>CANTUV010000046.1:10000000-20000000 GCA_947685225.1 Garcia nutans
TAAAATTACCTGACAAGTACTATGATGAAAGTGATGATGAAAATGAGGGATCTGTAGAAATAGAACTTGAGAATGAGCTACATTTGCCAACGTTCCCATATGTTGATGAACTCGATGAAGAAAACAGTAGTTACATGCGGGAGGAAGAAGAATTGATTCAGCTGTCATGATGGTAATAATTTCATTTGTTTTAAGTTCTATTTTGAAATTATGTCCTGCCATTAATTTTTCCATCGTTTATACTTGCAGGTCCAACATCCTTAATTCCTGTCACAACTCCCTGCTGCCTGTAGAATAAATTGTTTATATCATTCACAATTTAATGAAAGATTGTTTGGACGCTTTGTTGAAAGTTTTGTGTTTCTTATTTAAATTTGTTGAAAGTTTCATTTGTACCTATCATTCGATTTGTATCTTTATTTGACACTTTGTTCAAAGATTTGGTTATATAATTTATTGAATCATGTGGTTTTTGCTCTGACACCATGCAGGTGGATTTGGTTTAACACTTGTCAGTGGAGGATTTCATTTGATTTGTGTTTTTGGATTCATTTGTGTATAGGGATTACCCTCTTGAATGAAGGCATTTTTTTTTCACACTCAGTTAATCAGACAACGGTTTCTTACGAAAAACCGTTGTCTGAACATATATTATACAATGGTATGAATAGTTAATCAGACAACTTTTTAAAAAACCGTTGTCTGAAACATCTTATCAGACAACGGTTTTTTTTGACAAAAAACACTTGTCTGAACGTATATTACACAACGGTTTTAAAACCGTTGTCTGTATGCTTAATTCAGACAACGGTTTTTTAAAACCGTTGTCTGAAACGCTGAATTATACAACACATTCGAAATAACCGTTGTCTGAAATATCATATCAGACAACGGTTTTGTATTACCAGAAAAACAGTTGTCTGAACATATATTACACAACGGTCACTAAAAAACCGTTGTCTGGTGTGACCAAAATGACAGCTAATAGACAACGCTTAAAAAAAAAATCAAAAACAGTTGTCTGAAAACTAATCAGACAACGCTTTTTTGGAAAAAAAAACCGTTGTCTGTTTTTTTCAGACAATGGTTTTTTCCTTAACCGTTGTCTGATGACCGTTGTCTGATTCAGTTTTTCTTGTAGTGTCTTGTCACTCTACTCTGCAGTTCCATCACCTGCGTAATACATTCAACCACGCTAAGTAATTTTGCTTAGTGGCACATATCTTAATTTGTAAAGACCACTACACAATGTATCACATATTTTCAAAAGATACTTAAGATTTCATAAACCCTAATACAAAATACTTCGGTAGCTTATACATGCACACATTCTCACATATACACATACGTCGAGCCCAATCAGTTTTTGAACCAGTTCAAATTAATTCATCTTGACACTGGGGCAAGTGTCTCATCAATTACTCGAAGGCCACCCTTATAGACACCGAGGCTAGTGTCAAATCATCACCCATAGGCTGCCTCTATTGATATCGAGAGAATGTGTCAATTAAATAACTAGTAGGTTGTCTTCTCTCGACATTGGAGACAAAGTGTCTATCATCCCCCGAAAGTCATCTCCTCATCACAAAGATATTTGATACAAATGTGTCTTGCCCGTAAGCACAATAAACATTATGATATACCATTGGCAAACTGACTATGCAGTGCAAACATAAATCTTTTATGACCATTTCCATTTTACACATTCAAAAATACGTCACATTCACATTATAGTATGCATAGTCATAAGTCATATCACAATGTGGCTCATTCTCCATATTTCACAAATATTACACATTAAAGCACATTTACAATGTATAACCATGAGTCACATTCGCAATGTGACTCCACACAATATCATTTTTTTATAAATTTATCCATTGAGTACATCTTACTATGTAACATTAATATATTTCACATACCTTATATATAAACATTAATTCCACATTGGACAAGTGATCAATGTGATGCACATCATATCACTATGTCATCTTGCATAGGTTATATGAATACCCACATTATGAAACAACCATAGAAATTATGCCAAAAAGACATGCTCATCACTTATTAACTTACCATTACTCATTCAATTCTCATCAAAATCTCATTAATACCTCAATTTCACCATTTATCACTTTATTTAAACTTCAACCTACAAATCTCATTTTCAACATTTAACCTTAAAAATATTATTTATTCATTAATATAATATTAAAATAATTCACCTACACAATTATGGAGACCTCCTTCAAAAATTCCATTTTCACATAATGCAACCATCAATATATATATATATACTTTACCAAAACTTATCAATATCACATTTCAATCCTTAAAGTCATATTATTACTTTAAAACAACACTGATTCATCTTGTTATAACAAATTATACCATCCTCTTTTCAAAACTCTAATTTCACATATTATAACTATAAATATCAATTTTTCTAAAATCCACTCATATCACTTTTTCACTCATAAAATTCATAATGTTTACATTATAACAACCCTAATTAATCTCATATCATTAATTAAAATAACCCATATTGAAAACCCTAATTATGCATATTCCCTCCATAACCCTAAACTTACTCAAACTCATCCTTATCAAAATTCTAACTAAAGAATCATACTACATACATTAAAATAATATTTAATTGTTTCATTTCAACAATTATCATCATCCCTTCCAGAACCCAAATTTATACATCATCAATACATAACCTTATTACAACCATTTAAGCTTCATCTTCTCTAACTAATTATCAAATCATCACTCAACCATCATATTAACTCAACTCTTATCAATTTAAATAATTAAAAAACACTTTCTCTCTCTAGACATTCCATACATACACTTAAAAACTCAAAAATAAAAGCTTTAAGAGATGTTCTTACTTATTTTCTTGGTTGTTTCTTCAAAAATCCACTTGAAACCTTTAAATTCTTAATTACTTTGAAATATTTGAAAAACTAATTTCTCTCTATCTCTATAAGTGAGAATCGGCCATGGAGACCAAAGAAGAAAGAAAATGGTTATTTTTGGTGTTTCTCTTCATTTTCCATCCATTAATAATAATATATTTATTTATTTCTCTTTTAATTTCCACCACATATTTTCTTTCCTCTTTTACTTTCTTTTTATTTATTTATTTATTTATTTCAATCTTCTACCCATAAATATTCATGTATATGTATTTTATATTTTAAGTTATGTATATATTATTTATATATATTGAAATAACATATATTTATTTATTAATTATTTATATTTTTTATTATGTGTATTTTTTTCACCAATTAAATCAATGCTTTTTTTTTATTATCTTTTTCCACTTTTTACAATCTAAATGTTTTTTTTTTATTTTGCAATCATGCTTACTGATTATATAATTTCCAATCATAATTTTTTTTGGTATGTTTTTCTTTTAATTTGTTGGTTGAGTTGTATTATTTCAAACCAAGAATGCTTGTTGTCTTCATTCTTGACATCTCATTCTTAGTTTGAATTTATCACATTTATTATCACAGATATATATATATATATATATTAAAATTCCTATTCATTCCAATTTCAATTATAGTTTAATAGAAAATCATATTCTGATTATAGACTAAATTAAACAAAAATAATAACTAATCATTCTAATGTCAATTCTATTTCATTTTGAATTCAATTTCCCTTTTCATTTGGAAGTCCAAACCAAAATGTCCTCTTAAATCTTATGAGTTAAATTTTGCTCTGTGTGTGTGAAAGAGAGGGAAGAGAAGGTAAACCGCAGGACTATTTACAAATAATAATTCAACTTCAGTACACAGCTTATATACCTTTTACTAATACTCTCTCTCTCTCTTTTTCTCTCTCTCTGGGTATCATTGCGTTTGCCTTTTTTACTATGCAGTTGGATTCATGCTAGCTGCACAAATAGGCATAGTTGCAGGAATCACAAATATATAAGGAGACCTTTTTACTTGCATGCTTTTTTTTTTTTCTGCCACAGTACAAACCTAAAAAATAGGCTTTTAATTGTCCCTTCAGGACCCGCAAATGGACCTACTTAATTTCCTCTCGGATCAACGGTGGAAACAAACTCATTATAATCAACAAAGAAATTAGATAGGGTTTTAATCACGTCAGCATGACAAGAGGCAACAATTGACAAGTCCTGTTAATTATACAAGTTTATAGTACTGGTGAGAGAAAGATAAGGAACCCTAGGCAGGCACATGTGAGGTAAATAATAATGAAGTTCCTATATAATAATAATGAAGTTCCTATATATATATATGTAGCTAGTTAGATTAAATGAAGGAAGAATAATTACACTACTTAAGAAGTTGCCTATCCCTTGTACGCGAATGACTGACGTGTAAACTTGACCAAACCCTGCATGGAATCTGAATTAAATCATATATATATATATACCGTGGTTAAAACATGAGAGATTTTTAGGGTTTTCTTGTATTTTTACCATCTATCATTTTCTAACTTATTTCGTCTTATTACATTTATATAAGTATATATATAAAGTCATTCAAAATGGCGTTGTTTGACTTAGGATTGAATAACTTCTGCTAATTATGGATTGGCTTGATTTATCTAAAAGGGCGTTCGTTTGACTTACGATTAGCAATTTTGTAACTTTTGCCATATACGCCTTTCCTCTCTACCTCTGAGGTTTCATGTCTGCGGTAATTGATAGGCGTGATGTTCCAAAATATGCATGTCCTCTTCACTTGGCAGTCAAACTGAGATGCTTAATTATGGTTGCTGGTGCAGATTGTAGATTGCAGAATTAATGATCAAGGGTGAAGTGCACTTCAAGAAGCTATTTGCAATCCAAAAGAGGCGATAGCAATGATCGTAGTTAAGTATTACCAACCATTGGCATGGGCAAAATGATCATAGTTAGATATTACAAACCATTGGAAGAGAAGGTGCAGACATGACTTTGGCTGGTTAATTTTGATAGTTTTCGATTCAGCGTTCAGATCGATCGGAATGTTCTTTTCCTAGGAGATGAGTCTGAGGAGGGGAAGTTCCTCCTGGGTCGCTCTGTATGATCTCACATAAAGATAAGGAGGGTGATGAATGCTTTCCAGCAACAGAATAAGAAGTTTGGCAAGAGGTAGCTACAATGTCACAGACAGACTGATATATCCGGAAAGGAATTAATGTGATCCAGGCCGTTCTTTTGCCATAGTTGACGACTTGACGTGGTGGAGACAGCAGGAGAAACTAGAACAGGTGGCGCATGAATGGATGGAATGAGCTTGACCAGAATAGAGTGGCCCTACTTGAATCCGAGTTCAATTCAGATTTCGAGTCACGGTCACTATTATGTGGAGTTTTAATAATTCGAATTTTTTTTTTCTATCAGACAAAAATGTGATCATTACACATTTTTTTTTTAAAAAAAAACTTTGCATTGAAAGCTTTTTCTTTTGCAAATTTCTCAGTCTCGGCATGTATAAATAATTTGTTTTTAACTTAATAGAATTACAGAAAATTATATATATATATAAAAGAAAGAATATGCGGATGATTTGGCTTATCAACCTTAGAATATCCTTATTAGCAAGCATTAAATACTACTATTGTTATTATATTACACGTATATATTCTTTTTATTCACCCAATTTTCATGTTTTGGTAGATATAGGAAAAGACTAGGACATAAAATCCAATTATTATGCTTACAATTACCTACTTAAAAAATTCTGTAAATTTGATTATTTACATTGTATTGATGTAGTCAATTTCTTCCCTTCATTTTGTAAAAAATAAGAAATTTAATTTGGGTAAAATTAATATATATCATAATCCAAGCACGTGCAAGATCTGTTCTATCGATCGTTCCTCATGTGTGTGTGTATATATATATATATTAGGCTTTGCATTAATTCACATATGCAACTTTCTCGCTCTTATAATATAGATAAGGTAAAATTCTGTGGAAGTTATTATTAAGGTTGGATATTATGATAAAACCAAGAAGGGCAGAACTCATTAGAATGGCATGAACTCATGGTCCTTTGAGTGGAAAAATAAATCGCGAAATGTCATATTGGTTATGTGGTCCTCTTTCTCAATCTATAGTCTCTACCACAATAGTCAAGGTGGCTATTTATTTTGTCCTCCATGAGATGAGAGAGAGAGATGATGATGATGATGATGATGATGGTGATGATGATGATGATAATGATAATAATAATAAATCCATAACAATTGTAAGAAAATCTTGCTTACTTGACATAGAATAAAAGTGTCAACATAAAGGCAATAATCACAACAATAGCAGCACTTCTTAAAGTGTTAGGAAATGGAAAACGCTCACAAATCTATATTATAGCAACGAAAATAAAAAATAAAATAATAATAGTAATAAAAAATTTGAAGTCATGAGGTTTTTCAAGATGGCTTTTCCTTTTTTGGTTAGGAAGAGACGCTTCAGACCTCTCATTTTTATATATGTTTAAGTTATTAATAGTTTATTATTATTATTATTATTATTATTATTATTATTAAGTATAATACATAGAGAAACCTAGCATATTATTTGTGATTATAAATCTTCAAACTCACAGGGTTCCGTTGATCTCGTAAAATCCATTATTAGATTTTGGAATACCCTCTCCAGGAAATGACTGGTGGTCTAAATTTGCATGCTTGTTCCCATCCAGCTTCAGCCCAAAGTGGATGTGAGGAAAATGTGCCCACTGCAAACCCATATAAATATATATAAATATATATTAATTAGATAGCCAAAGCCAAAGCAAACTTAATTGTACATATGGTATAAACATCCATTTTGGTGAATATTAAAGGAAACCTTTGGATACAGACTTGTAGAATCAAAACTTTTGTTATGTCCATTTATTTCAAACAGATTTGATAATAAAACAAACACATCCTTCCAAGGTCGAAATGATTCCTATACATTAATCATGAAAGTTGTAATTTCATCTTTCATAATCAAAGTACAATTTTTAAAGAGCTATGACAATTTTATTTTTGTCTCTGACAAAAAAAATTAAAAATAAAAATAGCGAGAATATATTTATTGCTATTAAAATTTATGAGTGGGTACATATATAAATTTATAGACAGATAACTATAGAAATTTATTTATACAAAATAAATTTGCTTTTAAGTTATTTATTTATTTTATTATATTATTGGATATAAAATCACTTTCAAAACACACGACTTTAATGGATGGTAATTTAGGACTATTGGCACTTGCTCATACACGTGTCGGCTGATATTTCTTTTCCATTTTTTGTTTAATTGATCTCATCTTCAGTGTAACAATAGAAAGTTTTGTACATTCATAGACTCATAAGTGGATAAATATTGTTAAAATCCACTTGGGTTCAACATCTACTTATCTAAAATTGTCAAGTTATTTTATTATTATAATTACTCAAATTAAGTAATTTTCTACCACACCCCTCAAAGCAACTGGACTGGCTAGTGGCTCAATATCAACAAGCCGTCTTTAGCTTTGGTTCGACTGATATCATCATCAATCCAGTAATGGGAAGCTTTTGTATATGATCATATAATTTAGGCCGTTTAAACATGAAACTCTAATGTCATATTAAAGTCCATGAACCCGTACACATGACACATAGGCTTATAAATGAACAAGAGCTTGAATCCACTTACACAAAACTAATTGATTTATGCTAGGTCTAATATCCACTTATCAACTCTTAAATTATTTTATTGCTATTCCACATCAAACCACGACGTATTTAATTCTTGAATTATTAGTAAATTACGCTTTCTTTTAAATTCTTATTGTGAAAACTTTTCTAGGTACACTTACAACTTGTACTATTTAACTCCTATATACCTACATTATTATTCCAGTAGAAATTATAGTTGTGGTTATAATTTCTTTGGATTAATATATAAGACAAATCAAGGAGAAAATATGATTTACACAGACAAGAGTCCTCTACGAAAAGTTTCTAATAAGTTCATACTTTAAATTGTGTTTTGGGCCTAATTAAAAAAAATTTTATTAAAAAAAAGTACTATTTTAATGTAAGAACTATTTATCATGACCAATACTGCTGTTGCTACTTGTACATTGCAGGAATATGTGTGTATGTAGATTATGGATGTTAAATACACTTTTGTATGCTAGCACTAGTTTATTTAATAAAGAGTGCATAACTCAAAAGTTTATTCTTTTTGAATGAAAAATAAATTTTAAGCATAGCAGCAGCAGCAAACTTGAACAAATAATAATCATTTGATGGGTAGCTATATTTGCTATCTCCAAATAATTTTTGACATTCAACTTTAGATTTTATTATTCTAATTCGCAATCTTAGTTATTATGTATTATATAATGAAAATTTTTAAAATATATTGTTTGACTTGAACTACTATTAGAACATAAAAATAATATTTAATTGACTAATTTTATTTCCCTATTTCGAAGAACTATCTATTTACCACAAAAATTTTACTAATTTAAGTATAATTACAATGTAATATTACTTTCTAAAATTAAATATGTAATATAATTTTATTCAATGATGTTCAGATTTTTTGGTTCTCTTTTTAAAATTTTTTATTTTCTTTTTTATTCATTTTCCTTTTCATGTTTTTTTAATTTGTTTTTTATCCCCTTTACAGTAGACTTTTCTTTTTTTTTATTGATTTTATTATTTGGTTGCTAGTTTAATCAAAATTGCAACCTTTGTTAATTTCGGTATCAAATCTATGTTTGTTTGAATCAAATTTGCAATTTTCTATTATTTTCCGTTGAATACCAACCAATAATTTAAACCAAGAATATTGGTCATTATTTATATTTTTGATCTATTTTAACATTATGTTTGAGAAATTATAATATTGTAATTATATATTATTCTATTTTACCACTTAATTAATATTTTTATTTTTATATAAAAAAGTTAATATGTAATATTTTGAGAAGTTATGAATTTTTTTTAAAAAATTTAATTATTAAACATGTCAACATATTAATTATGTTAATAAAATTGAAATTTCAATTTTCATAAAAAAAAATTACAAATAACTAAAATATTGAAAAATCTTGTTTCATTTATTGATAAATGATTGTGTTTTCTCTTAAATTTTCTATTAGTTAGTTGTTTGATAAGTTAATGAGCCGGAGATTGAACTCTATTCTGAAAAATTAACAAGAACATAAAATAAAATAAAAAATTACCTTTTCTATCATCTTGATATATATATATATATATATATAAATTCATCATCTTGTAATATATATTAAAACTCAAAACATACTACGGTAAATGAACACCACTTTTCTAAGAAAAACAAGTTATAATTTAAATATATATAAATCACTGATATCAATATTGATCATAAATTATCAAAATGTAGTATAAATGATGAACATTTTGAATTATTTTAGGAAAAAAATTGAATAAGGAAATTATTATAGTGAATAATTAACTTTATAAAATATGAAAAAAATATTAATTAATGGATTTTCAAAATCTAAATATTTTCTTATTAGAATCTAAAGATAATTTCACAGCGAGGATAAAATAATCTAAAAAAAATCTATTAAAGTGATAAAACTTGTGAGTTAAGTGTAGAAAGTTTGAAAAATGCCAAAATGAGCATACTAATAACAATGATAATAATAATTTCCTATTTCATAATCAACTAGGTTTATGATTCTAACTCTTAGGTATTATAAAATACCATTAATTTTATATTTTCATGCTGATTCCCTAACTAAAAGATTTGACTAAGTTCGTAATTTACAATAGGCTTTTTCAGCTAGGTACATGGCATAGACCTTTTGCATTTCCCACCATGATAAACTGCTATGGCTCTAATCAAAACTTAATGCTTGTTTAATTAATAACAGAAATTAAGGAATAATTAAATAATTCTTGATAGTATCAGTAAAACGTACATTTTTCGCTGCTGAGCTAAAAGCTTCCCTGTGGCTGATGTCAGGATTACTAGCCTTGATCCTTCGGATTTCCTCCCTGAAAATGATGATAACAAATATGTTCATATATATTTCTGTAAATTAAAAATTATATTTAATCAATCAATTCCAAGAACAAGTTTTACATTTCTTTAATGATGTAATTGATTATATAATAAAAATGTGATTAAGAAAAATTAAGAAGGGCGATGAACTTACTTAATGAACCTGTTATATGCAGAAGGAACACGCTGTCTCTTCTCTGGAGCTGCATATTTAGAATTAATTCCACGAAAAAAAAGGGATCCTATTTAGAGAAGTATCGTGTATAGAATAATGACAAAATAAATATATAAAAACTGACTCGGACTCATCGTAACTCAATTAGTTTTATGTAAGTGAATTCTCCATGTATAAGCCTATCTACGTGTGAGTCATAGACTTTTATTTTTGTAAAACTGTACCTAATATATATATATATATATATATAATTTGGGTAATTCACTGACACAAAATTATGGAGCATTTACAAAACTATGGATACGGTGTCCTTAATGAGGTCAACTGCACAATTGCTATCTATCATATTCCATCAGGAGGTAACTAATCTCAATTCTCTATGCCTTTGGTAGTTCATCCCGTGCGATAGAACAATGAGATTGTAGGTATTCATGGACTAATCAATTGTTAATTATTAGCCTAGATTGGCTAAAGGAAAAATAAAAAGAAAGAGATAACAAAAATCAGAAATCATTAGTTCTTTATATACTGGCTACTTTCAGGTCTTAGACAATCTGTTTATGGAAGAAGAGCAAAAGCTAGGAAATTCCAGTTGGGGGAAATATATAAAAGGAAAGAAAAGGAAAGGGTTAGCCTTTGGTGAGAGGATAGGGAGAATAGAGGAAGAGGAAAATTTTTGAAAATTAATTTCATTTATAGGAAAATATATGTGACATTAAAATTTGAAATTAAAAAATTATAAGGTGAAATTGAAAAGGCATTGAAAAAATTCAGATATTTTTAACAATTAGGTTTTTTTTTGTTCTCGCTTCCCTTATTGAAGTTGCAATATCTGAATGTGCAGGCTGTGTGGCATCTCAAACTTCTATATGCATGATATATTTCTCCTTAATACTAAGGTTTTGTTTGCTTAACTAGTTTTTCTTTTTAATGAGAATATCTTAGAATAATAACTAACAAAAATTGAAAGAGTTGTTTTTTTTATAGGAAAAAAATTGTTAATCAAACAAAGCTAGGTACTAAATGTAGTTGTCCGTTTGGTACATTCAGCTTCTTTTCAGATAAAGGCTGTCAAATTTGATAACCAATAAAGAAAAGACTGTCAGAATTTTGAAGCCAATGACCACCTAATTAAAGTTCCAAACCAAAAGGTAAAATAAACTTTTCACCGTCAAATTATCACTTTTCTACAAAAAAAATTTACTCTTTTAAAATTATTACTTTATATAGTAAAAAAATTAATTTTTTTTCAATAATACTCTTATTATTAATAACTTAATCAATAAAATAAAATAAAATATTAATAAATAATATTTTAATATATTTAAAATAATTTTATATAATATTTAAAAAAATTTAATAATTTTTTAATAGGTATGATGAAAGAGAGTATTATCTTGATTGAAGTAAAAGACCCTCCAAGAATATGAAATAATGTCCCGTCTAATTTTCTCTCTTTAACATGGATATACCCTTTCTCTTGCTGCTACTAAAACAACAAAAAAGTACATTATTGAAATTCTCTATTATATAAAATTTAAATAAAGAAAAATTATAAACGAAAAAGAAGAAGAATGGGTATTGTTTTCCATTTTAATATCTTGCTTTGGTGAAGTTTGGTTAGTATGCCAGGTAGGGCACTGCCATTGAAAATAAATGGTCTGTTTATAATTTTTTTTATGTAAGGTCAACATCTTAGATAGGCTGTGAATGGAGGGTAAAAGCACATTTTTTTTTATCTACAATTTTAAGAGTGATGTTGTGAGTGAGCAACTCATTTACATAACAACTAGCCTTAAAACAGATTACTCCTTCTCAGCTTTTTTGTGAAGAAGCCACGCTCTCAAAATTTCTAACGTTTTCTGTACTATATTTATGTACATATAAATGCATGCATACATACGTACATATGTATATATATAGAGAGATAGAGAGAGAGAAAGAGACTTACGTCGGATGGGAGGCATTCTAGGTGGCTCATGATCTGCAGATTCAAAGGCAGTAACCTTGCCGCATTTGGAAGATGACCCACAATCCTTGTTCAAATCTTCAGAGTTCAAGTGCACTTTCTGTGACTGTTTTCAAACATATTAGAGAAAGGACATCATCTAAGATCTAACTATTTATTTTTATTTTTCTTTAATTGGGTAATTAGTATAGTGTTGTTTTTTTATTTTCCCAAGGAGATATAAAAGTTTGAATTTCTGATATGCCACAATATTAATAAAGCAAAATAATATTTCCACCTCCAATTACGTATCGCTAGCTACTTGCTAAGCGAAAGATTAAATCCTTTGATGGCATTTATTAGGAAAATCAAAGCCAGTAGCTTTAGTAACACACGAAGATATTAAAAATAAAAAAATATATATACAAAGCAGAAAACTTTTGAAAAGATGAGGAGGGAAAACAAGTCAAATCAAACTGAATGAGCAATAATTATGTTATATAATTTTCTGGAAAACCAGAAGATGTTATCTGTTCAGTATAGTTAAAGGGGGAAATTCATAAATAGAAAACAGAAAACGAAAACTAAAGCTGCTTTTTATTTCCTTACTACATGTAAATCCTTGTATAGAATTAATGTATAAAATAGACAGAGTTAGGCATAAGAATGTCCCTAAAAGGAAGGGTCAAAACAAAGAATGGGAAAATCATACGTACCTGTGGATCTTGAAGAGGAAATGTCTGAAGTGAAGCTCCCATGTTCACAGACAGTAAATTGGCACAATGCCCACATCTAACGGTCACGACAGTGAACAAATTGTTGCTTGGAACATTAACCTGCCAACAAAAAAATAACAACTTCTAAACAATCAACTTCACTCCTTTTCTTTCTATATCTATCTTTTTTTCTCATTCTCAAATAAACCCACTAGTTACAGTATATACAAACCCAAGCTAACATTCAAAATCTAGCATTAACTCACCACATATCCATCTTTTCATTTCAGCTTTAAGTTATGTCCAAGTTAGACCAATATCTATATGAGATAAATTGATGAATGAAGCAACAAGTAGTTGCATTGCATGTATATACTAAAACTCATTAGTTTAGAGTTGTAAAAAAGTAACTAAAACCGCAACTATATGCTTTGTCTGTATTTTTTGAACTTGCATACTTCGCTTAGCTTTAAGTGTATATCTTATTTTAACATGGAATCAATACTCAGAGAAAAAAAAATCTATGATTCAAAAAATCTATGTATCTATTGAATGCATTCTCAAACTCACTTCGATCTAAGTGCACATCTGACATGATCAGTACTGAGCCATTTTCGAATTCGTTCCCCCAATTTTATAAACACACATCTCTATATAAACATAGAACTTTTGTAATAGCTTTGACAATTCCCGTCAGATCAATAAAATAGGGAACATAAAAGTTTCTAGCAAGAAAGATGGAGAAGAAGAGAGGAAAAGAAATATATAGAAAGCGGAAGAAGTAGAAGAAAAAAAAATTCTCTGAAAAACTCGGAGAGATATATGTATTCGTTGATTTAGGGCTACTTGGTTGCAATAGTATTTAGAGGGAGAATTGTTTCTTATCTATGTAAAGATCGAATGCCTTGTTCCCAGTTATCACTGACCTCCCAGACACCTCACATGGGTAATAACTATGAGGACTTGACAAATTATAATTATAATTCTAAATAATAATAATAAAAAAAAACAATTCTTCCTTCTTTCTTCTTTCTATGGTTCCTGACTTTTTCTTTCCTGACACAGTAAGCAATAGAATGATAAAAGATTGAAAAAAAAGTAGGCAACAATCTCTAGAAAGAGAGAGGGAGAGAGAGAAAGGGACATGACTGGAATGGAAACCATAAAGACTGTGACCGGTGAACACAGCTATCAATAGATGGCAATGAATAAAGAGAGATTGAAATCATTTTTACTGATCTTTGTGCACTGCTTATAGGTTCTCCATCTCTGAAAGAGAGTTACCATTGCACGTAAATAGAGAAGAGATATAAAAGAAAGGAGAGAATTCTTTCTTTTAACAGATAATTGTTATTATGAAAACAAAGCGAAAGGGGTTCAAAAAAGAGACACTAAAAAGCAAATTTAATTTCTCTCTCTCTCTCTCCTGCTATATATTGTTATCACTCAATTTCTTTGTAGAAACTAAGAATGCTTACTTTTGCACTTCAGAGACAAAAATCCTCAAAATATGCAAGAACACTTGATGATAATTTTTTTGTGATGAAAATTGATTCTTCTTCAGTGTTGTGGTAAGCAACAACAGAACCACCCACTTCAAAGAAAGAGAGAGATCTTGAAAAAATTAACCGGTGATGATAGATTAAAGATCATCACTAGTCAAATGAATGCAAAATGGAAAGCATATAGTGAAAGTTACAGGCATAGTGACATATGAAAACTGTTTCTCCGAAGACTGATAAAGAAAAAACAAAACAAAGGCATTTCCATTCCCCATTGAACTCATGAAACTGGTGGTGAGAACCATTAAACCTAAATGTAGCCCTAGTAAAAGAACTCATCAGCTAAAAACATTTTGGATTTGCTCTTCTTCGCAAGTATTTGAATCCTTTGTATATCTGACTTGTATTAAATAAGCTAGTTTCTAGCTTATTCAATTAGTAAATCAAGGGAATATAAAAAATTCATATGGGTTGTGACAAATTCTACTAGTTCATTTTATAACTTCTCTATAAAGCTCTCAATACCCATTGCTACATCTTCAAGATTCAATAATTATTCTTTGTTTTGATCGCTTTTCAAGGCTTTGGAGCAAAACTCGGTTAGAATTGGTCATAAAATATGCCATCATAGTGAGATTCCTGAGGTATTTCCAAGGAAATTCTTGATAATGCCTCGGAAAGGAAATTATACCACAAAAAATATATATATTAAAAAAATTGGGTTATAAAAAACCCCAAATCTGTAGTTTGTTTACTCTCATAAAAAAACCCAAAATCTTTGCTTGTGTGCTCTCATCACCAGTATTTTCAACTGAATTCTACTACATGGGTGTTATGTCCAATTCACTAGAGAGAGAGAGAGAAGAACCCATGGATGTTGGTTATGAAAAAGAGAAAGATTATATATATATATATTTATATATATATATAAGAAAAAGAAGAGAGAGAGAAATAAAGAGAGAAGTGTAGCTGTGTACCGCTAAAATGGTGTTGCAGAAGTTGCAGTGAACATAACACACACGTTCAGAAACCGAATCCAGTGACATCTCTTAATGCTTAAAAGTTGTAGTAGTAGGTATATGGCAAGGCTAGATCAAGAAGAGAATTCTTTAACCAGAGAGAAACGAAAAAAAAAAGGCAAAGGTTAAAGGGTAGACAATAAGCGAATAAGAAGGAATAGAGATCAAGAAAAAAAAATTTATAAAGAAAATGGGTACAAAGACAAACAAGGAAGATAAAAAAAAATGAAATTATTATAACTTATTACAACAAGAATGAGAGAGAGAAAATAAAAGAAGCGTACAAAAATAATGTGAAAGATGAGGATGGGATTAGACTGGTCGGGCAAAACTGGGATGGAAGTGGGGTGTGCTAGTGGTTTTTTATTTATTTATTTTTTAAAATTTCCTTTTTTTTTCATTAATTTAATTTTTATACAGAAAAAGAAAGTTGGGTTATGGATTTATGAAGACAGAGAAGTAGATATGTAGCTTTGTGAGAGAGTTATGATTGAGAGAATGAGTGGGTGGGAGCCATCCATCTCTACCCATCCTCTCTTTCTGCAGCGGACGAGGGGCGCGATATATTAATGCTTTGGAATGTTCAGTGAAGAGAGAGAATGAGAGAAAGTGGGTTATAATACTTATACAAGTTTTTTTCTAGTGTAAAATAATAATATTAAGTATTCATTTCTTTATTAGGCTATGTTTGTTCATTTATTAATTATATATCTCTCTTATCATGTTTGATTTACTTTTCTCTTACTATTTTTGACTTTAATTAACTCTTCACGTGATCACAACATCTTAACATCCCAAACCATAATGTGTCTGTTGATGTAAAAGTACTTTTGATAACTAGCTCATTTCCCTCACTAATTTTGCAGTTAGTCAGTTACAATCAAATTAACAATTAATTAAATGAAGACATTTTAAATTTTATTTATATTTTTAATTATTTATTTTAACGCTGTGAGGGGATTCTAGCTATGGTAACTATTTAGAGACTTGGATGTGCCCTTCACTTTGCTTTTTGGCTCATTTGCCCGCCACATGTGTATACATATATGTATATATATGTAAATTATATTAATTATATACATAATTATATAATAGCTTATCTCTCTCTCCCTCTCACCCATCACATGTATATATATATATATGTAAACTATATATATAACTATATATAACTATATATAATATCTATATAATATTTATATAATTATATATAAATATATATAATATCTATGAATATATAATACTTAATCTCTTTTAATTTGTCAACTATTAAGATTAAAATGATATGCTATTACTATGACAATGTAATAAGAATTTTATTTTATTTTATTTCTTCTTTAAAATTTTTATTAAACTTTTTATGTTCATTTGTGTAAAAAAATAAACTTACTTGGAAAGTTTGATTTATATTTTAATTTATTTAAAATGATTTGTGTTGTGATTGGATTGAATAATGAATTGATTTAGTATTTTGAATTTTATGTTAAATTAATAATAAATTATAAATTAAAATGTTGAATATAAAAAAAATTAATATAAATTATGATTAGGTTGATGAAATTTAAACTATAGATTATGATTAAGTTAATAATATTATAACTATAAATTTATAACTACTCGTCGGTAATTTTTTTATGTGTAAATTTTGTCTCCCCTTCGATGAATTTCTCGTTCCGCCAGTGGCTAAAAGCATACATAGGTAGATTGTAGTTTATATACCCGATCTTTTGGATTGAGTCGGGTTAGCTTTTCATAGTACCTTTCTATATCATATAATTATAGAGTTAATCACCAAAAAAACCCTCAAGAATACATTTGTGTTCTCAGTTTAAGATCCAAATTTTTTTTGGGCCATAAGTTATTAATTTGAATTAATTCAATCCTACATCAAGTTATGAAAATTACAAAGTCAACGTGGATGCTTATGTGGTAGAATCGATAGTGATTTTTATATGCTTAAAACTCATTGTTTTAATCTCAACCAATTTGCTTTAGAATTATAAAAAAACGCAATGTTTTCCTAGATTAAACAATGGCAAGAAGTGTGAGGTCCCGCCCGAGCGTCGAATTTACCCCACCAAAGGATATGAGTTGAAATGTTAAAATTGAGCTTAGTCTCATATAAAAGTGTCAAAGTCGCTTTGTCATCGTAGGATACTCTCGGTTAAAGTAAAATGATTTGGAGTCCTCATTTAAATTTATTTTCAAAGGAAAGTAAAAATTTTAAGAAAAACCCCATAAAGTTGACTCTAATTATATATCATGGATAAAATCATTAATCTCGAACTAAATGATAGATTCGGAGGCTAAGTCTTAGCTTATTTAAGTAAAAAGAGTTTGACCTTTGATTAAATAAAAATGTAAAAAATATATTTCATGAAATGACACTTATAAGCATGATAAGTAAAATGCATGAGTAATATATATCCATACATCATCCATTCATAGCAAAGAATAAAGTAAAGTGCAAAAATTTAAATTTTACAGTCAATAACCTAAAAATAGGGAATTTTAACCCAAGTCTTATAGATTTTAGGTAGAACACACCTTCTCTAAAAGAAAGCAAGTAAAATAAAGTTTACGAATAAAGTAAATATAAAGGAAGTTTTTAAAGAAAAGTAGACTTAACACTTGGAGTGAAATGCCAAGTAAGCCTGCATGTATTGTTTGAGTAAGAATCAAAACCTATACAATTCTAACCACTTTGCAATGGTTGGTTTTGACTTAAATATGTTGTTTTCCTAGTCTAACCTAAGCGCTAACCTAAGCTTAAGTCCAATTTTAGATTCATTTGCCAACCTAAGTTTGAAGAATGATTGATTAAAGTTCTTATGCCAACCTAATCTGAAGAATGATTGATTAAAGTTCTTATGCCAACTGTAGACCCTTAATTTTGGCCCTGAGTTAGTACGGTCCTGATTAAATAATACTAAAATAAATTTGATCCGGCTTTAAAGATTTAAACCTAGTTTACAACTTTTAAATAGGACGATCCAGTTTCAAAAGGCATAAATTCAATTGATTAATTTTATAAAATCCTAAATTTAATTTGTTTAGCATGAATTAAGACTTTTCGGTCTAGAAACTAAAAAAATACAAGATTAATTTGAACCGGGGCGGTCCAGGCAACTTGAGGCATTGCTCATATCGACCTGGAGGGCCCAGGTCGACATGAGCATGGTTCATGTCGATCTGGTAGCCAAGATCGACATGAGCCAAGGCTCATGTTGACCTGGTTGCCCTGATCGACATGGCCTTAGCCCATGTCAATCTAGCACACCAGATCAACATGGTTCTTGGCCTACTGGTTTCTTAATTAGCTTAAAATTCGTTTAAAAGTCGAATTTGCAAATTAGGTTTAGTGTTTTATTGGTTTTTTGCTTATAAATAACAAGTTTTAATGCTATTAACAGGGAGCAAGAATTGGGATGAACATAAAGGCTCTTGAGCAGCCGTAATTATTAAATGAAACAGCAGCAATAATCAAACGAGGATCAACACACCACAATTGCCTCGGGCAATTGCTTCACTTAACCAACACTCTTAGTTTTGGTGGACCCAACGAACAAAAGTACGTTTCCATTATTTTAAATTTAACATAAGCTGTTTTTATTATAGTTTTAAGCATTATCTAAAGTTTATGTCTAGTAGCTTGTTTGAATTAGTTTCAAAGTAATGGTAACTTAATTTGTTTAACATTATTTCATCCAGAAGCAATTCATAAATTAATAAACCCCAGGCGATATTTGATAGAATTAACATATAGTGGCCTAAGTTTATGAATATATATCACTGTAGTGAAAGTTACCTAATTTATTTTTCTAAAACCATAGTTTATATTCAAAACCCTAGTTTTCAACATATAAAACCCTAATCTATGTTTCTAAAAAACAAAAACCCTAAACCTATTTTCTCCAATATTAAAATCCTAATCTGTTTCTCAATTTCCAAAACCCTAATCTGTTTCCGAATTTCTAGAACCCTAAACTGTTTCATAATTTCTAAAACCCCAAATCAGTTTTCTAAATAATCAAGACACCAAAACCCTAATATCCAGTAAACCTAAAAATACTAATTTCTATGAATAAAAACCCTAGTTTAGAAAAAACCTTAATTCTCCAACAAAATCATATCATATAAGCCGTAAGTGCGACCCTCGTCGCCATGCCCTATATTTCACTAATGGGTTGATATTAAGATCTATTTGTACATTATAATTTTTATAATTAACTTTAACTTCATTAGTTTGGCCCTAATTTATAATTGTTTATGCAATGATTGGTTATTTGTTTGATTACATGCTTTACCATAGATGATTTATTTTATTTAGTTTATAATGGATGTTTTATTTTTAATTGTTATGTTTGAATAGTTTAATTTATTTGGTTAATTATTTATTTAGATTTTAAGATTGTAAAAGGCATGTTTTCACTTCGTGGATGCCTCAATTTTTATTATGCAATTTAATTTATCGTTTAAGTATTTTGGGACAATTGTAAGGGATATGATTCAACCTTTTGGTGGGTGTCCTATTTATTTATTTTCATGGGCATGGACATTGTAAAGGCATATTTTCATCTTTAGATGGGTGCCTATTTTATTTGTTTTATTATAATAAAGTGATAGATGTTTATTTCTTTCAATTGTCGCATGTAGTATGGATAATATCATAATAATTATGAATTTTATAATATTTAGACCTGAAAAGGAGGTCGGTTCCAATGAATCTGGCGCTGTGTGGGTGTTGGATTATTCTCATCTTCCCCACGCATACCCAAGTTTTTGAATCCATTAAGGGGTTGGAAATTCATTAGAAATTGAGTCATCCATCCCTTTCTTTTTTCCGACCTATCCGGGTGGCGACTTTATTTTTTCCAAATTTAGGCTCGTGTTCTCTAAGGCCCAAAGCCTAACAGTGTCTAAGTCGCAAGAACTATTCCTCCTGGAGTAGGGATGAAAATCTCCGCTCACAGTGGTGACTCTACTGAGGATAAGAAAAGTTGATTCCGCTGGTCTTTATATTATATTATTCTTTTTTATTATGAAATTATTCATTGCACCATTTAGATTGCATTATGTGCGTGGGTTAGGACATCCTTGTTGTGTTATATAAGGGATACCATACTTTCACTCAAGGTATGGAGATCGAGCATGACATAATCACTCATAGCTTCATACCTTTTGGTATATACTTGCTATGGGAATCTATGCTTTTCAACCTAAAGACTAAAGCCAATGTAGTTGGCCTAGTTATTTTCTTAGGTTTTTATCCAAATGATTACTCTTTGACTATGATTGCTATATCTTGGTTTAGACCATGGCCTATTTGGTTTATTCTTTTTCTAATATGACCTAATTATGTTGTAAACCCAAAATAATTTTATTCTTTTAAGCCCAAAAGACCAAAATTATTTTTAAACCCTTTTTCAAGATTGTCTTTAGACATGAAAACCTTTATAAGATGGGTTAAAAATCATTTTCTACTTCACGGCCCAAATGCAAAATCCAAAATTCATTTTTAAACAAGCCTTTTTTATAAGCTTTGAAACAAAACTATTATTGCACTTCTTCAATGAGCTTTTTAACATTTATACAAACATTTTTTTCAATAGGCTTACAACTAGTTAGGTCAATTATGGAATACTAAAAATAAATTATTGACCTAGTTTACACTAAGACTTATTAATCATGGGCTTGTTTGAAGCATGAATCAATAGTTGCTTTTTCAAATGGGGAAGCCTATTTATGATAAACCTTTTAATTTAGTTTTAATCCAATATAGCATAAAAGCTATCTTTTTGTTGGACCAATGGATTAAGATTTAATTAATGGGAATTATCATGGACTGACTTCTAAATTTAAAAATACAATTATTGGTTAAACCATCTGAGTGAGTTGTTTGAAAATAAGATGTCCCATATTGATATTTTGTTAACCATATACCTAGGAAAAGAGACTCGCCATTCGTGTGTGAAAGTTATAAGGTTGGAAGGCTTGTTCCTACTCTTTTGGTTTGGTTTGGTTTGGTTTGTTTGTTTGTTTATACATCCATGCATACATGCATATATGCATTGTATTACATGTCATTGATCCTTTATGGCTCACAGCCCTATAGTACAGCAATTCAAGAGCCTACGACAATCCGACCTATGCTAGAAAGGACTGTTATAAAATCCAACAACGACTCAGTCAGCTTCTCACCAAGAGCAATGGAACCTGAACATATTCAAAAATTGATAGAAAATGCAGTTAACACCAAGATGGAAGAGCTAAAGGGGGTCCTGGCTGAGACTATGAAAAATCAAATGGTTGCACTATTGGAAAATGTTGTTGAAGCATCTGCTAGTACCTAAGAAGCAGAATGACAAAGGAAAAGCCAAGGTCGGTGAAGTAGCCTTCGATGATGACAAGATCATTATGGATGATGATGAATACTGGGCTTATTACTTTCAAGATCCTCAAGATAAGAAAAAGGAGCTGAAGATTGTGGAGAAATCAATTATTAAAAAGGCCAAGACTTCTGATGTGGAGAAGATGATTGAGGACTTGGAGAAGAAGTTTGAGAAAAAGCTAAAAACAGAAGAGATGTCAAAGGTGGATAAGCTATTTGAACAAGATGAGTAAGTTCCTTACAAATTCAAGATGCCTTCATTTGCTAAGTTCGATAGAACTGAAAACCCACATCTTCATGTCAAGCAATATATCACTGCTATGCAATCTGCCTGAGCTACTAAGGCTCAAACCTTAAGATACATCATGCTCTCATTAGGCCCTGTTGTGCAAAACTGGTTCAATACCTTGGAGGAGAACAAAAAAAAAAGATTGGAATTTACTTTATAAAACCTTTATTCAGCAATATGGGTATAATGTTGAGTTGAAAGTGATATTGATGGAAGTAGAGACTATCAGGAAAAAACAAAATAAAAGTTTTGTTGACCATGTGAAGAGGTGGAGAAGTAAGGCTACTCTTCTTAAAAAGAGGTCTGATGAGTCTGATCATATTAGGATGATTGTGAGAGGGGTGCTACCTAATCTTTCCAAAAGGATGTCCCACACCCTCATCAGAGATAGTTCTTCTCCAAGTTGTATTACAAATAGAAGTGTGGGAATGGGAGAAGAATCACTTTTCTAGAAGGAGGAATGAAAGAGGGAACTACCAATCTGGCAGTCAAAGTGCACAAAAAGAAATGGATGTAAATGCAACTACTGGCTAAGGGAATAAAAGGCAATTTTTAGAGTTGGGGAGACCTTTATCCTAGGTTTTCAATAAGTTATAAAAACAAGGGCTATTACAGCCATTGGCTCCTCGACCACTACATGATCTTCTACCACCAAACTTTGATGCCAAGGCCTTCTGTCAATGTCATCAAATGCAAGGGCATGATACTGATAAATGTGCTCGATTAAGGCATGAGATCCAAGATTTGATCAACAGTGGCAAAGCTGCTCAAGCTTAATAAACCCCAATACTAAAAGTAATCCATTGCCTAAGTTTGGAAGAATGCCACCGCCAGTGACCTTCGCGATAGAAGGAGAGGATTGATGGAAAATTGATGGAAAGTTCTATCTTATCACCTTTTCAAGATATAGATGGAGAAACTACTGAGTAAGGGGTTGCCCATTTTGGTCCTTGCTTTTAATATGTCCAAGTAGAGAAAGCTCTTTTGACTTCAAATCAATAAAACTTCCCTTGGCTTGTTTGTTTTTTTTTTTTAGTTTCATTTTCTTTCTTTAGTGTTTTTTTAGAATAATTATATTTTTCAAATTAAGATTGTTTGAATAAATTATTTTTTTTGGCCTTTGTTTATTTTGGTGCTCATTAGCTTGATATTTATAAATTAGTGTATCTATGCATCATGATCCGAATGACTTTTCTAGGCGAGGGAATTATTCTATAACATTGAGCTATGTATGCTTACTTAGGGAGGGCTCCTGCATAATTACTTTTTTTTGGTCCTAGTCAATCTTAGAACATGCTTTGACAAACTTTTGAGGTGAAATTGAACTTTGCTTATTTAAGAGAGAAATGATATAGATATTATTTGGTTAGCCAATAACTAGTATCCACCCATGATAACATCAATCCTTAGTTTGTGCCCTTGAGCCTTTATGGTATTTAGCTTAATTTTATTAGCTTGTAAACCCCAATAACCTACCCTGAGTTGTTGTACTTGTGGCAAGTGTGATGATTACTAAGGTACCAAAGACTAAAGAAGATCAAGGGAGAGGGTATAGTCAAGATCATAAAGATAGTTGAAGTTTACCTGAATTAGAATTAATATCTCAGATCTATCAAGGCACCGAGGATCTGTCTTCACTGAAATAGGCTCATTCTAATCAGACCCACTCCAATCCACTCATCCATAGTCAGAAGCATAGAATGGTGCAAATAAGACAACTCTCTTGGAGCTAGAAAAATAAAAAAGTATTAAAAAAAGAGAAAAAAAAGAAAGAAAAAGAAAAAAGAAAAAAAAGAAGGAAGAAGAAGAAAATAAGAGAAAATAAAACTGCAAAAGAGAAATTTAGAAAGACAACCAAGTTCTTCATACCTAAAGCAAGAAGAAGACTCCCACTTAGTTTATGAGGATAGATTAACTTGAATTGGTCTAATCCAGCCAGAGATTCAACCAAAATTAGAGAAAGACCATCTAGTTCATGAGATCCATCACATCTCCTAGTCAGTAATCTTAAAAGTGACTTAACAGTCCTACAGAGAAAAAGGACAACATGATAAAAAAAAAAAGAAGAAAGAAGAAAAAATAAAAAGAAGAAAAGGGAAAGGAATGAGGGTCTCAAACTTTTTGCAAAGGCAAAGATTATCCGGATTAAGATCTAGATTAATGTTAATGGAAGAATGTTCAAAGCTCTATCTTTTTATGCTCCCAGCTGTCTAAGGTTCCAATAAGAAGTTTATAGTGTGTGAGGGTTTGTCCATAGTGTCACATCGACTCTAATTTATAAATGGCCTCTGTTTAATCCATGTCCCATATAGACTCCATTTCAAACCTATTAAAGACTTGTTAATCTCTCTTGGTAGATAGAGTCTATTGGTGGAGATTTTTTTGAATAAGTATGCATATGAGATAGATAGTATTTAAACTCAATAAGACCTTTGGCTAAATAATGTGTATGTGTTGATATGAAGTGCAACAGGTTTTGCTTAAATGGAAATGATTTTTAAGTTTAGTACAGTAACTAGGGTTATGATGTTATAGATGGGTTAATTTGGAAAAGTCGAGTCCTGAGGTACATGGACACTAATTTGGCAAAGCCAACATTTGATTTCAAAAAAAAAAAAAAGCTTTCGAGCATAGGGAAGAATGTTGTATGGCCAAAACTTAAAGGACATATTGGGGGTAAATGTGGGCTAATGAAAAGGATTATTTGTAAGGTCATGAAGAAGTTAACAATCAAATGTGTTGAAATGGATGTCTCTCATGCTTCTATCCTGTTGGGGCTCCCATTATTGATACTTTATTCATTTTGGAAAATAAAAGCTATAAATGAGAAGTCTTCTATTGTTCCAATGCGAGACTAAAACAAGCATCTAGAAAGAACCAATAGGAGTGCTTTGATTTATCACTTCGGCCTGTGAGTCAATGGAACAAATGTAAGTATCGTTCATGCATACCATGCATACATAAGCATGTCACATTACACTTTTATTGTCTATTCCTTTGTCAAAGTAAACAGCAGATACACTATGAAGTAAACAATCAAAAGAAAATATGGAATCAGGGTGCATGGAAGGCCCATCGCTTAAGAAAGATCTAGTCAGTTTGCAGAAATGAAGATACATGCTTGTGCAAGGAACCAAACAAAATCAGAGCCTACATGGAAAAAGAAATCATTGGTTTGAGCCTACATAAGGGGCAAAACTTCCACTTTTTCAATTCTTGTTTTTATGCATGTATAAAATATTTCAGACTCACTTCCAATATTTTGCTATGCAGGGGACAAAGAGAGGATATAAGGGCTATCTAAAAAATAGCTAAATTGTTTGCAGTTGAATTTTTTGCAAAAGGAAGAATAAAAAGAATGGACCAAGAAGAAAGTAAGAACCCCAAAAGAATGAAGATGCATAAGATAAAAGATCAGTACAGCTAAAAGAGCTGAAGCCAACGAAAGACAATTTCCAAAGGATAAAGATCCATCTTGAAGGGTAAAGACCCAATCTCCAAAGGATAAAGATCCATCTTGAAGGGTAAAGGCCCATAATCCATTAAAGAATGGAACAACCAGTTTGAAGAAAGATAGAACTCTCAGTTGATAAAAGGTCAGCACAATCCATTAAAGAATGGAACAATTGGCAAAAAGAAAGGCAAGACTTGCAGCTGAAAGCAAAATCCATTAAAGAATGGAACTAGAGGCTAGAAGAAGGCCGCAATTCTCAAATGACAAAAGTTTAACCAAGTTAGAAGAGCTAAAGCTGATCTATTTTGGGTTGAGTACCCTAATCCAGTCTCGTGTCAAGTACCCTAATCCAGTCTTGGGTCAAGTACCCTAGTATAGTATTGGGTCAAGAATCCTAATCCAGTCTTGGGTCGAGTACCCTAATCCAGTCTTGAGTCGAGTACCCTAGTCCAGTCTTGGGTTGAGAACCCTAATCCAATTTTGGGTCGAGTACCCTAATCCATTCTTGGATCAAGTACCCTAATATAGTCTTGGGTCGAGTGCCCTAGTCCAGTCTTGGGTCGAGAATCCTAATCCAGTTTCAGGTTGAGTATCCTAATCCAGTCTTGGGTTGATCACCCTAATTCAGTTTCGGCTCGAGCACCTTAATCCAGTCTTAGGTTTAGAACCTAAATCTTTCTCGAGTTCAGAACTCAATCCGAGTCTAGAACTTTAACCAATCCGGGTTTAGAACCCAAACCAATCTGGGTCCAGTGTCTAAACCATCTTGGGTCCATAATCCAAATAAAATCAAGTATCAGGTCGAGAACCCAAATTCAATGTCAGGTCCAAAACCCATCTTTGTCCAAAATTAACTCAAAGTCATATTGCTTTTCACTCTCTGATTAAATTCCAGATTGTTCAAGCAAGGGGCAAACCATAGATGCTTAATTTTGACCCTAAGTTGGTACGATCCTGATTAAAGAATGCCAAAATAAATTTGATCTAGCTTTAAAAGATTTAAACATAGTTTACAACTTTTAAATAGGTCGATCCAGTTTCAAAAGGCATGAATTTAATTGATTAATTTTATAAAATCTTAAATTTAATTTGTTCGGCATGAATTAATACTTTTCGGTCCCAAAAATAAAAAAAATACAAGATTAATTTGAATCGAGGTGGTCCAGGAGACTTGAGCCATTGATCATGTCGACCTGGGCCCTTATGTTGATTTGGTTGCTCAGATCGATATGGCCTTAGCCCATGTCGATCTGGCACACCAGATCAACATGGTTCTTGTCCGACTGGTTTCCTAATTAGCTTAGAATTCATTTAAAAGTCAGATTAGCAAATTAGGTTTAGGGCTTTATTGGTTGTTTGCCTATAAATAACATGTTTTAATGCTATTAATAGGGAGTAAGAATTGGGATGAACACAAAGACTCTTGAGCAACCATAATTATAAAGTGAAGCAGCAACAACAATCAAACGAGGATCAGCACACCACACTTGCCTCAGGCAATTGCTTCACTCAAGCAGCACTCTCAGTTTTGATGGAGCCAATGAACAAAAGTAAATTTCCATTATTTTAAATTTAACAGAAGCTATTTTGATTATAGTTTTAAGCATTATCTGAAGTTTATGTCCAGTAGCTTATTTCAATTAGTTTCAAAGTAATGACAACTTAATTTGTTCAACATTGTTTCATCCAAAAGCAATTCATTAATTAATAAACCTTATTCAATATTTGATGGAATTAACATCCAGTGGCCTAAGTTTATGAATATATCACAGTAGTCAAATTTAAGCCAAAATTTATTTTCTAAAATTATAGTTTATATTCAAAACCCTACTTTTCAACATATAAAACCCTAATCCGTGTTTCTAAAAACCCAAAACTCTAAACCTATTTTCTCTAATATTAAAATCCTAATATGTTTCCCAATTTTCAAAATCCTAATCTGTTTCCCAATTTTCAAAACCCCAAATCAGTTTTCTAAATAATCAAGACACCAAAACACTAATATCTAGTAAACCTAAAAAAACTAATTTCTTTGAATATGAAACCCTAGTTTAGAAAAACTCTAATTCTCCAACAAAACAATATCATATAAGCCGTAGGCACGACCTTCATCGTCAAACCTTATATTTTATTAATGGGTTGATATTAAGATCTATTTATAAATTGTAATTTTTATAATTAACTTTAACTTCATTAGTTTAGCCCTAATTTATAATTGTTTATGCAATGATTGGTTATTTGTTTGATTATTTGCTTTACCAAGGATGATTTATTTTATTTAGTTTATAATGGATGTTTTATTTTTAATTATTATGTTTGAATGGTTTAATTTATTTGGTTAATTGTTTATATAGATTTTCAGATTGTAAAAGGCATGTTTCCACTTCGTGGGTGCCTCAATTTTTATTATGTAATTTAATTTATCATTTAAGATTTTGGGACAATTATAAGGGATATGTTTCCACCTTTTGGTGGGTGTCCTATTGTATTTATTTTCATGGACATGGACATTATAAAGGCATTTTTTCATCTTTAGATGAATGTCTATTTTATTTGTTTTATTATAATAAAGTGATGGATGTTTATTTCTTTCAATTGTCGCTTGTAGTATGGATAATATAGTAATAACTAAAAATTTTATAATATTTAGACCTGAAAAGGTGGCCGGTTTCAATGAACCGAGCGCTGTTGGTGTGCTAGATCATTCTCACCTTCCTCATGCATACCAACTTTCTAAACCCATTAAGGGGTTAGGGATTCCTTAGGAATCGAGTCATCTGCCCTTTTCTTTTTCCCGGCCTATCGGGTGGTGACTCCATTTTCTCCGGGTTTAGGCTTGTGTTCACTAAGGTCCTGAGCCTAACAGTGTGGAAGTAGCAAGAACCATTCCACTAGAAGTGAGGGCAAAAGTCCTAGCTCACATAAGCCCAATTCTCCACAGGCCCCTGTTCTTGAGTTTAATTTTGAATTACGTCTAGATTCAATTTGTGTCCACTTCCAATTCTATTTCTAATGGGATTAGCCTGGGGAGTTTTCAAAATTCAAGGTGAAGCAAGACTTGGATAGAAGGTTAAACTTAATATGTTCTCTTATGATTACAGGATCAAAGAGCATTGAGAAGCGGCAACAACGATTAAGAAGGAACAATCAAATAGTAAACAATAAAAAAACCCTAACAATTGAGTGAACAAAAATAGAACATCGAACCATCAAACCAAGAATGCAGTAGACAACTGTCTTCAACCTGTTCAATCGGGATTTAACCATTGGTGTAAATATAAGGCTTGAATCAACATAAAATATCAGTGGAACCAACAACGGAGGTTTGCAATCCCTTATCTAGTTTATTTTAAGTTTATAGTAATTCATCCATTGTTGTTTCAGAGTTTTTTTTCGTTACTGCACATTTATAAACATCTAGTAAACCATTTAATTTAAAAAAGGCAGTAGTGATAAGGCTTTTAATATTAACAGGTAATAGTTTGGTTTAGTTAACGATACTTTTATAAACCCTTTTAAAATTATCTTTTCATGGTCATCCATTTAAACAACCAATAATGTTTTGCAAGAATATGTCTTACATAATCATACAGTAGCCTTGTTCATGCAGTCCAGTAGCCCGTTTCTCAAAACATCAAAACCCTAAAACCATTTTTCAAATATTCAAAACCCTAAAACCAGTTTTCAACATGAAAACTCCAAAAAAATAGCTTTCAATCCAAAAACCCTAAAAAACCATTTTTTTAAATCCTAAACTTTAGCTTACATAGAAATCCTAATTCCCCAACAAATCATATTTTACAAACCGTTTACCTTTCAGGGGGCTTCCCTTGATCCCCCATAAGGGGTGCTGACCCCTTGACCTAAGCCAGCTATCCGGCTAGCGGGACCTCCGTACGTGATCCCTCGTCAATGGGGTGTGGATTATAATTCTTTGTAATTAACCTTAATTTTCTTTCATTAAATTCTAATTTATTATTTTTGTGATGATTAAACTATATGCTTGGATTTCATATTTTATTATGAATAATTGCACAATATTTATTTATTGGTTGTATTTTTAAGGATGTAAAAGGCATGTTTTCATCTAGTGTGGGTGCCATATTTATTTATTATATGTAATTTAATTTATTTTAAGATTTTTGGGACAATTGCAAGGGACACATTTTCACCTTTTGGTGGGTGTCCTATTTGGTTAAATTGTAATGACATTTGGACATTGTAAAGGCATGTTTCCATCCTTGGATGGGTGCCTATTTTATTTGTTCTATTTTAATAACATGATATTTTATTTTATTAATTGCATTTGGTATAGATAATATCATAATATTTAAGAATTTAATAATATTCAGACCTGAAAAGGAGGCCGGTTTTAATAACCGGGCGTTATGGGAGTGCTGGGCCACTTCTCACCTTCCCCATGCGTACCCAACTTTCTGAACCCAATAAGGGGTTGGAAATTTCTTAGGAATCAAGTCATTCACCCCTTTCTTCTTTCCCGGCATGTCCGGGTGGCGACTCCACTTTCTTCGAATTTAGGCTCGTATTCTCTAAGGCCCTAAGCCTAACAGTGCCGAAGTCGCAAGAACCATTCCATGTGGGAGTGGAGGTGAAAATCCCCACTCATACCAACCTAATTTGAAAGAGGATTTGATCTAGGTTCTTATGTCAACCTAATTTGAGAAAAAGGAATTGATTAAGGTTTTTATGCCAACCTAATTTAAAAAATTATTTGATTTAGGTTTGTAACACCCAAAAATTTTAAATACTATTAAATAATTAATTTGGAGAATAGTTAGTATGTTGAAAGAAAGAAATATAAGTTATACACATAATAAATTGTATACTTTATGTATACATTAAATATACATATACATAAAAATATATATGACATATAAATAAAGTGTAAGAAAAATATAAATATATATAGTTATGGATGGGAAGATGATATTTAAGTAAATAAATAAATAAATAAAAGAAAAGGCAATTCAAAAGAAAAAAGAAATATATGGTTGATATTAAAAGTAAATTAATTAATTAATTAACTAATTAATATATATATTTCTAGAAGGGAAAATTAGAAGAAACAAAATAGAGTCTCCTTCTTCCTTCTTAGTTAGCCATGGCTGAATTCTACATCTAGAGAGAGTGTGTGTCTTGTTTTGTAATATGCTTCAAATTACTTAAGGAAATCAAGGGTTTAAGGTGATCTTTAAAGGTTTATCAAGAAATAGGTAAGTATTCTTTAATTTTAACTAGTTTTCTTTGATTCTCATGGTTACGTAAGATTAAGGTAGAGAGAGAAAGTATGTTGTAATTGTTAATGTTGTCCCAAGATGGCAACCAAGAGAGATGGGTGAATTAGTTGATTTGAAGAATTGATGACAAATTGAAAATTAAAAGCAAAATCAAAGCAAGAGAAAGAGTAGAGAAGAAAAAACACAAGAGAATTTATAGTGGTTCGAATCACCTCAATCCTACATCCACTTCCTTAACAACTTGTTAAAGTTCCACTAATCTTGAGTTTTTATAAGCTCAACTGTAACTTAGTATTTTCACAAGCTCACACCAAACTTATACAAGGTTTGATAACTTCCTTACAACCCCAATAAGAGTTTTCCCAGGCTCAATCTAAAACCTAAGTGTTTCCAAGCTCACACTCAAACTTACAATGGTGTTTAATGCTCACACCCAAACTCAATTTAATATAAGTATAAATTTGGTTGCAAGGAAATGAAAGATGTTAAACTTGGCTATTACAATCTCTACCATCTTAAAAAATAAAGTTTTTTGAGGTATTTATAGCCTTCAAGTCTTGATATAGCCATTTGAAGTGGTGTCCAATATGTTTGATTCTTGTTCCCTTCTTGAAATATTACTCAGACCAATTTTATGGTTGGAATAATAATTTCCCAGTCATACCATCATTGGTACGGTCAAAATTTGATTGGTCTGATAAGAATATTTGATTTTTCGATAGAAGCTCCTCCAACAGTTGGTACAGATGGCTTTCACCAATTAAGTGGACAAGTAATGGACATAATTTCAAAAGGTCCGATCGGACCATAAGTGGTATGCTGAAATTGTAAGAATACATTTCACCATGAAACTCTCTAAAACTTTTATAATTTTGTTTCCTACCAAGGTCTCGTTGGACTGCTAGTAGTCCTGTCAGATTTCTTGCTGTTTGGTGAGTATGTAGGTGGACTTTGGGTCCTGAAACTAGCTGTGATTTTTGTTCAATATTCCTATAAATAGTCCGATCAAAATTTCAGCTGGTGCGTTCAAACTTTTCTTGGTACGGTGACAGAATGAGAGTACCTTTGGCTATGAACCTTACTGGATGAGTTTGGCAATTTCTTCTTCAATGGTATGGTCAGACTTATGCATGGTCTGATCGGGCTTTACTTGGTAAGGTGGGCTTTTGAGAGTACTTGTGACTATGATCTATTATGTGAAATATTTTTGCTTTAATAAGACTTAAGTCTGGTCAGGCTAGTCAATGGCCCGATCGTGCTTTTCAAGATTTATCCAAAAATTAAGTTTCTGCAAAATATAACTTGGTAAAAAAGTTAGTGTTATTCAATTTGATTTTCTAAGATAAAAAATAGAGTAGTTTGGCTAACTATCTCCCCCTTTTTGACTTTGGCAATTAAATTGAATTGATAAGGAAGTTAAAGAATTTGCATGGTTTTAAGAGTGAGATAAAATGGTTTAGTACTTTCCATGCTCCCTTTTAATGCATGCTATAATGTGTGGTTTAGTACTTTCCATGCTCCCCCTTAATGCATGCTATGATCTTTATTTTCTCCACCTAAACACATGCTAAGGTATTTATCATATTAGTTCAATTAAATTGAATTGTGATTTCATTCATATTTATCAATTCAAATATTTATATTCTTCCCCTTTTACAAAAGCAAAACAAATGGAGAAGAAAACAAATAAACAAATCAGGATAGAAATGCATTAATCAAATTAGATAAGGAACATACAAAGAAAGGTGTATGATCTTGTTACATAGAGTGCCACACAAGCAAATATATCATACATAGAAAAGATCACAAAGCAAAGAAAAGATTTTTAATCTTCACCATTATCTCCTTCACTTTCTTCATCTCCTTCTTCTTCACCTCCTTCTCCTTCTTCTCTTTGTTCAATATGAGTTCTAGCCTCTTCACCTTCACCTTCATGAGGAAAAGAACCATGGATAGATGGAGAGCGACTATGTTCTTCCTCATCAATGATTATGCATTGAGAGAGTCCCAATGCACCTTGGATTTGCTGAATGTTAATGTGAAGTTGAGATACTTGAGAGGTGAGGCTATTAATTTTAGTCCCTTGGGAGCTAACTTGACCATGAATGTCTTGAAGAAGTTGAAGAATTGAGCCTTGAGGTATAGTGGATGGAGTTCTAGGAAATTCCATTTGAACAGTTTCCTTACTTTCCTCCACAATTCTAGGTCTTTTTCCTAGTTGAGCCCTAGCCCCATGTGCTTCTAGAAGGTACACATAAGTCCTATCATCATCTCAAATGCATTTTGCATGTTTGAGGTAGCCAATGTTTATGAATTTTATTATGGGATCAAAAGGGTTAAAGAGTGTGGCTTTGTTTATTGGTGTTAGTGCACCATCATATTTGGCAATTTGCGTTATTTGAGAGGAAAGAAGGATGAGTCCAGCTTTGGTCCTCCTAATGTGAAGAAAATTATCAATTAGGAATTTTTTAGTTTGGATGGGTTGACCTCTAAGAAGGCAGCGAAGGAAGTGGAGATCTTTTTTTTGTTACCTTTTCATTGCTCTCTCCTCTTTCACTAATTGTGTATGTGATTATTCTATGCAACATCCAATAGGTTAAGGTCCTAAGGTTCTTAGCATTTGATTACTTGCGATGAGTTGATTCAATTGAGATTTCTGTCCAAAATGCTTTTTGAACATTGATGGTAAAAATCTCATTAGAGATGTGTGAAATTCCTTCTAATTGAAAACCCCATATAGATAAAAATTCTTCTAAAGAAAGATCATACTCTTGGTTAAAATAGTAACCTAAGGGATTGGTGCTCTTCTTGCTAGCAGCTAGGGTTATGAGAAATTCCTTTGTTAAGAATTCCCAACCAAGATCATCATGCTCAAGAAACACAGAATTTTCCCAACCTAAAGTCTGGAGACAACCTCTAATATCATTCTCAATTCTTAAGGATTCAACAGTCAAGGTAGAAAAGAGACGATTAGGCTCTATAATTTTATCTTCAATAATGGCATACCTTTGTCTCTCTTCATCATCATTGAATTTAATTTTATGGCTTCTCCTTGATACATCTTCTTATTGAGAAGGAGTAGCAATTCCCTTCCCTTTCTCACTTCTAGAGGCTTTTCTTTTGTGTTCTTTGAGAGAATTTGAGTGTTTTGAGTGATTAGAGATTGATAAAAAGTTGCAAACATTGATACTGGCGGGTATTTATAGTATTTTGTTGAAAACCAGCCGTTTATAGCTGTTGGAGAGATGAAATTCACATTTGAATGAGTTAAAATGGCTAGAAAATTTAAAATCCAGAGAAAAAGTCCGGTTGGACTCTTATGAGTCCGATGGTGAAATTCAAAAATTATAAAAATTATAGTCGGACTCTAGTGGTTCCGAACGGTATTTCAATTTTAAGCATAATGATAAAAAAAAAATTTGAATTATGCCGGTCAGACCAATGAAAGTATGATCATATTTTCACTAAGGATTAGGGGTTAATAAGTAAGGTCATGCTAATGTGTGGTCCGATTGAAAAATTCCCAAAAATTGAGAAATTTGAGGAAGTTTATGTAATTTAACTTGGAGCATTGAAGTGTGATTAAAAAAGTTATAAGTGAATAAATTTATCAATTAGTTGAGGGGTTAATCTAAGGTGGATCCATCTATCAAACCTATATGTTGTTTGATGAAGCTTAGCCATTCCTCATTTAATATTTTAGTGAAGATGTCCGCAAGTTGATTTTAAGTGTCAATGAATTCTAAAACTACATTTTGGTTTTGAACATTGTCCCTTAAAAATAATGCCTAATGTCTATATGTTTTGACCTATAGTGTTGAATTTGATTTTTAGATAGATTAATTGCACTTGTATTATCACATGTAATAGGAATATGATCAAATGACTTACTATAATCTAGCAATTATTGTTTCATCCATAACACTTAAGTGCAACCAAAACATGCAGCAACATATTCGGCTTCTATCAGTATATAGAGCAATCAACTCTTATTTCTTGCTAAACCAAGAAACTAGGCAATTACCAAGAAAATGGCATGCACCGGTCTAGCTTTTTCTATCTAATATGCTATCGGCACAGTCCGCATCCGAAAAGCCTAAAATGTTAAATGATGTATTCCTAGGATACCAAAGACCTAAGTGCAATGTTCCACTTAAATATTTCAAAATTCTTTTAGTGGCATTTAAATGTGACTCTCTAGGACAAGATTGAAATCTAGCACACAAACATAAACTATACATTATATCAAGTCTAAAATCGGTTAAGTAAAGAAGTGATTCGATAATATCTTGATATTTCTTCTTATCAACTTTCTTACCACTTTCATCTTTGTCTAACTTCAAGGATGTACTCATTAGAGTTTTGCTAGCTTTGGAACCATATATACCAAACTTCTTGAGAAGTTCCTTTGTGTATTTGGATTGGTTGATGAAGATGCCATTCTTGCATTTCTTGACTTGTAAACCAAGGAAGAATTTAAGTTCATCCATCATACTCATTTCAAATTTCCCAGTAATACAAGAAGCAAATTCTTTGCACAAAGATTAATTAGTAGCACCAAATATAATGCCATCAATATAAATTTGTACAATCAAAATGTTATGCAATTTTCTTTTGACAAATAATGTAGTGTCAACTTTAACTTTTGTAAAACCAGTTTCCAGCAAATATGTACTAAGTCTATCATACCAAGTTCTTGGAGCTTGTTTTAGACCATACAATGCCTTGGTTAACTTAAAAACATGATTTGGAAATTGATAATCATCAAAACTGGGAGGTTGTTTAACATAGACTTCTTCATTAATATAACCATTTAAAAATACACTTTTAACATCCATTTGAGAAAGTTTGAAGTTCATGTGACGTGCAAATGCAAGTAAAATTTTAATAGCTTCTAATCTGGCAACATGAGCAAAAGTCTCATCATAATCCATGCCTTCCTCTTAGTTAGCAATCTAGATTTGTTTCTAGTAATAAGACCATCTTCATTAAGTTTGTTCCTATATCCCATTTACATCCAATAATTGGATAATCCTTGGGTCTAGAGACAAGCTCCTACACTTTGTTTCTCTCAAATTGGTTAAGTTTATCTTCCAAGGCAATCACCTAACGTTCATCACTAAGATCCTCCTTAATAGTCCTTGGCTCAATTTGAGAAATAAAGGCAATATTGGAATCTAAAAGTTTAAATTTGGATCTAGTAGTTACTCCCTTTGAAGTATCACCAGTGATGAGATCTTTAGGATGATCCTTTTGTTAATACCAATCTTTAGAAAGTTCTTGAATCTCTTGTTGTTTCATAATTTGTTCTTGTTCATCATTGTTTTCTTTTTGATGATTGCTTATCTCAAGATCTTCAAGTGTACCAACAACTTCATCAAGAACAATACCTTTCCCATGATCAAGCTTAAATGATTCATCAAAAATAACATGCATTGATTCTTTAACTAGTAGATTTCTCTTATTAAATACTATATGCTTTACTAGAAGATGAATACCCTAGGAATATGCCTTTATCCAATTTGGATGATAATTTTCCAAGGTTGTCCTTGGTGTTTAATATGAAGCATTTGCATCCAAATACTCTAAGGTGTGAAATTTTGGATTTTCTTCCATTCCATAGCTCATAAGAAGTTTTATTTATCAAAGGCATTTTGAACACACAATTTGCAATATAAAAGCAGTATTGATAGCTTCCACCCAAAAGTAAGATGGTAACTTTTACTCATTGAGCATTGTTCTAGCCATTTCTACCAAAGTTCTATTCTTCCTTTCAACCACACCATTTTGTTGTGGTGTTCTTGGGGATGAAAAATTATGTGATATTCCAAGTTCATTGCAAAATTTTTCAAATTTATCATTTTCAAATTCTTTGCCATGATCACTTCTAATAAATATGATCACATAGCCTTTTTCATTTTGAACTCTTTATATAAAAATTTTAAAATGCTTAAAAGGTTCAATCTTTTGAGCTAAGAAATTAACCCATGTAAACCTTGAGTAATCATCAACAAGCACAAAGGCACACAACTTACCTCCTAGATTAGCAACTCTATTAGGACCAAACAAATCCAAATGAATTAGTTCTAAAGGTCTAGATGTGCTTACACAATTTTTAGTTTCGAAAGAGCTCTTATGCTGTTTTCCAAATTGACAAGGTTCACAAATTTTGTCTTTGTTAAATTTTATTTTGGGGAGGCCATCTACAAGTTCATCTTTGCTTAAACAGTGCAATTGATCCATATTAGCATGTTTTAATCTTTTATGCCATAGCCCATCATCATTGCTAAAAGTTACTAAACATTCAAAAGTGTTATTAAAGTGTAGATTAATTTTATAAGTGTTGCCAATTCTAGTTTCATTGAATGGAAGTTCACTATTAGAAGAGATAATTTTGCATCCTTTGGAGTTAAAATTGACATCATATCCTTTTATCACATAATTGACTAACACTAAGCAAATTATGTTTCAATTCTAGTTTCAATCAATCAACTAACCAAACATCATCGATCATATTTGTAATATCCCAATGTATGCCTTAGAAGTTTTGAATATTGTTGTTGTTTTAAATTGGATAGAATGTATATGTTAATTTGCAAGAGAAAAGAAATTAAAAGAAAATGTATATGTTGTATATATGGAAGTATAAATAACATATACATAAGTCAAAAATGGAGAGTCAAGGGAAGAAGATATTTTAATTTGGGATTTGTGAAATGACTAAAGAGGGCAAGTGCTTTAAAAGAAATCAAAACAAATGGCAAAAGGGTGTTTAGGTAATTGACTTTTTGGAAATGCTTGGTGGAGATTTAAAGAGAAGTTGACTTTGTTTCTTCATTGTTCTTTTCTTCTTTTCCATTGAAGTGGCCGGCTCCTCCAAAGACAAGAGAAAGCAAGAGACCAAGAGAGGATCTTAATGTTCTAAGCTCAAATTGAAGGAAGATCTAAGTGATCAAGTTGGTGATTCAAGAAGTTTCATTACTTTGGTAAGTCCTCTTTTGATTTCTTTGCTTATTTGAAGTTGTGTTTGAGTTTGATAGATTTGTAAGAGTATGTTGTTGATTGTGATATGTTTAAGAGTGTTTGATTAGATTGATTATGGATTATAAGGATGGATTGAAGAAAAGAGTAAGTTGGTTGGAAGAGATGGTGTTGTATTTGTGTTTAGGGTTTTGTGATGATATTTGTGATTTGTGTTTGTTATAGATGTGGAGTTGTTTTGGGTATTTTTGTAAGTTAAGATGGTTGTTGGGTATGTTTTGTTAAGTTTGTTTGAAGAGGATGTTGGTGAAAAGAAGTGTTTTGTTGGGTGTTTTGTGGTTTTGGCCGGAATCTGAGTTTTTGGCCTGACATGCCCTGGAGCACGTCCAGAGTTTTAAGCGTGTCAATTGTGTTGGAGGCAGTAGGTTTGACACGACCAGTAACACGCCCGTGTTATTGAGCGTGTCATAGCTACTGTGAGATTGGAGAGTTTACACTGCCATGAGCACGCTCATGTTGTTGGACGTGTTGATATTTTTCAGAGAGGCAGAATGTATTACACGCCCAGTGACACGCCCGTGGTTCCGAGCGTGTAAAAGCTTCTGTGTTGTGGAGTTAGGGCACGGTCAGGGACACGCCCGTGTGGTTGAGCGTGTCATGTTTAGAGTTTGTCCTAGTTAACTCTTAACTTGATTATCTCATATGTATCCCTAAGCAAGTGTATGTTATTATTTTTGGATTAGGTCTTGAAGAAAGGGATTTGTCATTGATCTAAGAAGTAAAAGAATCTTGGAAAAGGAAGTGTTTAGAGTTGTGTGAATTGTTATTGAGGTAAGTACAAATATTGCATTATTACATTGCTAATTCATATGAATATTATACTTTGTTATGTATTATCAATGATGTTACATGAATAATGTGAAAGATACGATGATGCAAATGATTATGTATTTGTAATGTGGATTGAGATGTGATGGAATGTAAAGCCATTGTGATTGGCTATAATGACTTTAATGAGGCATGTTTGCCTAATTGATAATGAGAATTGAAAATGGAATTGATGATGAGATAATAAATGAATTGTGTGTCTAATGTGTTTTTCTATTTTTAGAGTTTTGTTGTTGGTGGCATGCCTTCTATTAGTAACAATCTCTTGAAGTTAGGTTGGGCTTGATCCTTGAAGCCAAGTTGGGTAGAAGTTTAACATGTTTTACTCCCCTTGAAGCTTGGTTGGGTCTAGTCCTTGAAGCCTAATTGGGATGTTACAACCCTTGAAGCTAGGTTGGGTTGGTTCTTGAAGCTAAGTTGGGTTGATACTTAGCATGCTTTGTTCCCCTTGAAGCTTGGTTGAACCTAATCTTTGAAGCATAGTTGGGATAATGATAATGATAAATGTGATAACAAAACCAAAGCATTAACTCTGAAAATTGAATGGCATATTAGTGTATTTTGGGCCCATGCTTGTCTTTGTTTAAATATGATTCATTGATGGTAAAATAATTGAATAATGAGATTTATGAAGGACTTTGGAAATGTAATATGTGTATGGTTTATGAAATACAAAGGTGTGATATTATCTTTCCATCTATGAAGTTGTATTGATTATTAAAATGCATGACATTGCATTGCATTAAAGCATAATGCTAGCATACTTTGTACTACTAAGCCGTTGGCTTAGCACGATAGTGTTAATCCCGCAGGTGACAGAGTTGAACCCGAGAGTTCCTCGAGACCGAGTGAGAGTAGACATTGAAGGATTTATTTTGGGACTTAAAGATCAGAGAAAAGCTACCAATCATGTATAACTTCTTTATATTTTGTAAAGTATGGATTCTAATGTAAATATATGTATAATTGTAAATATGGATTTGAATGTATTCATATATGTAAATATTTTATAAATTCCGCTGCGTATTAAGTAAATGTATATATCTATTTTGTTTTATAGTACAAGATAATTACTCTATATTCTATAATGTATAATGAGAAAGAATATCTTATCATCTAAAATGATTTAAATGTTAAAGAAAACCGTAGCGTCCCTATATTCGGTGCACGTATATTACATTGTGGTTTTATGTAGTGTGCATGTACAGGATGTAGGGGTGTTACAATATTTTTTCCAAGCATACCAATAGAGCCAATGTCTATAATTCTACCTTTAGCATTATTTTCAAAAGTTACATTACCTCCTTGCTTGTAAGTAATAGCTATGAAAAGTTTGCATTACTGGTCATGTGCCTTGAGCATTCACTATCTATAAGCCAAACACTTTCATTGATAGTAGACTTTAGGAATACCTACAAGACAATAAGATTTACCTTCTTTTAGGTACCCAAATGAACTTGAGTCCTTAGGGGTTAGCAGTAGAAGGATCCTCTAATTGGAGGTGAATTTTTCTAATGCAACAAAATGGACTTTTATGACCAAATTTCATGCAATAGTTGCATTGATATAAGACCTTGTATTTTTGCATTCCTTTTTCTATTGGATTTTAAAGAATTGACATGGAAATTACATGTGTGTATGGAATAGGATTGTCTATGTGCACGCTTGTGATTATGTTTATGCCTTGTGTACATGTATGCATAATTTGCTCTTAGAATATTAGTTATAGAGCCTAGTGAGCCTTGTGTAGTATTTTTAGGACTTTTAGGCTTAGTGTGTGTATTTATATTCTTTACAACATTAATACTAGAGGTTTGAGTTGTAGAAGCTTAGATGAATGTTGGTGGATTAGATGTAATAGTAGATGAGTCATTGAACCCTAAGCCATACTTGGATAAAGGTGACCTTTTAATACTAATTAATGTATCTAAGGCTTCCTTACCCTTATAAAACTTAGAAATAGAGTTCTTTAATTCATTTATTTCTTCTTTCAAAATGTCATTTTCTTTAGAATTTTTTTAAGATAGGTGAATTTTTAGATATTTCATCAATAGATTTTGATAATTGTTCATTTGATGTCTTTAATTCTAATGTAGAATTTTTCAAAGAGAGAAAATCTTTTTGTAGTTTAGAACATTTTTCCTTATAAAACTTCATTTTAGAAAATTATTTTTGGACTCTTAAGTTCATATGCTGAACTAAATTATTATCATCCAAAGCATCATCAACATTAACACTGCGTACATTAAGATTTAGAGATTAAATACTTACCTCATTGGCGTGATAATCATCCCAAAAGCCATGAAATATAAATTTGCAATTCCTTGATCCTCCTCCCCTTCTTCTTCATTTGAGGAGTCATCATCCCATATGGCTTTGAGAGATTTTTTCTTCTCTTTGTCCTATTTCTTCTTATTCTTCATCTTGAAGTAATCCGTTTTAATGTGACCTAGTTTGCTACATTTATAACATTTCACTTCATTCTTTTTCTCCTTATCTTTAAAAGAAGATTTTGATGAATTACCTTTGTTAGCTTACCATCTCCTCTTTCTTTTCCATTCACTTACTCTTTTAAAAAGCATGGCCATTTCTTCATCATCATCACTATCTTCTTCACTTGAGCTCTCATCTTCCTTAGTGACTTTGAGAGCAATTGCTTTCATCTTATCCTTCTCACCTTTGTAATCATCTTTTTCGGTGTACAATTCGAAGGTGAGGAGTTTTCCAACTAGCTCATCAGTTCTCAATGTGCTAAGATCACGAGCTTCTTCAATTGAGGAGACCTTTGATTCAAAGATCTTCTTGGCTCTAAGTGCCCTCAATATTTTGCTATTGACATCACCTTGATCATAGAATTTTTCATTTTTCTTCAAGTCATTGACAATAGCAAGCAACTGATTTGTCATCTTGGTGACATTTTCGTGTGGCTTCATTTTAAAGAGTTCATACTGATGCACAAGCATTTGGTTCTTAATGAAGCTCACTTGGGTGGTACCATCTTAAGAGTTTTCCTAATGTTATATGCACATTGTAGACCCTTAATTTTGGCCCTAAGCTAATCCAATCTCACTTAAAGAAGGCCAAGCTAAATTTGGTCTGATTTTAAAAGCTTAAACCTAGTTTATAGCTTTAAAATAGGTCGGTCCAGTTTTGAAAGGCCTATATTATGTTGGTTTAATTTTTAAAACCCTCACACAGTCTGATTTAAATTTAAATGACCAAATCAACTCTAACTCAATTTTAAAAGCTTGAATTAAATTTGATCTAGTTTTAAAAGCCGGAACAAGTCATTCTAAGCCAGAAAAGCCATGCCACTTTAGACCCATGGTGAATTGGGGCTTCCAATTCACCATGGACCAATATCCATGGCGAATTAGGGTCTTAATTTTCCATGGACTAGTGACCATGGAGAATTAGGCAATCCTAATTCTCCATGGTCATTTAATTTTTGCTTCAATTAGTTTCGGGATAGATTAAAAGTTTCCTAATTAAGTTTGGACTTTGTTTGACCATCAGATTAGTGTATTAGGGTTTTGTTTTAAATTTTCTTTGCCTATAAATACTAACAATTAAAAAGAAATGGGCAACAATTAGCATGGATTAGCAATTAAAAATAACCTAGCAGCCAATAATTATCAGAAGAGGGAAAGCAACACAGATCGATAGTAACTGAGGAGGCAGTGACCATTTCCTCAAACTTGCTTTGCTCCAACCAAAAATAAGATTGATCTAAGCAGCAATGAGAGATAGGCAGTTTGTTTCAACACTTTTAATTTGGAGGATCCAAAAAATGGAGGTTTGGATTTTGTTATTTAACTCATTTAAATTCAAAGTAAGCTTCATCCTTTGATTTGCATTTATTAGATGTGTTTTCTTTTAAAAACATCATTGAAAGATTTGCAAGTTGTGAAATTATTTTAATCCAGTAGCTAACTCAATTCCAGTAGCTTACAATTTATGTTAATCAATTAAAGTGTTATCATCTTTGCACAATGATGCGTTAGACATCCAGTAGCCAAACCATTAACAATATTAATTTCAATATAATAACAACCTTTGTCATAGTTCATGCAAACTCTAGTTAGATTCAGTTCATGCAAACTCTAGTTTGATCATCCAAAACCCTAAATATTATTTTGAAAAGACAAAACACTAGTTTTCAAAAGCATGAAACCCTAATTTTTATCTTAAAACCCTAGTTTAGGAAAAAATTATAATTTTTATAAATATAAAATTTGAGCTTACATAGAAACTCTAATTCCCCAACAAAATTACTAGCGGGATTGCCGTAAGCGCGACCCTCGTAGTCACGCCCTATATTTCATTAATGGGTTAATATTAAGATCTATTTGTAAATTGTAATTTTTATAATTAACTTTAACTTAATTAGTTTATCCCTAATTTACAATTATTTATTTAATGATTAGTCATTTGTTTTATTAGTTGCTTTACCATGGATGATTATGAAGTATTTATTGATTGTATTTTTAATAGACTTGTTACATGCATGTTTTCAGTCATGGGTGTCTTATTTTGTTTAATTAATTTATTTTTTGTAGTTTCATTTATTTAAAGACTTTGGGATAATTGTAAAGGACATGTTTCCACCAATTGGTATGCGTCTTATTTTTATTTACTTGTACTTTAGACATTGGACATTATTGTAATGAAATGTTTTTATTTTGTTCGGGTGCACATTTTATTGGCTTGGACTTTCTTGATTTTCATGAATATTTCTTTATTTCTATTGTACGTAGTATGGATGATATCATAATGCTTACGAAAGTAATAATATTTAGACCTAAAAAGGAGGCCGGTTCCAATGAATCGGGCATTATGGGGGTGCTGAATCATTCTCACCTTACTCATACGTACCCAGCTTTTTAAACCCATTAGGGGGTTAAGGATTCCTTAGGAATCGAGTCATCTGCCCCTTTCTTTTTCTCGGCCCATTCGAGTGGCGACTCCATTTTCTTCAGGTTTAGGCTTGTGTTCTCTAAGGCCTTGAGCCTAACAGTGTCAAAATCGCAAGAAAAATTTCACATGGGAGTGGGAGAAAAAATCCCCTCTCACACACATATGAGATTTTGAACTCTTCCACCTTCTTTTATAGATAAGGAGTTCATCAAGATGGAGGCTTCCTTATTATTCTTATAGAAAGCTCTTTTTTAAGCATCGATCCATTTTTCTCTAAGAAGAGGCACTTGAACACCATCAACTTCATGGGTGGGAGGTTTACATTCTTTTTTCATATATTTCCAAAGCTCAACTTCCTCACTATTAAGGAACAAGTACATTGTAGACCCTTAATTTTTGACCAGGTTCAATCTGATATTTTAAAATAGTCCGAAATAATTTTTGTGATATATATTATTTATTATTTATTTTAATAATATAATATTTATTTTACTTCTCATTTATTATTTATCTTATTTTAATAATATTTATTATTTATATTTAAAATATATATAAATAAAAAATAAAAAGAAATTGGTGACGAAATTTGCAGCGAGGAATTGGCTTGGGCCAATTCTCCACAGGCAAAGCTTGCGGCGAAATGAGCCCCCAGCCCCTTGAATTCTTGTATCTCACTCGCCAATCTGCAGCGCTCGTATGCCAAGCAGCCTTGCCAGCCAACAGCAATTATCGCAAGCCCAGCAGCATAGCCCGCACGCCAGTCTCACCCAACAGCCTGCGCACGTTGCCGATTTTTGCCAAAACCATATTTTACTCGGTTTGAATTTTATTTCCTTAATTGATTTTAATTTCCTTATCATGATAGGTTTCTCCTTTTAATTGCCTATAAATACCACATTAAAAACACACAGAAAGGGGGATTGACGAAAGAATTATTTGAACTTTTTCTTGGCAATTATTTCAAAGACTTTGGACTTTTCTTTAGGACTTTTTGGAAGAACATCAAACTTTCAATTTAGGTAGAGAGAAACGGAGAAACAAATTAATTCTAAAATCATTATCAAACAAAGAAAAACTTAAACATCAAACAGTGAGGCAATAAGACAACAAGACAGTGTCTTGATTTTTCTCGGTCAAAAATAAAGAATTGTAGCAGGTATGAGCTTGATTAATTTCTTCAATTTGGTGAAGCCAACATGAAGGTACGTGTAACACCCCTTCCCAGCCTACATGTGTAAGCCGAGTAGAGGCGCCACACTATCCTAATGTTGCTACCAATTTTACTTAATTCAAATTTTAGTTCCGGTTTTACAGAAATTTTGCCATAGTTTCGCCTAAAAATTGAGTCCCAAGTGTCGACAAAACTGGTTTTTTTCCTGATTTAAAAAAAGAAACATTTTACACAAACCAATGCAAACAAAATCATTCTCAGTACACTCCCAATAAATCCCCCTTATAACCTCAACTACAACCTGCAAAAAGGATTTACACTTCTAGTACAAAATAAGTAGAGGTTTATTATTATCACATACTTTCAATAATCTTATATATATATATATATGATAATCTTGTCTTTACCAAAATTTCATTTATACATATGAATACATTCTTGTCAGAAATACAACATAATGAAATTATACATGTATGCATCACCTTCTAGTTGGTCTCGAAATACTCTTACCCTTCTCGTGGCATAACATTTGACTTCCAGATCAACCACCTACTCACCTGCACGATTTATACAACCGCGCTAAGCCCGAAAGCTTAGTAATACAAATAAATATTATAAACATACATAACAGACAATCATACTTATATGTTAACTTCATATATTATTATTTTCTTATCATATTTTCCCATTTCAATTACACCTTATATATATTTCTACTAATCTCATAATTATATACATATGCACGTATTTCATTAATACAACCCACAATTCCATGACTTATTAAAACATTCATAAAATAATACTCACAATGTCCACAACCACATCCATATTATACATCATATTGTATTTTCATGTAGTACCTTCAGATCTCATCATTCAACATAGTTTTTCAATCCACATTCACCTTCAATAATTTACTTATACATTGTAATCATCTCATTTCATAATTATCATCATATATCTCATAACATTACATCTTATTCCATAATTCACATTTAAACAAAAATAATCATTGGTCTCATTATTCATTCATTTCACATTTCATGAATCACATTTAAACAAAGACAAGCATGGGCCCAAAAGACTCTAATATGCTATTCAAAGTTACTGTTTTGGTCTATAATCATAATCATCAATACATTTATCCATGGATATTCAACTAGATTTGAGCTTACGACCCAGTCATTTCACTCAATCTAGTTTCAATAATTTGTTTTTGAGGTTTACGACCCGGTCATTTCACCCCAAAAACATCACATTTCACATTTTCCAACTGGAATCGGCTTACGACCCGGTCATTTCACCTATCCAGTGATTCATAGGCATGCCGCCAAAAACAGAACTCTGAAAATTGAATTAACACATTAGGCACACAATCATTTCATTTATCTCTTTATCAATCTCTTTTCATTTCATTTCTCATAATTAATTAGGCAACCATGCCTCAATTATATATTTCATTTGCATCATCATAGCCAACAACCATGGCATCATATCTCATATGATCTCAAATCACAATAAAACAATTCAAATGTATATAATCAATGGCATTAACACACATTTTACATACTCATCACAACATTCATATTATACCAAACATAACATTATTAATATACATCAACAATGCATTATGTTTCCTAATATTAATATACATCAACAATGCACTACATTTCCTAACACATTTACAACCAAATGTGTATCAAGTCTCAAAGTCATATGCATTTATGCAATAATGTAGTTTGTACTTACCTTAAAACCAAGTCACATCAATCTATACACTTACTCTTCCAAGAATCCTCAACACTTAGATTAGGGCAATTCAACCTCTTCACAACCTAATCCAAAAGGAATATTAGCAAAATGACCATATGAATAGTAAATTCTAGTTTTGGACTCAACTTAATCCTTATTTTGAAAAATTGTATAAAATAATATACTTGACTAAAAACTCTAAAATTTTTACAGAATTTAGTTTTACATCTTAAAATCATTCCTTTAAAATTTCAGATCAAACTGAACACAAAATCTTGGTCAAATAGTTCACCCAACCAGACTGCTCCAATTGCCCTGCATCCTGGCAGCAGTTCTGAACTTTGTGAATTCTGTAAATTAAATTCAATCAATGTGGTTCCAAATTATTTTTCTCAAATACTAGACTCACTAAAAAACAACATATCCAAAATTCAATTGGATATGATTTTTCTACATTTTATTAAAAATCCGGAAAGATAGCTGTCTCAGTTAAGGTACCTGCTGGAACAGGTCTAATAAAAATAATCTTTCCAAAATCATAACCATTCCAAAATCGAATCAACATATTTTTCAGTCATTCTAGACTCATTGAGGCACAACATATCAAAAATTCACTTCAAGAACATTTTTCTATAATTAATTAAAAATCATACAAGTCACAGCCTTTACTAATTGTAAAACAGGAAAAATTTCACTAAACACAACTCTTACTCTTCCATCACCAACACCAACCTAACTTCTTATCTTTAATTCCATTTCAACACTTTTACACACACCATACACAAACACACTCCATCAAACTCAAACAAAATTCCAAATAGAAAAAGAGAAATCAAGAGAAAACTTACCAAAAATGATAAACTTCTTGAATTTCTAACTTGTTTCCTTGAAATCTTCCTTCAATTTGAAACTTGGAACTCAAAACAACTTCTTGCTCTCTTGACTAAGTGATACCCGGCCACCCCAAAAGAAAAGAAGAAAAATGAAAGAGACAAAAGAAACAAAGTCAAATTTCCCCTCTCTTTAAACCTCCACCAAGCAATTTAAAAAGAAAATTACCTAAATACCCTCTTCTATACAATTAAACTCCCTTTCACTTACTTGCCCTTTTTAGTAATTTCATACATAACCAAAATAAATATCTTCTTTTTCTTTTATTATTATTATTATTATTATTAATTAATTAATTATATAAACTTACTTTTCCTACACCACTTTATACATTATGTATATGTAATATATATGTTGGTATATGTATATCTCTTTTATATTTCCTTTATATTTTCCATATTTTTCAAATACCACATAAATATATATCATCCCTCATATACACCTATTTCTTATAATATTTTCCTTACATATTTTACCAACATATCTTCTCACAACTACCATTCCAATGTACACCAAAATCGGGTATTAAATTAATTCATTTATCTTCTTTTGACTTTCATTAGTTTAACTTATATATGTTATATATATCTTCACTTCTTTTCTCCTTCCATTAAACATACTCCTTAAATCCAAATACCACAATAATTATTCCAAAACTTTTAGGGTGTACCTTGGGATATTACAATTCTCTCCCCCTTAAATAATTTCGTCCTCGAAATTATCTAGTATAATAGCAATCCACTCTTAACATAATACCATCTTAACTTTCATATGAAGTTAATTATATTTTTAAGTTATTATGTCATCACATCATATAACTTTTACTCTCTCCCTTAGAGTCAATCATTTTCTCTAAATTTCATAACTCATCATTAGATCCATTTATATATCTTATTACTTTCTTATCCAAACATTCAAAATATCTCATCATTAAAATCACTTTCAGAATAGACATTTATCACACCTTAATTGATAACAATATCCTTATTTTTCCTACACTTAAATTTTTTTTTCTTTAGCATGCTTCTCACTTAACATAAATATTAGTACAATGCCTTTCAACTTACTTTACAGGTAATTAATTTTTTTCCCTTTTATCTTCATTTACAACTGATTTAACTCAATACATTCACGTCCATACATTTGTCAGAATATTACATCACATACATTATCATTTAAATCTTATGCTCCTAGTACAACTGTACACATTAAATTTCAATAATGATTCATAATCTTCATAGAATCTAGATCAATTGATCTATCTGTCACAATATACCCACGTTTCAATCTTGTTTAATTCAAATGAACAATTAATTTATTTAAACTATCATGAAATTCACAATATATATATATAATCTAATTCCATTAGAGCAAACTTATATTCAAATCCTGATCTCTTCAGATCCATATTCAGTAAAATTATCATGATTACAAATCACTTTAAATTATCTTTCAATATACACATAGTTTATTTTCTACTATCTTAGTATAATTTCCACCAATTCTCATGATAATCTCATAACATACTTTCCATCCATAGTTCACTCACTTAAACCTTAAGTCCATTCACTTATTCACTTTATACCATAAACATATTTAGTATAACTTTCAGTCACATTTTGTAATTTCCCCTTTTTAATATCTCCTCACATTTCATACCATTACGATCTTTATATAATTAGCTTTCTATCACATTAGCCATAACTCAAAACATTTTACATTTCTCTTTTCTTTCCTTACTTTTCATAATTATAATCAAATTTCTAACAAAACAAAAAAAAATGATAAAGTATAACTTTACCAGTCATAATTCTTGACCATGTTTCTAGAAACATAATTATCAATCTCACCAAAACTGCACTACAGTCATGTTATCTCAGTTCTAAATCTGTGGATAACAAAATTAATTGACCAAAATATACTAAAAAAAATCATAAGAGATTAATGGTCATGCCTGAAGCTTATAAATCCATACCATTCCTTTATTATTCAACTTCCAACCTTTTTAATTACAATGCTAAATCATATCACAAGAATTACATATTCATTCTCTAAACTTTTACTACACCAAGAGTTAACACATTTCAACTCTATCTCAAAACAATTTGCACTCGATTATGTTCATCATTAGTCTAACTCCTGCTCAACAATATTATTATTATTATTATCATCTCTTATGTATATATATATTCAATCATATGCAATTCTTACACAATTTCCCTTTTGTTATTCCATTTCGAATCTACTTCTAATCCATTTACAATCTCTTATTATACACATATACATAAAACCTTCCCACATGTGGATACCTTGGGACTCAAAATATTATATAATCATCAGGTTCAGTGATTACCATAACAATTTCACCATCCAATATTACTCGAGTCCATTCTCACTCTTAATTTCGTTACATAATCCATCTAGCTTTGCACAGTTCAAGACCTAATCTCTCTTAGGTCCACTAATACATGCAATATCATTCTTAATATCATTATACCAGTAATTATACCACCTACATATTCATAGGCCACATCCATAATGTGACTCACTTCCCACATTTCTTACATAATACAATTACATTCATATCGAAAAACTCATCTCACATATCCTATACATGTATACACTTAAGCATGTAATTTTATTTAATTTCTCTTTTGCATACAATCTGTACAAATTTAATGTTTATCATTTTTCTTTGAATATTATCATACTCATTCTTTTGAAATGATTTAAATTATTCATCAACACAACAAATATATACATTCTAACCATAATAACACTTCAAATATATATATTCAAGTCACATTTCTAATGTGACATCTCTCTCATTTATTTTTTTTAAAGCATTTAATGTACCTTCATATCCATTTTCACCCTTTCCAGTCAAATGACTTAAAGTAACTCATTTTCACTCGCTCAATCACTTTTTTTTTTCAAAACAAATTCTCATACTATCAATCTCATTACCCAATTCGTAGTATTCTCATATGCAATAATATTCATTGCAAATAGCTCATATGTTTAATATCTAAATAATCTTTATCAACATTCCATTAAAATTCTAAATTCTCAAATCACTATTTCACCTAAACTTCAACTTACAATTCTCATCTTTTCTTAATATCAACTTTAAAAACATCTTATATATATACCATAAAGCAACATCCAAACATATAATTTTCACAATTATTAAGCTCATTTCAAAAATCCAAATGTCACATATTACCACCATTAACATGAGCTTTCAAAATATTCAAACATATCACATTTCTAACATTGAAATCACAATGTTGCATTAAAATAACAATACAAACAATACCAATATATCTTTTTACTTAACCAACATCATCTCTTTTTCTTTTAAACAAAACTTTAACTTTATACACCCAAACCTTAAATGATCACATTTTGTCTATACCAATCAACTCACTCAATGTTCCACCATATTTCCTTCAAGTTAAAAATTTCTATTCTTTAATTTATCAATTAAACTCATATGAATGTTTCCATATCATTTTTCATTTTTTTTTTCATTTCATGTAGAACTTCATCCACATACTATCATCCATCTCATCTAATTCAAATACATTACAATTCACATAATGCCACATCCGAGACCAACCTAGGTGTAAATGCATATGCATGTATTATAAATTTCATTTCAAAACTTTTCTTTTTAATTCTCTTTAAGCTTTTCAAAACTTTCTCTTTTTAATTCTACTTAGGCCGAGAATCTCGAACCTAAGCTCTGATACCAAAAATTGTAACACCCCTTCCCAGCCTACATGTGTAAGCCGAGTAGAGGCGCCACACTATCCTAATGTTGCTACCAATTTTACTTAATTCAAATTTTAGTTCCGGTTTTACAGAAATTTTGCCATAGTTTCGCCTAAAAATTGAGTCCCAAGTGTCGACAAAACTGGTTTTTTTCCTGATTTAAAAAAAGAAACATTTTACACAAACCAATGCAAACAAAATCATTCTCAGTACACTCCCAATAAATCCCCCTTATAACCTCAACTACAACCTGCAAAAAGGATTTACACTTCTAGTACAAAATAAGTAGAGGTTTATTATTATCACATACTTTCAATAATCTTATATATATATATATATATATGATAATCTTGTCTTTACCAAAATTTCATTTATACATATGAATACATTCTTGTCAGAAATACAACATAATGAAATTATACATGTATGCATCACCTTCTAGTTGGTCTCGAAATACTCTTACCCTTCTCGTGGCATAACATTTGACTTCCAGATCAACCACCTACTCACCTGCGCGATTTATACAACCGCGCTAAGCCCGAAAGCTTAGTAATACAAATAAATATTATAAACATACATAACAGACAATCATATTTATATGTTAACTTCATATATTATTATTTTCTTATCATATTTTCCCATTTCAATTACACCTTATATATATTTCTACTAATCTCATAATTATATACATATGCACGTATTTCATTAATACAACCCACAATTCCATGACTTATTAAAACATTCATAAAATAATACTCACAATGTCCACAACCACATCCATATTATACATCATATTGTATTTTCATGCAGTACCTTCAGATCTCATCATTCAACATAGTTTTTCAATCCACATTCACCTTCAATAATTTACTTATACATTGTAATCATCTCATTTCATAATTATCATCATATATCTCATAACATTACATCTTATTCCATAATTCACATTTAAACAAAAATAATCATTGGTCTCATTATTCATTCATTTCACATTTCATGAATCACATTTAAACAAAGACAAGCATGGGCCCAAAAGACTCTAATATGCTATTCAAAGTTACTGTTTTGGTCTATAATCATAATCATCAATACATTTATCCATGGATATTCAACTAGATTTGAGCTTACGACCCAGTCATTTCACTCAATCTAGTTTCAATAATTTGTTTTTGAGGTTTACGACCCGGTCATTTCACCCCAAAAACATCACATTTCACATTTTCCAACTGGAATCGGCTTACGACCCGGTCATTTCACCTATCCAGTGATTCATAGGCATGCCGCCAAAAACAGAACTCTGAAAATTGAATTAACACATTAGGCACACAATCATTTCATTTATCTCTTTATCAATCTCTTTTCATTTCATTTCTCATAATTAATTAGGCAACCATGCCTCAATTATATATTTCATTTGCATCATCATAGCCAACAACCATGGCATCATATCTCATATGATCTCAAATCACAATAAAACAATTCAAATGTATATAATCAATGGCATTAACACACATTTTACATACTCATCACAACATTCATATTATACCAAACATAACATTATTAATATACATCAACAATGCATTACATTTCCTAATATTAATATACATCAACAATGCACTACATTTCCTAACACATTTACAACCAAATGTGTATTAAGTCTCAAAGTCATATGCATTTATGCAATAATGTAGTTTGTACTTACCTTAAAACCAAGTCACATCAATCTATACACTTACTCTTCCAAGAATCCTCAACACTTAGATTAGGGCAATTCAACCTCTTCACAACCTAATCCAAAAGGAATATTAGCAAAATGACCATATGAATAGTAAATTCTAGTTTTGGACTCAACTTAATCCTTATTTTGAAAAATTGTATAAAATAATATACTTGACTAAAAACTCTAAAATTTTTACAGAATTTAGTTTTACATCTTAAAATCATTCCTTTAAAATTTCAGATCAAACTGAACACAAAATCTTGGTCAAATAGTTCACCCAACCAGACTGCTCCAATTGCCCTGCATCCTGGCAGCAGTTCTGAACTTTGTGAATTCCGTAAATTAAATTCAATCAATGTGGTTCGAAATTATTTTTCTCAAATACTAGACTCACTAAAAAACAACATATCCAAAATTCAATTGGATATGATTTTTCTACATTTTATTAAAAATCCGGAAAGATAGCTGTCTCAGTTAAGTTACCTGCTGGAACAGGTCTAATAAAAATAATCTTTCCAAAATCATAACCATTCCAAAATCGAATCAACATATTTTTAAGTCATTCTAGACTCATAGAGGCACAACATATCAAAAATTCACTTCAATAACATTTTTCTATAATTAATTAAAAATCATACAAGTCACAGCCTTTACTAATTGTAAAACAGGAAAAATTTCACTAAACACAACTCTTACTCTTCCATCACCAACACCAACCTAACTTCTTATCTTTAATTCCATTTCAACACTTTTACACACACCATACACAAACACACTCCATCAAACTCAAACAAAATTCCAAATAGAATAAGAGAAATCAAGAGAAAACTTACCAAAAATGATAAACTTCTTGAATTTCTAACTTGTTTCCTTGAAATCTTCCTTCAATTTGAAACTTGGAACTCAAAACAACTTCTTGCTCTCTTGACTAAATGATACCCGGCCACCCCAAAAGAAAAGAAGAAAAATGAAAGAGACAAAAGAAACAAAGTCAAATTTCCCCTCTCTTTAAACCTCCACCAAGCAATTTAAAAAGAAAATTACCTAAATACACTCTTCTATACAATTAAACTCCCTTTCACTTACTTGCCCTTTTTAGTAATTTCATACATAACCAAAATAAATATATTCTTTTTCTTTTATTATTATTATTATTATTAATTAATTATATAAACTTACTTTTCCTACACCACTTTATACATTATGTATATGTAATATATATGTTGGTATATGTATATCTCTTTTATATTTCCTTTATATTTTCCATATTTTTCAAATACCACATAAATATATATTATCCCTCATATACACCTATTTCTTATAATATTTTCCTTACATATTTTACCAACATATCTTCTCACAACTACCATTCCAATGTACACCAAAATCGGGTATTAAATTAATTCATTTATCTTCTTTTGACTTTCATTAGTTTAACTTATATATGTTATATATATCTTCACTTCTTTTCTCCTTCCATTAAACATACTACTTAAATCCAAATACCACAATAATTATTCCAAAACTTTTAGGGTGTACCTTGGGATATTACAGTACGTTCTTTATTTAATTCATATAAATTTAATAATAGCTATTTTTTATCATAACCTTTAGACATTGATATTTAATTCATCTAGTAGCTATTTATTTTCAAATATCAACATGCAATAAGTTACGTTTAGTTTACAATGATCATGTCAACCCTTTAAATCAACCATTATATTTGCATGATAACTTGTTAGGACACTCAGTAGCTAAGGCATTAATAGTATTAAAATTGTTAGTTCATTGAGGCCCCAACCTCGATGGCAACTTTTACAAAACCCTAATATTAATATCAAACCCTAAATTCAAAATATTCATTCTTTAGATTTAAACCCTAATTTATTTCAAACCTAATCCTTAATTTAAACATCACAGTAGCTATGTTATTTTACCTTTAAAACTTTTTGATTATTTTGGGTTGTTATATTAACACAACAGCTTCATTATGTTGATCATACAGATTTAATTACTAAAGCCTTAATTACATAAAATCAACGATCAATCTGTTTATCCATCTAGTAGCCATTTTATTTCTTTTATATTGAATATTTCTTAATTGACTAATCCAGTAATTAAAATACAAAACCCTAATTGTTAAACATAAAACCTATAAAATCCTAATTTTATTCAAGAAACTCTAATTGATGCATAAACCCTAAATTTATATACTTATTGCTTTATTTAAATTAGATGTATGTTTATTATATACTTTGATTGATGGTTCATGTTCTTGTTGAATAATTTATTTATGATGAATGGTTAGTTAATTTTATTGATTTGCTTTGGTTTTAAAACATTGTAAGAGGTATGTTTCCATGTTTTCGATACCTCATATTGTGAGCATCATGTAATTTAATTTATTTTAAGTTTCAAATTAATGTAAAGGACACTTTTTCATCTTTTAGTGGGTGTCCAATTTAGTTTTAGACATGGACAATGTAAGGACATGTTTCCATCCTTGAATAAGTGTCCATTTATTTGCTTTGTTTGGATATTGCTATGATTTTTAATTAAGTATTTATTTATTCGTATGATTGCATCTAATATGGATAATATTGTTATATTTAAGAATTTATAATATTAAGACCTGAAAAGGATGTCAGTTCCAATGAACCGGGCGTTGTGGGGGGTGCTGGGCCATTTCTCACCTTCCCCACACATATCCAACTTTCCAAACCCATTAGGGGGTTGGGGATTTCTTAGGAATCAAGTCATCCACCCCTCTCTTTTTCCCGGCCCATCCAGGTGGCGACTCCTTTTTCTCCAAGCTTAGGCCTGTATTCTCTAAGGCCCTGAGCCTAATATTGCTGAAGTCGCAAGAACCATTTCACGTGGGTGTGGGGGCAAAAATCCCGCTCATAGTGGCGACTCCACTAGGGATAAGAGAAGTTGATTCTGTTAGTCTTTATATTATTTTATTCTTTCTTATTATAGTGTTGTCCATTGCATCATTTAGATTGCATTGTGTGCGTAAGTTAGGATGCCCGTGTTATCTGTGTTGTGTCATGTAAGGGATACCATACTTTCACTTAAGGTATGGAGATCGAGCATGACATAACCACTCATAGCCTTGTACCATTTGGCATATACCTGCTATGGGAACCTAAGCTTTTCAACCTAAGACTTAAGCTCAGGTAATTGACCTAGTTACTTTCCTTAGGTTTTTCCCTAAATGCTTGTTGTTTGATTATGATTGATATATCTTGGTTTGAACTATGACTTATTTGGTTTGTTATTTTTCTAATACGACCTACCTATATTGTAAGCTCAAAAATAATTCTTTTCCTTTAAAATCCAAAAGACCAAAAACTATTTTCAAAATTTTCAAGGTCATTTGACATTGAAACCTTTTAAGATGGGTCAAAAATCTTTTTACACTTTATGGCCTAAACAAACAAAGTTATTTTATACAACCTTTTTATGAAAAGAACTTACAATATTTAGGTCAATTACGAAATACCAAAAATTAATTGTGAGCCTAGTTTATGCCAATAATTATTAATCATAGTGACGCGGACCCTTAGCAACGATGGCAGCAAACCAACGTATAACAATGGTAGAGAACTCTTTGAAACTTGATAATCACCTCCTAAGGAATCCAACGCCTATAAAGAGATGCGAACTCACTATGATTGAAGGATTTAGTTGGTAAGAAGAAGGAAAACGCCACAACTCTTGTTGATAAGTAAACCTAATTCTTGATGCAAAGAAAGAATTAAAGAATCCACTCTAATCTCTCCCACACGAAAATTCACAAGAAGAACTTGTAGAAGAATTCAAAAATTTTTATTAATTTTTGTATATGAAATTCGGCCTAATAGTGCCCTTAAATAAGGGTTACAAAATTCCTAATTGCATATGGAAAATTAAGACTAAAACATTCCTAATTGCATAAGGAAAACATTCTTAATTGCATAAGGAAAACATGAAGTATGGAAACAAAATTCTAATCCACTAAGGAAAATATAAAGTATGGAAACAAAATCCTAATCCACTAAGGAAAATATAAAGTATGGAAACAACCAAACTAATCCCTTCAACATAAGAAACGCCCCACACTATTTGGGTTGTCCATGGGCTTTAAATTACTTCCCAAGGCTTTATATGAACCCCCATGGACCTCATGGACCTTTCTTGCACGTTGGACCTTTCTTTAGCTAGCCTTTAGCTTCCACACTAAGCATCATAATCAGCTTTGGTGTGCCTTCTTCAAGCTCTATCTCCATCTTCTTGAATGATAATTCTTGAAGCTCTTTGGAAATCTCTTCTTGAATATGTAAAGCCATACTAGCTTGATATCTCTTTGCCTTGCTCCTAGTGATTGGTCAACTTGCTAGCTTCAAGGGATCCTTTCTTGCATCATTCTCCCCCTCTTCAAAAAGATTTTTTCTCAAATCTGCATCATCAAAAGGAGAAAGATCACTTACATTGAAAGTAGCACTAACATTATACGTACCTGGTAAGTCGATCTTGTAGGCATTGTCATTAATCTTCTCCAGCACTTGGAATGGGCCATCTCCCCCTGCTTGCAACTTGTTCTTCCTTTGGTTAGGAAACCTCTCTTTTCGAAAATACACTCAAACCCAATCTCCTACTTGAAACTTAATCTCATGTTAGTGTGTAAATCCAACATGATTTTAGTACCTAATCTTGTGCTTTTATATTGATATTTGTGCTTAAATATGAGAATTTATTTGGTTTTTATTGTTTTGGTTAGGGAATGTTGGATTTAACTAAAAGGAACCATTTGGAGCTTAATTGGAGCATTTATGAGCAAAGGACTTGGAGCTGGAATTTTTGGAGGACGATTTGGAGCAGTCTGGAGTTAGCCTTGCCCAAGGCTAATGCCGAACCTTGCTGGAACGGGGCTGTTTTAATTAGAACGACTTAACCTACCATTCTGATGTCGTTTTGAGCTTAAATAGAGCTTAGGAAGAAGAATTAATTATATTTTAAAGGGCACTTTTGTAATATTATGGTGGGGCCCTAATTTTAGACATTATAATCGTGTTTTAGGTCTTTTTACGGGAGTTCTTCTCTACCTTCTGCATAGTTACGAATTTCAGAACATTTTTTTCATAACTTTTCAATGTCTTCTTCATTAGCCATGCGTGGCTAAACTCTCTAATCAGTCGGAGGTTGATTCAAGGTTGAGATTCTTCAGGATTGTGAGGTTTTAATGTTCTTATTTGCTTTTTATTCATTATTACATTCATACTTTTACTGCAGTTTATTGGAAAACTATATTCCTTAATGTGTTTTGTTAATTTATTGAACTGATCAATCAATTGATTAATAAGATGCATATAGCTAATCATTGATGCTGAATCCGTAATTGTTTAGTTGATTTGATGCTTGTAGCGATTGATATAATCTGATTGTAACCAGGCTTTCGGGTTATATTAAGTAATTGTATGATCTGATTTAAACGAATCTTGCTTTTAGGTTTGTTGATTAGGGCTAGGTCTTTCTAGAGTTTATTGCAATTGATTAATTAAATTCTGTCGCTTGTATTAGGGTTGTTAATCAATTAGGGGTTATTCATAGCGCTTGTCTTGCTTAATCTATTATAAACGGAAAGATTGGCCGGAGATGCTTTTTCGATGGCTATAACTTGTCTGTGATTTGATATTAAAAGATTATTTTTAGTCCGATGATCAATCCAAATGAATCTCATACCGCGAACTTCCTTTGACTGAATTCACCTCCCATTGTTCAGGTTTTTATTATCAATTTTGCTGTTTAATTTCGTTTTACATAATTAATTACACAAATCCCCGTTTTTCTTTTACTTTTAATTTTCAGTTCACTGTCAGTTCTGGTTAGCCTTGGGCAAGGCTAGTCCCTAGGGTTCGACCCTTCTCACACTTTCTACAGTTTTTGTTTTACAATTGAGCAGGAATTATCTTGGTGGTTTCGACGACCATCAATTTTGGCGCCGTTGCCGGGGACTGGCAACATTACTGTTTGTTTTGTTTTGTTTTTGGATGACCAGGTCTGAAAAACTGCAATTACAGTACGATCCAGAGATAGAGAAAACAGCCCGGTTGTTGAGGAAGAGAACCAAAGAGCAAAAGCGGTCAGAAGTGACTTTCACATCTGATTTGGAAGTTGAAGCAACTGGTTCGGTGGAATTTTCAACCGAATTTGAAGAAGAAAGCTCGGAACTTGAAGAATCTACAACCGAGTTTGATATAGAAAAAGATATGGGTGATAACAGGACTGTTAGAGAGCTACACGCTGCCCCAACAAACCAGCAGCCTATGTGTATTGCCTTTCCGGAGTTAACTGTGCCATTCGAATTGAAGTCTGGGTTGATTCATCAACTTCCTACCTTCCATGGGATACAATCTGAGAATCCACACAATTTCCTTAAGGAGTTCCATGGTGTTTGCTCTAGCATGAAACCCCAAGGAGTGACAGAGGAGCAGATTAAGCTTAGAGCATTTCCTTTTGCTCTTAAAGATAGTGCTAAGGAGTGGTTGCTCAATCTTCCATCCGGTACTATAAGCTCTTGGATGGAGATGGCTACTGCTTTCTTAGATAAGTATTTCCCAGCTTCTAGGGCAGCTACAATTCGTAGGGAGATTAGTGGTATAAGGCAAAAGGATGTAGAGAGCCTCCATGAGTATTGGGAGAGATTCAAGAAGTTGTGTGCAAGCTGCCCACAACATGGCATTACGGATCAATCACTTATCCTCTATTTTTATGAAGGGATGCTTGCCTTAGAGAGGAAAATGGTAGACGCCGCTAGTGGAGGAGCTCTTGTGCATAAGACTCCGGATCAAGCTAAGGAAATCATCTCAAATATGGCAGCCAACTCACAGCAGTTTGGGCAAAGCGACGAACCTTCAAGGAAAGTGTGTCAGGTAAGTAACTCTTCCGTTGAGCAAAAACTTTCTGAACTTACCTTTGTGCTTAAAGATGTAGCTGCAGGGCTTAGTAAGAGGGTGAAAGCATGTGAAGCTTGTAGTTCTTTTGAACATCCAACGGATGCATGTCCTTCATGGCAAATTGATCAAGAACAGGTTAATGCAATGGGAGGTACATATGGGCAGCCCCAACGGTCAACTTTTCCCATCTCCAACACTTATGATGAGAGTTGGAAGAGGCATCCTAACCTCAGTTATGGGAATAGGCAGCAGCAGGGTTATACACAACCAAGGCCACCTCCACAACAGCCTTCTAGTTCAAACAAGTATTTGGAGGATATGATTCAATCCTTGGCTACAATGCAGCAACAATCCACAAAGACCATGTTGGAACTTCAACAAGAAACAAAGAACATGCAACAAGATGCTAGGAGTTTCCAACAAGAGACAAGAAAAGGGATGCAACACATGGAGACTCAAATTAGCCAACTAGCTACTTCTTTAAGTAAGCTAGAGACACAAGGGAAGCTACCTTCTCAAACAATGGTTAATCCCAAGGAAAATGTTAGTGCCATCACATTGAGAAGTGGTAAAGAGCTGGGAACAACAACTCCAAAGAAGGGCAGCCATGCAAGTAAGAAAGAAGCTGAAAAAGAGGTAGAAATTCAGCAAATTGAGCCATCAAAGCAAACTGAATTGCAGCAGCCCCATACCTTTAGAGTTCAGCCCCCTTTTCCTGAGAGATTTGCTAGTTCAAGGAAAGAAAAGGAGGAGAAAGACATCTGGGAAACCTTCCGCAAGGTTGAAGTGAACATCCCATTACTTGAAGCTATCAAGCAGATCCCTCGTTATGCTAAGTTTCTTAAGGAGCTGTGTACAAACAAAAGGAAGTTGGCTAGTGAAGAGAAGGTGTTGATGCCAGAAAATTGCTCAGCCATGATCCAAAGAAAGCTCCCTCAAAAGTGTAAGGATCGAGGTATGTTTGCTATCCCTTGTAAAATTGGCAAAGTAGGAATTAAAAAAGCTATGTGTGATCTTGGGGCATCCATTAATGTGATGCCGCTGTCCATTTACTCATCTTTCAAGGGTTCACCTTTAAAAGAAACCCGTGTTGTGATTCAATTGGCAGACAGGTCTATAGTGTACCCGGTGGGGTTACTAGAAGATGTCTTGGTTCAAGTGGGTGAGTTAATTTTTCCTGCTGATTTTTATGTACTTAATATGGAGGATGACAAATCCTCAACATCTGCTGATTTACTACTTGGGAGGCCCTTCCTTCGCACTGCAAGAACAAAGATTGATGCTTATGAAGGGACACTAACCATGGAATTTGATGGTGAGACCGTTCAATTCAATGTGTATGAAGCCATGAAATATCCTTGTGATGTGTCTAGCTTGTGTGGAATTGACATAATTGATCCTTTGGTTCAAGAGTCTTTTGAATTAAATAATTCTGATGAGCTTGATGTAGTGCTTTGCAGGGACATTAATTTGGACAGCTTAGAAGAGCTTGGGGAAAATCTCTCTCTTAAGGAAAGCTTACATGAAATCGTGTGTGGAATGGAGGCAAACCAGCCTCTAGGATCTAAAGCCAACCGTGTTAGCCTACCTTCTCACCATGAGAAGATTTTACCCTCTGTTTTGCAGGCCCCTAAGTTGGAATTAAAGCCGCTGCCCAAGCACTTAAAATATGCATACTTGGGAGAAGGAGATACATTGCCGGTTATTATCTCCAACAAGCTAAGTAAGGGGGAAGAGGAGAAGCTGATTCGGGTTTTAAAGGAGCATAAGGAGGCCATTGGGTGGACTATAGCTGATATAAAAGGATTGAGCCCATCTACTTGCATGCACAAGATCCTTTTGGAAGAGGGCAGCAAGCCACGTAGAGATGCTCAAAGAAGATTGAATCCACCAATGATGGAAGTTGTGAAGAAGGAGATTCTGAAATTGCTAGATGCGGGTATGATCTATCCAATTTCCGATAGCAAGTGGGTGAGTCCGGTACAAGTTGTGCCAAAGAAGACTGGAGTTACAGTGGTCAAGAATGATGAAGGGGAACTAGTGCCTACTAGGGTTCAAAATGGGTGGAGAGTATGTATCGATTACAGGAAGTTGAATGCTGCCACAAGGAAGGACCATTTCCCACTACCATTTATTGACCAAATGCTAGAAAGGTTAGCTGGTCGCTCTCACTATTGTTGTCTTGATGGTTATTCAGGTTTCTTTCAAGTGCCGGTGGCGCCCGAAGACCAAGAAAAGACGACCTTCACCTGCCCATTTGGTACCTTTGCATATCGTCGGATGCCGTTTGGCCTTTGCAACGCACCTGCGACATTCCAAAGATGTATGGTTAGTATCTTTTCTGATTTTGTTGAGGAAATAATTGAGGTGTTCATGGATGACTTTACAGTATATGGTAATAGCTTCAATGAATGTCTAACTAACCTTACAAAAGTGCTAAAACGATGTAGAGAGTCTAACTTAGTTTTAAATTATGAGAAATGCCATTTCATGGTAGATCAGGGTTTAATTCTAGGTCATATAGTTTCAGCTAGAGGCATTGAGGTTGATAAGGCTAAAATAGATGTCATTAAATCTTTGCCTTACCCTGCAAGTGTGCGGGAGATTCATTCTTTTCTTGGTCATGCAGGTTTTTACAGGCGCTTTATCAAAGATTTTTCAAAGACTTCTCAACCATTGTGCAAGTTGCTGCAAAAGGATGTGCCTTTTGAGTTTACTGAAGAGTGTAGGGAAGCATTTGACAAGCTGAAGAAAGAACTGATTTCGGCCCCAATAGTGCAGCCACCGAATTGGCAATATCCTTTTGAGATAATGTGCGATGCGAGCAACTACGCTGTGGGGGCTGTTCTTGGGCAGCGGATTGAGAAGAATCCTCATGTCATATATTATGCCTCAAGAACTTTGGACAACACTCAAAGTAACTATTCCACCACAGAGAAAGAGCTTTTGGCAATTGTGTTTGCCTTAGAAAAGTTTAGATCATATTTGCTGGGAACAAAAGTGGTCGTTTATTCTGACCATGCAGCCCTGAAGTACTTACTCAAGAAGAAGGAATCAAAGCCACGACTTATTCGTTGGATCCTTCTACTTCAAGAGTTTGACATGGAGATAAAAGATAAGAAAGGGTCTGAGAATCTGGTAGCTGATCACCTCAGCCGGTTGCTATTGAATGAGATACCATCTCCTTTGGATGATGACTTCCCCGATGAACAACTTCTGAGTATTCAACCATTGATCCCATGGTATGCTGACATTGTGAACTACTTGGTTACTGGTACTTCACCAGATACTTTGACAAGAGCAGAGAAAGACAAGATCAAAAGAGATGCCAAGTATTATATATGGGATGATCCTTACTTATGGAAGTATTGTTCTGACCAAGTCATAAGGAGATGTGTTACGGGTGTGGAAGTTCCATCAATACTAAAGTTCTGTCATTCTTCAGTGTGTGGGGGTCATTTTGGACCTAAGAGAACAGCTCGCAAAATTTTGGAATGTGGCATTTTCTGGCCAACATTGTTCAAGGACTCTTACATGTACTGTAAGTCTTGTGAGAATTGCCAGAAAACAAGTGGTTTAAGTCATAGAGATCAGATGCCTCTCACTCCTATTACTGTTTGTGAGATATTTGACATATGGGGCATTGATTTCATGGGGCCATTTCCATCCTCATGTGGAAACATATACATTTTGCTGGCTGTAGATTATGTCTCGAAGTGGGTGGAGGCCAAAGCTACAAGAGCTGATGATGCTAAGACAGTAGTTAGTTTTGTAAAGAGCCACATTTTTGCAAGGTTTGGGATTCCAAGAGCGATCATCAGTGATCGAGGTACACATTTCTGCAATAAGGTGATGGAGAATCTCTTGAAGAAATATGGTGTTACACATCGTGTTTCTACAGCCTACCATCCACAGACGAATGGACAAGCTGAGATTTCGAACAAAGAAGTGAAGTCCATTCTTGAGAAGATTGTAAGTCCCAACAGGAAGGATTGGAGTTCTAAGCTTGACGACGCATTGTGGGCTTATAGAACAGCATATAAGACTCCGATTGGTATGTCACCTTATCGGTTAGTCTTTAGGAAACCATGCCACCTGCCAGTGGAAGTGGAGCTCGAGCATATTGGGCAATCAAATATTGCAATATGAAGATGGATGAAGCTGGAGAGGAAAGGAAGTTGCAGCTGCAAGAGTTGGAGGAGATTCGGAATGATGCTTATGACAGTGCTAGGATTTACAAAGAGAGAACTAAAGCCTTCCATGACAAAATGGTGTCAAGGAAAAAATTCAAAGTTGGTCAGAAAGTTCTTCTTTTTCATTCTAGATTACGTTTATTTCCTGGTAAGTTGAGGTCCAGATGGTTGGGACCTTTTGTTGTTATTAATGTTTTTCCTCATGGTGCAGTGGAGATACAAAGTCTTGAAACCAACAAAGTTTTTAAGGTCAACGGTCACAGGTTGAAGCCATTTTATGAAAGTTTGGAGGTTCCTCAGTCTGAGAATTTGGACTTGGAGGAACCAGAGAAGATGACTTGAGGAAGTTCAAGAATGTCTAACCATGGACAGTAAACTTTGGTGCTTACTGGGAGTCAACCCAGCATTTGAGATTTCATTGACTTCAATTTTTCAGTTTTATTTTTAATTTGAAAAAAAAAATTTTATTTTTCATTTATTTTTATTATTTTTATTTTTGAACAGTTCTTCTTCTTCCTTAGATTTTCTAGTGCAGTTCAGTATGTTGAGAGGTTAAAACTGACTCTTTAATGGTAGAGTGGTACATATAGGACTTAGTTTTTATTGAGTTTAAGTTTTGAAAAAAAATATATAAGTGTTTGCTTTGCGTTTTAAGTTTTGGAGGGTGGTCGTTTTATCCTAACGGCTAATTATATTTTATTTTCCTTTTTATTACTCTTTACATATGGGGGTAATCGAAAATTACCATATTCTCTCTTCTCACTCGTTCAAACCGCTCTGCTAGGGTTACCAAACCATCACCAATCCTAGCCCTCACCACCGTCGTTCCAAAACTCCTCCACACGCCACCACATACAGCCTTTCACTTCCAAACGCAACCAAATCCTTTTGTTTTCGGTTCCAACGAGATCAAGTTCCACTGATTTTGCGATCTAAACTACATCAACTGAAAAAAAAAAAACAACAAAAACCTTTCATCGCCTTTTTCTTCTCACCATTCGCAAATCGCAGAACCCAAAGCGATTTCAGTTCCGATTCGAACAGAAGCCACATCTCGACTCGCGATTCGTCTATTCGCCATCCACCATCTACTCGGCCGATGATTTCTTCCTCAAGAGTAGCTTTGCTTTGTCGTTTCTCGGTTCTCACTCTCTGGTTCAGACCGCCGTTCACCATCTGGAATTGCTCCTGTTCAAATCGCAGATTCCCTGAGGTCAGTTCAAAGTCTCAGCTCATTTCATTCATTCTGATCCACTCTTCTCTACTCCATTCTCAAGCATTCTCAGGTATGATCTCTACCTTTTGAACTATTTACTAGGTCTGCTAGATCAAATTGAGCATTGATGATTGGGACTTTGATGTGATTACCTTATAATTTCATAATCTCTTTCTGAAAACTTTGCTAAAATGCTAGTTTGATACGTCAAGTTTGATTCTGTTTGAGGAAAATAATTAATTTGCTGCTGAATTTTTGTTTGTGTTTTTCTGAGAATTAGCATGCTCTACTTGTTTTTCTTCCTGCCAATTCTGTTCTGCGATTAATTGATTTCACTCGCTAAGTTCATACTCTTTCTTTGCTGGGTTCATGTTCTACTGAATTTGTTGCATACAAGTTGAGGAAATTAATTAAATTGGTTCTTGGATATTGATTTATTGGTTATTGATTAAATGCTGGGTATGTGCTTTGATACAAATTGGGCATTGATAGCTGAAATTTGGAGTCCCAAACTACTGTAAAGGGTTAATTAATTTCTGTTTCTGCTAAGAATTAATTACTTTGCTGTTTCGAATTGATTTTGCCATGAACTTAATGTTTCAATTTGATGTTAAAACTGATTTCAATCTTAAGTATGAGCATGATACACTTTGACTTCCATTTTGGTTAGTAATATTGCATTGCTGCCACTAGATAGAAATTGTTTAAATACTGTCATGTGTTGAGCCTCTATACTAGAAATTGTCTTTAAATTTAATTGGCATAATCAGTGGATTTGGTCCTTACTTTTATTGCTTATATTTGGGACTGCGATTTACTACACTAAGTTGTTATGTGTTTTTGATTGATTGTCTTTGGTGTTGATAAGTGAACATTTATGTGCTTCATTTAGTAATTCAGCTATTTAGTTGGGTTATAATTAACTGGGAAATTGGCTTGCTTGTTTGTATTTCGTGTTTGTGTGCTTGGTTTTCTTGCAGGTAAATCTCGATTCAACTCCATGGCACGAACCAAAACTAACAAACGGAAGAGAAAAGCTGCTACCCGGAGGACACCAAAGCGTCCGCAACCCACTGCTGCTGCGTTACCGCCACCACCATCATCCACAACCGTATCAATACCGTCATCTCCTGTAGAACCATCACAGCTAACACCCACGTCTAAACCACTGCAATCTGAGTCTTCTACTCAGAAATTTCACACGTTAGAAAAGATGACCAAACTTCTGGAAGATTACGAGCAGTTCACTAAGGATAACACTTTAGGCACCTCTCACTCATCGACTGCGGAAGAACAGGAAGATGCTTCAACCTCCAGAAATGTCCAAGTTACTGAAGAGGAACCTCCTCTCATGCGATCAGAGATTGGACAGCAGCATGAGACATCCCATTCTGCTCATGAGGAGCAACCAGAACATCCCCACACAGACCAACCAGAGGAAACCTTGGAAGAAGAGCATGAAGTTCATGATGCAGAACCAGCCCCACGGAAGCAACAACGAGCACGACTTTCCAAAGGTAAGAGTACCTATCCGCCATCAACTAGGGCACTTCACGGACATCTCACTTTCAGAGATCGTGAACATAAAAAGAGGTACGAAATTTATCAGCATCGTGATGTTATTGCTGCTAAATCTATACATGTTGCAACACTTGAGACATTGAATTTGCATGCTGCGTTTGAGATGTTCGTTGCAAACATAGGTTGGCAGGCATATTTTGCATTAGATTTACCTTCTTTTACTGAGATTTCTAGGGAGTTTTATGCTACATTCACTTTTGATTATAAGAAGCAAAATTTCAGCATATCTACTCCAAACACCATTCACTTTAGGTTGATGGGACACATGCATCAATATTCTGTAAATGATTTCAACAAAGCTTTGGGTCTTGTTGATGATGTGAGCATATTGAGCCATGAATACATGAGTGCATATTGTGATTTTCCTGCTGGTGATTTTGATCAAATGCAAGCATATAGAACACTCACTGGACTCGCACATGTGGTTTTTGACCCTGGACATTCAAAGGCATATCATATTCAAAGTGCTGCACTTCGTTACATTCATAGGTTCCTAGCTTATTCTGTTTTTGGTTGTAACAATGACTCCACTGTTCTTACTAAGGGTGGACTTTTCTTTTTATGGTGCATGGTCCAAAGGAAGAAGGTAAATCTAGGGTATTGGTTAGCCTCACAGTTTAAAAAGAACATAAGCAACAGACACCATGGTAGGGGCATGTTCCTAGGATTTGTTGTGACCAAGATTGCATTGCATGAACGTCTTATTTCTCTTGATGACAATGACTTGCATCATGCTGGTGACATGCTTCCTCTTGATTTACCATGCTTGGATTCTATGCATTTGCTACGCCGAGAGGAAGGCGGCACTTTGTCTTTCATTCCTGCAGGTCCTTTGGCTACAAAGACAGTTTTTGCCTCGAGAAACGCAGGTACAGCTGCTGCCCCGTCCACCTCTACAGCAGCACCACATGACTTTGAAGCAAGAATGCAGAATGTTGAACAACAGTTGGAACAACAGCAACAACAACATGTAGCATTGCAAGCCACATTGCAGCAGAACAACGAGTTGATACGACAAAACATGGAGTTGATGCAGCTTTTGTTGGGACGGTTTAGAGACAACCGTTCCAATGACACTTCCCATTGAGGTTTGAGAGAACCTCCTCCAAACAGGGCAGTATTCTCTACTTTCTTCTTTTATTTTCCGTTGCCTTGTGTCCACATTGAGGACAATGTGAGGAGTAAGTGTGGGGGAGGTGTTTTGCTGCTGATTCATGGTTCCGTTATGCTTTATTCTATGCTTTATTCTGATTTTTCTGTGTTATTCTCTGCTATTTGTTGCTGCTACCATTCTGTTTTCCTGATGTTAAGTTCCATTTTTGGTCAATTTTAAATTCTCTGCTATTTGTTGCTGCTACCATTCTGTTTTCCTGATGTTAAGTTCCATTTTTGGTCAATTTTAAAATTTTAGCTATAGCATATAGGTTATTTTCTGAGTTGTACCTGCTGCCATGTGCTTATTTTGGTAACATAATTGACCATTTTGATCATTGTGAAAGAGATGCTTCTTGAAAGTATATTTTGTCACTTATCCCATGACATTTTTGAGTAAGATTTTTGTTTGCTTGATGTTATGTGCTAATTTTTGGGGCTTACTCAATGGGGTTTATTGTGTCCTATAACATGATTTGAAACTCTTAGGAAATTCTAGAGAGGAGAGCTTTGCATTTATAATTTAGTTGAACACATGTGAGAACTTTGAATGATGAGACTAGTGAGCGAAGACCTTAACTTGAGATTGACCATCATTGCACTTATGAATTTGGTTGTAATTGTTTACACTTTGAATTCTAAAAATTTATTTTCCAAAACTTAGTTTCTTTTGATGGGTGTTTTTGAGAGCAATTTTCGAAGTAAAAATTTAGGATAGCTTCACGAATGCTAGAACTTTCTTTTACGTTCCCTTGAGGCGAAATCTTAGGCGAGTCTTGACTTTGGACATGATTTAGGCGTTCTTTTGGCCGACGTTATTATCCTTTTGTGTTTATCCCACCTTTATGTTACCGTTCTTTTAACCCCTTCTAGCCTACGAAGTATGCTAAATGCGTACTCTAAATTCTTTTCTTAGCCTACAATATAACCTTATACACCAAAAGCCCTTGCCTACCACAATTTTTTTGCAAGAAAATAATCTTTTTAATTATTTGTTGAGCACATGCATATGTTAGTAATTGGGTTTGACGCAATTGCATTTTGTTTATGATTTTGTTTAGTTTTTAGAATTAGTTCGTACAACCCATGCTTATTAAATGTATATTTTTCATGGGTTCTATTATTGTTGTAATTAGTTTTTATGATGTTCTTTAAAAAAATAATAAAAAAAAGAAAAATAAAAAAAAAGTGAAAAAGTAAAAGAAAAAAAAAGAAAGAAAGTTTATATTTTGTAATAGTATTGTTGGGAATAAGTTTTGTTGTAATTGTATATAGAATTTTTATTTTTAGTCGCATTTGTCGTCATTTGAGTATTAAAGTTGAAACATCATGTATTGCTCCTTTGAGGTTAATCATGAGAAGATTTATTTTCTTGTTATTCTTTATCCTTACATTATCCTTTCTTTTCTAACCATCACCCCAGCCTTACCCGAATAAAGACCTATTGAACCTTGGTTGAGATTTGTTCTACATTAGTGGAGAGGGAATTTGGAGGAGAGCATATGGACGTTCACCGGTTTTTATTTTATTGAAGCTATGAAAATGTATTTTCAATGCTTTGTTAATTGCTCGATTAAATGCTTGTTGATTCAAACTCCGATTGGTGTGTGTGCGTGTTTTAAGAATCCTTAGTGTAACCTTTTTCAATTAAGTTCATAATGATGGAATGATATTGATAGTTGAGTTTTCAATTGTGATGTTTAATTGTTTGGGGAACTTGCACGTGTTTGATTGAGTTTAAAGGTGAAGTTTATGGTCTCCTATACAGATTTGATTTTGAGTTTTGAGTCATGCTTGAGGACAAGCATGGGATAAGTGTGGGGGAATTTGTTAGTGTGTAAATCCAACATGATTTTAGTACCTAATCTTGTGCTTTTATATTGATATTTGTGCTTAAATATGAGAATTTATTTGGTTTTTATTGTTTTGGTTAGGGAATGTTGGATTTAACTAAAAGGAACCATTTGGAGCTTAATTGGAGCATTTATGAGCAAAGGACTTGGAGCTGGAATTTTTGGAGGACGATTTGGAGCAGTCTGGAGTTAGCCTTGCCCAAGGCTAATGCCGAACCTTGCTGGAACGGGGCTGTTTTAATTAGAACGACTTAACCTACCATTCTGATGTCGTTTTGAGCTTAAATAGAGCTTAGGAAGAAGAATTAATTATATTTTAAAGGGCACTTTTGTAATATTATGGTGGGGCCCTAATTTTAGACATTATAATCGTGTTTTAGGTCTTTTTACGGGAGTTCTTCTCTACCTTCTGCATAGTTACGAATTTCAGAACATTTTTTTCATAACTTTTCAATGTCTTCTTCATTAGCCATGCGTGGCTAAACTCTCTAATCAGTCGGAGGTTGATTCAAGGTTGAGATTCTTCAGGATTGTGAGGTTTTAATGTTCTTATTTGCTTTTTATTCATTATTACATTCATACTTTTACTGCAGTTTATTGGAAAACTATATTCCTTAATGTGTTTTGTTAATTTATTGAACTGATCAATCAATTGATTAATAAGATGCATATAGCTAATCATTGATGCTGAATCCGTAATTGTTTAGTTGATTTGATGCTTGTAGCGATTGATATAATCTGATTGTAACCAGGCTTTCGGGTTATATTAAGTAATTGTATGATCTGATTTAAACGAATCTTGCTTTTAGGTTTGTTGATTAGGGCTAGGTCTTTCTAGAGTTTATTGCAATTGATTAATTAAATTCTGTCGCTTGTATTAGGGTTGTTAATCAATTAGGGGTTATTCATAGCGCTTGTCTTGCTTAATCTATTATAAACGGAAAGATTGGCCGGAGATGCTTTTTCGATGGCTATAACTTGTCTGTGATTTGATATTAAAAGATTATTTTTAGTCCGATGATCAATCCAAATGAATCTCATACCGCGAACTTCCTTTGACTGAATTCACCTCCCATTGTTCAGGTTTTTATTATCAATTTTGCTGTTTAATTTCGTTTTACATAATTAATTACACAAATCCCCGTTTTTCTTTTACTTTTAATTTTCAGTTCACTGTCAGTTCTGGTTAGCCTTGGGCAAGGCTAGTCCCTAAGGTTCGACCCTTCTCACACTTTCTACAGTTTTTGTTTTACAGTTGAGCAGGAATTATCTTGGTGGTTTCGACAACCATCATCTCACGTCTCCCTCTATTTGCAGAATCAGCATATCTCTTGTTCCTTTTCTCAATATTCGCTCTTGCTTTCTCATGCATCTCTTTCACCAATTTAGCTTTCTTCTCACCATCTAAACTAACAAGCTCATGAGAAGGTAAAGAAACAAGATCCAAAACTGTTAGTGGGTTAAAACCATAAACAAGCTCAAAAGGTGAATATCCTGTAGAAGAATGAATAGCACGATTATAAGCAAACTCAATAAATGGCAAACAATCTTCCCAAGAACTCAAATTCTTACCCACTAAAGCTCTCAACATGCTACCTAAAGTTCTGTTTACTACTTCTGTTTGTCCATCCATTTGAGAATGACAAGTGGTGGAAAATAACAACTTGGTACCTAACTTTCCCCAAAGCACACGCCAAAAGTGAGACAAAAACTTGGTGTCTCTATCAAAAACTATGGATTTTGGTATCCCATGAATTCGAACCACATCCCTAAAGAAGAGTTCGGCCACTAAACTAGCATAATCACTCTTATGACATGGGATAAAGTGTGCCATCTTACTAAACCTATCAACAACCACAAATATGCTATCTCTCCCCCTCTTAGTCCGTGGTAATCCTAAAACAAAGTCTATACTAATGTCCATCCAAGGAGAACTAGGAACGGGTAATGGCATATACAAACCATGAGGCATAGACTTAGACTTAGCTTGCCTACAAGCCAAACAAGCCTTACAAATCTGAATTACATCCCTTTTCATATTCAGCCAATAAAAGTGTTCATTCAGCATGTCTAAAGTCTTATCAACTCCAAAATGCCCCATCAAACCCCCACAATGTGATTCTAATACTAACAAATCTCTCATAGAACATCTAGGCATGCATAATTTCGAACCCTTAAACAAAAACCCATCATGTCTATAGAAAGAATTAAAAGCACCATGCTCACAAGCATCATAAACATTGCCGAAATCAGAATCACCAACATATAAGTCCTTTATACATTCAAATCCAAGAAATTTAGTACTCAAAACATTAAGTAAAGCGTACCTCCTTGAAAGTGCATCTGCCACTACATTGTCTTTACCTTACTTGTATTTGATCACATAAGGAAACTTCTCAAATGCTTCAATGATTCATGGTCTGAATGGATCATGAATTCCTTGGGCAGCAAATAATGCTCCCATACTTCCAATTCTCTCACCAAAGCATATAGCTCCTTGTCATAAGTTGAATAATTCAGCTTTGCTCCATTAAGCTTTTCACTAAAGTATGCAATGGGCTTCTTCTGCTGCATCAAAACAGCTCCAATACCTACACCAGAAGCATCACATTCAATTTCAAAAGTAGAATCAAAGTTAGGTAAAGCTAAAACAGGTGTAGTAGAAAGCTTCTCTTTCAAAGCATCAAATGCTTCTTGTTGCTCCTTGCCCCAAACGAATCCCACTTCTTTCTTGATTATGCTAGTCAAGGGGGCTGCCAATGTAGAGAAATTAAAAAATCTCCTATAGAAGCTTGCCAATTCGTGAAAACTCCTCACTTCTGTCTCACTTGAAGGATTCGGCCACTCTTGGATAGCATTCACCTTCTCTTGATCAACTTCAATTCCCTGCATACTTACAACAAAACCAAGAAAAACAACCCTATCTAGAAAAAAAAGAACACTTCTTAAGCTTAGCATAAAAGTTTTGTTCCCTAAGGATTTCAAGCACTTTCCTAACATGTTCAACATGTTCTTCCTCAGTTTTTCTATAAATCAAAATATCATCAAAGTAAACTACCACAAACTTACCTAAATAAGCTCTCAAAACATGGTTCATTAATCTCATGAAAGTACTAGGTGCATTAGATTGACCAAAAGGCATAACTAACCATTCATACAAACCATATTTTGTTTTGAAGGCAGTCTTCCATTCATCTCCCAGCTTCATGCGAATTTGATGATAACCACTCATAAGATCAATCTTTGTGAAATATTTTGCCCCATGTAATTCATCCAACATGTCATCAAGTCTAGGAATGGGATGTCTATACTTCACAGTAATCTTGTTCACAGCCCTACAATCAACACACATCCTCCAAGAACCATCTTTCTTGGGTACTAATAAGACTGGAATGACACAAGGACTAAGGCTCTTGTGAACCAAGCCTTTCTCCAAAAGCTCTTCAACTTGTCTTTGCATCTCTTTTGTCTCCATAGGATTGCTCCTATATGCTGGTCGGTTTGGAATTGTAGAACCGGGTATGAAGTCAATTTGATGTTCAATCCCTCTTAATGGTGGCAAACCACTAGGAAGGTCTTCAGGAAACACATCCTCAAAATCCTGCAACAAAGACACAAAACTAGAAGGTAAAGAATCAAGAGATTCTTCACTGTCAGCAAGTAACGATTCTTTATACATAATAATGAGTACAGGCTGCCCTACATCTATCTCTCTTGCTCTTGCATAAAAAGTATGTTTTGCCTTTTTCTCCTTGCTTATTTTCTCTCACCAATGGGCCATTTATTTGTTTGCTTACTTTCTTTTGACTCTCGGCCTCTTTTCCCTTTCTGCACTCACTCACTTTATTATTTTCTCTCTCCCTACCCTTAGAATTACCCTTGGGTGTTGAAGAAACATCATTGGCCGAATTTGAACCCCCTTGGTTCTTGCTGGCCGAAACTTCTTTCTCCCTCTCTAGCACCCTCTTTGGATCTTTATACACCTCTTGAGGTGATAATGGTGCTAGAACAACCTTCTTTCCTTCATAAGTAAAGGTATACTTATTAGAAAAGCCATCATGTTGTGCCCTTCTATCATGCTGCCATGGTCTTCCTAATAGCAAATGTCCAGCTTGCATTGGCACTACATCACACAAAACCTCATCTTTATACAACCCAATGGAGAATGGTACCTTGACTTGCTTCAACACTTTTACTTCCCCAGCGTCATTGAACCATTGCAACTTGTAAGGATTGGGATGTTTAAAACAAGCTAACCCTAATTTATCCACCATTGTAGTACTAGCAGTATTGGTACAACTTCCACCATCAATGATAAGTGTACAAACCTTACCATTCACCAAACACCTGGAGTGGAAAAGATTCTCCCTTTGATCCAAGCCTTCTTCCTTGACTTGAATATTCAAGGCTCTTCTAGTAACAAGCATCTCTCCATGTTCAACATTCAAGACTTGATTCTCCCAAGCCTCTTCATCATTTTCGGCCCTATCACCACATTCGGCCTCCTCTTCTTCTTCATGTTCAGATTCTGATTCAATTTCCCCTTCATGGGTTGCAATCATCACCCTCTTATTCGGACATTGAGAAGCAATGTGTCCACTTCCCAAACACTTGTAGCATTTAATTTCCCTACTTGGAGTAGGTCTAGAAGGTGTTTCCTTAGCTGTTTTTGCATCCTCATCATTCTGCTTCTTGAAATTAGGATTGTAGGAAGAATTCTTTTGGAAAGAGCCCTTGTAATCCCCTTTGTAGGAACCTCCACTCTTGAACCCTTGAAGTTTGAAAAATTTCCACTAGCTTTAGAGTAGCTAGTTTTTGAAATAGCTTTATTCTTCAATCTTCTCTCTATCTTCATGGCCTTTTGAACTAACTCTTCCATTGTGTTGAATTCATACATCTCTAATTCATTGGCTATGTTCAAATTCAATCCCCCAAGAAATCGTGACATCTTCTTGTCTTCATCTTCATCAATATTTGCCCTAGCCATGATCATCTCCATCTCTTTGTGGTACTCTTCCACACTTCTTCCACCTTGAACTAGTCTTGCTAGTCGATGGTACAAATCCCGAATGTAGTGAGATGGTACAAATCGGCTTCTCATTAGTTCTTTCAAGGTTGACCATTTAGGAATAGGCCTGTAACACCCCTTCCCGACCTACATATGTAAGCTGAGTAGAGGTGCCACACTAACCTAATGTTGCTACCAATTTTACTTAGTCAAATTTTAGTTCCGATTTTTACAAAATTTTTGCCATAGTTTCGTCTAAAAATTGAGTCCCAAGTGTCGACAAAACCGGTTTTTTTCTTATTTTTTAAAAACATTTTACACAAACCAATGCAAACAAAATCATTCTCAGTACACTCCCAATAAATCCCCCTTGTAACCTCAACTACAACCTGCAAAAAGGATTTACACTTCTAGTACAACATAAAATAAAGGTTTTGTGACAACCCCCATATTTAAATATTACACAGCGGAAGTTATAAAATATTTACATATTTACAAATTCATATACATCAAAACCCAAGTTTTACAACACATAAAATTTATACATGATTGGCAAGTCTGCTCTGATCTTTAAGCTCCCAAAATGGATTCTTCAAGGTCTACTCTCACTAGGTCTTGATGAACTCTCGGGTTCAACTCTATCCACTCTATTACCTGCGCGATTAAACACTATCGCGCTAAGCCAACGGCTTAGTAAGATAAAACATGCTAATAGTATGCTTTAATGCAATACAATGCCACATATGCTATTGATAAGATCAACATTATAAATATAAAGTTAACACATAATTATGCATTTCACAAATCATAGTCATATGAGCATACCACATTCAACATTACTCAACAACCAACATCTTATTTCATTAACTCATAACATTATTTAGGACATTCATATAACCTTGACACCTATGGGCCCAACAAGTATTTAATACGATATTCAGAGTTCAGAGTTACTGCTTTGGTTCATAGTCACAATAATCACGCCCGTAGGCAAGTGTAACAGACCCAGTCTCTTGGATCATCAACTCAACACATATGAGGAGATCCTCAACCCGGCAAGACTGTTACAAATCATATATCTCATAGTGTAACAGACCCAGTCTCTTGGACCATCAACTCAACACCTATGAGGAGGTCCTCAACCCGGCAAGACTGTTACCTTTCATCATTTCTTAGGCATGCCACCCAAATCCAGAACTCTGAAACTGAATAACATATTAAACAAACAATTCATTACCATTCTCAATTCTCATCACATTTAGGCAAACATGCCTTCTTTCTTTCAATTACATCATCTTAGCCAATAACAATGGCTTCACATTTCATTTCACAATATAACATCTCATTATTCAAGTATATATATATATATATATATCTCATCCATGATCACATTATATCTCACATAGCATCATTCATAAATATCAACATTTCATTCCACATTACTCATAAAACACATTACCATTCACAATGCACAACATAACATTGTTCAATCTCAACAATGCAATTAGGGCAAAGAACAATTGATTATAACATTCATTGATTCAAGTGTGTTTAAAGTGTTTAGGGTTAGGTTTAAGGACCAACCTACCTTTGGAAAACCAAAGCAATGCAAAAAGAACAAAGAATTAAAACCCTAACCATAAATAGTACATTCTGGTTTTAAACTCCATTTTATCCTTATTTTGAAAAATTGTATAAAATAATCTACTTGACTAAAAATTCTAAAATTTTTAAAGAATTTAGTTTTGTATCTTAAAATCATCCCTTTAAAATTTCAGATCAAACTGAACACAAAATCTTGGTCAAATAGTTCACCTAACCAGACTGCCCCAATTGCCCTGCATCCTGGCAACAGTTCTGAACTTTGTGAATTCCATAAATCAAATTCAATCAACGTGGTTCCAAATTATTTTTCTCAAATACTAGACTCACTAAGAAACAACATATCCAAAATTCGATTGGATATGATTTTTCTACATTTTATTAAAAATCACGAAATATAGCTGTCCCAGTTAAGGTACCTGCTGGAACAGGTCTAATGAAAATAATCTTTCTAAACCCATAACCATTCCAAAATCGAATCAACATATTTTTCTGTCATTCTAGACTCATAGAGGCACAACATATCAAAAATTCACTTCAATAACATTTTTCTAAAATTAATTAAAAATCATACAAGTCACAGCCTTTACTAATCCTAAAACAGAAACAATTTCACTAAACACCAATCTTACTCTTCCATCACCAACACCAACCCAACTTCTCATCTATCAAGCAAAATCAATACTTACAATCATACCATAAGCAACTTAATCATACCACTTCAAAAGAATTGAAGAAATTAGAGAAAATATCTTACCTTAGTTAAAAACTTCTTAAAGCAACACTTGAACACTTAATCTTTCTTCAATTTAAGCTTTAAAATCATCAAAACCATCACTTGTCTCTTTCTTTCTCTTTGGCTATGGAGGGCCGGCCATCAACAAGAAGAAGAAGAAGAAATGGTGAAGAAAACACAAGTCAAACCTTCTTTAAATATCCACCATGTGATTTTATCCAAGCAATTACCAAAGTGCCCTTATTCACATAATTATCTTTTTGTCTTATATGTGCCCAATTAAGTAATTTACCAATCTCAAATAAATATCTTCTCTTGCCTTGACCAAGCCTTTTTACCACTTTATATGTCATATATATTAACATATACACAACATATAAATTTGTCTCTAAACCCTATTTCTTCCCAAAATACATATACATATACTTTCTCTTCTCAATTTCTTTTCTCTTACAATTTAACACATATATTCAATCCAATATATAACAATAACAACAACAACAATATGCAAAACTTCTAGGGCATAAATGAGGATATTACAAGGCCTCATACCTTTCCCTCTTCTATTAGCTTTCAATTGATCCCACCAAAAGGTAGCATACCCTTTGAACTCTATGGCTGCCAAAACTGATTTCTTCTCTTCGGTCTAGTTATGGCATTCGAAAATCTGCTCAACTTTCCTCTCCCATTCTATGAACTCTTCTGCATTGTTCTTCCCTTCAAAGGAAGGAATCTTAATCTTGATGGAAGTAAGGTCACCATCAGTGGTAGGTTGATTTCCACCTTCATCTTCATCTTCTACCCTTTTGGTTGCTTCTAGGGCTTCAAGATTTCCTTGCCCTTCTCTCATAAGCACTCTTCTAGCTCGCATTATGGGATTTAGATGTGCGGCTGGCTGCCCTTGTTGCACTTGCTGAATTTGTTGTGCTTGTCGTGCTGCATTCTCTTGCAATCTAGTATCCATCATCTCCATTCGACCAAGCATTGCTGCCAAACTCTCATTAAGCCTAGCCAAGCTTTCAGCCATAGGTCCTTCTTTGCTAGTCTCTTCTCCTTTTCCAGCCATGTTAATAAACAAACAAACTCAAAGAAACAAGATTAGTAATAATCAAAATTCACTCAAGTGTTTAGAATTACCTCACTTTTCTTGTCTTCCTTGATTGCAGTTCAGAACCAAGCTCACCAACCAACAATTGTCAAGTCGTTCAAGAAACTAGAACCTAAATCCTAGAAAAAGATAGAAAACAAGACAAGTATCCGGAGGCAATGCAAGGTAATTTGCACTACACGGTATAAAACCAAGTATCGACACAAGCAAATTATACTTAGCAATGTAATGGAATTAAAAGCTAGATAAAGAAATCAGAAACAATGAAGACAATAAACAAGACAAATTTGGATATAATGAATCAAAAACAACCCACACTTGGCAAGCTGCTTTATGGACCTAATCAATTCTACCCAAAATGCTAGCTTCTAGACTCTAATTCCCACCTATAACACTCAAATAACATGAATATTAAGGTCTAATTTTCGAATTCCAAAAGCCCCTCAAAAGGTGAAATTTTTCGCCCAAAAATTTTATTACTTCTCACCCACCTAGATCTGATCATTAGCACCCAAATAGCAAGAATATCAAATAATTTTTATTGAGGTGGTTTTGTACTCTTTTGTTTTGCTTCCTCTCACTATCCCCTTGATTAAGGACTTAATTTACTCCCAAGGACTTTTCGAAATCTGGACTTAATTCGCAACCCCAGATTCACTCAAGACCAAATCGAAATCAAACTTGAATACAAACTCTAGCTTTTTCTTTCTTTCAAGAACCCTAATTCTTGGTTTCGAAATCCTCCAAGAATCCTTTCCTAGGTTTCATTTTCACCCTAAGAATACCCTCCTTCAATTCGGCCTTGATCAGAATTGATATATGACTATTTTTCGAAAATTAAAGACTAGACTCTCTAAGAACCTAAATTAACAAACCCTAGAAAGACAAAGTAGATAAAAATTACCTTGTAGCAAGGCTCTGATACCAAAATGACGCGGACCCTTAGCAACGATGGCAGCAAACCAACATATAACAATGGTAGAGAACTCCTTGAAACTTGATAATCACCTCCTAAAGAACCCAACGCCTATAAAGAGACGCGAACTCACTATGATTAAAGGATTTAGTTGGTAAGAAGAAGGAAAACGCCACAACTCTTGTTGATAAGTAAACCTAATTCTTGATGCAAAGAAAGAATTAAAGAATCCACTGTAATCTCTCTCACACGAAAATTCACAAGAATAAATTGTAGAAGAATTTGAAAATTTTTATTAATTGTTGTATATGAAATTCGACCTAATAGTGCCCTTAAATAAGGGTTACAAAATTCCTAATTGCATATGGAAAATTAAGACTAAAACATTCCTAATTGCATAAGGAAAACATTCGTAATTGCATAAGGAAAACATTCCTAATTGCATAAGGAAAACATTCCTAATTGCTTAAGGAAAACATTAAGTATGGAAACAAAATCCTAATCCACTAAGGAAAATATAAAGTATGGAAACAAAATCTTAATCCACTAAGGAAAATATAAAGTATGGAAACAACCAAACTAATCCCTTCAACATAAGAAATGCCCCACACTATTTGGGCTGTCCATGGGCCTTAAATTACTTCCCAAGGCTTTATATGAACCCCCATGGACCTCATGGACCTTTCTTGCACGTTGGACCTTTCTTTAGCTAACCTTTAGCTTCCACACTAAGCATCATAATCAGCTTTGGTGTGCCTTTTTCAAGCTCTATCTCCATCTTCTTGAATGATAATTCTTGAAGCTCTTTGGAAATCTCTTCTTGAATATGCAAAGCCATACTAGCTTGATATCTCTTTGCCTTGCTCCTAGTGATTGGTCCACTTGCTAGCTTCAAGGGACCCTTTCTTGCATCACATAGGCTTATTTTTGGCATGAAGCATTAGTTACTTTTTGTAAATAAGAAATCTATTTATGATAAACCTATTAATCATGCTTTAATCCAATATAGCATAAAAGCTATTTTAGTTTAGATTCAATGGATTAAAGCCTAATTAATGAGAGTTATCATCGACTAACTTCTATATTAGAAAATGCAACTATTGGTTAAATCGTCCAAGGGAACTTTTCAAAAAATAAAATATCCTATGTTGGTATTTTATTAACCATAAACCTAAGAAAAGAGAATCGCCGTTCGTGTGTGGAAGTTATGAGGTTGGAAGGGATGTCCTAATTATCTTTTATTTGTTTGTTGTTTGCATACATGCATGCATGCGTACATGCATTGCATAACATATTATTGATCTTTTCTGGCTCACAGACCTGGAGTACGACAATTCAAGAGCATACAACGATACCACCTACAACATTGATTTTGATTCAAGTGCTTCATTGGAAGGATGGATGCAAACTAGCTAAGGGACATAGTCGATGAAGTTGTCAAAGCTAGGATGGCCGAGCTATGAGATCAATTGGTTGAAATTATGAAGACCCAGTTGATTGAAATTCTGGAGATCATCAACAATGATAATGAGGCATCTCCCATTGACATAAGAAAGAAGGGAAAGGCAACATCAATGGGGAACATGTTCACTAATAGAGATCGAATGAAAAATGAGGGATCAATCGCTATTCTACAAGACCAGCCGAACCATGTGTTGTCCAAGTGGAGCAATAAAGGCGGCTACCACCCCAGTGGGCTAAGTCAAAAGGAAAGAGGAGGTATTGAGAAAAATACAACAACTGAACCAACAAAGAAAAACAAATTTTTAGACTTGAGGGAGCCTTTGTCAAAGATGTTAGAAAATTTAATGAAGATGGATTTGCTACAACCATTGGCACCTCGGCCTCTACACAAGCCTCTACAACCAAATTTTGATGCCATGATCTTCTGTCAATTCTATCAAGTGCAAGGGCATGAGACAAATAAATATATTTGATTAAGGCACAAAATCCAAGATTTGATTGACAGTGGAAAGTTGCCTGAGCCTGATAAGCCCAATACTAAGAATAATCCTCTGCCTAAATTTGGAAGGGAACCACCGCTTACAACTTTCATGAAGAGTTTTATCTTGTCATCTTGTGATGATATGGATAGAGAAGCTGCTAAAGATGATGTGCTACTAAGCAAGCTTGGACTAACTGTGGATGATGAAGTAATGATCCTTGATGATGAAAAATCCTTGCCTATGATATGTCTAAATAAATGAAGTATCTTCGACTCCCACTCAACAAACTTCCTTTAGCATCAAGTGTTACCCTTTTTATTCTGCTTTCTTTAATATTTAATTGGAGCAATTATGTTTTTTTAAGATTATTTTGAATAAATTATTTTCATTAAATTTTTCATGATCTTGTTCATTTTTGCTGCTCAATGATGAATATAGCTTGATATTTACAAATTAGCATATCTATGCATCATGATTTGAATGACTTTACTAGGTGAGGGAATTTCTCTATAGCATTGAGTTGTGTATGCTTACTTAGAGAGGGCTCCTACATAATTACCTTTATCTAGGTCTTAGTCAGTCTTAGAACATGCTTTGACTGAATTTCAAGGCAAAATTGAACTCTACTTATTTAAAGGAGAAATGATCTAGGCATTATTTGGTTAGACAACAACTAGTATCCATCCAATAAAATATCAATCCCTAGTTGTCCCTTCGAGCCTTCATGAAATTTTAGCTTTCTTTTTATTGGCTTACAAACCCCAACAACCTACCCTGAGTAGTTGTGATACTTATGACAAATCTAATGATCACTAAGGGGAAGAGGTAAGAAGATACAAAAAAAAAAAAAAATAGAATGCATAGACCATGAGGATAGTTGAAGGATACTTGAATTAGACCTAATATCTCCAATTTATTAAGATTACATCAGGACAGCAAATGATTTATCCCTGTTGAAGCAAACTCACTTTACTCCACTCATCTATAGTCAGAAGCATAGAATGGTACAGGTAGAACAATCCTTTTAGAGTTGGACCCAAAAAGAAAAATAAAAAAGCAAAAAAGCAAAAAATAAAAAAAACAAAAAAACACAAAAAGAAAAAAAAAACAAAAAAACAAAAAAAAAAGAAGAAAAAGAAAAGAAAATAAAGCCCAAAACGGTTCAGAAAGCCAACCGAGTTCTCTTTTACCTAAAGCAACAAAAGACTTCCATTTGTTTTATAAGGACAATTTGACTTGAATTGGTCTAACCCAACCAAAGATTCAATCTAAATCAAAGAAAAATGAGGAAGACCATTTAGTTTTAAAAGTCTTGTACTTGACCATCCTACAAAGGAAAAGGACGAAATTATGAAATGTCAAAAGAAAAAAAAAAGGAAAGGAAAGTGGGTATCAACCTTTTTGTAAGGGAAAAGACTGTCCCAATCAAGATCAGAATTAATTCCAAGAAGATGGGAGAATATTCAAAGCTCTATCTTTTCACGCTTCCAACTGTTTAAACAAGAAGTTTGTAGTGTGAGGGTTTGCCCATAGTGTCACAACGGCTCCAACTTACAAATGGTCTTCATTTAACCAATATCCCCTATAGACCTAGTTTCAAGCCTATTAAAGACATGTTGATCTCTCTTGGTTAGTAGAGTTTATTAGTAGAGATAGTTTGAATAAGCATGCATATGAGATTGATAATATTCAAACTCAATAAGACCTTTGGCCAAGTAATGTGTATGTGCCTATCTGAAGTGCAACAATTCTTGCTTAAATAGAAATGATTCCTGAGTTTAGTACGGTAACTAGGGTTGCCATGTAATAGATACGTTAATTTGAAAAATCAAGTCCTGAGGTAAATTGACATTGATTTGAAATAGCCAACATTTGATTTCAAAATAAAAATTCAAAAAAAAAATTTTGTAGAAAGCCTTCAAGTTAAGGGGAGTATGTCGAACCATTGAACCTCGAAGGACACATTGGGCAAAGTAAATGATTATTTGAAAGATTGTGAAGAAGATACCAATTGACGTGCTGATTCTTAATTTGAAATGGATATATCTCTACTACTTAGGCCTCACCACTCATGTTTTCAACATCTCAAAGATAAAAGCCATAAACGCAAAGCCTTCTATCATTCCAAAGAAAGACTTGAACGAACATCTGGAAGGAGACAATGAGAACACTTCAGTTGATCACCTTAGTCTGTGAGTCGATGCAACCACTATAAGTATTACTCATGTATATCATGCATACATAAGCATATCACACTGCGTTTTCTTTATCAAAAGTAAATAGCAATACTCTATGAAGCAACCATGAAGCGGATATGGAATCATGGGGGCATGGAAGACCCATTGCTTGAGGAAGCTCCAGTCATTTTGTAAAAGAAGAAATGCATGCTTGTGCGAAGAACTAGATAAAAAAAATCATCAATCAAAGCTTGCATGAAAAAATCATTAGTTTGAGCCTACACAGGGGGAAAAGTTTCTCCTTTTCAAATTTTGAGTTTAAGCGTGTACAAAATATTTTTAGACTTACTTTCAATATTTTGCCATGCAGGGGGGCAAGGAGAAGATATAAAGGCCAGCTAAAAAATAGCTGAATTTTTTTTTGCAAAAAGTGCAAAAGAATGGAACATTAGAACTATCAAAAAATGAAGATGCAAAAGACAAACATCCAAAGGATGAAGATCCAATTTAAAGGGTGAAGACCCAATTCCAAGGATGAATATCCAGCTTAAAGGATGAAGATCCACTTTCAAGGGTGAAGACCCAGTTTCCAAGGTTGAAGATCCAGTTTAAAGGGTGAAGACCCGATGCAAAGATGAAGATTTACTTTAAAGGGTGAAGACCCGATGCCAATGATGAAGATCCAATTTCAAAGGGTGAAGACTCAAAGTCCAAAGGATGAAGATCCATTTTGAAGGGTGAATGTTGCGCTCGGATTAAGTACTACTACAAGCGTTACTCGCAAGTATACGAGGTAGCTGTAGCAAAGGTGATCGCCCCAAGGTCGTTTTCCCAAGAAGGTGTAGTTCGTAATAGCTTGATTGACAAGTATTTAAATGCGGAAGTTTGTTGTGTTGGAATGGTGTGAGAATGATTTAAACCTAAGATTAAGGAGTGTAGGATTGATGTGTAAAGGTGAAACAAGATCAAATCGATTCTTGGGAAGGTGCCTAGGGTCATAGGTCCATTAAATCAAAGCCCAATTCTCAATTATCCATTAACATAAACTAGTAATTAATTTGTTCTTTAAGGTTAATTAGTCAATTACCAATCCATTAGTTCTCACATTCATGAATTAGCAATAGCCAATTATTTTACATTACCAAATTAACAAAACCCTAGAACTTATATTTCTAATTCATTCATAGGGTAGTCGATTGCATAATTCCGATATCAAATTTCACCTCTCGGTCCTTCATTCAATATCTAGAGATCAATAGGTAGCTAATCTATCAACCTAGCATACAATCCAATGCAATCAAACAATCCAATGCAATCAATGTAAATATCAAATCAAAGCATTCAATCAAATATACTACAAACCCTAAGCATGGGTTTTTAGCTCAACATCATCAATTTAAAACATTCATTCAACTCAATATAAATCAAATACAAATTGTTCATTGCAATATCAATTCTCTTAATACAATAAAAACAATATTGGAATGAATTAAAAGAGAGAATAGAAAAACCCCTTGTGAAGATGCCAAGAGTAGGATTACTAGTCTTCCTCCTAGCTCCACTTTGATATTTGATGAAGAACTCAAGCCCTCTTCAATGGTTGATTCCCCTTTGCAAAGTGGAATGGAGCTTTCTCAAGTCAGCAATCCTTCAATTGATTATGCCTTTGAGAGATGGAATAGAGCTTTCTCAAGTCACCAACCCTTTCAATGAAGCTTCTTCAACCTTCAAGAGCTTGTTAACCCAATTTATCCCAAAGAACCTAAAAGATCTTATCAATGGAAGATTGAAAAGATGAAGATGGAGGATGAAGATGAAGGGACAAGGAGAGTGTCACTCTCTCCTCATCCCAAATCGTGTTTGCCCCCTCCTTCTCTTTTCTTTTCTCTCTCCCTCAAACCCTAGCCGTCTCCTCCTCTTTTTCTTTCGAGTAGAAGAATTTATATAAATTAAGGGTGACACGGCCAAGCTTGATTTGGCTTGGCCGTGTTCTTCACTGCCTTCTTCTTTCTTTCTTTCTTTTCTTTGTTCTTCAAGGAGTGACACGGCCACTGGCTTGGCCGTGTCACTTGGGTATGTCACCTTCTGCTTCTTTTCTTTCCTTCTTTGCTTGGTCGAGGTGCCTTTGGCATGAAATGGGACACGGCCAAGCTTGCTGGCCATTTCATGTGACACGGCCAGTGGCTTGGCCGTGTCATTGAGTGTGTCTTCTTTTGTTTTTCTCCTTGCTCTTCTTTGTTCTTTGGAGATGAGAGTGACACGGCCAAGCTTGTTGGATGTGTCACTTGCTGCCATTACTTTCCTTTGAGGTGACACGGCCAAGCTTCATTTGTCTTGGCCATGTCATTCTTGATTCATGCTCTTCTTTCTTTGTTTTGATCTTCCAAGGGTGTTTTTGCACTTAAACCTAAAACAAACACTTTAAACAAACTTAAAACAAAAATCAATCAAAACATTAACTAAAAACGTATAAAAATTATACTAAAAACAAGTACAAAAATGATCTAAACAACTACCCACACTTAATTCCATGCTTGTCCCCAAGCAAGGCTAAAATCAAAACACATTAACAAGATAATTTTGTTAAGTTCAAGAGTTATAAAGATGTATCAAGACTTCCCTATCCCTAAATCCGCAATCAATATCGAATAAAAAAAAATCGACACCAATGCAATTACGTGGCTTTCCATGCATAACCAATGTTGTCACTCCCTCACCAACTCTTACAAGTGTTTGATCATGGTGATATTTACACTCATAACAATCAATGAAAGATTATTGCCATAGGCTTGCTTATCAATCAAATCTCCATCACAAAATAACAATCAAGCATCAATCAAAAGGTCTTTATTTTGGTTGTAATGGGGCTACGGTAAAGGCATGTCATTTAGGAAATGTGAGCTTAATCATTAAGTTTAAGAGCACTTTAAGAATGAAGTACCCAATCATATACATAACCTAACAATCCCAAAACACCTTACTCTCATTTACCCCTTGACATTAAAGAGCTTTTCAAGGGAACTCACTTATTAAATATTGCAATGATATCTCCAACTTATTCCAACCCTTCCAACAAGAACAACAATTATTCTTATTATTATTATATATATATTTTTCTCTTTTTCTTTTTATTTTATTTTATTATTTTGCTTTGCAATCTTAAACCTACTAAATTTAACCCCACACTTAATTCAACACAACACTCGGTCATAAATGCTTTTAAAATGCTCTTGACCTAATGAAAGGATAAGAGTTAAACAACAAGGTTCAAGCTAATGGTGTTGTGAAAAAGAAAGAAAAGGAAAAATAAAATAGGCTCAAAATTGGCTAACTAAGGTTAAAGATAGGGTTGGTCTTTTTAAGCCAAAGTGGGTTTACCTAATTGCCTTAATCATCTTGATGCCTTATTGAAATTTTTATGTAATCTTAAAATGCATGTCAAAGCAAGTTCTAGCAATTCATCAATCAAAGATGTTTACCCACAAAAAGAATAATAAGTTGATGGCTCAATTCCTCACTGGGTTAATGGCAATGCAAAGAAAAACTAACAAAATTGACAACAAGCACCAATTCTACTCAATTCTCAAATTCATGCTTCAAAAATTCAAAGATCATCTATCAACAATTTTATAACAATTGAACTTTCTAAAATTCATTTATTCAAAGAAAAACATTAAAAACATTAACTAAAACCTAAACAAAAACAAGTTAAAGTTAAAAACACAAAATGCAATTAAAAGTAAAAACACAAAACATAAAATGCACCCCACACTTAAAGATTCACATTGTCCTCAATGTGAGCATGCATACTACAGAGGGGGTTTAGATGAAACCTAATTTCCATCGTTCCCATATACAATGTGTAGGGCTCCTTCCACCCATAATGCAATTGGAGCCCATGACTGAGAGGATGAACAACATGTAACTTTGAAATGTACCCGATGTACGGCAACCCCTAAATAGTATTCCTTGAAGAGAACATGCCTCAAAGGGACATGTGAAGGTCGCCTCGGGGTGATCCTCCAGTGCTATAGGAACATGGTAATAATCTTTGTCTTTGTGCAACCTGGGCTTATCAGATTTCTACTCTTCCTTACCACCAAGAGTAGTAGAGATGACTTTTGGGGACTCTTTAAGTTCAACCAAGTTTGGTTGAATCACTTCTTCATCCACTTTAACAATGTCAAGTCCCATCTCAACAACCTCAACATCTTGCTCCTCATCCTTCAAGCTACATGGAAATGGATTTGGTGGCATATCAGGAATGGAAAATTCATGCAACTTTGGTGAGGTTAATGCCTCCAAATTCTCCTTCTCGTTTGATTGGGTCAACTCCTCAATGTTGGTTTGTATCTCCTCGCCATTATCTTCTTGATTAGTGCCTGCATCCAAAGAATCACAAAATTTGTTATATATTACCTGTTCACTCCTCAAATTTGTGATTACCTTGACTTGCTCCAATTGGCTAGGAAATTCCTCTTCTTGATGTGCTTGGAGTTGATGTACCAGTTGACCAACTTGCATTTCCACCCTCTTCAATGATTCCTCCAAAGAATCAAACCTCTCATTGCTCCCTTCCTGATTTTGTGTGCTAATTTGAAGGTAAGCATTCAAATCATCTTCCACTGTGGATTTCTTGCATTGATCCTGATTTTGTGCACTAATTTGAATGAAGGCATTCAAACTATCTTCCAAAGTGGGTTCCTTAAGTCGATCTTGATTTTGTGCGCTAGTTTGAATGAAGGCATTCAAACTATCCTCCAATGTGGGTTTCTTAAGGTAATCTTGATTTGAATATTATTCTTGAGAGTAAGGATTTCTTTGGTAAGGTTGAAAAAAATTTTGAGGTGGAATTTGCTGTTGATTTTCCCAAGAAAAATTTGGGTGGCTTCCCCAGCTTGAATTATAAGGTCTGGGATATGGGTCATTTACACCCATTTGCTGGAAACTTTCATAGGCATATTCTTCCTCTTGCCTCTCTTGGTATTGTCCATAACCAAATGAACACATGTTTGCGCTATGTCCTGCAATGCCACATGCTGAACATACTTCACGAGTAGGCGTAGGTGTTCTTCCTCTTGCATTTAGCATCTTAAGCTGGTTCGTTAATTCTGCTAATTGCCATGCCATGTTAGAGTTAGGGTTATCATCATAAACCCCTACGTACCTTGAAAACTGCATATTTACAAAAGGCACTTCACAAATTAAAAAAAAACAAACAAATAATTAAATTGAAAGAAAATCAAACAAAACAAACAAAAAATTCAAAGAAAACAAACAATCAATTAAATTGTAAAGAAAAATCAAACTATCACTACTTAAACAGCCAGTGGCGCCAAAAACTTGTTGCGCTCGGATTAAGTACTACTACAAGCATTACTCGCAAGTATACGAGGTAGCTGTAGCAAATGTGATCGCCCCAAGGTCGTTTCCCCAAGAAGGTGTGGTTCGTAATAGCTTGATTGACAAGTATTTAAATGCGGAAGTTTGTTGTGTTGGAATGGTGCGAGAATGATTTAAACCTAAGATTAAGGAGTTTAGGATTGATGTGTGAAGGTGAAACAAGATCAAATCGATTCTTGGGAAGGTGCCTAGGGTCATAGGTCCATTCAATCAAAGCCCAATTCTCAATTATCCATTAACATAAACTTGTAATTAATTTGTTCTTTAAGGTTAATTAGTCAATTACAAATCCATTAGTTCTCACATTCATGAATTAGCAATAGCTAATTATTTTACATTACCAAATTAACAAAACCCTAGACTTATATTTCTAATTCATTCATAGGGTAGTCGATTGCATAATTCCGATATCAAATTTCACCTCTCGGTCCTTCATTCAATATCTAGAGATCAATAGGTAGCTAATCTATCAACCTAGCATACAATCCAATGCAATCAACCAACACAAGGTACATCAATATAAATATCAAATCAAAGCATTCAATCAAATATACTACAAACCCTAAGCATGGGTTTTTAGCTCAACATCATCAATTTAAAACATTCATTCAACTCAATATAAATCAAATACAAATTGTTCATTGCAATATCAATTCTCTTAATACAACAAAAACAATATTGGAATGAATTAAAAGAGAGAATAGAAAAACCCCTTGTGAAGATGCCAAGAGTAGGATTACTAGTCTTCCTCCTAGCTCCACTTTGATATTTGATGAAGAACTCAAGCCCTCTTCAATGGTTGATTCCCCTTTGCAAAGTGGAATGGAGCTTTCTCAAGTCAGCAATCCTTCAATTGATTATGCCTTCGAGAGATGGAATGGAGCTTTCTCAAGTCACCAAACCTTTCAATGATGCTTCTTCAACCTTCAAGAGCTTGTTAACCCAATTTATCCCAAAGAACCTCAAAGTTCTTATCAATGGAAGATTCAGAAGATGAAGATGGAGGATGAAGATGAAGGGACAAGTAGAGTGTGACTCTCTCCTCATCCCAAATCGTGTTTGCCCCCTCCTTCTCTTTTCTTTTCTCTCTCCCTCAAACCCTAGCCGTCTCCTCCTCTTTTTCTTTCGAGCATAAGAATTTATATAAATTAAGGGTGACACGGCCAAGCTTGATTTGGCTTGGCCGTGTCCCTCATTTTTCTTTGGGACGCGGCCAAGCTTGCTGGCCATGTCCTTCACTGCCTTCTTCTTTCTTTCTTTCTTTTCTTTGTTCTTCAAGGAGTGACACGGCCACTGGCTTGGCCATGTCACTTGGGTGTGTCACCTTCTGCTTCTTTTCTTTCCTTCTTTGCTTGGTTGAGGTGCCTTTGGCATGAAATGGGACACGGCCAAGCTTGCTGGTCGTGTCATGTGACACGACTAGTGGCTTGGCCGTGTCATTGAGTGTGTCTTCTTCTGTTTTGCTCCTTGCTCTTCTTTGTTCTTTGGAGATGAGAGTGACACGGCCAAGCTTGTTGGCCTTGTCACTTGCTGCCATTATTTTCCTTTGAGGTGACACGGCCAAGCTTCATTTGGCTTGGCCATGTCATGCTTGATTCATGCTTTTCTTTCTTTGTTTTGATCTTCCAAGGGTGTTTTTACACTTAAACCTAAAACAAACACTTTAAACAAACTTAAAACAAAAATCAATCAAAACATTAACTAAAAACGCATAAAAATCATACTAAAAACAAGTACAAAAATGATCTAAACAGTGAAGACCTAAAGTCTAAAGGATGAAGATCTTTTTTGAAGGATGAAGACCCTACCAAGGATGAAGATCCAGCTTAAAGGATGAAGATCCACTTTCAAGGGTGAAAACCTGATATCCAAGGATAAAGATCTATTTTCAAGGGTAAAGACCCGATGCCAAGGATGAAGATCCAAGGTCCAAGGATGAAGATCCATTTTGAGGGTAAAGACCCACAATCCATTAAAGAATGGAACAACCAGAATTCTCAACTGATAAAAGATCAGTCAAATCCAATTCAGCCTCTGGTCCAAGTACCCAAATAAAATCCAGTCTCGGGTCCAAGTACCCAACCTCGGGCCTAAGTATCCAATTCAGTCTCGGGTCCAAGTACCTAATCTCAGAACCAAGTACCTAATCTTGGGTCCATGTACCTAATTCAGTCTTAGGTCCAAGTACTCAATCTCAGGTCCAAGTATCCAATTCAGTTTGGGGTCTAAGTACCCAATCTCGGATCCAAGTACCCAATTCAGTCTCGGGTCCAAGTACCTAGTCTCAGGTCCAAGTATCCAATTCAGTCTTAGGTCCAATTACCCAATTAAGATCCAAATACCCAAATCCAATTCAGTCTCGGGTTAAAGTACCCAGTCTCGGGTCTAAGTACCCAATTCAGTCTTGGATCTAAGTACCCAATCTTGGGTCCAAGTACCCAAATCAAATTTAGTCTCGGGTCCAAGTACCCAATCTCGGGTCTAAGAACCCAATTCAGTCTCAGGTCTAAGTACCTAATCTCAGGTCCAAGTACCCAAATTAAATTCAGTCTCGGGTCTAAGTATCCAGTCCCAGGTCTAAGTACCCAAATCTTTTTTGAGAACCCATCCTAACCCAAAATCTGCTCAAAATTATGTTGCTTTTTGTCACAACCCAACTTATACATATGTACAGTACGTCCATGTACAGTAAGAGGAACCATCCCGAGAAGCTACTCAAGAGCGCGAAGTGAAGGGAAGTTCTGTAGAACTGAAAGGACCTATTTGAAAAGATTGCAAAGTTTTGTGGTGACTGTAATTACCTAAAGTTGTTCCAGAGGTCCTTAATAGTGCATATAACATAATCCTGAAATGAAAAGTAGAGAAAAATCGGGTAGCAACGACGCTACACAGTTTTTCCCGAAAACGCACGGTTTGGAAGATATAGGGGATTTTGACCAGGGGCATTATGGTCATTTTCAAAAGTGTCTTGAAAGTAATAATGGATCTCAAAAATGAAAAGTAGAGAAAAAACTGAGTCAAAAAGTGTACCACAGCATTCGGCGGAAGTGCGCGGTTTAAAAGTTACGAACGAGTAATCGCCGGAGGGTATTTTAGTCTTTTCACACCTTAGACCATAAAATTACAGCACAAGGAGGTTGGGGGGCCAAAATATAATTAAAATAAAGTCCAAGGGCTTGGGTTTTAAATAAATAAAAGAAAGAGACATTTGGACCAATGAAAATTAGCCATTTTCGCACTTAAGTGTACCAATGGGAAACCAATACTTACACCAACACATCTTAACCTCTCTTAGCTGCCATTTGGAGGAAAGAATAGCAAAAAAATAAAAGCCAAGAGCTCTCCTTTGTTCTTGCTTTGGCCGAATAGAAGAGAAAGGGAAAGGAGAGAGAGATTTTTTTCAAGTAGCTATTTTTGGTTGCAAACTTTGGTGGAGAATAAGACTTTAAGGTAAGGGGTTTTATTTGTAGCTTTAATTTCATAAATTGTTGGCTATTTTAAGAAATATAAGTTAAGGTTCATAAAGGTTGAATTTGGGGAAAGTTTGTAGGATGGTTAGAAAATGAATTTAATGGAAAAATATGTTGATTAATGATGAGAGATGGTTAATTTAGGTAGAAATTCATATGAATTTGGAGGGTAGCTTATTGTTCTAAATTTCTAAGGTTTATGTTTAAGGTTGTGTTCTTAAATTTCTTGAAGGAGAAACAAAGATTAAGGAAGGAGAAGAAGGAAAAGCAAAGGTGAATTAAAAGAATTAAGGTTTGGTACTTAAATCATTGCTCTTTTCAATTAATTCACATATTTTGCATTATGGGACTTTTGAAATGGCTTTGAAATGATGTTATTATGTGTGGTAAATATGTGGGAAAGTGCCTTCTAGTCATTTGTAGTTAATTGATGGTGAAGAGAATAAAAAAATAAAACTAACTAGCCCAATTTGTGTTAATTGTCCATAAACTTTGACTAACTTTTAGTCATCTCTTTGGTTTGATTTTTGAAAGAGGGACCTTTAGTCCTTCCATGGTATCACAAAAGGAGTCTAAAACTCAATTTTTCAAGAAAAAAATGAATTCCCCTCAAGTTTTGAAAGTTGGGCCGAATGGTCCCTTTTGGGCACCCTTCTGCAGCTTTCATTTTGGGCAGTCCGTTGAGGGGGCAAACGAAGGAATTTTTCGACGAAATTTTACATGCATTTAGTTAACTTATGAAGGGGTTTTATGCAAAATTTCAGCCAAAAATAAGTTTGTTTATTTGGTCAAAACTGTTGCTAAAGTTGACTGATTTTCAGCAGTAAAAACAGATTTTATCATGTAGTAGTCGCGCGCCATTACGTCGCCGATTTTACGTGCCGCGCTACTATTCATTTGGTCATTTTTCTAAATATGTTAAAACTTGAATATTATGATATAGATTGATGTTATATCATTTAAAATGACACGAAAGGGGTTTGGAATAATCAGAAAGGCATCATGAGAAGTTATCCTAGTAATATATGCATTATGGAAAAATCATGACTTATTGAATATCATGACCAAAGTAATTAATAAATTATTTATGCTCTACTTGGTATGTCAGAACCTTTGGGATAAGGATATGATCCATCATATTATTACTGCAGTACTGCTTATGACATGATATGATATTCCGGCTGAAGGCCAATGATTACAATGACATGATCAATGATTCAATGATAATGGCCATTGGCACATATGCAAGAATTATGATGAAAGATAATGAAATATGATCATGACGAGATATGTTTATCATGACCCTTCCTTATCCGCTGACGTTCTGTTAAACCAGCAGAGCATCTAAATTGATAAAAGCAAAATGAGTAATTTCTAAATTCAGAATATGGGATTTAATCTTTTATCATTATGATTAGATCTTATTCATTTAATTAAAGTATTCAAATGCATGTCTTTAATTACTCTTTTAATTTATTTATTTAATGCAATGATTTAAGTACCCACTAAGCAAACGCTTAGCGAGTTTAGTTTTCTTTTCTAAACTCGTAGGTTGAGCGAGAAGCTGTTTTCTGCAGTGTCCCGAGCAGTTGGTGTTGGCAACTTTTGGGTAGAAATTTATTATAAGTAATATAACTAGAATGGCATGTACATATGTTAGCGTAAACTAAGAATTGTATGTATGACTAGTAAAAGACAAAAGTACGTGTGCTAAGTATATTAATTACTGTATGTTGATATGAAATAGTATGTATGGATGTGTGTGTAGAAGTGTGAAATTTTAATGCAGGTTTGGTGGAGGATATAAGGAGGTCGACTATAGAAGTGTTTGAGATTGATTGAGATTGATTGGTTGAGATAAAAAAAAATGTTTTCAAAAAAATAAAAAAAATTAGTTTTGGTGACACTTGGGACCACCAATTATAGGGGAAACTCTGGCAAAATTTTTGTAAAATGTGTATTATAAATTGACTAAGTATAGAACCAAGACTCGAATATCACAAAATAGCATTCCATCTTGGTCTATGAACATAAGCTAAGATGGGGTGTTACACTTTTCACTCTCTTCTACTAAAAGTCTCAGATCATTCAAGCATGAGGCAAACTGTAGATCCTTAATTTTTTACTAGGTTCAGTCCGATATTTTAAAACAGTCTGAAATAATTTTTATGGTATATATTATTTATTATTTATTTTAATAATATAATATTTATTTTACTTTTCATTTATTATTTATTTTATTTTAATAATATTTATTATTTATATTTAAAATATATATAAATAAAAAATAAAAAGAAATCAGAGATGGTAGAATTGGCGATGAAAGTTGTGGCGACGAATTGGCTTGGGCCAATTTGCTGTAGGTGTGCTTGCGGCGAATTGGCTTGGGCTAATTCACCGCAGGCTTTCCCCCAGCCCCTTAAATTCTCATATCTCACTCGCCAACCCACAGCGCCCGCACTCCAAGCAGCCTTGCCAGCCAGCGACAATTATTGCAGGCCCAGCAACACAAACCGCACGCCAGTCTCGCCCAACGACCCACACGCGCTATCGATTTTTGCCAAAACCTTATTTTACTCAGTTTGAATTTTATTTCCTTAATAGTTTTTAATTTCCTTGCCATGATAGGTTTTTTCTTTTAATTGCTTATAAATACCACATTAAAAAACACACATAAGGGGGATTAACAAAAGAATAATTTAGACTTTTTCTTGGTAATTATTTCAAAGACTTTGGACTTGTCTTTGAGACTTTTTGGAATAACATCAAACTTTCAATTTAGGTAGAGAGTAATGTAGCAACAAATTAATTATAAAATCATTATTAATCAATGAAAAACTTAATCATTAAATAGTGAGACAATAAGACAACAAGACAGTGTCTTGATTTTGCTCGGCCAAAAATAAAGCATTGTAGCAGGTAGGAGCTTGATCAAGTTCTTAAATTTGATGGAGCCAACACGAAGGTGCATTTTTTATTGAATTCATCTAAATTTAATAATAGCTATTTTTTATCATAACCTTTAGACATTGATATTTAATTCATCCAGTTGCTATTTATTTTCAAATATCAACATGCAATAAGTTATGTTTAGTTTATAATGCATTATATGTGCATGATAACTTGTTAGGACACTCAGTAGCCAAGCCATTAATAGTATTAAAATTGTTAGATCATTGAGGCTTCAGCCTTGATGGCAACTTGTACAAAATCCTAATATTAATATCAAACCCTAAATCCAAAATATCCATTCTTTAGATTCAAACCCTAATTTATTTCAAACCTAATCCTTAATTTAAACATCATAGTAGCTATGTTATTTTACCTTTAAATATTTTTGATTATTTTGGGTTGTTATATTAACACAATAGCTTCATTATTTTGATCATACAGATTTAATTACTAAAACCTTAATTACATAAAATCAAAGATCAATCTGTTTGTCCATCCAGTAGCCATGTTATTTCTTTTATATTGAATATTTCTTAGTTGACTAATCGAGTAATTAAAATACAAAACCCTAATTGTTAAACATAAAACCTACAAAACCCTAATTTTATTTAAGAAACCCTAATTGATGTATAAATCCTAAATTTATATACTTATTGCTTTATTTAAATTAGATGTATGTTTATTATATATTTTGATTGATGGTTCATGTCCTTGATGAATAATTTATTTATGATGAATGGTTGGTTATTTTTATTGATTTGCTTTGGTTTGAAAACATTGTAAGATGTATGTTTTCATGTTTTCGGTACCTCATATTGTGAGCATCATGTAATTTAATTTATTTTAAATTTTGAATTAATGTAAAGGACACATTTCTACCTTTCGGTGCATTTCCCATTTAGTTTTAGACATGGACAATGTAAGGACATGTTTCCATCCTCGGATGGGTGTCCATTTATTTGCTTTGTTTGGACATTGTTATGATTTTTAATAAAGTATTTATTTATTCTTATGAATGCATGCAATATGGATAATATCATTATATTTAAGAATTTTATAATATTAAGACTCAAAAAGGAGGCCGATTCCAATGAACAGGGCGTTGTGGGGGGTATTGGGCTGTTCTCACCTTCCTCACACGTACCCAACTTTTCAAACCCATTAGGGAGTTAGAGATACCTTAGGAATCGAGTCATCCACCTCTTTCTTTTTTTTTTGGCCCATCCGGGTGGCTACTCTATTTTCTCCAGGATTAGGCCCATGTTCTCTAAGGCCCTGATTCTAACAGTGCCGAAGTCGAAAGAACCATTCCACGTGGGAGTGGGGGCAAAAATTTCCTCTCACATACATCTTATGTTTCTAATAAGAGTAATCCATTCCATCAAAGTAGGGTTTAAGGTGGGGATTGAGATTTCCATGTGAAGAAGATGTTGAAGTATTAGAAGTGGTTGCCATAGTGGATCAAATTTCACAATTAAACTTTTTGAAATATTGAGGCTCTGATACCAATTGTTGTCTTATGATGGCAACTAAAAGGAGGTGGGGGTGAATTGGTTGTTTGAAGAAAGTGATAGCAAATTGTAAATTTAACATAGGTTGAAGCAAGAGAAGAGTAGAGAATGAACACAAAGAATTTATAGTGGTTTGGATTATCTCAATCCCACATCCACTTCCTTAACAAACTTGTTAAGGTTTAACTTTGTTTTCACAAGCTCACACCCAACTTTTACAATGGTTTGAGTATTATCCTCATAAGCAAACAAGAGTTTTTACAGACTCACTCTAAATCATAAGTGTTTCATAACTCACACTCAAACTTACAATGGTGTTTAATGCTCACACCCAACAATCAATCATTACAAATGTAGATTTTAATACAAGGAATTGAAAATAGTTTTCCTTTGGAATCTCAATCTTAATTACCCTCAAACAAGAGGTTTGTTAAGGTATTTATAGCCATTAGGACTTGAACTAGCTGTTTGAGGTGATTCCCATGTGTCTGATTCTTGTTTTCCACTAAATTTGTTTCTAGGACACATTATGCGGTCGCCAAACACCTTGAGCGGTTGTACAATTTAAACTCAGGATGCCCGACAGGATCAAAACTACCCATCATGCCATGTCTTGCAGTCGCACATTCACTTTTGAAGTTGCACAATTTAATATTACCATTAATTTTGAATTTCTTCTTCCATGTGTTCATTTATTATTGTTCATAAATGTTTAGCAGTAAAATTTAAATATGTTGGACTTGTGTGGTCGCGTAAAAAGCTAGGATGGTTGCACAAGGGTTTGGGTGTCGAGGAAGCACCGCACAAGGTGACCACTATCTCTTCTGCCACTTTTAGGTGTTTTAGGTTATTGCATTGAGCAGTCGCACGAGTGATAGGGTGGTTGCACAATTTCTTAGCATTTCAGCTTCACAGCACACCAAGGCTGCTATCCTCTCTGTATCTTTAGGTGACTTTGCTTCAACTTTTTGTGCAGTTGTTCAACTTGTTGAGTGATGGTACAATTATTAGGGTTTGGTGCCTATAATAACAAACTTGTTTGCACTTGTTAGTATATATCAATTTGATTATCAATGATCAAAATTGAGTTTAATTTTGTAACAGTTGTAAATTGAGTTTTATTGCTTGAAATGTTCTAAAATGTGATGTTTTAGATATATTTAAGCTTAAAACTCACTTTGGAATTGATTAAATTGGATTTCTAAGGTTGGAGAGCCTTAGGGCTAAGAAAAGGGAAAGTTGAATGAATGTGTTTTAGTTTGTGTTTTAAGCTTTAAACACCTTAAAATGTGGTCCTAATGTATGGTATACATTCACATTTTGAATAGGTGTTGAGTATGGAAGTTGTTTCTTCAACTTAGTAGCGAAGAGTATTTTGAACAAGTGGTGCTTTTAGCTTGGAGTGCTTTTGGAAAGGCTAGTACATAGTTTGGTATTGAAATTAATTGATTTTGTTTATGTTATGCATAATACATTTCATTATTTAAACGTGATATGTCACTTGAATAACATAAATGTATGCGTATGGAATTGTTTGAATTAATAATGCTTTGTTTACATTAATTATGACATGAGAAGCCTTTGAAAAATGGCTAAATGTGATGTGTGTGCAAAATGTGAAAAGTGCAAATTGTGCACCAAAATGTGGAAGTGAGCCACATTTGTCTTGAAAGTAGTGATGATGTGGTTTTTGAGTCATAAACATGGAAAAGAATGAGAAATGTGAAACAAGAGAAAATGTGTTTGTATGGCACCTTATATAGGATTTAGTTCCATATTATTGTTGTTAGATTTGTATGCTTTTGGGTGAGACACACTAGTGTCATAAACTTATTACGCCTTCAGGTGAGACTCATTGGTGTCACAGATGAATGAGATAGCCCAAGATAATATTTTTGGAACTAGACCATTATATAAGGATCATTAGGCCCATTGTGTGTGGATGATTGATATATTAAATAAATGTGTATGTTTGCTGCATGACATTTGAAATATAATGCATTCATGGCATTGTTTATAGAATGTGATTTATTCTTACCAAAGTATGTACAACTAGGCAAAATGCTTAATGCGAATGAAATTCATCGCACAAGTGGCATGTTAGATCTAGATGATCCATAAAGTGTTGCCAGACTACCCAAGGTCTAGGCTATAGTTGGTTGTTGTGAAGATTCTAGAGCTGCCGTGGACCAATGCCATTTGCATTTCATATATACACTTCAAACTTTTAAAATGTATTAATATTGTACATTATATTTATAGACTTGTATATGATGTAGATTATAAAGACTTTCTTTTGTGTTAAATGTTGAAAAAAGGGATATATACTTATACATATTGATGGATGAATATATTGTTAGTGGATTTTAGCCATTAGGCTATTTTTGGAGAAAGGGGTGTGATGATTGGTTATTTGGGAGTGTATTTTAAATGCAGGTTGTGAAATTTGAAATTTGGGATTATCCGAAATACAGATAAAACTCCGATAAATTTTTCCCAGAGATTTTCTTTTAAAATATGTCTGTTACTCTTCAAATTGCTGGTGACTACTTGTATTTATCTATTAAAATACATTTGAGTGTTTAAAATGGTATTCTTGAATTTATGATTTTTTTTGAAAAATCGTACTATGGCATTTTTATATTCTACATATGCATTTCACATATACCGAGTATATGTATTATATGTATATGAGGTATGAGGGTGTTATACATTGGTTATAAAACCTTTTTTTGGGTCAAAAATTATTTTCTACTTCATGGCCCAAACAGAAGCCTAAAATTAATTTTTCAAATGAACTTTTTTATAATTGGCTTTGAAAAAATTTTAAGAATTAGGGCTCAAAACCATTTTTTTCACTTCATAACCAAAATTAAAACTTTTTTTAAAACCTTTTCTTGAAATGGGTTTGCAACTAGTTTGGTCAATTATGGAATATTAAAAATCAATTGTAGGACTTATTTATACTAAGAATTGTTAGTTATAGGCTTGTTTGTAGCATGGATCATTAGTTGCTTTTCCAAGTAAGAAGTATATTTATAATAAATCCATTAATTTTGCTTTAATAAAAATGGCATAAATGATATTTAAATCTTATTGGATTCAAAAGATTATAGCTTAATTAATGAGAATTATCATAAACTAATTTCTGCATTTGAAAATACAATTAATGGTCAACTCGTCTAAGAGATTCTCAAAAATAAAGTATTCCCTGTTGATATCTTTGTTCACCATAATACCTAGGAAAAGAGACTCGTCACTCATGTGTGGGAGATATAAGGTTGGAAGGAAAGTCGTGACTTTGTTTATTTGCTACACATGCATATATGCATACATGTATTGCATTACATTATATTGATCCTTTATAGGTCACAGACCTAGAGTATAGCTGTAGACCCTTGATTTTTGACCCAATCCGGTCCAATATGTTTTATTTAGTCCAAAATGATTTTGTTGTCTAATTGGTCAAAAATAATTTTTGTTAAATAATTTTTTGCTTTAGTATCTAATTTTTATTAATAAAAAATAAAAATAAACAAATAAAAGTCAAAAAATAAAAATAAAAAAAAAATCAGATTCAGAAATGGCTTTTCCATTTCTGGCGAAATAGCTTTTCCATTTCGCTCACAGGATTTTCCTGCGGGCGAAATGGCGAAAATCCTGAGGGCGAAATGGCCGCCAGCAGGAATTTCCTGCTGGCGACGCCCACAGCCCTCCCACTGCCGTAATTTCCTGCGGCAGATTTTTTTCGCCAGCGCATTTTTTCTGAGGCAATTTTTTTGGCAGCGCAATTTTTTCGACGCAAATTTGTCAAAACCTAATTCAATTAGGTTTCGGTTTCTTTTTTTTTTATTAATATTACTTGCCGTGACTAATTAGGAAAAAACCATATCAAACCACTATAAATAAGGACCAAAGGCAACGAAATTGAGGGAACCAAAAATCCAACAGAAGCTTGAAAATTTGAAACCAAATCAGTGAGGAAAAGGAGCAATTCAATTTCTTTTTTCTAGAATACCAGGGACACGATTTAAGCAATTCAAAGGTAGCAACTGTCTTTGTTCTTGTTCATCCAAGAATTATTTTTGGCGAATCAACAAAAGGAGGTATGTTAAATTCTTTTTGTTTTATTTTTTCACAGTAGCATAAACTATGAAATTTTGTTTTTTAAATCAAAAAACCATAGAACTTTAATTTAGTTTTTCCAAAGTTAAAAACACTAATACGTTATTTTATTTTCCAAAAAGACTTAAATTGTTATTTTTACCTCTTCAAAATCTTAAAACCTTAATTAAACATATTTTTTAACAAAACCAATATTTGATTCTATTTCTTTCAAAACTTTAAACTAGGTTCTGTTTCTTTCAAAAGGTTTTAAAAAACATCTTTTCTACTTATCAAAACTTTAATCCGTTTGTTTAAATTCATAAAACCTCACGAAATCACCAAATTGTCTTTCTAAATCCTAATTCAAATTCCTCACCCGAGACCCTAATTTTAAATCCTAAAACCCTAATTCAACTTCTAAACCTAAGATAATAAACTCTAACTCCTTTAAAACCTTAAACCTTACTTTTTTCTAAACCTTGATCCTTTAAAATATTAAAAACCATAAAAACATAAATACTTTAAATTTTATACAGTAGCTTGAAATCACCATTTAAAACCACAAATCAAAAGTATTTCAAAGTGTCTAAAACCCTAGTTTCATGATTTCACCATTCAAATATTAATTTAGTTAATCAAAGAGCCTTACCAACCTTTTAAAACATAAAACCCTAATCTATTTTAATTCCATAAAAAGTCACAATAGCTATAATTGGACTTTTATTTGCTTTATTCAATTCCATATTTGATTATGTTTTGATTTATTTTATATGCTTTAATTTATGTAAGTTCAATGCTTGGTTTATTTTATTTATCATGGATGGATGTTTATTTTCTATTGATATTTAATACCTTTGATGAATGATTTATTTATGATTAATTTAGATTTCCAAAAGTTGTAAGAGGTATGTTTCCACTTGGTGAGTACCTCATTAGTTAAATATCATGTAATTTACTTTGCTTTTTCTATTTTAGAACCTATGTAAAGGGCATGTTTCTACCTTTTGGTGGGTGTCCTATCTAGGCATGTGATGTAAGGACATGTTTCCATCTTCGGATGGGTGTCCATTTATTTATTTTATTTTATTTGGACATTGCTTTGATTTTAATATAATGATGCTTTCTTTTTATTGTGTGTAGCATGGATAATATTGTTATATTTAAGAATTTTATAATGTTAAGACCTGTAAAGGAGGCCGGTTCCAATGAACCAGGCGTTGTGGGGGTGCTGGGCCATTTCTCACCTTCCCTACACGTACCCAACTTTTTGAACCCATTAGGGGGTTGGGGATTCCTTAGGAACCGAGTCATCCACCCCTTTTTTTTTCTCGGCCCGTCCGGGTGGGGCTCCATTTTTTTCAGACTTAGGTCCGTGTTCTCTAAGGCTCCGAGCCTAAACAGTGCCGAAGTCGCAAGAACCATTCCACCGAGAGTGGGGGCAAAAATCCCCGCTCACAGTGGCGACTCCACTGTGGATAAGAGAAGTTGATTCCGTTGGTCTTTATATTATTCTATTCTTTCTTATAATGATATTATCCATTGCATCATATTAGATTGCATCGTGTGCGTGAGTTAGGACGCCCGTGTTATGTTATGTAAGGGATACCATACTTTCACTCAAGGTATGGAGATCAAGCATGGCATAACCACTCATAGCCTTGTACCTTTTGGTATATACTTGCTATGGGAACCTAAGCCTTTTTACCGAAATACTAAAGCTCATGTAATTGGCCTAGTTACTTTCCTTAGGTTTTTACCCCAAATGCATGTTGTTTGACTATGGTTAGTTTATCTTAGTCTAAATCATGGCTTATTTGGTTTTTTCTTTTTCTAATATGACCTAAGTATATTGTAAGCTCAAAATAAATTTTTCTTTAAAATTCAAAAGACCAAAACTATTTTCAAAATTTTTCAAGATGGTCTTTGGACATAAGACTTTTCTAAAAATAAATCAAAAATTCGTTCGCCCATGGCCCAAATACTGAGCCCAAAATCCACTTTTTACAATATTTTTACAATGGGCTTAGAAACAAAATTATTTTCATCCAATCTTTTCTTACAAGTGCTTGCAAATTATTTGGGTCAATTAGGAAATACCAAGAATCAATTGTGGGCCTAGTTTACACTAAGAATAAATTAACCATGGGCTTGTTTTTGCATGAATCACTAGTTACTCTTTTCAAGTGAGAAATCTATCTATAATAAACCTCTTAATTTAGTTTTAATCCAATATAGCATAAAGGCTACTTTAGTTGGATAAATGGATTAAAACCTAATTAATGGGAATTATTATGAACTGATTTCCACTTTCAAAAATATAACTATTGGTTGAAACGTCCGAGGGAACTATTAGAAAGCAAGATACCCCATGTTGGTATTTTGTCAACCATATGCATAGGAAAAGAGACTCGCCATTCATGAGTGGATGTTATAAGGTTGGAAGGAACGTCTTATTTATCCTTATTTGTTGATTTTTTGTGCATACATACATACATGCATACATTTGCATCTCATATCATTGATCCTCTCTGGCTCAGAGCCATGGATTATGATAGTTCTAAAGCTTACAACAATCCAACCTACGCCGGAGATGAAGTATCTAGCAATGACTCAATCATTTGCTCACCTAAAATAATGGAGCCCGAACAAATTTAAAGGATGGTGGATGAGGTCCTCAATGCCAAGATGGAAGAAATCAAAGAGGCCCTAACTGAGACCATGAAGAACCAGTTGACTACAATCTTATAGAACCATGTCGAGGAGTCTGCTAGCACTAAGAAACCAAAGGACAAAGGGAAGACCAAAGTTAGTGAAGTGGTTTTTGATGATGAAAAGGTGGTCATTGATGATGATGATGATTGGGCTCAATACTACCAAGAGGTTCAAGAAAAGAAGAAAGAATCGAAGGCTGTTGAGAAAGCAACTATTGAAAAGACCGAGACATCCGATGTTGAAAAGATGATTGCTGATTTAGAAAAGAAATTTGAGAAAAAGCTAAAAACCAAAGAGAAGTCTGAGATCGACAAACTATTTGAACAAGATGAAGAGGTCCCTTATAAATTCAAGATGCCTTCCTTTGCTAAGTACAATGACACCAAAAATCCTCATCTTCATGTGAAGCAGTACATCACTGCCATGCAGTCTACCCGAGCTACTAAGGCTCAAACCCTAAGGTACTTTATGCTCTCATTGGACCCTGTTGTCCAAAATTTGTTCAATACCTTAGATGATGGAACACAAAAGAGTTGGGATATGCTTTACAAAGCCTTCATCTAGCAATATGGGTATAATGTCGAGTTGGAAGTTACCTTAATGGAAGTGGAGTCCATTAGACAAAGGCCAAATGAGAATTTTGTGGACTATGTGAATAGATGGAGAAATAAGGCTGCTTTGCTCAAGAAAAGGCCTCAAATAAGGATGATCATGAGAGGCGTCCTGCCCAATCTCCGTGAAAGAATGTCTCATACCCTTATAAGGGATTTCAAAGATCTTCTCCAAGCTGGTCTGCAAATTGAAGAGTGGGAAAGAGAGAATAATCGCTTTTCAATAAAAAGGAATGAGAAAGGGAATTACCAGTCTGGAAATCAAAGCACACAAAAAGAAGTTGATGTTAATGTGACCGGTCAAGGGAATAAAAGACAATTTTCAGATCTGGGGAAGCCTTTGTCTTGGGTCTTCGACAATCGGCAAAAGAAAGGATTGTTACAACCGTTAGCTCCTTGACCTTTACATAATCCATTGCCACCAAACTTCAACGCCGAGGCCTTTTGTCAATTTCATCAAATGCGAGGACATGAAACAGATAAATGTGCTCATTTAAGGCATGAGATCCAAGACCTAATCGATAGTGGCAAGCTACCCGAGCCGGATAAACACAATACCAAGGACAACCCTTTGCCTAAATTTGGAAGAGTGCCACCACCAGCAAGCTTTATGGTGGGAAAAGGATTGGAAGAAGATTTTGTTTTATCCTCTTTTCAAGATGGGAATGTTGAAGATGTGAAAGGAAAAGAAGCCTAACTAACGAACTTTCCTTAGCTAGAATGTTGCTTTTCAATTTTATTTTCTTTAATATTTTATTGGAACAATCTTGTTTTTCAAATTTAAATTTGTTTGAATAAATGACTTTTACCAAAAAATTTTGTTGGTCTTTGTTCATTTTGGTGCTCAACTAATGAGGAATCTAGCTTGATAATTCATGAATTAATATGTCTAGGCATCATGACTCGAATGACTTTACTAGATGAGGGAATTGCTCTATAACATTGAGTTGTGTATGCTTACTTAGAGAGGGCTCCTGCATAATTATCTTTGTCTAGGTCCTAGTCAGTCTTAAAACATGCTTTGATAAGTTTTCGAGGTGAAATTGAACTCTACTTATTTAAGAGAGAAATGATCTAGGCATTGTTTGGTTAGCCAACAACTAGTATCCACCCAATTAAATATCAATCCCTAGTTATCCCTTTGAGCCTTCATAAAATTTTAGCTTTCTTTTCATTGGCATATAACCCCAACAACCTGCCTTGAGCTATTGTGATACTTTTGACAAGTCTTATGATCACTAAGATGAAGTGGCAAGAAGATCAAAAGAAAGCAATTATTAGTCAAGGTCATGAAGATAGTTGAAGTTCTCAAGAACATGAAGATAGTTGATGTTTTCAAGACCATAAGGATATTTGAAGTTTTCAAGACCATAAGGGTAGTTGAAGTTCCCTTAATATCTCCAATATATCAAAACAACATTAGAGTAACAAATGATTTATCCCTATTAAAGAATATTTATGTTACTCCACTTTTCCATTATTGGAAGCCTAAGTTAGTACAAACAAGATGACTCTTTTAGAGCTAGAACCAAACAAAACAAAAAAAAGAGAGAAGAAAAGAAAACAAAAAAGACAAAAGAAAAGAAAAAGAAAAGAAAAAAGAGAAAAAAAAAAAGAAAAAAAAACCCAAAATGGTTCAAAAAGCCAACTGAGTTCTCTTTTACCTAATACAACATAAGGCTTCCATTTGGTTTATGAGGACGGTTTGACTTGAATTGGTCCAACCCAACCAAAGATTCAATCAAAATTGGAGAAAAAGAGGAAGACCATTCAGTTCTTGAAAGTTCTATACTTGACAGTCCTACAAGGGAGAAGGACAAAATTATAAAATGCTCAAAGAAAGGGTGGAGAAAGAAAAATAAAAAGAAAGAAAAGGGAGAAGAAGAAAAGAAACAAATTTGGGTAACAAACTTTTTGGTGGGTGCAAAGATTGTCCTAATCAAGATCTAGATTAATGCCAAGAAGACAGAAAGAATTTAGAGTCTAGCAAAATTGCCTCCAAGCTGCCTAAAATTCAAACAAGAAATTTATAGTAGGGTTTGTCCATTGTGTCACTTCAGCTCCTATCTAAAAATGGCCTTCAATTAACCCATGTCCCTTATAGACCCCATTTCAAGCCTATCAAAGACCTGTTGATCTCCCTTGGTAGGTAGAGTCTATTAGTGGAGATAGTTTGGATAAGCATGCATATGAGATAGACAATATTTAAACTCAAATGAGACCTTTGGCCAAGTAATGTGTATGTGCCTATCTGAAGTGTAACAATTCTTGCTTAAATAGAAATGATTCCCGAGTTTAGTGCAGTAACTAGGGTTGTCATGTAATAGATATGTTAATTTGGAAAAATCAAGTCCTGAGGTACATTGACATTAATTTGGCAAAGCCAACATTTGTTTTCAAAATCAAAATTCAAAAAAAAAGGAAAGGAAAAAAAGTGTTTTGTCATACAAAGCCTTCGAGCTAAGGGAAGTATGTTGAATTGATTATTGGCAAGGTCATGAAGAAGCTATCAATTGACATGCTGAGACATAGTTTGAAAAGGATGTATCTCTGACTCTGCTACTTAGGGTCTCCACCACTCATAAAAGCCACAAGTGCAAAAGCTTTTGATCATTCCAATGCAAGATTTGAGCAAGCGTCAAAACGGAACCAATGATAACATTTCTGCCGATCACCTCGGTCTGTGAGTCAATAAAACCACTATAAGTATCATTCATGCATATCATGCATACATGAATATAACACATCATACTTTCTTGTCTATTCTTTGGCAAAATGAACAGTAAACACCCTGCGAAGTAAAGAATCAAAATCAAATCAGGGGGGCATAGAAAGCCCATTGCTTGAGAAAGCTCCAGTAATCTTGCAAAGAGAAGAAATACGTGCTTGTGGGAAGAACTAGACAACAACAACATCAATCAGAGTCCGCATAGAAAAATCATGGATTTGAGCCTACACAGGGGGCAAAGTTTCTCCTTTTCAATTTTTTGAGTTTATATATAAAACATTTTCAAACTCACTTGCAAATATCTCGCAACGCAGGGGGAAAAGGAGAGGATATGAAGGCTAGATAGAAGTGCTGAATTTTTTGCAAAAGTACAAAGGAAGAACAAAGAGGAATGGAATAAAAAAGAAAATTATAATTCTCAAAAGAATGAAGAGGCAAAAGACAAAAGATCAATCCAGCTAAAAGAGCTGAAGTCAGGGTGAAGACCCGATCTCAAAGGATGAAGATCCATTTTTTAAGGTAAAGACCCAATCTCCAAGGATGAAGATCCATTTGCAAGGATGAAGACCCGATCTCAAAGGATGAAGATCCATTTTGAGGGTGAAAAACCACAATGCATAGAATAACCGGAGCAGTCAGATTTCTCAAATGATGAAAGGTCAGTCAAACTCAATCTCGGGTCCAAGCACCCAAATTCAAATCAATCTCGGGTCCAAGCACCCAATCTCAGGTCCAAGTACCCAAATTAATTCAAGCTCGGGTCCAAGTACCCAACCTCGGGTCCAAGCACCCAAATTCAAATCAATCTCGGGTCCAAGCACCCAATCTCAAGTCCAAGTACCCAAATCGAATCCATTTAGGATCGAGTATCCCAATCCAGTTTAGGATCGAGTATCCAAACCCTATTTAGGATCGAATATCCAAATTGAGTTTAGGATCGAGTATCCAAACCTTCTGGGTCCAGAAGCCAAATTTTCTTTAGGTCCAGAACCTAGAATCATCCATTGAGTCCAGAACTCGAATTGGGTCCATAACTCAAATTTTCTTTAGGTCCAGAATCTAGAATCTCCCTTGAGTCCAGAACTCAAACCGGGTCCAGAACCCAAATTTTCCTTAGGTCCAGAACCTAGAATCATCCTTGAGTCCAGAACTCGAACTGGGTCCAGAACCCAAATTTTCCTTAGATCTAGAACCTAGAATCATCTTTGAGTCCAGAACTCAAACCGGGTCCAGAACCCAAAACCTCAACCATCTCAAAAATTAAGTCTTATTGCTTTTCACTCTTTTTCACTAAAGTTTCAGATCATTCAAGCAGGGGGCAAACTGTAGACCTTTAATTTTTGACCTAATCCGGTCCAATATGTTTTATTTAGTCCAAAATAATTTTTGTTGTCTAATTAGTCCAAAATAATTTTTGTTAAATAATTTTTTGCTTTAGTATCTAATTTTTATTAATAAAAAATAAAAATAAACAAATAAAAGTCAAAAAAAATAAAAATAAAAATAAAAATCGGAGTCAGAAAAATCGGCGACGAAAAAATCATCACACGGGCCCATGGGCATTTTGCCCGCAGGAATTTCCTGAGGGCGAAATGGCCCAAGCTATTTCGCCTGCAGAAAAGCCATTTTGCGACGCCCACTGCCCTCCCACTGCCACAATTTCCTACGGCAGAATTTTTTCGCCAGCGCATTTTTTTCTGCAGCAATTTTTTCGGCAGCGCAATTTTTCCGACGTAAATTTTTTGAAACCTAATTCAATTAGGTTTCAGTTTCTTTTTTTTTTATTAATATTACTTGTCGTGACTAATTAGGAAAAAACCATATCAAACCACTATAAATAAGGACCAAAGGCAATGAAATTGAGGGAACTAAAAATCCAACAGCAGCTTGAAAATTTGAAACCAAATCAGTGAAGGAAAAGGATCAATTCAATTTCTTTTTTTTTTCTGGAATAGCAGGGACACGATTTAAGCAATTCAAAGGCAGCAACTGTCTTTGTTCTTGTTCATCCAAGAAGAATTATTTTTGGAGAATCAACAAAAGGAGGTATGTTAAATTCTTTTTATTTTATTTTTTCACAGTAGCATAAACAATGAAATTTTGTTTTTTAAATAAAAAAACCTTAGAACTTTAATTTAGTTTTGCCAAAGTTAAAAACACTAATACGTTATTTTATTTTCCAAAAAGACTTAAAATTGTTATTTTTACCTCTTCAAAATCTTAAAACCTTAATTAAACATATTTTCAACCAAACCAATATTTGATTCTATTTCTTTCAAAACTTTAAACTAGGTTCTGTTTCTTTCAAAAGGCTTTAAAAAACATCTTTTCTACTTATCAAAACTTTAATCCGTTTGTTTAAATTCATAAAACCTGACGAAATCACCAAATTGTCTTTCTAAATCCTAATTCAAATTCCTCACCCGAGACCCTAATTTTAAATCCTAAAACCCTAATTCAACTTCTAAACCTAAAATAATAAACTCTAACTCTTTTAAAACCTTAAACCTTAATTTTTTCTAAACCTTGATCCTTTAAAACATTAAAAACTATAAAAACATAAATACTTTAAATTTTACACAGTAGCTTGAAATCACCATTTAAAACCACAAATCAAAAGTATTTCAAAGTGTCTAAAACCCTAGTTTCATGATTTCACCATTCAAATATTAATTTAGTTAATCAAAGAGTCTTACCAACCTTTTAAAATATAAAACCCTAATCTATTTTAATTCAATAAAAAGTCACAGTAGCTATAATTGGACTTTTATTTGCTTTATTCAATTCCATATTTGATTATGTTTTGATTTATTTTATATGCTTTAATTTATGTAAGTGCAATGCTTGGTTTATTTTATTTATCATGGATGGATGTTTATTTTCTATTGATATTTAATACCTTTGATGAATGATTTATTTATGATTAATTTAGATTTCCAAAAGTTGTAAGTGGTATGTTTCCATTTGGTGGGTACCTCATTAGTTAAATATCATGTAATTTACTTTGCTTTTCTATTTTAGAACCTATGTAAAGGGAATGTTTCTACCTTTTGGTGGGTTTCCTATCTAGGCATGTGATGTAAGGACATGTTTCCATCTTCGGATGGGTGTCCATTTATTTGTTTTATTTTGTTTGGACATTGCTTTGATTTTAATATAATGATGCTTTCTTTTTATTATGTGTTGTATGGATAATATTGTTATATTTAAGAATTTTATAATGTTAAGACTTGTAAAGGAGGCCGGTTCCAATGAACAGGGCGTTGTGGGGGGTGCTGGGCCATTTCTCACCTTCCCCACATGTACCCAACTTTTCGAACCTATTAGTGGGTTGGGGATTCCTTAGGAACCGAGTCATCCACCCCTTTCTTTTTCCTGGCCCGTCCGGGTGGCGACTCCATTTTCTCCGGACTTAGGTTCGTGTTCTCTAAGTCCCCGAGCCTAAACAGTGCTGAAGTCGCAAGAACCATTCCACCGGGAGTAGGGGGAAAAATCCCCGCTCACAATAGCAGCCCAAAGGCTTACGACAATCTAACCTACTTTAGTGTTCAGAGTTTAGTGAGAATTCAGTCAACTTCGTACCAAAAATAGTGGATCATGATCAAGTTCAGAACTTGGTGAATGAGGCCCTCACATCCAAGAAGGAAGAACTGAAGGGGATCCTGGTTGAGGCTGTAGGATTAGTGTTAGCCATACTATTGGAGACTACTGCTGAAGCATCTGTTAGTATTAAGAAGCAGAAAGACAAAGTGCAAGCGAAGATTTTTGTCTCTACTCCCAGTGGAATTGTTCTTGGAACTTCAGCATTATTAGGCTTATGGCCTTAGAGAACATGGGCCTAAATTGTAACACCCTTATACCCTATATACATACAATACATATACCAGTATATGTAAAATATGCATATACAGTACAAAAATGTCATAGACCCATTTAATAAAAACTTTTCACTTTTCAAATTTAAAATCTTAAATACTTTAAAATGTATATTTAATAGAAAATAAAATATTATTATATATCATAGGTTCTAAAATAAGCATTTTTCTTAAAAATCTCTGGAAAAAATCCGCTAGAGTATTGTCTTTAATTTGGACATTTTCAAATTCAACAAACAACACAACCTACACAAAAACACTCCCAAATAACCCAAAAATACATTTCATCCATCCTCCTCAATATCTCCACATTTTCTCAAAATATTTATACACTTCCATATATCTACATATCAAAACATTCTTTTTAATTTATAACATATATACACTGAAAACATAATATAATATACATAATCTCCAAAATGTACAATAATATAAAAATATATACATGCTGCTGGTAATGTTTCTGATCTTGATATCAACTCTACAAGCAAAACTGTAAGTCTAGACCCGACCTGGTATGGATAAACTCTCTGGCTCAGCTGGATTACCCTGTCACCTATGCGATGAATTTCAATCGCGCTAAGCTAAAAGCCTAGTGGTACAAACTCTGATAGAAATAAAGCTCAAATGCAATGCAAATGCACAATGCATATGGATATCATATCTCATATCATTTCATTATAACATATCTTTCGATTATTCCATAATTCACAATAAAACACAAGTATGGGCTCAAAGGTTCTAATATGCTATTCAAAATCCAAAGTTACTGTTTTGGTCCATATTGACACCCAGTGTCTAGCTCGAAGGCAAGTGACGTCCAATATCTAGCCCGAAGGCAAATCAAAGTGATACCCAGCATCTAGCCCAAGGGCAAATAATGAGGATAATTTCATAGGCATGCCGCCAAATACAGAACTCTGAAAATTGAATAACATACTAGGCACACAATTAATTCACATTTCTCACTATCAATCTCTTTCTTATTTTCTCATAATCAAGCTAGGCACATTGCCTCATTTTTCATTTTGCTCATTTCATATCATTTTCTCATCTTTTTTTCACTTTTCTCATTTTTCTCATTTCATATCATTATCAACTCATCACATTTCATCATATCATCACATTGCATCACATTTTATGTTAAATCTCACTACCTAAATATTTTGAGTAATTTCACATAATCCATATATGATTCATATTTTATGCACATTAGCCATTACCAATGGCTTTTTAACAATGCCCTAAATGCATACACCACAAATGGCATTACCCAAACACTTTGGGTCATTTTCACATAATACACATATTTCACATTTTACACAATTTAGCCATTAACAATGGCTTTTCACAATGTATTTAACACATGTATGACATTATTCATGTCATAGCACATTAGTCATACATGTTCCATGAATTAAGTAGCTTAACATATTTTTCAATCCAAAATGTGTTAAGCCTAATGTAATGCAAATATAACCAATTCATCCAAAGTTTGTGCATACCTCAAATGACAACCAAAAGCAAGATTAAACATCCTCCAATCCTTCTATTCCAACTTGCCCTTCAACACTTGGATGGGACAAATCAACTTTTCTCAATGCCTAAACCAAATGTGATCATAAATAATCATTTAGTACCACATTCTAAGGCATTTTCAATCGTAATCCATAATTAAACACCATCCATGCAAAAATTCCAAAGTTAAGGCTAACCTCACTTTAACTTTGTAATTCCATACTAACCCATTCAATTTGGTATTTTAAGTTTATATATATTATTAAAAACATATTTTAACACATTTAAATCAATTACATTACAAAAACGCTCACTTAGGACCAAATCCCTATAATGGTATAACCTTCCCCCATTGAAGTTTTTTCATTCTAACTCAATCCAATTATTATTTCAAGCTTATATTCATCACTTTTAATACTAAACAACACACTTAAACCAATAAAATCAAACAATTCAACAACTTTGAAAAAATCACTTTTCCAAAACCCTAAATCACACTTCCATTCTCAAACTCCAATCAAACCCAACCAAATCCAATATTTGACTTTAAAATATTTGTTTATGCATCAAAACAACTCATTTGGAAATAATTTGCACAATTAAAAACTATGATTTTGAAAAACCCAAAAATTACATAACCCTAAATTCTCTCTCTTCACCAATTTTTAATCAAACTCAACCAATTCTTCAATCCAACCTTAAAATCATTACTAATAACTTAAAATAACATCATACACACCAATTCCAATAATTAATCACACTATAACAAATGTTCAAATCACACATATTCAAACTTTCATGGAAATTCAAAGAAAAAGTTAGAAAACTTACTAAATATGGAGAAAATTCCAAAAAAAACCAACTTGAACACTTAAAATTCTTCAATTAAATGAGCTTGGAAGAAGCAAAATTCCCTCTTTGAAGCCATGGAAAAACGTTCTTGAAGGAAAGAAGAAGAAGAAGATGAACAAAAGTGATTTTCTCTTTCTTTCCACTTTCTTTTTAAACCATATATATATATATTATTTTAATAATTTAATAATTAATTAATTATTTATTTATTTAATTAAAACCCCAAAATGTTGTCTTCCATCCAAAATTATTTATTTTTTGAATTAAATTAATAATTTTAAAATCCAAAGTTTATTTACAGAAATACCATTGACTTTGACTTTTCTTTTAAAAAGTGATGACTTTTTTTTATTGAATTTTATATGTTGTATATATGTTGTATATATATCATATATATATTCCACTTTTTCATTTAAAAACCCTTCATTTTTCATTTAAAACCATTTATTTAATTTATCTAATTAAATTATAATTTATTTTATTTAAATTTCCAAATATTAGGAATTTTTCAAAAATAATTTTGGGATATTACATAAATCCAGAGAAATAAAGTCGCCACCCAGACGGGACAGGGAAGAAAAGAAAAGGATGGATGACTTGATTCCTATGAAATCTCCAGCCTCCTAATAGGTTCAAAAAGTTAGGCATGGGTAAGGTGAAAATGACCTAGCACCCCTACAGCTCCCGATTCATTAGAATCCTCTTTAAGTCTAAATATTATTAAATTCTTAATTATTATAATACCATCCATATTACAAGTAATCATAATAAATAAATATTCATTATATTAAAATCAAAGAAATCAAATAAAAAGGGCACATATACTAAATGGAAACATGTCCTTATAATGTCCAATGTCCAAAATATAAATAAATAAAATTAGACACCCGCCAATTGGTGGAAACGTGTCTTTTACAATGATCCAAAATCCATAAAATAAGTTAAATTACAAAACATAATAAATAAGGCACTCACAAGTGGAAACATGCCTTTTACATCATCCTTCAAATAAAAATTACAATCCATTGTCATACAAAGAATTATAAAACTATGGCTTAATTAAATGAAAATTAAAATTACAATCCATAAACACATCTTAATATTAACTCATTAAGAAAATATAAGGTGCCACATATACGTCAGTCTCGAAAGGTAAACGATTTAGAAAATATATTTTGTTGGGAAATTAGGAATTTGCTAATGAAACTAAAGTTAAACATGTGAAATTAGGGTTTTATAATATGATTAGGGTTTTAACTTAGTTCCAAGGTCTAGAATGCAAGATTAGGGTTTTAAATCATAAAAATAACATGCAATTAGGGTTCCATGAGCGGGGATTTTCGTTCCCACTCCTGATGGAATAGTTCTTGTGACTTCGACACTGTTAGGCTCTGGACCTTAGAGAATATGGGCCTAAATCCAGAGAAGAGCAGTCATCACCTAGACGAGCCTGGAAGATAGAAAGAGATTGATGACTCGATTCCTATGGAATTCCTAATCCCCTATTGGGTTCAAAAAGTTGGGTACGCATGAAGAAGGTGAGAATGACCTAGCACTCCTATAATGCCCGATTCATTGGAACCGGCCTCCTTTTTTGGACTAAATATTATTCAATTCTTAATTAGTATAACATTATCCACACTATAAACAATCATAATAAATAAACATTCATTGTATTAAAAATCAAGGTAACCAAGCAAAATGGGCACCCATTATGAATGGAAACATGTCCTTACAATGTCCAAAGTCTAAAATACAAATAAATAAAATAGGACACCCACTAATTAGTGGAAGCATATCCCTTACATTATTCCAAAATCCTTAAAAGGTAAATTAAATTACATAATCAAAACCAAGGCACCCACAAAGTGGAAATATGCCTTTTACATCTTCCCAAAATCCAAATGATATATAAACATTAACCATTCATTCACCATAAAATAAGTAATCCAAACATATAGTTCATCATAAAAATTGCAGTTCATAAGCAAATCTAAATATTTGCTCATTAATGGAATATAGGGCGCCACGTATACGACAGTCCCGCTAAGGAATTAGGGTTTTGTATTTATGCAAACTAGGGTTTTATGTTTATGGAAATTTAGATTAAATCATGCCATTAATATTGAATCATCAAGCTAAGATTAAAAAGTATGTGATTAGTGTTTGGATCAAATTAAATCTTAAGGCCACTATTTACTAGATAAAATTTACAAAATTTGAATTAACATATAAGAAAAAGCAGTACATTTGAACAAAATTAACAAATGAAGATAATTAATAGAAAGTAAATCATACATGTGTTGTCAATTCCACCAGGTGATTGTATTAAACCAAGCTTACTATCTTCAATTATTTGGAGAGCCTAGATCATTAAAATTTCAGCTAGTGCTCCAATGATCTGAAGATCAATTTAGGTTTTTCTATTGTCTCACTTTCTAGTTTTACTTTTACTTTGCTCTCTGTTTCTTAATGGCTCACTATTTGATTATCAAACCCTAATTGTCGGCTGCTTAACTAATTGTTAGAGGCCGATTCCCCTTTTTTTTATTGTTGCCCATGTTCTTTTTATAGGCAATCCTAGGGTTTAATTAAATTTACCAATCCTAATCATGCTTGAAGACCGCCTTGATCATCCGAATCACTTTTAATCTAATTAGGATACCGAATTGAGCATATCTCAAACTTGGCTTAATCAATTTGATATGAATACGGTCCATTTCAATATGAGCTGGAGATAGCCCAAACCGAAATGAACCAAACCTCATTGATTTAACTTAGATTGGACCTAATTTGAGCTTTTAAAATTTTAACTGGGTTTAATTTGGGTCTTTTAAATTTGGACTAATTTAATTCAAGCCTTTAAACCAAGTTTAAGCTTTTAAAATGAAATCAATCTTGGCTTGGCCTCTCTTAATTGGGATCAAAGTTGCTCGGGGCAAAAATTAGAGGTCTACAGTTTTGCTTCCTACTTGAACGATCTTAAATTCATTGAGATAGTGAAAAACAATATGACTTTGATATGATCTTGGATGATGATAAGTTTTAGACCCCAGACTAGATTTGTGTTCTTGACCTAAGACAGGATTTGGGTTCTAGACTCAAGGCTGGATTTAGGTTCTATACTTGAGACTAATTTTGGGTTCTCAACCTGAGACTATATTTGGGTTCTATACTCGAGATTGAATTTAGGCTCTGGACCTGAGACTGATTTTGGATTCTGGACTTGAGATGAGATTTGAGTTATGGACCCGATACTGGATTTGGATTCTAGACCTAGATTTGTTTGGGCTCTGGACTCGTGACTATATTTGAGTTCTGGACCTGAGACTGAATTTGGGTTCTAGACCTGAGACTAGTTTTGGGTTTTGGACCCGACATGGGATTTGGGTTCTGGACTTGAGATGAGATTTAGGTTTTAGACCCAAATTAGTTTAGGTTCTGGACCCAGATTGGTTTGGGTTCTGGACCCATGACTGGTTTGGGTTATAGACCTGAGAAATGGTTTGGGTTCTGGACCCAAGAATTAGTTTTGGGTTCTCAACCCAAGATAAAATTTGGATTCTCAACCCGAGATTGGATTTGAATTCTCAACACAAGAATGGATTTGGTTTCTGGACCCGATACTTATTTTGGGTTCTCAACCCAAGACCGAATTTGGGTTCTGGACCCCAGACTGGATTTGGGTTCTTAATTCGAGATTGAATTTAGATTCTCAAATCGAGACTGGATTTGGAACACGAGACTGTATTTGGGTTCTGAACCCAAGACTAAATTTGAGTTTTAAATCCTATACTAGTTTTGGATTTTAGACCCGAAATGGGAATTAGGTCTTGGACTCAAGACGGGAACTGGGTTCTAAACCTGAATTACTTTAGGTTCTGGACTCAAATTGATTTGGGTTCTGGACCCAAGAATTGGTTTAGATTCTGGACATAAAAATTGGTTTTGACTTCTCAACCTGAGACCAAATTTTGATTCTCGACCTTAGACCAGATTTGGCTTCTCGACCTGAGACTAAATTTGGCTTCTAGACCCAAGACTGAATTTGGATTCTGGATCCGAGACTTATTTTAGGTTCTCGACCTGAGACCAAATTTGGGTTCTCAACCTGAGACCGGATTTGGGTTCTCAACCTGAGACTGGATTTGAATTCTTGACTAGAGACTGATTTTGCATTCTTGACCCAAGAGTTTATTTGGGTTTTAGACCCACAACGGACATTAGATCTTCTAGCTTGACTGTCCTTTTGTCATTTTGAGAGTTCTATCTTTCTTTTAGACACTTGGTTTCATTCTGCAATGGATCAACTTTAGCTCTTCTAATTGGATTGGACTTCTATCATTTGAGGGTGCGAGCTTTCTTTTAGCCATTAACTTCAGCTCTTATAGCCCAAATATAAGGTCTTCACCTTTCACAATAAATCTTCAAACATCGGGTCTTCACCTTTCACAATGGATCTTCATCCTTAGACATTGGGTCTCCATCGTTCAAAATGGATCTTCATCCATAGACATTAGGTCTTCACCGTTCAAAATAGATCTTCATCCTTTAATCTTCTCTTCAGATCTTTATCTTTCTCTCAATTTGTTGTAGAATCTTTATATTTCTTCTCAAGCAGTGTGCCTTTTATGACCCCTGATGCTATTATTTTCTTATCATTATTTGCTTTTTTGAGTATCAATTGTTTACTTTGATAGATAAATAGGCAACAAAAGTGCATTGTAACATGCTCATATATGTATGGTATGCATGAGAGATACATAAAGTGGTGCTAACACAAAGACTGAGGTGATAGGCTAAAATACTCCTATTGGTACTTTCAATATATTCGTGTAGGTCTTGCATTAGATCATCAGGAAATGTCACATTCACATCTTTATTTTCAGGATAAGAGTAGTGGAGGCCCAAGCAAGGTAGGCAAAGATATAGGAGACATCTATTTCAAACTAATGATTTAGCATATGGCCTTGTAAATGATCAACCCACTTTTTCCCAATGTAACCTTTATGGATCGATAGCGCCACAAGCTTCCCTAAGCTTGAAGGCTCATGTGACAAGAAAATGTTCTTTTTTGAAATTTAATTTTAAATTTTAAAATCAAATATTGGTTTTGTCAAATCAGTGTCAATATACCTCAGGACTTGATCTTTTAAATTATCACATCTATAACATCACAACCCTAGTTACTACACTAAATTTTGGAATTATTTCCATTTGAGCAAGAGCCGTTGCACTTCAGATAGGCATGCACACATTAATTGGCCAAAGGTTTCATTAAGTTTAGATATTGTCTATCTCATATGCATGCTTTTTCAAACAATTTTCACTAATAGACTCTACCTAGCAAGGGAGATTAACAGGTCTTTAATAGGTTTGAAATAGGGTCTATAAGGGACATGGTTTAAGCAAAGGCCATTTTTTAAACTGGAGCTGTCATGACACCACTGTCAAATCTTCACACAACAAACTTTTGGTTGGAACCATATATTGTTGGAGGCATTCGTCATCTCTACCTCTTGGGCATCTTACTTCATTAATGTTCTTCTATCTTCTTGGCAGAAATCTAAATCTAATTAGGCCAACTTCAATATTTTTCTTATGCCTTTGTAAAAGTACCACCTTTGTTCTTTCCCCTTTTATTTTTGTTTTGGCATTTAATCAATCCACCTTTTTCTTCTTTTATAATACTTACCGAACCATAAGAAATCTGACCAGATCACTGAGATTTTGATCAAACCTTGGTAGGGAACAAAAATGTAAAAACTCTCAGAGAGTTTCACGGTGAAAGGTACTCTCAGAATTTGAGCATACCACTTATAATTTGATTGGACCAGACTTAATACCTACCAGACCTTTTGAAATTATGTCCGTTATTTTTCCATTCAATTGGTGAAAGCCATGTATAACCAACTATTGGAGGATCAAATATTCCAACCTGACCAATCAAATTTCAACTGTACCAATGATGGTATGACTGGGAAATTATTGTTTCAACCATAAAATTGCTTTGACTAATATTTCAAGTGGGGAATAAGAATCAAACATGTTGGACATCACCTCAAATGGTTATATCATGACTTGAAGGATATAAATATTTACCTTAAGAAACTTCATTTTTTGATGATGATAGTGATTGTAATAGCCAAGTTTAACATCTTTCATTTCCTTCCATCAATATTACTTATATTCAATTTAGTATTGGGTGTGAGCATTAAGTTTGAGTGTGAGCTTGTAAACACTTAGGTTTTAGAGTGAGGCTAGGAAAACTCTTGCTAGGGTTGAGAGGAAGTTCTCAAACCTTGTATAAGTTTGGTGTGAGCTTGTTAAAACACCAAGTTAGAGTTAAGCTAGTAAAAACTCAAGATTAGTGGAACCTTAACAAGTTATTCAGGAAGTGGATGTAGGATTGAGGTAATCCCAACCACTATAAATTGTCTTGTGTTCATTCTTCTCTACTCCTTCTCTTGCTTTGATTTTGCTTTTAATTTTCAATTTGCCATCAATTCTTCAAATCAACCAATTCATCCCCATTTTGGTTGGCATCTTGGGACAACATGGGCCATGGCCAATTCGATATGAGCTTTATGCTGATATTGAACTAGACAGTGTCCAATTAGATATGAGTGATGCTCATATCAATTTTGACAGGCCCAATTCAATATGGGCAATGCCCATATCGAATTAAACCAAACTGAATTAATTTTATCTTCTTATCAGACCTAATTGTGAGAAATTAGACTGGTTTAATTTGGGCCTTTTAAAATTTGACTGACTTAATTCAAGCCTTTAAATTAGATTTAAGCTTTTAAAATCAGATCGTACTTGGCTTGGTCTTATTCAATTGGGATCAAACTTATTCAGGGAAATAATTATGGCTCTATAGTTTTGCCCCCTTCTTGAACAATCTTGATTTTATTCAAAGATTGAAAAGCAATCTACCCTTAAGCCAATCTTGGATGCTTTAGGTTTTGGACCCGCAACATCTTGATTTGGTTTTAGACCCATGAATTTAGTTTGGGTTCTAGACCTGAGAATTGGTTAGGGTTTTGGACCTATGACATGGTTCTAGACCTGTGACTTAGTTTGGGCTCTGGACCCATATTGGTTTGGGTTATTGACCTATGACTTAATTTGGGTTATGGACCAGTGACTTGGTTTGGGTTCTAGACCTGAATTTATTTAGGTTTTAGACCCGTGACTTGGTTTGGATTATGGCCCTATGAATTTAGTTTGGGTTCTGGACCAGTGAATTGATTTGGGTTCTAGACCCATGGCTTGATTTGGGTTATAGACCCATAAAGCTCTTCTAGCTTGATTGACCTTCTATCATTTAGAAATTTTGACTTTCTTCTAGCCATCAGCTTTAGCTCTTCAAGCTTGACTGATCTTCTATCATTTAAGATTTTGACTTTCTTCTAGCCATCAACTTTAGTTTTCTAGCTTTACTGACCTTTTTTTATTTGAGAATTCTAGCTTTCTTCTAGCCATCAATTTTAGCTCTCTAGCTTGATTGACCTTCTATCATTTTGAGATTTTTGGCTTTCTTCTATCCATCAACTTTAGCTCTTCTATCTTTACTACCCTTCTATCATTTGAGAATTTTGTCTTTCTTTTGGCCATTAACATCAGATCTTCTAGTTTCTGTCATTTGAGAATTCTAGCTTTCTTCAAGCTAGTTATTCTATTCTTTAATGGATTCTGCTTTGTAAAAATTTTGGCTATTTGTTTTAGCCCTTAGCCCTCATATCCTCTCCCCCTGCATGGCAAAACATTCAAAGAGAGGCTGAAAATATTTTGTATATGCATAAGATCAAAAATTGAAAAGGAGAAGCTTTGCCCCCTGTATGGGCTTAAATAAATGATTTTGTTCCCATGTAGGATCCATCCAATTTGTTTTTCCTTTCTCTTATTCCTTGCACAAGTATTCATTTACATTTTTGCAAAGTGATTGGATATTTCTCAAGCAATAGGCCTTTCATGCCCCCTGAAGCTTTGTTTGCATCTCATCATTTGCTTTAGGAGTATTGGCTACTTAAAGATTAGACAACATAAGTATAGTGTGACATGCTCATGTATGCATGTATGCATTATATGTATGAGTGATACTTAACAGTGGTTATATTGACTCATAGTCTAAGGTGATAGGTTGAAGAACTCCTATTGGTTCCTTCTAGATATTCGTGTAGGTCTTGTATTGGATCATGAGAAGATGTCACATGCACAACTTCATCATCAAGATATAGAAAACATAAGTATTGAGGTCTAAGCAAGTAGTCAGAGACACATGAGATACATGATTCAACACATTAGTTGGTAGCTTCTTCATAACCTTGCAAATGATCATTTCTTTTTGCTTAATTTGTCCTTTAAAGTTTGACAGTGCAATGCACTACCCTAGAGGACTTGTGTGACAAGAAACATTTTAAAATTTAAAAACCATAAGCTTATTTTGCCAAATAAGTGTCAATATACATCAGGACTTGATTTTTATAAATTAGCACATCTATAACATCATAACCCTACTTACCATACCAAATTTCAGATTCAGTTCCATTTGAGCAAGAGTTGTTGCACTTTAGATATGTAACACCCTTATACCCTATATATGCTGAATACATATATCATGTTTATATAAAATACACATATAGAATACAAGAAGGTCAGTATCTTTGTCATTTGAAAATTTTACTACAATTATAAGAAAATATTTAAAACATAAAATATATACTCTATTAGATAAATAAATATTAACATAAGTAATTTATATATCAAAAATATAAATTTTAGAGTTAAATCTCTGGAAAAAATTCGCCAGAGTTTTTTTTTATATTTTGGACATGTAATATCCCAAAGTACACCCTAAAAGTTTGGAATAATTATTGTTGTATATGGATTTAATGTGTACGTTTAATGAAAATCAATAGAAGAGAAACAAATTAATTTAATACCCCGATTTTGGTGTACATTGGAGTAGTAGTAGTAAGAAGATATGTTGGTACAATATGTAAGGAAAATATTATAAGAGATAGATGTATATGAAGAATAATATGTATATATGGTATTTGAAAAATATGGGAAATATAAATACAATATATAAGAGATATACATATATCAACATATACATCACATATACCTAATGTATAAAGTGGTGTAGGAAAAGTAAGTGTATATAATTAATAATAATAATAATAATAATAATAATAATAAAAGAAAAAGAAGAAAAGAAAGTTAAAGGGAAGAATAAAAGTGGTGGTGGAGGTTTTTAGAAATATTAATTATATTATTATTATTATTATTATTATTATTATTATATGATAAGTATGAGAAAAAGAAGAAAAGATCTTCTTTCCTTCTTCTTCTTCTTGGACGAGAGAGAGAGAGAGAGATAGAGAGAGAGAAAGGTGATTTTAATTATACAAATCAAATTCTTAAGGGCTTTAAGAGAATTGAAGGTGGAGATTGAAGATTTGGCAAAATATTCAAGTAAGTGTTTATCTCTTTGAGTTGATTTCTATTGATTTTGTTTATATTTGATTTGGTTAGTGTATGAAGATAATGATAGTAAAAGATTAAAGGTTATAGATATGTTGAATTGGAATTTTGATAATGATTATATAGTTATTTGTGAGGTTGAAATTGGTTAGTAAGGGTTTAATATGTATGAGTTGGAGAATTGAATAATTGATGTATGATTGAGGTATGTTTGTGTTTAATGAAGTTAAAAACATAGAATACATGAGTTTGGTCCGGAAACAGAGGCATTTTGGATGCCACGCTCGTGGCCCTTGGCTGCCACGACCGTGGCCATTGGAAGCCATGGCCGTGGGGGTGTTGAGCAAGGGAGACAGATTCACTTTCTATGCCACGGCCGTGGGGGATTGGGAGGCCACGACCATGGGGTCCTAGAGAGAGATGTTGAGTTGTAATTTGTGATCTAGAGGTTTAGTATGAGGTTAATAAGTGAATAATTGCATTGAGATTCATGTATTTTATCATTTTATTTGGATTAGGTTGTGAAGAAAGTGGATTGCCCTAATTCAAGTGATGAAGAGTTCTTGGAAAAGGAAGTGTATAGATTGGTGTGAGTGGTTCTTAAGGTAAGTACAAACTACATTATTGCATACATTCATATGATGTTGAGACTTATCACACATTTGATTGTAAATGGGTTAAGAAATCTAAGGCATTGTTGATTCTTATGAATACTTGTTTGATAAATTGCTTTAATGTGATTTGAGATTTATGAGATGTAATGCCTCATGTTGAATACTTAAATGATGAATTGATTTAATGTGAATTGAGATATTATGAGATGTGAAGCCAATGTGATTAATAATGACAATATTCAATGCAATTAATTATGTGAACTCTATTGATGAAATGAGGAGCCATGATGGTTGGCTATAATGATAATGATAATGATGCAAATGAGATGATTGAGATATGATTGCTTATATGATGATGAAATGAAATATGAAATAAGAGATATGAGGCCATGGTATTTGGCTATGATATTATAAATGAATTATAATTGAGGCATGGTTGTTTATTTGGTCATGAAAATGAAATGAAAAGAGATTGATAAAGATATAAATGAAAAGATTGTGTGCCTAATGTGTTGTTCAACTTTCAGAGTTCTGAGTTTGGCGGCATGCCTATGAATCACTGGATAAGTGAAAAGACCGGGTCGTAAGCCGATTCCAGTTGAAAAATGTGAAATGATAAATGTGAAATGTGATGTTTTTGTTAGTGTATATGCCCTAGGCCATTGATTTGGACCTTAATGTTATTCATTTTGTTATTAATAAAGAAGTTTTTATTATCATTGTTATGTTTGCATGTTATATATAATAATGATTATATCCCTGGTTTATTATTGTTATGGAGATAATAATAAATATAACTAGTGTAATATTGATTTGATAATCATAAGATGATTATAGGTATGAAGATACAAATCAATATTATGGATACATGTTAGAGAACAGTGTATTGGATAGACCCACATAGATATCACTTCATGGTTTAATGTCATAAGTGTATATCATAATAGTTTTCATTTAATCCTTTGACTTGAGATTGTCATAGTTTCCAACATAAGGAATATTATGTTTTGGCATGATCAAACGTTATCTGTAACTAGATAATTATAAAGGTTATGCTTGAACATGGTATAAATTATGTAGAGGAAAATGAACAATCAAGATGGAATTTGTCCCTCTCTATGAGAGAGATATCTTTTGGGCCCCTCGATAAGTGTAACTGAGAAATGCATGGTCGTGCTCAAATAAGTTGATATAAGATCAATCTTATTTGTTTATCAGTTAACTTGGAGATCGAGTAATCATAAGTTTGGACAATATAAGTATGACATTTACTATGACTTATGTTCAAACTAGATATCGTGTGATAAAGGGATTAATGCATGTACTATTTCAGGTTTTCATTTATGATGATTCTCATGATTAATTGGGTAGTCGTAATGTCTTGCTAGAGGCCAATTATGATTTGTGCATTTCAATAGAGATTGAAATACACTACCAATTAATATGAGCCTATCGGGTCACACACATAGAACGTAGGCTGTACTTAAAATAATAATAATTAAATTTTTATTATTGTTGTTGGTATTATTATTATTATTAGATATTAATAATAATATTGTTATAATAATTATTATTAGATAATAATAATTAAAGACATGGGTCCATATAGGATATGGACAGTTAGGGTTTTAAAAGGACTGGAGGCCTTGATGATATTATGATTATTCGTTTTGAAAGAAAACGAAAGAAGAGGAAAAACCAAAAACCCTAGTTTCGTTTTTGAAAAAAAAAAAAATTCAGCCACTGCCGTTGGTGAGCTAGCACTCAGACCGGCGTACGTTTGTGTGGACTTCGTTAGAGGGTGTTTGTCTTCCGAAGGCAGCATCTGTTAATCATTTTGAAGCTACACAAAAGGGTTAGTTTCGAATCTCTTTTATCGAACTGAATGGATCACATGGATCCTGGGAGTAAATCGAAAGAAATTTTTTTTCGGCTGCAGAAAGGGTTACAGATTCTTCTCGATTTACTAACAGTTTTTGGGATGAAAAGACTGGGTCGTAAGCCTTAAAAACAGAAACAGTCTAGCCGGGTTGAGGATCTCCTCTAGTTTAGCCGGGTTGAGGTCTAAGAGACTGGGTCTGTTACACTATCCATGGATAGAGATATATATTGCCTACGGGCTTGATGATTATGATATGGACCAAAGCAGTAACTCTGAACTTTGAATAACATATTAGATTTTTTTTGGGCCCATGCTTGTATTTGTTTAAATGTGATTCTTGAATGGTTAAACAAATGAATAATGAGATACGTATTTGTCCTTGTTTTAATATGCACTATAGAGTAAAATATAATGTTATGAAGTATGATATGTGTATGTGTATATAATATATGAGATTAGTAAAAATATATGAAATGTGTAATTGAAAAGAGAAAACATGATAAGAAACTAATGGTACATGAAGTTAATATATATATGTTTGAATTTCTATAATGTATGTCTATATTATTTATTCGTACTACTAAGCTCTCTGGCTTAGCGCGGTTGTGTAATCGCGCAGGTGAGTAGGTGGTAGATCTCAAGTCAATCGGTATGCCACGAGAAAGGTAAGAGTATCTCAAGACCAACTAGAAGGTGATGCATACATGTATAATTTAAATATGTTGTATTTTGACAATAATGTATTTATCTGTATAAGTGCATTTTTATTAAAGATAAGATTATTATATATATATGTAAGATCTTTGAAAGTAGAATGATTTTGTAAATGTGCTTTAAATAAAATGTACTATTCTTTAAACTCCGATTAAAGTTTCCAACTATAACGATCAGTGACATTCTTATACTTTATATACGTACTGTATGTATACCAGGTATATGTATAGTACTTATATGGAGTATGGGGGTGTTACAGGACATTTCCAAATTCAAACAACACAACCTGCACGAAATTAACACTGCCAAATTATATATATAATCTCCTTTATTTATCCAAATCTCCAATTTTATTCACACTACCCACATTTTAAAAGCCTCATGATCATTTATATATATATAATGTATTTAGACATTATGAGTATATTAAGTTTCATTACTTTACAATGCATATAAAATATACAAAAATTATGAGACTCAATATAAATATATATTCACATGCTATGCAGTGGCACCAGTCTAGCGATGGACCAACAAATTTCTCGACTATCTGACTCTAACCTACTACATGCGCGATGAACAAATCTCGCTAAACTTTTACTTAGCGATACATACTTTGATAATGAAAGAAAATTTAAAGAACAATACAAAATGCTTTTACTTTGAAATTTTTTTATGTAACATGTAGACACATAATGAAACTTATGCATTTTCCTTATAAAACCATCATATGACACATTCACATGCATTGGGCCTAAATGACCCTATATAATATTCAAGTTCTAGAGATAATGCTTTGGGCCACACCCAATATCTAGCCCGAAGGCAATACAAGTGACACCCAGCGTCTAACCCGAAGGTAAATCATATAATGGTGACGTCCAACGTCTAGCCCAAAGGCAAATCATATAACAGTACGCCCAACGTCTGGCCGGAAGGCAAATAATATGGCATGCCACCAAACACAAAACTCTGGAATAGAATATTATATAAGGCAACACTTTATATAATCCATTTTCTATCACATTGTCTCATTTATTCATTTTTTTCCATAGCCATGCATAATTGCTTTAATTCAATATAATTCATTACATTTCCAATAATGTATGTCACCTTTTCAATGTGCCTATATTACCCAAACACTTTGGGCTATTTTCAAAATTTTGTCATTTATCGCATATTACTCATTTTAGCTATATTTCCATACTTTTCCATTACAAACATCAAATGCTTTGCCACTTTATAAATGTGGCTAAATTATGCCTTAAAATTGGCATAACTATATTCTTTTCACAAACATATTTAACAATGCTACTAGCCATCTTAAAATGGCTTAATCATTCATATATTATGCATTTTATGCCTTTAAACACATATCTATGAACTTTTCATGTGAATTCACACATCAAAGTAGCACAGTCTTATTTTATAAATACAATGTAACATGCCATTTTTAATGCATTACAATACCATTCTATCAAAGTATCTACTAACCTTGGTTTATACAACTCCCAAGCTATAAAATAATTATTTCTTACCACTTTCTCAATGTGCCCTTCACCACTTTAATCAAGTAACTTTATATCACTCACCATCTAATCATAATGTGAGTGTATACAACACTTTAGAATCACATTTTATGATATTTAAACTATTAAACATCAATTAAACATTATTCCTTCAAAATTTCAAATTTTTGCTCTAATTCTCTTTAATTTTGAAACTTCCTTATAACCAACTCTAAATGGTAATATAAGTTCATTTTCATGATTAAAATAATATTAGAACATGATTTAAATGATGAAATCAAATGAACAAGCATTCTTCCACAAAACCCTTTCCATAACCCTAATTTAGAAACTTCCTCTTCCAAACCCTAACCAAACCTAAACTTTTCTTTAGTCTAACCTTAAAGTCATTGTTTACTCATCAAATTAACATCATACATGCTCATTCCAACTATTATAACATGCTCTTTCAAAAATCCAATTCATACATATTCATAACTTTCAACCAAACTCCAAAATTAAGAAAAAAGAAACTTACCAACTAGTGAAGAAGCCACCAAAACTCCTTCCAATCCTTTGAAAACCCTTCAAAATTGAGTGATTTGATGAGGTAAAAATTTCTTTCCTTAATGGCTATGGTGGTCGCGGCTAGAAGAAGAAGAAGAAAGAAGAGTTTTTTTTTTTAATTTGACTTTTTCTTTCTTTCATTTAACAACCACATATATATATTATTATATTACTTTAATTAAATATTTAATTATTTAAAAATTCTAATTTTTTTCTTCCATTCAATATTAATTTTTTTATTTAATTTATTAATTTAATTATTAATTAATTAATTAATATTTAATAAATATATCTAACTTTCTATTATTTTCCACTACCCAAAATTATTTTAAATTTTGATTTATTTTAAAACTTTAATTTTCTATCTTCCACTAAAAAATATTTTATTTTAATATTTAATAAATATTAAATTTCTCCATCGGCTTCCAATAATAAAAAATATTATTTTAATATTCAATTATTTTTTTAACTTTTAACTTTTTCTATTTTTACCATTTTAACCTTTTACTTTCCTATTCCCTTTGACTTTATATTTTAGTTATAATCTACATATATTTTACATATTCATTTGGTCCTTTTTGACTTTCAACCCTTTATTCATCCCCTAAATTATTTAATTTTATTTAATTTTATTTAGTAAATTTTTGGATGTTACAAGATAGGCACATGCACATTACTCGGCCAAAGGTCTCATTAAGTTTAATTAATATCTATCTCATATGCATGCTTTTTCAAACTATCTCTATAATCGACTCTGCCTACCAAGAGAGATCAATACATCTTTAATAGGCTTGAAATAGGGTCTACAAGAGACATGGATCAACTGAAGGCTATTTTTAAACTGAAGTTGATGTGACACTATAGACAAACCTTCACACTATAAACTTCTTGTTAGAATCTTAGACAGTTAGAAGCATGAAAAGATAGAGATTTGAACATTCTTTCATCTTTTTGGCATGAATCTAGATCTTGATTAGGATAATCTTTGCCTTTGTAAAAAGTTTGAGACCCTCATTCTTTCCTTTTCTTCCTTTTCTTTTTTTTTCTTTATTTTTCCCATTTTTTCTTTATCTTTATCTTTATCTTTTTCTTTTATCTCTTTCGGCATTTCATCATTTTGTCCTTTTTCTCTATATGACTATCAAGTATAGGACTTTCAAGATTATTGACTTGGAGCTATGATGAGTATCATGGACTAGATGGTCTTTCTCTATTTCTCTGATTTTGGCTAAATCTCTAGTTGGGTTGGATCAATTCAAGTCAAACTTCTATTATTTCAGGTAGAAAGAACTTTGTTGGCTTTCTGAACTACTCTTTCAAACTTTTGTTATTTTATTCTTCTTATTCTCTTTTCCTTTTTCTTTCTTTCTTTTTTTTTCCTTTTCTCCTTGCTTTCTTTTTTTTTTCTCTTTTTTTCCTTTTTTCCTTTTTTTTTCTTTCTTTCTCTCTTTCTTTTTTTTAAGCTCTAAGAGAGCCTGCTTGTTCATATTGTTTTATGCTTTTAATATGGAGCAACACGAGTTTGCTTCAATAAGGCTGGATCCTTTGTAATCTTGATGCCATCGAATCTAAATTTAGGTAAACTTCAACTTTCTTCATGGTCTTGATTGAGCATCTCTTTCTTTGACCTTTTTGCTTCTTAGTAGCTCAATGATCATCAGACTTGTCATTAATGTCATACCAGTTTAGGGTAGGTTATTGAGGTTTAGAAGCTAATAAAAAAGCAAGCTAAAATCTCATAAAGGCTCAAAGGGACAAACTAGGGGTTGATGTTAAAAGGGTAGATACTAGTTGTTGGCTTATCAAATAATACCTAGATCATTTATCTCTTAAATAAGCTGAGTTTAATTTTTCCTTAAAAGTTCATCAAAGTATGTTTTAAGATTGACTAGAATCTAGACACATGTAATTATGTAGGAGCCCTCTCTAAGTAAGCATACACAGGTCAATGTATAGAATAATTCCCTCATCTAGTAAAGTCATTTAAATCATGATGTATAGATATACTAATTTATAAATACCAAGCTAGATTTGACATTGGTTGAGTACCAAAATGACAAAAACCAACAAAATTATAAATTCAACAAAAGAAATTTATTCAAATAATTTTAATTTGAAAAACACAACTGTTCCAATAAAATACTAAAGAAAGGAAAATAAAATGAGCAGCATTTAAGCGAAGAGAGGTTTGTTGAGTTGAAGTCTACTTGGATATTTTAAGGTGAGTATTTTGCACTTTTCCTTCCTAAGGTTCAGACCAAACCCACTCTTCTCCCTTATATTTTATTTCCTTCACAACATAAATAGTCAGTGCTTTCTCACCCACAGCTAATTCAATCTTGCTAGGCAAAACTTCCTCTTTTGAAGTTTCTTTACTAATATCTTGAAAAGATGATAAGACAATCTTTTCAACGAATTCTCCCCCTATCATTAAAGTAGCTGGAAGATGTATTCTTCCAAACTTAGGCAAAAGATTATTCTTTGTGCTAGGTTTATTAGGCTCATGCAGCTTAACACTGTCGGTTAGATCTTAAATCTCATGTTTTAACCTAATACACTTGTCTATTTCCTACCCATGTGATTGATGGAATTGATAGAATGCTTCAACATCAAAGTTTGGTGGATGTTGATTTAGCAGAGGTCAAGGGGCCAATGTTTCATGCCCCTGTTTCCATAACTTATTGTAAACCAAAGACAAAGGTCTCCCCACATCTGAAAACTATCTCCAACTTGCTTGATCAGTTGTTTCATTGACATTCACTGCTTTTTGTATGCCCTAACTACCATATTGATAGTTTATCTTCTCATTCCCGCTTCCAACCAAATGATTCTTCTCTCATTCCCACTCTTCTAGTTGTAAGCCAGCTTGGAGTATATCTTTGAAATCTCTAATAAGAGTATGAGATAACCTTTCATGGAGGTTGGGTAGGACACCTCTCATTATCATCCTAATATAGTGAGACTCATTAGGACTTTTTTTAGAAGAGCAACCTTTTTCCTCCATCTTTTCACATAGTTGTCAAAATTCTCATTTTTCTTTTGTCTGATAGTTTCCACCTCCATCAAGGTCATTTTCAATTCAACATTATATCCATATTGCTGAATAAAGGCATTGTAAAACAAATTCAAATCTTTTTGGGTACTTTCCTCTAAGGTATTATACCAATTCTACACAATAGGGTCCAAAGAAAACATAAAGTACCTCAGGGTTTGAGCCTTAGTAGCTCCAGCAGACTACATGGCTTGGGGATTTCTAGTTCAATCAAACTTAGCAAAAGGAGGCATCTTAAATTTGTAAGGATCTCCTCATCATCCTCAAATAGTTTGTCTACCTCCAATACCTCCCTAGCTCTAAGCTTCTTTTCAAACTTCTTCTTCAAATAAACAATCAATTTTTCAACATCAAAATTTTTAATTTTTTTCCACAGCCTTCTTTTCTTTCTTCTTTTCTTAAGGATCTTAAAAATATGCACCCCAGTCATCATCATCCATTGCTTTCTTGTCTTCATTAGAGCCCATTTCAGCCATCTTAGCCTTTTCTTTATCCTTTTGCTTCTTGTTACTAGCATATGCTTCAACATTATATGAGCAGGGATTTCGCCCCCACTCCCATGTGGAATGGTTCTTGCGACCTCGACACTGTTACGCTCAGGGCCTTAGAGAACACGGGCCTAAATTCGAAAAAAATGGAGTCACCACTCGAATGGGCCTAGAAAATAGAAAGGTGTGGATGACTCAATTCCTAAGAAATCCCCAACCCCCTAATGGGTTTGGAAAGTTGGGTACGTGCGGGGAAGGTGAGAATGACCCAACACCCCCACAAACGTCTAATTCATTAGAACCGGCCTCATTTTCAGGTCTAAATATTATAGAATTCTTAATTATTATGATATAATCCATACTACGTACACTAATTAAAATAAAAGCATCATTGTATTAAAATCAAAGCAATGTTAAAAAAACAAATAAATGGACACCCATTTGATGTTGGAAACATGTCCTTGCATCATCCAATGTCTAAAACTAATAAGACACCCACCAAAAGGTGGAAACATGTCCTTTACATTAATCCAAAAGTATAAAAATAATTTAAATTACATGATACTCAACAAATGAGGTACCCATAATATGGAAACATACCTCTTACATCATTGAAGTTTAAATAATTGACCAAATATAATTAAACCATTCAATCATTCATCATAAATAAATCATTCATTATAGACCAAATAAACCATCCATTAAGACATATCATAAACACGCATGCATTAGTAATCAATCCTTCATTTAAGTATCATATTTAAACAATAGGTTAACAAGCTAGGGTTTTTAATTTAGAAGACTAATATTTTATACATATTTTTTAAAAAGATTTGGATACTGTATAAGTTAGAAATATAATTTTAGCTACTAGAAAAAAATAAAAAAACATAAATTAGGATTTAGGGTTTGAGTAAATTAGGGTTTAGAATTTTTATGAAAATAATATTATGGTTTATGAAAATAGGATTAAAGTTTGTGAAAATATGATTAACATTTTAATGTTGGAAGAAATAAGCTACTGTGCTAATATTTGTAAACTTAGGCTACTGAATTTGTTTTACATGAATAACCAACAACATCATCAAGTGAAGCTTCATGTAAATTCAAACTAAAAGATGAAACTTACTGTGATTAATCTAAAATTAAACTAACATACGAACAAAATTATCAAAACATGTTATTCAATGTTTAAGACCATTAAAACATGTTATATTGAATTAGTTTAGAGTTTACTATAGTTTGTTGGCTCCACCACAATTACTCGATGAAATTTTAGTTGAGAGAGACCAAGACAGTGTATTACTGCCTTTGTAAAGTTGTTCAAACTATTTGATGCTTCTCTCTCATTTCTATTGCTTTGTTTCCATCTTCAGTTGAAAGTCCAGAAAAAAGGCAAAGTCCACAAAAAAATAAAAAAGTCCCCCATTTTGTTTTTAATTGTTATTTATAGGCAATTAAAAAGAAACCTATTTGATTAAGGAAAAAAATTAAAACTTTTAAATTAAATAAGGTTTTTGCAAAATTGGAGTTGTATTGGTGAAACTGGCCAATGTGCTAGCACACAGGCCTGCGGGCTACGAGGATGCTGGCACGCAAGTGTTGGACGAAGATGAGCATTGGGTGAGCTCCTGCGTTGGTCTCACAATTCGTCGCAGGCATGGCCGGTGGTGAATTGGCATGTGAGAAGTAATTCGCTATAGGCCTCTCGGCTATGAAGAATTGGCTTGCCACACAACCATTGTCGCGTGTCGTTCGCCGATTCTTCAAATATTTTTATTTATTATTATTACTATTTACTTTATTTATTATTATTATTAAAAATAAATATTATATTTTAATAAATAGTTATATTTTCTTTTTTCCTTTTTTATTTTAAATAATAAATATTATATTATTATTAATAAAAAAATAAAAAAAATTATAAAAATTATTTCAAACTATTTTAAATATTCATAGTTCAATTAATCACCTTCTAATTAGTGTTGGAGTGGACTTGGTAAAAAATTAAGGGTCTATAGTTTGCCCCCTGCTTGAGCGATCTGGAACTATAGTAAAAGTGAGTGAAAAGTAACATGATTTTTTACTGGGTTTAAAGCCAGACTGAACTCCATATCCGAGGTTGAATTGAGTTCTGGACTCAAAAATAATTTGGGTTCTGAAGCCAAAGTGAGTTCTGAAATGAAAAATAATTTGAATTCTGGACCCAAGATGAGTTCTAGACTCAAAAATAGTTTGGGTTCTGGACCCGAGGTGAGTTCTTGACTCAAACTAAATTTGGGTTTTGGACTCGAAGTGAGTTTTAGACTAAAATATAATTTGGATTCTAGATCTGAGGTAACTTTTGGACTAAAAAATAATTTAAGTTCTGCACCCGAGGTAAGTTCTGGACTCAAAATAAATTTGGGTTCTAAACCCGAAGTGGGTTTTGGACTAAAATATAATTTGAGTTCTGGACTTGAGATGAGTTCTAGACTAAAAAATAATTTGGGTTTTAGACTCAAGGGTGAGTTCTGGACTCAAAAATAATTTGGGTTATGAACCTGAGGTTCTAGACTAAAAAATAATCAGGGTTATGGACCCGAAATGGGTTCTGGAGTAAAAAATAATTTGGATTCTGGACTCGAAATGAGTTTTGGACTCAAAAATAATTTGGGTTCTGGACTCGAGATGATTTCTGGACTAAAAAAATAATTTGGATTCTAGGCCCGAGATGAATTCTAAACTCAAATATAATTTGGGTTCTAGACCTGAGATGAGTTTTGGACTCAAAAATAATTTGGGTTCTGGACCCGAGGTGAGTTTTGGACTAAAAAATAATTTGAATTTTGGATCCGAGATATCTGCAAAAGATAATTATAGTCAATAGGATATTAATAAAAATTCTACAAAAAATTTAGTTATTTTTTATCATACCTATATCCTCTTGCCCTCTGCGTGGAAAAATATTTTAAAAGTATAAAAATTATTTTTAGACACACAAATAATTACTATTGACATGTGAATATCAGTTTGATTTCTGAATAATAGAATTCAGTAATTGAATTTACTATTTACCCACTGCTCATTCACTATTTATTCACTGTTCATTCATCATTTACTCACTGTTCATTCCACTATTTATTCACTGTTCATTCAAAGTGATCATTCACGTGATTTTTTTTTTGCCTATATAAAGCATCATTCCTCACCATTTCATTCTCTTACACTTATACTTACATAATTTTAGAGCATATAGTTTTGATAGTTTGAGTGAGCAGCTGATGGAGAGGAAGTATGCTTCGAATTAGGTCCTCGATCCAATACTGAGTTGCTAGAATTTATTCGACAATATGAAAATGAAAATATAGATCTACTATCTGGGATGCAGCTCCATCATAGTTCAAGTAAAAAAATTGAGGTAATACTTCAATTCAATATTTTAGCATCACAAATATATATTTATCAATTTATTTATTCATTATTATTTTTATTTGATTTTATTTTTAGCAATAATTTAGTTATTAATAGTATGTTAGTGAATAAATTGTACTAGAGATTAAAAAAATATTCTAACTCTAAAAATAAATTAACTAATGGACTATTAACAAAAATTTAATAAGTAAATAAATTTAAAGATAAAGTAATGAGTAATATTAGACTTTGAACTAGAAGTATTTGTGAGATGATATATTTACCTCGTATTGGCTTACCTAATTCGGTATTAGCATGGTTGCTGCATTATCCGAGGTGGAGGTCGCATCTATAAAGCCGAAAAATGGTATGATATAGTGCCTTCTCGGGTAAAACGGATCATCTGAGAGTGTGGATTCAAAAACTTTATTCTGTAACTATCATCCGAAGAATGTCTGATAGATAGGAGTGTAGTTCAAGCATTATTGGAATGATGGATGGACACTACTCATATGTTCCACCTTCCCATGGGAGAGATGACCATTGGCCCAGTTGATTTTGTGACCATAACTGGTCTTCAAGACTACGGCCTTTTGGTCCCTCTTACTAATGATATCCTGACGTATGATGAAATTCAATAGTTAATCGGTATGGAACCTTCACTAAAAGATCCATTCAAGATAAAAATTAAACAAATTTGGAATCATTGGATGAACTATGCTGGACGGGTTCGTGGAGAAATGGCCGAGCAATACGCTCAGCAATTTTTGCTATATTTGCTCGGATCAACCATTTTATGCAGTACCAAATATGTCATCCAGATATGGATTTCTTACGGCTTTACAACTAGGGTGAAGCTGGCCTTGTCTGTCTCTATCATGGTCTTGACAAGATTTGTAGGAATAAAAAGTCTTTCGTTGGCTTCATGGTGATTGTTGAGGTACCATCTCCTACCATTGTCAATTCAACTCATATACTTGCATGAAATTGATTTCCATTATTATTTCAGGTATAGGTTGAAATGTTATGAGCACAATCTCATGACGGTACCTAGTATTTCTTGAGAGAGAGTCGGGTATCCAAGGTTAAAATATTGGTTGTCCGATCGCACAGTGGTTCCCGGCTTTCATCATGTTCACTCCCAACGCTATCACTTGAGTCACCTAACTTGGGGCCAAGTAAAATAGTGTTAGTATGCCTTAAAATTTATGTAAAAAGTCTACTTACCTTTTGTAATCTTATAGGTTGACTTGGCTTGGTGGAAAGCTGAGGGTCAGGTGAATTGGACTCCTCTTATGAATGTTGCGCTAACTTACTAGCACTCACGCCAAGTCATTGCTGGTCCTTTTCTAGTGTTGGTTTCTCAGGAAAAGGGTGTATGGTTGGTTCCTTTGTCCCGAGCAGTGAAGGGTTCCAATGAACTGTCTGTTGTATACTTTGAATATTAAATCGATGCCAGAGAAGTTATGGCACCTAGCTTGAAATGTATAATATCCTAAGAGATACCCTAAATTTTGGATATATTAATTGTTGAAATTGAATTAATTGATATTAAGTGTAAGATTAGAGGAAGGAGTGTGTATATGTTGTATATATAGAGATATATACAATATATACATGTTAATGTCTTAGTATGGTCTAAAGATATTTTTAGTATTTGAATGGAATTAATTAAAGATAGTGGTAGTGGATATTTGGTTTAATTAAATTATTATATTTTGTTAATGGAAGATGACATAATTGGGTTTAATATTATACTAATATAATACTTGGTGGAGAGTGATTTGGGCAAAATGGAATGGAGCTTTCTATAGACCCTTAATTTTTGACCCAATCCGGTCCGATATATTTTATTTAGTCCAAAATAATTTTTATTATCTTAATTAAATAATTTTTGCTTTAGTATCTAATTTTTATTAAAAAAATAAAAATAAACAAATAAAAATCAAAAAATAAAATAAAAATCGGCGACAATAAAATCATCGTAGAAAACCAGCGTGCTGGACGAATGGCCATGGGCCATTTTAGCCCGCAGAAGTTTCCTGCGTGTGAAATGGCCCAAGCCATTTCGCACACAGGAATTTCCTACTGGCAAAATGGCCTACAGGCCAGTCCCTCGCCCCTGCCCCAGCCAACTGCGGAAAATTTATTTAGCTAGCGCAATTTTTTAGCAGTAGTTTTTTTTTTTTTGCCAGCAAACTTTTTTCGACGCAAATTTTTTTGAAACCTAATGCAATTAGGTTTCGGTTTCCTTTTCTTATCAATATTTTGTTCTATGAATAATTAGGAATGAACCATAAAATTCTTCTATAAATAAGACCAAAAACAACACAAAAAGGGGGAAGAAATCGAAGGAAGAAATCGGAGAAGAAATTGATCTAAAATTGGATTCGAAACTAAGTAGGAAAGGTAGTGAATCAACTTGATTTCTTTTTTGAGAGAAACAAACAATTCAAGCAATTCAAAGGTAGCAAAGCTTGTCTTTGATTTTTTTCATCCAAGAAGAAATTTTTGGTGGAACCAACAAACGAAGTATGCATCAATTGTTTAAATTTTATTCTTCACAGTAGCTAAATCACCCCATTTTTTCAATTAATTCAAAAACTTAAGAACCCTAATTCACCTTTTCTAAAGTTTGAAAACCTTAATTTGTTGCTTTATTTTCCAAAAAGTTTAAAGTTATTAGTTTTGTTTCTTCAAAACCCCAAAACCCTAATTTGCTTTCTAAATTTTCAAAATTCAAAATTGAGTTCTGTTTCTTTCCAAAAGCCCTAAAAACATCTTTTTTGCTTTTATAAACTTTAAATTGTTTGGTTTATTTTCATAAAACTTCATAAAATTGTCAATTGTTTTTCCAAATTCTAAAAACCAATTCATTATCCGAAACCCTAATTCAAAAATCCTAAAACCATAATTCAATTCCAAAACTCAAAACAGTGAACCCTAACCCCTTTAAAACCTTAAATCCTAATTTTTTCTAAACCCTAATCCTTTAAAACATTAAAAATCATATAAACATAAATGTTTAATTTTACACAGTAAGCTTAAAACATAATTCAATGAGTAACCGTAAGTCATAAATCTAAGTATTTTAAAGTGTCCAAACCCTAGTTTCATGATTTCACCATTCAAAAACTAATTTGGTTAATCAAAGAACTTTATCAACCTTTTAAAACATAAAACCTTAATCTATTTAATTCCTTTAAAAACTCACAGTAGCCTAATTCCACAAATTCCAAAACCCTAAACCCATGAAATAAAGAACCCTAATTGGAAACAGTAGCCATAATTTAGATTTTCATTTGCCTTATTCAATTCTACATTTGATTATGCTTTGATTTATTTTATATACTTTAATTTATTCAAGTTTAATGCTTGGTTTATTTAATTTATCATGGAAGGATGTTTACTTTCTATTGATATTTAGTACCTTTGATCAATGATTTATTTATGATGAATAGTTATTTACTTTTATCAATTTATTTAGATTTTCAAATGTTGTAAGAGGTATGTCTCCACTTGGTGGGCACCTCATTAGTTAAATATCATGTAATTTAAATTGCTTTTCTATTTTAGAACCAATGTAAAGGACATGTTTCTACCTTTCGTTGGGTGTCGTATTTAGGCATGGGATGTAAGGACAAGTTTCCATCCTCGGATGGGTGTCCATTCATTTGCTTTGTTTGGACATTGCTTTGGTTTTAATATAATGATGCTTTCTTTTAATTGTTGTGAGTAATATGGATAATGTTGTTATATTTAAGAATTTTATAATATTAAGACCTGTAAAGGAGGCCGGTTCCAATGAACCGGGCGTTGTGGGGGTGCTGGGCCATTTCTCACCTTCCCCACATGTACCCAACTTTCCGAACCCATTAGGGGGTTGGGGATTTCTTAGGAATCGAGTCATCCACCCCTTTCTTTTTTCCCAGCCCATCCGGGTGGCGGCTCCATTTTCTCCGGACTTAGGTCCGTGTTCTCTAAGACCCCGAGCATAAATAGTGCCGAAGTCGCAAGAACCATTCCACCGGGAGTGGGGGTGAAAATCTCCGCTCACAGTGGCGACTCCACTGGGGATAAGAGAAGTTGATTCCGTTGGTCTTTATATTATTCTATTCTTTTTTATAATGATATTATCCATTGCATCATATTAGATTGCACCGTGTGCGTGAGTTAGGATGCCCGTGTTACCCGTGTTATGTTATGTAAGGGATACCATACTTTCACTCAAGGTATGGAGATCGAGCATGGCATAACCACTCATAGCCTCGTACCAGTTGGTATATACTTGCTATGGGAACCTAAGTCTTTTAACCCAAAGACTAAAGCTAATGTAATTGGCCTAGTTACTTCCCTTAGGTTTTATCCCAAATGCATGTTGTTTGACTTTGGTTAAATCTTGGCTTAAATCATGGCTTATTTGGTTTGTTCTTTTTCTAATATGACCTAAGTGCATTATAAGCTCAAATACATTTTTCTTTAAAATCCAAAAGACCAAAGCTATTTTCAAAACTTTTCAAGATGGTCTTTGGACATAAGACTTTTCTAAAAACAAATAAAAAATTCCTTTGCTCATGGTCCAAATACTAAGCCCAAAATCCATTTTTCTAAAATTGTTTTACAATGGGCTTAGAAACAAAATTTTTTTTATCTAACCTTTTTTCACAAAGAGCTTGCAAATTATTTAGGTCGATTAAGAAATACCAAAAATCAATTGTGAGCCTAGTTTATACTAAGAATAATTAATCATGAGCTTGTTTTTGGCATGAATCATTAGTTACTTTTTCAAGTGAGAAATCTATCTATAATAAACCTCTTAATTTAGTTTTAATCCAATATAGCATAAAAGCTACTATAGTTGGTTGAATGGATTAAAACCTAATTAATGGGAATTACTATGAATGGATTTCCATTTTTAAAAATATAACTATTGGTTGAAATGTTCGAGGGAAATATTCGAAAATAAGATACCCCGTGTTTGTATTTTGTTAACCATATACGTAGGAAAAGAGACTCGCCATTCGTGTGTGGATGTTATAAGGTTGGAAGGAACATCCTAATTATCCTTGTTTGTTGATTGTTTGTGCATACATTTGCATCTCTTATCATTGATCCTTTTTGGCTCACAGCCCTGGATTACGAGAGTTCAAAAGCTTACAATAATCCGACCTACGCCGGAAGCGAAGAATCTAGCAATGACTCAATCACTTGCTCACCAAAAGCAATGGAGCCCAAAAAAAATTCAAAGAATGGTGGATGAAGCCCTCAATGCCAAAATGGGAGAAATAAAAGAGGCCCTAGCTGAGACCATGAAGAACCAATTGACTACAATCTTAGAAAATAGTGTCAAAGCATCTGCTAGCACCAAGAAAGTAAAGGGGAAGACTAAAGTTGATGAAGTAGCTTTTGATGATGATAAAGTGATCGTTGATGATGATGATTGGGCTCAATACTTCCAAGAACCTCAAGACAAAAAGGAGCCAAAGGTTGTTGAGAAGGCAACTCTTGAAAAGACTAAAAATTCTGATGTTGAAAAGATGATTGCGGATTTAGAAAAGAAATTTGAGAAGAAACTAAAAACCGAAGAAGTGTCCGAAGTTGACAAATTATTTGAGCTAGATGAAGAAGTTCCATACAAATTCAAGATGCCATCTTTTAAGAAGTTCGATGGAACCGGAAATGCCCATCTCCATGTGAAGCAGTATATCACTGCCATGCAGTCTGCTCGAGCTACTAAGGCTCAAACGCTAAGGTACTTCATACTCTCATTGGACCCTGTCATCCAAAATTGGTTCAACACCTTAGATGAAAGTACTTAAAAAGATTGGAACATGTTATACAAGGCTTTCATTAAGCAATATGGGTATAATGTCGAGATGGAAGTTACCTTAATGGAAGTTGAGTCCATTAGACAAAGGCCAAATGAGAATTTTGTGGACTATGTGAAGAGATGGAGAAACAAGGCCACTTTGCTCAAGCAAAAGGTCCTATGAATCGGATCAAATAATGATGATTGTGAGAGGTGTCCTGCCCAATCTCTGTGAAAGGATGTCTCACACCATTATAAGGGATTTCAAAGATCTTCTCCAAGCTGGTCTATAAATTGAAGAGTGGGAAAGGGAGAAGAATCGCTTTTCAATAAGAAGGAATGAGAAAGGGAATTACCAGCCTAGCAATCAAAGCACGCAAAACGAAGTTGATGTTAATGTAACTGGTCAAGGAAATAAAAGACAATTCCCAAAATTGGGGAAACCTCTATCTTGGGTTTTTAGCAAGTTACAAAAGAAAGGGTTGTTACAACCGTTAGCTCCTCGACCGTTACATAATCCACTGCCACCAAACTTCAATGCCGAGGCCTTCTATCAATTTCATCAAATGCGAGGGCATGAAATAGATAAATGTGCTCGTCTGAGGCATGAGATCCAAGACCTAATCCATAGTGGCAAGCTACCCTAGCCGGATAAGCCCAATACCAAGAACAACCCTTTGCCTAAATTTGGAAGAGTATCACCACCATCAACCTTTATGGTGGGAAAAGGATTGGAAGAAGATTTTGTCTTATCCTCTTTTCAAGATGGAAATATTGAAGATGTGAAAGGAAAAGAAGCTTAAACTCAATGAACTTTCCTTAGCTTGAATGTTGCTTTTTAATTTTACTTTCTTTAATATTTAAATTGGAACAATCTTGTTTTTCAAATTTAAAGTTACTTGAAATAAATTACTTTCATCAAAATTTTTGTTGGTCTTTATTCATTTTGATGCTCAACCAATGAGGAATCTAGCTTGATAATTCATGAATTAATATATTTATGCAGCATGACTCGAATGACTTTACTAGGTGAGGGAATTGCTCTATAGCATTGAGTTGTGTATGCTTACTTAGAGAGGGCTCTTGCATAAGTACCTTTTTCTAGGTCCTAGTCAGTCTTAGAACATGCTTTGACAAATTTTCGAGGCAAAATTGAAGTCTGCTTATTTTATGGAGAGATGAACTAGGCATTGTTTGGTTAGCCAACAATTAGTATCCAACCAATTAAATATCAATCCTCAGCTGTCCCTTTGAGCCTTCATAAAATTTTAGCTTTCTTTTCATTGGCTTACAAACCTTAATAACCTACCTTGAGCTGTTGTGATACTTTTGACAAGTCTTATGATCACTAAGATAAAGAGGCAAGAAGATCAAAGAAAGCAATGATTAGTCAAGATCATAAGGATAGTTGATGTTCTCAAAACCATAAGGGTAGTTGAAGTTTTTCTAATATCTCCAATATATCAAGACAACATCGGAGTAACAAATGATTTTCCCTGTTAAAGAACATTTATGTCACTCCACTCATCCATTATTGGAAGCCCAAGTCGGTACAAACAAGACAACTCTGTTTGAGCTAGAACCACAAATAAAAAGAACAAAAAAAAGAAAAAAAAAAGAAAAAAAATGAGAGCAAAAAGAAGGAAAAGAAAAAAAAAAGAAGAAAAAAGGAAAAGAGAAAAGGAAAAAAGAGAAAATAAAACCTAAAAGGCGGTTCAGAAGGCCAACTGAGTTCTCTTTTACCTAAAGCAGCAAAAGGCTTCCATTTGGATCATAAAGACATTTTTACTTGAATTGGTCCAACCCAACCAAAGATTCAATCAAAATTGGAGAAAAAAGAGGAAGACCATCCAGTTCTTGAAAACTCTGTACTTGATAGTCCTACAAAAAAGAAGGACAAAATGATAAAAGAAAGGGGAGAGTAATTGAAAGAGAAAGAAGAGGGAAGAGTAAGAAAAATAAAGATGAAAGAAAAGGGAAAAGAAGAAAAGAAACGAATTTGGGTCTTAAAATTTTTGCAAGGGAAAAAACTGTCCTAATCAAGATCCAGATTAATACCAAGAAGATAGAAGGAATTTGGAGTCTAGCAAGATTGCCTCCAAGCTGCCTAAAATTCAAACAAGAAATTTATAGTTTGAGAGTTTGTCCATGGTATCACACTAGTATCGAGTATCCCAATCCAATTTAGGATAGAGTATCCAAATCAATTTAGGATCGAGTATCCCAATCCAATTTAGGATCGAGTATCCAAATCCAGTTAGGATTGAGTATCCCAATACAATTTAGGATCGAGTATCCAAATCCAGTTAGGATCTAGTGTCCCAATCCAATTTAGGATCGAGTATCCAAATCCAATTTATGATCGAATATCCAAATCCATGTCCAGTTAGGATTGAGTATCCAAATCTAGTTTAGGATCGAGTATCCAAGTCTAGTTAGGATCGAGTATCCCAATCCAATTTAGGATCGAGTATCCAAATCCAATTTAGCATTGAGTATCCAAATCCAGTCTAGGATCAAGTATCCAAATCCAGTTATGATCGAGTATCCCAATCCAGTTAGGATCGAGTATCCAAATCCAGTCTAGGATTGAGTATCCAAATCTAGTTAGGATTGTGTATCCAAATCCAGTTAGGATCGAGTATCCAAATCTCTTGGGTCCAGAACCCAAATTACCCTTAGGTCCATAACCTAGAATTTTTTCTAAGTCCAAAACTTAGCTCAGGTCTAGAACCTAAATTTTCCTTATGTCCAGAACCTAGAATCTTCTCTAAGTCCAGAACTTAGCTTGGGTCCAGAACCCAAATTTTCCTTAGGTCCAAAACCTAGAATCTTTTCTAAGTCCAGAACTTTGCTCGGGTCCAGAACCCAAATTTTCCTTAGGTCCAGAACATAGAATCTTTCCTAAGTCCAGAACTTAGTGTTGCGCTCAAATTAAGTACTACTACAAAGCGTCACTCGCAAGTATACGAGGTAGCTATAGCAAAGGTGATCGCCCCAAGGTCGTTTCCCCCAGAAGGTGTGGTTCGTAATAGCTTGATTGACAATTTATTTAAATGCGCAAAGTTTGTTGTGTTGGGATGGTGCAAGAATAATTTAAACCTAAAATTATCGTTCGTAGGGTTGAAGTGTGTGATGGGTGTGCAAGATCAAATCGATTCTTGGGAAGGTGCCTAGGGTTATAGGTCCATTCAATCAAAGCTCAATTCTCAATTGTCCATTAACATATCCTTGTAAATTAATTTGTTTCTTAAGATTAATTAGTCAATTACCAATCCATTAGTTCTCACATTCATGAATTAACAATGACCAATTCTTTAACATTACCAAATTAATAAAAACCCTAGAACTTATATTTCTAATTCATTCATAGGGTGGTCGATTATATAGTTCGGATTTCACCTCTCGGTCCATCATCCAATATTCAAAGATCAATAGGTAGCTAATCTATCGACCTAGCATTTAATACAATACAACCAACCAATCAACAAGGAACATCAATGTAAATATCAAATCAAAACATTCAACCAAATATACTATAAACCCTAAACATGGGTATTTAGCTCAACATCATCAATTTAAAACAAATATTCATCTCAATACAAAACAAATACAAATTGTTCATTGCAATATCAATATCTTAATACAACAACAACAATAAGAAATGAATCAAAAGAGAGAATAGAAAAACCCCTTGTGAAGATGCCAAGAGTAGGATTGCTAGTCTTCCTCCTAGCTCCACTTGATGTATTTGATGAAGAACTCAAGCCCTCTTCAATGGTTGATTCCCCTTGCAATGTGGAATGGAGCTTTCTCAAGTCACCAAACCTTTGGATGGAGCTTTCTCAAGTCACCAACCTTCAATGGATATGCCTTTGGAAGATGGAATGGAGCTTTCTCAAGTCACCACTCTCTTCAATGAAGCTTCTTCAACCTTTGAGAACTTGTAACCCAATTTATCCCAAAGAACCTCAAGGATCCTATCAATGGAAGATGGAGAAGGTGAAGAGGATGGAAATGGAGGTTTGGAGGTGAAGGGACAAGGGAGAGTGTCACTCTCTCCCTCTCCCACGTTTTTCAGAAAATTGGCTCCAAGAACACCAAGAACTCCCTCCATTTTCCTCTTCAATCCCTTTTAATTCATTCAAAAATCAACACCCATGCCTTCCAACTCATCCCATTTTCCTTTGTCCCCCACTTTTTCTTTGTTTAATATTTCTTTTGGCAAGCAATAAGTCTTTGTCTCCCACTTGTTCCCCACTTTGTTGAAAGAATTTTGACTTTTCAGGTGGGACACGGCCAAGCCAAGAGTGTCTTGGCCGTGTCTCTTGGTATCTTCCTTGAGGTGACACGGCCAAGCCAAGAGTGGCTTGGCCGTGTCTCTTGATTTTTCATGAGACACGGCCGTGTCACTTGGCCGTGTTCCATTCTGTGTGTTTTGTTTTTGTGAGACACGGCCAATGGCTTGGCCGTGTCTCTTGCCAGTGTCAGTCACTGCTTCACTTTCTTTGAGAGACACGGCCAAGCTTCAAGCGACATGGCCATGTCTACCAATTTTTCCTTAAACACAGCCAAGTTTCAAGCGACATGGCCAAGACGATCAGACATGGGCAAGCTTCAAGCGACATGGCCAGTGGCTTGGCCATGTCACTTGCCAGTGTCGCACTCTGCCTTCTTTCTTTTCTTTCTTTCAAGTGGTGACACGGCCAAGTTAATGAGACATGGCCAAGATAATTAGACATGGGCAAGCTTCAAGCGACATGGCCAAGACGATCAGACATGGGCAAGCTTCAAGCGACATGGCCAGTGGCTTGGCCATGTCACTTGCCAGTGTCGCATTCTGCCTTCTATATCTTTTCTTTCTTGATTTCTTTTCCTAGGGTGAGACACGGCCAGTGGCTTGGCCGTGTCTCTTGGGTGTGTCAGCTACTGTCTTGGAATCCTTTTGAGGGACATGGCCAAGCTTGCTTTGGCTTGGCCATGTCTTGCTTGATTCATGCTCTTTCTTCATTTTTCTTGATTGTTTTGATCATCCAAGGGAGTTTTTGCACTTAAACCTAAAACAAACAATTTAAACAAACTTAAAACAAAAATCAATCAAAACATTAACTAAAACACACATAAAATCATACTAAAAACAAGTACAAAAATGATCTAAACACTTAGCTCAGGTCCAGAACCCAAATTTTTCTTAGGTCCGGAACCTAGAATTATCCTTGAGTCCAGAACTCGAATCGGGTCCAGAGCCCAAATTTTCCTTAGGTCCAGAACCTAGAATCTTTTCTAAGTCCAGAACTTAGCTCGAGTCCAGAACCCAAATTTTCCTTAGGTCCAGAACCTAGAATCTTTCCTAAGTCTAGAACTTAGCTCGGGTCTAGAACTTAAATTTTCCTTAGGTCCGGAACCTAGAATTATCCTTGAGTCCAGAACTCGAATCGGGTCCAGAACCAAAATTTTCCTTAGGTCTAGAACCTAGAATTATCCTTAAGTCCAGAACTCGAAATGGGTCCAAAACCCAAAACCTCAACCATCTCAAAAATTAAGTCTTATTGCTTTTCACTCTCTTTCACTAAAGTTTTAGATCATTCAAGCAGGGGGCAAACTGTAGACCCTAAATTTTTTACCCAGTCCAGTCCGGTCCGATATATTTTATTTAGTCCAAAATAATTTATGTTATCTTAATTAAAAAATTTTTGCTTTAGTATCTAATTTTTATTAATAAAAAAATAAACAAATAAAAATAAAAAAAATAAAAATAAAAATAAAAATAAAAATCGAAGAAGAAAAAATCATCGCCGAAAATCGGCTCGCGGGATGAATGGCCGTGGGACATTTCTCCCGTAGGAATTTTCTGCAGGCAAAATGGCCCGCAGGCCAGTCCCTCGCCCCTGCCGCAGCTAACTACGGCAAATTTTTTCGATGCAAATTTTTCGCAGCAATTTTTTTCTCCAGCGAAATTTTTTCGACGCAAATTTTTTTGAAACCTAATGCAATTAGGTTTCGGTTTCCTTTTCTTATCAATATTATGTTCCATGAATAATTAGGAATGAAGCATAAAATTCTTCTATAAATAAGACCAAAAGCAACACAAAAAGGGGGAAGAAATCGGAGGAGAAATTGATCAAAAATTGGATCCGAAACTAAGTAGGAAAGGCAATGAATCAACTTGATTTCTTTTTTTAAGAGAAACAAACAATTCATGCAATTCAAAGGCAGCAAAGATTGTCTTTGATTTTGTTCATCCAAGAAGAAATTTTTGGTGGAACCAACAAACGAAGGTATGCATCAATTGTTTAAATTTTATTCTTCACAGTAGCTAAATCACCCCATTATTTCTTTTAATTTAAAAACTTAAGAACCCTAATTCACCTTTTCTGAAGTTTGAAAACCTTAATTCGTTGCTTTATTTTCCAAAAAGTTTAAAGTTATTAGTTTTGTTTCTTCAAAACCCCAAAACCCTAATTTGCTTTCTAAATTTTCTAAATTCTAAATTGAGTTCTGTTCTTTCCAAAAGCCCTAAAAACATCTTTTTTGCTTTTATAAACTTTAAATCGTTTGGTTTATTTTCATAAAACTTCATAAAATTGTCAATTGTTTTTCCAAATTCTAAAAACCAATTCATTATCCGAAACCCTAATTCAAAAATCCTAAAACCATAATTCAATTCCAAAACTCAAAATAGTGAACCCTAACCCCTTTAAAACCTTAAATCCTAATTTTTTCTAAACCCTAATCCTTTAAAACTTTAAAAATCATATAAACACAAATGTTTAATTTTACACAGTAAGCTTAAAACATAATTCAATGAGTAACTGTAAGTCATAAATCTAAGTATTTTAAAGTGTCCAAACCCTAGTTTCATGATTTCATCATTCAAACACTAATTTGGTTAATCAAAGAACTTTATCAAAATTTTAAAACATAAAACCTTAATCTATTTTTATTCCTTTAAAAACTCACAGTAGCCTAATTCCACAAATTCCAAAACCCTAAACCCATGAAATAAAGAACCCTAAATGGAAACAGTAGCCATAATTTAGATTTTTATTTGCCTTATTCAATTCTATATTTGATTATGCTTTGATTTATTTTATGTGCTTTAATTTATTCAAGTTCAATGCTTGGTTTATTTAATTTATCATGGATGGATGTTTACTTTCTATTGATATTTAGTACCTTTGATCAATGATTTATTTATGATGAATAGTTATTTACTTTTATCAATTTATTTAGATTTCCAAATGTTGTAGGAGGTATGTCTCCACTTGGTGGGTACCTCATTAGTTAAATATCATGTAATTTAAATTGCTTTCTATTTTAGAACCAATGTGAAGGACATGTTTCTACCTTTCGGTGGTTGTCCTATTTAGGCATGGGATGTAAGGACATGTTTCCATCCTCGAATGGGTGTCCATTCATTTGCTTTTTTTGGACATTGCTTTGGTTTTAATATAATGATGCTTTCTTTTAATTGTTGTGAGAATATGGATAATGTTGTTATATTTAAGAATTTTATAATATTAAGACCTGTAAAGGAGGCCGGTTCCAATGAACTGGGCGTTGTGGGGGTGCTGGGCCATTTCTCACCTTCCCCACACGTACCCAACTTTCCGAACCCATTAGGGGGTTGGGGATTCTTTAGGAATCGACTCACCCACCCCTTTTTTTTTCCCAGACCATCCGGGTGGCGACTCCATTTTCTCCAAACTTAGGTCCATGTTCTCTAAGGCCCAAAGCCTAAACAGTGCCGAAGTCGCAAGAACCATTACACCGGGAGTGGGGGCAAAAATCCTTGCTCACACTTTCTCAAGTCACCCAACCTTTCAATGAAGCTTCTTCAACCTTTAAGAGCTTGCCATTGGAAGATGGAGAAGATGGAGAGGATAGAAATGGAGGATGAAGATGAAGAGCTAAGGAGAGTGTCACTCTCTCCCTCACCCAAAACATGTATGCCCAAAACATCCTCCTCTCTTAGTCTGTTCTTGGCTCTTGCATTTCCTTCCCTTTTTATTTTATTCAAAGCTCAAACCATGCCTTCCAACTCACACCATTCTCCCTTGTCTCCCACTTTCCCTTTGTTTAATCTTTGTTTCCATCATTTAGGCAAGCTTTTCCTTTTTTTAATCTTTCTTTTGACAAAAGCAAATTGTTTATCCCCCACTTATTCCTCAATCCTTGCAAAAGAATTCAAGATTTCATAGGTGACATGGCCAAGCCATGAGTGGCTTGGCCGTGTCTCTCATTTTTCTTTGGGACACGGCCAAGCTAGTTGGTCGTGTCCATCGCTGCCCCTTCTTTCTTTCTTTCTTTTCTTTGTTCTCAAGAGGTGACACGGCCAAGCTTGTGGCCGTGTCACATGGCTTGGCTGTGGGTGTGTCACCTACTGCTTCTTCATTTTGCTTCATTTCTTTTGGTCCTTTGTTTCTTGGCTTAAGATGGGACACGACCAAGCTTATGGCCATGTCATGTGACAAGGCCATTGGATTGGCCATGTCACCTGCCAGTGTCAGCTACTGCCAGATTTTCCTCTCTTTCTTGGTTTTGTTCCTTGGGTGAGACATGGCCAGTGGCTTGGCCGTGTCTCTTGGCTGTGTCAGCTACTGCCTTGCAATTCTTTTGAGGGACACGGCCAAGCTTGCTTTGGCTTGGCCATGTCTTGCTTGATTCATGCTCTTCCTTCATTGTTTTGATCATCCAAGGGAGTTTTTGCACTTTAACCTAAAACAAACACTTTAAAAAAACTTTAAACAAAAATCAAATGAAACATTAACTAAAAACACATTAAAATCATACTAAAATAGGTATAAAATGATCTCATCAAATACCCCACACTTAATTCCTTATTTGTCCCCAAGCAAGGCTAAAATCAAAACAAGCTAAACAAGAAAAATTTGTCAAGTTCAAGAGTTACAAAAAAATGCATCAAGACTTCCCTATCCCTAAATCTTCAATCAATATCAAACCGAACAAAATAGATACCCATGCAGTTAAGTGGCTTTCCATGCATAACCAATGTTTTTACTCCCTCACCAACTCTTAAAAGTGTTTGATCATGGTGGTGTTTACACTCATAATAATCAATGAAAGAATATCGCCATAGACTTGCTCATCAATCAAATCTCCACCACTTAATTACAATCAAGCATCAATCAAAAGGTCTTTCTTTGGGTTGTAATGGGGCTAAGGTAAAGGTGTGGCATTTAGGAAATGTGAGCTTAATCATTAAGTTTAAGAGCACTTCAAGAATGAAGTAACCGATCATATTTATATAACCCAACGATCCCAAAACACCTTCCTATCACCTACCCCTTGACATTAAAGAGCTTTTCAAGGGAACTCACTTATTACATCTTGCAATGATTATTCCAAACATATTCCAACCCTAAGAAAAAGAAATTCTATTATTCTTTTGAAATTTTTTTTTACATTTTTTATTTTTTAGGGTTTTTCAATTAAAGAAGATAATAATTTGCAATCTTAAACCTACTAAATTTAACCCCACACTTAATTCGACACAATACTCTGTCATAAACGCTCTTAAAATGCTCTTGACCTAATGAAAGGGTAAGAGTTAAAATAACAAGGTTTAAGCTAATGGTGTTGTGAAAATGAAAGAAAAGAAAAAATAAAATAAGCTCAAAATTGGCTAACTAAGGCTAAATGTAGGGTTGGTATTTTTAAGTCAAAGTGGGTTCACCTAATTGCCTTAATCATCTTGATGCCTAATTGAAATTTTTATATAGTCTTAAAATGCATATCAAAGCAAGTTCTAGCAATTCATCAATCAAAGATGTTCACACACAAAAAGAATAATAATTTGATGGCTCAATTTCTCACTAGGTTAAAGGGTAATGCAAGGAAAAACCAACAAAATCAACAATAAGCACCAATTCTACTCAATTCTCAAATTCATGCTTCAAAAATTTTAAAGTCGTCTATCAACAATGTTTATAACAATTGAACTTTTCAAAATTTATTTATTCAAAGAAAAATATTAAAAAAAACATTAACTAAACTTAAACAAAAATAACTCAAAAGTAAAAACACTAAATGCACCCCACACTTAAAGATTCACATTGTCCTCAATGTGAGCATGTATAAACTAAAAGAGAGTTTAGATAAAACCTGATTTTCATCGTTCCCATATGCGATATGTAGGGCTCCTTTCACCCATAATGCAATTGTAGCCCGTGACTGAGAGGATGAACAACATGCAACTTTGAAATGTGCCCAATGTATGGCAACCCCTAAATAGTATTCCTTAAAGAGAAAATGTCTCAAAGGGACATGTGAAGGTCGCCTCGGTGTCTCAGTTTCATCCTCCAATACTATAGGAACGTGGTAATAATCTTTGTCTTTGTGCAACATGGGCATATCAGATTTCTGCTCTTCCTTACCATCAAGAGTAGAAGAGATGATTTTTGGGGACTCTTTAAGTTCAACCAAGTTTGGTTGAATCACTTCTTCATCCACTTTAACAATGTCATGTCCCCTCTCAACAACCTCGGCATCTAAAATTAGCTTACACTCCTCAAGTTCTAAATTGGGCATTTCATGTTCTTCTTCTAAGGGCATACCCATCTCAAGCTTATTTCCACTTTCTCCTTGGGAGTGCATATTATAGATGTCAGAAAGTATCTTACCTTGCTCCTCATCCTTCAAGTTACTTGGAAATAGATTTGGTGGCCTATAATGATTGGAAGATTCATACAACTTTGTTGATGTTGATGCCTCCAAATTTTCCTCCTCCGTTGATTGGCTTGGCTCCTCGATATTGGGTAGTATCTCCTCGCCATTGTCTTCCTCATTAGTCCCTGCATCAAAGAAATCACAAAAATTGTTATATATCACCTGTTCACTCCTCAAATTTGTGATTACCTGGATTTGCTCCAATTGGCTAGGAGACTCCTCCTTTTGGTGTGCTTAGAGTTGATGTGCCAGCTGGCCAACTTGAGTTTCCACCCTCTTCACTGATTCTTCCAAAGACTCAAACCTCTCATTGCTCCCTTCCTGATTTTGTGTGCTAAGTTGAAGGTAAGCATTCAAATCATCTTCCACTATGGATTGCTTACATTGAGCTTGATGTTGTACGCTATTTTGAATGAAGGCATTCAATCTTTCCTCCAATGTGAGTATCTTAGGTTGATCATTATTTTGTGGGCTATTTTGAATGAAGGCATTCAAACGATCTTCCAAAGTGGGTTCCTTAAGGTGATTTTGATTTAGTGTGTGATTTTGAAAAAAAGGCATTTAACTTATCTTCCAATGTGGGTTCCTTAAGGTGGTATTGGTTTGAAATTATTCTTGAAAGTAAGGACCTCTTTGGTAAGGTTGAAAAAAATTTTGAGGTGGAATTTGCTGCTGATTTTTCTAGAAAAAATTTGGGTGGCTTTCCCAGCTTGGATTATAAGGATTGGAATATGGGCCATTTCTACCCATCTGCTGCAAACTTTGGTAGTCATATTTTTCCTCTTGCCATTCTTGGTATCGTTCGAAACCAAATGAACATGTATTGGCACTATGTCCTACATTGCCACATGCTACACATATCTCTTGGTGTGGCATAGGTACTCTTCCTCTTGCATTTAGCATCTTAGGTTGATTCATTAATTCAGCAAATTGTCATGCCATGTCAGAATTATAGTCTGTAGACCCTTAATTTTTGACCCAATCTGGTCCAATATGTTTTATTTAGTCCAAAATGATTTTTGTTGTCTAATTGGTCCAAAATAATTTTTGCTTTAGTATCTAATTTTTATTAATAAAAAATAAAAATAAACAAATAAAAATAAAAATTAGAGTGGGAGTCGGAGTCGGAAAAATCGGCAGCAAAAAATCATCGCGCGGGCCCATGGGCATTTCGCCCGCAGGAAATTCCTGCGGGCAAAATCACTGTGCTATTTCGCACGTAGAAATTTTCTACCTGCAAAATAGCTTACGAGCCCGCTCCGCGCGCGCTGCCGCAGATTTTTTAGCCAACGCAGTTTTTCCGCAGCAGTTTTTTTCGGCAGCGCAAATTTTCCGACGTAAATTTTTCAAAACCTAATACAATTAGGTTTTGGTTTCTTTTTTTTTTATTAATATTGCTTACCTTAACTAATTAGGGATAAACAACCTCAAACCACTATAAATAAGGACCAAAGGCAATTAAAAAAGGGGGATGCAAAAATCCAAGAGAAGTTTGGAAAATTTGAAACCAAATCAAGGAAGGAAAAAGAAGAAATTCAATTCAACTCTTTTCTGAAACAGCAGCAGCACGATTTAGAGGATTCAAAGGCAAAAAAGGGTTGTCTTTGGAGCTAGTTCATCCAAGAAGAATTGTTTTTGGAGAAATCATCAAAAGAAGGTATGTGTTAATTAATTTTCTTTAATTTTTTTTTACACAGTAGCAAATTTATGAAATTAAAATTAAAAACCTTTGAACTTTAATTTAGTTTTTCTAAAGACAAAAAAAATCTTATTTCGTTGGTTTATCTTCCAAAAGGCTTGAAATTGTTATTTTTTCTTCTTAAAAACCTTAAAACTCTAATTGAACATATTCTTCAACAAAACCAAAATCAAATTATGTTTCTTTCAAAACTTTAAACTTGGTACTTTTTCCTTCAAAAAGACTTCTAAAACATCTTTTCTAGTTATAAAAACTTTAATTCACTTGTTTAAATTCATAAAATTCCATAAAATATTAAATTGTCTTCCAAACCCTAAGATTAAAATTACCACCCGTGACCCTAATTCCAAAATATCAAATCCAAATTCAATTTCCAAAATTCAAAATAATGAACACTAACCCTTTTAAAACCTTAAACCCTAATTTTTATGAACCCTAATCCTTTTAAAACATTAAAAAACATAAAAACCTAAATTTTACATGTTAGCGTAGGAACCCAATAACCAAAAATCACAAATTAAAGTATTTTAAAGTGTTTAAAACCCTAGTTTCATGATATCATCATTCAAACCTTAATTTTGTTAATCAAAGAGTCTTACCAACCCTTTAAAACATAAAACCCTAATTTATTTTAATTCCATAAAAAGTCACAGTAGCCATAATTGGACTTTTATTTGCTTTATTCAATTCCATACTTGATTATGCTTTGATTTATTTCTTATGCTTTAATTTATTTAATTTCAATACTTGATTTATTTAATTTATCATGGATGGATGTTTAATTTATATTTTGATTAATAGCTTTAATGAATGATTTATTTATGATGAATGATTATTTACTTTTATCAATTTATTTAGATATCCAAAAGTTGTAAGAGGTATGTTTCCACTTGGTGGGTACCTCATTAGTTAAATATCATGTAATTTAATTTTCTTTCTTATTTTAGAACCAATGTAAAGGACATGTTTCTACCTTTCGGTGGGTGTCCTATCTAGGCATTTGATGTAAGGACATGTTTCCATCCTTGGATGGGTGTCCATTTATTTTTTTTGTTTGGACATTGCTTTGATTTTAATATAATGATGCTTTCTTTTAATTATTGTGTGTAATATGGATAATGTTATTATATTTAAGAATTTTATAATATTAAGACCTGTAAAGGAGGTCAGTTCCAATGAACCGGGCGTTGTGGGGGTGCTGGGCCATTTCTCACCTTCCCCACACGTACCCAACTTTTCAAACCCATTAGGGGGTTGGGGATTCCTTAGGAATTGAGTCATCCACTCCTTTCTTTTATCCTTATTTGTTGTTGGTGCATACATGCATACATGCATACATTTGCTTCTCATATCATTGATCCTCTCTGGCTCACAGACCTGGATTACGATAGTTCTAAAGCTTACAATAATCTGACCTACGCCGGAGATGAAATATCTAGCAACAACTCAATCACTTGCTCACCTAAAGAAATGGAGCCCGAACAAATTCGAAGGATGGTGGATGAAGCCCTTAATGCCAAAATGGAAGAAATCAAAGACGCCCTAGCTGAGACCATGAAGAACCAATTGACTGCAATCTTAGAGAATCATGCCGAGGCATCTGCTAGCACTAAAAAACCAAAGGACAAAGGGAAGACTAAAGTTAGTGAAGTGATTTTTGATGATGAAAAGGTGATCATTGATGATGATGATGATTGGGCTCAATACTACCAAGAGGTTCAAGAAAAGAAGAAGGAACCGAAGGCTGTTGAGAAGGCAACTATTGAAAAGACCGAGACATTCGATGTTGAAAAGATGATTGCTGATTTAGAAAAGAAATTTGAGAAGAAGCTGAAAACCAAAGAGATTTCTGAGATCGACAAACTATTTAAACAAGTTGAAGAGGTCCCATACAAGTTCAAGATGCCATCCTTTGCTAAGTACAATGGCACCGAAAATCCTCATATTCATGTGAAGCAGTATATCACTGCCATGCAATCTGCCCGAGCTACTAAGGCTCAAACCCTAAGGTACTTTATGCTCTCATTGGATCCTGTTGTCCAAAACTAGTTCAATACCTTAGATAATGGAACACAAAAGAGTTGGGATCTACTTTACAAAGCCTTCATCCAACAATATGGGTATAATGTTGAGCTAGAAGTTACCTTGATGGAAGTGGAGTCCATTAGGCAAAGGCCGAATGAGAATTTTGTGGACTATGTGAAAAGGTGGAGAAACAAGGCCGCTTTACTCAAGAAGAGGCCCGATGAATCCGATCAAATAAGGATGATTGTGAGAGGGGTGTTGCCTAGCCTTTGTGGGAGAATGTCTCATACATTCATCCGTGATTTCAAAGACCTTCTTCAAGCTGGTTTGCAAATTGAAGAATGGGAAAGGGAGAAGAGCCGATTTGCAACAAAAAGGAAAGAGAAAGGGAGCTATCAACCTGGTAGCCAAAGCATGCAAAAGGACTTCGGTGTTAATGCTGCTAACCAAGGAACAAGGAGACAATTTTCAGAATTGGGAAAACTAATGTCTTGGGTTCTCAACAAGCTTCAAAGAAAAGGATTGTTAAAACCTTTAAATCCTCATCCTTTGCCTAACCCTCTCCCACCTAACTTTGACACCAAAGCATTTTGTCAAGGGCATGACACGGATAGATGTGTGAGGTTAAGACATGAGATCCAAAACCTAATTGATAATGTGAAACTACCCGAGCCCAATAAGCCAAACACTAAAGACAACCCATTGCCAAAATTCAATAGGGTACCACCACCGGCAACCTTTTATGATTGGAGGAGGTTTGCATGAGGACTTCATCATGTCTTCTTTTCAAGATGTGGGTGGAGAAGCAACCAAAGAAGAAGAAGAGGCATTTGTTAAAATTTAAAAAGCTGTGATGGGTGGAGAAGTAGCAATTTGTGTTGTCAACGAGTTTTGGGATTCAAGTGATAGTGATGATGATATTATACCCAAGAAGGAGGAGTGGGCTTGGTCTGATCCCGAAGAAGATGAGGTGATGAATACTAGATCCGGTAAGCCTTATGCAAGGCCACCACCTAAGGAGATAGAAACGAATAAGGGAAAGGAAGTTGAAGTGGAAGAAGATGATGCTGTGCTCAAGCAATTGAAAAGAACCCAAGCAAGTGTTAGCATTTGGGACTTGTTAGCTACTTCCAAAAGGCACTGAGAAACTATGGCCAAAGCCTTAGCTAGCATGCCCATTTCTACCTCCACAACACCGGAGGAGTTGATCAACTTCATAAAAATTGGGGAAGTAATGAAATGTGAAGAGGTCCAAGAAAAGAGTGAAGTTAATATGGCAGCAGTTTCTTTTTCTGATGCAGACTTATCGGAGGAGGGAAGAGACCACATCCGCCCTCTCTTTATCAAAATAGAAGTAAAGGGGAAGAGGACTCCATGTGTCATGGTCGATGATGGGTCTGCCATAAATGTTTGTCCACTTAAGATATTGCCAAAGCTATCCATGTCAACAAGAGATCTAAACCCAACCGAGGTGACAATTCATACTTATGACAACACTAAGAGGCATGCCGAAGGGACTTTCAAAGCGGCTGTCAAGGTTGGTCCAATTGAATCTATTATTGAATTTGTTGTTTTAGACATTCCAGTTACCTTCACCTTGCTCTTGGGGTGACCATGGTTTCACCCTCTTGGTGGAGTCCCTTCCACCCTTCATCAACTTATCAAATTCCCCAATGGAAATGAGACAGTGGTCATTAAAGCTGAAGATAATGAGATTTTTAACGCTCTAATAGTTGAGAGGCCTCTCAATGGTTTTCAAGTGGCTGCAATTTTTGATGATGAAGTAGTGGACTCCAAAGTCTTGAATATGATGAAGAACATGAACTACCTTCCCGGAGCTGGTCTTGGAAAGGGTAAGGCCGGTTTGACAAAATTGCTAGATTTTAGAACTCAAGCTTCCAAGAAGGGGTTAGGATATGATGAAGACAATGATGTCCAGCAAAGAAAAGTGAGAAGATGAGCTTCCCACCACTTGAAGAGATCTTTGTCAAGGCTCCAGATATGGGACTACTCCAAGGAAAGCCTGAGCCAATCATGTTCGCGGGTAAGTTAATCCCCGGTTTTGAAATTTTTGCAGATGTTGTTAAGCTAGTGGAGCAAGTGAAGAAAGAGCTCACCCTGTCAACCAACAAAGAATCGAATCCAAAAGAGAAGAATCAAAAATTAAAAATAAATAAATAAAAATCAAAAAATAAAAATCGGAGTAAGAAAAATTGGCAGCGAAAAATCATCGCCCGGGCCCGTGGGCATTTCGCCCGCAGGAAATTCCTGCGGGCTAAATCACTGTGCTATTTTGCATGCAGAAATATTTTACCTGCAGCTATTTCGCAGGCAGAAATTTTCTGCCTGCGAAATAGCTTACGGGTCTGCTCCACGCGCGCTGCCGCAGCCAGCTGCAGCAGATTTTTTCGCCAGCGCAATTTTTCCGCAGCAGTTTTTTTTGGCAGCGCAAATTTTCCAACGCAAATTTTTCGAAACCTAATCCAATTAGGTTTTGGTTTCTTTTTTTATTAATATTACTTACCTTAACTAATTAGGGATAAACAACCTTAAACCACTATAAATAAGGACCAAAGGCAATTAAAAAAGGGGGAGGAAAAAATCCAAGAGAAGTTTGGAAAATTTGAAACCAAATCAAGGAAGGAAAAGAAGAAATTCAATTCAACTCTTTTCTGGAACAGCAGCAGCACGATTTAGAGGATTCAAAGGCAAAAAAAGGCTTGTCTTTGGAGCTAGTTCATCCAAGAAGAATTATTTTGGAGAAATCATCAAAAGAAGGTATGTGTTAATTAATTTTTTTTAATAATTTTTTTACACAGTAGCAAATTTATGAAATCAAAATTAAAAACCTTTGAACTTTAATTTAGTTTTTCTAAAGCCAAAAAAAAATCTTATTTCGTTGGTTTATCTTCCAAAAGGCTTGAAATTGTTATTTTTTCTTCTTAAAAACCTTAAAACTCTAATTTAACATATTCCTCAACAAAACCAAAATCAAATTCTGTTTCTTTCAAAACTTTAAACTTGGTACTTTTTCCTTCAAAAAGTCTTCTAAAACATCTTTTCTAGTTATAAAAACTTTAATTCACTTGTTTAAATTCATAAAATTCCATAAAATATTAAATTGTCTTCAAAACCCTAAGATTAAAATTACCACCCATGACCCTAATTCCAAAATATCAAATCCAAATTCAACTTCCAAAATTCAAAATAATGAACACTAACCCTTTTAAAACCTTAAACCCTAATTTTTATGAACTCTAATCCTTTTAAAACATTAAAAAACATAAAAACATAAAAACCTAAAATTTACACAGTAGCTTAGGAACCCAATAACCAAAAATCACAAATTAAAGTATTTTAAAGTGTTTAAAACCCTAGTTTCATGATATCATCATTCAAACCTTAATTTTGTTAATTAAAGAGTCTTACCAACCCTTTAAAACATAAAACCCTAATTTATTTTAATTCCATAAAAAGTCACAGTAGCCATAATTGGACTTTTATTTGCTTTATTCAATTCCATACTTGATTATGCTTAGGTTTATTTCTTATGCTTTAATTTATTTAATTTCAATACTTGATTTATTTAATTTATCATGAATGGATGTTTGATTTATATTTTGATTAATAGCTTTGATGAATGATTTATTTATGATGAATGATTATTTACTTTTTTAAATTAATTTAGATATCCAAAAGTTGTAAGAGGTATGTTTCCACTTGGTGGGTACCTCATTAGTTAAATATCATGTAATTTAATTTGCTTTCTTATTTTAGAACCAATGTAAAGGACATGTTTCTACCTTTCGGTGGGTGTCCTATCTAGGCATGTGATGTAAGGACATGTTTCCATCCTTGGATGGGTGTCCATTTATTTGTTTTGTTTGGACATTGCTTTGATTTTAATATAATGATGCTTTCTTTTAATTATTGTGTGTAATATGGATAATGTTATTATATTTAAGAATTTTATAATATTAAGACCTGTAAAGGAGGCCAGCTCCAATGAATCCGGCGTTGTGGGGGTGCTGGGCCATTTCTCAGCTTCCCCACACGTACCCAACTTTTCAAACCCATTAGGGGGTTAGGGATTCCTGAGGAATTAAGTCATCCACCCCTTTCTTGTTTCCCGGCCCGTCCGGGTGGTGACTCCATTTTCTCCAGACTTAGGTTCATGTTCTCTAAGGCCCCGATCCTAAATAGTGCCGAAGTTGCAAGAACCATTCCACCGGGAGTGGGGGAAAAAATCCCCGCTCACATAGTCCATATTATAAACTCCCCTGTACTGTGAAAACTGCATCTTTACAACAAAAAGAACACTTAATAGTTTAAAGAAAAATAAACAAACAATTAAATTAAAAACAAATTCAAACACAACAAACAAACAATTCAAAGAAAACAAACAAACAGTCTTGATTCAAATGAAAATAAAACTAAATCAACAGTCTTGATTATATTACTAATATTGAAACCGCTGTCCCCGGCAGCGGCACCAAAAACTTGATGGCAAGAACCTATGCTATTGCAATACCGCATGTGCACGGGTTGCCCAGGTAATAAAGTAGTGAGTGAGTTATCGTTCCACTAGGGACAAGGTCAAGTACTAGTGCAAATCTTAACTATTTTTTAGCAAATCAATAGTTTTTGTGATATTTTATAATTAAAGACAATTAACATAAATAAATGAAAGTAAAGACAAATTGAATGTTGTGCAAAAAGGATTGATGATAATAATACTATCCAGATATTGAATCCCTCTAGCCACAATTATATCTATGAAAATCACTTCAATTAAATCACATAATAGAGTTGAATTGGCATTCCTCTAATTTCGACTAAAACCTCTCTCGAGTGAATTAATCCCTAATCACTAAGTAGAATGCTGGAATCTCTTCTCAAATATAATTAAGTAGATCTCGCATTAAGAACAAGGAATTATAAACCAAAGGATCTTGTAAGTCTATCTCTAGCACTCCAATCAATCCTCAACCCTTATGAGTATTCAATTCATATCAAGCTTTCTCAAGTCAATAATATGAAAATTACAACCAATCAATAAGCATCCTATTATCAATTGGAAATAAATCAATAAGCATCATAAGAATAAAACAACTCCATCAAATAAAATTATTCAATTCATACAAATAAGTTAGGGTTCATTAATATCTAGATAGAGAATGAGTTAGTTCATGTTCAATACTTTTAATACAACAACAACAATATTGAAATGAATTAAAAGAGAAAATGGAAAAACCCCTTGTGAAGATGCCAAGAGTAGGATTACAAGTCTTCCTCCTAGCTCCACTTGGGTGTATGATGAAGAACTCAAGCCCTCTTCAATTGTTGATTCCCCTTTGCAAAATGGAATGGAGCTTTCTCAAGTCACCCAACCTTTCAATGAAGCTTCTTCAACCTTCAAGAGCTTGCCAATGGAAGATGGAGAAGATGGAGAGGATAGAAATGGAGGATGAAGATGAAGAGCTAAGGAGAGTGTCACTCTCTCCCTCACTCAAAATGTGTATGCCCAAAACCTCCTCCTCTCTCAATCTGTTCTTGGTTCTTGCATTTCCTTCCCTTTTTATTTCATTCAAAGCTCAAACCATGCCTTCCAACTCACACCATTCTCCCTTGTCTCCCACTTTCCCTTTGTTTAATCTTTCTTTCCATCATTTAGGCAACCTTTTCCTTTCTTTAATCTTTCTTTTGGCAAAAGCAAATTGTTTGTCCCCCACTTGTTCCTCAATCCGTGCAAAAGAATTCAAGATTTCATAGGTGACACGACCAAGCCATGAGTGGCTTGGCCATGTCTCTCATTTTTCTTTGGGACACGGCCAAGCTAGTTGGTTGTGTCCATCACAGCCCCTTCTTTCTTTCTTTCTTTTCTTTGTTCTCAAGACGTGGCACGGCCAAGCTTGTGGTCGTGTCATGTGACATGGCCAATGGCTTGGCCGTGTCATGTGGATGTGTCACCTACTGCTTCTTCATTTTGCTTCATTTCTTTTGGTCCCTTGTTTCTTGGCTTAAGATTGGACACTTAAGCCAAGCTTGTGGCAGTTTTATGTGACACGGCCAGTGGCTTGGCCGTGTCACCTGCCAGTGTCAGCTACTGCCAGATTTTCCTCTCTTTCTTATTTTTATTCCTTGGGTGAGACACGGCCAGTGGCTTGGCCGTGTCAGCTACTGCCTTGCAATTCTTTTGAGGGACATGGCCAAGCTTGCTTTGGCTTGGCCATGTCTTGCTTGATTCATGCTCTTCCTTCATTATTTTGATCATCCAAGGGAGTTTTTGCACTTTAACCTAAAACAAACACTTAAAACAAACTTTAAACAAAAATCAAATGAAACATTAACTAAAAACACATTAAAATCATACTAAAAACAAGTATAAAATGATCTCATCAATATTGATACAAAAGAGCAGAATGAGAAATGTTAGAAAAATGATGATATAATAAGGCAACGTGCCTACTTTGATTATGAGAAATGATATGAGAATGGAATCATGAAAATATTTGATAATGAGATAAATAAATAAATTATGTGCCTAGTATGTTATTCGATTTTCAGAGTTCTGGGTTTGGCGGCATGCCTATGAGTTGCTGGGCAGGTAAAAAGACCGGGTCGTAAGCCGAGCCCAGCTGATAAATATGATGTTTTTAGGGTGAAAAGACTGGGTCGTAAGCCTCAAAAACTGTAGTAGTCTAGCCGGGTTGAGGACCAAGATACTAGGACCTAAGGGTCTAGGTGAGTTGTGGTCCAAGAGACTGGGGCTATTACATTATCCATGGATATATATTACCTACGGGGCTAGACACAAGGTGTCCTTATGGACCAAAGCAGTAACTCTGAACTTTAAATAGCATATTAGATCACTATGATTTGCATAATGTGAACTATGTGAAATATATGATGATGATACAAAATGTATGGATAATGCAATTTGTTATGTATACACTAATGATGGTATGTAAAGCCATTGGTGATGGCTAAACTGATATAAATGAGATATTTGAGGCATTGTGCCTCGTTGATCATGAGAAAATGAGAAAAGATTTGTAAATGGAATTATGAAAGAATTGTGTAGCTAGTATGTTATTCAATTTTTAGAGTTTTGTTGTTGGTGGCATGCCTAAAAAGGTAACAATCCCTTGAAGTTGGGTTGGGCTTGGTCCTTGAAGCCTAGTTGGGTGTTACATGATGTAGCAGACCCTTGAAGCTGGGTTGGGCCTAGTCCTTGAAGCCTAGTTGTGATGTTACATATGAGGTAATCCTCATTGCAAATATGATTTGCCTTCGGGCTAGACAAATGTTGTTTTATTGCACCAAAGCAGTAACTCTTGAATTTGAATAGCATATTAGATTCTTTTGGACCCATGCTTGTGTTTGCTTTAATGTGAATTATGAAAGGTGGAACAATTGAGCAATGTAATGAGATATAATGTTATGAAATATGATATCCTTGTGTATTGTTTCTAGTTCTTGAAAATTTGACATTGGCATTACATTTGAACTATATTGTTATCAAATTTTGTACCACTAAGCTTTGGCTTAGTGCGTATGTGACTCATCGCGTAGGTGTTAGGGTAGATCCGGTTGAGCCGGAGAGTTCATCTAGACTGAGTTGAGTCTAGGCTTGGGCCTTTGAGTGCAGAGTTATTAGTGGAACATCAAGGTCAGAGACAAACTGCCAGCATGTATATATATTTCATATTTTTATACATATTGATTTTGGATGTATATAAATATGTATATTTCGCTTCCTCAATCTATCAAAAATATTTTGGATAAACTTTTAGTAATGAAGTTAAATATGTTTTAACAAGAAATATATCATCTATTATTTTTATGATGTCATTTGAATGTATTAAGATTATTCAAATTTTATAAGTGATGATTTGATTGTTTAAAAAGGTTGTGACATTCTTGTATCCTCTATATGTATATTACATATAGTGAGTATATGTGGTGTATGTATATTGGGTATAAGGGTGTTACATTTGTTTTGGTATCAGAGCCTAGGTTTGAGGTTTTCAACCTAGGTGGATTGTAAAAGAAAGAAAATTGAGATTTCTTTTTAAAATATGGTTTTTAAATATGACACATTCATTGGCACTGGCATTTTCTGATCTCTGATGTAGCAATTTCTGCTGTGTTTGCAGATATAGGTAGTTATGGCGTCTCAGACACATCAGTCTGTAGAGGGTAGTGCTGAGAGTGTAGCTCCTGCTGAGGGTAGAGATAGAGCTAGAGTTAAGATAACTAGAGGGGCACCTGCTCCTGTGCCAGAGAGACTAGTAGTTGACGAGATTCTGCTGGTTTGGGTGCGGCATATGGTGGAGTTGTTGAGGCAAGCTCCAATTCCTTCATCATATAAAGAATTATAAAAATAGGGATTAATTAAATGGAAATTAAAATTGCAATCCACAAACACATCTTAATATTAACTCGTTAAGATAAGGTGCCACATATACAATGGTCTCAAAAGGTAAACGATTTACAAAATAAATTTTTTGGGAATTAGGATTTTGCTAATGAAACTAAAGTTAAATATGTGAAATTAGGGTTTTACAATATGATTAGGGTTTTAACTAAAAACTAAGGTCTAGTGTACAAGATTAGGGTTGTAGATTATAAAACTAACATGCAATTTGGGTTCCAATTATATTTAAACCTAAAGCTATGGTTTATATTGTGGGATTTCAAAACCAAACAAATAACAATGAATTAAACAATAAGGATGATCAATGGAATTTAATTAAAATGAGTTAGTATGTTCATACCTACGTTTGTTGACTCCACCAATGTAATTTATTGAATCAAGCTTACTGTTTAAATTGTTGGAATCACTAAATCAATAAAGTTTCTTGCCCATTGTTCAAACAATCTGAAGATTGTTTATAAATTCTAATAGACTAGCTACTGCTTGCTTATTCACTCTATGTCTCTCCTTTCATTCATTTCTGGATTACCTGCTTAAATGGCTACTGTGTTTCTTATTAATTCTAGCTCTCGATTGTTAAAGATTGTGACTGCCCAATTCTGGATTGTGTCAAAAGTCTCCCTCTCACTGCCTTTTAATCTCATATTTATAGGCATGATTAAGGTTAATCCAGCTCAATAATCCTTTGTCCATTCAAACACACCTTTCCATTTATCTGAACACAATTAGAATTTAAACCAAATTAAAACTAAATCTGGCTCATATTAAGGATAAATCAAGGGCTCATGTCAAATTAGACCGTAGCTAAATTGATATGAGCAAAGCTCATATCGAACAGTGCCATGGCCAATTCAATATGAGCCTTATGCTCATATCAAACTAGTCATTGTGCAATTCAATATGAGTGAAGCTCATATCATTTTGGATTGGTCTAATTCGATATGGTCAATGCCCATATCAAATTAAACCAAACCAAATCAATTTTATTTTCTCATCGAACCTAACTTGAACTTTTTAAGAAATTGGATTGGTTTAATTTGGGTCTTTTAAAATTAGACCGACCTAATTCAAGCCCTTACACTAGATTTAAGCTTTTAGAATTAAATCATATTTGGCTTGGCCTTATTCAATCAAGAATGCACTTGCTCATGGCCAAAATTATAGGTCTACACAATGAAAGGGCTAAAGTAGTTGAGATAGCCTTTGATGATGACAAGGTATATTCAATGATGAGGATTGGGAGGTATATTTCCAAGACCAACAAGAGAAGAAGAAAGAAAAGAAAGCTAAATCTGTTGATGTTGAAAAGTTGATAGCCGACTTAGAAAAGAAGTTAAAAAAGAAGGTAAAGACTGAAGAAGTGTCAAAAGTGGACAAATTGTTTGAGGATGGCTAAGGGATTCCTTACAAGTTCAAGATGCCTCCTTTGGCTAAGTTTGATGGAATAAGAAATCCCCATTTGCATGTTAAGTAGTACATCACTGCCATGCAGTTTGCTAGGGCTACTAAGGCATAGACCCTGAGGTATTTCATATTTTTTCTAGATCCTATCATGTAAAACTATTTCAATACCTTAGAGGAAAACATCCAAAAGATTGGGATTTGCTATAAAAAGCCTTTATTCAGCAATATGGATACAATGTTGAATTGGAAATGACCCTAATGGAGGTGGAGATTATTAGACACATGCAAAATGAAAATTTTATCAATTATGTGAAGAGGTGGAGGAAAAAGTCTGCTCTTCTTAAAATGAGGCCTGATGAATCTGACCAGATTAGAATGATAGTGATAGGTGTCCTACTTAATGTCCGTGAAAGGCTATCTCATACTCTTATCAAAGATTTCATAGATCTTCTTCAAGCTGGCCTATAGATAGAAGAATGGGAAAGAGAGAAGAGCTGCTTTTTTGAAAGAAGGAACAAGAAAGAAAATTACCAATTTGGTGGCCACAGTACACAAAAAGCAGTGGATGTCAATGCAACTATTGGCTAGGGAATAGAAAACAAATTTTAGAACTGGGGAGGCCCCTGTCATGGGTTCAATAAGCTGCAAAAGAAATGGCTATTACAGCCATTGGCCCCACGGCATCTTCTAAAATCCCTTTCACTAAATTTTAATGCCAAGGCCTTCTGCCAATTCCACTAGGTGCAAGGGCATGAGATAGACAATTTCATTTGATTAAAGCATGAGATCCAAAATCTACTAGATAGTGGAAAGTTGCCTGAACCCAACAAATAATCCTTTGCCTAAGTTTAACAGAACACCTCCACTAGCAACCTTCATGATAGGAGGAGGATTGAATGAGAGGTTTGTCTTGTCATCTATTCAAGACATAGTTGAAGAAACTATAAAAGAGGATGTTTTGCTTGCAAAAATTGATTCAGCTGCAGGTGAGGAGGCATTGATCATTTGTGCTATGAATAAATTTTGGGATTCAACTGATAGTGATGAGGAATTAGAAGCCAAGGAAGAAGAGGCTAAGTTATGAAGGAACAGATGGTGATGTTTTTCTGAAGGGAGATAAGAATATGGAATTTCCTCCACTAGACAAGATATTTGTCAAAGCACCAGATTTGGGACCACTAAAAGGGAAGCTGCACCTGTCATTTCATGGAAAAAATGATTTCAGGTTTTGAGATCTTTGCTAATGTCATTGAGCTTACTAAACAGGTGAAGAAGGAGATCATTTCACTAACTGACCATAAAGTTAACCAAGAGAAAAAGAAGGATGCTGACCTAAGAATCCAAAAGTATCTAGAGGAAATTTCCACTTTCATTGAAGAAAATTTTGAAGATCTTGTAATATGTACTGATGAGAGCACTAACTTTAATTTTGATTTTGATTTGGCTACTCTTTATAAGGATGATGATGTTTTCTTTTCCAAAATGAATGCAATAAAGTGTAATTTTTCTTGTGTGATGTTTTCCAGATGGTTGCATGCATTCCTATAGTGTTTACATAAGCATTTTCAATATTAACTTTTTTTGACACTCAATTATTAAATTTGGGAACACCTAAAAATCCTAAAAATATTGGCATAATATTTACTCTTGAAGAGAGAGAGAGAGATACTTGAAATAATATTCAAAAAATATAAAGAAGTTGTTGCCTGGTCCTATGAAGATATGTCGGGAATTGATCAAGATATAGTTGAACACATAATCCCAAACTATACCCACATAAAGCCTGTTGTGAGTGCCTGCCCAGTCTGTGCCCAATGATTTAAAAGTCTTAGTACTGCCAGGTTATTGATCTCAGGGATCTGACATGCAAGACTTTTGAAAAATGGAGTCGCCACCCGGTAGGACTGGGAAATGATAGGGGGTAGCATTCTCTTGATTCCTTTTTTGAGGAATCCCTAACCCCCATTTGAACCTGAGTTTGAGAAGTTAGGTACATTTAAGAATAACTTAGATGAAAATCCTTATTATTCACATATGTTCAAAGAGCCAGTCTCCTCTATGATTCATGTATTAGTAAGGATTATTCAGGACATCATATGAGAATAAACATTCATAAAATAAATAACTAACAAAATAAATATATGCATATCACGGTGCATGTGATGCATAGTTGTACATAAAATCCCTACGAGCATCCACTGAGGTGGAAACATGCTCTTTACAACAATGAGTCTATAAAGAGAAATAGTTATATTACATGGCTTTAGAAATCCTATACCTTATTCTTAAAAGAAAATTACATCATTTCCTATATGCAACAAATCTAAAAGAAAAAAAAGGTAGATGATGCATGTTGGATGGGTGCTTGATGATTGTATTAGCTACAATAATAATAATTACATGGTAAAAGATAAGATAAAAGAGGAATATGAGATCTTGTAATATTGTCGAATTTGATAATTATGAGATTATCGAATTCGATAATAACAGGCAATTGGAACAAAACCAATATGTACAAAATTATAGGAGAATGTCAAATTCGATATTTGTTAGATTATCAAGTTCGATATAAGAATATCAAAATCAAAAATTATTTGCCATTTCAGACATAAGTGACCTGTATTCACAGATTTGGCCCATGGCCTATATCTGTGCATGTGGTACATCATAAATAGATAAATAATGGCATACAAGAATATGATAATTGAATCAAATAATTATAGTACCTACATAAAAGGATTAATGGAGTATAGTATACATATATTGAGCTCTGAATCAAAGTATAGAATTCGATATTAATCTAAATATCGAATTTGATAATCGTTCACCATTTCTAGCAGAAATAACCTAAAACTGTAGATTTCTCATATGAATCACTTTAAAAGTCATTTTTAATTCAAGAGTTTAAGTTCTCATTTTAGGAAAGTTAGATATAGTCCATTGAGATCTATTTCATCATTTATAGGTCATACAATCAAAGATTTTCCATGGATTTAATAGATCTCAGTTCTTGAATAAGTATTTTTGGTTCTTTTAGAGTTCAATGATTCTGCATATAAATGAGCCATGTAAGATGGATGAAATGATGCAATATAAACATAGATCATGACATTTAAAGGTGCAGATTTAAGAATAGACACTAGAAGCTTAAGAAACTTACTGCCAGTGGATGAAGATCATAGCCAACTACTTAAATTTGAAAAGTATTCTTGATTCTAGCTCTGAATGATTGATCTTTGCTAGAATAATCTCCTTTTACATATGTAATACAAGATAAAATCAATGAATTCGATACTTTTTAGAATCAATGAATTTGATCTTTTGCTATGTGCTTGACATTCCTCAATTTTTGTTGAGTTTGATAATATTATTGTATTTGACAATAACTCTCAAAGTGGCAAATTTTCGTGTCTACAGTTTACCCCTCTGCTTGAGCTATGCGAAATCCTTGAGAATATCTCATATGTGAAAAGCATCAAGTGTTGTAATCAGTGTTCAGTGTAATCTTTTTTTGACATGCTCATCCTCCGATTGATTTTTGTTGATAAGGCATGCTCGCCTCTCCTTTGAACATGCTCGTCCTCCGGCTGATTGGTGTCTTTCCAAGCTGATGATTTGATAGGTCATGCTCACCCCTTCTTTGAACATGCTCATCCTCTGGCTGATTGGTGCCTTTCCAAGCTAATGATTTGATAGGGCATGCTCGTCCCTCCTTCAGACATGCTTGTCCTCAAGTAGCTTGATTGTTGATAGGGCATGCTTGCCCCTCCTTTGGACAAGCTCATCTTCTGGTTGATTGATTATTGATAGGACATGCTCATCCCTCCTTTTGGCATGCTTATCCTTTGGCTGATTATTTGTTGATAGGGATGCTCGCCTATCCTTCAAACATGCTCATCCTCTGATTGATTGATTGTTGATAAGGCATGCTCATCCCTCCTTCGGATATGCTCATCCTCTGGCTAATTTAATTTGACTTATTTGCAAAAAAAAAATTGGTATTTTTTGTGTTCATGGTATTGTTAGATGATGTTCATCCTTTTGCCCCCTATGCATACCATGTTATTGAAAGTTATTGCTGAAATGTCATTGTTACGCATGTTTGAAAATGTGTTTTTGCTTTTATGAAATGCACTTATGAATATCACTAGCTAATTGATTTTGGCAAGCAATGATTTGTTATTCAAGAATCTTTTCTCTTAGAGATGTCTTTGACTTCATGTTTGCATCATTATCCCCAAGCTGTTATGCAATTGTAGTACTTCAGATAGGCACATACTTGGTGTGCGATCCAAGACTTCTCCATGGGTAATAAGATGCCTCATGCAAACCTGATTGGTGTTATCTCTACTAATATTATCTCAGTCCTTTGAAAAGTTCACCAGGAATTTATTAGGCTTGTAATGAGGCTGATTAGGTTCTATGGCTTACATCTTGATGGCTTAAAAAAATTCTTTGTAGAACAAGGAGTATTAAGTTTTCCTAAAAGAGTTTTTGCTATAATTGATTGCTAAAAAATTTTCACTTTACTTTTTGTCCTGTTAAAGATGTCACCATGATTGCTTCTTTTGCCCCTCAAATTTTGTTCTTTTGATAAGGATGACCCCTTTTTTCTTTAGTTTCTTTCTTTTTAGAAGTGTTGTGGACTTGGCTTGCTTTTGCTTTTCTTTCTTTATTTTAAGGATTTTTCTTGTCTTTATTTTGATTTTGCATTTTCTTGTCTCTTGAAGGTTTTATCTTCAGCATATTTGTCCTTATTTATCTCCCTTCTTTGCCTCTTGGGTATATCTGGATTTCATGACTTTTGGTTTTATTTGCTACTTTTCCCTTCTAGAAGGCGAATGTCTTTGACCCTTTTTATGCAATTTAATACCACTTGATTCTCCATAATAAGGTAGGATGCTAGGGCTTCATATTCACAAAGAAGAGAAAGCTAAGACTATTTTTTGCTACAATTGGGGGAAACTGGAGTTGATGAATCAATAGGGTGGATATTAGGATTTAGTTTGCCAAAGATTGCCTGGATCATACACTTTACAATTGACTGAGATTAAAATTTTGCCTCTATGTCCCTTATAGATTTTTTCTAGAATGAGTGAAGTTCTTTGTATCACATGACCTTTGTTGGAGCCCTCTCTAAGTAAGCATTCACAATTTTGCTTGATAAGGGATTTCTGCCCATATTTCAATTATTTTCCTTGAGTGATCCATTGGAGAATAACATAAGATTGCTTGCTACAGTCTTGCTAGGATTCTTTCTTTCCTTGGTGCACATATAGCTCTAAATGGGAGGTTAATTTTTTAGAATGAACATAAAAAAATGATCTATGAAAGACTTTGAGAAAGACTCATGTCTACACCGATTTGGTAGTTTGGCGAGTGTTCTCCTTATGGTATTTATGAGGTTATTTTGTAATTCTTCCTATTATTTCAAAGTTTTGCAAGCTATTTCTTAGATACTGGTAATGCTCAGAATGATCAGTCATTTCATTATTTTTCTAATTTTCCACATGAAAGGGGAAAGAAAGGGTGACCATACATTGCCTTTAATTTTTGACTTCTAGATAAAAGGTTTGTAGAAGCATTCCCTTCCTAATCATCTATGCTTAGCTATTTTTTAGCCTTTCCCAATTTTCTTCTTCCTTCTCTAAAAAATCATCTTATCATTAATCTAGTAGGATCTACCTGGAATAAAATTTGAAATTAGTAAAACATCTTTTGTGCCAAAGATAAGCATAATTATCAAATTCGATACTAGATTATTGTCATATTTGATAATCTTATTTGCTTCTATAAAGTAAAAGATAGCGTCTTCCTACATAGACTATCAAGTTTGACTTTCATAATTATCAAATTCTAAAATATCTTCCTTGTTTGATAATGTTTCTACAGAACATTGAAAATATATAGAAAGGCACCTTTCACTCTCCCTATTCTCCTTTATCTTCCTTGTTTGATAATGTTTCTACAGACTTTGCTATTTTCTCTATAGCAATCAAGTAACTAGAAGATTTTCACAATTTCCTTGATTTTTTGCTCACTTTTGCAGTCATTTGTATGAAGATGAGGACCAAAAATGTTGATTGATCTCTATGATTCACCCATTTTGGCTGGCTATCGAAGTTCCATGATAAATGATCTTTGCTAGGTCTCACACCAAAAGTAATTCCTTCTCTTCTTCTAATTGAGGTCCATCGTAGTAAATGAACTACTTCTTGCAGACCTTTAATTTTGGCCCTAAATCAGTTTGATCTTAATTAAAGAAGGGTAAGTTAAATTTGGTCCAATTTTAAAAGCCTTAAACCAAGTTTATGGCTTTTAATAGGTCAGTCCAATTTTTTTAAAAGGCGCCTAAAATGAGGTTGCTCAATTTATTAAACCCTAAATATAGTCCTATTTATCATTAAAAAAATAAAACAGGTTTGATTGTATTTTAAAATATCAAAATGAGCTGGATCGGACCCAACTATAAAACCATGATGAATTGGTTTCCCAATTCTTCATGGACCATGGTCCATGGAAGATTGGGAGTCCCCAATCCGCCATGACCAAAGGTCCATTCTGCCATGGCCTTTGGTCCATGGCAGATTGGCCCCCAATCCGCCATGAACCAAGGTCAATGGCGGACATGGTGGATTGGGGTGTCCCACTCCACCATGATCCTTTAATTCGGCTCCCTAATTAATTTGGACTTGTTTTTGACCATCGAATTAAGTATTAGGGTTTTGTTTTTGAACCTAATTCATCTATAAATAATAGTGGTTATTATTAACAGAAGGATTAAAAACAATCATGAAGGATGGCCAGCAATTAGCACAGTTTAACGAAAGCAACACAGAAGCAATAATCGAGCAGACTCTAGCCAAAAACTTCAATTAATCCAGGTAAGCAGTAGCAGAGGGCTTCATTCAATTCATTAATTTTGGTGGAATCAACAATGGAGGTTTGTCTTCAATCATTAAATCCATTTAAATATATGGTGGCTTGATCTATAAATTTACAATTGGTTTCAACATACAATAAGTGTGTTTCCTTTGAAAAAAATCAACCAGTGATTGGAAAGCCATTTTAAATTGTATTTAAATTAATCCTGGATTGCAGGAAGAGTTATGGTCATTTGTTTAATCTAATAACCAAATTCCCAGTAGAATGAAATTATCCCTTTTTAAACCTAAGAACCCTAAACCTTCAAACCCTAATCTCAACCTTTTTTAAAAATCAAAACCTCAAGTCTAAAAAATATCCAGTAGCCTCCACCTTAATTCCTAAAACCTAAACCAAACCCTAAACATCCAGTAACCTCCACCTTAATTCCCAAAAACCTAAACCAAACCCTAAACATCTAAAACCCTAACTAAACCGAAACCAAACCCTAATTCCCAAAACCTAAACCAAATCCTAAACATCTAGTAATTTCTACCTTAAATCCAATACCCTAAAACAAAACTTTAAACATCCAGAAACCAAAACCAAATACTAAATCCAAAACCCTAAAACTCAAATCCTAACTTATAAAACCCTAAAACCTAAAACTAAGCTTCCAAACCCTAACTTCTAAAATTCCAAATCCCTAATTGTAGCTCTTAAGCCTTAAACAACTAAGCCATAATTTCTAAACCTATTTAGTAAACCTAATTCAGTAATTAAATTTCTAAACCCTAGACCAAAACCTTTAACCTTAATCCAAAACCCTAATCCCTCAAAACTCTAATTCCTTAAAATCCTAGCTCCTTAATTTAATCCCAAACATCGAGTAAACCCTAATCTATTCTCAAAATAACAAAAAACCCTAATTCAAGATTTAAGCCCTAATTTTGTACATTTGAATAATTAATTTATGATTGAGCCCTAGTTTTAATTATTTAATCTCTTATTATATGTTCATGATTTATTTACAAATGGATGATTTATTATTGTGGATGTTTATATAATTTAATTTGCTATTTGTTTGATTTCTTGAATTGTAAAAGGCATATTTCCACTTTATGGGTGCCTCAATTTTTTATATGTAATTTAGTTTATCATTTAAAGATTTTGGAACTATTATAAAGAACATGTTTCTACCTTTTGGTGGGTGTCCTGTTTATTTTAGCCATTGGACATAGTTGTAAGGGCATGTTTCCATCTCATACGGGTGCCCATTTGTTGTTTTGTTTTGAACATTACTTTATTTTTTATACAATAATGTTTTATTTTAATCGTGTCATATAGTATGGATAATATCTTAATAATTAAGAGTTTTATAATATTTAGACCTGAAAAGGATGTCGGTTCTGTAGACCCTTAATTTTGGTTCTAGCTAGTCTGATCCTAATTAAAGAATGCCAAGTTAAATTTGGTTCGATTTTAAAAGCTTAAACCTAGTTCATAGCTTTAAAATAGATCGGTATAGTTTTGAAAGTCCTAAATTAAGTTGGTTTAGTTTTTAAAACATTAATCTAGTCTGATTTGTTTTATCAAAGACGAAATCAAATCTAATCCAATCTTAAAAGCCTGAATTTAATTCGATCCAATCCTAAAATCTAACCAAGCTTGGTTTGATCTTAAAAAGCCTAAATGCCTTGGAAGCATGGTGAATTGGAGCCCCAATTCACCATGGACCATTGTCCATGGGGAATTAAAGACCAAATTTGCCATGGATAATTTTCCATGTCGAATTAGGAGCCTTCTAATTCACCATGGACACTCCATGGCGAATTAAAGGCATCCTAACTCACCATGGACCATGGTCCATGGAAAATTAGGGGGCCTTAGCTGGCTATGGGTTGTTTTAGTAAGATTTAATTGTAATTTTTGGATCGATCAGGTTTCCTAATTGAGATGGGATTCTGGATATCCATCATATTAGCAGATTAGGGTTTTAATGAGTCTTTGACTATAAATATATGACTTAGCAACATTGAAAGAGGACAACAAAAAGCAGTAAAAAAAAGAAAATGGAAAGCATTAGTAGTTGAGTTATTAGAGACACAAAACATTAAACCATAAAACCAAGAAGGTAGTGAATGACTATCTTCTTTCCGTTTAACCGAGATTTAACTGTGGTGCAAATAGAAAGATTGTATCAACCTAAAAATTTTTAGAACCAACAACAGAGGTTTGTAATTCTTTATTCAATTTATTCTAAATTTATAGTAATTGCTTTGATTTTGTTCCATTGTTTGTTTCTTGCACTTTTAAAAATATCCAGTAGCTTTACTTGAAGCATGACTCGATAACCCACCTAATTAAACATGATTCATATTGGTTTTAATTGCTTTTTGTGACAGTGTGTTTATTGTCCATTAAACTATTTAATTGAATTTCAAAACAATTTGTTTAAACCAAGGTTTAAATGTCACAGTAATTAAATAATCTCTAAAACCCTAAAAACCCTAGTTTAAGAAAAACCCTAATTTTTATAAATATAAAACCCTTGCTTACATAGAAACCTTAATTCCCCAATAAAACCATATCCTTTAAACCATTTATCTTTCGGGGGCGTTGCCCCTGATCCCCCTCAACGGGTGCTGCCCTCTTGACCCCTCATCAATGGGGTCAATATTTCTTTGTGGATTGTAATTCTTTGTGATTTACTTTAATTTCCTTTTATGAAAGTCTATTTTTTTTTGTGATAATTAAGCTATATGTTAGGATTAATTGTTATGTTTGGATAGTTTAATTGGTTAATTATTTATTTGGAGTTGTAAAAGGCATGTTTCCACTTTATGGGTGACTTATTTATTTAATTTGCTTCTTTTTATTTTATTTATATTTGGGCACCAATGTAAGGGGCATGTTTCTACCAATTGGTGGGTGTCACATTTTATTTATCTTATTTTATGCTTATAGACTTGGATATTGTAAAGGCATGTTTCCATCCTCGGATGGGTGCCTATTCTGTTTGGACTTATTTTGATTTTTAATACAATGATTATTTATTTCAATATTTGCATGTAATATGGATAATTTAGACTTGAAAAGGAGGCCGGTTCCAGTTATGGGGGTACTGGGCCACTTCTCACCTTTCCCATGCGTACCCATCTTTTTGAACCCAATAGGGGGTTGGGGATTCCTTAGGAATCGAGTCATCCACCCCTTTCTATTTTCCCAGCCCATCTGGGTGGCAACTCTATTTTTTTTGGGTTTAGGCCCTTGTTCTCTAAGGCCCTGAGCCTAACAATGTCGAAGTCGCAAGAACCATTCCACATGGGAGTGGGGCAAAAATCCCTACTCATAGGTTTCAATGAATCGGGTGCTGTGGGGGTGATGGGTCATTCTCACCTTCCCCATATGTACCCAACTTTCATAACCCATTAGGGGGTTGGAGATTCCTTAGGAATTGAGTCATCCACCCCTTTCTTTTTTCCCAGTCCTTCCAGGTGGCGACTCCATTTTCTCCGAGTTTAGGCCAGTGTTCTCTAAGGCCCTGAGCCTAACAATGTTGAAGTCACAAGAACCATTCCACATTGGAGTGGGGGAAAAAATCCCCCCTGCTCACAGTGGCGGCTCCATTAGGAATAAGAGAAGTTGATTCTATTGGTCTTTATATTATTTTATTCTTTCTTATTATGATATTGTCCATTGCATCATATTAGTTTGCAGTGTGTGCATGAGTTAGGATGCCTATGTAACCAGTGCTGTGTCATGTAAGGGATATCATACTTTCACTCAAGGAATGGAGATCAAGCATGCATAACCACTCATAGCCTCATACCTTTTGGTATATACTTGCTATGGGAGCCTAAAATTTTCAACCCAAAGACAAAAGCCCATGTAGTTGGCCTAGTTACTTTCCTTAGATTTTTTTCCTAATGCTTGTTGTTTGACTATGGTTGATATATCTTGGTTTGGATCTTGGCCTATTTGGTTTGTTCTTTCCTAAAATGGCCTAATTACATTATAAGCCCAAAATAATTTTATACTTTTGAATCCAAAGACCAAAATTATTTTCAAAACTTTTTAAGATGATCTTTGGACCTAAAACCATTTAAAGATGGGTCAAAAATTCTTTTTACTTCATGGCCCAAGACCAAAGCCCAAAATCTATTTTTAAAATTAATCATTTACAATGGGCTTTGGAGCAAAATCATTTTTTTATGGGGCTTATAACTATTTAGCTCAATTATGGAATGTTTAAAATCAATTTTGGGCGTAGTTTACACTAGGACCTATTAATCATAGGCATGTTTGAAGCATGAATCAACAGTTGCTTTTCTAAAAGAGAAATCTATTGATGATGAACCTTTTAATTTTTTTTAATCCATTATAGCATAAAAGTTATTTTTAGTTTATCCAATGGATTAAGATTTAATTAAAGGGAATTATCATGGTCTGACTTTTAAATTTGAAAAATGCAACTATTGGTTAAAACGTCCGAGGGAATTGTTCAAAAACAAGATGCTCCATGTTGATATTTTGTTGGCCATATACCTAGGAAAAAAAATCTCACCATTCGTGTGTGGAAGTTATAAGGTAGGAAGATTTGTTCTTGCTATCTTGATTAGGTCTGTTTATTTGATACTTTGTGCATCCATGCATACATGCATTGCATCTCATATCATTAATCTGTTCTAGCTCAAAGCCCTAGATTACAGTAGTTCAAGGGCCTATGACAACCCAACCTACTTCAGCAATGTAGAATTTAGCAGTGACTCAGTTAGCTTCTCACCAAAAGCACTGAAACCTAAACAGATCTAGAGGATGATAGATAATGCAATAAACACCAAGATGGAAGAGCTTAAGGGGGTTCTGGCTGAGGCCATGAAAAACCAAATGGTTAAAATGTTTGGGAATGTTATTAAAGCATCTGTTAGTACCAAGAAGCAGAATGACAAGGGAAAGGCCAAGGTCGGTGAAGTAGCCTTCGATGATGAGAAGATGGTTATGGACAATGATCAATACTAGGCTCAATATTTTCAGGATTCTCAAGATAAGAAGAAGGATTCGAAAGTTATAGAGAAATCAATTGTTGAAAAGACCGAGACTTCTAATATTGAGACGATGATTGCTGACCTAGAAAAGAAGTTCGAGAAGAAGCTAAAAATCAAAGAGATGTAAGAAGTGGACAAGCTGTTTGAACAAGATGATGAGGTCCCTTATAAGTTCAAGATGCCATCATTTACTATGTTCGATGGAACTGGCACCCATCATCTTAATGTGAAGTAGTACATCACTATTATGCAGTCTGCTCATGCTACTAAGGCTCAAACTCTAAGGTACTTCATGCTTTTGTTGGATCTAGTTGTGCAGAATTAGTTCAACACCTTAGAGGATAGCACTCAAAAGAGTTGGGATTTGTTGTATAAGGCCTTCATTCAATAATATGGGTACAATGCTGAGTTGGAGGTCACTTTAATGGAATTTGAGTCGATAAGGCATAAATCAAATGAAAACTTTGTTAACTATGTAAAGAGGTGGAGAAACAAGGCCTCATTGCTCAAGAAGAGGCCCGATGAGTCAGACTAGATTAGGATGATTGTGAGAGGGGTGCTGCCTAGTCTTTGTGAAAGGATGTCACACACACACATCCAGGACTTTAAGGATCTTTTTCAAGCTGGTTTACAAATTGAAAAGTGGGAGAGGGAGAAGAACCACTTTTTCTGCAAGAAGAAATGAGAAAGGGAACTACTGGTCTGGAAACCAAAGCATGCAAAAGGCAGTCAATGTTAATGCAACTAGTCAAGGCGGTATAAGACAATTTTCAAAATTGCACAAACCACTGTCTTGGGTTTTCAATAAATTGCAGAAAAAGGGACTGCTATAGCCATTAGCTCCTTGCCCATTGCCAAATCCTTTGCCACCTAATTTTGATGCTAATACATTTTTTCAACTCCACTAAATGCAATGGGCATGAAAATATTGAAATAAATAATCATTGTATTAAAAATGGGCACAAGATGGATAAATGTTTGAGGTTGAGGCATGAAATTTAGAATTTGATTGATAGCGGGAGGTTGCCCGAACCTAACTAGCTAATCACAAAGGATAACCGTTATCGAGGTTCAATAAGGTGCCACCACCGATGACTTTCATGATTGGGGGAGGCTTGAATGAGAAATTTATTCTATCTTCTTTCTAAGATGTAGATGGATAGACAACTAAAGAAGAAGTAATCCTTAGCAAGATGAAGTTAAGAAGGAAGTAGCCATTTGTATGGTGAGTGAATTTTGGAACTCAACTGATAGTGATGGTGATTTTGAGCCCAAGAATGAAGAATGGACCTGGTCCAAGATAGAAGAAGATGAAGTGATGAACACTCGATCTGGTAAGCCTTATGCAACGCCACCAACAAAGGAAGTTGAAGCTAATAAGGGAAAGGAAGTTGAAACTGGGAACAAAGAAGAAGAATATGATATTGTTCTTAAGCAATTGAAGAAAATACAAGCTAGTATCAGCATATGAGATTTGCTAGCTACATCAAAGAAGCATCGAGAAACAATGGCCAAGGTTATGGCTAGCATGCCAATTTCTACTTCTATAACACCGGAGGAGCTGGTTAATTTTGTGAAAGTCAAAGGAGTGATGAAATGTGATGATGCTCAGATGAAGAACAAAGCTGATGTGGGCATGCTGTCATTTTTAGGTGTTGATCTACCAAAGGAAGGAAGAGACCACATCCACACACTTTTTATCAAGGTAGAAGTCAAAGGAAAAAGGACTCCATATGTGATGGTAGATGATGGGTCAGCCATAAATGTTTGTCCACTCAAGATCTTACCAAAGCTTGCCATGTCAATAAGGGATCTAAGCCCAATGAGGTGACAATTAGGGTTTATGATAATACGAAGAGACATGCTGAAGGAACCTTTAAAGATTTTGTGAAGGCAGGTCCCATCGAATCCATGGTTGAATTTATGGTCTTGGATATCCCTATCACTTTTGCACTACTATTGGGATGACCCTGGTTTCATCCTCTTGGTGGAGTTCCTTCTACACTCCATTAATCGATCAAGTTTCCAAATAGGGATGAGACAGTGATTATTAAGGCCAAGGATAATGAGGTGGTGAATGCTTTGATGATTGAAAAGCCCTTCAATGGATTCCAAGTAGTTGTAATTTCTAATGATGAAGTATTACACCCTAAGGTCTTGACTATGATGAAGAACATGAACTACCTGCCCAATGTTTACCTTGGAAATGGAAAGACAAGTGTTACAGAGCTTCTAGTGTAACATCCAAAATTTTTTAAAAATTTAATAAAATAAATTATAAATTATAAAGAATATTTGGATAAATTGTGTAATGTGGGGTTTTACACGTGTTTTAACATAAATATATGTATATGTTTAAATGTTTTGAGAAATGTGGAGAAATTGATAATTTGGGAGTGTTTCTGATGCAGGTTCTATTTTGTTGATAATTTGGAAATGACCAAATTACAGACAAAACTCTGAAATTTTTCCTAGAAATTTTATGGAAAATGCTTATTCTAGAACCTATGATTTCTAATAAGTATTTTATTGGTTATTTAAAATTACATTTTAAAATATTTAAGATTTTAAATTGGAAGAGTAAAAATTTTTATGAAATCGGGTCATGAAATTTTTATACGTTATACGCATATTTTACATATACTGGTTGTATGTATTATACATATATAGGATATAAGGGTGTTATATTTATTTTAATATCAAAGCTTAGGTTTGAGGTTCTTGACCTAGGTGGGTTTTTAGAGAAAGAAAATGGGGGTTTAAATATAGTTTTAAATGGTGATACATGCATTGGCACTGACATTTTATCTGATCCCTGATGTGACAATGTCAATTTGATGTAACGGATATAAATTGATATGGCATCTGGAATGCATAGACCAGAGTGGTGCAGTGAAAGCATCATTCTAGAGATTAGTGATTAAGAATTTTTGAAACTTTTATTTGAAATTAAAATTCATAGTTGATTCAATTGATGAATAAGTGAAATTAAGGAAAATAATCTAGGGAAGGATTTAAGATATGAAATAAAAAGTTTGAGAGATGAGTATGATAGTTACAGAAAATTCTATATGTGTGCTGCAAAATGATATTTCTCAAAATTTTTGGATAAATCTAGGAATGTTGGATGAGTTTGAAAATTTAATGAAAATTTTTAATATATGTTAGAATCCAATGTATAAAATTTTATAATTTTTAAAGATGGATTACTAATTAAAAAAATAGAAGAATACAAATTTTTGGAGCTGTTCCAGCAACTCAGAATCTGTAGAAATTGATAAACATATTTAAAAACTATGGTAAACCAACCTAGAAAAAAAATCTAAAATTTACATACAATATCATATGTATTCCTAGAACATATAGTTAAAATTTCATGAAGTTTTATTAAGGTTTGATACCGAAAAAAATGGATAATCGGATGCTACCAGAAGAATTATTAAAGAGACAGATTATGTGGGTTTGGAAGATTTAATTTTCAAATATAGTAAATTAATTTGAAAAAAAATCTAAAATTTTAAATATAAATCCCTATATGTGTCAAGTGTACATGGTTAAAATTTTACAAGCTTTTATAAATAATTGGCGAGGAATATAAAAATTGAAAAGTGAGATTGACATGAAACTAAGAAAGCCATGTATTTTTGTGTAAATGAGTAATAAATTAATTTCTTGAGAAAAATGAATGAGGTAAATTATGAAAATTTATATACAGATGGGAGTAGGTATGAAGAAAGAATATGTAATTTTTAATAATTTAGAACAAAGAGATCATAATTAAAAATCAAAGAGAGAAATAGTATGTGATAGCGAATTATTTATTATGGAAAAATGATGCATGATTTAGGGTTTGAGTATGTAAAATTAGGGTATCTAAATGGATAATGTTAATTAGTGTAATGAAATAAATTAGTGTTATCAAAAGTAAATGTCATGATCTTAAGATTGGGAATGTTACATGGATGAGATTTGGTGAGGTTCATGTTGTTGGTTACATTATGTAAAATTTAAATTTTTGAAATGGGCTTCCATAATTGTAAAAGTGATTTTTTTTATATTATATTCATATACAAATAATGTTTATAATGTTAGATGTTGAAAATGAGATAAATAGAATGAAGTTTAAGTAAAGTAGTAAGTTGAAATTTAGAGTTGTAAGGAAATTTTGATGCGGATTGCTTAGATATTGATGGTTTAATGTTTAATGAGCATGTGAGTAATTTTGAATGAGTAAAATTGCTTATGAAAGAATCATACAATATGTAATGTGGTTGATAGTATAAAAATTGGATATGAAATAAAGAGGAATGATTAAGAAAGTGAAAATGAGTTTCATTAGGTATTTTATTGCAAGTGATGAAAATGAATATAAAGAAATGGTAAATGTTTGGAAAATTTGAGAGAGAAGTCACATTGGAAATGTGACTAAGACTTATATATAAAAAATTGAAATGAATGAGGATAATTTTTTTAATATATAAGATGGGAAAATTGGAAAATGACCTAAATAATGTTATAAGAATGAGAAATGATAATATTCTATGAAATATGATAAATGTTAAATTTATATATATTGTGTGTAAATGAGAAATTGAGTATAATTGTGTGATTGTATGTATGCATGTATATGATATGTGTGGTGAGTTGTTCAATATGAATACTATTATGATATGTAAAAACAAAAAAGTGGAAAGTAAGTCATATTATGAGTGTGACTTATGGTTATGTATGTGGATGATTTAAAAATATGAGAAATAATTAAAAAGTAAAATAATATGAATTTGTGAGGTGAGGGTGATCATGATAAGGTTGATCACCTAAAAATTGTGACAATGTGATATAATATGAAAGTGATCATGAGTGAGTTGATCACTTGATAAATTTGAAAAATTATGGAAAGGAAGTGAAATATGGATATGAATGTGGGAACAGAGAAAAGTGTTATATATATATATGATATGAACAATGAAGGAATGATAATAGTAAAGTAATAACACGTATAAAATGTGTAATTTTGAGATGCCACGGGCATGTAACCACCGAGTCATGGATGTAACAGTGAGATAAAAACTATTTGAAAAAAAATTATAGTGCAGGCAATGTTTATTTGTAACCCACGGGTGTGGGTTTGAGATGACACGATTATGAAAAGCATTTAATGAAATTGATAGTTTTGATTGATGATTTACAAGAAATATTTGGGATTGGTATAGTTAGAACTCATAACTTATCTTTAAAATTTTATTTATGGCTATAAACAGTGTGGAAGCAGAAGAGAATTATGAAAATATGATGAGCTATAAATGATGTGTAAGGAAATGATTATGTAAGTATGGGAATTATAAGTAATGTGAAGAGATGATAAATGAGAGGAAGTATGAAAAGTGATTAAGAGTTATCTTGAACGTGTTTAAAAATAGTATAATATGAATAAGTTGATGAAAATGATGTTTAAAGTGAATGAAACAAGGGGAAGTGATTAAGGTAAGAGTTGGTCATGAGAATTATATGGAATTTGTATGGAAAAAATTATATTGATTGTATACAATCATTAGCTCTAATAAGTTGAAATAAATATTGTTCGTAAAGATGAATCCAAAAAGAATTAAGATTTAAAAATAAGTTTGACCTAATTGAGTTAGGTTATGAATTGAAACTGTAACACCCCTTCCCGACCTACATATGTAAGCCGAGTAGAGGTGCCACACTATCCTAATGTTGCTACCAATTTTACTCAGTCAATTTTTTTTTAGTTCCGATTTTTACAGAAATTTTGCCATAATTTTGCCTAAAAATTGAGTCCCAAGTGTCGACAAAACTGGTTTTTTTTTCTGATTTTTAAAACATTTACACAAACCAATGCAAACAAAATCATTCTCAGTACACTCCCAATAAATCCCGCTTATAACCTCAACTACAACCTGCAAAAAAGATTTGCACTTCTAGTACAACATAAAGTAAAAGTTTATTATGAAATACAGTAAATAAAATATTTGTTCACTATGCAGCGGAAAATAACAATATTTACAAATTCATATATATCCAAACTCAAGTTTTACAACCCATAAAATTTATACATTTCTTTGGCAGTCAGTCTTTGATCTTTAAGCCCACTATCAACACCTCAAAATCTATACTCAACTCGGCCTAGATGAACTCTCTGGTTCTTCCCTGTCACCTGCGCGAAGAATCACATTCGCGCTAAGCCAACGGCTTAGTGGTACAAATTACAGTGCTATGATGCTTTAATGTCACGCAATCAAGATTCAAGATCAATTCAAGAGAATATTATATTTCAAATCTTACCGGTTTCAATAATGTATGTATAGTAGTCATCTCATTATTCATTTGTTTCACCATTCAATAGTCACATTTAAACAAACACAAGCATGGGCCCAAAAATAATCTAATATGCTATTCAAAGTTCAGAGTTACTGTTTTGGTCTATAATCATAATCATCAATACATTTATCCATGGAGATTCAACTAGATTTGAGTTTACGACCCAGTCATTTCACCCAATCTAGTTTTGAATAATTTGTTTTTGAGGTTTACGAACCGGTCATTTCACCCCAAAAACATCACATTTCACATTTTTCAACTGGAATCGGCTTACGACCCGGTCATTTCACCTATCCAGTGATTTATAGGCATGCCGCCAAAACCAGAACTCTGAAAATTGAATAAACATATTAGGCACACAATGAATTCATTTATCTCATTATCAATTTCTTTTCATTTCATTTCTCATAACTAATTAGGCAACCATACCTCCATTATATATTTCATTTGCATTATCATAGCCAACAACCATGGCCTCATATCTCATATGATCTCAAATCACAATAGGGCAATTCTTCATAATATCATATCTTTCACATTTCATTTCATCATCACATCTTTTACATGTCATATTCCATATTTCATTTCATCATTCAAATGGATATAATCAATGGCATTAACACATATTTTACATACTCATCACAACATTCACATCATACCAAACATACATTATTAATATGCATTAACACTGTATTAGATTTCTTAACACATTTACAATCAAATGTATGTTAAATCTCAACATCATATGAATGTATGAAATAATGTAATTTGTACTTACCTTAAAACCAACTCACACCAATCTATACACTTACTCTTCCAAGAATCCTCAACACTTAGGTTAGGGCAATTCAACCTCTTCACAACCTAATCCAAAAGGAGTATTAGCAAAATGACCATATGAATAGTACATTCTGGTTTTAGACTCCACTCTATCCTTATTTTGAAAAATTGTATAAAATAATCTACTTGACTAAAAATTCTAAAATTTTTACAGAACTAAATTTTACATCTTAAAATCATTCCTTTAAAATTTCAGATCAAACTGAACACAAAATCTTGGTCAAATAGTTCACCCAACCAGACTGCCCCAATTGCCCTGCATCCTGGCAGCAGTTCTGAACTTTGTGAATTCCATAAATTAAATTCAATCAACGTGGTTCCAAATTATTTTTCTCAAATCCTAGACTCACTAAGAAACAACATATCCAAAATTCAATTGAATATGATTTTTCTACATTTTATTAAAAATCCCGAAATATAGCTGTCTCAGTTAAGGTACCTGCTGGAACAGGTTTAGTAAAAATAATCTTTCCAAAATCATAACCATTCCAAAATCGAATCAACATATTTTTCAGTCATTCTAGACTCATAGAGGCACAACATATCAAAAATTCACTTCAAGAACATTTTTCTATATTTAATTAAAAATCATACAAGTCACAGCCTTTACTAATTGTAAAACAGAAAAAATTTCACTAAACACAACTCTTACTCTTCCATCACCAACACCAACCTAACTTCTATTCTTTAATTCCATTTCAACACTTTTACACACACCATACACAAACACACTCCAACCATCAACAACACTCCATCAAACTCAAACAAAATTCCAAATAGAACAAGAGAAAACTTACCAAAAATGATGAACTTCTTGAATTTCTAACTTGTTTTCTTCTTTCAATTAGCTCTTAAACTTCAAAAACCCTCACTTGCTCTCTTGTTTCCTTGAGGTCCGGCCAACACAAAGAGAAAAGGAAAAAAAATGACAAAGTGAAGAGACAAAGTCAAATTTCCCCTCTCTTTAAACCTCCACCAAGCAATTTAAAAAGAAAATTACCTAAATACCCTCTTCTATACAATTAAACTCCCTTTCACTTACTTGCCCTTTTTAGTAATTTCATACATAACCAAAATAAATATCCTCTTCCTTTGACCATCCATTTGACTTGTGTATATGTTATATATATGTCCATATATACAACATATACACTCCTCTTTAAATTATTTTCTCTTTCCAATAACATATACATTTTAATTCAAATAAAACAACAATTATACTAAAACTTCTAGGGCACATTTTGGGATATTACAGAAACAATTTGTTGAAATTAAAGTAGGCTGGAATTTGACCAAATAGAATAAGATGTGATAGTCATATTGAGATAGTTAGATCAATTAATCTAGAATATGGAAGTTACAAGTAATTATTAAGATTAAAAAAAATATATAATTGTATTAAGAATGTGAGAGATACATAATAATGTATATGATGTAATGTTCTTATATGTATATGGCTATGAAAGGAGTTACGATGTAATATCCCAAATTTTTTTAAAAATTTTTAATTTTTGAAAATTTATAAAATATATTATAATTAAATTGGATAAATTAAATTAATGATTTAAATGGAAAATGAAAGATTTTTAAGTAAAAAAGTAGAATGTATATGTGAAATATACCTAACATATACTTAACATATACATTAGTCAACTTTTTTAAAAGAAAAGTCAAAAGTCTAAGGGCAAAATGGTAATTATACCTTATAAACTTAAAATTATTTAAATAAATTAAAAATAAATTATTTTTGGTTGGAAGAGGTAATTTGGGGTTTTAAAATAATTAAATAATTAATTATTTATTAAAATAAAATAATATTTATATATGGTCATATTTTTTTAAGTGGAAAGAAAGAGAAAATTAAAATTAGTCTTCTTCTTCTTGGCCATGGGAGTGATTTTTCTTCATCCAAATACTCATTTTGACAAGAATTTTCAAGAATTAGTTGAAGTTTTGGTGGATTTCCAATAGGTTAGTAAGCTTCTTTTCTTAATTTTTGATTTTCTATGAAAGTATGAATATGTGGATTTTGGAATTTTCTATTAGCATGATTTAATTGTTTAATTGGGTATGAATGAAGCTATTTTTATTAATTATTAATGATTTTCAAGTCAAATGGAAGAAAGAATTAAGTTTGGGATGAGTTGGGTGAAGAGAGAGAATTTAGGGTTATGAAAAATTTGGATTCTTGGAATCATGTGTTTTAATTGTGAAAATTGATTCCAAATGTGTTGTTTTGATGCATAAACAAGGATTTTAAAAGTCAAATATTGGATTTGGTTGTATGTGGTTTGAGTTTGAGAATGGAAGTCTGATTTAGGGTTTTGGAAAATGATTTTTCCAAAGTTGTTGAATTGTATAATTTTATTGGTTTAATCTTGTTGTTTGGTGGTATAAGTGATGAATATAAGCTTAAAATGATTAATGGATTGTGTTGGAATGGAAAACCTTCAATGGGGGAAGGTTATGCCATTTTAGGGTTTTGTGTATAAGAGTATGTTTTTGTAATGTAAATAGTTTAAATGTATTAAAATATGTTTCTAATAATATAAATAAACTTTATATATTAAAATGAATGGCCTAGTATGAGAATCCAAAGTTAAAGTGAGGTTAGCCTTAAATTTTGGATTTTTGCTTGGATGGGGTTTAATTATAGTTTAATATTGGAAATGCCATTAAATGTGATACTAAATGATTATTTGCTATCACATTTGGTTTAGGTATTGAGGGAGGTTGATTTGCTTCATCCAAGTGGTGAAGGGCAAGTTGGAAGGATAGGATTGGAGGTTGTTTTAAGCTTGTTTTGATTGCTATTTGAGGTAAGTACAAGCTTTGAATACATTGGTTATGTTTGAAAGACATTTGTGCTTAACACATTTTGGTTGAAAAAAGTGTTAAGCTACTTGATACATTGGTTATGTATGAATAATGTGCTATGACATTTGTAATGTCATATATGTGTTAAATGCATTGTGAAAAGCCATTGATAATGGCTAAATTGTGTAAAATGTGAAATATGTGTATTATGTGAAAATGACCCAAAGTGTTTGGGTAATGCCAATTATTGTGTATGCATTAAGTGCATTGTTAAAAAGCCATTGGTATTGGCTAGATTACATTAAATGTGATTAATATGTAAATTATGTGGAAATACCCAAAGTAATTGGGTAATGTGTTGTAAATACAAAAATGTGGTATAATGTAATGAGATATGTGAAAACATAATAAAATGAATTGATTTCGATATAAATGAGAAATATGAATAAATTGTATGCCTAGTACGTTATTCAATTTTTAGAGTTCTATGTTTGGCATTATGCCTATGATTTGCCTATGGGCTAGATGCTGGGAGTCACTGTGAAAATATTTTTAAGGTGAAATGACAGGGTCGTAAGCCTAAAAAATGAGTCCTTAAAGCTGGGCTGGGTGAAATGTCTGAGTCGTAAGCTCAAACCTAGTTGGACTATTACATTAATATTTTGCCTACGGAGACACATGATGTCATTATGGACCAAAACAGTAACTCTGAAATTTGAATAGCATATTAGTTATCTTTGCGCCCATGTTTGTGTTTGTTTTTATGTGAATTATGGATTTTGAAATATTTGAAAAGTATGAGAAAATGGAATAATGTGATATCCATATGCATTGTGCATTGACATTGCATTTGAGTTTCATTATTATCAAGTTTGTATTACTAGGCTTTTGGCTTAGCACGATTGTTTACATCGCGCAGGTGACAGAGTAGATTCGGCTAAGCCGGAGAGTTCTTCTAGACCAGGTTGGGTCTAAACTTGTGGTTGTGCTTGTAGAGTCGATATCAAGATCACAAACACTATCAACAACATGTATATATTTTATGTTATTGTATATTTTGGGTATTATGCATATTATATCATGTTTTTTTTTGGATTTTATGCATTGTAAACTATAAAGAATGTTTGGGTTAAGTTATTTGAAATGGGTGCTTAAATGTATTCTAAATTATATATATATAAATGTTTGAGAAACTTGGTGAAATTGAGGAGTATGGGTGAAATGGTGATTTAAAATTATTTGGGAGTGTTTTTTGATGCAGGTTGTGTTTTGCTAAATTTTGGGATGTTCAAAGTACAGAAAAAACTCTGGCGAATTATTTTCAGAGATTTTCATATAAAATGTTTATTTTGGGTTCCTATAACAAGTAAAGAATATTTATATACTATTTAATTTTATATATTTAGTATTTGAAATTTTTAATTATAAATGTAAAATTTTTTATTAAATCGATCTGTGACATTTTTATAGCATACATGCGTATTTTATATATGCTAGAAATATATATTGTACGTACATAGGATATAAGGGTGTTACATACGATATTGTAGACCCTTAATTTTTGACCCAATCTGGTCCAATATATTTTATTTAGTCCAAAATAATTTTTGTGCTATCTTAATTAAATAATATTTGTTTTAGTATTTATTTTTTATAATTTTTAAAAAATAGTAATAAATAATAATAATAATAATAAATAAAAATAAAAATAAAAATCGACGACGAAAAAATTCATCACCAAAAAACAGTGTTGGAAGAAATGGCCCGTAGCCCGTTAGTGCCAATTCTCGACGCGGTTCCTCACAGCATCCCGCAGCAGTTTTTTTGCCAGCGAAATTTTTTAATGCAATTTTTTTCGAAACCAAATTCTATTTGGTTTCGGTTTCCTTTTCCTAATTCATGGTAGTTTCCGTAAACAAATTGAATTAATCATCTAAATTTCCTATAAATAAGACTAAAAACAACACAGAAAGGGGGAGGACAATAGGAGAGGAATCGGACTTTAGACAGACTTGGAAGTTAGAACTGACACTTTACAAATTGATCAGACTTTTTAGAAGAGAAGAAGCAAGCAAGCAATCCAGCTCTCAAAGGCAGTAACCTTGCCTTTATTCTTGTTCATTCAAGAAGTAATTTTTGGTGGAACCAACAAATGAAGGTTTGAATATCTATCTTTTTTTCTTATAGTAGCTTCAATTATTAAACTGTTTCTTTTTCTTCTAAAAACCCTGGAGCCCTAATTTACTTCTTCTAAGGCTTAGAACCTTAAATCGTCTGCTTTATTTTAAAAAAAAACCCTAAAATTGCTTTTTTGTTCCTTCTAAAACCCAAGAACCCTAATCTATGTCTTCAAAATCTTAAAACCCTAATCTACTTTCCAACTTTTCAAAACCTTAAATCATTTTATTAATTTACCAAAACCCTAATCCGCTTTCCAATTTTCCAAAACCTTAAAACACTAAATTCATCCTTTTAATTTCCAAAAACCCTAAAAATATATATTTTCTGTTTCCAAAAAACCTTAAATTGTCTTGCCAATTTCCAAAAACTTTATAAACTCTAAATTATTTTCTTCAATTCCAAAATCAAGACAGTAACCCCAAACTAGCTAATCTAAGCCCTAAGTGTTCTTAAACCCTAATTCCCTTAAAATCGTAAACCCTAATTTTCCTAAACCCTAATCCTTAAAATCTTAAAACCTTATAAACCTAAACATTAAAATTCAACATAGTAAGCCTAAAAACAATAATCCAGTAGCTAATAATCATAAACTTAATGTTTTAAAGTATCCAAACCCTAATTTCATGATTTTTACCCCTCAAACCCTAATTTTGTTAATCAAAGAACCTTAGCAATCTCTTAAATTATAAAACCTTAATCCATTTAAATTCCCTTAAGACTTACAGTAGCCTAAACCAATACATTCCCTAAATATTAATTAAAGAACTTTAAATGAGAAACAGTAACCCTAACTTGTATCTTTACTTACCTTATTTGATTATGTAATTTATATATGCTTTGATTTATTTTGTTTGCAATGATTGATTTAATTTATCATGGGGTAATGTTTTATTATATATTTTGATTGTTGTTTAATATCATGGATGAATGCTTACTTTCTATTTTGATTAATGTTTAATATCTTTGATGAATGATTTATTTATGATGAATGGTTATTTACTTCTATTGATTTATTTTGATTTCCAAATGTTGTAAGAGGTATATTCTCACTTTGTGGGTACCTCATTAGCTAAATATCATGTAATTTAAATTGCTTTTTATAAGGTCATGTTTCTACCTTTTGGTGGGTTTCCTATTTAGTTTAGACATGAACGATGTAAGGACATGTTTCCATCCTTGGATAGGTGTTCATTTATTTGTTTTGCTTGGACATTACTTTTATTTTAACATAATGATGCTTTATTTTAATTGTTGCGTGTAATATGGATAATATTGTTATACTTATGAATTTTATAATATTAAGACCTGTAAAGGAGGCCGATTCCAATGAACCGGGCGTTATGGGGGTGCTGGGCCATTTCTCATCTTCCCCACACGTACCCAACTTTCTGAATCCATTAGGGGGTTGGGGATTCCTTAGGAATCGAGTCATCCACCACTTTCTTTTTTCCAGCTTGTCCGGGTGGCGACTCCATTTTCTCTAGACTTAGGTCCGTGTTCTCTAAGACCCCGAGCCTAAACAGTGCCGAAGTCGCAAGAACCATTCCACCGGGAGTGGGGGCAAAAATCCCCGCTCACAGTGGCGACTCCACTGGGGACAAGAGAAGTTGATTCTGTTGGTCTTCATATTATTTTATTCTTTCTTATAATGATATTATCCATTGATCATATTAGATTGCATCGTGTGTGTGAGTTAGGACGCCCATGTTACCCGTATTGTGTTATGTAAGGGATACCATACTTTCACTCAAGGTATGGAGATCGAGCACGGCATAACCACTCATAGCCTCATACCATTTGGTATACACTTGCTATGGGAACCTAAGCCTTTTAACCCAAAGACTGAAACTCATGTAATTGGCCTAGTTACTTTCCGTAGGGTTTTACCCCAAATGTATGTTGTTTGACTATGGTTAATTTATCTTAGCTTAAACCATGGCTTATTTGGTTTGTTCTTTTTCTAATATGACCTAAGTACATTGTAAGCTCAAAATAAATTTTTCTTTAAAACTCCAAAAGACCAAAGCTATTTTCAAAACTTTTTAAAAATAAACTTTTTAAAAATGGTCTTTGGACCTAAGGCTTTTCTAACAAAAACAAATCAAAAATTCTTTTTTCTCTTGACCCAAATACTAAGGCCAAAATTCATTTTTTCTAAAATCTTTTTACAATGGGCTTAGAAATAAAATGATTTTCATCCAAAAGAGCTTGCAAATTATTTAGGTCAATTATGAAATACTAAAAATCAATTGTGAGCCTAGTTTATACTAAGAATAATTAACCATGGGCTTGTTTTTGGCATGAATCATTAGTTACTTTTTCAAGTGAGAAATCTATCTATAATAAACCTCTTAATTTAGTTTTAATCCAATATAGCATAAAAGTTACTACAGTTGGTTGAATGGATTAAAACCTAATTAATGGGAATTATTATGAACCAATTTCCATTTTTAAAAATATAACTATTGGTTGAAACTTCCGAGGGAAATATTCAAAAAATAAGATACTCCATGTTGGTATTTTGTTAACCATATACCTAGGAAAAGAGTCTCGCCATTCGTGTGGGGATGTTATAAGGTTGGAAGGAACGTCCTATTTGTCCTTGTTTGTTTGTACATGCATACATACATACATTTGCATCTCATGTCATTGATCCTTTCTGGCTCACAGCCCTAGATTACGACAGTTCAAAAGCTTACGACAATCCAACCTACGCCGGAAGCGAAGAATATAGCAATGACTCAATCACTTGCTTACCAAAAGCAATGGATCCCAAACAAGTTCAAAGAATGGTGGATGAAGCCCTCAATGCCAAAATGGAAGAAATAAAAGAGGCCCTAGCTGAGACCATGAAGAACCAATTGACTGCAATTTTAGGAAATCATGCCAAAGCATCTGCTAGCACTAAGAAACCAAAGGACAAAGGGAAGACTAAAGTCAGTGAAGTGGTTTTTGATGATGAAAAAGTGATCATAGATGATGATGATGATTGGGCTAAATACTACCAAGATCATCAAGACAAGAAGAAAGAACCAAAGATTGTTGAATGATCAACTATGGAGAAGACCGAAACTTCTGATGTTGAAAAAATGATTGCTGATTTAGAAAAGAAATTTGAGAAGAAACTGAAAACCGAGGAAATGTCTGAAGTTGACAAATTATTTCAGCTAGATGAAGAAGTTCCGTACAAGTTCAAGATGCCATCTTTTGCGAAGTTTGATGGAACCAGAAATCCTCATCTCCATGTGAAGCAGTATATCACTGCTATGCAGTCTGCCAGAGCTACTAAGGCTCAAACTGTAAGGTACTTTATGCTCTCATTGGAACCTGTTGTCCGAAATTGGTTCAATACCTTAGATGATGGAACACAAAAGAGTTGGGATCTACTTTACAAAGTCTTCATCCAATAATATGGGTATAATGTCGAGATGGAAGTTACCTTAATTGAAGAAGAGTCCATTAGGCAAAGGTCGAATGAGAATTTTATGGATTATGTGAAGAGATGGAGAAACAAGGCCGCTTTGCTCAAGAAGAGGCTCGATGAATCCGATCAAATAAAGATGATTGTGAGAGGGGTATTACCTAGTCTTTGTGAAAGGATGTCTCATACACTCATCCGTGATTTCAAGGATCTTCTCCAAGTTGGTTTGCAAATTGAAGAATGGGAGAGAGAGAAGAACCATTTTTCAACAAGAAGGAACGAGAAAGGAAACTATCAATCTAATAGCCAAAGCATGAAAAAGGCAGTAGGTGTTAACACTACTAGCCAAGGAAGAAGGAGACAATTTTCAAAATTGGGGAAACCAATGTCTTGGGTCCTCAATAAGCTTCAAAGAAAGGGATTATTACAACCCTTAAATTCTCATCCGTTGCCTAACCCTCTCCCACCTAATTTCAACACTAAAGCATTTTGTCAATTTCATCAAATGCAAGGGCATGACACGGATAGATGTGTGAGGTTGAGACATTAGATCCAAAATCTAATTGATAGTGGGAAGCTGCCCGAGCCCAACAAGTCAAACACCAAAGACAACCCATTATCGAAGTTCAATAGAGTACCACCACCGGCAACCTTCATGATTGGAGGAGGTTTGCATGAAGATTTTGTCATGTCTTCTTTTCAAGATGTGGGTGGAGAAGCAACCAAAGAAGAAGAGGTACTTGGTGAAATTAAACAAGCTATGGTGGGTAAAGAAGTGATAGTGATGATGATCTTGTGACCAGGAAGGAGGAATGGACTTGGTTTGAGCCCGAAGAAGATGATGTAATGAACACTAGATCTGGTAAGCCTTATGCAAGGCCACGACCTAAGGAAGTAGAAACTAATAAGGGGAAGGAAGTTGAAGTAGGGAATAAAGAAGAGGAAGATGATGTTGTGCTCAAGCAATTGAAAAGAACCTAAGCAAGTGTTAGCATTTGGGACCTATTGGCTACTTCTAAAAAGCACCGAGAAACTATGGCCAAGGCCTTAGCTAGTATGCCAATTTCTACCTCTACAACACCGGAGGAGTTGATCAACTTCATAAAAATTGGAGGAGTAATGAAATGTGAAGATGTTCAAGAGAAGAGTGAAGTTAATATGGGAGAAGTTTCTTTCTCGGATGCAGATTTATCGAAGACAGGGAAGAGATCACATCCGCCCTCTCTTTATCAAAATAGAAGTCCAAGGGAAGAGGACTCCATGTGTGATGATTGATGATGGGTCCGCCATAAATGTTTGTCCACTTAAGGTATTGCCAAAGCTAGCCATGTCAACAAGGGATCTAAACCCGACCGAGGTAACCATTCGGGCTTATGACAACACTAAGAGACATGCCGAAGGAACTTTCAAAGCTGCTGTCAAGGTTGGTCCAATTGAATCTATTATTGAATTTGTGGTTTTGGACATACCTGTTACCTTCGCCTTACTCTTGGGACGACCGTGGTTTCATCCTCTTGGTGGAGTTCCTTCCACCCTTCATCAAAAGATCAAGTTCCCTAACGTAGATGAGATAGTGGTCATCGAGGCCGAAGATAATGAGATTGTTAACGCTCTAATGATTGAGAGACCTCTCAATGCTTTCCAAGTAGCTGTGATTTCTGATGATGAAGTGGTGGACTCCAAAGTCTTGAATATGATGAAGAGCATGAACTACCTTCCTGGAGCTAGTCTTGGAAAGGGAAAGGCCGATTTAACAAAGTTGCCAGATTTTAAAACTCAAACTTCCATGAAGGGGTTGGGATATGATGAAGCCAACAATGCCCAGCCAAAGAAGAATGAGAAGATGAACTTCCCACCACTTGAAGTAATCTTTGTCAAAGCTTCAGATATGGGACCACTTCTTTATGTAATTTACCATCATATCATCAACATATACTTCAACTTCTTTATGCATCATGTCATGAAATAGTGTGGTGGCCATCCTTTGGTAGGTTGCTTCAGTATTTTATAAGCCGAACGGCTTCACCGTATAAAAAAATATACCCCATGTAGTAATGAAAGTAGTTTTGATTTATCCTCTTGGGCCATTAACACTTCGTTGTATCCAGAAAATCCATCTACAAATGAGTGTAGCACTCTAGAGGCTACACTATCAATGAGAATATCTATATGGGGGGTAAAGGAAAATCATCTTTAGGGGAAGCCTTGTCCAAATCTCTATAGTCCACACAGACCCTTATTCTTCCATCTTTCTTTGGCACGGGTACTATGTTGGCTAGCCAATCTAGATATTCTATTACTTCAAGGAACTTCACTTGTATTTGTTTAGTGACCTCTTCTTTAACTAATTCAGCCCTCTCAGGTCTTAATCGCCTAAGCTTTTGTTTGATAGGTTTAATGTGAGTGTAAGTAGGAATATGATGCTCGGCTATGTCTTGATCTATCCCCGGCATATCTTTATAAGACCAAGCAAACACTTCTTCATATTTTTTGAATATTTTTTCAAATCTCTCTCTCATTAGGAGTAAGGTCGGATGCTATGCTAATGTTTTTAGGATTTTCAGTTGTTCCCAAATTTAATGATTGTGTGTTAATAGAATTAATATTAAAGATGCTCGTGTAACTGCTATTTGAATGTATGCAACCATCAGGAGAAACATCACACAAGTAAGCAAAATTAGACTTTATTGCATTCATTTTTTAAAAGAAAACATCATCATCCTCATACAAAGCAGACAAATTAAAATCAAAATCAAAACCATTGTTCTCAGAATCATAAAGCAGGATGTCTTCGAACTTCTCTTCGACTAGGGCAGCAATCTCCTCCAGAGTCCTCTCAGCTTTCGGCACAGCTTCATTCTTCTCTTTTGGATTGGATTCTTTACTAGTTGGCAGGGTGAGCTCTTTCTTCACTTGATCCACTAGCTCGGCAACATCTGTAAAAATTTCAAAGCCTGGGATTAACTTACCCATGAACATGAACGGCTCGGGCTTTTCTTGGAGTGGTCCCATATCAGGAGCCTTGACAAAGATCTCTTCAAGTGGTGGGAAACTCATCTTCTCACTCTTCTTTGGCTGGACATCGTTATCTTCATCATATCCCAACCCCTTCTTGGAAGCTTGAGTTCTAAAGTCTGGTAACTTTGTCAAACCGGCCTTACCTTTTCCAAGACCAGCTCCGGGAAGGTAGTTCATGTTCTTCATCATATTCAAGACTTTGGAGTCCACTACTTCATCATTAGAAATTACAGCTACTTGAAAACCATTGAGAGGCCTCTCAATCATTAGAGCTTTAACAATCTCATTATCTTCAGCTTCAATGACCACTGTCTCATTTCCGTTGGGGAACTTGATCTTTTGATGAAGGGTGGAAGGAACTCCACCAAGAGGATGAAACCATGGTCACCCTAAGAGTAAAGCAAAGATAACTGGTATGTCTAAAACAACAAACTCAATAATAGATTCAATTGGACCAACCTTGACAGCTACTTTGAAGGTCCCCTCGGCATGCCTCTTAGTGTTGTCATAAGCATGAATTGTTACCTCGGTTGGGTTTAGATCTCTTGTTGACATGGCTAGTTTTGGCAATATCTTAAGTGGACAAACATTTATAGTAGGCCCATCATTGACCATTACACAAGGAGTCCTCTTCCCCTTGACTTCTACTTTGATAAAGAGAGGGCGAATGTGGTCTCTCCCCTCTTCCGGTAAGTCCGCATCCGAAAAAGAAGCTGCTCCCATATTAACTTTACTCTTTTCTTTAACCTCTTCACATTTCATTACTTCCCCAATTTTCATGAAGTTGATCAACTCCTCCGGTGTTGTGGAGGTAGAAATTGGCATGCTAGCCAAGGCTTTGGCCATAGTTTCTCGGTGCTTTTTAGAAGTAGCTAATAAGTCCCAAATACTAGCACTTGCTTGGGTTCTTTTCAATTGCTTGAGCATAGCATCATCTTCTTCTACTTTAACTTCCTTCCTCTTATTAGTTTCTACCTCCTTAGGTAATGGCCTTGCATAAGGCTTACCAGATCTAGTGTTCATTACTTCATCTTCTTCGGGCTCGGACCAAGTCCACTCCTCCTTTTTGGATATAATATCATCATCACTATCACTTGAATCCCAAAACCTGTTGACAACACAAATCATTACTCCACCCATCATAGCTTGTTTAATTTTGACAAATGCCTCTTCTTCTTTGGTTGCTTCTTCACCCACATCTTGAAAAGAAGACATGACAAAGTCTTCATGCAAACCTCCTCCAATCATGAAGGTTGCCGGTGGTGGTACCCTATTGAATTTTGGCAATGGGTGGTCTTTGGTGTATGGCTTATTGGGATCGGGTAGCTTCCCATTATCAATTAGATTTTGGATCTCATGTCTCAACCTTACACATCTATCCGTGTCATGCCGTTGCATTTGGTGAAATTGACAAAATGCTTTGGTGTCAAAATTAGGTGGGAGAGGGTTAGGCAAAGGACGAGGATTTAAGAGTTGTAGCAATCCCTTCCTTTGAAGCTTATTGAGAACCCAAGACATCGATTTTCCCAATTTTAAAAATTGTCTCCTCGTTCCTTGGTTAGTGTCATTAACACCGACGGCCTTTTGCATGCTTTGGCTACCAGATTGATAGCTCCCTTTCTCATTCCTTTTTGTTGAAAAACTGTTCTTCTCCCTCTTCCATTCTTCAATTTGCAAACCAGCTTGAAGAAGGTCTTTAAAATCACGAATGAGTGTATGAGACATCCTCTCACGAAGACTAGGCAACACCCCTCTCACAATCATCCTTATTTGATCAAATTCATTGGGCCTCTTCTTGAGTAAAGCGGCCTTGTTTCTCCATCTCTTGACATAATCTACAAAATTCTCATTCGGCCTTTGCCTAATGGACTCCACTTCTATTAAGGTAACTTCTAACTCAACATTATATCCATATTATTGGATGAAGGCTTTGTAAAGTAGATCCCAACTCTTTTGTGTTCCATCATCTAAGGTATTGAACCAATTTTGGTCAATAGGGTCCAATGAGAGCATAAAGTACCTTAGGATTTGAGCCTTAGTAGCTCGGACAGATTGCATGGCAGTGATATACTGCTTCACATGGAGATGAGGATTTCCAGTGCCATTGTACTTAGCAAAGGAAGGCATCTTGAACTTATAAGGGACCTCTTCATCTTGTTCGAATAGTTTTTCAATCTCAGACTTCTCTTTGGTTTTCAACTTCTTCTCAAATTTCTTTTCTAAAGTTGCAATCATCCTTTTGACATCGGATGTCTCGGTCTTTTCAATAGTTGCTTTCCCAACAACCTTCGATTCTTTCTTCTTCTCTTGAACATCTTGGTAGTATTGAGCCCAATCATCATCGTCATCAATGATCACTTTTTCATCATCAAAAACCACTTCACCAACTTTGGTCTTCCCTTTGTCCTTTGGCTTCTTAGTGCTAGCAGATGCCTCGGCATGATTCTCTAAGATTGCAGTCAATTGGTTCTTCATGGTCTCAGCTAGGGCCTCTTTTATTTCTTCCATCTTGGCGTTGAGGGCCTCATCCACTATCCTTTGAATTTGTTCGGGCTCCATTGTTTTTAGTGAGCAAGTGATTGAGTCCTTGCTAGATACTTCATCTCCGACGTAGGTTGGATTGTTGTAAGCTTTTGAGCTATCATAATCCAGGGCTGTGAGCCAGAAAGGATCAATGATATGAGATGCAAATGTATTCATGTATGCATGTATACACAAACAATTAACAAACAAGGACAAATAGGAAGTTCCTTCCAACCTTATAACATCCACACACGAATGGCGAGTCTCTTTTCCTAGGTATATGGTTAACAAGATACCAACATGGGGTACTTTGCTTTCGAATAATTCCCTCGGACGTTTCAACCAATAGTTATATTTTCAAAAATGGAAATCCATCCATGATAATTCCCATTAATTAGGTTTTAATCCATCCAACCGACTAAAGTAGCTTTTATGCTATATTAGATTAAAACTAAATTAAGAGGTTTATCATAGATAGATTTCTCACTTAAAAAAAGTAACTAATGATTCATGCCAAAAACAAGCCCATGGTTAATTTATTCTTAGTGTAAACTAGGCCCACAATTGATTTTTAGTATTTCATAATTGACCTAAATATTTTGCAAGCTCTTTATAAGAAAAGATTGGGTGAAAATAGTTTTGTTTCTAAGCCCATTGTAAAAGATTTTAGAAAAATGGATTTTGGGCTTAGTATTTGGGCCATGGGTCAAAGATTTTTTGATTTGTTTTTAGAAAAGTTTTATGTCCAAAGACCATCTTGAAAAGTTTTGATAATAGCTTCAGTCTTTTGGAATTTAAAGAAAAAATTTATTTTGAGCTTACAATATACTTAGGTCATATTAAAAAAAGAACAAACCAAATAAGCCATGATTTAAACCAAGATAAATTAACCATAGTCAAACAACATGCATTTGGGGTAAAACCTAAGGAAAGTAACTAGGCCAATTACATGAGCTTTAGTCTTTGGGTTAAAAGGCTTAGGTTCCCATAGCAAGTATATACCAAAAGGTACGAGGCTATGAGTGGTTATGCCATGCACGATCTCCATACCTTGAGTGAAAGTATGGTATCTCTTACATAACACAACATGGGTAACACGAGAGTCCTAACTCACGCACACGATGCAATCTAATATGATGCAATGGATAATATCATTATAAGAAAGAATAGAATAATATAAAGGCCAACAGAATCAACTTCTCTTATCCCCAGTGGAGTCGCCACTGTGAGCAGGGATTTTGGCCCCCATTCCCGGTGAAATGGTTCTTGCAACTTTGGCACTGTTAGGCTCGGGCCTTAGAGAACACGGACCTAGGTCAAGAGAAAATGGAGTCGCCACCTGGACGGGCTGGGAAAAAAGAAAGGGGTGGATGACTCGATTCATAAGGAATCCCCAGCCCCCTAATGGGTTTGGAAAGTTGGGTACGCGTGGGAAAGGTGAAAAATGGCCCAGCACCCCCACAATGCTCTGTTCATTGGAACTGACCTCCTTTACAGGTCTTAATATTATAAAATTCTTAAATGTAACAACATTATCCATATTACACACAATAATTAAAAGAAAGCATCAATATATTAAAATCAAAGCAAGGTCCAAGCAAAACAAATAAATGGACTGTAATATCCCAAAATGTACCCTAGAAGTTTTGATTTAATTGTTGTTTTATTTGGTTTTAATGTATGCGTGTAGTTGGAAAGAAAAAGGAAGTGAAGAGAGAGTGTATATGTTGTATATATATAGCAATATATACTACATATACAAGTCAAGTTAGTGGAGGTCAAAAGATGATTAGTTAATGATTTTAAATTAATTAAGTTATTTAGTGGAAATGGAAATTTAAGTGAGTGGGAGAAGATATTTGGAATATTTTAATATAAATGCTTGGAGGAGAGGGTTTTGAGGAAAAGTGGTTGGGAGTTTGACTTTGTTTCTTCTTTCCTTCTTTCTTCTTCATGGATCACTTGCTTTCATTTTCTTTTCTTTCCTTTTCTTTTCTTTTGGCCGGCTATCAAAGAATCAAGAGAGCAAGAAGGAGATTTGATCTTCTAAACTCAAGATTTAAGGAAGTTTTCAAGTGATCAAGTTAGAAATTTAAGAGTTTCTTCATCCTTGGTTAGCTTCCTCTTGATTCCTTAATTTTCTTTTAAGATGTGTTTGGGTTTGTTGGTTGATTGTTGATGGTATGTGAATATGTTTGATTAAGATGTATTTGAGAGTGCTTGGTTTAATTGATTTTGATGTTGGTGTTGGATTGTAAAGAAGGAATTAGGTTTGATGTTGAAAGAGTAAGAGTTGTGTAGATGTGATGGTTGTAAAGTGGTGCTTGATGTATGTTTTGAGGTTTTTTAGTGTTTTTGCAAGTTTGTTATGGTTTTGGGTGTGTTTAGTTCAGTTTGTTTGAAGTGGAAAATGGTGGAAGAAAGTGGTTTGTTAGTTGTGTTGTTGATGTTGTCGGAATCTGAATTTTTGGCCTGACACGCCCATGAGCACGGCCAAGTCTTTGGGCGTGTCGACGGTTCTGTGTTGTAGTAGCATTTACACGTCCAGTGACACGCCCATGTCACTGAGCGTGTCATAGCTACTGTGTTGGTGAAGGATTGGCATGGTCATGAACACGCCCATGTTGTTGGACGTGTCAATGTTTCTGTGAGACAGAATGTACTACACGTTCAGTGACACGCCCGTGGTTCTGAGCGTGTCAAAGCTTCTATGTTGTGAGTTTAGGGCACGGTCAGGGACACACCCGTGTTGTTGAGCGTGTCATGTGTAGAGCTTGCCCTAGTTAGACCTTAGTCTTATTATCTCATGGGTATTATTCCTTTTGGATTAGGCTGTGAAGAGTTTGAGTTACCCTAATCCAAGTATTGAAGGATTCTTGGAAGAAGAGTTTAGTGTTTTATGTGAGTTGCTTTTGGAGGTAAGTACAAACTACATTGTTGCATACACTCACATGATTTGATATTTAACATATTTGATTATACATATGTTAAGCAATTGATTACATGGTTAAAACATTTGATGATATGATGAAATATGAAAGGTATGTTAATGCAATTGGTTGTGTACACTTGAATGATGAATTGATTTAATGCAATTTGAGATATAACGAGATATATGAGCCATGGTTGTTGGCTACGATGATGATGTTTAATGTAATTGATTATGTATATTATCTTGATGAGATATGAAGCCATGGTTGTTGGCTATAATGATGCAAATGAGATGATTGAGGCATGGTTGCCTATTTTGTTTATGAAATGAATTGAGAAAGAAATGAATAAAGATATAAATGAAAAGATGGTGTGTCTAATGTGTTATTCAACCTTCAGAGTTCTGGGTTTGGCGGCATGCCTATAAAGTACTGGATAGGTACAGTTGATAAATGTGAAATATGAATTATAGTAACAGTCTTGCCGGGTTGAGGATTTCCTTGGATTTATCCGGGTTGAGGTCCAAGAGACTGGGTCTGTTATGGGTAACAGTCTTGCCGGGTTGAGGATCTCCTCGAGTTTAGCCGGGTTGAGGTCCAAGAGACTGGGTCTGTTACCCTATGCATGGATAGAGATATATATATGTATCGCCTACGGGCTTGATGATTGTGATTATTACCAAAGCAGTAACTCTGAACTTTGAATAACATATTAGTGTATTTTGGGCCCAAGTCTGTCTTTGTTATCAATGTGATTTATGAATGATGAAATAAATAAATAATGAGATTCTTGAGAATTGTTTATATGTTTGAAAGTATGACATTTACATTTCATTATGGTATAATATTATTGTAGTTTGTATCACTAAGCCGTTGGCTTAGCGCGATTGTGGTTCATCGCGCAGGTGACAGGGAAGAACCAGAGAGTTTCGCTAGGCTGAGTAGAGTCTAGATTTTGAGGTGTTGATAGTGGAGGTTAAAGATCAAAGTCATACTTGTTGCGCTCAAATTAACTCTACCACAAAGCGTCACTCGCAAGTATACGAGGTAGCTGTAGCAAAGGTGATCGCCCCAAGGTCGTCTCACAAGGAAGCTAAAGTGGCTAATTAATTATCAGATTATGAATAACAAGTAATGAAGAAATTTAAATTGCTAACTAAAGAAGAAAATTAATTGAAGTTTTTAAAACGAATAAAAGTAAATTAAGCTGATGTTTTGATTCACTTGATAGAAAGGTCTAGGGTTTGCACTTCTTACTACTTATATGTATGAACGGTTTGTTAGTACATCGAAAAAATCTGCAACCCTTTTGCCGCAGCGGAAAACAAAAATTATCTTTCGATTTATTCCCAGGATCCATGTGATCCATTCAGTTCGATAAAAGAGATCCGAAACTAACCTTTTGTGTAGCTTCAAATCGATTAACAGATGCTGCCTTCTGAAGACAAACACCCTCTAGCGAAGTCTACACGAACGTACGCCGGTCTGAGTGCTAGCTCACCAACGGCAGTGGCTGAACCTTTTCAAAAACGAAACTAGGGTTTTTTTTTTCTCTTCTTCCGTTTTCTTTCAAAACGAATAAAATGATCAGATCATCATCCCTCTAGCCCTTTTAAAACCGTTTAAAAGACTTTCCTTGTCAAAACCCTAACTGTCCATATCCTATATGGACCCACGTTTTTAATAATTATTATCTAATAATAATTATTATAACAATATTATTATTAATATCTAATAATAATAATAATACTAACAACAATAATAAAAATATAATTATTATTATTTAAGTACAGCCTACGTTCTATGTGTGTGACCCAATAGGCTCATATTAACTGGTAGTGTATTTCAATCTCTATTGAAATGCACAAATCATAATTGGCCTCTAGCAAGACATTACGACTACCCAATTAATCATGAGAATCATTATAAATAAAAACCTGAAATAGTACATGCATTAATCCCTTTGTCACACGATATCTAGTTTGAACATAAGTCATAGTAAATGCCATACTTATATTGTCCAAACTTATGATTACTCGATCTCCAAGTTAACTGATAAACAAATAAGATTGATCTTATATCAACTTATTTGAGCACAGCCATGCATTTCTTAGTTACACTTATCGAGGGGCCCAGAAGATATCTCTCTCATAGAGAGGGACAAATTCCATCTTGATTGTTCATTTTCCTCTACATAATTTATACCATGTTCAAGCATAACCTTTATAATTATCTAGTTACAGATAACGTTTGATCATGTCAAAACATAATATTCCTTATGTTGGAAACTATGACAATCTCAAGTCAAAGGATTAAATGAAAACTATTATGAGATACAATTATGACATTAAACCATGAAGTGATATCTATGTGGGTCTATCCAATACACTGTTCTCTAACATGTATCCATAATATTGATTTGTATCTTCATACCTATAATCATCTTATGATTATCAAATCAATATTACACTAGTTATATTTATTATTATCTCCATAACAATAATAAACCAGGGATATAATCATTATTATATATAACATGCAAACATAACAATGATAATAAAAACTTCTTTATTAATAACAAAATGAATAACATTAAGGTCCAAATCAATGGCCTAGGGCATATACACTAACAGTCTCCCACTTGCACTAGGCCTAGTCTAACAAATATCTCATGCCCATAGACCTAGTGTGCTGATCATGCTTGACCCGCGAGAGAGGCTTTGTCAATGGATCTGCTATGTTGTCATTTGTGTCAACTTTGCATATCTTGATATCACCTTTATCAATGATGTCTCGAATGAGGTGAAATCGCCTGAGTATATGCTTAGATTTCTGATGGGACCTTGGCTCTTTTGCTTGCGCTATGGCACCATTGTTGTCACAATAGATAGCCATAGGATTAGCAATGCTAGGCACCACTCCAAGCTCAGTGATGAATTTCTTCAGCCAAACTGCTTCCTTAGCTGCATCTGATGCTGCTATATACTCAGCTTCTGTTGTAGAATCTGCTACTGTGTTCTGCTTGGAACTTTTCCAAGTAATGGCTCCACCATTCAATATGAATACAAAACCTGACTGTGATTTGTAATCATCTATATCAGTTTGGAAACTAGCATCTGTGTAACCATTTACAACTAGCTCATCTTCCAAACCTCCATAAACCAAGAAAGCATCCTTAGTTCTTCTTAGATACTTAAGAATGTTCTTAACAGCTGTCCAGTGACCCTCACCAGGATCAGCTTGATATCTACTTGTTGTGCTCAAAGAATATGAGACATCAGGTCTAGTACATAGCATGGCATACATAATAGATCCAATAGCAGAAGCATAAGGGATCTTATTCATTCTATCTCGCTCATCAGATGTCTTAGGACATTGATTCTTGCTAAGATGAATACCATGTGACATAGGCAAAAATCCCTTCTTGGAATCTTGCATGCTGAACCACTTCAACACTTTGTCAATGTATGTACTTTGACTTAAGCCAATTATCCTTCTAGATCTATCTCTATAGATCCTTATACCAAGGATATATGCAACCTCACCCAAGTCCTTCATTGAAAAAGAATTCCCTAACCAATCTTTAACCTTTTGTAAAGTGGGGACATCATTTCCAATGATCAATATGTCATCTACATATAGGACTAAAAACACGATAGCACTCCCACTAACCATCTTGTAAACACATGGTTCATCTTCATTTTGAATGAAACCAAAGTTCTTAACTGTTTCATCAAAACAAAGATTCCAGCTTCGAGATGCTTGCTTTAATCCATAAATGGACCTTTGAAGCTTGCAAACCTTCCCAGAATTCTCAAGATTTACAAAACCCTCAGGTTGTGTCATGTACACATCCTCAAGTAAATTTCCATTAAGGAAAGCGGTTTTGACATCCATTTGCCATATCACATAATCATAGTATGCATCAATGGCAAGGAGAATCCTAATAGATTTAATCATAGCAACTGGAGAAAAGGTTTCATCATAGTCTATACCATGAGTTTGTTTGAAACCTTTAGCAACCAACCTTGCTTTATAGGTTTGTACATTTCCATCCATGTCAATTTTCTTCTTGAAAACCCATTTGCAACCAATAGTCTTAATACCTTCGGGAGGATCAATTAAGGCCCAAACTTGGTTGTCAAACATGGACTGCATCTCAAAGTTCATGGCTCCAAGCCATTTCTCTGAATCTGGACCTGACACAGCTTCAAGATAGGTAGTTGGCTCATCTTGATCTATGAGCAAAACTTCATGACTTTCAGTCATGAGAAATCCATATCTCTCAGGCTGATGACGTGGTCTATCAGATCTGCGCAGAACTTGTGTAACATTTTCAGTTTCCACAATGGCTTGTGGTTCTGAAACTATTTCTACAGGCGGTTCAATATCTTGTTGTGGTTCTATAAATTAATCTAATTGAACTGTACTCCCACTAGTTCTTTTAGAAATGAATTCCTTTTCCAAAAAGGTTCCATTTCGAGCAACAAACACTTTGTTCTCAAATGGAATATAGAAATAATATCCTTTAGTTTCCTTAGGATATCCCACAAAGATACATTTAGCAGATTTTGGAGCTAACTTATCTGAAACTGGTCTTTTCACATAAGCTTCACAACCCCAAATCTTAAGAAAAGACAAACTAGATGTTTTGCCAGTCCATATCTCATATAGCGTCTTTTCAACCGCTTTAGATGGTACACGATTTAAAACAAAAGTAGCTGTCTCCAAGGCATAACCCCAAAACGATAATGGAAGATCTGCTTGACTCATCATAGATCAAACCATATCTAATAAAGTTTGATTTCTTCTTTCAGAAACACCATTCCACTGTGGAGTTCCTGGAGGAGTTAATTGTGAAACAATTCCATAATTTCTTAGATGTTCGTCAAACTCTTGGCTAAAAAATTCACCACCTCGATCAGATCGAAGTGCCTTAATAGTTTTACCAAGTTGATTTTGTACTTCATTTTGAAAAGTTTTGAACATTTCAAAAGCCTCATGCTTATGTTTCATTAGGTAGACATAGTCATACCTACTGAAATCATCAGTAAAAGTAATGAAGTAATTATATCCTCCTCCGGCACTAATGCTTAACGGGCCACATACATCTATATGTACTAGTCCTAGCAAGTCATTAGCCCTTTCACCTTGTTCGATGAAAGTATTCTTTGTCATTTTGCCAAGTAAACAAGATTCACATTTATCAAATGATTCAAAATCAAATGAATCTAATAATCCATCTTGATGGAGTTTAGAAATGCGTTTCTCATTTATATGGCTAAGACGACAATGCCATAAAAATGTAGGGTTTAGGTCATTTGGCTTAATTCTCTTAGAGTTTATGTTATAAATATGATTCTCCCTAGAATCATCTATGTCAAGGACATAAAGGCCATTAAAAGATCTTGCAATACCATAAAGCAAATCATCTTTATCAAAAATAGAATAGGTCTTATTTTTAATTAAAAATGAAAAACCTTCATTGTCCAAAACTGAAACTGAAATAAGATTCCTACTCAGAGTAGGAACATAATAGCAATTGTTCAAATTTAACAAAAAGCCATTAGGCATATAAAGTTCATAAGATCCTATAGCTAGTGCAGCAACTCTTGCTTTATTCCCAACTCGTAGGTCAACTTCGCCCCTTTTCAGTGATCTACTCCTTTTGAGTCCCTGCACACTTGTACAAATGTGAGAACCACATGCAGTATCCAATACCCATGAAGTAGAAGCAGATAAGTTAATTTCTATAACATATATACCTGAAGATGTAGTCGCACTACCCTTCAATTTCTTCAATTCAGCCAAATAAAGTGGGCAATTTCTTTTCCAATGCCCAGGCTCCTTGCAATGGTGACAAGTTCCTTCCTTAGGAACAGGTGCCTTGGGTTCTTTTGGCTTGGGCTGTCCCTTAGGCTTTGTAGCAACTGTTGCTTTACCCTTTTCCTTGCCTTTCTTCTTCATAGGCTTACCCTTATTGACATTCAATACATGGGTAGCCTTAGTGGGCTTTTTAATATTCCCTTCAGCAGTTTTGAGCATACCATGTAGCTCAGGAATGGACTTTTCCATGTTGTTCATATTATAGTTCATAACAAAATGTGAAAAACTGCTGGGCAAAGAATGAAGGATCAAATCCGTGGAGAGTTCTAAACTCAAGGGATATCCAAGTCGGGCAAGGTTATCAATGTAGCCCTTCATTTTCAAAACATGAGCGCTAACCGATTCGCCCTCTGACATCTTGCAGTCAAATAATGCAACAGCAGTGTGGAATCTATCCTGCCTAGCTTGCTGTTGGAAAGCTTGTTTGAGATGGACACTCTCCAAGTGTTCCAGATCCTTCTGAAGTTCTGGACACATAGTAGCAAGCATAAGCATCCAATGTCATTGGAATCATCCCTATGCTTCTTATGCTTGTTCTTATCAGCATTAGAAGCATTAGCAGGAGGTGGCTCAGGGACAGCTTCATCAAGCACATAGGACTTCTTTTCTTGTTTGAGAACAATTCTCAGGTTCCTAAACCAATCAACAAAATTAGTCCCATTCTCTTTCAGTTTTTCCTTCTCAAGGATGGATCGCAGTGATAAAGTGGAGTTATTGTTGGTAGCCATTTCAATCTACAAAATATGAAAATTTTAATTAATAAAAGGTGATAAGTAATTAAAATCCCACTAAAATATAACCCTCAATCATCACAATGACATTTTAGTGGGCTAAGATCCAATTTTTACTTAATATTAAGTCAGCTTTGGCATGACACTTAAAATCAAGTTATTATGGTAGGTAACCCCTTACCAATTACATCACATGTAACTCTTAGATGATATGGGATCATGACATCATATGTCATAGCATGTTATACCCCATCTAATGCCTTAGGCCCAAAACCATTTTGATAGCCTAATTAAGTCTAACCAATTTTAAACGCATGAGCAGCACCATTACTCATCATATCTTACTAGGATAACCTAAAGTACTTTGCTTTGGCAAAATCTACATTTAGGTGATCTTAGCCTTGATAAGTGTTTAAGATATGGATGGCATTAAAACTTAAATTAATAGTGAGGGTTCATTCCATTTAATTTTGAAAACATGTTAAAATTAACATTTATATATCACATCCTATATGCATATATAAAATATCAAACATGACAACTCATACATATTCGATAAAAATAAACGTGACATAGTATGGCCAAACTAGATATGATCTTCATGAGACCAAATGAAGATCATATAGGCAACCCTAGGTGAAAAGAAAACCTATCTATTACAACATTTGCAATAGTACATTTCTTCATATCTTGAAAGGCAACTTCATCTCCATGGAATTTTTCATCTTCTTCTCCAGGCTTGAGTCTTCATTATTACATTAATAATAAAAACTAAATACTAAACTAGTAATAATAAAGTTACAAAAATAAACAACACGCAGGCCGTAATTATAATCCATAGATATGAATAAACAATCACATAGATCATAAAGCCATACTATGCACCATGCCAAGACATCAAATAATCATAGCATATTTCATATAAACATCTTAAAATAACCAAATAAGTTGACATGCATAATGTCACCTGAACGAACTATAAGGCGCTGTGCACACGGCGGTCCCACTGGCCGGTCAGCGGGCGGGGTTCTGAAGGGGCAGCGCCCCTGGGCGGGGTCGAGGGTCAGCGCCCCTCGAAGCTAAACAGAATCATTAATCCAATTAATTATTTTCTGTCAAAACCCTTATTCTGTCAATCATATTAAACAGAATATAATAGCAATCTATTAATCATATTAACAGAGAACTATTACAAGAAACCTTAGAAAACGATTTACTCAATAATCATATTAATCAAAATCGAAATCTATGTATACATTCAATATGAATAAATGAATTGAATTAATCATATTAACCTTAATTCGAAACCATAACAGATTGTATACCAACCCTAATTCGACTTCACAGAATTGTATCTTATACAATTGGTCATCTTTGACATCATATATCAACAACGATTTAGGTTATATCTCATATAATAGATTCGAATCATCATCAAATGATAAAATGAATCCTATCATGCCATTCGAAAAACAATAGATCACATCAACACATCAACATGGCATATTTTGAATTAAATGGAATCAACAAGGGGCTCTGATACCACTGTTAGTAAATCGAAAAAATCTGCAACCCTTTTGCCGCAGCGAAAAACAAAAATTATCTTTCGATTTATTCCCTGGATCCATGTGATCCATTCAGTTCGATAAAAGAGATTCGAAACTAACCTTTTGTGTAGCTTCAAATCGATTAACATATGCTGCCTTCTGAAGACGAACACCCTCTAGCGAAGTCTACACGAACGTACGCCGGTCTGAGTGCTAGCTCACCAACGGCAGTGGCTGAACCTTTTCAAAAATGAAACTAGGGTTTTTTTTTTCTCTTCTTCCGTTTTCTTTCAAAACGAATAAAATGATCAGATCATCATCCCTCTAGCCCTTTTAAAACCGTTTAAAAGACTTTCCTTGTCAAAACCCTAACTGTCCATATCCTATATGGACCCACGTTTTTAATAATTATTATCTAATAATAATTATTATAACAATATTATTATTAATATCTAATAATAATAATAATACTAACAACAATAATAAAAATATAATTATTATTATTTAAGTACAGCCTACGTTCTATGTGTGTGACCCGATAGGCTCATATTAACTGGTAGTGTATTTCAATCTCTATTGAAATGCACAAATCATAATTGGCCTCTAGCAAGACATTACGACTACCCAATTAATCATGAGAATCATTATAAATGAAAACCTGAAATAGTACATGCATTAATCCCTTTGTCACACGATATCTAGTTTGAACATAAGTCATAGTAAATGTCATACTTATATTGTCCAAAATTATGATTACTCGATCTCCAAGTTAACTGATAAACAAATAAGATTGATCTTATATCAACTTATTTGAGCACGGCCATGCATTTCTCAGTTACACTTATCGAGGGGCCCAGAAGATATCTCTCTCATAGAGAGGGACAAATTCCATCTTGATTGTTCATTTTCCTCTACATAATTTATACCATGTTCAAGCATAACCTTTATAATTATCTAGTTACAGATAACGTTTGATCATGTCAAAACATAATATTCCTTATGTTGGAAACTATGACAATCTCAAGTCAAAGGATTAAATGAAAACTATTATGAGATACACTTATGACATTAAACCATGAAGTGATATCTATGTGGGTCTATCCAATACACTGTTCTCTAACATGTATCCATAATATTGATTTGTATCTTCATACCTATAATCATCTTATGATTATCAAATCAATATTACACTAGTTATATTTATTATTATCTCCATAACAATAATAAACCAGGGATATAATCATTATTATATATAACATGCAAACATAACAATGATAATAAAAACTTCTTTATTAATAACAAAATGAATAACATTAAGGTCCAAATCAATGGCCTAGGGCATATACACTAACACGGTTATTCCTCTTAACTAATTTAATTCCAAAGATTAAATCTCAAACAACTTAATTAATTGAGTCAAGGAAATAAGCTCTCGCATTCAAACCTCTTACAACTAATCTTGTTATAATTGAAACAATCTTTTTAATAGGTTATATCTCTAATTCACCTAAGTCCCTAATTGAATCGTTACAGCATTAGACTTCATCTCTCAATCCATCATATAATACCTAAAACACATAATTGGTGGCCAATCAATTATATATTAACCATATTTCATTCAATCAAGGCTAAAGAAATTATTAGCTAAGAGAATAACCAATTCATACTATCATAGCAGATCCATACAAACCCTAGACTAGATCAAATTAGTTCATGATGCAATCAAACATACTCATCTTATTAATATTCAAAGAAATCAAATTAGACATGATAATATCCATTAATACAATTTCAATGAAAATAAAGAGAATAAGTTCGAGAATAAAACCAAGTTCTGAAGAATCTCTTGTTCAAATCTTGCAAGAAGGATGCATCAATGGCTAGAACAATCTAATCCAAGCTAAAGTAATCAAAAGTGTAATCAAAATCAAAAGAAAACAAAGTTATCAAAACCCTAATCTCTTGAACGGCTCAATTCTCTCTCAAAATCACCAACCGTCCTTCAAACCCTAGCTTCTCTTTCCTTTTATATGAATCGGCCGCTTTAAAATCCGCTACGGGCTTGGTTCATGAGAGACACGGCCAGGTTGCATGTGACTTGGCCGTGTGAGTGCTCTTTGGAGGGACAAGGCCAATGACTTGGCCGTGTCCCTTGCATGTGTCGCCTATTGTGAAAATTCCTTCTTTTTCTTCTTTGGTTGAGTGACACGGCCAGTTGGAGGTTGACTTGGCCGTGTTAGACCCTTTTGGAGGGACACGGCCAGTGACTTGGCCGTGTCCCTTGCCTGTGTTTGCTTCTGTGAAATTTTAGTCTTCTTTGCTTTGGATGCAGGTGAGACACAGCCAGGTTGGAGTGCCTTGGCCTTGTCTGGGCTTCTTTGGAGGGACACGGCCACTGACTTGGCCATGTCCCTTGCTTGTGTCTCTCTCTGTGACTTGCTCTTCCTCTTTAACTTGATATGGGACACGGTCAGTGACTTGGCCGTGTCCTCTGCCTGTGTCAGCTACTGCCCCTTTTCTTTTTCAATTTGTTTCCTTGCCCTTTTTAACCTAACACAAAACTCAAAACAAACTTTAAACAAAAAGTAAATTGACAATAACCAACAAAACATAAACACAATACTAGAAACTAGATCAAAAACGACATAAACACTTAAATAAACTAAAACTACCAAAATTAATGAAAACACTAAACAAACCGATAAAAACTAACAAAATACCTAAATAAAACAATAATTATGATAATAAACAAGACACAAATCTATAACAAAAACTAATAAAACAACTACCCCACACTTAAAACTTTGCTTGTCCTCAAGCAAATTCACATAGCATAAATTAAAAACTCAAACAACCTTAACTATAATTCCAGCATATAAGATGAAATACTTTAAGATATCAGACATAAATAATTGAATTTTCTTCAATCAAGATTTTCTTAACTCATTCGTTAATCCAGACATACAAATCTTATCTCTCATCTAAGTGTTTCACTCGATTTCAAAAGTTAATCACTCAAACCACTCATGACTGCATACTGCCATAAACTTGCTTAATTATCCAATCTCCCTCACTGATTTTCTCAAGAAATAATCTGAAGGTCTTTCATTTGGATGTAATGGGGCTAAGGTAAAGGTGTGAGAAAAGACATTTAAGCTGGAGCATCAAGAAATGGAGTATCTAAATGTAACACCCCCACATCCAATACACGCACACTACAAACACCACAATGTAATATACGTGCACTGAACATAGGGATGCTACGGATTTTATTACATTCAAAACATTTTAAATAATACTATAATCTTTCTCATTATACCTTATAGAAAATAAGTCATTAACTTATAATATAAAACAAATAGATATATATATACATTTACTTAATACGCAGCGGAATATAGAAAATATTTACAAATGTACATATGTTTACATTATAAACAATACTTTACAAAATATAAAGAAGTTATACATGATTGGCAGCTTTCTCTGATCTTTAAGTCCCAAAATAACCTCTTCAATTTCTACTCTCACTCGGTCTCGAGGAGCTCTCAGGTTCAACTCTGTTACCTGCGCGATCAACACTATCGCGCTAAGCCAACGGCTTAGTAGTACAAAAATATGCTTATGCTATGCTTTAATGCCATGCCATACTATACACATCAATAATAAGGCAACATTATAGTTGAAACACTAACATCATACCTTTACCTTTCACAAAAGACATTCACATAAGCATATCACATTTCAAAGTTCTTTCATAAATCTCATTATTCAATTAATTTGCTATCAATGAATCACATGTAAACAAAGACAAGCATTGGGCCCAAGACACACTAATATGCCATTCAATTTTCAGAGTTAATGCTTTGGTTTTGTTATTACATTTATCATTATCATAATCCCAACTAGGCTTCAAGGATTTAGGTTCAACCAAGCTTCAAGGGGAGCAAAGCATGCTAAGCAACAACCCAACTTGGCTTCAAGAACCAATCCAACCTAGCTTCAAGGGTTGTAACATCTCAATTAGGCTTCAAGGACTTAGCCAACCTAACTTCAAGAGAATGTTACCAATAGGCATGCCACCAACAACAAAACTCTAAAAATGAATAACACATTAGACACACAATTCATTTATTGTTTCATTCTCAATTCTCATCATCAATTAGGCAAACATGCCTTATGTTCTTTCAATGGAATCATCATAGCCAATCACAGTGGCCTCAAATCATACAATATCTCAATTCATATTATTCATATAGCATCATTGATACAATATTTCAAAGTACATATCACATTACCATTCACAATGCATTTAGCCTAACATTGTTCATATGCTTCATCAATCTCATCAAATGTGTGCTATAATCTCAACATCATATGAATGTATGTTCTACATATATTTATTTAGATCATTCTTTGTTTTCAAAGTGTTTAGAGTGTTTATGTTTAGGTTTAGGAACAACAAAACCTTTAAAGAATCAAAACAAAGTGAGAAAAGTCAAGAAACATCACAGTAGCAAACACCTTCATGGGACACGGCCAAGCTTGTGGCCGTGTCTCTCAAAACCAATTGGCAGAAACAAACACATGCATAAAACACGGCCGTGTCCCTCCAAAATCAATCCAACACGGCTCAATTTTCCTTGACTTGGCCGTGTCTCTCTTGAATTGGCCGTGTCTCTCAAGAATAAAACCCTATTTGTGGTCAAAACACTTCTAATTGCATTTAAACACATGATACACAACATAAACTCATTCAAATGGATGTAATCAAAGTCATTAACACTTATTTTGCATGTTTAACACAATAATCACAATTAACCATACATTTAATCATTCATCACATCAAAACCCTAAAACCAAATTCACTCTTGATCTTCCACTATCAACCTCCACATAACTTACCATATTCAAGACCAAACCAAACACCAATTCAATCTTTTAACTTACAATCAATTCTAACACTTATAAACACAACTCAAACACACCAAATCATCACATCAACAAATCACAATTCATCTTAGACACAACTTCAAGATTAACAAAAGAAAACAAGAGAGTACTAACCTTAAATGAAGAAATTTCACAAATCTCCAACCAACTCCTTTGATTTCTCCTTCAATTTGATTTTAGAAATCAAACTTTCCTCTTGCTCCTTTTCTCTTGACAAGGTTCGGCCACCAAAGAAGAAGAAAAGAAATTGAAGAAGCAAAGTCAACCTTTTCCTCTCTTTAAACCTACACCAAGCAATTCCCAAAAGAAAATTACCTTAATACCCTTTTTCATTTAACTTAACTTTTGTCACTTGTTTGCCCATTATAGTAATTACACACATATCACATAAAAATATCTTCTCCCATTGACTCCTCATATTGACTTATGTATATGTTATTTATATTAACATATATACAACATATACCTTCCCTTTACACCATCATTTCCTTTGCAAAAATATATATACATTGATCCAAATCAAGCAACAATTATATTTAAAACTTCTAGGGCATACATTGGGGTATTACACTAAATTAGACACTACTCTTGCTAAGAAACTCATAACTCCTTCAAACAACATACTCACCAACCATTGATACTTTCATACACTTGCATACTCAAAGAAAAATACATGAGTCGACATTCCTCTTTTGATGACAAATGCTATAACATATATGAATTTTGTATATATATATATATACTCTTTTTTTTATCAATAATTTATCACCATTTTATATATATATATATACAAAATATAAGCTTTCATGGAACATCTAGCTTAAAATGTAGAGGAAAAGAATCATCAACTCTTAATCTAATACAATGTGCAAAGTATGCATTTCAACCCCAAATAGCAATACCATTTTTTTTTTACTTGCTTACCCCACACTTTGAAATAAACCACCCTATTATCATATCATAAAGCTCCATTCCTTAATGCAGGTATGATGATAATAAGAACATGTTGAGTTGAGAATTGTGTTGATCAAACAATAAAAAGGTCAAAGGCTCAACTTGGCTCACTAAGGAAATCAATATTAAGGGAGGTCTTTTTAAGCTAAAGGGCTAACCTAATTTGCCTTCATCAGTTTAAAACTTGAGATTAAATCATAATGTGAGTTCAATTAGTATGCAAAAGCAAACTCTAGAGATGCAAAATCATGAAGGTACACACTTAAGAAAAGAAAATCAATTGACAATAATATCAAATTTATGAGGCTCAAAACTCACACAGGTGGGTTCACAAAGATTTATATGTCATGAATTGCAGAATGTGAAAATTTATCCTGAATGAATTCAAATGCTAATCTTTATGCTGATTCTAAAGTCCCAACTATAATGCTAAAATAACATAAAAGATCAATAAATTTCCAACAATTATGCCATGCACAACAAAAACAATAAACAAACACGACAAACAAAACGAAAATTAAAGAAAAGTTTAAAGATTACCCCACACTTTAGAATTTACATTGTCCTCAATGGAAAATAAGAATAATAAAGAAAAAGAGTTAAAGGACAACCTGTCTTCCATCGTACCTTGGTGAGGCAAAATCCTAACTTTCCATCACAAACACAAAAGTTCAAAAACAAAAGTACAATATATAAAAATAAAATATCCAAATATAAAATGTTAACATGAAAACCAAAAATAAAAATAATAACAAAAATACACTAAACAAGATAAAGCAAGGAACTCAAAATCTATGGAAAAGGCGGGCGTGAAGATGATGCAGCCGAGGGATGGAGACTCAAGATCTTCGCAAGGTTACTATTAATCTATTCCAACTGCTGCAAGACCTCAGCATGGTTATGATCCACCTTGCCATCCAGTCGATCCACTTTGCCCTCCAGGGCCTCAATCCTAAGAAGTACCTCTTGACTTTCCAAAACCGGAGCATCCTCATCTAGGTCAAGAGAATCTGAGTCTGACTCCTCTTGGACCTGTGCTCTCTTCTGCCTGTCCCCCGGTGCTGCAGGCTCATCTGAAGGCATCACATAAGTCCCTCTCCTATGCACCACCATGTGCATCTTCTCAAGTGTAGCTAAATCCAAAGAGTCATTACCCGAAATTCTAGTCATGCGACTAGTACTCGGGTCAAAATCCTCAACAAGGGCTACTGCTAATGTGGTAATCAACCCCCCAACACAAATTGCCCCCTTTCTTTTGTTAGCCACAATATCAAAAATATCGGCTAACCAATAGCCGGCACTAACATGCATTGCATTCAAAGCACAATCCAGGAAAAATAGTTGACTCAATTCAACCACACCCGGGCTTACTCAAATGTAAAAACCTTTTCTTTTCCTGAAATGACATGTTAGTACGCAATATACCACAAGCAAGATAGTTAGCAATATCTGCAAACCAAGGTGCATCAAATACCACAAAAAGCTGCTCATCAAGAAATGCTTCTAAATTTTTATGAATGCTATCAGATGCAAGATTTTCACTAAAGAAGGGTAATCTAGATAAATGATCAGCAACTACATTCTCACTATCCTTAGTATCCTTAATTTGGAAATCAAATTCTTGCAATAACAACACCCATCTAATTAAGCGCGGTTTAGCATGTTGTTTTGTTAACATATATTTAAGAGCTGCATGATCAGAATGCACAATAATTTTTGACCCAATTAAATATGCTCTAAATTTGTCTAAAGTAAAAACAACAGCTAACATTTCCTTTTCAGTTGTGGTGGAGTTCATTTGTGCACTATTCAGGGTCAAACTGGCATAATATATTCGCGTAATGAAGAGGAGCATGATAAGCATTTGCGGATTGTATTGCAGACCCTGAGGGAGAAGCAATTATATGCTAAACTGTCGAAGTGTGAGTTTTGGCTTGATCAAGTAACTTTTCTTGGTCATATAGTTTCAGCAGATGGTATTAGAGTTGATCCAAGTAAAGTTGAAGCTATTTTGAATTGGAGTCCACCGAAGTTCATGACTGAAGTTAGAAGTTTTCTGGGTTTGGCAGGCTATTATCGACTCTTTGTGAAAGGTTTTTCTTTAATAGCTACTCCACTCACCAGATTACTTCGAAAGGGAGTTAGATTTGTGTGGATAGATCAATGTCAAGCTAGCTTTGAGCAGTTGAAAGAAATGTTGACTCAAGCGCCTGTTCTTACTTTACCTGTGGAAGATAAACCATATGTGATTTACAGTGATGCTTCACATAATGGTTTAGGATGTGTTTTGATGCAAGAGGGTAAAGTTGTAGCTTATGCTTCTCGGCAGTTGAAGCCGCATGAGCTTAATTATCCAACGCATGATTTAGAGTTGGCGGCTATAGTGTTTGCTTTGAAGATTTGGCGACACTATTTGTATGGGGAGAAGTGTTTTATCTATACAGATCATAAGAGTTTAAAATATTTGGGAGTTCAAAGAGAGCTTAATCTTCGATAGAGACGTTGGTTGGAGTTGATCAAAGACTACGACTGTTTGATTGATTATCATCCGAGTAAGGCGAATGTTGTTGCTAATGCCTTGAGTCGGAAGTCTTTGGCAGGTTTGTCGGTTTATTCACTCTCGTTGCTTGTTGAATTGAGAGCATTGCATGCTAGATTTGAATCATGCGATGATGGTTCACTGTTTGCTCAGTTGCAGTTGAGACTGGTGTTGTTGGATCAGATTAAAGAGGCTCAATGGACTGATGGGAAAATTCAGAAGATTGTTTCAGATTGTCAACATGGAGAAAGTAGAGATTTCCATGTGAGAAATGATGGTAGCCTTTGGTTCAAAGATAGGTTGTGTGTTCCTGATGATGCTAGTTTAAGAAAGATTATTTTGGAAGAAGCACATCAATTGGTTTTTGCTATACATCCTGGAAGTACAAAGATGTATCAAGATTTGAAACAGCATTATTGGTGGTCAGGTATGAAGAGAGACATTGCGGAGTTTGTATCCAAATGTCTCACTTGTCAGAGGGTGAAAGCTGAGCAACAAGTTCCAACAGGGTTGCTTCAACCTTTAAAAGTGCCTGAATGGAAATGGGAGAGAGTGACAATGGATTTTGCATCTGGTTTGCCATTGACTCAGAAGAAGTATGATGCTATCTGAGTGATTGTTGATCAGTTAACAAAGACAGCTCATTTTCTTTCAGTTAGAATGGACTATTCTCTTGAGAGACTGGCTGAACTGTATATCAATGAGATAGTGAAGTTGCATGGAGTCCCGATTTCTTTAGTGTCTGATCGAGTTCCCCGGTTTACTTCAAGATTTTGGAAGAGTTTGCATAATGCATTGGGTTCTCGATTGCACTTTAGTACTGCTTTTCATCCACAGACAGATGGGCAGTCAGAGAGAGTGATACAGATTATTGAGGATATGTTGAGAAGCTGTGTCATTGATTTCTCTAGAAGTTGGGACAGATTTTTGCCACTGGTAGAATTTGCTTACAACAATAGTCATCAATCCAGTATTGGTATGGCACCATTTGAGGCATTGTATGGTAGAAGATGTAGAACGCCTTTATGTTGGAATGAACTTGGAGAAGGTAAATTGATTGGTCCTGATTTGATTAAAGAGACTGAAGAGAAAGTGAAAATAATTCGGGATCGGTTAAAAGCAGCTTCAGATCGGTAGAAATCTTATTCAGATTTGAAAAGGAGAGACATAGAGTTTAATATTGGAGATAAAGTATTTTTGAAAGTGTCTCCTTGGAAAAAGATTTTAAGATTTGGTCGTAAAGGAAAACTGAGTCCTCGTTTTATTGGACCGTATGAGATATTGGAAAGAGTTGGACCAGTTGTTTATCGTCTTGCTTTGCCCCCTGAATTGGATAGAATCCACAATGTCTTCCATGTTTCTATGTTGGGAGATACAGATCAGACCCATCTCATGTTCTGTCGGTTGAATCCATTGAAGTAAGTTCGGATTTGACTTTTGAGGAAGAACCAATTGCTATTCTGGCACATGAAATAAAAGAATTGAGGAATAAGAAAGTGCCATTGGTGAAAGTTCTTTGGAAAAATCATGGAAGAAAAGAGGCAACTTGGGAGAGTGAGCAAGCAATGCGAGAGCAATATCCTCAACTATTTCAGACTTGATATCAGGTAATTTCGGGGACGAAATTTCTTTTTAGAGGGGGAGAATTGTAATATCCCAAAATGTACCCTAGAAGTTTTGATTTAATTGTTGTTTTATTTGGTTTTAATGTATGTGTGTAGTTGGAAAGAAAAAGGAAGTGAAGAGAGAGTGTATATGTTGTATATATATAGCAATATATACAACATATACAAGTGAAGTTAGTGGAGGTCAAAAGATGATTAGTTAATGATTTTAAATTAATTAAGTTATTTAGTGGAAATGGAAATTTAAGTGAGTGGGAGAAGATATTTGGAATATTTTAATATAAATGCTTGGAGGAGAGGGTTTTGAGGAAAAGTGGTTGGGAGTTTGACTTTGTTTCTTCTTTCCTTCTTTCTTCTTCGTGGATCACTTGCTTTCATTTTCTTTTCTTTTCTTTTCTTTTCTTTTGGCTGGCTATCAAAGAATAAAGAGAGCAAGAAGGAGATTTGATCTTCTAAACTCAAGATTTAAGGAAGTTTTCAAGTGATCAAGTTGGAAATTTAAGAGTTTCTTCATCCTTGGTAAGCTTCCTTTTGATTCCTTAATTTTCTTTTAAGATGTCTTTGGGTTTGTTTGTTTATTGTTGATGGTATGTGAATATGTTTTATTAAGATGTATTTGAGAGTGCTTGGTTTAATTGATTTTGATGTTGGTGTTGGATTGTAAAGAAGGAGTTAGGTTTGATGTTGAAAGAGTAAGAGTTGTGTATATGTGATGGTTGTAAAGTGGTGTTTGATGTATGTTTTGAGGTGTTTTGGTGTTTTTGCAAGTTTGTTATGGTTTTGGGTGTGTTTAGTTCAGTTTGTTTGAAGTGGAAAATGGTGGAAGAAAGTGGTTTGTTAGTTGTGTTGTTGATGTTGCCGGAATCTGGATTTTTGGCCTGACACGCCCATGAGCACGGCCAAGTCTTTGGGCGTGTCGATGGTTCTATGTTGCAGTAGCATTTACACGTCCAGTGACACGCCCATGTCACTGAGCGTGTCATAGCTACTATGTTGGTGAAGGATTGGCACGGTCATGAACACGCCATGTTGTTGGACGTGTTAATGTTTCTGTGACACAGAATGTACTACACGTTCAATGACACGCCCGTGGTTCTGAGCGTGTCAAAGCTTCTGTGTTGTGAGTTTAGGGCACGGTCAGGGACACACCCGTGTTGTTGAGCGTGTCATGTGTAGAGTTTGCCCTAGTTAGACCTTAGTCTTATTATCTCATGTGTATTATTCCTTTTGGATTAGGTTGTGAAGAGTTTGAGTTGCCCTAATCCAAGTATTGAAGGATTCTTGGAAGAAGAGTTTAGTGTTTTATGTGAGTTGCTTTTGGAAGTAAGTACAAACTACATTGTTGCATACACTCACATGATTTGATACTTAACATATTTGATTATACATATGTTAAGCAATTGATTACATGGTTAAAACATTTGATGATATGATGAAATATGAAAGGTATGTTAATGCAATTGGTTGTGTACACTTGAATGATGAATTGATTTAATGCAATTTGAGATATAACGAAATATATGAGCCATGGTTGTTGGCTATGATGATGATGTTTAATGACATTGATTATGTATATTATCTTGATGAGATATGAAGCCATGGTTGTTGGCTATAATGATGCAAATGAGATGATTGAGGCATGGTTGCCTATTTTGTTTATGAAATGAATTGAGAAAGAAATGAATAAAAATATAAATGAAAAGATAGTGTGTCTAATGTGTTATTCAACCTTCAGAGTTCTGGGTTTGGCGGCATGCCTATAAAGTACTGGATAGGTGAAAAGACCGGGTCGTAAGCCAATTCCAGTTGATAAATGTGAAATATGAATTATAGTAACAGTCTTGCCGGGTTGAGGATTTCCTTGGATTTATCCGGGTTGAGGTCCAAGAGATTGGGTCTGTTATAGGTAACAGTCTTGCCGGTTGAGGATCTCCTCGAGTTTAGCCGGGTTGAGGTCCAAGAGACTGGGTCTGTTACCCTATAAATGGATAGAGATATATATACGTATAGCCTACGGGCTTGATGATTGTGATTATAACCAAAGCAGTAACTCTAAACTTTGAATAACATATTAGTGTATTTTGGGCCCAAGTTTGTCTTTGTTTTCAATGTAATTTATGAATGATGAAATAAATAAATAATGAGATTCTTGAGAATTGTTTATATGTTTGAAAGTATGACATTTACATTTCATTATAGTATAATATTATTGTAGTTTGTATCACTAAGCCGTTAGCTTAGCGCGATTGTGGTTCATCGTGCAGGTGACAGGGAAGAACCAGAGAGTTCCGCTAGGCCGAGTAGAGTCTAGATTTTGAGGTGTTGATAGTGGAGCTTAAAGATCAAAGACATACTGCCAAACATGTATATATTTTATGTTTTGTAAAACTTGAGTTTTGATGTATAAGTATTTGTAAATATTTGTTATATTTTCCACTGCGTTTTGAATAAACATTTTATCTATTGTGTTTTATATTATAATTTAAATGTTTTAAATTTGTTCATATTATTGTAAAAGAAATGAGTCGTTTGGTTAGTAAACCGTGGCATTCCTATATTCAGTATACGTATATTACGATCGTAATAGCATGTTGTGTACGTATACGGGGTATGGGGGTGTTACATGGACATCCATCCGAAGATGGAAACATGTCCTTACATCATATGCCTAAATAGGACACCCACCAAAAGGTAGAAACATGCCCTTTACATTGGTTCTAAAATAGAAAAGCAATTTAAATTACATGATTTTTAACTAATGAGGTACCCACCAAGTGGAAACATACCTCTTACAACATTTGAAAATCTAAATAAATTGATAAAAGTAAATAATCATTCATCATACATAGATCATTCATCAAAGGTATTAAATAGAAAGTAAACATCCATCCATGATAAATTTAATAAGTCAAGCATAGAACTTAAATAAATTAAAGCATGTAAAATAAATCAAAGCATAATCAAATATGGAATTGAATAAGGTAAATAAAAATTCAAATTATAGCTATTGTTTCCATTTAGGATCCTTTATTTCATATGTTTAGGGTTTTGGATTTTTGAATTTAAGCTACTGTAACTTTTTAAAGAATTAAAATATATTAAGGATTTTATGTTTTAAAAGGTTGATAAGACACTTTGATTAAACAAATTAAGGTTTGAATGGTGAAATCATGAAACTAGGGTTTTGGACACTTTAAAATACTTTTGATTTGTGGTTTTAAATGATGATTTCAAGCTTACTGTGTAAAATTAAAATATTTGTGGTTTTATGGTTTTTAAAGTTTTAAATGATTAAAGTTTAGAAAAAGTTAGGGTTTAAGGTTTTAAAGGGGTTAAAGTTTACTATTTTAGGTTTGGAAGTTGAATTTGGGTTTAATATTTTTAAAATTAGGGTCTCGGTGATGCATGAATTTATTTTAGGATTTGGAAAGACAATTTTCAATTTTCATGAAGTTTAAGATAATAAATAAACGATTTAAAATTTATAAAGCAAAAAAAAAGAAATTTTTGGAGCTTTTAGAAAGAAACAGAATCAAATTTTGGTTTTGTTGAAAAACATGTTCAATTAGGTTTTTGGAGTTTTGAAGAAATAAAAGTAACAATTTTATGTCTTTTGGAAAATAAACCAACGAAATAAGGTTTTTAACTTTAGAAAAACTAAATTAAAGTTTTGGGATTTTTGATTTTGACAAACACAATTTTATAATTTTAGCTACTGTGGAAAACAAAAGAATTTAATACATACCTCCTTTTGATAGTTCCTCCAAAAAATAATTCTTCTTGGATGAACAAAAACCAAAGATAGTTGCTGCCTTTGATTCATTTTTTAATGTGTTGCTTCTTGCTCTCAAAAAGTCAAATTGATTTGCTGCCTTTCCTTCACAGATTCGGTTTGCAATTCTCCCAATTTTCATCCCTTAATTCTGATCCCTTTTTCTCCCTTTTGTGTTGTTATTTATAGAAGTTTTTTTATTGGTTTTTCCTAGTTACTCACGGCATACCATATTTAATAAGAAAAGGAAACCGAAACCTAATTGTATTAGGTTTTGAAAAATTTGCGTCGAAAAATTTCACTGGAAAAAAAAACTGCTGCGGAAAAATTACGCTGGCAAAAAAATTTGCCGCAGGAAAAATTGCGCTGGCAAAAAATCTACCACAGTTGGCTGCGACACGGGGCGGGGAATAGGCCTAAGGGCCATTTCGCCCGCAGGAAAATCCTGCGGGGGGAAATGGCCCACGGCCAAGCCCGCTGGAATTTTCGGCAACGATTTTTTCATCGCCGATTTTTATTTTTATTTTTATTTTTTGATTCTTATTTTTTGATTTTTATTTTTTATTAATAAAAATTAGATAATAAAGCAAAAATTATTTAATTAAGATAAAAAAAATTATTTTGAACCAATTAAAATATATTAGACAACACAAAAATTATTTTGGACTAAACAAAATATATTGGGCCGGACTAGGTCAAAAATTAAGGGTCTACAGACACCCTCTTTGATTGGAAAGTACGGTCGATGGTTAATAATATTAGAAGAATTTGAGATTGAGTATGTAACCAGGAAAATAATCAAAGGTAGAGCGGTGGTAGAATTCCTGGCCCAACAACCATTACCAGATAGCGAAGAGGTAGTCTTGGAATTTCTGGATGAACATTTAAAGGTAATTGAAGTTCAAGGATGGAAAATGTATTTTGATTTAGTAGTAAATAGGAAAGGAGCAGGTTTGGGAGTTATACTAGAATCTCCCGAAGGGGAACTCATCCCTTTAGCAAAAAAATTGAAATTTAGGGCAACCAATAATATGGTGGAGTACGAAGCTTGTATTTTTGGTTTGGAAACCCTAATGATTATGAAGGTGGATAATGTGGAAGTTTTTGGTGATTCACTGCTAGTAGTATCCCAGGTAAATGGAGAGTGGGAATTGAAAGAAGAAAAATTAAAACCATACCACCATTGTTTGACCATAGTGAAGAAGAACTTTAAGGAGTGTAGATTTATACATCTACCAAGAGAAGAAAATCAGATGGCTGATGCCCTAGCTACATTGGCTTCGGTATGGGAAAATCCTGTCAGCTTATTCCTTAAGCCTCTGATTTTGACCAGTTCATCAACTCCTTGCCATGAATATGAAACAATCATGGAAATTGAAATAGACCATGATGCATGGTATGATACTATAACGTGATTTTTGGAGGAAAGGGAATACCTTCGGGGGCAAAAAAGAAAGAAAGAAGAGCCATAAGGCGGTGGTCATTGCAATACATTACATTCCATGGAGAGTTATATCGATGATGGCCTAATAGGGTGCATTTGAGATGTTTAAGGAAGCTTGAAGTGGAGCGTATCATGTCAAAAATACATGCGGGAAGTTGCGGACTGCATATGAGTGGTGTGGCCCTAGTTAAGAAGGTTATTCGACAAGGTTACTACTGGTTGACCATGGAGAGAGATTGTATTGAGTTCGTAAAGAAGTGCCAACAATGTCACATGTATGGTAACTTGAATCACATGCCTCCTTGGTGCGTCGCGCCTAGTGCTATAGTAATACCGCAAGTGCACAGATCGCCCAAGTAATAGAGTAGTGAGTGACTTATCGTTCCACTGAGGACAAGGTCAAGTACTAGTGCAAACCTTAACCGTTGTTTAGCAAATTAATAGTTGTGTGATGCTTTGTAATTAAAAACAACTAATTTAATAACTGAAAGTAAAGGGAAATTAAATGTTGTGCAAAAAGGATTGATGATAATAATACTATCCAGATATTGAATCCCCTAGCCTCAATGATATTTATGAACATCAATTCAGTTAAATCACATAATAAAGCTGTGTTGGCATTCCTCTAACTTAGACTAAAACCTCTCTCGAGTGAATTAATCCCTAATCACTAAGTAGAGTACTGGAATCTCTTCTCAAACACAATTAAATAGATCTTGCATTAAGAATAAGGAACTATAAACCAAAGGATCTTGTAAGTCTATCTCTAGTACTCCAATCAATCCTCAACCCTTATGAGTATTCAATTCATATCAAGCTTTCTCAAGTCAATAATATGAAAATGGCAACCAATCAATAAGCATGCTATTATCAATTGGAAATAAATCATTAAGCATCATAAGAATAAAACAACTCAATCAAATGATTCAACTAAATATAATTATTCAATCCATACAAATAAGCTAGGGTTCATCAATATCTAGATAGAGAAGGAATTAGTTCATGTTCAAAACAAGAAAAATAGAACAAGAGAAATGAGTAAAAGAAACCAAACAATCCATGGCGAATAATTTTTATTTCTTTACTTCAATCCTTGATTCTTGGTTTAGGTCTTGTATAGGATGTATCTCCTTCTTCAAACTCAGCTCTAACTCAGCTCCTTGCTCCAGCAGTTGGCTCCTTCTCTCTTGTTCCAGCCTTCACGTCCAAGCCACCTTTTTTTTCTTTTTTTTTCTTCTCCTTTTTACTCTCTTCAAAGCTCACAGCCCATACCTTCCAGCTCACCCCATTCCCCCTTGTCTTCCACACTCCCTTTGTTTAACCTTTCTTTTCCTCAAATTAGGCAAGCTTTTCTTTTTGTTTAATATTACTTTTGGCAAAAGCTAGTCTTTGTTCCCCACTTGTCTGCTAAAGAAATTCAATTATTCAAAGTTGGCCTATGTGACACTGCCAAGCTTGCTAGCCGTGTCTCTCACTTTGCTTGGGACACGGCCAAGCTTGCTGGCCATGTCTCCTTCTACCCTTTCTTTCCTTCTTTTCTTCTAGGTGGCAGGCCAAGCTCCTGGTCGTGCCATGTGACACGGCCAGTGGCTTGGCCGTGTCATGTGGGTGTATCACTTTCTGCTTTTAGCTTTGCTCTTCACTTATTCTTTGGCTTAGTTTGGGACATGGCCAAGCTTGTGGCCGTGTCAGGCCGTGTCATGTTACATGGCCACTGGCTTGGGCGTGTCACCTGCCAGTGTCAGCTTCTGCCTTCGTTTCTTTCCTTTTTTGGTTTTGTTCCTTGGGTGAGACACGGCCAGCAAGCTTGGCTTTGTCTTTTGGGTGTGTTAGCTACTGTCTTGGAATTCATTTGAGGGACACGGCCAAGCTTGCTTTGGCTTGGCCATGTCTTGCTTGATTCATGCTCTTTCTTCATTGTTTTGATCATCCAAGGGAGTTTTTGCACTTGAACCTAAAACAAACACTTTAAACAAACTTTAAACAAAAATCAAATGAAACATTAACTAAAAACACATAGAAATTCATACTAAAAACAGATATAAAATGATCTCATCAAATACCCCACACTTAATTCCTTGCTTGTCCCCAAGCAAGGCTAAAATCAAAACAAGCTGAACACAAAAATTTTGTCAAGTTCAAGAGTTATAAAAATGCAACAAGACTTCCCTATCCCTAAATCTGTAATCAATATCAAATTGAACAAAATCGATACCAATGCAATTAAGTGTCTTTCCATGCATAACCTATGTTGTCACTCCCTCACCAACTCTTAGAAAGTGTTTGATCAAGGTGGTGTTTACACTCATAACAATCAATGAAAGATTATTGCCATAGGCTTGCTTATCTATCAAATCTCCACCACTTAATTATAATCAAGCATCAATCAAAAGGTTTATTGGGTGGTAATGGGGCTAAGGTAGAGGCATGGCATTTAGGAAATGTGAGCTTAATCATTAAGTTCAAGAGCACTTCAAGAATGAAGTAACCGATCATATATATATAACCCAACGATCCCAAAACACCTTCCTCTTATCTACCCCTTGATATTTAAAGAACATTTCAAGGGGACTCACTTATTACATCTTGTAACATATTCCAACCCTTTTAACAAGAACAATAATTATTCTCATTATTTTTCTTCTTTTTATTTGATTTCTTTGTTTTTTTTTATTTTTTTTTCTTTGCAATCTTAAACCTATTAAATTTAACCCCACACTTAATTCAACAGAACACTTGGTCATAACGCTCTTAAAATGCTCTTTGACCTAATGAAAGGGTAAGAGTTAAAACAACAAGGTTCAAGTTAATGATGTTGTGAAAAAGAAAGAAAAGGAAAAATGAAATTGGCTCAAAATTGGCTAAGGTTAAAAGTAGGGTTGGACTTTTTAAGCCAAAGTGGGTTCACCTAATTGCATTAATCATCTTGATGCCAAATTGAAATTTTTATGTAATCTTAAAATGCATGTCAAAGCAAGTTCTAGCAATTCATCAATCAAAGATGTTCACCCACAAAAAGAATAATAAGTTGATGGCTCAATTCCTCACTAGGTTAATGGTGATGCAAAGAAAAACCAACAAAATTGACAATAAGCACCAATTCTACTCAATTCTCAAATTAATGCTTCTAGAATTCAAAGGTCATCAATCAACAATTTATAACAATTGAACTTTCCAAATTTCATTTATTCAAAGAAAAACAAGAAAAACATTAACTAAACTTAAATTAAAAATAAAAACACAAAATGCACCCCACACTTAAAAATTCACATTGTCCTCAATGTGAGCATGCATAAACTAAGAGAGAGTTTAGATGAAACCCTTTTTTTTTCAAAACAAAAAATACAGGAATTAAAGACATAAAAATTAAAGAACGAATAAAATGGTGGGTTTCCTCCCACCCAGCACTTCTTTAACGTCGTATTAGTTGGACGTTCAGGGCAAATGTCCCTAGTCTTGGAGATGTAAAACCTCCATTAAGTCCTGTATTTCCCCTCCAAAATAAAATTTGAGCTTGTGCCCATTGACTTTAAAATCTCCTTTTTCCTGGTGAGTTATTTCAACCACTTCGTAGGGGAAAACTTCCTTGACAGTAAAAGGATGAGACCATCGAGATTTCAACTTACCTGGGAAGAGTCGAAGCCTTGAATTGTACAATAATACCTGATCTCCCACTTGAAACTCTTTCCATTCCTTAATGTGAGCATCATGCCATCTCTTGGTACGTTCCTTATACATTCTCACATTATCATAAGCTTGCAATCTCCACTCGTCCAACTCGCTTACCTGCAATTTTCGCCTTTCACCTGCACAAGCTAGATTAAGGTTAATTTGCTTTATAGCCCAGTATGCATTATGCTCAATTTCAACAGGTAAGTGGCAAAGCTTTTCCATATACCAACCTAAATGGTGTAGTGCCCAAGGGAGTTTTGAATGTAGTCCTAAAAGCCCATAGAGCATTGTCCAATTTCTCAGACCAATCCTTTCGGGATCGCTCTACGATTTTTTCCAAAATTCTTTTAATATCCCTATTTGTGTTCTCGACTTGGCTACTAGTTTGGGGATGATAAGGAGTAGCAAACCTATGTGTAATTCCTAATCTAAACTTTTGCAAGTTGAAAGTTACAAAAGTGAGTACCCCTATCACTTATAATTGCTTTTGGTGTACCAAATCGAGAAAACAACTTCTTCAAAAACTTCACCACAACCCTAGCATCATTGGTTGTCAAGGCTTGGGCTTCAGGCCATTTAGATACATAGTCTATAGCAACAAGAATATATTTGTTACCAAAGGAATTCGGAAAGGGTCCCATAAAATCAATCCCCCATACATCAAAATTTTCACAATCTAAAATCCCATTTTGGGGCATTTCATCACGAGATGAAATATTTATAGTTCTTTGGCAACGATCACAACAATTTACAAATTCATAGCTATCTCTAAACAAAGTAGGCCAATAAAATCCTGATTCTAGTACCTTTTGAGCAGTCCTATTGGCTCCCATATGACCACCAGCTAGTCCAGCATGGCATTGACTAAAAATGTTCATTGTTTCGGGCCATGCCACACATCGTCGGATCATGTGATCCTTACATAATCTAAACAAAAAGGGATCCTCCCAAAAATAATACTTTAAATCAGAAAAGAATTTCTTCTTTGCTTGATAAGTTAAGTCCTTAGGGAGTTCCCTAACAGCTAAATAGTTAGCAAAATCTGCAAACCAAGGTGTTTCAAAATTTAGATTACTTACCTCACTTACCATGGCGTACAACTGCTCATCGGGGAAGTGATCATCAATGTCCCCTTCTTCAAACCTCTCTAAGGTTGGATTCTCCAAGCGAGAAAGGTGATCTGCTACAAGATTTTCAGCTCCCTTCTTGTCTTGAATCGTCAAGTCAAATTCCTGTAACAATAAAACCCAACAGAATAACCTAGGATTTGCATCAATTTTTGCAAATAAGTACCTCAAAGCTGAATGGTCTGTATAAACAATCACTTTTGACAAGATTAGATATGATCTAAACTTGTCAAAAGCAAAAACCACAGCTAGCAGCTCTTTCTCTGTAGCTGTGTAATTAGCTTGAGCTGTGTTCAAGGTCTTGCTTGCATAGTAGATAGGCTGGAAGTATTTCTCCTTGTGTTGACACAAGATTGCTCCCACTGCAAAGTCACTTGCATCGCACATTAGTTCAAATGGTAGATTCCAATTAGGAGCTACCATGATTGGAGCATGGGTCAATTTCTCCTTAAGAGTTGTGAATTCTCTCAAACATTCCTCATCAAAAACAAAATCCACATCCTTCTCAAGGATTCTTGTCAATGGATGGGCTATCTTAGAAAAATCTCGAATGAACCTCCTATAAAAACCCGCATGTACTAGAAAACGTCTGATGGCCTTCACAGATGTGGGTGGTGGTAACTTCTCAATGGTGTCTACCTTAGCTCGATCCACCTCAATGCCCTTGCTTGAAATTTTGTGTCCCAACACAATTCCCTCTTGAACCATGAAATGACAATTTTCCCAATTAAGCACTAAGTTGGTTTCCTCACATCTCATCAAGACTCTTTCAAGATTTTCCAAACACCTGTCAAATGAGCTGCCATAGAACGAGAAATCATCCATAAATACCTCCAAAACATCCTCAACAAGTTCATCAAAGATTGCCACCATGCACCCCTGAAAAGTCACAGGTGCATTGCACAACCCGAATGGCATTGTTCGATATGCGAATGTCCCATATGGGCAGGTGAATGTAGTTTTCTCTTGGTCTTCTGGGGCAATAGGAATTTAGAAATAGCCTGAAAGACCATCCAAAAAGTAGTAGTACTCATGGCCGCATAACATCTCCAACATCTAATCAATGAAGGGCAAAGGAAAATGATCCTTTCTAGTTGCATCATTCAATTTTCTGTAGTCAATGCAAACCCTCCAACTGGTAACTGTTCTTGTTGGGATTAGCTCATCATTTTCATTAAGGACCACTGTCATCCCTCCTTTCTTTGGTACTACATGAATTGGGCTCACCCAAGGGCTATCCGAGATCGGATAGATAATCCCTGCATCAAGTAGTTTTATCACTTCAGTCTTCACTACATCTTTCATCTTTGGGTTTAGTCTCCGTTGTGGTTGCACTACTGGTTTGAATTCATCTTCCATTAGTATCTTATGAGTGAAATAGGATGGACTGATACCCTTGATGTCTGCTATCTTCCAAGCTATCACCTGCTTATGTTTCTGCAACAACTGGATAAGCCTCTCCTTCTGCTCAAAAGATAGGTGGGAACTCAGAATTATTGGTAGTTTCTTTTTCTCCACCAGAAATCCATACACAAGGTGATCTGGAAGAGGTTTTAGTTCCAAGTTGGGCGGATCAATCACCGATGGTTTTGGCTTCTCTTCCTTTGGCATCTCAATAGTCTCATATTCCCTCCATTTGAATGAATTACTTGCTTCAAGAAAAGCAACCTACTCCATTGCTTCTTGATCCTCAACATTTTCCTGCAATAAACACAACTCAAGGGGATCCTTGGAAACAATGTTAGTAACACAATTTACGGTCTCATGCTCAATAACATCATTGCATGATTCCACCTCATCAAGTGAAAGTAAATGTTTCATGGTATCTTGTATCCTAAAAATAACTTTCTCATCACCCACTCTCAAAGTTAATGTGCCATCATGAACATTGATAAGGGCACAGGCTGTATTTAAAAATGGCCTACCAAGAATAAGTGAAACATCCGCATCCTCATCAATATCAATGACAACAAAATCATTGGGGAAAATGAAATCCTCGACTTTTACCAAAACATCTTCTATAATGCCACGAGGGTGGACTACTGACTTATCAACAAGTTGGATGGTCATAAGTGTTGGTTTAGGTTTACCAATGCCTAACTCTTTAAACATTTTATAGGGCATAACACTTATGCTAGCCCCTAAATCAGCTAATGCACTCTTAACCTCAAGGTTACCTATCAAACATGGAATGGTAAAACTACCTGGATCTTTTAACTTCTTAGGTAACCTCCTTTGTAAAATAGCCAAACTCTTTTCAGATAAATGAACTAAACACACTTCCTCAAGTTTCCTTTTGTTAGAAAGGATATCTTTCAAAAATTTAGCATATTTAGGCATCTGTGACAAAGCTTCAGCAAATGGAATATTAATGTGCAATTGTTTAAAAAGTTCAAGAAACTTACCGAACTGAGCATCAATCTTGTCCTTATTCAATCTTGCCGGATAGGGTACTCTAGGTCAGTATTCCTTCAGTATGGGGTTGCTTTCTTATGGCTGCTTCTCTCTCTCACTTTCTAGTGCAGCTTTCTCTCCCGAAGTGACAGGAGGATCGTTGTCTTTTTCTTTTTCTTGTACTTCATCCCTTTTCTCTGCCACTTCTCCTCTTTTCTCATCCACATTTCCCTTGATCTCTTTTCCACTCCTTAGTGTAATTGCCTTAAGCTGCTCTTTAGGATTTGCCTCAGTGTTGCTAGGCAAACTTCCTTGTGTCTCTCACTGAGCAACCTGGCAATTTGCCCCACCTAATTTTCCAAATTATGAATAGAGGCTTGCTGATTTCTTAGGGTGGTTTCAATTGATTGGAGCCTAGTTTCAGAAGCTACTATAAATTTATCCATCATGTCCTCCAAACTACTCTTTCTTGGAGGGGTAGCTTGTTGATGTTGGGGTTGCTGGAATCCAATGGGAGGTCTTGGATTATTTTGATTATTCCATGAGAAATTTGGATGATTTCTCCACCCCAGATTGTATGTAGGAGTTATTCTATTATTGCCTTGGCATATTTCCCACATAATCTACTTGCTCTTGCCTAGCAAACATGTTGCCACTTTGGCAATCTTGACTTTGATGTCCACCTCCACACAATTCACAACACATCACTTGCATTACTTTCCTAGAAGAACAGACCAAAGAATCAAATTTTTTATTCAATGCTTCCAATTGGGCTGTCAAAGCCACCACAGGATCTAATTGGTGTGAACCCATGACTTTCAGCTTTCCTGGCTCCCTTGAAGCTTGCCACTGATAATTGGTGATAGCCATGTCTTCAATTAAGTCCCTTGCTTGTTCAGGTGTCTTGTTGTTTATGGTACCACCAGCTACTGCATTAATGGATTGCTTACTTACGTAATTCAACCCATTGTAAAATGTTTTAATTTGAAGCCATAGTGGAAGTCCATGATGAGGACACCTTCTCAACAAATCTTTAAATCTTTTCCAGGCATCATAAAGGGCCTCACCATCTTGCTATAGAAAGGATGAGATATCATTCCTCAAATTAGCAGTTTTGGACGGTGAGAAGTATTTTTCTAGGAATTTCTCTGCCAACTGACCCCATGTGGTGAAGGTTCCTGGAGGAAAAGATTTTAGCCACTTCTTTGGTCTATCTCTAAGGGAGAATGGGAACAACCTCAACCTAATTGCATCATCTGAGACATTATTTATCTTGAATGTGTCACATATCTCTATAAAATTGTCAATATGTGCATTAGGATCTTCATCAGGAAACCCATCGAACTGACAAGTCTGCTGCACCATTTGAATTACATTTGCCTTTATTTTGAAGTTGTTCGTAGCAACTGTCGGCCTTCAGATACTAGATTCAGCTCCATTGAGATTGGGCTTAGCAAACTCCTGCATTGTTCTTGGTCCAACTCCTTCCATCACTTCAAATACTTCTTCTTGCTTTATTTCCAGATTTATTTCTGTTTCTGCGTCTTCCAGAACTGCCTCCCCTTCTTCCTTTCGCTTTCTCCTCAAAGTTCTCTCTAGCTCTGGGTCTAACTCAAGCAGTTGGGATGAGCTAGCTCTGGTCATAAACGGTAAGAAATACATAAAATGATAGAAAATAAGCAAGAACCAATATTAAAAACAAATGAAAATAAAACTAAATCAGTAGTCTTAATTATATTACTAATATTGAAACCATTGTCGTCGGCAACGGCGCCAAAAACTTGGTGCGTCGTGCCTAGTGCTATAGCAAAACCACAAGTGCACGGGTCACCCAAGTAATAGAGTAGTGAGTGAGTTATCATTCCACTGAGGACAAGGTCAAGTGCTAGTGCAAACATTAACTGTTGTTTAGCAAATTAATAGTTGTGTGATGCTTTGTAATTAAAAATAACTAATTTAATAATTGAAAGTAAAGGGAAATTAAATGTTGTGCAAAAAGGATTGATGATAATAATACTATCCAGATATTGAATCCCCCTAGCCTCAATGATATTTATGAACATCAATTTAGTTAAATCACATAATAAAGTTGAGTTGGCATTCCTCTAACTTAGACTAAAACCTCTCTCGAGTGAATTAATCCCTAATCACTAAGTAGAGTGCCAGAATCTCTTCTCAAACACAATTAAATAGATCTTGCATTAAGAACAAGGAACTATAAACCAAAGGATCTTGTAAGTCTATCTCTAGTACTCCAATCAATCCTCAACCCTTATGAGTATTCAATTCATATCAAGCTTTCTCAAGTCAATAATATTAAAATGGCAACCAATCAATAAGCATGCTATTAACAATTGGAAATAAATCATTAAGCATCATAAGAATAAAACAACTCAATCAAATGATTCAATTAAATATAATTATTCAATCCATACAAATAAGCTAGGGTTCATCAATATCTAGATAGAGAAGGAATTAGTTCATGTTCAAAACCAGAAAAACAGAATAAGAGAAATGAGTAAAAGAAGCCAAACAATCCATGGTGAATAATTTGTATTTCTTCACTTCAATCCTTGATTCTTGGTTTAGGTCTTGTATAGGATGTATTTCCTTCTTCAAACTCAGCTCTAGACTCTCCTCCTTGCTCCAGCAATTGGCTCCTTCTCCCTTGTTCCAGCCTTCACGTCCAAGCCTCCAATTTTTTCTTTATTTTTCTTCTCCTTTTTACTCTCTTCAAAGCTCACAGCCCATACCTTCCAGCTCACCCCATTCCCCCTTGTCTCCCACATTCTCTTTGTTTAACCTTTCTTTTCCTCAAATTAGGAAAGCTTTTCTTTTGTTTAATATTACTTTTGGCAAAAGCTAGTCTTTGTTCCCCACTTGTCTGCAAAAGAAATTCAATTATTCAAAGTTGCCCTAGGTGACATGGCCAAGCTTGCTGGCCGTGTCTCTCACTTTGCTTGGGACACGGCCAAGCTTGCTGGCCGTGTCTCCTTCTGTGCTTTCTTTCTTTCTTTTCTTCTAGGTGACACGGCCAAGCTCCTGGTTGTGCCATGTGACACGGCCAGTGGCTTGGCCGTGTCATGTGGGTGTGTCACTGTCTGCTTTTAGCTTTGCTCTTCACTTGTTCTTTGGCTTAGGTTGGGACACGGCCAAGCTTGTGGCTATGTCATGTGACACAGCCACTGGCTTGGGCGTGTCACCTGCCAGTGTCAGCTTCTGCCTTCATTTCTTTCCTTTCTTGGTTTTGTTCCTTGGGTGAGACACGACTAGCAAGCTTGGCCGTGTCTCTTGGGTGTGTCAGCTACTGTCTTGGAATTCATTTGAGGGACACGGCCAAGCTTGCTTTAGCTTGGCCATGTCTTGCTTGATTCATGCTCTTTCTTCATTGTTTTGATCATCCAAGGGAGTTTTTGCACTTTAACCTAAAACAAACACTTAAAACAAACTTTAAACAAAAATCAAATGAAACATTAACTAAAAACACATAGAAATTCATACTTAAAATAGATATATAAAATGATCTCATCACTCCTGAAGAATTGCATTCTATATCTTCACCCTGGCCCTTTGCCACTTGGGGTATTGATATTATAGGGAAGATATATCTGACAGCTTCAAACGGTCACCGTTTCATTATAGTAGCGATAGATTATTTTTCAAAATGGATCAAAGCCGAATCCTTCAACAAACTGGGCGCAAGTGAAATGGCTAGATTTATTGAAAAGAACCTCATTTGCAGATACGGGGTCCCGCACAGTGTGATATCAGACAATGGGGTATAGTTTCAAGGAGCAATTAAGGATTTATTCTCGAAGTATCGAATGCATCATCACTGGTCCTCTCCTTATAGACTAAAGGCTAATGGTGCAGTAGATGCAGCAAACAAGACAATTAAGCAAATTCTATCCAAGATGACCAAGACTTATAGGGATTGGTTAGAAATGCTTCCCTTTGCTTTATGGGGATATAGAACAAGTGTGCGAACGCCTACTGGAATGACACTGTTCTCTTTGGTTTATGGGATAGAAGCAGTGTTGCCAATTGAAATAAAGATCAAGTCATTGAGAGTAGTTTTGGAAGCCGAACTGCCTGAAATGGAATGGGTAGCGAGTAGAAACACATAGTTAGCTTAACTAGACGAGAGAAGGTTAAAGGCACTATATCATCACCAACTGTATCAAAAGAAGATAGCTCGAGCCTACAATAGAAGGGTTAAAATCAGAAAACTCAAAGTCGGGGATTTGGTGTTGAAGCAATGTAAGCCTAATGTATCCGATCCGAGAGAAAAATTTAGGCGTAGCTGGGAAGGGCCATATGTCATGAAACAAGTCATGAACAAGGGTGCAGTGAAGCTATCGGACATGGATGGGAATGAGCTTAGTGAGCCAGTGAACGTCGATAGACTGAAGAGGTTTTATGTATAAAAAAAAAGGAGCTCGCTAGGTTAAAAAGCCAAAAAGGGTGGCCTAGGCAACAGGAGTGATCTTGTGTATGCTGGCTTTATGTTTGGTTGTTCCCCAATTTAATAAAATATAATTAATGTTAAAATTGTTCTATGTGCACTATCAAAAGTATTTGACCAGATTTGGATGAAATAAATAAATATAATAGCAAAAGATGATGACAAATTATAAATGAAAAAGAAGCATATTTTATTACTTTAATTATTTTTCATCCTAACAATACACTTTATGAATTGACAAATGTAAAATCTATGGCAGATGATAAGTGTTACGTGCATGCCAGCTTTGCCTCAGCCGATCCAAGTAGGCTTCAGTCAAGCAAGGCATGTTTAAATTGAGTGTAAAGTCATAATAGCGAGGCTTAGGTCCGTGCTGATGGCCAAGTCGGCGAGGATCATAGCATGTACCTTGACGAAGAGCAACAAGGGGAACATACATCAAGTATGTCTGCATGGTGATATGAGAAATCTTCCACCAAGGTACCAATCAACGGATATTGACTTCAGTGCTTGAGTAGATCCAGTCAACCCAGTCAGCAAATGAAGAAGCATGATGGAGTAGTTTCCTAAAAGAATGGTGTTGTGGTAGATATCTGGCAAAATCCATAGATGAAGCATCAAGCTAGCAAAGACGCTCCTGAAGCCAAATCTGTGGGGAAAGAATTAAGTTAAAAAAAATTAGGATAGCTCGCTAGTTTTGAAAACCCACATGGGAAGACTAGGCAAAAATTAGAGCAATAAAAAAATATATAATAAAAGAGGTCCTCTAAGTTGAAAACCCGTAAGGGCAACTTAGGAAAAAATTAGGACAACTCGCTAGTTCCGAAAACCCGCATGGGCGGACTAGGCAAAAATTAGAGCAATAAAAAAAAGAAGAAAAGGAAACCTAAATTGAAAACCTGAAAGGGCAGTTTAGGTAATTACCTGAAGCAGCAACGGACTTCCAGTCAGTCTCTTTGACAATCCTGATTTAAGTTGGTCCAATCTGTAACACCCCAATACTCCATATAAATACTATACATATACCTAGTATACATACAGTAAGTATTTAAAGTATAAGGATGCCACTTTTCTTTTTACCTTTCAATACCTGTAACAAAATTCAAACCATAATAGGTCAATTTAAAGAACACTTACAAATTATTGTCTTTATCAAAACTTCATTTATACATATAATATAACATACTTAAAGTGGATACATGTATGCATTACCCTCTAGTTGGTCTCGACAAAATTTTACTCTTCTCGTGGCATACCAAAAGACTTCATGTTTTCCACCAAGCTACCTGCGCGATAATACATCCGCGCTAAGCTCGAAAGCTTAGTAGTACAAATATAAAATACAAACATATATCATGGAAACACTAACATATAAAGATATCTCAATTCCATATATTTTTAGTTCTTATTAAGTTTATCCCTATTCATTTGCACCTTTCATATCTTTCAACTAATCTCACATCTTATACACATATAAACATAGCATTTCTACCAAGTCCAACCCATCACTAATATTCACAATCAACATCTCAATACACACATTATACATCATACCTATCACAAGTCACATTTCCAATTAAGACAATCATTGTCATCAACCACAATTCATCAATTGAATTCACAATCAATGCTAATACACACATTATACATCATACCAATCATAACATTTCTTTATTCACAATTCAACATTAATGATTCATCACTAGTGCTCATAATCAATATTTCAACGCACATATTACATATCATCAATCACATGTCCAATGAAATATACCAAAGATTTCATTATCCATTTCTTTCAACATTTGTATATCACATTGACAACAAAGACAGACTCGGGCCCAACAGACACCACTATGTTATTCAGAGTTCAGAGTTACTGCTTTGGTCTATAATCATAATCATCAAGCCCGTAGGCATCATATATCAATATTTCTATCCATGGATAGTGTAACAGACCCAGTCTCTTGGACCATCAACTCATCATGAGAAGATCCTCAACCCGGCAAGACTGTTACCAATCATATATTTCATATTCACAATTCTCATAGTGTAACAGACCCAGTCTCTTGGACCTCAATTCAACTCAATTTGAAGAGATCCTCAACCCGGCAAGACTGTTACCTTTTTCATTTTATAGGCATGCCTCCAAACCCAGAACTCTGAAAACTGAATAACACATTAAACACATATTTCACTTATTGTTTCATTATCAATTTCAATCTCAATGTTCATTATCATCTAGGCAAACATGCCTTATTTCTTTCAATTAGATCATCATAGCCAATCACAATGGCTTCACAACATATCATATCTCAATCCATATGATACATATAACATCAGTGCTATAACATTACAAAGTACCTTATTCATATAGCACAATACAATTCACAAGATTCATAATACACAAATCATAGTATTGTTCATATAGTATCATGTGCATCATCATTATAATACTCAACATCAATTACATTAACCAAATGAACATATCATTATTCAATCACATGATTCACATTATACATATAGCATCATTGCTATAACATTACAAAGTACATTAAAGTAATTCTTCATAAAAATGTTTATCATAATAAATTTGCATAGCTCATACCTTGTTGAATGATCCTCTTCTCTTTCACACTATACAAGTCACATTAAATTAACAATGTAATAATTTACCTAATATTATTTAATTATACTCAATCAATTGTATTCTCATACATTAATATTCATCAAATCATTCACATCTTTCATTTTCCCATAACACAATTATATATATACATATCATTAATGATATAAACACATCAAAATACATTAGTGATATGCATTAACAATGCAATCATGCAACATTGGTACTTACCTTAATAACATTTCACACCACTCTAAACTCTTCTCCACTCAATAGTTCTTCACTTCACAAATTAGGGCAATTTAACCTCTTCACAACCTAATCCAAAAGGAATATTAGCAAAATGACCATATGAATAGTACATTCTGGTTTTAGACTCTATTTTATCCTTATTTTGAAAAATTGTATAAAATAATCTACTTGACTAAAAATTCTAAAATTTTTACAGAATTTAGTTTTGTATCTTAAAATCATTCCTTTAAAATTTCAGATCAAACTGAACACAAAATCTTGGTCAAATAGTTCACCTAACCAGACTGCCCCAATTGCCCTGCATCCTGGCAGCAGTTCTGAACTTTGTGAATTCCATAAATCAAATTCAATCAACGTGGTTCCAAATTATTTTTCTCAAATACTAGACTCACTAAGCAACAACATATCCAAAATTCAATTGGATATGATGTTTCTACATTTTATTAAAAATCCCGAAATATAGCTGTCTCAATTAAGGTACCTGCTGGAACAGGTCTAATAAAAATAATCTTTCTAAACTCATAACCATTCCAAAATCAAATCAACATATTTTTCAGTCATTCTAGACTCATAGAGGCACAACATATCAAAAATTCACTTCAAGAACATTTTTCTATAATTAATTAAAAATCATACAATTCACAGCCTTTACTAATTGTAAAACAGAAAAATATTCACTAAACACAACTCTTACTCTTCCATCACCAACACCAATTTACCTCTCCTTTTCAAATCTATTTCAACTCTTCTCAACCAATTACAAACATACTTAATCATACTATTACTAAACATAACTCAATCCAAGCACAACTTCAAAAAGAATCAAGGTAAACAAGAGAAAACTTACCAAGATGATAAAATTCCTTGAAATCCAACTTAGCTACTTGAAATCTCTCTCAACTTTGGAGCTTAAAATCATCAAAACCTTTCTTTGTTCTTTTGTTTTTCTTTGCCAATGAAGGAGCCGGCCAACACAAGGAGAAGAAGAAGAAATGATGAAGAAAACACAAAGTCCACATGCATTAAATACTCATCCAAAAGAAAATTACTATAATGCCCTCATCCATTTAACTAAACTTTTGTCACATATATACCCATATAGGTAATTTCACAATTCACAAATAAAAATCTTCTTCCCTTGACCAAGCCCTTTGACCAACTTATATGTTATATATATCACCATATACACTACATATACACTTCTCTCTACACAATGCATTCCTTCCAACTACACACATATACATTATTTTCTCAACTTCTATTATCCTCCAAATAAATCATACACAATTACCACTTATCAATCACACATTCAATTCACTAATAACAATATTATCACAACTTCTAAGCACACTTAGGGATATTACAATTCTCTCCCCCTTAAATAATTTCGTCCTCGAAATTATCCATGCCATAACAATTCATTCTTAACAAAAATACTATCTTCACTTCCACCTGAAGTTAAATATATGCTTAAATTATTATGTCATCCAATCATATAACTTCAATTCCTTCTTTTAGAATCAACAATCTCCTCTAAATTCCATAATTCATCGTTCTATATGTTTATATACCTTCTTATTTCCTTGATCAAACATTCAAAATACTCATTACATCTCCTATTAACATTTTTAATCAGGAATCAAATCATTTTATAGTACACTTATACTTCATCCAATCTTTATATTCAATATATTTTGTTCCTTCACCTCTATGTAATTACTTTCTTAACTTTAGCCTCAACAATTATTGGTTTGAATCTTAGCATTAATTATCCCGTCATTACAATCACTGTCTAAATAGACATTTATCAACCCTCAATGGATAACAAGGTCCTTATTTTCCACAATTGGAGTTACCTCTTTAGCATGCTTTTCTCTTAACTTACATTTTAATACATTGCCTTTCAATTTATTTTATAAATAACCAATCTTCTCCCTTATTATCATAATTTATAATTACTATAATTCCATACATTCCTATCCATTCTTACTTTAATATTTTACATCATATACATTGTCACGTAATTAATTACATTCTTAATACAACTATACATATTAAATCTCAATAATACTTCATAATCTTAGTCCAATTCAGATCAATTGATCTATCTGTCACAATATATCCATTTTCCAATCTTGTTCAATTCCATCCAACGATTAATTTATATAACTTATCATGAAATTGCACCATATTCATATATGTATATATGATCTAATTCAATTAGGGCAAACTTATATACAATTTCTTGATCTTTTCCAATCCATATTCAATCAAATTATTGTGATAACAAATCACTTCAAATCATATTAGTATAGTTCCCACCAAATCTTATAATAACTATTTAACTATGCTTCTTAAACAAAATTTTCAATCTCACCAATTTGTACTACAGTCATATTGTCTCAGTCCCAAATTTATGGATACTAAAATTAACCGGCTACACATACTAACCAAATCATATAGCCATAGGAGATGAATGGTCACACACCTGTAACTCATAAATCAATACTATTTCTCGATTATTCTGTATCCAAACTTTTTAATTACACTATTTAGTTGTATCACAAGAATTATATATCCATTCTCCACACTTTTACTACACCAAGAGTTAACACATTTCAACTCCATCTCCATAAATTTTCTCTTGAACATACGATTATCATTAGTCTAACTCACATCAACAATATTATCTATAACATCTTTATACACAACATTTAATCATATACAAATTCCATTTATTACTCCACTTCTAATTTATCTCTTGTAACACTTTTCATACAGTATACTTTCCTTTTTATTATATACTTATACATATAGAATTTCTACAAACAAAATCCTTAATCCAGGAAACATTATATGATAGTTTAACTCAGTTATTATCATAACAATTTCATCTTCTAGTGTTACTTGAGTCCTTTCTCACTCTCCATTTCATCCCATAATCTAACTCTACATAGGTTAAAACCTATTCTCTCATAGATCCACTGATACATGCCCTATTATTCTCCACACCACTAAACAAATAATTATATCACATTCACATACTTAGGTCACATTCACAATATGACTTGCTTTCCACATTTCTTACATTTTCATTTACATTCATATCGAAAAGCTCATTCCACATTTTCCATACATGTATACACATAGTCATACAATTATATATAATTCCTCTTTTACATATCTTTAACACAATTTAACATTTATTACTTTTCCTTAATCAACATCATTCTTACCCCTTTTTGACATAACTTAAATTATTTATCAACTCAACACATATATATTTCCTAACTACAATAATACTTCACAAATTCTTAGTCACCTTACTAAGGTGACATCTCTCTCACCTTTATTTTGAAATGCATTTAATATATCATCTTTATATCCGTTTGTTTACCATTCAACGTATATATATATTTTACTCATATATTTATACATATGTACATTACACCTAATAATATACACATTGAGCCTAATAGCTCCTATACACTTAATTATATGCTCTGATTTTTATTTTCCTTTTTCATACATTCACTACAAATTTAGTGTTTATCACTTTCTTTTGAATACTATTATTCTCATTCTTCCAATATGATAAAAAATATTTAATCACACTACAAATATATATTCTGACTATAATAACACTTCACATCCATCTTGGTCACATTCCCAATGTGACATCTCTTTACTTTCATCTTTAAAAAAAAACATTTAGTATACTTCCATATCTTTTTTTTTTTGCAATAAAATGACTTAAAATAGCTCCTTTTTATTTGCTTATCTATTTCTCTTTTTACTTCAAAACAAATTCTCATACCATCAATCACATTACTTAATTCATAATACTTTCATGTGCAATATTAATCATTTCACCTGGCTCAGGTATTGAATATACATTAAATCATCAATATCCAATCAATCTTTATCAGTTTCTAGTAGAACTTTAACTTTTCAACTTACTACTTCGCTTAAACTTTAAATTTACCAAACTCATCTTTTCTTAAAATCAACTTTAAAAACATCTCGGATATATATATATATATATATCATAAAGCAATATCAACACATATTTCTTCCCCAATTATTAAGCTCATTTCGAAAAATCTCAAATATCACATATTATTACCATTACCATGAGCTTTCACAATATCCAAGCATCTCACATTTCTAACCTTAAATTCACAATGTTTACATTAAAATAACCATACCAATTTATATTCTTACATAACCAATATCATCTCTTTTTCCTTTAAATAATACCTTGACTTTATATATATACCCCAAACTTTAAATAATCATACCTTGTCTTTACTAATCAACTCATTCAATATTATTTTCCTTTTCATTTCTTTATGCTTCAACACATTTAACACTTCACTTTACTTGCATAAATTTCCATTTTTTAATTATCAATTAGACTTATATAAATTCATATCATTCATTATACTCATTTAAATTTATCATTATAGCCAACAACTATGACTTTATATACGTACCCTTCCCCAACCAGGTCGGTTGTCCAAGTTCGGTTGCCCATTCCAATGGGTCCGCATGGTTCCGCAGGAGACAGATAGGTCCGTTCATTAAACTTATCAACATTTTTTTTAATTCATTTCTTTTTTTCACAAGTAAGTTAAGTAATCATGCCTCAACATCTCACATTACAACAAAACAGTTTTCTCATAACATCATATCATTCACACATTAACATCCATTTCATATAACACAGATATACTATAAATCATATAATGCCACCTCCGAGACCAACCTAGGTGTGAATGCATATGCATGTATTACAAATTTCATTTTCAAAACTCTTCTTTTTAATTCATTTTAAGCGTTTCAAAACTTTTTCTTTTTAATTTTACTTAGGCCGAGAATCTCGAACCTAAGCTCTGATACCAAAATAATTGTAACACCCCAATACTCCATATAAATACTATACATATACCTAGTATACATACAGTAAGTATTTAAAGTATAAGGATGCCACTTTTCTTTTTACCTTTCAATACCTGTAACAAAATTCAAACCATAATAGGTCAATTTAAAGAACACTTACAAATTATTGTCTTTATCAAAACTTCATTTATACATATAATATAACATACTTAAAGTGGATACATGTATGCATTACCCTCTAGTTGGTCTCGACAAAATTTTACTCTTCTCGTGGCATACCAAAAGACTTCATGTTTTCCACCAAGCTACCTGCGCGATAATACATCCGCGCTAAGCTCGAAAGCTTAGTAGTACAAATATAAAATACAAACATATATCATGGAAACACTAACATATAAAGATATCTCAATTCCATATATTTTTAGTTCTTATTAAGTTTATCCCTATTCATTTGCACCTTTCATATCTTTCAACTAATCTCACATCTTATACACATATAAACATAGCATTTCTACCAAGTCCAACCCATCACTAATATTCACAATCAACATCTCAATACACACATTATACATCATACCTATCACAAGTCACATTTCCAATTAAGACAATCATTGTCATCAACCACAATTCATCAATTGAATTCACAATCAATGCTAATACACACATTATACATCATACCAATCATAACATTTCTTTATTCACAATTCAACATTAATGATTCATCACTAGTGCTCATAATCAATATTTCAACGCACATATTACATATCATCAATCACATGTCCAATGAAATATACCAAAGATTTCATTATCCATTTCTTTCAACATTTGTATATCACATTGACAACAAAGACAGACTCGGGCCCAACAGACACCACTATGTTATTCAGAGTTCAGAGTTACTGCTTTGGTCTATAATCATAATCATCAAGCCCGTAGGCATCATATATCAATATTTCTATCCATGGATAGTGTAACAGACCCAGTCTCTTGGACCATCAACTCATCATGAGAAGATCCTCAACCCGGCAAGACTGTTACCAATCATATATTTCATATTCACAATTCTCATAGTGTAACAGACCCAGTCTCTTGGACCTCAATTCAACTCAATTTGAAGAGATCCTCAACCCGGCAAGACTGTTACCTTTTTCATTTTATAGGCATGCCTCCAAACCCAGAACTCTGAAAACTGAATAACACATTAAACACATATTTCACTTATTGTTTCATTATCAATTTCAATCTCAATGTTCATTATCATCTAGGCAAACATGCCTTATTTCTTTCAATTAGATCATCATAGCCAATCACAATGGCTTCACAACATATCATATCTCAATCCATATGATACATATAACATCAGTGCTATAACATTACAAAGTACCTTATTCATATAGCACAATACAATTCACAAGATTCATAATACACAAATCATAGTATTGTTCATATAGTATCATGTGCATCATCATTATAATACTCAACATCAATTACATTAACCAAATGAACATATCATTATTCAATCACATGATTCACATTATACATATAGCATCATTGCTATAACATTACAAAGTACATTAAAGTAATTCTTCATAAAAATGTTTATCATAATAAATTTGCATAGCTCATACCTTGTTGAATGATCCTCTTCTCTTTCACACTATACAAGTCACATTAAATTAACAATGTAATAATTTACCTAATATTATTTAATTATACTCAATCAATTGTATTCTCATACATTAATATTCATCAAATCATTCACATCTTTCATTTTCCCATAACACAATTATATATATACATATCATTAATGATATAAACACATCAAAATACATTAGTGATATGCATTAACAATGCAATCATGCAACATTGGTACTTACCTTAATAACATTTCACACCACTCTAAACTCTTCTCCACTCAATAGTTCTTCACTTCACAAATTAGGGCAATTTAACCTCTTCACAACCTAATCCAAAAGGAATATTAGCAAAATGACCATATGAATAGTACATTCTGGTTTTAGACTCTATTTTATCCTTATTTTGAAAAATTGTATAAAATAATCTACTTGACTAAAAATTCTAAAATTTTTACAGAATTTAGTTTTGTATCTTAAAATCATTCCTTTAAAATTTCAGATCAAACTGAACACAAAATCTTGGTCAAATAGTTCACCTAACCAGACTGCCCCAATTGCCCTGCATCCTGGCAGCAGTTCTGAACTTTGTGAATTCCATAAATCAAATTCAATCAACGTGGTTCCAAATTATTTTTCTCAAATACTAGACTCACTAAGCAACAACATATCCAAAATTCAATTGGATATGATGTTTCTACATTTTATTAAAAATCCCGAAATATAGCTGTCTCAATTAAGGTACCTGCTGGAACAGGTCTAATAAAAATAATCTTTCTAAACTCATAACCATTCCAAAATCAAATCAACATATTTTTCAGTCATTCTAGACTCATAGAGGCACAACATATCAAAAATTCACTTCAAGAACATTTTTCTATAATTAATTAAAAATCATACAAGTCACAGCCTTTACTAATTGTAAAACAGAAAAATATTCACTAAACACAACTCTTACTCTTCCATCACCAACACCAATTTACCTCTCCTTTTCAAATCTATTTCAACTCTTCTCAACCAATTACAAACATACTTAATCATACTATTACTAAACATAACTCAATCCAAGCACAACTTCAAAAAGAATCAAGGTAAACAAGAGAAAACTTACCAAGATGATAAAATTCCTTGAAATCCAACTTAGCTACTTGAAATCTCTCTCAACTTTGGAGCTTAAAATCATCAAAACCTTTCTTTGTTCTTTTGTTTTTCTTTGCCAATGAAGGAGCCGGCCAACACAAGGAGAAGAAGAAGAAATGATGAAGAAAACACAAAGTCCACATGCATTAAATACTCATCCAAAAGAAAATTACTATAATGCCCTCATCCATTTAACTAAACTTTTGTCACATATATACCCATATAGGTAATTTCACAATTCACAAATAAAAATCTTCTTCCCTTGACCAAGCCCTTTGACCAACTTATATGTTATATATATCACCATATACACTACATATACACTTCTCTCTACACAATGCATTCCTTCCAACTACACACATATACATTATTTTCTCAACTTCTATTATCCTCCAAATAAATCATACACAATTACCACTTATCAATCACACATTCAATTCACTAATAACAATATTATCACAACTTCTAAGCACACTTAGGGATATTACACAATCCAACAAAAGTCTCGGCTAAGATCACAGGTACCGGCGACAAGCCTCCTTCCATTTGGTCCATAATATCCAATACTCATGGATCAATGTCGCCATCAGTAGAAACAAGCAAGAATTGGCCGAGCAAGCAAAGACAAAGCATGCACCCCTAAGCCTTAGTAGGAGCCAAATGAGAGAGAAAAAAATCAATCAAGGGAGCAAGTAGAATTTTCTCACCTCTCATCAGCCGAAGAACTTCAGGCTTTGAAATTTGAAATAACATCTGCATCTTCTGTTGAGTCTTGGAAATCTGTATGGGTAATGCCATTTGTTGATTATTTGGATATCCAAGGATGGCCTCAAATTCTTCAATCAAGGGACATATTTCAAAGCCATTAATTTTAAATGTCCTAGAATCCACATTCCAAAAGGAAGCCATGTCATGTAAAAAGGAGTGGTCCAATTTAACATTTTGAAAACACTTTAAAATATCAAGTTTTGACCACGAAATTTGCTTCCAGTTAATGGCATCCATATTCTTAAATAAAGTTTTTATCTTCTTTAAATAAAGTTAGGTCAGGGTTGATGAATAAAGGAAAATCAAAATTGTTAAAGAGAGTTTTTTACGTTGAAAGGGAAAGTCTTTTGGATTTTGTATGAAATTAGGCGTAAAAGATGATTTATATAGAGGAAACAAGCTTTTCCAAAATTGATAAGGAAAAGGTGATGGGAAAAGGGCGAGGCCATATGGTATAAGGAAAAGAATTAGCGACGAATTTACTTTACCGTGTTGCATTTGGCTTTTGTGGTGATGATGTATAAATGTGTATATATGGAAAAGAAAGCGTAATAATTGTGGTGCAGCAATAAAAAAAAAGAGTTAGTTACAGTAAAGGCAGAAATTATGTATTATTATTTTTATGCTTATTGTACAGTGTTTATACAATCTTTATACATCACCAAGAAGGTGGTGGTAGGTCATCAAATAAAGCCTTGAAAAAATCATCGCCCGTTGGAAGAGGAGGCAAATTACTTGTCTCGAGTTTGCCCAAAGCAGCAGCACCAAAATCCCTATTACCTTGGAGTTCTAATCTATCACGGTCCTCCTTGGAGGTGGATGAAAGGATCTCATGGTCATCAATTTAGGGGCCTCTAAATGAAGAAGCACCAGGATCCCTCATCTCCCGAAATTAGAAGTCTCAAAAATTTTATTCTGATTGATGATATAAATTTTCAAAATGAGAAGCTTGCTAACGACTTGCAGCCAATTCTTCTTGAAGTTTCTTATTTTGATCTTCAAACATCCACTGTGAGCCAGAAAGAAAAAAGGTAAGGGCATACGTAATCATGCATATATGTAGCATAAATTACCATGAAACAAGAAAACTCACCAGGTAATTCATATCAATGCCCTGCGAATGAGATGGCATATCTGGCGGGCTAGAATGAGCAAATGAAGGAGTAGTAGAAGAAGGTCCAGCCTCATGATCAAATGAGCCAACAGCCTACAACAATCAGCAAAAAGTCAAAATAAGAAACAAGCAATTGCAATGGAAAAATGGTAAAAGTTTTACCTGAGAAGTGCTAGTCCCGAGATGCAAAACAAACTTTCCTCCCTCTCCATGATGTTCATCTTCATCTCTACCGTCATTTTCTTCGGAATTTCCTGTACACCAATAGACGATACATCAAAGTTCAAGAGCCTCGTTTGAATAAAATGAGCATAAATTGCACCCGGTTGATGGAGAAATGTCTCAACATCATGACCGTGTCAGGCCAACCACCATGCATCCTCCAGCATTGATATAATATTTAAAGTATATTCCGAGCAATGCATTGGGACCCTCAAGAGGAATAAATTAGATCAATATTCCCATCTTCATGATGCCGAATAAATTTCAATAACTCAGCATTAGAATGAGTTCTTACCTTGAAGCATGTATTTTTTTCAAAACTATATGCTAAATTTGAAATAATTTCAGTAATGAATGAAATTAAGGATTATGCTGTGAATGAAATGAAGAAATTTATTCGTTTATATAGAGGAATGACAAGAGAAAAAACAAATTTCAAAAAGTAAATTTTACTATTGATGAATAGTAATTTTTTACTATTTATGAATAGTAAATTACTATTGATGAATAATAAATTACTATTTACAAATAGTAGGTTACTATTTACGAATAGTAAATAGTGTATAAATAGTAACTACACAGTACATAAACAGTAAATTCAATCATTCGATTTAATCATTCAAATACTTGCGTGTATATAAATATTTTTGCACGCAGGGGGCAAGGAGAAGACATGCGCATAAAAATTAGCCAAACTTTTTGAAATTAAAAAAAATTATTTTTGCAGATAATTAAAATCTCTTTTAAGTCCAGAACTTAACTCGGGTCCAGAACCCAAATTACCCTTAGGTCCAGAACCTACAATCTCTCTTAAGTCTAGAACTTAGCTCGGGTCCAGAATCCAAATTATCCTTAGGTCCAGAACCTAGAATCTTTTCTTAGTCCAGAATTTAGCTCGGGTCCAGAACCCAAATTATCCTTAGGTCCAAAACCTAAAATCTCTTCTAAGTCCAGAACTTAGCTCGGGTCCAGAACCCAAATCACCCTTAGGTCCAGAACCTAAAATCTCTCTTAAGTCTAGAACTTTGCTCGGGTCCAGAACCAAAATTATCCTTGGGTCTAGAACCTATAATTTTTTCTAAGTTTAGAACTTAGCTTGGGTCCAGAACCTAAATTATCCTTAGGTCTAGAACCTAAAATCTTTTCTAAGTCCAGAACTTAGCTCGGGTCCAGAACCCAAATTATCCTTAGGTCCAGAACCTAGAATCTTTTCTAAGTCCAGAACTTAGCTCGGGTCCAGAACCCAAATTATCCTTAGGTCCAGAACCTAAAATCTCTTCTAAGTCCAGAACTTAGCTCGGGTCCAAAACCCAAATTATTCTTAGGTCCAGAACCTAAAATCTTTTTTAAGTCCAGAACTTAGCTCGGGTCCTGAACTCGAATTACACTTAGGTCCAGAACCTAAAATTATCCTTGAGTCCATAACTCGAATCAGGTCTAGAACCCAATACCTCAACCATCTCAAAAATTAAGTCTTATTGCTTTTCATTCTCTTTTACTAAAGTTTCAGATCGTTCAAGCAGGGGTAAACTGTAGACCCTTAATTTTTGATCCAGTCCGGTCCAATATAATTTATGTGTTATCTTAATTAAATAATATTTGTTTTAGTATTTATTTTTTATAATTTTTAAAAATTAGTAATAAAAAATAATAAAAATAAATAAATAAATAAAAATAAAAATCGATCGTCGTCAAAAAATAGTGTTGGACGAAATGGCCCGCAGCCCGCCAGCGCCAATTCTCAACGTGGTTCCTCGCAGCAGCCCGCAGCAGTCTTTTCGCCAACAAAATTTTTTCAACAATTTTTTCCGAAACCAAATTCTATTCGGTTTCGGTTTCCTTTTCCTAGTTAATAATAGTTTCCGTAAACAAATTGAATTAATCATCTAAATTTCCTATAAATAAGACTAAAAACAACACAGAAAGGGGGAGGACAATAGGAGAGGAATCGGACTTTAGACAGACTTGGAATTTGGAACTGACACTTTACAAATTGATCAAACTTTTTAGAAGAGAAGAAGCAAGCAAGCAATCCAACTCTCAAAGGCAGTAACCTTGCCTTTATTCTTGTTCATCCAAGAAGCAATTTTTGGTTGAACCGACAAACGAAGGTTTAAATATCTAATCTTTTTTTCTTACAGTAGATTCAATCATTAAATTGTTGCATTTGATTTTGAAAACCCTAGAGCCCTAATTTGCTTCTTCTAAAGCTTAGAACCTTAAATCGTCTCCTTTATTTTCAAAAAAACCCTAAAATTGCTTTTCTGTTCCTTCTAAAACCCAAGAACCCTAATCAATGTCTTCAAAATCTTAAAATCCTAATCTACTTTCCATCTTTTCAAAATCTTAAATTGTTTTATTAATTTACCAAAACCCTAATCTGCTTTCCAATTTTCCAAAACCTTAAAACACTAAATTGATCCTTTTAATTTCCAGAAACCCTAAAAAAAATATTTTATGTTTCCAAAAAACCTTAAATCGTCTTGCCAATTTCCAAAATCTTTATAAACTCTAAATTATTTTCTTCAATTCCAAAATCAAGACAGTAACCCCAAACTAGCTAATCTAAACCCTAAGTGTTCTTAAACCCTAATTCCCTTAAAACCGTAAACCCTAATTTTCCTAAACCCTAATCCTTAAAGTCTTAAAGCCTTATAAACCTAAATATTAAAATTCAACACAGTAAGCCTAAAAACAATAATCCAGTAGCTAATAATCATAAACTTATTGTTTTAAAGTATCCAAACCCTAATTTCATGATTTTTACTCCTCAAACCCTAATTTTGTTAATCAAAGAACCTTATCAATCTCTTAAATTATAAAACCTTAATCCATTTCAATTCCCTTAAGACTTACAGTAGCCTAAACCAATTAATTTCAAAAACCTAAATATTAATTAAAGAACTTTAATGAGAAACAGTAACCCTAACTTGTATCTTTACTTACCTTATTTGATTATGTAATTTATTATATGCTTTGATTTATTTTCTTTTGCAACGATTGATTTAATTTATCATGGATGAATATTTTATTATATATTTTGATTGTTGTTTAATATCATGAATAAATGCTTACTTTCTATTTTGATTAATGTTTAGTATCTTTGATGAATGATTTATTTATGATGAATGGTGTAGACCCTTAATTTTTGACCCAATCCGATCTAATATGTTTTATTTAGCCCAAAATGATTTTTGTTGTCTAATTGGTCAAAAATAATTTTAATTAAGTAATTTTTACCTTAGTATCTAATTTTTATTAATTAAAAATGAAAATAAACAAATAAAATTTAAAAAATAAAAATAAAAATAAAATCAGAGTCGGAAAAAAAAATCGGCAGCGAAAAGTAGTCGTGCGGGCCCGTGGGCGTTTTGCCCGCAGGAATTTCCTGCGGGCGGCACGCCCTGTAATATCCCAAAGTATACCCTAAAAGTTTTGGAATTATTGTTGTATTTGGATTTAATGTATATGTTTAATGGAAAGAGAAAAGAAGTAAAGAGAGAGTGTATATGTTGTATATATAGATATATATAACATATACAAGTCAAAGAAATGGAAGTCAAAGGAAGATAAATTAATTAAAAGGAAATATTATAAGAGATAGATGTATATGAAGGATGATATGTATATATGGTATTTGAAAAATATGGGAAATATAAATACAATATATAAGAGATATACATATAGCAACATATACATCACATATACATGATGTATATATTGGTGTAGGAAGAGTAAGTAATAATAATAATAATAATAATAATAATAATAATGACAAGAGAAAAAGAAGAAAAGAAAGTCAAAGGGAAGAATAAATCTTGTGGTGGAGAATTTTAGGGATATTTAATTATATTATTTATAAGATAAGTTTAAAAGGGAAAAGAGAGGATTTTCTTTATTTTCTTTCTTTCTTCTTCTTCTTCTTGAATGAGAGAGAGAGAGAGAGAGAGAGAGAGAGAGAGATGTGATTTTGTTGGTTTACACATCAAATTCTTAAGGGCTTTAAGAGAATTGAAGATGGATATTAAAAAGATTATGCAAAGAATTCAAGTAAGTGTTCATTTCTTTGTGTTGATTTCTATTGATTGTGTTTATACTTGATATGGTTAGTGTGTGAAGATGATGATAATGAAAGATTGAAGTATATAGATATGTTGAATTGGTATTTAGATGATGATAAAATGGTTATTTGTGAGGATGATGATGGATTGTTGAAATTGTTTAGTAAGGGTTTAATATAAATGAGTTGGGGAATTGAATAATTGATATATTGATGATGTATATAATGATTATTATTATGAGATGTTGAAGTTATATAAGTGTTAAATTAATTGGTAATTGATGTATGTTATGAGTTTGATCAATTATTATCTTGGATTTTCTATATGTTTGTGTTTATTGAAGTTAAAAACACATAATACATGAGTTTGGTCCGAAACAGAGGCAAAATGGATGCCATGGTCGTGGCAAATGAGTGCCACGGTCATGGCAAGTGAGGGACACGACCGTGGGGGTTTAGAGAAAAGTGGACAGATTCGTTTGCTAACCCACGACCGTGGGGTTGTGAGGCCACGACTGTGGGGACTTAGATAGTGGTTTTGGTTTGTAATTTGTGATCTATGAGTCTAGTATGAGACTAATAGGTGAATAATTGTATTGGAATTCATGTGTATTTGTAAATAAGTGTGTATTATTCCTTTTGGATTAGGTTGTGAAGAGGTTGAGTTGCCCTAATCCATATAGTGAAGAATTCTTGGAAGAGGAAGTGTATAGATTGGTGTGAGTTGTTCTTGAGGTAAGTACAAACTTACATGGTTGCATTCATTTACATGATTTTGAGACTTAACAAATTTGGTTATAAATGTGTTAAGTAATTTACTATATTGTTAATACAAATTGATTAATGTTATGATTTGTATAATGTGAAAGATATGATGATCATTCAAAATGTATGTGCAATGCAATTAGTTATGATGAATACTTTAATGATGAATTGTTTTAATGTGAATTGAGATATGATGAGATGTGATGCCATTGTGGTTGGCTATAATGATTCAAATGAAATAAGTGGGGCATGTTTGCCTAGATGATGATGAATTTAAAATATATGTCCAATGCAATTGGTTATGCATACTCTATTGATGAGATGTGAAGCCATTGTTGTTGGCTATAATGATGCAAATGAGATAATTGAGGCATGATTGCCTAAATGATGATGATAAAATGAGAATGAAATTGATAATGAAATAATGAATGAATTGTGTGTCTAATATGTTATTCCAGTTTCAGAGTTTTATTGTTGGTGGCATGCCTAATGGTAACAATCTCTTGAAGCTAGGTTGGATTTGATCCTTGAAGCCAAGTTGGGTTGAAGTTTAGCATGCTTAACTCCCCTTTAAGCTTGGTTTGGTCTAATCCTTGAAGCCTAGTTGAGATGTTACAACCCTTGAAGCTAGGTTGGGTTTGGTTCTTGAAGCCAAGTTGGGTTGATACTTAGCATGCTTTATTCCCCTTGAAGCTTGGTTGAGCCTAATCATTGAAGCCTAGTTGGGATAATGAAAATGATAAATGTGATAATTGAACCAAAACATTAACTCTGAAAGTTGAATGGCATATTAGTGTCTTTTGGGCCCATGCTTGTCTTTGCTTAAAGGTGAACTATGAATAATGAATTAATTGAATAACATAATGACATGTAATGTTATGAAGTATGATACGATTACAATACATAAGTAAATTATTGAAAAGAAATATGGCCTGAGAAGCTATGCTAAAATATGAGATTCTGAAAGTACAATATGACATGTAATATGTATATGGATGTGGACATTGTGAGTATTATTTTTATGAATGTTCTAATAAGTTATGGAATTGTGATTTTGTAAATGTAAGATCATCGAAAGTATAAAGATTTTGTAAATGTTCTTTAAATAAAATGTATTAATGTTTGGAACTAGAGTAAAGGTTTTTAATCTGAAATGAAAAGTGACATTCTTATACTTTATATATGTACTGCATGTATACAAGGTATATGTATAATACTTATATAGAGTATGGGGGTGTTACACGCCCGTAGGCCCAGCACTTCACCCCCAGGCCTGCGGGCGTTTCACCCACAGGAATTTCCTGCGGGTGAAATAACTTCCCGCAGGATTTTCCTACGGGCGAAATAACCGTATGCAGGAATTTCCTACGGGCTGGCACGCCCACTGGCCCCAGCCACGGGCCCGGCTGCCGCAGTTTTTGCCAGCGCAAAATTTTTCGACCTAAATTTTTTGAAACCTAATCCAATTAGGTTTTAATTTCTTTTTTTATTATTAATATTACTTGCCATGTATAATTAGGAATAAACAATCTAAAATCATTATAAATAAGGACCAATAAACCAAATTGGAAAAAAAAAAAGAGGCAGTAGCTTGATTTTTGAAACCAAATCAGTGAAGGAAAAGGGAAACTCAATTCAATTGATCTTTAAAGCAACAACAGCATGAATTAAGGAATTCAAAGGCAACAAAGGCTTGTCTTTGGAGCTAGTTCATCCAAGAAGAATTGTTTTTGGAGGAATCAACAAAAGAAGGTATGTTAAATTTTTTTTTATTTATGTTTTCCCAGTAGCAAACCTATGAAATTAGGGTTTTTTAAATAAAAAATCTTAGAGCTGTAATTTAATTTTTCCAAGATTAAATCACTAATACATTACTTTATATTCCAAAAAGACTTAAAATTATTATTTTTTGCTTCTTCAAAAGTCTCAAAACCCTAATTGAACAAATTCTTTAACAAAACAAAAACTTGATTCTGTTTCTTTCAAATTTTTAAAATAAGTTCTATTTCATTCAAAAAGTCTTCAAAAACATCTTTTCTACTTATAAAAACTTCAATCCGTGTGTTTAAATTCATAAAACCTCATGAAATCATCAAATTGTATTTTTAAACCCTAATTCAACAAATCACCCGAGAACCCTAATTTTAAAGCATAAAACCCTAATTCAACTTTTAAACCTAAAATAGTAAACCCTAAACCTTTTAAAACATTAAACCCTAACTTTTTCTAAACTGTAATCCTTTAAAACATAAAAAAAACATAAAAACACAAATATGCTAATTTTACACAGTAGCTTAAAAATACAATTTAAAATCACAAATCAAAGTACTTTAAAGTGTCTAAAACCCTAGTTTCATGATTTCATCATTCAAACCTTAATTAGTTTGAGTCTTATCAATCTTTTAAAACATAAAACCCTAATCTATTGCATAAAAAGTCACAGTAGCTTAATTTTAGAAATTTCCAAAACCTTAACACATGAGATAAAGAATCTTAAATGGAAATAGTAGCTATAATTTGGACTTGTCATTTACTTTATTCAATTCTATATTTGATTATGTTTTAATTTATTTTATATGCTTTAATTTATTTAAGTTCAATACTTAGTTTATTTTATTTATCATGGATGGATGTTTACTTTTTATTTAAATACCTTTGATGAATGATTTATTTATTATGAAAGGCTATTTACTTTTATCAATCAATTTAGGTTTCCAAAAGTTGTAAGAGGTATGTTTGCACTTGGTGGGTACCTCATTAGTTAAACATCATGTAATTTAATTTGCTTTTCTATCTTAGAACCTATGTAAAGGGCATGTTTCTACCTTTTGGTGGGTGTCCTATTTAGGCATGTGATGTAAGGACATGTTTCCATCCTTGGATGGGTGTCCATTTATTTGCTTTGTTTGGACATTGCTTTAATTTTAATATATTGATGCTTTCTTTTAATTATTGTGTGTAATATGGACAATGTTATTATACTTAAGAATTTTATAATATTAAGACCTGTAAAGGAGGCCGGTTCCAATGAACCGAGCGTTGTGGGGGTGCTGGGCCATTTCTCACCTTCCCCACACGTACCCAACTTTTCGAACCCATTAAGGGGTTGGGGATTCCTTAGGAATCGAGTCATCCACCCCTTTCTTTTTCCTGGCCCGTCCTGTAACACCCCTTCCCAACCTATGAATAAGCCGAGGAGCAATGTTACATCGGGATACGAGCTCTGGTTATGTCAGCTTACTTAATGTTCCTTATAAAAATTTTCCAAAAATTTTGACGGAGTCTCCCTTAAAATTCTAGGTCCCAAGTGTTGACAAAAGTTATTTTTCTTATTTTTGAAAAATATTTTGCTTTACAATTCAACTCAAGCACACTCCCAATAATCTACCCTTATAACCTCAACTACAATCCTTCAAGAAGAATTCACACTTTTATATTCACAACCCAACTCAATTTAAAACCATACAATTATTATACATTACTAGATTTACATGCTACATCAAGTTATCTCTTTGTATTGTTTTAATAAGTACATGCCAGTTTCTAATACTAAAATACAAAATGAAGAGCACCACCTAAGTTTGTTGATGACCGACAGATCGCAGGACTCCTCCGCTCGCTACTGGCTCCTTGCTAATAACCTATGAGTTTAGAAGAACTAAAATCGCTAAGCATTGCTTAGTGGGTACTTTAACTAATTACAGAAAATAAATAATAAAAGCATAATGCACTTTTAAAAGCAATGAGTCATATTGAAAAATAATATCACAATAAAAACAATCCATACTTGTCATATATTCAGTTATTATCATTTTATTAGTTCGCTCCACAAGGTAATTTGGTAGACTAACGTATGGTAAGGAACTAACTGAAACAACTGTATATATATTCTATGGCTATGGCCCTAAAAAATTGAGGACCAAGCCCTGTGGAATCTATGGCCGAAGCCCTCGGACCGGAGTCCTATATAACTTGGGCGATTGCCTTATATAACTCGGACCGAAGTCCTATATAGCTCTGGTCGTCGCCTTATATAACTCCAACCGAAGTCCTATATTAAAGCAGCACTGCATATAGTATGATATATCATACCCTTACCCTACTCACTACTATCCCAGATACCCAGTGGAGCCAAAAATTTTCATGCCATTTCTTAATCGAATATGCATTATACAATTATCGACTTATGTTTCTTATATTATTTCAACGTGAAATATCATATTTTGTCATTTTTAATAACATATTATGCTCATTTATATGAATAAGGAATCAATTGGATTACTTTTGAAAAATGACCAAATGAATATTAGCAAAATGACCATATGAATAGTAAATTCTGGTTTTGGACTCAACTTGATCCTTATTTTGAAAAATTGTATAAAATAATACTTAACTAAAAACTCTAAAATTTTTACAAAATTTAGTTTTACATCTTAAAATCATTCCTTTAAAATTTCAAATCAAACTGGACACAAAATCTTGGTCAAGTAGTTCACTCAACCAGACTGCTCTAGTTGCCCTGCATCCTGGCAGCAGTTCTGAATTTTGTGAATTCCGTAAATTAAATTCAATCAATGTGGTTCCAAATTATTTTTCTCAAATATTAGACTCACTAAGCAACAACATATCCAATATTCAATTGAATATTATTTTTCTAAATTTTATTAAAAATTCGGAAACATGGCTGTCTCAGTCAAGGTACCTCCTAGAGCAGGTCTAACAGAAATAATTTTTCATAATCATAACCATTCCGAATGCAACTCAAAATATTTTTCAGTCATTCTAGATGCATTGAGGCACAACATATCAAAAATTCACTTCAAGGACATTTTTATATATTTAATTAAAAACCATACAAGTCATAGCATTTCACTAATTCTAAAACATAAAAAATTTCAAGAAAATGAACAAACAATTAGTTAAAGTACCAAACCTTGCTTTTTCTTAGTCCTTTATCTATATCACTTCCTTTCCTTCCCTGTCTCCTTGATTTCCTATGAAATTTAACATCACATATGCAAAGGTAAGAACCCTAGGTATAGACATAGTCTTATCTTAGGATTTTTCTAATGGTTGCTAGCTTATTTTCACCATTAAACACCATTATTTCTTTCATCAAATCCTTCAAATAATTATTTCTTGAATTTTCTCCAAATCTAGCTACATGAAACCTAATTTCAATCTCTTAAATTAACCATTAATCCATGAAATTAAAACTAGAGATAGGTTTCTCTTACCTTATAATCTTGTTTGTCACCAAAATCTTCAACCAAAAGCCTTAAACTTTGGCAAAATCACCTCCTTCTTCCTTCTCTTATGGTTTGGGACGAGTTCACCATGTAAGAGAGGGCTTTTATATTATTTCCTTAGCTTATTTTGATCCAAATGGCAGCCAAGAGAGGTTAAGATGTGTTGGTGTAAGTGTTGATTTCCCATTGGTACACCTTATGGCAAAAATGGCCACTTTTAATTGGTCCACTTGCCTTCTTCTTTTATCTATTTATTTGGCAAGCCATTAGGCTTCCTTTTATTCATATTTTGACCCCCCTCAACTTTCTTGTGCTGTAATTTTATAGTCTAGGGTGTGAAAATACCAAAATACCCTCCAACGATTAATCGATTGTAGCTTTTAAACCGTGCGTTTTCGGGAAAAATTGAAACCCACGGTTATGACCCGATTAATCTCAAGAATATTCTTCCAGGGTCGGTTATGGGCACTATTAAGAACTTCCGACACTTAAATTTTATGTTTACATAGTTGCCCCTAACTTTTGAGAAATTTCCACTTAGGTCCTCGGGCTTTCGAAAAATTACCTTTAGGTCTCGTCGACTTCACGGGCCTCCTTTGCACACTGATTTTGTTTTCGACTATCTTGAGCCTCTATTTGACCACTTATTTATGTCCTTCTTGCCTAATACTCGACTACCTAAACTTTGGGATGTGACAGTTCTATATCCCTTAATTTAAGTTTCGCCCCGAAACTTGCTTGTTCATATATGTAAATACATTGCTCATATAATTAATAACAGTCATTTGTTGGAATGCTGCTGCTATCTGCCTAAGGTAAGATTCTGGACCGAGTATTTCAGCTGCTGCTGACCCTGGTCTATGAGCTTCCCCAACATCTACAGACCCAGATGCTTGCGATTCTACATTTCGTTCCATAGCTTGCCACGAATCTAGAGACATCCTATATTGACATAAATAGCTATCTGCTTAATTCATCAACATATAACTCGATTATTAATTCCTATCTGGCATGTACATCTACCTATTCATCATATAACTTTCTCCTTACTTTATCTTACATGGAACACATAGTTACTTACTTACTACCTATCTCCCAGAATCGACTAAACCAATGCTCTGATACCACAAATTGTAACACCCCTTCCCGACCTATGAATAAGCAAAGGAGGAATGTTACATCGGGATACGAGCTCTGGTTATATCAGCTTACTTAATGTTCCTTATAAAAATTTTCCAAAAATTTTGACGGAGTCTCCCTTAAAATTCTAGGTCCCAAGTGTCGACAAAACTGATTTTTCTTATTTTTGAAAAACATTTTGTTTCACAATTCAACTCAAGCACACTCCCAATAATCCACCCTTATAACCTCAACTACAATCCTGTAAGAAGAATTCACACTTCTATATTCACAACCCAACTCAATTTAAAACCATACAGTTATTATATATTACTAGGTTTACATGCAACATCATGTTATCTCTTTGTATTGTTCAAATAAGTACATGCCAGTTTCTAATACCAAAATACAAAATGAAGAGCACCACCTAAGTTTGTTGATGACCAACAGATCGCAGGACTCCTCTGCTCGCTACTGGCTCCTTGCTAATAACCTATGAGTTTAGAAGAACTAAACTCGCTAAGCATTGCTTAGTGGGTACTTTAACTAATTACGGAAAATAAATAATAAAAGCATAATGCACTTTTAAAAGCAATGAGTCGTATTGAAAAATAATATCACAATAAAAACAATCCATACTTGTCATATATTTAGTTATTATCATTTTATCAGTTCGCTCCACAAGGTAATTTGGTAGACTAACGTATGGTAAGGAACTAACTAAAACAACTGTATATATATTCTATGGCTATGGCCCTAAAAAATTGCGGACCAAGCCCTGTGGAATCTGTGGCCAAAGCCCTCGGACCGGAGTCCTATATAACTCGGGCGATTGCCCTATATAACTTAGACCGAAGTCCTATATAGCTCGGGTAATCACCCTATATAACTCGGACCGAAGTCCTATATTAAAGTAACACTGCATATAGTATGATATATCATACCCTTACCCTACTCAGTACTATCCCATATACCCAGTGGAGCCAAAAATTTTCATGCCATTTCTTAATCGAATATGCATTATACAATTATCGACTTATGTTTCTTATATTATTTCAACGTGAAATATCATATTTTGTCATTTTTAATAACATATTATGCTCATTTATATGCATAAGGAATCAATTGGATTACTTTTGAAAAATGACCAAATGAATATTAGCAAAATGACCATATGAATAGTAAATTCTGGTTCTGGACTCAACTTGATCCTTATTTTGAAAAATTATATAAAATAATACTTGACTAAAAACTCTAAAATTTTTCAAAAATTTAGTTTTACATCTTAAAATCATTCCTTTAAAATTTCAGATCAAACTGGACACAAAATCTTGGTCAAGTAGTTCACTCAACCAGACTTCTCCAGTTGCCCTGCATCCTGGCAGCAGTTCTGAATTTTGTAAATTCCGTAAATTAAATTCAATCAATGTGGTTCCAAATTATTTTTCTCAAATACTAGACTCAAAAAAAAAAACAACATATCCAAAATTCAATTGAATATTATTTTTCTAAATTTTATTAAAAATCCGGAAACATGGCTGTCTCAGTCAAGGTACGTCCTAAAGCAGGTCTAACAGAAATAATTTTTCATAATCATAACCATTCCGAATTCAACTCAAAATATTTTTCAGTCATTCTAAACACATTGAGGCACAACATATCAAAAATTCACTTCCAGAACATTTTTCTTTATTTAATTAAAAACCATACAAGTCATATCATTTCACTAATTCTAAAACAGAAAAAATTTCAAGAAAATGAACAAACAATTTGTTAAAGTACCAAACCTTGCTTTTTCTTAGTACTTTATCTATATCACTTCCTTTCCTTCCTTGTATCCTTGATTTCATATGAAATTTAAAATCACATATACAAAGGTAAGAACCCTAGGTATAGACATAGTCTTATCTTATGATTTTTCTAATGGTTGCTAGCTTATTTTCACCATTAAACATCATTATTTCTTTCATCAAATCCTTCAAATAATTATTTCTTGAATTTTCTCCAAATCTAGCTACATGAACCCTAATTTCAATCTCTTAAATTAACCATTAATCTATGAAACTAAAACTAGAGATAGGTTTCTCTTACCTTATAATCTTGTTTGTCACCAAAATCTTCAACCAAATGCCTTAAACTTTGGCAAAATCACCTCCTTCTTCCTTCTCTTATGGTTTGGGACGAGTTCACCATGTAAGAGAGGGCTTTTATATTCTTTCCTTAACTTATTTTGATCCACATGGCAGCCAAGAGAGGTTAAGATGTGTTGGTGTAAGTGTTGATTTCCCATTGGTACACCTTATGGCAAAAATGGCCACTTTTAATTGGTCCACTTGCCTTCTTCTTTTATCTATTTATTTGGCAAGCCATTAGGCTTCCTTTTATTCATATTTTGACCCCCTCAACTTTCTTGTGCTGTAATTTTATAGTCTAGGGTGTGAAAATATCAAAATACCCTCCAGCGATTAATCGATTGTAGCTTTTAAACCGTGCGTTTTCGGGAAAAATTGAAACCCACGGTTATGACCCGATTAATCTCGAGAATATTCTTCCGGGGTCGGATATGGGCACTATTAAGAACTTTCGACACTTAATTTTTAAGTTTACATAGTTGCCCCTAACTTTTGAGAAATTTCCACTTATTTCCTCGGCTTTTCAAAAAATTACCTTTAGGTCCCGTCGACTTCACGGGCCTCATTTGCACACCGATTTTGTTTTCGACTATCTCGAGCCTCTATTTGACTACTTATTTATGCCCTTTTTGCCTAATACTCAACTACCTAAACTTTGGGATGTGACACGTCCGGGTGGCGACTCCATTTTCTTCGGACTTAGGTCCGTATTCTCTAAGGCACCGAGCCTAAACAGTGCCGAAGTCGCAAGAACCATTCCACCGGGAGTGGGGGCAAAAATCCCCGCTCACAGTGGCGAATCCACTGGGGATAAGAGAAGTTGATTCCGTTGGTCTTTGTATTATTCTATTCTTTCTTATAATGATATTATCCATTGCATCATATTAGATTGCATTGTGTGCGTGAGTTAGGACGCCCGTGTTACCCGTGTTATGTTATGTAAGGGATACCATACTTTCACTCAAGGTATGGAGATCGAGCATGGCATAACCACTCATAGCCTTGTACCATTTGGTACATACTTTCTATGGGAACCTAAGCCTTTTAAACCAAAGACTAAAGCTCATGTAATTGGCCTAGTTACTTTCCTTAGGTTTTACCCCAAATGCATGTTGTTTGACTATGGTTAGTTTATCTTAGTCTAAATCATGGCCTATTTGGTTCGTTCTTTTTTTAATATGAACTAAGTATATTGTAAGCTCAAAATAAACTTTTCTCTAAAATCCAAAAGACCAAAACTATTTTTAAAATTTTTCAAGATGGTCTTTTGACATAAGATTTTTTCTAAAAACAAATCAAAAACAATTCTTTGGCCTATGGCCCAAATACTAAGCCCGAAACCCACTTCTCTAAAAATCATTTTGTAATGGGCTTAAAAACAAAATTCTTACAAAGAGCTTGCAAAATATTTAGGTCAATTATGAAATACCAAAAATCAATTGTGGGCCTAGTTTACACTAAGAATAAATTAACTATAGGCTTGTTTTTGGTATGAATCATTAGTTACCTTTTTCAAGTGAGAAATCTATCTATGATAAACCTCTTAATTTTGTTTTAATCCAATATAGCATAAAAGCTACTTTGGTTGGTTGAATGGATTAAAACCTAATTAATGGGAATTATCATGGATTGATTTCCATTTTCGAAAATATAACTATTGGTTGAAACATCCAAGGGAATTATTCGAAAGCAAGGTACCCCATGTTGGTATTTTGTTAACCATATACCTAGGAAAAGAGACTCGCCACTAGTGTGTGGATGTTATAAGGTTGGAAGGAATGTCCTATTTATTCTTATTTGTTGTTGGTGCATACATGCATACATGCATACATTTGCATCTCATATCATTGATCCTCTCTGGCTCACAGCCCTGGATTATGATAGTTCTAAAGCTTACAACAATCTGACCTACACCGGAGATGAAGCATCTAGCAACGACTCAATCACTTGCTCACCAAAAACAATGGAGCCCAAACAAATTCAAAGGATGGTGGATGAGGCCCTCAATGCCAAGATGGAAGAAATCAAAGAGGCCCTAGCTGAGACCATGAACAACCAATTAACTGCAATCTTAGAAAACCTTGCCGAGGCATCTGCTAGCACTAAGAAACCAAAGGACAAAGGGAAGACTAAAATTAATGAAGTAGATTTTGATGATGAAAAGGTGGTCATTGATGATGATGATGATTGGGCTCAATACTACCAAGAGGTTCAAGAAAAGAAGAAAGAACCGAAGGCTGTCGAGAAGGCAACTATTGAAAAGACCGAGACATCTGATGTTGAAAAGATGATTGCTGATTTAGAAAAGAAATTTGAGAAGAAGCTAAAAACCGAAGAGATGCCCGAAGTTGACAAGTTATTTGAACAAGATGAAGAAGTCCCTTATAAATTCAAGATGCCTTCCTTTGCTAAGTACAATGGCACCGAAAATCCTCATCTCTATGTGAAGCAATATATCACTGCCATGCAATCTGCCCGAGCTACTAAGGCTCAAACCCTAAGGTACTTTATGCTCTCATTGGACCTTGTTGTCCAAAATTGGTTCAATACCTTAGATGATGGAACACAAAAGAGTTGGGATCTACTTTACAAAGCCTTTATTCAACAAAATGGATATAATGTTGAATTGGAAGTTACCTTGATGGAAGTGGAATCCATTAGGCAAAGACCGAATGAGAATTTTGTAGACTATGCCAAGAGATGGAGAAACAAGGCTGCTTAACTCAAGAAGAGGCCTGATGAATCCGTTCAAATAAGGATGATTGTGAGAGGGGTGTTACCTAGTCTTCGTGAGAGGATGTCTTATACACTCATCTGTGATTTCAAAGATCTTCTCCAAGCTGGTTTACAAATTGAAGAATGGGAAAGGGAGAAGAGCCGCTTTGCAACAAAAAGGAATGAGAAAGGGAGCTATCAATCTAGTAACCAAAGCATGCAAAAGGCCGTCGGTGTTAATGTTACTAACCAAGGAACAAGGAGACAATTTTTGGAATTGGGAAAACCAATGTCTTGGGTTCTCAACAAGCTTCAAAGAAAGGGATTGCTTCAACCCTTAAATCCTCGTCCTTTGCCTAACCCTCTCCCACCTAATTTTGACACCAAAGCATTTTGTCAATTTCACCAAATGCAAGGGCATGACACGGATAAATGCGTGAGGTTGAGACATGAGATTCAAAATCTAATTGATAAAGGGAAGCTACCTGAGCCCAACAAACCAAACACCAAAGACAACCCATTGCCAAAATTTAATAGGGTACCGCCACCGACAACCTTTGTAACACCCCTTCCCGGCCTACATGTGTAAGCCGAGTAGAGGCGCCACACTATCCTAATGTTGCTACCAATTTTACTTAGTCAAATTTTAGTTCCGATTTTACAGAAATTTTTCCTGAGGTTCGCCTAGAAATTTGGGTCCCAAGTGTCGACAAAACTGATTTTTCTTATTTTTGAAAAATATTCTATTTCACAATTCAACTCAAGCACACTCCCAATAATCCACCCTTATAACCTCAACTACAATCCTGCAAGAAAAGTTCACACTTCTATATCATTTCTCAAGATTACATATCATTTGCTAAGTTTCATTACCATACCACTGTTTATTCTCTTGTTACATACACCATAATACTTAATATGTTAACAAACCTTTACAATAGATATAAAGTACATGCCATACTACTATTTTATGTCAAAAGTCCTATCCTAATCACCGTCGAGCTGATGCGAGCCGCTGCAAAAATGCTGATCTTCTATACACTACCTGCGAGTTAGACATATAACTCGCTGAGCAACTTATTGCCCAGTGGGTACTTTAACCATTGCCATACAATGTCTACTCGATATCACATATAAAAGTAGAATACTGCATAATTAAACTATTTTCATGCAATCATCATATTTATATTTTCTAATTAAGTTAAGATTCACATTCTGTATGTAAACAACATATAATATAACTTTATTATAATTACGAGTTAATCTGCTCCACTAGGTAATTATGAATACACCAATCTCGAAATGAGGCCTCATATAGAGTTACGCGTGGTCTTGACCTCACACGAATAATTGTCATAGTCTTGGTCTCACACGATATAGAATAACTGCGTGGTCTTGGTCTCACACGACTAGTTGCCATGATCTTGACCTCACACGATATAACCGCGCGCGCGTAAGTAATATCCCGACCGAAGCCGTTAAGACAGTACTGCCGGTAGGATGGCATGCCAAACCCCCATTCTAGACCGGTTTTACCCATTTACCGAGTAGAGCGTATATAACATTTCATTTATACCCATTCACTTCGTATATATACCACATATTCTCCATGTATATACAATATATATTTACACAAATATCACAAATACTCACATATGTATCATATGTATTCACATATTTTCCATCTTAATTTATTCTTCATATCATAATTAAACTCAATACTAAAAATAAAATGATAAAACACCCACACCAAGTTTTTGACCAAGTTAATAATGAAAAATTTCCATATGAACAATAAACTCTGGTTCCCGACCCAACTTGATCCTTGTTTTAGAAAATTTGTATAAAATAATCCACTTGGATAAAAACTCTAAAATTTTTAAAGAATTTATTTTTGCATCTTAAAATCTTTCCTTTAAAATTTCAGATCAAACTGGACAAAAAATCTTGGTCAAGTAGTTCACCCAACCAGACTGCTCCAGTTGCCCTGCATCCTGGCAGCAGTTCTGAATTTTATAAATTCCATAAATTAAATTCAATCAATGTGGTTCCAAATTATTTTTCTCAAATACTAGACTTATTATACAAAAACATATCCAAAATTCAACTCAAGATAATTTTTCTATATTTAATTAAAAATCATACAAGTCACAGCATTTTACTAATTGTAAAACAGAAAAATTTCAAAAGGAGTTCAATGGTTAAAGTACCAAACCTTGCTCTTTTAATTCCCTTTTACTTTTCCTTCTTCTCCTTCCTTAATCTTTGTTTTTCCTTCAAGATATTCAAAAGCACAATCTTAAATATAAACCTTAGAAATTTAAAATAATAAGTTATCCTCCATTTCTTTTCAACCGAAACCCTAATCCAACCTTATTAAACTTTATACATCTTGATTCTTCCATTTAATTAATTAATCTCATCACTTACTTAAATTCTTTTTTTCCAATTCCACATAAAGACTCTAATCTCCAATCTCCCAATAAATATATAAATATCTAAAATTGATACTAAAATTAAAGTCTACATACTTGAAAACCTTAAAAACTTACCTTAAAAATCAAATTTGGAGAAACTTGGAAGTCCTTTGGTGTTTCCCTTTGTTGGCCGAATTTTTCAAGTGGAAAAGAGAGAAATTGGTTCTTCATATCACATATATTTATATACAAAGGAAATGATTATCACCTTAGGTGTTGGTTAACCTCTTAAGACCACTTGTCCACTTTTTCTCTTTCTTCATTTATTACACATTTATTACACATGCTAAATGCTTTCTTTTGATAGGCCAACATTAGATTTTTATTAGTTTTCTTTTCCTTTACTTCTTTCCACTTGTCCCTCTTCCCATTGGATCTCATAAAGTTTTCCCGGGTTACTCATCCGGTCCCGACACGAAACCGGGCCCACTTTACGTTCCGGCGATTAATCGATCATATCTTTTAAACCGTATAGTTCCACGAGTCAAAGTACATATAGTTTTGATCCTCTCGACCTCTACTTTCTATTTATATGTTCTATTTTAGGTTTCCAAGTCATTTGGAAAAATTACCAATAAACCGTCGACTTTTTATTAAATTCCCTTTAGATCCTATTTTTGCTCGGGTTTTCTCCGGCTCCGTTTCTACTGACGATCGTTTCATATTTAACCCCTCGACATCCTCTACATACTCATATGTTTATTTTCTACTTTGGATTCATGTATAAATCTTAATAAAAATGACCAAAATGCCCCTAGTCTACATGTCTTCATTTCTCTTTAACGGGGCATTTTCTGGAAAAACCGTTACGTGTAGTTGTGACCCGATTTTTCTCTACTTTCCATTTTTAGAATATGTTATGTGCACTATTAAGAACATCCAGTACGACTTTTGGAAATTACTCTTAGGTCCTTAGCCTTTTGAAAAATTACCTTTAGGTCCCGTCGACTTCACGGGCCTCCTTTGCACACCGATTTTTTTTTGACTATCTCGAGCCTCTATTTGACCACTTATTTATGTCCTTCTGGCCTAATACTCGACTACCTAAACTTTGGGATGTGACAGTTCTACCTCCCTTAATTTAAGTTTCGCCCCGAAACTTGCTTGTTCATACATGTAAATACATTGCTAGCCCTAGTCCTGGTCCATGGGATTCCTCAACACCTATTGGTGCGGAGGCTTGGGATTTTGTCTCCTGTTCCATAGCTTGTTGCGTGTCTAGAGACATCCTACAATACAAAAATAATCAGTAGTCTGCACAGCTCGACATATAGCCTTTTTCCTATATGGCATGTACATTAGACTCAATAACTCATGCTTAATTATTCTCGACTCTTTCTTATTTCACAAACATAATTTCATATATAACTGTTTTACAAATACCATAAATACTACAGGGTATCCCGTTTTACGTTGGTAATGGCCACTCCCAACATAAAACGTATATCCTTCTATATTTTCCTCTTCCTATCCAAAGTCTTTCTAACTCACTTCATTTACTATCTCTCGATATCTAATTATCATACACTTTCCTATGTCTAACCGTCCAGGAACGGCTAAACCAATGCTCTGATACCACAAATTGTAACACCCCTTCCCGGCCTACATGTGTAAGCCGAGTAGAGGCGCCACACTATCCTAATGTTGCTACCAATTTTACTTAGTCAAATTTTAGTTCCGATTTTACAGAAATTTTGCCAGAGGTTCGCCTAGAAATTTGGGTCCCAAGTGTCGATAAAACTGATTTTTCTTATTTTTGAAAAATATTCTATTTCACAATTCAACTCAAGCACACTCCCAATAATCCACCCTTATAACCTCAACTACAATTCTGCAAGAAAAGTTCACACTTCTATATCATTTCTCAAGATTACATATCATTTGCTAAGTTTCATTACCATACCACTGTTTATTCTCTTGTTACATACACCATAATACTTAATATGTTAACAAACCTTTACAATAGATATAACGTACATGCCATACTACTATTTTATGTCAAAAGTCCTATCCTAATCACCGTCGAGCTGATGCGAGCCGCTGCAAAAATGCTGATCTTCTATACACTACCTGCGAGTTAGACATATAACTCGCTGAGCAACTTATTGCCCAGTGGGTACTTTAACCATTGCCATACAATGTCTACTCGATATCACATATAAAAGTAGAATACTGCATAATTAAACTATTTTCATGCAATCATCATATTTATATTTTCTAATTAAGTTAAGATTCACATTCTGTATGTAAACAACATGTAATATAACTTTATTATAATTACGAGCTAATCTGCTCCACTAGGTAATTATGAATACACCAATCTCGAAATGAGGCCTCATATAGAGTTACGCGTGGTCTTGACCTCACATGAATAATTGTCATGGTCTTGGTCTCACACGATATAGAATAACTGCGTGGTCTTGGTCTCACACGACTAGTTGCCATGATCTTGACCTCACACGATATAACTGCGCGCGCGTAAGTAATATCCCGACCGAAGCCGTTAAGACAGTACTGCCGGTAGGATGGCATGCCAAACCCCCATTCTAGACCGGTTTTACCCATTTACCGAGTAGAGCATATATAACATTTCATATATACCCATTCACTTCGTATATATACCACATATTCTCCATGTATATACAATATATATTTACTCAAATATCACAAATACTCACATATGTATCATATGTATTCACATATTTTCCATCTTAATTTATTCTTCATATCATAATTAAACTCAATACTAAAAATAAAATGATAAAACACCCACACCAAGTTTTTGACCAAGTTAATAATGAAAAATTTCCATATGAACAATAAACTCTGGTTCCTGACCCAACTTGATCCTTGTTTTAGAAAATTTGTATAAAATAATCCACTTGGATAAAAACTCTAAAGTTTTTACAGAATTTATTTTTGCATCTTAAAATCATTCCTTTAAAATTTCAGATCAAACTGGACAAAAAATCTTGGTCAAGTAGTTCACCCAACCAGACTGCTCCAGTTGCCCTGCATCCTGGCAGCAGTTCTGAATTTTATAAATTCCGTAAATTAAATTCAATCAATGTGGTTCCAAATTATTTTTCTCAAATACTAGACTTATTATACAACAACATATCCAAAATTCAACTCAAGATAATTTTTCTATATTTAATTAAAAATCATACAAGTCACAGCATTTTACTAATTGTAAAACAGAAAAATTTCAAAAGGAGTTCAATGGTTAAAGTACCAAACCTTGCTCTTTTAATTCCCTTTTACTTTTCCTTCTTCTTCTTCCTTAATCTTTGTTTTTCCTTCAAGATATTCCAAAGAACAATCTTAAATATAAACCTTAGAAATTTAAAATAATAAGTTATCCTCCATTTCTTTTCAACCGAAACCCTAATCCAACCTTATTAAACTTTATACATCTTGATTCTTCCATTTAATCAATTAATCTCATCACTTACTTAAATTTTTTTTTTCCAATTCCACATAAAGACTCTAATCTCCAATCTCCCAATAAATATATAAATACCTAAAATTGATACTAAAATTAAAGTCTACATACTTGAAAACCTTAAAAACTTACCTTAAAAATCAAATTTGGAGAAACTTGGAAGTCCTTTGGTGTTTCCCTTTGTTGGCCGAATTTTTCAAGTGGAAAAGAGAGAAATTGGTTCTTCATATCACATATATTTATATACAAAGGAAATGATTATCACCTTAGGTGTTGGTTAACCTCTTAAGACCACTTGTCCACTTTTTCTCTTTCTTCATTTATTACACATTTATTACACATGCTAAATGCTTTCTTTTGATTGGCCAACATTAGATTTTTATTAGTTTTCTTTTCCTTTACTTCTTTCCACTTGTCCCTCTTCCCATTTGATCTCATAAAGTTGTCCCGGGTTACTCATCCGGTCCCGACACGAAACCGGGCCCACTTTACGTTCCGGCGATTAATCGATCATATCTTTTAAACCGTATAGTTCCACGAGTGAAACTACATATAGTTTTGATCCTCTCGACCTCTACTTTCTATTTATATGTTCTATTTTAGGTTTCCAAGTCATTTGGAAAAATTACCAATAAACCGTCGACTTTTTATTAAATTCCCTTTAGATCCTATTTTTGCTCGGGTTTTCTCCGGCTCCGTTTCTACTGACGATCATTTCATATTTAACCCCTCGACATCCTCTACATACTCATATGTTTATTTTCTACTTTGGATTCATGTATAAATCTTAATAAAAATGACCAAAATGCCCCTAGTCTACATGTCTTCATTTCTCTTTAACGGGGCATTTTCTGGAAAAACCGTTACGCGTAGTTGTGACCCGATTTTTCTCTACTTTCCATTTTTAGAATATGTTATGTGCACTATTAAGAACATCCAGTACGACTTTTGGAAATTACTCTTAGGTCCTTAGCCTTTTGAAAAATTACCTTTAGGTCCCGTCGACTTCACGGGCCTCCTTTGCACACCGATTTTTTTTTTTACTATCTCGAGCCTCTATTTGACCACTTATTTATGTCCTTCTGGCCTAATACTCGACTACCTAAACTTTGGGATGTGACAACCTTCATGATTGGAGGAGGTCTACATGAGGACTACGTCATGTCTTCTTTTCAAGAGGTGGATGAAAAAGAAACAAAAGAAGAAGAGGTGTTTGTCAAAATTGAACAAGCTATGATGGATAGAGAAGTAGCAATTTGTGTTGTAAACAGGTTTTGGGATTCAAGTGACAGTGATGATGATATTATACCCAAGAAGGAGGAGTGGACTTGGTCCGAGCCCGAAGAAGATGAGGTGATGAATACTAGATCCGGTAAGCCTTATGCAAGGCCACCATCTAAGGAGGTAGAAACTAATAAGGGGAAGGAAGTTGAAGTGGAAGAAGATGATGCTATACTCAAGCAATTAAAAAGAACCCAAGCAAGTGTTAGCATTTGGGACCTGTTAGCTACTTCTAAAAAGCACCGAGAGACTATGGCCAAAGCCTTGGCTAGCATGCCAATTTCTACCTCCACAACACCGGAGGAGTTGATCAACTTCATAAAAATTGGGGAAGTAATGAAATGTGAAGAGGTTCAAGAGAAGAGCAAAGTTAGTATGGGAGCAGTTTCTTTTTCCGATGCGGACTTACAAAAGGATGGGAGAGACCACATCCGCCCTCTCTTTATCAAAATAGAAGTCAAGGGGAAGAGGACTCCTTGTGTAATGGTCGATGATGGGTCCGCCATAAATGTTTGTCCACTTAAGATACTACCAAAGCTAGCCATGTCAACAAGAGATTTAAACCCAACCGAGGTGACAATTCGTGCTTATGACAACACTAAGAGGCATGCTGAAGGGACTTTCAAAGTAGCCGTCAAGGTTGGTCCAATTGAATCTATTGTGGAGTTTGTTGTTTTAGACATACCAGTTACCTTTGCCTTACTCTTGGGACGACCATGGTTTCACCCTCTTGGTGGAATTCCTTCCACCCTTCATCAAAAGATCAAATTCCCCGACGGAGATGAGACAGTGGTCATTGAAGCTGAAGATAATGAGATTGTTAATACTCTAATGGTCGAGGGGCCTCTTAATGGTTTTCAAGTGGCTGCAATTTCTGATGATGAAGCAGTGTACTCCAAAGTCTTGAATATGATGAAGAACATGAACTACCTTCCCGGAGCTGGTCTTGGAAAGGGTAAGGCCGGTTTAACAAAGTTACCAGATTTTAGAACTCAAGCTACCAAGAAGGGGTTAGGATATGATGAATCCAATGATGTTCAACTAAAGAAGAATAGAAGATGAGCTTCCCACCACTTGAAGAAGTCTTCGTCAAAGCTCCAGATATGGGACCGCTCCAAGGAAAGCCTGAGCTAATCATGTTCATGGGTAAGTTAATCCCTGGTTTTGAAATTTTTGCAGATGTTGCTGAGCTAGTGCAACAAGTGAAGAAAGAGCTCACCCTGTCAATCAACAAAGAATGCACTCCAAAAGAGAAGAATGAAGTTACCTTGAAAGCCGAGAAAACTTCGAAAGAGATTGCTGCCCTGGTTGAAGAAAAGTTTGAAGACATCCTGCTTTATGATTCTGAGAACAATGATTTTGATTTTGATTTTAATTTGTCTGCTTTGTATGAGGATGATGATGTTTTCTTTTCCAAAATGAATGCAATAAAGTCTGATTTTGCTTACTTGTGTGATGTTTTTCCTGATGGTTGCATACATTCAAATAGCAGTTACATGAGCATCTTTAATATTAACTCTGTTGACACACAATCATTAAATTTGGGAACAACTGAAAACCCTAAAAACATTAGCATAGCATCCGACCTTACTCCTGATGAGAGAGAGAGATTTGAAAAAATATTCAAAAAATATGAAGAGGTGTTTGCTTGGTCTTATGAAGATATGTCGGGGATAGATCGAGACATAGCCGAGCATCATATTCCTACTTACACTCACATTAAACCTGTCAAACAAAAGCTTAGACAATTAAGACCTGAATGGGCTGAATTGGTTAAAGAAGAGGTCACTAAGCAAATACAAGTGAAGTTCCTTGAAGTGATAGAATACCCAAAATGGCTAGCCAACATAGTACCTGTGCCAAAGAAAGATGGAAGGATAAGGGTCTACGTGGACTATAGAAATTTAAACAAGGCTTCCCCTAAGGATGATTTTCCTTTACCTCATATAGATGTACTCATTGATAGTGCAGCCTCTAGCGTGCTACACTCATTTGTGGATGGATTTTCCGGATACAATCAAGTGTTAATGGCCCAAGAGGATAAAGCCAAAACTGCCTTCACTACTACATGGGGTATATTTTGTTATAGGGTGATGCCTTTCGGCTTAAAGAATGCTTGAGCAACTTACCAAAGGATGGCCACCACATTATTTCAGACATGATGCACAAAGAAGTTGAAGTATATCTTGATGATATGATGGTTAAGTCGGATACAAGGGAGCAACACTTCCAGAATTTAGAATTATTCTTTGATAGAGCTTTGAAGTATAAGCTAAGATTAAACCCGAAAAAGTGTGTATTCGGTGTTACCTCAGGTAAATTATTGGGACATGTAATTGGCCCGAATGGCATCGAGATAGATCCTGAAAAAGTCAAAGCAATCAGGAATATGCCGGCAACTAAGACGGAGAGAGAAGTTTGGGGATTCATTGGTAAACTAAAGTACATTAGTAGATTTATAGCAAAGCTCACAACAATCTGTGAGCCTATCTTCAAGTTGCTTAGGAAGAATCAGCAGGTCATATGGAACGAAGAATGTCAAAAGGGCTTTGATCGAATAAAAGAGTATTTGTTGAATCCACCTGTTTTAAAACCACCTAAACCCGGCAAACCTCTATTACTATACTTAGCAGTAGAAGAAGAGTCGATAGGAGCCATGCTAGCCCAAGCAGATGAGTTGGGGATTGAGCATGCCGTTTACTACTTAAGTAGAAGGCTCCTACCTTATGAAATTAAGTATAGTATTATTGAAAAGACATGTATAGCCATGGTTTGGTCTTCTAAGAAGTTGCGGCATTACTTTCAATCATATAGTGTGCAAGCAATTTTCAGGTTGGATCCAATGAAATACTTAAGGGAGACACCCTCTTTAATTGTGAAATATGGTCGATGGTTGATAATATTAGAAGAATTTGAGATCGAGTATGTAACCAGAAAAATAATCAAAGGTAGAGCGGTGGCAGAATTTCTAGCTCAACAACCATTACCAGAAAGTGAAGAGGTAATCTTGGAATTTCCAGATGAACATTTAGAAGCAATTGAAGTACAAGGGTGGAAAATGTATTTTGATGGAGCAGCAAACAGGAAAGGAGCAGGTTTGGGAGTTATACTAGAATCGCCCGAAGGGGAACTCATCCCTTTAGCCAAAAAGTTGAAATTTAGGGCAACCAATAATATGGTGGAGTACGAAGCTTGTATTTTCATTTTGGAAACCCTAATGATTATGAAGGTAGATAAGGTGGAAGTTTATGGTGATTCGTTGCCAGTAGTATCCCAAGTAAATGGAGAGTGGGAGTTGAAAGAAGAAAAATTGAAACCATACCATCATTACCTGACCATGATAAAGAAGAATTTTAAGGAGTGCAGTTTTCTACACCTGTCAAGAGAAGAAAATCAGATGGCTGATGCCCTAGCCACATTGGCTTCGGTATGGGAAGATCCTGTTAACCTATTCCTTAAGCCTCTGATCTTGACCAGTTCATCAACTCCTTGTTATGAATATGAGACAATCATGGAAGTTGATACAGACCATGATACGGGTATGATACTATAAGGCAATTTTTGGAAGAAAGAGAATACTCGCCGGGGGCAAAAAAGAAAGAGAGAAGAGCCATAAGGAGGTGGTCATTGCAATACACCACATTCCATGGGGAGTTATATCGAAGATGGCCCGATGGGGTGCATTTGAGATGTTTAAGAAAGCCCGAAGTGGAGCGCATCATGTCAGAAATACATGCAGGAAGTTGCAGTCCGCACATGAGTGGTTTGGCCCTAGTTAAGAAGATTATTCGACAAGGTTACTATTGGTTGACCATGGAGAGAGACAGTATTGAGTTTGTCAAGAAGTGCCAACAATGTCAGATGTACGGTAACTTGAATCATATGCCTTCTGAAGAACTGCATTCAATGTCTTCACCTTGGCCCTTTGCCACTTGGGGTATCGACATTATAGGAGAGATACGTCCGACAGCTTCAAACGGGCACCGTTTTATTATGGTAGCAGTTGATTATTTTTCAAAATGGGTCGAAGTCGAATCCTTCAACAAGCTGGGTGCAAGTCAAATGGCTAGGTTTATCAAAAAGAATCTCATCTGCAGATATGGGGTCCCGCACAGTGTGATATCAGACAATGGGGTACAGTTTCAAGGAGCAGTTAAGGATTTATTCTCCAAGTACCAAATCCATCATCACCGATCCTCTCCTTATAGACCAAAGGCTAATGGTGCAGTGGAAGCAACAAACAAGAAAATTAAGCAAATTCTATCCAAGATGACCAAGACTTACAGGGACTGGTCAGAAATGCTTCCCTTTGCTTTATGGGAATATAGGACGAGTGTGCAAACACCTACTGGAATGACACCGTTCTCTTTGGTTTATGGGATGGAAGCAGTATTGCCAATTGAGATTGAGATCAAGTCATTGAGAGTAGTCTTGGAAGCAGAGCTGCCTGAAATAGAATGGGTAGCAAGCAGATACACTCAGTTAGCTCTATTAGAAGAGAGAAGGCTAAAGGCACTGTATCATCACCAACTGTATCAAAAGAAGATAGCTCAGGCCTACAATAGAAGGGTCAAAATTCGAATATTCAGGGTTGGGGATTTGGTATTGAAGCAATGTAAGCCTAATGTATCTGATCCAAGAGGGAAGTTCAGACCTAGCTGGGAAGGACCATATGTTGTGAAACAAGTCATGAGCAAAGGTGCGGTGAAGTTATCAGATATGGGTGGGAACGAATTTAGTGAGCCAGTAAACATTGACAGGTTGAAGAGGTTTTATGTATGAAAAATGAAAAAGAAAGAGCTCGCTTGGTTGAAAATCCAAAAAGGGTGGCCTAGGCAAAAGTTAGAGCAATCCGCTAGTTCCGAAAACTCGAAAGGGCGGGCTAGGCAACAATTAGGGCTAATGAGAGAAAATCGTCAATTAGAAAACCCGAAAGGGCTGATTGGCAACATGAGTAATCTTGTGTATGCAGGCTTTATGTTTGGTTGTTCCCTCTAATTTAATAAAACAGAATTAATGATTAAATTGCTCTTTGTGCACTGTTATAAGTATATGACCAGACATGGATGAAATAAGTAATCATAATTGCAAAAGGTGATGACAAATTATAAATGGAAAAGAATCATCTTTTATTACTCTAATTAATTTTTCATCCTAACAATACTGTAACACCCCTATACCCCGTATACGTACACTACATACTACACCTGTAATATATATATACCGAATACAGGAGTGCTATGGTTTATAATAAGCAAACCGATCTTTCAATTTAGCAATATTATAAGAAAAATTAAAACATTTAAATCATATTATATAGTATAATAAATAAAACGTTCATTCATTACGCAGTGGAAAATATAGCGGTATTTACAATTATATATGCATCAAAACCAAATTTTACAAAAAAACATAATATTTATACATGTTTGGCAGTTTGTCTCTGATCTTTAAGCCCACAAGCAACACTTCAGAATCTAGACTCAACTTGGTCTAGCTGAACTCTCTGGTTCTACCGTGTCACCTGCGCGATGAACCACAATCGCGCTAAGCCAACGGCCTAGTGGTACAAACCATGATAACCATATGCTATAATGTAATGAAAATGTCATACTTTCATACATTATAAACAATTCACATGAACATCATATTTCATAACATTACCTTTCATTATATCATTCATTTATTCTATTATTCATGAGTCACATTCCAACAAAGACAAACAAGGGCCCAAAAAGGATTTAATATGATATTCAAAGTTCAGAGTTACTACTTTGGTCCATAATCACAATCATCAAGCCCGTAGGTGATATATATATATATATATCTATCCATGGATAGTGTAACAGACCCAGTCTCTTGGACCTCAACCCGACTAGACCCTAGGGCCCCAGTCTCTTGGTTCTCAACCCGGCTAGACTGTTACTATTTTTGAGGCTTACGACCCAGTCTTTTCACCCCAAAAACATCATATTTCACATTTTTCAGTTGGACTCGGCTTACGACTCGGTCTTTTCACCTATCCAGCTATTCATAGGCATGCCGCCAAACTCAGAACTCTAAAAATTGAATAACATATTAAGCACACAATTATTTCATTTATCTCTTTGTCAATCTCTTTCTCAATTCATTCCTCATTTCATTTCTCATAATTAAACTAGGCAATCATGCCCCAATTATTTCATTTGCATTATCATAGCCAATAACAATGGCTTCACATTTCATCATATCTCAATTCAAATTAAATCATAGCATTAATCAAAAGTATTAACAATGTAATAAATCACTTAACACATTTACAACCAAATGTGTTAAATCTCAAAATCTTATGAATGTATGCAATCATGTAAGTTTGTACTTACCTCAAGAACAACTCATACCAATCTATACACTTCCTCTTCCAAGAATTCTCAACACTTAGGTTAGGGCAACTCAACCTCTTCACAACCTAATGCAAAAAGAATAATACACACTTATTTAACAATACACATGAATTCCAATACAATTATTCACCTATTAGTCTCATACTAGACCCATAGATCACAAATTACAAACCAAAACCACTATCTAGGACCCCACTGTTGTGGCCTCACAACCCCACGGTCGTGGCCTCACAAACCCCCATGGTCGTGGGTTAGAAAATGAATCTGTCCAATTTGCCTAACACCCCCACGATCGTGGCATCCAAGGGCCATGGGCGTGGCATCCAATTTGCTCCTGTTTCCAATCAAACTCATGTATTCTATGCTTTAAACTTAATTAAACACAAACACAATGAAAATCTAAGATAATAATTGCTCAAACTCACAACATACATCAATTAGCAATACACAACTCTTACTCTTCCAACACCAAATCTAATTCCTTCTCTTCAATTAAATTCCAAATCCACAATCAATTAAATCCAACACACTCAAACACACCACAATCAAACATACTCATGCTCTTGATAATCCAACACCAAACTCAAACACAAATTAAAATAAAACAAAAGAATCAAGAAGAAACTTTCCAAAGTTAATGAAACTTCTTAAATTTACAACTTGATCACTTGAAATCTTCTTCAATTTTGAGCTTGGAAAACAAAAACTCTCTTTCTCTCTATTGCTTTGTGATGCCCAGCCAACCAAAGAAAGAAGAAGAAAATGAAGAAAAAGAGACAAAGTCAAACTCTTATTCTCCACTTAAACCTCCACCTAGCAAATAATATTAAAATAATCTAAAATATCCTCTTCCACTCATTAATTTTCCTTTTAATTAATTTAATTAATTATAATTAATTAATTTATCTTCTTTTGACTTCCATTAGTTTGACTTGTATATGTTATATATATCACTATATATATAACATATACACTCTCCTCTTCTTATCTTTTATCTCTTTCCATATAAACATATACACTTATAACACTTAATCCAATTATAACAATAATACCAAAACTTTTAGGGTATACTTGGGGATATTACAATTCTCCCCCTCTAAAAAGAAATTTCGTCCTCAAAATTACTGATATCAAGTCTGAAAAAGTTGAGGATACTGATCTCACATCGCTTGCTCACTCTCCCAAGTTGCCTCTTCCTTTGCATGATTCTTCCAAAGAACTTTCACAAGTGGCACTTTCTTATTTCTCAACTGTTTCACTAATAGCAACTGGTTATTCTTCAAATGTCAGATCCAAACTCACCTTTATAGATTCAACGGACAGAACATGAGATGGATCTGATCTGTACCTCCGCAGCATAGAAACATGGAAGACATTGTGAATTCTATCCAACTCAGGAGGTAAAGCAAGTCGATAAGCAACTGGTCCAACTCTTTCTAATACTTCGTAAGGTCCAATAAAACGAGGACTTAGCTTCCCTTTTCTGCCAAATCTCAAAATCTTTTTCCAAGGAGATACTTTCAAAAATACTTTATCTCCAACATCAAACTCTATGTCTCTCCTCTTCAAATCTGAATAAGATTTCTGCCCATCTGAAGCTGCTTTCAACCGATCCCGAATTATCTTCACTATCTCACTGATATACAACTCAGCCAACTTCTCAAGAGAATAGTCCATCCGAACTGGAAGAAAATGAGCTGTCTTTGTCAACCGATCAACAATCACCCAAATAGCATCATGCATCTTCTGAGTCAATGGCAAACCAAACACAAAATCCATTGTCACACGTTCCCATTTCCATTCAGGCACTGATAAAGGTTGAAGCAACCCTGTTGGAACTTGATGCTCAGCTTTCACCCTCTGACAAGTGAGACACTTGGATACAAATTCCGCAATGTCTCTCTTCATAACTGACCACCAATAATTCTGCTTCAAATCATGATACATCTTAGTACTCCCAGGGTGCATAGCAAAAATTGACTGGTGTGCTTCCTCTAAAATAATCTTTCTCAATCTTGCATCATCAGGAACACACAATCTATCTTTGAACCAAAGGGTACCATCGCTTCTCACATGGAAATCTCGGCTCTCCCCATTTTGGCAATCTGACACAATCTTCTGAATATTCTCATCAACCAATTGAGCCTCCCTTATCTGATCCAACAACACCGATCTCAACTGCAATTGAGCCAACAACACACCATCATTACATGATTCAAAACTAGCATGCAACGCTCTCAACTCAACAAGCAACGAGAGTGAATAAACAGTCAAACCTGCCAAAGATTTCCGACTCAAGGCATCAGCAACAACATTCGCCTTACCAGGATGATAATCAATCAAACAGTCGTAGTCTTTGATCAGCTCCAACCACTGTCTCTGCCGATGATTCAGCTCTCTCTGAACACCCAAATATTTAAGAATCTTATGATCCGTATAAATGAAACACTTCTCTCCATACAAATGGTGTCGCCAAATTTTCAATGCAAACACTATAGCTGCTAACTCCAAATCATGTGTCGGAAAATTAAGCTCATGCGGCTTCAACTGCCGAGAAGCATAAGCTATAACTTTACCCTCTTACATCAAAACACAACCTAAACCATTATGTTAAGCATCATTGTTAATCACATATGGTTTATCTTCCACAGGCAATGTAAGAACAGGAGCTTGAGTCAACATCTCCTTCAACTGCTCAAAACTAGCTTGACACTGATCTGTCCACACAAATCTAACTCCCTTTCGAAGTAATCTGGTGAGTGGAGTAGCTATCAAAGAAAAACCTTTCACAAAGCGTCGATAATAGCCTGCCAAACCCAGAAAACTTCTGACTTCAGTTACAGACTTTGGTGGACTCCATTTCAAAATAGCCTCAACTTTACTCGGATCAACTCTTATACCATCTGCTGACACTATATGACCAAGAAAAGTGACTTGATCAAGCCAAAACTCACACTTCGACAGCTTAGCATACAACTGCTTCTCTCTCAAGGTCTGCAACACAATCCGCAAATGCTTGTCATGCTCCTTTTCATTATGCGAATACACCAAAATATCATCAATGAAGACCACCACAAACTGATCCAGATAGGGTCTAAACACCCTATTCATCAAATCCATAAAAGCTGCAGGTGCATTCATCAACCCAAAAGGCATCACTAAGAACTCATAATGCCCATACCTTGTGCGGAAAGCTGTCTTATGAACATCTTGCTCTCTGACTCTCAATTGATGGTACCCTAATCTCAAATCAATCTTGGAAAATACTGCTGTAATATCCCGAGATATACCTTAAAAGTTTTGGAGGAGTTGTTGTATTTGGATTTAATGTATATGTGATGTATATGTATATGTCTAATTGTAATATCCCTAAGTGTGCCTAGAAGTTATGATAATATTGTTATAATTGATTTGAATGTGTAATTGATAAGTGGTATATTTGTATAGGGTTTGGTTGAATGGTAAAAGTATTTGAGAGAAATGAATATGTGTATTTGCAAAGGAAAGAATTGTATAGAGAGAGATAGTGTATATGTTGGGTATATGGCAATATATATGACATATATGTTGGTCAAAGTGCTTAGTCAAGGGAAGAAGATATTTAAATTGTTGAATGTGAAATTACCAAAATGGGCAAGAGCTTGTAAAGAGAATTAAAATGTGTATGAGGGTAAGATAGTAATTTTCTTTTGGAGGAGTATTTAATGCCTATTGACTTTGTGTTTTCTTCATCATTTCTTCTTCTTTTTCCTTGTGTGGCCGGCTCACCTAAGACAAAGGACAGCAAGAGAGTAAAAGAAGGGTTTGATGTTCTAAGCTCCAAAGTTGAGAGAGATTCCAAGTAACCAAGTTGGAATTTCAAGGAATTTCATCATTTTGGTAAGATTTCTCTTGTTTGCTTTGGTTCTTTTTGAAGTTGTGTATGGATTGAGTTAGGTTTATGGATAGTATGATTAATTGTGTTTGTGTATGGTGTGTGTAAAAGTATTGAAATGGAATTAAAGATAAGAAGCTAGGTTGGTGTTGGTGATGGAAGAGTAAGAGTTGTGTTTAGTGAATTTTTTTTCTGTTTTACAATTAGTAAAGGCTGTGACTTGTATGATTTTTAATTAATTATAGAAAAATGTTCTTAAAGTGAATTTTTGATATGTTGTGCCTCTATGAGTCTAGAATGACTGAAAAATATGTTGATTCGATTTTGGAATGGTTATGAGTTTAGAAAGATTATTTTTATTAGACCTGTTCCAGCAGGTACCTTAACTGAGACAGCTATATTTCAGGATTTTTAATAAAATGTATAAAAATCATATCCAATTGAATTTTGGATATGTTGTTTCTTAGTGAGTCTAGTATTTTAGAAAAATAATTTGGAACCACGTTGATTGAATTTGATTTATGGAATTCACAAAGTTCAGAACTGCTGCCAGGATGCAGGGCAATTGGGGCAGTCTGGTTAGGTGAACTATTTGACCAAGATTTTGTGTTCAGTTTGATCTGAAATTTTAAAGGAATGATTTTAAGATACAAAAATAAATTCTGTAAAAATTTTAGAATTTTTAGTCAAGTAGATTATTTTATACAATTTTTCAAAATAAGGATAAAATGGAGTCTTAAACCAGAATGTACTATTCATATGGTCATTTTGCTAATATTCCTTTTGGATTAGATTGTGAAGAGGTTGAATTGCCCTAACCGTGTCCCTCAAGTGGTGCTGCCCGTGTCCCTCAAAGGTTTTGAAGAGATTGGGTTGCATTAACCTAAATGTGGAGAATTCTTGGAAAGAAAAGAAATGTATAGATTGATGGGACTAGTTCTTGAGGTAAGTACCAATACATATGATTGTATTTAATTACATAATTCGAGGCTTAACACATTTGTTTGCAAATGTGTTAAGTGATCTATTATATTGTTAACATAATTGGACTAAGGTGATGATTGAATGATGTGAAGGATGTGAAGATCATTAACAAGGTAAGCATAAACCCTATTTGATTGTATATCCTTATAAGTCTTTGAACATTAACACATTGGGATGAAAGTGTTAAATAAGCTATTATATTGTGAATGTAAATGAAGAATATATATAAAGGATGAAATATGAAATGGGAAAGGTAGGAAGAAATGAGGATCATTCTTAAGGTATGTGCAATTTGTTATGATAAATGCTCTAGTAATGAATGATGTTAATGTGTTTTGAGAAGTGAGAAAATGTTATGTTATATGCATTGTGAATCTTGTGTATGGCAATGTATTATATGAATAATATACTTTGAAATGTGATATCAATGATGCTATATGTATCATATGGATTGAGATATGATATGATATGAAGCCATTGTGATTGGCTATGATAATTCAATTGAAAGAGATAAGGCATGTTGGCCTAATTGATGATGAGATTGATAATGAAATAATAAATGAATTGTTTGTTTAATATGTTATTCAGTTTCAGAGTTCTGGATTTGGGTGGCATGCCTAAGAAATGATGAAAGGTAACAGTCTTGCCGGGTTGAGGATCTCCTCATATGTGTTGAGTTGATGGTCCAAGAGACTGGGTCTGTTACACTATGAGAATTGTGAATATGAGATATATGATTTGTAACAGTCTTGCCGGGTTGAGGATCTCCTCATATGTGTTGAGTTGATGGTCCAAGAGACTGGGTCTGTTACACTATCCATGGATAGAGAGACATGTATATACATTGCCTACGGGCGTGATGATTGTGACTATGAACCAAAGCAGTAACTCTGAACTTTGAATAACATATTAGTGTTTTGGGCACGAGTCTGTCTTTATTGTCAATGTGAAATGCAAGTATTGAAATATTGATTGTGAGTATTAAAAATGAATTATGCTTGGTGAATTGTGAATAATATAATGTTATTAAGTGTAATATGTAAATGAATTGTGGTTGATGATAAAGGTTGTCTTTATTGGAAATATGATTTATGATTTGTATGATATGTAAATTGTGTATTGCAATAATGAGTGATATGATGTGTAATGTGTGTATTGCAATAATGAGTGTATGATATGTAATGTGTGTATTGCAATAATAATTGGTATGATATGTAAAGTGTGTATTGCAATAATGGTTGGTGTGGTATATATATAATGTAGGGGTATTAATATATTGGTTTTGAGTATTGGTGATGCATTGGGGTTGGTGATAATATTATGTATATATATATACATCATATATGAAATTAGCTAGGATATATTAAAGATAAAATTAAAAAGAAAAGAAGATATGATAAGAACTAATTATATATTGAATCGATGTATCATTATATATCAATACTTCTATACTATATGTTTATATTTTATATTTGGACTACTAAGCTCTCGGGCTTAGCGCGGGTGTTTATTCGCGCAGGTATATAGATGGAAGATATGAAGTCTTTTGTTATGCCACAAGAAGAGTAAAGTTTGTCGAGACCAACTAGAGGGTAATGCATACATGTATAAATTTTAATTATGATGTATTTCTGACGAGAGAGTATTTATATGTATAAATGAAGTTTTAATAAAGATAATGATTTTGTAAATGTTATTTAAATTAATGTATTATGGTTTGAACTCTGTTATAAATATTTTAAAAGGTAACGAAAAGTGACATCCTTATACTTTATATATTTACTGTATGTATACTAGGTATACGCATAGTACTTATATAGGGTATCGGGGTGTTACAACTGCTGCTCCCTTCAACTGATCGAAGAGAACATCAATCCGAGGCAAATGATACTTATTCTTGATAGTTACCTTATTCAATTGCCTATAATCGATGCATAACCTCAAAGTACCATCCTTCTTCTTCACAAACAAAACAGGAGCTCCCCACGGAGAAACACTAGGGCGAACAAACCCTTTATCTAACAACTCCTGCAACTGCACCTTCACTCTCTCAACTCAGTAGGTGCCATTCGATATGGAGTACTAGAGATAGGAGTGGTACCAGGCAACAATTCGATACCAAACTCCACCTCTCTCTTAGGAGGTAACCCTGGCAACTCCTTAGGAAACACATCTGGGAATTCAACAACTGTGGGTATACTATCAAGTTGAGAACCCACTACTCTGGTATCCAAAACATGAGCAAGATAAGCATCACACCCTTTTTTAATCAACTTACTAGCTGCTACAGCTGATACAAACAAGGATGCAAGTTGTCTCTGCTCACTAGATACCATCACACTTCTACCATTACTGGTTCTCAAGGTAACACACTTCTTTTGACAGTCTACCATAGCTCCATGCTTAGACAACCAATCCATGCCTAAGATTAAATCATACTCCTTAAAAGGCATTTCAATCAAATGCCCCAAAAATTCCTCACCTTGCACCATAACTGCACTATCACGATGCACCTTGCTAACAACCACACTATGCCCTAGAGGATTTATCACCAAGACATCAAATCCTAGGGACTCAGTATGCAATTCAGTCACAGGCTAAATAGATGCACTTATGTATGAATGAGTAGATCCTAGATCAATCAAAGCAAGAACTGAAATGTCAAATAAAGAAAATGTACCCGCAATGACTGCTGAAGCATCCGGTTGCCTCTGCATCACATACACTCGCTGAGAAGACCCAGCCTCATCTGGCCTACTGCCTCCGGATGTAAAGCCTCCTCTCTAACTGATCCCAGGTCGACCACCTCTACTAACACCTCTGCCACTTTGACCTCCTCTGCCAACACTAGGTCGAGAAGCTGCAGTATTAGTCTGTCTATCATCTTGTAGCTCAGGGCAATCTTTAATAAAATAAGCTGGTGACCCACATCTAAAACACAGCTGATCCACCAATCTTCCAACAAACACCCCCATGTATCCTACCACAATGAACACATGTAGGTGGAGTAGACCTCTGAACCACTGGAGTCGGAGCACTAGCTACAGAAACTGTAGGTCTCGGTCTTTGCCTCTGATCCTGAACTGACCTACCAGATGCCCTGGCTCCTACTGATCCTAGGAATAAAACTTCCTCAGCCTCTCTTTATAGATGAAGACCATGCCTCAAACTGAGATCTCCTAACTCTGGTCTCCTCTTCAGTAGAAACTGCTGCAATACCCTGTGCTCTCTCAACACTTCTGGCTGCTGCAACCAACTGAGAAAAATCCTGGTACCGAGTACCAGCAACAATGCACATAATAGAGGGCCTCAATTCTTCCTCAAATCTCCTACACCGGTCAATCTCATCAGAAATAATCCCCCTGGTATAGTGACTCAACCGGATGAACTCTACCTCATACTCTGTCACAGTCCGATTATCTTGTCTCGGATTCAAAAATTCCATCTTCTTAGCATCCTTATACTCCCTCGGAGTATATTTCTGCTCAAATTTCCGTAGAAAATCACTATAAAACAAAGTTGGTGGATCATCCATGGCATGAGGAACCGTCTTCCACCAATCATAAGCATCTTTCTGCAATAAGGATCTAGCATAATCAAATTTCTCTTCAGGAGTAGTTTGCAACTAAATAAATACTCTCTGCACTCTATCCAACCACTGCTCAGCTACTATAGGATTTGTAGTGCCAAAGAAATCCTCAGCCCCATACTTCCTCAATTTATCATAATGTCTCACTGATACATGTGGCTGTGGTGGCGGTGGCGACTGCTGCACCGGAGCTTGCCTCAACAATTCTACCACATGTCTTAACCAAATTGGAGGAACCTCATCAGCAGCTGGTCTCTCTGGCACAGGAACAGGTGCCTCTCCAGCTCTATCAACCCTAGCTCCATCTCTACCCTCTTCAGGAGCTACACTCTCAGCACTACCTTCTATGGACTGATGTGACTGAGACGCCATCACTACCTATATCTGCAAACACAGCAGAATATACCTCATCAAAGATCAGAGACTCCCAGTGCCAAAACATGTATCTTATTCAAAAATCACATTTTAAAATCAAAATTTTCTTTTTCTTACCATTGACCTAGGTTGAGAATCTCAAACCTAGGCTTTGATACCAAAACAATTGTAACACCCCTATACCCCATATACGTACACTACATACTACACCTGTAATATACGTATACCGAATACAGGAGTGCTACGGTTTATAATAAGCAAACCGATCTTTCAATTTAGCAATATTATAAGAAAACTTAAAACATTTAAATCATATTATATAGTATAATAAATAAAACGTTCATTCATTACGCAGCGGAAAATATAGAGGTATTAACAATTATATATGCATCAAAACCAAATTTTACAAAAAAAAACATAACATTTATACATGTTTGGCAGTTTGTCTCTGATCTTTAAGCCCACAATCAACACTTCAGAATCTAGACTCAACTCGGTCTAGCTGAACTCTCTGGTTCTACCCTGTCACTTGCACGATGAACCACAATCGCGCTAAGCCAACGGCTTAGTGGTACAAACCATGATAACCATATGCTATAATGTAATGCAAATGTCATACTTTCATACATTATAAACAATTCACAAGAACATCATATTTCATAACATTACCTTTCATTATATCATTCATTTATTCTATTATTCATGAATCACATTCCAACAAAGACAAACAAGGGCCCAAAAAGGATTTAATATGATATTCAAAGTTTAGAGTTACTGCTTTGGTCCATAATCACAATCATCAAGCCCGTAGGCGATATATATATATCTATCCATGGATAGTGTAACAGACCCAGTCTCTTGGACCTCAACCCGGCTAGACCCTAGGGCCCCCATCTCTTGGTTCTCAACCCGGCTAGACTGTTACTGTTTTTTAGGCTTACGACCCAATCTTTTCACCCCAAAAACATCATATTTCACATTTTTCAGTTGGACTCGGCTTACGACCTGGTCTTTTCACCTATCCAGCGATTCATAGGCATGCCGCCAAACTCAGAACTCTAAAAATTGAATAACATATTAAGCACACAATTATTTCATTTATCTCTTTATCAATCTCTTTATCAATTCATTCCTCATTTCATTTCTCATTTCATTTCTCATAATTAAACTAGCAAATCATGCCCCAATTATTTCATTTGCATTATCATAGCCAATAACAATGGCTTCACATTTCATCATATCTCAATTCACATTAAATCATAGCATTAATCAAAAGTATTAACAATGTAATAAATCACTTAACACATTTATAGCCAAATGTGTTAAATCTCAAAATCTTATGAATGTATGCAATCATGTAAGTTTGTAATTACCTCAAGAACAACTCACACCAATCTATACACTTTCTCTTCCAAGAATTCTCAACACTTAGGTTAGGGCAACTCAACCTCTTCACAACCTAATGCAAAAAGAATAATACACACTTATTTAACAATACACATGAATTCCAATACAATTATTCACCTATTAGTCTCATACTAGACCCATAGATCACAAATTACAAACCAAAACCACTATCTAGGACCCCACGGTCATGGCCTCACAACCCCACGGTCGTGGCCTCACAAACCCCCACGGTCGTCGGTTAGAAAACGAATCTGTCCAATTTGCCTAACACCCCCACGGTTGTGGCATCCAAGGGCCACGGGTGTGGCATCCAATTTGCTTCTGTTTCCAATCAAACTCATGTATTCTATGCTTTAAACTTAATTAAACACAAACACAATGAAAATCTAAGATAATAATTGCTCAAACTCACAACATACATCAATTACCAATACACAACTCTTACTCTTCCAACACCAAACCTAATTCCTTCTCTTCAATTAAATTCCAAAACCACAATCAATTAAACCCAACACACTCAAACACACCACAATCAAACATACTCATGCTCTTGATAATCCAACACCAAACTCAAACACAACTTAAAATAAAACAAGAGAATCAAGAAGAAACTTACCAAAGTTAATGAAACTTCTTAAATTTCCAACTTGATCACTTGAAATCTTCTTCAATTTTGAGCTTGGAAAACAAAAACTCTCTTTCTCTCTATTGCTTTGTGATGCCCGGCCAACCAAAGAAAGAAGAAGAAAATGAAGAAGAAAAAGAGACAATGTCAAACTTTTATTCTCCACTTAAACCTCCACCAAGCAAATAATATTAAAATAATCTAAAATATCCTCTTCCACTCATTAATTTTCCTTTTAATTAATTTAATTAATTATAAATAATTAATTTATCTTCTTTTGACTTCCATTAGTTTGACTTGTATATGTTATATATATCACTATATATATAACATATACACTCTCCTCTTCTTATCTTTTATCTCTTTCCATATAAACATATACACTTAAAACACTTAATCCAATTATAACAATAATACCAAAACTTTTAGGGTATACTTTGGGATATTACAAATACACTTTATGAATTGACAAATGTAAATTCTATGGCAGCCGATAAGTGTAACGTGCAGGCTAGCTTTACCTCAGCCGGTCCAAGTAGGCTTCAGTCAAGCAAGGCATGTCTAGGTCAAGAACAAAGTCAGAATCATGAGGCTCATCTCCATACTGACGCCCAAGTCAGTGAGGATCATAGCATGTACCTTGACGAAGTGCAGCAAGAGGAACGTACATCAAGTATGTCCGCATGGTAATATGAGAAATCTTCCACCAAGGTACCAACCAACGGATATTGACTTCGGAGCGTGAGTGGATCCAGTCAACCCAGTTAGCATATGAAGAAGCAGGATGGAGCAGCTTCCTAGCAAAATGATGACGTGGCAGGTATCTGGAAAAATCCATGAAGGGAGTATCAAGCAAACAAAGACACTCCTAAAGCCAAATCTATGAAGAAAGAATTAAAAAAAAAAAAGAGAAAGAGGTCCGCTAAGTTGAAAACCCGCAAGGGCAGCTTAGGCAAAAATTAGGACAGCTCGCTAGTTCCGAAAACCCGCATGGGCGGACTAGGCAAAAGTTAGAGCGATAAAAAAAAACCTAAATTGAAAACCCAGAAGGGCAGTTTAGGTAATTACCTGAAGCATCAACGAGCTCCCAGTCAGTCTCTTTGACAATCCTGATTTAAATCGGTGTAATCCAACTAAGGTCTCGGCTAAGATCACAGGTACCGGCGACAAGCCTCTTTCCATTTGATCCATGATATACAATACTCGTAGGTCAATATCGCCGTCAGAAGAAACATATAAGAATTGGCCGAGCAGGCAAAGACAAAGCATGCGTCCCCAGGCCTTAGTCGGAGCCAAATGAGAAAGACAAAAGTCAATCAAAGGACCAAGTAGAATTTTTTCACCTCTCATCAACCGAAGAATCTCGGGTTTCAAAATTTGAAATAACATTTGCATCTTCTGTTGAGTTTTGGAAATCAATGTGGGTAACGCCATTCGTTGATTATTGGGATGTCCAAGGATGGCCTCAAATTCTTCAATCAAGGGACACATTTCAAAGCCATTAATTCTAAATACCCTAGAATCCGTATCCCACAGGGAAGCCACGGCATGTAAGAAAGAGTGGTCCAATTTGACATTTTGAAAGCATTTTAAAACATCAAGCTTGGACCATGAAATTTGCTTCCAATGGTTGGCATCCATATTCTTAAATAGAATTTTTATTTTCTTTAAATGGTGCTCGGTCATGGTTGATGAATAAAGGAGAACCAAAATTGCTAAAGGAAGTCTTCACTTTGAAGGAGAGAGATTTTTGGTTTATGAATTGAAATATGGCATGCAAGGTGATTTATATAGAAGAAGATAAACCTTTTCCAAAAGTGAAATGGAAAAGATGATGGGAAAGGATAAGACCATATGGCATAAGGAAAGGAAGTGGTAATGAATTTCCTTTACCATATTAAATTTGGTTTAACAAAAGAAGTGGATATTAATTATGATGTATTATATATATAAAAAAATAATTTTGGCAGTAACTAAAAAAAATGGCAATAGCGAAAAAAAAAAAGAGAGCACATTTTTCATTATTGTATAATTGTTATAATGTTTACATGTCACTAAGAGGGTGGTGGTAGGTCACCAAATAAAGACTTGAAAAAGTCATCGCCTGTTGAAGTAGGGGGCAAATTACTCATCCCGGGATCATCCGAAGTAGAAGCACTAAAATCCCTATTGCCTTAGAGTTCCGATTTGTCATGGTCCTCATTAGAAGTTGATGAAAGGATCTCATGGTCATTAGTCTGGGGGTCTCTCGATGAAGAAGCACCGGGATCCCTCATTCCTTGAAATCGGAATTCATGAAAATTTGTTTGGATTGATGATATAAATTTTCAAAATGAGAAGCCTGCTGACGACTTGCAGATAACTCTTCTTGAAGCTTCTTGTTTTGTTCTTCGAGCATCCGCTGTGATCCAAGAAGGAAAAAGGTAAGAGCATACATATAGCATAAACTATTGCGAAATAAGAAATGTACCAGGTAATTCATATCAATGCCTTGTGGATAAGATGGCATATCTGGCGGGATAGAATGAGCAAATGAAGGGTCAGTAAAAGAAGGTCCAGCCTCATGATCAAACGAGCCAACGACCTGCAATGATCATTAAAGAATCAAAGAAAGAAAGAGCAATTGCAATGGAAAAGTGGTAAGAGTTTTACCTAAGAAGTATTGGTCTCGAGATGTGGAAAAGACTCTCCTACATCTCCATGATGTTCCTCCTCATCTCTACCCTCATTTCCATCGAAAATCTCCCGCACACCGACAGGAGACACATCAAAGTGCAAGAGTCTCATTTGAATAAAATGGGCATAAAATGGACCCGGTAAATGGAGAAATGACTCGGCATTATGACCATACCAGGCCGACCACCAAGCATCCTCCAGCATCGACATAATATTTAAAGTGTATTCTGGGATTTGCATCAGAAACCTCCGCTGCTCTGGGCCGAGAAACCATTCATAAACTCTTTCCCCGAGAAACCAGCCACTAGACACGGGGCTAGCAATAATTCGCTGAGAATGTTGGAAAAATAGTGCAGCCCTCATCAAAGGAGACCAATTTGCTCTTTCTTCTGGATTCCACCAGGACAAATTCACCTGCAAAATAACATAAGGTAAGTAAAACTTTCACATAAAATTTAAATCATACTAATGTTATTTTACCTGATCCCAGGTTAAGAGCGATGGGTATGCACGTGGTGAGAGCCGGGAACTTCTACACGATCGGACAACCAGTAATTTAATCTAGGATACCCGATTCTTTCTCGGGAAATGTCGGGTACCCTCACGAGGTTGTGTTCATATGCCCATACCTACAATAACAATGAAGATCATATTCATGCAAGAGAAAAGGGGAAAAGACATTGATGGAAGAAAGAATACCTCGACAACTGCCATCAAGCCAACGAAAGAATTCTTGTTTCGGCAAAGCTTATCAAGGCCATGGTAAAGACATCCGAGACCAGCTTCACCCCAGCCAGAAGATGGTACCATTATGAGATAAGAAAGGGCACTCAACACTGACAAGTGAATGGACGATCCAGTGCTGCCAAAGATGGTCGATCCGAGCAGATATAACAAAAATCCTCGAGCATACTGTTCGGCCCTGTTTTTGCCAATCCGACCTTCATAGTTCATCCAATAACTACGAATCGGCTCAATTTTTATCTTACGAGGTCCTTTATATGATGGTTCCATACCAATTAATTCCTGAATTTCTTCAAATGTTAAAATTTCATTGGTTAGAGGAACTGGAGCACCATCAAATCGAAGGCCGATTATGGCAGTAAAATCGACCGGACCAATTGTCATCTCCCCAATGGGCAAGTGAAAAGTGTGAGTTGTATCCAGCCATCGCTCTGTCAGCGCCTGGACTACGCTTCGATCTATCTGATATTCTTCGAATGGCAATTGTAAGACAAACTGCTCAAAGCCGCAATCTCGGATAATCTGCCTTACCCGAGAAGGCACTACATCATACCATTGTCGGGCTTTATAAATACACCCTCCAGCCCGAACGACACAACAATCATGCTAACACAGACCGAGGTAAGTTAATACCAGGTAAGTACGTGTTATTCTATCTATTTAAATTAAATTATTTTTCACAATAGCAAAAAATAATAATAATAATAATAATAATAAATAATAAATAATAAAATAATAAAATAAAATATATAAAAAAAAAAGAAAGATTACCTCGCTTTTTTGGTTGGAACTGCGATGGAGTGGCATCCCGGCTAGTATATCTAGATTTTCATCTTCATGATGCCGAATGAACTCCAATAAGTTGGCATTAGAATGAGTCTGCGACCTCGAAGCATGCATACTGAAATTGAAAAGAAATTTGAGAGAATTACAATTGTGAAATGAAGTGAAGAATTGATGGCCTTTTATAGAGGAACGACAAGCAAAAGGAAACAAACTCAAAACTGTTTATGAATAGTAAATGTCACTATTTATGAATAGTATTACTATTGATGAATAGTAAATGTTACTATTTATGAATAGTATTACTATTGGTAAATAGTAAAATTACTTTTTTCAATATTAAATACTATTTGATACTATTGGCGAATAGTAAATTTACTATTTATGAATAGCAAATAATGCATAAACAGTGACTACACAGTAAATAAATAGAAAATTCAATTATTCAAATGATTGCGGGTATATAAATATTTTTACATCTAGAAGACAATAAGAAGACATATGCCTAAAAATTAGTTAAACTTTTTCTCGGGTCCAGAACCCAAAGTTTCCTTAGGTTCAGAACATAGAATTATTCTTGAGTGTAGAACTCGAACCAGGTCCAGAACCTAGAGTTTCCTTAGGCTCAGAACCTAGAATTATTCTTGAGTACATAACTCGAACCGGGTCCAGAATCTAGATTTTTCTTAGGACCAGAATCTAGAATTATCCTTGAGTCTAGAACTCGAACCGGGTCCAGAATCCAAATTTTCCTTAGGTCAAGAACCTAGACTTTTTCTCGAGTCCAGAACCCAAATTTTCCTTAGGTCCAGAACCTAGAATTATTATTGAGTCCAAAACTTGAACCGGGTCCAGAACCCAAATTTTTCTTAGGTCCAGAACCTAGAATTATCCTTGACTCCAGAACTCGAACCGGGTCCAGAACCCAAATTTTCCTTAGGTCCAGAACCTAGAATTTTTCCGTGAGTCCAGAACTCAAATTGGGTCGAAGTACCCAAAACAAGTTGCCATCTCAAAAAATTAAGTCTTTTTGCTTTTCACTCTCTTTCACTAAGGTTTCAGATCATTCAAGCAGGAGGCAAACTGTAGACCCTTAATTTTGACCCAATCCGATCTAATATGTTTTATTTAGCCCAAAATGATTTTTGTTGTCTAATTGGTCCAAAATAATTTTAATTAAGTAATTTTTACCTTAGTATCTAATTTTTATTAATAAAAAATAAAAATAAATGAATAAAAATTAAAAAATAAAAATAAAAATAAAATCGGAGTCGGAAAAAAAAAGGGCAGCGAAAAGCAGTCGTGCGGGCCTGTGGGCGTTTTGCCCCCAGGAATTTCCTGCGGGCGGCACGCCCGTAGGCCCAGCACTTCACCCGCAGGCCTGCGGGCGAAATAACTTCCCGCATGATTTTCCTGCGGGCAAAATAACCGCTCGCAGGAATTTCCTGCGGGCTGGCCCCAGCCACGGGCCCGGCTGCTGCAGTTTTTGCCAGCGCAAAATTTTTCGACGCAAATTTTTTTAAACCTAATCCAATTAGGTTTTAATTTCTTTTTTTATTAATATTAATTGCCGTGTATAATTAGGAATAAACAACCTAAAACCATTATAAATAAGGACCAATAGAACCAAGTGGGCAAAAAAAAAAAGAGGCAGCAGCTTGATCTTTAAAGCAGCAGCAGCACGAATTAAGGAATTCAAAGGCAACAAAGGCTTGTCTTTGGAGCTAGTTCATCCAAGAAGAATTGTTTTTGGAGGAATCAACAAAAGAAGGTATGTTAAATTCTTTTTTATTTATGTTTTCACAGTAGCAAACCTATGAAATTAGGGTTTTTTAAATCAAAAATCTTAGAGCTGTAATTTAATTTTTCCAAGATTAAAACACTAATACATCACTTTATTTTCCAAAAAGACTTAAAATTATTATTTTTTGCTTCTTCAAAAGTCTCAAAACCCTAATTGAACAAATTCTTTAACAAAACCAAAACTTGATTCTGTTTCTTTCAAATTTTTAAAATAAGTTCTATTTCATTCAAAAGTCTTCAAAAACATCTTTTCTACTTATAAAAACTTCAATCCGTTGTTTAACTTCATAAAACCTTATGAAATCATCAAATTGTATTTTTAAATCCTAATTCAACAAATCACCCGAGAACCCTAATTTTAAAGCATAAAACCCTAATTCAACTTTTAACCCTAAAATAGTAAACCCTAAACCTTTTAAAACATTAAACCCTAACTTTTTATAAACTGTAATCCTTTAAAACATAAAAAAATATAAAAACACAAATATGCTAATTTTACACAGTAGCTTAAAAATACAATTTAAAATCACAAATCAAAGTACTTTAAAGTGTCTAAAACCCTAGTTTCATGATTTCATCATTCAAACCTTAATTCGTTTAATCAAAGAGTCTTATCAATCTTTTAAAACATAAAACCCTAATTTATTCCATAAAAAGTCACAGTAGATTAATTTTAGAAATTTTCAAAACCTTAACACATGAGATAAAGAATATTAAATGGAAATAGTATCTATAATTTGGACTTTTCATTTATTTTATTCAATTCTATATTTGATTATGTTTTAATTTATTTTATATGCTTTAATTTATTTAAGTTCAATACTTAGTTTATTTTATTTATCATGGATGGATGTTAACTTTTTATTTAAATACCTTTGATGAATGATTTATTTATTATGAATGGCTATTTACTTTTATCAATCAATTTAGGTTTCCAAAAGTTGTAAGAGGTATGTTTCCACTTGGTGGGTACCTCATTAGTTAAACATCATGTAATTTAATTTGCTTTTCTATCTTAGAACCTATGTAAAGGGCATGTTTCTACCTTTTGGTGGGTGTCCTATTTAGGCATGTGATGTAAGGACATGTTTCCATCCTTGGATGGGTGTCCATTTATTTGCTTTGTTTGGACATTGCTTTCATTTTAATATAATGATGCTTTCTTTTAATTATTGTGTGTAATATGGATAATGTTATTATACATAAGAATTTTATAATATTAAGACCTGTAAAGGAGGTCGGTTCCAATGAACCGGGCGTTGTGGGGGTGCTGGGCCATTTCTCACCTTTGTAACACCCCCATATTCAATGCACACACATTACAACCACAACAATGTAGCATAAGTGCACCAAACATAGGGATGCTACGGTTTCCTTAACATTCAAAACATTTTAAAACTTGATACCATATCCATATCATTATATCTTATTAACAAAATAGATCATTTACTTATAAAACAAAACATATTAGTTATCTATATATATATATACATTTATATATTACACAGCGGAAGTTATAAAATATGTATATATATGAAAACATTTGAATACATATTTACTATTATACATATATTTACATTATCAACAAAACTTTACACAATATAAAAGATTTATACATGATTGGCAAGTCAGCTCTGATCTTTAAGCTCCCCAAATCAACTCTTCAATGTCTACTCTCACTCGGTCTCGAAGAGCTCTCGGGTTCGATTCTATCAGTTCTATCACCTGCGCGATTAAACACTATCGCGCTAAGCCAAGGGCTTAGTAAGATAAAACATGCAATAGACATGCTTAAATGTTATACAATGCCAATTTTAATTTATATCATACATGTAACAACATAGATGGAAAGCTAACAACATACATTTACATTTCATAACCTAGCGTACATATATGTATATCACATTTCAACATTCTTGCATATACTTTATTAGTTAATCATTTAATCATCCATGAACAACACTAAGCAAAGACAAGCATGGGCCCAAGACACACTAATATGTCATTCAATTTTCAGAGTTAATGCTTTGGTTTTGTTATCACATTTATCAATATCAATATCATATACCCAACTAGGCTTCAAGGATTAAGTTCAACCAAGCTTCAAGGGGAGCAAAGCATGATAAGCATCAACCCAACTTGGCTTCAAGAACTAACCCAACCTAGCTTCAAGGGTTGTAACATCTCAATTAGGCTTCAAGGATTCAATCCAACCTAACTTCAAGAGATTGTTACACTCATTAGGCATGCCACCAACAACAAACTCTGAAAATGGAATAACACATTAGCCACACAATTCATTTAGATTTCATTCTCAATTCTCATTATCATTTAGGCAAACATGCCTCATTTATCTCCATTAAATCACCTTAGCCAATAACAATGGCTCCACATTTCATTTCACAATATAACACTTTATTATTCAAGTGTATATTTATCTCACATAACATTATTCATAAATATTAACATTTCATTCCACATTACTCATAAAACACATTACCATTCAAAGTGCATAACATAACATTGTTAATTCTCAACAATGCAATTAGGGCAAAACACAATTGACATGATTCATAGCTTTAGGACCATCCACATTCATTTGATTAGATCATTCTTGTGTTTGAAACATGTTTATAATGTTCATGTTTAAGTTTAGGAACAATGAAACTTTTGAAGAATTTAAACCATGCAAAGAGAACCAAGAAATCAAACAATGTTCAAATCATTTGAAGGACACGCCCAACTCACTTGATTGACACGCCCAACCAGCTTGAGTGACACGCCCGTGTCCTTAAAAAGAAAAGAGGCAGTAGCTTCCTCAAATAAATGACACGCCCAACCAACTTGAGTGACACGCCCGTGTCCTTAAAAAGAAAAGAGACAGTAGCTAATTCAAACAATTGACACGCCCACTCCCCTAAGGGACACGCCCACTCCCCTAAATTGATTTTGGCCGTGTCACCAAATCACAAAACCTTAACTAAAACCAACCCTTTCTCAATTGCACTCAAACACAATATTCATCATATAACATATTTCACATGAACATAATCAATGTTCTAAACACATATTCATCACAAGAACTACTTCACCACACATTAATATCACAATTAAACACATATTAACTCAAAACCCTAAAATCAACATCCTTCTCCATCCATCCAAATCAACAACCATCATTTCCAACAACAACCTTCAATTAAACTCATAACTTAAAATCAATTTAACACTTGAAAACACAACCAAACACATCTCAAATCCACCAAATCACAAAATCATCAAACCCTACTTTACTTCCAACACAACTTCCAAATAAGTAAAGAAAACAAGAAAATACTTACTTGAAAAGAAGAAATTCCACAAATCCTTTGTCAAAACCTTGGATTGCTTCTTCAATTTGCTTCTTGCCTCAAGAACACTTCTCTTTTCCTTTTGCTAATGGCGAGCCGGCCACTTCATGAAGAAAGAAGACAATGATCAAAATACAAAGTCAAAATTTTCTTTTACTCTCCACCAAGTATTCTTATCCAAGCAAATACCAATATGCCCTCAATCATATAACTAACTTTTTGTCTCATATAAGTCCTTAAATGTAATTTCATTAACAACCAAAAAATATCTTCTTCCACTTAACCATCACCTTGACTCTTCATTTGACCACTTTATATGTTATATATATCATCATATACACAACATATACATTTGTCTCTAAACCCTAATTCTTTCTCCAAAACACATATGCACAAGCATTCTCATCCCAATTTCTTTTCTTATCCCATCATATACATTCAATCCAATTTATCAATAACAACAACAACAATAACAATATCAACAACAACACACATAATCAAAACTTTTAGGCACATATAAGGATATTACAATTCTCCCCCTCTAAAAAGAAAATTTCGTCCTCGAAATTACCTGAAATTAACTCTGAAACAACTGAGGATATTGCTCTCGCATCGTTTGCTCATTTTCCCAAGTTGCTTCTTCTTTCCCATGGTTCTTCCAAAGAATCTTCACCAATGGCACTCTCTTGTTTCTCAACTCTTTCGTTTCTCGTGCCAAGATAGCAACTGGTTCCTCTTCAAAAGTCAAGTCTTGGCTCACTTCAATTGATTCAAATGGCAACACATGAGATGGATCTAACCTGTACCTCCTCAACATGGAAACATGGAATACATTATGAATACGATCCAACTCAGGTGGTAAAGCAAGTCGATAAGCAATTGGCCCAACTCTTTCTAACACTTCATACGGCCCAATGAAACGAGGACTCAATTTTCCCTTCCGACCGAACCTCAAAATCTTTTTCCAAGGAGACACTTTTAAAAATACCTTATCTCCAACATCAAACTGAATGTCTCTCCTCTTCAGATCTGCATAAGACTTCTGTCGGTCAGAAGCTGCTTTTAACCTGCTTCGAATTAACTTTACTTTTTCTTCAGTTTCTTGAATCAAATCAGGACCAACCAACTTATTATCTCCAAGCTCATTCCAACAAAGAGGTGTCCTACACCGTCTGCCATACAATGCTTCGAACGGTGCCATACCAATGCTGGATTGGTGACTGTTGTTGTAAGCAAACTCCACAAGAGGTAAAAATCTATCCCAACTTCCAGAGAAATTGATGACACAGCTCCTTAACATGTCTTCAAGAATCTGTATCACCCTCTCTGACTGTCCATCCGTCTGTGGATGAAAAGCAGTGCTGAAATGCAGTCGAGAACCCAAAGCACTATGCAAACTCTTCCAAAACCTGGAAGTAAATCTGGGATCTCGATCAGACACTAAAGAAGTTGGAACACCATGCAGTTTCACAATCTCATGGATATACAACTCAGCCAATCTCTCCAAAGAGTAATCCATCCGAACCGGAAGGAAATGAGCTGTCTTGGTCAATCTATCCACAATCACCCATATAGCATCATGCTTCCTTTGTGTCCATGGCAAACCAGACACAAAGTCCATTGTCACTCTTTCCCACTTCCATTCAGGCACTGACAACGGTTGAAGCAACCCGGTTGGAACTTGATGCTCTGCTTTAACTTTCTGACAAGTGAGACATTTCGATACAAACTCAGCAATGTCTCTCTTCAACCCAATCCACCAATAATGTTGTCTCAAATCATTATACATCTTCGTACTACCCGGATGCATAGCAAACACTGACTGATGTGCTTCTTCTAAAATGACTCTTTTCAAATCAGCATCATCGGGTACACACAATCGGTTCTTAAGCCAGAGACTCCCATCATCTCTCACAACAAAATCTCTAGTCTTCCCAATCTTGCAATCTGAAATAATCTTCTGAATCTTCATATCAACCAACTGAGCCTCTTTGATCTGATCTAACAAAACTGGCTTCAATTGCAACTGTGCCAACAATGCACCATCATCACAAGGTACAAAACTGGCATGCAATGCTCTCAACTCAACAAGCAACGAGAGCGAGTAAACTGTTAAACCAGCTAAAGACTTCTGACTCAAAGCATCAGCAACAACATTTGCTTTACCTGGATGATAGTCAATTAAACAGTCGTAGTCTTTAATCAATTCTAACCATCTCCTCTGACGAAGATTGAGTTCCTTCTGGACACCCAAATACTTCAAACTTTTGTGATCAGTGTAGATGAAACATTTCTCCCCAAACAGATAGTGGCGCCAAATCTTTAATGCAAACACAATGGCTGCCAACTGCAAATCATGGGTCGGATAGTTAAGCTCATGCGGTTTTAACTGTCGAGATGCATAAGCTATAACTTTCCCTTCCTGCATCAATACACATCCCAAACCTCTATGTGAAGCATCACTGTAGATCACATATGGTTTGCCTTCAACAGGTAAAGTTAAAACAGGCGCTTGAGTTAACATATCTCTCAACTGCTCAAAGCTAGCCTGACACTAATCCGTCCACACAAATCTCACTCCCTTACGAAGCAAAGAAAACCCTTTCACAAACCCTTTCACAAACCGCCTGTAATAGCCTGCCAAACCCAGAAAACTTCTAATCTCAGTCACAGACTTGGGTGGACTCCAATTCAATATAGCTTCAACTTTGCTCGGATCAACTCTAATGCCTTCTGCTGAAACAATATGTCCGAGAAAAGCTACTTGATCCAACCAGAACTCACATTTCGACAATTTGGCAAACAACTGCTTCTCTCTCAAAATCTGCAACACAATCCGTAGATGCATATCATGTTCCTCTTCATTCCGCGAATACACTAGAATGTCATCGATGAAGACCACAACAAACTGATCCAGATAGGGCCTGAACACCCTATTCATCAAATCCATAAAAGCTGCAGGTGCATTCGTCAGACCAAAAGGCATAACTAAAAATTCATAGTGCCCATACCTGGTCCTGAAAGCTGTCTTCGGAACATCTTCAGCTCTGACTCTCAGCTGATGGTATCCTGATCTCAGATCAATTTTAGAAAATACAGCTGCACCCTTCAATTGATCAAAGAGATCATCGATTCTAGGCAAAGGATATTTATTCTTAATAGTCACTTTATTCAATTGCCTATAATCGATACATAACCTCATAGTACCATCTTTCTTCTTCACAAATAGCACAGGAGCTCCCCAAGGAGAAACACTGGGGCGAATAAATCCTTTGTCCAACAACTCCTGTAACTGCACTTTTAACTCCCTCAATTCTGCTGGTGCCATTCTATAAGGAGTAATAGAGATAGGAGTGGTACCAGGTAACAATTCAATACCAAACTCCACCTCTCTCTCTGGAGGCAATCCAGGCAACTCCTCTGGAAACACATCAGGGAACTCAGCAACTGTGGCAATGCTATCAATGGGAGAACCCTTCACTCTAGTATCTATCACATGAGCGAGATAGGCTTCACACCCCTTTCTAATCAACCTCCTGGCTGCAACAGCTGAAGCAAATAAGGAGGCTAGCTGTTCCTGCTCATTAGATACTATCACTTCTCTACCATCCCCCGTTCTCAAAGAAACAATTTTCTTTTTACAATCCACCACAGCTCCATGTCGAGATAGCCAATCCATACCTAAGATCACATCATATTCCTTAAATGGCATCTCAATCAAATCTCCAAAGAACTCCTCACCCTGCACCCTCACTACACTATCCCGGTGCACCTTACTCACAACCACACTATGCCCTAACGGATTTGTCACCAACACATCAAATCCTAGGGACTCAGCATGCACATCAGATACAGGCAAAACAGATACACTAACATATGAATGGGTGGAACCTGGATCAATCAAAGCAAGTACTGGAGTATTAAATAAAGAAAAAGTACCAGCTATGACTGCCGATGCATCTGGCTGCCTCTGCATAACATACATCCTCTGGGAAGAACCAACCTCCTCTGGTCTACCCTCTCTGGATGCAGCACCTCCTCTAGAACTGAACCCTGGCCTACCTCCTCGGCTGACACCTCTTCCTCCTCTACCTCCTCTCATACTAGCTCGAGAAGCAGCAGAATCAACTGGCATCTGCTCCTGCCTCTCAGGGCAATCTCTCACAAAGTGGTCTGGTGATCCACACCTGAAGCATACCCCTGCAACACCAGCCTTCCAACAAGGACCACCATGTGGCCTCCCACAATGGATGCAGATGGGAAGAGTGGATCTCCGAATCATCGGGGTCGGAGCACTTGCCACTGAAGCTGCAGGTCTAAATCTCTGCCTCTGGAACTGCACTGACCTACCTGCTGTGTAACACCCCCACATCCAATGCACACACACTACAACTACAACCATGTAGCATAAGTGCACCAAACATAGGGATGCTACGGTTTTCTTCAACATTCAAAACATTTAAATAGATACAATACTATTATCATTATATAATATAGAAAAGTAGATCATTTACTTTTAAAATAAAACACATTAGATATATATATACATACATATAGTTATTTCACAGCGGAAGTCATAAAATATTTACATATTTGAAAACACTTAATTCCATATTTACAAATATACAAATATGTACATTTAATCAATACTTTACAAAATATAAAAAGAGTTATACATGATTGGCAAATCTCCTTTGATCTTTAAGTCTCCAAAATCAACTCTTCAATGTCTACCCTCACTCGGTCTCGAAGAGCTCTCGGGTTCGATTCTAACAGTTCTATCACCTGCGCGATTAAACACTATCGCGCTAAGCCAAGGGCTTAGTAAGATAATCATGCTAATGATATGACTTCGTGCAATGCAATGTCATTTCTCAAACCATAATATATATGTAACATCATATATGCAAAATTAACAATATACTTTCACATTACATATCACATTTTATTATCTTTTCATATACCTCATTAGTATTCATTTAATCATCAATACAAAGCAAAACAAACATCATTCATGACTCACATTAACCATAGACAAGCATGGGCCCAAGACACACTAATATGCCATTCAATTTTCAGAGTTAATGTTTTGGTTCTATCATCACATTTATCAATATCAATATCATAGACCCAACTAGGCTTCAAGGATTAAGTTCAACCAAGCTTCAAGGGGAGCAAAGCATGCTAAGCTTCTACCCAACTTGGCTTCAAGAACTAACCCAACCTAGCTTCAAGGGGGGTAACATCTCAATTAGGCTTCAAGGATTCAATCCAACCTAACTTCAAGAGATTGTTACTATCATTAGGCATGCCACCAATAACATACTCTGAAAATGGAATAACACATTAGCCACACAATTCATTTACATATCAATTATCATTTCCATTCTCAATTCTCATCAACATTTAGGCAAACATGCCTTCATTCTCTCAATATTATCATCATATAGCATCATTCATCATAGCCAAACACAATGGCATTGTCTCATATCATATCTTATTTGAATTATCATTTCATCTTTGATACAACATTTCAAGGTACATTACTCATAAAATACAATACCTTTCACAATGCATAACATAACCTTGTTTAAATCTCAACAATGCAATTAGGGCAAAGAACAACTTATATGATTCATAGCTTTAGGATCTTCCATATGCATTTGATTAGTTCATTCATTGATTCAAGTGTGTTTAAAGTGTTTTAGGGTTAGGTTTAAGAACCAACCCACCTTTGAAGAACCAAAACAATGCAAAAAGAACAAAGAAACAAAACCCTAACCAACTCATTTGATGGACACGGGCAGCACACATGAGGGACACGGCCAAGCTTGTGGCCGTGTCTCTCAAAACCAAAACCCTAATTCTAACCAACTCTCTTCCAAATGCATTAAAACTCAATATACATCATACCACATGCTTCAAATGAACATCATCAATGTTCTAAATACATATTCATTACAATAATCACTTTAAAACACTTTAATATCACAATTAAACAAACACCATCTCAAAACCCTAACTCAAACTCTACTCTTGATTTTCCACTATCAATCTTCACTTATTTTTCCATAATCACAACCAAACCAACACAACCTCCAATTTTTAACTTACAATCAACTCTAACACTTATAAACACACATCAACACACTAAATCATCATCTCAACAATTCTCAATACACCTTAACCACAATTTCCAAATTAATAAAAGAAAACAAGAAATTACTTACCTAAAGTGAAGAAATTCCACAAATCTTCAACTTGATTCTTCAATTCTCCCTTCAATCTTGATCTTACTATCAAGAACACTTCTCCTTCCCTTTTGCTAATGGAGAGCCGGCCACTACCATCAAGAGGAAGAGAAAATGATCAAGAATCACAAAGTCAATCTTCCTTAAATACCCATCCAAAGGAAAATTACTATAATGCCCTCATACATATCTTAATTCTCTTTGTTATCTCTTGCCCATTTTAGTAATTTCACATGCCCTAAAAAAAATATCTCCTCTTGCCTTGACCAACTCTTTTGACTAATGTATATGTTATATATATCACAATATACACAACATATAAACTTGTCTCTAAACCCTAAATTCTTTCCCAAAACACTTATACTTTTCTTTTCTCAATTTAGACCAACAATACAACAACAACAACAACAACAACAACAAGCAAAACTTCTAGGGCATAAATGAGGATATTACAATTCTCCCCCTCTAAAAAGAAATTTCGTCCTCGAAATTACCTGATATCAAGTCTGAAACAACTGAGGATATTGCTCTCGCATAGTCTGCTCACTTTCCCAAGTTGCTTCTTCTTTTCCGTGGTTCTTCCATAGAACCTTCACCAATGGCACTTTCTTGTTTCTCAACTCTTTCACATCATATGCTAAGATAGCAACTGGTTCCTCTTCAAATGTCAAGTCTGGGCTCACTTCAATAGATTCAAATGGCAACACATGAGATGGATCCGACCTGTACCTCCTCAACATAGATACATGGAACACATTATGAATACGATCCAACTCAGGTGGCAAAGCAAGTCTATACGCCACTGGCCCAACTCTTTCTAACACTTCATACGGTCCGATGAAACGAGGACTCAATTTCCCTTTCCGACCGAACCTCAAAATCTTCTTCCAAGGAGATACCTTCAAAAATACCTTATCCCCAACATCAAACTGAATGTCTCTCCTCTTCAGATCTGCATAGGACTTCTGTCGGTCTGAAGCTGCTTTTAACCTGCCCCGAATCAACTTCACTTTCTCTTCAGTTTCTTTAATCAAATCAGGCCCAATTAACTTACTTTCCCCAAGTTCATTCCAACACAGCGGTGTCCTACACCGTCTACCATACAGTGCTTCGAATGGTGCCATTTCGATGCTGGACTGGTGACTATTATTATAAGCAAACTCCACAAGAGGTAAGAATCTATCCCAACTTCCAGTGAAATCGATGACACAACTTCTCAACATATCCTCAATGATCTGTATCACCCTCTCAGACTGTCCATCCGTCTGTGGATGAAAAGTAGTACTGAAATGCAGTCGAGAACCCAAAGCACCATGCAAACTCTTCCAAAATCTCGAAGTAAACCTGGGATCTCGATCAGACACTAAAGAAGTTGGAACACCATGCAATCTCACAATCTCATGGATGTATAGCTCAGCCAACCTCTCTAAAGAGTAATCCATCCGAATCGGAAGGAAATGAGCTGTCTTAGTCAATCTATCCACAATCACCCATATGGCATCATGTTTCCTTTGTGTCAAAGGCAATCCAGACACAAAGTCCATTGTCACTCTTTCCCACTTCCATTCTGGCACTGACAACGGTTGAAGCAACCCAGTGGGAACTTGATGCTCTGCTTTAACCTTCTGACAAGTGAGACATTTTGATACAAACTCAGCAATGTCTCTCTTCAACCCAATCCACCAATAATGCTGTCTCAAATCATGATACATCTTGGTATTACCCGGATGCATAGCAAATAAAGACTGATGAGCTTCCTCTAAAATGATCCTCTTCAAGTTAGCATTATCGGGTACACACAATCTATTCTTAAACCATAGGCTCCCATCATCCTTCACAACAAAATCTCTAGTCTTTCCACTCTCACAATCTAAAACAATCTTCTGAATCTTCTTATCAGCTAACTGAGCCTCTTTGATCTGATCCAACAAAACAGGCTTCAATTGTAACTGTGCCAATAATGCACCATCATCACAAGGTACAAAACTGGCACGCAAAGCTCTCAACTCAACAAGCAACGAGAGCGAGTAAACTGTTAAACCAGCTAAAGACATCCGACTTAAGGCATCAGCAACCACATTTGCTTTACCTGGATGATAATCTATCAAACAGTCGTAGTCTTTAATCAATTCTAACCATCTCCTCTGCCGAAGGTTGAGCTCTTTCTGAACACCCAAATACTTCAAACTCTTGTGATCAGTGTAAATGAAACATTTCTCCCCAAACAGATAATGGCGCCAAATCTTTAATGCAAAGACAATGGCAGCCAACTCCAAATCATGGGTAGGATAGTTAAGCTCATGCGGTTTCAACTGACGAGATGCATAAGCTATAACTTTCCCTTCCTGCATTAGCACACAACCCAAACCTCTATGTGAAGCATCACTGTAGATCACATATGGTTTGCCTTCAACAGGTAAAGTTAAAACAGGCGCTTGAGTTAACATATCTCTCAACTGTTCAAAGCTAGCCTGACACTGATCTGTCCACAAAAACCTCACTCCCTTACGAAGCAATCTGGTGAGTGGAGTAGCTATCAAAGAAAATCCTTTCACAAACCGCCGGTAATAGCCTGCCAAACCCAGAAAACTTCTAACCTCTGTCACAGACTTGGGTGGACTCCAATTCAAAATGGCTTCAACTTTACTCGGATCAACTCTAATGCCTTCTGCTGAAACAATATGTCCGAGAAAAGCTACCTGATCCAACCAGAACTCACACTTCGACAATTTGGCAAATAGTTGCTTCTCTCTCAAAATCTGCAACACAATCCGCAGATGCAAATCATGTTCCTCTTCATTCCTCGAATACACCAGAATATCATCGATGAAGACCACTACAAACTGATCCAAATAGGGCCTAAACACCCTATTCATCAAATCCATAAAAGCTGCAGGTGCATTCGTCAGACCAAAAGGCATAACTAAAAATTCATAATGCCCATACCTGGTCCGAAATGCGGTCTTCGGAACATCTTCAGCTCTGACTCTCAGCTGATGGTACCCCGATCTCAGATCAATCTTAGAGAATACTGACGCTCCCTTCAACTGATCAAAGAGATCATCGATTCTAGGCAAAGGATACTTATTTTTAATGGTCACCTTGTTCAATTGCCTATAGTCGATGCACAACCTCATAGTACCATCCTTCTTCTTTACAAAGAGCACAGGAGCTCCCCAAGGAGAAACACTGGGGCGAATGAATCCTTTATCCAACAGCTCCTGTAATTGCACTTTCAACTCCCTCAATTCTGCTGGTGCCATTCTGTAAGGAGTAATGGAGATAGGAGTGGTACCCGGCAACAGCTCGATACCGAACTCCACCTCTCTCTCAGGAGGCAATCCTGTCAACTCCTCTGGAAAAACATCAGGAAACTCTGCAACTGTGGCAATGCTATCAATAGGAGAACCCTTCACTCTAGTATCTACCACATGAGCAAGATAGGCTTCACACCCCTTCCTAATCAACCTCCGGGCTGCAACAGCTGAAACAAATAAGGAGGCTAACTGTTCCTGCTCATTAGATACTATCACCTCTCTCCCATCACCGGTTCTCAAAGAAACAATTTTCTTTTTACAATCCACCACAGCTCCATGTCGAGATAGCCAATCCATGCCTAAAATCACATCATATTCCTTAAATGGCATCTCAATCAAATCTCCAAGGAACTCCTCACCCTGCACCCTCACTGCACTATCCCGATGCACTTTACTCACAATCACACTATGCCCTAACGGATTTGTCACCAAAACATCAAATCCTAGGGACTCAGCATGCACATCAAACACAGGCAATACAGATGCACTAATATAAGAATGGGTGGAGCCCGGATCAATCAAAGCAAGTACTGCAGTATCAAATAAAGAAAAAGTACCAGCTATGACCGCCGATGCATCCGGCTGTCTCTGCATAACATACATCCTCTGGGAAGAACCAACCTCCTCCGGTCTAGTCTCCCTGGATGCAGCACCACCTCTAGAACTGAACCCTGCTCTACCACCTCGGCTGGCACCTCTGCCTCCCCTCACACTGGCTCGAGAAGCGGCAGAATCAACTGACATCTGCCTCTGCCTCTCAGGGCAATCTCTCACAAAGTGATCCGGTGACCCACACCTGAAACATACCCCAGCAACACCAGCTTTCCAACATGGACCACCATGGGGCCTCCCACAATGGATGCAAAAAGGTAAGGTGGATCTCTGAACCATAGGGGTTGGAGCACTTGCCACTGAAGCTGCAGGTCTGAATCTTTGTCTCTGGAACTGCACTGATCTACCTGCTGGTCTCTGGCTCCTAATACTCCGAGGAACAAAGCTTCCTCTACCCCTCTTCACTGAAGAAGACCCTGCCTCAAACTGGGGCCTTCTCACCCTAACCTCATCCTCTGAAGCAGCTGCAATCACTTGAGCTCGCTCTACACTTCGAGCTGCTTCCACTAACTGGGAGAAATCGTGATATCGAGATCCAGCCACTAAACACATGATCGAGGGCCTCAATCCCTCCTGAAATCGCCGGCATCTATCAATCTCATCAGCAATGATGCCCCCAGCATACTGACTCAGTCGAATAAACTCAACTTCATACTCAGTAATAGTCTTGTTATCTTGCTTCAAGCTCAAGAATTCCATTTTCTTCATATCCTTATACTCCCTAGGAGTATATTTCAACTCGAATTCCCTCAAGAAATCTGCATATGGCAAAGTTGGTGGATCTTCCATGGAATGTGGCACAGTCTTCCACCAATCGTAGGCATCCTTCTGTAGCAAAGATCTTGCATAGTCAAACTTTTCCTCAGGGGTGGCTTGCAACTGAATAAAGATCCTCTGAACTTTGTCAAGCCACTGTTCTGCTACAGCTGGATCAGTGGTACCAATAAAATCCTCAGCTCCATACTTCCTTAACTTGTCATAGTGCCTCACTGGCACCAAAGGCTGAGGGGGTGGTGGCACTGGTTGTACTGGCGCTTGCCTGAAAGTCTCCATCATATTCACAAACCAAGCTGGTGGAACCTCCTCACCAGTTGGTCTCCCCGACCCAGAAGCAGGTGCCTCACCAGCACTATCAACCCTAGCTCCCTCATCAGGAGCAACACTCTCCTCACTGCCCTCAACTGACTGTCTCAAATGAGAATCCATCAACACCTAATACTGCAAACACAACAGGACACACCTTATTAAAGATCAAAGATTGCCAATCCCAAACATGTATTTTATTTCAAAAACTCACTTTTTAATTCAAAATATTCTTTTTATAACATATTGCCTAGGTTGAGAATCTCAAACCTAGGCTCTGATACCAAAACAATTGTAACACCCCCACATCCAATGCACACACACTACAACTACAACCATGTAGCATAAGTGCACCAAACATAGGGATGCTACGGTTTTCTTCAACATTCAAAACATTTAAATAGATACAATACTATTATCATTATATAATATAGAAAAGTAGATCATTTACTTTTAAAATAAAACACATTAGATATATATATACATACATATAGTTATTTCACAGCGGAAGTCATAAAATATTTACATATTTGAAAACACTTAATTCCATATTTACAAATATACAAATATGTACATTTAATCAATACTTTACAAAATATAAAAAGAGTTATACATGATTGGCAAATCTCCTTTGATCTTTAAGTCTCCAAAATCAACTCTTCAATGTCTACCCTCACTCGGTCTCGAAGAGCTCTCGGGTTCGATTCTAACAGTTCTATCACCTGCGCGATTAAACACTATCGCGCTAAGCCAAGGGCTTAGTAAGATAATCATGCTAATGATATGACTTCGTGCAATGCAATGTCATTTCTCAAACCATAATATATATGTAACATCATATATGCAAAATTAACAATATACTTTCACATTACATATCACATTTTATTATCTTTTCATATACCTCATTAGTATTCATTTAATCATCAATACAAAGCAAAACAAACATCATTCATGACTCACATTAACCATAGACAAGCATGGGCCCAAGACACACTAATATGCCATTCAATTTTCAGAGTTAATGTTTTGGTTCTATCATCACATTTATCAATATCAATATCATAGACCCAACTAGGCTTCAAGGATTAAGTTCAACCAAGCTTCAAGGGGAGCAAAGCATGCTAAGCTTCTACCCAACTTGGCTTCAAGAACTAACCCAACCTAGCTTCAAGGGGGGTAACATCTCAATTAGGCTTCAAGGATTCAATCCAACCTAACTTCAAGAGATTGTTACTATCATTAGGCATGCCACCAATAACATACTCTGAAAATGGAATAACACATTAGCCACACAATTCATTTACATATCAATTATCATTTCCATTCTCAATTCTCATCAACATTTAGGCAAACATGCCTTCATTCTCTCAATATTATCATCATATAGCATCATTCATCATAGCCAAACACAATGGCATTGTCTCATATCATATCTTATTTGAATTATCATTTCATCTTTGATACAACATTTCAAGGTACATTACTCATAAAATACAATACCTTTCACAATGCATAACATAACCTTGTTTAAATCTCAACAATGCAATTAGGGCAAAGAACAACTTATATGATTCATAGCTTTAGGATCTTCCATATGCATTTGATTAGTTCATTCATTGATTCAAGTGTGTTTAAAGTGTTTTAGGGTTAGGTTTAAGAACCAACCCACCTTTGAAGAACCAAAACAATGCAAAAAGAACAAAGAAACAAAACCCTAACCAACTCATTTGATGGACACGGGCAGCACACATGAGGGACACGGCCAAGCTTGTGGCCGTGTCTCTCAAAACCAAAACCCTAATTCTAACCAACTCTCTTCCAAATGCATTAAAACTCAATATACATCATACCACATGCTTCAAATGAACATCATCAATGTTCTAAATACATATTCATTACAATAATCACTTTAAAACACTTTAATATCACAATTAAACAAACACCATCTCAAAACCCTAACTCAAACTCTACTCTTGATTTTCCACTATCAATCTTCACTTATTTTTCCATAATCACAACCAAACCAACACAACCTCCAATTTTTAACTTACAATCAACTCTAACACTTATAAACACACATCAACACACTAAATCATCATCTCAACAATTCTCAATACACCTTAACCACAATTTCCAAATTAATAAAAGAAAACAAGAAATTACTTACCTAAAGTGAAGAAATTCCACAAATCTTCAACTTGATTCTTCAATTCTCCCTTCAATCTTGATCTTACTATCAAGAACACTTCTCCTTCCCTTTTGCTAATGGAGAGCCGGCCACTACCATCAAGAGGAAGAGAAAATGATCAAGAATCACAAAGTCAATCTTCCTTAAATACCCATCCAAAGGAAAATTACTATAATGCCCTCATACATATCTTAATTCTCTTTGTTATCTCTTGCCCATTTTAGTAATTTCACATGCCCTAAAAAAAATATCTCCTCTTGCCTTGACCAACTCTTTTGACTAATGTATATGTTATATATATCACAATATACACAACATATAAACTTGTCTCTAAACCCTAAATTCTTTCCCAAAACACTTATACTTTTCTTTTCTCAATTTAGACCAACAATACAACAACAACAACAACAACAACAACAAGCAAAACTTCTAGGGCATAAATGAGGATATTACATGCTGGTCTCTGGCTCCTACTACTCCGAGGAACAAAACTTCCTCTACCCCTCTTCGCAGAAGAAGACCCTGCCTCGAACTGGGGCCTTCTCTCTCTAACCTCCTCTTCAGAAGCAGCTGTAACTATGGCCTGAGCTCTCTCTACACTCCTAGCTGCTGCAACTAGCTGGGAGAAATCCTGATACCTGGAGCCAGCCACATGACAAATAATTGAGGGCTTCAATCCCTCCTCAAATCGCCGACATCGATCAATCTCATCAGCAATGATACCCCCAGCATACTGACTCAGTCGAATAAACTCAACTTCATACTCAGTAACAGTCTTGCTGTCTTGCTTCAAGCTTAAGAACTCCATCTTCTTCATGTCCTTATACTCCCTAGGAGTATACTTCAACTCAAATTCCCTCAGAAAATCAGTGTAAGACAGTGTTGGAGGATCATCCATAGAGTGTGGCACTGTCTTCCACCAGTCATATGCGTCCTTCTGCAGTAATGACCTGGCATAATCAAACTTTTCCTCAGGGGTGGCTTGTAACTGAATAAAGATTCTCTGCACTTTGCCTAACCATTGCTCAGCCACTGCTGGATCAGTGGTTCCCATAAAATCTTCCGCCCCAAACTTCCTCAATTTATCATACTGTCTCATCTGAACCTGAGGCTGGGGTGGTGGTGGAGGTGGCTGTACTGGTGCTTGTCTCATTACTTCCATCATATGTCTAAACCAAGCTGGCGGAACCTCCTCTCCAGCTGGTCTACCCGACACCGAAGCAGGTGCCTCCTCAACACTATCAACCCTAGCTCCCTCTGCAGGAGCAATGCTCTCGGCACTACCCTCAACTGACTGTCTTGAGTGAGGATCCATCAACACCTAATACTGCAAACACAGCAGATTACATCTTATTAAAGATCAGGGACTGCCAATCTCAAACGTATATGTTATTCAAAACCACTTTTTTTTTAAGTAAAAATATTCTTTTTATTATATTTTACCTAGATAGAGAATCTCAAACCTAGGCTCTGATACCAAAACAATTGTAACACCCCCATATTCAATGCACACACATTACAACCACAACAATGTAGCATAAGTGCACCAAACATAGGGATGCTACGGTTTCCTTAACATTCAAAACATTTTAAAACTTGATACCATATCCATATCATTATATCTTATTAACAAAATAGATCATTTACTTATAAAACAAAACATATTAGTTATCTATATATATATATACATTTATATATTACACAGCAGAAGTTATAAAATATGTATATATATGAAAACATTTGAATACATATTTACTATTATACATATATTTACATTATCAACAAAACTTTACACAATATAAAAGATTTATACATGATTGGCAAGTCAGCTCTGATCTTTAAGCTCCCCAAATCAACTCTTCAATGTCTACTCTCACTCGGTCTCGAAGAGCTCTCGGGTTCGATTCTATCAGTTCTATCACCTGCGCGATTAAACACTATCGCGCTAAGCCAAGGGCTTAGTAAGATAAAACATGCAATAGACATGCTTAAATGTTATACAATGCCAATTTTAATTTATATCATACATGTAACAACATAGATGGAAAGCTAACAACATACATTTACATTTCATAACCTAGCGTACATATATGTATATCACATTTCAACATTCTTGCATATACTTTATTAGTTAATCATTTAATCATCCATGAACAACACTAAGCAAAGACAAGCATGGGCCCAAGACACACTAATATGTCATTCAATTTTCAGAGTTAATGCTTTGGTTTTGTTATCACATTTATCAATATCAATATCATATACCCAACTAGGCTTCAAGGATTAAGTTCAACCAAGCTTCAAGGGGAGCAAAGCATGCTAAGCATCAACCCAACTTGGCTTCAAGAACTAACCCAACCTAGCTTCAAGGGTTGTAACATCTCAATTAGGCTTCAAGGATTCAATCCAACCTAACTTCAAGAGATTGTTACACTCATTAGGCATGCCACCAACAACAAACTCTGAAAATGGAATAACACATTAGCCACACAATTCATTTAGATTTCATTCTCAATTCTCATTATCATTTAGGCAAACATGCCTCATTTATCTCCATTAAATCACCTTAGCCAATAACAATGGCTCCACATTTCATTTCACAATATAACACTTTATTATTCAAGTGTATATTTATCTCACATAACATTATTCATAAATATTAACATTTCATTCCACATTACTCATAAAACACATTACCATTCAAAGTGCATAACATAACATTGTTAATTCTCAACAATGCAATTAGGGCAAAACACAATTGACATGATTCATAGCTTTAGGACCATCCACATTCATTTGATTAGATCATTCTTGTGTTTGAAACATGTTTATAATGTTCATGTTTAAGTTTAGGAACAATGGAACTTTTGAAGAATTTAAACCATGCAAAGAGAACCAAGAAATCAAACAATGTTCAAATCATTTGAAGGACACGCCCAACTCACTTGATTGACACGCCCAACCAGCTTGAGTGACACGCCCGTGTCCTTAAAAAGAAAAGAGGCAGTAGCTTCCTCAAATAAATGACACGCCCAACCAACTTGAGTGACACGCCCGTGTCCTTAAAAAGAAAAGAGGCAGTAGCTAATTCAAACAATTGACACGCCCACTCCCCTAAGGGACACGCCCACTCCCCTAAATTGATTTTGGCCGTGTCACCAAATCACAAAACCTTAACTAAAACCAACCCTTTCTCAATTGCACTCAAACACAATATTCATCATATAACATATTTCACATGAACATAATCAATGTTCTAAACACATATTCATCACAAGAACTACTTCACCACACATTAATATCACAATTAAACACATATTAACTCAAAACCCTAAAATCAACATCCTTCTCCATCCATCCAAATCAACAACCATCATTTCCAACAACAACCTTCAATTAAACTCATAACTTAAAATCAATTTAACACTTGAAAACACAACCAAACACATCTCAAATCCACCAAATCACAAAATCATCAAACCCTACTTTACTTCCAACACAACTTCCAAATAAGTAAAGAAAACAAGAAAATACTTACTTGAAAAGAAGAAATTCCACAAATCCTTTGTCAAAACCTTGGATTGCTTCTTCAATTTGCTTCTTGCCTCAAGAACACTTCTCTTTTCCTTTTGCTAATGGAGAGCCGGCCACTTCATGAAGAAAGAAGACAATGATCAAAATACAAAGTCAAAATTTTCTTTTACTCTCCACCAAGTATTCTTATCCAAGCAAATACCAATATGCCCTCAATCATATAACTAACTTTTTGTCTCATATAAGTCCTTAAATGTAATTTCATTAACAACCAAAAAATATCTTCTTCCACTTAACCATCACCTTGACTCTTCATTTGACCACTTTATATGTTATATATATCATCATATACACAACATATACATTTGTCTCTAAACCCTAATTCTTTCTCCAAAACACATATGCACAAGCATTCTCATCCCAATTTCTTTTCTTATCCCATCATATACATTCAATCCAATTTATCAATAACAACAACAACAATAACAATATCAACAACAACACACATAATCAAAACTTTTAGGCACATATAAGGATATTACAACCTTCCCCACACGTACCCAACTTTCTGAACCCATTAAGGGGTTGGGGATTCCTTAGGAATCAAGTCATCCACCCCTTTCTTTTTCCTAGCCCGTCCAGGTGGCGACTCCATTTTCTCCGGACTTAGGTCCGTATTCTCTAAGGCCCCGAGCCTAAACAGTGCCGAAGTCGCAAGTACCATTCCACCGGGAGTGGGGGCAAAAATCCCCGCTCACAAATGGTTATTTACTTCTATCGATTTATTTTAATTTCCAAATGTTGTAAGAGGTATATTCTCACTTTGTGGGTACCTCATTAGCTAAATATCATGTAATTTAAATTACTTTTTATATTTTGGACCAATGTAAAGGGCATGTTTCTACCTTTTGGTGGGTGTCCTATTTAGCTTAGACATGAACGATATAAGGACATGTTTCCATCCTCGGATGGGTGTTCATTTATTTGTTTTGCTTGTACATTACTTTGATTTTAATATGACGGTACTTTATTTTAATTGTTGTGTGTAATATGGATAATATTGTTATACTTAAGAGTTTTATAATATTAAGACCTGTAAAGGAGGCCGGTTCCAATGAACCGGGCGTTGTGGGGGTGCTGGGACATTTCTCACCTTCCCTACACGTACCCAACTTTTCAAACCCATTAGGGGGTTGGGGATTCCTTAGGAATCAAGTCATCCACCCCTTTCTTTTTTTCCCGGCCTGTCCGGGTGGTGACTCCATTTTCTCCGGACTTAGGTCCGTGTTCTCTAAGGCCTCGAACCTAATAAGTTTTTTAAATTGACTTATGTTGACTTTTGTATATTTTATGTATATTTTGCATATATATTACATATAAATTCCACTTTTTCACTTAATATCCTCCCATTTTTCCTTTAAAACCATTTATTTAATTTATCAAATTAAAATTTAATTTATTTTATAAATTTCCAAAAATTTTGGATGTTACACCCAGATTTCAAGACTCAAACTTTCAAGAAAGGGTTGGGATATGATGAAGCCTCCAAAGATGTTTAGCCTAAGAAGAATGAGAAGATGAGTTTCCCACCACTCTAAGAGGTTTTTGTCAAAGCTCCAAACATGGGACCATTCCAAGAGAAGCCCGAGCCAGTCATTTTCATGGGAAAATTGATCTTGAATTTTGAGATTTTTGCCGATGTTGCTGAATTGGTGGAACAGATGACAAAAGAGCTCATTCTGCCAACTGACAAGGATCCTAGTCCATAAGAGAGAAGGAAGCTATCGTGAAAGTCCAGAAGACTCCAGAACAAATTGCTGCTTTAGTTGAAGAGGAGTTTGAAGATGTTTTAGTTCATGCTTTTGAGAATAATGATTTTGATTTTAATTTTATTTTTCTGCTTTGTACGAGGATGATTATGTTTTCTTTTCCAAGATGAATGCAATAAAGTCTAATTTTGCTTACTTGTGTGATATTTTCTAATTTTACTTACTTGTGTGATGTTTTCCTGATGGTTGCATACATTTAAGTAGTGATTACATAAACATTTTTAATATTAACTTTGTTGACACACAAATATTAAATTTGGCAACAACCAATAATTCTAAAAATATTAGAATAGCATTCGACCTTACTCCTAAAGAGAGAGAGAGATTTTAAAAAATATTTAAAAATTATGAAGAAGTCTTTGCTTGATCTTATGAGGATATGCCTGGGATTGGCCGAGATATAGCTGAGCACTTGATTCCTACATACACTCACATGAAACCCGTCAAACAAAAGCTTAGACAGTTAAGGTCGGAATGGGCAGAATTGGTCAAAGAAGAAGTCACTAAAAAGATACAAATCAAATTTCTTGAAGTGATAGATTACCTAACTGGTTAGTAAACATAGTTCTCGTGCCAAAGAAAGATGAAAGAATTAGATTTTGTGTGGACTATAGAGACTTGAATAAGATTTTGCCCAAAGATGATTTTCCTTTTCCCTTATTGATGTTGCAGCCTTTAGCATGCTACAATCATTCATAGATGGATTTTCTGGATATAATCAAGTGTTAATGGCCCAAAATGATAAAGCTAAAACTACCTTCATCACTACGTCGGTTATATTTTTTATAGAGTGATTTCGTTTGCGTTAAAGAATGTTGGAGCACTTACCAAAGGATGGTCACCACCTTGTTTCATGAAATAATGCACAAAGAAGTCAAGGTTTATGTTGATGATATGATAGTTAAGTCGAATATAAGGGAGCAACATTTCCAAAACTTAGAATTATTCTTTGAGAGGGCAGTAAAATAGAAGCTAAGGTTGAGCCCAAAGAAGTGTGTTTGGGGTTACTTCAGGCAAGTTGTTGGGACTTGTGATTGGTCCAAATAACATTGGGATTGACCCCAACAAAGTTAAGGCAATTCAGGATATGCCAGCCCCTAAGACGAAGAAGGAAGTTTGAGGATTTATTGGCAGGTTACAGTACATTAGCATATTCATAGAGAAGCTTACCACGATCTGTGAATCGATCTTCAAATTGTTTAAGAAAAACCAGCCAGTCAAGTGGAGTGATGAGTGTCAAAAAACCTTTGAGCATATTAAGGAATATTTGTTGAATCCACCTATTTTAAAGCCTCCTAAACCTGGTAGACCTTTGCTACTATACTTAGAAGTAGAGGAAGAATCGATAGGAGCAATGCTCGCCCAAGCGGATAATCAGGGATTGAATATGCAATCTTCTACTTAAGTAGAAAGCTCTTGCATTATGAAATCATGTATAGTATCATAGAAAAGACATGCATAGCAATGGTTTGGTCATCTAAGAAGTTATAGCATTACTTTCAGTCTTATAGTGTGCAAACGATTTCCAGGATGGATCCGGTGAAGTATTTAAGAGAAACACCTTCGTTGATTGGGAAACATGGCATATGGTTGATCATTTTGCAAGAGTTTGAGATCAAGTATATAACCAAGAAAATGATCAAAGGTAGAGTGGTAGAAGAGTTCCTGGCCCAATAACTATTGCTGAATAGTGAGGAGGTGGTTTTGGAATATCCAGATGAATATTTAGAGGCCAAAGAGGTACAGGGATGGAAGATGTATTTTGACAAAGTAGTAAATAGAAAAGGTACTGGTCTATGGATAATTTTGAAATCATTCGAAGGGGAACTTATCCCTTTAGCCAAGAAGTTGAAGTTTAGGGCAACCAACAACATGGTGGAGTACGAAGCTTGCTTTTTTGTCTTGGAAATCCTGATGATCATAAAGGTGGAAAAGGTGCAGGTTTTTGGTGATTCATTACTAGTGGTATTATAAGTAAATGGTGAATGGGAGTTGAAGGGAGAAAAGCTAAAACCATACCACAATTATTTGACCATGATGAAGAAAAATTTCAAGGAGTGAAGATTTAAATACCTACCAAGGGAAGAGAACCAGATGGCCAATGTCCTAGCCACATTGGCTTCGGTGTGGGAAGATCTTATTAAGTTATTTCTTAAACCTCTAGTTTTGACTAGTTCATCGACTCCTTATTGTGAGTATGAAACAATCATGGAAATTGATATGGACCATGATGCATGGTACAACACCATAAATGGTTCTTGGAAAATAGGGAGTACCCACAATATTCAACAAAAGAAGAGAGAATAGTTATAAGGTGATGGTCTCTGTAGTACATCACCTTTCATGGGGAGTTATATCAAAGATGGCCTGATGGAATGCATTTAAGATGCTTAAGGAAGCCTGAAGACAAGCAGATCATGTTCGAAATACATGGCAAAAGTTATGGACCCCAAATGAACAAGTTGGCCCTGGTTAAAAGATAATCCGACAAGGCTACTATTGGTTGACCATAGAAAGAGACTGTAACACCCCCATATCCAATGCACACACACACCACAACCACAACAATGCAGCATATGTGCACCAAACATAGGAATGCTACATTTCTCTTAACATTTAGAACACTTTAAAACTTAATACAATACCCTTATCATCATACATTATAGAAAAATAGATCATTTACTTATAAAACAAAACATATTAGTTATGTATATATATATATATATATTTAAATATTACACAGCGGAAGTTATAAAATAATTACATATTTACACATTAAACATTTCTTTACAAAATATAAAGAAGTATACATGATTGGCAAGTCTGCTTTGATCTTTAAGTTCCCAAAAATGGGTTCCTCAAGGTCTACTCTCCCTTGGTCTTGAAGAACTACCGGGTTCAACTTTATCAACTCTATTACCTGCGCGATTAAACACTATCGCGCTAAGCCAACGGCTTAGTAAGATAAAACATGCTATTGGTATGCTTTAATACAATACAATGTCAATTCTCAATTCATATTATACATGTAACCATTTATATGCAAAGCTAACATCATACCTTTACATTTCATAATTCAACATATAAATATATGCATATCACATTTCAATATCTTTTCTCATACTTCATTAACTAATCATTAAACAATCCATAAACAACACTAAACAAAGGCAAGCATGGGCCCAAGACACACTAATATGCAATTCAATTTTCAAAGTTAATGCTTTGGTTTGTTATCACATTTATCAATATCATATACCCAACTAGGCTTCAAGGATCAAGTTCAACCAAGCTTCAAGGGGAGCAAAGCATGCTAAGCTTCTACCCAACTTGGCTTCAAGAACTAATCCAACCTAGCTTCAAGGGTGGTAACATCTCAATTAGGCTTCAAGGATACAATCCAACCTAACTTCAAGAGATTGTTACACTTATTAGGCATGCCACCAACAACAAACTCTGAAAATGGAATAACACATTAGCCACACAATTCATTTAGATTTCATTCTCAATTCTCATTATCATTTAGGCAAACATGTCTCATTTATCTCCATTGAATCACATTATATCTCATATAGCATCATTCATCATAGCCAAACACAATGGCATTGTCTCATATCATGTCTTATTTCATTACAATCCTCATAGCCAATCACAATGGCCTCATATATCATTTAAATCATCATAATCAATCACAAGTCACATTACATTATCATATAAGCAACATGCTTTACATCCTTTACTTACTTCAAATAAAACAGAACAGAACGATTATAGCGGTCGCACCAGGCTAAGTCGCGACCGTCCTCCACAATCAAAAGATGAAACTTTAACACAGTAGGTTTCGCGGTCAGAAGTTCGGTCTAAGTCGCGACCGCACTTCACAATCAAAGATGAAACCTTATCACAGTAGGTTTCGCGGTCAGAAGTTCGGTCTAAGTCGCGACCGCACTTCAATAATAGCGACCGTCCCAAATTACGTGTCTCATGCATAAACCCTAAATTTAACAAACTTTATTTTTTTTAACTTCAAACACATTATACACAACATAACCTCATTTAAATTGACACAATCAACATCCTCAACACTTATTTACATCTTCCAAACACATTAATAACATTTTTGATACCACAACACAATTACAACCAACACAAAGATCAACAAAAATAATCAATCAAAAATAACATCAACAACTCTTACCAATTCAAAACCCTAACTCAAACTCAACACAATTACTTCCAACACCTTCACCTGTTCAACTTCTCATCTATCAAACAATATCAATACTTAAAATCACACCATAAGCAATTGAATCATATCATCATCAAACCACAACTCAACTCAAGCATAACTTCAAAATAACAAGGGTAACAAGAGAAAACTTACCTTAAATTAAACTCATAACTTAAAATCAATTAAACACTTGAAAACACAACACAACACATCTCAAACCCACCAAATCATAAAATCACCAAACCCTTATTCACTTCCAACAAAACTTCCAAATAAACAAAGAAAACAAGAGAATACTTACTTTAGAAGAAGAATTTCCACCAATCCTTTGTCAAAACCTTGGATTACTTCTTCAATTCACTTCTAGCATCAAGAACACTTATCTTTCCCTTTTGTTAATGGAGAGCCGGCCACTTCATGAAGAAAGAAGAAAATGATGAAGACACAAAGTCAATTTTTTTGCTTTTAATCTCCACCAAGTATTCTTATCCAAGTAAATACCAAAATGCCCTCAATCATATAACTAACTTTTTGTCTTATCTAAGCCCTTATATGTAATTACACACTTAACACAAAAATATCTTCTTCCACTTAACCAACACTTTGACTCTTCATTTGACCAATTTATATGTTATATATATCATCATATACACAACATATACCATTCTCTCTAAACCCTAAATCTTTCCCAATACACATATACACAAGCATTCTCCTCCCAATTTCTTTTCTTATCCCATCATATACATTCAATCCAATATATAACAATAACAACAACAATAACAACAACAACAATATGCAAAACTTCTAGGGCATAAATGAGGATATTACAATTCTCCCCCTCTAAAAAGAAATTTCGTCCTCGAAATTACCTGATATCAAAACTGAAACAACTGCGGGTACTGTTCTTGCATAAGTTGCTCACTTTCCCAAGTTGCTTCTTCTTTTCCATGATTCTTCCATAGCACTTTCACCAATGGTACACTCTTGTTCCTCAACTCTTTCACTTCTCGTGCCAAGATAGCAACTGGTTCCTCTTCAAAAGTCAAGTCTGGGCTCACTTCAATAGATTCAAATGGCAACACATGAGATGGATCCGACCTATATCTCCTCAACATAGAAACGTGAAACACATTATGAATACGATCCAACTCAGGTGGCAAAGCAAGTCGATATGCCACTGGCCCAACTCTTTCTAACACTTCATACGGCCCAATGAAACGAGGACTCAATTTCCCTTTCCGACCGAACCTCAAAATCTTCTTCCAAGGAGATACTTTCAAAAATACCTTATCTCCAACATTAAACTCTATGTCTCTCCTTTTCAGATCTGCATAAGACTTCTGTCGGTCTGAAGCTGCTTTTAATCTGCCTCGAATCAACTTTACTTTCTCTTCCGTTTCTTGAATCAAATCAGGGCCAATTATTTTACCTTCACCAAGTTCATTCCAACAAAGAGGTGTCCTGCACCGTCTACCATACAATGCTTCAAATGGTGCCATACCAATGCTGGATTGGTGACTGTTGTTGTAAGCAAACTCCACAAGCGGTAAAAATCTGTCCCAACTTCCAGAGAAATCGATGACACAGCTCCTTAACATGTCTTCAATAATCTGTATCACCCTCTCTGACTGCCCATCTGTCTGAGGATGGAAAGCAGTACCGAAGTGTAGTCGAGAACCCAAAGCACTATGCAAACTCTTCCAAAACCTTGAAGTAAACCTGGGGTCTCTATCAGACACTAAAGAAGTTGGAACACCATGCAACTTTACAATCTCATGGATATACAGCTCAGCCAACCTCTCCAAAGAGTAATCCATCCGCACTGGAAGGAAATGAGCTGTCTTAGTCAATCTATCCACAATCACCCATATGGCATCATGCTTCTTTTGTGTCAATGGCAAACCAGACACAAAATCCATCGTCACTCTATCCCACTTCCATTCTGGCACTGACAACGGTTGCAACAACCCGGTTGGAACTTGGTGCTCTGCTTTAACCTTCTGAAAAGTGAGACATTTCGATACAAACTCAGCAATGTCTCTTTTCAACCCAATCCACCAATAATGTTGTCTCAAATCATGATACATCTTCATATTACCCAGATGCATAGCAAACATCGACTGATGAGCTTCTTCCAAAATGACCTTTTTCAAAACAGCATCATCGGGTACACACAATCTGCTCTTGAACCAGAGACTCCCATCACTTTTCACAACAAAATCTCTAGATTTTCCATTTTTGCAATCTGAAATAATCTTCTGAATCTTCATATCCGTCATCTGAGCCTCTTTAATCTGATCTAGCAAAACTGGCTTCAATTGCAACTGTGCCAACAATGCACCATCATCATAAGGTACAAAATTGACATGCAATGCTCTCAACTCAACTAGCAACGAGAGCGAATACACAGTTAAACCAGCTACAGACTTCCGACTCAAGGCATCAGCAACAACATTTGCTTTACCTGGATGATAATCAATCAAGCAGTCATAGTCTTTAATCAATTCTAACCATCTCCTCTGACGAAGATTGAGCTCTTTCTGGACACCCAAATACTTCAAACTCTTGTGATCAGTGTAGATGAAACATTTCTCCCCAAATAGATAGTGACGCCAAATTTTCAATGCAAATACAATGGCAGCCAATTCCAAATCATGGGTTGGATATTTAAGCTCATGCGGTTTTAACTGTCGAGATGCATAAGCTATAACTTTCCCTTCCTGCATCAATACACACCCCAAACCTCTATGTGAAGCATCACTGAAAATCACATATGGTCTGCCTTCAACAGGTAAAGTAAGAACAGGCGCTTGAGTTAACATATCTCTCAACTGCTCAAAGCTCGCCTGACACTGATCCGTCCACAAAAACCTCACTCCCTTACGAAGCAATCTGGTGAGTGGAGTAGCTATCAAAGAAAACCCTTTCACAAACCGCCGGTAATAGCCTGCCAAACCCAGAAAACTTCTAATCTCTGTCACAGACTTGGGTGAACTCCAATTCAATATAGCTTCAACTTTACTCGGATCAACTCTAATGCCTTCTGCTGAAACAATGTGTCCAAGAAAAGCTACTTGATTCAACCAGAACTCACACTTCGATAATTTGGCAAACAACTGCTTCTCTCTCAAAGTCTGCAACACAATCCGCAGATGCATATCATGTTCCTCTTCATTCTGCGAATACACCAGAATGTCATCGATGAAGACCACTACAAACTGATCCAGATAGGGTCTAAACACCCTATTCATTAAATCCATAAAAGCTGCAGGTGCATTCGTCAGACCAAAAGGCATAACTAAAAACTCATAATGCCCATACCTGGTCCGAAAAGCTGTCTTCGGAACATCCTCAGCTCTGACTCTTAGCTGATGGTACCCAGATCTCAAATCAATTTTAGAAAACACAGCTGCACCCTTTAACTGATCAAAGAGATCATCAATTCTAGGCAAAGGATATTTATTTTTAATAGTCACCTTATTCAATTGCCTATAATCGATACACAACCTCAAGGTACCATCTTTCTTCTTCACAAATAGCACAGGAGCTCCCCAAGGAGAAACACTGGGGCGAATAAATCCTTTGTCCAATAACTCCTGTAATTGTACTTTCAACTCCCTTAATTCTGCTGGTGCCATTCTGTAAGGAGTAATCGAGATAGGAGTGGTACCAGGCAACAATTCGATACCGAACTCCACCTCTCTCTCAGGAGGCAATCCTGGCAACTCATCTGGAAAAACATCCGAAAACTCAGCAACTGTGGCAATGCTATCAATGGGAGAACCCTTCACTCTAGTATCCACCACATGAGCAAGATAGGCTTCACACCCCTTTCTAATCAATCTCCTAACTGCAACAGCTGAAACAAATAGGGAGGCTAGCTGTTCCTGCTCATTAGATACTAACACTTCTCTACCATCAACAGTCCTCAAAGAAACAATTTTCTTTTTACAATCCACCACAGTTCCATGTCGAGATAGCCAATCCATTCCTAAGATCACATCATATTCCTTAAATGGCATCTCAATCAAGTCTCCAAGGAACTCCTCACCTTGCACCCTCACTGCACTATCTCGGTGCACCTTACTCACAACCACACTATGCCCTAACGGATTTGTCACTAACACATCAAATCCTAGGGACTCAGCATGCACATCAAAAACAGGCAAAATAGATGCACTAATATAAGAATGGGTGGAACCTGGATCAATCAAAGCAAGTACTGAAGTATCAAATAAAGAAAAAGTACCAGCTATGACTGCCGATGCATCTGGCTGCCTCTGCATAACATACATCCTCTGGGAAGAACCAACCTCCTCTGGTCTATTCTCTCTGGATGCAGAACCTCCTCTGGAACTGAACCCAACTCTGCCTCCTCTGCCAAAGCCCCTGCTTCCTCGACCTCCCCTCACACTGGGCCGAGAAGCTGCAGTATCAACTGACACCTGCTCTTGCCTCTCAGGGCAATCTCTCACAAAGTGATCAGGTGATCCACACCTGAAGCATACCCCTGCAACACCAGCCTTCCAACAAGGACCACCATGCGGCCTACCACAATGGATGCAGATGGGTAAGGTGGATCTCTGAACCATAGGGGTTGGAGCACTCGCCACTGAAGCTGCAGGTCTAAATCTCTGTCTCTGTGACTGCACTGACCTACCCACTGGTCTCTGGCTTCTACTACTCCGAGGAACAAAACTTCCTCTACCCCTCTTCGCAAAAGAAGACCCTGCCTCGAACTGGGGCCTCCTAACTCTAGTCTCTTCCTCTGAAGCAGCTGCAATAACCTGAGCTCTCTCCACACTACGAGCTGCTGCCACAAGCTGGGAAAAATCAATATATCTTGAACCAGCCACATGACACATAAGAGAAGGCCGCAATCCCTCCTCAAACCTCCTGCATCTATCTATCTCATCAACTATAATACCCCCAGCATATTCACTCAACCGGATAAATTCAACCTCATACTCCGTCACGGTCCGGTGATCCTGCTTCAAATCTAAAAACTCTCTTTTCTTCCCATCCTTATACTCCCTTGGAGTATACTTCAATTCAAATTCTCTCAGAAAGTCAGCATATGACAAAGTTGGTGGATCATCCATAGAATGGGGCACTGTCTTCCACCAACTATATGCATCCTTTTGTAGCAAAGATCTTGCATAGTCAAACTTTTCCTCAGGGGTGGCTTGCAACTGAATAAAAATCCTCTGAACTTTGTCAAGCCAATGCTCTGCTACAGTTGGGTCAGTAGTACCAAGGAAATCCTCCGCTCCATACTTCCTTAGTTTATCATAGTGCCTCACTGATACTGAAGGCTGAGGGGGTGGTGGCACTGGTTGCACAGGTGCTGGTCTCATAACTTCCATCATATTCCTGAACCAAGCTGGCGGAACATCCTCACCAACTGGTCTACCCGACACCGAAGCAGGTGCCTCCTCAACACTATCAATCCTAGCTCCCTCCTCAGGAGCAACACTCTCCGCACTTCCCTCAATTGATTGTCGTGAGTGGGGATCCATTACTACCTATATCTACAAACACAGCAGATTAAATCTTATTAAAGATCAAAGACTGCCAATCATAAATATGTATGTTATTCAAAAATTTACTTTTTAAGTAAAAATATTCTTTTTCTTACATTTTACCTAGGTTGAGAATCTCAAACCTAGGCTCTGATACCAAAACAATTGTAACACCCCCATATCCAACGCACACACACACCACAACCACAACAATGCAGCATATGTGCACCAAACATAGGAATGCTACATTTCTCTTAACATTTAGAACACTTTAAAACTTAATACAATACCCTTATCATCATACATTATAGAAAAATAGATCATTTACTTATAAAACAAAACATATTAGTTATGTATATATATATTTAAATATTACACAGCGGAAGTTATAAAATAATTACATATTTACACATTAAACATTTCTTTACAAAATATAAAGAAGTATACATGATTGGCAAGTCTGCTTTGATCTTTAAGTTCCCAAAAATGGGTTCCTCAAGGTCTACTCTCCCTTGGTCTTGAAGTACTACCGGGTTCAACTTTATCAACTCTATTACCTGCGCGATTAAACACTATCGCGCTAAGCCAACGGCTTAGTAAGATAAAACATGCTATTGGTATGCTTTAATACAATACAATGTCAATTCTCAATTCATATTATACATGTAACCATTTATATGCAAAGCTAACATCATACCTTTACATTTCATAATTCAACATATAAATATATGCATATCACATTTCAATATCTTTTCTCATACTTCATTAACTAATCATTAAACAATCCATAAACAACACTAAACAAAGACAAGCATGGGCCCAAGACACACTAATATGCAATTCAATTTTCAAAGTTAATGCTTTGGTTTGTTATCACATTTATCAATATCATATACCCAACTAGGCTTCAAGGATCAAGTTCAACCAAGCTTCAAGGGGAGCAAAGCATGCTAAGCTTCTACCCAACTTGGCTTCAAGAACTAATCCAACCTAGCTTCAAGGGTGGTAACATCTCAATTAGGCTTCAAGGATACAATCCAACCTAACTTCAAGAGATTGTTACACTTATTAGGCATGCCACCAACAACAAACTCTGAAAATGGAATAACACATTAGCCACACAATTCATTTAGATTTCATTCTCAATTCTCATTATCATTTAGGCAAACATGTCTCATTTATCTCCATTGAATCACATTATATCTCATATAGCATCATTCATCATAGCCAAACACAATGGCATTGTCTCATATCATGTCTTATTTCATTACAATCCTCATAGCCAATCACAATGGCCTCATATATCATTTAAATCATCATAATCAATCACAAGTCACATTACATTATCATATAAGCAACATGCTTTACATCCTTTACTTACTTCAAATAAAACAGAACAGAACGATTATAGCGGTCGCACCAGGCTAAGTCGCGACCGTCCTCCACAATCAAAAGATGAAACTTTAACATAGTAGGTTTCGCGGTCAGAAGTTCGGTCTAAGTCGCGACCGCACTTCAATAATAGCGACCGTCCCAAATTACGTGTCTCATGCATAAACCCTAAATTTAACAAACTTTATTTTGTTTAACTTCAAACACATTATACACAACATAACCTCATTCAAATTGACACAATCAACATCCTCAACACTTATTTACATCTTCCAAACACATTAATAACATTTTTGATACCACAACACAATTACAACCAACACAAAGATCAACAAAAATAATCAATCAAAAATAACATCAACAACTCTTACCAATTCAAAACCCTAACTCAAACTCAACACAATTACTTCCAACACCTTCACCTGTTCAACTTCTCATCTATCAAACAATATCAATACTTAAAATCACACCATAAGCAATTGAATCATATCATCATCAAACCACAACTCAACTCAAGCATAACTTCAAAATAACAAGGGTAACAAGAGAAAACTTACCTTAAATTAAACTCATAACTTAAAATCAATTAAACACTTGAAAACACAACACAACACATCTCAAACCCACCAAATCATAAAATCACCAAACCCTTATTCACTTCCAACAAAACTTCCAAATAAACAAAGAAAACAAGAGAATACTTACTTTAGAAGAAGAATTTCCACCAATCCTTTGTCAAAACCTTGGATTACTTCTTCAATTCACTTCTAGCATCAAGAACACTTATCTTTCCCTTTTGTTAATGGAGAGCCGGCCACTTCATGAAGAAAGAAGAAAATGATGAAGACACAAAGTCAATTTTTTTGCTTTTAATCTCCACCAAGTATTCTTATCCAAGTAAATACCAAAATGCCCTCAATCATATAACTAACTTTTTGTCTTATCTAAGCCCTTATATGTAATTACACACTTAACACAAAAATATCTTCTTCCACTTAACCAACACTTTGACTCTTCATTTGACCAATTTATATGTTATATATATCATCATATACACAACATATACCATTCTCTCTAAACCCTAAATCTTTCCCAATACACATATACACAAGCATTCTCCTCCCAATTTCTTTTCTTATCCCATCATATACATTCAATCCAATATATAACAATAACAACAACAATAACAACAACAACAATATGCAAAACTTCTAGGGCATAAATGAGGATATTACAGAGACTGTATCGATTTTGTAAGAAAATCAATAGTGCTAGATGCACAAAAACTTGAGTCATATACCTCTCGAAGAATTGCATTCTATGTCTTCACCCTGGCCTTTTGTAACTTTGGGAATTGATATTATTGGGGAGATACATCCGGCAACTTCAAACGACCACATATTTATTGTAGTGGCAGTGGATTATTTTTTAAAGTGGGTTGAAGCCGATTCTTTCAACAAACTGGGGGCAAGGAAAATGGCTAGGTTTGTTGAGAAGAATATTATCTGTAGATATGGGGTCCTGCATAGTGTAATATCAGACAATGGGGTGCATTTTCAAGGGATTGTTAAGGATTTATTTTCAATGTACCAGATTCTCTATCACTGATCATCCCCTTATAGACCAAAGGCTAATGGTGCAGTAGAAGCAATGAACAAGACAATTAAGCAGATTATGTCCAGGATGACCAAGACATATAGGGATTAGTCAAAAATGCTTCCTTTTGCTTTGTGGGGGTAAAGGACTAGTGTGGGAACCCCGACCAAAATGATGTCATTTTCCTTGGTTTATGGGATGGAAGCAGTCTTGCTAATTGAAATTGAGATCAAATCATTGAGAGAAGTTTTGGAAGCTGAATTACCCGAACCAGAATGGGTAGCAGGCAAATATGCATAACTGGCTTTACTAGAAGAAAGAAGGTTGAAGGCATTGTATCACCACCAATTGTAGCAAAGAAAAATAGCTCGGGCTTACAATAGAAGAGTTAAATTAGAAGGCTTAAAGTTGGTCATTTAGTGTTGAAACAATGTAAACCTAATGTCCCTGACCCAAGAGGGAAGTTTAGACCTAGTTGGGAAGGACCGTATGTTGTAAAACAAGTCATGAGCAAGGGAGCAATCAAGTTGTCAAACATGGATGGGAATGAATTTTGTGAGCTAGTAAACATTGACAGGTTGAAGAGGTTCTATGTTAAAAAAAAGAAGGAAATGAGCTTGCTAGGTTAAAAAGCTAAAAGGGCAGGTGAGGCAAAAGTTAGAGTAGTCCGCTAGTTCCAAAAACCTGAAAGGGTGGGCTAGGCAACAATTTGGGCTAAATGAGTCAAAATTGTCAATTAAAAAACCCGAAAGCCCAATTGGAGACAAGAGTGATCTTGTGTATGCTCGTTTAATGTTTTTGGTTGTTCTCTAATTTAATAAAATAGAGTTTATGTTAAAATTATTCTATGTGTTCTATTCTGAATTATTTGACCATTAGGCTAAAATAAATATCAAAATAGCAAAAGGTGATGATAAATCATAAAAGGAAAGAAAATATCTTTTATTCATCATTATTGTTCATCATAACATTATTTTTCTAAAAATTGACAAGTGTAAAATCTATGGCAGATGGTAAGTGTAGCATGTAGGCCAGCTTTGCTTCAGGAGATTCAAGAAAGCTTTAGTTAGACGAGGCATGTCCAAGTCAGGAGTGAATTCAAAACCCCAAGGCTCTACTCCATACTGGCAGTCAAGTCAATGAGTATCATAACAAGTGCCTTAATGAAGAGCAGCAAGAGAGACATACATCAGATATGTCTGAATGGTAACATGGGTAATCTTCCACCAAGGTACTAACCAATGGAAGTTAACAACATCTCGTGAATGAATCCAGTTGATCCAGTCAGCATATGAGGAAGCAGGATTGAGTATTTTCTTGATAGAATGGTATCGTGGCAGATATTTGATGAAGTCCACAGACAGGGTGTCGAGTAAGTAGAGGCGCTCCTATAACCAGATCTGTAAAAAGGATAGCCATACTCATTAAAAAAAAGGGCTCGTTAGGTTGAAAACCTGCAAGGGCAGCCTAAGCAAAAATTAGGATGGTTCGCAAGTTTCAAAAACCCACAAGGGCGGTTTAGGCAAAAATTAGAACCAATAAAAAAAATTCTGCTAGGTTGAAAACCCATAAGGGTTGCCTAGGCAAAAATTAGGACAACTCGCTAGTTTTGAAAACCCGTAAGGGCGGGCTAGGCAAAAATTAGAGCAATAAAAAGAAAAAGCCTAAATTGAAAACCTGAAAGGGTGGTTTAGGTAATTGCCTGAAGTAGCAGTGGACTCCCAGCCAATCTTCATAAAGATTCTAATTTAAATTGGTCCAATCCAATTAGGGTCTTAGCCAAGATCACGGGTATCGGTGATAAGCCTCCTTCCATTTGGTCCATGATATCTAGAACTCATGGATCAATGTTGTCATTGGTAGAAATAAGAAAGAATTGGCCATGCAAGCATAGAAAAAATATGCATTGCCACACCTTAGTCGGAGCCAGATGGGAGATGCAAAAATCAATCAAGGGATAGAGTAGGATTTTCTCACCTCTAGTCAATTGCAAGACTTTTGGTTTTGAAAGTTGAAACAGCATCTGCATCTTTTGTTGAGTTTTGGAGGTCAATATGGGCAATGCCATTTGTTGATTGCTTGGATATCCAAGAATGGCCTCAAATTCCTCGATCATAGGACATAATTCAAAATTGTTTATCTTGAATATCCTAGTTATCACATCCTAAAAAGAGGCCATGATATGTAAAAATGGTTGATCCAACTTAACATTTTGAAAGTATTTTAAAACATTAAGTTGAGACCATGTTATTTGATCCTAATGAGTAGCTTTGATGCTCTTGAATAGATTTTTTTTTAAATTGGCTTTTGTCATCTTGAAGAGCATAACAATTGAGTTTGATTTGGAAGCAAGTGTTGCTAGATTATTGAGATTATTTTTATTGACATGATGAAATTCATCGCATGTGAGCAGAGAATTGTAGCAAATCATGGTAATTTTTGGCTGATTTATATAAGCATGGACAATGAGTTGAATCCAAGATGCACGAGGAAAGGACTTTGGACCAGGCGGTGGTTAGAATACCGAATGCATTAGGGATTTATAAACTTTAATCCATGACAAATCCAAAATTTGGATCCGTTATGGACTCTATATATATAATAAAAAAATAAATACAGTAAAGTACAAAATTTTTTTTAAAAAAGAGAAAAGTCAAAGCTATTGAAACTTGCTACTGTTACAATTATTATTATTATTATTACTATTATTATTATTATTACAAAGAAGTAGCACCTGGGTCACTATCACTAAGGAGGTATATCATTAGCCGACAAAGGAGGAGGCGCATCATGGTCATCAGCCTGAGGCCCCCTTGAAGAAGAAGTGCAAGGATCCTTCATGCCTTGAAATCAAAAGTCACAAAAATTTTGTTCCTCTTGACGGTATAATTCTTCAAAATATGCAGCATGCTAACGATTGGCGGTTAATTCTTCCTGAAATTTTTTATTATGTTCCTCAAGCATCCGCTGTGAGCCAGATAAGGAAAAAAGGGGTAAGCCCATGCATTTTCATGCATACATACAAGTATACATCATTATGAAACAAGATGACAGACCAGGTATTTGGATCGAATCTCTGAGGATAAGATGAAAAATCTGGAGCAAACAGAGAGAATTGTAGTTGTATTGGAGTAGCATACAATGGGACATCTGCCTGACTAGGACCACCTGCTTGCTCGACCACCTACCAAATTGAAGAATAGATAAATGCTATGAAAAGTTATCTGGGATAGGCAAGATAACATATTTGATTAGCCTACGAGGGAATAATTGTGGCACCATTGTCATCATCATCTCTACCTTCCTCTTCTTCCTCGCCTTCACTTTCCTCATCATCTTCCTCTCCATCTTCACTTTCTTCTTCTTTCCCCTCTTATCCTTCCTCATCATCTTCTTCCTCATCCAGTTCATCAATACCTTCAATCCCTACAGCAGAAACTTTAAAATTCAGAAGTCAATCCCGAATAAACTAGTTGTATGACACATCAGGTGGAAACAACAGGGGTCAATCTACTATCCATCCTGTTTGCACCTTCAAGAATCATCCGGCATGGTAGTGATGTCTATAGTGTATTGCAGAATATTTGCATGAACTCTTCGTTGATCTGGACTAAGGACCAATTGTATATTTGTTCATCGAGGAACCGGCCACTGGAAATTGGCACCATAATAACCCGGTGTGAATTTTGAATAGGTAGTGTAGCACTCATGATAGGAGTCCATTCAATCCTCTCATCATCTCTCCACCAAGCGATGTCCACCTGCAAAATCATAAAGGAGGTAAGTTGTCCTTTTCATAAAATTTAAATACTAATTTTATTATTACTTTGCCCCATGTTAGACGACTCAAGTGATACCGCTGAGAGTGCACATGGTGACTGCCCGACACCTCCCTATGGCCCAATAGCCAAAAGTTCAACCTCAGATATCTGGGTCATTGTCCATTAAGCTGAGGCACCCTCATAAGGTTATGCTCATACACCCAAACCTGTAGAAGCAAAGAAAATTCAAGTTCATACAAACATGCTCATCATTTGAATCATTGGTTGTGGATATTTATACCTCCACAATAACCATGAAGCCAGTAAAAGATATTTTCCTTCTGCATAATTTGTCGAAACTGTGATATAGGCATGTGAGACCAGCTTCTCCCCAATTATAAAATGGCAAATGTTCTAAGCTGGCAAGGGCTCATAATACAGACAAATGTATGCAACATCGGTGCTGCATAGAATGGTAAATGCCAATAAGTATAATAAGAAACCTTAGGTATATTGCTCAGCTCGTCCACCCTTTATGCCCTGGTGTAGTTCATCTAGTTGTAGACCCTTAATTTTTGACCCAATCTGGTCGAATATATTTTAATTAGTCGAAAAACATTTATGTATTATCTTAATATTTGTTATAGTATTTATTTTTGATAATTTTAAAAAATTATTATAATAATAAAAAATAATAAAAATAAATAAATAAATAAATAAAATAAAAATAAAAATGGCGACTAAAAATTTCGTCATCGATGGTCGAAATGGCCTTGGGCCATTTTGCCCGCAGGAAAATCTTGTGAGCGAAACAGCCTGGCCGCGCACCCTCGTAATTTTTGACGCAATTTTTTCCGAAAACAAATTCTATTTGGTTTTGGTTTTCTTTTCCCAATTAAACATATTTTCCTTAAAAAATTGAAATTAATCATATAAATTTCCTATAAATAACACTAAAAGATACAGAAAAGAGAGGGGAGAAAAACTTTGGATCTGATAGTGGGACTTTGAAAATTCTAGCAATAAGCAAGCAAATCAACGATTGATCAAAGGCAGCAAACTTGCCTTTTTTCTTGTTCATCCAAGAAGCAATTTTTGGTGGAACCAACAAACGAAGGTTTGAATCTCTAATTTCTTTTTATTTTCTTACAGTAGCTTTGTTTCTTTGACTTATAAGATTATACATACAAAACTTTGGTCTTTGAATATGTAATAACTTGATCTTTGTTTCCAAAAATCTTAAACCGTTCATTTTGTTTCTCCTAAAAATCAAGAACCCTAATTCATTTCTTTGTTTTCCAAAAATCTTAAATCGTTCCTTCTGTTTCTTTTAAAAACTCAAGAACCCTAATTCTGTTTCTTCTAAAATTTAAGAACCCTAATTCTGTTTCTTCTAAAATTTAAGAACCCTAATTCTGTCTTTTCTAAACCTTAAGAACCCTAAAAAAATACTCTTTTATTTCTAAAATACTTAAAATGTTCTTCCTATTTCCAAAAGCGTTTAAAAATCCTAAACTGTTTTCCTCTCACTTTTTTTAAAATTCCCAAATATTTGTTAAATATCCAAACTCTAAGTTTACCTTACAGTTTCTAAAAATCACATAAAGCTTTATAAAACTATAAACTGTTTTCTCAAATTCTAAAACCAAATATATTTTTTGAAACACTAAAAACCCTAATTCAACTTCAAACCAAAAACAGTAAACCCCAAACTAGTAAACCTAAACCCTAAGTTTTCTTAAACCCTAATTCCCCTAAAACCGTAAACCCTAGTTTTCCTAAACCCTAATCCTTAAAACCTTAAAATCTTATAAACCTAAATATTAAAACTAAACATAGTAATCCTAAAAACAATAATCCAGTAACCAAGAACTATAAACCTAATGTTTTAATATCCTAAAGCCCTAATTTCATAATGTTACCCCTAAACCCTAATTTGATTCATGAAACCCTAATTCATTCCAATTTTCCAAAACTTTTACAGTAGGTTAAACAAATACTAAAATACTAAAATTTCAAAACCCAAATATATTAATTAAAGAATTTTAAATAGAAACAGTAAACCTCAATTTGTGTCTTTACTTGCTTTATTTTTAGATTTGATTGTGTAGTTCATTATATGCTTTGATTTATTTTCAATGCTTGATTTATTTAATATCTATGCTTGATTTATTTAATTTATCATGGATGGATGTTTATTTTATATTTTGATTAATATCTTTGATGAATAATTTATTTATGATGAATGGTTATTTACTTTTATAGATTTATTTTGACTTCCAAATGTTGAAAGAGGTATATTTCCACTTTGTGGGTACCTCATTAGTTAAATATCATATAATTTAAATTCCTTTTATATTTTAGACCAATGTAAAGGACATGTTTCTACCTTTTGGTGGGTGTCCTATTTAGCTTAGACATATATGATGTAAGGGCATGTTTCCATCTTCGGATGGGTGTCCATTTATCTGCCTTGTTTGGACATTACTTTGATTTTTTAATATAACGATGCTTTATTTCAATTGTTGCGTGTAATATGGATGATATTGTTATACTTAAGAATTTTATAATATTAAGACCTGTAAAGGAGGCCGGTTCCAATGAACCGGGCATTGTGGGGGTGTTGGGCCATTACTCACCTTCCCCACACGTACCTAACTTTTCGAACCCATTAGAGGGTTAGGGATTCCTTAGAAATAGAGTCATCCACCCCTTTCTTTTTCCCGACCCGTCTGGGTGGCGACTCCATTTTCTTCGTACTTAGGTCCGTGTTCTCTAAGACCCTGAGCCTAAACAGTGTCGAAGTGGCAAGAACCATTCCACCGGGAGTGGGGGCAAAAATCCCCGCTCATAGTGGCGACTCCACTGGGGATAATAGAAGCTGATTCCATTGGTCTTTATATTATTTTATTCTTTCTTATAATAAAATTATCCATTACATCATATTAGATTGCATCGTGTGCATGAGTTAGGATGCCCGTGTTGCCCGTGTTGTGTTATGTAAGGGATACCATACTTTCACTCAAGGTATGGAGATCGAGCATGGTATAACCACTCATAGCCTCGTACAATTTGGTATATACTTGCTATGGGAACCTCAGCCTTTTAACCCAAAGACTAAAGCTCATGTAATTGGCCTAGTTACTTTCCTTAGGTTTTACCCCAAATGCAAGTTGTTTGACTATGGTTAATTTTTCTTGGCTTAAATCATGGCTTATTTGGTTTGTTCTTTTTCTAATATGACCTAAGTACATTGTAAGCTCAAAATAAATTTTTCTTTTAAATCCAAAAGACCAAAACTATTTTTAAAACTTTTCAAAATGATCTTTGGACATAAAACTTTTCTAAAAAAGTAATCAAAAATTCTTTTGCTCATGACCCAAATACTAAGCCCAAAATCCATTTTTTCTAAAATCTTTTTACAATGGGCTTAGAAACAAAATTATTTTCATCCAACCTTTTCTTACAAAGAGCTTGCAAATTATTTAGGTCAATTACGAAATACCAAAAATCAATTATGATCCTAGTTTATACTAAGATTAATTAATCATGGGCTTGTTTTTGGCATGAATCATTAGTTACTTTTTCAAGTGAGAAATCTATTTATAATCAACCTCTTAATTTAGTTTTAATCCAATCTAGCATAAAGGCTACTTTAGTTGGATGGATTAAAGCCTAATTAATGGGAATTATTATTAATTGATTTCCATTTTTGTAAATATAACTATTGGTTGAAACGTCCAAGGGAATTATTCGAAAACAAGGTACCCCATGTTGGTATTTTGTTAACCATATACCTAGGAAAAGAGACTCGCCATTCGTGTGGGGATGTTATAAGGTTGGAAGGAACGTCCTATTTGTCCTTATTTGTTGATTGTTTATGAATAAATGCATACATGCATACATTTTCATTTTATATCATTGATCCTTTCTGGCTCACAGCCTTGGATTACGATAGTTCAAAAGCTTACAACAATCCGACCTACACCGGTAGCGAAGAATCTAGCAGCAACTCAATCACTTGCTCACCAAAAGCAATGGAGTCCGAAAAAATTCAAAGAATGGTGGATGAAGCCCTCAATGCCAAAATGGAAGAAATAAAAGAGGCCCTAGCTGAGACCATGAAGAACCAATTGACTGCAATTTTAGAAAATCATGTCGAAGCATCTGCTAGCACTGAGATGCCAAAAGACAAAGGGAAGACTAAAGTTAGTGAAGTGGTTTTTGATGATGAAAAGGTGATCATTGATGATGATGATGATTGGGCTCAATACTACCAAGATCCTCAAGACAAGAAGGAAGGACCAAAGATTGTTGAAAGGTCAGCTATGGAGAAGATCGAAACTTCTGATGTTGAAAAGATGATTGCTGATTTAGAAAATAAATTTGAGAAGAAACTAAAAACTGAGGAAATGTCTGAAGTTGACAAATTATTTGAGCTAGATGAAGAAGTTTCGTACAAGTTCAAGATGCCATCTTTTGCAAAGTTTAATGGAATCAAAAATTCTCATCTCCATATGAAGCAGTATATCACTACTATAAAGTCTGCCCGAGCTACTAAGGCTCAAACTCTAAGGTACTTTATGCTCTCATTGGACCTTGTTGTCCAAAATTGGTTCAATACCTTAGATGATGGAACATAAAAGAGTTGGGATTTGCATTACAAAGCCTTCATTCAACAATATGGGTATAATGTCGAGATGGAAGTTACCTTAATGGAAGTGGAGTCCATTTGGTAAAGGTCAAATGAGAATTTTATGGATTATGTGAAGAGATGGAGAAACAAGGCCGCTTTTGATCAGGAGATTATTATTATTATTATTATTATTATTATTATTATTATTATTATTATTGAAGACATGCATGATTTTCGTCAATGCATGAAAATTATTACTTAAATTAGCTTTTGTTTAAATTTACTTTTGTTTTTAAACATTAATTAATTAGTTTATTGTTTTAGTTTCTTATTTTTAGTTTTCCTAATTTTGTAAACTTATGTATTATAAATACATAATGAAAGAAAGTGTAAAGGTAGAGAATGTTTTAGAAAGAATACATTAAAAAGTTTTCCTTTTTCTTATATATTTCTCTCAATATATTAAGCATCTGTTTGAGAGTTGTCAAGTTTATATTACTCCCATACGGATCAAGTTGGTATCAGAGAAAAAATCGATCCTACCTGTATATGGTTAAGATGAGAACTGGTTACGAGGAGACAGAAGAACCATTTGCAGTCCTTAACGTTCACCGGAGACCCTCAAGAAGAACCAGAAGTGTTGACTCTGTTATAATGGAGACAAATTCTAACATCGCCGAATTGGCTAAACAAATTGCTAGTCTGTCAGAACAGATGGCAAACGTTATGCCTTGGATGGAGGATCAATCTCATGATGATTCCGATAAAAATTCTACAGAGACCATTATAAGTCCTAGTACTTCTTCTAAAAAGAAGAAAAAAGACCAGCCTACTCAAGAAGGAGATGAGGAGAGGCAGCCAAGACCTTTTAAGGTGGAGGCTAAAATTGATATCCCATCATATGACGGTTCAATTGATGCCGAGAAATTAGATTCTTAGATTAATCAACTAGAGACCTACTTTACCTTATATAGGTAAAGTAGTGAAGATAAGGTGTCATTTGCAAGATTAAAAATGACAAGTCATGCATTGGCTTGGTGGAATTCTTATTTACAAACCCATGAAGATGAAGAAATAAGTTGGGATAATTTTCTAGAGCTTATCCAAAAAGAATTTTATCCTATGGGTTACCTTGAAGAACGATGGAGGAGATGGCACAACCTACGCCAAAAGCGAGACCAATCAGTGCAAGAATTTACCACAGAATTTAGACATCTAGCTGTGATGTTGGGTATTTCTATGAATTCTTCTGAGATATTTATGAAATATACCTCAGGATTATCGCCACGTATAAGCACTGAAATGTCACTTTATCAGCCAAACAATATTTCAAGTGCAAGTACGATAGCAATGACCATCGAGAAGAAAAATGGTCATGGTGAAAAACCTTTTGATGGGCCAGGGTCAAGCTCATCGAAGCAGAAAAAAGTAAAGAAAAATACTTTGACCACATCATCAACATCAAATGCTACATGATATTGTGAGCATTGCAAAATTGAGGGTCATATAAAAGAAAAATGTTGGAAGTTACATCCTGAATTAAACCCAAGGCACAGACCAAAGGGTAAGACTGTGGCAACAACAACTAGTGACAAAGAACCCGTCATAGTTGATCAAATTTAAAAGATAGACCCAAGCTTATCTCTAATGGCTAGACAAAAAGAAATAGTTTTGGAGTCATTAGCTAGATCTGAGGAACAAGAAGAGTTGTTTGTCATGAAGATTCAAGTCAAACAAGTGGTAATTAGTGCCATTATAGATACTGGAAGTCAAAGGAATCTTATTTCTGAACAATTGGTCCAGAAGTTGTGTTTATCAACAACTCCTCACCCAAAACCATACCCATTAGGGTGGATTCACAAAGATGTGTATTGATTATCGTGCTTTGAATAAGATCACAATAAAGAATAGGTATCCTCTTCCCAGAATAGAGGACCTTTTAGATCACTTAAAGCATGCCCATTATTTTACAAAACTAGATTTGAAATCTGGTTACCATCAAGTGCGAATACGTGAAGAAGATTCGTGGAAGACAACTTTTAGGACAAGGCAGGAATTATTCGAGTGGTTAGTAATGCCATTTGGACTTTGTAATGCACCTGCTACATTTATGCGATTGATGAATGAGGTCTTACGACCTTTCATTGATCAATTTGTCATTGTTTATCTCGATGACATTCTCATTTATAGCCATACCATGGAGCAGCACATTGATCATTTAAGAAAGATATTTGAGTTATTACAAAAATATCAACTCCGTCTTAATCAAAAGAAGTGCGAGTTTGGAAAGAAATCACTCTTGTATCTTGGTTTCATTGTGGGGTAATGGAGAATTACAAATAGATCCAACAAAAGTGAAAGTCATTCGAGAATGGCCTCAACCAAGAAATGTCACTGAAGTTCGTAGTTTTATGGGAGCTTGCCAATATGTTAGAAAATTTATTCGGAATTTTTCTATGATAGCTGCTTCCTTACATGAACTTACAAAGGCAAATCATCGCTTTGAATGGACTAAGAAACATGAGGACACATTTCTTCTTTTAAAAAGGAAGATAAGCGAGGTGCCTGTTTTAGCCTTGCCAAATTTGCAAAAGCCTTTTGAACTCGAGGCTGATGCATCCGAATATGTAATGGGTGCTGTTTTAATGCAAGAAGGAAGACCTGTTGCTTATTACTCCGAGTTATTTCAAGGTTCTCAAAAGAACTATCCAACTTACGATAAAGATTTACTTACTCTTCATCAAGCTGTAAAACATTGGCGTGTGTATCTTTTGGGCAAAGAAACGGTAGTTTACACTGACCACCGACCCCTCCAATACCTTCAAACACAATCTAAACTACAACAAGCCCGACATATGAAGTGGATGACCTACCTTCAACAATTTAACTTGATTATCAAGTATAAGAAGGGAGTTCAAAATAAATTAGCCGATATGTTATCTCGACCACCAATAAATACACTTTGCTTATCTACAGTTATGGAAATCCAACTAAGTATACATGAAGAATATATTGACATGTATAATAATGATCCAGAATTTGGGGATATAATGATTGCAGTAAAAATAGAGAAATCATCAGAGTTTACATTACAAGATGGATTACTCTACAAAGGGTCACAATTATGTGTTCCAAAAGAAGCAGATAGTATTAAATGGATACGAGAAGCTCATACTTCAAAGGTAGCAGGTCACTTTGGAGTAAATAAAACTGTACAAAATCTTTAACGCTATGTCTATTGGCCTCGAATGCAACAAGATGTGGCACGTTTTGTTAAAGGATGTGTGTTATGTAGCACTTCAAAGCCATCAAATCGAAAGATTGGGCTTTACACACCTTTACCAGTTACAAGTAGACCATGGGAAAGCATCTCTATGGATTTCATGGGAGGTCTTCCAACTACTAAACGAGGATATGACTACCTATATGTAGTTATTGATAGATTTTCCAAAATGATTATATTAATGCCTTGCAAAAAGACAATCACAGGAGAAGAAACAGCAAAACTTTTCTTTAGACATGTTTGGACTCATTTTGGTTTACCAAACTCTATAATCTCAGATCGTGATAGTCGTTTTCTTGGAAGCTTCTGGAGATCATTATGGTCTATGATGGATACTAAGTTGAATCGAAGTACAACTTTTCTTCCTCAAACTAATGGCTAGATAGAAGTTGTCAATAGAACAATGGTACATCTTCTTAGAGGATATAATACTCAACACCCTAAAACATGGGATGAAGGTTTACCATATTTGCAATTTGCTTTTAATCGAGCTATTCATAGCTCCACTAATAAATCACCATTTGAAGTTTGTCTTGGATATCTACCGCAAAGTCCATTTGACATTGAGTTCACATTCGAATCAACGTCAAATGGAGAGAAAGATAAGACTGGTCCTGGGAAGGAACAGAAATTTTTAGAATGCATTCGAAAGGTTCATAGTGAAGTTGAGAAGCAGTTGCAAAAAGTCCAACAAAAATATAAAGCTAGACATGATCGACATAGAGTGGAAGGTAAATTTCAAGTTGGAGATCTAGTTTGGCTACACTTGGGAAAAGAGAGACTAAAAGAAGAAGGTAAAAAGCTAAAGCATATCCGTTATGGTCCTTTCAAAATCATTAAGAAAATTGGTGATAATGCATGTCAACTGGAGTTGCCTAGCTATATGGAAATATACTCTATGGTTAATGTTGAAAATTTAAAACCATTTGAACCATCAATGTTAGATGACGAACCTGGAGAAGTTATACCTTCAGTAGAAGATTTACAAATAAACAGTGAAACTCCTCTATTAGAAGATACTATCCTTGAAAGAAAAGTCACAGAAACACGCAGACGAATACGAAAGGCATTTCGTGTTGGAAAGAAAGGGCAAAAAACCTAGTGCATCAAAGTGGTTAACTAGAGAGAAAGGAGAATCTATATCTCCTCATTTGGAGTTTTGAGATCCATCAAGAGCTGGATTTCTTTAAAAGGGGAGTAATGATCAGGAGATTATTACTATTATTATTATTATTATTATTATTATTATTATTATTATTATATAAATTGAAGACATGCATGATTTTCGTCAATGCATGAAAATTATTACTTAAATTAGCTTTTGTTTAAATTTACTTTTGTTTTTAAACATTAATTAATTAGTTTATTGTTTTAGTTTCTTATTTTTAGTTTTCCTAATTTTGTAAACTTATGTATTATAAATATATAACGAAAGAAAGTGTAAAGGCAGAGAATGTTTTAGAAAGAATTCATTAAAAAGTTTTCCTTTTTCTTATATATTTCTCTAAATATATTAAGCATCTGTTTGAGAGTTGTCAAGTTTATATTACTCCCATACGGATCAGCTTTACTCAAGAAGAGGCCTGATCAATCCGATCAAATAAGGATGATTGTGAGAGGGGTGTTGCCTAGTCTTTATGAGAGGATGTCTCATACACTCATCCGTGATTTCAAAGACCTTCTCCAAGCTGGTTTGCAAATTGAAGAATGGGAGAGAGAGAAGAACCATTTTTCAACAAGAAGGAACGAGAAAGGAAACTATCAATCTGGTAGCCAAAGCATGCAAAAGGCAGTCGGTGTTAATGATACTAGCCAAGGAATAAGGAGATAGTTTTCAAAATTGGGGAAACCGATGTCTTGGGTGACAACCCTTAAATCCTCATCCTTTGCCTGACCCTCTCCCACTTAATTTTGACACTAAAGCGTTTTGTTAGTTTCATCAAATGCAAGGGCATGACATGGATAGATGTGTGAGATTGAGGCATGAAATCCAAAATCTAATTGATAGTGGGAAGCTGCCCGAGCCTAATAAGCCAAACACCAAAGACAACCCATTACCAAAGTTCAATAGGGTACCACCACCGGCAACCTTCATGATTGGAGGGGATTTGCATGAAGAATTTGTCATGTCTTCTTTCCAAGATGTGGGTAGAGAAGAAACGAAAGAAGAAGAGGTATTTGGCAAAATTAAACAAGCTATGATGGGTAAAGAAGTAGCAATTTGTGTTGTCAATAGGTTTTGGGATTCAAGCGATAGTGAGGATGATCTCGTATCCAAGAAGGAGGAGTGAACTTGGTCCAAGCCCAAAGAAGATGAAGTAATGAACACTAGATTCGGTAAGCCTTATGCAAGGCCACTGCCTAAGGAGGTAGAAATTAATAAGGGAAAGGAAGTTGAAGTAGGAAATAAAGAGGAAGAAGATGATGTTGTGCTCAAGAAATTGAAAAGAACCCAAGAAAGTGTTAGCATTTGGGACTTATTGGCTACTTCTAAAAAGCACCGAGAAGCTATGGCCAAGGCCTTAGCTAGCATGCCAATTTCTACCTCCACAACACCCGAGAAGCTAATCAACTTTATAAAAGTTGGAGGAGTAATGAAATGTGAAAATATTCAAGAGAAGAGCGAAGTTAATATGGGAGTGGTTTCTTTCTCAGATGCGGATTTACCGGAGGAGGGGAGAGACCACATCCGCCCTCTCTTTATCAAAATAGAAATCAAAGGGAAAAGGACTCCATGTGTAATGGTCTACGATGGGTCCTCCATAAATGTTTGTCCACTTAAAATATTTCCAAAGCTAGCCATGTCAATAAGGGATCTAGAGTCGACCGAGGTGACCATTTGGGCTTATGACAACACTAAGAGACATGCCGAAGGAACTTTCAAAGCTACTGTCAAGGTCAGTCCAATTGAATCTATTGTTGAGTTTGTTGTTTTGGACATACCTGTTACCTTTGCATTATTCTTGGGACAACCATGGGTTCATCCTCTCGATGGAGTTCCTTCCACCCTTCATCAAAAGATCAAGTTCCCTAACGGAGATGAGACAATGGTCATCGAGGCTGAAGGTAATGAGATTGTTAATGCTCTAATGATTGAGAGGCCTCTCAATGGTTTCCAAGTAGCTGCGATTTCTGAAGATGAAGTAGTGGACTCCAAAATCTTTAATATGATGAAGAGCATGGACTACCTTCCCGATGCTACTCTTGGAAAGGGTAAGGCCGGTTCGACAAAGCTGCCAGATTTTAAAACTCAAACTTCCAAGAAGGGGTTCGGATATGATGAAGACAACAATGTCCAGCCAAAGAAGAGTGAGAAGATGAGCTTCCCACCACTTGAAGAGATCTTTGTCAAAGCTCCAGATATGGGACCACTCCAAGGAAAGCTCGAGCCAATCATGTTCATGGGGAAGTTGATCCCGAGTTTTGAAATTTTTATAGATTTTGCCGAGCTAGTGGAGCAAGTAAAGAAAGAGCTCACCCTTCCAAACAACAAAGAATCCAATATGGAAGAGAAGAAAGAAGCTTTCCTGAAAGCCGAGAAGACTCCGGAGGAGATTGCTGCCCTGGTTGAAGAAAAGTTTGAAGACATCCTGCCTTTTGATTTTGAGAACAATGATCTTGATTTTGATTTTAATTTGTCTGCTTTTGTAAGAGGGTGATGATGTTTTCTTTTCCAAAATGAATGCAATAAAGTCTAATTTTGCTTACTTGTGTGATGTTTCTCCTGATGGTTACATACATTCAAATAACAGTTACATGATCATCTTTAATATTAATTCTGTTAACACACAACCATTAAATTTGGGAACAATCAAAAATCCTAAAAACATTAGCATAGCATCCGACCTTACTCTTGATGAGAGAGAGAGATTTGAAAAAATATTCAAAAAATATGAAGAAGTATTTGCTTGGTCTTATGAGGATATGCCTGCTATAGATCGAGACATAGCCAAACATCTTATTCCTACTTACACTCACATGAAACCTGTCAAACAAAAGATTAGGCGATTAAGACCTGAGTGGGCTGAATTGGTTAAAGAAGAAGTCACTAAACAAATACAAGTAAAGTTCCTTGAAGTAATAGAATATCTAGATTGGCTGGCCAACATAGTACCCGTGCCAAAGAAAGATGGAAGAATAAGGGTCTGTGTGGATTATAGAGATTTAAACAAGGCTTCCCCTAAAGATGATTTTCCTTTACCCCATATTGATGTTCTCATTGATAGTGCAACCTCTAGCGTGCTACACTTGTTTGTAGATGGATTTTTCGGATACAACCAAGTGTTAATGGCCCAAGAGGATAAAGCCAAAACTGCTTTCATTACTACATGGGGTATATTTTGTTATAGGGTGATGCCGTTCGGCTTAAAAAATGTTGGAGCAACCTACAAAAGGATGGCCACCACACTATTTCATGACATGATGCACAAAGAAGTTGAAGTATATGTTGATGATATGATGGTTAAATCGAATACAAGGGAACAACACTTCTAAAACTTAGAATTATTCTTTGATAGAGCTTTGAAATATAAGCTAAGATTAAACCCGAAGAAGTGTGTGTTTGGGGTTACCTCAGGCAAATTATTGGGACATGTGATTGGTCCGAATGGAATTGAGATTTATCCTGACAAAGTTAAGGCAATCAGGGATATGCCAACCCCGGAGACGGAGAGAGAAGTTTAGGGATTCATTGGTAAATTACAATACATTAGCAGATTTATAGCAATGCTCACAACAATCTGTGAGCCTATCTTCAAATTGCTTAAAAAGAATCAGTCGGTCATATAGAATGAAGAGTGTCAAAAGGCCTTTGAGTGAATAAAAGAGTATTTTCTGAATCCACCTATTTTAAAACCACCTAAACTCGACAGGCCTCTGTTACTATACTTAGTAGTAGAAGAAGAGTCAATAGGAGCCATGCTAGCCCAAGAAGATGAGTCAGGGATTGAGCATGCAGTTTACTATTTGAGTAGAAAGCTCTTACCTTATGAAATTAAGTATAGTATCATTGAAAAGACCTGTATAGCCGTGGTTTGGTCTTCTAAGAAGTTGCGGCGTTACTTTCAATCGTATAGTGTGCAACCAATTTTCAAGTTGGATCCAATGAAATACTTAAGGGAGACACCATCTTTAATAGGAAAGTACGGTCGATGGTTAATAATATTAGAAGAATTTGAGATTGAGTATGTAACTAGGAAAACAATCAAAGGTAGAGCGGTGGCAGAATTCCTGGTGCAACAACCATTACTAGATAGCGAAGAGGTAGTCTTGGAATTTTTGAATGAACATTTAAAGGCAATTGAAGTACAAGGGTGGAAAATGTATTTTGATGGAGCAGTAAATAGGAAAGGAGAAGGTTAGGAGTCATACTAGAATCGCCTGAAGGGTAACTTATCCCTTTAGCCAAAAAGTTGAAATTTAGGGCAACCAATAATATGGCGGAATACAAAGCTTGTATCTTTGGTTTGGAAACCCTAATGATTATGAACGTGGATAAGGTAGAATTTTTTAGCGACTAATTGCTAGTAGTATCCCAAGTAAATGGAGAGTGGGAGTTGAAAGAAGAAAAATTAAAACCATACCACCATTACTTGACCATGATGAAGAAGAACTTTAAGGAGTGTAGGTTTATTGTAACACCCCTTCCCGACCTATGAATAAGCCGAGAAGGAATGCTACATCGGAATACGAGCTCTGGTTATGTTAGCTTACTTAATGTTCCTTATAAAATATTTTCCAAAAATTTTGACGGAGTCTCCCTTAAAATTCTAGGTCCCAAGTGTCGACAAAACTAATTTTTCTTATTTTTGAAAAACATTTTGTTTCGCAATTCAACTCAAGCACACTCCCAATAATCCACCCTTATAACCTCAACTACAATCGTGTAAGAAGAATTCACACTTCTATATTCACAACCCAACTCAATTTAAAACCATGCAGTTATTATACATTACTAGATTTACATGCTACATCAAGTTATCACTTTGCATTGTTCAAATAAGTACATGCCAGTTTCTAATACCAAAATACAAAATGAAGAGCACCACCTAAGTTTGTTGATGACCGACAGATCGCAGGACTCCTCTGCTCGCTACTGGCTCCTTGCTAATAGCCTATGAGTTTAGAAGAAACTAAACTCGCTAAGCATTGCTTAGTGGGTACTTTAACTAATTACGAAAAATAAATAATAAAAGCATAATGCACTTTTAAAAGCAATGAGTCGTATTGAAAAATAATATCATAGTAAAAACAATCCATACATGTCATATATTCAGTTATTATCATTTTATCAGTTCGCTCCACAAGGTAATTTGGTAGACTAACGTATGGTAAGGAACTAACTGAAACAACTGTATATATATTCTATGGCTGTGGCCCTAAAAAATTGCGGACCAAGCCCTGTGAAATCTGTGGTCGAAGCCCTCGGACTGGAGTCCTATGTAACTAGAGCGATTGCCCAATATAACTCGGACCGAAGTCCTATATAGCTCAGGTCATCACCCTATATAACTCAAACCAAAGTCCTATATTAAAGCAGAACTGCATATAGTATGATATATCATACCCTTACCCAACTCAGTACTATCCCAGATACCCAGTGGAGCCAAAATTTTCATGCCATTTCTTAATAGAATATGCACTATACAATTATCGACTTATATTTCTTATATTATTTCAACGTGAAATATCATATTTTGTCATTTTAATAACATATTATGCTCATTTATATGCATAAGGAATCAATTAGATTACTTTTGAAAAATGACCACATGAATATTAGCAAAATGACCATATGAATAGTAAATTCTGGTTTTGGACTCAACTTGATCCTTATTTTGAAAAATTGTATAAAATAATCTACTTGACTAAAAACTCTAAAATTTTTACAGAATTTATTTTTACATCTTAAAATCTTTCCTTTAAAATTTCAGATCAAACTGGACACAAAATCTTGGTCAAGTGATTCACCCAACCAGACTGCTCCAGTTGCCCTGCATCCTAGCAGCAGTTCTGAATTTTGTGAATTCCTAAATTAAATTCAATCAATGTGGTTCCAAATTATTTTTCTCAAATACTAGACTCACTAAACAAAAACATATCCAAAATTCAATTGAAGATCATTTTTTCTAAATTTTATTAAAAATCCAGAAACATGGCTGTCTCAGTCAAGGTACCTCCTAGAGCAGGTCTAATAGAAATAATTTGTTTCATAATCATAACAATTCTGAATTCAACTCAAAATATTTTTGTCATTTTAGACGTATTGAGGCACAACATATCAAAAATTCACTTCAAGAACATTTTTCTATAGTTAATTAAAAATCATACAAGTCACAGCATTTCACTAATTCTAAAACAGAAAAATTTGAAGAAAATGAACAAACAATTAGTTAAAGTACCAAACCTTGCTTTTCCTTGCTCTTCTTGTCTATTTCACTTCCTTTCCTCTCTAAAATCTTGATTTCCTATGAATTTAACATGTCACATATACAAAGGTAAGAACCCTAGGTATAGACATAGTCTTATCTTATGATTTTTCTAATGGTTGCTAGCTTATTTTCACCATTAAACACCATTATTTCTTTCATCAAATCCTTCAAGTAATTATTTCTTGAATTTTCTCCAAATCTAGCTACATGAACCCTAATTTCAATCTCTTAAATTAACCATTAATCCATGAAACTAACTAGAGATAGGTTTCTCTTACCTTATAATCTTGTTTGTCACCAAAATCTTCAACCAAAAGCCTTAAACTTTGGAAAAATCACCTCCTTGTTCCTTCTCTTATGGTTTGGACGAGTTCACCATGTCAGAGAGAGCTTTTATATTCTTTCCTTTACTTATTTTGATCCAAATGGCAGCTAAGAGAGGTTAAGAAGTGTTGGTGTAAGTGTTGGTTTCCCATTGGTACACTTAAGTGGGAAAATGGCTAATTTTCATTGGTCCAAATGTCTCTTTCTTTTATCTATTTATTTCGCAAGCCATTAGGCTTCCTTTCATTCATATTTTGATCCCCTCAACTTTCTTGTGCTGTAATTTTATAGTCTAAGGTGTGAAAATACCAAAATACCCTCCAGCGATTAGTCGATTGTAACTTTTAAACCGTGCATTTTCGGGAAAAATTGAAACCCACGGTTATGACCCGATTAATCTCGAGAACACATTTATGGCATCCGTTAGGGTCACTATTAAGAACCGACACACTTTTTGAAAAATTACTCTTAGGTCCTCAAATAGTACTGAGTAGGTAAGGGTATGATATATCATACTATATGCAATGCTGTTTTAATATAGGACTTCGGTTCGAGTTATATAGGGTGACGACCCGAGCTATATAGGACTTCGGTCCGAGTTATATAGGGCAATCGCCCGAGTTATATAGGACTCCAGTCTGAGGGCTTCAGTCACAGATTCCACAGGGCTTGGTTCGCAATTTTTTTAGGGCCACAGCCACAGAATATATATACAGTTGTTTCAGTTAGTTCCTTACCATACGTTAGTCTACAAAATTACCTTGTGGAGCGAACTGCTAAAATGATAATAACTGAATATATGACATGTATGGATTGTTTTTACTGTGATATTATTTTTCAATATGACTCATTGCTTTTAAAAGTGCACTATTAAGAACTTCTGACACTTAATTTTTCAGTTTACATAGTTGCCCCTAACTTTTGTGAAATTTCCACTTAGGTCCTCAGCCTTTCAAAAAATTACCTTTAGGTCCCGTCGACTTCACGGGCCTCCTTTGCACACCGATTTTGTTTTTGACTATCTCGAGCCTCTATTTGACCACTTATTTATTTCCTTCTTGCCTAATACTCGACTACCTAAAATTTGGGTTGTGACAGTTCTACCTCCCTTAACTTAAGTTTCGCCCCGAAACTTACTTATTCATACATGTAAATACATTGCTGGCCCTAGTCCTGGTCCATGGGCTTCCTCAACACCTATTGGTGCGGAGGCTTGGGATTCTGTTTCCTATTCCATAGCTTGCCACGAATCTAGAGACATCCTACATTGACATAAATAGCTATCTGCTTAATTCAACAACATATAACTCGATTATCAATTCCTATCTGGCATGTACATCTACCTATTCATCATATAACTTTCTCCTTACTTTATCTTACATGGCACACATAGTTACTTTCTTACTACCTATCTCCCAGAATCGACTAAACCAATGCTCTGATACCACAAATTGTAACACCCCTTCCCGACTTATGAATAAGCCGAGGAGGAATGCTACATCGGGATACGAGCTCTGATTATGTCAGCTTACTTAATGTTCCTTATAAAAATTTTCCAAAAATTTTGACGGAGTCTCCCTTAAAATTCTAAGTCCCAAGTGTTGACAAAACTGATTTTTCTTACTTTTCAAAAACATTTTGTTTCACAATTCAACTCAAGAACACTCCCAATAATCCACCCTTATAACCACAACTACAATCCTGCAAGAAGAATTCACACTTCTATATTCACAACCCAACTCAATTTAAAACCATACAGTTATTATACATTACTAGATTTACATGCTACATCAAGTTATCTCTTTGTATTGTTCAAATACATAATGCCAGTTTCTAATACCAAAATACAAAATGAAGAGCACCACCTAAGTTTGTTGATGACTGACAAATCACAGGACTCCTCTGCTCGCTACTGGCTCCTTGCTAATAGCCTACGAGTTTAGAAGAAACTAAACTCGCTAAGCATTGCTTAGTGGGTACTTTAACAAATTACGAAAAATAAATAATAAAAGCATAATGTACTTTTAAAAGCAATGAGTCGTATTGAAAAATTATATCACAGTAAAAACAATCCATACATGTCATATATTCAGTTATTATCATTTTATCAGTTCGCTCCACAAGGTAATTTGGTAGACTAACGTATGGTAAGGAACTAACTGAAATAACTATATATATATTCTGTGGCTGTGGCCCTAAAAAAAATTTTGGACCAAGCCCTGTGGAATCTGTGGCCGAAGCCCTCGGACCGGAGTCCTATATAACTCGGGCGATTGCCCTATATAACTCAGACCGAAGTCCTATATAGCTTGGGTCATCACCCTATATAACTTGAACCGAAGTCCTATATTAAAATAGCACTGCATATAGTATGATATATCATACCCTTACCCTACTCAGTACTATCCCAGATACATAGTGGAGCCAAAATTTTCATGCCATTTTTTAATTGAATATGCATTATACAACTATCGACTTATGTTTCTTATATTATTTCAATGTGAAATATCATATTTTGTCATTTTAATAACATATTATGCTCATTTATATGCATAAGGAATCAATTGGATTACTTTTGAAAAATGACCAAATGAATAATAAATTTTGGTTTTAGACTCAACTTGATCCTTATTTTGAAAAATTGTATAAAATAATCTACTTGACTAAAAACTCTAAATTTTTTTTATAATTTTGGTTTTACATCTTAAAATCATTCCTTTAAAATTTCAGATCAAACTGGACACAAAATCTTGGTCAAGTAGTTCACCCAACCAGACTGCTCCAGTTGCCCTACATCCTGGCAGCAGTTCTGAATTTTGTGAATTAGGTAAATTAAATTCAATCAATGTGGTTCCAAATTATTTTTCTCAAATACTAGACTCACTAAACAACAACATATCCAAAATTCAATTGAAGATTAGTTTTCTAAATTCTATTAAAAATCCGGAAACATGGCTGTCTCAGTCAAGGTACCTCCTAGAGCAGGTCTAACAGAAATAATTTTTCCATAATCATAACCATTCCGAATTCAACTAAAAATATTTTCAGTCATTCTAGACGAATTGAGGAACAACATATCAAAAATTCACTTCAAGAACAGTTTTGTATATTTAATTAAAAATCATACAAGTCACAGCATTTCACTAATTCTAAAACAGAAAAATTTCAAGAAAATGAACAAACAATTAGTTAAAGTACCAAACCTTGCTATTTCTTAGTCCTTTATCTATATCAGTTCCTTTCCTTCCTTGTCTCCTTGATTTCCTATGAAATTTAACATCACATATACAAAGGTAAGAACCCTAGGTATAGACATAGTCTTATCTTATGATTTTTCTAATGGTTGCTAGCTTATTTTCACCATTAAACACCATTATTTCTTTCATCAAATCCTTCAAATAATTATTTCATGAATTTTCTCCAAATCTAGCTACATGAACCCTAATTTCAATCTCTTAAATTAACCATTAATCCATAGAATTAAAACTAGAGATAGGTTTCTCTTACCTTATAATCTTGTTTGTCACCAAAATCTTTAACCAAAAGCCTTAAACTTTGGAAAAATCACCTCCTTCTTCCTTCTCTTATGGTTTGGCTGAGTTCACCATGTAAGAAAGGGCTTTTATATTCTTTCCTTAGCTTATTTTGATCCAAATGGCAGCCAAGAGAGGTTAAGATGTGTTGGTGTAAGTGTTGATTTCCCATTGGTGCACTTAAGTGGGAAAATGGCTATTTTTCATTAGTCCAAATGTCTCTTTCTTTTATTTATTTATTTGGCTAGCCATTAGGCTTCCTTTTATTCATATTTTGACCCTCCTCAACTTTCTTGTGCTATAATTTTATAGTCTAGGGGGTGAAAATATCAAAATACCCTCCAGTGATTAATCGATTGTAACTTTTAAACTGTGCATTTTCGGGAAAAATTGAAACCCACGGTTATGACCCGATTAATCTTGAGAATATTCTTCTGGGGTCGGATATGGGCACTATTAAGTACTTTCGACACTTAATTTTTAAGTTTACATAGTTGCCCCTAACTTTTGTGAAATTTCCACTTAGGTCCTCGGCCTTTCGAAAAATTACCTTTAGGTCCCGTCTACTTCACAGGCCTCGTTTGCACACCGATTTTGTTTTTGACTATCTGGAGCCTCTATTTGACCACTTATTTATGTCCTTCTTGCCTAATACTCGACTACCTAAACTTTGGGATGTGACAGTTCTACCTCCCTTAATTTAAATTTCGCCCCGAAACTTACTTATTCATACATGTAAATACATTGCTGGCCCTAGTCCTGGTCCATGGGCTTCCTCAACACCTATTGGTGCGGAGGCTTGGGATTATGTTTCCTATTCCATAACTTGACACAAATCTAGAGACATCCTACATTGACATAAATAGCTAACTGCTTAATTCATTAACATATAACTCGATTATCAATTCCTATCTGGCATGTACATCTACCTATTCATCATATAACTTTCTCCTTACTTTATCTTACATGGCACACATAGTTACTTACTTACTACCTATCTCCCATAATCGACTAAACCAATGCTCTGATACCACAAATTGTAACACCCCTTTCCGACATATGAATAAGCCGAGGAGGAATGCTACATCGGAATACGAGCTCTAGTTATGTCAGCTTACTTAATGTTCCTTATAAAAATTTTCCAAATATTTTGACGGAGTCTCCCTTAAAATTCTAGGTCCCAATTATCGACAAAACTAATTTTTCTTACATTTCGTTCCATAGAGCAGATCAAACTGGACACAAAATCTTGGTCAAGTAGTTCACCCAACCAGACTGCTCCAGTTGCCCAGCATCCTGGCAGTAGTTCTAAATTTTGTGAATTCCGTAAATTAAATTCAATCAATGTGGTTCCAAATTATTTTTCTCAAATACTAGACTCACTAAACTACAACGTATCCAAAATTCAATTGAAGATTATTTTTCTAAATTTTATTAAAAATCCAGAAACATGGCTGTCTCAGTCAAGGTACCTCCTAGAGCAGGTCTAACAGAAATAATTTTTCCATAATCATAACCATTCCGAATTCAACTAAAAATATTTTTCAGTCATTCTAGACGAATTGAGGCACAAAATATCAAAAATTCACTTCAAGAACATTTTTCTATATTTAATTAAAAATCATACGAGTCACGGCATTTCACTAATTCTAAAACAGAAAAATTTCAAGAAAATGAACAAACAATTAGTTAAAGTACCAAACCTTGCTATTTCTTAGCCCTTTATCTATATCAATTTTCTTGAAATTTTTCCAAATCTCGCTACATGAACCCTAATTTCAATCTCTTAAATTAACCATTAATCCATGAAACTAAAACTAGAGATAGGTTTCTCTTACCTAGGTATAGACATAGTCTTATCTTATGATTTTTCTAATGGTTGCTAGCTTATTTTCACCATTAAACACCATTATTTCTTTCATCAAATCCTTCAAATAATTATTTCATGAATTTTCTCCAAATCTCGCTACATGAACCCTAAGTTCAATCTCTTAAATTAACCATTAATCCATGAAACTAAAACTAGAGATAGGTTTCTCTTACCTTATAATCTTATTTGTCACCAAAATCTTCAACCAAAAGCCTTAAACTTTGGAAAAATCACCTCCTTCTTCCTTCTCTTATGGTTTGGACGAGTTCACCATGTAAGAGAGAGCTTTTATATTCTTTCCTTAGTTTATTTTGATCCAAATGGCAGCCAAGAGAGGTTAAGATGTGTTGGTGTAAGTGTTGGTTTCCCATTGGTACACTTAAGTGGGAAAATGGCTAATTTTCATTGGTCCAAATGTCTCTTTCTTTTATCTATTTATTTGGCAAGCTATTAGGCTTCCTTTTATTCATATTTTGACCCCCCTCAACTTTCTTGTGCTGTAATTTTATAGTCTAGGGTGTGAAAATACAAAAATACCCTCCAGCGATTAATCGATTGTAACTTTTAAACCGTGCATTTTCGGGAAAAATTGAAACCCACGGTTATGACCCGATTAATCTCAAGAACACATTTATGGCATCCGTTAGGGTCACTATTAAGAACCGACACACTTTTTGAAAAATTACTCTTAGGTCCTCTTGGGTTTAGTCCTTGAAGCCTAGTTGAGATGTTACAAACCCTTAAAGCTAGGTTGGGTTTGGTCCTTGAAGCCAAGTTGGGTTGATGCTTAGCATGCTTCGCTCCCCTTGAAGCTTGGTTGGGCCTAATCCTTGAAGCCTAGTTGGGATGATGATAAATGTGATAATTGAAACAAAACATTAACTCTGAAAGTTGAATGGCATGTTAGTTTCTTTTGGGCCCATGCTTGTCTTTGTTTAAATGTGAATCATGATTGGTGAAACAAATGAATAATAAGATTTAATGTAAGGTTTTGAAATATGATATTCTCATGTATTGTTTATAATATTTGAATGCATGACATTGGCATTACATTAAAGCATATTGTTATTATGGTTTATACTACTAAGTCGTTGGCTTAGCGCGATTGTAGTTCATCGCGCAGGTAACAGGGTAGAATCGGAGAGTTCTGCTAGACCGAGTCGAGTCTAGGCTTGTGAAGTGTTGATTGTGGGCTTAAAGATTAGAGACGAACTGCCAAACATGTATAAACTTTATGTTTTGTAAAACATTGATTTTTATGTATATATTTATGTAAATACCGCTACATTTTCCGCTGCCTAATAAATAAATGTTTTTATCTAGTATATTTTATAATATGATTTGAATGTTTTAAGTTTTCTTATATTGTTGTTTAATATAAACTGTGACACTCTTGTATCTAATATACGTATATTACAGATGTGGTTTTATGTAGTGTGCGTATATGGGGTACGGGGGTGTTACATTGTTGGCCGTGTCCATCACTGCTTCTTTCTTTCTTTCTTTTCTTTCTTTTCTTTGGTCTCAAGGGGTGACACGGCCAAGCTCCTGGTCGTGTCATGTGGGTGTGTCCTCTTCTATTTCTTTTCTTTGGTCCTTGCTTGCTTTGAGCTTGGGATGGGACACGGCCAAGCTCCTGGCCGTGTTATGTGACACGGCCAGTGGCTTTGCCGTGTCACTTGAGTGTGTCAGGTTCTGTTTCTTCATTTTTGCTCTTTCTTTGCTTTGGTTTCTTTGTTTTTCTCCTTGGATGAGACATGGCTAGTGGCTTGGCCGTGTCTCTTGGCCGTGTCAAGCTCTGCCTTCATTTTCTTTGAGGTGATATGCCCAAGCTTGATTTGGCTTGGCCATGTCTTGCTTGATTGATGCTCTTTCTTCATTATTTTGATCTTCCAAGGGAGTTTTTGCACTTAAACCTAAAACAAACACTTCAAACAAACTTTAAACAGAAATCAATCAAAACATTAACTAAAAACAAATAAAATCACACTAAAAACAAGTACAAAAATGATCTAAACAACTACCCCACACTTAATTCCTTGCTTGTCCCCAAGCAAGGTTAAAATCAAAACACTAAACAAGATAAATTTTGTTAAGTTAAAGAGTTATAAAGATGCATCAAGACTTCCCTATCCCTAAATCAGCAATCAATATTAGATCAAACAAAATCGACACCCATGCAATTAAGTGGTTTCCATGCATAACCTATGTTGTCACTCCCTCACCAACTCCTAAAAGTGTTTGATCATGGTGGTGTTTACACTCTTAACAATCAATGAAAGATTATTGCCATAGGCTTGCTTATCAATCAAATCTCCACCACAAAATTACAATCAAGCATCAATCAAAAGGTCTTTTCTTGGGTTGTAATGGGGCTAAGCTAAAGGCATGATATTTAGGAAATGTGAGCTTAATCATTAAGTTCAAGAGCACTTCAAGAATGAAGTAACCAATCATATATATATACCCCAACAATTCCAAAACACCTTCCACTCATCTACCCCTTGACTTTAAAGAGCTTTTTAAGGGAACTCACTTATTACATCTTGCAATGATTATTCCCAAACATATTCCAACCTAAGAAAAAGAATAACTTCTATTATTTTTTGATTATATATATATATATTTAGGTTTTGCAATTAAATGAAATAATAGTTTGTAATCTTAAACCTACTAAATTTAACCCCACACTTAATTCGACACAACACTCAATCATAAACGCTCTTAAAATGCTCTTGACCTAATGAAAGGGTAAGAGTTTAAACAACAAGGTTCAAGCTGATGGTGTTGTGAAAAAGAAAGAAAAGGAAAAATAAAATAAGCTCAAAATTGGCTAACTAAGGTTGGATATAAGGTTGGTCTATTTAAGCCAAAGTGGGTTCACCTAATTGCCTTAATCATCTTGATGCCTAATTGCAATTTTTATGTAGTCTCAAAATGCATTTCAAAGCAAGTTCTAGCAACTCATCAATCAAAGATGTTCACCCACAAAAAGAATAATAAGTTGATGGCTCAATTTCTCATTAGGTTAAAGGCAATGCAAGGAAAAACCAATAAAATTGACAATAAGCACCAATTCTACTTAATTCTCAAATTCATGCTTTAAAAAATTCAAAGTTCATCAATCAACAATTTATAATAATTGAACTTTCCAAAATTAATTTTTTCAAAGAAAAACATTAAAAACATTAACTAAACTTAAACAAAAATAACTTAAAAGTAAAAACGCAAAATACAAAATGCACCCCACACTTAAAGATTCACATTGTCCTCAATGTGAGCATCCATAAAATAAAGAGAGAGTTTAGATGAAACTTGATTTCCATCGTTCCCATATGCGATGTATAGGGCTCCTTCCACCCATAATGCAATTGCTGCCCATGTTAGAGAGGATGAACAACATGCAACTTTGAAATGTGCCCAATGTATTTCAAAGCCTAGGTAGCATCCTTGGAAGAACAAATGTCCAAAGGGAACGTGTGCAGGTTGTTTTGGGTTGATCCTCCAATGCTATAGGATCTTGGTAAAAATATTTTTCAGTATGCAACATGGTTATTGTGAGCGGGGATTTTTGCCCCCACTCCCGGTGGAATGGTTCTTGCGACTTCGGCACTGTTTAGGCTCAGGGCCTTAGAGAACACGGACCTAAGTCCAGAGAAAATGGAGTTGCCACACGGAACTAAGGTATTGAACCAATTTTGGACAACAGGGTCCAATGAGAGCATAAAGTACCTTAGAGTTTGAGCCTTAGTAGCTCGGGCAGACTGCTTGGCAGTGATATACTGCTTCACATGGAGGTGAGGATTTTCGATTCCATCAAACTTTGCAAAAGATGGCATCTTGAACTTGTACAGAACTTCTTCATCTAGCTCAAATAGTTTGTCGACTTCGGACATTTCTTTGGTTTTCAGTTTCTTCTCAAATTTCTTTTCTAAATCCGCAATCATCTTCTCAAAATCAGATGTCTCGGTCTTTTCAATAGTTGCTTTCTCATCAACCTTTGGTTCTTTCTTCTTCTCTTGAACATCTTGGTAGTATTGAGCCCAATCATCATCATCATCAATGATCACCTTTTCATCATCAAAAACCACTTCACCAACTTTAGTCTTCCCTTTGTCCCTTGGCTTCTTTGTGCTAGCAGATGCCTCGGCATGATTCTCTAAGATTGCAGTCAATAGGTTCTTCATGGTCTCAGCTAGGGCCTCTTTTATTTCTTCCATCTTGGCATTGAGGGGCTCATCCACCATCCTTTGAATTTTTTCGGGCTCCATTGTTTTTGGTGAGCAAGTGATTGATTCGTTGCTAGATACTTCATCTCCATCATAGGTTGGATTGTTGTAAGCTTTTGAACTATTGTAATCCAGGGCTATGAGCCAGAGAGGATTAATGAGATGCAAATGTATGCATGTATGCATGTATGCACAAACAATTAACAAACAAGGACAAATAGGACATTCCTTCCAACCTTATAACATCCACACACGAATGGTGAGTCTCTTTTCCTAGGTATATGGTTAACAAAATACCAACATGGGGTATCTTGCTTTCGAATAATTCCCTCAGACGTTTCAACCAATAGTTATATTTTCAAAAAATGGAAATCAGTTCATAATTGTAACACCCCCATATTCAATGCACACACACTACAACCACAACAATGTAGCATAAGTGCACCAAACATAGGGATGCTACGGTTTCCTTAACATTCAAAACATTTTAAAACTTGATACCATATCCATATCATTATATCTTATTAACAAAATAGATCATTTACTTATAAAACAAAACATATTAGTTATCTATATATATATATATACAGTTATATATTACACAGTTATATCTTACATATTTACTATTATACATATATTTACATTATCAACAAAACTTTACACAATATAAAAGATTTATACATGATTGGCAAGTCAGCTCTGATCTTTAAGCTCCCAAAATCAACTCTTCAATGTCTACTCTCACTCGGTCTCGAAGAGCTCTCGGGTTTGATTCTATCAGTTCTATCACCTGCGCGATTAAACACTATCGCGCTAAGCCAAGGGCTTAGTAAGATAAAACATGCAATAGACATGCTTAAATGCTATACAATGCCAATTCTAATTTATCATACATGTAACAACATAAATGCAAAGCTAACAACATACTTTTACATTTCATAACCTAACATACATATATGTATATCAGAATTCAACATCTTTGCATATATTTTATTAGTTAATCATTTAATCATTCATGAACAACACTAAGCAAAGACAAGCATGGGCCCAAGACACACTAATATGTCATTCAATTTTCAGAGTTAATGCTTTGGTTTTGTTATCACATTTATCAATATCAATATCATATACCCAACTAGGCTTCAAGGATTAAGTTCAACCAAGCTTCAAGGGGAGCAAAGCATGCTAAGCATCAACCCAACTTGGCTTCAAGAACTAACCCAACCTAGCTTCAAGGGTTGTAACATCTCAATTAGGCTTCAAGGATTCAATCCAACCTAACTTCAAGAGATTGTTACACTCATTAGGCATGCCACCAACAACAAACTCTGAAAATGGAATAACACATTAGCCACACAATCCATTTAGTTCTCATTCTCAATTCTCATTATCATTTAGGCAAACATGCCTCATTTATCTCCATTGAATCACCTTAGCCAATAACAATGGCTTCACATTTCCTTTCACAATATAACACTTCATTATTCAAGTGTATATTTATCTCACATAGCATCATTCATAAATATCAACATTTCATTCCATATTAATCATGAAACACATTATCACTCACAATGCATAATATAACAAGACTCAATCTCAACAATGCAAGAACAATATATATATAATTCATAGCTTTAGGATCATTCACAAGTGTTTTTAATTCATTCCTTGGTTTAAGTATGTTTATGTTTAGGTTTAGAGGCCAAACTACCTTTGAAGAATCTAAACTATGTAAACAAGAACAAAGAAATCAAGCAACATTAAATTCATTTGTGGGACACGCCCAACTCACTTGAAGGACACGCCCAACCTAGTTGAGGAACACGCCCGTGTCTTTAACAATAAAAGAGGCAGTAGCCAATTCAAATAATTGACACGCCCAGCACCTTTGATGGACACGCCCGTGTCACTAAAACCAAAAGAGACAGTAGCCAATCCAAATAATTGACACGCCCACTCCCCTAAATTGCTTTTGGCCGTGTCACCAAATCACAAAACATTAACTAAAACCAACCCTTTCTCAATTGCACTCAAACACAATATTCATCATATAACATATTTCACATGAACATAATCAATGTTCTAAACACATATTCATCACAAGAACTACTTCACCACACATTAATATCACAATAAAACACATATTAACTCAAAACCCTAAAATCAACATCCTTCTCCATCCATCCAAATCAACAACCATCATTTCCAACAACAACCTTCAATTAAACTCATAACTTAAAATCAATTTAACATTTGAAAACACAACCAAACACATCTCAAATCCACCAAATCACAAAATCATCAAACCCTACTTTACTTCCAACACAACTTCCAAATAAGTAAAGAAAACAAGAAAATACTTACTTGAAAAGAAGAAATTCCACAAATCCTTTGTCAAAACCTTGGATTGCTTCATCAATTTGCTTCTTGCCTCAAGAACACTTCTCTTTTCCTTTTGCTAATGGAGAGCCGGCCACTTCATGAAGAAAGAAGACAATGATCAAGATACAAAGTCAAATTTTGCTTTTAATCTCCACCAAGTGTTCTTATCCAAGCAATTACTAAAACACCCTCAATCATATAACTAACCTTTGTCTCATATAAGTCCTTATATGTAATTTCATTAACAACCAAAAATATCTTCTTCCACTTAACCATCACCTTGACTCTTCATTTGACCACTTTATATGTTATATATATCATCATATACACAACATATACATTTGTCTCTAAACCCTAATTCTTTCTCCAAAACACATATGCACAAGCATTCTCATCCCAATTTCTTTTCTTACCCCATCATATGCATTCAATTCAATTTAACAATAACAACAACAACAACAACATAATCAAAACTTCTAAGCCACATATGAGGATATTACAATTCTCCCCCTCTAAAAAGAAAATTTCGTCCTCGAAATTACCTGAAATTAACTCTGAAACAACTGAGGATATTGCTCTCGCATCGTTTGCTCATTTTCCCAAGTTACTTCTTCTTTCCCATGGTTCTTCCAAAGAATCTTCACCAATGGCACTCTCTTGTTTCTCAACTCTTTCACATCACGTGCCAAGATAGCAACTGGTTCCTCTTCAAAAGTCAAGTCTGGGTTCACTTCAATTGATTCAAATGGCAACACATGAGATGGATCCGACCTGTACCTCCTCAACATGGAAACATGGAATACATTATGAATACGATCCAACTCAGGTGGTAAAGCAAGTTGATAAGCAACTGGCCCAACTCTTTCTAACACTTCATACGGCCCAATGAAACGAGGACTCAATTTTCCCTTCCGACCGAACCTCAAAATCTTTTTCCAAGGAGACACTTTCAAAAATACCTTATCTCCAACATCAAACTGAATGTCTCTCCTTTTCAGATCTGCATAAGACTTCTGTCGGTCTGAAGCTGCTTTTAACCTGCCTCGAATCAATTTTACTTTCTCTTCAGTTTCTTGAATCAAATCAGGACCAACCAACTTAATATCTCCAAGCTCATTCCAACAAAGAGGTGTCCTACACCGTCTGCCATACAATGCTTCAAACGGTGCCATACCAATGCTGGATTGGTGACTGTTGTTGTAAACAAATTCCACAAGCGGTAGAAACCTGTCCCAACTTCCAGAAAAATCGATGACACAGCTCCTTAACATGTCTTCAAGAATCTGTATCACCCTCTCTGACTGTCCATCCGTCTGTGGATGAAAAGCAGTACTGAAGTGCAGTCGAGAACCCATAGCATAATGCAAACTCTTCCAAAATCTTGAAGTAAACCTGGGATCTCGATCAGACACTAAAGAAGTTGGAACACCATGCAGTTTCACAATCTCCTGGATATACAGCTCAGCCAATCTCTCCAAAGAGTAATCCATCCGCACCGGAAGGAAATGAGCTGTCTTAGTCAATCTATCCACAATCACCCAAATGGCATCATGTTTCCTTTGTGTCAATGGCAAACCAGACACAAAGTCCATTGTCACTCTTTCCCACTTCCATTCAGGCACTGACAACGGTTGAAGCAACCCGGTTGGAACTTGATGCTCTGCTTTAACTTTCTGACAAGTGAGACATTTCGATACAAACTCAGCAATGTCTCTCTTCAACCCAATCCACCAATAATGTTGTCTCAAATCATTATACATCTTCGTACTACCCGGATGCATAGCAAACACTAACTGATGTGCTTCTTCTAAAATGATTCTTTTCAAATCAGCATCATCGGGCACACACAATCGGTTCTTAAACCAGAGACTCCCATCATCTCTCACAACAAAATCTCTAGTCTTCCTAATCTTGCAATCTGAAATAATCTTCTGAATCTTCATATCAACCAACTGAGCCTCTTTGATCTGATCTAACAAAACTGGCTTCAATTGCAACCGTGCCAACAATGCACCATCAACACAAGGTACAAAACTGGCATGCAATGCTCTCAACTCAACAAGCAACGAGAGCGAGTAAACTGTTAAACCAGCTAAAGACTTCCGACTCAGAGCATCAGCAACAACATTTGCTTTACCTGGATGATAGTCAATTAAGCAATCGTAGTCTTTAATCAATTCTAACCATCTCCTCTGACGAAGATTGAGTTCTTTCTAGACACCCAAATACTTCAAACTCTTGTGATCAGTGTAGATGAAACATTTTTCCCCAAATAAATAATGGCGCCAAATCTTTAATGCAAACACAATGGCAGCCAATTCCAAATCATGGGTTGGATAGTTAAGCTCATGCGGTTTCAACTGTCGAGATGCATAAGCTATAACTTTCCCTTCCTGCATCAATACACATCCCAAACCTCTATGTGAAGCATCACTGTAGATCACATATGGTTTGCCTTCAACAGGTAAAGTTAAAACAGGCGCTTGAGTCAACATTTTTCTCAACTGCTCAAAGCTAGCCTGACACTGATCCGTCCACACAAATCTCACTCCCTTACGAAGTAATCTGGTGAGTGGAGCAGCTATTAAAGAAAACCCTTTTACAAACCGCCGGTAATAGCTTGCAAACCCAGAAAACTTCTAATCTCTGTCACAGACTTGGGTGGACTCCAATTCAAAATAGCTTCAACTTTACTTGGATCAACTCTAATGCCTTCTGCTGAAACAATATGTCCGAGAAAAGCTACTTGATCCAACCAGAACTCACATTTCGACAATTTGGAAAACAACTGCTTCTCTCTCAAAATCTGCAACACAATCCGCAGATGCATATCATGTTCCTCTTCATTCCGCGAATACACTAGAATGTCATCAATGAAGACCACAACAAACTGATCCAGATAGGGCCTAAACACCCTATTCATCAAATCCATAAAAGCTGCAGGTGCATTCGTCAGACCAAAAGGCATAACTAAAAATTCATAGTGCCCATACCTGGTCCTGAAAGCTGTCTTCGGAACATCTTCAGCTCTGACTCTCAGCTGATGGTATCCTGATCTCAGATCAATTTTAGAAAATACAGCTGCACCCTTCAATTGATCAAAGAGATCATCGATTCTAGGCAAAGGATATTTATTCTTAATAGTCACTTTATTCAATTGCCTATAATCGATACATAACCTCATAGTACCATCCTTCTTCTTCACAAATAGCACAGGAGCTCCCCAAGGAGAAACACTGGGGCGAATAAATCCTTTGTCCAACAACTCCTGTAATTGCACTTTTAACTCCCTCAATTCTGCTGGTGCCATTCTATAAGGAGTAATAGAGATAGGAGTGGTACCAGGTAACAATTCAATACCAAACTCCACCTCTCTCTCTGGAGGCAATCCAGGCAACTCCTCTGGAAACACATCAGGGAACTCAACAACTGTGGCAATGCTATCAATGGGAGAACCCTTCACTCTAGTATCTATCACATGAGCGAGATAGGCTTCACACCCCTTTCTAATCAACCTCCTGGCTGCAACAGCTGAAACAAATAAGAAGGCTAGCTGTTCCTGCTCATTAGATACTATCACCTCTCTATCATCACCCGTTCTCAAAGAAACAATTTTCTTTTTACAATCCACCACAGCTCCATGTCGAGATAGCCAATCCATACCTAAGATCACATCATATTCCTTAAATGGCATCTCAATCAAATCTCCAAAGAACTCCTCACCCTGCACCCTCACTACACTATCCCGGTGCACCTTACTCACAACCACACTATGCCCTAACGGATTTGTCACCAACACATCAAATCCTAGGGACTCAGCATGCACATCAGATACAGGCAAGACAGATACAATAACATAAGAATGCGTGGAACCCGGATCAATCAAAGCAAGTACTGGAGTATTAAATAAAGAAAAAGTACCAGCTATGACTGCCGATGCATCTGGCTGCCTCTGCATAACATACATCCTCTGGGAAGAACCAACCTCCTCTGGTCTACCCTCTCTGGATGCTGCACCTCCTCTAGAACTGAACCCTGGCCTACCTCCTCGGCTGACACCTCTGCCTCCTCTACCTCCTCTCACACTAGCTCGAGAAGCAGCAGAATCAACTGGCATCTGCTCCTGCCTCTCAGGGCAATCTCTCACAAAATGGTCTGGTGATCCACACCTGAAGCATACCCCTGCAACACCAGCCTTCCAACAAGGACCACCATGTGGCCTCCCACAATGGATGCAGATGGGAAGAGTGGATCTCCGAATCATTGGGTCGGAGCACTAGCCACTGAAGCTGCAGGTCTAAATCTCTGCCTCTGGAACTGCACTGGCCTACCAGCTGATCTTTGACTTCTACTACTCCGAGGAACAAAACTTCCTCTACCCCTCTTAGCAGAAGAAGACCCTGCCTCGAACTGGGGCCTTCTAACTCTAACCTCCTCTTCAGAAGCAACTGCAACTATGGCCTGGGCTCTCTCTACACTCCTAGCTGCTGCAACTAACTGGGAGAAATCCTGATACCTGGAGCCTGCCACATGACATATAATTGAGGGCCTCAATCCCTCCTCAAATCACCGACATCGATCAATCTCATCAGCAATGATACCCCCAGCATACTGACTCAGTCGAATAAACTCAACTTCATACTCAGTAACAGTCTTGCTGTCTTGCTTCAAGCTTAAGAACTCCATCTTCTTCATATCCTTATACTCCCTAGGAGTATACTTCAACTCAAATTCCCTCAGAAAATCAGTGTAAGACAGTGTTGGAGGATCATCCATAGAGTGTGGCACTGTCTTCCACCAGTCATATGCGTCCTTCTGCAATAATGACCTGGCATAATCAAACTTTTCCTCAGGGGTGGCTTGTAACTGAATAAAGATTCTCTGCACTTTGCCTAACCATTGCTCAGCCACTGCTGGATCAGTGGTTCCCATAAAATCTTCCGCCCCAAACTTCCTCAATTTATCATACTGTCTCATCTGAACCTGAGGCTAGGGTGGTGGTGGAGGTGGCTGTACTGGTGCTTGTCTCATTACTTCCATCATATGTCTAAACTAGGCTGGCGGAACCTCCTCTCCAGCTGGTCTACCCGACACCAAAGCAGGTGCCTCCTCAACACTATCAACCCTAGCTCCCTCGGCAGGAGCAATGCTCTCGGCACTACCCTCAACTGACTGTCTTGAGTGAGGATCCATCAACACCTAATACTGCAAACACAGCAGATTACATCTTATTAAAGATCAGGGACTGCCAATCTCAAACGTATATGTCATTCAAAACTCACTTTTTAAGTAAAAATATTCTTTTTATTACATTTTACCTAGGCTGAGAATCTCAAACCTAGGCTCTGATACCAAAACAATTGTAACACCCCCATATTCAATGCACACACACTACAACCACAACAATGTAGCATAAGTGCACCAAACATAGGGATGCTACGGTTTCCTTAACATTCAAAACATTTTAAAACTTGATACCATATCCATATCATTATATCTTATTAACAAAATAGATCATTTACTTATAAAACAAAACATATTAGTTATCTATATATATATATATATATACAGTTATATATTACACAGCGGAAGTTATAAAATATGTATATATATGAAAACATTTGAATACATATTTACTATTATACATATATTTACATTATCAACAAAACTTTACACAATATAAAAGATTTATACATGATTGGCAAGTCAGCTCTGATCTTTAAGCTCCCAAAATCAACTCTTCAATGTCTACTCTCACTCGGTCTCGAAGAGCTCTCGGGTTCGATTCTATCAGTTCTATCACCTGCGCGATTAAACACTATCGCGCTAAGCCAAGGGCTTAGTAAGATAAAACATGCAATAGACATGCTTAAATGCTATACAATGCCAATTCTAATTTATCATACATGTAACAACATAAATGCAAAGCTAACAACATACTTTTACATTTCATAACCTAACATACATATATGTATATCAGAATTCAACATCTTTGCATATATTTTATTAGTTAATCATTTAATCATTCATGAACAACACTAAGCAAAGACAAGCATGGGCCCAAGACACACTAATATGTCATTCAATTTTCAGAGTTAATGCTTTGGTTTTGTTATCACATTTATCAATATCAATATCATATACCCAACTAGGCTTCAAGGATTAAGTTCAACCAAGCTTCAAGGGGAGCAAAGCATGCTAAGCATCAACCCAACTTGGCTTCAAGAACTAACCCAACCTAGCTTCAAGGGTTGTAACATCTCAATTAGGCTTCAAGGATTCAATCCAACCTAACTTCAAGAGATTGTTACACTCATTAGGCATGCCACCAACAACAAACTCTGAAAATGGAATAACACATTAGCCACACAATCCATTTAGTTCTCATTCTCAATTCTCATTATCATTTAGGCAAACATGCCTCATTTATCTCCACTGAATCACCTTAGCCAATAACAATGGCTTCACATTTCCTTTCACAATATAACACTTCATTATTCAAGTGTATATTTATCTCACATAGCATCATTCATAAATATCAACATTTCATTCCATATTAATCATGAAACACATTATCACTCACAATGCATAATATAACAAGACTCAATCTCAACAATGCAAGAACAATATATATATAATTCATAGCTTTAGGATCATTCACAAGTGTTTTTAATTCATTCCTTGGTTTAAGTATGTTTATGTTTAGGTTTAGAGGCCAAACTACCTTTGAAGAATCTAAACTATGTAAACAAGAACAAAGAAATCAAGCAACATTCAATTCATTTGTGGGACATGCCCAACTCACTTGAAGGACACGCCCAACCTAGTTGAGGAACACGCCCGTGTCTTTAACAATAAAAGAGGCAGTAGCCAATTCAAATAATTGACACGCCCAGCACCTTTGATGGACACGCCCGTGTCACTAAAACCAAAAGAGACAGTAGCCAATCCAAATAATTGACACGCCCACTCCCCTAAATTGCTTTTGGCCGTGTCACCAAATCACAAAACATTAACTAAAACCAACCCTTTCTCAATTGCACTCAAACACAATATTCATCATATAACATATTTCACATGAACATAATCAATGTTCAAACACATATTCATCACAAGAACTACTTCACCACACATTAATATCACAATAAAACACATATTAACTCAAAACCCTAAAATCAACATCCTTCTCCATCCATCCAAATCAACAACCATCATTTCCAACAACAACCTTCAATTAAACTCATAACTTAAAATCAATTTAACATTTGAAAACACAACCAAACACATCTCAAATCCACCAAATCACAAAATCATCAAACCCTACTTTACTTCCAACACAACTTCCAAATAAGTAAAGAAAACAAGAAAATACTTACTTGAAAAGAAGAAATTCCACAAATCCTTTGTCAAAACCTTGGATTGCTTCATCAATTTGCTTCTTGCCTCAAGAACACTTCTCTTTTCCTTTTGCTAATGGAGAGCCGGCCACTTCATGAAGAAAGAAGACAATGATCAAGATACAAAGTCAAATTTTGCTTTTAATCTCCACCAAGTGTTCTTATCCAAGCAATTACTAAAACACCCTCAATCATATAACTAACCTTTGTCTCATATAAGTCCTTATATGTAATTTCATTAACAACCAAAAATATCTTCTTCCACTTAACCATCACCTTGACTCTTCATTTGACCACTTTATATGTTATATATATCATCATATACACAACATATACATTTGTCTCTAAACCTTAATTCTTTCTCCAAAACACATATGCACAAGCATTCTCATCCCAATTTCTTTTCTTACCCCATCATATGCATTCAATTCAATTTAACAATAACAACAACAACAACAACAACATAATCAAAACTTCTAAGCCACATATGAGGATATTACAATAATAATTCCCATTAATTAGGTTTTAATCCATTTATCCAACCAAAGTAGCTTTTATGCTATATTGGATTAAAATGAAATTAAGAGGTTTATTATAAATAGATTTCTCACTTGAAAAAAGGTAAGTAATGGTTCATGCCAAAAACAAGCCCATGGTTAATTATTCTTAAAATAAAAAATGCTCACAATTGATTTTTAGTATTTCATAATTGACCCAAATATTTTTGCAAGCTCTTTGTAAGAAAAGGTTGTGTGAAAATAGTTTTGTTTCTAAGCCCATTATTAAAAGATCTTAGAAAAAATGGATTTTGGGCTTAGTATTTGGGCCATGAGCAAATGAATTTTAGAAAAGTCTTATGTCCAAAGACCATCTTGAAAAATTTTGAAAATAACTTTGGTCTTTTGGATTTTAAAGAAAAATTTATTTGAGCTTACAAATGTATTTGGGTCAAATTAGAAAAGAGCAAACCAAATAAGCCATGATTTAAGCCAAGATAAATTAACCATAGCCAAACAACATGCATTTGCGGTAAAACCTAAGGAAAGTAACTAGGCCAATTACATGAGCTTTAGTATTTGGGTAAAAAGGTTTAGGTTCCCATAGCAAGCATATACCAAATGGTACGAGGCTATGAGTGGTTATGCCATACTTGATCTCCATACCTTGAGTGAAAGTATGGTATCCCTTACATAACACAACACGGGTAACACGGGCATCCTAACTCACGCACACTATGCAATCTAACATGATGCAATGGATAATATCATTATAAGAAAGAATAGAATAATATAAAGACCAACGAAATCAACTTCTCTTATCCCCAGATGAGTCGCCACTGTGAGAGGGGATTTTTGCCCCCACTGTCGGTGGAATGGTTCTTGTGACTTCAGCGCTGTTTAGGCTCAAGGCCTTAGAGAACACGGAACTAAGTCCGGAGAAAATGGAGTCGCCACCCGGACGGGCCGGGAAAAAGAAAGGGATGGATGAATTGATTCCTAAGGAATCCCCAACTCCCTAATGGGTTCGGAAAGTTGGGTACATGTGGGAAGGTGAGAAATGGCCCAGCACCCCCACAACACCCGGTTCATTGGAACTGGCCTCCTTTACAGGTCTTAATATTATAAAATTCTTAAATATAACAACATTATCCATATTACACACAATAATTAAAAGAAAGCATCAATATATTAAAATCAAAGCAAGGTCCAAGCAAAATAAATAAATGGACACCCATCCAAAGATGGAAATATATCCTTACATCACATGCCTAAATAGGACACCCACCAAAAGGTAGAAACATGTCCTTTACATAGGTTCTAAAATAGAAAAGCAAATTAAATTACATGATTTTTAACTAATGAGGTACCCACCAAGCGGAAACATACCTCTTACAACATTTTGAAACCTAAATAAATTGATAAAAGTAAATAACCATTCATCATAAATAAATCATTCATCAAAGGTGTTAAACATCAATAGAGAGTAAACATCCATCCATGACAAATTAAATAAACCAAACATTGAACTTAAATAAATTAAAGCATAAGAAATAAATCAAAGCATAATCAAATATAGATTTGAATAAAGCAAATAAAATTACAATTATAGCTACTGTTTCCATTTAGGGCTCTTTATTTCATGTGTTTAAGGTTTTGGAATTAATGGAATTTGGCTACTGCGACTTTAAGAGAATTAAAATAGATTGAGGATTTTATGTTTTAAAAGGTTGGTAAGACTCTTTGATTAGCAAAACTAGGGTTTATGATGTAAAATCGTGAAACTAGAATTTGGACTTTTTAAAACACTTTTAATTTATGATTTCAAGTTTACTGTGTGAAATTAAGATATTTGTGTTTTTATGGTTTTTAAAGTTTTAAAGGATTAGGGTTTGGAAAAAAATTAGGGTTTAAGGTTTTAAAGGGGTTAGGGTTTTACTATTTTGAGTTTTGGAGTTGAATTATGGTTTTAGAAATTTTGAATTAGGGTTTCAGTGAATGCATGAAGCTTTTTAGAATTTGGAAAAAGCAATTGATAACTTTATGAAAGTAGACCAACGATTTAAGGTTTATATTAATAAAAAAAGGTCTTTTTAAGGTTTGTTGTAAGAAACAGAATCAAATTTTGGTTTTATTGAAAAACATGTTCAATTAGGGGTTTTAAGATTTTGAAGAAGTAAAAATAACAATTTTAAGTATTTTTAGAAAATAAAGCAACGAATTAGTGTTTTTAACTTTAGAAAAAATAAATTAAAGTTCTAGGGTTTTGATTTAAAAAACACAATTTCATAGTTTATGCTACTGTGAAAAAAATATAACAATTAATACATACCTCCTTTTGTTGATTCCTCCAAAAATAATTCTTCTTGGATGAATAAAAAACAAAGGCAGTTGCTGCCTTTGATGATTTGTTTCTGGCTTTGCTTCTTCTTCTCTCAAAAAATCAGCTTGATTAAAGTTTTCCTTCACATATTCGGTTTCAAAATCCCCTATTTCGTCCCAATTTTTTATCCCCTTTTTCCCTCTTTCTGCCTCCTTATTTATAGAAGTTTTTATGGTTTTTTTCCTAGTTGCTCACGGCATACATTATTTATTAAGAAAAGGAAACCGAAACCTAATTGCATTAGGTTTTGGAAAATTTGCGTCTAAAAATTTCGCTTGCGAAAAAAAATTGCCGCGGAAAAATTGAGTTGGCCAAAAAAATTACTGCAGGAAAAATTGTGTTGGCAAAAAAACTGCCGCAGCTGGCTGCGAGAGAAATAGGCCTGCGGGCCATTTCGCCCGCAGGCAACTTCTGCTGGAGAAATGCCTACGGGCCCGTGCTGACTTTCGGCGACGATTTTTATTTTTTGATTTTTATTTGTTTATTTTTATTTTTTATTAATAAAAATTAGATACTAAAGCAAAAATTATTTAATTAAGATAGCAAAAATTATTTTAGACCAATTAAAATATATTAGACAATACAAAAATTTTTTTGGACTAAAAAAAATATATTGGACCAGACTGGGTAAAAAATTAAGGGTCTACAGTTTGCCCCCTGCTTGAATGATCTGAAACTTTAGTGAAAGAGAGTGAAAAGCAACAATACTTAATTTTTGAGACAGTGGAGGTTTTGGGTTCTGGACCCAGTTCGAGTTCTGGACTCAAGGATAATTCTGGGTTCTGGACCTAAGGAAAATTTGGGTTCTGGACCCGATCTAAGTTCTGAGACTTAGAGATAAATTCTAGGTTCTAGACCTAAGGGTAATTTGGGTTCTGAACCCGAGCTATGCTCTTGGACTTAAGGATAAGTCTAGGTTCTAGACCTAAGGAAAATTTGGGTTCTGGACCCGAGCTAAGTTCTGGACTTAGGAAAGATTCTAGGTTCTGGACCTAAGGAAAATTTGGGTTCTAGACCCGGTTCGAGTTCTGGACTCAAGGATAATTCTAGGTTCCGGACCTAGGAAAAATTTGGGTTCTAGACCCGGTTCGAGTTCTGGACTCAAGGATAATTCTAGGTTCTGGACCTAAGGAAAATTTGGATTCTGGACCTGGTTTGAGTTCTGGACGCAAGGATAATTCTAGGTTTTGGACCTAAGGAAAATTTTGATTTTGGACCCGAGCTAAGTTCAGGACTTAGAAAAGATTCTAGGTCCTGGACCTAATGAAAATTTGAGTTATGGACCCGGTTCGAGTTCTGGACTCAAGGATAATTCTAGGTCCTGGACCTTAGGAAAATTTGGGTTCTGGACCCGAGCTAAGTTCAAGACTTAGAAATAAATTCTAGGTTCTGGACCTAAAGAAAATTTGAGTTATGGGCCCGAGCTAATAATTTTTTATTTCAAAAAGTTTAGCTAATTTTTATGCATATGTCTTCTTATTGCCCCTGGGTGTAAAAATATTTATATACCCGCAATTATTTGAATGATTAAAGTGAATAATTGAATTTACTATTTATTTACTGTGTGGTCACTGTTCATGCACTATTTACTATTCATAAATAATAAAATTTACTATTCCTGAATAGCTTTGAATTTTGTTTTTTGCTTGCCGTTTCTCTATAAAACCCACCATTCCTTCATTTCATTTCATAGAACGATTTCAATTTCATAATTCTCTCAAATTTCTTTCAATTTTAGCACATATTTTTCAAAAATAATGCATGCTTCGAGGTCAGGGACTCATTCTAATGCCGAGTTATTGGAGTTTATTCGGCATCATGAAGACAAAAATTTAGATATACTGGCCGGGATGCCGCTCCATCACAGTTCCAACCAAAAGAGCGAGGTAATTATTTTTTCCTTTTTTAATTGCTCTTGATTTTTTGTTGTGTGTTTTTTTTATATTGTTATTTTTGATTATTTTTTTTTGATTTTTTGATTTTTTATATTTATATTTTTATATTATGCTCTTTTATTATTATTGCATTTGCCTTTATTATTATTTTGTATGTTTATTTTGTATTATTATTTTTTAGAAAAATAAATTAAATTAAGCAGATAGAATAATATGTACTTACCTGGTATCAACTTACCTGGGTCTGTGTTAGCACGATTGTTGCGTTGTTCAGGATGGAAGGTGTATTTACAAAGCCCGACAATGGTACGATGTAATGCCTTCTCGGGTAAGGCGAATTATCTGAGATTGCGGCTTTGAGCAGTTCATCTTACAATTGTCATCCGAGGAATATTAGATAGATCGGAGCATAGTCCAGGCACTTGCAGAGCGATGGTTGGATACAACCCACACTTTTCACTTGCCCATTGGAGAGATGTCAATTGGTCTGGTCGATTTTACTGCCATAACCGGCCTTTGATATGATGGTGTTCCAGTTCCTCTGACCAATGATATTTTAATATTTGATGAAATTCAGGAATTAATTGGTATGGAACCATCATATAAAAGGCCTTTTAAGATAAAAATTGAGCCAATTCGTAGTTATTGGATGAACTACGAAGGACGGGTTGACAGAGACAGGGCCGAACAGTATGCTCGAGGATTTTTGTTATATCTTCTCGGGTCGACCATCTTAGGCAGCACTGAATCCTCCATCCACTTGTCAGTGTTGAGTGCCCTTTCTCATCTCAGAATGGTACCATCTTCTAGATGGGGTGAAGCTGGTCTCACATGTCTTTACCATGGTCTTGATAAACTTTGCCGAAACAATAAGTCTTTTATTGGATTGATGGCGGTTGTCGAGGTATTATTTTCCTTCACCAATGTTATTTCCACTCTTTTTCTTGCATGAATTTGATTTTTACTATTATTATAGGTATGGGCATATGAACACAACCTCGTAAGGGTACCCGATATTTCTCGAGAGAGAGTCAGGTAATCGAGATTAAATTTCTTGTTGTCCGATCGTGTGGACGGTCCTGGCTCTCATCATGTGCATACTCGCTGCTATGTGTTGAGCCACTTAACCTGGAACCAGGTAAAATAACATTAGTATGCTTTAAATATTATGTCAATGCCAGAGGATGCATGGTGGCAGGCCCGGTATGGTTATGATGCTGAGCCATTTCTCCATTTATACGGTCCATTTTATGCCCATTTTATTCAGAGAAGACTCTTGAACTTTGATGTATCTCCTGTTGGTGTGCGGGAGATTTCCGACGAAAATGAGGGTAGAGATGAAGAAGAACATCACGGAGCTGCAGGAAAGCATGTTCCACATCTAGGGACTAGTGCTTCTCAGGTAAATGGCCGTGTCACCTGAGTGTGTCATCTTCTATTTCTCCTTCAGTCTTCTTTGTTCTTTGAAGATGAGAGTGACACGGCCAAGCTCCTGGCCGTGTCTCCTGGGTGTGTCAGCTTCTATATCTTTTCTTTGGTTCTTCTTTGTTCTTGGCTTAGGATGAGACACAGCTAAGCTTGTGGTCATGTCATATGACACGGCTAGTGGCTTGGCCGTGTCACTAGCCAGTGTCACCTACTGTTTCTTTTTTTTCTTTGCTTGGTCCTTCTTGGCTTTGCCCTTTAGGTGAGACACAGCCAGTGGCTTGGCCATGTCTCCTGCCCGTGTCATGCTCTGCCAAGATTTCCTTTGAGGTGACACGGCCAAGCTTGATTTGGCTTGGCCATGTCTTGCTTGATTCATGCTCTTCTTTCCTTGTTTTGATCTTCCAAGGGAGTTTTTGCACTTTAACCACTTTTCCCTTGCAACTACTTTTTTTCTTTCCTTGATTCTTTAATGATTGTTGCAGGCTGTTGGCTTATTTGATCGTGAGGCTGGACCTTCCTTTACTGCCCCTTCGTTTGCTCATTCTAGCCCGCATGATATGCCGTCTCATCCGCATGGCATTGATATGAACTACTTGGTACGCTTCTTATTTTATAGTAGTTTATGCTATATGTATGCATGATTATGTATGCTCTTACCTTTTCCTCTTTGGCTCACAGCAGATGCTCGAAGAACAAAATAGGAAACTTCAAGTGGAGTTGGCTGCAAGTCGTCAGCAGGCTTCTCATTTTGAAAGTTTATATAATCAATTTGAACAACATTTTCGAGACTTCCGATTTCAAGGGATGAGGGATCCTGGTGCTTCTTCATCAAGAGGCCCCCAGACTGACGACCATGAGATCCTTTCATCTGCTTCTAATAAGGACCATGACGGATTGAAACTTCAAGGTAATAAAGATTTTGGTGCTTCCTCTTCGGGTGATTCTGGGATGAGTAATTTACGAGTTTTGGTGCTCCCGCTTTGGACGGACTCGGGACGAGTGATTTGCCCGCTCCTCCAACAGGCGATGACTTTTTCAAGGCTTTATTTGATGACCTACCACCACCCTCTTAGTGATATGTAAATATTTTAGCAATTGTAAAATATTGTGCAATAATGAAAAAAAATACAATTTTTCTGTTTACTGTAACTTTTTTTGTTACTGCACCATTTTTTTTTATATCACAGTACATCATAATTTATATCCATATCATTTTGCTAAACCAATTTCAACATGGAAAAGGAAATTGTAACCAATTCCTTTCCTTATGCCATATGGTCTTTCCCTTTCCCATCACCTTTTCCTTTTCACTTTAGGAAAAAAGTTTATTTATTCTATATAAATCACCTTGCATGCCCTATTTTAATACAGAAACCAAAATTCTTTTCCCTTTGAACGTGAAGACTCCCTTTAACAATTTTAATTTTTTCTTTATTCATTCACCATGACCGAACATCATTTAAAGAGAATAAAAATTCTATTTAACAATATGGATGCCATTCATTGGAAGCAAATTTCATGGTCAAAACTTGATGCTTTAAAATGTTTTCAAAATGTCAAATTGGACCACTCCTTCTTACATGTCGTGGCTTCCTTTTGGAATACGGATTTTCTCTCATATAGCCCTAATTGTTGCCTAGCCCGCCCTTTTGGGTTTTTAGAACTAGCAGACTACTCTAACTTTTGCCTAGGCTGCCCTTTTTGGGTTTTCAACCCAGCGAGCTCTTTCTTTTTTATTTTTCATACATAAAACTTCTTCAACCTGTCAATGTTTACTAGCTCACTATACTCGTTCCCATCCATGTCTGATAACTTCACTGCACCTTTATTCATGACTTGTTTTATGATATATGGCCCTTCCCAACTAGGCCTGAACTTCCCTCTTGGATAAGATACATTAGGCTTACATTGCTTCAACACCAAATCCCCGACTCTAAATTTTTTTTATTTTAACCCTTCTATTGTAGGCCCGAGCTATCTTCTTTTGATACAGTTGATGATGATACAGTGCCTTTAACCTTCTTTCTTCTAGTAAATCTAATTGTGTGTATCTGCTCGCTACCCATTCCATTTTAGGCAGTTCAACTTCTAGGACTACTCTCAATGACTTAATCTCAATTTCAATTGGCAACACTGCTTCTGTCCCGTAAACCAAAGAGAACAGTGTCATTCTAGTAGGTGTTTGCACACTTGTCCTATATCCCCATAAAGCAAAGGGAAGCATCTCTAACCAATCCCTGTAATTTGTTTGTTGCTTCAACTGCACCATTACCCTTTGGTCTATAAGGAGAGGATCGATGATGATGGATTTGGTACTTCGAGAATAAATCCTTAACTGCTCCTTGAAACTGAACCCCATTGTCTGATATCACACTGTGGGACCCCATATCTGTAGATGAGGTTCTTTTCAATAAATCTAGCCATTTGGCTTGCACCCAGCTTGTTGAAGGATTCAGCTTCGACCCATTTTGAAAAATAATCTACTGCTACCACAATGAAACGGTGACCGTTTGAAGCTGTCAGATGTATCTCTCCTATAATGTCGATAAACCAAGTGGCAAATGGCCAGGGTGAAGACATTGAATGTAGTTCTTCAGGAGGCATGTGATTCAAGTTACCATACATCTGACATTGTTGGCACTTCTTGACAAACTCAATACAATCTTTATCCATGGTCAACCAGTAGTAACCTTGTCGAATAATCTTCTTAACTAGGGCCAAACTACTCATGTGTGGACCTCAATTTCCCGCATGTATTTCTGACATAATACGCTCCACTTTAGGTTTTCTTAAACATCTTAAATGCACCCCATCAAGCCATCTTCGATATAACTCCCCATGGAATGTGATGTATTACAAAGACCACCGCCTTATAGCTCTTCTCTCTTTCTTTGTTGCCCTCGGCGGGTATTCTCTTTCCTCCAAAAAGCGCCTTATAGTATCATACCATGCATCATGGTCTGTATCAATTTCCATGATTGTCTCATATTCATAACAAGGAGTTGATGAACTGGTCAAGATTAGAGGCTTAAGGAATAAGCTGACAGGGTTTTCCCATACCGAAGCCAATGTGGCTAGGGCATCAGCCATCTGATTTTCTTCTCTCGATAGATGTATAAACCTACACTCTTTAAAGTTCTTCTTCATCATGGTTAGGTAATGGTGGTATGGTTTTAATTTTTCCTCTTTCAACTCCCACTCTCCATTTACTTGGGATACTACTATTAATGAATCACCATAAACTTCCACTTATCCACCTTCATTATCATTAGGGTTTCCAAATCAAAAATACAAGCTTCGTACTCCACCATATTATTGGTTGCCCTAAATTTAAACTTTTTGGCTAAAGGGATGAGTTCCCCTTCGGGCGATTCTAGTATAACTCCCAAACCTGCTCCTTTCTTATTCACTGCTCCATCAAAATACATTTTCCACCCTTGTACTTCAATTGTTTCTAAATGTTCATCTGGAAATTCCAAGATTACTTCTTCACCATCTGATAATGGTTGTTGGGCCAGGAATTCTGCCACCGCTCTACCTTTGATCATTTTCCTGGTTACATACTCAATCTTAAATTCTTCTAATATTATCAACCATTGACCATATTTCCCAATCGAAGAGGGTGTCTCCCTTAAGTACTTCATTGGATCCAGCCTGGAAATTGCTTGCACACTATACGATTGAAAGTAATGCTGCAACTTCTTAGAAGAATAAACCACGGCTATACAAGTCTTTTCAATGATACTATACTTAATTTCATAAGGTATGAGCTTTCTACTCAGATAGTAAACTGCATGCTCAATCCCTGACTCATCTGCTTGGGATAGCATGGCTCCTATTGACTCTTATTCTACTCCTAAGTATAGTAATAGAGGCTTGCCGGGTTTAGATGGTTTTAAAACAGGTGGATTCAACAAATACTCTTTTATACACTCAAAGGCCTTTTGACATTCTTCATTCCATATGACCGGCTGATTCTTTTTAAGCAATCTGAAGATGGGCTCACAAATTGTTGTGAGTTTTGTTATGAATCTGCTAATGTACTGTAATTTACTAATAAATCCCTGAACTTCTCTCTTCGTCTTAGGGGCTGACATATCCCTGACTGCTTTAACTTTGTCAGGATCAATCTCAATGCCATTCGAACCAATCACATGTCCTAATAATTTGCCTGAAGTAACACCGAACACACACTTCTTCGGGTTTAGTCTTAGCTTATATTTCAAAGCTCTATCGAAGAATAATTCTAAGTTTTGGAAGTGTTGTTCCCTTGTATCTTATTTGACCATCATATCATCAATATATACTTCAACTTCTTTGTGCATCATGTCATGAAATAGTGTGGTGGCCATCCTTTGGTAGGTTGCTCCAGCATTCTTTAAGCCGAACGGCATCACCCTATAATAGAATATACCCCATGTGGTAATGAAGGCAGTTTTGGTTTTATCCTCTTTGGCCATTAACACTTGATTGTATCCAAAAAATCCATCTACAAACGAGAGTAGCACACTAGAGGCTGCAATATCAATGAGGACATCTATATGAGGTAAAGGAAAATTATCCTTAGAGGAAGCCTTGTTCAAATCTCTATAATCCACACAGACCCTTATCCTTCCATCTTTCTTTGGCATGGGTACTATATTGGCTAGCCAATCTGGATATTCTATCACTTCAAGGAACTTCGCTTGTATTTGCTTAGTGACCTCTTCTTTAACTAATTCAGCCCACTCAGGTCTTAATCACCTAAGCTTTTGTTTGACAGGTTTTATGTGAGTGTGAGTTGGAATATGATGCTCGGCTATATCTCGATCTATTCCAGGCATATCCTCATAAGACCAAGCAAACACCTCTTTATATTTCTTTAATATCTTTTCAAATCTCTCTCTCTCATCAGGAGTAAGGTCAGATGCTATGCTAATGTTTTTAGGATTTTCGATTGTTCCCAAATTTAATGATTGAGTGTTAACAGAATTAATATTAAAGATGCTCATATAACTGTTATTTGAATGTACGCAACCATCAGGAGAAACATCACACAAGTAAGCAAAATCAGACTTTATTGCATTCATTTTGGAAAAGAAAACATCATCATCCTCATACAAAGCAGATAAATTAAAATCAAAATCAAAATCATTGTTCTCAGAATCATAAAGCAGGATGTCTTCAAACTTTTCTTCGACCAGGGCTGCAATCTCTTCTGGAGACTTCTCGGCTTTCAGGACAGCTTCATTCTTCTCTTTTTGATTGGATTCTTTGTTGGCTGACAAGGTGAGCTTTTTCTTCACTTGGTCCACTAGTGCAGCCACATCTGCAAAAATTTCAAAACCTAGGATTAACTTACCCATGAACATGATCTGCTCAGGCTTCCCTTGGAGGGGTGCCACATCTGGAGCTTTGACAAAGATCTCTTCAAGTTGTGGGAAGCTCATCTTCTTACTCTTCTTTGATTGGACATCATTGTCTTTGTCATATCCCAATCCCTTCTTGGATGTTTGAGTCCTAAAGTCTGGCAGCTTTGTCAAACCGGCCTTACCCTTTCCAAGACCAGCTCTGGGAAGGTAGTTCATGTTCTTCTTCATATTCAAGACTTTGGAGTTCACTACTTCATCATAAGAAATTACAGTTACTTGAAAACCATTGAGAGGCCTCTCAATCATTAAAGCGTTAACAATCTCATTATCTTCAGCTTCAATGACTACTGTCTCATCTCTGTTGGGGAACTTGATCTTTTAATGAAGGATGGAAGGAACTCCACCAAGAGGATGAAACCATGGTCGCCCCAAGAGTAAGGCGAAGGTCTAAAACAATAAACTCAACAATAGATTCAATTGGACCAACCTTGAAGTCAGCTTTGAAAGTCCCTTCAGCATGCCTCTTGGTGTTGTCATAAGCACGAATTGTTACTTCGGTTGGGTTTAGATCTCTTGTTAACATGGCTAGCTTTGGCAATATCTTAAGTGGACAAACATTTATGGCGGACCCATCATTGACCATTACACAAGTAGTCCTCTTCCCCTTGACTTCTACTTTGATAAAGAGAGGGCGAATGTGGTCTCTCCCCTCCTCCGGTAAGTCCGCATCCGAAAAAGAAACTACTCCCATATTAACTTCACTCTTTTCTTGAACCTTTTCACATTTCATTATCTCCCCAATTTTTATGAAGTTGATCAACTCCTCCAGTGTTGTGGAGGTAGAAATTGGCATGCTAGCTAAGGCTTTGGCCATAGTTTCTCGGTGCTTTTTAGAAGTAGCTAATAAGTTCCAAATGCTCACACTTGCTTGGGTTCTTTTCAATTTCTTGAGCACAACATCATCTTCTTCTACTTCAACTTCCTTCCCCTTATTAGTTTCTACCTCTTTAGGTGATGACCTTGCATAAGGCTTACCGGATCTAGTGTTCATCAGCACATCTTCTTCGGGCTCGAACCAAGTCCACTCCCCCTTCTTGGATATAAGATCATCATCACTATCGCTTGAATCCCAAAATCCATTGACAATACAAATTGTTACCTCTTTAGCCACCATAGCTTGTTTAGTCTTGACAAATGCCTCTTCTTCTTTGATTGCTTCTTTCCCCACATCTTGAAAAGAAGACATGACAAAGTCCTCATGCAAACCTCCTCCAATCAAGAAGGTTGCCGGCGGTGGTACTCTATTGAACTTTGGTAGTAGGTTGTCTTTGGTGTTTGGCTTATTGGGCTCGGGTAGCTTCCCATTATCAATTAGATTTTGGATCTCATGTCTCAACTTCACATATCTATCCGTGTCATGCCCTTGCATTTGGTGAAATTGACAGAATGCTTTAGTGTCAAAATTAGGTGGGAGAGGGTTAGGTAAAGGATGAGGATTTAAGGGTTGTAGCAATCCCTTTCTTTAAAGTTTATTGAGAACCCAAGACATTGGCTTCCCCAATTCCGAAAATTGTCTCCTTGTTCCTTGGTTAGTAGCATTAACATCGACGGCCTTTTGCATGCTTTGGCTACCAGATTGATAGTTCCATGTCTCTTTCCTTTTTTGTTAAAAAATGGTTCTTCTCCCTTTCCCATTCTTCAATTTGCAAACCAGCTTGGAGAAGGTCTTTGAAATCACAGATGAGTGTATGAGACATCCTCTCACAAAGACTAGGCAACACCCCTCTCACAATCATACTTATTTGATCGAATTCATTGGGCCTCTTCTTGAGTAAAGCGGCCTTGTTTCTCCATCTCTTCACATAGTCCACAAAATTCTCATTTGGCCTTTTCCTAATGGACTCAACTTCCATTAAGGTAACTTCCATTTCAACATTGTATCCATATTATTGGATGAAGGCCTTGTATAGCAAATCCCAACTCTTTTGTGTTCCTTCATCTAAGGTATTGAACCAATTTTGGACAATAGGGTCCAATGAGAGCATAAAGTACCTTAGAGTTTGAGCCTTAGTAGCTCGGGCAGACTGCATGCCAGTGATATACTACTTCACATGGAGGTGAGGATTTCCAGTTCCATCAAACTTTGCAAAAGATGGCATCTTGAACTTGTACGGAACTTCTTCATCTAGCTCAAATAGTTTGTCGACTTCGGACATTTCTTTGGTTTTCAGTTTCTTCTCAATTTTCTTTTCTAAATCCGCAATCATCTTCTCAACATTAGATGTCTCAGTCTTTTCAATAGTTTCTTTCTCAACAACCTTTGGTTCTTTCTTCTTCTCTTGAACATCTTGGTAGTATTGAGCCCAATCATCATCATCATCAGTGATCACCTTTTCATCATCAAAAACCACTTCACCAACTTTAGTATTCCCTTTGTCCCTTGGCTTCTTAGTGCTAGCAGATGCCTCGACATGATTCTCTAAGATTGCAGTCAATTGGTTCTTCATGGTCTTAGCTAGGGCCTCTTTTATTTTTTCCATCTTGGCGTTGAGGGCCTCATCCACCATCCTTTGAATTTTTTTGAGCTCCATTATTTTAGGTGAGCAAGTGATTGAGTCATTGCTAGATACTTCATCTCTGGCATAGGTCGGATTGTTGTAAGCTTTTGAACTATCGTAATCCAGGACTGTGAGCCAGAGAGGATTAATGAGATACAAATGTATGCATGTATGTATGTATGCACGAACAATTAACAAACAAGGACAAATATGATGTTCCTTCCAACCTTATAACATCCACACATGAATGGCGACTCTCTTTTCCTTGGTATATGGTTAACAAAATACCAACATGGGGTATCTTGCTTTCGAATAATTCCCTCGGACGTTTCAACCAATAGTTATATTTTCCAAAATGGAAATCAGTTCATAATAATTCCCATTAATTAGGTTTTAATCCATTTATCCAACCAAAGTAGCTTTTATGCTATATTGGATTAAAATGAAATTAAGAGGTTTATTATAAATAGATTTCTTACTTGAAAAAAGGTAACTAATGGTTCATGCCAAAAACAAGCCCATGGTTAATTATTCTTAGTATAAAGTAGGCTCACAATTGATTTTTAGTATTTCATAATTGACCCAAATATTTTTGCAAGCTCTTTGTAAGAAAAGGTTGTGTGAAAATAGTTTTGTTTCTAAGCCCATTGTAAAAAGATCTTAGAAAAAATGGATTTTGGGCTTAGTATTTGGGCCATGAGCAAAAGAATTTTAGAAAAGTCTTATGTCCAAAGACCATCTTGAAAAATTTTGTAAATAGCTTTAGTCTTTTGGATTTTAAAGAAAAATTTATTTGAGCTTACAAATGTATTTGGGTCAAATTAGAAAAGAGCAAACCAAATAAGCCATGATTTAAGCCAAGAAAAGAGCAAACCATAGCCAAACAACATGCATTTGGGGTAAAACCTAAGGAAAGTAACTAGGCCAATTTCATGAGCTTTAGTCTTTGGGTAAAAAGGCTTAGGTTCCCATAGCAAGTATATACCAAATGGTACGAGGCTATGAGTGGTTATGCCATGCTCGATCTCCATACCCTGAGTGAAATTATGGTATCCCTTATATAACACAACACGGGTAACACAGGCATCCTAACTCACGCACACGATGCAATCTAACATGATGCAATGGATAATATCATTATAAGAAAGAATAGAATAATATAAAGTCCAACGGAATCAACTTCTCTTATCCCTAGTGGAGTCGCCACTGTGAGCGGGGATTTTCACCCCCACTCCCGGTGGAATGGTTCTTGCGACTTCGGCACTGTTTAGGCTCAGGGCCTTAGAGAACACGGATCTAAGTCCGGAGAAAATGGAGTCGCCACCCGGACATTCCAGGAAAAAGAAAGGGGTGGATGACTTGATACCTAAGGAATCCCCAACCCCCTAATGGGTTCGGAAAGTTAGGTACTTGTGGGGAAGGTGAGAAATGGCCCAGCACCCCCACAACGCCCGGTTCATTGGAACCGGTCTCCTTTACAGGTCTTAATATTATAAAATTCTTAAATATAACAACATTATCCATATTACACACAATAATTAAAAGAAAGCATCAATATATTAAAATCAAAGCAAGGTCCAAGCAAAGCAAAGAAATGGACACCCATCCAAAAATGGAAATATGTCCTTACATCACATGCCTAAATAGGACACCCACCGAAAGATAGAAACATGCCCTTTACATAGGTTCTAAAATAGAAAAGCAAATTAAATTACATGATATTTAACTAATGAGGTACCCACCAAGTGGAAACATACCTCTTACAACATTTTGAAACCTGAGTAAATTGATAAAAGTAAATAACCATTCATCATAAATAAATCATTCATCAAAGGTGTTAAACATCAATAGAAAGTAAACATCCATCCATGACAAATTAAATAAACCAAGCATTGAACTTAAATAAATTAAAGCATAAGAAATAAACCAAAGCATAATCAAATATAGAATTGAATAAAGCAAATAAAATTCCAATTATAGCCACTGTTTCCATTTACAACTCTTTATTTCATGTGTTTAGGGTTTTGGAATTAATGGAATTTGGCTACTATGACTTTAAGAGAATTAAAATAGATTGAGGATTTTATGTTTTAAAAGGTTGGTAAGACTCTTTGATTATCCAAACTAGGGTTTATGATGTAAAATTCTGAAACTAGAATTTGGACTCTTTAAAACACTTTTAATTTATGATTTCAAGTTTACTGTGTGAAATTAAGTTATTTGTATTTTTATGGATTTTAAAGTTTTAAAGGATTAGGGTTCAGAAAAAAATTAGGGTTTAAGGTTTTAAAGGGGTTAGGATTTTACTACTTTGAGTTTTGGAGTTGAATTATGGTTTTAGATATTTTGAATTAGGGTTTCAGTGAATGCATGAAGCTTTTTAGAATTTGGAAAAAGCAATTGATAACTTTATGAAAGTAGACCAACGATTTAAGATTTAGCTAAATAAAAAAAGGTGTTTTTATGGTTTGTTGTAAGAACAGAATCAAATTTTGGTTTTATTGAAAAACATGTTCAATTAGGGGTTTTAAGATTTTGAAGAAGTAAAAATAATAATTTTAAGCCTTTTTGGAAAATAAAGCAATGAATTAGTGTTTTTAACTTTAGAAAAACTAAATTAAAGTTCTAGGATTTTGATTTCAAAACACACAATTTCATAGTTTATGCTACTGTGAAAAAAAATAACAATTAATACATACCTCCTTTTGTTGATTCCTCCAAAAATAATTCTTCTTGGATGAATAAAAAACAAAGGCAGTTACTTCCATTGATGATTTGTTTCTGGCTTTGCTTCTTATTCTCTCAAAAAATCAGCTTGATTAAAGTTTTCCTTCATAGATTTGGTTTCAAAATCCCCAATTTCGTCCCAATTTCTAATCCCCTTTTTCCCTCTTTCTGCCTCCTTATTTATAGAAGTTTTTATGGTTTTTTTCATAGTTACTCACAGCATATATTATTTATTAAGAAAAGGAAACTGAAACCTAATTGCATTAGGTTTCGAAAAATTTGCGTCAAAAAATTTCGCTGGCAAAAAAAAAACTGCTGCGGAAAAATTGCTCTGGTAAAAAAAATTGCGGCTGGAAAAATTGCGCTGGCAAAAAAGCTGCCGCAGCTGCGGGCGAAACAGGCCTGTGGGCCATTTCACCCGTAGGCAACTTCTGCGGACGAAATGCCCACGGGCCCGCACTGACTTTCGGCGATGATTTTTTCGTCGCCGATTTATTTTTATTTTTATTTTTATTTTTTGATTTTTATTTGTTTATTTTTATTTTTTATTAATAAAAATTAGATACTAAAGCAAAAAATATTTAATCAAGATAACAAAAATTATTTTGGACCAATTAAAATATATTAGACAACATAAAAATTAATTTGGACTAAACAAAATATATTGGACCGGACTGGGTCAAAAATTAAGGGTCTACAGTTATATATGGTTTTTGCTCGTTCTCACCACCGAGAGTGGGAGAGATGATCATTTTTTGCATACTGTTCCCCCCAACTAAAACATCTTTCAAAATTTTTGGGGTCTTTTCTGGTTCAATCAAGTTTGGTTGAATCTCTTCCTCATCCTTTTGAGCAATTTGAAGTCCCCTCTCAACAACCTCATCATTTAAGATTAATTTGCTCTTCTCAATTTCTAAATTGGAAATATTAGGCTCTACTTCTAAGGTCATGGCTATCTCTAGCTTATTTTCACTATCTTCACTAATAGGGCATGTCATAAAGTTTAGAAAGTTGCATACCTTGATTCTCTTCCTTCAGCCTACTTGGGAATGGAATTGGGGGCATATAAGAATTTGGAGGTTCATGCAAATTTTTTTTATGTTGATGCTTCTGAGTTCTCCTCCTCCTTTGATTGAACTAACTCCTCTATGTTTGTTTGTATCTCCTCGCCGTTTTCTTCTTGATTAGTACCTGCATCAAAGGAATCACAAAATTTGTTATATATTACCTATTCACTCCTGAAATTTGTGATTACCTTGACTTGCTCCAATTGGCTAGAAAATTCCTCCTTTTGGTGTGATTGAGTTGATGTGCCAGTTGCCCAACTTGAATTTCCACCCTCTTCAACGATTCCTCCAAAGAATCAAACCTCTCATTGCTCCCTTCCTGATTTTGTGTTCTAATGTGAAGGTAAGCATTCAAATCATCTTCCACTGTGGATTTCTTGCATTGATTCTGATTTTGTGCACTAATTTGAATGAAGGCATTCAAACTATCTTCCAAAGTGGGTTCCTTAAGTTTATCTTGATTTTGCGCGCAAGTTTGAATGAAGGCATTCAATCTATCCTCCAATGAGGGTTTCTTAAGGTGATCTTTATTTGAATATTGTTCTTGAGAGTAAGAACTTCTTTGGTAAGGTTGAAAATAATTTGAGATGGAATGTGTTGCTGATTTTTCCAAGAAAAATTTGGTTGGCCTCCCCAGCTTGGGTTGTAAGGATTAGAATATTGGTCATTTCTACAAATTTGCTGGAAACTATCAAAGTCATCTTCTTCCTCTTGCCATTCTTGGTATCATGCGAAACCGAATGAGCATGTATTTACACTGTGCCCTGCATTGCCACATGCTGTACATATCTCTTGGCGTGGCATAGGTGCTCTTCCTCTTACATTCGTCAATTCTGCTAATTGCCATGCCATTTCAGACTCATCGTCCCTATCATAAACTCCCCCGTGCCGTGAAAACTGCATCTTTACAAAAGGCACTTAGCAACTTAAAGAAAACAAACAAAAAATTAAATTGAAAGAAAATTAAACAAAATAAACAAATAATTCAAAGAAAACAAACAAACAATTACATGAAAAAAAAATCAAACTATCACTACTTAAACAGCCTTCTCCGGCAGCGGCGCCAAATACTTATTGCGCTCGAGTTAAGTACTACTATAAAGCATCACTTGCAAGTATACGAGGTAATTGTAGCAAAGGTGATCGTCCCAAGGTCGTCTCATAAGGAAGGTGTAGTTTGTAATAGCTTGATTGACAAGTAATTTAAAAAAAAAGAGTTTGTTGTTTGGAATGGTGCGAGAACAATTTAAACCTAAACCGTAGGGTTGGTGTGTGAAGGTTGTACAAGATCAGATCGATTCTTGGGATGGTGCCTAGGGTTATAGGTCCATTCAATCAAAGCTCAATTCTCATATTATCCATTAACTTAACCTGGTAATTAATTTGTTTCTTAAGTTAAATTAGTCTATTACCAATTCATTAGTTTTCACATTCATGAATCAACAACAACCAATTGTTTTATATTTGTAAATTAATAAACCCTAGAACTTATATTTCTAATTCATTCTTAGGGTAGTAGATTGCATAATTCCAATATCAAATTTCACCTCTCGGTCCTTCATTCAATATCTAGAGATCAATAGGTAGCTAATCTATCAACCTAGCATACAATCTAATGCAATCAACCAACAACAAGGTACATCAATGGAAATATCAAATCAGGCATTCAATCAAATATACTACAAACCCTAGGCAAGGGTATTTAGCTCAACATCATCAATTTAAAACATTCATTCAACTCAATATAAATTAGATACAAATTGTTCATTGCAATATCAATTCTCTTAACACAACAAAAACAATATTGAAATGAATTAAAAGAGAGAATAGAAAAACCCCTTGCAGATGCCAAGAGTAGGATTACTAGTCTTCCTCCTAGCTCCACTTTGATGTATGATGAAGAACTCAAGCCCTCTTCAATGGATGATTCTCATTTGCATCGCGGTATGGAGCTTTCTCAAGTCACCAATCCTTCAAAGAAGTTTCTTCAACCTTTAAGAGCTCCCACTTTATCCCCAAAGAATCTCAAAGATCTTATCAATGGAAGATGGAGAGGATAGAAATGGAGGATGAAGATGAAGGGACAAGGAGAGTGTCACTCTCTCCTCTCCCCAAATCGTGTTTCCCCCCTCTTTTCCTTGTTTTTTCTTTTTCCTTTTCTTTTTTGCAAACCCTAGCCTTCTCCCCCTTACTTTTTTTTGGTGTAAAAGAATTCCAATATATATTAAGGGTGACATGGCCAAGCTGGATTTGGCTTGGCCGTGTCTCTCATTTTTCTTTGGGACACGGCCAAGCTTGATGGTCGTGTCCATCACTGCTTCTTTCTTTCTTTCTTTTTCTTTCTTTTCTTTGGTCTCAAGGGGTGACACGGCCAAGCTCCTGGCCATGTCATGTGACATGGCCAGTGGCTTTGCCATGTCATGTGGATGTGTCCTCTTCTGTTTCTTTTCTTTGGTCCTTGCTTGCTTTGAGCTTGGGATGGGACACGGCCAAGCTCCTGGCCGTGTATGTGACACGGCCAGTGGCTTGGCTATGTCACTTAAGTGTGTCAAGTTTTGCTTCTTCATTTTTGCTCTTTCTTTGCTTTGGTTTCTTTGTTTTGCTCCTTGGATGAGACAAGGCCAATGGCTTGGCCATGTCTCCTGGCCTTGTCAAGCTTTGCCTTCATTTTCTTTGAGGTGACACTCCCAAGCTTGATTTGGCTTGGCTATGTCTTGCTTGATTCATGCTCTTTCTTCATTATTTTGATCTTCCAAGGGAGTTTTTGCACTTAAACCTAAAACAAACACTTCAAACAAACTTTAAACAGAAATCAATCAAAATATTAACTAAAAATACATAAAATCACACTAAAAACAAGTACAAAAATGATCAAAACAATCATACCATTGTCAGGCATTGTAGATACACCCTCCGGCCCGAACAACGCAACGATCACGCTAACACGGAGCCAGGTAAGTACATATTATTCTATCCACTTAAATTAATATATTTTTCCTAATATATATATATAAATAAAAAATAAAGACAAACATAAAAAAAGATAAAAAAAATCAAAAACATAAGAAATAATAATCAAAAAGATAAAAAATAATAATAACAGAAAAAACTCAAAAAAAAAATAATAATAGCAGAAAAAACGAATAAAAGAAAAGAAAAGAAAAATAATTACTTGGCTCTTTTGATGTGAACTATGATGAAGCGGCATTCCGACTAGTAGATCTATGTTTCCATCTTAATGATGCCGAATAAACTCCAATAACTTAGCATTAGAATGAATTCCTGATATTGAAGCATGCATTTTTTTCAAAACTATATTTGAGAGAATTATAGTTATTAAGGAAAGGAATGCAAATTTGATGTGAATGAAATGAAGGAATTCGTTTGTTTAAATAGAGGAACGACAAGGAAAAAAATAAAATTCAAAAAGTAAATTTTACTATTGATAAACAGTAAATTTTACTATTGATGAATAGTAGATTACTATTGATAAATAGTATATTACTATTTATAAATAGTAGGTTACTATTTATAAATAGTAAATAGTGTATTAACAGTGATTGCACAGTAAATAACAGTAAATTCAATCATTCAATTTAATCACTCAAATATACATAAAGTTGCGTGTATTTTTTGTACTATTAAAATATTTTCACACGCAGTATGCAAGAAGAAGATATGTGGATAAAAATTAGCCAAATTTTTTGCAACTAAAAAATTATTTTTTTGCAGATAATTAAATCTCCATCAGCTAGGATCCAGAACCCGAATTATACTTAGGTCTAGAACTTAAAATCTCTTTCAAGTTCAGAACTTAGCTCGGGTCCAGAATCCAAATTATCCTTAGGTCCAGAACCTAGAATCTCTTCTAAGTCTAGAACTTAGCTCGGGTCCAAAACCCAAATTATCCTTAGCTCCAGAACCTGGAATCTCTTCTAAGTCCAGAACTTAGCTCGGGTCCAGAACCCAAATTATCCTCAGGTCTAGAACCTAAAATCTCTTCTAAGTCCAGAACTTAACTCGGGTCCAGAACCTAAATTATCCTTAGGTCCAAAACCTAGAATCTCTTCTAAGTCCAGAACATAGCTCGGGTCCAGAACCCATATTATCCTTAGGTCCAGAACCTAAAATCTCTTTTAAGTCCAGAACATAGCTCGGGTCTACAACCCAAATTATCCTTAGGTCCAGAACCTAAAATCACTTTTAAGTCTAGAACTTAGCTCGGGTCTAGAACCCAAATTATCCTCAAGTCCAGAACCTAAAGTCTCTTCTAATTCTAGAACTTAGCTCGGGTCCAGAACCCAAATTATTCTTAGGTCCATAACCTAAAATCTCTTCTAAGTCTAGAACGTAGCTCGGGTCCAGAACCCATATTATCCTTAGGTTTAAAACCTAAAATCTCTTCTAAGTCCATAACTTAGCTTGGGTCTAGAACCTAAATTATCCGTAGGTCCAGAACCTAAAATCTCTTCTAAGTCCAGAACTTAGTTCAGGTCCAGAACCCAAATTTTTCTTAGGTCCAGAACCTAAAATCTACTTTTAAGTCCAGAACTTAGCTCGGGTCCAGAACCCGAATTATCCTTAGGTCCAGAACCTAAAATCTCTTAGTTCGAGTCCAAAACCCTCTTAGGTCCAAAACCTAAAATTATTCTTGAGTCCAGAACTCGAACTGGGTCCAGAAGCCAAACCCTCAAACATCTCAAAAATTAAGTCTTATTGCTTTTTACTCTGTTTTACTAAAGTCTCAGATCGTTCAAGCAGGGGGCAAACTGTAGACCCTTAATTTTTTAACCAGTCCGGTCCAATATATTTTAATTAGTCCAAAATAATTTTTGTGTTATCATAATATTTGTTTTAGTATTTATTTTTGATAATTTTTAAAAATTATTATTATAATAAAAAATAATAATAGTAAATAAATAAATAAAAATAAAAATAAAAATCGACGAAGGAAAAATCGGCGACAAAAAATTTCATCGCCGATGGTCGAAATGGCCTTAGGCCATTTCGCCCGCAGGAAAATCCTGCAGGAGAAACGTCCTGGCCGTGCGCCCTCGCAATTTTCGACACGGTTTCTCGCAGCAGTTTTTTTGCCATCAAAATTTTTTCGACGCAATTTTTTTTCGAAACAAAATTCTATTTGGTTTCGGTTTTCTTTTCCTAATTAAACATAGTTTCCTTAAACAATTCAAATTAATCATATAAATTTCCTATAAATAACACTAAAATATACAGAAAAGAGAGGGGAGAAAACTTTGGATCGGATAGTGGGAATTTGAAAATTCTAGCAATAAGCATGCAAATCAACGATTGATCAAAGGCAGAACCCTTGCCTTTGTCCTTGTTCATCCAAGAAGCAATTTTTGGTGGAACCAACAAACGAAGGTTTGAAACTCTAATTTCTTTTTATTTTCTTATAGTAGCTTTGTTTCTTTGACTTATAAGATTATACATACAAAACTTTGGTCTTTGAATATGTAATAACTTGATCTTTGTTCTAAAAATCTTAAATCGTTCTTTTTGTTTCTCCTAAAAATCAAGAACCCTAATTCATTTCTTTGTTTTCCAAAAATCTTAAATCGTTCCTTCTGTTTCTTTTAAAAACTCAAGAACCCTAATTCTGTTTCTTCTAAAATTTAAGAACCCTAATTCTGTTTCTTCTAAAATTTAAGAACCCTAATTTTGTCTTTTTGAAACCTTAAGAACCCTAAAAAAATACTCTTTTATTTCCAAAAAACTTAAAATGTTTTTCCTATTTGCAACAGCTTTTAAAAATCCTAAACTGTTTTCCTCTCACTTTTTTTTAAAATTCCTAAATGTTTTGTTAAATATCCAAACTCTAAATTTACCTTACAGTTTCTAAAAATCACATAAAGCTTTATAAAACTATAAACTGTTTTCTCAAATTCTAAAACCAAATATATTTTTCGAAACACTAAAAACCCTAATTCAACTTCAAACCAAAAATAGTAAACCATAAACTAGTAAACCTAAACCCTAAGTTTTCTTAAACCCTAATTTCCCTAAAATTGTAAACCCTAGTTTTCCTAAATCCTAATCCTTAAAACCTTAAAATCTTATAAACCTAAATATTAAAACTTAACATAGTAAGCCTAAAAATAATAATCCAGTAACCAAGAACTATAAATCTAATGTTTTAATATCCTAAAACCCTAATTTCATAATGTTACCCCTAAACCCTAATTTGATTCATGAAACCCTAATTCATTCCAATTTTCCAAAACTTTTATAGTAGGTTAAACAAATACTAAAATACTAAAATTCCAAAACCCTAATATATTAATTAAAGAATTTTAAATAGAACAGTAAACCTCATTCTGTGTCTTTACTTGCTTTATTTTTAGATTTGATTGTATAGTTCATTATATGCTTTAATTTATTTTCAATGCTTGATTTATTTAATTTCAATGCTTTATTTATTTAATTTATCATGGATGGATGTTTATTTTATATTTTGATCAATATCTTTGATGAATGATTTATTTATGATGATTGGTTATTTACTTTTATCGATTTATTTTGATTTCCAAATGTTGTAAGAGGTATGTTTCCACTTTGTGGGTACCTCATTAGTTAAATATCATGTAATTTAAATTGCTTTTATATTTTAGACCAATGTAAAGGACATGTTTCTACCTTTTGGTGGGTGTCCTATTTAGCTTAGACATATATGATGTAAGGGCATGTTTCCATCTTTGGATGGGTGTCCATTTATTTGCTTTGTTTGGACATTGCTTTGATTTTTAATATAACGATGCTTTATTTCGATTGTTGCATGTAATATGGATGATATTGTTATACTTGAGAATTTTATAATATTAAGACCTGTAAAGGAGGTCGATTCCAATGAACCGGGCGTTGTGGGGGTGCTGGGCCATTTCTCACCTTCCCCACACGTACCCAATTTTTTTGAATCCATTAGGGGGTTAGGGATTCCTTAGGAATCGAGTTATCCACCCCTTTCTTTTTCCCGGCCCGTTAGGGTGGAGACTCCATTTTCTCCGGACTTAGGTCTGTGTTCTCTAAGGCCCTGAACCTAAACAGTGCCTAAGTGGCAAGAACTATTTCACCAGGAGTGGGGGCAAAAATTCCCCCTCACACCAGTACTCCCGAATAGGTTCATATTTGATCTTACATGGTCCCTTGAATTTGGGCTTTACGCCAATCAACTGTTGAATTTCAGCTGATGTTAAGATGTTATCGGTCAAAGGGACTAGAATCCCATGGCACCTTAGGCCCATTATAGCTGTAAAATCAATCAGATTAATGATCATTTCTCCAACAAGTAGATGAAAAGTATGATTGGTGTCTATCCATCGCTCCGCCAATGATTGGGCCACACTCCTGCCGATTTGAAAACCTCTTTTTGATAATTGCAAGATGAAATCCTCAAAGCCACATTCACCAATCATTATTTTCATGGGAGGCGATGCTCATTTGTATCAATGGCGGCCTTTATAAACACATCCTCCGCTATGAACGACACAAGGGTCATGTTGCAATCAGATAGGTAAGTTAGGCAAGGTAAGTAAATTCTAATACTTTTCATGTCTAATGTCTTATTTAAATTAACTTTCAATTTATGACTTATTTTTGCTACATCACTCCTGTCAAACCATTTTTATCAATTTGTTACATAAAATTTTGTAGATTTACATGCATATATTTAAAAAACAAATATGTATAATCATTTATTTCTATATTATGTTAATTTATGTCTACCTATTTTCCTTGTCAAAATTTAAATTCATGCATATTTTCTTATTTGGCCAGTAAAATATATTTTTGTTTAAATAAGTATTTAGATTGCAACAAAATAATGGCTACCTCAGACAGTTCAATCGTGCTATGATGGAGATCCATCCCGGTTAAGAGGGGAACTATCACATTTTCATGTGCTCGAATATGTTCTAACAGTCCTTGAAGCATGTTGTCAATCCTCCATTGTAAGATAAAATTAATTAATGGATATTGGAAGTCTAAAAATGAAAAAGAAAGAAGTTAAGATAATTCTAATGTTTAAAATTCAGAAGATGAAACTTGAATAATGAATTGCAATTTTTAAGCTTCTGAATGTTTACATAGAAAAATAATTTGTATAAAAGGATGAATAATAAAAGTAAAAGCAAAGAAAAGAATAGTGCAGGTTCTTTGGATTATAATTGATGGATAAGAACAAGAGACATGGCACTAATACTTTGCACTTTTTTTTTCGAAAGGTGGGAATTATTCATATAATTGATTGCATGATATATGTCTATTACTTTGCTTTAAAGTCAAGAATACTATCACTAAAAGTTACAGCATATATTTTATCTAATAATTTAAAAAGATAGATGCTTTCATAATAATTGATTTTTTGATACAGGCAAATGCCAAATAGTAATAGATATTTTATGCTTGTTTAAAAATTTATTTTTAGCAATAAAATATATTTTTTACACGTAGAGGGCAAGAATATATAAGTATAGTAAAAAATAGCCTAATTTTTTGCAAAATACTCTACTAACTATAATTAATTTTTGTAGGTACCATTGGGTCTAGAACCCAAATCATATTTGAGTCCAAAACTCAAACCGAGTCCAGATCCCAAACCACCTTAGGTCCATAACCCAAATCATTTTTTAGTTTAGAACTCAAACTAGGTCCAAAACCCAAACCACCTCGGGTCCAAAACTCAAATCATTTTAGAGTCCAAAACTCAAATCGAGTCCAGAATCCAAACTACCTCAAGTCTAGATCCCAAATCATTTTTTAGTCCATAACTCAAACCGAGTCCAGAACCCAAACAACCTTAGGTCCAGAACCCAAATCATTTTTGAGTCCATAACTCAAACCGGGTCTAGAACTCAAATTATCCTGGGTCCAGAACCCAAATTATTTTTTAGTCTAAAACTCAAACCGGGTCTAGAATCCAAACCAATCTCGAGTTCAAAACCCAAATCTAGCCTCAGATCCAAAACCCATCCTTGTCCAAAATTAGCTCAAGGTCTTGTTCCTTTTCACTCTCTAAATAAATTCAAGATCGGTCAAGCAGGGGAAAAACTATAGGCCCTTAATTTTGGCCCTAAATTATTTTTATCATAATTAAAAAAGGCTAAGCTAAATTTGGTCCGATTATAAAAGGCTTAAACCAAGTTTTTAGCTTTTAATAGTCGGTCCAATTTTTTAAAAAGGGGCCTAAAATAAGGTGGCTCAATTAATTAAACTCTAATTACAATCCCATCATCATTTAAAAATAAAAAAAGTTTGATTGTATTTTAAAATACAAAAATGAACCAGATCAGACTCAACTATAAAACCATGATGAATTGGGACACCAATTCATCATGGACCATGGTCCAGGTGAATTGGGAGTCTCTAATCAACTGTGACCTTTGGTCTATAGCAGATTGGCTCCCAATCCGCCATCACCAAAGGTCATGGCATATTAGGAGTCTCCAATCTGCCATTGCCTTTGGTCCATGGCAATTGGCTCCCAATCTTCCATGAACCAAGGTCCATGGCAGATTGGGAAGCCCCAATCATCCATGGTCCATGGGTCATGGTGGATTGCGGTGTCCTACTCTGCCATGATCCTTTAATTCAGCTCCCTAATTAAGTTGGACTTGTTTTTGACCGCTGGATTAAGTATTAGTGTTTGGTGTTTAACCTAATTCATCTATAAATAACAGTGCTTATTATTAATAGAAGGATTAGCAACAATCGTGAAGGATAGCCAACAATTAGCATGGTTTAACAAAAGCAACACAGAAGCAATAATCATGTAGACTCCAGCCAAAAACCTTTATTGATCAAGGCAAGCAATAGTATAGGGCTTGTTTCAATTAATTATTTTTTATGGAATCAACAGTGGAGATTTGTCTTCAATTATTAAATCCATTTAAATTTACAGTGACATGATCTATAGATTTACAATTGGTTTCAACGTATATTAAGCGTGTTTCCTTTGAAAAAAAAATCAACTAGTGATTGGAAAGCCATTTTAATTAGTATTTAAATTATTCCTGGATTGCACGAAGAGTTATGGTCATTTGTTTAATGTAATAACCAAATATCCAATAGAATGAAATTATTCCTTTTTAAACCTAAGAACCCTAAACCCAAAACCTTAAGTCCAAAAATATCCTGTAACATCCACCTTAATTCCCAAAACCTAAACCAAACACTAAACATCCAGTAACCTCCTCCTTAATTCCCAAAACCTAAACCAAACCCTAAACATCCAGAAACCCTAACTAAACCTAAACCAAACCCTAATTCCCAAAACCGAAACCAAATTTTAAACATCCAGTAATCTCCACCTTAAATCCAAAACCCTAAAACCAAACCTTAAACATTCAAAAACCAAAACCAAATCCTAAATCCAAAATTCTAAAAATCAAATCCTAACTTATAAACCCTAAAACCTAAACCTTAGATTTCAATCCCTAACTTCCAAAATTCCAAAATCATAATCTGTAACTCTTAAGCCTTAAAACCTAAACCATAATTTCTAAACCTATTTAGTAAACCTAATCCAGTAACCAAATTTCTAAACCCTAGACCAAAACTTTTAACCTTACTCCAAAACCCTAATTCCTTAAAAACCTAGTTTCTTAAATTAATTCCAAACATCCATCCAGTAAACCCTAATCTATTCTCAAAATACCAAAAAATCCTAATTCAAGATTCAAGCCCTAATTTTGTACTTTTGAATAATTAATTTATGATTGAGCCCTAGTTTTAATTATTTAATCTATTATTATATGTTCATGATTTATTTACAAATGGATGATTTGCTATTACGGATGTTTGTATAATTTAATTTGTTATTTGTTTGATTTCTTGAATTGTAAAAGGCATGTTTCCACTTTGTGGGTTTCTCAATTTTTTATATGTAATTTAGTTTATCATTTAAAGATTTTGGGACTATTATCAAGGACATGTTTGCACCTTTTGGTGGGTGTCCTACTTATTTTAGACATTGTACATGGTTGTAAGGGATGGGTGCCCATTTGTTGTTTTGTTTAGAACAATACTTTGATTTTTATACAATAATATTTTATTTTAATTGTTACATGTAGTATGGATAATATCATAATAATTAAGAGTTTTATAATATTTAGACCTGAAAAAGAGGTCGGTTCCAATGAACCGGGTGCTATGGGGTGCTGGGTCATTCTCACCTTCCATACGTGTACTCAACTTTTAGAACCCATTAGGGGGTTGGGGATTCCTTAGGAATTGAGTCATCCTTTATTTTTCCAGGCCCATTCAGGTGATGACTCCATTTTCTCTGAGTTTAGTCCCATGTTCTCGAAAGCCCTGAGCCATACATGAACCATTCCATATGGGAATGGGGGAGAAAATCCCCTCTCATACTTCCCAAGTAGGTTTTTCTAATTTTTGCTCTTTTTATTAGGATTTGATTATTTTTTTATCTACTTTTACCGCTGTTTCTGCCATTATTGCTCTGTCTAATGCATGACTGTCAATTTCGACAGTAACACTATCGAGTTCGATAGTATTTTAGATAGTCCATGTTCTTCTCAATTTTTGATTTTCTGATTTGTTTTGATTTTAACCTGTAAGAGTGAATTCCCATATTAGTTTCCATGAGTTGTTTAAGTATTTCAGGGATTTTACTAAGGTTTTTTTAGGAATTAGTTGGATGATTATGGCAAGATGCTTTGGCATTCTGTCAAATCAAGCCTTAGGAATGTTGAATTCAATGGTATAATCCTTCTTAGCATGATAGACTGTGTGTCGAAGTCGATAGTTCTAGGATTGTTATCTGCTTTGATAATCTTTCCCCATTTGCTTGAGACTTTTGCTTAGGTGGATATCAAGTCTAATAATATATGTATTGAATTCGATAGTTGTTTATTATCTTGGCTGCATGATCTGCTTTAATAATATCCTTATGCTTGTTCAAAATTTTTGCTTGAGAGGAATATCAAATTCGATAATAATCATTATTGTATGTGATAATAAAACTATCAAATTTTATACTTTATACCTTGCCTTCTAGTTCATTTTTTCTCTCTCTTTCTCTTATGCTTTTATCTTCTTCTCATGTCATTAAAAGAGGAAACATGCTAGTTAGACATATAAATTTCTAAAATATTTTATAATTTTCAATTTGAACTTATTTTTTTTCTTCCCTGTCTTTTTGATGCAGTTTGATGCTGGTCTAATTGGAGTTGTCGGCTCTATTCACATGCTAGAGAGTCGTACAGGGCTCTCCCTGAGGTAGTGCAAGATATTGTCAAGGCCTCTGGTTTTGATTATTTTATTCAGACATTGCCTGCAACTGGGGCAAAGATGGATCGATGTCTTATGGAGGTCATGATTGAGCAATTGGTGGATACTATGTATACCTTCCACTTGGGCTTTGGTGAGCTGACCATTACCTCCTTAGACTTTGCAGCAATTACCAGGATTGGTTTTGAAGGAGGGATGGTCCCCTTTGATGCCAAAGTTATCCCAGATAATAAGATGAGGGGTCTTCTTGGCTTTGTTCCCATGTTTAATTGCTGAAATATCCAGTACACCAGCCTCAAAGATTGCTGGACAGAAGAGAGGATGAATGCCATTGACATAGATGAGTGCATATCTTAGTACACTCAGAGTTTTCTGTTGTACCTCCTCAGTGCAACTATTTTATTTTTGCATATTCTAATTCTACAGTGCATACTAGTATCCTGAGGGCCCTCTCTAATTTGACTGAAGTCCCTGAGTACAATTGGGGAGTGGTCTTTCTATCTTAGATCAGGCTTATAGATGTACCAATACCCCTGTGGGTTTGCTGGTTGTCGTGGAGGTTCATATCTCTTCTTTTTCTTTTCCCCTTTCTCACCATCTATTTGCTTATTTAGTTTGGCCATTTTGTGTAGATTTGGGCTTATGAGTTCAACCTTCTTCCACCTCTTGATATAGAGTTCGGTTTTCATCATGACTTCCCCTATCTCAAAGCTCGGATGGGGGATAGGAAGGCTTCTGAGATATCTCATGATGTCTCTACTTTGAGATCTGCCCTTCTACAGCTTTCCTGGTCAGAGATACATAATTTTAGTTAATTTTATAGACACTGGTTATATATACTTACCTTTTGCCTTGTTTGCTTTTTCTAGTTGTCTTTGGCATGGTGGGATCCTGTAGATCGAGTGGAACCTCCCTGGACTACATTTATGCTTTCAGCAGAGCCATGGCTGAAGTGCCAAATGATTCTAGTTGGTGCTGGTTCTTCCAAATGGTATTTGGCGAAATGTGTTTTTGAGTGGTATTTAGACCCAGATAGGCGATCGGTTCCCTTTGACATCATAAAAACTATTATTACTTCAAAGTTGATTCGAGAGAGAGATTGGGTTCGATGGAGGTAGGGCAAGGATTATCGACATTTCATTCTGGAATTGGTTAATGCTACTTCCTTGTCTTATTTGGACTATGTGAGGCAGAGTTTTCTTCCTCCCAGACCAACTTCCCTTGTTCCAGCTGATGCACTTGCCCCTTAGTCTTATCCTATCGGTGAGATAGTCCATGCTGAGGAGTGATTATAGGATTGTATTTTCCTTTTCTGCTTATTTTTCCTTCTTCCTATATTGATTTTTTATTTTTATTCTTCCCTTCAAACCTTGGAGAGGAGAAAGAGATGAGCTAAGGCATCTACATCCTGCGATACTCGGGCTTGTCATTCTTCTACTCCTTCTGAGTTACTTCTAGCATTTGCTCCAGCTTCTTTTGTCTCTGGGATGCTTGAATGGCCTCTTTAACCTATATTCTTCCTATACAGGGCTAGGGAAGCATCCATTTTATAGAGGCTTATTCCCATGACTTGAGCCGCACAAAGGAGTCCTCTTGACATGACTCATGTAGGGTTTTCTTATGGTGACAATAAATGATTTAACTTTTGTTTCACATTGTATGTTCCTTGGAGTACATATGAGGAGCTTTATTCCTTGTATTTTTCTACTACAACTCGCCTCACTACTCTTTCCAATGAGACAATGGTAAGTACCCACAAGAAGCAAGACTTCTTTTATTGTATGAAGTGGTTTGTTATTATACTTACCGGTGTGCTTCTTTCCTTTTCTAGAGCCATGTTGCTATTAGGGATGTGCATATTGCTACTCTTACAGTAAGTATACTTTTTTCCTATAAAAGTCAATTTTACAATTTTTATTAAAATGCATGTTTATGAATGTCCTATTTTTCTAACTTGTAGAATGAGTTAGAGATTGAGAGGGCGACCAATAAACATCTTTAGAGTGAGCTTGATAGTGCAAATGAGTGGAATGATTTTCTTGAGGATGAGATTACTTCTTTAAAGATAGAGTTACAAATTTTATAGAGATGACTCAATGGTGCTTTTGCATCAAGTCAGAGAGCCTTGCAAATCCTATTGCTAAAGATGTGGATGATGAGGATGATTTAGAGGAGAGTAGTTCAAATGATGGTGAGTTAGGTATTGGCAGCTCTAGGGAAGACTCTTCTAATTCTTTAGGAGAGAGTGACGAGAGGGATTAGAATCTTCCTCCTAGTGTTAGTCATTCTACTCCCATAGGACAGACCCTTGAGGGGCAGCATACTCGAACTATAGAGATAGTAGCCGATTCCAGATAAGATTTTATTCCTGGGACTTCTCTTCAGCCTCCAGAGCTATCAGAGGCTACACCTGCTACAACTGCTTCTTTTTTGTCTCCTGTGGATGGCTCCAAGACCTCAGATGGGGGATGAGATCTTTTGCAATTTTTTTTAATTGACTTATCCCAATTTGAGCCCTTCTAGCTCATTTATGTATTTAGACATGTTTTTAGAATTTTTTGTTAATGTAAATACATCCTTTTATTTAGTGATACAAGCCTTTTTTGTATCTTTAAATTTCGCTCTCTATCCCAATCTCTCTCCTCCCACCTTTTTTTTAAACAGGAAATTTTTTAATTCTAGTATTGATCAGGTTTTGGAACAGTGTCATTGTCAATCAAGTCTTGAACTTTATGCCTTAACCTTAAACATTGGTTTGTGTCGTAACCTTGTGTCTAAGGAAATTCACAATATAAATTTAAGTTGAACTTTAGTGGTAATGGATCCAATAATGGCCCTAGTGATACAGGTTGTAAATTCCTATGTTTTTTTGTTCTTTAAAAATATAGACAAGGGTTTCCCCAACTCAGAAAATTTTCCTACTATGCTTTCTCTGATAGCTTAATTTCTTTCCTATTATGATCCTAATATTTTCAACTTCTTTTTTTGACTCCTCCAATTGTATTCCTATGTCGTACAGATCTTGAAAATTCTTCATCAGCACAAAGTTCAACTTCTTTTTCAAATGGGAGCCCTTAATTAACAACCTAATTTGATCTTTTTCAGATGATCTTTGCCTGACAAAAACTTGTTGAGCTCGTATTAAGTACTACTACAAAGATTCACTCGCAAGTATATGAGGTAATTGTAGCAAAGGTGATCGTCCCAAGGTCGTCTCACAAGGAAGGTGTAGTTCGTAATAGAATGAATGACAAGTAATTTAAAAGCAAGAGTTTGTTGTTTGAGTTGCGGTTTTAAAATAATTAAAACTAAAAGAAATGAATGTGATGGTTATACAAGATCAATTAAATTCTTGGAATGGTGCCTTTATACAAGATCAATTAAATTCTTGGGATGGTGCTTAGGGTTCTAGGTCCATTCAATCAAAGCTCAATTCTCAATTACCCATTAACATAACCTTGTAAGTTAATTTGCTCCTTAAGGTTAATTAGTCAATTACCAATTCATTAGTTCTTGCATTCATGAAATAGAAATAACCAATTATTTTACATTTTCAAACTAACAAAACTCTAGAACTTATATTTCTAATTCATTCATAGGGTGGTTGATTATATAGTTTCGATATTGAATTTCACCTCTCGGTCCATCATCCAATATTCAATGATTAATAAGTAGTTAATCTATCAACCTAACATTTAATACAATACAATCAACCAATCTACTAGGAACATCAATGGAAATATCAAATCAAGACATTCAATCAAATATACTACAAACCCTAGGCATGGGTATTTAGCTCAACATTATCAATTTAAAACAAACATTCAACTCAATATAAAACAAATACAAATTGTTCATTGCAATATCAATTCTCCTAATTCAACAACAACAATATTGAAATGAATTAAAAGAGAGAATAGAAAAACCCCTTGTGAAGATGCCAAGAGTAGGATTACTAGTCTTCCTCCTAGCACCACTCTGATGTACGATGAAGAACTCAAGCCCTCTTCAATTGTTGATTCCCTTTTGCAATATGGAATGGAGCTTTCTCAAGTCACCAAACCTTGGAATGGAGCTTTCTCAAGTCACCAAACCTTCAATTGATTATGCCTTTGGATGATGGAATGGAGCTTTCTCAAGTCACCAAACCTTTCAATGAAGCTTCTTCAAACACCAAGAGCTTGTTAACTCAATTTATCCCAAAGAATATCAAAGAACTTGTGTATGGAAGATGGAGAAGATGAAGAGGATGGAAATGGAGGTTAAAGATGAAGAGCCAAGGAGAGTGTCACTCTCTCCTTGCCCAAACCGTGTATCAAAAACTCCCCTCCCAATTTCCCTCTTCTTCTCTTTTTAATTCATTCAAAGCTCAACACCATGCCTTCCAACTCACACCATTCTCATTTGTCCCCCACTATTTTCTTTGTTTAATGTTTCTTTCCATCAATTAGGCAAGCTTTTCTTTTCTTTAATATTTCTTTTGGCAAAAGTAAGTTGTTTGTCCCCCACTTGTTCCTCAATCCGTGCAAAAGAATTGAAACATATCAAGAGTGACACAGCTATGCTAGTGGCCGTTTCTCTCACTTTTCTTGGGACACGGCCAAGCTTGCTGGCCGTGTCTCCTTCTGCCCTTTCTTTACTTCTTTTCTTTAAGGTGATATGGCCAAGCTCTTGGCCATTCCCTCAATTTTCATGGGACACGGCCAAGCTTGCTGGCAGTGTCACTTGCTAACCCTTTTCTTTGGTTTGCCTTGCTTTGCTCTTCTTTGTTCTTTGGCTTGTCTTACTTTGAGCTTAAGATGGGACATGGCCAATGTCCTGGCCATGTCATGTGACAAGGCCAACTTGGATGTGTCAAGTTGTGCCTTTTTTTCCTTGGTTTCTTTTGTTTTGGCCTTTAGGTGAGACACGACCAATGGCTTAGCCATGTCTCCTGGGTGTGTCACTCTCTGCCTTGATTTCTTGAGGGGACATGCCAAAGCTTGATTTGGCTTGGCCATGTCTTGCTTGGTTCATGTCTTTCTTCATTGTTTTGATCTTCCAAGGGAGTTTTGGCACTTAAACTTAAAACAAACACTTCAAACAAACTTTAAACAAAAATCAATCAAAACATTAACTAAAAACACATAAAATCACATAAAAAATAGATACATAAATTCCTTGCTTGTCCCCAATCAAGGTTAAACTCAAAACACTGAACAAGATAAATTTGTTATGTTCAAGAATTATAAGGATGCGTCAAGACTTCCCTATCCCTAAATCCGCAATCAATATTGAATCGAACAAAATTGATACCCATGCAATTAAGTGGCTTTCCATGCATAACCAATGTTGTCACTCTCTCACCAACTCTTAAAAGTGTTTGATCATGGTGGTGTTTACACTCATAACAATCAATGAAAGATTATTGCCATAGGCTTGCTTATCAATCAAATCTCCACCATAAAATTACAATCAAGCATCAATCATAAGGTCTTTTATTGGGTTGTAATGGGGCTAAGGTAAAGGCATGATATTTAGGAAATGTGGGCTTAATCATTAAGTTCAAGAGCACTCCAGGAATGAAGTAACCGATCATATGTATAACTCAACAATCCCAAAACACCTTCCTCTCACCTACCCCTTGGCATTAAAGAGCTTTTCAAGGGAACTCACTTATTAAATATTGCAATGATTATTCCCAAACACATTCTAACCCTTTCAATAAGAACAACAATTATTCTTATTATTATTATTATTATTATTATTTAGTTTTTTTATTTTTTATTTTTGTTTTTTTAGGGTGTTGTATCTAAGGAAGATAATAGTTTGTAATCTTAAACCTACTAAATTTAACCCCACACTTAATTCAACACAACACTCGGTCATAAACGCTCTTAAAATGCTCTTGACCTAATGAAAGGGTAAGAGACAAAATAGCATGATTAAAAGTTAGTAGTGTTGCGAAAAAGAAAGAAAAGGAGAAACGAAATAGGCTCATAATTGGCTAACTAAGGTTAAAAAAAGGGTTGGTTTTTTTAAGCCAAAGTGAGTTCACCTAATTGCCTTAATCATCTTGATGCCAAATTGAAATTTTTATGTAATCTTAAAATGCATGTCAAAGCAAGTTCTAGCAAGTCATCAATCAAAGATATTTACCCACAACAAGAATGATAAGTTGATGGCTCAATTCCTCACTATTTTAATGGCAATGCAAGGAAAAACCAACAAAATTGACAAGAAGCATCAATTCTACTCAATTTTCAAATTCATGCTTAAAAAATTCAAAGGACATCTATCAATAATTTTATGACAAATGAACTTTTCCAAAATTCATTTATTCAAAGAAAAACATTAACTAAACTTAGCAAAAACATATTAAAAGTAAAAACACGAAATAAAAACACGAAATGCACCCCACACTTAAAGATTCTCATTGTCCTCAATGTGAGCATGCATAAACTAAAAGAGAGAGTTTAGATGAAACTTGATTTCCATCGTTCCCATATGCGATATGTAGGGTTCCTTACATTCATAATGCATTTGGTGCCCATGTGTGAGAGGATGAACATCATGCAACTTCAAAATGTGCCCAATGTATTGTAAAGACTAGGTAGCATCCTTGGAAGAGAAATTGTCCAAAGGGAACATGTGAAGGTTGTTTTAGGGTGATCCTCCAATGCTATAGGAACTTGGAAAAAATATTTTTTCAGTATACAACATGGTTATGTTCATTTTTTTCTCTTTCTTATCACCAAGAGTGGGAGAGATTATCATAGGTTGCATACTATTCTCCCCATCCAAAACATTTTAAAATTTTTGGGGTCTTTTTAAGTTCAACCAAGTTTGATTGAATCTCTTTCTCATCTTCTTTAGCAATTTGAAGTTCCCTCTCAACAACCTCATCATTTAAGATTACTTTGCTCTCCTCAATTTCTAAATTGGAAATATTAGGCTCTACTTCTAAGGTCATGGCTATCTCAAGCTTATTTACACTATCTTCACTATAGGGCATGTCATAGAGTTTAGGAAGTTGCATACCTTGATTCTCATCCTTCAATCTAATTGGGAATGGGATTGGTGGCATAAAAGGATTCAGAGGTTCATGCAGTTGTGATGAAGTTGATACTTCCAAATTCTCCTCCTCCCTTGATTGAATTAACTCCTATATGTTTGGTTGTATCTCCTCGCCATTTTTTTCTTGATTAGTCCCTGCATCAAAGGAATCACAAACTTTGTTATATATCATTTGTTCATTCTTCAAATTTGTGATTACCTTAACTTGCTCCAATTGGCTAGGAAATTCCTCTTTTTGGTGTGCTTGGAGCTGATGTGCCAGTTGCCCAACTTGAGTTTCCACCCTCTTCAATGATTCCTCCAAAGAATCAAACCTCTCATTGCTCCCTTCCTGATTTTGTGTGCTAATTTGAAGGTAAGCATTCAAATCATCTTCCACTATGGATTTCTTGCGTTGATCCTAATTTTGTGCACTAATTTGAATGAAGGCATTCAAACTATCTTCCAAAGTGGTTCCTTAAGGTGATCTTGATTTTTTGTTCTAATTTGAATAAAGGCATTCAAACTATCCTCCAATGTGGGTTTCTTAAGGTGATCTTGATTTGAGTATTGTTCTGGAGAGTAAGAACTTCTTTGGTAAGGTTGAAAAAATTGTTGAGGTGGAATTTGCTGTTGGTTTTCCCAAGAAATATTTGGGTAGTTTCTGCAATTTGGATTATAAGGATTGGAACATGGGTCATTTCTACCCCTTGGTTGGAAACTTTCAAAGGCATAGTCTTCCTCTTGCCTCTCTTGGTATTGTCCATAACCAAATGAACACATGTTTACGTTGTGCCCTGCAATGCCACATGCTGAACATACTTCATGAGTAGGCATAGGTGCTCTTCCTCTTGCATTTAGCATCTCAAATTGATTTGTTAATTCTGCTAATTACCATGCAATTTTAGAATCTGCACTCTCACCATAAACTTCCCCGTGCCTTGAAAACTACATCTTTACAAAAGGCACTTAGAAACTTAAAGAAAACAACAAACAATTAAATTAAAAGAATATCAAACAAAACAAACAAACAATTAAGTAAAACAAAAAAACTCAACTTATTATTATTTTACAAAAAAATAACACTTAGTAATTCAAAGAAAACAAAAAAACAATTAAATAAAAAAAAATCAAACTATCACTACTTAAACAACCTTCCCCAGCAGCGGCACTAAAAACTTGTTGTAGACCTTTAATTTTTGACTCGGTTCGGTCCAATATATTTTATTTAGTCCAAAATAATTTTTGTGTTGCCTAATATATTTTTTTTGGTCCAAAATAATTTTTGTTATCTTAATTAAATAAATTTTGCTTTAGTATTTAATTTTTATTAATAAAAAATAAAAATAAACTAATAAAAGTCAAAAAATAAAAATAAAAATCGGAGTTGGAAAAATCAGCGACAAAAAAATCGTCGCGCGGGCCCGTGGCCATTTCGCCTGCAGAAGTTTCCTGCGTGACATTTTGCCCGCTCCTTGCCTGCTGCCGCAGTCGACTGCGGCAGATCTTTTTCGCCAGCACATTTTTTCCTGTGGTAATTTTTTTCTGCAGCGCAATTTTTTCGACGTAAATTTTTTGAAACCTAATTCAATTAGGTTTCGGTTTCCTTTTCTTATCAATATTACTTGCCGTGATTAATTAGGAATAAACCATATGATACCTCTATAAATAAGGACCAAAGGCAATCAAATTAAAGGAGGCCGAAAGGACAAAAAATCGGATAGTAGGAGGGAAATCCAAATCCGTGAAGGAAAAGCTTGAATTCAATTGATTTTTAAAGTAGCAGAAACACAATTTAAGGGAAGAAAAAGGGAAAAACGCTAGTTTTCAGAGCTTGTTCATCCAAGAAGCAATTTTGGTGCAACTTACAAAATAAGGTATGAAATTCTAATTTCTTTATATTTTACACAGTAGCATAAACTAATAAATTATGTCTTTTAATTCAAAAACCCTAAAACCTTAATTCCCTTTGTTCAAAATTTAAAAACACTAATTCATTGTTTTATTTTCCAAAAGGCTTAAAATTGTTATTTTTACTTCTTTAAAATCTTAAAACCCTAATTAAGCATATTTTTCAACAAAACCAAAATTTGATTCTATTTCTTTCAAAATTTTAAACTAGGTTCTGTTTCTTTCAAAAAGCTTTAAAAAACATCTTTTCTATTTATAAAAACTTTAATCCGTTTGTTTAAATTTATAAAACTTCATAAAATTATCAAATTGATTTCCAAATTCTAAAAGCCAATTCATCATCCGAGACCCTAATTTTAAATCCTAAAACCCTAATTCAACTTCCAAACTTAAAATAGAAAACTTTAACCCCTTTAAAACCTTAAACCCTAACTTTTTCTAAACCTTAATCCTTTAAAACATTAAAAACCATAAAACATAAATATTTTAAATTTACACAGTAAGCTTGAAATCACCATTTAAAACCTTGAATCAAAAGTATTTCAAAGTGTTCAAACCCTAGTTTCATGATTTCACCATTCAAACCTTAATTTGTTTAATCAAAGAGTCTTACCAACCTTTTAAAACATAAAACCTCAATCTATTTTAATTCCATAAAATGTCACAGTAGCCTAATTTTATGAATTCCAAAACCTTAACACATGAGATAAAGAACCCTAAATGGAAACAATAGCTATAATTTGGATTTTTATTTACCTTATTCAATTCCATATTTGATCATGCTTTGATTTATTTCTTATGCTTTAATTTATTTAAATTCAATGCTTGGATTATTTTATTTATCACGGATGGATGTTTACTTTTTATTAATATTTAGTACCTTTGATGAATGATTTATTTATTATGAATGGCTATTTACTTTTATCAATTTATTTAGATTTCCAAATGTTGTAAGAGGTATGTTTCCACTTGGTGGGTACCTCATTAGTTAAAGGGCATGTTTCTACCTTTCGGTGGGTGTCCTATCTAGGCATGTGATGTAAGGACATGTTTCCATCTTCGGATGGGTGTCCATTTATTTGTTTTGTTTTGTTTGGACATTGCTTTGATTTTAATATAATGATGCTTTCTTTTTATTTTTGTGTAGTATGGATAATATTGTTATATTTAAGAATTTTATAATATTAAGACCTATAAAGGAGGTCGGTTCCAATGAACCGGGCGTTGTGGGGGTGCTGGGCCATTTCTCACCTTCCCCACACGTATCCAACTTTCCAAACACATTAGGGGGTTGGGGGATTCCTTAGGAATCGAGTCATCCACCCCTTTCATTTTCCCAGCCCGTCCGGGTGGCGACTCCATTTTCTCAGGACTTAGGTCTGTGTTCTATAAGGCCCCGAGCCTAAACAGTGCTGAAGTCGCAAGAACAATTCCACCAGGAGTGGGGGCAAAAATCCTTGCTCACACTTGTTGAGCTCGTATTAAGTACTACTACAAAGCGTCACTCACAAGTATACGAGTAATTGTAGCAAAGGTGATCACCCCAAGGTCGTCTCACAAGGAAAGTGTAGTTCATGCTAGCTTGATTGACAAGTAATTTAAAAGCAACAGTTTGTTGTTTTAGTCGCGGTTTTAAAATAATTAAAACTACAAGAAATGAATGTGATGGTTATACAAGATCAATTCAATTCTTGGGATGGTGCCTAGGATTATAGCTCCATTCAATCAAAGCTCAATTCTCAATTACCCATTAACATAACCTTGTAAATTAATTTGTTCCTTAAGGTTAATTAGTCAATTACCAATTCATTAGTTCTCACATTCATGAAATAGCAATAACTAATTATTTTACATTTTCAAATTAACAAAACCCTAGAACTTATATTTCTAATTCATTCATAGGGTGGTTGATTATATAGTTCCGATATCGAATTTCACCTCTCGGTCCGTCATCCAATATTCAAAGATTAATAGGTAGCTAATCTATCAACCTAACATTTAATACAATACAATAAACCAATCTACTAGGAATAGCAATGGAAATATTAAATCAAGACATTCAATCAAATATACCGCAAACCCTAGGCATGGGTATTTAGCTCAACATCATCAATTTAAAACAAACATTCAACTCAATATAAAACAAATACAAATTGTTCATTGTAATATCAATTCTCTTAATACAACAACAACAATATTGAAATGAATTAAAAGAGAGAAAAGATGCCAAGAGTAGGATTACTAGTCTTCCTCCTAGCTCCACTCTAATGTACGATGAAGAACTCAAGCCCTCTTCAATTGTTGATTCCTTTTTGCAATATGGAATGGAGCTTTCTCAAGTCACCAAACCTTTCAATGAAGCTTCTTCAAACACCAAGAGCTTGTTAACCCAATTTATCCAAAAGAATATCAAAGAACTTGTGTATGGAAGATGGAGAAGATGGAGAGGATGGAAATGGAGGTTGAAGATGAAGAGCCAAGGAGAGTGTCACTCTCTCTTTGCCCAAACCGTGTATCAAAAACTCCCCTCCCAATTTCCCTCTTCTTCTCTTTTTAATTCATTCAAAGCTCAACACCATACCTTCCAACTCACACCATTCTCATTTGTCCGCCACTATTTTCTTTGTTTAATGTTTCTTTCCATCAAATAGGCAAGCTTTTCTTTTCTTTAATATTTCTTTTTGCAAAAGTAAGTTGTTTGTCCCCCACTTGTTCCTCAATCTGTGCAAAAGAATTCAAACATATCAATAGTGACACGACCAAGCTAGTGGCAGTGTCTCTCACTTTGCTTGGGACATGGCCAAGCTTGCTGGCCGTGACTCCTTCTGCCCTTTCTTTACTTCTTTTCTTCAAGGTGATACGACCAAGCTCTTGGTCGTGTCCCTCAATTTTCATGGGACACGGCCAAGCTAGTTAGCCGTGTCACTTGCTGTCCCTTTTCTTTGGTTTGCCTTGCTTTGCTCTTCTTTATTCTTTGTCTTGTCTTGCTTTGAGCTTAAGATGGGACACGGCCAAGGTCCTGGCCATGTCATGTGACACAGCCAGTGGCTTGGCAAGTCACTTGGATGTGTCAAGTTCTACCTTCTTTTCCTTGGTTTCTTTGATTTTGGCCTTTAGGTGAGACACGGCCAGTGGCTTGGCCGTGTCTCCTGGGTGTGTCACTCTCTGCCTTGATTTCTTGAAGGGACACACCCAAGCTTGATTTGGCTTGGCCATGTCTTGCTTGGTTCAAGCTCTTTCTTCATTGTTTTGATCTTCCAAGGGAGTTTTGTCACTTAAACCTAAAACAAACACTTCAAACAAACTTTAAACAAAAATCAATGAAAACATTAACTAAAAACACATAAAATCACACTAAAAATAGGTACACAAATGATTTAAACACTTGTGTCTAAGGAAATTCACAATATAGATTTAAGTTGAACTTTAGTGGTAATGGATCCAATAATGGCCCTAGTGATACAGGTTGTAACACTCCTATGTTTTTCTGTTCTTTAAAAATATAGACAAGGGTTTCCCCAACTCAGAAAATTTTCCTACTATGCTTTCTCTGATAGCTTGATTTCTTTCCTATTATGACCCTAATATTTTTCCACTTCTTTTTTTGACTCCTCCAATTGTATTCCTAAGTCATACAGATCTTGAAAGTTCTTCATCAGCACAAAGTGCAACTTTTTTTTCAAATGGGAGCCCTTAATTAACAACCTAATTTGATCTTTTTCAGATGGTCTTTCCCTGACTAAAGCAGCTTTTTCTCTCCATCTCTTCATATAGTCTGAGAAGTTCTCATTCTCTTTCTATCTTAGAGACTCCAACTCGATCAAGGAGACTTTTATCTCAGTATTATACCTGAATTGCTTAATGAAGGAAGTTCGAAGCAGCTTCCAATTTTCTTTAGCAGTAATATCAATTGATTTGAACCAAAGAATGGCATTTCCAACTAAGGATAGCCTGAACCATTTCATAATATATTCATTAGTGGCAGGAGTACTATTCATGAGGGTTACATATTGGCTCAAGTGAATCTCAGGGTCTCTAGTTCTATCAAACTTTGGAACATCAGGGAGCTTGAACTTGGGTGGCAGGATTTCCTTCTCCATAAACATCTTATCGAGTTCAGTCATTTAATCTTATTTGAAGGATTGTTGTTGATATTCCCTTTCTAGGGTATCCATCCTTTCAAACATTGCTTTCCCAAAATCAGTGACTTCCTTCTTGAAAGCTAGACTTGTGAGACCACAATTTTCATCTAGGTCATCATACATATCCTTATCTTCATTAACTTCCCTCCTCCTCTTCTTCTCTAAGTTATTGACTGATCCCTTAGCTTGGACATTTGATGTCCTCAGATTCTTAATTTTTTTTTATCATGATGGCCATTTGGTCTTTTATTTATGCTACTTAAAAGCTTACTAATGCCTTAATCCTTTCTTCATCCATGGCTGTTGGGTGTATGCAATTCCCTAGAGATCTTATTGTCAGTAGCCCCCTTTCTACTCTTTACTCCAAGCTTACATGCCATAAAAATAGATGAAATGTATGCATACGATAAGAGGGAGTTTAGAGTACATTCCTGGTTGATCGATGAACATTCCTTCCTAGTTCTAGTGGAACCTCACACTACACACATGTTCAATTATGAGTCTCTTTTTCTAGGTTTTTTGGTTTACAGTTATTACCATCAGGGAGTAATTCTTGTGATGAAAAATCATAAGGCTCTCATTGAAACTTTCAATTTTACATATCTATGTTTTATAAGAAATTACCAAAAAGATAATTTTCCATAAAATCTTTATTTCATCCATACTAAAGAAAAGTTTCACCAATAAAGAAGTTCTCTTATGGGTAATAAGTTTTAAGCTTTTATTGATAGATCCATTGTTTTGTTCGTAGTGATAAAAGACAAGGATTTTATCAAGATAAGCTAAAATTTGTTGTGTAACATTAATAAATTTAGACAAATTAAATAAGTATGTAGAGGATAGTTAAAGTGTTGGGAGAGGTATATGTGTAGTATATACCTAATGTATACCTTGTGCATATATAATATATACCTCACATATACTTATTATTATATGTTGGATACATATTATACACTTGATATATACAAGATATACACATTGTATACATGTTGTATACATAAAATACATATTACATATATATAGACATAAAAATATAAATAGCATATGGTAGACCTTTAAGTTTGGCCCTAAGTTGGAACAGTCCTAATTAAAGGATGCCAAAAAAAATTCAAACCAACTTTAAAAGATTGAAAACAAATTTATATCTTTTAAATAGATCTTTAAATAGATTGGCCCGGTTTTGAAGGGCATATATTCAATTGATTAATATTTTAAATGTCCAAACTTAATTTATTTGGCCTAAATTCAACTCTTTAGTCAAAATAAAGTTTTTTTAGACTAATTTTGAGTCGAGAGGGCCCCAGGTGACCTAAACCATGCTTTATGTTGACCTGGAGGACCAAATTTGTTATGAAACATGGATCATGTCGATTTGGTACACCAAATCAACATGGCCTTATCCCATCTCGATTCGGGCAACCAAATCGACATGGACATTGACTCGGAAGCAATCTTGGCCAATAATTAAGTTTCCTAATTAAATTAGAATCCTTTTATGTCTTGGATTAGGCAGATTACGTTTAGGTTAACCCTGATTTTTCCTATAAATAATGAAGTTAATACCTTATTAGGTATAAAATTTTTTTAGCAACAATCAAGCAAGCAACACTGAGCAATACTTAACAACAACAATCCACATTCATCAGACTTCAAAGGCAACAATCACTATCTTTGATCTTTTGTCTAGCTAGAATCAATCATTAATTTTGGTGGAACCAACAATGAAGGTTTTCTCTTAATCAATAATTTATTTGCATTTACAGTAGCCATAACATGATTTCTTTTAAATGTGTCTTTGATTTGTTTTGATATTAAATTTTCCAGTAGCATAAAATTGTTAAATCTGAATTATATATTTTATAAACCAAGGTTCAATTCATTCACCAGTAGCTTAAGGTTTGATTTAAATCACTGGCTCAATCATTTAAATCCTAATTACTTTCTTAAATCCCAAACAAAACCCTAAGTTATTTTGTTAAAACTTAAAACCCTAAATTGTCATTGTTCAAAATTTTAATATGTTTTAAATTGCTAAACCCTAATCCACCTTATAATTTCCAAATGTCGTAATCTATTTTGTAAATTCAAAAACCATAATTTATTTTATAATTTACAAAACCCTAATTTTTTTTTTCCATTCATAAAACCAGTTTTCTAATTTGAACATACCCTAAAACCATAATCCAGTAAACACTAAAACCCTAACCCATTGAACCCTACAACCCTAATCCATTAAACCCTTAAACCCTCATCTAGTAGACCTAAAACTCCTTAATCCCTAATATCACAGTGTCTAAATAACCCCAAAAAAACCTTAAATTATTTTCCTAAAACTCAAAGCCCTAAACTGTTTTTGTTCAAAACCTTACACTATTTCATTAAAATCAAAAACCCTAATTATATTTCCAAAACCTTAATTTATTTCCCCAAATCACTATTTTTCTAAAATAATAAATCAAAACCCTAATTTCTTTTAAAACTTGTCATCTAGTAACCTTATCTCCAAATTATTCTACCCAAAATACCAAAACCCTAATCTTGTAAACTTAAAACCCTAATCCGACAAAACCCTAATTTGTTCCAAAATATCAAAATCCAATTTTCCCAAAACCTAATCCAGGAGCCTTAAAATTCTTAAACTCCAACTCCCAAAACCAAGACCCCAAAACCTAAAACCCTAATTCCAGTGGCTCAATCCAAATCTATTCCAAACTCTAATTCCAAAAATTTTAAACTATAAACCCTAGTTTCCAAACCCCTAATTCCTTAAACCATAATTTTATTTGTTTAATGATTTAAACTTTAGTTTTAGTTATCTATTTGGTTTGCTATTTGTTATATGATGGATTGTTATTTTACTTTATGATGGATGTTTTATTTTAATTATCATGCTTGAATGATTTAATTTGCCTAATTGATTATTTATGTGATTTCTTGAATTGTAAAAGGCACATTTTCACTTTGTGGATGCCTCAATTTTTATTATGTAATTTAGTTTATCATTTAAAGATTTTGGGACTATTATAAAGGACATGTTTCCATCTTTTGGTGGGTGTCCTATATCATTTTCTTTATGGACATTTGGGCATTGTAAAGGCATGTTTTCCTATTTGGATGGGTGCCTATTTATTATTTTGTTTTGATTTGTTTTGATGTAATAAATTCTTTATTTATTTTGAATCGCATGTAGTAGGGATAATAATATAATATTTAAGAATTTTATAATATTTAAGGCCCTGAGCCTAACAGTGCCGAAGTCGTAAGAACCATTTCACTGGGAGTGGGGGCAAAAATCCCCGCTCACAGTGGCGATTCCACTGCGGTAAAGAGAAGTTGATTCCATTGGTCTTTATATTATTTTATTCTTTCTTATTAAGATATTGTCCATTGCATTATGTGGGTGAGTTAAGAAGCACGTTTTACCCATGTTGTGTTATGTAAGGGATACCGTACTTTCTCTCAATGTATGGAGATCGAGCATGGCATAACCACTCATATCCTCATATCTTTTGCTATATACTTGCTATGGGAGTCTAAGCCTTTTCAACCCAAAGACTAAAGCCCATGTAATTGCCCTAGTTACTTTCCTTAGGTTTATACCCAAATGCTTGCTCTTTGACCATGTTTGATATACCTTAGTTTGAATCATGGCCTAGTTGGCTTGTTATTTTTCTAATATGACCTAATTATATAGTAAGACAAAAATAATATTTAAGCCTAAAAGTCCAAAACTATTTTCAAAAACTTTTCACGATGGTCTTTTGACATAGAACCTTTTCCAAGATGAGTTAGAAATTCTTTTTACCACATGGCCCAAGATTAAAGCCGAAATCTATTTTCAAACAATTCTTTTCACAATGGGATTTGAAGTAAAAACTATTTTTCACATCATGACCTAAAGCTCAAAGCCTAAAATTCATTTTTGAAATAAACCTTTTACAATGGGCTTTGAAACAAAAAATTTAAATAAACATTTTCATGGGGTTTACAACTATTTAGGTCAATTATGGAATGCTTAAAATCAATTGTGGACCTAGTTTATACTAAGACTTATTAATCATGGGCTTATTTAAAGTATGGACCACTAGTTGTTTTTCCAAAATGGGAAATCTATTTATGATAAACCCTTTAATTTGGTTTTAATCCAATATAGCATAAAAGCTATATGTTTGTTGGATCAATGTATTAAGGCTTAATTAGTGAGAGTTATCATGGACTGACTTCTAAGTTTGACAATACAACTATTGGTTAAACCGTTCGAGTGAATTGTTTGAAAATAAGATACCCCATGTTGGTATTTTTGTTGGCCATATACCTTCCTGTGTTGAAATTATAAGGCTGGAAGGTTCATTCCTACTGTGTTGAATTGTTTTGTTTGTTACTTGTGCATCCATGCATACATACATTGCATCTCATATCATTAATCCTTTCTGGCTCACAGCCTTGGATTACAATAGTTCAAGAGCCTACGACAACCCAACCTACTCCAGTGACATAGAATCTAACAATGACTTAGTTAGCTTCTCACCAAAAGCAATGGAACCCGAACATATTTAGAGGATGATAGACAACGCAGTCAATACCAAGATGGAGGAACTTAAGGGTGTCCTTGTTAAGGCCAGAAAAAACCAAAGGCTACAATGTTTGGGAATGTTACTGAAGCATTTACTGGTAATAAGATGCAAAATGACCAAGGAAAGGCTAAGGTCAGTGAAGTAGCCTTCGATGATGACAAGATGGTTATGGATGATGATGAATACTGGTCTCAATATTTTTAAGATCCTCAAGATAGGAAGAAGGAATCAAAGGTTATGGAGAAGGCAATTGTTGAAAAGACTGAGACTTTTGATGTGGGGAAGATGATTCCTGATTTGGAGAAGATGTTTGAGAAGAAGCTAAAAACCAAAGAGATGTCAAAAGTGGACAAGCTATTTGAACAAGATGATGAGGTCCCTTATAAATTCAAAATATGATCTTTTTATAAGTTTGATGGAACTAGCAACTCTAATATTAATGTGAAGCAGTATATCACTTCTATACAGTCTGCTCGAGCTACCAAGGCTCAAACTCTAGCGTACTTCATGCTTTCGTTGGATCCAGTTGTGTAGAATTGGTTCAACACCTTGGAGGATAGCACTCAAAAGAGTTCAAATTTGTTATACAAGGCCTTAATCAAAAAGTTGAATGAAAATTTTGTCAACTATGTAAAGAGGTAGAGTAACAAGGCCAATTTGGTAAAATGCCTAACAAATCAAATTAGAATGATTGTAAGAGGGGTGTTGCCTAGTCTTCATGAGAGGATGTCCCACACTCTTATATGAGATTTCAAGGATCTTCTTCAAGTTGGCTTACAAATAGAAGAATGGGAATGTAACACCCCATCTTAGCTTATGTTTATAGACCAAGATGGAATGCTATTTTATGATATTTGAGTCTTGGTTCTATACTTAGTCAATTTATAATACACATTTTACAAAATTTTTGCCAGAGTTTCCCCTATAATTGGTGGTCCCAAGTGTCGCCAAAACTGATTTTTTTGATTTAATGAAAACATTTTTTTATCTCAACCAATCAATCTCAAGCACTTCTATAGTCGACCTCCTTATATCCTCCACCAAAACCTGCATTAAAATTTCACACTTCTACACACACATCCATACACACTAATTCATACCAACATACAGTAGTTAATATACTTAGCACATGTACTTTGGTCTTTTACTAGTCATACATACAATTCTTAGTTTACACTAGCATATATACATGCCATTCTAGTTACATTACTTAAAATAACTTTCTATCCAAAAAGTTGCCAACACCAGCTGCTCGGGACACTGTAGAAAATAGCTTCTCGCTCAACCTACAAGTTTAGAAAAGAAAACTAAACTCGCTAAGTGTTTGCTTAGTGGGTACTTAAATCATTGCATTAAATAAATAGATTAAAAGAGTAATTAAAAACATGTATTTGAATACTTTAAATCAATGAATAAGATCTAAACTTAATGATAAAAGATTAAATCCCATATTCTGAATTTAGAAATTTCTTGTTTTGCTTTTATCAATTTAGGTGCTCTACTGGTTTAACAGAACATCAGCGGATAAGGAAGGGTCATGATAAACATATCTCGTCATGGTGAGATATTACATCATCCTTCATCATAATTCTTGCACATGTGCTAATAGCCATTGTTCATTGAATCATTGATCATGTCATTATAATCATCGGCCTTCAGCCGGAATATCATGCCATGTCATGAGCAGTACTGCAATAATAGTATGATGCATCATACCCTTATCTCAAGGGTTCTGTCATAGCCAAGTAGAGCGTAAACAATTTATTAATTAATTTGATCATGATATTCAATAAGCCATGATTTTTCCATAATGCATGTATTGTCGGAATAGCTTGTCATGATGCCTTTCTGATCATTTCCAATTTTCCTTCATGTCATTTTATATTATTTAACATCAATCCATATCATAATATTCAAGTTTTAAAAAATTTAGAAAAAAATGACAAATTGAATAGTGGCGCAGCGCGTAAAATCGACAACACAATGGCGCGCGTCAACTAAATGGTAAAATCTGTTTTTACTACAGAAAATTAGTCAACTTTGTCAACAGTTTTAACCAAGTAAACAAACTTATTTTTGGCTGAATTTTTTGCAGAAAAACACTTTCATAAGTTAACTAAATGCATGTAAAATTTCATGGGAAAATTCCTTCGTTTGCCCCTTCAACGGACTGCCCAAAATGAAAGCTGCAGAATGGTGCCCAAAAGGGACCATTCGGCCCAATTTTCAAAACTTGAGGGAAATTCATTTTTTTCTTGCAAAATTGATTTTTAGACTCCTTTTGTGATACCATTGAGGGACTAAGGTTCCCTCTTTCAAAAATCAAACCAAAAGGGTGATTAAAAGTTCATCAAAGTTTATGGATAATTGAGCAAATTTAGGTAGTTTGTTTTGTTTTCATTCTTTTCACTATCAATTGATTACAAATGGTTCAAGAGCACTTTCCCACATATTTACTACACATAATAACATCATTTCAAAACCATTTCAAAAGTCCCATAATGCAAAATATGTGAATTAATTGAAAAGGGCAATGATTTAAGTACCAAACCTTAATTCTTTTCACTTGTTTCTAGTTCTTTTATGCCTTCTTTGCTTCCTTCTCTCTCACTTCTTGATTTCCTATAATTTTCATAAAATCCATGTCAAGAACATAATAAAATTTAAGTGCTTCATGTCTTATTTTGCTAACTAATACTACTATTCATCCTTTTATCCTTAATCTTATATGTGCAAATCATTTCTTTCACTTTCTCTTCAACTTCTTAAATTTTCTATAATCATCATATTTATTCTTTCATTTGTATCTTGCAAATAATATAACCAATGAAAGAAATAGGACCATAGATGAATTTCCTTACCTTAAAGTCTTATTCTCCACCCAAGTTTGCAACCAAAATTAGCTACTTGAAAAACAATCTCTCTCTCTTTTCCCTTTCTCTTCTATTCGGCCAAGCAAGAACAAAGGGAGCTCTTGGCTTTTATTTATTTGGTGTTCTCTCCTCCAAATGGCAGCCAAGAGAGGTTAAGATGTGATGGTGTAAGTGTTGATTTCCCATTGGTACACTTAAGTGGGAAAATGGCTAATTCTCATTGGTCCAAATGTCTCTTTGTTTTATTTATTTAAAACCCAAGCCCTTGGACTTTCTTTTAATTATATTTTGGCCCCTCAACCTTCTTGTGCTGTAATTTTATGGTTTAAGATGTGAAAAGACCAAAATACCCTCCGGCGATTACTCGTTCGTAACTTTTAAACCGCGCACTTCCGCCGAATGCTGTGGTACACTTTTTGACTCAGTTTTTCCTCTACTTTTCATTTTTGAGATCCATTATTACTTTTGAGACACTTTTGAAAATGACCATGATGCCCCTGGTCAAAATCCCTTATATCTTCCAAACCGTGCGTTTTCGGGAAAAACCGTGTCGCGCCGTTGCTACCCGATTTTTCTCTACTTTCCATTTCTTGAGTCTGTTATATGTACTATTAAGGACCTCCAGAACAACTTTTGGTAATTACAGTCACCTCCACAAAACTTTGCAATCTTTTCAAATAGGTCATTTCAGTTCTACAGAACTTCCCTTCACTTCGCGCTCTTGAGTAGCTTCTCGAGATGGTTCCTCTTACTGTACATGGACATATTGTACATATGTATAAGTTGGGTCATGACATTTCTTCCCCTCTAAAATTTAGGCTTTGTCCCGAAGCTGGTCTGTTGTAAACAAGTGCGGGTATTGCTGCTTCATAGTTTCTTCTCTTTCCCAGGTTGCCTCTTCTACCTTATGATTTCTCCACAATACCTTAACTAGAGGAATTTTCTTATTTCTCAATTCTTTAACCTCTCTTGCAAAAATCTTCACTGGCTCCTCTTCATAAGTTAAGTCGGGCTGGACCTCGATATCTTGTGCCTTGATGACGCGTGCAGGGTCTGAACGATATCGTCGTAACATCGAAACATGAAAAACAATATGTATCCTGTCCAGTTCGGGTGGTAGGGCTAGCCGATAAGATACTGGGCCTATACGTTCGATGACTTCGTACGGTCCAATGAATCTAGGACTTAACTTGCCTTTCTGCTTAAATCTCAGTACTTTCTTCCATGGAGAAACTTTAAGGAAAACTTTATCCCCTACTGCAAATTCTATGTCTTTTCATTTCAGGTCTGCGTATGACTTTTGTCTATCTGATGCAACCTTTAGTCTTTCTCGAATGATGTCTACTTTCTCCTGAGTCTCCTTCACAATGTCGAGTCCAAGAACTTTTTCCTCACTTTGTTTTGTCCAACATACTGGCATTCTGCACTTTCTTCCGTACAATGCTTCATAGGGTGCCATCTGTATGCTGGATTGGTAGCTGTTGTTATATGCGAATTCCATTAGGCTTAGGTACTTATCCCAGCTGCCTTTAAACTCCATAACACACGCTCTCAACATGTCCTCCAAAATCTGAATTACTCTTTCAGATTGCCCATCCGTTTGAGGATGGAAAACAGTGCTATAGCTTGCTTGGGTTCCGACGGCTGTTTGGAGCTTTCTCCAAAAGATCAAAGTGAACCGTGGATCTATGTCCGAAATAATAGATGTCGAGACTCTATGCAATTGTACAATCTCTTTGACGTATATTTATGCCAACTTACCCAATGAATAGTCCCTTCGCACAGGCAGAAAATGAGCTGACTTAGTTAATCGATCGACAATTATCCATACAGCGTCATGTTTATCTCTCGTCATTGGCTGTCCTATGACGAAATCCATAGTGATGCGATCCTATTTCCATGTCGGAATTGTAATTCGCTGTAATAGTCCTGATGGTACTTGATGTTCTGCTTTCACTTGCTGGCATGTCAAACACTTAGTTAAGAAATCTATGATGTCTCTCTTCATTCCTGGCCACCAATAGAATTTCTTCAAGTCTAGGTACATTTTTGTAGCCCCTGGGTGCATTGCGTAAGGACTACTGTGGGCTTCCTGAAGAATCTTCTTCTTTATATCTCCTGTTGCTGGTATTACTGTCCGACTTTCGTAATATAACAAGCCGTCTTTTGGAATTTGATACTTTGTACTTTTTCCTTCTTGTACTTGCTTGATCCATTTTTGGACTTGTTTATCTTTTTTTTTTGTGCTTGGTGGATTTCCTGAAAAAGCGTGGGTCGTGTTTGCATTTCTGCTAGCAGTACTCCTTCTTCTGTTGGTCTCAAATTGATCCTCATAGCACTTAAGGCTTGCATTGATTTCCTACTAAGTGCGTCGGCCACGAAGTTCGCCTTTCCTGGATGATAGTTTATGACATAGTCATAATTCTCCAAAATTTGGATCCATTTCCTTTGTCACAAATTGAGGTCCTTTTGTGTTGGCAGATACTTCAAGCTTTTGTGATCCGTATAAATGTAGCATTTTTCTCCATACAGGTAATGTCTCCATGTCTTGAATGCCAATACAATAGACGCCAATTCTAAATCGTGTGTTGGATAATTCTTCTCGCATGGTTTAAGTTGCTGGGAAACATACATGACCACTTTACCTTCTTGCATGAGTACACAACCTAGGCCAATGTGCGATGCATCGCTGTATATCACAAAGTCCTTACCGGACACTGGTTGCGTGAGTATCGGGGCATTTGTTAGCTTTCCTTTCAGTTTCTCGAAGCTTCTTTGACATTCATCTGTCCACTGAAATCTAGCATTCTTTTGAAGCAATTTGGTCATTGGGGCGGCGATAATGGAAAATCCTTTAACAAATCATCGATAGTATCCTGCTAATCCTAAGAAACTTCTCACTTCTGTTACTGTCCTTGGCGGTTTCCAATCCAAAATAGCTTCTATTTTCTTAGGATCCACTCTGATGCCCTCAGCAGATACAATGTGTCCCAGGAATGTCACTTCTTCCAGCCAAATTTCACACTTACTGAGCTTTGCATATAGTTGTTTTTCTCTCAATGTTTGAAAAACAATGCGGAGGTGTCGATCGTGCTCTTCTTTGTTCTTTGAATAAACAAGAATGTCATCTATAAACACCACTACGAATTGGTCGAGGTACGGATGGAAAATTTGATTCATCAAATCCATAAATACTGCTTGTGCGTTTGTAAGCCCAAAAGGCATTATAAGAAACTCATAATGTCCGTACCGAGTTCTGAAAGCAGTCTTTGGAATGTCCCCCTCCTTAATTGGCAGCTGATGGTATCCCGATCGGAGATCTATCTTTGAAAATACACTAGCTCCTTTGAGTTGATAGAATAAATCGTCAATGCATGGTAGTGGATACTTGTTCTTGATTGTGAGCTTGTTCAATTGTCGATAATCCACGCCCATCCTTCTTCTTGACGAAAAGTACCGGTGCGCCCCATGGGAAAACGCTTGGTCGTATAAAGCCTTTGTCAAGTAGCTCTTGTAATTGCATCTTCAATTCCTTGAGTTCTGCTGGCGCCATTTAGTATGGGGCAATCGACACTGGTGCAGCTCCCGGATAAACATCTATGGTGAATTCCACTTCTCTCATAGGTGGTAGTCCAGGTAGCTCATCTGGGAAAACATCGGGAAAATCACGCACCGTTGGTATGTCTTGGATCTTAGTAGCGTCTTTCTTTGCTTCCATGGCACTTACTAGATATGCCTCGCATCCCTTTTGTATTAGCTTCCTTGCCGTCACTGCCGATATTATGTTGTTCAAATAGTCGCCTCTTTTTCCTACTACTGTCACTTCCTCTCCGCGAGGGGTATGGAGCGTCACTCTTTTCTTCTCACAGTCAACTATTGGTTTATGCTTTGCTAACCAGTTCATTCCTAAAATTACGTCAAATTCCCAAAATGGTAATTCCATCAAATTTCCAGGAAATACGTTTCTGTATATCTCTATAGGGCATTCTTTGATTACTTTGTTCGTAACTACTTCATCTCCTATAGGGTTTGTAACTAGTATACCGGACTTGACATATTCTACTGGTAATCCTTCTAAATTCTCATTATGCATGCATATGTACGAATGTATGGATCTGGGATCAATTAAAGCATGTACATGTTTTCTAAACATATAAAACGTACCAACAATGACATCCGGTGCTTCTTCTTCTTCTCGGGTTCTCATTGCATATACCCTTGCTGGTGCACTTGTACTAGGCTGGTTAACAGTCTCTGATTGTGCCTTTTGAAAATTTGGATTACCTCCTCTTCCTCTACCTCAGCCTCTGCCAAAGGTAGGCTGTGACCTCTCTGTTGGTGCAGGAGTATTCATCTGTATTTTAGGGCTGTTCACCTTTATATGGTCTGGTGCTCCACATTCCTAGCATCCTTCGGTTAAATACCAACATTCACCCCCATGTCTTCGTCCGTAATGCTCACATAAGGGAAAAGTATATCCTTCAAAACCCGTGTTTCTTCCAAATCCTCCACTAATTCCTGGATTGTTACTTTTTCCTCTGCCTCTACTTAATCCTCTTCCGAAGCCTCTTCCAAATGACCCCGATGCACTGGCTACAGATGTTTGATATCTCATACCTCGGCCTGACCTCTGATTCTGAGATCTTCGGCCTTGTTGTATAGAACTACTTCTTCCCATGAATCTCTTTCAGGCCTGCTGAGGTCCTCCCAGGCCTCGAGTTTGCGTCCTTTTTTGCTGCATGTGCTGATGCCTATTCCTCTCATCCACTTGTACTTTCTCAATGTCCAAAGCCTTTGCAACAAGCTTTGAAAATTCTGATATATCTATGGCTACCAATTGCACTTTGATTTCATTATTTAATCCTTCTATGAATCTCTGGCATCGTTCTTGTTTTGTTTCTATCATTCTCCTCGCGTACTTACTAAGATGAGTGAACTCTTTTTCATACTCAGATACCGTCATTCTTCCTTACTTTAAGTACGTGAATTCATTCCTTTTTGCATTTAAGTACACCTCGGTGATATATCTCTTCTTAAACTCGGTTTGGAAAAATTCCCATGTCTGCTGTTCTAGTGGCACGCGCTGCTGTGTAGTCTCCCACCAAATGTACGCTTCTTCAACCAAAAGAGACGTGGCACAAATAAATCTTTCCTCTGGCATGCACCTTAATTGATCCAATGCTCTAATGGTACTATCTAACCAGTATTCTGCTTCCTCAGATCCTTCTTCCCTACTGGCTTTAAATTCCTTAGCCCCATACTTCCTTAATTTCTCAATTGGGGGCTTTCTCTCTCTTTTGGCAGCAGCAGGTACCATTCCTGCCATTTGTTGAAATGCTGCTGCCATCTATCGTAAATAAGCATCGGGGCCTTTCGCGGCCGCCGCTGCTGGTTGGGGCATAGTTCCAAGACTCTCCTCTACATTCGTAGGCACGGAGGCACGTGACTCGCCCTCCTCGTCTACGGCTCTATGTGATTCAACTTCTTGCGACATTCTACAATCATATACATGTATATCATAATAAAGTTAATAGCTGGTTTGGCTTGGCATATTAAATTTCCTATATGGCATGTACATAGATAAATTCCAATCATAATTTCAGATCATACACTTAATATAAACATAACCTTATTTATTCACATAATCCTGTTTTCATACATATTTAACATACATCATCACATACTCCTACTTATGGCCTATTTATATCTATTTACAACACAATGGCCTATCTATTGTTGCATTTTTATCCGCCTATATACATAACCAAAGGGGTAGCAAAATCATCAGCCCATCATAGCTCAATAAGTAGGAGCTTGGGGAGAGGTAGCACTATCTAAAGCAAGCTCCATCGGATCCGGATCTACCTCGTTAGACTGAACTCTGGGAAGGTTACGAGGGAGTTCATCCATTCTATCCTGTAACATTCTACCCTTCCTTGCAAGGTCCTAGCCAAACGATTCACATTCTCAAGCTCTACTGTAGTTTGCCTCTTATCCACTTGTAATGCCCTAACATCTTCCATCAAGAGCCTACTATTATCCAGGGCTAACAATAAGTCTTCCCGGTCCTGGAGTCTCAAGTCTCTCAACTGATCTATTACTTCCTCTTGCTCCTCCTATTTCCCTTTCATTCTAACTAATTCTTCTTTTAACTCTGCTATTTCTCGCTCTCTGGCTTCCATTTTAATTTTCTGGCGCAGATTATCCTTCCCCAATTCAAAAAGCTTCTTATCTATGGCTTGTTTCTCACTTGTGCTGGCCCGAGAATAAGGTTTAGGACCTAAAGCCAATTTAGCTGGTTGCTTTGAATCACTCATCCTCACTCCTGTTATCAATACCACAATATTACTAATAAGCATCATAAACATACACATCAGCTTATTAAAATTCCCTTCCTAAACCTATGTGTCATGCATTCACAGTTTGATTCAACTAACTACCCAGAATCGACTAAACCAATGCTCTGATACCACTAAATGTAACACCCCATCTTAGCTTATGTTTATAGACCAAGATGGAATGCTATTTTATGATATTCGAGTCTTGGTTCTATACTTAGTCAATTTATAATACACATTTTACAAAAATTTGCCAGAGTTTCCCCTATAATTGGTGGTCCCAAGTGTCGCCAAAACTGATTTTTTTGATTTAATGAAAACATTTTTTATCTCAACCAATCAATCTCAAGCACTTCTATAGTCGACCTCCTTATATCCTCCACCAAAACCTGCATTAAAATTTCACACTTCTACACACACATCCATACACACTAATTCATACCAACATACAGTAGTTAATATACTTAGCACACGTACTTTGGTCTTTTACTAGTCATACATACAGTTCTTAATTTATGCTAACATATGTACATGCCGTTCTAGTTACATTACTTATAATAACTTTCTATCCAAAAAGTTGCCAACACTAGCTGCTCGGGACACTGCAGAAAACAGCTTCCCGCTCAACCCACGAGTTTAGAAAAGAAAACTAAACTCGCTAAGTGTTTGCTTAGTGGGTACTTAAATCATTACATTAAATAAATAGATTATAACATAATTAAAAACATGTATTTGAATACTTTAAATCAATGAATAAGATCTAAACATAATGATAAAAGATTAAATCCCATTTTCTGAATTTAGAAATTTCTTGTTTTGCTTTTATCAATTTAGGTGCTCTACTGGTTTAACAGAACATCAGTGGATAAGGAAGGGTCATGATAAACATATCTCGTCATGGTGAGATATTACAGGATGATATGCGTCATGGTGCATATTTCATCATCCTTCATCATAATTCTTGCACATGTGCTAATAGCCATTGTTCATTGAATCATTGATCATGTCATTGTAATCATCGGCCTTCAGCCGGAATATCATGTCATGTCATGAGTAGTACTGCAATAATAGTATGATGCATCATACCCTTATCTCAAGGGTTCTGTCATAACCAAGTAGAGAGTAAACAATTTATTAATTAATTTGATCATGATATTCAATAAGCCATGATTTTTCCATAATGCATGTATTGTCGGAATAGCTTGTCATGATGCCTTTCTGATCATTTCCAATTCTCCTTCATGTCATTTTATATGATTTAACATCAATCCATATCATAATATTCAAGTTTTAACACATTTATAAAAAATGACCAAATGAATAGTGGCGCAGCGCGTAAAATCGGCAACACAATGGCGCGCGTCAACTAAATGGTAAAATCTGTTTTTACTACTGAAAATCAGTCAAATTTGGCAACAGTTTTGACCAAGTAAACAAACTTATTTTTTGTAACACCCCTTCCCGACCTACGTGTGTAAGCTGAGTAGAGGCGCCACCCTATCCTAATGTTGCTACCACTTTTACTTAGTCAAATTTTTGTTCCGATTTTTATAGAAATTTTGCCATAGTTTTGCCTAAAAATTCAATCCCAAGTGTCGACAAAACTGGTTTTTTTTTTTCTAATTTTTGAAAACATTTTTACACAAACCAATGCAAACAAAATCATTCTCAGTACACTTCCAATAAATCCCCCTTATAACCTCAACTACAACCTGCAAAAAGGATTTACACTTCTAGTACAAAATAAAGTAAAGGTTTATTATGAAATACAGCAGATAAAATCTTTGTTCACTATGCAACGGAAAGTAACAATATTTACAAATTCATATACATCAAAACTCAAGTTTTACAACACATAAAATTTATACATGTTTGGCAGTCAGTCTTCGATCTTAAAGCCCACTATTCAATCTTCAAAATCTAGGCTCGACTCGGCCTAGAGGAACTCTCTGGTTCTTCCTTGTCACCTGTGCGAAGAATCACATTCGCGCTAAGCCAACGGCTTAGTAAGATAAAACATGCTAATGGTATGCTTTAATGTAATGCAATGCCACATATGTTATTGATAAGATCAATATCATAAATATAAAGTTAACCACATAATTATGCATTTCACAAATCATAGTCATATGAGCATACCACATTTCAACATCTTTCCACATTCAACATTAATCAATCATACTCAATAACCAACATCTCATTTCATTAACTCATAACATTATTTAGGACATTCATATAACCCTGACACCTATGGGCCCAACAAGTATTTAATACGATATTCAGAGTTCAGAGTTACTGCTTTGGTTCATAGTCACAATAATCACGCCCGTAGGCAAGTGTAACAGACCCAGTCTCTTGGATCATCAACTCAACACATATGAGGAGATCCTCAACCCGGCAAGACTGTTACAAATCATATATCTCATAGTGTAACAGACCCAGTCTCTTGGACCATCAACTCAACACCTATGAGGAGGTCCTCAACCCGGCAAGACTGTTACCTGTCATCATTTCTTAGGCATGCCACCCAAATCCAGAACTCTGAAACTGAATAACATATTAAACAAACAATTCATTTCCATTCTCAATTCTCATCACATTTAGGCAAACATGCCTTCTTTCTTTCAATTACATCATCTTAGCCAATAACAATGGCTTCACATTTCATTTCACAATATAACATCTCATTATTCAAGTATATATATATATATATCTCATCCATGATCACATTATATCTCACATAGCATCATTCATAAATATCAACATTTCATACCACATTACTCATGAAACACATTACCATTCACAATGCACAACATAACATTGTTCAATCTCAACAATGCAATTAGGGCAAAGAACAATTGATTATAACATTCATTGATTCAAGTGTGTTTAAAGTGTTTAGGGTTAGGTTTAAGGACCAACCTACCTTTGGAAAACCAAAGCAATGCAAAAAGAACAAAGAATTAAAACCCTAACCATAAATAGTACATTCTGGTTTTAAACTCCATTTTATCCTTATTTTGAAAAATTGTATAAAATAATCTACTTGACTAAAAATTCTAAAATTTTTACAGAATTTAGTTTTGTATCTTAAAATCATCCCTTTAAAATTTCAGATCAAACTGAACACAAAATCTTGGTCAAATAGTTCACCTAACCAGACTGCCCCAATTGCCCTGCATCCTGGCAGCAGTTCTGAACTTTGTGAATTCCATAAATCAAATTCAATCAACGTGGTTCCAAATTATTTTTCTCAAATACTAGACTCACTAAGCAACAACATATCCAAAATTCGATTGGATATGATTTTTCTACATTTTATTAAAAATCACGAAATATAGCTGTCCCAGTTAAGGTACCTGCTGGAACAGGTCTAATGAAAATAATCTTTCTAAACTCATAACCATTCCAAAATCGAATCAACATATTTTTCAGTCATTCTACACTCATAGAGGCACAACATATCAAAAATTCACTTCAAGAACATTTTTCTATAATTAATTAAAAATCATACAAATCACAGCCTTTACTAATTGTAAAACAGAAACAATTTCACTAAACACAACTCTTACTCAACACAATCACTTCCAACACCTTCACCAACTCAACTTCTCATCATCAAACCAACAAACCCTAATTCCTTTCTCACACCACTTCAAAAGAATTGAAGAAATTAAAGAAAAGATCTTACCTCAAATGAAGAAATCTACAAATCTTTAACCAAAACCCTTGTTTCTTTCTTCAAAATGCTTCAAACCTCAAGATCACCTCTCTTTCTCTCTTTGTCTATGGAGAATCCGGCCACTTCAAGAAAGAAAGAAGAAAATGCACAAGTCAAACACCTTTTCTTCTTTTAATCTCCACCATGCATCTTACAAGGAAAATTACCAAAACACCCTTAACCATATAACTAACTCTTTGTCTCATATAAGCCCTTTATAGTAATTTCATTAACAACCAAAAATATCTTCTTCCACTTAACCATCACCTTGACTCTTCATTTGACCAATGTATATGTTAATTATATCATCATATAAACAACATATACATTTGTCTCTAAACCCTAAATTTCTTCTCCAAAACACATATACATATACATTCTCTTCCCATTTCTTTTCTCTTACAATTTAACACATATATGCACAAACATTCACTTCCCAATATATATATCAACAACCACAATAACAACAACATACTCAAAACTTCTAGGGCATAAATGAGGATATTACAATTCTCCCCCTCTAAAAAGAAAATTTCGTCCTCGAAATTACCTGATATCAAAGCTGAAACAATTGCGGATACTGCTCTCGCATGGTATGCTCACTTTCCCAAGTCGCTTCTTCTTTTGCATGATTCTTCCAAAGAATCTTCACCAATGGCACTCTCTTGTTCCTTAACTCTTTCACTTCTCGTGCCAAGATAGCAACTGGTTCCTCTTCAAATGTCAAATCTGGGCTCACTTCAATAGACTCAAATGGCAACACATGAGATGGATCCGACCTATATCTCCTCAACATAGAAACATGGAATACATTATGAATACGATCCAACTCAGGTGGCAAAGCAAGTCGATACGCCACTGGCCCAACTCTTTCTAACACTTCATACGGCCCAATGAAACGAGGACTCAATTTTCCTTTCCGACCGAACCTCAAAATTTTCTTCCAAGGAGACACTTTCAGAAATACCTTATCTCCAACATCAAACTCTATATCTCTCCTTTTTAGATCTGCATAAGACTTCTGTCGGTCTGAAGCTGCTTTTAACCTGCCTCGAATCAACTTTACTTTATCTTCAGTTTCTTGAATCAAATCAGGACCAACCAACTTATTATCTCCAAGCTCATTCCAACAAAGAGGTGTCCTACACCGTCTGCCATACAATGCTTCAAACGGTGCCATACCAATGCTGGATTGGTGACTGTTGTTGTAAGCAAACTCCACAAGAGGTAAAAACCTATCCCAACTTCCAAAGAAATCGATGACACAGCTTCTCAACATGTCCTCAATAATCTGTATCACCCTCTCTGACTGTCCATCCGTCTGTGGATGAAAAGCAGTGCTGAAGTGCAGTCGAGAACCTAAAGCACTATGCAAACTCTTCCAAAATCTGGAAGTAAACCTGGGATCTCGATCAGACACTAAAGAAGTTGGAACACCATGCAGTTTCACAATCTCATGGATATACAGCTCAGCCAATCTCTCCAAAGAGTAATCCATTCGAACCAGAAGGAAATGAGCTGTCTTAGTCAATCTATCCACAATCACCCATATAGCATCATGCTTCTTTTGTGTCAATGGCAAACCAGACACAAAATCCATTGTCACTCTTTCCCACTTCCATTCTGGCACTGACAATGGTTGAAGCAACCCGGTTGGAACTTGATGCTCTGCTTTAACCTTCTGACAAGTGAGACATTTCGATACAAACTCAGCAATGTCTCTCTTCAAACCAATCCACCAATAATGCTGTCTCAAATCATGATACATCTTCGTATTACCCGGATGCATAGCAAACATTGACTGATGAGCTTCTTCTAAAATGACTCTTTTCAAATCAGCATCATCGGGTACACACAATCGGTTCTTAAACCAGAGACTCCCATCATCTTTCACAACAAAATCTCTAGTCTTCCCATTCTTGCAATCTGAAAAAATCTTCTGAATCTTCTTATCGGCCAACTGAGCTTCTTTGATCTGATCTAACAAAATCGGCTTTAATTGCAACTGTGCCAATAATGCACCATCAACACAAGGTACAAAACTGGCATGCAATGCTCTCAACTCAACAAGCAACGAGAGCGAGTAAACAGTTAAACCAGCTAAAGACTTCCGACTCAAGGCATCAGCAACAACATTTGCTTTACCTGGATGATAGTCAATCAAGCAGTCGTAGTCTTTAATCAATTCTAACCATCTCCTCTGACGAAGATTGAGTTCTTTCTGGACACCCAAATACTTCAAACTCTTGTGATCAGTGTAGATGAAACATTTCTCCCCAAACAGATAGTGGCGCCAAATCTTTAATGCAAACACAATGGCAGCCAATTCTAAATCATGGGTCGGATAGTTAAGCTCATGCGGTTTCAACTGTCGAGATGCATAAGCTATAACTTTCCCTTCCTGCATCAATACACACCCCAAACCTCTATGTGAAGCATCACTGTAGATCACATATGGTTTGCCTTCAACAGGTAAAGTAAGAACAGGCGCTTGAGTCAACAACTCTCTCAACTGCTCAAAACTAGCCTGACACTGATCTGTCCACACAAATCTCACTCCCTTTCGAAGTAATCTGGTGAGTGGAGTAGCTATCAAAGAAAACCCTTTCACAAACCGTCGGTAATAGCCTGCCAAACCCAGAAAACTTCTAATCTCTGTCACAGACTTGGGTGGACTCCAATTTAAAATGGCTTCAACTTTGCTCGGATCAACTCTGATGCCTTCTGCAGAAACAATATGTCCGAGAAAAGCAACTTGATCCAACCAGAACTCACACTTCGACAATTTGGCAAATAACTGATTCTCTCTCAAAATCTGCAACACAATCCGCAGATGCATATCATGCTCCTCTTCATTCCGCGAATACACCAGTATATCATCAATGAAGACCACTACAAACTGATCCAAATAGGGCCTAAACACCCTATTCATCAAATCCATAAAAGCTGCAGGTGCATTCGTTAGACCAAAAGGCATAACTAAAAACTCATAATGCCCATACCTGGTCCGAAAAGCAGTCTTAGGAACATCTTCACTTCTTACCCTCAGCTGATGGTACCCAGATCTCAAATCAATTTTGGAGAACACTGACGCTCCCTTCAACTGATCAAAGAGATCATCGATTCTAGGCAAAGGATATTTATTTTTAATAGTCACCTTGTTCAATTGCCTATAATCGATACACAACCTCATAGTACCATCTTTCTTCTTCACAAATAGCACAGGAGCTCCCCAAGGAGAAACACTGGGGTGAATGAATCCTTTGTCCAACAACTCCTGTAATTGCACTTTCAACTCCCTCAATTCTGCTGGTGCCATTCTATAAGGAGTAATAGAGATAGGAGTGGTACCAGGCAACAATTCAATACCGAACTCCACCTCTCTCTCAGGAGGCAACCCTGGCAACTCCTCTGGAAACACATCCGGGAACTCAGCAACTGTGGCAATGCTATCAATAGGGGAACCCTTCACTCTAGTATCCACCACATGAGCAAGATAGGCTTCACACCCCTTTCTAATCAACCTCCTGGCTGCAACAGCTGAAACAAATAAGGAGGCTAGCTGTTCCTGCTCATTAGATACTATCACCTCTCTACCATCACCCGTTCTCAAAGAAACAATTTTCTTTTTACAATCCACCACAGCTTCATGTCGAGATAGCCAATCCATACCTAAGATCACGTCATATTCCTTAAATGGCATCTCAATCAAATCCCCAAGGAACTCCTCACCCTGCACCACTACTGCACTATCTCTATGCACCTTACTCACAACCACACTATGCCCTAACGGATTTGTTACCAACACATCAAATCCTAGGGACTCAGCATGCAAATCAGATACAGGCAAAACAGATGCACTAATATATGAATGTGTGGAACCCGGATCAATCAAAGCAAGTACTGGAGTATTAAATAAAGAAAAAGTACCAGCTATGACTGCCGATGTATCTGGCTGTCTCTGCATAACATACATCCTCTGGGAAGATCCAACCTCCTCTGGTCTACCCTCCCTGGATGTAGTACCTCTTCTAGAACTGAATCCTGGTCTACCTCCCCGGCTGGCACCTCTGCCTCCTCTGCCTCCCCTCACACTAGCTCGAGAAGCAGCAGAATCAACTGGCATCTGATCCTGCCTCTCAGGACAGTCTCTCACAAAGTGGTCAGGTGATCCACACCTGAAGCATACCCCTGATCTACTATGCCTCCAACAAACGCCCCCATGTCTTCCACCACACTGGTTACACACAGGTAAGGTGGATCTCTGAACTCCAGGAGTAGGAGCACTCGCTACTGAAGCTGCAGGTCTAAATCTCTGCCTCTGGAACTGCACTGACCTACCCACTGGTCTCTGGCTCCTACTACTCCGAGGAACAAAACTTCCTCTACCCCTCTTCGCAGAAGAAGACCCTGCCTCGAACTGGGGCCTTCTAACCCTAACCTCTTCCTCTGAAGCAGCTGCAATAACTTGAGCTCGCTCTACACTTCGAGCTGCTGCCACAAGCTGTGAGAAATCCTGATATCTGGATCCAGCCACTAAGCACATGATCGAGGGCCTCAATCCCTCCTCAAATCGCCGACATCTATCAATCTCATCAGTAATGATACCCCCAGCATACTGACTCAGTCGAATAAACTCAACTTCATACTCAGTTACGGTCCGATGATCTTGCTTCAAATCTAGAAACTCTCTTTTCTTCCCATCTTTATACTCCCTAGGAGTATACTTCAACTCAAATTCTCTCAGAAAATCCGCATAAGACAAGGTTGGTGGATCATCCATAGAATGGGGCACTGTCTTCCACCAGTCGTAGGCATCCTTCTGTAGCAAAGATCTTGCATAGTCAAACTTCTCCTCTGAAGTGGCTTGCAACTGCACAAATACCCTCTGAACTCTATCAAGCCACTGTTCTGCTACAGCCGGATCAACTGTACCAAAGAAATCCTCTGCTCCATATTTCCTTAGCTTATCATAGTGCCTTACTGGTACTGAAGGCTGAGGGGGTGGTGGCGGTGGCTGTGGTTGCACAGGTGCTTGTCTCATAGCTTCCAACATAGGCCTAAACCAGGCTGGCGGAACCTCCTCCCCAGCTGGTCTACCCGACACCGAAGCAGGTGCCTCCTCAACACTATCAACCCTAGCTCCCTCAGCAGGAGCAATACTCTCGGCACTACCCTCAACAGATTGTCGTGAATGAGATGCCATCTCTACCTATATCTGCAAACACAGCAGAATATTCCTCATTAAAGATCAAAGACTGCCATACCAAAACATGTATTTTACTCAAAAACCCACTTTAAAAATCAAAATATTCTTTTTCTTACAATTGATCTAGGTTGAGAATCTCAAACCTAGGCTCTGATACCAAAAATTGTAACACCCCTTCCCGACCTACGTGTGTAAGCTGAGTAGAGGCGCCACCCTATCCTAATGTTGCTACCACTTTTACTTAGTCAAATTTTTGTTCCGATTTTTATAGAAATTTTGCCATAGTTTTGCCTAAAAATTCAATCCCAAGTGTCGACAAAACTGGTTTTTTTTTTTTCTAATTTTTGAAAACATTTTTACACAAACCAATGCAAACAAAATCATTCTCAGTACACTTCCAATAAATCCCCCTTATAACCTCAACTACAACCTGCAAAAAGGATTTACACTTCTAGTACAAAATAAAGTAAAGGTTTATTATGAAATACAGCAGATAAAATCTTTGTTCACTATGCAACGGAAAGTAACAATATTTACAAATTCATATACATCAAAACTCAAGTTTTACAACACATAAAATTTATACATGTTTGGCAGTCAGTCTTCGATCTTAAAGCCCACTATTCAATCTTCAAAATCTAGGCTCGACTCGGCCTAGAGGAACTCTCTGGTTCTTCCTTGTCACCTGAGCGAAGAATCACATTCGCGCTAAGCCAACGGCTTAGTAAGATAAAACATGCTAATGGTATGCTTTAATGTAATGCAATGCCACATATGTTATTGATAAGATCAATATCATAAATATAAAGTTAACCACATAATTATGCATTTCACAAATCATAGTCATATGAGCATACCACATTTCAACATCTTTCCACATTCAACATTAATCAATCATACTCAATAACCAACATCTCATTTCATTAACTCATAACATTATTTAGGACATTCATATAACCCTGACACCTATGGGCCCAACAAGTATTTAATACGATATTCAGAGTTCAGAGTTACTGCTTTGGTTCATAGTCACAATAATCACGCCCGTAGGCAAGTGTAACAGACCCAGTCTCTTGGATCATCAACTCAACACATATGAGGAGATCCTCAACCCGGCAAGACTGTTACAAATCATATATCTCATAGTGTAACAGACCCAGTCTCTTGGACCATCAACTCAACACCTATGAGGAGGTCCTCAACCCGGCAAGACTGTTACCTGTCATCATTTCTTAGGCATGCCACCCAAATCCAGAACTCTGAAACTGAATAACATATTAAACAAACAATTCATTTCCATTCTCAATTCTCATCACATTTAGGCAAACATGCCTTCTTTCTTTCAATTACATCATCTTAGCCAATAACAATGGCTTCACATTTCATTTCACAATATAACATCTCATTATTCAAGTATATATATATATATATATCTCATCCATGATCACATTATATCTCACATAGCATCATTCATAAATATCAACATTTCATACCACATTACTCATGAAACACATTACCATTCACAATGCACAACATAACATTGTTCAATCTCAACAATGCAATTAGGGCAAAGAACAATTGATTATAACATTCATTGATTCAAGTGTGTTTAAAGTGTTTAGGGTTAGGTTTAAGGACCAACCTACCTTTGGAAAACCAAAGCAATGCAAAAAGAACAAAGAATTAAAACCCTAACCATAAATAGTACATTCTGGTTTTAAACTCCATTTTATCCTTATTTTGAAAAATTGTATAAAATAATCTACTTGACTAAAAATTCTAAAATTTTTACAGAATTTAGTTTTGTATCTTAAAATCATCCCTTTAAAATTTCAGATCAAACTGAACACAAAATCTTGGTCAAATAGTTCACCTAACCAGACTGCCCCAATTGCCCTGCATCCTGGCAGCAGTTCTGAACTTTGTGAATTCCATAAATCAAATTCAATCAACGTGGTTCCAAATTATTTTTCTCAAATACTAGACTCACTAAGCAACAACATATCCAAAATTCGATTGGATATGATTTTTCTACATTTTATTAAAAATCACGAAATATAGCTGTCCCAGTTAAGGTACCTGCTGGAACAGGTCTAATGAAAATAATCTTTCTAAACTCATAACCATTCCAAAATCGAATCAACATATTTTTCAGTCATTCTACACTCATAGAGGCACAACATATCAAAAATTCACTTCAAGAACATTTTTCTATAATTAATTAAAAATCATACAAATCACAGCCTTTACTAATTGTAAAACAGAAACAATTTCACTAAACACAACTCTTACTCAACACAATCACTTCCAACACCTTCACCAACTCAACTTCTCATCATCAAACCAACAAACCCTAATTCCTTTCTCACACCACTTCAAAAGAATTGAAGAAATTAAAGAAAAGATCTTACCTCAAATGAAGAAATCTACAAATCTTTAACCAAAACCCTTGTTTCTTTCTTCAAAATGCTTCAAACCTCAAGATCACCTCTCTTTCTCTCTTTGTCTATGGAGAATCCGGCCACTTCAAGAAAGAAAGAAGAAAATGCACAAGTCAAACACCTTTTCTTCTTTTAAGCTCCACCATGCATCTTACAAGGAAAATTACCAAAACACCCTTAACCATATAACTAACTCTTTGTCTCATATAAGCCCTTTATAGTAATTTCATTAACAACCAAAAATATCTTCTTCCACTTAACCATCACCTTGACTCTTCATTTGACCAATGTATATGTTAATTATATCATCATATAAACAACATATACATTTGTCTCTAAACCCTAAATTTCTTCTCCAAAACACATATACATATACATTCTCTTCCCATTTCTTTTCTCTTACAATTTAACACATATATGCACAAACATTCACTTCCCAATATATATATCAACAACCACAATAACAACAACATACTCAAAACTTCTAGGGCATAAATAAGGATATTACATTTTTGGCTGAATTTTTTTCAGGAAAACACTTTCATAAGTTAACTAAATGCATGTAAAATTTCATGGGAAAATTCCTTCGTTTGCCCCTTCAACGGACTGCCCAAAATGAAAGCTGCAGAATGGTGCCCAAAAGGGACCATTCGGCCCAATTTTCAAAACTTGAGGGAAATTCATTTTTTTCTTGCGAAATTGATTTTTAGACTCCTTTTGTGATACCATTGAAGGACTAAGGGTCCCTCTTTCAAAAATCAAACCAAAGGGGTGATTAAAAGTTCATCAAAGTTTATGGATAATTGAGCAAATTTAGGTAGTTTGTTTTGTTTTCATTCTTTTCACTATCAATTGATTACAAATGGTTCAAGAGCACTTTCCCACATATTTACTACACATAATAACATCATTTCAAAACCATTTCAAAAGTCCCATAATGCAAAATATGTGAATTAATTGAAAAGGGCAATGATTTAAGTACCAAACCTTAATTCTTTTAACTTGTTTCTAGTTCTTTTATGCCTTCTTTGCTTCCTTCTCTCTCACTTCTTGATTTCCTATAATTTTCATAAAATCCATGTCAAGAAAATAATAAAATTTAAGTGCTTCATGCCTTATTTTGCTAACTAATACTACTATTCATCCTTTTTATCCTTAATCTTATATGTGCAAATCATCTCTTTCACTTTCTCTTCAACTTCTTAAATTTTCTATAATCATCATATTTATTCTTTCATTTGTATCGTGCAAATAATATAACCAATGAAAGAAATAGGACCATAGATGAATTTCCTTACCTTAAAGTCTTATTCTCCACCCAAGTGTGCAACCAAAATTAGCTACTTGAAAAACAATCTCTCTCTTTTCCCTTTCTCTTCTATTTGGCCAAGCAAGAACAAAGGGAGCTCTTGTCTTTTATTTATTTGGTGTTCTCTCCTCCAAATGGAAGCCAAGAGAGGTTAAGATGTGATGGTGTAAGTGTTGATTTCCCATTGGTACACTTAAGTGGGAAAATGGCTAATTCTCATTGGTCCAAATGTCTCTTTGTTTTATTTATTTAAAACCCAAGCCCTTGGACTTTCTTTTAATTATATTTTGGCCCCTCAACCTCCTTGTGCTGTAATTTTATGGTCTAAGATGAGAAAAGACCAAAATACCCTCCGGCGATTACTCGTTTGTGACTTTTAAACCGCGCACTTTCGCCGAATGCTGTGGTACACTTTTTGACTCAGTTTTTCCTCTACTTTTCATTTTTGAGATCCATTATTACTTTCGAGACACTTTTGAAAATGACCATGATGCCCCTGGTCAAAATCCACTATATCTTCCAAACCGTGCATTTTTCAGGAAAAACCGTGTCGCGCCGTTGCTAACCGATTTTTCTCTACTTTCCATTTCTGGAGTTTGTTATATGCACTATTAAGGACCTCCGGAACAACTTTTAGTTATTACAGTCACCTCCACAAAACTTTGCAATCTTTTCAAATAGGTCCTTTCAATTCTATAGAACTTCCCTTCACTTCGCGCTCTTGAGTAGCTTCTCGGGATGGTTCCTCTTACTATACATGGACATACTGTACATATGTATAAGTTGGGTTGTGACAGGGAAAGACAAAAGAACCATTTTTCTAAAAGAAGTAATAAGAGAGGGAATTATCAGTCTAGTAGTCAAAGTACGCAAAAAGCGGTGGATGTCAATGCAAATTGAAGCAGTTTTTAGACCTAGGAAAACCTTTGTCTTGTATTTTTAACAAGTTATAGAAGAAAGGAATTGTACAATCATTAAATCCTCAACCTTTGCTGAATCCTTTACCCTCAAATTTTAATACCAAAGCCTTTGTCAATTTCATAATATACAAGGACACGAGATAGATAGATGCATTTGATTTAGACATGAGATTTAAGATCTTATTGACAGTGGTAAGTTACCTGAGCCTGATAAGCCCAACACCAAGAGCACTTCTTTGCCTAAATTCGGAGGGGCACCACCGTCTGCAACCTTCATGATAGAGGGAGGATTGGAAGAGAGTTTTGTCTTGTCATCTTGTCAAGATGTAGATGGAGAAATTGCTGAGTAAATGGTTGCTAGTTTTGACTCTTATCCTTAATATGTCCACGTAGAGAAAGCTCTTTCGACTTAAAATCAATAAAACTTCTCTTAGCTTATTTTGATTTGTGTTTCATTTTCTTTAATGTTTTATGGAACAATTATGTTTTTCAAATTAAGGTTGTTTGAATAAATTACTTTCATCAAATTTTGTTTATGATTGGTCTTTGTTCATTTTGCCGCTCAACCAATGATGAGTCTAGCTTGATATTCATAAATTAATGTATCTATGCATTATAATTCAAAAGACATTACTAGATGAGGGAATTGTTCTATAACATTGAGCTGTGTAAGATTACTTAGAGAAGGCTCCTGCATAATTATGAGTGTCTAGGTCTTAGTCAATCTTAGAACATTCTTTGACAAACTTTTGAGGCAAAATTGAACTCTGCTTATTTAAGGGAGAGATGATCAAGGCATTATTTAGTTAGCTAACAACTAGTATCCACCCTATTAATATCAATCCCTAGTTTGTCCCTTTGAGCCTTCATAAAATTTTTAGCTTGCTTTCATTATCTTGTAAACCCCAACAACCTACCCTGAGATATTGTGACACTTATGACAAGTCTGAGGACCACTAAGGTACCAAGGACAAAAGGAGATCAAGGAAGAGGGTGTATAGTCAAGACCATAAAGATAGTTACTTGAATTGGATGTAATATATCAGATCTATCAAGGCACCGAAGGGTCCATCCTCACCAAAATAAACTCACTCTAATCCACTCATCCATAGTCATAAGCATATAATGGTACAAACAAGATAACTCTTTTAGAGCTAGGATAAAAAAAGAAGCAAAAAAGAGTCAAAAAAAAGAAAATGAAAAATAAAAATGAGAAAGAAATGAAAACCCCAAAAAAGGGCAGTTAACTCCAAAAGGCCGGCTCATAAAGCCAACAAAGTTCTTCTTACCTGAAGTATCAGAAGACTTTCACTTAGTTTACAAATTGACATGAATTAGTCCAGCCCAGCCAAAGACTTAATAAGAGAAAGACCATCTTATCCAACATAGCTCCGAGTCCGCAATCTTGAAAGTCTTAGACTTGATATTCCAAAGTGGAAGAAGAAAGAATAATGGTCCTAAGTTTTTACAAAAGGAAAAGATTAAGAATTATGCCAAGAAGATGGAAGGACATTCAAGCTTTATATTCTCAGGAAGTCAGAATGTAAAAGTTATGCCCGGAGTTTAAGAATACTTTCAACAACATGTGGTTCTATCAAAAAGTTTATAGTGTGAAGATTTATCTATAATGTTACATCAGCTCCAATTTGAAGATGGCCTTCACTTAACCCATGATCCTTATAGACCCCATTTCAAGCCTAATAAAGACTTGTTGATCTCTCTTGGTGGGTAGAGTCTATTAGTGGAGATTATTTGAATAAGTATGCATATGAGTTAGACAATATTTAAACTTAATAAGGCCAAGTAATGTGTATGTGCCTATCCGAAGTGCAACAGTTCTTGATTAAATAAAAATGATTCCTGAGTTTAGTATGGTAACTAGGGTTGTCATATTATAGGTATGTTAATTTGAAAAAATCAAGTCCCGAGGTATAATGAAACTAATTTGGCAAAGCCAAAATATGATTTTAAATTTAAAAAAAATGCAAAACATTCATGTTAAGGGAAGTATATTTCATTATTGATCCTTAAAGGACATAATGGACAAAAGAGGGCTAATGAGTGGATCATTTTCAAGGCCATGTCATGAAGAAGGTGCCAATCAAATGGATGTCTTTTGTGTCCCTATCCTGCTAGGGCCTCCGTTACACATGCTTTGTACATCAAGAAGATAAAAGCCATAGATGTGAAGTCTTCTACTGATTCTATTGCAAGACATGAACAAGAATCTGGAAAGAACCAATGGGAGTGCTTTAACTAATCGCCACATTCTGTGAGTCAAATGGAACCGTTGTAAGTTTCATCCATGCATATTATGCATGCATGAGTATAGCACATTGCATTTTGTTACCCTGCATTGCCGATTCTTTGCAAAAGTGAACAACAATACTCTGTGAAGCAAACATGAAGCAGATATGGAACCAGGGGGAATGGAAAGCCCATTGCTTGAGAAAGATCTAGTACTTTCAAAAATGGAGATGCATGCTTATGCAAAGAACCAAACAAAATGCAAATATCAATCAAAGCCTACATGGGAACAAATTCATTTGGTTTGAGACTATACAGGGGGTAAAACTTCCTCTTTTCAATTCTTGATTTTATGCGTGTACAAAACATTTTCTAACTCACTTTCAATATTTTGCCATACAGGGGGCACAGAGAAAATATTAAAACTAGCTAAAAAATAGCTAATTTTTTTCAAAAGGAAGAACAAAGGAAGAATTCAAATGGCAAGAGGTTAGTCCAGCTAGAAGAGCTGAAAGACCATCCCCAAGAATAGAGAATCAAAATGAAGATCCATTTTTGTAGAAACAAACACTTTCAAATGGATTTGTTGAAGAATCCATGACCTATATTAGACTTGGTGAAGTATCAGATGGCTTAATCATAGCCTATATCAGATTTGGTGAAGTATCCTAACGGCACAATCTCTAACCTATATTGGATTTAGTGTAGTATCCTAACGGAATAATCACAACCTATATCGGATATGGTGAGGTATCCTGATGACACAATCTCTAGCCTATATTAGATTTGGTGAAGTATCCTAACGACATAATCTTTAGCCTATATTTCATTTAGTGAAGCATCATAACGGCATAATCATAGCCTATATCAGATTTGATGAATTATCCTAATGGCACAATATTTAGCCTATATTGGATTTGGTGAAGTATCCTAATGGCACAATCCCCAACCTACATCAAATTTATTGAAATATCCTGATGGAAAAATCTTTTTCAAGTCCATAACTCAAACCGGGTCCATAACCCAAATCACCTCAGGTCCAGAACCCAAATCTTTTTTTAGTCCAGAACTCAAATTGGGTCCAAAACCCAAATCACCTCGAGTCCATAACCTAAATCTTTTTTTAGTCTATAGCTCAAACAAGGTCTAGAACCCAAACCAGTCTCGGGTCCAGAACCCAAATCTAACTAGCTCAGCTCGAGAATCCTAATCATTTTTTTTGTCCAGAACTCAATTTGGGTCTAGAACCCAAACCAGCTCAGGTCCAAAACCCAAATTATTTTTTAGTCAAGAACTCAAACCGGGTCTAGAACCAAACAACTTAGGTCCAGAACCAAAATTATTTTTGAGTACATAACTCAAACCGGGTCTAGAACCTAATTCATTTCTTCCAAATTAATTCAAAAATTATGTTGCTTTTTACTCTTTGAATCAATTCAAGATTATTCAAGTAGGGGGCAAACTGTAGACCCTTAATTTTGCCTCTAAGTTGGTATAATTTTAAAAGATTTAAACCTGATTTATAACTTTTAAATAGGTCTTTAAATGTATTGGTCTGGTTTTGAATGGCATTTGACATGGACTTTGATACTGAAGAGATCTTGGCCAACAATTGAGTTTCCTAATTAAATTAGAATCCTTTTATAGCTTGGATTAGGCAGATTAGGTTTAGGTGAACCCTGATTTTGCCTATAATTAAAGAAGTTTAATACTTTAACAGGTATCAAAATTTTTTTGCCACAATCAAGCAAGAAACACTGAGCAATACTTAACAACAACCATCCACATTCATCAGACTTCAAAGGCAGCAATCATTGTCTTTGATCTTTTGTCCATCTAGAATCAATCAACAATTTTGGTGGAACCAACAGCAAAGGTTTGGTCTTAATCAATAATTTTTTTGCGTTCACAGTAGCCATAACATGCTTTCTTTTCAATGTTTTGATGATTTATTTTGATATTAATTTTCCAGTAGCATAAAATTGTTAAATCTAAATTATATGTTTTATAAACCAAGGTTCAATTCATTCACCAGTAGCTTAAGGTTTGATTTAAATCACTAGCTCAATCATTAAAACCCTAATTGCTTTCTTAAATCCCAAATAAAACCCTATGTTATTTTGTTAAAACTAAAAACCCTAAATTGTCTGTGAGTGGGGATTTTTGCCCCCACTCCCGATGGAATAGTTCTTGTGACTTCGGCACTATTTAGGCTCAGGGCCTTAGAGAACACGGGCCTAAGCTCAGAGAAAATGGAGTCGCCACCTGGACGGGCCGGGAAAAAGAAAGGGGTAGATGACTCAATTCCTAAGGAATCCCCAACCCCCTAATGGGATCGAAAAGTTGGGTACGTGTGGGAAAGATGAGAAATGACCCAGCACCCCCATAACGCCCGGTTCATTGGAACCGACCACCTTTGCAGGTCTTAATATTATAAAATTCTTAAATATAACAATATTATCCATATTACATGCAACAATTAAAATAAAGCATCATTATATTAAAATCAAAGCAAAGTCCAAACAAAGCAAATAAATGGACACCCATCCAAGGATGAAAACATGTCCTTACATCGTCCTTGTCTAAACTAAATAGGACAGCCACCGAAAGATAGAAACATGTCTTTTACATTGGTCCAAAATATAAAAACAATTTAAATTACATGAAAATTAATTAATGAGGTACCCATAAAGTGGAAACATACCTCTTACAATTTTAATGCCAAAACAAACAAATAATAATCATAATAATAAAGAAAATATCCATCCATGATAAATTAAATAAATCAAGCATTAAAATTAAATAAATCAACCAACAAAATATATAATAAACTACATAATCAAATCTAAAATTAAATAAAGCAATAAATATATAAATTTAGGGTTCACATCTTTAAATAGGATTCTTTAATTAACATTTAGGGTTTTGGAATTTTGAAATTATTATATTTATTATTTAGGCTACTATGATGATTTTTGGAAAAATAGAATGGATTAGGGTTTTATAAATTTAAGAAATTAGTGAGGTTTTTGGTTAATCAATTTATGGTTTAGGGCTAACATCATGAAATTAGGGTCTTGGAACCTTATGACATTAGGGTTTATAATTTTAAAAGATTGGGTTTTAGGTTCACTGGATTATGGTTACTAAGTTAAGAATTAGGATTTAGATTTACTAGATTGGGTTTTAAGTTCACTGGATTAGGGCTTTAGGTGTTGATGAACTTGTCATAAAGTTTTGGTGTTTTAAGAATTAGGGTTTAGGAAAACTAGGGTTTACTGGATTGGGTTTTGAGAATTAATAAGATAGCTTAGGGTTTTTGATATTTTTGAAAACATATTCGATCTTAGGATTTAGAAAAACAATTTAGAGTTTTACAGAAATAATTATGATTAAAGTTTTTAGAAACTATAATGAAGATTAGGGTTTGGAGAATTAAGAAGACCTTTTGAAGTTTCGAACAAAAAGTTAGGGTTTAGATGATTAAGAAAATAGTTCGGGGAAAAATAATTTAGGATTTTAAAGTTTTAAAAATGAAAGAATAATTTCGGGTTTTAAAGTTTTGGAAAAAGAAGAATAATTTAGGGTTTTTGATAATTTAATTAATGATTTAGGCAACTGGTCAGTTTTTAGTTTTTAGTTTTAATAAAACATGCAAGTGGAGTTTTGAAAACTAACTGATTAATGTATGAACTAAAGTAAACAATTAAGGTTATTAAAACAAAGATCAAGTTACTGCATATTCTTATTAATCAAGGAAAACAAAGCTACTGTGAACATATTATTTATGACTAAAGATCAAACCTGCATAGTCGGTTCCACCAAAAAGTTGATTTCTGGATGAACAATAACAAAGGCAATGTTGCTGCCTTTGATGGATTGATGATTGATGAATGCTGCTAACTCCTTTTTGCCGTGTCTTCTCCTAGGGTTTTCTGTCTCCTCCTTTCATCCCAAGTCAGATGTCCAAAGTCTAGCTCCTGTTCCCTAATTCTGTGTTTTAATACGGAATTTATATGAAAAATAAATAACCTACTTCTAATTGTCTAAGGAAATTAAAACCATTTAGGAAAAGAAATCAAAACCAAATAGAATTTGGTTTCGGAAAAAACTGCGCTAGCAAAAAAACTTCTGCGGGCTACGAAAATATCAAGTGAAAGCTAGGGTGGGCCAGCCAATTGGCCGTAGGAATTTCCTGCAGTGAATTGGCTTGTGCTCAATTCGCCATAGGAAATTCCTGCGGTGAATTAGCCCAAGCCAAATCACTTTCAGTGATGAAATTTTTCGTCGTTGATTTTTCCATCTCCGATTTTTATTTATTTATTTATTTATTATTCTTATTTTTTTATTCTTATTTTTAAATTTACTAATAAATACTAAAATAAATATTATTTATTTAAAATATCACAAAAATTATTTTGTACTATATAAAAAAATATTGGACTAGACTGGGTCAAAAATTAAGGGTCTATAGTTTGCCCTCTGCTTGAGCGATTTGAGACTACGACAAAAGAGAGTGAAAAGAAATGTGATTTTTGACTGGATTTGGAGCCATGCTGGACTTCCAAGGTTGGTTTAAGCTCTGGACTCAAAAATAATTTAGGTTCTAGACCTAAGCTAGATTTAGGATTTGGGTTCTGGACCTGGGGTAAGTTCTGGACTTAAGGGTAATTTGGGTTCTGGACCCGAGCTAAGTTCTGAACTTAAGGGTAAGTTGGGTTCTGGACCTGAGATAAGTTTTGGACTTAAAGGTAATTTGGGTTTTGGACCCAAGCTAAGTTCTGGACTTAAGAGTAATTTGGGTTCTGGACCCAATCTAAGTTCTGGACGTAAGAGTAATTTGAGTTCTGAACCCGAGCCAAGTTCTGGACTTAAGAGAGATTTATGTTCTGGACCCGAGCTAAGTTCTAGACTTAAGAGTAATTTGGGTTATGGACGTGAGCTAAGTTCTGGACTTAAGAGTAATTTGGGTTCTGGTCCTGAGCTAAGTTATGGACTTAAGGGAGATTTGGGTTCTGGACCCGAGCTAAGTTCTAGACTTAATAGTAATTTCGGTTCTGGACCCAAGCTAAGTTTTGGACTTAAGAATAATTTGGGTTCTGGACCCGAGCTAAGTTCTGGACTTAAAAGTAATTTGGGTTCTGGACCCAATCTAAGTTCTGGACTTAAGGGTAATTTGGGTTCTGGACCCGAGCTAAGTTCTGGACTTAAAAGAGATTTGGGTTCTGGACCCGAGCTAAGTTTTGGACTTAAGAGAGAATTTAAGTTTCGAACCTAAGCTAAGAGAGATTTAATTGTCTGCAAAAAATAATTGTAGTCAGTAGGATACTAAAGGAAATTGCAAAAAAAAAAAAATTCGCTAATTTTTACCATGCCCATATCTCCTTACCCCTTGGGTGTAAAAATATTTTAAAAGTGCAAAAATATTTATATATACGCAAATATATGAATGATTGAATTGAATAATTGAGTTTCCTATTTATTTACTATGTAGTTCCTATTTATGCACTATTTAACTATTCATTTTCTATTTATAAATAGTCATTTACTATTTATTAATAGTAAAACTTACTTTTTTTTTCACGAGAATACTATTTTTCTCTTTTTATTTTTGTCTTTTTCCCTTGCAATTTTTCTATATAAACGTCGGGTCATTTATTCATTTCATTCATACTTATACATTTTGAATTCAGAGGGTTTAGAGAGTTTAGCATAGAGTTGAGGAGAAAATGCATGCTTCAAGATCAGGAACTCGATCTAATGCTGAGTTTTAGAGTTTATTCGGTAGCATGAAAATGGAAATATAAGTCTACTAGCCGGGATGCAGCTTCATCGTAGTTCAAATCAAAAGAGTAAGGTAATAATTCAATTATTTATTTTTAATAGCAAATTATTTTTTGTTTTTGTGTTTTTGTTATTTTTTTTGTTATTATTTTGTTTTGTTTTGTTGTTTTTTTCTCTTTTTTTTTGTTTATTTTTTTGTTTTTGTTGTTATTTTTTATTTTTTAAGATTTAGGAAAAATAAATTAATTAGATGAATATATATAAGTAAATAGATAGAGTAAAAATAGAACATAAATAAATTTAGTTTAAAAATCAGTGGTATTAATATAATGATATACTTACCTTGTATTAACTTACCTGGCTCCATTTTAGCTTGATCTGTAACATCCCCATACTCTATATAAGTACTATACATATACCTTGTATACATACAGTACGTATATAAAGTATAAGAATGTCACTTTTCATTTCAGATTAAAAACCTTTACTTTAGTTCCAAACAATAATACATTTTATTCAAAATACAACATAATTAAATTGTACATGTATGCACCACCTTCTAGTTGGTCTCGAAATACTCTTACCCTTCTCGTGGCATAACGATTTGACTTCCAGATCAACCACCTACTCACCTGCGCGATTTACAAAACCGTGCTAAGCTCGAAAGCTTAGTGGTACAAATAAATAATATAACATTCATTACAGAAAAATCATACTTCCTACATTAAGATCATGTATAATAATTTTCTTATCATGTTTTCCCCTTTTCAAAGCTTTCTTTACATTTTTCCACTAATCTCATAATTTATATACATAAACACATATATCATTACAACAACCTACAATACAATGATTTATCAAAACATTCATGAAATAATACTTACAATTTCTATATCCTTATACATATTACACATCATATTGTATTTTCATAATCTCATTATTCAGCAGTTTATCAAGCCACATTCATTTTCAGTAAATTGCTTATGTATTGTAATCATCACATTAAAGCAAAGACATGCATGGGCCCAAAGAATCTAATATGCTATTCAAAGTTCAGAGTCACTGCTTTGGTCCATAATCACATTCATCAAGCCCGTAGGCTATATATATCTATCCATGGATAGTGTAACAGACCCAGTCTCTTGGACCTCATCCCGGCTAGACCCTTGGGCCCCAGTCTCTTGGTCCTCAACCCGGCTAGACTGTTACATTTTTTAGGCTTACGACCCGGTCTTTTCACCTCAAAAACATCATATTTCACATTTTTCAGATGGGCTCGGCTTACGACCCGGTCTTTTCACCTGCCCAGCGAGTCATAGGCATGCCGCCAAACCCAGAACTCTGAAAATGAAAATTAAATAACATACTAGGTACACAATTAATTCATTTATCTCATTATCAATCTCTTTCACAACTCATTTCTCATTTCATTTCTCATAATCAAACTAGGCAACCATGCCCAATTATTTCATTTGCATCTTTATAGCCAACAACAATGGCTTCACATCTCATTCACATCTCATTATTAGGGTATACATAACCATTTTCATTGTACATACATTTTGTATGCTTATTATATCTTTCATATTTCATATTTCACCTTTATATCCATTAACATTAGTTTCATATTTTATCATTGAGATATACATAGCAAATTACATTATTCATATTTTTAGAATCTTCAACATACATTCCACATAGTACACATAATACAAATCATAGCACATTTCTCACATATGAACAATATAATAGATAACTTAACACATTTTTCAATCAAATGTGTTAAGTCCCATAGTCATGCAAATATATATATCATATAGGATTTGTACTTACCTCAAGAGAAACTCACACCAATCTAAACTCCTCTTCTAAGAATCCTCCAACACTTGAATTAGGGCAACCCAATCACTTCAAAACCTAATCAAAAAGTGATCATACACACTCACTCAGAGATACACATGAGATAATATAGATACGAACCAACTAGGGCAAACTCTACACATGACACGCTCACCAACACGGGCGTGTCCCTGATCGTGCCCTAAACCAACAATACAGAAACTTTGACACGCTCAGTAACACGGGCGTGTCCTTGGACGTGTCACTCATTCTGCCTCACAGAAACATTGACACGCCCAACAACACAAGCGTGTTCATGGCCGTGTCAATTACTTTATCTCACAGTAGCTATGACATGCTCAGTAACATGGCCGTGTTAATGGTCATGTCACAAACGTCAAACTCAGTACCGTTGACACGCCCAACGACATGGCCGTGTCAGGTAAGAATTATACATTTCAAACTCTCATCCATGAAAACACAATCACTCCAAAATCCATACTACAACACCCTTAATCAACATCTTGGTTTATATACACATAAATCACCTATTAATTTAACACTTATATAACTTCAACATATCATAATAATAATCATTATATACATCATCCATATATCAATTATTCAATTCCCCAACTCATTTATTAAACCCTTACTAAACAATTTCAACAATCCATCATCATCCTCACAAATAAGCATTTATCATCATCTAAATACCAATTCAACATATATATATACTTCAATCTTTCATTATCATAATCTTCACACACTAACCATATCAAATATAAACACAATCAATAGAAATCAACACAAAGAAATGAACACTTGAATTCTTTGCCAAATCTTCAATATCCACCTTCAATTCTCTTAAAGCCCTTAAGAATTTGATGTGTATGCCAACAAAATCACATCTCACTCTGTCTCTCTCTCTCTCTCATTCAAGAAGAAGAAGAAAAAGAAGAAAGAAAGAAAGAAGATCTTTTCTTCCTTTTTCACTCTTATCTTATATATATATTAATATAATTAAATCCCTTAAAAATTCTCCACCACACACTTGTCATTCCCTTTGACTTCCTTTTCTTCTTTTTCTCTTGTTATTATTATTATTATTATTATTACAACTTACTTTTCCTACACCAATATATACATCATGTATATGTGATGTATATGTTGCTATATGTATATCTCTTATAATGTATTTATATTTCCCATATTTTTCAAATACCATATATACATATCATCCTTCATCTACATCTATCTCTTATAATATTTTCTTTACATATTTTACCAACATATCTTCTCACAACTACTATTCCAATGTACACCAAAATCGGGGTATTACATGATCGTTGAGTTTTCTGGGGCGGAGGGTATGTCTATAAAGCCCGACAATGGTATGATGAAGCACCTTCTCTGGTAAGACGGATTATCTGAGATTGCAGTTTTGAAAGCTTTATCTTGCAATTACCATCCCCGGAGTGTAGTTCAAGCATTGTCAGAATGGTGGATGGACATGACCCATACTTTTTACCTACCTATAGGAGAAATGACCATTAGCCCAGTCGATTATACAACCATAACTGGTATCTAGTACTATGGCCTTCTGGTCCCTCTTACCAATGATATTCTAACATTCGAAGAAGTCCAACAGTTAATCTGTATGGAACCATCATTTAAAGGGCCTTTTAAAATAAAAATTGAGCCAATTTGAAGTTATTGGATGAACTGCGAAGGACGGGTTCGTAGAGAAATAACTAAACAATATGCTCGAGGATTTTTACTATATTTGCTCGAGTCGACCGTTTTAGGAAGCACTAAATTCGCCATCCATTTGTCGGTGCTGAGGGCCCTTACTGATATGAGTATGGTACCACTTTATGGCTGGGGTGAAGCTGGCCTTGCCTGTCTTTACCATGGACTTGACAAAATTTGCAGAAATAAGAAGTCTTTTGTTAGCTTTATGGCGGTTGTCAAGGTACTCTTCTTCCACCATTGTCAATTCCATTCTTATTCTTGCATGAATTTGATTTTTATTATTGTTGTAGGCATGGGCATATGAGCATAATATTGTGAGGGTGCCTGGCATTTCCCAAGAGAGAGTCAGGTATCCGAGATTAAATATTTAGTTGTCAGACCACGTAGAAGTTTCCGGCTCTCACCATGTGCACACCCAACGCTCTCTCTTGAGTTGCTTAACCTAGGGCCAGGTAAAATAGCATTAGTATACTTTAAAATTTATAGAAAAATTTACTTACCTTATGTCATTTTGTAGGTTAATTTGGCCTGGTGGAACAAAAAAGAGCGGACAAACTAGACTTCCTCCATAAATGCCGCACTGCCTTTTCAACATACCCGCCGAGTCATTGCCGGCCCTGTGTCTAGTTGTTGGTTTCTCAGAGAGAGAGTATATGAGTAGTTTCTTGGTCATGAGTAGTGGAGGATCCCAATGCATTGCCCAGAGTATACTTTAAATATCACATCAATACCAGAGAATGCATGGTGTTTGGCTTGGCACGATTATGATGTTGAAACCTTTCTCTATCCACCGGGTGCATCTTATACCCAGTTTATTCAAATAGGGCTCTTAAACTTTGATGTGTCCCCTTTTGGTGTATGGGAGGTTCCCGAGGAAAATGAGGATAGAGATGAGGAGGAGTATCACGGAAAGGGAAGAGAGTCTATCTTGCATCTCGGGGCTAGCACTTCTCAGGTAAACTTTTACCATTTTTCCACTACAATCGCTTCTTTCTTAACTTGTTTTGACTTTTTTAATGATTGTTGCAGGTTGCTGGCTCATTTGGTCATGAGGCTGGGCCTTCTTTTACTGCTCCTCAATTTGCTTCTAATCAACCAGAGATGCCATCTCATCCACAGGGCATTGATATGAATTACCGGTAGGTTTTCTTGTTTCAAGATAATTTATGCTATATGTATGCATGATTATGTATGCTCTTACTCTTTTTCTTTCTGGCTTATAGCGGATGCTTAAGGAACAAAACAAGAAACTTCAAAAAGAGTTGTCTACTAGTCATCAACAGATTGCCCATTTTGAAAAATTATATCACTAGTCAGATCAAGATTTTCGAGACTTCCGGTTTCAGGGGATGAGAGATCCTGGTGCTTCTTCATCTAGTGGCCTCCAAGCTGACTTTCGTCTACTTCAGATGAGGACCATTATATATCTGAATTTCAAGGTAATAGAGATTTAGTTGCTCCTACTTTGAGCAGACTTGGGATGGGTGATATGCCTCCTTCTTCAATAGGCGATGACTTTTTTAAAGCTTTGTTTGATCATGATCAACCACCTCATTCTTAGTGATGTATGATTATTGTATGAATTGAGGAAATATTATATAATAAGTATAATAATAATAAAAATAATGATGATATATAATTTTTATTTTTACTGCAACTCTTTTTTTTTCTTTTTCTTTTTTTATCATCATTATTACTACTATGCAATTATTAAACTTTCCTCTTCACATTTAATATTTCCACAGTATCACTAACCTACAAAACCAAAGGCAATGCGGTAATTCAAGATCCTTTCATTGCCAATTCCTTATCCTCATGCATCTCGATCTCACACTTTTCCTTATCAATTTTGGAATAGCACAATCATCCCATATAAATCTCTTTTCACGCCTCGATTTCATACAGAAGCCAGGAGATTTTCTACTTCAACGTAAAAATTCCTTTTAACAATTCCAAATTTCCTTCGGTCGTCAATAATGACAGAATTCCATTTGAAGAAAATAAAAGTTCTATTTAAAAATATGAATGTCATTCATTGGACACAAATATCTTGGTCAAAAATCAATACTTTGAAGTGTTTTCAAAATGTTAAATTGGACCATTCTTTTTTACATGCCATGGCTTCTTTTTGGAATGTGAATTCTAGGCATTTAAAATTAATGGCTTTGAAATATGTCCCTTGATTGAAGAATTTGAGGCCATCCTTGGATATCCAAGCAATCAACAAATGGCATTACCTATATTGATTTCCAAGACTCAAAAAAAGATAATTATGCTTGGTCCCTTAATTGACTTTTGCCTTTATTGTTCCAAGCAATCAAGCAATCAACAAATGGCATTACCAATATTTCAACTTTCAAAGCCCGAGGTTCTACAGTTGATGAGAGACGAGAAAATTCTACTTGGTCCCTTAATTGACTTTTTCCTTTCTCATTTGGCTCCTACTAAGGCATGGGGATGTATGCTTTGTCTTTGCTTGCTTGGCCAATTCTTGCTTGTTTCTTTTGATGGCGATATTGATCCGCGAGTATTGGATATCATGGACCAAATGGAAGGAGGTTTATCGCTGATACCCATGATCTTAGCTGAGACTTTAGTTGGATTAGAACAACTTAAATTAGGATTGTCAAAGAGACTGACTAGGAGTCCATTGTTGCTTCAGGTAATTATCTAAACTGCCCTTTTGGGTTTTCAATTTAGGTTTTTCTTCTTCTTTTTTTTTATATTGCTCTAATTTTTGCCTAGTCCGGCCATGTAGGTTTTCGAAACGAGTGAGCTGTCCTAATTTTTGCCTCAGCTGCCCTTGTGAGTTTTCAACTTAGCGAACCTTCCTTATTTTTTTAATTACATTTTTTCATATAGATTTGGCTTCAGGAGCATCTCTGCTTGCTCGATACTCCATTTATGAATTTTGCCAGATATCTGCCACAACATCATTCTGCTAGGAAATTACTCCATCCTTCTTCTTCGTATGTTGACTGGGTTGACTGAATCCACTCACGCGCTGAAGTCAACATCCATTGGTTAGTAACTTGGTGGAAGATTTCTCGTATCACCATGCGGACATACTTGATGTATGTTCCTCTTGCTGCTCTTCGTTGAGGTACTTGCTATGATCCTCACTGGCTTGATTGTCAGTATGGAGCTGAGCCTCGAGATTCTAAATTCACTCCTGATTTAGACATGCCTTGTCTGACTGAAGCCTACTTGGATTGGCTGAAGCAAAGTTGGCCTGCATGTTACACTTATCATCTTCCATAGATTTTACATTTGTCAATTTCTTTAGAAAGTATATTGTTAGGATGAAAAAATAATAAAAGAATAATAAGAGATGCTTCTTTTCCTTTTATAATTTGTCATCACCTTTTGCTATTGTGTTTATTTGTTTCATCCATATCTGGTCAAATACTTGTAACAGTGCGCACAAAATAATTTTAATATTAATTTAGTTTTATTAAATTGGGGAACAACCAAACATAAAGCCATCATACACAAGATCACTCTTGTTGCCAACTATCCCTTTCAGGTTTTCAGAACTAGTGGACTGCTCTAACTTTTTCAACCTAGCGAGCTCTCTCTTTCTCTTTTTTTATGCATAAAACTTCTTCAACCTATCAATGTTCACTGGCTCACTAAACTCGTTCCCATCCATGTCTTATAACTTCACTGCACCCTTGTTAATGACTTGTTTGACAACATATGGCCCTTCCCAGCTAGGTCTAAATTTTCCTCTTAGATTGGATACATTAGGCTTACATTGTTTCAACTCTAAATCACTGATTTTGAGTTTTTTGGTCTTAACTCTTCTATTGTAGGCTCGAGCTGTCTGCCTTTGATACAGTTGATGATGATACAATGCTTTTAACCTTCTCTCTTCTAGTAAAGCTAACTGCATGTATCTGCTCACTACCCATTCCATTTTAGGCAGTTTAGCTTCCAAGACCACTCTCAACGACTTGATCTCAATTTCAATTGGCAACACTACTTCCATCCCATAAACCAAAGAGAACGGTGTTCCTCAAGCAAAAGGAAGCATCTCCGACCAATCCCTATATGTCTTGGTCATCTTGGATAGGATCTGCTTAATTGTCTTGTTTGCTGCTTCTACTGCACCATTACCCTTTGGTTTATAAGGAGAGGATCAGTGATGATGGATTTGGTACTTCGAGAATAAATCCTTAACTGCTCCTTGAAACTGTACCCCATTGTTTGATATCACACATACCTGCAGATGAGGTTCTTTTCAATAAATCTAGCCATTTGACTTGCCCCCAGTTTGTTGAAGGATTTTACTTCGACCAAATTTAAAAAATAATCTACCGCTACTACAATGAAACGGTGACCGTTTGAGGCTGTCGGATGTATCTCTCCTATAATGTAAATACCCCAAGTGGCAAAGGACCAGGGTCAAGACATAGAATGCAATTCTTCAGGAGGCATATGATTTAAATTACCATACATCTGACATTGCTAGCACTTCTTTACAAACTCAATACAATCTCTCTCCATGGTTAGCAAATAGTAACCTTATCGAATTATCTTCTTAACTAGGGCCAAACCACTCATATGGGGACCGAAACTTCCTGCATGTATTTCTAACATGATATGCTCCACTTTAGGCTTCCTTAAGCACCTCAAATGCACCCCCATCAGGCCATCTTAGATATAACTCTCCATGGAAGGTGATGTATTGCAAGGACCACCGCCTTATGGCTCTTATTTCTTTCTTTGTTGCCCCCAATGGGTATTCCCCTTCCTCCAAAAATCATCTTATAGTATCATACCACGCATCATGGTCTATATCGGTTTTCATGACTGTCTCATATTCGAAGCAAGGAGTAGATGAACTGGTCAAAATCAGAGGCTTGAGGAATAAGTTGATAGGATTTTCCCATACCGAAGCCAATGTGGCTAGGACATCAGCCATCAGGTTTTCTTCTCTTGGTAGGTGTATAAACCTACACTCCTTAAAGTTCTTCTTCATCATAGTCAAGTAATGGTGGTATGGTTTTAATTTCTCTTCTTTCAACTCCCACCTCCATTTACTTGGGATACTACTAGCAATGAATCGCCAAAGACTTCCACCTTATCCACCTTCATAATCATTAGAGTTTCCAAACCAAAGATACATGCTTCGTACTCCACCATATTATTGGTTGCCCTGAATTTCAATTTTTTGGCTAAGGGGATATGTTCCCCTTCGGGAAATTCTAGTATGACTCCCAAACCTGCTCCTTTCCTATTCACTGCTTCATCAAAATATATTTTCCATCCTTGTACTTTAATGAACTCTAAATGTTCATCCGAAAATTCCAAGACTACCTCTTCGCTATCTGGTAATGGTTGTTGGGCCAGGAATTCTGCCATTGCTCTTCCTTTGATTGTTTTCCTAGTTACATACTCAATCTCAAATTCTTGCAATATTATCAACCATCGCCCATACTTCCCAATCAAAGAGGGTGTCTCCCTTAAGTACTTCATTGGATCCAACCTAAAAATTGCTTGCACACTATAAGATTAAAAGTAATGTCGCAACTTCTTAGAAGACCAAACCATAGCTATACAGGTCTTTTCAATGATACTATACTTAATTTCATAAGGCAGGAGCTTTCTACTCAAATAGTAAACTGCATGCTCAATCCCTGACTCATCTACTTGGGCTAGCATGGCTCCTATTGACTCTTCTTCTACTGCAAAGTATAGTAACAAGGGTTTACTAGGTTTAGGTGGCTTTAAAATAGGTGGATTTAGTAGATACTCCTTTATTCGCTCAAATGCCTTTTGACACTTTTCATTCCACAGGACCGACTAATTCTTTTTAAGCAACTTGAAGATAGGCTCACAGATTGTTGTGAGCTTTGCTATAAATATGCTAATGTATTGTAATTTACCAATGAATCCCTGAACTTCTCTCTCCATCTTAGGGGCTGGCATATCCTTGATTGCTTTAACTTTGTCAGGGTCAATCTCAATGCCATTTAGACCAATCACATGTCCTAACAATTTGCCTGAGGTAACCCCGAACACACACTTCTTAGGGTTTAATCTTAGCTTATATTTCAATGCTCTTTCGATGAATAATTCTAAGTTTTGGAAGTGTTGTCCCTTGTATTTGATTTCACCATCATATCATCAACATATACTTCGACTTCTTTGTGCATCATGTCATGAAATAATGCGGTGGCCATCCTTTGATAGGTTTCTCCTGCATTCTTTAAGCCGAACGGCATCACCCTATAACAAAATATACCCCATGTAGTAATGAAAGCAGTTTTGGCTTTATCCTCTTGGGCCATTAACACTTGGTTGTATCCGAAAAATCCATCTACAAATGATGGAAGCACACTAGAGGCTACACTATCAATGAGGACATCTATATGGGGTAAAGGAAAATCATCTTTAGGGGAAGCCTTGTTTAAATCTCTATAGTTGACGAAGACCCTAATTCTTCCATCTTTCTTTGGCACGGGTACTATGTTGGCTAGCCAATCTGGATATTCTATCACTTCAAGGAACTTTACTTTTATTTGTATAGTGACCTCTTCTTTAACCAATTTAGCCCACTCATGTCTTAATCGCCTAAGCTTTTGTTTGACAGGTTTCATGTGAGTGTAAGTAGGAATAAGATGTTCGGCTATGTCTCAACCTATTCCAGGCATATCCTCAGAAGACTAAGCAAATATTTCTTCATATTTTTTTGAATATTTTTTCAAATCTCTCTCTCTCATCAAGAGTAAGGTCAGATGCTATGTTAATGTTTTTAGGATTTTTTATTGTTCCCAAATTTAATGATTGTGTATCAACAAAATTAATATTAAAGATGCTCATGTAACCGCTATTTGAATGTATGTAACCATCAGGAGAAACATCACTCAAGTAAGCAAAATCAGACTTTATTGTATTCATTTTGGAAAAGAAAACATCATCATCCTCATACAAAGCAGACAAATTAAAATCAAAATCAAAATCATAAAGCAGAATATCTTCAAACTTCTATTCAACCAGGGCAACAATCTCCTCCGGAGTCTTCTCGGCTTTCAGGACAGCTTCCTTCTTTTCTTCTAGATTAGGCTTCTTGTTGGCTGGTAGGGTGAGCTCTTTCTTCACTTGCTCCACTAGCTTGGCAACATCAGCAAAAATTTTAAAACCTGGGATCAACTTTCCCATGAACATAATTGGCTCGGGCTTTCCTTGGAGAGGTCCCATGTCTGGAGCTTTGACAAAGATTTTTTCAAGTGGTGAAAAGCTCATCTTCTCATTCTTCTTTGGCTGGACATCTTTGTTGGCTTCTTCATACCCTAACCCTTTCTTGGAAGTTTGAGTTTTGAAATCTAGAAGCTTTGTCAAACTGACCTTGCCCTTTCCAAGACTAGCTCCGGGAAGGTAGCTCATGTTCTTCATCATGTTCAAGACCTTAGAATCCACTACTTCATCATAAGAAATTATAGCTACATGAAAACCATTGAGGGGCCTCTCCACCATTAGAGCATTAACAACCTCATTATCTTCGGCCTCAATTACCAATGTCTCATCTCCGTTTGGAAACTTGATCATTTGGTGAAGGGTGGAAGGAACTCCATCAAGAGGATGAAACCATGGTCATCGCAAGAGTAAGGCAAAGGTAACAGGTATGTCCAAAACAACAAATTCAACAATAGATTCAATTAGACCAACCTTGACAGCAGCTTTGAAAGTTCCTTCGACATGTCTCTTGGTGTTGTCATAAGCCCGAATGGTTACCTCGGTTGGGTTTAGATCCCTTGTTGACATGGCTAGCTTTGGCAATATTTTAAGTGGACAAACATTTATGGTGGACCCATCATCAACCATTACACATGGAGTCCTTTTTCCTTTGATTTCCACTTTGATAAAGAGAGGGCAAATGTGATCTCTCCCCTCTTTCGGTAAATCCGCATCTGAGAAAGATACCGCTCCTATATTAACTTCGCTCTTCTCTTGAATATCTTCACATTTCATTACTCCTTCAATTTTTATGAATTTGATTAGCTCCTTTGGTGTTATGGAGGTGGAAATTATCATGCTAGCCAAGGCCTTGGCCATAGTTTCTTAGTGCTTTTTAGAAGTAGCCAATAAGTCCCAAATGCTAACACATGCTTGGGTTCTTTTCAATTATTTTAGCATGGTACCATCTTCCTCTTCTTTGTTCCCTACTTCAGCTTCCTTTCCTTTATTAATTTCTACCTCCTTAGGCGGTGGCCTTGCATAAGGCTTACCGGATCTAGTGTTCATTACTTCATCTTCTTCGGGCTCGGACTGGGTCATTCCTCCTTCTTGGGTACAAGATCGTCATCACTATCACTTGAATCCCAAAACCTATTCACAATACAAATTGCTACTTCTTTACCCACCATAGCTTGTTCAATTTCGCTAAATACCTCTTCTTCTTTGGTTGATTCTCCACCCACATCTTGGAAAGAAGACATGACAAAACTTTCATGCAAACCTCCTCCAATCATTAAGGTTGCCGGTGGTGGTACTCTATTGAACCTTGGTAATGGATTGTCTTTGGTGTTCGGCTTGTTGGGCTGCAGCTTTCCACTATCAATCAAATTTTAGATCTCATGCCTCAACCTCACACATCTATCCGTGTTATGTCCTTGCATTTGATGAAATTGATAAAATGCCTTAGTGTCGAAATTAGGTGGGAGAGGGTTAGGCAAAGGACGAGAATTTAGGGGTTGTAACAATCCCTTCCTTTGAAGCTTATTGAGAACCCAAGACAGCGGTTTCCCCAATTTTGAAAACTGCCTTCTTGTTTCTTGGCTAGTAGCATTAACACCAATTGTCTTTTGCATGCCTTGGATACTAGACTAATAGTTTCCTTTCTCGTTCCTTCTTGTTAAAAAATGGTTCTTGTAATATCCCAAAATATACCTAAAATTTTGGAATGCTTATTGTTGTATTTGGATTAAATGTTGTAAGCGTATATATGTTTAAGTGGGAAGATAAGAAAGGATAGAGGAGTGTGTATATGCTTATATATAGAGATATATACAACATATACAAGTCAACTAATGAGATGGTCAAATGAGATATTTGGTTATTTTATAATGGGAAATTAAATTAAGTGGATGATGATATTTATGATTATTTTATTATTATAATTGCTTGGTGGATATCTAAAGAGAGAATTGTGAGGTTTAAGAATGTTGACTTTGTTCTTCTTTCTTCATCTTCTTCTTTCTTCTTTTGGGTTAGCTGGCCATCACCTTAGTAAGAGGGAAAGAGAGATTTTTGTTCTTCCAAACTCAAGATTTGAAGGTGTTTTAAGAGATCAAGTTGGAATTCTAAGGGTTTTCATTACTTTTGGTAAGTTTTCTACTTGATTCTTTGGTTTTCTTTTCAGTTTGTGTTTTGAGCTTGGTGCATGGTTGTTGTTGATGTGTGTGTGGTTAATTTTGATGTGTTTGAGATGGTGTTGTTTATTGGATTTTGATTTTGGGGTTGGTTTGGAGGAAAGGTTAAGTTTGGTGTTGGAAAGCAAGAGTTGTGGATTGAGTGGGTTGAGTTGTGATTATGGTTGTGATTGGTGTTTGATGTATGTATTGTGTTGTTTTGGTGTTTATGCAAGTTTAGTATGGTTTATTGATGGTTTTGGGTAAGATTATTTGGAGTGAAAATGGGTAAAGTATGTTGTTTGTTGGATGTGATATTGTTGGTGTCAGAATAAGGATTTTTGGCCTGACACGCCCATGAACACGGCCAAGTCTTTGGGCCTGTCAATGGTTTTGTTTTTTGGATGGGTGACATGAGCAGTGACACGCCCATGTCACTGAGCGTGCCACAGCTTCTGTGTTGGAGTAGTATTGACACATCCAGTGACACGCCCATGTCATTGAGCGTGTCATAACTACTATGTTGAGGGAGGATTGACACGTGCAGTGACACCCCCATGACACTGAGCGTGTCAAATCTTCTATGTTGTGGGTTTAGGGCACGATCAGGGACACGCCCGTGTTGTTGAGCGTGTCATGTGCAGTGTTTGCCCTAGTTGGTTCTTATCCTTATTATCTTAAGTGTAATTCTAAGTGAGTTTGTATAATCACTTTTGGATTAGGTTTTGAAGAGATTGAGTTGCCTTAATCCAAGTGTTGAAGGATTCTTGGAAGAGGAAGTGGTTAGATTGGTGTGAGCTGCTCTTGAGGTAAGTACAAATCTTACATGATTGCATACATTTACATGATTTTGGAACTTAACACATTTGGATGGAAATGTGTTAAGTAACCCACTACATTGTTGATGCATATGAATAATGCTATGTTTTGCATAATGTGAATTATATGTTGAGGATTCAAAATATATGAACAACGTAAGTTGTGATGTGTACTCAAATGATGAAATGTGAAGCCATTGATGTTGGCTATAATGATGCAAATGAAATAATTGGGGCATGGTTGCCTAGATGTTTATGAGAAAATGAGAATGGAATTGATAATGAAATAATAAAAGAATTGTGTGCCTAATGTGTTATTCAATTTTCAGAGTTTTGTTATTGGTGGCATGCCTAAAAGTAACAATCCCCTAAAGCTGGGTTGGGCTTGGTCCTTGAAGCCAAGTTGGGTTGATGTTGAGCTCCCCTTGAAGCTTGGTTGGGCCTGTCCTTGAAGCCTAGTTGGGATGTTACATATGAGATGTTTCTCATTGTGACAATGATTCACCTACGGGCTTGATAATTGTGATTATTGAACCAAAACATTAACTCTGGAAGTTGAATGACATTTTAGTTTCTTTTGGGCCCATGCTTGTCTTTGTTTAAATGTGAATCATGAATGATGAAACAATTGGATAATATAATGAGATTTAATGTTATGAAAAATGTTATTCTTGTGTATTGTTTATAATGGTTGAAAGTATGACATTGGAATTACATTGAAGCATATTGTCATCATGGCTCGTACCACTAAGCCTATGGCTTATTGTGATTGTGGTTCATCGCGCAGGTGACAGGTTAGAACCGGAGAGTTCTGCTAGACCGAGTTGAGTCTAGGTTTGTGAAGTGTGGATTATTGGACTTCAAGATCAGAGATGAACTGCCAAGCATGTATAATTCTATATTTTTGTATTTATGGATTTTGATGTATATATGTGTATATACCGCTACATTTTCCGCTGCATAATAAATAAATGTTTTATATATTATGTTTTATAATATAACTTAAATGTTTTAACTCTTTCTTATATTAATAATTGAAAGATTGGTTTGATTTAAATTAGACTGTGACATTCCTGTATCTGGTATACGTATATTATAAATGTGGTTGAATGTAGTGTGCATATATGGGGTATAGGGGTGTTACAACTGTTTTGGTATTAGAGCCTATGTTTGAGATTCTCAACCTAGGTGAATTGTAAGAAAAAAAATTTTTGATTTTAAAATATGGTTTTTAAATAAGATACATGCATTGGCAGTTTTTGATATTTGATGAGGTATATTCTGCTATGTTTGCATATATAGGTAGTGATGACGTCTCAGTCACGTCAGTCCATAGAAGGTAGTGCTGAGAGTGTAGCTCCTGAAGAGGGTAGAGATGGAGCTGGGGTTGAGAGAGCTGGGGAGGCACCTTCTTCTGTGCCAAAGAGACCAGCTGTTGATGAGATTTCGCCGGTTTGGTTACGACATGTGGTAGAATTGTTGAGGCAAGCTCCAGTGCAGCAGCCGCCACCGCAACCACAGCCACAAGAACGGGTGAGGCATTATGATAAATTGAGGAAGTATGGGGCTGAGGATTTCATTGGTACCACAAATCCTGCAGTAGCTGAGCAGTGGTTGGACAGAGTTCAGAGGGTATTTATTCAGCTGCAGGCTACTTCTGAAGAGAAATTTGATTATGCTAGATCACTTCTGCAGAGAGATGCTTATGATTGGTGGAAGACGGTTCCGCATGCAATGGATAATCCACCGACCTTGTCTTATAGTGATTTTCTGCAGGAATTTGAGCAGAACTACACTCCGAGGGAGTATAAAGATGCCAAGAAGATGGAATTTTTAAATTTGAGACAAGATAACCGGACAGTGACAGAGTATGAGATTGAGTTTATCCTGTTGAGTCATTATGCTGGTGGGATTATTTCAGATGAGATAGACCAGAGCAGGAGATTTGAGGAGGGGTTGAGGCCCTCTATTATCTATATTGTTGCTGGTTCTCGATATCAAGATTTTTCTCAGTTGGTTGCAGCAGCTAGAAGTGTTGAGAGAGCACAGGGTATTGCAGTAACTACTACTGCGGAGGAGACTAGAGCTAGGAGACCTCAGTTTGAGGTAGGGTCTTCATCTATGAAGAGAGACAGAGGAAGTTTTGTTCTAAGGATCAGTAGGAGCCAGAGGCAGTTTGGTAGGTCAGTTAAGTATCAGAGGCAGAGACCAAGACCTACAGTTTCTTTAGCTAATGCTCCAACTCCAGTGGTTCAGAGATCCATTCCACGTACATGTGTTCATTGTGGTAGGGCACATGGTGGTGCTTGCCGGAAGATGGGTGGACCAAGAGTGTGTTTTAGATGTGAGTCACCAGATCATTTCATTAAAGATTGCCCTGAGTTACTGGGAGATAGACAGACTGATACTGTAGCTTCTCGACCCAGTGTCAGCAGAGGAGGTCGAGGGGGCAAAGGTTTTAGTAGAGGTGGTCGACCTGAGATTAGTCAGAGAGGAGGTTCTACATCTAGAGGCAGTAGGCCAGATGAGGTTGGACCATCTCAGCGAGTGTATGTGATGCAGAGGTAGCCGGATGCTTCAGCCGTCATTGCGGGTACATTTTTTTATTTGGAATTTCAGTTCTTGCTCTAATTGATCCAGGATCTACTCATTTATATATAAGTGCATCCATCTTGCCCATGTCTGAATTGCATTAAAGTCCCTAGGATTTGATGTCTTGGTGACAAATCTTTTAGGGCATAGTGTGGTAGTTAGCAAAGTGCACCAAGATAGTTCAGTTGTGGTGCAAGATGAGGAGTTCTTGGGTGATTTGATTGAAATGCCTTTTAAAGAGTATGATTTGATTTTGGGCATGGATTGGTTGTCTAAGCATGGGGTTGTAGTATACTGTCAAAAGAAGTGTGTTACCCTGAGAACTGGTGATGGTAGAAGTGTTATGGTATCTAGTGAGCAGAGACAACTTGCATCCATGTTTGTTTCAGCTGTTGCAGTCAGGAGGTTGATTCGGAAGGGATGTGAGGCTTATCTTGCTCATGTGGTAGATACTAGAATAGTGGGTTCTCAAATTAATGGTATACCCACAGTTGCTGAATTTTTAGATATTTTTCCTGAGGAGTTGCCATGGTTACCCCCTGATAGAGAGGTTGAGTTTGGTATCGATTTGTTGCCTGGTACCACTCCCATCTCTATTACTCCTTATTGAATGGCACCTACTGAGTTGAGAGAGTTGAAGGTGTAGTTGCAGTAGTTGTTGGATAAAGGGTTTGTTCGCCCTAGTGTTTGTCGTGGGGAGCACCTGTTTTTTTTATAAGGAAGAAGGATGGTACTTTAAGACTGTGTATTGATTATAGGCAGTTGAATAAGGTGACCATCAAGAATAAGTATCCCTTGCCTAGGATTGATGATCTTGTTGATCAGTTGAAGGGAGCAGCAATATTCTCTAAGATTGATCTGAGATTAGGGTACCATCAATTGCGGGTCAGAGCTGAAGATGTATCTAAGACAACTTTCTGTACAAGTTATAGGCACTATGAGTTTTTGGTGATGCCTTTTGGACTGACAAATGCACCAGCAGCTTTTATAGATTTGATGAACAAGGTGTTTAGACCCTATCTAGATCCGTTTGTGGTGGTCTTTATCGATGATATTTTGGTGTATTCGCATAATGAGGAGGATCATGATAGGCATTTGCGGATTGTATTGCTGACTTTGAGAGAGAAACAGTTGTATGCTAAGCTGTCTAAGTGTGAGTTTTGGCTTGATCAAGTGACTTTTCTCGGTCATGTGGTTTCAGCAGATGGTATTAGAGTTGATCCGAGTAAAGTTGAAGCCATTTTGAATTGGAGTCCACCGAAGTCAGTGACTGAATTTATAAGTTTTTTGGGTTTGACAGGCTATTATCGACGGTTTGTGAAAGGTTTTTCTTTAATAGCTATTCCACTCACTAGATTGCTTTGGAAGAGAGTTAGATTCATGTGGACAGATCAGTGTCAAGCTATCTTTGAGCAGTTGAAGGAGATGTTGACTCAAGCTCCTGTTCTTACTTTGCTCGTGGAAGATAAACCATATGTGATTTACAGTGATGCTTCACATAGTGGTTTAGGTTGTGTTTTGATGCAAGAGGGTAGAGTCATAGCTTATGCTTCTCAGCAGTTGAAAACGCACGAGTTGAATTATTCGACGCATGATTTGGAATCGCCAGCCATAGTTTTTACTTTGAAGATTTGGCGACATTGCCTTTATGGGGAGAAGTGTTTCATCTATACAGATCACAAGAGTTTGAAATATTTGTGGGTTCAGAAAGAGCTGAATCTTTGGCAGAGACGGTGGTTAGAGTTGATTAAAGACTACGACTATTTGATTGATTATCATCCTGGTAAGGCAAATGTAGTTGCTGATGCCTTGATTCGGAAGTCTTTGGCAGGTTTGACTGCTTATTCACTCTTATTACTTGTTGAATTGACAGTGTTGCATGCTAGTTTTGAATCATGTGATGATGGTGCTACGGAGGTACAGATTAGACCCATCTCACATTCTGTCAGTAGAATCCATTATGGTGAGTCCAGATCTGACTTTTGAAGAAGAACCAGTTGCTATTTTGGCACATGAAGTGAAAGAGTTGAGAAATAAGAAAGTGCCCCTAGTGAAGGTTCTTTGTAAGATTCATGCTAGAGAAGAGGCAACTTGGGAGAGTGAGCAAGAGATGCGAGATCAGTATGCTCAATTGTTTCAGACTTGAGATCAGGTAATTTCGAAGATGAAATTTATTTTTAGAGGGGGAGAATTGTAATATCCTAGACTATACCCTAAAAATTTGGAATGCTTATTGTTGTATTTGGATTAAATGTTATAAGTGTATATATGTTTAAGTAGGAAGATAAGAAAGGATAGAGGAGTGTGTATATGTTGTATATATAGAGATATATACAACATATACAAGTCAACTAATGAGATGGTCAAAGGAGATATTTGGTTATTTTATAATGGGAAATTAAATTAAGTGGATGATGATATTTATGATTATTTTATTATTATAATTGCTTGGTGGATATCTAAAGAGAGAATTGTATGGTTAAAGAAGGTTGACTTTGTTCTTGTTTCTTCATCTTCTTCTTTCTTCTTTTGGGTTAGCCGGCCATCACCTTAGCAAGAGGGAAAGAGAGAGTTTTGTTCTTCCAAACTCAAGATTTGAAGGTGTTTTAAGAGATCAAGTTGGAATTCTAAGGTTTTTCATTACTTTTGGTAAGTTTTCTACTTGATTCTTTGGTTTTCTTTTGAGTTTGTGTTTTGAGCTTGGTGCATGGTTATTATTGATGTGTTTGTCATTAATTTTGATGTGTTTGAGATGGTATTGTTTATTCAATTTTGATTTGGGGGTTGGTTTGGAGAAAAGGTTAAGTTTGGTGTTGGAAAGCAAGAGTTGTGGATTGTGTGGGTTGAGTTGTGATTATGGTTGTGATTGGTGTTTGATGTATGTATTGTGTTGTTTTGGTATTTATACAAGTTTAGTATGGTTTATTGATGGTTTTGGGTAAGATTGTTTGGAGTGGAAAAGGGTAAAGTATGTTGTTTGTTGGATGTGATATTGTTGGTGTCGGAATCAGGATTTTTGGCCTGACATGCCCATGAACACGGCCAAGTCTTTAGACGTGTCAATGGTTCTATTTTCTGGATGGGTGACATAAGCAGTCACATGCCATGTCACTGAGCGTGTCACAGCTTCTGTGTTGAAGTAGTATTGACACGTCCAGTGACACGCTCATATCACTGAGCGTGTCATAACTACTGTGTTGAGGGAGGATTGACACGTGCAGTGACACACCCATGTCCCTGAGCGTGTCAAAGATTCTGTGTTGTGGGTTTAGGGCACGATCGAGGACACCCCTATGTTGTTGAGCGTGTCATGTGTAGAGTTTTCCCTAGTTGGTTCTTATCCTTAGTATCTTATGTGTAATTCTAAGTGAGTGTGTACAATCACTTTTGGATTAGGTTTTGAAGAGATTGAGTTGCCCTAATCCAAGTGTTGAAGGATTCTTGGAAGAGGAAGTGGTTAGATTGGTGTGAGTTGCTCTTGAGGTAAGTACAAATCTTACATGATTGCATACATTTACATGACTTTGGAACTTAACACATTCGGATGGAAATGTGATAAGTAGCCCACTACATTGTTGATGCATATGAATAATGCTATGTTTTGCATAATGTGAATTATGTGAATTATATGTTGAGGATTCAAAATATATGAACAACGTAAGTTGTGATGTGTACTCAAAGGATGAAATGTGAAGCCATTGATGTTGGCTATAATGATGCAAATGAAATAATTGGGGCATGGTTGCCTAGATGTTTATGAGAAAATGAGAATGGAATTGATAATGAAATAATAAAAGAATTGTGTGCCTAATGTGTTATTCAATTTTCAGAGTTTTGTTATTGGTGGCATGCCTAAAAGTAACAATCCCTTGAAGCTTGGTTAGGATTGATCCTTGAAGCCAAGTTGGATTGATGTTGAGCTCCACTTGAAGCTTGGTTGGGCCTAGTCCTTGAAGCCTAGTTGGGATGCTACATATGAGATGTTTCTCATTGTGATAATGATTCGCCTACGATCTTGATAAATGTGATTATTGAAGCAAAACATTAACTCTGGAAGTTGAATGACGTATTAGTTTCTTTTGGGCCCATGCTTGTCTTTGTTTAAATGTGAATCATGAATGATGAAACAATTGGATAATATAATTAGATTTAATTTTATGAAAAATTTTATTCTTGTGTATTGTTTATAATGGTTGAAAGTATGACATTGGCATTACATTGAAGCATATTGTCATCATAGTTTGTACCAGTAAGCCTATGGCTTAGCGCGATTGTGGTTCATCTCGCACGTGACAGGTTAGAACCAGAGAGTTCTGCTAGACCGAGTTGAGTCTAGGTTTGTGAAGTGTGTATTATTGGACTTCAAGATTAGAGACGAACTGCCAAGCATGTATAATTCTATATTTTTATATTTATTGATTTTGATGTATATATATGTATATACCGCTATATTTTCTGCTGCATAATAAATAAATGTTTTATCTATTATGTTTTATAATATAACTTAAATGTTTTAACTCTTTCTTATATTAATAATTGAAAGATTGGTTTGATTTAAATTAGACCATGACATTCCTGTATCCGGTATATGTATATTACAGATGTGGTTGAATGTAGTGTGCGTATATGGGGTATAGGGGTGTTACGGTTCTTCTCTCTTTCCCATTCTTCAATGCAGACCAGCTTGGAGGAGAACTTTGATATTACAGATGAGTGTATGAGACATCCTGTCATGAAGACTAGGCAACACCCCTCTCTCAATCATTCATATTTGATCAGATTCATCGGGCCTCTTCTTGAGCAAAGCAGCCTTGTTCCTCCATCTCTTCACATAGTCCACAAAATTCTCATTAGGCATTTGTCTAATGGAATCCACTTCAATTAAGGTAACTTCCATCTCAACATTGTATCCATATAGTTGGATGAAGGCCTTGTATAGTAGATCCCAACTCTTTTGCGTGTCCTCGTCTAAGGTATTGAACCAATTTTGGATAACAGGATCCAATGAGAGCATAAAGTACCGTAAAGTTTGAGCCTTAGTAGCTCGGGCAGACTGCATAGCGATGATATGCTGCTTCACATGGAGGTGAGGATTTCTAGTTCCATCAAACTTTGCAAAAGATGGCATCTTGAATTTGTACGAGACTTCTTTTTCTAGCTCAAATAATTTGTCAACTTTGGACATTTCATTGATTTTTAACTTCTTCTCAAATTTCTTTTCCAAATCCGCAATCATCTTTTCAACATCAGAAGTTTCGGTTCTCTCCATAACTGATCTTTCAATAATCTTCGATTCTTTTTTCTTGTCTTGAGGATCTTCGAAGTATTGAGCCCAATCATCATCATCATCAATGATCACCTTATCATCATCAAAAACCACTTCGCCAGCTTTAGCCTTCCCCTTGTCTTTTGGCTTCTTAGTGCTAGCAGATGCTTTGGCATTATTTCCTAAAATTGTAGCCAATTGGTTCTTCATGGTCTCAGCCAGGGCCTCTTTTATTTCTTCCATCTTGGCATTGAGGATATCATCCACCATTCTTTGAATTTGTTCGGGCTCCATTGCTTTTGGTGAGCAAGTGATTGAGTTGCTACTAGATTATTTGTATCCGGTGTAGGTCGAATTGTCGTAAGCTTTTGAACTGTCATAATCCAGGACTGTGAGCCAGTGAGGATCAATGATATGAGATGCAAATGTATGTATGCATGTATGCGCAAAGAAAGATAATTAGGATGTTCCTTTCAGCCTAATAATATCCACACACGAATGGCGAGTCTCTTTTCCTAGGTAATATGGTTAACAAAATACCAACATGGGGTATCTTGTTTTCAAAATATTCCCTTGGACGTTTCAACCAATAGTTATATTTTCAAAAATGGAAATCAGCTCATGATAATTCCCATTAGTTAGGCTTTAATCCATCCAAACAACTAAAGTAGCTTTTATGCTATATTGGATCAAAACTAAATTAAGAGGTTTATTATAAATAGATTTCTCACTTGAAAAAGTAACTAATGATTCATGCCAAAAATAAGTCAATGATTAATTATTCATAGTATAAACTAGGCTCACAATTGATTTTTAGTATTCCATAATTGACCTAAATATTCATAAGCTCTTTCAAAAGGTTATGAAAATAGTTTTGTTTCGAAGCCCATTGTAAAATGATTTTAGAAAAAATGGATTTTGGGCATTGTATTTGGTTCATAAGAAAAGAATTTTTGAAACGTTTTATAACCAAAGACCATCTTGAAAGAAAAGTATTTTTGAAACGTTTTATAAGAAAAGTAACTTACTCTTTGGATGACCATGGTTTCATCCTCTTGGTGGAGTTTCTTCCACCCTTCATCAAAAGATCAAGTTCCCTAAAGGAGATGAGACAGTGGTCATCGAGGCCGAAGATAATAAGGTTGCTAATGCTCTATGATTGAGAAGTCTCTCAATGGCTTCCAAATAGCTGCAATTTTTGATGATGAAGTAGTGGACTCTAAGGTCTTGAACATGATGAAGAGCATAACTACCTTCCCAGTGCTAGTCTTGGAAAGGGCAAGGCCGGTTTGACAAAGCTTCCAGAATTTAAAACTCAAACTTCCAAGAAGGGGTTGGGATATGATGAAGCCAAAAAAGATGTCCAGCCAAAGAAAAATGAGAAGATGAGCTTTTCGCCACTTGAAAAAATCTTTGTCGAAGCTCCAGACATAGAACCACTCCAAGGAAAGCCCGAGCCAATCATGTTCATGGGAAAGTAGATCCCGAATTTTGAAATTTTTATAGATGTTGAGGAGCTAGTGGAACAAGTGAAGAAAGAACTCACCCTGCCAGCCAACAAGGAATCCAATCTGGAAGAGAAAAAGGAAGCTGTCCTGAAAGCTGAGAAGACTCCGGAGGAGATTGCTGCCCTGGTTGAAGAGAAGTTTGAAGATATTCTGCATTATGATTTTTAGAACAATGATTTTGATTTTGATTTTAATTTGTCTGCTTTATATGAGGATGATGATGTTTTCTTTTCCTAAATGAATGCTATAAAGTCTAATTCTGCTTACTTGTATGATGTTTCTCCTGATGGTTGCATACATTCAAATAGCAGTTAAATGAGCATCTTTAATATTAATTTTGTTGATACACAATCATTAAATTTGGGAACAATTGAAAATCCTAAAAACATTAGCATAGCATCCGACCTTACTCCTGATGAGAGAGAGAGATATTTGAAAAAATATGCAAAAAATATGAAGAAGTATTTGCTTGGTCTTATAAGGATACGCCTGGAATAGATCGAGACGTAGCTGAACATCTTATTCCTACTTACACTCACATGAAACCTGTCAAACAAAAGCTTAGGTGATTAAGACCTGAGTGGGCTGAATTGGTTAAAGAAGAGGTCACTAAACAAATACAAATAAAGTTCCTTGAAGTGATAGAATATTCGAATTGACTAGCCAACATTGTACCCATTCCAAAGAAAGATGGAGGAATAAGGGTCTATGTGGACTATAGAAATTTAAACAAGGCTTCCCCTAAAGATGATTTTCCTTTACCCCATATAGATGTCCTCATTGATAGTGCAGCCTCTAGCATGCTACACTCATTTGTAGATGGATCTTTCGGATACAACCAAGTGTTAATAGCCCAAGAGGATAAAGCCAAAACTACTTTCATTACTACATGGGGTATATTTTGTTATAGGTTTGTGAGCGGAGATTTTTACCCCCACTCCCGGTGGAATGGTTCTTGCGACTTTAGCATTGCTTGGGGCAAAGAACACAGACCTAGGTTCAGAGAAAATGGAGTCACCACCGGACGGGCTGGGAAAAAGAAAGGGGTAGATGACTCAATTCCTAAGGAATCCCCAACCCCCTAATGGGTTCGAAAAGTTGGGTATGCGTGGAGAAGGTGAGAAATGGCCCAGCACCCCCACAACGCCCAGTTCATTAGAACCGACCTCCTTTACAGGTCTTAATATTATAAATTATTAAATATAATAATATTATCCATATAGGACACCCACCAAAAGGTAAAAATGTGTCCTTTACATTGGTCTAAAATATAAAAGCAATTTAAATTACATGATATTTAACTAATGAGGTACCCATAAAGTGGAAACATACCTCTTACAACATTTGGAAATTAAAAATCAATCGATAAAAGTAAATAACCATTCATAATCAATAAATCTTTATCAAAGATATTAAACATCAATCAAAATATATAATAAGCATTTATCCATGATAAATTAAATAAATTAAGCATTGAACTTAAATAAATCAAAGCATATAATAAACTACATAATTAAATAAGGTAAGTAAAGATACAAATTGAAGTTTACTGTTTCTCATTTAAAGTTCTTTATTTAATATTTAGGGTTTTGAAATTTATTGGTTTAGGCTACTGTAAGTTTTAAGGGAATTGAAATGGATTAAGGTTTTATAATTTAAGAGATTGATAAGGTTCTTTGATTAACCAAATTAGGGTTTGACAGGTAAAATCATGAAATTAGGGTTTGGATACTTTAAAACATTTTAGTTTAGAACTCATGGTTACTGGATTATTATTTTGGATTTACTATATTGGGTTTGAGTGTTTAGGTTTATAAGGTTTAAAGGTTTTAAGGATTAGGGTTTAGGAAAACTAGGGTTTAAGGTTTTAAAGGATTTAGGGTTTAAGAAAACTTAGGGTTTAGGTTAGCTAGTTTGGGGTTACTGTCTTGGTTTTGGAATTGAGGAAAATAGTTTAGAGTTTATAAAGTTTTTGGAATAGGCAAGACGATTTAAGGTTTTTGGAAACAGAAAGTATGTTTTAGGATTTTTGGAAATAAAAGGATCAATTTAGGGTTTTAAATTTTAGAAGAAACAAAATTAGGGTTGTTTGAGTTTTAAAAGAAACAGAGGGAATCATTTAAGATTTTTGGAAAACAAAGAAAAGAATTAAGGTTTTTAAGGTATTTAGAAATAGTGGAAATCATTTAAGGTTTTTGGAAATGAAGATCAAGTTATTACATCTTCAAAGATAGAAGTTTTACGTGTATAATCTTATGAATCAAATAAAAAATGAAGCTACTGTAAGAAATTAAAGATTCAAACCTTCGTTCGTTAGTTCCACCAAAAATTGCTTCTTGGATGAACAAGGACAAAGGCAAAGTTGCTGCCTTTGATAGCTTGATTGCTTATTTGCGTCTTCTCTTCTAAAAAGTCCGATCAATTTGTAAAGTTCCAATTCAAAATCCAAGTCCCAGTCCAAAGTCCAATCTCCCCTTTTCTTTGTCTTTTTAGTGTTATTTATAGGAAATTTTGGAAGTTTAATTCCAATTGTTTAAGGAATTTATCATTAATTAGGAAAAGGAAACTGAAACCAAATATAATTTGGTTTTGGAAAAAATTGCATCGAAAAAATTTCGCTGGCGAAAATACTGCTACGGGCTGCTGCGAGGAGCTGCGTCGAAAAATTACAAGGGACGGGCGCACCAGGCCATTTCATCCACTGTTTTCGACGACGAATTTTAGTCATCGATTTTTATTTTTATTTTTATTTATTTGTTTATTATTTTTATTTTTTTATTATTATTATAATAATTTTTTTAAAAATTATAAAAAATAAATACTAAAACAAATGTTATTTAATTAAGATAACACAAAAATTATTTTGGACTAATTAAAATATATTGGACTGGACTGGGTAAAAAATTAAGGGTCTACAGTTTGCCCCCCTGCTTGAATGATCTGAGACTTTAGTAAAAGAGAGTGAAAAGTAATAAGACTTAATTTTGATGAGATGGTTACTTGAATTTGTTTTGGGTACTTGGACCCATTTCGAGTTTGGACACAAAGATAATTTTAGGTTCTAGACCTAAAGTTAATTTTGGGTTCTGGACCTGAGCTAAGTTCTGGACTTAGAAGAGATTTTAAGTTTTGGACCTAAGGATAATTTGGGTTCTGGACCTGAGACTGAGTTTGACTGACCTTTTATTGGTTGAGAATTTTGGCTGCTCCGGCTGTTCTATTCTTTAATGCATGGTGGGTCTTCACCCTCAAAATGGATCTTTATCGTTGAACCTTGGATCTACATCCTTAGCATCTGAATTCACCTTTGAAAATGGATCTTCATCCTTGGAGATCGGGTCTTCATCCTTACAAATGGATCTTCATCCTTGGAGATCGGGTCTTCACCCTTGTAAATGGATCTTCATCCTTGGAGATCGGTTCTTCACCCTTATAAATGTATCTTCATCCTTGGAGATCGGGCCTTCACCCTTAAAAATGGATCTTCATCCTTGGAAATCAGGTCTTCACCCTTGAAAATGGATCTTCATCCCTGGAGGTCGGGTCTTCACCCTTAAAAATGGATCTTTATCCTTTGAGATCAGGTCTTCACCCTTGAAAATGGATCTTCATCCTTTGAGATCAGGTCTTCACCCTTGAAAATGGATCTTCATCCTTGCAAATGGATCTTCATCCTTGGAGATCGGGTCTTCACCTTTGTAAATGGATCTTCATCCTTGGAGATCGAGTCTTCACCCTTGTAAATGGATCTTCATCATTGGAGATAGGGTCTTCACCCTTATAAATGGATCTTCATCCTTGGAGATCGGGTCTTCACCCTTAAAAATGGATCTTCATCCTTTGAGATCGGATCTTCACCCTTAAAAATGGATCTTCATCCTTGAAAATCAGGTCATCACCCTTGTAAATGGATCTTCATCCTTGGAGGTCGAGTCATCACCCTTAAATGGATCTTCATCCTTTGAGATCGGGTCTTTACCCTTGTAAATGGATCTTCATCCTAGCTTCAGCTCTTTTAACTGGACTGATCTTTTATCTTTTATATCTTTATTCTTTTGATAGTTCTAATGTCCCATTCTTTTGTTCTTCCTTTTTTCAAAAATTCAGCTATTTTTAGTTGGCCCTCATATCTTCTTCTTGCCCCCTGCATGGCGAAATATTTGCAAGTGAGTTTAAAAATGTTTTGTATATAAACTCAAAAAATTGAAAAGGAGAAACTTTGCCCCCTGTGTAGGCTCAAATCAATAATTATTCTCATGCAGACTTTGATTGATATTTTTGTTGTCTAGCTCTTCACACAAACACGCATTTCTTCTCTTTGCAAAATTACTGAAACTTTCTCGAGCAATGGGATTTCCATGCCCCATGATTTGATATCTTCTTTTGATTGTTTACTTCATAGGGTGTTTACTGTTCACTTTAATAAAGAATAGACAAGACAAGAAAGTACGATGTGATATGCTCATGTATGCATGATATGCATGAATGATTCTTACAGCCGTTCCATCAACTCACAGACCGAGGTGATCAGCGGAAGTGTTCTCATTGGTTCCTTTCAGTTGCTCATTCACAATGCTCTACATTTATGGCTTTATCTTTAAGATGTTGAAAATATGAATAATGGAGGCCCCAAATAGCAGAGATACATCCATATCAAATCATGATTCAGTATATCAGTCGATAGCTTTTTCATGATCTTGCTAATAATCATTTCCTTTGCCTAATGTGTCCTTCGATGTTCAATAGTTCAACATACTCCCCTTAACTTGAAGTCTCTGTAATTTTTTTTTGAAATTTTCAATTTTGAATTTTGATTTTGAAATCAAATGTTGGCTTTGCCAAATTAATGTCAATGTACCTCAGGACTTGATTTTCCAAATTAACATATCTATAACATGACAACCCTAGTTACCGCACTAAACTCGAGAATCATTTCTATTTAAGCAAGTTGCACTCTAGATAGGCACATACACATTACTTGACCAAAGGTCTCATTGAGTTTAAATATTGTCTATCTCATATGCATGCTTATTCAAACTATCTCCACTAATAGACTCTACCTACCAAGAGAGATCAACAGGTCTTTGATAGGCTTGAAATGGGGTCTATAAGGGACACGAGTTAAATGAAGGCCATTTGTAAGTTAGAGCCATTGTGACACAATGGACAAACCTTCACACTGCAATTTTCTTGTTTGAACTTTAGGCAGCTGGGAGTAATCTAGCTAGACTCTAAATTCTTTCTATCTTCTTGGTATTAATCTGGATCTTGATCCAAATTCATTTCTTTTCTTCTTCTCCCTTTTCTTTCTTTTTATTTTTCTTACTCTTCCCTTTCTTTGAGCATTTCATCATTTTGTCCTTCTTCCTTGTAGGATTGTCAAGTATATAACTTTCAAGAACTGGATGGTCTTTCTCCTTTTTCTCTGATTTTGGTCGAATCTTTGGCTGGGTTAGACCAATTCAAGTCAAAATGTCCTTATGAACCAAATGGAAGCCTTTTGTTGTCTTAGGTAAAAGAGAACTCAATTGGCTTTTTGAACCGTCTTTTTAGGTTTTTTTTTTCTTTTTTCTTTGTCTTTTCTTTTTCTTTTCTTTTTTCTTCTTTTTTTTCTTGCTCTTTTTTTTGTTCTAGCTCTAAAAGAGTTGTCTTATTTGTACCAACTTGGGTCTCCAATAATGGATGAGTGGAGTGACATAAATCTTTTTTAATAGGGATAAATCATTTGTCACTCTGATGTTGTCTTGATATATTGGAGCTATTAGGAGAACTTCAACTACCCTTATGGTCTTGAAAACATCAACCATCCTTATGGCTTTGGCTATGCATTCCATTCTTTGATCTTCTTGCCTCTTCACCTTAGTGATCATAAGACTTGGCAAAAGTATCACAACAGCTCAGGGTAGGTTGTTGGGATTATAAGCCAATGAAAAGAAAGCTAAAATTTTATGAAGGCTCAAAGGGACAACTAGGGATTGATATCTAATTGGGTGGATACCAGTTGTTGGCTAACCAAACAATGCCTAGATCATCTCTCCCTTAAATAAGCAGAGTTCAATTTTGCCTCAAAAATTTGTCAAACCATGTTCTAAGACTGACTAGGATCTAGACAAAGGTAATTATGCCGGAGCCCTCTCTAAGTAAGCATACACAACTCAATGCTATAGAGCAATTCCCTCACCTAGTAAAGTCATTCGAGTTATGATGCCTAGATATATTAATTCATGAATCATCAAGCTAGATTCCTCATTGGTTGACCATCAAAATGAACAAAGACCAACAAAAATTTAGATGAAAGTAAATTATTTAAACAAATTTAAATTTGAAAAACACGATTGTTCTAATTAAATATTAAAGAAAGTAAAATTGAAAAGCAACATTCAAGCTAAGGAAAGTTTGTTGAATTAGGCTCCTTCTCCTTTCACATCTTCAATATTTCCATCTTGAAAGGATGATAAAACAAAATCTTCTTCTAATCCTTTTCCTACCATGAAGGTTGCTAGTGGTGGCACCCTATTGAACCTTGGAAATGGATTACCTTTGGTATTGGGTTTGTCCATCTCAGGAAACTTGCTATTATCAATTAAATTCTGGATCTCATGCCTCAACTTCATGCAATTGTCTGTTTCGTGTCCAGGCCTTTGATGGAATTGGCAAAATGCATTAGTATCAAAGTTAGGTGGAAGAGTATTAGGCAAAGGATGAGGAGTCAAGGGTTGTAACAATCCCTTCTTTTGTAGCTTATTGAGAACCCAAGACAGTGGCTTGCCCAATTTTGAAAACTGCCTTCTTGTTCCTTGGTTAGTAGCATTAACATCAGCTTCCTTTTGTGTACTATGATTGCTAGGCTGATAATTTCCTTTCTCATTCCTTTTTATTGAAAAGCAATTTTTCTTCCTTTCCCACTCTTCAATTTGTAGACCAGCTTGGAGAAAATCTTTGAAATCCCTTATAAGGGTGTGAGACATCCTTTCATGGAGATTGGGCAGGACCCCTCTCACAATCATCCTTATTTGATTAGATTCATTGGGCCTTTTCTTGAGCAAAGCAGCCTTATTTCTCCATCCTTTCACATAGTCCACAAAATTCTCATTTGGTCATTGCCTAATGGCTTCTACCTCCATCAAGGTTACTTCCAACTCGACATTGTACCCATATTGTTGAATGAAAGCCTTGTACAACATGTCCCAATTTTTTTGTGTACTTTCCTCTAAGGTGTTGAACCAATTTTGGACAATAGGGTCCAATGAGAGTATGAAGTACCTTAGAGTTTGAGCCTTAGTAGCTCAGACAGACTGCATAGCAATGATATATTGCTTCACATGGAGGTGAGGATTTCTAGTACCATTGTATCTAGCAAAGGATGGCATCTTGAACTTGTATGGAACTTCTTCGTCTAGCTCAAATAATTTGCCAACTATGGACATTTCTTCGAATTTCAACTTCTTCTCAAATTTCTTTTCTAAATCAGTAATAATTTTCTCAACACTAACGTCTCAGTCTTTTCAATAGTTGCCTTCTCAACAACCTTCGGCTCCTTTTTATCTTGAGGATCGTGGTAGTGTTGAGCCCAATCATCATTATCAATAATCACCTTATCATCATTAAAAAGCTACTTCACAAACTTTAGCCTTCCCTTTGTCCTTTGGCTTCTTGGAGCTAGCAGACACTTCGGCATGATTTCCTAAAATTGCAGCCAATTGGTCCTTTATGGTCTTGGTCATGGCCTCTTTGATTTCTTCCATCTTGGCATTGAGGGCATCATCCACCATTCTTTGAATTTGTTCGGGCTCCAATGCTTTTGGGGAGCAAGTGATTGAGTCATTGCTAGATTCTTCGCTTTCGGCATAAGTCGGATTGTCATAAGCTTTTGAACTATCGTAATCCAGGGTTGTGAGCCAGAGAGGATCAATGAGATGAAAATGTATGCATGTATGTATGTATGCACAAACAATCAACAAAGATAAGTAGAACGTCCCTTCCAACCTTATAACATCCACACACGAATGGCGAGCCTCTTTTCCTAGGTAATACGGTTAACAAAATACCAACATGGGGTATCTTATTTTTGAATATTTCCCTTGAACATTTCAACCAATAGTTATATTTTCAAGAATGGAAATCAGTTCATGATAATTCCCATTAATTAGGTTTTAATCCATTCAACCAACTAAAGTAGCTTTTATGCTATATTGGATTAAAACTAAATTAAGAGGTTTATTATAAATAGATTTCTCACTTGAAAAAGTAACTAATGATTCATGCCAAGAACAAGCCCATGATCAATTATTTCTTAGTATAAACTAGGCTCACAATTGATTTTTAGTATTTCATAATTGACCTAAATAATTTGCAAGCTCTTTGTAAAAAAGGGTTGGATGAAAATAATTTTGTTTCTAAGCCCATTGTAAAAAGATTTTAGGAAAAATGGATTTTGGGCTTAGTATTAAGGTTATGAGCAAAATAATTTTTGATTTATTCTTAGAAAAGTTTTATGTCAAAAGACCATCTTGAAATGTTTTGAAAATTACTTTGGTCTTTTAGACTTTAAAGAAAAATTTATTTTGAGCTTACAATGTGCTTAGGTCATATTAGAAAAAGAACAAACCAAATAAGCCATGATTTAGACTAAGATAAACTAACCATAGTCAAACAATATGCATTTGAGGTAAGACCTAAGGAAAGTAACTAGGCCAATTACATGAGCTTTAGTCCTTGGGTAAAAAGGCTTAGGTTCCCATAGCAAGTATATACCGGATGGTACGAGGCTATAAGTGGTTATGCCATGCTGGATTTTCATACCTTGAGTGAAAGTATGGTATCCATTACATAACATAACACGGGTAACACGGGCATCCTAACTCACGCACATGATGCAATCTAATATGATGCAATGGATAATATCATTATAAGAAAGAATATAATATTATAAAGACCAACGGAATCAACTTCTCTTATCCTCAGTGGAGTAGCCACTGTGAGAGGGGATTTTTGCCCCCACTCTCGGTGGAATGGTTCTTGAGACTTCGGCACTGTTTAGGCTAGGGGCCTTAGAGAACACGAACCTAGGTCTAGAGAAAATGGAGTCGCCACCCGGACGGACCGGGAAAAAAAAAAGGGTGGATGACACGATTCCTAAGGAATCCCCAACCCCCTAATGGGTTCGAAAAGTTGGGTACATGTGGGGAAGTTGAGAAGTGGCCCAGCACCCCCACAACGCTCGGTTCATTGGAACAGGCCTCCTTTACAGGTCTTAATATTATAAAATTCTTAAACATAACAATATTATCCATATTACACACAAAAATTGAAATAAAGCATCGTTATAATAAAAATCAAAGCAATGTCCAAGCAAAACAAATAAATGGACACCCATTTGAAGATGGAAACATGCCCTTACATCATTCATGTCTATGCTAAATAGGACACCCACCAAAAGGTAGAAACATTTCCTTTACATTGGTCTAAAATATAAAATCAATTTAAATTACATGATATTTAACTAATGAAGTACCCACAAAGTTGAAACATACCTCTTACAACATTTGGAAATAAAATATAAATCGATAAAAGTAAATAACAATTCATAATAAATAAATCATTATCAAAGATATTAAACATCAATCAAAATATATAATAAGCATTCATCCATGATAAATTAAATAAATCAAGCATTGATCTTGAATAAATCAAAGCATATAATAAACTACATAATTAAATAAGGTAAGTAAAGATACAAATTGAAGTTTACTATTTCTCATTTAAAGTTCATTAATTAATATTTAGGGTTTTGAAATTTATTGGTTTAGGCTTCTGTAAGTTTTAAGGGAATTGAAATGGATTAAGGTTTTATAATTTAAGAGATTGATAAGGTTCTTTGATTAACTAAATTAGGGTTTGAGGGGTAAAATCATGAAATTAGGGTTTGGATACTTTAAAACATTTGAGTTTAGGACTCACGGTTAATGGATTATTATTTTGGATTTACTATATTGGGTTTAAGTGTTTAGGTTTATAAGGTTTTAAGGATTAGGGTTTAGGAAAACTATGGTTTAATGTTTTAAAGAAATTAGGGTTTAAGAAAAACTTAGGGTTTAGGTTAGCTAGTTTGGGGTTACTGTCTTGGTTTTGGAATTGAGGAAAATAGTTTAGAGTTTATAAAGTTTTTGGAAATAGGCAAGATGATTTAAGGTTTTTGGAAACAGAATGTATTTTTTATGATTTTTAAAAATAAAAGGATTAATTTAGGGTTTTAAATTTTAGAAGAAACAAAATTAGTGTTCTTTGAGTTTTAAAAGAAACAGAGGGAATCATTTAAGATTTTTGGAAAACAAAGAAATGAATTAAGGTTTTTAAGGTATTTAGAAATAGTGGAAATCATTTAAGGTTTTTGGAAATGAAGATCAAATTATTACATTTTCAAAGATCGAAGTTTTACGTGTATAATTTTATGAATCAAATGAAGAATGAAGCTACTGTAAGAAATAAAAAGAAATTAAAGATTCAAACTTTGTTCGTTAGTTCCACCAAAAATTGCTTCTTGGATGAACAAGGACAAAGGCAAGGTTTCTGCCTTTGATAGCTTGATTGCTTGTTTGCCTCTTCTCTTCTAAAAAGTCTGATCAATTTGTAAAGTTCTAGTTCAAAATCCAGGTCCCAGTCAAAAGTCCGATCTCCCTTTTTTCTGTGTTTTTTTAATGTTATTTATAGGAAATTTTGGAAGTTTAATTCCAATTGTTTAAGGAATTTATCATTAATTAGGAAAAGGAAACCAAAACCAAATAGAATTTGGTTTTGGAAAAAATTGCATCGGAAAAATTTCACTGGCGAAAAAACTGCTGCGAGGAACCGCGTCGAAAAATTACGAGGGTCGAGCGTGCCATGCCATTTCGCCCGCAGTTTTTGGCAACGAATTTTTCGTCGCCGATTTTTTAGTCATCGATATTTATTTTTATTTATTTGTTTATTATTTTTATTTTTTATTTTTTATTATTATAATAATTTTTTTAATTATAAAAAATAAATAGTAAAACAAATATTATTTAATTAAGATAACACAAAAATTATTTTGGACTAATTAAAATATATTGGACTGGACTGGGTAAAAAATTAAGGGTCTACAAGGGTGATGTTGTTCGGCTTTAAGAATGCTGGAGCAACCTAACAACGGATGGGCACCACACTATTTTATGACATGATGCACAAAGAAGTTGAAGTATATGTTGATGATATGATGGTCGAATCGGATACAAGGGAACAGAACTTTTAAAACTTAGAATTATTCTTCGATAGAGCATTGAAATATAAGCTAAGATTAAACCAGAAGAAGTGTGTGTTCGGGGTTACCTTAGGCAAATTGTTGGGACATGTGATTAGTCCGAATGGCATTGAGATTGATCCTAGCAAAGTTAAAGCAATCAATGATATGCCAGCCACAAAGATGGAGAGAGAAGTTTGGGGATTCATTGGTAAATTACAATACATTAGCAGATTCATTGTAAAGCTCACAACAAACTGTGAGCATATCTTCAAATTGCTTAAAAAGAGTCAGCCGGTCCTGTGGAATGAAGAGTGTCAAAAGGCCTTTGAGTGAATAAAAGAGTATTTACTGAATTTACCTATTTTGAAATCACCGAAACCCGGTGAACCCTTGTTATTATACATAGTAGTATAAGAAGAGTCAATAGGAGCCATGCTAGCCCAAGCAGATGAGTCAGGGATTGAGCATGCAGTTTACTATTTGAGTAGAAAGCTCCTACCTTATGAAATTAAATATAGTATCATTGAAAAGACCTATATAGTTGTGGTTTGGTCTTCTAAGAAGTTGCAGCATTACTTTCAATCTTATAGTGTGCAAGCAATTTCCAGGTTGGATCCAATGAAGTACTTAAGGGAGACACCCCCTTTGATTGGGAAGTATGGTCGATGGTTGATAATATTGGAAGAATTTGAGATTGAGTATGTAACTAGAAAAACAATCAAAGGTAGAGTAGTGGCAGAATTCCTGGCCCAACAACCATTACCGGATAGCGAAGAGGTGAGTGGAATTTCCGGATGAACAGTTGGAGGCAATTGAAGTACAAGGGTGGAAAATGCATTTTGATGGAGCAGCAAATAGGAAAGGAGCAGGTTTGGGAGTCATATTAGAATCGCCCAAAGGGGAACTTATCCCTTTAGCAAAAAAATTGAAATTTAGGGCAACTAATAATATGGTGGAGTACAAAGCATGTATCTTTGGTTTGGAAACCCTAATGATTATGAAGGTGGATAATGTGGAAGTTTTTGGTGATTCATTACTAGTAATATCCCAAGTAAATGGAGGGTGGGAGTTGAAAGATGAGAAATTAAAACCATACCACCATTTCTTCACCATGATGAAGAAGAACTTTAAGGAGTGCAGGTTTATACACCTATCAAGAGAAGAAAACCATATGGTTGATGCCCTAGCCACATTGGCTTCGATATGGGAAAATCCTATCAACTTATTTCTCAAGCCTCTAATTTTGACCAGTGCATCAACTCCTTGCTATGAATATGAGACAATCATGGAAACTGATACAGACCATGATGCGTGGTATGATACTATAAGATGTTTTTTAGAGGAAAGGGAATACCCGTCGGCAACAAAGAAAGAAAGAAGAGCCATAAGGCGGTGTTCTTTGCAAAGCATCACCTTCCATGGAGAGTTATATCAAAGATGGCCTAATGGAATGCATTTAAGATGCTTGAAGAAGCCTAAAGTGGAGCATATCATGTCAGAAATACATGTAGGAAGTTGCGGTCCGCACATGAATGGTTTGGCCCTAGTTAAGAAGATAATTTGACAAGATTACTACTGGTTGACCATGGAGAGAGATTGTATTGAGTTTGTAAAGTTCCAACAATGCCAGATGTATGGTAACTTGAATCACATGCCTCCTGAAGAATTGCATTCTATGTCTTCACCCTAGCCCTTTGCCACTTGAGGGTATCGACATTATAGGAGAGATACACCCGACAGCCTCAAATGGTCACGGTTTCATTGTAGTAGCAGTAGATTATTTTTCAAAATGGGTCGAAGCCGAATCCTTCAACAAACTAGGGGCAAGTCAAATGGCTAGATTTGTTGAAAATAACCTCATCTGTAGGTATGGGGTCCCACACAGTGTGATATCAGACAATGGGGTACAGTTTCAAGGAGAAGTTAAGGACTTATTTTTGAAGTACCAAATCCATTATCACTGATCCTCTCCTTATAGACCAAAGGCTAATGATGTGGTAGAAGCAGCAAACAAGACAATTAAGCAAATTCTGTCCAAGATGACCAAGACATGCAGGGATGGGTCAGAGATGCTTCCTTTTGCTTTATAGGGATATAGAACAAGTGTGCGTACACCGACTGGACCATTCTATTTGGTTTACGGGATGGAAGCATTGTTGCCAATTGAAATTGATATCAAGTCATTAAGAGTGGTCTTGGAAGCTGAACTGCCTGAAAAGGAATGGGTAGTGAGCAGATACACACAGTTAGCTTTACCAGAGGAGAGAAGGTTAAAAGCCCTATATCATCATCAACTGTATCAAAGGAAGATAGCCCGAGCCTACAATAAAAGGGTTAAGATCAAAAAACTCAGAGTCGGAGATTTGGTGTTGAAACAAGGTAAGCCTAATGTATCTGATCCAAGAGGGAAGTTTAGGCCTAGTTGGGAAGGGCCATATATTGTGAAACAAGTCAGGAACAAGGGTGCAGTGAAGCTATCAGACATGGACTTGAACGAGTTTAGTGAGCCGGTGAGCATTGACAGGTTGAAGAGGTTTTATGTATATATAAAAAAGAGCTCGCTAGGTTGAAAACCCAAAAAGGGTAACCTAGGCAAAAGTTAGAGTAGTCTGCTAGTTCTGAAAACCTGAAAGGGCGGGCTAGGCAATAATTAGGGCTAAATGAGAGAAAATTGTCAATTAGAAAACCCGAAATGGCTAGTTGGCAATAAGAGTGATCTTGTGTATGCTTGCTTTATGTTTGATTGTTCCCCAATTTAATAAAACAACATTAATATTAAAATTGTTCTATGTGCACTGTTATAAGTATTTGACCATAAATAGATGAAACGAATAAACACAATAGCAAAAGGTGATGACAAATTATAAAAGGAAAAGAAATGAAATTGAAAAATGTAAAATCTATGATAGACGATAAGTGTAACGTTCAGGCTAGCTTTGCTTTAGCCGATCCAAGTAGGCTTCAGTTAGACAAGGCATATCTAAACCAGGAGTGAATTCCGAACCTCGAGGCTCAACTCCATACTGATGGTCAAGCCGGCGAGGGTTATCAAGTACCTCAATGAAGAGTAGCAAGGGGAACATACATCAGGTATGTCCGCATGGTGATACGAGAAATCTTCCACCAAGGTACCAACCAACGGATATTGACTTCAGCACGTGAGTGGATCCAGTCAAGCCAGTTAGCATATGAAGAAACAGGATGGAGTAGTTTCCTAGCAGAATGATGACATGGCAGATATTTGAAAAATTCATAGATGGAGTATCAAGCAAGCAGAGACGCTTCTGAAGCCAAATCTGTGAGGAAAAATTAGAAATTAAAAAAAAAGGGTAAGTTGAAAACCCACAAGGGCGGCTTAGACAAAAATTAGGACAACACACTAGTTTCAAAAACCCACATGGGCAGACTAGGCAAAAATTAGAGCAATAGAATAAAAAAGGGGGTCCGCTAAGTTAAAAACCCGCAAGGGCAACTTAGGCAAAAATTAGGATAGCTCGCTAGTTCTGAAAACACGCATGGGCAGACTAGGCAAAAATTAGAGCAATAAAAAAAAGAATCTAAATTAAAAACTCAAAAAGGCAGTTTAGGTAATTACCTGAAGCAACAATGGACTCCTGGTCAGTTTCTTTGATAATCCCAATTTATGTTGGTCAAATCCAACTAAAGTCTCAGCTAAGATCACGGGTATCAGCGACAAGCCTCCTTCCATTTAGTCCATGATATCCAATACTCGTGGATCAATATCGCCATCAGAAGAAATAAGTAAGAATTGGCCAAGCAAGCATAGACAAAGCATACATCCCCATGCCTTAGTAGGAGCCAAATGAGAAAGGCAAAAGTCAATTAAGGGACCAAGCAAAATTTTCTCACCTGTCATCAACTGTAGAACTTCGAGCTTTGAGATTTGAAATAACATTTGCATCTTTTGTTGAGTCTTGGAAATCAATATAGGTAATGCCATTTGTTGATTGCTTGGATATCCAAGGATGGCCTCAAATTCTTCAATCAAGGGACATATTTCTAAGCCATTAATTTTAAAGGTCCTAGAATCCACATTCCAAAAAGAAGCCATAGCATGTAAAAAAGAAAGGTCTAATTTAACATTTTGAAAACACTTCAAAGTATCAATTTTTGACAAAGATATTTTGCTTCCAATGAATGGCATTCGTATTCTTAAACAGAAATTTTATTTTCTTCAAATGGAGTTTGGTCATTGTGGAAGGCTGAAGGAAAATTAGAATTGTTAAAAGGAGCTTTTACGTTGAAGTAGGAAATCTCTTGGCTTCTGTATGAAATTATGGCATGAAAAGTGATTTATATAGGAGGATTGTGCTGTTCCAAAATTGATAAGGAAAAGAATGAGACCGAGATGCATGAGGAAAGGGAATTGGCAATGAAAGTTCTTTAATTGTCGTGTAGCATTTGGTTTTAGTTAATTGGTGTGACTATGAATGTGAAAAGGAAAATTGTAGCACAATAATGATAAAAAAAGAGAAAAAAAAATAAAAAAAAGAGTTGTAGTAAAGATAAAAATTATTTATTGTAATTATTATTTTTATACTTATTATATAATATTTCTTCAATTGATACAATATTTATACATCACTAAGAAGGAGGTGGTAGATCATCAAATAAAGCTCTGAAAAAATCATCGTCTGTTGGAGGAGGAGGCATATCACCCGTTCCAAGTTCGCCTGAAGCAGGAGCACCAGAATCTCTATTACCTTAAGAGTTCCAATCTGTAATGCTCCTCATCAGAAGTACACGAAAGGATCTCATGGTCATTAGCTTGGGGGCCTCCAGATGAAAAAGCACCAGGATCTCTCATCCCCTGTGTAGTATCCCAAAGTATACCTTAAAAGTTTTGGAGTTATTGTTGTATTTGGATTTATGGTATAAAGTGGTGTAGGAAAAGTAAGTATATATATATATATAATTAATTGATAATAATAATAATAATGAAAGAAGGAGGAAAGGAAAGTTAAAAAGAGTGAAAGGTGTGTGGTGGAAGATATTTTAGAAATAATTAATTATATTATTATATATATATATATATGAGATAAGAACAAAAGAAAGAGGAAAATTCTTTCTTTCTTTTTCTTCTTCGTGGTCGAGAGAGAGAGAGAAAGAGAGAGAGAGAGAGAGAGAGAGAGAGATGTGATTTTAATGATTTTCACATCAAATTTCTTAAGGGTTTTAAGAAGATTGAAGATTGAGTTTGAAGATTTGATAAGATATTCATGTAAGTATTCTTTTCTTGAGTTGGTTTTATTGATTATGTATATATGTAAGTCTTCATCTTCTTGTCTTGATTTCTTTTGATTGAGGTTATATTTGAGATGATTGGTGTGTTAGATGATGATAATGAAAGATTGAAGTATGTAAATGTGTTGAATTGGTATATAAGTGATGATAAGTTGGGGTATTTGTGAGGATGATGATGAATTGTTGAGTAATTAATTATAGTGGTGTATATAATGATTATTATGATGATATAATGAAATTATATAAGTGTTAAAGTGATAGGTAATTGATAGATATAAACAAAGATGTTGATTAATGGGGGTTGTGGTATGAATTTTGAAGTGTTTGGGTTTAATGGATGAGAGTTCGAAATGTTTGATTTTTGTCTGGCACGGTCAGTGACACGGCCGTGTGGTTGGGCGTGTAATCGGTACTGAGTTGGACGGTTGTTACACGACCATGATACTGAGCGTGTTATAGCTATTGTGAGAAAAGTATTTGACACGGCCATGAACACGCCCGTGTTGTTGGGCGTGTCAACGATTCTGTGAGACAGAATGTATTATATGTCCAGTGACACGCTCGTGGTTCTGAGAGTGTCAAAGCTTCTGTATTGTTGGTTTTAGGGCACAATCAAGGACACGCCCGTGTTTGTGAGCGTGTCATGTGTAGATTTTGCCCTAATTGATTCTTATTTATATTATCTCATGTGTATCTCTAAGTGAGTGTGTATGATCACTTTTGGGATTAGGTTTTGAAGAGATTGAGTTGCCTTAATCTAAGTATTGAAGGATTCATGAAAGAGAAATTTAGATGGATGTGAGTCTCTCTTGAGGTAAGTACAAAACTTCATTTGATTTCATATATTTATATGATTTAGAACCTTATCGCATTCGGCCATAATTATGTTAAGGTAATCTATTATATTGTTGATGTATATATATAGATATATGGATAATGTATATATTATGAAATGTGAAAGATGTGAATGATATAATGTAGAACGTAATGTTGATGTTATGAATAATGTTATGTGGGACATAATGTGAATATTGATGATGAATTACTTCAATGTGAATTGAGATATAAAGAATGTGAAAGTAATGTTATGAATTAGAACGATGTAAATGTTATGGTTGAAGCATGCATAAATAATGTTTAATGCCATTGAGTAATGATGGAAATGATATGATAGGTTTGCCTAATTGATGATATATATGTATACTTGAATAATAAAGTGTATCATTGTAATTGGCCATGATGAATCAAATGTGATGTGAAGCCATTGTGATTGGCTATGATAATTCAAATGAGATGTGAAGCCATTGTGATTGGCTATGATAATTCAATTTATAATGAAATTGATAAATGAATTGTGTAGCTAATGTGTTATTCCATTTTCAGAGTTTGTTGTTGGTGGCATGCCTAATATTAGTAACAATCTCTTGAAGTTAGGTTGGGCTTGATACTTGAAGCCAAGTTGGGTTAAAGTTTAACATGTTTTACTCCCCTTGAAGCTTGGTTGGGTCTAGTCCTTGAAGCCTAATTGAGATGTTACAACCCTTGAAGCTAGGTTGGATTGGTTCTTGAAGCCAAGTTGGGTTGATACTTAGCATGCTTTGTTCCCCTTGAAGCTTGGTTGAACCTAAATCTTTGAAGCCTAGTTGGGATAATGATAAATGTGATCATTAAACCAAAGCATTAACTCTGAAAATTGAATGGCATATTAGTGTGTTGTTTGGGCCCGAGTCTGTCTTTGTTGTCAATGTGATATCCAAATGTGGAAATAAATGAATAATGGGATTTATGGCTGACTTTGTTGAAAGTGTGATTCATGATTAATGAATTGTGAATAAAATGATGTTATGAAGTATGATTTTTTAATGTATGTAATGATATATTAAAAGTGAATATGGCTTGAGGAGCTTTGTTGAGATATGATTTTATGAAAATATAGTATGATGTGTAAAATGTATATGAATGTGGAATTTGTGAGAATTGTTTTCATGAAGGTTTGGATAGGTCATTGAATGGTGATTTGTTGGAATGAAGTATATGTTTATGTATATGAGATAGGAAGGGTAAGTATCGTGTTGTGAATGTTCTATGTAAATATGTATATAATTTATGAGATTTGTGGGAATATATGAAGAATGCATTGAGAAAGGAAAACGGGGTAAAAGAACAATAAAACATAATGCTAAAAATATGAGGTATGATTCTTTGGTAAAGCATATATTTTATATTTTATATTTATTTGTACTTCTAAGCTCTCGGGCTTAGCGCAGTGGTGTAATCACGCATGTGATTATGCGGTTGATCTAGAAGTCCAGCTGTTATGCCACAAAAAGGGTAAGAGTGTCTCGAGACCAACTAGAAGGTGATGCATACATATGTGATTTTAATTATGTTGTGTTTTTTAATAAGAATAATGATATTTGTAAATGTTCTTTAAATTAATGTAATATTGCTTGAACTTGGATAAAGGTTTTAAAATAAATTGAAACGAAAAGTAACATTCTTATACTTTATATACGTATTGTATGTATACCAGGTATATGTATAGTACTTATATAGAGTTTGGGGGTGTTACAATTATTTTGGTATCAGAGCTTAGGTTCAAGATTCTTGGCCTAAGTGAAATTAAAAAGAAAATTTTTGAAGAGTTTAAATAGAATTAAAAAGAAGAGTTTTGAAATGCAATTGGTAATACATGCATATGCATTCACATCTAGGTTGGTCTCGAACGTGGCATTATGTGATTTGTTATGTATCTGAATTATATGAGATAGATGATAGTGTGTAAATGAGGTTTTATATGAAAGCAAATTTTGAAATGTTGAAAATTGAAAGGTGATTGTAATATAAAAGAATGATATGGAATTTATAAGTAAAAAGCTTGATTATTGATATGTGTTTGACATATAAAGAAATGTCTAGAAGAATAAAGTTGGAAATGAGTTAAAAACAAAATTAAGATTAAAGTATGCAATCGTTCCTCTATTATTTGAATCTTTTTCTTATAAATTTTATGTTTGGATTTCTAAAAAGAGGAAATATTGTTGGATGGGTAATATGGAAAGATATGTTAATTAAATAAAAAAAAAGTATGGTGAAATATTGAATGAGTTGATTGGTATTGACTAAGTGTGATAATATAAGGTGTGGATATGTAAAGTTAAGGTTTTGTTTAAAAGAAAAAGAGAACATGTTGGTTAAATAAGAAGACATATTGGTGTTGTTTGTATGGTTATGTTAATGCAAACATTGTAATTTTGATGTTAGAAATGTGATATGTTTTGAATATTGTGAAAGCTCATATTAAGAGCGGTAATATGTGATATTTGAGATTTTTGAAATGTAACACACCTTCCCAACCTACATATGTAAGCTGAGTAGAGGCGCCACACTAACCTAATGTTGCTACCAATTTTACTTAGTCAAATTTTAGTTCCGATTTTTACAAAATTTTTGCCATAGTTTCGCCTAAAAATTGAGTCCCAAGTGTCGACAAAACCGGTTTTTTTCTTATTTTTAAAAACATTTTACACAAACCAATGCAAACAAAATCATTCTCAGTACACTCCCAATAAATCCCCCTTGTAACCTCAACTACAACCTGCAAAAAGGATTTACACTTCTAGTACAACATAAAATAAAGGTTTTGTGACAACCCCCATATTTAAATATTACACAGCGGAAGTTATAAAATATTTACAAATTTACAAATTCATATACATCAAAACTCAAGTTTTACAACACATAAAATTTATACATGATTGGCAAGTCTGCTCTGATCTTTAAGCTCCCAAAATGGATTCTTCAAGGTCTACTCTCACTAGGTCTTGATGAACTCTCGGGTTCAACTCTATCCACTCTACTACCTGCGCGATTAAACACTATCGCGCTAAGCCAACGGCTTAGTAAGATAAAACATGCTAACGGTATGCTTTAATGAAATGCAATGCCACATATGTTATTGATAAGATCAACATCATAAATATAAAGTTAACCACACAATTATGCATTTCACAAATCATAGTCATATGAGCATACCACATTTCAACATCTTTTCACATTCAACATTAATCAATCATACTCCATAACCACATTTCAGAGTTCAGAGTTACTGCTTTGGTTCATAGTCACAATAATCACGCCCGTAGGCAATGTATATACATGTATCTCTATCCATGGATAGTGTAACAGACCCAGTCTCTTGGATCATCAACTCAACACATATGAGGAGATCCTCAACCCGGCAAGACTGTTACAAATCATATATCTCATACTGTAACAGACCCAGTCTCTTGGACCATCAACTCAACACCTATGAGGAGGTCCTCAACCCGGCAAGACTGTTACCTTTCATCATTTCTTAGGCATGCCACCCAAATCCAGAACTCTGAAACTGAATAACATATTAAACAAACAATTCATTTCCATTCTCAATTCTCATCACATTTAGGCAAACATGCCTTCTTTCTTTCAATTACATCATCTTAGCCAATAACAATGGCTTCACATTTCATTTCACAATATAACATCTCATTATTCAAGTATATATATATATATCTCATCCATGATCACATTATATCTCACATAGCATCATTCATAAATATCAACATTTCATTCCACATTACTCATGAAACACATTACCATTCACAATGCACAACATAACATTGTTCAATCTCAACAATGCAATTAGGGCAAAGAACAATTGATTATAACATTCATTGATTCAAGTGTGTTTAAAGTGTTTAGGGTTAGGTTTAAGGACCAACCTACCTTTGGAAAACCAAAGCAATGCAAGAAGAACAAAGAATTAAAACCCTAACCATAAATAGTACATTCTGGTTTTAAACTCCATTTTATCCTTATTTTGAAAAATTGTATAAAATAATCTACTTGACTAAAAATTCTAAAATTTTTACAGAATTTAGTTTTGTATCTTAAAATCATCCCTTTAAAATTTCAGATCAAACTGGACCCAAAATCTTGGTCAAATAGTTCACCTAACCAGACTGCCCCAATTGCCCTGCATCCTGGCAGCAGTTCTGAACTTTGTGAATTCCATAAATCAAATTCAATCAACGTGGTTCTAAATTATTTTTCTCAAATACTAGACTCACTAAGCAACAACATATCCAAAATTCAATTGGATATGATTTTTCTACATTTTATTAAAAATCCCGAAATATAGCTGTCTCAGTTAAGGTACCTGCTGGAACAGTTCTACTAAAAATAATTTTTCTAAACTCATAACCATTCCAAAATTGAATCAACATATTTTTCAGTCATTCTAGACTCATAGAGGCACAACATATCAAAAATTCACTTCAAGAACATTTTCTAAAATTAATTAAAAATCATACAAGTCACAGCCTTTACTAATCCTAAAACAGAAACAATTTCACTAAACACCAATCTTACTCTTCCATCACCAACACCAACCCAACTTCTCATCTATCAAGCAAAATCAATACTTACAATCATACCATAAGCAACTTAATCATACCACTTCAAAAGAATTGAAGAAATTAGAGAAAAGATCTTACCTTAGTTAAAAACTTCTTAAATCAACACTTGAACACTTAATCTTTCTTCAATTTAAGCTTGAAATCATCAAAACCATCACTTGTCTCTTTCTTTCTCTTTGGCTATGGAGGGCCGGCCAACAACAAGAAGAAGAAGAAGAAATGATGAAGAAAACACAAGTCAAACCTTCTTTAAATATCCACCATATGATTTTATCTAAGCAATTACCAAAGTGCCCTTATTCACATAATTATCTTTTTGTCTTATATGTGCCCAATTAAGTAATTTACCAATCTCAAATAAATATCTTCTCTTGCATTGACCAAGCCTTTTGACCACTTTATATGTCATATATATTAACATATACACAACATATAAATTTGTCTCTAAACCCTATTTCTTCCCAAAATACATATACATATACTTTCTCTTCTCAATTTCTTTTCTCTTACAATTTAACACATATATTCAATCCAATATATAACAATAACAGCAACAACAATATGCAAAACTTCTAGGGCATAAATGAGGATATTACAATTCTCCCCCTCTAAAAAGAAATTTCGTCCTCGAAATTACCTGATATCAACTCTGAAATAGTTGAGGATATTGCTCTCGCATAGTTTGCTCACTTTCCCAAGTTGCTTCTTCCTTTGCATGATTCTTCCAAAGAATCTTCACCAATGGCACTTTCTTGTTCCTCAATTCTTTCACATCACGTGCCAAGATAGCAACTGGTTCTTCTTCAATTGTCAAATCTAGGCTCACTTCGATAGACTCAAATGGCAACACATGAGATGGATCTGACCTATACCTCCTCAACATAGAAACATGGAATACATTATGAATACGATCCAACTCAGGTGGCAAAGCAAGTCGATATGCAACTGGCCCAACTCTTTCTAACACTTCATACGGCCCAATGAAGCGAGGACTCAATTTTCCTTTCCGACCGAACCTCAAAATCTTCTTCCAAGGAGATACTTTCAAAAACACCTTATCTCCAACATCAAACTGAATGTCTCTCCTCTTCAGATCTGCATAAGACTTCTGTCGGTCTGAAGCTGCTTTTAACCTATCTCGGATCAACTTCACTTTTTCCTCAGTTTCTTGAATCAAATCAGGTCCAACCAACTTATTATCTCCAAGCTCATTCCAACAAAGAGGTGTCCTACACCGTCTGCCATACAATGCTTCAAACGGTGCCATACCAATACTGGATTGGTGACTGTTGTTGTATGCAAACTCCACCAGAGGTAAAAATCTATCCCAACTTCCAGTGAAATCAATGACACAGCTTCTCAACATGTCCTCAATAATCTGTATCACCCTCTCTGACTATCCATCCGTCTGTGGATGAAAAGCAGTGCTGAAGTGCAGTCGAGAACCCAAAGCACTATGCAAACTCTTCCAAAATCTGGAAGTAAACCTGGGATCTCGATCAGACACTAAAGAAGTTGGAACACCATGCAGTTTCACAATCTCATGGATATACAGCTCAGCCAATCTCTCCAAAGAGTAATCCATCCGCACCGGAAGGAAATGAGCTGTCTTAGTCAATCTATCCACAATCACCCATATGGCATCATGTTTCCTTTGTGTCAATGGCAACCCAGACACAAAGTCCATTGTCACTCTTTCCCACTTCCATTCTGGCACTGACAACGGTTGAAGCAACCCGGTTGGAACTTGATGCTCTGCTTTAACCTTCTGACAAGTGAGACATTTCGACACAAAATCTGCAATGTCTCTCTTCAAACCAATCCACCAATAATGCTGTCTCAAATCATGATACATCTTCGTATTACCCGGATGCATAGCAAACATAGACTGATGAGCTTCTTCCAAAATGACCCTTTTCAAATCAGCATCATCGGGTACACACAATCGGTTCTTAAACCAGAGACTCCCATCGCTCTTCACAATAAAATCTCTACCCTTTTCACTCTAACAATCTGAAACAATCTTCTATATCTTCTTATCAGCCAACTGAGCTTCTTTGATCTGATCTAACAAAATCGGCTTTAATTGCAACTGTGCCAATAATGCACCATCAACACAAGGTACAAAACTGGCATGCAATGCTCTCAACTCAACAAGCAACGAGAGCGAGTAAACTGTTAAACCAGCTAAAGACTTCCGACTTAAGGCATCAGCAACAACATTTGCTTTACCTGGATGATAGTCAATCAAACAGTCGTAGTCTTTAATCAATTCTAACCATCTCCTCTGACGAAGATTGAGTTCTTTCTGGACACCCAAATACTTCAAACTCTTGTGATCAGTGTAGATGAAACATTTCTCCCCAAACAGATAGTGGCGCCAAATCTTTAATGCAAACACAATGGCAGCCAAATCCAAATCATGGGTTGGATAGTTAAGCTCATGCGGTTTCAACTGTCGAGATGCATAAGCTATAACTTTACCTTCTTGCATCAATACACACCCCAAACCTCTATGTGAAGCATCACTGTAGATCACATAAGGTTTACCTTCAACAGGTAAAGTAAGAACAGGCGCTTGAGTTAACAATTCTCTCAACTGCTCAAAACTCGCCTGACACTGATCCGTCCACACAAATCTCACTCCCTTACAAAGCAATCTGGTGAGTGGAGTAGCTATCAAAGAAAACCCTTTCACAAACCGCCTGTAATAGCCTGCCAAACCCAGAAAACTTCTAATCTCAGTCACAGACTTGGGTGGACTCCAATTCAATATAGCTTCAACTTTGCTCGGATCAACTCTAATACCCTCTGCTGAAACTATATGTCCGAGAAAAGCTACTTGATCCAACCAGAACTCACATTTCGACAATTTGGCAAATAACTGCTTTTCTCTCAAAATCTGCAACACAATCCGCAGATGCATATCATGTTCCTCTTCATTCCGCAAATACACCAGTATATCATCAATGAAGACCACTACAAACTGATCCAAATAGGGCCTAAACACCCTATTCATCAAATCCATAAAAGCTGCAGGTGCATTCGTTAGACCAAAAGGCATAACTAGAAATTCATAATGCCCATACCTGGTCCGAAAGGCGGTCTTTGGAACATCCTCAGCTCTGACTCTCAGCTGATGGTACCCAGATCTCAAATCAATTTTAGAAAATACAGCTGCACCCTTCAATTGATCAAAAAGGTCATCAATTCTAGGCAAAGGATATTTATTTTTAATAGTCACCTTGTTCAATTGCCTATAATCGATACACAACCTCATAGTACCATCTTTCTTTTTCACAAATAGCACAGGAGCTCCCCAAGGAGAAACACTGGGGTGAATAAATCCTTTGTCCAATAACTCCTGTAATTGCACTTTCAACTCCCTTAATTCTGCTGGTGCCATTCTGTAAGGAGTAATCGAGATAGGAGTGGTACCAGGCAACAATTCGATACCGAACTCCACCTCTCTCTCAGGAGGCAATCCTGGCAACTCCTCTGGAAAAACATCAGGGAACTCTGCAACTGTGGCAATACTATCAATAGGAGAACCCTTCACTCTAGTATCCACCACATGAGCAAGATAGGCTTCACACCCCTTCCTAATCAATCTTCTAGCTGCAACAACTGAAACAAATAAGGAGGCTAGATGTTCCTGCTCGTTAGATACTATCACATCTCTACCATCAACAGTTCTCAAAGAAACAATTTTCTTTTTACAATCAACTACAGCTCCATGTCTAGCTAACCAATCCATGCCTAGGATCACATCATATTCCTTAAATGGCATCTCAATCAAATCTCCAAGGAACTCCTCACCCTGCACCCTCACTGCACAATCCCGGTGCACTTTACTAACCATCACACTATGCCCTAACGGATTTGTCACCAACACATCAAATCCTAGGGACTCAGCATGCACATCAAACACAGGCAAAACAGATGCACTAATATATGAATGTGTGGAACCCGGATCAATCAAAGCAAGTACTGAAATATCAAATAAAGAAAAAGTACCAGCTATGACTGCCGATGCATCTGGCTGCCTCTGCATAACATATATCCTCTGGGAAGATCCAACCTCCTCTGGTCTACCCTCCCTGGATGTAGCACCTCCTCTAGAACTGAACCCTGGTCTACCTCCTCGGCTGGCACCTCTGCCTCCTCGGCCTCCCCTCGCACTAGGTCGAGAAAATGCTGTATCAACTGACATCTGTTCCTGTCTCTCAGGACAGTCTCTCACAAAGTGATCAGGTGATCCACACCTGAAGCATACCCCTGATCTACTATACCTCCAACAAACACCCCCATGTCTTCCACCACACTGGTTACACACATGTAAGGTGGATCTCTGAACTCCAGGAGTAGGAGCACTCGCTACTGAAGCTGCAGGTCTAAATCTCTGCCTCTGTAACTGCACAGACCTACCCGCTGGTCTCTGGCTCCTACTACTCTGAGGAACAAAACTTCCTCTACCCCTCTTTGCAGAAGAATACCCTGCCTCAAACTGGGGCCTCCTAACCCTAACCTCTTCCTCTGAAGCAGCTGCAATAACTTGAGCTCGCTCTACACTTCGAGCTGCTGCCACAAGCTGTGAGAAATCCTGATATCTGGATCCAGCCACTAAGCACATGATCGAGGGTCTCAATCCCTCCTCAAATCGCCGACATCTATCAATCTCATCAGCAATGATACCCCCAGCATACTGACTCAGTCGAATAAACTCAACTTCATATTCAGTTACGGTCCGATGATCTTGCTTCAAATCTAGAAACTCTCTTTTCTTCCCATCTTTATACTCCCTAGGAGTATACTTCAACTCAAATTCCCTCAGAAAATCAGTGTAAGACAGTGTTGGAGGATCATCCATAGAATGGGGCACTGTCTTCCACCAGTCGTAGGCATCCTTCTGTAGCAAAGATCTTGCATAGTCAAACTTCTCCTCTGAAGTGGCTTGCAACTGCACAAATACCCTCTGAACTCTATCAAGCCACTGTTCTGCTACAGCCGGATCAACTGTACCAAAGAAATCCTCTGCTCCATATTTCCTTAGCTTATCATAGTGCCTTACTGGTACTGAAGGCTGAGGGGGTGGTGGCGGTGGCTGTGGTTGCACAGGTGCTTGTCTCATAGCTTCCATCATAGGCCTAAACCAGGCTGGCGGAACCTCCTCCCCAGCTGGTCTACCCGACACCGAAGCAGGTGCCTCCTCAACACTATCAACTCTAGCTCCCTCAGAAGGAGCAATACTCTCGGCACTACCCTCAATCGACTGACGAGAGTGAGAATCCATCACAACCTAAGTCTGCAAACACAACAGAATACCTCTTATTAAAGATCAGAGACTGCCAATCCCAAACATGTATTTTTGTTCAAAAACTCACTTTTTAAGTAAAAATAGTCTTTTTCTTACATTTTACCTAGGTTGAGAATCTCAAACCTAGGCTCTGATACCAAAACAATTGTAACACACCTTCCCAACCTACATATGTAAGCTGAGTAGAGGCGCCACACTAACCTAATGTTGCTACCAATTTTACTTAGTCAAATTTTAGTTCCGATTTTTACAAAATTTTTGCCATAGTTTCGCCTAAAAATTGAGTCCCAAGTGTCGACAAAACCGGTTTTTTTCTTATTTTTAAAAACATTTTACACAAACCAATGCAAACAAAATCATTCTCAGTACACTCCCAATAAATCCCCCTTGTAACCTCAACTACAACCTGCAAAAAGGATTTACACTTCTAGTACAACATAAAATAAAGGTTTTGTGACAACCCCCATATTTAAATATTACACAGCGGAAGTTATAAAATATTTACAAATTTACAAATTCATATACATCAAAACTCAAGTTTTACAACACATAAAATTTATACATGATTGGCAAGTCTGCTCTGATCTTTAAGCTCCCAAAATGGATTCTTCAAGGTCTACTCTCACTAGGTCTTGATGAACTCTCGGGTTCAACTCTATCCACTCTACTACCTGCGCGATTAAACACTATCGCGCTAAGCCAACGGCTTAGTAAGATAAAACATGCTAACGGTATGCTTTAATGAAATGCAATGCCACATATGTTATTGATAAGATCAACATCATAAATATAAAGTTAACCACACAATTATGCATTTCACAAATCATAGTCATATGAGCATACCACATTTCAACATCTTTTCACATTCAACATTAATCAATCATACTCCATAACCACATTTCAGAGTTCAGAGTTACTGCTTTGGTTCATAGTCACAATAATCACGCCCGTAGGCAATGTATATACATGTATCTCTATCCATGGATAGTGTAACAGACCCAGTCTCTTGGATCATCAACTCAACACATATGAGGAGATCCTCAACCCGGCAAGACTGTTACAAATCATATATCTCATACTGTAACAGACCCAGTCTCTTGGACCATCAACTCAACACCTATGAGGAGGTCCTCAACCCGGCAAGACTGTTACCTTTCATCATTTCTTAGGCATGCCACCCAAATCCAGAACTCTGAAACTGAATAACATATTAAACAAACAATTCATTTCCATTCTCAATTCTCATCACATTTAGGCAAACATGCCTTCTTTCTTTCAATTACATCATCTTAGCCAATAACAATGGCTTCACATTTCATTTCACAATATAACATCTCATTATTCAAGTATATATATATATATCTCATCCATGATCACATTATATCTCACATAGCATCATTCATAAATATCAACATTTCATTCCACATTACTCATGAAACACATTACCATTCACAATGCACAACATAACATTGTTCAATCTCAACAATGCAATTAGGGCAAAGAACAAGTGATTATAACATTCATTGATTCAAGTGTGTTTAAAGTGTTTAGGGTTAGGTTTAAGGACCAACCTACCTTTGGAAAACCAAAGCAATGCAAGAAGAACAAAGAATTAAAACCCTAACCATAAATAGTACATTCTGGTTTTAAACTCCATTTTATCCTTATTTTGAAAAATTGTATAAAATAATCTACTTGACTAAAAATTCTAAAATTTTTACAGAATTTAGTTTTGTATCTTAAAATCATCCCTTTAAAATTTCAGATCAAACTGGACACAAAATCTTGGTCAAATAGTTCACCTAACCAGACTGCCCCAATTGCCCTGCATCCTGGCAGCAGTTCTGAACTTTGTGAATTCCATAAATCAAATTCAATCAACGTGGTTCTAAATTATTTTTCTCAAATACTAGACTCACTAAGCAACAACATATCCAAAATTCAATTGGATATGATTTTTCTACATTTTATTAAAAATCCCGAAATATAGCTGTCTCAGTTAAGGTACCTGCTGGAACAGTTCTACTAAAAATAATTTTTCTAAACTCATAACCATTCCAAAATCGAATCAACATATTTTTCAGTCATTCTAGACTCATAGAGGCACAACATATCAAAAATTCACTTCAAGAACATTTTCTAAAATTAATTAAAAATCATACAAGTCACAGCCTTTACTAATCCTAAAACAGAAACAATTTCACTAAACACCAATCTTACTCTTCCATCACCAACACCAACCCAACTTCTCATCTATCAAGCAAAATCAATACTTACAATCATACCATAAGCAACTTAATCATACCACTTCAAAAGAATTGAAGAAATTAGAGAAAAGATCTTACCTTAGTTAAAAACTTCTTAAATCAACACTTGAACACTTAATCTTTCTTCAATTTAAGCTTGAAATCATCAAAACCATCACTTGTCTCTTTCTTTCTCTTTGGCTATGGAGGGCCGGCCATCAACAAGAAGAAGAAGAAGAAATGATGAAGAAAACACAAGTCAAACCTTCTTTAAATATCCACCATATGATTTTATCCAAGCAATTACCAAAGTGCCCTTATTCACATAATTATCTTTTTGTCTTATATGTGCCCAATTAAGTAATTTACCAATCTCAAATAAATATCTTCTCTTGCATTGACCAAGCCTTTTGACCACTTTATATGTCATATATATTAACATATACACAACATATAAATTTGTCTCTAAACCCTATTTCTTCCCAAAATACATATACATATACTTTCTCTTCTCAATTTCTTTTCTCTTACAATTTAACACATATATTCAATCCAATATATAACAATAACAGCAACAACAATATGCAAAACTTCTAGGGCATAAATGAGGATATTACATGAATTGAGCTTGATAATTGTGAAACTTATAGGTCTTGATGTTACTTTGTGGTATATACATATGAGATGTTTTTAAAGTTGATATCGAGATAATGAGATGAATAAATTGAAGTTTAAGTAAATTTGTAAGTTGAAAATTTATAGTCTTAAATGGAATGTGGATAAAGATCATTGAGATATGGATAGTTTAATATATTCAATACATGAGATATATGAAATGAATATTAGTGCACATGAAAGTATTATGAATTGGGTAATGTGATTGATAATAGAAAATTTTGGTTTGAAAAAAAAGAAAAGGAATTGAGCAAATGAAAATGAATTACTTTAAGTAATTTGATTGGAAAGGATGAAAAGGAATATGAAGGATATGTTAAAGGTATTTCAAAACAAATGTGAGAGAGATATCACATTGGAAATGTGATTAAGATCTTTGTGAAATAATATTATAAGTAGAGTGCATATATTTATTGAAGTTAATAAGTAACTTAAATTATGTTAAAAGAATGAGAATGGTAATAGTCAAAGGAAGTGATGAATATTAAATTTGTATAAACTATATGCAAAAGAGAAATTTAATAAATTGCATAATTATGTGTATACATTAAGAGGATATGTGAGATGAACTTTTCGACATGAATATAATGGTTATATGTAAGAAAGGTGGAAAGTGAGTCACATTATGAATGTGACCTATGAATGTGTATATAATATGTTTATTATTTTATACCATTGCATGTTTAATGGTATTAGAAATGAGATTGCATATAGTAGTGGACCTAATGGAGATTAAATCTTAATTTATGCAGAATAGATTATGTGATGAAATAGAAAATGAGAATGGACTTGGGTAATATTGAACAGTGAAATTGTTATGGCAATAACTAAATGAAGCTATCATAAGATGTTTTGGAACTCAAAGTATTTGTGTGTGGAAATGTTTTATGTATAAGTGTATAATAAGAAATTGTAAGGAAAGAATAATGTAGTTAAAAATTTTTAGAAGAGATGGATTGGATATGGAGTAATGAATGAAATTAGTGTAAGATTTGTATCTGATTAAAGGTTGGGCATAGAAATGTTAAAGACAATATTATTGAAAATAAGTATGTTAATGATGAGCAAATAATCAAAAGCAAATTGTTTTGAGATGGAATTAAAAGGTGTTAACTTTTGGTGTAATAAAAGTTTGGAGAATATATACAATTTTTGTGATTCAATCTAGCATTATAATCGTAAAGGCTGGAATCGAATAATAGAAGAACAATATTGATTTTCAAACCCCAAGTGTGATTGTTAATATACTATGGTCATATAATTTGGTTAGTGTGATTAGTTGGTTAGTTTTATTATCTTCAGATTTAGAACTGAGATGATATAACTATAGTACAATTTTGGTGAGATTGATAACTATGTTTCTAGAAACATGGTTAAAAGATATGATTGGTGAAATTATATTTTATAATTTCTATGTTAGAAATGTAATTATAATTATGAGAAGTAAAGCAAGAAAATAGAATTGTGATAATGTTTTAAGCTATGAATTATGTGATAGAAAAGTAATTCTATGAATATAGTAATATTATATGAGGTGAAGAAATAATAAAAGGGGAGAAATTGCAAATGTGATTGAAAGTTATACTGAATACATTTATAGTATAAAGTGAATAAGTGAATGAACTTAAGATTTATGGGAGTATGAATAATAATTATGGTATGAGATAATTATGAGAATTTTGTGGAAATTGTACTGAGATAATTGGAAATAAATTATGAGTGTATGAAAAGATGAATATGAATCTGAAAAGATTAGAATTTGAATATAAGTTTGACCTAATGAAATTAGGTTATATATATATTGTGAAATTCAATGATAAATTACGATAAGTTAATTATTGATTTGAATTAAATAAGATTGAAATGTTAGTATATTGTGATAGATAGATCGATTGACCTAGATTTCGCTAAAGTTGCGAGTCAATATTGAGATTTAATACGTACAGTTGTACTAGGAGTATAAAATTTAAATGGTAATGTGTATGATGTAATATTCTGGTTTATGAATGAACATAAATAAATTGAATTATATCAATTATAAATGGTGAGAAAAAGGAAAATGTTGTTTACCTGTTGATTAAGTTTAAAGTATTGTATTAATATTTATATTAAGTGAGAAGTAAGCTAAAGAAAGTAAGGATATTGTTATCCATTGAGATTTGGTAAATGTTTATTTTATGTTAAGAAATTCAATTCATATTAATAATGTATGTTTGGTATAATGTGAATGTTGTGATGAGCATGTAAAATGTGTGGTAATGCCATTGGTTATGTACACTTGAGTAATGGATTGATTAATGTGATTTGAGATGTAAAACCAATGTGTTTGGTGATAATAATGCAAATGAGATGATTGAGGCATGGTTGCTTAATTGATTGTGGAATATGAGATGAGAAAGAAATTGTTAAAAATATAAATTAATGACTTTTAAGGTTAAAGTTAAAAGAATGTCTAGAAAGAGATAAAGTGATAATCTGACTCTAAAATAAAGATAAAATTCATTAGCAATGTAATGAGTTATCTTGATTGCTTGGTTGAGAAAGTAATAAGATATCAATATAGATATATATACCTAAACACTGATGAATTATGAATTTCAGAGAAGATGATTAACTCTAAGGGGGAGAGTAGAAGTTATGTGATTTGATGAAATCATAATGTAAGAATACGATTAATATTATATAAAAATTAAGATGATGTTTTGTCAGGAATGAATTATTACTACATTGGATAATTTCGAGGACGAAATTTTATAAGGGGGAGAGAATTGTAGTATCCCAAAGTATACCTTAAAAGTTTTGGAGTTATTGTTGTATTTGGATTTATATATATATAATTAGTTGATAATAATAATAATAATGAAAGAAGGAGGAAAGGAAAGTTAAAAAGAGTGAAAGGTGTGTGGTGGAAGATATTTTAGAAATAATTAATTATATTATTATATATATATATATATGAGATAAGAACAAAAGAAAGAGGAAAATTCTTTCTTTCTTTTTCTTCTTCGTGGTCGAGAGAGAGAGAGAGAGAGAGAGAGAGAGATGTGATTTTAATGATTTTCACATCAAATTTCTTAAGGGTTTTAAGAAGATTGAAGATTGAGTTTGAAGATTTGATAAGATATTCATGTAAGTATTCTTTTCTTGAGTTGGTTTTATTGATTATGTATATATGTAAGTCTTCATCTTCTTGTCTTGATTTCTTTTGATTGAGGTTATATTTGAGATGATTGGTGTGTTAGATGATGATAATGAAAGATTGAAGTATGTAAATGTGTTGAATTGGAATATAAGTGATGATAAGTTGGGGTATTTGTGAGGATGATGATGAATTGTTGAGTAATTAATTAGAGTGGTGTATATAATGATTATTATGATGATATAATGAAATTATATAAGTGTTAAAGTGATAGGTAATTGATAGATATAAACAAAGATGTTGATTAATGGGGGTTGTGGTATGAATTTTGAAGTGTTTGGGTTTAATGGATGAGAGTTCGAAATGTTTGATTTTTGTCTGGCACGGTCAGTGACACGGCTGTGTGGTTGGGCGTGTAATCGGTACTGAGTTGGACGGTTGTTACACGACCATTAACACGGCCATGATACTAAGCGTGTTATAGCTATTGTGAGAAAAGTATTTGACACGGCCATGAACACGCCCGTGTTGTTGGGCGTGTCAATGATTCTGTGAGACAGAATGTATTATACGTCCAGTGACACGCCCGTGGTTCTGAGCGTGTCAAAGCTTCTGTATTGTTGGTTTTAGGGCACGATCAAGGACACGCCCGTGTTTGTGAGCGTGTCATGTGTAGATTTTGCCCTAATTGATTCTTATTTATATTATCTCATGTGTATCTCTAAGTGAGTTTGTATGATCACTTTTGGGATTAGGTTTTGAAGAGATTGAGTTGCCTTAATCTAAGTATTGAAGGATTCATGAAAGAGAAATTTAGATGGATGTGAGTCTCTCTTGAGGTAAGTACAAAACTTCATTTGATTTCGTATATTTATATGATTTAGAACCTTATCGCATTCGGCCATAATTATGTTAAGGTAATCTATTATATTGTTGATGTATATATATAGATATATGGATAATGTATATATTATGAAATGTGAAAGATGTGAATGATATAATGTAGAACGTAATGTTGATGTTATGAATAATGTTATGTGGGACATAATGTGAATATTGATGATGAATTACTTCAATGTGAATTGAGATATAAAGAATGTGAAAGTAATGTTATGAATTAGAACGATGTAAATGTTATGGTTGAAGCATGCATAAATAATGTTTAATGCCATTGAGTAATGATGGAAATGATATGATAGGTTTGCCTAATTGATGATATATATGTATACTTGAATAATAAAGTGTATCATTGTAATTGGCCATGATGAATCAAATGTGATGTGAAGCCATTGTGATTGGCTATGATAATTCAAATGAGATGTGAAGCCATTGTGATTGGCTATGATAATTCAATTTATAATGAAATTGATAAATGAATTGTGTAGCTAATGTGTTATTCCATTTTCAGAGTTTGTTGTTGGTGGCATGCCTAATGTTAGTAACAATCTCTTGAAGTTAGGTTGGGCTTGATCCTTGAAGCCAAGTTGGGTTGAAGTTTAACATGTTTTACTCCCCTTGAAGCTTGGTTGGGTCTAGTCCTTGAAGCCTAATTGAGATGTTACAACCCTTGAAGCTAGGTTGGATTGGTTCTTGAAGCCAAGTTGGGTTGATACTTAGCATGCTTTGTTCCCCTTGAAGCTTGGTTGAACCTAAATCTTTGAAGCCTAGTTGGGATAATGATAAATGTGATAATTAAACCAAAGCATTAACTCTGAAAATTGAATGGCATATTAGTGTGTTGTTTGGGCCCGAGTCTGTCTTTGTTGTCAATGTGATATCCAAATGTGGAAATAAATGAATAATGGGATTTATGGCTGACTTTGTTGAAAGTGTGATTCATGATTAATGAATTGTGAATAAAATGATGTTATGAAGTATGATTTTGTAATGTATGTAATGATATATTAAAAGTGAATATGGCTTGAGGAGCTTTGTTGAGATATGATTTTATGAAAATATAGTATGATGTGTAAAATGTATATGAATGTGGAATTTGTGAGAATTGTTTTCATGAAGGTTTGGATAGGTCATTGAATGGTGATTTGTTGGAATGATGTATATGTTTATGTATATGAGATAGGAAGGGTAAGTATCGTGTTGTGAATGTTCTATGTAAATATGTATATAATTTATGAGATTTGTGGGAATATATGAAGAATGCATTGAGAAAGGAAAACGGGGTAAAAGAACAATAAAACATAATGCTAAAAATATGAGGTATGATTCTTTGGTAAAGCATATATTTTATATTTTATATTTATTTGTACTTCTAAGCTCTCGGGCTTAGCGCGGTGGTGTAATCGCGCAGGTGATTATGCGGTTGATCTAGAAGTCCAGCTGTTATGCCACAAAAAGGGTAAGAGTGTCTCGAGACCAACTAGAAGGTGATGCATACATATGTGATTTTAATTATGTTGTGTTTTTTAATAAGAATAATGATATTTGTAAATGTTCTTTAAATTAATGTAATATTGCTTGAAATTGGATAAAGGTTTTAAAATAAATTGAAACGAAAAGTAACATTCTTATACTTTATATACGTATTGTATGTATACCAGGTATATGTATAGTACTTATATAGAGTTTGGGGGTGTTACACCCTGAAACCGGAAGTCTCAAAAATTTTGCTCTGACTGATGGTACAAATTTTCAAAATGGGAAACCTGCTGATGACTAGCAGCCAACTCTTCTTGAAGTTTCTTGTTTTGTTCTTTAAGCATCCGCTGTGAGCCAGAAAGGAAAAGAGTAAGAGCATACATAATCATGCATAAATATAGCATAAATTATCATGGAACAAGAAAATCTACCAGGTAATTCATGTCAATGCCCTGTGGATGAGATGACATATCCGGTGGACTAGAATGAGCAAATAAGCCATCAGCCTATAACAATAATTAAAAAAGTTAAAATAAGTTAAGAAAGAAGCGATTGCAATGGAAAAATGGTAAAAGCTTACCTAAGAAGTGCTAGCCCCAAGATGTGGAACAAACTCTCCACCCTCTCCATGATATTCCTCTTCATCTCTATCCTCATTTTCCTTGGGAATCTCCCGTATGCCAATGGGAGATATGTCAAAGTTCAAGAGCCCTATTTGAATAAATTGGGTATAAGATGCACCTAGTAGATAGAGAAATGTTTCAACATCATAACCGTGCCGAGCCAACCACCATGCATTCTCCGGCATTGATGTGATTTTTAAAGTATATTTCGGGCAATGCATCGGGATTCTCCACTGCTCGGTACCAAAAAACCACTCATATACTCTCTCTTCAAGAAACCAGCCACTAGACACAGGGCCAGCAATGACTCGGCGGGTATGTTGAAAAGGCAGTGCGGCATTCATGGAGGAAGTCCAATTCGTCCGCTCTTCTGTGTTCCACCAGGCCAAATTGACCTACAAAAAGACATAAGGTAAGTGAACTTTTATATAAATTTTAAAGTATACTAATGCTATTTTACCTGGTCCCTGGTTAAGCAGCTCAAGACAAAGCGTTGGGTATGCACATGGTGAGAGCCGGGAACTTCTACACGATCTGACAACCAAAAATTTATCTCGGATACTCGACTCTCTCTCGGGAAATACCGGGCACCCTCACAAGGTTGTGCTCATATGCCCATGCCTACAACAATAATAAAACTCAAATTCATGGAAGAGTAAGAATGGAATTGACATTGGTGGAAGAAGAGTACCTCGACAACCACCATAAAGCCAACAAAAGTCTTCTTATTTATGCAAATTTTGTCCAGTCCATGGTAAAGACAGGCAAGACCAGCTTCACCACAGCCGTAAAGCGGTACCATATTCATATTAGTAAGGGCCCTCAACACATACAAATGGATGGCAGATTTGGTGCTACCTAAAATGGTCGACCCGAGCAAATACAGCAAAAATCATCGAGCATATTTTTTAGTTGTATCTCTGTGAACCCGACCTTCATAGTTCATCCAATAACTTCGAATTGGCTCAATTTTTATCTTGAAAGGCCCTTTAAATGTTGGTTCCATACCAATTAATTATTGGATTTCTTCGAATGTCAGAATATCATTGGTAAGAGGGACCAGAAGGCCATAGTAATGGATACCAGTTATGGCTGTATAATTGACCAGGCCAATGGTCATTTCTCCTATAGGTAGGTGAAAAGTATGGGTCGTGTCCATCCACCATTCTGACAAAGCTTGAACTATACTATTGTCTATTGGATACTCCTCAGCTGCTACTTGCAAGATGAAGCTTTCAAAACCGCAATCTCGGATAATCCGCCTTACCCAAGAAGGCGCTATATCATACTATTGTCAGGCTTTGTAGACACGCCCTCCGCTCTGGATAACACAACGATCATGCTAACACGGAACCAGGTAAGTCAACACAAGGTAAGTATATCATCATATCAATACCATTAAATTTTAGGCTAAATTTATTTTTAGTCTATCTATTTACTTAAATTTTTAAATATACTCATCTAATTAATTTTTTTCCTAAATCTTAAAAAGAACAAAAACAAAAAATAAAAAGAAAACAAAAAAAATAAAAAGAAAACAAAATTATATAACGAAAAAGAATATATAAATATAAAAAGAAGAAAGCAAGAAAAGAAAAGGAAGAGAAACAGAAAAGGAAAACAAATATATAAAACATAAAAAAATAAAAAAAGATGACAAAAATGAAAAATAATTTGCTGTTAAAATAAATAATTACCTTGCTCTTTTGATTTGAACTATGATGAAGCGGCATTCCGGCTAGTAGACTTATATTTCCATTTTCATGCCGCCGAATAAACTCCAATAACTCAGCATTAGATCGAGTTCTTGATCTTGAAGCATGCATTTTTTTCAAAACTCTATGCTAAACTTTCTAAAATAAAAGATGAATACTATGAATGAATGAAAGGAAGAAATATGCTGTAAATAAAATGAAGAAATCTGCTGCATTTATATAGAGGAATGGCAAAGGAAAAAAAAAGCAAAAGAAAGAAAAGCAAAAAAATAGTTTTCTCGTGAAAAAAAAAAGAGAAAAAGTAAATTTTACTATTCATGAATAGTAAGTTACTATTTACAAATAGTAAATAAATAGTAGTGAATAGTGCATAAACAATGACTACACAGCAAATAAATAGGAAACTCAATTATTCAATTCAATCATTCTGATACTTGCGTGTATATAAATATTTTTGCACTTTTAAAATATTTTTACACGCAGGGGGCAAGGAGAAAATATGTTTATGGTAAAAATTAGCTAATTTTTTTGCAAATTCCTTTAGTATACTACAAACTACAATTATTTTTTGCAGACAATTAAATCTCTCTTAGCATAGGTCCAGAACCTAAATTTTCTCTTAAGTCCAGAACTTAGCTAGGGTCTAGAACCCTAATTACTCTTAAGTCCAGAACTTAGCTCAGGTCCAGAACCTTAAATCCCTCTCAAGTCCATAACTTAGCTTGGATCCAGAACCCAAATTACCCTTAAGTCCAGAACTTAGCTTAGGTTCAGAACCTAAATTTCCTCTTAAGTCCAGAACTTAGCTCGGGTCCAGAACCCAAATTATCCTTAAGTCCAGAACTTAGCTTTGGTCCAGAACCTAAAATCCCTCTTAAGTCCAGAACTTAGCTCGGGTCCAGAACCCAAATTACCTTTAAGTCCATAACTTAGTTCGGGTCCAGAACCCAAATTACCCTTAGGTCCAAAGCCTAAAATCCCTCTTAAGTGTAAAACATAGCTCGGGTCCAGAACCCAAATTTTCCTTAAGTTTAGAACTTATCTCGGGTCCAGAACCCAAATTACGCTTAGGTCCAGAACCTAAAATTACCCTTGAGCGCATAACTCAAATCGGGTCTAGAATCCAAAAACCTAAACCATCTCAGAAAATTTAAGTCTTATTGCTTTTCACTCATTTTTACTATAGTCTCAGATCGTTCAAGCAGGGGGCAAACTGTAGACGCTTAATTTTTGACCCAGTCTGATCCGATATTTTTTATATAGTCCAAAATAATTTTTGTGGTATTTTAATTAAATATTATTTTTTAGTATTTATTATTTATAATTTTTAATAAAAATAAAAATGGTAAAGTTAAATAAAAATAAATAAATAAATAAAAATCGGTGAAGAAAAAATTCATCGCCGAAGGTGAATAGGCCACATGCCAATTCGCCGGTGGGAATTTCCAGCGGGCGAATCGACCTAGGCCATTTCGCTGTAGGAAATTCCTGCAGCTAATTGGCGCCCGCCTGCAGCAACAGTGGTGATTCCAATTACCATTCGGGTGGTGATTTCATTTACTCTGGGTTTAGGCTCATGTTCTCTAAGGCCCTAAGCCTAACAGTGCCGAAGTAGCAAGAACCATTCCACATGGGAGTGCAGGCAAAATTCCCCGCTCATTATAACCCACATCCAATTTATAATTTTATTAGCTACCATCGATTATCACCCACGTACAATGCTTTTGCTTTTAGCTTGTCTAATGTCACTTTACCTAAGACTATGAATGAAGCATTACAACATCCAGGGTGGCAGAATGCAATGATGGAAGAAATGATAACTTTACATAGTAATGGAACTTGGGAGTTAGTTCCATTACTGAAAGGAAAAACTACAGTAGGGTGTAAATGGGTATTTACTATGAAGATTGGACCTGATGGGCAAATTGATCGACTAAAAGCATGCCTTGTTACTAAAGGCTACACCCAGGTTTATGGCATTGATTATACTAATACTTTCTCTCCAACAGCTAAAATTATCTCTATTCATCTTCTCATTTCTATGGCAGCTATGCATCACTGGACTCTCCACCAACTTCATATTAAAAATGCATTTCTTTATGGAGAATTAACTGAAGAAGTGTATATGGAGCAACCTCCTGAATTTGTTACTTAGGGGTAGTCTCAATTGGCATGTCGATTATGACAATCACTATATGTTTCGAAGCAGTCTCCAAGAGCGTAGTTTGGAAGATTCAAGTCAGTGATTCAAGAATTTGGAATGATTCAATGTCAATCTAATCATTCAACATTCTCCATACATGATATTCATAGGAAATGCATTAATCTGGTTATTTATGTTGATGACATTGTCATAATAGGTAATGACAATGATGTAATTTGTAAGTTGAAGAAGCACCTATGCAGTTACTTCAAAACATAAGAACTATGAAAACTGAAATATTTTCTAGGCATTGATGTTGCACAGTTAAGAGCATGAATTGTTATCTCACAGAGGAAGTATTTTATGGATCTACTAAAAGAAACATGCATGCTCGATTGCAAACCTATGGATACTCCTATGGATCCTAATGTTAAGTTTGTTCCTAGATAGGGTGAGCCATTAGAAGACCCTAGAAGATATCAGAGGTCAGTTGGAAAACTAAATTACTTGACACTTACACGAACTGATATCTCATTTGTAGTTATTGTAATGAGTCAGTTTCTCCGGACTCCTTGTACTGATCATTGGGATGCAGTAGTTCAGATAATTAAATACCTTAAAGGAGTACCAACACAAGGATTATTGTAAGAAGATAAGGGTCACCACCAGATCATTGGGTACTTTGATGTAGACTGGGCTGGTTCTCCCTTGGATAGTCGATCCACTTCATGATATTGTATCATGATTGGAGGCAATTTGATTTCTTAGAAAAGCAAGAAGCAAGAGGTGATTGCTAGATTAAGTGCTGAAGCAGAATATCGAGCTATGGTTGTTGCAACATGTGAACTTATCTAGTTAAAACAACTCCTTCAAGAATTAAGATGGAAAGAGATCAGAAACATAAGTTGATTTGTGACAATCAAGCTGCACTCCACATTGCTTCTAATCTAGTTTTTCATGAAAGGACCAAACACATTGTGGTTGACTATCATTTTGTCAAATAAAAGATTGAGTCGGGATGTATTACAACAAATTTTATTAAGTTTAATGATCAACTAGCAGATATACTTACTAAATCTCTTAGAGGGCCAAGAATCAAATATATTTGTAGCAAGCTTAGAGCATATGATCTATATGCTCCAGCTTGAGGGGTAGTGTTTGTAGACCCTTAATTTTTGACCAAGTCCAGTCCAATATTTTAAAATAAATTCGAAATAATTTTTTGGTATTTATCATTTATTTTAGTATTTATTATTTATTTTAATACTTATTTTAATATTTACTTTATTATTTATTATTTATTTCATTTATTTTTAAATATATATATATATAATAAAAATAATAAAAAATTAGACGGACCAATCGGTGAGTGGCACGTGGCAAGCCAGTTATTCGCAAGCCGAAAGGGCCTGAGCCAATTTGCCGCAGGCATAACCTGCAGTGAATTGGCCTGCCCAATTCATTGTAGGCCAAGCCTGTGGTGAATTGGCAGTGCCTCACCCAAGCTCACAGGCACTCACCCGTTGCTCGCGTCCCAGCAACCTAGCCTCGATCCTCGCCCGTTACTCGCATCCTAGCAACCTGTTCCAGCTTGTTGGCCAATTTTTGCCAAAATTCTATTTTTACCCAAAAACTCGAATTAATTTCCTTAACATATTAGGTGTGTTTGAAATTCCTATAAATAATAGTTTTAGACAGAAATAGAGACAACAAAAATTATTCACCAATTATTCTAGGACTGTTGAATTTTCTTTGGACGACAAAAATTACTCAAGAATTTTATCAAACTTTTGATCAACGAATAAACCCTAGCAAATTTTCATCAACAAAAGAAGAGGAGAAAAGGATAGGAAAAGAAGATCAACGACACACAAACTTTACAAAGGTAGTGCACTCACTGTCTTGGAAAAGCTCACCTAGAATTCTCATCATCATCAATGACTACGTTGTCATCATCAAAAGCCACTTCACCAACTTTAGCCTTTCCCTTGTCTTTCTTGGTGCTTGTGGATACTTCAGCACTATTCCCAAACATTGCAGCCATTTAACTCTTCACGATCTTAGCTAGGGCCTCCTTTAGTTCTTCCATCTTGACTTCAAGGGCATCATCCAACATCTTTTGAATACGCTCAGGTTCCATTGCTTTTGGTGAGAAGCTAACTGAGTTGTTGTTGGATTCTTCATCACCGGTGTAGGTCGAATTATCGTAGGCTTTTGAACTATTAAAATCCAGGGCTGTGAGACAGAGAGGATAATGATATGAGATGCAAATGTATGTATGCATGTATACATGTATTTACAAACAATAAACAAAGATAGATAATTAGGACATCCCTTCCAACCTTATAACTTCCACACACAAATGGCAAGTCTCTTTTCTTAGCTAAATGGTTATCAAAATACCAACATGGGGTATCTTGTTTTCGAATAATTCCCTTGGACGTTTCAACCAATAGTTATATTTTCAAACTGGAAATCAATTCATGATTATTTTCGTTAATTAGGTTTTAATCCATTCAATCAACTAAAGTAGCTTTTATGCTATATTGGATTAAAACTAAATTAAAAGGTTTATGATAAATAGATTTCTCACTTGAAAAAGTAACTAATGATTCATGCCAAAAACATGCCCATGATTAATAATTCTTAGTATAAACTAGGCTCACAATTGATTTTTGGTATTTCCATAATTGACCTAAATATTTGTAAGCTCATTCAAAAGGTTGTAATGAAGTGAAAAAAAGTTTTGTTTTAAAGCCCATAAAAAGATTTTAGAAAAAATGAATTTTGAGCTTTGAGCTTAGGCAATGTGGTGAAAAAGAATTTTTTTTTATCCATTTTTAAAAGTTTTTATGTCCATAGACCATCTTGAAAATTTTTGAAAATAGCATTGGTTTTATTTTTGGACTTTAAAGGAAAAATTATTTTGAGCTTACAATGTAGGTAGGTCATATTAGAATAAAGAACAAACCAAATAAGCCATGATTCAAACCAAGATAAATTAATCATAGTCAAACAATAAGCATTTTGGGTAAAAATCTAAAGAAAATAACTAGGCCAATTACATGAGCTTTAATCTTTAGGTTAAAAGGATTAGGCTTCCATAGCAAGTATATACCAAAAGGTACAAGGCTATGAGTGGTTATGCCATGCCCGATCTCCATACCTTGAGTGAAAGTATGGTATCTCTTACATAACATAACACGGGTTACACGGGCGTCCTAACTCACGCACATAATGCAATATAATATGATGCAATGGATAATATCATAATAAGAAAGAATAAAATAATATAAAGACTAATGGAATCAACTTCTCTTATACCCAGTGGAGTCACCATAGTGAGCGGGGATTTTTGCCCCCACTCTCGGTAGAATGGTTCTTGCGACTTCGGCACTGTTAGGCTCAGGGCCTTAGAGAACATGAGCCTAAACCTAGAGAAAATGAAGTCGCCACCCGGATGGGTCCGGGAAAATAGAAAGTTGCAAATGACTTGATTCCTAAGGAATTCCCAACCCCCTAATGGGTTCAAAAAGTTGGGTACGCATAGGGATGGTGAGAAATGGCCCAGCACCCCTACAACGCCCGGCTTATTGGAACCGGCCTCCTTTTCAGGTCTTAATATTATAAAATTCTTAAATATAGCGATATTATCCATACTACAAGCAATCATAAGAATAAACAAATACTTTATTGAAAATTATAGCAATGTTCAAACAAAATAAATTAATCGACACCCATCCGAGGATGGAAACATGTCCTTACATCCTCCATGTCTAAAACTAAATTGGACACCCACCGAAAGGTGGAAACATGTCCTTTACATTAATTTCAAAATATAAAAATAATTTAAATTACATAAAAATTAATTAATGAGGTACCCAATCATGGAAACGTACCTCTTATAATTTTAATACCAAAATAAACAAATAATAATAATAATAATAAAGAAACCATCCATCCATGATAAACAAATCAAATATCGAAATAAAATAAATCAATCATCAAAACATATAATAAACTATATAATAAAATCTAAAAATAAATAAAGTAATAACAGTATAAATTTAGGGTTTTAGAATTTTAATAATTAAATTAGGGTTTTAGATAAAGAAAAATAAACACAAAGACTTATAATACATAAATAAATACCGTGAATTCAAAAAATTTAAAACCATTACCCATTGATTTTATTAGATTATTATTCAGCTTATTAAGAATTGAAATTACCAATTTTAATTGATTAAAATTGCTACTCGATGAAGATATTTTTTTGACAAACAAGATTAAATAAATGTACCTACGTTTGAAGGCTCCGCCAAAATTTGTTGATGAGATTCTGAATGAGCTTGATCAAGACAACGCAACCTTGTTGCCTTGTGATTTGAAGTGTTCTTTTTGTTTTTGATTGCTTAAGGTTGTTTTCTATTTCTCCAAATTCAAACATCTGATAGTAATTGCCAAGAGTTCCTGCTTCTGCAGAAAAAATAGTCCCAAAAATAAAAGTCCAAAAGTCCTTAAATAATTGTGTCGTCCCAATCGTTTCAGCAGAAAAAAAAGTCCCTGTATAATTGTTGGAAAATAAAAAAAAACCTAATACTATTTTGATAAGGAAATACAAACTGTTTAGGAAAAATAAAAATTATTAAGGAAATAAATTAAACAGAGGTTGATAAGGTTTTTGGCAAAATCAACAGAGCGCGTGGGCTACCACAGGCTGCTGGCCAATTGCTGTGAGAAATTAGGCTGCTGGCACACGAACTGGGCCAGGCGAGTACGAGCCAACTATTGTGTCTGCGGGTGAGGCGGGCGAGGCTAGGCGAGAATTGCTGATGGGTGAGGAAAGCGCTGCATCTGTAGGTGAGACGAGGCGAGCCTATGGTAAATTGGCCTCAAGCAATTCGCCGCAGGCCTGGCCCAAGCAATTTGCCGTAAGCCAAGACTTACGACGAATTGGCTTGCCACACAGGCAACCACTACCATTGTCGCGCGTCGTCCACCGATTCATCCAATTTTTTTAATTTTTAATTTTAATTTTATTATTAAAAATAAATATTTAAAACAATAAATATTATTATTAAAATAAATAATAAATATTATAAATAAATAATAAATATTATAAAAATTATTTTTGGACTTATTTTAAAGTATTGGACTGGATTTAGTAAAACATTAAGGGTCTACAGACATTCTAGTAATGTATATGCATATTTTATATATAGCGAGTGTATATATTTTACATATATAGGGAATTAGGGTGTTACAAGAATGATATTGAGATTAACCCTGACAAATTTAAGGCAATCAGGGACATGCCAGCCCCTAAGACAGAGAGGGAAGTTAGGGGATTTATCGAAAGGTTACAATACATAAGCAGATTCATTACAAAACGCATAATAATTTGTGAACCCATCCTTAAATTGCTTAAGAAAAACCAATCAATTGAATGGAATGATGAGTGTCAAAAGGCTTTTAAGCACATAAAATAATACCTGTTGAATCCACTTATCCTAAAACAACCTAAACTTGGTAGACCATTAATACCGTACTTAACAATTGAAGAAGGATCAATAGGGGCAATGATGACCTAGTGTGAGTGGGGATTTTTGCCCCCACTATCGGTGGAATGGTTCTTGCGACTTCGGCACTATTTAGGCTTGGGGCCTTAGAGAATACGGACCTAAGTCTGAAGAAAATGGAGTCACCACCCAGACGGGTCGAGAAAAAAGAAAGGGGTGGATGACTCGATTCCTAAGGAATCCCCACCCCCCTAATGGGCTCGGAAAGTTGGGTACGTATGGGGAAGGTGAGAAATGGCCCAGCACCCCCATAATGCCCGATTCATTGGAACCGGCCTCCTTTACAGGTCTTAATATTATAAAATTCTTAAGTATAATAATATTATCCATATTACACACAATAATTAAAAGAAAGCATCATTATATTAAAATCAAAGCAATGTCCAAGCAAAACAAATAAATGGACACCCATCCAAATATGGAAACATGTCCTTACATCACATGCCTAAATAGGACACCCACCTAAAGGTAGAAACATGTCCTTTACATAGGTTCTAAAATAGAAAAGCAAATTAAATTTTATGATATTTAACTAATGAGGTACCCACAAAGTGGAAACATACCTCTTACAACATTTGGAAATCTAAATAAATTGATATAAGTAAATAACTATTCAAAATAAATAAATTATTCATCAAAGGTATTAAATATCAATAGAAAGTAAACATCCATCCATGATAAATTAAATAAACCAAGCATTGAACTTAAATAAATTAAAGTATAAGAAATAAATCAAAGCATAATCAAATATAGAATTGAATGAAGCAAATAAAATTCCAATTATAGCTACTGTTTCCATTTTGGGTTTTTTATTTCATGTGTTTAGGGTTTTGGAATTTGTGGAATTTAGGCTACTGTGAGTTTAAGAGAATTAAAATAGATTGAGGATTTTATGTTTTAAAAGGTTGAAAAAATTCTTTGATTAACCAAACTAGGGTTTGTTATGTAAAATCATGAAACTAGGATTTGGACTCTTTAAAATAATTAGATTTATGGTTTTGGTTACTCATTGAATTATGTTTTTAAGCTTACTGTGTAAAATTAAATATTTGTGTTTATATGGTTTTTTTAAAGTTTTAAAGGATTAGAGTTTAGAAAAAAAATTAGGGTTTAAGGTTTTAAAGGGGTTTGGATTCATTGTTTTAGGTTTGGAAGTTGCATTAGGGTTTAATGTTTTAGAATTAGGGTTTCGGTGAATGCTTAGGTTTTTTAGAATTGGAAAAAAGCAATTGATAATTTTATGGAGTTTTATGAAAATAAACCAACGATTTAAAGTTTATAAAGCAAAAAAGATATTTTTAAAGCTTTTGGAAGGAAACAGAACACAATTTTGAGTTTTGATAATTTGGAATGCAAATCTTAGTTTTGGGGTTTTGAAGAAATAAATCTAATAGCTTTTAACTTTTGAAAAAATAAAGCCACGATTTAAGATTTTCAAACCTTAGAAAAAGTGAATTGAGGTTATGAGGCTTTTAAATTAAAAGAGACAATTTCATAATCTAACTACAGTGAAAAAATAAAAGAATTTAAGAATTCAAACCTTATTTTGTAAGTTTCACCAAAAATTGCTTCTTCGATGAACAAGGTCAAAGACAAGCTTTTTTGCCTTTGAATTGGTTGAATTGTTTTTCGGCTCTCTCAAAAAATCAGCTTGGTTCCACTACTTTCCTTCACAGATTCAGATTCAAACTCTTCCCAAGTTTCTGTCCTCCTTTTCTCCCTTTTTTTTGTGTTGTTTAGTCCATATTTATAGAAGAATTCTATGGGTAATTCTAATTATTCACGGCATACAATATTTAATAAGAAAAGGAAACCGAAACCTAATTGTATTAGGTTTCGGAAAATTTGCGTTGGAAAATTTCGCTGGTAAAAAAAAATTGCTGCAGAAAAATTGTGCTGGCAAAAAAAATTGCCGCAGGAAAAATTGCACCGGCAAAAAAGCTGCCGCAGGGCGAAACTAAAGCAAAAATTATTTTTATTTTTTGATTTTTATTTTTTGATTTTTATTTGCTTATTTTTATTAATAAAATTTAGATACTAAAGCAAAAATTATTTAATTAATATAACAAAAATTATTTTGGACAAATTAAAATATATTAGACAACACAAAAATTATTTTGGACTAAACAAAATATATTGGACCGGACTGGGTCAAAAATTAAGGGCCTACACCTAGGAAGATGAATCAGGAGTCAAGCATGAAATCTACTGCTTATGTAACACCCCCATACTCCATATATGTACTATACATATATCTAGTATACATACAGTACGTATATAAAGTATAAGAATGTCACTGATCGTTATAGTTGAAAACTTTAATCCGAGATCCAAGAATAGTACATTTTACAAAATCATTCTACTTTCAAAATCTTACATATATATAATAATCTTGTCTTTAATAAAAATACACTTATATAGATAAATACATTATTGTCAAAATACAACATATTTAACTTATACATGTATGCATCACCTTCTAGTTGGTCTCGAGATACACTTACCTCTCTCGTGGCATACTAATTGACTTCAGATCTACCACCTACTCACCTGCTCGATTACACAACTGCGCTAAGCCAAAGAGCTTAGTAGTACAAATAAATATTATAAACATACATTATAGAAAATCATATTCATATGTTAATTTCATATATCATTATTTTCTTATCATGTTTTCCTATTTCAATTACACCTTCCATATATACATGTATTTCTACTAATCCTGTCATTATATCCATGCATACATATATTATTGATACAAACCACCATTCCATGACTTATTAGAATATTCATAAAATAAGATTAACAATATCCTCATCCACATTCATATTATACATCATATTGTATTTTCATGTTGTACTTGCACATCTCATCATTCAACATAATTTTTCAAGCCACCTTCACTTTCATTAATTTACTTATATATATATCGAAATCCTTTCATTCCGTAATTATCATCATATATCTCATAACATTATCTCTTATTGCATAATTTACATTTAAACCAAAACGAGCATAAGTCTCATTATCCATTCATTGCGCATTTCATGAATCATATTTAAACAAAGACAAGCATGGGCCCAAACGACACTAATATGCCATTCCACTATCAGAGTTAATGTTTTGGTTCTATTATCACATTTATCATTATCATTATCCCAACTAGGCTTCAAGGATTTAGGTTTAACCAAGCTTCAAGGGGAACAAAGCATGCTAAGTATCAACCCAACTTGGCTTCAAGAACCAAACCCAACCTAGCTTCAAGGGTTGTAACATCTCAATTAGGCTTCAAGGACTAGATCCAACCAAGCTTCAAGGGGAGTTAAGCATGCTAAACTTCAACCCAACTTGGCTTCAAGGATTTAGCCCAACCTAACTTCAAGAGATTGTTACTATTGGCATGCCACCATCAACAAAACTCTGAAAATGGAATAACACATTAGCCACACAATTCATTTATTATTTCATTATCAATTTCATTCTCATTTTCTCATTATCACTTAAGTAATCATGCCTCAATCATCTCATTTTCATCATTATCATTTTAGCCAACAATCATGGCTCCATATCTCATCAAGAGAGTATATATCATCAATTGCATTGAACATCATCATTTAGGCACACATGCCCCACTTCTTTCATTTGATTCATCATTTAAGTATTCAACATGAGACATTACATCTCATAAATCTCAAATCACATTAAAGCAATTTATCATACAAGTATTCATCATAACCAATCACATTGCACATACCTTTTTGATGATCATCATATCTTTCACTTGACATATTTCATCATATCAGCACCTCTTTCACATTTCATATTTCATCATTGATATATATATATATACATAGCAATTTACTTTATTCATAAGTATCAACAATGTAATAGATTACTTAACACATTTATAACCAAATGTGTTAAGGTCCAAGGCATAAAAATATATGCAACCATATAGGGTTTGTACTTACCTTAAGAACCACTCACCAATCTATACACTTCCTCTTTCAAGAACTCTTCACCACTTGAATTAGGGTAATCCACTTTCTTCAGAACCTAATCCAAATAAAATGATAAAATACATGAATCCCAATACATTTATTCACTTATGAACCTCATACTAGACCTTTAGATCACAAATTACAAATCAACATCTCTCTCTAGGACCCCACGGTCGTGGCCTCCCAACCCCCACGAGCGTGGCATAGCAAACAATTCTGCCCAATTGTTCTAAAACCCCCACGGTCGTGGCCTTCCAACCCCCACGGCCGTGGCATAGAAAATGAATCTGTCTCTTTTGTTCGACACCTCCACAGCCATGGCTTCCAATGGCCACGGGCGTGGCATACAAAATGCCTCTGTTTCCGGACCAAACTCATGTATTCTATGTTTTTAACTTCATTAAACACAAACATACCTCAATCATACATCAATTATTCAATTCTCTAACTCATACATATTAAACCCTTACTAACCAATTTCAATAATCCATCATCATCCTCACAAATAACTATATAATCATTATCAAAATTTCAATTCAACATATCTATAACCTTTAATCTTTTACTATCATTATCTTCACACACTAACCAAATCAAATATAAACAAAATAATAGAAATCAACTCAAAGAGATAAACACTTACTTGAATATTTTGCCAAATCTTCAATCTCCACCTTCAATTCTCTTAAAGCCCTTAAGAATTTGATGTGTGTAATTAAAATCACCTTTCTCTCTCTATCTCTCTCTCTTTCTCTCTCGTCCAAGAAGAAGAAGAAGAAGGAAAGAAGATCTTTTCTTCTTCTCCTCATACTTATCATATATATATATATATATATAATAATAATAATAATAATAATAATATAATTAATATTTCTAAATATTCTCCACCACCACTTTCTTCCTTTGACTTTCCTTTCTTCTTTTTCTTTTATTATTATTATTATTTAATTATATAAACTTACTTTTCCTACACCACTTATACATTATGTATATGTAATGTATATGTTGGTATATGTATATCTCTAATATATTGTAGTTATATTTCCCATATTTTCCAAATACCATATATACATATCATCCCTCATATACATCTATTTCTTATAATATTTTCCTTATATGTTTACCAACATATCTTCTCACAACTACTAGTCCAATGTACACTAAAATCGGGGAATTAAATTAATTCGTTGCTCTTATTTAATTTTCATTAAACATACACATTAAATCCATATACGACAATAATTATTCCAAACTTTTAGGGTGTACTTTGGGATATTACAGCTTAAGTATGAAACTTGTGCGTTACAAAATTAAGTATAATACCATTGAAAAGACTTGTATTTCTATGGTTTGGTCATTAATGAAATTGCGGCATTACTTTCAATCTTACAGTGTGCAAGTAATTTCCATGTTAGATCCAGTCAAATATTTGAGGGAGATGCCTTCATTAATTGGGAAGCATGATCGGTGGTTGATAATCCTAGAAGAATTTGAGATTGAATATATAACCAAGAAAATAATTAAAGGAAGTGCAGTAGTAAAATTCCTAGCTCAACAACTATTACATGAAAAAGAAGAAGTAACTTTTGAATTCCCAGATGAACACTTGTAAGCCATAGAAGTACAAGAATGAATGATGTACTTAAATGAAGCGGTGAATAGGAAGGGAGCTGGAGTAGGAGTTATATTGGAATCACCCAAACAAGAACTCATCTCCTTATCTAAGAAATTAAAAATTCAAGGCAACCAACAATATGGTAGAATATGAAGAATGTATCTTTGGTTTGGAAGTCCTGATAATCATAAAGGTAGACAAAGCACACATTTTTTATGACTTATTACTATTTGTCTCTCATGTAAATAGAGAATGGGAGTTAAAGGAAGAGAAGTTGAAATCGTACCATGATTACTTGACCACAATAAGTAGAAGCTTCAAGGATTGTAGGTTCTCACACCTACCTAGGGAAGAAAACTAGATGGCCGATGCCCTAGCTACATTAACTTTGGTATGGGAGTATCCTGTCAAATTATTCCTTAAACCTCTAGTTTTGACTAGTTCATCAACTCCTTGTTATGAGTATGAAATGATGATGGAGGCTAGCATGGATCACAATGTATGGTTTGATACCATTAAGTAGTTTTTGAAAGTAGGGACTATCTGTCGGGGGGCAACAAAAGAAGAAAGAGGAGCTATAAGGTGGTGGTCTTTACAATGCATCACTTTCTAAGGGGAGTTGTATCGAAGATGGCTAGATGCGGTACATTTGAGATGTTTAAGGAAGACTGAGGTTTAACGGATCATGTTGGAAGTACATACAGGGACATGCAGGCCCCACATAAATGGTCTAGCTCTGGTTAGGAATATAATTTGACAAGGCTACTACTAGTAGACCATGTAGAGGGATTGTATTAATTTTGTACAAAAGTGTTAACAATGCCAGCTATATGGAAATTTGAATCATTTGCCTTTCGAGGAGTTATATGCTATGTCTTCACCTTGGCCGTTTGCAGCTTGGAGAATATATATTATTTGCGAGATTCATCCAACAGCTTCAAATGGCCACTGGTAAATAGTAGTAGTAGTCAACTATTTTTTAAAATGGGTTAAAGCTGAATCTTTCAATAAATTAGAGGCTAGGAACATGGCTCAATTTATTAAAAGGAATCTCACATGCAGATATGGAGTTCTACACAGTTTAGTATCAAATAATGTGGTATAGTTCCAAAGAGTTGTTAAGGATTTGTTTGCTAAATATCAGACCAGTCATCATATATTCTCCCCTTACAAACCAAAAACCAATGGTGTAGTAGAAGCAGCTAATAAGATAATTAAGCAAATTTATTCCAAGATGACCATGACATACAAGGATTAGTCAGAGATGCTCCCTTTTGCTTGGTGGGCATATAGAACAAGTGTTCCAACTCCAACCCAAATGACACTATTTTCCTTGGTTTATGGAATGGAAGTAGTGATGTGTATTGAGATCGAGATCAAATCCCTAAGGGTAGTCTTAGAAATTAAACTGCTAGAGATAGAATAGGTATTAAGCGGATACACATAGTTGGCTTTGTTGGAGTAAAGAAGGTTGAAGGCATTGTATCATCACCAAGTTTACCAAAGAAAGATAGCCCAAGCTTATAATAAAAGAGTCCATGTTAGAAAGCTTAAAGTTGGTGATTTAGTATTAAAACAATGGAAGGAAAATGCTCCCAATCTAGGAGAAAAGTTTTGACAGAGTTGGGAAGGGACTTATATTTGTCAAACATGGATGAGAAATGTGAGTGGAAATTTTTGCCCCCACTCCTAGTGGAATGGTTCTTCGACTTTAGCACTGCTTAGGGCCTAAAAGAAAAAGGGCCTAAACCCAAAGAATAGGATTCGCCACCCAGATGGGCTGGGAAAGAAAGGGGTGGATGATCAATTCCTAAGGAATCCACAATGCCTTCTAGGTTTGAAAAGTCGGGTACATATGGAGAAGGTGAGAATGACCAAGTACCCCCATAATTTAATATTCCAAAGTATACCCTAAAAGTTTTGGAATATTTATTGTTGTAATTGGATTTAATGTTATATGGTATAAGGATTAAGTGGGAAGATTAAAGATGAGAAGAAAGATGTGTATATGTTGTATATATAGAGATATATACAACATATACAAGTCAAAGAAATGGGTGGTCAAAAGAAGATTTAATTATTTATTAAATTAATTGAAATGGAAATTAAAGGAAGTGGATGAGGATATTTATAAATATTTTATTATTTAATTTGCTTGGTTGAGATTTAAAGAGATGATTGAGTGGTTGACTTTGCTCTTCTTACTTCTTCTTCTTCTTCTTTCTTTGTTGGCTGGCCATCTCCATAGCAAGAGAGGAAAGAAAGATTTTGCTCATCCAAACTCAAGATTGAAGGATGTTTCAAGTGATCAAGTTGAAATTCTAAGGGTTTTCATCACTTTTGGTAAGTTTTCCACTTGATTCCCTTGTTTTCTTTTAAGTTTGTGTTTTGAGTTTGGTGATTGATTGTTGATGGTATGTGTATATTTGGTTGTGGTGTATTTGAGAGTGTTAGGTTTAATTGATTTTGATTTTGGGGTTGGATTGAAGAGAAAGAGTTAGGTTTGGTGAAAGAGCAAGTGTTGTGTTTTGGATATGAGATGAGTTGTGAATTGGTGTTTGATGTATGTTTTGATTTGTTTTGGTGTTTTTGCAAGTTATTATGGTTTATGGGTGTGTTTAGTTAAGTTTGTTTGAAGTGGAATATGGTGGAAGTAAGAGGTTTATTGGAGGTGATGTTGTTGTTGCCGGAATCAGGATTTTTGCCCTGACACGCCCATGAACATGGCCAGGTCTTTGGGCGTGTCAATGGTTCTGTTTTCTGGATGGGTGACACGACCAGTGACACGCCCATGTCACTGAGCATGTCACAGCTTCTGTGTTCTAGTAGGATTGACACGACCAGTGACACGCCCATGTCACTGAGCGTGTCATAGCTACTGGGTTAAGGGAGGATCGACACATCCAGTGACACGCCCATGTCACTGAGCGTGTCAAAGTTTCTGTATTGTGATTTTAGGGCATGGTCAGGTACAAGCCCGTGTTGTTAGCGTGTCATGTGTAGAGTTTGCCCTAGTTGGTTCTTAGCCTTATTATCTCATGTGTATCTTTCAGTGAGTGTGTATTATCCCTTTTGGATTAGGTTTTGAAGAGATTGAGTTGCCCTAATCCAAGTGTTGAAGGATTCTTGGAAGATGAGTTTGGTGTTGTGTGAGTTGCTCTAGAGGTAAGTACAAACCTACATTATTACATACATTTACATGACATTGGGACTTAACACATTTGGTTGTAAATGTGTTAAGTAATCTATTACATTGTTGATACATTTGATTAATATTATGAATTGCATAATGTGAAAGATATGATGATCATTCAAAATGTATGTCCAATGTAATTGGTTATGTATACTCTAATGATGAGATGTGAAGCCATTGTTGTTGGCTATAATGATGCAAATGAAATAATTGGGGCATGGTTGACTAAATGATATGAGGAAATAATGAATGAATTGTGTGTTTAATATGTTAGTCAATTTTCAGAGTTTTGTTGTTGGTGGCATGCCTAATAGTAACAATCTCTTGAAGCTGGGTTGGGCTTGATCCTTGAAACCAAGTTGGGTTGAAGTTTAGCATGCTTAACTCCCCTTGAAGCTTAGTTGGGTCTAGTCCTTGAAGCCTAGTTGAGATGTTACAAACCCTTGAAGCTAGGTTGGGTTTGGTCCTTGAAGCCAAGTTGGGTTGATGCTTAGCATGCTTTGCTCCCCTTGAAGCTTGGTTGGGCCTAATCCTTGAAGCCTAGTTGGGATAATGATAAATGTGAAAATTGAACCAAAACATCAACTCTGAAAGTTGATGGCATATTAGTTTCTCTTGGACCCATGCTTGTCTTTGTTTAAATGTGAAACAAATGAATAATAAGATTTAATGTAAGGTTTTAAAATATGATATTCTTATGAATGGTTTATGATGTATGAATGTGTGACATTAGCATTACATTAAAGCATATTGTTATTGTGGTTTGTACCACTAAGCCTATGGCTTAGCACGATTGTGGTTCGTCGCGCAGGTGACAGGGTAGAACCGAAGAGTTCAGCTAGACCAAATTGAGTCTAGACGTTGAAGTGTTGATTATGGGCTTAAGGATCATAGACGAACTGCCAAACATGTATAAACTTTATGTTTTGTAAATATTGATTTTGACCTAAATATATATATAAATACCGCTATATCTTCCGCTGCCTAATAAATAAATGTTTATCTAGTATATTTTATAATGTAATTTGAATGTTTTAAGTTTTCTTATATTATGATAAATTGAATGATTGGGCACTCCTGTATCCGGTATACGTAAATTACAGATGTAGTAGTATGTAGTGTGCATATATGGGGTATAAGGGTGTTACACATAACACCAGGTTTATTGGAATCGACCTCTTTTTAAGGTCTAAATATTATTGAATACTTAGGTTATTGTAATATTATTCATATTACATGCAATTAAAACAAAATAAATTATATTATAAATAAATCAAACAAACTAATAAAGTGGGCACGCATATAGATGGAAACATGTCCTTCCAACTATCCAAATGTATACAAAAATAGTAAAATGGGATACTCACTAAAAGATAGAAACATTGCCCTTACATTAACCTCCGAATATAAAATAAATAAGAGAAGCAAAACAAATAATGCACCCACAAAGTGGAAACATGCCTTTTACAAGTCTCATAAAAATACAACAAATAAATAAATATTAAAATAGTTTCATCATTCATAATAAAATAAGTAATCCAAACATATAGTTCATCATAAAAATTGTAGTACACAAGCAAATCTAAATATTAACCCATTAATGAAATATAAGGGGGAATACACTCGACAATCTCGCTAGCCGGTTAGCAAGCAGGGGTCAAAGATGAAGCGCCCTCAAAAGGTAAATAGTTTACCATACTCATTGAATGAATTGCTACCTCCAAAATATAAATTAGGATTTTAAATTATAATTTAGGGTTTAATTTGCAAAGTTAAGATAAAAACATGCAATTAGGGTTTAACATGCAAAGTTAAGATTAAAACATGTAACTAAGGTTTTAATTCCTAAAACTAGGGTTTACTAAATGAGGTTGCATTGAAATCAAAATAATAAATTAAAACATTATAAACTTTGTAATGCTAAACAAAGATTATAAATTTAATTAATAGAGATTATACTTTCATTGTTGATTCCACCAAAATAATTTCGAATGTTGAGGCAAGCCTTGTAATTTCACAATCGTTTCTTGTAACATCCGTGAATTTTCAAAAAATAAATTAAATAAATTAAATAAATAATTTAAATGAAATTTTGAAGGATTAGAAGTGAAAAAATAAAGTGTATAGGTGATATATATATATTATATATATATATATAACATATACAAAACTCAACTTTAAATTGAAAAGTCAAGGGTCAAAGTGGTAAAATTGTAATTATGCTTTGTAAAATTAAAATTAAATAAATAATTAAAAAAAACTAATTATGGATGGAAGACAAAAATTATGATTTTTTAAAATAAATAAATAATTAATTAATTAAAAATATAAAAATAATATAAAAATATATATGTGTGGTCTTAAGAAGAGATGAATTAAAAAAGTCAAATATAGCATCTTCTTCCTCCTTTTCTTCTTGTTTTGACCGATAATCTCCATAACCATGGGAATTTTTCTTCGTCAAACTACTCATCTTAGCAAGGATTTTCAAGAACCAAGTCAAATTTTGATAATTTTTCCAACAATTAGTAAGCTTCTTATCCTAATTTTTGGGTTTTAATTATGAGTCTGTGAAGTTTGGGTTTTTGTATAAGTATGATTTAATTGCTTCAATGTGTATGTATGATGCTATTTTGACTAGTATTTAATGATTTTCAAGTTTGATGGAAGAAAAGAGTAAGTTTGTATGAAGAGGTTGATTTAGGGTTATGTGTAATTTGGACTTTTGAAATCATGTGTTTTAATTGTGCAAATGGATCCAAAATGAGTTGTTTTGATGCATAAATAAGGATTTTAAAGTTAAATGATGGATTTAGTTCAGTTTGGTTAGAAATTGGAAAAGGTAGTATTGAATTTAGGGTTTTGAAAGTGAATTTTTTAAAGTATAGTTGTTTTGTTTGATTTAAATGAATAAATCATGTTATTAAATGATATAAAAATAAGCTTGGATTAATAATTGGAATGGAATGGAATGAAGAACCTTAATTGATGAAGGTTATGGCATTTTAAGGTTTTGTATAAGAGTAGATGTTTATTTAATGTGATGGGTTAAAACATGTTATAATTTGTTTTTAATGACATAAATAAACTTAAAACACCAATTAAAATGGATTAAAATGGAATTTCAAAGTTAAAGAAAGGAAAGGCAAAATTTTGGGTTGTTGGTTGGAGTGAGGTTTAATTAGGGTTTTATGTTTGACATGCCTTGAAATGTGATTCTAAATTATTATATTTGCACATATTTGGTATAGGCATTAAGAAGAAGTGATTTTCCCAACCTTAGTGTTGAAGGGCAAGTAGAAGTGAAGGATAGAGAATGATTTTTAGCTTGGATTTGAATGTTAATTAAGGTATGTACAAACTTTTGATAAATTAGATATGTTTGTATTAAATTTGGCCTAACACATTTTGGATGAAAAATGTGTTAAGCTACAAGGTAGCTTGAACATTCATGAACATTGTCTTATAACATGTGAATTGTTAAATATGCATTATGTAAAACCATTAGTAATGACTAAATTGAATAAAATGTGATTTACATGCATTATGTGAGAGTGACCCAAACAAATTTGGGTAATGTGATTTTAATGTGAAATGGCGTACATTGTGATAAAAGTATAAGATATGATGAATTAAAATGAGTTGACGTTGATATGAAAGAGAAAAATGAGAAAAGAGGCAATGCGATGAGAAAAATGAGAAATTGAGAAAATGTGATAAGAAAAGTTGAATATGGAAAATATATACTATTTGTGTGCCTAGTATGTTATTCAATTTTCAGAGTTCTATGCTTACCGACATGCCTATAAGGTTATCCTCATTATTTGCCTTCAGGGCTAGACGCTAGGTATCACTGATATATGATTTGCCTTCGGGGCTAGACAATGGGTGTCACTGGTATATGATTTGCCTTCAGGCTAGACACTGGGTGTCAATATGGACCAAAATAATAACTTTGGAATTTGAATAATATATTAGTTTATCTAGGCTCATGCTTGTGTATGTGTTTATATGAATTATAGAAAGATTAAAGATTATGTTTTAAAGTGGTATTGAGTGCCACATTGTGATATAACATGCAAAATCATTATGCATTGTCATTGTATTAAAGTTTTATTGTTATCAAAGTTTGTACCACTAGGTTTTTAGCTTAGGGAGATTGTAATTTATTACATAAGTGGCAGGGTTGATCCAGTATATGCTTTATAAATATATAAGTACATATTTAAATGTTCTGAGGAAAATGTGGAGAAATTGAGAAGTTGGGGTGAAATGTTGATTTGTTTGTATTGGGAGTGCGATTTTATGCAGGTTGATTTTTATTGAATTTTGGGATATCCAATTTACATATAAAACTCTGACGAATTTTTTCTAGAGATTTTTATATAAAATACTTATTTTAGGTACCTATAATTAATAAAGATTATTTTACCTACTTATTAAAAATATATTTTTAATTGTTTGGGAATTTGAATTAAAGATGTGGAAATTTTTCTTTTTATCAAACTGGGTTGTGACATTCTTATACTTTATATGCATATTTTATATATACTGTGTATATCTATTATACGTATATAGGATAGAAGGGTGTTACATTTTTGTCTTGTACAATTTTTGTGGGTTTAAATCAACTAAAGTTTTGGTTGAACAACAGGTTCAAGGTTTCTGTGTGTTTACTTTTTGTCTGTTTGTGTCTTTGGTTTGCCTTCTGTCTTTCTTATTGCTAAATTTAGCCTATTGCTTTCTGCTAATTATGGCTAATGCTTCTTAATTATTCTTAGTCCATGTTTCACTCTTACTTCTATTTGCTATTAGTTTCTATCTTTTTAAAGCCCTATGGCTCTTGCAGGTTTATGACTCTTAGGTCCTAGCAATTCCCTCCTCTTGCTAATTGTCATCACTTTTTAATTTATAAAAAAAAATAGGGCAACCCTCGGTTAAGCTATTGTAGTTGACTAAGGAAAGGTCTAAGGATTCACATCCAAATAGAATTGAAACTCATTAAGCTATTGTAATATCCCAAAATATACCCTAGAAGTTTGGTGTAATAATTGTTATAATTGAAGTAAGTGTATTTGTGTTTAATTAGAAAAGAGAAAATAAGTGAAGAGAGAGTTTATATGTTGTATATATGAAAATATATATAACATATACACAAGTCAATGGGAAAGTCAAAGGAAGAGATTAATTATTGATTAATTATGTTTAAAGGATTATTTAATTATTTGTATTTGGGTTAGAGTAAGTGGAAGAAGATATTTTAATATTTTAATATTATTTTGCTTGGAGAAGAGGATATTGAGGAGATGATTTGACTTTTGCTTTCTATCTTTTCTTCTTTCTTTCTTCCCTTGCCGTGGACCATTTTCTTTCCTTCTCTTCTCTTTGCTTTTCTGTGTTGTCCGGCCATCAAGAAGAAAGAGAGCAAGATAGAGATTTGTTCTTCCAAGTTCAAGATTGAAGAGAGTTTTCAAGAGATCAAGTTTGAGGTTTAAGAGTTCTCCATCTTTGGTAAGTTCTCTCTTGATTTCTTGTGTTGTTTTTGAAGTTATGTGGGTTTGTGAGTTTAAGTTGTGTTTGAGAATGTGTTTGGTTTGATTGTGTTTGGTTTAAGAATATTTGGTTTAATTGATTATGGATTTTGGGGTTGGATTGAAGAAAAGAGTAAGTTGGTTGGTATTGATTGAGTTGTGGTTGTGTTTAGAGTTTTGATGATGTTTGTGATTTGTGTTTGAGGTGTGTTTTGGCTTGATTTGGTGATGTTGTAAGTTTGAGATGGTTTTTGGGTATGTGTTGTTAAGTTTGGTTGAGGTGGATGTTATTAGATAGAAGTGATTTGTTAGTTGTGGTGTTGTTTTGGCCGGAATCTGATTTTTGGCCTGACACGCCCATGAGCACGTCCAGGGTCCTTAGGCGTGTCAATTGTTCTATGTGGCAGTAGGTTTGACACGGCCAGTAACACGCCCGTGTTATTGAGCGTGTCATAGCTACTGTGAGAATGGAGAATTGACACGGCCAGGAGCACGTTCAGGGTGTTGGACGTGTCGATGTTTTTGTGTGAGGCAGTATGTATTACATGCCCAGTGACACGCCCGAGGTCATGAGCGTGTAATAGCTTCTGTGTTGTGGAGTTAGGGCACGGTCAGGAACACGCCCGTGTGGTTGAGCGTGTCATGTGTAGAGATTTCCCTAGTTAACTCTTAACTTAATTACCTCTTGTGTATCCCTAAGCAAGTGTATGTTATTATTCTTGGATTAGGTCTTGAAGAAGGTGATTTGTCATTGATTTAAGAAACATAAGAACCTTGAGAAAGGGAGTGTTTTGAGTTGTGTGAATTGCTATTGAGGTAAGTACACATCCTGCATTATTGCATTGTTGATTCTTGTGAAGAATGTACTTTGCTATGCTTATATCAATGATGATATATATAAGTATTATATGAATGATATGATGATACAAATGATTGTACATTTGAAAGAGGAATTGCTAAAATGGGTATTGAGATATGCTATGATATGAGGCCATTGTGATTGGCTATGATAACTCAAATGTGATGTGAAGCCATTGCGTTTGGCTATGATGATTCAATTGAAAGATATAAGGCATGTTTGCCTAATTGATGATGAGAATTGAGAATGAAATAATAAATGAATTGTGTGGCTAATGTGTTATTCAATTTTCAGAGTTTGTTGTTGGTGGCATGCCTAATGATAGTAACACTCTCTTGAAGTTAGGTTGGGCTTGATCCTTGAAGCCAAGTTGGGTAGAAGTTTAACATGTTTTACTCCCCTTGAAGCTTGGTTGGGTCTAGTCCTTGAAGTCTAATTGAGATGTTACAACCCTTGAAGCTAGGTTGGGTTGGTTCTTGAAGCCAAGTTGGGTTGAGACTTAGCATGCTTTGTTCCCCTTGAAGCTTGGTTGAACCTAATCCTTGAAGCCTAGTTGGGTTTATGATAATGATAAATGTGATGATTAAACCAAAACATCTACTCTGAAAATTGAATGGTATATTAGTGTGTTTTGGGCCCATGCTTGTCTTTGTTTAATGTGATTTATGAATGGTAAAATGATTGATTAATGAGTTATAGGGAAGGATGTTGAAATGTGATATGTTTATATATGTGTAGTTTATGAAATATAAAGGTATGTTGTTAGCCTTCCATCTATGATGTTGATTTATTAATAAAATGTGTGACATTACATTGCACTAAAGCATAATGCTAGCATACTTTGTACTACTAAGCCGTTGGCTTAGCGTGATAGTGTTTGATCGCGCAGGTGACAGAGTTGAACCTGAGAGCTCCTCGAGACCAAGTGAGACTATACATTGAGGATTTTCTTTTGGGACTTAAAGATCAGAGAAGAGCTGCCAATCATGTATATATATTCTATGTTTTGTGAACTTTGATTTATAACATATTTGCAATAACTTCCGCTGTGAATTATTAAACATTTTATATATGGTGTCTTTTGGATTTCTTTTAAATGTTTGAGATTGGTTTCACTTATTTACAAAGATATTTGTTGTGTCTTTTTAAACTATGGCATTTTCTATATTCAGTATACGTATATTACGATCGGTTAAGCATGCTTAGTACGTATACAGGATATAGGGGTGTTACAATTGTTTTGGTATCAGAGCCTAGGTTTGAGATTCTAAACCTAGGTAAAGTGTAAGAAAAAGTGTATTTTGACTTAAAAAAGTTGGTTTTTGAATAATATACATGTTTGGGATTGGCAGTCTCTGATCTTTAATGAGAGGCATTCTGCTGTGTTTACAGACATAGGTTGTGATGGATTCTCACTTGCGATAGTCAGTAGAGGGTAGTGCGGAGAGCGTAGCTCCTGATGAGGTTAGAGAGGGAGCTAGAGTGGACAGTGCTGGAGAGGTACCTACTTCTGTGTTAGGGAGACCAGCTGGTGAGGAGGTTCCACCAGTTTGGCTTAGGCATGTGGTTGAGGCTTTAAGGCAAACACCTGTGCAACCACCACCACCACCCCCCACAGCCTTTGGTATCAGTGAGGCATTATGACAAATTACGGAAGTATGGAGCAGAAGATTTCTTGGGTACTATTGATCCAGCTGTAGCTGAGCAGTGGCTAGATAAAGTACAGAGAATATTTATTCAGTTGCAAGCCACTCCAGAAGAAAAATTTGATTATGCAAGATCATTGTTGCAGAAGGACGGATATGATTGGTGGAAGACAGTGCCCCATGCTATGGATGATCCACCTAAATTGTCCTATGCTGATTTTCTAAGAGAGTTTGAATTGAAGTACACTCCAAGGGAGTACAAAGATGTGAAGAAAATGGAGTTTCTAAGCTTGAAGCAAGATTACCGGACCGTAACGGAATATGAGGTTGAGTTTATACGGTTGAGCCATTATGCTGGGGGTATTATATCTGATGAGATAGATAGATGCAGGAGATTTGAGGAAGGATTGAGGCCCTCTATTCTGTGTCTTGTGGCTGGATCTAGATATCATGATTTTTCCCAGCTTGTGGCAGCAGCTAGGAGTGTGGAAAGAGCTCAGAATATTGCAGCAGCTGCTTCTGAGGAAGAGATCAGGGTTAGAAGACCCCATTTTGAGGCAGGTTCTTCATCTGCAAAGAGAGGTAAAGGAAGTTTTATTCCTCGGGTTAGTAGGAGTCAGAGGCTAGCTGGTAGGTCAGTACAGTTTCAGAGGCAGAGATCTAGACCTACAGTTTCAGTGGCAAGTGCTCCGACCCCAATGACTCAGAGAGCCACTCTACCTGTATGTATTCATTGTGGTAGGCCACATGGTGGTACTTGTTGGAAGACTGGTGTAGCAGGGGTATGCTTCAGATGTGGATCACCTGATCATTTTGTTAGAGATTGTCCGGAGAGGCAAGAGCAGATGTCAGTAGATTTTGCAGCTTCTCGACCTAGTGTGCGGGGAGGTCGAGGAGGCAGAGGTTTCGGCAAAGGAGGCAGATTTGGGTTCAGTTCTAGAGGAGGTTCTACATCCAGGGAGAGTAGACCAGAGGGGGCTAGATCTTCTCAGAGGATTTATGTGATGCAGAGGCAACCGGATGCTTCGGCAGTCATAGCTGGTACTTTCTCTTTATTTGGTATTTCAGTACTTGCTTTGATTGATCCTGGATCCACACATTCATATATTAGTGCATCTGTTTTGCCTGTGTCTGAATTGCATGCTGAATCCCTAGGATTTGATGTATTGGTGACAAATCCTTTAGGGCATAGTGTGATTGTTAGCAAAGTGCACCGAGATAGTGCAGTAGTGGTTCAAGGTGAGGAGTTCCTTGGAGATTTGATTGAGATGCCTTTTAAGGAATATGATGTGATCCTAGGCATGGACTGGTTATCTAGACATGGAGCCATGGTAGATTGTAAAAAGAAAATTGTTACTTTGAGAACTGGTGATGGAAGTGAGGTGATAGTATCTAGTGAGCAGGGACAGCTAGCATCCTTGTTTGTTTCAGCTGTTGTAGCTAGGAGATTGATTAGAAAGGGGTGTGACGCTTATCTTGCTCATGTGGTGGATACTAGAGTAAAGGGTTCTCAAATTGATAGTATACCTACAGTTGCAGAGTTTTCAGATGTGTTTCCAGAGGAGTTGCCAGGGTTACCTCCTGAGAGAGGTGGAATTTGGTATTGAATTATTGCATGGTACCACTCCTATTTCTATTACTCCTTATAGAATGACACCTGCTAAACTGAGAGAATTGAAGGTGCAATTGCAGGAGTTGCTGGATAAAGGGTTTGTTCGCCCTAGTGTTTCACCGTGGGGAGCTCTTGTTTTGTTTGTAAAGAAGAAGGATGGTACTATGAGATTGTGTATCGATTATAGGCAATTGAACAAAATGACTATTAAGAATAAATATCCTTTGCCTAGAATTAATGATCTCTTTGATCAATTGAAGGGAGCAGCAGTGTTTTCTAAAATTGATTTGAGATCAAGGTACCATCAGTTGAGGGTCAAAGCTGAAGATGTTCCTAAGACCGTCTTTCGGACCAGGTATGGGCATTATGAGTTTCTAGTGATGCCTTTTGGGTTGACGAATGCACCTGCAGCTTTTATGGATTTGATGAATAGGGTGTTTAGGCCCTATCTGGATCAGTTTGTGGTGGTCTTCATCAATGATATTTTGGTGTATTCGCGCAATGAGGAGGAGCATGTCAAGCATCTGCAGATTGTGTTGCAGATCTTGAGAGAGAAGCAGTTATATGCTAAACTGTTGAAGTATGAGTTTTGGCTTGACCAAGTAACTTTTCTCGGTCATATAGTTTCAGCAGATGGTATTAGAGTTGATCCGAGTAAAGTTGAAGCTATTTTGAATTGGAGTCCACCCAAGTCTGTGACTGAAGTTAGAAGTTTTCTGGGTTTGGCAGACTATTATTGACGCTTTGTGAAAGGATTTTCTTTGATAGCTACTCCACTTACCAGATTACTTCGCAAGGGAATTAGATTTGTGTGGACAGATCAGTGTCAGGCTAGCTTTGATCAATTGAGAGAAATGTTGACTCAAGCGCCTGTTCTTACTTTACCTATGGAAGATAAACCATATGTGATTTATAGTGATGCTTCACATAATGGGTTGGGTTGTGTTCTGATGCAAGAAGGTAAAGTTATAGCTTATGCTTCTCGACAGTTGAAACCGCATGAGCTCAATTATCCGACCCATGATTTAGAGTTAGCAGCCATTGTGTTTGCATTGAAGATTTGGCGACACTATTTGTATGGGGAGAAGTGTTTTATCTATACTGATCATAAGAGTTTGAAATATTTGGGTGTCCAAAGAGAGCTCAATCTTCGACAGAGGAGATGGTTAGAGTTGATTAAAGACTACGACTGTTTGATTGATTATCATCCTGGTAAGGCAAATGTTGTTGCTGATGCCTTGAGTCGGAAGTCTTTAGCAGGTTTGACTGTTTATTTGCTCTCGTTGCTTGTTGAGTTGAGAGCGTTGCATGCTAGTTTTGTATCTTGTGATGATGGTGCATTGTTGGCACAATTGCAATTGAAATCAGTGTTGTTGGATCATATTAAAGAAGTTCAATTGGCTGATAAGAAGATTCAAAAGATTGTTTCAGATTGTCAGAATGGAAAGAGTCGAGATTTTATTGTGAGAAATGATGGGAGTCTTTGGTTTAAGAACAGATTGTGTGTACCTAATGATGCTAATTTGAGAAGGATCATTTTAGAAGAAGCACATCAGTCAGTATTTGCTATGCATCCGGGCAATACAAAAATGTATCATGATTTAAAGCGGTATTATTGGTGGTCCAGTATGAAGAGAGATATAGCAGAATTTGTGTCCAAATGTCTCACATGTCAGAGGGTAAAAGCTGAGCATCAAGTTCCAACCGGGTTGCTTCAACCTTTGTCAGTGCCTGAATGGAAATGGGATAGAGTGACCATGGATTTTGTGTCTGGCTTACCATTGACACAAAGGAAGCATGATGCTATTTGGGTGATTGTTGATAGGTTGACTAAGATAGCTCATTTTCTTCCGATTCGGATGGATTACTCTTTGGAGAGGTTAGCTGAGCTGTATATCCATGAGATTGTGAAGTTGCATGGTGTCCCAATTTTAATAGTGTCTGATCGAGATCCCCGATTTACTTCCAGGTTTTGGAAGAGTTTACATGGTGCTTTGGGTTCTCGATTACACTTCAGTACTGCTTTCCATCCGCAGACAGATGGACAGTCAGAGAGAGTGATACAGATTATCGAGGACATGTTGAGAAGCTGTGTCATTGATTTCTCTAGAAGTTGGGATAAATTCTTGTCACTTGTGGAATTTGCATACAATAACAGTCATCAATCCAGCATTGGTATGGCACCATTTGAAGCGTTGTATGGTAGATGGTGTAGGACACCTCTATTTTGGAGTGAACTTGGTGAAAGTAAGTTAATTGGTCCTGATTTGGTTAAAGAAACCGAAGAAAAAGTAAAAGTGATTCCAGATAGATTGAAAGCAGCTTTGGACCGACAGAAGTCTTATTCAGATTTGAAGAGGAGAGATATTGAGTTTAATGTAGGAGATAAAGTATTTTTGAAAGTGTCTCCTTCGAAAAAGATTTTGAGATTTGGTCGAAGAGGGAAGCTGAGTCCTCGTTTCATTGGACCTTATGAAGTATTGGAAAGAGTTGGGCCAGTTGCTTATAGGCTTGCTTTGCCACCTGAGTTGGATAGGATCCATAATGTATTCCATGTTTCTATGTTGACTAGGTACAGATCAGATCCATCTCATGTGTTATCAGTTGAATCTATTGAAGTGAGTCCAGATCTGACTTTTGAAGAAGAACCAGTTGCTATTTTGGCTTATGGAATGAAAGAGTTGAGACATAAGAAAGTGCATATTGTGAAGATTCTTTGGAAGAATCATGGTAGAGAAGAATCAACTTGGGAGAATGAGCAAGCGATGCTAGACCAATATCCTCAACTGTTTCAGATTTGATATCAGGTAATTTAGAGGACGAAATTTCTTTTTAGAGGGGGAGAATTGTAATATCCCAAAATATACCCTAGAAGTTTGGTGTAATAATTGTTGTAATTGAAGTAAGTGTATTTGTGTTTAATTGGAAAAGAGAAAATAAGTGAAGAGAGAGTTTATATGTTGTATATATGAAAATATATATAACATATACACAAGTCAATGGGAAAGTCAAAGGAAGAGATTAATTATTGATTAATTATGTTTAAAGGATTATTTAATTATTTGTATTTGGGTTAGAGTAAGTGGAAGAAGATATTTTAATATTTTAATATTATTTTGCTTGGAGAAGAGGATATTGAGGAGATGATTTGACTTTTGCTTTCTATCTTTTCTTCTTTCTTTCTTCCCTTGCCGTGGACCATTTTCTTTCCTTCTCTTCTCTTTGCTTTTCTGTGTTGTCCGGCCATCAAGAAGAAAGAGAGCAAGATAGAGATTTGTTCTTCCAAGTTCAAGATTGAAGAGAGTTTTCAAGAGATCAAGTTGGAGGTTTAAGAGTTCTCCATCTTTGGTAAGTTCTCTCTTGATTTCTTGTGTTGTTTTTGAAGTTATGTGGGTTTGTGAGTTTAAGTTGTGTTTGAGAATGTGTTTGGTTTGATTGTGTTTGGTTTAAGAGTATTTGGTTTAATTGATTTTGGATTTTGGGGTTGGATTGAAGAAAAGAGTAAGTTGGTTGGTATTGATTGAGTTGTGGTTGTGTTTAGAGTTTTGATGATGTTTGTGATTTGTGTTTGATGTGTGTTTTGGCTTGATTTGGTGATGTTGTAAGTTTGAGATGGTTTTTGGGTATGTGTTGTTAAGTTTGGTTGAGGTGGATGTTATTGGATAGAAGTGATTTGTTAGTTGTGGTGTTGTTTTGGCCGGAATCTGAGTTTTTGGCCTGACACGCCCATGAGCACGTCCAGGGTCCTTAGGCGTGTCAATTGTTCTGTGTGGCAGTAGGTTTGACATGGCCAGTAACACGCCCGTGTTATTGAGCGTGTCATAGCTACTGTGAGAATGGAGAATTGACACGGCCAGGAGCACGTTCAGGGTGTTGGACGTGTCGATGTTTTTATGTGAGCCAGTATGTATTACATGCCCAGTGACACGCCCGAGCTCATGAGTGTGTAATAGCTTCTGTGTTGTGGAGTTAGGGCACGGTCAGGAACACGCCCGTGTGGTTGAGCGTGTCATGTGTAGAGATTTCCCTAGTTAACTCTTAACTTAATTACCTCTTGTGTATCCCTAAGCAAGTGTATGTTATTATTCTTGGATTAGGTCTTGAAGAAGGTGATTTGTCATTGATTTAAGAAGCATAAGAACCTTGGGAAAGGGAGTGTTTTGAGTTGTGTGAATTGCTATTGAGGTAAGTACACATCCTGCATTATTGCATTGTTGATTCTTGTGAAGAATGTACTTTGCTATGCTTATATCAATGATGATATATATAAGTATTATATGAATGATATGATGATACAAATGATTGTACATTTGAAAGAGGAATTGTTAAAATGGGTATTGAGATATGCTATGATATGAGGCCATTGTGATTGGCTATGATAACTCAAATGTGATGTGAAGCCATTGTGTTTGGCTATGATGATTCAATTGAAAGATATAAGGCATGTTTGCCTAATTGATGATGAGAATTGAGAATGAAATAATAAATGAATTGTGTGGCTAATGTGTTATTCAATTTTCAGTGTTTGTTGTTGGTGGCATGCCTAATGATAGTAACACTCTCTTGAAGTTAGGTTGGGCTTGATCCTTGAAGCCAAGTTGGGTAGAAGTTTAACATGTTTTACTCCCCTTGAAGCTTGGTTGGGTCTAGTCCTTGAAGCCTAATTGAGATGTTACAGCCCTTGAAGCTAGGTTGGGTTGGTTCTTGAAGCCAAGTTGGGTTGAGACTTAGCATGCTTTGTTCCCCTTGAAGCTTGGTTGAACCTAATCCTTGAAGCCTAGTTGGGTTTATGATAATGATAAATGTGATGATTAAACCAAAACATCTACTCTGAAAATTGAATGGTATATTAGTGTGTTTTGGGCCCATTCTTGTTTTTGTTTAATGTGATTTATGAATGGTAAAATGATTGATTAATGAGTTATAGGGAAGGATGTTGAAATGTGATATGTTTATATATGTGTAGTTTATGAAATATAAAGGTATGTTGTTAGCCTTCCATCTATGATGTTGATTTATTAATAAAATGTGTGACATTACATTGCACTAAAGCATAATGCTAGCATACTTTGTACTATTAAGCCGTTGGCTTAGCGCGATAGTGTTTGATCGCGCAGGTGACAGAGTTGAACCTGAGAGCTCCTCGATACCAAGTGAGACTAGACATTGAGGATTTTCTTTTGGGACTTAAAGATCAGAGAAGAGCTGCCAATCATGTATATATATTCTATGTTTTGTAAACTTTGATTTATAACATATTTGCAATAACTTCCGCTGTCAATTATTAAACATTTTATATATGGTGTCTTTTGGATTTCTTTTAAATGTTTGAGATTGGTTTCACTTATTTACAAAGATATTTGTTGTGTCTTTTCAAACTGTGGCATTTTCTATATTCAGTATACGTATATTACGATCGGTTAAGCATGCTTAGTACGTATACAGGATATAGGGGTGTTACAGCTATGACTGATTAAGAACTCATTATTTTAAAGTTTTGTTATTATCAACGTTTGTACTGCTAGGCTTTTAGCTTAGCGTAATTGAAATTCATCGCATAGGTGACAGGGTCGCTAATAGATCCGGAGAGTTCATTTAGACCTTGTTAGGTCTAGGATTGAGGTTGATAATGCTTGAAGTAGGTTTTACTACCACAGAATCAAAGACAGCTGCTTTCATTCATACATTTTATTTTTATAAAACATGACATTGTTATATTTTTAAGATCTTATAAAATATAAAGTATTTTTTGGATAAGTTGTATGTGGGAATGTGTATATGTGCTTATATATATATGTACATGTGCGCGGGGATTTTTGCCCCCACTCCCAGTGGAATGGTTCTTACAACTTCGGCACTGTTTAGGCTCGGGGCCTTAGAGAACACGGACCTAAGTCCGAAGAAAAATGGAATCGCCACCCGGACGGGCCGGGAAAAAGAAAGGGGTGGATGACTCAATTCCTAAGGAATCCCCAACCCCCTAATGGGTTCTGAAAGTTGGGTACGTGTGGGGAAGGTGAGAAATGGCCCAGCACCCCCACAACGCCCGGTTCATTGGAACCCCTTTACAGGTCTTAATATTATAAAATTCTTAAATATAACAATATTATCCATATTACACACAATAATTAAAAGAAAGCATCAATATATTAAAATCAAAGCAATTTCCAAACAAAGCAAATAAATGGACACCCATCCAAGGATGGAAACATGTCCTTACATCACATGCCTAAATAGGACACCCACCATAAGGTAGAAACATGCCCTTTACATAGGTTCTAAAATAGAAAAGCAAATTAAATTACATGATGTTTAACTAATGAGGTACCCACCAAGTGGAAACATACCTCTTACAACTTTTGGAAATCTAAATTAATTGATAAAAGTAAATAATCATTCATCATAAAAAAAAATCATTCATCAAAGATATTAATCAAAATATAAAATAAACATCCATCCATGATAAATTAAATAAATCAAGTATTGAAATTCAATAAATTAAAGCATAAGAAATAAATCAAAGCATAATCAAGTATGGAATTGAATAAAGCAAATAAAAGTCAAATTATGGCTACTGTGACTTTTTATGGAATTAAAATAAATTAGGGTTTAATGTTTTAAAGGACTGGTAAGACTCTTTGATTAACAAAATTAAGGTTTGAATGATGATATCATGAAACTAGGGTTTTAAACACTTTAAAATACTTTAATTTGTGATTTTTGGTTATTGGGTTCCTAAGCTACTGTGTAAAATTTAGGTTTTTATGTTTTTATGTTTTTTAATGTTTAAAAAAGATTAGGGTTTATAAAAATTAGGATTTAAGGTTTTAAAAGGGTTAGTGTTCATTATTTTGAATTTTGGAAGTTGAATTTGGATTTGATATTTTGGAAGTAGGGTCTCGGGTGGTGAATAATTTTTAAGAATTTGGAAATCAATTTGATAATTTCATGAAGTTTTATGAATTTAATCAAATAAATTAAAGTTTTTATAACTAGAAAAGATTTTTTAGAAGACTTTTTGAAGGAAAAAGTACCAAGTTTAAAGTTTTGAAAGAAACAGAATTTGATTATGGTTTTGTTGAAGAATATGTTCAATTAGAGTTTTAAGGTTTTTAAGAAGAAAAAATAACAATTTTAAGCCTTTTCGAAATAAGATTTTTTTTTGGCTTTAGAAAAACTAAATTAAAGTTCAAAGGTTTTTAATTTTGATTTCATAAATTTGCTACTGTGCAAAAAAAAAAACAATTAAAGAAAATTAATTAACACATACCTTCTTTTGATGATTTCTTCAAAAATAATTCTTCTTGGATGAACTAGCTCCAAAGACAAGCCTTTTTTGCCTTAGAATCCTCTAAATCGTGCTGCTGCTGTTCCAGAAAAGAGTTGAATTGAATTTCTTCTTTTCCTTCCTTGATTTGGTTTCAAATTTTCCAAACTTCTCTTGGATTTTTGCCTCCCCTTTTTTAATTGTCTTTGATCCTTATTTATAGTGGTTTGAGGTTGTTTACTCCTAATTAGTTAAGGTAAGTAATATTAAAAAAAAAAGGAAACCAAAACCTAATTGGATTAGGTTTCAAAAAATTTGCCTCAGAAAATTTTCGAAAAAAAACTGCTGCGGAAAAACTGCACTAGCGAAAAAATCTGCTGCAGCTGGCTGTGGCAACGCGAGTGGAGTGGGCCCGTAAGCTATTTCGCAGGCAGAAAATTTTTGCATGCGAAATAGCACAGTGATAAATTCCTGTGGGCAAAATGCCCACGGGCCCGCGCGACAATTTTTTCGTTGCCGATTTTTTCGGCTCTGATTTTTATTTTTATTTTTTGACTTTTATTTGCCTATTTCTATTTTTTATTAATAAAAATTAGATACTAAAGCAAAAATTATTCTAGATTATGGACTCAAGGATAATTCTAGGTTCTCAACCTAAGGAAAATTTGGGTTCTGGACCCGGTTCGAGTTCTGGACTCAAGGATAATTCTAGGTTCTGGACCTAAGAAAAATTTGGGTTTTGGACCCAAGCTAAGTTCTGGACTTAAAAATAATTCTAGGTTCTGGACCTAATGGTAAACTTGTGTTCTGGACCCGGTTTGAGTTCTGGACTCAAGGATAATTCTAGGTTCTAGACCTAAGAAAAATTTGGGTTCTGGACCCGAGCTAAGTTTTGGACTTAAAAATAATTCTAGGTTCTAGACCTAATGGTAAACTTGGGTTCTAGACCCGGTTTGAGTTCTGCACTCAAGGATAATTCTAGGTTCTGGACCTAAGAAAAATTTGGGTTCTGGACCCGAGCTAAGTTCTGGGCTTAAAAATAATTCTAGGTTCTGGACCTAATGGTAAACTTGGGTTCTGGACCTGGTTTGAGTTCTGGACTCAAGGATAATTCTAGGTTCTGTACCTAAGGAAAACTTTGGGTTCTGGACCCGAGAGATTTGAATACTCGATCCTAAACTAGACTCGGATACTCGATCCTATCTGGATTCGGATACTCGATCCTATCTAGATTCGGATACTCAATCCTAAACTAGATTTGGATACTCGATCCTAACTGGATTTGGACACTCGATCCTAAACTGGATTAGAATACTCGATCCGAAACTGGATTAGGATACTCGATCCTAACTGTATTGGGATATTCGGCCCTAAATTGATTTGATTTGGGTACTTGGACCCAAGATTGGGCACTTGGACCCAAGATTGGGTACTTGGACCCGAGCTTGAATTGACTTGGGTACATGGACCCGAGATTGATTTGATTTGGGTACTTGGACTCGAGATTGGATTGACTTGGGTACTTGGACCCGGGATTGATTTGATTTTGGTACTTGGACTCGAGAATGAATTTACTAACCTTTTATCATTTGAGAAGTCTGACTGCTCCAGATGTTCTATGCATTGTGATCCTTCACCCTCAGAATGGATCTTCACCCTCGGAGATCGGGGGTCTTCTTTGTTCTTTGAAGATGGGAGTGACACGGCCAGTGGCTTGGCCGTGTCTCCTGGTGTTGCGCTCAAATTAAGTCCTACTATAAGCGTCACTCGCAAGTATACGAGGTAGCTGTAGCAAAGGTGATCGCCCCAAGGTCGTCTCTCAAGGAAGCTAGATAAGCTAATTGATTATTAGGTTGCAAATAACAAATTAGAATAAATTTAAATTGCTAACAACTAATGAAAACAGATTGATTGGAGTTTAAAACAATAAAAGTAAACTGAGTTGATGTATTGATTCACTTATAGAAAGGTCTAGGGTTTGCACTTCTCTACTACTTATATGTATGAACGGTTATTCCTCTCATACAATTTAATTTCAAAGATTAGATCTCAAGCAACTTAATTAATCGAATCAAGGAAATAAGCTCTCGCATTCAAACCTCTCTCAAATAATCTTGTTACAATTGAAATAATCTTTTTCTTAGGTTATATCTCTAATTCACCTAAGTCCCAAATTGAATTGTTCCAGCATTAGACTTCATCTCTCAATCCTTCATCTAATACCTTAAAACACATAATTGGTGGCCAATCAATTATATATTTATAATATTCCTTTCAATCAAGGCTAAAGAAATAATTAGTTAAGAGCAATAACCAATTCATACAATCATAGCAGATCCATACAAACCCTAGATTAGATCAAATTAGTTGATAATGTTTTTATCAAACATACTCATCTCATTAATATTCAAAGAAATCAATTTAGACATAATAATATTCATAAATTCAATTCCAATGAAATTAAAGAGATAAAGTTCGAGAACAAAACCAAATTACAAACTTCTTAGCTCTTGAATAATCTCTTGTTCAAAACTTGCTCGAAGAATGTATCAATGGCAAGAACAAATCTAATCTAGGCTAGTTTAATCAAATTGTTCAATAATCTCTAAGAAAATAAAATTAGAAACCCTAACTTATTCTCTGACGGCTGAAAAACCCCAAAACTCTCAACAACAGCTCTGAAAACCCTAATTATAATATTTATATGAAACCTCCGCTCCAAAAATTCGTGTCTTCTTTAGTCCATGAGTGGCACGACCAAGCTTAGACAAGCTTGGCCGTGTTTGAGGTTCTTGGAGGGACACGACCACAAGCTTGGCCGTGTCCCCTGAAGGTGTCTGCCTCTTTTTGATTTTCATCTTTCTTCTTTCTTTGGACTTGAGTGTGACACGGCCAAGCTTAAACAACTTGGCCGTGTTTGACAAATTTGGAGGGACACGGCCACAAGCTTGGCCGTGTCCCTTGAGTTTGTCAGCTACTGATCTGTTGGCTTCCTCCTTAGCTTGGTATGGGACACGGCTACAAGCTTGGCCGTGTCCTCTGCATGTGTCAGCTACTGTCCATTATTTTCTTCCTCTTGGTTTCTTGGTCTTTCCTTCCTCTCTTGATCCTTGGTTTTGCCCTTAATATGGTTCCTTGGATATTAACCTAACACAAACACTTGAAACACACTTTAAACAAGAATCAAATAAACATTAACCAATAACAAATAAACACCAAACTAAAAACTAGAACAAAAATAACATAAACACTGAAATAAATTAAACTACCAAAATTAATGAAAACACTAAATAAACATATTAAAACTACCAAAATACCAAAAGAAAACAATAATCATCATAATAAATAAGATACAAATCTATGACAAAAATTAATAAAACAACTACCCCACACTTAAAACTTTGCTTGTCCTCAAGCAAATTCACATGGCATAAATTAAAAACTCAAATAACCTTAACTATAATTCCAGCATATAATATGAAATCCTTTAAGACTCAGCCATAAATAATTGCAATTTCCTTCAATCAATATTTTCTTAACTCATTCATTAATCCAGACATACAAGTTTCATCTCTCATCTAAGTGTTTCACTCGATTTCATACGTTAATTCACTCAAACTACTCATGACTGCATACTACCATAAACTTGCTTAATTATCCAATCTCCCTCACTAATTTTCTCAAGAAATAATCCGAAGGTCTTTTATTTGGATGTAATGGGGCTAAGGTGCAGGTGTGAGAAAAGACATTTAAGCTGGAGCATCAAGAAATGGAGTATCTAAATAAGACAATACTCTTGCTCAGAAACTCATAACTCCTCAAATGGCATATTCACCAACCATTGATAATTTCACATACTTGCATACTTAAAGAAAAGTACATGAGTCGACATTCCTCTAATGCTAGAAAATATATGAATTCTGTATATATATATATCTTCACTTTTATTTTCCTTTTTCTTTTTTTTTTTACTTTTTTTTAATATATATATACAAAATATAAAATTGCATGAAACATCTAGCTTACAATGTAGAGGAAAAGAATAATCGACTCTTAGCAAATACAATGTGCAAAGTATGCATTTCAGCCCTACATCTTACTAAAGCAATACTATTTTTGTTTTGTTTTTTACTTTTAAATTGCTTACCCCGCACTTATGAATTAAACCACCCTATTGTCATATCATAAGAAACTCCATTCCTTAATGCAGGTATGATGATAATAAGAAAAAGTTGAGTTGTGAATTGTGTTGATTAATCAAGAAAAGGTCAAAGGCTCAACTTGGCTCACTAAGGAATTCATAATTAAGGGAGGTCTTTTTAAGCTAAGGGTTAACCTAATTTGCCTTCATCATTTTAAAACTTGAGATGAAATCATAATGTGAGTTCAATTAGTATGCAAAAGCAAACTCTAGAGATGCAAAATCATGAAGGTGCACACTTAAGAAAAGAAATTCAATTGACAATAACATTCAATCTATGAGGCTCAAAACTCACAAAGGTGGGTTCTCAAAGATTTATATGTCATGAATTGCAGAATGTGAAAATTGATCCTGAATGAATTCAAATGCTAATCTCTATGCTGATACTAAAGTCTCAAATATAATACCAGAATCACAGAAAAGTCAATAAGTTTTCAACAATTATACCATGCACAACGCACAATAAAACACACCAAGACAAACAAAACAAAAATTAAAGAAAAGCTAAAAGATTACCCCACACTTTAGAATTTACACTGTCCTCAATGGAAAATAAGAATTTCCAGCGGTCCCTGGTGAGGCAAAACCCTAACTTTTCATCACAAACACAAATGTTCAAAAACAAAATACAATATATAAAATAAAATATCCAAAATATAAAATGTTAACATCAAAAACAAAAACAAAAAATAAAAAAAATATGCAATAACTAAACACAAAAAAGTAAGGAATTGTCTCAAAAGAACTACCGTGAAGGAGGATGTGATGATGAAGCAGCCGAGGGATGAAGACTCAGAATCTTGGCAAGGTTGCTATTGATTTGGTCTAACTGTTGCAAGACCGCAGCATGGTTACGATCTACCTTGCCCTCCATTGCCTCAATGCTATTAAGTATCTCTTGATTATTGTTGCGCTCGAATTAAGTACTACTACAAAGCGTCACTCGCAAGTATACGAGGTAGCTGTAGCAAAGGTGATCGCCCCAAGGTCGTTTCCCCAAGAAGGTGTGGTTCGTAATAGCTTGATTGACAAGTTATTTAAATGCGAGAGTTTGTTGTTTGGAATTATGGAAAGAATAATTTAAACCTAAAATTAACGTGCGTGGAGTTGTGTGTGATGGTTGTACAAGATCGAATCGATTCTTGGGAAGGTGCCTAGGGTCATAGGTCCATTCAATCAAAGCTCAATTCTCAATTGTCCATTAACATAACCTTGTAAATCAATTTGTTCCTTAAGATTAACTAGTCAATTACCCATCCATTAGTTCTCACATTCATGAATTAGCAATGACCAATTCTTTTACATTACCAAATTAATAAACCCTAGAACTTATATTTCTAATTCATTCATAGGGTGGTCGATTATATAGTTCCGATATCGAATTTCACCTCTCGGTTCGTCATCCAATATTCAAAGATCAATAGGTAGCTAATCTATCAACCTAGCATTTAATACAATACAATCAACCAATCAACAAGGAACATCAATGTAAATATCAAATCAAGACATTCAACCAAATATACTATAAACCCTAAACATGGGTATTTAGCTCAACATCATCAATTTATAACATTCATTCAACTCAATATAACACAAATACAAATTGTCCATTGCAATATCAATCTCTTAATACAACAACAACAATAAGAAATGAATTAAAAGAGAGAATAGAAAAACCCCTTGTGAAGATTGCCAAGAGTAGGATTGCTAGTCTTCCTCCTAGCTCCACTTGATGTGTTTGATGAAGAACTCAAGCCCTCTTCAATGGTTGATTCCCCTTGCAATGTGGAATGGAGCTTTCTCAAGTCACCAAACCTTTGGATGGAGCTTTCTCAAGTCACCAACCTTTAATGGATATGCCTTTGGAAGATGGAATGGAGCTTTCTCAAGTCACCACTCCCTTCAATGAAGCTTCTTCAACCTTTGAGAACTTGTAACCCAATTTATCCCAAAGAACCTCAAAGATCCTATCAATGGAAGATGGAGAAGGTGGAGAGGATGGAAATGGAGGTTTGGAGGTGAAGGGACAAGGGAGAGTGTCACTCTCTCCCTCTCCCACGTTTTTTTGCAGCCATGGTGGAAGAAGAACCAAGCTCCCTCCATTTTCCTCTTCAATCCCTTTTAATTCATTCAAAAATCAACACCCATGCCTTCCAACTCATCCCATTTTCCTTTGTCCCCCACTTTTTCTTTGTTTAATATTTCTTTTGGTAAGCAATAAGTCTTTGTCTCCCACTTGTTCCCCACTTTGTTGAAAGAATTTTGACTTTTCAAGTGGGACACGGCCAAGCCAAGAGTGTCTTGGCCGTGTCTCTTGGTATCTTCCTTGAGGTGACACGGCCAAGCCAAGAGTGGCTTGGCCGTGTCTCTTGATTTTTCATGGGACACGGCCGTGTCACTTGGCCGTGTCCCTCACTGGACTTTTCTTTTCTTTCTTTCTTTGCTTGCTCAAGTATCTAAGGCATGAAATGGGACACGGCCAAGCTTGCTGGCCGTGTCATGTGACACGGCCAGAGGCTTGGCCGTGTCACCTGGGTGTGTCACTTCCTGTGTGCTTCTTTTTCTCCTTTTCTTTGGTTCTTTGTTTTGCCTTTTGAATGAGACACGGCCAGAGGCTTGGCCGTGTCTCTGAGTGTGTCAGCTACTGCCTTGAAGAAGTTTTGAGGGACATGGCCATGTCTTGCTTGGCTTGGCCATGTCGTGCTTGGTTCATGCTTTTCTTGCCCGGTTTTGATCTTCCAAGGGTGTTTTTGCACCTAAACCTAAAACAAACACTTTAAACACACTTTAAACAAAAATCAATCAAAACATTAACTAAAACACACATAAAATCATACTAAAAACTAGTACAAAAATGATCTAAACAATTATCCGGAGCTGGAGCATCTTCTTCCAAATCAAGAGAATCCGAGTCGGACCCCTCCTGGACTCGTGTTCTCTTTTGTCTACCCCCGGTACTTCTGGCTCAACTGAAGCCATCATATAAGCCCCTCTCCTATGCAACACCATATGCATCTTCTCTAGTGAAGCCAAATCCAATGAATCATTACCCGTAATTCTAGTCATGCGACAGGAACTCGGGTCAAAATCATCAAAAAGGGTTATGGCCAATGTGGTAACCAATCCTCCAATACAGATAGCCCCCTTCTTTTTGTTCGCCACACTATCAAAAACATCGGCTAACCAATAGCCGGAACTAATAGGCACTGCATTAACCACACAATCTAAGAAAAATAGTTCACTCAATTCCACTACACCCGGGCTTTCCTTCCTAGCAAAGAATCCGCAAGACATAAAACGATGCAAATACCTCAAAGCGAGATTGCTCAATTTAGTTGCTTTGGCCAATTTGGCCACATAAGTCCCCTAGCCCAATGCTCCCCAAGAAAATTGTTGTTTAAATTCCTTAGGTACTGACCTTTCACCATGTTGATGAAAACCAAATATACCATTTAATTGTTCAATACTAATCACAAATGATTTTCCAAATAACTTAAAACTCAACCTAGAGCAAATTTTCTGTGCATCTCTTTCAACATTAAGAGATGTTAAGAACTCCAAAGTAAGCTCTTTAAATTGCAAAGGTCACAAGGAGACTAGGTTCTCCCACCCAAGGATTTGAACATAATGATAAAAATTATCCCTAATATTAAGAGCATTAAGGGATTCATCATTGACATACCTCGTCGGGAAGAAACCCCGAGCCAAAAGATTCGCTCTCTTCAAAGATGAAAACGATGAAGATGAAGATGCACCTTCAGTTGTATGTCTCTTCTTCTTGCGGTGGGAAACCATCTTCGTTCTTAGCATCTTGAAAGATCTGAAAAAAATTTGAAATTTAAACTGATTAAATTGATCTTTTGTGAGAGAAGAAGAAGATTTAACAGATTAATTTTAGTTTTGGTGAAGAAAATTGAGATTTAATGGAGGTTTTGAAGCTTTGAAACACAAACAATGGAGTTTTGGGAGAGAGAAGTCGAGAGAGAGAGAGAGAGAAAGCAAAACATATCTAGGGATTGGAATGAGCAAACAGTGCAAAAATCATGTTTTTAAAGAGTAAAAGTGAAGGGACACGGGCAAGTTTGGATGAGGTTGGTCGTGTCTGAGTGTGAAATTGAAGAGACACGGCCAAGTTTGGGTGGACACGGCCGTGTCTGATGTGCTTCGAGGGACACGGCCAGTGACTTGGCCGTGTCACATGGGTGTGTCACCTACTGTAAGGAAAATTTGCAAAAACAAAAGAAAAGTGATTTTTTTGGTGAAGCTTGGCCGTGTCACATGGACACGGCCAAGCTTGTTGGCCTTGTCTCCTACTGCCATTTTTGAATTTTTTTTTATTTATTTTAAACCACCACATCTCAAAGAAATTGCAAACCTCTTCTTTGATCAACCCTGAAAGACATTAGAAAAATAAAAACCGATCAAAGCACCCATTCCATTTATTTAAACAAACATAAAATCAAAATTGCTGAATATAAAATTATAACTATAAAAAGAAATGCAAACCGATGGGTTGCCTCCCATTTAGCGCTTCTTTAATGTCATGTAGCTGGACATCACTGCAAGACTTAGGGATCATGGATCAAAGTGCTGTCAATGATCCTCACTTCTTGGAATCCTTCATTGTATGGATTAACTCTCCGTCCATTTACTTTAAAAGTCTCATTTGTTCGAGAGTTAAGCAATTCAATGGCACCAGAAGGATATACCTGAGTTATCTCGAAAGGACCACTCCATTGAGACTTGAGTTTACCTGGAAACAGACGGAGATGAGAGTTAAAAAGTAAAACTTTCATACCTGGACTCAATGTCTTTCACACTATAATTCTGTCATGAAGTGCTTTAGTGCGATCCTTGTAAATCCTCGGGCTCTAATATGCCTTTGGGTTAAAGCGCCTTTGGTTCTCCCTCACTGGTTTAGCCCCCTCTCCTAAGGTGATTCTATGCATGCACATTGAAGGGCTAATACCTTTTATGTCACTCAATCCCCATCCTGTTGCTTTTTTCAATCTTTTAAGCTCAATCACCAATCTCATCTCCTCCCCTTCACTAAGTTCACTAGATATTATCACAGGTAAGGTATTATGATCTCCTAAAAACACATATTTCAGATTTTTAGGTAACTCTTTCAGCTCTAACTCTAGTGAAGGATTTTTCTCTTCCTTTTGGATGGGCGAAAGTTCAAATACTGGGTCCTCCTTAAGTTCCTCTATTTCAGCACTCTCTAATGTCTCAAGGCAACTGACTATTTCTAAATCAAAAATATCCAAACCACGATCTAAAGTCAGTGCCACCTCCAATTTATCCAAGGAACCTGTCTGCAAGAAAACATCTGAAATAACTGCGTCAACACAATCAATTAAAGAACAATCCTCATATAAAGCAGTTGTAGGAATGGGAGAAGTGTTAAAAATAGAAAATTCAACCGTTTGTCCCAAGACAGTCATTGATAATTTACCATTTTTAACATCTATTAAGGTGTTGGTAGTAGCCATAAAAGGCCTACCCAGCAAAATAGTGTGTGCTGATGGTGTAGGGTTACTTCCTTCCATGTCAAGAACTAGAAAATCCACAGGTACTATCAACCCTCCAACCTTAACTAACACATCTTCTATAACCCCTTTCAGGAATCTAAGAGATCTATCAGCTAATTGCAACACCATTTTGGTTGGTTTAAGTTCCCCTAGTTCTAATTCTTGATACACAGAATAAGGCATCAAATTTACACTGGCTCCTAGATCACACATGCCATCAGTCCCCTTTCCATTCCCCTTTAGCTTGGGGGGTAGTTTATGCTGCAGAACAACACTAGCTACCTCTGAAACTATCACCTTTTCATTCGGCTCATACCTTTTTTTCTTGGTGATCAGTTCTTTGAAGAATTTGGCATAAGCTGGCATGTTCTTTATTGCTTCAAGTAAGGGTAAGTTAATACTTAACTTAGACAGCATGTTGAAGATGTTAGAAAATTGCTTATCTTGTTTATCATTCTTCAACCTGCTGGGGAATGGTATAGGTGGCCGGTATGGATTGCTTGCCTTGTGTAAATCTGCTGAAGGGGATTTCTCCATTGATCTTTCTCCAGCACCTTTGTTCTCTGGTTCTCCTTCCTTCTTGTTCTCATGGTCACTTGCATTCATAGAATTATTTTCAACATTATTGTTAATTACCTTGCCACTTTTAAGAACAGTCACTGATTGTGCCTGCTCAGGTTGACATGGAAATTTCCCTTTTTGTTGAATCTGCATCTGTTGTGCAAGTTGCCCTACTTGAGTCTCCACATTATTAAAAGATGCTTCTAATGAATCCAGCCTCTTGTTGGTCATCTCTTGATTTTTAGCACTGACTTGGATAAAAGCCTGTAAACTTTCCTCCAAACTCTCTATCTTAAGCTGCCTTTGATTTGAGGATTGACCCTGCAGTTGATTCTGTCTCTGGAGAAAATGGAAAGGCTGTTGAGAATTATTTGTTGCCCGGGAAAAATTAGGATTATTCCGCCAACCAGGATTGTAAGTATTTGAGTAAGGATCATTCCGGGCCCTTGGTTGATATCCCCCCATAGCATTGACTTGCTCAGCTTCAATACCATAAGACTCATATGCGGAGGGGTAAATATTTGCTCCATGCCCAAAAGTTCCACAAATTCCACACACTTCTTGAGTGGATGAAGAAGTGTTGTTTTTCATATTCAGCATCTGCACTTGCCTTGTCAATTCAGCTATCTGATTGACCATCTCACTATTGGCTTCCAATTGATTTACCCCTTTTCCTCTTCCTCTAACACTTTTCTATTGAGAATTAGCTCCCAACATCTCAAAGATCTCATAAGTTTCATCAGCTGTCTTTTCTCCCATAGCTCCCCCAGCTGCGTTATCAACAATGTTCTGAAATTGCTGGGTTAGACCATCGTAGAAAAACTGATTAAGAAGTTGAAATGGGTAGTGATGATGTGGACACTGGATCAATAACATCTTAAATTTGTCCCAAGCCTCATGAAATGGCTCTCCTTCAAATTGAGAGAATGTAGCAATCTTCCCTCTCAATTCAGCTGTCTTCTGATGTGAGTAAAACTTGCCCATAAATTTATTATAAACTTGCTCCCAAGTTGTCAAAGAATTTTCGGGCAACATCATAAGCCAGCTCTTTGCCCTATCCTTCAATGTATACGGAAAACATCTCATCCTCAATTGGTCCTCTGTTAGTCCTCCCAATGGAAAAGTGTTGAGGGTAGAATAGAAATCCCGGATAAAGTTCAAAGGATCTTCATTGGGAACTCCATAGAATGATGGCAGCATGTTGTAATGAATGTTCTTCAACTCATAATTTCTTGCTGCATCTATCAATCTTATGCAAGAAGTGGAAGTTCCAATGACAGGTCTAGCAAAGTCCCTCATAGTTCTTTGCCTTTCTTCTCCCATGTTTACAGATTGTGCAGTATCCGACTCAAAATCAGAAGTGTCCTCCTCTGTAGTATCAAATCCAGTGTACAGTTCAAACTCTTCCTTGCTCCTTTTCACTCTCTGAATTTATGGAATGACTAGGTATAGCTCTCCTCCAAGCGATCTCCTGCCTTGCATAAACAAAATTTCTGGAAAAAAGAAATATTAAAAGCAAAAGACAAATAAAATCAAAAGTAAACAATGAAAAGTAATCTATAATATTTATGCCTAATAAACAATTACACCAATTAGCTTCCCCGGCAGCGGCGCCAATAACTTGTTGCGCTCAAATTAAGTCCTACTATAAGCGTCACTCGCAAGTATACAAGGTAGCTGTAGCAAAGGTGATTGCCCCAAGGTCATCTCTCAAGGAAGCTAGATAAGCTAATTGATTATTAGGTTGCAAATAACAAATTAGAATAAATTTAAATTGCTAACAACTAATGAAAACATATCGATTGGAGTTTAAAACAATAAAAGTAAACTGAGCTGATGTATTGATTCACTTATAGAAAGGTCTAGGGTTTGCACTTCTCTACTACTTATATGTATGAACGGTTATTCCTCTCAACCAATTTAATTCTAAAGATTAGATCTCAAGCAACTTAATTAATCGAATCAAGGAAATAAGCTCTCGCATTCAAACCTCTCTCAAATAATCTTGTTACAATTGAAATAATCTTTTTCTTAGGTTATATCTCTAATTCACCTAAGCCCCAAATTGAATTGTTCCAGCATTAGACTTCATCTCTCAATCCTTCATCTAATACGTTAAAACACATAATTGGTGGCCAATCAATTATATATTAACAATATTCCATTCAATCAAGGCTAAAAAAAATAATTAGTTAAGAGCAATAACCAATTCATACAATCATAGCAGATCCATACAAACCCTAGATTAGATCAAATTAGTTCATAATGCTGTTATCAAACATACTCATCTCATTAATATTCAAAGAAATCAATTTAGACATAATAATATTCATAAATACAATTCCAATGAAATTAAAGAGATAAAGTTCGAGAACAAAACCAAATTACAAACTTCTTAGCTCTTGAAGAATCTCTTGTTCAGAACTTGCTCGAAGAATGAATCAATGGAAAGAACAAATCTAATCTAGGCTAGTTTAATCAAAGTGTTCAATAATCTCTAAGAAAATAAAATTAGAAACCCTAACTTATTCTCTGGCGGCTGAAAAACCCAAAACTCTCAACAACAGCTCTGAAAACCCTAATTATAATATTTAAACAAAACCTCCGCTTCAAAAATCTGCGTCTTCTTTAGTCCATGAGTGACACGGCCAAGCTTTTAAGCTTAGAAAAGCTTGGCCGTGTTTGAGGTTCTTGGAGGGACACGGCCACAAGCTTGGTCGTGTCCCTTGAAGGTGTCTGCCTCTGTTTGATTTTCATCTTTCTTCTTTCTTTGGACTTGAGTGTGACACGGCCAAGCTTAAACAACTTGGTCATGTTTGACAAATTTGGAGGGACACAGCCACAAGCTTGGCCGTGTCCCTTGAGTGTGTCAGCTACTGATCTGTTGGCTTCCTCCTTAGCTTGGGATGGGACACGGCCACAATGTTCAATAATCTCTAAGAAAATAAAATTAGAAACCCTAACTTATTCTCTGGCGGCTGAAAAACCCAAAACTCTCAACAACAGCTCTGGAAACCCTAATTATAATATTTATACAAAACCTCCGCTCCAAAAATCCGCGTCTTCTTTAGTCCATGAGTGACACGGCCAAGCTTAGAAAAGCTTGGTCGTGTTTGAGGTTCTTGGAGGGACACGGCCACAAGCTTGGCCGTGTCCCCTGAAGGTGTCTGCCTCTATTTGATTTTCATCTTTCTTCTTTCTTTGGACTTGAGTGTGACACGGCCAAGCTTAAACAACTTGGCCGTGTTTGACAAATTTGGAGGGACACGGCCACAAGCTTGGCCGTGTCCCTTGAGTGTGTCAGCTACTGATCTGTTGGCTTCCTCCTTAGCTTGGTATGGGACACGGCCACAAGCTTGGCCATGTCCTCTGCATGTGTCAGCTACTGTCCATTGTTTTCTTCCTGTTGGTTCCTTGGTCTTTCCTTCCTCTCTTGATCCTTGGTTTTGCCCTTAATATGGTTCCTTGTATATTAGCCTAACACAAACACTTGAAACACACTTTAAACAAGAATCAAATAAACATTAACCAACAACAAATAAACACCAAACTAAAAACTAGAACAAAAATAACATAAACACTGAAATAAATTAAACTACCAAAATTAATGAAAACACTAAATACACATATTCAAACTACCAAAATACCTAAAGAAAACAATAATCATCATAATAAATAAGATACAAATCTATGACAAAAATTAATAAAACACCTGGGTGTGTCAGCTTCTGTGTCTTTTCTTTGGTTCTTCTTTGTTCTTGGGTTAGGATGGGACACGGCTAGTGGCTTGGCCGTGTTGCCTGCCAGTGTCACCTACTGTTTCTTTTCTTTCTTTGCTCAGTCCTTCTTGACTTTGTCCTTTACGTGAGACATGGTCAGTGGCTTGGCCGTGTCGTCTGCCCGTGTCATGTTCTGCCAAGATTTCTTTTGAGGTGACATGGCCAAGATCAATTTGGCTTTGCCATGTCTTGCTTGATTCATGCTCTTCTTTCGTTGTTTTGATCTTCCAAGGGGGGGTTTTGCACTTTAACCACTTTTCCCTTGCAATTGCTTTGCCTTCCTTTGATTCTTTATTGATTGTTGCAGGCTGTTGGCTCATTTGATCATGAGACTAGACCTTCTTTCACTGCCCCTTCATTTGCTCATTCTAGCCCACCGGATACGCCATCTCATCCGCAGGGTATCAATGTGAACTAGCTGGCACGTTCCTTATTTCACAATAGTTTATGCTATATGTATGCATGATTATGTATGCTCTTACCTTTTTCCTTTTTGGCTCACAGCGGATGCTTGAAGAACAAAATAAGAAACTTCAAGAAGAGTTGGCTATAAGTAGTCAGCAGGCTTCTCATTTTGAAAGTTTATATCACCAATCCGAACAAAATTTCTATGACTTCCAATTTCAAGGAATGAGGGATCCCGGTGCTTCTTCATCGAGAGGCCCCCAGACTGATGACCATGAGATCCTTTCGTCTTCTTCTGATGAGGACCATGACAAATTAAAACTCCAAGGCAATAGGTGTTTTAGTGCTTCTGCTTCGGATGATCCCGGGATGAGTAATTTGCCCCCTCCTCCAACAGGCGATGACTTTTTCAAGTCTTTATTTGGTGACCTTCCACCACCCTCTTAGTGATATGCAAATATTGTAGCAATTGTAAAATATTGTACAATAATGAAAAATATACAATTTTCCTCTTTACTGTAATTTTTTTTCATATTTATTTTTTTTCCGTTACTTCCAAAATTATTTATTTCTTATTATTATTTATTTTATATATATATATATTACATCATAATTAATATCCACTTCTTTTGTTAAACCAAATCCAATATGGTAAAGGAAATTCATTGCCACTTCCTTTCCTTATGCCATATGGTCTTATCCTTTCCCATCATCTTTTCCATTTCACTTTTGGAAAAGGTTTATTTTCTTCTATATAAATCACCTTGCATGCCATATTTCAATTCATAAACCAAAAATCTCTCCCTTTCAACGTGAAGACTCCCTTTAGCAATTTTGGTTTCCCTTTATTCATCAACCATGACCGAGCACCATTTAAAGAAAATAAAAATTCTATTTAAGAATATGGATGCCAACCATTGGAAGCAAATTTCATGGTCAAAGCTTGATGTTTTAAAATGCTTTCAAAATGTCAAATTGGACCACTCCTTCTTACATGTCGTGGCTTCCATGTGGGATACGGATTCTAGGGTATTTAGAATTAATGGCTTTGAAATGTGCCCCTTGATTGAAGAATTTGAGGCCATCCTTGGACATCCCAATAATCAACAAACGGCGTTACCCATATTGATTTCCAAAACTCAACAGAAAATGCAGATGTTATTTCAAATTCCAAAACCCGAAGTTCTTCAGTTGATGAGAGGTGAAAAAATTGTACTTGCTCCTTTGATTGACTTTTGTTTCTCTTATTTGGCTCCTACTAAGGCATGGGGGAAGCATGCTTTGTCTTTGCTTGCTTGTCCAATTCTTGCTTGTTTCTTCTGACGGCGATATTGACCCACGAGTATTGGATATCATGGATCAAATGGAGCGAGGCTTGTCACCAATACCTGTGATTTTAGCTGAGACCTTAGTTGGATTAAACCGATTTAAATTAGGATTGTCAAAGAGACTGACTGGGAGTCCATTGTTGCTTCAGGTAATTACCTAAAATGCCCTTTTGGGTCTTTAGTTTAGGCTCCCTTTTTTTTATAGCTCTAACTTTTGCTTAGTTCGCCCATGCGGGTTTTCGGAACTAGCGAGCTGTCCTAATTTTTGCCTAAGCTGCCCTTGCGGGTTTTCAACTTAGCGGACTCTTTTTTTTAAAAAAAAATTCTTTCTTCACATATTTGGGTTCAGGAGCGTCTTTGTTTGCTTGGTACTCCCTACATGGATTTTGTAAGATACCTGCCACGTCATCATTCTGCTAGGAAGCTGCTCCATCCTGCTTCTTCATACGCTGACTGGGTTGACTGGATTCACTCACGCTCTGAAGTCAATATCCGTTGGTTGGTACCTTGGTGGAAGATTTCTCGTATCACCATGCGGACATACTTGATGTACGTTCCCGTTGCTGCACTTCGTCAAGGTACATGCTATGATCCTCGCGGACTTGGGCGTCAATATGGAGCTGAGCCTCGTGATTCTAACTTTGCTCTTGACCTAGACATGCCTTGCTTGACTGAAGCCTACTTGGATCGGTTAAGGTAAAACTGGCCTGCACGTTACACTTATAGACTGCCATAGATTTTACATTTGTCAATTCAGAAAATGCTTTGTTAGAATGAAAAATAACTAAAGTAATAAAAGATGCTTCTCTTCCATTTATAATTTGTCATCACCTTTTGCAATTATGATTATTTATTTCATCCATATCTGGTCAAATACTTATAACAGTGCACATAGAACAAATTTAATTATTAATTCTATTTTATTAAATTAGGGAACAACCAAATATAAAGCCAGCATGCACAAGATTACTCCTGTTTCCAATTAGTCCTTTTGATTTTTCTAATTGATGATTTTCTCTCATTAGCCTTAATTGTTGCCTAGCCCGCCCTTTCCGGTTTTCGGAACTAGCGGACTGCTCTAACTTTTGCCTAGGCTACCCTTTTTGGGTTTTCAACCTAGCGAGCTCATTTTTCTTCTCTTTTTTTTTATCATACATAAAACCTCTTCAACCTGTCAATGTTTACTGGCTCACTAAATTCATTCCCATCCATGTCTAATAACTTCACTGCACCTTTGCTCATGACTTGTTTCACGACATATGGCCCTTCCCAGCTAGGTCTAAACTTCCCTCTTGGATCAGATACATTAGGCTTACATTGCTTCAACACCAAATCCCCAACTCTGAATTTTTTGACCTTGACCCTTCTATTGTAGGCTCGAGCTATCTTCTTTTGATACAGTTGGTGATGATACAACACCTTTAATCTTCTCTCTTCTAATAGAGCTAATCATGTGTATCTGCTTGCTACCCATTCCGTTTCAGGTGGTTCAGCTTCCAAGACTACTCTTAGTGACTTGATCTCAATTTCAATAGGCAATACTGATTCCATCCCATAAACCAAAGAGAACGGTGTCATCCTGGTAGGTGTTCGCACACTTGTCCTATATCCCCATAAAGCAAAGGGAAGCATTTCCGACCAGTCTCTGTAAGTCTTAGTCATCTTGGACAGAATTTGCTTAATTGTCTTATTCGTTGCTTCTACTGCACCATTAGCCTTTGGTCTATAAGGAGAGGATCGATGATGATGGATTTGGTCCTTGGAGAATAAATCCTTAACTGCTCCTTGAAAATGTACTCCGTTGTCTGATATCACACTGTGCGGGACCCCATATCTACAGATGAGATTCTTTTCAATAAACCTAGCCATTTGACTTGCACCCAGCTTGTTGAAGGATTCGGCTTTGACTCATTTTGAAAAATAATCTACTGCTACTACAATGAAATGGTGCCCGTTTGAAGCTGTCGGATGTATCTCTCCTATAATGTCGATACCCCAAGTGGCAAATGGCCAGGGTGAAGACATTGAATGCAGTTCTTCAGGAGGCATATGATTCAAGTTACCATACATCTGACATTGCTAGCACTTCTTTATAAACTCAATACAATCTTTCTCCATGGTCAACCAATAGTAACCTTGTCAAATAATCTTCTTAACTAAGGCCAAACCACTCATGTGCGGACCGCAACTTCCCGCATGTATTTCTAACATGATGCGCTCCACTTCAGGCTTTCTTAAACATCTCAAATGCACCCCATCAGGCCATCTTCGATATAAATCTCCATGGAAGGTGATGTATTGCAATGACCACCTCCTTATGGCTCTTCTCTCTTTCTTTGTTGCCCCCGGCGGGTATTCTCTTTCCTCCAAAAATTGCCTTGTAGTATTATACCATGCATCATGGTCCATTCCAACTTCCATGATTGTCTCATATTCATAGCAAGGAGTTGATGAACTGGTCAAGATCAGAGGCTTAAGGAATAAGCTGGCAGGATTTTCCCATACCGAAGCCAATGTGGCTAGGGCATCAGCCATCTGATTTTCTTCTCTTGACAGGTGTATAAACCTACATTCCTTAAAATTCTTCTTCATCATGGTCAGGTAATGGTGGTATGGTTTCAATTTTTCTTCTTTCAACTCCCACTCTCCATTTACTTGGGATACTACTAGCAATGAATCGCCATAAACTTCCACCTTATCCACCTTCATAATCATATGGGTTTCCAAACAAAAAATGCATGCTTCATACTTCACCATGTTATTGGTTGCCCTAAATTTCAACTTCTTGGCTAAAGGGATAAGTTCCCCTTCTGGCAATTCTAGTATAACTCCCAAACCTGCTCCTTTCCTATTTGCCGCTCCATCAAAATACATTTTCCACCATTGTACTTCAATTACTTCTAAATGTTCATCTGGAAATTCCAAGATTACCTCTTCACTTTCTGGTAATGGTTGTTGAGCCAGGAATTATGCCACCGCTCTACCCTTGATTATTTTCCTGGTTACATACTCAATCTCAAATTCTTCTAATATTATCAACCATCGACCATATTTCCCAATTAAAGAGGGTGTCTCCCCTAAGTACTTCATTGGATCCAACCTGAAAATTGCTTGCACACTATACGATTAAAAATAATGCCGCAACTTCTTAGAAGACCAAACCACGGCTATAAATGTCTTTTCAATAATACTATACTTAATTTCATAAGGTAGGAGCTTTCTACTCAAATAGTAAATGGCATGCTCAATCCCCGACTCATCTGCTTGGACTAGCATGGCTCCTATCGACTCTTCTTCTACTGCTAAGTATAGTAATAGATGTTTGCCGGGTTTAGGTGGTTTCAAAATAGGTGGATTCAACAAATACTCTATTATTCGGTCAAAGGCCTTTTGACATTCTTCATTCCATACGACCTGCTGATTCTTTCTAAGCAACTTGAAGATAGGCTCACAGATTGTTGTGAGTTTTGCTATAAATCTGCTAATGTACTACAGTTTACCAATAAATCCCCGAACTTCTCTCTCCATCTTTAGGGCTGGCATATCCCTGATTGCTTTGACTTTGTCAGGATCTATCTCAATACCATTCGGACCAATCACATGTCCCAACAATTTACCTGAGGTAACACCGAATACACACTTCTTCGGGTTTAATCTCAGCTTATACTTCAAAGCACTATCAAAGAATAATTCTAAGTTTTGGAAGTGTTGCTCCCTTGTATCCGACTTCACCATCATATCATCAACATATACTTCAACTTCTTTGTGCATCATGTCATGAAATAGTGTGGTGGCCATCCTTTGGTAGGTTGCTCCAGCATTCTTTAAGCCAAAAGGCATTATTCTATCACTTCAAGGAACTTCACTTGTATTTGCTTAGTGACCTCTTCTTTAACCAATTCAGCCCACTCAGGTCTTAATCGCCTAAGCTTTTGTTTGACAGGTTTAATGTGAGTGTAAGTAGGAATGTGATGCTCGGCTATGTCTCGAGCTATCCCCGGCATATCTTCATAAGACCAAGCAAACACTTCTTCATATTTTTTAGGATTTTCAGTTGTTCCCAATTTAATGATTGTGTGTTAACAAAATTAATATTAAAGATGCTCATGTAACTGCTATTTGAATGTATGCAACCATCAGGAGAAACATCACACAAGTAAGCAAAATCAGACTTTATTGCATTCAATTTATAAAAGAAAACATCATCATCCTCATACAATGCAGACAAATTAAAATCAAAATCAAAATGATTGTTCTCAGAGTCATAAAGCAGGATGTCTTCAAACTTTTCCTCGACCAGGGCAGCAATCTCTTCCGGAGTCTTCTCGGCTTTCAGGGCGGCTTCATTCTTCTCTTTTGGATTTGATTCTTTGTTGGTTGACAAGGTGAGCTCTTTCTTCACTTGCTCCACTAGCTCAGTAATATCTGCAAAAATTTCAAAACCGGGGATTAACTTACCCATGAACATGATTGGCTCAGGCTTTCCTTGGAGTGGTCCCATATCTGGAGCCTTGACAAAGATCTCTTCAAGTGATCGGAAGCTCATCTTCTAACTCTTCTTTGGCTGGAGATCATTGTCTTCATCATATCCTAACCCCTTCTTGGATGTTTGAGTTCTAAAATCTGGCAACTTTGTCAAAACGGCCTTGCCTTTTCCAAGACTAGCTCCGGGAAGGTAGTTCATGTTCTTCATCATATTCAAGACTTTGGAGTCCACTACTTCATCATCAGAAATTGCAACCACTTGAAAACCATTGAGAGGCCTCTCAACCATTAGGGCGTTAACAATCTCATTATCTTCAGCTTCAATGACCACTGTCTCATTTTCGTTGGGAAATTTGATCTTTTGATGAAGGGTGGAAGGAACTCTACCAAGAGGGTGAAACCATGGTCACCCTAAGAGCAAGGCGAAGGTAACTGGTATATCTAAAACCAAAAACTCAATAATAGATTCAATTGGACCAACCTTGATGGCCGCTTTGAAAGTCCCTTCGGCATGCCTCTTAGTGTTGTCATAAGCACGAATTGTCACCTCGGTTGGGTTTAGATCTCTTGTTGACATGGCTAGCTTTGGCTATATCTTAAGTGGACAAACATTTATGGCGGACCCATCATCGACCATTACACATGGAGTCCTCTTCCCCTTGACTTCTATTTTGATAAAGAGAGGGCGGATGTGGTCTCTTCTCTCCTCCGGTAAGTCTTCATCAGAAAAAGAAACTGCTCCCATATTAACTTCACTCTTTTCTTGGACCTCTTCACATTTCATTACTTCATCAATTTCTTTGAAGTTGATCAACTCCTCTGGTGTTGTGGAGGTAGAAATGGGCGTGCTAGCTAAGGCTTTGGCCATAGTTTCTCGGTGCATTTTGGAAGTAGCTAACAAGTCCCAAATGCTAACACTTGCTTGGGTTCTTTTCAATTGCTTGAGCACAACATCATCTTCTTCCACTTCAACTTCCTTTCCCTTATTCGTTTTTATCTCCTTAGGTGGTGGCCTTGCATAAGGCTTACCGGATCTAGTATTCATCACCTCATCTTCTTCGGGCTCGGACCAAGCCCACTCCTCCTTCTTGGGTATAATATCATCATCACTATCACTTGAATCCCAAAACCCGTTGACAACATAAATTGCTACTTCTCCACCCATCACAACTTTTTCAATTTTAACAAATGCCTCTTCTTCTTCTTTGGTTTCTTCTCCACCCACATCTTGAAAAGAAGACATGACGAAGTCCTCATGCAAACCTCCTCCAATCATAAAGGTTGCCAGTGGTGGTACCCTGTTGAATTTTGGCAATGGGTTGTCTTTACTGTTTGGCTTATTGGGCTCGGGCAGTTTCCCATTATCAATTAGGCTTTGGATCTCATGTCTTAACCTCACACATCTATCCTTGTCATGCCCTTGCATTTGGTGAAATTGACAAAATGCTTTGGTGTCAAAGTTAGGTGGGAGAGGGTTAGGCAAAGGACGAGGATTTAAGGGTTGTAACAATCCTTTTCTTTGAAGCTTGTTGAGAACCCAAGACATCAGTTTTCCCAATTCTGAAAATTGTCTCCTTGTTCCTTGGTTAGTAGCATTAACACCGACGACCTTTTGCATGCTTTGGCTACCAGGTTGATAGCTCCCTTTCTGATTCCTTTTTGTTGCAAATCGGCTCTTCTCCCTTTCCCATTCTTCAATTTGCAAACCAGCTTGAAGAAGGTCTTTGAAATCACGGATGAGTGTATGAGACATTCTCTCACGAAGGCTAGGCAACACCCCTCTCACAATCATCCTTATTTGATCGGATTAATCGGGCCTCTTCTTGAGTAAAGCGGCCTTGTTTCTCCACCTTTTCACATAGTCCACAAAATTCTCATTCGGCCTTTGCCTAATGGACTCCACTTCCATCAAGGTAACTTCTAACTCAACATTATACCCATATTGTTGGATGAAGGCTTTGTAAAGTAGATCCCAACTCTTTTGTGTTCCATCATCTAAGGTATTGAACCAATTTTGGACAACAGGGTCCAATGAGAGCATAAAGTACCTTAGGGTTTGAGCCTTAGTAGCTTGGGCAGATTGCATGGCAGTGATATACTGCTTCACATGAAGATGGGGATTTCCAGTGCCATTGTACTTAGCAAAGGAAGGCATCTTGAACTTATAAGGGACCTCATCATCTTGTTCAAATAGTTTGTCGATCTCAGACTTCTCTTTGGTTTTCAGCTTCTTCTCAAATTTCTTTTCTAAATCAGCAATCATCTTTTCAACATCAGATGTCTTGGTCTTTTCAATAGTTGCCTTCTCAACAGCCTTCGGTTCTTTCTTCTTTTCTTGAACCTCTTGGTAGTATTGAGCCCAATCATCATCATCATCAATGATCACCTTTTCTGTAATATCCCAAAGTGTGCCCTAGAAGTTTTGATATAATTGTTGTTTTATTTGGATTTAATGTCTATGTTAAATTGAGAAGAGAAAAGAAGTGAAGAGAGTGTATATGTTGTATATATGGAAATATATATAACATATACACAAGTCAAAGTGAGTTATAGTCAAAGAAGATATTTATTTATTTTTGAATTAATGAATTAATTAAAAGAATATTAAGTGAGTGGAAGAGATTAAATGGAATATTTTAATATTAAATATTGCTTGGAGGAGGTTTAAAGAAGAGAGTAGAGTTGACTTTGCCTTTTATTCTTATTTCTCTTCTTTTCTCTTTGGGTTGGCCGGGCATCAAGGAAGCAAGAGAGCAAGAGAGGGTTTTTGATTTCTAAGAGCAAATTGAAGGAGGATTCAAGTGATTAAGTTGGAAAATTTTGAAGTTTCATCAAATTTGGTAAGTTCTCTCTTGATTTCCCTTACTGTATTTGAGTTGTGATTGAGTTTGCTTGTTGATTTGTGATAGTGTGATTATGTTTGATTATGGTATGTTTGAAAGTGTTGGTATTGAATTAAAGATAAGAAGTTAAGTTGGTGTTGGTGTTGGAAGTGTATGAGTGTGTTGTGTTAGGGTTGTGTATTGGTGATTTTGTTGTAGATGTTGAATTTTGTTAATTGTTTTTGTTCATCTTCATGGTAATTGTGTTTGATGGAGTTAGAAGCATAGAATATGTGAATTTGGTCCGAAATAGAAGCATATTGGATGCCACGCCCGTGGCCCTTGGCTACCACGACCGTGGCCAATGGAAGCCATGGCCGTGGGGTTTTGAGCAAGGGAGGCAGAACCATTTCTTAACCCAGGCCCGTGGGGGTTGGGAGGCCACGACCATGGGGTCCTAGGGAGAGATGTTGTTTTGTAATTTGTGATTTATTGGTCTAGTTTGAGGTTAATAAGTGAATAATTGCATTGGAATTCATGTGAATTGGTATTAAGTGTGTATATGTTCATTTTAGGATTAGGTTGTGAGAAGTTGAATTGCCCTAACATAAGTGGTGAAGAATTTTGGGAAGAGGAAGGTTGTAAATTGGTGTGAGTTGTTCTTAAGGTAAGCACAAACTACATGGTTGCATACATTTACATGATTATGATACTTAACATATTTGATTGTACATATGTTAAGTAATTGATTACATTGTTAAAACATTTGATAAATGTTATGATTTATATAATGTGAATGATTGGTGAGCATTTAAAATGTATGTTAATGCAATTGGTTGTGTACACTTGAATGATGAATTTATTTAATGTGAATTAGGATATAATGAGATGTGAAGCCAATGTGATTGGTTATGATGATTCAAATGAAATAGATGGGGCATGTTTGCCTAGATAATGATATTCCATGCAATTGATTATGTATACTAACTTGATGAGATATGAAGCCATTGTTGTTGCCTATAATGATGCAAATGAGATGATTGAGGCATGGTTGCCTATTTGATAATGAGAAATGAATTGAGAAAGAAATTTATAAAGATATAAATGAAATGATTGTATGCCTAATAAGTTATTCAATTTTCAGAGTTCTGGGTTTGGCGGCATGCCTATGAATCATTGGATAGGTGAAAAGACCGGGTCGTAAGCGGATTCCAGTTGAAAAATGTGAAATATGTGGAATATGATGTTTTGGGGTGAAAAGACTGGGTCGTAAGCCTCAAAAACAGTAACAATCTTTCTGGGTTGAGGATCTCCTTGAGTTTAGTCGGGTTGAGGTCCAAGAGACTGGGTCTGTTACACTAAGCTTCAAAAACAGTAACAGTCTTGTCGGGTTGAGAATTTCCTCGGGTCTAGCCGAGTTGAGGTCCAAGAGACTGGGTTTGTTAGACTATCCATGGATAGAGATATATATATATCGCCTACGGGCTTGATGATTGTGATTATAGACCAAAGCAGTAACTCTGAAATTTGAATAAAATATTAGTATGTTTTGGGCCCATGCTTGTCTTTGTTTTCAATGTGAATCATGAATGGTGAAATAAATGAATGTGGCTTGGAAATATATGTTGAGTAATGAAACTATGAAGATACAACATGATGTGTAATATGTATATGGATGTGGAAAATTGAGAGTATTACCTCATGAATGTTTTGATTAATTATTGAATAATGTAATATTGTGAAATATAATATTTCTTTGAATTGTTTGTGAATGATTGTGTGACATTGGCATTGCATTGAAACATAATGATATTGTAGTTTGTACCACTAAGCCGTTGGCTTAACACGATTGTGGTTCATCGCGCAGGTGACAGGGAAGAACCAGAGAGTTCCTCTAGGCCGAGTCGAGTCTAGATTTTGAGGGGTTGATAGTGGAGCTTAAAGATCAAAGACATACTGCCAAACATGTATAAACTTTATGTTTTGAAAAACTTTAGTTTTGATGTATATGTATTTGTGAATATGTATTTTTGCTGTATATAAATATAATTGTAAATACCACTATATTTCCGCTGATTTAATGAAATTTTGCTTATTAGACTCTATAATATAATTTGAAGGTTTCTTATGATGCTATTACCGATAATTAACTGATAACCTTTTTATCTACTGTTTTTTATAAAATGACTTAAATGTTTTAAATTTGTTCATATTATAGTTAAAGGGATGATTTGTGTATGTTGTAAACTGTAGCATTACTATATTCAGTATACGTATATTACGGATACAGTGGTATGTAGTGTGCATATACGGGGTATAGGGGGGGTGTTACATTTTCATCATCAAAAACCACTTCACTAACTTTAGTCTTCCCTTTGTCCTTTGGTTTCTTAGTGCTAGCAAATGCCTCGGCATAATTCTCTAAGATTGTAGTTAATTGGTTCTTCATGGTCTCGGCTAGGGCCTCTTTGATTTCTTCCATCTTGGCATTAAGGGCCTCATCCACCATCCTTTGAATTTGTTCGGGCTCCATTGCTTTATGTGAGCAAGTGATTGAGTTGTTGCTAGATATTTCATGTATGGCGTAGGTCGGATTGTTTTAAGCTTTAGAACTATCTCAATCCAGGGCTGTGAGCTAGAGAGGATCAATGATATGAGATGCAAATGTATGCATGTATGCATGTATGCACAAACAATCAACAAATAAGGATAAATAGGATGTTCCTTCCAACCTTATAACATCCACACACAAATGGCGAGTCTCTTTCCCTAGGTATATGGTTAACAAAATACGAACATGGGGCATCTTGCTTTCGAATAATTCCCTTGGACGTTTCAACCAATAGTTATATTTTCAAAAATGGAAATCAATCCATGATAATTCCCATTAATTAGGTTTTAATCCATTCAACCAACTAAAGTATCTTTTCGGATTAAAACGAAATTAAGAGGTTTATTATAAATAGATTTCTCACTTGAAAAGAGTAACTAATGGTTCATGCCAAAAACAAGCCCATGGTTAATTTATTCTTAGTGTAAACTAGGCCCACAATTGATTTTTGGTATTTCTTAATTGACCTAAATAATTTGCAAGCTCTTTGTAAGAAAAGGTTGGATAAAAGCAATTTTGTTTCTAAGCCCATTGTAAAAAGACCTTAGAAAAATGGATTTTGGGCTTAGTATTTGGGCCACGGGCCAAAGAATTTTTGATTTGTTTTTAGAAAAGTCTTATGTCCAAAGACCATCTTGAAAAATTTTGAAAATAACTTTGGTCTTTTGGACTTTAAAGAAAAAATTTATTTTGAGCTTGCAAATGTACTTAGGTCATATTAGAAAAAGAATACACCAAATAAGCCATGATTTAGACTAAGATAAACTAACCATAGTCAAACAACATGCATTTGGGGTAAAACCTAAGGAAAGTAACTAGGCCAATTACATGAGCTTTAGTCTTTGGGTAAAAATAAGGCTTAAGTTCCCATAGCAAGTATATACCAAATGGTACGAGGCTATGAGTGGTTATGCCATGCTCGATCTCCATACCTTGAGTGAAAGTATGGTATCCCTCACATAACATAACACGGGTAACACGGGCGTCCTAACTCACGCACACGATGGAATCTAAGATGATGCAATGGATAATATCATTATAAGAAAGAATAGAATAATATAAAGACCAACGGAATCAACTTCTCTTATCCACAGTGGAGTCACCACTGTGAGCCGGGATTTTCGCCCCCCCTCCCAGCAGAATGGTTCTTTCGACTTCGGCACTGTTTAGGCTCGGGGCCTTAGAGAACACAGACCTAAGTCTGAAGAAGTATATATATTAGTACATATTAGTATATATATTAGTATATACAAGTATATATATTAGTATATACAAGTATATATTAGTATATATATTAGTATATATAAGTATATATTAGTGTATATATATTAGTATATACAAGTATATATTACTATATACAAGTATCTATTAGTGCTAGTTCTTTGATAAATTTTTGCTCATGTTCTTCTCACATCCCACTAACTCTAATGTTTCTTAAATCATAATCATAATCTTCACTTCCATTTGTAAGTGTTCTTGTGGACTTGCTTATTGAACTCTTGCCTTGCAATTACATGCTTTCTATCTAGATGGCTGCTATATGGCTAACCATGAGCATGGTTCCTGTGTATGAAATTTAATTCTCTCAGTTGGCTATACTTTTCAATATTAGAATATATATTAGTATTGTGTAATGGCTATATGGTGACAGGGAAATCCATAGTTTGAACTAATTTCATTAATTGCTCCTATGCATTTGATAGTAATCTTGTCTATCTGTTACATTTCACTAGATCTTTCTACAAGCATATATTGGGAGTTAAAGTAACATATCACGATATCGAAGCTTTTATCCTGATTACTTCAATCACTTTAAGTGGATGCTTAAGGTATGTATGTTGCATTTCTTCTTCTTTTTTTTACCTTAAAAACAATCAATGTTAGACTTATTTATTTTTTTCTCAATCTAATTTACATCAACACTAAATTTTATAATTATATAGGGTTCCATAGAAATTTATCACTACTAATTATTTAAATTGTATTGCCTTAAGCACTTATGGATGAATTATAAATTGAAATTTATAAGTCATCTATATAAGTGAATTTATAAAGTTAATTTAACAAAATTTTGAAAAATCCATTTTGTTTCAAAAGAGGGATGTCAAAACTTCAAAAATTTTAAACACTTAAATTCCCCCCTTTATTTCCAAAAAAAAATTTCATTTGCCCCCATTTTGCCAAAAACACGGCCGTTTTGAAATTTAGCAATAAACCTAAACAGACCTATCTGCTCCTTCACTCTTTCGATTTCTCTCTGTAGACCTAATTTGTTTCCATTTTCATGGGTAGAAAGCTTTAGAAACTAAATTTTCACCCCCATCTTGTAAATATTTCTACACCAAACTTTGTTCTCCTCCTTCCCTCATTCCATTGCTAGACCTAACTTTGTTCTCTTCCTTCCCTCATTCCATTGCTAGACCTAACTTTGTTCTCTTCCTTCCCTCTTTTGAAATCTTCAGTCTTAACCTAAAAACGCACGGCACATCCATATTTCTTCTTCCTCTTCTACCTTTCTCTCTAACCCGCCCTCCACTCACTGTGGCTCTGCATTCACTCCCTCGGTTCCAGCCTTTGAGGTTCGTTATATACTTTTGTCGCTCTGCATCTTTTTTTTTTAATTTTTTTTGTTATTATGTTATTGTATAATTTTCTTCTTCCTCTTCTTAGTTCTTAGAAGTTTGTTTTATAAACCATTTTCATGTCAGACATAGAATGGTATGAAGTCAATTCAATTTTTGATCTTTTTCTTCAATCCAACTATGCTTAGCCTGTTTTCAGAAAAATACTGTTTTTGCAGCACAGGCATAATTTGTGTTATATGTTGTACACCTAAAACCTCCATCCATGTTGCAATTCCTATACAAGGGGATACATTTATTGGGCTCTGTAGTTATAGTTTCTTTTTGTGGCTAATTTTCTGCAGTTGATCCCAATGTGCCATGCATGTGTTACTTAACTTCTGTTGGAACCGTTATGTTTGGCAGTTCCTTGTGAGGACAAGAAATTTTTAAATACCGAAATGTTTAATGTGTTGCTTCCATGTAGTCTTCTAGGAGTCATATGAGCTCTTCCTTGAAAATAAAAAATTAAAGAAGTAGAAACAGGTGGAATAGCTCGAAAAGTAGTCTTGATGTGATGCAAAATTTTGTTATGGATAAGGTGATAAAGCATCTCAAGTGCATGTAACTAAAGGTCAAAGTAGTTACTATTAAATCCATAATTCAAAATTACTCATATAACTAGATCCAAAAGAGGTACCATAACAGTCCATAATTGATGTTTTTCTTCCGTGTCGTAATACAGTCACTAAGTGTCCTGTTCTTATAGGAAATTTAAATGTTGTGGCACTGAGTACGAACATAATTTTGTTATTATTGTTCCATGTGATTTAGTCATGAAGATATTTCCTGCTTTGATTATGATTTTGTGGCTCTTACCAATTGCCTTTTCTATTCTGCAATTTTGAAAGAGTATATTTATTTTCCTCAAATTAGCAATGGCAAACCTGTCTCTTAACCCTATTTCCTTCCAAGTATAGTAACCTTAAAATTGACCAAAGGGCATGAGAGTTATTCTTAGAGATAGTGATAGTATTCTCATACTTGCAACTGCTTACATCAACATTCTTCTGAAATGCATTTTCACATATAATTCTTACCTGTTGGCTGATGCTTCTCATACCTGCAGCTGTTTTCTGTGATTTCCAATGTTTAAACTGGATGATTTCGTACAAAATGTAACTTTTAATTCATGAATGCAGGCACTGATTATGACTCCTTCGAAGAAGAAACAATCGTATCAACTACCCACCCATACTTCTCCCCGTGTATGTAAACAACAAGCCCGGTCTTCCCCAAGTCCAGCCACAATAAGAGTGGTGAAGGCTATCTCCAGGACACGGTCAATGCACCCAGATAAGCCGTCGACTTCTTCCCCTGTATCTTTGAAGAGGAAGTCGATCTCTAAAAACTTGGAAAAAAAGCTGTCCAAGAAAAGAAAGCGAGTGGATAAGGGTAAACCGAAATCAAACGAGGACGATGTTGAAGGGATAAAATTGCTGAAACGAGGGTGTGTCTCCATGCACCGAATTGTTAGTTGGAAGATCAGTAGCCAAAAGCCTACAGTTTTATTTAATGCAAAGGGAGCACCACTTGGTAGGGCTGCTTTAGAGATGCAATCATATATCGGAGTTTTAGCAAGGTCTAAAGCCCCGATATGGCATGATTCCTGGAAGGAAGTTGCTGAAGACGTCAAAACAAAGATTTGGGATTGTGTCCAGGTTATGCAAAATCCTTCCCACACAATTAATTTATATACATTAGTTTCTCAATTGCTTTATATATGTTGGGTTTTTAGTAACTTATTAATCTAATTTTATTTTTGTGGTTTATGTATGTAGATGGCTTTTGTTGTACCTCCGACTTCCAAGAAAATGGTACTGCAGTCTACTGGTCAAAATGGAGGGAATTCAAAAGTTGGTTGACGAGACTCTATGTTCTTCCATACCGTGATGAACCAGAGAAGCTGCGGTTTCCTCCAGCTGACTTCACATTCATTGAACAGTCGCACTGGGACATTTTCGTTGCTGATCATCTGGGAGTCGAGTTTACCGTAAGGAAATCTTCAATTTTCTTGTTTCTTAATTTAGTTCCAAATGGTAATCTGGATTCCTTTTTCATACTTATGATGTTTTGTTCCTTTTTGTCATAGAAAATTCATGAAGAACAACACAAGAGAAGTATGATGAACGAGTATCCTCATCATTTGTCTAAAAAAGGATACGCAAACTTGGAAAGTGAATGGGTTAGTGTTGACTTGTGTATTTAATTTTTTTTTCTATGACTTGTGTATCGTCAATATGGATTTTTAATGCTTCTTAAAACATTTTTATATTACTAATAAGGTCATCCTCTATATATACAAGCAGACTGAATCTCATCCTGAAGGGATTTTAGAGATCGATTGATCGAAGGCTTGGATCCTTGCAAGGCAGGACAGGCAAGGAAAGTTTAAAGATGAGAGAGTGAAGCACAAAGCTGAGGAAATCGTAAGTTCTATTTTTCGATTCAAGTTTCAACTCAATTCAGCTACTTTTCTTGTTTCCTAATTTATTAACTACATCGATTTTGGGTCTATTTTTTAGGAGTCATTAAAGGAGCAAGTTAGTTCAGGTGAAGTAGTTGAACAAGGTGCTGAAGATGTGTTATCAAAGGCGCTTGGTAAACCGGAGCATTCTGGAAGAGTACGTGGCCAGGGAAGGCACGTGAAGCAATCTTTCTATTTTGGTCTCCCAAGACAGAGAAAAGCAAAGAGTATTGATGAAAAGATACGGGAGGGGGTTCAAATGGTCATGGAGGAGGAGACCAAGAAAATTATAGCACAGTGAGATGCATTTTGGGCTGCTGAAATTGCCAAGATTAGAGCAGAATTTTTGTCAAAGCCTGTGTCTAGTCCAAACATGCCTTCCTAACAAGCAAGTTGCTCCAATTCAATTCCTATTGTGAAGGATCAAGAGGCGCAAGTGCCGATTGTGAGGAAGAATTTGAGTACTCAATTTGATGCAAATTCTGTTGAAGCAAAAAGGAGTTTCAAATCAGATGAAGCAAAAAGGAGTCTCAATTCTATTGATGATGAGAAGGTCCTTCCTTTGGAGAAAGTGGAGGTGCTTGATAAGGATGATGTTCATGAGGTTGCTGCTAAGGTTGTTGCAGATGTTGATGAGGTTGCTGCTGCTGAGGAGGCAGAACGTATCGAGATTGTTGCTACGGTTGCTGCTGTTGAGGAGGCAGAAGGTATTGAGGTTTCTGCTGATGTCAAAGGTCCCAATAATGAGGAGGTTGTTGAAATAAAAAATGATGACATAGTTAAAAAAATGATGATGATGGGTTTGATAATCAAGTGAAATTGGCGAAGCAGGCCATAGGATCACCGAGCAATATTGTTGCTTATGCAAAGGTTGTTGAAGTCCCGGTTGTTGAAGGACATGAGCCGTCTCTCCATGGAGTTAAGATTGCACAAGAGAATGCAAGAGTGTCGATCACTCGTACAATTCAAGGTTTGAGGATACTACTTACTATTTATTCAAACTTCTAATGATTATATTCAAACATATAAATAAATGTAATTTTTCCATGTTTTTTATATTTACAGACGTCAATATCCCATTCCCAGTCGGCGATGAAATTGTTACTGTGGACCAAGCCGTGGGTACTTTTATAGCATGGCCGAGAAATTTGATTGTGCTGGATGGGGTGTCTAATCCAAAGGTTAAGTTTTGAGAAATGAAAGTTTGCATAATTGCTTTTTTTTTTTTGCTATTTACTGTGTTCACGTGCAAATTTTTTATTTTCAGAGTTTTAAAAAGGCTTGTGTGAAGAAAAAAGCCTCCAAGAAATTAAAGAAGCCTGTTGTTATAGAAGCTGATATGTTTGAGAAGGAGCTGCATGTTCAGATGGGTGCTGATTATCCAATGCCTTTGAAACGCTTGTGGCTATGGGCGAAGGATGCCTTAAGCGATGATCGAACAGTTAGTTTTGCCCTAAGTGAAGAAGCATTTGGTGTGAGCAAAAAGCAAGTTGTGTTCTTACAAGATCTACATGCTGTGTGCGCTGGAGGTGAAATGTCCGGATCCATACTTACCATATTTATTCAGTAAGTTTCCAAGTACAAAAGCTTTTTATTTTCTTTGTTAATTGTGCTGGAATTAAACTGATAATATGTACCAACTATTACTTCATTTTGTATGCAGCTACTTGTATGAATATGTCAAAAGGCATAAAATGGTTGATATGATTGGCTTTGTGGATCCCAACATGATTGGTGTCATTGGATGTGGTAATTCAGGGGGGAGGTCACGTACACTTGCGAGTCGATTTAAGGGGGCTAAAGAAGGGCAATACTTTCTCTTGCCTTTCAACGATGTGTGAGTATTTCTTTACCTTTCTTTTTTATCTGCTATCATAGCTAATGAGAGTTAGTAGATAAATAATGCTGCTTCTGTATGTGATTGTGATTGATGTTATGAATTGAGCCTTTGTGATTGCTATTTTGGTGATTGACATCACTGTTTCATTGTCGGTTCTGTATTTAATTAGAATTTTAATTCTCATTTACTGCATTTGACAATCTGAATTTGACAATATGCATTGAAGCAGTAATCGTAGTTAAACCTTATATGCTTCTTGTTCCTGTTTAAGCAGCATCAATTTAGTATAAAAGATATATTATGTCCGTATGTATATATAAATGTTAGTAATATCACTTTTCATTATCAGTTTTGACCATCTTGTTCCTGTTTTCCCTCATTTGTGAAAATGACATGATATTGTTGTTTATTTAAGTTTGGCATTACTTTAAGTTTGGCTTGTTGCTGCTGTGATTGATTCATGAATTGTTTATTTAAGTTTGGCATTACTTTTTGTTCAATGAATTGTTTGGCATTATGTTCTTAAAAATATGAAGAATTTCTTGTATTTTATTTTGTTATTTCGTAGGAATCACTGGGTATTGACTGTTGTAAATCCGACGGGAGAGGTAGTCTACCACATGGACCCTCTTAAACGTCCCATTACTAGCCAGGAATGGATAGAGGTTGTTGACAAGTAAGTTGCGCTTCTAAAGTCAGCCTATTTAGTCTTAAGTTATAAAATTTGGGGAAAATGCAATTTTGTTGACTTATATTGTGTTTCTTATAGTGCCATAAAGTTATACAAGGAGAGTGTCAACAAGACTATGAGGAGGAAAATTTTATGGGAGAACATGGCGGTATTGTTTTTCTCATCATTTTTTATTTATACAATTTTTACAATAATTTTGCCTATACTCTTTTTGCTGTTGGGAAAATGGAGCATTGGATTGGAAATTGATATGTAAATTGCTTGTTCTATGAAAGAAATATTGCTAAATTTGGACTGCATTTTTTCATTTGAGTACAAACTTGGAGTCCACAAAGCATTTTCAGTCGGTCTGCATTTTTTCATTTCAAATTGCAGCACTGCTGGCATTACTTGTATACTTGCTCGTATATATTTGGATTGCCTTTTGTGTTCACTTGTGTCTTTGGTTTTCATATTGAATATTTCTGTTGAAGATGTTTCAGTCCGTGGCCTTGTTTTTTCTTGTTCAGTTAGTCAAAAAACAAAATCTACTATTATATATTAGTATAATAGTATATAGTATAATATATAATTCTTAATGATGAGATTGATTGGGAATTTGATATTGGATTGGTATTTTTATACTATTGCTCTGGTTTCTATTTCAACTTTTATTTTATTTATGGATTAAAACCAATGTCTCTATTTGCTCATCTCCATTTGACATTTGTCAAATCTGTTTCTTCTATATTGTTATTTTCATCTATGTTGATGAATACTATTGTGTTGATTGAGGATGAAAGTGGTTTTCTTGAAGTATTTTTGTTTGATTGATAATTAGTATGCCTATTATGAGTTCTTCCCAAATTGATTTTTGTTTCAAATTGTTCAAAAAAAATGCCGTTTTGTTTCTTCAGATTACCTTTGTTCATGCGGATTAATATTTGTAAAGAATACAGCTCTTCAAACTCAGTTTCCTCTGCTTTTAAATCTAGTCTACTGTCTTGAATCTTTTAGAATAAAAATCATTTTCTTCTTATGGGTTTCAGCTTTAAGTATCACTGTAAATTTTAAAATCAATGTTGAAGTCTACATTGTTAATCAAGCAGCATACAAATTTCTTCTTATGATATGATGGTGTGGATATGTTAAATTTAGTACATTTATTTTGATATTTGCAAAGGTTGGTGGCTGCTGGCATGTCTAGTTTGGGGGTTCTCTTTCAATATAAGAAATGCCTCTAAAAGTCTAAACTATAGCAGAACCTGAAACTGATGGGATTCTTGCACTGGAGAGTTTGTTCTTATGTGATTTTTATTTTCTTTTTTCTTTTATTCTAAGCTTTGCAATATACTTTATGTGATCAAATTTGTCTTTTAATGTTTTCTTCTTTCATTTCTTATCATTTAAAGCAAATATGCATATTATAGGTATGAGTTTGCTCGTTGAGCCTAAAATTTTATATGGATGTGTCTTCTGTTCATTTTTCAGAATGTTTGTTTAGATTTCAGGTTAGGTTGTGTGATTAGGTTGATCTGTTGGTTTGCATATGGGTTTACATATGGATGTAACATGTGGTACTTCATTTTTGTTTTCATTTGCTATTTCAGGGGGTTCATGTGCAGAAAGGGGCCACGGACTGCGGCCTCTTTGTCATGAGGTACATGAAGGAAATCTGTTATGATAAGAAGCTTCAGTTTGCAGCTAAGGTGAGAATTTTAATTATTTTCATTTTTTATATAATAGTTTTGTATTTACCACATGTGGCTAACCAAAATTTGATTCATTTTTCAGTGGCTACGCAGAGGCAACTTGGAGTATAGTGATGCCGACATCAACGAGATTAGGATTGACTTCGACAAATATTTCATGAAGTGTCATTCAAGTTGAAGTTAATAGTATAATTCAGTGATATATGTATAGTGTTGATTTTTTTTAGTTTGTCAATATGTTGAATGGTTGAATTTGTGGAGGTTTTTTTATTCCCAAATTTGCAATCCTCCATTGTAAAGTGTTGTCTTATATGTATAATGTACAATTTAACAGACAATGGTGGTGAAATGAAAATGAACATTGAAACTATTGTCTAATATTCAATGTGCCACATTAATTAACCATTGTATATAGCTTCCTTCTACAACGGTTTTAGATTAATTAACCTTTGTCTGAAAAATTAAAAAGCGTTGTGTAAACCTTCATTAGATAACGATATTTAATAAGAAATCGTTGTGTAAACCTTAATCAGACAACGGTTTTTAATAAGAAAGCGTTGTGTATACCTTCATCAGACAACGGTTTTTAATAAGAAAGCGTTGTGTAAACCTTAATCAGACAACGGTTTTTAATAAGAAAGCATTGTATAAACCTTAATCAGACATCGCCTCAATAGACAATGGTTTTTGTCTTCATCAGACAACGGTCAAAAAGCATTGTCTAAACCTTCATCAGACAACGGTTAAAAACCATTGTCTGATAAAACTAAAAACCATTGTGGAAATGCTATCAGACATTGCCTCAATAGACAACGGTTTTTGTCTTCATCAGACAACGCAACGGTCAAAAAGCGTTGTCTAAACCTTCATCAGACAACGGTTAAAAACCGTTGTCTAATAAAACTAAAAACCGTTGTGGAAACCATCTTTAGACAACGGTTAAAAATCGTTGTCTGAAATGCTATCAGACATCGCCTCAATAGACAATAGTTTTTGTCTTCATCAGACAACGGTCAAAAAGCATTGTCTAAACCTTCATCAGACAACGGTTAAAAACCATTGTCTGAAAATTTAGAAACCATTGTCTGACAATTTAGAAACCGTTGTGGAAACCATTAGACAACCGTTAAAAACTGTTGTTTGAAAAATTAGAAACCGTTGTTTGAACCATCATCAGACAACAGCCAAAAACCGTTGTCTGATAAAATTAAAAACCGTTGTGCAAACCTACATCAGACAACGGTTTTAAAACCATTGTATGAAATGCTATTAGACATTGCTTCAATAGACAACGGTTTTTGTCTTCATCAGACAATGGCCATAAAGCATTGTCTGATTCAGTTTTCCTTGTAGTGCCAGTATATGTAAAATACATATACAAAATATAAACGTGTCACAGTTCAATTTTTCTAAAAATTTTCATAATTTCAAGATAACTATTTTAAACACTTAAAATATATTTTAATAAAAAAAATAAAAGTATTCATAAACGTTTTAAGGAGTAAAAAGGACATTTTAAAAGAGAATCTATGGAAAAAAAATTGCCAGAGTTTTGTCTGTATTTTTGATACTCCTAAATTTAAGTTCACACAAATTGCAATAAAACACACTCCCAAATAACCACTCAGCACATCCATTTCTCCAAAATTAGCCTAAAATTTTATAAAATGTACATCCGTCAATATATATATTTATATTTATATGCCCCATTTTTCAATTTCAAACATTTAACAAAAAAGAAAATCTTTATAATTTACATCATATGCGTGTTTATAAATATAATGTACAATCTCAAATACATTTTAAAAAGTTTAAAGTGTATACATGAAATGCAGATGGCACTGGTCTGTGGTAGCTCTAAAATCTTCACAATAACCAACTATAGCATAGACCTTGTATGATCTAGCAACACTCTCTAGATCCTATGGATCTGCCCTATCACTTGTGCGATGAAATCCATTTATACTAAGTATTTCGCCTAATGGTATGTACTTTGATATAAAATAAATGATATTACATACATAATGCTCATAATGCACTGTAATTCAAATACCACCCAACACGTATCAAAATTTATTTAACATATTAATCATCCACACACATTGGCCCTAAAATCCTTATACATTGGTCTAGTTCTAGAAATATTATCTTAGGCTATCTCATTCATTCTATGACACCAATGTGTCTCACCCGAAGGCGAATTTGAGTTTATGACACTAGTGTGTCTCACCTGAAGGCGTAATAAGTATATGACACCAGCGTGTTTCACCCTAAAGCATGAAAATCCAACAAAAATAATCCAGAACTAGACTCTACATAAGTGACATGCAAACACATTTTCTCTTATTCCACATTTCTGATACTTTTTCATATTGTTGATTCTTAAGACACATCATTATGAGCGGGGATTTCGCCCCCACTCCCGGTGGAATGGTTCTTGCGACTTTCAACACTGTTTAGGCTCGGGGCCTTAGAGAACACAGATCTTAAGTCTGGAGAAAAATGGAGTCGTCACCCGGACGGGCTAGGAAAAAGAAAGGGGTGGATGACTCGATTCCTAAGGAATCCCCAACCCCCTAATGGGTTCGAAAAGTTGGGTACGTGTGGGGAAAGTGAAAAATGGCCCAGCACCTCCACAACGCCCGGTCATTGGAACCGACCTCCTTTACAGGTTTTATATATTAGAAAATTCTTAAATATAACAATATTATCCATATTACACACAATAATTAAAAGAAAGCATCAATATATTAAAATCAAAGCAATGTCCAAACAAAGCAAATAAATGGACACCCATCCAAGGATGGAAACATGTCCTTACATCACATGCCTAAATAGGACACCCACCAAAAGGTAGAAACATGCCCTTTACATAGGTTCTAAAATAGAAAAACAAATTAAATTACATGATGTTTAACTAATGAGGTACCCACCAAGTGGAAACATACCTCTTACAACTTTTGAAAATCTAAATTAATTGATAAAAGTAAATAATCATTCATCATAAAAAAAAATCATTCATCAAAGCTATTAATCAAAATATAAAATAAACATCCATCAATGATAAATTAAATAAATCAAGTATTGAAATCAAATAAATTAAAGCATAAGAAATAAATCAAAACATAATCAAGTATGGAATTGAATAAAGCAAACAAAAGTCCAATTATGGCTGCTGTGACTTTTTATAGAATTAAAATAAATTAGGGTTTTATGTTTTAAAGGGTTGGTAAGACTCTTTGATTAACAAAATTAAGGTTTGAATTATGATATCATGAAACTAGGGTTTTAAACACTTTAAAATACTTTTAATTGTTATTTTTGGTTATTGGGTTCCTAAGCTACTGTGTAAAATTTAGGTTTCTATGTTTTTATGTTTTTTAATGTTTTAAAAGGATTAGGGTTCATAAAAATTAGGGTTTAAGGTTTTAAAAGGGTTAGTGTTCATTATTTTGATTTTTGAAAGTTGAATTTGGATTTGATATTTTGGAAGTAGGGTCACAGGTGGTGAATAATTCTTAAGAATTTTGAAATCAATTTGATAATTTCATGAAGTTTTATGAATTTAAACAAATAAATTAAAGTTTTTATAACTAGAAAAGATGTTTTCGAAGACTTTTTGAAGGAAAAAGTACCAAGTTTAAAGTTTTGAAAGAAACAGAATTTGATTTTGGTTTTGTTGAAAAATATGTTCAATTAGAGTTTTAAGGTTTTTAAGAAGAAAAAATAACAATTTTAAGCCTTTTAGATGATAAACCAATGAAATAAGGTTTTTTTTTTGCTTTAGAAAAACTAAATTAAAGTTCAAAGGTTTTTAATTTTGATTTCATAAATTTGCTACTGTGTAAAAATAATAATTAAAGAAAATTAATTAACACATGCCTTCTTTTGATGATTTCTCCAAAAACAATTCTTCTTGGATGAACTAGCTTCAAAGACAAGCCTTTTTTGCCTTTGATTCCTCTAAATCGTGCTGCTGCTGTTCCAGAAAAGAGTTGAATTGAATTTCTTCTTTTCCTTCCATGATTTGGTTTCAAATTTTCCAAACTTCTCTTGGATTTTTGCCTCCCCTTTTTTAATTGTCTTTGGTTCTTATTTATAGTGGTTTAAGGTTGTTTATTCCTAATTAGTTAAGATAAGTAATAATAATAAAAAAAAAGAAATCAAAACCTAATTAGATTACGTTTCGAAAAATTTGCGTCGGAAAATTTGCGCTGCCGAAAAAAACTGCTGCGGAAAAACTGCGCTGGCAAAAAAATCTGCTACAGCTAGCTGCGGCAGCGCTCGCGGAGCGAGCCCATAAGCTATTTCATAGGCAGAAAATTTATGCGTGCGAAATATCACAGTGATTTCGCCCGCAGGAATTTCCTGCGGGCGAAATGCCCACGGGCCTGCGCGATGATTTTTTTGTCGCCGATTTTTTCGACTCTGATTTTTATTTTTATTTTTATTTGTTTATTTTTATTTTTTATTAATAAAAATTAGATACTAAAGCAAAAATTATTTAATAAAAATTATTTTGGACCAATTAGACATCAAAAATCATTTTAGACTAAATAAAACATATTGGACCGGATTATTTTGAATGATCTGAAACCTTAGGGAAAGAGAGTGAAAAGCAATAAGACTTAATTTTTGAGATGGTCGAGGTTTTTGGGTTGTGGAGCAGGTTTGAGTTCTGGACTCAAGGATAATTCTAGGTTCTCGACCTAAGGAAAATTCGGGTTCTGGACCCGGTTTGAGTTCTGGACTCAAGGATAATTCTAGGTTCTGGACCTAAGGAAAATTTGGGTTCTGAACCCAAGCTAAGTTCTGGACTTAAAAATAATTCTAGGTTCTGGACCTAATGGTAAACTTGGGTTCTGGACCCGAGCTAAGTTCTGGACTTAAAATTAATTCTAGGTTCTAGACCTAATGGTTAACTTGGGTTCTGGACCCGGTTTGAGTTCTGGACTCAAGGATAATTCTATGTTCTGGACCTAAGGAAAATTTGGGTTCTGGACCCGAGCTAAGTTCTGGACTTAAAAATAATTCTAGTTTCTGGACCTAATGGTAAACTTGGGTTCTGGACCCGGTTTGAGTTCTGGACTCAAGGATAATTCTAGGTTCTGGACCTAAGGAAAACTTTGGGTTCTGGACCCGAGAGATTTTGAATACTCGATCCTAAAATAGACTCGGATACTCAATCCTATTTGGATTCGGATACTCAATCCTAAACTGGATTTGAATACTCGATCCTAACTGGATTTGGACACTCAATCCTAAACTGGATTGGAATACTCGATCCTAAACTGGATTAGGATACTTGATCCTAACTGTATTGGGATATTTAGCCCTAAATTGATTTGATTTGGGTACTTGGACCCAAGATTGGGCACTTGGTCCCAAGATTGGGTACATAGACCCGAGCTTGAATTGACTTGGGTACTTGGACCCGGGATTGATTTGATTTGGGTATTAGGACCCGAGATTGGGTACTTGGACCCGAGAATGAATTTGACTAACCTTTTATCAGTTGAGAAGTCTGACTGCTCCAGATGTTCTATGCATTGTGATCCTTCACCCTCAGAATGGATCTTCACCCTCGGAGATCGGGGGTCTTCTTTGTTCTTTAAAGATGGGAGTGACACGGCCAGTGGCTTGGCCGTGTCTCCTGGTGTGTCAGCTTTTGTGCCTTTTCTTTGGTTCTTCTTTGTTCTTGGGTTAGGATGGGACACGACCAGTGGCTTGGCTGTGTTGCCTGCCACTGTCACTACTGTTTCTTTTCTTTCTTTGCTCGGTCCTACTTGACTTTTTCCTTTAGGTGAGACATGGTCAGTGGCTTGGCCGTGTCACCTGCCCGTGTCATGTTCTGCCAAGATTTCTTTTGAGGTGACACGGCCAAGATCGATTTGGCTTGGCCATGTCTTGCTTGATTCATGCTCTTCTTTCGTTGTTTTGATCTTCCAAGGGGGTTTTTGCACTTTAACCACTTTTCCCTTGCAATTGCTTTGCCTTTCTTTGATTCTTTAATGATTGTTGCAGGCTGTTGGCTCATTTGATCATGAGGCTGGACCTTTTTTCACTGCCCCTTCATTTGCTCATTCTAGCCCACCGGATACGCCATCTCATCCGTAAGGTATTGATATGAACTACCTGGTACGTTCCTTATTTCACAATAGTCTATGCTATATGTATGTATGCTCTTACCTTTTTCCTTCTTGGCTCACAGCGGATGCTTGAAGAACAAAATAAGAAACTTTAAGAAGAGTTGGCTATAAGTCGTCAGCAGGCTTCTCATTTTGAAAGTTTATATCACCAGTCCGAACAAAATTTTTGTGACTTCCGATTTCAAGGAATGATGGATCCCGGTGCTTCTTCAGTGAGAGGCCCCCAGACTGATGACCATGATATCCTTTCGTCTGCTTCTGATGAGGACCATGAAAAATCGGAACTCCAAGGCAATAGGGGTTTCAGTGCTTCAGCTTCGGATGATCCCGGGATGAGTAATTTGCCCCCTCCTCCAACAGGCGACGACTTTTTCAAGTATTTATTTGGTGACCTTCCACCACCCTCTTGGTGATATGCAAATATTGTAGCAATTGTAAAACATTGTACAATAATGAAAAATATACAATTTTCCTCTTTACTGTAATTTTTTTTTATAGCTCTAACTTTTGCTTAGTCCGCCCATGCAGGTTTTCGAAACTAGCGAGATGTCCTAATTTTTACCTAAGCTGCCCTTGTGGGTTTTCAACTTAGCAGACTCTTTTTTTTTTTAATTTAACTCTTTCTTCACAGATTTGGCTTCAGAAGCATCTTTGTTTACTTGATACTCCCTCCATGGATTTTGCCAGATACCTGTCACGTCATCATTCTGCTAGGAAGCTACTCCAACCTGTTTCTTCATATGCTGACTGGGTTGAGTGGATTCACTCACGTTCTGAAGTCAATACCCATTGGTTAGTACCTTGGTGGAAGATTTCTCGTATCACCATGCGGACATACTTGATGTACGTTCCCCTTGCTGCTCTTCGTCAAGGTACATGCTATGATTCTCACCGACTTGGGCTTCAGTATGGAGCTGAGCTTCGTGATTCTGACTTTGCTCCTGACCTAGACATGCCTTGCTTGACTGAAGCCTACTTGGATCGGCTGAGGCAAAGCTGGCCTGCACGTTACACTTATCGACTGCCAAAGCTTTTGCATTTGTCAATTCAGAAAGTGTTTTGTTAGAATAAAAAATAACTAAAGTAATAAAAGATGCTTCTTTTCCATTTATAATTTGTCATCACCTTTTGCAATTATGATTATTTAATTCATCCGTATCTGGTCAAATACTTATAACAGTGCACATAGAACAAATTTAATTATTAATTATGTTTTATTAAATTGGGGAACAACCAAACATAAAGCCAGCATACATAAGATCACTCTTGTTGCCAATTAGCCCTTTCAGGTTTTCTAATTGATGATTTTCTCTCATTATCCCTAATTGTTTCCTAGCCCGCCCTTCCGGGTTTTCGGAACTAGCGGAATGCTCTAACTTTTGCCTAGGCTACCCTTTTTGGGTTTTCAACCTAGCGAGCTCTTTTTTCTTCTCTTTTTTTTATCATACATAAAACCTCTTCAACCTGTCAATGTTTACTAGCTCACTAAATTCATTCCCATCCATGTCTGATAACTTCACTACACCTTTGCTCATGACTTGTTTCACGACATATGGCCCTTCCCAGCTAGGTCTGAACTTCCCTCTTGGATCAAATACATTAGGCTTACATTGCTTTAATACCAAATCCCCAACTCTGAATTTTCTAACCTTGACCCTTCTATTGTAGGCCCGAGCTATCTTCTTTTGGTATAGTTGGTGATGATACAACACCTTTAATCTTCTCTCTTCTAATAGAGCTAATCGGGTGTATCTGCTTGCTACCCATTCTGTTTCAGGCAGTTCAGCTTCCAAGACTACTCTTAGTGACTTGATCTCAATTTCAATATGCAATACTGCTTCCATCCCATAAACCAAAGAGAACGGTGTCATCCCGGTAGGTGTTCGCACACTTGTCCTATATCCCCATAAAGCAAAGGGAAGCATTTCCGACCAATCTCTGTAAGTCTTAGTCATCTTGGACAGAATTTGCTTAATTGTCTTGTTCGTTGCTTCTACTGCACCATTAGCCTTTGGTCTATAAGAAGAGGATCGATGATGATGGATTTGGTACTTGGAGAATAAATCCTTAACTGCTCCTTGAAACTGTACTCCGTTGTCTGATATCACACTGTGAGGGACCCCATATCTGTAGATGAGATTCTTTTCAATAAACCTAGCCATTTGACTTGCACCCAGCTTGTTGAAGGATTCGGCTTCGACCCATTTTGAAAAATAATCTACTGCTACTACAATGAAACGGCGCCCGTTTGAAGCTGTCGGATGTATTTCTCCTATAATGTCGATACCCCAGGTGGCAAATGGCCAGGGTGAAGTCATTGAATGCAGTTCTTCAGGAGGCATATGATTCAAGTTACCATACATCTGACATTGCTGGCACTTCTTTACAAATTCGATACAGTTTTTCTCCATGGTCAACCAATAGTAACCTTGTCAGATAATCTTCTTAACTAGGGCCAAACCACTCATGTGCGGACCGCAACTTCCCGCATGTATTTCAGACATGATGCGCTTCACTTCAGGCTTTCTTAAACATCTCAAATGCACTCCATCAGGCCATCTTCGGTATAATTCTCCATGGAAGGTGATGTATTGCAATGACCACCTCCTTATGGCTCTTCTCTCTTTCTTTGTTGCCCCCGGCGGGTATTCTCTTTCCTCCAAAAATTGCCTTATAGTATCATACCATGCATCATGGTCTGTATCAACTTCCATGATGGTCTCATATTCATAGCAAGGAGTTGATGAAGTAGTCAAGATCAGAGGCTTAAGGAATAAGCTGGCAAGATTTTACCATACCAAAGCCAATGTGGCTAGGGCATCAGCCATCTGATTTTCTTCTCTTGACAGGAGTATAAACCTACACTCCTTAAAATTCTTCTTCATCATGGTCAGGTAATGGTGGTATGTTTCAATTTTTCTTCTTTCAACTCCCACTCTCCATTTACTTGGGATACTACTAGCAACGAATCACCATAAACTTCCACTTTATCTACCTTCATAATATTAGGATTTCCAAACCAAAAATACAAGCTTCGTACTCCACCATATTATTGGTTGCCCTAAATTTCAACGTTTTGGCTAAAGGGATGAGTTCCCCTTCGGGCGATTCTAGTATAACTCCCAAACCTGCTCCTTTCCTATTTACAGCTCCATCGAAATACATTTTCCATCCTTGTACTTCAATTACTTCTAAATGTTCATCTAGAAATTCCAAGATTACCCCTTCACTTTCTAGTAATGGTTGTTGAGCTAGGAATTCTGCCACCGTTCTACCCTTGATTGTTTTCCTGGTTACATACTCGATCTCAAATTCTTCTAATATTGTCAACCATCGACCATATTTCCCAATTAAAGAGGGTGTCTCCCTTAAGTACTTCATTGGATCCAGCCTGGAAATTACTTGCACACTATACGATTGAAAGTAATGCCGCAACTTCTTAGAAGAACAAACAACGGCCATACATGTCTTTTCGATGATACTATACTTAATTTCATAAGGTAGGAGCTTTCTACTCAAATAGTAAACGGCATGCTCAATCCCCGACTCATCTGCTTGGGCTAGCATGGCTCCTATCGACTCTTCCTCTACTGCTAAGTATAGTATTAGATTTTTTTCCGGGTTTAGGTGGTTTCAAAACAGGTGGATTCAACAAATACTCTTTTATTCGGTCAAAGGCCTTTTGACATTCTTTGTTCCATACGACCGGCTGATTCTTTCTAAGCAATTTGAAGATAGGCTCACAAATTGTTGTGAGCTTTGCTATAAATCTGCTAATGTACTGCAGTTTACCAATGAATCCCTGAACTTCTCTCTCCGTCTTTGGGGCTGGCATATCCCTGATTTCTTTAACTTTATTAGGATCTATCTCAATACCATTCGGACCAATTACATGTCCCAACAATTTGCCTGAAGTAACACTGAATACACACTTCTTCGGGTTTAATCTTAGCTTATACTTCAAAGCTCTATCGAAGAATAATTCTAAGTTTTGAAAGTGTTGCTCCCTTGTATCCGACATCACCATCATATCATCAACATATACTTCAACTTCTTTGTGAATCATGTCATGAAATAATGTGGTGGCCATCCTTTGGTAGGTTGCTCCAGCATTCTTTAAGCCGAAAGGCATCACCCTATAACAAAATATACCCCATGTAGTAGTGAAGGCAGTTTTGGCTTTATCCTCTTGGGCCATTAACACTTGATTGTACACGGAAAATCCATCTACAAACGAGTGTAGCATGCTAGAGGCTGCACTATCAATGAGAACATCTATATGAGGTAAAGGAAAATCATCCTTAGGGGAAGCTTTGTTTAAATCTCTATAGTCCACGCAGACCCTTATCCTTCCATCTTTCTTTGGCACGGGTACAATGTTGGCTAACCAATCTGGGTATTCTATCATTCTAAGTTCTTGACCTAATGGCAAATTTGGGTTTTAGACCCGAGCTAAGTTCTGGACTTAGTAATAATTGTAGGTTCTGGACCTAAGGGAAAAATTTGGGTTCTGGACCCGGTTCGAGTTCTGGACTCAAGGATAATTCTAGGTTCTAGACCTAAGGGAAAATTTGGGTTCTGGACCCGAATCAAATTGATTTTGATCTAATTTGGGTACTTGGACCCGAGATTGATTTGATTTGGGTACTTGGACCAGAGATTGGGTACTCGGACCCGAGGATGAATTTGACTAACCTTTTAGTTGAGAAGTCTGACTGCTCCAGTTGTTCTATGCATGGTGGTTCTTAACCCTCAGAATCGATCTTCATCCTTTGGAGGTCGGGTCTTTACCTTGGCTTCAACTCTCTTAGCTGAACTGATCTTTTGTCTTTTGCATCTTCATTCTTTTGGGAGTTCTAATGTTCCATTCTTTTGTTCTTCCTTTTTGAAAAAATTTAGCTATATTTAATTGAACCTCGTATACTCTCCTTGCCCCCGCCAAGGATTTTTTCTTTCATGCCAGCTTTGATTGATGTTTTTCTTGTCTAGTTCTTTGCATAAGCACGCATTTCTTCTTTTTCAAAACAACTGGGGCTTCCACAAGCAAATAGGCTTTCCATGCCCCCTTGATTTGATATCTTCTTTTTGATTCTTTACTTCGCAGGGTATTGATTTGAATTACCTGGTACATTCCCAATTTCATAATAATTTATGCTATATGTATGCATGATTATGTATACTCTTACCATTTTTCTTTTTTGGCTCACAGCAGATGCTCGAAGAACAAAAAAGGAAACTTCAAGAAGAGTTGGCTGCAAGTCGTCAGCATGCTTCTCATTTTGAAAGTTTATATCATCAATCCGAACAACATTTTCGAGACTTTCAATTTCAGAGGATAAGGGATCCCGGCGCTTTTTCATCAAGAGATCCCCAGCCTGATGACCATGAGATCCTTTCCTCTGCTTATGATGAGGATCATGACGGATTAGAATCTCAAGGTAATAGGGATTTTGGTGCTCCCGCTTCAGGTGATCCTGGGAGGAGTAATTTGCCCCTTCCTCCAACAGGTGACAATTCTTTTCAAGGCTTTATTTGATGACTTACAACCACCCTCTCAGTGATATGTAAAATATTGTACAATAATAAAAGAATACAATTTTCCTCTTTATTGTAACTCTCTTCCTTTTTTTTTCATTATTTTTTCGTTACTGCAAAAAAAATTTTTTTTTATTATTTTTCATTATTTTTTCGTTACTGCACAAAATTTTTTTTTACAGTACATCATAATTTCATAATTAATATCCACCTTATTTGCTAAACCAAATCCAACGTGGTAAAGAAAATTGTCACTAATTCCTTTCCTTATGCCATATGGTCTTATCCTTCCCCATCACTTTTCCTTATCACCTTTGGAAAAGGTTTATTTTCTTCTATATAAATCACCTTGCATGCCCCTTTTAATACAAAAACCAAAATTCTTTTCCCTTTCAACGTGAAGACCCTTTTATCAATTTTGGTTCTCCTTTATTCATCAACCATGACCGAGCACCATTTAAAGAAAATAAAAATTCTATTTAAGAATATGGATGCCATCCATTGGAAGCAAATTTCATGGTTAAAGCTTGATGTTTTAAAATATTTTCAAAATGTCAAATTGGACCACTCTTTCTTACATGCCGCGGCTTCCTTTTGGGATTCGGATTCTAGGGTATTTAGAATTAATGGCTTTGAAATATGTCCCTTGATTGAAGAATTTGAGGCCGTACTTAGATATCCAAATAATCAACAAATGGTGTTACCCACACTGATTTCCAAGACTCAACAGAAGATGCAGATGTTATTTCAAATTCCAAAACCCAAAGTTCTTCAGTTGATGAGAGGTGAAAAAATTCTACTTACTCCTTTGGTTGACTTTTGTTTCTCTCATTTGGCTCCTACTAAGGCATAGGGATGCATACTTTGTCTTTACTTGCTCGGCCAATTCTTGGTTGTTTCTTCTGACGGCGATATTGATCCATGAGTATTGGATATTATGGACCAAATGGAAGTAGGCTTGTGGCCGGTACCTGTGATCTTAGCCGAGACCTTAGTTGGATTAGACCGATTTAAATCAGGATTGTCAAAGAGACTGACTGGGAGTTCGTTGCTGCTTTAGGTAATTACCTAAACTGCCCTTTTGAGTTTTCAATTTAGGTTTTCTTTTTTCTTTTTATTGCTTTGTTGCTCTGATTTTTGCCTAGTCTGCCCATACGGGTTTTCGAAACTAGCGAGCTATCCTAATTTTTGCCTAAGCTGCCCTTGCGGGTTTTCAATTTAGAGGACCCCTTTTTTTTTCACAGATTTGGCTTCAGGAGAGTCTTTGTTTGCTTGATACTCCCTCCATGGATTTTGCCAGATACATGCCACATCATCATTCTGCTAGGAAGCTACTCCATCCTGCTTCTTCATATGCTGACTGGGTTGATTGAATCCACTCACGCTCTGAAGTCAATATCCGTTGGTTGGTACCTTGGTGGAAGATTTCTTGCATCACCATGCGTACATACTTGATGTACGTTCCCCTTTCTGCTCTTCGTCAAGGTACATGCTATGATCCTCACCAACTTGGGTGTTAGTATGGAGCTGAGCCTCGTGATTCTGACTTCGGTCCCGACTTAGACATGCCTTGCTTGACTGAAGCCTACTTGGATCTATTAAGGCAAAGATGGCCTGCACGTTACACTTATCGACTGCCATAGATTTTACATTTGTCAATTCAGAAAGTGTATTGTTAGGATGAAAAAATAATTAAAGTAATAAAAGATGCTTCTTTTCCATTTATAATTTGTCATCACCTTTTGCTATTGTGTTTATTTATTTCATTCATATCTGGTCGAATATTTATAACAGTGCACATAGAACAATTTTAACATTAATTCTATTTTATTAAATTAGGGAACAACCAAACATAAAGCCAGCATACACAAGATCACTCTTGTTGCCAACTAGCCCTCTCGGGTTTTCTAATTGACTATTTTCTCTCTTTTAGCCCTAATTGTTGCATAGCCCGCCCTTTTGGATTTTCGGGACTAGCGGAGTGCTCTAACTTTTGCCTAGGCTGCCCTTTTTGGGTTTTCAACCTAGCGAGCTCCCTTTTTTTTTTCTTTTTTCTTTTTTTTCCTATCATACATAAAACTTCTTCAACCTGTCAATGTTTACTGGCTCACTAAATTCATTCCCATCCATGTCTGATAACTTCACCGCACCTTTGTTCATGACTTGTTTCATGACATATGGCCCTTCCCAGCTAGGCCTAAACTTTCCTCTTGGATCATATACATTAGGCTTACATTGTTTCAACACTAAATCCCCGACTCTGAATTTTTGGATTTTAACCCTTTTATTGTAGGCCTGAGCTATCTTCCTTTGATACAGTTGGTGATGATACAGTGCCTTTAACCTTCTCTCTTCTAATAGAGCTAATTGTGTGTATCTACTTGCTACCCATTCCATTTTAGGCAGTTCAGCTTCCAAGACTACTCTTAGTGACTTGATCTCAATTTCAATTGGCAATACCGCTTTCATCCTATAAACCAAAGAGAATGGTGTCATCCCAGTAGGTGTTCGCATACTTGTCCTATATCCCCACAAAGCAAAGGGAAGCATCTCTGACCAATCTCTGTAAGTCTTGGTCATTTTGAACAAGATTTGCTTAATTGTCTTGTTTGTTGCTTCAACTGCACCATTAGCCTTTGGTCTATAAGGAGAAGATCAATGATGATGGATTTGGTACTTTGAAAATAAACCTTTAACTGCTCCTTGAAACTGTACCCCATTGTCTGATATCACACTTTGCGGGACCCCGTATCTGCAGATGAGGTTCTTTTCGATAAACCTAGCCATTTGACTTGCACCCAGCTAGTTGAAGGATTCGGCTTTGACCCATTTTGAAAAATAATCTATTGCTACCACAATAAAACGTGCCCGTTTAAAGCTGTCGGATGTATCTCTCCTATAATGTCGATACCCCAGGTGGCAAATGGCCAGGGTGAAGACATTGAATGCCGTTCTTCAGGAGGCATATGATTCAAGTTACCATACATTTGACATTGCTGGCACTTCTTTACAAACCCAATACAGTCTTTCTCCATGGTCAACCAATAGTAACCTTGTCGAATAATCTTCTTAACTAGGGCCGAACCACTCATGTGCGGACCGTAACTTCCTGCATGGATTTCTGACATGATGTGCTCCACTGCAAGCTTTATTAAACATCTCAAATGCACCCCATCAGGCCATCTTTGATATAACTCCCCATGGAAGGTGATGTATTGCAATGACCACCGCCTTATGGCTCTTCTCTCTCTTTTTGTTGCCTCCGGCAGGTATTCTCTTTCCTCCAAAAATCATCTTACAGTATCATACCACGCATCATGGTCTGTATCAACTTCCATGATTGTCTCATATTCATAGCAAGGAGTTGTTGAACTGGTCAAGATTAGAGGCTTAAAGAATAGGCTGGTAGGATTTTCCCATACCGAAGCCAATGTGACCAAGGTATCAGCCATCTCATTTTCTTCTCTTGACAGGTGTATAAACCTACACTCCTTAAAATTCTTCTTCATCATGGTCAAATAATGGTGGTATGGTTTTAATTTTTCCTCTTTCAACTCCCACTCTCCATTTACTTGGGATACTACTAGCAATGAATCGCCATAAACTTCCACTTTATCCACCTTCATAATCATTAGGGTTTCCAAATCGAAAATACAAGCTTCGTACTCCACCATATTATTAGTTGCCCTAAATTTCAATTTTTTGGCTGAAGGGATGAGTTCCCCTTCGGCGATTCTAGTATAACTCCCAAACCTGCTCCTTTCCTGTTTACTGCTCCATCAAAATACATTTTCCACCCTTGTACTTCAATTGCTTCTAAATGTTCATCTAGAAATTCCAAGATTACCTCTTCACTTTCTGGTAATGGTTGTTGAGCCAGGAATTCTGCCACCGCTCTACCTTTGATTGTTTTCCTGGTAACATACTCGATCTCAAATTCTTCTAATATTATCAACCATCGACCATATTTCCCAATTAAAGAGGGTGTCTCCCTTAAGTACTTCATTGGATCCAGCCTGGAAATTGCTTGCACACTATACGATTGAAAAGTAATGCCGCAACTTCTTAGAAGACCAAACCATGGCTATACATGTCTTTTCAATGATACTATACTTAATTTCATAAGCTATTAGCTTTCTACTTAAATAATAAACAGCATGCTCAATCCCTGACTCATCTGCTTGAGCTAGCATGGCTCCTATCGACTCTTCTTCTACTGCTAAGTATAGTAATAGAGGTTTGCCAGGTTTAGGTGGTTTCAAAACAGGTGAATTCAACAAATACTCTTTTATTCGATCAAAGGCTTTTGACATTCTTCATTCCATACAACCAGTTGATTCTTTCTAAGCAATTTGAAGATAAGCTCACAAATTGTTGTGAGCTTTGCTATAAATCTGCTAATGTACAGCAGTTTACCAATGAATCCCCGAACTTCTCTCTCCGTCTTTGGGACTAGCATATCCCTGATTGCTTTGAATTTGTCAGGATCAATCTCAATGCCATTCGAACCAATTACATGTCCCAACAATTTACCTGAGGTAACAGCGAATACACACTTCTTCGGGTTTAATCTTAATTAGCTTATATTTTAAAGCTCTATCGAAGAATAATTCTAAGTTTTGGAAGTGTTGCTCCCTTGTATCTTACTTCACCATCATATCATCAACATATACTTCAACTTCTTTGCATATCATGTCATGAAATAGTGTGGTGGCCATCCTTTGGTAAGTTGCTCCAGCATTCTTTAAGCCGAAAGGCATCACCCTATAATAAAATATACCCATGTAGTAATGAAAGCATTTTTGGCTTTGTCCTCTAGGGTCGTTAACACATGATTGTATCCGAAAAATCCATCTACAAATGAGTGTAGCACGCTAGAGGCTACACTATCAATGAGAACATCTATATGAGGTAAAGGAAAATCATCCTTAGGGGAAGCCTTGTTTAAATCTCTATAGTCCAAGCAGACCCTTATCCTCCCATCTTTCTTTGGCACAGGTACTATGTTGGGTAGCCAATCTGGGTATTCTATCACTTCAAGGAACTTCACTTGTATTTGCTTAGTGACCTCTTCTTTAACTAATTCAGCCCACTCAGGTCTTAGCAGCCTAAGCTTTTGTTTGACAGGCTTAATGTGAGTGTAAGTAGGAATGTGATGCTTGGTTATGTCTCGATCTATCCCCGGCATATCTTCATAAGACCAAGCAAACACTTCTTCATATTTTTTGAATATTTTTTCAAATCTCTCTCTCTCTCTCATCAGGAGTAAGGTCGAATGCTATGCTAATGTTTTTAGGATTTTCAGTTGTTCCCAAATTTAATGATTGTGTGTTAACAGAATTAATATTAAAGATGATCATGTAACTGCTATTTGAATGTATGCAACCATCAGGAGAAACATCACACAAGTAAGCAAAATCAGACTTTATTGCATTCATTTTGGAAAAGAAAACATCATCATCCTCATACAAAGCTGACAAATTAAAATCAAAATCAAAATCATTGTTTTCAGAATCATAAATCAGGATGTCTTCAAACTTTTCTTCAACCAGGGTGGCAATCTCTTCCGGAGTCTTCTCAGCTTTCAGGGCAACTTCATTCTTCTCTTTTGGATTGGATTCTTTGTTGGTTGACAAGGTGAGCTCTTTCTTCACTTGCTCCACCAGATCAGCAACATCTGCAAAAATTTCAAAACCTGGGATTAACTTACTCATGAACATGATTGGCTCAGGCCTTCCTTGGATTGGTCCCATATCTGGAGCTTTGACAAAGATCTCTTCAAGTGGTGGGAAGCTCATCTTCTCACTCTTCTTTGGCTGGACATCGTTGTCTTCATCATATCCTAACCCTTTCTTGGAAGTTTGAGTTCTAAAATCTGGTAACTTTGTTAAATCGGCCTTACCCTTTCCAAGACCAGCTCTAGGAAGGTATTTCATGTTCTTCATCATATTCAAGACTTTGGAGTCCACTACTTCATCATCAGAAATTGCAGCCACTTGAAAACCATTGAGAGGCCTCTTAACCATTAGAGCATTAACAATCTCATTGTCTTCAGCTTCAATGACCACTGTCTCATTTCCGTTGGGGAATTTGATCTTTTGATGAAGGGTGGAAGGAACTCCACCAATAGGGTGAAACCATGGTCGCCCCAAGAGCAAGGCGAAGGTAACTGGTATGTCTAAAACATCAAATTCAATAATAAATTCAATTGGCCTAACCTTGATGGCCTGTAATATCCTCATATATGCTCTAGAAGTTTTGATTTTGTTATTGTTATTGTTGTTATTGTTGTTGTTGTTATATTGGACTGTATATATGTGTTAATTGCAAGAGAAAAGAAATTGGGAAAGAAAATAGGGTTTAGAGAGAAAGGTATATGTTGTGCATATGATGATATATATAACATATAAATTGGTCAAATGAAGAGTCAAGGGGGTAGAGATATTTATTTGGTTATTGGTGAAATGACTATTAAGGGCATGTGATTAAAAAGAAAGCTAGAACAAATGATAAAAGGGTGTTTTGGTAATTGTTTGAATTGGAACACTTGGTGGAGATTAAAAGAAGAGTTGACTTTATTTTTTTGTGGTTCATTTCTTCTTTCTTCTTTGTGTGGCCGGCTCCTTCATAGACAAAGGAAAACAAGAGACAAAGTGAAGATCTTGATGTGTTAAGCTCAAATTGATGGAAGATTGAAGTGATCTAGTGGATGATATAAGAAGTCTTATAACTTTGGTAAGTTCTCTTGTGATCTTTGTGTTTATTTGAATTGATATTTGAGTTTGATAGATTTTTTAAGAGTGTGTTGGTTGATTTTGAGATGTGAGAAGTGTTTGAGTGATTGGATGATGGATGTTGAGTATGGATTGAAGAAAAGAGTAAGTGGTTGGAAGAGATGATGTTGTATATGTGGTGAGGGTTTTGAGATGATTTTGTGTTTTGTGCTTGATGTGTGTTTGGCTTGTTTTGGTGTGTTGCAAGTTTTAGATGAGTTTTGAGTATGTTTTGTTAAGATGGTGTGAAGTGGATGTTGTTGGATAAAAGTGTTTTGTTGAGTGTTTGGTTGTTTTGGTCGGAATCTTGATTTGTGGCCGGACACGCCCATGAGCACGTCCAGGGTCTTTAGGCGTGTCAATTGTGTTGGAGGCAGTAGGTTTGACACGACCAGTAGCACGCCCGTGTTATTGAGCGTGTCATAGCTACTGTGAGATTTGAGAATTTACACGCCCAGAAACACGCCCATGTTGTTGAGCGTGTAAATACTTCTGTGTTGTGGAGTTAGGGCACGGTCATGGACACGCCCGTGTGGGTGAGCGTGTCAGGGTTAGGGTTTGCCCTAATTAATTCCTAATTGGATTATCTCTTGTGTATCCCTAAACAAGTATATGCTATTACTTTTGATTTAGGTCTTGAAGATAGTGATTAATCATTGATTTAAGAGGTAGAAGGATCTTGAACAAGGAAGTGTTAAGAGTGGTGTGATTTGTTTTTGTGGTAAGTACAAAACCTATATGATTGTGTGTAAGTTCAAATGTGGCATTATTACATTGTTAATTTATTTGAGCAATGTGTATTGTTATGTTTATATCACTGATGATATATATATATATGAATAATGTGAATGACATGATGATGCAAATGAATGTGTTTATGAAAGATTGAAATGTTATGTTGTGAATTGAGATGAAATGGAATATAGAGCCATTGTGATTGGCTATGATGATATAATTGAATGATGTATGGCATGTTTGCCTAATTGATGAGAAAGATTGAGAAAGAGTTTGATAAAGAGATTAATGAAATAAGTGTATGCTTAATATGATATTCAATTTCAGAGTTCTGGTTTTTGGAGGCATGCCTATTTAATGAAAGGTAACAGTCTTGCCGGGTTGAGGATCTCTTCAAATTGAGTTGAATTGAGGTCCAAGAGACTGGGTCTGTTACACTATGATAATTGATATTATGAGATATTTGATTTGTAACAGTCTTGCCGGGTTGAGGATATCCTCGAGTTAGATGAGTTGATGATCCAAGAGACCGGGTCTGTTACGCTATCCATGGATAGAGATATATATATGTATATGTTGCCTACGGGCTTGATAATGGTGTTTATGAACCAAAGCAGTAACTCTGAATTCTGAATATCGTATTAAGTACTTGATGGGCCCATAGGTGTCTAGGTTTTATGTATAACATAAATGTTGTTCTAATGTAATGAAATGTTAATATTACTTATATGATGAAACGGACTATTCACGGAATATTGTTTGTTGAGTATGATCTTTACTAATTGTGTGTGTATCATTGATGTTGATTTATTAATACAGATGTGAAACATTGCATTGCACTAAAGCATAACATTAGCATGAATTGTCTTACTAAGCCCTTGGCTTAGCGCGATAGTGTTTGATCGCGCAGGTAATAGAGTTGAACCCGAGAGCTCTTCGAGACCGAGTGAGAGTAGACAGTGAAGAGTTGATTTTGGGAACTTAAAGATCAGAGGAGACTTGCCAATCATGTATAACTCTTTTATATTTTGTAAATATGGGTTATAATGTAAATATATGTATAATTGTAAATACGTATTCAAATGCTTTCATATATGTAAATGTTTTCTATATTCCGCTGCGTAATATTTAAATGTATGTATATATATATCTAATATGTTTTGTTTATAAGTAAATGATTTACTTTTCTATAATATATAACGATAAGAGTATTGTATCAAGTTTAAAATGTTTTGAATGTTAAGAAAATCCGTAGCATTCCTATATTCGATACATGTATACTACATTGTGGTGTATGTAGTGTGTATGTATTGGGTGTGGGGGTGTTACATGGCCACTTTGAATGTCCCTTCGGCATGCCTCTTAGTGTTGTCATAAGCACGAATTGTCATCTCGGTTGGGTTTAGATCTCTTATTGACATGGCTAGCTTTGGCAATATCTTAAGTGGACAAACATTTATGGCGGACCCATCATTGACCATTACACATGGAGTCCTCTTCCCCTTGACTTCTATTTTGATAAAGAGGGGCGGATGTGGTCTCTCCTCTCCTCCGGTAAGTCCGCATCTGAAAAAGAAACTGCCCCCATATTAACTTCACTCTTTTCTTGGACCTCTTCACATTTCATTACTTCCCCAATTTTTATGAAGTTGATCAACTCCTCCAGTGTTGTGGAGGTAGAAATTGGCATGCTAGCTAAGGCTTTGACCATAGTTTCTCAGTGCTTTTTAGAAGTAGCTAACAAGTCCCAAATGCTAACACTTGCTTGGGTTCTTTTCAATTGTTTGAGCACAACATCATCTTCTTCTACTTCAACTTCCTTCCCTTTATTAGTTTCTACCTCCTTAGGTGGTGGCCTTGCGTAAGGCTTACTGGATCTAGTATTCATCACCTCATCTTCTTTGGGCTCGGACAAAGTCCACTCCTCCTTCTTGGGCATAATATCATCATCACTATCACTTGAATCCCAAAACCCGTTGACAACACAAATTGCTACTTCTCCACCCATCATAGCTTGTTCAAATGCCTCTTCTTCTTTGGTTGCTTCTCCACCCACATCTTGAAAAGAAGACATGACAAAGGCCTCATGCAAACCTCCTCCAATCATGAAGGTTGCCGGTGGAGGTACCCTATTGAATTTTTGTAATGGGTTGTCTTTGGTGTTTGGCTTATTAAGCTTGGGTAGCTTCCCATTATCAATTAGGTTTTGGATCTCATGTCTCAACCTCACACATCTATCCGTGTCATGTCTTTGCATTTGGTGAAATTAACAAAATGCTTTGGTGTCAAAATTAGGTGGGAGAGGGTTAGGCAAAGGATGAGGATTAAAAGGTTATAGCAATCCTTTTCTTTGAAGCTTGTTGAGAACCCAAGACATTGATTTTCCCAATTCTGAAAATTGTCTCCTTGTTCCTTGGTTAGTAGCATTAACACCGACGGCCTTTTGCATGCTTTGGCTACCAGGTTGATAGCTCCCTTTCTCGTTCCTTTTTGCTGCAAAGCGGCTCTTCTCCCTTTCCCATTCTTCAATTTGCAAACCAGCTTGGAGAAGGTCTTTGAAATCACAGATGAGTGTATGAGACATCCTCTCGTGAAGATTAGGCAACACCCCTCTCATAATCATCCTTATTTGATCGGATTCATTGGGCCTCTTCTTGAGTAAAGCGGCCTTGTTTCTCCATCTCTTGACATAATCTACAAAATTCTCATTTGGCATTTGCCTAATGGACTCCACTTCCATCAAGGTAACTTCCAACTCAACATTATATCCATATTGTTGGATGAAGGCTTTGTAAAGTAGATCCCAACTCTTTTGTGTTCCATCATCTAAGGTATTGAACCAATTTTGGACAATAGGGTCCAATGAGAGCATAAAGTACCTTAGGGTTTGAGCCTTAGTAGCTCGGGCAAACTGCATGGCTATGATGTATTGCTTCACGTGAAGATGAGGATTTCCGGTGCCATTGTACTTAGCAAAGGAAGGCATCTTGAATTTATAAGGGACCTCTTCATCTTGTTCAAATAGTTTGTCAATCTCATACATCTCTTCGGTTTTCAGCTTCTTCTCAAATTTCTTTTCTAAATCAGCAATCATCTTTTCAACATCGGATGTCTCAGTCTTTTCAATAGTTGCTTTCTCAGCAACTTTTGGTTCTTTCTTCTTCTCTTAAACATCTTAGTAGTATTGAGCCCAATCATCATCATCATCAATGATCACCTTTTCATCATCAAAAACCACTTCACTAACTTTGATCTTCCCTTTGTCCTTTGGTTTCTTAGTGCTAGCAGACGCCTCGGCATGGTTCTCTAAGATTGCAGTCAACTGGTTCTTCATGGTCTCAGCTAGGGCCTCTTTGATTTCTTCCATCTTGGCATTGAGGGCCTCATCCACCATCCTTTGAATTTGTTCGGGCTCCATTGTTTTAAGTGAGCAAGTGATTGAGTCGTTGCTAGATACTTCATCTCTGGCGTAGGTCGGATTGTTTTAAGCTTTAGAACTATCATAATCCAGGGCTGTGAGCCAGAGAGGATCAATGATATGAGATGTATATGTATGCATGTATGCATATATGCACAAACAATCAACAAATAAGGATAAATAGGACTTTCCTTCCAACCTTATATCATCCACACACGAATGACGAGTCTCTTTTCCTAGGTATATGGTTAACAAAATACCAACATGGGCATCTTGTTTTCAAATATTCCCTCAGACGCTTCAACCAATAGTTATATTTTCAAAAATGGAAATCCATTCATAGTAATTCCCATTAATTAGGTTTTAATCCATTCAACTAACTATAGTAGCTTTTATGCTACATTGGATTAAAACTAAATTAAGAGGTTTATTATAGATAGATTTCTCACATGAAAAAGGTAACTAATGATTCATGCCAAAAACAAGCCCATGGTTTATTTATTCTTAGTGTAAACTAGGCCCACAATTGATTTTTGGTATTTCAAAATTGACCTAAATATTTTTTGCAAGCTTTTGTAAGAAAAGGTTGGGTGAAAATAACTTTGTTTCTAAGCCCATTGTAAAAGATTTTAGAAAAATTGATTTTGGTCTTAGTATTTGGGCCATGGGCCAAAGAATTTTTGATTTGTTTTTAGAAAAGTATTATGTCCAAAGACCATCTTGAAAAATTTTGAAAATAGCTCTGGTCTTTTAGACTTTAAAGAAAAGTTGAGCTTACAATATACTTAGGTCATATTAGAAAAAGAACAAACCAAATAAGCCATGATTTAAGCCAAAATAAATTAACCATAGTCAAACAACATGCATTTGGGGTAAAACCTAGGGAAAGTAACTAGGCCAATTATATGAGCTTTAGTCTTTGGGTAAAAAGGCTTAGGTTCCCATAGCAAGTATATACCAAATGGTACGAGACTATGAGTAGTTATGACATGCTCAGTCTCCATACCTTGAGTGAAAGTATGGTATCCCTTACATAACATAACACGGGTAACACGGGTGTCCTAACTCACGCACACAATGCAATCTAAGATGATGCAATGGATAATATCATTATAAGAAAGAATAGTATAATATAAAGACCAATGGAATCAACTTCTCTTATCCCCAGTGGAGTCGCCACTGTGAGCGGAAATTTTTGCCCCACTCCGATTGGAATGGTTCTTCCGACTTCGGCACTGTTTAGGCTCGGAGCCTTAGAGAACACGGACCTAAGTCGGGAGAAAATGGAGTCACCACCCGGACAGTGAAAGGGGTGGATGACTCGATTCCTAAGGAATCCCCAACCCCCTAATGGGTTTGGAAAGTTAGGTACGTGCGGGGAAGGTGAGAAATGGCCCAGCACCCCCACAACGCCCGGTTCTTTGGAACCGGCCTCCTTTACAGGTCTTAATATTATAAAATTCTTAAGTATAATAACATTATCCATATGACACTCAATAATTAAAAGAAAGCATCAATATATTAAAAATTGAAACAAAGTCCAAGCAAAGCAAATAAATGGATACCTATCCGAAGATGGAAACATGTCCTTACATCCCATGCCTAAATAGGACACCCACCGAAAGGTAGGAACATGTCCTTTACATTTGTTCTAAAATACAAAAGCAATTTAAATTACATGATGTTTAACTAATGAGGTACCCACCAAGTGGAAACATACCTCTTACAACATTTGGAAATCTAAATAAATTGATAAAAGTAAATAACCATTCATAATAAATGAATCATTCATCAAAGATATTAAATATCAATAGAAAGTAAACAGCCATCCATGATAAATTAAATAAACCAAGCATTGAATTTAAATAAATTAAAGCATAAGAAATAAAAAAAGCATGATCAAATATGGAATTGAATAAGGTAAATAAAAATCCAAATTATAGCTACTGTTTCCATTTAGTGTTCTTTATCTCATGTGTTAAGGTTTTGGAATTCATAAAATTAGGCTACTGTGACTTTTTTATAGAATTAAAATAGATTGAGGTTTTTTGTTTTAAAAGGTTGGTAAGACTCTTTGATTAAACAAATTAAGGTTTGAATGGTGAAATCATGAAACTAGGGTTTTAGACACTTTAAAATACTTTTGACTCATGGTTTTAAATGGTGATTTCAAGCTTACTATATAAATGTAAAATATTTATGTTTTTGTGGTTTTATAATGTTTTAAAGGAATAAGGTTTAGAAAAAGTTAGGGTTTAAAGTTTTAAAGGGTTAGGGTTTACTATTTTAGGTTTAGAAGTTGAATTTAGGTTTAGTGTTTTAGAATTTAGGGTTTCGATGATGCATGATTTTTAGGATTTGGAAAAAGCAATTGAAGATTTTATGAAATTTTATGAAAATAAACCAACGATTTAAAGTTTATAAAGCAAAAAAAGATATTTTTAAAGCTTTTGGGAAAGTAACAGAACACAATTTTGACTTTTGGAAATTTGGAAAACAAATTTTGGTTTTGGAGTTTTGAAGAAATAAATCTAATAACTTTAAACTTTTAGAAAATAAAGCCACGATTTAATATTTTCAAACCTTACAAAAGGTGAATTGAGGTCCTAAAATTTTTGAATTAAAAGAAACCAAAGGATGATTATGCTACTGTGAAAAAAAAAACCAAAGAATTTAATACATACCTCCTTTTGATGATTCCTCCAAAAATTGTTTTTCTTGGATGAATTAAAACAAAAAAAGTTGCTGCCTTTTGAATTGCTTAAATCGTGTCCCTGCTATTCTAGAAAAAATAAATTGAATTGCTCCTTTTCCTTCACTGATTTGGTTTCAACTTTTTCAAGCTACTGTCCAATTTTTTTGATTTTCGGCCTCCTCTTATTTGATTGCCTTTGGTCCTTATTTATAGAGGTTTCATATGGTTTATTCCTAATTAATCACGGCAAGTAATATTGATAAGAAAAGGAAACCGAAACCTAATTGAATTAGGTTTCAAAAAATTTGCGTCGAAAAAATTGTGCTGCCGAAAAAAATTGCCGCAGGAAAAAATGCGCTGGCGATAAAATCTACCGCACTCAACTGCGGCAGTGGGCGAGGAGCGGGCGTCGCCCACGGGCATCTTCTGCGAGCGAAATGCCCACGGGCCCGTGCGACGATTTTTTCGTCATCGATTTTTTCGACGCCGATTATTATTATTATTTTTGTTTTTTGACTTTTATTTGTTTATTTTATTTTTTTATTAGTAAAAATTAGATACTAAAGCAAAAATTATTTAAAAAAAATTATTTTGGACCAATTAGACAACAAAAATCATTTTGGACTAAATAAAACATATTGGACCGGACTGGGTCAAAAATTAAGGGTCTACAATAATTCTTCTCCTTATTTTTCCTTGGGTTGAGAGGTTTTTTTTATACCTATAAGTGTATCACTTAGTGATTATTTATAATCATATTTGGTTTAGGCTTTGAAGAGACTTGAGTTACCCCAATCCAAGTGTTGAGGGATATCTTAGAAGAGGAGGTTGAAAGTTGTGTTTTTGCTTTTATAGGTAAGTACAAAATTTGAATAATTGTTTATATTTACATGACATTGGGACTTAACACATTTGGTTGGAAAATGTGTTAAGTTACTTACTACATTATTGGCACAAGAGTAATATGCTATGATTTGTACATTGTGAATTATGTTGAAATATCCAAGTGTAGACCCTTAAATTTTAACCCAGTCTGGTCCAATATTTTTTATAGTCCAAAAGAATTTTTGTGGTATTTTAATAATATTTATTTTAGTATTTATTATATTTAATTTTTAATAAAAATAAAAAAAAGGTAATATTAGTAAAGTTAAAAAAATAAAAAATAAAAACAATAAATCGGTGACGGAAAAATCAGCGATGAAAAAATTATTTTTGAAATTCCCCAGCCACCGCTCAAAATGTTATTTAAATAAATGTTACTGCAGTGAATTGACACCCGCCCCAACCAGCGCTCGAAATTTCTCGTAGTTTTCGCCAGCGTTTTTTTTTTCGCCATCGTAATTTTCCAACGCAGTTTTTTCGAAACCAAATTCTATTTGGTTTTGGTTTCTTTTCGTAATTGGTTTTAATTTCCTTAAACAATTAGAAGTAGGTTCATGATTTTTCCTATAAATACCACATTAAAACATAGAATTGTGTAACACCCCTTCCCGACCTACATGTGTAAGCTGAGTAGAGGCGCCACACTAACCTAATGTTGCTACCAATTTTACTTAGTCAAATTTTAGTTCCGATTTTTTTTTTCATAAATTTTGCAATAGTTTCGCCTAAAAATTGAGTCCCAAGTGTCGACAAAACCGGTTTTTTTCTTATTTTTAAAAACATTTTACACAAACCAATGCAAACAAAATCATTCTCAGTACACTCCCAATAAATCCCCCTTGTAACCTCAACTACAACCTGCAAAAAGAATTTACACTTCTAGTGCAACATAAAATAAAGGTTTTGTGACAACCCCTATATTTAAATATTACACAGCGGAAGTTATAAAATATTTACATATTTACATACTAAACATTTCTTTACAAATTATAAAGAAATATACATGATTGGCAAGTCTGCTCTAATCTTTAAGCTCCAAAAATGGATTCAACAAGGTCTACTCTCACTTGGTCTTGATGAACTCTCGGGTTCAACTCTATCCACTCTATTACCTGCGCGATTAAACACTATCGCGCTAAGCCAACGACTTAGTAAGATAAAACATGTTAATGGTATGCTTAAATGTAATGCAATGCCACATATGTTATTGATAAGATCAACATCATAAATATAAAGTTAACACATAATTATGCATTTCACAAATCATAGTCATATGAGTATACCACATTTCAACATCTTTCCACATTCAACATTACTCAATCATACTCAATAACCAACATCTCATTTCATTAACTCATAACATTATTTAGGACATTCATATAACCTTGACACCTATGGGCCCAACAAGTATTTAATATGATATTCAGAGTTCAGAGTTACTGATTTGGTTCATAGTCACAATAATCACGCCCGTAGGCAATGTATATACATGTATCTCTATCCATGGATAGTGTAACAGACCCAGTCTCTTGGACCATCACTCAACACATATGAGGAGATCCTCAACCCGGCAAGACTGTTACCTTTCATCATTTCTTAGGCATGCCACCCAAATCCAGAACTCTGAAACTGAATAACATATTAAACAAACAATTCATTTATTATATAGTTACCATTTCCATTCTCAAATTCTCATCACATTTAGGCAAACATGCCTTCTTTCTTTCAATATCATCATCATAGCCAATCACAATGGCATTGTCTCATATCATGTCTTATTTGAATTATCATTTCAATTTCAATGTATATTATTCATGAAACACATAACCATTCACAATGCATAACATAATATTGTTCAATCTCAACAATGCAATTAGGGCAAAGAACAATTGATATGATTCATATGAATAATACATTCTGGTTTTAGACTCCATTTTATCCTTATTTTGAAAAATTGTATAAAATAATCTACTTGATTAAAAATTCTAAAATTTTTACAGAATTTAGTTTTGTATCTTAAAATCATTCCTTTAAAATTTCAGATCAAACTGAACACAAAATCTTGGTCAAATAGTTCACCTAACCAGACTGCCCCAATTGCCCTGCATCCTGGCAGCAGTTCTGAACTTTGTGAATTCCATAAATCAAATTCAATCAACGTGGTTCCAAATTATTTTTCTCAAATACTAGACTCACTAAGAAACAACATATCCAAAATTCAATTAGATATGATTTTTCTACATTTTATTAAAAATCCCGAAATATAGCTGTCTCAGTTAAGGTACCTGCTGGAACAGTTCTACTAAAAATAATCTTTCTAAACTCATAACCATTCCAAAATCGAATCAACATATTTTTCAGTCATTCTAGACTCATAGAGGCACAACATATCAAAAATTCACTTCAAGAACATTTTTCTATAATTAATTAAAAATCATACAAGTCACAGCCTTTACTAATTGTAAAACAGAAAAAGAATTTCACTAAACACAACTCATCTCATCATCAAACCAACAAACCCTAATTCCTTTCTCACACCACTTCAAAAGAATTGAAGAATTTAAAGAAAAGATCTTACCTTAGATGAAGAAATCCACAAATCTTTAACCAAAACCCTTGCTTCCTTCTTCAAATTGCTTCAAACCTCAAGATCACCTCTCTTTCTCTCTTGGTTTTTGGAGAGCCGGCACCTCTTGAAAGAAAGAAGGAAAATGATGAAGACACAAAGTCAAATTTGCTTTTAATCTCCACCAAGTGATCTTATCCAAGCAATTACCAAAATGCCCTCAATCATATAACTAACTTTTTGTCTCATATAAGCCCTTATATGTAATTGCACATTCCACAAAAGTATCTTCTTGCATTGACTCTTCCTTTGACCCATTTATATGTTATATATATCATCATATACACAACATATACATTTGTCTCTAAACCCTAAATTTCTTCTCCAAAACACATACAAAAACATTCTCTTCCAATTTCTTATCAACTTATCATATATACATAATTCAAGTGCAACAACACTAACACCAAGACTACTAGAGCATAATTAGGGATATTACAGAATTGGGGGGATTATTGGATCAGATATTAGTTCCTAATAGAGTACAGAAAAACCCTAGCACAAGAGACATTAGCAACAAGAAGCAATCAACAATCCATTCAGAGGCAGCAACACTGCCTTTGTCATTGTTCATCCAGAAATCAAATTGTGGAGGAACCAACGAATGGAGGTTTGATTATAAATCATTGATTTGATGATTATTTACAATGTTTCCATCATTTGTTTTTCTAAGTAACTTAAATCATTAAACTTGGTAAGTAGCCTTAGTTAGTGATCTAAACTTTAAAACCTTAAATTGTTTCCCCGAACTATTTTCATCTAAACCATAACTTTTTGTCCAAAATTTCCAAATGTTTTCTTAAATCTCCAAACTCTAATCTTCTTCATGTTTTCTAAAAATCATAATTATTTTATAAAACGCTTAACTGTTTTCTTAAATCCTAAAATCAAATATGTTTTCCAAAATACCAAAAACCCTAATTCTCTCAAAACTAATATAGTAAACCCTAGTTTTCCTAAACTGTAATTCTTAAAACCTTAAAATCTTATGAAAAATAAATCTAAACCTTAAAACTCAATATAATAAACCTAAAATCACAATCTAGTAACCAAGAATTATAAACTCTAATGTCTTAAGATTCCAAAACCCTAATTTCATGATGTTACCCTTAAACCCTAATTTGATCAATCAAAGAACCTTACTAATTTTTTAAATTTATAAAATCCTAATTCATTCCAATTTTCCAAAATCTTTACAGTAGACTAAACAAATAACAATAATAATACTAAAATTCAAAAACCCTAAATGTTAATTAAAGAACTTTAAATTGAAACAGTAAACCTAAACTTATATATTTATTACTTTATTTAATTTTAGATTTGATTATGTAGTTTATTATATGCTTTGATGGTTGATTTATTTAATTTCAATGCTTGATTTATTTAATTTACCATGGATGGATATTTTCTTTATTATTATGATTATTATTTGTTTGTTTTACTATAAAATTTGTAAGAGGTATGTTTCCACTTTGTGGGTACCTCATGAGTTAAGTATTATGTAATTTAAATCAGTTTTATATTTTGAATCAATGTAAAGGACATGTTTTCATCTTTCGGTGGTGTCCTATCTAGTTTAGACATGGATGATGTAAGGACATGTTTCCATCCTCGGATGGGTGTCCATTTATTTGTCATTACTTTGATTTTAATATAATGATGCTTTATTTTAATTATCGCATGTAATATGGATAATATTGTTATATTTAAGAATTTTATAATATTAAGACTTGCAAAGGAGGCCGGTTCCAATGAACCGGGCGATGTCGGGGTGCTGCGCCATTTCTCACCTTCCCCACACGTATCCTACTTCCTGAACCCATTGGCCCCTCGACCTTTGCCTAATCCTTTACCCCCAAAATTTGATACTAAGGCTTTTTGTCAATTTCATCAGACTTAAGGACATGAGACTGATAGATGTACCCGATTGAAGCATGAGATCTAAGATCTAATTGACAGTGATAAGCATCCTGAGCTAGACAAGCCCAATACCAAGAACAAACCTTTGCCTAAGTTTGAAAGAGTACCTCCACCGGCAACCTTCATGGTAGGAAAAGGATTGGAAGAAGATTTTGCTTTATCATCCTTTCAAGATGAAGATATTGAAGATGTGAAAGGAAAAGAAGCTTAACTCAACAAACTTTCCTTAGCTTGAATGTTGCTTTTCAATTTTGCTTTCTTTAATATTTAATTGTAACAATTATGTTTTTTCAAATTTAAAAGTTGTCTGAATAAATTACTTTCATTAAAATTTTTGTTGATCTTTTTCTTCATTTTGGTGCTCAAATAATGAGGAATCTAGCTTGATATTTATAAATTAATGTATCTAGTCATCATGACTTGAATGACTTTACTAGGTGAGGGAATTGTTCTATAGCATTGAGTTGTGTATGCTCACTTAGAGAGGGCTCATGCATAATTACATTTGTCTAGGTCCTAGTCAGTCTTAGAACATGCTTTGACAAACTTTTGAGGTGAAATTGAACTCTACTTATGTAAGAGAGAAATGATCTAGGCATTGTTTGGTTAGCCAACAACTAGTATCTACCCTAATTAAATATCAATCCCTAGTTGTCCCTTTGAGCCTTAATAAAATTTTAGCTTTCTTTTCATTGGCATATAACCCCAACAACCTACCCTGAGTTGTTGTGATACTTTTGACAAGTCTTATGATCACTAAGGTGAAGAGGCAAGAAGATCAAAGAATGGAATGCATAGCCAAGACTGTAAGGATAGTTGATGTTATCAAGATCATAAGGGTAGTTGAAGTTCTCCTAATATCCCCAATCTATCAAGATGACATTTGAGTAACAAATGATTTATCACTGTTAAAGAAGATTTATGTCACTCCACTCATCCATTATTGGAAACCCAAGTTGGTACACACAAGATAACTCTTTTAGAGCTAGAAGCAAATAAAAAAAAGAGCAAAAAAAAAAGAAAAGGAAAAAAAGGAAAAAGGAAAAGAAAATAAGAAAAAAGAAAAAAGAAAAAAAAGAAAAAGAAAAGAAAACCCAAAATGGTTCAGAAATCCAATTGAGTTCTCTTTTACCTAAGACAGCAAAAGGCTTCCATTTAGTTTATAAGGACAGTTTGACTTGAATTGGTCCAACCCAACCAAAGATTTAATCAAAATCGGAGAAAAAGGAGAAAGACTATCCAGTTCTTGAAAGTTCTGTACTTGACAGTCCTACAAGGAAGAAGGACAAAACGATAAAATGGTCAAAGAAAGGGAAGAGTAAGAAAAATAAAAAGAAAGAAAAGGGAGAAGAAGAAAAGAAGCAAATTTGGATACCAAAATTTTTGCAAAGGCAAAGACTATCCCAATCAAGATTCAGGTTAACACCAAAAAGAAAGAAGAATATTCAAAGCTCTATCTTTTCATGCTCCCAACTCTCTAAAGTTCTAACAAGCAGTATGTAGTGTGACGGTTTGTCCTTTGTGTCACACCGGCTCTAATCTCAAAATGACCTTCATTTTAACCCGTGTCCCTTATAGACCCCATTTCAAGCCTATCAAAGACCTATTGATCTCTCTTGGTAGGTAGAGTCTATTAGTGGAGATAGTTTGAATAAGCATGCATATGAGATAGACAATATTTAAACTCAATGAGTCCTTTGGCCAAGTAATGTGTATGTGCCTATCTAAAGTGCAACAATTCTTGCTTAAATAGAAATGATTCCCGAGTTTAGTACGGTAGCTAAGGTTGTCATATTATAGATATGTTAATTTGGAAAATCAAGTCCTAAGCTATATTGACATTGATTTGGCAAAGACAACATTTGATTTTAAAATAAAAATTCAAAAATAAAAAAAATATTTTTGTCACACAAAGCCTTCAAGTTAAGGGGAGTATGTTGAACTATCGAACCTCGAAGGACACACTGGGCAAAGGAAATGATTACCGGCAAGGTTATGAAGAAGCTACCAATTGACATATTGAATCATAATTTAAAATGGATGTATCTCTGCATCTTGGGGTCTCCACCACTCATGTTTTCAAAATCTCAAAGAGAAAAAAGCCATAAATGTTAAGCATCATGTAATTCCAAGTGCAAGAACTGAACGGACATCTGAAAGAAATCCATGAGAACACTTCTGCTGATCACCTTGGTCTGTGAGTTAATGGAACCACTGTAAGTATTACTCATGCATATCATGCATACATGAGCATATCACATCACACTTTCTTGTCTTTGTCTATTCCTTGTAAAGGTGAACAATAAACACCCTGTGAAGTAAACAATCAAAAGAAGATATCAAATCAGGGGGCATGGAAAGCCCATTGCTTGAGAAAGTTTCAGTAATTTTGCAAAGAGAAGAAATGCATGCTTTTGTGAAGAACTAGACAACAAAAACATCAATCAGAGCCCGCATAGAAAAACCATTGAGCCTACACAGGGGGCAAAGTTTATCCTTTTCAATTTTTTTATTTTATGCATGAGCAAAACATTTTGAGACTCAATTCAAATATCTTGCCCGTAGGGGGCAAGGAGAAGATATGAAGGCTAGCTAAAAAAGGCTAATTTTTTTTGCAAAAGTGCAAAGGAAGAACAAGAAAAGAATAAAAAAAGAAGAAAATTAGAATTCTCAAAAGAATGAAGATGCAAAAGACAAAAGATCAATCCAGCTAAAAGGGCTGAAGCCAGGGTAAAGACCCAATTTCCAATGGATAAAGATCCATGTTTCAAAGGTAAAGACCCGATCCTTAATGGATAAAGATCCATGTTTCAAGGGTAAAGACCCGATCTCCAATGGATAAATATCCATGTTTCATGGGTAAAGATCCGATCTCCAATGGATAGAGATCCATATTTCAAGGGTAAAGACCCAATTTTCAATGCATAAAGATTAATGTTTCAAGGGTAAAGACCCAATCTCCAATGGATAAAGATCCAAGTTTTAAGGGTAAAGACCCAATTTTCAATGGATAAAGATCCATATTTCAAGGGTAAGGACCCGATCTCCGATGGATAAAGATCCATGTTTCAAGGGTAAAGACCCGATTTCCAATGGATAGAGATTAATATTTGAAGGGTAAAGACCCGATTTCCAATGGATAAAGATTCATATTTCAAGGGTAAAGACCTAATTTTCAATGGATAAAGATCCATGTTTCAAGGGTAAAGACCCGATCTCCAATGGATAAAGATCCATATTTCAAGGGTAAAGACCCAATCTCCAATGGATAAAGATCTATGTTCCTAGGGTAAAGACCCAATTTCCAATAGATAAAGATTTATTTTTGGTGGGAAAAGACCCACAATCCATAAAAATGGAACAACCAGTTATGCCAGAATTCTCAACTGATAAAAGGTCGATCAAATCAAATTCAATATTGGGTCCAAGTAACCAAATCAAATTCAATCTCAGGTCCAAGTACCCAATCTCGGGTCCAAGTACCCAATCTCAGGCCCAAGTACCCAAATCAAATCCAATCTCGTGTCCAAGTACCTAAATCAAGTTCAGTCTATGGTCCAAGTATCCAAATCAAATCCAGGTATCCATCTTCATGAAAAATCAGTCAAAAATCATATTGCTTTTCACTCTCTTCTACTGAAAGTCTCAGATTGTTCAAGCAGGGGCCAAACTGTAGACCCTTAATTTTTGACCAGTCTGGTCCAATATTTTTTATAGTCCAAAATAATTTTTGTGGTATTTTAATAATATTGATTTTAGTATTTGTTATTTATAATTTTTAATAAAAATAAAAAAGGGTAATAAAAATTCATCACCAAAAGTTGAATTGGCCAGGCCAATTCGCCTGCAGGAAATTCCTGCGGGCGCGAAATGGCCTCCGCCCCAGCCAGCGATCGAAATTCCTTGCAGTTTTCGCCAGCGATTTTTTTTTTGCCAACACAATTTTCCAACGAAGTTTTTTCCAAAACCAAATTCTATTTGGTTTTGGTTTCTTTTCCTCATTGGTTTTATTTTCCTTAAACAATTAGAAGTAGGTTTATGATTTTTCCTATAAATACCACATTAAAACACTGAATTAGGGGGGATGATTGGATCGAATATTAGTTCCTACTGGAGTACAGAAGAACCTTAGCACTAGAGACATTAGCAACAAGAAGCAATCAACAAATCCATTCAAAGGCAGCAATTCGTCTTTGTTCATCCAGAAATCAAATTGTGGAGGAACCAACGAATGGAGGTTCGATTATAAATCTTTGATTTGATGATTATTTACAATGTTTCCATCGTTTGTTTTTCTAAGTAACTTAAATCATTAAACTTGTTAAGTAGCCTTAGTTAGTGATCTAAACTCTAAAACCCTAAATTGTTTCCCCGAAATATTTTCATCTAAACCATAACTTTTTGTCCAAAATTTCCAAATGTTTTCATAAATCTCCAAACTCTAATCTTCTTCATGTTTTCTAAAAATCATAATTATTTTTATAAAACTCTTAACTATTTTCTTAAATCCTAAAATCAAATATGTTTTCCAAAATACCAAAGACCCTAATTCTCTCAAAACTAATACGGTAAACCCTAGTTTTCCTAAACCCTAATTCTTAAAACTTTAAAATCATACGAAAAATAAATCTAAACCTTAAAACTTAATACAGTAAACATAAAATCACAATCTAGTAACCAAGAATTATAAACTCTAATGTCTTAAGATTCCAAAACCCTAATTTCATGATGTTACCCTTAAACCCTAATTTGATCAATCAAAGAACCTTACTAATTTCTTGAATTTATAAAACCCTAATTCATTCCAATTTTCCAAAATCTTTACAGTAGCCTAAAAAAATAACAATAATAATACTAAAATTCCAAAACCCTAAATGTTAATTAAAGAACTTTAAATTGAAACAGTAAACCTAAACTTATATATTTATTACTTTATTTAATTTTAGATTTGATTACGTAGTTTATTATATGCTTTGATGGTTGATTTATTTAATTTCAATGCTTGATTTATTTAATTTACCATGGATGGATATTTTCTTTATTATTATGATTATTATTTGTTTGTTTTACTATTAAAATTATAAGAGGTATGTTTCTACTTTGTGGGTACCTCATTAGTTAAGTATTATGTAATTTAAATGGTTTTTATTGTTTGGATTAATGTAAAGGACATGTTTCCATCTTTCGGTGGGTGTCCTATGTAGTTTAGACATGGATGATGTAAGGACATGTTTCCATCCTCGGATGGGTGTCCTTTTATTTGTTTTGTTTGGACCTTGATTTGATTTTAATATAATGATGCTTTATTTTAATTATCGCATGTAATATGGATAATATTGTTATATTTAAGAATTTTATAATATTAAGACCTGCAAAGGAGGCCGGTTCCAATGAACCAGGCGTTATGGTTGTGTTGGGCCATTTCTTACCTTCCCCACATGTACCTAACTTTCCGAACCCATTAGGGGGTTGATGATTCCTTATGAATTGAGCCATCTACCCCTTTCTTTTTCCTGGCCTGTCCGGGTGGCGACTCCATTTTCTCCGGGATTAGGTCCGTGTTCTCTAAGGCCCTGAGCCTAAACAGTGCCGAAGTCCCAAGAACCATTCCACTGAGAGTGGGGGCAAAAATCCCGCACACACCAAGGTATTTGGGTAATGTGTTATAAATGAAAAGAAATATGGTATAATGTGATGAGATATGTGGAAACATAATGTAATGAATTGATATTAATATAAATGAAAAAAGTGAGAAAAATATGAGAAAATAAGGCAATGTGCCTAGCTTGATTATGTGACAACGAGAAAGAAATTGATAATGAGAAATATCAATAAATTGTGTGCCTAGTATGTTATTCAATTTTTAGAGTTCTGGGTTTGGCGGCATGCCTATAATTTGCCTTCGGGCTAGACGCTGGGCATTACTGTGAAAATGTTTTTGAGGTGAAATGACCGGGTCGTAAGTCTCAAAAACAAATCCTTGAAGCTAGGCTGGGTGAAATGACCGAGTCATAAACTCAGACCTAGTTGGATTATTACATTGATATATTGCTTACGGGGCTAGATACATGGTGTCATTATAGACCAAAGCAATAACTCTGGAATTTTAATAACATATTAGAACATTTTTGGGCCCATGCTTGTGTTTACTTTTATGTTAATTATGAATTGTGGAATAATTGAGCAATTTATTAAGATATAATGATATAATGCTATGAGATATAATATCTTTATGTGTTACGCATTGGCATTGCATTTGAACTATATTGTTATCAAAGTTTGTACCACTAAGTTTTTGGCTTAGCGAGATTGTGATTCATCGCGCAGGTGACAGGGTAGATCCGGTTGAGCCGGAGAGTTCATTTAGACCGAGTCAAGTCTAGGCTTGAGGTCTTGAGTGCAGAGTTGATTGTTAGACATCAAGATCAGAGACAAACTGCCAGCATGTATATATTTTATATTTTTGTACATATTAATTTCATGTATATTAGGTTATATTTTGATGTATATATATGTATATTCCGCAAATGATAAAAAATGTTTTGGATAAGTCTTTGGTAATGAAGTTATATATGTGTTTTTAACAAGTAATGTTTCATCTATTTTTTATATGATATTAGTTGAATGTTTTAAGTTTATACATATTTTATAAGTGAAGATTTGTTTTGTTAAAATGTGTTGTTACATTCTTGTATCCTATATTCGTATATTACATATATTGGGTGTATGTAGTGTACATATATTGGGTATAAGGGTGTTACATTTGTTTTGGTATCAGAGCCTAGGTTTGAGGTTCTCAACCTAGGTGGGTTGTAAGAGAAAGAAAATGGAAAATTTTAAATATGGTTTTTAAATATGATACATGCATTGGCACTAGCAATTTCTGATCTCTGATGTGGCAATTTCTGCTGTGTTTGCAGATATAGGTAGTTATAGTATCTCAAACACGTCAATCTGCTAAGGGTAGTGAAGAGAGTGTGGCTCCTGTTGAGGGTAGAGAGGGAGCTAGAGTTAAGATAGTTGTAGGGGCACCTACTCTTGTGCCAGAGAGACCAGTAGTTGATGAGATTCCACCAGGCTGGGTATGACATATGGTGGCATTGTTGAGGCAGGCTCCAGTTCAGTAGCTGCCGCCGCCGCCGCCGCAATTACCGATAAGGCAGTATGATAAGTTGAGAAAGTTTGGAGCTGAGGACTTTATTGGTACTACAGACCCTGCTGTAGCTGAGCAGTGGCTAGATAGAGTCCAGAGAGTATTCATCCATCTACAGGCTACTCGAAAAGAAAAGTTTGATTATGCTTGATCTCTATTGCGGAGGGATGCATATGATTGGTGGAAGACAGTTCCACATGCCCTGGATGATCAACCAATCTTGACTTATGATGATTTTCTATGAGAGTTTGAGTAGAAGTATACTCTGAGGGAGTATAAAGATGCAAAGAAGTTAGAGTTCTTTAGTTTGAAGCAGGATGTCAGGACTGTGTCGAAGTATGAGATAGAGTTTACTCGGTTAAGTCAATATGCTAGCGGGATTATTTCTGATAAGATTGACTGGTGTCAGAGATTTGAGGAGGGACTGAGACCCTCTATCACGTGTATCATAGCAGGCTCTCGGTATCAGAATTTTTACCAGTTGGTTGCAGCTGCCAGGAGTGTTGAGAGAGCACAGGGTCTTGCAGCCACTGCTAGGGATGAGGAGACCAGAGCCAGGAGATCCCAAAGTGGGGCAGGGTCTTCTTCTGTGAAGAGAGGCCAAGGAGGATAATTTTTGAGGTTTAATAGGAGCCAGAGGTAGTCTGGTAGGTCAGTACAGCAGTAGAGGCAGAGATCAAGACCTACAGTTTCTGTGGCTAGTGCTCAGACTCTAGTAGTTCAGAGGTCAGTTCCATATACGTTTGTCCATTGTGTTAGGGCACATGGGGTTGCTTGCTGGAAGACAGGTGGACTAGCAGTGTGTTATAGATGTGGGTCACTAGAACATTTCATGAGAGATTGTCCAGAGCACCGGAGGATAGACAGACTAATAGTGCAGCTTCACGACCTAGTGTTAGAGGGAGTTATGGTGGCAGAGGTTCTAGCAAAGGAGGTCGGACATGGTCTTGTCAGAGAGGAGATTCTAACGCAGGTAGTAGACAAGATGAGGCAAGACCATCTCAACGGGTATATGTGATGCAGAGGCAACCAGATGATTCATCTGTTATTGCTAGTACTTTTTCTTTATTTGGTACTTCGATTCTTGCCTTGATATACCCTGGATCGACTCATTCATACATTAGTGCTTCATCTTACCAGCGACTGATTTTCATTTAGAGTCCCTAGGATTTGATGTTTTGGTGACAAATTGTAATATCGCAAAATGTGCCTAGAAGTTTTTGTATAATTGTTGTTTTATTTGAATTAAAATGTATAGGTGAAATTGGAAAGAGGAAAGAATTTTAAAGAGAGTGTATATGTTGTATATATGGAAATATATATAACATATACATAAGTCATATGAATGGTCAAAGGAAGAAGATATTTAATGTGTTATTTGTGAAATTACTAAAGGGTAAGTAAATGAAAGGGAGTTAATATATATAGTAGAGGGTATTTAAGTAATTTTTTTTAATTGCTTGGTGGAGGTTTAAAGAGATGAGAAGTTGACTTTGTCTCTTTCATTTTTCCATTTTCTCTTCTTTTCTCTTTGTGTGGCCGGACCTCAAGGAAAGAAGAGAGCAAGTGAGGGTTTTTGAATTTTAATAGCTAATTGAAGGAAGATTTCAAATAAACAAGTTGGAATTTCAAGAAATTTCATTATTTTGGTAAGTTCTCTCTTATTGCTCTTGTTGTTTTTGAAGTTATTTTTGAGTTTGATGAAGTGTTGTTGATAATATGGTTAGGATTGCTTGTGGTATGTTTGTGTGTGTTGAAATGGAATTAAAGATAAGAAGTTAGGTTGGTGTTGGTGATGGAAGAGTAAGAGTTGTGTTTAGTGAAATGTTTTTCTGTTTTACTATTAGTAAAGGCTGTGACTTGTATGATTTTTAATTAAATATAGAAAAATGTTCTTGAAGTGAATTTTTGATATGTTGTGCCTCAATGAGTCTAGAATGACTGAAAAATATGTTGATTCGATTTTGGAATGGTTATGATTTTGAAAAGATTATTTTTATTAGACCAGTTCCAGCAGGTACCTTAACTGAGACAGCTATATTTCGGGATTTTTAATAGAATGTAGAAAAATGATATCCAATTGAATTTTGGATATGTTTTTTCTTAGTGAGTCTAGTATTTGAGAAAAATAATTTGGAACCAAGTTGATTGAATTTAATGTATGGAATTCACAAAGTTCAGAACTGCTGCCAGGATGCAGGGCAATTGGGGTAGTCTGGTTGGGTGAACTATTTGACCAAGATTTTGTGTTCATTTTGATCTGAAATTTTAAAGGAATTATTTTAAGATGTAAAATTTAGTTCTGTAAAAATTTTAGAGTTTTTAGTCTAGTAGATTATTTTATACAATATTTCAAAATAAGGATAAAGTGGAGTCTAAAACCAGAATTTACTATTCATATGGTCATTTTGCTAATATTCCTTTTGGATTAGGTTGTGAAGAGGTTGAATTGCCCTAACCTAAGTGTTGAGGATTCTTGGAAGAGTAGGTGTATAGATTGGTGTGAGTTGGTCTTAAGGTAAGTACAAACTATATTATTGCATACATTCATATGATATTGAGACTTGAGACATATTTGGTTATAATGTGAATGTTGTGATGAACATGTAAAATATGTGTTAATGCCATTGATTTTATCCATTTGAATAATGAATTGATTAATGTGATTTGAAATATAATGAAATGTGAAATGTGCAAGATGTGATGATGAAATGAAATGTGAAAGATATGATGTTATGAAGAGTTGCTTTATTGTGATTTGAGATCATATGAGATGATTGAGACATGGTTGCTTAATTTGCTTATGAAATATAAAATGAATTGAGAAAGAGATTATGAAGAGATGAATGAAATGTTTGTGTGCTTAATATGTTATTCAGATTTCAGAGTTCTGGGTTTGGCGGCATGCCTATGAAATATATGAATAATAGTAACAGTCCTTCCGGGTTGAGGATCTCCTCGAGATTAGTCGGGTTGAGGTCCAAGAGACTGGGTCTGTTACACTTGTTTTGGTAACAGTCTTGCCGGGTTGAGGATCTCCTTGAGTCTAGCCAAGTAGAGGTCCAAGAGACTGGGTCTGTTACCCTATCCATTGATAGATATATATATGTGTATATCGCCTACGGGCTTGATGATTATGATTATGGACCAAAGCAGTAACTCTAAACTTTGAATAACATATTAGTGTATTTTGGGCCCATGCTTGTCTTTGTTTTCAATGTGAATCATGAAGGTTTTGATTAATAATTAAATAATGTAAAATTGTGAAATATAATATTCTCTTGAATTGATCTTGAATCTTGATTGTGTGACATTAGCATGGCATTAAAGCATCATAGCACTGTAGTTTGTACCACTAAGCCGTTGGCTTAGCGCGAATGTGATTCTTCGCGTAGGTGACAGGGAAGAACCAGAGAGTTCCTCTAGGCCGAGTCGAGCCTAGATTTTGAAGAGTGAATAGGGGGCTTTAAGATTGAACACTGACTGCCAAACATGTATAAATTTTATGTGTTGTAAAACTTGAGTTTTGATGTATATGAATTTGTAAATATTATTACTTTCCGTTGTATAGTGAACAAATATTTTGTCTGCTGTATTTCATAATAAACCTTTACTTTATTTTGTACTAGAAGTGTAAATCCTTTTTGCAGGTTGTAGTTAAGGTTATAAGGGGGATTTATTGGAAGTGTGCTGAGAATGATTTTGTTTGCATTGGTTTGTGTAAAAATGTTTTTAAAAATCAGAAAAAAACCAGTTTTGTCGACACTTGGGATTAAATTTTTAGGCGAAACTATGGCAAAATTTCTGTAAAATCGAAACTAAAATTTGACTAAATAAAAGTGGTAGCAACATTAGGATAGTGTGGCACCTCTACTCAGCTTACACACGTAGGTCGGGAAGGGTGTTACAATTTTTGGTATCAGAGCCTAGGTTTAAGATTCTCAACCTAGGTGAATTGTAAGAAAAAAAATATTTTGATTTTAAAAGTTGGTTTTTGAATAAAATACATGTTTTGGTATGGCAGTCTTTGATCTTTAATGAGGAATATTCTGCTGTGTTTGCAGATATAGGTAGTAATGGAGTCTCATTCACGTTAGATTGTAGAAGGAAGTGCTGAGAGTGTAGCTCCAGGAGAGAGTAGAGATGGAGCTAGAGTTGACAGAGTTAGTGAGGCACCTGTTTCTGTGCCAGAGAGACCAGCTGCAGAGGAGGGTCCGCCGGGTTGGTTGAGGCATGTGGTAGAACTATTTAGACAAGTTCCAGTGTAACCACCACCACAGCCTCAGATGCCGGCAAGACATTATGACAAGTTGAGGAAATATGGGGCTGAAGATTTCTTAGGCACTACCGACCCTGCAGTGGCTGAGCAGTGGTTGGATAGGGTACAGAGGATATTCATTCAGTTGCAAGCCACTTCGGATGAGAAGTTTGACTATGCCAGATCCCTCCTTCAGAAAGATGCCTATTGGTGGAAGACTGTTCCTCATGCTATGGATGATCCACCTACACTATCATATAGTGATTTCTTGAGGGAGTTCGAGCAGAAATATACTCTGAGGGAGTATAAAGATCTTAAGAAGATGGAATTCCTGAGCTTGAGGCAAGACAATCGGACGGTGACAGAATACGAGATTGAGTATATCCGGTTGAGTCGTTATGTTGGGGGAATTATTTTTGATGAAATAGATCGATGCAGAAGATTTGAGGAGGGATTGAGGCCCTCTATCATGTGCATTGTGACTGGTTCCAGATACCAGGATTTCTCTCAGCATGTTGCAGCAGCTAGAAGTGTTAAGAGAGCACAGAGCATTGCAGCAGCTGCTTCGGAGGAGGAGACTAGAGTGAGGAGACCCCAGTTTGAGGCAGGGTCTTCATCTGTGAAGAGGGGTAGAGGGAGTTTTGTTCCGAGGATCAGTAGGAGTCTGAGACAGCTGGGTAGGTCAGTGCAGTATCAGAGACAGAGACCGAGACCGAGACCTACAGCTTCTGTAGCCAGTGCCCTGACTCCAGAGGTCTACTCCACCTGTATGTGTTCAGTGTGGTGGAAGACATGGGGGTGTTTGTTGGAAATATAGTAGATCAGCTGTATGCTTCAGGTGTGGATCGCCTGACCATTTCATTAGGGAGTGTCCTGAGATGCAAGAGCATAGGCAGGCTGAGTCTGTAGCCTCTCAACCCAGTGTTAGCAGAGGTGGTCGAGGAGGCAGAGGTTTCAGTAGGGGTGGTCGATCCGGGTATAGTCAAAGAGGAGGATCATCATCCAGAGGCAGTAGGCCAGAGGAGGCCGGATCTTCTCAGAGGGTGTATGTGATGCAGAGGTAGCCAGATGCTTCAGCAGTTATAGCTGGTACATTTTCTTTATTTGGCATTTCAGTACTTGCTTTGATTGATCCAGGATCTACTCATTCATATATTAGTGCATCTATATTGCCTGTGTCTGAATTGCATTCAGAATCCTTAGGATTTGATGTTTTGGTGACAAATCCTTTAGGACATAGTGTGGTTGTTAGTAAGGTGCACCGTAATAGTGCAGTGGTGGTTCAGGGTGAGGAGTTTCTTGGTGATCTGATTGAAATGCCTTTTAAAGAATATGATTTGATCTTAGGCATAGATTGACTGTCTAATCATGGAGCTGTGGTAGATTGTCAAAAGAAATGTGTCACCTTGAGAACCAGTGATGGTAGGGATGTGATAGTATCTAGTGAGCAGAGACAACTTACATCCTTGTTTGTATCAACTGTAACAGCTAGGAAGTTGATTAGAAAAGGGTGTGAAGCTTATCTTGCTCATGTTGTGGATACCAGAGTAGTGGGTTCTCAACTTGATAGTATACCCACAGTTGCTGAGTTTTCAGATGTATTTCCAGAGAAGTTGCCAGGGTTACCCCCTGAGAGAGAGGTTGAGTTTGGTATCGATTTGTTGCCTGGTACCACTCCCATCTCTATCACTCCATATCGAATGGCACCTGCTGAATTGAGAGAGTTGAAGGTGCAGTTGCAGGAGTTGTTGGATAAAGGGTTTATTCGCCCTAGTATTTCTCCGTGGAGAGCTCCTGTGTTGTTTGTGAAGAAAAAGGATGGTACTTTGAGATTGTGCATCGATTATAGGCAATTGAACAAAGTGACTATTAAGAATAAATATCCTTTGCCTAGAATTGATGATCTCTTTGATCAATTGAAGGGAGCATCAGTGTTTTCCAAGATTGATTTGAGATCAGGGTACCAACAATTGAGGGTTAGAGCTGAAGATATTTCTAAGACAGCTTTCCGCACAAGATATGGGCATTATGAGTTCTTGGTAATGCCTTTTGGGTTGACAAATGCACCTGCAGCTTTCATGGATTTGATGAATAGGGTGTTTAGGCCCTATCTGGATCAGTTTGTGGTGGTTTTCATCAATGATATTTTGGTATATTCATGTAATGAGGAGGAGCATGACAAGCATTTGCGGATTGTGTTACAGATCTTGAGAGAGAACCAGTTGTTTGCTAAGCTGTCAAAATGTGAGTTTTGGCTTGACCAAGTTACTTTTCTAGGTCATATAGTTTCAGCGGATGGTATAAGAGTCGATCCAAGTAAAGTTGAAGCTATTTTGAATTGGAGTCCACCAAAGTCAGTGACTGAAGTTAGAAGTTTTCTGGGTTTAGCAGGCTATTATCGTCGATTTGTGAAAGGTTTTTCTTTAATAGCTGCTCCACTCACCAGATTGCTTTGGAAGGGAGTTAGATTTGTGTGGACAGATCAGTGTCAAGCTAGCTTTGAGTAGTTGAAAGAAATGTTGACTCAAGCACCTGTTCTTAATTTACCCATGGAAGATAAACCATATGTGATTTACAGTGATGCTTCACATAATGGTTTAGGATGTGTTTTGATGCAAGAGGGTAAAGTCATAGCTTATGCTTCTCGGCAGTTGAAGCCGCATGAGCTTAATTATCCGACTCATGATTTAGAGTTGGCAGCTATAGTATTTGCTTTGAAGATTTGGCGACACTACTTGTATGGAGAGAAATGTTTTATTTATACGGATCATAAAAGTTTGAAATATTTGGGTGTTCAAAAGGAGCTGAATCTTCGGCAAAGGCGATGGTTAGAACTGATTAAAGATTACGATTGTTTGATTGATTACCATCCTGGTAAGGCGAATGTTGTTGCTGATGCCTTAAGTCGGAAGTCTTTGGCAGGTTTGGCTGTTTATTCGCTCTCGTTGCTTGTTGAGTTGAGAGCATTACATGCTAGTTTTGAAGCATGCGATGATGGTGCATTGTTGGCTCAGTTGCAATTGAGACCAGTATTATTGGATCAGATTAAGGAGGCTCAATTGACCGATGAGAAAATTCAGAAGATTGTTTCAGATTGCCAAAATGGGGAGAGTTGAGATTTCTTTGTGAAGAATGATGGTAGTCTTTGGTTCAAGGATAGGCTGTGTGTACCTGATGATGATAGTTTGAGAAAGATCATTTTAGAAGAAGCACACCAATCGGTTTTTGCTATGCATCCGGGTAGTACAAAGATGTACCATGATTTGAGACAGCATTATTGGTGGTCTGGTATGAAGAGAGACATAGCACAATTTGTGTCCAAATGTCTCACTTGTCAGAGGGTTAAAGCGGAGCATCAAGTTCCAACAGGGTTGCTCAACCTTTATCAGTGCCTGAATGGAAATGGGAGAGAGTGACAATGGATTTTGTGTCTGGTTTGCCTTTGACACAGAGGAAGCATGATGCTATTTGGGTGATTGTTGATAGGTTGACAAAGACAGCTCATTTTCTTCCGGTTCGGATGGACTATTCACTTGAGAAGTTGGCTGAGCTGTATATTAGTGAGATAGTGAAGTTACATGGAGTTCCAATTTCTTTAGTGTCTGATCGAGATCCTAGATTTACTTCAAGATTTTGGAAGAGTTTACATGGTGCTTTGGGTTCTCGATTGCATTTTAGCACTGCTTTTCATCTACAGACAGATGGGCAGTCAGAGAGAGTGATACAGATTATTGAGGATATGTTGAGAAGCTGTGTCATTGATTTCTCTGGAAGTTGGGACAAATTTTTTCCACTTGTAGAATTTGCTTACAACAACAGTCATCAAACCAGTATTGGCATGGCACCATTTGAGGCATTGTATGGAAGAAGATGTAGAACGCCTCTATGTTGGAATGAAATTGGAGAGGGCAAATTAATTGGTCCTGATTTGGTTAAAGAAACTGAAGAGAAAGTGAAGATAATTCGGGATCGGTTAAAGACAGCTTCAGATCGACATAAATCTTATTCAGATTTGAAGAGAAGAGACATAGAATTTGATGTTGGAGATAAAGTATTTTTGAAAGTGTCTCCTTGGAAAAAGATATTGAGATTTGGTTGTAAAGGGAAGCTGAGTCCTTATTTTATTGGACCATATGAAATTCTAGAAAGAGTTGGGCCAGTTGCTTATCGTCTTGCTTTGCCACCTGAGTTGGATAGAATCCATAATGTATTCCATGTTTCTATGTTGCGGAGGTATAGATCGGATCCATCTCATATCTTGCCAATTAAATCCATTGAAGTGAGTTCGGATCTGACATTTGAAGAAGAACCAGTTGCTATTTTGGCACATGAAGTGAAAGAATTGAGAAATAAGAAAGTGCCATTGGTGAAAGTTCTATGGAAGAATCATGGGAGAGAAGAGGCAACTTGGGAGAGCGAGCAAGCAATGCAAGATCAGTATCCTCAACTGTTTCAGACATAATATCAGGTAATTTTGAGGAAGAAATTTCTTTTTAGAGGGGGAGAATTGTAATATCCCAAAATGTGCCTAGAAGTTTTAGTATAATTGTTGTTTTATTTGAATTAAAATGTATAGGTGAAATTGGAAAGAGGAAAGAATTTTAAAGAGAGTGCATATGTTGTATATATGGAAATATATATAACATATACATAAGTCAAATGAATGGTCTAAGGAAGAAGATATTTAATGTGTTATTTGTGAAATTACTAAAGGGTAAGTAAATGAAAGGGAGTTAATATATATAGTAGAGGGTATTTAAGTAAACTTCTTTTTAAATTGCTTGGTGGAGGTTTAAAGAGATGAGAAGTTGACTTTGTCTCTTTCATTTTTCCATTTTCTCTTCTTTTCTCTTTGTGTGGCCGGACCTCAAGGAAAGAAGAGAGCAAGTGAGGGTTTTTGAATTTTAATAGCTAATTGAAGGAAGATTTCAAATAAACAAGTTGGAATTTCAAGAAATTTCATTATTTTGGTAAGTTCTCTCTTATTGCTCTTGTTGTTTTTGAAGTTATTTTTGAGTTTGATGAAGTGTTGTTGATAATATGGTTAGGATTGCTTGTGGTGTGTTTGTGTGTGTTGAAATGGAATTAAAGATAAGAAGTTAGGTTGGTGTTGGTGATGGAAGAGTAAGAGTTGTGTTTAGTGAAATGTTTTTCTGTTTTACAATTAGTAAAGGCTGTGACTTGTATGATTTTTAATTAAATATAGAAAAATTTTCTTGAAGTGAATTTTTGATATGTTGTGCCTCTATGAGTCTAGAATGATCGAAAAATATGTTGATTCGATTTTGGAATGGTTATGATTTTGAAAAGATTATTTTCATTAGACCTGTTCCAGCAGGTACCTTAACTGAGACAGCTATATTTTGGGATTTTTAATAAAATGTAGAAATATTATATCCAATTGAATTTTGGATATGTTGTTGATTAGTGAGTCTAGGATTTGATAAAAATAATTTGGAACCATGTTGATTGAATTTAATTTATGGAATTCACAAAGTTCAGAACTGCTGCCAGGATGCAGGGCAATTGGGGCAGTCTGGTTGGGTGAACTATTTGACCAAGATTTTGTGTTCAGTTTAATCTGAAATTTTAAAGGAATGATTTTAAGATGTAAAATTTAGTTCTGTAAAAATTTTATAGTTTTTAGTCTATTAGATTATTTTATACAATTTTTCAAAATAAGGATAAAGTGGAGTCTAAAACCAGAATTTACTATTCATATGGTCATTTTGCTAATATTCCTTTTGGATTAGGTTGTGAAGAGGTTGAATTGCCCTAACCTAAGTGTTGAGGATTCTTGGAAGAGTAGGTGTATAGATTGGTGTGAGTTGGTTTTAAGGTAAGTACAAACTACATTATTGCATACATTCATATGATATTGAGACTTGAGACATATTTGGTTATAATGTGAATGTTGTGATGAACATGTAAAATATGTGTTAATGCCATTGATTTTATCCATTTGAATAATGAATTGATTAATGTGATTTGAAATATAATGAAATGTGAAATGTGCAAGATGTGATGATGAAATGAAATGTGAAAGATATGATGTTATGAAGAGTTGCTTTATTGTGATTTGAGATCATATGAGATGATTGAGACATGGTTGCTTAATTTGCTTATGAAATATAAAATGAATTGAGAAAGAGATTATGAAGAGATGAATGAAATGTTTGTGTGCTTAATATGTTATTCAAATTTTAGAGTTCTGGGTTTGGCGGCATGCCTATGAAATATATGAATAATAGTAACAGTCCTTCCGGGTTGAGGATCTCCTCGAGATTAGTCGGGTTGAGGTCCAAGAGACTGGGTCTGTTACACTTGTTTTGGTAACAGTCTTGCTGGGTTGAGGATCTCCTTGAGTCTAGCCAAGTAGAGGTCCAAGAGACTGGGTCTGTTACCCTATCCATGGATAGATATATATATATGTGTATATCGCCTACGGGCTTGATGATTATGATTATGGACCAAAGCAGTAACTCTGAACTTTGAATAACATATTAGTGTATTTTGGGCCCATGCTTGTCTTTGTTTTCAATGTGAATCATGAAGGTTTTGATTAATAATTAAATAATGTAAAATTGTGAAATATAATATTCTCTTGAATTGATCTTGAATCTTGATTGTGTGACATTAGCATGGCATTAAAGCATCATAGCACTGTAGTTTGTACCACTAAGTCGTTGGCTTAATGCGAATGTGATTCTTCGTGCAGGTGACAGGGAAGAACCAGAGAGTTCCTCTAGGCCGAGTCGAGCCTAGATTTTGAAGAGTGAATAGGGGGCTTTAAGATTGAAGACTGACTGCCAAACATGTATAAATTTTATGTGTTGTAAAACTTGAGGTTTGATGTATATGAATTTGTAAATATTATTACTTTTCGTTGTATAGTGAACAAATATTTTGTCTGCTGTATTTCATAATAAACATTTACTTTATTTTGTACTAGAAGTGTAAATCTTTTTTGCAGGTTGTAGTTGAGGTTATAAGGGGGATTTATTGGAAGTGTGCTGAGAATGATTTTGTTTGCATTGGATTGTGTAAAAATGTTTTCAAAAATCAGGAAAAAAAACCAGTTTTGTCGACACTTGGGATTAAATTTTTAGGCGAAACTATGGCAAAATTTCTGTAAAATCGAAACTAAAATTTGACTAAATAAAAGTGGTAGCAACATTAGGATAGTGTGGCATCTCTACTCAGCTTACACACATAGGTCGGGAAGGGGTGTTACACAAATCCTTTAGGGCATAGTGTTGTAGTTAGTAAGGTGTACAGAAATAGTCTGGTTGTGGTTCAGGAAGAGATGTTCCTTGGTGACTTGATTGAGATGACTTTCAAGGAGTATGATTTAATTTTAGGCATGGATTGGTTATCTAAGCATGGGGCTATGGTAGATTGTTAGCAAAAGTATGTTACCCTGAGAACCTGTGATGGTAGGAATGTGTTGGTATCTAGTGAGCAACGATATCTTTCATCAATGTTTGTTTCAGCTATTTCAGCTAGGAGGATGATTCGGAAAGGATGTGAAGCTTATCTTGCTCATGTTATAGATACCAGAGTAGTGGGTTTCCAGCTAGACAGTATATCCACAGTTGCTGGGTTTCCAGATTTTTTTCTTAGGAGTTGCCAGGGTTACCCCCTGAGAGAGAGGTTGAGTTTGGTATCGATTTTTTGCCTGGTAGCACTCCTATCTATATTACTCCTTATCATATGGCACCTGCTGAGTTGAGAGAGCTGAAGGTGCAGTTGCAGGAATTATTGGATAAAGGGTTCGTTTACCCTAGTGTGTCTCCATGGGGAGCGCCCATTTTGTTTGTGAAGAAGAAGGATGGTATCTTAAGATTGTGCATTGTTTACTGACAGTTGAATAAAGTGACCATCAAGAACAAGTATCCATTGCCTAGAATAGATGTTCTCTTTGATCAGTTGAAAGGAGCAGCAGTATTCTCTAAGATTGACTTGAGATTAGGGTACCATCAATTGAGAGTTAGAGATGAAGATGTACCTAAGACAGCTTTCCACATGAGGCATGGGCATTATGAGTTCTTGGTGAAGTCTTTTGGGCTGACGAATGCACCAGCAGCTTTTATGGATTTGATGAACAGGGTATTCAGACCCTATCTAGATCAATTTGTTTTGGTTTTCATTGATGATTTTTTGGTGTATTCACATAATGAGGAGGATCATGATAAGCATTTGCGGATTGTATTGCAGACTCTGAGAGAGAAGCAATTGTATGCTAAACTGTCTAAATGTGAGTTTTGGCTTGATCAAGTGACTTTTCTTGGTCACGTGATTTCAGCTGAGGGTATTAGAGTTGATCCGAGTAAAGTTGAGGCTATTTTGAATTGGAGTCCACCGAAGATCGTGACAGAGGTTAGAAGTTTTCTAGGTTTGGCAGGCTATTATTGACGATTTGTGAAAGGTTTTTCTATGATAGCTACACCACTTACCAGATTACTTCAGAAGGGAGTTAGATTATGGACAGATCGGTGTCAGGCAAGCTTTGAGCAGCTGAAGGAGATGTTAACTCAGGCTTCTGTCTTTACTCTGCCTGTGGAAGGTAAACCTTATGTAATTTATAGTGATGCTTCACATAGTTGTTTTGATTGTGTTTTAATGTAGGAGGATAAAGTCATTGCTTATGCCTCTCGACAGTTAATGATGCATGAGTTGAATTACCCGAAACATGATTTGGAGTTAGCAGCTATAGTTTTTGCTTTGAAGATTTGGTGACATTACTTGTATGGGGAGAAGCATTTCAATTATACGGATCACAAGAGTTTAAAATATCTAGGTATTCAGAGAGAGTTGAATCTTTGGCAAAGACGATGGATAGAATTGATTAAAGACTATGACTGTTTAATTGATTATCATCCTGCTAAGGCAAATGTTGTTGCTGATGCCTTGAGTCGGAAGTCTTTGGCAGGTTTGACTGCTTATTCACTCTCGTTGCTTGTTGAATTGAGAGCATTGCATGCTAGATTTAAGTCTTGTGATGATGCTGCATTGATGGCTTAGTTGCAATTGAGGCCGGTATTATTGGATCAGATTTGAGAGACTCAGTTGGTAGATGAGAAAATCTAGAAAACTGTATTGGATTGCCGAAAGGGGGAGAATCTAGACTTTCATGTGATAAGTGAAGGGAGTTTGTGGTATAGAGATAGGTTGTGTGTTCCTAATGATGTAAGTTTGAAAAAGGTGATTTTGGAGGATGCACATCAGTCAGCTTATTCTATGCACCCTGGGAGTTCCAAGATGTATCAGGATTTGAAACAATATTATTGGTGGTCAGGTATGAAGAGGGACATAGCAGAGTTTGTATCCAGATGTCTCACTTGTTAGAGAGTGAAGGTTGAACATCAAATTCCTTCGGGATTACTTCAGCCATTATCAGTGCTAGAGTGGAAATGGGAGCAAGTGACGATGAATTTGGTGACTGGATTGCCTTTGACTTAGAAGAAGCATGATCCAATCTGGGTGATTGTTGATTGGATGACAAAGAAAGCTCATTTTATTCTAGTTCGGATGGATTATTCCATTGAGAGGTTGGCTGAGCTGTATATCAGTGAGGTAGTAAGGTTACATGGAGTTTCAATTTCTTTGGTATCATATCGAGATCTCCAATTTACATCAAGATTGTGGAGAAGTTTGCATGATGTTTTAGGCTCTCGGTTACATTTTAGCACTGCTTTTCATCCTCAGACAGATGGACAGTCAGAGACAGTGATACAGATTTTAGAGGACATGTTGAGGAGCTATATCATCAATTTCTCTGGGAGCTGGGATAGATTCTTACCACTAATTGAGATTGCTTATAACAACAGTCATTAGTCTAGTATTAGAATGGCACCATATGAGGCATTGTATGGTAGAAGATGCAGGATACCTCTGTGTTGGGATGAGGTTAGAGAAGGTAAGTTGATTGGTCCTGATTTGATTAGGGAAATGGAAGAGAATGTAAAGGTGATTAGGAATTGTCTGAAAGCAGCCTCAGACCGACAGAAATCATATTCAAATTTAAAAAGAATATACATAGAGTTTAGTATAGGAGATAAAGTATTTTTGAAAGTGTCTCCTTGGAAGAAAATTTTGAGATTTGGCCCCAAAGGGAAGTTGAGTCCTCGTTTCATAGGACATTATGAGGTACTGGAGAAAGTTGGACCGGTGGCCTATAAACTAGCTTTACCGCCTGAGAGAAGGTAATTTCGAGGATCAAATTTATTTGTAGAGGGGGAGAATTGTAATATCCCAAAATTTTGAAAATATTAATTTTTGAAAATTAATTAAATGATTTACAAGTATATATATATAATTAAGAGAAAAGGAAATGTGTATATGATATATATATGAATATATACATATCATATACAAGTCAACATTTTAACTTAGTCAAATGATATTTTAATTATTTAAATAAATATTAAATGGATAGTGGAAGATGATATTTGATGTTAATTTAATAATAATAATAATAATACTTGGTGGAGAGTGAAAGAGGAATAAGTGTGTGGTTAAAAGTGAAGTGGTTGGTTTGAGTGAGTGGATGACTATCTTCTTCTTCTTCTTTCTCCATTGAAGGCCGATATTCTCCAACAAAAGGAAGATAATTTTTACTTCTTGCTAACTCAAGTAATTGAAGGATTTCAAGTGTTCAAGTAGGAGTTTTAAGGATTTTCTTCATATTTGGTAAGTTTCCAACTTGTTTCTTGAATTTCCATGAAAGTTTGTATGTGTGAATTGGATGTTTGATGTAGTCTGTGTTTATGGTTGATATTGGTATGTATGAAGTTGTTTTGAGTAGATAACTATGAATTTGGGGTTGGATTTAAGAAAAGTTTAAGTTTGGTGAAGAGAATAAGAGTTGTGGATTGTCTAACTTTTGAGTTGTGAAGTATGGCTATTATTGTGTATTGTTGCTTTTAATTGAGTTGTTTTAATGTTTACACAAGTATTATGTGTTATAATGATTGTTTTTGTTGAGTTTGTATGGAGTTGAAAAGGTTAATGAAAGATAATAGTTGGAAGTGGCAATTACGTGTGGATATCAGGATTTTTGGCCTGACACTCCCGGTGGCACGACCATGCCTTTGGGCATGTCGATGGTTCTATTTTTAGTATTGGTGACACGAGCAGTGACATGCCCATGTCACTGAGCATGTCATTGCTTCTGTGATGTTGTAGTATTGACACAATCAGTGACACACTCATGTCATTGAACGTGTAATAGCTACTGTGCTGTTGTAGAATTGACACATGCAGTGACACGCCCATGTCACTGAGTGTGTCATAGCTACTGTGTTGTTTTAGAATTGACATGTGCAGTGACACGCCAATGTCACTAAGCGTATCATAGCTACTGTGTTGATGTAGTAATTACACGTGCAGTGACGCCCATGTTACTGAGCATGTCAAAGCTTATGTGCTGTGAGTTTAGGGCACAGTCATTGACACGCCTGTGTTGTTGAGCGTGTCATGTGTAGTGTTTGCCCTAGATAATTCTTCTCTTTATTTTTCCTTGTGTTGAGAGGTTTTGTTTATACCTATAAGTGTATCACTTAGTTATTATTTATAATCGCATTTAGTTTAGGCTTTGAAGAGACTTGAGTTACCCCAATCCAAGTGTTGAGGGATATCTTGGAAGAGGAGGTTGAAAGTGGTGGTTATTACTTTTAGAGGTAAGTACAAACTTTGAATAATTGTTTATATTTACATGACATTGGGACTTAACACATTTGGTTGGAAAATGTGTTAAGTTACTTACTACATTGTTGGTGCGTGAGTAATATGCTATGATTTGTACATTGTGAATTATGTTGTAATTGGGTAATGTGTTGTAAATGAAAATAAATGTGGTATAATGTGATGAGATATGTGGAAACATAATGTAATGAATTGATATTGATATAAATGAGAAAAGTGAGAAAAATATGAGAAAATAAGGCAATGTGCCTAGCTTGATTATGTGACAATGAGAAAGAAATTGATAATGAGAAATATGAATAAATTGTGTGCCTAGTATATTATTCAATTTTCAGAGTTTTGAGTTTGGTGGCATGCCTATGATTTGCCTATGGGCTAGATGTAATATCCCAAAAATGTTGAAATAAATATTAAAAGTTGAAAATTAATTAAAGGATTTATAAGTGTATATATTTAATTAATTGAAAAGAAAGGAAAAAGGGAAGTGTGTATATGTTGTATATATGTAGATATATACAACATATACAAGTTAACATTTTATAAAGTCAAAAGATATTTTTAATTATTTATATATACTTATTAGTGATAGTGGAAGATGACATATTTGGGAGTAGTATTATATTATTATAATTGCTTGGTGGAGATTAAAAGAGGGATTTGTGTAGAATATAGAGGAGTTGACTTTTTTCTTCTTCTTTCTTCTCCAAGAGGATCGGCCACCATCTTTATCCAAAGGAAAAGAGGTTTTGTTTCTTCCTAACTCAAGCAATTGAAGGATTTCAAATGATCAAGTTGGAGTTTTAAGAATTTTTCTTCATATTTGGTAAGTTTCTAACTTGTTTCTTTGATTTCCTTTGAGTTTGAGTATTTGAGTTTGTTGGATTGTTTGGTGTAGTTGTGGTTATGGATGATTTTGGTATGTTAGAAATTCTTTTGTCTAGTTTGCTATGATTTTGGGTTGGATTGAAGAAAAGGTTAAGTTTTGTGAAGAAAATAAGAATTGTGGATTGTGTAAGTTTTGAGTTGTTAAATATGGTTATGATTGTGTATTGTTGGTTGTGTTTCAGTTATTTTGATGTTTACTTAAGTGTCATGTGGTATTACAATGGATTTTTGCTGAGTTGTATGGAGTTGAAGGGTAAAGAAAGATGATAATCGGATGTGGCATTTTTGTGTCGATACCAGGTTTGTTGGCCTGACACGCCCAGTGACACGGCCATGTCCTGGGCGTGTCGTTGGTTCTATTTTAAGTATTGGTGACACGAGCAATGACACTCCCATGTCATTGAGTGTGTCATAACTTTTGTGTAGTAGTAGTAGTATTGACACGTCCAGTGGCACGCCCATGTCACTGAGTGTGTCATAGCTACTGTGTTGTTGGGGGATTGACACGTGTAGTGACGCGCCCATGTCACTGGGCATGTGTGAGCGGGGATTTTCGCCCCCACTCCTGATGGAATGGTTCCTGCGACTTCGGCACTGTTTAGGCTCGGGGCCTTAGAGAACATGAACCTAAGTCCGGATAAAATGGAGTCGCCACCCGGACGGGCTGGGAAAAAGAAAGGGGTGGATGACTCGATTCCTAAGGAATCCCCAATCCCCTAATGGGTTCGGAAAGTTGGGTAAGTGTGGGGAATGTGAGAAATGGCCCAGCACCCCCACAACGCCCAGTTCATTGTAACCGGCATCCTTTACAGGTCTTAATATTATAAAATTCTTAAGTATAACTACATTATCCATATTACACACAATAATTAAAAGAAAGCATCAATATATTAAAATCAAAGCAAAGTCCAAGCAAAATAAATAAATGGACACCCATCCGAAGATGGAAACATGTCCTTACATCACATGCCTAAATAGGACGCCCATCAAAAGGTAGAAACATGCCCTTTACATTGGTTCTAAAATAGAAAAGTAATTTAAATTACATGATATTTAACTAATGAGGTACCCACCAAGTGGAAACATACCTCTTACAACATTTCAAAATCTAAATAAATTGATAAAAGTAAATAATCGTTCATCATAAATAAATCATTCATCAAATATATTAAATATCATTACAAAGTAAACATCCATCCATGATAAATTAAATAAGCCAAGCATTGAACTTAAATAAATTAAAGCATATAAAATAAATCAAAGCATAATTAAATATAGAATTGAATAAAGCAAGTAAAAGTCTAAATTATGGCTATTGTGATTTTTTTAAGAAATTAAAATAGATTAAGGTTTTATGTTTTAAAAGGTTGATAAAGCTCTTTGATTAACTAAATTAATATTTGAATGGTGAAATCATGAAACTAGGGTTTGGACACTTTAAAACATTTTTGGTTTGTGGTTTATGGCAATTCATTGAATTATGGTTTCAAGCTTACTGTGTAAAATTAAATATTTGTGTTTATATGGTTTTTTAAAGTTTTAAAGGATTAGGGTTTAGAAAAAATTAGGGTTAAAGGTTTTAAAGGGGTTAGGGTTTACTATTTTGAGTTTTGGAAGTTGAATTAGGGTTTTAGGATTGATTTAAAGTTTCGGGGAATGCATTATATTTTAGAGTTTGGAAAAATCAATTTATAATTTTATGAAGGTAGACCAACGATTTAAGGTTTATATAAATAGAAAAGGTGTTTTTAGGGTTTTTGGAAGGAAACAAAACACAAATTATTGTTTTGATAATTTGGAAAGCAAATCATAATTTTGGGATTTTGAAGAAATAAAACTAATATCTTTAAACTTTTGGAAAAATAAAGCAACGATTTAAGATTTTCATACTTTAGAAAAGGTGAATTGAGGTGATGAGGCTTTTAATTTAAAATAAACAATTATGTGATCTAGCTACTGTGACAAAATAAAAGAAATTAAGAATTAAAACCTTATTTTGTAAGTTTCACCAAAATTTGCTTCTTGGATGAACAAGGTCAAAGACAAGCCTTTTTGCCTTTGAATTGCTTAAATTGTTTTTTTGCTCTCTCAAAAAATCAGCTTGGTTCAAGGTTTTCCTTCACAGTCTCGGTCTCCACTTTTGCTCCAAGTTTCTGTCCAATTTCTCCTCTTTTTTCCCTCCCCTTTCATTGGTTGTTTAGTCCATATTTATAGAAGAATTCTATGGGTAATTCTAATTATTCACGTCATACAATATTCAATAAGAAAAGGAAACCGAAACCTAATTGCATTAGGTTTTGAAAAATTTGCGTCGGAAAAATTTCGCAGGCAAAAAAAAACTGCTGCGAAAAAATTGCACTGGCAAAAAAGCTGCGGCAGCACGCGGAACTGGCCCGTAGGCCATTTCCTGCTTGCGAAATGCCCACGGGCCTGCGATGATTTTTTCGTCGCGTTGATTTTTTTTTGTTATTTTTATTTTTTATTATTTTTGAATTTTTATTCATTTCACCATTTTTTTACTAAAATAAATATTAAAATTAATTAAGATACCATAAAAATTATTTTGGACTAACTAAAATATATTGGACAACACAAAAATTATTTTGGACTAATTAAAATATATTGGACCGGACCAGGTAAAAAATAAAGGGTCTACAGTTTGCCCCCTGCTTGAATGATCTAAAACTTAAGTGAAAGAGAGTGAAAAGCAATAGGAATTAATTTTTCAGATGGTTATTTAAATTTGTTTTGGGTACTTAGACCCGAGACTGAACTTGATTTGGGTACTTAGACCCGGGATTGGGTACTTGGACCCGAGATTGGATTTGATTTGGGTACTTAGATCTGAGAATGGATTGAATTTGGGTACTTAGACCCAGGATTGGGTATTTGCACCCCAGGTTGAATTTGATTTGTGTACTTGGACTCGAGATTGATTGAATTTGGGTACTTGTACCTAGGATTGGGTACTTGGACCCAAAATTGATTTGATTTGGGTACTTGGACCAGAGATTGGGTACTTGGACTCGAGATTGGGCACTTGGACCCAAGATTGGATTTGATTTGGGTACTTGGACCCGAGATTGGGTACTTGGACCAAAGATTGGATTGAATTTGATTTGGGTACTTGGACCCAAGATTGGGTACTTGGACCCTAGATTGGGTACTTGGACCCGAGCTTGAATTTATTTGGGTACTTGGACCCTAGAATGGGTGCTTGGACCCTAGATTGGGTACTTGGACCCAAGCTTAAATTGATTTGAGTACTTGGACCCGAGATTGGGTGCTTGGACCCGAGATTGGGTACTTGGACCCAAGATTGGATTGAATTTGATTTGGGTACTTGGACCAAAGATTGGATTGAATTTGGGTACTTAGATCCAGGATTGGATACTTGGACCCGAGATTGATTTGATTTGGGTACTTGGACCCGAGATTAGATTTGATTTGGGTACTTGGACCCGAGATTGGGTACTTGGACCCGAGATTGGGTGCTTGGACCCGAGATTGATTTTATTGGGGTACTTGGACCCAAGATTGGGTACTTGGACCCGAGATTGATTTAATTTGGGGTACTTGGACCCGAGATTGAGTACTTAGACTCATGATTGATTGAATTTGGGTACTTGGACCCGGTATTGGATTGAATTTGGGTAGTTGGACCCGGGATTGGATTGAATTTGGGTACTTGGACCTAGGATTGAATTTGATTTAGGTACTTGGACCTGAGATTGACTTGATTTGGGTACTTGGACCCAAGCTTGAATTGATTTGGGTACTTGGACCCGAGAATGAGTTCGACTAACCTTTTATCAGTTGAGAAGTTTGACTGCTCTGGTTATTCTATGCATTGTGGTTTTTCACCCTCAAAATGGATCTTCATCCTTTGAGATCGGGTCTTCATCCTTGAAAATGAATCTTCATCCTTGGAACATGGATCTTTATCCATTGGAGGTCGGGTCTTTACCCTGGCTTCAGCTCTTTTAGCTGAACTAATATTTTGTCTTTTGCATCTTCATTCTTTTGAGAGTTCTAATGTTTCATTCTTTTGTTCTTCCTTTTTGCAAAAATTCAGCTATTTTTAATTGGACCTTATACCCCCTCCTTGCCACCCTGCGTGGCAAAATATTTGTAAGTGAGTTTAAAAACATTTTGTATATAAACTCAAAAAATTGAAAAGGAGAAACTTTGCCCCCTGTGTAGGCTCAAACCCATGATTTTTCTATGCAGGCTCTAATTGATATTTTTGTTGTCTAGTTCTTCGCACAAGCACATATTTCTTCTTTTACAAAATGATTGGAACTTCCACAAGCAAATAGGCTTTCCATGCCCCCCTGATTTGACATCTTCTTTTGATTCCTTACTTCACAGAGTATTTGCAGTTCACTTTGATAAAGAATAGATAATACAAGACAAGAAAGTGTGATGTGATATGCTCATGTATGCATGATATGCATGATTAATACTTAAAGTTGTTCCATCGACTCACAGACCGAGGCGATTAGCAGAAGTATTCTTATTGGTTTCATTTTGATGCTCGTTCAAGTCTTGCCTTGGAATGATCGAAAGCTTTGCATTCGTAGCTTTTATCTTCAAGATGTTGCAAATATGAATAATGGAGACCCCAAGTAGCAGAGTCAGGGATTCATCTATTTCAAAGAATGTCAGTTGATAGCTTATTCATGACCTTGCCAATAATCATTTCCTTTGCCCAATGTGTCCTTTGGAGGTTCAACATACTTCCCTTAACTTGAAGGCTTTGTGTGACAAAACATTTTTTGAATTTTTTGAATTTTGATTTTGAAATCAAATGTTGGCTTTGCCAAATCAATGTCAATGTACCTCAGGACTTGATTTTCCAAATTAACATATCTATAACATGACAACCCTAGTTACAGTACTAAACTCGGGAATTATTTACATTTAAGCAAGAATTATTGCACTTTAGATAGGCACATACACATTACTTGGCCAAAGGTCTCATTGAGTTTAAATATTGTCTATCTCATATGCATGCTTATCCAAACTATCTCCACTAATAGACTCTACCTACCAAGAGAGATCAACAGGTCTTTGATAGGCTTGAAATGGGGTCTATAAGAGACACAGGTTTAAGTGAAGGCCATTTTGAAATTGGAGCTGGTGTGACACAACGGGCAAACCCTCACACTACAAATTTCTTGTTGGAACTTTAGACAGTTTGGAGTAATCCTTCTAGACTCCAAAGTCCTTTTATCTTCTTGGCATTAATATGGATCTTGATTAGGATAGTCTTTGCCCTTGCAAAAAGTTTGGTACCCAAATTCGTTTCTTTTCTTCTTCTCCATTTTCTTTCTTTTTTTATTTTTCTTGCTCTTTCCTTTTCTTTCTCTTTCCTTACTCTTCCCTTTCTTTTATCATTTTGTCCTTCTTTCTTTTTTTTTTGCAGGACTATCAAGTATAGAACTTTCAAGAACTGAATGGTCTTTCTCCTTTTTCTTTAATTTTGATTGAATCTTTGTTGGGTTGAACCAATTCAAGTCAATCCGTCCTTATAAACCAAATGGAAGCCTTTTGTCTTAGGTAAAAGAGAACTCAGTTGGCTTTTTGAACCATTTTGGGTTTTCTTTTCTTTCTCTTTTTCTTTTCTTCTTCTTTTTTCTTTTCTCTTTTTTTTCTTATTTTCTTATTTTTCTTCTTTTTTTCTTTTGTTTTGTTTCATTTTTTTTGTTCTAGCTCTAAAAGAGTTGTCTTGTTTGTACTAACTTGGGCTTCCAATAATGGATGAGTGGAGTAACATAAATCTTCTTTAACAGGGATAAATCATTTGTTACTCTGATGTTGATGTTGTCTTGATATATTGGAGATATTAGAAAAACTTTAACTACCCTTATGGTCTTAAAAACATCAACTACACTTATGGTATTGAGAACTTCAACCACTCTTATCGTCTTGAGAACTTCAACTATCCTCATGATCTTGACTAATCATTGCTTTCTTTAATCTTCTCGCCTCTTCATCTTAGTGATCATAAGACTTATCAAAAGTATCACAACAGCTCAGGGTAGGTTGTTGAGGTTATATGCCAATGAAAAGAAAGCTAAAATTTTATGAAGGCTCAAAGGGACAACTAGAGATTGATATTTAATGGGTGGATACTAGTTGTTGGCTAACCAAACAATGCCTAGATCATCTCTCCCTTAAATAAGCAGAGTTCATTTTCGCCTCAAAAGTTTGTCAAAGCATGTTCTAAGATTGACTAGGACCTAGACAAAGATAATTATGCAGGAGCCCTATCTAAGTAAGCATACACAACTCAATGCTATAGAGCAATTCCCTCATTTAGTAAAGTCATTCAAGTCATTATGCCTAGACACATTAATTCATGAATCATCAAGGTAGATTCCTCATTGGTTGAACACCAAAATGAACAAAGACCAACAAAATTTTGATGAAAGTAATTCATTCAAACAATCTTGAAAAACATAATTGTTCAAATTAAATATTAAGGAAAGCAACATTCAAGCTAAGGAAAGTTCATTGAGTTTAAGCTTTTTTTCCTTTCACATATTCAATATTTTCATCTTGAAAGGATGATAAAACAAAGTCTTCTTCCAATCCTTTTCCCACCATGAAGGTTGCTGGTGGTGGCATTCTGTTGAACCTTGGAAATGGATTACCTTTGGTATTGGGATTTTCCAGCTTAGGAAACATGCCATTATCAATTAAATTCTGGATCTCATGCCTCAACTTCATACAATTGTCCATTTTCTGTCCAAGCCTTTGATGGAATTAGCAAAATGCATTAGTATCAAAGTTATGTGGAAGAGGATTAGGCAAAGGACGAGGAGTCAAGGGTTGTAACAATCTCTTCTTTTGTAGCTTATTGAGAATCCAAGATAGTGGCTTCCCTAATTCTGAAAACTGTCTCATTCCTCCTTGACTAGTGGCATTAACATCAACTTCTTTTTGTGTGCTTTGATTGCCAGACTGGTAGTTCCCTTTCTCATTATTTTTTATTAAAATCCCTTTCCCACTCTTCAATTTGTAGGCCAACTTGTAGGAGATCTTTGAAGTCATGGATGAGTGTATGAGAGATCCTTTCACGGAGATTGGGCAGAACCCCCCTCACAATCATCCTTATTTGATCAGATTCATTGGGCCTCTTCTTGAGCAAAGCTGCCTTATTTCTCCACCTTTTCACATAGTCCACAAAATTCTCATTTGGGCTTTGTCTAATGGACTCAACTTCCATTAAGGTAACTTCCATTTCAACATTATATCCATATTGTTGGATAAAGACCTTGTATAGCAGATCCCAACTCTTTTGTGTTCCATCATCTAAGGTATTGAACCAATTTTGGACAACAGGGTCCAATGAGAGCATGAAATATCTCAGAGTTTGAGCTTTAGTAGCTCGGGAAGACTGCATAGCAGTGATATACTGCTTCACATGGAGGTGAGGATTTTCGGTTCCATCAAACTTCGCAAAGATAGCATCTTGAATTTGTATGGAACTTCTTCGTCTAGCTCAAATAATTTGTCAACTTCGGAGCCCTAAAATATTCATGAACAAATTCAAAGGATGGTGAGCCCTAAAACATTTATTAAGCTCAAATAATTTGTTAACTTCTTAGTGCTAGCAGATGCCTCAGCATGATTCTCTAAGATTGCAATTAATTGGTTCTTCACGGTCTCAGCTAGGGCCTCTTTTATTTTTTCCATCTTGGCATTGAGGGCTTCATCCACCATTCTTTGAATTTGTTCGGGCTCCATTATTTTTGGTGAGCAAGTGATTGAGTCATTGCTAGATTCTTCATCTCTGGCGTAGGTCGGATTGTTGTAAACTTTTGAACTATCGTAATCCAGGGCTGTGAGCCAAAGAGGATTAATGATATGAGATGCAAATGTATGCATGTATGCACAAACAATCAAATAAGGATAAATAGGACTTTCCTTCCAACCTTATAACATTCACACACGAATGGCGAGTCTCTTTTCTTAGGTATATGGTTAACAAAATGCCAACATGGGGCATCTTGCTTTCGAATAATTCCCTTAAACGTTTAAACCAATAGTTATATGTTCAAAAATAGAAGTCCATTCATGATAATTCCCATTAATTAGGTTTTAATCCATCCAACCAACTAAAGTAGCTTTTATGCTATATTGGATTAAAACTAAATTAAGAGGTTTATCATAGATAGATTTCTAACTAATGATTCATGCAAAAAACAAGCCCATGGTTAATTTGTTCTTAGTGTAAACTAGTCCCACAATTGATTTTTGGTATTTCTTAATTGACCTAAATATTTTTGCAAGCTCTTTGTAAGGAAAGGTTGGATGAAAATAATTTGGTTTCTTAGCCCATTGTAAAAGATTTTAGCAAAATGGGTTTTGGGCTTAGTATTTGGGCCATGGGCCAAAGAATTTTTGATTTGTTTTTAGAAAAAAGTCTTATGTCCAAAGACCATCTTGAAAATTTTTGAAAATAGCTTTGGTCTTTTGGATTTTAAAGAAAAATTTATTTTGAGCTTACAATGTACTTAGGTCATATTAGAAAAAGAACAAACCAAATAAGCCATGATTTAAACCAAGATAAATTAACCATAGTCAAACAACATGCATTTGGGGTAAAACCTAAGGAAAGTAACTAGGCCAATTACATGAGCTTTAGTCTTCAGGTTAAAAGGCTTAGGTTCCCAAAGCAAGTATATACCAAAGGGTACGAGACTATGAGTGGTTATCCATGCTCGATCTCCATACCTTAAGTGAAAGTATGGTATCCCTTACATAACACAACACGGGTAACAAGGGCATCTTAACTCACGCACACAATTCAATGTAATATGATGCAATGGATAATATCATTATAAGAAAGAATAGAATAATATAAAGACCAACGGAATCAACTTCTCTTATCTTATCCCCAGTGGAGTCGCCACTGTGAGCGGAGATTTTCGCACCCACTCCCGATGGAATGGTTCTTGCGACTTCGGCTCTGTTTAGGCTCGGGCCCTTAGAGAACACGGACCTAAGTCTGAAGAAAATGGAGTAGCCACCCGGATGGGCCGGGAAAAAGAAAGGGGTGGATGACTCGATTCCTAAGGAATCCCCAACCCCTTAATGGGTTTGGAAAGTTGGGTACGTGTGGGGAAGGTGAGAAATAGCCTAGCACCTCCACAACGCCCGGTTCATTGGAACCGGCCTCCTTTACAGGTCTTAATATTATAAAATTCTTAAGTATAACAACATTATCCATATTACACACAATAATTAAAAGAAAGCATCAACATATTAAAATCAAAGCAAAGTCTAAGAAAAACAAATAAATGGACACCCATCCTAAGATGGAAACATGTCCTTACATCACATGCCTAAATAGGACACCCAACGAAAGGTAGAAACATGCCCTTTACATTGGTTCTAAAATAGAAAAGTAATTTAAATTACATGATATTTAACTAATGAGGTACCCACTAAGTGGAAACACACCTCTTACAACATTTCAAAATCTAAATAAATTGATAAAAGTAAATAATCATTCATCATAAATAAATCATTCATCGAATATATTAAATATCAGTAGAAAGTAAATATCTATCCATGATAAATTAAATAAGCCAAGCATTGAACTTAAATAAATTAAAGCATATAAAATAAATCAAAGCATAATCAAATCTAGAATTGAATAAAGCAAATAAAAGTCTAAATTATGGCTACTGTGAGTTTTTTAAAAATTAAAATAGATTAAGGTTTTATGTTTTAAAAGGTTGATAAAGCTCTTTGATTAACTAAATTAATATTTGAATGGTGAAATAATGAAACTAGGGTTTGGACACTTTAAAACATTTTTGATTTGTGGTTTATGGCTATTCATTGAATTATGGTTTCAAGCTTACTGTGTAAAATTAAATATTTGTGTTTATATGGTTTTTTAAAGTTTTAAAGGATTAGGGTTTATAAAAAATTAGGGTTTAAGGTTTTAAAGGGGTTAGGGTTTACTATTTTGAGTTTTGAAAGTTGAATTAGGGTTTTAGGATTTTTGATTTAAAGTTTCGAGGAATGCATTATTTTTTAGAGTTTGGAAAAATCAATTTATAATTTTATGAAGGTAGACCAATGATTTAAGGTTTATATAAATAGAAAAGGTGTTTTTAGGGTTTTTGGAAGGAAACAGAACACAAATTAAAGTTTTGATAATCTGGAAAGCAAATCTTAGTTTTGGGGTTTTGAAGAAATAAAACTAATATCTTTAAACTTTTGGAAAAATAAAGCAACGATTTAAGATTTTCATACTTTAGAAAAGGTGAATTGAGGTGATGAGGCTTTTAATTTAAAAGAAACAATTATGTGATCTAGCTACTTGTAGACCCTTAAATTTTTACCCAATCCGGTCCAATATGTTTTATAAAGTGCAAAATGATTTTTGTTGCCTAATTGGTCCAAAATAATTTTTGCTTTAATATCTAATTTTTATTAATAAAAAATAAAAATAAACAAATAAAAATAAAAAAATAAAAATAAAAATAAAAATAAAAATCGGAGTCGAAAAAATCGACAGTGAAAAATCGTGGCGCGGGCACGTGGGCATTTCGCCCGCAGAAAATTCCTGCCGGAGAAATCACTGTGCTATTTCGCACGCAGAAATTTTCTGCATGCGAAATAGCTTACGGGCCCGCTGCAGCAGATTTTTTTGCCAGCGCAGTTTTTTCGCAGCAGTTTTTTTTCGGCAGCGCAAATTTTTTGAAACCTAATCCAATTAGGTTTTGGTTTCTTTTTGTTATTAATATTACTTACCTTAACTAATTAGGAATAAAAAACCTCAAACCATTATAAATAAGGACCAAAGACAATTAAAAAAGGGGAGGCAAAAATCCAAGAGTAGTTTGGAAAATTTGAAACCAAATCAAGGAAGGAAAAGAAGAAATTCAATTCAACTCTTTTCTGGAACACCAGCAGCACGATTTAGAGGATTCAAAGGCAAAAAAGGCTTGTCTTTGGAGCTAGTTCATCCAAGAAGAATTGTTTTTGGAGAAATCATCAAAAGAAGGTATGTGTTAATTAATTTTCTTTAATTGTTTTTTTTACACAATAGCAAATCTATGAAATCAAAATTAAAAACCTTTGAACTTTAATTTAGTTTTTCTAAAGCCAAAAAAAAACCTTATTTCATTGGTTTATCTTCCAAAAGGCTTAAAATTGTTATTTTTTCTTCTTAAAAACCTTAAAACTCTAATTGAACATATTTTTCAACAAAACTAAGATGTAAATTCTGATTCTTTTAAAATTTTAAAATAGGTTCTATTTCATTCAAAAAGTCTTCTAAAACATCTTTTCTACTTATAAAAACTTTAATTTATTTGTTTAAATTCATAAAACTTCATGAAATTATCAAATTGATTTCTAAAACCCTAAAAATTATTCACCACCCGTGACCCTACTTCTAAATCCTAAAATCCAAAATTCAACTTCCAAAATTCAAAATAATGAATACTAACACTTTTAAAACCTTAAACCCTAAATTGTTTGAACCCTAATCCTTTTAAAATATTAAAAAACATAAAAACCTAAATTTTACACAGTAGCTTAGAACGCAATAACCAAAAATCACAAATTAAAGTATTTTAAAGTGTTTAAAACCCTAGTTTCATGATATCATCATTCAAACCTTAATTTTGTTAATCAAAGAGTCTTACCAACCCTTTAAAACATAAAACCCTAATTTATTTTAATTCCATAAAAAGTCACAGTAGCCATAATTAGACTTTTATTTGCTTTATTCAATTCCATACTTGATTATGCTTTCAATTATTTCTTATGCTTTAATTTATTTAATTTCAATATTTGATTTATTTAATTTATCATGGATGGATGTTTATTTTCTATTTTGATTAATAGCTTTGATGAATGATTTATTTATTATGAATGATTATTTACTTTTATCAATTAATTTAGATTTCCAAAAGTTGTAAGAGGTATGTTTCCACTTGGTGAGTACCTCATTGGTTAAACATCATGTAATTTAATTTTCTTTTCTATTTTAGAACCTATGTAAAGGGCATGTTTCTACCTTTTGGTGGGTGTCCTATTTAGGCATGTGATGTAAGGACATGTTTCCATCCTTGGATGGGTGTCCATTTATTTGCTTTGTTTGGACATTGCTTTGATTTTAATATATTGATGCTTTCTTTTAATTATTGTGTGTAGTATAGATAATGTTATTATACTTAAGAATTTTATAATATTAAGACCTATAAAGGAGGCCGGTTCCAATGAACCGGGCGTTGTAGGGGTGCTGGGCCATTTCTCACCTTCCCCACACGTACCCAACTTTCCGAACCCATTAGGGGGTTGGGGATTCCTTAGGAATTGAGTCATCCACCCCTTTCTTTTTCTCGGCCCGTCTGGGTGGTGACTCCATTTTCTCCGGACTTAGGTCCGTGTTCTCTAAGGCCCTGAGCCTAAATAGTGTCGAAGTCGCAAGAACCATTCCACCGGGAGTGGGGGCAAAAATCCCTGCTCACACTACTGTGACAAAATAAAAGAAATTAAGAATTCAAACCTTATTTTGTAAGTTTCACCAAAAATTGCTTCTTGGATGAACAAGGTCAAAGACAAGCCTTTTTGCCTTTGAATTGCTTGAATTGTTTTTCTGCTCTCTCAAAAAATCAGCTTGGTTCAAGGTTTTCCTTCACAGTCTTGGTCTCCACTTTTGCTTCAAGTTTCTATCCAATTTCTCCTCTTTTTCCCTCCCCTTTTCTGTGTTGTTTAATCTATATTTATAGAAGAATTCAATGGGTAATTCTAATTATTCATGGCATACAATATTCAATAAGAAAAGGAAACCGAAACCTAATTGCATTAGGTTTCAGAAAATTTGCGTCGGAAAAAATTCGCTGGCAAAAAAAAACTGCTGTGGAAAAACTGCTCGATGAAAATGCTGCAGCAGCTGGCTACGGGAGCGTGCGAAATGGGCCTGCAGACCATTTTGCCTTTAGAAAAATTCTACGGGCGAAATGCCCATGGGCCCGCACTGACTTTTGGCGATGATTTTTTCGTCGCGCATATTTTTTTTATTATTTTTGAATTTTTATTCATTTCACCATTTTTTACTAAAATAAATATTAAAATTAATTAGATACCATAAAAATTATTTTGGACTAACTAAAATATATTGGACAACGCAAAAATTATTTTGGACTAATTAAAATATATTGGACCGGATCCGGTCAAAAATTAAGCCTCTACAGCGTGTCAAAGCTTCTGTATTGTGAGTTTAGGGCATGGTCAGGGACACGCCCGTGTTGTTGAGCGTGTCATTTGTAGAGTTTGCCCTAGATAGTTCTCTTCCTTATTTTCATATGTGTATCTCTGAGTGAGTATTGGAAGAGAATTGAGTTACTCAATCCAAGTGCTGAGGGATATCTTGGAAGAGGAATTTGGAAGTGGTGTTGTTTCTTTTAGAGGTAAGTACAAACTTTAAATGATTGCATACATTTACATGACATTGGGACTCAACACATTTGGTTGGAATAATGTGTTAAGCTACTTAATATTTTTGATGAATGAGAAATATGTTATGATAAGTATAATGTAAATTATGTTGATGTATCAAAGCAATTGAGTAATGTGTTTTAAATGTAAAGAAATGTGGGATAAAGTAATTTCTTATGTTTACATTAATGATGGTATGTAAAGTCGTTGGTCATGGCTATAATGAGATATTTAAGGCACTGTGCCTAATGTGATTATGATAAAATGAGAAAGGATTTGATAATGAAATTATGAAAGAATTGTGTGCCTAGTATGTTATTCAATTTTTAGAGTTTTGTTGTTGGTGGCATGCCTAAAAAGTAACAATCCCTTGAAGCTAGGTTGGGCTTAGTCCTTGAAGCCTAGTTGGGTGTTACATGATGTAGCAGACCCTTAAAGGTGGGTTAGGCCTAGTCCTTGTGTAATATCCCGGAATAGACCCTAAGAGTTTTGGAGTTATTGTTGTTGTATTTGGATTTAATGTATATGGGAAATATAAAGATAATATATATAAGACATATACATATACATCATATATACATGGGATATAAAATGGTGTAGGGAAAGTGAATTGTATATATATTTGTATAATTAAGTAATAATAATAATGATAATAAAGACAAAAAGAAAAGAGAAGAAGAAAGTCAAAGAAAGAATATGTGGTGGAGATTTAAAGTATTATTATTATTATTATTGTTATTGTTATTGTTATTGTTATTGTTATTATTATTATTATTATTATTATTATTATTATTATTATTATTATATATATAAGATAAGAACGAAGGAAAGAAGTAGAACCTTCTTTCTTCTTCTGCTCCTTCTTCTTCGTCTTCTTCTTTTCTCCTTGGTAGAGAGAGAGAGAGAGAGATGATGATTTTGAGAGGATTGAAGATTTTTATTGAAGATTTGGCATATTAACCGAGTAAGTATTCATTCCTTTACATTGATTTTTATGGTTTGAGTTTGGATTTGATGAGGTTATTGTGAGGATGATGATGAATTGTTGAGATTATTGAGTAAGGATTTAGTGTTAAATGAATTGGGGATTTGAGTATTTGATATATGAGTGATGTATGTTGGTGTTTAAGGAAGTTGAAAATATAAAATATATGAGTTTGATAATTGAATATTTGTATTGGTATTCAAGTATCTTTTTATTTGATTTGAATTAGGTTGTGAAGGAAGTGGATTGCTCTAAGTTAAGTGGTGAAGAGTTCTTGGAAGGTAAAGTGAATAGATTGAGAATGGTTCTTAAGGTAAGTAAACTACCTAAATTCATCTATTAATAAGATATTGAAACTTAACACATATTCATTTGTAAATGTGTTAAGGAATTGAATGTTTGGTTGATGTGTTTTAGCAAGGTGAATAATGTGAGAAATATGTAAATTATGTGTTTAGGACATTGATTATGTTCATTTGTGTGGTGTCATATTATGTATGAAGTGTTTGAGTGCAACCAAAGGGGATTTATAAATGTTAGGGGCTTAAATTCATGTGTGACACGGCCAAAAACAAGGAGAGACACGGCCAAGTCAAGGGAATTGGTTTGATTTTGGAGAGACACGATCACAGTCTCAGCCGTGTTCTCTGCCTGTGTTTGTCACTGCCAGATTTTTGTGGAGAGACACGGCCGTGTCCCTTGCCCGTGTTTGTGACTGTATGGTTTTTGTTGTGAGACACGGCCACTGGCTCAGCCGTGTCACCTACTGCCTGAAATTGTGTTGAGAGACACAGCCGTGTCGCCTGGTCGTGTTCACTACTGCCAATTAGGGTTGAGAGACACGGCCACAAGCTTGGCCGTGTCCCTCAAGTGATGCTGGCCGTGTCCCTCAAATTGGTTAGTTAATGATTCTTATTCTTGATTATTCTTGTATTGTTGGATCCTCCAAGGGTTTTGTTAAGGATTCCAAATCTAAGAATAAGGTAAATTATATATGTGTATATCAATGATGATCATTCTTGATGAATGTTAAATGTGTTTGATTATGAATATGTAAATAATGAAGTATTCTAATGTGAATTGAGACCAAATAAGATGTGATGTAATTGTGATTGATAATGATGTTATATGAAATGTGTAGTATTTGAGATAAATGATTGTGTATTTGAAAGATGAAAAGCTATGATATGAATTGAAATATGATGATTTAAATGATATGAGAAGCCATTGTGATTGGCTATGATGATCTAAATGATATGAGAAGCCATTGTAATTGGCTATGATGATTTCAATTGAAAATGAAATTGATAATGAACTCATAAATGAATTGTGTGTCTAATATGTTATTCATTTTCAGATTTTTGTTGTTGGTGGCATGCCTAATAGTAAAAATCTCTTGAAGTTAGGTTGGTTTGATCCTTAAAGCCAAGATGGGTTGAAGTTTAACATGTTTTACTCCCCTTGAAGCTTGGTTGGGTCAAAACCTTGAAGCCTAATTGAGATGTTACCACCCTTGAAGCTAGGTTGGATTGGTTCTTGAAGCCAATTTGGGTTGATACTTAGCATGCTTTGTTCCCCTTGAAGCTTGGTTGAACCTTAATCCTTGAAGCCTTGTTGGGATAATGATAAATGTGATAATTAAACCAAAACATTAACTCTGAAAGTGGAATGGCATATTAGTGTTCTTGGGCCCATGTGTGTGTTTGTATATATATATATATGTGATTCCTGAATAATGAAAATGAATAATGAGATATATGTTTGTCCTTGTTTTAATGTGAACTATGGAAGGAAATTAATGTTGTGTGATATATAGTAAATTATTGAAGATGAGTATAGCTTGAGAAGCTATGTGAAATGATGAGTTTATGATGTGTAAATTGTATATGATGATATATGATGTGTGAAATGTATATGAATGTGGAAATAGTGGATATTGTTTCATGAAGACTTTGATAAGTCATTGGATTGTGAATTACTGAAATAAAATGTATGAATATGTATATTGGTAAAACATTAGTAGAAGTATATATATATATATGAAAAGTATAGCCAAAAAGGGAAAAACATGGTAAGAAAATAATGACATAATAAGTTAAAATGAAAATATGATTTTCTCTATTGTATGTGTATATGATTTATTTGTATTACTAAGCTCTCGGGCTTAGCGCGGTTGTGTGATCGCGCAGGTGATTATGCGGTTGATCGGGAAATCAAGCAATTATGCCACGAGAAGGGTAAGAGTGTTCTGAGACCAACTAGAAGGTGATGCATACATGTAAAGTTTAATTTTGTTATATTAATCACAATCATATATTCATATGTATAATGATTTACTAAATGTTATTAAAATCTAAAGATAGTATTGTTTGAACTTGGATAAGATTTTTAAATTAAAACTAGAAGTGACATTCTTACACTCTATATACGTATTGTATGTATACTAGGTATATGTATAGTACCTATATAGAGTATGAGGGTGTTACAATTATTTTGGTATCAGAGCTTAGGTTCGAGATTCTCGGCCTAAGTAGAATTAAAAAGAGAAAGTTTTGAAAAGCTTAAAGTGAAGTGAAAAGAAAAGTTTTGAAATAAAATTTGTAATACATGCATATGCATTCACATCTAGGTTGGTCTCGAACGTGGCATTATGTGATTTGTGATGTATTGGAACGATTTGAGATGAATGATAGTGTGTGAATAAAATTTTATATGGAAGTAATAATTGGAAAAAGAAATGATATGAAAATTTGTACAAGATTAATTGGTAAATTCAGGAGTGGGAATTTACTTAAGGAAAATAAAGTTGAAATTGAGTTGAAAATAAAATCAAGATTAGAGTATGTACTCTTTCCTTTATGTTTTGAATATCCTTATGACAAAGTTTATGTTTAGTTTGTTAGAAAGAGGAAATATTGTGGGATTATTGATATGGAAAGATATGTTATTTAAAGGAAGAGAGTATGATAGAATATAGAATAAATTGATTAATATAGACAAAGTGTGATTATTTAAAATTTGGGTATATAAAGCTAAGGTTGTGTTTAAAAGAAAAAGAGATGATATTGGTATAGTTTATGTTTTTTTTCTTTATGTAAACATTGTGATTTCAATGTTAGAAATGTGAGGTGTTTGAATATTGTGAAAGCTCATGGTAACAGTGATAATATGTGATATGTGGATTTTTGAAATGAGCTTAAGACTTGCGAGAATTATATGTTCGATGTTGCTTTGTAATATATATATAATGTCTTAAAGTTGAAAAGTTAAAGTTTTAGTGGAATTTGATAAAGGTTATATGAATATTGATGGTTTAATGTATATTCAATACATAAGCTATGTGAAGTGAATAATATTGCACATGACAATATTATGAATTGAATAGTGTGATTAATAATATAAGAATTTATTTGAAGATTAAAGAAAGTAAGTAAGCAAGTAAAAATGAGTTATTTTAAGTTATTCGAGTAAAAAAAAGATAAAAATGAATATGAAGATATAGTAAATGCTTTTAAAGACAAAAGTGAAAGAGATGTCACATTAGGATTGTGACTAAGATGTATGTAAAACGTTATTATGGTTAGAATATTTATATTTATTGTAATGATAAATATTCTAAATCATATTGAGAAAAAATGAGAATGATTGTGTTCAAAGGGAAGTGATAAACATTAAGTTTGTATGGAATGTATGGAAAAGGAAAATAAAATAAGAGCATATAATTAAGTGTATATATGTATAGGATGTATGAGTTGGGTTTTTCAATATGAATTAAATTATGATATGTAAGAAATATGCATCACATTGTGAATGTGATCTATGGATGTATATGTGGTACAATTATTGGATTAGTGATATGGAGAATGATATTGTATGTATTAGTGAACCTAATAAAGATTAGGTTATGACTTGAACAAATTAGATGAATTTTATGATGGAATTGAGAGTAAGAATAGACTTGTGTAATATTGGACAATGAAATTGTTATAGTGATCACTAGATTTGATAATCATATAATATTTAGAGTTCCAAAGTATCCACATATGGAAAAGTATTATGTATTTGTATATTGTAAGAGATTGTAAATGGAATAGAAAGGAAGTGACAAAAGAGAAATTATGTAATGTTTACATGATGGAATATGTGTTCATACAAGAAAATAATAATATTGTTGAAACATGAATTAAGCTAGTGATGATTAAATAATCTAGTGCAAATTGGGTGATAACGGAGTTGGAATGTGTTGACTCTTGAGGTAGCCAAGGTTTGGAAATGAATACAAAATTCTTGAGATCCAATTTAGTATGGTAATTGAAAAGGTTGGAAAAAGAATAATAAAGGAACCATATGGATTTATAAGTTTCAATTATGACCCTTAATCTTTTATAATCCTATGTTTTGTTTAGTATATTGTGGTTGATTAATTTTGTTATTTTCTGATTTGGGATTGAGATAACATGATTCTCGTATAGTTCTGATGAGATTGATAATTATGATGTGGTAAAGTGGTATTTTATGATTTTATATTAGAAATTTGGTTATAATTATGAAACGTAAGGAAAAAGAAGAGAATTAAGAAAATGTGTTAAGCGTGGATAACACTTATTGTTAAGATAGCAATGGTATGAGATGTGAAAAGAGATTCAAAACAGAGAAATTACAAAAAGGTGATTGAAAGTTATGCTAAATATGTGTATGGTATAAAGTGAATGGGTATACAGTTTAAGTGAATGAATCATACATAATTAACAGGACATGAGATTATCATAAGAATTGGTGGAAATGATAATAAGATAATAGAAAACAAAATATATATATACTGAAGAACAATTTGGAGTGATTTGTTATCATGATAATTTGACTGAATATGGATCTGAAGAGATCAGGAATTGGATATAAGTTTGGTTGAATGGAATGAGGATATATATATAATGTGAAATCAAATGATAAGTTCAAATAAGTTACTTGTTGGTTTGAATTGAATAGGATTGAAATGTGGATATTTTGTGATAGATGAACCAAATGATCTAAGTAGTGTTAAGATTGTAAATCATTATTAAGATTTAAAATGTATAGTTGTACTAATAGTATAAAAATTTACATGATAATGTGGATGATGTAATACTTTGATGAATGTATGGACATTGATGAATTGAATTATATCAATTGTAAATAGTGATATAAAGAGAAAAAGGTTGATTATCTGTTAAATAAGTTTACAGAGGTTGTATTAATATTAATGTTAAGTGAAAAATATGATAGCGAAGGATTGAAGTGTAAGTAAAATGAAAAGATTGTTATCAATTAAGGTTTAATAAGTGGCAATTTTCAAAAGTGATTGTAATGACAAGATAAGCAATAGTATGATATAATTCAATAATTTCCAAGGGTAAAGTTAAGAGATTATTTTTAAAGAGATGAAGTGATATATATATATATATATATCTTGAATGTAATAGATGAATGGAATATATATAGACTATAAGATGAGTTGATTATTGTATAAAGAAAATTCATTGGGAATGTAATGAGCTATCTGGGTGGCTCTGTTAAGAAAGTTATAAGATAAAAATAGATTGATAATGGTGAGTTATGATTGACTTAAAGGGGGAGAGTAAAAGTTGAGTGATTTGATAAATTATAATGTAAGATATGATTATCTTCATATGAAATTAAAGATTGTATTATGTTAAGAATGGGTTGTTATGGTGTTAGATAATTTCGAGGACGAAATTACTTAAGGGGGAGAGAATTGTAATATCCCGGAATAGACCCTAAGAGTTTCGGAGTTATTGTTGTTGTATTTGGATTTAATGTATATGTGTATATGGGAAATATAAAGATAATATATATAAGACATATACATATACATCATATATACATGGGATATAAAATGGTGTAGGGAAAGTGAATTGTATATATATTTGTATAATTAAGTAATAATAATAATGATAATAAAGATAAAAAGAAAAGAGAAGAAGAAAGTCAAAGAAAGAATATGTGGTGGAGATTTAAAGTATTATTATTATTATTATTATTATTATTATTATTATTATTATTGTTATTGTTATTGTTATTGTTATTGTTATTGTAATATCCCGGAATAGACCCTAAGAGTTTTGGAGTTATTGTTGTTGTATTTGGATTTAATGTATATGTGTATATGTGAAATATAAGGATAATATATGTAAGACATATACATATACATCACATATACATGGGATATATATAATGGTGAAGGATAAGTGAGTTGTATATATATTTGTATAACTAAATAATAATAATAATAATAATAAAGACAAAAAGAAAAGAGAAGAAGAAAATCAAAGAAAGAATATGTGGTGGAGATTTAAAGTATTATTATTATTATTACTATTGTTATTGTTATTGTTATTATTATTATTATTATTATTATTATTATATATATATATATATGGATAAGGACAAAGGAAAGAAGTAGAAACTTCTTCTTCCTTCTACTCCTTCTTCGTCTTCTTCGTTCTTCTTGGCCGAGAGAGAGAGAGAGAGAGAGAGAGAGAGAGAGAGAGAGAGAAGAGAGAAAGATGTGATTTTCTTACCAAATTTCTTAAGGAATTCAAGAGATTTGATGATAGAGATGAAGATTTGATAAAGGATTCAAGTAAGTATTTATTTCTTTAAATTGATTTTCATTGTTTGAGTTGGGTTTGGTATGGTTGATGTGTGATGATGATGATATTGAAAGATTTAAGTATATATATGTGTTGATTTGGTAATTGGATGATGATAATATGATTATTTGTGAAGATGATGATGAATTGTTGAATAAGGGTTGAGTTTAATGAAATTTGGGGATTTGATAAATTGGTATATGAATGAAGTTTATAATGATGATTGGTGTGTGTTTTGAGTGTTGTTGATGTTTTGGTAAGTTTGTTATGGTTTTTGGGTGTGTTTGATGAAGATTGTTTGAAGTGAGTAATGATAAAAAGATGGGTATTGTTGGATGTTGTTGTGTGTTGACCGGAATCTGGGTTTTTAGTCGGACACGCCCAGAGACACGGCCAGTTTGTTAGGCGTGTCGTTGGTTCTGTTTTCTGGAGTTGGTAGCACGAGCAGTGACACGCCCATGTTATTGAGCGTGTCATAAGTTCTGTGTGGCAGTAGAATTGACACGACCAGTAACACGCCCGTGTTATTGAGCGTGTCATAGCTACTGTGAGTTTGGAGAATTGACACGGCCATGAGCACGCTCTTGTTGATTGGACGTGTTGATGTTTTTGAGATACAGAATGTATTACACGCCCAGTGACACGCCCGTGGTTATGAGCGTGTCAATGTTTCTGTGTTGTGGAGTTAGGGCAAGATCAGGAACACGCCCGTGTTGATGAGCGTGTCATGTGTTGAGTTTGCCCTAATTGATTCTTATTTGTATTACCTCATGTGTATTTCTAAGTGAGTGTGTATGATTACTTTTGGATTAGGTTTTAAGAGATGGAATTGCCCTAATCCAAGTATTGAAAGATCTATGGAAGAGAAGTTATATGGGAGTGAGTTCTTTAGAGGTAAGTACAAAACCCTATTGGATTGCATATAAGTATATTGTTAAAATAAATATTAATATTGTATATGCAATGAAAAGATAAGAGATATGATAATACATTAATACATATAAGATGTGAAGGCATTCAATATATATATGTTATGAAATGTGATAATGTGATATTGTGGTGAACTATGAAATGTGATAATGTGATATTGTGATGAACTATGAAATGTGATAATGTGATGTTGTGGTGAACTATGAAATGTGATAATGTGATATTGTGGTGAACTATGAAATGTGATAATGTGATATTGTGATGAACTATGAAATGTGATAATGTGATATTGTGGTGAACTATGAAATGTGATATTGTGATGGAATATGAAATGTAAATTGAGAGGTGATGATGTATAAAGCCATTGTGGTTGGCTATGATATTGAGAATGAGATAAATGAGGCATGTTTTGCCTAAATGATGCCATTGTGGTTGGCTATGATGATGTAAATGATGATGGGAATGAGAATGAAATTGATAATGAAATAATAAATGAATTGTGTGGCTAATGTGTTATTCATTTTCAGAGTTTTGTTGTTGGTGGCATGCCTAATAAGTGTAACAATCTCTTGAAGTTAGGTTGGATTGAATCCTTGAAGCCTAATTGAGATGTTACCACCCTTGAAGCTAGGTTGGGTTAGTTCTTGAAGCCAAGTTGGGTAGAAGCTTAGCATGCTTTGCTCCCCTTGAAGCTTGGTTGAACTTAATCCTTGAAGCCTAGTTGGGTATATGATATTGATAAATGTGATAACAAAACCAAAGCATTAACTCTGAACTTTGAATGACATATTAGTGTCTTTTGGGCCCGAGTCTGTCTTTGTTGTTAATGTGATGTATATACAAGTTGAAATAAATGAGTAATGGGATTTATGTTGCCTTTGTTGGAAATGTGAGTTGTGAATGATGAATTGTGGTTAGTGATATGATTATATAACATACATGAATTATTGAAAGGAGATATGGTTTGTGAAGTTATATGCAATATGCGATTATAAAGTATAAAATGATATATATGATATGTATGAGGTGAAATTGGTAAGTATCATAATATGAAGGTTCTATTAATTTATTGAATTATGTTTGATGGTTATGTTATATGTGTACATGTATATCCTCTATTAGGTTAATAGGATTATATGAAGAATGCATTGAAAAAGGGGAAAACTGAGTAAGAAAATGTTAAAACATGAGACTAAACATATGAGGTATGTTTCCTTTATATTGTATATTTTAATGGTTACTTGTACTACTAAGCTTTCGAGCTTAGCGCGGTTATCTTAATCGCGCAGGTATATAGGTGATGAAGCTGGAGATAAGCTACTATGTCACAACGAGGACAAGTGTAGTTCGAGACCAACTAGATGGTGGTGCATGCATGTAATTATACTGTATTTTCATAAGAATGTATTCATTTGTATAAATGAATCTTTGGAAGAAACAATGTAACTTATATTTATGTATTACCATGATAAGAATAACCATTTTGTAAATACTTTCATATGATTTAAATGTATTATGGTTTTAAAAATTAAAGTAAAGAGTTATAATGGTGATGAAAAGTGACATTCTTATACTCTATATACATATTGTATGTGTACCTGGTATATGTACAGTATTTATATGGGGTATCGGGGTGTTACAATTATTTTGGTATCAGAGCTTAGGTTTCGAGATTCTCGGCCTAAGTAAATTTACAAAGAAAAGTTTAAAAAAAATGATGATAAATGAAAATAAAAAGAATGAAAATTTTGATACATGCACATGCATTAACACCTAGGTTGGTCTCGAATGTGGCATAATATGATTTGTAAAATATTTGTGTTACATGAGATGTTTAATATAGTTGATGATATATGTGTATACTATGTTGATGTGAGAAGAAACCATGATTGTTGGCAATGATGTTGGAAATGAATTATAATTGAGGCATAGTGCCTAATTATTTATGAGAAATGAATTACGAAATGTAATGTGAAATATGCATGTTGATGAGACATATGAAAAATGTTATGTCATGTGCAACATGGAATGTAATATTGATGTTTATGAGTAATATTATGTATGACATAATATGAATTGAAAAATAAAGAAATGGAAAGGAAAATAAAGTTGGAAATGAGTTGAAAATCAAATTAAGATAAGAGTATGTACTCTTTCTTCTATACTTTAAACCTCTTTATAAGAAAGTTTATGTTGAGTTTGCTAGACAGAGGAAATAATGTCGAATTGTGAATATTGAAAGTTATGTTATTTAAATGAAGAGAGTATGGTGGTATATTGAATGAGTTGATGGGTATAGACAAAGTTTGACCATTTATGATTTGAATATGTAAAGTTAAAGTTTTTAAAAGAAAAAGAGATGATGTTGGTTAAATAAGGAATTATAATGGTGTTGTTGCATTGCTGTTTTAAATGCAAACATTGTGATTTTAATGTTAGAAATGTGATACGCTTGAGTGTTGTTAAAGCTCATATTAATGGTGGAAAGATGTGATAATTAGATTTTTGGAAATGAGCTTTAATATTTGTGAAAAGAATATACTTTGAGGTTGTTTTGTAATGTGTATATATAAGATGTTTTTTTTTTAAGTTGATATTAAGAACATAAGATGAGTGAATGGAAGTTTAAGTAAAGTAGTAAGTTGTGAAATTATAGTGTTAATGGAATTTGGGTAAAGACTATTTGAGTATTGATAATCTTAATGTAAGTTAAACCCATGAACTTGTGGAATGAATATTACTGTATATGAGAGTATTATTAAATTGAATAATGTGATTGATAGTATGAGAATGATTATGCTTGCATTGACAAACCTGAGCAAAGCTAGGTCATGGGATAATATTGACAGTAAGAAATGGGATGGATCAATGTGGATTTAAGAAATTGAGATTTGTCATAATTAGACTTGGAGAGTATAAAGAGATTATTGAGCCCAATGTATATATGAGTGGATGTAATGTACATGTGTATAGATATGTGAGTAATATATATATACATATATATCTATGTGTGGAAGAATAAACAAATGGATGTATAGATGGTATACTAATGCATTTAAAAATATATGTGAGAGAGATGTCACCTTAGTAGCGTGACTAAGATTTTGTGAAGTAATATCATGGTGATAATGTATATGTGTTGGGTTGATAAACAACTTAAGTCATGTCAAAAAGGGATAAAAATGATGTTGTTCACAGAATAGTAAAATGTTAAATTGTGTTGAAAATATGTAAAAGAGGAATTAAATATCATTGTATGATTATGTGTATACATGTATAGAAAATGTGGAATGAGTTTTTGATATGAATGTAATTGTAAAATGTAAGAAATGTGGAAAGTAAATTACATTGTGAATGTGATCTATGGATGTGTTATATAATTGCATATTTGATGTATATTGGAAATGACATTGCATGTAGTAGTGGACCTAAGAGAGATTAGGCCTTGATTGACGTAAAGAGTATGTGATGAAATGAAAATAAGAATAAACTTAAGAAATGTTGGATAGTGAAATGGTTATGGAAATAAGGATTAATTTGGGAAATGGTGGACAGTAATATTGTTATGATAATAACTGAATTTGGCTATCATAAATGTTATGAGCCAAAGTATTTGTGTGAGGAAATGTTCTGTGTATATAAATTTAATAAGAAATTATAAGGGAAAAAGAAAGTATAAAGAATGAAATTTATGTAAGATCTGTATAAGATTGAATGAGGTGTGAAGGAGAGGTTAAGGATAATATTGTTGTATATGAGACATGCAAATGGTGATCAAATAATTAAGAGTAAATTGTGTTGAGATAGAGTTGTCATATGTTAATTTTGGATGTAGTAAAGTTTGGAGAATGGAGATATAATATTTGTGATGCAACTTAGTAGTATAATTGGAAAGTTGGAAATAAAATAATAGAGGAACAGTATTGATTTATAAGTTTCAGATGTGATCATTAATCTCCTATGGTCATATAGTGTATTTATGGTATTTGGCCGATTAACTTTGTTATCCACAGAATTGAGACTAAGAAAGTATAACTGTAATACTACTTTGGTAAGATTGATAATTATGTTTCTAGAAACATGATTAACGGTTATGATTGATGAAGTGTATTTTATGGTTTTTGTGTTAGCAATTTGGTTATAATTCTGGAAAAGAAAAGACAGAAAGAGAATTGTGGAAATACTTTAAGTTATGAGTAATGTGAGAAAAAAGTAATTATTGTTAATATAGTAATGATATGATAAGTGAGAAGATGATAATGAAAGAAGATTGCAGAATGTGTTTGAGAGCTATATTGATTATGTTTATGGTATACGGTGAATAAGTGGATGGGTTTAATATTTGAGTGAGTAAACTATGAATGATAAGCATGGTATGAGATAATTATGAATTTTGGTGGAATTGTATTGAGATAATGAAAGATAAACTATGTGTATATTGAAAGATAAATTAAAGTGGATGGTTATTCATGATAAATTTAGATAAGTGAACTATTGATTTGAATCAAACAAGATTATGATGTTAAGATATTGTGGAGAATAAATCAATTGATCTGGTTTTTTGCTATAATTGTGAATTATTATTGAGATTTAATATGTATGGTTGTGCTAAAGGCATAAGAGATAAATAATGATGTATACAATTTAAAATTTTGATAGATGAACGGACATGAATTAATTGAATTATATCAATTTTAATGATGAGAAAAGGGAAGAAGTTGATTTCCTGTAAAGTAAGTTCAAAAGCATTGTATTAATATTGATGTTAAGTGAGAAAATACTAGAGAAGGAATGAAGTGTATGAGAAATAAGAATATTATTATCAATGAAGGTTTGATAAATGTTTGTTTGTAAGGATAATTGTAATGATGGGATAATTAATATTAAGATATAAGTTTATGATCTTGAAAGTTAAAGTTAAGAGAATAGTTATAAAGAGATGAAGTGATAAAATATTTTGAATGTAATAATGGAATGTAACATAAGTATGTTAAAGGATGATTGAATTTTTGCATATAGATAAGGTATTTGAGAGTATAATGAGTTATTTTGAATATTGGATGAGAATGTAATAAGGTATAAAGATTTTTATCGTGACAAGTTGTGGAATTGAATAATATAATTGACTCTAAGGGGGAGAGTGCAAACTATGTGATTTGATGAAAATTTTAAATGGTGTATTGGTAAGAATGGAATGTTATTGTACTGAGTAATTTCGAGGACGAAATTTTTTTTTAGGGGGAGAGAATTGTAATATCCCGGAATAGACCCTAAGAGTTTTGGAGTTATTGTTGTTGTATTTGGATTTAATGTATATGTGTATATGTGAAATATAAGGATAATATATGTAAGACATATACATATACATCACATATACATGGGATATATATAATGGTGAAGGATAAGTGAGTTGTATATATATTTGTATAACTAAATAATAATAATAATAATAAAGACAAAAAGAAAAGAGAAGAAGAAAATCAAAGAAAGAATATGTGGTGGAGATTTAAAGTATTATTATTATTATTACTATTGTTATTGTTATTGTTATTATTATTATTATTATTATTATTATATATATATATATATATGGATAAGGACAAAGGAAAGAAGTAGAAACTTCTTCTTCCTTCTACTCCTTCTTCGTCTTCTTCGTTCTTCTTGGCCGAGAGAGAGAGAGAGAGAGAGAGAGAGAGAGAGAGAGAGAAAGAGAGAAAGATGTGATTTTCTTACCAAATTTCTTAAGGAATTCAAGAGATTTGATGATAGAGATGAAGATTTGATAAAGGATTCAAGTAAGTATTTATTTCTTTAAATTGATTTTCATTGTTTGAGTTGGGTTTGGTATGGTTGATGTGTGATGATGATGATATTGAAAGATTTAAGTATATATATGTGTTGATTTGGTAATTGGATGATGATAATATGATTATTTGTGAAGATGATGATGAATTGTTGAATAAGGGTTGAGTTTAATGAAATTTGGGGATTTGATAAATTGGTATATGAATGAAGTTTATAATGATGATTGGTGTGTGTTTTGAGTGTTGTTGATGTTTTGGTAAGTTTGTTATGGTTTTTGGGTGTGTTTGATGAAGATTGTTTGAAGTGAGTAATGATAAAAAGATGGGTATTGTTGGATGTTGTTGTGTGTTGACCGGAATCTGGGTTTTTAGTCGGACACGCCCAGAGACACGGCCAGTTTGTTAGGCGTGTCGTTGGTTCTGTTTTCTGGAGTTGGTAGCACGAGCAGTGACACGCCCATGTTATTGAGCGTGTCATAAGTTCTGTGTGGCAGTAGAATTGACACGACCAGTAACACGCCCGTGTTATTGAGCGTGTCATAGCTACTGTGAGTTTGGAGAATTGACACGGCCATGAGCACGCTCTTGTTGATTGGACGTGTTGATGTTTTTGAGATACAGAATGTATTACACGCCCAGTGACACGCCCGTGGTTATGAGCGTGTCAATGTTTCTGTGTTGTGGAGTTAGGGCACGATCAGGAACACGCCCGTGTTGATGAGCGTGTCATGTGTTGAGTTTGCCCTAATTGATTCTTATTTGTATTACCTCATGTGTATTTCTAAGTGAGTGTGTATGATTACTTTTGGATTAGGTTTTAAGAGATGGAATTGCCCTAATCCAAGTATTGAAAGATCTATGGAAGAGAAGTTATATGGGAGTGAGTTCTTTAGAGGTAAGTACAAAACCCTATTGGATTGCATATAAGTATATTGTTAAAATAAATATTAATATTGTATATGCAATGAAAAGATAAGAGATATGATAATACATTAATACATATAAGATGTGAAGGCATTCAATATATATATGTTATGAAATGTGATAATGTGATATTGTGGTGAACTATGAAATGTGATAATGTGATATTGTGATGAACTATGAAATGTGATAATGTGATATTGTGGTGAACTATGAAATGTGATAATGTGATATTGTGATGAACTATGAAATGTGATAATGTGATATTGTGGTGAACTATAAAATGTGATAATGTGATATTGTGATGAACTATGAAATGTGATAATGTGATATTGTGGTGAACTATGAAATGTGATATTGTGATGGAATATGAAATGTAAATTGAGAGGTGATGATGTATAAAGCCATTGTGGTTGGCTATGATATTGAGAATGAGATAAATGAGGCATGTTTTGCCTAAATGATGCCATTGTGGTTGGCTATGATGATGTAAATGATGATGAGAATGAGAATGAAATTGATAATGAAATAATAAATGAATTGTGTGGCTAATGTGTTATTCATTTTCAGAGTTTTGTTGTTGGTGGCATGCCTAATAAGTGTAACAATCTCTTGAAGTTAGGTTGGATTGAATCCTTGAAACCTAATTGAGATGTTACCACCCTTGAAGCTAGGTTGGGTTAGTTCTTGAAGCCAAGTTGGGTAGAAGCTTAGCATGCTTTGCTCCCCTTGAAGCTTGGTTGAACTTAATCCTTGAAGCCTAGTTGGGTATATGATATTGATAAATGTGATAACAAAACCAAAGCATTAACTCTGAACTTTGAATGACATATTAGTGTCTTTTGGGCCCGAGTCTGTCTTTGTTGTTAATGTGATGTATATACAAGTTGAAATAAATGAGTAATGGGATTTATGTTGCCTTTGTTGGAAATGTGAGTTGTGAATGATGAATTGTGGTTAGTGATATGATTATATAACATACATGAATTATTGAAAGGAGATATGGTTTGTGAAGTTATATGCAATATGCGATTATAAAGTATAAAATGATATATATGATATGTATGAGGTGAAATTGGTAAGTATCATAATATGAAGGTTCTATTAATTTATTGAATTATGTTTGATGGTTATGTTATATGTGTACATGTATATCCTCTATTAGGTTAATAGGATTATATGAAGAATGCATTGAAAAAGGGGAAAACAGAGTAAGAAAATGTTAAAACATGAGACTAAACATATGAGGTATGTTTCCTTTATATTGTATATTTTAATGGTTACTTGTACTACTAAGCTTTCGAGCTTAGCGCGGTTATCTTAATCGCGCAGGTATATAGGTGATGAAGCTGGAGATAAGCTACTATGTCACAACGAGGACAAGTGTAGTTCGAGACCAACTAGATGGTGGTGCATGCATGTAATTATACTGTATTTTCATAAGAATGTATTCATTTGTATAAATGAATCTTTGGAAGAAACAATGTAACTTATATTTATGTATTACCATGATAAGAATAACCATTTTGTAAATACTTTCATATGATTTAAATGTATTATGGTTTTAAAAATTAAAGTAAAGAGTTATAATGGTGATGAAAAGTGACATTCTTATACTCTATATACATATTGTATGTGTACCTGGTATATGTACAGTATTTATATGGGGTATCGGGGTGTTACAGTTATTGTTATTGTTATTGTTATTGTTATTGTTATTATTATTATTATTATTATTATTATATATATAAGATAAGAACGAAGGAAAGAAGTAGAACCTTCTTTCTTCTTCTGCTCCTTCTTCTTCGTCTTCTTCATTTCTGCTTGGTCGAGAGAGAGAGAGAGAGAGAGAGAGAGAGAGAGAGAGAGAGAGAGAGATGATGATTTTGAGAGGATTGAAGATTTTTATTGAAGATTTGGCATATTAACCAAGTAAGTATTCATTCCTTTACATTGATTTTTATGGTTTGAGTTTGGATTTGATGAGGTTTTTGTGAGGATGATGATGAATTGTTGAGATTATTGAGTAAGGATTTAGTGTTAAATGAATTGGGGATTTGAGTATTTGATATATGAGTGATGTATGTTGGTGTTTAAGGAAGTTGAAAATATAAAATATATGAGTTTGATAATTGAATATTTGTATTGGTATTCAAGTATCTTTTTATTTGATTTGAATTAGGTTGTGAAGGAAGTGGATTGCTCTAAGTTAAGTGGTGAAGAGTTCTTGGAAGGTAAAGTGAATAGATTGAGAATGGTTCTTAAGGTAAGTAAACTACCTAAATTAATCTATTAATAAGATATTGAAACTTAACACATATTCATTTGTAAATGTGTTAAGGAATTGAATGTTTGGTTGATGTGTTTTAGCAAGGTGAATAATGTGAGAAATATGTAAATTATGTGTTTAGGACATTGATTATGTTCATTTGTGTGGTGTCATATTATGTATGAAGTGTTTGAGTGCAACCAAAGGGGATTTATAAATGTTAGGGGCTTAAATTCATGTGTGACACGGCCAAAAACAAGGAGAGACACGGCCAAGTAAAGGGAATTGGTTTGATTTTGGAGAGACACGATCACAGTCTCAGCCGTGTTCTCTGCCTGTGTTTGTCACTGCCAGATTTTTGTGGAGAGACACGGCCGTGTCCCTTGCCCGTGTCTGTGACTGTATGATTTTTGTTGTGAGACACGGCCACTGGCTCAGCCGTGTCACCTACTGCCTGAAATTGTGTTGAGAGACACGGCCGTGCCGCCTGGCCGTGTTCACTACTGCCAATTAGGGTTGAGAGACACGGCCACAAGCTTGGCCGTGTCCCTCAAGTGATGCTGGCCGTGTCCCTCAAATTGGTTAGTTAATGATTCTTATTCTTGATTATTCTTGTATTGTTGGATCCTCCAAGGGTTTTGTTGAGGATTCCAAATCTAAGAATAAGGTAAATTATATATGTGTATATCAATGATGATCATTCTTGATGAATGTTAAATGTGTTTGATTATGAATATGTAAATAATGAAGTATTCTAATGTGAATTGAGACTAAATAAGATGTGATGTAATTGTGATTGATAATGATGTTATATGAAATGTGTAGTATTTGAGATAAATGATTGTGTATTTGAAAGATGAAAAGCTATGATATGAATTGAGATATGATGATTTAAATGATATGAGAAGCCATTGTGATTGGCTATGATGATCTAAATGATATGAGAAGCCATTGTAATTGGCTATGATGATTTCAATTGAAAATGAAATTGATAATGAACTCATAAATGAATTGTGTGTCTAATATGTTATTCATTTTCAGAGTTTTGTTGTTGGTGGCATGCCTAATAGTAAAAATCTCTTGAAGTTAGGTTGGTTTGATCCTTGAAGCCAAGATGGGTTGAAGTTTAACATGTTTTACTCCCCTTGAAGCTTGGTTGGGTCAAAACCTTGAAGCCTAATTGAGATGTTACCACCCTTGAAGCTAGGTTGGATTGGTTCTTGAAGCCAAGTTGGGTTGATACTTAGCATGCTTTGTTCCCCTTGAAGCTTGGTTGAACCTTAATCCTTGAAGCCTAGTTGGGATAATGATAAATGTGATAATTAAACCAAAACATTAACTCTGAAAGTGGAATGGCATATTAGTGTTCTTGGGCCCATGTGTGTGTTTGTATATATATATATATATGTGATTCCTGAATAATGAAAATGAATAATGAGATATATGTTTGTCCTTGTTTTAATGTGAACTATGGAAGGAAATTAATGTTGTGTGATATATAGTAAATTATTGAAGATGAGTATAGCTTGAGAAGCTATGTGAAATGATGAGTTTATGATGTGTAAATTGTATATGATGATATATGATGTGTGAAATGTATATGAATGTGGAAATAGTGGATATTGTTTCATGAAGACTTTGATAAGTCATTGGATTGTGAATTACTGAAATAAAATGTATGAATATGTATATTGGTAAAACATTAGTAGAAGTATATATATATGAAAAGTATAGCCAAAAAGGGAAAAACATGGTAAGAAAATAATGACATAATAAGTTAAAATGAAAATATGATTTTCTCTATTGTATGTGTATATGATTTATTTGTATTACTAAGCTCTCGGGCTTAGCGCGGTTGTGTGATCGCGCAGGTGATTATGCGGTTGATCGGGAAATCAAGCAGTTATGCCACGAGAAGGGTAAGAGTGTTCTGAGACCAACTAGAAGGTGATGCATACATGTAAAGTTTAATTTTGTTATATTAATCACAATCATATATTCATATGTATAATGATTTACTAAATGTTATTAAAATCTAAAGATAGTATTGTTTGAACTTGGATAAGATTTTTAAATTAAAACTAGAAGTGACATTCTTACACTCTATATACGTATTGTATGTATACTAGGTATATGTATAGTACCTATATAGAGTATGAGGGTGTTACACCTTGAAGCCTAGTTGGGATGTTATATATGAGGCAATCCTCATTGTGAATATGATTTGCCTACGGGCTAGACAAATGTTGTTATATTGGACCAAAGTAATAACTCTAGAATTTGAATGGCATATTAGATCCTTTTTGGGCCCATGCTTATATTTGCTTATATGTGAATTATAAATTGTGAAACAATTGAGTAATTTATCAAGGTATGGTGATATAATGTTGTGGATGTGATATTCTTATGTATGGTGCATTGGTATTGCATTTGAATTACATTGTTATCAAAGTTTGTACCACTAAGCTTTGGCTTAGCGCGATTATGGTTCATCGCGTAGGTAACAGGGTATATCCGGTTGAACCAAAGAGTTCAGCTAGACCAAATCGAGTCTAGGCTTGAGACTTTGAGATGAGAGTCGTTAGTGGAACATCATGATCAAAGACAAACTGGCAGCATGTATAAATCTTATATTTATGTACATATTGATTTTGATGTATATAAATATGTATATTCCGCTGCTTATTAAATATGTTTTGGATAAACTTTTGAGTAATAAAGATACATATATGTTTTAACAAGAAATGTTCCTCTATTACTTATATAATTTAAATTAAATGTTTTAAGTTTATACACATTTTACAAATAATGAATTGATCATTTCAAAAAGGGTGTGACATTCTTGTATCCTCTATACATAGATTACACATATGAGTGTATGTGGTGTACGTATATTGGGTATAAGGATGTTACACTAGACGTTGGGCGTCACTGTAAAATTATTTTTGAGGTGAAATGACCTGGTCGTAAGCCTCAAAAATAAATCCTTGAAGATAGGCTGGGTGAAATGACCGGGTCGTAAACTCAGACCTAGTTGGATTATTATATTGATATATTACCTATGGGGCTAGACACATGGTGTCATTATAGACCAAAGCAATAACTCTGAAATTTGAATAACATATTAGATCCTTTTTGGGCCCATGCTTGTGTTTGCTTTTATATGAATTATGAATTATGGAATAATTGAGCAATTTATTAAGATATAATGATATAATGCATGAGATATAATATCCTTATGTGTTGTGCATTGGCATTGCATTTGACTATATTGTTATCAAAGTTTATACCACTAAGCTTTTGGCTTAGCACGCTTATGATTAATCGCGCAGGTGACAGGGTAGATCCAGTTGAGCCGGAGAGTTCGTCTAGACCGAGTCGAGTCTAGGCTTGAGGTCTTGAGTGCAGAGTTGATTTTTGGACATCAAGATCAGAGATAAACTGCCAACATGTATATATTTTATATTTTTGTACATATTGAGTTCATGTATATTAGGTTATATATTTTATATGTATATTCCGCAAATTATCAAATTTTTTTTAGATAAGTCTTTGGTGAAGTTGTACATTTGTTTTTAACAAGTAATGTTTCATCTATTATTTATATGATATCAGTTGAATATTTTAAGTTTATACAGATTTTATAAGTGAAGATTTGTTTTGTTTAAATGGGTTGTGACATTCTTGTATCCTATATTCATATATTACATATATTGGGTGTATGTAGTGTACGTATATTGGGTATAAGGGTGTTACACTCTTGGGCCATTAACACTTGATTGTATCCAAAAAATCCATATATGAATGAGTGTAGCATGCTAGAGGCTGCACTTTCAATAAGGACATCTATATGGGGTAAAGGAAAATCATCCTTAGGGGAAGCCTTGTTTAAGTCTCTGTAGTCAACAAAAACCCTAATTCTTCCATCTTTCTTTAGCACGGGGACTATGTTAGCTAACCAGTCAGGATAGCCATTACCTCAAGAAACTTTACTTGTATCTCCTTTATGAACTCTTCTTTGACTAGTTCTACCCATTCAGGCCTTAACCGTCTAAGCTTTTGTTTGACAGGTTTCATATGAGTGTAAGTAGGAATCAGGTGCTCAGCTATATCTATCCTCATAAGACTAAGCAAAGACTTCTTCATATTTCTTAAATGTTGATTCAAATCTCGCTCTCTCTTCAGGACTAAGGTTGGATGATATGCTAATATTTTTAGGATTATCGGTTGTTCCCAAATTTAATGATTGTGTGTCAACAAAGTTAATATTTGATGCAAGAAAGGATCCCTTGAAGCTAGCAAGTGGACCAATCACCAGGAGCAAGGCAAAGAGATATCAAGCTAGTATGGCTTTGCATATTCAAGAAGATATTTCCAAAGAGCTTCAAGAATTATCATTCAAGAAGATGGAGATAGAGCTTGAAGAAGGCACACCAAAGCTGATTATTGTGCTTAGTGTGAATATGGAAGCTAAAGGCTAGCTAAAGAGGTCCAACGTGCAAGAAAGGTCCATGGGGATTCATATGAAGCCTTGGGAAGTAATTTAAGGCCTTAGTAAGATGATGGAAGTGATTGGAAGAAAAGCTTGGAGTGCAGCCAGTTTCACACGTACCTGTGAGAATTCTGAAGCCCTGTGAGAATAGCTGGATGGACCTTGGAGTGCAGCCAGTTTCACACGTACCTGTGAGATTTTCTGAAGCCCTGTGAGAATAGCTGGATGGACCCACTGCTTAAAGATTATTAATTCTGTTTAATGGGCCACATTTTTATCATTATGGAAGGCTTAAAATTAGGATTTTGTTTCCATACTTTATATTTTCCTTAGTGGATTAGGATTACTTTATGTTTTTCCTTATGCAATTAGGAATGTTTTTCCTTATGCAATTAGGAATGTTTTCCATATGCAATTAGGAATGTTTTAGTTTTCCTTATGCAATTAGGAATGTTTTCCTTATGCAATTAGGAATGTTTTAGTTTTCCATATGCAATTAGGAATTTTGTAACCCTTATTTAAGGGCACTATTAGGCTGAATTTCAGGATACAACATTTAATAAAAATTTTCGAATTCTTCTACAAGTTCTTCTTGTGAATTTTCGTGTGAGAGAGATTAGAGTGGATTCTTTAATTCTTTCTTTGCATCAAGAATTAGGTTTACTTATCAACAAGAGTTGTGGCGTTTTCCTTCTTCTTACCAACTAAATCCTTCAATCATAGTGAGTTCGTGTCTCTTTATAGGCGTTGGGTTCCTTAGGAGGTGATTATCAAGTTTCAAGGAGTTCTCTACCATTGTTATACGTTGGGTTTGCTGCCATCGTTGCTAAGGGTCCGCGTCATTTGGTATCAGAGCCTTGCTACAAGATAATTTTTATCTAGTTTGTCTTTCTTGGGTTTGTTAATTTAGGTCTTTTAAATTTCAGCGATTTAGTGTTCTTAGAGAGTCTAGTCTTTAATTTTTGAAAAAGAGTCATATATCCAAATTCAAAAAGTCTAAAGATTGTTCAAAGAGTAATTCGAAACCTAGGAAAAGGAGTCTGATTGAATTTCAAAACCTAAGCCTTGCATCTAAATTGGATTCGAAACCAAGATTAGGGTTCTTGAAAGAAAGCAAAAGCTAGAGTTTTTGTTCAAGTTTGATTTCGATTTGATTTTGAGTGAATCTGGGGTTGCAAATTAAGTCCAGATTTCAAAAAGCTCTTGGAAGTAATTTAAGTCCCAAATCAAGGGGATAGTGAGAGGAAAAAAAAAGAAAAGAAAAAAAATAGTACAAAATCACCTCAACAAAAATTGTTTGATATTCTTGCTATTTGGGTTTTGGAATTCGAAAATCAGACCTTAATATTCATGTTATTTGAGTGTTATAGGTGGGAATTAGAGTCTAGAAGCTAGCGTTTTGGGTAGAATTGATTAGGTCCATAAAGCAGCTTGCCAAGTGTGGGTTGTTTTTGATTCATTTTATCCAAATTTGTCTTGTTTATTGTCTTCATTGTTTTTGATTTCTTTATCTAGCTTTTAATTCCATTACATTGCTAAGTATCATTTGCTTGTGTCGATACTTGGTTCTATATCGAGTAGTGCAAATTACCTTGCATTGCCTCCGGATACTTGTCTTGTTTTCTATCTAGTTCTAGGATTTAGGTTCTAGTTTCTTGAACGACTTGACAATTGTTGGTTGGTGAGCTTGGTTCTGAAGTGCAATCAAGGAAGACAAGAAAAGTGAGGTAATTCTAAACACTTGAGTGAATTTCGATTATTACTAATCTTGTTTCTTTGAGTTTGTTTGTTTGTTAACATGGCTGAAAAAGGAGAAGAGACTAGCAAAGAAGGAGCTATGGCCGAAACCTTGGCTAGGCTTAATGAGACTTTGGCAGTAATGCTTGGTCGAATGGAGATGATGGATACTAGATTACAAGAGAATGCAGCACGGCAAGCACAACAAATTTAGCAAGTGCAACAAGGGCAGCCAGCCGCACATCCAAATCCCATAATGGGAGCTAGAAGAGTGCTTAGGAGAGAAGGGCAAGGAAATCTTGAAGCCCTAGAAGCAGCCGAAAGGGTAGAAGATGAAGATGAAGGTGGAAATCAACCTACCACTGATGGTGACCTTACTTCCATCAAGATGAAGATTCCTTCCTTTGAAGGGAAGAACAACGCAGAAGAGTTCATAGAATGGGAGAGGAAAGTTGAGCAGATTTTTGAATGCCATAACTACACCAAAGAGAAGAAATCAGTTTTGGCAGCCATAGAGTTCAAAGGGTATGCTACCTTTTGGTGGGATCAATTGAAAGCTAATAGAAGAGGGAAAGGTATGAGGCCTATTCCTGAATGGTCAACCTTGAAAGAACTAATGAGGAGCTGATTTGTACCATCTCACTACATTCGGGATTTGTACAATCGACTAGCAAGATTAGTTCAAGGAGGAAGAAGTGTGGAAGAGTACCACAAAGAGATGGAGATGATCATGGCTAGGGCAAATATTGATGAAGATGAAGACAAGAAGATGTCACGATTTCTGGGGGAATTGAATTTGAACATAGCCAATGAATTGGAGATGTATGAATTCAACACAATGGAAGAGTTAGTTCAAAAGGCCATGAAGATAGAGAGAAGATTGAAGAATAAAGCTATTTTGAAAACTGGCTACTCTAAAGCTAGTGGAAATTTTTCAAACTTCAAGGGTTCAAGTTCGACTGGAGGTTCCTACAAAGGGGATTACAAGGGTTCTTTCCAAAAGAATTCTTCCTACAATCCTAATTTGAAGAAGCCTAATGATGGGGATGCAAAAACAGCCAAGGAAACACCTTCTAGACCTACTCCAAGTAGGGAAATTAAATGCCACAAGTGTTTGGGAAGTGGACACATTGCTTCTCAATGTCCGAATAAGAGGGTGATGATTGCAACCCATGAAGGGGAAATTGAATCAGAATCTGAACATGAAGAAGAAGAGGAGGCCAAATGTGGTGATAGGGCAAAATATGATGAAGAGGCTTGGGAGAATCAAGTCTTGAATGCTGAACATGGAGAGATACTTGTTACTAGAAGAGCCTTGAATATTCAAGTCAAGGAAGAAGGCTTGGATCAAAGGGAGAATCTTTTCCACTCTAGGTGTTTGGTGAATGGTAAGGTTTGTACACTTATCATTGATGGTGGAAGTTGTACCAATGCTGCTAGTACTACAATGGTGGATAAATTGGGGTTAACTTGTTTTAAACATCCCAATCCTTACAAGTTGCAATGGTTCAATGACACTGGGGAAGTAAAAGTGTTGAAGCAAGTCAAGGTACCATTCTCCATTGGGTGGTATAAAGATGAGGTTTTGTGTGATGTAGTACCAATGCAAGCTGGACATTTGCTATTAGGAAGACCATGGCAGCATGATAGAAGGGCACAACATGATGGCTTTTCTAATAAGTATACCTTTACTTATGAGGGAAAGAAGGTTGTACTAGCACCATTATCACCTCAAGAGGTGTATGAAGATCAGAAGAGGATGCTAGAGAGGGAGAAAGAAGTTTCGGCCAACATGAACCAAGGGAGTTCAAATTCGGTCAATGATGTTTCTTCAACACCCAAGGGTAATTCTAAGGGTAGGGAGAGAGAAAATAATAAAGTGAGTGAGTGCCGAAAGGGAAAAGAGGCCGAGAGTCAAAAGAAAGTAAGCAAACAAATAAATGGCCCATTGGTGAGAGAAAATAAGCAAGGAGAAAAAGCAAAACATACTTTTTATGAAAGAGCAAGAGAGATAGATGTAGGGAAGCCTATACTCATTATTATGTATAAAGAATTGTTACTTGCTGACAATGAAGAATCTCTTGATTCTTTACCTTCTAGTTTTGTGTCTTTGTTGCAAGATTTTGAGGATGTGTTTCCTGAAGACCTTCCTAGTGGTTTGCCACCATTGAGAGGGATTGAACATCAAATTGACTTCATACCTGGTTCTACAATTCCAAACCGGCCAGCATATAGGAGCAATCCTATGGAGACAAAAGAGATACATGAGAAAGCAAGGGCAAATATTAAGAAAAGGAACAAAAGATATGCTGATTCTGCAAATAGAGGGAGACGTGAGATGAAGTTTCAAGTAGGAGATTGGGTTTGGGTGTATTTTCGAAAAGAGAGGTTTCCTAACCAAAGGAAGAACAAGTTGCAAGCTAGAGGAGATGGCCCATTCCAAGTGCTGGAGAAGATTAATGACAATGCCTACAAGATCAACTTACCAGGTACGTATAATATTAGTGCTACTTTCAATGTAAGTGATCTTTCTCCTTTTGATGATGCAGATTTGAGGACAAATCTTTTTGAAGAGGGGGAGAATGATGCAAGAAAGGATCCCTTGAAGCTAGCAAGTGGACCAATCACTAGGAGCAAGGCAAAGAGATATCAAGCTAGTATGGCTTTGCATATTCAAGAAGATATTTCCAAAGAGCTTCAAGAATTATCATTCAAGAAGATGGAGATAGAGCTTGAAGAAGGCACACCAAAGCTGATTATGGTGCTTAGTGTGAATATGGAAGCTAAAGGCTAGCTAAAGAGGTCCAACGTGCAAGAAAGGTCCATGGGGATTCATATGAAGCCTTGGGAAGTAATTTAAGGCCTTAGTAAGATGATAGAAGTGATTGGAAGAAAAGCTTGGAGTGCAGCCAGTTTCACACGTACCTGTGAGAATTCTAAAACCCTAAACCCTTAATAGCCTTAAAACATGTTTTTCAAATCTAAAACCCTAATTACACCTTTCTAAAAACCAAAACAACAATCTATTTGCTTAAAACCCTAACCAAACCTATTATTTAAATCACATTAGCATTATTTTCATAAAAACATCTGAAACCCTAAATCTTTAAAACATCCAATAGCATTATTCTTTTAAAAAACAATATTAGTTCCTCAAAATCCTAAAACCCTATTTTCTAAATCCTAAGCCCTAAAATCTTAATTTTCAACACCAAAACCTACAACCCTAAAAGCAAATTTCTAAAATTTTCTAAGGCGCTGCCCCTTGACCCCGCCCACTAATCTGTAAACAGGACCGCCGTATGGGCTCGTCGAAGGGGTTAATATTTATTTTTGTATTATAAGTCTTTATGTTTAACTTCATTTATTATGATTATTCAAAATACAATAGCTTTATTCAAAATACAAACCTAATCCCTAATTTATTCAAACCATAAATCTTAATTAATTCTATTTTCCAAATCATCACAGTAGCTTGTTCCTTTTAAATATCTAAAGATTTTATTTTCATAAGATTCAATCTTATTTACTTAAACCCTAAATTTATATACTTACTATTTTGTTTAAATTAGATGAATGATTTATTTATGATGAATAGTTGTTTACATTTATTGATTTTCTTTGATATCAAAACATTGTAAGAGATATGTCTCCATATTTTGGGTACCTCATTAATTAATTTTCATGTAATTTATTTAATTTTATTAGACCAATTCAAATGGAATGTTTCCACCTTTTGGTGGGTGTCCTATTTAGTTTTAGACATGAACGGTGTAAAGACATGTTTCCATCCTCGGATGGGTATCCATTTATTTATTTTGTTTAGACATTGCTTTGATTTTAATATAATGATGCTTTATTTTAATTGTTGTTTCTAATATGGATAATATTGTTATACTTAAGAATCTTATAATATTAAGACCTACAAAGGAGGTCGGTTCTAATGAAGTGGGCGTTGTGGGGGTGCTGGGCCATTTCTCACCTTCCCCACACATACCTAACTTTCCAAACCCATTAGGGGGTTGGGGATTCCTTAGGAATCAAGTCATCCACCCCTTTCTTTTTTTTGGCCTATCCAGGTGGAGACTCCATTTTTCTCCAGGCTTATGCCCGTGTTCTCTAAGGCCCAAGCCTAAACAGTGCCGAAGTCGCAAGAACCATTCCACCGAGAGTGGGGGCAAAAATTCCCGCTCACAGTGGCGACACCACTGGGGATAAGAGAAGTTAATTTTGTTGCTCTTTATATTATTCTATTCTTTCTTATCATGATATTATCTATTGCATCATATTAGATTTGCATTGTGTGCGTGAGTTAGGATGCCCATGTTATCTATGTTGTGTTATGTAAGGGATACCATACTTTCACTTAAAGTATGGAGATCGAGCATGGCATAACCACTCATAGCCTTGTACCTTTTGGTATATACTTCCTATGGGAACCTAAGCCTTTTAACCCAAAGACTAAAGCTCATGTAATTGGCCTAGTTACTTTCCTCGGGTTTTTTACCCTAAATGCTTGTTGTTTGACTATGGTTAATTTATCTTGGCATAAATTATGGCTTATTTGGTTTGTTCTTTTTCTGATATGACCTAAATACATTGTATGCTCAAAATAAAATTTTTTCATTAAAGTCCAAAAGACCAAAGAAATTTTCAAAATTTTTTTCAAAATGGTCTTTGGATATAAAACTTTTCCTTAAACAAATTCTTTTCTCATGACCCAAATACTAAGCCCAAAATCCATTTTTTCTAAAATCTTTTTTACAATGGGCTTAGAAACAAAATTATTTTCATCCAACCTTTTCTTACAAAAAGCTTGCAAATTATTTATGTCAATTATGAAATACCAAAAATCAATTGTGAGCCTAGTTTATACTAAGAATAATTAATCATGGGCTTATTTTGGCTTGAATCATTAGTTACCTTTTCAAGTGAGAAATCTATTTATAATATTCCTCTTAATTTAGTTTTAAACCAATGTAGCATAAAAGCTACTTTAGTTGGCTAAATGGATTAAAACCTAATTAATGGGAATTCTCATGAACTGATTTCCATTTTTAAAATATAAGTATTGGTTGAAACGTCCAAGGGAATTATTCAAAAGAAAGATACCCCATGTTGGTATTTTGTGTTAACCATATTACCAAGAAAAAGAGACTTACCATTCATGTGTGGAAGTCATAAGGTTGGAATGAACGTCCTAATTATCTTTCTTTGTTTATTGTTTATGCATACATGCATACATACATTCGCATCTCATATCATTGATCCTATCTGGCTCACAACCCTGGATTACAACAGTTCAAAAGCTTACGATAATTCGACTTACGTTAGAGACGAGGAATCTAGCAACGACTCAATCACTTTCTCACCAAAAGAAATGAAGCCCGAACAAAGTCAAAGAATGGTGGATGAAGCCCTCAATGCCAAGATGAAAGAAATAAAGGAAGCCCTGGCCGAGACCATGAAGAATCAATTGGTTGCAATTTTAGGGAACGATGCTGAAGTATCTGCTAGCACCAAGAAGCCAAAAGACAAAGGGAAGGCTAAAGTTGGTGAAGTGTCTTTTGATGATGATAAGGTGATCATTAATGATGATGATGATTGGGCTCAATACTTCCAAGATCCTCCAGACAAAAAGGAGCCGAAGGTTGTTGAGAAGACAACTATTGAAAAGATCGAGACATCTGATGTTGAGAAGATGTTTGCTGATTTAGAAAAGAAATTTCAAAAGAAACTAAAAACCGAAGAGATGTCCGAGATTGATAAACTATTTGAACAAGATGAGGAGGTCCCTTATAAGTTCAAGATGCCATCCTTTGCAAAGTTTGATGGAACCGAAAATTCTCACCTCCATGTGAAGCAATATATCACTGCTATGCAATCTGCCCGAGCTACTAAAGCTCAAACTCTAAGATATTTTATGCTTTCATTGGACCCTATTGTCCAAAATTGGTTTAACACCTTAGAGGAAAGTACTCAAAATGATTGGGACATGTTGTACAAGGCTTTCATTCAGCAATATGGGTACTACCAGTCTAGAAATCATAGCATGCAAAAAGAAGTTGATGTTAATACACTTGGTTAAGCAAATAAAAGGCAGCTTTTAGATCTGGGGAAGCCTTTGTCTTGGGTCTTCAACAAGCTATAAAAGAAGGGACTATTAGAGCCAATGGCCCCTCGACCTTTGCCTAATCCTTTACCCCCAAAATTTGATCCTAAGGCTTTTTGTCAATTTCATCAGACTCAAGGACATGAGACCGATAGATGTACCTGATTGAAGCATGAGATCCAAGATCTAATCGATAGTGGTAACCTACCTGAGCCGGACAAGCCCAATACCAAGAATAATCCTTTGCCTAAGTTTGGAAGAGTACCTCAACGGCAACCTTCATGGTGGGAAAAGAATTGGAAGAAGATTTTGTTTTGTCATCCTTTTAAGATGGAAAAATTGAAGATGTGAAAGGAAAAGAAGCTTAACTCAACAAACTTTCCTTAGCTTGAATGTTGCTTTTCAATTTTGCTTTGTTTAATATTTAATTGGAACAATCATTTTTTCAAATTTAAACTTATTTGAATAAATTACTTTCATCAAAAATTTTGTTGGTCTTTGTTCATTTTAGTGCGAAACCAATGAGGAATCTAGCTTGATGTTCATAAATTAATGTATCTAGGCATCATGACTTGAATGACTTTACTAGGTGAGGGAATTGCTCTATAGCATTGAGTTGTGTATGCTTACTTAGAGAGGGCTCCTGCATAATTACCTTTGTCTAGGTCCTAGTCAGTCTTAGAACATGCTTTGACAAACTTTCGAGGTGAAATTGAACTTTGCTTATTTAAGGGAGAGATGATCAAGGCATTGTTTGACGAGCCAACAACTAGTATGCACCCTATTAAATATCAATCCCTAGTTGTCCCTTTGAGCCTTCATAAAATTTTAGCTTTCTTTTCATTGGCTTACAAACCCCAACAACCTACCCTGAGCTGTTGTGATACTTTTGACAAGTCTTATGATCACTAAGATGAAGAGGCAAGAAGATCAAAGAAAGAAATGAATAGTCAAGACCATGAAGATAGTTGAAGTTCTCAAGATCATAAGGGTGGTTGAAGTTCTCAAGACCATAAGGATAGTTGTCGTTCACTTGAATTAGACCAAATATCACAAATAAAGTCAGGACTGAAGATGATTAATACCACTACACTCATTCATTATTAGAAATGCAATTTGGTACAAACAAGACAACTCTTTAGAGCTAGAACCAAAAAAAAAAGAAAAGAAGAAGAAAAGAAAAAAAAAGAGACAAAAAGTAAAAAGAGACAAAAGGAAAAAAGGAAAAAGGAAAAAATTCTAAAAAGGCGGTTCAGAAAGCCAACCGAGTTCTCTTTTACCTAAGGCAGCAAAAAGCTTCCATTTAATTTATATGGACAGCTTGACTTGAATTGGTCCAACCCTTCAAAATCAGAGAAAAAGGAGAAACACCATCTAGTTTTTAAAAGTCCTGTACTTGATAGTCCTACAGGGAAAAAAGAACAAAATGCTCAAAGAAAGGGAAGATTAAGAAAAGGGAGAAGAAGAAAAGAAATGAATTTGGGTACCAAACGTTTTGCAAGGGCAAAGATTGTCCTAATCAAGATCCAGATTAATACCGAAAAGATGGAAGGATACTCAAAGCTATCTTTTCATGCTCTCAACTATCTAAAGTTCTAACAAGCAGTTTGTAGTGTGAAGGTTTGTCCATTATGTCATATCGACTCCAACTTACAAATGGCATTCATTTAACCTGTGTCCCTTATAGACCCCATTTCAAGCCTATCAAAGACCTGTTGATCTCTCTTGGTAGGTATAGTATATTAGTGGAGATAATTTAAATAAGCATGCATATGAGATAGATAATATTTAAACTCAATGATACCTTTGGCCAAGTAATGTGTATGTGCCTATTTGAAGTGCAACAATTCTTGCTTAAATAGAAATGATTCCCGAGATTAGTACGGTAACTAGGATTGTCATGTTATAAATATGTTAATTTGAAAAATCAAGTCCTGAGGTAAATTGACATTAATTTGGCAAAGTCAATGTTTGATTTCAAAATCAAAATTCAAAATTAAAAATTCAAAAAAAATCAAGTTAAGGGGAGTATGTTGAACTATCGAACCAACTGGCAAGGATGTGAAAAGTTACCAACTGGCGTGCTGAATCCTAGTATCAAATGGATGTATCTCTGCTGCTTGGGGCCTCCATTATTCATATTTTCAATATCTCAAAGATAAAAGCTATAAAAGTGAAGCCTTCTGCTATTCCAGTGCAAGACTTGAACAGGCATTTGAAAGAGTCAACGAGAACATTTCAGCCGATAACCTTGGTCTGTGAGTCAATGGAACCTCTGTAAGTATTATTCATGCATATCATGCATACATGAGCATATCACACTCATTTGCCTTTGTCAAAAATAAATAGTAATATTCTATGAAGCAATCATAAAGCGGATATAGAATCGGGAGGCATGGAAAGCCCATTATGTGGGCCAGCTCCAGAAATTTTGCAAAAGAAAGAAGAAATGCATACTTGATTCAATGAGCTAGACAATATACAAACATCAACCGAAGTCACATAGAAAAAATCATAGGGGGCAAGGAGAAGATTTGAAGGTTAGCTAAAAAAATGGTTGAAATTAATTTTGCAAAAGTGCAAAAGAAGAACAAAAAAAACAAAAAAGAATGGAAGATTAGAACTATCAAAAGAATGAAGACGCAGAAGACAAAAGATCAGTCCAGCTAGAAGAGCTGAAGCCAATATAGGACAAATCTGTAAGAATGAAGATCCACTTTCATGGGTGAAGACCTAATTTTCAAGGGTGAAGACCCGACATCTAAAAGATGAAGATCCACTTTCAAGGGTGTAGACCTAATTTCCAAGGATGAAGATCCAGCTTAAAGGATGAAGATCCACTTTCAAGGGTGAAGACCCTATTTCCAAGGATGAAGATCCATTTTCAAAGGTGAAGACCTAATTCCAAGGATGAAGATCCAATTTCAAAGGGTGAAGACCCGAAGTCCAAAGGATGAAGATCCATTTTCAAGGGTGAAGACCCGATGCAAAGCATGAAGATCCAACTCAAAGGATGAAGATCCAATTTCAAGGGGGAAGACCCGACGTCCAAAGGATGAAGATCTGTTTTCAAGGGTGAAGACCCAATCTCCAAGGATGAAGATCCATTTACAAGGGTGAAGACCCGATCTCCATAGATGAAGATCCATTTTCAAAGGTGAAGATCCGATGACAAGAATGAAATCCACTTTCAAGGGTGAAGACCCGATCTCTAAGGATGAAGATTTATTTTCAAGGGTGAAGACTCGATACCAAGGATGAAGATCCAATTTCAAGGGTGAAGACCCGATTTCCAAGGATGAAGATCCAATTTCAAGGGTGAAGACCCAATTTCCAAGGATGAAGATCCATTTTCAAGGGTGAAGACCTGATAACAAGGATGAAGATCCATTTTGAGGTTGAAAACCCACAATCCATTAAAGAATGGAGCAACCCAAGTCTTTTAAGAGTCCAGAACTAGAATCAAGTCCAGAACCCAAACCGTCTTAGTCCAGAACCCAAGTCTTTTCCAAGCCTAAGACCCAATTTTGCCAAAATTACAAGTCTTGTTGCTTTTTCACTCTCTGAGTTAATTCAAGATCGTTCAAGCAGGGGGCAAACTTTAGACCCTTAATTTTGGCCCTAAGTTGGTATGGTCTTAATTAAAGAATGCCAAAATAAATTCGATCCGATTTATAACTTCTAATAAGTCGGTTTGGATTAAAGAGGCATAAATTCAATTGTAAAACCCTAAAATCAAGTTGAGTCAACCCAAATTAAAACCTTTCAGTCCATAAGTTAAAAAATGAGTCAGGCCAGCCAGGACGACATGAGTATGCCTCATGTCGATCTGGCAGCCCACATCAACATGGGGTTGGACTCATGTTGACCTGGGCTACCAGGTTGACATGGCCTTAACTCATGTCGATCTGGTTGCCCAGATCGACATGGTTTCAATTGGTTTCTTTAGATTTTTTTTGACCGAAATTTCCTAAAGAGCTTAGAATTTGTTTGAAAGACAAATTAGCAGAGTTAGGTTTAGGGGTTTTTTTTATTGGTTTTGCCTATAAATAAGAAGTCTTAATACTTTAAAAAAAAAGGAGAAAAAAAAAGAAAAAAAATAAGGGAAGCAGGAAATTTTTAACAACATTGGGACAACAATAAACATAGAAGAACAGCAGCAGCTTTTTCGAGAACGAAGGAAGCAGCAAGCAGAAATATTTAGAGAACCAAAGAAGAAGGCAGAGTACATGCTGTCTTCACATTGTTCACCCATAAATAAATTTTTTGGTGGAACCAACGACAGAGGTTTAATCTTTAACCATAAATTATTCATGTTTACAGTAGCTTTATTTTCTTTAATTAATAAGAAAATGCAGTAATTTGATATTTGTTTTAATAACTTTAATTGTTTACTTTAGTTAATATATTAATCAGTTGGTATTCATAACTCCACTTGCATGTTTTATAAAAACTTACAACCATCCGGTAGCTATTGAGGGTTTGAATTAATCTTCAGAATCTAGTTTGTTTACTAAAACCTCAAGAACCATAAGTTATTTTATTGAAACTCAAAACCCTAAACTATTTTTATCCAAAAGCTTAAACCATTTCATTATTAAACTCCAAAATCTTAATTATTCTTCCAAAACTTTAATTTATTTCCCCAAATCCAAAATTATTTTTCAAAGGTAGTAAGTTAAAACCCTAAACCCTTAATAGCCTTAAAACATGTTTTTTAAGTCTAAAACCCTAATTATACCTTTCTAAAAACCAAAACAATAACTTGTTTGCTTAAAACCCTAACCAAACTATGAGCGGAGATTTTTGCCCCCACTCCCGGTGGAATGGTTCTTGCGACTTCGACACTATTTAGGCTCGGGGCGTTAGAGAACACGGACCTAAGTCTGGAGAAAATGGAGTCGCCACCCTGACGGGCCCGCAAAAAGAAAGGGGTGGATGACTCAATTCCTAAGGAATCCCTAACCCCTTAATGGGTTCGGAAAGTTAGGTACGTGTGGGGAAGGTGAGAAATGGCCCAACACCGCCACAACGCCCGGTTCATTGGAATCGGCCTCCTTTATAGGTCTTAATATTATAAAATTCTTAAATATAACAATATTATCCATATTACACACAATAATTAAAAGAAAGCATCAATATATTAAAATCAAAGCAAAGTCCAAGCAAAACAAATAAATGGACACCCATCCGAAGATGGAAACATGTCCTTACATCACATGCCTAAATAGGACACCCACCGAAAGGTAGAAACATGCCCTTTACATAAGTTCTATGTTAGAAAAGCAAATTAAATTACATGATATTTAACTAATGAGGTACCCACCAAGTGGAAACATACCTCTTACAACATTTAGAAACCTAAATAGATTAATAAAAGTAAATAATCATTCATCATAAATAAATCATCCATTAAAAGTATTAACTATCAATGGAAAATAAACATCCATCCATGATAAATTAAATAAACCAAGTATTGAGCTTAAAATAAATTAAAGCATATAAAATAAATCAAATCAATGCATAATCAAATGTAGAATTGAATAAGGCAAATAAAAAATCTAAGTTGTAGCTACTGTTTCCATTTAGGATCCTTTATTTCATGTGTTTAGGTTTTGGATTTTCATAGGTTTAAGCTACTGTGACTTTTTTTTAGGAATTAAAATAGATTTAAGTTTTATGTTTTAAAAGGTTGGTAAGACTCTTTGATTAACCAAATTAAGGTTTGAATGGTGAAATCATGAAACTAGGGTTTTGGTCACTTTAAAATACTTTTGATTTGTGGTTTTAAATGATGATTTCAAGCTTGCTGTGTAAAATTAAAATATTTGTGTTTTTATGGTTTTTAAAGTTTTAAAGGATTAAGGTTTAGAAAAAGTTAGGGTTTAAGGTTTTAAAAGGGCTAGTGTTCACTATTTTAGGTTTTGGAGTTGAATTAGGGTTTTAGGATTTAAAATTAGGGTTTCGAATGATGAATTGGTTTTTAGAATTTGGAAATCAATTTTATAATTTTATGAAGTTTTATGAATTTAAACAAACAATTTAAAGTTTATAAAAATAGAAAAGATATTTGTTAAGGTTTGTTGAAAGAAACAGAACCAAGTTTAAAATTTTGATAGAAACAAAATCAAATTTTGGTTTTGTTGAAAAATATGTTCAATTAGGGTTTTAAGATTTTAAAGAAGTAAAAATAACAATTTTAAGCCTTTTGAAAAATAAACCAATGAAATAAGGTTTTTAACTTTAGAAAAACTAAATTAAAGTTCTAAGGTTTTTAATTTTGAAAAACACAATTTCCTAATTTTAGCTACTATGAAAAAATAACTAAAGAATTTAATACATACCTCCTTTTGATAGTTCCTCCAACAAATAATTCTTCTTGAATGAAAAATAATAAAGGTAGTTGCTTCTTCTGATGGTTTTTTTTTTCTTTTCTTCGTCTGTCAAAAAGTAAGATTTTATTTGACTGCTTTCCTTCATAGATTCGGTTTCAAAGTCCCCAAGTTTCTGTCCCTCATTCTCCTTATCTTGCCTCCCTTTTTGTGTTGTTATTTATAGAAGTTTTTTATGGTATTTCCTAGTTACTCACGATATACCATATTTAATAAGAAAAGGAAACCGAAACCTAATTGTATTAGGTTTCAAAAAAATTACGTCGGAAAATTTTGCTAGCGAAAAAAACTACTGCGGAAAAATTATGCTGGCGAAAAAATTTGCCGTAGAAAAAATTACGCTGGCAAAAAAATCTACCCTAGTTGGCTGCGGCAGTGGGCGGGGAATTTTCCTGCGGGCGAAATGGCCCACGGCCAAGCCAGCTGGAATTTTCGGCGATGATTTTTTCGTCTTCGATTTTTATTTTTTTTATATTTTGATTTTTATTTGTTTATTTTTATTTTTTATTAATAAAATTTAAATAATAAAGCAAAAGTTATTTAATTAAGATAACAAAAATCATTTTAGACCAATTAAAATATTTTTGACAACACAAAAATTATTTGGGACTAAATAAAATATATTGGACCAGACTGGGTCAAAAATTAAGGGTCTACAGTTTGCCCCCTGCTTGAATGATCTAAAACTTTAATGAAAGAGAGTGAAAAGCAATAAGACTTAATTTTTGAGATGGTGGAGGTTTTGGGTTCTGAACCCAAGCTAAGTTCGGGACTTAAAAATAATTCTAGGTTCTGGACCTAATAGTAATATGGGTTCTGGACCCGGTTCGAGTTCTGGACTCAAGGATAATTCTAGGTTCTGGACTTAATTTTTGAGATGGTGGAGGTTTTGGGTTCTGGACCCAAGCTAAGTTCGGGACTTAAAAATAATTCTAGGTTATGGACCTAATAGTAATCTAGGTTCTGGACCCGGTTCGAGTTCTGGACTCAAGGATAATTCTAGGTTCTGGACCTAATGGTAATCTGGGTTCTGAACCCGGTTCGAGTTCTGGACTCAAGGATAATTTTAGGTTCTGGACCTAAGGAAAATTTGGGTTCTGGACCCGGTTCGAGTTCTGGACTCAAGGATAATTCTAGGTTTTGGACTTAAGAAAAATTTGGGTTCTGGACCCGGTTCGAGTTCTGGACTCAAGGATAATTCTAGGTTCTGGACCCAAGCTAATAATGTTTTATTTCAAAAAGTTTGGTTAATTTTTATGCATATGTCTTCTTATTGCCCCCTGGGTGTAAGAATATTTATATACCCGTAATTATTTGAATGATTGAAGTGAATAATTGAATTTACTATTTATTTACTGTGTAGTCATTGTTCATAGACTATTTACTATTCATAAATAGTAAATTTACTATTCATAAATAGTATCAAATAGTATTTACTATTGGAAAAAGTACTTTCACTATTTATCAATAGTAATACTATTTATGAATAATAAAAATTATTGTTCATGAATAGTAAAATTTATTCACAGGACAATTTCAATTTCATTTCAGGATGAATAGTAAAATTTATTCACAAGATAATAAAAATTACTGTTTATAAAAATTACTGTGTAGCCGCCATTCCTTCATTTCATTTCACAGCACAATTTCAATTTCATAATTCTCTCAAATTTCTTTCAATTTTAACACATATTTTTCAAAAACAATGCATGCTTCGAGGTTAGGGACTCATTCTAATGCCGAGTTATTGGAGTTTATTCGGCATCATGAAGATGAAAATTTAGATATACTAGCCGGGATGCCGCTCCATCGCAGTTCCAATCAAAAGAGCGAGGTAATTATTTTTTCCCTTTTTATTTCTTGATTTTTCTTTTTTTATTTTATTTTATTTATATATTTTTATATATATTTTTTATTTTTTGTTATTATTTGTTATTGTGAAAAATAAATTAATTTAAGTGGATAGAATAATATGTACTTACCTGGTATTAACTTACCTAGGTCTGTGTTAGCATGATCATTGTGTTGTTCGGGCTGGAGGGTGTATTTACAAAGCCCAACAATGGTATGATGTAGTGCCTTCTCGGGTAAGGCGGATTATCCGAGATTACGGCTTTGGGCAGTTCATCTTACAATTGCGATCCGAGGAATATCAGACAGACCGGAGAGTAGTCCAGGTGCTTGCAGAGTGATGGTTGGATACAATCCACACTTGTCACTTGCCCATTGGAGAGATGACAATTGGTCCAGTTGATTTTACTACCATAACCAGCCTTCGATATGATGGTGAACCGGTCCCTCTAACCAACGATATTTTAACATTTGAAGAAATTCATGAATTAATTAATATGGAACCATCATATGAGATAAAAATCGAGCCAATTCATAGTTATTGGATGAACTACGAAGGACGGGTTGGCAGAGACACGGTCGAACAGTATGCTCGAGGATTTTTGTTATATCTGCTCGGGTCGACCATCTTAGGCAGCACTGAAATCTCCATCCACTTGTCAGTGTTGAGTGCCCTTTCTTATCTCACAAAGGTACCATCTTCTGGCTGGAGCGAAGCTGGTCTCGCGTGTCTTTACCATGGTCTTGATAAGCTTTGCCGAAATAAGAAGTCTTTTGTTGGCTTGATGGCGGTTGTCGAGGTATTCTTTTCCTTCAGCAATGTTATTTCCACTCTTTTCTTGCATGAATTTGATCTTTACTATTATCGTCGTAGGTATGGGCATATGAACATAACCTTGTGAGGGTACCCGATATTTCCTGAGAGAGAATCGGGTATCCGAGATTAAATTACTGGTTGTCTAATCGTGTGAACGATCCCGGCTCTCATCATGTGCATACTAACCGCTATGTTTTGAGCTGCTTAACCTGGGACCAGGTAAAATAACATTAGTACGCTTTAAATTTTATGTGAATGTTTTACTTACCTTATGTTATTTTGCAGGTGAATTTGGCCTGGTGGAGCCCAGAAGAGCGAGCAAATTGGTCTCCTCTGATGAGGACTGCACTATCTTTCAAAACATTCTCACCGAATTATTGTTGGCCCAGTGTCTAATAGTTGGTTTCTCGAGGAGAGAGTTTATGAATGGTTTCTCAGTCCAGAGCAGCGGAGGTTTTCGATGCAAATCCTGAAATATACTTTAAATATTATGTCAATGCCGAAGGATGCATGGTGGTCGGCCCGGTATGGTTATGATGCCGAGTCATTTCTCCATTTACCGGGCCCATTTATGCCCATTTTATTCAAATAAGACTCCTGAACTTTGATGTATCTCCTGTTGGTGTGCGGGAGATTTTCGACGAAAATGAGGGTAGAGATGAAGAAGAACATCACGGTGCTGTAGGAGAGTCTATTCCACATCTCAGGGTTAGTACTTCTCAGGTAAAACTTTTACCACTTTCCCTTGCAACTGCTTCTTTCTTTATTGACTCTTTAATGATTGCTGTAGGCTGTTGGCTCATTTGATCACGAGGCTGGACCTTCTTTTACCGCCCCTTCGTTTGCTCATTCTAGCCCTCCAGATATGCCATCTCATTCGCAGGGCATTGATATGAACTACCTGGTTATGCTATATGTATGCATGATTATGTATGCTCTTATCTTTTTCCTTCTTGGCTCATAGCGGATGCTCGAAGAAAAAAATAAGAAACTTCAAGAAGAGTTAGCTGCAAGTCATCAGCAGGCTTCTCATTTTGAGAGCTTATATCATCAATCCGAACAACATTTCCGAGACTTTCGATTTCAGGGAATGAGCGATCCTGGTGCTTCTTCATCAAGAGGCGTCCAAACTGATGACCATGAAATCCTTTTGTCTGCTTCTAATGAGGACCATGACAGATCGAAATCTCAAGGTAATAGGGATTTTGGTGCTCCCGCTTCGGACAGACTCTGGACGAGTGATTTGCCCCCTCCTCCAACAGGCGATGACTTTTTCAAGGCTTTATTTGATGACCTACCACCACCCTCTTAGTGATATGTAAATATTGTAGCAATTGTAAAATATTGTACAATAATGAAAAATATACAATTTGCCTCTTTACTGTAACTTCTTTTTTTTTCTTTCTTTTTTCGTTACTGCACCACTTTTTTTTTTAATCACAGTACATCATAATTTACATCCACATCTTTTGCTAAACCAAATCCAACGTGGTAAAGGAAATTGCCACAAATTCCTTATGTCATATGGTCTTACCCTTCCCATCACCTTTTCCTTTTCACTTTTGGAAAAGGTTTGTTTCTTCTATATAAATCACCCTTCATACCATATTTTAATGCATAAAACAAAATTCTTTCTCTTTGAACGTGAAGACTCTCTTTAACAATTTTAATTTTTTTCCTTTATTCATTCACCATGACAGAGCATCATTTAAAGAGAATAAAAATTTTATTTAAGAATATGGATGCCATTCATTGGAAGCAAATCTCATGGTCAAAACTTAATGTTTTCAAAATGTCAAATTGGACCACTCCTTTTTACATGCCACGGCTTCCTTTTGGAATACGAATTCCAGGGTATTTAAAATTAATGGTTTTGAAATCTGTCCCTTGATTGAAGAATTTGAGGCCATCCTTGGATATCCAAATAATAAACAAATGGTGTTACCCACATTGATTTCCAAGACTCAACAGAAGATGCACATGTTATTTCAAATTCCAAAACTCGAAGTTCTTCGGTTGATGAGAGGTGAAAAAATTCTACTTGCCCCTTTGATTGACTTTTGTTTCTCTCATTTGGCCCCTACTAAGGCATGGGGACGCATGCTTTGTCTTTGCGTACTCGGCCAATTCTTGCTTGTTTCTTCTGACGACGATATTGATTCGCGAGTATTGGATATTATCGACCAAATGGAAGGAGGCTTATAGCCAGTACCTGTGATTTTAACCGAGACCTTAGTTGGATTAGACCGATTTAAATCAGGATTGTCAAAGAGATTGACTGGGAGTCCATTGCTGCTTTAGGTAATTACCTAAACTGCCCTTTCGGGTTTTCAATTTAGGTTTTTTTTTTCTTTCTTTTCTTAATTGCTCTAATTTTTGCCTAGTCCGCCCAAGTTGGTTTTCGAAACTAGCGAGCTATCCTAATTTTTTCCTAAGCTTCCCTTACGGGTTTTCAACTTAGCGGACTCTTTTTTTTTAATTAAATTTAATTCTTTCTTCACAGATTTGGCTTCAGGAGAGTCTTTGCTTGCTTGATACTACATCCATGGATTTTGCCAGATACCTGGCACGTCATCATACTGCTAGGAAGCTACGCCATCCTGCCTCTTCATATGCTAAATGGGTTGACTGGATCCACTCACGCTCCGAAGTTAATATCTATTGGTTGGTACTTTGGTGGAAGATTTCTCGTATCACCATGCGTGTAACACCCCCACATTCAATACATGCACACTACAACCACCACAATGTAGTATACATGCACTAAACATAGGGATGCTACGGATATTATTAACATTCAAATGGTTTTAAATAATACTATCTTCTTTCTCATATACATTATAGAAAATAAGTCATTAACTTATTATATAAAACAAATAGATATATATATATATATGTATACATTTACTTAATACACAGCGGAATATAGAAAATATTTACATATATGAAAACATTTAAATTCATATTTACAAATATACATATATTCACACTATAAACAATATTTACAAAATATAAAAGAGTTATACATGATTGGCAAGTCTGCTCTGATCTTTAAGTTCCCAAAATCAACTCTTCAACGTCTACTCTCACTCGGTCTCGAAGAGCTCTCGGGTTCAACTCTATCAACTCTATCACCTGCGCGATTAAATACTATCGCGCTAAGCCAAAGGCTTAGTAAGATAATTCATGCTAATGTTATGCTTTAGTGCAATGCAATGTAAATTGTCAATCCATACTATACATGTAACATCATATATGCAAAGCTAACAACATACCTTACATTTCATAATTCAATATAAGTAGACATATCACATTTCAACATCTTTTCATATACCTCATTAGTTACTCATTAAACCATTCATGAACAACACTAAACAAAGACAAGCATGGGCCCAATACACACTAATATGCCATTCAATTTTCAGAGTTAATGTTTTGGTTTTGTTATCACATTTATCAATATCATATACCCAACTAGGCTTCAAGGATTAGATTCAACCAAGCTTCAAGGGGAGCAAAGCATGCTAAGCTTCAACCCAACTTGGCTTCAAGAACCAACCCAACCTAGCTTCAAGGGTTGTAACATCTCAATTAGGCTTCAAGGATTCAATCCAACCTAACTTCAAGAGATTGTTACTATCATTAGGCATGCCACCAATAACAAACTCTGAAAATGGAATAACACATTAGCCACACAATTCATTCACATTTCATTCTCAATTCTCATTAATTAGGCAAACATGCCATGTATCTTTCAATTGAATCATCATAGCCAATCCCAATGGCCTCAAATCAAACAATATCTCAATTCATATTAATCATATAACATCATTGATACAACATTTCAAAGTACATACCACATTACCATTCACAATGCATATAGTCTAACATTGTTCATATGTATCATCAATATCAACAAAGGTGTGCTACAATCTCAACATCAATGAATGTATGTTCCCCATATGTTTGATTAGGTCCTTCTTATCTTTGAAGTATATTTAAAGTGTTTATGTTTAGGTTTAAGTATCAATAATATCTTTGAAGAAACAAAACCATACAAAAAGAACAAAAATAAAAACAGTAGCCAACACATTTGAGGGACACGGCCAAGCTTGTGGCCGTGTCTCTCAACTGAATTTTGGCAGTGACAGACACTGGCATGGGACACGGCCGTGTCTATCAAAAACCAATCCAACACGTCCAAAATTTCATGACTTGGCCGTGTCTCTCAATGCCTTTGGCCGTGTCACCGAAGAACAACACCCTAACCAAAACCAATTCTCTTCTAATATCACTCAACACAATATACACCATATAACATGTTTCAAATGAATATAATCAATGTTCTAAACACATATTCATCACAAAAACCACTTCACAATACATTAATATTACATTTAAACAAATACCATTTCAAAACCCTAAAATCCAACATCATTCATAATCTTTCAAAATCAACATCTACCACTTTCCACAACAACACCTATGTAACCTTTTAACTTAAAATCACTTTAACACTTGAAAACACATCATAAACACATCTCATCATCAAATCCTACAAACCCTAATTCACTTCAAACACCCCTTCAAAAGAAAAGAAGAAATCAAGGAAAAGATCTTACCTCAAATGAAGAAATTTCACAAATCTTTAACCAAATCCTTTGATTGCTTCTTCAATTTGCTTCAAGCATCAAGAACACCTCTCTTGCTCTTTCTCTTCTTGGATGGCCGGCACACACATGAGAAGAAATGAAATCCAACACAAATCAAATAGCTTTTCTTCTTTAAATCTCCACCATGCAATCCAATTCAAGCAATTACCAAAACACCCCTCAATCATTTAACTAACCTCTTGTCTCTTATATGCCCATATATGTAATTACACACTCAACACAAATAAATATCTCTTCCATTGACTCTCCCTTTGACTTATGTATATGTTATATATATTATCATATAAACAACATATACACTTTACTCTAAACCCTCTTTCTTTCCCAAAACACATATACACAAGCATTCTCTTTCAAACCTCTTTTCTTATCACATAACATATACATTCAATCCCATTTACAACAACAACAACAACAACAACAACATAAACAAAACTTCTAGGGCATACATGAGGATATTACAATGCGGACATACTTGATGTATGTTCCCCTTGCTGCTCTTCATCAAGGTACATGCTATAATCCTCACCGACTTGGCCATTAGTATGGAGCTGAGCCTCATGATTCTGACTTTGCTCCCGACTTAGACATGCCTTGCTTGACTGAAGCCTACTTGGATTGGTTGAGGCAAAGCTGGCCTGCACGTTACACTTATCGACTACCATAGATTTTACATTTTTCAATTTAGAAAGTGTATTGTTAGGATGAAAAAATAATTAAAGTAATAGAAACCTAAATAGATTAATAAAAGTAAATAATCATTCATCATAAATAAATCATCCATTAAAAGTATTAACTATCAATGGAAAATAAACATCCATCCATGATAAATTAAATAAACCAAGAATTGAGCTTAAAATAAATTAAAGCATATAAAATAAATCAATGCATAATCAAATATAGAATTGAATAAGGCAAATAAAAAATCTAAGTTGCAGCTACTATTTCCATTTAGGATCCTTTATATTCATGTGTTTAGGGTTTTGGATTTTCATAGGTTTAAGCTATTATGACTTTTTTTTAGGAATTAAAATAGATTAAAGTTTTATGTTTTAAAAGGTTGGTAAGACTCTTTGATTAACCAAAATAAGGTTTGAATGGTGAAATCATGAAACTAGGGTTTTGGTCACTTTAAAATACTTTTGATTTGTGGTTTTAAATGATGATTTCAAGCTTACTGTGTAAAATTAAAATATTTGTATTTTTATGGTTTTTAAAGTTTTAAAGGATTAAGGTTTAGAAAAAGTTAGGGTTTAAGGTATTAAAAGGGTTAGTGTTCACTATTTTAGGTTTTGGAGTTGAATTAGGGTTTTAGGATTTAAAATTAGGGTTTCGGGTGATGAATTGGTTTTTAGAATTTGGAAATCAATTTGATAATTTTATGAAGATTTATGAATTTAAACAAATGATTTAAAGTTTATAAAAATAGAAAAGATATTTATTAAGGTTTGTTGAAAGAAACAGAACCAAGTTTAAAATTTTGAAAGAAACTAAATCAAATTTTGGTTTTGTTGAAAAATATGTTCAATTAGGGTTTTAAGATTTTAAAGAAGTAAAAATAACAATTTTAAGCCTTTTGGAAAATAAACCAACGAAATAAGGTCTTTAACATTAGAAAAACTAAATTAAAGTTCTAAAGTTTTTAATTTTGAAAAATACAATTTCCTAGTTTTAGCTACTGTGAAAAAATAACCAAAGAATTTAATACATACCTCCTTTTGATAGTTCCTCCAACAAATAATTCTGCTTGGATGAACAAGAACAAAGGAAGTTGCTTCATTTGATGGTTTGTTTTTTCTTTTCTTTGTCTCTCAAAAAGTCAGGTTTTATTTCACTGCTTTCCTTCACAGATTCGGTTTCAAAGTCCCCAAGTTTTTGTCCCTCATTTTCCTTGTCTTTCCTCCCTTTTTGTGTTCTTATTTATAGAAGTTTTTTATGGTATTTCCAAGTTACTCATGGAACACCATATTTAATAAGAAAAGGAAACCAAAACCTAATTGTATTAGGTTTTAGAAAATTTGCGTCGGAAAATTTCGCTAGCAAAAAAAAAACTGCTGCGGAAAAATTGCGCTGGTGAAAAAATTTGCAGCAGGAAAAATTGCGTTGGCGAAAAAATCTGCCTCAGTTGGTTGCGGCAGTGGGCGGTGAATAAGCCTGCTGGCCATTTCGCCCGCAGGAAATTCCTAAGGGCGAAATGGCCCACGGCCAAGCCCGCTGGAATTTTCGGAGATGATTTTTTCGTCGCCGATTTTTATTTTTATTTTTTGATTTTTATTTATTTATTTTTATTTATTATTAATAAAATTTAGATAATAAAGCAAAATTTATTTAATTAAGATAACAAAAATCATTTGGAACAATTAAAATATTTTTGACAACACAAAAATTATTTGGGACTAAATAAAATATATTGGACCGAACTGGGTCAAAAATTAAGGATCTACACAAACCAATTTTTTTAAATCACTTAGCAATATTTTCATAAAAACATCCGAAACCCTAAATCTTTAAAACATCCAGTAGCATTATTCTTTTTAAAAAATAATATTAGTTCCTCAAATCCCAAGACCCTATTTTCTAAATCCTAAACCCTAAAATCTTAATTTTCAACACGAAAACCTACAACCCTAAAAGCCAATTTCTAAAATTTTCTAGGGCACTGCCCCGACCCCGCAAGTGGCGCTGCCCCTTGACCCCGTCCACTAATCGGTTAGCAGGACCGCCATATGGGCTCGTCGATGGGGTCAATATTTATTTGTGTATTATAAGTCTTTATGTTTAACTTCTTTTATTATAATTATTCAAAATACAATAGCTTTATTCAAAATACAAACCTAAACCCTAATTTATTCAAACCATAAATCTTAATTAATTCTATTTTCCAAATTATCACGGTAGCTTGTTTCTTTCAAATATCTAAAGATTTTATTTTCATAAGCTTCAATCTTATTTACTTAAACCCTAAATTATATACTTACTATTTTTTTTTGAATTAGATGAATGATTTATTTATGATGAATAGTTGTTTACTTTCATTGATTTGCTTTGATTTCAAAATATTGTAAGAGGTATGTTTCCATATATTGAGTACCTCATTAATTAATTTTCATAAAATTTATTATATTTAATTGGACCAATGTAAAGGGCATGTTTCCACCTTTCTGTGGGTGTCCTATTTAGTTTTAGACATGGACGGTGTAAGGACATGTTTCCATCCTCGGATGGGTGTACATTTATTTATTTTGTTTTAACATTGCTTTGATTTTAATATAATGTTGCTTTATTTTAATTGTTGCATGTAATATGGATAATATTATTATACTTAAGAATCTTATAATATTTGAACCTACAAAGGAGGCTGGTTCCAATGAACCGGGCGTTGTGGGGGTGCTGGGCCATTTCTCACATTCCTCACACGTATCCAATTTTCCAAACCCATTAGGGGGTTGGGGATTCCTTAGGAATCGATTCATCCACCACTTTCTTTTTCCCTGCCCATTCGGGTGGTGACTCCATTTTTCTCCGGGCTTAGGCCCGTGATCTCTAAGGCCCCGAGCCTAAATAGTGCCAAAGTTGCAAGAACCATTCCATTGGGATTGGGGGCAAAAATTTCCGCTCACAATAACACAACACGGGTAACAAAAATTTCCTAATTCATGCACAGAATATAATATAACATGATGCAATGGATGATATCATAGTAAGAGAGAATAAAATAATATAAAGGCCAATTGAATAAATTTTTTTTATCCCCAATGGAGTTGCCACTGTGAGCGGGTATTTTTACCCCCACTCCTATGTAGAATAGTTCTTTTAACTTCTGCATTGTTAGGCTTAGGGACTTAGAGAACACGGGCCTAAACCTGGAGAAAATAGAGTCGCCACCTGGACGGGCCTAAAAAATTAGAAAGGGGGTGGATGACTCGATTCCTAAATAATTTCCAACCCTAATGGGTTTGGAAAGTTGGGTACATGTAGGGAAGTTGAGAATGACCCAGCACCCCCTCGGCAATTCATTAAAACCGGCCTCTTCTTTAGATCTGTATATTATAAAATTATTAAATATTATGATATTATCCGTACTACATGTGATTCAAAATAGATAAAGATTTTATTACATTAAAATTCAAAACAAGTCAAAACAAAAGTAATAAATAAGCACCCATCCGTGGATGAAAACATACCTTTACAATATCCAAAAGAAAGATAAGAGAGATAAAAAAAATGGAACACCCATCATAGGTAGAAACATGTCCCTTACAACAGTCCTAAAACTAAAACTAAATTTCATAATAAAAACCGAGGAACCTACAAAGTGGAAACATACTTCTTACAATTTTCAAAAATAAAATAAATTGAAACATTCAACTATTCATCATAAAATTAAATAAAGATAAATCATCCATCACAAGCCAAATCGAAAAAATAAATCATACATTCATAAGAGCATGTAATAAATTAAATAATCAACACTAAGTTTTTAAATTATTAAATATATAACAAGGGTTTACATCTTAAATTAGGGCTCATAGAAAAAAATTAGGGTTTTAGGGTTTATTTTGGGAATTTAGGGTTTTAGGTTGAAAATTGGAATTTTGGAGCTACTGGATGAAATTATTTTTTGGTTACTTAATTAAAGTTAGGAGATTTGGAAAATAGGGTTATTGGGCTAAGGGTTTTGAGGTCTATGGTGGTTTAAGCTTTGAGAAATAGATTTTCAATTAAGGTTTAGGTTTTGAAGTCATAGCCACTAGGTATTAAGGTTTACATAATAGGTTTGGAATTAGGGTTTAGGTGTTTGAGGCTTAAGAGTTATGGATTAGGGTTTTTGGAAATTGGCTTTATAAATTAGGGTTTTTGGAAAATAATTTTGGATCTTTAGGATAAAGGGTAGGGTTTTAGTTTTTGAAAAACACAATTGGGATTTTGGTATATTAAAAAAAAAGATTTTAGGTTTTTGGTATTATGAGAGTTGGTTTTATATTGCTGGGATTAAAAGGTTTAGGTTTCAAGAAACAAATTACAGTTTTGGCTGGTTTGGGAATAAATTAGGGTTTTCAATATTATGAAAAATAGATTATGGTTTATATTTTGGAAAATGGGTTATGGTTTCAACTACTGGGTGTATTTAAATGAACATATAATAAACATAACTTAATGGCATTATACTGTAAAGGTCATTAACATTATTGAAATAAATCATGAGTATGAAATTCATAATATCAATTAACTGGACTTGTTACAATTTTAAAGAACTTAGAAAAAAAAAACATGCAATGTCGGCTCCCCCCAATGTATTGTATGGAGCCAAACTTCTGACTTCAAAAGCCTGGGTCAATGAAGATATTGGTTGGTGCCTTTTAGTTGCTGCTTGATAAAATTGTTGGTGGCTTTTGGTTGTAGCCGATTGATTCTTGATCAATTGACCCCCCCCCCCCTCTTTCTTATATTCTCTTAAATCTTGTATTTATATAAAACATGTTAGGTTAAATATTTGAAGACTCCCAAGGCTAATTAGATTATAATTAAAATTGGAAGATGATTTAAATTGAATCTAGACGCAAACAAACCCCAAGTTCAAAAATAACATTGAAACTCAAGACCTATTGGCAAGCTTTGGCTACCAATTCGGGCATGTAGCGAATTGGGCATGCCAGTTCACCGAAATATGGTTGTGGCCAAGGCCTACGGTGAATTGGGGCTTCTAATTCACCACAGGTCGGGGCCTCCAATTCATCAGGCCTACAGTAAGGGAAAATTCATATTGGGCTTGAATTAACTCGTCTTGGATTTGTATCAGACCAACTTTAGTATTTAAAAATTCAACCAGCTTATTTTAGGTCCTTTAAAATCGGACTGACATAAATCGAAGCTATAAACTAGTTTTAAGTTTTTAAAATCAAACTGAATTTAGCTTGACCATTTTAATTGGGATCGACTAGCTTAGGGCCAAAATTAACAGTATACACAATGGCATTACCCATATTGACTTCCAAGATTCATCACAAGATGCAGATATTGTTTCAAAAACCCAAAGTTCTACAATTGAAAAGAGGTGAGAAAGTCTTACTCGGTCCCTTGATTGATTTTTGCACTTCCCATTTGGCTCCCACCAAAGAGTGGGGGTGCATATTATATCTTTGCTTGCTTAGTCAATACTTGCTTATTTCCCCTGACGGTGACATTGACCTACGAGTATTGGATATTGTAGACTAAGTGGAGGGAGGATTTTCACCAGTACCCATGATTTTAGCCAAAATCCTGGTTGGATTAGATTAATTCAAGACAGATTCTTCAAGAAGGTTAGCTAAAAGTCCTTTACTGCTTTAGGTAATTACCTAAATTGCCCTTTTGGGTTTTCAATTTAGACTTTTTTTTATTGCTCTAATTTTTATCTAGTCTGCCCTTGTGGGTTTTCAAAACTAGCGAGCCATCCTAATTTTTACCTAGGCTGCCCTCACAAGTTTTCAACCTAGTGGACTCTTTTTTTTATTGGTTCTAATTTTTTCCTAGACCGCCCTTGCGGGTTTTCGAAGCTAGGGAACCGCCCTAATTTTTTCTTAATCTGCCCTTGTGGGTTTTTAACCTAACGGGCTTCTTCTTTTTTTAAAGAAATTACTGCCGTTTTCAGATTTAGCTATAAGAGTGTTTCTGATTGCTTGACACCCCATCCATGCACTTTATAAAATATCTACCTTGACATCATTCTGCAAGGAAAGTGCTTCGTCCTGCTACTTCATATGATGAATGGGTTGACTTGATCCACTTACGAGCTGTCATTAACATCCATTGGTTGGTACCTTAGTGGAAGATTGCCCATGTCACCATTCAAACATATTTGATGTATGTTACTCTTGCTGCTCTTCGTCGAGGTACTTGTTATGATCCACATCGACTTGATCACCAATATGGTGCCAAGCCTTAAGGTTTTGAGTTTACTCTTGATTTGGACATGCCCCGTCTGACTGAAGCTTACTTGGATCAATTGAAGCAAAGCTAGCATGCACGTTACACTTATCGTCTGCCATTGATTTCACACTTGTCAATTTTTAGGAAAATGTAGTTAGTATGAATAATAATGATAATAAAAGATGTTTTCCTTTTTTGTAATTTATCATCACTTTTTTCTATTGTGTTATTTCTTTTATCTAAGGGTCAGATTATTCAAAATAGTGCACATAGAAAAATTTTAATATTAACTTTATTTTATTAAATTGATGAACAACCAAAAACATAAAGCCAGCACACAAAAGATCACTCATGTCGTCAACTAGCCTTTTTGGGTTTTCTAGTTGATAATTTTCTCTCATTTAGCCCTATTTATTGCCTAGCCTACCCTTTCAGGTTTCCAAAACTAGTGGATTGCTCTAATTTTGCCTAGGCTGGCCTTTTAGGCTTTTAACCTAGCGAGCTTCTTTTCTTCTTCTCTCTTTTTTTTTTTATTTCAAACATAAAACCTCTTCAATCTTTCAATGTTCACTGGCTCACTAAACTCATTCCCATCCATATCTGACAACTTGACAGCTCCATTATTCAATACATGTTCTACAACACACGGCCCTTCCCAACCAGGTCTAAACTTTCCTCTTAGATCAGGGACATTAGGCTTGGATTGCTTCAACACTAGGTCGCTGACTTTCAACTTCCTAATCATAACCCTTCTATTGTAGGCCCGAGCTATCTTTCATTGATACAGTTGATGGTGATACAACACTGTAGACCCTTAATTTTTGTCCTAGCTAGTCTGATCCCAATTAAAGAAGGCCAAGCTAAATTTTATTCGGTTTTAAAAAGCTTAAACATAGTTTATAGCTTTTAAATAAGTTAGACAGATTTTGCAAGGCCTAAAATAAGTTGATTTGATTTTTAAAAGCCCAAAACATAGTCTGAGTAATTAAAATAGGTTTGATTTGATTTTAAATACAAAAATGAGCCAGACTGGGCCAACTATAAAATTATGATGAATTAGGACACTAATTCGTCATGGACCATGGTCTATGGCAGATTGGGGTGTCCCACTCCGCCATGATCTCTTTATTCTTCTCTACTTCGATTTATTATATCCTTAATTAAGTTGGACTTGGTTTTGACCGTCGGATTAAGTATTAGGATTTTGATTTTGAACCTAATTTATCTATAAATAACAGTGGTTATTATTAATACAGGAAGAAGCAACTTTCAAATAGTAGGACAAATGCATTCAATTGCCTTTCTTCTAATAAGGCCAATTGTATGTATCTACTCGCTAACCATTCTGTCTCAAGCAATTCAACTTCCAGGACCACCCTCAATGATTTGATCTCAATTTCAATTTGCAATACCACTTTCATTGCATAAACCAAGGAAAATGGGATCATTCCAGTCAGGGTTCGTACACTCATCATGTACCCCCATAAAGCAAAAGGAAGATGTGAGAGGGGATTTTTGTTCCCACTTCTGGTGGAATGGTTCTTGCAACTTCGGCACTGTTTAGGCTCAAGGCCTTAGGGAACACGAGCCTAAGCCCAAACAAAATGGAGTCACCACCCGGACGGGCCGGGAAAAAGAAAGGGATGGATGACTCGATTTCTAAGGAATTTCCAATCACCTAATGGGTTTGAAAAGTTGGGTGCGTGTAGGGAAGGTGAGAAATGGCCCAGAATCCCCACAATGCCCGGTTCATTAGAACTGGCCTTCTTTTAGGTCTTAATATTATAAAATTCTTAAATATAATGATATTATTCATACTACATGTGATCATAAGAATAAATAAATATTTTATTAAAATCACAACAATGTCCAAACAAAACAAATAAATGGATACCCATCCAAGGATGGAAATATGTCCTTACATCATCCATATCTAAAACTAAATGGGACACCCACCGAAAGGTGGAAACGTGTCCTTTACATTAATTCCAAAATATGAAAATAATCTAAATTACATAAAGATTGAATAATGAGGTATCCAATCATGGAAACATACCTCTTACAATTTTTAATACCAAAATAAAAATAATAAAGAAATAATCCATCCATGATAAATAAATCAAATATTGAAATCAAATAAATCAATCATCAAACTATTTAATAAACTACATAATCAAATTTAAAATTAAATAAAGTAATAAATGTATAAATTTAGGGTTTTAGAATTTTAATAACCAAATTAGGGTTTTTAAATAAAAGGAGTTAAACAAAAAGGCTTATAATACACAAATAAATATTGACCCCTTTGATAAGCCCATACAGTGGTCCTGCTAGTCGGGTAGCGGGTGGGGGTCAAAGGGGCAGCACCCCTTAAGGGGTCGGGGGCAGCGCCTTGGAAGATTTTGAAAATTGGCTTTTAGGGTTGTAGGTTTTGGTATTGAAAATTAAGATTTTAAAGTTTAAGATTTAGAATATAGGGATTTGGTATTTTTGAAAATTAGTTTACTGGATATTAAGATATTAGGGTTTTAGTTTTAAAAACATGAAAATAGGGCTTTGGATGCACTAGTTAGGGTTTAACACTTAAATTTAGTATTTTGACATGCTTAAACAAAACCACAATAAATATGAATTAATTGCACAACTCTTTGTAAATTTAAATAAGTTAAAAACCAAACCTGCATTTGTTGGCTCCACCAATTTGAACGTTGAACCAAACTCTCTGCCTTAAACTTGATTTTTGGTTAAGCTTGGCAATTTAGCAATTGCCTTGATTGTGGTTACTGCCACTTTGGATTACTTGTTATGATTTTGTTGCTTTTCTCTTAATAATTGTTAAAGTTTTACTAATGGTTGCTTTTCATCCCAAAAGTCTCCCAAAAATCCAGATCCAAAAGTCCGATCTAAAAAAAAAAGTTGCCCCTTTTTTGTGTGTTTTAATGTGGTATTTATAGGAAAAAATAAAAATCTAATACTAATTGGTTAAGCAAAAATAAAAACCTAATACTAATTGGTTAAGGAAATAAAAATTGTTTAGGAAATAAAATCAAAAAGTAAGTAAAATAGGGTTTCAAAAAAAACTGCGCGTGGGCTGAGCTATTGGCGTGTAAAATTGCGTTGGCAAAAAAAAAGTTGTAGGGCTTTGCTGGCTAGGCGCGGACCACAGGCCAATTCACTTGTGGCAAATTCTTACAGCGAATTGGCTTGTGGCCCATTCATCACAGGTTTTTCCTGCGGCCAATTGACCCAAGCCAATTAGTGGCCAGCGATTTTTGTCACTGATTCTTCTGTCGCCGATATTTATTTATTTTTTTATCTCTCTTTTTTTATTTATTAAAAGTAAATATTATAAGTAATAAATAAATATTAAATATTAAAATACCACAAAAATTATTTTGGACTGTTTAAAAATATCGGACTGGACTGGGTCAAAAATTAAGGATCTGCAGTTTGCCCCCTGCTTGAATGATCTGAGACTTTCAGTAGAAGAGAGTGAAAAGCAACATGACTTTGAGTAGATTTTGGATGAGGATGGGTTCTTGGATTTGATTTGGGTGCTTGGACCCGAGACTGGGATGAGTTTGGATACTTGGACCCGAGATTTGGTACTTGGACCCGTGACTGAATTGAATTTGGGTACTTGGACCCGAAATTAGGTACTTGGACCAAAGATTGAATTTGATTTGGGTACTTGGACCCGTGATTAGATTGGGTACTTGGACCCTTGATTGGGTATTTGGACTCGTGACTGAATTGGGTACTTGGACCCGAGACTAGGTACTTAGACCTGAGATTGGGTACTTGGACCCGAGATTAAGTTCTTGGACTCGTGACTGAATTGGGTACATGGACCCATGATTGAATCTAATTTGGGTACTTGGACCTGAGACTGGATACATGGACCCGAGACTAAATTGAATTTGGGTGCTTGGACCTGAGACTAAGTTAGATTTGGATACTTAGACCCAAGATTGAATTTGATTTGGGTACTTGGGACTAAATTTGATTTGGGTACTTGGACGTGAGACTGAATTGAATTTGGGTACTTGGACCTGAGACTGGGTACTTGGACCCAAGACTAGATTTGATTTGGGTACTTGGACCCGAAACTAGGTACTTGGACATGAGATTGAATTTTATTTGTGTTCTTGGACCCGAGACTGGGTACTTGGACTTGAGACTAAATTGAGTTGGGTACTTAGACCCAAAAGTGGATACTTGGACCCGAGACTAAATTTTATTTGGGTACTTAAACCTGAGACTAGGTACTTGGACCCTAGACTGAATTGAGTTTGGGTACTTAGACCCGAGATTGGGATGTGTTTGGGCACTTGGACTCGAGATTGGATACTTGGACCCGTAACTGAATTGGGTTTGGGTACTTGGTCCAGAGATTGGGTACATGGACCCGAGATTGGGTACTTGGACCCGAGATTAAATCTAATTTGGGTACTTAGATCTGAGACTGGGTACTTGAACCTCAGATTGGGTACTTGGACCTAAGATTGAATTGAATTTGGGTACTTGGAACCGAGATTGGGTACTTGGACCCGAGACTGGATTTGATTTGGGTACTTGGACCCGAGACTGAATTTTATTTGGGTACTTGGACCCAAGACTAGGTACTTGGACCCGAGATAGTTCTAGACTCAAAAATGATTTGGGTTCTTGGACCAGAGACTGGGTACTTGGACCCGAGATAAATTTTATTTGGCTTTGTTGGCTTTGTTTGGGTAAATTGGTAAATTGAAAATCGAGTCCTGAGGTAAATTGGTACTTGGACCCGAGGCTAAATTTTATTTGGGTACTTGGACCAGAGACTGGGTACTTGGACCCGAGATAGTTCTAGACTCAAAAATGATTTGGGTTCTGGACCCGAGCAAGTTCTGGACTAAAAAATGATTTGGGTTCTGGACCTGAGGTACCTATATACTCTTGCCCCCTGTGTAGGCTCAAACTAAAGATTTTTTTTTCATGTAAGCTTTGATTGGTGTTTTTGTTGTCTAGTTCTTCACACAAGCATGCATTTCTTCTTTTTGCAAAATTACTAGAGCTTCCTCAAGCAATGGGCCTTCCATGCCTCCTAATTCCATATTTGCTTCATGTTTGCTTCATAGAGCATCTGTTGTTTACTTTGACAAAGAATAGATAACTCAAGAGAAAAATGTCGTATGATCTGCTCATGTATGCATGATATACATGAGTAATATTTACAGTGGTTCCATTGACTCATAGACTGAGGTTATCAACATAAGTGTTCTCATTGGTTCCTTTTAGATGCTCGTTCAAGTCTTGCATTGGAATGACAGGAAGATTTGCATTTATGGCTTTTATCTTCAAGATGTTGAGAACATGAGTGGTGGAGACCCTAAGCTACAGAGTTAGGGATACATCCATTTCAATCTATGTTTCAGTATGCCAGTTGGTAGCTTCTTCATGACCTTGCCAATAAGCTTTTCCTTTGCCCAATGTGTTCTTTGAGTTTTGATGGTTCAACAAACTTCTCTTAACTTGAAGGCTTTGTATATTATTTTTTTTTTTGAATTTTGATTTTGAAATCAAATGTTGGCTTTGTCAAATCAGTGTCAATTTACCTCAGGACTCGATTTTCAAATTTAACATATGTATAACATGACAACCCTAGTTACCGTACTAAACTCGGGAAGATTTTCTATTTAAGCAAGAATTGTTGCATTTCGGATAGGCACATACACATTACTTAGTCAAAGATCTCATTTGAGTTTGAATATTGCCTATCTCATATGCATGCTTATCCAAACTATTTCCACTAATAGACTCTATCTACCAAGAGAGATCAAAAGGTCTTTAATAGGCTTGAAATGGGGTCTATAAGGGACATGGTTTAAATGAAAGCCATTTTGAGATTGGAGTGTAACACCCCCACATCCAATACATACACACTACATACACCACAATGTAGTATACATGCATCGAATATAGGAATGCTACGAATTTTTCTTAACATTCAAAAACATTTCCAATGATACTATAATCTTTCTCATTATACATTATAGAAAATAAGTGATTAATTTGTAATATAAAATAAAGTAGATATATATATACTTATTACGCAGCGGAATTTATCAACTATTTACATATAGGAAAACATTTAAATATTTATATTTACAAATGTACATATATTCACATTATAAACAATACTTTATAAAATACAAAGAAGTTATACATGATTGGCAAATCTTCTCTGATCTTTAAGTCCCAAAATCAACTCTTCAATGTCTACTCTCACTCGGCCTCGATGAGCTCTCGGGTTCAACTCTATCAACTCTATCACCTGCGCGATCAACACTATCGCGCTAAGCCAAGGGCTTAGTAGTACAAAACATGCTAACATTATGCTTGAATGCTATGCAATGTCACACATTCCATTAATATCAACATCATAAGTGAAAAGCTAACATCAAACCTTTGCCTTTCACAAATCATAATCATATAAGCATATCACATCTCAAAGTCCTTTCATGAATTTCATAATTTAATTATTTTGCCATCAGTGAGTCACATATAAACAAAGACAAGCATGGGCCCAAAACACACTAATATGCCATTCAATTTTCAGAGTTAATGCTTTGGTTTTATCACATTTATTATTATCACATATACCCAACTAGGCTTCAAGGATTAGGTTCAACCAAGCTTCAAGGGGAACAAAGCATGCTAAGTCTCAACCCAACTTGGGTTCAAGAACCAAACCCAACCTAGCTTCAAGGGTTGTAACATCTCAATTAGGCTTCAAGGACTAGACCCAACCAAGCTTCAAGGGGAGTAAAACATGTTAAACTTCAACCCAACTTGGCTTCAAGGATCAAGCCCAACCTAACTTCAAGAGATTGTTACTATCATTAGGCATGCCACCAACAACAAACTCTGAAAATAGAATAACACATTAGCCACACAACTCATTCATTAATTTGTTATCAATTTCATTCTCAAATGAATTAACATAGCCAATCACAATGGCTTTATATTCCATTTCATCTCCATTCACATCATAGCATTTCAATCTTTCATATACACAATCATTTGCATCATCATGTCATTCACATTATTCATATATATATATATCATCATTGATATAAACATAACAACACACATTACTCATATAAATTAACAATGTAATAATGCCACATTTGTACTTACATACAATCATATAGGTTTTGTACTTACCTTAAAAGCAAATCACACCACTCTTAGCAATTCCTTGTCCAAGATTCTTCTACTTCTTAAATCAATGATCAATCACTATCTTCAAGACCTAAATCAAAAGTAATAGCATATACTTACTTAGGGATACACAAGAGATAATCCAATTAGGAATTAATTAGGGCAAACCCTAACCCTGACATGCTAACCCACACGGGCGTGTCCATGACCGTACCTTAACTCCACAACACAGAAGCTTTTACACGCTCAGAACCACGGGCGTGTCACTGGGCATGTAATACCTTCTGCCTCTCCAAAATTAACAACACGTCCAACAAAGTGAGCGTGCTCTTGGCCGTGTAATTCCTCCATTCTCACAGTAGCTATGACACGCTCAATAACACGGGCGTGTTACTGGTCGTGTCAAACCTACTGCCTCCAACACAATTGACACGCCTAAAAACCCTGGACGTGCACATGGGCGTGTCCGGCCACAATTTCAAAATCCGGCCAAAACAACCAAACACTCAACAACACACTTCTATTCACCAACATCCTCTTCAAACAATCTTCACAAAACATACCCAAAAACCATCTTAAACTTGCAACAACACCAAAAACAAACCAAAACACACATCAAACACAAAACACCAAATCATCTCAAAACCCTAAACACAACACAACATCATCTCCTCCAATCAACTACTCTTTCCTTTAACTTATCCTTAAAATCCATCATCAAATCGACAAAACACTTCTAATCATCTCACAAACAAACAACTCACTCTTAAAATCATCTATCAAAACCAAATATCATTCAAATAAGCAAAGAGATCAAAAGAGTACTTACCAAAGTTGTTGAATTCCACAAATCTCCAACTTGATCACTTCAATCTTCCTTCAATTTGAGCTTAACTCTTCAAGATCTTCTCTTTGTCTCTTGCTTTCCTTTGTCTATGGAGGAGCCGGTCAAATGGAGAAAGAAGAAGAAATGAACCACAAGAAACAAAGTCAACTCTTCTTTTAATCTCCACCAAGTGTTTCAATTCAAGCAATTACCAAAACACCCTTCATCCATTTAACTAACCTCTTGTCTCTTATATGCCCATTTATGTACTTTCATATGTCACACAAAAATATCCTCTTGCATTGACTCTTCATTTGACCAATTTATATGTTGCATATATTAACATATAAACAACATATACACTTTTCTCTAAACCCTCTTTCTTTCCCAAAACACATATACATAAGCATTCACTTTCCAATTTCTTTTCTTATCACACAACATATACTTTCAATCCAATTTAAAACAACAACAACAACAACAACAACAACATAATCAAAACTTATAGGGCATACATGAGGATATTACAATTCTCCCCCTCTAAAAAGAAATTTCGTCCTCGAAATTACCTGATATCAAGTCTGAAACAACTGAGGGTACTGTTCTCGCATTGCTTGTTCTCTCTCCCAAGTTGCCTCTTCCTTTGCATGATTTTTCCATAGAACCTTCACCAATGGCACTCTCTTGTTTCTCAATTCCTTCACATCACCTGCCAGGATAGCAACTGGTTCCTCTTCAAATGTCAAATCTAGACTCACTTCGATAGATTCAATTGGCAACACATGAGATGGATCCGACCTGTACTTCCTCAATATAGAAACATGAAATACATTATGGATCCTATCCAACTCAGGTGGCAAAGCAAGTCGATAAGCAACTGGCCCAACTCTTTCCAAAACTTCATACGGTCCAATGAAATGAGGACTCAGCTTTCCTTTTCGACCAAACCTCAAAATCTTTTTCCAAGGAGACACTTTCAAAAATACTTTATCTCCCACATTATACTTTATGTCCCTCCTTTTCAAATCTGAATAAGACTTCTGTCGGTCTGAAGCTGCTTTTAACCTATCTCGAATCACTTTCACTTTCTCTTCAGTCTCTTTAACCAAATCAGGACCAATTATCTTACCTTCACCAAGTTCATTCCAACATAGAGGTGTCCTACACCTTCTACCATACAATGCTTCAAATGGTGCCATACCAATGCTAGATTGATGACTGTTATTGTATGCAAATTCCATAAGTGGTAAGAATCTATCCCAACCTCCAGAGAAATCAATGACACAACTTCTCAACATGTCTTCAATAATCGGTATCACTCTCTCTGACTGTCCATCTGTTTGTGGATGAAAAGCAGTACTGAAATGCAGTCGAGAACCCAAAGCACTATGTAAACTCTTCCAAAATCTTGAAGTAAACCTGGGATCTCGATCGGACACTAAAGAAGTTGGAACCCCATGCAACTTCACAATCTCATTAATATACAGCTCAGCCAACCTCTCCAAAGAGTAATCCATCCGAACTGGAAGGAAATGAGCTGTCTTAGTCAATATATCCACAATCACCCAAATGGCATCACGCTTCCTTTGTGTCAATGGCAAACCAGACACAAAATCCATTGTCACTCTTTCCCACTTCCATTCAGGCACTGACAACGGTTGAAGCAACCCGGTTGGAACTTGATGCTCAGCTTTTACCTTCTGACATGTGAGACATTTTGATACAAACTCAACAATGTCTCTCTTCAAACCAAACCACCAGTAATGCTGTCTCAAATCATGATACATCTTGGTATTGCCCGGATGCATAGCAAATACTGACTGATGTGCTTCTTCCAAAATGATCCTTTTCAAATCAGCATCATCTGGTACACACAATCTGTTCTTAAACCAGAGGCTTCCATCACTTTTCACAACAAAATCTCTACTCTTTTCATTCTGACAATCTGAAATAATCTTCTGAATCTTCTTATCAGCCAACTAAGCCTCTTTGATCTGATCCAATAAAACTGGTTTTAAATGCAACTGTGCTAACAATGCACCATCATCACAAGATACAAAACTAGCACACAATGCTCTCAACTCAACAAGCAACGAGAGCGAGTAAAAAGTTAAACCAGCTAAAGACTTCTGACTCAAGGCATCAGCAACAACATTTGCTTTACCTGGATGATAATCAATCAAGCAGTCGTAGTCTTTAATCAATTCCAACCATCTCCTCTGTCGAAGATTGAGCTCCTTCTGAACCCCCAAATACTTCAAACTCTTGTGATCAGTATAGATGAAACATTTCTCCCCAAACAGATAGTGGCGCCAAATCTTCAATGCAAACACAATGGCTGCCAATTCCAAATCATGGTTTGGATAGTTAAGCTCATGCGGTTTCAACTGTCTAGATGCATAAGCTATAACTTTACCTTCCTGCATCAGCACACAACCCAAACCACTATGTGAAGCATCACTGAAAATCACATATGGTTTGCCTTCAACAGGTAAAGTAAGAACAGGTGCTTGAGTCAGCATATCTCTCAACTGCTCAAAGCTAGCCTGACACTGATCCGTCCACACAAATCTCACTCCCTTACGAAGCAATCTGGTGAGTGGAGTAGCTACCAAAGAAAATCCTTTCACAAACCGTCGGTAATAGCCTGCCAAACCCAGAAAACTTCTAACTTCAGTCACAGACCTTGGTGGACTCCAATTCAAAATAGCTTCAACTTTACTTTGATCAACTCTAATGCCTTCTGCTGAAACAATATGTCCGAGAAAAGCGACTTGATCCAACCAGAACTCACACTTCGACAATTTGGCAAACAACTGCTTCTCTCTCAAAATCTGCAACACAATCCGCAGATGCATATCATGTTCCTCCTCATTCCGCGAATACACCAATATATCATCGATGAAGACCACTACAAACTGATCTAAATAAGGCCTAAACACCCTATTCATCAAATCCATAAAAGCTGTAGGTGCATTCGTCAGACCAAAAGGCATAACTAGAAATTCATAATGCCCATACCTGGTCCGAAAAGCTGTCTTAGGAACATCATCAGCTCTGACCCTCAACTGATGGTACCCTGATCTCAGTTCAATTTTAGAGAATACTGCTGCTCCCTTCAATTGATCAAAGAGATCATCAATTCTAGGCAAAGGATATTTATTTTTAATAGTCACCTTGTTCAATTGCCTATAATCGATACACAACCTCATAGTACCATCTTTCTTCTTCACAAATAGCACAGGAGCTCCCCACGGAGAAACACTGGGGTGAATAAATCCTTTATCCAACAACTCCTGTAATTGCACTTTCAAATCCCTCAATTCTGTTGGTGCCATTCTCTATGGAGTAATCGAGATAGGAGTGGTACTAGGTAACAACTCGATACCAAACTCCACCTCTCTCTCAGGAGGCAACCCTGGCAACTCTTCTGGAAACACGTCTGGGAATTCTGCAACTGTGGCTATACTATCAATTTGAGGACTCCTTACTCTAGTATCTACCACATGAGCAAGATAAGCATCACACCCCTTTCTAATCAATCTCCTAGCTGCAACCGCTGAAACAAACAAGGATGCTAGCTGTTCCTGCTCATTAAATATTAACACCTCTCTACCATCACTGGTTCTCAAGGTAACAATTTTCTTTTTACAGTCTACCACAGCTCCATGTCTAGATAACCAATCCATGCCTAGAATCACATCATATTCCTTAAAAGGCATCTCAATCAAATCTCCAAGGAACTCCTCACCTTGAACCACTACTGCACTATCTCGGTGCACCTTACTAACAATCACACTATGCCCTAACGGATTTGTCACCAATACATCAAATCCTAGGGATTCAGCATGCACATCAGACACAGGCAAAACAGATGCACTAATATATGAGTGTGTGGAACCCGGATCAATCAAAGCAATTACTGAAATACCAAATAAAGAAAAAGTACCAGCTATGACTGCCGAAGCATCTGGTTGCTTCTGCATCACATAAATCCTCTGAGAAGATCCAGCCTCCTCTGGTCTACTCTCCCTAGATGTAGAACCTCCTCTAGAACTGAACCCAGATCTGCCTCCTCTGCCGAACCCCCTGCCTCCTCGACCTCCCCTCACACTAGGTCGAGAAGCTGCAGTATCCACTGACATCTGCTCCTGTCTTTCGGGACAATCTCTCACAAAATGATCAGGAGATCCACATCTGAAACATACCCCTGCTACACCAGTCTTCCAACAAGTACCACCATGTGGCCTACCACAATGAATGCATATGGGTAAGGTGGATCTCTGAGTCACCGGGGTCGGAGCACTCGCCACTAAAACTGCAGGTCTAAATCTCTGCCTCTGTAACTGCACTGACCTACCAGCTGTTCTTTGACTCCTACTGACCCGAGGAGCAAAACTTCCTTTACCTCTTTTAGCAGAAGAAGACCCTGCCTCAAACTGGGGCCTCCTCACCCTAACATCTTCCTCTGAAACAGCTGCAATACCTTGAGCTCTCTCCACGCTCCTAGCCGCTGCCACAAGCTGAGAAAAATCATGATATCTGGATCCAGCTACCAGACACATGATAGAGGGCCTCAATCCCTCCTCAAATCTCCTACATCTATCTATCTCATCTAATATTATGCCCCCAGCATACTGACTTAATCGAATAAACTCAACCTCATATTCAGTTACAGTCCGGTGATCTTACTTCAAATCTAGAAACTCTCTTTTCTTCCCATCTTTATACTCCCTTGGAGTATACTTCAATTCAAACTCTCTCAGAAAATCTGTATAGGATAAGGTAGGTGGATCATCCATAGAATGGGGCACTGTCTTCCACCAACTATATACATCCTTCTGCAACAAGGATCTTGCATAATCAAACTTTTCCTCTGGAGTGGCTTGCAACTGAACAAATATTCTCTGTACTTTGTCTAACCACTGCTCAGCCACTGCTGGATCAGTAGTACCTATAAAATCTTCAGCTCCATACTTCCTCAGTTTGTCATAGTGCCTCACAGATACCAAAGGCTGAGGGGGTGGTGGATGTGATTGCACTGGTGCTTGCCTCAAAGCCTCTACCACATGCCTAAGCCAAACTGGTGGAATCTCCTCACCAGCTGGTCTCCCCGACACCGAAACAGGTGCCTCTCCAGCACTATCAATTCTAGCTCCATCCTCAGGAGCAACACTCTCCGCACTTCCCTCAACTGACTGACGCGAATGAGGATCCATCACAACCTAAGTCTGCAAACACAGCAGATTACATCTTATTAAAGATCAGAGATTGCCAATCCCAAACATATATGTTATTCAAAAACTCACTTTTTAAGTAAAAATATTCTTTTTCTTACATTTGACCTAGGTTGAGAATCTCAAACCTAGGCTCTGATACCAAAACAATTGTAACACCCCCACATCCAATACATACACACTACATACACCACAATGCAGTATACATGCATCGAATATAGGAATGCTACGAATTTTTCTTAACATTCAAAAACATTTCCAATGATACTATAATCTTTCTCATTATACATTATAGAAAATAAGTGATTAATTTGTAATATAAAATAAAGTAGATATATATATATACTTATTACGCAACAGAATTTATCAACTATTTACATATAGGAAAACATTTAAATATTTATATTTACAAATGTACATATATTCACATTATAAACAATACTTTATAAAATAGAAAGAAGTTATACATGATTAGCAAATCTTCTCTGATCTTTAAGTCCCAAAATCAACTCTTCAATGTCTACTCTCACTCGGCCTCGATGAGCTCTCGGGTTCAACTCTATCAACTCTATCACCTGCGCGATCAACACTATCACGCTAAGCCAAGGGCTTAGTAGTACAAAAGATGCTAACATTATGCTTGAATGCTATGCAATGTCACACATTCCATTAATATCAACATCATAAGTGAAAAGCTAACATCAAACCTTTGCCTTTCACAAATCATAATCATATAAGCATATCACATCTCAAAGTCCTTTCATGAATTTCATAATTTAATTATTTTGCCATCAATGAATCACATATAAACAAAGACAAGCATGGGCCCAAAACACACTAATATGCCATTCAATTTTCAGAGTTAATGCTTTGGTTTTATCACATTTATTATTATCACATATACCCAACTAGGCTTCAAGGATTAGGTTCAACCAAGCTTCAAGGGGAATAAAGCATGCTAAGTCTCAACCCAACTTGGCTTCAAGAACCAAACCCAACCTAGCTTCAAGGGTTGTAACATCTCAATTAGGCTTCAAGGACTAGACCCAACCAAGCTTCAAGGGGAGTAAAACATGTTAAACTTCAACCCAACTTGGCTTCAAGGATCAAGCCCAACCTAACTTCAAGAGATTGTTACTATCATTAGGCATGCCACCAACAACAAACTCTGAAAATAGAATAACACATTAGCCACACAACTCATTCATTAATTTGTTATCAATTTCATTCTCAAATGAATTAACATAGCCAATCACAATGGCTTTATATTCCATTTCATCTCCATTCATATCATAGCATTTCAATCTTTCATATACACAATCATTTGCATCATCATGTCATTCACATTATTCATATATATATATATCATCATTGATATAAACATAACAACACACATTACTCATATAAATTAACAATGTAATAATGCCACATTTGTACTTACATACAATCATATAGGTTTTGTACTTACCTTAAAAGCAAATCACACCACTCTTAACAATTCCTTGTTCAAGATTCTTCTACTTCTTAAATCAATGATCAATCACTATCTTCAAGACCTAAATCAAAAGTAATAGCATATACTTACTTAGGGATACATAAGAGATAATCCAATTAGGAATTAATTAGGGCAAACCCTAACCCTGACACGCTCACCCACACGGGCGTGTCCATGACCGTGCCTTAACTCCACAACACAGAAGCTTTTACACGCTCAGAACCACGGGCGTGTCACTGGGCGTGTAATACCTTCTGCCTCTCCAAAATTAACAACACGTCCAACAAAGTGAGCATGCTCTTGGCCGTGTAATTCCTCCATTCTCACAGTAGCTATGACACGCTCAATAACACGGGCGTGTTACTGGTCGTGTCAAACCTAATGCCTCCAACACAATTGACACGCCTAAAAACCCTGGACGTGCACATGGGCGTGTCCGGCCACAATTTCAAAATCTGGCCAAAACAACCAAACACTCAACAACACACTTCTATTCACCAACATCCTCTTCAAACAATCTTCACAGAACATACCCAAAAACCATCTTAAACTTGCAACAACACCAAAAACAAACCAAAACACACATCAAACACAAAACACCAAATCATCTCAAAACCCTAAACACAACACAACATCATCTCCTCCAATCAACTACTCTTTCCTTTAACTTATCCTTAAAATCCATCATCAAATCGACCAAACACTTCTAATCATCTCACAAACAAACAACTCACTCTTAAAATCATCTATCAAAACCAAATATCATTCAAATAAGCAAAGAGATCAAAAGAGTACTTACCAAAGTTGTTGAATTCCACAAATCTCCAACTTGATCACTTCAATCTTCCTTCAATTTGAGCTTAACTCTTCAAGATCTTCTCTTTGTCTCTTGCTTTCCTTTGTCTATGGAGGAGCCGGCCAAATGGAGAAAGAAGAAGAAATGAACCACAAGAAACAAAGTCAACTCTTCTTTTAATCTCCACCAAGTGTTTCAATTCAAGCAATTACCAAAACACCCTTCATCCATTTAACTAACCTCTTGTCTCTTATATGCCCATTTATGTACTTTCATATGTCACACAAAAATATCCACTTGCATTGACTCTTCATTTGACCAATTTATATGTTGCATATATTAACATATAAACAACATATACACTTTTCTCTAAACCCTCTTTCTTTCCCAAAACACATATACATAAGCATTCACTTTCCAATTTCTTTTCTTATCACACAACATATACTTTCAATCCAATTTAAAACAACAACAACAACAACAACATAATCAAAACTTCTAGGGCATACATGAGGATATTACATGGAGCTAATGTGACACAATGGACAAACCTTCACACTATAAACTGCTTATTGGAACTTTAGATAGTTGGGAGCATGAAAAGATAGAGCTTTGAGTGTTCTTCTTTCTTTTTGACATGAACCTGGATCTTAGTTGGGACTGTCTTTTCCCTTATAAAAAGATTGATAGCCACATTCCTTTTCTTTCTTATTTTCCCTTTTCTTTCTCTTTCTTTTTCTTACTCCTTTTCTTTGAGCATTTTATTGTTTTGTCCTTCCCCCCCGTAGGACTGTCAAGTATAGGACTTTTAAGGACTGGATGACCTTTCTCCTTTTTCTCCCATTTTAATTGAATCTTTGTTTGGTTGGACCAATTCAAGTCAAACTGTCCTTATAAACCAAATGGAAGCCTTTCGCTGCTTTAGGTGAAAGAGAACTCGGTTGGCTTTCTGAACCATTTTGGGTTTTATCTTCTCTTCTTTTTCTTTTTTTTTCCTTTCTTTCTTTTTTCCTTTCTTTTTTTCTTTTTTTTCTTTTTTTTGGTCCTAGCTCCAATAGAGTTGTCTTGTTTGTACCAACTTGGGTTTCTAAGAATAAATGAGTGGAGTGACATAACTCTTGTTTAACAGAGATAATTCATTTGTTACTTTGATGTTATCTCGATAGATTGGAGATATTAGGTGAACTTCAACTACCCTTATTGTCTTGAGAACATCAACTATCCTTATGGTTTTGGCTATGCATTCCATTCTTTGATCTTATTGCCTCTTCACCTTAGTGATCATCAGATTTGTCATAAGTATCACAACAGCTCAGGGTAGGTCATCGAGGTAAGTTAATAAATAGAGAGCTAAAATTTCATGAAGGCTCAAAGGGACAACTAGGAATTGATATCAATAGGGTTGATATTAGTTGTTGGCTAACCAAATAATGCATAGATCATTTCTCCCTTAAATAAGCAGAGTTCAATTTTGCCTCAAAAATTTGTCAAAACATTTTCTAAGACTGACCAGGACCTATACAAAGGTAATTATACAGGAGCCCTGTCTAAGTAAGCATACACAACTCAATGCTATAGAGCAATTCTCTCACCTAGTAAAGTCATTCAAGTCATGAAGCATAAATATATTAATTCATGAATTATCAAGCTAGATTCCTCATTGGCTGAGCGCTAAAATGAGCAAAGACCAACAAAAATTTAATGAAAATAATTTATTCAAGCAACTTTTAAATTTGAAAAACATAATTGTTCCAATTAAATATTAAAGAAAGAATAGAATAACACTCCATGCTAATGGAAGTTTGTTGAACAAAATTTCTCCTCATTTCACATCTTTAATATTTTCACCTTGAAAAAGGATAAAACAAAATCCTCTTCCAATCCTTTTACTACCATGAAGGATGTTGGTGGTGGCACTCTGTTGAACCTTGGCAAAAGATTGTCTTTTGTGCTGGGCTTATCAGGCTCAGGAAGCTTACCCCTGTCAATTAAATTTTGGATCTCATGTTTTAGTCGCAAGCATTTGTCTATCTCATTTCCTTGTGTCTGATGAAATTTACAAAAGGCTTTAGTATCAAATTTTGGGGGTAAAGGATTCGGCAAAGGTTGAGGGGCCAATGGCTGTAATTGTCCCTTCTTTTGTGGCTTGTTGAAGACCCAAGACAAAGGCTTCCCTAGATCTGAAAACTACCTTCTATTTGCTTGATCAGTTGTATTGACATCGACTTTTTTATGTGTACTTTGATTGCTAGACTAATAATTCTGTTTTGCAGAAAAATGGTTCTTCTCTCTTTCCCACTCTTGTATTTGTAAACCAGCTTGTAAGAGGTCCTTGAAATCCCTTATAAGGGTATGAGATAGCCTCTCACGAAGGTTAGGTAGGATGCCTTTGACTATCATTTTGATCTGATCTAATTCATCAGGCCTCTTCTTGAGCAAAGATGTCTTGTTCCTCCATCTCTTAACATGGTCTACAAAATTCTCATTTAGCCTTTCTCTAATGGACTCAATTTCCATTAAGGTAACATCTAGCTCGACATTGTACCCATATTGCTGAATGAAAGCCTTGTACAACATGTCCCAATCTTTTTGAGTACTTTCCTCTAAGGTGTTGAACCAATTTTGCACATCAGGATCTAATGAGAGCATAAAATATCTCTGAGTTTGAGCTTTAGTAACTCGGGCAGACTGCATAGCAGTGATGTACTACTTCTCATGGAAATGAAGGTTTCTAGTACCATTGTACCTAGCGAAGGAAGGCATCTTAAACTTATAAGGGACCTCCACATCTTGTTCAAATATCTCAAAAATTTTTTTTCTAAATCGGCAATCATCTTATCAACATCAGATGTCTCGGTCTTTTCAACAGTTATCTTCTCAATAACCATTAGCTCCTTTTTGTCTTGAGGATCTTGGAATTATTAAGCCCAGTCATCATCATCATCAATGACTACCTTGTCATCATCAAAAGCCACTTCACCAACCTTAGCCTTCCCTTTGTCATTTAGCTTCTTGGTGCTAGCAGATGCATCGACATTGTTCCCTAACATTGCAACCAATTGATTCTTCATGGTCTTGGCCAGGGCCTCCTTTATTTCTTCCATCTTGGCATTGAAGGCGTCATTCACCATTCTTTGAATTTATTCAGGCTTCATTGCTTTTGGTGAGAAAGTAATTGAGTTGTTGTTGGATTCTTCGTCTCCGGCGCAGGTCAAATTGTTGTAATCTTTTGAACTGTTGTAATCCAAGGCTGTGAGCTAGATAGAATTAATGATATGTGATGCAAATGTATGTATGCATGTATGCACGTGTGCACAAACAATAAACAAACAAGGATAAATAGGACGTTCCTTCCAACCTTATAACATTCACACACGAACGGCGAGTCTCTTTTCCTAGGTAATATGGTTAACAAAATACTAACATGGGGTATCTTGTTTTATAATTCCCTCGGACATTTTAACCAATAGTTATATTTTCAGAAAAGGAAATCAGTTCATGATAATTTCCATTAATTAGGTTTTAATCCATTCAACCAACTAAAGTAACTTTTATGCTATATTGGATTAAAACTAAATTAAGACATTTATTATTAATAGATTTCACACTTGAAAAAGTAACTAATGATTCATGCCAAAAATAAGCCCATGATTAATAATTCTTAGTATAAACTACGCTCATAATTGATTTTTGGTATTCCATAATTGACCTAAATAATTTCTAAGCTCTTAAATAGTAAAAAGATTTTAGAAAAATAGATTTTTGACTTTGTATTCGAGTCAAGAGAAAAGAATTTTTGACTTGTTTTGAAAATGTTTTATGTCCAAAGACCAACTTAAAAAGTTTTGAAAATAGCTTTGGTCTTTCGGATTTTAAAGAAAAAATTTATTTTCAACTTACAATATACTTAGTTCATATTAGAAAAAGAACAAACCAAATAAGCCATGATTTAAGCCAAGATAAATTAACCATAGTCAAACAATAAGCATTTGGGGTAAAAACCTAAGGAAAGAAACTAGGCCAATTACATGAGCTTTAGTCTTTGGGTTAAAAGGCTTAGGTTCCCATAGCAAGTATATACTAAATGGTACAAGGCTATGAGTGGTTATGCCATGCTCAATCTCCATACCTTGAGAGAAAGTATGGTATCCCTTACATAACACAACACGGGTAACATGGGCATCCTAACTCACGCACACGATGCAAATCAAATATGATGCAAAGGATAATATCATAATAAGAAAGAATAGAATAATATAAATACCAACGGAATCAACTTCTCTTATTCCTAGTGGAGTCGCCACTGTGAACGGGGATTTTCACCCCCACTCCTGGTGGAATGATTCTTGCAACTTCGGCATTGTTTAGGCTCAGGGCGTTAGAGAACACCGGCCTAAGCCTGAAGAAAATGGAGTCGCCACGCGGACGGGTCAGTAAAAGAAAGGGGTGGATGACTCAATTCCTAAGGAATTCCCAATCCCCTAATGGATTCAAAAAGTTGGGTACGTGTGGGGAAGGTGAGAAATGGCTTAGCACCCCTACAACGCCCGATTCATTAGAACCAGCCTCCTTTTCAGGTCTTAATATTATAAAATTCTTAAATATAACGATATTATCCATGCTATATGCAATCATAAGAATAAATAAATACTTTATTAAAATCACAACAATGTCCAAATAAAATAAATAAATGGACACCCATCCAAGGATGGAAACATGTCCTTACATCATCCATATCTAAAACTAAATGGGACACCCACCGAAAGGTAAAAACCTGTCCTTTACATTAATTACAAAATATGAAAAAAATCTAAATTACATAAAGATTAAATAATGAGATACCCAATCATGGAAACATACCTCTTACAATTTTTAATACCAAAATATAAATAATAAAGAAATCATCCATTCATGATAAACAAATCAAATATTGAAATTAAATAAATCAATCATCAAAACATGTAATAAACTACATAATCAAATTTAAAATTAAATAAAGTAATAAATGTATAAATTTAGGGTTTTAGAATTTTAATAACCAAATTAGGGCTTTTAAATAAAAGGAGTTAAACACAAAGGCTTATAATACACAAATAAATATTAACCCCTTCAACTAGCCCATACGACGGTCCAGCTAGCCGATTAGCGGGCGGAGGTCAAATGGGCAGTGCCCCTTGCGGGGTCGAGGGTTGCACCCGAAAGATTTTGAAAATTGGCTTTTAGGGTTGTAGGTTTTGGTATTGAAAATTAAGATTTTAGGGTTTAAGATTTAGAATATAGGGTTTTGGGATTTTAGAAAATTAGTTTAATGGATATTAAGATATTAGGGTTTTAGTTTTAAAAACATGAAAATAGGGCTTTGGATGCATTGGTTAGGGTTTAACACTTAAATTAAGTATTTGGACATGCATAAACAAAACCACAATAAATATGAATTAATTACACAACTCTTTGTAAATTTAAATAAGTTAAAAACCAAACCTGCATTTGTTTGCTCCACCAATTTTGAACGTTGAACCAAACTCTCTGCCTTAATGCTTGAAATAACTTGATTTTTGGTTGAGCTTTGGCAATTTGGCAATTGCCTTGATTGTGGTTACTACCTCTTTGGATTACTTGTTGTGAGTTTGTTGCTTTTCTCTTAATAATTGTTAAAGTTTTACTAATGGTTGTTTTTCATCCCAATAGTCTCCCAAAAAACCAGATTCAAAAATCCGATCTAAAAAAAGCCGTCCCTTTTTTGTATGTTCTATTATGGTATTTATAGGCAAAAATAAAAACTTAATGCTAATTGGTTAAGGAAATAAAAATTATTTAGGAAATAAAATCAAAAACCAAGTAAAATAGGATTTTGAAAAAACTGCGCGAGGGCCGGGCTACTAGCGTGCAAAATTGTGCTGGCAAAAAAAACTACGGGGTTTTAAGGGCTGGGCGCGGGCCACAGGCCAATTCCTGCGGCGAATTGGCCCAAGCCAATTCGTCTCCAGCAAATTTTGTTGCCGATTCTTCTACCGTCGATTTTTATTTATTTATTTATTTCTCTCTTTTTTTATTTTTTTTATTTTTATTAAAAATAAATATTATAAGTACTAAATAAGTAATAAATATTAAAATACCACAAAAATTATTTTGGTATGTTTAAAAATATCGGACTGGATTGGGTAAACAATTAAGGGTCTAAAGAAGCTTTTTTAACCAATCTCCATATATCTTGGTTATCTTAGACAAAATTTACTTAATTGTCTTATTTGTCACCTCCCCTGCACCATTAGCCTTTGGTCTATAATGGGAAGATTGGTGATGATGAATCTGGTACTTTGAGAATAAGCCCTTAATGACTCCTTGAAACTATATCCCATTGTCTGATATTACACTGTGTGGGAACCCAAACCTGCAAATGACATTCTTTTCAAAAAATCTAGCCATTTTCCTTGCCCCCAGCTTGTTGAAAGATTCAACCTCAACCTATTTCGAATAATATCCACTGCTACTATAATTAATTGGTTATCATTCAAAGCTGTCTGATGTATCTCTCCAATAATGTCAATTCCCCAAGTTGCAAAAGGCTGGGATGAAGTCATAGAATGTAATTCTTCAAGAGGCAAGTGATTCAAGTTCCCATACATCTAGCACTACTGGCACTTCTTCAAAAAATCAATATAGTCTTTTTCCATGGTCATCCAATAGTAACCTTGTCGAATTATCCTCTAAACCAAGGCCAATCCGTTCATGTGGTATCCATAACTTCCCACATGTATCTCAGACATGATCTGCTCAACTTCAGACTTTCTTAAGCATCTTAAGTTCACCCTGTTGGGCCATCTTTGATATAACACTCCATGAATGGTAATTTATTGCAAAGACCATTGCCTTATAGACCTTCTCTCTTCCTTTGTTGCATCTTGTGGGTATTCCCTACTTTTGAAGAATTGTCTTATAGTGTCATACCATGCATCATGGTCTATATTAGTTTCCATGACTGTCTCATACTCATAACAAGGAGTTAAATAACTGGTTAAAACCAAAGGCTTAAGAAATAACTTAACATGATCTTCCCATACTGAAGCCAGGGTGGCTATAGCATCGGCCATCTGGCTTTCTTCTCTTGGCAGCAATGGTTGTTGGGCCAGGAATTCTACCACTGCTCTTCCTTTGATGGTTTTCTTGGTTATATACTCAATCTCAAATTCTTCTAAAATTATCAACCATCTATCATATTTCCCAATCAACGAGGGTGTTTCCCTTAAATAGTTCACTGGATCCATCCTGAAGATTGCTTGCACACTATAAGATTGAAAGTAATGTTGCAACTTCTTAGATGACCAAACCACAACTATATAAGTCTTTTCAATTATACTATACTTAAATCTCATAAGATAGGATCTTTCTACTCAAATGGTAAATTGCATAATTAACACCTTATTCATCTACATGTGCTAGCATTCCTCCCATCGACTCTTCTTCTACTGCTATGTATAGTAACAAAGGTCTACCAGGTTTAGGTAGTTTCAAAATAGGTGGATTCAGTAAATACTCTTTTATACACTCAAAGGCCCTTTGACACTCTTCACTCCACTTGCCTAGCTAGTTCTTTTTAAGCAATTTGAAAATTGGTTCACAAATCATGATAAGCTTTGATATGAACGTGCTAATATATTGTAATCTGCCAATAAACCCCCGGACTTCTTTCTCCTTCTTAGGGGTCGACATATCCCCAATTGCCTTAAATTTTTCAATGTCAATCTCAATGCCATTTAGACCAATCACAAGTCCTAACATCTTACCTAAAGTAACCCCAAACACACACTTCTTTGGGTTCAACCTTAGCTTATATTTTACTACTCTTTTAATGATCTCTAAATTTTGAATATGTTGCTCTCTTGTATCCGACTTTACCATTATATCATCAACATAGACCTCAACTTCTTTATACATCATGTCATGAAACAAAGTAGTGGCAATCCTCTGGTAGGTTACTCCAGCATTCATTAACCCAAATGGCATCACCCTATAGCAAAATATACCCCATGTAGTGATGAAGGCAATTTTAGCTTTATCGTCTTGGGCCATTAACACTTCGTTGTATCCGAAAAATCCATCTGTGAATGAGTGTACCATGCTAGAGGTTGCACTATCAATAAGGACATCTATATGGGGTAAAGGAAAATCATCTTTAGGGGAAGCCTTGTTCAAGTCTTTATTGTAACACCCCTATACCCAATATACATACACCATAATACACACAATATGTAATATACATATAGAAGATATAAGAATGGCACAGTCCATTTTCATCAAACAAATCTTTTGACTTAAACATCAAAACATTATCAATCAATCTGAGTAAATTTAAAACATTTAACTTATTTTATAGAAAGTAATAAATGAAACATCCCTTGTTAAAATACATTTACATATATGTTCATTATACCTTAAAAGTTTATCCCAAAACATTTATTTAATAAGCAGCGAAAAATGCAGCAGAATATATATATATATGTATACATCAAAATCAATATTTACAAAAATATAGAGTTTATACATGCTGGCAGTTCGTCTCTGATCTTGAAGTCCAAAATCAACACTTCATAATGGATCACAAGCCTACACTCGACTCGGTCTAACTAAACTCTCCAGCTCAACCGGATCTACCCTGTCACCTATGCGATAAATCACAATCGAGCTAAGCCAAAGGCTTAGTGGTACAAACCTTGATAATAATATGATTCAAATGTAATGCTAATGTCAAACTTTTAAGAATTAGAAATAATGCACAAGGGCATCATATATCATAACATTAGATCTCATTATATTGATCAATTCTTCCATCATTCATAATTCACATAAAAACAAAGACAAGCATGGGCCCAAAAGAAACTAATATACCATTCAAATTCCAGAGTTACTGTTTTGGTCAAATAATCACATTTATCAATCCCGTAGGCGAATCATTATCACAATGAGGATTACCTCATATGTAACATCCCAACTAGGCTTGAAGGACTAGGCCCAACCAAGCTTTAAGGGGAGCTCAGCATCAAACCAACCTTGCTTCAAGGAATAAGCACAACCTAGCTTCAAGGGATTGTTACTTTTAGGCATGCCACCATCAACAAAACTCTGAAAATTGAATAACATACTAGACACACAATTCTTTCATTATTTCATTATCAAATCCTTTCCCATTTTCTCATGTTCATCATAAGTACAATGCTTCAAATATCCCATTTATATCAATATAGCCATCACCAATGGCTTTACATATCATCATCAGGATATACATAACAAATTACATTATTCATACATTTTGAATCCTCAACATATATTTCAAATAGTTCATATAATGCAAATCATAGCACCATTCTCATATATCAACAATATAATAGGTAACTTAATACATTTTCCAACCAAATGTGTTAAGTCTCAAAATCATGTAAATGTGTGCAATCATGTAAGCTTTGTACTTACCTCTAAAAGCAACAACACTACTCTAACAACCTCTTCCAAGAATCCTTCAACACTTGGATTGGGGCAACTCAAATCTCTTCAAAACCTAATCCAAAAGTGATTATATATTCTCACTTAGTGATACACATAAGAGAATAAGGAATAAGAACCATCTAGGGCAAACTCTACACTTGACATGCTCAACAACATGGACGTGTCTCTGGCCATGCCCTAAACCCACAACACAGAAGCTTTGACACGCTCGGTGACATGGGCGTGTCACTGCATGTGTCGATTCTCCTCCAATACAGTGGCTATGACACGCTCAGTGACATGGGCGTGTCACTGGATGTGTTAATCCACTAACAACACAGTAGCTATGATATGCTCAGTGACATGGGTGTGTCACTGGACGTGTCAATCAACTACTACACAAAAGCTGTGACACGCTATGTGACATGGGCGTGTCACTGGTCGTGTCACCCATACAAAAAATAAAACCATCAACACCAAAATGCCACATCCAACAAACATCTTTCTTTTACCCTTTTCCACTCCAAACAAACTCAACCAAAACCATCAATATACCATAATTAACTTACATAACATCAAACAACTCAATTACATACATCAAAACACAATCACAACCATTTTCACAACTCAAAGTCACAACACCCACAACTCTTGTTTTCTTCACCAAGCTTAACCCTTTTTCTCCTCCATCCAACCCCAAAATCAAAGTCAATTAGACAAAACAACTTCAAACACACCAAAATCAACCATACACACAACTAAACCAACCATCCACCAAACTCAAATACATAAACTCAAAAGAAATCAAAGAAACAAGTTGGAAACTTACCAAAAGTGAAGAAAATCCTTAAAACTCCAACTTGATCTCTTGAAATCATCCAATTGCTTGAGTCAAGAATCAACAAAGCCTCTCTTTCCCTTTGGCAATGGTGATGGCTGACTCTTGGAGAAGAAAGAAGAAGATGATGACAAGTCAAAAACACTTCACTACACTAACCACATAAATCCTCACTACATCTCCACCAAGCAATTAAATTATTATAATATTAATAAATATCATCTTCCACTCACATCTAATTTCTATTTTAAATAATTAAATATATCATTTGACCAACTCACTTGTTGACTTGTATATGTTGTATATATCTTCATATATACAACATATACACACTTCCCTTCTTCCTTTCTTTCCACTTAATCATATATACTCTTTAAATCATTTAATCCAATTTCAACAACTAACATTTCCAAAATTTTAGGGTATCAATTGGGATATTACATTTGAAGTCTACACAAACCCTAATTCTTCCATCTTTCTTTGGCATGGGAAATATGATAGCTAACCAATTAGGATAATCTATCACCTCAAGGAACTTCACTTGCATCTGCTTAGTGACTTCTTCTTTGACCAGTTCTGCCCATTCCGGCCTTAACTGTCTATGTCTAAAAATTGTGTGCTCAGCTATGTCTCGATCAATTCCAGGCATATCCTTATAAGACCAAGCAAAGACTTTTTCATACTTTTTAAAAAAATTTTCTAATCTCTCTCTCTCTCTCTCTAGGAGTAAGGTCAGATACTGTGCTAATGTTTTTAGGATTATTGGTTGTTCCAAATTTAATGATTGTGTGTCAACAGAGTTAATATTAAAAATGCTCATGTAATCACTACTTGAATGTATGCATCCATCAGGAAAAACATCACACAAGTAAGCAAAATCAAACTTTATTGCATTCATCTTAGAAAATAAAACATCTTCATCCTCATACATAGCATACAAATTAAAATCAAAATCAAAGTCATTGTTCTCATAATCAGAAACTAAAAGACTTTTAAACTGTTCTTCGATGAGTGTAGCAATTTCCTCTGGAATCTTTTGGATCTTCAAATAGCTTCCTTCTTCTCTTCTAGGCTAGGTTCCTTATCTGCTAGTAGGAAAAGCTTTTTCTCCATCTATTCCACTAGTTCAGCAAAATCAGTAAAGATCTCAAAGTCTGGAATCATCTTCCCCATGACCATTGTTGGCTATAGCTTCGCTTGGAGTGGTCCCATGTTTGGAGCTTTGATAAAAACCTCTTCGAGTGGAGGAAAACTTATCATCTCATTCTTTTTTAGTATAACACCTTTATTAGCTTCATCATATCCCAGCCTTCTCCTGGAGATTTGAGCATTGAAATCAAGAAGCTTTGTCATGCCTGTCTTTCATTTCCCACTACCAGTACCTGGTAGATAGTTCATATTCTTCATCATAGTCAGGACTCTAGGGTGTAGACCCTTAATTTTTGACCCAGTCCGGTCCAATATATTTTATTTATTCCAAAAAAAATTTTATCTTGTCTAGTATATTTCAATTAGTACAAAATAATTTTTGTTATCTTAATTAAATAATTTTTCCTTTAGTATCTAATTTTTATTAATAAAAAATAAATATAAACAAATAAAAATAAAAAAATAAAATAAAAAATTGGCGACGAAAAAATCGTTGTCGAAAACCAGCACGCGGGACGAATGGCCGTGGGCCATTTTGCCCGCAGGATTTTCCTGAGAGCGAAATGGCCCGTAGGCCGGTCCTCGGCCCTGCCGCAGCCAACAGCCGCAATTTTTTTTTCGCTAGCGCAATTTTTCCGCAGCAGTTTTCGACGCAAATTTTTTCGAAACCTAATGCAATTAGGTTTCGGTTTCCTTTTCTTATCAATATTAGCTTTTGTGAATAACTAGGAATGAACCATAAAATTCTTCTATAAATAATACCAAAAACAACATAAAAGGCAATTAAGAAATCGGAGGAGAAATTGATCAAAAATTGGATCTGAAACTAAGTAGGAAAGGCAGTGAATCAACCTGATTTCTTTTTTGAGAGAAACAAACAATTCAAGCAATTCCAAGGAAGCAAAGCTTGTCTTTGTTTTTGTTCATCCAAGAAGAAATTTTTGGTGGAACCAACAAACGGAGGTATGCATCAATTGTTTAAATTCTATTCTTCACAGTAGCTAAATCACCCCATTATTTCTTTAAATTCAAAAACCCTAGAACCTCAATTCACTTTTTCTAAAGTTTAAAAACGTTAATTCGTTGCTTTGTTTTCCAAAAAGTTTAAAGTTGTTATTTTTGTTTCTTCAAAACCCCAAAACCCTAATTTGCTTTCCAAATTTTCAAACCCCTAAATTGAGTTCTGTTTCTTTCCAAAAGCCCTAAAAACATCTTTTTTGCTTCTATGAACTTTAAATCGTTTTGTTTATTTTCATAAAACTTTATAAAATTATCAATTGATTTTCAAATCCTAAAAACCTAATGCATTCCCCGAAACCCTATATCAAAATCTTAAAACCCTAATTCAACTCCAAAACCCAAAACAGTGAACCCTAACTCCCTTAAAACCTAAACCCTAAAGTTTTTTAAACCCTAATTCTTTAAAACTTTAAAACCCTATAAACATATTCAAACACAGTAAGCTTGAAACCATAATTTAATGAGTAACCATAAACCATAAATCTAAGTATTTTAAAGTGTCCAAACCCTAGTTTCATGATTTCACCATTCAAACACTAATTTAGTTAATCAAAGAACTTTATCAACCTTTTAAAACATAAAATCTTAATCGATTATAATTCCTTTAAAAACTCACAGTAGCCTAATTCCACAAATTCCAAAACCCTAAACACATGAAATAAAGAACCCTAAATGGAAACAGTAGCTATAATTTAGATTTTTATTTGCCTTATTCAATTCTATATTTGATTATGCTTTGATTTATTTTATATGCTTTAATTTATTTAAGTTTAATGCTTGGTTTATTTAATTTATCATGGATAGATGTGTTACTTTCTATTGATGTTTAATACCTTTGATGAATGATTTATTTATGATGAATGGTTATTTACTTTTATCAATTTATATAGATTTCCAAATGTAGTAAGAGGTATGTTTCCACTTGGTGGGTATCTCATTAGTTAAATGTCATGTAATTTAAATTTCTTTTCTATTTTAGAACCAATGTAAAGGACATGTTTCTACCTTTCGGTGGGTGTCTTATTTAGGCATGAGATGTAAGGACATGTTTCCATCCTCGGATGGGTGTCCATTTATTTGTTTTATTTATACATTGCTTTGATTTTAATATAATGATGCTTTATTTTGATTATTGTGTGTAATATGGATAATATTATTATATTTAAGAATTTTATAATATTAAGACATGTAAAGGAGGTCGGTTCCAATGAACCGGGCGTTGTGGGGGTGCTAGGTCATTTCTCACCTTCCCCACATGTACCCAACTTTTCAAACCCATTTGGTGGTTGGGGATTCCTTAGGAATCAAGTCATCCACCCCTTTCTTTTTTCCCAGCCCATCCGGGTGGCGACTCCATTTTCTCCGGACATAGGTTCGTGTTCTCTAAGGCCCCGGGCCTAAACAGTGCCTAAGTCGCAAGAACCATTCCACCAAGAGTGGGGGCAAAAATCCCCGCTCACAGTGGCGACTCCATGAGGGATAAGAGAAGTTGATTCCATTGGTGTTTTTATTATTCTATTCTTTCTTATAATGATATTATCCATTGCATCATATTAGATTGCATCATGTGCGTGAGTTAGGACGCCCATGTTACCCGTGTTGTGTTATGTAAGGGATACCATACTTTCACTCAAGGTATGGAGATCGAGCATGGCATAACCACACATAGCCTCATACCATTTAGCATATACTTGCTATAGGAACCTAAGCCTTTTTACCTAAAGACTAAAGCTCATGTAATTGGCCTAGTTACTTTCCTTAGGTTGTACCCCCAAATGCATGTTGTTTGACTATGGTTAATTTATCTTGGCTTAAATCATGGCTTATTTGGTTTATTCTTTTTTTAATATGACCTAAGTACATTGTAAGCTCAAAATAAACTTTTCTCTAAAGTCCAAAAGACCAAAGCTATTTTCAAAATTTTTCAAGATGGACTTTGGACATAAAACTTTTCTAAAAAACAAATCAAAAATTCTTTTTCTCATGGCCTAAATACTAAGCCCAAAATCCAATTTTTCTAAGATCTTTTTACAATGGGCTTAGAAACAAAATTGTTTTTATCCAACCTTTTCTTACAAAGAGCTTGCAAATTATTTAGGTCAATTATGAAATACCAGAAATCAATTGTGAGCCTAGTTTATACTAAGAATAAATTAATCATGGGCTTGTTTTTGGCATGAATCATTAGTTACCTTTTTCAAGTGAGAAATCTATTTATAATAAACCTCTTAATTTTGTTTTAATCCATTATAGCATAAAAGTTAATTTAGTTGGTTGAATGGATTAAAACCTAATTAATGGGAATTATCATGGATTGATTTCCATTTTCAAAAATATAACTATTGGTTGAAACGTCCGAGGAAATTATTTGAAAGGAAGGTACCCCATGTTGATATTTTTGTTAGCCATGTACCTAGGAAAAGAGACTCGCCATTCGTGTGTGGATGTTATAAGGTTGGAAGGAACATCCTATTTGTCCTTTTTTGTTAATTGATTGTGCATACATGCATACATGCATACATTCGCATCTCATATCATTAATCCTCTCTGGCTTACAGCAATAGATTACGGCAGTTCAAAAGCTTAAAACAATCCGACCTATGATGGAGATGAAGTATCTAGCAACGACTCAATCACTTGCTAACCAAAAATAATGGAGCCCGAACTAATTCAAAGGATGGTGGACGAGGCCCTCAATGCCAAGATGGAAGAAATAAAAGAGGCCCTATCTGAGACCATGAAGAACCAATTGACTGCAATCTTAGAGAATCATGCCGAGGTATCTGCTAGCACTAAGAAGCCAAAGGACAAAGGGAAGACTAAAGTTGGTGAAGTGGTTTTTGATGATGAAAAGGTGATCATTGATGATGATGATGATTGGGCTCAATACTACCAAGATGCTCAAGAGAAGAAAAAGGAACCGAAGATTGTTAAAAGATCAACTATGGAGAAGACCAAAACTTCTGATGTTGAAAAGATGATTGCTGATTTAGAGAAGAAATTTGAGAAGAAACTAAAAATCGAGGAAATGTCCGAAGTTGACAAATTATTTGAGCTAGATGAAGAAGTCCCGTACAAGTTCAAAAGCGAAGTTTAATGGAACGGAAATTCTCATCTCCATGTGAATCAGTACATCACTGTTATGTAGTCTGCCCAAGCCACTAAGGCTCAAACACTAAGGTACTTTATGCTCTCATTGGACCCTGTTGTCCAAAATTGGTTCAATACCTTAGATGATGGAACACAAAAGAGTTGGGATCTGCTTTACAAAGCCTTCATCCAACAATATGGATATAATGTCGAGATGGAAGTTACCTTGATGGAAGTGGAGTCCATTAGGCAAAGGTCAAATGAGAATTTTGTGGATTATGTGAAGAGATGGAGAAACAAGGTTGCTTTACTCAAGAATAGGCCTGATGAATCCGATCAAATAAGGATGATTGTGAGAGGGGTGTTGCCTAGTCTTCGTGAGAGGATGTCTCATACACTCATCCGTGATTTCAAAGACCTTCTCCAAGCGGGTTTGCAAATCAAAGAATGGGAAAGAGAGAAGAACCATTTTTCAACAAGAAGGAACGAGAAAGGGAGCTATCAATCTGGTAGCCAAAGCATGCAAAAGGCAGTCAGTGTTAATGCTACAAAACAAGGAACAAGGAGACAATTTTTGGAATTAGGGAAGCCAATGTCTTGGGTTCTCAATAAACTTCAAAGAAAGGGATAACTACAACCCTTAAATCCTCGTCCTTTGCCAAATCCTCTCCCACCTAATTTTGACACTAAAGCATTTTGTCAGTTTCATCAAATGCAAGGGGATGACACGGATAGATGTGTGAAGTTGAGACATGAGATCTAAAATCTAATTGATAATGGGAAGCTACCCGAGCCTAATAAGCCAAACACCAAAGACAACCCGTTACCAAAGTTCAATAGGGTACTGCCACCGGCAACCTTCATGATTGGAGGAGGTTTGCATGAGGACTTTGTCATGTCTTCTTTTCAAGATGTGGGTGGACAAGCAACCAAAGAATAAGAGGCATTTGTCAAAATTAAACAAGCTATGATGGGTGAAGAAGTAACAATTTGTGTTGTCAATGGATTTTGGGATTCAAGCGATAGTGATGATGATCTTGTATCCAAGAAGATGAGGTAATGAACACTAGATCCGGTAAGCCTTATGCAAGGCCACCACCTAAGGAGGTAGAAACTAATAAGGGAAAGGAAGTTGAAGTAGGAAATAAAGAAGAAGAAGATGATGCTGTGCTCAAGCAATTGAAAAGAACCCAAGCAAGTGTTAGCATTTGGGACTTATTAGCTACTTCTAAAAAGCACCGAGAAACTATGGCCAAAGCCTTGGCTAGCATGCCAATTTCTACCTACACAACACTGGAGGAGCTGATCAACTTCATAAAAATTGGAGGGGTAATGAAATGTGAAGAGGTCCAAGAGAAGAGTGAAGTTAATATGGGAGCAGTTTCTTTTTCAGATGCAGACTTACCGGAGGAGGGGAGAGACCACATCCGCCCTCTCTTTATCAAAATAGAAGTCAAGGGGAAGAGGACTCCATGTGTAATGGTCGATGATGGATCTGCCATAAATATTTGTCCACTTAAGATATTGCCAAAGCTAGCTATGTCAACAAGAGATCTAAACCTGACCGAGGTAACAATTCGTGCTTATGACAACACTAAGAGGCATACCTAAGGGACTTTCAAAGCGGTTGTCCAGGTTGGTCCAATTGAATCTATTGTTGAGTTTGTTGTTTTAGACATACCGGTTACCTTCGCCTTGCTCTTGGGGTGACCATGGTTTCATCCTCTTGGTGGAGTTCCTTCCACCCTTCATCAAAAGATCAAGTTTCCCAACGGAAATGAGACATGGTCATTGAAGCTGAAGATAATGAGATTGTTAACGCTCTAATGATTGAGAGGCCTCTCAATGGTTTTCAAGTAGCTGCAATTTCTGATGATGAAGTAGTGGACCCCAAAGTCTTGAATATGATGAAGAACAAGAACTACCTTCCTAGAGCTGGTCTTGGAAAGGGTAAGGCCGGTTTGACAAAGTTGCTAGAATTTAGAACTCAAACTTCCAAGAAGGGGTTGGGATATAATGAAGACAATGATGTCCAGCCAAACAAGAGTGAGAAGATGAGCTTCCCACCACTTGAAGAGATCTTTGTCAAAGCTTCAGATATGGGACCACTCCAAGGAAAGCTCGAGCCGATCATGTTCATGGGTAAGTTGATCCCAGGTTTTGAAATTTTTGCAGATGTGGCCGAGCTAGTGGACCAAGTGAAGAAAGAGCTCACCCTGTCAGCCAACAAAGAATTCTATCCAAAAGAGAAGAATGAAGCTGTCTTGAAAGCCGAGAAGACTTCGGAGGAGATTGCTGCCCTGGTCAAAGAAAAGTTTGAAGACCTCCTGCCTTTTGATTTTGAGAACAATGATTTTGATTTTGATTTTAATTTGTCTGCTTTGTATGAGGATGATGATGTTTTCTTTTCCAAAATGAATGCAATAAAGTCTTATTTTGCTTACTTGTGTGATGTTTCTTCTTGTGGTTGCATACATTCAAATAGCAGTTACATGAGCATCTTTAATATTAATTCTGTTAACACACAATCATTAAATTTGGGAACAACCGAAAATCCTAAAAACATTAGCATGGCATCCGACCTTACTCCTGATGAGAGAGAGAGATTTGAAAAAATATTCAAAAAATATGAAGAAGTGTTTGCTTGGTCTTATGAGGATATGCCTGGAATAGATAGAGACATAGCCGAGCATCATATTCCTAATTACACTCACATGAAACCTGTAAAAAAAAAAGCTTAGATGATTAAGACCTGAGTGGGCTGAATTGGTTAAAGAAGAGGTCACTAAGCAAATACAAATGAAGTTCCTTGAAGAGATAGAATACCCAGATTGGCTAGCCAACATAGTACCCATGCTAAAGAAAGATGGAAGAATAAGGGTTTGTGTGGACTATAGAGATTTGAACAAGGCTTCCCCTAAGGATGATTTTCCTTTACCTCATATAGATGTTCTCATTAATAGTGCAGCCTCTAGTTTGTTACACTCATTTGTAGATGCATTTTCCGGATAAAATCAAGTGTTAATGGCATAAGAGGATAAAGCCAAAACTACCTTCATTACTACATGGAGTATATTTTGTTATAGGGTGATGTCGTTCAGCTTAAAGAATGCTGGAGCAACCTATCAAAGGATGGGCACCACACTATTTCATGAAATGATGCACAAAGAAGTTGAAGTGTATATTGATGATATGATGGTTAAATCGGACACAAGGGAACAACACTTCCAAAACTTAGAATTATTCTTCGATAGAGCTTTGAAATATAAGCTAAGATTAAACCCAAAGAAGTGTGTGTTCGGTGTTACCTCAAGTAAATTATTGGGACATGTGATTGGTCCGAATGGTATTAAGATTGATCCTGACAAAGTCAAAGCAATTAGGGATATGCCAGCCCCAAAGACGGAGAGAGAAGTTCAGGGATTTATTGGTAAATTACAATATATTAGAAAATTTATAGCAAAGCTCACAACAATCTGTGAGCCTATCTTCAAATTGCTTAGAAAGAATCAGCCCGTCCTATGGAATGAAGAATGTCAAAGGCCTTTGAGTGAATAAAAGAGTATTTATTGAATCCACCTATTTTAAAACCACCTAAACCTGGCAAACCTCTATTACTATACTTAGCAGTAGAAGAAGAGTTGATAGGAGCCATGCTAGTCCAAGCAGATGAGTCAGGGATTGAGCATGCAGTTTACTATTTGAGAAGAAAGCTCCTACCTTATGAAATTAAGTATAGTATCATTGAAAAGACTTGTATAGTCGTGGTTTGGTCTTCTAAGAAGTTGCAACATTACTTTTCAATCGTATAGTGTGCAAGCAATTTCCAGGTTGGATCGAATGAAGTACTTAAGGGAGACACCCTCTTTGATTGGGAAATATGGTCGATGGTTGATAATATTAGAAGAATTTGAGATTGAGTATGTAACCAGGAAAAAAAATCAAAGGTAGAGCGGTGGCAGAATTCCTGGCCCAACAACCATTACCAGAAAGCAAAGAGGTAATTTTGGAATTTTCGGATGAACATTTAGAAGCAATTGAAGTACAAGGGTGGAAAATGTATTTTGATGGAGCAGTAAATAGGAAAGGAGCAGGTTTGGGAGTTATACTATAATTGTCCAAAAGGGAACTTATCCCTTTAGCCAAAAAGTTGAAATTTAGGGCAACCAATAATATGGTGGAGTACGAAGCTTGTATTTTCGATTTGGAAACCCTAATGATTATGAAGGTGGATAAGGTGGAAGTTTATGGAAATTCATTACTAGTAGTATCCCAAGTAAATGGAGAGTGGGAGTTGAAAGAAGAAAAATTAAAACCATACCACCATTACCTGACCATGATGAAGAAGGACTTTAAGGTGTGTAGGTTTATACACCTATCGAGAGAAGAAAATTAGATGGCTGATGCCCTAGCCACATTGGCTTCGGTATGGGAAAACCCTGTCAGCTTATTCCTTAAGCCTATGATCCTGACCAGTTCATCAACTCCTTGCTATGAATATGAAACAATCATGGAAATTGATATAGACCATGATGCTTGGTATGATACTATAAGGCGATTTTTGGAGGAAAGAGAATACCCGCCGAGGGCAACAAAGAAAGAGAAAAGAGCCATAAGGCGGTGGTCATTGCAATACATCACCTTCCATGGGGAGTTGTATCGAAGATGGCCTGATGGGGTGCATTTGAGATGTTTAAGAGAGCCTGAAGTGGAGCATATCATGTCAAAAATACATGCAGGAAGTTGCGGTCCGCACATGAGTGGTTTGGCCCTAGTTAAGAAGATTATTAGACAAGGTTACTACTGGTTGACTATGGAGAGAGATTGTATTAAGTTTGTAAAGAAGTTCCAATAATGTCAGATGCATGGTAACTTGAATCACATGCCTCCTGAAGAATTGCATTCTATGTCTTCACCCTGGCCATTCGCCACCTGGGGTATTGACATTATAGGAGAGATACATCCGATAGCCTCAAACGGTCACCATTTCATTGTGGTAGCAGTAGATTATTTTTCAAAATGGGTCAAAGCTGAATCCTTCAACAAACTAGGTGCAAGCCAAATAGCTAGATTTATTGAAAAGAACCTCATCTGTAGATATGGGGTCCCGCTTAGTGTGATATTAGACAATGGGGTACAGTTTCAAGGAGCAGTTAAGGATTTATTCTCAAAATACCGAATCCACCATCATAGATCCTCTCCTTATAGATTAAAGTCTAATGGTGCAGTAGAAGCAACAAACAAGACGATTAACAAATTTTGTCCAAGATGACCAAGACTTACAGGGATTGGTCAGAGATGCTTCCCTTTGCTTTATGGGGATATAGGACAAGTGTGCGAACGCCTACTGGAATGACACCGTTCTCTTTGGTTTATGGGATGGAAGCAGTGTTGCCAATTGAAATAGAGATCGAGTCATTGAGAGTAGTCTTGGAAGCCAAACTGCCTGAAACGGAATGGATAGTGAGCAGATACATACAGTTAGCTTTACTAAAAGAGAGAAGGTTAAAAGCGCTGTATCATCACCAACTGTATCAAAAGAAGGTAGTTCGGGCCTACAATAGAAGGGTTAAAATCAAAAAACTTAGAGTCGGGGATTTGGTGTTGAAGCAATGTAAGCCTAATGTATCTGATCCAAGAGGGAAGTTCAAGCCTAGCTGGGAAGGGCCATATGTCGTGAAACAAGTCATGAACAAAGGTGCAGTGAAGTTATCAGACATGGACGGGAACGAGTTTAGTAAGCCAGTAAACATTGATAAGTTGAAGAAGTTTTATGTATAAAAAAAAAAGAAAGAGGTCCACTAAGTTGAAAACCCACGAGGGCAACTTAGGCAAAAATTAGGACAGCTAGCTAGTTCTGAAAACCCACATGGATGGACTAGGCAAAAATTAGAGCAATAAATAAAAGAAGAAAAAAGAAAACCTAAATTGAAAACCCGAAAGGACAGTTTAGGTAATTACCTGAAGTAGCAATGGACTCCCAGTCAGTCTCTTTGACAATCCTTATTTAAGTCGGTCTTATCCAACTAAGGTCTCGGCTAAGATCACAGGTACCAGTGACAAGCCTCCTTCCATTTGGTCCATAATATCCAATACCCATGGATCAATATCGCCGTTGGAAGAAACAAGCAAGAATTGGCCAAGAAAGCAAAGACAAAGCATGCGTCCCCATGCCTTATTAGGAGCCAAATGAGAGAGATAAAAATCAATCAAAGGAGCAAGTAGAATTTTTTCACCTCTCATCAACCGAAGAACTTATGGTTTTCAAATTTGAAATAACATCTGCATCTTCTGTTAAGTTTTGGAAATCAACGTGGGTAACGCCATTTGTTGATTATTTGGATATCCAAGGATGGCCTCAAATTCTTCAATCAAGGGTCATATTTCAAAGCCATTAAATTTTAAATACCCTAGAATCCGTATCCCAAAAGGAAGCCACGGCATGTAAGAAGGAGTGGTCCAATTTAACATTTTGAAAACACTTTAAAACATCAAGTTTTGACCATGAAATTTGCTTCCAATGAATGGCATCCATATTCTTAAATAGAATTTTTATCTTCTTTAAATGATGTCCGGTCATGGTGGATGAATAAAGAAAAAATTAAAATTGTTAAAGGGAGTTCTTTGCGTGGGAATGAAAAATATTTTGGCTTATGTATTAAATTAGGCATAAAAGGTTATTTATATAGAGAAAATAATCTTTTCCAAAGGTGATGAGGAAAAGGTGATTGGAAAGAATAAAACCATATGGCATAAGGAAAGGAATTAGCAACGAAATCCTTTACCACGTTGAATTGGTTTTAGCAAATGGTGCGGCTATGGAAAAAGAAATTGTGATTCACTATTTATGATGTTATATAAAAAAAAAGTGGCACAGTAAAGAAAAAAGAAGATACAGTAAAGATGGAAATTGCATTTTTTTCATTATTATACAATATTTTACAATTGCTACAATATTCACATATCACTAAGAGGGTGGTGGTAGGTCATCAAATAAAGCCTTGAAAAAGTCATCGCCAGTTGGAGGAGGGGAAAAATTACTCATCTCGAGTCCACCTGAAGCAGAAGCACCAAAATTCGGCAAATTACTTGTCCCAGGATCACCCGAAGCGGGAGCACCAAAATCCCTATTACCTTGAGGTTTTGATCCATCATGGTCCACATCAGAAGCAGATGAAAGGATCTCATGGTCATCAGTCTGGGGGCCTCTTGATGAAGAAGCTCCGGGATCCCTCATCCCCTGAAATCAAAAGTCTCAAAAATGTTGTTCAGATTGATGATATAAATTTTCAAAATGTCTCTCTTCATACCTGACCACCGTAATGTAGCTTCAAATCATGGTACATCTTTGTACTTCCTGGATGCATAGCAAAGACCGATTGGTGTGCTTCCTCCAAAATAACCTTTCTCAAAGTATCATCATCAGGAACACACAACCTATCTTTAAACCATAGGCTACCATCATTTTTCACAAAGAAATCTCGGCTCTCCCCATTTTGGCGATCTGATACAATCTTTGCCAAAGATTTAGCTCCCTCTGAACACCCAAATATTTTAAACTTTTATGATCCGTATAGATAAAACATTTCTCCCCATACAAGTAGTGTCGCCAAATCTTCAAAGCAAACACTATCGCTGCCAATTCCAAATCATGTGTCGGATAATTGAGTTCATGCGGCTTCAACTGCCGAGAAGCATAAGCTACCACTTTACCCTTTTGCATCAAAACACATCCTAAACCATTATGTGAAGCATCACTATAGATCACATAAGGTTTATCTTCCACAGGTAAAGTAAGAACAGGTGCTTGAGTCAACATTTCTTTCAACTGCTCAAAACTAGCTTGACACTGATCCGTCCACACAAATCTAACTCCCTTTCGAAGCAATCTGGTGAGTGGAGTAGCTATCAAAGAAAAACCTTTCACAACTCATCGATAATAGCCTGCCAAACCCAGAAAACTTCTAACTTCAGTCACTGACTTCGGTGGACTCCAATTCAAAATAGCTTCAACTTTACTTGGATCAACTCTTATACTATCTGCTGAAACGATATGACCCAGAAAAGTCACTTGGTCAAGCCAAAACTCACACTTCGACAGCTTAGCATACAACTGCTTCTCTCTCAAGATCTGCAATACAATCTGCAAATGCTTGTCATGCTCCTCCACATTACGCGAATACACCAAAATATCATCGATGAAGACTACCACAAACTAATCCAGATAGGGCCTAAACACCCTATTCATCAAATCCATGAAAGCTGCAGGTGCATTCGTCAACCCAAAAGGCATCACCAAGAACTCATAATGCCCATATCTTGTGCGGAAGGCTGTCTTAGGAACATCTTCAGCTCTAACCCTCAACTGATGATACCCTAATCTCAAATCAATCTTAGAAAACACTGCTGCTCCCTTCAATTGATCAAAGAGATCATCAATCCTAGGCAAAGGATACTTATTCTTGATAGTCACTTTGTTCAATTGCCTATAATCAATGCATAACCTCAAAGTACCATCCTTTTTCTTCACAAACAACACAGGAGCTCCCCACGGTGAAACACTAGGGCGGATAAACCCTTTATCCAACAACTCCTGCAATTGCACCTTCAACTCCCTCAATTCAGCAGGTGCCATTCGATAAGGAGTGATAGAGATGGGAGTGGTACCAGACAATAAATCGATACCAAACTCAACCTCTCTCTCAGGGGGTAACCCTGGCAACTCCTCAGGAAACACATCTGGAAAATCTGCAACTGTGGTTATATTGTCAAGTTGAGAACCCCCTACTCTAGTATCCACAACATGAGCAAAATAAGCATCACACCCTTTTCTAATCAACTTTCTAGTTGTTACAGCTGAAACAAACAAGGATGCAAGTTGTCTTTGCTCACTAGATACCATCACAAATCTACCATCACTGGTTCTCAAAGTAACACACTTCTTTTGACAATCTACCATAGCTCCATACTTAGACAAACAATCCATGCCTAAGATCAAATCATATTCCTTAAAAGGCATTTCAATCAAATCACCAAGAAACTCCTCACCTTACAGCACAAACTGCACTATCTCGGTGCACCTTACTAACAACCACACTATGTCCTAAAGGATTTGTCACCAAGACATCAAATCCTAAGGACTCTGAATGCAATTCAGACACAGGCAATATGGATGCACTTATGTATGAATGAGTAGATCCTGGATCAATCAAAGCAAGTACTAAAATGCCAAATAAAGAAAATGTACCCGCTATAATTGCTGAAACATCTGGATGCCTCTGCATCACATATACTCTCTGAGAAGACCCGGCCTCATCTGGCCTACTGTCTCTGGATGATGATCCTCCTCTCTGACTAAACCCGGGTCGACCACCCCTACTGAAACCTCTGCCCCCTCGACCACCTCTGCTGACACTGGGTCGAGAAGCTGCAGACTCAGCCTGTCTGTGCTCCTGCATCTCAAGACACTCCCTAATGAAATGGTCAGGCAATCCACACCTGAAACACACAGCTAATCTACCAATCTTCCAGCAAACACCCACATGGTTTCTACCACAAAGATCACATGTAGGTGGAGTAGACCTCTGAATCACTGGAGTCGGAGCACTCGCTACAGAAGCTGTAGGTCTCGGTCTCTGCCTATGATACTGCACTGACCTACCCGACTATCTCTGGCTTCTACAAATCCTCGGAACAAAACTTCCTCTGCCCCTCTTCATAGATGAAGATCCTGCCTCAAACTATGATCTCCTTACTCTGGTCTCCTCCTCAGTAGCAGCTGCTGCAATATTCTTGGCTCTCTCAACACTTCTAGCTGCTACAACTAGTTGAGAGAAATCCTGGTACCGAGAACCAGCAACAATGCACATAATAGAGGGCCTCAATTCCTCCTCAAATCTTTTGCACCAGTCTATTTCATCAGTGATAATTCCCCCGGCATAGCGACTCAACCGGATGTATTCAATCTCATACTCTGTTACCGTCCAGTTGTCTTGTCTCAAATTCAAGAATTCCATTTTCTTAATATCTTTATACTCCCTCGGAGTATATTTCTGCTCGAACTCCCTCAGAAAATCCCCATAAGATAATGTAGGTGGATCATCCATGGCATGAGGAACCGTCTTCCATAAGTCATAAGCATCTTTCTGAAGGAGGGATCTGGCATAGTCAAATTTCTCATCTAGAGTAGCTTGCAACTGGATAAATATCCTCTGCACTTTATCCAACCCTTGCTCAGCCACTGCTGGATCTGTAGTGCCCAAGAAATCCTCAGCCCCATACTTCCTCAACTTATCATAATGTCTTACTGGAATTTGAGGCTGTGGTGGTGGTGGTGGCTACACTAGAGCTCCCCTCAATAGTTCTACCATATGCCTTAACCAACCCGGCGGAACCTCCTTAACAGCTGATCTCTCTGGCGCAGAAACAGGTGCCTCACTAACTCTATCAACTCTAGCTCCATCTCTACCATCTTCAGGAGCTACACTCTCCGCACTACCTTCTACAGACTGACGTGAATGGGATGCCATCACTACCTATATCTGCAAACACAGCAGAATATATCTTATTAAAGATCAAAGACTGCCATACCAAAACATGTATCTTATTCAAAAACCATCTTTTAAAATCAAAATATTCTTTTTCTTACAATTGACATTGGTTGAGAATCTCAAACCTAGGCTTTGATACCAAAATAATTGTAACACCCCTATACCCCGTATACGTACACAGCATGCTATTACGATCGTAATATACGTATACTGAATATAGAAATGCCACGGTTTACTAAACAAATGACTCACTTCTTTTACAATAATATGAGCAAATTTAAAACATTTAAAGAAATTTATAAAACACAATAGATAAAATGTTTATTCAAAACGCAGCGAAAAATGTAACAAATATTTAGAAATACATATACATCAAAACTCAAGTTTCACAAAACATAAAATATATACATGTGTGGCAGTATGTCTTTGATCTTTAAGCTTCACTATCAACACCACAAAATCTAGACTCTATTCGGACTAGAGGAACTCTCCGGTTCTTCCCTGTCACCTGCGCGATGAACCACAATCGCGCTAAGCCAACGGCTTAGTGGTACAAACTACAATAATATTATGCTATAATGAAATGCCAATGTCATATTTTCCAACATATAAACAATTTTCAGGAATTTCATATTTCATGACATTACCTTTCATTGTATCATTCAATTGTTTCATCAATCATAGACCATATTGAAACCAAAGACAAGCATGGGCCCAAAAAGAAACTAATATGTTATTCAAAGTTCAGAGTTACTGCTTTGGTCCATAATCACAATCATCAAGCCCGTAGGCGATATATATATATCTCTATCCATGGATAGTGTAACAGACCCAGTCTCTTGGACCTCAGCCCGGCTAAACTTGAGGAGATCCTCAACCCGGCTAGACTGTTACTGTTTTTGAGGCTTACGACCCAGTCTTTTCACCCCAAAAACATCACATTTCACATTTATCATATTTCTCAACTGGAATCGGCTTGCGACCCGGTCTTTTCACCTATCCAGTGATTCATAGGCATGCCGTCAAACTCAGAACTCTGAAAGTTGAATAACACATTAGGCACACAATCTTTTCATTTATATCTTTATACATTTCTTTCTCAATTCATTTCTCATTTCATCTTCATAATCAAATAGGCAACTATGCCTCAATTATAATTCATTTGCATTATCATAGCCAACAATCATGGCTTCATATCTCATCAAGATAGTATACATAGTTAATTATATTTAATATTATCATATCTTTCACATTTCATATTCCATATTTCATTTCATCATCATGTAGGCAAATATGTTTCAATCATCTTATTTACATCATTATAACCAACCACATTGATTTTACATCTCATTATATCTCAATGCACATTAATCAATTCATCATTCAAGTGTATATAACCAATGGTATTAACACACATTTTACATGCTCATCACAACATTCTCATTATACCAAACATAACATTATTAATATGCATCAACAATACATTAGATTTCTTAACACATTTACAATCAATTGTGTGTTAAGTCTCAACATCATATGAATATATGCAATAATGTAGTTTGTACTTACCTTAAGCACCACTCACACAATCTATACACTTCCTCTTCCAACACTTATTCACCACTTGAATTAGGGCAAATTATCTTCTTCAAGACCTAATCCAAAAATAATCAAATACATCAATTCCAATACAAATATTCACTTAATAACCTCTTACTAGACCCTTAAATCACAAATTACAAATCAACACCTCTAACTAGGGCCCACGGCCGTGGCCTCCTAGCCCCCACGGATGTGGGTTAGAAAATGGTTCTGCCTCCCTTGCTCCAAACCTCCACGGCCATGGCTTCAAATGGCCACGGTCGTGGCAACCAAGGGCCACAGGCGTGGCATCCAAAATGCCTCTGTTTCGGACCAAATCCAAGAATTCTATGCTTCTAACTCCATCAAACACCATTACCATGAAAAATAAACCAAAACAATTAACCAAACTCAACATCTACAACAAACATCACCAATTCAAAACCCTAATACCACCACAACTTGACTCTTCCATCACAAACACCAACTTAACTTCTTATCTTTAACTCAATTCCAGTACATACAAACACACCATAATCAAATCTAATAACACTATCAAATACCCACAAGTAAACTTAATCACAACTCAAATAAAACAAGGGAAATCAAGAGAGAACTTACCAAAGTTGATGAAACTTCACAATTTTCCAATTCAATCACTTGATTCTTCCCTCAATTTAGAGCTTAGAAATCACAACTCCTCTCTTGCTCTCTTGCTTTGAGATGCCCGGCCAAGAAAGGAAAGAAAAGAAAAGGAAAAGAAAATGAGAAGGAAAAGTCAAATACTCAATCTTTAAACCTCCACCAAGTGTTTTAATATTAAAATAATCAAATTCTCTCTTCCATTCATTTTATTTTCTTTTAATTAGTTTCATTAATTCAAAAATAAATAAATATCTCCTTGACTATACTCACTTTGACTTGTGTATATGTTGTATATATTTCCATATATACAACATATACACTCTCTCTTAAATTCCTTTCTCTTTCAAATTTAACATATACACTTAATCCAAATACAACAATAAATATTCCAAAACTTTTAGGGCATACTTTGGGATATTACATTAGTACTAGCAGATGCTTCAGGAATGTTCCCTAATAGTGTAGCAAGTTGGCTTTTCATGGTCTCAGCTAGGACGCTCTTTAGTTCTTCCATCTTGGAGTTGAGTACATCATCTACTATCTTTTGAACTTGCTCAAGATCCATTACTTTTGGTGACAAGCTGACTGAGTTATTGCTAGATTCTACGTCCCTAGCATAGATTGAATTATCGTAAGCTCTTGAACTATTATACTCCAGGACTATGAGCCAGAAAGGATTGATGACATGTGATACAATATATGTATGCATATATGGATGGATGTACAAATAACAAACAAATGAACCAAAGAGTAAGAACAAACCGTCCAACCTTAAAATTCCACACATGAATGGCGAGTCTCTTTTCCTAGGTATATGGTTAACAAAATATCAACATGGGATATCTTGCTTTTCAAACAATTCACTAGTATAGTTTAACCAATAGTTGTATTTTTAAATTTAGAAGTCAGTCCATGATAATTCCAATTAATCGAGCCTTAATCCATTAGGCTAACAAAAAGATAGTTTTTATGCTATACTGGTTTAAAATTAAATTAAAAGGTTTATCATAAATAAATTTCCTATTCGAAAAAGAAATTAATGGTTCATGCCATAGACAAACTCATAATTAATAAGTCTTGGTATAAATTCAGCCAACAATTGATTTTTAGTATTCCATAATTAACCAAAGTAGTTATAAGCCCATTTAAGAAACGGTTTGTAAAATGAAGTGAAAAAGATGGTTTTATTTCAAAGCCTATTCCAAAAAGGTTTGTTAAAAAAATGAACCTTGGGCTTTGTACTTGGGCCATAAGGTTAAAAAGAATTTTTGACCTTTAAAAGGTTTTATATCCAAAGACCATCTTGAAAAGTTTTAAAAATAATTTTGGTCTTTTGGGCTTAAAAGAATAAAATTATTTTAGGCTCACACCATAACTAGGTCATATTAGAAAAAGAGAAAACCAAATAAGCCATGGTTCACACCAAGATATATCAATCATAGTCAAACAACAAACATTTTGGTGAAAACCTAAGGAAAGTAACTAGCCCAACTACATGGGCTTTAGTCTTTGGGTTGAAAAGCTTAGGTTCCCATAGCAAGTATATACCAAAAGGTACAAGGCTATAAGTGGTTATGACATACTCGATCTCCATACATTGAGTGAAAATGTTGTATCCCTTACATAACACAACACAAGTTACAAAGGCATCATAACTCATGCACACAATGCAATATAATATGATGCAATGGATAATACAATAATAAGAAAGAATAAAATAATATAAAGACCAACATAATCAACTTCTCTTATCTCCAGTGGAGCTGACATTGTGAGCGGGGAATTTTGGCTCCACTCCTATGTGAAATAGTTCTTATGACTTCGGCACTATTAGGCTTAGGGCCTTAGAGAACACAGGCCTAAACCTAGAGAAAAATGGAGTCGCCACCTGGACAGGCCGGGAAAGAAGAAAGGGATGGATGACTTGATTCCTATGGAAGCTTCAACTCTCAAATGGGCTCATAAAGTTGGTATGTATGGGGAAGGTGAGAATGACCCAACACCCTATAACGCCCGGTTCATTAGAACCAGCCTTCTTTTTAGGTTTATATATTATTAAATGATCCAGGAGGATCTTACAATAAATAATAATAATATTAATATAATAATATTTATTATTATTATTATTATTATTATAACCGTATAAAAATTAATGGTTTAGAAAAGGTTTTGTTATAACCTTTAATTACTTATGGTTTAAAACTAATTTGATTATAAACCATTAAACATTTATGGTTTATAATCATTTGTCATATTTAGTTTTGTTATTTTAGGATTTGAAACTTGTATATATATCTAATTCTTTAATCAATTAATCAAGCAGTTTAGAAATAAATTCTATTCTTATTTTCTATTTCTTATTCTCTCATATAACTTCTCCTCTCATTTAAACAAGTTGACTTCCAAAGAGAAGCAACGATTCTTATTCTTATTCTTATTCATTAAAAGGTTCTATCGCCTAAAAGTTTTGGATCAAGTGGTATCAAAGCAAACAGATCTAATAAGGAGATTGTGGTTTATGGTCCTAACTCGCGACCAACGCAAAACTTTTGGAGAAGAACTTGTAGGTCCTTTACTTGTAGATCAAAGGCTAAAATCCAAGAGAGGAAAAATGAGTGACGAGAATAAAATAGAAACACCAAATGGTGATGGTGACAGAATCACCAAACTTGAACAACAAGTTGAAAGCTTAGTAACTTCAATTGCTAAACTCACTGAGAGTTTAAATCCTACAAACAACCCAAATGTATCCTCTTCTAAAAGAAAAGAGAAACTTTTCAAGGGTAAAATTACTGAGTAGAGTGAAGAAGAAGACAACTCTAACTCAGATGTAGAACTTGAAGAAGCTAAGTATACAAATTCGATGGCTACCTTAAAAGTTGATTTTAAGATAGACATTCCTATTTACAAAGGTGATGTTAATGTTGAAATGTTAGACAACTGGATTGACACATTAGAAACTTATTACACTATGTATAAGTATTCTAATGCAAAAAAGATAAAATTTGCAAGTCTGAAACTTTCAAGTCATGCTCTTACCTGGTGGAAGTCCTATCGGAAGAGGCATGATACATCAATATTAACTTGGAAGAAATTCAAGACATTACTTAGAAAGCAATTTTATCCAGTTGGATATGAAGAAGAAAAATAGTACAGGTGGCAGCATTTTAAACAAAAATTTGGGCAGACAGTTCAGGAATATACTACTGAATTTCATAACCAAGCCTTGGTGTTAGATATTGATGTTGAGGACTATGATGTGTTCATGAAGTATACTGGGGGTCTAGCCGAATATATTCAAAGAGAATTAAAATTATTCACGGTAGAAACTATTGAGGATGCTACTGTGAAAGCAATCGCTATTGAGGCAAAAAATAAGAGAATGGAAAATAAGGATTCCAATAGGAAATCCAATAATAAAACTGTCTGGAAAGGTAAAGGAAAAGACATCAAGAGCAGTTCAAAGAAGAAAAATTATTGCGATCATTGTGAAATTAGTGGGCATACAAAAGATAAATGTTGGATACTACATCCTGAGCTACAACCAAAACATAATAAAGCCAATCAAAGTAGAAATGAAAAGAAATATACCTTGATTTCACAAGAAGTAGAAGAGCTTTCAGATGTGAAACAACCTGATACTACACTTGCCCTAATGACAGAATCAGCAGAAGACATGGAAGCTGACATTCGAGAAAGATTGTTTCACGTGAATATCCAAGTGAAACAAAGTGTTGTTCAAGCTATTATTGATCCCGGAAGTCAGAAGAATCTTATTTTTGAAGCTCTAGTGAGAAAAGTGGGTCTAGAGACTACACAACATCCTAAACCTTATCCTCTAGGCTGGATTCAGAAAGATGTAGAAATGAAGATCACAAAACAGTGTACCTTCAAATTTGCTATCACTAATCGATTTATAGACGAGGTAACTTGTGAAGTAGTTCCTTTAGATGTATGCCAAGTTATATTGGGTAGTCCATATTTATGGGATAGAGATGGCATTCATTATAGACGACTTGAAAAATATCATCTTGTGAAAGATGGAAAAGAGTTCCACGTTAATGCTTCTAAACCTCAGAACCCACATAGTCTGTTAACAGCTACCCAAGCTAAAAGGTTAGTTAATTCATGTGGATGGTTTGTCTTACTGATGATTCGGCCTGAAGAAAATATATCGAGAACAGTTACACTGTCAACAATTTCTTTGTCACCATCACAGCTCTCAGATGTTGAAAAATTACAACAAGAGTTTAAAGACTTATTTGAGACTGTGCAAGGGTTACCACAACATAGAACTGTGGAGCATGAGATCTATTTGGTAGGGGATTCACCATTACCAAATTTAGGTTTGTATCGCACCTCTTTGATAGAATCATCAGAGATCAAGAAGCAAGTCCAAGAACTTCTTGAACATCAAGTTATTAAACCTAGCAGTTCACCATGTGGTTCACCTGTATTGCTAGTGCCTAAGAAAGACAGAGGTTGGCGAATGTGTGTTGACTATAGAGCGCTTAATAAGATCACTATTAAGAATCGTTATCCTTTACCAAGGATTGATGATTTACTAGATCAATTACATGGTGCTCGTTACTTTACGAAACTTGAGCTAAAGTCTGGCTATCACCAAGTTTGGATCCATGAAGAAGACACTTGGAAGACAACATTCAAGACAAAACAAGGTTTGTTTGAGTGGTTAGTTATGCCATTTGGCCTATGCAATGCTCCAGCCACCTTTATGAGGTTAATGAATAATATTCTCCAACCTTTTATTGATGAATTCGTCATTGTGTACTTGGATGATATTTTAATATTCAGTATCACATGGGAGGATCATTTACAACATATTACTCAAGTTTTGGAAGTTCTAAGAGTAAATCAACTTCACCTTAATGGTAAGAAGTGTGAATTTGGGAAGCAAAATCTTACCTACTTGGGTATTATAGTTGGTGCAGGAGAATTGAAAGTAGATCCAGAAAAGGTAAAAGTAATTTCACAATGGCCAACACCCAAAACTGTAACTGAAGTTCGAAGTTTCATCGGTGCATGTCAATATCTGCGAAAGTTTATTCGACATTTTTCACAAATTGCGGCACCATTACACTCTCTTACTAAGAGTAATCAAAAGTTTGATTGGTCAAACAAGCATGAAGATTCTTTTCAATTGTTGAAAAGAAAGATTACAGAAGCCCAAGTACTTGCACTACCAAATCTACAAAAAGCATTTGAAGTGGAAGCAGATGCATCTAATTATGCAATGGGAGCAGTCCTATTTCAAAATGGAAAACCAGTTGCGTACCATTCTGAAATGTTTAGTGGGCCAGTATTGAATTATCCAACTTATGACAAAGAGTTATATGCCTTACATCAAGTAGTGAAACATTGGAGATGTTACTTATTAGGTAAAGAAGTTATAGTTCATTCTGATCATAAACCTCTTCAATTTTTAACTACACAGTCAAAGTTGCAGCAATCTCGTCATATGAAATGGATGTCCTATTTGCAACAATTTAATATTGTCATTAAATATAAAAAAGGAGTGACTAATAAGTTGGCTGATATGTTGTCCCGACCACCGCCAACAATAAATTCTACATTACTTGTAGCGATGCAGATCCAACCTATAGTTCCTTCTGAATATACCAAATGGTATGACACAGATGCTGACTTTAGCTCAGCTTATGTGAAACTACAATAGGGAAAGACTTGTGAATTCCAATTGAAGGATGGTCTAATGTATAAAGGAACACAATTATGCATACCAAAAGATGGTGACAGATTACAGTGGATACGTGAAGCTCATACTTCCAAAGTAGCGGGACATTTTGGAGTAGAGAAGACTTTATCTAATCTGCGTCGATATTTTTTTTGGCCTAAAATGCATCTGGATGTCTCTCGATATATCCGAGGATGTGTTTTATGCAACACTTCAAAACCTTCAAATAGAAAACTAGGACTGTATATTCCTTTACCAGTACCTAGCCGACCATGGGAAAGTATATCCATGGATTTTCTTGGAGGGTTGCTTAAAAGTAAAAGTGGAAATGATTACTTATTTGTAATCGTGGACCGATTTAGTAAGATGATCATTCTTATCCCGTGTAAAAAGACTCTAACTGGAGAAGGAGCTGCTAAACTTTTCTTTCAACATGTTTGGAAAAATTTTGGCTTGCCTTCATCGATTGTTTCAGATAGAGATAGTCTATTTTTAGGACATTTTTGGAGGTCATTATGGGGAATGATGGATACTAAATTAAAAAGAAGCACTGCTTTTCATCCACAAACAGATGGGCAGACAGAAGTTGTTAATCGGACTATGGTGCATTTGTTGCGAGGTTATAACTCGAAACATCCAAAGACATGGGATGATAGTCTACCTTACTTACAATTTGCTTTCAACCGTGCAATTCATGGTTCTACTCTCAAATCTCCATTTGAGGTTTGTTTAGGTTACCTACCTCAAAGTCCATTTGATATGGCATTTACAATGGGTGATACACCATCAAATGGGAGAGAAGAAGAAACCAATGTTCGAGCACAAAAATTTCTCAAACAAATTAGAAAGATACATACAGAAGTGGAGGCACAATTACAACATTCTCAACAGAAGTATAAAGCTCGCCATGATAAACATCGTGTGCCATCTAACTTCAAAGAAGGTGACTTAGTATGGCTACATCTTGGTAAAGAACAATTATCTGGAGAAGGAAAGAAACTCAAACCTATTCGTTATGGTCCTTTTAAGATAATTAAACAAATTGGTGAAAATGCTTTTCAACTTGACTTACCACCATACATGCATATGTACTCGGTAATTAATGCTGAGAAGTTGAAGCTTTTTGAACCATCTTTACTTAATGAGGACTATAATGAAGAAACTAATCTTCCATCAGTTGAAGACCTATGGTATGACCATGAAGATCCTTTGACAGAAGATTGCATCTTGGAACATAAGATTTGTGAAACTAGGCGCGGAAAGTGTGAAAACTTTCGCATTGGCAAGAAGGGTCAACTTCCTAGTAAATCGAAGTGGTATAACCGAGATAAAGCAACTAAAGAATTTCCTCATCTCACATTATAACTTGAACAGGAGTTCAAGACTCATAAATGGGGGAGCCATGATCCAGGAGGATCTTACAATAAATAATAATAATATTAATATAATAATATTTATTATTATTATTATTATTATAACCGTATAAAAATTAATGGTTTAGAAAAGGTTTTGTTATAACCTTTAATTACTTATGGTTTAAAACTAATTTGATTATAAACCATTAAACATTTATGGTTTATAATCATTTGTCATATTTAGTTTTGTTATTTTAGGATTTGAAACTTGTATATATATCTGAATTCTTTAATCAATTAATCAAGTAGTTTAGAAATAAATTCTATTCTTATTTTCTATTTCTTATTCTCTCATATAACTTCTCCTCTCATTTAAACAAGTTGACTTCCAAAGAGAAGCAACGATTCTTATTCTTATTCATTAAAAGGTTCTATCGCCTAAAAGTTTTGGATCATTAAATTATTAGTTATTTGATATTATCCATACTACACACAATTTAAAAGAAATAAACATCCATCACTTTATTAAGATAAAATAAATAAAATAGGCACCCATCCAAGGATGGAAACATGCCTTCACAATGTCCAAGTCCATAAAAATAAATACAATAGGACACCCCCCAAAAGGTGGAAGCGTGTCCTTAACAAAATCCCAAAATTCATAAAAGAATTATATAATTAAAAATAATTAAGGCACCCACAAAGTGGAAACATACCTTTTACATACCTTAAAATTCAAATGATTAATCGATAAGAAACAATTAATAAAATAAATTAAACCATACAAAGGCCCACAATAATTAAAAATAAATCATCCATGAAAATATAATATCAATAAATTACTCATCATAAGCATATAATAAAATAAATAATCAAAATTATGGTTTAATCTCAAATAAATTATTAAATGTATAAAATTAGGGTTTGGGGATGGAAAACCATGTTTTTTATTTGGAAATTAGGATTTTAATTTTTTAATTTGGAAATTAGGGTTTTAGAGGTTGGTGTTTGGGAAATTAGGTTTTGGTATTTGAAATTAGGGTTCTAGATAAAATTAGGGTTTTGAGATTGGTGTTTGGAAAATTAGGGTTTTGGTATTTGGAATTTAGGGTTTGTATGGAATTAGGGTTTTGAGGTTGGCATTAGATATGAACTAAGATTTTTAAGGTTTAGGGACTTAGGTACAAAAAGCAAGGTTTAGGGTTTGGTTTTAAGGCTACTGGGTAAAATTTAGGTTTTGGAATTTAGTGTTTTAGGTTCTAGGAGTTAAAGTTTAAGGAAATTAGGGTTCTGGGATGAGGGTTTTAAGGTTACTGGATATTAAGGATTTGAGGTTTTGGATTAGGTATGAAAATTAGTTTACTGAATTAGGGTTTTAGATTTTGGACTAGGTATTAGGGTTTAAGGTTTTGGAGTCATGGTTTTATGGGGTATGATTAGGGTTTAAGGATTAAGAAACAAAGTCTGGGATTTAGGCTTAGGTATTAAATTTTACATATTAGGGTTTTAATAGTTAAATTAGAGGTTTTAAATTAAATGTTAGCTTACTATAAAGTTGAAACAAATAAACATGAAGTGGATTACTGGATGATATAAGCATATTAAGCTTTAGTTTTATAAAATACGTACTAGGTTTTTGGAAATTAAGTTTCTGGACAAAACAATTTGATAAACAAGCTACTATGATGATATCTTAAAAAAAGATTTGCAAAAATCTTGAATAAATAAATTGAATTAGAAAGATAAACCTGCATTTGAAGGCTCCTCCAATATAAATATGTTGAATCAAGCCCATGCTTACTTCTTGACCAACTTCTATCTTGGATGAACAAAGAAAATTTTGAGACAATCATTCATACCTCCTTGTTTGCTATATTTTTGATATTCTGTGTGTTTTCCTAAATTGCTAATCCTCTGCTTGATAATTGTTGCTGCCTAATTCTCATCTAAACTTTTGTATTTATAAGCATCAACTTGGGAGACCTAGCTAAGACATCTGAGTCTGAAACAAACTCTGACAAATACACGGCTGGAACCAAGTTGGGGGCCTGCCCATATTGAATTGGCCTTGGCCAATTCGATAATTTGATATGGGAGGATGGCCAAGCCAATTCGATATGGAGCTTTTCCATACTGAATTAGCTTAGGCTAAATTATGTTGTCTTGATTTAAACCAATCCAAAACATTTAGACTTTATTTGGGCTTGTTATTGACATCAAATTTTATGTTATATTAAGATTAAGCTTAAATTTAACCTAGGCTAAAATTAAGGGTCTACAAGATCCATTGAACCCTAAGCCATACTTGGATGAAGGTGACCTTTGAATACTAATCAATGTACCTAAGGCTTCCTTTCCCTTATGAGATTTAGAAATAGAGTTCTTTAATTCATTTATTTCTTCTTTCAAAATGTCATTTTCTTTAGAAATTTTCTCTAAGCTAGATGAATTTTTAGACATTTCAACAATAGATTTTTGATAATTGTTCATTTGATGCCTTTAATTCTAATGTAGGATTTTTTAAAGAGATAAAATCTTTTTCTAGCTTAGAACATTTTTTTTTATAAAATTTCATTTTAGAAAAGTATTTTTGGACTCTTAGGTACATATGTTCAACTAAATCATTATCATCTAAAGCATCATCAATATCATCACTATATGCATTAAGAATTAGACATTGAGTACTTACCTCATTGATGTGATCATCATATCCAAAAGCCATGAGACATAATTTTGCAATTCCTTGCTCTTCCTCCTCTTCTTCTACACTTGAGGAGTCATCATCCCATGTGGCCTTGAGAGACATTTTTTCTCTTTGTCCCATTTCTTCTTATTCTTCATTTTGAAGCAACCCGTTTTGATGTTACCTGATTTGCTACATTCATAACATTTTACTTCATTCTTTTTCTCCTTATCTTTAAAAGAGGATTTTGATAAATTACTTTTGTTAGCTTGCTATCTCCTATTTCTTTTCCATTCACTTACTCTTTTAGAAAGCATGGCCATCTCTTCATCATTATCACTATCTTCTTCACTTGAGCTCTCATCTTCCTTAGCGACTTTGAGAGCAATTATTTTCCTATTATCCTTCTCACGTTTGTCATCATCTTTCTTAGTGTTCAATTTGAAGGTGAAGAGTTTTCCAACTAGCTCATCGATTCTCAATGTGCTAAGATCATAAGCTTCTTCAATTGAGGAGACTTTTGATTCAAAGTTCTTCTTGGCTCTAAGTGCCCTTAATATTTTGTTATTGACATCTCCTTAATCATATAATTTTCCATATTTCATCAAGTCATTGACAATAGCAAGTAACTGATTTCTCATTTCGGTGACATTTTCATTGGGCTTCATCTTAAAGAGTTCATACTCATGTACAAGCATTTGGGTCTTGGTGAACCTCAATTAGGTGGTACCCTTATGATAATTCTTAAGAGTTTTCCAAATGCTATATGAAAATATATGATTTTGGACTCTTCCACCATCTTCTCTTGACAAGGAGTTCATCAAGATGGAGGCTACTTTATTGTTCTTGTAGAAAGCCCTTCCTTAAGCATTGGTCCATTTTTCTCTAGAAAGAGGCACTTGAACACCTTTAACTTCATGGGTAGGAGGTTTCCACTCTTTTTCCATATATTTCCAAAGCTCAACTCCCTCGCTTTCAAGGAACAAGTACATCTTATGTTTCCAATAAGAGTAATCAGTTCCATCAAACTAAGGTTTAAGGTAAGGATTGAGATTTCCATGTGAAGAAGAGGTTGAAGTATTAAAAGTGGTTGCCATGGTGGATCAAATTTCACAATTAGGATTTTAGAAATTCTAAGGCTCTGATACCAATTGTTGTCCCAAGATAGCAACCAAGAGGGGGTGAATTGGTTGATTTGAGGAATTGATGGCAAATTGAAAATTGAAAGAAAAATCAAAGCAAGAGAAGGAGTAGAGAATAATGAACACAAAAGAATTTATAGTAGTTCGGATTTACCTCAATCCTACATCTACTTCCTTAACAACTTTTTAAGGTTCCACTAATCTTGAGTTTTTTACAAGCTCATCTCTAACTTGGTGTTTTCAGAAGATCACACCAAACTTATACAAGGTTTGAGAACTTCCTCATAACCCCAACAAGAGTTTCCCCATGCTCACTCTAAAATCTAAGTATTTCAAAGCTCACACTCAAACTTACAATGGTGTTTAATGGTCACACCCAACACTCAATCAATACAAATTAGTTTTTGTTACAAATAATTGAAAGTAGTTTGCCTTAGCTGTAAAAATCAAAATTATCCTCAAACAAGAGGTTTCTAAAGGTATTTATAACCATTAGGACTTGAAATAGCCATTTGAAATGGTTTTTCCATGTTTACAACTTGTCTTCCACTAAATTACTTACTGAAATGGCTTGTGCAACCGCTATTCCATTGGAGCAGTGATAGCAGGAACCTATGCTATTGCAATACTGCAAGTACACGGGTCGCTCAAGTAATAAAGTAGTGAGTGAGTTATCATTCCACTGAGGACAAGGCCCAGTACTAGTGCAAATTTTAACCGTTGTTTAGCGAATCAATAGTTTTGTGAAGTTTTGTAATTAAAGATAATTAACTTAATAAATGAAAATAGAGAGAAATTGAGAGTAGAATAAATTGATTGATGATGATGATACTATCCAGATATTGAATCCTCCTAGTCACAATTATATTTATGAAAATCAATTCAATTAAACCAAATAATAGAGTTGAATTGGTATTCCTCTAAATTAGACTAAAACCTCTCTCAAGCCAATTAATCCCTAATCACTAAGTATAATGCCGGAATCTCTTCTCAAACATAATTAAATAGATCTTGCATTAAGAATAAGGAATTATAAACCAAAGGATCTTGTAAGTCTATCTCTATTACCCCAATCAATCCTCAATCCTTATGAGTATTCAATTCATATCAAGCTTTCTCAAGTCAATAATATGAAAATTGCAACCAATCAATAAGCATGATATTATTAATTGGAAATAAATCATTAAGCATCATAAGAATAAAACAACTCAATCAATTAAATAAAATTATTCAATCCATACAATAAAGCTAGGTTTCATCAATATCTAGAAAGAGAATAAATTAGTTCATGTTCAAAATCAGAAAACCAGAACAAGAGAAATAAGAAAAAGAATCCAAACAATACATTGCGAATAATTCGTATATCTTCACTTGAATCCTTGAATCTTGGTTTAGATCTTGTTTAGAATATGTCTTCACCCTCAATTTCAGCTCCAAAACTCTCCTCTTTGCTTTAGAAGTCGGTTCTAGGTTATAAAATATGAAATTTGGATACCTAATTCGTGCTTCAGCTCAGCTCTTATAGTGCAGATAATTTCGCCTGACACGCTCATTGACACGCCCATGTCACTGGGCGTGTCATTGCCACTGAGATTTTGAACATAAGGCACATCCAGTGACATGCCCATGTCACTGGGTGTGTCACAGCTACTGTGAGTCATTGAAAAAGGCACGCTCGGTGACACGCCCATGTCACCGGGCATGTCAATGCTTCTGTATGCAGCATCAAGGGCACGTCCATTAACATGCCCATGTCCATGGGCGTGTCCATTGAAGAATTTTGCTCTTTTCTTCTACTTTCATCCGTAATTCCTCCGAAATGACCATAAGCCTCAAAATACAGAGAATTCCTAAAATTAACCCTAAAAAACACTTGAACAAACAAATTAAACTCAATTGGATAATAATCATATTAAGAAATAGGAATAAAATATCATCAATTGTGCACTTATCAAATTCCCCCACACTTGAGTTTTTGCTTGTCCTCAAGCAAACTAAATCACTATAATTAGTAGAAATGACGAACACTCTCTATATTCAAAAAGAAAAGAAAAATTTTAACAATACTTGAATCAGAAAACCCCACGTTCTCAACCAAAAACTAATTCACAATCATAACAATTGAATTAAGAAGTTTCAAAATAAAAATTTCACAAACCTAAAACCTAAAAAATCAAGAGTTAAAAGATTGAGCATAAAATTCCAGAAAATCCAAAAGCCATGAACAAAGTACGAAAAATGTAAATTTTCTCTTGAGTTCTCTAATCCTCATTTTTTTTAAATGTATATACACATATATATACATTTTAAGGAGCCTGAATTATTTGCATTGATACTAACCTTTTGACGTGAAGGTAAACATTTATGATGCAGACCCCCGGTTACTCAGCCAGAATCACTGTTCAAATGGCTACTAGCACTAATCATGATTCCAACTCATTTGTTTTAACAGGGATAAATTTTCAAAGCTTCTTTAATTAGAATTATTTATTTATTTATTTATTTTTAACAACTCAAGGGTTAGAAACTTAAGGGTCATACTAAGTCCGACTCAAGAATCTAAGGAATTATAACATGCTTAAAAATGTAACTAAGGTTTTAAACTTCAGATGTGTCCAATTTCCATCAATCCACAACCCAATTATAGCTATTACAATCGATCCTCAACAATTAATTAAGATCACTAAGTTAACCTGTGAGCGGGGACTTTAGCCCCCACTCCCGGTGGAATGGTTCTTGCAACTTCGGCACTATTTAGGCTCGGGGCCTTAGAGAATACGGACCTAAGTCTAGAGAAAATGGAGTTGCCACCTGAACGGGCAGGGAAAAAGAGAGGAGTAGATGAATCAATTCCTAAGGAATCCCTAACCCCCTAATGGGTTCGAAAAGTTGGGTACGTGTAGGGAAGGTGAGAAATAGCCCAGCACCCCCACAAAGGCCCGGTTCATTAAAACTGGCCTCCTTTACAGGTCTTAATATTGTAAAATTCTTAAATATAACAACATTATCTATATTACACACAATAATTAAAATAAAGCATCGATATATTGAAAATCAAAACAATGTCCAAGCAAAACAAATAAATAGACACCCATCCGAAGATGGAAACATGCCCTTACATAATCCATGCCTAAATAGGACACCCATCGAAAGGTAGAAACATGCCCTTTACATTGGTTCTAAAATATACAAGCTTATTTAAATTACATGATAAATAACTAATGAGGTACCCACCAAGTGAAAACATACCCCTTACAATATTTGAAAATCTAAATAAATCGATAAAAGTAAATAACCATTCATCATAAATAAATCATTCATCAAATATATTAAACATTAATAGAAAGTAAACATCCATCCATGATAAATTAAATAATCAAGCATTAAACTTAAATAAATCAACAAAGCATTGAAAATAAATTAAAGCATATAATAGACTACATAATCAAATATAAAATTGAATAAAGCAAATAAAGATTCAAATTAGGGCTACTGTTTCCATTTAAGATTCTTTATTTAATGTGTTTAGGGCTTTGAAATTTATGTGTTTATTTAAGGTTTGTAATTCTTAGCTACTGTGAACTTTAAAGGAATTGAAATGGATTGAAGTTTTATAATTTAAGAGGTTGATAAAGTTCTTTGATTAACCAAATTAGTGTTTAAGAAGTGAAATCATGAAACTAGGGTTTGGACACTTTAAAATATTAGATTTATGATTTACGGTTACTTACTGAATTATGGTTTTAAGCTTACTGTGTTTGAATTATAACATTTAAATTTATATGGTTTTAAGGTTTTAAAAATTAGGGTTTAGAAAAATTAGGGTTTAGTTTAGCTAGTTTAGGGTTTACTGTTTTGGATTTTGGAGTTGAATTAGGGTTTTAGAATTTTTGAATTAGGGTTTCAGAGAATGCATTAGGTTTTAGAATTTGGAAATAAATTGATAATTTTTTGAAGTTTTATGAAAATAAACAAAACGATTTAGGGTTTATATAAACAGAAAAAATGTTTTTAGGGTTTGTGGAAAGAAACATACTCAAATTTAGGATTTTGAAAACAAACAGGTTCAATTAGGATTTTAAGATTTTGAAAAAGTAAAAGTAACAATTTTAATATTTTTGGAAAACAAATAAACGAATTAAGGTTTTTAAGCTTTGGAAAAGGTAAATTAAAGTTCTTAGGGTTTTTTTTTTATTTTGAAGAAATAGAAACAATTATTTTTTATCTATAGTGATGAAGCTACTGTGAATTCATGAAACAAATAAAGAAATTCATAACTTCGTTTGTTGGTTCCACCAAAAATCACTTCTTGGATGAACAAGAACAAAGGCAAGCTTTGTTGCCTTTAAATTCTTGAATTCCCTTCACTGCTTCTCTCCAAAAAGTCCCAATTTCATCTCCAATTTTTCTCCTTTTTCCTCTCGGATTTCATTTCCTCTTTCTGCCTCCTTTTCTTTTTTTTTAGTCCATATTTATAGAAATTTTATATCCTTCATTCCTAATTATTCACGACATCTTTATTGAATAAGAAAAGGAAACCAAAACCTAATTGTGTTAGGTTTCGAAAAATTTGCGTTGGAAAAATTTTGCTGGCGAAGAAAAACTGCGCTCTGCGGCAGCGCGCGCAGAAAGGGCCCGTAGGCCATTTCGCACGCAGAATTTCCCACGGGCCGCCACTGACTTTCGGCGATGATTTTTTCGCCGCCGATTTTTCCATCGCCGTTTTTTTTGTTATTTTTTTATTATTTTTGAATTTTTATTCATTTTACCATTTTTTACTAAAATAAATATTAAAATTAATTAAGATACCATAAAAATTATTTTGGACTAACTAAAATATATTGGACAACACAAAAATTATTTTGGACTAATTAAAATATATTGGATTGGACCGGGTAAAAAATTAAGGGTCTACAGTTTGCCCTCTGCTTGAATGATCTAAAACTTTAGTGAAAGAGAGTGAAAAGCAATAAGACTTAATTTTTGAGATGGTGATTAAATTTGTTTTGGGTACTTGGACCCGAGACTGAACTTGATTTAGGTACTTGGACCCGAGATTGGGTACTTGGACTCGAGCTTGAATTTGATTTGGGTACTTGGACCCGAGATTGGATATTTGGACCCGAGCTTGAATTGAATTTGGGTACTTGGACCCGGGATTGGGTACTTGGACCTGAGATTGATTTGATTTGGGTACTTGGTACCGAGATTGGGTATTTGGACCCGAGAATGATTTGATTTGGGTACTTGGACCCGAGATTGGGTACTTGGACCCAAGCTTGGATTAAATTTTGGGTTCTGGACCCGGTTCGAGATCTGGACTCAAGGATAATTCTTGGTTCTGGACCTAAGGAAAATTTGGGTTCTGGACCCTATTCGAGTTTTGGACTTAGGAAAGATTCTAGGTTCTGGACCTAAGGATAATTTGGGTTCTGGACCCGAGTTAAGTTCTGGACTGAAAAGAGATTCTAGGTTCTGGACTTGAGCTAAGTTCTTGGACTTAAAAGAGATTCTAGGTTCTGGACCTAAGGATAATTTGGGTTTTAGACCCGAGTTAAGTTCTGGACTTAAAAGATATTTTAGGTTATGGATCTAAGAAAAATTTGGGTTCTAGACCCGAGCTAAGTTCTGGACGTAGAAAAGATTATAGGTTCTGGACCTAAGGATAATTTGGGTTCTGGACCCAAGCTAAGTTCTGGACTTAGAAAAGATTCTAGGTTCTGGACCTAAGAAAAATTTGGGTTTTGGACCCAAGCTAAGTTCTTGGACTTAGAAATAAATTCTAGGTTCTGGACCTAGGGGTAATTTGGGTTTTGGACCCGATATTGAATTTAATTTGGGTGCTTGGACCCGAGACTGAGTTTGACTAACCTTTTATAATTTGAGAATTTTGAATTCTCCGGCTGTTTTATGCATTGTGATTCTTCACCATCAAAATGGATCTTCATCCTTTGAGATCAGATCTTCACCCTTGAAAATGGATCTTCATCCTTTGAACTGGATCTTCATCCTTGGCATTGGGTTTTCACCCTTTGAAAACAAATCTTCATCCTTTGGACTTTGGGTCTTCACCCTTGAAAGTGGATCTTCATCCTTTAAACTTCGGGTCTTCACCCTTTGAAATTGGATCCTCATCCTTGGAATCAGGTCTTCACCTTTGAAAAGTGGATCTTCATCTTTTGACATCGGGTCTTTACCCTTGAAACATGGATCTTCATCCATTGAGATCGGGTCTTCACCCTTGCAAATGGATCTTCATCCTTTGACATCGGGTCTTCACCCTGGCTTCAGCTCTTTTAGCTGGATTGACCTTTTGTCTTTTGCATTTTCATTCTAATTTTTAGTTCTATTCTTTTTGTTCTTCCTTTTTGCAAAAATTCAGCTGTTTTAATTGGACCTTATATCCTCTCCTTGCCCCCTGCGTGGCGAAATATTTGTAAGTGATTTTGTAAATATTTGGTATATAGACTCAAAAAATTGAAAAGGAGAAACTTTGCCCCCTGTGTAGGCTCAAGCCCATGATTTTTCTATGCAGACTCTGATTGATGTTGTTGTTGTCTAGCTCTTTGTACAAGCACACATTTCTTCTCTTTGCCAAATTACTGGAGCTTTCTCAAGCAATGGGCTTTCTATGCCCCCTGATTTGATATCTTCTTTTGATTGCTTGCTGTTCATTTTGACAAGGAATAGATAACATAAGACAAGAAAGTGCGATGTGATATGCTCATGTATGCATGATATGTATGAATGATACTTACAGCGGTTTTATTGACTCACATACTGAGGTGATCAGCAGAAGTGTTCTCATTGGTTCCTTTTTGATGCTCGTTCAAGTCTTGCATTGGAATGATCAAAAGTTTTGCATTTATGGCTTTTATCTTCATGATGATGAAAACATGAGTGGTGGAGACCCTAAGCAGCAGACTCAGGGATGCATCCATTTCCAACCATGTTTCAGCATGTCGGTTGATAGCTTCTTCATGACCTTGCCAATAATCATTTCCTTTGCCCAATGTGTCCTTTGGAGGTCCAACATACTTCCTTTAACTTGAAGGCTTTGTATGACAAAATATTTTTTTGAATTTTATTTTTGAATTTTTTGAATTTTAATTTTGAAATCAAATGTTGGCTTTGCCAAATTAATGTCAATGTACCTCAGGACTTGATTTTTCAAATTAACATATCTATAACATGACAACCCTAGTTACCGTACTAAACTCGAGAATTATTTCTATTTAAGCAAGAACCGTTTCACTTCAGATAGGCACATACACATTACTTGGTCAAAGGTCTCATTTGAGGTTAAATATTGTCTATCTCATATGCATACTTATCCAAACTATCTCCACTAATAGACTCTACCTACCAAGGGAGATCAACAGGTCTTTGATAGGCTTGAAATGGGGTCTATAAGGGATATGGGTTAAATGAAGGCTATTTTGAGATAGGAGCTGATGTGACACAATGGACAAACCCTCACACTATAAATTTCTTGTTTGAATTTTAGACAATTGGGAGCAATCTTGCTAGACTCCAAATTCATTCTATCTTCTTGGCATTAATCTGGATCTTGATTAGGACATTCTTTGCTCCCATTGAAAAATTTGTTTCTTTTCTTCTTCTCCCTTTTCTTTCTTTTTATTTTTCTTACTCTTCCCTTTCTTTGCCCATTTTATCATTTTGCCCTTCTTCCTTGTAGGACTGTCAAGTACAGAACTTTTAAGCACTGGATGGTCTTTCTCTTTTTCCTTTGATTTTTATCGAATCTTTAATTGGGTTGGACCAATTCAAGTCAAAATATCCTTATAACCCAAATGGAAGCCTCTTGCTGCTTTAGGTAAAAGAGAACTCAGTTGGCTTTCTGAACCGCCTTTTTAGGTTTTATTTTTCTCTTTTTTCTTTTCTTTTTCTTTTCTTTTGTCCCTTTTTTTCTTTTTTTCTTCTTCATCTCTGTTTTTTTTGTTTGTTTGTTTGGTTTGTTTTTTTTTTCTTTCCTTTTTTTTTGTTCTAGCTCAAACAGAGTTGTCTTGTTTATACCAACTTTGGCTTCCAATGATGGATGAGTGGAGCAACACAAATCTCCTTTAACAAGGATGAATCATTTGTTACTCTGATGTTGTCTTGATATATTAGAGATATTAGGAAAACTTCAACTACCCTTATGGTCTTGAAAGCATCAACTACCCTCATGGTCTTATCTATGCATTCCCCTTTTTTTTTATCTTCTTGCCTCTTCACCTTAGTGATCATAAGATTTGTCATAAGTATCACAACAGCTCAGGGTAGGTTATTGAGGTTATATGCCAATGAAAAGAAAGCTAAAATTTTATGAAGGCTCAAAAGGGACAACTAGGGATTGATATTTAATAGGGTGGATACTAGTTGTTGGCTCGTCAAACAATGCCTAGATCATCTCTCCCTTACATAAGCAGAGTTCAATTTCGCCTCGAAAGTTTGTCAAAGCATGTTCTAAGATTAACTAGGACCTAGACAAAGATAATTATGTAGGAGCCCTCTCTAAGTAAGCATGCACAACTCAATGCTATAGAGTAATTCCCTCACCTAGTAAAGTCATTCGAGTCATGATGCATAGACACATTAATTTATAAACATCAAGCTAAATTCCTCATCGGTTGAGAACCAAAATGAACAAAGGCCAACAAATTTTTTGATAAAAATAATTTATTCAAGCAACTTTAAATTTGAAAAATATAATAGTTCCAAAATATTAAAGAAAGTAAAATTGAAAAGCAACATTCAAGCTATGGAAAGTTTGTTGACTTTAAGCTTCGTTTCCTTTCATATCTTCAATATCCCCATTTTGAAAGGATGATAAAACAAAATCCTCTTGTAATCCTTTTCCTACCATTAATGTTGCTGGTGGTGGCACCCTGTTGAACCTTGGAAATGGGTTCCCTTTGGTATTGGGCTTGTCCGGCTCAGGCAACTTGCCATTATCAATTAAATTCTGGATCTCATGCCTCAACTTCATGCAATTGTCCACTTTGTATCCAGGCCTTTGATGGAATTGGCAAAATGCATTATGATCAAAGTTAGGTGGAAGAGGATTAGGCAAAGGACGAGGAGTCAAGGGTTGTAACAATCCCTTCTTTTGTAGCTTATTGAGAACCAAAGATAGTGGCTTCCCTAATTCTGAAAACTGTCTCATTCCTCCTTAACTAGTGACATTAACATCAGCTTCCTTTTGTGTGATTTGATTGCCCGACTGGTAGTTCCCTTTCTCATTCCTTTTAATTGAAAAGCGATTCTTCTCCCTTTCCCACTCTTCAATTTACATACCAGCTTGGAGAAGATCTTTGAAATCCCTTATAAAGGTGTGAGACATTCTTTCACGGAGATTGGGCAGGACTCCTCTCATGATCATCCTTATTTGATCAGATTTGTCGGGCCTTTTCTTGAGCAAAGCGGCCTTATTTCTCCATCGTTTCACATAGTCCACAAAATTCTCATTTGACCGTTGCCTAATGGACTCAACTTCCATTAAGGTAACTTCCAACTCAACATTATACCCATATTGCTGGATGAAGGCCTTGTATAGCAAATCCCAATTCTTTTTGTATTCCATCATCTAAGGTATTGAACCAATTTTGGACAACAGGGTCTAATGAGAGCATAAAGTACCTTAGAGTTTGAGCCTTGGTAGCTCAGGCAGACTGCATAGAAGTGATATACTGTTTCACATGGAGATGAGGATTTCCAGTACCATCAAACTTCGCAAAAGATGGCATCTTGAACTTGTACGAAACTTCTTCATCTAGCTAAAATAATTTGTCAATCTCGGACATCTCTTCGGTTTTTAGTTTCTTCTCAAATTTCTTTTCTAAATCAGCAATCATCTTTTCAACATTGGATGTCTCGGTCTTCTCCATAGTTAATCTTTTAACAATCTTTGGTTCTTTTTTGTCTTGAAGATCTTGGTAATATTGAGCCCAATCATCATCATCAATGATTACCTTATCATCATCAAAAGCTACTTCATCAACTTTAGCCTTTCCCTTGACTTTCTTGGTGCTAGCAGATGCTTCGACATTGTTTCCTTTGCAGCTAGTTGATTCTTTATGGTCTCAGCCATGGCCTCTTTGATTTCTTCCATTTTGGCATTGAGTGCTTCATCCACCATCCTTTGAATTTGTTCGGGCTCCATTGTTTTAGGTGAGCAAGTGATTGATTCGTTGCTAGATACTTCATCTCCGGCGTAAGTCAGATTCTTGTAAGCTTTAGAACTATCGTAATCTAGGGCTGTGAGCCAGAAAGGATCAATGATATGAGATGCAAATGTATGCATGTATGCGCAAACAATCAACAAATAAGGGTAAATAAGACGTTCCTTCCAACCTTATAACATCCACACACGAATGGCGAGTCCCTTTTCCTAGGTATATGGTTAACAAAATGTAACACCCCATACTCTATATAAGTACTATACATATACCTGGTATACATACAATACGTATATAAAGTATAAGAATGTCACTTTCAGTTTTAATTTAAAAAAAACTTTATCCAAGTTCAAACAATATTACATTGATCCAAAGAACATTTACAAAACCATTATGTTTTCAATGGTTATATATATAATAATCTCATCAAAATTTACCAAAACTTCATTTATACATATGAATATATATTCTTATCAAAATATAACATAAACAAATTGGACATGTATGCATCACCTTCTAGTTGGTCTCGATATACACTTACCCTTCTCGTGGCAAAACTGTCTGACTCCAAATTAACCATCTACTCACCTGCGCGATTCACAAAACCGCGCTAAGCATAAAAGCTTAGTAGTACAATAAAATAAAATAAACATATGTTACAGAAGAAACATACCTCACAATTTAACATCATATATTATTATTGTCTTAACGTAGATTTCTTCTTTTCAAAGCATTCTTCATATTTTTCCACTAACCTCATAACTTATATACATTTACACATATATCAGTGCAACCACAATTTCATAATTTAAAAGAACAATCATAACTAATACTCACAATCTCCACACCCATACACATATTACATGTCATACAATATTTTCAGAATCTCATCTTTTAACTTAGCATTTCAAATCATATTTCTCTTCAATAGTTTATTTATATATTGTAATCATGTCATAATTCATAACATTCCAAGTCCTTATATTATTCAATTAATTCTTTATTCACCATTCCCCATTCATAAATCACACTCCCAACAAAACAAGCATAGATCTCTTTATTCATTCATTTCACACTTCATCATTCACATTGACAACAAAGACAAGATGGGCCCAAAAGACACTAATATGCCATTCTACTTTCAGAGTTAATGCTTTGGTTTAATTATCACATTTATCATTATCCCAACTAGGCTTCAAGGATTTAGGTTCAACCAAGCTTCAAGGGGAACAAAGCATGCTAAGTATCAACCCAACTTGGCTTCAAGAATCAATCCAACCTAGCTTCAAGGGTTGTAACATCTCAATTAGGCTTCAAGGACTAGACCCAACCAAGCTTCAAGGGGAGTAAAACATGTTAAACTTCAACCCAACTTGGCTTCAAGGATCAAGCCCAACCTAACTTCAAGAGAATGTTACTATAGGCATGCCACCAACAACAAACTCTGAAAATGGAATAACACATTAGCCACACAATTCATTTATTATTTCATTATCAATTTCATTCTCAATTCTCATCATAGCCAATCAAAATGGCTTCACATTTCATTTAAATCATCATAGCCAATCACAATGGCTTTAATCATTTCATTTAAATCATCATAGCCAATCACAATGGCTTCAATCATATCATTTAAATCACCATTCAATTGCATTGCATATTGTTTAGGCAAACATGCCTCAATCATAACATTTACATCAAAGCAATTTATCATAACAAATTGCATTGCACATACATTTCATATATCATCATCGATATATATATATATATATATATACATAACCATTCATCATTCAAGTACATATATAATCAATTGCATTATCATACATTTTGAGCACCCATCCTATCATTCACATCATACTAATCATATCTTCACATCTCTCACCTTTCATAACACATACATATTGAATGCTTTCACATTTTATATATATATTTCATTAAATCATCATATCTTTTACATTTCATATTCCCTCCTCGATATATTTCTAGCAATTTATATTATACATATGCATCAACATTATAATAGATTACTTAATACATTTATAAATTTTGTACTTACCTCAACAACTACTCCCATCAATCTATACATTTCCTCTTCCAAGAGTTCCCAACAGTTAGGTTAATGCAACACAATCTCTTCAAAACCTAATCCAAAGATAATTACATACATAAGAAAATAAGAATGATGATTAACTAGGGCAAACTCTACACATGACACGCTCACCAACACGTGCGTGTCCCTGATCGTGCCCTAAACCAACCATACGGAAGCTTTGATACGCTCAGTAACACGGGCGTGTCACTGGACGTGTTGTTCATTCTGCCTCACAGAAACATTTACACGCCCAACAACACGGGCGTGTTCATGGCCGTGTCAATTACATTCCTCACAGTAGCTATAGCACGCTTAATAACATGGCCGTGTTAATGGTCGTGTCACAACCGTCCAACTCAGTACCGATTACACGCCCAATCACACGGCCGTGTCACTGACCGTGTCAGACCAGAAATCAAGAATTCGAACACCCAACCATGAAAACACAAACACTTCAAAACTCATATTTCATCACCCTTAATCGACATCTTGGTTATATTCATCAATTACCTATCAATTTAACACTTATACCACTTTAATATATCATAACAACAATCATTATACACACCACCATATAACAACTACTCAAATTCCTCAATTCATTCATATAAAACCCTTACTCAACCATTTCAATAATTCATCATCATCCTCACAATTAACCATGTTATCTCATAATTAAACATATTATCATCACCTAAAATATCAATTCCACACATATATACACTTCAATCTTTCATTAGCATCATCATCATCATCATCATCATCAAATCCAAACTCAAACAATAAGAATCAAAACAAGAAAATGGATACTTACTTGGATATTAAGCCAAATCTTCAATAATCATCTTCAATCCTCTCAAAATTCCTTTGAATTTGATGTTCATATGGATGGAATCAGCTCTCTCTCTCTCTCTCTTTCATTCTCCCTCTCTCTCTCGTGCAATAAGAATAAGAAGAAGAAAGAAATAATTTCTTCTTTCTTTCATCCTTATCATATATATATATATATAATAATAATAATAATAATAATAAATCTCCACCACACACAATTTCTTTTGACTTTCTTCTTCTTTTTCTTTTTGTCCTTATTATCATTATTATAATTAATCAATTATATATATATATAACTCACTTTTGCTACACCAATTTATATCCCATGTATATGTGATGTATATGTATATGTCTTATATATAGTAGTTATATTTCCTATATATACATATACATTAAATCCAAATACACAAATAACTCCAAAACTTTTAGAGTATACCTTGGGATATTACACAAAATACCAACATGGGTATCTTGCTTTCAAATAATTCCCTCGGACATTTCAAATAATTCACGAATGGCGAAATGCCCACGAGCCCGCTGACTTTCGGTGACGATTTTTCCGTCGCCGATTTTTCCGTCGCTGATTTTTTTTGTTATTTTTTTTTATTTTTGAATTTTTATTCATTTCACCATTTTTTACTAAAATAAATATTAAAATTAATTAAGATACCATAAAAATTATTTTGAACTAACTAAAATATATTGGACAACACAAAAATTATTTTGGACTAATTAAAATATATTGAACCAGACCTGGTAAAAAATTAAGGGCCTACAGGTTCTTGCGACTTTGGCACTGTTTAGGCTCGGGGCCTTAGAGAACACGAACCTAAGTCTGAAGAAAATGGAGTCGCCACCCGGACGGGCCAGGAAAAAGAAAGGGGTGGATGACTCGATTCCTAAGGAATCCCCAACCCTTTAATGGGTTCGAAAAGTTGGGTACTTGTGGGGAAGGTGAGAAATGGCCCAGCACCCCCACAACGCCCAATTCATTAGAACAAGCCTCCTTTACAGGTCTTAATATTATAAAATTCTTAAATATAACAACATTATCCATATTACACACAATAATTAAATGAAAGCATCAATATATTAAAATCAAAGCAAGGTCCAAGCAAAAGAAATAAATGGACATCCATCCGAAGATGGAAACATGTCCTTACATCACATGCTTAAATAGGACACCCATCAAAAGGTAGAAACATGCCCTTTACATAGGTTCTAAAATAAAAAAGCAAATTAAATTACATGATGTTTAACTAATGAGGTACCCACCAAGTGGAAACATACCTCTTACAACTTTTGGAAATCTAAATTAATTGATAAAAGTAAATAATCATTCATCATAAAAAAAATCATTCATCAAAGGTATTAAATATCAATAGAAAATAAATATCCATCCATGATAAATAAAATAAACTAAGCATTGAATTTAGATAAATTAAAGCATAATCAAATAAAGAATTAAATAAAGCAAATAAAAGTCCAATTATAGCTACTATTTCCATTGAGGGCTCTTTATTTCATGTGTTTAAGGTTTTAGAATTCATAGAATTAGGCTACTATGACTTTTTTTATGGAATTAAAATAAATTAATGATTTTATATTTTAAAAGGTTGGTAAGATACTTTGATTAAACAAATTAAGGTTTGAATGGTAAAATCATGAAACTAGGGTTTTGGACACTTTAAAATACTTTTGATTTGTGGTTTTAAATGATGATTTCAAGCTTTGATTTGTGGTTTTAAATGACGATTTCAAGCTTACTGTGTAAAATTAAACATTTGTGTTTTTATGGCTTTTTAAAGTTTTAAAGAATTTAGGGTTTAGAAAAAATTAAGGTTTTAAGGGGTTAGGGTTTACTATTTTGAGTTTAGGAATTGAATTAGGGTTTCGGGTGATCTTAGAATTTTAGAATTTAGAAAAAGCAATTGATAATTTTTAGGGAGTTTTATGAAAATACACAAACGATTTAAAGTTTACAAAGCAAAAAAAAGATATTTTTCGGAGATTTTAGAATTAAACAGAATCAAATTTTGGTTTTGTTGAAAAACATGTTCAATTAGGGTTTTGGAGTTTTGAAAAAGAAATTAAATTAATAACTTTATTCTTTGGAAAAATAAAGCAACGAATTTAGTGTTTTAAACATTAGAAAAGCTAAATTAAAGGTTCTGGGATTTTTTCTTTGATGAATTAAGCTACTGTAAAAAAGAATTTAGAATTCAAACCTTTTTAATGGGGTTGCACCAAAATTGTTTCTTGGATCAACAAAAACAAAGGCAGTTGATGCCTTTGATGAATTGCTTGAATTTTTTTTTTCTCTCTCGCAAAATCAGCTTGGTTGCACTGCTTTCCTTCACAGATTCGGTTTCAACTTTGTTTCCAGTTTCCTCCTTAATTTCTGAATGACTTTTTCCTCCCTTTTGTGTTGTTATTTATAGAGGTTTTTTATTGGTTTTTCCTAGTTACACATGGCATACTATATTTAATAAGAAAAGAAAATCGAAACCTAATTGCATTAGGTTTCAAAAAATTTGCGTCGGAAAAATTTTACTGGCGAAAAAAAAAACTGCTGCGGAAAAATTGCGTTGGCGAAAAAAATCTACCGCAGTTGGCTGTGGCAGTGGGTGGGGAATAGGCCTGCAGGCCATTTCACCCGTATGAAACTCCTGCAGGCGAAATGGTCCAAGGCCAAGCCCGCTGGAATTTTCGGCGACGATTTTTTCGTCGCCGATTTTTATTTTTATTTATTTATTTTTATTTTTTATTAATAAAAATTAGATAATAAAGCAAAAATTATTAAAATATATAAGAAAAAATTATTTTGGACCAATTAAAATATATTAGACAACAAAAAAATTATTTTGGACTAAACCGAACTGGGTCAAAAATTAAGGGTCTACATAACCTCAACAAGAAATTGTCATTTAAGAAATCTCAAATTAGTTCAACATATAAAGGGGAACCATCTCAATTCACACTTATTACAACAATCTAGCTTACTTAAATCCAAAAACAATTTGCAGAAATTAATTGAGACAAATGAATGAAATAGTAAAAATTCAATCAAGAAAGTATACCTCTCCCCCACAATTATGACGCACATTGTCCTCAATGTGTGTACAAAACAAGAAATAATGAAGAGAGAGAAAAACTGCCCTTCCATGTCCATGAATGGATAAATATGAGTACGGTGCCAATAGTATGGTGAAGGCGAATTTGCTTCAAAATAAAAATCTAAAATGCAAAAACAAGGTTAAGACATAAATAAATGAAATAAACAAACAAAAGAAATAGTTCGTAAAGAAAATAACAATTGTCCAAAAGGAATAAAAAAATAAAGAAACATAAAAAGGATATTAAATAAGCAAAGAAATGAAAATAAAATAAAATAAAATAAAAATGTGGACTAGTAAAAAATCGGCGTATCACCGGAATCGTCATCGCTGGTCTCATCATCGGAGACATTAACTTGAGGTGCAGGTGCAAGAGCAGGGGCAGGTGGCTGGTATGGTGGAGGTGGTGGTTGCGAAGGGTGAAACCCTTGATACCGCCAAAACTCTAACATGGATTGCTCCAACCATTGCCGTTTCAAGATCTCGTGATCCAGCTGGGATTGGAAAGAAGTAGTCTAGTCAAGTATGAATTGCTGCAGCTGGTCCTACTGGGTTAAGATCTTATTCTGATTCAGCTTGATATTCCCTATCTTCCCTTCAATCCTACAAATCTGACGCTCTAAATCTGTGGGTTTCTTGTCACAACATTAACTGACTGAAGCCAATCTCGGAATACAGGAGTCTGGACAAAAGAAGGTCCAGCAGAAGAAGAAGGTGCAGCAGTGGAAGAAGGCCCAGCAGCAGCGGATGAACCCAGAAAATCTGACTGTGGAGGTGGTGGTATATCCGAAGGAGGAGCAGAAGGAGCTGCCTTTGGTATATCTAAATCCATAGGAGTTGGTTGCAGACCAGCTACCTTCTCTCGGTTTAGTCTCTTTAATGTGTCCATACCCAACAACTTGGGCATACCATCCACTGTCATAGGGAGGCAGCCATCTAACACACCCAGGCGACGAGCGAGTCTTGTGACATACATGCCACCATGTAAAGTACCTGATGCTCCCTTTTTAGACTGCTCATAGAAAAAATGTGTGATGGCATGTGCGACATTGCACCGGGTCTTTTGTACCATGCAATGCAGGAAAAACAGATCTCGCAAGCTTACCACCCCTGTGCTGCTCAGCCGAGCTGTAAGAGTGTGAACTAATAGGTTGTGCACCACTCGACAGGGGAAAGACTCAAAGTTGGTGCCTTAGAAACCTTGGGTTGATATTTATTGGCAGTGGATGCAAAGGTCCGCCAAACCCGAGGAGGAGCAACCTCATACTCGACAAAATCCACCTCGGAGTTCAGATAATCAAAGGTCTGTACCTCCTCTTCAGTATATAATCCGAGATGCACCCCAAGGTCATTAATGCTCATGTTGAATCTCTGCCCTCCTAGTTTGAATTTAATTATTGTCTCAGTAATTGAAACCTTGGTCCTCTAGAACTGAAAGGTGCAGTAAAATTCCAGTGTCAGCTCTCGATAGGAAGGCTCTTTGATGGAGAATAGTTGGTCCCACCCTGGTTGATTAATCAATTCCCGAATATCTGCTGCAATATTAGCTAGTTCCATAGCATCCCAATCTAAAACATGAGGTGGGGACCATTCTTTGTTATCGAAAAGTTTGAATCGCCTCCTTTCCTCGGCATTCAAAAATCTAAGGCATTTGTAGGTGGCCAGGAATTTAGAAGTTAGACGTATAGCGGGTTGGCTGGAACTGCCTTCCCCTCGTGCACGCTTGGCGGGAAGCTGGGAAGATGATTGTTTGTGAGGGCCCATTGTCGGTTTGTCTAAAAATGCAAAAATAGTGTCGAATGAGCAAATTCAATGAAAATTGAGCAAATTCACGCAAATAATGCAAGCCGGGAGTGAGAATCTCTCCTAAAGTGAGTGGGTGTGTGAATGCACCGTTGGGTGTGCAAGAAAGTTGAGAGAAAATGAGAAAGAAAACTGAAATTTGGTTGAAAATGGCTTTGGTTCTATATATAAAGACGGTGGCACGCCCAGTGACACGCCCGTGTCACTGGGCATGTCCTATAGTATAAGAGACAGTGCACACGACACGCCCACAAACATGACCGTGTCCATGGGCATGTCACAAGTGCTGGATGAATCGATAAACGACACGCCCACAGACACGGGTGTGTCTATGGGTATGTCACATGTACTGTGACAACCAAGCAAAAGAAACGTCCAATAGCGTGGGCGTGTTCTTTGGGCATGCTGGCTCATTTTTCATTCATTTTTTAAGGCACGACCAGTGACACGGGCATGTCACTGGGCGTGTCATAGCTACTGTTTCTCATGCAAAATGACATGCTCAGAGACACGGGTGTGTCACTGGGCGTGTTGTAGCTACTGCCTGTAAAAAATAATGACACGGGCGTGTCCTTTAATATGCTCAATTTACTCCTCAAAATCAAATTTCCTCTATAAATTCAAATGAATGCAAAACAAACAAACCACCACCCAATGATAGAAGGATAAAACTAAAACAAAATGACGACACAAACCAAAAACACCAAAAATTTAAGACATAAAAATCAAAGAATGAATAAAACGGTGGGTTGTCTCCCACCCAGCACTTCTTTACCATCATATTAGTTGGATGGCAGGGTAAATTTCCCTAGTCTTAGAGGTGTAAAACCTCCTTCAAGTCCTGTATTTCCTCTCCAAGGTATAATTTGAGCCTGTGCCCATTAACTTTAAAATCTCCTTTTTCCAGGTGAGTTATTTCAACCACTGTAATATCCCAATGTATGCCCTAGAAGTTTTAATACACTTGTTGTTGGATTTGAATAGAAGGTATACATATGTTTTTGCAAAGGAAATGATTGTGTTAATGGAATGTATATGTTGTATATATGTTAATATATATAACATATAAGTGGGTCAAAAGAAAAGTCAAGAGAAGGAAAGGTGTGGTGGAGGATTTTTGGAAATAATTGATTATTATTATTATTATTATTATTATATATATATATATGTGGTTAACGTGAGAAGAGGAAAGAAATGAAAAGAAGGAAAAGATATTTTCTTTCTTTCTTCTTCTTTTTTTTCTTCTTTTGGTTCTTGCACGAGAGAGAGAGAGAGAGATGGAGAGATGTGATGATCTTCATCAAAATTTTAGGGCTTTAAGAGATTTGAAGGAAGAGATTGAAGATTGGACAAGATATTCAAGTAAGTATTCAATTCTTTGTTTTGATTCCTATTGTTTGAGTTGGATTTAATAGGATTGGTGTGTGATGGTGATGTTAATGAAAGATTAAAGTTATAGATATGTTGAATTGATAGTTAGATGATGTTAATATGATTAATTGTGAGGGTAATAATGGATTATTGAAATTGAAAGAATAAGAATGATGTTGTTTTAGGGTTTTGAAGTGTTACATGATGTTTTGCTTGAGTTTGCTTCATTATTTTCATAGATCTTCATGTGGTTGATGTTTGTTGGAATTTTAGGCTTTGGAATGAGATTTTGGCCGAAGGCAGTAGCCTTCTGGATACCACGCCCGTGGCTTTGGTTGGCCATGGCCGTGGCCATTTGTAGACTTTTGGTGCCATGGCCGTGGGAGGATGAACACTTTTGGGCAGAAGTGGTTTGTATCCCACGCCCGTGGGGGTTGAGTTGACCACGGCCGTGGGCTACTATGTGTGATGTTGAATGATATTTTGTGATTTAAAGGTCTAATAAGAAGTTATTAAGTGATTAAATGGTACTAGAATTGATGGATTGTATTATTTTTGGATTAGGGTTTGAAATAAAGTGAATTTCCCTAATTTGGGAAGTGAAGAATCTTGGAAAAAGGAAAGTGTTGATAGTGTGTGGAGTGTTATTGAGGTAAGTACAAACTTACCTAGATGTATTCTTTTATATGATTTTATATTTAAAACAATGTTAAGAAATTTATTATGTTGTTAATATAATGTGACTTGTATAGTGTGAAAGAGAAGAGGATCATTCAAAAAGGTATGTGCAATGCAATTTATTATGATGAATTACTTTAAGGTAAATTGAGACATAAAGAGATGTGAAACTAATGTTATGAATTATAATAATGTGAGTGATAAGATTGAATAATGATATGTTTGTTTGGTTAATGTAATTGATGTAGTGTATTATAATGATGATGCATATGAACAATGTTATGTTTTATGTATTGTAAATCTTGTGAGTGGTATTGTGCTACATGAATAATGTACTTTGTAATGTTATAGCAATGATGCTATATGTATAATGTGAATGAGGTGATGAGGTAATTGGTTATGGATACTTGAATAATGAAATATCATAATATGAGTTGAGACATAATGTGATGTGAAGCCATTGTGATTGGCTATGATAATTCAAATGTGATATGAAGCCATTGTGATTGGCTATGTTGATTCAATTGAAAAAAAAAATAAGGCATGTTTGCCTAGATGATGATGAGATTTGAAAATGATATTGATGATGAAATAATCAATGAATTGTGTGACTAATGTGTTATTCTATTTTCAGAGTTTGTTGTTGGTGGCATGCCTAATGATAGTAACAATCTCTTGAAGTTAGGTTGGATTGATCCTTGAAGCCAAGTTGGGTTGAAGTTTAACATGTTTTACTCCCCTTGAAGCTTGGTTGGGTCAAATCCTTGAAGCCTAATTGAGATGTTACAACCCTTGAAGCTAGGTTGAATTGGTTCTTGAAGCCAAGTTGGGTTGATACTTAGCATGCTTTGTTCCCCTTGAAGCTTGGTTGAACCTAATTCTTGAAGCCTAGTTGGGATAATGATAAATGTGATAATGAAAACCAAAGCATTAACTCTGAAAATTGAATGGCATATTAGTGTCTGTTGGGCCCGAGTCTGTCTTTATTGTCAATATGATATACAAATGTTGAAATAAATGGTTAATGAGATCTATGGTTGACTTTGTTGGCAATGTGACTTATGATTGGTGAATTATGAATAAAATAATGCTATGAAGTATGATGTGAAATGTGTATATTGGCATACTAATTATGAGTATTAATGATGGATAGCAAATAATGATTCAATTGAATGGTATAATGATTGTCTTTGTTGAAAATGTGATTTATGAATATTGAACTGTGGATAATGATTTAATTGAATGGTGTAATGAAATATAAGGTTATGAAGTATGGAATGATAATATGGTATAAATGAGTTATTGAAAAGAGATTCTATTTTGAGAAGCTATGTGGAGATATATGATTCTGGAAGTGTAATATAATATGTAATATGTATATGAGGTAGCAATGGTAAGTATAGTTTTGTGAATGTTTTATGTATATATATATATAATCTATGAGATTAGTGGGAGATATGAAGTCTTTTGTTATGCCACGAGAAGAGTAAGAGTTTGTCGAGACCAACTAGAGGGTAATGCATACATGTATAACTTTGTAACTATGATGTATTTTTGACAAGAGGGTATGTATATGTATAAATGAAGTGTTAATAAATATAATGATTTGTAAATCTTCTTTAAATTAAAATATTGTGATTTGAATTCTGTTAAAGGTTTTTGAAATGTAATGAAAAGTGACATCTTTATACTTTATATACTTACTATACATATACCCAGTGTATGTATAGTACTTATATGGAGTATCGGGGTGTTACAACCACTCCATAGGGGAAAACTTCCTTAACAGTAAAAGGACTAGACCATCGAGATTTTAACTTACCTGGAAAGAGTCGAAGCCTTGAATTGTACAATAATACCTGATCTCCTGCTTCAAACTCTTTCCAGTCCTTAATGCGAGCATCATGCCATCTCTTGGTACGCTCCTTATACATTCTGGCATTGTCATAAGCTTGCAATCTCCACTCATCCAACTCGTTTACCTGCAACTTTCTCCTTTCACCTGCACGAGCTAGATCAAGGTTAATCTGTTTAATAGCCTAATATGCATTATGTTCAATTTCGACAAGTAAATTACAAGCTTTTCCATATACCAGCCTAAACGGCGTAGTGCCCAAAGGAGTTTTAAATGCAGTCCTAAAAGCCCATAGAGCATTGTCCAATTTCTTGGACCAATCCTTTAGGAATTGCTCTATAGTTTTTTCCAGAATTCTTTTAATCTCCCTATTCGTGTTCTCAGCTTGGCCACTAGTTTGGGGATGGTAAGGGGTAGCAAACTTATGTGTAACTCCTAATCTTTTGAAAACTTTCTCAAGCTGAACATTACAAAAGTGAGTACCCCTATCACTTATGATTGCTTTCGGTGTACCAAATCGTGAGAACAACTTCTTTTAAAACTTCATCACTACCCTAGCATCATTGGTTGCCAAGGCTTGGGCTTCAGGCCATTTAGAGACATAATCTATAGCTACAAGAATATATTTGTTACCAAAGGAATTCAGAAACGGTCCCATAAAATCAATCCCCCATACATCAAAGACTTCACACAATAAAATTCCATTTTGGGGCATCTCATCACGAGATGAAATGTTTCCAGTCCTTTGGCAATGATCAAAGCGGTTCACAAATTTGTAGCTATCCCTAAACAAAGGGGGCCAATAAAATCCTGATTCTAGTACCTTTTGAGCAGTCCTATTGGCTCCCATATGACCACCAGCTGGTCTAGCATGGCATTAACTAAGAATGTTCATTGTTTCGGACCATGCCACACATCGTCGGATCATGTGATCCTTACATAATCTAAACAAAAAGGGATCCTCCCAAAAATAATGCTTTAAGTCAGAAAAGAATTTCCTCTTTGCTTGATAAGTTAAGTCCTTAGGAAGTTCCCTAACAGCTAAATAGTTAGCAAAATCTGCAAACCAAGGTGTTTCAAAATTTAAATTACTTACCTCACTTACCATGGCATATAGCTTCTCATCGGGGAAGTGATCATCAATGTCCCCTTCTTCAAACCTCTCCAAGGTTGGATTCTCCAAGCGAGAAAGTTGATATGCTGCAATATTTTCAGCTCCCTTCTTGTCTTGAAATTTCAAGTCAAATTCCTGCAACAACAAAACCCAACGGATTAGCCTAGGGTTAGCTTAGGCTTAGCATCAATCTTCGCAAATAAGTACCTCAAAGCCGAATGGTCCGTATAAACAATCACTTTTGACAAGATTAGATATGATCTAAACTTGTCAAAAGCAAAAACCATAGCTAGTAGCTCTTTCTCTGTAGTTGTGTAATTAGCTTGAGCTATGTTCAGAGTCTTGCTTGTATAGTAGATAGGCTGGAAGTATTTCTCCTTGTGTTGACCCAAGACTGCTCCCACTGCAAAGTCACTTGCATCGCACATTAGTTCAAATGGTAGATTCCAATTGGGAGCTACCATGATTGGAGCATGGGTCAATTTCTCCTTAAGAGTTGTGAATGCTCTCAAACATTCCTCATCAAAAACAAAATCCACATCCTTCTCAAGGAGTCTTGTCAATGGACGGGCTATCTTAGAAAAGTCTCGTATGAACCTCCGATAAAAGCTCGGATGTCCTAGAAAACTTTTGATGGGCTTCACAGATGTGGGTGGTGGTAACTTCTCAGTGGTGTCTACCTTAGCCCGATCCACCTCAATGCCCTTGCTTGAAATTTTGTGTCCCAACACAATTCCCTCTTGAACCATGAAATAACACTTTTCCCAATTAAGCACTAAGTTGGTTTCCTCACATCTCATCAAGACTCTTTCAAGATTTTCCAAACATCTATCAAATGAGCTGCCATGGACTGAAAAATCATCCATAAACACCTCCATAATATCCTCAACAAGTTCATCAAAGATTGCCACCATGCACCTTTGAAAAGTCACAGGTGCATTGCACAACCCGAATGGCATTCTTCGAATTGCAAATGTCCCATATGGGCAGGTGAATGTAGTTTTCTCTTGGTCTTTCGGGGGGATAGGAATTTGGAAATAGCCTGAAAGACCATTCAAAAAATAGTAATACTCATGCCCGGATAACCTCTCCAACAACTGATCAATGAAGGATAAAGGAAAATAGTCCTTCCTAGTTGCATCATTCAATTTCCTGTAGTCTATTCAAACCCTCCAACCGGTAACTGTTCTTGTTGGAATCAGCTCATCATTTTCATTAGGGACCACCGTCATCCCTCCTTTCTTTGGTACTACCTGGACTGGGCTCACCCAAGAACTATCCGAAATCGGATATATAATCCCTGCATCAAGTAGTTTTATCACTTTAGCCTTCACTAAATCTTTCATCTATGCGTTTAGTCTCCGTTGTGGTTGCACTACCGGCTTGAATTCATCCTCCATCAATATTTTGTGTGTGTAATTGGATGGACTGATACCGTTGATGTCTGCTATCTTCCAAGCTATCACTTTCTTATGTTTCTGCAACAACTGGATAAGCTTTTCTTTCTGCTCAAAAGATAGGTGGGAACTTAGAATTATTGGTAATTTCTTCTTCTCTGCCAGAAATCCATACTCAAGGTGATCTGGAAGGGGTTTTAGTTCCAAGTTGGGTAGATCAATCACCGATGGTTTTGGCTTCTCTTCCTTTGGTATCTCAATAGTCTCATATGCCCTGCATTTGAACGATTTGCTTGCTTTAAGAAAAGCAAGCTGCTCCATTGCTTCTTGATCCTCAACATTTTCCTGCAATAAAAACAACTCAAGGGGATCCTTGGAAACAATGTTAGTAACACAATTTACGGTCTCATGCTCAATAACATCATTGCATGATTCCACCTCATAAAGTGAAAGTGAATGTTTCATAGCATCATATATCCTAAAAATAACCTTATCACCACCCACTCTCAAAGTTAAGGTGCCATCATGAACATCGATAAGGGCACAGGCTGTATTTAAAAATGGCCTACCAAGAATAAGTGAAACATCTGCATCCTCATCAATATCAATGACAACAAAATCATTGGGGAAAATGAAATCCCTAACTTTTACCAACACATCTTCTATAATGCCACAGGGGTGGACTACTAACTTATCAGCAAGTTGGATGGTCATTAGTGTTGGTTTAGGTTTACCAATGCCTAACTCTTTAAACATTTTGTAGGGCATAACACTTATGCTAGCCCCCAAATCAGCTAATGCATTTTTAACCTCAAGGTTACCTATCAAACATGGAATGGTAATATTACCTAGATCTTTTAACTTCTTAGGTAACTGCCTTTGCAAAATTGCTGAACTCTTTTCAGACAAATGTACTAAAGACACTTCCTCAAGTTTCCTTTTTTTAGAAAGGATATCTTTAAAAAATTTAGCATACTTAGGCATTTGTGACAAAGCTTCAGCAAATGGAATATTAATGTGCAATTGTTTAAAAAGTTCAAGAAACTTACCAAACTGAGCATCAATCTTGTCCTTGTTCAACCTTGCCGGATATGGTACTCTAGGTCGGTATTCCTTCATTATGGGGATGCTTTCTTGTGGTTGGTCCTCTTTCTCACTTTATATGATAGCTTTTTCTCCAGAAGTTAAAGGAGGATCGTCTTCTTTTTCTTTTTCTTGTACTTCAGCACTTTTCTCTGCCACTTCTGCTCTTTTCTCAACCACATTGCCCTTGATTTCTTTTCCACTCCTTAGTGTAATTGCCTTAAGCTGCTCTTTAGGATTTGCCTCAGTGTTGCTAGGTAAACTCCCTTGCGGTCTCTTACTGAGCAGCTTGGCAATTTTCCCCACCTAATTCTCCAAATTATGAATAGAGGCTTGCTAATTTCTTAAGGTGGTTTCAGTTGATCGAAACCTGGTTTCAGAAGTAGTTATAAATTTCTCTATCATGTCCTCCAAATTACTCTTTCTTGGAGGGGCAGCTTGTTGATGTTGGGGCTGCTAGAATTCAGGGGTAGGTCGTGGATTATTCTGATTATTCGATGAGAAATTAGGCTGATTCCTCCACCCCAGATTGTACTTGTTGCTGTAGGGATTATTCTGCTATTGCCTTGGCATGTTTCCAACATAATCTACTTGCTCTTGCCTAGCAAACATGTTGCCACTTAGGCAATCTTGACTTTGATGTCCACCCCCACACCATTCACAGGACATTACTTATATCACTTTCCCTGAAGAAGAAGAAGAAGCTAAAGAATCAATCTTTTTGTTCATTGCTTCCAACTGTGCTGAAAGAGCAACTACGAGATCCAATTGAAGTGAACCAGCAGCCCTTAATCTTCCTTGTTCCCTTGGGGTTTGCCACTAAAAATTTTTAAGAGCCATGTCTTCAATCAAATCCCTTACTTCTTCAGGTGTTTTATTGTTGGACTGCTTACTTGAGTAACTCAATCCATTGTAGAAAGTTTTGATCTGAAGCCACAGCGGAAGCCCATGGTGAGGACATCTTCTCAATAAATCCTTAAATCTCTCCCAAGCATCATATAGGGTTTCACCATCTAGCCGGAGAAAAGAAGAAATATCATTCCTCAACTTAGCAGTCTTGGACGGTGGAAAATACTTCTCTAAAAATTTTTCTACTAGTTGGACCCATGTAGTGAAAGTGTTAGGAGAAAAAGACTTCAACCACTTGTTTGGTCAGTCTCTGAGCATGAATGGAAATAACCTCAGCCTGATTGCATCTTCAGAGACATTCTGTATCTTAAATGTGTCACATATTTCCAGAAAAGTTTCAATGTGTGCATTAGGATCTTCATCCGGAAATCCATCAAACTGACAAGTCTGCTGCACCATTTGAATGACATTTGTTTTTATCTCGAATTTATTGGCAGCAATCACTGGTCTTTATATACTTGATTCAGCCCCATTAAGAGTAGGCCTAGCAAACTCTTGCATTGTCCTTGGCTCATTTTCTGCCATTTCTTCTTCTAGGATGAGATCTTTAAAGTTCGGTTCCGTCTTTGCCAGAACTATTTCCTCTTCTTCCTTTCGCCTTCTTCTCAATGTTCTCTCTAACTCTTGATCTAATTCAAAAAGTTGGAAAGAGCTAGCTTGGGTCATAAACAGGAAGAAGTACCTAGAATGATAGTAAAAAAGAAAGAACTTATGTTAAAACAAAATAAAATAAAAACTAAATCAACAGTCTTAATTATATTACTAATACTAAAAACCGTTGTCCCCGGCAACGGCGGCAAAAACTTGATAGCAGGAACCTATGCTATTGCAATACCGCAAGTGCACGGGTCGCTCAAGTAATAAAGTAGTGAGTGAGTTATCGTTCCACTGAGGACAAGGCCCAGTACTAGTGCAACTTTTAACTGTTATTTAGCGAATCAATAGTTTTGAGAATTTTTGTAATTAAAGATAATTAACTTAATAAATGAAAATAGAGAGAAATTAAGAGTTGAATAAATTGATTGATGATGATGATACTATCCAGATATTGAATCCCCCTAGCCACAATTATATTTATGAAAATCAATTCAATTAAACCAAATAATAGAGTTGAATTGGTATTTGTGAGCGGGGATTTTTTCCCCCACTCCCGGTGAAATAGTTCTTGCGACTTCAGCACTGTTTAGGCTGGGGACCTTAGAGAACACGGACCTAAGTCTGGAGAAAATGGAGTTGCCACCCGGACGGGCCAGGAAAAAGAAAGGGGTGGATGACTCGATTCCTAAGGAATCCCCAACCCCCTAATGGGTTCGAAAAGTTGGGTACGTGTGGGGAAGGTGAGAAATGGCCCAGCACCCCCACAATGTCCGGTTCATTGGAACCGGCCTCCTTTCACTACAAAAATATTCGGCATTTACGACGGAAATCTATAACAGAAAATTTCCGTAGCAAATTTGCGATGGATCTGCAACGCATTTGCGACAGAATAACAAGTTGAAGGAATTTTGAGAACGCCGTCGCAAATCGATTGCAAATCCGTAATAAATCTGCGACGGATTTTTGTTCGTCACAAAGTTTCGTCGCTAAAGTTGGCGGGGATTACTCCCGCAGAGAATTTTTGCGGAAAATTTTTACCGTCTCAGATTGGTCGTAGATTCGTTGCAAATTTGCTACCCATTTGCTACGGATTTGTGACGGAAATAAAATTTGACTATATATATGTATCCGTCACAAAGCGGTGGCAAATCTGTAGCAAATTTGCCACAGAAAATAGCCGTCGCAAATTTCCATCGTAAAATTGAAAGGGAATTTTTAGCGAGAGCCCAAAATTGGCGGAATCTAAAATTTTCGGTGGTTATGTAAATATTTTAAAAATATATTTTGCTTACTGGGCTTAAGTAAATTCCAACTAAAATTGGTCTTGGATTTACAAAGTCCGAATGTTGCAGAGAGCTTTCACTACCATATAAATATCCACAAACCCTAAATTCTCACCCCTGCTTTCTTTACTCGCAGCGTTTCTGTTGAAAGTTAGCAGTTAGGGTTTTCAGTCAGAACTCAATTACATTGTCGCCATAAGAGCCAAGGTAAACACTGCAAAATCTTGTTAAATCTCTTTGGTCAGTCTATTTATTTGGTTTTTTATTATCTTATCTTTATTTGTTTTTGTTGGGTTTTTACTTTTTATCAGTGGAAGAAGAAGAGTATGAGGGGGCTTAAGAGGAAGCGTCGAAAGATGAGACAAAAAAATAATAATAATACCACATGATCAGTTAAAAAAATTTATTTAATTATATCATAACTAAGTACAATGAACAAAGCATACACTCTTCTATAAATTCTCCCCGGAGAGAAAAAAAAATAATACCACATGATTGGGTCCTTAGCTATATCACAGACAAATAATCATGTCACCTTCCTTTCAACCGCGTCACTGTTTGATAACATTCTAAAATCCCTCTCCTTCACTTCGTATCTCTTCCTAAACGAACAAAACAAAATATAAAATACCGAATCTATCCTCCAAAGCTCAAACGGGTACTTTCAGATCTGCTTCAATTTCGCCACCAAAATTTGATCTCTTTCACCGTATTTCTCTCTTCCTCTCACAGCCGGTAAGCTAATAAAGCTTCAAAATCTGCCAAGTCCGTTAACGGTCAGCGTCTCTTCTCTCTTCATTTCTTCTTCTTCTTCTTCTTATTCCTTTTTTTTTACTATTTTTAATCTATTTTTCTTTATTACTAATTAGCAGTTTTATTAGCGTTAAATTTTTAGATGATGTTTATTATGTGAATCTATTTACATGAATCTAGATTTGTTTTTGAATTTTAATTTTTGTTTCCAATCAGTTTTTAAGTATTGGATTCTTTGCTCTTTTTATGGTTTGTTCTTTCCAAATCTATTCTTTATATTGTAACCCTAGTTTTTTATTTGATTGGATCTTCTTTTGTATTGATAAAAACAGCCAATCATCAGAAAATTAGCAACTGATCAAGCGGTAATTTCTTCTGAATCGGTTACCAAGTCTTTAACAATTGCATCTACTTTACCGTTTGGACTTGACCCAAACGATCTACCCAAAAATGTTTCTAAGGTTTTGTCATCATCACCGCCGGCATCGTCTTTTTTAATTGCAGGTACTGGCGTTCATGATAGTATTGCTATCAGCATCAAAGATTATGATGATAAGTTTTTAGGTACGGTTTTTACACTTTCTCCACCTTCGAGCAGTTTACCGTTGCCAAAGTTTTCTATTACGCCAAAACTGATCAGTTGCACTGCTGAAGCTGCTGGGATTGATGCTGGTGCGACAGATAATCTGCAGCGGCTTCTACGTCTCCGGTGATGAATTAATTTAATAATATTTCTGTGTGATTGGTAATGGAAGGTACTCGATCTTTCCTGTAAATAAAAATTAAAACCAATTGATTAAGGTGTGTTTGGTTATGAAATTGTTATTTTAAACTGCTTTTATTTCCTCTGGTTTTTGTTAGCGGAAGGAGTTTGTGATTGCCCACTGCGTTTTTTGAATTGGGGTGCGAACAAACGAACGTTACAGTCAGTTTGTTAAAACAAGACACTGCTCTTCTTCTTTTTTTTTTCCTTTTTTTTTTCAAATACTTCTCTTGATTATATAATAATAATAGTTTTTTTTCTTTTAAAAAAAATATAGCTAATTACTTTAAAAGCTTATTTGTTGCATTTGTTGGGTGTTCTTATAAACTGGGTAAGTCAAGATTTTGGGTTTTCATTTGTAAATGTTGATATTCTTGACCTCATACTTCTTTAGATGTTAGTTTTTAATGTGATTGGAAAGTCAACATTTTATCAAGATTGTGAAGCTTCAATTGAATGAATACTTCAATGTGTGGTTAATAAATCATGTGAACACATTTGGATTTTAGTCAGTTCTTGTTGCCAATCACTTCTGTTTATGCTACAAATGATGAGTATTTGTTGTATGTTTTGATGTTCTTTGAGTTTTGCAACTTTGTTTGATGTGTTTTATTTGCGAAATCTACAGGATTGTGAAGGTTAAATTCCATGGAGGGACTTGGGGGTGAGGGTGCCTCAGGGGCATCGCCTGTAGCCCAATGGGGACATGATGCTTGGAGGATGTATCAGTATTATTTGGATAAGACTACACCTCATACCGTCTATAGGTGGATTGGGACTCTTGTTGCGGTGGTTATTTACTGTTTGCGGGTTTATTATGTCGAGGGTTTTACATTGTTGCCTACGGGCTTGGAATATATCTATTGAATTTGCTTATTGGGCTTGGAATATGTCGAGGGATTATTCATCATATCTTTATTAGCTTTCAATAAAGATCGATTGGATATGTCGTGTATGCCTGATTTTAATTGCTGAAGTGAATCTGGTATGTTCCTATTCTCTGAGTGCAAAGCAGGCATTAACTTTGATAACTGATCTTGAGATGAATGATGGTTGTACTTCTATATTAATATGATGTATGTATTATTTTTTAGTAAACTTCTATCTGTAGATTTGTAATTAGAGTTACACTATTACTAAGCATGTGCTTTTAACTATAATGTAAATCAGAAATGGACAAATTGATAAACTGTGATTCCATTGTTTTATACAATGCTGCCAATAGGGATGAAGTTGTTCTCGCAATTTAGTTTTGAGTTATATGAAGTAACTGGTTGCCAGAGGAATTTATTCTCTTTAAAGGAATCTTTGAGTAATGGGATCACTTATGGAATTAGTAGTGTTATTGCATTGCAGATTCTTACATAGAAATGCAAGCTGTTGCTTGTATGCTCCAACTTTACAAGTTAGTTGGTCATCTTATGTTTGCTAATATTTTCTGAAAAATTTTCGTTACAGCCAGTCAATCCGGTTGTTTTTTCCATTATTAATAACATAGAGGTATTAATAATTCATGTTTGAGATTGGAGGTATTAATAATTCATGTTTGAGATTGTTATCTTTATATTATGAATTACATATACAGAAGCTAACTCTAGCATAATTTGCTTTGTCTGGAATTTTATTTTGCAGCCTGGAGGCAATCCTGGAACCAGTAATCATAGGGTATTGAAATTCTTTCTTGGCTTTTCCTTTTTTTTTTTTTTTTGCAGTTCCTACTCTTGATACTTGACACTAAAACAGGGGTACTTTCCTTGGACACTTCAATTTAGACCAAATCTTGGATAAGTGTCCATTTCAGACACATATAACAAAACTTGGTTCGTGTGTGAACCATAGTGAATGTGATACAAGCATGTTTAAATCGTGTATTTGTTTACCGAGTTAAATAATCCCATTGAATAATCTATGCTTGCAGTATTGACAAATTGACTCATCATGTAAATGGCATTTCTCAAATGCATTTGATATAAGATACAGAGTCAGTTTTCAAAACTGGGACTTATTAGATCCATATGATGTATATTGATGCATAATCAGTAATAAAATAAAATAAAATTTCTATTTCTTCTGGTTGCAGGCAACGGCGCCAGCGGTTCAGACAATAGTTGATGTGAATAAATTAGCAAAGTCAATGCAAAGAGAGCTGGAAAACCTGCACCCGACAACAAACAGCTTGTGTATATACAAAATTCCTGAGCAGCTACACGAGTTGAATGAAAAAGCCTACACACCACGGTTAGTATTACTTTGTTAACGTGTATCATATTATTCTTTTCATTTACTCTTTTTATTATTATTTGCAGGTTAATAATGATGATGCAAGTCATGATTCAATGGAAAATGATAATTGAAGATCTATATTGTTATTTTCAAGATAGATTATTTATAGTAGTGTTCTTAACACTTGTATAGTTAAATTGTAAAATATTTTATTCTATTGAAGATTAATAAAAGAATTATTTTTATCAATGTAATTAGTGTTTTTTTAGATTGTGTTTAAATATTCCAAATGTATTTATAAAGTTCTCATAAAATTAATTGATAATACAAATAGTTCCAATAAAAATCAATATTAAATTACTACGGATTTGTACGAATCTGCGATGGATATTTGAAATCTATGACAAAATCTGCGAGGAATCTGTGACGGCAATCTGCGACGGAATTTGCAATGAATTTGCGACGAAAATCTGTGACAGAATCTGCGACGGAAATCTGCGACGGAATCTGCAACGGCTGCCCTTTACCCGCAAAAATTTAAGCGCGAGATTTGCAACCGCCGAGTGGTTGCAAATCCATCGCAATCTGCGATGGCCTGTCGTAAAATTGATTTGCAACGGATCTGCGACGGATTCTGTCCGTTGCAGATAGCGTGTTTTTTTGTAGTGTTTACAGGTCTTAATATTATAAAATTCTTAAATATAACAACATTATCCATATTACACACAATAATTAAAAGAAAGCATCAATATATTAAAATTAAAGCAAGGTCCAAGCAAAATAAATAAATGGACACCCATCCGAAGATGGAAACATGCCCTTACATCACATGCCTAAATAGGACACCCACCGAAAGGTAGAAACATGCCCTTTACATAGATTCTAAAATAGAAAAGCAAATTAAATTATATGATGTTTAAATGAGGTACCCACCAAGTGGAAACATATCTCTTACAACATTTGGAAATCTAAATAAATTGATAAAAGTAAATAACCATTCATAATAAATAAATCATTCATCAAAGGTACAAAATATCAATAAAGAGTAAACATCCATCCATGATAAATAAAATAAACCAAGCATTGAATTTAAAATAATTAAAGCATAAGAAATAAAACAAAGCATGATCAAATATGGAATTGAATAAGGTAAATAAAAATCCAAATTATAGCTACTATTTCCCTTTAGGGTTCTTTATCTCATGTGTTAAGGTTTTAGAATTCACAAAATTAGGCTACTGTGACTTTTTTATCGAATTAAAATAGATTAGGGTTTTATGTTTAAAAGGTTGGTAAGACTCTTTGATTAAACAAATTAATGTTTGAATGGCGAAATCATGAAAATAGGGTTTTAGACACTTTAAAATGTTTTTGATTTATGGTTTCAAGCTCACTGTGTAAAATTAAAGTATTTATGGTTTTATGGTTTTTTAATGTTTTAAAGGATTAAGGTTTAGAAAAAGTTAGGGTTTAAGGTTTTAAAGGGGTTAAAGTTTACTATTTTAAGTTTGGAAGTTGAATTAGGGTTTTAGGATTTAAAATTAGGGTCTCCCGCAGGAAATTGCGGCAGGGGGCGAGGAGCAAGCATCGTGGCAAAGCTATTTCTCCCATAGGAAATTTCTGCGGGCGAAATGGCCCACAGCCCTCGCCCGCAGCTGCCCAGCGCTGATTTTTAGGGACGAATTTTTCGTCGTTCATTTTTTTGTCGCCGATTTTTATTTTATTTTATTTTATTTATTTTTATTTTTTATTAATAAAAATTAAATACTAAAGCAAAAATTATTTAATTAAAATAACAAAAATTATTTTGGGCCAAAAAAAAATATTAGGCAACACAAAAATAATTTTGGACTAAATAAAATGTATTGAATCGGATTGGGTCAAAAATTAAGGGTCTACAGTTTGCCTCCTGCTTGAAAAATCTGAAACTTTAGTAAAAGATAGTGAAAAGCAATAAGACTTAATTTTTGAGATGGTTGAGATTTTGGGTTCCGGACCCGGTTCGAGTTCTGGACTCAAGGATGATTTTAGGTTCTGGACCTAAGAAAAATTTTGGTTCTGGACCCGATTCGAGTTCTGGACTCAAGGATAATTCTAAGTTCTGGACCTAAAGAAAAATTTGAGTTCTGGACCCGGTTCGAGTTTTGGACTCAAGGATAATTCTAGGTTCTCGACCTAAGGAAAATTTGGGTTCTGGACCCGAGCTAAGTTCTGGACTTAGAAATAATTCTAGGTTCTGGACCTAATGGTAAATTTGGGTTCTGGACTCGAGCTAAGTCTTAGACTTAGAAATAATTATAGGTTCTAGACCTAAGGAAAATTTGGGTTCTGGACTCGGTTCGAGTTCTGGACTTAAGGATAATTCTAGGTTCTCGACCTAAGGAAAATTTGGGTTCTGGACCCGATTCGAGTTCTGGACTCAAGGATTATTCTAGGTTTTGGACCTAAGGATTTGGATTTTGGACCCGGTTCGAGTTCTAAACTCAAGGATAATTCTAGGTTCTGGACCTAAGGAAAATTTGGGTTCTGGACCCGGTTCGAGTTCTGGACTCAAGGATGATTCTAGGTTCTGGATCTAAGGAAAATTTGGGTTATGGACCCGGTTTGAGTTTTGGACTCAAGAATAATTCTATGTTCTGGACCTAAGAAAAATTTGCGTTCTGGACCCGAGCTAAGTTCTGGACTTAAGGATGATTTTAGGTTCTAGACCTAAGGAAAATTTGGGTTCTGGACCCGGTTCGAGTTCTGGACTCAAGGATAATTATAGGTTCTGGACCTAAAGAAAAATTTGGGTTTTGGACCTGGTTCGAGTTCTGGACTCAAGGATAATTCTAGGTTCTTGACCTAAGAAAAATTTGGGTTCTAGACACGAGCAAAGTTCTGGACTTAGAAATAATTCTAGGTTCTGGAACTAATGGTAAATTTGGGTTCTGGACCCAAGCTAAGTCTTGGACTTAGAAATAATTCTAGGTTCTAGACCTAAGGAAAATTTGGGTTCTGCACCCGGTTTGAGTTCTAGACTCAAGGATAATTCTAGGTTCTTGACCTAAAGAAAAATTTGGGTTCTGGACCCAGTTCGAGTTCTGGACTCAAGGATGATTCTAGGTTCTGGACCCGAGCTAAGTTCTGGACTTAGAAATAATTCTAGGTTCTGGACCTAATGGTAAACTTGGCTTCTGGACTCGGTTTGAGTTCTGGACTCAAGAATAATTCTAGGTTCTGGACCTAAGGAAAATTTGGATTCTGGACCCGAGCTAATAAAAAAGTTTGGCTAATATGTCTTCTTATTGCTCCCTGGGTGTAAAAATATTTATATACCTGCAATTATTTGAATGATTAAAATGAATAAATGAATTTACTGTTTACTTACTGTGTAGTCACTATTCATGTACTATTTACTTTTTATAAATAGTAAATTTACTATTTACAAATAGTATCAAATAGTATTTACTATTGAAAATAATAATTTTACTATTCACTAATAGTAATACTATGAATAGTAACATTTACTATTAATCAATAGTACACTATTTATAAATAGTAACATTTACTATTTATTAATAGTAAAACTATTCATAAATAGTAATATTTACTATTTATGAATAGTAAAATTTACTATTCATAAACAGTTTTGAATTTGGTTTCTTTGCTTGCCGTTCCTCTATAAAAGGCCACCAATCCTTCATTTCATTTCACAATTTCAATTTCAATTTCATAATTCTCTCAAATTTCTTTTCAATTTTAGCATATATTTTTCAAAAACAATGCATGTTTCGAGGTCAGGGACTCATTCTAATGCCAAGTTATTGGAGTTTATTCGGCATCATGAAGACAAAAATCTAGATATACTAGCCGGGATGCCGCTCCATCGCAGTTGCAATCCAAAGAGCGAGGTAATTATTTTTCTTTCTTTTTCTCTTGATTGATTTGATTATTTTATTTTATTTTATTTATTTATATTTTTTTATTTTTTTATTGTGAAAAATAAATTAATTTAAGTAGATAGAATAACAAGTACTTACCTGGTATTACCTTACCTGGGTCTGTGTTAGCTTGATCGTTGTGTCGATTGGGCCAGAGGGTGTATTTATAAAGCTCGACAATGGTACGATGTAATGCCTTCTCGGGTAAGGCGGATTGTCCGAGATTGCGGCTTCAAACAGTTCATCTTACAATTGCCATCTGAAGAATATCAAATAGACCGAAGCGTAGTCCATGCGCTTGCAGAGCGATGGCTGGATACAACTCACACTTTTCACTTGCCCATTGGGGAGATGACAATTGGTCCGGTCGATTTTACTGCCATAATCGGCCTTCGATATGATGGTGCTCCAATTCCTCTGACCAATGAAATTTTAACATTTGAAGAAATTCAGGAATTAATTGGTATGGAACCGTCATATAAAGGGCCTTTTAAGATAAAAATCGAGTCGATTCGTAGTTATTGGATTAACTACGAAGGTTGGGTTGGCAGAAATAGGGCCGAACAGTATGCTCAAGGATTTTTGTTATATTTGCTCGGGTCGACCATCTTAGGCAGCACTGAATCGTCCATTCACTTGTCAGTGTTGAGTGCCCTTTCTTATCTCAGAATGGTACCATCTTCTGGCTGGGGTGAAGCTGGTCTCACATGTCTTTACCATGGTCTTGATAAGCTTTGCGGAAACAAGAATTCTTTTGTCGGTTTGATGGCGGTTGTCGAGGTATTCTTTCTTCCACCAGTGTCTTTTCCACTCTTTTCTTGCATGAATGTGATCTTTATTGTTATTGTAGATATGGGCATATGAACACAACCTCATGAGGGTACCTGGCATTTCCCGAGAGAGAATCGGGTATCTGAGATTAAATTACTGGTTGTCTGATCGTGTGGATGTTCCCGGCTCTCATCATGTGCATACTCATCGCTTTGTGTTGAGCCGCTTAACCTGGGATCAGGTAAAATAACATTAGTATGCTTTTAATTTTATGTGAAAGGTTTACTTACCTTATGTTATCCTGCATCCAGAAGAGTGAGCAAACTGGTCTCCTTTGATGAGGGCCGCACTGTCTTTCCAACATTCTCGCCGAATTATTGTTGGCCCAGTATCTAGTGGCTGGTTTCTCGGGGAGAGAGTTTATGAATGGTTTCTCGGACCAGAGCAGCGGAGGTTTCCGATGCAAATCCCGAAATATACTTTAAATATTATGTCAATGCCGGAGGATGCATGGTGGTCAGCCCGGTATGGTTATGGTGCCGAGTCATTTCTCCATTCACCTGGTCCATTTTATGCCCATTTTATTCAAATAAGACTTTTGAACTTTGATGTATCTCCTGTTGGCGTGCGGGAGATTTTCAATGAAAATGAGGGCAGAAATGAGGAGGAACATCAAGGAGATGCAGGAGAGTCTATTCCACATCTTGGGGCCAGTTCTCCTCAGGTAAAACTTTTACCACTTTTGCATTGCAACTGCTTTTGCTTTCTTTGATTTCTTAATGATTGTTGCAGGTTGTTGGCTCGTTTGATCATGAGGTTGGACCTTCTTTCACTGACCCTTCATTTGCTCATTCTAGTCCGTCGGATATGCCATCTCATCCGCAGGGTATTGATATGAACTACCTGGTACGTTCCTTATTTCATAATAGTTTATGCTATATGTATGCATGATTATGTATGTTCTCACCTTTTCCTTCTTGGCTCACGGCGGATGCTCGAAGAACAAAATAAGAAACTACAAGAAGAGTTAGCTGCAAGTCATCAGCAGGCTTCTCATTTTGAGTGTTTATATCATCAATCCGAACAAAATTTTGTGACTTCCGATTTTGGGTGATGAGGGATCCCGACGTTTCTTCATCGAGAGGCCCCCAGACTGATAACCATGATATCCTTTCTTCTGCTTCTGACGAGGACCATGACGGATCAGAACCTCAAGGTAATAAAGACTTTCGTGCTCCTGCTTTGGGTGATCCCGAGACGAGTTACTTGCTCCCTCCTCCAACAGGCGATGATTTTTTCAAGTCTTTATTTGGTGACCTACCACCACCCTCTTAGTGATATGTAAATATTGTAGCAATTGTAAAAAATTATACAATAATGAAAAATATACAATTTTCCTCTTTACTGTAACTCTTTTTTTTATTATTATTTTTCATTATTTTTTCATTACTGCAAAATGTTTTTTTTATTATTATTTTTTTGTTACAGTACACCATTAATTTACAACCACTTCTTTTGTTAAACCAAATCCAATGTGGTAAAGGAAATTCATTGCCACTTCCTTTCCTTATGCCATATGGTTTTATCCTTTCCCATCATCTTTTCCATTTCACTTTTGGAAAATGTTTGTTTCCTCTATATAAATCACCCTTCATGCCATATTTTAATTCATAAACCAAAAATCTCTCTCTTTCAACGTGAAGACTCCCTTTAGCAATATTGGTTCTCCTTTATTCATCAACCATGACCGAGCATCATTTAAAGAAAATAAAAATTCTATTTAAGAATATGGATGCCATCCATTGGAAGCAAATTTCATGGTCAAAGCTTGATGTTTTAAAATGTTTTTCAAAATGTCAAATTGGACCACTCCTTCTTACATGTCGTGGCTTCCTTGTGGGATACGGATCCTAGGGTATTTAGAATTAATGGCTTTGAAATGTGTCCCTTGATTGAAGAATTTGAGGCCATCCTTGGATATCCCAATAATCAACAAATGGCATTACCCACATTGATTTCCAAGACTCAACAGAAGATGCAGATGTTATTTCAAATTCCAAAAGTCGAAGATACTCCCTCCATGGATTTTGCCAGATACCTGCCACGTCATCATTCTGCTAGGAAGCTACTCCATCCTGCTTCTTCATATGCTACTGGGTCGACTGGATCCACTCACGCTCTGAAGTCAATATCCGTTGGTTGGTACCTTGGTGAAAGATTTCTCATATCACCATGCGAACATACTTGATGTACATTCCCCTTGCTGATCTTCATCAAGGTACATGCTATGATCCTCGCCGACTTGGGCGTCAGTATGGAGCTGAGCTTTGTGATTCTGACTTTGCTCCTGACCTAGACATGCCTTGCTTGACTAAAGCCTACTTGGATTGGCAGAGGCAAAGCTGGCCTGCACGTTATACTTATCGACTGCCATAGATTTTATATTTGTCAATTCAGAAAGTGTTTTGTTAGGATGAAAAATAACTAAAGTAATAAAAGATGCCTCTTTTCCATTTATATTTTGTCATTACCTTTTGCAATTATGATTATTTATTTCATCCATATCTGGTCAAATACTTATAACAGTGCACATAGAACAATTTTAACATTAATTCTCTTTTATTAAATTAGGGAACAACCAAACATAAAGCCAGCATACACAAGATTACTCCTATTGCCAATTAGCCCTTTCGGGTTTTCTAATTGGCAATTTTCTCTCATTTAGCCCTAATTTTTGCCTAGCCCGCCCTTTTGGGTTTTCGGAACTAGCGGACTGCTCTAACTTTTGCCTAGGCTGCTCTTTTTGGGTTTTCAACCTAGCGAGCTCCTTTTTTCCCTTTTTTCTATCATACATAAAACCTCTTCAACCTGTCAATTATTACTGGCACACTAAATTCATTCCCATCCATGTCTGATAACTTCACCGCAACTTTGCTCATCACTTGTTTCACGACATATGGCCCTTCCCAGCTAGGTCTGAACTTTCCTCTTGGATCAGACACATTAGGCTCACATTGCTTCAACACCAAATCCCCAACTCTGAATTTTCTAATTTTAACCCTTCTATTGTAGGCCCGAGCGATCTTCTTTTGATATAGTTGGTGATGATACAATGCCTTTATTCTTCTCTCTTCTAATAGAGCTAATTGTGTGTATATGCTTGCTACCCATTCCATTTCAGGCAGTTCAGCTTCTAAGACTACTCTCAGTGACTTGATCTCAATTTCAATTGGCAATACTGCTTCCATCCCATAAACCAAAGAGAACGGTGTCATCCCAGTAGGTGTTCGCACACTTGTCCTATATCCCTATAAAGCAAAGGGAAGCATCTCTGACCAATCCCTGTAAGTCTTGGTCATTTTGGACAAGATTTGCTTAATTGTCTTGTTTGTTGCTTCCACGGCACCATTAGCCTTTGGTCTATAAGGAGAGGACTGATGATGATGGATTTGGTACTTCGAGAATAAATCCTTAACTGCTCCTTGAAACTATACCCCATTGTCTGATATCACACTGTGCAGGACCCCATATCTGCAGATGAGGTTCTTTTCGATAAACCTAGCCATTTGACTTGCACCCAGCTTGTTGAAGGCTTTGGCTTCGACCTATTTTGAAAAATAATCAACTGCTACTACAATGAAACGATGACCGTTTGAGGTTGTCGGATGTATCTCTCTTATAATGTCGATACCCCAGGTGGCAAATGGCCAGGGTGAAGACATTGAATGCAGTTCTTCAGGAGGCATGTGATTCAAGTTACCATACGTCTAACATTGCTGGCACTTCTTTACAAACTAAATACAGTCTTTCTCTATGGTCAACCAATAGTAACCCTATCGAATAAACTTCTTAACTAGGGCCAAACCACTCATGTGCGGACCGCAACTTCCCGTATGTATTTCTAACATGATGCGCTCCACTTTAGGCTTTCTTAAACATCTCAAATGCACCCCATTAGGCCATCTTCGATATAACTCCCTATGGAAGGTGATGTATTGCAATGACCACCACCTTATGGCTCTTCTCTCTTTCTTTGTTGCCCCCGGCGGGTATTCTCTTTCTTCCAAAAATTGCCTTATAGTATCATACCACGCATCATGGTCCGTATCAATTTCCATGATTGTTTCATATTCATAGCAAGGAGTTGATGAATTGGTCAAGATTAAAGGCTTAAGGAATAGGCTAACAGGGTTTTCCCATACCAAAGCCAATGTGGCTAGGGCATCAGCCATCTGATTTGCTTCCCTTAATAGGTGTATAAACCTACACTCCTTGAAGTTCTTCTTCATCATGGTCAAGTAATGGTTGTATGGTTTCAATTTTTCTTCTTTCAACTCCCATTCTCCATTTACTTGGGATACAACTAGTAGTGAATTGCCATAAACTTTCACCTTATCCACCTTCATAGTCATTAGGGTTTCCAAATCAAAAATACAAGCTTCGTACTCCACCATATTATTAGTTGCCCTAAATTTCAATTTCTTTGCTAAAGGGATGAGTTCCCCTTCGGGCGATTCTAGTATAACTCCCAAACCTGCTCCGCTCCATCAAAATACATTTTCCACCCTCGTACTTCAATTACTTCTAAATGTTTATCTGGAAATTCCAAGATTACCTCTTCACTTTTTAGTAATGGTTGTTGAGCCAGGAATTCTGCCACCGCTTTACCTTTGATTGTTTTCCTGGTTACATACTCAATCTCAAATTCCTCTAATATTATCAACCATCGACCATATTTCCCAATTAAAGAGGGTGTCTCCCTTAAGTACTTCATTGGGTCCAACCTGGAAATTGCTTGCACACTATATGATTGAAAGTAATGCCGCAACTTCTTAGAAGACCAAACCAAGGCTATACAGGTCTTTTTGATGATACTATACTTAATTTCATAAGGTAGGAGCTTTCTACTCAAATAGTAAACGTCATGCTCAATCCCCAACTCATCTGCTTAGGCTAGCATGGCTCCTATCGACTCTTCTTCTACTGCAAAGTATAATAATAGAGGTTTGCCGGGTTTAGGTGGTTTTAAAATAGGTGGATTCAACAAATACTCTTTTATTCGATCAAAGGCCTTTTGACATTCTTCATTTCATATGACCGGCTGATTCTTACTAAGCAATTTGAAGATAGGCTCACAAATTGTTGTGAGCTTTGCTATAAATCTGCTAATGTACTGCAGTTTACCAATGAATCCCCGAACTTCTCTCTCTGTCTTTGGGGCTAGCATATCCCTGATTGCTTTAATTTTGTCAAGATCAATCTCAATGCCATTCGGACCAATTACATGTCCTAATAATTTGCCTAAAGTAACACCGAATACACACTTCTTCGGTTTTAATCTTAGCTTATATTTCAAAACTCTATTGATGAATAATTCTAAGTTTTGGAAGTGTTGCTCCCTTGTATCCGACTTGACCATCATATCATCAACATATACTTCAACTTCTTTGTGCATCATGTCATGAAATAGTGTGGTGGCCATCCTTTGGTAGGTTGCTCCAGCATTCTTTAAGCCGAACGACATCACCCTATAACAGAATATACCCCATGTAGTAATGAAGGCAGTTTTGGCTTTATCCTCTTGGGCCATTAACACTTGATTGTATCCAGAAAATCCATCTACAAATGAGTGTAGCACACTAGAGGTTGCACTATCAATGAGAACATCTATATAAGGTAAAGGAAAATCATCCTTAGGGGAAGCCTCGTTTAGATCTCTATAATCAACACAAACCCTTATCCTCCCATCTTTCTTTGGCACAGGTACTATGCTGGCTAGCCAATCTGGGTATTCTATCACTTCAAGGAACTTCACTTGTATTTGCTTAGTGACCTCTTCTTTAACCAATTCAGCCCACTCAGGTCTTAGTCGTATAAGCTTTTGTTTAACAGGCTTAATGTGAGTGTAAGTAGGAATGTGATGCTCGGCTATGTCTCGATCTATCCCTGACATATCTTCATAAGACCAAGCAAACACTTCTTCATATTTTTTGAATATTTTTTCAAATCTCTCTCTCTCATCAGGAGTAAGGTCGGATGCTATGCTAATTTTTTTAGGATTTTCAGTTGTTCCCAAATTTAATGATTGTGTGTTAACAGAATTAATATTAAAGATGCTCGTGTAACTGCTATTTGAATGTCTGCAACCATCAGGAGAAACATCACACAAGTAAGCAAAATCAGACTTTATTGCATTCATTTTGGAAAAGAAAACATCATCATCCTCATACAAAGTAGACAAATTAAAATCAAAATCAAAATCATTGTTCTCAGAATCATAAAGCAGGATGTCTTCAAACTTTTTTTCAACCAGGGCGGCAATCTCTTCCGGAGTCTTCTCAGCTTTCAGGGCAGCTTCATTCTTCTCTTTTGGATTTGATTCTTTGTTGGTTGACAAGGTGAGCTCTTTCTTCACTTGCTCCACTAGCTCAGCAACATCTGCAAAAATTTCAAAACCTGGGATTAACTTACCCATGAACATGATTGGCTCAGGGCTTCCTTGGAGTGGTCCCATATCTGGAGCCTTGACAAAGATCTCTTCAAGTGGCGGGAAACTCATCTTCTCACTCTTGTTTGGCTGGACATCATTATCTTCATCATATCCTAACCCCTTCTTAGAAGTTTGAGTTCTAAAATCTGGAAACTTTTTCAAACCGACCTTACCCTTTCTAAGACCAGCTCCGAGAAGGTAGTTCATGTTCTTCATCATATTCAAGACTTTGGAGTCTACTACTTCATCATCAGAAATTGCAGCCACTTGAAAACCATTGAGAGGCCTCTCAATCATTAGAGCATTAACAATCTCATTATCTTCAGCTTCAATGACCACTGTCTCATTTCCGTTGGGGAATTTGATCTTTTGATGAAGGGTGGAATGAACTCCACCAAGAGGGTGAAACCATGGTCGCCCCAAGAGCAAGGCAAAGGTAACTGGTATGTCTAAAATAAGAAATTCAACAATAGATTAAATTGGCCCAACCTTGACGGCCGCTTTGAAAGTCCCTTCGGCATGCCTCTTAGTGTTGTCATAAGTACGAATCGTTACCTCAGTTGGGATTAGATCTCTTGTTGACATGGCTAACTTTGGCAATATCTTAAGAGGACAAACATTTATGGTAGATCGATCATCGACAATTACACATGGAGTCCTCTTCCCTTTGACTTCTATTTTGATAAAGAGAGGGCGGATGTGGTCTCTCCCTTCCTCCGTTAAGTCCGCATCCGAAAAAGAAACTGCTCCCATACTAACTTCACTCTTTTCTTGGACCTCCTCACATTTCATTACTTTCCCAATTTTTTTGAAGTTGATCAACTCCTCCGGTGTTGTGGAGGTAGAAATTGGCATGCTAGCCAAGGCTTTGGCCATAGTTTCTCGGTACTTTTTAGAAGTAGCTAACAAGTCCCAAATGCTAACACTTGCTTGGGTTCTTTTCAATTGCTTGTGCACAGCATCATCTTCTTCTATTTCGACTTCCTTCCTCTTAGTAGTTTCTATCTCCTTAGGTGGTGGCCTTGCGTAAGACTTACCGGATCTAGTATTCATTACCTCATCTTCTTTGAGATCGGACCAAGTCCACTCCTCCTTCTTGGATAAAATATCATCATCACTGTCACTTGAATTCCAAAACTCGTTGACAACACAAATTGCTACTTCTCCACCCATCATAGCTTGTTCAAATTTTGACAACTGCCTCTTCTTCTTCCTTGGTTGCTTCTCCACCCACATCATAAAAGGAAGACATGACAAAGTCCTCATGCAAACCTCCTCCAATCATGAAGGTTGCTGGTAGTGGTACCCTATTGAATTTTGGCAATGGGTTGTCTTTGGTGTTTGGTTTGTTAGGCTCGGGTAGCTTCCCATTATCAATTAGATTTTGAATCTCATGTCTCAACCTCACACATCTATCCGTGTCATGTCCTTGCATTTGGTGAAATGGACAAAATGCTTTGGTGTCAAAATTAGGTGGGAGAGGGTTAGGCAAAGGACGAGGATTTAAGGGTTGTAGCAATCATTTTCTTTGAAGCTTGTTGAGAACCCAAGACATCGGTTTTACCAATTTTGAAAATTGTCTCCTTGTCCCTTGGTTAGTAGCATTAACACCGACGACCTTTTGCATGCTTTGGCAACCAGGTTGATAGGTCCCTTTCTCGTTCCTTTTTGTTGTGAAGCGGCTCTTCTCCCTTTCCCATTCTTCAATTTGCAAACCAATTTGGAGAAGGTCTTTGAAGTCACGGATGAGTGTATGAGACATCCTCTCATGAAGATTAGGCAACACCCCTCTCACAATCATCCTTATTTGATCAAATTCATAGGGCCTATTCTTGAGTAAAGCAGCCTTGTTTCTCCATCTCCTGACATAATCTACAAAATTCTCATTCGGGCTTTGCCTAATGGATTCCACTTCCATCAAGGTAACTTCCAACTCAACATTATATCCATATTGTTGGATGAAGGCTTTGTAAAGTAGATCCCAACTCATTTGTGTTCCATCATCTAAAGTATTGAACCAATTTTGGATAACAGGGTGCAATGAGAGCATAAAGTACCTTAGGGTTTGAGCCTTAGTAGCTCGGGCAGACTGCATGGCAGTGATGTACTGTTTCATGTGGAGATGAGGATTTTCGGTGCCATTGTACTTAGCAAAGGAAGGCATCTTGAATTTGTAAGGGACCTCTTCATCTTGTTCAAATAGTTTGTCAATCTCGGACATCTCCTCGGTTTTCATCTTCTTCTCAAATTTCTTTTCTAAATCAGCAATCATCTTTTCAACATCGGATGTCTCGGTCTTTTCAATAGTTGCCTTCTCAATAGCCTTCGGTTCTTTCTTCTTCTCTTGAACATCTTAGTAGTATTGAGCCCAATCATCATCGTCATCAATGATCACCTTTTCATCATCAAAAACCACTTCACTGACTTTAGTCTTCCCTTTGTCCTTTGGTTTCTTAGTGCTAGCAGACGCCTCGACATGGTTCTCTAAGATTACAGTCAACTGGTTCTTCATGGTCTCAGCTAGGGCCTCTGTGATTTCTTCCATCTTGGCATTGACAGTCTCATCCACCATCCTTTGAATTTGTTCGAGCCCCATTGTTTTAGGTGAGCAAGTGATTGAGTCATTGCTAGATACTTCGTCTCTGGCGTAGGTCGGATTGTTGTAAGCTTTAGAACTATCGTAATCCAGAGCTGTGAGCCAGAGAGGATCAATGATATGAGATGCAAATGTATGCATGTATGCATGTATGCACAAACAATTAGCAAATAAGGATAAATAGGACGTTCCTTCCAACCTTATAACATCCATACACAAATGGCGAGTCTCTTTTCCTAGGTATATGGTTAACAAAATACCAACATGGGGCATCTTGTTTTCGAATAATTCCCTCGGACATTTCAACCAATAGTTATATTTTTGAAAGTGGAAATCCATCCATGATAATTCCCATTAATTAGGTTTTAATCCAACCAATTAAAGTAGCTTTTATGCTATATTGGATTAAAACTAAATTAAGAGGTTTATTATAGATAGATTTCTCACTTGAAAAAGTAACTAATGATTCATGCCAAAAAACAAGCCCATGGGTAATTTATTCTTAGTGTAAACTAGGCCCACAATTGATTTTTGGTATTTCATAATTGACCTAAATATTTTGCAAGCTCTTTGTAAGAAAAAATTGGGTAAAAATAGTTTTGTTTCTAAGTCCATTGTAAAAGATTTTAGAAAATTGGATTTTGGGCTTAGTATTTGGGCCATGGGCCAAAGAATTTTTGATTTGTTTCTAGAAAGGTATTATGTCCAAAGATCATTTTGAAAAGTTTTGAAAATAGCTTTGGTCTTTTGGACTTTAGAGAAAAATTTCTTTTGAGATTACAATATGCTTAGGTCATATTAGAAAAAGAACAAACCAAATAAGCCATGATTTAGACTAAGATAAACTAACCATAGTCAAACAACATGCATTTGGGGTAAAACCTAAGGAAAGTAACTAGGCCAATTATATGAGCTTTAGTCTTTGAGTAAAAAGGCTTAGGTTCCCATAGCAAGTATATACCAATTGGTACAGGGCTATGAGTGGTTATGCCATGCTCGATCTCCATACCTTGAGTGAAAGTATGGTATCCCTTACATAACATAACACGAGTAACACGGGCGTCCTGACTCACGCACACAATGCAATCTAATATGATGCAATGGATAATATCATTATAAGAAAGAATAGAATAATATAAAGACCAACAGAATCAACTTCTCTTATCCCCAGTGGAGTCACCACTGTGAGCGGGGATTTTCGCCCCCACTCCCGGTGGAATGGTTCTTGCGACTTCTGCACTGTTTAGGCTTGGGGCCTTAGAGAACACGGTCCTAAGTTCAGAGAAAATGGAGTCGCCACTCGGACGGGCCGAGAAAAAGAAAGGGGTGGATGACTCAATTCCTAAGGAATCCCCAACCCCCTAATGGGTTCAAAAAGTTGGGTACATGTGGGGAAGGTGAGAAATGGCCCAGCACACCCACAATGCCTGGTTCATTAGAACCGGCCTCCTTTACAGGTCTTAATATTATAAAATTCTTAAATATAACAACATTATCCATATTACACACAATAATTAAAAGAAAGCATCAATATATTAAAATTAAAGCAAGGTCCAAGCAAAACAAATAAATGGACACCCATCCGAAGATAGAAACATGCCCTTACATCACATGCCTAAATAGGACACCCACCGAAAGGTAGAAACATGCCCTTTACATAGATTCTAAAATAGAAAAGCAAATTAAATTACATGATGTTTAAATGAGGTACCCACCAAGTGGAAACATACCTCTTACAACATTTGGAAATCTAAATAAATTGATAAAAGTAAATAACCATTCATAATAAATAAATCATTCATCAAAGGTATCAAATATCAATAAAAAGTAAACATCCATCCATGATAAATAAAATAAACCAAGCATTGAATTTAAAATAATTAAAGCATAAGAAATAAAACAAAGCATGATCAAATATGGAATTGAATAAGGTAAATAAAAATCCAAATTATAGCTACTATTTCCATTTAGGGTTCTTTATCTCATGTGTTAAGGTTTTGGAATTCAAAAAATTAGGCTACTGTGAATATTTTATGGAGTTAAAATAGATTAAGATTTTATGTTTAAAAGGTTGGTAAGACTCTTTGATTAAACAAATTAAGGTTTGAATGGTGAAATCATGAAACTAGGTTTTTAGACACTTTAAAATATTTTTGATTTATGGTTTCAAGCTCACTGTGTAAAAATTAAAGTATTTATGTTTTTATGGTTTTTTAATGTTTTAAAGGATTAAGGTTTAGAAAAAGTTAGGGTTTAAGGTTTTAAAGGGGTTAAAGTTTACTATTTTAAGTTTAAAAGTTCAATTAGGGTTTTAGGATTTAAAATTAGGGTCTCGGGTGATGAATTGGCTTTTAGAATTTGGAAATCAATTTAATAATTTTATGAAGTTTTATGAATTTAAACAAACGGATTAAAGTTTTTATAAATAGAAAAGATGTTTTTTTAAAGCTTTTTGAAAGAAACAGAACCTAGTTTAAAATTTTGAAAGAAACAGAATCAAATTTTGGTTTTGTTGAAAAATATGTTTAATTAGGGTTTTAAGATTTTAAAGAAGTAAAAATAACAATTTTAAGCCTTTCAGAAAATAAACCAATGAAATAAGGTTTTTTTTTTACTTTAGAAAAACTAAATTAAAGTTCTAAAATTTTAACTTTTGAAAAACACAAAATCCTAATTTTAGCTACTGTGAAAAAATATAAAAAAAGTTAGAATTTCATACCTTATTTTGTAAGTTGCACCAAAATTGTTTTTTGGATGAACAAGCTCAAAAGACCCAGCCTTTTTTCCTTTTTAATCCTTTAAATCGTGTTTCTGCTACTTTAAAAATCAATTGAATTCAAGCTTTTCCTTCACGGATTTGGATTTTCTTTTCCACTGTCCCTTTCGGCCTCCCCCTAATTTGATTGTCTTTGGTCCTTATTTATAGAGTTTTCATATCATTTATTCCTAGTTAATCACGGCAAGTAATATAGATAAGAAAAGGAAACCAAAACCTAATTGAATTAGGTTTCGAAAAATTTGCGTCGGAAAAATTACGCTGTCGAAAAAAATTGCCGCAGGAAAAAATGCGCTGGCGAAAAAATCTACCACAGGAAATTGCGGCAGGGGGCGAGGTGCAGGCGTCACCCGCAGGAAATTCCTGTGGGCGATCATTTTGCCTGCAGGAAATTCCTGCGGGTGAAATGGCCCACGGTCCTCGCCCGCAGCTGCCCCGCGCTGATTTTTGGCGACGAATTTTTCATCGCCGATTTTTTCATCGTCGATTTTTATTTTATTTTATTTTATTTTATTTGTTTATTTTTTATTTTTTATTAATAAAAATTAAATACTAAAGCAAAAATTATTTAATTAAAATAACAAAAATTATTTTGGGCCAAAAAAATATATTAGGCAACACAAAAATTATTTTGGACTAAATAAAATGTATTGGACCAGATTGGGTCAAAAAATAAGGGTCTACAGTATTCCTCTAAATTAGACTAAAACCTATCTCAAGCCAATTAATCCCTAATCACTAAGTATAATGCTGGAATCTCTTCTCAAACATAATTAAATAGATCTTGCATTAAGAATAAGGAATTATGAACCAAAGGATCTTGTAAGTCTATCTCTAGTACCCCAATCACCCCAATCAATCCTCAATCCTTATGAGTAGTCAATTCATATCAAGCTTTCTCAAGTCAATAATATGAAAATTGCAACCAATCAATAAACGTGCTATTATTAATTGGAAATAAGCCATTAAGCATCATAAGAATAAAACAACTCAATCAAATGATTTAATTAAATAAAATTATTCAATCCATACAATAAAGCTAGGGTTCATCAATATCTAGATACAGAATAAATTAGTTCATGTTCAAAATCAGAAAACCAGAACAAGAGAAATAAGAAAAAGAATCCAAACAATCCATTGCGAATAATTCGAATATCTTCACTTGAATCCTTGAAACTTGGTTTAGATCTTGTTTAGAATATGTCTTCACCCTCAATCTCAGCTCCAAAACTCTCCTCTTTGCTTTAGAAGTTGGCTCTGGGTTATAAAATATGAAATTCGGATACCTAATTCGTGCTTCAGCTCAGCTTTTATAGTGCAGATAATTTTTCCTGACACGCCCATTGACACCCACCATGTCACTGGGCGTGTCATTGCCACTGAGATTTTGAACATAAGGCACATCCAGTGACACGCCCATGTCACTGGTGTGTCACAGCTACTATGAGTCATTGAAAAAGGCATGCTCGGTGACACGCCCATGTCACTGGGCGTGTCAATGCTTCTGTATGCAGCATCAAGGGCACGTCCATTGACACGCCCATGTCCATGGGCGTGTCCATTGAAGAATTTTGGTCTTTTCTTCTACTTTCATCCGTAATTCCTCCTAAATGACCATAAGCCTCAAAATACAGAGAATTCCTAAAATTAACCCTAAAAACACTTGAACAAACAAATTAAACTCAATTGGATAATAATCATATTAAGAAATAGAATAAAATATCATCAATTGTGCACTTATCAGGCGGTTGCACAATTCAAGTGTTTCTCTAATGGCTAACTCCAATGGTAAGATTTTGTTGCTCAACAGGATCTTATCTGCCTATGATATTAAATCTTGAAGTCACATAGACACTTTGTGCTATCACACAACAGGATGTTACCATTTAATTTGAATTTCTTCATCCACATGTCCAATAAATATTGATCCAAAGTATTTGGCTCTAAAATTCAAATGTGTTCAACTAGTGCAGTCGCTCAAGACTTTAGTGCAGTCGTACAAGTCATTAGGAATTGAGGATGGATTGCACAAGGAGACCGCTATTGATTTTGCTATTTTTAGGTTTTTAGTAAGCTGGCTTGTGCGATTGCTCGAGCTGGCTTATATGGTTGCACTATTTATGAGCATCCTCACTTCACCGCGTGTTGACACCACGAGCTTCTCTATGAGTTTGTTGATTTAGATCGATGTGTTGTGCGGTCGCTCAATTATCTCTGGTGGTCGCACAAATTTCTTGCATCCCATCTTTGCTACACGCCAAGGTTGCTAATCTATTACTTAAGTACATTTGCCTTATAGAATCGTGCAGTCACTCAATGTACTTGGGCGGTCACACAACACCTTATACATGATACCTATGAAAACAAACTTAATTGAACTCATTAGTATATATAAATTTAATTGTCAATGATTAAAATAGAGTTTAATTGTCCAACATTATCATTTTCAAATTCTTTTCCATGATCACTTCTAATAGATGTGATCACATACCCTTTTTCATTTTGAACTCTTTTGCAAAAATTTTGAAATGATTAAAGCTTCATTCTTTTGAACTAAGAAATTAACCCATGTAAATTTTGAGTAATCATCAACAAGTACAAATGCATACAGTTTGCCACCTAAACTAGCAACTCTATTTGGTCCAAACAAGTCTAATGAATTAATTCTAGAGATCTAGATGTGCTTACAAAATTCTTAGTTTTGAAGGAGTTCTTATGTTGTTTTCCAAATTGACAAGGTTCACAAATTTTACCTTTATTAAATTTCATTTTGCAGAGTCCATCCATAAGTTCTTATTTTCTAAGGTAATTTAATTGATCCATATTAGCATGTCCTAATCTTCAATGGTAAAGCTAAGCATCATTATTAATAGTGACTAAACATTCAAAAGCATTATTAGACTGTAGGTCAATTTTATAAGTGTTGTCAATTTAAGTTCCATTGAATGCAAGTTCACCACTAGAAGAGATAATTTTGCATCCTTTAGACATTATGTCCTTTGTCACATAATTGTACTAAGCAAGTTATATTTTAACCCATCAACCAACCATACATCATCAATCATGTTCTTACCAAGCATACCAATAGAACCAATGCCTATAATTTTTCCTTTAGCATTATTTCCAAATGTCACATTGTCTCTCGTTTTTAAGTAAGAATTATGAAAATTTTTTGCATTACCAGTCATGTGCCTTGAGCATCCACTATCTACAACCCAAACACTTTCATTAATAGTAAATTTTAGGTATACCTACAAGACAATGAGGTTTATCTTCTTTTTGGTAACCAAATGAACTTGGGTCCTTGGGGGTTAGTTATAGAATGATCCTCCAATTTGAGGTGAGCCTTCCTAATGTAGCAATATGTACTTTTGTGACCAAATTTCATGCAATATTTGCATCGATACAAGTTTTATGTTTTTACTTCCTTTTTCTATTAAATTTTGAAGAGTTAAATTGGCAATCACAAGTGTACATGGATAGGATTTTATATGTGCATGCTTGTGGTTGTGGTCATGCTTTGTGTACATACATGCATAATTTGCTCTTGGAATTTTAATTCTAGAGCCTAGTCAACTTTGAGTAGTCTTTTTAGGACTTTTAGGCTTAGCATGTGTATATTATAGTTTTTACAACTTCAACACTAGAGGTTTGAGTTGTAGAGGCTTTAACAAATGTTGGTGTATTAGATGAAGCAGTAGTAGAGCCATTGAACCCATAGCCATACTTAGAGGAATGCGACCTTTATACACTAATTAATAAGGCAACCTTTAAACACTAATCAATGTATCTAAGGCTTCTTTATCTTTATGAAACTTAGCAATACAGATCTTTAGTTCATTTATTTCTCCTTTTAAAAAATCATTTTCTTTGGAAATTTTCTCTAGTTAGATGAATTTCTAGACATTTCATCAATAGATTTCAACAATTTTCATTTGATATCTTTAATTCTAAAGTAGTGTTTTTTAAAAGAAACAATTTTTTTTCTAGCTTAGAACATTTTCCTTTATAGAATTTCATCTTAGAGAAATATTTTTGGACTCTTAAGTTCAAATGCTCAACTAAATCATTATCATCCAAAGAATCATCAACATTATCACTATATGCATTAGAATTTAAGAATTGAGTACCTACCTCATTGGTGTGATCATCACCATTTCCAATAGCCATGAGACAAAGATTTGTAATGTGATGAGATCAATTTTGTACTTGTTTTTAGTATGATTTCTATGTGTTTTTAGTTAATGTTTCATTTGATTTTGTTTAAAGTTTGTTTTAAGTGTTTGTTTTAGGTTAAAGTGTAAAAACTCCCTTGGATGATCAAAACAGTGAAGGAAGAGCATGAAACAAGAAAGACATGGCCAAGCCAAAGCAAGATTGGCCGTGTCCCTCAAAAGAAACTTCAAGGTAAAACATGACACAGCCAAGAGACACGGCCAAGCCATTGACCGTGTCTCACCCAAGGAACAAAACCAAGAAGAAAAGAAAAGAAGCCAGAACTTGACACACCCAAGTGACATGGCCAAGCCACTGGCCGTGTCACATGACATGGCCAAGCCACTAGCCGTGTCACATGACATGGCCAGGAGCTCGGTCGTGTCCCATCTCATGCCAAAGAACAAAAGACAAGCAAGAAAGGAGCAAAGCTAGAGAAGTAGAAGGTGACGCACCCACATGACACGACCAAGCCACTGGCCGTGTCACGGCCAGGAGCTTGGCCGTGTCACCTAGAAGAAAAGAAGGAAAGAAATGGCAGAAGGAGACACGGTCAGCAAGCTTGGCCGTGTCCCAAGCAAAGTGAGAGATACGGCCAGCAAGCTTGGCCGTGTCACCTAGGGAAACCTTGAATATTTGAATTCTTTTGCAGAAAAGAGGGGAACAAAGACTAGCTTTTGCCAAAAGTAATATTAAACAAAAGAAAAGCTTGCCTAATTTTATGAAAAGAAAGATTAAACAAAGAGAATAGTGGGAGACAAGGGAGAATAGTGTGAGTTGGAAGGCATGTGTTGAGCTTTGAATGAAATAAAAAGAAAAGGAAAATTGAAGAGGGGGGTTTCTAAAACAAGTCTAAATAATTAATTTGGGAGAGGGTGACACTCTCCTTGGCTTTTGATCTTCATCCTCCATTTCCATCTTCTCCATCTTCCATTAACAAGCTTCAATTTGGTTCTTTGAGATAAATTGGATTAACAAGCTCTTGAAGGTTGAAGAAAGACAGAACCGGGAATTCAAGTGAAGAAGCACAAATTATTTGCCATGGATTGTTTGGATTCTTTTACTTATTTCTCTTGTTCTAGTTTTCTGGTTTTGAACATGAACTAACTCATTCTCTATCTAGATATTGATGAACACTAGCTTTCTTGTATGGATTGAATAATTTTATTTAGTTAAATCATTTGATTGAGTTGTTTTACACTTATGATGCTTAATAATTTATTTCCAATTGATAATAGCATGCTTATTGATTGGTTACATTTTTCATATTATTGACTTGAGAAAGCTTGATATGAATTGAATACTCATAAGAATTGAGGATTGATTGGAGTGCTAGAGATAGACTTACAAGATCCTTTGGTTTATGTTTCCTTATTCTTAATGCAAGATCTATTTAATTATGTTTGAGAAGAGATTCCAGCATTATACTTAGTGATTAGGGATTAATTCACTTGAGAGAGGTTTTAGTGTAATTTAGAGGAATGCCAACTCAACTCTATTATTTGATTTAATTGAATTGATGTTTATAAATATAATTGTGGCTAGGGGGATTCAATGTCTGGATAGTATTTTCTTCATTAATCCTTTTTGCACAACATTTAATCTCTCTTTACCTTAAGTTATTAAGTTAATTGTCTTTAATTACAAAACTTCACAAAACTATTGATTTGCGAAACAACAGTTAAAATTTGCACTAGTACTTGGCCTTGTCCCCAGTGGAACGATAACTCACTCACTACTTTATTACTTGCGCGACCTGTGCACTTGTGGTATTGCAATAGCATAGGTTCATGCCATCAAGTTTTTGGCACCGTTGCCGAGGACAACGGTTTCAATATTAGTAATATAATCAAGACTGTTGATTTAGTTTTATTTTCATTTGTTTTTAACATTGGTTCTTGCTTTTTGACTATCATTTTAGGTATTTCTTTCCATTTATGACTAGAGCTAGCTCATCCCAACTACTTGAATTAGACCCAGAGCTAGAGAGAACATTGAGGAGAAAGTGAAGGGAAGAAGGGGAGGTAGTTCTAGAAGACGCAGAAACAGAAATAAATCTGGAAATAGAAGAAGAAGAAGTGTTTGAAGTGATGGAAGGAGCTGGGCCAAGAACAATGCAAGAGTTTGCTAAGCCCAATCTCAATGGAGGTGATTCTAGTATCCAGAGGCCGACAGTTGCTATGAACAACTTCGAAATAAAAGCAAATGTAATTCAAATGGTGCAGCAGACTTGTCAGTTTGATGGGTTTCCTGATGAAGATCCTAATGCACATATTGAAAATTTTTTGGGGATATGTGACACATTCAAGATAAATAATGTCTCAGATGATGCAATTAGGTTGAGGTTGGTCCCATTCTCCCTTTGAGATAGACCAAAGAAGTGACTGAAATCTTTTACTCCAGGAACTTTTATCACATGGGGTCAGTTGGTAGAGAAATTCCTAGAAAAATACTTTCCGCCATCCAAAACTGCTAAGTTGAGGAATGATATCTCATCCTTTCTGCAGCAGGATGGTGAGACCCTTTATGATGCCTGGGAAAGATTTAAAGATTTATTGAGAAGGTGTCCTCATCATGGGCTTCCACTATGGCTTCATATTCAAACATTTTACAATGGATTGAATTATGGAACTAAGCAATCCATTAATGCAGCAGCTGGGGTTACCATAAACAACAAGACACCTAAACAAGCCAAGGATTTGATTGAGGACATGGCTATCACCAATTATCAGTGGCAAGCCCCATGGGAGTAAGGAAAGTTGAAAGTCATGGGTTCGCACCAATTAGATCCTGTGGTGGCTTTGACAGCCCAAATGGAAGCATTGAATAAAACATTTGATTCTTTGGCCTCTTCTTCTAGGAAAGTAATGCAAGTGATGTCTTATGAATTGTGTGGGGGTGGACATCAAAGTCAAGATTGCCAAAGTGGCAACATGTTTGCTAGGCAAGAGCAAGTAGTTTATGTTAGAAATATGCCAAGGCAACAGCAGAATAACCCATACAGCAACACGTAGAATCCGGGGGTGGAGAAATCATCCTAATTTCTCATGGAATAATCAGAATAATAAAAGACCTCCCCCTGAATTTCAGTAGCCCCAACATCAACAAGTTGCCCCTCCAAGAAAGAGTAATTTGGAGGACATGATGGAGAAATTTATAGCAGCTTCTGAAACCAGGATTCAATCAACTGAAACCACCCTTAGAAATCAGCAAGCCTCTATTCATAATTTGGAGAATTAGGTGGGGAAAATTGCCAAGCTGCTCAATAAGAGACCACAAGGGAGTTTACCTAGCAACACTGAGGCAAATCCTAAAGAGCAGCTTAAGGCAATTACACTAAGGAGTGGAAAAGAAATCAAGGGCAATGTGGTTGAGAAAAGAGAAGAAGTGGCAGAGAAAAGTGCTGAAGTACAAGAAAAAGAAGACGATCCTCCTTTCACTTCTGGAGAAAAAGCTATCATATAAAGTGAGAAAGAGGACCAACCACAAGAAAGCATCCCCATAATGAAGGAATACCGACCTAGAGTACCATATCCGGCAAGGTTGAACAAGGACAAGATTGATGCTCAGTTCGGTAAGTTTCTTGAACTTTTTAAACAATTGCACATTAATATTCCATTTGCTGAAGCTTTGTCACAAATGCCTAAGTATGCTAAATTTTTTAAAGATATCCTTTCTAACAAAAGGAAACTTGAGGAAGTGTCTTTAGTGCATTTGTCTGAAAAGAGTTTAGCAATTTTGCAAAGGCAGTTACCTAAGAAGTTAAAAGATCTAGGTAATATTACCATTCCATGTTTGATAGGTAATCTTGAGGTTAAAAATGCATTAGCTGATTTGGGGGCTAGCATAAGTGTTATGCCCTACAAAATGTTTAAAGAGTTAGGCATTGGTAAACCTAAACCAACACTTATGACCATCCAACTTGCCGATAAGTCAGTAGTCCACCCTCGTGGCATTATAGAAGATGTGTTGGTAAAAGTCGGGGATTTCATTTTCCCCAATGATTTTGTTGTCATCGATATCGATGAGGATGCAGATTTTCACTTATTCTTGGTAGGTCATTTTTAAATACAGCTCGTGCCCTTATCAATGTTCATGATGGCACATTAATTTGAGAGTGGGTGGTGAGAAAGTTATTTTAGAATACATGATGCTATGAAACACTCACTTTCACTTGATGAGGCAGAATCATGCAATGATATTATTGAGCATGAAACCATAAATTGTGTTACTAACATTGTTTCCAAGGATCCCCTTGAGTTGTGTTTATTGCAGGAAATTTTGAGGATCGAAAAGCAATGGAGCAGCTTGCTTTTCTTGAAGCAAGCAAATCATTCAATTGTCGAGCATATGAAACTATTGAGATGCCAAAGGAAGAAAACCCAAAACCATCGGTGATTGATCCACCCAACTTGGAACTTAAGCCCCTTCTAGATCACCTTGAATATGGATTTCTGGCGAAGAAAAAGGAATTGCCAATAATTTTGAGTTCCCACCTATCTTCTGAGCAGAGGGTAAAGCTCATCCAGTTGTTGCAAAAGCATAAGAAAGTGATAGCTTGGAAGATAGCAGACATCAAGGGTATCAGTCCATCCTATTGCACTCACAAGATACTGATGGAGGATGAATTCAAGCCAGTAGTGCAACCACAATGAAGACTAAACCAAAGATGAAAGATGTAGTGAAGGCTGAAGTGATAAAACTACTTGATGCAGGGATTATCTATTCGATCTCGAATAGCTCTTGGGTGAGCCCAGTCCAGGTAGTACCAAAGAAAGGATAATGGTAGTCCCTGATGAAAATGATGAGCTGACTCCAACAAAAATAGTTACCGGTTGGAGGGTTTGCATAGACTACAGAAAATTGAATAATGCAACTAGAAAAGGATCATTTTCATTTACCCTTCATTGATCAGATGTTGTAGAGGTTATCCGGGCATGGGTATTACTGCTTTTTGGATGGTCTTTCAGGCTATTTCCAAATCCCTATTGCCCCGGAAGACCAAGAGAAAACTACATTCACCAGCCCAGATGGGACATTCGCATATCGAAGAATGTCATTCGGGTTATGCAATGCACCTGCGAATTTTCAGAGGTGCATGGTGGCAATCTTTGATGAACTTGTTGAGGATATTATGCAGGTGTTTATGGATGATTTCTTGGTCTATGGCAGCTCATTTGAAAGATTTTTTAAAAATCTTAAAAGAGTCTTGATTAGATGTGAGGAAACAAACCTGGTGCTTAATTGGGAAAAGTGTCATTTCCTGGTTCAAGAGGGAATCATGTTGGGACATAAAATTTCAAGCAAAGGTATTGAGGTAGATCGAGCTAAGGTAGACACCATTGAGAAGCTGCCACCACCCACATCTGTAAAGGCCATCAAAAGTTTTTTAGGACAAGCGGGCTTTTATCGGAGGTTCATACGAGATTTTTCTAAGATAGCCCGCCCACTAACAAGACTCCTTGAGAAGGATGTGGATTTTGTCTTTGATGAGGAATGTTTTAGAGCATTCACAGCTCTTAAGGAGAAATTGACCCATGCTCCAATCATGGTAGCTTCCAATTGGAATATACCATTTGACCTAATGTGTGATGCGAGTGATTTTGCAGTGGGAGTAGTCTTGGGTCAATGCAAGGAGAAATACTTTTAGCCTATCTACTGTGCAAGCAAGACTTTGAACATAGCTCAAGCTTATTACACAACTACAGTGAAAGACCTGCTAGCTGTAGTTTTTGCTTTTGACAAGTTTAGATCATATCTGATCTTGTCTAAAGTAATTGTTTATACAGACCATTCGGCCTTGTGGTATTTATTTGCAAAAATTTATGCAAAGCCTAGGCTAATCCATTGGGTCTTGTTATTGCAGGAATTTGACTTGACGATTCAAGACAAGAAGGGAGCTAAAAATCTAGCAGCAGATCACCTTTCTCGCCTGGAGAATCCAACCTTAGAGAGGTTTGAAGAAGGGGACATTGATGATCACTTCCCCAATGAGTAGTTGTACGCCATGGTAAGTGAGGTAAGTAATTTAAATTTTGAAACACCTTGGTTTGCAGATTTTGCTAACTATTTAGCTGTTAGGGAACTTCCTAAGGACTTAACTTATCAAGAAAAGAAGAAATTCTTTTTTGATTTAAAATTTTATTTTTGGGAGGATCCTTTTTTGTTTAGATTATGTAAGGATCACATGATCCAACGGTGTGGCATGGCCCGAAATGATGAACATTCTTAGTCAATGCCACACTGGACCAACTGGTGGTCATATGGGAGCCAATAGGACTACTCAAAAGGTACTAGAATTAAGATTTTTTTGGCCCACTTTGTTTAGGGATAGCTACGAATTTGTGAACCGTTGTGATCGTTGCCAAAGGACTGGAAACATTTCATCATGTGATGAGATGCCCCAAAATGAAATTCTAGTGTGTGAAGTCTTTGATGTATGGGGGATCAATTTTAAGGGACCGTTTCCAAATTTCTTTGGTAACAAATATATTCTTGTAGCTATAGACTATGTCTCTAAATGGCCTGAAGCCCAAACCTTGGCAACCAATGATGCCAGGGTTGTGATGAAGTTTTGAAGAAGTTATTCTCTCGATTTGGTACACCGAAAGCAATTATAAGTGATAGGGGTACTCACTTTTGTAACTTCAGCTCGAGAAAGTTTTTAAAAGATTAGGTGTTACACATAGGTTTGCTACTCCTTACCATCCCCAAACTAGTGGCCAAGTTGAGAACACGAACAAGGAGATAAAAAGAATTCTAGAAAAAACTGTAGAGCAATCCCGAAAGGATTGGTCCGAGAAATTAGACAATGCTCTATCACTACAAAAAAACACGCTATCTGCGACGGACAAAATCCGTCGCAAATCAAGTCTTGCGATCGATCTGTGACCGATCTGCGATGGATATGATCCGTTAATAAAAAAGGCGTCGCAATTTTCAATTTTGCGACAGGCTATCGCAGATTGCGATGGATTTGCAACCACTCGGCGGTTGCAAATCTCGCGCTTAAATTTTCGCGGGTAAAGGGCAGCCGTCGCAGATTTCGTCACAGATTTCGTCTCAGATTTCCGTCACAGATTTCCATCGCAAATTCGTTGCAGATTCCATTGCAGATTGCCGTCACAGATTTCGTCGCAGATTGTCGTCGCAGTATCTGTCGCAAATTCTGTCATAGATTTCAAATATCCGTCGCAGATTCGTAGCAAATCCGTAATAATTTAATATTGATTTTTATTGGAACTATTTGTATTATCAATTAATTTTATGAGAACTTTATAAATACATTTGGAACATTTAAACACAATCTAAAAAAACACTAATTATATTGATAAAAATAATTCTTTTATTAATCTTCAATAGAATAAAATATTTTACAATTTAACTATACAAGTGTTAAGAACACTACTATAAATAATCTATCTTGAAAATAACAATATAGATCTTCAATTATCATTTTCCATTGAATCATGACTTGCATCATCATCTAGCTTGGACTGAAGCTTTGCAACTGTTAAATAATTCATCGGAAGAACATGATATAAAGCCTAAAATTGTAAGAAGTGAAGTCAGTGCATTATGTGGGAAATAATTTCAAGAGAACTGTTATATGAAATGGCAAATGCAAATTTTATAAATTGGAAAATACAAATTAAATGAAAAGGCAATAATGATATACTTGAATTAAAAGCAACTAAGATTTCATAAACAGGTAATTTTAACCTTCATGTATATGTGGTCAGTGATCTGCACAGCTTTGTTACCATTTGGGATTGCTTGGCCATACATTTCCTCTTTCACTAGATTTAATTCAAATTCGGATTTCTAGTATTGTTTTCCATCACAAAAGAAAAGAACTATGAACAAAACAAATTCATAAGAAATGAACATGAACTAATAGAACAGATGTAGAACCTTTTGTTTGTTTTTGGTGTAAGTATCTGCTCCAGTTTTTGATAAAAACCCTTCATTGACAAGCTTATCCATAATTTCTGAAATTCAATAAACAAGAACCAATATAGAAGAGAATTAAGAAAAGAAAAACTGGAGATATTCCCTTTCCTGTTTAAGTGTTAACAAAGAATCAGTCGCTCCGATTACCTTCAGTCAAAGCCTGTAAAACCAAAATCAACATAATGAATTCAAAAATTTCAATCAGCTAGGTGCAACATGATTACTTTATTATACTAGGTGAAAAGATTGAAAATTTTAGGGAGGAGAAGAACCTCTTACCACTGATATATCTAGGAAATTGGAGAGAACATCATTAAGTCCTACAGTGTCAAGGTGATGAGCAGTGATCCAATCCTTCACCCTAGTCAATTGCTGTTCATCCTCCTCTGGATCCTGAGTATCATCTGCACCATATATAAAAGATAATTAGTCAAGGACTACGCTGCCCAGAGATGAACCTAACACCCTGAGGACCAATACATATATTTCAACTAAAAAATAAAAAGGAAACGAAATGTTGCGTTGCTAACTCCCATTATGATGTGAAGACTGTTCTGTAGTCTTCTTGTTCAGTTTGAAATGTTACCTTCATCAACCATGCCACTCTCTTCCTCTGGTTGCTCCTTGTCTGTCAAGATATGCAATAATTACTTCTAGCATCAAACTCTCCAAATACAGCAAGGTAACTGGAGTGACAGTGAATGTAATTACCAACTGGCGCAACTACACATCTATCTTCTTCTGATTGGTTAACCTGGATTTTGCAAGAAATATGATGAAAAATGTTAATATATACACGTTAAAATTACCATCTTATACATCATTGACTAATTCTCACTCTAATTCGATTAAATTCTCAAGGGGCAGCTAAAGCATAAAATTAAAAGAATGAAGTGAACTCTCACCTCACTGTCAGATTCAGAAGAATCATTCTTTTGTAGAGAATCAGCTCCCAAGCTCACCCCCATCTTCTTCCATATCATCATTTTCATCTTCACATGGATCAAGCACACTCTTTACCTGTACAAATTACCAATTAAGGAAAATTTTGGCAGAAATACAAGCCTAAATTTGAATTGTAAACCATTAGGAAAATTTTAAGTCCTTACCTCGAGAGCAAGCACAAAATGCTTACTATTGACATTCCCGATCTCCATTTTGAGAGGCCTTTTAATCCATGGGTTATGTGCTTCCTCTTCTGAGCAGCTTCTGAAGAATGGAGGTTCATAATCTGCTGGCTGCATGGTCAAAATGTGCATCATATTCTTTTCTTATGTTGAATGGACTTATTAAATGGGAAGTGAAAAATATTCTGAAGCACTTCTCAAGTTCTTAAACCAATCATTTTTTCCTCTATTCAAGAACAACGAAAACTTCATGCACGTTATAGAGGCAGCTAAAAAATTTTCATCACAATTATATCTGACCAGCCTTGAAACTACCAAATTTATATAGAAGAAATAAATAAAGAGCAATTACTTGATTACAACTGTATATATATATATACTACTTTTAAGAATGCAGTTAACTGACATACCGTTACATCATCATAGTAGAGGAGTTTCATCAATATGGTACACTAAAATTGGAAATAAAAAATAGAACGATCAGATTTTTTGTAGCAAGTATACAGATACGCAGTCACACACCTATTGTGCGCATTAAAAGTGCAGATAGCTTGCAATAACCTCATCTGATTTGGAGTAATTTCTGTTTTGGAGTTACACATGAAGGTGCCTCCATGTTTCTTGTTTCCAGTACGATTGATATTCATCGAAACCTCTTGATTCTCAAAATTAGAATAACTAAAGGAAACTGCAAAATAAAAACAGCTGCTATAAAAGGTAAAATAAATGAAACCGAAATCTCCCTAGGGAAAACCAATTAGCAAATTATGAGGTGATAACGATCAGTAGCTTACAGAAAGTGCAAAGTGCCACAAGAACAACATTATGAGCTATTTTTCTCAAAGATAGCTTGAGTATTACCTTTTCATTCACAATTTGCCACATGAACAATGTGATGAATCAGAAGGCATACTTTCATGCGTATTCTTCAATCAATGGGCCTTCTATTGCCTCACACACACAGAATAAAAGCGTTTTCAAGTATTTTTTCTGCAATGCATCGCAGGCACCTACAAAAAAGATAGCATGCAAGAAATTCACATTCAGTTAAACAAAACTGATGGTTGAAACCATCAAATCTGTTTAAAAAGAAAATAGTGATTAATACTATCATCGAGAAACCACATGCCTTTCTCCATCCAATCAATCATTCTACGAGACTCTGCATCCATAGGCATCAATTTCTTGATCTTCATCTCTATTGATCACGTCATAATTTCAAGGAAAATAACGAATCAACATCTCACATACATGTGCTTATTGAAAAGCAAAATTACAGAAGAAAAAGCATACCTAGAGCAGGAACAGATTTATCATTGAAATACTTCTCGGAAATATGCCTCTGATGTAACTTATATTGAATATGGCAATACGGAGCAGGTTCCTTGTCTAATTCAAAAAAGTTATATGATACAACACAAGATCAACTTAAGAGTTAGCAGAAACAAGTATCAGAACAAAATTACAGAGTCGATTTCTGATTTCAACTAATACTTGCTAATTTGAAATTTGGAGCGTCATGGACTAGTTAACACATAGAAAACTGATAGCAAGTTACAATAAACAAAAATATAAATACAGAGATCGACTAAATTTCAACGGCTTCAAAGCGATAGGCTCCAACAAATCTACGAAGAAAATAATATGTTTATAAAATTTGCGGGAAACCAGAGGACCAACAGCACATTGAACTTATTTCAGCTCAAAATATCATATCCAGTAGGTATTTGAAAAAAATACATACACGGTCCAGATCTAAATGAATCCAAAAATTTACACACAAAGTTCGGAAGAGAGTCCTGCTCAGTGATCTCTGCTTCCTTAACTTTCTGTGCTACCGCCTGAAACGGGGAATGGATGAAACACCATCAGATCAAGAAGAGAAATGACGATAAAAGAATTAAAGAAATGAACAGAGGTTGCAAATGATGTAGAAAACGGAGGATCAAACAGATATTTTCTCTGCTCACCATTGCTGTGGAGTTTTTAGAGAAGAGCTGATAATCCTAGAGAGAGAGAACTATGAGCGTTTTGACTTCAAAAATTTGAATCGAAATTTTAAAAAAAATAGAAAGGAGTCGCGCCAGAAGCAAGGGAATTTGGGTGAGCAAATCTAACAAAGTAATAGTGAGCATGCAATGGTGAGCAAGCGGCTAACGAAAAAATTGATGGTGAGTAAGCGGCTTGGCAGCATCGATGATGGCGATGTTGAGGGTTTGAGAGAGATATGAGAGGAAGTGAGCGACGCAGGCAAAGAAGGCAAAGAGGAATGGAGAGCGAAATAAGGGATTTAATTGGATTTTATACAAATCTAAAACGGCATGGTTTTGGTGTTATATATATATATAACTATTTTTTATATTTAGTTATTCAAACATAAATTTTTTTTTGAAAAGTATTCAAACATAAATTATACTTTTAAGTTATATATATATATTTATATTTTTACTTTATTTTGTAGTTAAATTATAAAATTATTTTTTATGTGTATATGTTAAATAATAAATAATAAATTAATATACAATAAAATATAATTTTATAATACTAAAACTGGGATGTAATGAATTAATATTCATTATTTTATTTTTGCCCCTTAAATTATTAATGAGATATTTTGTGTTATTAACAAAATAATTATTGGTTATTAATTGAATATTTATTTTAACGAAATAAATGAAATTTATTATATTGCTTTATTAGTAAATGCTAATTAAATTTTATTTGACACTAAATGCTAATTAATTTATTCTATGCATATTTACATTTGTTTTCGTCGCAAATTTGCTACAGATTTGCAACCGCTTTGCGACGGATACATATATATAGTCAAATTTTATTTTCGTCGCAAATCCGTAGCAAATGGGTAGCAAATTTGCAACGAATCTGCGACCAATCTGCGACGGTAAAAATTTTCCGCAAAAATTATTGGCGGGAGTAACCCGCCAACTTTAGCGACGAAATTTGTGACGAACAAAAATCCGTCACAAATTTATTACGGATCTGCAACCGATTTGCGACGGCTTTCTCAAAATTCCTACAACTTATTATTCTGTCGCAAATGCGTTGCAGATCCGTCGCACATTTGCGACGGAAATTTTTCGTCGCAGATTTTCGTCGCAAATGCCGAATATTTTTATAGTGAAATTTGCGACGGCAATAGACGGTAGTATATCTCCATTGCAAATTGCTTTTTTTAGTGTTTTCAACAACCAATCTGCGACGAAAAAAAATTTTGTGAAAAAATATACCCGGGTCTCTCTCGCGCCAAGTTTCCGCGCCAACTTTTGCGACGATTATTTGTGACAGACTGATTTTTGTTGCAGATCTGCGACGGATTTGCAGCGGATTTGCGACCAATTTCTCAAAATTCCTCTGACTCATCCTTCCGTCGCAAATCCGTCGCAGATCCGTAGCAAATTTGCGACGGAAACATGTCCGTCGCAGATTTTCGTCGCAAAATTCTGAATATTTTTATAGTGAAATTTGCGACGGCAATAGACGGTAGCAGATCTCCGTTGCAAATTGATTTTTTTAGTGTTTTCTCTCTCGCTCCAAGTTTCCGCACCAACTTTTGGACGATTATTTGCGACGGAATGATTTTCGTCGCAGATCTGCGACGGATTTGCAACGAATTTGAGACCAATTTCTCAAAATTCCTCTGACTTGTCCTTACGTCTCAAATCCGTAGCAAGTTTGCGAGGGAAACAAGTCAGTCGCAGATTTCCGTCGCAAATGTCGAATATTTTTATAGTGTATGGGCTTTTAGGACTGCATTCAAAACTCCTTGGGGCACTACGCCATTTAGGCTGGTATATGGAAAAGCTTGTCATTTACCTGTTGAAATTGAACATAATGCATTTTGGGCTATAAAACATATTAACCTTGATCTAGCTAGTGCAGGTGAAAGGAGAAAATTGCAGGTAAATGAGTTGGATGAGTGGAGATTGCAAGCTTATGACAATGCAAGAATGTATAAGGAACGTACTAAGAGATGGCATGATGCTCGCATTAAGGAGCGAAAAGAGTTTCAAGTGGGAGATCAGGTATTATTGTACAATTTGAGGCTTTGACTCTTTCCAAGTAAGTTAAAATCTTGATGGTCTGGTCCTTTTACAGTTAAGGAAGTTTTCCCCTTTGGAGTGGTTGAAATAACTCATCCAAAAAAGGTGATTTTAAGGTAAATGGGCACAGGCTCAAGTTATACTTTGGGGGGGGGGGGAAATACATGACTTGAAGGAGGTTTTACACCTCCAAGACTAGGGAAATTTTCCCTGAACGTCCAACTAATACGACATTAAAGAAGTGCTGGGTGGGAAACAACCCGCCGTGTTATTCGTTCTTTAATTTTTATGTCTTTAATTTCTGTGTTTTTGGTTTGTGTCTCAAATTTTTAGTTTATGCATGCTCACATTGCGGACAATGTGAATCTTTAAGTGTGGGTGCATTTTGTGTTTTTACTTTTACTTGTTTTTGTTTAAGTTTAGTTAATGTTTTTCTTGTTTTTCTTAAAATTCATGAATTTTGAAAAGTTCATTTGTTATAAACATTGTTGATAGATGACCTTTGAATTATTGAAGCATGAATTTAAGAATTGAGTAGAATTGGTGCCTATTGTCAATTTTGTTGGTTTTTCTTTGCATCACCATTAAACTAGTAAGGAATTGAGCCATCAACTTATTATTCTTTTTGTGGGTGAATATCTTTGATTGATGAGTTGCTAGAACTTGCTTTGAAATGCATTTTGAGACTACATAAAAATTTCAATTAGGCATCAAGATGATTAAGGCAATTAGGTGAACCCACTTTGGCTTAAAAAGACCAACCCTATATTCAACCTTAGTTAGCCAATTTTTAGCCTATTTCATTTCTCTTTTTCTTTCTTTTTCTCAACACTACTAACTTTGAATCATGCTATTTTGTCTCTTACCCTTTCATTAGGTCAAGAGCATTTTAAGAGCATTTATGACCGAGTGTTGTGTTGAATCAAGTGTGGGGTTAAATTCAGTAGGTTTAAGATTGCAAAGCAAATAAAATAAAATAACATAAAATAAGAAAAAAAAGAAAAAAACACAATAATAGGAGTAATAGTTGTTCTTGTTGAAAGGGTTGGAATGTGTCTAGAATAATCATTGCAAGATGAAATAAGTGAGTTCCCTTGAAAAAGCTCTTTAATGTCAAGGGATAATTGAGAGGAAGGTATTTTGGGATCGTTGGGATATACATATGATCGGTCGCTTCATTCTTGAAGTGCTCTTGAACTTAATGATTAAGCTCACTCTCCCAAATGTCATACCTTTCTCTTAGCCCCACTACAACCCAACAAAAGACCTTGCAATTGATGCTTGTTTGTAATTAGGTGGTGGAGATTTGATTGATAAGCAAGCTTATGGCGATAATGTTTCATTGATTGTTTTAAGTGTAAACACCACCATGATCAAATACTTTTAAGAGTTGGTGAGGGAGTGACAACATAGGTTATGCATGGAAAGCCATTTAATTGCATTGGTATCGATTTTGTTCGATTTGATATTGATTGCGGATTTAGGGATAGGGAAGTCTTGAAACATTTTTATAACTCTTGAACTTTAAATTTATCTTGTTTAGTTTGTTTTGATTTTAACCTTGCTTGGGGACAAGCAAGGAATTAAGTGTGGGGTATTTGATGAGATCAATTTTGTACTTATTTTTAGTATGATTTCTATGTGTTTTTAGTTAATGTTTCATTTGATTTTTGTTTAATGTTTATTTTAGGTTAAAGGGCAAAAACTCCCTTGGATGATCAAAACAGTGAAGGAAGAGCATGAATCAAGCAAGACATGGCCAAGCCAAAGCAAGCTTGGCCGTGTCCCTCAAAAGAACTTCAAGGCAGAACATGATACGGCCAAGAGACAAAGCCAAGCCATTGGCCATGTCTCACCCAAGGAACAAAACCAAGAAAGAAAAGAAAAGAAGGTAGAACTTGACACACCCAAGTGACATGGCCAAGCCACTGGCTGTGTAACAAGACATGGCCAGGAGCTTGGCCATGTCCCATCTCATGCCAAAGAACAAAAGACAAGCAAGGAAGGAGCAAAGCTAGAGAAGCAGAAGGTGTGTCACATGACACGGCCAGGAGCTTGGCCGTGTCACCTAGAAGGAAATAAATGGCAGAAGGAGAAATGGTCAGCAAGCTTGGCTGTGTCCCAAGCAAAGTAAGAGACACGGCCAGCAAGCTTGGCCGTGTCACCTAGGGAAAGCTTGAATATTTGAATTCTTTTCAGACAAGTGGGGAGCAAAGACTAGCTTTTGCCAAAAGTAATATTAAACAAAAGAAAAGCTTGCCTAATTTTATGAAAAGAAAGAATAAACAAAGAGAATAGTGGGAGACAAGGGAGAATGGTGTGAGTTGGAAGGCATGGGTTGAGCTTTGAATGAAATAAAAATAGAAGGAAAATTGAAGAGGGGTGTAGACCCTTAATTTTTGACCCAGTATGGTCCGTTATTTTTTTATAGTCCAAAATAATTTTTGTGGCACTTTAATTAAATAATATTTATTTTAGTATTTACTTTTTATATAAGTTTTAATAAGATAAAAATAAAAATAATAAATAATAAATAAATAATAAATAATAAATAATAATAAATAAATAAAAATAAAATTCGGCGACGGAAAAATCAGCAACAAAAATTTCATCGCCAAAAAGAAATTGGCAGAGGCCAATTTCGCCCGTAGGAAATTCCTATGGGTTAAATGGCTTATGGCCGCCCAGTTCGCAATTTTTCACGCCAATTCTCGCTCGCACCAAGTGCCCAGCTCTCGAAGACCGTCGCAGTTTTTGCCAGCGAGATTTTTTCAACGTAATTTCTTCCGAAACCAAATTCTATTTGGTTTCTGTTTTTTTCCTAATTAATTATAGTTTCCTTAAACAATTAGAATTAATCTTCCAAAATTTCCTATAAATAACACTAAAAAGACACAGAAAGGAGGAGGGAACTTTAAAAATTTATCAGACTCAGAATTTTGGAGGATCGGACTTTAAAAATTTGGCAGTGAAACAATCGAACTTTTTAGAGGAGAGGAATAAGCAAGCAAGCAATCAAGCAATCAAAGGCAGCAATCTTGCCTTTGTCTTTGTTCATCCAGAAGTTAATTTTGGTGGAACCAACTACGCAGGTTTGATCCTTAATCATAAACTACTCATAGCTTTGTTTCTTTGATTCATAATAATATACACACAAAGCTTTGATCTTTAAATATGTAGTAAATTGATCCTTCTATTTCCAAAAACCCTAAAAAATACTTTATGTTTCCAAAAACCTTAAGAACCCTAATCTATTTCTTCTAAACCTTAAAACCCTAAATTGTTCCTTCTATTTTCAAAAACCCTAAAAAATACTTTTCTGTTTCCAAAAGCCTTAAATCATTTTGCCTATTTCCAAAAACTTTATAAAACTCTAAATTGTTTTCTCAAATCCTAAAACCAAACATATTTTCTAAAACACCAAAAACCAAAACAGTAAACCCTAAATTTTCCTAAACCCTAATTCATTGAATTCAAAACCCCAAACTAGTTAATTTAAACCCTAAAGCTATAATCTAATAAAAATAAAATAACAATCCAGTTAACATGAATTATAAACCTCATATCTTAAAATGTCAAAAACCTAATTTCATAATTTTACCCCTCAAACCCTAATTTTATCAATCAAAGAACCTTACTAATTTCTTAAATTATAAAACCCTAAATATTTAAAATGTCCAGTAGCATTATTCATTTAAAAAATAATATTAGTTACTCAAAATTCCAAAACCCTATTTTCTAAATTCTAAACCCTAAAATCTTAATTTTCAACACTAAAACCTACAATCCTAGAAGCCAGTTTCTAAAATTTAATGGGGCGCTGCCCCCTTGATCCCCGCTCGCTAACCGGCTAGCCGGATCGCCGTATAGGCTCATCGAAGGGGTCAATATTCATTTGTGTATTATGAGTCTGTGTATTTAAATTTTCTTTTTCCAAAGCCCTAATTTAGTAATTAAAATTCTAAAATCCTATTTTAAGATGCAAACCCTAAATTATATATTTATTGCTTTATTTAATTTTAGATTTGATTATGTAGTTTATTATATGTTTTGATAGTTTATTTATTTAATTTCAATGCTTGATTTATTTAATTTATAATGGATGGATATTCTCTTTCTTATTATGATTATTATTTGTTTATTTTGGTATTAAAATTGTAAGAGGTATGTTTCCATTATTGGGTACCTCATTAGTTAAATTCTATGTAATTTAAATTTCTTCTATATTTTGGACCAATGTAAAGGACATGTTTCTACCTTTTGGTGGGTGTCCTATTTAGCTTAGACATGGATGATGTAAGGGCATGTTTCCATCCTTGGATGGGTGTCCATTTATTTGCTTTGTTTAGACATTGTTTTGATTTTTAATATAACGGTACTTTATTTTAATTGTTGCGTGTAATATGGATAATATTATTATACTTAAGAATTTTATAATATTAAGATCTGTAAAGGAGGCCGGTTCCAATGAACCGGATGTTGTGGGGTTGCTGGGCCATTTCTCACCTTCCCCACATGTACCCAACTTTCCGAACCCATTAGGGGTTGGGGATTCCTTAGAAATCAAGTCATCCGCCCCTTTCTTTTTCCCGGACCGTCCGGGTGGCGACTCCATTTTCTCCGGACCTAGGTCCGTGTTCTCTAAGGCCCCGAGCCTAAACAGTGTCGAAGTCGCAAGAACTATTCCACAAGTAGTGGGGGCAAAAATCCCCGCTCACAGTGCGACTCCACTAGGGATAAAAGAAGTTGATTCCGTTGGTCTTTACATTATTCTATTCTTTCTTATAATGATATTATCCATTGCATCATATTAGATTGCATCGTGTGCGTGAGTTAGGATGCCCATATTACCCGTATTATGTTATGTAAGGGATACCATACTTTCACTCAAGGTATGGAGATCGAGCATGGCATAACCACTCATAGCCTTGTACCATTTGGTATATACTTGCTATGGGAACCTAAGCCTTTTTACCCAAAGACTAAAGCTCATGTAATTGGCCTAGTTACTTTCCTAAGGTTTACCCCAAATGCATGTTGTTTGACAATGGTTAATTTGTCTTGGCTTAAATCATGGCTTATTTGGTTTGTTCTTTTTCTAATATGACCTCAGTACATTGTAAGCTCAAAATAAATTTTTCTTTAAAGTCCATAAGACCATAGTAATTTTCAAAACTTTTCAAGATGGTCTTTTGACATAAAACTTTTCTAAAAACAAATCAAAAATTCTTTTGCTCATAACCTTAATACTAAGCCCAAAATCCATTTTTCCTAAAATCTTTTTACAATAGGCTTAGAAACAAAATTATTTTCATACAAAGAGCTTGCAAATCATTTAGGTCAATTACTAAATACCAAAAATCTATTGAGCCTAGTTTATACTAAGAATAATTAATCATGGGCTTGTTTTTGGCATGAATCATTAGTTGCTTTTTCAAGTGAGAAATCTATTCATAATAAACCTCTTAATTTAGTTTTAATCCAATATAGCATAAAAGCTACTTTAGTTGGTTGAATGGATTAAAACCTAATTAATGGGAATTATCATGGATTGATTTCCATTTTTGAAAATATAACTATTGGTTAAAATGTCTGAGGGAATTATTAAAAAAAAAAGATGCCCCATTTTGGTATTTTGTTAACCATATTACCTAGAAAAAGAGACTCGCCATTCGTGTGTGGATGTTATAAGGTTAGAAGTAACATCCTAATGATCTTTCTTTGTTGATTGTTTGTGCATACATGCATACATGCATACATTTGCATCTCACATCATTAATCCTTTCTAGCTCATAGCCCTGGATTACGACAGCTCAAAAGCTTATGACAATCCGACCTACGCCAGAGACGAAGAATCTAGTAGCAACAACTCAATCACTTGCTCACCAAAAGCAATGGAGCCCGAAAAAATTCAAAGAATGATGGATGATGCCCTCAATGCCAAGATGGAAGAAATAAAAGAGGCCATGACCGAGACCGTGAAGAACCAATTGGCTGTACTTTTAGGAAATAATGTCGAAGCATCTGCTAGCTCCAAGAAGCCAAAGAACAAACTGAAAGCTAAAGTTGGTGAAGTAGCTTTTGGTGATGATAAGGTGATCATTGATGATGATGATTGGGCTCAATACTACCAAGATCCTCAAGACAAAAAGGAGTCAAAGATTATTGAGAAGGAAACTATTGAAAAGACCGAGATGTCTGATGTTGAGAAGATGATTGCTGATTTAGAAAAGAAATTTGAGAAGAAGCTGAAAACAGAAGAAATGTCCGAAGTTGACAAATTATTTGAACTATATGAAGAAGTTTTGTACAAGTTCAAGATGCCATCTTTTACGAAGTTTGATGGAACTGAAAATCCTCATCTCCATGTGAAGCAGTATATTACCGCTATGCAGTCTACCTGAGCTACTAAGGCTCAAACTTTGAGATATTTCATGCTCTCATTGGACCTGATTGTCCAAAATTGGTTCAATAACTTGGAAGAAAGAACACAAAAGAGTTGGGATCTGCTATACAAAGCCTTCATCCAACAATATGGGTATAATGTCGAGATCGAAGTTACCTTAATGGAAGTGGAGTCCATTAGACAAAGGCCAAATGAGAATTTTGTGGACTATGTGAAGAGATGGAGAAACAAGGCCGCTTGCTCAAGAAGAGGCCCGATGAATCCGATCAGATAAGGATGATAGTCTTCATGAAAGGATGTCTCATACACTCATCCGGTCTGAAAATTGAAGAATGGGAAAGGGAGAAGAATTGCTTTTCGGCAAGAAGGAATGAGAAAGGGAACTACCATTCTGGAAATCAAAGCACGCAAAAAGAAGTTGATGTTAATACAACTTGTCAAGCAAATAGAAGGCAATTTTCAGATCTGGGGAAGCCTTTGTCTTGGGTCTTCAACAAACTACAAAAGAAGGGACTATTACATCCATTAGCCCCTCGACCTTTGCCAAATCCTTTACCCCCAAAATTAATACTAAGGCTTTTTGTCAATTTAATCAGACTCAAGGTCATAAGACTAATAGATGTACCCGATTGAAGCATGAGATCCAAGATCTAATCGATAATGGTAAGCTACCGGAGTCGGACAAGCCCAATACCAAGAACAATCCTTTGCCAAAGTTTGGAAGAGTACCTCCATCGGCAACCTTCATGGTGGGAAAATAATTGGAAGAAGATTTTATTTTATCATCCTTTCAAGATGGAGATATTGAAGACGTGAAAGGAAAAGAAGCTTAAACTCAATGAGCTTTCCTTAGCTTGAATGTTGCTTTTCAATTTTATTTTCTTTAATATTTTGGAACTATCGTGTTTTTCAAATTTAAATTTGTTTGAATAAATTACTTTTATCAAAAATTTTGTTGGTCTTTGTTAATTTCGGAGTTCAACCGATGAGGAATCTAGCTTGATGTTCATAAATTAATGTGTCTAGGCATCATGATTTGAATGACTTTACTAGATGAGGGAATTACTCTATAGCATTGAGTTGTGTGTGCTTACTTAGAGAGGGCTCCTGTATAATTACCTTTGTCTAGGTCTTAGTTAGTCTTAGAACATGCTTTAACAAGCTTTCGATGAAAAATTGTAACTCTGCTTATTTAAGAGAGAGATGATCTAGGCATTGTTTGATAAGCCAACAACTAGTATCCACCCTATTAAATATCAATCCCTAGTTGTCCCTTTGAGCCTTCATAAAATTTTGGCTTTCTTTTCATTGGCATATAACCTCAACAACCTACCCTGAGCTGTTGTGATACTTTTGACAAGTCTTATGATCACTAAGTGAAGAGGCAAGAAGATCAAAGCAAAAAATGAATAGTAAAGACCATGAAGACAGTTGAAGTTCTCAAGACCATAAGGGTAATTGAAGTTCTCAAGGGTAGTTGAAGTTTTCCTAATATCTCCAATATATCAAGACAACATCAGAGTAACAAATGATTTATCCCTGTTAAAGGAGATTTATGTCACTCCACTCATCCATTATTAGAAACCCAAGTTGGTACAAACAAGACAACTCTTTTAGAGCTAGAACCAAAAAGGAGAAGAAAAAAAAGAAAAAAAAAGACAAACAAAAAACAAACAAAAAAAAAGAAGAAAAAAAGAGAAGAAAAAAAAGAGAAGAAGAAAAATAAAACCTAAAAAGTCGGTTGAGAAAGCAAACTAATTTCTCTTTTACATAAAGCAACAAAAGGCTTCCATTTGGTTCATAAGGACATTTTGACTTGAATTGGTCCAACCCAACTAAAGATTCAATCAAAATTGAAGAAAAAAAGGAGGAAGACCATCCAGTTCTTGAAAGTTTTGTACTTGACAGTCCTACAAGGAAGAAGGACAAAATGATAAAATGCTCAAAGAAAGGGAAGAGTAAGAAAAATAAAAGGAAAGAAAAGGGAGAAGAAGAAAAGAAGCAAATTTGGGTACCAAACATTTTGCAAGGGCAAAAACATTCCTAATCAAGATCCAGATTAATGCTAGGAAGATAGAAGGAATTTGGAGTCTAGAAAGTTTGCTCCCAACTATCTAAAGTTCCAACAAGAAATTTGTAGTGTGAAGGTTTGTCCTTTGTGTCACATCAGCTCCAACATACAAATGGCCTTCATTTAACCCATGTCCCTTATAGGCGCCATTTCAAGCCTATCAAAGACCTATTGATCTCTCTTGGTAGGTAGAGTCTATTAGTGGAGATAGTTTGGATAAGCATGCATATGAGATAGACAATATTCAAACTCAAATGAGACCTTTGGCCAAGTAATATGTATGTGCCTATCTGAAGTGCAACAATTCTTGCTTAAATAGAAATGACTCTCAAGTTTAGTATGGTAACTAGGGTTGTCATATTATAGATATGTTAATTTGGAAAAATCAAGTCCTGAGGTACATTGACATTGATTTGGCAAAGCCAACATTTGATTTCAAAATCAAAATTCAAAAAATAAAAAAATATATATTTGTCATACAAAGCCTTCAAGTTAAGGGGAGTATATTGAACTATCGAACCTCAAAGGACACATTGGGCAAAGGAAATGATTATTGGCAAGGTCATGAAGAAGCTACCAATTGACATACTGAATCATAATTTGAAATGGATGTATCTTTGCTGTTTGGGGCCTCCATTATTCATATTTTCAACATCTTGAAGATAAAAGCCATAAATGTGAAGCATTGTGTCATTCCAATGCAAGACCTGAACGAGCATCTGAAAGGAACCAATGAGAACACTTTGCTGATCACCTCTGTCTGTGAGTCGATGGAATGACTGTAAGCATCATTCATGCTTGTCATGCATACATGAGCATATCACATCGCACTTTCTTGTCTTGTATTGTCTATTCTTTATTAAAGTGAACAGCAAACACCCTGTGAAGTAAACAATCAAAAAAAGAAATCAAATCGGGGGGGCATGGAAAGCCCATTGGTTGAGAAAGTTCCAGTAATTTTGCAAAGAGAAGAAATGTGTGCTTTTATGAAGAACTAGACAACAAGAACATCAATTAGAGCCCGCATAGAAAAATCATGAGTTTGAGCCTACACAGGGGGCAAAGTTTCTCCTTTTCAAATTTTGACTTTATGCATTTTGGGACTCACTTCTAATATTTTACCACTCAGGGGGCAAGGAGAGGATATGAAGGCTAGCTAAAAAGGACTGATTTTTTTTTTTTGCAAAAGTGCAAAGGAAGAACAAAAAAGAATGAAAAAAGAAGAAAATTAGAATTCTCAAAAGAATGAAGATGCAAAAGACAAAAGATCAGTCCAACTAAAAGAGCTGAAGCAAGGGTAAAGACCCAATTTCCAATGGATAAAGATCCATTTACAAGGGTGAAGACCCGATCCCCAAGGATGAGGATCCATTTACAAGGGTGAAGACCCGATCCCTAAGGATAAGATCCATTTTCAAGGGTAAAGACCCGATCTCAAATGATGAAGATCCAATTTCAAGGGTGAAGACCCGAAGTCCAAAGGATGAAGATCCATTTATAAGGGTGAAGACCCGATCCCCAAGGATGAAGATCCATTTTCAAGGGTGAAGACCCGATCTCAAAGGATGAAGATCCAATTTCAAGGGTGAAGACCCGAAGTCCAAAGGATGAAGATCCAATTTCAAGGGTGAAGACTCGATCTCAAAGGATGAAGATCCAATTTCAAGGGTGAAGACCTGATCTCAAAGGATGAAGATTCGATTTCAAAGGTGAAGACCTGATCTCCAAGGATGAAGATCCAGTTTAAAGGTTGAAGATCCATTTTCAAGGGTGAAGACCCGATCTCAAAGGATGAAGATCCATTTGCAAAGGTGAAGACCCAATCTCCAAGGATGAAGATCCATTTACAAGGGTGAAGACCCGATCTCCAAGGATGAAGATCCATTTTCAAAGGTGAAGATCCGGTGCTAAGGATGAAGATCCAAGGTCCAACGATGAAGATCCATTTTGAGAGTGAAGAACTACAATGCGTTAAAGAATAAAACTGTCATATCCGCCTACCGCAATTATGCAGTGTAGTCACGTGCATAGCGAGAGTAGGGGAAAGGAGAAGATAATTTTTTATAACAGCCCTAGATAAGGTTGTATGACCAAAGGGACCAAGTTGTAATTTTTAAAAGTTTTGGGGACGTAGATGTAATTTTAAAAAAAGTTGCACCGGATGTTCTTAATAGTGCATATAACAAATTCCAAAAATGGAATGTAGAGAAAAATCGGATCACAACGACGTGTAACGGTTTTTCCAGGAAATGTCCCGTTAAAGAAAAATGAAGAATGTTGACTAAGGGCATTTTGGTCATTATCAATTAAAGTCATACATGAATTTAGGGTAGGAAATAAGGACGTGAGTACGTAGAGAATGGCGAGAGGTTAAATATGAAACGATCGCCAGTAGAAACGAAGCCGGAGAAAACCCGAGCAAAAATAGGACCTAAAGGAAATTTTGTAAAAAGTTGAGGGCATATTGGTAATTTTTCAAAATGACTTGGAAACTTAAAATAGACCTTATAAATAGAAAGTAGAGGTCGAGAGGATCAAAACTATATGTAGATTGACTCGTGGAACTATACAGTTTAAAAGATATGATCGATTAATCGCCGGAACGTAAAGTGGGCCTGGTTTCGTGTCTGGACCGGATGAGTAACCCGGGACAACTTTATGAGATCCAATGGGAAGAGGGACAAGTGGAAAGAAGTAAAGGAAAAGAAAACTAATAAAAATCTAATGTTGGCCAATCAAAAGAAAGCATTTAGCATGTGTAATAAATGTGTAATAAATGAAGAAAGAGAAAAAGTGGACAAGTGGTCTTAAGAGGTTAACCAACACCTAAGGTGATCATCATTTCCTTTGTATATAAATATATGTGAAATGAAGAGCAAATTCTCTCTTTTTCCACTTACAAAATTCGGCCAACAAAGGGAAACACCAAAGGACTTCCAAGTTTCTTCAAAATTTGATTTTTAAGGTAAGTTTTAAAGGTTTTCTAGTAAGTAGACTTTAATTTTATTATTAATTTTAGGTAGTTATTTATTTATTGGAAGATTGGGAATTAGAGTCTTTTTATGGACTTGGAAAAAAATATTAAGTAAGTGATGAGATTAATTGATTAAATGGAAGAATCAAGAGGTAGAAAGATTAATAAGATTGGATTAGGGGTTTCGGTTGGAAAAGAAATGGAGGATAATTTATTATTTTGAAATTCTAAGGTTTATGTTGTATTTTGAATTGATTGAAGGAGAAATAAAGAATTAAAGAAGGAGAAGAAGGAAAAGCTAAGAGAAGTTAAAGAAATAAGGTTTGGTACTTTACCTTTGAATAATTACTTTTGATTTGGTGCTTTACCATAAAAGAAATTCAATTTGCTTACAAACTTTGGTTTATGAAAGTTTTGAAATTGATGTTTAAATATATTGATTGAGTTTAAATTAAATATTTGAGTTAAGTTCTTGTTTTCTTATGGCAATTGGGTTGTTAAATTTAATTGAAACCAAATGTTTTGAGAAAATTTGGCAAGTTGATTTAGTAAGTTGTTTGGACTTTAATTAGTTTGATTTGAGTTAAACTTGCAAAAATTGCTAAAAGGAAGTGTTTGAATCTTCACTTTACTACTAAAGAAGCCTTAATATTGATTTACAAAAGAAAAATTAACTATCCTATGCATTTCAAATGTTTGGGCCGAAATGGTCCCAAAGTGACAGCTTCTGGACTATTTTTTGGCAATTGTTTGGGGCAGCAAACGAATGAATTTTTCAACGAAATTTTACATGCAATTAGTCAACATATGAAATAAGTTTTCTGTAAAATTTCAGACAAAAATAAGATCATTTACTTGGTCAAATGCATAACTGAAATGGACTGAAATTTTGACGAAAACCCAGATTTTACTATTTATTTGGTCATGCCATTTTGCGTTGCCGATTTTTCTCGCCGCAACACTATTCATTTGGTCAATTTGGGATATTTTGAGGAATGCTTTGAAATGTTTAAAATGTTTATTGTGGATATTAAATATGCGAAAAAGGGGAATGGTTTGACTAAAGAATGTGTTGCGCGGCATAAATGGCAAAGTGCGATGGGAATTTAAAATGATTTCGCGAGTCATTCTAAAATGAGGTTTGAGACTTAAATTGAATCATTTAACCTTTTTGCTCTACTGGATAGTGGGAGTGGTAGATAAGGGTATGGTGCACTATACTAACACATGCAGTACTGCTCATTATTGTGATATGATATTTTATTCAATGGTGAGGCCACTGAAGCCAATGGGGAGGCCCATTGGTTAACCAGGATGGGGAGGTCCATTCCTGAGATTTGATATCGGTGGTGAGGGCCACCTATGTTACAGTGGGGAGGCCCACTGCCTTATCACTATGGTTCCCTATATACCAGTAGAGCCTGAATCAAAGACATATTATTTTTCGTTGAACTATATAATGCAAATGAGTTTGAATTATGATTTTACATTATTGAAAGAATATCACACTGAATGTTTCATGATCTCTATTGGTATAAAGTGGGTTGATTGTTGATTTAATTATTTCCTTTGATTTCAAATACTTTCATATACTACTCTTATTTTTATTGGTAAAGTACCCACTGAGCGACAACGCTCAGCGAGTTAAGTTTTTCTTGACTCGTAGGTTCGGAGCAGTAGATAAATCTTGGGGAAGCAACGACCAGACCACAGCAAAATCTCAGGGGTAGATCTTTTAGTTCCATTATGAGTTGATAGTTGTGGCATGTATATGAATAAATATAAAAGAGAATTTCTATGTTACAACTGTATGTTATTAGTATGTAATAATCATAAATCTTTACTTTATGTTATATTAGAAGTGTGAACTCTCCGTGCAGGTTTGTAGTTGAGGGTATAAGGTGGATTCATTGGGAGTGCATTAAATTTGATGGTATTCACATTGGTCTGTGTAAAATGTTTTCAAAAATCAGAAAAACAAGTTTGGTCGACACTTGGGATCCAAATTTCTAGGCGGAACTATGGCAAAATTTCTGTAAAAATCAGAACTAAAATTTGACTAAGTAAATTGGTAGCAACAATTAGGATAGTGTGGCACCTCTACTCAGCCTACACATGTAGGTTGGGAAGGGGTGTTACAAAAACACCCGGAGCAGTCGGACTTCTCAACTAATAAAAGGTCAGTCAAACCCAATCTCGGGTCCATGTACCCAAATCAAATTCAGTCTCGGGTCCAAGCACCCGAATCAAATTCAACCTAGGGTCCAAGTGCCCAATCTCGAGTCCAAGTACCCAAATCGAATTCAGTCTCGAGTCAAAGTACCCAATCTCTGGTCCAAGTACTTAAATCAAATTCTGTATTGGTACCCAATCTCAGATCCAAGCACCCAAATTCAATTTAGTCTCGGGTTCAAGTACCCAATCTTGGGTCCAAGTACACAAATCAAATTCAGTCTCCGGTCCAAGTATCCAAATCAAATCAATCTTCGGGGTCCAAGTACCAAAATCAAGTTCAGTCTCGGGTCAAAGTACCCAAACAAATCCAAGTATCCATCTCATCAAAATTAAGTCTTATTGCTTTTCACTTTCTTTTACTAAAGTCTCAGATCATTCAAGCAGGAGGCAAACTATAAACCCTAAATTTTTGACCCAGTCCGATCCGTTATTTTTTTATAGTCCAAAATAATTTTTGTGGTATTTTAATTAAATAATATTTATTTTAGTATTTATTTTTTTATATAAGTTTTAATAAGATAAAAATAATAATAATAAAAATAAATAAGCAAAAATAAATAATAATAATAATAAATAAATAAATAAATAAAAATGAAAATGAAAATGGGTGACGAATTTTTCGTCGCCGAAAAGAAATTGGCCAGCGCCAATTTTGCCCGCAGGAATTTCCTGCGGTAAAATGGCTTCTAGCCGCCTAGCTCGTAATTTTTCATGCCAATTCTCGCTCGCACCAAGTGCCCAGCTCTCGCAGCCCGTCGCAGTTTTTGCCAGCGAGATTTTTCCAACGCAATTTCTTCCAAAACAAAATTCTATTTGGTTTTGGTTTTCTTTTCCTAATTAATTATAGTTTCCTTAAACAATTGGAATTAATCTTCCAAAATTTCCTATAAATAACACTAAAAAGACACAGAAAGGAGGAGGAAAATTTAAAAATTGATCGGACTTGGAATTTTAGAGGATCGAACTTTAAAATTTTGGCAGTGAAACAATCGAACTTTTTAGAGGAGAGGAATAAGCAAGCAATCAATCAAGCCATCAAAGGCAGCAATCTTGCTTTTGTCTTTGTTCATTCAGAAGTTAATTTTGGTGGAACCAACTATGCAGGTTTGATCCTTAATCATAAACTACTCATAGCAGTGTTTATTTTATTCATAATAATATACACACAAAACTTTGATCTTTAAATATGTAGTAAATTGATCCTTCTATTTCTAAAAACCCTAAAAAATACTTTCTGTTTCCAAAAACCTTAAGAACCCTAATTTATTTCTTCTAAACCTTAAAACCCTAAATTATTCCTTCTATTTCCAAACCATAAAAAATACTTTTATGTTTCCAAAAACCCTAAATCGTTTTGCCTATTTCCAAAAACTTTATAAAACTCTAAATTGTTTTCTCAAATCCTAAAACCAAACATATTTTCTGAAACACCAAAAACCAAAATAGTAAACCCTAAATTTTCCTAAACCCTAATTCATTGAATTCAAAACCCCAAACTAGTTAATTTAAAACCTAAAGCCATAATCTAATAAAACAAAAATAATAATCCATTTAACATGAATTATAAACCTCATATCTTAAAATGTCAAAACCCTAATTTTATAATTTTACCCCTCAAATCCTAATTTTATCAATCAAAGAATCTTACTAATTTCTTAAATTATAAAACCCTAAATCTTTAAAATGTCCTGTAGCATTATTCATTTAAAAAATAATATTAGTTACTAAAAATTCCAAAACCCTATTTTATAAATTCTAAACCCTAAAATCTTAATTTTCAACACCAAAACCTACAATTCTAGAAGCCAGTTTCTAAAATTTTTTAGGGCGCTGCCCCTTTGACCCCCGCCAGCTAACCGGCTAGCAGGACCACCGTATAGGCTCGTCGAAGGGGTCAATATTCATTTGTGTATTATGAGTCCGTGTATTTAACTTTCCTTTTTCCAAAGCCCTAATTTAGTAATTAAAATTCTAAAATCCTATTTTAAGATGCGAACCCTAAATTATATATTTATTGCTTTATTTAATTTTAGATTTGATTATATAGTTTATTATATGTTTTGATAGTTTATTTATTTAATTTCAATGCTTGATTTATTTAATTTATCATGGATGGATATTCTCCTTCTTATTATGATTATTATTTGTTTATTTTGGTATTAAAATTTTAAGAGTATGTTTCCATTATTGGGTACCTCATTAGTTAAATTCTATGTAATTTAAATTGCTTTTATATTTTGGACCAATGTAAAGGACATGTTTCTACCTTTTGGTGGATGTCCTATTTAGCTTAGACATAGATGATGTAAGGGCATGTTCCCATCCTCGGATGGGTGTCCATTTATTTTCTTTGTTTAGACATTATTTTGATTTTTAATATAACGATGCTTTATTTTAATTGTTGCATGTAATATGGATAATATTATTGTACTTAAGAATTTTATAATATTAAGACCTGTAAAGGAGGCCGATTCCAATGAACCGGGCATTATGGGGGTGCTGGGTCATTTCTCACCTTCCCCGCACGTACCCAACTTTTCGAACCCATTAGGGGGTTGGGGATTCCTTAGGAATCGAGTCATCCACCCCTTTCTTTTTCCCGGCCCATCCGGGTGGCAACTCCATTTTCTCCAGACCTAGGTCCATGTTCTCTAAGGCCCCGAGCCTAAACAGTGCCGAAGTCGCAAGAACCATTCCACAGGGAGTGGTGGCAAAAATCCCCACTCATAAGGGGGGTTCTTGATACACGGCTTTAGGGAGAGGGTGACACTCTCCTTAGCTTTTGATCTTCATCCTCCATTTCCATCTTCTCCATCTTCCATTGACAAGCTTCAATTTTTTTCTTTGGGATAAATTGGATTAACAAGCTCTTGAAGGTTGAAGAAAGACAAAACCGAAGATTCAAGTGAAGAAGCACAAATTATTCACCATGAATTGTTTGGATTCTTTTACTTATTTCTCTTATTCTAGTTTTCAGGTTTTGAACATGAACTAACTCATTCTCTATCTAGATATTGATGAACCCTAGCTTTCTTGTATGGATTGAATAATTTTATTTAGTTAAATTATTTGATTGAGTTGTTTTATTCTTATGATGCTTATTGCAATTTTCATATTACTGACTTGAGAAAGCTTGATATGAATTCAATACTCATAAGGATTAAGGATTGATTGGAGTGCTAGAGATAGACTTACAAGATCCTTTGGTTTATGTTTCCTTTGTAACACCCCTATACCCCGTATATGTACACAGCATGCTTATACGATCGTAATATACGTATACTGAATATAGAAAATGCCACAGTTTATAAAATACACAAGTCATAACTCGAAAAGAAATAAAACAAATATCAAAGGTTTAGAAGAAATTCATAAAACATAATAGATAAAAAACGTTTATTAATACGCAGCGGAAATTATAACAAATAAGTACAAATACATTAAAAATCAAAATTTACAAAACATGAAATATATACATGATTGGCAGCTTGACTCTCTGATCTTTAAGCTCTAGGCCAACTCTTCAAGCATAAACTCAACTAGGTCTAGAGGAATCTTCCGTCTCAACCCTATCACCTGCGCGATAAATCACAATCGTGCTAAGCCAATGGCTTAGTGGTACAAACCATAATGATATTATGCAATGTCAATATCAATGTCATACATTCAATAATAATAACATAGACACACATGGGCCCAACAAGTATTTAATATGATATTCAAAGTTCAGAGTTACTGATTTGGTCTATAATCACAATGATCAAGCCCGTAGGCAATATATCTCATATCTCTATCCATGGATAGTGTAACAGACCCAGTCTCTTGGACCATCAACTCAACAAGCTTGAGGAGATCCTCAACCCGGCAAGACTGTTACTAGTAACAGACCCAGTCTCTTGGACCATCAACCGGATTGAAATCGAGGAGATCCTCAACCCGGCAAGACTGTTACTTTTCATATATTTCATATCAATAATTCATATAGTGTAACAGACCCAGTCTCTTGGACCTCAATTCAACTCAATTTGAAGAGATCCTCAACCCGGCAAGACTGTTACCTTTCATAGGCATGCCACCAAACCCAGCACTCTGAAAATTGAATAACATATTAGGCATACAATCAATTCATTTACCTCTTTACCATTCTCTTTCTCAATTCATGTCTTCAACATCATTTACAATATCATAGCCAACCACAATGGCTTCACATTTCATTCTATTTCAATTCATATTCAAATACTCATAATCAATATACATACATCATATTGCATTTCACAAAGTTCACATTGTATAAAAAATAACATTATTTATATATATCAACAATGCAATAAGATTCCTTAGTACATTCATACTCAAATGTATAAGTTCCAAAATCACATGAATGTATGCAATAATGCAAGGTTTGTACTTACCTCAAAACAACTCACACAACTCTATTGACTTCCTCTTCCAAAAATCCTTCACTTCTTAAATTATGGCAAATCACCTTCTTCACAACCTATTCCAAAAGAATAATGAAACCCACATGAGATCATAAGGCTAAGAACTAACTAGGGCAAACTTTAAACATGACACACTCAACCACACGGGCATGTCCCTGACCGTGCCCTAACTCTACAACACAGAAGCATTGACACGCTCAGAACCACGGGCGTGTCACTGGGCGTGTAATACATTCTGTCTCTCAAAAATATTGACACGTCCAACAGCATGAGCATGCTCATGGCCGTGTCAATTCCCCAATAACACAGTGGCTATGACACGTTCAATAACACGGGCGTGTTACTGGCCGTGTCAAACCTACTGCCACACAGAACAATTGACATGCCTAAAGATCTAGACGTGCTCGTGGGCGTGTCAGACCAAAAACCCAGATTCCGGCCACAACAACCTCACAACCAACATTTTTCTTCATACCACCATCATCCACTTCAAACCAACTTAGCCTAAACATACCCTATACCATATCAAACTAGCAAAAATAACAAAACAACCCAAAATATACATCAAACACAATCCAAAATATCATCACCACCCTAAACACAACCACAACACTTCTAGACCAACAAACTTACTCTTTCCTTCCATCCAACCCCAAAATCCAAAAATCAATAGAACCAAACACTCTTAAACACACCCAAAATCAAACAAACACATTCTCAAACACAACTTCAACTCACAAACCCAAACAAATCAAAAAATCAAGTGGAAAGACTTACCAAGAATGAGGAAACTCTTAAATCTCCAATTTGATCTCTTGAAAACTTCCTTCAATCTTAAACTTGGAAGATCAAAACTCTTCTTGCTCTCTTGCCTCTTTGATGGTCGGACAACAAAAGGAAAAAGAAAGAAAAGGAAAGAGAACCACGATGAAGAAAGAGAGAAAGAAAGAAACCAAAGAAATCAAAGTCAAACTTTTCCTTAAAACCCTCTCATCCAAGCAATAATAATATTAAAATAATCCAAATTAACCTCTTCCATTCATTTAATTTCCCATTTCCACTAATTAACTTAATTAATTTAAAATAACTAAATATCTTCTTCCACTAACCTTCTTTGACTTTGACTTGTGTATATGTTGTATATATTTTCATATACACAACATATACATTCTCTATATAATTCTTTTCTCTTACCAAAGAAACATATACATAAAATCCAATTATAACAAATATACCAAAACTTCTAGGGTACATTTTGGGATATTACAATTCTCCCCCTCTAAAAGAAATTTCGTCCTCGAAATTACCTGATATCAAGTCTGAAAAAGTTGAGGATATTGGTTTAGCATCGCTTGCTCATTCTCCCAAGTTGATTCTTCTCTACCATGATTCTTCCAAAGAACCTTTACAATTGGTACTTTCTTATGTCTCAATTCTTTCACCCCATATGCTAAAATAGCCACTGGTTCTTCTTCAAAAGTCAGATCCGAACTCACCTCAATAGATTCAACAGACAAGACATGAGATGGATCTGATCTGTACCTCTGCAACATAGAAACATGGAAGACATTATGGATTTTATCCAACTCAGGCGGTAAAGCAAGCCGATAAGCAACTGGCCTAATTCTTTCCAATACCTCGTAAGGTCCAATAAAACGAGGACTCATTTTCCCTTTTCGACCAAATCTCAATATCTTTTTCCAAGGAGACACTTTCAAAAATACTTTATCTCCCACATTATACTCAATGTCTCTCCTCTTCAAATCTGAATAAGATTTCTGCCGATCTGAAGCTGCTTTCAACCTATCCCGAATCATCTTTACTTTCTTTTCTGTTTCTTTAACCAAATCAGGACCAATTAACTTGCCCTCTCCGATTTCATTCCAACATAAAGGTGTTTTGCATCTTCTACCATACAATGCCTCAAATGGTGCCATTCCAATACTGGATTGATGACTATTGTTGTAAGCAAATTCCACAAGTGGTAAGAATATGTCCCAACTTCCAGAAAAATCAATGATACAGCTTCTTAACATATCCTTGATAATCTGTATCACTCTCTCTGACTGCCCATCTGTCTGCGGATGAAAAGCAGTGCTAAAATGCAATCGAGAACCCAAAGCCCCATGTAAACTCTTCCAGAACCTCAAAGTGAACCGGGGATCTCGATCCGACACTAAAGAAATTGGGACTCCATGCAACTTCACAATCTCATGGATATACAGCTCAGCCAACTTCTCAAGAGAATAATCCATCCGAACAGGAAGAAAATGAGCTGTCTTTGTCAATCTATCAATAATCACCCAAATAGCATCATGTTTCCTCTGAGTTAATGGCAAACCAGAAACAAAATCCATTGTCACCCTCTCCCATTTCCATTCAGGCACTGTTAAAGGTTGAAGCAACCTTGTTGGAACTTGATGCTCCGCTTTTACCCTTTGACAAGTGAGACATTTGGACACAAATTCTGCTATGTCTCTCTTCATACCAGACCACCAATAATGCTGTCTTAAATCATGGTACATCTTTGTACTTCCCAGATGCATAGCAAACATTGATTGATGTGCTTCTTCCAAAATGATCCTTTTCAAACTATCATCATCAGAAACACACAATCGATCCTTGAACCAAAGACTACCATCATTTTTCACATGAAAATTTCGGCTCTCTCCATTTCGGCAATCTGATACAATATTCTGAATTTTCTCATCCACCAATTGGGCCTCCTTTATCTGATCTAACAATATTGGTCTCAACTGCAGCTTAACCAATAATGCACCATCATCAAATGCTTCAAAACTAGCATGTAACGCTCTCAACTCAACAAGCAACGAGAGTGAGTAAACAGCCAAACCTGCCAAAGACTTCCGACTCAAGGCGTCAGCAACAACATTTGCCTTACCAGGATGATAATCAATCAAATAGTCGTAGTCTTTGATCAACTCCAACCATCGTCTCTGCCGAAGATTGAGCTCTCTTTGAACCCCCAAATATTTCAAACTTTTATGATCCGTATAAATAAAACATTTCTCCCCATATAAATAATGTCGCCAAATCTTCAAAGTAAACACTATGGCTGCTAACTCCAAATCATGGGTTGGATAATTGAGCTCATGTGGCTTCAACTGTCGAGAAGCATAAGCTATGACTTTACCCTCTTGCATCAATACACATCCTAAACCATTATGTGAAGCATCACTGTAAATCACATATGGTTTATTTTCTACGGGTAAAGTAAGAACAGGTGCTTGAGTTAACATCTCTTTTAACTGTTCAAAGCTAGCCTGACACTGATCTGTCCACACAAATCTAACTCCCTTTCGAAGTAATCTGGTAAGTGGAGTAGCTATCAAAGAAAATCCTTTCACAAAGCGTCGATAATAGCCTGCCAAACCCAGAAAACTTCTAACTTCGGTCACAGATTTGGGTGGACTCCAATTCATAATAGCCTCAACTTTACTCGGATCAACTCTAATACCATCTGCTGAAACTATATGACCGAGAAAAGTCACTTGATCAAGCCAAAACTCACACTTCGACAGCTTAGCATACAATTGCTTCTCTCTCAAGATCTGCAACACAATTCGCAAATGCTTGTCATGCTCCTCTTCATTACGCGAATACACCAAAATATCATCGATAAAAACTACCACAAACTGATCCAGATAGGGCCTAAATACTCTATTCATCAAATCCATAAAAACTGCAGGTGCATTCGTCAACCCAAAAGGCATTACTAAAAACTCATAATGCCCATACCTGGTGCGGAAAGCTGTCTTAGAAACATCTTCAATTGATGGTACCCAGATCTCAAATCAATCTTGAAAAACACCGCTGCTCCCTTTAATTGATCAAAGAGATCATCAATCCTAGGCAAAGGGTATTTATTCTTAATAGTCACTTTGTTCAATTGCCTATAATCAATGCATAACCTCATGGTACCATCTTTCTTCTTCATAAACAACACAGGAGCTCCCCAAGGAGAAACACTGGGGCGAATAAACCCTTTATCCAACAACTCCTGTAACTGCACTTTCAACTCTCTCAATTCAGCAGGTGCCATACGATAAGGAGTGATAGAGATGGGAGTGGTACCAAGCAACAAATCGATACCAAACTCAACCTCTCTCTCAAGGGGCAACCCTGGCAACTCCTCTGGAAACACATCTGGAAAATCTGCAACTGTGGTTATAATATCAAGTTGAGAACCTACTACTCTAGTATCCACGACATGAGCAAGATAAGCGTCACACCCTTTTCTAATCAACCTTCTAGTGGTTATAGCTGATACAAACAAGGATGCAAGCTGTTTCTGCTCACTAGATACCAACACAAATCTACCATCATTAGTTCTCAAAGTAACACACTTTTGTTGACAATCTACCACAGCTCCATGTCTAGACAACCAGTCCATGCCCAAAATCAAATCATATTCTTTAAAAGGTATTTCAATCAAATCTCCACGAAACTCCTCACCTTGCACCACAACTGCACTATCTCGGTGCACCTTGCTAACAATCACACTATGCCCTAAAGGATTTGTCACCAAAACATCAAATCCTAGGGACTCAGAATGCAATTCAGACACAGGCAATATGGATGCACTTATATATGAAAGAGTAGATCCTGGATCAATCAAAGCAAGAACTGGAATGCCAAATAAAGAGAAAGTACCCGCGATGACTGCTGAAGCATCTGGTTGTCTTTGCATCACATATACTCGTTGAGAAGGCCCAGCCTCTTCTGGCCTACTAACCCTGGATGGAGATCCTTCTCTCTGACTAACTCTAGGTCTACCCCCTCTGCTAAAACCTCTGCCCCCTCGACCACCTCTGACACTAGGTCGAGAAACTGCAGAATCTGCCGGCCTCTGCTCCTGCATCTCAGGACACTCTCTAATAAAATGATCAGGAGATCCACATTTGAAGCATACAGCTGGTCCACATTCTTCCAACAAACACCTCTATGAGAACCCCCACACTGAGCACATATAGGTAGAGTAGATCTCTGAACTACTGGAATCGGAGCACTCACTACTGAAACTGTAGGTCTTGATCTCTGTCTCTGAAACTGAACTGACCTACCAGCTTGCCTCTGACTCCTACTGATCCTGGGAACAAAATTTCCTCTACCTCTCTTCACAGATGAAGACCCTGCCTCAAACTGGGGTCTCCTAACCCTGGTCTCCTCCTCGGTCGCAGCTGCTGCAATACCCTGAGCTCTCTCCACACTCCTAGCCGCTGCAACAAGCTGGGAAAAATCCTGGTATCTAGAACCAGCCACAAGACACATGATAGAGGGCCTCAATCCCTCCTCAAATCTTCTACACCGGTCTATCTCGTCTGAAATAATTCCCCCAGCATAGTGACTCAACCGTATGAACTCGACCACATATTCTGTTACAGTCCGGCAGTCTTGCTTCAAATTCAGAAACTCCATCTTTTTCACATCTTTATATTCTCTCGGAGTATATTTCAGCTCAAACTCCCATAGAAAATCACAATGTAGGTGGATCATCCATGGCATGAGGAACTGTTTTCCACCAATCATATGCATCCTTCTGTAACAGTGATCTAGCATAATCAAATTTTTCTTCTGGAGTGGCTTGCAACTGAATGAATATCCTCTGTATTCTATCTAACTATTGTTCAGCTACTGCTGGATCAATAGTACCCAGAAAATCTTCTGCTCCATACTTTCTTAATTTATCGTAATGTCTCACTGGTACCAATGGCTGTGGGGGTGGCGGCGGCTGTACTGGGGCTTGCCTAAACAATTCTATCACATGTCTAAGCCAACCCGGTGGAGCCTCCTCACCAGCTGGTCTCCCAGACGCAGAAACAGGTACCTCTCTAGCTCTATCCACTCTAGCTCCATCTCTACTCTCTTCAGGAGCTAAACTCTCTGCACTACCCTCAACAGACTGACGTGAATGAGAATCCATTACAACCTATATCTGTAAACACAACATAATACACCTCATTAAAGATCAGAGAGTGCCAATACCAAACATGTATTTTATTCAAAAACCCACTTTTTAAAATAAAAATACTCTTTTTCTTACAATTAACCTAGGTTGAGAATCTCAAACCTAGGCTCTGATACCAAAATAATTGTAACACCCCTATACCCCGTATACGTACACAGCATGCTTATATGATCGTAATATACATATACTGAATATAGAAAATGCCATAGTTTATAAAATACACAAGTCATAACTCGAAAAGAAATAAAACAAATATCAAAGGTTTAGAAGAAATTCATAAAACATAATAGATAAAAAAACATTTATTAATACGCAGCGAAAATTATAACAAATAAGTCAAATACATTAAAAATCAAAATTTACAAAACATGAAATATATACATGATTGGAAGCTTGACTCTCTGATCTTTAAGCTCTAGGCCAACTCTTCAAGCATAAACTCAACTAGGTCTAGAGGAATCTTCCGTCTCAACCCTATCACCTGCGCGATAAATCACAATCACGCTAAGCCAACGGCTTAGTGGTACAAACCATAATGATATTATGCAATGTCAATATCAATGTCATACATTCAATAATAATAACATAGACACACATGGGCCCAACAAGTATTTAATATGATATTCAAAGTTCAGAGTTACTACTTTGGTCTATAATCACAATGATCAAGCCCGTAGGCAATATATCTCATATCTTTATCCATGGATAGTGTAACAGACCCAGTCTCTTGGACCATCAACTCAACAAGGTTGAGGAGATCCTAACCCGGCAAGACTGTTACTAGTAACAAACCCAGTCTCTTGGACCATCAACTGAATTGAAATCGAGGAGATCCTCAACCCAGGAAGACTGTTACTTTTCATATATTTCATATCAATAATTCATATAGTGTAACAGACCCAGTCTCTTGGACCTCAATTCAACTCAATTTGAAGAGATCCTTAACCCGGCAAGACTGTTACCTTTCATAGGCATGCCACCAAACCCAGCACTCTAAAAATTGAATAACATATTAGGCATACAATCAATTCATTTACCTCTTTACCATTCTCTTTCTCAATTCATGTCTTCAACATCATTTACAATATCATAGCCAACCACAATGGCTTCACATTTCATTCTATTTCAATTCATATTCAAATACTCATAATCAATATACATACATCATATTGCATTTCACAAAGTTCACATTGTATAAAACATAACATTATTTATATATATCAACAATGCAATAAGATTCCTTAGTACATTCATACTCAAATGTATAAGTTCCAAAATCACATGAATGTATGCAACAATGCAAGGGTTGTACTTACCTCAAAACAACTCACACAACTCTATTGACTTCCTCTTCCAAAAATCCTTCACTTCTTAAATTATGGCAAATCACCTTCTTCACAATCTATTCCAAAAGAATGATGAAACCCACATGAGATCATAAGGCTAAGAACCAACTAGGGCAAACTTTAAACATGACATGCTCAACCACAAGGGCGTGTCTCTGACCGTGCCCTAACTCTACAACACAGAAGCATTGACACGCTCAGAACCACGGGCGTGTAATACATTCTGTCTCTCAAAAATATTGACACGTCCAACAACATGAGCGTGCTCATGGCCGTGTCAATTCCCCAATAACACAGTGGCTATGACACGTTCAATAACACAGGCATGTTACTGGCCGTGTCAAACCTACTGCCACACAGAACAATTGACACGCCTAAAGACCTAGACGTGCTCGTGGGCGTGTCAGACCAAAAACCCAGATTTCGGCCACAACAACCTCACAACCAACATTTTTCTTCTTACCACCATCATCCACTTCAAACCAACTTAGCCCAAACATACCCTAAACCATATCAAACTAGCAAAAATAACAAAACAACCCAAAATATACATCAAACACAATCAAAATATCATCACCACCCTAACACACAACTACAACACTTCTAGACCAACAAACTTACTCTTTCCTTCCATCCAACCCCAAAATCCAAAAATCAATAGAACCAAACACTCTTAAACACACCCAAAATCAAACAAACACATTCTCAAACACAACTTCAACTCACAAACCCAAACAAATTAAAGAATCAATGGAAAGACTTACCAAGAATGAGGAAACTCTTAAATCTCCAATTTGATCTCTTGAAAACTTCCTTCAATCTTAAACTTGGAAGATCAAAACTCTTCTTGTTCTCTTGCCTCTTTGATGGTCGGACAACAAAAGGAAAAAGAAAGAAAAGGAAAGAGAACCACAATGAAGAAAGAGAGAAAGAAAGAAACCAAAGAAATCAAAGTCAAACTTTTCCTTAAAACCCTCTCATCCAAGCAATAATAATATTAAAATAATCAAAATTAACCTCTTCCATTCATTTAATTTCCCATTTCCACTAATTAACTTAATTAATTTAAAATAACTAAATATCTTCTTCCACTAACCTTCTTTGAATTTGACTTGTGTATATGTTGTATATATTTTCATATACACAACATATACATTCTCTATATAATTATTTTCTCTTACCAAAGAAACATATACATAAAATCCAATTATAACAAATATACCAAAACTTATAGGGTACATTTTGGGATATTACATCCTTATTCTTAATGCAATATCTATTTAATTATGTTTGAGAAGAGATTCCAGCATTCTACTTAGTGATTAGGGATTAATTCACTTGAGAGAGGTTTTAGTCTAATTTAGAGGAATGCTAACTCAACTCTATTATTTGATTTAATTGAATTGATGTTCATAAATATAATTGTGGCTAGGGGGATTCAATGTCTAGATAGTATTTTCTTCATTAATCCTTTTTGCACAACATTTAATCTCTCTTTACCTTAAGTTATTAATTTAATTGTCTTTAATTACAAAACTTCACAAAACTATTGATTTGCTAAATAGCAGTTTAAATTTGCACTAGTGCTTGGCCTTGTCCCCAGTGGAATGATAACTCACTTACTACTTTATTACTTGAGCGACCCGTGCACTTGCGGTATTGCAATAGCATAGGTTTGTGCCATCATAATGCCTTACTCTTCCTCCTCTTCTTATTCACTTGAAGAGTCATCATCCCATGTATCTTTGAGAGATTTCTTTTTTTCTTAATCCCATTTCTTTTTGCTCTTCAATTTGAAGCAATCCGTTTTGATGTGACCCATCTTGCCACATTCATATCATTTAATTTCATTCTTCCTCCTTTTCTTTGAAAGAGGATTTTGATGAATTTCCTTTATTTGCTTGCCATCTCCTCTTTCTTTTCCATTCATTTACTCTTTTAGATAGCATGGTCATTTCTTAAGCATCATCACTATCTTCTTCACTTGAGCTCTCAAATCTTTGGTGACTTTGAGAGAAATTGCTTGCCTATTATCCTTTTCACCTTTGTCATCTTTTTTTTTGTGTGCAATTCAAAGGTGAGAAGTTTTTCGACTAGCTCATTGGTCCTTAGTGTGCTAAGTTCATGAGCTTCTCCAATTGAAGAAACCTTTGATTCAAAGTTCTTCTTGGCTCTAAGTGCTCTTAATATTTTGCTATTAACATCATATTGATCATTGACTTTTCCATATTTCTTCAAGGCATTAACAATAGCAAGTAACAGATTCGACATTTCGGTGACATTTTTGTTGGGCTTCATTTTGAAAAGTTCATACTCATGCATAAGTATTTGAGTTTTGTTGAACCTCACTTGGGTGGTACCCTAATGATAGTTCTCAAGAGTTTTCCAAATTCTATGTGCTGAAGTAAGATGTTGAATTCTTCCACCTTCTTCTCTAGACAAATAGTTTACTAAGATGGAGGTTGCCCTATTATTCTTGTAGAGAGTTCATTCTTGAGCATCGGTCCATTTTTCTCTAGGAAGAGGTACTTAAACACCATAAACCTCATGAGTATGAGGTTTCCATTGATTTTTCACATATTTTCAAAGCTCAATTCCCTCACTGTCAAGGAACATATATATCTTATTTTTCCAATAAGAATAATTTGTTCCATCAAAGTAAGGTTTAAGATTGGAATTGATATTTTCATGGATTTCCATCTTATGCTAGTACACGTGGCATTCACTAATTGAGTGAATAAGTAACGGCTATAATATTTGAATCTCATTTCATTGGTATGGTCAGAATGTTTATAGTCCAATCGGACTGCATGTGGTATGCTGAGATTTTGGGAGTACCATTGACTATGATTATTACTGAAACTTTGTTTGATTTTTAGGCTTAGCTTAGTCCGGTCAGACTGTATCAGGTCCAGTCGGTCCAAGCGTAGTATGCCAAAACTTTCGAAGTACCAGGGACCATGAGCTCTACTAAATGTTTTAAGGATTTAGCTCAACCTTGGTATGGTCATATTGATCGATGGTCTGATGGTAACAAATAGACCGTTAATAATGTGGGAGTGACACTGAGCATGAAATCTACTAGATCCATTGGCTCGAGCTCATCCATTCAGTTTGTGCTCATACTTTATCTGCTCAGCTCATGCTTTGTCTGCTCATGCCAGACTTTAGTTCGGTCAGCTCAATTTTAGAACATTCATGCTCTTGTCACCTTATTTGTTGAACACTCGTCAGCTTAGTATGGGTGCAGTTGGACTTGCTTCTAGTCCGTTAGCTCGGTAATGGTGTGGCCATACTTGAGCTCGGTATTGCCTGATTCTCTTGAGTCTGGTTTGGTTAGGCTCTTTGAGGTTTTTCTAAAAATTAAAGTCCTACAATATGTAACTTGATACAAATATTAGTCCTATTCAATTTGATTGCCTAAGATCAAAATAGAGACCAGAGACCAATTATTTAGATAACATAAAGGATTCATTAAAAATAACATGCATTGATTCTTCAACTATTAGAGTTCTCCTATTAAATACTCTATATGCTTTACTAGAAGATGAATACCCTAAGCATATACCTTCATCCTATTCAAATGAGAATTTTCCAAGGTTGTCATTAGTATTTAATATGAAATATTTGTATCCAAATACTCTTGGGTATGAAATTTTGGGTTTTCTTCCGTTCCATAACTCATAAAAAGTTTTATTTATCAAAGATATTTTGAACATGTGATTTGCAATATAACAAACAGTATTAATAGCTTTAGCCCAAAAGTAAGATAAGTTATACTCATTGAGCATTGCTCTAGCCATTTCTACTAAAGTTCTATTTTTTCTTTCAACCACACCATTTTGTTGTGGTGTTTTAGGAGCTAAAAATTATGTAAAATTCCAAATTCATTGTAAAAATTTTCAAAGTTCTCATTTTCAAATTCTTTTCCATGATCACTTCTAATAGATGAGATTACGTAACCTTTTTCATTTTAAACTCTTTTTGCAAAAATTTTGAAATGATTAAAAGCTTCATTCATTTGAGTGAGGAAATTAACCAATGTAAACCTTGAGTAATCATCAATTTACCTCCTAGACTAGCAACTCTATTTGGCATAAACAAATCTAAGTGTATTAGTTCTAGAGGTCTAGATATACTTACAAAGTTCTTGGTTTTAAAGGGGCTCTTCTATTGTTTTTCAAATTGATAAGGTTCACAAATTTTATCTTTATTAAATTTCATTTTAGGAAGACCATCTACAAGTTCTTCTTTACATAGGCAATGTAATTGATCCATATTAGCATGTCCTAATCTTCTATGCCAAAGCCAAGCATCATTGCTAACAGTGACTAAGCATTCAAAAGCATTATTAGAGTGTACATCAATTTTATAAGTGTTACCAATTTGTCAGTAGAGATTTTCACCCCCACTCCCATGTGGAATGGTTCTTGTGACTTTAGTACTGTTAGGCTCAGGGCCTTAGAGAACACTGGTCTAAGCCCGAAGAAAATGGAGTCACTACCCGGATGGGCTGGGAAAAAGAAAAGGGTGGATGAGTCGATTCCTAAGGAATTCCCAACCCCCTAATGGGTTTAAAAAGTTGGGTACACATGAGGAAGGTGAGAAATGGCCCAGCACTACCATATTGCCCGGTTCATTAGAATCGGACTCCTTTTCATGTCTAAATATTATTAAATTCTTAAGTACTATAATATTATCCATACTAAATATTCATTGTATTGAAATCAAACAAATAAATATATAAACACTCATTGATTGATGGAAACATGCCCTTACAAATGTGCAAATGTCCACAAAAAGAAAACAAAGTAAATAAAATAGGACACCCACCATAGTTGGAAACATGCCCTTTAAATCAATCCAAAGTCCTTGAAATAAACTAAATTATATAAATTAAATAAACAAGGCACCCATGCTGGATGGAAACATGCTTTTTACAATTCCCTTTAAAAATACATATAAATCTAAGGAAAAGAATAAAGCAAGGAAAAATAATACAATGCATATGAAAATAATTAAATAATTAAAAAATAAACAAAACACATCTTAATATTATCCCATTAAGGAAATATGGTGCACTACGATGAGGGCCATGCCTACGGCAGTCCCGAAAGTTAGACGGTTTACATGATATGGTTTTGTTAGAGAATTATAGTTTTTCCTAAACTAGGGTTTTATATTTATACAAATTAGGGTTGTTAGGGTTTTTAAAAATAAAACTATTGTTTTGGGATTTTGGTGTCTTGGTTATTTAGAAAACTAATTTAGGGTTTTGAAAATTGGGAAACATATTAGGGTTTTGGAAATTGGGAAACATATTAGGGTTTTAATATTGGAGAAAATAGGTTTAGGACTTTTGGTTTTTAGAAACACAGATTGGGGTTTTATATGTTGAAAACTAAGGCTTTGATTAAGAAAATTAAAGTTCAATGTATGTCACTAGACACTTAAATAAGCTACATACTTTAATGGGCACTTGAATATTCTACCGTGAAATATGATTCTGTAGATATAAGTTAAGTAGATTATTGGGTGTTTAATAGGCTACTTGATGAAGATAACTACTACATGAAAATAATGAACAAGGTTTGCTACTAGATATTTAATTGTAACTTATCAAACGAATCAAATAATCAAAGTGACTACTGCAACTTCAAATGAATTCAATAATAAAGCCAAACCTCTGTTTGTCGGCTCCACTTAATTATATGCTTATCTAAACCTGTTGTTGTAGGCCCTTAATTTTGACCCCATGTTGGTATGATTATGATTAAAAAATGCCAAAATAAATTTGATCTGACTTTAAAAGATATAAAACTAGTTTATGATTTTTATATAAGTCAGTTCAGATTAAAAAGGCATAAATTCAATTGTAAAACCCTAAATCAAGTTGGTTTGGCCCAAATTAAGAGTTACGGTCCAAGAAATTAAAAAATACAACCTAACTTAGAGTCAAGACAGGCCTAGGCAGTTTGAGCGAGCAAGGCCATATGTCAACCTGGTTGTCCAGGTCGACATGAGCAAGGCCTCATGTCGACCTGGCACTTAGGATCGACATGAACCTAGGTATTTTTTTAGTTTTGGCCACTTGATTCCTGGTTTAGCTAGGATCCATTGTTAAACACGGATCAAGTCAATTAGGTTTAGGGTTAACGGTGAATTGCCTATAAATATAAGTTTAAAAGGCAAGCAAAGGATCGGCAAAAAAATTATCATTGGCAGTGAATAATCAAGGGTGATCCAACAACAAGAATAGAAATAATGATAAAAAAGAAACACTGAGCAACAACAATCAACAATCATTAAACATTCCAAAGCCAGTAACCATTGCCTTTGATTTTTGCTCGGCCAAAAACATTCATTGGTGCAGGCAGCAGCTTGGAATCAATAATCAAATTGGTGGAGCCTTCAAACGAAGATTTTGTGTCTTAAGCTTAATTTTTTTAAATGTACAGTAATTCCATCTTTTCTTTTAAATATTTATGTTGTTTATTGTAATCATTATGTTGATTCAACTTAAGTTGTTGAACCATAGTTTGTCTTGCAACTTATAAAAATCATAAACATCTTGAAAACTCCAAACCCTAATCTGCTTTGCAGTTTATAAGAAACCCTAACCTATATTGCAATTTCAAAAACTCTAGACTCTCTTCTTAATTCCCAAAACCTTAACTATTTTCAAAATATCAAGAACCCTAAGTTGTTTTCTTAATTATCAAAATCCTAAATGTCTAGAACCCTAGCTCCAGAACACCCAGATTTTCTAAACCCTAATCTAAAAATCCTAAAATCCTAGTTTAGAAAAAAACCCTAAAATCCCCAACAAAACTTATTTTGAAAATCATTTACCTTTCAGGGGCGCTGCCCCCTTGACCCCCGCCGGCTAACCGGCTAGCTGGACCGCTGTATGGGCTCGTCGAAGGGGTCAATATTTATTTGTGGATTAAAAGCTAATTTTGTATATCTAACACTTTATTTAAAATTAAAACCTAAATTGGATTATTTGATTTATTTTCACATGCTTTATGATGGATGATACATTTTGATTATTTTATTGCTTATTTTATTTATTCAAACTATGTTTGTTTATTTGGATTTTAATGATGTAAAAGGCATGTTTTCACTCATTGGTGCCTTATTTGTTTAATTTATTTATTTCATGTACTTTAATTTATTTAAAGACTTTGGGACAATTGTAAGGGACACGTTTTCACCTTTTGGTGGGTGTCCCATTTTATTTATTTATCTTGTTTATCCTTTGGGCATTGAACATTATTGTAAGGGCATATTTCCATCCTTGGATGGGTGCCCGTATTGTTTGTTTTATTTCAATAATATGGTGGATGCTTACTTCTTTATTTCTATTACATGTAATATGAATATTATCATAATATTTAAGAATTTTATAATATCTAGACCTGAAAAGGAGGTCTGTTCCAATGAACTAGGGGTTATGGGGTGCTGGGACACTTCTCACCTTTCTCATACGTACGCAACTTTTCAAACCCAATAGGGGGTTGGGGATTCCTTAGGAATCGAGTCATCTACCCCTTTCTTTTCCTAGCTAGTCCGGGTGGTGACTTCATTTTTTTTGGGTTTAGGCCCATGTTCTCTAAGGCCCTGAGCCTAACAGTGCCAAAGTCGCAAAAATCATTGCACCAGGAGTGAGGGTGAAAATCCCTTCTTATAATGGCGACTCCACTGGGGATAAGAGAAGTTGATTTTGTTGGTCTTTATATTATTTAATTCTTTCCTATTATGATATTATCCATTGCATCATCTTAGTTTGCATTGAGTTCGTGAGTTAGGACACTCGTGTTACCCATATTGTGTTATGTAAAGGATACCATACTTTCACTCAAGGTATGGAGATTGAGCATGGTACAACCACTCATAGCCTTGTACCATTTGGTATATACTTGCTATAGGAGCCCAAGCTTTTCAACCCAAAGAATAAAGCTCATGTAGTTGGCCTAGTTACTTTCCTTAGGTTTGAACCCAAATGCTTATTGTTTGACTATGATTGGTATATCTTGGTTTGAATCATGAATTATTTGATTTGCACTTTTCCTAATATGACCTAATTATATTGTAAGCCCAAAATAATTTTTAAAACCCAAAAGACCAAAATTATTTTCAAAACTTTTCAAGATGGTATTTGGACATAAAACCTTTTAAAGATGGGTTAAAATTCTTTTTTCACCTCGTGGCCCAAATACAAATCCTAAAATTTATTTTTAAATAAACATTTTTACAATGGGCTTTAAATACAACTATTGCTTAAAATGTCAAAAGGAATTGTTTAAAAATAAGATACCCCATGTTGGTATTTTGTTGGCCATATACCTAGAAAAAGATACTCGCCATTCATGTGTGGGAGTTATAAGGTTGGAAGGTTTGTTCCTATTATATTGCATTCTTTTAGTTTGTTTGTTACATACACATCCATGCATACATGCATACACACAGTGCATCTCATATCATTGATCCTTTCTAGCTCACATCCCTGGATTACAACAGTTCAAGAGCCTATGACAACCCAACCTATGCTAGCGACGTAGAATCCAGCAATGACTTAGTTAGCTTCTCACAAGAGTGATGGAACCATAGCAAATTCAAAAGATTTTGGATGATGCCCTTGAAGTCAAGATGGAAGAACTAAAGGGGGCCTGTAGACCCTTAATTTTTGACCCAATCCGATCTAATATGTTTTATTTAGCCCAAAATGATTTTTGTTGTTTAATTGGTCCAAAATAATTTTAATTAAGTAATTTTTACCTTAGTATCTAATTTTTATTAATAAAAAAATGAAAAAAAAAACAAATAAAAATTTAAAAATAAAAATAAAAAATAAAATCGGAGTCGGAAAAAAAATTGGCAGCGAAAAGCAGTCGTGCGAGCCCGTGGGCGTTTTGCCCTAGGAATTTCCTACGGGCGGCACGCCCGTAGGCCCAATTTCCTGTGGGTGAAATAACTTCCCGCAGGATTTTCCTGCGGGCGACACACCCACTGGCCCAAAATTGGCCCGCTGCCTTAGTTTTTGCCAATGCAAAATTTTTCGACGCAAATTTGTTGAAACCTAATCCAATTAGGTTTTAATTTCTTTTTTTTTATTAATATTACTTGCCATGTATAATTAGGAAAAAACAACCGAAAACCATTATAAATAAGGACCAATAGAACCAAATTGGGGGAGGGAAGAAAAGAGGCAGTAGCTTGATTTTTTGAAACCAAATCAATGAAGGAAAAGGGAAACTCAATTCAATTGATCTTTAAAGCAGCAACAGCACGAATTAAGGAATTCAAAGGCAACAAAGGCTTGTCTTTGGAGCTAGTTCATCCAAGAAGAATTGTTTTTGGAGGAATCAACAAAAGAAGGTATGAAATTCTAAATTCTAATTTTTTACACAGTAGCTAAACTAGGGTTTTTTGTGTTTTTCAAAAGTTAAAATTTTAGAATTTTAATTTAGTTTTCCAAAGTTAAACGTGACCTTCTTTTCTAAAAAGACTTAAAATTATTATTTTTTCTTCTTAAAAACCTTAAAACTCTAATTGAGCATATTTTTCAACAAAACCAAAATCAAATTCTGTTTCTTTTAAGATTTTAAAGTAGGTTCTATTTCATTCAAAAAACCTTAAAAAAACATCTTTTCTACTTATAAAAACTTCAATCCATTTGTTTAAATTCATAAAACTTCATAAATTATCAAATTGATTTCTAAAACCTTAATTCAAATCTTTTACCCTTGACCTAAATTCTAAAACCCTAAAATCCAAAATTCAACTTTTAAACCTAAAATAATGAACACTGACCCTTTTAAAACCTTAAACCCTAATTTTTATGAACCTTAATCCTTTTAAAACATTAAAAAAACATAGAAAAATAGAAACTCAAAAATTACACAGTAGCTTAAAATTCAATAACCAAAAATCACAAATTAAAGTATTTTAAGGTATTTAAAACCCTAGTTTCATGATTTCATCATTCAAACCTTAATTTGGTTAATCAAAGAGTCTTACCAATCTTTTAAAACATAAAACCCTAATTTATTTTAATTCCATAAAAAGTCACAGTAGCCATAATTGTACTTTTATTTGCTTTATTCAATTCCATACTTGATATGCTTTGATTTATTTCTTATGCTTTAATTTATTTAATTTCAATACTTGATTTATTTATTTTGTCATGGATGGATGTTTGTTTTATATTTTGGTTAATAGCTTTGATGAATGATCATTTACTTTTATCAATTAATTTAGATTTCCAAAAGTTGTAAGAGGTATGTTTCCACTTGGTGGGTACCTCATTAGTTAAACATCATGTAATTTAATTTGCTTTTCTATTTTAGAACCTATGTAAAGGGCATGTTTCTACCTTTTGGTGGGTGTCCTATCTAGGCATGTGATGTAAGGACATGTTTCCATCCTTGGATGGGTGTCCATTTATTTTCTTTGTTTGAACATTGCTTTGACTTTAAATATATTGATGCTTTCTTTTAATTATTGTGTGTAATATGGATAATGTTATTATACTTAAGAATTTTATAATATTAAGACCTGTAAAGGAGGCCGGTTCCAATGAACCGGGCGTTGTGGGGGTGCTGGGCCATTTCTTACCTTCCCCACACGTACCCAACTTTTCGAACCCATTAGGGGGTTGGGAATTCCTTAGGAATCGAGTCATCCACCCCTTTCTTTTTTCCTAGCCTGTCCGGGTGGCGACTCCATTTTCTCCGGACTTAGGTCCGTGTTCTCTAAGGCCCCGAGCCTAAACAGTGCCGAAGTCGCAAGAACCATTCCACCGGGAGTGGGGGCAAAAATCCCCGCTCACAGTGGCGACTCCACTGGGGATAAGAGAAGTTGATTTCATTGGTCTTTATATTATTCTATTCTTTCTTATAATGATTTTATCCATTGCATCATTTAGTTTGCATCGTGTGCGTGAGTTAGGATGCCCGTGTTACCCGTGTTGTGTTATGTAAGTGATACCAAACTTTCACTCAAGGTATGGAGATCGAGCATGGCATAACCACTCATAGCCTCATACCGTTTGGTATATACTTGCTATGGGAACCTAAGCCTTTCTACCCAAAGACTAAAGCTCATGTAATTGGCCTAGTTACTTTCCTTAGGTTTTACCCTAAATGCATGTTGTTTGACTATGGTTAGTTTATCTTAGTCTAAATCATGGCTTATTTGGTTTGTTCTTTTTCTAATATGATCTAAGTATATTGTAAGCTCAAAATAAAATTTTCCTTAAAATCCCAAAGACTAAAACTATTTTCAAAATTTTTCCAAGATGGTCTTTGGACATAAGACTTTTCTAAAAAAATAAATAAATTCTTTGGCCCATGGCCCAAATACTAAGCCCGGAATCCACTTCTCTAAAAATCTTTTTATAATGGGCTTAGAAACAAAATTCTTACAAAGAGCTTGCAAAATATTTAGGTCAATTATGAAATACAAAAAATCAATTGTGGGCCTAGTTTACACTAAGAATAAATTAACTATGGGCTTGTTTTTGGCATGAATCATTAGTTACCTTTTTCAAGTGAGAAATCTATCTATGATAAACCTCTTAATTTTGTTTTAATCCAATGTAGCATAAAAGCTACTTTGGTTGGTTGAATGGATTAAAACCTAATTAATGGGAATTATCATGGATTGATTTCCATTTTCAAGGATATAACTATTGGTTGAAATGTCCGAGGGAATTATTCGAAGGCACGGTACCCCATGTTGGTATTTTGGTTAACCATATACCTAGGAAAAGAGACTCGCCATTCGTGTGTGGATGTTATAAGGTTGGAAGGAACGTCCTAATTTTTCCTTGTTTGTCTATTGTTTGTGCATACATACATACATGCATACATTTGCATCTCATATCATTAATCCTCTTTGGCTTAGAAGCCCTGGATTACGATAGTTCAAAAGCTTACAATCTGACCTACGCCGGAGATGAGATATCTCGCAACGACTCAATCACTTGCTCACCAAGAACAATGGAGCCCGAACAAATTCAAAGAATAGTGGATGAAGCCCTCAATCCCAAGATGGAAGAAATAAAAGAGGCCCTAGCTGAGACCATGAGGAACCAATTGACTGCAATCTTAGAGAATCATGCCGAGGCTTCTGCTAGCACTAAGAAGCCAAAGGACAAAGGGAAGATGAAAGTTAATGAAGTGGCTTGTGATGATGAGAAGGTGATCATTGACGATGATGATTGGGCTCAATACTACCAAGATCTTCAAGATAAAAAGGAGCCAAAGGTTGTTGAGAAGGCAACTATTGAAAAGACCGAGACATCTGATATTGAAAAGATGATTGCTGATTTAGAAAAGAAATTTGATAAAAAGCTGAAAACTGAAGAAATGTCTGAAGTTGACAAATTATTTAAGCTAGATGAAGAGGTCCCTTATAAGTTCAAGATGCCATCTTTTGTAAAGTATAATGGCACTGGAAATCCTCATCTCCATGTGAAGTAGTATAACACTGCCATGCAATCTGCCCGAGCTACTAAGGCTCAAACCCTAAGGTACTTCATGCTCTCATTGGACCCTGTTGTCCAAAATTGGTTCAATACCTTAGATGATGTAACACAAAAGAGTTGGGATCTACTTTACAAAGCCTTCATCCAACAATATGGATACAATGTTGAAATGGAAGTTACCTTAATGGAAGTTGAGTCCATTAGGCAATGACCAAATGAAAATTTTGTAGATTATGTCAATAGATGGAGAAACAATGCTGCTTTACTTAAGAAGAGGCCCGATGAATCCGATCAAATAAGGATGATTGTGAGAGGGGTATTGCCTAATCTTCGTGAGAGGATGTCTCATACACTCATACATGATTTCAAAGATCTTCTCCAAGCTGGTCTACAAATTGAAGAGTGGGAAAGGGAGAAGAATCTCTTTTCAATAAAAAGGAATGAGAAAGGGAACTACCAGTCGGGCAATCAAAGCACACAAAAAGAAGTTGATGTTAATGCCGCTAGTCAAGGAGGAATGAGGCAGTTATCATATCTGGGGAAGCCACTATCTTGGGTTCTCAATAAGCTACAAAAGAAGGGATTGTTACAACCCTTGACTCCTCGTCCTTTGCCTAATCCTATTCCACCTAACTTTGATACTAATGCATTTTGCCAATTCCATCAAAGGCCTGGACACGAAATGGACAATTGCATGAAGTTGAGGCATGAGATCCAGAATTTAATTGATAATGGCAAGTTGCCCGAGCCGGACAAGCCCAACACCAAAGATAATACATTTCCAAGGTTCAACAGAGTGCCACCACCAGCAACCTTCATGGTGGGAAAAGGATTGGAAGAAGACTTTGTTTTATCATCCTTTCAAGATGGAAATATTGAAGATGTGAAAGGAAAAGAGGCCTAACTCAATGAACTTTCCTTAGCTTGAATGTTGCTTTTCAATCTTACTTTCTTTAATATTTTAGAACTATTGTATTTTTCAAATTTAAATTATTTTTATCATAAATTTTTATGCTCAACCAATGAGGAATTTAGCTTGATGTTTATAAATTAATGTGTCTAGGCATCATGACTCGAATGACTTTACTAGATGAGGGAATTACTCTATAGCATTGAGTTGTGTATGCTTACTTAGAGAGGGCTCCTACATAATTATCTTTGTCTAGGTCTTAGTCAGTCTTAGAACATGCTTTGACAAACTTTTGAGGCAAAATTGAACTCTGCTTATTTAAGGGAGAGATGATCTAGGCATTGTTTGATTAGCCAACAACTAGTATCCACCCAATTAAATATTAATCCCTAGTTGTCCCTTTGAGCCTTCATAAAATTTTAGCTATTGGCATATAACCTCAACAACCTACCTTGAGCTATTGTGATACTTTTGACAAGTCTTATGATCACAAAGGTGAAAAGGCAAGAAGATCAAAGAAAGTAATGAATAGTCAAGACTATGAAGATAGTTGAAGTTCTCAAGACCATAAGGATAGTTGATGTTCTCAAAACCTTAAGGGTAGTTGAAGTTCCCTTAATGTCTCTAATATATCAAGACAACATCAACATTAGAGTAACAAATGATTTATCCCTGTTAAAGAAGATTTATGTTACTCCACTCATCCATTATTGGAAGCCCAAGTTGGTACAAACAAGACAACTCTGTTTGAGCTAGAACCAAAAAAAACAAAAAAAAAAAAAGAAGAAAGAAAAAAGAAAAAGGAAAAAAGAAAAAAGAAGAACAAATGAAATTCAAAAAGCCAACTGAGTTCTCTTTTACCTAAAGCAGCAAAAGGCTTCCATAAGGACGGTTTGACTTGAATTGGTCCAACCTAACCAAAGATTCAATCAAAATTGGAGAAAAGGAGGGAGACCATCCAGTTCTTGAAAGTTTTGTACTTGATAGTCCAACAAGAAAGAATGAAAAAATGATAAAATGCTCAAAGAAAGGGAAGAGTAAGGAAAATAAAGAGAAAGGAAAGGGAAGAGTAAGAGAAATAAAGAAAAGGGAGAAGAAGAAAAGGAAACAAATTTGGGTACCAAACTTTTTTCAAGGGCAAAGACTGTCCCTATCAAGATCCATATTAATGCCAAGAAGATATAGAAGGAATTTGGAGTCTAGCAAGATTGCCTCTAAGCCGCTTAAAATTCAAACAAGAAATTTATAGTGTGAAGGCTTGTCCATTGTATCACATCAGCCCCAACTTACAAATGGCCTTCACTTTAACCCATGTCCCTTATAGGCCCCATTTCAAGCTTATCAAAGACCTGTTGATCTCTCTTGGTAGGTAGAATTTATTAGTGGAGATAGTTTGAATAAGCATGCATATGGGATAGACAATATTTAAACTCAAATGAGACCTTTGGCCAAGTAATGTATATGTGCCTATCTGAAGTGCAACAGTTCTTGCTTAAATAGAAATGATTTCCGAGTTTAGTACGGTAACTAGGGTTGTCATGTTATAGATATGTTAATTTGGAAAAATCAAGTCCTGAGGTACATTGACATTAATTTGGCAAAGCCAACATTTGATTTCAAAATCAAAATTCAAAAAAAAAATGTTTTGTCATACAAAGTCTTCAAGTTAAGGGAAGTATGTTGAACCTCCAAAGGATATATTGGGCAAAGGAAATGATTATTGGCAAGCTGCCAATTGACATGTTGAAACATAATTCGAAATGGATGCATCCCTGACTCTACCATTAGGGGTCTCTACCATTATTCATGTTTTCAACATCTTGAAGATAAAAGCCACAAATGCAAAGCTTTCGATCATTCCAATGTAAGACTTGAGCAAGCGTCAAAATGGAACCAATGAGAACACTTCTGCTGATCACCTCGGTCTGTGAGTCGATGGAACAACTGTAAGTATTATTCATGCATATCATGCATACATGAGCATATCACATCATACTTTCTTGTCCTGTATTGTCTATTCTTTATCAAAGTGAATAGCAAACACTCTGTGAAGTGAAGAATCAAAAGAAGATGTCAAATCAGGAAGGCATGGAAATCCCATTGCTTGAGAAAGCTCCATTAATTTTGCAAAGAGAAGAAATGCATGTTTGTGTGAAGAACTAGACAAGAAAAATATCAATCAAAGCTTGCATGAAAAAAATCTTTGGTTTGAGCCTACACAGGGGGCAAAGTTTCTCCTTTTCAATTTTTTGGGTTTATATGCCAAATATTTTTAAACTCACTTACAAATATTTTGCCACACAGGGGGCAAGGAGAGGATATAAGGTCCAATTAAAAATAGCTAAATCTTTGCAAAAAGGAAGAACAAAAGAATGGAACAATTAGAACTCTCAAAAGAATGAAGATGCAAAAGACGAAAGATCAATCGAGCTAAAAGAGTTGAAGCCAGGGTAAAGACCCGACCTCTAATGGATAAAGATCAATGTTTCAAGGGTAAAGACTCGATGTCAAAAGATGAAGATTCATTTTCAAGGATAAAGACTTGGTCTCAAAGGATGAAGATCCAATTTGATGGTGAAGAATCACAATGCATAAAACAGCTAGAGCATTCAGACTTCCCAGCTAAAAGGTTAGTCAAATTCAATTCAAGCTCGGGTCCAAGTACCCAATCTCGGGTCCAAGTACCCAAATCAAACCAATCTCGGGTCCAAGTACCCAAATCAAATCAATCTCGGGTCCAAGTACCCAATCCCGGGTCCAAGTACCCAAAATTAATTCAAGCTCGAGTCCAAGTACCCAATCCCGGGTCCAAGTACCTAAATCAAGTACCCAAATTAGCTCAAAATTAATTCAAACCGGGTTAGAACCTAGAATTATCCTTGAGTCCAGAACTCGAACCGGATCCAGAACCCAAATTTTCCTTAGGTCCAGAACCTAGAATTATTCTTGAGTCTAGAACTCGAACTGGGTCCAGAACCCAAATTTTCCTTAGGTCCAGAACTTAGAATTATCCTTGAGTCCAGAACTCGAACCGAGTCCAGAACCCAAATTTTCCTTAGGTCCAGAACCTAGACTTTTTCTCGGGTCCAGAACCCAAAGTTTCCTTAGGTCTAGAACCTAGAATTATTCTTAAGTCCAGAACTCGAACTGGGTCCAGAACCCAAATTTTCTTTAGGTCCAAAACCTAGAATTATCATTGAGTCCAGAACTCGAACCGGGTCCAGAATCCAAATTTTCCTTAGGTCCAGAACCTAGAATTTTTCCATGAGTCCAGAACTCAAATTGGGTCCAAGTACCCAAAACAAGTCGCCATCTCCAAAAATTAAGTCTTTTTGCTTTTCACTCTCTTTCACTAAGGTTTCAGATCATTCAAGCAGGGGGCAAACTGTAGACCCTTAATTTTTGACCCAATCCGATCTAATATGTTTTATTTAGGCCAAAATGATTTTTGTTGTCTAATTGGTTCAAAATAATTTTAATTAAGTAATTTTTACCTTAGTATCTAATTTTTATTAATAAAAAAATGAAAATAAACAAATTAAAATTAAAAAATAAAAATAAAAAATAAAATCGAAATCGGAAAAAAAATCGGCAGCGAAAAGCAGTCGTGCGGGCCCGTGGGCGTTTTGCCCGCAGGAATTTCCTACGGGCGGCAAGCCCGTAGGCCAAGCACTTCACCCACAGGCCTGCGGGCGTTTTGCCCACAAGAATTTCCCGCAGGATTTTCCTACGGGCGACACACCCACTGGCCCAAAATTGGCCCGCTGCCGCAGTTTTTGCCAGCTCAAAATTTTTCGACGCAAATTTTTTGAAACCTAATCCAATTAGGTTTTAATTTCTTTTTTTTATTAATATTACTTGCCATGTATAATTAGGAAAAACCAACCGAAAACCATTATAAATAAGGACCAATAGAACCAAATTGGGGGAGGGAAGAAAAGAGGCAGTAGCTTGATTTTTTGAAACCAAATCAGTGAAGGAAAAGGGAAACTCAATTCAATTGATCTTTAAAGCAGCAGCAGCACGAATTAAGGAATTCAAAGGCAACAAAGGCTTGTCTTTGGAGCTAGTTCATCCAAGAAGAATTGTTTTTGGAGGAATCAACAAAAGAAGGTATGAAATTCTAAATTCTAATTTTTTACACAGTAGCTAAACTAGGGTTTTTTGTGTTTTTCAAAAGTTAAAATCTTAGAACTTTAATTTAGTTTTCCAAAGTTAAAACACTAAAACGTGACCTTCTTTTCTAAAAAGACTTAAAATTATTATTTTTTTCTTCTTAAAAACCTTAAAACTCTAATTGAACATATTTTTCAACAAAACCAAAATCAAATTTAATTCTTTTAAGATTTTAAAGTAGGTTCTATTTCATTCAAAAAGCCTTAAAAAAACATTTTTTCTACTTATAAAAACTTCAATCCATTTGTTTAAATTCATAAAACTTCATAAATTATCAAATTGATTTCTAAAACATTAATTCAAATCTTTTACCCGTGACCTAAATTCTAAAACCCTAAAATCCAAAATTCAACTTTTAAACCTAAAATAATGAACACTAACCCTTTTAAAACCTTAAACCCTAATTTTTATGAACCCTAATCCTTTTAAAACATTAAAAAAACATAAAAACATAAAAACTCAAAAATTACACAGTAGCTTAAAATTCAATAACCAAAAATCACAAATTAAAGTATTTTAAGGTATTTAAAACCCTAGTTTCATGATTTCATCATTCAAACCTTAATTTGGTTAATCAAAGAGTCTTACCAATCTTTTAAAACATAAAATCCTAATTTATTTTAATTCCATAAAAAGTCACAGTAGCCATAATTGGACTTTTATTTGCTTTATTCAATTCCATACTTGATATGCTTTGATTTATTTCTTATGCTTTAATTTATTTAATTTCAATACTTCATTTATTTAATTTGTCATGGATGGATGTTTGTTTTATATTTTGGTTAATAGCTTTGATGAATGATTTGTTTATGATGAATGATCATTTACTTTTATCAATTAATTTAGATTTCCAAAAGTTGTAAGAGGTATGTTTCCACTTGGTAGGTACCTCATTAGTTAAACATCATGTAATTTAATTTGCTTTTCTATTTTAGAACCTATGTAAAGGGCATGTTTCTACCTTTTGGTGGGTGTCCTATCTAGGCATGTGATGTAAGGACATATTTCCATCCTTGGAAGGGTGTCCATTTATTTGCTTTGTTTGAACATTGCTTTGACTTTAAATATATTGATGCTTTCTTTTAATTATTGTGTGTAATATGGATAATGTTATTATACTTAAGAACTTTACAATATTAAGACCTATAAAGGAGGTCGGTTCTAATGAACCGGGCGTTGTGGGGGTGCTGGGCCATTTCTCGCCTTCCCCACACGTACCCAACTTTCCGAACCCATTAGGGGGTTGGGGATTCCTTAGGAATTGAGTCATCCACCCCTTTCTTTTTTCCCGGCCCGTCCGGGTGGTGACACCATTTTCTCCAGACTTAGATCCGTGTTCTCTAAATACTGATTTCAAGAATCATTCCACCGGGAGTGGGGGAGAAAATCCACCCTCATAGGGCCCTGGCTGAGATCATGAAAAACCAAATGGCTACAATGTTTGGGAACACTGTTGAAGCATCTGCTAGTACCAAAAAGTATAAAGACAATGGAAAGGCTAAGGTTGGTGAAGTAGCCTTCGATAATGATAGGATGGTTTTGGATGGTGATGAATACTGGACTTGGTACTTTCAAGATCCTCAAGATAAGAAGGATTCAAAAGTTGTGGAGAAACCAACTGTTGAAAAGATCGAGACCTCTGATGTTGAGAAGATGATTGCTGATCTGGAGATGAAGTTTGAGAAGAAGCTCCAAACCTAAGAGATATCAGAAGTGGACAAGTTTTTTGAACAAGATGATGAGGTTCCTGTAGACCTTTAATTTTTGACCTAGTCTGGTCCGATATTTTATATATAGTCTAAAAAAATTTTCGTGATATTTTAATTAAATAATATCTATTTTAGTATTTATTATTTATAATTTTTTATAAAAATAAAAATTAAAGTAATATTAGTAAAGTTAAAAAATATATAAATAAAAAAATAAAAAAATCGGGGACGAAAAAATCAGAAAGCGAATCGGCCTGGGCCAATTCGCTGCAGGAAAATCCTGCAGGCGAATTGGCGCCCGCCCGCAGCAAATTCTCACAATTCTCTCAATTTTCAGCCCGTAGCAGTTTTTTCACCAATGCAATTTTCCAACACAGCTTTTTTCAAAACCAAATTCTATTTGGTTTTGGTTTCTTTTCCTAATTATTTTTAATTTCCTTAAACAATTAGAAGTAAGATTATGATTTTTCCTATAAATACCACATTAAAACACAGAATTAAAGGATCAAAAATTTGTTTCTACTGAGCTAAACTTGGGACTTCTAACTTGGGAGAAAAAAGAGGACAGGAACCATAAGGAGCAAGAGACATTAGCAACAAGAAGCAATCATCAAAGGCAGCAACATTGCCTTTGTCATTGTTCATCTAGAAGCAAATTGTGGAGGAACCAACGAATGGAGGTTTGATTATAAATCTTTGCTTTGATTATATTTACAATGTTATTGCCATATTTTCTTTTAAATACTTCTATTATTTGTTTTGATGTTGAGTCAGTAACCTAAATTATTAAACTTAGTAATATGTTTTACATATTAAATCGTCCATTCATCCAGTAGCCTAAGTCTTTGATCAAAACTTCAAAAACCCTATATCATCCTTCTATTTCCAAAACTTCAAAAACCCTAAAACTGTTTTTCTACTTCCAAAACTTCAAAAACCCTAAAACTGTTCTTCTATTTCCTAAACTTCAAAAACCCAAATCTGTCCTCCTATTTCCAAAAAATTTAAAAACCTAAATTGTTTTTCCCGAACTATTTTCTTAATCATCTAAACTCTAACTTTTTTGTCCAAAATTTTCAAATGTCTTCTTAAATCTCCAAACCCTAATCTTCTTTACAGTTTCTAAAAACTTTAATCATAATTGTTTTTATAAAAATCTAAACTATTTTCTTAAATCCTAAGATTAAATATGTTTTCCAAAATACCAAAAACCCTAATTTTCTCAAAATCCTAATCCACTAAACCCTAATTTTCATAAACCCTACTTCTTAAAACATCAAAACTTTATAACAAGTACATCAACACCTAAAACCATAATCCAGTGAATCTAAAACCCAATCTTTTAAAATTATAAATCCTAATGTCTTAAAAAACCCTAATTTCATAATGTTTGCTTAAAACCCTAACTAAACCTACTTTTTTAAAATCACAGTAACATTATTTACATAAAAACATCCAAAACCTTAAATCTTTTAAACATCCAGTAGCTATGATATTACTTTAAAATATTTCTCTTATTGAACATAAAACCCTAAAAACCCTACTTCATGCATGAATCCCTAAAGTTAATATATTTACTATTTTATTTAAATTGGATGAATGTTTATTATATATTTTGATTGATGTTTGATATCTTTAATGAATGATTTATTTATGATGAATGGTTATTTACTTTTATTGATTTAGTTTGATTTCCAAATATTGTAAGAGGTATGTTTCCATATTTTTGGGTACCTCATGTCATGAGCATCATGTAATTTATTTTATTTTTAAGATTTTGGACTAATGTAAAGGGCATGTTTCCACCTTTCGGTGGGTGTCCTATTTAGTTTAGACATGAATGATGTAAGAACATGTTTCTACCCTCAGATGGGTGTCCATTTATTTACTTTGTTTGGACATTCCTTTGATTTTAATATAATGATGCTTTATTTTAATTGTTGCATGTAATATGGATAATATTATTATATTTAAGAATTTTATAATATTAAGATCTGCAAAGGAGACCAATTCCAATGAATCGGGCGTTGTGGGGTGCTGGGCCATTTCTCACCTTCCCCACATGTACCCAACTTTTTGAACCCATTAGAGAGTTGGGGATTCCTTAAGAATCAAGTCATCCGCCTCTTTCTTTTTCCCGGCCCGTCCGGGTGGCGACTCCATTTTCTTCGGGCTTAGGCACGTGTTCTCTAAGGCCTCTAGCATAAATAGTGCCCAATTCGTAAGAACCATTCCACCGGGAGTGGGGATGAAAATCCCTACTCACGGTTCCTTATAAATTCAAGATGCCATCTTTTGCTAAGTTTGATGGAACTAGCAACCCTCATCTTCATATGAAGCAGTATATCACAGCTATACAGTCTGCTTTAGCTACTAAGACTAAAACTCTAAGGTACTTCATGCTTTCACTGGATCTGGTTGTGCAAAATTGGTTCAACACCTTAGAGGATAGTACTCAAAAGAGCTGGGATTTGTTGTATAAGGCCTATATCCAACAATATGGGCATAATGTGGAATTGGAAGTGACTTTAATGGAAGTAGAATCAATAAGGCAAAATCATAATGAAAATTTCGTTGACTATGTGAAGAGGTGGAGAAACAAGGCTACTCTCCTTAAGAAAAGGCCCAATTGTGAGCGGGGATTTTTGCCCCCACTTCCGGTGGAATGGTTCTTTTGACTTCAGCACTGTTTAGGCTCGGGACCTTAGAGAACACAGGCCTAAGCTCGGAGAAAATAGAGTAGCCACTCGGACGGGCCGGGAAAAAGAAAGGGGTAGATGACTCAATTCCTAAGGAATCCCCAACCCCTTAACGGGTTCGAAAAGTTGGGTACGTGTGGGGAAGGTGAGAAATGGCCCAGCACCCCCATAACGTCCTATTCATTGGAACCAGCCTCCTTTGTAGGTCTTAATATTATAAAATTCTTAAATATAACAATATTATCCATACTATATGCAACAATTAAAATAAAACATCATTATATTAAAATCAGAGCAATGTCCAAACAAAACAAATAAATGGACACCCATCCGAGGATGGAAACATGTCCTTACATTGTCCATGTCTAAACTAAATACGACACCCACCGAAAGGTGGAAACATGTCCTTTACATTGGTCCAAAATATAAAAGCAATTTAAATTACATGATAATTAATTAATGAGGTACCCAATAATGGAAACATGCCTCTTACAAATTTAATACCAAAATAAACAAATAATAATCATAATAATAAAGAAAATGTCCATCCATGATAAATTAAATAAATCAAGTATTGAAATTAAATAAATCAACAATCAAAACATATAATAAACTACATAATCAAATCTAAAATTAAATAAAGCAATAAAAAGAATAAGTTTAGGGTTTTAAAGAATTTAGGGTTTTTGGAACTTAGAGTTTTGGAACTTAGAGTTTTATTATTATTATTATTATTATTATTTAGGCTACTGTGAGACTTTTTGGAAAAATGGAATGGATTAGGGTTTTATAATTTTAAGAAAGTAGTAAGGTTTTTGGTTAATCAAATTAGGGTTTAGGGCTAACATCATGAAATTAGGGTTTTGGAACCTTAAGACATTAGGGTTTATAATTTTAAAAGATTGGGTTTTAGGTTCACTGGATTATGGTTACTGAGTTAGGAATTAGGATTTTAGATTTACTAGATTGGGTTTTAGGTTCACTGGATTAGGGCTTTAGGGTGTTGATGAACTTGTCATAAAGTTTTGACGTTTTAAGAATTAGGATTTAGGAAAACTAGGGTTTACTGGATTAGGTTTTAAGAAAATTAGGGTTTAGGAAAATTAAGGAATTAAGACACTAGGGTTAGGGTTTTGAGAATTAATAAGATAGTTTAGGGTTTTTGATATTTTGGAAAATATATTCAATCTTAGGATTTAAGAAAATAGTTTAGAGTTTTATAGAAACAATTAAATTAAAGTTTTTAGAAACTGTAAAGAATATTAGGGTTTGGAGAATTAAGAAGACATTTTGAAGTTTCGAAAAAATAAGTTAGGGTTTAGATGATTAAGAAATTTAGGGCTAAAGAGAGAAAGATTTATGGTTTTAAAATTTTGGAAACAAAAGAATGATTTAGGGTTTTGATAATTTAATCAATGACTTAGCCTACTGGATGGTTTTAAGTTTTTAGTTTTTATAAAACATGCAAGTGGAGTCTTGAAAACCAACTGATTAATGTATTAACTAAAGTAAACAATTAAAGTTATTAAAAAAAATATCAAGTTAATGCATATTCTTATTAATCAAAGAAAACGAAGCTACTGTGAACATATAATTTATGATTAAAGATCAAACCTACGTAGTCGGTTCCAAAAAAAAAACATGATTTCTGGATGAACAATAACAAAGGCAGTGTTATTGCATTTGATGGGTTGATGATTGATGAATACTTACTTGCTGCCAATTCCTTTTTGTCGTCTCTTGCTTTGCTATTTAATCCTCTTAATGTTAATTGTCGCTCTCTACTTTGCTTTTTTCCTTAGGGTTTTTTGTGTTCTGTCCCTTTTTTCCTTCCCCGATTCTTGTGTTTTAATGCGGTATTTATAGGAAAAAATCCAAACCTAATTCTAATTGTTTAAGGAAATTAAAACCATTTAGGAAAAGAAATCAAAACCAAATAGAATTCAGTTTCGAAAAAAACTACGCTAGAAAAAATTTTGCTACGGGCTATGAGCGGGCCAGCTAGAATTGCATGCTAGTTGGCAAGCTGGGGCGCGGGCCAGCCAATTCTCCACAGGAATTTTCTACGGGGAATTGGCTCAAGCCAATTCACTTTCGGCAACGAAAATTTTTCATTGCCGATTTTTTCATCACTGATTTTTTATTTATTTATTTATTATTATATTTTTTAACTTTACTAATACTACCTTTTTTATTTTTATTAAAAAATAAATATTATTTAATTAAAATACCACAAAAATTATTTTAGACTATAAAAAATATTAGACCAGACTGGGTCAAAAATTGAGGGTCTATAGTTTGCCCCCTGCTTGAACGATCTGAGACTTGGTAAAAGAGAGTGAAAAGTAACATGACTTTTAATAGATTTTGGATGAGGATGGGTACTTGGATTCAATTTGAGTACTTAGACCCGTGATTGGATACATGGATCCGAGATTGGGTACTTGAACCCGAGATTGAATTGGATTTGGGTACTGAGACCCAAGATTGGGTACTTGGACCTGAGACTGAATTTGATTTGGGTACTTGGACCCAAGACTAAATTGGATTTGGGTACTTGGACCCAAGATTGAATTTGATTTGGGTACTTGGACCCGAGATTGGGTACTTGGACCCATGACTGAATGGGTTTGGGTACTTGGACCCAAGACTAAATTGGATTTGGGAACTTGGACCCGAGATTGGGTACTTGAACCCGAGACTGGATTGAATTTGAATACTTGGACCTGGAATTGGGTGCTTGGACCCGAGATTGAATTAGATTTGGGTACTTGGACCCGAGATTGAGTTGGATTGTGCAGTTTTTACCAGAGAGATTTTTCCAACGCAATTTCTTCCGAAACCAAATTCTATTTGGTTTCGGTTTTTTTTCCTAATTAATTATAGTTTCCTTAAACAATTGGAATTAATCTTCCAAAATTTCCTATAAATAACACTAAAAAGACACAGAAAGGAGGAGGAAACTTTAAAAATTGATCGGACTTGGAATTTTAGAGGATCGGACTTTAAAATTTTGGCAGTGAAACAATTAAACTTTTTAGAGGAGAGGAATAAGCAAGCAATCAAGCCATCAAAGGCAGCAATCTTGCTTTTGTCTTTGTTCATTCAGAAGTTAATTTTGGTGGAACCAACTATGCAGGTTTGATCCTTAATCATAAACTACTCATAGGAGTGTTTTTTTTTATTCATAATAATATACACACAAAACTTTGATCTTTAAATATGTAGTAAATTGATCCTTCTATTTCTAAAAACCCTAAAAAATACTTTCTATTTCCAAAAACCTTAAGAACCCTAATTTATTTCTTCTAAACCTTAAAACCCTAAATTATTCCTTCTATTTCCAAAAACCATAAAAAATACTTTTCTGTTTCCAAAAACCCTAAATCGTTTTGCCTATTTCCAAAAACTTTATAAAACTCTAAATTGGTTTCTCAAATCCTAAAACCAAACATATTTTCTGAAACACCAAAAACCAAAACAGTAAACCTAAATTTTCCTAAACCCTAATTCATTGAATTCAAAACCCCAAACTAGTTAATTTAAAACCCAAAGCCATAATCTAATAAAACTAAAATAACAATCCATTTAACATGAATTATAAACCTCATATCTTAAAATGTCAAAACCCTAATTTTATAATTTTACCCCTCACATCCTAATTTGATCAATCAAAGAATCTTACTAATTTCATAAATTATAAAACCCTAAATCTTTAAAACGTCCTGTAGCATTATTCATTTAAAAAATAATATTAGTTACTAACCCTATTTTCTAAATTCTAAACCCTAAAATCTTAATTTTCAACACTAAAATCTACAATCCTAGAAGCCAGTTTCTAAAATTTTTTGGGGCGCTGCCCCCGGGGGACCGCCGTATGGGCTCGTCGAAGGGGTCAATATTCATTTGTGTATTATGAGTCCGTGTATTTAACTTTCCTTTTTCCAAAGCCCTAATTTAGTAATTAAAATTCTAAAATCCTATTTTAAGATGTGAACCCTAAATTATATATTTATTGCTTTATTTAATTTTAGATTTGATTATATAGTTTATTATATGTTTTGATAGTTTATTTATTTAATTTCAATGCTTGGTTTATTTAATTTATCATGGATGATATTCTCTTTCTTATTATGATTATTATTTGTTTTGTAAGAGGTATGTTTCCATTATTGGGTACCTCATTAGTTAAATTCTATGTAATTTAAATTGCTTTTATATTTTGGACCAATGTAAAGGACATGTTTCTACCTTTTGGTGGATGTCCTATTTAGCTTAGACATAGATAATGTAAGGGCATGTTTCCATCCTCGGATGGGTATCCATTTATTTGCTTTGTTTAGACATTATTTTGATTTTTAATATAACGATGCTTTATTTTAATTGTTGCATGTAATATGGATAATATTGTTGTACTTAAGAATTTTATAATATTAAGACCTGTAAAGGAGGCTGGTTCCTATGAACCGGGCATTGTGGGGGTGCTGGGTCATTTCTCACCTTCCCCACACGTACCCAACTTTTCAAACCCATTAGGGTGTTGGGGATTCCTTAGGAATCGAGTCATCCACCCCACAATTAAAGTTATTAAAACAAAGATCAAGTTAATGCATATTCTTATTAATCAAAGAAAATGAAGCTACTGTGAACATATAATTTATGATTAAAGATCAAACCTACGTAGTCGGTTCCACAAAAAAAAAACTGATTTCTGGATGAACAATAACAAAGGCAGTGTTATTGCATTTGATGGGTTGATGATTGATGAATACTTACTTGCTGCCAATTCCTTTTTGTCGTCTCTTGCTTTGCTATTTAATCCTCTTAATGTTAATTGTCGCTCTCTACTTTGCTTTTTTCCTTAGGGTTTTCTGTGTTCTGTCCCTTTTTTCCTTTCCCGATTCTTGTGTTTTAATGCGGTATTTATAGGAAAAAATCCAAACCTAATTCTAATTGTTTAAGGAAATTAAAACCATTTAGGAAAAGAAATCAAAACCAAATAGAATTCGGTTTCAAAAAAAACTACGCTAGAAAAAATTTTGTTGGTGAAAGTTGCTACGGGCTACGAGCGGGCCAGCTAGAATTGCATGCTAGTTGGCAAGCTGGGGCGCGGGCCAGCCAATTCTCCACAGGAATTTTCTACGGGGAATTGGCCCAAGCCAATTCACTTTCGGCAACGAAAATTTTTCATTGCCGATTTTTTCGTCACTGATTTTTTATTTATTTATTTATTATTATATTTTTTAACTTTACTAATACTACCTTTTTTATTTTTATTAAAAAATAAATATTATTTAATTAAAATACCACAAAAATTATTTTAGACTATAAAAAATATTAGACCAGACTGGGTCAAAAATTAAGGGTCTATAGTTTGCCCCCTGCTTGAACGATTTGAGACTTGGTAAAAGAGAGTGAAAAGTAACATGACTTTGAATAGATTTTGGATGAGGATGGATACTTGGATTCAATTTGAGTACTTAGACCCGTGATTGGATACATGGATCCGAGATTGGGTACTTGAACCCGAGATTGAATTTGATTTGGGTACTGAGACCCAAGATTGGGTACTTGGACCTGAGACTGAATTTGATTTGGGTACTTGGACCCAAGACTAAATTGGATTTGGGTACTTGGACCCGTGATTGAATTTGATTTGGGTACTTGGACCCGAGATTGGGTACTTGGACCCATTACTGAATTGGGTTTGGGTACTTGGACCCAAGACTAAATTGGATTTGGGAACTTGGACCAGAGATTGGGTACTTGGACCCGAGACTGGATTGGATTTGAATACTTGTACCTAGAATTGGGTACTTTGACCCGAGATTGAATTAGATTTGGGTACTTGGACCCGAGATTGGGTTGGATTTCGGTACTTGGACCCATGGCTGGGTACTTAGACCTAATATTGAATTGGATTTGGGTACTTAGACCCGAGATTGGGTACTTGGACTCGAGATTGAATCTGATTTGGGTACTTAGACCCGAGATCAAATTTGATTTGGGTACTTGGACCCAGGATTGAATTGGATTTCACTGACCTTTTATTAGTTGAGGATTCTGGCTTAACTGGTTGTTCCATTCTTTTGTTCTTCCTTTTGCAAAAAAATCAGCTATTTTTAGTTGGCCTGTAATATCCTCATGTATGCCCTAGAAGTTTTGATTATGTTGTTATTGTTATTGTTGTTGTTGTTGTTGTTGTTGTTGTTGGTTTAAAATGTGATTAAATGTATGTGTTGTGTGATAAAAAAAAGAAGAAGAGAGAATGTTCATGTGTTATTTGAAAGAAAAGTGATGTGTAGAGAAGATGTATATGTAGTGTATATGGCAATATATATGGCATATATGTTGGTCAAAGGGAGAGTCAAGGTGTTGGATATAGTGGAAGAAGATATTTAGTTTTGTTATTGAAATTACTATAAAGGGCATGCTAAATAAAAGGAAGTGTAATTATGTTTAAGAGGGCATTTTGGTAATTCTTCTTTTGGAAATTGTGTGGTGGAGGTTAAAAGAGGATTTGACTTTTGTTTGATCTATTTCTTTTCTTCTTTTCACGTGTGGCCGGCCAACTTAGAGAGCAAGAGAGAAAACAAGAGTTGATGATATTTGAAGCTCAAATTGAAGAAGTTTTCAAGTGGTTAAGTGGAAATCCAAGAAGATTCATTATTTTTGGTAAGTCTCTCTTGATTCTCTTAGTTTATTTAAGTTGGTTGTGAGTTTGGTTGTGGATTTTTGATGGTAGGGTTGTGTTGATTATTATATGTTGGATTTAATTGGTTGTGGTGTTGGTTTTGGATTTGAAGATGATAAGTTAAGAGTGATGTTGGTTTTAGGGTTTTGGAAATGGTAAGTGATAAATTATATTGTGTTATTTTGGATTAGGTTTTGGAAGAAGGTGATTTGCTCTAATTTGAGAAGTGAAGAATTCTTGGAGAAAAGAAAGTGTTTAGAGTTGTATATTTGGTGCTAAAGGTAAGTACAAACTATATGGTTACAAACATGCATATGTTGTTTAATCTTAAAACACTTTTGTTTGTAAATGTGATAAGGTATCAAATGTATTGTTAATGAATGTTGGTGATGAAAATATTGTGATGAGCATGTAAAATAATTGCTAATGATGTTGATTATGTCCATTTGAATGAGGTTATGTTGTGTACAATATGTTTTAAGTTAACCAAAAGAAATTTGGCTACATTTAGGGTTTATGCATGAGAGACACGTAATTTGGGGCGGTCGCTATTATTCATGTGCGGTCGCTATTATTCATGTGCGGTCGCGACTTAGGTCGGGCTTTTGGCCGCGAAACCTACTGTAATAAGGTTTCATCTTGTAATTGTAGGGAGCGGTCGTATTCAGGTGAGGCGCGACCGCTAGAAAGGTTCTGTTCACCTTATTGGAAGCAACCTAATCCTGCAACAAGATTCTCAAATACATGTTAAATAGATCATCCATTTGAGTTGTCAAGGATCAAAATAGAGATCATTTGTCTAACATCATTGTTGAATCATGAAATGTGAGATGATATGGAATTGATAATGCATATGATATTACATGAACAAGGTTATGTATTGTGTATTGTGAGGCTTGTGAATGGTGATGTGTATTATGAATAATGTACTTTGAAATGTGATACCAATAATGCTATATGCACAATATGAATTGAGATATGAAATGCTATAAAGTCATTGTGATTGGCTATGATGGTTTAATTGAAAGAAATGAGGCATGTTTGCCTAGTTGATGATGAGATTTGAAAATGAAATGTAAATGAATTGTGTGGCTAATGTGTTATTCCATTTTCAGAGTATGTTATTGGTGGCATGCCTAATGATAGTAACAATCTCTTGAAGTTAGGTTGGATTGAATCCTTGAAGCCTAATTGAGATGTTACAACCCTTGAAGCTAGGTTGGGTTGGTTCTTGAAGCCAAGTTGGGTTGAAGCTTAGCATGCTTTGCTCCCCTTGAAGCTTGGTTGAACCTAATCCTTGAAGCCTAGTTGGGTATATGATATTGATAAATGTGATAACAAAACCAAAACATTAACTCTGAAAATTGAATGGCATATTAGTGTGTCTTGGGCCCAATGCTTGTCTTTGTTTAATGTGATTCATGAATGGTAAAATGATTGACTAATGAGATATATGGAAGATTGTTGAAATGTGGTATGTATATATATATGTGAATATTAAATGTAAAGGTATGTTATTAGCTTTTCACCTATGGTGTTATTTTTGTGAATAATATGTATGACATTGCATTGCATTAAAGCATGATTTGTCTTACTAAGTCGTTGGCTTAGCGCGATAGTGTTTAATCGCGCAGGTAACAGAGTTGAACCCGAGAGTTCTTCGAGACCTAGTGAGAGTAGACATTGAAGGGTTTATTCTTGGATTTAAATATCAGAGAAGAGCTGCCAATCATGTATAAATTCTTTATGTTTTGTAAAGTATTGAGTATAATGTAAATATAGGTATATTTATAGATATGGACTTAAATGTTTTCATATATGTAAATATTTTATAAATTTCGCTACGTATTAAGTAAATGTATTTATATCTATTTTGTTTTATATTACAAGTAATTACTTATTTTTCTCTAATGTATAATGAGAAAGCTTATAGTATCATTTAAAATGTTTTGAATGTTAATAAAAATTCGTAGCATTCCTATATTCGATACATGTATACTACATTGTGGTGTATGTAGTGTGTATGTATTGGGTGTGGGGGTGTTATAGTTGTTTTGGTATCAGAGCCTAGGTTTGAGATTCTCAACCTAGGTAAAATGTAATAAAAAGAATATTTTTACTTAAAAAGTGGTTTTGAATAACATACATGTTTGGGATTGGCAGTCTCTGATCTTTAATAGGATGTATGCTGTTGTGTTTGCAGAAATAGGTTGTGATGGATCCTCATTTGCGTCAATCAGTTGAGGATAGTGAGGAGAGTGTAGCTCCGGAGGATAGAGCTAGAGTTGATAGTGCTGAGGAGGCACCTGCTTCGGTGTCGGGGAGACCAGCTGGTGAGGAGGTTCCACCAGTTTGGCTTAGGCATGTTGTTGAGGCTTTGAGGCAAGCACCAGTGCAACCACCACCACCCCCACAGCCTTTGGTATCAGTGAGGCACTATGATAAACTAAGGAAGTATGGAGCAGAGGATTTCCTTGGTACAGTTGATCCAGCTGTAGCGGAGCAATGGCTTGATAAAGTACAAAGGATCTTTATTCAGTTGCAAGCCACATCGGAGGAAAAGTTTGATTATGCAAGATCTTTGCTACAGAAGGATGCATATGACTGGTGGAGGACAGTGCCCCATTCTATGGATGATCCACCAACCTTGTCCTATGCTGACTTTCTGAGAGAGTTTGAATTGAAGTATACTCCTAGGGAGTACAAGGACATGAAGAAGATGGAGTTTTTGAGCTTGAAGCAAGACAGCAGGACTGTAACTGAATATGAGGTTGAGTTTATTCGATTGAGCCAGTATGCTGGGGGCATTATAGCTTATGAGATTGACAGATGCAGGAGATTTGAGGAGGGATTGAGGCCCTCTATCATGTGTTTGGTGGCTGGATCTAGATATCATGATTTTTCTCAGCTTATGGCAGCAGCTAGGAGTGTGGAGCGAGCTCAAGTTATTGCAGCTGCTTTAGAGGAAGAGGTTAGGGTCAGGAGGCCCCAGTTTAAGGCAGGGTCTTCTTCTGTGAAGAGAGGTAAAGGAAGCTTTGTTCCTAGAGTTAGTAGGAGTCAGAGGCCAGCTGGTAGGTCAGTGCAGTTTCAGAGGCAGAGATTTAGACCTGCAGCTTCAGTGGCGAGTGCTCCGACCCCAATGATTCAGAGATCCACTCCACCCATCTGCATTCGTTGTGGTAGGCCACATGGAGGTTCTTGCTGGAAGACTGGTGTAGCAGGGGTATGCTTCAGATGTGGATCACCTAATCACTTTGTGAGAGATTGTCCTGAGAGGCAGGAGCATATGTTAGTTGATACTGCAGCTTCTCGACCTAGTGTGAGGGGAGGTCGAGCAGGCAGAGGTGTTAACCGGGGAGGCAGATCTGGGTTCAGTGCTAGAGGAGGTTCTACATCCAGAGAGAGTAGACTAGAGGAGGTTGGGTCTTCCCAGAGGATATATGTTATGCAGAGGTAGCCAGATGCTTCGGCAGTCATAGCTGGTACTTTTTCTTTATTTGATACCTCAGTACTTGCTTTGATTGATCCGGGTTCCACCCATTCTTATATTAGTGCATCTGTTTTGCTTGTGTCTGATGTGCATGCTGAGTCCCTAGGATTTGATGTGTTGGTGACAAATCCTTTAGGGCATAGTGTGATTGTGAGCAAGGTGCACCGAGATAGTGCAGTGAGGGTGCAAGGTGAGGAGTTCCTTGGAGATTTGATTGAGATGCCATTTAAGGAATATGATGTGATCCTAGGTATGGATTGGCTATCTAGACATGGAGCTGTGGTAAACTGTAAAAGGAAAATTGTTTCTTTGAGAACTGCTGATGGTAGAGAAGTGATAGTATCTAATGAGCAGGAACAGCTAGCCTCCTTATTTGTTTCAGCTATTGCAGCTAGGAGATTGGTTAGAAAGGGGTGTGAAGCTTATCTTGCTCATGTGGTAGATACTAGAGTGAAGGGTTCCCCTATTGATAGTATTGCCACAGTTGCAGAGTTCCCAGATGTGTTTCCAGAGGAGTTGCCAGGGTTACCTCCTGAGAGAGAGGTGGAGTTCGGTATTGAATTATTGCCTGGTACCACTCCTATCTCTAGTACTCCTTATAGAATGGCACCAGCAGAATTGAGGGAGTTGAAAGTGCAATTGCAGGAGTTGTTGGGCAAAGGATTTATTCGCCCCAGTGTTTCTCCTTGGGGAGCTCCTGTGTTATTTGTGAAGAAGAAAGATGGTACTATGAGGTTGTGTATCGATTATAGGCAATTGAACAAGGTGACTATTAAAAATAAATATCCTTTGCCTAGAATCGATGATCTCTTTGATCAATTGAAGGGTGCAGCTGTGTTTTCTAAAATTGATCTGAGATCAGGGTACCATCAGCTGAGAGTTAGAGCTGAGGATGTTCCTAAGACAGCTTTTTGGACCAGGTATGGGCATTATGAGTTTCTAGTTATGCCTTTTGGTTTGACGAATGCACCTGCAGTTTTTATGGACTTGATGAATAAGGTGTTTGGGCCCTATCTGGATCAGTTTGTGGTAGTGTTTATAGATGATATTCTGGTGTATTCGCGGAATAAAGAGGAACATGACAAGCATCTGCGGATTGTGTTGCAGATTTTGAGAGAGAAGCAGTTGTTTGCTAAACTGTCGAAGTGTGAGTTTTGGTTGGACCAAGTAGCTTTTCTTGGTCATATAGTTTCAGCAGAAGGTATTAGAGTTGATCCGAGTAAAGTTGAAGCTATTCCGAATTGGAGTCCACCCAAGTTTGTGACTAAAGTTAGAAGTTTTCTGGGTTTGGCAGGCTATTATCGACGGTTTGTGAAAGGATTTTCTTTGATAGCTACTCCACTCACCAGATTGCTTCGGAAGGGAGTTAGATTTGTGTGGACGGATCAGTGTCAGGCTAGCTTTGAGCAGTTGAGAGAAATGTTGACTCAAGCGCCTGTTCTTACTTTACCTGTGGAAGGCAAACCATATGTTATTTACAGTGATGCTTCACATAATGGTTTGGGTTGTGTACTGATGCAAGAAGGTAGAGTGATAGCTTATGCTTCTCGACAGTTGAAGTCACATGAGCTTAATTATCCGACCCATGATTTGGAGCTAGCAGCCATTGTTTTTGCATTGAAGATTTGGCGACACTATTTGTTTGGGGAGAAATGTTTCATCTACACTGATCACAAAAGTTTAAAATATTTGGGGGTTCAGAAAGAGCTTAATCTTCGACAGAGGAGATGGTTGGAATTGATTAAAGACTACGACTGTTTGATTGATTATCATCCAGGTAGAGCAAATGTTGTTGCTGATGCCTTGAGTCGGAAGTCTTTAACAGGCTTAATTGTTTATTCGCTCTCGTTGCTTGTTGAGTTGAGAGCATTGCATGCCAGTTTTGTATCTTGTGATGATGGTGCATTGTTGGCACAGTTGCAATTGAAACCAGTTTTGTTGGATTAGATTAAAGAGGCTCAGTTGGCTGATGAGAAGGTTCAAAAGATTGTTTCAGCTTGCCAGAATGGGAAAAGTGGAGATTTTGTTGTGAGAGATGATGGGAGTCTCTGGTTTAAGAATAGATTATGTGTACCCAATGATGCTAATTTGAAAAGAATCATTTTGGAAGAAGCACATCAGTCAGTGTTTGCTATGCATCCGGGTAATACAAAGATGTATCATGATTTGAGGCAATTTTACTGGTGGTCTGGTATGAAGAGAGACATTGCGGAGTTTGTATCTAGATGTCTCACATGTCAGAAGGTAAAAGCAGAGCATCAAGTTCCAACCGGGTTACTTCAGCCGTTGTCAGTGCCTGAATGGAAGTGGGAAAGAGTGACAATGGATTTTGTGTCTGGTTTGCCATTGACACAAGGGAAGCATGATGCTATCTGGGTGATTGTTGACAGGTTGACTAAGACAGCTCATTTTCTTCCAATTCGGATGGATTACTCTTTAGAAAGGTTAGCTGAGCTGTATATCCATGAGATTGTGAAGTTGCATGGTGTTCCAACTTCTATAGTGTCTGATCGAGATCCCCGGTTTACTTCCAGGTTTTGGAAGAGTTTGCATGGTGCTTTGGGTTCTCGATTACACTTTAGTACTTCTTTCCATTCGCAGACGGATGGGCAGTCAGAGAGAGTGATACAGATTATTGAGGATATGTTGAGAAGCTGTATCATTGATTTTTCTGGAAGTTGGGACAGATTTCTACCGCTTGTGGAGTTTGCTTATAACAACAGTCACCAATCCAGCATTGGTATGGCCCCATTCGAAGCACTGTATGGTAGACGGTGTCGGACACCTCTTTGTTGGAATGAACTTGGTGAAAGTAAGCTAATTGGGCCTGATTTGATTAAAGAGACTGAAGAGAAAGTGAAAATGATTCGAGATAGATTGAAAGCAGCTTCAGATCGACAGAAGTCTTATTCAGATTTGAAAAGGAGAGACATAGAGTTTGATGTTGGAGATAAAGTATTTTTGAAAGTGTCTCCTTGGAAAAAGATATTGAGGTTCGGTCGGAAAGGGAAATTGAGTCCTCGTTTCATTGGACCGTATGAAGTTTTGGAAAGAGTTGGGCCAGTTGCTTATCGACTCGCTTTGCCACCTGAGTTGGATCGTATCCATAATGTATTCCATGTTTCTATGTTGAGGAGATACAGATCGGATCCATCTCATGTGTTGCCGATTGAATCTATCGAGGTGAATCAAGATTTGACATTTGAAGAGGAACCAGTTGCTATTTTGGCACGTGAAGTGAAAGAGTTGAGAAACAAGAGTGTGCCATTAGTGAAAGTTCTATGGAAGAATCATGGAAAGGAAGAGGCAACTTGGGAAAGTGAACAAATCATGCGAGAGCAATATCCTCAATTATTTTGGACTTGATATCAGGTAATTTCGAGGACGAAATTTCTTTTTAGAGGGGGAGAATTGTAATATCCTCATGTATGCCTTAGAAGTTTTGATTATGTTGTTATTGTTGTTGTTGTTGTTGTTGTTGTTGTTGGTTTAAAATGTGATTGAATGTATGTGTTGTGTGATAAATAAAGAAGAAGAGAGAATGTTCATGTGTTATTTGAAAGAAAAGTGATGTGTAGAGAAGATGTATATGTAGTGTATATGGCAATATATATGGCATATATGTTGGTCAAAGGGAGAGTCAAGGTGTTGGATATAGTGGAAGAAGATATTTAGTTTTGTTATTGAAATTACTATAAAGGGCATGCTAAATAAAAGGAAGTGTAATTATGTTTAAGAGGGCATTTTGGTAATTCTTCTTTTGGAAATTGTGTGGTGGAGGTTAAAAGAGGATTTGACTTTTGTTTGATCTATTTCTTTTCTTCTTTTCACGTGTGGCCGGCCAACTTAGAGAGCAAGAGAGAAAACAAGAGTTGATGATATTTGAAGCTCAAATTGAAGAAGTTTTCAAGTGGTTAAGTGGAAATCCAAGAAGATTCATTATTTTTGGTAAGTCTCTCTTGATTCTCTTAGTTTATTTAAGTTGGTTGTGAGTTTGGTTGTGGATTTTTGATGGTAGGGTTGTGTTGATTATTATATGTTGGATTTAATTGGTTGTGGTGTTGGTTTTGGATTTGAAGATGATAAGTTAAGAGTGATGTTGGTTTTAGGGTTTTGGAAATGGTAAGTGATAAATTATATTGTGTTATTTTGGATTAGGTTTTGGAAGAAGGTGATTTGCTCTAATTTGAGAAGTGAAGAATTCTTGGAGAAAAGAAAGTGTTTAGAGTTGTATATTTGGTGCTAAAGGTAAGTACAAACTATATGGTTACAAACATGCATATGTTGTTTAATCTTAAAACACTTTTGTTTGTAAATGTGATAAGGTATCAAATGTATTGTTAATGAATGTTGGTGATGAAAATATTGTGATGAGCATGTAAAATAATTGCTAATGATGTTGATTATGTCCATTTGAATGAGGTTATGTTGTGTACAATATGTTTTAAGTTAACCAAAAGAAATTTGGCTACATTTAGGGTTTATGCATGAGAGACACGTAATTTGGGGCGGTCGCTATTATTCATGTGCGGTCGCTATTATTCATGTGCGGTCGCGACTTAGGTCGGGCTTTTGGCCGCGAAACCTACTGTAATAAGGTTTCATCTTGTAATTGTAGGGAGCGGTCGTATTCAGGTGAGGCGCGACCGCTAGAAAGGTTCTGTTCACCTTATTGGAAGCAACCTAATCCTGCAACAAGATTCTCAAATACATGTTAAATAGATCATCCATTTGAGTTGTCAAGGATCAAAATAGAGATCATTTGTCTAACATCATTGTTGAATCATGAAATGTGAGATGATATGGAATTGATAATGCATATGATATTACATGAACAAGGTTATGTATTGTGTATTGTGAGGCTTGTGAATGGTGATGTGTATTATGAATAATGTACTTTGAAATGTGATACCAATAATGCTATATGCACAATATGAATTGAGATATGAAATGCTATAAAGTCATTGTGATTGGCTATGATGGTTCAATTGAAAGAAATGAGGCATGTTTGCCTAGTTGATGATGAGATTTGAAAATGAAATGTAAATGAATTGTGTGGCTAATGTGTTATTCCATTTTCAGAGTATGTTATTGGTGGCATGCCTAATGATAGTAACAATCTCTTGAAGTTAGGTTGGATTGAATCCTTGAAGCCTAATTGAGATGTTACAACCCTTGAAGCTAGGTTGGGTTGGTTCTTAAAGCCAAGTTGGGTTGAAGCTTAGCATGCTTTGCTCCCCTTGAAGCTTGGTTGAACCTAATCCTTGAAGCCTAGTTGGGTATATGATATTGATAAATGTGATAACAAAACCAAAACATTAACTCTGAAATTTGAATGGCATATTAGTGTGTCTTGGGCCCAATGCTTGTCTTTGTTTAATGTGATTCATGAATGGTAAAATGATTGACTAATGAGATATATGGAAGATTGTTGAAATGTGGTTTGTATATATATATGTGAATATTAAATGTAAAGGTATGTTATTAGCTTTTCACCTATGGTGTTATTTTTGTGAGTAATATGTATGACATTGCATTGCATTAAAGCATGATTTGTCTTACTAAGCCGTTGGCTTAGCGCGATAGTGTTTAATCGCGCAGGTAACAGAGTTGAACCCGAGAGTTCTTCGAGACCTAGTGAGAGTAGACATTGAAGGGTTTATTCTTGGATTTAAATATCAGAGAAGAGCTGCCAATCATGTATAAATTCTTTATGTTTTGTAAAGTATTGTGTATAATGTAAATATAGGTATATTTATAGATATGGACTTAAATGTTTTCATATATGTAAATATTTTATAAATTCCGCTGCGTATTAAGTAAATGTATTTATATCTATTTTGTTTTATATTACAAGTAATTACTTATTTTTCTCTAATGTATAATGAGAAAGCTTATAGTATCATTTAAAATGTTTTGAATGTTAATAAAAATCCGTAGCATTCCTATATTCGATACATGTATACTACATTGTGGTGTATGTAGTGTGTATGTATTGGGTGTGGGGGTGTTACATGGCCCTCATATCTTCTCCTTACCCCCTGTGTGGCAAAATATTTACAAGTGAGTTTGAAAATGTTTTGTATATAAACTCAAAAAATTGAAAAGGAGAAACTTTGCCCCCTGTATAGGTTCAAACTAAAGATTTTTTCCATGCAAACTTTGATTGATGTTTTTGCTGTCTAGTTCTTCGTACAAGCACGCATTTCATCTCTTTGCAAAATTACTGGAGCTTTCTCAAGCAATGGGCTTTCCATGCCCTCCTGATTTGATATCTTCTTTTGATTCTTTACTTCACAGGGTGTTTGTTGTTCACTATGACAAAGAACAGATAATACAAAAAAAAATACCGTGTGATATGCTCATGTATGCATGATATGCATGAGTAATGCTTACAATGGTTCCATCGACTCACCGAGGTGATCAGTAGAAGTGTTCTCATTGGTTCCTTTCAAATGCTCATTCAGGTCTTGTATTGGAATGATAGAATGCTTTACATTTATGGCTTTTATCTTCAAGATGTTGAAAACATGAATAATGGAGGCCCCAAACAACAGAGATACATCCATTTCAAATTATGATTCAGTATGTCAATTGGTATCTTCTTCATAACCTTGCCAGTAATCATTTCCTTTGCCAATGTATCCTTTGATGTTTGATAATTCGACATGCTTCCCTTAACTTGAAGGCTTTGTAATTTTTTTTTTGAATTTTGAATTTTGAATTTTGATTTTGAAATCAAATGTTGGCTTTGCCAAATTAATGTCAATGTACCTAATGACAACTGTAGTTACCATACTAAACTCTGGAATCATTTCTATTTAATCAATAATTGTTGCACTTTAGATAGGCACATACACATTACTTGGCCAAAGGTCTCATTGAGTTTCAATATGGTCTATCTCATATGCATGCTTATCCAAACTATCTCCACTAATAGACTCTACCTGCTAAGAGAGATCAACAAGTCTTTGATAGGCTTGAAATGGGGTCGATAAGGGACATGGGTTTAAATGAAGGCCATTTGTAAGTTGGAGCTATTGTGACACAATGGACAAATAGTCACACTATAAATTTCTTGTTTGAACTTTAGGCAGCTGGGAGCAATCTTGCTAGACTCGAAATTCCTTCTATCTTCTTAGCATTAATCTGGATTTTGATTAGGACAGTCTTTGCTCTTGCAAAAAGTTTGGTACCCAAATTTGTTTCTTTTCTTCTTCTCCCTTTTCTTTCTCTAATTATTTTTCTTACTCTTCCCTTTCTTTGAGCATTTTATCATTTTGTCCTTCTTCCTTGTAGGACTGTCAAGTACATAACTTTCAAGAACTGGATGGTCTTTCTCTTTTTTTTCTCTGATTTTGATCGAATCTGGGTTGGGTTGGACAAATTCAAGTCAAACTGTCCTTATAAACCAAATGGAAGCCTTTTGCTGCTTTAGGTAAAAAAGAACTCAGTTGGCTTTCTGAACCGCCTTTTTAGGTTTAATCTTTCATTTTTTTCTTTCTTTTTCTTTTTTTTTCTTCTTTTTTTCTTCTTTTTTTCTTTTCTTCTTTTTTTTTCTTTTTTTTTCTTCTTCTCTTTTTTTTTCTTCTTTTCTTTTCTTCTTTCTCTTTTTTTTTCTAGCTCTAAAAGAGTTTGTCTTGTTTGTAACAACTTGGGTTTCCAATAATGGATGAGTGGAGTGACATAAATCTTCTTTAACAGGGATAAATCATTTGTTACTCTGATTTCATCTTGATAGATTGGGGATATTAGGAGAACTTCAACTGCCCTTATGGTATAACATCAACTATCCTTACGGCTTTGGCTATGCATTCCATTCTTTGATCATCTTGCCTCTTCACCTTAGTGATCATAAGACTTGTCAAAAGTATCACAACAACTCAGGGTAGGTTGTTGGGGTTTGTAAGCCAATGAAAAAAAAAAGATAAAATTTTATGAAGGCTCAAAGGGACAACTAGGGATTGATATGTAATTGGGTGGATACTAGTTGTAGGCTAACAAAACAACGCCTAGATCATTTCTCTCTTAAATAAATAGAGTTCAATTTTGCCTCAAAAGTTTGTCTAAGCATGTTCTAAGACTGACTAGGACCTAGACAAAGGTAATTATGCAGGAGCCTTCTCTAAGTAAGCATACACAACTCAATGCTATAGAGCAATTCCCTCACCTAGTAAGGTCATTCAAGTCATGATGCATAAATATATTAATTCATGAATTATCAAGATAGATTCCTCATTGGTTGAGCACCAAAATGAATAAAGACCAATAAAATTTTTGATGAAAGTAATTTATTCAAACAAATTTAAATTTGAGAAACACGATTATTCCAATTAAATATTAAAGAAAGTAAAATTGAAAAGCAACATTCAAGCTAAGGAAAGTTTATTGAGTTAAGCATCTTTTCCTTTCACATATTCAATATTTCCATCTTGAAAGGATGATAAAACAAAATCTTCTTCCATTCCTTTTCCTACCATGAAGGTTGCTGGTGGTGTCACTCTTCCAAATTTAGGCAAAGGATTGTTCTTAGTATTGGGCTTGTCTGGCTCAGGTAGCTTACCACTGTCAATTAGATTCTGGATCTCATGCCTCAACTTCATACAATTGTCCATTTCGTGTCCAGGCCTTTGATGGAATTGGCAAAATGCATTAGTATCAAAGTTAGGTGGAAGAGGATTAGGCAAAGGACGAGGAGTCAAGGGTTGTAACAATCCCTACTTTTGTAGCTTATTGAGAACCCAAGACAGCAGCTTCCCTAATTTTGAAAACTACCTCATTCCTCCTTGACTAGTGGCATTAACATTAGTTTCCTTTTGTGTTCTTTGATTGCTAGGCTGATAATTTCCTTTCTCATTCCTTCTTGCCGAAAAGCGGCTCTTCTCCCTTTCCCACTCTTCTATTTGTAAGCCAGCTTGCAAAAGATCTTTGAAATCACAGATGAGTGTATGAGGCATCCTTTCATGAAGACTAGGCAACACCCCTCTCACATTCATCCTTATTTGATCAGATTCATCGGGCCTCTTCTTGAGCAAAGCAGCCTTATTTCTCCACTTTTTCACATAGTCCACAAAATTCTCATTTGGCCTTTGTCTAATAGACTCAACTTCCCTTAAGGTAACTTCCAGCTCGACATTATACCCATATTGCTAAATGAAAGCCTTGTATAACATGTCCCAATCTTTTTGAGTACTTTCCTCTAAGGTGTTGAACCAATTTTGGACAATATGGTCCAATGAGAACATAAAGTACCTTAATGTTTGAGCTTTAGTAGCTCGGGCAGATTGCATAGTAGTGATATACTGCTTCACATGGAGGTGAGGATTTTCGGTTCCATCAAACTTTGCAAAGGATGACATCTTGAACTTATAAGGCACCTCCTCATCTTGTTCAAATAGTTTGTCGATCTCAGACATCTCTTTGATTTTCAATTTCTTTTCAAATTTCTTTTCTAAATCAACAATCATCTTCTTAGCATTAGACATCTCAGTCTTTTCAATAGTTGTCCTCTTAACAACCTTCGGCTCCTTTTTGTCTTGAGGATCTTGGAAGTATTGAGCCCACTCATCATCATCATCAACGGCTACCTTGTCATCATCAAAAGCCACTTCACCAACCTTAGCCTTCCCCTTGTCCTTTGGCTTCTTAGTGCTAGCAGATGCTTCGCATTATTTCCTAAAATTGTAGCCAATTGGTTCTTCATGGTCTCAGCTAGGGCCTCTTTTATTTCTTCCATCTTGGCATTGAGGGTATCATCCACCATTCTTTGAATTTGTTTAGGTTCCATTGCTTTTGGTGAGCAAGTGATTGAGTTGTTGCAAGATTCTTCGTCTCCGGCGTAGGTTGAATTTTTTTAAGCTTTTGAACTATCATAATCCAGGGCTGTCAGCCAGAGAGGATCGATGATATGAGATGCAAATGTATGTATGCATGTATGCACAAACACTAAACAAAGAAAGATGATTAGGACATTCCTTCCAACCTTATAACTTCCACACATGAATGGCGAGTCTCTTTTCCTAGGTATATGGTTAACAAAATACCAACATGAGGTATCTTGTTTTCGAATAATTTCCTCGGACATTTCAACCAATAGTTATATTTTCAAAACTGAAAATCAATTCATGATAATTCTCATTAATTAGGCTTTAATCCATCTAACCAACTAAAGTAGCTTTTATACTATATTGGATTAAAACTAAATTAAGAGGTTTATTATAAATAGATTTCTCACTTCAAAAAGTAACTAATGATTCATGCCAAAAACAAGCCCATGATTAATTATTCTTAGTATAAACTAGGCTCACAATTAATTTTTGGTATTTCGTAATTGGCCTAAATAATTTTCAAGCTCTTTGTAAGAAAAGGTTGGATAAAATAATTTTGTTTCTAAGCCCATTGTAAAAATATTTTAGAAAAAATGGATTTTGGGCTTTGTATTTGAGTCATGAGAAAAGAATTTTTGATTTATTTTTAGAAAAATTTTATGTCCAAAGACCATCTTGAAAAGTTTTAAAAATAGCTTTGGTCTTTTGGACTTTAAAGAAAATTTTATTTGATCTCACAATGTAATTAGGTCATAGTAGAAAAAGAACAAACCAAATAAGCCATGATTTAAACCAAGATAAATTAACCATAGTCAAACAACAAGCATTTGGGGTAAAACATAAGGAAAGTAACTAGGCCAATTACATGAGCTTTAGTCTTTATGTTGAAAAGGCTTAGGTTCCCATAGCAAGTATATACCAAATAGTAAAAGGCTATGAGTGGTTAGGCCATGCTCGATCTCCATACCTTGAGTGAAAGTTTGGTATCCCTTACATAACACAACACGGGTAACACGGGCATCCTAACTCACACACACAATGCAATCTAATATGATGCAATGGATAATATCATGATAAAAAAGAATAGAATAATAAAAAGACCAACAAAATCAACATCTCTTATCCCCAGTGGAGTTGCCACTGTGAGCGGGGATTTTCGCCCCCACTCCCGGTGGAATGGTTCTTGTGACTTCGGCACTGTTTAGGCTCGAGTCTTAGAGAACATGGGCCTAAGCGCGGAGATAATGGAGTCGCCACCCGAATGGGCCGAGAAAGAAGAAAGGAGTGGATGACTCGATTCCTAAAGAATCCCCAACCCCTTAATGGGTTCGAAAAGTTGGGTATGTGTGGGGAAGGTGAGAAATGGCCCAGCACCCCTACAACGCCCAGTTCATTGGAACTGGCCTCCTTTGCAGGTCTTAATATTATAAAATTCTTAAATATAACAATATTATCCATACTACATGCAACAATTAAAATAAAGCATCTGTGAGCGGGGATTTTTGCCCCCACTCCCGATGGAATGGTCCTTGCGACTTCGGCACTATTTAGGCTCGGGGCCTGAGAGAACACGGACCTAGGTCTGGAGAAAATTGAGTCGCCACCCGGACGGACCGGGAAAAAGAAAGGGGTGGATTACTTGATTCCTAATGAATCCCCAGCCCCCTAATGGATTCAGAAAGTTGGGTACGTGTGGGGAAGGTGAGAAATGGCCCAACACCCCCCACAACGCCCGGTTCATTGGAACCGGCCTCCTTTACAAGTCTTAATATTATAAAATTCTTAAATATAATAATATTAACCATATTACACATAATAATGAAAATAAAGCATCGATATATTGAAAATCAAAACAACGTCCAAACAAAGAAAATAAATGGACACCCATCCGAGGATGGAAACATGTCCTTACATCCCATGCCTAAATAGGACACCCACCAAAAGGTAGAAACATGTCCTTTACATTGGTTCTAAAATAGAAAAGCAATTTAAATTACATGATATTTAACTAATGAGGTACCCACCAAGTGGAAACATACCTCTTACAACATTTGAAAATCTAAATGAATTAATAAAAGTAAATAATAAATCATTCATCCAAGATAAAATAAATAAACCAAGCATTGAACTTAAATAAATTAAAGCATATAAAATAAATCAAAGCATCATCAAATATAAAATTGAACAAAGCAAATAAAGATTCAAATTAGGGCTACTGTTTCTATTTAAGATTCTTTATTTAATGTGTTTAGGGTTTTGGAATTCATGGGTCTAAGCTACTGTGATTTTAAAAGAATTGAAATGGAGCAAAGTTTTAGAATTTAAGAGGTTGATAAAGTTCTTTGATTAACTAAATTAGTGTTTGAGAAGTGAAATCATGAAACTAGAGTTTGGACACTTTAAAACATTAAGTTTATGATTATTAACTACTTACTGTGTTGAATTTTAAGTTTTATAAGGTTTTAAGATTTAAAGGATTAGGGTTTAGAAAAATTAGGGTTTAAGGTCTTAAGGGAGTTAGGGTTTACTGTTTTGGGTTTTGGAGTTGAATTAGGATTTTAGAATTTTAGAATTAGGGTTTTAGAGAATACATTAGGTTTTTAGGATTTGAAAATCAATTGATAATTTTATGAAACTTTATGAAAATAAACAAAACGATTTAAGGTTTATATAAACAGAAAAGATGTTTTTTGGGGGTTTTTGGAAAGATACAGATTCAATTTAGGGCTTTGAAAAGTTAGAAAGCAAATTAAGGTTTTGAGATTTTAAAGAAACAAAAATAACAATTTTAAGATTTTTGGAAAATAAATAAACAAATTAAAGTTTTTATGCTTTAGAAAAGATAAATTAAAGTTCTAGGGTTTTTGAGTTAAAAGAAACAATTGGATGGCTTAAGATACTGTGAAGAAATTAGACAATTGATTCATACCTCCGTTTGCTGGTTCCACCAAAAATCACTTCTTGGATGAACAAGAACAAAGACAAGCTTTGCTGCCTTTGATGGATTGAATAGTTCGTTTGCTTTCTCAAAAAAAGTCTGATAGATTCAAGGTTTTCCTCCTCAATTTCAGTCTCAATTTCTCCTCCCAATTTCTGTCCAAATTTCTCCCCTTATTATGTTGTTTTAGGTCTTATTTATAGAAGATTTTTCTGGTTAAGTCTAGTTATTCACGGAATATAACATTGATTAAGAAAAGGAAACAAAAACCTAATTGTATTAGGTTTCAGAAAAATTTGCGTTGGAAAAATTTTACTGGGGAAAAAAAACTGCTGCAAAAAAATTGCGCTGGCGAAAAAAAACTGCTGCGGAAAAAAAGCGCTGGCGAAAAAATTGCCACAGTTGGCTGAGGGCTGCGGGCGAAATGGCCCACAACCATTCGTCCCGCGCTGATTTTCGGCGATGATTTTTTCGTCGCCGATTTTTATTTTTATTTTTTATTTTTTTGTTTATTATTTTGATTTTTTATTTTTTATTAATAAAAATTAAATATTAAAGCAAATATTATTTAATTAAGATAAAAAAAATTATTTTGGACTAATTAAAATATATTGAACAACACAAAAATTATTTTGGACTATTTAAAATATATTGGACCAGACTAGGTCAAAAATTAAGGGTCTACAGTTTGCCCCCTGCTTAAACGATCTGAGACTTTAGTAAAATAGAGTGAAAAGCAATAAGACTTAATTTTTAAGACGGTTGAGGTTTTGGGTTCTGGACCCGGTTCGAGTTTTGGACTCAAGGATAATTTTAAGTTCTGGACCTAAGCATAATTTTAGGTTCTGGACCTAAGAAAAATTTAGGTTCTGGACCCGAGCTAACTTCTGGACTTAGAAGAGATTCTAGGTTCTTGACCTAAGGAAAATTTGGGCTCTGGACCCAAGCTAAGTTCTAGACTTAGGGAAGATTCTAGGTTTTGGACCTAAGGAAAATTTGAGTTCTGGACCCGAGCTAAGCTCTGGACTTAGAAGAGATTCTAAGTTCTGGACCTAAGAAAAATTTGGGTTCTGGACCCGAGCTAAGTTCTGGACTTAAAAGAGATTCTAGGTTCTGGACCTAAGGAAAATTGGGGTTCTAGACCTGAGCTAAGTTTTGGAATTAGAAGAGATTCTAGGTTATGGACCTAAGGAAAATTTGGGTTCTGGACCCGAGCTAAGTTCTGGACTTAGAAGAGATTCTAGGTTATGGACCTAAGAAAAATTTGGGTTCTGGACCCGAGCTAAGTTCTGGACTTAAAAGAGATTTTAGGTTCTGGACCTAAGGAAAATTTGGGTTCTGGACCCGAGCTAAGTTCTGGACTTAAAAGAGATTCTAGGTTCTGGACCTAAGGAAAATTTGGGTTCTGAACCCGAGCTAAGTTCTGGACTTAAAAGAGATTCTGGGTTCTGGACCTAAGGAAAATTTGGGTTCTGGACCCGAGCTAAGTTCTGGACTTAGAGATTCTAGGTTCTGGACCTAAGGATAATTTGGGTTCTGGACCAGAGCTAAGTTCTGAACTTAGAGATTTTAGGTTCTAGACTTAAGGATAATTTGAGTTCTGGACCCGAACTAATAATTTTTTTTATTTTAAAAAGTTTGACTAATTTTTATGTACACGTCTTCTTTTTTGCCCCTTGCGTGTAAAAATATTTATACACACACAAGTATTTGAATGATTAAAGTGAATAATTGAATTTACTATTTATTTACTATGTAGTAACTGTTCATGCACTATTTACTATTTATAAATAGTAACTTACTATTCGTAAATAATAGTAAATAGTATTTTACTATTGGAAATAGTAATTTACTATTCATCAATAGTAAACTTTACTATTCATCAATAGTAAAATTTACTATTTATAAACAGTAAAACTTACTTTTGAGTTTTGTTTTTTGCCTTGCCGTTTCTCTATATAAACCCACGAGTTCTTTCATTCGATTCACAGCAAGATTTCTCAATTTCTATAATTCTCTCATATTCTTTCAAATTTAGCACATAGTTTTCAAAAAAATGCATGCTTCAAGGTTAGAGACTCATTCTAATGTCAAGTTATTGGAGTTTATTTGGCATCATGAAGGCAGAAATATAGATATACTAGCCGAGACGCTGCTTCATCGTAGTTCCAACGAAAAGAGCGCGGTAATTATTTTTCTCTTTCTTTTTTTTTCTCTTTTCGTCTTTCTGTTTTGATTCTTAATTTTTTTTGTCTGTTATTTATTTATTTATTATGTTTTTATATTATGCTCTTTTATTATTATTGTATTTGCCTAATTTTTTTATTTATTTTTTTATTATAATATTTTTTAGAAAATTTAGGAAAAATATATTAGTTTAAGGAGATAAGATAATATGTACTTACCTTGTATTAACTTACCTGGCTTCGTGTTAGCGCGATCGTTGCGTTGTTCGGGCTGGAGGGTGTATTTACAAAGCCCGACAATGGTACGATGTAGTGCCTTCTAGGGTAAGGCAGATTATCCGAGAATGTTGCTTTGAAAGCTTCATCTTACAATTGACATCGGAAGAGTATCAGATAGATCAGAGCGTAGTCCAGGCACTTGCAGAATGATGGTTGGACACAACCCACACTTTTTACTTGCCCATTGGAGAGATGACAATTGGTCCGGTCGATTTTACTGCTATAATCGGCCTTCGATTTGATGGTGTTCCGGTTCCTCTGACCAATGATATTTTAACATTTGAAAAAATTCAGGAATTAATTGGTATGGAACCATCATATAAAGGGCCTTTTAAGATAAAAATTGAACCAATTCGTAGCTATTGGATGAACTACGAAGGACAGGTTGGCAGAGACACGGCCCAACAGTATGCTCGAGGATTTTTGTTATATTTGCTTGGGTCGACCATCTTAGGCAGCACTGAATCCTCTATCCACTTGTCAGTGTGGAATGCCCTTTCTTATTTTAGAATGGTACCGTCTTCTGGCTGGAGTGAAGCTGGTCTCGCCTGTCTTTACCATGGTCTTGATAAACTTTGCCGAAATAAGAAGTCTTTTATCGGCTTGATGGCGGTTGTCGAGGTGTTTTTCTTCCACCAATGTCAATTTCGCTCCTTTCTTGTATGAATATGATCTTTACTATTATTGTAGGCATGGGCATATGAACACAACCTCGTGATGGTACCCGATATTTCCCGAGAGAGAGTCGGGTATCCGAGATTAAATTTCTTACTGTCGATCGTGTGGATTCCCGGCTCTCATCATGTGCATACTCACTGCTTTGTGTTGAGCCGCTTAACCTGGGATCAGGTAAAATAACATTAGTATACTTTAAATTTTATGTGAAAGTTTACTTACCTTATGTTATTTTGCAGGTGAATTTGGCCTGGTGGAACCCAAAAGAGCGGACAAATTGGTCTCCTTTGATGAGGGCTGCACTATCTTTCCAACACTCTCGCCGAGTCATCGCCGGCCCAGTGTCTAGTGGTTGGTTTCTTGGAGAGAGAGTTTATGAGTGGTTTCTCGGTCCAGAGCAGCAGAGGATTCTGATGCCTTGCCCGGAATACACTTTAAATATTATGTCGATGTCGGAGGATGCCTGGTGGCTGGCTCGATACGGTTATGGTATTGAAGGATTTCTCTATCCTCCGAGTGCATCTTATGCCCATTTTATTCAAAGAAGGCTATTGAACTTTGATGTATCTCCTATTGGTGTGCGGGAGATTCCTGAAGAAAATGAGGGTAAGGATGAAGAGGAACATCACGGAGATGTAGGAGAGTTTGTTCCACATCTCGGGGCTAGTACTTCTCAGGTAAAACTTTTACCATTCTTCCTTTACCGCCGCTTCTTTTTTTTTTTTGATTCTTTAATGATTGTTGTAGGCTGTTGGCTCATTTGACCATGAGGCTGGACCTTATTTTACTGCCCCTTTCATTTGCTCATTCTAGCCCACCAGATATGTCATCTCATCCGCAGGGCATTAATATGAATTATCTGGTAAGTTCCTCATTTTCACGGTAATGTATGCTATATGTATGCATGATTATGTATGCTCTTACCCTTTTTATTTTTGGCTCACAGTGGATGGTCGAAGAACAAAATAGGAAACTTCAAGAAGAGTTGGCTACAAGTCGTCAGCAGGCTTCTCATTTTGAAAGTTTATATCATCAATCCGAACAAAATTTTCTAGACTTCCAATTTCAAGGGATGAGGGATCCTAGTGCTTCTTCATCAAGAGGCCCCCATACTGATGACCATGAGATCCTTTCATCTACTTTTGATGAGGACCATGACAGATCGAAACTTCAAGGTAATAGAGATTTTGGTGCTCCTGCTTCGGGTGATCCCGGGATGAGTAATTTGCAGGATTTTGGTGCTCCCGCTTCGGGCGGACTCGGGATGAGTGATTTGCCCCCTCCTCCAATAGGCAACGACTTTTTCCGGGCTTTATTTGATGACCTACCACCACCCTCTTATTGATGTGTAAATATTATATCAATTATATAAACATTGTACAATAATGAAAAAAATACAATTTCCATATTTAATGTAACTTTTTTTTACCTTTTATTATTATTATTATTATTATTATTATTATTATTATTATTATTATTATTATTATTATTATTATCGTTACTGCATAATTATTAAACTTTCTTTTCCATATTTCAATATTCATACAGTCAACACCGAAAAAACCAAATGCAACATGGTAAAGTAAATTCGTTGCCAACTCCTTTCCTTACACAACATGGTTTCGTCCTTTTCCATCACCTTTACCTTATCAATCTTGGAAAAGGTTATTTCCTCTATATAAATCACCTTTAATGCCATATTTCATACAGAAACCAAAAACTTTCCATTTCAACGTAAAGACTCCTTTAACAATTTTAATTTTTCTTCATTCATCCACCATGACTGAACATCATTTAAAGAAGATAAAAATTTTGTTTAAGAATATGGATGCCATTCACTGGAAGCAAATTTCGTAGTCAAAACTTGATGCTTTAAAATGTTTTCAAAATGTTAAATTAGACCACTCTTTTTTACATTCCATGTCTTCCTTTTGGAATATGGATTCTAGGGCATTTAAAATTAATGGCTTTGAAATATGTCCCTTGATTGAAGAATTTGAGGCCATTCTTAGATATCAAAATAATCAACAAATGGTTTTACCCACATTGATTTCCAAAACTCAACAATAGATGCTGATGTTATTTCAAATTCCAAAACCCGAAGTTCTCCAGTTGATGAGAGGTGAAAAAATTCTACTTGCTCCCTTGATTGATTTTTGTCTCTCTCATTTGGCCCCTACTAAGGCATGGGGACGCATGCTTTGTCTTTGCTTGCTCGGCCAATTCCTGCTTGTCTCTTCTGATGGCGATATTGATCCACGAGTATTGGATATTATGGACCAAATGGAAGGAGGCTTGTCACCGGTACCTGTGATCTTAGTCGAGACCTTAGTTGGATTAGACCGACTTAAATCAGGATTGACAAAGAGACTGACTGGAAGTCCGTTGCTACTTCAGGTAATTACCTAAACTGCCCTTTCGGGTTTTCAATTTAGGTTTTCTTTTTTTTTTTTCTCTTCTTTTTATTGCTCTAATTTTTGCCTAGTCCGCCCATGAGGGTTTTCAGAACTAGCGAGCTATCCAAATTTTTGCCTAAGCTGCCCTTGCAGGTTTTCAACTTAGCGGACTATTTTTTTATTATTTTTTATTGCTCTAATTTTTGCCTAGTCTGCCCATGTGGGTTTTTGGAATAAGCGAGCTATCCTAATTTTTGCCTAAGCTGCCCTTGCGGGTTTTCAACTTAGCGGACTTTTTTCTTTTTTATTATATATATTTTTTTATTGCTCTAATTTTTGCCTAGTCCGCCCATGTGGGTTTTTGGAATTAACGAGTTGTCCTAATTTTTGCCTAAGCTGCCCTTGCGGGTTTTCAACTTAGCGGACCTTTTTTTTATTATTCTTTTCTCTTTCTTCATAGATTTGGCTTCAGGAGCATCTTTGTTTGCTTGATACTCCATCCATGGATTTTGCCAGATATCTACCACGTCATCATTCTGCTAGGAAACTACTCCATCCTGCTTCTTCATGTGCTGACTGGGTTGACTGGATCCACTCATGCTGTGAAGTTAATATCCGTTTGTTGGTACCTTGGTGGAAGATTTCTTGTATCACCATGCAGACATACTTGATGTATGTTCCCCTTGCTGCTCTTCGTCAAGGTACATACTATGATCCTCAACGTCTTGGCCGTCAGTACCGAGCTGAGCCTCGTGATTCTGACTTTACTCCCGATTTAGACATGCCTTGTTTGACTGAAGCCTACTTGGATCGGCTGAGGCAAAGCTGGCCTGCACGTTACATTTATCGACTGCCATAGATTTTACATTTGTCAATTCAGAAAGTGTATTGTTAGGATGAAAAATAATTAAAGTAATAAAAGATGCTTCTTTTCCGTTTAAAATTTGTCATTACTTTTTGCTATTGTGCTTATTTATTTCACCCATGTTTGGTCAAATACTTATAACAGTGCATATAGAACAATTTTAACATTAACTCTGTTTTATTAAATTAGGGAACAACCAAACATAAAGCCAGCATACACAAGATCACTCCTATTGCCAACTAGCCCTTTTGGGTTTTCTAATTGGCGATTTTCTCTCATTTAGTCTTAATTGTTGCCTAGCCCGCCCTTTCGAGTTTTCAAAACTAGCGGACTGCTCTAACTTTTGCCTAGGCCGCCCTTTTTGGGTTTTCAACCTAGCGAGCTCTCTCTTTTTTTTTTATATCATACATAAAACTTCTTCAACCTGTCAATGTTTACTGGCTCACTAAACTCATTCCCGTCCATGTCTGATAACTTCACCGCACCTTTGTTCATGACTTCTTTTATGACATATTGCCCTTCCCAGCTAGGTCTAAACTTCCTTCTTGGATCAGATACATTAGTCTTACATTGCTTTAACATCAAATCCCCAACTCTGAATTTTCTGATTTTAACCCTTCTATTGTATGCCCAAGCTATCTTCTTTTGATACAGTGCCTTTAACCTTCTCTCTTCTAGTAAAGCTAACTGTGTGTATCTGCTTTCCCCCAACAAATATAATAAAAATCCCCGAGTATATTATTTTGCCCTCTCACCCTGCACGAGTAGAGTGTACTTTACCCAATACTCTCGGATGGGCTCATATCGAATCTTATATGACCTCTTATATCGGGGATTAACACCGATCAACTGTCGGATTTCTTCTTCTTTCAAAATATTGCTTGTCAAAGGGATGAGGGTTTCATCACATCGGAGGCCGGTTATAGCGGCAAAGTCAACCGGACTAATTGTCATCTCTCCAATGGGCAAATGAAAAGTATGAGTTGTGTCCAACCATCATTCTACAAGCGCCCAGATCATGCTCCGGTCTATTTGATAGCCCGTGTTGGTAATTGCAAAATGAAATCCTCAAAACCACTTTCCTGCACCATTCTCTTTACTGTAGGCAGGGCCTAGTCATACCACTTACGGGCCTTGTGAATATTTTCTCCTACTTTGATATCACAACCACCACGCTGTCCAAATGTAGGTAGGTCCAGGTAAGTACACACGTAATTTCACACACACACACACACACACACTTAAAAAAATAAATAATAATAATAATAACTATAATAATAATAAATAAAAAGTAATAATAGTAACATAAAATAATAATATAATAAATAATAATATAAAAATATAAAAATAAAAATAAAAAAAGACACAGACAAATAATTTCTCGTACAACAGTTATATATGTTTCATTCTTATACAATCATTTTAGTACATCATAAGTTTCGTGCATAAATTTATAGATTTTGTTATACAAATAAAATTATGCTACATAGATATTTTTGTATATTAACTTTCATACTTATTCTTATATAATCAACATGAATATAATTATACTAATAAATCTTGTAATAAATTACTTATATGTACGAAAAAGTACCACTTATCGGTGTTTTATCTTTGGAACTCCGATGGAGATGCATGCCGGGTAATATCAAAATTTGCGCAATTTTAGTATCTCGAAGGTAAGAAATCAATTCATTATTTGATCGAGTCCTATGCCTTGAAGAGTGTTGGACGCCTACCATGGTAACTGCTTGAGCTTTATGAATATTACAATTCTGAGCGATAGTATTTAGTTTGCAAGGAAAGAAATAATACGACCTCTTTATAAAGAATGAAATAAAGAAATGTGCTGCAAGGTTTATATAGAGAAATGGCAAAGGAAAATGACAAAAATGAAAAAGAAAACAGTATTCTCGTGAAAAAAAAGAAAAAGTAAATTTAACTATTGATAAATAGTAAATGACTATTTACTATTTACAAATAGTAAATAAATAGTTAGTGAATAGTACATAAATAGTAACTACACAATAAATAAATAGGAAGCTCAATTATTCAATTCAATCATTCATATATTTACGTGTAAATAAATATTTTTGCACTTTTAAAATATTTTTACACGCGGGGCAAGGAGAAGATATGTGCATGTTAAAAATTAGCTAATTTTTTTGCAAATTCTTTTAGTATCCTACTGACTATAATTATTTTTTGTAGACAATTAAATCTCACTTAACTTAGGTCCAGAACCTAAAATTATCCTTAAGTCCAGAACTTAGCTTAGGTCCATAACCCAAATTACCTTTAAGTCTAGAACTTAGCTTGGGTCCAGAACCGAAATTACCTTTAAGTCCAGAACTTAGCTCGGGTCCAAAAACCAAATTACCTTTAAGTCCAAAACTTAGATCGGGTCCAAAACCCAAATTATCTTTAAGTTCAAAACTTAGATCGAGTCCAGAACCCAAATTATTCTTCAATCCAGAACTTAGCTCGGGTCCAGAACCCAAATTACCTTTAGGTCCAGAACATAAAATTACCCTTGAGTCCAGAACTCGAACCGGGTCCAGAATCCAAAATCTAAACCATCTCAGAAAAATTAAGCCTAAGTCTTATTGCTTTTCACTCTCTTTTGCCATAGTCTCAGATCATTCAAGCAGGGAGCAAACTGTAGACTCTTAATTTTTAACCCAGTCTGGTCCGATATTTTTTATAGTCCAAAATAATTTTTATGGTATTTTAATTAAATAATATCTATTTTAGTATTTATTATTTATAATTTTTTATAAAAATAAAAATTAAAGTAATATTAGTAAAGTTAAAAATATATAAATAAAAAAATCAGCGACGAAAAATTTCGTCGCCTAAAGCGAATCGGCCTGGGCCAATTCGCCGTAGGAATTTCCTCCGGTGAATTGGCACCAGCTCGTAGTTCTCGCAATTCCAGCCCGCGACAATTTTTTCGCCAGCTCAATTTTCCAATGCAGTTTTTTTCGAAACTAAATTCTATTTGGTTTTGGTTTCTTTTCCTAAATGGTTTTAATTTTCTTAGACAATTAGAAGTAGGCTTATGATTTTTTCCTATAAATACCACATTAAAACACAGAATTAAGGGATCAAAAATTTGTTTCTACTGAGCTAAACTTGGGACTTCTGACTTGGGAGGAAAAAGAGGACAGGAATATTAACAAGGAAAGCAATAAACATTAGCAAGGAACATTAACAGACAACAATGAATATTAAGAGAGATTAAACAACAAAACAGAAGAGATGGTAACAAACAGAGAAGATTAGCAGCAAGCATTCATCAATCCATCAAAGGCAGCAATGCTGTCTTTGTTCATTGTTCATCCAGAAAATAATTTGGTGGAACCTTCAACTCAGATTTTGTGTCTTAATCTTGAATTTGCTTAAACATTCAATTGTTATATCATTCTTGTTCTTACTGGTTTTTGTTTGTTTATTTTTATTATCACTTTGATTCAATAGTGTAAATTGGTAAACCCTAATTATATATTCTGTTCATTATTGTTTCATCCAATAGCCCAAAAATCCAGAGAAATCCAAAAGCCCCGAACTATCTTCTTAATTCTCTAAAACCTAAACTTCTTTACAGTTTCTAAAAACTTTAATCTTAATTATTTCTGCAAAACTCTAAACTGTTCTCTTAAATCCTAAGATCGAATATGTTTTCCAAAATATATAAAACCCTAAACTATCTTATAAATCCTCAAAACCCTAACCCTAGTGTCTTAATTCCTTAATTTTCCTAAACCCTAATCTTCTTAAAACTCAATCCGAGAAAACTATAATTTATTCCCAAAATCCCAAAACCTCATTTTTCAAACCCCCATCTAGTAAACCTAATAAACCCTTAAGCCCAAATCCAATAAATTTCATAAATCTTTCTCTCCAGTAAACCTAAAAAATCTTAAATCCTAATCCAAATCTTGTAAAATTATAAACCCTAATGTCTTAAGGTTCCAAAACCCTAATTTCATGATATTAGCCTTAAACCCTAATTTGATTAACCAAAAACCTTACTACTTTCTTAAATTTATAAAACCCTAATTCATTCCATTTTTCCAAAAATCCTCACAGTAGCCTAAATAATAAATGTAATAATTTCAAAATCCCAAAAACCTAAATGTTAATTAAAGAATCCTAAATTAAGACATAAACCTAAATTTGTATCTTTAATGCTTTATTTAATTTTAGATTTGATTATGTAGTTTATTATATGTTTTGATGGTTGATTTATTTAATTTCAATGCTTGATTATTTAATTTATCATGGATGGATATTCTCTTTATTATTATGATTATTATTTGGTTGTTTTAGTATTAAAATTGTAAGAGGTATGTTTCCACTTTGTGGGTACCTCATTAATTAATTTCTATGTAATTTAAATTGTTTTATATTTTGAACCAATGTAAAGGGCATGTTTCCACATTTTGGTGGGTGTCCTATTTAGTTTAGACATGAACGATGTAAAGATATGTTTCCATCCTCGAATGAGTGTCAATTTATTTGCTTTGTCTGGACATTGCTTTGATTTTAATATAATGATGTTTTATTTTAATTGTTGCATGTAATATGGATAATATTGTTATATTTAAGAATTTTATAATATTAAGACTTGTAAAGGAGGCCGGTTCAAATGAACCGAGCATTTTGGGGGTGCTGGACCATTTCTTGTAGCACCCCTTCCCCACCTACGTGTGTAAGCTGAGTAGAGGCGCCACACTATCCTAATGTTGCTACCACTTTTACTTAGTCAAATTTTTGTTCCGATTTTTATAGAAATTTTGCCATAGTTTCACCTAAAAATTCAATCCCAAGTGTCAACAAAACTGGTTTTTTTCTGATTTTTGAAAACATTTTTTATACAATCTAATGCAAACAAAATCATTCTCAGTACACTTCCAATAAATCCCCCTTATAACCTCAACTACAACATGCAAAAAGGATTTACACTTCTAGTACAAAATAAAGTAAAGGTTTATTATGAAATACAGTAGATAAAATATTTGTTCACTATGCAACGGAAAGTAACAATATTTACAAATTCATATACATCAAAACTCAAGTTTTACAACACATAAAATTTGTAATATCCTCATGTATGCCCTAGAAGTCTTGGTTATGTTGTTGTTATTGTTGATGTTGTTGTTAGTGTTGTTGTCGTTATATATTGGATTGAATATATGTGTTAAATTGTAAGAGAAAAGAAATGGGAAGAGAATGTATATGTATATGTGTTTTGGAGAAGAAATGTAGGGTTTAGAGACAAATGTATATGTTGTGTATATGATGATATATATAACATATAGATTGGTCAAATATAGAGTCAATGCAAGAAGATATTTTTGTGGAATGTGCAATTACATATAAGGGCTTAGATGAGACAAAAGGTTAGTTAAATGGTGAAGGGTGTTTTAGTAATTGCAAGGTTAAAAACACTTGATGGATATAAGAAGCCAAATTTGACTTTGCTCTTCATATTTTCTTCTTCTCTTCATGTGTGGCCGGATTCTCCATAGACAAAGAGAGAAAGAGAGGTGATCTTGAGGTTTGAAGCAAATTGAAGAAGGAATCAAGGGTGTTGGTTAGAGATTTGTGGAATTCTTCATTTAAGGTAAGTTTTCTCTTGATTTCTCTTATTCTATTTGGAATTTTGTTTGAGTTTGATGGAGTGTGTTTGTGTATGGTGTGTGTAAAAGTGTTGAAATAGAATTAAAGATAAGAAGCTAGGTTGGTGTTGGTGATGGAAGAGTAAGAGTTGTGTTTAGTGAATTTTTTTCTGTTTTACAATTAGTAAAGGCTGTGACTTGTATGATTTTTAATTAATTATAGAAAAATGTTCTTGAAGTGAATTTTTGATATGTTGTGCCTCTATGAGTCTAGAATGACTGAAAAATATGTTGATTCGATTTTGGAATGGTTATGAGTTTAGAAAGATTATTTTTATTAGACCTGTTCCAGCAGGTACCTTAACTGAGACAGCTATATTTCGGGATTTTTAATAAAATGTAGAAAAATCATATCCAATTGAATTTTGGATATGTTGTTGCTTAGTGAGTCTAGTATTTGAGAAAAATAATTTGGAACCACGTTGATTGAATTTGATTTATGGAATTCACAAAGTTCAGAACTGCTGCCAGGATGCAGGGCAATTGGGGCAGTCTGGTTAGGTGAACTATTTGACCAAGATTTTGTGTTCAGTTTGATCTGAAATTTTAAAGGAATGATTTTAAGATACAAAACTAAATTATGTAAAAAGTTTAGAATTTTTAGTCAAGTAGATTATTTTATACAATTTTTCAAAATAAGGATAAAATGGAGTCTAAAACCAGAATGTACTATTCATATGGTCATTTTGCTAATATTCCTTTTGGATTAGATTGTGAAGGGGTTAAATTGCCCTAACCGTGTCCCTCAAGTGGCTGCCCGTGTCCCTCAATTGTGTGGGTTAGGGTTTTAATTCTTTGTTCTTCTTGCATTGCTTTGGTTCTCCAAAGGTAGGTTGGTCCTTAAACCTAACCCTAAACACTTTAAACACACTTGAATCAATGAATGATATAATCAAATGCATGTGTAAGGTCCTAAAACTATGAATCATATCAATTGTTCTTTGCCCTAATTGCATTGTTGAGATTGAACAATGTTATGTTACGTATTGTGAATGGTAATGTGTTTCATGAGTAATATACATTGAAATTGAAATGTATATCAAAGATGCAATGATAATTTAAATAAGACATGATATGAGACAATGCCATTGTGATTGGCTATGATGATGATATTGAAAGAAAGAAGGCATGTTTGCCTAAATGTGATGAGAATTTGAGAATGGAAATGGTAACTATATAATAAATGAATTGTTTGTTTAATATGTTATTCAGTTTCAGAGTTCTGGATTTGGGTGGCATGCCTAATAAATGATGAAAGGTAACAGTCTTGCCGGGTTGAGGATCTCCTCATATGTAACACCCCTTCCTGACCTACATGTGTAAGCTGAGTAGAGGCACCACACTAACCTAATGTTGCTACCAATTTTACTTAGTCAAATTTTAGTTCCAATTTTAATAGAAATTTTGCCATAGTTTTGCCTAAAAATTGAGTCCCAAGTGTCGACAAAACTAGTTTTTTTTTTTAAAAACATTTTACACAAACCAATGCAAACAAAATCATTCTCAATACACTCCCAATAAATCCCCCTTATAACCTCAACTACAACCTGCAAATAAGATTTACACTTCTAGTACAAAATAAAGTAAAGGTTTATTGTAACACCCCCACACCTGGTACAAGCACACTACAACATCACAATGTAGCATAAGTGCACCAAACATAGGGATGCTACGGTTCTCTTAACATTCAAAACACTTTAAAACTTGATACCATACCCTATTCATTATACATTAAAATATTACACAGCGGAAGTTATAAAATATTTACATATTTACATATTAAACATTTCTTTACAAAAATATAAAGAATTATACATGATTGGCAAGTTTGCTCTGATCATTAAGCTCCCAAAATGAATTCTTCAAGGTCTACTCACACTTGGTCTTGATGAACACTCGGGTTTAACTCTATCAACTCTATTACCTGCGCGATTAAACACTATCGCGCTAAGCCAACGGCTTAGTAAGATAATCATGCAAATGATATGACTTAGTGCAATGCAATGTCATTTCTCAATCCATAATATACATGTAACATCATATATGCAAAACTAACAACATACTTTCACTTTACATATCACATTTCAATATCTTTTCATATACTTCATTAATATTCACTTAACCATTCATAATCAACACTAAACAAAGACAAGCATGGGCCCAAGACATACTAATATGCCATTCAATTTTCAGAGTTAATGTTTTGGTTTTGTTATCACATTTATCAATATCATATACCCAACTAGGCTTCAAGGACTAAGTCCAACCTTGTAATATCCTCATTTATGCCCTAGAAGTTTTGCATGTTGTTGTTGTTGTTGTTGTTGTTGTTGTTGTTGTGGTTGTATTGTTGGTTTAAATTGAGAAAAGAAAAGTATAAGTGTTTTGGGAAAGAATTTAGGGTTTAGAGACAAGTTTATATGTTGTGTATATTGTGATATATATAACATATAAAATGGTCAAAGGGAGAGTCAAAGTGTTGGTTAGTGGAAGAAGATATTTTATTGTTGAGTGTGTAATTACATATTTGGGCTTATATAAGACAAAAGGTTAGTTATATGTTTGAGGGCATTTTGGTAATTGCTTGGATGAGATGCATGGTGGAGATTAAGAAGGAAAGAGAGGTTGACTTGTGCATTTTCTTTTCTTCTCATGTTTGTGCCGGCCATTGAAGAAGACAAAGGGAAAGAGAAGTGTTCTTGATGCTATACTCAAATTGATGAAGGAATTGAGAGATTTGGTGAAAGATTGGTGGAATTTCTTCATATAAGGTAAGATCTTCTCTTTAATTTCTTCAATTCTTTTGAAGTGGTGTGAGAAAGGAATTAGGTTTTGTTGGTGTGATGATGAGATGAGTTTGTGTTATGTTTTTAAGAGTTAAAATTGATTGTAAGTTAAAAGATGGAATTAGTGTTGGGTTGATTGTGAAGATTGTATGTTTGAATGGATGTTGTTTTTGAAAGATGAAAAAGGATGGTGATTAATTAGGGTTTTGAGATGGTGTTTGTTTAATTGTGATATTAATGTGTTTTAAAGTGATTATTGTAATGAATATGTGTTTAGAACATTGATTATGTTCATTTGAAGCATGTGGTATGATGTATATTGAGTTTTAATGCATTTGGAAGAGAGTTGGTTAGAATTAGGGTTTTGGTTTTGGGAGACACGGCCAAAGGCCATGTGAGACACAGCCAAGTCATATGATTTTGGACGTGTTGGATTAATTTTTGGGTGACACAGCCGTGTTCCCAAGCCGTGTGAGCTACTGTGAGTTTTGGTTGAAGAGACACGGCCGTGTCCATAAGCCGTGTTGCCTACTGTCTAATTGAGTTGAGAGACACGGCCACAAGCCTGGCCGTGTCCCTCATGTGTGCTGCCCGTGTCTCTCATATGGGTTAGGTAAGTTTTGTTTTTCTTGACCTAGTTGCAATGTTTTGGTTCTTCAAAGGTAGGTTGGTTCCTAAACCTAAACTTAAACACTCTAAACATACTTTAAACTATGAATGAGCTAATCAAATGCATATGAAAGATCTTAAAGCTATGAATCATATAAATTGTTCTTTGCCCTAATTGCATTGTTGAGATTTAAACAAGGTTATGTTATGCATTGTGAAGGGTAATGTGTTTTATGAGTAATGTACCTTGAAATGTTATATCAAAGATGTGATATCAATGATGCTTTATGCATAATATGAATTGAAATGTGAAATGTGATACGAAGCCATTGTTATTGGCTATGATGATGATATTGAGAGAAAGAAGGCATGTATGCCTAAATGTTGATGATAATTGGAAATGGAAATGATAATTGAATAATAAATGAATTGTGTGGCTAATGTGTTATTCCATTTTCAGAGTTGGTTGTTGGTGGCATGCCTAATAAGTGTAACAATCTCTTGAAGTTAGGTTGGATTGAATCCTTGAAGCCTAATTGAGATGTTACCACCCTTGAAGCTAGGTTGGGTTAGTTCTTGAAGCCAAGTTGGGTAGAAGCTTAGCATGCTTTGCTCCCCTTGAAGCTTGGTTGAACTTAATCCTTGAAGCCTAGTTGGGTCTATGATATTGATATTGATAAATGTGATGATAGAACCAAAACATTAACTCTGAAAATTGAATGGCATATTAGTGTGTCTTGGGCCCATGCTTGTCTATGGTTAATGTGAGTCATGAATGATGTTTGTTTTGCTTTGTATTGATGATTAAATGAATACTAATGAGGTATATGAAAAGATAATAAAATGTGATATGTAATGTGAAAGTATATTGTTAATTTTGCATATATGATGTTACATATATATTATGGTTTGAGAAATGACATTGCATTGCATGAAGTCATATCATTAGCATGATTATCTTACTAAGCCCTTGGCTTAGCGCGATAGTGTTTAATCGCGCAGGTGATAGAACTGTTAGAATCGAACCCGAGAGCTCTTCGAGACCGAGTGAGGGTAGACAGTGAAGAGTTGATTTTGGAGACTTAAAGATCAAAGAAAACTTGCCAATCATGTATAACTCTTTTATATTTTGTAAAGTATTGATTAAATGTACATATTTGTATATTTGTAAATATGGAATTAAGTGTTTTCAAATATGTAAATATTTTATGACTTCCGCTGTGAAATAACTATATGTATGTATATATATATCTAATGTGTTTTATTTTAAAAGTAAATGATCTACTTTTCTATATTATATAATGATAATAGTATTGTATCTATTTAAATGTTTTGAATGTTGAAGAAAACCGTAGCATTCCTATGTTTGGTGCACTGATGCTACATTGTTGTGATTGTAGTGTGTGTGCATTGGATGTGGGGGTGTTACAATTGTTTTGGTATCAGAGCCTAGGTTTGAGATTCTCAACCTAGGTAATATGTTATAAAAAGAATATTTTGAATTAAAAAGTGAGTTTTTGAAAGAAAATACATGTTTGGGATTGGCAATCTTTGATCTTTAATAAGGTGTGTCCTGTTGTGTTTGCAGTATTAGGTGTTGATGGATCCTCATTTGAGACAGTCAGTTGAGGGCAGTGAGGAGAGTGTTGCTCCTGATGAGGGAGTTAGAGTTGAGAGTGCTGGGGAGGCACCTGCTTCGGTGTCGGGGAGACCAACTGGTGAGGAGGTTCCACCAGCTTGGTTTGTGCATATGATGGAGACTTTCAGGCAAGCGCCAGTACAACCAGTGCCACCACCCCCTCAGTCTTTGGTACCAGTAAGGCATTATGATAAACTGAGGAAATATGGAGCTGAGGATTTTATTGGTACCACTAATCCAGCTGTGGCAGAACAGTGGCTTGACAGAGTCCAGAGAGTATTTGTTCAGTTGCAAGCCACCTCAGAGGAAAAGTTTGACTATGCAAGATCTTTGCTACAGAAAGATGCCTACGATTGGTGGAAGACGGTGCCCAATTCTATGGATGATCCTCCAACACTGTCTTACACTGATTTCTTGAGAGAATTTGAGTTGAAGTATACTCCAAGGGAGTATAAGGATATGAAGAAGATGGAGTTCTTGAGCTTGAAGCAAGATAGCAAGACTGTTACTGAATATGAGGTTGAGTTTATTAGATTGAGTCATTACGCTGGTGGCATTATTGCTGATGAGATTGATAGATGCCGACGATTTCAGGAGGGATTGAGGCCCTCGATCATGTGTTTAGTGGCTGGATCTCGATATCACGATTTCTCCCAGCTAGTGGAAGCAGCTCGAAGTGTGGAGCGAGCTCAAGTGATTGCAGCTGCTTCAGAGGAAGAAGTCAGAGTGAGAAGGCCTCAGTTTGAGGCAGGGTCTTCTTCAGTGAAGAGGGGTAGAGGAAGCTTTGTTCCTCGGAGTATTAGGAGCCAGAGACCAGCAGGTAGATCAGTGCAGTTCCAGAGACAAAGATTCAGACCTGCAGCTTCAGTGGCAAGTGCTCCAACACCTATGGTTCAGAGATCCACCTTACCTATCTGCATCCATTGTGGGAGGCCCCATGGTGGTCCATGTTGGAAAGCTGGTGTTGCTGGGGTATGTTTCAGGTGTGGGTCACCGGATCACTTTGTGAGAGATTGCCCTGAGAGGCAGAGGCAGATGTCAGTTGATTCTGCCGCTTCTCGAGCCAGTGTGAGGGGAGGCAGAGGTGCCAGCCGAGGTGGTAGAGCAGGGTTCAGTTCTAGAGGTGGTGCTGCATCCAGGGAGACTAGACCGGAGGAGGTTGGTTCTTCCCAGAGGATGTATGTTATGCAGAGACAGCCGGATGCATCGGCGGTCATAGCTGGTACTTTTTCTTTATTTGATACTGCAGTACTTGCTTTGATTGATCCGGGTTCCACCCATTCTTATATTAGTGCATCTGTATTGCCTGTGTTTGATGTGCATGCTGAGTCCCTAGGATTTGATGTTTTGGTGACAAATCCGATAGGGCATAGTGTGATTGTGAGTAAAGTGCATCGAGATAGTGCAGTGAGGGTGCAGGGTGAGGAGTTCCTTGGAGATTTGATTGAGATGCCATTTAAGGAATATGATGTGATTTTAGGCATGGATTGGCTATCTCGACATGGAGCTGTGGTGGATTGTAAAAAGAAAATTGTTTCTTTGAGAACCGGTGATGGGAGAGAGGTGATAGTATCTAATGAGCAGGAACAGTTAGCCTCCTTATTTGTTTCAGCTGTTGCAGCCCGGAGGTTGATTAGGAAGGGGTGTGAAGCTTATCTTGCTCATGTGGTAGATACTAGAGTGAAGGGTTCTCCTATTGATAGCATTGCCACAGTTGCAGAGTTCCCTGATGTTTTTCCAGAGGAGTTGCCAGGATTGCCGCCTGAGAGAGAGGTGGAGTTTGGTATTGAATTGTTGCCTGGTACCACTCCTATCTCGATTACTCCTTACAGAATGGCACCAGCAGAATTGAGGGAGTTGAAAGTGCAATTACAGGAGTTGTTGGATAAAGGATTCATTCGCCCCAGTGTTTCTCCTTGGGGAGCTCCAGTGCTGTTTGTGAAGAAGAAAGATGGTACCATGAGGTTATGTATCGACTATAGGCAATTGAACAAAGTGACAATTAAGAATAAATATCCTTTGCCTAGAATCGATGATCTCTTTGATCAATTGAAGGATGCAGCTGTGTTTTCTAAAATTGATCTGAGATCTGGGTACCATCAGCTGAGAGTCAGAGCTGAAGATGTTCCGAAGACAGCTTTCAGGACCAGGTATGGGCACTATGAATTTTTAGTTATGCCTTTTGGTCTGACGAATGCACCTGCAGCTTTTATGGATTTAATGAATAGGGTGTTTAGGCCCTATTTGGATCAGTTTGTAGTGGTCTTCATCGATGATATTCTGGTGTATTCGAGGAATGAAGAGGAACATGATTTGCATCTGCGGATTGTGTTGCAGATCTTGAGAGAGAAGCAACTGTTTGCCAAATTGTCGAAGTGTGAGTTCTGGTTGGATCAGGTAGCTTTTCTCGGACATATTGTTTCAGCAGAAGGCATTAGAGTTGATCCGAGTAAAGTTGAAGCCATTTTGAATTGGAGTCCACCCAAGTCAGTGACAGAGGTTAGAAGTTTTCTGGGTTTGGCAGGCTATTACCGGCGGTTTGTGAAAGGGTTTTCTTTGATAGCTACTCCACTCACCAGATTGCTTCGTAAGGGAGTGAGATTTGTGTGGACAGATCAGTGTCAGGCTAGCTTTGAGCAGTTGAGAGATATGTTGACTCAAGCGCCTGTTCTTACTTTACCTGTAGAAGGCAAACCATATGTGATCTACAGTGATGCGTCACATAGTGGTTTGGGATGTGTGCTGATGCAGGAAGGGAAAGTTATAGCTTATGCATCTCGTCAGTTGAAACCGCATGAGCTTAACTACCCCACCCATGATTTGGAATTGGCAGCCATTGTGTTTGCATTAAAGATTTGGCGCCATTATCTGTTTGGGGAGAAATGTTTCATTTACACTGATCACAAGAGTTTGAAGTATTTGGGTGTTCAGAAAGAGCTCAACCTTCGGCAGAGGAGATGGTTGGAATTGATTAAAGACTACGACTGCTTGATTGATTATCATCCAGGTAAAGCAAATGTAGTTGCTGATGCCTTAAGTCGGAAGTCTTTAGCTGGTTTAACAGTTTACTCGCTCTCGTTGCTTGTTGAGTTGAGAGCTTTGCGTGCCAGTTTTGTACTTTGTGATGATGGTGCATTATTGGCACAGTTACAATTGAAGCCGGTTTTGTTGGATCAGATCAAAGAGGCTCAGTTAGCTGATAAGAAGATTCAGAAGATTGTTTTAGATTGTGAGAGTGGAAAGACTAGAGATTTTGTTGTGAAGGATGATGGGAGTCTATGGTTTAAGAATAGATTGTGTGTACCCGATAATGCTGATTTGAAGAGGATCATTTTAGAGGAAGCTCATCAGTCTTTATTTGCTATGCATCCGGGTAATACGAAGATGTATCATGATTTGAGATAGCATTACTGGTGGATTGGGTTGAAAAGAGACATTGCTGAGTTTGTATCAAAATGTCTCACTTGTCAGAAGGTTAAAGCAGAGCATCAAGTTCCAACTGGGTTGCTTCAACCGTTGTCAGTGCCAGAATGGAAGTGGGATAGAGTGACCATGGACTTTGTGTCTGGTTTGCCATTGACACAAAGGAAACATGATGCCATATGGGTGATTGTGGATAGATTGACTAAGACAGCTCATTTCCTTCCGGTTCGGATGGATTACTCTTTGGAGAGGTTAGCTGAGCTGTATATCCATGAGATTGTGAGATTGCATGGTGTTCCAACTTCTTTGGTGTCTGATCGAGATCCCAGGTTTACTTCGAGATTTTGGAAGAGTTTGCACAGAGCTTTGGGTTCTCGACTACACTTCAGTACTGCTTTTCATCCACAGACGGATGGACAGTCTGAGAGGGTGATACAGATCATTGAGGAAATGTTGAGAAGCTGTGTCATCGATTTCTCTGGAAGTTGGGATAGATTCTTACCTCTTGTGGAGTTTGCTTACAATAACAGTCACCAGTCCAGCATTGGAATGGCCCCATTCGAGGCATTGTATGGCAGACGGTGTAGGACACCTCTTTGTTGGAGTGAACTTGGTGATAGCAAGTTGATTGGGCCTGATTTGATTCAAGAAACTGAAGAGAAAGTGAAGTTGATTCGAGGCAGGTTAAAAGCAGCTTCAGACCGACAGAAGTCCTATGCAGATCTGAAGAGGAGAGACATTCAGTTTGATGTTGGAGATAAGGTATTTTTGAAAGTATCTCCTTGGAAGAAGATTTTGAGGTTCGGTCGGAAAGGGAAATTGAGTCCTCGTTTCATCGGACCGTATGAAGTGTTAGAAAGAGTTGGGCCAGTGGCGTATAGACTTGCTTTGCCACCTGAGTTGGATCGTATTCATAATGTGTTCCATGTATCTATGTTGAGGAGGTACAGGTCAGATCCATCTCATGTGTTGCCATTTGAATCTATTGAAGTGAGCCCAGACTAGTCATTTGAAGAGGAACCAGTTGCTATCTTGGCGCGGGAAGTGAAGGAATTGAGGAACAAGAGAGTACCATTGGTGAAGATTCTTTGGAAGAATCATGCAAAAGAAGAAGCAACATGGGAAAGTGAGCAGACTATGCGAGAGCAATATCCTCAATTGTTTCAGAATTGATTTCAGGTAATTTCGAGGACGAAATTTCTTTTTAGAGGGGGAGAATTGTAATATCCTCATTTATGCCCTAGAAGTTTTGCATGTTGTTGTTGTTGTTGTTGTTGTTGTGGTTGTATTGTTGGTTTAAATTGAGAAAAGAAAAGTATAAGTGTTTTGGGAAAGAATTTAGGGTTTAGAGACAAGTTTATATGTTGTGTATATTGTGATATATATAACATATAAAATGGTCAAAGGGAGAGTCAAAGTGTTGGTTAGTGGAAGAAGATATTTTATTGTTGAGTGTGTAATTACATATTTGGGCTTATATAAGACAAAAGGTTAGTTATATGTTTGAGGGCATTTTGGTAATTGCTTGGATGAGATGCATGGTGGAGATTAAGAAGGAAAGAGAGGTTGACTTGTGCATTTTCTTTTCTTCTCATGTTTGTGCCGGCCATTGAAGAAGACAAAGGGAAAGAGAAGTGTTCTTGATGCTATACTCAAATTGATGAAGGAATTGAGAGATTTGGTGAAAGATTGGTGGAATTTCTTCATATAAGGTAAGATCTTCTCTTTAATTTCTTCAATTCTTTTGAAGTGGTGTGAGAAAGGAATTAGGTTTTGTTGGTGTGATGATGAGATGAGTTTGTGTTATGTTTTTAAGAGTTAAAATTGATTGTAAGTTAAAAGATGGAATTAGTGTTGGGTTGATTGTGAAGATTGTATGTTTGAATGGATGTTGTTTTTGAAAGATGAAAAAGGATGGTGATTAATTAGGGTTTTGAGATGGTGTTTGTTTAATTGTGATATTAATGTGTTTTAAAGTGATTATTGTAATGAATATGTGTTTAGAACATTGATTATGTTCATTTGAAGCATGTGGTATGATGTATATTGAGTTTTAATGCATTTGGAAGAGAGTTGGTTAGAATTAGGGTTTTGGTTTTGGGAGACACGGCCAAAGGCCATGTGAGACACAGCCAAGTCATATGATTTTGGACGTGTTGGATTAATTTTTGGGTGACACAACCGTGTTCCCAAGCCGTGTGAGCTACTGTGAGTTTTGGTTGAAGAGACACGGCCGTGTCCATAAGCCGTGTTGCCTACTGTCTAATTGAGTTGAGAGACACGGCCACAAGCCTGGCCGTGTCCCTCATGTGTGCTGCCCGTGTCTCTCATATGGGTTAGGTAAGTTTTGTTTTTCTTGACCTAGTTGCAATGTTTTGGTTCTTCAAAGGTAGGTTGGTTCCTAAACCTAAACTTAAACACTCTAAACATACTTTAAACTATGAATGAGCTAATCAAATGCATATGAAAGATCTTAAAGCTATGAATCATATAAATTGTTCTTTGCCCTAATTGCATTGTTGAGATTTAAACAAGGTTATGTTATGCATTGTGAAAGGTAATGTGTTTTATGAGTAATGTACCTTGAAATGTTATATCAAAGATGTGATATCAATGATGCTTTATGCATAATATGAATTGAAATGTGAAATGTGATACGAAGCCATTGTTATTGGCTATGATGATGATATTGAGAGAAAGAAGGCATGTATGCCTAAATGTTGATGATAATTGGAAATGGAAATGATAATTGAATAATAAATGAATTGTGTGGCTAATGTGTTATTCCATTTTCAGAGTTGGTTGTTGGTGGCATGCCTAATAAGTGTAACAATCTCTTGAAGTTAGGTTGGATTGAATCCTTGAAGCCTAATTGAGATGTTACCACCCTTGAAGCTAGGTTGGGTTAGTTCTTGAAGCCAAGTTGGGTAGAAGCTTAGCATGCTTTGCTCCCCTTGAAGCTTGGTTGAACTTAATCCTTGAAGCCTAGTTGGGTCTATGATATTGATATTGATAAATGTGATGATAGAACCAAAACATTAACTCTGAAAATTGAATGGCATATTAGTGTGTCTTGGGCCCATGCTTGTCTATGGTTAATGTGAGTCATGAATGATGTTTGTTTTGCTTTGTATTGATGATTAAATGAATACTAATGAGGTATATGAAAAGATAATAAAATGTGATATGTAATGTGAAAGTATATTGTTAATTTTGCATATATGATGTTACATATATATTATGGTTTGAGAAATGACATTGCATTGCATGAAGTCATATCATTAGCATGATTATCTTACTAAGCCCTTGGCTTAGCGCGATAGTGTTTAATCGCGCAGGTGATAGAACTGTTAGAATCGAACCCGAGAGCTCTTCGAGACCGAGTGAGGGTAGACAGTGAAGAGTTGATTTTGGAGACTTAAAGATCAAAGAAAACTTGCCAATCATGTATAACTCTTTTATATTTTGTAAAGTATTGATTAAATGTACATATTTGTATATTTGTAAATATGGAATTAAGTGTTTTCAAATATGTAAATATTTTATGACTTCCGCTGTGAAATAACTATATGTATGTATATATATATCTAATGTGTTTTATTTTAAAAGTAAATGATCTACTTTTCTATATTATATAATGATAATAGTATTGTATCTATTTAAATGTTTTGAATGTTGAAGAAAACCGTAGCATTCCTATGTTTGGTGCACTGATGCTACATTGTTGTGATTGTAGTGTGTGTGCATTGGATGTGGGGGTGTTACAAACCTAGCTTCAAGGGTGGTAACATATCAATTAGGCTTCAAGGATTCAATCCAACCTAACTTCAAGAGATTTTTACACTTATTAGGCATGCCACCAACAACAAACTCTGAAAATGGAATAACACATTAGCCACACAATTCATTCTCAATTCTCATTATCATTTAGGCAAACATGCCTCATTTATCTCCATTGAATTACCTTAGCCAATAACAATGGCTTCACATTTCATTTCACAATATAACATTTCATTATTCATGTATATATTTATCTCATCCATGATCACATTATATCTCACATAGCATCATTCATAAATATCAACATTTCATTCCACATTACTCATGAAACACATTACCATTCACAATGCATAACATAACATTGTTCAATCTCAACAATGCAAGAACAACAAAGAATTAAAACCCTAACCTACACAATTGAGGGACACGGTCAGCCACTTGAAGGACACGGTTAGGGCAATTCAACCTCTTCACAATCTAATCCAAAAGGAGTATTAGCAAAATGACCATATGAATAGTACATTCTGGTTTTAGACTCCATTTTATCCTTATTTTGAAAAATTGTATAAAATAATCTACTTGACTAAAAATTCTAAATTTTTTACAGAATTTCGTTTTGCATCTTAAAATCATTCCTTTAAAATTTCAGATCAAACTGAACACAAAATCTTGGTCAAATAGTTCACCTAACCAGACTGCCCCAATTGCCCTGCATCCTGGCAGCAGTTCTGAAATTTGTGAATTTCATAAATCAATTTCAATCAACGTGGTTCCAAATTATTTTTCTCAAATACTAGACTCACTAATCAACAACATATCCAAAATTCAATTGAATATGATTTTTCTACATTTTATTAAAAATCCCGAAATAGAGCTGTCTCAGTTAAGGTACCTGCTGGAACAGGTCTAATAAAAATAATCTTTCTAAACTCATAACCTATCCAAAATCGAATCAACATATTTTTCAGTCATTCTAGACTCATAGAGGCACAACATATCAAAAATTCACTTCAAGAAAATTTTTCTATAATTAATTAAAAATCATACAAGTCACAGCCTTTACTAATTGTAAAACAGAAAAAGAATTCACTAAACACACTCTTACTCTTCCATCACCAACACCAACCTAGCTTCTTATCTTTAATTCCATTTCAACACTTGAGAATAAATCATAAACACATCTCATCATCAAATCATCAAACCCTAATTAACTTCCCATACCACTTCAAAAGTAGGAAAGAAATCAAAGGAAAGATCTTACCTTAGTTAAAACTTCTTGAATCAACACTTGAACACTTAATCTTCCTTCAATTTGAGCTCAACACATCAAGATCCTCTCTTCACCACTTGCTTTCCTTTCTCTATGGAGGAGCCGGCCACACACATGAAGAAGAAGAAGAAATTATGAATAAACCAAAATCAACTCTTCTTTAAATATCCACCATGTGATTCAATTCAAGCAATTACCAAATTGCCCTTAATCATTTAACTTAACTTTTGTCTCATGTATGCCCATGATAGTAATTACACATATCACATAAAAATATCTCTCTTCCTTTGACTCTTCCTTTGACCCATTTATATGTTATATATATCATCATATACACAATATATACGATTCTCTCTAAACCCTAATTCTTTTCTTATCCCATCATATACATTCAATTCAATTTATAACAATAACAACAACAACAATATGCAAAACTTCTAGGGCATAAATGAGGATATTACAATTCTCCCCCTCTAAAAAGAAAATTTCGTCCTCGAAATTACCTGATATTAAAGCTGAAACAATTGCGGATATTGCTCTTGTAACACCCCATCTTAGCCTACTTTTATAGACCAAAATGGACTATTATCTCATGATGGTTGTGTCTTTATATTTTACTTAGCCAATTTTAAGTGCAGATTTTACAGAAATTTTGCCAGAGTTTCCCCTATAATTGGTGGTCCCAAGTGTCGCCAAAACTGATTTTTCTTATTTTTGAAAAACATTTTGTTTCACAATTCAACTCAAGTACACTCCCAATAATCCACCCTTATAACCTCAACTACAATCCTGCAAGAAAAGTTCACACTTCTATATCAACAATCCAATTCAATTCAAAACCATACAGTTATTATACATTACTAGATTTACATGCTACATCAAGTTATCTCTTTGTATTGCTCAAATAAGTACATGCCAGTTTCTAACACCAAAATACAAAATAAAGAGCACCACCTAAGTTTGTTAATGACCGATGGATCGCAGGACTCTTCTGCTCGCTACTGGCTCCTTGCTAATAACCTACGAGTTTAGAAGAAACTAAACTCGCTAAGCATTGCTTAGTGGGTACTTTAACTAATTACGGAAAATAATTATAAAAGCATAATGCACTTTAAAAAAATCAATGAGTCGTATTGAAAAATAATATCACAGTAAAAACAATCCATACATGTCATATATTCAGTTATTATCATTTTATCAATTCGCTCCACAAGGTAATTTGGTAGACTAACGTATGGTAAGGAACTAACTGAAACAACTGTATATATATTCTGTGGCTGTGGCCCTAAAAAAAATCGCGGACCAAGCCTTGTGGAATCTGTGGCCGAAGCCCTCGGACCGGAGTCCTATATAACTCGGGCGATTGCCCTATATAACTCGGATCGAAGTCCTATATAGCTCGGGTCGTCACCCTATATAACTCGGACCGAAGTCCTATATTAAAGCAGCACTGCATATAGTATGATATATCATACCCTTACCGTACTCAGTACTGTCCCAGATACCAAGTGGAGCCAAAATTCTCATACCATTTCTTAATCGAATATGCATTATACCATTATCGACTTATGGTTCTTATATTATTTCAACATGAAATATCATATTTTATCATTTTAGTAACATACTATACTCATTTATATTCATAAGGAATCAATTGGATTACTTTTGAAAAATGACCAAATGAATATTAGCAAAATGACCATATGAATAGTAAATTCTGGTTTTGGACTCAACTCGATCCTTATTTTGAAATATCATATAAAATAATCCACTTGAGTAAAAATTCTAAAATTTTTACAGAATTTATTTTTACATGTTAAAATCATTCCTTTAAAATTTCAGATCAAAATGGAAACAAATTCTTGGTCAAATAGTTCACCCAACCAGACTGCTCCAGTTGCCCTGCATCCTGGCAGCAGTTTTGTATTTTATAAATTCCGTAAATTAAATTCAATCAATGTGGTTCCAAATTATTTTTCTCAAATACTAGACTTATTAAAAAACAACATATCCAAAATTCGACTCAATATAAGTTTTCTATATTTAATTAAAAATCATACAAGTCACAGCAGTTTACTAATTGTAAAACAGAAAAATTTTCAAAAAGGAGTTCAATGGTTAAAGTACCAAACCTTGCTTTTCCTTGCTCTTCTTATCTATTTCACTTCCTTTCCTCTCTAATCTCCTTGATTTCCTATGAATTTAATATGTCACATATGTAAGAACAAACCCTAGATATGAACATGATGCTACCTTATGATTTTCTAACAATCCTTTACTTATTCTTACTAATAATCACTATTTACATCATTTCCTTTAAATAGTTTATCATTTTTCACCATAATCATCAACTTACTAATTCTTTCCCAACATGAACATAATATCAAATCTTCCTAAACATAGCCTAATGCCTAATTCTAATGAAAGAATAAGACTTAGGATGGTATCTTACCTTATTTCCTATTGAATTTCACTTAAAAAATGGCTTAGACTTGAAACTTGTCTCCTTGAAAATGGAAGGGAGGGGGAGCACGACTTAAAGAAGAAGAAAAGTGGTGATGGTGGTGTCTTTTTGATCCTTACTTGTGTTTGGAAGACCATAATTAGTTATTTAAAATTTAATTTCCATTTAATTAATTTATTTATTTTCAATGGCCATGATTTGTCCAACACATTTGGATTTAATGGCTAGGATTTGGTTTATTTTCAATGGCCATGATTTGTCCAACACATTTGGATTTAATGGCTAGGATTTGGTTTATTTTCAATGGCCATGATTTGTCCAACACATTTGGATTTAATGGCTAGGATTTGGTTTATTTTCAATGGCCATGATTTGTCCAACACATTTGGATTTAATGGCTAGGATTTGGTTTATTTTCAATGGCCATGATTTGTCCAACACATTTGGATTTAATGGCTAGGATTTGGTTTATTTTCAATGGCCATGATTTGTCCAACACATTTGGATTTAATGGCTAGGATTTGGTTTATTTTCAATGGCCATGATTTGTCCAACACATTTGGATTTAATGGCTAGGATTTGGTTTATTTTCAATGGCCATGATTTGTCCAACACATTTAGATTTAATGGCTAGGATTTGGCCACTTGAAAGTGTTTTTTTTTTGTTCTTTTAATATTTTGCCCCCAAAGTTATATTTAATTACAAAATCGCTCCTCCAGTGGAAATGTCCAAAATGTCCTTATCGGAAAATCGCCCGTAACTTACAAACCATGCGTTTTCAGGAAAAATCGTGCACCACCGTTACTACCCGATTAATCCCGAGAACACATTTATGGCATCCGTTAGGGTCACTATTAAGAACCGACATAACTTTTCAAAAAATTACTCTTAGGTCCTCGGCTTTTCGAAAAATTACCTTTAGGTCCCGTCGACTTCACGGGCCTCCTTTGCACACCGATTTTGTTTTTGACTATCTCAAGCCTCTATTTGACCACTTATTTATGTCCTTCTTGCCTAATACTCGACTATCTAAACTTTGGGATGTGACAATTCTACCTCCCTTAATTTTAGTTTCGTCCCGAAACTTACTTATTCATGCATGATTCTTACGTGTAATTACACATCATCAATATAACTAATAATCGTCACATATACACACATATGTACTCAAGACACTGATTTTAAACTTACGTACCTTCATTTCCTTCTTCTGCTTTATTCTCTTCTGCCCTCATGTAATATATCCTAGCTGGCGCTCTCGATTTAGGGCGATCTACTGTCTCCGATCTTGTTCCTATTTGATTACTACCATTTTCTCTGCCTCTTCCTCTTTCTCGACCTTTACCGCTGCTACTTGCTACTTGTGTTCTTTCAGGAACTTTTGAAATCTCTGTCACATTTCTAGGACAATCCTTCTTAAGGTGATTAGTAGCACCACAAAGTATACAAGCTCCAGTAACTAACCAACATTCTCCCCTATGCTTTCGTCCACAATGCTCACACGAGGGGTATGGTGTATATTCAGTCCTTCCATAACCTTTACTTGATCCTCTGCTTATTCCTCCTGTGCTGGCTACTGAGGTAGCTTGAAAATTAGGTCCTTTAGATGGTCTTAAATTCTGCTTTACACTCATAAAGGATCCCTCATCCTTAGCTCTCTTGCTAGCAAACTGATTATTACCTGGGGCACTCTGTGCTTGCTCTCTTTTCTGTTGAATTCTCTGTTGACGATTCCTCAGATTTACTTGCACCTTTTCAACATCCAATGCTTTAGCCACCAACTTTGAAAATTCTGTATTATCCAATGCCACTAGTTGTATCTTAATTTCATCATTAAGTCCTTCTAAAAATTTCTTGCATCGCTCAGCTTCAGTTTCTATTAACTTCTTTCCATACTTACTAAGGCGCGTAAACTCCTTCTCATATTCTGATACCATCATTCTGCCTTGTTTCAATTGAATGAACTCATTACGCCTTGCAGTCAAATATGCATCAGTGATATACCTCTTTTTAAACTCACTCTTGAAGAATTCCCAAGTTCGCTGTTCTGGTGGAAACCGCTGCTGCGTGGTATCCCACCATATGTACGCCTCCTCTGTCAGGAGTGATGTAGCACAAATTACTCTTTCTTCTGGAGTGCATCGAAGCTGGTCAAGAACTCTAATGATACTATCTAACCAATATTCTGCTTCCTCAGATCCCTCTTCACGACCAGCCTTAAATTCCTTTGCACCATACTTTCTTAACTTCTCTATCGGGGGTTTCCTATCTCCCTCAGCAGCAGGGCCCCTTCCGGCCATTTGCTGAAAAGCTGTTGCAATCTGCCTAAGATAAGTCTCCGGACCGGGTATTTCAGCTGCTGCTGGCCCTGGTCTATGAGCTTCCCCGGCATCTGCAGGCCCAGATGCTTGCGATTCTATGTTTTGTTCCATAGCTTGCCACGAATCTAGAGACATCCTACATTGACATAATTAGCTATCTGCTTAGTTCATTAACATATAACTCGATTATCAATTCCTATCTGGCATGTACATCTACCTATTCATCATATAACTTTCTCCTTAATTTATCTTACATGGCACACATAGTTATTTACTTACTACCTATCTTCCAGAATCGACTAAACCTATGCTCTGATACCACAAATGTAACACCCCATCTTAGCCTACTTTTATAGACCAAAATGGACTGTTATCTCATGATGGTTGTGTCTTTATATTTTACTTAGCCAATTTTAAGTGCAGATTTTACAGAAATTTTGCCAGAGTTTCCCCTATAATTGGTGGTCCCAAGTGTCGCCAAAACTGATTTTTCTTATTTTTGAAAAACATTTTGTTTCACAATTCAACTCAAGTACACTCCCAATAATCCACCCTTATAACCTCAACTACAATCCTGCAAGAAAAGTTCACACTTCTATATCAACAATCCAATTCAATTCAAAACCATACAGTTATTATACATTACTAGATTTACATGCTACATCAAGTTATCTCTTTGTATTGCTCAAATAAGTACATGCCAGTTTCTAACACCAAAATACAAAATAAAGAGCACCACCTAAGTTTGTTGATGACCGATGGATCGCAGGACTCTTCTGCTCGCTACTGGCTCCTTGCTAATAACCTACGAGTTTAGAAGAAACTAAACTCGCTAAGCATTGCTTAGTGGGTACTTTAACTAATTACGGAAAATAATTATAAAAGCATAATGCACTTTAAAAAATCAATGAGTCGTATTGAAAAATAATATCACAGTAAAAACAATCCATACATGTCATATATTCAGTTATTATCATTTTATCAATTCGCTCCACAAGGTAATTTGGTAGACTAACATATGGTAAGGAACTAACTGAAACAACTGTATATATATTCTGTGGCTGTGGCCCTAAAAAAAATCGCGGACCAAGCCTTGTGGAATCTGTGGCCGAAGCCCTCGGACCGGAGTCCTATATAACTCGGGCGATTGCCCTATATAACTCGGACCGAAGTCCTATATAGCTCGGGTCGTCACCCTATATAACTCGGACCGAAGTCCTATATTAAAGCAGCACTGCATATAGTATGATATATCATACCCTTACCGTACTCAGTACTGTCCCAGATACCAAGTGGAGCCAAAATTCTCATACCATTTCTTAATCGAATATGCATTATACCATTATCGACTTATGGTTCTTATATTATTTCAACTTGAAATATCATATTTTATCATTTTAATAACATACTATACTCATTTATATTCATAAGGAATCAATTGGATTACTTTTGAAAAATGACCAAATGAATATTAGCAAAATGACCATATGAATAGTAAATTCTGGTTTTGGACTCAACTCGATCCTTATTTTGAAAAATCGTATAAAATAATCCACTTGAGTAAAAATTCTAAAATTTTTACAGAATTTATTTTTACATGTTAAAATCATTCCTTTAAAATTTCAGATCAAAATGGAAACAAATTCTTGGTCAAATAGTTCACCCAACCAGACTGCTCCAGTTGCCCTGCATCCTGGCAGCAGTTTTGTATTTTATAAATTCCGTAAATTAAATTCAATCAATGTGGTTCCAAATTATTTTTCTCAAATACTAGACTTATTAAACAACAACATATCCAAAATTTGACTCAATATAAGTTTTCTATATTTAATTAAAAATCATACAAGTCACAGCAGTTTACTAATTGTAAAACAGAAAAATTTTCAAAAAGGAGTTCAATGGTTAAAGTACCAAACCTTGCTTTTCCTTGCTCTTCTTATCTATTTCACTTCCTTTCCTCTCTAATCTCCTTGATTTCCTATGAATTTAATATGTCACATATGTAAGAACAAACCCTAGATATGAACATGATGCTACCTTATGATTTTCTAACAATCCTTTACTTATTCTTACTAATAATCACTATTTACATCATTTCCTTTAAATAGTTTATCATTTTTCACCATAATCATCAACTTACTAATTCTTTCCCAACATGAACATAATATCAAATCTTCCTAAACATAGCCTAATGCCTAATTCTAATGAAAGAATAAGACTTAGGATGGTATCTTACCTTATTTCCTATTGAATTTCACTTAAAAAATGGCTTAGACTTGAAACTTGTCTCCTTGAAAATGGAAGGGAGGGGAAGCACGACTTAAAGAAGAAGAAAAGTGGTGATGGTGGTGTCTTTTTGATCCTTACTTGTGTTTGGAAGACCATAATTAGTTATTTATAATTTAATTTCCATTTAATTTATTTATTTATTTTCAATGGCCATGATTTGTCCAACACATTTGGATTTAATGGCTAGGATTTGGTTTATTTTCAATGGCCATGATTTGTCCAACACATTTGGATTTAATGGCTAGGATTTGGTTTATTTTCAATGGCCATGATTTGTCCAACACATTTGGATTTATTGGCTAGGATTTGGTTTATTTTCAATGGCCATGATTTGTCCAACACATTTGGATTTAATGGCTAGGATCTGGTTTATTTTCAATGGCCATGATTTGTCCAACACATTTGGATTTAATGGCTAGGATTTGGTTTATTTTCAATGGCCATGATTTGTCCAACACATTTGGATTTAATGGCTAGGATTTGGTTTATTTTCAATGGCCATGATTTGTCCAACACATTTGGATTTAATGGCTAGGATTTGGTTTATTTTCAATGGCCATGATTTGTCCAACACATTTAGATTTAATGGCTAGGATTTGGCCACTTGAAAGTGTTTTTTTTTTGTTCTTTTAATATTTTGCCCCCAAAGTTATATTTAATTACAAAATCGCTCCTCCAGTGGAAATGTCCAAAATGTCCTTATCGGAAAATCGCCCGTAACTTACAAACCATGCGTTTTCAGGAAAAATCGTGCACCACCGTTACTACCCGATTAATCCCGAGAACACATTTATGGCATCCGTTAGGGTCACTATTAAGAACCGACATAACTTTTCAAAAAATTACTCTTAGGTCCTCGGCTTTTCGAAAAATTACCTTTAGGTCCCGTCGATTTCACGGGCCTCCTTTGCACACCGATTTTGTTTTTGACTATCTCAAGCCTCTATTTGACCACTTATTTATGTCCTTCTTGCCTAATACTCGACTATCTAAACTTTGGGATGTGACAGCTCTTGCATGGATTGTTCACTTTCCCAAGTTGCTTCTTCTTTTCCATGATTCTTCCACAAAATCTTAACAAGTGGCACTCTCTTGTTTCTCAATTCTTTCACATCACGTGCCAAAATAGCAACTGGTTCCTCTTCAAATGTCAAATCAGGATTTACTTCAATTGACTCAATCGGCAACACATGAGATGGATCCGACCTATACCTCCTCAACATAGAAAAATGAAATACGTTATAAATACGATCCAACTCAAGTGGCAAAGCAAGTCGATACGCCACTGGCCCAACTCTTTCTAACACTTCATACGGCCCAATGAAACGAGGACTCAATTTTCCTTTCCGACCGAACCTCAAAATCTTCTTCCAAGGAGATACTTTCAAAAACACCTTATCTCCAACATCAAACTCTATGTCTCTCCTCTTCAAATCTGCATAAGACTTCTGTCGGTCTGAAGCTGCTTTCAATCTGCCTCGAATTAGCTTTACTTTTTCTTCAGTTTCTTGAATCAAATCAGGCCCAATTAACTTACCTTCCCCAATTTCACTCCAACAAAGAGGTGTCTTACATCGTTTGCCATACAATGCTTCAAATGGTGCCATACCAATGCTGGATTGGTGACTGTTGTTGTATGCAAACTCCACAAGAGGTAAAAATCTATCCCAACTTCCAGTGAAATCAATGACACAGCTTCTCAACATGTCTTCAAGAATCTGTATCACCCTCTCTGACTGTCCATCCGTCTGTGGATGAAAAGCAGTGCTAAAGTGCAGTCGAGAACCTAAAGCACTATGCAAACTCTTCCAAAATTTGGAAGTAAACCTGGGATCTCGATCAGACACTAAAGAAGTTGGAACACCATGCAGTCTCACAATCTCATGGATATACAACTCAGCCAATCTCTCCAAAGAGTAATCCATCCAAACCGGAAGGAAATGAGCTGTCTTAGTCAATCTATCCACAATCACCCATATGGCATCATGTTTCCTTTGTGTCAATGGTAACCCAGACACAAAGTCCATTGTCACTCTTTCCCACTTCCATTCTGGCACTGACAACGGTTGAAGCAACCCGGTGGGAACTTGATGCTCTGCTTTAACCTTCTGACAAGTGAGACATTTTGATACAAACTCAGCAATGTCTCTCTTTAACCCAATCCACCAATAATGCTGTCTCAAATCATGATACATCTTGGTATTGCCCGGATGCATAGCAAACATCGACTGATGAGCTTCTTCCAAAATAATCTTCTTCAAATCAGCATCATCGGGTACACATAATCTGTTTTTAAACCATAGGCTCCCATCACTCTTCACAACAAAATCTCTACTCTTTCCACTCTGACAATCTGAAATAATCTTCTGAATCTTCATATCAGTCAACTGAGCTTCTCTGATCTGATTCAACAAAACTGGTCTCACTTGCAATTGTGCCAACAATGCACCATCATCACAAGGTACAAAGCTAGCATGCAATGCTATCAATTCAACAAGCAACGAGAGCGAGTAAACTGTTAAACCAGCTAAAGACTTCCGACTCAAGGCATCAGCAACTACATTTGCTTTACCTGGATGATAATCAATCAAACAGTCGTAGTCTTTAATCAATTCTAACCATCTCCTCTGACGAAGATTGAGTTCTTTCTGGACACCCAAATACTTTAAACTCTTATGATCAGTGTAAATGAAACATTTCTCCCCAAACAGATAGTGGCGCCAAATCTTCAATGCAAACACAACGGCAGCCAATTCCAAATCATGGGTCGGATAGTTAAGCTCATGCGGTTTCAACTGTCGAGATGCATAAGCTATAACTTTCCCTTCCTGCATCAATACACACCCCAAACCTCTATGTGAAGCATCACTGTAAATCACATATGGTTTGCCTTCAACAGGTAAAGTAAGAACAGGCGCTTGAGTCAACAACTCTCTCAACTGCTCAAATCTAGCCTGACACTGATCTGTCCAGAAGAACCTCACTCCCTTACGAAGCAATCTGTTGAGTGGAGTAGCTATCAAAGAAAACCCTTTTACAAACCGCCGGTAATAGCCTGCCAAACCCAGAAAACTTCTAATCTCTGTCACAGACTTGGGTGGACTCCAATTTAAAATGGCTTCAACTTTACTCGGATCAACTCTAATGCCTTCAGCTGAAACAATATGTCCGAGAAAAGCGACTTGATCCAACCAGAACTCACACTTCGACAATTTGGCAAACAACTGCTTCTCTCTCAAAATCTGCAATACAATCCGCATATGCTTGTCATGTTCCTCTTCATTCCGCGAATACACTAGTATATCATCAATGAAGACCACTACAAACTGATCCAAATAGGGCCTAAACACCCTATTCATCAAATCCATAAAAGCTACAGGTGCATTCGTTAGACCAAAAGGCATAACTAGAAATTCATAATGCCCATACCTGGTCCGAAAGGCGGTCTTCGGAACATCCTCAGCTCTGACTCTCAGCTGATGGTACCCAGATCTCAAATCAATTTTAGAAAACACAGCTACACCTTTCAATTGATCAAAGAGATCATCGATTCTAGGCAAAGGATATTTATTTTTAATAGTCACCTTGTTCAATTGCCTATAATCGATACACAACCTCATAGTACCATCTTTCTTCTTCACAAATAGCACAGGAGCTCCCCAAGGAGAAACACTGGGGCGAATAAATCCTTTGTCCAACAACTCCTGTAATTGCACTTTCAACTCCCTCAATTCTGCTGGTGCCATTCTGTAAGGAGTAATAGAGATAGGAGTGGTACCAGGCAACAATTCAATACCGAACTCCACCTCTCTCTCAGGAGGCAATCCTGGCAACTCCTCTGGAAAAACATCAGAGAACTCTGTAACTGTGGCAATACTATCAATGGGAGAACCCTTCACTCTAGTATCCATCACATGAGCAAGGTAGGCGTCACACCCCTTTCTAATCAATCTCCTAGCTGCAACAGCTGAAACAAACAGAGATGCTAACTGTTCCTGCTCATTAGATACTATCACATCTTTACCATCACCGGTTCTCAAAAAAACAATTTTCTTTTTACAGTCTACCACCGCTCCATGTCTAGATAGCCAGTCCATGCCTAGGATCACATCGTATTCCTTAAATGGCATCTCAATCAAGTCTCCAAGAAACTCCTCACCTTGCACCCTCACTGCACTATCTCGGTGCACCTTACTCACAACCACACTATGCCCTAAAGGATTTGTCACCAATACATCAAATCCTAGGGGACTCAGCATGCAAATCAGACATAGGCAAAATAGATGCACTAATATAAGAATGTGTGGAACCCGGATCAATTAAAGCAAGTACTGATATATCAAATAAAGAAAAAGTACCAGCTATGACTGCCGAAGCATCTGGTTGCCTCTGCATAACATACATCCTCTGGGAAGAACCAACCTCCTCTGGCCTACTCTCCCTGGATATAGCACCTCCTCTAGCACTGAACCCGGATCTGCCACCTCTACCAAAACCCCTGCCTCCTCGACCTCCCCTCACACTAAGTCGAGAAGCTGCAGTATCAGCTGACATCTGCTCTTGCCTCTCAGGGCAATCTCTAACAAAATGATCGGGAGACCCACATCTGAAGCATACTCCTGCCACACCAGTCTTCCAACAAGGACCACCATGTGGCCTACCACAATGAATGCATACTGGTAGAGTGGATCTCTGAGTCACTGGGGTCGGAGCACTCGCCACTGAAGCTGTAGGTCTAAATCTCTGCCTCTGAAACTGTGCCGACCTACCCGCTGGCCTCTGACTCCTGCTAACTCGAGGAATAAAACTTCCCCTACCTCTCTTAGCAGATGAAGACCCTGCCTCAAACTGGGGCCTTCTTACTCTGGTCTCTTCTTCTGAAGCAGCCGCTGCAATACCCTGGGCTCGCTCTACACTTCGAGCTGCTGCCACAAGCTGGGAAAAATCATGATATCTGAATCCAGCTATCAGACACATGATAGAGGGCCTCAATCCCTCCTCAAATCTCCGACATCGATCTATCTCATCTGAAATAATACCCCCAGCATACTCACTCAACCGAATAAATTCAATCTCATACTCCGTTACGGTCCGGTGATCTTGCCTCAAATCTAAAAACTCTCTTTTCTTCCCATCTTTATACTCCCTTGGAGTGTACTTCAATTCAAATTCTCTCAGAAAATCTGCATAGGATAAGGTAGGTGGATCATCCATAGAATGGGGCACTGTCTTCCACCAACTATATGCATCCTTCTGCAACAAGGATCTTGCATAATCAAACCTTTCCTCTGAAGTAGCTTGCAATTGAACAAAGATTCTCTGAACTTTGTCTAACCATTGCTCAGCTACTGCTGGATCAGTAGTACCTATAAAATCTTCGGCTCCATACTTCCTTAGTTTGTCATAATGCCTTGCTGACACCAAAGGCTATGGGGGTGGTGGCGGTGGTTGCACTGGTGCTTACCTCAAAGCATCTACCACATGCCTAAGCCAGACTGGTGGAACCTCCTCACCAGCTGGTCTCCCTGATACCGAAGCAGGTACCTCCTCAGCACTATCAACCCTAGCTCCCTCATCAGGAGCAACACTCTCTGCACTACCCTCAGCTGACTGACGCAGAAGAGGATCCATCACAACCTATGTCTGCAAACACAGCAGAATACAACTTATTAAAGATCAGAGGTTGCCAATCCCAAACATGTATATTATTCAAAAACCACTTTTAAAGTTCAAAATAGTCTTTTTATTACATTTTACCTAGGTTGAGAATCTCAAACCTAGGCTCTGATACCAAAACAATTGTAACACCCCTTCCCGACCTACATGTGTAAGCTGAGTAGAGGCGCCACACTAACCTAATGTTGCTACCAATTTTACTTAGTCAAATTTTAGTTCCAATTTTAATAGAAATTTTGCCATAGTTTTGCCTAAAAATTGAGTCCCAAGTGTCGATAAAACTAGTTTTTTTTTTAAAAAACATTTTACACAAACCAATGCAAACAAAATCATTCTCAATACACTCCCAATAAATCCCCCTTATAACCTCAACTACAACCTGCAAATAAGATTTACACTTCTAGTACAAAATAAAGTAAAGGTTTATTGTAACACCCCCACACCTGGTACAAGCACACTACAACATCACAATGTAGCATAAGTGCACCAAACATAGGGATGCTACGGTTCTCTTAACATTCAAAACACTTTAAAACTTGATACCATACCCTATTCATTATACATTAAAATATTACACAGCGGAAGTTATAAAATATTTACATATTTACATATTTAACATTTCTTTACAAAAATATAAAGAATTATACATGATTGGCAAGTTTGCTCTGATCTTTAAGCTCCCAAAATGAATTCTTCAAGGTCTACTCACACTTGGTCTTGATGAACACTCGGGTTCAACTCTATCAACTCTATTACCTGCGCGATTAAACACTATCGCGCTAAGCCAACGGCTTAGTAAGATAATCATGCAAATGATATGACTTAGTGCAATGCAATGTCATTTCTCAATCCATAATATACATGTAACATCATATATGCAAAACTAACAACATACTTTCACTTTACATATCACATTTCAATATCTTTTCATATACTTCATTAATATTCACTTAACCATTCATAATCAACACTAAACAAAGACAAGCATGGGCCCAAGACATACTAATATGCCATTCAATTTTCAGAGTTAATGTTTTGGTTTTGTTATCACATTTATCAATATCATATACCCAACTAGGCTTCAAGGACTAAGTCCAGCCTAGCTTCAAGGGTGGTAACATATCAATTAGGCTTCAAGGATTCAATCCAACCTAACTTCAAGAGATTTTTACACTTATTAGGCATGCCACCAACAACAAACTCTGAAAATGGAATAACACATTAGCCACACAATTCATTCTCAATTCTCATTATCATTTAGGCAAACATGCCTCATTTATCTCCATTGAATCACCTTAGCCAATAACAATGGCTTCACATTTCATTTCACAATATAACATGTCATTATTCAAGTATATATTTATCTCATCCATGATCACATTATATCTCACATAGCATCATTCATAAATATCAACATTTCATTCCACATTACTCATGAAACACATTACCATTCACAATGCATAACATAACATTGTTCAATCTCAACAATGCAAGAACAACAAAGAATTAAAACCCTAACCTACACAATTGAGGGACACGGTCAGCCACTTGAAGGACACGGTTAGGGCAATTCAACCTCTTCACAATCTAATCCAAAAGGAGTATTAGCAAAATGACCATATGAATAGTACATTCTGGTTTTAGACTCCATTTTATCCTTATTTTGAAATATTGTATAAAATAATCTAATTGACTAAAAATTCTAAATTTTTTACAGAATTTAGTTTTGTATCTTAAAATCATTCCTTTAAAATTTCAGATCAAACTGAACACAAAATCTTGGTCAAATAGTTCACCTAACCAGACTGCCCCAATTGCCCTGCATCCTGGCAGCAGTTCTGAACTTTGTGAATTTCATAAATCAATTTCAATCAACGTGGTTCTAAATTATTTTTCTAAAATACTAGACTCACTAAGCAACAACATATCCAAATTTCAATTGAATATGATTTTTCTACATTTTATTAAAAATCCCGAAATAGAGCTGTCTCAGTTAAGGTACCTGCTGGAACAGGTCTAATAAAAATAATCTTTCTAAACTCATAACCTATCCAAAATCGAATCAACATATTTTTCAGTCATTCTAGACTCATAGAGGCACAACATATCAAAAATTCACTTCAAGAACATTTTTCTATAATTAATTAAAAATCATACAAGTCACAGCCTTTACTAATTGTAAAACAGAAAAAGAATTCACTAAACACACTCTTACTCTTCCATCACCAACACCAACCTAGCTTCTTATCTTTAATTCCATTTCAACACTTGAGAATAAATCATAAACACATCTCATCATCAAATCATCAAACCCTAATTAACTTCCCATACCACTTCAAAAGTAGGAAAGAAATCAAAGGAAAGATCTTACCTTAGTTAAAACTTCTTGAATCAACACTTGAACACTTAATCTTCCTTCAATTTGAGCTCAACACATCAAGATCCTCTCTTCACCACTTGCTTTCCTTTCTCTATGGAGGAGCCGGCCACACACATGAAGAAGAAGAAGAAATTATGAATAAACCAAAGTCAACTCTTCTTTAAATATCCACCATGTGATTCAATTCAAGCAATTACCAAATTGCCCTTAATCATTTAACTTAACTTTTGTCTCATGTATGCCCATGATAGTAATTACACATATCACATAAAAATATCTCTCTTCCTTGGACTCTTCCTTTGACCCATTTATATGTTATATATATCATCATATACACAATATATACCATTCTCTCTAAACCCTAATTCTTTTCTTATCCCATCATATACATTCAATCCAATTTATAACAATAACAACAACAACAATATGCAAAACTTCTAGGGCATAAATGAGGATATTACATCATATGTGTTGAGTTGATGGTCCAAGAGACTGGGTCTGTTACACTATGAGAATTGTGAATATGAGATATATGATTTGTAACAGTTTTGCCGGGTTGAGGATCTCCTCATATGTGTTGAGTTGATGGTCCAAGAGACTGGGTCTGTTACACTATCCATGGATAGAGATACATGTATATACATTGCCTACGGGCGTGATTATTGTGACTATGAACCAAAGCAGTAACTCTGAACTCTGAATATCGTATTAAATACTTGTTGGGCCCATAGGTGTCAAGGTTATATGAATGTCTTAAATAATGTTATGAGTTAATGAAATGAGATGTTGTTTATTGAGTATGATTGATTAATGTTGAATGTGGAAAGATGTTGAAATGTGGTATGCTCATATGACTATGATTTGTGAAATGCATAATTATGTGGTTAACTTTATATTTATGATGTTGATCTTATCAATAACATATGTGACATTGCATTACATTAAAGCATACCATTAGTATGTTTTATCTTACTAAGCCGTTGGCTTAGCGCGATAGTGTTTAATCGCGCAGGTAATAGAGTGGATAGAGTTGAACCCGAGAGTTCATCAAGACCAAGTGAGAGTAGACCTTGAAGAATCCATTTTGGGAGCTTAAAGATCAGAGCAGACTTGCCAATCATGTAAATTTCTTTATATTTTGTAAAGAAATGTTTAATATGTAAATATGTACATATTTTATAACTTCCGCTGTGTAATATTTAAATGTATATATATATATAACTAATATGTTTTGTTTTATAAGTAAATGATCTACTTTTCTATAATGTATAATGATAAGGGTATTGTATCAAGTTTAAAGTGTTTTGAATGTTAAGAAAATCGTAGCATCCCTATGTTTGATGCACTTATGTTACATTGTTGTAGTTGTAGTGTGTGGGCATTGGATATGGGGGTGTTACAATTGTTTTGGTATCAGAGCCTAGGTTTGAGATTCTCAACCTAGGTAAAATGTAATAAAAAGACTATTTTGACTTTAAAAGTGGTTTTTGAATAATATACATGTTTGGGATTGGCAACCTCTGATCTTTAATAAGATGTAGTATGTTGTGTTTGCAGATTTAGGTTGTGATGGATTCTCACTCACGTCAGTCGATTGAGGGTAGTGCCGAGAGTATCGCTCCTGCTGAGGGAGCTAGAGTTGATAGTGTTGAGGAGGCACCTGCTTCGGTGTCGGGTAGACCAGCTGGAGAGGAGGTTCCGCCAGCCTGGTTTAGACATATGATGGAAGTTATGAGACAAGCACCAGTGCAACCAGTGCCACCACCCCCTCAGCCTTTGGTATCTGTAAGGCACTATGATAAACTAAGGAAGTATGGAGCGGAGGATTTCCTTGGTACTACTGACCCAGCTGTAGCAGAACAGTGGCTTGACAAAGTACAGAGGATCTTTATTCAGTTACAAGCCACCCCTGAGGAAAAATTTGACTATGCAAGATCTTTGCTACAGAAGGACGCCTACGATTGGTGGAAGACAATGCCACATTCTATGGATGATCCTCCAACACTGTCTTACACTGATTTTCTGAGGGAATTTGAGTTGAAGTATACTCCTAGGGAGTATAAAGATGGGAAGAAAAGAGAGCTTCTAGATTTGAAGCAAGATCATCGGACCGTAACTGAGTATGAAGTTGAGTTTATTCGACTGAGTCAGTATGCTGGGGGTATCATTGCTGATGAGATTGATAGATGCAGGAGGTTTGAGGAGGGATTGAGGCCCTCTATCATGTGCTTAGTGGCTGGATCTAGATATCAGGATTTCTCACAGCTTGTGGCAGCAGCTCGAAGTGTAGAGTGAGCTCAAGTTATTGCAGCTGCTTCAGAGGAAGAGGTTAGGGTTAGGAGGCCCCAGTTTGAGGCAGGGTCTTCTTCTGTTAAAAGAGGTAAAGGAAGCTTTGTTCCTAGATTTAGTAGGAGTCAGAGGTTAGCTGGTAGGTCAGTGCAGTTCCAGAGACAGAGATTTAGACCTGCAGCTTCAGTAGCTAGTGCTCCTACTCCTGGAGTTCAGAGATCCACCTTACCTGTGTGTCTTGAATTGTGAAGAATGAATAAAAAGTGATTATGTAATCATAGTAATGGTATGATAATGTGAGAATATGATAAATGGGAGAAATTTATGAAATGTGATTGAAAATGATACTGAATATATTTTTGTTATAAGATGAATTAATTGATGGAAACAATGTTAAGTGAATGAACTATGGGTAATAATTATAGTATGAGAAAAAATTATGAGAATTATGGGAGATTGCACTGCTATTATTGAAAGCGGAAGATATATATGAATATTGAAAGATAATTTGAAGTAATTTGTTAGTAAGGAGTCGAACAGATGGATCCTAAGGGATTAGAAGTTGAGAATGAGTTTGACCTAATAGAATTGTGTTATGTATATTGATATGTGATGATAAACTTAAATAAGTTAATGGTTGGTTTGAATGGAATAAGATTGAAATGTTGTTATTTTATGACAGCCAGATCAATTGATCTAGAATTCATTAAGATTGTGAATTATTATCGAGATTTAATATGTATAGTTATGCTAAGAGTATAAGATATATATGATAATGTATATATGAAGGGATATGCTGATACATGAATGAATTATGATATATCAGTTATTAAAGATAATGAAAGGAAAAAGGTTGATTATCTGTAAAGTAAGTTTATAAAGATTGTATCGATATTAATATTAAGTGAAAAACATGGTAAAGAGGGATTTAAGTATAAGAAATGAAAATATTGTTATCAATCAAGGTTTGATAAGTGGTTATTTTCAAAAGTGATTGTAATAACAGGATAATCTATAGTAAGATTTAATTCAATAATTTCCAAGATTAAAGTTAAGAGATTGCCTATAAAAAGATGAAGTGATAAATATCTTGAATGTAATAGATGAATGGTATATTTATAGATTATAAGATGATTTGATTATTGTATAAAAGAAAATTAATTTGAAATGTAATGAGTTATTTTGGGTGTTTTGTTGAAAAAGTAATAAGATAAATATAGCTATATAATGATGAGTTGTGAATTGGGAAAAGATGATTGACTAAAGGTGGAAGAGTAAAAGTTATGTAATTTGATGAAATCATAATATAAGAATACGATTACCTTCATATGAATTAAGATGGTGTTTTATTATAAATGAATTGTTATTGTGCTGGATAATTTCGAGGACGAAATTATTTAAGGGGAAGAGAATTGTAATATCCCAAACTATACCCTAAAAGTTTTGGAATTATTGTTATATTTGGAGTTAATGTATATGTTTAATGGAAGTAAAAAGGGGAAATATTATAAGATGATATATATATAAGGAAATATGGGAATATAAATACCATATAAAAGATATATACATATACATCACATATACATGGGATATAAAGTGGTGTAGGGAAAGTGAGTTATGTATATATTTTTATAATTAATTAATTAATAATTATGGTGATAAGGACAAAGAAAAAGAGAAAAGAAAGTCAAAAGTTGGAAGAGAGTGTGTGGTGGAGATTTATTGTTTTTATTATTATTGTTATTATTATTATTATTATTATTATTATATATATACTTGAGATAAGAATAAAAAGAGAAGAAAAGGAAAAAAAAACGTGTTCTTCTTCTTCTTCTTCTTTTTGGCCGAGAGAGAGAGAGAGAGAGAGAGAGAGAGAGAGAGAGAGAGAGAGAGAAGCTAGAGAGAGAAGGAGGTGATTTTGCTTTTATTTACAGCAAATACTTAAGAATTTCAAGTGGATAGTAAAGATTTGGCTAAAAATCCAAGTAAGTTCTCTTTCTTGATTTCTTTGGTTTATTTGAAGTTGTATGAAGTTTGATTGTTGATAATTGAAATTAGGGTTGTATTATTGTAGTATGTTGGAGTATGTTTGATTTAATTAGGTTGGTGTTGGTGATTGAAGAGCAAGAGTTGTGTTTAGTGGAATTTCTTTTCTGTTTTACAATTAGTAAAGGCTGTGACTTGTACGATTTTTAATTAATTATAGAAAAATGTTCTTGAAGTGAATTTTTGATATGTTGTGCCTCTATGAGTCTAGAATGACTGAAAAATATGTTGATTCGATTTTGGAATGGTTATGATTTTGGAAAGATTATTTTTATTAGATCTGTTCCAGCAGGTACCTTAACTGAGACAGCTAATTTCGGGATTTTTAATAAAATGTAGAAAAATTATATTCAATTGAATTTTGGATATGTTGTTTCTTAATGAGTCTCGTATTTGAGAAAAATAATTTGGAACCAAGTTGATTGAATTTAATTTATGGAATTTACAAAGTTTAGAACTGCTGCCAGGATGCAGGGCAATTGGGGCAGTCTGTTTGGGTGAACTATTTGACCAAGATTTTGTGTTCAGTTTGATCTGAAATTTTAAAGGAATGATTTTAAGATGTAAAATTAAGTTCTGTAAAAATTTTAGAGTTTTTAGTCAAGTATATTATTTTATACAAATTTTCAAAATAAGGATAAAATTTAGTCTAAAACCAGAATTTACTATTCATATGGTCATTTTGCTAATATTCCTTTTGGATTAGGTTGTGAAGAGGTTGAATTGCCCTAATCTTAGTGTTGAGGATTCTTGGAAGAGTAGGTGTATAGAGTGGTGTAAGTTGGTTTTAAGGTAAGTACAAAGTTTATATGATTGCACTTATTTACATGAATTAAGACTTAACACATTTGTTTGCAAATGTGTTAAGTGAATTACTATATTGTCAATATAATTTGATTAAGGTTATGATTGGATGATGTGAAAGATATGAAGATCATTCAAATAGGTATGTACAATGCAATTTGTTATGATAAATATTGTAATGATGAATTGTGCTAATGTGTTTTGAGAAATGATGAAATGTATTGTAATTGTGGTTGGTAATAATGATTGAAATGAAATAAATAGACATGTTGATTATATGATGATGAATTTAAGATATATGCTCAATATAATTGTTTATGTATACTTGAATGATGAAGTGCTATAATGTGAATTGAAATATGATAAGAGGTGAAGCCATTGTGATTGGCTATGATGAATCAAATGAGATGTGAAGCCATTGTGTTGGCTATGAGAATGTAAATGAATTATAATTGAGGCAAGGTTGCCTGTTTTGAATATGAAATGAATTGAGAAAGAAATGTACAAAGATATAAATGAAAAGAGTTGTGTCTAATATGTTAATTCAACTTTCAGAGTTCTGGATTTGACGGCATGCCTATAACATATGAAGTGTTAACAGTCTAGCCGGGTTGAGGATCTCCTCAAGTTGTTGAGTTGATGGTCCAAGAGACTGGGTCTGTTACACTATATGAATTATAAATGTGAAATATATGAAAAGTAACAGTCTTGCCGGGTTGAGGATCTTCTCGATTAGTCGGGTTGATGGTCCAAGAGACTGGGTCTGTTACACTATCTATGGATAGAGATATGATATATGTTGCCTACGGGCTTGATTATTGTGATTATGGATCAAAGCAGTAACTCTGAACTTTGAATAACATATTAGTGTGTTCTGGGCCCAGGTCTGTCTTGATTTTCGACGTAGTTTATGAAACGTGAAATGAATGAATAATGAAATTTATAGTTGCCTTAATTGGAAATGAAATGTTATGAAATATGTTATGTAATATGTATATTGATATGTTCCTTGTGAGTAGTAGTGATGGAATTGTGGTTGGTGTTATTGATATGTATGCATGTATGTAATATATGAGATTAGTTGAGATATGTGTAAAGTGTAATTGAAAAGGGAAACTACGATAAGAAACTAACAGTACTTAAAGTTAGTATATGGATATACGTTAGAATTTCTGTATTGTATGTTTATATTATTCATTTGTACTACTAAGCTCTCGGGCTTAGCGCGGGTGTTTATTCGCGCAGGTATTTAGATGGAAGATATGAAGTCTTTTGTTATGCCACAAGAAGAGTAAAGTTTGTCGAGACCAACTAGAGGGTTATGCATACATGTATAAATTTTAATTATGATGTATTTCTGACGAGAGAGTATTTATATGTATAAATGAAGTTTTAATAAAGATAATGACTTTGTAAATGTTATTTAAATTAATGTATTATGGTTTGAACTCTATTATAAATCTAGTAATGTATAATAACTGTATGGTTTTAAATTGAGTTGGATTGTGAATATAGAAGTGTGAATTCTTCTTGCAGGATTGTAGTTGAGGTTATAAGGGTGGATTATTGGGAGTGTACTTGAGTTGAATTGTGAAACAAAATGTTTTTCAAATATAAGAAAAATCAGTTTTGTCGACACTTGGGACCTAGAATTTTAAGGGAGACTCCGTCAAATTTTTTTTGAAAAATTTTTATAAGGAACATTAAGTAAGCTGACATAACCAGAGCTCGTATCTTGATGTAGCATTCCTCCTCGGCTTATTATAGGTCGGGAAGGAGTGTTACAATTGTTTTGGTATCAGAGCTTAGGTTCGAGATTCTCGGCCTAAGTAAATTTAAAAAGGAAATGTTTTAAAAAGAAAAATGATGATGAATGAAAATGAAAAGAATGAAATTTTTGATACATGCATATGCATTAACATCTAGGTTGGTCTCGAATGTGGTATTATATGAATTGAAATGTATTGAATTGTATGAAATGGATAATAATGTGTGGATGAAGTTCTATATGAATGGAAATTTAAAGAAAGCAATGAGATGGAAAAAAATTTATGTAAGTTTAAGTGATAAATTAAAGAATGGTAGTTTCCTTGAGGAAAGAAAATGTGAAATATGATTATAATATAAAGAAATGATCAGGAAAATAAAGTTAAAAAAAATGAATTAAAAACAAAATCAAAATCAAAGTATGTAATCTTTCCTCTACTATTTGAATCTCTTTCTAATAAAGCTTATGTTTGGATTGCAAGGGAGAGGAAATATTGTTGATGGATAATATGGATGGATATGTAATTATAATGAAGAGAATATGGTGGAATATTGAATGAGTTGATTGATATAGACAAAGTGTGATAACTTAAGGTTTGAATATGTAAAGTTAATATTAAAAAAAAATGATAGGGGTTAAGCAAGGAGATAAAATGGTGTTGTTAGTATTGTTAATTTAATGTAAACATTGTGGTTTGAATGGTAGGAATATAATATGCTTGAGTATTGTTAAAGCTCATGTTAATGGTGATAATGTGTAACATTTGGATTTTTTGAAATGAGCTTTAATGATTGTAAAAAGGATATATTTTGATGTTGCTTTGTAGTATGTATATATAAGATGTTTACTTAAGTTTATATTAATAAAACGAGATGAGTAAATTGAAGTTTAAGCAAAGTAGTAAGAGGAGAATTTATAATGTTAACGGAATTTGGATAAAGATTATTTAAATATCGAAAATTTAATGTATAGTACGTATATGAGTTAAGTGGAATGAAAATTTTTGCATATTAAGAATGACTTACAGATATGTAATTTGATGAACTAAAAGTTGGCAAGTGATGAAGTAATCATGATAAGGTTGACTACTTGGAAGGTGATAATGGGATGTAAGATGCTAGTGATCAAGGATTGAGTTGATCACTTGAAAGTGTAATGTACGTGTAGTATTGCGTGTTTGTAACCTATACAACTACATATCTATTAGTGTTGAGAATGAGTACTCTTGCATTGATAAACTTGTGCAAAGTTAGGTCATGTGATAATATTAATAGTGAGAATTGGATTGAGCAATGTTAGTTCAAGAAATTGGGATTTGTGATAACGAAATTTGGAAATTTTATAGGGATTAATGGGCGATGTGTATATGATTGGATGTAAGGGACATATGTATAAATATGTGAGATATATATAAATAATTTAAGTCATGTAAAAAAAAAAAAGATGAAAATGGTGTTGTTCAATGAAAAATAATAAATGTTAAATGTGTATTGATGGTATGAAAAAGAGGAATTAAATATAATTGTAAAGTGTAAGAAATATGAAAGCAAGTCACATTGTGAACGTGACCTATGTATGTGAATGTGGTATAATTATTTGTATAGTGGTATGAAGAATGATATGGCATGTATTAGTGGATCTATGAGAAATTAAGTTTTGATTTATGAAGAGTTAGACTATGGATTGTAATGGAAAGTGAAAAAGGACTCGAGTAACAATGGACGATGAAATTGTTATGATAATAACTGAGCTAGACTATCATATAATGCTTTCTGGTTGAAGGATTATGCTTGTGGAAATATATTATATGTATATGTGTTTAATAAAGATGGAAAGTATAATGTATGAAAAGTTTTATAAGAGATAGGTTAGAAATGGAAGTTGTATAAAGTTTGTATATGATTGAATGTTGTACACATAAGTGTTATAAATAATATTGTTGATGTGAGTTAGGCTAATGATAATCATATGATCAAGAACAAATTGTTTTGGAGACAAAGTTGAATTATGTCAACTTTTGAGATAGTTGGAAATGTTTGAAGAAGAATAATAGAGGAACAATATTGATTTATAAACTACATATGTGACTATTAATATACTCTGGCTATATAATTTGTTTAGTGTAATTGGCTGGTTAATTTTGTTATCAGCAGATTTGGGCCTAAGGTGATATGATTGTAGTATTATGTGGGTGAGATTGATAATTTTGTTTCAAGAAATATGGTTAGGAGTTGTGATTGGTAAAGTGGTATCTTATCAATTCTATGTTAGAAATTTGTTTATAATTATGAAAAATATGAATAGAGAAGAGAACCGTGTAAATGTCTTGAATTGTGAAGAATGAATAAAAAGTGATTATGTAATCATAGTAATGGTATGATAATGTGAGAATATGATAAATGGGAGAAATTTATGAAATGTGATTGAAAATGATACTGAATATATTTTTGTTATAAGATGAATTAATTGATGGAAACAATGTTAAGTGAATGAACTATGGGTAATAATTATAGTATGAGAAAAAATTATGAGAATTATGGGAGATTGCACTGCTATTATTGAAAGCAGAAGATATATATGAATATTGAAAGATAATTTGAAGTAATTTGTTAGTAAGGAGTCGAACAGATGGATCCTAAGGGATTAGAAGTTGAGAATGAGTTTGACCTAATAGAATTGTGTTATGTATATTGATATGTGATGATAAACTTAAATAAGTTAATGGTTGGTTTGAATGGAATAAGATTGAAATGTTGTTATTTTATGACAGCCAGATCAATTGATTTAGAATTCATTAAGATTGTGAATTATTATCGAGATTTAATATGTATAGTTATGCTAAGAGTATAAGATATATATGATAATGTATATATGAAGGGATATGCTGATACATGAATGAATTATGATATATCAGTTATTAAAGATAATGAAAGGAAAAAGGTTGATTATCTGTAAAGTAAGTTTATAAAGATTGTATCGATATTAATATTAAGTGAAAAACATGGTAAAGAGGGATTTAAGTATAAGAAATGAAAATATTGTTATCAATCAAGGTTTGATAAGTGGTTATTTTCAAAAGTGATTGTAATAACAGGATAATCTATAGTAAGATTTAATTCAATAATTTCCAAGATTAAAGTTAAGAGATTGCCTATAAAAAGATGAAGTGATAAATATCTTGAATGTAATAGATGAATGGTATATTTATAGATTATAAGATGATTTGATTATTGTATAAAAGAAAATTAATTTGAAATGTAATGAGTTATTTTGGGTGTTTTGTTGAAAAAGTAATAAGATAAATATAGCTATATAATGATGAGTTGTGAATTGGGAAAAGATGATTGACTAAAGGTGGAAGAGTAAAAGTTATGTAATTTGATGAAATCATAATATAAGAATACGATTACCTTCATATGAATTAAGATGGTGTTTTATTATAAATGAATTGTTATTGTGCTGGATAATTTCGAGGACGAAATTATTTAAGGGGAAGAGAATTGTAATATCCCAAACTATACCCTAAAAGTTTTGGAATTATTGTTATATTTGGAGTTAATGTATATGTTTAATGGAAGTAAAAAGGGGAAATATTATAAGATGATATATATATAAGGAAATATGGGAATATAAATACCATATAAAAGATATATACATATACATCACATATACATGGGATATAAAGTGGTGTAGGGAAAGTGAGTTATGTATATATTTTTATAATTAATTAATTAATAATTATGGTGATAAGGACAAAAAGAAAAAGAGAAAAGAAAGTCAAAAGTTGGAAGAGAGTGTGTGGTGGAGATTTATTGTTTTTATTATTATTGTTATTATTATTATTATTATTATTATTATATATATACTTGAGATAAGAATAAAAAGAGAAGAAAAGGAAAAAAAAAACGTGTTCTTCTTCTTCTTCTTCTTTTTGGCCGAGAGAGAGAGAGAGAGAGAGAGAGAGAGAGAGAGAGAGAGAAGCTAGAGAGAGAAGGAGGTGATTTTGCTTTTATTTACACCAAATACTTAAGGATTTCAAGTGGATAGTAAAGATTTGGCTAAAAATCCAAGTAAGTTCTCTTTCTTGATTTCTTTGGTTTATTTGAAGTTGTATGAAGGTTTGATTGTTGATAATTGAAATTAGGGTTGTATTATTGTAGTATGTTGGAGTATGTTTGATTTAATTAGGTTGGTGTTGGTGATTGAAGAGCAAGAGTTGTGTTTAGTGGAATTTCTTTTCTGTTTTACAATTAGTAAAGGCTGTGACTTGTACGATTTTTAATTAATTATAGAAAAATGTTCTTGAAGTGAATTTTTGATATGTTGTGACTCTATGAGTCTAGAATGACTGAAAAATATGTTGATTCGATTTTGGAATGGTTATGATTTTGGAAAGATTATTTTTATTAGATCTGTTCCAGCAGGTACCTTAACTGAGACAGCTAATTTCGGGATTTTTAATAAAATGTAGAAAACTTATATTCAATTGAATTTTGGATATGTTGTTGCTTAATGAGTCTAGTATTTGAGAAAAATAATTTGGAACCAAGTTGATTGAATTTAATTTATGGAATTCACAAAGTTTAGAACTGCTGCCAGGATGCAGGGCAATTGGGGCAGTCTATTTGGGTGAACTATTTGACCAAGATTTTGTGTTCAGTTTGATCTGAAATTTTAAAGGAATGATTTTAAGATGTAAAATTAAGTTCTGTAAAAATTTTAGAGTTTTTAGTCAAGTATATTATTTTATACAAATTTTCAAAATAAGGATAAAATTTAGTCTAAAACCAGAATTTACTATTCATATGGTCATTTTGCTAATATTCCTTTTGGATTAGGTTGTGAAGAGGTTGAATTGCCCTAATCTTAGTGTTGAGGATTCTTGGAAGAGTAGGTGTATAGAGTGGTGTAAGTTGGTTTTAAGGTAAGTACAAAGTTTATATGATTGCACTTATTTACATGAATTAAGACTTAACACATTTGTTTGTAAATGTGTTAAGTGAATTACTATATTGTCAATATAATTTGATTAAGGTTATGATTGGATGATGTGAAAGATATGAAGATCATTCAAATAGGTATGTACAATGCAATTTGTTATGATAAATATTGTAATGATGAATTGTGCTAATGTGTTTTGAGAAATGATGAAATGTATTGTAATTGTGGTTGGTAATAATGATTGAAATGAAATAAATAGACATGTTGATTATATGATGATGAATTTAAGATATATGCTCAATATAATTGTTTATGTATACTTGAATGATGAAGTGCTATAATGTGAATTGAAATATGATAAGAGGTGAAGCCATTGTGATTGGCTATGATGAATCAAATGAGACGTGAAGCCATTGTGTTGGCTATGAGAATGTAAATGAATTATAATTGAGGCATGGTTGCCTGTTTTGAATATGAAATGAATTGAGAAAGAAATGTACAAAGATATAAATGAAAAGAGCTGTGTCTAATATGTTAATTCAACTTTCAAAGTTCTGGATTTGACGGCATGCCTATAACATATGAAGTGTTAACAGTCTAGCCGGGTTGAGGATCTCCTCAAGTTGTTGAGTTGATGGTCCAAGAGACTGGGTCTGTTACACTATATGAATTATAAATGTGAAATATATGAAAAGTAACAGTCTTGCCGGGTTGAGGATCTTCTCGATTAGTCGGGTTGATGGTCCAAGAGACTCGGTCTGTTACACTATCTATGGATAGAGATATGATATATGTTGCCTACGGGCTTGATTATTGTGATTATGGATCAAAGCAGTAACTCTGAACTTTGAATAACATATTAGTGTGTTCTGGGCCCAGGTCTGTCTTGATTTTCGATGTAGTTTATGAAACGTGAAATGAATGAATAATGAAATTTATAGTTGCCTTAATTGGAAATGAAATGTTATGAAATATGTTATGTAATATGTATATTGATATGTTCCTTGTGAGTAGTAGTGATGGAATTGTGGTTGGTGTTATTGATATGTATGCATGTATGTAATATATGAGATTAGTTGAGATATGTGTAAAGTGTAATTGAAAAGGGAAACTACGATAAGAAACTAATAGTACTTAAAGTTAGTATATGGATATACGTTAGAATTTCTGTATTGTATGTTTATATTATTCATTTGTACTACTAAGCTCTCGGGTTTAGCGCGGGTGTTTATTCGCGCAGGTATTTAGATGGAAGATATGAAGTCTTTTGTTATGCCACAAGAAGAGTAAAGTTTGTCGAGACCAACTAGAGGGTTATGCATACATGTATAAATTTTAATTATGATGTATTTCTGACGAGAGAGTATTTATATGTATAAATGAAGTTTTAATAAAGATAATGACTTTGTAAATGTTATTTAAATTAATGTATTATGGTTTGAACTCTATTATAAATCTAGTAATGTATAATAACTGTATGGTTTTAAATTGAGTTGGATTGTGAATATAGAAGTGTGAATTCTTCTTGCAGGATTGTAGTTGAGGTTATAAGGGTGGATTATTGGGAGTGTACTTGAGTTGAATTGTGAAACAAAATGTTTTTCAAATATAAGAAAAATCAGTTTTGTCGACACTTGGGACCTAGACTTTTAAGGGAGACTCCGTCAAATTTTTTTTGAAAAATTTTTATAAGGAACATTAAGTAAGCTGACATAACCAGAGCTCGTATCTTGATGTAGCATTCCTCCTCGGCTTATTATAGGTCGGGAAGGAGTGTTACATGGAACATATTCATAATGTATTTCATGTTTCTATGTTGAGGAGTTACAGGTCGGATCCATCTCATGTGTTGCCATTTGAATCTATTGAAGTGAGCCCAGACTTGACATTTGAAGAGGAACCAGTTGCTATCTTGGCACGAGAAGTGAAAGAGTTGAGGAACAAGAGTGTGCCATTGGTGAAAGTTCTATGGAAGAATCATGCAAAAGAAGAAGCGACTTGGGAGAGTGAACAATCCATGCGAGAGCAATATCCGCAGTTGTTTCAGCTTTGATATCAGGTAATTTCGAGGACGAAATTTTCTTTTTAGAGGGGGAGAATTGTAATATCCTCATGTATGCCCTAGAAGTCTTGGTTATGATGTTGTTATTGTTGATGTTGTTGTTAGTGTTGTTGTTGTTATATATTGGATTGAATATATGTGTTAAATTGTAAGAGAAAAGAAATGGGAAGAGAATGTATATGTATATGTGTTTTGGAGAAGAAATTTAGGGTTTAGAGACAAATGTATATGTTGTGTATATGATGATATATATAACATATAGATTGGTCAAATATAGAGTCAATGCAAGAAGATATTTTTGTGGAATGTGCAATTACATATAAGGGCTTAGATGAGACAAAAGGTTAGTTAAATAGTGAAGGGTGTTTTAGTAATTGCAAGGTTAAAAACACTTGATGGATATAAGAAGCCAAATTTGACTTTGCTCTTCATATTTTCTTCTTCTCTTCATGTGTGGCCGGATTCTCCATAGACAAAGAGAGAAAGAGAGGTGATCTTGAGGTTTGAAGCAAATTGAAGAAGGAATCAAGGGTGTTGGTTAGAGATTTGTGGAATTCTTCATTTAAGGTAAGTTTTCTCTTGATTTCTCTTGTTCTATTTGGAATTTTGTTTGAGTTTGATGGAGTGTGTTTGTGTATGGTGTGTGTAAAAGTGTTGAAATGGAATTAAAGATAAGAAGCTAGGTTGGTGTTGGTGATGGAAGAGTAAGAGTTGTGTTTAGTGAATTTTTTTCTGTTTTACAATTAGTAAAGGCTGTGACTTGTATGATTTTTAATTAATTATAGAAAAATGTTCTTGAAGTGAATTTTTGATATGTTGTGCCTCTATGAGTCTAGAATGACTGAAAAATATGTTGATTCGATTTTGGAATGGTTATGAGTTTAGAAAGATTATTTTTATTAGACCTGTTCCAGCAGGTACCTTAACTGAGACAGCTATATTTCGGGATTTTTAATAAAATGTAAAAAAATCATATCCAATTGAATTTTGGATATGTTGTTGCTTAGTGAGTCTAGTATTTGAGAAAAATAATTTGGAACCACGTTGATTGAATTTGATTTATGGAATTCACAAAGTTCAGAACTGCTGCCAGGATGCAGGGCAATTGGGGCAGTCTGGTTAGGTGAACTATTTGACCAAGATTTTGTGTTCAGTTTGATCTGAAATTTTAAAGGAATGATTTTAAGATACAAAACTAAATTCTGTAAAAATTTTAGAATTTTTAGTCAAGTAGATTATTTTATACAATTTTTCAAAATAAGGATAAAATGGAGTCTAAAACCAGAATGTACTATTCATATGGTCATTTTGCTAATATTCCTTTTGGATTAGATTGTGAAGAGGTTGAATTGCCCTAACCGTGTCCCTCAAGTGGCTGCCTGTGTCCCTCAATTGTGTGGGTTAGGGTTTTAATTCTTTGTTCTTCTTGCATTGCTTTGGTTCTCCAAAGGTAGGTTGGTCCTTAAACCTAACCCTAAACACTTTAAACACACTTGAATCAATGAATGATATAATCAAATGCATGTGTAAGGTCCTAAAACTATGAATCATATCAATTGTTCTTTGCCCTAATTGCATTGTTGAGATTGAACAATGTTATGTTATGTATTGTGAATGGTAATGTGTTTCATGAGTAATATACATTGAAATTGAAATGTATATCAAAGATGCAATGATAATTTAAATAAGACATGATATGAGACAATGCCATTGTGATTGGCTATGATGATGATATTGAAAGAAAGAAGGCATGTTTGCCTAAATGTGATGAGAATTTGAGAATGGAAATGGTAACTATATAATAAATGAATTGTTTGTTTAATATGTTATTCAGTTTCAGAGTTCTGGATTTGGGTGGCATGCCTAATAAATGATGAAAGGTAACAGTCTTGCCGGGTTGAGGATCTCCTCATATGTGTTGAGTTGATGGTCCAAGAGACTGGGTCTGTTACACTATGAGAATTGTGAATATGAGATATATGATTTGTAACAGTCTTGTCGGGTTGAGGATCTCCTCATATGTGTTGAGTTGATGGTCCAAGAGACTGGGTCTGTTACACTATCCATGGATAGAGATACATGTATATACATTGCCTACGGGCGTGATTATTGTGACTATGAACCAAAGCAGTAACTCTGAACTCTGAATATCGTATTAAATACTTGTTGGGCCCATAGGTGTCAAGGTTATATGAATGTCTTAAATAATGTTATGAGTTAATGAAATGAGATGTTGTTTATTGAGTATGATTGATTAATGTTGAATGTGGAAAGATGTTGAAATGTGGTATGCTCATATGACTATGATTTGTGAAATGCATAATTATGTGGTTAACTTTATATTTATGATGTTGATCTTATCAATAACATATGTGACATTGCATTACATTAAAGCATACCATTAGTATGTTTTATCTTACTAAGCCGTTGGCTTAGCGCGATAGTGTTTAATCGCGCAGGTAATAGAGTGGATAGAGTTGAACCCGAGAGTTCATCAAGACCAAGTGAGAGTAGACCTTGAAGAATCCATTTTGGGAGCTTAAAGATCAGAGCAGACTTGCCAATCATGTAAATTTCTTTATATTTTGTAAAGAAATGTTTAATATGTAAATATGTACATATTTTATAACTTCCGCTGTGTAATATTTAAATGTATATATATATATAACTAATATGTTTTGTTTTATAAGTAAATGATCTACTTTTCTATAATGTATAATGATAAGGGTATTGTATCAAGTTTAAAGTGTTTTGAATGTTAAGAAAACCGTAGCATCCCTATGTTTGATGCACTTATGCTACATTGTTGTAGTTGTAGTGTGTGGGCATTGGATATGGGGGTGTTACAAAATTTATACATGTTTGGCAGTCAGTCTTCGATCCTAAAGCCCACTATTCACTCTTCAAAATCTAGGCTTGACTCGGCCTAGAGAAACTCTCTGGTTCTTCCTTGTCACCTGCGCGAAGAATCACATTCGCGCTAAGCCAACGGCTTTGTGGTACAAACTACAGTGCTATGATGCTTTAATGCCATGCTAATGTCACACAATCAAGATTCAAGATCAATTCAAGAGAATATTATATTTCACAATCTTACATTATTTAATAATTAATCAAAACATTCATGATTCACATTGAAAACAATGACAAGCATGGGCCCATAAGACACTAATATGTTATTCAAAGTTCAGAGTTACTGCTTTGGTCTATAATCACAATCATTAAGCCCGTAGGCGATATATATCTCTATCCATGGATAGGGTAACAGACCCAGTCTCTTGGACCTCAACTCGGCTAAACTCGAGGAAATCCTCAACCCGGCAAGACTGTTACCTGTAACAGACCCAGTCTCTTGGACCTCAACCCGGATAAACCAAGGAGATCCTCAACCTGGCAAGACTGTTACTATAATTCACATTTCACATTTATCAACTGGAATCGGCTTACGACCCGGTCTTTTCACCTATCCAGTACTTTATAGGCATGCCACCAAACCCAGAACTCTGAAGGTTGAATAACAAATTAAACACAAAATTCTTTTCATTTATATCTTTATACATTTCTTTCTCAATTCATTTCATTCTCATAAGCAAATTAGGCAACCATGCCTCAATAATCTCATTTGCATCATCACATCTTGCACATTTCACATTTCGTTATATTTCAAATCACATTAATCAATTCATTATTCAAATGGATATAATCAATGGCATTAACACATATTTTACATGCTCATCACAACATTCACATTATACCAAATATAACATTATTAATATACATCCACAATGCATTAGATTCCTTATCACATTTATAATCAAATATGTCTCAAGTCTCAATATCATATGAATGTATGCAATAATGTAGTTTGTACTTACCTTAAAACCAACTCACACCAATCTATACACTTACTCTTCCAAGAATCCTCAACACTTAGGTTAGGGCAATTCAACCTCTTCACAACCTAATCCAAAAGGAATATTAGCAAAATGACCATATGAATAGTAAATTCTGGTTTTAGACTCCACTTTATCCTTATTTTGAAAATTTGTATAAAATAATCTAAAAAACTCTAAAATTTTTACAGAACTAAATTTTACATCCTAAAATCATTCCTTTAAAATTTCAGATCAAACTGGACACAAAATCTTGGTCAAATAGTTCACCCAACCAGACTGCTCCAATTGCCCTGCATCCTGGCAGCAGTTCTGAACTTTGTGAATTCCATGAATTAAATTCAATCAACGTGGTTCCAAATTATTTTTCTCAAATACTAGACTCAATAAGAAACAACATATCCAAAATTCAATTGGATTTTATTTTTCTACAGTTTATTAAAAATCCCGAAAGATAGCTGTCTCAGTTAAGGTACCTGCTGGAACAGGTCTAATAAAAATAATCTTTCCAAAGTCATAACCATTCCAAAATCGAATCAACATATTTTTCAGTCATTCTAGACTCATAGAGGCACAACATATCAAAAATTCACTTCAAGAACATTTTTCTATATTTAATGAAAAATCATAAAAGCCACAGCCTTTACTAATTGTAAAAAAGAAAAAATTTCACTAAACACAACTCTTACTCTTCCATCACCAACACCAACCTAACTTCTTATCTTTAATTCCATTTCCATCACATACAAACACACCACAAGCAATCCTAACCATATTATCAACAACACTTCATCAAACTCAAAAATAACTTCAAAAACAACAAGAGCAATCAAGAGAGAACTTACCAAAATAATGAAATTTCTTGAAATTCCAATTTGTTTATTTGAAATCTCTTTTGAATTTGATCTTAGAAACTCTATCTTGCTCTCTTAACTTTGGAGTACCCGGCCAAGAAAAGAAAAAGAAGAAAAATGAAAAGGAAATTAAAGACAAAGTCAAAGTTCTCATCTCTTTAAACCTCCACCAAGCAATCTAAAAAGAAAATTACTAAAATACCCTCTTCTATATATCTTAACTCCCTTTTACTTATTTGTCCTTTTTAGTAATTTCATAAATAACCAAAATAAATATCTTCTTCCTTTGACCATCCATTTGACTTGTATATATGTTATATATATATCCATATATACAACATATACACTCCTTTTTAAATTATTTTCTCTTTCCAATAACATATACATTTTAATTCAAATAAAACAACAATTATACTAAAACTTCTAGGGCACATTTTGGGATATTACAATTCTCCCCCTCTAAAAAGAAATTTCATCCTCGAAATTACCTGATATTATGTCTGAAACAGTTGAGGATACTGATCTTGCATTGCTTGCTCGCTCTCCTAAGTTGCCTCTTCTCTCCCATGATTCTTCCATAGAACTTTCACCAATGGCACTTTCTTATTTCCCAATTCTTTCACTTCATGTGCCAAAATAGCAACTGGTTCTTCTTCAAATGTCAGATCCGAACTCACTTCAATGGATTCAATTGGCAAGATATGAGATGGATCCGATCTATACCTCCGCAACATAGAAACATGGAATACATTATCCAACTCAGGTGGCAAAGCAAGACGATAAGCAACTGGCCCAACTCTTTCTAGAATTTCATATGGTCCAATAAAACAAGGACTCAGCTTCCCTCTATGACCAAATCTCAATATCTTTTTCCAAGGAGACACTTTCAAAAATACTTTATCTCCAACATCAAATTCTATGTCTCTTCTCTTCAAATCTGAATAAGATTTTTGTCGATCTGAAGCTGTCTTTAACCGATCCCAAATTATCTTCACTTTCTCTTCAGTTTCTTTAACCAAATTAGGACCAATTAATTTGCCCTCTCCAATTTCATTCCAACATAGAGGCGTTCTACATCTTCTTCCATACAATGCCTCAAAGGTGCCATGCCAATACTGGTTTGATGACTGTTGTTGTAAGCAAATTCTACAAGTGGCAAAAATCTGTCCCAACTTCCAGAGAAATCAATGACACAGCTTCTCAACATATCCTCAATAATCTGTATCACTCTCTCTGACTGCCCATCTGTCTGCGGATGAAAAGCAGTGCTAAAGTGCAATCGAGAACCCAAAGCACTATGTAAACTCTTCCAAAATCTTGAAGTAAATCTAAGATCTCGATCAGACACTAAAGAAATTGGAACTCCATGCAACTTCACTATCTCACTAATATACAGCTCAGCCAACTTCTCAAGTGAATAGTCCATCCGAACCGAAAGAAAATGAGCTGTCTTTGTCAACCTATCAACAATCACCCAAATAACATCATGCTTCCTCTGTGTCGAAGGTAAACCAGACACAAAATCCATTGTCACTCTCTCCCATTTCCATTTAGGCACTGATAAAGGTTGAAGCAACCCTGTTGGAACTTGATGCTCAGCTTTCACCCTCTGACAAGTGAGACACTTGGATACAAACTCCGTTATGTCTCTTTTCATACCTGACCACCAATAATGCTGTTTCAAATCATGGTACATCTTTGTATTTCCCGGATGTATAGCAAAAACCGACTAATGTGCGTCTTCCAAAATAATCTTTCTCAATTTAGCATCATCAGGAACACACAATCTTTCCTTAAACCAAAGGCTACCATCACTTCTCATAAAGAAATCTCGGCTCTCCCCGTTTTGGCAATCTGAAATAATCTTCTGAATTTTCTCATCTGTCAATTGAGCCTCCTTAATCTGATCCAACAATACTGGTCTCAATTGCAACTGAGCCAACAATGCACCATCATCACATGCTTCAAAACTAGCATATAACGCTCTCAACTCAGCAAGCAACGAGAGCGAATAAATAGCCAAACCTGCCAGAGACTTCCGACTCAAGGCATCAGCAACTACATTCGCCTTACCAGGATGGTAATCAATCAAACAATCGTAGTCTTTAATCAGTTCTAACCATCACCTTTGCCGAAGATTCAGCTCCTTCTGAACACCCAAATATTTCAAACTTTTGTGATCCATATAAATAAAACATTTCTCTCCATACAAGTAGTGTCGCCAAATCTTCAAAGCAAATACTATAGCTGCCAATTCCAGATCATGTGTTGGATAATTGAGCTCATGCGACTTCAACTGCCGAGAAGCATAAGCTACAACTTTACCCTCTTGCATCAAGACACATCCTAAACCATTATGTGAAGCATCACTATAAATTACATAAGGTTTATCTTCCACGGGTAAAGTAAGAACAGGTGCTTGAGTCAATATTTCTTTCAACTGATCAAAACTAGCTTGACACTGATCTGTCCACACAAATCTAATTCCCTTTTGAAGCAATCTGGTGAGTGGAGTAGCTATCGAAGAAAAACCTTTCACAAACCTTCGATAATAGCCTGCCAAACCCAGAAAACTTCTAACTTCAGTCACTGACTTTGGTGGACTCCAATTCAAAATGGCCTCGACTTTACTCGGATCAACTCTTATACCATCTGCTGAAACTATATGACCGAGAAAAGTTACTTGGTCAAGCCAAAACTCACACTTTGACAGCTCAGGATACAACTGCTTCTCTCTCAAGATCTGTAATACCATTCTCAGATGCTTGTCATGCTCCTCCTCATTACGCGAATACACCAAAATATCATCTATGAAAACCACCACAAACTGATCCAGATAGGGCCTAAACACCCTATTCATTAAATCCATGAAAGCTGCAGGTGCATTCGTCAACCCAAAAGGCATCACTAAAAACTCATAATGCCCATACCTGGTGCGGAAAGCTGTCTTAGAAAATCTTCAGCTTTAACCCTCAACTGATGGTACCTGGATCTCAAATCAATCTTGGAAAATACTGTTGCTCCCTTTAATTGATCAAAGAGATCATCAATCCTAGGCAAAGGATATTTATTCTTAATAGTCACTTTGTTCAATTGCCTATAATCGATGCACAATCTCAAAGTACCATTCTTTTTCTTCACAAACAACACAGGAGCTCCCCATGGAGAAATACTAGGGCGAATAAACCCTTTATCCAACAACTCTTGCAACTGCACCTTCAACTCTCTCAATTCAGCAGGTGCCATTCGATATGGAGTGATAGAGATGGGAGTGGTACCAGGCAACAAATTGATACCAAACTCAACCTCTCTCTCAGGGGGTAACCCTGGAAACTCCTCAGGAAACACATCCGGAAAATCTACAACTGTGGTTATATTATTAAGTTGAGAACCCGCTACTCTAGTATCCACCACATGAGCAAGATAAGCATCACGCCCTTTTCTAATCAACTTTCTAGCTGTTACAGCTGATACAAACCAGGATGCAAGTTGTCTCTGCTCACTAGATACCATCACACTCCTATCATCACTGGTTCTCAAGGTAACACACTTCTTTTGACAGTCTACCACAACTCCATGCTTAGACAGCCAATCCATGCCTAAAATCAAATCATATTCTTTAAAAGGCATTTCAATCAGATCACCAAGAAACTTCTCACCTTGCACCCCAACTGTACTATCACGGTGCACCTTACTAACAACCACACTATGTCCTAAAGGATTTGTCCCCAAGACATCAAATCCTAAGGACTCAGAATGCAATTCAGACACAGGCAAGATAGATGCACTAATATATGAATGAGTAGATCCTAGATCAATCAAAGCAAGTACTGAAATGTCAAATAAAGAAAATGTACCCGCTATAACTGCTGAAGCATCTGGCTACCTCTGCATCACATACACCCTCTGAGAAGATCCAGCTTCATCTGGCCTACTGCCTCCGGATGATGATCCTCCTCTCTGACTATACCTGGATCGACCACCCCTACTGAAACCTCTGCCTCCTCGACCACCTCTGCTGACACTGGGTCGAGAGGCTGCAGACTCAGCCTGCCTGTGCTCCTGCATCTCAGGACACTCCCTAATAAAATGATCAGGCAATTCACATCGAAAACACACAGCTGATCCACTATATTTCCAACAAACACCCCCATGTCTTCCACCACACTGAATACATATAGGGGGAATGGATCTCTGGACCATCGGAGTTGGAGCACTAGCTATAGAAGGTGTAGGTCTCGATCTCTGTCTCTGATACTGCACTGACCTACCCGGCTGTCTCTGACTTCTACTGATTCTTGGAACAAAACTTCCTCTCCCCCTCTTCACAGATGAAGACCCTGCCTCAAACTGGGGTCTCCTAACCCTGGTCTCCTCCTCAGAAGTAGGTTCTACAATGCTCTGCACTCTCTCAATGCTCCTAGCTGCTACAACAAGCTGAGAGAAATCCTGGTACCGAGAACTAGCCACGATGCACATAATAGAGGGCCTCAATCCCTCCTCAAACCTTCTGCACCTATCTATTTCATCAGAAATAATTCCCCAGGCATAACGACTCAACCGGATGTATTCAATCTCATATTCCGTCACCGTCCGGTTGTCTTGCCTCAAACTCAGGAATTCCATCTTCTTTAAATCTTTATACTCCCTCGGAGTATATTTCTGTTTGAACTCCCTCAGAAAATCACTATAAGATAGTGTAGGTGGATCATCCATAGCATGAGGGACAGTCTTCCACCAATCATAGGCATCTTTTTGAAGGAGGAATCTGGCATAGTCAAACTTCTCATTCGAAGTGGCTTGCAACTAAATGAATATCCTCTGTACCTTATCTAACCATTGCTCAGCCACTGCAGGGTCGGTAGTGCCTAAGAAATCTTCAGCCCCATATTTTCTCAACTTGTCATAATGTCTTACCGGCATCTGAGGCTGTGGTGGTGGTTGCACTGGAACTTGTCTAAATAGTTCTACCACATGCCTCAACCAACTCGGCGGACCCTCCTCTGCAGCTGGTCTCTCTGGCACAGAAACAGGTGCCTCACTAACTCTGTCAACTCTAGCTCCATCTCTACTCTCTCCTGGAGCTACACTCTCAGCACTTCCTTCTACAGTCTGACGTGAATGGGACTCCATTACTACCTATATCTGCCAATTCACCTAGGTTGAGAATCTTAAACCTAGGCTCTGATACCAAAAATTATAGCACCCCTTCCCGACCTACGTGTGTAAGCTGAGTAGAGGCGCCATACTATCCTAATGTTGCTACCACTTTTACTTAGTCAAATTTTTGTTTTGATTTTTACAGAAATTTTGCCATAGTTTCGCCTAAAAAATCAATCCCAAGTGTCAACAAAACTGGTTTTTTTCTTATTTTTGAAAACATTTTTACACAAACCAATGCAAACAAAATCATTCTCAGTACACTTCCAATAAATCCCCCTTATAACCTCAACTACAACCTGCAAAAAGGATTTACACTTCTAGTACAAAATAAAGTAAAGGTTTATTATGAAATACAGTAGATAAAATATTTGTTCACTTTGCAATGGAAAGTAACAATATTTACAAATTCATATACATCAAAACTCAAGTTTTACAACACATAAAATTTATACATGTTTGGCAGTCAGTCTTCGATCTTAAAGCCCACTATTCACTCTTCAAAATCTAGGCTCGACTCAGCCTAGAGGAACTCTCTGGTTCTTCCCTGTCACCCGCGCGAAGAATCACATTCGCGCTAAGCCAACGGCTTAGTGGTATAAACTACAGTGCTATGATGCTTTAATGCCATGCTAATGTCACATAATCAAGATTCAAGATCAATTCAAGAGAATATTATATTTCACAATCTTACATTATTTAATAATTAATCAAAACATTCATGATTCATATTGAAAACAATGACAAGCATGGGCCCACAAGACACTAATATGTTATTCAAAGTTCAGAGTTACTGCTTTGGTCTATAATCACAATCATTAAGCCCGTAGGCGATATATATATCTCTATCCATGGATAGGGTAACAGACCCAGTCTCTTGGACCTCAACTCGGCTAAACTCGAGGAAATCCTCAACCCGGCAAGACTGTTACCTGTAACAGACCCAGTCTCTTGGACCTCAACCCGGATAAACCAAGGAGATCCTCAACCCGGCAAGACTGTTACTATAATTCACATTTCACATTTATCAACTGGAATCGGCTTACGACCCGGTCTTTTCACCTATCCAGTACTTTATAGGCATGCCACCAAACCAAGAACTCTGAAGGTTGAATAACAAATTAAACACAAAATTCTTTTCATTTATATCTTTATACATTTCTTTCTCAATTCATTTCATTCTCATAAGCAAATTAGGCAACCATGCCTCAACAATCTCATTTGCATCATCACATCTTGCACATTTCACATTTCGTTATATTTCAAATCACATTAATCAATTCATTATTCAAATGGATATAATCAATGGCATTAACACATATTTTACATGCTCATCACAACATTCACATTATACCAAATATAACATTATTAATATACATCCACAATGCATTAGATTCCTTATCACATTTATAATCAAATATGTCTCAAGTCTCAATATCATATGAATGTATGCAATAATGTAGTTTGTACTTACCTTAAAACCAAATCACACCAATCTATACACTTACTCTTCCAAGAATCCTCAACACTTAGGTTAGGGCAATTCAACCTCTTCACAACCTAATCCAAAAGGAATATTAGCAAAATGACCATATGAATAGTAAATTCTGGTTTTAGACTCCACTTTATCCTTATTTTGAAAATTTGTATAAAATAATCTAAAAAACTCTAAAATTTTTACAGAACTAAATTTTACATCCTAAAATCATTCCTTTAAAATTTCAGATCAAACTGGACACAAAATCTTGGTCAAATAGTTCACCCAACCAGACTGCTCCAATTGCCCTGCATCCTGGCAGCAGTTCTGAACTTTGTGAATTCCATGAATTAAATTCAATCAACGTGGTTCCAAATTATTTTTCTCAAATACTAGACTCAATAAGAAACAACATATCCAAAATTCAATTGGATTTTATTTTTCTACAGTTTATTAAAAATCCCGAAAGATAGCTGTCTCAGTTAAGGTACCTGCTGGAACAGGTCTAATAAAAATAATCTTTCCAAAGTCATAACCATTCCAAAATCGAATCAACATATTTTTCAGTCATTCTAGACTCATAGAGGCACAACATATCAAAAATTCACTTCAAGAACATTTTTCTATATTTAATGAAAAATCATAAAAGCCACAGCCTTTACTAATTGTAAAAAAGAAAAAATTTCACTAAACACAACTCTTACTCTTCCATCACCAACACCAACCTAACTTCTTATCTTTAATTCCATTTCCATCACATACAAACACACCACAAGCAATCCTAACCATATTATCAACAACACTTCATCAAACTCAAAAATAACTTCAAAAACAACAAGAGCAATCAAGAGAGAACTTACCAAAATAATGAAATTTCTTGAAATTCCAATTTGTTTATTTGAAATCTCTTTTGAATTTGATCTTAGAAACTCTATCTTGCTCTCTTAACTTTGGAGTACCCGGCCAAGAAAAGAAAAAGAAGAAAAATGAAAAGGAAATTAAAGACAAAGTCAAAGTTCTCATCTCTTTAAACCTCCACCAAGCAATCTAAAAAGAAAATTACTAAAATACCCTCTTCTATATATCTTAACTCCCTTTTACTTATTTGTCCTTTTTAGTAATTTCATAAATAACCAAAATAAATATCTTCTTCCTTTGACCATCCATTTGACTTGTATATATGTTATATATATATATCCATATATACAACATATACACTCCTTTTTAAATTATTTTCTCTTTCCAATAACATATACATTTTAATTCAAATAAAACAACAATTATACTAAAACTTCTAGGGTACATTTTGGGATATTACATTTCTCACCTTCCCCACACGTATGAACTTTTCAAATCTATTAGGGGGTTGGGGTTTCCTTAGGAATCGAGTCATCCACCCCTTTCTTTTTCCCTGCCCGTCCGGGTGGCGACTCCATTTTCTCCGAGCTTAGGCCCATGTTCTCTAAGGCTCCGAACTTTTTGAATATATGTTTTAACAAGAAATGTTTCCTCTATTATTTATATAATTTAAGTTAAATGTTTTAAGTTTATACAGATTTTTCAAATGATGATTTTATTGTTTCTAAATGGTTGTGACATTCTTGTATCCTCTATACGTGTATTACACATAGGAGTGTATGTAGTGTACATATATTGAGTATAAGGGTGTTACATTTGTTTTGGTATCAGAGCCTAGGTTTGAGTTTTTCAACCTAGGTTGCTTTAAAGAGAAACAAAATGAAAATTTTTAAATATGGTTTTTAAATAAGATACATGCATTGGCACTGGCAGTTTCTGATCTCTGATGTAGCAATTTTTTATTGTGTTGGCAGATATAGGTAGTTATGGTGTCTCAGTCACGTCAGTCTATTGAGGATAGTGCTGAGAGCGTAGCTCCTGTTGAGAGTAGAGATGGAGCTAGAGTTGAGTTAGCTGGAGGGGCACCTGCTCCTGTGCCAGAAAGACCAGCAGTTGATGAGATTCCTCCGAGTTGGGTACGACATATGGTGGAGTTGTTGAGGTAGGCGCTAGTTCAGCAACCTCTGCTACCACAGCCGCAGCCATAAGTACCGATGAGGCAATATGCTAAATTGAGAAAGTTTGGAGCTGAGGACTTTATGGGTACTACAGACCCTGCTGTAGCTGAGCAGTGGCTTGATAGATTCTAGAGAGTATTCATCCAGCTACAGGCTGCTCCTGAAGAAAGGTTTGATTATGCTAGATCTCTTTTGCAGAGGGATGCATATGATTGGTGGAAGACGGTTCCACATGCTTTGGATGATCCACCAACCTTGACTTATGATGATTTCTTACGAGAGTTTGAGCAGAAGTATACTCTGAGGGAATATAAAGATGCAAAGAAGATGGAGTTTTTGAATATGAGATAGGATAATCGGACAGTGACAGAGTATGAGATCGAGTTTATTCGGTTGAGTCATTATGCAGGTGGGATTATTTTGGATGAGATAGACCGATGTCAGAGATTTCAGGAAGGGTTGAGACCCTCTATCATGTGTATTATAGTAGGCTCCCGATATCAAGATTTTTCCCAATTGGTTGCAGCTGCCAGGAGTGTTGAGACAGCACAGGGTATTGCATCAGCTGCTAGGGATGAGGAGATCATAGCTAGGAGACCTCAGAGTGATGCAGTACCTTCGTCTATGAAGAGAGGCCGAGGAGGTTATTCTCTGAGGTTCAGTAGGAGCCAGAGGTGGTGTAGACCCTTAATTTTTTTACCCAGTCTGGTCCAATATATTTTAATTAGTCCAAAATAATTTTTGTGTTGTCCAATATATTTTAATTAGTCCAAAATAATTTTTATTATCTTAATTAAATAATATTTGCTTCAGTATTTAATTTTTATAATTTTTAAAAAATAATAATATTAAAAAATAAATAAAATTAAAATTAAAAAAAAGGGCGACGAAAAAATGTCGTCGAAAATTAGCATGGACGAAATGGCCCGTAGGACAATTCTCACCCACAGCCCGCAGCCAGTTGAGGCAATTTTTTTGCCAGCGCATTTTTTCTGCAATAGTTTTTTTTCACCAGCGCAATTTTTTCGCAGTAATTTTTTTTCGCCAGCGAAATTTTTTCGACGCAAATTTTTTCGAAACCAAATTGTGAGCGGGGATTTTTGCCCCCACTCCCGGTGGATTGGTTCTTGCGACTTTGGCACTGTTTAAGCTCGGGACCTTAGAGAACATGGACCTAAGTCCGGAGAAAAATGGAGTCGCTACCCGGATGGACCGGGAAAAAGAAAGGGGTGGATGACTCGATTCCTAACCCCCTAATGGATTCGAAAAGTTGGGTACGTGTGGGGAAGGTGAGAAATGGCCTAGCACCCCCACAATGCCCGGTTCATTAGAACTAGCCTCCTTTACAGGTCTTAATATTATAAAATAATTAAAAGAAATCATCATTATATTATCCATATTACACACAATAATTAAAAGAAAGCATCATTATATTAAAATCAAAGCAATGTCCAAACAAAGCAAATAAATGGACACCCATCCAAGGATGGAAACATGTCCTTACATCACATGCCTAAATAGGACACCCACCAAAAGGTAGAAACATGCCCTTTACATAGGTTCTAAAATAGAAAAGCAAATTAAATTACATGATGTTTAACTAATGAGGTACCCACCAAGTGGAAACATACCTCTTACAACTTTTGGAAATCTAAATTAATTGATAAAAGTAAATAATCATTCATCATAAATAAATCATTCATCAAAGATATTAATCAAAATATAAAATAAACATCCATCCATGATAAATTAAATAAATTAAAGCATAAGAGATAAATCAAAGTATAATCAAGTATGGAATTGAATAAAGCAAATAAAAGTTCAATTATAGCTACTGTGACTTTTTATGGAATTAAAATAGATTAGAGTTTTATGTTTTAAAAGATTGGTAAGACTCTTTGATTAACAAAATTAAAGTTTGAATGATGAAATCATGAAACTAGGGTTTTAGACACTTTAAAATACTTTTGATTTGTGATTTTTGAATTATGATTTCAAGCTACTGTGTAAATTTAGAATATTTGTAAATTTATGGTTTATTAATGTTTTAAAGGATTAAAGCTTAGAAAAAGTTAGGGTTTAAGGTTTTAAAGGGTTAGAGTTTACTATTTTAGGTTTAAAAGTTGAATTAGGGTTTAGTGTTTTTAGAATTTATGGTTACGGGTGATTTGTTAATTTTAAAGTTTGGAAAAAACAAATTGATAATTTTATGAAGTTTTATGAATTTAAACAAACATATTGAAGTTTTTATAAGTAGAAAAGATGTTTTTTAAGGCTTTTTGAATGAAATAGAACCTAGTTTAAAGTTTTGAAAGAAACAGAATCAAATTTTGGTTTTGTTGAAGAATATGTTCAATTAGGGTTTTGAGACTTTGAAGAGGCAAAAAATAACAATTTTAAGTCTTTTTGGAAAATAAAGTAACGTATTAGTGTTTTTGACTTGGGAAAATTAAATTAAAGTTCTAAGATTTTAACTTTTGAAAAACACAAAACTCTTAGTTTTAGCTACTGTGTAAAAAAAACAATTAAAGAAAATCAATTAACACATACCTTCTTTTGATGATTCCTCCAAAAATAATTCTTCTTGGATGAACTAGCTCCAAAGACAAGCCTTTTTTGCCTTTGAGTTCTTTAAATCGTGTTGCTGCTCCTTTAAAATCAATTGAATTGAATTATTGCTTTTCCTTCCTTGATTTGGTTTATAATTTTCCAAGCTACTGCCAATTTTTTGCCACCCCCAATTTGGTTGCCTTTGGTCCTTATTTATAAGGTTTTGATGTAGTTTAATCCTAATTAGCTAAGGCAAGTAATATTAATTAAAAAAAAAAGAAACCAAAACCTAATTGTATTAGGTTTCAAAAAATTTGCGTCGGAAAATTTGCGCTGCCGAAAAAAATTACCGCAGGAAAAAATGCGTTGGCGAAAACAAACTGCCGCAGAAAACTATGGCAGTGGGCAGGCTAGGGCGTTGCCTGCAGGAATTTCCTGCGGGCAAAATAGAACAGTGATTTTGCCCGCAGGAATTTCCTGCGTCAGAAATAGCCCACGGGCACGTGCGACTATTTTTTTGTTGCCGATTTTTTCGACTCCAATTTTTATTTTTATTTGTTTATTTTTATTTTTTTTAATAAAAATTAGATACTAAAGCAAAAATTATTTAAAAAAATTATTTTGGACAAATTAGACAAAAAAAATCACTTTGGACTAAACATATTGGACCAGATTGGGTCAAAAATTAAGGGTCTACAGTTTGCCCCCTGCTTGAATGATCTGAAACCTTAGTGAAAGAGAGTGAACAACAATAAGACTTAATTTTTGATGAAACGGTTGAGGTTTTGGGTTCTGGACCCGGTTTGAGTTCTGAACTCAAGGGTGATTCTAGGTTCTGGACCTAAGGAAAATTTGGATTCTGGACCCAATTCGAGTTCTAGACTCAAGAATAATTCTAGGTTCTGGACCTAAGGAAAATTTGGATTCTGGACCCAATTCGAGTTCTAGACTCAAGAATAATTCTAGGTTCTCGACCTAAGGAAAATTTGGGTTCTAGACCCAATTCGAGTTCTAGACTCAAGGATGATTCTAGGTTTTGGAGCTAAGGAAAATTTGGGTTCTGGACTCGATTCGAGTTTTGGACTCAAGAGTAATTCAAGGTTCTCGACCTAAGGAAAATTTGGGTTCTGGACCCGGTTCGAGTTTTGGACTCAAGGATGACTCTAGGTTCTGGACCTAAGGGAAATTTGGGTTCTGGACCCAGTTTGAGTTCTGGGCTCAAGGGAGATTTTAGGTTTTGGACCTAAGGAAAATTTGGGTTCTGGACCCGGTTCAAGTTCTGGACTCAAGGATAATTCTAGGTTCTCGACCTAAGGAAAAATTTGGGTTCTAGACCCAGTTCGAGTTCTGGACTCAAGGATAATTCTAGGTTCTGGACCTAAAGAAAAAATTTGGGTTCTGGACTGGGTTTGAGTTATGGACTCAAGGATAATTCTAGGTTTTGGACCTAAAGAAAAATTTGGGTTCTGGACCCAAGGATAATTCTAGGTTCTGGACCTAAAGAAAAATTTGGGTTCTGGACCCGGTTCGAGTTTTGGACTCAAGGATAATTCTAGGTTCTCGACCTAAGGAAAATTTGGGTTCTGGACCCGGTTCGACTTCTGGACTCAAGGATGACTCTAGGTTCTCGACCTAAGGGAAATTTGGGTTCTGGACCTAAGGGAAATTTGGGTTCTGGGCCCGGTTCGAGTTCTGGACTCAAGGATGATTCTAGGTGTAATATCCCAAAGTATACCTTAAAAGTTTTGGAGTTATTGTTGTATTTGGATTTATGGTATAAAGTGGTGTAGGAAAAGTAAGTATATATATAATTAATTAATAATAATAATAATAATAATAATAATAATAATAATAATAATAATAATAATAATAAAAGAAAGAGGAAAGGAAAGTTAAAGAGAGTGAAAGGTGTGTGGTGGAAGATATTTTAGAAATAATTAATTATATTATTATTATTATTATATATATATATTTAAGATAAGAACAAAAGAAAGAAGAAATTCTTTCTTTCTTCTTCTTCTTCTTCTTCGTGGTTGAGAGAGAGAGAGAGATGTGATTTTATTGATCTTCACATCAATTTTCTTAAGGGTTTTAAGAAGATTGAAGATGGAGTTTGAAGATTTGGCAAGATATTCAAGTAAGTGTTTATTTCTTGAGTTGATTTTATTGATTATATATATATATATGTAAGTCTTCATCTTCTTGTCTTGATTTCTTTTGATTGAGGTTATATTTGATATGGTTGGTGTGTGAGATGATGATAATGAAAGATTGAAGTATGTAAATGTGTTGAATTGGTATCTAAGTGATGATAAGTTGGGGTATTTGTGAGGATGATGATGAATTGTTGAGTAAGGGTTTAGTGTAAATGAATTGGGGATTTGAGTAATGGATTATAGTGGTGTATATAATGATTATTATGATGATATAATGAAGTTATATAAGTGTTAAAGTGATAGGTAATTGATAGATATAAACAAAGATGTTGATTAAGGGGGTTGTGGTATGAATTTTGAAGTGTTTGTGTTTAATGGGTGAGAGTTCGAAATGTATGATTTTTGTCTGGCACGGCCAGTGACACGGCCGTGTGGTTGGGCGTGTAATCGGTACTGAGTTGGACGGTTGTAACACGACCATTAACACGGCCATGATACTGAGCGTGTTATAGCTACTGTGAGAAAAGTAATTGACACGGCCATGAACACGCCAGTGTTGTTGGGCGTGTCAATGATTCTGTGAGACAGAATGTATTACACGTCCAGTGACACGCCCGTGGTTCTAAGGGTGTCAAAGCTTCTGTATTGTTGGTTTTAGGGCACGATCAAGGACACTCCTGTGTTGGTGAGCGTGTCATGTGTAGAGTTTGCCCTAGTTGATTCTTACCTATATTATCTCATGTGTATATCTAAGTGAGTGTGTATTATCACTTTTGGGATTAGGTTTTGAAGAGATTGAGTTACCTTAATCCAAGTACTGAAGGATTCATGAAAGAGAAGTTTAGAAGGATTTGAGTTTCTCTTGAGGTAAGTACAAAACTTCATTAGATTTCATATATTTATATGATTTAGGACCTTAACATATTCGGCTATAAATGTGTTAAGTAATCTATTATATTGTTGATGTATATATATGGATAATGTATATGTTATGAAATGTGAAAGATGTGATGATATAATTTGTATGATGTGAATAATATAATGTTGATGTTATGAACAATGTTATGTGAATATTGATGATGAATTACCTCAACATGAATTGAGATATAAAGAAATGTGAAAGTAATATTATGAATTTTAACGATGTAAATGTTATGGTTGAAGCATGCCTAGATAATGTTCAATACCATTGAGTAATGATGGAAATGATATGATAGATTTGCCTAATTGATGATATATATGTATACTTGAATAATAAAGTGTATTATTGTGAATAAGGATGTGAAGCCATTGTGATTGGCTATGATGAATCAAATGAGATGTGAAGCCATTGTAATTGGCCATGATGATTCAAATGTGATGTGAAGCCATTGTGATTGGCTATGATGAGAATTGAGAATGAGATTGATAAAGAAATAATAAATGAATTGTGTGGCTAATGTGTTATTCCATTTTCAGAGTTTGTTGTTGGTGGCATGCCTAATATTAGTAATAATCTCTTGAAGTTAGGTTGGAATTGATCCTTGAAGCCAAGTTGGGTTGAAGTTTAACATGTTTTACTCCCCTTGAAGCTTGGTTGGGTCTAGTCCTTGAAGCCTAATTGAGATGTTACAACCCTTGAAGCTAGGTTGGATTGGTTCTTGAAGCCAAGTTGGGTTGATACTTAGCATGCTTTGTTCCCCTTGAAGCTTGGTTGAACCTAATCCTTGAAGCCTAGTTGGGATAATGATAAATGTGATGATTGAACCAAAGCATTAACTCTGAAAATTGAATAGCATATTAGTGTTTCTGGGCCCATGCTTGTGTTTGCTTAAATGTGATTCATGAATGTTGAATTTTGGATAATGATTTAATTGAATGATGTAATGAAATGTAATGTTATGAAGTATGGCATGATAATATTGCATAAATGAATTATTGAAAAGAGATATGGTTTGAGAAGCTATGTTGAAATATGTGATTCTGGAAGTATAATATGACATGTAATATGTATATGAGGTAGAAATGGTAAGTATCGTTTTGTGAATGTTCTATGTAAATTTGTGTATAATTTATGAGATTAGTGGGAATATATGAAGTATGCATTGAGAAAGGAAAAACGGGATAAGAGAAAAATAAAACATGAAGCTAAAAATATGAGGTATGATTCTTTTGTAAAGTATATTTTAATATTTATTTGTACTTCTGAGCTTTCGAGCTTAGCGCGGTTACGTTAATCGCACAGGTGAGTAGGTGATGGAACTGAAGTCAAATCACTATGTCACGAAGAGGGCAAGTGTAGTTCGAGACCAACTAGAAGGTGATGCATTCATGTACAAGTTAATCATGTTTTTATTTTAATAAGATTGTATCTAGATCTATAACTTAAACTTTTGGTAAAATCATAAGATGTTTAATGGATTTTGAATAGTGACATCCCTATACTTTATATACTTACTGTATGTATATTAGGTATATGTATGGTACTTATATGGAGTATCGGGGTGTTACACTAGGTTCTAGACCTAAGAAAAATTTGGGTTTTGAACCTGGGAGATTTGGAGACTCGGATACTCGATCCTATCTGGATTTGGATACTCGATCCTAAATTGGATTTGGATACTCGATCCTAAACTGGATTGGGATACTCGATCCAAAATTGGGTTTGGATACTCGATCCTAACTGGATTTGGACACTCGATCCTAAATAGGGTTTGGATACTCAATCCTAAACTCGATTTGGATACTTGGATCTGAGCTTTGGTACTTGGACCTGGGATTGAATTGATTTGGGTACTTGGACCCGATAATGGGTGCTTGGACCCGAGATTGATTTGATTTGGGTACTTGAACCCGAGAGTGGGTACTTAGACCCGAGAATGAATTTGACTAACCTTTTATCAGTTGAGAAGTCTGACTTCTCCAGCTGTTCTATGTATTGTGACTCTTCACCCTTAGAATGGATCTTCATCCTTGAAAATCGGGGTCTTCACCTTTGTAAATGGATCTTCATCTTTGGAGATTGGGTCTTCTTTGTTCCTTGAAGATGGGAGTGACAAGGCTAGTGGCTTGGCCGTGTCTCCTGGGTGTGTCAGCTTATGTGTCTTTTCTTTCTTTGCTTGGTCCTTCTTGACTTTGCCCCTTAGGAGAGACACGGCCAGTGGCTTGGCCGTGTTGCCTGCCCGTGTCATATTCTGCCAAGACTTCCTTTGAGGCAACATGGCTAAGCTTGATTTGGCTTGATCCATGCTCTTCTTTCCTTGTTTTGATCTTTCAATAGAGTTTTTTCTTTTTTAACTTTAACCACTTTTCCCTTGCAACTGCTTTTTCCTTTCTTCTCCAATTTTGATAGGATCTTATACCCTCTCCTTGCCCCCTAAGGATTTTTTCTTTCATGCCAGCTTTGATTGATGTTTTTCTTGTCTAGTTCTTTGCATAAGCATGCATTTCTTCTTTTGCAAAATGACTGGGGCTTCCACAAACAAATAGGCTTTCCATGCTCCCTTGATTTGATATCTTCTTTTTGATACTTTACTTCACAGGGTATTGATTTGAATTACCTGGTACATTCCCAATTTCATGGTAATTTATGCTATATGTATGCATGATTATGTATGCTCTTATCTTTTATCCTTCTTGGCTCAAAGCAGATGCTCGAAGAATAGAAAAGGAAACTTCAAGAAGAGTTGGCTGCAAGTCGTCAGCAGGCTTCTCATTTTGAAAATTTATATCATGAATCCGAACAATATTTTCGAGGCTTTCGATTTCGGGGGATGAGGGATCCCAGCGCTTCTTCATCAAGAGGCCCCCAGACTGATGAACATGAGATCCTTTCGTCTGCTTCTGATGAAGACCATGACAAATCGAAATTCCAAGGCAATAAAGATTTTAGTGCTTCTGCTTCGGGTGGTCCCGGGACGAGTGATTTGCCCCCTCCTCCAACAGGTGACGATTTTTTCAAGTCTTTATTTGGTGACCTACCACCACCCTCTTAGTGACATGTAAATATTGTAGCAATTGTAAAACATTGTACAATAATGAAAGATATACAATTTTCCTCTTTACTGTAATTTTTTTTTTGCATATATTTTCATTACTGCTATTTTTTTTATTGCTCTAACTTTTGCCTAGTCTGCCCATGCGGGTTTTCGGAACTAGCGAGTTGTCCTAATTTTTGCCTAAGATGCCCTTGCGGGTTTTCAACTCAATGAACTTCTCTTTTTTTTTAACTTAATTCTTTCTTCACAGATTTGGCTTCAGGAGCGTCTTTGTTTACTTGATACTCCCTCCATGGATTTTGCCAGATATTTGCCACGTCATCATTCTACTAGGAAGATACTCCATCCTACTTCTTCATATGCTGACTGGGTTGATTAGATCCATTCACGCTCTAAAGTCAATATCCATTGGTTGGTACCTTGGTGGAAGATTTCTCGTATCACCATGCGGACATACTTGATGTACGTTCCTCTTGCCGCTCTCCGTCAAGGTACATGCTATGATCCTTGCCGTCTTGGGCGTCAGTATGGAGCTGAGCCTCGTGACCTAGACATGCCTTGCATGACTGAAGCTTACTTGGATCGGCTAAGGCAAAGCTGGCCTGCACGTTAAACTTATCGACTGCCATAGCTTTTACATTTGTCAATTCAGAAAGTGTTTTGCTAGGATGAAAAATAACTAAAGTAATAAAAGATGCTTCTTTTCCATCTATAATTTGTCATCACCTTTTGCAATTATGATTATTTATTTCATCCGTATCTGGTCAAATACTTATAACAGTGCACATAGAACAAATTTAATAATTAATTCTTTTTTATTAAATTGGGGAACAACCAAACATAAAGCCAGCATACACAAGATCACTCTTGTTGCCAATTAGCCCTTTCGGGTTTTCTAATTGATGATTTTCTCTCATTTAGCCCTAATTGTTGCCTAGTCCGCCCTTTCAGGTTTTCAGAACTAGCGGACTGCTCTAACTTTTGCCTAGGCTGCCCTTTTTGGGTTTTCAACCTAGCGAGCTTCTTTTTTCTTTTTTTTTCTATCTTACATAAAACCTCTTCAACCTGTCAATGTTTACTGGCTCACTAAATTCATTCCCATCCATGTCTGATAACTTCACCGCACCTTTGCTCATGACTTGTTTCACGACATATGGCCCTTCCCAGCTAGGTCTGAACTTCCCTCTTGGATCGGATACATTAGGCTTACATTGCTTCAACACCAAATCTCCAACTCTGAATTTTCTAACCTTAACCCTTCTATTGTAGGCCCGAGCTATCTTCTTTTGATACAGTTGGTGATGATACAGTGCTTTTAACCTTCTCTCTTCTAATAGAGCTAATTGTGTGTATCTGCTTGCTACCCATTCTGTTTTAGACAGTTCAGCTTCCAAGACTACTCTTAATGACTTGATCTCGATTTCAATTGGCAATACCGCTTCCATCCCATAAACCAAAGAGAACGGTGTCATCCCAGTAGGTGTTCGCACACTCGTCCTATATCCCCATAAAGCAAAGGGAAGCATTTTCGACCAGTCCCTGTAAGTCTTAGTCATCTTGGACAGAATTTGCTTAATTGTCTTGTTCGTTGCTTCTACTGCACCATTAGCTTTTGGTCTATAAGGACAGGATCGATGATGATGGATTTGGTACTTGGAGAATAAATCCTTAACTGCTCCTTGAAACTGTACTTCGTTGTCTGATATCACACTGTGTGGGACCCCATATGTAATATCCCAAAGTATGCCCTAAAAGTTTTGGAATATTTATTATTGATTTATTTGGATTTAATATATGTGTTTGTTTGAAAGAGAAAAGAAGTGAAGAAAGTGTATATGTTGTATATATGGAAATATATACAACATATATACAAGTCAAAGTGTGGAAGTCAAAGAAGATATTTGTTTTATTATTAATTAATTAATGGAAAATGGAAAATTAAAATGAATGGAAGAGAATTAATTGGATTATTTTATTATTATTTTAGCTTGGAGGAGGTTTAAGTGGAGAAGAGTGTTTGACTTTGTCTCATTTTCTTCTTCTTTTTCTTTCCTTTTCCTTGTTGACCGGCTCATCAAAGACAAAAGAGAGCTAGAGAGGTTTTGATTTCTAAGATCAAACTGAAGGAAGATTCAAGTGATTAAGTTGGAATTTTGTGAAGTTTCATCAACTTTGGTGAGTTTCCTCTTGATTTCCCTTGTTTTATTTGAAGTTATGTTTGAGTTTGATTGTTGATGTGTGATAGTGTGATTATGTTTGATTGTGGTATGTTTAAGAGTGTTGGAATTGAATTAAAGATAAGAAGTTAGGTTGGTGTTGGTGTTGGAAGAGTATGAGTTGTGTTTGTGTTAGGGTTTTGAAGTGGTGATTCTTGTAAATGTTGAGTTTGATTAATTATTCTTGTAGATCTTTATGATAATTGTGTTTGATGAAGTTTAATGCATAGAATATGTGAATTTGGTCCGAAACAGAAGCATCTTGGATGCCACGCCCGTGGCCCTTGGCTGCCACGACCGTGGCCATTAGAAGCCATGCCCATGGGGGTTTTGAGCAAGGGAGGCAGAACCATTTAGTAACCCACTCCCGTGGGGGTTGGGAGGTCACGACCGTGGGGTCCTAGAGAGAGATGTTGATTTGTAATTTGTGATCTATGGGTTTAGTTTGAGGTTAATAGGTGTATAATTGTATTGGAATTCATGTGAATTTGTATTAAGTGAGTATTGTTCATTTTGGATTAGGTTGTGAAGAAGTTAAGTTGCCCTAATTCAAGTGGTGAAGAATTGTGGAAGAGGAAAGTTATAGATTGGTGTGAGTTGGTTTTGAGGTAAGTACAAACTACATGGTTACATACTCTTAGATGAGTTTGATACTTAACATATTTGGTTGTAAATATGTTACGTAATCTATTGCATTGTTAATTTGATTGATTAATGTTATGTTTTGCATAATGTGAACTTTGTGGAATATATGTTGATGATTCTAAAGATATGATGATGTAATGAAATATGAAATAGGAAATGTGAAAGATATGATGATATGATGAAATGTATGTGCAATGCAATTGGTTATGATGAATACTCTAATGATGAGTTGTTTTAAATGTGAATTGAGATAATTGAGGCATGTTTGCCTAGATGATGATGTTTAATGTAATTGATTATGTGTACTTTATTGATGAGATGTGAAGCCATTGTTGTTGGCTATAATGATGTAAATGAGATGATTGAGGCATGGTTGCCTAAATGATGATGAGGAAATGAGAATGAAATTGTTAATGAAATAAATGAATGAATTGTGTGTCTAATGTGTTATTCCATTTTTAGAGTTTTGTTGTTGGTGGCATGCCTATAGTAACAATCTCTTGAAGTTAGGTTGGGCTTGATCCTTGAAGCCAAGTTGGGTTTTAGTTTAGAATGCTTAACTCCCCTTGAAGCTTGGTTGGATCTAGTCCTTGAAGCCTAATTGAGATGTTACAACCCTTGAAGCTAGGTTGGGTTTAGTTCTTGAAGCCAAGTTGGGTTGATACTTAGCATGCTTTGTTCCCCTTGAAGCTTGGTTGAACCTAAATTCTTAAAGCCTAGTTGGGATAATGATAATGATAAATGTGATAATTGAACTAAAATATTAACTCTGAAAGTTGAATGGCATATTAGTATCCTTGGGCCCATGCATGTCTTTGTTTTAAATGTGATTCTTGAATGGTGAAATAAATAAATAATGAGATACATGCTTGTCTTTGCTTTAATATGAACTATAGAGTGAGATATAATGTTATGAGATGATTATAATACAAGTAACTTACTAAAAATGAATGTGGTTTGGAAAGCTATGTTGAGTAATGAATCTATGAAGATACAACATGATGTGTAATATGTTTATGGATGTGGAAAATTGTGAATATTACTTCATGAATGTTTGATAAGTTATTGAATAATGCAAGGTTGTGAAATATAATATTCTTTGAATTATTTTTGAGATTTGATTGTATGACATTGGCATTGCATTAAAGCATAATATTATTGTAGTTTGTACCACTAAGCCGTTGGCTTAGCGTGATTGTGGTTCATCGCACAGGTAACAGGGTAGAACCCGAGAGTTCTTCTAGACCGAGTTGAGTCTAGATTGTGAAGTGTGGATAGTGGACTTAAAGATCAAAGACTGACTGCCAAACATGTATAAATGTTATGTTTTTATAAAATTTGGTTTTTGATGTATATATATTTGTAAAGGCCGCTATATTTTCTGCTGTGTATTATAGAAATGTTTTATCTATTGTATTTTTATAATATGTCTTAAATGTTTTAAGTTTTTTAATAATGTTGTTAAAAGGAATGAGTTGTGTGTTTAATAAACCGTAGCATCTCTATATTCAGTATACATATATTACAGATATGATGGTATGTATTGTGCGTATATGGGGTATAGGGGTGTTACAATTGTTTTGGTATCAGAGCCTAGGTTTGAGATTCTCAACCTAGGTAAAATGTAAGAAAAAGAAATATTTTGATTTTAAAAGTTGGTTTTTGAATAAGATACATGTGTTGGTATTGGCAGTCTCTAATCTTTAATGAAGTATATTCTGCTGTGTTTGCAGATATAGGTAGAGATGGCGTCTCAGTCACGTCTGTCTGTAGAAGGTAGTGCTGAAAGTGTAGCTCCTAAAGAGAGTAGAGATGGAGCTAGAGTTGAGAGAGTTAGTGAGGCCGCTGCTTCTGTGCCAGGGAGATCAGCTGCTGATGAGGTTATGCCGGGTTGGTGACGGCATGTGGTAGAATTGTTGAGGGGAGCTCCCGTACAGCCGCCACCACTGCCACCACAGCCTCAAGTGCCGGTGAGGCATTATGATAAATTGAGAAAATATGGGGCTGAGGATTTCTTGGACACTATAGATCCTACAGTAGCTGAGCAGTGGTTGGATAAAGTGCAGAGGATATTTATCCAGTTGCAAGCCACTCTTGATGAAAAATTTGATTATGCTAGATCCCTTCTTCAGAAAGATGCTTATGATTGGTGGAAGACGGTTCCTCATGCCATGAATGATCCACCTACATTATCTTATGGTGATTTTCTGAGGGAGTTCGAGCAGAAATATACTCCGAGGGAGTATAAAGATGTTAAGAAGATGGAATTCCTGAATTTGAGGCAAGACAACCGGACAGTGACAGAGTATGAGATAGAGTTCATCCAGTTGAGTCACTATGCCGGTGGGATTATCTCTGATGAGATTGACCGATGCAGGAGGTTTGAGGAGGGGTTGAGGCCCTCTATTATGTGCATTGTTGCTGGTTCTCGGTACCAGGATTTTTCTCAATTGGTTGCAGCAGCTAGAAGTGTTGAGAGAGCACAGGGTATTATAGCAGCTGCTCCGAGGAGGAGACCAGAGTTAGGAAATCCCAGTTTGAGGTAGGGTCTTCATCTATGAAGAGAGGCAGAGGAAGTTTTATTCCGAGAGTCAGTAGGAGCCAGAGGCAGTCTGGTAGGTCAGTTCAATATCAGAGACAGAGACCGAGACCTACAGTTTCTGTAGCTAGTGCTCTGACTCCAGTGGTTCAGAGATCTACTCCATCTGTATGTATTCGTTGTGGTAGGACTCATGGGGGTGTTTGTTGGAAGACGGGTGGATCAAGAGTATGCTTTAGATGTGGGTCACCAGCTCATTTTATTAAAGATTGTCTGGAGCCACAGGATGATAGACAGACTGATACTGCAGCTTCTCGACCCAGTGTCAGCAGAGGTGGTCGAGGGGGCAGAGGTTTCAGTAGAGGTGGTAGACCTGGGTTTAGTCAGAGAGGAGGATCTTCATCCAGAGGCAGTAGGCCAGATGAGGCTAGATCTTCTCAGAGAGTATATGTGATGCAGAGGCAACCGGATGCTTCAGCAGTTATAGCGGGTACATTTTCTTTATTTGATATTCCAATTCTTGCTTTGATTGATCCAGGATCTACTCATTCATACATAACTGCATCCATATTGCCTGTGTCTGAATTGCATTCAGAGTCCTTAGGATTTGATGTCTTGGTGACAAATCCTTTAGGACATAGTGTTGTGGTGAGTAAGGTGCATCGTGATAGTGCAGTTGTGGTGCAAGGTGAGGAATTTTTGGGTGATTTGATTGAAATGCCTTTTAAGGAATATGATTTGATCTTAGGCATGGATTGGTTGTCTAAGCATGGAGCTGTGGTAGACTGTCAAAAGAAGTGTGTTACTTTGAGAACTGGTGATGGTAGAATTGTGATGGTGTCTAGTGAGCAGAGACAACTTGCATCCTTGTTTGTGTCAGCAGTTGCAGCTAGAAAGTTGATTAAAAAAGGGTGTGATGTTTATCTTGCTCATATTGTGGATACTAGAGTAGTGGGTTCTCAATTTGATAGTATACCCACAGTTGTGGAATTTTCAGATGTTTTTCCTGAGGAGTTGCCAGGGTTACCCCCTGAGAGAGAGGTTGAGTTTGGTATTGATTTGTTGCCTAGTACCACTCCTATCTCTATTACTCCCTATCGAATGGCACCTGCTGAGTTGAGAGAGTTGAAGGTGCAGTTGCAGGAGTTGTTGGATAAAGGGTTTGTTCACCCTAATGTTTCTCCATGGGGAGCTCCTGTTTTGTTTGTGAAGAAGAAGGATGGTACTATGAGGTTGTGCATTGATTATAGGCAATTGAACAAAGTGACTATCAAGAATAAGTATCCTTTGCCTAGGATTGATGATCTCTTTGATCAGTTGAAGGGAGCAGCAGTGTTTTCCAAGATTGATTTGAGATCAGGGTACCATCAATTGAAGGTGAAAGCTGAAGATGTTCCTAAGACAGCTTTTCGTACAAGGTATGGGCATTATGAGTTTTTGGTAATGCCTTTTGGGTTGACAAATGCACCTGCAGCTTTCATGGATTTGATGAATAGGGTGTTTAGGCCCTATCTGGATCAGTTTGTGGTGGTCTTCATTGACGATATTTTGGTGTATTCGCGTAATGAGGAAGAGCATGACAAGCATTTGCGGATTGTGTTGCAGACTTTGGGAGAGAAGCAGTTGTATGCTAAACTGTCGAAGTGCAAGTTTTGGCTTGATAAAGTGATTTTTCTGGGTCATATAGTTTCAGCAGACGGTATTATAGTCGATCCAAGTAAAGTTGAAGCTATTTTGAATTGGAGTCCACCGAAGTCTAAGACTGAAGTTAGAAGTTTTCTAGGTTTGGCAGGCTATTATCGACGGTTTGTGAAGGGTTTTTCTTTGATAGCTACCCCACTCACCAGATTACTTTGAAAAGGAGTTAGATTTGTGTGGACAAATCAGTGTCAAACTAGTTTTGAGCAGTTGAAGGAGATGTTGACTCAAGCGCCTGTTCTTGCTTTGCCTGTGGAAGATAAACCTTATGTGATTTATAGTGATGCTTCACATAATGGTTTAGGATGTGTTTTAATGCAAGAAGGTAAAGTTATAGCTTATGCTTCTCGGCAATTGAAACCGCATGAGCTTAATTATCCGACGCATGATTTGGAATTGGCAGCCATAGTTTTTGCTTTGAAGATTTGGCAACATTACTTGTATGGAGAGAAGTGTTTTATCTATACAGATCATAAAAGTTTGAAATATTTGGGTGCTCAGAGGGAGCTGAATCTTCGGCAAAGATGATGGTTAGAGCTGATCAAAGACTATGACTGTTTGATTGATTATCATCCTGGTAAAGCGAATGTTGTTGCGGAAGCCTTGAGTTGGAAGTCTTTGGCAGGTTTGACTGTTTATTCGCTCTCGTTGCTTGTTGAGTTGAGAGCGTTGCATGCTAGTTTTGAATCATGTGATGATGGTGCATTGTTGGCTCAGTTGCAGTTGAGACCGGTATTGTTGGATCAGGTTAAAGAGGCTCAATTGGCAGATGAGAAAATTCAGAAGATGGTTTCAGATTGCCAAAATGGAGTGTAATATCCTCATATATGCCCTAGAAGTTGTGATTATGTTGTTGTTGTTGTTATATAATTGGATTGAATATATGTGTTAAATTACAAGAGAAAAGAAATAGAGAAAAGAATGTTTATATATATGTGATTTGGGAAAGAATTTAGGGTTTAGAGAGAATGGTATATGTTCTGTATATGATGATATATATAACATATAAGTTGGTCAAAATGAAGAGTCAAGGAAAGAAGATATTTATTTTTGTTAAGTGTGAAGTTACTATAAAGGGCATGTAATGAATGGTAATCAAGACAAATGGTATAAGGGTATTTAGGTAATTACTCTTGTTGAATCACTTGGTGGAGATTTAAAGAGGTGATATTTTGTCTTTTCTTCATTTCCTTCTTCTTCTTCTTCTCTTCTCCACGTTGGTTGGCTCCTCCTTAGACAAGAGAGAGCAAAGTGAGATTTGTTTAATTCTAACATCAAATTGAAGGGAGAATCAAAGGATTTAATTGAAGATTTGTGGAATTCAACAACTTAGGTAAGTTCTTTCTCTTGATTTTCCTTTGTTCTTTTGAAATTGTGTTTGGGATTGGTGAGTTGATATGGATGGTTGATGGAGTGTGTTTGTGTATGGTGTGTGTAAAAGTGTTGAAATGGAATTAAAGATAAGAAGCTAGGTTGGTGTTGGTGATGGAAGAGTAAGAGTTGTGTTTAGTGAATTTTTTTCTGTTTTACAATTAGTAAAGGCTGTGACTTGTATGATTTTTAATTAATTATAGAAAAATTTTCTTGAAGTGAATTTTTGATATGTTGTGCCTCTATGAGTCTAGAATGACTGAAAAATATGTTGATTCGATTTTGGAATGGTTATGAGTTTAGAAAGATTATGTTTATTAGACCTGTTCCAGCAGGTACCTTAACTGAGACAGCTATATTTCGGGATTTTTAATAAAATGTAGAAAAATCATATCCAATTGAATTTTGGATATGTTGTTTCTTAGTGAGTCTAGTATTTGAGAAAAATAATTTGGAACCACGTTGATTGAATTTGATTTATGGAATTCACAAAGTTCAGAACTGCTGCCAGGATGCAGGGCAATTGGGGCAGTCTGGTTAGGTGAACTATTTGACCAAGATTTTGTGTTCAGTTTGATCTGAAATTTTAAAGGAATGATTTTAAGATACAAAACTAAATTCTATAAAAATTTTAGAATTTTTAGTCAAGTAGATTATTTTATACAATTTTTCAAAATAAGGATAAAATGGAGTCTTAAACCAGAATGTACTATTCATATGGTCATTTTGCTAATATTCCTTTGGAATAGGTTTTGAAGAGATTGGGTTGCATTAACCTAAATGTGGAGAATTCTTGGAAAGAAAAGAAATGTATAGATTGATGGGACTAGTTCTTGAGGTAAGTACCAATACATATGATTGTATTTAATTACATAATTTGAGGCTTAACACATTTGTTTGCAAATGTGTTAAGTGATCTATTATATTGTTAACATAATTGGACTAAGGTGATGATTGAATGATGTGAAGGATGTGAAGATCATTAACCAGGTAATCATAAACCCTATTTGATTGTATATCCTTATATGTCTTTGAACATTAACACATTGGGATGAAAGTGTTAAATAAGCTATTATATTGTGAATGTAAATGAAGAATATATATAAAGGATGAAATATGAAATGGGAAAGGTAGGAAGAAATGAGGATCATTCTTAAGGTATGTGCAATTTGTTATGATAAATGCTCTAGTAATGAATGATGTTAATGTGTTTTGAGAAGTGAGAAAATGTTATGTTATATGCATTGTGAATCTTGTGTATGGCAATGTATTATATGAATAATATACTTTGAAATGTGATATCAATGATGCTATATGTATCATATGGATTGAGATATGATATGATATGAAGCCATTGTGATTGGCTATGATAATTCAATTGAAAGAGATAAGGCATGTTGGCCTAATTGATGATGAGATTGATAATGAAATAATAAATGAATTGTTTGTTTAATATGTTATTCAGTTTCAGAGTTCTGGATTTGGGTGGCATGCCTAAGAAATGATGAAAGGTAACAGTCTTGCCGGGTTGAGGATCTCCTCATATGTGTTGAGTTGATGGTCCAAGAGACTGGGTCTGTTACACTATGAGAATTGTGAATATGAGATATATGATTTGTAACAGTCTTGCCGGGTTGAGGATCTCCTCATATGTGTTGAGTTGATGGTCCAAGAGACTGGGTCTGTTACACTATCCATGGATAGAGATACATGTATATACATTGCCTACGGGCGTGATGATTGTGACTATGAACCAAAGCAGTAACTCTGAACTTTGAATAACATATTAGTGTTTTGGGCCCGAGTCTGTCTTTATTGTCAATGTGAATTGCAAGTATTGAAATATTGATTGTGAGTATTAATAATGAATTATGCTTGGTGAATTGTGAATAATATAATGTTATTAAGTGTAATATGTAAATGAATTGTGGTTGATGATAAAGGTTGTCTTTATTGTAAATGTGATTTATGATTTGTATGATATGTAATTTGTGTATTGCAATAATGATTGGTATGGTATATATAATGTAGGGGTATTAATATATTGGTTTTGAGTATTGGTGATGCATTGGGGTTGGTGATAATATTATGTATATATGTACATCATATTTGAAATTAGCTAGGATATATTAAAGATGAAATTAAAAAGAAAAGAAGATATGATAAGAACTAATTATATATTGAATTGATGTATCATTATATGCCAATACTTCTATACTATATGTTTATATTTTATAGTTGGACTACTAAGCTCTCGGGCTTAGCGCGGGTGTTTATTCGCGCAGGTATATAGATGGAAGATATGAAGTCTTTTGTTATGCCACAAGAAGAGTAAAGTTTGTCGAGACCAACTAGAGGGTAATGCATACATGTATAAACTTTAATTATGATGTATTTCTGACGAGAGAGTATTTATATGTATAAATGAAGTTTTTTATAAAGATAATGATTTTGTAAATGTTATTTAAATTAATGTATTATGGTTTGAACTCTGTTACAGGTTTTTAAAAGGTAACAAAAAGTGACATCCTTATACTATATATATTTACTGTATGTATACTAGGTATACGCATAGTACTTATATAGGGTATCGGGGTGTTACATGGAGAAAGTAAAGATTTCCATGTGAGAAGTGATGGTAGCCTTTGGTTTAGAGATAGGTTGTGTATTCCTGATGATGATAGTTTGAGAAAGGTTATTTTAGAAGAAGCACATCAGTCGGTTTTTGCTATGCACCCTGGGAGTACAAAGATGTATCATGATTTGAAGAAGCATTACTGGTGGTTAGGTATGAAGAGAGACATAGCAGAGTTTGTATCCAAGTGTCTCACTTGTCAGAGGGTGAAAGCTGAGCACCAAGTTCCAACAGGGTTACTTCAACCTTTAACAGTACCTGAATGGAAATGGGAGAGAGTGACAATGGATTTTGTGTCTGGTTTGCCATTGACTCAGAAGAAGCATGATGCCATCTGGGTGATTATTGATCGGTTGACGAAGACAGCTCATTTTCTTCCAGTTAGAATGGACTATTCTCTTGAAAAGTTAGCTGAGCTGTACATCAGTGAGATAGTGAAGTTGCATGGAGTCCCAATTTCTTTAGTGTCTGATCGAGATCCCCGGTTTACTTCGAGATTTTGGAAGAGTTTACATGGTGCATTGGGTTCTCGATTGCACTTTAGCACTGCTTTTCATCCGCAGACAGATGGGCAGTTAGAGAGAGTGATACAGATTATAGAGGATATGTTGAGAAGCTGTGTTATTGATTTTTCAGGAAGTTGGGATAGATTTTTGCCACTGGTAGAATTTGCCTACAATAACAGTCATCAATCCAGTATTGGTATGGCACCATTTGAGGCATTGTATGGTAAAAGATGTAGGACACCTCTATGTTGGAATGAACTTGGAGAAGGCAAATTAATTGGTCCTGATTTGGTTAAAGAGACGGAAGAGAAAGTGAAGATAATTCGGGATCGGTTGAAAACAGCTTCAGATCGACAGAAATCTTATTCAGATTTGAAGAGGAGAGACATAGAATTTGATGTTGGAGATAAAGTATTTTTGAAAGTATCTCCTTGGAAAAAGATTTTAAGATTTGGTCGAAGAGGGAAGCTGAGTCCTCGTTTTATTGGACCGTATGAGATATTAGAAAGAGTTGGACCAGTTGCTTATCGTCTTGCTTTGCTGCCTGAGTTGGATAGAATCCATAATGTCTTCCATGTTTCTATGTTGTGGAGGTACAGATCAGATCCATCTCATATCTTTCCAGTTGAATCCATTGAGGTGAGTTATGATCTGACATTTGAAGAAGAACCAATTGCTATTTTGGCACGTGAAGTGAAAGAGTTGAGAAATAAGGAGGTGCCACTGGTAAAAGTTCTTTGGAAGAATCATGGTAGAGAAGAGGCAACTTGGGAGAGTGAGCAAGCAATGCGAGATCAGTATTCTCAGTTATTCCAGACTTAATATCAGGTAATTTCGAGGACGAAATTTCTTTTTAGAGGGGGAGAATTGTAATATCCCAAAGTATGCCCTAAAAGTTTTGGAATATTTATTGTTGATTTATTTGGATTTAATATATGTGTTTATTAGAAAGAGAAAAGAAGTGAAGAAAGTGTATATGTTGTATATATGGAAATATATACAACATATATACAAGTCAAAGTGTGGAAGTCAAAGAAGATATTTGTTTTATTATTAATTAATTAATGGAAAATGGAAAATTAAAATGAATGGAAGAGAATTAAAAGGATTATTTTATTATTATTTTTGCTTGGAGGAGGTTTAAGTGGAGAAGAGTGTTTGACTTTGTCTCATTTTCTTCTTCTTTTTCTTTCCTTTTCCTTGTTGGCCAGCTCATCAAAGACAAAAGAGAGCTAGAGAGGTTTTGATTTCTAAGATCAAATTGAAGGAAGATTCAAGTGATTAAGTTGGAATTTTGTGAAGTTTCATCAACTTTGGTGAGTTTCCACTTGATTTCCCTTGTTTTATTTGAAGTTGTGTTTAAGTTTGATTGTTAATGTGTGATAGTGTGATTATGTTTGATTGTGGTATGTTTAAGAGTGTTGGAATTGAATTAAAGATAAGAAGTTAGGTTGGTGTTGGTGTTGGAAGAGTATGAGTTGTGTTTGTGTTAGGGTTTTGAAGTGGTGATTGTTGTAAATGTTGAGTTTGATTAATTATTCTTGTAGATCTTTATGATAATTGTGTTTGATGAAGTTTAATGCATAGAATATGTGAATTTTGTCCGAAACAGAAGCATCTTGGATGCCACGCCCGTGGCCCTTGGCTGCCACGACCGTGGCCATTGGAAGCCATGGCCGTGGGGGTTTTGAGCAAGGGAGGCAGAACCATTTAGTAACCCATGCCCGTGGGGGTTGGGAGGCCACGACCGTGGGGTCCTAGAGAGAGATGTTGATTTGTAATTTGTGATCTATGGGTTTAGTTTGAGGTTAATAGGTGTATAATTGTATTGGAATTCATGTGAATTTGTATTAAGTGAGTACTGTTCATTTTGGATTAGGTTGTGAAGAAGTTAAGTTGCCCTAATTCAAGTGGTGAAGAATTTTGGAAGAGGAAGGTTATAGATTGGTGTGAGTTGGTTTTGAGGTAAGTACAAACTAAATGGTTACATACTCTTACATGAGTTTGATACTTAACATATTTGGTTGTAAATATGTTACGTAATCTATTGCATTGTTAATTTGATTGATTAATGTTATGTTTTGTATAATGTGAACTTTGTGGAATATATGTTGATGATTCTAAAGATATGATGATGTAATGAAATATGAAATAGGAAATGTGAAAGATATGATGATATGATGAAATGTATGTGCAATGCAATTGGTTATGATGAATACTCTAATGATGAGTTGTTTTAAATGTGAATTGAGATAATTGAGGCATGTTTGCCTAGATGATGATGTTCAATGTAATTGATTATGTGTACTTTATTGATGAGATGTGAAGCTATTGTTGTTGGCTATAATGATGTAAATGAGATGATTGAGGCATGGTTGACTAAATGATGATGAGGAAACGAGAATGAAATTGATAATGAAATAAATGAATGAATTGTGTGTCTAATGTGTTATTCCATTTTCAGAGTTTTGTTGTTGGTGGCATGCCTATAGTAACAATCTCTTGAAGTTAGGTTGGGCTTGATCCTTGAAGCCAAGTTGGGTTGAATTTTAGCATGCTTAACTTCCCTAGCCTAATTGAGATGTTACAACCCTTGAAGCTTGGTTGGGTTTGGTTCTTGAAGCCAAGTTGGGTTGATACTTAGCATGCTTTGTTCCCCTTAAAGCTTGGTTGAACCTAAATCCTTGAAGCCTAGTTGGGATAGTGATAATGATAAATGTGATAATTGAACCAAAACATTAACTCTGAAAGTTGAATGGCATATTAGTGTCCTCGGGCCCATGCATGTCTTTGTTTTAAATGTGATTCTTGAATGGTGAAATAAATAAATAATGAGATACATGCTTGTCTTTGCTTTAATATGAACTATAGAGTGAGATATAATGTTATGAGATGATTATAATACAAGTAACTTACTAAAAATGAATGTGGTTTGGAAAGCTATGTTGAGTAATGAATCTATGAAGATACAACATGATGTGTAATATGTTTATGGATGTGGAAAATTGTGAATATTACTTCATGAATGTTTGATAAGTTATTGAATAATGCAAGGTTGTGAAATATAATATTCTTTGAATAGTTTTTGAGATTTGATTGTATGACATTGGCATTGCATTAAAGCATAATATTATTGTAGTTTGTACCACTAAGCCGTTGGCTTAGCGCGATTGTGGTTCATCGCGCAGGTAACAGGGTAGAAACCGAGAGTTCTTCTAGACCGAGCTGAGTCTAGATTGTGAAGTGTGGATAGTGGACTTAAAGATCAAAGACTGACTGCCAAACATGTATAAATGTTATGTTTTTATAAAATTTGGTTTTCGATGTATATATATTTGTAAAGGCCGCTATATTTTTCGCTGTGTATTATAGAAATGTTTTATCTATTGTATTTTTATAATATGTCTTAAATGTTTTAAGTTTTTTAATAATGTTGTTAAAAGGAATGAGTTGTGTGTTTAATAAACCGTAGCATCTCTATATTCAGTATACGTATATTACAGATATGATAGTATGTATTGTGCGTATACGGGGTATAGGGGTGTTACACCATATCCGCAGATGAGATTCTTTTCAATATACCTAGCCATTTGACTTGTACCCAGCTTGTTGAAGGATTCAACTTCGACCCATTTTGAAAAATAATCTATTGCTACCTCAATAAAACGGTGCCCGTTTGAAGCTGTCAGATGTATCTCACCTATAATGTCGATACCCCAGGTGGCAAATGGCCAGGGTGAAGACATTGAATGCAGTTCTTAAGGAGGCATATGATTCAAGTTACCATACATCTGACATTGCTGGCACTTCTTTACAAATTCAATACAGTCTTTCTCCATGGTCAACCAATAGTAACCTTGTCGAATAATCTTCTTAACTAGGGCCAAACCACTCATGTGCGGACCGTAACTTCCCGCATGTATTTCAGATATGATGGCTCCACTTCAGATTTTCTTAAACATCTCAAATGTACTCCATCAGGCCATCTTCGGTATAACTCTCCATGGAAGGTGATGTATTGCAATGACCACCTCCTTATGGCTCTTCTCTCTTTCTTTGTTCCCCCCAGCGGGTATTCTCTTTCCTCCAAAAATTGCCTTATACTATTATACCATGCATCATGGTCCGTATCAATTTCCATGATTGTCTCATATTCATAGCAAGGAGTTGATGAACTGGTCAAGATCAGAGGCTTAAGGAATAAGCTGGCAGGATTTTCCCATACCGAAGCCAATGTGGCTAGGGCATCAGCCATCTGATTTTCTTCTCTTGACAAGTGTATAAACCTACACTCCTTAAAATTCTTCTTCATCATGGTCAAATAGTGGTAGTATGGTTTCAATTTTTCCTCTTTCAACTCCCACTCTCCATTTACTTGGGATACTACTAGCAATGAATCGCCATAAACTTCCACCTTATCCACCTTCATAATCATTAGAGTTTTCAAACCAAAAATGCACGCTTCATACTCCACCATGTTATTGGTTGCCCTAAATTTTAACTTCTTGGCTAAAGGGATAAGTTCCCCTTCGGGCGATTCTAGTATAACTCCCAAACCTGCTCCTTTCCTATTTACCTCTCCATCAAAATACATTTTCCACCCTTGTACTTCAATTACTTCTAAATGTTCATCTGGAAATTCTAAAATTACCTCTTCACTTTCTGGTAATGGTTGTTGAGCCAGGAATTCTGCCACCGTTCTACCCTTGATTGTTTTCCTGGTTACATACTCGATCTCAAATTCTTCTAATATTATTAACCATCGACCATATTTCCCAATTAAAGAGGGTGTCTCCCTTAAGTACTTCATTGGATCCAACCTAGAAATTGCTTGCACACTATACGATTGAAAGTAATGCCGCAACTTCTTAGAAGACCAAACCACGGCTATACATGTCTTTTCGATGATACTATACTTAATTTCATAAGGTAGGAGCTTTCTACTTAAATAGTAAACGACATGCTCAATCCCCGACTCATCTACTTGGGCTAGCATGGCTCCTATCGACTCTTCTTCAACTACTAAGTATAGTAATAGAGGTTTTCAGGGTTTAGGTGGTTTTAAAATGGGTGGATTCAATAAATACTCTTTTATTCGGTCAAAGGCCTTTTGACATTCTTCATTCCATACGACCGGCTGATTCTTTCTAAGCAATTTGAAGATAGGCTCATAGATTGTTGTGAGCTTTGCTATAAATCTGCTAATGTACTGCAGTTTACCAATGAATCCCCGAACTTCTCTCTCCGTCTTTAGGGCTGGCATATCTCTGATTGCTTTGACTTTGTCAGGATCTATCTCAATACCATTCGGACCAATTACATGTCCCAACAATTTGCCTGAAGTAACACCGAATACACACTTCTTCTGGTTTAATCTTAGCTTATACTTCAAAGCTCTATCGAAGAATAATTCTAAGTTTTGGAAGTGTTGCTCCCTTGTATCCGACTTCACCATCATATCATCAACATATACTTCAACTTCTTTGTGCATCATGTCATGAAATAGTGTGGTGGCCATCCTTTGGTAGGTTGCACCAGCATTCTTTAAGCCAAAAGGCATCACCCTATAACAAAATATACCCCATGTAGTAGTGAAGGCAGTTTTGGCTTTATCCTCTTGGGCCATTAACACTTGATTGTATCCAGAAAATCCATCTACAAACGAGTGTAGCATGCTAGAGGCCGCACTATCAATGAGAACATCTATATGAGGTAAAGGAAAATCATCCTTAGTGGAAGCTTTGTTTAAATCTCTATAGTCCACGCAGACCCTTATCCTTCCATCTTTCTTTGGCATGGGTACTATGTTGGCTAACCAATCTAGATATTCTATCACTTCAAGGAACTTCACTTATATTTGCTTAGTGACCTCTTCTTTAACCAATTCAGCCCACTCAGGTCTTAATCGCCTAAGCTTTTGTTTGACAGGTTTAATGTGAGTGTAAGTAGGAATATGATGCTCGGCTATGTCTCGATCTATCCCAAGCATATCCTCATAAGACCAAGCAAACACCTCTTCATATTTTTTGAATATTTTTTCAAATCTCTCTCTCATCAGGAGTAAGGTCGGATGTTATGCTAATGTTTTTAGGATTTTCAGTTGTTCCCAAATTTAATGATTGTGTGTTAACAGAATTAATATTAAAGATGCTCATGTAACTGCTATTTGAATGTATGCAACCATCAGGAGAAACATCACACAAGTAAGAAAAATTAGACTTTGTTGCATTCATTTTGGAAAAGAAAACATCATCATCCTCATACAAAGCAGACAAATTAAAATCAAAATCAAAATCATTGTTCTCAGAATCATAAAGCAGGGTGTCTTCAAACTTCTCTTCAACCAGGGCAGCAATCTCTTCCGGAGTCTTCTTGGCTTTTAGGGCAGCTTCATTCTTCTCGTTTGGATTGGATTCTTTGTCGGCTGACAGGGTGACCTCTTTCTTCACTTGCTCCACTAGCTCGGCAACATCTGCAAAAATTTCAAAACTTGGAATTAACTTACCCATGAACATGATCGGCTTGGGCTTTCTTTGGAGTGGTCCCATATCTGGGGCTTTGACAAAAATCTCTTCGAGTGGTGGGAAGCTCATCTTCTCATTCTTCTTTGGTTGAACATCATTGGCTTCATCATATCCCAACCCCTTCTTGGAAGCTTGAGTTCTAAAATCTGGCAACTTTGTTAAACCGACCTTACCCTTTCCAAGACCAGCTCCGGGAAGGTAGTTCGTGTTCTTCATCATATTCAAAACTTTGGAGTCCACTGCTTCATCATCAGAAATTACAGCTACTTGAAAACCATTGAGAGGCCTCTCAACCATTAGAGCGTTAACAATCTCATTATCTTCAGCTTCAATGACCACTGTCTCATTTCCATTGGGGAATTTGATCTTTTGATGAAGGGTGGAAGGAACTCCACCAAGAGGATGAAACCATGGTCGGCCCAAGAGTAAGGCAAAGGTAACTAGTATGTCTAAAACAACAAACTCAACAATAGATTCAATTGGACAAACCTTGACAGCCGCTTTGAAAGTCCCTTCGGCATGCCTCTTAGTGTTGTCATAAGCACGAATTATCACCTCAATTGGGTTTAGATCTCTTGTTGACATGGCTAGTTTTGGCTATACGAATTATCACCTCAGTTGGGTTTAAGTGGACAAACATTTATGGCAGACCCATCATCGACCATGACACATGGAGTCCTCTTCCCCTTGACTTCTATTTTGATAAAGAGAGGGCGGATGTGGTCTCTCCCCTCCTCTGGTAAGTCCGCATCTGAAAAAGAAACTGCTCCTATATTAACTTCAATCTTTTCTTGGACCTCCTCACATTTCATTACTTCCCCCATTTTTATGAAGTTGATTAACTCCTCCGGTGTCGCGGAGGTAGAAATTGGCATGCTAGCCAAGGCTTTGGCCATAGTTTCTCGGTGCTTTTTAGAAGTAGCTAACAAGTCCCAAATGCTAACACTTGCTTGGGTTCTTTTCAATTGCTTGAGCACAGCATCATCTTCTTCCACTTCAACTTCCTTTCCCTTATTTGTTTCTATCTCCTTAAGTGGTGGCCTTACGTAAGGCTTGCTGGTCTAGTATTCATCATCTCATCTTCTTCGGGCTTAGACCAAGTCCACTCCTCCTTCTTGGGTATGATATCATCATCACTATCACTTGAATCCCAAAACCCGTTGACAACACAAATTGCTACTTCTCCACCCATCACAGCTTTTTCAATTTTAACAAATGCCTCTTCTTCTTCTTTGGTTGCTTCTCCACCCACATCTTGAAAAGAAGGCATAACAAAGTCCTCATGCAAACCTCCTCCAATCATAAAGGTTGCCGGTGGTGGTACCCTATTGAATTTTGGCAATGGGTTGTCTTTAGTGTTTGTCTTATTGGGCTCGGGTAGCTTCCCATTATCAATTAGATTTCGAATTTCATGTCTCAACCTCACACATCTATCCGTGTCATGCCCTTGCGTTTGGTGGAATTGACAAAATGTTTTGGTGTCAAAGTTAGGTGGGAGAGGGTTAGGCAAAGGACGTGGATTTAAGGGTTGTAGCAATCCTTTTCTTTGAAGCTTGTTGAGAACCCAAGACATCAGTTTTCCCATTTTTGAAAATTGTCTCCTTGTTCCTTGGTTAGTAGCATTAACATCGACGGCCTTTTGCATGCTTTGGCTACCAGGTTGATAACTCCCTTTCTCGTTCCTTTTTGTTGCAAAGCAGCTCTTCTCCCTTTCCCATTCTTCAATTTGCAAACCAGCTTGGAGAAAGTCTTTGAAATCACGGATGAGTGTATGAGACATCCTCTCACGAAGACTAAGCAACACCCCCCCTCACAATCTTCCTTATTTGATCGGATTCATCGGGCCTCTTCTTGAGTAAAGTGGCCTTCTTTCTCCACCTTTTCACATAGTCCACAAATTTCTCATTCGGCCTTTGCCTAATGGACTCCACCTCCATCAAGGTAACTTCTAACTCAACATTATATCCATATTGTTGGATGAAGGCTTTGTAAAGTAGATCCCAACTCTTTTGTGTTCCATCATCTAAGGTATTGAACCAATTTTGGACAGCAGGGTCCAATCAGAGCTAAAGTACCTTAGCGTTTGGGCCTTAGTAGCTCGGGCTGATTGCATGGCAGTGATATACTGCTTCACATGAAGATGAGGATTTCCGGTGCCATTGTACTTAGCAAAGGAAGGCATCTTAAATTTATAAGGGACCTCATGATCTTGTTCAAATAGTTTGTCGATCTTAGACATCTCTTCGGTTTTCAGATTCTTCTCAAATTTCTTTTCTAAATCTGCAATCATCTTTTCAAAGTCGGATGTCTCAATCTTTTCAATAGTTTCCTTCTCAACAGCCTTCGGTTATTTCTTCTTTTCTTGAACCTCTTGGTAGTATTGAGCCCAATCATCATCATCATCAATGATCACCTTTTCATCATCAAAAACCACTTCACTAACTTTGGTCTTCCCTTTGTCCTTTGGTTTCTTAGTACTAGCAGATGCCTCGGCATGGTTCTCTAAGATTGCAGTCCATTGGTTCTTCATGGTCTCAGCTAGGGCCTCTTTGATTTCTTCCATCTTGGCATTGAGGGCTTCATCCACCATTCTTTGAATTTGTTCGGGCTCCATTATTTTTGGTGAGCAAGTGATTGAGTTGTTACTAGATACTTCGTCTCTGGCGTAGGTTGGATTGTCATAAGCTTTTGAACTTTTGTAATCCAGGGCTGTGAGCCAGAGAGGATCAATGATATGAGATGCAAATGTATGCATGTATGCATGTATGCACAAATAATCAACAAATAAGGATAAATAGGACGTTCCTTCCAACCTTATAACATCCACACACGAATGGCGAGTCCCTTTTCCTAGGTATATGGTTAACAAAATATCAACATGGGGTATCTTGCTTTCAAATAATTCCCTCGGACGTTTCAACCAATAGTTATATTTTTAAAAATGGGAATCCATTCATAGTAATTCCCCTTAATTAGGTTTTAATCCATTCAACCAACCATAGTAGCTTTTATGATATATTGGATTAAAACAAAATTAAGAGGTCTATTATAAATAGATTTCTCACTTGAAAAAGGTAACTAATGATTCATGCCAAAAACAAGCCCATGGTTAATTTATTAGAGTAAACTAGGCCCACAATTAATTTTTGGTATTTCATAATTGAACTAAATATTTTGCAAGCTCCTTGTAAGAAAAGGTTGGGTGAAAATAATTTTGTTTCTAAGCCCATTGTAAAAGATTTTAAAAAAATGTATTTTGGGCTTAGCATTTGGGCCATGGGCCAAAGAATTTTTTATTTGTTTTTAGAAAAGTCTTATGTCCAAAAGCCATCTTAAAAAATTTTGAAAATAGCTTTGGTCTCTTGGACTTTAAAGGAAAAATTTATTTTGAGCTTACAATGTACTTAGGTCATATTAGAAAAAGAACAAACCAAATAAGTTATGATTTAAGCCAAGATAAATTAACCATAGTCAAACAACATGCATTTGGGGTAAAACCTAAGGAAAGTAACTAGGTCAATTACATGAGCTTTAGTCTTTGGGTAAAAAGGCTTAGGTTCCCATAGCAAGTATATACCAAATGGTACGAGGCTATGAGTGGTTATGTCATTCTCGATCTCCATACCTTGAGTGAAAGTATGGTATCCCTTACATAACACAACACGGGTAACACGGGCGTCCTAACTCACGCACACAATGCAATCTAATATGATGCAATCGATAATATCATTATAAGAAAGAATAGAATAATATAAAGACCAACGGAATCAACTTCTCTTATCCCCAGTGGAGTCGCCACTGTGAGTGGGGATTTTTGCCCCCACTCCCGGTGGAATGGTTCTTGCGACTTCGGCACTGTTTAGGCTCGGGACCTTAGAGAACACGGACCTAAGTCCGGAGAAAAATGGAGTCGCCACCCGGATGGGCCGGGAAAAAGAAAGGGGTGGGTGACTCAATTCCTAAGGAATCCCCAACCCCCTAATGGGTTCAGAAAGTTGGGTATGTGTGGGGAAGGTGAGAAATGGCTCAGCACCCCCACAACGCCCGGTTCATTGGAACCGGCCTCCTTTACAGGTCTTAATATTATAAAATAATTAAAAGAAATCATCATTATATTATCCATATTACACACAATAATTAAAAGAAAGCATCATTATATTAAAATCAAAGCAATGTCCAAACAAAGCAAATAAATTGACACCCATCAAAGGATGGAAACATGTCCTTACATCACATGCCTAAATAGGATACCCACCAAAAGGTAGAAACATGCCCTTTACATAGGTTCTAAAATAGAAAAGCAAATTAAATTACATGATGTTTAACTAATGAGGTACCCACCAAGTGGAAACATACCTCTTACAACTTTTGGAAATATAAATTAATTTATAAAAGTAAATAATCATTCATCATAAATAAATCATTCATCAAAGCTATTAATCAAAATATAAAATAAACATCCATCCATGATAAATTAAATAAATCAAGTATTGAAATTAAATAAATTAAAGCATAAGAGATAAATCAAAGTATAATCAAGTATGGAATTGAATAAAGCAAATAAAAGTTCAATTATAGCTACTGTGACTTTTTATGGAATTAAAATAGATTAGGGTTTTATGTTTTAAAAGGTTGGTAAGACTCTTTGATTAACAAAATTAAGGTTTGAATGATGAAATCATGAAACTAGGGTTTTAGACCCTTTAAAATACTTTTGATTTGTGATTTTTGAATGATGATTTCAAGCTACTGTGTAAATTTAGAATATTTGTAAATTTATGGTTTATTAATGTTTTAAAGGATAAAAGCTTAGAAAAAGTTAGGGTTTAAGGTTTTAAAGGGTTAGGGTTTACTATTTTAGGTTTAAAAGTTGAATTGGGGTTTAGTGTTTTTAGAATTTATGGTTACGGGTGATTTGTTAATTTTAAAGTTTGGAAAAAACAATTTGATAATTTTATGAAGTTTTATGAATTTAAACAAATGTATTGAAGATTTTATAAGTAGAAAAGATATTTTTTAAGGATTTTTGAATGAAATAGAACCTAGTTTAAAGTTTTGAAAGAAACATAATCAAATTTTAGTTTTGTTGAAAAATATGTTCAATTAGGGTTTTGAGACTTTGAAGAGGCAAAAAATAACAATTTTAAGTCTTTTTGGAAAATAAAGTAACGTATTAGTGTTTTTGACTTGGGAAAACTAAATTAAAGTTCTAAGATTTTAACTTTTGAAAAACACAAAAATCCTAGTTTTAGCTATTGTGTAAAAAAAACAATTAAAGAAAATCAATTAACACATACCTTCTTTTGATGATTCCTCCAAAAACAATTCTTCTTGGATGAACTAGCTCCAAAGACAAGCCTTTTTTGCCTTTCAATTCTTTAAATCATGTTGCTTCTCCTTTAAAAATAAATTGAATTGAATTATTGCTTTTTCTTCCTTGATTTGGTTTCCAATTTTCCAAGCTACTGCCAATTTTTTGCCACCCCCAATTTGGTTGCCTTTGGTCCTTATTTATAAGGGTTTGATGTAGTTTAATCCTAATTAGCTAAGGCAAGTAATATTAATAAAAAAAAGAAATCAAAACCTAATTGGATTAGGTTTCGAAAAATTTGCGCTGCCGAAAAAAACTGCCGCAAGAAAAAATGTGCTGGCGAAAAAAAACTGCCTCAGAAAACTGAGGCAGTGGGCGGGCTGGGGCGTCGCCCGTAGGAATTTCCTGTGGGCGAGCTATTTCGCCCGCAGGATTTTCCTGCGGGCGAAATAGAACAGTGATTTTGCCCGCAAGAATTTCCTGCGGGCGAAATAGCCCACGGGCCTGTGCGACTATTTTTTCGCTGCCGATTTTTCCGACTCCGATTTTTGTTTTTATTTTTATTTTTAAATTTTATTTGTTTATTTTTATTTTTTATTAATAAAAATTAGATACTAAAGCAAAAATTATTTAACAAAAATTATTTTTGACCAATTAGACAACAAAAATCACTTTGGACTAAATAAAACATATTGGACCGGATTAGGTCAAAAATTAAGGGTCTACACAAATACAATTAGGTTTCAGTTTCCTTTTCTTAATCAATGTTAGATTCCATTAATAACTAGAATTAATGATAAAAATCTTCTATAAATAAGGACTAAAACAACACAGAAAGGGAGGAGAAAATTTGAAAGAGAAATTGAGACCGAAATTGAGGAGGAAAACTTTGAATTTTAAGAATTCCTTCTGGCAATAAGATTGATCGGACTTTTGAAAGAGCAAACAAGAAATTCAATCCATCAAAGGTAAGAAAGCTTGTCTTTGTTCTTGTTCATCCAAGAAGAAATTTTTGGTGGAACCAACAAACGAAGGTATGAATCAATTGTCTAATTTCTTCACAGTAGCTTAAATCATTAAATTATCTCTTTTGATTCAAAAAACCCTAGAACTTTAATTTACCTTTTTTAAAACTTAAAAACCTTAATTCGTTTATTTGTTTTCCAAAATTCTTAAAGTTGTTATTTTTGTTTCTTCAAAATCTCAAAACCCTAATTTGCTTTCCAAATTTTCAAAACCCTAAATTGAATATGTTTCTTTCCAAAAACCCTCAAAAATATCTTTTCTGTTTCTATAAACCTTAAATCATTTTGTTTATCTTCATAAAGCTTCATAAAATTATAAATTTTTTTTCCAAATTCTAAAATCTAATGCATTCTCCGAAACCCTAATTCTAAAATTCTAAAACCCTAATTCAACTCCAAAACCCAAAACAGTAAACCCTAACTCCCTTAAAACCCTAAACCCTAATCCTTTAAACCTTAAAACTCTATAAAAATAAATATTAAAATTCAAACAAAGTAAGCTTAAAAACCACAATTCAATAGCTAATAATCATAAATCCAATGTTTTAAAGTGTCCAAACCCTAGTTTCATGATTTCACTTCTCAAACACTAATTTGGTTAATCAAAGAACTTTATCAACCTCTTAAATTCTAAAACTTTGCTCCATTTCAATTCTTTTAAAATTTACAGTAGCTTGAACCCATAAATTCCAAAAACCCTAAACACGTGAAATAAAGAATCTTAAATAGAAATAGTAGCCTTAATTTGAATCTTTATTTACCTTATTCAATTTTATATTTGATTATGCTTTGATTTATTTTATATGCTTTAATTTATTTAAGTTCAATGCTTGGTTTATTTACTTTCAATGGATGTTTAATATCTTGGATGAATGATTTATTTACGATGAATAGTTATTTACTTTTATCGATTTATTTAGATTTTCAAATATTGTAAGAGGTATGTTTTCACTTTGTGGGTACCTCATTAGTTAAATATCGTGTAATTTAAATTGCTTTTCTATTTTAGAACCAATGTAAAGGACATGTTTCTACCTTTCAATGGGTGTCCTATTTAGGCATAAGATGTAAGGACATGTTTCCATCCTCGGATGGGTGTCCATTTATTTGTTTTGTTTGGACATTATTTTGATTTTCAATATATTGATGCTTTATTTTAATTATTATGTGTAATATGGATAATGTTGTTATATTTAAGAATTTTATAATATTAAGACCTGTGAAGGAGGCCGGTTCCAATGAACCGGGCGTTGTGGGGTGCTGGGCCATTTCTCACCTTCCACAAACATACCCAACTTTCCGAACCCATTAGGGGGTTAGGAATTCCTTAGGAAACGAGTCATCCACCCCTTTCTTTTTTCCAGCCCGTCTGGGTGGCGACTCCATTTTCTCTGGACTTAGGTCCGTGTTCTCTCAGGCCCTGAGCCTAAACAGTGCCGAAGTCATAAGAACCATTCCACCGGGAGTGGGGCCGAAATCTCCACTCACAGTGGCGACTCCATTGGGCATAAGAGAAGTTGATTTCGTTGGTCTTTATATTATTGTATTCTTTCTCATAATGATATTATCCATTGCATAATTTTAGATTGCATCGTGTGCATGAGTTAGGACGCCCATGTTAGCCGTGTTGTGTTATGTCAAGCATGGCATAACCACTCATAGCCTCGTACCATTTGGAATATACTTGCTATGGGAACCTAAGCCTTTTTACCCAAAGACTAAAGCTCATGTAATTGGCCTAGTTACTTTCCTTAGGTTTTTACCCTAAATGCATGTTGTTTGACTATGGTTACTTTGTCTTGGCTTAAATCATGGCTTATTTGGTTTGCTCTTTTTCTAATATGACCTAAGTACATTATAAGCTCAAAATAAAATTTTCTCTAAATCCAAAAGACCAAAGCAATTTTCAAAACGTTTTCAAAATGGTCTTTGGACATAAAATTTTTCTAAAAACAAATCAAAAATTCTTTTGCTCATGGCCCAAATACTAAGCCCTAAATCCATTTTTTCTAAAATCTTTTTACAATGGGCTTAGAAATAAAATTATTTTTATCCAACCTTTTCTTGCAAAGAGCTTGCAAATTATTTAGGTCAATTATGAAATACCAAAAATTAATTGTGAGCCTAGTTTATACTAAGAATAATTAACCATGTGTTTGTTTTTGTCATGAATCATTAGTTACTTTTTCATGTGAGAAATCTATCTATAATAAACCTCTGAATTTCGTTTTAATCCAATATAGTATAAAAGCTACATTAGTTGGTTAAATGGATTAAAACCCAATTAATGGAAATTATTATGAGTTGATTTCCATTTTTGAAAATATAACTATTGGTTGAAACGTCTAAGGGAAATATTTGAGAAAAAGGTACCCCATGTTGGTATTTTGTTAACCATGTACCTAGGAAAAGAGACTCGCCATTCGTGTGTGGATGTTATAAGGTTGGAAGGAACGTCCTATTTTTCCTTGTTTGTTAATTATTTGTGCATACATGCATACATTTGCATCTCATATCATTGATCCTTTCTGGCTCACATCCTTGGATTATGATAGTTCAAAAGCTTACGACAATCCGACCTATGCCAGAGACGATGATCTAGCAACAACTCAATCACTTGCTCACCAAAAACAATGGATCCCGAACAAATTCAAAGAATGGTGGATGATGCCCTCAACGCCAAGATGGAAGGAATAAAAGAGGCCTTAGATGAGACCATGAAGAACCAATTGACTGCAATCTTAGAAAATCATGCCAAGGCATCTGCTAGCACTAAGAAGCCAAAGGACAAAGGGAAGACTAAAGTTGGTGAAGTGGTTTTTGATGTTGAAAAGGTGATCATTGATGATGATGATGATGATTGGGCTCAATACTACCAAGATGCTCAAGAGAAGAAAAAAGAACTGAAGATTATTGAAAGAACAACTATGGAGAAGACAGAAACTTCTGATTTTGAAAAGATGATTTCTGATTTAGAAAAGAAATTTGAGAAGAAACTGAAAACCGAGGAAATGTCCGAAGTTGACAAATTATTTGAGCTAGATGAAGAAGTCCCGTACAAGTTTAAGATGCCATCTTTCGCGAAGTTTGATGGAACCGAAAAATCATCATCTCCATGTGAAGCAGTATATCACTGCTATGCAGTCTGCCCGAGCTACTAAGGCTCAAACTCTAAGGTACTTTATGCTCTCATTGGACCCTGTTGTCCAAAATTGGTTCAATACCTTAGACGATGGAACACAAAAGAGTTGGGATCTGCTTTACAAGGCCTTCATCCAACAATATGGATATAATATTGAGATGGAAGTTACCTTAATGGAAGTGGAGTCCATAAGGCAAAGATCAAATGAGAATTTTGTAGATTATGTGAAGAGATGGAGAAACAAGGCCGCTTTGCTCAAGAAGAGGCCCGATGAATCTGATCAAATAAGGATGATTGTGAGAGGGGTGTTGCCTAGTCTACATGAAAGGATGTCTCATACACTCATCCATGATTTCAAAGACCTTCTCCAAGCAGGTTTGCAAATTGAAGAATGGGAAAGGGAGAAGAACCATTTTTCAACAAGAAGGAACGTGAAAGGAAATTATCAATCTGGTAGCCAAAGCATGCAAAAGGCAGTCGGTGTCAAACTACTAACCAAGGAACAAGGAGACAATTTTTGAAATTGAGAAAACCAATGTCTTGGGTTCTCAATAAACTTCAAAGAAAGGGATTGCTACAACCCTTAAATCCTCGTTCTTTGCCTAACCCTCTCCCACCTAATTTCGACACTAAAGCATTTTGTCAATTTCACCAAATGCAATGGCATGACACAGATAGATGTGTGAGGTTGAGACATGAGATCCAAAATCTAATTGATAATGGGAAGCTACCCAAGCCCAACAAGCCAAACACCAAAGACAACCCATTACCAAAGTTCAATAGAGTACCACCGCCGGCAACCTTCATGAATGGAGGAGGTTTGCATGAGGACTTTGTCATGTCTTCTTTTCAAGATGTAGGTGGAGAAGCAACCAAAGAAGAAGAGGTATTTGGTGGAATTAAACAAGTTATGGAGGGTAAAGAAGTAACAATTTGTGTTGTCAATGGGTTTTGGGATTCAAGCGATAGTGATGATGATCTTGTATCCAAGAAGGAGGAGTGGACTTTGTCTGAGCCCGAAGAAGATGAAGTAATGAACACTAGATCCAGTAAACCTTATGCAAGGCCACCACCTAAGGAGGTAGAAACTAATAAGGGTAAGGAAGTTGAAGAAGGAAATAAAGAAGAGGAAGATGATGCTGTGCTCAAGCAATTGAAAAGAACCCAAGCAAGTGTTAGCATTTGGGACTTATTAGCTACTTCTAAAAAGCACCGAGAAACTATGGCCAAAGCCTTGGCTAGCATGCCAATTTCTACCTCCATGACACCGGAGGAGCTGATCAACTTCATAAAAATTGGAGGGGTAATGAAATGTGAAGAGGTTCAAGAAAAGAGCGAAGTTAATAGGGGAGCAGTTTCTTTCTCAAATGCGGATTTACCAGAGGAGGGGAGAGACCACATCCGCCCTCTCTTTATCAAAATAGAAGTCAAGGGAAAGAGGACTCCATGTGTAATGGTCGATGATGGGCCTGCCATAAATATCTGCCCACTTAAGATATTGCCAAAGCTAGCCATGTCAACAAGGGATCTAAACTCGAGCGAAGTAACAATTTGGGCTTATGACAACACTAAGAGACACTCCGAAGGGACTTTCAAAGCTGCTATCAAGGTTGATCCAATCGAATCTATTATTGAATTTGGAAAGGGTAAGGCCGGTTTGACAAAGCTGCCAGACTTTAGAACTCAAACTTCCAAGAAAGGGTTGGGATATGATGAAAACAATGATGTTCAGCCAAAGAAGAGTGAGAGATGAGCTTCCCACCACTTGAAGAAATCTTTGTCAAAGCTCCAGATATGGGACCACTCCAAGGAAAGCCTGAGCCAATCATGTTCATGGGTAAGTTAATCCCAGGTTTTGAAATATTTGCAGATGTGGCTGAGCTAGTTAACCAAGTGAAGAAAGAGCTCACCTTATCAGCCAACAAAGAATCTAATCCAAAAGAGAAGAAAGAAGTATCCCAAGTAAATGGAGAGTGGGAGTTGAAAGAAGAAAAATTAAAACCATACCACCATTACCTGACCATGATGAAGAAGAACTTTAAGGAGTGTAGGTTTGTACACTTGTCAAGAGAAGAAAATCAGATGGCTGATGCCCTGGCCACATTGTCTTCGGTATGGGAAAACCCTGTCAACTTATTCCTTAAGCCTCTGATCTTGACCAATTCATCAACACCTTGCTATGAATATGAGACAATCATGGAAATTGACACAGATCATGATGCGTGGTATGATACTATAAGGCGATTTTTGGAGGAAAGAGAATACATGTTGGGGGCAACAAAGAAAGAAAGAAGAGCCATAAGGCGGTTTTTTGCAATACATCACATTCCATGGAGAGTTATATCGAAGATGGCCTAATGGGGTGCATTTGAGATGTTTAAGAAAGCCTGAAGTGGAGCGTATCATGTCAGAAATACATGCAGGAAGTTGCGATCCGTACATGAGTGGTTTGGCCCTAGTTAAGAAGATTATTCGGCAAGGTTACTACTAGTTGACCATGGAGAGAGATTGTATTGAGTTTGTAAAGAAGTGCCAATAATGTCAGATGTATGGTAACTTGAATCACATGCCTCCTGAAGAATTGCATTCTATGTCTTCACCTTGGCCCTTTGCCACTTGGGGTATCGATATTATAGGAGAGATACATCCGACAGCTTCAAATGGTCACCGTTTCATTATGGTAGCAATAGATTATTTTTCAAAATGGGTCGAAGCTGAATCCTTTAACAAACTGGGTGCAAGTCAAATGGCTAGATTTATTGAAAAGAACCTTATCTGCCGGTACGGGGTCCCGCACAGTGTGGTATCAGACAATGGGGTACAGTTTCAAGGAGCAGTTAAGGATTTATTCTCAAAGTACCGCATCCATCATCATAGATCCTCCCCTTATAGACCAAAGGCTAATGGTGCAGTAGAAGCAACAAATAAGACAATTAAGCAAATTCTGTCCAAAATGACCAAGACTTACAGGGATTGGTCAGAGATGCTTCCCTTTGCTTTATGGGGATATAGGACAAGTGTACGAACACCTACTGGAATGACACCATTCTCTTTGGTTTACGGGATGGAAGCTGTGTTGCTAATTGAAATTGAGATTAAGTCATTAAGAGTAGTCTTGGAAGCTGAACTGCCTGAAACGGAATGGGTAGCAAGCAGATACACACAGTTAGCTTTACTAGAAGAGAGAAGGTTAAAGGCACTATATCATCACCAACTGTATCAAAAGAAGATAGCTCGGGCCTACAATAGAAGGGTTAAAATTAGAAAACTTAGAGTCAGGGACTTAGTGTTGAAGCAATGTAAGCCTAATGTATCTGATCCAAGAGGGAAGTTCAGGCCTAGCTGGGAAGGGCCATATGTCGTGAAATAAGTTATGAACAAAGGTGCGGTGAAGTTATCAGACATGGACGGGAATGAGTTTAGTGAGCCAGTGAACATTGACAGGTTGAAGAGGTTTTATGTATGATATAAAAAAAAGAAAAAAAAAGGAGAAAGCTCGCTAGGTTGAAAACCCAAAAGGGGCAGCCTAGGTAAAAGTTAGAGCAGTCCGCTAGTTCCAAAAACCCGAAAGGGCGGGCTAGGCAACAATTAGGGCTAAAAGAGAGAAAATCATCAATTAGAAAACCCAAAAGGGCTAGTTGGCAACAGGAGTAATCTTGTATATGCTGGCTTTATGTTTGGTTGTTCCCTAATTTAATAAAACAGAATTAATGTTAAAATTATTCTATGTGCACTGTTATAAGTATTTGACCAGAAATGGATGAAATAAATAAACACAATAGCAAAAGGTGATGAAACATTTTAAATGGAAAAGAAGTATCTTTTATTACTTTAATTATTTTTTCATCCTAACAATACACTTTCTAAATTGACAAATGTAAAATCTATGGCAGTCGATAAATGTAACGTGCAGGCCAGCTTTGCCTCAGCCGATCCAAGTAGGCTTTAGTCAAGCAAGGCATGTCTAAATCGGGAGTAAAGTCAGAATCACGAGGCTCAGCTCCGTACTGACAGCCAAGTCGGCGAGGATCATAGTATGTACCTTGATAAAGAGCAGCAAGGGGAATATACAGCAAGTATGTCCGCGTGGTGATACGAGAAATCTTCCACCAAGGTACCAACCAACGGATATTGACTTCAGAGTGTGAGTGGATCCAGTCAACCCAGTTAGCATATGAAGAAACAGGAAGGAGTAGTTTCCTAGCAGAATAATGACGTGGTAGATATCTGGCAAAATCCATGGATGGAGTATCAAGCAAACAAAAACACTCTTGAAGCCAAATCTGTGAAGAAAGAATTAAATTAAAAAAAAGTCCGCTAAGTTGGAAACCTGCAAGGGCAGCTTAGGCAAAAATTAGGACAACTCGCTAGTTCCAAAAACCCACATGGGCGGACTAGGCAAAAATTAGAGCAATAAAAAATATATACATAATAAAAAAGAGGTCCGCTAAGTTGAAAACGCATGAGGGCAGCTTAGGCAAAAATTAGGACAGCTCGCTAGTTCCGAAAACCCACATGGGCGGACTAGGCAAAAATTAGAGCAATAAAGAAAAAGAAGAAAAAAGAAAACCCAAATTGAAAACCCAAAAGGGCAGTTTAGGTAATTATCTGAAGCGGTCAGTCTCTTTGACAATCCTGATTTAAGTCAGTCTAATCCAACTATTGTCTCGGCTAAGATCACAGGTACCGGCAACAAGCCTCCTTCCATTTGGTCCATAATATCCAATACTCGTGGATCAATATCACCATCGGAAGAAACAAGCAAGAATTTGCCAAGTAAGCAAAGACAGAGCATGCATTCCCATGCCTTAGTAGGGGCCAAATGAGAGAGACAAAAACCAATCAAGGGAGCAAGTAAAATATTTTCACATCTCATCAACTGAAGAACTGTGGATTTTGGAATTTGAAATAACATCTGCATCTTCTGTTGAGTCTTGGAAATTAATGTGGGTAACACCATTTGTTGATTATTTGGATATCTAAGGATGGCCTCAAATTCTTCAATCAGGGGACCTATTTCAAAGCCATTAATTTTAAATGTCCTAGAATCCATATTCCAAAAGGAAGACATGGCATGTAAGAAGGAGTGGTCCAATTTAACATTTTGAAAACACTTTAAAACATCCAGTTTTGGCCACAAAATTTGCTTCCAATGGACGACATCCATATTCTTAAATAGAATTTTTATCTTCTTCAAATGATGTTCGGTCATGGTTGATGAAAGAAGGGAAATTAAAATTGGTAAAGGGAGTTTTTTTTATGTTGAAATGGAAAGAATTTTGGATTCTGTATGAAATATGGCATGAAAGGTGATTTATATAGAGGAAATAACCTTTTCCAAAATTGATAAGGTAAAGGTGATGGAAAAGGGTGAAACCATGTTGTGTAAGGAAAGGAATTGGGGACGAATTTACTTTACCATGTTGTATTTGGTTTTTTCGGTGGTGACTGTGTAAATATCGAAATATGAAAAAGAAAGTTCAATAATTGTGATCCAATAATGATGGAAAGTGAAAAAAAAAAAGTAAAAAGAAGAAGTTACAGTAAAGATGGAAATTGTATTTTTTCATTATTGTACAATATTTGTACAATTTATACAATATTTATACATCACTAAGAGGGTGGTGGTAGGTCATCAAATAAAGCCCTGAAAAAGTCATCGCCTATTGGAGGAGGGGGCAAATTACTCATCCCGGGATCACCCGAAACAGAAGCACCAAAATCTCTATTACCTTGAAGTTTTGATCTGTCACGGTCCTCATCAGAAGCAGACGAAAGGATCTCATGGTCATCAGTCTGGGGGCCTCTTGATGAAGAAGCGCCAGGATCCCTCATCCCCTGAAATCGGAAGTCTCAGAAATTTTGTTCGGATTGATGATATAAACTTTCAAAATGAGAAGCCTGCTAACGACTTGTAGCCAACTCTTCTTGAAGTTTCCTATTTTGTTCTTCGAGCATCCGCTGTGAGCCAAAAAGGAAAAAGGTAAGAGCATACATAATCATGCATACATATAGCATAAATTACCATGAAATAAGGAACTTACCAGGTAATTCATATCAATACCCTACGGGTGAGATGGCATATTTGGCGGGCTAGAATGAGCAAATGAAGGGGCAATAAAAGAAGGTCCAGCCTCATGATCAAATGAGCCAACAGCCTACAATAATCGTTAAGGAATCAAAAAAAGAAAGAAGCAGTTGCAAGGGAAAAATGGTAAAAGTTTTACCTGAGAAGTACTAGCCTCGAGATGTGGAACAAACTCTCCTGCATCTCCATGATGTTCCTCCTCATCTCTACCCTCATTTTCTTTAGGAATATCCCTTACGCCAATAGGAGATACATCAAAGTTCAAGAGCCTTCTTTGTATAAAATGGGCATAAGATGCACTCGGTGGATAGAGAAATCCTTCAATACCATAACCGTACCGAGCCGGCCACCATGCATCCTCCGGCATCGACATAATATTTAAAGTGTATTCTGGGTAAGGCATCGGAATCCTTCGCTGCTCTGGACTAAGAAACCACTCATAAACTCTCTCTCCGAGAAACCAACCACTAGACACTGGGTCGGTGATGACACCGCGAGAATGTTGGAAAGATAGCACAACCTTCATGAAGGAAGACCAGTTTGTCCGCTCTTCTGGATTCCACCAGGCCAAATTCACCTGCAAAATAACATAAGGTAAGTAAACTTTCACATAAAATTTAAAGCATACTAATGTTATTTTACCTGGTCCCAGGTTAAGCGGCTTAACACAAAGGGTGAGTATGCACATGGCGAGAGCCGGGGACGTCCACACAATCAGACAACCAAAAATTTAATCTCGAATACCTGACCCTATCTCGGAAAATACCGGGTACCCTCACGAGGTTGTGTTCATATGCCCATGCCTACAACAACAATAAAGATCACATTCATGCAAGAAAAGAGTGGAAATGACATTGGTGGAAGAAAAATACCTCGACAACCGCCATCAAGCGGACAAAAGACTTCTTATTTCGGCAAAGTTTATCAAGACCATAGTAAAGACAGGCGAGACCAGCTTCACCCCAGCCAGAAGATGGTACTGTCCTAAAGTAAGAAAGGGCATTCAACACTGACAAGTGGATAGAGGATTCAGTGCTGCCTAAGATGGTCGACCCAAGCAAATATAACAAAAATCCTCGAGCATACTGTTGGGCCATGTCTCTGTGAACCTGTCCTTTGTAGTTCATCTAATAACTACGAATTGGCTCGATTTTTATCTTAAAAGGCCCCTTATATGATGGTTCCATACCAATTAATTCCTGAATTTCTTCAAATGTCAAAATATCATTGGTAAGAGGAACCAGAACACCATCATATCAAAGGCCGGTTATAGCAGTAAAATCGACCATACCAATTGTCATCTCTCCAATGGGCAAGTGAAAAATGTGGGTTGTGTCCAACCATCGTTCTGCAAGCGCCTAGACTACGCTCCGATCTATCTGATACTCCTCCGATGGCAATTGTGAGATGAAGCTCTCAAATCCGCAATCTCGGATAATCTGCCTTGCCTGAGAAGGCACTACATCATACCACTGTCGGACTTTGTAGATACACCCTCCGACCCAAGCAACGCAATGATCATGCTAACGTAAGTTAATACAAAGTAAGTACATATTATCCTATCTGCTTAAATTAATATCTTTTTCCTAAATTTTCTAAAAATATAAATATAAAAAAATAAAGGTAAACATAATAATAATAAAAGAGCATAAATAAAAAATCAAAAAAATAATAACAGAAAATAAAATAAAATAAAATAAAATAAAACAATAATAGAAAGATGGAAAAAAAAAAGAAAGGGAAAATAATTACCGCGCTCTTTTGGTTAGAACTACGATGAAGCGGCATCCCGGCTAGTAGATCTATATTTCCATCTTCATGATGCCGAATAAACTCTAATAACTTGACATTAGAATGAGTCCCTGACCTTGAAGCATGAATTCTTTTGAAAACTATGTGCTAAATTTGAAAGAATTTGAGAGAATTATAGAAATTGAGAAACTTTTGCTGTGAATCAAATGAAGGAAATCGTTGGTTTATATAGAGAAATGGCAAGGAAAAAAACAAAATTCAAAAGTAAGTTTTACTGTTCATAAATAGTAAATTTTACTATTCATGAATAGTAAATTTTACTTTTTATGAATAGTAAATTACTATTGATGAATAAATAGTAAGTTACTATTTATAAACAGTAAAAAGTGCATGAACAGTGACTACATAGTAAATAAACAGTAAATTCAATTATTCAATTTTATCATTCAAATACTTGCGTGTGTATAAATATTTTTATACGCAGGGGGCGAAAATCCCCGCTCACAGGTGGCCTAGCAGGTCAGTACAGCAACAGAGGCAGAGATTGAGACCTTCAGTTTCTGTGGCTAGTGTACCGACCCTAGTGGTTCAGAGGTCTACTCCACCTACATGTGTCCATTGTGGTAGGGCACATAGGAGTATTTGTTGGAAGATAGGTGGACCAGCCGTGTGTTATAGATGTGGGTCACCATACCATTTCATCAGAGATTGTCCTGAGCTATCAAAGGATAGACAAACTGATATTGTAGCTTCTCGACCCAATGTTAGAGGAGGTCATGGAGGCAGAGGTTCTAGCGGAGGAGGTCGGATATGGTCTGGTCAGAGAGGAGGCTCTACATTCGGAGGCAGTAGACCAGATGAGGCAGGACCATCACAGCGGGTTTATGTGATGCAGAGGCAGCCGGATGCTTCAGCTGTTATTGCTGGTACATTCTCTTTATTTGGTACTTTAGTTCTTGCTTTGATAGATCCTGGATCAACTCATTCATACATTAGTGAATCTATCTTGTCTATGACTGAATTGCATTCTGAGTCCTTAGGATTTGATGTTTTGGTGACAAATCCTTTAGGGCATAGTGTTGTAGTTAGCAAGGTACACCATAATAGTCCATTTGTGGTTCAGGATGAGGAGTTCCTTAGTGATTTGATTGAGATGACTTTCAAGGAGTATGACTTAATTTTAGGCATGGATTGGTTATCTAAGCTTGGGGATGTAGTAGACTGCCAGAAGAAGTGTGTTACTCTGAGAACCGATTATGGTAGAAGTGTGATGGTCTCTAGTGAGCAGAGACATCTTTCATCCATGCTTGTTTCAACTGTTTTAGCTAGAAGGATGATTCAGAAAGTATGTGAGGCTTATCTTGCTCATGTTGTAGATACCAGAGTAGTGGGTTCCCAGCTTGACAATATACCCACAGTTGCGGAGTTCCTAGATGTTTTTCTTGAGGAGTTGCCAAGGTTACCCCTTCAGAGAGAAGTGGAGTTTGGTATCGATTTGTTGCCTGGTACCACTCCTATCTCTATTACTCCTTACCGTATGGCACCTGCTAAGTTGAGAGAGTTAAAGGTGTAGTTGCAGGAATTGTTAGGATAAAGGGTTTGTTCACCCTAGTGTGTCTCCATGGGGAGCGCCCATGTTGTTTGTGAAGAAGAAGGATGGTACTTTGAGATTGTGCATTGATTATAGGCAGTTGAATAAAGTGACCATCAAGAACAAGTATCCTTTGCCCCAGATAGATGATCTCTTTGATCAGTTGAAAGGAGCGGCAGTATTTCTAAGATTGATCTAAGATCGGGGTACCATCAGTTGAGAGTTAGAGAGGAAGATGTACCTAAGACAGCTTTTCGCACAAGGTATGGGCATTATGAATTCTTGGTGATGCCTTTTGGGTTAATGAATGCACCAATAACTTTTATGGAATTGATGAACAGGGTATTCAGACCCTATCTAGATCAATTTATAGTTGTTTTTATAGATGATATTTTGGTATATTCACATAATGAGGAGGACCATGTCAAGCATTTGCGGATTGTATTGTAAACTTTGAGAGAGAAGCAGTTGTATGCTAAGCTATCTAAATGTGAGTTTTGGCTTGATCAAGTGATTTTCTCGGACATGTAGTTTCAGCATATGGTATTAGAGTTGATCCGAGTAAAGTAGAGGCTATTTTGAATTGGAGTCCACCAAAGAATGTGACAGAGGTTAGAAGTTTTCTGGGTTTGGCAGGCTATTATCGACAGTTTGTGAAAGGTTTTTCTATGATAGCTACTCCACTCACCAGATTACTTTGGAATAGAGTTAGATTTATGTGGACATATCGGTGTCAGATGAGCTTTGAGCAGCTAAGGGAGATGTTGACTCAGGCTCCTATCCTTATCCTGCCTATGGAAGGTAAACCATATGTGATTTATAGTGATGCTTCACATAATGGTTTAGGTTGTGTTTTGATGCAGGAGGGTAGAGTCATTGCTTATGCCTCTCGAAAGTTGAAGCCGCATGAGCTGAATTACCCGACGCATGATTTGGAGTTAGCAGCCTTAGTCTTTGCTTTAAAGATTTGGCAACATTACTTTTATTGGGAGAAGTGTTTCATTTATAAGGATCACAAGAGTTTGAAATACTTGGGTATTCAAAAAGAGCTGAATCTTCAGCAGAGATGATGGTTGGAATTGATTAAAGACTATGACTATTTAATTGATTATCATCCTAGTAAGGTAAATGTTGTTGCTGACACCTTGAGTTGGATGTCTTTGGAAGGTTTGACTGCTTATTCGCTCTTGTTGCTTGTTGAATTGAGAGCATTGTATGCCAGATTTGAGTCATGTGATGATAGTGCATTAATGGCCCAGTTGCAATTGAGGCCGGTGTTATTGGATCAGATAAGGGAGGCTCAATTAGCATATGAGAGAATCCAGAAAGCTATATCGAATTGCAGAATGGGGGAGAGTCGAGACTTCCTTGTGAGAAGTGATGGCAGTTTGTGTTTTAGAGATAGATTGTGTGTTCCTAATGATGCAAGACTTAATAAAGTAATTTTGGAGGAAGCACATTAGTCAACATATACTATGCACCCTGGAAGTACTAAGATGTATTAAGACTTGAAACAATATTATTGGTGGTCAAGTATGAAGAGGGACATAGCAGAGTTTGTATACAGATGTCTCACTTGCCAGAGAGTGAAGGCTGAGCACCAAGTTCCTTCAAGATTACTTCAGCCATTATCAGTGCCAAAATGGAATGGGAGCAAGTAACGATGGATTTTGTGACTGTTTGTCTTTGACTCAGAGGAAGCATGATGCAATTTGGGTGATTGTTGATTGGTTGATGAAGACAGCTCATTTTCTTCTGGTTTGGATGGATTATTCTCTTGAGAAGTTGGCTGAGCTATATATCAGTGAGATAGTAAGGTTGCATGGAGTCCCAATTTCTTTAGTATCTGATTGAGATCCCCGGTTTACTTCGAGGTTTTGGAAGAGTTTGCATGATGCTTTGGGTTCTTGATTGCATTTTAGCACTGTTTTCCATCCTCAGACAGATGGGCAGTCAAAGAGAGTGATACAAATTTTGGAGGACATGTTCAGAAGCTGTGTCATTGATTTCTCTGGGAGTTGGGATAGATTCTTACCATTGATGGAATTTGCCTATAACAACAGTCATCAGTCCAGTATTAGAATGGCACCTTATGAGGCATTGTATGGTAGAAGATGCAGGATGCCTCTATGTTGGGATGAAGTTCGAGAAGGTAAGTTGATTGGTCCTGATTTGATTAAGGAAACAGAAGAGAAAGTGAAGATAATTCGGGATCATTTGAAGTAGCCTCAGACTGACAGAAATCATATTCAGATTTCAAGAGAAGAGACATAGAATTCAGTGTAGGAGATAAAGTATTTTTAAAAGTGTCTCCTTGGAAGAGAATTTTGAGATTTGGCCGCAAAGGGAAGTTGAGTCCTCATTTCATAGGACCCTATGAGGTACTGGAGAGAGTTGGACCAGTTGCCTATAGACTAGCTTTACCTCCTGAGTTGGATATAATTCACAATATCTTCCATGTCTCTATGCTTCGAAGATACAGGTCAAACCCATCTCATATTTTATCAATAGAATCTATTGAGGTGAGTCCAAATCTGACTTATAAAGAAGAACCAGTAGCTATTTTAGCATGTGAAGTGAAGGAGTTGAGAAATAAGAAAGTGCCACTTGTGAAGGTTCTTTGGAAGAATCATGCTATGAAAGAGGCAACATGGGAGAGTGAGCGGATGATTCGGGATCAGTATCCTCAGTTGTTGTAACACCCCCACATCCAATGCACACACACTACAACTACAACCATGTAGCATAAGTGCACCAAACATAGGGATGCTACGGTTTTCTTCAACATTCAAAACATTTAAATAGATACAATACTATTATCATCATATAATATAGAAAAGTAGATCATTTACTTTTAAAATAAAACACATTAGATATATATATACATACATATAGTTATTTCACAGCGGAAGTCATAAAATATTTACATATTTGAAAACACTTAATTCCATATTTACAAATATACAAATATGTACATTTAATCAATACTTTACAAAATATAAAAAAAAGTTATACATGATTGGCAAATCTCCTTTGATTTTTAAGTCTCCAAAATCAACTCTTCAATGTCTACCCTCACTCGGTCTCGAAGAGCTCTCGGGTTCGATTCTAACAGTTCTATCACCTGCGCGATTAAACACTATCGCGCTAAGCCAAGGGCTTAGTAAGATAATCATGCTAATGATATGACTTCGTGCAATGCAATGTCATTTCTCAAACCATAATATATATGTAACATCATATATGCAAAATTAACAATATACTTTCACATTACTTATCACATTTTATTATCTTTTCATATACCTCATTAGTATTCATTTAATCATCAATACAAAGCAAAACAAACATCATTCATGACTCACATTAACCATAGACAAGCATGGGCCCAAGACACACTAATATGCCATTCAATTTTCAGAGTTAATGTTTTGGTTCTATCATCACATTTATCAATATCAATATCATAGACCCAACTAGGCTTCAAGGATTAAGTTCAACCAAGCTTCAAGGGGAGCAAAGCATGCTAAGCTTCTACCCAACTTGGCTTCAAGAACTAACCCAACCTAGCTTCAAGGGTGGTAACATCTCAATTAGGCTTCAAGGATTCAATCCAACCTAACTTCAAGAGATTGTTACTATCATTAGGCATGCCACCAATAACATACTCTGAAAATGGAATAACACATTAGCCACACAATTCATTTACATATCAAAATCATTTCCATTCTCAATTCTCATCAACATTTAGGCAAACATGCCTTCATTCTCTCAATATTATCATCATATAGCATCATTCATCATAGCCAAACACAATGGCATTGTCTCATATCATATCTTATTTGAATTATCATTTCATCTTTGATACAACATTTCAAGGTACATTACTCATAAAATACAATACCTTTCACAATGCATAACATAACCTTGTTTAAATCTCAACAATGCAATTAGGGCAAAGAACAACTTATATGATTCATAGCTTTAGGATCTTTCATATGCATTTGATTAGTTCATTCATTGATTCAAGTGTGTTTAAAGTGTTTTAGGGTTAGGTTTAAGAACCAACCCACCTTTGAAGAACCAAAACAATGCAAAAAGAACAAAGAAACAAAACCCTAACCAACTCATTTGATGGACACGGGCAGCACACATGAGGGACACGGCCAAGCTTGTGGCCGTGTCTCTCAATTCAACTTTGGCAGTAGCAAACACGGCTTAGGGACACGGCCGTGTCTCTTCAACCAAGACTCACAGCAGCTCACACGGCTTGGGAACACGGCTGTGTCACCCAAAAATTAATCCAACACGTCTAAAATCATATGACTTGGCCGTGTCTCACATGGCCTTTGGCCGTGTCTCCCAAAATCAAAACCCTAATTCTAACCAACTCTCTTCCAAATGCATTAAAACTCAATATACATCATACCACATGCTTCAAATGAACATCATCAATGTTCTAAATACATATTCATTACAATAATCACTTTAAAACACCTTAATATCACAATTAAACAAACACCATCTCAAAACCCTAACTCAAACTCTACTCTTGATTTTCCACTATCAATCTTCACTTATTTTTCCATAATCACAACCAAACCAACACAACCTCCAATTTTTAACTTACAATCAACTCTAACACTTATAAACACACATCAACACACTAAATCATCATCTCAACAATTCTCAATACACCTTAACCACAATTTCCAAATTAATAAAAGAAAACAAGAAATTACTTACCTAAAGTGAAGAAATTCCACAAATCTTCAACTTGATTCTTCAATTCTCCCTTCAATCTTGATCTTACTATCAAGAACACTTCTCCTTCCCTTTTGCTAATGGAGAGCCGGCCACTACCATCAAGAGGAAGAGAAAATGATTAAGAATCACAAAGTCAATCTTCCTTAAATACCCATCCAAAGGAAAATTACTATAATGCCCTCATACATATCTTAATTCTCTTTGTTATCTCTTGCCCATTTTAGTAATTTCACATGCCCTAAAAAAAATATCTCCTCTTGCCTTGACCAACTCTTTTGACTAATGTATATGTTATATATATCACAATATACACAACATATAAACTTGTCTCTAAACCCTAAATTCTTTCCCAAAACACTTATACTTTTCTTTTCTCAATTTAGACCAACAATACAACAACAACAACAACAACAACAACAAGCAAAACTTCTAGGGCATAAATGAGGATATTACAATTCTCCCCCTCTAAAAAGAAATTTCGTCCTCGAAATTACCTGATATCAAGTCTGAAACAATTGAGGATACTGCTCTCGCATAGTCTGCTCACTTTCCCAAGTTGCTTCTTCTTTTCCGTGGTTCTTCCATAGAACCTTCACCAATGGCACTCTCTTGTTTCTCAACTCTTTCACATCATATGCTAAGATAGCAACTGGTTCCTCTTCAAATGTCAAGTCTGGGCTCACTTCAATAGATTCAAATGGCAACACATGAGATGGATCCGACCTGTACCTCCTCAACATAGATACATGGAACACATTATGAATACGATCCAACTCAGGTGGCAAAGCAAGTCTATACGCCACTGGCCCAACTCTTTCTAACACTTCATACGGTCCGATGAAACGAGGACTCAATTTCCCTTTCCGACAGAACCTCAAAATCTTCTTCCAAGGAGATACCTTCAAAAATACCTTATCCCCAACATCAAACTGAATATCTCTCCTCTTCAGATCTGCATAGGACTTCTGTCGGTCTGAAGCTGCTTTTAACCTGCTCCGAATCAACTTCACTTTCTCTTCAGTTTCTTGAATCAAATCAGGCCCAATCAATTTATCATCACCAAGCTCACTCCAACACAGAGGTGTCCTACACCGTCTGCCATACAATGCCTCGAATGGGGCCATTTCGATGCTGGACTGGTGACTGTTATTATAAGCAAACTCTACAAGAGGTAAGAATCTATCCACAATCACCCATATGGCATCATGTTTCCTTTGTGTCAAAGGCAATCCAGACACAAAGTCCATTGTCACTCTTTCCCACTTCCATTCTGGCACTGACAACGGTTGAAGCAACCCAGTGGGAACTTGATGCTCTGCTTTAACCTTCTGACAAGTGAGACATTTTGATACAAACTCAGCAATGTCTCTCTTCAACCCAATCCACCAATAATGCTGTCTCAAATCATGATACATCTTCGTATTACCCGGATGCATAGCAAATAAAGACTGATGAGCTTCCTCTAAAATGATCCTCTTCAAGTCAGCATTATCGGGTACACACAATCTATTCTTAAACCATAGGCTCCCATCATCCTTCACAACAAAATCTCTAGTCTTTCCACTCTCACAATCTAAAACAATCTTCTGAATCTTCTTATCAGCTAACTGAGCCTCTTTGATCTGATCCAACAAAACAGGCTTCAATTGTAACTGTACCAATAATGCACCATCATCACAAGGTACAAAACTGGCACGCAATGCTCTCAACTCAACAAGCAACGAGAGCGAGTAAACTGTTAAACCAGCTAAAGACTTCCGACTTAAGGCATCAGCAACCACATTTGCTTTACCTGGATGATAATCTATCAAACAGTCGTAGTCTTTAATCAATTCTAACCATCTCCTCTGCCGAAGGTTGAGCTCTTTCTGAACACCCAAATACTTCAAACTCTTGTGATCAGTGTAAATGAAACATTTCTCCCCAAACAGATAATGGCGCCAAATCTTTAATGCAAAGACAATGGCAGCCAACTCCAAATCATGGGTAGGATAGTTAAGCTCATGCGGTTTCAACTGACGAGATGCATAAGCTATAACTTTCCCTTCCTGCATTAGCACACAACCCAAACCAATATGTGAAGCATCACTGTAGATCACATATGGTTTGCCTTCTACAGGTAAAGTGAGAACAGGCGCTTGAGTCAACAAATCTCTCAACTGTTCAAAGCTAGCCTGACACTGATCCGTCCACACAAACTTCACTCCCTTACGAAGCAATCTGGTGAGTGGAGTAGCTATCAAAGAAAACCCTTTCACAAACCGCCGGTAATAGCCTGCCAAACCCAGAAAACTTCTAACCTCTGTCACAGACTTGGGTGGACTCCAATTCAAAATGGCTTCAACTTTACTCGGATCAACTCTAATGCCTTCTGCTGAAACAATATGTCCGAGAAAAGCTACCTGATCCAACCAGAACTCACACTTCGACAATTTGGCAAATAGTTGCTTCTCTCTCAAAATCTGCAACACAATCCGCAGATGCAAATCATGTTCCTCTTCATTCCTCGAATACACCAGAATATCATCGATGAAGACCACTACAAACTGATCCAAATAGGGTCTAAACACCCTATTCATCAAATCCATAAAAGCTGCAGGTGCATTCGTCAGACCAAAAGGCATAACTAAAAATTCATAATGCCCATACCTGGTCCGAAATGCGGTCTTCGGAACATCCTCAGCTCTGACTCTCAGCTGATGGTACCCCGATCTCAGATCAATCTTAGAGAATACTGACGCTCCCTTCAACTGATCAAAGAGATCATCGATTCTAGGCAAAGGATACTTATTTTTAATGGTCACCTTGTTCAATTGCCTATAGTCGATGCACAACCTCATAGTACCATCCTTCTTCTTTACAAAGAGCACAGGAGCTCCCCAAGGAGAAACACTGGGGCGAATGAATCCTTTATCCAACAGCTCCTGTAATTGCACTTTCAACTCCCTCAATTCTGCTGGTGCCATTCTGTAAGGAGTAATGGAGATAGGAGTGGTACCCGGCAACAGCTCGATACCGAACTCCACCTCTCTCTCAGGAGGCAATCCTGTCAACTCCTCTGGAAAAACATCAGGGAACTCTGCAACTGTGGCAATGCTATCAATAGGAGAACCCTTCACTCTAGTATCTACCACATGAGCAAGATAGGCTTCACACCCCTTCCTAATCAACCTCCGGGCTGCAACAGCTGAAACAAATAAGGAGGCTAACTGTTCCTGCTCATTAGATACTATCACCTCTCTCCCATCACCGGTTCTCAAAGAAACAATTTTCTTTTTACAATCCACCACAGCTCCATGTCGAGATAGCCAATCCATGCCTAAAATCACATCATATTCCTTAAATGGCATCTCAATCAAATCTCCAAGGAACTCCTCACCCTGCACCCTCACTGCACTATCCCGATGCACTTTACTCACAATCACACTATGCCCTAACGGATTTGTCACCAAAACATCAAATCCTAGGGACTCAGCATGCACATCAAACACAGGCAATACAGATGCACTAATATAAGAATGGGTGGAGCCCGGATCAATCAAAGCAAGTACTGCAGTATCAAATAAAGAAAAAGTACCAGCTATGACCGCCGATGCATCCGGCTGTCTCTGCATAACATACATCCTCTGGGAAGAACCAACCTCCTCCGGTCTAGTCTCCCTGGATGCAGCACCACCTCTAGAACTGAACCCTGCTCTACCACCTCGGCTGGCACCTCTGCCTCCCCTCACACTGGCTCGAGAAGCGGCAGAATCAACTGACATCTGCCTCTGCCTCTCAGGGCAATCTCTCACAAAGTGATCCGGTGACCCACACCTGAAACATACCCCAGCAACACCAGCTTTCCAACATGGACCACCATGGGGCCTCCCACAATGGATGCAAATAGGTAAGGTGGATCTCTGAACCATAGGGGTTGGAGCACTTGCCACTGAAGCTGCAGGTCTGAATCTTTGTCTCTGGAACTGCACTGATCTACCTGCTGGTCTCTGGCTCCTAATACTCCGAGGAACAAAGCTTCCTCTACCCCTCTTCACTGAAGAAGACCCTGCCTCAAACTGGGGCCTTCTCACCCTAACCTCATCCTCTGAAGCAGCTGCAATCACTTGAGCTCGCTCTACACTTCGAGCTGCTTCCACTAACTGGGAGAAATCGTGATATCGAGATCCAGCCACTAAACACATGATCGAGGGCCTCAATCCCTCCTGAAATCGCCGGCATCTATCAATCTCATCAGCAATGATGCCCCCAGCATACTGACTCAGTCGAATAAACTCAACTTCATATTCAGTAACAGTCTTGTTATCTTGCTTCAAGCTCAAGAATTCCATCTTCTTCATATCCTTATACTCCCTAGGAGTATATTTCAACTCGAATTCCCTCAAGAAATCTGCATATGACAAAGTTGGTGGATCTTCCATGGAATGTGGCACAGTCTTCCACCAATCGTAGGCATCCTTCTGTAGCAAAGATCTTGCATAATCAAACTTTTCCTCAGGGGTGGCTTGCAACTGAATAAAGATCCTCTGAACTTTGTCAAGCCACTGTTCTGCTACAGCTGGATCAGTGGTACCAATAAAATCCTCAGCTCCATACTTCCTTAACTTGTCATAGTGCCTCACTGGCACCAAAGGCTGAGGGGGTGGTGGCACTGGTTGTACTGGCGCTTGCCTGAAAGTCTCCATCAAATTCACAAACCAAGCTGGTGGAACCTCCTCACCAGTTGGTCTCCCCGACCCAGAAGCAGGTGCCTCCCCAGCACTCTCAACTCTAACTCCCTCATCAGGAGCAACACTCTCCTCACTGCCCTCAACTGACTGTCTCAAATGAGAATCCATCAACACCTAACACTGCAAACACAACAGGACACACCTTATTAAAGATCAAAGATTGCCAATCCCAACCATGTATTTTATTTCAAAAACTCACTTTTTAATTCAAAATATTCTTTTTATAATATATTGCCTAGGTTGAGAATCTCAAACCTAGGCTCTGATACCAAAACAATTGTAACACCCCCACATCCAATGCACACACACTACAACTACAACCATGTAGCATAAGTGCACCAAACATAGGGATGCTACGGTTTTCTTCAACATTCAAAACATTTAAATAGATACAATACTATTATCATCATATAATATAGAAAAGTAGATCATTTACTTTTAAAATAAAACACATTAGATATATATATACATACATATAGTTATTTCACAGCGGAAGTCATAAAATATTTACATATTTGAAAACACTTAATTCCATATTTACAAATATACAAATATGTACATTTAATCAATACTTTACAAAATATAAAAAAAAGTTATACATGATTGGCAAATCTCCTTTGATTTTTAAGTCTCCAAAATCAACTCTTCAATGTCTACCCTCACTCGGTCTCGAAGAGCTCTCGGGTTCGATTCTAACAGTTCTATCACCTGCGCGATTAAACACTATCGCGCTAAGCCAAGGGCTTAGTAAGATAATCATGCTAATGATATGACTTCGTGCAATGCAATGTCATTTCTCAAACCATAATATATATGTAACATCATATATGCAAAATTAACAATATACTTTCACATTACTTATCACATTTTATTATCTTTTCATATACCTCATTAGTATTCATTTAATCATCAATACAAAGCAAAACAAACATCATTCATGACTCACATTAACCATAGACAAGCATGGGCCCAAGACACACTAATATGCCATTCAATTTTCAGAGTTAATGTTTTGGTTCTATCATCACATTTATCAATATCAATATCATAGACCCAACTAGGCTTCAAGGATTAAGTTCAACCAAGCTTCAAGGGGAGCAAAGCATGCTAAGCTTCTACCCAACTTGGCTTCAAGAACTAACCCAACCTAGCTTCAAGGGTGGTAACATCTCAATTAGGCTTCAAGGATTCAATCCAACCTAACTTCAAGAGATTGTTACTATCATTAGGCATGCCACCAATAACATACTCTGAAAATGGAATAACACATTAGCCACACAATTCATTTACATATCAAAATCATTTCCATTCTCAATTCTCATCAACATTTAGGCAAACATGCCTTCATTCTCTCAATATTATCATCATATAGCATCATTCATCATAGCCAAACACAATGGCATTGTCTCATATCATATCTTATTTGAATTATCATTTCATCTTTGATACAACATTTCAAGGTACATTACTCATAAAATACAATACCTTTCACAATGCATAACATAACCTTGTTTAAATCTCAACAATGCAATTAGGGCAAAGAACAACTTATATGATTCATAGCTTTAGGATCTTTCATATGCATTTGATTAGTTCATTCATTGATTCAAGTGTGTTTAAAGTGTTTTAGGGTTAGGTTTAAGAACCAACCCACCTTTGAAGAACCAAAACAATGCAAAAAGAACAAAGAAACAAAACCCTAACCAACTCATTTGATGGACACGGGCAGCACACATGAGGGACACGGCCAAGCTTGTGGCCGTGTCTCTCAATTCAACTTTGGCAGTAGCAAACACGGCTTAGGGACACGGCCGTGTCTCTTCAACCAAGACTCACAGCAGCTCACACGGCTTGGGAACACGGCTGTGTCACCCAAAAATTAATCCAACACGTCTAAAATCATATGACTTGGCCGTGTCTCACATGGCCTTTGGCCGTGTCTCCCAAAATCAAAACCCTAATTCTAACCAACTCTCTTCCAAATGCATTAAAACTCAATATACATCATACCACATGCTTCAAATGAACATCATCAATGTTCTAAATACATATTCATTACAATAATCACTTTAAAACACCTTAATATCACAATTAAACAAACACCATCTCAAAACCCTAACTCAAACTCTACTCTTGATTTTCCACTATCAATCTTCACTTATTTTTCCATAATCACAACCAAACCAACACAACCTCCAATTTTTAACTTACAATCAACTCTAACACTTATAAACACACATCAACACACTAAATCATCATCTCAACAATTCTCAATACACCTTAACCACAATTTCCAAATTAATAAAAGAAAACAAGAAATTACTTACCTAAAGTGAAGAAATTCCACAAATCTTCAACTTGATTCTTCAATTCTCCCTTCAATCTTGATCTTACTATCAAGAACACTTCTCCTTCCCTTTTGCTAATGGAGAGCCGGCCACTACCATCAAGAGGAAGAGAAAATGATTAAGAATCACAAAGTCAATCTTCCTTAAATACCCATCCAAAGGAAAATTACTATAATGCCCTCATACATATCTTAATTCTCTTTGTTATCTCTTGCCCATTTTAGTAATTTCACATGCCCTAAAAAAAATATCTCCTCTTGCCTTGACCAACTCTTTTGACTAATGTATATGTTATATATATCACAATATACACAACATATAAACTTGTCTCTAAACCCTAAATTCTTTCCCAAAACACTTATACTATTCTTTTCTCAATTTAGACCAACAATACAACAACAACAACAACAACAACAACAACAAGCAAAACTTCTAGGGCATAAATGAGGATATTACAGTTGTTCCAGACGTGAGAGCAGGTAATTTCAAGGATACAATTTATTTGTAGAGGGGGAGAATTATAATATCCCAAAATTTTGAAATAAATATTAATTGTTGAAAATTAATTAAAGGATTTAAAAGTGTATATATATTTAATTAAGTGAAAAGAAAGGAAAGTGTGTATATGTTGTATATATGAAGATATATACATTATATACAAGTCAACATGTTTAGTAGGTCAAAAGATATTTTTATTATTTAAATAGATATTAATTTAGATAGTGGAAGATGACATATTTGGTTTAATTATTATAATAATATAAAAACTTGGTGGAGATTAAAAGAGGGATTTGTGCAGTTATAGGGGTTAATTGTTAAAAAGAGGAGTTGACTTTCTTCTTCATCTTCTTCTTCTTTCTTCTTTGAGAAGGACAGCATCACCATCAAAGGGAAAGAGATTTTGTTTCTTCCTAACTCAAGAAATTGAAGGATTTCAAGTGATCAAGTTGGAATTTTAAGGATTTTCTCCATATTTGGTAAGTCTTCAACTTGTTTCTTTGATTTCTTTTGGAAGTTGTATGAGCTAATTGGATGTTTGATGTGGTTTGTGTCTATGGTTGATCTTGGGTATGTTTGAAGTTCTTTTGTCTAGTTTGTTATGAATTTGGGGTTGGATTGAAGAAAAAGTGTTAAGTTTGGTGAAAAGAATAAGAGTTGTGGATTATGTAATTGTTGAATTGTGAAGTATGGTTGTGATTGTGTATTTTGTGTTATATTGAGTTGTGTTGATGTGTATTCAAGTATTATGTGGTAAAATGATGGATTTTGGTTGAGTTGTATGGAGTTGAAAAGGGTTATGAAGGATAATAGTCGAATATGGCATTTTTGTGTCGATATCAGGTTTGTTGGCCTGACATGCTCGGTGACACTGCCATGCCTTTGGGCATGTCGATGGTTCTATTTTCAGTATTGATGACACGATCAGTGACATGCCCATGTTACTAAGCATGTCACAGCTTCAGTGTTGTTGTAGAATTGACACGACCAGTGACACGCTCATGTCACTGAGCATGTCATAGCTACTGTGTTGGAGGAGCATTGACACGACCAGTGACATGCCCATGTCACTGAGCGTGTCATAGCTACTGTGTTGTTGGGGGATTGACACATGTAGTGACACGCCCATGTCACTAAGCGTGTCAAAGCTTCTGTGCTGTGAGTTTAGGGCACGGTCATGGACACGCCCATGTTGTTGAGTGTGTCATGTGTAGAGTTTGCCCTAGATAGTTCTCTTCCTTATTTTCTTATGTGTATCACTAAGTGAGTATGTATAATCACCTTTGGAATAGGTTTTGAAGAGAATTGAGTTACTCAATCCAAGTGTTGAGGGATATCTTGGAAGAGGAGGTTGTGGTGGTGTTGTTGCTTTTAGAGGTATGTACAAACTTTGAATGATTGCATACATTTACATGACATTGGGACTTAACATATTTGGTGGGAAAATGTGTTAAGTTACTTAATATATTATTAATGAATGAGAAATATGTAATGAAATGCATAATGTGAATTATGTTGAAGTATAAAGGTAATTGAGTAATGTGTTGTAAATGAAAAGAAATGTGGTATAATGTGATGAGATATGTGAAAACAAAATGTAATGAATTGATAATGATATTGATACAAATAAGAAAAGTGAGAAAAAGATGATGTAAAAAGGCAATGTGCCAAGTTTGATCGTGAGAAAATGAGAAAAGAATTAATAGTGGAATCATGAAAGAAATTGATAATGAGAAGTATAAATATATTGTGTGCCTAGTATGTTATTCAATTTTCAGAATTCTGGGTTTGGCGGCATGCCTATGAATTGCCTACGGGCTAAATTCTGGGCTTGTGAAAAGACCGAGTCATAAGCCAGGTCTAGCTGATAAATATGGTTTTTTAGGGTGAAAAGACTTGGTCGTAAGCTCAGATCTAGTTGGATTATCCATGGATATATTGCCTACGGGGCTAGGCACAAGGTTTCATTATGGACCAAAGCAATAACTCTGAAATTTGAATAGCATATTAAATCCTTTTAGGCCCTACTTGTCTTTGTTTATATGTGAATTATAAATTGTGAAACAATTGAGTAATTTATCAAGGTATGATGATATAATGTTGTGAGATGTGATATTCTTATGTATGGTGCATTGGTATTACATTTGAATTACATTGTTATCAAAGTTTGTACCACTAAGCTTTGGCTTAGCGCGATTGTGGTTCATCACACAGGTGTTAGGGTAGATCCGGTTGAGCCGGAGATTCAGCTAGACCGAGTCGAGTCTAGGCTTGAGACTTTGAGATCAGAGTTGTTAGTGGAACATCAAGATCAGAGACAAACTGCCAGCATGTATTAATCTTATATTTTTGTACTTATAGATTTTGATGTATATATATATATATATTTATATTTCGTTACATATTCCACTGCTTATTAAATATGTTTTGGATAAACTTTTGGGTAATGAAGATACATATATGTTTTAACAAGAAATGTTTCCTCTATTATTTATATAATTTAAGTTAAATGTTTTAAGTTTATATAGATTTTTCAAATGATGATTTGATTGTTTCTAAATGGTTGTGACATTCTTGTATCCTCTATACTTGTATTACATATAGGAGTGTATTTAGTGTACGTATATTGGGTATAAGGGTGTTACATGGGTCGAGAACCCTAATCCAGTCTTGGGTCGAGCACCTTAATCCAGTCTTGGGTCGAGCATCCTAATCCAGTCTTTGGTCGAGAACCCAAACCACCTTGGGTCCAGAATCCAAATCTTTTTTTAGTCCAAAACTAAAACCGGAACCAGAACCCAAACCACCTCGGGTCTAGAACCCAAATTATTTTTTAGTGCAGAACTTAAATCGAGTCCAGAACCCAAACCAACTCAGGTCCGAAACCCAAATCTTTTTTCCTGTCTAGAACTCAAATTGGGTCTAGAACCCAAATCGTTTTCAAGTCCAGAACTTAAATTGGGTCCAGAACCCATACCAACTCAGGTCTAGAACCCATTTTAGTCAAAATTAATTTAAAAGTCATGTTGCTTTTCACTCGCTGAATTAATTCAAGATCATTCAAGCAGGGAGTAAATTGTAGACCATTAATTTTGACCCCAAGTTGGTACGATTCTGATTAAAGAATGCAAAAATAAATTTGAACCGACTTTAAAAAATTTAAACCTAGTTTATGATTTTTAAATAAGTCAGTTTAGATTAAAAAGGCATAAATTCAATTTTAAAACCCTAAATCAAGTTGGCTTGGCCCAAATTAAGAGTTTACGGTCCAAGAAATTAGAAAATACAACCTAACTTAGAGTCAAGATAGGCCCAGGCAGTTTGAACACAAGTCGACCTGGTTGTCCAGGTCGACATGAGTAAGGCCTCATGTTGACCTTGCACTCCGGATCGACATGATCCTAGGTATTTTTTTTTTAGTTTTGGCCACTTGATTCCTAGTTTAGCTAGGATTCATTATTAAACACGAATCCAATCAATTAGGTTTAGGGTTAACGGTGAATTACCTATAACTATAAGTTTAAAAGGCAAGCAAAGGAACGGCAAAAAAATTATCATTGGCAGGGAATAATCAAGAGTGATCCAGTAGCAAGAATAGCAACAATGATCAAAAAGCAACACTGAGCAACAACAATCAACATTCATTAAACATCCAAAGACTATAACCATTGCCTTTGATTTTTTGCTAGGCTAGGAACATCCATTGGTGCAGGCAGCAGCTTAGAATCAATAATCAAATTGGTGGAGCCTTCAAACACAGGTTTTGTATCTTAATCTTAATTCTTTTTAAATGTATAGTAATTCCATCTTTTCTTTTAAATATTTATGTTGTTTGTTTTAATCATTATGTTGATTCAGTTTAAGTTGTTGAACCATAGTCTGTCTTGCAACTTATAAAAATCATAAACATCCAAAAAACCCCAAACCCTAATCTGCTTTGTAGTTTATAAGAAACCCTAGCCTATTTTGCAATTCCAAAAACCCTAGACTATCTTCTTAATTCCCAAAACCTTAACTGTTTTAAAAATATCAAGAACCCTAAGTTGTTTTCTTAATTATCAAAATCCTAAATCTCCAAAACCCTAGCTCCAGAATCCCCTGATTTCCTAAACCCTAATCTAAAAACCATAAAATCCTAGTTTAGAAAAAACCCTAAAATCCCCAACAAAACTTATTTTGAAAATCATTTGCCTTTCGAAGGCACTGCCCCTTTGACCCTCGCCCGCTAACCGGCTAGCGAGACCGCCGTATGGGCTCATCAAAGGAGTCAATATTTATTTATGGATTAAACCTAATTTTGTATATCTAACGCTTTATTTAAAATTAAAACCTAAATTGGATTATTTGATTTATTGTCACATGCTTTATGATGGATGATATATTTTGATTATTTTATTGCTTATTTTATTTATTCGAACTATGTTTGTTTATTTGGATTTTAATGATGTAAAAGGCAGATTTCCACTCATGGGTGTCTTATTTGTTTAATTTATTTATTTCATATACTTTAATTTATTTAAAGACTTTAGGACAATTGTAAGGGACACATTTTCACCTTTTGATGGGTGTCCCATTTTATTTATTTATCTTATTTATCCTTTGGGCATTGGACATTATTGTAAGAGCATATTTTCATCCTTGGATGGGTGCCCGTTTTGTTTGTTTTATCTCAATAATATGGAGGATGTTTACTTCTTTATTTCTATTGCATGTAATATGTATATTATCATAATATTTAAGAATTTTATAATACCTAGACCTGAAAAGGAGACCAGTTCCAATAAACCGGGCGTTATGGGGGTTCTAGGCCACTTCTCACCTTCCCCATACACACCCAACATTTCAAACCCAATAGGGGGTTGGGGATTTCTTAGGAATCAAGTCATTCACTCCTTTCTTTTCTTGGCCCATCCTGGTAGCGAATCCATTTTCTTTGAGTTTAGGCCCGCGTTCTCTAAGGCCTTAAGCCTAAAAGTGCCTAAATTACAAGAACCATTCCACCGGGAGTAGTGGCAAAAATCCCAGCTCACACCTGCTTGCACCAGTTTTTTGAGTCTCAGCTGAGTAAGGTGAAGGTAAAGTCCACTACCTTCTAGTTTGTTGTGGTTAGGGATTTGTGTATTTTTTTTTATTGTTGAGATTTTCTCAAGCTGCTAATCTCTCTGCTGCTAAGTGCTGCTAGGGTTTCTTAATTGCTTTTTCATGCTTATTGATTGCTTCTTTTTTGTTCTTTTAATCCTATAATTTTAGGCCCAGATCATTCAATTAAAACACTAATCTTTCTTAGTCGAATGCTATTCGAAGTCCCACAATAATTAGGAAGCTGAAAACTACTTAATAATCCATATTAAACTCGGAACAAAGGACCATGGCAAATTTGGGCATGCCAATTCGCCATGGTCAAGTGTTCATGGTGAATTTGGCATGCCAAATTCTTCATGACCTTGGCTCATGGCTAATTTGGCTAATCAAATTGCTTATGTGCTTCGCTCATGGCTTATCTGGCTCATATTTGGCTTATATTGAGTGTGGCTAACCTAATCAACCCAAATTGGTTAGTATTTCAATTGGTTCAACCTTAACTAGACCTAACTCAATAAAATTCAATTCAATTTGGTCATGTAAAAAATAAATTAAACTAGGTTAGGGTTTTATAAATTAAACCAACTTAGTTTAAGCCTCTTAAAATTGGACTGACCTATTTTAAAGCTATAAAATAGGTTTAAGCTTTTAAAATCGGACCGAATTTAACTTGGCCTTCTTTAATTGAGATTGGATTAGCTTAGGGCCAAAATTAGGGATCTACATAATTCCACTTCCATTGAAAGCAATTTCACCACTAGAAGAGGTAATTTTGCATCCTTTAGAATTAAATTTACATTATATCCTTTGTCACACAATTGACTAACACTAAGCAAGTTATATTTCAATCCATCAACCAACCATACATCATCAATCATGTTCTTACTAAGCGTACCAATAGAACCAATGCCTATAATTTTTCCTTTAGAATTATTTCCAAAAGTTAAATTACCTCCTTACTTGTCAGTAAGAGTTGTGAAAAGTTTTGCATTACCGGTCATGTGCCTTGAGCATCCACTATCTATAAACCAAACACTTTTATTGATAGTAGACTTTAGGCATACCTACAAGATATTAGAATTTACCTTCTTTTAGTTATGCAAATGAACTTGGCTCCTTGGGAGTTAGTAGTAGAAGGATCCTCTAATTTGAGATGAGCCTTCCTAATGTAACAAAATGGACTTTTATGACCAAATTTCATACAATAGTTGCATTGGTACAAGATCTTATATTTTTGCATTCCTTTTCTATTGGATTTTGAAGAATTAAATTGGCAATCACAAGTGTGTATGGGATAGGATGGTCTATCAGCATGCTTATGGTTGTGTTTGTGTACATGTATGCATAATTTGCTCTTGGAATTTTAGTTCTAGAGCCTAGCGAGCCTTTAGTAGTCTTTTTAGGACTTTTAGGCTTATTGTGTGTATTTGTATTCATTACAACTTCAACACTAGAGGTTTGAGTTGTAGAGGCTTTAACAAATGTTGGTGCATTAGATGAAGTAGTAGAAGAGTCATTAAACCCTAAACCATACTTGGTGGAAGGTGACCTTTGAAAACTAATCAATGTATCTAAGGCTTTCTTTCCTTTATGAAACTTAGAAATAAAGTTCTTTAGTTCATTTATTTCTCCTTCTAAAATATCATTTTCCTTGAAAATTTTCTCTAAGCTAGATGAATTTTTATACATTTCATCGATAGATTTCAATAATTGTTCATTTGATGTCTTCAATTCTAAAGATGAATTTTTTAAAAAAAATAAAGTTTTTTTTACTAGCTTAGAACATTTTTTTTTATTGAATTTCATCTTAGAGAAATATTTTTGGACTCTTAGGTTCATATGCTCACCTAAATCACTATTATCCAAAGCATCATCAACATTATCATTATGTGCATTAAAATTTAAGAATAGAGTATCTACCTCATTGGTGTGATCATCATCGTTTCCAACAGCCATGAGACAAAGATTTGCAATGCTTTGCTCATTTAACATTCTTCTATACTTTTATTGTTTTTCTTAAATTTTCACTTAATAACCAGGTATCTTTTCTATTTATTGATAATAAATAATATAATACTGTTGTCCAAAGATTACAACCAAGAGGGGATGAATTGGTTGATTTGAGAAAGTGATGGCAAATTAAAAATTAAAGGCAAAACAAAGCAAAAGAAGAGTAGAGTAGAGAAGAACATACGCAAAGAATTTATAGTGGTTTAGATTACCTCAATCCTACATTCACTTCCTTAACTTATTAAGGTTCCACTAATCTTGAGTTTTTACAAGCTCAACTCTAACTTGGTGTCTTCATAAGCTCACACAATACTTCTTGTTATAATCAATTTTTATTTATGTTTTTCAGGTGGATTTTGTTTACTTTTTAATTATTTTCTAAATGATTGTTTAAGATTGTTGCAAGGTTTTTACATTTCAAGTTGAAGCAAGTAATTCATGAGAGAAGAGGCAAAGTCCATAGTTGAAAGCAAAAATTTAAGGCAAGACTTCAAGGCAAGGATAAACAAATTCATTGTCTTGGTCGTGTCCCTCAAAAGAAAGAATGGAAATTTTGACCGAATGGGACACACCCGTAGGAGACATGGCCAGGACAGGACCCATCTCAGTCATGTTACCTGACACGGCCAGAACCAAATTAAAACTTAGTCATGTCCCATTTCAAAGAATAAGAATGTATACCCTTATTTTTTGACCAAGTCCAGCCCGATATTTTAAAATAGTCCAAAATAATTTTTTTAGCATTTATTATTTATTTTAATATGTATTATTTATTTTAATAATATAATATTTATTATTTAATATATAAAAATAAAAAAAGGAAAATCATATTTGTATAATAAAAATAAATAAATAAAATAAAAAAATCGGACAGATCGATGAGGGATGCCCGACAGCCCCTAGCGTTGTGGCGCGGCAAGCATTTTCGACCTGCTGTGAATTAGCTAGCAGCAATTCGCCGTAGGCCTAGACCTGCTGTGCAATCGTTGTACCCAGTTCGCCACACGCCAGCACAGCAGCCCGCAGAATTCGCCACATGCCAGTAACCCACAGCTCGCATGCCTAGCCTTGCAGCAATTGGTCTAGCAACCCGCGCCCACGACCAGTTTTTTCTACAAATCCTTATTTAGCTTGGTTTTTAATATTTTCCTTGAGAGTTGAATTTTCCTTAACCAGATAAGATTAGGTTTTTTTATTTTTTTTTTCCTATAAATAACACATTAAAGCACAGTTCAAGTGGACTTTTGGCATGCGGGTTAGACTTTGGTTTTTTTGGCTGAGACGATTGGGACAACAGCAATTATTCAAACTTGGAGATTTATTCAGAGACTTAAAATGACAATGAACTAGAGCAAGGGAAAAAGTAACAGAGACAAGAGACAATCCTTAATCAAGGCAGGAAGCTAGGTTTTCTATCTTGGTGTTAACTCATCTACAATTTCTTCCACAATTTTGGTGAAGCCTTCAAACGTAGGTAAGTTCTTTAAATTTAGTTTATTGAATAAATAATTATCCTCACATTTCAAACTTCCATCACACTATTTATATCATCAAATTCCTTTTTCTTTTTAATTTAGACAGTAGCTAAAATTTTTAATAAATAATATGATCATTTGAATATTAATTTAGTTTTCAAACCCCAATTAGTGTCGTAACTTTACAAAAATCCTAAACTGTTTTCCCAAAAGTCTATTTTCTAAATCTTAAACCTTAAAATCTTAATTTTCAACATAGAAACCAACAATCCTAAAAACCAGTTTTTAAAATTTTTAGGGGCGCCGCCTTTAGACCCTTAATTTTTTATCTAGTCCGGTCCAATATATTTTAATTAGTCCAAAATAATTTTTGTGTTATCCAATATATTTTAATTAGTCCAAAATAATCCTTGTGTTATCTTAATTAAATAATATTTGCTTTAGTATTTAGTTTTTATAATTAATAAAAAATAAAAATAAAAATAAAAGTCGGTGACTAAAAAATCGGCGACGAAAAAATTCGTCGCCGAAAAATAGGTTGGACGAAATGGTTGTGGGCCATTTCACCCGCAAGAGTTTCCTGCGGGCGAAATGCCCAGCACGCCAACACTCGAAAATTTCGCTCTCCAGTCCTCATAGCCAGCCACGACAGTTTTTTTCTCAGTAAAATTTTTTCATAGTAGTTTTTTTCGCCAGCAAAATTTTTTAGACGTAATTTTTTCCGACGGTTTCCTTTTCTTAATTAATATTAGTTTCCGTAAACAAGTTGAATTAATCAACGAAATTTTCTATAAATAAGACTAAAAACAACACAGAAAAGGGGAGGATTTTGAGAGGAAAAACTTTGGACCGAGGAATCAAGAAAAATTAGGAGAATAACGATCGGACTTTTGGAGAGAAATAAGCAAGCAATCAATCTATCAAAGGCAGCCATCTTGCCTTTGTCCTTGTTTATCCAAGAAGTAATTTTTGGTGGAACCAACAAACGAAGGTATGAATATATAATCTCATTTTTTTCTTCATAGTAGCTTGAATCATTAAATGGTTTCTTTTGATTCTAAAAACCTTAGAGCCCTAATTTACTGTTTCTAAGCCTTAGAACCTTAAATCATCTCCTCTATTTTCAAAAAACCCTAAAATTACTTTTTCGGTTTCTTTAAAATATTAAAACCCTAATCTACTTTCCAACTTTCCAAAACCTTAAATCGTTTTATTAATTCCCCAAAACCCTAATCTGTTTTCCAATTTTTCAAAACCTTAAAACCCTAAATTTAACTTACAGCTTCCAAAAATCACATAAAGCTTTATAAAATTATAAATTGATTTTGAAATTCTAAAATCAAATACATTCTCCGAAACAGTAAAAACCCTAATTCAACTTCAAAAACCAAGACAGCAACCCCAAACTAGCTAACCTTAAACCCTAGTTTTCTTAAACCCTAATTCCCTTAAAATCTTAAACCCTAGTTTTTCTAAACCCTAATCCTTAGAACCTTAAAGCCTTATAAACCTAAATATTAAAATTCAACATAGTAAATCTAAAATAATAATCCAGTAGGTATGCTAATGAAATCCAGTAGTTAATAATCATAAACCTAATATTTTAATATCCAAACCCTAATTTCATGATTTTACCCCTCAAACCCTAATTTTGTTAATCAAAGAACTTTATCAATCTCTTAAATTATAAAATTTTAATCCATTTCAATTCCTTTAAAACTTACAGTAGCATAAACCTTAATATATTAAAATCCCAAAATCTTATATAGTAATTGAAGAACTTTAAATGGAAACAGTAAATGTCAATTTGTATCTTTACTTGCTTTATTTGATTATGTAGTCTATTATATGCTTTGATTTATTTGCAATGCTTTATTTAATTTATCGTGGATGGATGTTTATTTTATATTTTGGTGATATCTTTAATGAATGATTTATGATGAATGGTTATTTACTTTATCGATTTATTTAGATTTTCAAATGTTGTAAGAGGTATGTCTCCACTTTGTGGGTACCTCGTTAATTAAGTTCTATGTAATTTAAATTGCTTTTATATTTTGGACCAATATAAAGGACATGTTTCTACCTTTCGGTGGGTGTCCTATTAGTTTAGACGTGGATTATGTAAGGGCATGTTTTCATCTTCGGATGGGTGTCCATTTATATATTTTGTTTGGACATTGCTTTGATTTTAGTATAATGATGCTTTTCTTTTAATTGTTGTGTGTAATATAGATAATATTATTATATTTAAGAATTTTATAATATTATGACCTGAAAAGGAGGCCAATTCTAATGAACCGGGCGTTGTGGGTGTCCTATTAGTTTAGACGTTTAAACCATGATTTAAACTAAGAAAATTAACCATAGTCAAACAACATGCATTTGGGGTAAAACCTAAGGAAAGTAACTAGGCCAATTACATGATAGTTCAAAAGCTTACGACAATCCGACCTACGTCGGAAGCGAAGAATCTAGCAATGACTCAATCACTTGCTCACCAAAAACAAAGGATCCCCAACAAATTCAAAGAATGGTGGATGAAGCCCTCAATGCCAAAATGGAAGAAATAAAAGAGGCCCTAGCTGAGACCATGAAGAACCAATTGACTGCAATTTTAGAAAATCATGCCGAGGCATCTGCTAGCACCAAGAAGTCAAAGGACAAAGGGAAGACCAAAGTTGGTGAAGTGGTTTTTAATGATGAAAAGGTGATCATTGATGATGATGATGATGATGATTGGGCTCAATACTACCAAGATGCTCATGGCAAGAAAGAAAGAACCGAAGATCGTTGAAAGGTCAACTATGGAGAAAACTGAAACTTCTGATGTTGAAAAGATGATTGCGGGCTTAGAAAAGAAATTTGAGAAGAAGCTGAAAACTGAAGAAATGTCCGAAGTTGACAAATTATTTGAGCTAGATGAAGAAGTTCCATACAAATTCAAGATGCCATCTTTTGCGAAGTTCGATGGAACCGAAAATCCCCATCTCCATGTGAAGCAGTATATCACTGCTATGCAGTCTGCCCGAGCTACTAAGGCTCAAACTCTAAGGTACTTTATGCTCTCATTGGATCCTGTTGTCCAAAATTGGTTCAATACCTTAGAAGATTGAACACAAAAGAGTTGGGATCTGCTTTACAAAGCCTTCATCCAACAATATGGATATAATGTCGAGATGGAAATTACCTTAATGGAAGTAGAGTCCATTAGGCAAAGGTCAAATGAGAATTTTGAGGATTATGTGAAGAGATGGAGAAACAAAGCCGCTTTACTCAAGAAGAGGCCCAATGTATCCGATCAAATAAGGATGATTATGAGAGGGGTATTGCCTAGTCTTCGTGAGAGGATGTCTCATACACTTATCAGCGATTTCAAAGATCTTCTCCAAGCTGGTCTGCAAATTAAAGAATGGGAGAGAGAGAAGAACCATTTTTCAACAAGAAGGAACGAGAAAGGGAACTATCAATCTGGTAGCCAAAGCATGCAAAAGGCAGTCGGTGTCAATGACACTAACCAAGGAACAAGGAGGCAATTTTCGAAATTAGGGAAACCGATGTCTTGGGTTCTCAATAAGCTTTAAAGAAAGGGATTGCTACAACCCTTAAATCCTCATCCCTTGCCTAACCCTCTTCCACCTAATTTCGACACTAAAGCATTTTATCAGTTTCATCAAATGCAAGGGCATGACACGGATAGATGTGTGAGGTTGATACATGAGATCCAAAATCTAATTGATAGTGGGAAGCTACCCGAGCCCAATAAGCCAAACACCAAAGACAACCCCTTACCAAAGTTCAATAGGGTACCGCCGCCGGCAACCTTCATGATTGAGGAGGTTTGCATGAAGATTTTGTCATGTCTTCTTTTCAAGATGTGGGTGGAGAAGCAACCAAAGAAGAAGCAGTATTTGGTGAAATTAAACAAGTTATGGTGGGTAAAGAAGTAACAATTTGTGTTGTCAATGGGTTTTGGGATTCGAGCGATAGTGATGATGATCTTGTATCCAAGAAGGAGGAGTGGACTTGGTCCAAGCCCGAAGAAGATGAAGTAATGAACACTAGGGTTTAGAATTTAGAAAATAGGGTTTTGGAATTTTGAGTAACTAATATTATTTTTTAAGTGAATAATGCTACTGGATGTTTTAAAGATTTAGGGTTTTGGATGTTTAATGAAAATAATGCTACTGTGATTTAAAATAAATATGTTTGGTAACGATTGTTATTTTGGTTTTTCTATATTGGATTTGAATGTTTAGGTTTATAAGGTTTTAAAGATTAGGTTTAGTGTTTAGGAAAACTAGGGTTTATGGTTTTGGTTTTGAGGGAACTAAGGTTTTTAGTGTTTCGGAAAATATGTTTGGTTTTAGGACTGAAGAAAATAGTTTAGAGTTTTTGTAAAATTTCTGGAAATAAGCAAAATGATTTAAGGTTTTTAGAAATAAAAAAGTATTTTTTTAGGGTTTTTAGAAATAAAAGGATCAATTTAGGGTTTTAAAGTTTTGAAGAAATAGGTTGAACGATTTAAGGTTTTTGGAAAACAAAGAAACGAATTAAGATTTTTAAGGTATTTAGAAATAGAGGAAATCACTTAAGGTTTTTGGAAACGAAGATAAAGTTATTACATCTTCAAAGATTGAAGTTTTGAGTGTATAATCTTATGAATCAAATAAAGAACGAAGCTACTGTAAGAAATAAAAAGAAATTAAAAATTCAAACCTTCGTTCGTTGCTTCCACCAAAAATTGCTTCTTGGATGAATAAGGACAAAGGCAAGGTTGCTGCCTTTGATAGCTTGATTGCTTGCTTCCTCCTTCTCTTCTAAAAAGTCCGATCAATTTGTAAAGTTCCAATTCAAAATCCAAGTCAAAGTCCAAAGTCCGATTCCTTTCTTATTGTCCTCGAAGTTTTCCCCCTTTTCTGTGTTGTTTTTAATCTTATTTATAGGAAATTTCAATGATTAATCTTAATTGTTTACGGAATCTAACATTAATTAGGGAAAGGAAACCGAAACCAAATAGAATTTTGTTTCGGAAAAAATTGCATCGGAAAAATTTTGTTGGCGAAAAAAAACTGCTACTGCTGGCTACGAGGACTGCGAAGCGAACTTGAGGGGCACGGGCTGCCAGGCCATTTCGTCCAACTTTTCGACGACAATTTTTTTTGTCGCCGATTTTTTCGTCTCCGATTTTTATTTTTATTTTTATTTATTTGTTTATTTTTTTTATTTTTTATTTTTTATTAATTATAAAAACTAAATACTAAAACTAATATTATTTAATTAAGATAACACAATAATTATTTTGGACTAATTAAAATATATTGGACCGGACTGGGTCAAAAATTAAGGTTCTACACATCCATATTCTTAAATAGAATTTTTGTCTTCTTTAAATAAAGTTTGGTCATGGTTGATGAATGAAGGAAAATCAAAATAGTTAAAGGAGTTTTTACGTTGAAATGGAAAGTATTTGGCTTCTGTATGAAATTATGGCATAAAAGGTGATTTATATAGAGGAAATAGGCTTTTCCAAAATTGATAAGGAAAAGGTGATGGGAAAAGGGCGAGACCGTGTTGTATGAGGAAAAGAATTAGCGACAAAAGTCCTTTACCATGTTGCATTTGGCTTTTGCGGTGATGTTGTGTAAATATTGAAACATGAAAAGAAAGTATAATAATTGTGGTGCAGTAATAATGACAAAAAAAAAAGTTACAGTAAAGATGGAAATTATATATTATGTATGCTTATTGTACAATGTTCATATAATTGATACAATACATTACTAAGAAGGTGGTGGTAGGTCATCAAATAAAGCCCTGAAAAAATCATCGCCTGTAGGAGGAAGAGGCAAATCACTTGTCCCGAGTCCGCCCGAAGCAGGAGCACCAAAATTCCTATTACCTTGGAGTTCTGATCTATCACGGTCCTCATCGAAAGTAGATGAAAGGATCTCATGGTCATCAGTCCGAGGGCCTCTTGATGAAGAAACGCCAGGATCCCTCATCCCCTGAAATCGGAAGTCTCAGAAATTTTGTTCTAATTGATGATAAAAATTTTCAAAATGAGAAGCCTACTGACGACTTGCAGCCAACTCTTCTTAAATTTTCTTATTTTGATCTTCAAGCATCCGCTGTGAGCCAGAAAGGAAAAGGTAAGGGCATACATAATCATGCATACATGTAGCATAAATTACCATGAAACAAGAAAACTCACTAGGTAATTCAAATCAATGCCCTGCAAATGAGATGGCATATCTGGCGGGCCAGAATGAGCAAACGAAGGGGCAGTAAAAGAAGGTCCAACCTCATGATCAAATGAGCCAATAGCCTGCAACAATCATTAAAGAATCAAAATAAGTTAAGAAAGAAGCAATTAAAATGGGAAAATGGTGAAAGTCTTACCTGAGAAGTTGGCCCCGAGATATGGAACGAATTATCTTGCATCTCCATGATGTTCCTCTTCAACTCTACCCTTATTTTCTTCAAGAATTCCCCGTACACCAATAGGAGATACATCAAAGTTCAAGAGCCTTCTTTGAATATAATGGGCATAAAATGCACCTGGTAGATGGAGAAATGTCTCAACACCATAACCGTATCGAGCCGACCACCATGCATCCTCCGGCATTGATATAATATTTAAAGTATATTCCGGGCAAGGCATTGGGACCCTCTGCTGCTCTGGACCAAGAAACCACTCATAAACTCTCTCTCTGAGAAACCAACCACTAGACACTGGGCCAGCGATGACTCGGCGAGTATGTTGGAAAGATAGCACAGCCTTCATGAAGGGAGACCAGTTTGTCCGCTCTTCTGGGTTCCACCAGGCCAAATTCACTTGCAAGATGACATAAGGTAAGTAAACTTTGACATAAATTTTAGAGCATACTAACACTATTTTACCTGGTCCCAGGTTAAGCGACTCAACACGAAGCGTTGGGTATGCACGTGGTGAGAGCAGGGAACTTCTACGCGATCTAACAACCAGAAATTTAATCTTAGATATCCGATTCTCTCTCGGGAAATACCAGGTACCCTCATGAGATTGTGTTCGTATGCCCATGCCTACAACAACAATAGAGATCAAATTCATGCAAGAAAAGAGTGGAATTGACATTTGTGGAAGAAGAGTACCTCGACAACCGCCATTAAGCCAACAAAAGACTTCTTATTTTGGCAAATTTTATCAAGACCATGGTAAAGATAGGCGAGGCCAGTTTCACCCTAGCCATAAGATGGTACCATTTTGAAATAAGAAAGGGCCCTCAATACTGACAAATGGATGGAGGATTCAGTGTTGCCTAAGATGGTCGACCAAAGCAAATATAACAAAAATCCTCGAGCATACTGTTGGGCCGTGTCTCTGTGAACCCGTCCTTTGTAGTTCATCCTATAACTACAAATTGGCTCAATTTTTATCTTAAAAGGCCCTTTATATGATGGTTCCATATCAATTAATTGCTGAATTTCTTCAAATGTCAAAATATCGTTGGTCAGAGGAACCGAAACACCATCATACCAAAGGCTGGTTATAGTAGCAAAATTGACCTAACCAATTGTCATCTCTCCAATGGGCAAGTGAAAAGTATGAGTTGTGTCCAACCATCGTTTTGCAAGTGCCTGGACTATGCTTCAATCTATCAGATACTCCTCGGATGGCAATTGTAAGATGAAGCTTTCAAAGCCGCAATCTCTGATAATCTGCCTTACCCGAGAAGGCACTACATCATACCATTGTCAGGCTTTATAGATACACCCTCCGGCCCGAACAACGTAACGATCACGCTAACATGGAGCCAGGTAAGTTAATACCAGGCAAAGTACATATCATTCTATCTGCTTAAATTAATATATTTTTTCTAAATTTTCTAAAAAATAATAATATAAAAACATAAATCAAAATCAAAAATAATAAAATAAATAATATAAATAAATAACAAAAAAATGAACGAAAAAGAAAATAAAACAAATAACAAATAACAGAAAGACGAAAAAATCAAAACGAAAAAGAAAGGAAAAAAATAATTACCGCGCTCTTTTGATTTGAACTGCGATGAAGCGGCATCCCGGCTAGTAGATCTATATTTCCATCTTCATGATGCCGAATAAACTCTAATAACTCAGCATTAGAATAAGTTCCTGACCTTGAAGCATGCATTTTTTTTAAAACTATATTTGCAAGAATTTGAGAGAATTATAGAAATTAAGGATTTTGATGTGAATGAAATGAAGGAATTCATTCATTTATATAGAGGAACGGCAAGGAAAAAAAACAAAAATCAAAAGTAAGTTTATTGTTCATGAATAGTAAACTTTAATATTGATGAATAGTAAATTACTATTTACAATAGTAAAATACTTATGGATAGTAAATAGTGTATAAATAGTGACTACACAGTAAATAAGCAGTAAATTCAATTTAATCATTCAAATGCTTGCGTGTGTATAAATATTTTTACATGCAAGGGGCAAGGAGAAGATATGTGCATAAAAATTAGTTAAACTTTTTGAAATTAAAAAATTATTTTTTGCAGATAATTAAATCTTTATTAGCTTGGGTCCAGAACCCAAATTTTCCTTAGGTACAGAACCTAGAATCTTTTCTAAGTCCAAAACTTAGCTCAGGTCCAGAACCCAAATTATCTTTAGGTCCAGAACCTAGAATCTTTTGTAAGTCCAGAACTTAGCTCGGGTCCAGAACCCAAATTACCCTTAGGTCCAGAACCTAGAATCTCTTCTAAGTCCAGAACTTAGCTCAGGTCCAGAACCCAAATTATCTTTAGGTCCAGAACCTAGAATCTTTTCTAAGTCCATAACTTAGCTCGGGTCCAGAACCCAAATTATCATTAGGTCCAGAACCTAAAATCTTTTCTAAGTCCAGAACTTAGCTCGGGTCCAGAACCCAAATTATCCTTAGGTCCAGAACCTAGAATCTCTTCTAAGTCCAGAATTTAGCTCGGGTCCAGAACCCAAATTACACTTAGGTCCAAAACCTAGAATCTTTTCTAAGTTCAGAACTTAGCTCGGGTCCAGAACCCAAATTATCCTTAGGTCCAGAACCTAGAATCTCTTCTAAGTTCAGAACTTAGCTCGGGTCCAGAACCCAAATTATCCTTAGGTCCATAATCTAGAATCTTTTCTATGTCCAGAACTTAGCTCGGGTCCAGAAGCCAAATTTTACCAATGAAATTTGGAAACTCCTGAGCGAAATGGCCCACGGTCATTTCGTCCAACCTGTTTTTCGGCGACGAATTTTTTCATCGCCGATTTTTCCGTCACCGATTTTTATTTTTATTTTTATTTTTGTTTACTTATTTATTATTATTAATTATTTATTTATTATTAATTATAAAAACTAAATACTAAAATAAATATTATTTAATTAAAATAACACAAGGATTATTTTGGACTAATTAAAATATATTGGACAATACAAAAATTTTTTTGGACTAATTAAAATATATTGGACAACATAAAAATTTTTTTGGACTAATTAAAATATATTAGACTGGACTGGATAAAAAATTAAGGGTCTACACTGCCCCTTGACCCTGCCCGCTAACCGGCTAGCGGGACATCGTATGGGCTCGTCGAAGGGGTCAATATTTATTTGTGTATTATAAGTCTTTGTGTTTAACTTCCTTTATTTTAAATCCTAATTTAGTTATTAAAATTCTAAAAACCTTAATTTAAGATGTAAACCCTAAACTTATACATTTATTGCTTTATTTAGTTTTATATTTGATTATGTAGTTTATTATATGTTTTGATAATTGATTTATTTGATTTCAATGTTTGATTTGTTTAATTTATCATGGATGAATATTTTCTTTATTATTATTTGTTTACTAAAATTGTAAGAGATATGCTTCCATGATTGTATACCTCATTAATTAATTTCATGTAATTTAAATTATTTTCATATTTTGGGATTAATGTGAAGGATATGTTTCCACCTTTTTGGTGGGTGTCCTATTCAGTTTTAGACATTAAACGATGTAAAGACATGTTTACATCCTCGGATGGGTGTCCATTTATTAATTTTATTTGAACATTGTTATGATTTTTAATAAAGTATTTGTTTATTCTTATGATTGCATGTAGTATGGATAATATCATTATATTTAAGAATTTTATAATATTAAGACCTGAAAAGGAGGTCAGTTCCAATGAGCCGGGTATTATGTGTGTGCTAGGCCATTTCTCACCTTCCCTATGTATACCCAACTTTCCAAACCCATTAGGGGGGTTGGGAATTCCTTAGGAATCAAGTCATCCACCCATTTCTATTTTCCCAGACCCATTCGAGTGGAGACTCCATTTTTATTAATTTAGGCCCGTGTTCTCTAAGGACCTAAGCCTAACAGTGTCGAAGTCGCAAGAACCATTTCACATAGGAGTGGGAGGCAAAAATCCCCACTCACAAAGAGGGGAATTCATGTAGTCTTAAACACGGTCACATGGTCTTGGTCGTGTCTTGCAGAAGAGAAACAAGTGCAAACTAGGCAAACTGAATGCAGGGAAGAGTCTTAGTCGTGTCACCCATCCATGCCACACCACAAGGCCAAGATGAATTCATGACCTAATCATGTTCCACTTAAGGCAGGAGAAAGAAAAGAAGCAGAAGGTGACACACTCACAAGTCTTGGTCGTGTCCAATGTGAAGAAAAGAGACACGAGCAAGATAAGGATAGATTTGGCCATGTCCCATTCCATAAGAACAAGAGAAAATTAAGGCAAAAAAGACTACGGTCACATGTCTTGGTTGTGTCCAAGAAGAAACATAGGACACACGGCCAAGATAAACCAAAGCAAGCCGTGTCTGAGAAAGAAGCTAGAACCCAAGAATATTTTCAAGGTGGAGAATGAGCTGGAGAGGAAAACAGAGGAGTATGACTTAGCCTGATAAGGAAAATTAATGTTTTTTAAAGATAAAAAGGGAGGAGAATGTTGAAAAAGAGGGGGACAAGATTGGCTAGCACAAGAGAAAAGGAGAGAATATTGAGAAAGCTCTTGAGTTTTTAAAGAAGTGATTAGTTTAAAAATGAGGTGGTTGGACATTTATCATAGACATTCACCACTCTAAATAGAGATATATCAATTCTAAAATTAGTTCTAGGATGGACTCTTAAACTCTTAAAGAGAATTAGTATTTGGGGGCATGTATTGATTCATTTTTCTTTAAGATTTTCTATTTTTGTAGTTGAGAGAATGGGCCTTTGAGAGATTTTTCATTTTCACTTCTCAAAGATAGAATAAATAATTTACAAGTCTTGAAGGAGGCTTGGTGGTTCATCATTAATTTCAAGCGGCAGTGGAGGAAGAACAAGAAGTTCCAACTTTAGTCATCTTCACAGGTTTTTCTATTATCTCAATTAGTCCCTTTTCCATTTTTTTTTGTTTGTATACATTAATACTTTAATGAATATTTATTATTTGAATTCTATTGAGATGAATGTTTATTTTGGATTGATGATGATCTAAATTACATATGCCTAGGATTTGTAGTAGATTTGATTAGATGACTTAATTCAATATTTCCATTAATATACCTTGTTATTAGTTATTTGCATTGGATTGTATGAATGAGTCAATAGATTGGCTGTTTATTAATCTCTAGATATTGAATGAAGGACCGAGAGGTGAAATTTGATATTGGAATTATACATTCAATCACCTAAGAATGAATTAGTAATATAAGTTTTAGGGTGTACTTAATTTGCAAGTTAAGATAATTGGTCTTTCTTAATTTGTGAATGTGAGAACTAATGAATTTATAATTACTAATTGATATTAAAGAAGAAATTAAGTTATAAGGTATATTAATGGATAATTGAGAATTAAACTTTGATTAAATCGATCTATAAATCCTAGGCACTATTCTAAAAATTCGAATTAGTTTTATGCAACAATTACTCATTTTTACTTTTAATCATAAACACATTTCACCATTACAACATATCACACATTCACCCTTCTATTTATTGTTTCAATCAAAATAATACTAACAAACACCTTCCTTGTGAGACGACCTTGGGATGTTCCACCATTACTATAACTACCGAGTATAGTTGTGAGTGTCGGTTTTAGTAGTATTAAGAAGAGCATAACACTTCTACAAGGCTTGAGTATCTTTCTTACAACCCAAATAAGAGTTTTCCCAGGCTCACTCTAAAGCCTAATTGTTTCAAGCCTCACACTCAAACTTACAATGGTGTTTAATGCTCACACCCAACACTCAATAAATACACCTATAAATTTTGATGCAAGGAAATGAAAGATGTTTATCTTAGCAATTACAATCACAATCCCCTTCAAAAATGAGGTTTATTGTGTAACATCCATAAATTTTAAATATTGCTAAATAATTAATTTGGAGGGTAGTCGGTATGTTGGAAGAGAGAAATATAATACATATGCATAATGTATACAAGATATTTACATAATATATACTTGATGTATACATTACATATATATACATAAAATATATATATAGCATATAAATGAAATATATATATATATGTATAATTATGCATAGGAAGATAATAAATGTATATATAAATAAATAAATAGATAAAATAAAATCAAAAGAAGAAAGAAATGTGTTGTTGTTATTAAAAGCAAAATAATTAATTAATTAATTATATTAATATATATGAATAGAAAATGAAGAAGAAATAAAAGAATAGTAATTTTTCTTCTTTGAATAGTTATGGACGAAATTCCTAAGGCTAGAGAGAAAGAGTGCATGATTTTTTTCAAATACTTCAAATTACATAGAAAATCCAAAGGTTTCAAGTAAGTTTTGAAGAAAATTCAAGATTCAAGTATTTAGTTCTTCCTTAAGCTTTGGTTTTCTTTGATTTTATGATTATGTTTGAAATAGTTATAGATAGAAAGTTGTGTTTAATTGCTGAATTGATATAAATAATGTTAAAATGATGAATAAATAATGATTTATTAGTTGATTAGCTGAAATAGAAATAAATGATGGGAATTGGGGTTTTGTAGTGAATATGGGTAATTAGGGTTTCTATTATGGGTGGTTATAATTATTGAAATGGATGAATTTTATGTTGTTTTAATATGTATATGATGATTCTATGCTTAGAAATTGGTTGTAGTGCAGACCCTTAATTTTTTATCAAGTCCAGTCCAAAGATTTTAAAATAGTCTGAAATAATTTTTTATAGTATAAATTATTTATTTTAATATTTATTATTTATTTTACTTAATATTTATTATTTATTTTATTTATCATTTATTTATAAATATTTATTATTTATTATAATATTTATTTTACTTTTTATTTATTATTTATTTATATATAAATAAAAAATAAAAAATCGGAGACGGCAAAATCAGCGACGAAAGTCGCTAGAGACGAATTGGCTTGGGACAATTTGTCGCAAGCAAAACCTGCGAACTGCACCCCGCTCACTTTTGCTCGCGTCCAGCCCGCAGCTCACTCTTATTTTCATGATCTTCAATTTTATTACTTAAACCCTAAACCTTAATATTTTTATACAACTTTTGAAACCCTAACTCCAAAATATCCATTCTTTAGATCCATGAAACCCTAATTTTATTCAAGAAACCCTAATTGATGCATAAACCCTAAATTCATATACTTACTGTTTTATTTAGATTAGAGGAATGTTTATTATATATTTTGATTGATGTTTCATGTCTTTGATGAATGATTTATTTATAATGAATGGTTGGTTACTTTTATTGATCTTCTTTGACTTCAAAACATTATAAGAGGTATGTTTCCATTTTTGGGTACCTCATATTGTGAGCATCATGTAATTTAATTTATTTTAAAGTTTGTTGGGATTAATGTAAAGGACACATTTTCATCTTTTGGTGGGTGTCCTATTTAGATTTAGACATTGGACGATGTAAGGATACCTTTCCATCCTTGGATGGGTGTCCATTTATTTGTTTTGTTTCGACTTTGCATGATTTTTAATAAAAGTATTTATTTATTCTATTAATCTTATGTAATATAGATAATATCGTTATATTTAAGAATTTTATAATATTAAGACCTGCAAATGAGGTCGATTCCAATTAACCGGGCATTGTAGGGGTGCTGGGTCATTTCTCACCTCCCCTACATGTATTCAACTTTTTGAACCCACTAAGGGGTTGGGGATTCCTTAGGAATCAAGTCATCCACCCCTTTCTATTTTCCCGGCCCGTCCCAATGGCGACTCCATTTTCTCCAGGCTTAAGCCCCTGATCTCTAAGGCCCCAAGTCTAAACAGCCGAAGTTGCAAGAACCATTCCACCGGGAGTGGGGGCGAAAATTCCCGCTCACATGTAGGCAAGTTTGGATAAAGTTGAGAATTAAGGTTTGGTTATGTAAAAATAGGGTTTTTGAAGGTGGATGATATAATTATTGAGATGAGTTGATTTGTTGTTATTTTGGTATGTAATCAATGATTTTAAGGTTAAATCTTGAAAATGAGGTTGGTAGAATAAAGTTTAAATAAAGTAGTAAGTTGTGAATTGTATGAATAATGATGGGATGATATACATTGAACATGGAAGTGATCTTAAATGAATAATGCTACTTGTTGTTGGTTATGTATGTTAGGTCAAGGTACTTCAAAGGGAGGATAATTAGGGTTTTGGTGAAAGAGGTTTGGAATGCTTTTGGAGCTAAAGAAAGGTTAGTACATATTGTAGTAATTATTGTTTAAATAATATTGTAATTGGCAGAACACATTGTGAATTTGAGAATGTGCTATGCCACTTTCATGTTGGCTTTGGTATGATATGTGCATATGGTGTGAAAATGAATTATGTTAAATGTAATGTAGAATGTGGGAAATAAACATAAAAATGTAAAAAATAGTTAAGGCATGTGGAAAAAAAGGGAAATTGATAAAGTATGATAAATGTGATAATATTTTATTTGTGATGTGTATAAATGATAAATAAAAGAATGTGTTGTGGTATAGTGATAAGATGTATTAGAAAGTGTTATATGTGATGTGTAATGTGATGTTGTGGTATATGATGTATATGAAACCGATGATGGTTAAATGGAATATATGATGGTGATCATAGTAGGATATGGTCACAAGATGTATGAGAATTTCTGAAAAGAAATGTGGAATGAGAAATGTGATTGATGATGATAAATGGGATATGAATGCAATGTAGCGAAAAAGTGATCATAGAAAAGTTTATCACTTGAGAAATCTGATGGTTTATTATGAGATGGATGATTATGTGATGGATGTTGCCCTGCATAATATCCAGCTCCAGAAAATTGATGTTGGGGATTATATGTTGATGAGCCTGAGCAGAGCCAGGCTTTGACCTGAGCAGAGCTAGGTCATGAGTTTATGGACCCTAGCAGAGCTGGGTCACAGAATTGATGTGATTTTGCCTTCGAGGCTAGACACATTAGTGTCACAATGGACTAAATCAATTATTCTGGAACTTGATTATTATATAGGAAATAACTAAGCCCAACATGTGATGCAATGTTATGTCTTGTATAATATTGTTAATGTTGTGATTGTATGATGAGGTGATGGTGAGTTATGTTATATGTAAATGTCATATGTGACTGTTGAATGATATATATGTTGGATGTATATATGCGGTGCTAATATGTTTGTGTATGTGTGATTGCATATGAGTGATGGATTATAACTAAATAATTTGGTTAAGAAAGTGGAAACTAAGGATGCATGTGTCAAATGTACGTGTGTGATTGTGACGTGAATGGATGTATAACTAATGGTAAGATCAATATGTGGTATAATTATAAAGAGTTAATTTGAAAAAGAATGATAAAGGAGCATGGTATTTTGTTGTTGAATATATGACGTTGTATGATATAAAAGTATGCATGATTTTATTAAAGTTATTTGTATTGTTATAGTATGTACCGCTAAGCTTTCAAGCTTAACGCGGCAAATGTGTATCGCGCAGGTATTAGAAGTGCAAACAGGGTGAATTGATGTGTTTATTGTGACAAAAAATATGTGGGTGCCACAAGACCAACTTTGAGGGTGATGCATTCATGTATAGTATATGTACTATGAAATGTGAACTTTATAAAGCAAAAATACTATATGTATAGTAGATATGTTTTGGAAAAGTTTATTATGTATATATGAATATTTCAATATTTGTTGCTGCTTAAAATATGAACTTTACAATATACATTGGTACTAATTAATAATTTTTTAATATGTTTGGAGTTTTGGAAATGTATATATTTAAAAATGAAAATTTTTGTACAAGTTGCGCTTTTGGCTATTTTTGGGCATGTTCAAATTATAGGCAAATCTCTGGCGAATTTTTCCCAAAGAATTTTATCTTATAAATTTATTTAATTATGTTTTAACCTAAAATAATATGGAAAATGAGATTTTTCAACAAACTATCGTACTACCCTAGTATTCTATACATGTACTTTACGTATGTGAGGTATGTACTATACGTATATAGGGTAAAGGGTGTTACATTTATTTTGGTATCAGAGTCTAGGTTTGATATTCTCAACCTATGTGGGTTTTGAAAGAGAAGAAAAAAAAAGAAGAGAATTTTAAAATGTGATTTGAGTTGTGATACATGCATAAGCATTAGCACATGTGTTAGCCTCGAATGTGGGAATGTTACCTGTGTTGAATAATATAAGTTGAGATAATGTCTGGGACACATAGATCATAAATGAGTAAAACGTTATCTGAAATGTAAAGGGATGATCTTAGTCTTGGAAGAACTATATATTATCTTATATATTAATACCATAAAATCCTATGATGGTTGTGTTATTAAGGGTATTTAGTGACCCTTAATATTATTGGAGGTTATGAAAGGTTTGTTCAATAAGAAAGTAAAATTCTTTAATTTGGTGTATATGATTTTAATAATATTTGGATTGTTAAACATATGACTTGAGGTGGAAATGTGTTTTTAAAGCTAAGTGATTATTGGAGGTATGTGAGTTAAAGAGTTGAAACATTAAACTATTTGGCTCAATATGTAATTATAGCATTGAGTTGATGAATTCTTTGGATGAGATTTGTGTTTATATATAAGTGATTTGGTTATATATGAAGCAATAAATATACAAATTATTTTTATGCATATATATGTAGATGGAAGTTTAAAGATTGATTAAATGGTGGGCATTTTAGATGGAAATGAGATTATTTGAAGTGAGATTAATGAAATGCGTGAGAAGTGTGATATTTACAGGTTGTGTTAATAAATAGGATGAAAATAGTGATGGTTGAATTTACATGGGTGTGGAATATTATTTAAAATGGGTGTGTATTATGGATAGAATGTGATTTGAATTGTATAACGTAAAGGATTTGGTGGTGTTCCTTAATAATTTATTTGTAAGGTAATTAAATTATGTAAATTCATAACTTTGTAAAGAAGGAAAAAAATATACTGCAGTAAGTAAATAGAAATGTGATGGAATAATCAATATTTAAAAAAAAAAATTGGCTTGTGTTGTGATCAAATTAAAAGAAAAATGGGGGAAAATTATTAAGGGATAAACTTGGTAGATGGAAAATATAGAGAAAATGTTGATGCATGGCTTTGTATAATTAATTGAGTATGTAATTAGAGAAGGATAATTGATGGAAAAAATTAAACAAAGATCCAAATTTGGAAGTAACTTTGATGAATTAATACTCGTTGTCGAAGATGTAATTTAATATTATTTAATTTTAGATAGTACAATTATTTATGTCATAAAGAAAATGTTGTGTTAGTGAACAGATAAGAAGATACCAGAGCTTTATAGATGATTTTTATGGTATTGAAAAAGTAGAAAATTTGAGTGTTGAAAATGGTAAATTCTTTTTGTTTGATATGAATGTTTATCTATAAGACAATTAATTTATTTGGAATGGATTATTTATTTATTTATTTACATTGATACCATTGGAGTTAAGAAGTTTTAAGTGTTAATGTAAGGATTGCAAATATGGTATTATGACGATGATTGCAAGTTAATTTAGTATTGTTTAATTGTATAAAAGAAGTGAATAAAGATGAATTGAAATTTTAAAGGATGATTAAGAATATTTGTAAAGAGGGAGAGTAGATATTATTTGGTTAAAAATGATGATAGGTTGTGGCAATAATTTGGTGGTCAGTTATGCAGGAAGTGAAAATTTTGGGATTTTAATATTAGCGAAATTTGATTACTATAGTAAGTAATTTCGAGGATGAAATTATTTAAGGGTGAGAGAATTGTAACATCCGTAAATTTTAAATATTGCTAAATAATTAATTTGGAGGGTAGTTGGTATGTTGGAAGGGAGAAATATAATACATATACATAATGTATACAAGATATTTACATAATGTATATATTATATACACATTACATATATATTACATATACATATATAATATATATATATATAACAAATAAATGAAATATATATATATATATGTATAATTATGGATAGGAAGATAATAAATGTATAAATAAATAAATAGAGAAAATAAAGTTAAAAGAAGAAAGAAATGTGTGGTTGTTATTAAAAGCAAAATAAATAAATAAATAAATATATTAATAAATGAATAGAAAATGAAGAAGAAATAAAAGAATAGTAATTTCTTCTTCTTTGAATAACCATGGCCAAAATTCCTAAGGTTAAAGAGAGAGTGTGCATGATATTTTTCAAATACTTCAAATTACATAAAAAAATCCAAATGTTTCAAGTGGGTTTTGAAGAAAAATCAAGATTCAAGTAGGTAGTTCTTCCTTAAGCTTTGGTTTTCTTTGATTTTATGATTATGTTTGAAATAGTTAGAGAGAGAAAGTTGTGTTTAATTGCTAAATTGATATAAATGATGTTAAAGTGATGAATAAATGATGATTTATTAGTTGATTAGTTGAAATAGATATAAATATGGGAATTGGGGTAATGAAGTGAATATGGGTAATTAGGGTTTCTATTATAGGTGGTTATAATTATTGAGATGGATGAATTTAATGTTGTTTTAATATTTATGTGATGATTTTATGCTTAGAAATTGGTTGCAGGGAAGTTTGGATAAAGCTGAGATTTAAGGTTTGGTTATGTAAAAATAAGGTTTTGAAAGGTGGGTGATATAATTATTAAGATGAGTTAATTTGTTGTTATTTTGGTATGCAATCAATGATTTTAAGGTTAAATGTTGAAAATGAGTAGAAATTGGACGATGTAAGGATACATTTCCATCCTCAGATAGGTGTCTATTTGTTTGTTTTGTTTTGACCTTGCCATGATTTTTAATAAAGTATTTATTTATTCCATTAATCGCATGTAATATAGATAATATCATTATATTTAAGAATTTTATAATATTAAGACCTGCAAAGGAGGCCGGTTCCAATGAACCGGGCATTGTAGGGGTGCTGGGCCATTTCTCACCTTCCCCACATGTATCCAACTTTCTGAACCCACTAAGGGGTTGAGAATTCCTTAGAAATCAAGTCATCCTCCCCTTTCTATTTTCCTGGCCCGTTCGGGTGGAAACTCTATTTTCTCCGGGCTTAGACCCGTATTCTCTAAGGCCCCGAGCCTAAACAGTGCCGAAGTCGCAAGAACCATTCCATCGGGAGTGGGGGCAAAATCTCCACTCACAGTGGCGACTCCACTGGGGATAAGAAAAGTTGATTCCGTTGGTCTTTATATTATTCTATTCTTTCTTATCATGATATTATCCATTGCATCACTTAGTTTGCATTGTGTACGTGAGTTAGGATGCCTGTGTTACTCGTGTTGTGTTATGTAAGGGATACCATACTTTCACTCAAGGTATAGAGATCAAGCATAGTATAACCACTCATAGCCTTATATCATTTAGTATATACTTGCTATGGGAACCTAAGCCTTTTAACCCAAAGACTAAAGCTCATGTAATTGGCCTAGTTACTTTCCTTAGGTTATTACCCCAAATGCTTGTTGTTTGACTATGGTTAATTTATCTTTGCTAAAATCATGGCTTATTTTGTAACATCTGTGATTTTGGAGATATAAAATTTTATATACTCAATATATATATCTAGAGTATATATAACATATACATATGGTATATTAATTGTATATGTTGGATTAATACATTACATACTTAATATTTAATACACATATAAAGTACATTTGATGTGTATATAAGATACACATTACTTGTGCATATGTGTAATATCCCAAATTTTTGAAAAGTTCTAATTTTTGAAAATTTGATAAAATAAATTATATTTTAAATGTATAAATTAAATTAATAGTTTTAAATGAAAAATGAAAGAGTTTTAAATGAAAAGTGGAACATATATGTGATATATATGTAAAATATATACAACATATAAAAGTCAACACTTTTTAAAAGAAAAATCAAAGTAAAAGGGTATTTTGGTAATTAAATCTTAGAAATTCAAAATTAATAAAATAATTCAAAAATAAATTATTTTTGAATGGAAGAGGGAATTTAGGACTTTTAATTTATTAAATAATTAATTAATTATTAAATTATTTTAATATATATATATATATGGTTAAAAAAAAGATGAAAAGGAAAAGAAATATTAAAAAAAAGTATTCTTCTTCTTCTTCTTCCTTTAGGACGTTTTCCATGGGAGTTTGGAACATGAATTTGATTCTTCCATACTCCATAAATTGAAGGATTTAACAAGTTTCAAGTGGATTTTTGGTGATTTTATCCAAAACTAGTAAGTTTCCAAATCTTTTCTTTGAATTCCTTGGAAATTTGTAATATGTGAAAATTTTGATTTTTATATAGTGTATTATAATTGTTGGAATTGGTGTGTATGATGTTATTTTGGGTAGCTAACAATGATTTTAAGTTTAGATTGAAGAGATGATGGAGTTTGGTTAAAGAATGGTGAAGAGAGAGAATTTAGGGTTATGGAACTTTTGGGTTTGGGGAAACATGAGCTTTAATTGTGCAAATTGGTTCCAAATGTGTTGTTTTGATTCATAAACAAGTATTCTAAAGTCAAATATTGGATTTGGTTGTATTTTGTTGGAGTTTGAGAATGGTAGTATTGATTTAGGGTTTTGGAAAAATGAATTTTCAAAGAATGATTAATTGTTTGATTTTAATGCTTAAATCATGTTATTTAATGATATAAGTGGTAGAAATAAGATTGAAATGATAATTGAATTGAGTTGGAATGGAGATCCTTCAATGGTGAAGGTTATGGCATTTTAGGATTTTGGACATAAGCATGTGGTTAATTAATGTAATTGGTTTAAACATGCTAAAACATGTTTCTAATGATATTAATAAACTTAAAACACTAATTTAAATAGCTTGATATGGTTTTTCAAAGTTAAAGTGACGTGAAGCTTAATTTTGAGATTTGGTTTAGAGTGATGTTTAATTATGGTTTGATGTTGAGAATACCTTAGAATGTGATATTAAATGATTATGTATGATCACATTTGGTATAGGCATTGAGGGAGGTTGATTTGCTTCGTCCAAGTGGTGAAGGGCAAGTTGGAAGTATAGGATTGGAGGTTGTGTTAAGCTTGCTATGGGTTGCTAGTGGAGGTATGTACAAACTTTGAATATAATGTCTATATTTGCATAGCATTTGGACTTAACACATTTTAGTTGAAAAATGTGTTAAGCTACTTGGTTCATTGATTGTGTATGAATAATATGCTATGACATTTGTAATGTCATATATGTGTTAAATGCATTGTGAAAAGCCATTGATAATGGCTAATTTGTGTAACATGTGAAATATGCATATTATGTGAAAATACCCAAAGTAATTGGATAATGTATTGTGAATGCAAAAATGAGATATGTGGAATAATGAAATGAATTGATAATGATAAAAATGAGAAAAAAAATGAGAAAAATGAGAAAGATGTGAAAAATGAGAAAAATGAAAAAAAAATTGTGAAAATAAGGCAATGAGCCTAGTTTGATTATGAGAAATAAAATGAGAAATGAATTGTGAAAGTATTTGATAATGAGATAAATGAATTAATTGTGTGCCTAGTATGTTATTCAATTTTCAGAGTTTTGGGTTTGGCGGCATGCCTATGAATTGGTGGGCAGGTAAAAAGATCGGGTCATAAGCCGAGCCCAACTGATAAATGATAAATATGATGTTTTTTGGGTGAAAAGACTGGGTCGTAAGCCTCAAAAACTGTAGCAGTCTAGCCAGGTTGAGGACCAAGATACTGGGGCCTAAGGGTCTAGTCGGGTTGAGGTCCAAGAGACTGGGGCTGTTACATTATCCATGTATATATATATATATATATATATATTGCCTACGGGCTAGACACATGGTGTCATTATGGACCAAAGCAGTAACTTTGAAATTTGAATAGCATATTGATCCTTTTTGGGCCCATGCTTGTCTTTGCTTTAATGTGAATTATGAATTGTGATACAAGTGAGCAATATAATGCTATAAGTTGTGATTATGAAATATTTGAAAAATATAAGAAAGTAGAATGATGTGATATCTATATGCATTGTGCATTGCCATTGTATTGAGTTTTATTATTATTATCAAAGTTTGTACCACTAGGCTTCGGCTTAGCGCGATTGTAATTCATCGCGCAGGTGTCATGGATGATTTGGTAGAGCCGGATAGTTCTACTAGACCTGGTCAGGTCTAGGTTTGTATTTATTGAGCTTGAAGAGTTGTTTTTGGGTACATTAAGATTAGAGCCAGTTGCCAGCATGTAGATATTTGATATTACAATGTATTTTGATATTATATATGTTATGATATGTTTTTGGAAGTATATAATGTAAATTGTAAAGAATGTTTTGAATAATTTGTTCAGATGGGATTTGATATGTATTGTTAATTTATATATCTATATATAAGTATTTTGAGAAAATCTGGAGAAATTAAGAAGTATTGGTGAAATGGTGAATTGATTTTTAATGGGAGTGTTTGCTTTATGCAGATTGTGTTTTGCTGAATTTTGGGAACATCCAAATTACAAACAAAACTCTGGCGAATTTTTTCCAGAGATTTGCATATAAAATATTTATTATGGATTCCTATAACAAGCAAAGAATATTTATATACTATTTATTTTATATATTAGTATTTGAAATCTTAAAACAGAAATGTGAAAATTTTTATTAAATCTGTCTGTGACATTTTTATACCGTATATGCCTATTTTACATATACTGAAAGTATGTATTGTCCGTATATAGGGTATGAGGGTGTTACATTTATTTTGGTATCAGAGCCTAGGTTTCTCGACCTAGGTGGGTTGTTAGAGAGAGAAAATTAGAATTAAAAAAATAATTTTCAATTGTGATGCATACATTGGCACTGGCAATTTATCTGATCCCTGATACGGCAATGTCCATTTGATATAATGGATATGAGTTGAGATGACGTCTGGGGTATACAGATCGTAGTGGCACAGTAGAAGCATCATTCTGGACCTTATGGATTAAGAATTTTTGGAACTTCTATTCGAAATTAAGATTCATAATTGATTCAATTGATGAATAAGTGGAATTAAGAAAAATAATTTATGAAATGATTTAAGATATGAAATAAAAAGTTTGAGAAATGGGCATGATAGTTACAAAAATTTTATAGGTGTGCTGTAAAATGATATTGTTGAATTTTTGAATAAATATAGGAATGTTGGATGAGTTTGAAAATTTAATGAAAATTTTTTCTATATGTTAGAATCTAATGTATAAATTTTCATAAATTTTAAAGATAAATTGCTAATTAAGGAAGGTAGAAGAACATAGATTGTTGGAGGAGTTCCAGAAATTCAGAATCTGTAGAAATTGAGTAAACATAAATTTAGAAACTATGGTAAACCAACCCAGAAAAATCTGAAAATTTACACACAATATCATATGTATTCATATAACATATGGTTAAAAGTTCATGAATTTTTATTAAGGTTTGATACCTGAAAAAAATGGACAACTAGGTTCTGCCAGAGAAATTATTAAAGAGACAGATTCTCTAATTTTGAAAGTTTTAATTTTTAAATATATTAAATCAGCTTGGAAAAGTCTAAAACTTTAAATATAAGTCTATATATGTGTCAAGTGCACATGGATAAACTTTTACAAGCTTTTATAAAGAATTGGTAAGGAATATAAAAATTGGAAGTGAGATTGACATGAAACTAAGGAAGCCATGCAGTTTTGAGTAAGTAAGTAATAAATTAATTTTATGAGACAAATGAATGAAGAAAATTATAAAAATTTATATGCATATGGGTATAAGTATAGAAGGAATATGAAGTTTTTAATAATTTGCAACAAAAAGTTCATAATTAAAATCAAAGAGTGAAATCATATATGATAGCGAATTATTTATTATGGAACAATGATGCATAATTTAGGGTTGAGTGTGTAACATTAAAGTATCTAAATAGATGATGTTAATTAGTGTAAAAAAATAAATTAGTGTTGTTTATATGTAAATGTTATGATTTTAAGATTGGAAATGTGACATGGACGAGATTTGGTGAGGTTCATGTTGTTGGTTGCAATATATGAAATTTGAATTTTTGAAATGGGTTTCCATAATTGTGAAGTGATGTGTTTTGATGTTATATTAATATAAAAATAAAGTTTATAAAGTTAGTTCTTGAAAATGAGATTAATAGAATGAAGTTTAAGTAAAGTAGTAAGTTGAAAATTTAGAGTTGTAAGAGAATTTTGATGAAGATTGTTTAGATGTTGATAGTTTAATGTTTAATAAGCATAAGAGTAATTTTGAATGAGTAATATTATTTATGAAAATATCATGTAACGTGTAATGTGGTTGATAATATAGAAATTTGTTATGAAATAAAAGGAAATGATTAAGTAAGTAAAAATGAGTTACTTTAGGTAATTGCATTGGAAATGATGAAAAGGGATATGAAGGGTATGATAAATGCATAAAAAAAATGTGAGAGAGATGTCACATTGAAAATGTGACTAAGATTTATGTGAGGTGTTAAAATATATATATATATATAATAAGAAACTTATTTAAGAGATGGGCGATTAAATAAGGAAGATATTAATTATGTTGCGGTCAGAGTGTATATATATGTTGAATTGATGAATAACCTAAGAAATGTCAAAAGAATAAGAAATGATAATGTTCTCTGAAAGGTAATAAATGTTAACTTTGTATAGGTTGTATGTAAAAGAGGAATTGAGCATAATTGTATGATTTGTGTGATAAGATTTTTTTTCTATATGAACACGGATATGTAAGAAAATGTGGAAAGTAAGTCACATTGTGATTATGACTTTCGAAGGTGTAAGTGGATGATTAAAAAAATGTTATCGAGTGTTTTATACAAATACGTGTCTGGTGATATTGAGAATAATATTGCATGTATTAATAGACCTAAGAGAAATTAGGTCTTGACCTACGTAGAGTTAGGTCATGTGATGAATTGAGATTGAGAATAGACCCGAACAGTGCTGACGGTGAAATTGTTATTGTAACAACTGAACTTGATGATTGTATAGCGTTTTGGGCCCAAAATATATGCATATATATGAGAGATTGTAAGGAAAAGGAAAGTATGATAAAAAAAAGTATGGAAATGGAAAAATATATATATTTACATAAATGAATGAAAATTTTTATAGGAGATAGATTAGAAATAGAGTAATAAATGAAAATTGTATAAATTAGCATATCAACGAATGTGTATGTGTAAGAGATGTTAATGATAATATTGTTGAAATATGAGTTAGGCTAATGATGATCAAGTGAATAAGAGTAAATTGCTTTGAAACAGAGCTGAAACGTGTTAATTTTTTTTTTGTCTAGCAAAAGATTAGAAAATGAATATGTGATTTTTGCGATACGAACTTAACATTGTGATTGAAAATGTTTGAAGAAAAATGATAGAGGAGCAGTATTTATTTATAAGCCACAGGCGTGACCATTATTATGGCATGACCGTTGGATAGTTTTGGTGAGATTGATAGTTATGCTTCAAGAAACATGGTCAAGACTTATGGTTTGCATAGTTATATCTTATAATTTTATAATAGAAATTTGTTTATAATTATAGAAAGTGTGGAAACAAAAGAGAATTATGAAAATATGATGAGCTTTAAATGATGTGTAAGAAAAGTGATTTGTGTAAATAGCGTAACTATAAGAAATGTGAGTAAGAGTTATAATAAATGTGTTTGAAAGTGGTATTGTAATATCCCAATGTATGCCCTAGAAGTTTTGAATATTATTGTTGTTTTAATTGGATTGAATGTATATGTTGATTTGAAAGAAAAAAAAAAGATTGAAAAGAGAATGTTTATGTATTGTTTAAAAAGGAAAGTAATATGTGTAGAGAGAAAGTGTATATGTTGGGTATATGGTTATATATATAACATATACATTAGTCAAAAGGGATGGTCAATGGAAGAGGATATTTATTTGTGATATGTGAAATTACTTAAATGGGCATATAAGTGACAAAGGTTAAGTTAATTGGATGAGGGCATTTAGGTAATTGCTTTGTTAGAATTGCTTGGTGGAGATTTAAAGAAGAAGAGAAGTTTGACTTGTGTTTATTTTTCTTTTCTTCTCATTTGTGTGCCGGCTATCCAAGAAAAGAGAGAGCAAGAGAGGTGTTCTTAATGCTAGAATCAAATTGAAGGAGGAATCAAAGGTTTTGGTTGGAGATTTGTGAAATTTCTTCATTTAAGGTAAGTACTCTCTTGTTTCCTTTTGTTATTTTGAAGTTGTGTATAAGATGAGTTATAATTTGTTGATATTATGATTTGGTGTGTTTGAGATGTGTTTACAAGTGTTGAAATTGATTGTAAGTTAAAAGAAATTGAATTGGTGTTGGTTTTATTTTGAAGATGGTGAGTTAAGTGGATGTTGATGGTGAAAGATCAAGAGTGAAGTTGGTTTTAGGGTTTTGAAGTGGTAAATGATTATATGTATGGTTTATGTGAATATTGTGTTAAACATGCAAAATAAGTGTTAATGACTTTGATTACATCCATTTGAATGAGTTTATGTTGTGCATAATGTGTTTAATTTCAATCAAAAGAGTGTTGGCTATGGTTAGGGTTTTTGTTCATAAGAGACACGGCTAAACCAAGGAAGAGACACGGCCAAGCTAAAGAATTTTTGAGAGACACGGCCAAGTCTATGGAAATTTGGCCGTGTTGGATAAATTTTGGAGAAGACATGGCCGTGTCCCTTGCCCATGTTTGCTTCTGTTGCTTTTGGTTGAGAGACACGGCCACAAGCTTGGCCGTGTCCCTTGAGTGTGTTGGTCACTGTGATTTTTCCTTGCTCTTCTTACATGGTTGAGATTGAACTTACATTTGATAATGCATATGATACTATATGAACAAGGTTAGGTATCATGCATTGTGAATCTTGTGAATGGTAATGTGTATATGAATAATGTACTTTGAAATGCTATATTAATGAGGCTATATGTATAATATGAATGGAGATATGAAATGATATGTGGCCATTGTGATTTGGCTATGATGATTCCATTGAAAGAACATAAGGCATGTTTGCCTAATTGATGATGAGAATTGAGAATGAGATAATAAATGAATTGTGTGTCTAATGTGTTATTCATTTTCAGAGTTTTGTTGTTGGTGGCATGCCTATTGGTCATTCTCTTGAAGTTAGGTTGGATTTGATCCTTGAAGCCTAATTGAGATGTTACAACCCTTGAAGCTAGGTTGGGTTGGTTCTTGAAGCCAAGTTGGGTTGATACTTAGCATGCTTTGTTCCCCTTGAAGCTTGGTTGAACCTAATCCTTGAAGCCTAGTTGGGTTTATGATAATGATAAATGTGATAATAAAACCAAAGCACTAACTCTGAAAATTGAATGGCATATTAGAGTGTTTTGGGCCCATGCTTGTCTTTGTATATAATGTGATTCTTGAATGGTAAAATCAATGAAACTATGAAGATGTAATATGAATATTGTTATGACATTGAATGTAGTATGATGGGGTAATGTGATGTGTTTCTATGTGTATGGTTTATGAAATATAAAGGTGTGATGTTAGCTTTTCACTTATGATGTTAACTTTATGATTTAGATGTGTAACATTACTTTGCCTTAAAGTATAATGTTGGTATATTTTGTACTACTAAGCAGATGGCTTAGCGCGATAGTGTTTGATCGCGCAGGTGACAGAGTTGAACTTGAGAGCTCCTCGAGACCAAGTGAGACTAGACATTGAGGATTTTTCTTTTGGGACTTAAAGATCAGAGAAGAGCTGCCAATCATGTATATATTCTATGTTTTGTAAACTTTGATTTATAACATATTTGTAATAACTTCCGCTGTGAATTATTAAACATTTTATATATAGTGTCTTTTGGATTTCTTTTATTTGTTTGAGATTGGTTTCACTTATTTACAAAGATATTTGTTGTGTCTTTTTAAACCGTGGCATTTTCTATATTCAGTATACATATATTACGATCGTTTAAGCATGCTTGGTACGTATACAGGGTATAGAGGTGTTACAAGTATAAAATGAATAAGTTGATGAAAATGATGTGTAAAGTAAACGAGACTATAGGAAGTGAATATTATCTATAATGATGAATTCGAAGAAAATTAAAATTTGAGAATAAATTTGACCTAATAGAATTAGGTCATGAATTGAAACCAGATTGATGAATTTAAAATAGACTAAAGGTTGGTCAGAATAGAATAAGGTTGTGATGGTCATATTGTAATAGTTAGATCAATTGATCCGAAATGTAATAAGTTTACAAGTATTTATTGAAATTCAATGTGTGTAGTTGTATTAAGAATATGCAAGTTATATGATAATGTGCTTAATATAGCATTCTGATATGTATATGCATATGAAAGGAGCTAAGTTATATTAGTTTCAAATAATTATAAGAGAAAAAATATCAGTTATAGTATAATGGGAATGAATCTTATTAAGGAAATAAGATTTTGCTGTTGTATAATTGTATAAAGAGTAGGATCAAAGTGAAGATGTGTAAAATTATTGGGTTAAAATAAAAGTTATCAACATTTGAATTTAAGGTGATGAGAGTATATTTTTAAGATAATGAAGTGATCAAATATTTTGAATGAAATAAGTGTGTGGGTATATATATTAAAGAGAAGAACTAATTTTTTTGTCTAATGACAAGAACTAATTTTTTTGTCTAATGACAATTCGATTGATGATATGATAATTTGTTGTGATTGTTTGAGTAAATAGATAATATAATGATGTGTTAGGGAATGATAAAAAGGAAATTAAGAATGAACCTAAAGGGGAGAATAGAAATTATGTAAGTTGGTAAAATAATGATTTGGATGATTTATTACCATACTGGATAATTTCGAGGACGAAATTATTTAAGAGAGAGAAAATTGTAACATCCGTGATTTTGGAGATATAAAATTGTATATACTCAATATATATATATATCTAGAGTATATATAACATATACATATGGTATATTAATTGTATATGTTGGATTAATACATTACATTCTTAATATCTAATACACATATAAGGTACATTTGATGTGTATATAAGATACACATTACTTGTGTATATGTGTAATATCCCAAATTTTTGAAAAGTTCTAATTTTAGAAAATTTGATAAAATAAATTATAATTTAAATGGATAAATTAAAAATTATAGTTTTAAATGAAAAATGAAGGAGTTTTAAATGAAAAGTGGAACATATATGTGATATATATGTAAAAAATATACAACATATAAAAGTCAACACTTTTTAAAAGAAAATTCAAAGTAAAAGTGTATTTTGGTAATTAAATCTTAGAAATTCAAAATTAATAAAATAATTCAAAAATAAATTATTTTTGAATGGAAGAAGGAATTTAGGACTTTTAATTTATTAAATAATTAATTAAATAATTAATTATTAAATTATTTTAAATATATATATATATTTAAAAAAGATGAAAAGGAAAAAGAAATATTAAAAAAAGTATTCTTCTTCTTCTTCTTCCTTTAGGACGTTTTCCATGGGAGTTTGGAGCATGAATTTGATTCTTCCATACTCCATAAATTGAAGGATTTAACAAGTTTCAAGTGGATTTTTGGTGATTTCATCCAAAACTAGTAAGTTTCCAACACTTTTCTTTGAATTCCTTGGAAATTTGTATTATGTGAAAATTTAGATTTTGATATAGTGTATTATAATTGTTGGAATTAGTGTGTATGATGTTATTTTGGGTAGTTAACAATGATTTTAAGTTTAGATTGAAGAGATGATGGAGTTTGGTTAAAGAATGGTGAAGAGAGAGAATTTAGGGTTATGGAACTTTTAGGTTTGGGGAAACATGAGCTTTAATTGTGCAAATTAGTTCCAAATGTGTTTTTTTGATTCATAAACAAGTATTTTAAAGTCAAATATTGGATTTGGTTGTATTTGGTTGGAGTTTGAGAATGGTAGTATTGATTTAGGGTTTTAAAAAAGTGAATTTTCAAAGAATGATTAATTGTTTGATTTTAATGCTTAAATCATGTTATTTAATGATATAAGTGGTAGAAATAAGATTGAAATGATAATTGGATTGAGTTGGAATGGAGATCCTTCAATGGTGAAGGTTATGCCATTTTAGGATTTTGGACATAAGCATGTGGTTAATTAATGTAATTGGTTTAAACATGCTAAAACATGTTTCTAATGATATTAATAAACTTAAAACACTAATTTAAATAGCTTGATATGGTTTTTCAAAGTTAAAGTGAGGTGAAGCTTAATTTTGGGATTTGGTTTAGAGTGATGTTTAATTGTGGTTTGATGTTGAGAATACCTTAGAATATGATATTAAATGATTATGTATGATCACATTTGGTATAGGCATTGAGGGAGGTTGATTTGCTTCATCCAAGTGGTGAAGGGAAAGTTGGAAGGATAGGATTGGAGGTTGTATTAAGCTTGCTTTGGGTTGCTAGTGGAGGTATGTACAAACTTTGAATATAATGTCTATATTTGCATAGCATTTGGACTTAACACATTTTAGTTGAAAAATGTGTTAAGCTACTTGGTTCATTGATCGTGTATGAATAATATGCTATGACATTTGTAATGTCATATATGTATTAAATGCATTGTGAAAAGCCATTGATAATGGCTAAATTGTGTAACATGTGAAATATGCATATTATGTGAAAATACCCAAAGTAATTGGATAATTTGTTGTGAATGCAAAAATGAGATATGTGGAATAATGAAATGAATTGATATTGATAAAAATGAGAAAAAAAAGTGAGAAAAGTGAGAAAAATGAGAAAGATGTGAAAAATGAGAAAAATGAAAAAAAAATTGTGAAAATAAGGCAATGAGCCTAGTTTGATTATGAGAAATAAAATGAGAAATGAATTGTGAAAGTATTTGATAATGAGATAAATGAATTAATTGTGTGCCTAGTATGTTATTCAATTTTCAGAGTTTTGGGTTTGACGGCATGCCTATGAATTGCTGGGCAGGTGAAAAGACCGGGTCGTAAGCCGAGCCCAGCTGATAAATGATAAATATGATGTTTTTGGAGTGAAAAGATTGGGTCGTAAGCCTCAAAAACTGTAGCAGTCTAGCCGGGTTGAGGACCAAGATACTGGGGCCTAAGGGTCTAGCCGGGTTGAGGTTCAAGAGACTAGGGTTGTTACATTATCCATGGATATATATATATTGCCTACGGGCTAGACACATGGTGTCATTATGGACCAAAGTAGTAACTCTGAAATTTGAATAGCATATTAGATCCTTTTTGGGCCCATGCTTGTCTTTGCTTTAATGTGAATTATGAATTGTGATACAATTGAGCAATATAATGCTATAAGTTGTGATTATGAAATATTTGAAAAATATAAGAAAGTAGAATGATGTGACATCTATATACATTGTGCATTGATATTGCATTGAGTTTTATTGTTATTATCAAAGTTTATACCACTAGACTTCGGCTTAGCGCGATTGTAATTCGTCGCGCAGGTGTCATGGATGATTTGGTAGAGCCGAATAGTTCTACTAGACCTGGTCAGGTCTATGTTTGTATTTATTGAGCTTGAAGAGTTGTTTTTAGCATGTAGATATTTGATATTACAATGTATTTTGATATTATATATGTTATGATATGTTTTTGGAAGTATATAATGTAAATTGTAAAGAATGTTTTGAATAATTTGTTCAGATGGGATTTTATATGTATTGTTAATTTATATATCAATATAAAAGTATTTTGAGAAAATATTGAGAAATTGAGAAGTATTGGTGAAATGGTGAATTGATTTTTATTGGGAGTATTTGATTTATGCAGGTTGTGTTTTACTGAATTTTGGGAACGTCCAAATTACAAAAAAACTCTGGCGAATTTTTCCCAGAGATTTGCATATAAAATATTTATTTTGGATTCCTATAACAGGCAAAGAATATTTATATACTATTTATTTTATATATTAGTATTTGAAATCTTAAAACAGAAATGTGAAAATTTTTATTAAATCTGTCTGTGACATTTTTATACCGTATATGTCTATTTACATATGCTGAAAATATGTATTGTACGTATATAGGGTATGAGGGTGTTACATATTTGGTTTGTTATTTTTTCTAATATGACCTAAGTACATTGTAACCTCAAAATAAATTTTTCTTTAAAGTTCAAAAGACCAAAGCTATTTTCAAAACTTTTCAAGATGATCTTTGGACATAAAACTTTTCTTAAAAAAACAAATCAAAATATCTGTTCTCATGACCCAAATACAAAGCCCAAAATCCATTTTTTTCTAAGATATTTTTACGGTGGGCTTAGAAACAAAACTATTTTCATAGCCTTTTAAAAGAGCTTACAAATTATTTAGGTCAATTATGGAAATACCAAAAATCAATTGTGAGCCTACTTTATACTAAGAATAATTAATCATGGGCTTATTTTTGGCATGAATCTTTAGTTACATTTTCAAGTGAGAAATCTATTTATAATAAACCTCTTAATTTAGTTTTAATCCAATATATCATAAAAGCTACTATAGTTGGTTGAATGGATTAAAATCTAATTAAAGGGAATTATCATGAATTAATTTCCATTTTTAAAATATAACTATTGGTTGAAACGTCTGAGAGTATTTTTAGAAAATAAGATACCCCACGTTGGTATTTTGTTAACCATATATCTAGGAAAAGAGACTCGCCATCCGTGTGTGGAAGTTATAAGGTTGGAAGGAACATCCTAATTATCTTTGTTTGTTTGTTACTTGTACATACATGCTTACATACATTGGTATTACATATCATTAATCCTTTCTGGCTCACAGCCATGGATTATGACAGTTCAAAAGCTTAAGACAATTCAACCTATGCCGAAGACGAAGAATCTAGTAGCAACTCAATCACTTTTCACCAAAAACAATGGAGCCCGAACAAATTCAAAGAATGGTGGACGATGCCCTCAATACTAAAATGGAAGAACTAAAGGGGGCCCTAGCTGAGATCATAAAGAATCAAATGACTATGATGTTTGGGAACACCGCTAAAGTATCCGCAAGCACCAAGAAAGATAGGGGGAAGGCTAAAGTTGGTGAAGTGGCTTTTGATGATGACATGGTGGTCATTGATGATGTTGATAACTGGGCTCAATACTTCCAAGATCCTCAAGACAAGAAGAAGGAGCCGAAGGTTGTTAAAAGATTAGCTGTGGAGAAAACTGAAACTTCAGATGTTGAGAAGATGATTACTGACCTGGAAAAGAAGTTTGAAAAGAATTTGAAAGCTGAAGAAATGTCCGAGGTTGGCAAACTGTTTGAGCTAGTTGAAGAAGTTCCATACAAGTTTAAGATGTCATCCTTTGCAAAGTTTGATGGAACCGAAAATCATCACCTCCATGTGAAGCAGTATATCACTACCGTGCAGTCTGCCCGAGCTACTAAGGCTCAAACTCTAAGGTACTTCATGCTCTCACTGGATCCCATTATCCTAAATTGGTTCAATACCTTAGATGATGGCACACAAAAGAGTTAGGATATGTTATACAAGGCCTTCATCCAACAATATGGATACAATGCTGAATTGGAAGTTACTTTAATAGAGGTGGAGTCCATTAGACAAAGGTCGAATGAGAACTTCATGGACTATGTGAAGAGGTGGAGGAATAAGGCTACATTGCTCAAGAGAAGGCCTGATGAATCCGATCAAATTAGAATGATTATAAGAGGGGTGTTTCCTAGCCTTCGTGAAAGAATGTCTCATACGCTTATCCGAGATTTCAAAGACCTTTTACAAGCGGGCTCACAAATTGAAGAGTGGAAAAGGGAGAAGAACTGCTTTTTGGCAAGAAAGAATGAGAAAGAAAACTACCAGTCTGGTAACCAAAAAATGCAAAAGGCAGTTGGTGTTAATGCCACCGGTCAAGGAGGAATGAGGCAGTTTTCAAAATTGGGGACACCGCTATCTTAGGTTCTCAATAAGCTACAAAAGAAGGGATTGTTACAATCCTTGACTCCTCAACCTTTGTCGAATCCTTTACCCCTAAAATTTGATACTCAAGCCTTTTGTGAATTTCATCAGATGCAAGGACATGAGACAGACAAATGCTTGAGACTAAAACATGAGATCCAAAATTTAATTGATAGTGGAAAGCTATCTGAGCCTGATAAGCCCAACACTAAGAATAATCCTCTGCCTAAATTTGGAAGGGCTCCACTGCTTACAACCTTTATGAAGAGTTTTATCTTATCATCCTGTGATGATATGGATAGAGAAGTTGCTAAAGATGATGTGCTACTAAGCAAGCTTGGACTAACTATGGATGATGAAGCAATGATCCTTGATGATGGAAAAAATCCTTGCCCTTGATATGTCAAAATAAATGAAATATCTTCGACTCCAACTCAATGAACCTCCCTTAGCTTGAAGTGTTGCTCTTTTTATTTTATTTCGCTTTCTTTATTACTTATTTGGAATAATTATGTTTTCCAAATTATGTTTGTTTGAATAAATTATTTTTATCAAATTTTTCATGGTCTTTGTTCATTTTGGTGCTCAATCGATGGTGAATCTAGCTTGATATTTATAAATTAATATATCTATGCATTATAATTTGAATGACTTTACTAGGTGAGGGAATTATTATATAGCATTGAGTTGTGTATGCTTACTTAGAGAGGGCTCCTGCATAATGACCTTTGTCTAGATCCTAGTCAGTCTTAGAACATGCTTTGACGGACTTTCGAGGTGAAATTAAACTCTGCTTATTTAATGGAGAGATGATCTAGGCATTGTTTGATGAGCCAATAACTAGTATGCACCCAATTAAATATCAATACCTAGTTGTCCCTTTGAGCCTTCATAAGATTTCAACTTTCTCTTTATTAACTTATAAGCCCGATGACCTACCCTGATTTGTTGTTACACTTTTGATAAGTCTTATGATGACTAAGGTGAAGAGGCAAGAAGATCAAAGAAAGGAATAAATAGTCAAGACCATGAGGATAGTTGAAGTTCTCAAGACCATAAGGGTAGTTGAAGTTCACCTGATATTAGACCTAATATCTCCAATTTATTAAGATAACATTAGAGTAACAAATGATTTATGCCACTCCTCTCGTTCATTATCAGAAATAAAAGTTGGTATAAACAAGACAACTCTTTTAGAGCTAAAACAAAAAAAAGAAGAAAAGAAAAAAGAAAGAAAAGAAAAAGAAAAAAAGAAAAAAAATAAAACCCAAAACGGTTCAAAAAGCCAACCAAGTTCTCTTTTACCTAAAGCAGCAAAAGACTTCCATAAGGACAATTTGATTTGAATTGGTCCAACTCAACCAAAGATTCAATCAAATTGGAGAGATAGAAGAAAGGTCATCTAGTTCTTGATAGTCCTACAAGGAAGAAGGACAAAATGATAAAATGCCCAAAGAAAGGGAAGAGTAAGAAAAAGAAAGAGAAAGAAAAGGGAAAAGAAAAAAATGATGATGAATATGGATACCAAACTTTTTATAAAGGCAAAGACTGTCCTAATCAAGATCCAGATTAACGCCAAGAAGATGGGAGAATGTTCAAAGCTCTATCTTTTCATGTTCCCAACTGCTTAAAAGTTCAAACAAGAAATTTGTAGTGTGAGGATTTGCCCATAGTGTCACAACGACTCCAACTTACAAATGGCTTTCATTTAACCCATGTCCCTTATAGACCCCATTTCAAGCCTATTAAAGACTCGTTGATCTCTCTTGGTAGGTAGAGTCTATTAGTGGAGATAGTTTGAATAAGCATACATATGAGATAGACAATATTCAAACTCAAATGAGTCTTTGACCAAGTAATGTATATGTACCTATCTGAAGTGCAACAGTTCTTGCTTAAATAGGGTTGTCATGTTATAGATATGCTAATTCTAAAAATCAAGTCCTGAGATACAATGACATTGATTTGACAAAGTCAGCATTTGATTTAAAAAAACTATTTTCTTGTTATAAAAACCTTTAAGTTAAGGGAAATATGTTGAATAGCCGAACCTCAAAGGACACACTGGGCAAAGTAAAGAATTATTTGCAAGGTTGTGAAGAAGCTACCAATTGACATGCTGAATCATAGTTTGAAAATGGATGTATCTTTGACTCTGCCGCTTGGGGTCTCAACCACTCATGTCCTCAACATCTTTAAGATAAAAGCCATAAAAGTGAAGCCTTCTATAAGACCTGAACGAGCATCTAGAAGGAGTTAATGAGAACACTTCAGTTGAGCACCTCGGTTTGTGAGTCGATGGAACCACTATAAGTATTATTCATGCATATCATGCATACATGAGCATATCACATTGTATTTTCTTATATTGTATTGTCTATTCTTTGTTAAAAATAAACAGTAATATTCTATGAAGGAACCATAAAGCGGATATGGAATCAGGGGGCATCGAAAGCACATTGCGTGAGGAAGCTCCAGTAATTTTGCAAAAGAAAGAAGAAATGCATGCTTGTTCAATGAGCTAGACAATATGTAAACATCAACCAAAGCCGCATAGAAAAAATAATGGGGGGAAAGGAGAAGATATGAAGGCTAGCTAAAAAATTTTAAAAGTCAAAAGTTGCAGTAAAAGTGCAAATTATTATTATTATTATTATTACTACAAATAATACAATATTTTCTCACTGAGAAGGAGGTGGTGGATCATGATCAAACAAAGCCCTGAAAAAGTCATCGCTAGTTGGAGGAAGAGGCATATCATCTATCCTGAGTCCACCTGAAGAAGGAGCACCTGAACTTTTATTACTCTGGAATTCAGATCTGTAACGGTCCTCATCCGAAGTAGATGAAGGAATCTCATGGTCATCAGTTTGGGGCTCCCTAGAAGACGAAGCACCAGGATCCCTCATTCCCTGGAACTGAAAGTCTCAAAAGTCTTACTTTGACTGATGGTACAATTTTTTAAAATGGGCAACCTGTTGGCGGCTAGTAGCTAACTCTTCTTGCAATTTCTTATTTTGTTCCTCAAGCGTCCACTTGAGTCAAAAAGGAAATGGTAAGAACATACATAATCATGCATACATGTAGCATAAATCATCATGGAAAAGGATAACCTACCAGATAACTCATATCAATGCCTTGCGGATGAGATGGCATCTCCGATTGATTAGAATGAACAAATGAAGGAGTAGTAGAGGAAGGTCCAGCCTCATGATCAAATAAGCCAGTAGCCTATAATAATCATTAAAACAGTCAAAACAAGTTAAGAAAGGAGTAATTGCAATTGCAGAATGGTAAAAGTTTACTTGAGAGGTGCTAGCCCTGGGATAAGGGATGGACCTCCCTCCCTCTCCGTGATACTCCTCTTCATCCTTATCTTCCTCGGGAATTTCTCGGATGCCAACAGGAGATACGTCAAAGTTTAAGAGCCCTACTCGAATAAATTGGGTATATGATGCACCCGGTGGGTAGAGAAAGGTTTCAACATCATAACCATGTTGAGCTAACCACCACGCATTCTCCGGCATTGATACAATATTTAAAGTGTACTCTGGGAAATTCATTGGAATCCTCCGTCGCTCAAGACCAAGGAACCACTCATATACCCTCTCTCTGAGAAACTAGCCACTAGACACAAGGCCAGCAATGATACGGTGGGTATGCTGAAAAGGCAATGCGGCATTCATGCAAGTAGTCCAGTTTGTCCACTCCTCTGTGTTCCACCAAGCCAAATTTATCTACAAGATGATAGAAGGTAAGTGCACTTTTTACATAAGTTTTAAAGTATACTAATATTATTTTACCTAACCCCAGGTGAGAGCCAGGAACTGCTACACGATCTAACAACCAAAACCTCGGATACCCGACTCTCTCTCGGGAAATGTCAGGCGCCTCGTAAGATTATGCTCATATGCTCATACCTACAATAATAATGAAAATCAAATTCATACAAGTATAAGCATGGAATTGACAATGATGGAAGAAGACTACCTCGATAACCACCATGAAACTAATGAAAGACTTCTTATTCCAGCAAATCTTGTCTAGTCCATGATAGAGACAAGCAAGGCCAGCTTCACCCTAGCCATAAAGCGGTACCATACTCATATCAGTAAGTATAACATCCTAAAATTTTTGAAATTTATAATTTTTAGAAAATTTGATAAAATAAATTATAATTTAAAAGGATAAATTAAATTAATGGTTTTAAATGAAAAATGAAGGGATTTTAAATGAAAAAGTGGAATATACATGTGATATATATGCAAAATATACATAACATATAAAAGTCAACACTTTTTAAAAAAAAAGTCAAAGTCCAATGGATTTTTGTAAATAAAATTTTAGAAATTTAAAATTAATAAAATAATTCAAAACTAAATTATTTTTGAATGAAAGAGGGAAATTAAGACTTTTAATTTATTAAATAAATAATTAAATAATTAATTATTAAATTATTTTAATATATATATATGTGTGGTTTAAAAATAAAGATGAAAAGAAAATGAAAATTAAAAAGTCTTCATCTTCTTCTTCTTACCACAAGGGCCAAACCTCCATTGAAGAGAAGCCAAGGATTTTACTTCTTCTATACTCCATAAATTGAAGGATTTAACAAATTTAAAGCAGATTTTTGGTGATCTCCACCAAATTTACTAAGTTTCCAACTCTTTTCTTTGAATTCCATGGAAGATTGATTTATGTGAGAATTTGAAATTTTAAGTAGTATGTTATAATTGTTGAAATTGGTGTGTATGATGTTATTTTGGGTAGTTAACAATGATTTTAAGGTTAGATTGAAGAGATGATGGAGTTTGGATAAAGAATGGTGAAGAGAGAGAATTTAGGATTATGGATTTTTTGGGGTTTTGAAAACATGAGCTTTAATTGTGCAAGTTGGTTCTAAATGTGTTGTTTTGATTCATAAACAAGTATTTTAAAGTCAAATATTGAATTTGGTTGTGTTTGGTTGGAGTTTGAGAATGGAAGTGGAGATTTAGGGTTTTGAAAAAGTGATTTTCCAAAGTTGTTGGATTGTGTTATTTTATTTGTTTAAGCATGTTGTTTAGTGTTAAAAGTAATGAATATAAGCTTGAAATGAGTAATGGATTGTGTTGGATTGGAAAACCTTCAATGGGGGAAGGTTATGCCATTTTTGAGATTTTGTGTATAAGAATGTATTTTTATAATGTAAATGATTTAAATGTATTAAAATATGTTTTTAATAATATAAATAAACTTAAAACACTAATTTAATTGTAGTAGAATGGAATTCTAATGTTAAAGTAAGGAAAGGCTAAATTTTTGGAAATTTGTAGAAGTAATGTTTAATTATGGTTAAATATTGGAAATGCCATTAAATGTGATACTACATGATTATTTGCTATCACATTTGGTTTAGGCATTGAGGGAGGTTGATTTGCTTCATCCAAGTGGTGAAGGGCAAGTTGGAAAGATAGGATTGGAGGTTGTTTTAGGCTTGCTTTGGGTTGCTAGTGGAGGTATGTACAAACTTTGAATATATTGTTTATATGTGCATGACATTTAGGCTTAACACATTTTGGTTGGAAAATGTGTTAAGTTACTTGGTTCATTGATTGAGTATGAATAATGTGCTATGACATTTGTAATATCATATATGTGTTAAATGCATTGTGAAAAGCCATTGATAATGGCTAAATTGTATAAAATGTGAAATATGTATATTATGTGAAAATACCCAAAGTAATTAGATAATGTGTTGTGAATACAAAATTGAGATATGTGGTATAATGAAATGAATTGATATTGATAAAAATGAGAAAAGTGAGAAAAGTGAGAAAAATGAGAAAGATGTGAAAAATGAGAAAAGTGAGAAATAAAAATAAAAATAAGGCGATGTGCCTAGATTGAATATGTGACAATGAGAAAGAGATTAATAATGAGAAAAATAAATAAATTGTGTGTCTAGTATTTTATTCAATTTTTAGAGTTCTGGGTTTGGCGGCATGCCTATGATTGCCTACGGCCTAAAAGCTGGGCTGGTGAAAAGACCGGGTCGTAGGCCAGGTTTAGCTGATAAATATTATATTTTTAGGGTGAAAAGAATGGGTCGTAAGCCTCGAAAATAAATCCTTGAAGCTAGACTGAGTGAAAAGACTGGGTCGTAAGCTTAGATCTAGTTGGATTATCCATGAATATATTGCCTACGGGGCTAGACACATGGTCTCATTATGGACTAAAGCAGTAACTCTGAAATTTGAATAGCATATTAGATCCTTTTGGGCCCATGCTTGTCTTTGCTTTAATGTGAATTATGAATTGTGATACAATTGAGCAATATAATTTTGAGTTGTAATATATATATGTGTTGTTCATTGACATTACATTTGGATTATATTGTTATCAAAGTTTGTACCACTAGGCTTCGGCTTAGCGCGATTGTTTCCATCGCGCAGGTGATAGGGTAGACTCAGCTGAGTCAGAGAGTTCTTCTAGACCAGGTCAGGTCTAGACTTGTTGTTAAGCTTGTTGAGTTGTTATCGAGATCGGAAACACTGTCAGTAGCATGTATATATTTTTATGCTATTGTACATTTTGACTATTATGCATAATATATTATGTTTTTGATTTTATGTATTGTATATTATAAAGAATGTTTGGGTCAATGTATTTGGAATGAGAGAGTAAATGAGTTTTAAATTATATATATATATATATATAAATGTTTGAAAAACTTGGTGAAATTGAGGAGTATGGTTGAGATGGTGATTTGAAATCATTTGGGAGTGTATTCTTTTTGCAGGTTATGTTTTGCTGAATTTTGGAATATCCAAATTACAGACAAAACTCTGGCGAATTTTTTCCAGAAATTTTCATATATAATATTTATTTTGGGTTCCTATAATAAGTAAAGAATATTTATATACTATTTAATTTTATATATTTAGAATTTGAAATTTTAAATTGAAAATGTGAAAAAATTTTATTAAATCGGTCTGTGACATTTTTGTACCATATATGCATATTTTACATATGCTGAAAATATTTATTGTATGTATATAGGGTATAAGGGTGTTACAGTAAGGGCCCTCAACACCGACAAATGGATGGCAGATTCGATGCTGCACAAAATGGTCGACCCAAGCAAACATAGTAAAAATGCTCGAGCATATTGTTTGGCTATTTCTCTACGAACCCGTCTATCGTAGTTCATCTAATAACTCCGAATCAGCTCAATTTTTATCTTGAAAGGCCCTTGTAATGACGGTTCCATACCGATTAACTGTTAAATTTCTTCGTGTGTCAGAATATCATTAGTAAGAGGGATCAGAAGGCTATAGTACCAGATACCAGTTATGGTTGTATAATTGGGCCAATGGTCATCTATCCTATAGGTAGGTAAAAAGTATGGGTCGTGTCCATCCACTACTCCGACAATGCTTGATCTATACTCCTGTCTATCGGACACCCCTCAAACGGTAATTGCAAGATGAAGCTTTCAAAACCGCACTCTCGGATAATCCGTTTTATCTGAGAGGGTACTACATCATATCATTGTCGGGCTTTACAGACACATCCTCTGTCCCGGACAACACAGCGATCACACTAACACGGAGCTAGGTAAGTCAACACGAGGTAAGTATATCATCATACCAATACCACTGATTCATAGTCTAAACTTACTCGTTATGTTCTATTTTAATTTATTTATTTATCAAATTCTTAATAATAGTTCACTAATTAATTTATTTTTTCTAATCTTTAGTACTATTAATAATTAAAATTTAATTTTAAAAAATCTCACTATCAGTGAATAGTGAGCAAATAGTGATGAACAGTATCTAAATATTAAATTCAATTATGCAATTCAATTATTCAGATATTTGCGTATATAAAAATATTTTTTGTACTTTTAAAATATTTTTCCACTTAGGGGGCAAGAGGATATAGGTATGGTAAAAAATAGCTAAATTTTTTGTTACATCCTACTGACTATAATCATTTTTTAGAGATAATCAAATTATTTGTAAGTTCAAAACTTATCCTGAGTCCAGAATCAAAATTATTATTAAGTCCAGAACTTATCCCGGGTCCCCAAATTATTTTTAAGTTCAGAACTTATTCCGGATCCAGAATTCAAATTATTTTTAAGTCCAGAACTTACTCTGGGTCTAAAATCCAAATTATTTTTTAAGTTTAGAACTTACCTCGGGTCCAGAACTCAAATTATTTTTTAAGTCCAGAACTTACTTCGGGTCCAGAACCCAAATTATTCTTTGTCCAAAACTTATCCCGAGTCCAGAACTTAAATTATTTTTAAGTTCAGAACTTAGCTTGGATCCAGAATCCAAATTATTTTTTATGTCCAGAACTTATCCCGGGTCCAGAATCCAAATTATTTTTTAAGTCCAGAACTTACCTCATGTTCAAACCCCAAATTATTTTTTAAGTCCAGAACTTATCTCTGGTCCAGAATCCAAATTATTTTTAAGTCCAGAACTTACCTCGGGTCTAGTACCCAAATTATTTTTAAGTCCAGAACTTATCCCGGGTCCAGAACCTAAATTATTTTTAAGTCCAGAACTTATTTCGGGTCCAGAATTTAAATTATTTTTAAGTCCGGAACTTATCCCGGGTCCAAAATTTAAACTATTTTTAAGTTCAGAACTTACTCCGGGTCCAGAACCCAAATTATTTTTTAAGTACAGAACTTGCCTCGGGTCCAGAACCCAAATTATTTCTTAAGTCCAGAACTTACCTTAGGTCCAGACTTCAAATTATTTTTTTAAGTCCAGAAGGGTCTAGAACCCAAAATTATTTTTTAGTCCAGAACCTACTTTGGGTCTAGAACCCAAATTATTCTTGAGTCCAGAACTCAAACCAACCTTGGGTACAGAGTCCAGTCTGGCTCTAAACCTAGTAAAAAATCACATTGTTTTTCACTCTCTTTTGTTATAGTCTCAGATCGCTCAAGCAGGGTGCAAACTGTAAACCCTTAATTTTTAATCCAGTCCAGTCCAAAGATTTTAAAACAGTCTGAAATAATTTTTTATGGTATAAATTATTTATTTTAATATTTATTATTTATTTTACTTAATATTTATTATTTATTTTCTTTATCATTTATTTATAAATATTTATTATTTAAACTTTTCATTTATTATTTATTTATATATCGGCGATGGTAGAATCGGCAACGAAAGTCGCTGGCGATGAATTGGCTTGGGCCAATTCGCCGCAGGTTTTGCCTATGGCGAATTGGCCATGGGCCAATTTGTCACAGGCAAAACCTGCGATGAAATTGCACCTCGCGTGCAGTTTTCCCCGCGTCCAGCCCGTAGCTCACTCTTAGCTTACCCAGCCCCAATTTTGCCCGGGCCCGCTCACAGTTCTCATCGAAACCTTATTTTACTTAGTTTTTGATTTTATTTCCAAAACAATTGTTAATTTCCTTAACATACTAGGTTTTTTATTTTAAATACCAATAAATACCACATTAAAACACACATAAAAGGACTTTTTTATCTTTTGGGGGGAAAATTGGGACTTTTGATCTTTATTGGGATTTTTGGACTGAAGAAGAATTATTCGAACTACTCATAACCTTGGACTTAAAGGAGCAAGAAGCAGCAAAACAACAAATAATCCATCAAAGGCAGCACACACTGTCTTTATTATTGTTCAAACCAGAATTCAAATTGTGGTGGAACCAACAACGGAGGTTTGAGTTTCTATAACTTTTTCATATTTTCAGTAGCCTCATTATTCAATTCGATCAATTGTTTAAGCATAAAATAGATGGATTTTTATTTAAAACACATTGATCAATTGTTCTATTTATCATCTAGTCTATTTAAAACCCTAAGAATTATTTTTCAAAACCCTAATATCTTAATACATGTTAAACTAATTTTTAAAAACTAAAACCCTAATTGTACTTTTCTAATACCATAAAACAATAATATGTTTTCCCAAAACCATAATCAATTCTATTTTTCTAAAAATTACAGTAGCTTATTCTTTCCAAATACCTAACCTTTAAATCCTATTTTCGTGATCTTCAATTTTATTTACTTAAACCCTAAACCTTAATATTTTTATACAACTTTTGAAACCCTAAATTCAAAATATCCATTCTTTAGATCCATGAAATCCTAATTTTATTCAAGAAACCCTAATTGATGCATAAACCCTAAATTTATATACTTACTATTTTATTTAGATTAGATGAATGTTTATTATATATTTTGATTGATGTTTCATGTCTTTGATGAATGATTTATTTATAATGAATGGTTGATTACTTTTATTGATTGTCTTTGACTTCAAAACATTGTAAGAGGTATGTTTCCATTTTTGGGTACCTCATATTGTGAGCATCATGTAATTTAATTTATTTTAAAGCTTGTTACAATATACATTGGTACTAATTAATAATTTTTGAATATGTTTGGAGTTTTGGAAATGTATATATTTAAAAATGAAAATTTTTTGTGCAGGTTGCGTTTTTTACTAATTTTAGGAATTTTCTCTTATAAATTTATTTAATTATGTTTTAACCTAAAATAATATGGAAAATGAGATTTTTCAACAAATTATAGTACTACCCTTGTATTCTATACATGTACTTTACGTATATGAGGTATGTACTGTACGTATATAGGGTAAAGGGTATTACATTTATTTTGGTATCAAAGTCTAGGTTTGATATTCTCAACCTATGTGGGTTTTGAAAGAGAAGAAAAAAAAAAAGAAGAGAATTTTAAAATGTGATTTGAGTTATGATACATGCATAAGCATTAGCACATGTGTTAGTCTCAAATGTGGCAATGTTACCTGTGTTGAATGACATAAGTTGAGATGATGTCTGGGACACATAAATCATAAATGAGTAAAAAGTTATCTGAAATGTAAAGGGATGATCTTAGTCTTGGAAGAACTATATATTATCTTTTATAGTAATACCATAAAATCCTGTGATGATTGTGTTATTAAGGGTATTTAGTGACCCTTAATATTATTGGAGGTTATGAAAGGTTTGTTCAATAAGAAAGTAAAATTCTTTAATTTGGTGTATATGATTTGATTAATATTTGGATTGTTAATCATATGATTTGAGGTGGAAATGTGTTTTTAAGGCTAAGTGATTATTGAAGGTATGTGAGTTAAAGAGTTGAAATATTAAACTATTTGGCTCAATATGTAATTATAGCATTGAGTTGATGAATTCTTTGGATGAGGTTTGTGTTTATATATATATGATTTGGTTATATATGAAGTAATAAATATGCAAATTATTTTTATGCATATATATATATGTAGATGGAAGTTTTAAGATTGATTAAATGGTGGGTATTTGAGATGGAAATGAGATTATTTGAAGTGAGATTAATGAAATGCGTGAGAAGTGTGATATTTACAGGTTGTGTTAATAAATAGGATGAAAATAGTGATGGTTGAATTTACATGGGTATGGAATATTATTTAAAATGGGTGTGTATTATGGATAGAATGTGATTTGAATTGTATAACGTAAAGGATTTGGTGGTGTTCCTTAATAATTTATTTTTAAGGTAATTAAAGTACGTAAATTCATAACTTTGTAAAGAAGGAAAAAAAATTACTGCAATAAGTAAATAGAAATTATGATGGAATAATCAATATTTAAAAAAAATAAATTAGTTTGTGCTGTGATGAAATTTAAAAGAAAAATGGGGAACAAATTATTAAGGGATAAACTTGGTAGATGGAAAATATAGAGAAAATGTTGATGCATGGCTTTGTATAATTAATTGAGTATGTAATTAGAGAAGGATAATTGATGGAAATAATTAAACAAAGATCCAAAATTGGAAGTAACTTTGATGAATTAATACTCGATGTCGAAGATGTAATTTAATATTCTTTAATTTTAAGATAAAACAATTATTTATGTCATAGAGAAAAGGTTGTATTAGTGAACAGATAAGAAGAGACCAGAGCTTTATAGATGACTTTTATGGTATTGAAAAAGTAGAAAATTTGAGTGTTGAAAATGGTAAATTCTTTTTTTTTGATATGAATGTTATTCTAAAAGATGATTATTTATTTGGAATGGATTTATTTATTTACGTTGATACCATTGGAGTTAAGAATTTTTAAGTAAGGATTGCAAATATGGTATTATGACAATGATTGTAAGTTAATTTAGCATTGTTTAATTCTATAAAAGAAGTGAATAAAGATGAATTGAAATTTTAAAGGATGATTAAGAATATCTGAAAAGAGGGAGAGTGGATATTATTTGGTTAAAAATGATGATAGGTTGTGGCAATAATTTGGTGGTCAGTTATGCAGGAAGTGAAAATTTTGGATTTAATCTTAGCGAATTTGATTACAATAGTAAGTAATTTCGAGGATGAAATTATTTAATAGTGAGAGAATTGTAACATCCGTAAATTTTAAATATTGCTAAATAATTAATTTGGAGGATAGTCGGTATGTTGAAAGAGAGAAATATAATACATATACATAATGTACACAAGATATTTACATAATGTATATATTATATATACATTACATATATATTACATTTATATAACAAATAAATGAAATACATATATGTATAATTATGGATAGGAAGATAATAAATGTATAAATAATAAATAAATAGAGAAAATAAAGTTAAAAGAAGAAAGAAATGTGTGGTTGTTATTAAAAGCGAAATAAATAAATAAATATATTAATATATGAATAGAAAATGAAGAAGAAATAAAAGAATAGTAATTTCTTCTTCTTTGAATAACCATGGCCGAAATTCCTAAGGCTAAAGAGAGAGTGTGCATGATTTTTTTCAAATACTTCAAATTACATAGAAAATCCAAATGTTCCAAGTGGGTTTTGAAGAAAAATCAAGATTCAAGGAGGTAGTTCTTCCTTAAGCTTTGGTTTTCTTTGATTTTATGATTATGTTTGAAATAATTAGAGAGAGAAAGTTGTGTTTAATTGCTAAATTGATATAAATGATGTTAAAGTGATGAATAAATGATGATTTATTAGTTGATTAGTTGAAATAGATATAAAATATGGGAATTGGGGTAATGTAGTGAATATGGGTAATTAGGGTTTCTATTATGGGTGGTTATAATTATTGAAATGGATGAATTTAATATTGTTTTAATATTTATATGATGAATTTATGCTTAGGAATTGGTTGCAGGAAATTTTGGATGAAGCTGAGATTTAAGTTTTAGTTATGTAAAAATAGGGTTTTGAAAGGTGGATGATATAATTATTGAGATGAGTTGATTTGTTGTTATTTTGGTATGTAAATAATGATTTTAAGGTTAAATGTTGAAAATGAGGTTGGTAGTATAACACCCTTATACCCTATATATATATAATACATGCACTAAGTATATGTAAAATACTCATATACGGTACAAAAATGTCATAACCCGATTTAATAAAAAATTTTACATTTTAAATTTAAAATCTCAAATACTTTATAATAAATATTTAAATAATAAACAAAATATTCTTTATAATCCATCGGTTCTAAAATAAGCATTTTTCATTAAAATCTCCAGAAAAAATTTATCAGAGTTTTATTTGTAATTTAGATATCCCTAAATTTTAATAAAACACAACCAGCATAAGAAAACACTCCCAATAGAACCAATCACACATTTTCACCCCCCAACTTCTCTATTTCAACATATTTTCTCTAAACGTTTATACATATGCATATATATATTTATCAAAACACATGTAAAACCCACAGTATAAAATTTATCCAAAACATTCTTTATAATTTACTTTATATACTTCAAAAATATAGTATAATGTACATAATATAAAAATATAATATAAAACATATACATGCTAGTAGTGTCTCTAATCTCCATGCTCCAAAAATCAACTATAATCTAGATCCGACCCGGTCTAGAAGAACTCTACGGCTCAACCAGATCAGCCTTGTCACATGCGCAATGAATTACAATCTTGCTATCCTAAAAACCTAGCGGTACAAACTTTGATAATAATAAAACTGTAAAATAATGCCAATGCATAATGCATTTGTATGCCATGTCACAATTTGGCATCCAAACTCACTTTTAAGCATATTCTTTCATTATTTACTAATTCACATAAACACATATATAAGCATGGGCCCAAATAACCTAATATATTATTCAAATTCTAGAGTTACTATTTTGGTCCAAATTGATACCAAGTGTCTAGCCCTGAAGAGAAATCATAATAATGCTCAAAAGCTAGCCCTGAATACAAATCATATCAAAGTGATGCCAAGCGTCTACCCCCAAAGGCAAATCATATCACAGTGACATATAGAGTCTAACCCCGAAGGCAAATAATGAGGATAACCTCATAGGCATGCCGCCAAATACAGAACTCTAGAAGCTGAATAACATGCTAGGCACACAAATAATTCATATTTTCTATATTTAACTTTTTTCTTATTTTCTCATGTTCAACTAGGCACATTGCCTCATTTTCATATTTTTCATCACATTGCATCATTTTCATTTTTTTTCTCATTCATATCAATGTCATTTCATTTTAATTTATTATTTCATCACAATGTATCACATTTCACATCAAAAATTACATTACTCAAATATTTTGGGTCATTTTCACATAATTCACATTTTATACAATTTAGCCATTACTAATAGCTTTTTATAATGCATATAATGCATACACGAGAAGTAACATATCATAGCACAGTACTCACAAATGTTCAATGTATCAAGTAGCTTAATGCATTTTCCAACCAAAATGTGTTAAGCACAAATGTAATGCTATTATGCCACATTTATCAAGAGTTTGTACATACTTATTTAAGCTCTCAAAAGCAAGTTCAAAATCTCCCACCATCCTACTCTTCCAAGTTGCCCTTCAATACTAGGATTGGGTAAACCACCTCTCCTTAATGCCTATACGAAATGTGATTAAATACAATAATTTAATATCACATTTTAAGGCATTTCCAACCTTAAACCATAATTAAACATCATTCTAGAAAAAACCCCAAAGTTAAGCCTTAGCTCACTTTAACTTTGAAAAATCATATTAAGCCATTCAAATTAGTGTTTGCAGTTTATTTATATTATTACAAACATATTTTAACATATTTAAACCAATTACATTAGTTAAACACATGCTTAAGGACAAAACCCTAAAATGGCATAGCCTTCACCATTGAAGGTTTTCCATTCCAACACATTTCAATTATTAATCCAAGCATATTTCCATCATTAATATCATTAAATAACATGCTTTAAACATTAAAATTAAATAATTAACCATACTTTGAAAAATCACTCTCCCCCTTAATCAACACTTCCATTTCCAATCTCTATCCAAACTTAACCAAATCCATCATTTGACTTTAAAATCCTTGTTCATGCATCAAAACAACACATTTAGAATCAAATTGCACAATTAAACTCATGATTTCACAAACCCAAAAGTTTCATAACCCTAAATTCTCTCTCTTCACCAAACTTCACTCAAACTCAACCATTTCTTCAATCTAGCCTTGAAATCATTAATAACTACTCAAAACAAATTCATTCATATCCAAATAAGCAATTAAAACATACCACTTCAAAACTCCAAAATCAGCATAATCATAATTTCTTGAAAATCCAAAGAAAGAAGTTAAAGAAGTTACTAATTCAAGAGGGAAACCCCAAAATTCCACTTAAAACCTTGAAAATTCTTCAATTCTTGAAGCATGGAAGAAGAAAATCTTTGAGTTTGGTCACCTATGGGGTTCGGCCTTCAAGGGAAGAAGAAGATGATGAAGATCAAATGTTATTTCTCTCTCCTTCCACTTTCTTTATAACTATATATATAATATAATATATTATATTTTTAATTAATTAATTAATTATTTAATAAAAATCCCAAGATTACTTCTTCCATCCAAAATAATTTATTTTAAAATTATTTAAATAATTTTCAATTTCCAAAGTATAATTACTAAAATGTCACTTGACTTTAACTTTTTTAGAAGAGTTGACTTTTTTGTTGACTTGTATATATTATGTATATTTCACATATACATCCCACTTTTTCATTTAAAATCATTAAATTTTTCATTTAAATTATTTTATTTAATTTTCCAAAATTTTAGATGTTACAATTCTCTCCCCTAAAGAAAATTTTGTCCTCGAAATTATCTGATATTAACTCTGAAACAACTAAGGATACTGGCTTTGCATCGTCTGCTCACTTTTCCATATGGCCTCCTCAGTGGCATGATTCCTCCAAAGGACTTTCACAAGTGGCACCTTCTTATTTCTCAACTCTTTCATCTCTCGTGCCAAAATCGCCACTGGTTCTTCCTCGTAAGTCAGATCCGGACTCACCTCATTGGACTCTACTGACAAAACATAAGATGGGTCTGACATGTATCTCTTAAGCATAGTGGCATGGAAGACATTATGTATCTCATCCAACTCAGGTGGTAAAGCCAATATATAAGCTACTGGACCAACTCTTTCCAACACCTCATAAGGTCCTATGAAACGAGGACTCAACTTTCCCTTCCGACCGAATCTCAAAATCTTCTTCTAAGGAGACAACTTTAGGAACATTTTATCTCCCATACTGAACTCTATATCCTTCATCTTTATATATGTATAGGATTTCTGTTGGTCTGAAGCTGCTTTTAGATGACCCCGAATCACCTTAACTTTCTCTTCCATTTCATTAATCAAATCGGGACCGACCAATTTCCCTTCTCCAACCTCATCCCAACTCAAAGGTGTTCTACATTTCCTGCCATACAATGCCTCATAAGGAGCCATCCTAATACTGGACTGATGACTATTGTTATAAGCAAACTCAATAAATGGCAAGAATCTGTCCCAGCTCCTAGTGAAATCAATGATACAACTCCTCAATATATCCTCTAGAATCTGTATCACTCTCTCTGACTGCCCATCTGTCTGAGTTTGAAAAGCAATACTAAAATGCAATCGAGAACCCAATGCATCCTACAAAATCCTCTAAAATCTCAATGTAAATTGGGGATCTCAGTCCAACACCAAAGAAATCGGGACTCTATGTGTGAACCTCGGTTTTTCGCCCGAAAAGGATCCGGGCGAAAGTTCACTCGTTGTCGAGAGCCGCCACTCAGTTTATTTTGTTCGAAGGGAAAAACTAAGAAAATCCTTGTTTGACTCCAATAACTTGTCCAATGTAAAGGTTTCTAGTCTGCGAACCCAAGGAGGATTCGGGGACTATGTCATGCATTTGACTAACTTGCAAAAAGAACAAATCTAAAAGGAATGAAGAAAAGAAGAGACAGATTGTTAGTAAATTGTGGACTTGCTATTTGGGGTGAATCCCAAATATGCCTACATACTCCCGTTTGAATGGGAGATCAAAGCCCATGTAGTTCGGAAAATCCTATTTAAAGGCGATAAAAATTATGCTTCATGCATGTGTGTGTGTATGCTTCGTGCATTTTTCAGGCATTTTGCCAGAGTTGTGAGTTTTAGCACTTAGTACTAAATGGTGAAATTTAGGTACTTTGTACCAAAGGAGTGCAATTTAGGCTTCATGTCAAATGTGAGATTTTGAGCACTTAGTGCTTCGTGCTGGTGTCGGGCTTCATGCCAAGTATTGATCGGGCTTTTTGCCAAATTTGTGAAATTTAGCACTTAGTGCTAAATGGTGCAATTTTAGGTACTTTGTACCAAAAGAATGCAATTTTTAGGCCTTTGGCCTGTGTTGTCGGGCTTTATGCCAAAATGGTGGTGCGATTTAGGCTCCGTGCCAAAAAGTTGATTTTAATTGTGAAATTTAGGTACTTTGTACCGGAAAGATGTAATTTGGGCTTCGTGCCAACAGATTGATTAATTAGTCCATTAGGCCTTAGACCTAAAAGGATTAGGTCTTTGACCAAGAAGAAATTGAGAAGAAGATGGAATGCTTATGAAATGTTTAAATTGACAAAGAATTGATTAGAATATTACCTTGCTTAGGATTTTTCCACTTCGAAGTTTCAGATCTCGTTTTCTTGGACCTTGGATTATGATTCTTGATTACGGATTAAATTCGTCAGCATGAGGCCCGGAGTCTCCACCCAAAAACCCCTTTTTCTGAACACTTGAAGGCTATTTATAGGCAAAATCGGATTGGACGGCGGCCGAGCCGCCGGTCATGGCCGCCGGTTTCGTCCGGTTTTCGCTCAAATTGATTTTTCGGGAGCTAGAGACCTCCAAAAATTATTCCGGGACCATATCCATGATCCTCACGTCGTCCCGGACATTTCAAGTACCATATTGATATATTTTCGGTGAACTTTACCGTGGACCTCCGGTCTGGCTTGGTCTTTTGCAGTCGGCCTTCCGAGCCTCAAAATTCGAGTGTTCACAATTGCCCCCCACTGGGGTCCATAAAAGTGATTTATGGAGCCCAGTGGTCTTCTGCAGAGCGAATTTTGAGCGAGGAGTAAAGAATCCGCCTTTTGGCACTTCTGGATTGCTTGCAACACTTCTGATCGCATTCCGACTTTTCTGTACCTGCACTTTCATTTAGCACAAACAGTACATATGTATGCATGATGTCACCTTTTATTTTCATAAAGGCATTTATTTGCTTCTTTGCACCCATTGTATGCACAACTGGACCAAGAGCCTTCAAAAGATGGAAATGATCAATATGGGTAGATATGGGTTGCTTTCTGTCACCATTCTTAGGTGGATATTGATGGATTGGGATTTTATTTATTTCCAGTAAAGAACTTAGAAATAAATTCTAGGAATCTTTCCTTTGCATGTACTTGAAATAGCCCTAGTAATGAACCAGAAGTAATACCAGGCTTTGCTGTGTTCTGCTATCAGTAATTATTTCTAGTAAAGAACTTAGAAATAATCCTATAGGAAGTCAATCCGGCTGGGGAAGGAACTCGAATTTTTCTGAAGTTGCCCCCAGATTATTCCAAATAATGAAGTTGCTGAATTTTGACCAATTGAGAAGCTAAGGAGACGTGCATTGCTGCAGGAGCTGGAGGGTGAGGATGTGGTTCCTCTTAACGGGGAGAAGACAGATGCTGCAGAGAGTTCCGGAGCTAAGGAAGATACCGAAGACTCTGCCCCACGTAGGAGGCGTAGGATTTAGATCCCAGGGTGACTCCATTCTCTCTCTCTCTCTCTCTCTCTTTTTTATAACATTTTGGACGTGTGGTTTGACTCTTTTTGATTGTTTTTGGTACTTTATGAAAGAAATGACTTTTTTTTTTGAATGAATGACTCCCTTGGGAATGAATGACTCTTCTTGGCATGACTCTTTCCTTTGCTTTCCAAGCATTATCTACTTTATTTACTTGCTCTAATTTTTGCCTAAGCTGTCCTTTTGGATTTTCAACTTAGCGAGCTCTTACCCATTCTTGCCTAAGCCGCCCTTTGCGGGTTTTCGACTTAGCGGGCCCCACTATTGCCTAAGCCGCCCTTTGTGGGTTTTCGGCTTAGCGGGATTTTTCTGTTTGTTTGTTTTTTTTTTTTGGCAAAAGAAAGATGAATGAATGATTTTTATTAAAATTTAGACCGTGCTCAAGGAGAGCTGCCTACATATCTCGAATTAGTTTGCGAGAATCAGGTCTAATGTAGTTCCTTACAATGCATGATCATGCATAATATTTCTTTAGTTGATCCAGATTGCATGGGTTTGTGAACTCCAGACCATCCAAATCAGACAAGATGACGGCTCCGCCGGAAAGTATTTTCTTCAAGATGTAGGGTCCCGCCCAATGAGGACGGAACTTCCCACGAGGATCTGTAACAGGTGTTCTGATCTCTTTCAAAACCAAACAACCTTCTTCCAACTTTCGATCTTTGACCTTTTTGTTGAAATGTCTGGCCATTCGCCTTTGATACACTTGAATCTGATGTAGAGCTTGAAGTCTTTTTTCATCCAAACTCAACAACTGATGATGATAATTGCTGATCCATTCAGCTTCATTTATCTGACTTTCTTGAATTATCCTCGCCGATTGAACTTCCAGTTCAATGGGGAGTATCGCTTCCATTCCGTATACCAGTGAATACGGGGTTGCCCCAGTAGGAGTTCTAACTGATGTTCTGTATCCCCACAAGGCCAATGGCAACTTCTCATGCCAACGCCTATGTTCCTTGATCATCTTCTGTATGATCACCTTTATAGACTTGTTCGCTGCTTCTACAGCTCCATTTGTTTGGGGTCTATAAGGAGAGGACTTATGATGTTGGATTTTCTTATCCTGCAAGAGTTTAGCAAATTCTGCTTGGAAATGAGTTCCATTATCAGTGATAATTTCAAACGGCGTTCCGTACCGACAAAGGATGTTGGTTCGGACAAACTGTGCTGCCTTTTTGGCGTCTAATTCTGCATAGGAAGCTGCTTCAACCCACTTTGTGAAGTAATCCACTGCTACCAAGATAAACTGATGTCCATTCGAGGCTTTTGGGTGTATTTTACCAATTATATCAATTCCCAAAGTAGCGAAGGGCCATAGAGAAGTGATTGGATTCAGGGCAACAGGAGGTTGCTTCTGTAGCTTAGCAAATATTTGGCACTGATGACATCCTTGCACAAATGCCACACAGTCTGTGTTCATGGTGGACCAATAATATCCCAAATTGGCCTGATGTTACACCAAAGAGTCACTTTACAGGATTTAAGCTTCAAATTGTACTTGTGAAGTCTAAGGAAGAACTTCTCAATTGCTTAGACGTGCTCTTCTGGAGATTTTGACTTGACAATCATATCATCAACATACACTTTTACTTCTTTGTAAATCATGTCATGAAAGATTGTCGTTGCCATCCCGTCTATTAGCAAATCGATGTGTGGTAGTGGGAAATCGTCCTTGGGACAAGCTTTATTCAGATCTCTGTAGTCAACACACATCCTGACCTTTCCGTCTTTCTTCGGGACCGGTACAATGTTTGCTAACCAGGAAGGGTAGGCAATTGGTTCTATGAACTTATTGTCCAGTTGCTTGGCAACCTCTTTTTTAATCTTCAAAGACCATTCTGGCTTCATTCTGCTCAATTTTTGCTTAACCGGCTTTGCATCGGGGTATAGCGAAATCTTGTGAACTGCTATGGCTGGGTCTATTCCCGTGACATCACTTGTCTTCCACATGAAGCAGTTGGCATACTTTCTGATGCACTCAAGAACCTGTTCCTTATTCACACAATCACATGCAATGTATGTATGGTCATTTTCTTTGCCAATTATTATCTTTTCATTTATTTCTTTTATTTCATTTATATCATTTTTGCTAGATAATACTTGGAAAGCAAAAGACACAGGGTAACCAAGAATTTGAAGAGTTTCATTGATAATGGTGGAGTCATTCTCCAAGATTACATTAAATGTGACGTTTGGGTTCTCTAAACCTGAAGCTATAGAGGACTCAAAACTAGACTCTGGCTTGGTGTTTGACTCAGGATTTGACTCGGTACAAGACTCGGGTTCAAGGTGTGACACTGGACTAGTTTTGACTAGAGCAGCCTGTCCCTCCTCGGTGTACCAGTTCATCAGTGGTCCATCTGTGGTCTTGATCAGCTTGGTGAAGCCCCTTTTTGTCTTCAAAATTAGTTACCATAGCAACCTCATCAAAGAGACTAGGCTGCATGAAATCTTCCACAGTGATGGCATTGATGGAATGATTGGGCAAGGGGTTAGTGTTAATGTTTGGTTGCCTCCTGAGAGGAATGATGTCACCACTATCCACCAAATCCTGGATGCGGTTTTTCAAAGTCCAGCAAGCATCTGTTCTGTGCCCATTTCCTTGGTGGTACTCACAGTACTCATTGGCCCTGTAATTGGAGGGTAATGGGTTTGGAGGAGGCCTTGGGTCCAAAGGCTTCAAATATTTCCCTTCCACGGCCTTTTTAAACACTAGATGAAGGGGCATTCCAATGTCGGTATATTGCCTTCTTGGCTGATTTCTTTGCCCAAGATTGCCCACACGTAAAGGATTCGCAGGGGCAATATTGGCCACTTCATTTACTTCGCTTGAGGAAGCAGCTTGGCCTTGTTTTTTATACTTTGAGATAGCTTCTTCATCTACTATCTTACCCAATTGTATCAGATCTTCTACCTTGGTTGCAGTCGCAATGAGCGATTTGAAAGTAGGTAGGTATTGGGTTTGCAGTTGGGCTTGATATGTAGGCCTTAAATTCCTGATTATGATATCAATTTGCTCTTGTTCTGAAGGGCGATTGATCATCTGGGCGGCTTTTGCCCTCCACCTCGTAATTAACGAGGAGAAGGGTTCATTGTTGTTCTGCTTGGTGGTTTCAAGTTCTCTTCTAGTGACATCCACCTCAATATTGTAGTGGTATTGAGAGTTGAATGCATTGCAGATATCCTCCCAGGTCTTAATCTTGGCACGGTCCAGGCTTACAAACCACTTGAGGGCAGCACCAGTCAAAGATTGTTGGAATAATTGAGCAAAGAGCTCATCATTTAGACCCCAAGGGCTTAATGCCCCCACATACATCTTGAGGTGAGTTTTAGGGCAAGTAGTCCCATCAAATCTGTCCATCCCAGGCATCTTGAATCTTGGAGGCAATCTAGCTTGGGGAAACAAGGATAAAGAATCCATGTCTACCACCTCTTTATGAGTCTTCATTGCAGTGATTGACCTTTCCAGCAATTCAAGTTTTCTTTTCAGTTCATCTGTTTCATTCTTGGAGGGTGGATCCTCCAAATTGATGACAGGGGTATTAATCTGAGCAGTCACGGGGGTACTAGTTTGCCCCACAATGGGTTCCTTCCCTAAATTTCCAGGAATATGGACTGTCTTTGGTGCTCCTCCTAATTCAGCTAGGATGGCTACCCTTTGGGCGGCTAAAGCTTCATCAATTTTTTCTTGCATCCTAGCTTCAATTTCCTTAGCCTGTCCATCCAGCAAAGCCTTAATCTGTTCAATTGTGGCCATTTCAGTAATTGGAGTAGTTGGTGAAGTTGGGGTAGTAGAACTTGTAGGGGATAGCACAGTTGGTGTTGGTGTATCGGATGTAGGTGAAGGCACACGGACAGTGGGTACCTGAAAAGGTCAAGGGTAAAAAATCAGGGTGGTGTGTAGGGTAAGAAAACTCTTGGTCCACTTATGTACATCAAAATTTTTCCCCAAAACAATGTTGTTATGTTGCATGAATGCACCTCATCACATCACAATTCATTTTAATGGAATGTGGCACTATCATTGGGTACATACAACCTAAGGGAAGGTTCTATTGGCACATGAAAAATAGAGAATCGGCTTATAATAGGGACCCTTGAGTCTTGAGTAAGATATACCTAACCACATGTGAAACAAGGAGTTTCGCGTGGGTCCAACAGTACGATTACTCATGGGCCACTCCAAAAGGATTGGAATGGTTTGCGACAACAGGGAGGACACTTTGGCTGTCCGCCAGCATAAAGACTCAGAACTTTGAACAGAAAGAGAAGAAATTCATTTGAAAACAATTTTTTATGCAATGGAGGAAAATGATTCCCCCATATATGCAAGAGAAAAAGATTCTAACCACTGCTAATCAATCAAACAGTAATAATCTTTAATCAACTCTAACCACTGCCTCTACTGAAGATTTAGCTCTCTTTGAACACCCAAGTACTTCAAACTCTTGTGATTAGTATAAATGAAACATTTCTCCCCATACAACTAATGCTGCCAAATCTCAATGCAAAAACTATGGCTACTAACTCCAAATCGTGAGTCGGGTAATTCAGCTCATGAGGCTTTAATTGTTGAGATGCATAAGCAATGACTCTACCCTTCTATATCAAAACAAAACCTAAATCACCATGTGAAGCATCACTATATATCACATAAGGTTTACTTCCACAGGCAGGGCAAGGAGAGGAGCCTGTGTCAACATCTCCCTCAACTGCTCAAAACTCACCTGACACCGATCTATCCACACAAATCTAACTCCTTTTTGAAGTAATCTAGTGAGTGGTGTAGCTATCATAGAAAAACCCTTCATAAGCCGATGATAACAGCCTGCCAAACCCAGAAAACTTCTCACCTCTATCACAGTCTTTGGCATACTCAAATTCAAGATAGCCTCGACTTTACTCGGATCAACTTTAATACCCTCTATTGATACCACTTAACAGAGAAAAGTCACCTGATCAAGCCAAAACTCATACTTAGACATATTAGCATACAACTACTTCTATCTCAAAGTCTGCAATGCAATCTATAAATGCATGTCATGATCCTCCTCATTACACAAATGTACTAGAATATCATCAATGAAGACCACTACAAACTAATCTAAGTATGGCCTAAACACCCTATTCATCAAATCCATAAATAATACTGGTGCATTCGTCAGTCCAAAGGGCATCACCAGAAACTCATAATGCCCATATCTCATGCGAAAAGTTGTCTTGGGTACATCTACATCTCTGACTCTCAATTAATGGTACCTTGATCTCATATCAATCTTAGAGAATACTACTACTCCCTTCAACTGATCAAAAAGATCATCTATCCAAGGTAAATGATACTTGTTCTTGATGGTCATCTTATTCAACTGTCTGTAATCAATACATAATCTCAAGGTTCTATCTTTTTTCTTCACAAACAAAATAGGTGCTCCCCACAGAGACACACTAGGGCAGATGAACCCTTTATTAAGGAACTCCTGCAACTGCACCTTCAACTCCTTTAATTCTGTAGGTGCCATCCGATAAGGGGTAATGGAGATGGGAGTGGTACCAGGCAACAGATTAATACCCAACTCTACCTCTCTCTCAAAAGGTACCCCTGGCAACTCATCAGGAAAAACATCTGAAAACTCAGCAACTATACGTATACTGTCAAGCTGGGACCCCACTACTCTGGTATCTACAACATGAGAAAGATATGCCTCACATCCCTTCTGAATCATCCTCCTAGCTGATACAGCTGAGATAAACATGGATGAAAGGTGTCTTTGCTCACTAGATACCACCAAATCTCTACCATCATGTGTTCTCAGGGTAACACACTTCCGCTGATAGTCTACCACAACCCCATGGCTGGATAACCAATCCATGCCCAGAATCAGATCATACTCCCTAAAAGGCATCTTAATTAGGTCACTGAGAAACTCCTCATCCTGAATCACAACTGGACTGTCTCAATGCACCTTGCTAACCACAACATTATGCCCTAAAGGATTTGCGACCAAAATATCAAATCCTAGGGACTCAGAATGAAAATCACTCGCAGGAAAGATGGATGCACTAATGTATAAATGAGTCGACCCAAGGTATTAATGCAAGAACTGAAGTACCAAATAAAGTAAAAGTACCAGCTATGACAACTTAAGCATCTGGATGCCCCTGCATCACATAGACCTACAGTGATGGCCCTACCTCATCTAGTATACTCCTAGCTGTATAACCTCCTCTTTGACCAGACCCTAATCTACCTCCTCTGCCAAAATCTCTGTCATCATGACCCCCTCTAACACTAGGCCTAGAAGTTATTATATATGTCTATCTATCTTCTGGTGGCTCTGGATAGTCTTTGATAAAATGGTCTAGTGATCCACATCTGTAACACACTACTGGTGCCCCTATCCTCCAGTAGACAACCCTATGTGCCCTACCACAATAGATACATGTAGGTAGAACAGACCTATGAGCCACTAGAGTCGAGACACTAGCCACTGAGGCTATAGGTCTCTATCTATGTCTCTGCTACTGTACTGACCTGCCAGACTGCCCCTGGCTCCTACTAAAGCTCTGACGATATCCTCCTCGATCTCTCTACATTGATGAAGATCCTGCCTCACCCTAAGGTCTCCTAGCTCTGCTCTCCTCAGCTGTAGTAGCTGCTGTAAGACCCTGTGTCTTCTCTACACTCCTGGTAGCTGCAACTAAATAAGAAAAAATCCCAATACTAATAGCCTACCACAAGACACATGATAGAGAGCCTTAACCCCTCAAACCTTCGGCATCTATTAACCTCATCATAAATGATCCCACCAACATACTGGCTCAGCCGGATAAACTCAATCTCATACTCCATCGCTGACCTCGATCATGCCTCAAACTCATGAACTTCATCTTCTTCGCATCCTTATACTCCCTTGGAGTATACTTCTTCTTGAATTCCCATAGGAAATCATCATAAGTCAGCACTGGTGAATTAGCTGTAGCATGGGGAACCATCTTCTACCACTCATAGGCATCCCTCTGGATAAGAGATCTAGCATAATCAAACTTCTCCTCTTGACTAGCCTGTAGCTGGATGAACACCCTCTGGACCCTGTCCAGCACTGCTCTGCTATAGCAAGGTATGTAGTGCCAACAAAATCTTCGGCTCCAAACTTCCTCAGCTTGTCATATTTTTGTGTCGACAACTACGACTGCTGAACTGGAGCTGCCTCAATGGCTCCACCCTATTGTACCCAGGCAGACGAAAGCTCCTCTGCTGCTGGTCTAACAGGCACAGAAGCAGATGCCTCTCCAACAGACATAACACCAACTCCAACTATACCCTTATCATGAGCTACACTCTCTATACTACCCTCTGTAGACTGATGTATCTGAGACATCATAACTACCTATATCTGTAAACACATCAGAAATTGTCAAGTTAAAGGTCAAAAATTGTTAGTTCCAATTGATAAGTGTATAATTGATGACATTTTTGCCCCTATTTCTTAGTATATTTATTGTCAAATTGACTTTAATTTGTTTGTTCAAGTGCTTGTTAGGGTTGATTTCAGGAATCTTTTACATTTTGAGGCCTTATGGTCATTTAGGCTAGAATCACGGATGAAAGATAACGGAAAGAACTATTGTTGGCAAATTCTTCAAGTGACACGCCCAAGGACATGGGCGTGTCAATGACCGTGTTGTTCACCTACATTACAGAAGCTTCGACACGCCCCAAGGACATGGGCGTGTCACTGAACGTGTTATTAATCCTGAATTATAGTAGCTGTGACACGCCCAAGGACATGGGCGTGTCACTACCCATGTTATTAATGTTGGAAACATCAATGTTGACACGCAGGCAAAATTTTTGGGCTATAAAATATGAGCTGAAGTGCGAATTAGGTATCCAGTTTTTATCACTTAGAGTTGACTTCCTCAGAAGAAAAAGAGTTTTGGCAACTAAGATTGAAGGCAAAGATCCAATTTATACAAGATCTAAATCAAGAATCAAGGATTGAAGTTAAGAAACACATTCTCACTTCAGTTCATGGATTGTTCTGGTTTTCTGGTTATGAACATGAGCTAAATTATTTCTATTGATATTGATCAAACCTAGCTTTATTGTATGGATTGAATAGTTTTTATTTAATTAAATCATTTAATTGAGTTTTCTTATTCTTATGATTCTTAATTGTCTATTTTCAATTGATAATAGCATGCTTATTGATTGGTTGTAATTTTTATATTATTGACTTCAAAAAGCTTGATATGAATAGAATTCTCATGAGGATTGAGGGTTGATTAGAGTGCTAGAGATAGACTTACAAGATCATTTGGTTTATAATTCATTGTTCCTATTGCAAGATCTATTTAATTATGCTTAAGAAGAGATTCCTAGCATTCTACTTGGTGATTAGGGATTAACTCACTCAAGAGAGGTTTGAGTCTAATTTAGAGAAATGTCAATTCAGATCTATTATTTGATTTAATTGAATTGATATTCATAAATATTTTTAATGCTAAGTGGATTCAATATCTGGATAGTGTTTCTATCATTAGATCTTTTTGCATAATACTCAATTTTTCCTTAATTTAATTTATCAAGAATTATAAGAGGTATGTTTCCATGATTAGGTACCCCATTACTTGAGCATCATGTAATTTGGTTTATCTTAAACTTTGGGATCAATGTAAAGGATGCATTTCCATCTTTCGGTGGGTGTCCTATTTAGTTTTAGACATGGACGATGTAAGGACATATTTCCATTCTCGGATGCTTGTCCATTTATTTATTTTGTTTGGACATCATTGTGATTTTAATAAAGTGATTATTTATTCTTATGATCGCATGTAGTATGGATAATATCATTATATTTGAGAATTTTATTATATTAAGACATGAAAATGAGGCTGGTTCCAATAAAGCGGACATTGTGGGGTTGCTGGACTATTTCTCACCTTCCCCACACATACCCAACTTTTCAAACCCATTAGGGGGTTGGGAATTCCTTAAGAATCGAGTCATTCACCCCTTTCTTTTTCCAGGCCCGTTCGGGCGGCGACTCTATTTTTCTCTTAGTTTAGGCCCGTGTTCTCTAAGACCCTGAGCCTAACAGTGCCGAAGTCGCAAGGACCATTCCATGTGGGAGTGGGGGCAAAAATCTCCGCTCACAGTGGCAACTCCACTAAGGATAAGAGAAGTTGATTCCATTAGTCTTTATATTATTTTATTCTTTCTTATTATGAGATTATCCATTGCGTCATTTAGATTGCATTGTGTGCGTGAGTTAGGACGCCCATGTAACTCATGTTGTGTTATGTAAGGGATACCATACTTTCACTCAAGGTATGGAGATCGAGCATGGCACAACCACTCATAGCCTTGTACCTTTTGGTATATACTTGTTATGGGAACCTAAGCCTTTCAACCCAAAGACTTAAGCTCATGTAATTGGCCTAGTTACTTTCCTTTGGTTTTTATCCCAAATGCTTGTTGTTTGACTATGGTTAGTTTATCTTAGTTTAAATCATGGCTTATTTGGTTTGTTCTTTTCCTAATATGACCTAATTACATTGTGAGCTAAAAAAAAATTTCCTCTAAATCCAAAAGACCAAAACTATTTTCAAAATTTTCAAAATGGTCTTTGGACATAAAAATTTTTCAAAATAAGTCAAAAATTCTTTTCTCATGACCCAAATACAAAGCTCAAAATCTATTTTTTTTTTTCTAAAATCTTTTTACAATGGGCTTAGAAACAAAATCATTTTCACACCCTTTTGAAAGAGCTTATGAATATTTAGGTCAATTATGAAAAATATCAAAAAAATCAATTGTGAGCCTAGTTTATACTAAGAATTATTAATCATGGGCTTGTTTTTGGCATGAATTATTAGTTACTTTTTCAAGTAAGAAATCTATTTATAATAAACCTCTTAATTTAGTTTTAATCCAATATAGCATAAAAGTTGTTTTAATTGAGATTCAACGGATTAAAGCCTAATTAACGAAAATTATCATGAACTGATTTTCATGTTTGAAAATACAACTATTGGTTAAAACGTCCGAGGAAATTAATCAAAAATAAGATACCCCATGTTGGTATTTTGTTAACCATATACCTAGGAAAAGAGACTCGCCATTCGTGTGTGGAATTTATAAGGTTGGAAGGGACGTCCTAACTATCTTTATTTGTTGTTTGTGCATACATGCATGCATATATATATTTGCATCTCATATCATTGATCCTTTCTGACTCACAGCCCTGGATTACAACAGTTCAAAAGCCTATGACAATCCGACCTACACCAGTGACAAAGAATCCAGCAACAACTCAGTTAGCTTCTCACCAAAAGCAATAGAACCTGAGCAGATTCAAAAGATGTTGGATGATGCCCTTGAAGTTAAGTTGGAAGAACTAAAGGGGGCCCTAGCTGAGATCATTAAAATGGCTGCAATGTTTGGAAACACTGTTGAAGCATCCGTAAGCACCAAGAGACAAGGGAAAGGCTAAAGTTGGTGAAGTAGTCTTCGATGAGGACAAGATGGTTATGGATGGTGATGAATATCGGGACCAATACTTCCAAGATCCTCAAGATAAAAAGAAGGAGCCGAAGGTTGTTGAGAAGACAACTGTTGAAAAGATCGAGATGTCAGATGTTGAGAAGATGATTGCTGATTTAGAAAAGAAATTTGAAAAGAAGCTGAAAACCAAAAAGATGTCCAAGGTTGACAAGTTGTTCGAGCTAGACGAGGAGGTCCCATATAAGTTCAAGATGCCTTCCTTTGCCAAACTCGATGGAACTGGAAACCTTCATTACCATGTGAAGTAGTACATCACTACTATGTTGTCTGCCCAAGCTACTAAGGCTCAAACTCTAAGGTATTTCATGCTCTCATTGGACCCTATTGTCCAAAATTGGTTCAACACCTTAGAGGAAAGTACCCAAAAAGATTGGGATATGTTGTACAAAGCTTTCATTCAACAGTATGGGTACAATGTCGACCTGGAAGTTAACTTGATGGAGGTGGAGACCATTAGACAAAAACCAAATGAGAACTTTGTTGATTATGTAAAATGGTGGAGAAACAAAGCTGCATTGCTCAAGAGGAGGCCTGATGAGTCAGACCAAATCAGGATGATTGTGAGAGGCGTCCTACCCAACCTTCGTGAGATTTTATCTCACACCCTTATAAGGGATTTCAAAGACCTCTTGCAAGCTAGTTTGCAAATTGAAGAGTGGGAAAGGGAGAAGAACCGCTTTTCGGCAAGAAGGAATGAGAAAGGGAACTACCAGTCGGGTAATCAAAGCACTGAAGGAAGTTGATATTAATGTAACTGGTCAAGGAAGTAGAAGATAATTTTCAGAGTTGGAAAAACCTTTGTCTTAGGTTTTCAAGAAGCTACAAAAGAAGAGATTGTTACAGCCATTGGCCCCTCGACCTTTGTCGAATCCTTTACCCCCAAAATTTGATACTGAAGCCTTTTGTCAATTTCAAGAAGCCTTTTGACATGAGATAGATAGATGCACCCGTTTGAGGCATGAAATCTAAGACCTAGTCAATAGTGGTAAGCTCCTTGAGCCCGATAAGTTCAATACAAAGGACAATCCTCTGCTTAGGTTCAATAGAGTGCCACCACCAGTGACATTCATGGTAGGAGGAGGATTGGAGGAAGATTTTGTCTTATCCTCCTTTCAAGATGAGAGTATTGAAGATGCGGAATGATGTAACATTCTCTGACAATTCTTATATAAAAACTATCAGAGAATGTTATGCTATACACTGTTCGCGCTCCAATCAATTCAGAGAAACTCTCTTTATAAATAAAATTTTCAAATAATAATACAATCTGCATATCACAACACTTATAGGTCTAATGTTTAAACCAATTTTCAATAATCCATTACAAACCAGATAACTATCATACATTTGTCAAATCAAATGCTTAAATAATACATTCTTTTCTTTTATAATCATTCACTAGAATTCTCAAACTTCATTCTCTAAATACATATATCCTCTTATGTTTACACATTTATACAATCTCTCAAATGGCCAAACTGAAGTATCTATATACCTTTTATAAATACAATAAACACAAGATCTTCATATGTTCTTAACTTGCTCCAATGTCCTGATACCTGCGTGTCAGAAAACAATTCTAACACGCTAAGCAAAGCTTATTGGTGCTTGTATGCACAAATTTTAACACTTAATATTAAAGAAATATACTTATGAAAATATAGTAATAACACTTAGTTTTAAGAAATATTTCAATATATGAACTAATTTTAGTAACAAATCAACATACCATGCTGATTACACAACATAATAGCTATCCTTGTATATAAGTTATCATATAATACAATACTTTCAGTATTGCAGCTTGATTCTATTCAATACTTGCTTTCTCATTTGATAACATTGTTCACAATACATTATTTTGTTTTTCAATAATTCTTCCTTTTCAAGTTCACATATAGGATCATTTCATCCAATCTATACTTTTCAGCACTTACATCTATTACTATACTTTAGAGCACTTTGTATCTCACATCATGCTATACATTTTCAATCATTTGATATACTTTGGAGCACTTTGTATCTCACAGCATTATATACACTTTCAATCATTTGATTAACTCAATACTTTGAGTATAACATTTCTATTACGTTCATTAGAACTTTCACATGTAAGCATTAATATATATATTACAATCCCTTTTTCACTGGAACACAATACTTCAATTTCACGTAATTGACTTATATTAGTATTTTACATTTCTTTCATTAGTCACAACTATCATGTTCACATATAATTTCATTAATTATGCCCATACATACTAAACTTAGATCATAGGTTTGGATAACATGTTAGTGTAGCAATCTGAATGCCAGATCTTAAGACTTTATAATGGCAATTATGCCCACTATCACTGATAACACATTGTGTCCATTAATGGCACGTGGTGCCCACTATCACTTTGGCTATCCATCCTCTGGTTAGTCATTCAATCCAAAGCTAGATATAAATTTAGTATGATTTGGGCAATTCATTAATTTTGATGAACACTACATTGTTTATTTCATTTCATTGGTACTATACTCTTATCAACATTTGGTATATGTGTGTCACTTGTCTAAAGTTTATCGCTCGTTTTCATACGTTTAACACATTAACACAAAAGTATGGACTATACACATATTAGTCTCATGTTATTGATTAACACTTGTTTATGTAAACACTCACTTGTTTATATAAAAACTTGTTAATATCATTTCACTTGTTTATATCATGACCTTGGTACATTACTCTTAGCAACATTTAGTATGATATATATTTGTCACTTATCTAAAGTTTCTCACTCTTTTCATGCATTTAACACATACACATGAAATCTCAATACAATTATTCACATATTAGTCTCATATTAGGCCTGTAGATCACACATTACAAGCCAAAAATATTATTTAGGTACCCCACGGCCGTGGCATCTCAACCCCACGCCCGTGGGATCCCAAATGAAGTTGTAAATTAAGTTTGAAGACCCCACGGTCGTGGCCTTCAAGGGCCACGGTCGTGGCATCTAAAACTCTTCTATTCTCTCGAATTTTTTTGAAGAAACAACATCACCTTCAATCCCACGGTCGTGGCACTCAAGGGCCACGGTCGTGGCATTGATTTCGAGACTGTTTTCGGAGTAAAATCATGTATTCTGCACTTTTAACTTCATTAAACACAAACATATTGAAGATCTAAGATAATAATTGATCAAACTCAATATTTTGACTTAAAAAAATGTTCATATCAAATACCTTCACTTGATTAAACTTTTAACCATTTCATATGGATAAAAACATAATCAAATCCTTCACTTTTCATCAATATATCTTTATACATAACTTAATCAATCAATTAAATCATTTAAACTTGTAAAAAGTCATATTTTTATAAAATATAAATCAAAAGCACATACCTTGTTGATAATCACCACTTTTCCAACCTATTTTTCAGTTTTGATTCAACTCATGGAAAGAAGGAAGAAGAAAGGAGTGAAGATGGTGATGATGACGTGGAGAGAAGAAGAAATCAGAAACTTCTCCACACACACACATATGCACATATATATATATTTAATCTAGTGAGGGTAGGCTCATAATAACTATGGTGCACCCTCATTCTTAACCGTTAATTTTAAATCGAGTTTTAATCTCGTAAAACAGTAAAAATACTCTTTTCAGTAAAGCTTTAAGCTACACAATGCACTATTCTTTACGTGTAGCATTTATCCATCACACTTTTGTCACTATACACTATGCATTTTTCAATATTTGTTAAAATATCCCTGATTAAAATCTTGACCATTACAAATGAGGAGAAATTTTATTCAACAAACTTCCCTTAGCTTGGAGTGTTGCTCTTTTTATTTTGCTTTCTTTAGCACTTATTTGGAACAATTATATTTTTAAAATTAAGATTTCTTGAATAAATTATTTTTTTAAAATTTTTGTTGGTCTTTGTTCATTTTGGTGTTCAACCGATGACGAATTTAGCTTGATCTTTATGAATTAGTATATCTACGCATTATAATTCGAATGACTTTACTAGGTGAGGGAATTGTTCTATAGCCTTGAGTTGTGTATGCTTACTTAGAGAGGGCTCTTACATAATTACCTTTATCTAGTCAGTCTTAGAATATGCTTTGACAAACTTTCGAAGTGAAATTAAACTCTGCTTATTTAAGGGAGAGATGATCTAGGCATTATTTGGTAAGCCAACAACTAGTATCCACCCAATTAAATATCAATCCCTAGTTTTTTCTTTGAGCCTTCATAAGATTTCAACTTTCTCTTTATTGACTGGTAAACCCAATAACCTACCCTAGCCGTTGTGACTTCAAATGACAAATCTAATGATCACTAAGATGAAGAGGCAAGAAGATAAAAGAAAGGAATGCATAGTCAAGACCATATGGATAGTTAAAGTTCCCAAGACCATAAGGGTAGTTGAAGTTCACATGATATTAGACCTAATATATCTAATTTATTAAGATGACATCAGGACAACAAATGATTTATCCTTGTTGAAATAAGACTCACTCTACTCCACTCATCCATAAATAGAAGTATAGAATGGTGCAAGTGAGATAATCCTTTTGGAGCTAAGACCCAACACAAAAAAAAGAATAAAAGAAAATGAAAAGAGAAAGAGAGAAAAAGTAAAACAACAAAAAAAAAGAAGAAAAAAATGGGTCCTGAGTTTGTGCAAAATCAAAAGGAAAAGAAAAGAAAATACAAAAGGTAGCTCAGAAAGCTAACCGAATTTTCCTTTACCTAAAGCAGTAGAAGGCAAAGACAGTTTGACTTAAATTGGTCTATCCCAACCAGAAATTTAACCAAATTAGAGAGATAGAAGAAAGGTCATCTAGTGCTTGAAAGTCCTATATTTGACAGTCCTATAGGGAAGAAGGACATAATGATAAAATGCTAAAAAAGAGAGAAAAAAAAAAGGAAAAGAAAAAAGAAAGGAATATGGGTACCAAACTGTTCGAATCAAGATCCAGTTTCATGCTTCCAACTGTCTAAATAAGAAATTTGTAGTGTGAGGGTTTGCCCATTGTGTCACAACGGCTTCAACTTACAAATAGCCTTCATTTAATCTGTGTACCTTATAGACCCAGTTTTAAGCCTATTAAAGACATGTTGATCTCTCTTGGTAGGTAGAGTCTATTAGTGGAGATAGTTTGAATAAGCATGCATATGAGATAGACAATATTCAAACTCAATGAGACTTTTGTCCTATCAAATCTTAAATTATGCATAATCTTAAATTATTTTCTTTGGTTCTTTACTAATTTCCTTGATAAATTATGCATAATCTAACTAAATCCTATCAAATCTTAAATTATTTTCAAGAAACCATGGTTCTTAAGTTAGGAATGGAAGAAGATGAAGAAAGAAGTGAAAAATGGAGTTGGTGAAGATGATGGCATGATTTTATGGAACAAAGAAGAAAAGAAAATGAAGTCAAATTCACTTTATTAATATCTTAGGGTTTTTATCCTATGTATTGCATATAAATTTACTTTGGTACACCTACCTTCTTTATTTATCTTTTAATTCAGTTTTTAATTTTGTAAGATCATAAAAATAATTGCGTTAATTATTTTAAAGCCTTAATACCCATATATTTATATCCCAATTGTGGTAGATATTTTAGGGTTACAAGGTTATTTTTGTAATTTTTTATTGATTGTAAATCCTTTCTCAGAAATATTGATTAAATCTATACCTGAATTTACTTTTCCACTTATTAAGTCTTATCCAACCTTTTTTCTACTAATTTCAAATTCTTGGGCCATACTTAATATCATACACAGTCAGATATACACTTATATGTACATATAATACAAAAAATTATTGTTTTAAATTTTCAGGCATAACATTTCAAAGCCTATGATACCAGCCAATTGCGATCTCTTCCAAAGATAAATGAAAGAGGTGTGTCACTTGCCTTTTTGTAAGCCCTATTACAGTCATCATAGCTACATATAGCCTTAGGTGCATTTTTAGATTGCCATTGCCATTAAACTTGCTTAGGTTGGAAATCTTGAACTTAGAAGGCAACAGTTCATCTCCCATAAGGTTGAGGGAAGTAAAATCTTCCACTTCATCTTGCCTTTAACCAGCTTCTTAATCTCTTCAATTTCCACCCTCAAATTAGACTCCACTTGAGCTTATTGCTTCTCTTTACCCTTCTTGGTGAGGAGGTATTCTTCAAGGTCATCAAACTCTTTTTCATCTTCATCTCTCTTGGCAGCCACTTCCTCTTGGCAGTGGGCCCCTAAAGTTTTCTCATTTGCCTTTTTCTAAATTAGCAAACTTGCCCTCGATTTCAGCCATGATCCTTTGGTTGTTGATTTCGAACAAGAACTTCTCCAAACTCCTTGTACTTATTGGCTTTGGCAGCATTAATGTGAGTTGATATGCTTGAAACTCAGTCAGAGTATTTCCTCTTCAAAGGTTAAATGGATCTATGGTGGCTGCCAAAAGGGTTAGTGGACTTAGCTTAATGTATGCATATATGCATGAATTCATGGTATGATACAAGTATACTCCTTCCAACCTTATTACTCTTGCTCAACGTTAAGTTCCATTTCTATCTTAGGCTAAAGACTTTACCTCAAATATCAATAGGGAATAAACAAGCCATAAACTCATAAGCATGATTTGACTTTGATGATTAAAACAAGTTTGGGACAAAACCATTATAATCCATAACCCTCAAAAGTAGAAAGATTTACTATAGGTCAACTCAAACCAAAGTTAATTAACAAAATCTACCATAAGACTTGGGCTCTATGGGAAGGAATTTTATGGGTTTGTCTTATATGCTACTTTAGCTCTAAGATCTTAAAAAGTGAGGGTCGTGATCATATAGTACAAATAGCTACATTGGATATTGGCTGTGGTTCGTATGGCCTTTAATGGTTTCAAAACATGAAAGGCTTGGAGACAAATATATAATACCACATTTAATGAATTAAAATTTTACACATTATGACGTGGGGCATTAATACACATATTTATAATATGAATTTTCTTTTTTAATTAATCCTATTTTTTCTAGGTTTCTTATCTTATTTCCTTTAAAATAATGATTTTTCCAATCATAGTCCTTTTAGTATTTTTAATTCTATTTCTTTTAGAATTCTCATTTATTTTCCTATAGAATTCTTATTTATTTGTGCCCATAAATATAGTCTTTCACAAGCTTTATATTCATTGATAACTCAATTTAGAGATTTTCTTCTCTTAAAGACATGTATATATTGAGGTTATTAGCTTACAGTGGTCACATCATGGAAATCTCATTAAATTAATACTATAATAAAAATATAAATATTTAAAATTTAATATAAATTATTTCTTTAGCAAAATATATAAGTTATTTTAAATAAAATATTCATACATCAATAACTGTTTTATTAACTATATATATTAATTTACGTTAAAATCATACAGAAAATCTTCAAATTATTTTTTTAATGCTAATCATTTAAAAAAATAAAGAACTAAATCAATACCTCAACAGCTAGTTAATTTTACTATGATAAAAGAAAGGAGAGTTAATGAGAAGAGAATATGGTGGGGTATGTTGGTGGGTTCTTTTCAATCTTTTGATTTTTGATTTGTGCAAGAAGGGATTGGCTTACTGCCCGTTAGTCTTCAAGAGAGGATTGTTTTGCTTTTTTGGGTGGGTTGGTATTTGCATCTTTTTATTTTTTATTTTATTAGTTTTTTTTGCCGGTTGTGTGTTTGGTATGTAAGTTTGGTCATGAGAAAGAGAGAGATCCTGGGTACTTTTCATACAACGACATGATTTTTTTTTAATATGCCTTTTATTATCATCAAATAACTATATAAATTTTTATGAGATTTGGTGTAATAAAATAAAAAGTTCATATTTTTATTATTGTGAAATTAATCCTTTTGTCCTTTGGATTTTAAATAGCTCTTTACATTAATCATTAGTTATAAACAGAAAACATTTTTTTTTCTCCTTTATATTTTCATCTCTTTTCATCTCTAGTGTTTTACATTAGTTCATCCATTAAAAATTTACATAAATTTCATTGCGTTTGAAATTATTTTGTTATAAAATATTTTAATTTCTCTAAAACTTATGCTTTTAACTATAATAACATAGAAAGGTTAAAGTTATTAACTAAATTTTCTGTTATAATAAATTCTCTATGAAATTCTTTAAAAAGTTATTTTGAATAAATCACTAACATTCATTTTACATGTTTTTGTTGTCTTTCAAATCTACATTTTAATAGTAATTTTATAGAAGTAAAACTTTCAATATGAGGTAATATTTAATATTTTAAATATAAACATATTCAATTTTTTTTATTAATTATTAGAGAAGAAAAACACTTACTTAGATTCGAACTTAAAATCTAAACGGAAGTAATATATGCTAATGATCACCAAATCATGTATTGATAGATCACCAAATTATACCTTGATAGTTATATTTAATTAGTTATATGAATAAACTTTTGATGATTAAAAAAATTATTTAAATTTTAAAATTTTTAAAAAATTCAATTGTAAATAGCCCTACTAAATAAAAATATTTATAATTACAATATTTTTTTTATAAGATTTCTAATTGCAAGCTTAATTTTTATAGTCATCCAATATGTAATTTATTTTATTATAGAATATTTTAATAACTTAAAATTATATTTTACACTAGAATTATTTAAAAATAAATAGATAAATAATTTGAATTAATAAAAATAAAAACATAAATTAAATCGAAATTTAAGCAATTTTGAATTATAAAAAGATTTAAGACATTTTTAATGATAATAAATATTATCATATTATTATTTTGAAAGACAGGCAGCAAGTATTGAACCACCTCCTGTCTCTCTCATAGGGAGTTTTTGTCTTGTCGTTGACAAGTCTTGCTAGGATTTTGTTCTTAGTACTCGCTCTCTATTTCATTTATTTCACTTTTTCCTTTCGATTTATTTCCCAGTTGCTTCTTTTGTTTCTCTGGCTGTCTTTGAGATCTTTTCTTGATGGAGGAAGCTGATAATATTTCAGTTGAAATGGTACATCTATCAGTCCATGGCGAGGAGGAGGAGGGGCTGGAATTCGATGTGTTGCCTGAGGACGAGGTGATTGGGGAGTATAGGCTCTGTTTAGTAGGGCGTTTTGTGTCGGAACGGGTCATAAATTTCAACGCAATGAAGCATACATTGGCTTCCTTATGGTGCCCGTTTATGGGAGTAACAGTCAGGATGGAGGAAGGAGGGCTGTATGTGCTTCAGTTCTATCATGAAGTGGATATTGAACGTGTGTTAGATATGGCGCCATGGACATTTGATAATCAATTATTGTTGCTGGAGCGTGTTGGTGATAATGTGCATCCCTCGGCTGTTCCTTTATGGTATGTTCCGTTTTGGGCACAAGTTTTTGGTCTGCAGCCTGGGTTTCGATCTGAAGTGGTTTTAAAGGGACTGGGGAATTATCTTGGCAAATTTATGGAGGCGGACATGAAGGTGTATTATCGGGAGGAGAGCACTTATATGCGTTTTCGATATCGTCATGATATACGGCAGCCATTGCAGCAGAGACAAAAGCTTCGTAAGAAAGAAGGTCAGTGGGTCGATGTTACGTTTGCATTTGAACGGCTTCCCATTTTTTGCTTTTTGTGTGGTTTTTTGGGGCACACGGAGCGGTTTTGTCGTAAACAGCTTGAACGAAACAAAGGGCCTCTTATTCATATGTTTGGACCGGAGTTGCGAGCTCGGCCCCGGCGTGCGCAGTGTAACATTGGTAGCCGCTGGTTGAGGGAGGAGGAGACGGTGGTGGGGAGAGCAAAGGAGAGTGGACAATCTGATTTTGGAAATCCAGTTTTTCCAGCAAATTCAAATTTTGAATTGGATAGTAATCCCTTAAATCTTGGCGGAGATGGTGAAGATTCTGGTGGATTGGTGTCTAATAGAGAAAGAGTTGACTTAAATGTGGGGTTGGTGGAGGATCCGTTATTGCATGGGATACATGGGGAAGGGCTTGCTATAGTGGATTCCAAACGACGTCGTATGGGCCAGGTGGTTGCTGAAAATGACTTATTGGGTGAATCTCTTGGATTGGATAAGGGTCCAAAAAATGTATTATTGGCGGGTTCTGGATCACAGGCCCGTCGGGAACCATGAGTTGTATCAGTTGGAACTGCCGTGGTCTTGGCAATCCACGAGCAGTTCGGGCCTTACGGGCCATGATTAGTGATAAAAAGCCACAATTTGTTTTTTTAATTGAAACTCTTTGTGATTTAAATAGAATTCAAGAAATAAAGGAGATGGTTGGTTATGATGAGTGTTTTGCTGTTAATTGTGTGGGGCACAGCGGAGGGTTAGCTTTTTTATGGAAGAATGTGGGCACTGTTAATATCCTGAGTTATGCACAGTCATATATTGATTTGGAGGTCATGGATAATGATATTCCTAGGTGGAGGCTTACTGGTTTTTATGGCCAACCTAATCGGGCTTTACGATCTTTGTCTTGGCAATTAATTCGAGCTCTTTCCTCTCATAGTTCTTTACCCTGGGTGTGTATGGGAAACTTCAATAATATTTTGTCTATTTATGAGAAGAAAGGAGGCAGTCCCTATCCAAAAGCTTTGATGAGGGGTTTCAGGTCAGCACTCTCGGATGCAAGGTTAATGGATTTCCCTTTATCTGGTTATTCTTTCACTTGGGATCATGAAAGGGGTACATCACACTGGATTGAAGAGAAGTTGGATCGTATTGTCACTACGTTATCTTGGAGAAGATTGTTTCCTTTTGCCAAGGGTCAAGTGTTAAATTATTCCTCTTCGGATCATCTGCCTCTTTGGTTGGAGTTGCGTACTTTTGTTCCTGTTTGTAGAGCTCATCATTTCCATTTTGAAAATTCTTGGACCAGGGAGCCGGGCTGTCAAGAGTTGGTTAAATCTGTTTGGGGATTGGAAGAGTTTTCAGTTCTTTTGAAACTTGAGCGTGCTGGGGATCTGCTTTTAAATTGGGGAAAGGAGTTAAAGCTTCTGCATGATAAGGAGCTAAAAAATTGTTTGCGGATCATTAGGCTTCTTCGGGGTTCTCGGGTTCAGGATGATATTGTAAAGTTCCAACAAGCTCATAATCGTGTTTGAAATTTACCAGCAGCGTGAAATTTTTTGGAAGCAAAGGGCTAAAGAACGATGGTTGAAGGAGGGTGATTCTAATACTCGTTTCTTCCATACTGTTGCTTCGGTTCGGAAGAGCAAGAATAAGATTTTGCAGCTGAAGGATAACGATGGGGTTTGGCAGACGTGGGATTCAGGGCTTGAGGCTATGATGACTGATTATTTTAGCTTCATTTTTGGTACACAATTTTCGGGTTTGGCTGGTACTTTGGATTATATGCCTTGTGTGATTACTGAGCTCCAGAATGATATGTTGCTAGCTCCATACGGTGTGGATGAGGTGCGGGAAGCCATTTTTAGTATGAAGCCTGATAAATCTCCTGGGGTGGATGGGTTTAATCCGGGTTTTTTCCAGGCTCATTGGGATATTGTAGGGGGAGATATTGCTAAGGCATGCATCCAATATTTGGCGGATGGTTGTTTCCCAGAGGAGCTGAACTTTATGGCCATAGTTTTGATACCTAAAAAGAAATCTCCTGAGACTATGGGTGATCTTCGGCCAATTGCTTTGTGTTTGGTTTTTTACAAAATCATGGCCAAGATGGTTGCCAATAGATTGAAGCTACTTTTACCAGAAGTTATTTCGGAAAGTCAGAGCGCGTTTGTGGCTTATAGGTGTATCCATGATAATTGTATCCTGGCTTTTGAGGCTATGCATTTTTTGCATAGGAAAACTACTGGGAAGGATAGTTTTGGTGCGTTAAAAATAGATATTAGCAAAGCATACGACCGAATGGAATGGCATTTTCTGGAGGCTGTGTTATTGAAATTGGGTTTTGCGGAGAAGTTTTGTCTCTTTAATTATGTTTTGTGTGACCACAGTGCAATATTGCATTTTACAGGATGGGAGATAGATTGGCCCAATTGTACCATCTAGAGGATTATGCCAGGGGGATCCTCTGTCACCTTATCTTTTTATTTTGTATACTGAGGCTCTTTCTCGCCTCGTTCAGAAGAAATTAGCGAGAGGTGATTTGCATGGTCTGGCTGTTTCTAAAGGGGGTCCTGTTATTTCCCATCTCTTTTTTTGCGGATGACAGTGTTTTCTTCTTTAAAGCAACATATAGTGAAGCTTTAGTGTTACGAAGGATTCTGGAGGAGTATGCTTCTGCCTCAGGTCAGATTATTAACTTAGAAAATTCAGCTATTTCCTTTAGTCGTAATACAGGTAGGACTGCCCGAGGTAGCATTTGTGGTATTCTTGGAGTTCAGGAGCATGAAGGTTTGGGAACTTATTTAGGCCTCCCCTCCAAGGTTGGTCGAAATAAACATGAAGTATTTGCATTTGTAAAGGAGAAAGTCTGGCAGCGTTTGAATGCTTGGAAAAGGCGAGCTCTGTCACAAGCTGGTAAGGAAGTTCTATTAAAAACAGTTTTACAAGCTATTCCTACGTATGTGATGAGCTTATTTTTACTTCCTCAAGGAGTTTGTTCTGATATTGAGAAATCTATGAATGCTTTTTGGTGGAGTAAAGGTGCTAGTCAAGGGAGGGGCATTCATTGGCTTGCATGGGAGCGTTTAAGCCTTCCTAAATGTCTAGGAGGATTGGGGTTTAGGCGGCTTCGTGCTTTTAACCTTGCTATGTTGGGAAGGCATGTCTGGAATTTTAAGCAGAATCCTTATTCACTTGTTGCCAGAGTTCTAAAGGCACGTTATTTTCCAAGGACTGATTTTTTTGAGGCTTTATTAGGAAATAATCCGAGTTATGTGTGGCGGAGTATATGGGAGGCTAAGAATGCCCTTAGACCTGGGTTTATTTGGCGTATTGGGGACGGCACAAAGGTGAATATTTGGAGGGATCCTTGGTTACCTGCAGCTGATAATCCATATGTGTCATCTACAAAACCCATAGGCTGTGATTGTGAGATGGTTGTTGATTTAATTTCTGATGGGTATTGGAATGAGACTAAGATGTGAAATTTTTGCTGCAGATGATATAAGGTGGATTAAGTCTATTCCTTTAGTTTCTTTACGGGCAGATGATAAGTTGGTTTGGGGGAATGATAGGCGAGGTCGTTACACGGTCAAGTCTGGGTATAGGTTCTTGCATACTGTGGATGCTCCAGTTGAAGGCCCTTTGGTTCAAATATGGAAACGTTTGTGGAATGTGCAGGTACCGCCGAGGGTTTTGAATCTAGTTTGGAGATTAATCCGTGGAGTGCTTCCGAACTGTCAGAACCTTTTCTCCCGTAGGGTTGATATTTTCTGTGACTTGTCCGGTTTGTCACGGGGCGGTGGAATCGGATTTTCATATGTTTATTGACTGTAACTTTGCTAGGCAATGTTGGGCTGCCTCTCCTCTAGGGTGGCGTTCTGTTATATCTGGGAATCTTCTTGATTGGCTTGAGCAGTTCTTTTTGAAAGCTAGTAGTAATGATGCAGCTTTGATCTTGATGCTTTTCTGGGCAATTTGGACTCACAGGAATGGAGTTGTTTGGAAACATAGTTGGAAATCTCCACTTGCTGTTGTTCATTCAGCTCGACAATTTTTGGAGGGTTGGGAGGCAGTTAGGCTAGTAGAGCAGAAGGTGGTTGAGGGATCCAGTAGGTCAGTTGTCTGGCAGCCTCCTCCTGTGGGAGTTTTGAAAATAAATGTTGATGCCTCTCTAGATAATGTGACCAACTCTGTTGGCCTTGGATTAGTGGCTCGTGATGCAGGAGGTTTGTTCATAGGGGCTGCTAGTGTCAGTTGTTCGAGTTGCATGGATGTGCGAGTTGCAGAAGCTTTGGGTATTCGTGAAGCTTTGAGTTGGATTAAGCGCCATGGATGGAGCAATGTCATTGTCGAGTCTGACGCCAAATTGGTGGTGGATGCTATTAATGGAAATATTGTCAATGATTTCTCCTCGTTTGATTTACTTATTGAGGAGTTGAAGTCTCTTAGTTTGGAGACAAACTCTGTGAAGTTTGACTTTATTCCTCGTTCTGCGAATGTGATTGCTAATAAGTTAGCACGGGCATCACATTTAGAGTCAGAGTTTAAGGAGTGGTTTGTAGACCCTCCTACCAGTATTGTTTCTTATTTTGAGTTTTAATGAAATTTTCCTTTCTTCAAAAAAAAAAAAAAAAACCACCTCCTGGAGATGAGGGGGGTAAATTTGAATTGAACCAAAGTATTTAACAATGGGAATTTTTATTTTGCGGCAAATAATAATTAAAGAGGGTCACATTTCGTGAAAGCGCCTTTTCTTTCTCTTTCTCTTTCTTTTTTTTTTTTGACAATTTTTTTTTTCTCTTTCTTATTACTTCACAATTTCTCCTTTCTTTCTTCTGTCCCCAAAATTCTCTATTCTCCTCTTCAAATTAAAATTAAACAAACAAAACCGACACTTACTCCTCTCTCTATCTCACACTCAAAATTAAACAAACAAAACCGACACTTAATCCTCGCTTTATCTCACACTCTATACTGTTAAATTGTGTTTTTTTCTATACTCTTCTTATTTGAGTGTGGATAAAGAAGAAGAACCAGAAATTTATCTATTCTTTGAAGGCAACAATCAGTAGAAGAAGGAGAAGAAGAAGAAGTAGCTCTTGAGCAGCCCTTGACAATGTCCCCTCTAGTTAGGTTTATTTCATTCTTCTTTTTCTTCTGCATCCATTTTTCTTTTCCTTTTTTTCTTCTTGTCAAACAGTTGTTGATACTTTGGCCGGTTGTTTTTGTTTTCCAGTAATGAGGGGATTATTAGTTGGATTTGGCAAGATCTGAAGCTTGTTGCTGTTGTCGATAACGGGATCAACAAGATAGATACAGATTTGATTTGAATGTCTCGAGAGAAAGGTCCCTTTTGTTTGCTATTATTAGGTTTTCTGCTATTACATTTGTGCCATGACTACAAAACGCGCCTACAAGCTGCGTATCCTTTTCATTTTTTTTTCAAATTTTCATTCCAGGGTTTTATTTGTTAAACCAAATGGGAATTTTTTTTGGGTTGATCTGGACTTTTTCTTCGTCCTCTCAATTGGGATCTCTTGTTTCAATTATTTTTTTGCGTTTTGTTTCCTTTTGCTTTGAGTATATTCTGTTGAATGAATTGCTTTTTAACTGCTTAACTGACTCTAGTTGTTAGCCTTAACCACATTTTCGAAATTTCAAAAAGAGGAATTTGTGGCACATTCTTCCAGTGTTAATTGCCTCAAAATTGGAAGGAAATCATCCAGGGTGCTTGTTACTGGAGGAGAAGATCACAAGGTCAATCTCTGGGCTATTGGTAAACCCAATGCCATACTGGTCAGTCCTCTCATCTACAGTTTTTTGGGTCCTTTTTCATGAAGCTTCTGTATGCAAATTATCATACGCTTTACTACTTTTCACTGCCTCTATTGATGGGTATTTTAATGTTCTTGTTATCTGATTTCTGTAGCTTGAATGACTAGTAATGGGAGTCATTAACCATTTACATTATATACAAATAGCCACTTCTTTACTAATAATGCTTTCTTCCTTTTAAAAACTTTAGCTGATCTTACATTTCAAGCTTCATATGCAGAGTTTATCCGGACATACTAGTGGAATTGATTCAGTAAGCTTTGATTCTTCAGAAGTCTTAGTTGCTGCTGGTGCTGCAAGTGGTACTATCAAGCTTTGGGATTTGGCGGAGGCAAAGAGTATGCTTATTAACTTCTTATAATTTTCTTTTCGTTCTATGAGCAAATTTAAATTTACTATTGAAAAACATTTCATTGAAAGGAGAATTTACTTGCTAGTTTCTCTCTCTCCCTCTCTCTCTTTTCATGCTTCTTCTGGTCACATGTTTAATCTGATTCCTGTGCAGTCGTTCGTACACTGATTGGACATAGATCCAATTGCATATCTGTGGATTTTCATCCGTTTGGGGAGTTTTTTGCTTCTGGTTCTCTGGACACTAATCTTAAGATATGGGATATCAGAAAAAAAGGGTGCATTCACACATACAAGGGTCACACTCGAGGGGTAAATGCCATCAGATTTACCCCTGATGGCCGTTGGGTTGTATCTGGTGGAGAGGACAATACTGTCAAGGTTATAACTATTTTCCTTCTCTTGTTGTATGTCAAACACACACTCAGGCACATGCAAATACTCTTATGCTTTATTTTAGGTGTCTTTCTCTGATGAGATATGGAAAATTGAAGTGTTTTTCTTCCATGGGACCTGTGTGATGTGGAGCTTACTTTAACCCTTGTTCAATTGTATTGTACATGTCCTGACATGCATTCCTGTTGCTCATTCTCATTTTATCATCCATTGATCCTTACCAAGTTGGGCTGGCTGTGTAGCTTCTGTCTAATGGTCCTGACTCTGACTATATATATGCCTGATGACTTGAATTATAGCATCAACATTATAGGTGCTGTGAATTGTTGTAGGAGCTGGGGATGTTTGCACTAGGAATTTGCTATGTTTTTGTTAGTCAACAACCCAGCCATGTTTTATATCCTTGTTGAGAACAAATGGTGTTTCTGTGGGATTGGCATTTAGATATATTTAACAAAACTTCTGCAAATCATTCCCTCAGCATCAAATCTTAGTTGCATAGAGACAATTGCCTACACACATATGCTTCCCTTTTGTTTCTTGATTCTTCATTTGATCAGCTTTGTGATTGGCACTGTTTTGAAATAGCTGTGGGATTTGACTGCTGGAAAGCTATTACATGATTTCAAGTCTCATGAAGGTCAGATTCAGTGCATGGATTTCCATCCCCATGAGTTTCTTCTGGCAACAGGTTAGTGTTGCTATAGTATGGAAATCAATAACTTACATTTCATTTTACAGTTCACTTCATGCTGTATTCTTGGCCACATGCTTTTTCCCTATGAAGCAGTTGTGACTTAATGCTGTAATTCATTTAATCATAAAGAGATGATCACATTTTCAAAAAAAGAAAAAAAAAAGAAAAAAGAAAAAAAAAAGAGATGATAACATGTCTAACTTTTTCTAGCTTTCATTTCGGCATTTAGACCAGCAGTCTTCTTTAACTTTGAATTAACTGCAGAAGTTAATTTGATGAATAAGAAAAATTTATAAGTGAATTTACTCTCTTTTTGCCCCACCTCAAAATGTAAAATACTTGTATTTTTGTATGAAAAAACTGTAATGATGATTAATCGTTATATGCTTGAATTCCTACCTGTGGAATCTTGAGAACCTGTTAATAGAAACTTGCAGTATCCTGGAGAATTCATGTCTCGCCTTTTATTTTATATTTCTTTTGCCTTTGTGTAAGGTTCTGCTGATAGGACTGTCAAGTTTTGGGATCTTGAAACCTTTGAACTGATTGGTTCAGCAGGGCCTGAGGTAATTTTATGTTTTAAGGGATGGCCAGTGCTAACAAATTGGCATTACAAGATCTCTAATGATTATCTTCTGACGAGGAAACTCATTGTCTTATTTTTTCATTCTATTCCAGACCGCTGGAGTTCATTGTTTGACCTTTAATCCTGATGGGAGGACACTACTCTGTGGATTGCATGAAAATCTTAAAGTAAGCTCAATTCTTTATTGTCCTCTTTTTGGAGGGCTGTACTGTTTTCATGTTGATTTACTAGGTTGCACATTTTTATATTCCTTTATAGGTTTTCTCTTGGGAACCGATAACATGCCATGATGCTGTGGATGTGGGATGGTCCAAATTGTCTGATCTCAATGTTCATGAAGGGAAGCTTCTTGGCTGCTCTTATAATCAAAGCTGTGTTGGAGTATGGGTTGTAGATATTTCGGTAATAGATACTGTTTAGACATTCTACTTGTGCATGGTTTTTTTGCATTTTTTTATGCTGGATGGTTCGATCTCATTTTTAATCTGAATTACTGGCTACATTTTTATATTTTGTACAGCGTATCAAACCATACACAATAGGCAATGTTAATCAATACAATGGATATTCGGAATCTAAGTCAAGTGTTAGTGGGAATCAATCAATATTGCTCGAGTCCACTGCAAAGGCCAGTTTGGCAAGACTTTCTGTTTCACAAAATTCAGAATCCTTAGTAAAGGAAACAAAACCTATCGGAAGGTTTTCAGTTTCTCAAAATTCAGATCCTGTTAAGGAGTCTACTAAGGAGTCAAGGGTTTTGGCATGTATGTTGCTTTTGAATGTCTTTTTTCTTTTAGCTTATTATGGTTTTTGGCTTTGTATTTATTCTCTCATTCTGCACACACACACACGCATGCACAAACACAGAACTTGGTTTTAACTAAGTTATATTGGGACTCATCTTTTCATTTCTGGTGCTAAAAACTGGTTGAAGCCACAGGAAATGTACTTGGCACTCCACAAAGGGTCAGCTTAAACTCTGCTCCAAAGGCTACAATGGCTGGTTCAATAACGGTTAATGCAGCAGCCCCGAAGAGAAATTGTACGAAGGTCCAATCAACAGCTAATGCTCCAACCTTCAACAAGACAGATGTCATACCTGTGATTGTCCCCAGAACCAGTACAAGGCTGGAGCCAGCATCAACTGATACTAGAAAAGAAATTGGGATTGCCAGCAGAACAATGCCATTTTCTTTGCAGTCAAAAACAAGTGAATACAGAAAATTTGCAAATAGCAGAGATGACATGGACCGGCTAACTATTTCTGTCCCTTCTGAGACTCCAAGTTCCAGGTCTACAGAATTGAGCAGTTTTGCAGATAGGAATACTTTACCTATAAAAGGCTCAATTCATGGAATATCAGCTGTAGAAAGGCATAACAAAGATGATAGAACTATTGGGTTAGGAAAACAGGATTCAAATTTGATGACTGAGCCACCTATTAGCTACCAGGATGAAAATTGTAAGTATTACCATCTCTAACAAAAAAATGCTGTGCCATTGATTTGGCGTCCCTGTATTTAATGAAAACGCATGTGTAGACGTAGTAATTTATTAATGGATTATGGTGTACAAACAATTGCAAATAGAAAAGTCTTCATTTGCTAGTTTCTGTTGCTCAAATTGAGAACTTAGTTGCTGGAATTTCTTGGTGTAACTATTGTCTTTTTTATTAGTCTATATAAGATGTGTGGACTTTGGGATTATCTTTTCATTATATTTGGAGGGCATTTTTATTTTATTTTATTTATTTTGGTTTGGTGCAGTGGGGGAAGGAGAGGGGTGGGTGGGAAGGTGGTGGGTCAGCGAGGATGTATTTGGATTAGCAATTAGGGGCCAACAATTGGTGTTTGGGGTATTGATTTACCATGATGACAGTGTTTCAAAATTGCAGCAATTGGTATTTTAAAATTTTAATTGATATGCTGAAAGCTAGAATTCTGGGCACTCAGCCTCGTATTTTCATCTGTCAACCACAACAGCTAACTTAAGGTTTGACGCTTCAGACAGAAATTGCTTCTTTCAGCAATTTGCATATTACACAATTAAGCTAAAATTCACTAAAAATGATAATTCAAAATTTTTAACTTAAAATTTATACTAAATTCAATAAGTTAAAGTTATTGGGCTTTTAAACAAATCAGATATTAGTGATTTCAGCGATTGTATTATCAACATTTAAATTAAGTTGTTAAATTTTCAGCACTTAAATTCAGCTTTATCAAACACTACCTGAATGTTAGTTTATATTAAAAGAGAATTCCAGTGGTCATTAACCTGATTTCTGACCTTGTCCATGTGCTATAAATGTGTTCAAGCTGTACCTTGATTTGTTGGATGTTAAGCCTTTTTTTTTTTCCTCTACTACTAAGTTCTAATTACTCTGAATACTTTTTAAAGATCTTTGCTCTTATGTTGATGATGTGTTGGAAGTGTTGAAATTTGTAATATGTATTTCAGATGAGACACGGGGGCATAAAGTAAACAGAGATATGACCTCTGTAGAAAGTCAAAAAGGAGGTATGGTTGACCTTTCTATAAGTTTGTCAACAATCTAAAGTCTCAACTTACCTTAGATGTTCATATTATGCAGGAATAATGCGTTCACTTGTCATAAATTGGGAGAAAAGGGGAAGGTCTCCTAATTATGAGGGACCTACTTCTGGGAGTTCTCCTGGTACAGCATCTGTGGTGAACATGCTTTCTTTTAATACGGTAGGGATAGAGTTCAATTTGCTTTTTGATATACTTCTTTTTTTGTTTCTTCTTTCTTCTTTTGAAAACTGGTGTTTCACAGTTACTTGGTGATGCATCAATATATTATTCATTTTCCTAATGAATTGTAGCATGATTCATTTGTAAATAATGAAAAAGAATGAAAGTTGCTATTTTTATGAAGTTGCTTTAAGGGGCTTAGTAGTGATATAGTATTTTATCCTTGCTTGTATGGCTGGCTGACACCGTAAAATTTTGAAATTTACACTTCACAATTCAATTGTGAATGATATAAAATGTAAGATGTCTTAAGACATGGTAATTTTATCGTTATTATATTTAAAACTTCAACTTCCGGTTTATACTCTACCAATTCCTAACTTGAAGCTCTCTCTGATTGTTTTATTTTTAAAGATCAATTCAAAGAAAAAATTTTGTGGTAAATTGACACACAACTCTCCGGTATTTTACTTTGCAATACTTATTTTTAAATGTAAATTGAACAAGAGAAGGCCATTTTAGCATGACAATGGAGAACCATACTAACCATGATCTTGATTGATGGTGTCTATCCCTTAAATCTTCATTTTCAGGCAAGGTCCTGTTCAACCCTTTTCTGAAACCATTTAAAGTGGCATTTTCATTTTTTACCAATCATGTTTTATTGTAGTCAAATTCCCTGCAATCCCTTTACCTTTGCAATGTTACTTTTTCTTCCTGAATGCATGGCAATGTTCCAAACTTTGATGCTTCAATTACCCCCAGCATATACATTTTAATGAACAGGATAGAACTGTCCCTCATTTTTTCTAGGACATGCCCTGCTCCTAATGGAGCAAGAATGGGATGAAATAACTGGTGACTGGGTTGGAATAGTGAGAGATTGAGAAACCGAAAAGTAATTAAAGATCAAGACTGCCTACCTTGCCTCACCCCAATATAGTGTATATCCTCTTTTAATGAACTTAAGTTCTTGGTTAGTGATATGAAATTTGGAACTCTTGAGTGTTTTTCCTGGTTATGTTCAATTACTAATATTGGATATAACCATGTATCGAACATTTGTAAGACTTGCAATAAAATTGTTACATGAAGAGTGCAATGCGGTTGCTTTTATTTCTTTTGTTGTTCCAAACTAATATGAAGTGCTCTTTTTTTTTTTTCACTTTTGTGGAATATATATGCAGACCTTTGTGATGATTATCCACTGCATTTTTCTCTCTCCCTCTCATTCTTTTTGCCTCCTTCCCTCGCTCTCTCTCTCTCTCTCTCTCTGCACATTGGTTGTGAATTCCGGACTAGCTTGTATGACTTTATCTTAAAATGTTTTTAACCTCCTTTTACAATGATATTCTACAATATGTTTCTTTTGTACTTGTGTTTAGCCTCTTTCCGTTTCTGTCACTGTAATGGTGTACTAAAATTTGTGTTTTTTCATGTGAACATTTGAAGATTAAACAGAGAGGACCCTCCCCATCTACTGAAAAGGAAATGGTTTCTTTTAGTGATGAAGATGCCATTGCAGATGCAATGGAACAACATGACCAATTTATCAGCTGTATGCAGTCTCGTTTAGCAAAGTTACAGGTGAGATATGCAGAGTAGAGATTAAACTAAGATGGGTGTGCATGTGAATGTTGTAAAGAAAATAATAATTGTAGAAAGAGCTCCTTTTCTTTTTTATCTTTGAAAGGGATCTGGTTTTTGAATTGTGGCAAAGTTGGCCATTCAAATTTACAGCAGCGTAAACTCGTGTAGATAAATTATCTAATATCTTTTCCATCTCTATCACAAACGGTATGTAGTAGTAAAATTTGAATGAGTTTGCCTTGCTTTTACTGAATTTTTTTAAACATTGATCGCTTAGAATATTTTGTATGTTACTTCGATCTTTTAGTACTTCATGAGCATCCAACTGCCATAAAAGGGTATCGCTGCAGTTGAACCCAATCAAGTAGTGGCTATAATGCCTTGCAATCTTAAGGTGTTCATTTCCTTCATTTTCTTTGAGCTGTAAAAGTTCCCTCATTTATCTTCTTTTTGAAAGTATTACTTGCAAGAACTGCTCCAATAGTCTGAATATATACTCTTGTTGCTTCTTTCCTCCATTAGCTTAATTACAAACCAAGGGTAACCTTTTCATCATACTTTTATTTTAATCTAGATCAGGAATTTTCATTTTTTACTGGGTATTTGTTTTATCATGTGATTTATATTAACTTGATATTTGTATTGGATATTTATAGATGTAAGGATAAAGTGGTCAGCATGTTCTAAGCACATTTAGCCTTTGTTTGGTTGTCAACTAAAATACAAAAGAAAGTAAAACTTATAAAATTTATTTTATTATACTCTTATCATTCTAAGTTGATAAAGGATAAATTAGTAACTTCCTAGACTATGACATTTTTATTTTTTCTATTTTCCTCAATTTCTCTTCAAATTGGTGGGAAAATGATTTGGAGAATTGGAGAGAAATTGGATGAAGTTATTTCTATTCTTTTCTCTCCTTTTCTTTTTCTTATTTTTGTCCAAATAAAGGAAATAAGAGAAAAAAAGTTCCTATTCTCTTCTTTTCCGTCCATTTCCCTTGAAGCAAAGGCTTAATATTCTATGGTACCATTATTTTAATTGACATATATTAAGAGACTGACATTAGTGATATAACTGATTTATAATATACGGGATTTGATGTGTATGTTCAGTTAAGCACAAAATTGCTGAACCTTGTGTGGTTGTTGTAGGTTGTATATAGATATTGGGAGAGAAATGATGTCAAGGGGGCCATTGGTGCAGTGGAGAAGATGGCTGATCATGGTGTAAGAAACTTCCACCACCCCTCCTCCCCTCTCAAAAAAGAGACATAAGAAAGTTATTTGGGCTCTAGAATTTTTCTTCAGTACTAAATCACAATAACGCACTTCATTTCTTCTGCGTATTGTGAATTACAGGTCCTTGCTGATGTAACCAGTGTTGTGACTGAAAAAATTGACATTGTCACATTGGATGTTTGTACTGGTCTTCTGCCACTTCTTACTGGCCTTCTTGAAAGTGATATGGATAGGTAATAAACTTTTAGCATTTCTTTCTCTCAAATATGCTTACTGCTAGCCAGTCCCACAGCATAGGTGTGTGTTTTCACATTATGGGAAAGTAATGTTGCCTGTGATAATTATGCCAATATCAAGACAGTAGTGCTTCTGTGTGTGTTTCTCTTTTCAATTCAGTACTACAACTGCATTTATATCTATTGGAATGTAATTTTTTGGTAATCTTCTGTGACATGGGGATATTGTACTGTGATTAGAGAGGGGCTTCATTGGGATAAGGGTCAGAATCTTTTGCCTCTTTCACAGGCTGAAGTGCAGGGGATTTTTTCTTTCTTCTTTTTCAAAAATTTCCCTTGTTATAGTTTTACTGGTACTTCAAAAAGCCTATTCAAACTTTCTTCAAGTATTCTGAAGACAAAAGCTTAATGATTCTGTTTCAGTTTGATGTTTTAGTTGATTTAGAGGCCTAATTTAGGTCCATGTGCAATGCTAAAAACAAAGCATTCCATGTATCGTTCCATAAGTTTCTTTAATGGGAGATGAAGGTTAAAAATTACTATGGCAGTTGGATATGAGCAAAGGGCAGTCACCTTTGTTAGATAATATCAGTGTGCTGAAATTGAGTAAAATATCAACATTTTGCTTAAAAGTAGATTATGGAATGTCCTGGGATTTCATTTGCTATTGATATATATAGCTCTTTTCTCAAGTTTTAAAGTCTGCATCAAAGTAATTTATGTATGGTATGCATGGTGCTTTCCACTTCCCAGTCATGGTACAGTAATCGGGATAGGGTGCACCACTTAGCTTTCTATATGCTGCGGGGGGGTAGTGGTGTTATGCTAGTTTTGTTGTGTATGCTGGTCACCAGTCATTTTGTTATTGGATTTATGTTTCATATAAGCATTTCATGAATTAGCGAATTGTCCATTTTATTTTATTTAAGTTGAAACAAGTTATAGTCAATGCATTAACTCTACAAAGCACTGTGGATTAATTGGGGTTTGTCCACAAAGCATCTGCCAATCTCTTGTTGCAGCTGGCACTTAGCGTGACCATTTTTTTCTGTGGACATAAATACACTATAATATCTTCTCTTTGTAACTAATTAGCGGATCAAATTTTAAAAGTCAAGATATCAATAGTTGTTCAACATACTAATTTACTGCCAATGGCAACAAATTGTTCATGATTGTTAGTTAAAGGCAGACCTTTGGAGTGCCTGAGGCTCAAGGTGCTGGCCCTAGTGCTTCTACTAGGTGAAGGTGAGCAACATCTAACAGGTGTTTGCCTTCTTCTGGGTGCAAGGCCCAAGAAGTGCACCATTATTGACATATTCTCAATAGGAAATTTCATGTTGAAGCATAAAATAATAGAAATACAATTGTTCAACATCATAAAAGATAAAAAATAATTCAAAAAACCTCCATTATAATTGTTTTCTTCGACTTCTTGCTTTTTTCTTATTGCCTATCTTCTTTGATCCTTATGATGATGCTTCCATTTTCCCCTACTTCATAACTCTGTCACATCAGCATCTTGATTATCACTTATTTGAACCATCTCTACCAATGCCATCTTGGGTGCGCAAGTTTTTTCACAATTTTTTTCTTTGTTAAAATTTTATTCTCAATTGTGGAAGCGAAATTGGATTTTGTGTTTTCTTCTTTATTATTATTATTATTTCCACTGCCTCTTCTTGTTTGTTTGGTTGGCTAGATAAAATCAAATGCTAAAAGTAGGTTGGAGATTTTGAATGTAGCTGACAAACAACCTGATTTTGAAGGTCTGGATTGGGAACCATCATGACCTAGATAGTTAATAAAGTACTGAAGTCAGGGACGTATGTCCGAGATCATGTTAGAATAGTTTTTTTTTTGTTAATTAGGTAACTATGTTGACATTTGCCACTTGAAACATTCTTACAGTCCCCCTTACTACAGTTGTGCTTCTTATCTTTAACCATTTTGTAATTTAACAATGTCTGGCTTCAGTTTTATAAATAGTCCATAATTTTTTTGGATCGAGATACCTGTATTTTAACTGCCTGTCTTGTTTAGGCATTTGAGCATCTCTTTGGACATCCTGCTTAAGCTGGTCAGAATATTTGGTTCCATGATCTATTCAGCTGTCTCAGCATCAATGCCTGTTGGTGTGGATATTGAAGCAGAGCAGAGGTATTCACATTTTCATCTCATTTACTACTGGTGGTATTAAGAGCAACGATGTTAACTTTGATGATAATTTGTTAATTCTTCTGTTTCATAGGTTGGAACGTTATAACCTTTGCTTTATAGAACTTGAAAAGGTTAAGCGTTGCTTGCCTACACTCATGAGGTGAATAATAAAATTTTCTGTTTGACTTGCTGCTTATTCTAATTAGCTGTCAGATAATCATTTTTCTCTCTACTTGTTTCTTTTGTGCCATAGAAGAGGGGGCTCAGTTGCAAAGTCCTCCCAAGAGCTAAATCTAGCTCTTCAAGAAGTTTCGTGAGTGAACACAAGTTGAGTGGAAGTGCACTTTGTTTTTGGCATAACATGGATTGGATTAATGTGTTTCTCTGAAAGAGGAGCGAGTTCGTGTATTTTAGGATTTAAACAGATCTTCATGGGTCATCCAATGCATCAAGCTTTTCTGTTTGATCTTGGGATCTCCATGTACATTCATCCTTGAATGGAGGAGTTAACTTGTAGCTGATTTTACCATATTAACTGGAACCTGAATGCTAATGGATGTCATACCTGCTACTGGTGGCTGCACAGTATTGGTGAACATCGGAATGTATCGGATTGGTGGACAAGAGGGAAAGAGTTTTAACCACTATGAATCAAAACCTAATGTGGCAAATAACATTATAACTTTTGCAATGTATCAATCCTATAATTTTTTTTATAACATATACGGATGGATGGACTGGAACTGTTCATATTGAGGTTATGCTAATTATGTGGTCAAATCTCAAAGCTGATTTGGTTCTTGTGCGTCTGTCTCTGCTTTTCTTATGCATGGAGGTATATGATGGACTGCACACGGATAGAATTGGCTTGGTATATAACTTTGCCTTCCAACTAAATGGAAAAGTCTATTGTACTTCTATATTCGAACTGTACTGACTGCCTTTCTATTTTGAGCTATTGCATTCCTGGACATTTATTTTTGACTTAATTGTGTATTTGAAATTTTATGCTGTGATCAGTAGGCATAATTTACAGTTAAAATAAGTGAATAAAATAAAAGTCTCTGACGTTATACATTTTTATTTCAATTTAAGCCTGAAAAAAAAAATGATCAGACTTGAATTGACATAAAAATGTATAAAGTCAGGTTTTTATATTATTCAGTTGCGAATTTGAAAATTATAAAGCAGTAGTTAAAATTTCGATAATGCATTGAAGAGGTTAATTAAAGGTCAGAAAGGCAGATAATGGATTATTTGGCAAGAAAAATTTCACACGAATGTGAAGCGCGCATTTGTTTGCTATAGACTAATAATTGAATATTTGTATGTAGGTTTTAAAGATGGAGGTTCAATTTTTATTCTTTTTGCATTGTTACGATTCATTTGAATAAATAATAATTTGACGTAATTAAATATTTAAATTATATTTATTTAATAGTTTAGCATTTCAGAAACATAAATTAAAACAGAATAAGCCATCACATGATAATTTTAAGGCCGCATTCGGAATACCTTTATTTTTTGATAAAACCAAAATGTGTTTAGTAATGTTATTAAATTTTAGATTTTCCTAACTAGACTAGAAATGTTTTTGCACTAAATATGAAATTTATAAAATATGATTTTGAGAGTAATTGTTTTGAAAAAATATTTGACTAAAGGCTCAAAATAAATCCATCTAGTATTAATATTGTCTCGATTAAATTCTTAATTTTTTAAACCAAATATGCTTTTTATTAATAAAAAATGGGCCATTTGGGCGCTTAGTATTAGGAGAACTAAATTGCCGTTGAAAATGATAACGTGACACTATAAGATCTATTAATTCACTTTGCATTTTTTTTAAATAATTAAAAATATTAAATTAATAAATGCATTTTTAAATAATATTTAAAAATTAATTTTTTTACATATTATAAAAATACAAATTTTATAATCTACTTCGTATTTTAAGCAGTAGCTGACACATCCAGGTGACACGCCCAAGCCAGTGGCCGTGTAACATGACACGGCCACACCTATTAGAAGCAAAGAGAAGAGTTGGCAAAATGAAGAAACAAAAAGGGACATACCCACATGAAACGGCCAAGCCACTGTGACGGCCAGAAGCTTGGCCGTGTCATCTAGAGGAAAAGAAGGAAAGAATGGGGCAGAAGGTGACACGACCAACAAGCTTGGCCGTGTCCCAAAGCAAAATATGAGACACGGCCAAGCCACTCTTGGCTTGGCCGTGTCACCCTATAAAAAGATGATTATTTTGCTCGAGTTTGAGGATCAAGTGGGGGACAACCAATTACTTTTGCTAAAAGAAATACAAAACAAATAGAATGTGGGGAACAAGGGAAAGTGGTGTGAGTTGGAAGGCATAGGCTTGAGCTTTGGAGGGAAAATAAGAAGAGAAGAAGAGGGAGTTTTGAGGGAGAGCTTCTGCAGAGAGCTGGAGGTTTTGTGCAGAAAACAGAGAACAGAGGCAGAGAAGAGAGGTTTGAGAGGAGGAGGTTGTGCATACACATTTTGGGCAAGGAGGGAGTGACACTTTCCTTGACTCTTCATCTTCATCCTCCATTTCCATCCTCTCCAACATCTGCATCTTCCATTGGCAGCTCCTGAAGATTCAAGAAGCTACATTGAAAGGGGTTTTTCTATTTTCTCCTTTTATGTATTTTAATGTTATTGTTGTTGTTGTTGTATTAAGTGTATTGACATGAACTAAATCATTCTCTATCTAGATGTTAATGAACCCTAGCTTATTTGTATGATTGGATACTTTTAATTGATTGAGTTGTTTTATTCTTATGATGCTTAATGATTATTGCCAATTGATGATAGCATGCTTATTGATTGGTTGCCATTTTCATATTATTGACTTGAGAAAGCTTGATATGAATTGATTACTCATAAGGGTTGAGGATTGATTGGGGTGCTAGAGATAGACCTATAAGATCCTTTGGTTTATAGTTCCTTATTCTTAATGCATGATCTATTTAATTGTGTTTTGAGAAGAGATTCCGGCATTCTACTTAGTGATTAGGGATTAATTCGCTCGAGAGAGGTTTTAGTCTAAGTTAGAGGAATGCCAACTCAACTCTATCATGTAATGTAATTGAGGCTAGGGGGATTCAATATCTAGATAGTATCTTTATCATCAATCCTTTTTACACAACACACAATTTATCTTTACGTGCATTTATTTAAGTTAATTGTCTTCAATTACAAAACTTCACACAAAAATATTAATTTGCTAAACAACAGTTAAGGTTTGCATTAGTGCTTGGCGTTGTCCTCAGTGGAACGATACTTCACTCACTACTTTATTACTTGGGCGACCCGTGCACTTGCGGTATTGCTATAGCGCAGCTCGCGCTCACCAAGTTTTTGGCGCCGCTGCCGGGGACAATGGTTTCAATACTAGTAATATAATTAAGACTGTTGATTTAGTTTTATTTTTATCAAGAATGTCTGTTTATTTTCTGTGAATTGTTTGTGTGTTTTTCTTTGAATTGTTTGTTTGTTTTCTGTAAATTTGTTTGTTTGTTGTGTTTGAATTTGTTTGTTTATTTGTTTTTGTTTAAATTGCTGAGTGCCTTTTGTAAAGATGCAGTTTTTAAGGCACGAGGGAGTTTATGATAGGGACTATAATTCTAACATGGTATGTGCAGCATGTGGCATTGCAGGACATAGTGCCAATACATGTTCATTTGGTTTCGAATGATACCAAGAATGGCACGAGGAAGAATATGACTACCAAAGTGTAACACCCCTATACCCCATATACGTACACAGCATGCTATTACGATCGTAATATACGTATACTGAATATAGGATTGCCACAATTTATTAAACAAACGACTCATTTCTTTGACAATAATATGAACACATTTAAATCATTTAAAAAAAATTTATAAAAGACAAAAGATAAAAATGTTTATTTAAAAGCAGCGGAAAATATAATAATTATTTACAAATACTTATACATCAAAACTCAAGTTTTACAAAACGTAAAATATATACATGTTTGGCAGTATGTCTTTGATCTTTAAGCTCCACTATCAATGCCTCAAAATCTAGACTCTACTCGGTCTAGAGGAACTCTCTGATTCTTCTCTGTCACCTGCGCGATGAACCACAATCGCGCTAAGCCAACGACTTAGTGGTACAAACTATAATAATCTTATACTTTAATGAAATGCAAATGTTATAATTTCAAACATATAAACAATTCTCAAGAATCTCATTATTTATTTATTTCATCATTTATGATTTACATTGACACAAAGACACTTATGGGCCCAAAAGACACTAATATGTTATTCAAAGTTCAGAGTTACTGCTTTGGTCTATAATCACAATCATCAAGCCCGTAGGCAATATATATATATATCTCTATCCATGGATAGGGTAACAGACTCAGTCTCTTGGACCTCAACTCGGCTAAACTCGAGGAGATTCCTCAACCCGGCAAGACTGTTACCTGTAACAGACCCAGTCTCTTAGACCTCAACCCGGATAAACCGAGGAGATCCTCAACAAGGCAAGACTGTTACTATATTTCACATTTCACATTTATCAACTGGAATCGGCTTACGACCCGGTCTTTTCACCTATCCAGTACTTTATAGGCATGCCGTCAAACCCATAACTCTGAAGGTTGAATAACACATTAGACACATAATCTTTTCATTTATATCTTTATACATTTCTTTCTCAATTCACTATAGCCAACAACCATGGCTTCATACCTCATAATCAAAATAGGCAACCATGCCTCAATCATCTCATTAGCATCATTGTAGCCAACTACCATGGCTTCATATCTCATTAGATAATATACAATATCAATTGCATTAACACCATCATCATAGCCAATTACATTGGATTTTATATCTCATTATATCTCAAATCACATTAAATCAATTGATCATTCAAGTATACACAACCAATTGCATTAACATACCTTTCATATTTCATAAAATGCTTTAACCCTGTAATCAATTGCTTAGCATATGTATAATCAAATATGTCAAGTATCAAATCATGTGAGTGTATGCAACAATGTAGTTTGTACTTACCTTAGGAACAACTCACACCAATCTACAACCTCTCTTTCAAGAATTCTTCACCACCTAGGTTAGGACAATTCAACCTCTTCAATACCTAAACCAAAGGTGATAATCCATACTCACTTAGAGATACATATAAGATAATAAGACTAAGAACCAACTAGGGCAAGCCCTAAACATGACACGCTCAACAACAAGGGCGTGTCCCTGACCGTGCCCTAAACTCACAACACATAAGCTTTGACACACTCAGAACCACGGGCGTGTCACTGAACGTGTAATACATTCTGTCTCACAGAAACATTGACACGTCCAACAACATGGGCGTGTTCATGGCCGTGTCAATTCCTCACCAACACAGTAGCTATGACACACTCAGTGACATGGGCGTGTCACTGGACGTGTCAATACTACAACTACACAGAAGCTGTGACACGCTTGGTGACATGGGCGTGTCACTGCTCGTGTCACCCATCCAAGATCACAGAACCATCGACACGCCCAAAGACTTGGCCGTGCTCATGGGCGTGTCAGGCCAAAAATCTAGATTCCAGCAACATCAACAACACAACCAACAAATCACTTCCTTTCACCAAAATCCACTTCAAACAAACTTAGCTCAACATACCCAAGAAGCATAACAAACTTGCAAAAACACCAAAACAACTAAAAACATACATCCAACACAAATCAAAATCATCACCACAAACCCAAAACACAACCACAATACTTTCACTTCCAACAACTTACTCTTTCCTTTAATCCAACCCCAAAATCCAAAATCACTTGAATCAAACACTCTTAAACACATCTTAATCAAACATATTCACATACCATCAACAATCAACCAACAAACTCAAACACATCTTAAAAGAAAATCAAGGAATCAAGAGGAAACTTACCAAGGATGAAGAAACTCTTAAATTTCCATCTTGATCACTTGAAAACTTCCTTAAATCTTGAGTTAGAAGATCAAATCTCTTTCTTGCTCTCTTGGTTCTTTGATAGCCGGCCACAAGGAAAGAAAAGGAAAGAAAAGAAATGGACCACCGAAAAAGAAAGAAAGAAAGAAAGAAGAAAAGAAAGAAATCAAAGTCAAATCTCACCCACTATCTCCTCAAAATCCTCTCCTCCAAGCATTTATATTAAAATATTCCAAATATCTCATTCCACTCACTTAATTTTCCATTTCCATTAATTAACTTACTTAATTAAAATCATTAACTAATCATCTTTGACCTCCACTAACTTGACTTGTATATGTTGTGTATATTGCTATATATACAACATATACACTCTCTCTTCACTTCCTTTTTCTTTCCAATTACACAAATACATTAAATTCAATTAAAACAACAATTATACCCAAAACTTCTAGGGCACACTTTGGGATATTACAATTCTCCCCCTCTAAAAAGAAATTTCATCCTCGAAATTACCTGATCTCAAGTTTGAAACTATTGAGGATATTGATCTCACATTGCTTGCTCACTCTCCCAAGTTGCCTCTTCTCTACCGTGATTCTTCCATAGAACTTTCACCAATGGTACTCTCTTATTTCTCAACTCTTTCATTTCATGTGCCAGAATAGCAATTGGTTCTTCTTCAAAAGTCAGATCCGAACTCACCTCAATAGATTCAACTGGTAAAATGTGAGATGAGTCTGATCTGTATCTCCGCAACATAGAAACATGGAAGACATTGTGGATTCTATCCAATTCAGGCGGTAAAGCAAGTTGATACGCAACTAGTCCGACTCTTTCCAATACCTCGTAAGGTCCAATAAAACGAGGACTCAGTTCTCCTTTACGACCAAATCTTAAAATCTTTTTCCAAGGAGACACTTTAAAAAATACTTTATCTCCTATATTAAACTCTATGTCTCTCCTCTTCAAATCTGAATAAGATTTCTGTCGGTCTGAAGCTGCTTTTAACCGATCTCGAATTATCTTTACTTTCTCTTCAGTCTCTTTAACCAAATCAGGACCAATTAGTTTGCCTTCTCCAAGTTCATTCCAACATAAAGGCGTTCTACATCTTCTACCATACAATGCCTCAAATGGTGCCATACCAATACTGGATTGATGACTGTTGTTGTAAGCAAATTTCAGAAGTGGCAAAAATCTGTCCCAACTTCCAGAGAAATCAATGACACAACTTCTCAACATATCCTCAATAATCTGTATCACTCTTTCTGACTGCCCATCTGTCTGAGGATGAAAAGCAGTGCTAAAGTGTAATCGAGAACCCAATGCATCATGCAAACTCTTCTAAAACCTTGAAGTAAACCGGGGATCTCGATCAGACACTAAAGAAATCGGGACTCCATGCAACTTCACTATTTCATTAATATACAGCTCAGCCAGTCTCTCAAGAGAATAGTCCATTCTAACTGGAAGAAAATGAGCTGTCTTTGTTAACCGATCACCAAACAACCAGATAGTATCATACTTCTTCTGAGTCAATGGCAAACCAGAAAAAAAACCCATTGTCACTCTCTCCCATTTCCATTCAGGCACTTTTAAAGGTTGAAGCAACCCTGTTGGAACTTGATGCTCAGCTTTCACCCTCTGACAAGTGAGACACTTGGATACAAATTCCGTTATGTCTCTCTTCATACCAGACCAATAATGCTGTTTCAAATCATGGTACATCTTTGTACTTCCAGGATGCATAGCAAAAACTGATTGATGTGCTTCTTCTAAAATGATCTTTCACAAACTATTATCATTAGGAACACACAACCTATCCTTGAACCAAAGACTACCATCACTTTTCACATAGAAATCTTGGCTCTCCCCATTTTGGCAATCCGATACAATCTTTTGAATTTTCTCATCAGCCAATTGAGCCTCTTTAATCTGATCTAACAATACTGGTCTCAACTGCAACTGAGCCAATAATGCACCATCATCGCATGATTCAAAACTAGCATGCAATGCTCTCAATTTAACAAGCAACGAGAGTGAATACACAGTTAAACTTGCCAAAGACTTCCAACTCAAGGCATCCACAACAACATTTGCCTTACCCGGATGATAATCAATCAAACAGTCGTAGTCTTTAATCAACTCTAACCATCGCCTCTGTCGAAGATTAAGCTCTCTTTGAACTCCCAAATATTTTAAACTCTTATGATCTGTATAGATAAAACACTTTTCCCCATACAAGTAGTGTCGCCAAATCTTCAAAGCAAACACTATCGCTGCCAATTCCAAATCATGTGTCAGATAATTAAGCTCATGCGGCTTCAACTGCCGAGAAGCATAAGCTATGACTTTATCTTCTTGCATCAAAACACATCCTAAACCATTATGTGAAGCATCACTATAAATCACATATGATTTATCTTCCACGGGTAAAGTAAGAACAGGCGCTTGAGTCAACATTTCTTTCAACTGTTCAAAACTAGCTTGACATTGTTCTGTCCACACAAATCGAACTCCCTTCTGAAGCAATCTGGTAAGTGGAGTAGCTATCAAGGAAAAACCTTTCACAAACCGTCGATAATAGCCTGCCAAACCCAGAAAACTTCTAACTTCAGTCACTGACTTCGGTGGATTCCAATTCAAAATAGCTTCAACTTTACTTGGGTCGACTCTTATACCATCTGCTGAAACTATATGACCCAGAAAAGTCACTTGGTCAAGCCAAAACTCACACTTTGATAGCTTAGCATACAATTACTTCTCTCTCAAGATCTGCAATACAATCCGCAAATGCTTGTCATGCTCCTCTTCATTTCGCTAATACACCAAAATATCGTCGATAAAAACCACCACAAACTGATCCAGATAGGGCCTAAACACCCTATTCATCAAATCCATGAAAGCTGCAGGTGCATTCGTCAGCCCAAAAGGCATCACTAAAAACTCATAATGCCCATACCTTGTGCGAAAAGCTGACTTAGGAACATCTTCAGCTCTAACCCTCAACTGATGGTACCCTGATCTCAAATCAATCTTGGAAAACACTGCTGCTCCCTTCAATTGATCAAAGAGATCATCAATCCTAGGCAAAGGATACTTATTCTTGATAGTCACTTTGTTCAATTGCCTATAATCGATGCACAATCTCATAGTACCATCCTTCTTCTTCACAAACAAAACAGGAGCTCCCCATGGAGAAACACTAGGGCGAATAAACCCTTTATCCAACAACTCCTGCAATTGCACCTTCAACTCTCTCAACTCAGCAGGTGCCATTAGATAAGGAGTAATAGAGATGGGAGTGGTACCAGGCAACAGCTCGATACCAAACTCAACCTCTCTCTCAGGGGGTAACCCTGGCAACTCCTCAGGAAACACATCTGGAAAATCTGCAATTGTGGTTATACTGTCAAGTTGGGAACCTACTATTCTGGTATCCATAACATGAGCAAGATAAGCATCACACCCTTTTCTAATCAACCTTTTAGCTGTTACAGCTGAAACAAACAAGGATGCAAGTTGTCTTTGCTCACTAGACACCATCACAATTCTACCATCACCGGTTCTCAAGGTAACACACTTCTTTTGACAATCTACCACAGCTCCATGCTTAGACAACCAATCCATACCTAAGATTAAATCATACTCCTTAAAAGGCAATTCAATTAAATCCCCAAGAAACTCCTCTCCTTGCACTACCACTACACTATCACGATGGAACTTACTCACCTCGACACTATGTCCCAAAGGATTTATCACTAAGACGTCAAATCCTAAGGATTCTGAATGCAATTCAGACATAGGCAATATGGATGCACTTATGTATGAATGAGTAGATCCTGGATCAATCAAAGCAAGAACTGAAATGCCAAATAAAGAGAATGTACCCGCTATAGCTGCTGAAGCATCCGGCTGCCTCTGCATCACATAAACTCTCTGAGAAGATCCGGCCTCATCTGGCCTATTTCCTCCGGATGTCGACCCTCCTCTCTGACTAAACCCGGGCCGACCACCTCTACTAAAACCTCTACCCCCTCGACCACCTCTGCTAACACTCGGTCGAGAAGCTGCAGACTCAGCCTATCTATACTCTTGCATCTCAGGACAATCTTTAATAAAATGAGCTGGTGACCCACATCTATAACACCCAGCCGATCCACCAACCTTCCAACAAACACCTCCATGGTTCCTACCACAAAACTCACATGCAGGTAGAGTAGACCTCTGAACCACTAGAGTCGGAGCACTAGCTACAGAAGCTGTAGGTCTCGATCTCTGCCTCTGATACTGCACTGACCTACCCGACTGTCTCTGACTCCTACTGATCCTCGGAACAAAACTTCCTTTACCTCTCTTCACAGATGAAGACCTTGCCTCAAACTGGGGTCTCCTTACCCTAGTTGTAACACCCCGATACTCCATATAAGTACTATACATACACCTGGTATACATACAGTAAGTAGATAAAGTATAAGGATGTCACTTTTTGTTACATTATTAAAACCTTTCACAGAGTTCAAAACACAATACATAAATTTGAAGATCATTTGCACAATCGTTATACTTTTAATGATCTTACAAATATATCAAAATCTTATCTTTATCAAAACTTCATATATACATAAAAATATACTCTTGTTAGAAATACATCATAATTACCAATTTATACATGTATGCATCACCCTCTAATTGGTCTCGACAACTCTTAATCTTTTCGTGGCCTAACAAAAGACTTCATATCTTCCACCTAGTTACCTGCACGATTAAACGTCCGCGCTAAGCCAAAGAGCTTAGTAGTACAAATATAACATATAAACATACACTATATAAATTCTAACATATAATGATATATCAATTCAATGTATCATTAGTTCTTATCATGTTTTTCCTTTTTAATTGCATCTTTCATATTTCTCGACTAATTTCATTTATTTTATACATATATACATAACATTATCACCAACCACAATCCATCACTTATACTCACAATCAATATATCAATACACACATCACATATCATACTTCATAACATTATTTTATTCACAATGTACCAATCATGACTCACATTTCCAACAAAGGCAACCATAGATCTCATTACTCATTTATTTCAACATGTATATATATATCACATGGACAACAAAGACAGACTCGGGCCCAAAAGACACTAATATGCCATTCAATTTTCAGAGTTAATGCTTTGGTTCAATCATCACATTTATCATTATCCCAACTAGGCTTCAAGGATTAGGTTCAACCAAGCTTCAAGGGGAACAAAGCATGCTAAGTATCAACCCAACTTGGCTTCAAGAACTAATCCAACCTAGCTTCAAGGGTTGTAACATCTCAATTAGGCTTCAAGGACTAGACCCAACCAAGCTTCAAGGGGAGTAAAACATGTTAAACTTCAACCCAACTTGGCTTCAAGGATCAATTCCAACCTAACTTCAAGAGATTGTTACTAATATTAGGCATGCCACCAACAACAAACTCTGAAAATGGAATAACACATTAGCTACACAATTCATTTATTATTATTTCATTATCATCTCCATTCTCAATTGAATTATCATAGTCAATCACAATGGCTTCACATCACATTTGAGTTATCATAGCCAATCACAATGGCTTCACATCACATTTGAGTTATCATAGCCAATCACAATGGCTTCACATCACATTTTCTCTCAAATTCCCATTTCATATTTCATCATTGATATATATATATATATATATATAACATCAACTACATTAATTAAACAAACATATCATTATTCAATCATATCATCTAGGCATGCTTCAATCATATCATTCATATCATTATAAATCAAAACATTAGTTTCACATCTCTTTATGTCTTAATTCACATTATACACTTCATCATTTCTCAAGATACATTAACACCATTTATTATCAAAACATTTATCATAACAACTTGCATTGCACATACCTTTTTAGATGATCATTATAGCCTTCACACTATACAAATAACAACATTTGTCACATTGTATTAGCAATATAGTAATCTACTTAACACATTTATACTAAATGTGTTAAGTCTCAAAATCATATAAAAGATTACATCTATGTAGGTTTGTACTTACCTTAAACAATCCACACAACTCTAACATTTTCCTTTTTCCAAAGTTCTTCAATTTCCAAATTAGAGCAATTCACCTTCTTTGCAAAACCTAATCCAAAAATGATACAATTCATAAATTCCAATATCATTTATCACTTAATAACCTCTTACTAAAGCCTTAAATCACAAATTACACTTCCACATCACTCACAAAGGCCCACGGCCGTGGCCACCTCCACCCCCACGGGCGTGGCTTAGAAATCATTTCTGCCTTCCTAGCTCCATTCCCCCACGGCCATGGTTCTAATTGGCCACGGCCATGGCCAACCAAGGCCACGGGCGTGGCATCCATAAGGCTACTGCCCTCGGCCAAATTTTCAATTCTAAGCTTACAATTTCAACAAACCTCAACCACATGCAAATCTATGAAAAATAATCAAGCAAACTCAAGTTAAACATCAATAATCACTTCAAAACCCTAAAACAAATTCAATCCAACACTTCCAATATCAACAACAATTTAACTTCTCAACTTAACATCACTTTCAACACTTAAAAACATACCACACACAAATCTAATCCACCATCCATATCAACTCATCAATCCCAAACACAATTTCAAAAGAATAAAGGAAAATCAAGGAAAAGAACTTACCAAAGTTGATGAATTTCACAAATCTCCAACTTAATTCCTTGATTCTTCCTTCAATTTGATTTTAACACCTAAAAATTCTTCCTTGCTCTTTTGTCTATGGAGTACCCGGCCAAGAATAGGAAAGAAGAAAATTGAAGAGGAAAGTTAGAGACAAAGTCAACTTTGTCATCTCTTTAAACCTCCACCAAGCAATTCTTACAAGACAATTACTTATATACCCTTTCTTTAATTGTTTTAGCTTCCTTTCATCCACATGTCCTTTTTAGTAATTTCACATACAACAATTAAAATATCTTCTCCCCTTGACTCCTCATTTTGACCAACATATATGTTATATATATTACCATATATCCAACATATACACTTCCTCTCTTCACATTACTTTCCTTTTTAAACAATACCTAAACATTCTCTTTTCAATTTCTTTTCTTATCAACATTACATATACACATAATTCAAACAACCAACAATTATATCCAAACTTCTAGGGCATACATTGGGATATTACACTAGTCTCCTCCTCGGCAGCAGCTGCTGCAATATCTTGTGCTCTCTCAACACTCCTAGCTGCTGCAACTAGCTGAGAGAAATCCTGGTACCGAGAACCAGCAACAATGCACATAATAGAGGGCCTTAATCCCTCCTCAAATCTTCTGCATCGATCAATCTCGTCTGAGATAATCCCACCGGCATAGTGACTCAACCGGGTGTACTCAACCTCATATTCTGTCACAGTCCGGTTGTCTTGCCTCAAATTCAAGAATTCCATCTTCTTAATATCTTTATACTCCCTCGGAGTATATTTCTGCTCGAATTCCCTCAGAAAATCACCATAAGATAATGTAGGTGGATCATCCATGGCATGAGGAACCGTCTTCCACCAGTCATAGGCATCTTTCTGCAGAAGGGATCTTGCATAATCAAACTTCTCATCCGAAGTAGCTTGCAACTGAATGAATATCCTCTGCACTTTATCCAACCACTGCTCAGCCACTGCAGGATCAGTAGTGCCCAAGAAATCTTCAGCTCCATACTTTCTCAATTTGTCATAATGCCTCACCGGCACTTGAGGCTATGGTGGTGGTGGCTGCTGCACTGGAGCTCCTCTCAACAAATCTACCATGTGCCTAAACCAACCCGGCGGTACCTCATCAGCATCTGATCTCCTTGGCACAGGAGTAGGGGCCTCACTAACTCTATCAACTCTAGTTCCATCTCTACCCTCTTCAGGAGCTACACTCTCAGCACTACCCTCTACAGACTGTCGTGACTGAGACGCCATAACAACCTATATCTGCAAACACAGCAGAATATACCTCATTAAAGATCAAAGACTGCCAATACCATAACATGTATCTTACTTAAAACAATATTTTAAAACTCAAAATTTCCTTTTTCTTAAAATTAACCTAGGTTGAGAATCTCAAACCTAGGCTCTGATACCAAAACAATTGTAACACCCCTATACCCCGTATACGTACATAACATGCTATTACGATCGTAATATACGTATATTGAATATAGGATTGCCATAGTTTATTAAACAAACGACTCATTTCTTTGACAATAATATGAACACATTTAAATCATTTAAAAAAAAATTATAAAAGACAAAAGATAAAAATGTTTATTTAAAAGCAGCGGAAAATATAATAATTATTTACAAATACTTATACATCAAAACTCAAGTTTTACAAAACATAAAATATATACATGTTTGGCAGTATGTCTTTGATCTTTAAGCTCCACTATTAACGCCTCAAAATCTAGACTCTACTCGGTCTAGAGGAACTCTCTGGTTCTTCTCTGTCACCTGCGCGATGAACCACAATCGCGCTAAGCCAATGACTTAGTGGTACAAACTATAATAATATTATACTTTAATGAAATGCAAATGTTATAATTTCAAACATATAAACAATTCTCAAGAATCTTATTATTTATTTATTTCATCATTTATGATTTACATTGACACAAAGACACTTATGGGCCCAAAAGACACTAATATGTTATTCAAAGTTCAGAGTTACTGCTTTGGTCTATAATCACAATCATCAAGCCCGTAGGCAATATATATATATATATATCTCTATCCATGGATAGGGTAACAGACTCAGTCTCTTGGACCTCAACTCGGCTAAACTCGAGGAGATTCCTCAACCCGGCAAGATTGTTACCTGTAACAGACCCAGTCTCTTAGACCTCAACCCGGATAAACCAAGGAGATCCTCAACCCGGCAAGACTATTACTATATTTCACATTTCACATTTATCAACTGGAATCGGCTTACGACCCGGTCTTTTCACCTATCCAGCACTTTATAGGCATGCCGTCAAACCCATAACTCTGAAGGTTGAATAACACATTAGACACATAATCTTTTCATTTATATCTTTATACATTTCTTTCTCAATTCACTATAGCCAACAACCATGACTTCATATCTCATAATCAAAATAGGCAACCTTGCCTCAATCATCTCATTAGCATCATTGTAGCCAACTACCATGGCTTCATATCTCATCAAGATAATATACAATATCAATTGCATTAACACCATCATCATAGCCAATTACATTGGATTTTATATCTCATTATATCTCAAATCACATTAAATCAATTGATCATTCAAGTATACACAACCAATTGCATTAACATACCTTTCATATTTCATCAAATGCTTTAACCCTGTAATCAATTGCTTAGCATATGTATAATCAAATATGTCAAGTATCAAATCATGTGAGTGTATGCAACAATGTAGTTTGTACTTACCTTAGGAACAACTCACACCAATCTACAACCTTTCTCTTTCAAGAATTCTTCACCACCTAGGTTAGGACAATTCAACCTCTTCAATACTTAAACCAAAGGTGATAATCCATACTCACTTAGAGATACATATGAGATAATAAGACTAAGAACCAACTAGGGCAAACCCTAAACATGACACGCTTAACAACACGGGCGTGTCCCTGACCGTGCCCTAAACTCACAACACAGAAGCTTTGACACACTCAGAACCACGGGCATGTCACTGAACGTGTAATACATTCTGTCTCACAGAAACATTGACACGTCCAACAACATGGGTGTGTTCATGGCCGTGTCAATTCCTCACCAACACAGTAGCTATGACAGCTCAGTGACATGGGCATGTCACTGGACGTGTCAATACTACAACTACACAGAAGCTGTGACACGCTTAGTGACATGGATGTGTCACTGCTCGTGTCACCCATCCAAGATCACAGAACCATCGACACACCCAAAGACTTGGCCGTGCTCATAGGCGTGTCAGGCCAAAAATTCAGATTCCGGCAACATCAACAACACAACCAACAAATCACTTACTTTCACCAGAATCCACTTCAAATAAACTTAGCTCAACATACCCAAGAACCATAACAAACTTGCAAAAACACTAAAACAACGAAAAACATACATCAAACACAAATCAAAATCATCACCACAAACCCAAAACACAACCACAATACTTTCACTTCCAACAACTTACTCTTTCCTTTAATCCAACCCCAAAATCCAAAATCACTTGAATCAAACACTCTTAAACACATCTTAATCAAACATATTCACATACCATCAACAATCAACCAACAAACTCAAACACATCTTAAAAGAAAATCAAGGAATCAAGAGGAAACTTACCAAGGATGAAGAAACTCTTAAATTTCCAACTTGATCACTTGAAAACTTCCTTAAATCTTGAGTTAGAAGATCAAATCTCTTTCTTGCTCTCTTGGTTCTTTGATAGCCGAACACAAGGAAAGAAAAGGAAAGAAAAGAAATGGACCACCGAAAAAGAAAGAAAGAAAGAAGAAAAGAAAGAAATCAAAGTCAAATCTCACCCACTATCTCCTCAAAATCCTCTCCTCCAAGCATTTATATTAAAATATTCCAAATATCTCATTCCACTCACTTAATTTTCTATTTCCATTAATTAACTTAATTAATTAAAATCATTAACTAATCATCTTTGACCTCCACTAACTTGACTTGTATATGTTGTGTATATTGCTATATATACAACATATACACTCTCTCTTCACTTCCTTTTTCTTTCCAATTACACAAATACATTAAATTCAATTAAAACAACAATTATACCCAAAACTTCTAGGGCACACTTTGGGATATTACACAAAGTTTCCATCAAATGGGATGTAATGTCACATATTCCAATTCTCATAATCCCAGTTGGGAGAGCCACCCAAATATTTATTGGGAAAATTAGCAGTACATTCCACCTCAACAAAATTTTCAGCCTTGCCAAAGAAGTTCTTACTTTCAAGAACAATTTTTAGACCAATACCACCTTAAGGAACCCACATTGGAGGATAAGTTAAATGCCTATATTCAAAAACTCACAATGAATCAAGATCACCTTGAGGAACCCACTTTGGACGATAAGTTGAGGTCTGAATCTTTGCAAGAAACACAGAGAATATTGGATGCTCTGGTTGAGCAGATGGCACATCAACCCCAAGCACACCAAAAGGAGGAGTCTCCTAGCCAATTGGTGCAAACCCAGGTAATCACAAATTTGAGGAATGAACAGGTAATATATAACAATTTTTGTGATTTCTTTGATGCAGGGACCAATCAAGAAGAAAATGGCGAGGAGATCCAATCCGACATAGAGGAGTTGAATCAAACAAAGGAAGAGGAGAATTTAGAAGCATAAACTTGGACAGAATTGCATAAACCTCCAAATCCTTTTATGCCACCGATTTCATTCCCATGTAGACTGGAGGAAGAGAACCAAGGTATGCATATTCCTGAACTCTATGGCATGTCCTATAGCGAAGATAGTACAGATAAGCTTAAGGTAGCCATGACTATAGAAGTAGAGCCTAATATTTCAAATTTAGAAATTGAGGAGAGCAAATTAATATTAAATGATGAGTTTGTTGAGAGGGAACTTCCAAGTGCTAAAGAGGATGAGAAAGAGATACAACCAAACTTGGTTGAACTTCAAAAGACCCCAAAAATTTTGGAATTTGATTTAGTTGGGGAGAATAATATGCAACCAATGATCATCCCTCCCACTTTCGGGAGCGAGAAAGAACAAAAAATGAATATAACCATGTTGCATACTGAAGAATATTTTTACCAAGTTCCTATAGCATTGGAAAATCACTCCAAGACAGCCTTCATGAGTTCTCATTGGCCATTTGCTCACCCAAGGATACTACCTAAGCTTTGCAATGCATTGGACACATTTCGAAGTTGCATGCTGTCCATCCTCTCAATCCTGGGCTACAATTGCATTATGGGAGGAAGGAGCCCTACATTTCGCAAATGGGAGCGATGGAAATCAGGTTTCATCTGAACTCTCTTTTAGTTTATGCATGCTCACATTGATGACAATGTGAAATTTTAAGTGTGGGGTGCATATTGTGTTTTGTGTCTTTAATTTTAATTTATTTTTGTGATAGTTTAGTTTATGTTTTTCGTGTTTTCTTTGAATAAATGAATTTTGAAAAGTTCAATTGTTATAAATATTGTTGATTGATGACCTTTGAATTTTTAAAGCATAAATTTAAGAATTGAGTAGAATTGGTGCTTATTGTCAATTTTGTTGGTTTTTCTTTGCGTTACCATCAACCTAGTGAGGAATTGAGCCATCAACTGATTATTCTTATTGTGTGTGAACATCTTTGATTGATGACTTGCTAGAACTTGCTTTGACATGCATTTCAAGATTACATAAAAATTTCAATTTGGCATCAAGATGATTAAGGCAATTAAGTGAACCCACTTTGGCTTAAAAAGACCTACCCTAATTTTAACCTTAGTTAGCCAATTTTGAGCCTATTTCGTTTCTCCTTTTCTTTATTTTTCGCAACACTACCAGCCTTGAACCTTGTTGTTTTAACTTTTACCCTTTCATTAGGTCAAGAGCATTTTAAGAGCGTTTATGACCAAGTCTTGTGTTGAATTAAGTATGGGGTTAAATTTAGTAGGTTTAAGATTGCAAAGAAAAATATATATAAAAAAAGAAATCAAATAAAAAGAAGAAAAATAATAAGAAAAATTGTTGTTCTTGTTAAAAGGGTTGGAATATGTTACAAGATGTAATAAGTGAGTTCCCTTGAAAAGTTCTGTAAATGTCAAGGGGTAGATAAGAGGAAGGTGTTTTGGAACCGTTGGGTTATACTTATGATCGGTTACTTCATTCTTGAAGTGCTCTTGAACTTAATGATTAAGCTCATATTTCCTAAATGCCATGTCTCTACCTTAGCCCCATTACAACCCAATAAAAGACCTTTTGATTGATGTGTGATTGTAATTAAGTGGTGGAGATTTGATAGATAAGCAAGCCTATGGCAATAATCTTTCATTGATTGTTATGAGTGTAAACACCACCTTGATCAAACACTTTCTAAGAGTTGGTGAGGGAGTGACAATGTAGGTTATGCATGAAAAGCCACTTAATTGCATTGGTATCGATTTTGTTTGATTTAATATTGATTGCGGATTTAAGGATAGGGAAGTCTTGATGCAACTTTTATACCTCTTGAACTTGACAAAATTTTTGTGTTTAGTTTGTTTTGATTTTAGCCTTGCTTGGGGACAAGCAAGGATTTAAGTGTGGGGTATTTGATGAGAGTGATTTTATAATAGTTTTTAGTATGATTTTAATGTGTTTTTAGTTAATGTTTCATTTGATTTTTGTTTAAAGTTTGTTTTAAGTGTTTGTTTTAGGTTAAAGTGGAAAAATTCCCTTGGATGATCAAAAAAAGCAAGAAAGAGCATGAATCAAGCAAGACATGGCCAAGCCAAATCAAGCTTGGCCTTGTCCCTCAAGAAAATTGAATGGCAGTACCTGACACAGACAAGTGACACGCCCAAGCCAGTGGCTGTGTCACATGACACGGCCACAAGCTTGGCCGTGTCCCATCCCTAGCCAAAGAACCAAGCAAGAAAGGAAAGAAAAGAGAAGCAGTAGCTGACACACCCAGGTGACACGCCCAAGCCAATGGCCGTGTCACATGACACGGCCACAAGCTTGGCCATGTCACCCATTGGAAGCAAAGAGAAGAGTTGGCAAAATGAAGAAACAGAAAGGGACACACCCACATGACACGGCCAAGCCACTGGCCGTGTCACCTAGAGGAAAAGAAGGAAAGAATGGGGCAGAAGGTGACACGGCCAGCAAGCTTGGCCGTGTCCCAAAGCAAAACATGAGACACGACCAAGCCACTCTTAGCTTGGTTGTGTCACCCTATAAAAAGATGATTCTTCTGCTCGAGTTTGAGGATTAAGTGGGGGACAACCAATTACTTTTGCCAAAAGAAATACAAAACAAATAGAATGTGGGGAACAAGGGAGAGTGGTGTGAGCTGGTATGAGTTGGAAGGCATAGGCTTGAGCTTTGGAGGGAAAATAAGAAGAGAAGAAGAGGGAGTTTTGAGGGAGAGCTTATGCAGAGAGCTGGAGGTTTTGTGCAGAAAACAGAGAACAGAGGCAGAGAAGAGAGGTTTGAGAGGAGGAGGTTGTGCATACACGTTTTGGGCAAGGAGGGAGTGACACTTTCCTTGACTCTTCATCTTCATCCTCCATTTCCATCCTCTCCAACATCTGCATCTTCCATTAGCAGCTCCTGAAGATTCAAGAAGCTATATTGAAAGGGGTTTTTTCTATTTTCTCCTTTTATGTATTTTAATGTTATTGTTGTTGTTGTTGTATTAAGTGTATTGACATGAACTAAATCATTCTCTATCTAGATGTTAATGAACCCTAGCTTATTTGTATGATTAGATACTTTTAATTGATTGAGTTGTTTTATTCTTATGATGCTTAATGATTATTGCCAATTGATGATAGCATGCTTATTGATTGGTTGCCATTTTCATATTATTGACTTGAGAAAGCTTGATATGAATTGATTACTCATAAGGGTTGAGGATTGATTGGGGTGCTAGAGATAGACCTACAAGATCCTTTGGTTTATAGTTCCTTGTTCTTAATGCATGATCTATTTAATTGTGTTTTGAGAAGAGATTCCGGCATTCTACTTAGTGATTAGGGATTAATTCGCTTGAGAGAGGTTTTAGTCTAATTTAGAGGAATGCCAACTCAACTCTATCATGTAATGTAATTGAGGCTAGGGGGATTTAATATCTAGATAGTATCTTTATCATCAATCCTTTTTACACAACACACAATTTATCTTTACGTGCATTTATTTAAGTTAATTGTCTTCAATTACAAAACTTCACACAAAAATATTAATTTGCTAAACAACAGTTAAGGTTTGCATTAGTGCTTGGCCTTGTCCTCAGTGGAACGATACTTCACTCACTACTTTATTACTTGGGCGACCCGTGCACTTGCGGTATTGCTATAGCATAGCTCGCACTCACCAGTTACAAAGAAAGCTTAACCCTAAAAGGAAACAATGAGTATTTAGAAAGTAATTACTCTTCTCCTGATCAAACTAGGAAACTTAAAGCAACTAGGGTAAATCCCTCTTAAGTTAATATTTCATCTGATAATAACCTAAAATAAGATTTCTCCTGTAAATAAATGCTAAATACATATAAAATATCAAAATAATGTAAAATACAGAAATTGATTTGTCAAAAGGCAGTGTAGTTCATGGTGGCTTATACCATCGCGAGGCTGACTGCATGGATATGTGTGACCACATATCTTGAATGCTATATTGGTAGTAAAATGGTTCAAAGATGTAGTAAGGTTCATGATGAGACGTGCAATCGCAAGCTTGGGCATGATATCAACAGTGCGGCCGCGAAGTCCACTGTGACTTGATAAAGCCAAACCATGCCTTGATTTGCATGTTGAAGTCCGAGCTTGTAGTTAGAATCTTCCTTGCATTCTTCAATGGTGGCTAAATATGTCCATAAACCTTGAATCATAATTAACAAAGCTTCCTTGAACTTCTTTAAGTGTTTTCTTATGATGGGTCTACTAGGTAAGTGAAGTGGATCCATGGACTTGGATGTGGTTAACTCCTTGGTTGCATCATTCCCTCCCTCTTCGAGAAGATTCATCCTTGAATAATCACTTTCATAGTCAAAAGGAAATAAATCAGCAATATTAAAAGTATCACTAACATTATACTCATCCGGTAAGTCTATCTTATAAGCATTATCATTGATGCTCTCCAAGACTTAGAAAGGTCCATCTCCCCTTGGGTGAAGTTTATACTTTCTTTGATTTGAAAATCTCCCTTTCCTCATATGTATCCAAACCCAATCACCCAACTCAAACACGAGCTTCCTTTTCTTTTGTTGACTTGATTTGCAACTTATTGGTTCCTCCTTTCTATGTGGGCCTTTACATCCATGTGGATCTTCTTTACTAACTCAGCTTTGTTCTTGCCATCTAAGCTAGATCTTTCATTACATGAAAAAGCAACTAGATCCAAAGGTGTTAAAGGCTGAAAACCATAAATAGTTTCAAAAGGAGTATAACCTATTACAGAATGCTCAACTCTACTATATACAAATTCAACTTATGGTATGCATTCTTCCCAATCTTTCAAGTTCTTTTTAATGATTGCATGTAACAATGTTCCTAGTGTCATATTAACTACTTCAATTTGTCCATCAGTTTATTGGTGACAAGTTGTAGAAGATAATAATTTTATTCTTAACTTATTCTACAAAACTTTCCAAAAATTACTAAGGAACTTAATATCCCTATCACTAACAATAGTTCTAGGTATGCCATGCAATTTTACTATTTCTTGAAAAAATAATTATGCTATGTGTGTGGCATCATCTGTTTTATTGCAAGGTATGAAATGTATTATGAGTGGAGATTTTCACCCCTACTCCCGGTGGAATGGTTCTTGCGAATTCTGCATTGTTAGGCTCGGGGCCTTTGAGAATAGGGGTTTAAGCCTGGAGAAAATGGAGTCAGCACCCGAACGGGTCGAAAAAAAGAAAGGGATGGATGACTTGATTCCTAAAGAATCCTCAACCCCCTATTGGGTTCAAAAAGTTGGGTATGTGTGAGTGGGGATTTTTGACCCCACTCCCGGTGGAATGGTTCTTGCGACTTCGGCACTGTTTAGGCTCGGAGCCTTAGAGAACACGAGCCTAAGGCCGAAAAAAATAGAGTCGCCACCCGAACGGGCCGGGAAAAAGAAAGGGGTCGATGACTCGATTCCTAAGGAATCCCTAACCCCCTAATAGGTTCGAAAAGTTGGGTACATGTGGAGAATGTGAGAAATGGCCCAACACCCCCATAACGCCCGGTTCAATGGAACCGGCCTCCTTTGTAGGTCTTAATATTATAAAATCTTAAGTATACCAATATTATCTATATTACATGCAACAATTAAAATAAAGCATCATTATATTATAATCAAAGCAATGTCCAAACAAAGCAAATAAATGGACACCTATCTGAGGATGGAAATATGTCCTTACATCGTTCATGTCTAAACTAAATAGGACACCCACCAAAAGGTGGAAACATAACCTTTACATTGGTCCAAAATATAAAAGCAATTTAAATTACATAGAAATTAATTAATGAGGTACCCACAAAGTGAAAACATATCTCTTACAATTTTAATACTAAAACAACCAAATAATAATCATAATAATAAAGAGAATATCCATCCATGATAAATTAAATAAATCAACCATCAAAATATATAATAAACTACATAATCAAATCTAAAATTAAATAAAGCAATAAAGATACAAATTTAGGTTTATATCTTAATTTAGGGTTCTTTAATTAACATTTAGGTTTTTGAAATTTTGAAATTATTATATTTATTATTTAGGCTACTGTGCGAATTTTTGGAAAAATGGAATGGATTAGGGTTTTATAAATTTAAGAAAGTAGTAAGGTTTTTGGTTAATCAAATTAGGGTTTAAGGCTAATATCATGAAATTAGGGTTTTGGAACCTTAAGACATTAGGGTTTATAATTTTAAAAGATTGGGATTAGGGTTTAAGAATTTTTAGGTTTATTGGAGAGAAAGATTTATGAAATTTATTGGATTTGGGCTTAAGGGTTTATTAGGTTTACAGGATGGGAGTTCGAAAAATGAGGTTTTGGTATTTTGGGAATAAATTATGGTTTTCTCGGATTGAGTTTTAAGAAGATTAGGGTTTATGAAAATTAAGGAATTAAGACAATGGGGTTAGGGTTTTGAGAATTGATAAGATAGTTTAGGGTTTTGTATATTTTGGAAAACATATTCAGTCTTAGGATTTAAGAGAACAGTTTAGAGTTTTATAGAAATAATTAAGATTAAAGTTTTTAGAAATTGTAAAGAACTTTAGGGTTTAGAGAATTAATAAGATAGTTCGGGGCTTTTGGATTTCTTTGGATTTTTGAGCTACTGGATGAAACAATAATGAATAGAATATATAATTAGGGTTTACCAATTTATACTATTGAATCAAAGTGATAATAAAAATAAACAAACAAAAACTAGTAAGAATAAGAATGATATAACAATTGAATGTTTAAGCAAATTCAAGATTAAGACACAAAACTGTTTTATTAGTTTTTGTTATAAGTTTTGTGTCTTGTTTATTATGTTAATTATTGTTTTATTTAGGTATTTCGTTAGTTTTTATTGGTTTGTCTAGTGTTTTCTTTAATTGTGTAGTTTTAGTTTATTTTTAGTTTTATGTCATTTTTTATCTAGTTTTTAGTTTGTGTTTATGTTTTATCGGTTATTGTTTATTTACTTCGTGTTTTAAGTTTGTTTTGAGTTTTGTGTTATGTTAAAACAGGCAAGGAAACGAATTGAAGATGAAATGGGCAGTAGCTGACACAGGCAGAGGACACGGCCAAGTCACTGGCCGTGTCCCATACCAAGTTAAAAGGAAGAGCAAGTCCCAGTAGCAGACACAAGCAAGGGACACGGCCAAGTCATGTGGCCGTGTCCCTCCAAAGAAGACCCACACGGCCAAGTCATCTTGACTTGGCCGTGTCCCACCAATTCCAAAGGCAAAAAGTTTCAAAGTAACAGAGGTGGACACATGCAGGGGACACGGCTGTGTCACCTGGCCGTGTCCCTTCATCAAGCTGCAACACGGCCAAGTCAAGCTTCACTTGGCCGTGTCACTCAACAAAGAAGACAAGGGGATCGAAAGGCAGGCAGTAGCGAACACTGGCAAGGGACACGGCTGTGTCACCTGGCCGTGTCCCTCCAACAAGCCCTCACATGGCCGTGTCCCTCATCACCTGGCCGTGTCCCTCATGAACCTAACGCGCACCGAATTTTTTAAAGCCGACGTTTCATATAAAAGCAAAAAGAAGTTAGGGTTTAGGGTGGACGATTTAGAACAGATTTGGAGCCGTCAAGAGAGTGAACTGAGGGTTTTAAACATTTGTTTTCTTGATTTTGATTTCACTTTGGATTAAAACTAGTTTAGATTAAATTGTTCTAGCCATCAAGACATCCTTCTTGCAAGATTGAACAAGAGATTCTTCAAAAGCTTCAAGGAGTTTGTAACTTGGTTTTGTTCTTGAACTTATTCTCTTTATTTTCATTGAATGGATATTATCATGTCTATTTTGATTTCTTTGAACATTAATAAGATGAATATGTTTGATTGCATTATGAACTAATTTGATCTAGTCTAGGGTTTGTATGTATCTGCTATGATTGTTTGAATTGGTTATTCTCTTAGCTAACAATTTCTTTAGCCTTGATTGAATGGAATATTGTTAATATATAATTGATTGATCACCAATTATGTGTTTTAAGGTATTAGATGATGGATCGAGAGATGAAGTTTAATACTTGAACAATTCAATTAAGGACTTAGGTGAATTAGAAATATAACCTATTAAAAAGATTATTTCACTTATAACAAGATTAGTTGAAAGAGGTTTGAATGCGAGAGCTTATTTCCTTGACTCGATTAGTTGAGTTGTTTGAGATTTAATCTTTGAAATTGAATTAGTTAAGAGGAATAACCATTCATACATATAAGTAGTAGAGAAGTGCAAACCCTAGACCATTCTATCAAGTGAATCAAAATATCAGTTCTTGTTTACTTTTATCGTTTTAAACTTCAATTAAACCTTTTCATTATTTTGCAATTTAAATCTCTTTATTACTTGTTAAACATAATCTGATAAGCAATTAACCACTTTAGCTTCCTTGAGAGAATGACCTTGGGGCGATCACCTTTGCTACAGCTACCTCGTATACTTGCGAGTGACGCTTTGTGGTAGAGTTAATTTTAGCGCAACAAGTTTTTGGCGCCGTTGCCGGGGAGGCTAATTGGCGTAATTGTTTATTTAAAAAAAAATTAAATACTTAGGATTATTTTTCATTGTTTTCATTTTATTTTATTTGTCTTTTGCTTTTGATATTTCTTTTTCTAGAAATTTTTGTTTATGCAAGGCAGGAGATCACTCGAAGGAGAATTACACCCATTCATTCCAGAAATTCAGAGAGTAAAAAGGAGCAGAGAGGAGTTTGAGCTCTACACTGGATTTGATACTTCAGAGGAAGACATTTCGGATTTTGAGTTAGAATCTGAAAAATCTGTAAAGATGGCTGAGGAAAGGCAAAGAACCATGAGAGATTTTGCTAGACCTGTCATTAGAACTTCCACTTCTTGCATAAGACTGACAGATGCAGCAAGGAACTATGAGTTGAAGAACATTCACTACAACATGCTGCCATCATTCTATGGAGTTCCAAATGAAGATTCTTTGAATTTTATTAGGGATTTCTACTCCACCCTCAACACTTTTCCTTTAGGAGGACTAACAGAAGATCAGTTGAGGATGAGATGTTTCCCTTATACTTTGAAGGATAGGGCAAAGAGCTGGCTCATGATGTTGCCTGAAAATTCACTGACAACTTGGGAGCAAGTTTACAATAAATTCATGGGCAAGTTCTATTCACACCAAAAGACAACCGAGTTAAGAGGGAAGATTGCTACATTCTCTCAGTTTGAAGGAGAACCATTTCATGAGGCTTGGGACAGATTCAAGATGCTATTGATCCAGTGTCCACACCATCACTACCCACTTCAACTCCTTAATCAGTTTTTCTATGATGGTCTCACCCAGCAATTTCAGAACACAGTTGATAATGCAGCTGGGGGAGCCATGGGAGAAAAGACAGCTGATGAGACTTACGAGATCTTTGAGATGTTGGGAGCTAATTCTCAACAAAAGAGTGTAAGGGGAAGAAGCAAGGGGGTGAATCAACTGGAAGCCAATACTGAAATGGTTAGTCAAATAGTTGAGTTGACAAGACAGGTTCAGATGCTAAACATGAAGAACAATATTTCTTCATCTACTCAAGAAGTTTGTGGAATCTGTGGGACATTTGGGCATGGAGCAAATATATGTCCCTCTGCATATGAGACTTTTGGGAATGAAGCTGAGCAAGTTAATGCTATGGGGGGATTTCAACCAAGAGCCAGGAATGATCCTTACTCCAACACTTACAATCCTGGTTGGAGGAGTCACCCCAATTTTTCCTGGACAACAAATAATGCTCAACAGCCTTTCCATTTGCTCCAGAGACAGAACCAGCAGGGCCAATCCTCAAATCAAAATCACGGTAAGCCTAAGAGAGAGAGTTTGGAGGAAAGTTTACAGGCTTTTATCAAAGTCAATGCTCAAAACCAAGAGATGAACAACAAGAGGCTGGATTCCTTGGAAGCATCTTTTAAGAAGGTGGAGACCCAAGTGGGGCAACTTGCACAACAGATGCAGATTCAACAAAAGGGGAAGTTTCCAAGTCAACCTGAACATGCACAAGCAGTGACTGTTCTTAGGAGTGGCAAGGTAATTAATAAAAATGTTGAAAATAACTCTGTGAATGCAGGTGAGCAAGAAAAGAAAAAGGAAGGAGAACAAGAGAACAAAGGTGCTGAAGAAAGATTAGTGGAGAAGGCCTCTACACCAGATTTGCACAAGGCAAGCAATCCATACAGGCCACCTATACCATTCCCTAGCAGGTTGAAGGATGATAAAAAAGATAAGCAGTTTTCAGATATCTTCAACATGCTATCTAAGGTAAGTATCAACTTACCTTTACTTGAAGCAATTAAGAACATGCCGACTTATGCTAAATTCTTCAAAGAACTGAATACCAAGAAAAAAAGGTATGAGCCGAATGAAAAGGTGATAGTTTCTGAGGTAGCTAGTGCTGTTTTGCAGCATAAACTACCCCCTAAGCTAAAGGATCCTGGAAGTTTTATTATTCAAATTACTATGGGGAATGGAAAAGGTACTGAGGGCATGTGTGATTTAGGGGCTAGTGTGAATTTAATGCCTTATTCTGTTTATCTTGATTTGGAATTAGGGGAACTTAAACCAGCAAAAATGGTATTGCAATTAGCTGATAGATCTCTTAGATTCCCGAAAGGGGTTATAGAAGATGTATTAGTTAAAGTTGGTGGTTTGATAGTTCCTATTGATTTCATTATTCTTGACATGGAAGTAGGTAATTCTTCACCATCTGCACACACCATTCTGCTGGGTAGGCCTTTTATGGCAACTACCAACACTTTGATAGATGTTAAGAATGGAAAATTATCAATGACTGTTTTGGGACAAACTGTGGAATTTTCTATTTTTAACACTTCTCCTATTCCTACAACTGCTTTATATGAGGATTGTTCTTTCATTGATTGTGTTGATGCAGTTGTTTCAGATGTTTTCTTGCAGACAGGTTCCTCTGATAAATTGGAGCTGGCATTGACTTTGGATAGTGATTTGGAAATTTTTGATACAGAAATAGCCAGTTGTCTTGAGACTTTAGAGGATGCTGAAATAGAGGAGCTTAAGGAGGACCCAATTTTTGAACCTTCCCCCATTGAAAAAGAAGAGAAGAACCCCTCACTAGAGTTAGAGCTGAAAGAGTTACCTAAGAACCTGAAATATGTGTTTTTGGGAGATCACAATACTTTACCTGTGATAATATCTAGTGAACTTAGTGAAGGGGAGGAGATGAGGTTAGTGAGTGAGCTTAAAAGATTGAAGAGAGCAATAGGATGGGGATTGAGTGACATCAAGGGTATTAGCCCTTCTATGTGCATGCATAGAATCACTTTAGAAGAGGGAGCGAAACCTGTGAGGGAAACTCAAAGGAGACTTAACCCAAATATGAGTGAAGTGGTTAAGAAGGAAGTGCTCAAATTGCTGGATGAAGGAGTAATTTATCCAATTGCTAATAGTGAGTGGGTGAGCCCAGTACATGTAGTTCCTAAGAAATCTGGAATCACTGTGGTGAAAAATGAGAATAATGAGTTGGTTTCTACTAGGACTACTACTGGATGGAGAATGTGCATCGATTATAGGAAGTTGAACAATGCTACAAAGAAAGATCATTTCCCTCTTCCTTTTATTGATCAGATGTTAGATAAACTTTATGGGCACTCACATTATTGTTTTCTGGATGGCCTTTCAGGTTACTATCAGGTGCCAATAGCTCCAGAGGATCAGTCCAAGACAACCTTTACTTGCCCTTTTGGGACTTATGCATTTCGACGTATGCCCTTTGGCTTGTGCAATGCACCTGCAACTTTTCAGAGATGCATGATGTCTGTCTTCTCATATATGATCGACGTTTTTATTGAGGTATTTATGGATGATTTTTCTGTTTTTGGTAATTCTTTTGATAATTGCCTCGATAAACTTGTTCGAGTGCTTGAGAGATGCATTGAATGTAACCTCACTTTAAGTTGGGAAAAGAGTCATTTTATGGTTACTCAGGGCATTGTCTTAGGTCATGTGGTGTCGAGTAAAGGGATTGAGGTGGATAAAGCTAAAATTGAATTGATTGCTAAGTTACCCCCACCTACCTCTGTTAAGGGAATAAGAAGTTTTGTAGGGCATGCAGGATTTTACAGGAGGTTTATTAAGGATTTTTCCAAAATAAGCCAACCATTGTGCCATTTATTGGGGAAAGATGTTCCATTTGAATTTACAGCACAATGCATGCAAGCTTTTAATTCCCTTAAGGAAAAATTGACTAGTGCACCTGTGATTGTAGCTCCTGTCTGGTCTTTACCTTTTGAAATCATGTGTGATGCTTCTAATCATGCAGTAGGAGCTGTTCTTGGGCAAATGGTTGATAAATACTTGAGAGTAATTTATTATGCTAGTTTAACCCTGAATAGTGCACAAATGAACTACACCACAACTGAGAAGGAAATGCTAGCTGTTGTTTTTGCTTTAGACAAATTTAGAGCTTATTTAATTGGGTCAAAAATTATTGTTCATTCTGACCATGCAGCTCTTAAATATCTTTTAACAAAACAGCATGCTAAACCGCGCTTAATTAGATGGGTGTTGTTATTGCAAGAATTTGATTTCCAGATCAGGGATACTAAGGGTAGTGAGAATGTTGTTGCTGATCATCTATCCAGATTACCCTACTTTAGTGAAAATCTTGCATCTGATAGCATTCATAAAAATTTAGAAGCATTTCCTGATGAGCATTTGTTTGTGGTAATTAATGCACCTTGGTTTGCAGATATTGCTAACTATCTTGCTTGTGGAATTTTGCGATCTAACATGTCTTTTCAGGAAAAGAAAATGTTTCTACACTTGAGAAAGTTTTATTTTTGGGATGAACCTTATCTATTCCGGATTTGCAAAGATGAGATAGTTCGCAGATGTGTTTCTGAGGAAGAACAACTGAGTGTTCTTCAATTTTGTCATGACCTTCACTGTGGGGGTCATTTTGGAGGAAGAAAGACTGCAGAAAAGGTGCTTCAAAGTGGTTTTTACTGGCCTACTTTATTTAAAGATGCTCAAGACTATTGTAAGCACTGTGATCATTGCCAAAGAGTAGGTAACATTGGAAGGAGGAATGAAATGCCCCTTCAGTCATATATTGTTGTTGAACTGTTTGATGTGTGGGGAATAGACTTCATGGGTCCTTTCCCCAAGTCCTTTGGTTATGAATACATTTTAGTTGCTGTTGATTATGTTTCCAAATGGGTGGAGGCAATCCCCACCCGTACTAATGATGCTAATATTGTTGTTAAATTTGTGAAGGAAAACATTCTTAGCAGGTTTGGCACACCAAGGGTGATAGTCAGTGATGGGGGGAGCCATTTTTGCAACAGGCTTTTTGAGAAGTTAATGCATAAATCCGGTGTGAAGCGCAAGGTGGCAACCCCATACCATCCACAGACTTCTGGACAAGTGGAAACATCCAACAAGCAGCTAAAAGGAATTCTGGAGAAAACAGTCAACACATCCAGGAAGGATTGGGCAAGCAGATTGCACGATGCACTATGGGCATATCAGACTGCTTTTAAAACTCCTCTAGGTATGAGTCCATATCGATTGGTGTTTGGAAAAGCTTGTCATTTACCAGTGGAGTTAGAGCACAGAGCATATTGGGCAATCAAGACTCTGAATTTGGACTTGGACAAAGAGAAGAGAGAAAGATTTCTACAAATTTCAGAGTTAGATGAGCTGCGGAATGAGGCTTATGAGAGCTCGAGAATTTACAAGGATCGCACTAAAGCAATTCATGATAAAATTATAGTGCGAAAGACATTGAGTCCAGGTATGAAGGTTTTACTTTTTAACTCATGACTCCGTCTTTTTCCAGGTAAACTCAAGTCTCGATGGAGTGGTCCTTTCGAGATAACTCAGGTATATCCTTCTGGTGCAATTGAATTACTTAACTCTAGAACAGGTGAGACTTTCAAAGTGAATGGACAGAGAGTTAAGCCATACAATGAAGGATTCCAGGAAGTGAGGGTCATTGACAGTACTTTGATTCATGATCCCTAGACTTTGCATGATGTCCAGCTATATGACATTAAAGAAGCGCTAAATGGGAGGCAACCCATCGGTTTGCATTTATTTTTCATAGTTGTAATTTTAAGTTTAGCAAGTTTTGATTTATGTTCGGTTTCAATAAATGGACTGTGCTTTGATCGGTTTTTCTTTACTTTGTGTTTCAGGGTGTTTAACGAAGAAGGGTTGCAAAATCATTGAAAAAAAATGTGTTTAAAGTTTATAAAAAGGCAGTAGGTGACACGGCCAAAGGACTTGGCCATGTCCCTTAGCCGTGTCACACACTGGACACGGCCACAACTCCTTCAAATATTTGAACGATTTTGCAATTCCATACAGATTTGGACACACCCAGGGGACACGGCCGTGTCACCTGGCCGTGTCCCCCAAAAACTATGAGACACGGCCGTGTGCTCTCCACTTGGCCGTGTCCCTTCACTTTCACACACAGACACGGCCAAGTCAGCACTCACACGGCCGTGTCCTCCAATTTTTGACTTTTAAAAGCCCGATTTTGCCCAGTTTTATTTCATAAATCCCTAACTTTTCTATCTTCTTCTCTCTCGCTCTCTGGTTCTCTGCAACACCAAAACCCTTGATTTTTATTTTCAAAACTCCATCTCTTCCGTTAAAACTTCAAATTACTCCAACAAAACTTGAGATTATCACTTAAAACTTGCTCTTTACTCATATTATTTTGATTTAATTCAGTTTTGGGTGTTAATTTCTCAGATTTCATGTCGCTAAGAACTAAAATTGTACCACACCGCAAGAAGAAGAAATCTGGAGCCGAAGGAGCTTCGTCATCTTCCTCAACTTTATCTCACAAGAGGGCAAGTCTTTTGGCTCGGGGTTTTTTCCCGACAAGGTATGTGAATGACGAATCTCTAGATGCTTTGCAAATGAGAACTGCTTTTTATAGATATGTGCAATATCTTGGGTGGGAGACTTTTGTCTCATTGAGACCTTTGCAGTTTGAGGAGCTCACCCTAGAATTTTTGACTACTCTTAAGGTGGAAAGAAATGATAAGAAAATTTGCAGGAGACTGATGTTTAAATTAATGGGTAGATCATTTGTGCTTACTATTGATCAGTTGAATAATATCTATGGCTTTCATCAACATGGAGAAAGATCGATACCCAAAGATTTTAGACAACAATTTGCTTGGGGTGCCTTAGGCTCGGGTACTTATGTGGCCAAATCGGCCAAAGCATCAAAATTACGGAACCCTACTTTGAGATATTTGCACAGGTTTATGTCATGTGGGTTCTTTGCTTGGAAGGAGAGCCCGGGTGTGGTTGAGTCGAGTGAGCTATTTTTCTTGGACTGTGTTTTGAATGAAATGAATATTAGTGCCGGCTATTGGTTAGCCGATGTTTTTGACACTGCAGCTAATAAAAGGAGGGGGGCTATTTGTGTTGGAGGATTGATCACTACATTAGCAGTAGCCCTTGTGGAAGATTTTGACCCGAGTACTACTCGGATGACTCGAATTTTGGGTAATGATTCCTTGGATTTAGCTACCCTTGAGAAGATGCACATGGTGGTGCATAGGAGAGGGACTTTTGTGATGCCTTCAGCTGAGCCTGAAGCACCGGGAGACAGGCAGAAGAGAGCCCGGGTTGAAGATGAGTCAGACTTGGATTCTTTAGGTCTAGATGAGGATGCTCCGGTCTCAGAACATCAAGAGGTACTTATAAGGATTGAGGCCCTGGAAGGCAAAGTGGATCGACTGGATAGCAAGGTGGACCGTAATCATGCTAAGATCTTACAGCAGATGGAACAGATTAACAGCAACCTTGCAACGATCTTGAGTCTCCACCCCTCAGCTGCATCATCTTCCCGCCCACATTTTCCATAAATTTTCAGTCCTTGCTTTATTTTATTTAGTATACTTTTGTTTTATTTTTCGTTTTTGTTATTCATGTTAAAACTTTTGTGTTTGGATATTTTTATTGTACTTTTGTTATAAAACTTTTGTGTTTGTGATGGAAAGCTAGGGTTTTTGCCTCACCAGGTACATGGAAGACAGGTTGTCCTTTCACACTTTTTATTTATTATTCTTGTTTTCCATTGAGGACAATGTCAATTTTAAGTGTGGGGTACTCTTTCTGCTTTTCTTTAATTCGTGTTTTGTTTGTCGCTGTGTGTTGTATTGTGTTATGCATGGCATAATTGTTGAAAAGTTATCAATCTTTTCTTTGATTCTAGCTTTGTAGTTGAGACTTTAGTATCAGCATAGAAATGAGCATTTGAATTCATTCGGGATTAATTTTTGTATTCTGCAATTCATGACATATAAATCTTTGGGAACCAACCTGTGTGAGTTTTGAGCCTCATAAAATTTGATATTTTTGTCAATTGATTTTCTTTTCTTAAGTGTGCACCTTCATGATGTTGCATCTCTAGAGTTTGCTTTTGCATACTTATTGAACTCACATTATGATTTAATCTCAAGTTTTAAAATGATGAAGGCAAACTAGGTTAGCCCCTTTAGCTTAAACAGACCTCCCTTAATATTGATTTCCTTAGTGAGCCAAGTTGAGCCTTTGACCTTTTCTTGTTGATCAACACATTTCTCAACTTAACATGTTCTTATTTTCATCATACCTGCATTAAGGAATGGAGTGTTATGATATGACAATAGGGTGGTTTGTTTCAAAGTGTGGGGTAAGCAAGTTAGAAAAAAAAACAACAAGGTGGAATTGCTATTTAGGGGTTGAAATGCATACTGTGCACATTGTATTTGATTAAGAGTCATTATTCTTTTCCTCTATATTTTTAAGCTAGATGTTCCATGTAATTCTTAATTTTGTATATATATATATATAAAATAATAAAAGAAAGAAAATAAAGAAAAGTTATATATATATATATGCAAAAATTCATATATGTTCTAGCATTGGTTATCAAAAGAGGAATGTTGACTCATGTATTTATGCAAGTATGTGAAGTATTAATGGATTGGTGAGTATGTCATTTGGGGAGTTGTGAGTTTCTTACGCAAAAGTAGTGTCTAATTTAGATACTCCATTTCTTGATGCTCCAGCCTAAATGTCTTTTCTCACACCTTTACCTTAGCCCCATTACATCCAAATGAAAGACCTTCGGATTATTTCTTGAGAAAATCAGTGAGGGAGATTGGATAATTAAGCAAGTTTATGGCAGTATGCAGTTATGAATGGTTTGAGTGATCAACTTTTTAAATCGAGTGAAACACTTAAATGAGAGATAAGATTTGTATGTCTGGATCAATGAATGAGTTAAGAAAATCTTGATTGAAGGAAATTGCAATTATTTATGTCTGATGTCTTAAAGTATTGCATCTATGTACTGGAATTATAGTTAAGGTTGTTTGAGTTTTTAATTTATGCCATGTGAATTTGCTTGAGGACAAGCAAAGTTTTAAGTGTGGGGTAGTTGTTTTATTAGTTTTTGTTATAAGTTTTGTGTCTTGTTTATTATGTTAATTATTGTTTTATTTAGGTATTTCGTTAGTTTTTATCGGTTTGTCTAGTGTTTTCTTTAATTGTGTAGTTTTAGTTTATTTTTAGTTTTATGTCATTTTTGATCTAGTTTTTAGTTTGTGTTTATGTTTTATCGGTTATTGTTTATTTACTTCGTGTTTTAAGTTTGTTTTGAGTTTTGTGTTAGGTTAAAATAGGCAAGGAAACGAATTGAAGATGAAATGGGCAGTAGCTGACACAGGCAGAGGACACGGCCAAGTCACTGGCCGTGTCCCATACCAAGTTAAAAGCAAGAGCAAGTCCCAGTAGTAGACACAAGCAAGGGACACGGCCAAGTCATGTGGCCGTGTCCCTCCAAAGAAGACCCACACGGCCAAGTCATCTTGACTTGGCCGTGTCCCACCAATTCCAAAGGCAAAAAGTTTCAAAGTAACAGAGGTGGACACATGCAGGGGACACGGCTGTGTCACCTGGCCGTGTCCCTTCATCAAGCTGCAACACGGCCAAGTCAAGCTTCACTTGGCCGTGTCACTCAACAAAGAAGACAAGGGGATCGAAAGGCAGGCAGTAGCGAACACTGGCAAGGGACACGGCTGTGTCACCTGGCCGTGTCCCTCCAACAAGCCCTCACACGGCCGTGTCCCTCATCACCTGGCCGTGTCCCTCATGAACCTAACGCGCACCGAATTTTTTAAAGCCGACGTTTCATATAAAAGCAAAAAGAAGTTAGGGTTTAGGGTGGACGATTTAGAACAGATTTGGAGCCGTCAAGAGAGTGAACTGAGGGTTTTAAACATTTGTTTTCTTGATTTTGATTTCACTTTGGATTAAAACTAGTTTAGATTAAATTGTTCTAGCCATCAAGACATCCTTCTTGCAAGATTGAACAAGAGATTCTTCAAAAGCTTCAAGGAGTTTGTAACTTGGTTTTGTTCTTGAACTTATTCTCTTTATTTTCATTGAATGGATATTATCATGTCTATTTTGATTTCTTTGAACATTAATAAGATGAATATGTTTGATTGCATTATGAACTAATTTGATCTAGTCTAGGGTTTGTATGGATCTGCTATGATTGTATGAATTGGTTATTCTCTTAGCTAACAATTTCTTTAGCCTTGATTGAATGGAATATTGTTAATATATAATTGATTGATCACCAATTATGTGTTTTAAGGTATTAGATGATGGATCGAGAGATGAAGTTTAATACTTGAACAATTCAATTAAGGACTTAGGTGAATTAGAAATATAACCTATTAAAAAGATTATTTCACTTATAACAAGATTAGTTGAAAGAGGTTTGAATGCGAGAGCTTATTTCCTTGACTCGATTAGTTGAGTTGTTTGAGATTTAATCTTTGAAATTGAATTAGTTAAGAGGAATAACCATTCATACATATAAGTAGTAGAGAAGTGCAAACCCTAGACCATTCTATCAAGTGAATCAAAACATCAGTTCTTGTTTACTTTTATCGTTTTAAACTTCAATTAAACCTTTTCATTATTTTGCAATTTAAATCTCTTTATTACTTGTTAAACATAATCTGATAAGCAATTAACCACTTTAGCTTCCTTGAGAGAACGACCTTGGGGCGATCACCTTTGCTACAGCTACCTCGTATACTTGCGAGTGACGCTTTGTGGTAGAGTTAATTTTAGCGCAACAAAAACCTACGTTGAAGGTTCCACCAAATTGTTTTCTAGATGAACAATAACAAAGGCAACATTGCTGCCTTTGATGGATTGATGATTGATACTTGATACTTCTTGCTAATTTCCTTTTGCCGTTCCTATTTTGCTATTTTAATCTTTCTTCATCTCAATTGCCGCTCTCTGCTTTTCTTTTTAGGGTTTTTCTCCTTTTTTCTTCATATGTGTGTTTAATGCTAGTATTTATAGGAAAATAAAGAGTCCTAATCCTATTTTAAAAAGGAAATACCAATTGTTTAGGAAAAATTAGAAAATCGGGTAAAACAAGATTTGGTCAAAAAATCGACAGCGCATGGGCTGTTGGACCCGTGGGCCTCGCTGGCAAAAATTGCACTGGCAAAAATGGGCGTGGTGGGATAGCTGGCAAGCCAATTCATTGCAGAATTACTGCAGTGAATTGGGCAGTGCCCAATTCGCCCCAGATTGCTATCTGCGGCGACATGGGCTGCCGCGCGTCGCTCGCCGATCCGTCCGATTTTTTTATTTTTATTTTTATAACTATTAAATATTATTAGTAATTAAAATATTATTAAAATAAATAAAATACCACAAAAATTATTTTAGACTATTGGATTTGAATGGGTCAAAAATTAAGGGTCTACAGTTTGCCCCCTGCTTGAACGATCTGAGACTACGGCAAAAGAGAGTGAAAAGCAATAAGATCTTTGATTGATTTTTGATGAGGATGGGTACTTGGATTTGATTTGGATACTTGGACCTGAGACTAAACTTGATTTGGGTACTTGGACCCGAGATTGGGTACTTGGGCCCCAGACTAAATTTAATTTGGGCACTTGTACTCGAGATTGGGTACTTGGCCCCGAGATTGAATTTAATTTGGGTAATTCGACTCAAAATTGGGTACTTGGACCCTAGATTGGGTACTTGGACCCAAGACTAAATTTGATTTGGGTATTTGAACTCGAGATTGGATACTTGGACCCGAGATTGAATTTGATTTGGGTACTTGGACCCAAAATTGGGACCCGTGACTGAATTGAATTTGGATGCTTGGACCTGAGATTGGATACTTGGACTCAAAACAGGATTGGATTTGGGTACTTGGATCCATGACTGGGTACTTGGACCCGAGACTGAATTAAATTTGGGTGCTTGGACCCGAGATTGAGTTTGACTGACCTTTTATTAGTTGAGATTCTGACTACTCCGGCTGTTCTATTCTTTAACGCATTGTGGTTCTTTACCCTCAAAATGGATCTTCATCGTTGGACCTTGGATCTTCATCCTTAGCATCGGATCTTCCCCTTTGAAAATGGATCTTCATCCTTGGAGATCGGGTCTTCACCCTTATAAATGGATCTTCATCCTTGGAAATCGAGTCTTCACCTTTGTAAATGGATCTTCATCCTTGGAGATCAGGTCTTCACCTTTGAAAATGGATCTTCATCCATTGAGATCAGGTCTTCACCCTTGAAAATAGATCTTCATCCTTTGGACATCGGGTCTTTACCCTTGAAATTGGATCTTCATCCTTTAAGCTGGATCTTCATCCTTGGAAATCGGGTCTTTCACCCTTGAAAGTGGATCTTTATCCTTTAAGCTGGATCTTCATCCTTCGAATTGGGTCTTCACCCTTGAAAGTGGATCTTCATCCTTTAAACTAGATCTTCATCCTTGGAATTGGGTCTTCACCCTTTAAAGTGGATCTTCATCCTTAGAGATTTGTCCTATATTTGTTTAAGCTCTTCTAGCTAGACTGATCTTTTATCTTTTGCATCTTTATTCTTTTGAGAGTTCTAATTTTCTTCTTTTTCCATTCTCTTTTTTCTTCCTTTGCACTTTTTGCAAAGCAAAAAAAATTTCAGCCATTTTTTAGCTAGCCTTCATATCTTCTCCTTGCCCCCGCGTGGCAAAATATTTGCAAGTGAGTTTAAAAATGTTTGGTATATAAACTCAAAAAATTAAAAGGAGAAACTTTGCCCCCTGTGTAGGCTTAAACCAAAGATTTTTTCCATGCAAGCTTTGATTGATATTTTTGTTGTCTAGTTCTTCGCACAAGCATGCATTTCTTCTCTTTGCAAAATTACTGGAGCTTTCTCAAGCAATGGGCTTTCCATGTCCCCTTTATTCAATATCTTCTTTTAATTCTTTACTTCACAGGGTGTTTGTTGTTCACTTTGACAAAGAATAGACAATACAAGACAAGAAACTGTAATGTGATATGCTCATGTATGCATGAATAATACTTACAATGGTTCCATCGACTCACAGATCGAGATGATCAGTTGAAGTGTTCTCATTGATTCCTTTCAGATGCTCGTTCAGGTCTTGCAATGGAATGGCAGAAGGCTTCGCTTTTATGGCTTTTATCTTCGAGATATTGAAAACATGAATAATGGAGGCCCCGAGCAGTAGATATATATCCATTTCAAATTAGGATTTAGCACACCAGTTGGTAACTTTACACATCCTTGCCAATAACTATTTACTTTTCCCAATGTGTCCTTTGAGGTTCGATGATTCAACATACTTCCCTTAACTTGAAGGCTTCGTGTGACAAAAACATTTTTTTTTGAAATTAAATGTTAGCTTTGCCAAATCAATGTCAATTCATCTCAGGACTTGATTTTTCAAATTAACATATCTATAATATGATAATCTTAGTTACCGTACTAAACTTTGGAATCATTTCTATTTAAGCAAGAATTGTTGCACTTCAGATAGGCACATACACATTACTTGGCCAAAGTTCTTATTTGAGTTTGAATATTGTCTATCTCATATGCATGCTTATCCAAACTATCTCCACTAATATACTCTACCTACCAAGAGAGATCAACAGGTCTTTGATAGGCTTGAAATGGGGTCTATAAGGGACATAGGTAAATGAAAGCCATTTTGAGATTGGAGTTGGTGTGACACAAAGGAAAAACCTTCACACTACAAACTGCTTGTTAGAACTTTAGACAGTTAGGAGCATGAAAAGATAGAGCTTTGAGTTTCCTCCCATCTTCTTGGAATTAATCTAGATCTTGATTAGGACAGTCTTCATTTCTTTTCTTCTTTTCCCTTTTCTTTCTCTTTATTTTTCTTACTCTTCCCTTTCTTTGAGCATTTTATCATTTTGTCCTTCTTCTCTGTAGGATTGTTAAGTATAGGACTTTCAAAAACAGGGTGACCTTTCATTGAATCTTTAGTTGGGTTGGACCAATTCAAGTCAAACTGTCCTTATAAACCAAATGGAAGCCTTTTGCTGCTTTAGGTAAAAGAGAACTCAGTTGGATTTCTGAACCATTTTAGGTTTTCTTTTCTTTTTTTCTTTTCTTTTTTTTGTCTTTTTTTTTCTTTTTTTGTCTTTTTTTTTCTTCTTTTTTTTTGGTTCTAGCTCTAAAAGAGTTATTCTGTTTGTACCAACTTGGTTTTGTAATAATGGATGAGTGGAGTGACATTAATCTACTTCAGTCCTGACTTTATTTGTGATATTTGGTCTAATTCAGGTGAACTTCAACTACCTTCATGGTCTTGAGAACTTTAACTACCCTTATGGTCTTGGGAACTTCAACTATCTTCATGGTCTTGACTATTCATTTCTTTCTTTGATCTTCTTGCCTCTTCATCTTAGTGATCATAAGACTTGTCAAGAGTATCACAACAGCTCAGGATAGGTTGTTGGGGTTTGTAAGCCAATGAAAAGAAAGCTAAATTTTATGAAGGCTCAAAGGGACAACTAAGTATTGATATTTAATAGGGTGGATACTAGTTGTTGGCTAACCAAACAATGCCTAGATCATTTCTCTCTTAAATAAGCAAAGTTCAATTTTGCCTTGAAAGTTTGTCAAAGCATGTTCTAAGACTGACTAGGACCTAGACAAAGGTAATTATGCAGGAGCCCTCTCTAAGTAAGCATACATAACTCAATGCTATAGAGCAATTCCCTCACCTAGTAAAGTCATTCAAGTTATGATGCCTAGATACATTAATTTATGAACATCAAGCTAAACTCCTCATCGGTTGAGCACCAAAATGAACAAAGACCAACAAAAATTTTAATGAAAGTAATTTATTCAAACAACTTTAAATTTGAAAAACACAATTATTCCAATTAAATATTAAAGAAAGCAAAATAAATAGAGCAATATTCAAGCTAAGGAAAGTTTGTTGAGTTAAGCTCCTTCTCCTTTCATATCTTTAATATTCCCATCTTGAAAGGAGGATAAGACAAGATCTTCCTCCAATCCTCCTCCTACCATGAAAGTTGCTGGTGGTGGCACTCTGTTGAACTTAGCCAAAAGATTGCTTTTGGTATTGGGCTTATCCGGCTCGGGTAGCGTATCACTGTCAATCAAATTTTGGATCTCATGTTTTAGTCTTAAGCATTTGTCTGCCTCATGTCCCTGTGTCTGATGAAACTCACAAAAGGATTTAGTATCAAATTTTGGGGGTAAAGGATTCGGCAAAGGTCGGGGGGCCAATGGCTATAATAGTCCCTTCTTTTAAAGCTTGTTGAAGACCCAAAAAAAAGGCTTCCCTAGATCTGAAAACTGCCTTTTATTTGCTTGACCAGTTGTATTAACATCAACTTCCTTTTGCATGCTTTGATTACCAGACTGATAGTTTCCTTTCTCGTTCCTTCTTGTTGAAAAATGGTTCTTCTCTCTTTCCCATTATTCAATTTGCAGACCAGCCTAGAGTATATCTTTGAAATCATGGATAAGTGTATGAGACATCCTTTGAGAGATAAATTGTATATACTCAATATATATATCTAGAGTATACATAACATATACATATGGTATATTAATTGTATATGTTGGATTAATACATTACATACTTAATATTTAATACATACATAAGGTACATTTGATGTGTATATAAGATATACATTACTTGTGCATATGTGTAATATCCTAAATTTTTGAAAAGTTTTAATTTTTAGAAATTTGATAAAATAAATTATAATTTAAATAGATAAATTAAGTTAATGATTTTAAATGAAAAATGAAGGGGTTTTAAATGAAAAAGTGGATAATATATGTGATATATATGTAAAATATACATAACATATAAATGTCAACACTTTTTAAAAGAAAAGTCAAAGTAAAAGGGTATTTTAGTAATTAAATCTTAGAAATTCAAAATTAATAAAATAATTCAAAAATAAATTATTTTTGAATGGAAGAGGAAATTTATGACTTTTAATTTATTAAATAAATAATTATTAAATTATTTTAATATATATATATATATGGTTAAAAATAAAAGATGAAAAGAAAAAGAAAATTTAAAAGTTTTTCATCTTCTTCTTCTTCTCCATCAAGAGCCGGCCTCCATGGCTATTAATCTCAAGAATTTTTATCTTCCATACTCTACAAATTGAAGGATTCAACAAGTTTAAAGTGGATTTTTGATGATTTTCACCAAAATTAGTAAGTTCTCAACTTCTTTCTTTGGATTTCATAGGAATTGTGATTATGTTTGTTTTGGGTTTTTAAAGTTCTAAGATTTAATTGTCTATTTGGGTATATATGAAGTTATTTTAAGTGATTAACAATGATTTTAAGGTTGGATTAAAGAAATGGTTGAGTTTGGGTAAGATTGGTGAAGAGAGAGAATTTAGGGTTATGTAATTTTTGGGGTTTTGAAATCATGGTTTTTAATAGTGTAAATTGATTCCAAATGAGTTGTTTTTGATACATAAACAAGTATTTTAAAGTCAAATATTAAATTTGGTTGTGTTTGGTTGGAGTTTGAGAATGGAAGTGGAGATTTAGGGTTTTGAAAAAGTGATTTTCCAAAGTGGTTGAATTGTGTGATTTTATTTATTTAAGCATGTTGTTTAGTATTAAAAGTGATGAATATAAGCTTGAAATGAGTAATGGATTGTGTTGGAATGGAAAACCTTCAATGGGGGAAGGTTATGCCATTTTATGGTTTTGTATATAAGAGTGTATTTTTATAATGTAAATGGTTCAAATGTATTAAAATATGCTTCTAATGATATTAATAAACTTAAAACACTAATTTAAATGGCTTAATATGGTTTTTCAAAGTTAAAGTGAGGTGAAGCTTAATTTTGGGATTTGGTTTAGAGTGATGTTTAATTATGGTTTGATGTTGAGAATACCTTAGAATATGATATTAAATGATTATGTATGATCACATTTGGTATAGGCATTGAGGGAGGTTGATTTGCTTCATCCAAGTAGTGAAGGGCAATTTTGAAGGATAGGATTGGAGGTTGTATTAAGCTTGCTTTGGGTTGCTAGTAGAGGTATGTACAAACTTTGAGTATAATGTTTATATTTGCATGACATTTGGACTTAACACATTTTGGTTGAAAAATGTGTTAAGCTACTTGGTTTATTGATTGAGTATGAATAATGTGCTATGACATTTTTAATGTCATATATGTGTTAAATGCATTGTGAAAAGCCATTGATAATGGCTAAATTGTGTAAAGTGTGAAATATGCATATTATGTGAAAATATCCAAAGTAATTGGGTAATGTGTTGTGAATGCAAAAATGAGATGTGTGTAATAATGAAATGAATTAATATAGATAAAAATGAGAAAAGTGAGAAAGATGTGAAAGATGTGAAAAATGAGAAAAAATGAGAGAAAAAAAATGTGAAAATAAGGCAATGAGATTATGAGAAATAAAAAGAGAAATGAATTGTGAAAGTATTTGATAATGAGATAAATGAATTAATTGTGTGCCTAGTATGTTATTCAATTTTCAGAGTTCTGGGGTTGGCGGCATGCCTATGAATTGCTGGGCAAGTGAAAAGACCAGGTCGTAAGCCGAGCCTAGCTGATAAATGATAAATATGATGTTTTTGTGGTGAAAAGACTGGGTTGTAAGCCTCAAAAACTATAGCAGTCTAGCCGGGTTGAGGACCAAGATACTGGGGCCTAAGGGTCTAGCCGGGTTCAGGTTCAAGAGACTAGGGCTGTTACATTATCCATGGATATATATATTGCCTACGGGCTAGACACATGGTGTCATTATGGACCAAAGCAGTAACTCTGAAATTTGAATAGCATATGAGATCCTTTTTGGGCCCATGCTTGTCTTTGCTTTAATGTGAATTATGAATTGTGATACAATTGAGCGATATAATGTTATGAGTTGTGAGTATGATATATTTGAATAATATAAGAAAGTGAAATGATGTGACCTCTATATGCATTATGCATTGGCATTACTTTATATTTTTATTATTATAAAAGTTTGTACCACTAGGCTTCGACTTAGCACGATTGTAATTCGTCGCGCAGGTGTCATGGACGTTTTGGTAGAGTTGGAGAGTTTTACTAGACCTGGTAAGGTCTAGGTTTGTATTTATTGAGCTTGAAGAGCTGTTTTGGGTACATCAAGATCAGAGCCAGTTGCCAGCATGTACATTTTTGATATTATGTATGTTATGATATGTTTTTGAAGCATATATTGTAAATTGTAAAGAATGATTTGAATAATTTTATTTAAGATGGGATTTTATATATAATGTTGTTATATATATATATACCTATATATAAGTATTTTGAGAAAATATGGAGAAATTGAGAAGTATTGGTGAATTGATTTTATTTGGAGTGTTTGTTTTATGCAGGTTGTGTTTTGTTGAATTTTTAAAACGTTTAAATTACAAACAAAACTTTGGCGATTTTTTCCCAGAGATTTTCATATAAAATATTTATTTTGGATTCCTATAACAAGTAAAGAATATTTATATACTATTTATTTTATATATTAGTATTTGAAATCTTAAAACAGAACGTAAAAGTTTTTATTAAATCGGTCTATGACATTTTTATACCGTATATGCGTATTTTACATATACTAAAAATATTTATTGTACGTATATAGGGTATAAGAGTGTTACACTAAGCAACACCCCCTCTCACAATCATCCTTATTTGATTAAATTCATCGGGCCTCCTTTTGAGAAGTGCAGCCTATATTGCTGAATGAAAGCCTTGTACAACATGTCCCAATCTTTTTGAGTACTTTCCTCTAAGGTGTTGAACCAATTTTGGACAATAAGGTCCAATGAGAGCATAAAATATCTTAGAGTTTGAGCCTTAGTAGCTCTAGCAGACTGCATAGCAGTGATGTACTACTTTACATGGATATGAGGATTTTCGGTTCCATCAAACTTTGCAAATGATGACATTTTGAACTTATAAGGGACCTCCTCATCTTGTTCAAACAGTTTGTCAATCTCAGATATCTCTTCAGTTTTCTGCTTCTTCTCAAATTTCTTTTCTAAATCAACAATCATCTTCTCAACATTAGATGTCTCGGGCTTTTCAATAGTTGTCTTCTCAACAACCTTCGGCTCCTTTTTGTCTTAAGGATCCTGAAAGTATTGAGCCCAATCATCATCATCAATGATCACCTTATCATAATCAAAAGCCACTTCACCAACTTTAGCCTTCCCCTTGTCTCTCTTGGTGCTAGCAGATGCTTCGACATTGTTTTCTAAAATTGTAGCTAATTGGTTCTTCATGGTCTTAGCCAGGGCCTCTTTTATTTCTTCCATCTTGGCATTGAGGGCGTCATCCACCATTCTCTAAATTTGTTCGGGCTCCATTAGTTTTGGTGAGAAAGTGATTGAGTTGCTACTAGATTCTTCATCTTCAAGGTAGGTCGGATTGTTGTAAGCTTTTAAACTATCATAATCCAGGGCTGTGAGCCATAGAGGATTAATGATATGAGATGCAAATGTATGCGTCTATGCATGTATGCGCAAATAATAAACAAAGAAAGATAATTAGGACGTTCCTTCCAACCTTATAACATCCACACATGAATGGCGAGTCTCTTTTCCTGGGTATATGGTTAACAAAATACCAACATGGGGTATCTTGTTTTTGAATATTTCCCTCGGACGTTTTAACCAGTAGTTATATTTTAAAAAATGGAAATCAGTTCATGATAATTCCCATTAATTAGGCTTTAATCCATTCAACCAACTAACGTAGCTTTTAGCTATATTGGATTAAAACTAAATTAAGAGGTTTATTATAAATAGATTTCTCACTTGAAAAAGTAACTAGTGGTTCATGCCAAAAATAAGCCCATGGTTAATTATTCTTAGTATAAACTAGGCTCACAATTGATTTTTGGTATTTTGTAATTGACCTAAATAATTTGCAAGCTCTTTGTAAGAAAAGGTTGGATGAAAATAATTTTGTTTTTAAGCCCATTGTAAAAAGATTTTAGAAAAAATGGATTTTGGGCTTAGTATTTGGGTCATGAGAAAAGAATTTTTGATTTATTTTTAGAAAAAGTTTTATGTCCAAAGATCATTTTAAAAAGTTTTAAAAATAGCTTTGGGCTTTTGGACTTTAAAGAAAAATTTATTTTGAGCTTATAATGTACTTAGGTCATATTAGAAAAATAACAAACCAAATAAGCCATGATTTAAGCTAAGATAAACAAACCATAGTCAAACAACATGCATTTGGGGTAAAAACCTAAGGAAAGTAACTAGGCCAATTACATGAGCTTTAGTCTTTGGGTTAAAAGGCTTAGGTTCCCATAGAAAGTATATACCAAATGGTACAAGGCTATGAGTGGTTATGCCATGCTCGATCTTCATACCTTGTATGAAAGTATGGTATCCCTTACATAACACAACACGGGTAACACGGGCGTCCGAACTCACGCACACAATGCAATCTAATACGATGCAATGGATAATATCATGATAAGAAAGAATAGAATAATATAAAGACCAACAGAATCAACTTCTCTTATCCCCAATGGAGTCGCCACTGTGAGCGGGGATTTTTGCCCCCACTCCCGGTGGAATGGTTCTTGCGACTTCGGCACTGTTTAGGCTCGGGGCCTTAGAGAACACAGGCCTAAGCCCGGAGAAAATGGAGCCGCCACCCGGACGGGCAGAGAAAAAGAAAGGGGTGGATGACTCGATTCTTAAGGAATTCCCAACCTCCTAATCGGTTCGGAAAGTTGGATACGTGTGGGGAAGGTGAGAAATAGCCCAGCTCCCCCACAACGTCCGGTTCATTGGAACCGGCCTCCTTTGCAGGTATTAATATTATAAAATCTTAAGTATAATAATATTATCCATATTACATGAAATAATTAAAATAAAGCATCATTATATTATAATCAAAGCAATGTACAAACAAAGCAAATAAATGGACATCAATCCGAGGATGGAAACATGTCCTTACATCGTTTATGTCTAAACTAAATAGGACACCCACCAAAAGGTGGAAACATGTCCTTTACATTGGTCCAAAATATAAAAGCAATTTAAATTACATAGAAATTAATTAATGAGGTACCCACAAAGTGGAAACATACCTCTTACAATTTTAATACTAAAACAACCAAATAATAATCATAATAATAAAGAGAATATCCATCCACGATAAATTAAATAAATCAAGCATTGAAATTAAATAAATCAACCATCAAAACATATAATAAACTACATAATCAAATCTAAAATTAAATAAAGAAATAAAGATACAAATTTAGGTTTATGTCTTAATTTAGGGTTCTTTAATTAACATTTAGGTTTTTGAGATTTTGAAATTATTATATTTATTATTTAGGCTACTGTGAGGTTATTGTGTCTCTGAATGGGTTAGGGCCCAACCCTTTAGGAAGAAGAAATAATGAGCATGAATTTATAGTATTTAATAACATTATCCTTTTGTATACATAGAAAAAATAAATACAAATCGAGCTTGAATGTTTGAACGACAATCCAGATCGCACTCTTAATGTCACTGTGAGCGGAGATTTTTACCCCCACTCCTGGTGGAATGGTTCTTGAGACTTCGATACTATTTAGGCTTGGGGCCTTAGAGAACATGGGCCTAAGCTCGGAGAAAATGGAGTCACCACCCGGACGAGCCTGGAAAAAGAAAGGGGTGGATGACTCAATTCCTAAGGAATCCCCAACCCCCTAATGGGTTTGGAAAGTTGGGTACGTGTGGGGAAGGTGAGAAACGGCCCAGCACCCCTACAATGCCCGGTTCATTAGAACCGGCTTCCTTTGCAGGTCTTAATATTATAAAATTCTTAAATATAGCAATATTATCCATATTACATGCAACAATTAAAATAAAGCATCATTATATTAAAATCAAAGCAATGTCCAAACAAAGCAAATAAATGGACACCCATCTGAGGATGGAAATATATCCTTATATCGTTCATGTCTAAACTAAATAGGACACCCACCAAAAGGTGGAAACATATCATTTACATTGGTCCAAAATATAAAAGCAATTTAAATTACATAGAAATTAATTAATGAGGTACTCACAAAGTGGAAACATACCTTTTACAATTTTAATACTAAAACAACCAAATAATAATCATAATAATAAAGAGAATATCCATCCATGATAAATTAAATAAATCAAGCATTGAAATTAAATAAATCAACCATCAAAACATATAATAAACTACATAATCAAATCTAAAATTAAATAAAGCAATAAAGATACAAATTTAGGTTTATGTCTTAATTTAGGGTTCTTTAATTAACATTTAGGTTTTTGAGATTTTAAAATTATTATATTTATTATTTAGGCTACTGTGAGGTTATTGTGTCTCTGAATGGGTTAGGGCCCAACCCTTTAGGAAGGAGAAATAATGAGTATGAATTTATAGTATTTAATAGCATTATCCTTTTGTATACATAGAAAAAATGAATACAAATCGAGCTTGAATGTATGAACGACTCAATCTAGATCGCACTCTTAATGTCATTGTGAGCGGAGATTTTTGCCCTCACTCCCGGTGGAATGGTTCTTGAGACTTCGGCACTGTTTAGGCTCGGGGCCTTAGAGAACATGGGCCTAAGCTCGGAGAAAATGGTGTCACCATCCTGACGGGCCTGGAAAAAGAAAGGGGTGGATGACTCAATTCCTAAGGAATCCCCAACCCCCTAATGGGTTTGGAAAGTTAGGTACGTGTGGGGAAGGTGAGAAACGGCCCAGCACTCCCACAATGCCCGATTCATTGGAACCAACCTCCTTTGCAGGTCTTAATATTATAAAATTCTTAAATATAACAATATTATCCATATTACATGCAACAATTAAAATAAAGCATCATTATATTAAAATCAAAGCAATGTCCAAACAAAGCAAATAAATGGAAACCCATCCGAGGATGGAAACATATCCTTACATCGTCCATGTCTAAACTAAATAGGACACCCACAAAATGTGGAAACATGCCCTTTACATTGGTCCAAAAACTTTAAAATAAAATAGATTACATGATGCTCACGACACGAGGTACCCAAAAATATAGAAACATACCTCTTACAATATTTTGAAATCAAAATAAATCAATAAAAGTAAACAACCATTCATCATAAATAAATCATACATTAAAAACATCAAACATCAATCAAAATATATAATAAACATTCATCCAATTTAAATAAAACAATAAATATATTAATTTTAGGGGTTCATGCATAATTAGGGTTTCTAGGGTTTTATGTTTAATAACTAGGGTTTTTCTTATACTAATTTAATTAGTTGAGAAATATTTTAAAATAATAACATAGCTACTGTGTAACACCCCTTCCCGACCTATGAATAAGCCGAGGAGGAATGCTACATCGGGATATGAGCTCTGGATTATGTCAGCTTACTTAATGTTCCTTATAAAAATTTTTCAAAAATTTTGACGGAGTCTCCCTTAAAATTCTAGGTCCCAAGTGTCGACAAACTGATTTTTCTTATTTTTGAAAAATATTTTGATTCACAATTCAACTCAAGCACACTCCCAATAATCCACCCTTATAACCTCAACTACAATCCTGCAAGAACAATTCACACTTCTATATTCACAACCCAACTCAATTCAAAACCATACAGTTAATATACATTACTAGATTTACATGTTACATCAAGTTATCTCTTTGTATTGTTCAAATAAGTACATGCCAGTTTCTAATACCAAAATACAAAATGAAGAGCACCACCTAAGTTTGTTGATGACTGACAGATCGCAGGACTCCTCTGCTCGCTACTGGCTCCTTGCTAATAACCTATGAGTTTAGAAGAAACTAAACTCACTAAGCATTGCTTAGTGGGTACTTTAACTAATTACGGAAAATAAATAATAAAAGCATAATGCACTTTTAAAAGCAATGAGTCGTATTGAAAAATAATATCACAGTAAAAACAATCCATACATGTCATATATTCAGTTATTATCATTTTATCAGTTCGCTCCACAAGGTAATTTGGTAGACTAACGTATGGTAAGGAACTAACTGAAACAACTGTATATATATTCTGTGGCTGTGGCCCTAAAAAATTGCAGACCAAGCCCTGTGGAATCTGTGGCCTAAGCCCTCGGACCGGAGTCCTATATAACTCGGGTGATTGCCCTATATAACTCGGACCGAAGTCCTATATAGCTCGGGTTGTCACCCTATATAACTCGTACCGAAGTCCTATATTAAAGTAGCACTGCATATAATATGATATATCATATCCTTACCTACTCAGTACTATCCCAGATACCCAGTGGAGCAAAAAATTTCATGCCATTTCTTAATCGAATATGCATTATACAATTATCGACTTATGTTTCTTATATTATTTCAATGTGAAATATCATATTTTGTCATTTTAATAACATATTATGCTCATTTATATGCATAAGGAATCAATTGGATTACTTTTGAAAAATGACCAAATGAATATTAGCAAAATGACCATATGAATAGTAAATTCTGGTTTTGGACTCAACTTGATCCTAATTTTTAAAACTTGCATAAAATAATCTACTAGACTAAAAACTCTAAAATTTTTACAGAATTTATTTTTACATCTTAAAATCATTCTTTTAAAATTTCAGATCAAACTGGACACAAAATCTTAGTCGAGTAGTTCACCCAACCAGACTGCTTCAGTTGCCCTGCATCCTAGCAGCAGTTCTGAATTTTGTGAATTCTGTAAATTAAATTCAATCAATATGGTTCCAAATTATTTTTTGAAAATACTATACTCACTAAAAAACAACATATCCAAAATTCAATTGAAGATTATGTTTCTAAATTTTATTAAAAATCCGGAAACATGGCTGTCTCAGTCAAGGTACCTCCTAGAGCAGGTCTAAAACAAATAATTTTTCCATAATCATAACCATTCCGAATTCAACTCAAAATATTTTTATGTCATTCTAGACGCATTGAGCCACAACATATCAAAAATTAACTTCAAGAAAAGTTTTCTATATTTAATTAAAAATCATACAAGTCACAACATTTCACTAATTCTAAAACAGAAAAATTTCAAGAAAATGAACAAATAATTAGTTAAAGTACCAAACCTTGTTCTTTTAATTCCCCTTTTCTTTTCCTTCTTCTCCTTCCTTAATCTTTGTTTCTCCTTCAAGAAATTCAAGAACACAACCTTAAACATAAACCTTAGAAATTTAGAACATGCACTACCCTTCCATTTCTTTTCAAATTAAGTCCTAATCTAACCTTATTAAACCTTAGAAACCTTAATTCTTCCATTTAATTAATCAATATCATCATTAATTAAAATTTTCCCAAATCCACCATAATAACCCTAATTTCAAACTCTTAAAATAACCATTAATTCATGAAACTAAAACTAGAGATAAGTTTCTCTTAACTTATAATCTTGTTTGTCATCAAAATCTTCAACCAAAAGCCTTAAACTTTGGCAAAATCACCTCCTTCTTCCTTCTCTTATGGTTTGGACGAGTTCACCATGTAAGAGAGGGATTTTATTTTCTTTCCTTAGCTTATTTTGATCCAAATGGCAGCCATAAGTGGTGACAATATGTTGGTATAGATGTTGACTTCCAATTGGTACACCTTATAGCAAAAATGGCCACTTTTAATTGGTCCACTTGCCTTCTTCTTTTATCTATTTATTTGGCAAGCCATTAGGCTTCCTTTTATTCATATTTTGACCCCCTCAACTTTCTTGTGCTGTAATTTTATAGTCTAGGGTGTGAAAATACCAAAATACCCTCCAGTGATTAATCGATTGTAACTTTTAAACTGTGCGTTTTCGAGAAAAATTGAAACCCATGGTTATGACCCGATTAATCCTGAGAACACATTTATGGCATCCGTTAGGGTCACTATTAAGAATCGACACAAATTTTTGAAAAATTACTCTTAGGTCCTCGGCCTTTCGAAAAATTACCTTTAGGTCCCGTCGACTTCACGGGCCTCCTTTGCACACCGATTTTGTTTTTGACTATCTCGAGCCTGTATTTGACCACTTATTTATGTCCTTCTTGCCTAATACTCGACTACCTAAACTTTGGGATGTGACATACTAGATGTTTTAAAGATTTAGGATTTTGGATGTTTTTATGAAATTAATGCTATTGTGATTTAAAAAATAGGTTTGGTTAGGGTTTTAAGCAAACAGATTATTGTTTTTGTTTTTAGGAAGGTGTAATTAGGATTTTAAATTTGAAAAATAGGTTTTAATGGCTATTAAAATTTTAGTGTTTTACGGTTAAATATTAGGGTTTTATGGTTTGAAATCTTGATTCTATAGATTATGATTTTGAATTTAGAATTTGATGCTTTTCTGTAATCAAAGTTGAGTATGCTTTTAATATTGACTATATCAACTACTTATGTACTTTTAGGTGAAACAAATATAGAAAGCCAAATTTATTATTGAAATATTAAAATAGCTCACTGAATAAAATTATAACAAAATAGCTACTGTGAAAGTTTGGAAACAAAGTTAATTAAGATTTAGGATTTGAATAACTTAGGGTTTATGAAATTAGATTCATGTTGAATGATTATATTATTTATTTTAATTAAGATCTCAAGTATTGTATGAATTAATTCATGCTAATGCCTAAACTAAATTGAAGGAAGAATTAAATAACTAAGGCAGTGTGATGATGGCTTAAAAGGTGAAGATGATTAATGATTCAATAAACTAAAGCTAGAGCAATTTACCTACATTTGAAGGCTCCACCAAATTTGAAGAGATTGAACCAAGCTGTTGCCTGCTTCAAATTTGATTTTGGTTGAGCAAAGCAATCTGGAGATGATTGCTTGTTGCCTCCTTTGATTGTTGTCTCTTGAATTTCTCCTTGCTTGCTAGGGTTTTCTTTTGGCCGAAAGAATTTTGAGTCCCAAGTTTGGTTCTAAGTTTCGTCCTCCAAAGTCAGAAGTCCAAAGTCCAGATCCCTTTTTGAAGTGTTTTAATGTGGTATTTATAGAAAAAAAATCCAAACCTAATTCTAATTGTCTAAGGAAATTAAAAATATTTAGGAAAAGAAATCAAAACCAAATAGAATTCGGTTTCGGAAAAAACTGCACTGAAAAAAATTGCGCTGGAAAAAGTTACTGTGGGCTATGGGTGGGCCAACGAGAATTGCGTGCGAGCGGGCATGCTGGGGCAGTGCAGTTTTTCATCGACGAAAATTTTTTGTCGTTGATTTTCTCTTCGCCGATTTTTATTTATTTATTTTAACTTTATTAATATTACCTTTTTTATTTTTATTAAAAATTATAAATAATAAATACTAAAATAAATATTATTTAATTAAAATATCACAAAAATTTTTTTGGACTATATAAAAAATATTGGACTAGACTGAATAAAAAATTAAGGGTCTACAGTCACATTTATTAATAGGGTAGAATAGTTTTTTGCTTTTGCATATGGCCAGACGGATTATATGCAAGGTAGTGAGATTCATTGCCCTTGTATAAAATGTCATCACCATAGATTGTGGGAAATAGATGAAGTGAAATACCATTTAGAGAAGTAGGGATTTGTACAAGAATATTTAGTTTAGAATAGACATGGCAAAGAAAATGTATTCGGCCAACTGGTTCCACAACAATATAGTACATTTGAAGGTATGCTTAAAAATTCATACCAGCAAATGGTATATGATGTTGTTGGGCCTAATATATTTGACTAGGGCGTGCCTAATAGTGCTGTAGCTGGAGTAAGTGAGGTCCAAGATGAACCTATCAATGAGGTTCCTAACTCGAAAGCTCAATGGTTCTACAATTTATTAAATTCAATGGATACAGAAGTGTGGCCTAGGTGTCAAAAATATACTAAGCTATCTATTATGGCACGCTGTTTGAACATGAAGTCTGAGCAGCATATAACTGAAAAGTCTATTGATTAATGGATCCAATTTAATGATATCTGACGATAATGAGATGTTTGATAGTTTCTACCAAACAAAAAAAATTATTCAGGCGTTTGGACTACCAGTAGAAACTATTGACTATTGCAGAAATGGGTGCATGTTATACTAGGGTGTTTACGAAGAAGACATAATATGTAGATTTTATGCAAAACCCAGATTCAAACAGAGTTTTGTAACCGAAAGACAAAAATTTATGCCTTTTAAAAAATGTTTAACATCCGTGATTTTGAAGAAATTAAATAAGTATTTGGAGATATAAATTGTATGTACTCAATATATATATCTAGAGTATATATAACATATACATATAGTATATTAATTATATATGTTGGATTAATACATTACATACTTAATATTTAATAGACATACAAGGTACATTTGATGTGTATATAAGATACACATTACTTGTGCATATGTGTAATATCCTAAATTTTTGAAAAGTTCTAATTTTTGGAAATTTGATAAAATAAATTATAATTTAAATGGATAAATTAAATTAATGATTTTAAATGAAAAATGAAGGGGTTTTAAATGAAAAAGTGGATAATATATGTGATATACATATGTAAAATATATATAACATATAAAAGTCAACACTTTTTAAAAGAAAAGTCAAAGTAAAAGGGTATTTTGGTAATTAAATCTTAGAAATTTAAAATTAATAAAATAATTCAAAAATAAATTATTTTTGAATGGAAGAGGGAATTTAGAACTTCTAATTTATTAAATAAATAAATAAATAATTAATTATTAAATTGTTTTAATATATATATATGGTTTAAAATTAAAGGGTGAAAGGAAAGAGAAATAAAAAAAAATAAAGTCTTCTTCTTCTTCTTTCCTTCAAGGCCGAATTTCATAGCTTCAAGAGAGGGATTTGCTTCTTCCATACTCCAAAATTTGAAGAGATTTTAAGGATTCAAGTGGAGTTTTAGAAGTTTCTTCATCAATTGGTAAGCTTTCTTACCAAATTTTCAAATTCTATGGAAAAGTATGTTATGTAAATTTTGGAATTCTATAGTAGCATGATTTAATTGCTTAATTGGATATGAATGAAGTTGTTTTGATTGGTTATTAATGATTTTAAGGTTGGATTAAAGAAATGGTTGAGTTTGGGTAAGATTGGTGAAGAGAGAGAATTTAGGGTTATGTAATTTTTGAGGTTTTGAAATCATGGTTTTAATTGTGTAAATTGATTCCAAATGAGTTGTTTTGATACATAAACAAGTATTTTAAAGTCAAATATTGGAGTTGGTTGTGTTTGGCTGGAGTTTGAGAATGGAAGTGGAGATTTAGGGTATTGGAAAAGTGATTTTCCAAAGTGGTTGAATTGTGTGATTTTATTTGTTTAAGCATGTTGTTTAGTGTTAAAAGTGATGAATATAAGCTTGAAATGAGTAATGGATTGTGTTGGAATGAAAAACCTTCAATGGGGGAAGGTTATGCCATTTTTGAGATTTTGTGTATAAGAGTGTATTGTTATAATGTAAATGATTAAATGTATTAAAATATGTTTTTAATGATATTAATAAACTTAAAACACTATTTTTTTATTTAAAAAGCTCGATCTTCAAAAATCATTTTTGGAGGATCGAACTCCTGACCTCTCCGTGGAGAGTAACATCAGGTGGCCACTGGGCTAACCCCAGTGGTTTTTAAAACACTAATTTAAATGGCTTGATTTGGTTTTTCAAAGTTAAAGTGAGGTGAAGCTTAATTTTGGGATTTAGTTTAGAGTGATGTTTAATTATGGTTTGATGTTGAGAATACCTTAGAATATGATATTAAATGATTATGTATGATCACATTTGGTATATGTATTGAGGGAGGTTGATTTGCATCATCCAAGTGGTGAAGGGCAAGTTGGAAGGATAGGATTGGAGGTTGTATTAAGCTTGCTTTGGATTGCTAGTAGAGGTATGTACAGACTTTGAGTATAATATTTATATTTGCATGACATTTGGACTTAACACATTTTGGTTGAAAAATGTGTTAAGCTACTTGGTTCATTGATTGAGTATGAATAATGTGCTATGACATTTGTAATGTCATATATGCGTTAAATGCATTGTGAAAAGCCATTGATAATGGCTAAATTGTGTAAAGTGTGAAATATGCATATTATGTGAAAATATCCAAAGTAATTGGGTAATGTGTTGTGAATGCAAAAATGAGATATGTGGAATAATGAAATGAATTGATATTGATAAAAATGAGAAAAAAGAGAAAAGTGAGAAAGATGAGAAAGATGTGAAAAATGAGAAAAATGAGAAAAAAGGGTGAAAAATAAGGCAATGAGCCTAGTTTGATTATGAGAAATAAAATAAGAAATGAATTGTGAAAGTATTTGATAATGACATAAATGAATTAATTGTGTGCCTAGTATGTTATTCAATTTTCAGAGTTCTAGGTTTGGCGGCATGCCTATGAATTGTTTGGTAAGCCGAACCCAGCTGATAAATGATAAATATGATGTTTTTGGGGTGAAAAGACTGGGTCGTAAGCCTCAAAAACCGTAGCAGTCTAGCCGGGTTGAGGACCAAGATACTGGGACCTAAGGGTCTAGCCGGGTTGAGGTCCAAGAGACTGGGGCTGTTACATTATCCATGCATATTTATATATTGCATACGGGCTAGACACATGGTGTCATTATGGACCAAAGCAGTAACTCTGAAATTTGAATAGCATATTAGATCCTTTTTGGGCCCATACTTGTCTTTGCTTTAATGTGAATTATGAATTGTGATACAATTGAGCAATATAATGTTATGAGTTGTGAGTATGAAATATTTGAAAAATATAATAAAGTGAAATGATGTGACCTCTATATGCATTGTGCATTGTCATTACTTTACATTTTTATTATTATCAAAGTTTGTACCACTAGGCTTCGGCTTAGTGCGATTGTAATTTGTCACGCAGGTGTCATAGACATTTAGGTAGAGCTGGAGAGTTTTACTAGACCTGGTCGGGTCTATGTTTGCATTTATTGAGCTTGAAGAGTTGTTTTGGTTACATCAAGATCAGAGCCAGTTGCCAGCATGTACATTTTTTATATTATGTATGTTATGTTATGTTTTTGAAGCATATATTGTAAATTGTAAAGAATGATTTGAATAATTTTGTTTAAGATGGGATTTTATATATAATGTTGATATATATATACACCTATATATAAGTATTTTGAGAAAATATGGAGAAATTGAGAAGTATTGGTGAATTGGTGAATTGATTTTATTTGGAGTGTTTGTTTTATGCAAGTTGTGTTTTGTTGAATTTTGGAAACGTTCAAGTTACAAACAAAACTCTGGCGAATTTTTTCTAGAGATTTTCATATAAAATATTTATTTTGGATTCCTATAACAAGCAAAGAATATTTATATACTATTTATTTTATATATTAGTATTTGAAATCTTAAAACAGAAATGTAAAATTTTTTATTAAATCGGTCTGTGACATTTTTATGCCGTATATGCATATTTTACATATGCTGAAAATATGTATTGTACGTATATAGAGTATAAGGATGTTACATTTATTTTGGTATCAGATCCTAGGTTTGAGGTTCTAGACCTAGGTGGGATGATAGAGAGAGAAAATTGGAATAAAAAAAAAATTTTCAATTGTAATGCATACATTGGCCCTGGCAATTTATCTGATCCCTAATGTGGCAATGTCTATTTGATTTAATAGATATGAGTTGAGACTGTGTCTTGGTTCCATAGATCAGAGTGGCGCAGTGGAAACGTCATTCTAGAGATTATGGATTAAGAATTTTTGGAACTTTTATTTTAAAATTAAAATTAATAGCCGATTCAATTGATGAATACGTGAAATTAGAAAAATAATCTAGGAAATAATTTAAGATATAAAAATAAAAAGTTTGAGAAATGAGCATGATAGTTATAGAAAATTTTGTAGATGTACTGCAAAGTGATATTGTCTGAATTGTTGGACAAATCTAGAAATGTTGGATGAGTTTGATCATTTAATAGAAAGTTTTTCTATATGTTAGTATCCAAATGTATAAAATTTTATAAATTTTAAAGATGGATCTCTAATTAAGAAAAATAGAAGAACACAGATTGTTGGAAAATTTTCAGCAACTCAGAATCTATAGAAATTGAAAAAAATAAATAAATCTAGAAACTATGGTAAAACAACCAAGAAAAATCTAAAAATTTACGCAAAATATAATATGTATTCATATAACATATGGTTAAATTTTCATGAATTTTTATTAATTTTTGATACCTGAAAAAAATGGATAACCTGGTGGTGCCAGAGAAATTATTAAAGAGACAAATTCTCTGATTTTGAAAGATTTAATTTTTAAATATATTAAATCAACTTGGAAAAATCTAAAACTTTAAATATAAGTCCATATATGTGTTAAGTACACATGGATAAAAGTTCACAAGCTTTTATAAAGAATTGGTAAGGAATATAAAAATTAAAAGTGAGATTGACATGAAACTGAGGAAGTCATGCAGTTTTGTGTAAGTAAGTAATAAATTAATTTTATGAGACAAATGAATGAAGAAAATTATAAAAAAGTTTATGCATATGGGTATAAGTATAGAAGGAATATGGAGTTTTTAATAATTTTTAACAAATAGTTCATAATTAAAATCAAAGAGTGAAATCATATATGATAGCGAATTATTTATTATGGAACAATGATGCATAATTTAGGGTTGAGTGTGTAAAATTAAAGTATCTAAATGGATGATGTTAATTAGTGTAAGGAAATGAATTAGTGTTGTTTAAAAGTAAATGTTATGATCTTAAGATTGAGAATGTGATATGGGTGAGATTTGGTGAGGTTCATGTTGTTGGTTGCATTATATGAAATTAGAATTTTTGGAATGGGTTTCCATAATTGTGAAAGTGATGTGTTTTGATGTTATATTAATATAAAAATAATGTTTATAAAGTTAGCTCTTGAAAGTGAGATTAATAGAATGAAGTTTAAGTAAAATAGTAAATTGGAAATTTAGAGTTGTAAGGGAATTTCGATGAGGATTGTTTAGATATTGATAGTTTAATGTTTAATAAGCATGGGAGTAATTTTGAATGAGTAATGTTATTTATAAAAGTACTAAGGTGTAATGTGGTTAATATAGAAATTTATTATGAAATAAAGGGAAATGATTAAGCAAGTGAAAATGAGTTACTTTAGTTAATTGAATTGGAAATGATGAAAATGGATATGAAAGGTGTGATCAATGCAAAAAAAAAAAATGTGAGAGAGATATCACACTGGAAACATGACTAAGATTTATATGAAGTGTTAAAATATATATATATATATATATATAATAAGAAACTTATTTAAGAGATGGGCGATTGAATAAGGAAGATGTTAATTATGTTGTGGTCAGAGTGTGTATATATGTTGAATTGATGAATAACCTAAGTAACATCAAAAGAATGAGAAATGATAATGTTCTCTGAAAGGTGATAAATGTTAACTTTGTATAGGTTATATGTAAAAGAAGAATTGAGTATAATTGTATGATTTGTGTGATGAGATTTTTTTTCTATATGGACACAAATATGATATGTAAGAAAATGTGGAAAGTAAGTCACATTGTGATTATGACTTACGAAGGTGTATGTGGATGATTAAAAAAAATATTATCGAGTGTTTACTACCTTATACAAATACGTGTCTAGTGATATTGAGAATGATATTGCATGTATTAATAGACCTAAGAGAGATTAGGTCTTGACCTGCATAGAGTTAGGTCATGTGATGAATTGAGATTGAGAATGGACCCGAACAGAGCTAGACGGTGAAATTGTTATTTTAACAACTGAACTTCATGATTGTATAGTGTTTTGGGCCTAAAGTATATGCGTATAAATAAGAGATTGTAAGGAAAAAGGAAAGTATAATGAAGAAAGTATGGAAGTGAAAAAAAAGAAATGAATGAAAATTTTATAAGAGATAGATTAGAAATGGAGTAATAAATGGAAATTGTGTAAATTAGCATATGAACGAATGTGTATATGTAAGAGATGTTAATGATAATATTGTTGAAACATGAGTTAGGCTAATGATGATCAAGTGATCAAGAGTAAATTGCTTTGAAACAGAGCTGAAACGTGTTAACTTTTTGTGTATCAAAAGATTAGAAAATGAATATGTGATTTTTGCGATACGAACTTAGCATTGTGATTGGAAATGTTTAAAGAAGAATGATAGAAGGGTAGTATTTATTTATAAGCCACGGATGTGACCATTATTATGGCATGACCGTTGGATAGTTTTGGTGAGATTGATAGTTATGCTTCAAGAAACATGGTCAAGACTTATGGTTTGCATAGTTGTATCTTATAATTTTATACTATAAATTTGTTTATAATTATAGAAAGTGTGGAAACAGAAGAGAATTGTAAAAATATGATGAGCTTTAAATGATGTATAAGAAAAGTGATTTGTGTAAATAAGGTAACTATAAGAAATGTGAGAAAATGGTAAATGAAAGAAATTATGAAATGTGAGTAAGAGTTATAATAAATGTGTTTGAAAGTGGTATAAAATGAATAAGTTGATGAAAATGATGTGTAAAGTAAACGAGACTAGGGAAAGTGAATATTATTTGCAATGATGAATTCGAAGAGAATTAAAATTTGAGAATAAATTTGGCCTAATAGAATTAGGTCATGAATTGAAAACAAATTGATGAATTTAAAATAGATAAAAGGTTGGTCAGAATAGAATAAGGTTGTGATGGTCATATTGTGATAGTTAGATCAATTGATCCGAAATGTAAAAAGTTTACAAGTATTTATTGAAATTCAATGTGTGTAGTTGTATTAAGATTATGCGAGCAATATGATAATGTGCATAATACAGTATTTAGATATGTATATGCATATGAAATGAGCTAAGTTATATTAGTTTCAAATAATTATAAGAGAAAAGTGTTAGTTATAGTATAATTGGAATGAATTTTAATAAGGAAGTAAGATTTTGTTGTTGTATAATGGTGATATTAAATTAATATGTGGTAATAGTATAAAGAGTAGGATCAAAGTGAAGATGTGTAAAATTATTGTGTTAAGATAAAAGTTATTAACATTTGAATTTAACGTGATGAGAGTATACTTTTAAGATAATGAAGTGATCAGATATCTTGAGTGCAATAGGTGTGTGGTGTATATATATTAAGGAGATGAACTAATTTTGTCTAATGACAATTTGATTGAAGATATAATAATATGTTATGACTGTTTGAGTAAATAGACAGTATAATGATGTGTTAAGGAATGGTAAAAAAGAAATTAAGAATGAACCTAAGGGGGAGAATAGAAATTATGTAATTTGGTAAAATAATAATTTGGATGATTTATTACTATACTGGATAATTCCGAGGACGAAATTATTTAAGGGGGAGAAAATTGTAACATCCGTGATTTTGGAGAAATTAAATAAGTATTTGGAGATATAAATTGTATATACTCAATATATATATCTAGAGTATATATAACATATACATATGGTATATTAATTGTATACGTTGGATTAATACATTACATACTTAATATTTAATACACATATAATGTACATTTGATGTGTATATAAGATATACATTACTTGTGAATATGTGTAATATCCTAAATTTTTGAAAAGTTCTAATTTTTAAAAATTTGATAAAATAAATTATAATTTAAATGGATAAATTAAATTAATGATTTTAAAATAAAAATGAAGGGGTTTTAAATGAAAAAGTGGATAATATATGTGATATATATATATAAAATATACATAACATATAAAAGTCAACACTTTTTAAAAGAAAAGTCAAAGTAAAAGGGTATTTTGGTAATTAAATCTTAGAAATTTAAAATTAATAAAATAATTCAAAAATAAATTATTTTTGAATGGAAGAGGAAATTTAGGATTTTTAATTTATTAAATAAATAATTAAATAAATAATTATTGAATTATTTTAATATATATATATATGGTTTAAAATTAAAGGGTGAAAGGAAAGAGAAATAAAAAAAAATAAAGTCTTCTTCTTATCTTTCCTTCAAGGTCGAATTTCATGGCTTCAAGAGAGGGATTTGCTTCTTCCATACTCCAAAAGTTGAAGAGATTTTAAGGATTCAAGTGGAGTTTTAGAAGTTTCTTCATCAATTGGTAAGCTTTCTTACCAAATTTTCAAATTCAATGGAAAAGTGTGTTATGTAAATTTTGAAATTCTATAGTAGAATGATTTAATTGCTTAATTGGATATGAATGAAGTTGTTTTGATTGGTTATTAATGATTTTAAGGTTGGATTAAAGAAATGGTTGAGTTTGGGTAAGATTGGTGAAGAGAGAGAATTTAGGGTTATGCAATTTTTAGGGTTTTGAAATCATGGTTTTTAATTGTGTAAATTGATTCCAAATGAGTTGTTTTGATACATAAACAAGTATTTTAAAGTCAAATATTGGATTTGGTTGTGTTTGGCTGGAGTTTGAGAATGGAAGTAGAGATTTAGGGTTTTGGAAAAGTGATTTTCCAAAGTGGTTGAATTGTGTGATTTTATTTGTTTAAGCATGTTGTTTAGTGTTAAAAGTGATGAATATAAGCTTGAAATGAGCAATGGATTGTGTTGGAATGAAAAACCTTCAATGGGGGAAGGTTATGCCATTTTTGAGATTTTGTGTATAAGAGTGTATTGTTATAATGTAAATGATTTAAATGTATTAAAATATGTTTTTAATGATATTAATAAACTTAAAACACTAATTTAAATGGCTTGATTTGGTTTTTCAAAGTTAAAGTGAGGTGAAGCTTTGGGGTTTGGTTTAGAGTGATGTTTAATTATCGTTTGATGTTGAGAATACCTTAGAATATGATATTAAATGATTATGTATGATCACATTTGGTATAGGCATTGAGGGAGGTTGATTTTCTTCATCCAAGTGGTGAAGGGCAAGTTGGAAGGATAGGATTGGAGGTTGTATTAAGCTTGCTTTGGATTGCTAGTAGAGGTATGTACAGACTTTGAGTATAATGTTTATATTTGCATGACATTTGGACTTAACACATTTTGGTTGAAAAATGTGTTAAGCTACTTGGTTCATTGATTGAGTATGAATAATGTGCTATGACATTTGTAATGTCATATATGTGTTTAATGCATTGTGAAAATATAGCACCCCTTCCCGACCTACGTGTGTAAGCTGAGTAGAGGCGCCACACTATCCTAATGTTGCTACCACTTTTACTTAATCAAATTTTTGTTTCGATTTTTACAGAAATTTTGCCATAGTTTCGCCTAAAAATTCAATCCCAAGTGTCGACAAAACTGGTTTTTTTTTTTTTTCTGATTTTTGAAAACATTTTTACACAAACCAATGCAAACAAAATCATTCTCAGTACACTTCCAATAAATCCCCCTTATAACCTCAACTACAACCTGCAAAAAGGATTTACACTTCTAGTACAAAATAAAGTAAAGGTTTATTATGAAATACAGTAGATAAAATATTTGTTCACTATGCAACGGAAAAGTAACAATATTTACAAATTCATATACATCAAAACTCAAGTTTTACAACACATAAAATTTATACATGTTTGGCAGTTAGTCTTCGATCTTAAAGCCCACTATTCACTCTTCAAAATCTAGGCTCGACTCGGCCTAGAGGAACTCTCTGGTTCTTCCCTGCGCTAAGCCAACGGCCTAGTGGTACAAACTACAGTGCTATGATGCTTTAATGCCATGCTAATGTCACACAATCAAGATTCAAGATCAATTCAAGAGAATATTATATTTCACAATCTTACATTATTTAATAATTAACCAAAACATTCATGATTCACATTGAAAACAAAGACAAGCATGGGCCCACAAGACACTAATATGTTATTCAAAGTTCAGAGTTACTGCTTTGGTCTATAATTACAATCATTAAGCCCGTAGGCGATATATATATCTCTATCCATGGATAGGTTAACAGACCCAGTCTCTTGGACCTCAACTCGGCTAAACTCGAGGAAATTCTCAACTCGGCAAGACTGTTACCTGTAACAGACCCAGTCTCTTGGACCTCAACCCGGATAAACCAAGGAGATCCTCAACCCGGCAAGACTGTTACTATAATTCACATTTTACATTTATCAACTGGAATCGGCTTACGACTCGGTCTTTTCACCTATCCAGTACTTTATAGGCATGCCACCAAACCCAGAACTCTGAAGGTTGAATAACAAATTAAACACAAAATTCTTTTCATTTATATCTTTATAAATTCTTTCTCAATTCATTTCATTCTCATAAGCAAATTAGGCAACCATGCCTCAATCATCTCATTTGCATCATCACATATTGCACATTTCACATTTTGTTATATTTCAAATCACATCTAGACTAACTAAGCAACAACATATCCAAAATTCAATTGGATATTATTTTTCTACATTTTATTAAAAATCCCGAAAGATATCTGTCTCAGTTAAGGTACCTGCTGGAATAGATCTAATAAAAATAATCTTTCCAAAGTCATAACCATTCCAAAATCGAATCAACATATTTTTCAGTCATTCTAGACTCATAGAGGCACAACATATCAAAAATTCACTTCAAGAACATTTTTCTATATTTAATTAAAAATCATAAAAGTCACAGCCTTTACTAATTGTAAAACAGAAAAAATTTCACTAAACACAACTCTTACTCTTCCATCACCAACACCAACCTAACTTCTTATCTTTAATTCCATTTCCATCACATACAAACACACCACAAGCAATCCTAACCATATTATCAACAACACTTCATCAAACTCAAAAATAACTTCAAAAACAACAAGAGCAATCAAGAGAGAACTTACCAAAATAATGAAATTTCTTGAAATTCCAACTTGTTTATTTGAAATCTCCTTTGAATTTGATATTAGAAAATCAAACTCTATCTTGCTCTCTTAACTTTGGAGTACCCGGCCAAGAAAAGAAAAAGAAGAAAAATGAAAAGAAAATTAAAGACAAAGTCAAAGTTCTCATCTCTTTAAACCTCCACCAAGCAATCTAAAAAGAAAATTACTAAAATACCCTCTTCTATATATCTTAACTCCCTTTTACTTATTTGTCCTTTTTAGTAATTTCATAAATAACCAAAATAAATATCTTCTTCCTTTGACCATCCATTTGACTTGTATATATGTTATATATATATCCATATATACAACATATACACTCCTTTTTAAATTATTTTCTCTTTCCAATAACATATACATTTTAATTCAAATAAAACAACAATTATACTAAAACTTCTAGGGCACATTTTGAGATATTACAGAAAAGCCATTGATAATGGCTAAATTGTGTAAAGTGTGAAATATGCATATTATGTGAAAATACCCAAAGTAATTGGTTATTGTGTTGTGAATGCAAAAATGAGATATGTGGAATAATGAAATGAATTGATATTGATAAAAATGAGAAAAAAAAGAGAAAAGTGAGAAAAATGAGAAAGATGTGAAAATTGAGAAAAATGAGAAAAAAAAGTGAAAATAAGGCAATGAGCCTAGTTTGATTATGAGAAATAAAATAAGAAATGAATTGTGAAAGTATTTGATAATGAGATAAATGAATTAATTGTGTGCCTAATATGTTATTCAATTTTCAGAGTTCTGGGTTTGGCGGCATGCCTATGAATTGCAGGGTAGGTGAAAAGACCGGGTCGTAAGCCGAGCCCAGCTGATAAATGATAAATATGATGTTTTTGGGGTGAAAAGACTGGGTCGTAAGCCTCAAAAACCGTAGCAGTCTAGCCGGGTTAAGGACCAAGATACTGGGACCTAAGGGTCTAGCCGGGTTGAGGTCCAAGAGACTGGGGCTGTTACATTATCCATGCATATATATATATATATTGCATACGGGCTAGACACATGGTGTCATTATGGACCAAAGCAGTAACTCTGAAATTTGAATAGCATATTAGATCCTTTTTGGGCCCATAATTGTCTTTGCTTTAATGTGAATTATGAATTGTGATACAATTGAGCAATATAATGTTATGAGTTGTGAGTATGAAGTATTTGAAAAATATAATAAAGTGAAATGATGTGACCTCTATATGCATTGTGCATTGGCATTACTTTACATTTTTATTATTATCAAAGTTTGTACCACTAGGCTTCGGCTTAGCGCGATTGTAATTCATCGCGCAGGTGTCATGGACGTTTAGGCAGAGCTGGAAAGTTTTACTAGACCTGGTCGGGTCTAGGTTTATATTTATTGTGCTTGAAGAGTTGTTTTGGGTAAATCAAGATCAGAGCCAGTTGCCAACATGTACATTTTTGATATTATGTATGTTATGTTATGTTTTTGAAGCATATATTGTAAATTGTAAAGAATGACTTGAATAATTTTGTTTAAGATGAGATTTTATATATAATGTTGATATATATATATACCTATATATAAGTATTTTGAAAAAATATGGAGAAATTGAGAAGTATTGGTGAATTGATTTTATTTGGAGTGTTTGTTTTATGCAGGTTGTGTTTTGTTGAATTTTGGAAACGTTCAAGTTACAAATAAAACTCTGGCGAATTTCTTCTAGAAATTTTCATATAAAATATTTATTTTGGATTCCTATAACAAGCAAAGAATATTTATATACTATTTATTTTATATATTAGTATTTGAAATCTTAAAATAGAAATGTAAAATTTTTTATTAAATCGGTCTGTGGCATTTTTATGCCGTATATGCGTATTTTACATATGCTGAAAATTTGTATTGTATGTATATAGAGTATAAGGGTGTTATATTTATTTAGTGGTAGAAATGGTACTCGTTCAGCTCATGGTTACCTCTTAAGGGAGGAGGTCATGGGTTCGAATTAGGGAGGCGACCTCATTTGATGCCAAATAAACAAATTCCTGCTTGGGAGCCGTGAGGTGAACGGGTACTGTGGCGGCCTGCTGGGTTGAGGGCTGGGACTACGGTCCACCTACGGGAGAAAAGGCCCAATAGACCAGTTGTCGTAAGACTGTGCTAGTGTGGTCGTTACAAAATGTATTATTTTCCACCGAAACCTAGACTTCAAAGATTATATGCTTAAAATGCTACAACAGAGCACATGAGATAGCAATATAAACATGAGTAAGAAGATGGAGTCATGTGTCATCCCTCTGATTTTGAGGCATGAAAGCATTTCAACCGATTACATTCTGATTTTGCAGCCAAATGTAGTAATGTAAGGTTGGGTCTTTGCAGAGAGGAACAATACTCTTGTTGGCTGGTAATACTCACTCCTTATAGTTTTCCACCATGGATGTGTTTGAAAGAGAAGTATTTATTCCTTTTATACTTGTACCTGGTCCAAATAACCCAAAACATCAAATTGATGTATTCCTTCAGCCTTTGATAGAAGAGTTGAAATAATTATGGAATGATGGCATTGAGATTTACGATTGTTTGAAAAAATAGAATTTTTGTATGAAAGCGAAACTTATATGGACTATAAATGATTTTTCTGCATATGCGATGTTATCTAGTTGGAGTACTATGGGAAAATTAGCATGTCTTTACTGCATGATTGATTCTGAAGCATTTACTCTTCTTAATGGAGGCAAAACAAGTTGGTTTGATAATCATAGGAAGTTTTTGAAAGCAGATAATCCATTTAGAAGAAATAAAAAATATTTAAAAAAAACACTACAGTAAGGAGAGAAGCTTCTCCTTTATTGAATGGGGATGATTTATTGTTTCAGATTGAGCAACTAGGGCTTCAAAAGGTAACTAATTATAATGAAAATTTGAGTAGCAGTATATACCAGAATTGTGGATGGAAAAAAAAATCTTTTGGAATTTGCCGTATTAGAGTTCAAATCTTACAAGACATAATCTAGATGTTATACACATTGAAAAATGTTTTTGAGAATGTGTTTAATATGATTATGGATGTTCCGGGTAAAACAAAAGATAATGTAAAGTCAAGAGAGGAATTAAGGATTTTTTATAAAGGCCAAAGTTGGAAAAAGATGAAACAATCGGGAGCTATCTAAAAGCTAGTTACACCTTGGATCATAATAAAAAATAATTAATATGCTAATGGGTAAAAACTTTGAAGTTACCGGATGGATATATCTCGAACTTGTCGATGTGTGTTGATATGAGGAAATATAAATTGCTCGGAATGAAGAGTCATGATTGTCACACATTTATGCAGCGACTATTGCCCATTGCATTTAGATAATTATTGAAAAAAAAAAGGTTTGGGAAGCTCTAACAGAGTTAAGCTTATTTTTTAAAGAACTTACTGCAACATCTCTACATGTTTCTCAAGTTAAGAGTTTACAAGAAGAAATTCCAATTATTCTTTGTAAATTGGAGCAAAATTTTCCTTTGAGTTTCTTTAATTCAATGGAAAATTTACCAATTCATTTTCCATATGAAGCCAAAATTGCAAGACCGGTATAGTATTGTTGGATGTATCCTTTTGAAATATATCTGCGACACCTGAAGAAAAATATTAAAAATAAAGCAAAAGTAGATGCATCAATTTGTAATGCTTTTATAGTGGAAGAGGCATCAACTTTCTGTTCCTATTATTTTGAGCCTTATGTAATAAAAAAATTATATGAAGTCCCTCAAAATGATGATGGAGGTATACAAGGCCAATTTGAAAGGACTGCTATCTATTTTTAAACATCCGAGTTGATCATATGGCAAACCAACCAAACTCAGATTTGAACATAGAGAATATTCTGCAGCTCATACTTATATTATGTTGAATTGTGATGAAGTTACACATTATCTCAAGTGAGTTAGCCAATCAATTTACATATAACAATAAATTTTTAAAATTTGAATGATAATGATGCTTCTGTAATCTATTTCAGCATATTCATTGAACACTTACGAGATTTGGATGAAAATATAACCAGTTCACAAGTTGATATTGAGGTTGAGAGTAATTTTCCCTTATGGTTTCGAAAATATTTAAGTCTTACTTTGTTGCCGTTAAGATTTTCAATATTCTTTGTCATTATTTTAGTTTTTACAATTTGAACTTAAACAAATTATTTTTTTTTATTGATTTAGGCATTTGAAAATGGGCATATGATTCCTGACAAATGTTTAATAGATCTAGCCCAAGGTCCGTTACCAACTATTACATGTTATAAATTATATTTTATCAATGGTTATAAATTTCACACTGAAACTCAATGTACTTTGAGAGCAACTACAATACCGGTGTTTGTATAAAGGGGTCAAACTATAGTGAAAGCTCTTATGATTTCTACAGTTAATTAGTAGATATTGTAGAGGTTAAATATCCATCATTACCAATTAAAAGGGTGTTATTATTTAAATATGACTTGTATGAACCTATAAATGGCACTAGAGTCCATCCTGTATATAATTTAGTTGATGTGAATAGAAGAAGAACATATGGTAAATATGAGCCTGTCACATCCCAAAATTTAGGTAGTCGAGTATTAGGCAAGAAGGATATAAATAAGTGGGCAAAGGAGGCCCGTGAAGTCGAAGGGACCTAAAGGTAATTTTTCGAAAGGCCGAGGACCTAAGAGTAATTTTTCAAAAAGTTGTACTGGAGGTTCTTAATAGTGCACATAACATATTCCAAAAATGGAAAGTAGAGAAAAATCGGATCGCAACGACGTGTAACGGTTTTTCCAGGAAATGTCCCGTTAAAGAAAAACGAAGACATGTTGACTAGGGGCATTTTGGTCATTATCAATTAAAGTTATATATGAATTTAAAGTAGAAAATAAACATAAGAGTAAGTAGAGAACGTCGAGAGGTTGAATATGAAATGATCGTCAGTAGAAACGGAGCCCGGGCAAAACCCGAGCAAAGAAAGGTCCTAAAGGGAATTTTGTAAAAAGTCAAGGGCTTATTAGTAATTTTTCAAAACGGCTTGGAAACCTAAAATAGACCTTACAAATAGAAAGTAGAGGTTGAGAGGATCAAAACTATATGTAGTTTGACTCGTGGAACTGTACGGTTTAAAAGATATGATCGGTTAATCGCCGGAACGTAAAGTGGGCCCGGTTTTGTGTCGGGACCGTATGGGTAACACGGGACAACTTTAGGGTATCCAATGGGAAGAGGGACAAGTGGGAAGAAGTAATGGGAAAGAAAACTATAAAAATCTCTTGTTGGCCAATCAAAAGTAACCATTTAGCATGAGTATTAAATGAAGAAAGAGAAAGGTGGACAAGTGGTCTTAAAGGATTTATCCAACACATAAGGTGTGTAACACCCCCATATCCAATGCACACACACTACAACCACAACAATGTAGCATAAGTGCACCAAACATAGGGATGCTACGATTTTCTTAATATTCAAAACACTTTAAACTTGATACAATACCTTTATCATTATACATTATAGAAAAGTAAATCATTTACTGATAAAACAAAACATATTAGTTATATATATATATACATTTAAATATTACACAGCGGAAGTTATAAAATATGTACATATTTACACATTAAACATTTCTTTACAAAATATACAGAAGTATACATGATTGGCAATTCTCTTCTGATCTTTAAGTTCCCAAAATCAACTCTTCAAGGTCTACTCTCACTTGGTCTTGATGAACTCTCGGGTTCAACTCTATCAACTCTATTACCTGCGCGATTAAACACTATCGCGCTAAGCCAACGGCTTAGTAAGATAAAACATGCTAATGGAATGCTTTAATGTAATGCAATGTCACATATGTTATTGATAAGATCAACATTATAAATATAAAGGTAACCACATAATTATGCATTTCACAAATCATAGTCATATGAGCATACCACATTTCAACATCTTTCCACATTCAACATTAATCAATCATACTCAATAACCAACATCTCATTTCATTAACTCATAACATTTAGGACATTCATATAACCTTGACACCTATGGGCCCAACAAGTATTTAATACGATATTCAGAGTTCAGAGTTACTGCTTTGGTTCATAGTCACAATAATCACGCCCGTAGGCAATGTATATACATGTATCTCTATCCATGGATAGTGTAACAGACCCAGTCTCTTGGACCATCAACTCAACACATATGAGGAGATCCTCAACCCGGCAAGACTGTTACAAATCATATATCTCATATTCACAATTCTCATAGTGTAACAGACCCAGTCTCTTGGACCATCAACTCAACACATTTGAGGAGATCCTCAACCCGGCAAGACTGTTACCTTTCATCATTTCTTAGCCATGCCACCCAAATCCAGAACTCTGAAACTGAATAACATATTAAACAAACAATTCATTTATTATATACTTACCATTTCCATTCTCAAATTCTCATCACATTTAGGCAAACATGCCTTCTTTCTTTCAATATCATCATCATAGCCAATCACAATGGCATTGTCTCATATCATGTCTTATTTGAATTATCATTTCAATTTCAATGTATATTATTCATGAAACACATAACCATTCACAATGCATAACATAACATTGTTCAATCTCAACAATGCAATTAGGGCAAAGAACAATTGATATGATTCATATGAATAGTACATTCTGGTTTTAGACTCCATTTTATCCTTATTTTGAAAAATTGTATAAAATAATCTACTTGACTAAAAATTCTAAAATTTTTACAGAATTTAGTTTTGTATCTTAAAATCATTCCTTTAAAATTTCAGATCAAACTGAACACAAAATCTTGGTCAAATAGTTCACCTAACCAGACTGCCCCAATTGCCCTGCATCCTGGCCGCAGTTCTGAACTTTGTGAATTCCATAAATCAAATTCAATCAACGTGGTTCCAAATTATTTTTCTCAAATACTAGACTCACTAAGCTACAACATATCCAAAATTCAATTGGATATGATTTTTCTACATTTTATTAAAAATCCCGAAATATAGCTGTCTCAGTTAAGGTACCTGCTGGAATAGGTCTAATAAAAATAATCTTTCTAAACTCATAACCATTCCAAAATCGAATCAACATATTTTTCAGTCATTCTAGACTCATAGAGACACAACATATCAAAAATTCACTTCAAGAACATTTTTCTATAATTAATTAAAAATCATACAAGTCACAGCCTTTACTAATTGTAAAACAGAAAGAAATTTCACTAAACACAACTCTTACTCAACACAATCACTTCCAACACCTTCACCAACTCAACTTCTCATCTATCAAGCAAAATCAATACTTAAAATCACACCCTAAGCAACTTAATCATACCATCATCAAATCACAACTCAACTCAAGCATAACTTCAAAAATAACAAGGGTAAACAAGAGAAAACTTACCAAATAATGAAATTCCTTGAAACTCCAACTTGTAACTTTGAAAACTTCCTTCACTTTGAGCTTGAAATCATCAAAACCATCACTTGTTCTCTTGCTCTCTTGTCTCTTTGGTGAGCCGGCCACACAACAACAAGAAGAAGAAGAAATGATGAAGAAACACAAAGTCAATAGGCATTAAATACCCATCCAAAAAAAAATTACTATAATACCCTCATCCATTTAACTAAGCTTTTGTCATATCTATACCCATTTAAGTAATTTCACAACCAACACAAAAATATCCTCTTTCCTTGAATTTCCATTTTGACCACTTTATATGTTATATATATCACCATATGAGCAACATATACAATTATCTCTAAACCCTCTTTTCTTTCCCAACCACCATACAAAAACATTCTCTTCCAATTTCTTATCAACTTATCATATATACATAATTCAAGTGCAACAACAATAACACCAAGACTACTAGGGCATAATTAGGGATATTACAAGGTGATCATAATTTCTCATATATATATATATCATGAAATGAAGAACAAACCCTCTCTTTTCCACTTACAAATTTCAGCCACAATAGGAAATACCAAAGGACTTCCAAGTTTGATTTTCAAGGTAAGTTTTAAGGTTTTCAAGTATGTAGACTTTAATTTTAGTATCAATTTTAGGTATTTATATATTTATTGGGAGATTGGAGATTAGAGTTGTTATGTGGAATTGGAAAAATTTTATGTAAGTGATGAGATTAATTGATTAAATGGAAGAGTCAAGGTGTATAAAGTTTAACAAGGTTGGATTAAGGTTTCGGTTGAAAAGAAATGGAGGATAACTTATTATTTTAAATTTCAAAGGTTTATATTTAAGATTGTGTTCTTGAATATCTTGAAGGAAAAACAAAGATTAAGGAAGGAGAAGAAGGAAAAGCAAAAGGGAATTAAAAGAGCAAGGTTTGGTACTTTAACCATGGAACTCCTTTTAAAATTTTTCTGTTTTACAATTAGTAAAATGCTGTGACTTGTATGATTTTTAATTAAATATAGAAAAATTATCTTGAGTTGAAATTTGGATATGTTGTTTTTCAGTAAGTCTAGTATTTGAGAAAAATAATTTGGAACCACATTGATTGAATTTAATTTACGGAATTCATAAAATTCAGAACTACTGCCAGGATGCAGGGAAACTGGAGCAGTCTGGTTGGGTGAACTAGTTGACCAAGATTTTGTGTCCAGTTTGATATAAAATTTTAAAGGAATGATTTTAAGATGCAAAACTAAATTCTGTAAAAATTTTAAAGTTTTTAGCCAAGTGGATTATTTTATACAAATTTTCTAAAACAAGGATCAAGTTGGGTCAAGAACCAGAGTTTATTGTTCATATGGTAATTTTTCATTATTAACTTGGTCAAAAACTTGGTGTGGGTGTTTTATTATTTTATTTTTGGTATTGAGTTTAATTATGATATGAAGAATAAATTAAGATGGAAATTATGTGAATACATATGATACATATGTGAGTATATGTGATATTTGTGTAAATATATATTGTATATACATGGAGAATATGTGGTATATATATACGAAGTGAATAGGTATATATGAAATGTTATTTATGCTCTACTCGGTAAATGGGTAAAACCGGTCTGGAATTGGGGTTTGGCATGCCATCCTACCGGCAGTACTGTCTTAACGGCTTCGGTCGGGATATTACTTACGCGCGCGCGGTTATATCGTGTGAGGTCAAGATCATGGCAACTAGTCGTGTGAGACCAAGACCACGGGGTTATATCGTGTAAGGTCAAGATCATGGCAACTAGACGTGTGAGACCAAGACCACGCAGTTATATTGTATATTCCATATTGTGTGAGACCAAGACCATGGCAATTAGTCGTGTTTGGTCAAGACCACGCGTAACTCTATACGAGGCCTCATTTGAGATAGGTGTATTCATAATTACCTTGTGGAGCGAAATGATAAAATGATAATAACTGAATATATGACATGTATGGATTACTTTTACTGTGATATTATTTTTCAATACGACTCATTTCTTTTAAAAGTGCATTATGCTTTTATTATTTATTTTCCGTAATTAGTTAAAGTACCCACTAAGCAATGCTTAGCGAGTTTAGTTTCTTCTAAACTCGTAGGTTATTAGCAAGGAACCAGTAGTGAGCAGAAGAGTCCTGCGATCTGCCGGTCATCAACAAACTTAAGTGGTACTCTTCATTTTGTATTTTGGCATTAGAAACTGGCATGTACTTATTTGAACAATACAAAGAGATAACTTGATGTAGCATGTAAATCTAGTAATGTATAATAACTGTATGATTTTGAATTGAGTTGGGTTGTGAATATAGAAGTGTGAATTCTTCTTGTAGGATTGTAGTTGAGGTTATAAGGGTGGATTATTGGGAGTGTGTTTGTATTGAATTGTGAAACAAAATATTTTTCATAAATAAGAAAAATCAGTTTTGTCGACACTTGGGACCACCAATTATAGGGGAAACTCTGGCAAAATTTTTTTAAAATCTGCACTCAAAATTGGCTAAGTAAAATATTAAGACACAACCACCATGAGATAACAGTCCATCTTGGTCTATAAACATAGGCTAAGATGGGGTGTTACAGAGCCGTTCATTCTCGCTAGTCAAGCTGCCTAAGCATATTACATTCCTTATCCTAGCACAAGGCGAGACGCTTCTGATTGGTTGGCGGTTTACAAAATAAGAGCTAGATCACGAATTGATATACCCGAACAATTTGCTAATAATCATGAGTCTGATACTGCATTTCAAGAAGATAGTCCTAAAAAAGTACAAGCTGTTGATAGGACAAATGATATCGATCCAGGTCCTTTAAATGATCCAACTAGACAACTCATGGATATTGATTCTGTGGATGTAGAATCTGAATAAGATGAATCATTACTTGAATCTGAATCTGAATCATCCCTATCAAATGAAAGCGATGAATGAAAATACAAAGTATGTTTAATTAGGCTATAACTATTACTAGAGTTATTTATATATTTTGTTGTTTTACTCAAAATAATTATTCTTAAAAATTATCTTTTTAGACATGTATCACAGACCTGGAAGAGGATTGGATCGATTGGGGTCTAGCAGTCGCTTCAGTCATGGTCAAGGTTCTGGTGGTACCAACCAGCCGTGTCTACAGTTGCGCGACGTTCTAGATGATTTCTCACTTGAGGATCCTCATGTTGATGTGACTACAGAGGATCCTACTTCTACTTCTCATGGTGCCATTGCAGAGGATCTTGCTTCTTCACCAGCCACTACAGATGCCCCCATAGGTGATGCTAGTACTACAGCATCACCTGTAGGTCCTGATAGCAAGATGTTGCATCTAACTGTTCAGGAATCTGAGTAAGTATTTTTGTTGATTTACTTATATTAAATTATGAATATTTAATCGGTGATTATTTTTTTAATATATTTTTGCTCATTTTGAAACTACATTATGGATCCAATTGGGCCTTCCATGAGATGCATTCGAAAGGTTATGACACAAAAGATGGACATTGCAGGGGTTTGATGGAAAGGCCGTCTCTCCGGAGATGAAGAATTTTTTGTTTGAGGAGTTTAATTTAAAAAATCTAACTAAATTTAACTATTTAACGTATATGTAAAGCTTAAAAATTTACAGTTATCATAAACTAATTATCTTGAATATTTTTTGCAGAAATATTTTTATTGGGACCAGACTATTGATAACATGGTCTGGATTGCCTTCATGAAGAAGGCAACTATTCGCTATAGCTATCTGCTGAGCAAGGTGAAGGCTGCGGGGAAGCAACCTTCATTTATTGATGATTAGTTATGGGCCAACCTATAGGCCCGATGGAGCTCTCCCCAAGAGCAGACACATTCTGCCATTGTCTCTCGGAACAGGAGGTCCAGTCATATGGATGGTGTAGGTTCATCCACAAATACGGGAGGCAGCAGATCATATTATGATCATGGCCATACACTTGTAAGTATAATTATATATATTTTAAATTTTTTTATATGGTAGTTTTTTCCTTTTATCAAACTAACATTTTTTCATTAAATAAGAGTCTACCGTTAGTCAGCCGCTAAGCAGCTATGAGCTGTTTGTACATACACACACCCTCGATCACGGCGGGCATTTATTTGTTGATCGTTGATCTCAGGATGTAAATGTAAGTAATTTTATAATTTTTATTTTCTAATTTTAAAATTTAAATTAAAAGTTAATAATTTTTTATTACATAGGATCATTTCATTGCATCTTGAGAGGAGACCTCGCAGTCCGATACATCGGCTGACGATGATAGCTTATTTTGAGCTGCCATGGGCGGAGAGAGGAAGAAGAAGTTGTATGGACTTAGCTCACAGTATGTCAGCATAGCTTCTTCTTCTTCATCTAGTAATTCATCTGCTTTACGAGAGGAGATTGAGCATTTGAAGGAGCAGTTAGTGGAGCGTGATCAGACTGTTCAACAGCAGATCCATGAGGTGCAGATGTAGGTGGAAGCACAAGTTTAGACCCGAATCTAGGAGCAGATGCAAACAAAGGTGCAGAGGTTGGTCCAACAACAAGTTAATAAGTTTATGACCAACTTTATGCGGGGGACTTTCGATGCATCAAGGTAGTTTTCGCCTAGTGGCTCTCCTCCACCACCACCACCACCACCGTGACTATCTTCTAATTGTACTTGATTTTATTTTTATCTATACTTTATACTTAATTTTATTCTTTTTATAGATATGAATTTTTATTATTTTTGTATACAATTTATTCTATACTTTTTCATTTATTAGATTTCATTTTTTAATTGTTTTTAATTTTCTATTCTTTTTAATATTTAATTAATTTATGCATTTATTTACATAAATTACAAAAATATGGACTAATAAAAATATATATTTTTAAATTCACAAATAATTAAATTTTCAAAAATATTATTCTGAAAATATGATAAATTACCGACTAACTTTCTTCTATGGGTAATTAGTGACAAACATTTCGGTCGGTAATGCTGTCGATAATTACAAACTAACAATTTTTTGTTGGTAAATAATGATATAATTTTTTATCTGTAAATACTGACAGAAAAATGTTAGTCGGTAATTACCGACTAAAATTATGGATAGAAATTTATTTTGTTACAAATATCATTTTTTTGTACTGCAATATCCTTCGTCCGTAATTACCGACATAATCTATTTCGTCAATATTATATCAATAATTACCAACCAAAAGCTTTATGTCGGTAAATTACCGACAAATTTTATTTTCCATCGGTATTATCGGTAAATCTGATTACTGACAAAAAAATTTCATTATCAGTAAAGAATATAGCTATAGTTTTTTTCAGTAAAGAATATAGATATAGTTTTTTTCGGTAATTTATCGGTAAATCTGATTACTGACAAAAAAATTTTGATTACCGACGAAAAAATCTGTCGGTAATATGGTACATTTTTGTAGTGATATTTCATGAGTGATGTCGAATTCAATATTCTAAAGAATAATGAGCTCAACAATTTTGTTAGGATTAGAGACATAACCAATATTCATTAAGCATTTCAATAGAGAATCTATAACAAGATCATTTTTTGGTTACTTTTCGATCTTAGGTGTTAGGTTTCCGTGGATATCATATGATAACAATAGCAATAGAATAATATAATCCATGAAAACCATCCAAGGATCCTTATTTTTCAATTAAATTAAAGGAAGGGTTAAATTGTCTTACTTATTGGAGTAAAATTCAATACTTTTCTTTCCAGCAAAGGAACGGATCACCAAGTGTTGTTAGACACGAACATCCTCTATTGGTATCCACAGGAACAAATTGAACAAATATAGGTGGTTGTGTGCTAGCACTTAATTTCTTAAGACTCTCTTCAAAATTGTATGAGTTTCTCTCAATGGTTTTCTCTCAAAAACAAAATGTAGTTCTCATAAGGAAATATAATGTATATATATAAATACTTCTTAGGAGAATCAGTTAGGGTTAGGGTTAATCCTAATTTATTTCAAATTTTAATTTTATTAATTATCCTAAATAATTAATAAAATATTTATATAAATATCTAATATTTAAATAATGTAATATCTAAAATTTTTAAGCAGCGACTTTCTAAAATATATAGATATTGGACTGTGTATAGTGTTGAGACTAAGTCGAATATTGGAAATAGATGAAAAATAGGGTTGGTTTAGCTTTGAAAAATTGATAGTTAAATATGAGTATAGACAAAATCAATATTTTTAAAAAAAGATTCTTTAAACAATAAAACTTTACAGAAATACCCTTTTGGCTATATAACCAGATTTTTATTAGAATTGAGATGTGAAATATGAATAATAGAATATTAAATTAGTCAAAGAAATTATTTTTATGATTTTATAGAATTAAAAATTAAATTAGAAATAAATTAAGAAAGTAGGTGCACCAAAGTTATAGTGAGCACACTTTATATGATCAAAACCTAATTAATATGAATATAAACATATATAGATATGTATGTATATAAGTGTGCAGAATCTTCTTCCCATCAAAAAATTCCATACACCTTCATCATCTTCACCATACCTCTTTCTTTCTCCTTCCATCGAACCTAAGTAAAAAATTAATAAAACTTCATATATAACTAAAAATATTTAGCAAAATTCATTAGATTGAATCCATTTTTGAATAATTTTAAGCTTTTATGTATAGTTTTTAGCTTAAAAATATGTTTAAAACCACCTTTGATTCATAAAAGATTCAATTTAGGGTTATGGCAAGTTTAGGGTTTATAATTGGATATTGAATTAATTAGAGAAATAATTGATTATAAATTCATAAATGGATTAGGATAAGTGTATTTGTGTAGTTATTAACCTATAACTATGGTTAGAATGATTTTTAATTCATAAAAGTGTAGAATTAAGGTTTTGGCAAATTTAGGGTTTAGAAGAATGGACCTAGTTTATGAAACAAGTGGTTGTATGTTCATAATTGACTAAAAAAAGTGTGTTTATGTGGTTTTTAAATGAAAAATTAAGCTTAAAATAAAATTTTAATTTATAAAGTGTTGAATTTAGGATTATGTTGAATTTAGGGCTTAGAGATAAATTTGGAATTAATTCTTGAAAGAATTGATTTTGAGTTCATAATTGATTAAGAATAAGTATATTTATGTAGTTTTGAAACAAAAACTAAGTTTAAAGAAAATTTTGCATCTTCAAAGTTATGTAAGTTTAGGGTTTTAAGAAATCTTAAGGTTTTGGCATTAAAGTGATTGTTTCTTAAAAAATGTGTTTGCATTTAATTTTAGAAGAATTTATTTATATGTTATTGAATGATAATGAAGAAAAGTGCATCCTTTTTCTAAGAATTGTTATTGTTTTTAATAAAATGACAACAAAGTGACATTATAATCGTATATTTTATTGAGAATGAGAGAGAATTGAATTGCCCGAATCATACTGATATTAAACCTAGAATTGGATTAAATAGCTAGCCAAAGGGTGAATGTCTATACTATTACCAGGCACTATTGTGTCATTACTAGGTTGCTGACCATACTGAATGATATTTTATGAGGCATTTAAGTTGTAGTTACTAAACCCGCTATTTGAGTATGAGATTTAAAATTCAGTACGTGAAGGCACAATAAAAGAAACTTATTAAAGTAAGTAAATTCTTCAAAGTGAATAATTATTATTAATTTTAATGAAAATTGAATTTATTTATGCTACAATAAATTAACTTGTATTTTAAAAATTTATTCACAAATCTTATTGGCATTTTAAAGTGATAATTCTTATTTAATAATTTAAAGTGATGATCATATTTGGTTTAATATAGAGCTTCAATATTTATTTTCTTATGTTAAAATTCTTGGTAAATTATGAATATGTAAGTACCACTAAGCAATAACCTAGCGAGTTATATTTATTTCTGACGCGCAGATAAAAAAACAAAATAGATCCAGTAGAGTGAGATATAAAGGCTTTAAGATTAACTGTATCACAAAAGGTGTAACACGAAGAATTTTGCATAATGTATTTTATCCTAGTTCACATAGTAGTGTTTGAATTTTAAATGATAGTTGTATAATTAGGATAAACCTAGAGTTTTGTATACTTTGTAATTATGGTTTGTGTTGTCCCAATATTGCAATCAAGAGGGGCAGGGGGGGGGGGGGGTTAATTGGTTATTTGAAGAAAGTGATAGCAAATTGAAAATTTAAAACAAATTGATGCAAAAGAAGAGTAGAGAATGAATATGTTAGCCAAATAATCTCAAATTTGATCTTTGGCATTCAAATTGAATGATGCATTTAACATGTTTGTAACATACTTGTTGTAGAAATAGGTTGCTTAACATATAGCCAGAACAGGGCAAGAAGCACGGTCATTAAAGGTACAAGGTCGATGATTTGAAGAACAAGTTGTTTTACAGTAAGGTACACGGTCAGAATCTTGACCTTAGCCACGATTGCAAGGAATAGTCCACAACCATCCACAAAATGGGATGACCGTAGATTAATTGATCAAACTTCTAATACTTCCAATAGGAAACAAAATGACAAGCGCGATTTAAAGAATGGTCTCTTTGTACAATGTCGCGATAGTCCCTATATTATTGCGACCGTCCATCCATCTTGAGAGAAAATCACAAGGATTGGCAGTAGTGTTTGTGACCTTGGGTACGCTCAGAAGTTTGATGCGAGACACCAAATTTGACTACTATTTTATCCCTAGTGCGACTATGACTTTTATATTATGGAAAAATTTTATTTTGTCCAGTGATAGAGTGACACATAGAATGATCATTGTAAACCCACTTTAAGATTCAAAAAGGGTGACCGTCCTTGGGCCTTCGGTGATCATGCTGACAGCCACAATATGGACAAGATTCCACTAGCAGAGCACTCACATTTGACCATTGGAACCTTTTTGAAAGTAGCAACAATCCCGTTGAGAAGGATGATGTAACACCCCTTCCCGACCTACATATGTAAGCTGAGTAGAGGCGCCACACTAACCTAATGTTGCTACCAATTTTACTTAGTCAAATTTTAGTTCCGATTTTTTTTTCAAAAATTTTGCCATAGTTTCGCCTAAAAATTGAGTCCCAAGTGTCGACAAAACCGGTTTTTTTCTTATTTTTAAAAACATTTTACACAACCCAATGCAAACAAAATCATTCTCAGTACACTCCCAATAAATCCCCCTTGTAACCTCAACTACAACCTGCAAAAAGAATTTACACTTCTAGTACAACATAAAATAAAGGTTTTGTGACAATCCCCCATTTTTAAATATTACACAGCGGAAGTTATAAAATATTTACATATTTACATATTAAACATTTCTTTACAAAATATAAAGAAATATACATGATTGGCAAGTCTACTCTGATCTTTAAGCTCCCAAAATGGATTCAACAAGGTCTACTCTCACTTGGTCTTGAAGAACTCTCGGGTTCAACTCTATCCACTCTATCACCTGCGCGATTAAACACTATCGCGCTAAGCCAACGGCTTAGTAAGATAAAACATGCTAATAGTATGCTTTAATGCAATACAATGCCACATATGCTATTAATAAGATCAACATTATAAATATAAAGTTAACACATAATTATGCATTTCACAAATCATAGTCATATGAGCATACCACATTTCAACATCTTTCCACATTCAACATTACTCAATAACCAACATCTTATTTCATTAACTCATAACATTATTTAGGACATTCATATAACCTTGACCTATGGGCCCAACAAATATTTAATACGATATTCAGAGTTCAGAGTTACTGCTTTGGTTCATAGTCACAATTCTCATAGTGTAACAGACCCAGTCTCTTGGACCATCAACTCAACACATTTGAGGAGATCCTCAACCCGGCAAGACTGTTACAAATCATATATTTCATATTCACAATTCTCATAGTGTAACAGACACAGTCTCTTGGACCATCAACTCAACACATTTGAGGAGATCCTCAACCCGGCAAGACTGTTACCTTTCATCATTTCTTAGGCATGCCACCCAAATCCAGAACTCTGAAACTGAATAACATATTAAACAAACAATTCATTTATTATATACTTACCATTTCCATTCTCAAATTCTCATCACATTTAGGCAAACATGCCTTCTTTCTTTCAATATCATCATCATAGCCAATCACAATGGCATTGTCTCATATCATGTCTTATTTGAATTATCATTTCAATTTCAATGTATATCATTCATGAAACACATAACCATTCACAATTCATAACATAACATTGCTCAATCTCAACAATGCAATTAGGGCAAAGAACAATTGATATGATTCATATAAATAATACATTCTGGTTTTAGACTCCATTTTATCCTTATTTTGAAAAATTGTATAAAATAATCTACTTGACTAAAAATTCTAAAATTTTTACAGAATTTAGTTTTGTATCTTAAAATCATCCCTTTAAAATTTCAGATCAAACTGAACACAAAATCTTGGTCAAATAGTTCACCTAACCAGACTGCCCCAATTGCCCTGCATCCTGGCAGCAGTTCTGAACTTTGTGAATTCCATAAATCAAATTCAATCAACGTGGTTCCAAATTATTTTTCTCAAATACTAGACTCACTAAGAAACAACATATCCAAAATTCAATTGAATATGATTTTTCTACATTTTATTAAAAATCCCGAAATAGAGCTGTCTCAGTTAAGGTACCTGCTGGAACAGGTCTAATAAAAATAATCTTTCTAAACTCATAACCATTCCAAAATCGAATCAACATATTTTTCAGTCATTCTAGACTCATAGAGGCACAACATATCAAAAATTCACTTCAAGAAAATTTTTCTAAAATTAATTAAAAATCATACAAGTCACAACCTTTACTAATCCTAAAACAGAAACAATTTCACTAAACACCAATCTTACTCTTCCATCACCCACACCAACCCAACTTCTCATCTATCAAGCAAAATCAATACTTACAATCATACCATAAGCAACTTAATCATACCACTTCAAAAGAATTGAAGAAATTAGAGAAAAGATCTTACCTTAGTTAAAAACTTCTTAAATCAACACTTGAACACTTAATCTTTCTTCAATTTAAGCTTGAAATCATCAAAACCATCACTTGTCTCTTTCTTTCTCTTTGGCTATGGAGGGCCGGCCATCAACAAGAAGAAAAAGAAGAAATGATGAAGAAAACACAAGTCAAACCTTCTTTAAATATCCACCATGTGATTTTATCCAAGCAATTACCAAAGTGCCCTTATTCACATAATTATCTTTTTGTCTTATATGTGCCCAATTAAGTAATTTACCAATCTCAAATAAATATCTTCTCTTGCATTGACCAAGCCTTTTGACCACTTTATATGTCATATATATTAACATATACACAACATATAAATTTGTCTCTAAACCCTATTTCTTCCCAAAATACATATACATATACTTTCTCTTCTCAATTTCTTTTCTCTTACAATTTAACACATTTATTCAATCCAATATATAACAATAACAACAACAACAATATGCAAAACTTCTAGGGCATAAATGAGGATATTACAATTCTCCCCCTCTAAAAAGAAAATTTCGTCCTCGAAATTACCTGATATCAACTCTGAAACAACTGCGGATACTGTTCTTGCATGGATTGTTCACTTTCCCAAGTTGCTTCTTCTTTTCCATGATTTTTCCACAAAATCTTCACCAATGGCACTCTCTTGTTTCTCAACTCTTTCACTTCCCGTGCCAAGATAGCAACTGGTTCCTCTTCAAATGTCAAGTCTGGGCTCACTTCAATAGATTCAAATGGCAACACATGAGATGGATCCGACCTATATCTCCTCAACATAGAAACATGGAATACATTATGAATACGATCCAACTCAGGTGGCAAAGCAAGTCGATACGCCACTGGCCCAACTCTTTTTAACACTTCATACGGCCCAATGAAACGAGGACTCAATTTTCCTTTCCGACCGAACCTCAAAATCTTCTTCCAAGGAGACACTTTCAAAAATACCTTATCTCCAACATCAAACTCTATATCTCTCCTCTTCAGATCTGCATAAGACTTCTGTCGGTCTGAAGCTGCTTTTAACCTGCCTCGAATCAACTTTACTTTTTCTTCAGTTTCTTGAATCAAATCAGGACCAACCAACTTATTATCTCCAAGCTCATTCCAACAAAGAGGTGTCCTACACCGTCTGCCATACAATGCTTCAAACGGTGCCATACCAATGCTGGATTGGTGACTGTTGTTGTAAGCAAACTCCACAAGAGGTAAAAACCTATCCCAACTTCCAGAGAAATCGATGACACAGCTTCTCAACATGTCCTCAATAATCTGTATCACCCTCTCTGACTGTCCATCCGTCTGTGGATGAAAAGCAATGCTGAAGTGCAGTCGAGAACCCAAAGCACTATGTAAACTCTTCCAAAATCTGGAAGTAAACCTGGGATCTTGATCAGACACTAAAGAAGTTGGAACACCATGCAGTTTCACAATCTCATGGATATACAGCTCAGCCAATCTCTCCAAAGAGTAATCCATTCGAACCGGAAGGAAATGAGCTGTTTTAGTCAATCTATCCACAATCACCCATATGGCATCATGCTTCTTTTGTGTCAATGGCAAACCAGACACAAAATCCATTGTCACTCTTTCCCACTTCCATTCTGGCACTGACAATGGTTGAAGCAACCCGGTTGGAACTTGATGCTCTGCTTTAACCTTCTGACAAGTGAGACATTTCGACACAAAATCTGCAATGTCTCTCTTCAAACCAATCCACCAATAATGCTGTCTCAAATCATGATACATCTTCGTATTACCCGGATGCATAGCAAACATTGACTGATGAGCTTCTTCTAAAATGACTCTTTTCAAATCAGCATCATCGGGTACACACAATCGGTTCTTAAACCAGAGACTCCCATCATCTTTCACAACAAAATCTCTAGTCTTCCCATTCTGACAATCTGAAATAATCTTCTGAATTTTCTTATCAGCCAATTAAGCCTCTTTGATCTGATCCAACAAAATCGGCTTCAATTGCAACTGTGCCAATAATGCACCATCAACACAAGGTACAAAACTGGCATGCAATGCTCTCAACTCAACAAGCAACGAGAGCGAGTAAACTGTTAAACCAGCTAAAGACTTCCGACTCAAGGCATCAGCAACAACATTTGCTTTACCTGGATGATAGTCAATCAAGCAATCGTAGTCTTTAATCAATTCTAACCATCTCCTCTGACGAAGATTGAGTTCTTTCTGGACACCCAAATACTTCAAACTCTTGTGATCAGTGTAGATGAAACATTTCTCCCCAAACAGATAATGACGCCAAATCTTCAATGCAAAAACAATGGCAGCCAATTCCAAATCATGGGTCGGATAGTTAAGCTCATGCGGTTTCAATTGTCGAGATGCATAAGCTATAACTTTCCCTTCCTGCATCAATACACACCCCAAACCTCTATGTGAAGCATCACTGTAGATCACATATGGTTTGCCTTCAACAGGTAAAGTTAAAACAGGCGCTTGAGTCAACATTTCTCTCAACTGCTCAAAGCTCGCCTGACACTGATCCGTCCACACAAATCTCACTCCCTTACGAAGCAATCTGGTGAGTGGAGTAGCTATTAAAGAAAACCCTTTCACAAACCGCCGGTAATAGCCTGCCAAACCCAGAAAACTTCTAATCTCTGTCACTGATTTAGGTGGATTCCAATTCAATACAGCTTCAACTTTGCTCGGATCAACTTTAATGCCTTCTGCTGAAACAACATGTCAGAGAAAAGCTACCTGATCCAACCAGAACTCACACTTTGACAATTTAGCAAACAACTGCCTCTCTCTCAAAATCTGCAACACAATCCGCAGATGCATATCATGTTCCTCCTCATTCCGCGAATACACCAGTATATCATCAATGAAGACCACTACAAACTGATCCAAATAGGGCCTAAACACCCTATTCATCAAATCCATGAAAGCTGCAGGTGCATTCGTCAGACCAAAAGGCATAACTAAAAATTCATAATGCCCATACCTGGTCCGAAAGGCGGTCTTAGGAACATCTTCAGCTTTGACTCTCAACTGATGATACCCAGATCTCAAATCAATTTTGGAGAACACTGACGCTCCCTTCAACTGATCAAAGAGATCATCGATTCCAGGCAAAGGATATTTATTTTTAATAGTCACTTTATTCAATTGCCTATAATCGATACACAACCTCATAGTACCATCTTTCTTTTTCACAAATAGAACAGGAGCTCCCCAAGGAGAAACACTGGGGCAAATAAATCCTTTGTCCAACAACTCCTGTAATGGCACTTTCAACTCCCTCAATTCTGCTGGTGCCATTCTATAAGGAGTAATAGAGATAGGAGTGGTACCAGGCAACAATTCAATACCGAACTCCACCTCTCTCTCAGGAGGCAATCTTGGCAACTCCTCTGGAAACACATCTGGGAACTCTGCAACTGTGGCAATGCTATCAATGGGAGAACTTCTTACTCTAGTATCTACCACATGAGCAAGATAGGCTTCACATCCCTTTCTAATCAACCTCCTGGCTGCAACAGCTGAAACAAATAAGGAGGCTAGCTGTTCCTGCTCATTAGATACTTTCACCTCTCTACCATCAACAGTTTTCAAAGAAACAATTTTCTTCTTACAATCTACCACAGCTCCATGTCGAGATAGCCAATCCATACCTAAGATCACATCATATTCCTTAAATGGCATCTCAATCAAATCCCCTAAGAACTCCTCACCCTGCACCACTACTGCACTATCTCTATGCACCTTACTCACAACCACACTATGCCCTAACGGATTTGTCACCAACACATCAAATCCTAGGGACTCAGCATGCAAATCAGAGACAGGCAAAACAGATACACTAACATATGAATGCGTGGAACCCGGATCAATCAAAGCAAGTACTGGAGTATTAAATAAAGAAAAAGTACCAGCTATGACTGCCGATGTATCTGGCTGCCTCTGCATAACATACATCCTCTGGGAAGATCCAACCTCCTCTGGTCTACCCTCCCTGGATGTAGCACCTCCTCTAGAACTGAATCCTGGTCTACCTCCCCGGCTGGCACCTCTGCCTCCCCTCACACTAGCTCGAGAAGCAGCAGAATCCACTGGCATCAGCTCCTGCCTCTCAGGACAGTCTCTCACAAAGTGGTCAGGTGATCCACACCTGAAGCATACAGCTGATCTACTGTACCTCCAACAAACGCCCCCATGTCTTCCACCACACTGGTCACACACAGGTAAGGTGGATCTCTGAATTCCATGAGTAGGAGCACTCGCTACCGAAGCTGCAGGTCTAAATCTCTGCCTCTGGAACTGCACTGACCTACCCGCTGGTCTCTGGCTCCTACTACTCCGAGGAACAAAACTTCCTCTACCCCTCTTTGCAGAAGAAGACCCTGCCTCAAACTGGGGCCTCCTAACCCTAACCTCTTCCTCTGACGCAGCTGCAATAACTTGAGCTCGCTCTACACTTCGAGCTGCTGCCACAAGCTGTGAGAAATCCTGATATCTGGATCCAGCCACTAAGCACATGATCGAGGGCCTCAATCCCTCCTCAAATCGCCGACATCTATCAATCTCATCAGCAATGATGCCCCCAGCATACTGGCTCAGTCGAATAAACTCCACTTCATACTCAGTTACGGTCCGATGATCTTGCTTCAAATCTAGAAACTCTCTTTTCTTCCCATCTTTATACTCCCTAGGAGTATACTTCAACTCAAATTCTCTCAGAAAATCCGCATAAGACAAGGTTGGTGGATCATCCATAGAATGGGGCACTGTCTTCCACCAGTCGTAGGCATCCTTCTGTAGCAAAGATCTTGCATAGTCAAACTTCTCCTCTGAAGTGGCTTGCAACTGCACAAATACCCTCTGAACTCTATCAAGCCACTGTTCTGCTACAGCCGGATCAACTGTACCAAAGAAATCCTCTGCTCCATATTTCCTTAGCTTATCATAGTGCCTTACTGGTACTGAAGGCTGAGGGGGTGGTGACGGTGGCTGTGGTTGCACAGGTGCTTGTCTCATAGCTTCCATCATAAGCCTAAACCAGGCTGGCGGAACCTCCTCCCCAGCTGGTCTACCCGACACCGAAGCAGGTGCCTCCTCAACACTATCAACCCTAGCTCCCTCAGCAGGAGCAATACTCTCGGCACTACCCTCAATCGACTGACGTGAGTGAGAATCCATCACAACCTAACACTGCAAACACAGCAGATTATATCTTATTAAAGATCAGAGACTGCCAATCTCAAACGTATATGTTATTCAAAACCACTTTTTAAGTAAAAATATTCTTTTTATTACATTTTACCTAGGTTGAGAATCTCAAACCTAGGCTCTGATACCAAAAATTGTAACACCCCTTCCCGACCTACATATGTAAGCTGAGTAGAGGCGCCACACTAACCTAATGTTGCTACCAATTTTACTTAGTCAAATTTTAGTTCCGATTTTTTTGGGCGTGTTAATGTTTCTGTGAGGCAGAATGAGTGACACGTCCAGTGACACGCCCGTGTTAATGAGCGTGTCAAGTGTTGAGTTTGCCCTAATTAGTTATTATTCTTATTTTCTTATGGGTATAATTATCTTTGGATTAGGTTTTGAGGAGATTGTGTTGCATTAACTTTAATGTTGAGAATTCTTGGAAGAGGAAAGATATAGATCGTTGGGAATAGCTCTTGAGGTAAGTACAACTTACAAAGATGCATTCTTTTATATGGTTTGAGACCTAAAACAATGTTAAGTAATTTATTATATGGTTAATATAATGTGACTAATGTTATTAATTGTATAGTGTGAAAGCTATGGTGATCATTCAAAAAGGTATGTGCAATGCAATTTGTTGTGACAAATATTATAATGAGGAATTATATTAATGTGTCTTGAGAAGTAATGAAATGTGATATCATTATAGTTGGTAATAATGATTGAAATGAAATAAGTGGACATGTTGTCTATGTGTTTAATGAAATTGATTATGTATACTTGAATGATGAAGTGTTGTATTGTGAATTGAGATATGAGTTAAATGACATGTGAAGCCATTGTGATTGGCTATGATGATTTAAATGAGATATAAAGCCATGGGTGTTGGCTATAATGATGATAATGAAATGAGAAATGAATTGAGAAAGAAATGTAAAAAAATGATTTTGTGTCTAATATGTTGATTCAAGTTTCAGAGTTCTGAATTTGGCAGGCATGCCTATGAATGTAACAGTCTAGCCGGGTTGAGGATCTCTTCAAATTGAGTTGAATTGAGGTCCAAGAGACTGGGTCTGTTACACTATGAGAAATGTGAAATGATAAATGTGAATTAAAGTAACAGTCTAGCCGGGTTGAGGATCTCCTCGATTAGTCGGGTTGATGGTCCAAGAGACTGGGTCTGTTACAGGTAACAGTCTAGCCGGGTTGAGGATCTCCTCAAGCATGTTGAGTTGATGGTCCAAGAGACTGGGTCTGTTACCCTATCCATGGATAGAGATATATATATATGTGTATCGCCTACGGGCTTGATGATTATGATTATAGACCAAAGCAGTAACTCTGAACTTTGAATAACATATTAGTGTCTGTTGGGCCCGAGTCTGTCTTTGTTTTCTATGTGATATATAAGTGATGAAATAAATGAATAATGAAGTCTATGGTTGTCTTGTTGTAAATGTGATTCATGAATGGTGAATATTAATGATGGAATTGTGGTTGATGTTATGAATTATGATATGTGATATGTGTATTGATATATTCGTTGTGATTATAAATGATGGAATTGTGGTTGGTGTTTGTTATATATATAATATATGAGAATAGTAGAGATATATGACAGGTGTAATTAAAAAGGGGAAACATGATATGAAACTAATGGTAAGTTGAATTGATATATCATTATATGTTATTAATTCTATAATGTATGTTTATATCATATATAGTTGTACTACTAAGCTCTCGGGCTTAGCGCGGATGTTTAATCTCGCAGGTGAGTAGATGGTAGATCTGCATTCTATGTAAACAAGGCCTCTGAAATAGAAAGAGGTGCACCTAGATTAGTAATAAATTATAAACCTTTGAATAAAGATTTAAAATGGATTAGATACCCTATTCCAAATAAAAAAGATTTATTAGGAAGATTATATAAAGCAAATATTTTTAGTAAATTTGATATGAAATCTGGTTTTTGGCAAATTCAGATTAACCCTAAAGATAGGTATAAGACTGCATTCACTGTTCCATTTGGACAGTATGAATGGAATGTTATGCCTTTTGGTTTAAAGAATGCACCCTCTGAGTTTCAGAGAGTGATGAATGATATTTTTAACCCTTACACTAAATTTTGTATTGTTTATATTGATGATGTTTTAATATACTCTACAACTATAGATGAACATTTTAAACATTTAAAAACATTTTTTATGGTAATAAAACATAATGGTTTAGTATTAAGTAAAATGAAGATGTCTCTGTTTCAAACTAAGATTAGGTTCTTAGGACATTATATAGAACAGGGAATCATAGAACCTATAGAAAGAAACTTAGCCTTTGGGGATAAGTTTCCTGATCAGATTATTAATAAAGCCCAATTACAAAGATTTTTAGGTTGTCTGAATTATGTTATAGAATTCTTTCCCAACCTAAATAGAACTATTAAACCTCTGCATGATAGATTAAAGAAAAACCCAGGTCCATGGACTGAGGTCCATTCTGGCATAGTTAGACAAGTTAAAGACCTAGTTAAAACTATTCCTTGTGTTAGACAAATGATCTTAATTTTGATCCTTGACAACTCAAATGGATGATCTATTTTAACTTGTGTTTGAGAAAGCTTGTTGCAGGACTAGGTTGCTTCAATTAAAGGTGAACAGAACAAGTATAGCGGTCGCACCTCAACTGAATACGACCGCTCCATGCAATTACAGAATGAAACCTTGTCACAGTAGGTTTCGCGGTCAGAAGTTCAACCATAGTCGCGACCGCTCATACATAATAGCGACCGTCCTAATATTTGCCCGACCGCTACTCAAGGAACTTAAATCATTACAATCACAGTAAGGTTCGCGGTGACAAGAACGATGAATGATTCGACCTCGCTTACCACTTTAGCGACCGCCCCATTCAGAGTCGCGACCGCCCAACAATTCAAGAAGAAATCGCTCAAAGAGACAGTAGTGTTCGCGTCCTCAGGTGCGTCCAGAAGTTCGACGTGAGAATGTGAGTTCGACCGTGAAAACCTACCAAGGGCGACCGCGAAGATTCAAATTATGGCGGACATCTCTTTTGCTCTGTCAGAAAGTGACACGTGACATGACCGTTGTAAACCCACTTCAATATTCAAAAAGGGCGACCGCACCTATGCTTGGCGCGACCGTCCCGACAAACAAAGCATGGGCAAGAAACAATCCGACAAACACAGCATGGACAAGATTCCAGCTGCAGAGCACTAAAATTCGACCGTTGTAGCTTTTTCAAAAGTAGCGACCGTCCCAGGTTAAAAGGACGACCGCGAGAAGCATGAGCGCGACCATCCTTGCATGAAGGGCGACCGCGAAGTGCTTCGGACAGTTTAAGTAAAGAAGGTCTAATCTGCCAAGACTTTATTCTAAACAGCAATAACGGCTAGTAAGACCACATTGGCTATAAATACAATGTTTCCATGAGAAAACAAAAGAAGATAACATTATTAAGAAAAGATTTTCATAGCCAAGCAACAAATTTCCTTTTGCTTAAACTTGTATTTGAATTGTTATGAATGTTAGGTGTTAGCATTGAAAACACCATTGTATAAGTTTGAGTGTAAGCCCTGGAAACACTTAGGTTGAGAGAGTGAGCCTTGTAAAACTCTTGTTTGGGTTGTAAGTGTGAGCCTTAGAAAAACACTTGTGAAGTTAGGTGTGAACTTGTGAAAACACCAAAGTTGGAAGTGAGCTTGTAAAAACTTCAAAGACTAGTGGAACCTTAACAAGTTGTTAAGGAAGTGGATGTAGGATTGAAGTAAATCCGAACCACTATAAATCTTGTGTGTTCTTATCTTCCTCCATTACTCAACCAACTCTCTATTCCGCATTTCTCGTTTGTTGAGTTTTTTAAATTGTCATTATTTCTTGACGAAACCAATTCACCCCCCCCCCCTCTTGGTTGCCATCTTGGGACAACAATTGGTATCAGAGCCCTGAGATTTCTTAAACTTAATTGTGAAATCTGATCCACAATGGCAACTTCTTCTTCATCAAGCTCTCATGGAAATCTTAACTCTATTCTTAGACCCTACTTTGATGGAACGGATTACTCATACTGGAAACACAAAATGTATTTGTTTCTAGACAGTGAAGGGATTGAACTATGGGATTTCGTGGAAAATGAGTGGAAATCTCCTACTCATGAGGTTGACGGTATTCAAGTTCCACTTCCCAAAGCTCAATGGTCAACTAGCAATATCAGAGATCGATTCAAGAACAATAGAGCTGCTTCCATCTTGATGAACTCCATTTCAAGAGAAGAAGGTGGAAGAGTTCAACATTTAACTTGTGCACATTGTATTTGGAAAACACTTGAAAACTACCATGAAGGTACAACTCAAGTAAGATTTACCAAGAAACAAATGCATGTTCATGAGTATGAGCTATTCAAGATGAAACCAAATGAAAATGTCACCGACATGACAAATCGCTTGCTTGCTATTGTCAATGAACTGAAGAAGTATGGCAAGGTATATGATCAAGGTGATATAAACAGTAAAATCTTGAGAGCCCTAAGAGCTAGAAAGAACTTTGAATCCAAAGTATCATCCATAGAAGAAGCTCATGATCTCAGCACATTAAGAACCGACGAGCTAGTTGGTAAATTACTCACTTTTGAGCTGCACAGTGAAAAAGAAGAAGATCAAGGTGAGAAAGAAAAGAGAAAACCAATTGCACTCAAAGCAATCAAAGAAGTTGAGAGCTCAAACAATGAAGGTACTGATGATGAAGATGAAATGGCAATGTTCTCAAAAAGAATGAATGAATGGAAAAGGAAGAAAAGACAACAAGCAAACAAAGGTACACCTCCTAAATTCTCCTTCAAAGATAAAGAAAAGAAAAATGAGGTAAAATGCTATGAATGTGGAAAAACCGGTCACATCAAGTCGGATTGCTACAAATTAAAGAACAAAAGGAAATGGGATAAAGAAAAGAAAAAGTCTCTCAAAGCCACATGGGATGACTCTTCCTCAAGTGAAGAAGAAGAAGAGGAAGGAATTGCAAATCTTTGTCTCATGGCTATTGAAGATGACTCCAATGAGGTATGCCTAAAATCTACTACCAATGAAAGCACATGGCTTGTGGATAGTGGATGCTCAAGGCATATGACTGGAAATGCAAAGCTCTTTACAAGTATTACCTATAAACATGGAGGTAACGTAACTTTTGGAAACAATGCTAAAGGTAAAATTCTTGGTGTTGGCTCCATTGGTTCTATTGGTAAGGATTTAATTGAAGATGTATGGCTTGTTGATGGTTTGAAACATAACTTGCTAAGTGTTAGTCAACTTTGTGATAAAGCATACTTTGTTAAGTTTGATTCCAAGGAATGCAAAATCACAAATTCAAATGATGTTATCATATTTAAGGGTACTAGAACAAACAACACTTACAATGTAAGCATACATTCTGATCATACATGTTTAATGTCCACTAATAATGATGCATGGTTATGGCATAGAAGACTAGGACATGCTGGTATGGATCAATTGAAATATATTTGTAATGAGAATTTAGTTGATGGCTTACCTAAGATAAAATATGATAAAGATAGGATTTGTGAACCTTGTCAACATGGTAAGCAACATAAAAGCTCATTTAAAACAAAGAATGTTATAAGCACCTCTAGACCTTTAGAGCTCATTCATTTAGACTTGTTTGGACCAAATAGAGTTACAAGCTTAGGAGGCAAATCATATGCATTTGTTCTTGTTGATGACTACTCTAGATTCACATGGGTTAATTTCTTAGCTCAAAAGAATGAAGCCTTTAATTACTTCAAAACCTTTGCAAAAAGAGTTCAAAATAAAAAAGGATATGTGATCACATCTATTAGAAGTGATCATGGCAAAGAATTTGAAAATGAAAACTTTGAAAACTTTTGCAATGAAATTGGCATTTCACACAATTTTTCTGCTCCTAGAACTCCACAGCAAAATGGTGTAGTTGAAAGGAAAAATAGAACTTTAATTGAAATGGCTAGAACAATGCTCAATGAATATGATTTACCATCTTATTTTTGGGCGGAAGCCGTTAATACAGCTTGTTACATTGCAAATCGTGTTTATAAAAGGCATTTAACTAATAAAACTTCTTATGAGCTATGGAATGGAAGAATACCCAGAATTGGATATTTTAGAGTATTTGGATGCAAATGCTTCATATTGAATACCAAGGATAATCTTGGAAAATTCTCATCCAAATCAGATGAAGGCATATTCTTAGGATATTCATCATATAGCAAAGCATATAGAGTATTTAATATGAAAACTCTAGTTATAGAAGAATCAATGCATGTTGTATTTGATGAATCATCTAAACTTGATCAAAAGAAAGGTATTACTTTCAATGACCCTGCAGGCACTCTTGAACCTCTTGAATCTATTGATGCTCCAAAGATCAATCAACTTGAAGAAAAGGCTCAAGATCTACCTAAGGATTGGCAATACAAGAAAGATCATCCAAAGGAACTCATCATTGGAGAAACATCAAAGGGAGTAACTACTAGATCTAAAATTAATCATGTTGATGTTAATGTTGCTTTTGTTTCTCAAATTGAACCAAAAACTATTGAGGAAGCTTTAAATGATGAAAATTGGATAATTGCAATGCAAGATGAACTTAATCAATTTGAAAGAAATAATGTTTGGCAACTTACTCCTAGACCTATAGATCATTCTATAATAGGATGCAAATGGGTTTATAGGAATAAGCTTGATGAAAATGGTCACATCATTAGAAATAAAGCAAGATTGGTAGCCAAAGGTTATAATCAAGAAGAAGGTATTGACTATGATGAAACCTTTGCCCCCGTAGCTAGATTGGAAGCTATTAGAATATTACTTGCTTTTGCATGTCATATGAATTTTAAGCTTTATCAAATGGATGTTAAAAGTGCATTTCTAAACGGACTCATAAATGAAGAAGTTTATGTTGAACAACCTCCTGGTTTTGAAAACTACAAATTTCCTGATCATGTTTTCAAACTTACCAAAGCTTTATATGGATTAAAGCAAGCACCTAGAGCTTGGTATGATAAACTTAGTGCATATTTGCTTGAAAATGGTTTTTCAAAAGGAAAAGTAGACACAACTCTTTTTGTTAAAAAGAATAAGCACAACATTTTGATTGTACAAATTTATGTGGATGACATAATATTTGGAGCTACTAATGAAGCCCTGTGCAAAGAATTTGCTTCTTGTATGACTAGGGAATTTGAAATGAGCATGATGGGTGAACTCAAGTTTTTCCTTGGACTGCAAGTCAAGCAATGTAAAGATGGGATCTTCATCAACCAATCCAAATATACAAAAGAACTCATCAAGAAATTTGGAATGGATGGCTGCAAAACTAGCAAAACTCCTATGAGCACATCATTGAAATTAGGTAAAGATGATAATGGTAAAGCAGTAGATGAGAAGAAATATCGAGGTATCATCGGATCACTACTTTACTTAATTGCTTCTAGGCCTGATATAATGTATAGTGTATGTCTTTGTGCTAGATTTCAAACTAGTCCTAAAGAATCACACTTGAATGCCACTAAGAGAATCTTGAAATATTTGAGCGGTACAATACATTTAGGACTTTGGTATCCTAAAAACACATCATTTCATATTATAGGATTTTCAGATGCAGATTATGCTGGTAGTATATTAGATAGGAAAAGCACAACAGGAGCATGTCACTTTCTTGGTAATTGTCTAGTTTCTTGGCATAGTAAGAAACAAGCATCAGTTGCTTTATCCACAACGGAAGCTGAATATGTTGCAGCATGTTTTTGTTGCACACAAGTATTATGGATGAAACAACAATTGCTTGACTATGGTAAAATGTTTAACAATATCTCCATTAAATGTGACAACACTAGTGCTATCAATTTGTCTAAGAATCCTATCCAACATTCTAGATCCAAACACATAGATATTAGACATCATTTCTTAAGAGAAAATGTACAAAATCAGAATATAACCTTAGAATTCATAGATACAGAAAATCAACTTGCTGATGTCTTTACAAAACCCTTGAATGAAGATAGACTTAACTTCATCAAACTCAATTTAGGAATGATTGATGGAATCACTTTGAGTTAATTAGAATTTTTTGCCTTAAAATAAAGTTTCTATGTGCATGAAATTAATTTTTCTTAACACACTTAGAATATCTTCCATCTTTCCTTGAATCTTTTATTTTTGAGTATGTAGCGGTCGCTCCAGTGTTCTTTCGCGCTCGCTACTTCGTCTGCTAGTTTCATTCAATAAAATTCTCTGAGCGCGGTCGAGAAAATTTGTGCGCGATCGCACCAATTTGAATAGTTTCGACCGTTACAGATGTTTTCTTCACTCGCGAGCGTACTGATCATAATAATGGTCGCTGTACACCATTTCGCGATCGCACCTTGTTAAATCTGCGACCGCACCCTGTACACTCTGCTCGAAAATTTATAACCGTTGGCTGTGTGACAGGTCGCAACTCTTAACTCTCAACAGTCATAAACGGCTATTTTCTTTACTTCATCTATTTAAAAGTGTTTTGCAACAGTTTATCTGATATTTTGCCTATCAAAGCACACAAACTTACTTCTGAAACCCTAAAAAACTTCTACATCTCAATCACCCTCTGTTTTCCAGTTTACTTCTACTCTTTCTAATCTAATGGCTCCCAAAAGAAAAACCACTTCCAAAATTAAGGGTCAAGCTAAGAGAGTTCCAGGAATCACCATTAGAGAACCTGTTGTTGAACCTCCATCTCCTCCACAATCAAAAAGGGGTGAGAAAATTCACAAACCTCATCACCAAACCACTGAGGAAGACATTAGGTATGCCATGCTAAAGAAGAAGAAGGTTGAAGGCACCAAATCACCTTTTGGTGGGATGCTGTCTGCCTTGGGCATCAAGGACGAAATTGAAGGATTGTTGGATGTCCTTGGATGGAGAAATTTTGTCTTTCCAGAAGAGGTAGGTTACTCTAGTCTAAGTAAGGAGTTTCTAATGTCATTCCAGATAGAGAAGAGTGCAAACTCTGCACTAGGGTGGTATGGGGTTAGGTTCAAACTCTTTGATTAGTATCAATTCTTAACCCTTGAAGATTTTGGCAGAATTTGGAACTTCCCTTCTGAAGGTATAACCTCCTACAATGACCAAATCTTCTCAAACCCAACCCTTTCTGATTTCTGGCGAGAAATTTCCATTGAAACTTCCTTTGAAAAGGAATCTAAAGCCAGGCACATCAAATCTCTCACCCACTGGATGCTCCATAGGATTATCACCTATACCATTCACCAAAGAGCAGATGGGAATGAGAAAGTAACCAAGAGAGACCTTATATTTCTCTATGCTTTCACCCACAACATCAAAATGAACACAACCAAGTTCTTGATTGATACCTTTTATCATCATGCTGTTACAAGAACTGGTACCTTCTTCCTATCCTCTCAAGTTACTCAAATAGCTAGGCACCTAAACCTTCTGAATGATTTGAACTTAGCCACTTTGAGGAACCCTTTCACTCTAGCCTCCAATGCTATCACAATGGATTACTTAGAGCATGCTGGTTGTGTAAGGAAGATAGAAGGGTCATATGTATACTGCTATGGCAAGAAAGGAGTTATGGATAAACAAAAGAAAAGGCCAAGGTATACAATTGAGGAAGAGGGAGATTCTGTAGAAGTTGCAGTAGAACTACCTTCAAAAGCTGCTTCATCAAAAGCTGCTCATGAAACTGCTTCATCCTCCACACAACTCATCCTCCAAGCTATCAAAACTCTCTCCAGGAAACTCACTAAGTTCAAGAAAAGTGTTTCCAAGAGATTCCAGCACTTAAACAAGAGGATAGACCTTATATCCCACATGCACCATGATCTTTATGACATGCAAGGCAAATTGGACTTGCCTCAATGCAATCTTGAAGATTGGGATATAAGTGATCACACCCAAAGCATTGCTGAAGAAGAAGAGTCCATTAGCACTAGCTCTGCCTCTGTTGCACCTCAAGATAAAGGGAAAACTCCTTTAGTTGAAGAAGAGTTAGACATAGATGATGACTCAGAATAAGCTTAGCTTTAATTTGTTTTTGTTTGCACTTTCATATGTTTACTGCTTATGTTTCATGTCTTGTACTTTCCTTCACTTTAATATATATAATGTTTATATTCCCTTTCATTGTTTCATTTGTTTTTAACATTTGTTTCATTTTGCCTCTGACAATGGGGGAGAAAATATCAAAATGGAATGAAAATACAATAATGGGAAAACAAGAACAATTTGTTACAATTTGTTGAACATTTGAAAATTTGTTGAACATATTTATGGGGGAATGTTTGCATCAAACAATAACATATGTTGAAAGATACATCTCATAATACATTCACAATGCTCTTAACCATGATTGTTGCATATGTTAAGGGGGAGCATCATTCCATTTGAATTGTCAAAGTCAAAATGGGGGAGATTGTTAGACAAATGATCTTAATTTTGATCCTTGACAACTCAAATGGATGATCTATTTTAACTTGTGTTTGAGAAAGCTTGTTGCAGGACTAGGTTGCTTCAATTAAAGGTGAACAGAACAAGTATAGCGGTCGCACCTCAACTGAATACGACCGCTCCATGCAATTACAGAATGAAACCTTGTCACAGTATGTTTCGCGGTCAGAAGTTCGACCATAGTCGCGACCGCTCATACATAATAGCGACCGTCCTAATATTTGCCCGACCGCTACTCAAGGAACTTAAATCATTACAATCACAGTAAGGTTTGCGGTGACAAGAACGGTGAATGATTCGACCTCGCTTACCACTTTAGCGACCGCCCCATTCAGAGTCGCGACCGCCCAACAATTCAAGAAGAAATCGCTCAAAGAGACAGTAGTGTTCGCGTCCTCAGGTGCGTCCAGAAGTTCGACGCGAGAATGTGAGTTCGACCGCGAAAACCTACCAAGGGCGACTGCGAAGATTCAAATTATGGCGGACATCTCTTTTGCTCTGTCAGAAAGTGACACGTGACATGACCATTGTAAACCCACTTCAATATTCAAAAAGGGCGACCGCACCTATGCTTGGCGCGACCATCCCGACAAACAAAGCATGGGCAAGAAACGGTCCGACAAACACAGCATGGACAAGATTCCAGCTGCAGAGCACTAAAATTCGACCGTTGTAGCTTTTTCAAAAGTAGCGACCGTCCCAGGTTAAAAGGACGACCGCGAGAAGCATGAGCGCGACCATCCTTGCATGAAGGGCGACCGCGAAGTGCTTCGGACAGTTTAAGTAAAGAAGGTCTAATCTGCCAAGACTTTATTCTAAACAGCAATAACGGCTAGTAAGACCACATTGGCTATAAATACAATGTTTCCATGAGAAAACAAAAGAAGATAACATTATTAAGAAAAGATTTTCATAGCCAAGCAACAAATTTCCTTTTGCTTAAACTTGTATTTGAATTGTTATGAATGTTAGGTGTTAGCATTGAAAACACCATTGTATAAGTTTGAGTGTAAGCCCTGGAAACACTTAGGTTGAGAGAGTGAGCCTTGTAAAACTCTTGTTTGGGTTGTAAGTGTGAGCCTTAGAAAAACACTTGTGAAGTTAGGTGTGAACTTGTGAAAACACCAAAGTTGGAAGTGAGCTTGTAAAAACTTCAAAGACTAGTGGAACCTTAACAAGTTGTTAAGGAAGTGGATGTAGGATTGAAGTAAATCCGAACCACTATAAATCTTGTGTGTTCTTATCTTCCTCCATTACTCAACCAACTCTCTATTCCGCATTTCTCGTTTGTTGAGTTTTTTAAATTGTCATTATTTCTTGACGAAACCAATTCACCCCCCCTCTTGGTTGCCATCTTGGGACAACACCTTGCCTACATATAGCTGATCCCTTAGCCTCCAAAATAGTAGAGACTGATGCATCAGATATAGGTTTTGGTGGGATTTTAAAACAAGTTAAAGAGGGTAGAGAAGCCATAGTCCAATTCTATTCAGGACATTAGAGCCCAACCCAATTAAATTATTCTACTATAAAGAAAGAAATTTTGAGCATTGTTTTATGCATTTCAAAATTTCAATCTGATTTATTGAATCAAAAGTTTTTATTACGAATTGATTGTAAAAGTGCAAAAGATGTTTTGCAAAAAGATGTTAAAAACCTTGCCTCAAAACAAATTTTTGCTAGATGGCAAGCTATTTTAAGTATTTTTGATTTTGATATTGAGTTTATTAAAGGAGAAAATAATAGTTTACCTGATTTCCTTACTCGTGAATTCCTTCTCAGGAATCATGGGGAGAAAAAAGAAAACAGCCAATAAAGAAAAGGAAACCCTTAAAGATGACTCTCCTAAAGCTCTATCTGATCATTCAGATAGTATATTGAACCCTAAACCTATAAAGTCTTGGGCTGATGCTGTCCAAGCAGAGAATGATAAAGCTAAATTGGATCTTTGGGTCTCTCAGTTGGCCCGATCTCCTGAAGTTCTTAAAGCTCTTGCAAATATGGGCTTCCCGCCTCCTGAAGCCCCAGGTATGAATTCTTTGATCCCTTTTAAAACAGAGTTAGGTCAATCTTAAAAAACCCTAACTCAAAATGTTTCTAAAAATGAGTTGAATGTTTCAAGCTCCTCAACTCAAATTGTTTCTTCAAATTTTCCTTTAAAGTCAAAAACCTTTTGGCACAATAAAAATTTTTGGTCTACAGAATTAATTACTGATTTTGGTACTGCTCAGCAGAACCCATGGTATTTAATTGATTCTGTTTACCCTAAAGGATGGTTTTTTAAACCAAAAGAATTTTCAAAACCTCAAGAATATTATCTACATATTCTTGTGGATTCAGGATCTTTGTTTTTAAAGCACAATTATAGTCAGCAAGATAAGGCTGTCATAGCCTATTCTTCTTTCAAAATAAAGAAAATTCTCCATCCTTCTGAATGGGGAAGACCTTTGCACATTCCTGTGCAATTTAAAACCCTTCCTTCCTTATCATGTTGCTCTTCATATAATTATTGGGATTATATTGAAGCTTGGACCAAAGCCCTGTTTTTCCAAAACCCGGGTAAAACCCATTCCTGGCTCATCTATAATGAAACCAACTTAAAGATAAACAATCTCCCATCCTGGTTTGTTGACTGGTGGTATTTCTGTGGTAATGAAGACCGTTGTCTCCCACAAGAGGTACAGTTAGCCTACCAGCATTATAAAGCTCACTTAAACCCTAATCCTTTTGAGAAGAATTTTCCTCCTCTTCTTCTCTTTTGTTTGACTTTCAATATACCTTGGGTATATCAATGGTACTTTGAATCATCCATTATTCCAGGTACCAATATCCCTGTTGTATTAAGAAAGTCTAAAGTCAAGTGGTGGTCTGCCTTTCGCAATTCTACCACTATTGAAACAGTTAAAGAATGGCTCCTTAAGAGAAACCATGGTGGTCTTGACCCAAGGCTACAAACCTCTTTTGGAGCTCAAAGAGCCCAGAATATTGCCCTTCTTGCAGCTGCCAAGACTGCAGAAGATTATAAAGCCTTAATGGAACAGATGGTTGGGTCTCTTCCCTCAACATCTGAGCCCATTAAGCCCAGTAGAGCCTGCTCTGCTGGATCTTCAACTAAAGTTCATTCTAAAGTTTCTAAAGCCTCATCCAGAAGAAGAAAATCTCCTTCCTCTTCTTCGGATTCCTCTACATCATCCATGACATCATCTTCCACCGAGACATCTGACTCGGATTACTGTCCCAGTAATGAGGATGATTGCTATGGTATATTGTCCCCCATCAAAGTAAAAAGCAAAGGTAAAATGAAAAAGAATAAAGAAAAAGAAAAAGAGAAAAAAGAAAAAAAAAGAAAAAGAGAAAAAAGAAAAAGAAAAAGAGCAAAAAGACAAAAGAAAAGAAAAGAAGAATAAAGAAAAGAAAAAAAGAAAAGGAAAAAAGAAAAAATAAAGAAAAGAAAAAAGAAAAGAAAAATAAAAAGATAGTTGAATCAGAAGATGAATCTGATTCAAGTTCATCTGGTTCGTCTGATTAAAGGCAGGAGAAACCTTATTTCTCCACTCAGATTGTTAAAGTCAATAAAGGTGGTGCCCACTGACAAGATACTGTTCATCCACAGTATTAACCAGAGGGAATCCAACAGTAAAGTCAGAAGAACTGTTCATCCACAGTTCCCCACAGTAAAGCCAACAGTACCTCAGACAAGGTACTATTCATCCACAGTTCCAGACGCGTGAAGGTACAGTAAAAGCAAATAGTAACGACAGGTTACTATTCCTCTACAGTGCCAAAGCATGTGACAAGAATAGTGGAATTTTAAAGCCTCTGTCTATATAATGAAGCTCATTCTGAAGGTAAAGGGGATCCGAAACACTTCTCTCTCAACACAGAAGACATTCAAGAACCTCTCAGCCTAGTTTTAGCTTCTTCCTTCCCTCTCTTTTCATTTACTATTCTTCCATTCCTGTACTCAACACCTATTGATCTCCTTATATAAGGTAGTCTAAGTTTATAAATTATAATTTATAATTTGTATTTTGTTTTAAAGTTTATTTATACTCTGTATTGTATTTTGTTTATTTCAATAAAATTTAAATTTTTATATCTCATCTCTCATCCATCTATAAGTATGCTCTGTTCTAGTTCTTGCAAGCAAAAAACGAGCAAGTTGAGCTTGATCTGGAACTAAAACATCAGAAATATCATTGCACTACTTACAGACTGAAAAGGACCTCTAATTCTATCCTTTTCCGTCTTTCTTCTCTCTCTATTCTACGCTGTATATTTATACGGGATCCGTATACTTATACCAGACATAGTATAATTAGGAATACTAAAAGATATAGACTTAAGAGTGTGTTTTGATAAAACTTAATTAAAATATTTTAGACTTAAGATACAAGTTTAATTAAAGATTTAATTGTAATCTTTAAAAGTGGTATATAAGGCTGGAAACCCAAATATAAATTGGAGCAACGTCAGACTTGCACTTGTCTGAAGTCCTCCTTTGCACCGGGTATGAAACAACGCCGCTGTACCCTTTAAGAAAAGATTATAGTTATTCTTTATATGTCTTTATTATTTATTTTTAATATATGCTTTTAAATTATTTCTGTAATTTATATTCTGTTGCATTATTGCATATTTAAGAAACTTCTAACACTTGAGGCGGAAACGTTCTGTGATACTGAATGGAAGTTGTTTCTTAAATCATCATATTTAAATTTTTAACATAGTCTTTTACATTCTGTTTCTTACTTGTTGTTTTAATTAATCTGTTTATATCTATGTTATTTATGCTTAATTATTTTATTGTTTTTGTTAATTCTTTTAAAAGTTATTTTATCCCCTGTAAACGGTCCTCTTCTTTTGCTGGTATCAGAGAAATATACAACATATACACACTCCTCTATCCTTTCTTATCTTCCCATTTAAACATATATACACTTTAAAATTATTTAATCCAATTTCAACCATAAGCATTCCAAAAATTTTAGGGTATACTTTGGGATATTACAATTCTCCCCCTATACAAATAAATTTCATCCTCGAAATTACCTGATCTTAATTCTGAAACAGCTGGGGATATTGGTCTCGCATTACTTTCTCACTCTCCCAAGTTAGCTATTCCTTAGCATGATTCTTCCAAAGAACCTTTATGAGTGGCACTTTCTTATTACTCAACTCTTTCACTTCATGTGCCAAAATAGCAACTGGTTCTTCTTCAAAAGTCAGATCCGGGCTCATCTCAATGGATTCTACTGACAGAATGTGAGATGGGTATGATCTGTACTTCCACAGCATAGAAACATGGAAGACATTGTGAATTCTATCCAATTCAAACGGCAAAGCAAGTCGATAAGCAACTGGGCCAATTCTCTCCAATACCTTAAGGTCCAATAAAACGTGGACTCAACTTCCCTTTGCGGCCAAATCTCAAAATCTTCTTCCAAGGAGACACTTTCAAAAATACTTTATCTCCATCACAAAACTCTATGTCTCTCCTCTTCAAATCTAAATAGGATTTCTATCGATCTGAAGCTAATTTCAAACTATCCCGAATTATCTTCACCTTCTCTTCTATTTCTTTAATTAAATCGGGACCAACCAACCTACCTTCTCTAACCTCATTCCAACATAGAGGTGTTCTGCATCTTCTACCATACAATGCCTCAAATGGTGCCATTTTAATACTGGACTGATGACTGTTGTTGTAGGCAAATTCTATCAATGGCAAAAATCTATCCCAACCTCCAGAGAAATCAATGACACAGCTTCTCAACATATCCTCTAGAATCTGTATCACTCTCTTTGAATGCCCATCTGTCTGAGGATGGAAAGCAGTACTAAAGTGCAATCGAGAACCCAAAGTAGCATGCAAACTCTTCCAAAACCTTGAAGTGAATCGGGGATCTCAATCAGATACTAAAGAAATTGGGACTCCATGCAACCTCACTATCTCACTGATATACAACTTAGCCAACTTCTCCAGGGAATATAGTCCATTCGAACTGGAAGAAAATGAGTTGTCTTTGTCAACCGATCAACAATGACCCAAATGGCACCATGCTTCCTCTAAGTCAACGGCAAACCAGTCACAAAATCCATCGTTAAACGTTCCCATTTCCACTCTGGCACTGATAAAGGTTGGAGCAACCCTGTTGGAACTTGGTGCTTGACTTTCACTCTCTGACAAGTGAGACATTTAGATACAAACTCTGCAATGTCCCTCTTCATACCTGACCACCAATAATGTTACTTCAAATCATGGTACATCTTGGTATTTTCAGGGTGCATAGCAAAAGCCAACTGATGTGCTTCCTCCAAAATATTCTTTCTCAATCTTGCATCATCAGGAACACACAATCTATCTTTGAACCATAAACTGCCATCATCTCTAACAAGAAAATCTCAGCTCTCCCCCTTTTGGCAGTCTGATACAACTTTCTGAATTTTCTCATCAGCCAACTGAGCCTCTTTAATCTGATCCAACAACACCGATCTCAATTGCAAATGAGCTAACAAAGCACCATCATCACATGATTCAAAACTAGCATGCAACGCTCTCAACTCAACAAGCAATGAGAGTGAATAAGCAATCAAACCTGCTAAAGACTTCCGACTCAAGGCATCAACAACAACATTTGCCTCACCGGGATGATAGTAAATCAAACAGTCATAGTCTTTAATCAACTCCAACCACCGTCTCTGTATAAGATTCAGCTCTCTCTGAACACCCAAATATTTTAAACATTTGTGATCTGTATAAATGAAACACTGTTTTGTTAGTTTTTGTGATAGATTTGTAGTTTGTTTATTATGATAATTATTGTTTTATTTAGGTATTTTGTTAGTTTTTATCGGTTTGTTTAGTGTTTTCATTAATTTTGATAGTTTTAGTTTATTTTAGTGTTTGTGTTGTTTTTGATCTAGTTTTTAGTATAGTGTTTATGTTTTGTTGGTTATTGTTTATTTACTTTTTGTTTAAAGTTTGTTTGATGTTTTGTTTTAGGTTAAAAAAGCCAAGGAACCAAGACTGAAGAAGAAGAAATCATCACAGTCAGGCGACACATGCAAGCGACATGGCCAAGTCAGGCAACACATGCAAGCGACATGGCCAAGTCAGGCGACACATGCAAGCGACATGGCCAAGTCAGGCGACACATGCAAGCGACATGGCCATGTCACTTGGCCATGTCTCTCCAAAATGAAGCAACACGGCCAAGTCACCTCAAACATGGCCATGTCCCTCCAAATATGCTCAAACACGGCCAAGTCATCACAGTAGGCGACACATGCAAGCGACATGGCCATGTCACTTGGCCATGTCTCTCCAAAATGAAGCAACACGGCCAAGTCACCTCAAACATGGCCGTGTCTCACCAAGTTCGAAAGGAAAGAAGACTAAAGACTTACAGTGAAGGACACATGCAAGGGACACGGCCAAGTCTTGTGGCCGTGTCCCTCAAAAGACATGCAACACGGCCAAGTCACCTCTGACTTGGCCGTGTCACTCAACAAAGAAGAAAGAGAGATCGAAAGCAACAGAAGTGGACACAGGCAAGGGACATGGCCAAGTCACCTGGCCGTGTCCCTCCAAAGATCACTCACACGGCCAAGTCACTTCTGACTTGGCCGTGTCCCTCATGTTCCAAGTCCGCATCGGATTTTTAACGCGTACGATTCATATAAAAGGAAAATAAAAGCTAGGGTTTGAGGGACGATTTAGAACAGATTTGGAGCAAAGTTTTGAGCCGTCAAGAGCAAAGTTAGGGTTTTAAACATTTGTTTTCTTGATTTTTATTTCACTTTGGATTAAAACTAGTTTAGATTAAATTGTTCTAGCCATCAAGACATCCTTCTGGCAAGATTGAACAAGAGATTCTTCAAAAGCTTCAAGGAGTTTGTAACTTGGTTTTGTTCTTGAACTTATTCTCTTTATTTTCATTGAATGGATATTATCATGTCTATTTGATTTCTTTGAACATTAATAAGATGAATATGTTTGATTGCATTATGAACTAATTTGATCTAGTCTAGGGTTTGTATGGATCTGCTATGATTGTATGAATTGGTTATTCTCTTAGCTAACAATTTCTTTAGCCTTGATTGAATGGAATATTGTTAATATATAATTGATTGATCACCAATTATGTGTTTTAAGGTATTAGATGATAGATCGAGAGATGAAGTTTAATACTTGAACAATTCAATTAAGGACTTAGGTGAATTAGAAATATAACTTATTAAAAAGATTATTTCACTTATAACAAGATTAGTTGAAAGAGGTTTGAATGCGAGAGCTTATTTCCTTGACTCGATTAGTTGAGTTGTTTGAGATTTAATCTTAGAAATTAAATTAGTTAAGTGGAATAACCGTTCATACATATGAGTAGTAGAGAAGTGCAAACCCTAGACTCTTTTTATCAAGTGAATCAAAACATAAGCTATTGTTTATCTTTATTGTTTTCAAATTAAATCATTCTTCTTCATTACTTTGCAAATTAAATTTCTTTAATTATTTGTTACTTTAAATTTGATAATCAATTACCCACTTTGGCTTCCTTGAGAGAACGACCTTGGGGCGATCACCTTTGCTACAGCTACCTCGTATACTTGCGAGTGACGCTTTGTGGTAGAGTTAATTTGAGCGCAACAAACACTTCTCCCCATAAAGATAATGTCACCAAATCTTCAAAGCAAACACTATGGCTGCCAACTCCAAATCATGCATCGGATAATTAAGCTCATGTGGCTTCAATTGCCGAGAAGTATAAGCTATGACTCTACCCTTCTGCATCAAAACACATCCTAAACCATTATGTGAAGCATCACTGTAAATCACATATAGTTTATCTTCCATAGGCAAGGTAAGAATAGGGTCTTGAGTCAACATCTCTTTCAACTGGTCAAAGCTTGCTTGACACTGATCTATCCACAAGAATCTAACTCCCTTCCGAAGTAATTTGGTGAGTGGAGTAGCTATCAAAGAAAAACCCTTCACAAACCGTCGATAATAGCCTGCTAAACCCAGAAAACTTCTAACTTCAGTCACTGACTTTGGTGGACTCCAATTCAAAATGGCTTCAAATTTACCCGGATCAACTCTTATACCATCTATTGAAACCATATGACCGAGAAAAGTCACTTGATCAAGCCAAAAACTCACACTTAGATAGCTTAGCGTACAACTACTTCTCTCTCAAAGTCTGCAATACAATCCACAAGTGCTTATCATGATCCTCCTTATTATGCAAATACACCAAAATATCATCGATAAAGACAACCATAAACTGATCTAAATAGGGTCTAAACACCCTATTCATCAAATCCATGAATGTTGCTGGTGCATTTGTCAATCCAAAAGGCATCACAAAAAACTCATAATGCCCATACCTTGTACGAAAAGTTATCTTAGATACATCTTCAGCTCTGACTCTCAACTGATGGTACCCTAATCTCAGATCAATCTTAGAGAAAACTGCTGCTCCCTTCAACTGATCGAAGATATCATCTATCCAAGGAAAAGGATACTTATTCCTGATAGTCACCTTATTCAACTGTCTATAATCAATGCACAGTCTCAAGGTACCATCCTTCTTCCTTAAAAATAAAATAGGTGCTCCCCACTGAGAAACACTAGGGCGAACAAACACCTTATCCAACAACTCCTGCAACTGCACCTTCAACTCTCTCAACTCAACAGGTGCCATTCCATAAGGTGAAATAGAGATGGGAGTGGTACTAGGCAACAAATCAATACCAAACTTAACCTCTCTCTCAGGGGGTAACCCTGGCAACTCCTCAGGAAAAACATCGGAGAATTTCGCAACTGTGGGTATACTATCAAGTTGAGATCCCACTACTCTGGTATCTACAACATGAGCAAGATAAGCATCACACCCTTTTCGAATCAACTTCCTAGCTGCAACAGCTGAAACAAACAAGGATGCAAATTGTCTCTGCTCACTAGATACCATCACACTTTTACCATCACTGGTTCTCAGAGTAACACACTTCTTCTGATAGTCTACCACAGCTCCATGCTTAGACAACCAATCCATGCCTAGAATAAGATCATATTCCTTACAAGGCATTTCGATCAAATCACCCAAGAACTCCTCACCTTGCACCACAACTGAACTATCTCGGTGCACCTTGCTAACTACCACACTATGCCCTAAAGGATTTGTCACCAACACATCAAATCCTAGGGTCTCTGAATGCAATTCAGTCATAGGCAAGATAGATACACTTATGTATGAATGAGTAGATCCTGGATCAATTAGAGCAAGAACTGAAATGCCAAATAAAAAAAATGTACCCGCAATGACTGTTGAAGCATCCGGCTACCTCTGCATCATATACACTCGCTGAGATGGCCCAGCCTCATCTGGCCTACTGCCCCCGGATGTAGAGCATCCTCTCTGACTAATCCCGGGTTGACCACCTCTATTAACACCTCTGCCCCCTCGACCTCCTCTGTTGACACTAGGTCAACAAACTGTAGTATCAATATGTCTATCTTCTAGTAGCTCAGGGCAATCTTTGATAAAATGAGCTGGTGACCCACATCTAAAACACACTCCTGATCCACCCGTCTTCCAGCAAGCACCCCCATGTGCCCTACCACAATGAACACATGTAGCTGGAATGGATCTCTGAATCACAAGAGTCGGAGCACTAACTATAGAAACTGTAGGTCTCGATCTCTGCCTTTGATACTGAACTGACCTACCAGACTGCCTCTGGCTCCTACTGAACCTCGAAACAAAACTTCCTCTGCCCCTCTTCATAGATGAAGACCCTGCCTCAAACTGGGGTCTCCTAACTCTAGTTTCCTCCTCTGTAGCAGCTGCAGCAATACTCTGTGCTCTCTCAACACTTCTGGCTGCTGCAACCAACTATGAAAAGTCTTGGTACAGAGAGCTAGCAACAATACACATAATAGAGGGATCCTCCCTCAAATCTCCTACACCGGTCAATCTCGTCTGAAATAATTCCACCGGCATAATGACTCAACCGGATGAACTCTATCTCATACTCTATCACTGTCCGGTTATCTTGTCTCAGACTAAAAAATTCCATCATCTTAGCATCTTTATACTCCCTCGGAGTATACTTCTACTCAAACTCCCGCAGAAAATCACCGTAAGACAAGGTCGGTGGATCATCCATTGCATGTGGAACAGTCTTCCACCAATCATATGCATCTCTCTGCAGAAAGGATCGAGCTTAATCAAATTTCTCTTTAGAAGTAGCTTGCAATTGAATAAATATCCTCTGCACTCTATCTAACCATTGCTCAGCTACTGCAGGATCTGTAGTACCAAAGAAATCTTTAGCCCCAAATTTTCTCAATTTATCATAATGCCTCACCGGTACTTGCGGCTGTGGTTGAGGTGGCAACTGCTGCACTGGAGCTTGTCTCAAAATTCTACCACATGCCGTAACCAAACCGGCGAAATCTCATAAGCAACTGGTCTCTCTGGCACAGGAGCAGGTGCCTCTACAACTCTCTCAATCTTAGTTCCATCTCTACCCTCTTCAGAAGCTACACTCTCAGTACTACCTCTATAGACTGACGTGACTGAGACGCCATCACTACCTATATCTGCAAACACAGCAGAATATGCCTCATCAAAGATCAAAAACTGCCACTGCCAAAGCATGTATCTTATTCAAAAATCATATTTTAAAATCAAAATTTTCTTTTTCTTACAATTCACCTAGTTTGAGAACCTCAAACCTAGGATCTGAGACCAAAACAGTTGTAACACCCCTATATCCCATATACGCACACTACATACAACCACATCTGTAATATATGTATACCGGATATAGGAATGTCACAGTCTATTTTAAAGCAAACCAATCTTTCTATTATCAATATAAGAAAACTTAAAACATTTAAGTTATAGTTTAAAACATAATAGATAAAACATTTGTTTAATAAGTAGCGAAAAATGTAGCGATATATACATATACATACATCAAAATCAATATTTACAAAATATAAAGTTTATACATGTTTGCAGTTCATCTCTGATCTTAAAGTCCACAATCAACACTTCACAAGCCTAGACTTGACTTGGTCTAGCTGAACTCTCCAATTCAACCGGATCTACCCTGTCACCTGCGCGATGAACCACAATCGCACTAAGCCAACGGCTTAGTGGTATAAACTATGATGACAATATTCTTCAATGTAATGCCAATGTCATACTTTCAACCATTATAAACAACACACAAGAATATCATATTTCATAACATTACATTAAATCATATTATCCAATTTTTTCATCATTCATAATTCACATTTAAGCAAAGACAAGAATGGGCCCAAAAGAAACTAATATGTCATTCAAATTCCAGAGTTAATGTTTTGGTCTAATATCACATTTATAAGGCCCGTAGGCGAATCATTATCACAATGAGAAACATCTCATATGTAACATCCTAACTAGACTTCAAGGACTAGGCCCAACCAAGCTTCAAGGGGAGCTCAGCATCAACCCAACTTGGCTTCAAGGACCAAGCCCAACCCAGCTTCAAGGGATTGTTACTTTTAGGCATGCCACCAACAACAAAACTTTGAAAATTGAATAACACATTAGGCACACAATTCTTTTATTATTTCATTATCAATTCCATTCTCATTTTCTCATAATTATTTAGGCAACCATGCCTCAGTATTTCATTTTCATCATTATAGCCAACATCAATAGCTTCACATTTCATCATTAGGGTATACATAATCAATTGCATTGTACATACATTTTGAATGATCATTATATCTTTCACATTATGCAAATCATAGCATTAATCAAATGTATCAACAATGTAATAGATTACTTAACACATTTACAACCAAATGTGTTAAGTCCCAAAATCATGTAAATGTATGCAATAATGTAGGGTTTGTACTTACCTCAAGAGCAACTCTCACCAATCTAACCACTTCCTCTTCCAAGAATCCTTCAACATTTGGATTAGGGCAACTCAAACTCTTCAAAACCTAATCCAAAGGTGATTATACACATACACTTAGAGATACACATAAGAGAATAAGAAAGAGAACTATCTAGGGCAAACTCTACACTTGACACGCTCAACAACACGGGCGTGTCCCTAACCGTGCACTAAGCCCACAACACAGAAGTTTTGACACGCTCAGTGACATGGGTGTGTCACTAGCCATGTCAATCCTCCTCCAACACAGAAGCTATGACACGATCAGAGACATGGGCGTGTCACTGGACATGTCAATCAACCAACAACACAGTAGCTATGACACGCTCAGTGACATGGGCATGTCACTGGCCATGTCAATGCTACTACAACACAAAAGCTGTGACACGCTCAATGACATGGGCATGTCATTGCTCATGTAACCAACCCAAAAAATAGAACCAATGACATGCCTAAAGACATGGCCGTGTTCCTGGGCGTGTCAGGCCAAAAACCCCTAAAATCGACACCAACAAAGCCACAACCAACAATCATCTTCCAATACCCAAAACAACAACACACAAACTCAATCAAAACCATCAACAACCCATATAATACTTGAGTAAACCTTAAAACAACTCAATCACAAATAACAAACACAAACACCACCATATTCACAACTCAAAAATCACACAATCCACACACTTGCTCTTTCACCAAACCTAACTCTTTCTCTTCAATCCAACCCCAAAATCAAAGCCAGTAGGACCAAGCACTCTCAAACACACAACAATCAAACATACACACATCAACAACAACCAATCAACAACCTCAATTAACAAACTCAAAAGAAAAACCAAAGAATGAAGATGAAAACTTACCAAAAGTGATGAAAACCCTTAGAATTCTAACTTGATCACTTGAAACACCTTCAAATCTTGAGTTAGGAAATCACAAAACGCTCTCTTCCTTGGTTGATAATGGTGGCCGGCTCTTGAAGAAAGAAAGAAGAAGATAATGGAAAAGTCAAACAACTATCACCTCTTAAAGCACATAATTCTCTAATTAATCTCCACCAAGCAATTTTAATAATATAAGAATCATAAATATCATCATCCACTTAACTAATTTCCATTTTAAAAAGAATCAATAAATCTCCTTTGACCTTATAGTAATATGTTGACTTGTATATCTTGTATATATCTCCATATATACAACATATACACACTCCTCTATCCTTTCTTATCTTCCCATTTAAACATATATACACTTTAAAATTATTTAATCCAATTTGAACAATAAGCATTCCAAAAATTTTAGGGTATACTTTGGGATATTACAACCCTAAATCGTCTTTTCTATTTTCAAAAACCCTAAAGATTATTTTTTTATTTCTTATAAAATTTAAGAGCACTTTTCTGTTTCTTCAAAACATTAGAACCCTAAATCGTTCTTTTTGTTTCCAAAAACCTTAAAATGTTTTTCTTATTTCCAAAAGCTTTAAAAAAAAAACCCTAAACCCTAAATGATGAAACCTCAATTTAAATCCTAATTTCGAAAACCCTAATTCCAAAAACCCTATTCTAAGATGCAAATTCTAAATTTATATATTTATTACTTTATTTAATTTTAGGTTTGATTATGTTGTTTATTTTATGTTCTAATGGTTGATTTATTTAATTTCAATGCTTGATTTATTTAATTTATCATGGATGGATATTCTCTTTCTTATTATGGTTATTATTTGGTTGTTTTAGTATTAAAAGTGTAAGAGGTATGTTTCCATTTTGTGGGTACCTCATTAGTTAAATATCATGTAATTTAAATTGTTTTTATATTTTAGACCAATGTAAAGGACATGTTTCTACCTTTCGATGGGTGTCCTATTAGTTTAGACATGGATGATGTAAGGACATGTTTCCATCCTCGGATGGGTGTCCATTTATTTGCTTTTTTTTTTGAAAATTGCTTTGATTTTTAATATAATGATGCTTTATTTCAATTGTTGCTTGTAATATGGATAATATTGTTATATTTAAGAATTTTATAATATTAAGACCTGCAAAGGAGGCTGGTTCCAATGAACCGGGCGTTGTGGGGGGTGCTGGGCCATTTCTCACCTTCTCCATAAGTACCCAACTTTCCGAACCCATTAGGGGGTTTGGGATTCCTTAGGAATCGAGTCATCCACCCCTTTCTTTTTCCCGGTCTGTCTGGGTGGCGATTCCATTTTCTCCGGACTTAGGTCTGTGTTCTCTAAGGCCCCAAGCCTAAACAGTGCCGAAGTCACAAGAACCATTCCACCGGGAGTGGGGGCAAAAATCCCCGCTCACAATGATGACTCGACTAAGGATAAAGAACCATTCCATTGGTCTTTATATTATTCTATTCTTTATTATAATGATATTATCCATTGCATCATATTAGATTACATCGTGCAGGTGAGTTAGGGCGTCCGTGTTACCCGTGTTGTGTTATATAAGGGATAGCATACTTTCACTCAAGGTATGGAGATCGACCATGACATAACCACTCATAGCCTCGTACCATTTGTTTTGAGCCGTCAAGAGCAAAGTTAGGGTTTTAAACATTTGTTTTCTTGATTTTTATTTCACTTTGGATTAAAACTAGTTTAGATTAAATTGTTCTAGCCATCAAGACATCCTTCTGGCAAGATTGAACAAGAGATTCTTCAAAAGCTTCAAGGAGTTTGTAACTTGGTTTTGTTCTTGAACTTATTCTCTTTATTTTCATTGAATGGATATTGTCATGTCTATTTTGATTTCTTTGAACATTAATAAGATGAATATGTTTGATTGCATTATGAACTAATTTGATCTAGTCTAGGGTTTGTATGGATCTGCTATGATTGTATGAATTGGTTATTCTCTTAGCTAACAATTTCTTTAGCCTTGATTGAATGGAATATTGTTAATATATAATTGATTGATCACCAATTATGTGTTTTAAGGTATTAGATGATAGATCGAGAGATGAAGTTTAATACTTGAACAATTCAATTAAGGACTTAGGTGAATTAAGGTGAATTAGAAATATAACTTATTAAAAAGATTATTTCACTTATAACAAGATTAGTTGAAAGAGGTTTGAATGCGAGAGCTTATTTCCTTGACTCGATTAGTTGAGTTGTTTGAGATTTAATCTTAGAAATTAAATTAGTTAAGTGGAATAACCGTTCATACATATGAGTAGTAGAGAAGTGCAAACCCTAGACTCTTTTTATCAAGTGAATCAAAACATAAGCTATTGTTTATCTTTATTGTTTTCAAATTAAATCATTCTTCTTCATTACTTTGCAAATTAAATTTCTTTAATTATTTGTTACTTTAAATTTGATAATCAATTACCCACTTTGGCTTCCTTGAGAGAACGACCTTGGGGCGATCACCTTTGCTACAGCTACCTCGTATACTTGCGAGTGACGCTTTGTGGTAGAGTTAATTTGAGCGCAACAGCTTAGAAACAAAATTATTTTCATCCAACCTTTTTACAAAGAGCTTGCAAATTATTTAGGTCAATTACAAAATACCAAAAATCAATTGTGAGCCTAGTTTATACTAAGAATAAATTAACCATGGGCTTGTTTTTGGCATGAATCATTAGTTATTTTTTCAAGTGAGAAATCTATCTATAATAAACCTCTTAATTTAGTTTTAATCCAATATAGCATAAAAGCTACTATAGTTAGTTGAATGGATTAAAACCTAATTAATGAGAATTATTATAAAGTGATTTCCATTTTTGAAAATATAACTATTGGTTGAAACGTCCGAGGGAAATATTCGAAAATAAGGTACCCCATGTTCGTATTTTGTTAACCATATACCTAGGAAAAGAGACTCGCCATTCGTGTGTGGATGTTATAAGGTTGGAAGGAACGTTCTACTTATCTTTGTCTATTGTTTGTGCATACATGCATACATGCATACATTTGCATCTCATATCATTGATCCTTTCTGGCTCACAGCCCTGTATTATGATTGTTTAAGAGCTTATGACAATTTGACCTATGCCGGAGATGAAGAATCTAGCAACAACTCAATCACTTGCTCACCAAAAGCAATGGAGCCTGAACAAATTCAAAGAATGGTGGACGACGCCATCAATGCCAAGATGGAAGAAATAAAAGAGGCCATGGCCGAGACCATAAAGAATCAACTAGCTGCAATTTTAGGAAACAATGTCGAAGCATCTACTAGCACCAAGAAATACAAGGGGAAGGCTAAAGTTGGTGAAGTGGCTTTTGATGATGATAAGGTGATCATTGATGATGATTGGGCTCAATACTTCCAAGATCCTCAAGACAAAAAGGAGCCGAAGGTTGTTGAGAAGACAATTGTTGAAAAGACCGAGACATCTGATGTTGAGAAGATGATTGCTGATTTAGAAAAGAAATTTGAGAAGAAGTAACCCCCATCTCTATGTGAAACAGTATATCACTGCTATGCAGTCTGCCCGAGCTACTAAAGCTCAAACTCTAAGGTACATCATACTCTCATTGGACCCTATTGTCTAAAATCGGTTTAACACCTTAGAGAAAGTACTCAAAAAGATTGGGACATGTTATACAAGGCTTTCATTCAGCAATATGGGTATAATGTTGAGATGGAAGTTACCTTAATGGAAGTGGTGTCAATTAGACAAAGGCCAAATGAGAATTTTGTGGACTATGTGAAACGATGGAGAAATAAGGCTGCTTTGCTCAAGAAAAGGCCCAACGAATCTGATCAAATAAGGATGATAGTGAGAGGCATTCTATCCAATCTCAGTGAAAGGATGTCTCACACCCTTATAAGGAATTTCAAAGATCTACTCCAAGCTGGTTTACAAATTGAAGAGTGGGAAAGGGAGAAGAATTGCTTTTTAATAAGAAGGAATGAGAAAGGGAATTATCAACCTAGCAATCAAAGCACGCAAAAAGAAGTTGATGTCAATACGACTGGTCAAACAAATAGAAGACAGTTTTCAGATCTAGGGAAGCCTTTGTCTTGGGTCTTCAACAAGCTATAAAAGAAAGGATTATTACAACCATTGGACCCTCGACCTTTGCCGAATCCTTTACCCCCAAAATTTAATACTAAAGCCTTTTGTGAGTTTCATCAAATACAAGGACATAAGACAGACAAATGCTTGCTATTAAAACATGAGATTCAAAATTTAATTGACAGTGGTAAGCTGCCTGAGCCTGATAAGAGCAGCACAAAAGACAATCCTTTGTCTAAGTTTGGAAGAGTGCCTCCACCGGCAACCTTCATGGTGGGAAAAGGATTGGAAGAAGATTTCATTTTATCTTCCTTTCAAGATGGAAATATTGAAGATGTGAAAGGAAAAGAATCTTAAACTCAACAAACTTTCCTTAGCTTGAATGTTGCTTTTCAATTTTACTTTCTTTAATATTTTGGAACTATTATGTTTTTCAAATTTAAAGTTGCTTGAAATAAATTACTTTCATTAAAATTTTTGTTGGTCTTTGTTAATTTTGGTGCTCAACTAATGAGGAATCTAGCTTGATGTTCATAAATTAATGTGTCTAGGCATCATGATTTGAATGACTTTACTAGATGAGGGAATCACTCTATAGCATTGAGTTGTGTATGCTTACTTAGAGAGGGCTCCTGCATAATTACCTTTGTCCAGGTCCTAGTCAGTCTTAGAACATGCTTTGACAAACTTTCGAGGTGAAATTGAACTCTGCTTATTTAAGAGAGAAATGATCTAGGCATTATTTGGTTAGCCAACAACTAGTATCCACCCCATTAAATATCAATCCCTAGCTATCCCTTTGAGCCTTCATAAAATTTTAGCTTTCTTTTCATTGGCATACAAACCCCAATAACCTACCCTGAACTATTGTGATACATTTGACAAGTCTTATGATCACTAAAATGAAGAGGTAAGAAGATCAAAGAAAGAAATGAATAGTCAAGACCATGAAGACAGTTGAAGTTCTCAAGACCATAAAGGTAGTTGAAGTTCTCAAGACCATAAGAGTAGTTAAAGTTTTCCTAATATCTCCAATATATCAAGACAACATTAGAGTAACAAATTATTTATCCTTGTTAAATAAGATTTATGTCACTCATCTCATCCATTATTGGAAACCCAAGTTGGTACAAACAAGACAACTCTGTTTGAGCTAGAACCAAAAAAAAAAGAAGGAAAAAGAAAGAAAAGAAGGAAAAAAGAAAGAAAAGAAAAGAAAAGAAAAAAGAAGAAAATAAAAGAAGAAAGACAAAAAGGAAAAAAGAAAGAAAAAATATAAAACCCAAAATGGTTCAGAAAGCCAACTGAGTTCTCTTTTACCTAAAGCAGCAAAAGGCTTCCATTCAGTTTATAAGGACGGATTGGTCCAACCCAACAAAAGATTCAATCAAAATTGGAGAAAAAAGGAGGAAGACCATCCGGTTCTTGAAAGTTTTGTACTTAACAGTCCTACAAGGAAGAAGGACAAAATGATAAGAAAAGAAAGGGAAGAGTAAGAAAAATAAAAATAAAGAAAAGGGAGAAGAAGAAAAGAAATGAATTTGGATAACAAACTTTTTGCAAGGGCAAAGACTGTCCTAATCAAGATCTAGATTAATGCCAAGAAGATAGAAGGAATTTGGAGTCTAGCAAGATTGCCTCCAAGCTACTTGAAGTTCAAATAAGAAGTTTGTAGTGTGAAGGTTTGTCCATTGTGTCACACCAGCTCCAATCTCAAAATGGCCTTCACTTAAACCTGTGTCCCTTATAGACCCCATTTCAAGCCTATCAACCAATGAGGAACCAATAAGAACACTTCTGCTAATCACCTTGGACTGTGAGTCAATAAAACTGCTGAGTATTATCATGCATATCATGCATACATGAGCATATCACATTGCATTTTCTTGTATTGTATTATTTTTCCTTTGTCAAGGTGAACAACAAACACCCTGTAGTAAACAATTAAAAGAAGATATCAAATCAGGGGGGCATAGAAGGCTTAATGCTTGAGAAATTTCCAGTAATTTTGCAAAGAGAAGAAATGTGTGCTTGTGCGAAGAACTAGACAATAAAAACATCAATCAGAGCCGCATAGAAAAATCATGGGTTTGGGCCTACACAGGGGGGCAAAGTTTCTCCTTTTCAATTTTTTGAGTTTATATATAAAATATTTTCGAACTCACTTGCAAATATTTCACCACGCAGGGGGCAGGAGAGGATATAAGGTCCAATTAAAGATAGCTGAATTTTTACAAAAAGGAAGAACAAGAAAGAATGAGAAAGAAGAAAATTAGAATTCTCAAAAGAATGAAGATGCAAAAGACGAAAGATCAGTCCAGCCAAAAGAGCTGAAGCAAGGGTAAAGACCTGACCTTCAATGGATAAAGATCCATGTTTCAAGGGTAAAGACCTAACCTCCAGTGGATAAAGATCCATGTTTCAAGGGTAAAGACCCGACCTCCAATGGATAAAGATCCATGTTTCAATGGTAAAGACCCAATCTCCAATGGATAAAGATCCATGTTTCAAGGGTAAAGACCCGACCTCCAGTGGATAAAGATCCATGTTTTAAGGGTAAAGACCCGATCTCCAATGGATAAAGATCCATTTTCAAGGGTGAAGACCCGATCTCCAATGGATAAAGATCCATGTTTCAAGGGTAAAGACCCGATCTCCAGTGGATAAAGATCCATAGTTTGAGGGTGAAGACCTGATTCCAAGGATGAAGATCCATTTTCAAAGGTGAAGACCCGATCTCAAAAGATGAAGATCCAATTTCAAAGGGTGAAGACCCGAAGTCCAAGGATGAAGATCCAATTTCAAAGGGTGAAGACCCGAGTCTCAAATGATAAAGATCCATTTTCAAGGGTGAAGACCCGATCTCATAGGATGAAGATCCATTTTCAAGGATGAAGTCTCGATCTCAAAGGATGAAGATCCAATTTCAAAGGGTGAAGACCCGAAGTCCAAGGATGAAGATCCAATTTCAAAGGGTGAAGACCCGAAGTCTCAAAGGATGAATATCCATTTTCAAGGGTGAAAAACCGATCTCAAAGGATGAAGATCCATTTTTAAGGGTGAAGACCTGATCTCCAAGGATGAAGATCCATTTACAAGGGTGAAGACCCGTTCTCTAAGGATGAAGATCCATTTACGAGGGTGAAGAACCATAATGCATAGAACAGCCGGAGCAGTCAGACTTCTCAACTGATAACTGTTTAGATCAATTTTGTATATATTTTTTATGATGTTTTTGTTGATTTTAAGTTAATTTTTATGTTAAATTGCACTTAAGTTTGTTTGAAGTTGTTGATTTAGGTTGAAGTACATTTGATGGAGCTATTTAATAAAAAATTGGTGGATTTGTTGAAGAAAAGCAAGTGACACGGCCAAGCTCCATATGGCTTGGCCATGTCTCTCATCAAAAGTGAAGAAATTGAAGAAAAACAAGTGACACGGCCAAGCTCCACATGTCTTGGCCGTGTCTCTCAAAAAATCAAGTCCAGAAGCGAACACGGTTATGAGACACGGCCAAGTCACTAGCCGTGTCTTACCAAAGGAATAAAAGAGCAAAGAAAGAACAGAAAGAAGCAGAGACGGTGTAATATCCCAAAATATACCCTAAAAGTTTTGGAGTTATTGTTATATTTGGAGTTAATGTATATGTTTAATGGAAGTAAAAAGGCGAAATATTATAAGATGATATATATATAAGGAAATATGGGAATATAAATACCATATAAAAGATATATACATATACATCACATATACATGGGATATAAAGTGGTGTAGGGAAAGTGAGTTATGTATATATTTTTATAATTAATTAATTAATAATTATGATGATAAGGACAAAAAGAAAAAGAGAAAAGAAAGTCAAAGGTTGGAAGAGAGTGTGTGGTGGAGATTTATTGTTTTTATTATTATTGTTATTATTATTATTATTATTATTATTATTATATATATATATTTGAGATAAGAATAAGAAGAGAAGAAAAGGAAAAACGTGTTCTTCTTCTTCTTCTTCTTTTTGGTCGAGGGAGAGAGAGAGAGAGAGAAGCTAGAGAGAGAAGGAGGTGATTTTGCTTTTATTTACACCAAATACTTAAGGATTTCAAGTGGATAGTGAAGATTTGGCTAAGAATCCAAGTAAGTTCTCTTTCTTGATTTCTTTGGTTTATTTGAAGTTGTATGAAGGTTTGATTGTTGATAATTGAAATTAGGGTTGTATTATTGTAGTATGTTGGAGTATGTTTGATTTAATTAGGTTGGTGTTGGTGATTGAAGAGCAAGAGTTGTGTTTAGTGGAATTTCTTTCTGTTTTACAACTAGTAAAGGCTGTGACTTGTATGATTTTTAATTAAATATAGAAAAATGTTCCTGAAGTGAATTTTTGATATGTTGTGCCTATATGAGTCTAGAATGACTGAAAAATATGTTGATTCGATTTTGGAATGGTTATGATTTTGGAAAGATTATTTTTATTAGACCTGTTCCAGCAGGTACCTTAACTGAGAAAGCTATATTTCGGGATTTTTAATAAAATGTAGAAAAATTATATTCAATTGAATTTTGGATATGTTTTTTCTTAATGAGTCTAGTATTTGATAAAAATAATTTGGAACCAAGTTGATTGAATTTAATTTATGGAATTCACAAAGTTTAGAACTGCTGCCAGGATGCAGGGCAATTGGGGCAGTCTGTTTGGGTGAACTATTTGACCAAGATTTTGTGTTCAGTTTGATCTGAAATTTTAAAGGAATGATTTTAAGATGTAAAATTAAGTTCTGTAAAAATTTTAGAGTTTTTAGTCAAGTATATTATTTTATACAAATTTTCAAAATAAGGATAAAATTTAGTCTAAAACCAGAATTTACTATTCATATGGTCATTTTGCTAATATTCCTTTTGGATTAGGTTGTGAAGAGGTTGAATTGCCCTAATCTAAGTGTTGAGGATTCTTGGAAGAGTAGGTGTATAGAGTGGTGTAAGTTGGTTTTAAGGTAAGTACAAAGTTTATATGATTGCACTTATTTACATGAATTAAGACTTAACACATTTGTTTGTAAATGTGTTAAGTGAATTACTATATTGTCAATATAATTTGATTAAGGTTATGATTGGATGATGTGAAAGATATGAAGATCATTCAAATAGGTATGTACAATGCAATTTGTTATGATAAATATTGTAATGATGAATTGTGCTAATGTGTTTTGAGAAATGATGAAATGTATTGTAATTGTGGTTGGTAATAATGATTGAAATGAAATAAATAGACATGTTGATTATATGATGATGAATTTAAGATATATGCTCAATATAATTGTTTATATATACTTGAATGATGAAGTGCTATAATGTGAATTGAAATATGATAAGAGGTGAAGCCAATGTGATTGGCTATGATGAATCAAATGAGATGTGAAGCCATTGTGTTGGCTATGAGAATGTAAATGAATTATAATTGAGGCATGGTTGCCTGTTTTGAATATGAAATGAATTGAGAAAGAAATGTACAAAGATATAAATGAAAAGAGTTGTGTCTAATATGTTAATTCAACTTTCAGAGTTCTGGATTTGACGGCATGCCTATAACATATGAAGTGTTAACAGTCTAGCCGGGTTGAGGATCTCCTCAAGTTGTTGAGTTGATGGTCCAAGAGACTGGGTCTGTTACACTACATGAATTATAAATGTGAAATATATGAAAAGTAACAGTCTTGCCGGGTTGAGGATCTTCTCGATTAGTCGGGTTGATGGTCCAAGAGACTGGGTCTGTTACACTATCCATGGATAGAGATATGATATATGTTGCCTACGGGCTTGATTATTGTGATTATGGATCAAAGCAGTAACTCTGAACTTTGAATAACATATTAGTGTGTTCTGGGCCCAGGTCTGTCTTGATTTTCGATGTAGTTTATGAAACGTGAAATGAATGAATAATGAAATCTATAGTTGCCTTAATTGGAAATGAAATGTTATGAAATATGTTATGTAATATGTATATTGATATGTTCCTTGTGAGTAGTAGTGATGGAATTGTGGTTGGTGTTATTGATATGTATGCATGTATGTAATATATGAGATTAGTTGAGATATGTGTAAAGTGTAATTGAAAAGGGAAACTACGATAAGAAACTAACAGTACTTAAAGTTAGTATATGGATATACGTTAGAATTTCTGTATTGTATGTTTATATTATTCATTTGTACTACTAAGCTCTCGGGCTTAGCGCGGATGTGTTAATCGCGCAGGTGAGTAGATGGTAGATCTGAAGTCTTTCGTTTTACCACAAGAAGAGTAAGAGTTTGCCGAGACCAACTAGAAGGTGATGCATGCATGTAAAATGTTTTAATATTGTATATTGACTAAAATGTTTTGTTACTATATATTTGGATTATTTTGAGAAGTAAGGATTTTTATTTTAATTATAATGAACAGTGACATTCTTATACTTTATATACTTACTGTATGTATACGAGGTATATGTATAGTACTTATATAGGGTATGAGGGTGTTACAATTATTTTGGTATCAGAGCTTAGGTTCGATATTCTCGGCCTAAGTAAATTTAAAAAGAAATGTTTTAAAAAGAAAAATGATGATGAATGAAAATGAAAAGAATGAAATTTTTGATACATGCATATGCATTAACATCTAGGTTGGTCTCGAATGTGGTATTATATGAATTGAAATGTATTGAATTGTATGAAATGGATAATAATGTGTGGATGAAGTTCTATATGAATGGAAATTTAAAGAAAGCAATGAGATGGAAAAATTTATGTAAGTTTAAGTGATAAATTAAAGAATGGTAGTTTCCTTGAGGAAAGAAAATTTTGAAATATGATTATAATATAAAGAAATGATCAGGAAAATAAAGTTAAAAATGAATTAAAAACAAAATCAAAATCAAAGTATGTAATCTTTCCTCTACTATTTGAATCTCTTTCTAATAAAGCTTATGTTTGGATTGCAAGGGAGAGGAAATATTGTTGATGGATAATATGGATGAATATGTAATTATAATGAAGAGAGTATGGTGGAATATTGAATGAGTTGATTGATATGGACAAAGTGTGATAACTTAAGGTTTGAATATGTAAAGTTAAGATTTAAAAAAAAAAAAAAGATGATAGGGGTTAAGCAAGGAGATAAAATGGTGTTGTTAGTATTGGTAATTTAATGTAAACATTGTGGTTTGAATGGTAGGAATATAATATGCTTGAGTATTGTTAAAGCTCATGTTAATGGTGATAATGTGTAACATTTGGATTTTTGAAATGAGCTTTAATGATTGTAAAAAGGATATATTTTGATGTTGCTTTGTAGTATGTATATATAAGATGTTTTCTTAAGTTTATATTAATAAAACGAGATGAGTAAATTGAAGTTTAAGCAAAGTAGTAAGAGGAGAATTTATAATGTTAACGGAATTTGGATAAAGATTATTTAAATATCGAAAGTTTAATGTATAGTACGTATATGAGTTATGTGGAATGAAAATTTTTGCATATTAAGAATGACTTACAGATATGTAATTTGATGAACTAAAAGTTGGCAAGTGATGAAGTAATCATGATAAGGTTGACTACTTGGAAGGTGATAATGGGATGTAAGATGCTAGTGATCAAGGATTGAGTTGATCACTTGAAAGTGTAATGTATGCATAGTATTGCGTGTTTGTAACCTATACAACTACATATCTATTAGTGTTGAGAATGAGTACTCTTGCATTGATAAACTTGTGCAAAGTTAGGTCATGTGATAATATTAATAGTGAGAATTGGATTGAGCAATGTTAGTTCAAGAAATTGAGATTTGTGATAATGAAATTTGGAAATTTTATAGGGATTAATGGGCGATGTGTATATGATTGGATGTAAGGGACATATGTATAAATATGTGAGATATATATAAATATTGAATGGTAAACAAATGGATATAAAGATGGTATACTAACTGCATTTAAAAATAAATGTGAGAGAGATGTCACCTTAGTAATGTGATTAAGATTTTGTGAAGTATTATCATGGTTAGAGTATATATATGTGTTGAGTTGATAAATAATTTAAGTCATGTAAAAAGGGATGAAAATGGTGTTGTTCAATGAAAAGTAATAAATGTTAAATGTGTATTGATGGTATGAAAAAGAGGAATTAAATATAATTGCATGATTATATGTATACATGTATAGAAAGTGTGGAATGAGCTATTTGATATGAATATAATTGTAAAGTGTAAGAAATATGAAAGCAAGTCACATTGTGAACGTGACCTATGAATGTGAATGTGGTATAATTATTTGTATAGTGGTATGAAGAATGATATGGCATGTATTAGTGGATCTATGAGAAATTAAGTTTTGATTTGTGAAGAGTTAGACTATGGATTGAAATGGAAAGTGAAAAAGGACTCGAGTAACACTGGACGATGAAATTGTTATGATAATAACTAAGCTAGACTATCATATAATGCTTTCTGGTTGAAGGATTATGCTTGTGGAAATATATTATATGTATATGTGTTTAATAAAGATGGAAAGTATAATGTATGAAAAGTTTTATAAGAGATAGGTTAGAAATGGAAGTTGTATAAAGTTTGTATATGATTGAATGTTGTACACATAAGTGTTATAAGTAATATTGTTGATGTGAGTTAGGCTAATGATAATCATATGATCAAGAACAAATTGTTTTGGAGACAAAGTTGAATTATGTCAACTTTTGAGATAGTTGGAAATGTTTGAAGAAGAATAATAGAGGAACAATTTTGATTTATAAACTACATATGTGACTATTAATATACTCTGGCTATATAATTTGTTTAGTGTAATTGGCTGGTTAATTTTGTTATCAGCAGATTTGGGCCTAAGGTGATATGATTGTAGTATTATGTGGGTGAGATTGATAATTTTGTTTCAAGAGATATGGTTAGGAGTTGTGATTGGTAAAGTGGTATCTTATCAATTCTATGTTAGAAATTTGTTTATAATTATGAAAAATATGGATAGAGAAGAGAACCGTGTAAATGTCTTGAATTGTGAAGAATGAATAAAAAGTGATTATGTAAACATAGTAATGGTATGATAATGTGAGAATATGATAAATGGGAGAAATTTATGAAATGTGATTGAAAATGATACTGAATATATTTTTGTTATAAGATGAATTAATTGATGGAAACAATGTTAAGTGAATGAACTATGGGTAATAATTATAGTATGAGAGAATTATGAGAATTATGGGAGATTGCACTGCTATTATTGAAAGCAGAAGATATATATGAATATTGAAAGATAATTTGAAGCGATTTGTTTGTAAGGAGTCGAACAGATGGATCCTAAGGGATTAGAAGTTGAGAATGAGTTTGACCTAATAGAATTGTGTTATGTATATTGATATGTGATGATAAGCTTAAATAAGTTAATGGTTGGTTTGAATGGAATAAGATTGAAATGTTGTTATTTTATGACAGCTAGATCAATTGATCTAGAATTCATTAAGATTGTGAATTATTATCGAGATTTAATATGTATAGTTATGCTAAGAGTATAAGATATATATGATAATGTATATATGAAGTGATATGCTGATACATGAATGAATTATGATATATCAGTTATTAAAGATAATGAAAGGAAAAAGGTTGATTATCTGTAAAGTAAGTTTATAAAGATTGTATCGATATTATATTAAGTGAAAAACATGGTAAAGAGGGATTTAAGTATAAGAAATGAAAATATTGTTATCAATCAAGGTTTGATAAGTGGTTATTTTCAAAAGTGATTGTAATAACAGGATAATCTATAGTAAGATTTAATTCAATAATTTCCAAGATTAAAGTTAAGAGATTGCCTATAAAAAGATGAAGTGATAAATATCTTGAATGTAATAGATGAATGGTATATTTATAGATTATAAGATGATTTGATTATTGTATAAAAGAAAATTTCTTTGAAATGTAATGAGTTATTTTGGGTGTTTTGTTGAAAAAGTAATAAGATAAATATAGCTATATAATGATGAGTTGTGAATTGGGAAAAGATGATTGACTAAAAGTGGAAGAGTAAAAGTTATGTAATTTGATGAAATCATAATGTAAGAATACGATTATCTTCATATGAATTAAGATGGTGTTTTGTTATAAATGAATTGTTATTGTGCTGGATAATTTCGAGGACGAAATTATTTAAGGGGGGAGAGAATTGTAATATCCCAAAATATACCCTAAAAGTTTTGGAGTTATTGTTATATTTGGAGTTAATGTATATGTTTAATGGAAGTAAAAAGGGGAAATATTATAAGATGATATATATATATAAGGAAATATGGGAATATAAATACCATATAAAAGATATATACATATACATCACATATACATGGGATATAAAGTGGTGTAGGGAAAGTGAGTTATGTATATATTTTTATAATTAATTAATTAATAATTATGATGATAAGGACAAAAAGAAAAAGAGAAAAGAAAGTCAAAGGTTGGAAGAGAGTGTGTGGTGGAGATTTATTGTTTTTATTATTATTGTTTTTATTATTATTATTATTATTATATATATTTGAGATAAGAATAAGAAGAGAAGAAAAGGAAAAACGTGTTCTTCTTCTTCTTCTTCTTTTTGGTCGAGGGAGAGAGAGAGAGAGAGAAGCTAGAGAGAGAAGGAGGTGATTTTGCTTTTATTTACACCAAATACTTAAGGATTTCAAGTGGATAGTGAAGATTTGGCTAAGAATCCAAGTAAGTTCTCTTTTTTGATTTCTTTGGTTTATTTGAAGTTGTATGAAGGTTTGATTGTTGATAATTGAAATTAGGGTTGTATTATTGTAGTATGTTGGAGTATGTTTGATTTAATTAGGTTGGTGTTGGTGATTGAAGAGCAAGAGTTGTGTTTAGTGGAATTTCTTTCTGTTTTACAACTAGTAAAGGCTGTGACTTGTATGATTTTTAATTAAATATAGAAAAATGTTCCTGAAGTGAATTTTTGCTATGTTGTGCCTATATGAGTCTAGAATGACTGAAAAATATGTTGATTCGATTTTGGAATGGTTATGATTTTGGAAAGATTATTTTTATTAGACCTGTTCCAGCAGGTACCTTAACTGAGACAGCTATATTTCGGGATTTTTAATAAAATGTAGAAAAATTATATTCAATTGAATTTTGGATATGTTGTTTCTTAATGAGTCTAGTATTTGAGAAAAATAATTTGGAACCAAGTTGATTGAATTTAATTTATGGAATTCACAAAGTTTAGAACTGCTGCCAGGATGCAGGGCAATTGGGGCAGTCTGTTTGGGTGAACTATTTGACCAAGATTTTGTGTTCAGTTTGATCTGAAATTTTAAAGGAATGATTTTAAGATGTAAAATTAAGTTCTGTAAAAATTTTAGAGTTTTTAGTCAAGTATATTATTTTATACAAATTTTCAAAATAAGGATAAAATTTAGTCTAAAACCAGAATTTACTATTCATATGGTCATTTTGCTAATATTCCTTTTGGATTAGGTTGTGAAGAGGTTGAATTGCCCTAATCTAAGTGTTGAGGATTCTTGGAAGAGTAGGTGTATAGAGTGGTGTAAGTTGGTTTTAAGGTAAGTACAAAGTTTATATGATTGCACTTATTTACATGAATTAAGACTTAACACATTTGTTTGTAAATGTGTTAAGTGAATTACTATATTGTCAATATAATTTGATTAAGGTTATGATTGGATGATGTGAAAGATATGAAGATCATTCAAATAGGTATGTACAATGCAATTTGTTATGATAAATATTGTAATGATGAATTGTGCTAATGTGTTTTGAGAAATGATGAAATGTATTGTAATTGTGGTTGGTAATAATGATTGAAATGAAATAAATAGACATGTTGATTATATGATGATGAATTTAAGATATATGCTCAATATAATTGTTTATGTATACTTGAATGATGAAGTGCTATAATGTGAATTGAAATATGATAAGAGGTGAAGCCATTGTGATTGGCTATGATGAATCAAATGAGATGTGAAGCCATTGTGTTGGCTATGAGAATGTAAATGAATTATAATTGAGGCATGGTTGCCTGTTTTGAATATGAAATGAATTGAGAAAGAAATGTACAAAGATATAAATGAAAAGAGTTGTGTCTAATATGTTAATTCAACTTTCAGAGTTCTGGATTTGACGGCATGCCTATAACATATGAAGTGTTAACAGTCTAGCCGGGTTGAGGATCTCCTCAAGTTGTTGAGTTGATGGTCCAAGAGACTGGGTCTGTTACACTACATGAATTATAAATGTGAAATATATGAAAAGTAACAGTCTTGCCGGGTTGAGGATCTTCTCGATTAGTCGGGTTGATGGTCCAAGAGACTGGGTCTGTTACACTATCCATGGATAGAGATATGATATATGTTGCCTACGGGCTTGATTATTGTGATTATGGATCAAAGCAGTAACTCTGAACTTTGAATAACATATTAGTGTGTTCTGGGCCCAGGTCTGTCTTGATTTTCGATGTAGTTTATGAAACGTGAAATGAATGAATAATGAAATCTATAGTTGCCTTAATTGGAAATGAAATGTTATGAAATATGTTATGTAATATGTATATTGATATGTTCCTTGTGAGTAGTAGTGATGGAATTGTGGTTGGTGTTATTGATATGTATGCATGTATGTAATATATGAGATTAGTTGAGATATGTGTAAAGTGTAATTGAAAAGGGAAACTACGATAAGAAACTAACAGTACTTAAAGTTAGTATATGGATATACGTTAGAATTTCTGTATTGTATGTTTATATTATTCATTTGTACTACTAAGCTCTCGGGCTTAGCGCGGATGTGTTAATCGCGCAGGTGAGTAGATGGTAGATCTGAAGTCTTTCGTTTTACCACAAGAAGAGTAAGAGTTTGCCGAGACCAACTAGAAGGTGATGCATGCATGTAAAATGTTTTAATATTGTATATTGACTAAAATGTTTTGTTACTATATATTTGGATTGTTTTGAGAAGTAAGGATTTTTTTTTAATTATAATGAACAGTGACATTCTTATACTTTATATACTTACTGTATGTATACGAGGTATATGTATAGTACTTATATAGGGTATGAGGGTGTTACAGACGGACACCATCAAGGGGCACGGCCAAGACACTGGCCGTGTCACATGACACAGCCGTGTCCTTGGCCGTGTCTCACAAGGACAAAACGCCCAGCAAGGGACACCGCCAGAAGCTTGGCCGTGTCCCAAGAAAGAAAGACACTAGACACAGCCAAGCTCCATAAGGCTTGGTCGTGTCACCTTGGATCACTTACTGGCTTACACGAGGTGTAAGCTGTTGTGTTTTAGTGGGTGACAAAAAGAACAAAAAGGAGTGAAAATTGGGAGGATTTTATGGAAGAAATATATAAAGAAATTGGAAAGTGGGAGACAAACAATGATGGGTGTCTTAAAAAATTCAAAGTGGAAGAGCATGGCGATTAGAAAATGGATTTTAAATATACTTAGTGGACATTCTCTACAGACATCTTGTTCTTCATCTTTGTCATCTTCTTCCTTGGTTCTTACTTGAGGGAGAAAGACACCATTTCCCCATCTTCATTCACCATTTCCTTTCACACATCAAGAGCAAAGACAATTGTTGGATTTGAAGTGAGTGCTAATTCTTGAAGATTAGGGTTTTAAGAGGCTTGATTGGAGAGTTGAGAACTTGAGAGAGCTATCATCCATCCTTCAAGAAGAGAGCCATTTGTTCAAGAGAGCTGGAAGTTCATCATCACACATCAAGATGGAGCTACGAAAGAGACAAGGAGTCCGATTTTTAGCATCTTCAAAAGGGGTTTTTCTAACTCTTTCTTTTAATCCATTTCTTATTTATTATTGTTGTATCAAGAACATTAATATTGCAATGAATAACTTTGATTTGGTTTATATTGAAATGAGTATTTGTTTAAAGAATATGATGAGCTAATTTACTCATGCTTTGGGTTGTAGTATATTTGATTAAATGATTTGATTTGATGATTCCATTGATATACCTTGTTATATGTTGATTGCATTGAAATTAAAGGTAAATTAATAGATTGGCCACCTATTGATTACTTAATATTGAATGACGGACTGAGAGGAGAAGTTTAATATCGGAACTATGCAATTGACTACCCTAAGAATGAATTAGAAATATAAGTTCTAGGGTTTATTAATTTGCTAATGTGAAATAATTGGTAGTTGTTAATTCATAAATGTGAAAACTAGTGAATTGATAATTGATTAATTAATCTTAAGGAACAAATTAAGGTACAAGGTTATATTAATGGATAATTAGATCATTAAACATTTGATTAAATGGACCTACAACCCTAGGCATCATTTCCATAATTGAATTTCTCTTGCATAAAATCACTCATTTTCATTTCTAAGGTTAATTACAATTCACCAATCCAATCACACAATCGAGTTTATTATTTCATGTTAATCGAACTATTACATGCAAGTCCTTCCTTGGAAAACGACCTTGGGGCAATCACCGTCACTACAATAGCCTCATATACTTGCGAGTGCCGCTTTGTGATAGTGTTAATTTAAGCGCAATAAGTTTTTGGCACCGTTGCCGGGGAAGGCAATTTTTGTGATAGTTTGATTGTTTTAATTTACTTGTTAAATCATTTAAAGTGTTCTTTTTGAATTGCTTAGGTACTTTATGCACGGACGAAGGTCTCAAGGAAACGAACTTGTTCCATTTATAGACAACATCCTTAGACTTCCAAGATCCGAGGGACCAAATCCTTTTGAGCAAGAAAGGGAAAATACCGACTAGCAGTTTGAGGAGAACATAGAAACAGAGATGGGTGATGCACAAGAGCCACCTATGAAGGAGTTTGCTCGATCAATCATTGGAGTGACCACATCTTGTATCCAGTTGAGCAACGCAGCGAGAAACTATGAACTCAGAAATACTCACTATAGTATGCTACCATCCTTCCACGGACTGCCGAATGAAGATCCTCTCAACTTCATTCAAGATTTTTACTCAACATTGCATACGTTCCCTTTGCAAACACTAATAGAAGATGAACTCAAGTAAAGATGTTTCCCATATAGTTTGAAGGACAGAGCAAAGGCGTGGTTGATGACCCTACCGGAGAATTCTTTAACCACATGGACAGAAGTCTACAACAAATTTATGGGAAAGTTTTATTCACACCAAAAGACCAAGGAGCTTAAGGGGAGTATTGCAACTTTCACCCAATTTGACGGAGAATCGTTTCATGAGGCGTGGGATTGCTTCAAATCATTATTATTTCAGTGCCTTCACCATTACTATCCACAACAGTTGCTCAATCAATTCTTCTATGATGGGCTAACTCAACAATGTCAAAATACAGTGGATAATGCAGCAGGGGGAGCAATGGGTGAAAGAACAGTGTTGCGCTCGAATTAACTCTACCACAAAGCGTCACTCGCAAGTATACGAGGTAGCTGTAGCAAAGGTGATCGCCCCAAGGTCATTCTCTCAAGGAAGCTAAAGTGGCTTATTGTTTATAGAATAAAAGTAACAAGTAATGAATAAATTTAAATTGCTAACTAAAGAAGAAGTTTAATTGAAGTTTAAAAATAATAAAAGTAAACAAGAGCTGATGTTTTGATTCACTTGATAAAAAGGCCTAGGGTTTGCACTTCTCTACTACTTATTTGTATGAACGGTTATTCCACTTAACTAATTTAATTTCAAAGATTAAATCTCAAACAACTTCATTAATTGAGTCAAGGAAATAAGCTCTCGCATTCAAACCTCTTACAACTAATCTTGTTATAATTGAAACAATCTTTTTAATAGGTTATATCTCTAATTCACCTAAGTCCTTAATTGAATTGTTCCAGCATTAGACTTCATCTCTCAATCCATCATCTAATACCTAAAACAACAATTGGTGGCCAATCAATTATATGTAACAATATTTCATTCAATAAAGGCAAAAGAAATTATTAGCTAAGAGAATAACCAATTCATACAATCATAGCAGATCCATACAAACTCTAGACTAGATCAAATTAGTTCATAATGCAATCAAACATATTCATCTCATTAATGATCAAAGAAATCAAAATAGACATGATAATATCCATTAAAACAATTTCAATGTAAATAAAGAGAATAAGTTCGAGAACAAAACCAAGTTACAACTCCTTGAAGCTTCTGAAGAATCTCTTGTTCAAATCTTGCAAGAAGGATGAAACAATGGCTAGAAAAATCTTATCTAAGCTAAAGTAATCAAAAGTGAAATCAAAATCAAGAAAACAAAGCTAAACCCTAACTTTACTCTCTCTGACGGCTCAAAAAAATTCTCCAAATCATCAACAGCTGCAAACCCTAGCTTTTCTTTTCCTTTTATATGAAACGTCGGCTTTAAAATTCGCTGCGCGTTTGGTTCATGAGGGACACGGCCAAGTCAGAAGTGACTTGGCCGTGTGAGTGCTTTTTTGAAGGGACACAGCCAGTGACTTGGCCGTGTCCCTTGCATGTGTCCACCACTGTGTAACATCCCAAATCCCAGATTGGTAAGAAACAGACATAGAGGATATGATTTAGGCTTAGAAGAAAGGAGTTTAGAACATGACCTATAACTTGAGCTTGAATTTAATCTAAGTTAATGACAGAATTAGAGAGTCTCAAAGAAGACTTAATTGTTTATTTGTGCCTTATCTAGATTTATAACTTGAAATTACTCAATTTGGAGTTGTACAGAATAAGATATGATGGATTTAGTAGACAATGTGCAAGCTGCCTTAGAACAGCATAGTAGGCTTGATGTCGAAGGACCGTCAAAAATCAGATATAGCTCGGATCGACCTGAAATTTTGAAACAATGTATCCCCGGATGTCTAGTTTCAGTGGGAATAAGAATTACTTAATTTGGAGTTGTGAGTAAAAAGATATTAATAAAGAAAGACAGCAAGGTCAAGAAGGGATATCAAAAGGACCTAAGTGGAAATTTCTCAAAAGTTAGGGGCAACTATGTAAACTTAAAAATTAAGTGTCGGAAGATCTTAATAGTACCCAAATCCGACCCCGGAAGAATATTCTCGAGATTAATCGGGTCATAACCGTGGATTTCAATTTTTCCTAAAAACGCACGGTTTGTAAGTTACGGACGATTTTCCGATAAGGACATTTTGGACATTTCAACTGGAGGGGCGATTTTGTAATTAAATATAACTTTGGGGGCAAAATATTAAAAGAACAAAAAAAAACCACTTTCAAGTGGCCAAATCCTAGCCATTAAATCCAAATGTGTTGGACAAATCATGGCCATTGAAAATAAACCAAATCCTAGGCATTAAATCCAAATGTGTTGGACAAATCATGGCCATTGAAAATAAACCAAATCCTAGCCATTAAATCCAAATGTGTTGGACAAATCATGGCCATTGAAAATAAACCAAATCCTAGCCATTAAATCCAAATGTGTTGGACAAATCATGGCCATTGAAAATAAATTAATTAATTAAATGGAAATTAAATTATAAATAACTAATTATGGTCTTCCAAACACAAGTAAGGATCAAAAAGACACCACCATCACCACTTTTCTTCTTCTTTAAGTCGTGCTCCCCCTCCCTTCCATTTTCAAGGAGACAAGTTTCAAGTCCAAGCCATTTCTCAAGTGAAATTCAATAGGAAATAAGGTAAGATACCATCCTAAGTCTTATTCTTTCATTAGAATTAGGTATTAGGCTATGTTTAGGAAGATTTGATATTATGTTCATGTTGGGAAAGAATTAGTAAGTTGATGATTATGGTGAAAAATGATAAAGTACTTAAAGGAAATGATGAAAATGGTGATTATTAGTAAGAATAAGTAAAAGAATTGTTAGAAAATCATGAGGTAGCATCATGTTCATATCTAGGGTTTGTTCTTACATATGTGACATATTAAATTCATAGGAAATCAAGGAGATTAGAGAGGAAAGGAAGTGAAATAGATAAGAAGAGCAAGGAAAAGCAAGGTTTGGTACTTTACCTTTGAATAATTAATTTTGATTTGGTGCTTTACCATAAAAGAAATTCTATTTGCTTACAAACTTTGGTTTATGGAAGTTTTGAAATTGATGTTTAAATATATTGATTGAGTTTAAATTAAATAATTGAGTTATGTTCTTGTTTTCTTATGGCAATTGGGTTGTTAAATTTAATTGAAACCAAATGTTTTGAGAAAATTTGGCAAGTTGATTTAGTAAGTTGTTTGGACTTTAATTAGTTTGATTTGAGTTAAACTTGCAAAAATTGCTAAAAGGAAGTGTTTGAATCTTCACTTTACTATTAAAGAAGCCTTAATATTGATTTGCAAAAGAAAAATAAACTATCCTATGCATTTCAAATGTTTGGGCCGAAATGGTCCCAAAGTGACAGCTTCTGGACTATTTTTGTGGCAATCGTTTGAGGTAGCAAATGAATGAATTTTTCAACAAAATTTTACATGCAATTAGTCAACATATGAAATAAGTTTTCTGTAAAATTTCAGCTAAAAATAAGATCATTTACTTGGTCAAATTCATGACTGAAGTGGACTGAAATTTTGACGAAAACCCAGATTTTACTATTCATTTGGTCATGCCATTTTGCTTTGCCGATTTGTCTTGCCGCAACACTATTCATTTGGTCAATTTGTGATATTTTGAGGAATGCTTTGAAATGTTTATTATTTTTAATGTGGATATTAAATATGCGAAAAAGGGGAATGGTTTGACTAAAGAATGTGTTGCGCGGCATAAATGGCAAAGTGCGATGGGAATTTAAAATGATTTCGCGAGTCATTCTAAAATGAGGTTTGAGACTTAAATTGAATTATTTTAATCTTTTTGCTCTACTGGATAGTGGGAGTGGTAGATAAGGGTATGGTGCACTATATTAACGCATGCAGTACTGCTCATTATTGTGATATGATATTTTATTCAGTGGTGAGGCCACTGAAGCCAATGGGGAGGCCCATTGGTTAGCTAGGATGGGGAGGCCCATTCTTGTGATTTGATATCGGTGGGGATGCCTACCTATGTTACAGTGGGGAGGCCCACTGCCTTATCACTATGGTTCCCTATATACCAGTAGAGCCTGAATCAAAGACATATTATTTTTCGTTAAACTATATAATGCCAATGAGTTTGAATTATGATTTTACATTATTGAAAGAATATCACACTGAATGTTTCATGATTTCTATTGGTATAAAGTGGGTTGATTGTTGATTTAATTATTTCCTTTGATTTTGAATACTTTCATATACTACTTTTATTTTTATTGGTAAAGTACCCACTGAGCGACAACGCTCAGCGAGTTAAGTTTTCCTTGACTCGTAGGTTTGGAGCAGTAGATAAATCTTGGGGAAGCAACGACCAGACCACAGCAAATCTCAGGGGTAGATCTTTTAGATCCATTATGAGTTAGCTAGTTGTGGCATGCATATAAATAAATATAAAAGAGAATTTCTATGTTACAATGGTATGTTAGTAGTGTGTAATAATCATAAACCTTTACTTTATGTTGTATTAGAAGTGTGAACTCTTCTTGCAGATTTGTAGTTGAGGGTATAAGGTGAATTCATTGGGAGTGTATTGGAAACTGATTGTATTCACATTGGTCTGTGTAAAATGTTTTCAAAAATCATATTAAAGTTTTGTCGACACTTGGGACCACCAATTATAGGGGAAATTCTGGCAAATTTTTTTTTAAAATATGCACTTAAAATTGGCTAAGTAAAATATTAAGACACAACTACCAGGAGATAACAGTCCATCTTGGTCTATAAACGTAGGCTAAGATGGGGTGTTACAATTAGTGGTATCAGAGCAAAGGTTTAGCCAGTTCTGGGTAATTAGTTGATGATGGGATCTTTATATACATGCCACCTAGGATAAGATAATGCTGTTGGTCTGGGTCGTTACTTATGATGGGATTGTATACGTTTTACTCTGTTCTTTAGATGTCGCAAGAAGCGCTAGACGTAATTGCAGGTCAGTTGTCTATGTTTGGAGTTCTGCTTTACGTTTTAATAGATTCGGGTTCTTCACACTCATATATATGCACGAAAAAAAATTGAGAAATATATGCAATAAAGGTTAAGGCAATTATGAGAGGTAAGTAGTAAAAGCACCGAAAGAATAATAATGAATAGAATACCGACCATAATACAAGAGTCTAAATTTGAAAGAGTGAAGAATAATAGTATGGCAAGAAAAAAAAATCATAGAAAATAAAATTGAGAACTAAGAAAAGGAAGCAAAACTAGTTAGATTCTCCAGGATTAATGCTTTACCTGGTTGAAATCATGTGTTCCTTATATAATGAACTATTTAAACTTGTGTTGGAAATGTTTGGTAATGTGTTCTGACAACTTGAGAATTTTTGTGCCTATGTGTGCATTGATATGAATGAAGGAAAGGGAATAAAATATTAGAAAGATATGTTTACCTTGGTAATTCAGATTGAATTAGAGTTGGGATGAGTGTATTTATATGGCATTAACATTTATACTCAATGGTGAGGGCCATTGGGGCCAGTGGTGAGGGCCACTGGTTTGATATTTATCTGGCACCGATATATATACGCAGTGTTGAGGGCCACTGGGGGCCAATGGTGAGGGCCATTGGTTTGATGAAAACGGTGGTGAGGGCCACCCATGCCATGCTGGTTCCATATGGTATTGTCTCATCCCACTTTGATTCTACTGTTATTACCTTGAGGAGCTAAGTAAGAAAAATATGTAATAATATACAGATGAAAAAAAAAGGAAAAAGTATATATGAAAATAAACAGAAAGTGAATTGAAACATATTCGGAAAAGAAAGGAAAAAAAGAGTTTGAAATGTAATAAAAAAAAATGTTCTCACCTTATGTTGGGATCGGCCGTAACCAGCATAGAGCGAGACATGTAATGAAATAAATAGTACTTCGAGAATAATGGTATCATGGACTGATCACCCATGAGCTATTATTTGAGATGTATATATGACAACACAAGGAAAGTCAGATGAGTCGATACTTAAGGAATGCCACCACACTGGACGAATATACATAGGACATACAAATTCAGTAAGAAGTAAATAAAGAATAACCACAATGCAAAGAGAAGGAAGCTTAGAAATGAATACATTAGAAAGTGAAAAACGTACAAGAAGGAATGAGAAAGAACAAACCTGAATCAAAGTTGAAGGAAATACAAGAGAGTAATAGTGATGTTTCAAATAAGAAATCGTGACAAAAAGTCAAAGCATGTTGAACCACATAATAGTCTATTGGATAATCTTGTAGAATAATAAACAACAAGTGAACAGATATGGGAAGAAAACAGAATACAAAAGGTAAAACATGTTGAATCTTAAAATAGTTAATATCAGTCAAAATAAGGCAATGCGTAAACAATATAGAAAGATGACAGAGAGCAATCAAGTGAATAAGGTGAAAGAGTGGCAAAAGCAATAGACAGTAGTTAAAGAACATCAAGTATATAGAATGAGTAAGCTTCGGGGCGAAGCTTAAATTAAGGGGGATAGAATTGTAACATCCCAAATCCCAGATTGGTAAGAAACAGACATAGAGGATATGATTTAGGCTTAGAAGAAAGGAGTTTAGAACATGACCTATAACTTTAGCTTGAATTTAATCCAAGTTAATGACAGAATTAGAGAGTCTCAAAGAAGACTTAATTGTTTATTTGTGTCTTATCTAGATGTATAACTTGAAATTACTCAATTTGGAGTTGTACAGAATAAGATATGATGGAATTAGTAGACAATGTGCAAGCTGCCTCAGAACAGCATAGTAGGCTTGATATCGAAGGACCGTCAAAAATCAGATATAGCTCAGATCGACCTGAAATTTTGACACAATGTATCTCCAGATGTCTAATTTCAGTGGGAATAAGAATTACTTAATTTGGAGTTGTGAGTAAAAAGATATTAATAAAGAAAGACAGCAAGGTCAAAAAGGGATATCTAAAGGACCTAAGTGGAAATTTCTCAAAAGTTAGGGGCAACTATGTAAACTTAAAAATTAAGTGTCGGAAGTTCTTAATAGTGCCCATATCCGACCCTGGAAGAATATTCTCAAGATTAATCGGGTCATAACCGTGGGTTTCAATTTTTCCTGAAAACGCACGGTTTGTAAGTTACGGGCGATTTTTCGATAAGGACATTTTGGACATTTCCACTGGAGGGGCGATTTTGTAATTAAATATAACTTTGGGGGAAAAATATTAAAAGAACAAAAAAAACCACTTTCAAATGGCCAAATCCTAGCCATTAAATCCAAATGTGTTGGACAAATCATGGCCATTGAAAATAAACCAAATCCTAGCCATTAAATCCAAATGTGTTGGACAAATCATGGCCATTGAAAATAAACCAAATCCTAGCCATTAAATCCAAATGTGTTGGACAAATCATGGCCATTGAAAATAAATAAATTAATTAAATGGAAATTAAATTATAAATAACTAATTATGGTCTTCCAAACACAAGTAAGGATCAAAAAGACACCACCATCACCACTTTTCTTCTTCTTTAAGTCATGCTCCCCCTCCCTTCCATTTTCAAGGAGACAAGTTTCAAGTCCAAGCCATTTCTCAAGTGAAATTCAATAGGAAATAAGGTAAGATACCATCCTAAGTCTTATTCTTTCATTAGAATTAGGTATTAGGCTATGTTTAGGAAGATTTGATATTATGTTCATGTTGGGAAAGAATTAGTAAGTTGATGATTATGGTGAAAAATGATAAAGTCCTTAAAGGAAATGATGAAAATGGTGATTATTAGTAAGAATAAGTAAAAGAATTGTTAGAAAATCATGAGGTAGCATCATGTTCATATCTAGGGTTTGTTCTTACATATGTGACATATTAAATTCATAGGAAATCAAGGAGATTAGAGAGGAAAGGAAGTGAAATAGATAAGAAGAGCAAGGAAAAGCAAGGTTTGGTACTTTACCTTTGAATAATTAATTTTGATTTGGTGCTTTACCATAAAAGAAATTCTATTTGCTTACAAACTTTGGTTTATGGAAGTTTTGAAATTGATGTTTAAATATATTGATTGAGTTTAAATTAAATAATTGAGTTATGTTCTTGTTTTCTTATGGCAATTGGGTTGTTAAATTTAATTGAAACCAAATGTTTTGAGAAAATTTGGCAAGTTGATTTAGTAAGTTGTTTGGACTTTAATTAGTTTGATTTGAGTTAAACTTACAAAAATTGCTAAAAGGAAGTGTTTGAATCTTCACTTTACTATTAAAGAAGCCTTAATATTGATTTGCAAAAGAAAAATAAACTATCCTATGCATTTCAAATGTTTGGGCCGAAATGGTCCCAAAGTGACAGCTTCTGGACTATTTTTGTGGCAATCGTTTGAGGTAGCAAATGAATGAATTTTTCAACGAAATTTTACATGCAATTAGTCAACATATGAAATAAGTTTTCTGTAAAATTTCAGCTAAGACTGAAATTTTGACGAAAACCCAGATTTTACTATTCATTTGGTCATGCCATTTTGCGTTGCCGATTTGTCTTGCCGCAACACTATTCATTTGGTCAATTTGTGATATTTTGAGGAATGCTTTGAAATGTTTATTATTTTTAATGTGGATATTAAATATGCGAAAAAGGGGAATGGTTTGACTAAAGAATGTGTTGCGCGGCATAAATGGCAAAGTGCGATGGGAATTTAAAATGATTTCGCGAGTCATTCTAAAATGAGGTTTGAGACTTAAATTGAATTATTTTAATCTTTTTGCTCTACTGGATAGTGGGAGTGGTAGATAAGGGTATGGTGCACTATATTAACGCATGCAGTACTGCTCATTATTGTGATATGATATTTTATTCAGTGGTGAGGCCACTGAAGCCAATGGGGAGGCCCATTGGTTAGCTAGGATGGGGAGGCCCATTCTTGTGATTTGATATCGGTGGGGATGCCTACCTATGTTACAGTGGGGAGGCCCACTGCCTTATCACTATGGTTCCCTATATACCAGTAGAGCCTGAATCAAAGACATATTATTTTTCGTTAAACTATATAATGCCAATGAGTTTGAATTATGATTTTAAATTATTGAAAGAATATCACACTGAATGTTTCATGATTTCTATTGGTATAAAGTGGGTTGATTGTTGATTTAATTATTTCCTTTGATTTTGAATACTTTCATATACTACTTTTATTTTTATTGGTAAAGTACCCACTGAGCGACAACGCTCAGCGAGTTAAGTTTTCCTTGACTCGTAGGTTCGGAGCAGTAGATAAATCTTGGGGAAGCAACGACCAGACCATAGCAAATCTCAGGGGTAGATCTTTTAGATCCATTATGAGTTAGCTAGTTGTGGCATGTATATAAATAAATATAAAAGAGAATTTCTATGTTACAATGGTATGTTAGTAGTGTGTAATAATCATAAACCTTTACTTTATGTTGTATTAGAAGTGTGAACTCTTCTTGCAGATTTGTAGTTGAGGGTATAAGGTGAATTCATTGGGAGTGTATTGGAAACTGATTGTATTCACATTGGTCTGTGTAAAATGTTTTCAAAAATCATAATAACAAGTTTTGTTGACACTTGGGATCCAAATTTCTAGGCGAAACTATGGTAAAATTTCTGTAAAAATCGGAACTAAAATTTGACTAAGTAAATTGGTAGCAACATTAGGATAGTGTGGCGCCTCTACTCGACTTACACATGTAGGTTGGGAAGGGGTGTTACACACTGAATGCTTTTTCTTCTTTTCTTCTTTGTTGAGTGACAAGGCCAAGTCAGAGGTGACTTGGCCGTGTTGCACCATTTTGGAGGGACACGGCTAGGTGACTTGGCCGTGTCCCTTGCCTGTGTCTTCCACTGTGAGTTTTTAGTCTTCTTTGCCTTTCGAATTGGTGAGACACAGCCAAGTCAGAAGTGACTTGGCCTTGTTGGAGCATTTTTGGAGGGACATGGCCATGTTTGAGGTGACTTGGCCGTGTTGCTTCATTTTGGAGAGACATGGCCAGTGACATGGCCATGTCGCTTGCATGTGTCGCCTATTGTGATGATTTCTTCTTCTTTTCCATTGGAACTAGGTGAGACACGGCCAAGTTGATGGTGACTTGGCCGTGTTTGAGCATTTTTGGAGGGACATGGCCATGTTTGAGGTGACTTGGCCGTGTTGCTTCATTTTGGAGAGACATGGCCAGTGACATGGCCATGTCGCTTGCATGTGTCGCCTACTGTGATGATTTTTCCTTCAGTCTTGGTTCCTTGGCTTTTTTAACCTAAAACAAAACTCAAACAAACTTTAAACAAAAAGTAAATAAACAATAACCAACAAAACATAAACACCATACTAAAAACTAGATCAAAAACGACATAAACACTGAAATAAACTAAAACTACAAAATTAACAAAAACACTAAATAAACCGATTTAAACTAACAAAATACCTAAATAAAACAATAATTATTATAATAAACAAGACACAAATCTATAACAAAAACTAACAAAACAAACAGCTGCAAAAATAGTTGCATTATTCGAAATGTTGGGGGCAAATTCCCAACAAAAGGGTATCGGAGAAAGGAGAAGAGGAGCACATGAGATAAGTGCAAACTCAGAAATGGCTAGGAAAATTGCAAAACTGACAAAACAAGTAAAATTGTTGAATGCCAAAGGCAACTTGTCGGGACCAAGCCAAGAGTCATGCGCATCGTGCGGTCTTGTAGGCCATCAAGCAAATGTGTGCCTTTCAAATTTTAATACATTTCAAGAGGAGCAAGAACAAGCTTTTGCTTTTGAAGGGTTCCAACAAAGGGGTAGGAATGACCCATATTCAAATTCTTATAACCCCGGTTGGAGGAATCACCCCAATTTTTCGTGGAAGAATAAAAAAATGCTCCACCTCAGCAACCTTTCCAACCATATCAAAGAGGTCCCCAATTTCAAGGGCAAACCTCAAATCAAGAGCAGGTCAAGAAACCTTCATTTGAAGACAACTTGAATGCTTTCATTCAAGTAAGCACTCAAAATCAAAAATTGAACAATAAGCTGTTTGAAGCATCGCTTAAGAAGGTTGAAACTCAAGTGGGTCAATTGGCTAATCAACTTCAAACCAATCAAAAAGGAAAATTCCCAAGCCAACCGGAGCAGGCCAAAGCAATCACCGTTTTGAGAAGTGGTAAGGTACTTGAAAATAATATCGGTGATAATAACATTGATAATTTCTTTGATGTAGGTACAATGCAGGATAATGGCAAGGAAATGCAAGAAGAAAAAGCTGAACCAAATGAGCTTAAGGAGGATAAAGAGGAGGCATCTGCTGCACCAAAGCTGCACAAATCTCCAAATCCATACAAACCACCAATTCCGTTTCCCAGCAGGTTAAAAAATGAAAAACATGATAAGCAATTTTCTAAAATTTATAACATGCTTTCGAAGGTAAGTATCAACTTACCCTTACTAGAGGTAATAAAGAATATGCCATCTTATGCCAAATTCTTAAAAGAACTAAACACTAAGAAGATAAGGTATGAGTTGGATGAGAAGGTGATAGTTTCGGAAGTAACAAGTGTTGTTTTACAACATAAGTTACCTCCTAAACTAAAAGATCCTGGAAGCTTTATAGTTAAAATCTCTATGGGGAATGGGAAAGAGAGTATTGGCATGTGTGATCTCGGAGCTAGTATTAATTTGATGCCATACTCAATTTATTTAAAACTAGATCTTGGGGAACTCAAACCGACCAAAATGGTTTTGCAACTAGCAGATAGAACTCTTAGATACCCTAAGGGAATCGTAGAAGATGTTCTAGTTAAGGTAGGAGGTTTGATTGTACCCGTTGATTTCATTGTCTTAGACATGGGGGGAGAAATCCCACGGGATGCCGAGCATGCAATTTTGTTAGGGAGGCCTTTTATGGCCACAACTAACACTTTAATTGATGTTAAAAATGGAAAACTGACTATGACCGTTTTGGGACAAACTGTAGAATTTTCAATTTTTAACACTTCCCCCATTCCCACTAGTGCTTTATATGAAGATTGCTCTTTCATCGATCTTTCTGATAGTGCTGTCCAAGAAGTTTTCTTGCAGGAAAATGGCGAACACAAGCTAGAAAGGGCTCTAAAATTGCAAGAAGAAGCAGAGATTTCCAATGAGAAGAATAAAGAAGACAAACCCATTTTGGATGATGAGAGTGTTGAGGAGGAATTTGAAGTTGAAGAAGAACAAATTCAACTACAAGGGGTTGAACTTAAGGAACTCCCTAAGCATTTGAAATATATTTTTCTTGGGGAGAATAATTCTCAACCAGTGATAATTTCTGCTACCCTTACCAGTGAGGAAGAAGATAAGCTTGTAACAGTGTTGAAAAAATTCAAGAAAGCTATAGGTTGGGGATTGAGTGACATTAAGGGTATTAGTCCCTCTATGTGCATGCATAAAATCATATTAGAGGAAGGGGCTAAACCGGTAAGAGAGTCTCAAAGGAGACTAAACCCTAACATGAGCGAGGTTGTTAAGAAGGAGGTCCTTAAATTACTGGATGAAGGGGTAATTTACCCTATTGCTGATAGTGAATGGGTTAGTCCTGTTCATGTTGTGCCTAAGAAAACAGGGCTGACAGTGGTCCAGAATGATAAAGGAGAGTTGGTACCAACACGAACACAAACTGGGTGGCGGATGTGCATATATTATAGGAAATTAAATAAAGTCACCAAGAAAGATCACTTTCCTTTGCCATTTATTGATCAAATGCTTGATAGATTATCTGGACATGCTTTTTACTGTTTTCTTGATGGTCTTTCAGGTTACTACCAAGTCCCGATAGCACCGGAAGATCAACCAAAGACTACATTTACTTGTCCCTTTGGGACATTTGCATTTCGAAGGATGCCATTCAGACTTTGCAATGCACCGGGAACATTTCAAAGGTGTATGCTTTCCATATTTTCTAATATGTTAGACAAGTGCATTGAGGTATTCATGGATGACTTTTCTGTTTTTGGTAATTCCTTTGATGATTGTTTGGAAAAGTTGACTCTAGTACTTGAAAGGTGTATTGAATGTAATCTTACATTGAGTTGGGAAAAGAGTCACTTTATGGTTGATCATGGAATTGTTTTAGGGCATGTTATTTCCCATGAAGGGATTGAGGTAGACAAGGCTAAGGTTGAATTAATTGTGAACCTACCTCCACCAACATCAATTAAGGGAATTAGAAGTTTTTTGGGACATGCAGGATTTTATAGAAGGTTTATAAAAGATTTTTCCAAAATTTCACGTCCTTTGTGTCATTTGTTAGGAAAAGATGTCCCATTTGTTTTTGATGAAAAGTGCTTAGAAGCTTTTAAAATTTTGAAAGAAAAACTAACTTTTGCCCCTATAATTGTTGCCCCAAATTGGGATTTGCCATTTGAAATTATGTGTGATGCATCGAATTTTGCCATTGGAGCTGTTTTGGGCCAAAGAGTGAATAAGTTGATGTATTTGATTTATTATGCAAGTTTATCTTTAAACGATGCACAAGTAAATTACACGACCACTGAGAGAGAAATGTTAGCTGTGGTGTTTGCGCTACACAAATTTAGATCTTACTTGATAGGTTCTAAGGTCATAGTATTTTCTGATCATACAACTTTGAAATACCTGTTGACCAAACCACAAGCTAAACCTAGGCTCATTAGATGGGTGTTGATGTTAAAAGAATTCGATGTTGAAATCAAAGATAGGAAAGGAAGCGAGAATGTAGTGGCCGACCATCTTTCTAGACTTAACTCCTCTGAAAATGATGTTGAAATTGCTTGTGAAAATGCTTTCAAAAAATTTCCGGATGAACACTTGTTTTCCTTAACTCAAGCACCATGGTATGCTGATATTGCTAATTATCTTTCTTATGGTGTAGTGAGAAAAGATTTGAGCTTCCAGGCAAAGAAGAGATTCCTGCATACATGTAAGTATTATTTTTGGGATGAGCCTTGTTTAGAATTTGCAGGGATGAAGTAATAAGAAGATATGTGCCGGAAGAGGAACAAAAGCAAGTGCTACAATTTTGCCACAATTTGTATTGTGGGGGACATTTTGGAGGAAAAAAGACCGCCGAGAAAATTCTTCAAAGCGGTTTGTATTGGCCTACTCTTTTTAAGGATGTTTATCATTTTTGCATAAGATGTGATCAATGCCAAAAAGTAGGAAACATTAGCAAACGGAATGAAATGCCCCTTAATATTTTTATTGTGGTTGATATTTTTGATGTATGGGAATTGATTTCATGGGGCCATTTCCCAAATCCTTTGGTTTTGAATATATTCTTCCAGTAGTGGATTATGTGTCCAAGTGGGTTGAGGCAATCCCCACTAGGACCAATGATGCTAACATTGTGTTAAAATTTGTGAAGGAGAATATTTTGAGAAGGTTTAGAACCCCCAAGGCGATAGTGAGTGATGGAGGAAGCCATTTTTGCAATAAATGGTTTGAAAAGTTGATGACCAAGATGGGCATCCGACATAAAGTGTAATATCCCAATGTATGCCCTAGAAGTTTTAATACAATTGTTGTTTGATTTGAATTTAATGTACATATGTTTTTGCAAAGGAAGTTATTGTGTTAATGGAATGTATATATTGTATATATGTTAATATATATAAAATATATGTTGGTCAAATGGAGAGTCAAGGGAAGAAGATATTTTAATTTGGGATGTGTGAAATTACTAAAAAGGGCAAGAGTTTTAAAGGATATGTGAACAAATAGAAAAAGGCATTTAAGTAATTTTCCTTTTTGGAATGCATGGTGGAGATTTAAAGAGATGATAATTTGATTTTTTCTTCATTTCTTCTTCTTTTTCCCATATGTTGGCCGGCCATTTCAAAGGAAGGGAGCAAGAGTGAGATTTGTTTAATTCAAATTCAATTTGAAAGAGGAATCAAAGGTTTAAGTTGGAGATTTGTGAAATTTCTTCAATTTAGATAAGTACTCTCTTGTTTCTTTTTGTTATTTTGAAGTTGTGTATAAGATGAGTTATAGTTTGTTGATATTATGATTTGATGTGTTTGAGATGTGTTTACAAGTGTTGAAATTGATTGTAAGTTAAAAGAAATTGAATTGGTGTTGGTAATGGTGAGTTAAGTGGAGGTTGATGGTGAAAGATCAAGAGTGAAGTTGGTTTTAGGGTTTTCAAGTAGGTAAATGATTATATGTATGGTTAATGTGGATATTGTGTTAAACATGCAAAATAAGTGTTATTGACTTTGATTACATTCATTTGAATGAGTTTTTGTTGTGCATAATGTGTTTAATTTCAATCAAAAGAGTGTTGGCTATGGTTAGGGTTTTTGTTCATAAGAAGAGACACGGCCAAAACTAAAGGATTTTGAGAGACACGGCCAAGTCTATGGAAATTTGGCCGTGTTGGATGATCTTTGGAGAGGACACGGTCGTGTCCCTTGCCCATGTTTGATTCTGTTGCTTTTGGTTGAGAGACACGGCCACAAGCTTGGCTGTGTCCCTTGAGTGTGTTGGTTACTGTGTTTGGTTTTTGTTCTTCTTGCATTGATGAGATTGAACATACATTTGATTATGCATATGATGCTATATGAAAGGATATGAGGCCATTGTGATTGGTTATGATAACTCAAATGTGATGTGAAGCCACTGTAATTGGCTATGATGATTCCATTGAAAGAACTTAAGGCATGTTTGCCTAATTGATGATGAGATTGGAGAATGAAATAATAAATGAATTGTGTGTCTAATGTGTTATTCATTTTCAGAGTTTTGTTATTGGTGGCATGCCTATTGATAACATTCTCTTGAAGTTAGGTTGGATTTGATCCTTGAAGCCTAATTGAGATGTTACAACCCTTGAAGCTAGGTTGGGTTGGTTCTTGAAGCCAAGTTGGGTTGATACTTAGCATGCTTTGTTCCCCTTGAAGCTTGGTTAAACCTAATCCTTGAAGCCTAGTTGGGTATATGATAATGATAAATGTGATAATAAAACCAAAGCATTAACTCTGAAAATTGAATGGCATATTAGAGTGTTTTGGGCCCATGCTTGTCTTTGTATATAATGTGATTCTTAAATGGTAAAATCAATGGAACTATGAAGATGTAATATGAATATTGTTATGACATTGAATGTAGTATGATGTGGTAATGTGATGTGCTTCTATGTGTATGGTTTATGAAATATAAAGGTATGATGTTAACTTTATGATTTAGATGTGTAACATTACTTTGCCTTAAGGTATAATGTTGGTATATTTTGTACTACTAAGCCGATGGCTTAGCGCGATAGTGTTTAATCGCGCAGGTGACAGAGTTGAACCTGAGAGTTCTTCGAGACCGAGTGAGAGTAGACATTGAAGAGTTCATTTTGGGGACTTAAAGATCAGAGAAGAGCTGCCAATCATGTATATATTCTATGTTTTGTAAACTTTGATTTATAACATATTTGTAATAACTTCCGCTGTGAATTAATAAATGTGTTTATATATGGTGTCTTTTGGATTTCTTTTAAACAATTGAGATTGTTTTCACTTATTTATAAAGGTATTTGTGTCTTTTTAAACTGTGGCATTTTCTATATTCAGTATATGTATATTACGATCGTTTAAGCATGCTTGGTACGTATACGGGATATAGGGGTGTTACAATTGTTTTGGTATCAGAGCCTAGGTTTGAGATTCTCAACCTAGGTCAAGTGTAAGAAAAAGAGTGTTTTGATTTTAAAAAGTGAGTTTTTGAATAACATACATGTTTGGTATTGGCAGTCTCTGATCTTTAATAAGAGGTATTCGGCTGTGTTTGCAGATATAGGTTGTGATGGATTCTCACTCACGTCAGTCAGTCGAGGGTAGTGCTGAGAGTATAGCTCCTGATGAGATTAGAGAGGGAGCTAGAGTGGATAGTGCTGGAGAGGTACCTGCTTCTGTGTCGGGGAGACCAGCTGGTGAGGAGGTTCCGCCATGTTGGTTTAGGCATGTGATTGATTTGTTGAGGCAAGCACCAATACAACCACCGCCACCACCCCTACAGCCTTTGGTATCAGTGAGACAGTATGATAAACTAAGGAAGTATGGAGCAGAGGATTTTATAGGCACTATTGATCCAACTGTAGCTGAGCAGTGGCTAGATAAAGTATAGAGAATATTTGTTCAGTTGCAAGCCACTTCAGAAGAAAAGTTTGATTATGCAAGATCATTGTTGCAAAAGGACGCATATGACTGGTGAAAGACAGTGCCCCATGCTATGGATGATCCACCAACATTGTCTTATGTTGATTTTCTAAGAGAGTTTGAATTGAAGTATACTCCAAGGGAGTATAAAGATGTGAAGAAAATAGAGTTTCTAAGTTTGAAGCAAGATCACCGGACTGTGACGGAATATGAGCTAGAGTTTATTCGGTTGAGCCAGTATGCTGGGGGTATTATATCTGATGAGATAGATAGATGCAGGAGATTTGAGGAGGGATTGAGGCCCTCTATTATGTGTCTGGTAGCTGGATCTAGATATCATAATTTTTCACAGCTTGTGGCAGCAGCTCAGAGTGTGGAGAGAGCTCAGATTATTGCAGCTGCTTCAGAGGAAGAGATCAGGGTTAGAAGGCCCCAGTTTGAGGCAGGGTCTTCGTCTGTGAAAAGAGGTAAAGGAAGTTTTATTCCTCGGGTTAGTAGGAGTCAGAGGCCAGTTGGTAGGTCAGTACAGTTTCAGAGGCAGAGATCTAGACCTACAGTTTCAATGGCGAGTGCTCCGACCCCAGTGATGCAGAGATCCACCTTACCCATATGCATTCATTGTGGTAGGCCACATGGTGGTACTTGTTGGAAGATGGGTGTAGCAGGGATATGTTTCAGATGTGGATCTCCCGATCATTTTGTGAGAGATTGTCCTGAGAGACAGGAGCAGATGTCGGTGGATACTGCAGCTTCTCGACCTAGTGTGAGAGGAGGTCGGGGAGGCAGAGGTTTCGGCAGAGGAGGCAGATCTGGGTTCAGCTCTAGAGGAGGTTCTACATCCAGGGAGAGTAGACCAGAGGAGGCTGGATCTTCTCAGAGGATTTATGTGATGCAGAGGCAACCAGATGCTTCGGCAGTCATAGCTGGTACTTTTTCTTTATTTGGTATTTCAGTACTTGCTTTGATTGATCCCGGATCCACACATTCATATATTAGTGCATCTGTTTTGCCTGTGTCTGATGTGCATGTTGAATCCCTAGGATTTGATGTATTGGTGACAAATTCGTTAGGGCATAGTGTGATTGTTAGCAAAGTGCACCGAGATAGTGCAGTAGTGGTTCAAGGTGAGGAGTTCCTTGGAGATTTGATTGAGATGCCTTTTAAAGAATATGATGTGATACTAGGCATGGACTGGTTATCTAGACATGGAGCCATGGTTGACTGCCAAAAGAAAGTTGTTACCCTGAGAACTAGTGATGATAGAGAGGTGATAGTATCTAGTAAGCAGGGACAGTTAGCATCCTTGTTTGTTTCAGCTGTTGCAGTTAGAAGATTGATTTAGAAAAGGGTGTGATGCTTACCTTGCTTATGTTGTGGATACTAGAGTAAAGGGTTCTCAACTTGATAGTATACCCACCGTTGCAGAGTTTCCAGATGTGTTTCCAAATGAGTTGCCAGGGTTGCCTCCTGAGAGAGAGGTGGAGTTTGGTATTGAATTATTGCCTGGTACCACTCCTATCTCTATTACTCCTTATAGAATGGCACCTGCTGAACTGAGAGAACTGAAGGTGCAATTGCAGGAGTTGCTGGATAAAGGGTTTGTTCGCCCTAGTGTTTCACCGTGGGGAGCTTCTATATTGTTTGTGAAGAAGAAGGATGGTACTATGAGATTGTGTATCGATTATAGGCAATTGAACAAGGTGACTATTAAAAATAAATATCCTTTGCCTAGAATTGATGACCTCTTCGATCAATTGAAGGGTGCAGCTGTGTTTTCTAAAATTGATTTGAGATCAGGGTACCATCAATTGAGGGTCAGAGCTGAAGATGTTCCTAAGACTGCTTTTCGGACCAGGTGTGGGCATTATGAGTTTCTAGTTATGCCTTTTGGTTTGAAGAATGCACCTGCTGCTTTTATGGACTTAATGAATAGGGTGTTTAGGCCCTATTTGGATCAGTATGTAGTGGTCTTTATAGATGATATTTTGGTGTATTCGCATAATGAGGAGGAGCATGACATGCATCTGCGGATTGTGTTGCAGATTTTGAGAGAGAAACAATTGTTTGCTAAACTGTCGAAGTGTGAGTTTTGGCTTGACCAAGTAACTTTTCTTGGTCATATAATTTCAGCAGAAGGCATTAGAGTTGATCCGAGCAAAGTTGAAGCTATTTTGAATTGGTGTCCACCAAAGTCTGTGACTGAAGTTAGAAGTTTTCTGGGTTTGGCAGGCTATTACCGACGGTTTGTGAAAGGATTTTCTTTGATAGCTACTCCACTTACCATATTGCTTCGAAAGGGAGTTAGATTTGTGTGGACAGATCAATGTCAGGCTAGTTTTGAATAGTTGAGAGAAATGTTGACTCAAGCGCCTGTTCTTACTTTACCTGTGGAAGATAAACCATATGTGATTTACAGTGATGCTTCACATAGTGGTTTGGGTTGTGTTCTGATGCAAGCAGGTAAAGTGATAGCTTATGCTTCTCGACAGTTGAAACCGCATGAACTCAATTATCCGACTCATGATTTAGAGTTGGCAGCCATTGTGTTTGCATTGAAGATTTGGCGACATTATCTATATGGGGAAAAGTGTTTTATTTATACTGATCATAAGAGTTTGAAATATTTGGGTGTCCAAAGAGAGCTCAATCTTCGACAGAGGAGATGGTTCGAATTGATTAAAGACTACGACTGTTTGATTGATTATCATCCTGGTAAGGCAAATGTTGTTGCTGATGCCTTGAGTCAGAAGTCTTTAGCAGGTTTGACTGTTTATTCGCTCTCGTTGCTTGTTGAGTTGAGAGCGTTACATGCTAGTTTTGTATCTTGTGATGATGGTGCATTGTTGGCACAGTTGCAGTTGAAACCAGTGTTGTTGGATCAGATTAGAGAAGCTCAAGTGGCTGATGAGAAGATTCAAAAGATTGTTTCAGATTGCCAGAATGGAAAGAGTCGAGATTTTATTGTGAGAAATGATGGGAGTCTTTGGTTTAAGAACAGATTGTGTGTACCTGATGATGCTAATTTGAGAAAGATTATTTTACAAGAAGCACATCAGTCAGTGTTTGCTATGCATCCGGGCAATACAATGATGTATCATGATTTGAAACAGTTTTACTGGTGGTCTGGTCTGAAGAGAGACATTGCAGATTTTGTGTCTAAATGTCTCACATGTCAGAGGGTAAAAGCTGAGCATCAAGTTCCAACAGGGTTACTTCAACCGTTATCAGTGCCTGAGTGGAAGTGGGATAGAGTAACCATGGATTTTGTATCTGGTCTACCATTGACACAAAGGAAGCATGATGCCATTTGGGTTATTGTTGACAGGTTGACTAAGACAGCTCATTTTCTTCCAGTTCAGATGGATTACTCTTTGGAGAGGTTAGCTGAGCTGTATATTCATGAGATTGTGAAGTTGCATGGTGTCCCAATTTCTATAGTGTCTGATCGAGATCCCCGGTTTACTTCCAGGTTTTGGAAGAGTTTACATAGTGCTTTGGGTTCTCGATTACACTTCAGCACTGCTTTTCATCCACAGACAGATGGACAGTCAGAGAGAGTGATACAGATTATCGAGGACATGTTGAGAAGCTGTGTCATTGATTTCTCTGGAGGTTGGGATAGATTCTTACCACTTGTTGAATTTGCTTACAATAACAGTCATCAATCCAGCATTGGTATGGCCCCATTTGAGGCATTGTATGGTAGACGGTGTAGGACACCCCTATGTTGGAATGAACTTGGTGAAGGTAAGTTAATTGGTCCTGATTTGGTTAAAGAAACTGAAGAGAAAGTGAAAATGATTCTGGATAGGTTGAAAACAGCTTCAGACCGACAGAAATCTTATTCAGATTTGAAGAGGAGAGACATTGAGTATAATGTGGGAGATAAGGTATTTTTGAAGGTGTCTCCTTGGAAAAAGATCTTGAGGTTTGGTCGGAAAGGGAAATTGAGTCCTCGTTTCATTGGACCGTATGAAATTTTGGAAAGAGTTGGGCCAGTTGCTTATCGGCTTGCTTTACCACCTGAGTTAGATAGGATCCATAATGTATTCCATGTTTCTATGTTGAGGAGATACAGGTCGGATCCATCTCATGTGTTGCCAATTGAATCTATCGAAGTGAGTTCAGATTTAACATATGAAGAGGAACCAGTTGCTATCTTGGCATGTGATGTAAAAGAGTTGAGAAATAAGAAAGTGCCATTGGTGAAGGTTCTATGGAAGGATCATGGAAGAGAAGAGGCAACTTGGGAGAGTGAGCAATCAATGTGAGATCAATATCCTCAACTATTTCAGACTTGATATCAGGTAATTTTGAGGACGAAATTTCTTTTTAGAGGGGGAGAATTGTAATATCCCAATGTATGCCCTAGAAGTTTTAATACAATTGTTGTTTGATTTGAATTTAATGTACATATGTTTTTGCAAAGGAAGTGATTGTGTTAATGGAATGTATATGTTGTATATATGTTAATATATATAACATATATGTTGGTCAAATGGAGAGTCAAGGGAAGAAGATATTTTAATTTGGGATGTGTGAAATTACTAAAAAGGGCAAGAGTTTTAAAGGACATGTGAACAAATAGAAAAGGGCATTTAAGTAATTTTCCTTTTTGGAATGCATGGTGGAGATTTAAAGAGATGATAATTTGATTTTTTTCTTCATTTCTTCTTCTTTTTCCCATATGTTGGCCGGCCATTTCAAAGGAAGGGAGCAAGAGTGAGATTTTTTTAATTCAAATTCAATTTGAAAGAGGAATCAAAGGTTTAAGTTGGAGATTTGTGAAATTTCTTCAATTTAGATAAGTACTCTCTTGTTTCTTTTTGTTATTTTGAAGTTGTGTATAAGATGAGTTATAGTTTGTTGATATTATGATTTGATGTGTTTACAAGTGTTGAAATTGATTGTAAGTTAAAAGAAATTGAATTGGTGTTGGTAATGGTGAGTTAAGTGGAGGTTGATGGTGAAAGATCAAGAGTGAAGTTGGTTTTAGGGTTTTCAAGTAGGTAAATGATTATATGTATGGTTAATGTGGATATTGTGTTAAACATGCAAAATAAGTGTTATTGACTTTGATTACATTCATTTGAATGAGTTTTTGTTGTGCATAATGTGTTTAATTTCAATCAAAAGAGTGTTGGCTATGGTTAGGGTTTTTGTTCATAAGAAGAGACACGGCCAAAACTAAAGGATTTTTGAGAGACACGGCCAAGTCTATGGAAATTTGGCCGTGTTGGATGATCTTTGGAGAGGACACGGTCGTGTCCCTTGCCCATGTTTGATTCTGTTGCTTTTGGTTGAGAGACACGACCACAAGCTTGGTCGTGTCCCTTGAGTGTGTTGGTTACTGTGTTTGGTTTTTGTTCTTCTTGCATTGATGAGATTGAACATACATTTGATTATGTATATGATGCTATATGAAAGGATATGAGGCCATTGTGATTGGTTATGATAACTCAAATGTGATGTGAAGCCATTGTAATTGGCTATGATGATTCCATTGAAAGAACTTAAGGCATGTTTGCCTAATTGATGATGAGATTGGAGAATGAAATAATAAATGAATTGTGTGTCTAATGTGTTATTCATTTTCAGAGTTTTGTTATTGGTGGCATGCCTATTGATAACATTCTCTTGAAGTTAGGTTGGATTTGATCCTTGAAGCCTAATTGAGATGTTACAAACCTTGAAGCTAGGTTGGGTTGGTTCTTGAAGCCAAGTTGGGTTGATACTTAGCATGCTTTGTTCCCCTTGAAGCTTGGTTGAACCTAATCCTGAAGCCTAGTTGGGTATATGATAATGATAAATGTGATAATAAAACCAAAGCATTAACTCTGAAAATTGAATGGCATATTAGAGTGTTTTGGGCCCATGCTTGTCTTTGTATATAATTTGATTCTTAAATGGTAAAATCAATGGAACTATAAAGATGTAATATGAATATTGTTATGACATTGAATGTAGTATGATGTCGTAATGTGATGTGCTTCTATGTGTATGGTTTATGAAATATAAAGGTATGATGTTAACTTTATGATTTAGATGTGTAACATTACTTTGCCTTAAGGTATAATGTTGGTATATTTTGTACTATTAAGCCGATGGCTTAGCGCGATAGTGTTTAATCGCGCAGGTGACAGAGTTGAACCTGAGAGTTCTTCGAGACCGAGTGAGAGTAGACATTGAAGAGTTCATTTTGGGGACTTAAAGATCAGAGAAGAGCTGCCAATCATGTATATATTCTATGTTTTGTAAACTTTGATTTATAACATATTTGTAATAACTTCCGCTGTGAATTAATAAATGTGTTTATATATGGTGTCTTTTGGATTTCTTTTAAATAATTGAGATTGTTTTCACTTATTTATAAAGGTATTTGTTGTGTCTATTTAAACTGTGGCATTTTCTATATTCAGTATACGTATATTACGATCATTTAAGCATGCTTGGTACGTATACGGGATATAGGGGTGTTACATAAAGTGGCAACTCCATATCATCCCCAAACATCCGGGCAAGCTGAGATTTCAAACAAGCAGATCAAAGGGATTTTAGAAAAGACAGTGAGCACAACTCGGAATGACTGGTCAATCCGACACTCAGAAGCATTGTGGGCTTATAGGACTGCTTTTAAAACCCCATTGGGAATGAGTCCTTATAGGTTGGTCTTTGGCAAGGCATGCCACCTTTCGGTGGAATTGGAGCACAAGGCTTATTGGGCAATAAAGACCACGAATATGGACTTAGGTGAAGCAAGGGAGCAAAGAATGCTTCAAATTTCCGAGCTTGATGAGCTTCGGAATGAAGCCTATGAGAGTTCGAGAATCTTCAAAGAAAAAACAAAAGCTATTCATGACAAAATGATTCTTTGAAGGACTTTTGAACCGGGAATGAAAGTCCTTCTCTTCAATTCAAGAATGCGGTTGTTTCTAAGAAAATTGAAGTCACGTTGGAGTGGACCCTTTCAAATCACTTAAACATTCCCCTATGGGGTTGTTGAGTTGCTTAATTTAAAAACCAACGAGACGTTCAAGGTCAATGGACAAAGGGTGAAACCCTACTTTGAAGAAATCGACGTTGCAAAAACAGTGGAAAGCATGGTGTTCATTGACAAATGATGCAACAATGTCCAGCTATACGACATTAAAGAAGCGCTAAATGGGAGGCAACCCATCGGTTTGCATTTCTTTTCACAATTACAATTTTATATTTTGCAACTTTAATTTCATGTTGAGTTAAATAAAATGGAATGGGTACTTTGATCGGTTTTCATTTTTCTTGAATGTGTTTCAGGGTCAAACAAAGAAGAAGAGTGCATTTTTGTGATTTGGTGACTAATAATAATAATAATAATAATTCAAAATCAAATTGGCAGTGAGAGACAAGGCCACTTGACACGGCCAAGCCACTGGCCGTGTCAAGTAGACTCCAAATAACTCAGAGGCAGACACGGCCAAAGGTCTTGGCCGTTTCACCCAGACACGGCCAAGCCTCTCCCAGTGTCTCTTCATTTGTCCTGCAATCTTCTTTTGTCCAGTAACAGACACGTTCAAGGGACACGGCCAAGCCGCTGGCCGTGTCCCTCAAAAAACCATCAGACACGGCCAAGCTTCACCAAGCTTGGCCGTGTCACCTAAATTTTCAAGGTTTAAATTATGATTTCAGCCCATTTCCTCATTTTAAATCCCTAAATCCCTTTCTCTTCTCTCTCTCTCTCTCGATCTCTCTCTCTCAAAACTCCATAGCCACTTTCTTAAAGCTCCAAAATCATAGCAAATCTTTCATTTTTCTTCACCAAAACTGATTTAAACTCATCCACTTCTCTTCTTTTCTCATTAAAAGGCAATTAAAACTGTGAAAACTTCATTTTCACCAAATCATCAACATGACAAGAACAAAGATGGTGTCTCACCGCAAAAGGAAGCGACCTCCACCTTCAGCTCCATCTTCATCATCGTCTTCACCAAGGAGAGCAACTCTTCTCGCTCGGGGTTTCTTTCCGACGAGGTATGTAAGCGAAGAATCCCTCAATACTCTTCATATTAGGGATAATTTTTATAGATTTGTTCAAAACCTTGGATGGGAAAGATTTGTTTCCCTTAAACCTTTGCAATTTGAAGAGCTTACATTAGAATTTTTAACCTTGCTTAAGGTTGAAAGAAATGACAAAAATATTTGCATTAGGTTACATTTTAAACTGCTTGGGAGACCATTTGTCCTTAAAATTGAGCAATTGAGCGATATATTTGGTTTCCATCAACAAGGGGAACAATGTGTGCCTAAGAGTTTTGGACAACAATTCGCATGGGGAGCTTTGGGCTCGGGAACTTATGTGGCCAAATCGGCCAAAGCTACAAAATTGGCAAATCACGCCCTAAGGTACTTACACCGGTTTATGTCATGTGGATTCTTTGCAAGAAAAGAGAGCACAGGGGTTGTAGAACTAAGCAAACTATATTTTTTAGATTGTGCTATCAATGCCATACCCATTTGTACCAGCTATTTGTTAGCCGATGAGTTTGACAGTGTGGCAAATAAAAAGAGGCATGCCATTTGCATCGGAGGATTAGTTACAATTTTAGCAATGGCACTCCTTGATGATTTTGACCCGAGCCATTGCCGGATGACTAAGATCTCGGGTAGTGACTCATTAGATCTTGGCACACTCGAGAAGATGCACATGGTTTCAAGAAAAGGAGGGGCTTATGTTATGGCTTCAGCTGAGCCAGAGGTACCGGAGGGCCGTCAAAAGAGAACACGAGTCGAGGAGGATTCCGACTCGGATTCTCTAGATTTAGATGAAGATGCTCCAATCTCGGACAATCAGGAGATCCTTAATAGGATTGAAGCATTGGAAAGCTAGGTTGACCATAACCATGCTGCAGTCATGGAACAAATGGACCTAATCAACAGCAACCTTGCTAAAATTCTGAGCCTCCACCCGTCAGCTGCATCATCGTCCCATCGTCCATCACCGTAGATCCTATCAGCTCCAACCTTTTGAAAACACTTGTTATTTTCTTATTTGTAGTTATTTCATATTTTTGTTGTTATGGTTTTTAATGTTAACTCTTTATATTGTGTTTATTTTATATATTGTATTTTGTTTTTGAACAATTGTTGTTTGTGGATGAAAAGGTAGCACTTGCGTCACAAGAGATCGATGGAAAAACAGGTTGTCCCTTATTTTTTTTTCATTTATATCTTTGTTTCCATTGAGGACAATGTAAAACTTAAAGTGTGGGGTGTGTGCTAAACTTTTTGTTCATGAATATAAATTGTCTATTTTCGTAAGTGTTTTTGTTTTGTTAAGTTTTGTGTTTTGTTTTATATTTGATTTTGATGGATATTGATAAGTTCAATTGTTATAAGATTGTTGATAGATGACTTTTGAATTTTTGAAGCATGAATTTGAGAATTGATTAGAGTTAGTACTTATTGTCAACTTTGATGGTTATTCTTTGCATTGCCATTAAACTAGTGAGGAATTGAGCCATCAACTTATCATTCTTTTTATGTGTGAACATCTTTGATTGATGAATTACTAGAACTTGCTTTGACATGCATTTTGAGACTACATAAAGATTTCAATTAGGCATCAATATGATTAAGGCAATTTAGGGCAACCCATTTTGGCTTAAAAAGACCAACCTTACATCCGACCTTAGTTCGCCAACTTTGAGCTTATTTCAATTTTCCCTTCTTTCTTTTTCACAACACCATCGGCTTGAACCATTGCATTTTAACTCTACTCGTTCATTAGATCAAGAGCATTTCAAGAGCATTAATGGAGTGTTGTGCTGAATAAAGTGTGGGGTTGAATTCAATGGGCTTTAAATTACAAATTATTGTATTCTTTAGTTGGATACCCTATTATTAAAAAAAATTAAGGGAATGAATAATGAAAATCAAAATAATAGTTGATGTTCTTGTCGGAAGGGTTGTAATGAGTTTGGAAATCATCTTTGCTAATTAAACAAATGGAGTTCCTTAAAAGCACATAAATGCTTAGTGCTAAGTAATTGAGATGGATTGTGGGATTGTTGATCATGCTACATTGCTTACTTCACTCTTGAAGTACTCTTGACCTAAATGAACTAACTCACTCTCCCAAATATCATACCTTTTCCTTAGCCCCGTTACAACCAAATAAAAGACCTTATGATTGATGCTTGATTGTGATTAGGTGGTGGAGATTTGATTGATAAGCAAGCCTATAGTCCTAATCTTTCATTGAATGTTGAGAGCTTAAACAATACCTAGTTAAACACTTAAGAGGTTTTGTGAGGGAGTGACAATTTTGGTATGCATAGATTGACCATTAAGTTACTTGAGTACTGATTATTCTTGATTCGATTATGATTGCGGATTTAATAAGATGGGAGTCTTTATGCATTCTTATAACTCTTGAACTTGATAATATTTATCTTGCTTTATTTGTTTTGATTTTAACTTTGCTTGGGGACAAGCAAATGATTAAGTGTAGGGTAATTGTTTAGATAAATTTTGTATATATTTTCTATGATGTTTTTGTTGATTTTAAGTTAATTTTTATGTTAAATTGCACTTAAGTTTGTTTGAAGTTGTTGATTTAGGTTGAAGTACATTTGATGGAGCTATTTAATAATAAATTGGTGGATTTGTTGAAGAAAGCAAGTGACACGGCCAAGCTCCACATGGCTTGGCCGTGTCTCTCATCAAAAGTGAAGAAATTGAAGAAAAACAAGTGACATGGCCAAGCTCCACATGTCTTGGCCGTGTCTCTCAAGAAATCAAGTCAAGAAGCGAACACGGTTATGAGACACGGCCAAGTCACTGGCCGTGTCTCACCAAAGGAACAAAAGAGCAAAGAAAGAAAAGAAAGAAGCAGAGACGGACACCATCAAGGGACACGGCCAAGACAATGGCCGTGTCACATGACACGGCCGTGTCCTTGGCCGTGTCTCACAAGGACAAAACACCCAGCAAGGGACACCGCCAGAAGCTTGGTTGTGTCCCAAGAAAGAAAGACACTAGACACGGCCAAGCTCTATAAGGCTTGGCCGTGTCACCTTGGATCACTTAGCCGGCTTGCACGAGGTGTAAGCTGTTGTGTTTTAGTGGGTGACAAAAAGAACAAAAAGGAGTGAAAAGTGGGAGGATTTTATGGAAGAAATATATAAAGAAATTGGAAAGTGGGAGACAAACAATGATGGGTGTCTTAAACAATTCAAAGTGGAAGAGCATGGGGATTAGAAAATGGATTTTAAATATACTTAGTGGACATTCTCTACAGACATCTTGTTCTTCATCTTCGTCATCTTCTTCCTTGGTTCTTACTTGAGGGAGAAAGACACCATTTCCCCATCTCCATTCACCATTTCCTTTCACACATCAAGAGCAAAGACAATTGTTGGATTTGAAGTGAGTGCTAGTTCTTGAAGATTAGGGTTTTAAGAGGCTTGATTGGAGAGTTGAGAACTTGAGAGAGCTATCATCCATCCTTCAAGAAGAGAGCCATTTGTTCAAGAGAGCTGGAAGTTCATCATCACACATCAAGAGGGAGCTACGAAAGAGACAAGGAGTCCGATTTTTAGCATCTTCAAAAGGGGTTTTTCTAACTCTTTCTTTTAATCCATTTCTTATTTATTGTTGTTGTATCAAGAACATTAATATTGCAATGAATAACTTTGATTTGGTTTATATTGAAATGAGTATTTGTGTAAAGAATATGATGAGCTAATTTACTCATGCTTTGGGTTGTATATTTGATTAAATGATTTGATTTGATGATTCCATTGATATACCTTGTTATATATTGATTGCATTGAAATTAAAGGTAAATTAATAGATTGGCCACCTATTGATTACTTAATATTGAATGACGGACCGAGAGGAGAAGTTTAATATCGAAACTATGCAATTGACTACCCTAAGAATGAATTAGAAATATAAGTTCTAGGGTTTATTAATTTGCTAATGTGAAATAATTGGTAGTTGTTAATTCATAAATGTGAAAACTAGTGAATTGATAATTGATTAATTAATCTTAAAGAACAAATTAAGGTACAAGATTATATTAATGGATAATTGGATAATTAAACATTTGATTAAATGGACCTACAACCCTAGGCATCATTTCCATAATTGAATTTCTCTTGCATAAAATCACTCATTTTCATTTCTAAGGTTAATTACAATTCACCAATCCAATCACACAATCGAGTTTATTATTTCATGTTAATCGAACTATTACATGCAAGTCCTTCCTTGGGAAACAACCTTGGGACGTTCACCGTCACTACAATAGCCTCGTATACTTGCGAGTGCCGCTTTGTGATAGTGTTAATTTAAGCGCAACAATAACAGGTTAGTCAAACTCAGTCTCGGGTCCAAGTACCCAAATCAAATCAGTCTCGCATCCAAGTACCCAATCTTGGGTCCAAGTACCCAAATCAAATCAATCTCGGGTCTAAGTACCCAATATCGGGTCCAAGTACCCAAATTCAATCTAGTCTCGGGTCCAAGTACCCAAATTCAATCTAGTCTTAGGTTCAAATACCCAAATTCAATTTAGTATTGGGTCCAAGTACCCAATCTCGAGTCCAAGTACCCAAATCAAATCAGTCTCCGATCCAATTACCCAAACCAATTCACTCTCGGGTCCAAGTACCCAAACCAATTTAATCTCGGGTCCAAGTATCCAATCCTGAGTCCAAGTACCCAAATTCAATCTAGTCTCGGGTTCAAGTACCCAAATCAATTTCAGTCTCGGGTCCAAGTTGTAACATCCGTGATTTTGGAGAAATTAAATAAGTACTTGGAGATATAAATTATATATACTCAATATATATATATATATATCTAAAGTATATATAACATATACATATGGTATATTAATTGTATATGTTGGATTAATACATTACATACTTAATATTTAATACATATATAAGGTACATTTGATATGTATATAAGATACACATTACTTGTGCATACTTGTAATATCCCAAATTTTTGAAAAGATTTAATTTTTAGAAATTTGATAAAATAAATTATAATTTAAATGGATAAATTAAATTAATGATTTTAAATGAAAAATGAAGAGGTTTTAAATGAAAAAGTGGACTATATATGTGATATATATGTAAAATATATACAACATATAAAAGTCAACACTTTTTAAAAGAAAAGTCAAAGTAAAAGGGTATTTCGGTAATTAAATCTTAGAAATTTAAAATTAATAAAATAATTTAAAAATAAATAATTTTGGATGAAAGATAATATTTTGGGGTTTTAATTAATTAATTAATTAAAAATATATTAAAATAATAATATATATATGGTTGAAAATGTGAGTGAGAGGAAAGAGAAAATCATTTTTTTTTCATCTTCTTCTTCTTCTTTCCTTCAAGGCTGACTTTCCTAGCTTCAAGAGAGGGATTTTCTTCTTCCAAGCAACCATAATTGAAGAGATTTCAAGGATTTAAGTGAAGGTTTAGAAGATTCTTCATAAATTGGTAAACTTCTTAACCGATTTTGCCTATTCTATGGAAAAGTGTGTTATGTGAATTTTTGGATTTCATAGTAGCATGATTTAATTACTTAATTGGATATGAATGAAGTTTTTTTGATTAGTTATTAATGATTTTAAGGTTAGATTTAAGAAATGATTGAATTTAAGTTGAGTTTGGTGAAGAGAGAGAATTTAGGGTTTTGGAACATTTGAGTTTTTGAAATCATGAGTTTTAATTGTGTAAATTGGTTCCAAATGTGTTGTTGTGATGCATAAACAAGGATTTTAAAATCAAATGATGGATTTAGTTAAGTTTGGATAGAGTTTGAAGATGGTAGTATTGATTTAGGGTTTTGCAAAAGTGAATTTTCAAAAAATGATTAATTGTTTGATTTTAATACTTAAATCATGTTATTTAATGATATAAGTGGTGGAAATTAGATTGAAATGATAATTGGATTAAGTTGGAATGGAGATCCTTCAATGGTGAAGGTTATGCCATTTTAGGGTTTTGAGCATAAGCATGTGGTTAATTAATGTAATTGGTTTAAACATGCTAAAACATGTTTTTAATGATATTAATAAACTTAAAACACTAATTTAAATGGCGTGATATGGTTTTTCAAAGTTAAAGTGAGGTGAAGCTTAATTTTGGGATTTGGTTTAAAGTGATGTTTAATTATGGTTTGATGTTGAAAATACCTTAGAATGTGATATTAAATGATTATGTATGATCATATTTGGTATAGGCATTGAGGGATATTGATTTGCTTCATCCAAGTGGTGAAAGGCAAGTTGGAAGGATAGGATTGGAGGTTGTGTTAAGCTTGCTTTGGGTTGCTAGTGGAGGTATGTACAAACTTTGAATATAATGTTTATATTTGCATAACATTTGGACTTAACAAATTTTGGTTGGAAAATATGTTAAGCTACTTGGTTCATTGATTGTGTATGAATAATATGCTATGACATTTGTAATGTCATATATGTGTTAAATGCATTGTGAAAAGCCATTGATAATGGCTAATTTGTGTAACATCTGAAATAGACATATTATGTGAAAATACCCAAAGTAATTGGGTAATGTGTTGTGAATGCAAAAATGAGATATGTGGAATAATGAAATGAATTGATATTGATAAAAATGATAAAAGTGAGAAAAATGAGAAAGATGTGAAAAATGAGAAAAAAAAAAGTGAAAATAAGGTAATGTGCCTAGATTGAATATGTGACAATGAGAAAGAATTTGATAATGAGAAATATGAATAAATTGTGTGCCTAGTATGTTATTCAATTTTTAGAGTTCTAGGTTTGGCGGCATGCCTATGATTGCCTATGGGCTAAGCGCTGGAATGGTGAAAAGACTGGGTTGTAAGCCTCAAAAACTGTAGCAGTCTAGCCGGGTTGAGGACCAAGATACTGGGGCCTAAGGGTCTAGCCGGGTTGAGGTCCAAGAGACTGGGGCTGTTACATTATCCATGAATATATAGCCTACGGGGCTAGACACATGGTGTCATTATGGACCAAAGCAGTAACTCTGAAATTTGAATAGCATATTTGATCCTTTTGGGCCCATGCTTGTCTTTGCTTTAATGTGAATTATGAATTGTGATACATATGAGCAATATAATGCTATGAGTTGTGATTGTGAAATATTTAAAAAATATATGAAAGTAGAATGATGTGACATCCATATGCATTGTACATTGGCATTGCATTGAGTTTTATTGTTATTATCAAAGTTTGTACCACTAGGCTTTGGCTTAGCACGATTGTAATTCATCGCGCAGGAGTCATGGATGATTTGGTAGAGCCGGAGAGTTTTACTCGACCTGGTCGGGTCTAGGTTTGTATTTATTGAGCTTGAAGAGTTGTTTTTGGGTACATCAAGATCAGAGCCAGTTACCAGCATGTAGATATTTGATATTACAGTATATTTTGATATTATAATATATATATGTTATGATATGTTTTTGAAGTATAAATATAAATTGTAAAGAACGATTTGAATAATTTGTTTAAGATGGGATCTTATATGTGATGTCGATATATATACTTATATATATGTAATATCCCTAGGTACACCCTAAAAGTTTTGGAATAATTATTGTGGTATTTGGATTTAAGGAGTATGTTTAATGGAAGGAGAAAAGAAGTGAAGGTATATATAACATATATAAGTTAAACTAATGAAAGTCAAAAGAAGATAAATGAATTAATTTAATACCCAATTTTGGTGTACATTGGAATGGTAGTTGTGAGAAGATATGTTGGTAAAATATGTAAGGAAAATATTATAAGAAATAGGTGTATATGAGGGATGATATATATTTATGTGGTATTTGAAAACTATGGAAAATATAAAGGAAATATAAAAGAGATATACATATGCCAACATATTTATTACATATACATAATGTATAAAGTGGTGTAGGAAAAGTAAGTTTATATAATTAATTAATTAATTAATAATAATAATAATAATAATAATAATAATAAAAGAAAAAGAAGAAAGAAAAGTCAAAGGGAGAAAAGTGTGTGGTGGAGGTTTTTAGAAATAATTTATTTTATTATATTATTATTATATATATATATGATAAACATGAAAAGAAGAAGGGAAAAAGATATTTTTCTTCTTCTTCTTCTTCTTACACGAGAGAGAGAGAGAGAGAGAGAGAGAGAGAGAGAGAGAGAGAGAGAGAGAGAGAGAGAGAGAGAGAGAGAGAGAGAGAGAGAGAGAGAGATGTGATTTTACTAATATTCACATCAAATCCATATGGATTTTGAGAGAATTGAAGATGGATGTTGAAGATTTGGCATAATATTCAAGTAAGTTCTCTCTCTTGATTTCCTTTGTTCTTTTTGAAGTTGTGTTTGAGGTGGATGAATTATTGTTGATAGTATGATTAAGGTTGTTGTGGTGTGTTTATAAGTGTTGAAATTGAATTAAGGATAAGAAGTTAGGTTGGTGTTGGTGATGAAAGAGTAAGAGTTGTTTAGTGAAGTTGAAATTTTTCTGTTTTACAATTAGTAAAGGCTGTGACTTGTATGATTTTTAATTAAATATAGAAAAATTTTCTTGAAGTGAATTTTTGATATGTTGTACCTCTATGAGTCTAGAATGACTGAAAAATATGTTGATTCGATTTTGGAATAGTTATGATTTTGGAAAGATTATTTTTATTAGACCTGTTCCAGCAGGTACCTTAACTGAGACAGCTATCTTTCGGGATTTTTAATAAAATGTAGAAAAATCATATCCAATTGAATTTTGGATATGTTGTTGCTTAGTGAGTCTAGTATTTGAGAAAAATAATTTGGAACCACGTTTATTGAATTTAATTTATGGAATTCACAAAGTTCAGAACTGCTGCTAGGATGCAGGGCAATTGGAGTAGTCTGGTTGGGTGAACTATTTGACCAAGATTTTGTGTTCAGTTTGATCTGAAATTTTAAAGGAATGATTTTAAGATGTAAAACTAAATTCTGTAAAAATTTTAGAGTTTTTATTCAAGTAGATTATTTTATACAATGTTTCAAAATAAGGATTAAGTTGAGTCCAAAACCAGAATTTACTATTCATATGGTCATTTTGCTAATATTCCTTTTGGATTAGGTTGTGAAGAGGTTGAATTGCCCTAATCTAAGTGTTGAGTATTCTTGGAAGAGTAAGTGTATAGATTGGTGTGAGTTGGTTTTAAGGTAAGTACAAACTACATTATTGCATACATTCATATGATATTGAGACTTGAGACATATTTGATTATAAATGTGATAAGGAATCTAATGCATTGTGGTTGTATATTAATAATGTTATGTTTGGTATAATGTGAATGTTGTGATGAGCATGTAAAATATGTGTTAATGCCATTGATTATATCCATTTGAATAATGAATTGATTAATGTGATTTGAAATATAACGAAATGTGAAATGTGCAAGATGTGATGATGAAATGAAATGTAAAAGATATGATGTTATGAAGAGTTGCTTTATTGTGATTTGAGATCATATGAGATATGAGGCCATGATTGTTGGCTATGATGATGCAAATGAGATGATTGAGGCATGTTTGCCTAATTTGCTTATGAGAATGAAATGAATTGAGAAAGAAATGTATAAAGATATAAATGAAAAGAATTTTGTGTTTAATTTGTTATTCAACCTTCAGAGTTCTGGGTTTGGTGGCATGCCTATAAAGTACTGGATAGGTGAAAAGACCGGGTCGTAAGCCGATTCCAGTTGATAAATGTGAAATGTGAATTATAGTAACAGTCTTGCCGGGTTGAGGATCTCCTTGGTTTATCCGGGTTGAGGTCCAAGAGACTGGGTCTGTTACAGGTAACAGTCTTGCCGGGTTGAGGATTTCCTCGAGTTTAGCCGAGTTGAGGTCCAAGAGACTGGGTCTGTTACCCTATCTATGGATAGAGATATATATATCGCCTACGGGCTTGATGATTGTGATTATGGACCAAAGCAGTAACTCTGAACTTTGAATAGCATATTAGTGTCTTTTGGGCCCATGCTTGTCTTTATTTAAATGTGATTCATGAAATGTGAAATGAATGAATAATGAGACCAATAATTATTTTTGTTTAAATGTGAATTGTGGAATAAGATGTAATGTTATGAGATATATGATGATAATTATGAATGTTTTAATAAGTCATGGAATTGTGGGTTGTATTAATGAAATACGTGCTTATGTATATAATTATGAGATTAGTAGAAATATATATAAGGTGTAATTAAAATGGGAAAATATGATAAGAAAATAATAATATATGAAGTTAACATATAAGTATGATTGTCTGTTATGTATGTTTATAATATTTATTTGTACTACTAAGCTTTCGGGCTTAGCGCGGTTGTATAAATCGCGCAGGTGAGTAGGTGGTTGATCTGGAAGTCAAATTGTTATGCCACGAGAAGGGTAAGAGTATTTCGAGACCAACTAGAAGGTGATGCATATATGTATAATTTCGTTATGTTGTATTTTTCTGACAAGAATGTATTCATAAGTATAAAAGAAATTTTGGTAAAGACAAGATTATCATATATATGTAAGATTATTGAAAGTATAATGATTTTGTAAATGTTCTATATTTAAATTAATGTAATATTATTTGAACTCAGATATAGGTTTTTAAACTGTAACAAAAAGTGACATTCTTATACTTTATATACGTATTGTATGTATACCCAGTATATGTATAGTACTTATATAGAGTATGTGGGTGTTACAGTTATACTGTACGTTAGTAGTATGTGATAATAATAAACCTCTACTTATTTTGTATTAGAAGTGTGAACTCTTCTTGCAGGTTTGTAGTTGAGGGTATAAGGTGGATTCATTGGGAGTATATTGAAACTGATTGCATTGGTTTGTGTAAAAATGTTTTCAAAAATCAGAAAAAAATCAGTTTTGTCGACACTTGGGATCCAATTTCTAGGCGAACCTCTGGCAAAATTTCTGTAAAACCGGAACTAAAATTCAAATTAAGTAAAATTGGTAGTAACATTAAGATAGTGTGGCGCCTCTACTCGGCTTACACATATAGGCTGGGAAGGGTTGTTACAATATAAGTATTTTGAGAAAATATGGAAAAATTGAGAAGTATTGGTGAAATGGTGAATTGATTTTATTTGGAGTGTTTATTTTATGAAGGTTGTGTTTTGTTAAATTTTGGAAACATCCAAATTACAAATAAAGCTCTGGCGAATTTTTTTTTTCAGAGATTGTTATATAAAATGTTATTTCGGGTTACTATAGCAAGTAAAGAATATTTATATATTATTTAATTTTATATATTTAGTATTTGAAATTTTAAAACAAAAATGTGTAAATTTTATTAAATCAGTCTATGACATTTTTGTACCGTATATGCATATTTTACATATGCTGAAAATATGTATGGTACGTATATAGGGTATAAGGGTGTTATATTTATTTTGGTATCAGAGCCTAGGTTTGAGGTTCTCGACCTAGGTGGGTTGTTAGAGAGATAAAATTAGAATTTTAAAAAAATAATTTTCAATTGTGATTCATGCATTGGCACTGGCAATTTATCTGATCCCTGATGTGGCAATATCCATTAATATAATGGATATGAGTTGAGATGGCATATGGGTTGCATAGATCAGAGTGGCGCAGTGGAAACGTCATTCTAAAATTATGGATTAAGAATTTTTGGAGCTTTTATTTGAAATTTAAAATTCATAGCTGATTCAATTGATGAATACGTGAAATTAGAAAAATAATCTAGGAAATGATTTAAGATATAAAAAAATAATAAAAAAATTGAGAAGTGAGCATGATAGTTACAGAAAATTTTATAAGAGTAACGCAAAGTGATATTGTCTGAATTTTTGGACAAATCTAGAAATATTGGATGAGTTTGAACATTTAATAGAAAGTTTTTCTATATGTTAGAATCCAATGTATAAAATTTTATAAATTTTAAAGATGGATCTCTAATTAAGAAAAATAGAAGAACACAGATTGTTGGAGTAATTCTAGCAACTCAGAATCTGTAGAAATTGAGAAAACAAAATAAATTTAGAAACTATGGTAAACCAACCCAGAAAAATCTAAAACTATGCACACAATATCATATGTATTCCTATAACATATGGTTAAAAGTTCATGAATTTTTATTAAGGTTTGATACCTGAAAAAAATGGACAACCGGGTGTTGCCAGAGAAATTATTAAAGAGACATATTCTCTGATTTTGGAAGATTTAATTTTTAAATATATTAAATCAGCTTGGAAAAATCTAAAACTTTAAATATAAGTCAATATATGTGTCAAGTGCACATGGATAAAATTTTACAAGCTTTTATAAAGAATTGATAAGGAATATAAAAATTGAAAGTGAGATTGACATGAAACTGAGGAAGTCATGCAATTTTGTGTAAGTAAGTAATAAATTAATTTTATGAGACAAATGAATGAAGAAAATTATAAATATTTATATGCATATGGGTATAAGTATAGAAGGAATATGGAGTTTTTAATAATTTACAACAAAGAGCTCATAATTAAAATCAAAGAGTGAAATCATATATGATAGCTAATTATTTATTATGGAATAATGATGATTTAGGGTTGAGTGTGTAAAATTAAAGTATCTAAATGGATGATGTTAATTAGTGTAATGAAATGAATTAGTGTTGTTTAAATGTAAATGTTATGATTTTAAGATTGAAAATGTGACATGGATGAGATTTGGTGAGGTTCATGTTGTTGGTTGCAATATATGAAATTTGAATTTTTGAAATGGGTCTCCATAATTGTGAAAGTGATGTGTTTTGATGCTATATTAATATAAAAGAAAAGTTTATAAAGTTAGCTCTTGAAAATGAGATTAATAGAATGAAGTTTAAGTAAAGTAGTAAGTTAGAAATTTAGAGTTGTAAGTGAATTTTGATGAAGATTGTTTAGATATTGATAGTTTAATGTTTAATAAGCATGGTAGTAATTTTGAATGAGTAATATTATTTATGAAAACATCATGTAATGTGTAATGCGGTTGATAATATAGAAATTTGTTATGAAATAAAAGGGAAATGATTAAGTAAGTAAAAATGAGTTACTTTAGGTAATTGCATTGGAAATGATGAAAAGGGATTGAAGGGTATGATAAATGCAAAAAAAAAAAATGTGAGAGAGATGTCACATTGGAAATGTGACTAAGATTTATGTGAGTTGTTAATATATATATATATATATATAATAAGAAACTTATTTAAGAGATGGGCGATTAAATAAGGAAGATGTTAATTATGTTGTGGTCAGAGTATATGTATATGTTGAATTGATGAATAACCTAAGTAATGTCAAAAGAATGAGAAATGATAATGTTCTCTGAAAGGTGATAAATGTTAACTTTGTATAGGTTGTATGTAAAAGAGGAATCAAGTATAATTGTATGATTTGTGTGATGAGATTTTTTTTTCAATATGAACACAAATATGATATGTAAGAAAATGTGGAAAGTAAGTCAAATTGTGATTATGACTTACGAAGGTGTATGTGGATGATTAAAAAAAATATTATCGAGTGTTTACTATCTTATACAAATACGTGTCTGGTGATATTGCGAATGATATTGCATGTATTAATAGACCTAAGAGAGATAGGTCTTGACCTGCGTAGAGTTAGGTCATTTGATGAACTGAGATTGAGAATGGACCCGAACAGAGCTGGATGGTGAAATTGTTATTTTACCAACTGAACTTGATGATTGTATAGTGTTTTTGGGCCTAAAGTATATGCGTATAAATAAGAGATTGTAAGGATAAGGAAAGTATAATGAATAAAGTATGGAAGTGAAAAAAAATGAATGAAAATTTTTATAAGAGATAGATTAGAAATGGAGTAATAAATGGAAATTGTGTAAAATTAGCATATGAACGAATGTGTATATGTAAAAGATGTTAATGATAATATTGTTGAAACATGAGCTAGGCTAATGATGATCAGTGATCAAGAGTAAATTGCTTTGAAACAGAGCTGAAACGTGTTAACTTTTTGTTTAGCAAAAGATTAGAAAATGAATATGTGATTTTTGTGTGATTGGAAATGTTTAAAGAATAATGATAGAGGAGCAGTATTTATTTATAAGCCACAATCGTGACCATTATTATGGCATGACCGTTGGATAGTTTTGGTGAGATTGATAGTTATGCTTCAAGAAACATGGTCAAGACTTATGGTTTGCATAGTTGTATCTTATAATTTTATACTAGAAATTTGATTATAATTATGATGAGCTTTAAGTGATGTGTAAGAAAAGTGATTTGTGTAAATAAGGTAACTATAAGAAATGTGAGAAAATGGTAAATGAAAGGAATTATGAAATGTGAGTAAGAGTTATAATGAATGTGTTTGAAAGTGGTATAAAATGAATAAGTTGATGAAAATGATGTGTAAAGTAAACGAGACTAGAGGAAATGAATATTATCTGTAATGATGAATTTGAAAGGAATTAAGATTTGAGAATAAATTTGACCTAATAGAATTAGGTCATGAATGAAAAATAGATTGATAAATTTAAAATAGAATAAAGGTTGGTAAGAATAAAATAAGGTTGTGATGGTCATATTGTGATAGTTGAAATTCAATGTATGTAGTTGTATTAAAAATATGCAAGCTATGTGATAATGTGCATAATACTGCGTTTTGATATGTATATGCATATGAAAGGAGCTAAGTTATATTAGTTTCAAATAATTATAAGAGAAAAGTATTAGTTATAGTATAATTGGAATGAATCTTAATAAAGAAATAAGATTTTATGGTTGTATAATGGTGATATTAAATTAATATGTGGTAATTGTTTAAAGAGTAGGATCAAAGTGAAGATGTGTAAAATTATTGTGTTAAGATAAAAGTTATCAACATTTGAATTTAAGGCGATGAGAGTATATTTTTTAGATAATTAAGTGATCATATATCTTGACTGCAATAGGTGTGTGGTGTATATATATTAAAGAGAAGAACTAATTTTTGTCTAATGACAATTTGATTGATGATATGATAATTTATTTTGAGTGTTTGAGTAAATAGACAGTATAATGATGTGTTAGGGAATGGTAAAAAGAAAATTAAGATTGAACCTAAGGGGGAGAATAGAAATTATGTAATTTGGTAAAATAATGATTTGGATGATTTATTACCATATTAGATAATTTCGAGGACAAAATTATTTAAGGGGGAGAAAATTGTAACATCCATGATTTTGGAGAAATTAAATAAGTATTTGGAGATAGAAATAGTATATACTCAATATATATATATTTAGAGTATATATAACATATACATATGGTATATTAATTGTATATGTTGGATTAATACATTACATATTTAATATTTAATACACATATAAAATACATTTGATATGTATATAAGATACACATTACTTGTGCATATGTGTAATATCCCAAATTTTTGAAAAGTTCTAATTTTTAGAAATTTAATAAAATAAATTATAATTTAAATGGATAAATTAAATTAATAGTTTTAAATGAAAAATGAAGAGGTTTTAAATGAAAAAGTTGAATATATATGTGATATATATGTAAAATATATACAACATTGTCAACACTTTTTAAAAGAAAAGTCAAAGTAAAAGGGTTATTTTGGTAATTAAATCTTAGAAATTTAAAATTAATAAAATAATTTAAAAATAAATAATTTTGGATGAAAGATAATATTTTGGGGTTTTAATTAATTAAATAATTAATTAATTAAAAATATATTAAAATAATAATATATATATGGTTGAAAATGTGAGTGAGAGGAAAGAGAAAATCATTTTTTTTCATCTTCTTCTTCTTCTTTCCTTCAAGGCCGACTTTCTTGGCATCAAGAGAGGATTTTTCTTCTTCCAAGCAACCATAATTGAAGAGATTTCAAGGATTTAAGTGAAGTTTTAGAAGAATCTTCATAAATTGGTAAACTTCTTTACCAATTTTGCCTATTCTATGGAAAAGTGTGTTATGTGAATTTTTGTATTTCATAGTAGAATGATTTAATTGCTTAATTGGATATTAATGAAGTTGTTTTGATTTGTTATTAATGATTTTAAGGTTAGATTTAAGAAATGATTGAATTTAAGTTGAATTTGGTGAAGAGAGAGAATTTAGGGTTATGGAACATTTGAGTTTTTGAAATCATGAGTTTTAATTGTGTAAATTGGTTCCAAATGTGTTGTTTTGATGCATAAACAAGGATTTTAAAATCAAATGATGGATTTAGTTAAGTTTGGATAGAGTTTGAAGATGGTAGTATTGATTTAGGTTTTGGAAAAGTGAATTTTCAAAGAATGATTAATTGTTTGATTTTAATACTTAAATTATGTTATTTAATGATATAAGTGGTGGAAATAAGATTGAAATGATAATTGGATTGAGTTGGAATGGAGATCCTTCAATGGTGAAGGTTATGCCATTTTAGGGTTTTGAGCATAAGCATGTGGTTAATTAATGTAATTGGTTTAAACATGCTAAAACATGTTTCTAATGATATTAATAAACTTAAAACACTAATTTAAATGGTGTGATATGGTTTTACAAAGTTAAAGTGAGGTGAAGCTTAATTTTGGGATTTGGTTTAAAGTGATATTTAATTATGGTTTGATGTTGAGAATACCTTAGAATATGATATTAAATGATTATGTATGATCACATTTGGTATAGGCATTGAGGGAGGTTGATTTGCTTCATCCAAGTGGTGAAAGGCAAGTTGGAAGGATAGGATTGGAGGTTGTGTTAAGCTTGCTTTGGGTTGCTAGTGGAGGTATGTACAAACTTTGAATATAATGTTTATATTTGCATAACATTTGGACTTAACACATTTTGGTTGGAAAATGTGTTAAGCTACTTGGTTTATTGATTGTGTATTGCGCTCGAATTAACTCTACCACGAAGCGTCACTCGCAAGTATACGAGGTAGCTGTAGCAAAGGTGATCGCCCCAAGGTTGTCTCACAAGGAAGCTAAAGTGGCTAATTGATTATTAGATTAAAAGTAACAAGTAATGAATAAATTTAAATTGCTAACTAATGAAAAGTTTAATTGAAGTTTAAAACAATAAAAGTAAACAAGAGCTGATGTTTTGATTCACTTGATAAAAGGGTCTAGGGTTTGCACTTCTCTTCTCTACTACTGATATGTATGAACGGTTATTCCACTGAACTAATTTAATTTCAAAGATTAAATCTCAAGTAACTTAATTAATTGAATAAAGGAAATAAGCTCTCGCATTCAAACCTCTCTCAAATAATCTTGTTCCAATTGAAATAATCCTTTCCTAGGTTATATATCTAATTCACCTAAGTCCTTAATTGAATTGTTCCAGCATTAGACTTCATCTCTCGATTCATCATCTAATACCTTAAAACACATAATTGGTGGCCAATCAATTATATATTAGCAATAATTCATTCAATAAAGGCTTAAAGAAATAATTGAGTTAAGAGTAACAACCAATTCATACAATCATAGCAGTTCCATACAAACCCTAGACTAGATCAAATTACTTCATAATGATTTCAAACATACTCATCTCATTAATATTCAAAGAAATCAACTTAGACATGATAATGTTCATAAATACAATTTCAATGAAAATAAAGAGATAAAGTTCAAGAACAAAACCAAATTACAAACTCCTTGAAGCTTCTGAAGAATCTCTTGTTCAAATATTGCAAGAAGGATGTATCAATGGCTAGAACAATCTAATCTAGGCTAGTTTAATCCAAAGTGTAATCAAAATCAAAGAAAACAAATGTTAAAACCCTAACTTCACTCTTGACGGCTGAAACATGTCTCAAAAACTCCAAAACCCTAGCTTCACTCTTTCCTTTTATACGAAACGCCCGCTTTAAAATTCGTTGCGCGTTTGGTTCATGAGGGACACGGCCAAGTTAGAAGTGACTTGGCCGTGTGAGTGCCTTTTGGAGGGACACGGCCAGGTGACTTGGCCGTGTCCCTTGCCTGTGTCCACCACTGCTTGCCTCTCTTCTTTCTCTTCTTTGTTGAGTGACACGGCCAAGTCAGAAGTGACTTGGCCGTATTGCACCATTTTGGAGGGACACGGCCACATGACTTGGCCGTGTCCCTTGCATGTGTTTTCCACTGTGATTGCTTCTCTTCTTTGCCTTTGGAATTGGTGAGACACGGCCAAGTCAGAGTGACTTGACCGTGCTGGAGTATTTTTTGGAGGGACATGACCACTGACTTGGCCGTGTCCCTTGCATGTGTCTGCTTCTGTGAGTTGTTTTCTTCTTTAATTTGATATGGGACATGGCCAGTGACTTGGCCGTGTCCTCTGCCTGTGTCAGCTACTGTGCATTCTTCCTTCAGTCTTGGTTCCTTGGCTTTTTAACCTAAAACAAAACATCAAACAAGCTTTAAACAAAAAGTAAATAAACAATAACCAACAAAACATAAACACTATACTAAAAACTAGATAAAAAACAACATAAACACTAAAATAAACTAAAACTATCAAAATTAATGAAAACACTAAACAAGCCGATAAAAACTAACAAAATACCTAAATAAAACAATAATTATCATAATAAACAAACTACAAATCTATGGCAAAAACTAACAAAACATGTATGAATAAGATGCTATGACATTTGTAATGTCATATATGTGTCAAATGCATTGTAAAAAGCCATTGATAATGGCTAATTTGTGTAACATGTGAAATATACATATTATGTGAAAATACCCAAAGTAATTGGGTAATGTGTTGTGAATGCAAAAATGAGATATGTGGAATAATGAAATGAATTGATATTGATAAAAATGAGAAAAGTGAGAAAAATGAGAAAGATGTGAAAAATGAGAAAAAAAAAAGTGAAAATAAGGCAATGTGCCTAGATTGAATATGTGAAAATGAGAAAGAATTTGATAATGAGAAATATGAATAAATTGTGTGCCTAGTATGTTATTCAATTTTCAGAGTTCTGGGTTTGGCGGCATGCCTATGATTGCCTACGGGCTAAATGCTGGAATGGTGAAAAGACTGGGTCGTAAGCCAGGCCAGCTAATAAATATTATGTTTTTGGGGTGAAATGACTGGGTCGTAAGCCTCAAAAACTATAGCAGTCTAGCCGGGTTGAGGACCAAGATACTGGGGCCTAAGGGTCTAACCAGGTTGAGGTCCAAGAGACTGGGGCTGTTACATTATCCATGGATATATTGCCTATGGGGCTAGACACATGGTGTTATTATGGACCAAAGCAGTAACTCTGAAATTTGAATAGCATATTAGATCCTTTTGGGCTCATGCTTGTCTTTGCTTTAATGTGAATTATGAATTGTGATACAATTGAGCAATATAATGCTATGAGTTGTGATTATGAAATATTTGAAAAATATAAGAAAGTAGAATGATGTGACATCCATATGCATTGTACATTGGCATTGCATTGAGTTTTATTGTTATTATCAAAGTTTGTACCACTAGGCTTCAGCTTAGCACAATTGTAATTTATCGCGCAGGAGTGATGGATGATTTGGTAGAGCCGGAGAGTTTTACTAGACCTGGTCGGGTCTAGGTTTGTATTTATTGAGCTTGAAGAGTTGTTTTTGGGTACATCAAGATCAGAGCTAGTTTTTAGCATGTAGATATTTGATATTACAGTATATTTTGGTATTATAATATATGTTATGATATGTTTTTGAAGTATAAATATAAATTGTAAAGAATGATTTGAATAATTTGTTTAAGATGGGATCTGATATGTAATGTTGATATATATACCTACATATAAATATTTTGAGAAAATATGGAGAAATTGAGAAGTATTGGTGAAATGGTTAATTGATTTTATTTGGAGTGTTTATTTTATGCAGGTTGTGTTTTGTTGAATTTTAGAAAAGTCCAAATTACAAATAAAACTCTGGTGAATTTTTTTCTAGAGATTTTCATATAAAATGTTATTTCGGGTTACTATAGCAAGTAAAGAATATTTATATATTATTTAATTTTATATATTTAGTATTTGAAATTTTAAAACAAAAATGTGAAAATCTTTATTAAATCGGTCTGTGACATTTTTGTATTGTATATGCATATTTTACATATGCTGAAAATATGTATTGTACGTATATAGGATATAAGGGTGTTACACAAGTACCCAAATCAAATCCAAGTACCCATACTCATCAAAAATCAATCAAAGATCTTATTTCTTTTCACTCTCTTTTGCCGTAGTTTCAGTTCGTTTAAGCAGGGGCCAAACTGTAGACCCTTAATTTTTGACCCATTCAAATTCGATAGTCTAAAATAATTTTTTTTAATAAAAATAAAAAATATAAAAAATGAAAAAATAAAAAATAGGACGGATCGGCGAGCGTCGCGCGGCAGCCCAATTCGCGGCAGAAATCATCTGGGGGCGAATTGGCTGTCCCAATTTCACCGTAGATGGCATTTGGGGGAGAATTGGGCTGTCCCATTCATAGTAGATTGCATCTGGGGGTGAATTGGCCTGCTGTGCCCATTTTTGCTAGCGCAATTTCTGCCAGCATAGCCCACGGGCTCGACAGCCCGCGCTGCCGATTTTTTGACCAAAACTTGTTTTACCCAGTTTCCTAATTTTTCCTAAACAATTCATATTTTCTTATTAAAATAGGATTAGGACTCTTTATTTTCCTATAAATACCACATTAAAACAAGAACAAAGAGGGGAAAAAAAGGAACGGCAGAGGGCGACAATTGAGAGGAAAAAAGAAGGCAGCAACAACGAACACTCATCAAATAATCAATCCATCAAAGGCAGCAAGACTGCCTTTGTTATTGTTCATCCAAAAAATAATTTGGAGGAACCTTCAATGCAGGTTTTGTGTCTTAATCTTGAATTTGCTTAAACATTCAATTGTTATATCATTTTTTTTGTTCTTACTGTTTTCGTTTATTTTTTTTTATCACTTTGATTCAACAGTATAAATTGATGCATCCTAATCTGCTTTCCAATTTTCCAAAACCTTAAATCATTTTATTAATTGATAAATCCTAATATGCTTTCCAATTTTTCAAAACCTTAAATCATTTTATTAATTCCCAAAACCCTATTGTACTTTTCAATTTTCCAAAACCTTAAATCGTTTTATTAATTCCCAAAACCCTAGATCGTCTTTTCTATTTTCAAAATCCCTAAAGATTATTTTTCTGTTTCTTATAAAACTTAAGAGCACTTTTCTGTTTCTTCAAAACTTTAGAACCCTAAATCATTCCTTTTGTTTCCAAAAACCTTAAAACATTTTTCTTATTTCTAAAAGCTTTTAAAAAAACCCTAAACCCTAAATGATGAAACCTCAATTTAAATCCTAATTTCAAAAACCCTAATTCCAAAAACCCTATTCTAAGATGCAAATTCTAAATTTATATATTTATTACTTTATTTAATTTTAGATTTGATTATGTAGTTTATTATATGTTCTGATGGTTGATTTATTTAATTTCAATGCCTGATTTATTTAATTTATCATGGATGGATATTCTCTTTCTTATTATGGTTATTATTTGGTTGTTTTAGTATTAAAAGTGTAAGAGGTATGTTTCCATTTTGTGGGTACCTCATTAGTTAAATATCATGTAATTTAAATTGCTTTTATATTTTAGACCAATGTAAAGGACATGTTTCTACCTTTCGATGGGTGTCCTATTAGTTTAGACATGGACAATGTAAGGACATGTTTCCATCATCGGATGGGTATCCATTTATTTGCTTTGTTTGGACATTGCTTTGATTTTTAATAAAATGATGCTTTATTTCAATTGTTGCGTGTAATATGGATAATATTGTTATATTTAAGAATTTTATAATATTAAGACCTGTAAAGCAGGCCGGTTCCAAGGAACAGGGCGTTGTCGGGGTGCCGGGCCATTTCTCACCTTCCCCACTCGTACCCAACTTTTTGAACCCATTAGGGGGTTGGGGATTCCTTAGGAATCGAGTCATCCACCCCCTTTCTTTTTCCCGGTCTGTTCGGGTGGTGACTCCATTTTCTCTGGACTTAGGTCTGTGTTCTCTAAGGCCCCGAGCCTAAATAGTGCCGAAGTCGCAAGAACCATTTCATCGGGAGTGGGGGCAAAAATCCCCGCTCACACTACCCAAGTGAGGCTCACTAAGGAGCAAACACATATACATGATTATGAGCTATTCAAGATGAAGCCTGATGAAAATGTTACCGACATGACCAATCGCTTGCTTGCCATCGTCAATGAATTGAAGAAATATGGAAAGGTATGATCAAGATGAAGTCAAAAACAAAATCTTGAGAGCACTTGATCTTTGCTCTTTGAATCCCAAGTTTCTTCAATTAAAGAAGCACATGATCTTTGCTCTTTGAGAACTGATGAACTTGTCGAAAAACTTGAAAAGTAGTCGCCGGTTGGAGGAGGGGGCAAATTACTCGTCCCGAGTATGCCCGAAGCGGAAGCACCAAAATCTGGCAAATTACTCGTCCCGGGATCACCCGAAGCGGGAGCACCAAAATCCCTATTACTTTGAAGTTTCGATCCGTCATGGTTCTCATCAAAAGCAGATGAAAGGATCTCATGGTCATCAGTCTGGGGGCCTCTTGATGAAGAAGCGCCGGGATCCCTCATCCCTTGAAATCGGAAGTCTCGAAAATTTTGTTCGGATTGATGATATAAATTTTCAAAATGAGAAGCCTACTGACCACTTGCAGCCAATTCTTCTTGAAGTTTCCTATTTTTTTCATCGAGCATCCGCTGTGAGCCAAAAAGCAAAAAGGTAAGAGCATACATAATCATGCATACATATAGCATAAATTACCATGAAATAAGAAACGTACCAGGTAATTCATATCAATACCCTGCGGATGAGATGGCATATCTGGCGGGCTAGAACGAGCAAATGAAGGGACAGTAAAAGAAGGTCCAGCCTCATGATCAAATGAGCCAAGAGCCTGCAATAATCATTAAAGAATCAAAGAAAGAAAAAGCAGTTGCAAGGGAAAAGTGGTAAAAGTTTTACCTGAGAAGTACTAGCCTCGAGATGTGGAACAGACTCTCCTGCATCTCCGTGATGTTCTTCTTCATCTCTACTCTCATTTTCATCAAAAATCTCTCGAACACAAACAGGAGGTACATCAAAGTTTAAGAGCCTTCTTTGAATAAAATGGGCATAGAATGCACCCGGCGGATGGAGAAATGACTCAGCACCATAACCATACCGAGCCGGCCACCAGGCATCATTCGGCATCGACATAATATTTAAAGTATATTTTGGGATATGCATCGGGACCCTCCACTGCTCTGGACCTAGAAACCACTCATAAACTCTCTCTCTGAGAAACCAGCCACTAGACACTGGGCCAGCGATGACTTGGTGAGAATGTTGGAAAGATAGCGCAGCCCTCATCAAAGGAGACCAGTTTGCTCGCTCTTCTGGGTTCCACCAGGCCAAATTCACCTGCAAAATAACATAATGTAAGTAAAATTTTCACATAAAATTTAAAGCATACTAATGTTATTTTACCTGGTCTCAGGTTAAGTGGCTCAACATAAAGCGATGAGTATACACGTGGCGAGAGCCAAGAACGTCCACAAGATAGGACAACTAGAAATTTAATCTCGGATACCTGACCCTATCTCGAAAAATACCGGGTACCCTCACGAGGTTGTGTTCATATGCCCATACCTACAATAACAATAAAGATCACATTCATGCAAGAAGAGAGTGGAAATGACATTGGTAGAAGAAGAATACCTCGACAACCGCCATCAAGCCGACAAAAGACTTCTTATTTCGGCAAAGTTTATTTAGACCATGGTAAAGACACGCGAGACCAGCTTCACCTCAGCCAGAAGATGGTACCATTCTGAAATAAGAAAGGGCGCTCAACATTGACAAGTGGATGGAGGATTTAGTGCTGCCTAAGATGGTTGACCCAAGTAGATATAACAAAAATCCTCGAGCATACTGTTCGGCTGTGTCTCTGCCAACCCGTCCTTTTCATAGTTCATCCAATAACTGCGGATTGGCTCGATTTTTATCTTAAAAGGCCCTTTTTATGATGATTCCATACCAATTAATTTCTGAATTTCTTCAAATGTTAAAATATCATTGGTCAGAGGAACCGGAACACCATCATATCGAAGGCCGGTTATAGCAGTAAAATCGACCGGACCAATTGTCATCTCTTCAATGGGCAAGTGAAAAGTGTGGGTTGTGTCCAACCATCACTCTACAAGTGCCTGGACTACGCTCCGGTCTATCTGGTATTCTGCGGATGATAATTGTAAGATGAACTGCTCAAAGCCACAATCTCGAAAAATCCGCCTTACCCGAGAAGGCACTACATCGTACCATTGTCGGGCTTTGTAAATACACCCTCCAGCCCGAGCAACTCAACGATCATGCTAACACAGAGCCAAGTAAATTAATGCCAGGTAAGTACATATTATTCTATCTGCTTAAATTAATTTATTTTTTCTAAATTTTCTAAAGAATAATAATATAAAATATAAATAAAAAAATAAAGGCAAACACAATAATAATAAAAAGAGCATAATATAAAAATATATATATAAAAATAATAAATAATAACAAAAAATAAATAATAAAACAAAAATAAATAACAGATAAAAATAATAAAAAAATAATAAAAAATAAAAAAATCTACAAAAACAAAAAAAAAGGACGAAAAATCAAGGGAAAAGGAAAGAAAAATAATTACCGTGCTCTTTTCATTGGAACTTCGGTGAAGCGGCATCCCAGCTAGTATATTTATATTTCATCTTCATGATGCCAAATAAACTCCAATAACTCGGCATTAGAATGAGTCTCTGACCTTGAAGCATGCATTTTTTTTTGAAAACTATGTGCTAAATTTGAAAGAATTTGAGAGAATTATAGAAATTGAGATTTAGCTATAAAATGAAATGAAGGATTCATGGGTTTTTATAGAGAAACGGCAAGGCAAAAAAAAATTCAAAAGTAAATACTATTTGCTACTATTTTTGAAAAGTAAATTACTATTTATAAATAGTAAATAGTGCATGAGCAGTGACTACACAGTAAATAAACAGTAAATTCAATTATTCACTTTAATCATTCAAATAATTACGTGTATATAAATATTTTTACACGCATGGGGTAAGAAGAAGACATGCATAAAAATTAGCCAAACTTTTTAAAATAAAAAATTATTATTAGCTCGGGCCCAGAACCCAAATTTTCCATAGGTCTAGAACCTAAAATTATTTCTAAGTCCAAGAACTTAGCTCGGGTCCAGAACCCAATTTTTCCTTAGGTCCAGAACCTAGATTCTCTTTTAAGTCCAGAACTTCGCTCGGGTCCAGAACCCAAATTACCCTTAGGTCCAGAACCTAGAATTTATTTTTAAGTCCAAGAACTTAGCTCTGGTCCAGAACCCAAATTACCCTTAGGTCCAGAACCTAGAATCTCTTCTAAGTCCAGAACTTAGCTCGGGTCCAGAACCCAAATTTTTCTTAGGCCCAAAACCTAGAATCTCTTCTAAGTCCAGAACTTAGCTCGGGTCCAGAACCCAAATTACCCTTAGGTCCAGAACCTAGAATTATCCTTGAGTCCAGAACTCGAACCGGGTTCAGAACCCAAAACCTCAACCATCTCAAAAATTAAGTCTTATTGCTTTTCACTCTCTTTCACTAAAGTCTCAGACCATTCAAGCAGGGGCAAACTGTAAACCCTTAATTTTTGACCCAGTCCGGTCCAATATATTTTGTTTAGTCCAAAATAATTTTTATGTTGTCCAATATGTTTTAATTAGTCCAAAATAATTTTTGTTATCTTAATTAAATAATTTTTTCTTTAGTATCTAATTTTTATTAATAAAAAATAAAAATAAATAAATAAAAATCAAAAAATAAAAATAAAAATAAAAAATCGACGACGAAAAAATCATCGCTGAAAACAGCGAGGGGGAAGAATGGTCATGGGCCATTTCGCCCGTAGGAGTTTGCCAGTCCTCGCCCCTGCCGCAGCCAACTACGGCAATTTTTTTTTGTCAGCCCATTTTTTTCGCAGTAGTTTTTTTCGCCAGCAAAATTTTTTCGATGCAAATTTTTCCAAAACCTAATGTAATTAGGTTTCGGTTTCCTTTTCTTATCAATATTAGCTTCCGTGAATAACTAGGAATGAACCATAAAATTCTTCTATAAATAATACCAAAAACAACACAAAAAGGAATGAAGAAATCGAAGGAGAAATTGGATAGAAACTTGGAGGAAAGATTGAGACCGAAACTGAGGAGGAAAAGTTTTGAATCAATCTGGTTTTTTGAGAGAGTAGAAAAACAATTCAATCCATCAAAGGTAGCAAAGCTTGTCTTTGTTTTTTTTAATCCATGAAGAAATTTTTGGTGGAACCAACAAACGGAGGTATGCACCAATTGTCTAAATTCTATTCTTCACAATAACTAAATCATCCCATTGTTTCTTTTAATTCAAAAACCCTAGAACCTCAATTCACTTTTTCTAAAGTTTAAAAACCTTAATTCTTTGCTTTGTTTTCCAAAAAGTTTAAAGTTGTTAGTTTTGTTTCTTCAAAACCCCAAAACCCTAATTTGCTTTCCAAATTTTCAAAACCCTAAATTGAGTTATGTTTCTTTCCAAAAGCCCTAAAAACTTCTTTTTTGCTTTTATAAGCTTTAAATCATTTTGTTTATTTTCATGAAACTTCATAAAATTATCAATTGATTTTCAAATCCTAAAAACCTAATGCATTCCCCAAAACCCTAAATCAAAAATCCTAAAACCCTAATTCAACTCCAAAACCAAAAACAGTGAACCCTAACCCCTTTAAAACCTTAAACCCTAATTTTTTCTAAACCCTAATCCTTTAAAACTTTAAAAACCATATAAACATAAATGTTATAATTTTACATAATAAGCTTAAAAACATAATTCAGTAGCTAATAGTCATAATCTAAATGTTTTGAAAAGCCCAAACTCTAATTTCATGATTTAACATCACAAACCCTAATTTGGATAATCAAAGAATTTTACCAACTTCTTGAATCATAAAACATTAATTCATTTTAATTCTCTTAAAAACACAGTAGCTTAAACCCATAAAATTCCAAAACCCTAAACACATGGAATAAAGAACCTTAAATGGAAACAGTAGCTCTAATTTGAATCTTTTCTTGATTTATTCAATTTTATATTTGACTATGCTTTGATTTATTTTATATGCTTTAACTTATTTAAGTTCAATGCTTGGTTTATTTAATTTATCATGGATGTATGTTTACTTTCTATTGATGTTTAATATCTTTGATGAATGATTTATTTATAATGAATGGTTATTTACTTTTATCAATTTATTTAGATTTGCAAATGTTGTAAGAGGTATATTTCCAATTGGTGGGTACCTCATTAGTTAAATATCATGTAATTTAAATTGCTTTTCTATTTTAGAACCAATGTAAATGACATGTTTCTACCTTTCGGTGGGTGTCCTATTTAGGCATGGGATGTAAGGACATGTTTCCATCCTTAGATGGGTGTCCATTTAATTATTTTGTTTGGACATTGTTTTGATTTTCAATATATCGATGCTTTTATTTTTATTGTGTATAATATGGATAATGTTGTTATATTTAATAATTTTATAATATTAAGACCTGTAAAGGAGGTCGGTTCCAATGAACCGGGCGTTGTAGGGGTGCTGGGCCATTTCTCACCTTCCCCATACGTACCCAACTTTTCGAACCCATTAGGGGGTTGGGGATTCCTTAGGAATTGAGTCATCCACCCCTTTCTTTTTTCTTGGCCCGTCCGGGTGGCGACTCCATTTTCTCCAGACTTAGGTCCGTGTTCTCTAAGGCCCCGAGCCTAAACAGTGCCAAAGTCGCAAGAACCATTCCACCGGGAGAGGGGGCGAAAATCCCCGCTCACACTATGCAAGATGAATTTAACCAATTTGAAAGAAATAATGAGGGGAACTTGTTCCTAGACCTAAAGATCATAAAAAATATTGGATGTAAATGGGTACATTGGAATAAGCTTGATGAAAATGGTCTCATTACTAGAAATAAAGCTAGATTGGTAGCCAAAGGCTATAACAAAGAGGAAGGCATTGATTATGATGAGACATTTGCTCCAGTTTCTAGATCAGAAGCTATTAGAATTTTACTTGCATTTGTATGTCATATAAACTTTAAAATTTTTCAAATGGATGTTAAAAGTGCATTTCTAAATGGATTTAGAAATGAGAAAGTGTATGTTGAACAATCTCCCGATTTGGAAGATTATAAATTCCAAATCATGTTTTTAAACTTACCAAAGCACTATGTGGATTGAAACAAGCTCCAAGAGCTTGGTATGATAGACTTAGTACTTATTTGCTTGAAAATGAATTTTTAAAAGGGAAAGTTGATACAACTCTTTTTTGTTAAAAAGAATAAGCATAACATCTTAATTGTGCAAATATATATTGATGACATTATATTTGGTACTACTAATGAATCTTTGTGCAAGGAATTTACTTCTTGTATGACTAGGAAATTTGAAATGAGCATGATGGGTGAACTCAAATTCTTCCTTGGACTACAAATCAAGCAATGTAAAGATGAGATCTTCATCAACCAATCCAAGTACATAAAGGAACTTCTCAAGAAATTTGGAATGGATGGTTGTAAGACTAGCAAGACTCCCATGAGTACATCATTGAAACTTGACAAAGATGAAAGTGGTAAGGTAGTAGATGAGAAGAAATATTTAGGTATTATCGGATCCCTACTCTACTTATCCACTTCTAGACCCGATATAATGTATAGTGCATGTTTATGTGCTAGATTTCAATCTTGTCCTAAAGAATCACATTTGAATGCCACTAAAAGAATTTTGAAATACTTGAATGGTACATTGCACTTAGGACTTTGGTATCCTAGAAATACATCATTTGACATTTTAGGATTTTCAGATGTGGATTACGTCGGTAGTCTCTTGGATAGAAAAATCATGATCGGGGCATGTCATTTTCTTGGTGACTGTCTAATTTCTTGGTTTAGCAAGAAACAAGTGTCGGTTGCTTTGACAATGATGGAAGCTGAATATGTTGCGGCATATTTTTGTTGTACACAAGTTTTATGGATGAAGCAACAATTGTTTGACTATGGAAAAGTGTTTGATCATATTCTTATTAAGTGTGATAACACTAGTGCCATTAACTTATCCAAGAATCCAATCAAACATTCTAGGTCTAAACATATCGATATTAGACACCATTTCTTAAGGGATAATGTACAAAATCAAAATATTGTCTTAGAATTCATTGATACACATAATCAACTTGCTGATATCTTCACAAAACCTTTGAATGAAGATAGGCTAAACTTCATTAAGAATAATTTATGTATGATTGATGGAAACTCCTTGAATGAATAAATGTTAGACATTGATGTGTATGATAGACCTTATCATCATTCAAAACATTCAATTTTGATCATACTTTGTTCATATTAAAACATATCTTCTTTGTTTCCTTCAATTTTCTATTTTTTTGATACTCGCGGTCACCCAGATAGTTGTCGCGGTCACGATCTCATGGATAGGTTCATCCGAAATGACCTTTCAATGAGCAGTCGTGCGGAGTTGATGGATGGTAGCAAGAATCTCAAAAGTCTCTATCGTTATAGGCTTTGTCTTAGGTAGCGAGAGTGCCTTACCGTCTAACGATCACGCTAAAGTTTTTACGAGTGTCCTTATACAAAGAGGTGGTCGCACTATGTACACTCTGCAAAAAATTTTTAACCGTTGGCAGTGTATTAGGTTGCATTTTTCCATATTCTAACAGCCTTAAACAACTATTTTTCCATGATTTCTCTATTTAAGACCACTTAACTTTAGTTACATATTTATTTAATCACTCTTAACATATAAACTTCCCTCTAAAACTCCAAATCATCTCAAATCCAACTTTGCCTCTAGAGTACTCTATTTTTCCAAATTTTCATATATTTTGCTTCAAATGGCCCCTAAGAAGAAGATACCATCTAAAGGAAAGGGAAATGGGAAGAAACATTCAGGTATTGTCATTAGGGAACCACAAGAAGATCCTCCCTCTCCTCCACCATCTAGAAGAGGTTAGAAAATTCACAAACCTCATCACCAAACCATAGAGGAAGATATTAGATATGTCATACTGAAAAGAAAGAAGATGGAGGGAACCAAAAGCCCCTTTGGAGGTATGCTTATTGCCCTCAACATTAAGGAAGAAATTGATAGATTTCTTGATGTTCTTGGGTGGAAAAAATTTATTTTTGTAACACTCTTACAAACTACCCACACATAGTACACATTCCCTTAAATATGTAGTATGCTCAAATAGTACATAAGAGCATTACTAAAACACATTAATCGTACCTTACCAGTTCACATTATTTAGTTGATAGTTTATGTTATTTTATAGATAAATAAATAAATAAATAGGTATAAAAAAGATAAATCATTTTATAGAAAGTTTGCTAGAGTTTCATTTAAAATACGAGAATTAACAAATTCAATCAATTCAACCTGTATATACACATAATAGTTCTCAAAATATTCTTTTTCACTAACATCCCAAAATTTCATATTTTACATACATACATGATATGTGAATATGATATTACTTATTTACAAAACATCTTTTAGTCATAATAAAATTCATTATATTTTACAAAATAGATATTACATCCACAACACCTCAAAAGAAATATTTACATGCTATACTTAGGCTTGACCTGTGGCAACTAACGGTTCTAGTATCTGATCACTATCTAAGCTTGACCTGGCTTAAAAGGACTCACAACTTCTGTTCTGTCACTTGCATGATAAATAATTCATGCTGAGCTGCAAGCTCAGTGGTATATACTTGATAATGCAGTATTAATATGACAACATAATATAAAGATACATCAAACTTTAATATAAAAATAAATGTATACAAATATAATTAGCATACATCATGCAATGGCCCTAAAATCCTTATAAAAAACTAGTTCCTGAACCATTATTTTGGTATATCTCATCACAATGACACCAATGTGTCTTGCTAGTGGATGTAGCAATATCTATGACACCCAGTATCTCATCCACAACGTATATCAATAGTAGTGACATCAACGTGTCTAACTCAGGGGCGTAGCAATATCTGTGGCATCCAATGTCTCACCTTATACATATATGGCATGCCAACTACCAAACACAATGTTCTAGCAACTATTTATAATACAAGGCAACAAACAACATTTCACATTATGCTTATACATGCCATTCACCATATGGCTCATCAACATACTAACATTTATCATAATCATCATATTTTATCATATTTATTAAATTTATAATCATATATACATTCTTAATATAACATATATAAAAACATAGGCATGCAAGCCATTTACTACACCCGTATAGTGTGAAATACGATAATAAATGTCAACATACCAACCCCACGGCCGTGGCATCCAATAGCCATGCCAGTGGGATGTGAAATGAAGTTGTAAAACATCATTTAAGACCCCCCACAATCATGTCCCCAAAAGGCCACGCCCATAGCATTCATTTTGCTTTTGTTTCTTCACCATTTTCATATGAAACAACCCCTCATCCAATCCCACAACAGTGGCCCTGCATGGCCACGTCCATGGCATCCCATAATCACTTTTTTACACCATTTTCAGCAACAAAACACAAATTTATCAACGTAGAATGATGCAAACCAAAGATAAGAACATTATCCAAGTATATACTTACCTTTTTGAAGCTCAAAATTCGAAAAAAATAACTTCTTTGCACAATAATTTCTTCCAATCTTTCACTTCCTGATACTAGTTCCTTCACTTAATTCAATTAACCCCTAATAAATTTATAAATTAAAAATGATATTAGTAACTCACATAAACTTCTGGAAATTAGCTAATAATTTATCCTTTTCTAACTTAAAATTAGCTAAACCCCCTAACAAACTCCTAACATTCAATTATTAGCCTTAACTTTAGCCAACATCATTCCAAATCATTATCAAGTTTAGAATCACCATTATTACATAAATTTTATATTATAACTTTCCTTATGTTTCATGAAATCCCAATTCTCATATCAATCTTACTAAAAAGAATCATCAAAAGTTATGAAACTTACTTGTTACTTGATTTAAAATTCAAACATCATTCAATCCTTGTGAAAAACTAACTAAACTTGATGAATTGAAGAATTAAAATCACCTCTTTGCTAACAATTAAGGTCATCCATATAGAAAATCAAAAGAAAGAAGAAGAAAGGAAAATTTTGAAAAATATTTTGCTGTCTCATATTTTTCCACTAAGTATATATGTATTATTTAATTAAGATATTTTATATAAAATATTATTATTTTATATTTTAACTTTTAACTTTTACTTCTTTACTATTTTTATTTAACCTTTATATACTATATATATCATTTATATTTAACTTTTATATGTAAAGTATATGTTGTTTATACTTCTATCTCTTTTATCTAGACTACCCTTAATCTCTCACCAATTAATGTATAAATAGATTCAATAAAAATCAAGGCATTACAATTCTCTTCTCCTTAAATAATTTCATCCACAAAATTATCTGATGTTAGTTCTAAAAAAGTTATGGACATTGACTTTCCATTACTTGTTCACTTTCCCATGCAGCCTCTTTCGTTGAGTGATTCCTCCATAAAACCTTCACTAAAGGTACTTTCTTATTCCTTAATTCCTTTACTTCTCATGCCAAAATTGCTATAGGTTCTTCTTTGTAACATAGTTCTGGATTAACCTCAATAGATTCAACTGACAATACATGAGATGGATCTGACCTATATCTTCATAGTATAGAAATGTGAAATACATTGTGAATTCTATCCAACTCCGGTGGTAATGCTAATCTATAGGTAACTGGTCCAACTCTTTCTAACACTTTATATGGCCCAATAAAATGTGGACTCAATTTTCCCTTCTTTCTAAATCTTAACACCTTATTCCATGGAGACACTTTTAAAAAAAATGCCTTGTCACCTATATTATATTCTATCTTTTCTTTTTAAATTTGCATAGGATTTCTGTCAGTCTGAAGCTACTTTCAACTGATCCCAAATTATCTTCACTTTCTCTTCTATTTCTTTAATCAATTTAGGACCTACTATCTTCTTTCTCTAATTTCATCCCAATATATAGGTGTTCTACACTTCCTTCCATGCAAAGCTTCATATGGTGCCATAACAATACTAGTTTGGTAGCTATTAATATATGCAAACTCAACCAATGGTAAGTGTTTATATCAACTGCCAACAAAATCAATAGCACAACTTCTCAACATATCCTCCAACACTAATATCACCCTGTCAGACTGTCCATCAGTTTGGGGATGAAAAGCTGTACTGAAATGTAATCGAGTACCCAATGCATCTTGCAAACTCTTCCAAAATCTTAAAGTGAATCTAGGATCTTGATCCGACACCAATGAAATTGGAATTCCATGTAATCTTACAATTTCATCGATATAGATTTTTGCTAATGTAATTTCCCATATAGTACCCTAAAATTTTTAAAAATATTATTTGTTGAGAATTAATTATATGATTTTAAGTGTATACTTGATTAAGTGATAAAGATAAAATAAGAGGAAGGTGTGTGTATATGCTTTGTATATGGAGATATATATATACAATTCAATGGGTTTTATAAGTCAAAAGAGATATTTTGATTAATTAAATGGATTTATTTAAGTTAGTGGAAGATGATGTAATTGGGTTATTAATATATTATTATAATGTATGGTGGAGAGTGATTTGGGGAAAAGAGGTTTGGTTAAAAGAAAAGAGTGTGGTTGACTTTGTATTTTCTTCTTCTTCTTCTTCTTCTTCTTCTTTCTTCTTTGGCTGGCCATCACCACCATCTTCAAGAGGGAGAGATTTTGTTGTTTCCAAACTCAAGAGATTGAAGGTTTTCAAGAGATCAAGTTGGAGTTTTAAGGATTTTCTTCACTTTTGGTAAGTTTCCAACTTTTTTCTTTGTGTTCTTTTGAGTTTTGTGTTTTTGGGTTTGTTGGAATGGTTGTTGTAGATGTGTTTATGGTTGATTTTGGTATGTTTGAGGTTGTTTTATTTTGTTAATTTTGATTTTGGGTTAGGATTGAAGAGAAAAAGGGTTAAGTTTGGTGAGAGAGACAAGAGTTGTGGGTGTTATGATTTTTGAGTTGTGTATTATGGTTGTGATTGTGTTTTGATGTTTGTGATCGAGTTGTTTTAGTGGTTACTCAAGTTTATTGGTATGTTGATGGATTTGGTTGAGTTTGTGTGGTGTTGATAAGGGTTTAGAAAGAGGTTTGTTGGATGTGGTGTTTTGGTGTTGATTTCAGGGTTTTGGCCTAACACACCCAGGAGCACGGCCATGTCTTTGGGCATGTCATTTATTCTATTTTCTGGGTTGGTGACATGTCCAGTGACATGCCCATGTCACTGAGCATGTCACAGCTTCTGCGTTGTAGTAGATTGAAACGTCCAGTGACACACCCATGTCACTGAGCATGTCATAGCTTCTGTGTTGTTGGAAGATTGACACGTCCAGTGACACGCCCATCTCACTAAGCGTGTCATAGCTTCTGTGTTGGAGGAGAATTGACACATGCAGTGACACGCCCACGTCACTAAGCATGTCAAAGTTTCTGTGTTATGGGTTTAGGACACGGTCAGGGACACACCCATGTTGTTGAGCGTCTCAAGTGTAGAGTTTTCCCTAGATAGTTCTTATCCTTATTTTATTATGTGTAACACTAAGTGAGTGTTTATAATCACCTTTGGATTAGGTTTTGAAGAGAATTAAGTTTCCCTAGCCAAGGTTTGAGGGATATCTTGGAAGAGGAAGTTGATAGATTGGTGTTTGTTGCTCATGGAGGTATGTACAAACTTTGAATGATTGCATACATTTACATGACATTGGGACTTAACACATTTAGTTGAGAAATGTGTTAGGTTACTTGATAAATATTGTTGATAAATGAAGTATATGTTATGATGTGCATAATGTGAATTATGTTGATGTATCAATGCAATTGAGTAATGTAGTGTATATGAAAAGAAATATGGAATAATGTGGTAAGACATGTGAAATTATAATGTAACAAATTGATATTGATACAAAAGAGAAGAATGAGAAAGGTGAGAAAAATGATGATATAATAAGGCAATGAGCCTAGTTTGATTATGAGAAATGAAATGAGAAATGAATTATGAAAGTAGTTAATGATGAGATAAATGAATTAATTGTGTGCCTAGTATGTTATTCAATTTTCAGAGTTCTGGGTTTGGCAGCATGCCTATGAATTGCTGGGCAGTTGAAAAGACGGGGTCGTAAGCTGGGCCTAGCTGATAAATGTGATGTTTTTGGGGTGAAAAGACTGGGTCATAAGCCTCAAAAACTATAGCAGTCTAGCTAGGTTGAGGACCAAGATACTGGGGCTTAAGGGTCTATCCTGGCTGAGGTCTAAGAGACTGGGTCTGCTATATTATCCATGGATATTTATATATTGCCTACAGGGCTAGACACATGGTGTCATTATGGACCAAAGCAGTAACTCTGAACTTTGAATAGCATATTAGATCCTTTTTGGGCCCATGTTTGTCTTTGCTTTAATGTGAATTATGAAATGTAATGTAAATAATTAATATGTTGAGTTATAATGTAATGAGTTGATATATTCATATATATTGTGCATTAGCATCACCTTGATCTATATTGAATCAAAGTTTGTACCACTTGGCTTTTGGCTTAGCGCGATTGTGGTTCATTGCATAGGTGACAGGGTAGATCCGGTTGTGCCGGAGAGCTTGTCTAGACCGAGTTGAGTCTAGGCTTGAGTTTGTGAGAGCAGTGTTGTTAGTGGACATCAAGATCAGAGACGAACTGCTAGTATGTATAAATTTCATATTTTGTACTTATTGATTTTGATGTAAACATATGTATATTCTGCTACATTTTTTCGCTGCTTATTAAACAAATAATTTGGATAAACTTTTAGATAAAGTAAATATATCTATATATGTAGTTTAACAAGGAATGTTTTATATATTATCTTTTATCATTTAAGTTAAATGATTTGAGTTTACTCAGATTGATTTTTATGATGATTTGAAGTTTGAAGATTGTTTTTTTTTAAATGGACTGTGACACTCTTATATCCTCTATACGTATATCACATTTAGTGTGCATATGTGGTATCTGTATATTGGGTGTAGGGGTGTTACAGCTGTTTTAGTATCATAGCCTAGGTTTGAGATTCTCAACCTAGGTAAATTGTAAGAAAAACAAAATTTTAATTTTTAAAATATGGTTTTTAAGTAAGATACATGCATTGGCACTGGCAGCTTCTGATCTTTGATGAGGTATATTCTGCTGTGTTTACAGATATAGGTAGTGATGGCGTCTCAGTCACATCAGTCTGTAGAATGTAGTGCTGTGAGTGTAGCTCCTATTGAGGGTAGAGATGGAGCTAGGGTTGAGATAGCTGGAGAGGCACTTGCTCATGTGCCAGAGAGATCAGCTGCTGATGAGATTCCACCGGTTTGGTTACGACATATGGTAGATTTGTTGAGGCAGGCTCCAGTGCAGCAGCCGCCACCGCAACCGCAACTGCAAGTATCAGTGAGGCAGTATGATAAATTGAGGAAGTTCAGAGCTAAGAACTTCTTTGGTACTATAGATCCTGCAGTAGCTGAGTAGTAGTTGGATAGAGTTCAGAGGGTATTCATTCAGCTGCAAGCTACTCCTGAAGAGAAATTTGATTATGCTAGATCTCTTATGCAGAGAGATGCATACGATTGGTGGAAGACGGTTCACATGCAATGGATGATCCACCGACCCTGAATTATGGTTATTTTTTGTGGAAGTTTGAGCAGAAGTACACTCTGAGGGAGTATAAGGATGCTAAGAAGATGGAGTTTTTGAATTTGAGGTAGGATAACTGGACGGTGACAGAGTATGAGGTAGAGTTCATCCGGTTGAGTCATTATGCCTGTGGGATTATTTCGGATGAGATAGACCGGTGCATGAGATTTAAGGAGGGGTTGAGGCCCTCTATTATGTGTATTGTTGCTGGTTCCCGGTATCATGATCTTTCCTAGCTAGTTGTAGTAGCCAGGAGTGTTGAGAGGGCACAGGGTATTGCAGCAGCTGCTACTGAGGAAGAGACCAGAGTTAGGAGACCCTAGTTTGAGGCAGGGTCTTCATCTGCAAAGAGAGACCGAGGAGGTCATTTTCAGAGGCTCAGTAGGGGCCAGAGGCAACCTGGTAGGCCAGTACCACATAAGAGGCAAAGATCGAGACCTACAGTTTCTGTGGCTAGTGCACCGACCCCAATGACTCAGAGATCTACTCCACCTACATGGAGAAGAATTCAAAAATTTTTATTAATTGTTGTTTTCTGAAATTCGGCCTAATAGTGCCCTTAAATAAGGGTTACAAAATTCCTAATTGCATATGGAAAACTAAAACATTCCTAATTGCATAAGGAAAACATTCCTAATTGCATAAGGAAAACATAAAGTATGGAAACAAAATCTTAATCCACTAAGGAAAATATAAAGTATGGAAACAAAATCCTAATCCAATAAGGAAAATATAAAGTATGGAAACAACCAAACTAATCCCTTCAACATAAGAAACGCCCCACACTATTTAGGCTGTCCATGGGCCTTAAATTACTTCCCAAGGCTTTATATGAACCCCCATGGACCTTTCTTGCACTTTGGACCTTTCTTTGGCTAGCCTTTAGCTTCCACACTAAGCATCATAATCAGCTTTGGTGTGCCTTCTTCAAGCTCTATCTCCATCTTCTTGAATGATAATTCTTGAAGCTCTTTGGAAATCTCTTCTTGAATATGCAAAGCCATACTAGCTTGATATCTCTTTGCCTTGCTCTTAGTGATTGGTCCACTTGCTAGCTTCAAGGGATCCTTTCTTGCATCATTTTGCTTAGTCCGCCCATGCAGGTTTTCGGAACTAGCGAGCTGTCCTAATTTTTGCCTAAGCTGCACTTGCGGGTTGTCAACTTAGCGGACTCTTTTTTTTTTAATTTAATTCTTTCTTCATAGATTTGGCTTCAGGAGCATCTTTGTTTGCTTGATACTCCCATTCTCCTTTTACTTGGGATACAACTAACAAAGAATCGCCATAAACTTCCACCTTATCCACCTTCATAATCATTAGGGTTTCCAAACCGAAAATACAAGCTTCGTACTCCACCATATTATTGGTTGCCCTAAATTTCAACTTCTTGGCTAAAGGGACAAGTTCCCCTTTAGGCGACTCTAGTATAACTCCTAAACTTGCTCCTTTCCTGTTCATCGCTCCATCAAAATATATTTTCCACCCTTGTACTTCAATTGCTTCTAAATGTTCATCTGGAAACTCCAAGATTACCTCTTCACTTTCTGGTAATGGTTGTTGAGCTAGGAATTCTGCCACCACTCTACCCTTGATTGTTTTCCTGGTTACATACTCGATCTCAAATTCTTCTAATATTATCAACCATCGACCATATTTCCCAATTAAAGAGGGTGTCTCCCTTAAGTACTTCATTGGATCCAACCTAGAAATTGCTTGCACACTATAAGATTGAAAGTAATGCCACAACTTCTTAGAAGACCAAACCACGACTATACATTTCTTTTCGATGATACTATACTTAATTTCATAAGGTAGGAGCTTTCTACTCAAATAGTAAACGGTATGCTCAATCCCCGACTCATCTGCTTGGGCTAGCATGGCTCCTATTGACTCTTCTTCAACTGCTAAGTATAGTAATAGAGGTTTTCTGGGTTTAGGTGGTTTCAAAACAGGTGGATTCAATAAATATTCTTTTATTCGGTCAAAGGCTTTTTGACATTCTTCATTCCATACTACCGGCTGATTCTTTCTATGCAACTTGAAGATAGGCTCATAGATTGTTGTGAGCTTTGCTATAAATCTGCTAATGTATTGCAGTTTACCAATGAATCCTAGAACTTCTCTCTCCGTCTTTGGGGCTGGCATATCTCTGATTGCTTTGACTTTGTCAGGATCTATCTCAATACCATTCGGACCAATTACATGTCCCAACAATTTGCCTGAAGTAACACCGAATACACACTTCTTCGGGTTTAATCTTCGCTTATACTTCAAAGCTCTATCGAAGAATAATTCTAAGTTTTGGAAGTGTTGCTCCCTTGTATCCGACTTCACCATCATATCATCAACATATACTTCAACTTCTTTGCGCATCATGTCATGAATTAGTGTGATGGCCATCCTTTGGTAGGTTGCTCTAGCATTGTTTAAGCCGAAAGGCATCATCCTATAACAAAATATACCCCATGTAGTAATGAAAGCAGTTTTGGCTTTATCCTCTTGGGCCATTAACACTTGATTGTATCCGGAAAATCCATCTACAAATGAGTGTAGCACGCTAGAGGCTGCACTATCAATGAGAACATCTATATGAGGTAAAGGAAAATCATCTTTAGGGGAAGCCTTGTTTAAATCTCTATAGTCCACGCAGACCCTTATCCTCCCATCTTTCTTTGGCACTGGTACTATGTTGGCTAGCCAATCTGGGTATTCTATCACTTCAAGGAACTTCACTTGTATTTGCTTAGTGACCTCTTCTTTAACCAACTCAGCCCACTCAGGTCTTAGTCGCCTAAAATTTTGTTTGACAGGCTTAATGTGAGTATAAGTAGGAATGTGATGCTCGGCTATGTCTCGATCTATCCCCGACATATCTTCGCAGGACCAAGCAAACACTTCTTCATATTTTTTGAATATTTTTTCAAATCTCTCTCTCTCATCAGGAGTAAGGTTGGATGCTACGCTAATGTTTTTAGGATTTTAAGTTGTTCCCAAATTTAATGATTGTGTGTTAACAGAATTAATATTAAAGATGCTCATGTAACCGCTATTTGAATGTATGCAACCATCAGGAGAAACATCACATAAGTAAGCAAAATCAGACTTTATTGCATTCATTTTGGAAAAGAAAACATCATCATCCTTATACAAAGCAGACAAATTAAAATCAAAATCAAAATCATTGTTCTCAGAATCATAAGGCAGGATGTCTTCAAACCTTTCCTCGACCAGGGCAGCAATCTCTTCCAGAGTCTTCTCGGCTTTTAGGGTAGCTTCATTCTTCTCTTTTGGATTGGATTCTTTATTGGTTGACAGGGTGAGCTTTTTCTTCAATTTGCAAACCAGCTTGGAGAAGGTCTTTGAAATCACTGATGAGTGTATGAGACATCCTCTCACGAAGACTAGGCAACACCCCTCTCACAATCATCCTTATTTGATCAGATTCATCGGGCCTCTTCTTGAGTAAAGCGGCCTTGTTTCTCCACCTTTTCACATAGTCCACAAAATTCTCATTTGGCCTTTGCCTAATGGACTCCACCTCCATCAAGGTAACTTCTAACTCAACATTATATCCATATTGTTGGATGAAGGCTTTGTAAAGTAGATCCCAACTCTTTTGTGTTCCTTCTTCCAAGGTATTGAACCAATTTTGGACAACAGGGTCCGGTCCAATGAGAGCATGAAGTACCTTAGAGTTTGAGCCTTAGTAGCTCGGGCAGACTGCATGGCAGTGATATATTGCTTCACATGGAGATGAGGATTTTCGGTGCCATTGTACTTTGCAAAGGATGGCATCTTGAACTTGTATGGAACCTCTTCTTCTTGTTTAAATAGTTTGTCGATCTCAGACATCTCTTCAGTTTTCAGCTTCTTCTCAAATCTCTTTTCTAAATCAGCAATCATCTTTTCAACATCAGAAGTTTCGGTCTTTTCAATAGTTGCCTTCTCAATAACCTTTGGCTCCTTCTTCTTCTCTTGAACATCTTGGCAGTATTGAGCCCAATCATCATCATCATCAATGACCACCTTTTCATCTTCAATAACTACTTCACTAACTTTGTTCTTCCCTTTATCCTTTGGTTTCTTAGTGCTAGTAGATGCCTTGGCATGGTTTTCTAAGATTGCAGTCAATTGGTTCTTCATGGTCTCAGCTAGGGCCTCTTTGATTTCTTCCATCTTGGCATTGAGGGCCTCATCCACCATCCTTTGAATTTGTTTGGGCTCCATTATTTTAGGTGAGCAAGTGATTGAGTCGTTGATAGATACTTCATCTCCGGCGTAGGTCGGATTATTGTAAGCTTTAGAACTATCGTAATCCAGGGCTGTGAGCCAGAGAGGATTAATGATATGAGATGCAAATGTATGCATGTATGCATGTATGCACAAACAATCAACAAATAAGGATAAATAGGACATTCCTTCCAACCTTATAACATCCACACACGAATGGCGAGTCTCTTTTCCTAGGTATATGGTTAACAAAATACCAACATGCGGTACCTTGCTTTCGAATATTTCCCTAGGACGTTTAAACCAATAGTTATATTTTCGAAAATGGAAATCAATCCATGATAATTCCTATTAATTAGGTTTTAATCCATTCAACCAACTATAGTAGCTTTTATGCTATATTGGATTAAAACGAAATTAAGAGGTTTATTATAAATAGATTTCTCACTTGAAAAAAGGTAACTAATGATTCATGCCAAAAACAAGCCCATGGTTAATTTGTTCTTAGTGTAAACTAGGCCCATAATTGATTTTTGGTATTTCATAATTGACCTAAATATTTTTGCAAGCTCTTTGTAAAAAATGGTTGGGTAAAAAATAGTTTTGTTTCTAAGCCCATTGTAAAAGATTTTAGAAAAATGGATTTTGGGCTTAGTATTTGGGCCATGGGCCAAAGAATTTTTGATTTGTTTTTTGAAAAGTCTTATGTCCAAAGACCATCTTAAAAAAAATTTTAAAAATAGCTTTGGTCTTTTGGATTTTGAGCTTACAATATACTTAGGTCATATTAGAAAAAGAACAAATCAAATGAGCCATGATTTAGACTAAGATAAACTAACCATAGTCAAACAACATGCATTTGGGGTAAAACCTAAGGAAAGTAACTAGGCCAATTACATGAGCTTTAGTCTTTGGGTTAAAAGGCTTAGGTTCCCATAGCAAGTATATAACAAACGGTACGAGGCTATGAGTGGTTATGCCATGCTCGATCTCCATACCTTGAGTGAAAGTATGGTATCACTTACATAACATAACACGGGTAACACGGGTATCCTAACTCACGCACACGATGCAATCTAATATGATGCAATGGATAATATCATTATAAGAAAGAATAGTATAATATAAATACCAATGGAATCAACTTCTCTTATCCCCAGTGGAGTCGCCACTATGAGCGGGGATTTTTGCCCCCACTCCAGGTGGAATGGTTCTTCCGACTTCGACACTGTTTAGGCTCGGGGCCTTAGAGAACATGGACCTAAGTCTAGAGAAAAATGGAGTCGCCACCCGGACGGGCCGGGAAAAAGAAAGGGGTGGATGACTCGATTCCTAAGGAATCCCCAACCCCCTAATGGGTTCGGAAAGTTGGGTACGTGTGGGGAAGGTGAGAAATGGCCCAGCACCCCCACAACGCCTGGTTCATTGGAACCGGCCTCCTTTACAGGTCTTAATATTATAAAATTCTTACATATAACAATATTATCCATATTACACACAATAATTAAAAGAAAGCATCATTATATTAAAATCAAAGCAATGTCCAAAACAAAGCAAATAAATGGACACCCATCCAAGGATGGAAACATGTCCTTACATCACATGCCTAAATAGGACACCCACCAAAAGGTAGAAACATGCCCTTTACATAGGTTCTAAAATAGAAAAGCAAATTAAATTACATGATGTTTAACTAATGAGGTATCCACCAAGTGGAAACATACCTCTTACAACTTTTGGAAATCTAAATTAATTGATAAAAGTAAATAATCATTCATCATAAATAAATCATTCATCAAAGCTATTAATCAAAATATAAAATAAACATCCATCCATGATAAATTAAATAAATCATGTATTGAAATTAAATAAATTAAAGCATAAGAGATAAATCAAAGTATAATCAAGTATGGAATTGAATAAAGCAAATAAAAGTTCAATTATAGCTACTGTGACTTTTTATGGAATTAAAATAGATTAGGGTTTTATGTTTTAAAAGGTTGGTAAGACTCTTTGATTAACAAAATTACGGTTTGAATGATGAAATCATGAAACTAGGGTTTTAGACACTTTAAAATACTTTTGATTTGTGATTTTTGAATGATGATTTCAAGCTACTGTGTAAATGTAAATTTATGGTTTATTAATGCCTTAAAGGATTAAAGCTTAGAAAAAGATAGGGTTTAAGGTTTTAAAGGGTTAGGGTTTACTATTTTAGGTTTAAAAGTTGAATTATGGTTTAGTGTTTTTAGAATTTATGGTTACGGGTGATTTGTTAATTTTAAAGTTTGGAAAAAACAATTTGATAATTTTATGAAGTTTTATGAAATTAAACAAACGTATTGAAGTTTTTATAAGTAGAAAAGATGTTTTTTAAGGCTTTTTGAATGAAATAGAACCTAGTTTAAAGTTTTGAAAGAAACATAATCAAATTTTGGTTTTGTTGAAGAATATGTTCAATTAGGGTTTTGAGACTTTGAAGAGGCAAAAAATAACAATTTTAAGTCTTTTTGGAAAATAAAGTAACGTATTAGTGTTTTTGACTTGGGAAAACTAAATTAAAGTTTTAAGATTTTAACTTTTGAAAAAACACAAAAATCCTAGTTTTAGCTGCTGTGTAAAAAAACAATTAAAGAAAATCAATTAACACATACCTTCTTTTGATGATTCCTCCAAAAACAATTCTTCTTGGATGAACTAGCTCCAAAGACAAGCCATTTTTGCCTTTGAATTCTTTAAATTGTGCTGCTGCTCCTTTAAAAATTAATTGAATTGAATTATTGCTTTTCCTTCCTTGATTTGGTTTCCAATTTTCCAAGCTACTGCCAATTTTTTGCTACCCCAATTTGGTTGCCTTTGGTCCTTATTTATAAGGGTTTGATGTAGTTTAATCCTAATTAGCTAAGGCAAGTAATATTAATAAAAAAAAAGAAACCAAAACCTAATTGGATTAGGTTTTGAAAAATTTGCGTCGAAAAATTTGCGCTACCGAAAAAAATTGCCGCAGGAAAAAATGCGCTGGAGAAAAAAAAACTGCCGCAGAAAACTACGGCAGTGGGCGGGCTGGGGCGTCGCCCGTAGGAATTTCCTGGGGGTGAAATAGAAATTCTATTTCGCTCGCAGGATTTTCCTGTGAGCTGCTGTCGATTTTTCCGATTCCGGTTTTTATTTTTATTTTATTTTTTGATTTTTATTTGTTTATTTTTATTTTTATTAATAAAAATTAGATACTAAAGAAAAAATTATTTAACAAAAATTATTTTGGACCAATTAGATAACAAAAATCATTTTGGACTAAATAAAACATATTTGATCGAATTGGGTCAAAAATTAAGGGTCTACAGCAGTGTTGTTAGTGGACATCAAGATCAGAGATGAACTGCCAGCATGTATAAATTTCATATTTTGTACTTATTGATTTTGATGTAAATATATGTATATTCAGCTGCATTTTTCCGCTGCTTATTAAAGAAATATTTTGGATAAACTTTTAGATAAAGTAAATATATCTATATATGTAGTTTAACAAGGAATGTTTTATCTATTATCTTTTATCATTTAAGTTAAATGTTTTGAGTTTACTCAGATTGATTTTTATGATGATTTGAAGTTTAAAGATTGTTTTTTTTAAAATTGGACTGTGACACTCTTATATCCTCTATACGTATATCACATTTAATGTGTATATGTGGTGTCCATATATTAGGTATAGGGGTGTTACAGCTAATTTGTCAAGGGAATAATCCATCCTCATAGGTAAGAAATGAGCTGACTTTGTCATTCTATCCACAACTACCCAAATTGCATCATGCTTTCTTTGAGTCAGAGGAAATCCAGTAAGAAAATCCATAGTTACTCTATCCCACTTCCATTCGGGCACTGATAAGGGTTGCAACAACCCTGAAGGAACTTGATATTTAGCCTTTATCTTCTAACAAGTGAGACACTTGGATACAAATTTTGCTATATCCTTTTTCATACCCTTCTACCAGTAACTTTATTTTAAATCTTGGTTTATTTTAGTACTCCCATGTTGCATAGCAAAAGCCGATTGACGTGCTTCTTCTAAAATCTTTTTCTTCAATTTTGTATCTTATGGCATACATAATCATGTTCTATAACTCAAACTACCATCATTTCCTATTTGAAAATCTCCACTCTCCACCTTTTGACAATCTTGCATAATTTTCTGAATATTCACATCTACCTTTTGTGCTTCTTTAATTTGTTCTAAAATTAATGGCTTAGTTTGCAATTCTTCCACAAGTGCACCATCATCATCAATTTCAAATTTAGCATGTAAGGCTTTCAATTCAACTAACAACATAAAAGAATAAGCAATTAACCCTGCCATTGACTTCCAAATCAGAGCATCTGCAACTACATTAGCCTTGCCTGGATGGTAATCAATCAAACAATCATAATCTTTGATCAACTCTAACCATCACCTTTTCCAAAGATTTAACTCTCTTTGCATACCCAAATACTTCAAACTTTTATGATCTGTATAAATAAAACATTTCTTCCCATATAGATAATGTCGCCAAATCTTTAATACAAATACTATAGCTGCCAACTCTAGATCATGAGTAGGGTAATTCAACTCATGTGGTTTCAATTGTCTAGAAGTGACTCTACCTTCTTGCATTAATACACATCCCAAACCATTATGTGAAGAATCACTATATATCACATATGGTTTGTTTCCTACAGGTAGAGTAAGAATAGTAGCTTGAGTCAACATATCTTTTAATTGTTCAAAACTCATTTGGAATTTGTCTATGCATACAAATTTCAACCCTTTCTGAAGTAATTTGGTATAGAAAACCTTTTTACAAATCGACGGTAATAACCTTCCAATCCAAGAAAACTCCTCACTTCTGTAAAATTTTTAGGTAGACTCCAATTCAAGATCGCCTCAACTTTACTTGGGTCTACTCTAATCCCTTCTGCTGAAACAACATGTCCAAGAAATGTTACTTGATCTAATCAAAACTCATACTCAGATAATTTTGCAAACAATTTCTTTTCCCTTAATATATGCAATATAATTTGTAAATGTCTATCATGATATTCCTTACAGTGCGAATACACCAAAATATCATCAATAAACACCGCTACAAATTGATCTAAATAAGGCCAAAAAATCCGATTCATTAAATCCATAAAAATTGCTGGTGCATTCGTCAACCCAAAAGGCATCACAAGAAATTCATAGTGTCCATACCTCATATGAAAAGCAGTCTTGGGTACATCTACCTCTTTCATTCTCAATTGATGATACCCTGATCTCAAATCAATTTTAGAAAACACAGCTGATCCCTTCAATTGGTTAAAGAGATCATCAATATGAGGTATTGGATATTTATTCTTAATGGTCACCTTATTCAACAGTCATTAATCAATACATAATCTCAAGGTACCATCCTTCTTTTTAACAAACAAGACTGGTGTTCCCCATGGTGAAACACTAGAGCATATAAATCTCTTATCCAACAATTCCTGTAAATGCACCTTCAACTCCTTCAACTCAACTGGTACCATTCAATAAGGGGTAATAGAGATAAAAGTTATACTTGACATCAAATCAATACCAAACTCCACTTCTCTCACCGGAGGTAACCCTAGTAGCTCATCTGGGAATACATCCGGAAAGTTGGCTATTGTAGGAATACTATCAAGCTTAGACTTCTTTGCTCTAATATCCACTATATGTGCTAAATAAGCTTTGCACCCCTTCCTCGTCATCCTTTTAGCAGCCACTATAGAAATAAAAGTAGACAAGAGGTGTCTTGGCTTACCTCTCCCTACCACTTCTTTATCCTCGGATGTTCTTAAAGTAACAATCTTCTACTGACAGTCAACTATAGCTCTCTGCCTCGACAACCAGTCCATACCCAAAATAATATCATATTCCCTAAATGGCATCTCAATCAAATCATCGAGAAATTCTTCTTCTTGTACCATAATAGGACTATCTCGGTGTAGACCCTTAATTTTTGACCAAGTCCAGTCCAATATTTTAAAATAATTCCAAAATAAATTTAAAATATTTATTATTTATTTATAAAATTTATTATTTATTTTAATAATAATATAATATTTATTTTTAATAATAAAAATAAAATATAAAATATAAAAAAATCAGACGAATCAGAGGACGACGCGTGGCAATGGCAGCAGCTGCTTGCGTGGTAAGCCAATGCTCGCTCGCCTATTGCTTGTGTGCCAGCAGCCCAGTGCATTACAACAATTGGCCAGTAGCTAGTGGCAGCCCGCGTGCGCTAATAATTTTGCCGAAAACCTTATTTAGCTCGGCTTTAATTTATTTTCCTTAACAGCCTATTATTTTCTTAAGCCAATAGTATTAGGTTTTATTTTCTTATAAATAGCATGGTTAAACAATTAGGAGAGGACTTTTACTTTCGACGAAGAATTAGGATTTTTGAGAGAATTAAACACAAAAATAGGGACGGCACAATTATTCAAGAATTATTCAAGGACATTTGGTTTTTTTTGGACTTTGGCAATTTTATTCAGGGAGGACTTTTGATTAACGAATAAACCCTAGCAAATTTTCTTCAACAAAGGAAGCAAAGACAAGGATAGAAAAAGAAGATCAATGACACACAAAATTTACAAAGGCAGTGCACTCACTGTCTTGGAAAATGTAATGTCCCTAATGATACCCTAAAATTTTGGAATGCTTATTTGTGAGGATTGGATTAAATAATTTAAAGTGTATATGTTATGTATATGGAGATAAAAATAATATATACAAAATTATGTCTTTTTGGTCAAAAGATATTTTATATTTAAATGGATTTGTTTAATGTTAGTGGAAGATGATGTTAGTGGGTGATTATTATATTGTTTAAATGTATGGTGGAGAGTGATTTGGGGAAAAGAGGTTTGGTTAAAAGAGAAGAGTGGTTGACTTTCTTTCTTTCTTCTTCTTCTTCTTTCATCTTCATCTTCTTCTTTTCTTCTCTTTAGCATGCCACCCTTATCAACCAAAGGAAAAGAGATTTTGTCCAAGCTCAAGAGATTGAAGGATTTCAAGAGATCAAGTTGGAGTTTTAAGGATTTTCTTCACTTTTGGTAAGTTTCCAACTTGTTTCTTAGTTTTCTTTTGAGTTTGTGTTCTTGGGTTTATTGGATGGTTGTTGTAGATGTGTTTATGGTTATTTTGGTGTGTTTGAAGTGTTTTGTCTTGGTAACTTTGATTTTTTGGGTAAGAGAGAAAAGGGTTAAGTTTGGTGAAAGAGGCAAGTGTGTGGATTGTATGATTTTTGAGTTGTGAATATGGTGGTGTTGTTGCTTTAAGAGGTAAGTACACACTTTGAATGATTGCATACATTTATATGACATTGGGACTTAACACATTTAGTTGAAAAATGTGTTAAGTTACTTGATATATTGTTGATGAATGAATTATATGTTATGATATTCATAATGTGAATTATGTTGATGTATCAATGCAATTGAGTAAAGTATTGTATATGAAAAGAAATGTGGAAAAATGTGATATGAGATGTGAAAATATAATGTAACCAATCGATATTGAGATGAAATAGAAGAATGAGAAAAATGAGAAAAGATGATATACTAAGGTAATGAGCCTAGTTTGATTATGAGAAATGAATTGTGAAAGAGATTGATAATGAGATAAATGAATTAATTGTGTGCCTAGTAAGTTATTCAATTTTCAGAGTTCTGGGTTTGGCGGCATGCCTATGAATCGCTGGGCAGGTGAAAAGACCAGGTCGTAAGCCGAGCCCAGCTGAAAAATGTGAAATATAATGTTTTTGGGGTGAAAAGACCGGGTCGTAAGCCTCAAAAGCTGCAACAGTCTAGCCGGATTGAGGACCAAGATACTGAGGCCTAAGGGTCTAGCCGGGTTGAGGTCCAAGAGACTGGGTCTGTTACATTATCCATGGATATATATATTGCCTACGGGCTTGATAAATGTGATTATGGACCAAAGCAGTAACTCTAAACTTTGAATAGCATATTAGTTTCGTTTTGGGCCCATGCTTGTCTTTGCTTTAATGTGAATTATGAAATATGATGCAAATGATTAATATGTTGAGATATAATGCAATGAGTTGATTTATTTATATATATTGTGCATGAGCATCACATTGATCTATATTGAATCAAAGTTTGTACCACTAAGCTTTCTGCTTAGCGTGATTATGGTTTATAACGCAGATGACAGCGTAGATCCGGTTGTGCCGGAGAGCTTGTCTAGACCGAGTCGAGTCTAGGCTTGAGTTTGTGATAGCAGTGTTGAGTTGTGGACATCAAGATCAGAGACGAACTGCCAGCATGTATAAATTCTATAATTTTGTAAACATTGGTTTGATATATATATATATATACATATGTATTTTCCGCTGCTTATTTAACAAATGTTTTGAATAGACTGTTTAGATAAACTTTTGGGTACTAATGTTATATATATATATGTATTTTAATGAAGGAATTTTTTATCTTTTACTATTTATAATATAGGTTGAATGATTTAAGTTTACTTGGACTGACTTATGATGATTATATGTTAAAGTTTAAAGTTTGGTTTTTTAAAATGAACCGTGGCACCCCTTTATCCGGTATACGTATATCGCGTGTTGTGCGGGTGTATGCGGTGTGTGTATATGGGGTACGGGGGTGTTACAGAAAAGCTCACCTAGAATTCTCAATCAACGATTTTGGTGGAGCCAACAAACGATGGTATACTCTCAATTAAATAAATACAAATGCTTTGATTATTTTAAATATTGAAGAAGTTCATTCTTCATCTAAATAAAGTTATAGTATGCTAATTCTTTTAAAATCAATTCATATATTAGTTTACATGGAGTGCAGATTTCTATTATTATTTTTCTACATCATATAAACTAGAATAAGTACACTTGCTGGCTCAGGATATTTATTTGTTTTCTATTGCGCATGGTTATTTAATCAATATGCTATATAGACTCACTTAAGGTTTTTCCATAAAAACTCACAATAGCTTTATTTAAGCTCTTTAAAAATATTCATAGTGACTTTAATTCGTATAAACTTTAGAACTTTGGTCAGCATTCAAAAATCTCAAAACCCTTTTTTCTAAATCTTAAACCCTGAAATTTTAATTTTCAACATCAAAACCTACAACCCTAAAAGCCAGTTTTCAAAATGTTTAGGGGCACCGCCCTGATCCCACAAGGGACCGCCGTATGGGCTCATTGAAGGGGTCAATATTTATTTGTATATTATAAGTCTTTGTGTTTAACTTCCTTTATTTTAAATCCTAATTTAGTTTTTAAAATTCTAAAAACCTTAATTTAGGATGTAAACCCTAAACTTATACGTTTATTGCTTTATTCAATTTTAGATTTGATTATCTGGTTTATTAAATGTTTTGATGTTTATTTAATTTCTATGTTTGATTTGTTTAATTTATCATGGATGAATATTTTCTTTATTATTTTTTTTTATTAAAATTGTAAGAGGTATGTTCCATGATTGGGTACCTCATTAATTAAGCTTCATGTAATTTAAATTTTTTTCATAATTTGGGATTTATGTAATGGACACGTTTCCACCTTTTGGTGGGTGCCCTATTTAGTTTTGGATATTGGACGATGTAAGGACATATTTTCATCCTCGGATAAGTGTCCATTTATTTGTTTTATTTGAACATTGATATAATTTTTAATAAAGTGGATGCTTATTATGATTGCATGTAGTATGGATAATATTGTATTAATTAAGAATTTTATAATATTAAGACCTGAAAAGGAGGTCGGTTCCAATGAACCGAGCGCTGTGGGGGTGTTGGGCCAATTTTAACCTTCCCTACGCATACCCAACTTTTTGAACCCATTAGGGGGTTTGAGATTCTTTAAGAATTGAGTCATCCACCCTTTTCTTTTTCCCAGCCTGTCCGGGTGGTGACTCCATTTTCTCCGAGCTTAGGCCCATGTTCTCTAAGACCCTAACAGTGCCAAAGTAGCAAGAATCATCCCACATGGGAGTGGGGGCGAAAATCCGCGCTCACACTCGGTAAACTCTACTAGTTATCACACTATGCCCTAAGGGATTAGTCACCAATACATCAAATCTAAAGATTCATAATGCATATCACACACAAGTAAAATTGATGCAATAATATATGAATGAGCAGTTCCAAGATCTATCACTGCATGCATAGAGGCACTGAATAAAGAAAAAGTATCAGGTATGACATCTGAAGCATCTGGCTTCTTTTGCATCACATAAACTTTCTAAACAGCTCTAGTCTCCTCCAACCTACTAACAGATGTCGAATCCCCTCTCTAACTAGCTCCAAATATACCACCTCAACTTCACTTACCTCCTCTATTGCTTTGTCTAGATATTGTTATATCAATTGATCTCTCATCAAGTGGATCTGGACAATCTCTAATAAAATGACCTAAAGATCCACAACTAAAACAACCTCTGAAATATGCTCCCCGACAAACCCCTCTATGCATTTGACCACACTGGGTACAAGTGGGTGGAGGAGATCTCTATGTAACTGGGATCAAAGTACTGGCCACTAAAATAGCAAGTCCCTGTCTCTATCTATGCTGCTGATATCCTCTGCCAAATTACCCCTGGCTTCTACCAGACCTCTGTGAAAAACTCCCTCAACTCCTCTTAGATGATGAAGATCCTACCTCTGACTGAGGTCTCCTGTCTCTACTCTCAGTTCTAGCAGCTGCTGCAAGTCCTTGTGCCTTCTCTACACTTCTGACAGCTGCAACTAACTTGGAGAAATCCTTATACCATGAGCCTGCTACCAAACACATAATAGTCGGCCTCAAACCCTCCTCAAATCTTCGGCACCTATCTATCTCATCAGTCAGAATCCATTCTGCATATTTGGTCAATCGAATAAAATTCTTTTTATACTCTGTCACTACCTTTGTATCTTGTTTTAGACTTAAAAACTCCTTCTTTGCATCTTTATACTTTCAGGGAGTACATTTCTTATCAAACTCCTGTAGAAAATTGGTATAAGTCAACACTAGAGGATCATCAGTGGCATGAGGAACTATCTTCCACCAATCATAAGTGTCCCTCTACAGAAGAGACATGGCATAATCAAAATTCTCTTCTGCACTAGCCTATAACTGGATAAATATCCTCTAAACTTTATCCAGCCACTGCTTCGCTATAGCTGGATTTGTAGTGCCAAAGAAATTCGTAGCTTTGAACTTCCTTAAATTATCATACTTTCTGGTTGGTAGTTGTTGCTGCTGTGGCGGCGGCTATGGTTATGGCTGCACCGGAACCTGTTGTAATAATTTCACCATATGGCACACCCATCCTGGTGGAACCTATTCAACTGCTGGTCTAGCTAGCACTGATGGCTCCCCATCAGATCCTATACTTGCTCTAGCTATACCTTCCCATGGGTTAAAGCTCTCTACACTACCCTCATCTTATCCATAGGATCGAGACATCTCTACTACCTATATATGTTGCAAGATCAAAGGTTGCCACATTCAAGATCAACTCAAATGCCTATGCATATGCATGTACAACACATTTTTAAAGTCAACTTTGAAATCCCCATTTTTTTCACTAAATATTTACCAAGGTTAAAAATCTCAAACCTAGGCTCTGATACAAAAAAAAAATGTAACACCCTTACAAACTACCCACACATAGTACACATTCCCTTAAATATGTAGTATGCACAGATAGGACATAAGAGCATTACTAAAACACATTAATCGTACATTACAGGTTCAAATTATTTAGTTGATAGTTTATGTTATTAAATAAATAAATAAATAGCTATAAGAAAGATAAATCATTTTATAGAAATTTTGCCAGAGTTTCATTAAAAATACGAGAATTAAGAAATTTAATCAATTCAACCTGTATATAGATATAATAGTTCTCAAAATATTCTCTTTCACTGACATTCCAAAATTTCATATTTTACATGCATACATGTATAAATATGTGAGTATGATATTACTTATTTACAAAACATGTTTTAGTCATAATACAATTCATTATATTATACAAAATAGATGTTACATCCACAACACCTCAAAAGAAATATTTACATGCTATCCTTAGGCTTGACCTGTGGCAATCGATGGTTCTAGTATCCGATCACTATCTAAGCTTAACCTGGCTTAAAAGGACTCGCAACTTATATTCTATCACCTGCATCATAAATAATTCACGCTGAGCTGCAAGCTCAGTGGTATATACTTGATAATGCGATATTAATATGACAACATAATATAAAGATACATCAAACTTTAATATAAAAACAAATGTATACAAATATAATTAGCATACATCATGCAATGGGCCTACAATCCTTATATAATAAACTAGTTCTAGAACCATTTTTTTGGTCTATCTCATCACAATGATACCAATGTGATGTAGCAATATCTGTGACACCCAGTGTCTCATCCATAACGTATATCAACAGTAGTGACATCAACGTGTCTAACTCAGGGGCATATCAATATTTGTGACACCTAATGCCTCACACCATACATATATGGCATGCCAACTACCAAACACAATGTTCTGGCAACTATTTATAATATAAGGTAACAAGCAACATTTCACATTATGTATATATATGCCATTCACCATATGTCTCATCAACATACTAACATTTATCATAATCATCATATTTTATTATTGTTGTTCATTTTATAATCATATATACATTCTTAATACAACATATATAAAAACATAGCCATCCAAGCCATTTACTACACACATATAGTGCGAAATACGGCAATAAACATCAATATACCAACCCCACAGCCATGGCATCCAATAGCCATGCCCGTGGGAAGTGAAATGAAGCTATAAAACATCATTTAAGACCCCCACAGTTGTGTCCCCTAAAGGCCACGCCCGTGGCATTCATTTCGCTTTTGTTTCTTCACCATTTTCATATGAAATAGCCCCTCATGCAATCCCATGGCCGTGGCCATGCATGGCCACACCCATGGTATCCCAAATCACTCTTTTACACAATTTTCAACAACAAAGCACACATTTATCAACTTAGAATGATGCAAAACAAAGGCAAGAACATTATCCAAGTATATACTTACCTTCTTGAAGCTCAAAATTCAAAAAAAAAAAACTTCTTTGCACAATAATTTCTCCTAATCTTTCACTTCCTTATATTAGTTCCTTCACTCAATTCAATCAACCCCTAATCAATTTATAAATTCAAAATGATATTAATAACTCACATAAACATCTATAAATCCCTTTTTAACCTTGAATTATTAGCCTTAACTTTAGCCAACATCATTCCAAATCATTATCAAGTTTAGAATCACCATTATTACATAAATTTTATATTATAACTTTCCTTATGTTTCATGAAATCCCAATTCTCATATCAATCCTACTAAAAAGAATCATCAAAAGTTATGAAACTTACTTGTTACTTGAATTAAAATTCAAGCATCTTTCAATCCTTGTGAAAAACTAACTAAACTTGATGAATTGAAGAACTCAAATCACTTCTTTGCTAACAATTGAGGTCAGCCATGTAGAGAAGGAAAAGAAAGAAGAAGAAAGGAAAATTCTAAAAAATGTTTTGTTGTCTCATATTTTTCCACTAAGTATATATGTATTATTTAATTCAGATGTTTTATATAAAATATTATTATTTTATATTTTAACTTTTAACTTTTACTTCTTTACTACTTATATTTAACCTTTATATTATATATATCATTTAAATTTAACTTTTTATATGTGAAGTATATGTTATTTATACTTCTATCTCTTTTATCTAGACCACCCTTAATCTCTCACCAATTAATATATTAATAGATTCAATAAAAATCAGGGCATTACAGTTTTTCCTGAACAGGTAGATTACCCTAGCCTTAGTAAAGAATTCCTAATGTCTCTACAAACTGAGAAAAGTACTAATTCTGCCTTAGGGTGTGTAGACCCTTAATTTTTGATCCAGTCCAGTCCAAATATTTTAAAATAGTCCGAAATAATTTTTGTGGTATATATTATTTATTTTAATATTTAATATTTATTTTGATTTATTTTACTTATTACTTATTATTTATTATTTATTTATATTATTTATAAATATTTAATATTTAATATTATTTATTTTAATATAATATTTATTTTACTTTTCATTTATTATTTATTTATTTTTCAAAATATATATTTATAAATAAAAAATAAAAAATAAAAAAAATCGGCGATGAAAGTTGCTAGCTCGACGAAATGGCTTGGGCCAATTCGCCGCAGGAGCACTTAGGTATATATATATATACCCCCCGCGCAATATTGCCTGCGCCCAGCAGCAGCTCTCCCCCAGCTCGCCCAGCTCCAATCTCGCCTGGGCCTGCAAGCAGTTTCCGCTGAACCTTATTTTACTTTGTTTTTTTATTTTATTTTCAAAATAGATTTTAATTTCCTTAATATACTAGGTTTTTTTTTTGCCTATAAATACCACATTAAAAACACAAAAAAAATTACTCAAGAATTATTTAGATTCTTCTTTGCAATTTACTCAGAACCTTGGACTTGTGAAGGAAGACCAAGAGGCAGCAAGCAACAAACAATCATCCAACAATAACCAAATATGTTGATCAAACAAACAATCCATAAAAGGCAGCACACACTGACTTTGTTATTGTTCAAACAGAATTAAAATTATGGTGGAACAAACAATGGAGGTTTGAGTTTCTATTAACTTGTTTATATTTACAATAGCCTCATTATTCAATTTGATTAATTATTTAAACATAGAATAGATGGGTTTTTATTTAAGCACATTGATAAATTGTTTTATTTACCATCTACTCTATTTAAAATCTTAAAAAATTATTTTTTGAAACCCTAATATCTTAATACCCATTAAATTAATTTTTAAAGTCTAAAACCCTAATTGCATTTTTCTAATACTACAAAATAATAATCTATTTTCTCAAAACCATAATCAATCATATTGTTCTAAAATTTACGATAGCCTATTCTTTCCAAACACCTAACTTTTAATCCTATTTTCATGAGCTTCAATTTTATTTACTTAAACCCTAAACCTAAATATTATTTTCATAAAAATTCCAAAAACTCTAATCGTTAAACATAAAATATATGAAACCCCAATTTTATTTAAGAAACCTTAATTGATGCATAAACCCTAAATTTATATACTTACTGCTTTATTTAAATTAGTTGTATGTTTATTATACATTTTGATTGATGGTTCATGTCCTTGATGAATAATTTACTTATGATGAATGGTTGATTATTTTTATTGATTTGCTTTGGTTTCAAAACATTGTAAGAGCTATGTTTCCATGTTTTGTGTAACACCCTTATACCCAATATACGTACACTACAAACTCCCTCCATATGTAATATACGAATATATGATACAAGAAATGTCATAACCCATTTTAAACAATCAAATCTTCAATTATAAAATATGTATAACTTAAAACATTTAAGCAATATCATATAAATAGTAAATGAAATACTACTTTCTATACATATATATATATATATTCTTCATTATCAAAGATTTATCCAAAACATTTTCAATAATTTGCGAAAGCAGGATCTACATATATATATATATACATCGAAATCAATTTGTACAAAAATATAAGATATATACATGCTGACAGCTTGTCTCTGATCTTGATGTCCAGAACAACTTTGCTCAAGATCTCAAGCCTAGACTCGACTCGGTCTAGACGAACTCTGTAATATCCCAATGTATGCTTTAGAAGTTTTGAATATTGTTGTTGTTTTAAATTGGATTGAATGTATATGTGTTATGGGAAAGGAAAGAGTGTATAGAGAGAAGTGTATATGTTGTTTATATGATAATATATATAACATATATGCAAGTAAAAAGAGTGGTCAAGGGAAGAAGATATTTATTTGGTTTTTGTAAAATTACTAAAAGAGGGCAAGTGCTTTAAAGGAAGTCAAAACAAATTGTATAAGGGTGTTTAGGTAATTGCTCTTGTTGAAATACTTGGTGGAGATTTAAAGAGGAGTTGACTTTGTTTCTTCATTGTTCTTTTCTTCTTTTCTTTTTGTTGTGGCCGGCTCCTCCATAGACAAGGGAAAGCAAGTGAGCAAGAGAGGATTTTGATGTTCTAAGCTCAAATTGAAGGAAGATCTAAGTGATCAAGTTGGTGATTCAAGAAGTTTTATAACTTTGGTAAGTCCTTTTTTGATATCTTTGCTTATTTGAAGTTGTGTTGTGAAATTTATAGATGATTTAAGAGTGTGTTGTTTGATTGTGATATGTTTAAGAGTGTTTGATTAGATTGATTATGGATTTTAAGGATGGATTGAAGAAAAGAGTAAGTTGGTTGGAAGAGATGGTGTTGTATTTGTGTTTAGGGTTTTGTGATGATATTTGTGATTTGTGTTTGTTATAGATGTGGAGTTGTTTTGGTGTTTTTGTAAGTTTAAGATGGTTTTTGGGTATGTTTTGTTAAGTTTGTTTGAAGTGGATGTTGGTGAAAAGAAGTGTTTTAATGGGTGTTTTGTGGTTTTGGCCGGAATCTGAGTTTTTTTGCCTGACACGCCCAGGAGCACGTCTAGAGTTTTAGGCGTGTCAATTGTGTTGGAGGCAGTAGGTTTGACATGACCAGTAACACGCCCGTGTTATTAAGCGTGTCATATCTACTGTGAGATTGGAGAGTTTACACGGCCATGAGCACGCTCATGTTGTTGGACGTGTTGATATTTTTCAGAGAGACAGAATGTATTACACGCCCAGTGACACGCCCATGGTTCTGAGTGTGTAAAAGCTTCTGTGTTGTGAAGTTAGGGCACGGTCAGGGACACGCCCGTGTGGTTGAGCGTGTCATGTTTAGGGTTTGCCCTAATTAACTCTTAATTTGATTATCTCATGTGTATCCCTAAGCAAGTGTATGTTATTATTTTTGGATTAGGTCTTGAAGAAAGTGATTTATCATTGATCTAAGAAGTAAAAGAATCTTGGAAAGGAAGTGTTTAGAGTTGTGTGAATTGTTATTGAGGTAAGTACAAACCTTGCATTGTTGCATACATTCACTTGATATGACATTATTGTTATATATGAATAATGTTATGTTTTGCACATTGTGAATCTTGTGAAATGTACTATATGTATAATGTGAAATGAGATAATTGAGACATGTATGCATATATGATTATGTTCAATGTAATTGATTATGAATATATGAAAGATGATGTATTATATTGTGATTTGAGACATGATGATTCAAATGTGATGAGAAGCCATTGTGAGTGGCTATGGTTATGCAAATGAAAGTGTTGAGGCATGATTGCCTATTTGATATTGAGATACAAATTGAGAAAGAGAATAATGATATAAATGTATGTTTAATATGTTATTCAGTTTCAGAGTTCTGGATTTGGGTGGCATGCCTATGAAATTATGAATAGTAACAGTCTTGCCGGGTTGAGGATCTCTTCAAATTGAGTTGAATTGAGGTCCAAGAGACTGGGTCTGTTACACTATGTGAATTATTGATATGAAATATATGAAAAGTAACAGTCTTGCCGGGTTGAGGATCTCCTCGATTTCAATCGGGTTGATGGTCCAAGAGACTGGGTCTATTACTAGTAACAGTCTTGCCGGGTTGAGGATCTCCTCAAGCTTGTTGAGTTGATGGTCCAAGAGACTGGGTCTGTTACACTATCCATGGATAGAGATATGAGATATATTGCCTACGGGCTTGATCATTGTGATTATAGACCAAAGCAGTAACTCTGAATTTTGAATATCGTATTAAACACTTGTTGGGCCCATAGGTGTCTATGTCATGTTGATGTTATGAATGATATTGTAATATGATGAAATATTGTATATTGAGTATGATCTTTATTGTTTGATTGTATATCATTGTTATTGATTAAGCATAATAGCATTATGGTTTGTACTACTGAGTTGTTGGCTCAGCGTGATTATGATTCATCGCGCAGGTGATATAGGTGATAGAGTTGAGACGGAGAATTCCGCTAGACCTAGTTGAGGTTGTTTTGATTGTGAAGAGTTGGATTAAAGCTTAAAGATCAGAGAGTCAAGCTGCCAATCATGTATATATTTTATATTTTGTAATTATGGAGGTTTAATATATTCATTTTTGTAAGTTTTGGATGTAACTTCCGTTGCGTAATAAACAAACGTTTTTATCTATTGTGTCTTATGATTTTCCTTTTTCTTTATTTGGTATTTCTTAAATTTTTAGTTTTACTTTAAATATGATTTGTGTATTTGTAAAGTGTGTCATTTCTATATTCAGTATACGTATAATACGATCGTATAAGCATGCTTTGTACGTATACGGGATATAGGGGTGTTACAATTGTTTTGGTATCAGAGCCTAGGTTTGAGATTCTCAACCTAGGTAAAATGAAAGAAAAAGAATATTTTGACTTTAAAAGTTAGTTTTTGAATAACATACATGTTTGGTATTGGCAGTCTCTGATCTTTAATGAGATGTATTCTACTGTGTTTGCAGACATAGGTTGTGATGGATTCTCACTTACGCCAGTCAGTAGAGGGGAGTGCGGAGAGTGTAGCTCCTAATGAGGTTAGAGAAGGAGCTAGAGTGGATAGTGCTGGAGAGGTACCTGCTTCTGTGTCAGGGAGACCAGCTGGTGAGGAGGTTCCGCCATTTTGGCTTAGGCATGTGGTAGAGATATTGAGGCAAGCACCAGTGCAACCACCGCCACCACCCCCACAGCCTTTGGTATCATTGAGACATTATGATAAATTAAGGAAGTATGGAGCAGAAGATTTTCTAGGTACTATTGATCCTGCTGTAGCTGAGCAGTGGCTAGATAAAGTACAGAGAATATTTGTTCAGTTACAAGCCACTCCAGAAGAAAAATTTGATTATGTAAGATCATTGTTGCAGAAGGATGCATATGATTGGTGGAAGACAGTGCCCCATGCTATAGATGATCCACCAACATTGTCCTATGATGATTTCCTATGGGAGTTTGAGCGGAAATATACTCCAAGGGAGTATAAAGATGTGAAGAAGATGGAGTTTCTGACCTTGAGGCAAGATCACTGGTCTGTGACGGAGTATGAGTTAGAATTTATCCTGTTGAGCCACTACGCCGGGGGAATTATTTCTGACGAGATTGACAGGTGTAGAAGGTTTGAGGAGAGATTGAGATCCTCAATTATGCGTCTTGTGGCTGGTTCTAGATACCAAGACTTTTCCCAATTGGTTGCAGCAGCTAGGAGTGTGGAAAGAGCTCAGAATATTGCAGCAGCTGCTTCTGAGGAAGAGATCAGGGTTAGTAGACCCCAGTTTGAGGCAGGGTCTTCTTCTGTGAAGAGAGGTAGGGGAAGTTTTATTCCCAGAATCAGTGGGAGTCAGAGACAGGCTAGTAGGTCGGTTCAGTATCAGAGACAGAGATCGAGACCTACAGCTTCAGTAGCGAGTGCTCCTACTCCGGTAGTTCAGAGATCCCCTCCACTTGTGTGTGCTCAGTGTGGTGGAACACATAGGGGTGCTTGTTGGAGGAATAGTGGACCTGCTGTGTGCTTTAGATGTGGATCTCCGGATCATTTTATTAGAGAGTGTCCAGAGATGCGAGAACAGAGGTCAGCAGATTCTGTAGTTTCTCGACCTAGTGTCAGAGGTGGTCGAGGGGGCAGAAGTTTTAGCAGAGGGGGTAGACCTGGGTATAGTCAGAGAGGATCTTTATCCAGGGATACTAGACCAGATGAGGCTGGGCCTTCTCAACGAGTTTATGTGATGCAGAGGCAACCAGATGCTTCAGCAGTCATAGCTGGTACTTTTTCTTTATTTGGTATTTCAGTACTTGCTTTGATTTATCCAGGATCTACACATTCATATATTTGTGCATCTGTTTTGCCTGTGTCTGAATTGCATGCTGAATCCCTAGGATTTGATGTATTGGTGACAAATCCTCTAGGGCATAGTGTGATTGTTAGTAAGGTGCATCGAGATAGTGCAGTAGTGGTGCAAGGTGAGGAGTTCTTTGGAGATTTAATTGAAATGCCTTTTAAGGAATATGACTTGATCCTAGGCATGGACTGGTTATCTAGACATGGAGCTGTGGTAGACTGTCAAAAGAAACTTGTTACTTTGAGAACTGGGGATGGTAGAGAGGTGACAGTATCTAGTGAGTAGGGACAGTTAGCATCCTTGTTTTTTTCAGCTGTTGCAGCTAGGAGATTGATTAGAAAAGGGTGTGATGCTTATCTTGCTCATGTGGTGGATACTAGAGTAAGGGGTTCTCAAATTGATAGTATACCTACAGTTGCAGAGTTTCCAGATGTGTTTCCAGAAGAGTTGCCAGGGTTACCTCCTGAGAGAGAGGTGGAGTTTGGTATTGAATTATTGTCTGGTACCACTCCTATCTCTATTACTCCTTATAGAATGGCACCTGCTGAACTAAGAGAGTTAAAGATGCAATTGCAGGTGTTGTTAGATAAAGGGTTTGTTCGCCCTAGTGTTTCACCGTGGGGAGCTCCTGTTTTGTTTGTGAGGAAGAAGGATGGTACTATGAGATTGTGTATCGATTATAGGCAATTAAACAAGGTGACTATTAAAAATAAATATCCTTTGCCTAGAATTGATGATCTCTTTGATCAATTAAAGGGTGCAGCAGTGTTTTCCAAAATTGATTTGAGATCAGGGCACCATCAGTTAAGAGTCAGAGCTAAAGATGTTCCTAAGACAGCCTTTCGTACAAGGTATGGGCATTATGAGTTTCTAGTTATGCCTTTTGGTTTGACGAATGCACCTGCAGTTTTTATGGACTTGATGAATAGGGTGTTTAGGCCCTATTTGGATCAGTTTGTGGTAGTTTTTATCGATGATATTTTGGTGTATTCGCGTAATGAGGAGGAACATGACAAGCATTTGTGGATTGTGCTGCAGATTTTGAGAGAGAAGCAATTGTTTGCTAAACTGTCGAAATGTGAATTTTGGCTTGACAAAGTGACTTTTCTCGGTCATATAGTTTCAGCAGAGGGTATTAGAGTTGATCCGAGTAAAGTAGAAGCTATTTTGAATTGGAGTCCACCAAAGTCTGTGACTGAAGTTAGAAGTTTTCTGGGATTGGCAGGCTATTACCGACGGTTTGTGAAAGGATTTTCTTTGATAGCTACTCCACTTACCAGATTACTTCGAAAGGGAGTTAGGTTTGTGTGGACAGATCAGTGTCAAGCTAGTTTTGATCAGTTGAAAGAAATGTTGACTCAAGCGCCTGTTCTTACTTTACCTGTGGAAGATAAACCATATGTGATTTACAGTGATGCTTCGCATAATGGTTTGGGGTGTGTTCTGATGCAAGAAGGTAAAGTTATAGCTTATGCTTCTCGACAGTTGAAACCGCATGAGCTCAATTATCCGACCCATGATTTAGAGTTAGCAGCCATTGTGTTTGCATTGAAGATTTGGAGACATTATTTGTTTGGGGAGAAGTGTTTTATCTATACAGATCATAAAAGTTTAAAATATTTGGGTGACCAAAGAGAGCTCAATCTTCGACAGAGGAGATGGTTGGAGTTGATTAAAGACTATGACTGTTTGATTGATTATCATCCTGGTAAAGCAAATGTTGTTGCTGATGCCTTGAGTCGGAAGTCTTTAGCAAGTTTGATTGTTTATTCGCTCTCGTTGCTTGTTGAGTTGAGAGCATTGCATGTTAGCTTTGTATCTTGTGATGATGGTGCATTGTTGGCACAGTTGTAATTGAAACCGATATTGTTAAATCAGATTAAAGAGGCTCAATTGGCTGATGAGAAGATTCAAAAGATTGTTTCAGATTGCCAGAATGGAAAGAATCGAGATTTTATTGTGAGAAGTGATGGGAGTCTTTGGTTTAAAAACAGATTGTGTGTACCTGATGATACTAATTTGAGAAGGATCATTTTAGAAGAAGTACATCAATCAGTATTTGCTATGCATCCGGGTAATACAAAGATGTATCATGATTTGAAGCAGAATTACTGGTGGTCTGGTTTAAAGAGAGACATTGCAGACTTTGTGTCCAAATGTCTCACATGTCAGAGGGTCAAAGCTGAGCATCAAGTTCCAACAGGATTACTTCAACCGTTATCGGTGCCTGAATGGAAATGGGATAGAGTAACCATGGATTTTGTATCTGGTTTACCATTGACACAAAGGAAGCATGATGCTATTTGGGTGATTGTTGACAGGTTGACTAAGACAGCTCATTTTCTTCCGGTTCAGATGGATTACTCTTTGGAAAGGTTAGCTGAGCTGTATATCCAGGAGATTGTGAAGTTGCATGGTATCCCAATTTCTGTAGTGTCTGATCGAGATCCCCAATTTACTTTAAGGTTTTGGAAGAGTTTACATGATGCTTTGGGTTCTCGATTACACTTCAGCACTGCTTTTCATCCGCAGACAGATGGGCAGTCAGAGAGAGTGATACAGATTATTGAGGACATGTTGAGAAGCTGTGTCATTGATTTCTTTGGAAGTTGGGATAGATTTTTGCCACTTGTGGAATTTGCTTACAATAATAGTCATCAATCCAGCATTGGTATGGCACCATTCGAAGCATTGTATGGAAGACAGTGTAGGACACCTCTATGTTGGAATGAGCTTGGAGAAGGTAAGTTAATTGGTCCTGATTTGATTAAAGAAACTGAAGAGAGAGTGAAAGTGATTCGAGATAGGTTGAAAGCAGCTTCAGACCGACAGAAATCTTATTCAGATTTGAAAAGGAGAGACATAGAGTTTGATGTTGGAGATAAGGTATTTTCGAAAGTATCTCCTTGGAAGAAGATATTGAGGTTTGGTCGGAAAGGGAAATTGAGTCCTTGTTTCATTGGACCGTATGAAGTTTTGGAAAGAGTTGGGCCAGTTGCTTATCGGCTTGCTTTGCCACCTGAGTTGGATAGGATCCATAATGTATTTCATGTTTCTATGTTGAGAAGGTACAGGTCAGATCCATCTCATGTTTTGCCAATTGAATATATTGAAGTGAGTTCAGATCTGACATTTAAAGAAGAACCAATTACTATTCTGGCACGTGAAGTGAAAGAATTGAGAAATAAGAAAGTGCCACTTGTGAAGATTTTGTGAAAGAATCATGCAAAGGAAGAGGCAACTTGGGAGAGTGAGCAAGCAATGCGAGATCAATATCCTCAGTTGTTTCGGACTCAATGACAGGTAATTTTGAGGATGAAATTTCTTTTTAGAGGGGGAGAATTGTAATATCCCAATGTATGCTTTAGAAGTTTTGAATATTGTTGTTGTTTTAAATTGGATTGAATGTATATGTGTTATGGGAAAGGAAAGAGTGTATAGAGAGAAGTGTATATGTTGTTTATATGATAATAAATATAACATATATGCAAGTCAAAAGAGTGGTCAAGGGAAGAAGTCCTATACAAGTTCAAGATACCATCTTTTGCGAAGTTTGATGGAACTGAAAATCCTCATCTCCATGTGAAGCAATATATCATTGCTATGCAGTCTGCTCGAGCTACTAAGGCTCAAACCCTAAGGTACTTCATGCTCTCATTGGATCCTATTGTCCAAAATTGGTTCAATACCTTAGATGATGGAACACAAAAGAGTTGGGATATGCTTTACAAAGCCTTCATCCAACAATATGGATATAATGTTGAGATGGAAGTTACCTTAATGGAAGTGGAGTCCATTAGGCAAAGGTCAAATGAGAATTTTGTAGATTATGTGAAGAGATGGAGAAACAAGGCTGCTTTACTCAAGAAGAGGCCCGATGAATCTAATCAAATAAGGATGATTGTGAGAGGGGTGTTGCCTAGTCTTCGTGAGAGGATGTCTCATACACTCATCCGTGATTTCAAAGACCTTCTCTAAGCGGGTTTGCAAATTGAAGAATGGGAAAGAGAGAAGAACCATTTTTCAATAAGAATGAACAAGAAAGGGAACTATCAATCTGGTAGCCAAAGCATGCAAAAGGCAGTCGGTGTTAATGCTACTAACCAAGGAACAAGGAGATAATTTTGGAATTGGGGAAACCGATGTCTTGGGTTCTCAATAAGCTTTAGAGGAAGGGATTGCTACAACCCTTAAATCCTCATCCTTTGCCTAATCCTCTCCCACCTACTTTTGACACTAAAGCATTTTGTCAGTTTCATCAAATGCAAAGGCATGTCATGGATAGATGTGTGAGGTTGAGACATGAGATCCAAAATCTAATTGATAATGGGAAGCTACCCGAGCCCAATAAGCAAAACACTAAAGACAACCCATTACCAAAGTTCAATAGGGTACTGCCACTGGCAACCTTCATGATTGGAGGAGGTTTGCATGAGGATTTTGTCATGTCTTCTTTTCAAGATGTGGGTGGAAAAGCAACCGAAGAAGAAGAGGCATTTGTCAAAATTAAACAAGTTATGGTGGGTAAAGAGGTAACGATTTGTGTTGTCAATGGGTTTTGGGATTCAAGTGATAGTGATGATGATATAGTATCCAAGAAGGAGGAGTGGACTTGGTCCGAGCCCGAAGAAGATGAAGTAATGAACATTAGATCCGGCAAGCCTTATGCAAGGCCACTACCTAAGGAGGTAGAAACTAATAAGGGAAAGGAAGTTGAAGTAGGAAATAAAGAAGAGGAAGATGATGATGTGCTCAAATAATTGAAAAGAATCTAAGCAAGTATTAGCATTTGGGACTTATTAGCTACTTCTAAAAAGCACCAAGAAACTATGGCCAAAGCCTTGGCTAGCATGTCAATTTCTACCTCCACGACACCGGAGGAGCTGATCAACTTCATAAAAATTAGAGGGGTAATGAAATGTGAAGAGGTTCAAGAAAAGAGTGAAGTTAATATGGGAGCAGTTTCTTTTTCAGATGCGGACTTACCAGAGGAGGTGAGAGACCACATCCACCCTCTCTTTATCAAAATAGAAGTCAAGGGGAAGAGGACTCCATGTGTAATGGACGATGATGGGTCCGCCATAAATGTCTGCCCACTTAAGATATTACCAAAGCTAGCCATGTCAACTAGGGATCTAAACCTGACTGAAGTAACAATTCAAGCTTATGACAACACTAAGAGACACGCCAAAGGGACTTTCAAAGCTGCTGTCAAGGTTGGTCCAATTGAATCTATTGTTGAATTTGTGGTTTTAGACATACCGGTTACCTTCGTCTTACTCTTGGGGCGATCATGGTTTCATACTCTTGGGGGAGTTCCTTCCACCCTTCATCAAAAGATCAAGTTCCCCAACGAAGATGAGACAGTGGTCATTGAAGCTAAAGATAATGAGATTGTTAATGCTCTAGTGATTGAGAGGCCTCTCAATGGTTTCCAAGTAGCTGCAATTTTTTATGATGAAGTAGTGGACTCCAAAGTTTTGAATATGATGAAGAACATGAACTACCTTCCCGGAGCTGGTATTGGAAAGGGTAAGGCCGGTTTGACAAAGCTGCCAAACTTTAGAACTCAAACTTCCAAGAAAGGGTTGGGATATGATGAAGCCAACAATGTCCAGCCAAAGAAGAGTGAGAAGATGAGCTTCCCACCACTTGAAGAGATCTTTGTCAAAGCTCCAGTTATGGGACCACTTCAAGGAAAGCTCGAGCCAATCATGTTCATGGGAAAGTTGATCCCAGGTTTTGAAATTTTTGCAGATGTGGCCGAGCTAGTGTACCAAGTGAAGAAAGAGATCACCCTGTCAGCCAACAAAGAATCCTATCCAAAAAAGAAGAATGAAGTTGTGCTGAAAGCTGAGAAGACTCCGGAGGAGATTGCTGCCCTGGTTGAAGAAAAGTTTGAAGACATCCTGCCTTATGATTTTGAGAACAATGATTTTGATTTTAATTTGTCTGCATTGTATGAGGATGATGATGTTTTCTTTTCCAAAATGAATGCAATAAAGTCTAATTTTGCTTACTTGTGTGATGTTTCTCCTGATGGTTGCATACATTCAAATAACAGTTACATGAGCATCTTTAATATTAATTATTTTAACACACAATCATTAAATTTGGGAACAACCAAAAATCCTAAAAATATTAGCATAGCATCCGACCTTACTCCTGATGAGAGAGAGAGATTTGAAAAAATATTCAAAAAATATGAAGAAGCATTTGCTTGGTCTTATGAGGATATGCCTGGAATAGATCGAGATATAGCCGAGAATCATATTCCTACTTACACTCACATGAAACCTGTCAAACAAAAGCTTAGGCAATTAAGACCTGAGTGGGCTGAATTGGTTAAAGAAGAGGTCACTAAGAAAATACAAGTGAAGTTCCTTGAAGTGATAGAATATCTAGATTGGTTAGCCAACATAGTACCTGTGCCAAAGAAAGATGGAAGAATAAGGGTCTGTGTGGACTATAGAGATTTGAACAAGGCTTCCCCTAAAGATGATTTTCCTTTACCTCATATAGATGTTCTCATTGATAGTGCAGCCTCTAGCGTGCTACACTCATTTGTAGATGGATTTTTTTGATACAATCAAGTGTTAATGGCCCAAGAGGATAAAGCCAAAACTGCTTTCATTACTACATGGGGTATATTTTGTTATAGGGTAATGCCGTTTGGTTTAAAGAATGCTGGAGCAACCTACCAGAGGATGGCCACCACACTATTTCATTACATGATGCACAAAGAAGTTGAAGTATATGTTGATGATATGATGGTTAAATCGGATACAAGGGAACAACACTTCCAAAACTTAGAATTATTCTTCGATAGAGCTTTGAAATATAAGCTAAGATTAAACGCGAAGAAGTGTGTGTTTGGTGTTACTTTAGGCAAATTATTAGGACATGTGATTGGTCCAAATGACATTGAGATTGATCCTGACAAAGTTAAAGCAATCAGGGATATGCTAGCCCTAAAGACGGAGAGAGAAGTTCGGGGATTTATTGGTAAATTATAATAAATTAGCAGATTTTTAGCAAAACTCACAACAATTTGTGAGCCTATCTTCAAATTGCTTAAAAAGAATCAGCCGGCCATATGGAATGAAGAATGTCAAAAGGCCTTTAAGCGAATAAAAGAGTATTTGTTGAATCCACCTATTTTAAAACCACCTAAACCTAGCAAACCTCTATTACTATACTTAGCAGTAGAAGAAGAATCAATAGGAGCCATGCTAGCCCAAGCAGATGAGTCAGGGTTTGAGCATGCAGTTTACTATTTGAGTAGAAAGCTCCTACCTTATGAAATTAAGTATAGTATCATTGAAAAGACCTGTATAGCCATGGTTTGGTCTTCTAAGAAGTTGCGGCATTACTTTCAATCGTAAAGTGTGCAAGCAATTTCCAAGTTGGATCCAATGAAGTACTCAAGGGAGACACCCTCATTGATTGGAAAATATGGTCAATGCTTGATAATATTAGAAGAATTTGAGATTGAGTATGTAACCAGGAAAACAATCAAAGGTAGAATGGTGGCAGAATTCCTGGCCCAACAACCATTATCGGATAGCAAAGAAGTAATCTTGGAATTTCCGGATGAACATTTAGAAGCAATTGAAGTACAAGGGTGGAAAATGTATTTTGATGGAGCAGTAAACAGGAAAGGAGCAGGTTTAGGAGTTATACTAGAATCGCCCGAAGGGGAACTTATCCCTTTAGCCAAAAAGTTGAAATTTAGGGCAACCAATAATATGGTGGAGTACGAAGCTTGTATTTTCGGTTTGGAAATCCTAATGATTATGAAGGTGGACAAGGTGGAAGTTTTTGGCGATTCATTGCTAGTAGTATCCCAAGTACATGGAGAGTGGGAGTTGAAATAAGAGAAATTAAAACCATACCACCATTACTTGACTATGATGAAGAAGAACTTTAAGGAGTGTAGGTTTGTACACCTGTCAAGAGAAGAAAATCAGATGGCTGATGCCCTAGCCACATTGGCTTCGGTATGGGAAAACCCTGTCAGCTTATTCCTTAAGCTTCTGATCTTGACCAGTTCATAAACTCCTTGCTATGAATATGAGACAATCCTGGAAATTGACACAGATCATGATGCATGGTATGATACTATAAGGTGATTTTTGGAGGAAAGAGAATACCCGCTGGGGGCAACAAAGAAAGAAAGAAGAACCATAAGGCAGTGGTCTTTGCAATACATCACATTCCATGGAGAGTTATATCAAAGATGGCTTGATGGGGGTGCATTTGAGATGTTTAAGAAAGCCTGAAGTGCAGCGTATCATGTCAGAAATACATGCGGGAAGTTGCGGTCCGCACATGAGTGGTTTGGCCCTAGTTAAGAAGATTATTTAGCAAGGTTACTACTGGTTGACCATGGAGAGAGATTGTATTGAGTTTGTAAAGAAGTGCCAACAATGTCAGATGTATGGTAACTTGAATCATATGCCTCCTGAAGAATTGCATTCTATGTCTTCACCTTGGCCCTTTGCCACTTGGGGTATCGACATTATAGGAGAGATACATCCGACAGCTTCAAATGGTCACCGTTTCAATATGGTAGGTGTAGATTATTTTTCAAAATGGGTCAAAGCCGAATCCTTTAACAAACCGGGTGCAAGTCAAATGGCTAGATTTATTGAAAAGAACCTCATCTTTCGGTACGGGGTCCCGCACAGTGTGGTATCAGACAATGGGGTACAGTTTCAAGGAGCAGTTAAGGATTTATTCTCAAAGTATCGTATCCATCATCATAGATCCTCTCCTTATAGACCAAAGGCTAATGGTGCAGTAGAAGCAACAAACAAGATAATTAAGCAAATTCTGTCCAAAATGACCAAGACTTACAGGGATTGGTCAGAGATGCTTCCCTTTGCTTTATGGGGGATATAGGACAAATGTGCGAACACCTACTAGAATGACACCGTTCTCTTTGGTTTACGGGATAGAAGCAGTGTTGCCAATTGAAATTGAGATCAAGTCATTGAGAGTAGTCTTGGAAGCTAAACTGCCTAAAACGGAATGGGTAGCAAGTAGATACACACAATTAGCTTTACTAGAAGAGAGAAGGTTAAAGGCACTGTATCATCACCAACTATATCAAAAGAAGATAGTTCAGGCCTACAATAGAAGGGTTAAGGTCAGAAAACTTAGAGTCAGGGTTTGGTGTTGAAGCAATGTAAGCCTAATGTATCTGATCCAAGCGGGAAGTTCAGGCCTAGCTGGGAAGGGCCATATGTCGTGAAACAAGTCATGAACAAAGGTAAGGTGAAGTTATTAGACATGGACGGGAACGAGTTTAGTGAGCTAGTAAACATTGATAGGTTGAAGAGGTTTTATGTATGATATAAAAAAAATAGAAGCTCGCTAGGTTGAAAACCCAAAAGGGGTGGCCTAGGCAAAAGTTAGAGCAGTCCGCTAGTTTCAAAAACTCGAAAGGGCGGGCTAGACAACAATTAGGGCTAAAAGAGTGAAAATCATCAATTAGAAAACCGAAAAGGGCTAGTTGGCAACAGGAGTGATCTTGTGTATGTTGGCTCTATGTTTAGTTGTTCCCGAATTCAATAAAATAGAATTAATGTTAAAATTGTTCTATGTGCACTGTTATAAGTATTTGACCAGATATGGATGAAATAAATAAACACAATAGCAAAAGGTGATGACAAATTTTAAATGGAAAAGAAACATCTTTTATTGCTTTAATTATTTTTCATCCTAACAATACACTATTTGATTTGACAAATGTAAAATCTATGGCAGTTGATAAATATAATGTGCAGGCCAGCTTTGTCTCAGCCGATCCAAGTAGGCTTCAGTCAAGTGAGGCATGTCTAAATTGGAAGTAAAGTCAGAATCGTGAGGCTCAGTTTCGTACTGACGGCCAAGTCAGCGAGAATTATAGCATGTACCTTGATGAAGAGCGTCAAGGGGAACATACATCAAATATGTCCGCATGGTGATACGAGAAATCTTCCACTAAGGTACCAACCAACGGATATTGACTTCAGCGCGTGATTGGATCCAGTCAACCCAGTCAGCATATGAAGAAGCACGATTGCATAGTTTCCTAGCAGAATGATGACGTGGCAGATATCTAGCAAAATCCATGGATGGAGTATCAAGCAAACAAAGACGCTCCTGAAGCCAAATCTGAAAAAAAAAGAATTGAAAAAAGAATTAAAAAAAAGAAGAAAAAAAAAGTCCGTTAAGTTGAAAACCCGCAAGAGCAGCTTAGAAAAAAATTAGGACAACTCGCTAGTTCCGAAAACCCACATGGGCAGACTAGGTAAAAATTAGAGCAATAGAAAATATATATAATAAAAGAGGTCCGCTAAGTTGAAAACCCGCAAGGGCAGCTTAGGTAAAAATTAGGACAGCTCGATAGTTCCAAAAACCCATATGGGCGGACTAGGAAAAAATTAGAACAATAAAGAAAAGAAGAAAAAAAAACCTAAATTGAAAATCTGAAAGGGTAGTTTAGGTAATTATTTGAAGCAGCAACGGACTCCCAGTCAGTCTCTTTGACAATCCTGATTTAAGTCGGTCTAATCCAACTAAAGTCTCGGCTAAGATGATAGGTACTGGCGACAAACCTCCTTCCATTTGGTCCATAATATCCAATACTCGTGGATCAATATCCCCATTAGAAGAGACAAGCAGGAAATGGCCAAGCAAGCAAAGACAGAGCATGCATCCCCATGCCTTAGTAGGGGCCAAATGAGAGAGACAAAAATAAATCAAGGGAGCAAGTAGAATTTTTTCACCTCTCATCAACTGAAGAACTTCGAGTTTTGGAATTTGAAATAACATCTGCATCTTCTGTTGAGTCTTGGAAATCAATGTGGGTAACGCCATATGTTAATTATTTGGATATCCAAGGATGGCCTCAAATTCTTCAATCAAGGGACATATTTCAAAGCCATTAATTTTAAATGTCCTAGAATCCATATTCCAAAAGGAAGACATGGCATGTAAGAAGGAGTGGTCCAATTTAACATTTTGAAAATACTTTAAAATATTAAGTTTTGACCATGAAATTTGCTTCTAGTGAATAGCATGAAAGGTGATGGTGGATGAATGAAGAAAAATTAAAATTGTTAAAGGTGCTTTTACATTTGAAATGGAAAATATTTTGGCTTTTGTATTAAATTAGGCATGAAAGGTGATTTATATAGAGGAAATAACCTTTTCCAAAATTGATAAGGTAAAGGTGATGGAAAAGGAAGAAACCATGTTATGTAAGGAAAGGAATTGGTGACGAATTTACTTTACCATGTTGCATTTGATTTTGCTGTGGTGACTGTATAAATATTGAAATATGAAAAAGAAAGTTTAATAATTGTGATGCAGTAACGATTAAAAGTAAAAAAAAAAGGTAGTAAAAAAGAAGAAGTTACAGTAAAGATGAAAATTGTATTTTTTTCATTATTGTACAATATTTATACATCACTAAGAGGGTGGTGGTGGGTCAACAAATAAAGCCCTGAAAAAGTTGTCGCCTGTTGGGGGAGGGGGCAAATTACTCGTCCCGGGATCACCCGAAGCAGAAGCACCAAAATCTCTATTACCTTGAAGTTTCGATCTGTCACGGTCCTCATCAGAAGTAGACGAAAGGATCTCATGGTCATCAGTCTGGGGGCCTCTTGATGAAGAAGCGCAGGATCCCTCATCCCCTAAAATCGGAAGTCTTAGAAATTTTGCTCGGATTGATGATATAAACTTTCAAAATGAGAAGCCTGCTGACAACTTGCAGCCAACTCTTCTTGAAGTTTCCTATTTTGTTCTTGGAGCATCCGCTGTGAGCCAAAAAGGAAAAAGGTAAGAGCATACATAATCATGCATACATATAGCATAAATTACCATGAATTAAGGAACTTACCAGGTAATTCATATCAATACCTTGCGGGTGAGATGGCATATTTGGCGGGCTAGAATGAGCAAATGAAGGGGCAATAAAAGAAGGTACAGCCTCATGATCAAATGAGCCAACAGCGTGCAACAATCGTTAAGGAATCAAAAAAAGAAAGAAGCAGTTGCAAGGGAAAAATGGTAAAAGTTTTACTTGAGAAGTACTAGCCCTGAGATGTGGAACAAACTCTCCTGCATCTCCATGATGTTCCTCCTCATCTCTACCCTCATTTTCTTCGGGAATCTCCCGTATGCCAACAGGAGATACATCAAAGTTTAAGAGCCTTCTTTGAATAAAATGGGCATAAGATGCACTCGGCGGATAGAGAAATCCTTCAATACCATAACCGTACCGAGCCGGCCACCATGCATCCTCCGGCATCGACATAATATTTAAAGTATATTTCGGGTAAGGCATCGGAATCCTCCACTACTCTGGATTGAGAAATCACTCATAAACTCTCTCTCCGAGAAACCAGCCACTAGACACTGGGCCGACGATGACACGGTGAGAATGTTGGAAAGATAGCGCAGCCTTCATGAAGGGAGACCAGTTTGTCCGCTTTTCTGGGTTCCACCAGGCCAAAATCACCTACAAAATAACATAAGGTAAGTAAACTTTCACATAAAATTTAAAGCATACTAATGTTATTTTATCTGGTCCCAGGTTAAGCGGCTTAACACAAACCGGTGAGTATGCACATGGCGAGAGCCGGGGACGTCCACACGATCGGACAACCAAAAATTTAATCTCGGATACCCGACCCTATCTCGGGAAATACCGGGTACCCTCACAAGGTTGGGTTCATATGCCCATGCCTACAACAACAATAAAGATCACATTCATGCAAGAAAAGAGTGGAAATGACATTGGTGGAAGAAAAATACCTCGATAACCGCCATCAAGCCGACAAAAGACTTCTTATTTCGGCAAAGTTTATCAAGACCATGGTAAAGATAGGCAAGACCAGCTTCACCCCAGCTAGAAGATAGTATTATCCTAAAGTAAGAAAGGGCATTCAACATTGACAAGTGGATGGAGGATTCAGTGCTGCCTAAGATGGTCAACCCAAGCAAATATAACAAAAATTCTTGAGCATACTATTGGGCCTTGTCTCTGTGAACCAGTCCTTCGTAGTTCATCCAATAACTATGAATTGGCTCGATTTTTCTCTTAAAAGGCCCCTTATATGATGGTTCCATACCAATTAATTTCTGAATTTCTTCAAATGTCAAAATATCATTGGTAAGAGGAACCAGAACACCATCATATCGAAGGCCGGTTATAGCAGTAAAATCGACCTGACCAATTGTCATCTGTCCAATGGGCAAGTGAAAAGTGTGGGTTGTGTCCAACCATCATTCTGCAAGTGCCTGGACTATGCTCCAGTCTATCTGATACTCCTCCAATGAAAATTGTAAGATGAAGCTCTCAAATCCACAATCTCGGATAATCTGCCTTACTCGAGAAGGCATTACATCATACCACTGTCGAGCTTTGTAAATACACCCTCCAGCCCGAACAACGCAACGATCGCGCTAACACGGAGCCAGGTAAGTTAATACAAGGTAAGTACATATTATCTTATCTGCTTAAATTAATATATTTTTTCCTAAATTTTCTAAAAAAGAGCATAATATAAAAACATAAATAAATAAATAAATAAAATAAGTAAAAAACAATAACAGAAAGACGAAAAAAAAAGAAAGGGAAAATAATTACCGCGCTCTTTTGGTTAGAACTACGGTGAAGCGGCATCCCGGCTAGTAGATCTTTATTTCCATCTTCATGATACCGAATAAACTCCAATAACTCGGCTTTAGAATGAGTCCCTGGCCTTAAAGCATGAAATTTTTTGAAAACTATGTGCTAAATTTGAAAGAATTTGAGAGAATTATAGAAATTGAGAAATTCTTGTTGTGAATCAAATGAAGGAAATCGTGGGTTTATATAGAGAAACGGCAAGGAAAAAATGAAAATTCAAAAGTAAGTTTCACTGTTCATAAATAGTAAACTTACTATTTATGAATAGTATATTTTACTATTTAAAAATAGTAAATTACTATTGATGAATAGTAAATTACTATTCCAATAATGAATACTATTTACTACTATTTATAAATAGTAAGTTACTATTATGAACAGTAAATAGTGCATGAACAATGACTACACAGTAAATAAACAGTAAATTCAATTATTCAATTTTATCATTCAAATAGTTGTATGTGTATAAATATTTTTATTTGCAAGGGGCAAAAAGAAGACATGTGCATAAAAATTAGCCAAACTTTTTGAATTCAAAAAATTATTAGCTTGGGTCCAGAACCCAAATTTTCCTTAGGTCCAGAACCTAGAATCTCTTCTAAGTCCAGAACTTAGCTCGGGTCCAGAACCCAAATTTTCTTTAGGTCTAAAACCTAGAATCCTTTTTAAGTCCAGAACATAGCTCGGGTCCAGAACCCAAATTTTCCTTAGGTTCAGAACCTAGAATCTCTTTTAAGTCCAGAACTTAGCTCGGATCCAGAACCCAAATTTTCCTTAGGTCCAGAACCTAGAATCTCTTGTAAGTCCAGAACATAGCTCGGGTCCAGAATCCAAATTACCTTAGGTCTAGAACCTGGAATCTCTTCTAAGTCCAGAACTTAGCTCGGGTCCAGAACCCAAATTACCTTAGGTCCAAAACCTAGAATCTTTCCTAAGTCCAGAACTTAGCTCGGGTCCAGAATCCAAATTTTCTTTAGGTCCTGAACCTAGAATCTCTTTTAAGTCAAGAACTTAGCTCGGGTCCAGAACCCAAATCTTCCTTAGGTCGAGAACCTAGAATCTCTTTTAAGACCAGAACTTAGCTCGGGTCCAGAACCCAAATTACAATAGGTCCAGAACCTAGAATCTCTTTTAAGTCCAGAACTTAGCTCGTGTCCAGAACCCAATTTACCTTAGGTCCAGAACCTAGAATCTTTCCTAAGTCCAGAACTTAGCTTGTCACATCCGCCCACCGCATTTATGCATGGCAAGCACGTGCACAGTGAGAGAAGGGGAAAGGGGAAGTCAATTCCTGACAACGGCCCTAGATAAGGCTATAGGACCAATGGGACCTAATTTAAGAAATTCAAAGTTTTGGGGAGGTGACTGTAATTTCCAAAAGTTGTACTGGAGTTTCTTAATAGTGCACATAACAGACTCCAAAAATGGAGAGTACAAAAAATCGGCCCGCAACGACGCCTAACGATTTTTCCAGGAAACGCCCCGTTAGAGAGAAACGAAGATATGTAGACTAAGGGCATTTTGGTCATTATTAATTAAAATTTATACATGAATCCAAAGTAGGACATAAACACACAAGTGCGTAGAGGATGTCGAGGGGTTGAATGTGAAATGATCGTCAGTAGAAACGGAGCCCGGGCAAACCCGAGCAAAGAAAGGACCTAAAGGGAATTTTGTAAAAGGTCGAGGGCTTATTGGTAATTTTTCAAAATTACTAGGAAACCTAAAATAGACTTTAAAAATAAAAAGTAGAGGTTGAAAGCATCAAAACCATATGTAGTTTGCCTCGTGGAACTGTACGGTTTAAAAGATACGATCGATTAATCGCCGGAGCGTAAAATGGGCCCGGTTCCATATAGGTACCATATGGGTGACATGGAACAAATTGGGGTACCAAATGGGAAGAGGGACAAGTTGGAGGATTTAATTGGGAAGAAAAATATAAATATCTTTTGATGGCCAATCATAATTAGCCATTTAGAATTTATTAAAAGAAGAAAAGTAAAAGGGATGGACAAATGGCCCTAAAGCATTCATCCACCCCAAAAGTGGACATCATTTCCACTATATATCATAGCAAGAAGAACACAAAATCTCCCCCAAAACTCTTCCAAATCGTCGGCCTCCATAAGAAGAACACCAAAGAATTTCTAATTTTTGTCAAGTTTGATTCACGTTCAAGGTGAGTTTTAAGGTTTTAAAGCATGTAGAATTCAATTCTAGTATCAATTTTAAGTATTTATATATTTCATAAAGGTTGAATTTGGGGAAAGTTTGTAGGATGGTTAGAAAATGAATTTAATGGAAAAATATGTTGATTAATGATGAGAGATGGTTAATCTAGGTAGAAATTCATATGAATTTGGAGGGTAGCTTATTGTTCTAAATTTCTAAGGTTTATGTTTAAGGTTGTGTTATTGAATTTCTTAAGGAGAAAAAAAGATTAAGGAAGGAGAAGAAGGAAAAGCAAAGGGGAATTAAAAGAACAAGGTTTGGTACTTTACCTTGGAAGAATTAATTTTCCTTTCATTTTCTTACCAAAACTTTATCTATGGAACTTTTGCTATGGATGCATAAATGTGTTGTTTGAATTTGAATTCAATTGTTGAGTGGTATTTTTAAATCCATGTGGTGATTGGGTTGTTTAAATTCAAATGAAATCTAATGTTTCCAATGATTTTGGTAAAAGAGTTTATGAACTCCATTTAGTCCAAATTGATTTAAACAATCAAGTTATTTTAAAAGGGAAGTGTCTAAGTCTTCATTACATTATTAGGGAAGCTTTGAAATGGGTTTAAAACAGAAAAATAAACAATTTTGCACCAAATGCAAGTGTGGGCTGAATTGGTGCCCTTTGGGATCCAATTCTGGACCTAACTTTGGGCAGCCAGTTGAGGCAGCAAACGATGGAATTTTTTCGATAAAATTTTACATGCAATTAGTCAACATATGAAATAAGTTTCCTGTAAAATTTCAGCCAAAAATAAGATCATTTACCTGGTCAAATGCATGACTGAAGTGGACTAAAATTTTGACGAAAACCCAGATTTTTTTTAAACTACGTAATGCAAAATGAGTTTGAATTATGGTTTTTACATTTGTTGAAAGCATATGTACACTGAATGTACAATAACTTCCATTGGTTTAATGTTGGTTGATTTTTGATTTAATTATTTCCTTTTTATTTCAAATGCTTTCATGTTTTACTTTTATTTTCATTGGTAAAGTACCCACTAAGCGATATTGCTCAGCAAGTTAAGTTTTCCTTGACTCGTAGGTTCGGAGCAGTAGCTAACTCTTGGGAAGCGATGACCAGACCCACAGCATCTCAGGGTAGATCTCTTAGTTTCCATTATGAGTTAACTAGTTATGGCATGTATATGTATATATAAGATTGAGAATTACTATGTTATACTGTACGTTAGTAGTATGTAATAATAATAAACCTCTACTTTATTTTGTAATAGAAGTGTGAATTCTTCTTGCAGGTTTGTAGTTGAGGTTATAAGGGGGATTCATAGGAAGTGTATTGAGACTAATTATGTTCGCATTGGTTTGTGTAAAAATGTTTTCAAAAATCAGAAAGACCAGTTTTGTCGACACTTGGGACCAAATTTCTAGGCGAACCTCTGGCCAAATTTTTGTAAAAACCGGAACTAAAATTTGACTAAGTAAAATTGGTAGCAACATTAGGTTAGTGTGGCCCCTCTACTCAGCTTACACATGTAGGCCGGGAAGGGGTGTTACATAGCTCGGGTCCGGAACCCAAATTTTTCTTAGGTCCAGAACCTAGAATCTCTTCTAAGTCCGGAACTTAGCTCGGGTCCAGAACCCAAAATTTTTTTAGTTCCAGAACCTAGAATCTTTTTTAAGTTCAGAACTTAGATCTGGTCCAGAACCCAAATTTTCCTTAGGTCCAGAACCTAAAATTACCCTTAGGTCCAAAACCTAAAATTATCCTTGAGTCCAGAATTCAAACCGGGTCCAGAACCCAAAACCTTAACCATCTCAAAAATTAAGTCTTATTGCTTTTCACTCTCTTTCACTAAAGTCTCAGCTCATTCAAGCAGGAGGCAAACTGTAGACCCTTAATTTTTGACCCAGTCCGGTCCAATATATTTTAATTAGTCCAAAATAATTTTGTGTTGTCCAATATATTTTAATTAGTCCAAAACAATTTTTGCTATCTTAATTAAATAATATTTGCTTTAGTATTTAATTTTTATAATTTTTAAAAAATAATAATATTAAAAAGAATTGGCGATGGAAAAATTGTAGCAAAAAATCAGCGTGGACTAAATGGTCGTGGGCCATTTCGCTCGCAAAATTTTCCTGCGGGCGAAATGGCTCTTTGCCAATTCTCTCCCGTAGCCCGCAGCCAGCTGCGGCAGTTTTTTCGCAGCGCATTTTTTTCGCAGAAATTTTTTTCTCCAGTGCAATTTTTCCGTAGCAGTTTTTTTTTGCCAGCGAAATTTTTCTGACGCATATTTTTTCGAAACCAAATACAATAAGGTTTTGGTTTCCTTTTCTTAATGAATGTCAGATTCTATTAATAACTAGAATTAATGATAAAAATCTTCTATAAATAAGGACTAAAACAACACAGAAAGGGATGAGAAAATTTGAAAGAGAAATTGAGACCGAAATTGAGGAGGAAAACTTTCAATTTTAAAAATTCCTTCTGGCAGTAAGATTGATCGGACTTTTGAGAGAGCAAACAAGCAATTCAATCCATCAAAGGCAGCAAAGCTTGTCTTTGTTCTTGTTCATCCAAGAAGAAATTTTTGGTGGAACCAACAAACGGAGGTATGAATCAATTGTCTAATTTCGTCACAGTAGCTTAAATCATCCAATTATCTCTTTTGATTCAAAAACCCTAGAACTTTAATTTACCTTTTCTAAAACTTAAAAACCTTAATTCGTTTATTTGTTTTCCAAAAGTCTTAAAGTTGTTATTTTTGTTTCTTCAAAATCTCAAAACCTTAATTTGCTTTCCAAATTTTCAAAACCCTAAATTGAATCTTTTTCTTTCCAAAAACCCTAAAAAATATCTTTTTTGTTTCTATAAACCTTAAATCATTTTGTTTATCTTCATAAAGCTTCATAAAATTATAAATTGTTTTTTCAAATTCTAAAATCTAATGCATTCTCCGAAACGCTAATTCTAAAATTCTAAAACCCTAATTCAACTCCAAAACCCAAAATAGTAAACCCTAACTCCCTTAAAACCCTAAACCCTAATCCTTTAAACCTTAAAACCCTGTATACATAAATATTAAAATTCAAACACAATAAGCTTAAAAACCATAATTCAGTAGCTAATAATCATAAATCCAATGTTTTAAAGTGTCCAAACTCTAGTTTCATGATTTCACTTCTCAAACACTAATTTGGTTAATCAATGAACTTTATCAACCTCTTAAATTCTAAAACTTTGCTCCATTTCAATTCTTTTAAAATTTACAGTAGCTTGAACCCATAAATTCCAAAACACTAAACACATGAAATAAAGAATCTTAAATAGAAATAGTAGCCTTAATTTGAATCTTTATTTGCCTTATTCAATTTTATATTTGATTATGCTTTGATTTATTTTATATGCTTTAATTTATTTAAGTTCAATGCTTGGTTTATTTAATTTACCATGGATGGATGTTTACTTTCAATGGATGTTTAATATCTTTGATGAATGATTTATTTATGATGAATAGTTATTTACTTTTATCGATTTATTTAGATTTCCAAATGTTGTAAGAGGTATGTTTCCACTTTGTAGGTACCTCATTAGTTAAATATCATGTAATTTAAATTGCTTTTCTATTTTAGAACCAATGTAAAGGACATGTTTCTACCTTTCGGTGGGTGTCCTATTTAGGCATGAGATGTAAGGACATGTTTCCTTCCTTGGATGGGTGTCCATTTATTTGTTTTGTTTGGACATTGTTTTGATTTTCAATATATTGATGCTTTTATTTTAATTATTGTGTGTAATATGGATAATATTGTTATATTTAAGAATTTTATAATATTATGACCTATAAAGGAGGCCGGTTCCAATGAACCGGGCATTGTGGGGGTGCTGGGCCATTTCTCACCTTCCCCACACGTACCCAACTTTCCGAACCCATTAGGGGATTGGGGATTCCTTAGGAATCGAGTCATCCACCCCTTTCTTTTTCCTAGCCCGTTCGGGTGGCGACTCCATTTTCTCCGGACTTAGGTCCGTGTTCTGTAAGTTCCCGAGCCTAAACAGTATCAAAGTCGCAAGAACCATTCCACTGGGAGTGGGGGCGAAAATCCCCGCTCACAGCATGTCACTTCACGTGTCAATGCTACCACAACACATAAGCTACGACACGCTCGGTGACATGGGCGTGTCACTGCTTATGTCACCAACACTAAAAATAGAACCATCGACACATCCAAAGGCATGACTGTGTCGCCGGGCATGTCAGACCAACAAACCTGATATTGACACAAAAATGCCACAACCAATAAACATCTTTCATCACCCCCTTTCAACTCCACACAACTCAACAAAAACCATCATTATTCCACATAATACTTGTATAAACATCAACGCAACTCAATTAAACACAAAAATACCCAATCACAACCATACTTCACAGCTCAACAATTACACAATCCATGACTCTTATTCTTTTCACCAAACTTAACCTTTTCTTCAGTCCAACCCAAATTCATAGTTATTTAGATAAAAACACTTCAAACATACCAAATCAACCATATACATATACCACACCAAACATTAAATTCGCACATACAATCTTTCATAGAAAATCAAAGAAACAAGTTGGAAACTTACCAAATATGAAGAAAATCCTTAAAACTCCAACTTGATCACTTAAAAACCTCCAATTGCTTGAGTTAGCAAGAAGCAAAATCTCTTTCCCTTTGATGGTAATGGTGGCCGGCTACCAAGGAGAAGGAAGAAGATAAAAATGGTCAACTCCTCTTTTTACCAACTAAACCCCTATAACCACACAATTTTCCCTCTTATAATCTCCACCATACAATATATTTTATAATAATTAATATCTAATATGCCATCATCCACTATCCTTAATTAATTACTATTTAAATAATAAAAATATCTTTTAACCAAATAAGATATTGACTTGTATATATATTGTATATATCTTCATATAAACAATATGTACACATTTCCTTTTTCACTTAATAAAAAATATACACTTTTAAATCCTTTAATTCATTTTCAACAATTAATATTTCTAAAAATTTAGGATATTACATTTTGGGTACCCATATTGTGAACATCATGTAACTTAATTAATTTTAAAAGTTTTGGATCAATGTAAAGGACACATTTCCACCTTTCAGTGGGTGTCCTATTTAGTTTTAGATATTGGATGATGTAAGGACACATTTTCATCCTCGGATGGGTGTCCATTTATTTATTTTATTTGAACATTACTTTGATTTTAATGTAATGATGCTTTATTTTAATTATTGCATGTAGTATGGATAATATCGTTATATTTAAGAATTTTATAATATTAAGACCTGTAAAGGTAGATGGTTCTAATGAACCGAGCGTTGTGGGGGGTGCTGGGCCATTTCTCTCCTTCTCCACACGTACCCAAATTTTCAAACCCATTAGGGGGTTGGGGATTCCTTAGGAATCAAGTCATCCACCCCTTTCTTTTTCTCGTCTTGTTCGGGTGGCGACTCCATTTTCTTCGGACTTAGGCTCATGTTCTCCAAGGCCCCAGGCCTAATAGTGCCGAAGTCACAAGAACCATTCCACCGGGAGAGGGGGCAAAAATCCTCGCTCACAATGGCGACTCCACTGGGGATAAGAGAAGTTGATTCCATTGGTCTTGATATTATTCTATTCTTTTTTATCATGATATTATCCATTGCATCATTTAGATTGCATCGTGTGTGTCAGTTAGGATGCCTGTGTTACCCGTGTTGTGTTATGTAAGAGATACCATACTTTCACTCAAGGTATGGAGATCGAGCATGGCATAACCACTCATAGACTTGTACCTTTTGCTATTTACTTGCTATGGGAACCTAAGCCTTTCAACCCAAAGACTAAAACTCATGTAATTGGCCTAGTTACTTTCCTTAGGTTTTACCCCAAATGCTCGTTGTTTGACTATGGTTAATTTATCTTGGTTTAAATCATGGCTTATTTGGTTTGTTCTTTTTCTAATATGACCTAATTATATTGTGAGCTCAAATAATTTTTTCTCTAAATTCAGAAGACCAAAGCTATTTTTAAAATTCTCAAATTGGTCTTTAGACATAAAACTTTTCCAAAACAAGTTAAAATTTCTTTTCTCATGACCTAAATACAAAGTCCGAAATCCATTTTTTCTAAAAATCCTTTTACAATGGGCTTAGAAATAAAATTATTTTCACAACCTTTTCAAAGAGCTTACGAATATTTATGTCAATTATGGAAATACCTAAAATCAATTGTGAGCCTAGTTTATACTAAGAATTATTGTAATGTCCCAAAAATGTTGAAATAAATATTAATTTTGAAAATTAATTAAAGGATTTATAAGTATATATATATATTTAATTAAGTGAATAGAAAAGAGAAAGGAAAAAGGGAAGTGTATATATGTTGTTTATATGAAGATATATACAATATATACAAGTCAATATCTTGATATGATCAAAAGATATTTTTATTATTAAAATAGTAATTAATTAATGGATAGTGGAAGATGACATATTTGGGATTAATTATTATATTATAATATATTGCTTGGTGGAGTTTAAAAGAAAGGAAATTCATGTGGTTAAGAGTGTTAGTTGTTAGTGGAGTGGTTATTGACTATTTTCTTCTTCTTCTTCCTCCTTGGTAGCTGGCCACCATTACCATCAAAGGGAAAGAGATTTTGCTTCTTGCTAACTCAATCAATTGAAGGATTTCAAGTGATCAAGTTGGAATTTTAAGGATTTTCTCCATATTTGGTAAGTCTCCAACTTGTTTCTTTGATTTCCTTTAGAAGTTTGTATGAGTTTATTGGGTGTTTGATAGGGTATGTGTTTATGGTTGATTTTGGTATATTTGAAGTTCTTTTGTCTAGTTTGCTATGAATTTGGGGTTGGATTGAAGAAAAGTGTTAAGTTTGGTGAAAAGAATAAGAGTTGTGGATTGTGTAATTGTTGTGTTGTGAAGTATGGTTGTGACTGTGTATTTTTGTGTTTAATTGAGTTGTTTTAATGTTTAGATAAGTATTATGTATTTTAATGATGGACTTGGTTGGGTTTATATGGAGTTGATAAGGGTAATAAAAGATGATAGTCGGATATGGCATTTTTTGTGTCGATATCAGGTTTTTGGTCTGACACACTCGGTGTCACTGCCATGCCTTTGGGCCTATCGATGGTTCTGTTTTCAATGTTGGTGACACGAGCAGTGACGTGCCCATGTCACTGAGCGTGTCACAGCTGCTGTGTTGGAGAAGTATTGACATCACTAGTGACACGCCCATGTCACTGAGCGTGTCATAGCTACTATATTGTTGGAGAATTGACATGTGCAGTGACATGCCCATGTCACTGAGCATGTCAAAGCTTCTGTGTTGTGAGTTTAAGGCATGGTCATGGACACGCTCGTGTTGTTGAGCATGTCATGTGTAGAGGTTGCCCTAGATAGTTCTTTTCCTCAATTTCCTTTGTGTATTACTAAGTGATTATTTATAATTACATTTGGTTTAGGCTTGGAAGAGACTTGAGTTACTCCAATCCAAGTGTTGAGAGAGAGCTTGGAAGAGGAGATTGAAAGTGGTGTTGTTGCTTTTAGAGGTAAGTACAAACTTTGAATATTTGTTGATATACACTTGATATTAGGACTTAACACATTTGGTTGGGAAATGTATTAAGTTCCCTACTACATTATTGATGTATGAATAATATGTTATGTTTTGTATAATGGCACTCATGCATTATGTATAATGTGGACTTAGTGCAAAATATGATAATGATAAAAAAGGTATGGATAAAGCAAATTGTTATGTGTATATTAAATATGTTATGTAACGTCATGAGTAATGACTAAATTGATATAAATGAGATATATGAGGCATTGTGTCTAATGTGATCATGAGAAAATGAGAAAGGATTTGAGAATGAAATGAGATATGTGGAAACATAATACAATGAATTAATATCGAAATAGATGGGAAATGAAAATAATTTTATGCCTAGCATGTTATTCAATTTTTAGAGTTCTGGGTTTGGCGGCATGCTTATAAATTGCCTATGGGATAGATGTTAGGCGCCATTGTGAAAAGAATGTTTTTGAGGTGAAATGGCCGGGCCATAAATCTCATAAACAAATCCTTAGGCTGGGTGAAATGATCGGGTCATAAACTCAGTCCTAGTTGGATTAATCTGTGGATATATTGCCTACGGGGCTAGACACAAGGTGTCATTAGAGACCAAAGCAGTAACTCTGGAATTTGAATAGCATATTAGATCCTATTGGGCCCCTGCTTTTGTTTGCTTTTATGTGAATTATGAATTGAGGAACAATTTAGTAATATATTAAGATATGATGATTTAATGTTATGAGATATGATATCTTTTTGTGTTGTGCATTGGCATTACATTTGCACTATATATTGTTATCAAAGTTTGTACCACTAAGCTTTGGCTTAGCACTATTGTGGTTTATCATGCAGGTGACAGGATAGATACGGTTGAACCGGAGAGTTCAGTTAGACTGAGTCGAGTCTAGGCTTGAGATTTTGTGAATGGAGTTATTTTGGGACATCAAGATCAGAGAATAACTACCAGCATGTATATATTTTGAATTTTTGTACATATTGAATTTGATGTATATAAGTATGTATATTTCGCTTTCGCAATCTATCAAAAATGTTTTGGATAAACCTTTGAAAATGAAGTTATATATATGTTTTATCAAATAATATCTCAATTATTATTTGTATGATATGAGTGGAATGTTTTAAGATTATACAGATTTTATAAATGATGATTTGATTGTTTAAAATGGTTGCGACATTCTTGTATCCTATATATATATATTACATATAGGCGCCACACTATCCTAATGTTGCTACCAATTTTACTTAGTCAAATTTTAGTTCTGATTTTACAGAAATTTTGCCAGAGTTTTGCCTAGAAATTTGGGTCCCAAGTGTCGACAAAACTGGTTTTTCTGATTTTTGAAAACATTTTTACACAAACCAATGTGAATACAAACAAATTCAATACACTCCCAATGATTCCACCTTATACCCTCAACTACAACCTGCAAGAAAATTCACAATTCTAATCCAGAATAAAAGTAGAGATTTATTATTATTACATACTGATAACATACAGTATCACATATTAATTCTCAATCTTATATATACATATACATGCCACAACTAGCTAACTCATAATGGAAACTAAAAGATCTACCCTGAGATATGCTGTGGGTCTAGTCGTCGCTTTCCAAGAATTTGCTACTGCTCCGAACCTACGAGTCAAGGAAAACTTAACTCGCTGAGTGTTGTCGCTCAGTGGGTACTTTACCAATAAAAATAAAAGTAGCGTATGAAAGTATTTGAAATAAAAGGAAATAATTAAATCATAATTTAACCAACCTTAAACCAATAGAAATTATTGTAAATTCAGTGTGATATGCTTCCAATAATGTAAAACCATAATTCAAACTTATTTTGCATTACATAGTTTAACGAAAAATATGACTTCGGCTGAGGCTCTACTGGTATATAGGGAACCATAGCTATAAGGCAGTGGCCCTCACCACTGTAACATAGGTGGCCCTCACCACCGATATCAGATCACAGGAATGGCCCTCACCATCCTGGTTATAACCAATGGGCCTCCCCATTGGCTTCAGTGGCCTCACCACTGAATAAAATATCATATCACAATAATGAGCAGTACTGCATGCGTTAGTATAGTGCACCATACCCTTATCTACCACTCCCACTATCCATTAGAGCATAAAGATTAAAATAATTCACTTTAAGTCTCAAACTTCATTTTAGAATGATTCGAGAAATCATTTTATTTCCCATCTCACTTTGCCATTTATGCCGCGCACCACATTCTTTAGTCAAACCATTACCCTTTTTCACATATTTAATATCCACAATAAACATATTAGACATTTCAAAGCATTCTTCAAAAGATCACAAATTAACCAAATGAATAGTGTCGCGGCACGAAAAATCGGCAACACAAAATGGCATGACCAAATGAATAGTAAAATCTGGGTTTTCGTCAAAATTTCAGTTAACTTCAGTCATGTATTTGACCAAGTAAATGAACTTATTTTTGTCTGAAATTTTACAGAAAACTTATTTCATATGTTGACTAATTGCATGTAAAATTTCGTTGAAAACTTCATTCGTTTTCTGCCTCAAACAATTGCCACAAAAGGATCCAGAAAGCTGTCATTTTGGGACCATTTCGGCCCAAACATATGAAATACATAGGATATTTTATTTTTCTTTTGCAAATCAATATTAAGGCTTCTTTAATGGTAAAGTGAATATTCAAACACTTTCCTTTGATAACTTTTGCATGTTTAACTCAAATCAAACAAATTAAAGTTCATCACCATCAAAAATTCCATAAACCAAAGTTTGTAAGAAAAATAAATTTTCTTTTATGGTAAGGCACCAAACTTATTCTTGTACTTCCCCTTTTGCTTTTCCTCCTTCTCCTTCCTTAATCTTTGTTTTTCCTTCAAGAAATTCAAGAACACACCCTTAAACATAAACCTTAACAATTTAGAATAATAAGCTATCCTCCATTTCTTTTCAAACTAAACCCTAATCTAACCTTATTAAACATTAAAAACCTTGATTCTTTCATTTAATTGATTAATATCATAACTACTTAAAATTTTCCCAAATCCACCCTAAGAACCCTAATCTCCAATCTCCCAATAGTTATATAAATACCTAAAATTGATACTAGAATTGAATTCTACATACTTGAAAACCTTAAAACTTACCTTGAAAATCAAACTTGGCAAAACATGGAAATCTTTTGATATTTTCCTATGGTGGCCGAATTTGGAAGTGGGAGAGAGAGAGAGAGTTTGTTCTTCATCTCATTATATATATATAAGGAAAATGATGATCACTTTTGAATGAATGAGTGTTTTCAAACCAAATGTCCACACTTTTCTCTTTCTTCTTTATTATAACTTTTAAATGTCTTCTTTTCATTAGCCCAAATGTCTCCTACTTTTATTTATTTAAAACCCCAAGTCCTTAAACTTTCTTTTAATTATACTTTGGCCCCTCCACCATCTTGTGTTGAAATATCTATGGTCTAAGGTGTGAAAAGACCAAAATACCCTCTAGCGATTATTTGTTCGTAACTTTTAACCCGTACAATTCCACGAGGCAAACTATGTATAGTTTTGATCCTCTTGACCTCTACTTTCTATTTTTAAAGAATATTTTAAGTTTCTAAGTCGTTTTGAAAAATTACCAATAAGCCCTTGACTTTTTACAAAATTCCCTTTAGGTCCTTTCTTTGCTCGGGTGTTGCCCGGGCCCCGTTTCTACTGACGATCATTTCATATTTACCCTCTTGACATCCTCTACTCACTCTTGTGTTTATTTCCTACTTTGAATTCATGTATAATGACCAAAATGTCCCTAGTCAAAATCCCCTATATCTTCCAAACCATGCGTTTTATGGAAAAACCATTACGCGTCGTTGTAACCCGATTTTTCTCTATTTTCCATTTTTTGAATCTGTTATGTTCACTATTAAGAACATCCAGTACGACTTTTGGAAATTACATTTACCTCCCCAAAACTTTTGAAAATTACAGTCACCTCCCCAAAACTTTTTAAAAATTACAGTCACCTCCCTAACACTTTGCATTTTTCTTCAATTAGGTCCCAGTGGTCCTATAACCTTATCTGGGACCGTTGTCAGGAATTATCTTCTCCTTTCCCCTTCTCTCACTGTGCACGTGACTACTATGCATAAATGCGGTAGGCGGATGTGACAGTTCCTCCCTCGTTAATTTAGGCTTCGTCCTGAAGCCCATCAGATTGAAATAAATATGGGTACTGCTTCCTCATAGTTTCTTCGTGTTCCCATGTAGCTTCTTCTACTTTGTGATTCCTCCAAAGCACTTTGACCAATGGGATCTTCTTATTTCGCAACTCTTTGATTTCTCGTGCTAGGATTTCTACCGGCTCTTCCTCGTATGTCAGGTCAGGTTGAATCTCGATGTCTTGAGCTGGTATGATGTGGGTTGGATCTAAACGATACCTTCTTAGCATTGAAACATGGAAAACATCATGTATTTTACTTAATTCGGGTGGTAACGCCAACTGGTAAGCTTCCAGACCTACCCGTTTAATAATCTCATATGGTCCGATGAATCTAGGGCTTAACTTACCTTTTTGTTTAAATCGTAACACTTTCTTCCAAGGAGAGACTTTGAGGAATACCCTGTCGCCGACCTCGAATTGTATGTCTTTCCTCTTTAGATCCATGTATGATTTTTGCCTATCCACCGCTGCTTTTAATCGGTCTCGAATTATCTCTACCTTTTCCTCAGTTTCCTTAACTATATATGGCCCTAACATCTTTTCTTCGCTCAATTCTGTCCAGCAAACTGGAGTTCTGCATTTTCGACCGTACAGTGCTTCGTAAGGAGCCATTTGTATGCTGGATTGATAGCTGTTGTTATACGCGAATTCCATTAAGCTCAGGTTTTTGTCCCAGCTGCCTTTAAATTCTAAAACGCACGCTCTCAGCATATCTTCTAAAACTTGAATTACTCTTTCTGACTGTCCATCTGTCTGGGGATGGAATGTTTTTACTGTGGTACGTTCGAGTCCCAAGGGTTGTTTGGAATTTTTGCCAAAATTTTGACGTAAAGCGTGGATCTCGATCTGATATGATTGAAGTTGGAACTCCGTGGAGACATACGATCTCTTTGATGTGCAAGTCTGCCAACTTGTCTAGTGAGTAATCCACACGTACTGGTACGAAATGAGCAGACTTAGTAAGTCGATCCACGATTACCCAGATTGCGTCATGTTTGTCCCTAGTCATAGGCAATCCTATGACAAAATCCATAGTAATACGATCCCATTTCCAGGTTGGAATTATGATAGGTTGTAGTAGTCCTGAGGGTAGTTGATGTTCTGCTTTCACTTGCTGACAGGTTAGACACTTTGTCAAGTGATCCACGATGTCTCTTTTCATTCCTGGCCACCAGTAATACTCCTTCAAGTCCTGATACATTTTCATTACTCCCGGATGCATTGTGTAAGGACTGTTATGAGCTTCTTGCAAAATCTGTTTCTTCAGTTCCTTGGACTTAGGTACCACCATTCTCTTTTTATAGTATAGGATACTATCAAGATGAATTTGATAGTCTCCTAAAGAGTGTTCCTGCGCCTGTTGACTCCACTTCTTCACTTGTTCATCTTCCCTCTGAGCCTCACGTATTTGTTGATGTAAGTTAGGTCGCACGTGCATTTCTGCAAAGATAGCTCCATCTTCTGTGGGCTTTAATTCTACCCTCACAGCACGTAGCGCTTGCATTGATTTCCTACTAAGTGCATCTGCTACGACATTTGCTTTGCCCGGGTGATAGTTAATCATATAGTCGTAGTTGGCTAGCAATTGCATCCATTTTCGCTGTCGCAGGTTTAAATCTTTCTGCATGGGCAAATACTTCAGGCTTTGATGATCCGTATAAATGTAACACTTTTCCCCGTATAAGTAGTGTCTCCACGTCTTGAAAGCCAAAATAATCGCTGCTAGTTCTAAGTCATGCGTGGGATAATTCCTTTCGTGTTGCTTAAGCTGTAGAGAGACATACGCAATGACTTTACCCTCCTGCATCAATACGCAACCTAACCCGATATGGGATGCATTGCTATAGATCACAAAATCTTTTCCTGATTCCGGTTGTGTAAGAATAGGCTCTTCAGTAAGTTTTTGCTTCAACCTTTCAAAACTCCGTTGGCAAGCATTGGTCCACTGGAATTTGGCATTCTTCTGAAGTAGCTTGGTCATAGGTGCGGCGATCATAGAAAACCCTTTGATGAATCTCCGATAATATCTTGCTAACCCCAAGAAACTATGGACTTCCGTTACTGTTTTAGGTGGCTTCCATTCCAATACTGCTTCTATTTTCTTGGGATCGACCCTTATTCCTTCTGCTGATACAATATGTCCCAAGAAGGCTACTTCTTCCAACCAAAATTCGCATTTGCTGACTTTAGCGTATAACTGCTTTTCTCGCAGGGTTTGCAAAACAATCCTAAGGTGACGATCATGGTCCTCTCGATTCTTTGAATACACCAATATGTCATCAATGAATACAACCATGAACTGATCCAAATACGGGTGGAAGATTATGTTCATCAAATCCATGAATACTGCAGGTGCATTCGTTAATCCGAAAGGCATAATAATGAATTCATAATGTCCATAGCGAGTTCTGAATGCAGTTTTTGGTATGTCTTCATCTTTGATCCCCAATTGGTGATAACCTGATCGTAGATCGATTTTTGAAAAGACTCCAGCACCTTTGAGTTGATCAAACAGATCGTCTATGCGAGGTAGCGGATACTTGTTCTTGATGGTCAGCTTATTAAGTTGACAGTAATCTACACACAACCTTAAGGATCCGTCTTTCTTTTTCACGAACAATACTGGTGCTCCCCATGGTGACACGCTTGGTCTAATGAATCCCTTATCTAAAAGTTCCTGTAGCTGTACCTTTAGTTCTTTTAGCTCTGCTGGCGCCATTCGATAAGGTGCGATGGATACTGGTGCAGCTCCCGGGTACACGTCTATGGTGAATTCCACCTCTCGTTTAGGTGGTAATCCGGGTAAATCATCAGGAAATACGTCGGGGAAATCACATACAGTAGGTATATCTTGTAGCTTTGGTGCCTCTTCTTTCACTTCTAACGCGCATAACAAGTATGCCTCGTAGCCTTTTTGCACTAACCTCTTAGCCATCATGGCGGAAATGATGTTAGTTAGATAGTCCTTCCACTTTCCCACTAAGGTCACTTCGTCGCCGTCTGCAGTATGCAGAGTAACTCTCTTCCGTTTACAGACAACCAGTGCATCGTGTTTGGCCAACCAATCCATCCCAAGAATAACGTCGAATTCTTGAAATGGTAGTTCAAATAAGTCTCCCCGAAAGATATGTCCGTGTATCTCCACAGGGCAGTCTTTCACTACCTTCCTCGTAATCACCTCACTCCCTAATGGACTAGTAACTAATATTCCCTCTTCCTCTAGTTCTACCTTTAGGTTCCCAAGTTTTTCATTTTTCATGCCCATATATGAATGGGAAGAAACTGGATCTATTAAAACGTAAAGCGAAACTCCAAACATAGACAATTGACCTGCAATTACGTCTAACGCTTCTTCATCTTCTCGCCCCCTCATGGCATACATTCTAGCAGGAGCCCTCGCTTCTGGTCGATTTACCGTCTCAGACTGCATACGTGACGAATTTTCATTCCTACCTCTGCCTCGGTCTCGACCTGTTGTCGCTTGCGATCCCCCAGTATCCCTAAGTCGATTCTGCATTCGCTGGGGACACTCTCGCATAAGGTGGTCTAAAGATCCACATATATAACATGCAAATATCCGACCCCAACATTCTCCCGGGTGACGGCGTCCGCATTGATCACAACGTGGATTAGTATTTTTGCCTTCATTACCTCTCGGACCAGTCAAAAAGTTACCTTTGCTTTGGTTGAATCCTCTTCCTTGCCCTCTTCCGGATCGTCCGGTACTAGCGATTGAGGTGGCTTGACTTGGGCCATTGTGATTTGATCCCTGACTGTAAACTCGGCATTGATCGCCTCCCGTGGAAGCACTACCTCGAAATCGCTTCCTTGATAATTGGTAATTTCCCGAATAGTTTTTGGTACCTCTCTTCTGTTTCATCTTTTGTCTTCTATTCTGCTCATCATACTGACATTGCTCTACTTCTAGAGCCCTAGTGACCAACTCAAAAAATTCCTTGATATTGGCAGCAATTAGCTTCATCCTAATCTCATTATTCAAACCATTCTGGAACTGCTTACACCTATCATGTTCGTCTTCAATTGTCTTTTTGGCATACCTACTCAGCCTAGTAAATTCCCTCTCGTATTCAGCAACGGTCAGTCGACCTTGCTTTAAGTGTAGAAACTCCTTTTTCCTGGCATCTAGGTATGCCTCCGATATAAACTTCCTCCTGAACTCATTCAGAAAGAAATCCCATGTCCTCTGTTCCAGTGGAACTCGTTGTTGAACTGTGTCCCACCATATATATGCTTCTTCCACTAATAAGGAAGTAGCACATATCACTCGCTCTTCTGGCGTACACCGTAACTGATCTAAGGCTCGTACCGTCCCTTCTAGCCAATACTCGGCTGTAAAAGAATCATCGTCCCTTTGAGCCCTAAACTCCTTCGCCCCGTACTTTCTTTTTTTTTTGATCGGGGGTTTTCTTTCCCCCTCCTACAGCAGGTACTGGTACGGGTGCTGGCGCTGGTGGTAGTGCTGGGGCGGCACCGGCTATCTGTCGTAATACGGTAGCCATTTGTTGCAACATTTAGTTAGGAATAAGAGCATCAGCTGGTGGTTGCTCCGACGCAGGTATCTCTGATACATGCATTTCTACAGTTCGGGAGGCCTGAGACTCGACCTCCTCCTCTATATCACGCTATGCTATTCGCGACATCTAAAAAAAATAGAGCAAAACGTATACAATCCCATCATCAGTAATGACCCAGTCCAACAGCATTATATTACCCTAGGTGGCATGTATATAAATATAAAATTCTTAAATAACACATATACAACACAACTTTTATTTATTTCCAAGCAAAAGTTTTTACATTACTAGGAAGCCCTTAGGTACATTCCAAAATTTAGGACTCCTTACTACTATATTATCATGTCATACTACTGTACAATGTCTACTCGATATTACATATATACATAACCAAAAGATCCTCCAAAAAGCAACACATCCCAAAGCTCAGTGAGTAGGTGCCCTAGGTGAGGTGGCATTGTCAGAAGAATACTCTTCTATCTTATGATCAAAGTCTGGGTCATGCGATGCTTCACCAGGTAAGTGCTGGCCTAGCTCCTGGACCCTCTCCTGTAAAGCATGGATCTCTCTATGTGCTACTCCGAGGCTCCTATAGGCACTATCAAACTCCACTCTATGACTAAGCCTGTCCTCCTTTAACATCTGCACATCTCTCATCAATGTGGTAATCATCTCATTTTTTTCTCTCAGGTCTTCACGATCCTGTATACTTCGATCTGCCAGAATTTCTATGGTTTCATCTTGCTCCTGCACTATTTGCTTTAGCCTCTCTACTTCCATTCTCAGCTCCCTCATCTCATCATTTTGATCACCCATAATTACTCCTGTTATAATTAGAATAACATAACTAACAATACTCCACACATGTATAGTTACATAATTAAAACCCCTATCCTAACCCTATGTGTCATACATTTAAGATTTAGTTCAACTAACTACCCAGAACCGGCTAAATCGGAGCTCTGATACCACAAATTGTAACACCCCTTCCCAGCCTACATGTGTAAGCCGAGTAGAGGCGCCACACTATCCTAATGTTACTGCCAATTTTACTTAGTCAAATTTTAGTTCTGATTTTACAGAAATTTTGCCAGAGTTTCGCCTAGAAATTTGGGTCCCAAGTGTCGACAAAAATGGTTTTTCTGATTTTTGAAAATATTTTTACACAAACCAATGCGAATACAAACAAATTTAATACACTCCCAATGATTCCACCTTATACCCTCAACTACAACCTACAAGAAAATTCACACTTCTAATCCAGAATAAAGTAGAGATTTATTATTATTACATACCAATAACATACAGTATCACATACTGATTCTCAATCTTATATATACATATACATGCCACAACTAGCTAACTCATAATGGAAACTAAAAGATCTACCCTGAGATATGTTGTGGGTCTGGTCGTCGCTTTCCAAGAATTTGCTACTACTCTGAACCTACGAGTCAAGGAAAACTTAACTCGCTGAGCGTTGTCGCTCAGTGGGTACTTCACCAATAAAAATAAAAGTAGCATATGAAAGTATTTGAAATAAAAGGAAATAATTAAATCATAATTTAACCAACCTTAAACCAATAGAAATTATTGTACATTCAGTGTGATATGCTTCCAATAATGTAAAACCATAATTCAAACTTATTTTGCATTACATAGTTTAACGAAAAATATGACTTTGGCTGAGGCTCTACTGGTATATAGGGAACCATAGTGATAAGGTAGTGGCCCTCACCACTATAACATAGGTGGCCCTCACCACCAATATCAGATCACAGGAATCGCCCTCACCATCCTGGTTATAACCAATGGGCCTCCCCATTGGCTTCAGTGGCCTCACCACTGAATAAAATATCATATCACAATAATGAGCAGTACTGCATGCGTTAGTATAGTGCACCATACCCTTATCTACCACTCCCACTATCCAGTAGAGCATAAAGATTAAAATAATTCACTTTAAGTCTCAAACTTCATTTTAGAATAATTCGAGAAATCATTTTATTTCCCATCGTACTTTGCCATTTATGCCGCGCACCACATTCTTTAGTCAAACCATTACCCTTTTTCACATATTTAATATCCACAATAAACATATTAGACATTTCAAAGCATTCTTCAAAAGATCACAAATTGACCAAATGAATAGTGTCGCGGCACGAAAAATCGGCAACGCAAAATGGCATGAACAAATGAATAGTAAAATCTGGGTTTTTGTCAAAATTTCAGTCCACTTCAGTCATGTATTTGACCAAGTAAATGATATTATTTTTGGCTGAAATTTTAAATAAAACTTATTTCATATGTTGACTAATTGCATGTAAAATTTCGTTGAAAAATTCATTCGTTTGCTGCCTCAAACAATTGCCACAAAAAGATCCAGAAAGCTGTCATTTTGGGACCATTTCGGCCCAAACATATGAAATACATAGGATAGTTTATTTTTCTTTTGCAAATCAATATTAAGGCTTCTTTAATGGTAAAGTGAAGATTCAAACACTTTCCTTTGATAACTTTTGCATGTTTAACTCAAATCAAACTAATTAAAGTTCATCACCATCAAAAATTCCATAAACCAAAGTTTGTAAGAAAAATAAATTTTCTTTTATGGTAAAGCACCAAACCTTATTCTTGTACTTCCCCTTTTGTTTTTCCTCCTTCTCCTTCCTTAATCTTTGTTTTTCCTTCAAGAAATTCAAGAACACACCCTTAAACATAAACCTTAACAATTTAGAATAATAAGCTATCCTCCATTTCTTTTCAAACTAAACCCTAATCTAACCTTATTAAACCTTAAAAACCTTGATTCTTTCATTTAATTGATTAATATCATAACTACTTAAAATTTTCCCAAATCAACCCTAAGAACCCTAATCTCCAATCTCCCAATAGTTATATAAATACCTAAAATTGATACTAGAATTGAATTCTACATACTTGAAAACCTTAAAACTTACCTTGAAAATCAAACTTGGCAAAACTTGGAAATCTTTTGATATTTTCCTATGGTGGCCGAATTTGGAAGTGGGAGAGAGAGAGAGAGTTTGTTCTTCATCTCATTATATATATATAAGGAAAATGATGATCACTTTTGAATGAATGAGTGTTTTCAAACCAAATGTCCACACTTTTCTCTTTCTTCTTTATTATAACTTTTAAATGTCCACTTTTCATTAGCCCAAATGTCTCCTACTTATATTTATTTAAAAACCCAAGTCCTTAAACTTTATTTTAATTATATTTTGGCCCCTCCACCATCTTGTGTTGAAATATCTATGGTCTAAGGTGTGAAAAGACCAAAATACCCTCTAGCGATTATTTGTTCGTAACTTTTAACCCGTACAAATCCACGAGGAAAACTATGTATAGTTTTGATCCTCTTGACCTCTACTTTCTATTTTTAAAGTCTATTTTAATTTTTAAGTCATTTTGAAAAATTACCAATAAGCCCTCGACGTTTTATAAAATTCCCTTTAGGTCTTTTCTTTGCTCGGGTGTTGTCCGGGCCCCGTTTCTACTGACGATCATTTCATATTTACCCTCTTGACATCCTCTACTCACTCTTGTGTTTATTTCCTACTTCGGATTCATGTATAATGACCAAAATGTCCCTAGTCAAAATCCCCTATATCTTCCAAACCATGCGTTTTATGGAAAAACCATTACGCGTCGTTGTAACCCGATTTTTCTCTATTTTCTATTTTTGGAATCTGTTATATGCACTATTAAGAACATCCAGTACGACTTTTGGAAATTATATTTACCTCCCCAAAACTTTTGAAAATTACAGTCACCTCCCCAAAACTTTTTGAAAATTACAGTCACCTCCCTAACACTTTGTATTTTTCTTCAATTAGGTCCCGGTGGTCCTATAACCTTATCTGGGGCCGTTGTCAGGAATTATCTTTTCCTTTCCCCTTCTCTCACTGTGCACGTGACTACTATGCATAAATGCGGTAGGCGGATGTGACAGTTTCTAAATTTTCAGACAACGGTTTTTAACCGTTGTCTGATGAAGGTTTAGACAACGCTTTCTGGCTGTTGTCTGATGAAGACAAAAACCATTGTCTATTGAGGCGATGTCTGATCGCATTTCAGACAATGGTTTTTAACCGTTGTCTGAAGATGGTTTCCACAACGGTTTTTAGTTTTATCAAACAACGGTTTTTAACCGTTGTCTGATGAAGGTTTAGACAACGCTTTTTGACCGTTGTTTGATGAAGACAAAAACCATTGTCTATTGAGGCGATGTCTGATAGTATTTCAGATAACGGTTTTTAACCGTTGTCTGAAGATAGTTTCCACAACGGTTTTTAACCGTTGTCTGAAGATAGTTTCCACAACGGTTTTTAACCGTTGTTTGATGAAGGTTTAGACAACGCTTTTTGACCGTTGTCTGATGAAGAAAAAAACCGTTGTCTATTGAGGCGATGTCTAATTAAGGTTTATACAATGCTTTCTTATTAAAAACCGTTGTCTGATTAAGGTTTACACAATGCTTTATTATTAAATACCGTTATCTAATGAAGGTTTACACAACGCTTTTTAATTTTTCAGACAATGTTAATTAATCTAAAACCGTTGTAGAAGGACGCTAAATACAACGGTTAATTAATGTGGCACACTAAATATTAGACAATAGTTTCAATGTTCATTTTCATTTCACCACCATTGTCTGTTAAACTATACATTATACATATAAGACAACACTTTACAATGGAGGATTGCAAATTTGGGAATCAAAAAACCTCCACAAATTCAACCATTCAACATATTAACAAACTAAAAAAAAATCAACACTATACATATATCACTGAATTATACTATTAACTTCAACTTGAATGACGCTTCATGAAATATTTGGCGAAGTCAATCCTAATCTCGTTGATGTCGGCATCACTATACTCTAAGTTGCCTCTGCGTAGCCACTGAAAAATGAATCAAATTTTGGTTAGCCACATGTGGTAAATACAAAACTATTATATAAAAAAATGAAAATAATTAAAATTCTCACCTTAGCTGCAAACTAAAGCTCCTTGTCATAACAGATTTCCTTCATGTACCTCATGACAAAGAGGCTGCAGTTTGTGGCCCCTTTCTACATAGGAACCCCCTGAAATAGCAAATGAAAACAAAAATGAAGTACCACATGTTACATCCATATGTAAACCCATATGCAAACCAACGCATCAACCTAATCACACAACCTAACCTGAAATCTGAACAAACATTCTGAAAAATGAACACAAGACACATCCATATAAAATTTCAGGCTCAACGAGCAAACTCATACCTATAATATGCATATTTGCTTTAAATGATAAGAAATGAAAGAAGAAAACATTAAAAGACAAACTTGCTCACATAAAGTATATTGCAAAGCTTAGAATAAAAGAAAAAAGAAAATAAAAATCACATAAGAACAAACTCTCCAGTGCAAGAATCCCATCAGTTTCAGGTTCTGCTATAGTTTAGACTTTTAGAGGCATTTCTTAAATTGAAAGAGAACCCCCAAACTAGACATGCCAGCAGCCACCAACTTTTGCAAAGATCAAAATAAATGTACTAAATTTAACATATCCACACCATCATATCATAAGAAGAAATTTGTATGCTGCTAGATTAACAAAGTAGACTTCAACATTGATTTTAAAATTTACAGTGATACTTAAAGCTGAAACCCATAAGAAGAAGATGATTTTTATTCTAAAAGATTCAAGACAGTAGACTAGATTTAAAAGCAGAGGAAACTGAGTTTGAAGAGCTGTATTCTTTACAAATATTAATCCGCATGAACAAAGGTAATCTGAAGAAACAAAACGACATTTTTTTGAACAATTTGAAACAAAAATCAGTTTGGGAAGAACTCATAATAGGCATACTAATCATCAATCAAACAAAAAGACTTCAAGAAAACCACTGTCATCCTCAATCAATACAACAATATTCATCAACATAGATCAAAATAACAATATAGAAGAAACAGATTTGACGAATGTCAAACGGAGATGAGCAAATAGAGACATTGGTTTTAATCCAGAAACAAAATAAAAGTTGAAACAGAAACCAGAGCAATAGTATAAAAATACCAATCCAATATCAAATTCCCAATCAATCCCATCATCAAGAATTATATATTATACTATATACTATTATACTAATATATAATAGTAGATTTTGTTTTTTGACTAACTAAACAAGAAAACACAAGGCGACGGACTGAAACATCTTCAACAGAAATATTCAATATGAAAACCAAAGACAGAAGAGAACACAAAAGGCAATCCAAATATATATGAGTAAGTATACAAGTAATGCCAACAGTGCTACAATTTGAAATGAAAAAATGCAGACCAACTGAAAATGCTTTGTGGACTCCAAGTTTGTACTCAAATGAAAAAATGCAGTCCAAATTTAGCAATATTTCTTTCATAGAACAAGCAATTTACATATCAATTTCCAATCCAATGCTCCATTTTCCCAATAGCAAAAAGAGTATAGGCAAAATTATTTTATAAATTGTATAAATCAGAAATGATGAGAAAAACAATACCGCCATGTTCTCCCATAAAATTTTCCTCCTCGCAGTCTTGTTGACACTCTCCTTGTATAACTTTATGGAACTATAAGAAACACAATATAAGTCAACAAAATTGCATTTTCCCCAAATTTTATAACTTAAGACTAAATAGGCAAACTTTAGAAGCGCAACTTACTTGTCAACAACCTCTATCCATTCCTGGCTAGCAATGTGACATTTAAGAGGGTCCATGTGGTAGACTACCTCTCCCGTCGGATTTACAACAATCAATACCCAGTGATTCCTATGAAATAACAAAATAAAATACAAGCAATTCTTCATATTTGGAAGAACATAATGCCAAACAATTCATTGAACAAAAAGTAATGCCAAACTTAAATAAACAATTCATGAATCAATCACAGCAGCAACAAGCCAAACTTAAAGTAATGCCAAACTTAAATAAACAACAATATCATGTCATTTTCACAAATGAGGGAAAACAGGAACAAGATGGTCAAAACTGATAATGAAAAGTGATACTACTAATATTTATATATACATACGGACATAATATATCTTTTATACTAAATTGTTGCTGCTTAAACAGGAACAAGAAGCACATAAGGTTTAACTACGATTACTGCTTCAATGCATATTGTCAAATTCAGATTGTTAAATGCAGTAAATGAGAATTAAAAAATCTGAATAAATACAGAACCGACAATGAAACAGTGATTTCAATCACCAAAATAGCAATCACAAAGGCTCAATTCATAGCATCAATCACAATCACATACAAAAGCAACGTTATTTAGCTGCTAACTCTCATTAGCTACGATAGCGGATAAAAAAGAAAGGTAAAGAAATACTCACACATCATTGAAAGGTAAGAGAAAGTATTGCCCTTCTTTAGCCCCCTTAAATCGACTCGCAAGTGTACGTGACCTCCCCCCTGAATTACCATATCCAATGGCACCAATCATGCTGGGATCCACAAAGCCAATCATATCAACCATTTTATGCCTTTTGACATATTCATACAAGTAGCTACATACAAAATGAAGTAATAGTTGGTACATATTATCAGTTTAATTCCAGCACAATTAACAAAGAAAATAAAAAGCTTTTGTACTTGGAAACTTACTGAATAAATATGGTAAGTATGGATTCGGACATTTCACCTCCGGCGCACACAACATGTAGATCTTGTAAGAACACAACTTCCTTTTTGCTCACACCAAATGCTTCTTCACTTAGGGCAAAACTAACTGTTTGATCATCACTTAAGGCATCCTTCGCCCACAGCCACAAACATTTCAAAGGTGCTAGATAATCAACAACCATCTGAAAATACAGCTCCTCCGCAAACATATCAGCTTCTATAACAACAGGCTTCTTTAATTTCTTGGAGGCTTTTTTCTTCACACAAGCTTTTTTAAAACTCTGAAAATAAAAAAATTTGCACCTGAACACAGTAAATAGCAAAAAAAAAAGCAATTATGCAAACTCTCATTTCTCAAAACTTAACCTTTGGATTAGACACCCCATCCAGCACAATCAAATTTCTCGGCCATGCTATAAAAGTACCCATGGCTTGGTCCACAGTAACAATTTCATCGCTGACTTGGAATGGGATATTGACGTCTGTAAATATAAAAAACATGGAAAAATTACATTTATTTATATGTTTGAATATAATCATTAGAAGTTTGAATAAATAGTAAGTAGTATCCTCAAACCTTGAATTGTACGAGTGATCGACACTCTTGCATTCTCTTGTGCAATCTTAACTCCATGGAGAGACGGCTCATGTCCTTCAACAACCGGGACTTCAACAACCTTTGCATAAGCAACAATATTGCTCAGTGATCCTATGGCCAGCTTCGCCAATTTCACTTGATTATCAAACCCATCATCATCATTTTTTTAATGATGTCATCATTTTCGATTTCAACAACCTCCTCATTATTAGGACCTTTGACATCAGCAGAAACCTCAATACCTTCTGCCTCCTCAGCAGCAGCAACCGTAGCAACAACCTCGATACGTTCTACCTCCTCAGCAGCAGCAACCTCATCAACATCTGCAACAACCTTAGTAGCAACCTCAGCAGCAACCTCATGAACATCATCCTTATCAAGCACCTCCACTTTCTCCAAAGCAAGGACCTTCTCATCATCAACAGAATTGAGACTCCTTTTTGCTTCATCCGAATTGAGACTCCTTTTTGCATCAACAGAATTTGCATCAAATTGAGGACTCAAATTCTTCCTCACACCCAGCACATGCGCCTTTTGATCCTTCACAATAGGAATGGAATTGGAGCAACTTGCTTGTTGGGAAGGCATGTTTGGACTAGACACAGGCTTTGACAAAAATTCTGCTCTAATCTTGGCAATTTCAGCAGCCCAAAATGCATCTCTCTGCGCTATAATTTTCTTGGTCTCCTCCTCCATGACCATTTGAACCCCCTCCCGTATCTTTTCATCAATACTCTTTGCTTTTCTTTGTCTTGGGAGACCAAAATAGACAGATTGCTTCACGTGCCTTCCCTGGCCATGTACTCTTCCAAAATGCTCCGGTTTACCAAGCACCTTTGATAACACATCATCAGCGCCTTGTTCAACTACTTCACCTGAACTAACTTGCTCCTTTAATGACTCCTAAAAAATAGACCCAAAATGGATGTAGTTAATAAATTATGAAACAAGAAAAGTTGTTGAATTGAGTTGAAACTTGAATCGAAAATCAAAACTTACGATTTCCACAGCTTTGTGCTTCACTCTCTCATCTTTAAACTTTCCTTGTCTGTCCTGCCTTGCAAGGATCCAAGCCTTCGATCAATCGATCTCTGAAATCCCTTCAGGATGAGATTCAGTCTGCATGTATATATAGAGGATGACCTTATTAGTAATATAAACATGTTTTAAGAAGCATTATAAATCCATATTGATGATACACAAGTCATAGAAAAAAAAATTAAATACACAAGTCAACACTAACCCATTCACTTTCCAAGTTCACGTATCCTTTTCGAGACAAACGATGAGGATACTTGTTCAGCATACTTCTCTTGTGTTGTTCTTCATGAATTTTCTATGAAAAAAAGGAACAAAACATCATAAATATGAAAAAGGAATCCAGATTACCATTTGGAACTAAATTAAGAAACAAGAAAATTGAAGATTTCCTTAAGGTAAACTCGACTCCCAGACGATCAGCAACGAAAATGTCCCAGTGCGACTTCTCAGCTGGAGGAAACCGCAGCTTCTTTGGTTCATCACGGTGTGGAAGAACATAGAGTCTCATCAACCGACTTTTGAATTCCCTCCATTTTTGACCAGCAGACTGCAGTACCATTTTCTTGGAAGTCGGCAGTACAACGAAAGCCATCTACATACATAAACCACAAAAATAAAATTAGATGAATAAGTTACTGAAAACCCAACGTATATAAAGCAATTGAGAAACTAATGTATATAAATTAATTGTGTGGGAAGGATTTTGCATAACCTGGACATAATCCCAAATCTTTGTTTTGACATCTTCAGCAACTTCCTTCCAGGAATCATGCCATATCGGGGCTTTAGACCTTGCTAAAACTCCGATATATGATTGCATCTCTGAAGCAGCCCTACCAAATGGTGCTCCCTTTGCATTAAATGAAACTGTAGGCTTTTGGCTACTGATCTTCTGTCTAACAATTTGGTGCATGGAGACACACGCTCGTTTCTGCAGTTTTATCCCTTCAACATCATCCTCGTTTGATTTCGGCGTCCCTTATCCACTTGCTTTCTTTTCTTAGACAGTTTTTTTTCCAAGTTTTCAGAGATCGACTTCCTCTTTGAAGATACGGGGGAAGAAGTCGACGGCTTATCTGGGTGCATTGACCGTGTCCTGGAGATAGCCTTCACCACTCTCATTGTGGCTGGATTTGGGGAAGACCAGGCTTGTTGCTTACATACACGGGGAGAAGTACGGGTGGGTAGTTGATACGATTGTTTCTTCTTCAAAGGAGCCATAATCAGCACCTGCATTCACAAATTAAAAGTTACATTTTGTACGAAATCATCCAGTTTAAACATTGGAAATCATAGAAAAAAGCTGCAGGTATGAGAAGCATCAGCCAACAGGTAAGAATTATATGTGAAACTGCATTTCAGAAGAATGTTGATGTAAGCAGCTGCAAGTATGAGAAGCATGAGTACAAATGCAAATGCAAATCCTTCCCTTTTAAACTTTGATACTTGGAAGTTCATTAATGGATGAGTTCAATCTTTTGTGTTATCAAATTGACATCGTTATAGTGATAGTATACTATCACTATCTCTAAGAATAACTCTCATGCCCTTTGGTCAATTCTAAGGTTACGCTATTTAGAAGGAAATGGGGTTAAGAGACAAGTTTGCCATTACTAATTTGAGGAAAATAAATATACTCTTTCAAAATTGCAGAACAGAAAAGGCAATTGGTAAGAGCCACAAAATCATAATCAAAGCAGGAAATATTTTCATGACTAAATCACATGCCACAATAGTAACAAAATTATGTTTGTACTCAGTGCCACAACATTTAAATTTCCTATAAGAACAGGACACTTAATGACTGTAGTACGACACACAGAAGAAAAACATCAATTATGGGCTGTTATGGTACCTCTTTTGGATCTAGTTATATGAGTAATTTTGAATTAGGGATTTAATAGTAACTACTTTGACCTTTAGTTACATGCACTTGAGATGCTTTATCACGTTATCCATAACTAAATTTTGCATCACATCAAGACTACTTTTAAAGCTATTCCACCTGTTTCTACTTCTTTAATTTTATATTTTCAAGGAAGAGCTCATATGACTCCTAGAAGACTACATGGAAGCAACACATTAAACATTTTGGTATTTAAACATTTCATGTCATCACAAGGAATTGCCAAACATAACGGTTCCAACAGAAGTTAAGTAACACATGCATGGCACATTGGGATCAACTGCAGAAAATTAGCCACAAAAAGAAACTATAACTACAGAGCCCAGTAAATGTATCCCCTTGTATAGCAATTGCAACTTGGATGGAGGTTTTAGGTGTACAACATATAACACAAATTAAGTCTATGCTGCAAAAATAGTATTTTTCCGAAAACACGCTAAGCATAGTTGGATTGAAGAAAAAGATCAAAAATTGAGTTGACTTCATATAATTCTATGTCTGACATGAAAATGGTTTATAAAACAAACTTCTAAGAACTAAGAAGAGGAAGAAGAAAATTATACAATAACATAATAACAGAAAAAATTAAAAAAAAAAGTATATAACGAACCTCGAAGGCTGGAACTGAGGGAGTGAATGCAGAGATGCATTGAGTGGCGGGCGGGTTAGAGAGAAAGGTAGAAGAGGAAGAAGAAATATGGATGTGTCGTGCGTTTTTAGGTCAAGACTGAAGATTTCAAAAGAGGGAAGGAAAAGAACAAAGTTAGGTCTAGCAATGGAAAGAGGGAAGGAGGAGAACAAAGTTTGGTGTAGAAATATTTACAAGATGGGGATGAAAATTTAGTTTCTGAAGCTTTCTACCTGTGAAAATGGAAACAAATTAGGTCTATAGAGAGAAACCGAAAGAGGGAAGGAGGAGATAGGTCTATTTAGGTTTATTGCTAAATTTCAAAACGGCCATGTTTTTGGCAAAATGGGGGCAAATGAAAATTTTTTTTTGGAAATAAAGGGGGGAATTTAAGTGTTCAATTTTTGAAGTTTTGACATCCCTCTTTTGAAACAAAATGGATTTTTCAAAATTTTGTTAAATTAACTTTATAAATTCACTTATATAGATGACTTATAAGTTTCAATTTATAATTCATCCATAAGTGCTTAAGGCAATACAATTTAAATAATTAGTAGTGATAAATTTCTATGGAACCCTATATAATTATAAAATTTAGTGTTGATGTAAATTAGATTGAGCAAAAACTAAATAAGTCTAACATTGATTCTTTCTAAGGTAAAAAAAAGAAGAAATGCAACATACATACCTTAAGCATCCACTTAAAGTGATTGAAGTAATCTGGATCAAAAGCTTCGATATCGTGATATGTTACTTTAACTCCCAATATATGCTTGTAGAAAGATCTAGTGAAATGCAACAGATAGACAAGATTACTATCAAATGCATAGGAGCAATTAATGAAATTAGTTCCAACTCTGGATTTCCCTGTCACCATATAGCCATTACACAATACTAATATATATACTAATATTGAAAAGTATAGCCAGCTGAGAGAATTAAATTTCATACACAGGAACCATGCTCATGGTTAGCCATATAGCAGCCATCTAGATAGAAAGCATGTAATTGCAAGGCAAGAGTTCAATAAGCAAGTCCACAAGAACACTTACAAATGGAAGTGAAGATTATGATTATGATTTGAGAAACATTAGAGTTAGTGGGATGTGAGAAGAACATGAGCAAAAATTTATCAAAGAACTAGCACTAATATATACTTGTATATACTAATATATACTTGTATATACTAATATATATACTTGTATAAACTTGTATATACTAATATATACTTGTATATACTTATATATTTACTAATATATACTTATATATATACTACAAGTATATACAAGTATATATTAGTATATACAAGTATATATATACTTGTATATATACATATACTTGTATATACTTATATATATACTTGTATATACATGTATATACTTGTATATATATACTAATATATACTTGTATTCCAACTTATATAATATCATATTATATCTAAATCATTATTTAATGGTGGGCTTTAAAGTTTCTAATGGTTTATGAAATGTTTATAAATCCAAACCTTAGCTTTTAATACTTAGTCAAGTTTGTTTGGCTTAAGAAAGCCTAACTTCCATACATTGCAAATAGCCACTGGATCCTTAGCATGTTTTTATACTAAGAAAATCTAACTTCCATAAAATGTCCAAGCTTTTGATTCTGCTTCATCTCTCATTCCTCTTTTAGCTTCAATTGTTATGGTTCTCTCGCTGCCAAACCCTAAGCACCACTCTCCTTGCTGCAGTCTCCTTGCTGCCGGCCGTCTCCTTGCTACCGGCCGTCTCCTTTGTCAGTAACTGCATTGTCCCAATTAAGTCGAAAGAAGATTATTTTTTTCTTATGAGCCTTAAGTAATCATCCCATCTGCACTCTCCTTGCTGCCGATGTTCATTAAGCTGTTGTATGTATATACATAACTTGGTACATTGGATTTTCAGCACAACCATAGAATTCTTTCCTCTGTTTAATCTAATTGAATTATTGCATTGTATTTTCAGATTACTATAATGTTGCATTGTATTTTCAGATTACTATAATGTTGTTCTGTCCCTTCAATTTGCTGCTTAAATTTCAAGATCTACAATATGTCTCCATGCTTCTGATTTCTCTGCTTGTTTATAAGTCTTTGGTCCCCTGTTTGATGACTATCAGTTGAAATGGTATGTTGAGTTGTGTTAGTGAATTGAGGATTATTTGTGGATTCAGGTTGTTGTGATTGAAGTTGAATATCTGTTAAAACATCAGTTGTGTGAACTGGTATTTGTTTAGTTTTATATGGAAAGTACTACTCATGAAACTGTAAATAAATGCTGACTAAAATTTATTTTGTTGTGAGATCCATAAACAGAAAACCTTTCACTCCTGACTTGTAACCAAGAAATACCCCTTTCCTTGCTCTTGGTGCTAGCTTTTCTTTTCAATGACAACTTTTAAGTTCTATATGTGAACCCTTTTTCTTTCTCCTTCAGGTTGAACAATTACATAACAGTCCAAGCTTCTTCATGCAACTTTATTCAAACCACAACAATCATATGATAGCTGTCTTCGAGAAACCTTCATAGAAGTTAGCTGCTACATCTGCTCTCGCATCTGAGGTGATTATACTTCCCTTCCAAGTTCTATTTGACATCACCATAATTTACTGGAGTTCACATAGGTGTTATGTATCTGGTTCTTGCTATTAACTGAATTATTGCTGTCAAAATTGCAGAACTAGTCCAACTTACTGAATTATTGCTCAAATTGCAGAACTGGTCCAACTAAAAGATAGATAGATCTTGGTTGAAGGCTGATAGAAGAATAAGAGAGTTTCAATTAGGTGTGGAAGAGTTGTTAATGTTTGCATTTGAGAATGGGTTTGATAAAACAAAAATTAGTTGTCCAAGCTTAAGATGCGCTCATAGTAAATCGTGGAAGGCTCAAACTGTTAGGGATCATCTTTTCCAATATGGTATTGATCAAACCTATACTTGCTGGATATGGCACGGAGAGTTAAATCCAGAAGGGAGTCCTTTAGTTGCTTAAACCAATTGTTTCTTAGTTGATCAAACAAACATAAGAACGGGGCATGATAATGTCGACGATGATGATATTTCATTAGATTCCTCTGATTTCATTAACCATGTTGAAGGTGAACATGAACCCCTTTATCAGGGATGCAAGGGTTATACTAAGATGAAAGCTTTAGTCAAGTTATATAACTTGAAAGCAAAGCATGGCATTTTTGATACATGCTTCTTTGATATTCTCCTTTTGCTTGGGTCAATGCTTCCAGAAGGCAATAGTATCCCTTCTTCCTTCAGTGAAGCCAAGAAAACCTTATGTGCTATGGGTATGGAGTATGAAAAAATACACGTGTGCCCAAATGATTGTCTCTTATATCGTGGTGAGAGAGATGAAATGAGACAATTTGCCGCATATGTGGAGCCTCTAGATGGAAGCTGGACAAGAAAGGAAAAGAATTGGAAGGGGTCCTTGCTAAGGTTCTATGGTATTTTCCATTAATACCAAGGTTGAGGAATTTGTTCAATACAACACAAATTGCAAAGGAAATGACTTGGCATGACACCGGGCGACAAAAGGATGGTAAAATTAGACATCCGGCAGACTCACAAACATGGAAGGATGTCGACCAAAAGTGGCCTGAGTTTGCTTCGGAGACAAGAAACATTCATTTAGCTTTATCTACCGATGGATTCAATTCCTTCCATGGATTATCAACTGATTACTCATGTTGGCCTGGTTTGCTATGTATTTACAACTTACCACCTTGGCTTTGTATGAAGAGAAAGTATATTATGTTAAGTTTGTTGATATCCGGACCGAATTAGCCCGAAAATGATATTGATGTGTTCCTTCAGCCACTTATAGAAGATCTTCAAGTGTTATGGAATGGGAAACAAGTGTATGATGCATATAAGAAAGAGTTCTCCATACTAAGGGGAATTTTGTTGTGGACAATTAGTGATTATCCAGCCTTAGGCAACTTGTCGGGCAACATCATTAAAGGGTATAATGCTTGTACTGTCTGTGTTGATAAAACAAAAGCTACCAGGTTGGCAAATTATCGTAAGACGGTGGTTATGAGGCATCGTAGGTGGTTGCCCCATTATCATCCATATCGAAGGCAAAAGTTAGCCTTTGATAACACCGTGGAGAAGTTGTCGGCTACTATTCCGTTAACTGGAGAGGAGGTGTTTGAAAGGGTACAACCACTAAGGGGCCATGTCTATGGTAAGACACAACGCCAACCTCGATTGGATAAAGGTGAACCTCAACCTATTTGGAAGAAGATGTCTATATTTTTCCAACTTGAGTATTGGAAATTTTTGCCGATTAGGCATGTCCTTGATGTGATGCATATCGAGAAAAATATATGTGAAGCTTTGACTGGTACCTTGCTAAATATACCAGGGAAGTCAAAAGATAAGGAGTCTGTCCGTCTTGATATGGCTGAAATGGGAATAAGAACGGAGCTGAGGCCAAAAACTCCTGGAAAAAAAAAGAGAAGTTAACGACGGCATCTTGGAACTTATTGCATAAAGAAAAGAAGATTGTCTGCTCATCCTTGGTTGGCATGAAGTTACCTGATGGTTTTTGTTCAAACATTAAGGGTCTAGTATCAATGGAAAATCTGCGACTTGTTGGAATGAAATCTCATGACTGCCATACAATGTTGCATCACTTACTCCCCGTCGCAATTCGATCAGTACTACAAAAACAGGTTAGGTGCACTATTATTAGGTTTTGCCTCTTCTTCAAGGCAATTTGCAGTAAAGTCATCGAGGTGGATAAACTGGAAAAAATTTAAGTTCAGTTGGTGGAGACCATATGCTTGCTAGAAAAGTACTTCCCCCCTTCCTTCTTTGATATAATGATCCATCTCTCAATTCATCTTGTGAGAGAGTTGAGCTCTATGGCCAATCTTCCTACGCTGGATGTACCCTTTCAAGAGATATATGAAGACTTTCAAGGGTTATGTATGGAATCGGGCTCGTCTGGAAGGGTGCATTGTTGAGGCCTATGTTGCAGAAGAGGCCATTGAGTGTTTGGTCAACTTTGAAGAAGCAACTGTTGGATTGCTGAAAAATGGTAGGGATAAGAACGACGTAAAATACAGACCCTTATCTAAATGATCCTTTTATGTTAGGAAAACATGTCAAGCAAGTTTGTTACATAGATGACCCTCTTAAAAAATTATGGTCAGTTGTCTTAAAATTACCTGACAAGTACTATGATGAAAGTGATGATGAAAATGAGGGATCTGTAGAAATAGAACTTGAGAATGAGCTACATTTGCCAACGTTCCCATATGTTGATGAACTCGATGAAGAAAACAGTAGTTACACGCGGGAGGAAGAAGAATTGATTCAACTGTCATGATGGCAATAATTTCATTTATTTTAAGTTCTATTTTGAAATTATTTTCTGCCATTAATTTTTCCATCCTTTGTACTTGCAGGTCCAACATCCTTAATGCCTGTCACAACTCCCTGCTGCCTGTAGAATGTTTTGTTTATATCATTCAGAATTTAATGAAAGATTGGTTGGACGCTTTGTTGAAAGTTTTGTGTTTCTTATTTAAATTTGTTGAAAGTTTCATTTGTACCTATCATTCGATTTGTATCTTTATTTGACACTTTGTTCAAAGATTTGGTTATATAATTTATTGAATCATGTGGTTTTTGCTCTAACACCTTGCTGGTGGATTTGGTTTAACACTTGTCAGTGGGGTATTTCATTTGATTTGTGTTTTTGGTTTGATTTGTGTATAGGGATTACTTTCATTTAAGGCAATTTTTTTTAACACTCAGTTAATCAGACAACGGTTTCTTACGGAAAACCGTTGTCTGAACATATATTATACAATGGTCTAAACAGTTAATCAGACAACTTTTTAAATAACCATTGTCTGAAACATCTTATCAGACAACGATTTTTTTTACCAAAAAAATACTTGTTTGAACATATATTACACAACGGTCCCTAAAACCCGTTGTCTGTATGCTTGCTTCAGACAACGGTTTTTTTTAACCATTGTCTGAAACGCTGAATTATACAACATTTTCAAAAATACCGTTGTCTGAAACATCTTATCAGACAACGGTTTTGTATGACTAGAAAAACAGTTGTCTGAACATATATTACACAACGGTCCCTAAAAAACTGTTGTCTGGTGTGACCAAAATGACACCTAATAGACAACGGTTAAAAAAACACCAAAAACAGTTGTCTGAAAATTAATCAGACAATGCTTTTTTGGGAAAAAAATTTGTTGTCTATTTTTTTTCAGACAATGGTTTTTTCCTTAACCGTTGTCTGATTCAGTTTTTCTTGTAGTGGAATATTGACCCCTTTGACAAGCCCATACGGTGGTCCCAGGGGCAGCGTCCTAGAAAATTTTAGAAACTGGCTTTTAGGGTTGTACGTTTTGGTGTTGAAAATTAAGATTTTAGGATTTAGTATTTAGAAAATAGGGTTTTGAAAGCTAAAGTTTATAATTTTTAAAGATTAGAATTAGGGTTTCAGATTTTTTAGGTTTGGCAAATGGAATTAGGGTTTGAAGTTTTTTAGGTTTACTAGATGGGGTTTGAAAAAATGAGGTTTTGGAATTTTGGGAATAAATTAAGGTTTTCATGGATTAGGGTTTTGGAAACTAGAGTTTTACAATTAGGGTTTAGGACTCACGGTTACTGGATTGGGTTTTAAGATGATTAGGGTTTAGGAAAACTAAGGAATTAAGACACTGGGTTAGGGTTTTGATATTCTGAAAAACATATTCGATCTTAGGATTTAAGAATGCAGTTTAGAGTTTTATAGAAACAATTAAGATTAAAGTTTTTAGAAACTATAAAGAAGATTAGGGTTTGAAGAATTAAGAAGACATTTTGAAGTTTCGAAAAAATAAGTTAGGGTTTAGATGATTAAGAAATTTAGGGCTTAAGAGAGAAAGATTTATGGTTTTAAAATTTTGGAAACAAAAGAATGATTTAGGGTTTTGATAATTTAATCAATGACTTAGGCTACTGGATGGTTTTAAGTTTTTAGTTTTTATAAAACATGCAAGTGGAGTTTTGAAAACCAACTGATTAATGTATTAAATAAAGTAAACAATTAAAGTTATTAAAACAAAGATCAAGTTAATGCATATTCTTATTAATCAAAGAAAATGAAGCTACTGTAAACATATAATTTATTATTAAAGATCAAACCTGCGTAGTCGGTTCCACTAAAAAACTAATTTCTGGATGAACAATAACAAAGGCAATGTTGTTGCCTTTGATGGGTTGATGATTGATGAATGCTCACTTGCTGCTAATTCCTTTTTGCCATCTCTTGCTTTGCTATTTAATCCTCTTAATGTTAATGGCCGCTCTTTGCTTTGCTTTTTTTTTTCCCATTTCCCCTCTAGGGTTTTTTTGACTCCACTTTTCCTCCTCCTTTTTCGTGTTTTAATGTGGTATTTATAGGAAAAAATCCAAACCTAATTCTAATTGTCTAAGGAAATTAAAATCATTTAGGAAGAGAAATTAAAACCAAATAGAATTCGGTTTTGAAAAAAACTGCACTGGAAAAAATTACGCTAGCAAAAAATTACTGCGGGCTACGAAAATTGCGAGAGCTGGGGCGGGCCAGCCAATTAGCAGCAGGAAATTCCTGCGGCGCGATTTTTTTGTAGCCGATATTTATTTATTTATTTATTTTACTTTACTAATATTACCTTTTTTATTTTTATTAAAAATTATAAATAATAAATAGTAAAATAAATATTATTTAATTAAAATACCATAAAAATTATTTTGGACTATCAAAAATATTGGACCAGACTGGAATAAAAAATTAAGGGTCTACAAGCCCGAACAAATTCAAAGAATAGTGGACGACGCCCTCAATGCTAAAATGGAAGAACTAAAGGGGGCCCTAGCTGAGATCATGAAGAATCAAATGGTTGCAATTTTAGGGAACAATGCCGAAGCATTTAGTAGCACCAAGAAGCCAAAGGACAAAAGAAAGGCTAAGGTTGGTGAAGTGGCTTTTGATGATAACAGGGTAGTCATCGATGATGATGATGACTGGGCTCAATACTTTCAAGATCCTTAAGACGTGAAGAAGGAGCTGAAGGTTGTTGAAAGATCAACTATAGAGAAAACTAAAACTTCAGATGTTGAAAAGATGATTGCTGGCCTTGAAAAGAAGTTTGAAAAGAAGCTGAAAACCAAAGAAATGTCCGAGGTTGACAAATTGTTTGAGCTAGATGAAGAAGTTCCATACAAGTTCAAGATGCCATCCTTTGCAAAGTTTGATGGAACTGGAAATCCTCACCTCCATGTGAAGCAGTATATCACCGCTATGCAGTATGCCGAGCTACTAAGGCTCAAACCCTAAGGTACTTCTTGCTATCATTAGATCCTATTATCAAAAATTGGTTCAATACCTTAGATGATGGCACACAAAAGAATTAGAATCTGCTATACAAGGCCTTCATCCAACAATATGGATACATGCTGAATTGGAAGTTACTCTAATGGAGGTGGAGTCCATTAGACAAAGGCCGAATCAGAACTTTGTGGACTATGTGAAGAGGCGGTAGAATAAGGCTGCATTACTCAAGAGAAGGCCTGATGAATCCTATCAAATTAGAATGATTGTGAGAGGGGTGTTACCTGGCCTTATTAAAAGGATGTCTCAAACACTCATCCAGGATTTCAAGGACCTTTTGCAAGATGGTCTACAAATTGATGAGTGGAAAAGAGAAAAGAATCGCTTTTAAACAAGAAGGAACGAGAAAGGAAACTACCAGTATGGTAACCAAAGCATGCAAAAGGCAGTTGATGTTAATGTTACTGGCTAGGGAGGAAGAAGATAGTTTTCAGAATTGGGGAAGCCACTGTCTTGGGTCCTCAATAAGCTACAAAAGAAGGGATTGATACAACCCTTAAATCCTTGTCCTTTGCCTAACCCTCTCCCACCTAAGTTTGACACTAAGGCATTTTGTCAATTTCATCAAATGCAAGGGAATGACATGGATAGATGTGTGAGGCTGAGGCATGAGATCCAGAATTTGATTGATAGTGGGAAGCTGCCCGAGCCCAATAAGCAGAACACCAAAGACAATCCACTACCAAGGTTCAATAGGGTACCACCACCGGCGACCTTCATGATTGGAGAAGGTTTGCATGAAAATTTTGTCATGTCTTCTTTCCAAGTTATGGATGGAGAAGCAAGCAATGAAGAAGTAGTGTTTAGCAAAATTGAACAAACTGTGGTTGGAAAAGAAGTAGCAATCTATGTTGTAAATGAGTTTTGGGATTCAAGTGATAGTAATGATGATCTTGAACCCAAGAAGGAGGAATGGATCTGGTCCGAGCCTGAAGAAGATGAAGTGATGAATATTAGGTCTGGTAAACCTTATGCAAGGCCACCACCCAAGGAAGTAGAAGCTAACAAAGGAAAGGAAGCTGAAGCTGGGAATGAAGAAGAGGAAGATGACACTGCGCTTAAGCAGTTCAAGAGAACCCAAGTAAGTGTTAGTATTTGGGACTTATTGTCCACTTCTAAGAAGCACCGTGAATCTATGGCCAAGGCCTTGGCTAGCATGCCAATTTCCACCTCTATAACATCGAATGAGCTAGTTAACTTAATAAAAGTTGAAGGAGTAATGAAGTGTGAAGAGGTTCAAAAGAAGAGCGAAGTTGACATGGGAATGATATCTTTCTCAGATGTGGATTTACCGGAAGAGGGGAGAGATCACATCCCCCCTCTCTTTATCAAAGTAGAAGTCAAAGGAAAAAGACTCCATGTGTGATGATTGATAATGGGTCTATTATAAAATGTTTGCCCACTTAAAATTTTGCCAAATTTAGATATGTCAACAAGGGATCTAAGCCAAACCGAGGTAACCATTAGGGCTTATGACAATACCAAGAGGCACGCCGAAGGGACATTCAAAGCTGTTGTGAAGGTTGGTCCAATTGAATCTATGGTTGAATTTGTGATTTTGGACATACCTGTTACTTTTGTTTTACTTTTGGGATGGCCATGGTTTCATCCTCTTGGTGGAGTTCCTTCCACCCTTCATAAAAAAAATAAATTCCCTAACGGAGATGAAACGGTGGTCATCGAGTTTGAACATAATGAGGTGGTCAATGCTCTAATGATTGAGAGGCCTCTCAATGGTTTCCAAGTAGCTGCAATTTTTAATGATGAAGTAATGGACTCCAAGGTCTTGAATATGTTGAAGAACATGAACTACCTTCCTGGTGCTTGTCTTGGAAAGGGTAAGACCGGTGTGACAAAGCTTCCAGATTTCAAGACTCAAACTTCCAAGAAAGGGTTGGGGTATGAAGAAGCTAGCAAAGATATTCATCCAAAGAAGAAAGAGAAGATAAGCTTCCCACCACTTAAAGAGATCTTTGTCAAAGCTCCAGACATGGGACCACTCCATGGAAGCCTGAGCCAATCATATTCATGGGAAGGTTGATCCCGAGCTTTGAAATTTTTGCTGATGTTGCTGAGCTAGTGGAATAAGTGAGGAAAGAGCCCACCCTGCCAGCCGATAAGGAGACTAATCTAGAAGGGGAGAAGGAAGCTATCCTGAAAGCCGAGAAGACTCCAGAGGAGATTGCTACCCTGGTTAAAGAGAAGTTTAAAGATGTTCTACTTTATGATTTTGAGAATAATGATTTTGATTTTGATTTTAATTTGTCTGCTTTGTAGGAGGATGATGATGCTTTCTTTTCCAAGATGAATGCAATAAAGTCTAATTTTGCATACATTCACATAGTGATTACATGAGCATATTTAATATTAAATCTGTCGATACACAATCATTAAATTTGGGAACAACCAAAAATCCTAAAAACATTAGCATGGCATCCGACCTTACTCCTGACGAGAGAGAGAGAGATTTGAAAAAATATTTAAAAAATATGAAGAGTTTTTGCTTGGTCTTATGAGGATATGCTTGTAATAGATTGAGACATAGTCAAACATCTGATCCCTACTTACACTCACATGAAATCTGTCAAACAAAAACTTAGGTAGTTAAGTCATGAATGGGCTGAATTGGTTAAAGAAGAGGTCACTAAACAAATAGAAGTAAAGTTCTTTGAAGTGATAGATTATCCAGATTGGCTAGCCAACATAGTACCCATGCCAAAGAAAGATGGTGTGGAGTATAGAGATCTAAACAAAGCTTCCCCTAAAGATGATTTTTCTTTACCCTATTGTGAACCTCGGTCTCCACCCGAAAAGGATTCGGATGAATGTTCACTTGTTGTCGGGAGTCGCCACTCAGTTTATTTTGTTCGAAGAGAAAAACTAAGAAAACCCTTATTTGACTCCAATAACGCGTCCAATGTAAAGGTTTCTAATCTGTGAACCCAAGGAGGATCCGGAGACTATGTCATGCATTCGACTAACTTGCCAATAAAAGAAATAAACCTTAAAAGGGGTGAAGGAAAGAAAATAAACAAATTGTTAGTAAATTGTGGACTTGCTATTTGGGTGAATCCCAAATATGCCTACATACTCTCGTTTTTATGAGAGATCAAAGCCCATGTAGTTCGGGAAAGCCTATTTAAAGGCAATGATGCATTATGCATGTGTGTGTGTATGCTTCGTGCATTGTCCGGATTTTTGCCAAAATTGTGAGATTTTGAGCACTTAGTGCTAAATTTAATGAAATTTGGGTACTTGGTACCAAAAAGTATGCAATTTAGGCTTTATGCCAAAAAGATTAATTGGTTCATGGCTTAATGCCGAAATATTGGTTGATTAGTTAATTAGGCCTTGGACCTAAAAAGATTAGGTCTTTGACCGAAAAGAAATTAAGAAGAAGGTGGAATGCTTAAGATATGCTCGAATTGACAAATGATTAATTAAGACATTACCTTGTTTACAATTTTGCCACTTCTAAGTTCCAGATCTTGTTTTCTTGGAATATGATCCTTGCTTCCTATAACACCAGGTTAGAAGTTCTTAAACATGTGAAAATAAAGAATTTGACAGCACGAGATCTCGGGATCTCCAAAGCCAACCCCCTTTTCTGAGAATTTAGCAGCATTTTATAGACAAAATTCAGGCTGGACGGCGGTCGGACCGCTGGTCCAGCGGCCGGACCGCCGCGGTTAACGGTCCGACCGCCGGTCCGCTGGCGGTCGGACTGCCGTTTCTGGCAGTCGGAGCGCTGGTCCGGCCGTTGGACCGCCGTGATCAGCGGTCGGACCGCGTGGCTCGCCAGAAAAATGGAAAAGGAAACGGTCGGCGGTCGGACAGCCGATCCCGGCGGTTCATCCCAAAACGGCACCAAAATTCGCACTTTTTCGTTCAAACTGATTTTCTGGGAGCTACGGACTTCCAAAAATTATTCTGAGACCATATCTGTGATCCTTGCGTTGCGCCGGACATTTCAAGTACCATGAAGACATACTTTCGGTGAACTTTTACCGTGAACCCCTGGTCCGGCCCGGTCATTTGCAGTCTGAGAAAACTGGCTTTCCGAGCCTCGAAATTCGAGTATTCACAATTGCCCCCCACTGGGGTCCATAAAAATGATTTATGGGGCCCAGTGGTCGTGAGAGTCGAGAATTTTGAGTGAGGTGCAAAAAGACCTGCATTTTCACCTTTTCCTTATGAATAGGTTCATTTCAATTCAAATTTCATTTGCTTTCATTCTTTCTTCTTTTTTTTTCCTTCAAACTTTCTTTCAACGATGGATTTCACTGACCTTGAAGACTTCGAGATCCCACTCCCTCCTTGCAATATTTTACTTGAGGAGGAGAAGCACAGCTCTCGGACCGGCTGCTATGAGGTAAGTACCTTCCTCCTTACTTATCTAGTATGCATGTTTAGGAATTTTATTTATTTCTAGTAAGGAACTTAGAAAAAAATTTTATGAATCTTTCCTTTACATGTACTAGCAATGAATCAGGTGTAATACCAGGCTTTATTATGTATCGCCATCAATAATTATTTCTAGTAAAGAACTTAGAAATAATCTTCTTAGGAAGTCACGCCCGGCTGGGGATAGAACTTTAAATTTTTTCGAATTTGCCCCCCAAATTATCCAAAATAATGATTTAGAAGATCTTTTTTTTTTAGAACACTGCAATTAGGATATCCACCGCCGAGAGACCCATGAGCACTATTCCGGCTTATATCCAATTCTGCTTGGAAATGTGTTCCATTATCAGTGATAATCTCAAATGGCGTTCCGTACCGACAAAGGATGTTGGTTCGGACAAACTGTGCTGCCTTTTTGGCGTCTAATTCTGCATAGGAAGCTGCTTCAACCCACTTCGTGAAGTAATCCACCGCTACCAAAATAAACTGATGTCCATTTGAGGCTCTTGGATGTATTCTGCCAATTATATCTATTCCCCAAGTAGCGAAGGGCCATGGAGAAGTAATCGGATTCAGGGCAACGGGAGGTTGCTTCTGTAACTTAGCAAATATCTGACACTGATGGCATTCTTGCACAAATGCCACGCAGTCTGCATTCATGGTGGACCAATAATATCCTAGATTGGCAATTTTTTGAGCCAAGGCGATCCCATACATGTGTGGCCCTGATTTGCCACCATGTACCATTTCCATTATCTACTTAGCCTCTGCTTCATTCACACACCTTAGGCGCATTCCATTCCAACTCCTCTTGTAAAGGATATCCCCATTAAGAATGTAACCTGTGGCTAGCTGCCTTATGGCCTTCTGATCAACCTTTGATGATTCCTGCGGATAACTTCCATCCTTGAGATAACTTTTGATATCCCAAAACCATGGTTTACCATCGGTCAAATGCATTACATGGGCGGGTTGTTTCTGAAGCTGAACTTTCAATGGACGTATGGCTTTCCCCTCCTTAATATTGATCATGGAAGCTAAAGTAGCCAGGGCATCAGCAAACTGATTCTTCGCTCTTAGGAGATATTCGAAGGACAGATTATCGAATTGTTGTGCGAAATGATCAAGGCGTTGTAGGTAAGGAACCAAATGCTCTTCTCTTATCTTCCATTTCCTTAAAGCTTGTGATACTATCAAAATAGAATCACCGTAAACCTTTAGGTTCTTAATCCCTAATTCCAGGGCGGTTTCAAGCCCATTGATGCAAGCTTCATATTCTGCTTCATTGTTTGTGCAGCTAAAGTCAAGTTTAACTGAAAGTGGAATGTATTCTCCACAAGGAGTTTTGAACACAATCCCAATTCCATTTCCATGATAATTGGATGCCCCATCAAAATACATCTCCCAAACACTTCTTTCCACATTCAAGAGGTCTTCATCGGGGAAACCCATTTCTCGCATCTCGTCTTTTACGGGTAATTCTGCTAATTGGTCAGCTATTGCGCCACCTTTCACAGCTTTCCTTTGAATGAATTTTAAGTCGAAGGCTGCCAATGTTGACACCCACTTAGCCATTTTGCTGTCCAAAATAGGCCTCTCCATAAGGAATTTCAAAGGACTCTGTTCTGCGATGACATAAGTAGTGTAAGAAGACAAGTAGTGTTGTAACTTCGTACAAGTCCAATACAAAGCTAAACACAACTTCTCAATCTTGTTATACTTTAACTCATAGTCCAGCATCCTTTTGCTGAGGTAGTAAATTGCATTTTCAACCTTTTTACTTTCGGCTTCTTGAGCTAGCATTGCACCCATGGCTTCATTTGTTACAGACAAATACAAGAGCAGAGGCTTTCCCATTCTGGGAGGTTGTAGAATTGGCAGACTTAACAAGTATTCTTTGATCTTGTCGAAAGCCTTTTGGCAGTCTTCATTCCATTCTTGTGAAGCACCTTTCCTTAGTAGCTTAAAGATTGGACCACAGGTCTCTGCCAATTGCGATATGAATCGACTGATATACTGTAATCTACCTAGCAAGCCTCGAATCTCTTTTTCTGTTCTTGGCGGAGGCATTTTCAGAATAGCCTTTGACTTTGCTGGATCAACTTCTATTCCTCTCTTGCTGACCAAATACCCCAAAAATAAGCCTGATGTTGCTCCAAATAGGCACTTTGCATGATTAAGCTTCAAATTGTACTTGCGAAGTCTAAGGAAGAACTTCTCAAGTGCTTCAACGTGTTCTTCTGGAGACTTTGACTTAACAATCATATCATCAACATACACTTCTACTTCTTTGTGAATCATGTCATGAAAGACTGTTGTCGCCATCCTTTGGTAGGTAGCCCCTGCATTTATCAACCCAAAAGGCATAACCCTGTAGCAGAAAGTGCCCCATTCTGTAATGAAAGCTGTCTTCTCTTTGTCTGGTGGGTGCACTTGGATCTGATTGTACCCAACCGCGAGGTCAGTCATGGAAACCATCATATGCCCAGCCATCCTGTCTATCAGCAAATCGATGTGTGGTAGCGGGAAATCATCCTTGGGACAGGCCTTATTCAAATCTCTATAGTCAACACACATCCTGACCTTTCCATCTTTCTTCGGGACTGGCACGATGTTTGCTAACCAAGAAGGATAGGCAATTGGTTCTATGAACTTATTGTCCAGTTGCTTGGCAACCTCCTCTTTAATTTTCAAAGACCATTATGGCTTCATTCTTCTCAATTTCTGCTTAACCGGCTTCGCATCTGGGTATAGTGGAATCTTATGAACTGCTATGGCTGGGTCTATTCTCGTGACATCACTTGCCTTCCACATGAAGCAGTCAACATATCTTCTGATGCACTCAACAACCTATTCCTTATTCACACAATCATATGCAATGTATGTATGTTCATTTTCTTTGCCAATTATTATCTTTTCACTCATTTCTTTTATTTCATTTATTTCATTTTTGCTAGATAATACTTGGAAAGCAAAGACACAGGGTAACCAAGAACTTGAACAGTTTCATTAATAATGGCGGAGTCATCCTCCAGAGTTACATTACATTTGACATCAGGGTTTTCTATTCCTGAAGCTAAGAAAGACTCAGAACTAAACTCTGACTCGGTGTTTGACTCGAGATTTGACTCGATACAAGACTCGGGTTCAGGGTATGACACAGGACTAGATTTGACTACAGCAGCTTGTCTCTCCTCGGCATACCAGTTCATCAGTGGTCCATATGTGGTCTTGATAAGCTTTATGAAGTCCCTTTTGTCTTCAAAATTAGTTATCATAGCAACCTCATCAAAGAGACTAGGCCGCATAAAATCTTCCATTTGTGGGTCAGCTATAGGTTCTGGCTCTTCTTCTTTTACGGCTAACACATCATCGAACATCTCAAAACCCGGTAGCTTCTTTCCAGTCATGGGAGAATGGAATGGTTCCTGAAAACCGCAGTAAGTAACTGCTTTTCCAGGTTTGCAGAAGTGACCATTCAGAGTTCTAAAATAAGGGCGCATTTTGAGGCTTCTTGCCCCCCCCCCCCAATTCTTCCTTTTCTTCCTTCCATGCTCAAACTCTTCTATCTCCTCATCTGTGGGTTTGTACCCCAGGCCAAAAGTTCCCTTATTCTCAGGTTCTTCCCATGGCCGCACTAAGGGTGTTTTTCTCCCAGACTTTATCATTTCCATTCCGGGCAGCAGACCTACCCTTAGCATCATTCCCACCAGGCAATAGATTTGGACCTCTCCAAAATCATATAAGATAAATGGCCCCTTGGGTTTTTCTCCTTCAATGCATTGGACTGTATCATAATGGAAACCAGTCAAGGTCATGGCGGTTTCGCCAGGAACAACCTCAAAGAGAGACTGATCCATGGTTCTCTTGTTGATTTCACAGGTGTCACCTTTGATAGTGATGATTTTTCCTTCAAAAGGGAACTTAAGTTTTTGATGTAATGAAGAAGGGACAGCATTATTCTGATGAATCCACGGCCTTCCGAGGAGGAGATTAAAGCTCACGGGTACATCAATGACTTGGAAGGGCACTCTCATTTTTACCGGTCCAATAGCAATTTCCAGAGTGGCAACACCCAAAATTTCTCTTCGAGTGTTATCATATGCTCTAACAATATGATCAGAAGGTGTAAGATCTGTAGCCTCCAACCCCAGACAGCTTGCTACCTTCAAGGGACATACATTTAAGGCTGACCCATTATCAATGAGAACCATGGGAACAGTCTTTCCCCCAGTTTGTATGGTGATGTATAGAGCATCATTGTGTTTACTGCCATCTTCTGGTAGGTCTGTATCAGAAAATCGGATACTCAATGCCTTGGTTGATTGAGTCAAAGTGGCCACCAAAGCTTCTGGGCTTGTGCTCACTGATGTATCAAGTTGACTTAAAGCTTCGCTGAGAGCCTGACGGTGTGGGAATGAGGAAGCAAGGAGCTCCCAAATTGATACCCTAGCTTGAGTTTGCTTAAGCTGAGAGAGGACAGGGTCTTCTTTTGGCTCTGGTGTCTTCTTATGGGGGTGATTTGAGGTTGAAGGGGCTTTTCCCAAGTCGAGTGGCTGATATTGCCTTCCGCTTCTCGTCAAAGCGTCGACCTCTTTAGTAAGGTCATTCAAATCCAGCACACACACTTCATTCATTTCCAAGAGAAGTTTGAAAGGATCAAACAACTCTTCTTCCACAGTGATGGCGTGGATGGAATGATTAGGCAAAGGGTTAGTATTAATGTTCGGTTGACTCCTGAGAGGAATGATGTCACCCCTATCCACCAAATCCTGGATGCGGTTTTTCAGAGTCCAGCAAGCGTCTGTTCTATGCCCTTTTCCTTGGTGGTATTCACAATACTCATTGGCCTTATAACTGGAAGGTAATGGGTTTGGAGGTGGCCTTGGGTCCAAAGGGTTCAAATACTTCCCTTCCACGGCCTTTTTAAACACTAGATGAAGGGGCACCCCAAGGTCAGTATATTGCCTTCTTGGCTGATTTCTCTGCCCAAGATTGCCCACACGTAAAGGATTCGCAGGGGCAATATTGGCCACTTCATTGACCTTGCTTGAGGAAGTAGCTTGGCCTTGTTTCTTATACTTCGAAGTAGCTCCCTCATCTACTATTTTTCCCAATTGTATCAAGTCTTCTACCTTAGTTGCAGTCGCAATGAGCGATTTGAAAGTAGGTAGGTATTGGGTTTGCAGTTGAGCTTGATATGTAGGCCTTAAATTCCTTATTATAATATCAATCTGCTCCTGTTCTGAAGGGCGATTGATCATTTGGGCGGCTTTTGCCCTCCACCTCGTAAGGAACGAGGAGAAGGGTTCATTGTTGTTTAATTTGGTAGTCTCAAGTTCTCTTCTAGTGACATCCACCTCAATATTGTAGTGGTATTGAGTGTTAAATGCATTGCAGATGTCTTCCCAGGTCTTAATTTTGGCACGATCCAGGCTCACAAACCACTTAAGGGCAGCCCCAGTCAAGGATTGTTGAAAGAGTTGAGCAAAGAGCTCATCATTTAAACCCCAAGGGCTCAAGGCCCCCACATACATCTTCAAATGGGTTTTAGGGCAAGTGGTCCCATCAAATCTGTCCATCCCAGGCATCTTGAATTTTGGAGGCAATCTAGCTTGGGGAAACAAGGATAAGGAATCCATGTCTACCACCTCTTTATGAGTTTTCATGGCAGTGATTGACCTTTCAAGCAATTCAAGTTTCTTTTTCAATTCATCAGTTTCATTCTTAGAGGGTGGATCCTCCAAATTGATGACAGGGGTATTGTTCTGAGCAGCCATGGGGGTACTAGTTTGCCCCACAATGGGTTCCTTTCCTAAATTTCCAGGAGTAGTGGCTGTCTTTGATGCCCCTCCCAATTCAGCCAAGATGGCTACCCTTTGGGCAGCCAAAGCTTCATCAATTCTTTCTTGCATCCTAGCTTCAATTTCCTTAACTTTTCCATCTAGCAGGGCCTTAATCTGTTCAATAGTAGCCATTTCAATAATTGGAGTAGGTGGCGAAGTTGGGGTAGTAGGACTTGTGGGTGATTGCACAGTTGGAGTTGGTGTAGCTTGTGTGGGTGAAGGCACGCGGATAGTGGATACCTGAAAAGGTTAGGGGCAAGAGATCAGGGTAGTGTGTAGGATAGGAAAAACTCTTGGTCCAGTTATGTACATCAAAAGTTTTCCCCAAAAGATTTTCCCCCAAAATAATGTTGTCATGTTGCATGAATGCACCTCATCACATCATAATTCATTTTAATGGAATGTGGCACTATCATTGGGTACATACAACCTAAGGGAAGGTTCTATTGTTCATGAAAAATAGAGAATTGGCTCATAATGGGGACCCTTGAGTCTTCAGTAAGATATACCTAACCACATGTGAAACAAGGAGTTTCGCATGGGTCCAACAGTACGATTACTCATGGGCCACTCCAAAAGGATTGGAATGGTTTGCGACAACAGGGAGGACGCTTTGGCTGTCCGCCGGCATAATCAAGGAGACCTGCCGGTCAGCGCTACTTGCTATCCAGACTCAGAATTTTGAACAGAAAGAGAAGAAATTCATTTGAAAATAATTTTTATGCAATGGAAGAAAAGGATTCCCCCATATAATGCAAGAGAAAAAGATTCTTAGAATGACAAAATAAATGCACAATTAATCAAACAAGGGTCCATTAAAGGAAAAAGATTCCTTTTGTCAATTTTCAATCCAATATCCTTAAGGAAAGGATATATATTGCTAAGGTACCCTGCAAAATAAAAAAAAAATACCCTAAAGAAGGGCAAGTTAATCAAATAAACAATAGTAGTCTACTAGGATCCCATGAATCATTTTCATGGTCCCTAGTGTCAAATTAATCAAATAAGCAATAGTAGTCCACTAGAATTCCATAAATCATTTTTATGGTCCCCAGTGGAGTCGCCAAACTGTGAACCTCGGTCTCCACCCGAAAAGGATTCGGATGAACGTTCACTTGTTGTCGGGAGTCGCCACTCAGTTTATTTTGTTCGAAGGGAAAAACTAAGAAAACCCTTATTTGACTCCAATAACGCGTCCAATGTAAAGGTTTCTAATCTGTGAACCCAAGGAGGATCCGGAGACTATGTCATGCATTCGACTAACTTGCCAATAAAAGAAATAAACCTTAAAAGGGGTGAAGGAAAGAAAACAAACAAATTGTTAGTAAATTGTGGACTTGCTATTTGGGGTGAATCCCAAATATGTCTACATACTCTCGTTTTTATGAGAGATCAAAGCCCATGTAGTTCGGGAAAGCCTATTTAAAGGCAATGATGCATTATGCATGTGTGTGTGTATGCTTCGTGCATTGTCCGGATTTTTGCCAAAATTGTGAGATTTTGAGCACTTAATGCTAAATTTAATGAAATTTGGGTACTTGGTACCAAAAAGTATGCAATTTAGGCTTTATGCCAAAAAGATTAATTGGTTCATGGCTTAATGCCGAAATATTGGTTGATTAGTTAATTAGGCCTTGGACCTAAAAAGATTAGGTCTTTGACCGAAAAGAAATTAAGAAGAAGGTGGAATGCTTAAGATATGCTCGAATTGACAAATGATTAATTAAGACATTACCTTGTTTACAATTTTGCCACTTCTAAGTTCCAGATCTTGTTTTCTTGGAATATGATCCTTGCTTCCTATAACACTAGGTTAGAAGTTCTTAAACATGTGAAAATAAAGAATTTAACAGCACGAGATCTCTGGATCTCCAAACCCAACCCCCTTTTCTGAGAATTTAGCAGCATTTTATAGATAAAATTTGGGCTGGACGACGGTCGGACCGCTGGTCCAGCGACCGGACCGCCGCTGTAACACCCCCACATCCAATACACGCACACTACAAACCCGACAATGTAACATACGTGCACTGAACATAGGGATGCTACGGATTTTATTAACATTCAAAACATTTTAAATGATACTATAAGCTTTCTCATTATACATTAGAGAAAATAAGTCACTAACTCGTAATATAAAACAAATAGATATATATATATATATACATTTACTAAATACGCAACGGAATATAGAAAATATTTACATATATGAAATCTTTTAAATCCATATTTACAAATATACATATATTTGCATTATAAACAATATTTACAAAATATAAAGAAGTTATACATGATTGGCAAATCTTCTTTGATCTTTAAGTTCCCAAAATCAACTCTTCAACGTCTACTCTCACTCGGTCTCGAAGAGCTCTCGGGTTCAACTCTATCAAATCTATCACCTGCGCGATTAAACACTATCGCGCTAAGCCAAGGGCTTAGTAAGTCCAATCATGCTAATGTTATGCTTAAGTGCAATACAATGTAAATTCTCAATCCATATTATACATGTAATGTCACGAACCAATTTGTACATATGTACAATACATCCATGTACAGTACATCCGCGTACAGTAACAGGAGCTGTCCCGAGTAATCACCAAAGAACACGAAGTGAAAGGAAGCTCTATAGGACAAAAAGGACCTAATTGAAAAGATTGTAAAAGTTTTGGGGAGGTGACTGTAATTTCAAAAAGTTTTGGGGAGATAACTATAATTTCCAAAAGTTGTACTGGAGGTTCTTAATAGTGCATATAACAGACTCCATAAAATGGAAAGTAGAGAAAAATTGGGTCGAAATGGAACACCACGGTTTTTCCCGAAAACGCATAGTTTGAGAGATACAGTGGATTCTTGACCAAGGGTATTTTTGTCATTCTTGTGATAATAATGTATACACTGGAAAACAAGACACGTAAAGGTATCCGAAGTAAACAGAAGGACTCCACAGTGATCGATGTTGAAGAACGAACCTAAGTGGAGACCCGAATCACGTAAGGACCTAAAGGGAATTTTTACAAAAGTCAAGGGCATGAGCGTAATTTTTATAAATTAGTTCAAAATCAAGAATGAATGTCGGAAATGGAAACGAGAGGTTGAAAGGAGGAGAACGGTATATTTTACGCGTCGTAAAACCAAAAGGCAAAACTTTCCATTGAAGGGTATTTTGGTCTTTTCACTTCCACCCATTTTCTAGAAAAGGGACACATGGCATAGTAATTTTCTAGAAGAGGACACATGGCAAAATCTTGTTTAAAGACACTTTTGGGTTGGATTAATCTTAACCCTCCATATGGCACCATCCTAGTTAAGACACTTTTGTGGTGGTTACATCTTAACCCTCCAAAATGAAATTAATTAAATAAATGGAAAATGGAAAAATATAAAAAGGGAGAGAAGGATGATTAAAGAACAAAGGACACATTTTTCTCTCCATTTTTGAGAGGTATGGCCGAAATTCTCTCCACCAAAAAGGGAAGGAATTTTTCAAGGGTTCAAGTGGATTTTTGGAAGGAAAAGCTTAATTTTAAGGTAAGGATTCCAATTCTAGCTTTAGTTTATTCATTTGATTGATAGTTTTCAAGTTATCAATGAAAGAAAAGTTATGAAAATTATAGGAAATCAAAGGGATAAAGAAGAATAAGGGAAGAAAGAATAGGACAAGCAAGGAACATAGCAAATAAACAAGGTTTGGTACTTAAATCATTGCCTTTTCAATAAATTCACATATTTTGCATTATGGGAATTTTGAAATGGTTTTGAAATAATGTTATTATGTGTGGTAAATATGTGGGAAAGTGCTTTTGAACCATTTGTAATCAATTGATTGTGAAAAGAATGAAAACAAAACAAACTAGCTAAACTTTGCTCAAATATCCATAAACTTTGATGAACTTTTAATCACTCCTTTGGTTTGATTTTTGAAAGAGGGACCCTTAGTCTTTCAATGGTATCACAAAAGGAGTCTAAAAATCAATTTTGCAAGAAAAAAATGAATTTCCTTCAAATTTTGAAAATTGGGCCGAATGGTCCCTTTTGGGCACCATTCTGCAGCTTTCATTTTGGGCAGTCCGTTGAAGGGGCAAACGAAAGAATTTTTCGACGAAATTTTACATGAATTTAGTTAACTTATGAAAGTGTTTTCCTACAAAAATTCATCCAAAAATAATGTTGTTTACTTAGTCAAAACTGTTTCCAAAGTTGACTAATTTTCAGCAGTAAAAACAGATTTTACTATTTAGTTGTCGCGCGCCATTGCGTTGCCGATTTTACGCACCGCGCTACTATTCATTTGGTCATTTTTCTAAATGTATTAAAACTTGAATATTATGTTATGGATTGATGTTAAATCATATCAAATGACATGAAGGAGAATTGGAAATGATCAGAAAGGCATCATGACAAGCTATTCCAACAATATATGCATTATGGAAAAATCATGACTTATTGAATATCATGACCAAAGTAATTTAATAAATTATTTATGCTCTACTTGGTATATCAGAACCCTTGAGATAAGGGTATGATGCATCATACTACTACTGCAGTACTGCTTATGACATGATATGATATTCCGGCTGAAGGCCGATGATTACAATGACATGATCAATGATGCAATGATAATGGCCATTGGCACATGTGCAAGAATTATGATGAAAAATAATGAAATATGATCATGACGAGATATGTTTATCATGACCCTTCCTTATCCGCTGATGTTCTGTTAAACCAGTAGAGCAACCAAAATGATAAAAGCAAGAAAAATGATTTAAATTCAAATTATTCAGTCAAGCCTTTTTACCTTATGTGTTTTGTATTTATTCCTTTCAATTATATAAAGTATATAAATGTATGTTCAAATCATTCTTTCATTTTATTTATTTATTGCAATGATTTAAGTACCCACTAAGCAATTGCTTAGCGAGTTTAGTTTCCTTCTAAACTCGTAGGTTAAAAGAGGAGACGAGATTGCAGCATGTCCTACGCAGCTGGCCTTGACTACTACTTTGGGTAGGAGTTTGGATATGATTGATTGTAGTAATATGGCATGTACATAAGCTTGTATGATCTAGCAAATAAATGTATAATAATGAAAAGCTAGAACACGTACACTGCTAGTAATTTAATAAATCTTATTTGGATTTAGCACTTATGTATGAAAGTATAGAAGTGTGAATTCTTCTTGCAGGATTGTAGTTGAGGTTATAAGGGTGGATTATTGGGAGTGTGCTTGAGTTGAATTGTGAAACAAAATTGTTTTTCAAAAATTAAAAAAATCAGTTTTGGCGACACTTGGGACCTCCATTTTTAGGGGAGGTTATGGCAAATTTTTTTTAAAATCTACAATTAAAATTGGCTAAGTAAAATATTAAGACACAACCACCATGAGTTAACAGTCCATCTTGGTCTATAAGCATAGGCTAGGATGGGGTGTTACATGTAACATCATATATGCAAAGCTAACAACATATCTTTACATTTCATAATCCAACATATGTAGACATAACACATTTCAACATCTTTTCATATACCTCATTAGTTACTCATTAAACCATTCATGAACAACACTAAACAAAGACAAGCATGGGCCCAAGACACACTAATATGCCATTCAATTTTCAGAGTTAATGTTTTGGTTTTGTTATCACATTTATCAATATCATATACCCAACTAGGCTTCAAGGATTAGGTTCAACCAAGCTTCAAGGGGAGCAAAGCATGCTAAGCTTCAACCCAACTTGGCTTCAAGAACCAACCCAACCTAGCTTCAAGGGTTGTACATCTCAATTAGGCTTCAAGGATTCAATCCAACCTAACTTCAAGAGATTGTTACTCATTTTAGGCATGCCACCAACAACAAACTCTGAAAATGGAATAACACATTAGCCACACAATTCATTTATTATTTAGTTATCATTTCCATTCTCAATTCTCATCAACATTTAGGCAAACATGCCTTATTTCCTTCAATTGCATCATCATAGCCAATCACAATGGCTTTGCATCACATTTCACATCTCAATTCATATTATGCATATAGCATCATTGATATAGCATTTCAAAATACATTATCCATATCACACATTATCATTTACAAGATTCACAATACATATAACTTACCATTGTTCATAGCTTTAGGATCTTACACATGCTTTTGTTTATGTTATTCATTGATTTAAGTGTATTTAAAGTGTTTAGGTTTAGGTTTAGGTACACAATTACCTTTGAAGAACCAAAACAATGCAAAAAGAACAAAGAATCAAAACCTTATCTAACACATTTGAGGGACACAGGCAGCACACTTGAGGGACACGGCCAATCTTGTGGCCGTGTCTCTCAACCTCAATTTGACAGTAGGCAACACGGGCAAGGGACACGACCAAGCTTGTGGCCGTGTATCTCAACTAAATTTTGGCAGTGACAGACACAGGCATGGGACACGGCCGTGTCTCCCAAAAACCAACCCAACACGCCCAAATTTCCTTGACTTGGCCGTGTCTCACATTTCTTTTGGCCGTGTCACTCATGATCAAAACCCTAACCAAAAACCAACACTCTTCTAAATGCATTTAAACACATTATACACAACAATAATCTCATTCAAATGGCTCTAATCAACATTATTAACACATATCTTACATATTCATCACATTAATCACTTTAACAATACAATAACATCACATTTAAATACAAACCATTCCAAAACCCTAAAACCAACATCCTTCTCCATTCTTCAAAATCAACATCCACCACTTCCAACATCAATACCTTTTTAAACTCTTAACTTAACACCAATTTTAACACTTGAAAACACATCACAACACCTATCATCAACTAATCAACAAACCCTAATTCACTTCAAAAGAATAAAGAAATCAAAGAAAAGAACTTACTAAAGTTGTAAACTTCTTGAATCAACACTTGATCACTTAATCTTTCTTCAATTTGAGCTTCACTCAACAAGATCTTCTCTTTGCCTCTTGCTTCCTTTGTCTAAGGAGGAGCCGGCCACAATGGAAAAGAAGAAGAAAATATGAAGAAGCAAAGTCAAATTTTCCTTTTAATCTCCACCAAGAGTTCAAAACAAGCAATTACCAAAACACCCTTTAACCATTTAACTAACTCTTTTTTTAACTTATAAGCCCATTTATGTAATTCCACCCTCACAAAATAAATATCTCTCTTCCATTGACTCTCCCTTTGACTTATGTATATGTTAATTATATCATCATATAAACAACATATACACTTCTCTCTAAACCCTCTTTTCTTTCCCAAACACATATGCATAAACATTCTCTTCCAATTTCTTTTCTTATCACATAACATAAATATTCAATCCCATTTACAACAACAACAACAACAACATAACCAAGACTTCTAAGGCAAACATGAGGATATTACAATTCTCCCCCTCTAAAAAGAAATTTCATCCTCGAAATTACCTGATATCAAGTCCGAAATAATTGAGGATATTGCTCTCGCATGATTTGTTCACTTTCCCAAGTTGCCTCTTCCTTTCCATGATTCTTCCACAAAATCTTCACCAATGGCACTCTCTTGTTTCTCAACTCTTTCACTTCACGTGCCAAGATAGCAACTGGTTCCTCTTCAAACGTCAAATCTGGGCTCACTTCGATAGATTCAAATGGCAACACATGAGATGGATCCGACCTGTACTTTCACAACATAGAAACATGAAATACATTATGAATACGATCCAACTCAGGTGGCAAAGCGAGTCGATAAGCAACTGGCCCAACTCTTTCCAAAACTTCATACGGTCCAATGAAACGAGGACTCAATTTCCCTTTTTGACCGAACCTCAATATCTTCTTCCAAGGAGACACTTTCAAAAATACCTTATCTCCAACATCAAACTCTATGTTTCTCCTCTTCAGATCTGCATAAGACTTCTGTCGGTCTGAAGCTGCTTTCAACCTGCCTCGAATCAATTTTACTTTCTCTTCAGTTTCTTGAATCAAATCAGGCCCAATTAATTTACCTTCCCCAAGTTCACTCCAACAAAGAGGTGTCCTACACCGTCTGCCATACAGTGCTTCAAACGGTGCCATACCAATGCTGGATTGATGACTGTTGTTGTAAGCAAACTCCACAAGCGGTAGAAATCTGTCCCAACTTCCAGAGAAATCAATGACACAGCTTCTCAACATGTCTTCAATAATCTGTATCACTCTCTCTGACTGCCCATCTGTCTGCGGATGGAATGCAGTGCTGAAGTGCAGTCGAGAACCCAAAGCACTATGTAAACTCTTCCAAAACCTGGAAGTAAACCGGGGATCTCGATCAGACACTATAGAAGTTGGAACACCATGCAACTTCACAATCTCATGAATATACAGTTCAGCTAACCTCTCCAAAGAGTAATCCATCCGAACCGGAAGAAAATGAGCTGTCTTGGTCAACCTGTCAACAATCACCCATATGGCATCATGCCTCCTTTGTGTCAATGGCAAACCAGACACAAAATCCATTGTCACTCTTTCCCACTTCCATTCAGGTACTGACAACGGTTGAAGCAACCCGGTTGGAACTTGATGCTCTGCTTTTACCTTCTGACAAGTGAGACATTTGGACACAAAATCTGCAATGTCTCTCTTCATACCGGACCACCAGTAATGTTGCCTCAAATCATGATACATCTTGGTATTGCCCGGATGCATAGCAAATATTGACTGATGTGCTTCTTCTAAAATGATCCTTTTCAAATTAGCATCATCGGGTACACATAATCTGTTCTTAAACCAGAGACTCCCATCATCTCTCACAACAAAATCTCCACTCTTCCCATTCTGGCAAGCTGAAACAATCTTCTGAATCTTCTTATCAGCTGACTGAGCCTCTTTAATCTGATCCAACAAAACTGGTTTCAATTGCAACTGTGCCAACAATGCACCATCGTCACAAGCTATAAAACTAGCACACAATGCTCTCAACTCAACAAGCAACGAGAGCGAATAAACAGTCAATCCTGCCAAAGACTTTCGACTCAAGGCATCAGCAACAACATTTGCTTTACCTGGATGATAATCAATCAAACAGTCATAGTCTTTGATCAATTCCAACCATCTCCTCTGTCGAAGATTTAGCTCTTTCTGAACCCCCAAATATTTCAAACTTTTATGGTCAGTATAGATGAAACACTTCTCCCCAAACAAATAATGTCGCCAAATCTTCAATGCAAACACAATGGCTGCCAATTCCAAATCATGGGTCGGATAATTGAGCTCATGCGTTTTCAACTGTCGAGAAGCATAAGCTATAACTTTACCTTCTTGCATCAGTACACAACCCAAACCACTATGTGAAGCATCACTGAAAATCACATATGGTTTGCCTTCCACAGGTAAAGTAAGAACAGGCGCTTGAGTCAACATTTCTCTCAATTGCTCAAAACTAGCCTGACACCGATCCGTCCACACAAATCTAACTCCCTTTCGAAGCAATCTGGTGAGTGGAGTAGCTATCAAAGAAAATCCTTTCACAAACCGTCGGTAATAGCCTGCCAAACCCAGAAAACTTCTAACTTCAGTTACAGACTTGGGTGGACTCCAATTCAGAATAGCTTCAATTTTACTCGGATCAACTCTAATACCCTCTGCTGAAACTATATGATCGAGAAAAGCTACTTGGTCCAACCAAAACTCACACTTCGACAGTTTAGCAAACAACTGCTTCTCTCTCAAAATCTGCAACACAATCCGCAGATGCTTGTCATGTTCCTCTTTATTCCGCGAATACACCAGAATATCATCAATAAACACTACCACAAACTGATCCAAATAGGGCCTAAACACCCTATTCATCAAATCCATAAAAACTGCAGGTGCATTCGTCAACCCAAAAGGCATAACTAGAAACTCATAATGCCCATACCTGGTCCGAAAGGCTGTCTTAGGAATATCTTCAGCTCTAACTCTCAACTGATGGTACCCTGATCTCAGATCAATTTTAGAAAACACAGCTGCACCCTTCAATTGATCAAAGAGGTCATCAATTCTAGGCAAAGGATATTTATTTTTAATAGTCACCTTGTTCAATTGCCTATAATCAATACACAACCTCATAGTACCATCTTTCTTCTTCACAAATAGCACAGGAGCTCCCCAAGGAGAAACACTGGGGCGAATAAATCCTTTATCCAACAACTCCTGTAATTGCACTTTCAACTCCCTCAATTCAACAGGTGCCATTCTATAAGGAGTACTAGAGATAGGAGTGGTACCAGGCAACAATTCAATACCGAACTCCACCTCTCTCTCAGGAGGTAACCCTGGCAACTCCTCTGGAAATACATCTGGGAACTCTGCAACTGTGGCAACACTATCAATAGGAGAACCTCTTACTCTAGTATCTACCACATGAGCAAGATAAGCATCACACCCTTTTCTAATCAACCTCCTGGCTGCAACAGCTGAAACAAACAAAGATGCTAGCTGTTCGTGCTCATTAGATACTATCACATCTCTACCATCCACAGTTCTCAAAGTCACAACTTTCTTTTTACAATCTACCACAGCTCCATGTCTAGCTAACCAATCCATGCCTAGGATCACATCATACTCCTTAAAAGGCATCTCAATCAAATCTCCAAAGAACTCCTCACCTTGCACCCTCACTGCACTATCTCGGTGCACCTTGCTCACAATCACACTATGCCCTAAAGGATTTGTCACCAATACATCAAATCCTAGGGATTCAGCATGCATATCAAACACAGGCAAAACAGATGCACTAATATATGAATGAGTGGAACCTGGATCAATCAAAGCAAGTACTGAAATACCAAATAAAGAAAAAGTATCAGCTATGACTGCCGAAGCATCTGGCTGCCTCTGCATAATATATATCCTCTGGGAAGACCCAACCTCCTCTGGTCTACTCTCTCTGGATGTAGCACCTCCTCTAGAACTGAACCCCGATCTGCCTCCCCGGCTGCTACCTCTGCCTCCTCGACCTCCCCTCACACTAGGTCGAGAAGCTGCAGTATCAACTGACATCTGTTCTTGCCTCTCAGGACAATCTCTAACAAAGTGATCTGGTGATCCACATCTGAAACAAACCCCTGCTACACCAGTCTTCTAGCAAGGACCACCATGTGGCCTACCACAATGAATGCAGATGGGAAGAGTGGATCTCTGAATCATTGGGGTCGGAGCACTTGCCACTGAAGCTGCAGGTCTAAATCTCTGCCTCTGTAACTGTACTGACCTACCAGCTGACCTCTGACTCCTACTAACTCTAGGAACAAAGCTTCCTTTACCTCTCTTAGAAGAAGAAGACCCTGCCTCAAACTGGGGCCTCCTAACCCTAACCTCTTCCTCTGAAGCAGCTGCAATAACTTGAGCTCGGTCTACACTTCGAGCTGCTGCCACAAGCTGGGAAAAATCATGATATCTAGATCCAGTGACTAGACACATGATAGAGGGCCTCAATCCCTCCTCAAATCTCCTGCATCTATCTATTTCATCAGCTATAATGCCCCCAGCATAATGGCTCAATCTAATAAACTCAACTTCATATTCAGTTACAGTCATGCTGTCTTGCTTCAAGCTCAAAAACTCCATCTTCTTCATGTCCTTATACTCCCTCGGAGTATACTTCAACTCAAACTCTCTCAAGAAATCCGCATATGACAAGGTTGGTGGATCATCCATAGAATGGGGCACTGTCCTCCACCAGTCGTATGCATCCTTCTGTAGCAAAGATCTTGCATAGTCAAACTTTTCCTCCGAGGTGGCTTGCAACTGAATAAAGATCCTCTGTACTTTATCAACCATTGCTCCGCTACAGCTGGATCAACAGTGCCTAAGAAATCCTCTGCTCCATACTTCCTTAGTTTATCATAGTGCCTCACTGATACCACAGGCTGAGGGGGTGGTGGTGGTTGCACTGGTGCTTGCCTCAAAGCCTCTACCACATGCCTAACCCAAGCTGGCGGAACCTCCTCACCAACTGGTCTCCCCGACACCGAAGCAGGTGCCTCCTCAGCACTATCAACTCTAGCTCCCTCTCTAACCTCATCAGGAGCAACGTTTTCAGCACTACCCTCTACTGATTGCCGTAAGTGAGAGTCCATCACAACCTATGTCTGCAAACACAGCAGATTATACCTTATTAAAGATCAGAGATTGCCAATCCCAAACATGTATTTTATTTCAAAACCAACTTTTTAAAATAAAAAACATTTCTTTTTCTTACATTTTACCTAGGTTGAGAATCTCAAACCTAGGCTCTGATACCAAAACAACTGTAACACCCCCACATCCAATACACGCACACTACAAACCCCACAATGTAACATACGTGCACTGAACATAGGGATGCTACGGATTTTATTAGCATTCAAAACATTTTAAATGATACTATAAGCTTTCTCATTATACTTTAGAGAAAATAAGTCACTAACTGGTAATATAAAACAAATAGATATATATATATATATACATTTACTAAATACGCAGCGGAATATAGAAAATATTTACATATATGAAATCTTTTAAATCCATATTTACAAATATACATATATTTGCATTATAAACAATATTTACAAAATATAAAGAAGTTATACATGATTGGCAAATCTTCTTTGATCTTTAAGTTCCCAAAATCAACTCTTCAATGTCTACTCTCACTCGGTCTCGAAGAGCTCTCGGGTTCAACTCTATCAACTCTATCACCTGCGCGATTAAACACTATCGCGCTAAGCCAAGGGCTTAGTAAGTCCAATCATGCTAATGTTATGCTTAAGTGCAATACAATGTAAATTCTCAATCCATATTATACATGTAACATCATATATGCAAAGCTAACAACATATCTTTACATTTCATAATCCAACATATGTAGACATAACACATTTCAACATCTTTTCATATACCTCATTAGTTACTCATTAAACCATTCATGAACAACACTAAACAAAGACAAGCATGGGCCCAAGACTGTAACACCCCTTCCCGACCTACATGTGTAAGCTGAGTAGAGGCGCCACACTAACCTAATGTTGCTACCAATTTTACTTAGTCAAATTTTAGTTCCAGTTTTAATAGAAATTTTGCCATAGTTTTGCCTAAAAATTGAGTCCCAAGTGTCGACAAAACTAGTTTTTTTTTAAACATTTTACACAAACCAATGCAAACAAAATCATTCTCAATACACTCCCAATAAATCCCCCTTATAACCTCAACTACAACCTGCAAATAAGATTTACACTTCTAGTACAAAATAAAGTAAAGGTTTATTGTAACACCCCCACACCTGGTACAAGCACACTACAACACCACAATGTAGCATAAGTGCACCAAACATAGGGATGCTACGGTTCTCTTAACATTCAAAACACTTTAAAACTTGATACCATACCCTTATCATTATACATTAAAATATTACACAGCAGAAGTTATAAAATATTTACATATTTACATATTAAACATTTCTTTACAAAAATATATAGAATTATACATGATTGGCAAGTTTGCTCTGATCTTTAAGCTCCCAAAATGAATTCTTCAAGGTCTACTCACACTTGGTCTTGATGAACTCTCGGGTTCAACTCTATCAACTCTATTACCTGCGCGATTAAACACTATCACGCTAAGCCAACGGCTTAGTAAGATAATCATGCAAATGATATGACTTAGTGCAATGCAATGTCATTTCTCAATCCATAATATACATGTAACATCATATATGCAAAACTAACAACATACTTTCACTTTACATATCATATTTCAATATCTTTTCATATACTTCATTAATATTCATTTAACCATTCATAATCAACACTAAACAAAGACAAGCATGGGCCCAAGACACACTAATATGCCATTCAATTTTTAGAGTTAATGTTTTGGTTTTGTTATCACATTTATCAATATCATATACCCAACTAGGCTTCAAGGACTAAGTCCAACCTAGCTTCAAGGGTGGTAACATCTCAATTAGGCTTCAAGGATTCAATCCAACCTAACTTCAAGAGATTGTTACACTTATTAGGCATGCCACCAACAACAAACTCTGAAAATGGAATAACACATTAGCCACACAATTCATTCTCAATTCTCATTATCATTTAGGCAAACATGCCTCATTTATCTCCATTGAATCACCTTAGCCAATAACAATGGCTTCACATTTCATTTCACAATATAACATTTCATTATTCAAGTATATATTTATCTCATCCATGATCACATTATATCTCACATAGCATCATTCATAAATATCAACATTTCATTCCACATTACTCATGAAACACATTACAATTCAAAATGCATAACATAACATTGTTCAATCTCAACAATGCAAGAACAACAAAGAATTAAAACCCTAACCTACACAATTGAGGGACACGGTCAGCCACTTGAAGGACATGGTTAGGGCAATTCAACCTCTTCACAATCTAATCCAAAAGGAATATTAGCAAAATGACCATATGAATAGTACATTCTGGTTTTAGACTCCATTTTATCCTTATTTTGAAAATTTGTATAAAATAATCTACTTGACTAAAAATTCTAAATTTTTTACAGAATTTAGTTTTGTATCTTAAAATCATTCCTTTAAAATTTCAGATCAAACTGAACACAAAATCTTGGTCAAATAGTTCACCTAACCAGACTGCCCCAATTGCCCTGCATCCTGGCAGCAGTTCTGAACTTTGTGAATTTCATAAATCAATTTCAATCAACGTGGTTCCAAATTATTTTTCTCAAATACTAGACTCACTAAGAAACAACATATCCAAAATTCAATTGAATATGATTTTTTTACATTTTATTAAAAATCCCGTAATATAGCTGTCTCAGTTAAGGTACCTGCTGGAACAGGTCTAATAAAAATAATCTTTCTAAACTCATAACCATTCCAAAATCGAATCAACATATTTTTCAGTCATTCTAGACTCATAGAGGCACAACATATCAAAAATTCACTTCAAGAATATTTTTCTATAATTAATTAAAAATCATACAAGTTACAGCCTTTACTAATTGTAAAACAGAAAAAGAATTCACTAAACACACTCTTACTCTTCCATCACCAACACCAACCTAGCTTCTTATCTTTAATTCCATTTCAACACTTGAGAATAAATCATAAACACATCTCATCATCAAATCATCAAACCCTAATTAACTTCCCATACCACTTCAAAAATAGGAAAGAAATCAAAGGAAAGATCTTACCTTAGTTAAAACTTCTTGAATCAACACTTGAACACTTAATCTCCCTTCAATTTGAGCTCAACACATCAAGATCCTCTCTTCACCACTTGCTTCCCTTTGTCTATGGAGGAGCCGGCCACACACATGAAGAAGAAGAAGAAATTATGAATAAACCAAAGTCAACTCTTCTTTAAATATCCACCATGTGATTCAATTCAAGCAATTACCAAATTGCCCTTAATCATTTAACTTAACTTTTGTCTCATGTATGCCCATGATAGTAATTACACATATCACATAAAAATATCTCTCTTCCTTTGACTCTTCCTTTGACCCATTTATATGTTATATATATCATCATATACACAACATATACCATTCTCTCTAAACCCTAATTCTTTTCTTATCCCATCATATACATTCAATCCAATTTATAACAATAACAACAACAACAATATGCAAAACTTCTAGGGCATAAATGAGGATATTACAATTCTCCCCCTTTAAAAAGAAAATTTCGTCCTCGAAATTACCTGATATTAAAGCTGAAACAATTGCGGATATTGCTCTTGCATGGATTGTTCACTTTCCCAAGTTGCTTCTTCTTTTCCATGATTCTTCCACAAAATCTTCACAAGTGGCACTCTCTTGTTTCTCAATTCTTTCACATCACGTGCCAAAATAGCAACTGGTTCCTCTTCAAATGTCAAATCAGGATTTACTTCAATTGACTCAATCGGCAACACATGAGATGGATCCGATCTATACCTCCTCAACATAGAAACATGAAATACGTTATGAATACGGTCCAACTCAGGTGGCAAAGCAAGTCGATACGCCACTGGCCCAACTCTTTCTAACACTTCATACGGCCCAATGAAACGAGGACTCAATTTTCCTTTCCGACCGAACTTCAAAATCTTCTTCCAAGGAGATACTTTCAAAAACACCTTATCTCCAACATCAAACTCTATGTCTCTCCTCTTCAAATCTGCATAAGACTTCTGTCGGTCTGAAGCTGCTTTCAATCTGCCTCGAATTAGCTTTACTTTTTCTTCAGTTTCTTGAATCAAATCAGGCCCAATTAACTTACCTTCCCCAATTTCACTCCAACAAAGAGGTGTCCTACACCGTCTGCCATACAATGCTTCAAACGGTGCCATACCAATGCTGGATTGGTGACTGTTGTTGTATGCAAACTCCACAAGAGGTAAAAATCTATCCCAACTTCCAGTGAAATCAATGACACAGCTTCTCAACATGTCTTCAAGAATTTGTATCACCCTCTCTGACTGTCCATCCATCTGTGGATGAAAAGCAGTGCTAAAGTGCAGTCGAGAACCTAAAGCACTATGCAAACTCTTCCAAAATCTGGAAGTAAACCTGGGATCTCGATCAGACACTAAAGAAGTTGGAACACCATGCAGTCTCACAATCTCATGGATATACAGCTCAGCCAACCTCTCCAAAGAGTAATCCATCCGCACCGGAAGGAAATGAGCTGTTTTAGTCAATCTATCCACAATCACCCATATGGCATCATGTTTCCTTTGTGTCAATGGCAACCCAGACACAAAGTCCATTGTCACTCTTTCCCACTTCCATTCTGGCACTGACAACGGTTGAAGCAACCCGGTTGGAACTTGATGCTCTGCTTTAACCTTCTGACAAGTGAGACATTTTGATACAAACTCAGCAATGTCTCTCTTTAACCCAATCCACCAATAATGCTGTCTCAAATTATGATACATCTTGGTATTGCCCGGATGCATAGCAAACATCGACTGATGAGCTTCTTCCAAAATAATCTTCTTCAAATCAGCATCATCGGGTACACATAATCTGTTTTTAAACCATAGGCTCCCATCACTCTTCACAACAAAATCTCTACTCTTTCCACTCTGACAATCTGAAATAATCTTCTGAATCTTCATATCAGTCAACTGAGCTTCTCTGATCTGATTTAACAAAACTGGTCTCACTTGCAATTGTGCCAACAATGCACCATCATCACAAGGTACAAAGCTAGCATGCAATGCTCTCAATTCAACAAGCAACGAGAGCGAGTAAACTGTTAAACCAGCTAAAGACTTCCGACTCAAGGCATCAGCAACTACATTTGCTTTACCTGGATGATAATCAATCAAACAGTCGTAGTCTTTAATCAATTCCAACCATCTCCTCTGTCGAAGATTGAGTTCTTTCTGAACACCTAAATACTTTAAACTCTTATGATCAGTGTAAATGAAACATTTCTCCCCAAACAGATAATGGCACCAAATCTTCAATGCAAACACAATGGCAGCCAATTCCAAATCATGGGTCGGATAGTTAAGCTCATGCGGTTTCAACTGTCGAGATGCATAAGCTATAACTTTCCCTTCCTGCATCAATACACACCCCAAACCTCTATGTGAAGCATCACTGTAAATCACATATGGTTTGCCTTCAACAGGTAAAGTAAGAACAGGCGCTTGAGTCAACAACTCTCTCAACTGCTCAAAACTAGCCTGACACTGATCTGTCCACAAAAACCTCACTCCCTTACGAAGCAATCTGGTAAGTGGAGTAGCTATCAAAGAAAACCCTTTTACAAACCGCCGGTAATAGCCTGCCAAACCCAGAAAACTTCTAATCTCTGTCACAGACTTGGGTGGAATCCAATTTAAAATGGCTTCAACTTTACTCGGATCAACTCTAATGCCTTCAGCTGAAACAATATGTCCGAGAAAAGCGACTTGATCCAACCAGAACTCACACTTCGACAATTTGGCAAACAACTGCTTCTCTCTCAAAATCTGCAATACAATCCGCAGATGCCTGTCATGTTCCTCTTTATTCCGCGAATACACCAGAATATCATCGATGAAGACCACTACAAACTGATCCAGATAGGGCCTAAACACCCTATTCATCAAATCCATGAAAGCTGCAGGTGCATTCGTCAGACCAAAAGGCATAACTAGAAATTCATAATGCCCATACCTGGTCCGAAAGGCGGTCTTCGGAACATTCTCAGCTCTGACTCTCAGCTGATGGTACCCAGATCTCAAATCAATTTTAGAAAACACAGCTGCACCCTTCAATTGATCAAAGAGATCATCGATTCTAGGCAAAGGATATTTATTTTTAATAGTCACCTTGTTCAATTGCCTATAATTGATACACAACCTCATAGTACCATCTTTCTTCTTCACAAATAGCACAGGAGCTCCCCAAGGAGAAACACTGGGGCGAATGAATCCTTTATCCAACAACTCCTGTAGTTGCACTTTCAACTCCCTCAATTCTGCTGGTGCCATTCTGTAAGGAGTAATAGAGATAGGAGTGGTACCAGGCAACAATTCAATACCGAACTCCACCTCTCTCTCAGGAGGCAATCCTGGCAACTCCTCTGGAAAAACATCAGAGAACTCTGTAACTGTGGCAATACTATCAATGGGAGAACCCTTCACTCTAGTATCCATCACATGAGCAAGGTAGGCTTCACACCCCTTTCTAATCAACCTCCTGGCTGTAACAGCTGAAACAAATAAGGAGGCTAGCTGTTCCTGCTCATTAGATACTATCACCTCTCTACCATCACCCGTTCTCAAAGAAACAATTTTCTTTTCACAATCCACCGCAGCTCCATGTCGAGATAGCCAATCCATACCTAAAATCACGTCATATTCCTTAAATGGCATCTCAATCAAATCCCCAAGGAACTCCTCACCCTGCACCACTACTGCACTATCTGGGTGCACCTTACTCACAACCACACTATGCCCTAAAGGATTTGTCACCAATACATCAAATCCTAGGGACTCAGCATGCAAATCAGACACAGGCAAAATAGATGCACTAATATAAGAATGTGTGGAACCCGGATCAATCAAAGCAAGTACTGATATATCAAATAAAGAAAAAGTACCAGCTATGACTGCCGAAGCATCTGGTTGCCTCTGCATCACATAAATCCGTTGAGAAGATCCTGCCTCCCCTGGTCTACTCTCTCTAGATGAAGAACCTCCTCTAGCACTGAACCCGGATCTGCCACCTCTACCAAAACCCCTGCCTCCTCGACCTCCCCTCACACTAGGTCGAGAAGCTGTAGTATCAGCTGACATCTGCTCTTGTCTCTCAGGGCAATCTCTAACAAAATGATCGGGAGACCCACATCTGAAACATACTCCTGCCACACCAGTCTTCCAACAAGGACCACCATGTGGCCTACCACAATGAATGCATACTGGTAGAGTGGATCTCTGAGTCACTGGGGTCGGAGCACTCGCTACTGAAGCTGTAGGTCTAAATCTCTGCCTCTGAAATTGTGCCGACCTACCCGCTGGCCTCTGACTCCTGCTAACTCGAGGAATAAAACTTCCCCTACCTCTCTTAGCAGATGAAGACCCTGCCTCAAACTGGGGCCTTCTTACTCTGGTCTCTTCTTCTGAAGCAGCCGCTGCAATACCCTGGGCTCGCTCTACACTTCGAGTTGCTGCCACAAGCTGGGAAAAATCATGATATCTGAATCCAGCTACCAGACACATGATAGAGGGCCTCAATCCCTCCTCAAATCTCCGACATCGATCTATCTCATCTGAAATAATACCCCCAGCATACTCACTCAACCGAATAAATTCAATCTCATACTCCGTTACGGTCCGGTGATCTTGCCTCAAATCTAAAAACTCTCTTTTCTTCCCATCTTTATACTCCCTTGGAGTGTACTTCAATTCAAATTCTCTCAGAAAATCTGAATAGGATAAGGTAGGTGGATCATCCATAGAATGGGGCACTGTCTTCCACCAACTATATGCATCCTTCTGCAACAAGGATCTTGCATAATCAAACCTTTCCTCTGAAGTAGCTTGCAATTGAACAAAGATTCTCTGAACTTTGTCTAACCATTGCTCAGCTACTACTGGATCAGTAGTACCTATAAAATCTTCGGCTCCATACTTCCTTAGTTTGTCATAATGCCTTGCTGACACCAAAGGCTGTGGGGGTGGTGGCGGTGGTTGCACTGGTGCTTGCCTCAAAGCATCTACCACATGCCTAAGCCAGACTGGTGGAACCTCCTCACCAGCTGGTCTCCCTGATACCAAAGCAGGTACCTCCTCAGCACTATCAACCCTAGCTCCCTCATCAGGAGCAACACTCTCTGCACTACCCTCAGCTGACTGACGCAAAAGAGGATCCATCACAACCTATGTCTGCAAACACAGCAGAATACAACTTATTAAAGATCAGAGGTTGCCAATCCCAAACATGTATATTATTCAAAAACCACTTTTAAAGTTCAAAATAGTCTTTTTATTACATTTTACCTAGGTTGAGAATCTCAAACCTAGGCTCTGATACCAAAACAATTGTAACACCCCTTCCCGACCTACATGTGTAAGCTGAGTAGAGGCGCCACACTAACCTAATGTTGCTACCAATTTTACTTAGTCAAATTTTAGTTCCAGTTTTAATAGAAATTTTGCCATAGTTTTGCCTAAAAATTGAGTCCCAAGTGTCGACAAAACTAGTTTTTTTTTTAAACATTTTACACAAACCAATGCAAACAAAATCATTCTCAATACACTCCCAATAAATCCCCCTTATAACCTCAACTACAACCTGCAAATAAGATTTACACTTCTAGTACAAAATAAAGTAAAGGTTTATTGTAACACCCCCACACCTGGTACAAGCACACTACAACACCACAATGTAGCATAAGTGCACCAAACATAGGGATGCTACGGTTCTCTTAACATTCAAAACACTTTAAAACTTGATACCATACCCTTATCATTATACATTAAAATATTACACAGCAGAAGTTATAAAATATTTACATATTTACATATTAAACATTTCTTTACAAAAATATATAGAATTATACATGATTGGCAAGTTTGCTCTGATCTTTAAGCTCCCAAAATGAATTCTTCAAGGTCTACTCACACTTGGTCTTGATGAACTCTCGGGTTCAACTCTATCAACTCTATTACCTGCGCGATTAAACACTATCGCGCTAAGCCAACGGCTTAGTAAGATAATCATGCAAATGATATGACTTAGTGCAATGCAATGTCATTTCTCAATCCATAATATACATGTAACATCATATATGCAAAACTAACAACATACTTTCACTTTACATATCATATTTCAATATCTTTTCATATACTTCATTAATATTCATTTAACCATTCATAATCAACACTAAACAAAGACAAGCATGGGCCCAAGACACACTAATATGCCATTCAATTTTCAGAGTTAATGTTTTGGTTTTGTTATCACATTTATCAATATCATATACCCAACTAGGCTTCAAGGACTAAGTCCAACCTAGCTTCAAGGGTGGTAACATCTCAATTAGGCTTCAAGGATTCAATCCAACCTAACTTCAAGAGATTGTTACACTTATTAGGCATGCCACCAACAACAAACTCTGAAAATGGAATAACACATTAGTCACACAATTCATTCTCAATTCTCATTATCATTTAGGCAAACATGCCTCATTTATCTCCATTGAATCACCTTAGCCAATAACAATGGCTTCACATTTCATTTCACAATATAACATTTCATTATTCAAGTATATATTTATCTCATCCATGATCACATTATATCTCACATAGCATCATTCATAAATATCAACATTTCATTCCACATTACTCATGAAACACATTACCATTCAAAATGCATAACATAACATTGTTCAATCTCAACAATGCAAGAACAACAAAGAATTAAAACCCTAACCTACACAATTGAGGGACACGGTCAGCCACTTGAAGGACATGGTTAGGGCAATTCAACCTCTTCACAATCTAATCCAAAAGGAATATTAGCAAAATGACCATATGAATAGTACATTCTGGTTTTAGACTCCATTTTATCCTTATTTTGAAAAATTGTATAAAATAATCTACTTGACTAAAAATTCTAAATTTTTTACAGAATTTAGTTTTGTATCTTAAAATCATTCCTTTAAAATTTCAGATCAAACTGAACACAAAATCTTGGTCAAATAGTTCACCTAACCAGACTGCCCCAATTGCCCTGCATCCTGGCAGCAGTTCTGAACTTTGTGAATTTCATAAATCAATTTCAATCAACGTGGTTCCAAATTATTTTTCTCAAATACTAGACTCACTAAGCAACAACATATCCAAAATTCAATTGAATATGATTTTTTTACATTTTATTAAAAATCCCGTAATATAGCTGTCTCAGTTAAGGTACCTGCTGGAACAGGTCTAATAAAAATAATCTTTCTAAACTCATAACCATTCCAAAATCGAATCAACATATTTTTCAGTCATTCTAGACTCATAGAGGCACAACATATCAAAAATTCACTTCAAGAATATTTTTCTATAATTAATTAAAAATCATACAAGTTACAGCCTTTACTAATTGTAAAACAGAAAAAGAATTCACTAAACACACTCTTACTCTTCCATCACCAACACCAACCTAGCTTCTTATCTTTAATTCAATTTCAACACTTGAGAATAAATCATAAACACATCTCATCATCAAATCATCAAACCCTAATTAACTTCCCATACCACTTCAAAAATAGGAAAGAAATCAAAGGAAAGATCTTACCTTAGTTAAAACTTCTTGAATCAACACTTGAACACTTAATCTCCCTTCAATTTGAGCTCAACACATCAAGATCCTCTCTTCACCACTTGCTTCCCTTTGTCTATGGAGGAGCCGGCCACACACATGAAGAAGAAGAAGAAATTATGAATAAACCAAAGTCAACTCTTCTTTAAATATCCACCATGTGATTCAATTCAAGCAATTACCAAATTGCCCTTAATCATTTAACTTAACTTTTGTCTCATGTATGCCCATGATAGTAATTACACATATCACATAAAAATATCTCTCTTCCTTTGACTCTTCCTTTGACCCATTTATATGTTATATATATCATCATATACACAACATATACCATTCTCTCTAAACCCTAATTCTTTTCTTATCCCATCATATACATTCAATCCAATTTATAACAATAACAACAACAACAATATGCAAAACTTCTAGGGCATAAATGAGGATATTACAAAGACACACTAATATGCCATTCAATTTTCAGAGTTAATGTTTTGGTTTTGTTATCACATTTATCAATATCATATACCCAACTAGGCTTCAAGGATTAGGTTCAACCAAGCTTCAAGGGGAGCAAAGCATGCTAAGCTTCAACCCAACTTGGCTTCAAGAACCAACCCAACCTAGCTTCAAGGGTTGTAACATCTCAATTAGGCTTCAAGGATTCAATCCAACCTAACTTCAAGAGATTGTTACTCATTTTAGGCATGCCACCAACAACAAACTCTGAAAATGGAATAACACATTAGCCACACAATTCATTTATTATTTAGTTATCATTTCCATTCTCAATTCTCATCAACATTTAGGCAAACATGCCTTATTTCCTTCAATTGCATCATCATAGCCAATCACAATGGCTTTGCATCACATTTCACATCTCAATTCATATTATGCATATAGCATCATTGATATAGCATTTCAAAATACATTATCCATATCACACATTATCATTTACAAGATTCACAATACATATAACTTACCATTGTTCATAGCTTTAGGATCTTACACATGCTTTTGTTTATGTTATTCATTGATTTAAGTGTATTTAAAGTGTTTAGGTTTAGGTTTAGGTACACAATTACCTTTGAAGAACCAAAACAATGCAAAAAGAACAAAGAATCAAAACCTTATCTAACACATTTGAGGGACACAGGCAGCACACTTGAGGGACACGGCCAATCTTGTGGCCGTGTCTCTCAACCTCAATTTGACAGTAGGCAACACGGGCAAGGGACACGGCCAAGCTTGTGGCCGTGTCTCTCAACTAAATTTTGGCAGTGACAGACACTGGCATGGGACACGGCCGTGTCTCCCAAAAACCAACCCAACACACCCAAATTTCCTTGACTTGGCCGTGTCTCACATTGCTTTTGGCCGTGTCACTCATGATCAAAACCCTAACCAAAAACCAACACTCTTCTAAATGCATTTAAACACATTATACACAACAATAATCTCATTCAAATGGCTCTAATCAACATTATTAACACATATCTTACATATTCATCACATTAATCACTTTAACAATACATTAACATCACATTTAAATACAAACCATTCCAAAACCCTAAAACCAACATCCTTCTCCATTCTTCAAAATCAACATCCACCACTTCCAACATCAATACCTTTTTAAACTCTTAACTTAACACCAATTTTAACACTTGAAAACACATCACAACACCTATCATCAACTAATCAACAAACCCTAATTCACTTCAAAAGAATAAATAAATCAAAGAAAAGAACTTACTAAAGTTGTAAACTTCTTGAATCAACACTTGATCACTTAATCTTTCTTCAATTTGAGCTTCACTCAACAAGATCTTCTCTTTGCCTCTTGCTTCCTTTGTCTAAGGAGGAGCCGGCCACAATGGAAAAGAAGAAGAAAATATGAAGAAGCAAAGTCAAATTTTCCTTTTAATCTCCACCAAGAGTTCAAAACAAGCAATTACCAAAACACCCTTTAACCATTTAACTAACTCTTTTTTTAACTTATAAGCCCATTTATGTAATTCCACCCTCACAAAATAAATATCTCTCTTCCATTGACTCTCCCTTTGACTTATGTATATGTTAATTATATCATCATATAAACAACATATACACTTCTCTCTAAACCCTCTTTTCTTTCCCAAACACATATGCATAAACATTCTCTTCCAATTTCTTTTCTTATCACATAACATAAATATTCAATCCCATTTACAACAACAACAACAACAACAACATAACCAAGATTTCTAAGGCAAACATGAGGATATTACAGCCGTGGTTAACGGTCGAACTGCCGGTCCGCTGGCAGTCGGACCGCTGGTCCGGCGGTTGGACCGCCATGTATGCCCTAGTAGTTTTGAATATTATTGTTGTTTTGATTGGATGGAGTGTATATGTTAATTTGAAAGAGAAAAGAATTTTTAAAGGAAGTGTATATGTTGCATATATGGTAGTATAAATAACATATACATAAGTCAAATGGTTGGTCAATGCAAGAGGATATTTATTTGTGATTTGTGGAATTACTTAAATGGGCATATAAGTGACAAAAGTTAAGTTAAATGGATGAGGGCATTTAGGTAATTGCTTTGTTAAAATTGCTTGGTGGATATTTAAAGAAGAAGAGAAGTTGGATTTGTATTCATTTTTCTCTTCTTTGTTGGTGTGGCCGGCTACCATAAGGAAAGGGAGAGCAAGAGAAGTGTTTTCAATTCTAACATCAAATTGAAGGAAGAATCAAAGGATGAAGTTGGAGAATTGTGAAATTTCTTCAATTGAGGTAAGTACTCTCTTGTTTATCTTTGTTATTTTTGAAGTTATGTTTGAGGTGGGTTGTGATGTGTTGAGATTATGAATAGGTGTGTTTGAGATGAGTTTATAAGGGTTGAGATTGATTATAAGTTAAAAAGAGTGAATTGATGTTGGTTTTGGTTTGAAGATGATAAGTTAAGAGTGATGTTTGGTTTTAGGGTTTAGAAATTGTAGATGATTAAATGGATGATTGATGTATTGTTAATGTGTATATTGTGTTAAACATGCAAAATAAGTGTTAATGATTTTGATTACATCCATTTGAATGAGTTTATGTTGTGCATAATGTGTTTAATGTCAATCAAAAGAGTGTTGGCTATGGTTAGGGTTTCATTCATAAGAGACACGGCCAAACCAAGGAAGAGACACGGCCAATCTTTAGAATTTTGGAGACACGGCCAAGTCTAAGGAAAATGTGGCCGTGTTGGATGATTTTTGGAGAGACACGGCCGTGTCCCTTGCCCATGTCTGCCACTGCCAATTTGTTTTGAGAGACATGGCCACAAGCTTGGCCATGTCCCTTGGGTGTGTTGGCTACTGTGATTGTCTTTTGTTCTTCTTGCTTTGTGGAGATTGAACATACATTTGATGATGCATATGATTCTATATGAACAATGTTATGTTATGCATTGTGAATCTTGTGAGTGATACTGTGTTATATGTATAGTGTGGAAGAGATGTGGATCATTCAAAAAGGTATGTGCAATGCAATGTCTTATGATGAATTACTTTAATGTTAATTGAGACATAAAGAAATGTAGAACTAATGTTTTGAGTTATAATGATGTGAATAATATGATTGAAACATGCTTAGATGATATGATTGAATAATGGTATGTTGTTTAGTTAATGTAATTGATGTTGTATATTATAATGGTGACTCAAATGGGTTATGAAGCCATTGTGATTGGCTATGATGATTTAATAGAGTTGTGAAGCCATTGTGATTGGCTATGATGATTCAAATGTGATGTGAAGCCATTGTGATTGGCTATGATGATACAATTGTGATAAATAAGGCATGTTTGCCTAGATGATGATTCAATTGAGAATGGAATGGATAATGAAATAATCAATGAATTGTGTGGCTAATGTGTTATTCCATTTTCAGAGTTTGTTCTTGGTGGCATGCCTAATATTAGTAACAATCTCTTGAAGTTAGGTTGGCTAAGTCCTTGAAGCCTAATTGAGATGTTACAACCCTTGAAGCTAGGTTGGATTGGTTCTTGAAGCCAAGTTGGGTTGATACTTAGCATGCTTTGTTCCCTTTGAAGCTTGGTTGAACCTAAATCCTTGAAGCCTAGTTGGGATAATGATAATGATAATGTGAAAATTAAACCAAAGCATTAACTCTGAAAGTGGAATGGCATATTAGTGTCTTTTGGGCCCGAGTCTATCTTGGTTGTCATTGTAATATATATATGTTGAAATCAATGAGTAATGAGATCTATGGTTGCCTTTCTTGGAAATATGATTTATAATTGGTGAATTGTGAATAAAGTAATGTTATGAAGTATGATGTGTAATGTGTATATTGATATATTGATTGTGAGTATTAATGATGGATTGTGATTGATGATAATGATATGTATATATGTATATAATATATGGAATTAGTTGAGATATATGGAATAAAGTAATATTCCATGTTTCTATGTTGAGGAGGTACAGATCAGATCCATCTCATGTGTTGCCAATTGAATCTATCGAAGTGAGTCCAGATCTGACAATTGAAGAGGAACCAGTTGCTATCTTGGCTCGAAATGTGAAAGAGTTGAGGAATAAGAAGGTGCCTTTGGTAAAGGTTCTATGGAAGAATCATGGAAGAGAAGAAGCAACTTGGGAGAGTGAGCAATCTATGCGAGATCAATATCCTCAGCTGTTTCAGAGATAATATCAGGTAATTTCGAGGACAAAATTTCTTTTTAGAGGGGGAGAATTGTAATATCCCAATGTATGCCCTAGAAGTTTGGATATAATTGTTGTTTGTTTGAATTAAGTGTATATATTATGTTGATAAGAAAAGAAATTGAAAGAGAATATATATGTGTTGTTTGAATGGGAAGTATTGTGTATAGGGAAATGTATATGTTGTTTATATGGTGATATATGTAATATATATATATATATATTGGTCAAAATGGAGAGTCAAGGGATGAAGATATTTATTTGGTTATTGGTGAAATGACTAAAAAGGGCAAGTGTTTTAAAAAGAAACAAAACAATTTGTAGAAGGGTGTTTTGGTAATTGCTTTAATTGAAACACTTGGTGGAGATTAAAAGAAGAGTTGACTTTGTTTCTTGTGGTTCATTTCTTCTTTCTTCTTTGTGTGGCCGGCTTCTCCATAGACAAAGGAAAGCAAGAGACAAAGAGAAGATCTTGATGTGTTAAGTTCAAAGTGAAGGAAGATTCAAATGATCAAGTTGTTGATTCAAGAAGTTTTGTACTTTGGTAAGTCCTCTTTTGATTTCTTTGTTTATTTGAAGTTTTGATTGAGTTGGATAGATGATTTAAGAGTGTGTTGTTTGGTTTTGAGATGTTTAAGAGTTTTGATTGTTTTGATCATGGATTTTTAAGGGTGGATTGAAGAAAAGAGTAAGTTGGTTAGAAGAGATAATGTTGTGTTTGTGATTTATAGTTGATTTGTGTTTTGGCTTGTTTTGGTGTTTTTGTGAATTTAAGATGGTTTTTGGGTATGTTTTGTTAAGATGGTGTGAAGTGGATGTTGATGGATAAAAGTGTTTTGTTGAGTGTTTGGTTGTGTTGGCCGGAATCTTGATTTGTGGCCGGACACGCCCATGAGCATGTCCAGGGTCTTTAGGCGTGTCAATTGTGTTTGAGGCAGTAGGTGTAACACGACCAGTAGCACGCCCGTGTTTTTAAGCGTGTCATAGCTACTGTAAGATTTGAGAATTTACACGCCCAGGAACACGCCCATGTTGTTGAGCGTGTAAATGCTTCTGTGTTGTGGAGTTAGGGCACGGTCATGTACATGCCCGTGTGGGTGAACGTGTCAAGTTTAGGGTTTGCCCTAGTTCACTCTTAAATTGTTTATCTCTTGTGTATCCCTAAGTAAGTATATGTTATTATTTTTGGATTAGGGTTTGAAGAGAGGGATTGATCATTGATCTAAGTGAAAGGATCTTGGACAAGGAAGTGTTAAGAGTTGTATAAATTGTTATTGAGGTAAGTACAAACATGTCATTGTTGCATATATTCATTGGATGATATGATTGACTTACATGAATAATGTCCTTTGTTATGTTTATATCCATGATGCCATATGCATAATGTAAATTGAGATAATTGAGGCATGTATGCCTATGTGATAATGTTTAATGTATTTGGCTATGTTTACTTAATAAAAAAATAAAATGTGATAATGTGAAGTGAAACATGATGAGATATGAGGCCATTGTGATTGGCTAATATGATTTTAATGAGATATGAATCCATTGTATTTGGCTATGATGATGAGAATTGAGAATGGAAATGATAATGAAATAATAAATGAGTTGTGTGGCTAATGTGTTATTCCATTTTCAGAGTTTGTTGTTGGTGGCATGCCTAATATGAGTAACAATCTCTTGAAGTTAGGTTGGACTTGGTCCTTGAAGCCTAATTGAGATGTTACCACCCTTGAAGCTAGGTTGGATTGGTTCTTGAAGCCAAGTTGGGTTGAAGCTTAACATGCTTTGCTCCCCTTGAAGCTTGGTTAAGCCTAATCCTTGAAGCCTAGTTGGGTTTATGATAATGATGAATGTGAAAACAAAACCAAAGCATTAACTCTGAAAATTGAATATCATATTAGTGTGTTTTGGGCCCATGTGTGTCTTTGTTTAAATGTGATTTATTAAGATGAATTGATTGAATAATGAGATATAGAAGAACTTGTGAAATGTGATATGCTTTTATGATCATGAATGGTGTAATGCAAAGGTATGATGTTGTCTCTATTATTAAGATGTGTGACATTGCATTGCATTTAAAGCATGATAATAGCATGTTTTGCATTACTAAGCCGTTGGCTTAGCGCGATAGTGTTAATCGCGCAGGTGATCAGGTTGAACCTGAGAGCTCTTCGAGACCGAGTGAGAGTAGACATTGAAGAGATTACTTTGGAACTTAAAGATCAGAGAAGAACTGCCAATCATGTATAAGTTATTTATATTTTGTAAATTATTTTTTATAATGTGAATATGAATTTAAATGCTTTTATATATGTAACAAATCTTTAAATTCTGCTGCGTATTAAGTAAATATGTTTATATCTATTTTGTTTTTATATTACAAGTTAATTACTTATTTTCTATAAATATGTAATGATAAAGATTATGTTGTCTTTATAAATGATTTGAATGTTAAATAAAATCATAGAGTCCCTATGTTCAGTGCATGGATATTACATTGTGGTAATTGTAATGTGCATGTACCGGATGTGGGGTGTTACAGTGGTTTTGGTATCAGAGCCTAGGTTTGAGATTCTCAACCTAGGTAAAGTGTAAGAAAAAGAGTGTTTTGATTTTAAAACGTGGATTTTTGAATAACATACATGTTTGGCATTAGCAGTCTCTGATCTTTAATGAGAGGTATTCTGCTGTGTTTGCAGATATAGGTTGTGATGGATTCTCACTCACGTCAGTCAGTTGAGGGTAGTGCTGAGAGTATAGCTCCTGATGAGATTAGAGAGGGAGCTAGAGTGGATAGTGCTGGAGAGATACCTGCTTCTATATCGGGGAGACCAGCTGGTGAGGAGGTTCCACCAGTTTGGCTTAGGTATGTGGTAGAGGCTTTGAGACAAGCACCATTGCAACCACCTCCACCACAGCCTTTGATAGCAGTGAGACACTATGACAAACTAAGGAAGTATGGAGCAGAGGATTTCTTAGGTACTACTGATCCAGCTGTGGCTGAGCAATGGCTAGATAAGGTACAAATAATCTTCATTCAGTTGCAAGCCACTCCAGAGGAAAAGTTTGATTATGCAAGATCATTGTTGCAGAAGGACGCATACAATTGGTGGAAGACAGTGCCCCATTCTATGGATGATCCACCAACATTGTCCTATGCTGATTTTCTGAGAGAGTTTGAATTGAAGTATACTCCGAGGGAGTATAAAGACATGAAGAAGATGGAGTTTTTGAGTTTAAAGCAAGACAACCGGTCAGTAACTGAATATGAGGTTGAATTTATTCGGTTGAGTCAGTATGCTGGGGGTATCATATCTGATGAGATAGATAGATGCAGGAGATTTGAGGAGGGATTGAGGCCCTCTGTCATGTGTCATGTGGCTGGATCTAGATATCATGATTTTTCCCAGCTTGTGGCAGCAACTAGGAGTGTGGAGAGAGACCAGGCTAATGCAGCTGCAGCAGAGGAAGAGATCAGGGTTAGAAGGCCCCAGTTTGAGGCAGGGTCTTCGTCTGTGAAAAGAGGTAAAGGAAGTTTTGTTCCTCGGGTTAGTAGGAGTCAGAGGCCAGCTGGTAGGTCAGTACAGTTTCAGAGGCGGAGATCTGGACCTACAGTTTCAGTGGCGAGTGCCCCGACCCCAGTGACTCAGAGATCCACTCCACCCGTACGCATTCATTGTGGCAGGCCACATGGTGGTACTTGTTGGAGGACTGGTGTGACAGGGGTATGTTTCAGATGTGGATCACCTGATCACTTTGTTAGAGATTGTCCTGAGAGACAGGAGCAGATGTCAGTGGATACTGCAGCTTCTCGACCTAGTGTGAGGGGAGGTCGAGGAGGCAGAGGGTTCGGCAGAGCAGGCAGATCTGGGTTCAGTTCTAGAGGAGGTTCTACATCTAGGGAGAGTAGACCAAAGGAGCCTGGATCTTCTCAGAGGATTTATGTGATGCAGAGGCAACCAGATGCTTCGGCAGTCATAGCTGGTACTTTTTCTTTATTTGATACTTCAGTACTTGCTTTGATTGATCCGGGTTCCACACATTCATATATTAGTGCATCTGTTTTGCCTGTGTTTGATGTGCATGCTGAATCCCTAAGATTTGATGTATTGGTGACAAATCCGTTAGGGCATAGTGTGATTGTTAGTAAGGTGCACCGAGATAGTGCAGTAGTGGTTCAAGGTGTGGAGTTCCTTGGAGATTTGATTGAGATGCCTTTTAAGGAATATGATGTGATTCTAGGCATGGACTGGTTATCTAGACATGGAGCTGTGGTTGATTGCAAAAAGAAAGTTGTTACCTTGAGAACCAGTGATGGTAGAGAGGTGTTAATATCTAATGAGCAGGAACAGCTAGCATCCTTGTTTGTTTCAGCGGTTGCAGCTAGGAGATTGATTAGAAAGGGGTGTGACGCTTATCTTACTCATGTGGTGGATACTAGAGTAAAAGGTTCTCAACTTGATGATATACCCACAGTTGCAGAGTTTCCAGGGGAGTTGCCAGGGTTGCCTCCTGAGAGGGAGGTGGAGTTTGGTATTGAATTATTGCCTGGTACCACTCCTATTTCTATTACTCCTTATAGAATGGCACCTGCTGAGCTGAGAGAACTGAAGGTGCAGTTGCAGGAGTTGCTAGATAAAGGGTTTGTTCGCCCTAGTGTTTCACCTTGGGGAGCTCCTGTTTTGTTTGTAAAGAAGAAGGATGGTACTATGAGATTATGTATCGATTATAGGCAATTGAACAAGGTGACTATTAAAAATAAATATCCTTTGCCTAGAATTGATGATCTCTTTGATCAGTTGAAGGGTGCAGCAGTGTTTTCCAAAATTGATTTGAGATCAGGATACCATCAGTTGAGGGTCAGAGCTGAAGATGTTCCTAAGACCACTTTTCGGACCAGGTATGGGCATTACGAGTTTCTAGTTATGCCTTTTGGTTTGATGAATGCACCTGCAGTTTTTATGGACTTGATGAATAGGGTGTTTAGGCCCTATTTGGATCAGTTTGTGGTAGTGTTTATTGATGACATTCTGGTGTATTCGCATAATGAGGAAGAACATGACAAGCATCTGCGGATTGTGTTACAAACTTTGAGAGAGAAGCAATTGTTTGCTAAACTGTCAAAGTGTGAGTTTTGGCTTGATCAAGTTACTTTTCTCGGTCATATAGTTTCAGCAGAAGGTATTAGAGTTGATCCGAGTAAAGTTGAAGCTATTTTGAATTGGAGTTCACCCAAGTCTGTGACTGAAGTTAGAAGTTTTCTGGGTTTGGCAGGCTATTACCGACGGTTTGTGAAAGGATTTTCTTTGATAGCTACTCCACTTACCAGATTACTTCAAAAGGGGGTTAGATTTGTATGGACAGATCAGTGTCAGGCTAGCTTTGATCAGTTGAAAGAAATGTTGACTCAAGCTCCTGTTCTTACTTTACCTGTGGAAGATAAACCATATGTGATTTATTGTGATGCTTCACATAGTGGTTTGGGTTGTGTTCTAATGCAAGAAGGTAAGGTGATAGCTTATGCTTCTCGACAGTTGAAACCGCATGAGCTCAATTATCTGACCCATGATTTGGAATTAGCAGCCATTGTGTTTGCATTGAAGATTTGGCGACATTATCTATATGGGGAAAAGTGTTTTATCTATACTGATCATAAAAGTTTAAAATATTTGGGTGTCCAAAAAGAGCTTAATCTTCGACAGAGAAGATGGTTGGAATTGATTAAAGACTACGACTGTTTGATTGATTATCATCCAGGTAAAGCAAATGTTGTTGCTGATGCCTTGAGTCGGAAGTCTTTAGCAGGGTTGACTGTTTATTCGCTCTCGTTGCTTGTTGAGTTGAAAGCATTGTATGCCAGTTTTGTATCTTGTGATGATGGTGCATTATTGGTGTTAGTAAATCGAGAAGAATCTGCAACCCTTGCTGCAGCGGAAAAAAAAATTTCTTTCGATTTACTCCCAGGATCCATGTGATCCATTCAGTTCGATAAAAGAGATTCGAAACTAACCCTTTTGTGTAGCTTCAAAATGATTAACAGATGCTGCCTTCGGAAGACGAACACCCTCTAACGAAGTCCACACAAACGTACGCCGGTCTGAGTGCTAGCTCACCAACGGCAGTGGCTGAACTTTTTTTTTTTCAAAAACGAAACTAGGGTTTTTGGTTTTTCCTCTTCTTTCGTTTTCTTTCAAAATGAATAATCATAATATCATCAAGGCCTCCAGTCCTTTTAAAACCCTAACTGTCCATATCCTATATGGACCCACGTCTTTAATTATTATTATCTAATAATAATTATTATAACAATATTATTATTAATATCTAATAATAATAATAATACCAACAACAATAATAAAAATTTAATTATTATTATTTTAAGTACAGCCTACGTTCTATGTGTGTGACCCGATAGGCTCATATTAATTGGTAGTGTATTTCAATCTCTATTGAAATGCATAAATCATAATTGGCCTCTAGCAAGACATTACGACTACCCAATTAATCATGAGAATCATCATAAATGAAAACCTGAAATAGTACATGCATTAATCCCTTTATCACACGATATCTAGTTTGAACATAAGTCATAGTAAATGTCATACTTATATTGTCCAAACTTATGATTACTCGATCTCCAAGTTAACTGATAAACAAATAAGATTGATCTTATATCAACTTATTTGAGCACGGCCATGCATTTCTCAGTTACACTTATCGAGGGGCCCAGAAGATATCTCTCTCATAGAGAGGGACAAATTCCATCTTGATTGTTCATTTTCCTCTACATAATTTATACCATGTTCAAGCATAACCTTTATAATTATCTAGTTACAGATAACGTTTGATCATGTCAAAACATAATATTCCTTATGTTGGAAACTATGACAATCTCAAGTCAAAGGATTAAATGAAAACTATTATGATATACACTTATGACATTAAACCATGAAGTGATATCTATGTGGGTCTATCCAATACACTGTTCTCTAACATGTATCCATAATATTGATTTGTATCTTCATACCTATAATCATCTTATGATTATCAAATGAATATTACACTAGTTATATTTATTATTATCTCCATAACAATAATAAACCAGGGATATAATCATTATTATATATAACATGCAAACATAACAATGATAATAAAAACTTCTTTATTAATAACAAAATGAATAACATTAAGGTCCAAATCAATGGCCTAGGGCATATACACTAACAATTGGCACAGTTGCAATTGAAACCAGTTTTATTGGATCAGATTAAAGAGGCTCAGTTGGTTGATGAGAAGGTTCAAAAGATTGTTTCAGATTGCCAGAGTGGAAAGAGTCAAGATTTTATTGTGAGAGATGATGGGAGTCTCTGGTTTAAGAACAGATTGTGTGTACCTGATGATGCTAATTTGAAAAGGATCATTTTAGAAGAAGCACATCAGTCAGTATTTGCTATGCATCCGGGCAATACCAAGGTGTATCATGATTTGAAGCAACATTACTGGTGGTCCGGTATGAAGAGAGACATAGCGGAATTTGTATCCAAATGTCTCACATGTCAGAAGGTAAAAGCAGAGCATCAAGTTCCAACTGGGTTGCTTCAACCTTTGTCAGTGCCTGAATGGAAATGGGAGAGAGTGACAATGGATTTTGTGTCTGGTCTTCCATTGACACAAAGGAAACATGATGCTATTTGGGTGATTGCTGATAGATTAACCAAGACAGCTCATTTTCTTCCGGTTAGGATGGATTATTCTTTGGAGAGGTTAGCTGAGCTGTATATTCATGAGATTGTGAAGTTGCATGGTGTTCCAACTTCTATAGTGTCTGATCGAGATCCCCGGTTTATTTCCAGGTTTTGGAAGAGTTTACATAGTGCTTTGGGTTCTCGATTACACTTCAGTACTGCTTTCCATCCGTAGACAGATGGACAGTCAGAAAGAGTGATACAGATTATCGAGGACATGTTGAGAAGTTGTGTCATTGATTTCTCTAGAGGTTGGGATAGATTCTTACCACTTGTGGAATTTGCATACAATAACAGTCATCAATCCAGCATTGGTATGGCACCATTTGAGGCATTGTATGGTAGACAGTGTAGGACACCTCTATGTTGGAATGAGCTTGGTGAAGGTAAGTTATTTGGTCCTGATTTGATTAAGGAGACTAAAGAGAAAGTGAAGCTGATTCGGAATAGATTGAAAGCAGCTTCAGACCGACAGAAGTCTTATTCAGATTTGAAGAGGAGAGACATAGAGTTTAATGTGGGAGATAAAGTATTTTTGAAAGTGTCTCCTTGGAAAAAGATTTTGAGGTTTGGTCGAAAAGGAAAGCTGAGTCCTCATTTCATTGCACCATATGAAATTTTAGAAAGAGTTGGGCCAGTTGCTTATAGGCTTGCTTTGCCACCTGAGTTGGATAGGATCCATAATGTATTCCATGTTTCTATGTTGAGGAGGTACAGATCAGATCCATCTCATGTGTTGCCAATTGAATCTATCGAAGTGAGTCCAGATCTGACAATTGAAGAGGAACCAGTTGCTATCTTGGCTCGAAATGTGAAAGAGTTGAGGAATAAGAAGGTGCCTTTGGTAAAGGTTCTATGGAAGAATCATGGAAGAGAAGAAGCAACTTGGGAGAGTGAGCAATCTATGCGAGATCAATATCCTCAGCTGTTTCAGAGATAATATCAGGTAATTTCGAGGATGAAATTTCTTTTTAGAGGGGGAGAATTGTAATATCCCAATGTATGCCCTAGAAGTTTGGATATAATTGTTGTTTGTTTGAATTAAGTGTATATATTATGTTGATAAGAAAAGAAATTGAAAGAGAATGTATATGTGTTGTTTGAATGGGAAGTATTGTGTATAGGGAAATGTATATGTTATTTATATGGTGATATATAATATATATATATATATATTGGTCAAAATGGAGAGTCAAGGGATGAAGATATTTATTTGGTTATTGGTGAAATGACTAAAAAGGGCAAGTGTTTTAAAAAGAAACAAAACAATTTGTAGAAGGGTGTTTTGGTAATTGCTTTAATTGAAACACTTGGTGGAGATTAAAAGAAGAGTTGACTTTGTTTCTTGTGGTTCATTTCTTCTTTCTTCTTTGTGTGGCCGGCTTCTCCATAGACAAAGGAAAGCAAGAGACAAAGAGAAGATCTTGATGTGTTAAGTTCAAAGTGAAGGAAGATTCAAATGATCAAGTTGTTGATTCAAGAAGTTTTGTACTTTGGTAAGTCCTCTTTTGATTTCTTTGTTTATTTGAAGTTTTGATTGAGTTGGATAGATGATTTAAGAGTGTGTTGTTTGGTTTTGAGATGTTTAAGAGTTTTGATTGTTTTGATCATGGATTTTTAAGGGTGGATTGAAGAAAAGAGTAAGTTGGTTAGAAGAGATAATGTTGTGTTTGTGATTTATAGTTGATTTGTGTTTTGGCTTGTTTTGGTGTTTTTGTGAATTTAAGATGGTTTTTGGGTATGTTTTGTTAAGATGGTGTGAAGTGGATGTTGATGGATAAAAGTGTTTTGTTGAGTGTTTGGTTGTGTTGGCCGGAATCTTGATTTGTGGCCGGACACGCCCATGAGCACGTCCAGGGTCTTTAGGCCTGTCAATTGTGTTGGAGGAAGTAGGTGTAACACGACCAGTAGCACGCCCGTGTTTTTAAGCGTGTCATAGCTACTGTAAGATTTGAGAATTTACACGCCCAGGAACACGCCCATGTTGTTGAGCGTGTAAATGCTTCTATGTTGTGGAGTTAGGGCACGGTCATGGACACGCCCGTGTGGGTGAACGTGTCAAGTTTAGGGTTTGCCCTAGTTCACTCTTAAATTGTTTATCTCTTGTGTATCCCTAAGTAAGTATATGTTATTATTTTTGGATTAGGGTTTGAAGAGAGGGATTGATCATTGATCTAAGTGAAAGGATCTTGGACAAGGAAGTGTTAAGAGTTGTATAAATTGTTATTGAGGTAAGTACAAACATGTCATTGTTGCATATATTCATTGGATGATATGATTGACTTACATGAATAATGTCCTTTGTTATGTTTATATCCATGATACCATATGCATAATGTAAATTGAGATAGTTGAGGCATGTATGCCTATGTGATAATGTTTAATGTATTTGGCTATGTATACTTAATAAAAAAATAAAATGTGATAATGTGAAGTGAAACTTGATGAGATATGAGGCCATTGTGATTGGCTAATATGATTTTAATGAGATATGAATCCATTGTATTTGGCTATGATGATGAGAATTGAGAATGGAAATGATAATGAAATAATAAATGAGTTGTGTGGCTAATGTGTTATTCCATTTTCAGAGTTTGTTGTTGGTGGCATGCCTAATATGAGTAACAATCTCTTGAAGTTAGGTTGGACTTGGTCCTTGAAGCCTAATTGAGATGTTACCACCCTTGAAGCTAGGTTGGATTGGTTCTTGAAGCCAAGTTGGGTTGAAGCTTAGCATGCTTTGCTCCCCTTGAAGCTTTGTTGAGCCTAATCCTTGAAGCCTAGTTGGGTTTATGATAATGATGAATGTGAAAACAAAACCAAAGCATTAACTCTGAAAATTGAATAGCATATTAGTGTGTTTTGGGCCCATGTGTGTCTTTGTTTAAATGTGATTTATTAAGATGAATTGATTGAATAATGAGATATAGAAGAACTTGTGAAATGTGATATGCTTTTATGATCATGAATGGTGTAATGCAAAGGTATGATGTTGTCTCTATTATTAAGATGTGTGACATTGCATTGCATTTAAAGCATGATAATAGCATGTTTTGCATTACTAAGCCGTTGGCTTAGCGCGATAGTGTTAATCGCGCAGGTGATCAGGTTGAACCTGAGAGCTCTTCGAGACCGAGTGAAAGTAGACATTGAAGAGATTACTTTGGAACTTAAAGATCAGAGAAGAACTGCCAATCATGTATAAGTTATTTATATTTTGTAAATTATTGTTTATAATGTGAATATGAATTTAAATGCTTTTATATATGTAAAAAATCTTTAAATTCTACTGCGTATTAAGTAAATATGTTTATATCTATTTTGTTTTTATATTACAAGTTAATTACTTATTTTCTATAAATATGTAATGATAAAGATTATGTTGTCTTTATAAATGATTTGAATGTTAAAGAAAATCGTAGCGTCCCTATGTTCAGTGCATGGATATTACATTGTGGTAATTGTATGTGCATGTACCGGATGTGGGGTGTTACATGTATAACTTTTGATTAGTGATGTATTTCTGACAAGAATGTATTATATGTATAAATTAAGTTTTGGATAAAGATAAGAATATTATATATATGTAAGATCATTAAAAGTATAATGATTTTGTAAATGTTCTATAAATGAATGTATTGTGGTTTAAATTCTATTAAAGGTTTTTAAAATTGTAACGAGAAGTGACATCCTTATACTTTATATACTTACTGTATGTATACCAGGTATATGTATAGTACTTATATGGAGTATCGGGGTGTTACAATTATTTTGGTATCAGAGCTTAGGTTCGAGATTCTTGGCCTAAGTGAAATTAAAAAGAAAAAGTTTTGAAACGCTTAAAATGAATTAAAAGGAAAAGTTTTGAAATGAAATTTGTAATACATGCATATGCATTGACACCTAGGTTGGTCTCGGATGTGGCATTATATGAATTGTAGAATATTTGTGTTATATGAGATGGATGCTAGTGTGTGAATGATGTTTTGCATGATAGTAAAGCTAGAGAAAGAAATGATATGGATGTATATAAATTTAAAAAAAAAATTGGGAATTTATGCAAGTAAAGTGAAGTGTTAAATGTATTGAAGTATAAAGAAATGAAAAGGAGAATAAAGTTGAACATGAGTTGAGATTAAAGACAAGATAAGAGTATGTACTCTTTCCTCTACACTTTGAATCTCTTTATAATAGAGTTTATGTTGTGTTTGTTAGATAGAGGAAATATTGTTGAATTGTTAATATTGGAAGATATGTTACTAAAATGAGGAAAGTATGGTGGAATATTGAATGAGTTGGTTAGTATAGACAAAGTGTGATTATTTAAAGTTTGGGGTATATATATAAAGTTAAGATTTTGTTAAAAGGAAAAAGAGATGATATTGGTTAAGTAAGAATATAAATTGGTATTGTTATTTTAATGCAAACATGGTGAATTCAATGTTAGAAATGTGAGATGCTTAGATATTATGGAAGCTCATGGTAATGGTGATAATATGTGATATTTGAGATTTTTGAAATGTGCTTGATAATTGTGGAAATTGTATGTTTTGATATTGCTTTGTGATATATATATATATAAGATGTTTTTAAAGTTGATATTAAGAAAAGATGAGTTTGGCAAATTGAAGTTTAAGTGAAGTAGTAAGTTGAAAAGTTAAAATTTTAGTGGAATTTGATAAAGATTATTGGGATATTGATAATTTAATGTATATTCAATACATAAGATAAGTGAAATGACTACTATTGCCCATGAAAGTATTATGAAATGAGTAATGTGATTGATAGTATGAGAATTTGTTTTAAAGTAAAAAGGGAAGTGGATAAGCAAATAAAAATGAGTTATATTAGGTCATTTTAATGAAAAGGGTAAAAATGGATATGGAAGTATATTAAATGTTTTTAAAGATGAAAGTGAAGGAGATGTCACATTGGGAATGTGACTAAGATGGATGTGAAGTGTTATTGTAGTCAGAATATATATATATATATATATGTGTGTTGTGTGAATCAGTATTTTACATCATACTGGAAGAAATGGTACTGGATGGTTCTCGCTGGCTCTCTTAAGTGGGAGGTCAGGTGTTCGATCCAGGGAGGCGACTTGCACTCATGTGTCTTGGGTGTAAGCCAAACAAACGAATCCTACAGGAGGGCCCATGAGGGCAGTTTAGTATTGTAGCAGCCCAGCCCAGAGGCCCTGGGGGTTTCTCCGGATAGGAATGGCTCAGCAGGTGGACTGGGACGGTTGTTACAGTTATAAAGGAAAATTTGTATTGAATGTATGATAAATAAGAGTATCTAATTAAGTGTATACATGTATATGATATATGATTGAGTTTTCAATATGAATGAAATTATGATATATAAACAAATGTGTGAATCACATTATGAAGGTGACCTATGAATATGTATGTGGTATAATTATAGAATTAGTGATATGGAAAATGATGTTATATGTATTAGTGGACCTAAGAGATATTAGGTCTTGAACTGTGTAAAGCTAGATGGATTATGTGATGAAAGTAAGTATGGAATGGACTTGAGAAATATTGGACAGTGGAAATTGTTATGGTGAGCATTGAACTTGATGATCATATGATATCTAGAGTCCCAAAGTATTCACATATGGAAAGTTCTAAATAATTATATTATAAGAGATTGTAAATGGATTAGAAATGAAGTGACGAATAGAAATTGTATAAGAACTACATATGATTGAATATGTATATAGTAATATTTTTGAAACATGAATTAAGTTGATAAAGATCATATAATCGAGTGCAAATTGGTTTGAAATGGAGTTGGAATGTGTTAATTTCTGTTATACCAAAAATGTAAAGATTGAGAATAGAATTATATAAGAACAATATTGATTTAAAAGTTTCAGGCTTGAATATTAATCTCTTAAAGCCATGTGTTTTGTTCAGTATATTTGATCGGTTAATTTGTTATCCGTAGATTTGGATCTTAGAATAAATGATTGTAATACAGTTGGTGAGATTGAAAATTATGTTGGAGAAGTATAGTTAAAAGTTATGATGGATAAAGTTGTACCTTATCATTTTATGTTAAGAATTTGGTTATAATTATGAAGGTAAAAAAAAAAAAGAGAAAAGGAAATTATGGAAAGGTGTTGAGTCATGGGTAATATGACAAAAAGGGTAATCAATATAACTATGATAATGATAGAAAATGAATTCATAATACTTTCATTTATGGTATGTAATGAATGAATGAACTCAAAGTTTGAGTGAATGAATTATAGATTATAAATATGGTATAAAAAAAATTATTGTGAGAATTGGTGGGAATTATATTAAGATAATTTGAAGTGATTGGTTATCATGATAATTTGATTAAGTATGGATCAGAAGAGATCAGAAATTGAATTTAAGGTTGCCCTAAGGGAATTAAGTTATATATATTCATATATGGATATTGTGAAATTTCATGATAAGTTAAATAAATTAATCGTTGGTTGAAATTGAACAAGATTGGAATGTGGGTATATTGTGGCATATAGATCTAGTGATCTAGATTTGGCTAAGAATTATGAATCACTATTGAGATTTAATGTGTATAATTGTACTAAGAGTATAATTATTTTCATGATAATGTGTATGATGTAAAATTTTAGAGTGTGTTTGGACATGAATGAATGGAGTTATAGTAGTTATAAATTATGATAAAAAGGGAAAAGATTGGTTATTTACAAAATAAGTTGAAAGGTAGTGTATTAATATATAAGTTAGGTGAAAAGCATGCTAAAGAAGTAACTCCATTTGTGAAAAATAAAGATCTTGTTATCCATTGAGGTTGATAAATGTCTATTTAGACAATGATTGTGATGACGGGATAATTAATGCTCAAATATAAATCAATGGTTTTTAAGGTTAAAGTTAAGAGAGTAATTATAAAGAGGTGAAAGAATAAAAGATATTAAATATAAAGATTGAATGAAGTATAAGTGTACTATAAAATGATTTGATTCTTGTATAAAAACATTAATAGGACATGTAATGAGTTCTTTTGAATGTTTGATCAAGGAAGTAATAAGATGTATAAACATATAGAATGATGAGTTATGGAATTTAAAGAAGGTGGTTGATTCTAAAGAGGAGAGTTAAAGTTATATGATTTGATGATATAATAACTTAAGCATATAATTAACTTCATATGGAAGTTAAGATGATATTGTATTATGAATGGATTACAATTATACTAGATAATTTCGAGGACGAAATTATTTAAGGGGGAGAGAATTGTAATATCCCAATGTATGCCCTAGTAGTTTTGAATATTATTGTTGTTTTGATTGGATGGAGCGTATATGTTAATTTGAAAGAGAAAAGAATTTTTAAAGGAAGTGTATATGTTGCATATATGGTAGTATAAATAACATATACATAAGTCAAATGGTTGGTCAATGCAAGAGGATATTTATTTGTGATTTGTGGAATTACTTAAATGGGCATATAAGTGACAAAAGTTAAGTTAAATGGATGAGGGCATTTAGGTAATTGCTTTGTTAAAATTGCTTGGTGGATATTTAAAGAAGAAGAGAAGTTGGATTTGTATTCATTTTTCTCTTCTTTATTGGTGTGGCCGGCTACCATAAGGAAAGGGAGAGCAAGAGAAGTGTTTTCAATTCTAACATCAAATTGAAGGAAGAATCAAAGGATGAAGTTGGAGATTTGTGAAATTTCTTCAATTGAGGTAAGTACTCTCTTGTTTATCTTTGTTATTTTTGAAGTTATGTTTGAGGTGGGTTGTGATGTGTTGAGATTATGAATAGGTGTGTTTGAGATGAGTTTATAAGGGTTGAGATTGATTATAAGTTAAAAAGGGTGAATTGATGTTGGTTTTGGTTTGAAGATGATAAGTTAAGAGTGATGTTTGGTTTTAGGGTTTAGAAATGGTAGATGATTAAACGGATGATTGATGTATTGTTAATGTGTATATTGTGTTAAACATGCAAAATAAGTGTTAATGATTTTGATTACATCCATTTGAATAAGTTTATTTTGTGCATAATGTGTTTAATGTCAATCAAAAGAGTGTTGGCTATGGTTAGGGTTTCGTTCATAAGAGACACGGCCAAACCAAGGAAGAGACACGGCCAATCTTTAGAATTTTGGAGACACGGCCAAGTCTAAGGAAAATGTGGCCGTGTTGGATGATTTTTGGAGAGACACGGCCGTGTCCCTTGCCCATGTCTGCCACTGCCAATTTGTTTTGAGAGACACGGCCACAAGCTTGGCCGTGTCCCTTGGGTGTGTTGGCTACTGTGATTGTCTTTTGTTCTTCTTGCTTTGTGGAGATTGAACATACATTTGATGATGCATATGATTCTATATGAACAATGTTATGTTATGCATTGTGAATCTTGTGAATGATAATGTGTTATATGTATAGTGTGGAAGGGATGTGGATCATTCAAAAAGGTATGTGCAATGCAATGTCTTATGATGAACTACTTTAATGTTAATTGAGACATAAAGAAATGTAGAACTAATGTTTTGAGTTATAATGATGTGAATAATATGATTGAAACATGCTTAGATGATATGATTGAATAATGGTATGTTGTTTAGTTAATGTAATTGATGTTGTATATTATAATGGTGACTCAAATGGGTTATGAAGCCATTGTGATTGGCTATGATGATTTAATAGAGTTGTGAAGCCATTGTGATTGGCTATGATGATTCAAATGTGATGTGAAGCCATTGTGATTGGCTATGATGATACAATTGTGATAAATAAGGCATGTTTGCCTAGATGATGATTCAATTGAGAATGGAATGGATAATGAAATAATCAATGAATTGTGTGGCTAATGTGTTATTCTATTTTCAGAGTTTGTTGTTGGTGGCATGCCTAATATTAGTAACAATCTCTTGAAGTTAGGTTGGCTAAGTCCTTGAAGCCTAATTGAGATGTTACAACCCTTGAAGCTAGGTTGGATTGGTTCTTGAAGCCAAGTTGGGTTGATACTTAGCATGCTTTGTTCCCCTTGAAGCTTGGTTGAACCTAAATCCTTGAAGCCTAGTTGGGATAATGATAATGATAATGTGAAAATTAAACCAAAGCATTAACTCTAAAAGTGGAATGGCATATTAGTGTCTTTTGGGCCCGAGTCTATCTTGGTTGTCATTGTAATAAATATATGTTGAAATCAATGAGTAATGAGATCTATGGTTGCCTTTGTTGGAAATATGATTTATAATTGGTGAATTGTGAATAAAGTAATGTTATGAAGTATGATGTGTAATGTGTATATTGATATATTTATTGTGAGTATTAATGATGGATTGTGATTGATGATAATGATATGTATATATGTATATAATATATGGAATTAGTTGAGATATATGAAAGGTGCAATTCAAAAGGAAAAACATGATAAGAAACTAATGGTACATGGAAATGATATGTCATTATATGTTAGAATTTCTATAATGTATGTTTATATGTTATATTTGTACTACTAAGCTCTCGGGCTTAGCGCGGATGTGTAATCGCGCAGGTGACTAGGTGGAAGATATGAAGTCTTTTGTTGCCACGAGAAGAGTAAGAGTTTGTCGAGACCAACTAGAGGGTGATGCATACATGTATAACTTTTGATTAGTGATGTATTTCTGACAAGAATGTATTATATGTATAAATTAAGTTTTGGATAAAGATAAGAATATTATATATATGTAAGATCATTAAAAGTATAATGATTTTGTAAATGTTCTATAAATGAATGTATTGTGGTTTAAATTCTATTAAAGGTTTTTAAAATTGTAACGAGAAGTGACATCCTTATACTTTATATACTTACTGTATGTATACCAGGTATATGTATAGTACTTATATGGAGTATCGGGGTGTTACAGAACTAGGTAATGTATATGTGAAACATATGGGAAATATACAATACATTCAAGGTTAAAAATGAGTTAGAATAAGACAAAAGATAAATTGTAAAATGAGGGGTAAATTTGTAATTAGACTAAAAATAAATAAATAAATAAAAATAATTGAAAAATAATTTTATGTTTGAATGGATTTTGAAAATTAGGGAATTAAAAATAAATAAATAACAAATAAAAAAATTAAATAATATACATTTGGATAGTTCTTTCTAAAAGAAAAGAAAAATAAAAAATTTAACTCATCTTCTTTCTTCTTCATCTTCATTGGCCAAACTCCATAGTCATAAGAGAGGGAGATTTTTGTTTCTTCATTGCTCAATTTTGGAAGGATTTCAAGTGTTTGAAGTGATTTTTGAAGGAATTGCAACTTGTAGGTAAGCTTTCTTACCTTATTTGGAAGATGTATGGATATAGTTCATTATGTATGATTGGGTTTTTGAATGGGTGTGTTATAATTGATTTTATGAGTATGAATGATGTCTATTTGATGAGTAAATATTGATTTTAAGGTTGGATGGAAGAAAAGTTTGAGTCAAGTAGGTGATTTTGATGGATAGTAAATAGTTAGGGTTTTGGAAAGCGTTAAGGAAAATTGTGTACGTACATTTGGTTTCATTATTTGAATCATGTTTTTAATGATTCTAAGAATGGAAATGAGATCAAATTGATATTTGGAATTGGTTAGAGTGTTAAATGAAAACAAAGCGGCTTAGGGAAAAAATTTTAGAATTGTGATGGATGTGTATAACATTATATTTTAATGCTTGGAATGTGTTAAAATATAATTTTTGTGATGTTTTTAAGATTTAAAATCAATTTGGAAATGTTGAGAATGAAATTTCAATATTAAAGTGTGTTTAGTCACATTTTAGTGGTTTTGAAGGGAATGCACGTAAATTGAGTTATATTGATTAATATGTTTTAAATGTGATGTTAGAGACATATATAATCTTAAAACTATATTTGGAATTAGTGAGAATGGATTTGTAAAGTTAAAGACCTGTAGAACCTTAATTGTGGTCCTAAGCTAGTACGATCCTAATTAAAGAGGGCCAAACTAAATTTGGTCTAATTTTAAGGCTTAAACCTAGTTTACAGCTTTAAATAAGTTGGTCCAGTTTTAAAAGGCCCAAATTAAAATTAAAAATCCCAAATAGCCCTAATTTAACATGTTCGGACCAAAATTTTAAAATGGTTTGAGTCAGGATGATTCCAAGCGACTTGAACCATTGCTCATGTCGACCTGGAGGATCCAAATTGACATGAGCATGGCTAATGTCAATTTGGGAATCCAAATTGACATAAGCCTAGCTCATGTTTATTTGGCACACACAAATCAACATGGGCTAGCTCCATGTCAATTTGGACGTGCCAAATCGACTGAAACCTTAATTTTAAAGCAATTTGGCCTGCAATTTAATTTCCTAATTAGGCTAGAATTCATTTAAACCTCATATTAAGTAAATTAGTTTTAGGGTTAAGTCGTGGTTGGACGTGTCAAACAATTACCAAGCAGCAGACAGAGCAATTAGCACGGATTAGAAATTAAGTAAGAACTATCAACACAATATACCAAAGGAAGTAACAACTGCCTTTATTTTATGGCCAAAATTCTGAATTGGTATAAGCAAAAGCTTGGATCAATGTATAATTTGGTGGAGCCTTCAACGCAAGTTTTGTTTTCTAAACTCTTTAAAATCATAACAAGTCATGTTCATTAATGTCATGAAATTCATATGTTTTGCTTAAATATGTTCAATGAGTTTTATTTGATATTGCCATCAATGTATGCCTAATGTATCTTCATTTAAATATGTCCAATAGCCATGTCCCATGCAATCATTTATCAAGAATCAATGTTAAAGTGACCTTAAAGATTTTACAATAATCATGTTTTTATAAAATCCTAATTTTGCTGTCTAAAAACTAAATCCCTAAATCAGTTTTTCAAATATTAAAACCTTAATTCTATGAAAACCAAAACCTTAATATGTTTTCCAAAATAATAAAAACCCTAAACTATTTTTTTTAAATAATTAAAACTCTAATCTATTTCCTAAAACTAAAACCCTAATTCTGTCTTCTGAAACCCAAAACCCTAGTTCTATAAAAAACCAAAAATTTGAAACCCTAGCTCCAAAAATCCAAAACCTAAACCCTAATTCCAAAACACTAATTCTTAAAAACATTAATTCCAAGAATCCTTAACTCCCAAAACCTTAATTCCAAGAATCCTTAACTCACAAAACCTTAATTCTAAAAGCTTAATTCTTAAAACTTTAATCCCAAAAATTCTGAGTTCCAAAACCCTAAAACTTTATCCAGTAGCTATAACCCTAGTTCCCTAAACCATATCTAATAACTAAAACCATAATTTCCAGGCTCAAAACCCTAATTTTTTTATTTAAAGCTTTAAATCCTAGTTTTGATTATTTAATTTGTTATAGGCTTTTATGCTGAAGGATTTATTTTATTTGATTTATAATGGATGTTTTATCTTTAATTATTATGTTTGGATGGTTTATTTGGTTAATTGTTTATTTGGATTCTAAAATTGTAAAACGCATGTTTCCACTTTAAGGTGCCTCGGTTTATATTATGTAATCTAATTTATAGTTTAAGGATTTTGGGACTATTGTAAGGGACACTTTTCCACCAATGGTGGGTGTCTCATTTTATTTACTTTGTTTTCTTTTAGACATTGGACATTTGTGAAGGCACATTTCCATCCATGGATGGGTGCCTATTTTGATTACTTTACTATAATAAAGATGATAGACATTTATTTAGTTTAAATTATGTGTAGTATGGATAATATCATAATAACCAAGAATTTAATAATAATTACACCGAAAAAGGAGGTCGGTTCTAATGAACCTAGCATTATGGGCGTGCTGGGTCATTCCCACCTTTCCCATATGTACCCAACTTTCTGAACCCATTACAAGATTGAGGATTACTTAGGAATCGAGTCATCCACCCCTTTCTTTTTCCCAGCCCGTCCAGGTGGTGTAGACCCTTGATTTTGGCCCCAAATCAGTTCGATCATAATTAAAGAAATCTAAGCTAAATTTGGTCCCATTTTAAAAGGCTTAAACAAAGTTTATGGCTTTTAATATGTCGGTCCAATTTTTAAAGGTGCCTAAAATAAGGTGGTTTGACTTATTAAACCCTAAATCCAGTCCCATTTATCATTTAAAAAAACTAAAACAGGCTTGATTGTATTTTAAAATACAAAAATGAGCCGGACCGTACCCAATTATGAAACCATGATGAATTGGGACACCAATTCATTGTGGATCATGGTCCATGGCAGATTAAGAGTCCCCAATCTTCCTTGACCTTTGGTCCATGGCAGATTGGCTCCAAATTCACCATTTGTCATGACCAAAGGTCCATGGCAAATTAGGATCCCCCAATCCGCCATGGCCTTTGGTCCACGGTGGATTGGCTCCCAATCTGCTATGAACCATGGTCTATAACGGATTGGGAAGTCCCAATCCACCATGGTCCCTTAATTTGGCCCTAATCGAGCTTATTAATCCTTTAAATCTAGTTTATCAATTCCTTAATTAAGATGGATTATGTTTGAACCATCAGATTATGTTTTAGGGTTTCTATTTTAAACCTAATAGTGCCTATAAATAATAGGGTTTTACATTTAAAACAAGCAGCAAAATTTAGCAAGAATTATCAAGGATTCAACAATTAGCATGGCTTAACAAAAGTAACATAGAAGCAAGGCAGTCTCTGGCCAAAGAATTAAATTGGTGCATGCAAAACAAAACGTTTGAATCAATATGCCCAACTTTGGTAGAACCAACAACGGAGGTTTGGCTTCAATCATTAAGTTTGTTTTAATTTTACGGTAGCCTTATTTATTGAATTGCAATATGTTCAAACATACAGTAGTTGCATATTCTTTTCACTTAAATTTTTTGATTTGTTTATTTTAATTATCAGTTTAATCTAAGAGTTTAAATTGCTAAACTTAATTGTATATTTTATGAAATCAATCTCTGTTGTTTCTTCCAGCAGATCAAGTTTTTCAAAACCCTAAACCCTAGTTTATTATCCATGGACTAAACCAAAAACCCTAAAATCCAAATACCCAAGCTCTAATCCAATAAGTCTAAAAATCCTAATCTCACCCTATTTTATAAACCAAAAACACCAAAACTTAAGACATCCAGTAAACCATAATTTATTTCTAAAACACCAAAACCTAAACCTAAAACCCTAATCTAGTAATCCAATCCAGGATCTTAAATTTCTTAAATGCAAATACCTAAAACACTAAATCTTTTAATTCCAATAAACATAAAACCAATTTCTAAAAAACCTAAAAACCTAAACCTTATCCAGTAACCCTAATTCCCTAAACTCCCATCCAATAGCCAAAACATATTTTTCAAAATACCTGTAAACCCTTAATTTTTGACCCGGTCCGGTCCAATACATTTTATTTAGTCCAAAATAATTTTTGTGTTGCCTAATATATTTTTTTGGTCCAAAATAATTTTTGTTATTTTAATTAAATAATTTTTGTTTTAGTATTTAATTTTTATTAATAAAAAATGAAAATAAACAAATGAAAATAAAAAAAATGAAAATAAAAATCGGCGACGGAAAAATCTGCGATGAAAAATTCGTAGCCAAAAATCAGTGCGGGGCAGCTGCGGGAGAGGGCCGTGGGCCATTTCGCCCGCAGGAATTTCCTGCGGGAGAAATAGCTTTGCCATTTCGCCCGTAGGAATTTCTTGCGGGCGACGCCTGCTCCTCGCCCCCTGTCGCAATTTCCTGAGGCAGATTTTTTTTCGCCAGCACATTTTTTCCTACGGCAATTTTTTTCTGCAGCGCAATTTTTCCAACGCAAATTTTTCAAAGACTAATTCAATTAGGTTTCGGTTTCCTTTTCTTATCAATATTACTTGCCATGATTAATTAGGAATAAACCATATGAAAACTCTATAAATAAGGACCAAAGGCAATAAAAAAAAAGGAGGCCGAAAGGGACAATGGAAAAGAAAATCCAAATCCGTGAAGGAAAAGCTTGAATTTAATTGATTTTTAAAGTAGCAGAAACATGATTTAAAAGATTAAAAAGGCAAAAGGCTGGTCTTTTGAGCTAGTTCATCCAAAAAGCAATTTTGGTGCAACTTACAAAATAAGGTATGAAATTCTAATTTCTTTATATTTTTTCACAGTAGCTAAAATTAGGATTTTGTGTTTTTCAAAAGTTAAAATCTTAGAACTTTAATTTAGTTTTTCTAAAGTCAAAAACCTTATTTCGTTGGTTTATTTTCTAAAAGGCTTAAAATTGTTATTTTTTCTTCTTTAAAATCTTAAAACCCTAATTAAACATATTTTTCAACAAAACCAAAATTTGATTCTGTTTCTTTCAAAATTTTAAACTTGGTTCTGTTTCTTCCAAAAAGCCATAAAAAATATCTTTTCTATTTATAAAAACTTTAATCCGTTTGTTTAAATTCATAAAACCTCATGAAATCATCAAATTGTCTTTCTAAACCCTAATTCAAATTCATCACTCGAGACCCTAATTTTAAATCCTAAAACCTTAATTCAACTTCTAAACCTAAAATATTAAACTCTAACTCCTTTAAAACCTTAAACCCTAAATTTTTCTAAACCTTAATCCTTTAAAACATTAAAAACCATAAAAACATAAATATTTTAAATTTACACAGTAAGCTTGAAATCACCGTTTAAAACCATGAATCAAAAGTATTTTAAAGTGTCTAAAACCCTAGTTTCATGATTTCACCATTCAAACCTTAATTTGTTTAATCAAAGAGTCTTACCAACCTTTTAAAACATAAAACCTCAATCTATTTTAATTCCATAAAAAGTCACAGTAGCCTAATTTTGTGAATTCCAAAACCTTAACACATGAGATAAAGAACCCTAAATGGAAATAGTAGCTATAATTTGGATTTTTATTTACCTTATTCAATTCCATATTTGATCATGCTTTGTTTTATTTCTTATGCTTTAATTATTTTAAATTCAATGCTTGGTTTATGTTATTTATCATGGATGGATGTTTACTTTTTATTGATATTTGATACCTTTGATGATTGATTTATTTATTATGAATGGTTATTTACTTTTATCAATTTATTTAGACTTCCAAATGTTGTAAGAGGTATGTTTCCACTTGGTGGGTACCTCATTAGTTAAATATCATGTAATTTAATTAGCTTTTCTATCTTAGAACTTATGTAAAGGGCATGTTTCTACCTTTCGGTGGGTGTCCTATTTAGGCATGTGATATAAGGATATGTTTCCATCTTCGGATGGGTGTCCATTTATTTGATTTGCTTCATTTGGACATTGCTTTGATTTTAATATAATGATGCTTTCTTTTAATTATTGTGTGTAATATGGATAATGTTGTTATATTTAAGAATTTTATAATATTAAGACCTGTAAAGGAGGCCGGTTCCAATGAACCGGGCGTTGTGGGTGTGCTGCGCCATTTCTCACCTTCCCCACACGTACCCAACTTTTCAAACACATTAGGGGATTGGGAATTCCTTAGGAATCGAGTCATCCACTCCTTTCTTTTTCCCGGCCCATCCGGGTGGCGACTCCATTTTCTCCGGACTTAGGTCCGTGTTCTCTAAGGCCCCGAGCCTAAACAGTGCCGAAGTAGCAAGAACTAATTATCATCTTACAACCTGTGAATGGGGATTTTTGCCCCCACTCCAGGTGGAAAGGTTCTTGTGACTTCGGCACTGTTTAGGCTTGGGGCCTTAGAGAACATGGGCCTAAGCCCAGAGAAAATGGAGTTGCCACCCGGACAGGCCTGGAAAAAAAAAGGGGTGGATGACTTAATTTCTAAGGAATCCCTAACCCCTTAATGGGTTCAAAAATTTGGGTACGTGTGGAGAAGTTGAGAAATGGCCCAGCACCCCCACAATGCTCGGTTCATTGAAACTGGCCTCCTTTGCAGGTTTTAATATTATAAAATTCTTAAACATAACAATATTATCCATACTACATGCAACAATTAAAATAAAGCATCATTATATTAAAATTAAAGCAATGTCCAAACAAAGCAAATAAATGGACACCCATCCGAGGATGGAAACATGTCCTTACATCGTCCATTCCTAAAACTAAATAGGACACCCACCGAAAGGTGAAAACGTGTCCTTTACATTAATTCCAAAATATAAAAAACAATTTAAATTATATGAAAATTAATTAATGAGGTACCAATAATGGGAACATACCTCTTACAATTTTAATACCAAAATAAATAAATAATAATCATAAAAATAAAAATAAAGAAAATATCCATCCATGATAAATTAAATAAATCAAGCATTGAAATTAAATAAATCAACCATCAAAACATATAATAAACTACATAATCAAATCTAAAATTAAATAAAGTAATAAATACATAAGTTTAGGGTTTGCATCTTAAAATAGGGTTTTAGAATTTTAATTGCTAAATTAGGGCTTTGGAAAAAGGAAAGTTAAATACATATACTCATAATACACAAATGAATATTGACCCCTTCGACGAGCTCATACAGCGATCCCGCTAGCCGGTTAGCGAGCGAAGGTCAAGGGGGCAGCGCCCCAGAAAATTTTGAAAACTGGCTTTTAGGGTTGTAGGTTTTGGTATTGAAAATTAAGATTTTAGGGTTTAGTATTTAGAAAATAGGGTTTTGGAAACTAGAGTATATAATTTTAAAAGATTGGAATTAGGGTTTAAGATTTTTTAGGTTTGGCCACTGGAATTAGAGTTTGAGGTTTTTTAGCTTTACTAGATGTGGGTTTGAAAAAATGAGGTTTTGGAATTTTGGGAATAAATTAAGGTTTCCTTGGATTAGGGTTTTGGAAACTAGAGTTTTGCAATTAGGGTTTTGGTGGCTTTAGGTAGAATAGTTTGGGGAAAGGGTTACGGGGTGCTAAGCTTTAAAACAAATTAAGGTTTTGATTTATCTTTTTAGAAGAAACATTGATTCTGGGGATAAAATGAGATTTTGGAAAACAATTAGGGTTGTGAGACTTTAATGGAATAATTTAGGTTTAAAAGTTTTGGAAACAAAAGAACAGTTTAGGGTTTTGATAATTTAATAAATGATTTAGGCTACTAGATGAATGGACAATTTGATTTATAAAACATACTATTAAGTTTAATAATTTAGGTTACTGAAAGTCTCAATATCAAAACAAATAATAGAAACACTTAAAAGAAAATATGGCAATACTATCATATGCTTAAACAATTCATGAATCAAAATGTAAGAATGTTGTAAATATAAACAAATCAAAGATTTATAATCAAACCTCCATCTGGTTCCACCACAATTGACTATGGCTGAACAAGAACAAAGGCAGTGTTACTGCCTTTGATGGATTGATGATTGATGAATGCTTACTTGCTGCTAATTTCTTTTTGCCATCTTCTTCTTTGCTGTTTAATCCTCTTAATCTTAATTGCCGACCCCGTTGATAAAAATTGCCAACCTTGTTAAAGTCTAAAACATTATTATTTATACGTCAAAACCTCACTCCCAATCTCTAACCCTAATATTAATCCGTCCTTAAAATAAATTTTAGTTCAATTAGAAAACTCATTGAAACCATGTCGATCTGGGTTGCCCAGATCGACATGAGTTAAGGCCATGTCGACCTGGCTACCAAGGTCGACATGAGTCCAACCTCATGTCGATCTAGGCTGCCAGATCAACATGAGGCATGCTCATGTCAACTTGGTCCCTCCAGATCGACACGAGCAATTGCTTATGTCTCCCCAGCTGGCCTGACTCAATTTATTATTTCCTTTTTTAACTTATGGACCGAAAAGCTTTAATTTGGGCCGATTCTGATTTTAGGGTTTTACAATTGAATTTATGCCTCTTTAATTTGAACAAACTTCTTTAAAAATTATAAACTATGTTTAAGTATTTTAAAGTCAGATCAAATTTATTTTGGCATCCTTTAATTAGGACCGTATCAAATTGGGGTAAAAATTAAGGGTCTACACAACCTTAAAACCATGTCTTAATAAAAAAAAAAAAGAAACCTATTTTTCTAAAACTAAAACCTTACCCTATTTTTCTAAAAACCCTAGAAAACCCTAATTCAATTCCATAAACCTTAATTTAAGATGTAAACCCTAATTTTGTACATTTAATAATTCATTTAGGATTAAACTCTAGATTCGATTATGTGATTTATTATATGTCTTGATGGATGATTTACTTGATTTTTGATGGTTGATTTATTTGATTTATGATGAATGGATGAATGATTCCCTTATTATTATTGGTTTATTTTTGTTTTAAATGATGTAAGAGGTATGTTTACACTTTGTGAGTACCTCAATAATTAAGTTGAATGTAATTCATTTTATGTTTTGGGACTATTGTAAGGGACACATTTCCACATATGGTGGGTGTTTCATTTTATTTATTTATATTATTTTCTATTGGACATTTGTAAAGGCATGTTTCCATCCATGGATGGGTGCCTATTTTTATTTTTTTATTATTAAAATAAAGTGATGAATGCTTATTTCTTTCAATTGTCGTATGTAGTATGGATGATATCAAAATCTTTAAGAATTTAATAATATACAGACCTAAAAAGGAGGCCGATTCCAATGAACTGGGCATTATGGGGGTACTGGGTCATTTTCATCTTACCTATACGTACCCAATTTTTCGAGCCCATTAAGGGGTTAGGGATTCCTTAGGAATCGAGTCATCCACTCCTTTTTTTTCCTAGCCCATTCGGGTGGTGACTCCATTTTCTCCAGGTTTAGGCTCGTATTCTCTAGGGCCTTAAGCCTAACAATGCTAAAGTCGCAAGAACCATTCAGTCGGGAGTGGAGGCAAAAATCCCCGCTCACAGTTGCGACTCCACTGGAGATAAGAGAAGTTGATTTTGTTGGTCTTTATATTATTTTATTCTTTCTTATTATGATATTATTCATTGCATCATTTTAGATTGCATTGTATGCGTGAGTTAGGATGCCCCTGTAACCAATGTTATGTTATGTAAGAGATACCATACTTTCACTCAAGTTATGGAGATTGAGCATGACATAACCACTCATAGCCTCATACCTTTTGGTGCATACTTGCTATGGGAACCTAAGCATTTCAACCCAAAGACTAATGCTTATGTAGTTGGCCTTGTTACTTTCCTTAGGTTTATACCCAAATGCTTGCTCTTTGACTATGTTTGATATATCTTAGTTTCAACCATGGCTTATTTGGTTTGTCTTTTTTCTAATATGACTTAATAATACTGTAAGCTGAAAATAATTTTTAAAAGCCCAAAAGACCAAAATCATTTCAAAATCTTCTTCAAAGATGGTCTTTGGACATAAAACATTTTCCAAGATGGGTCAAAAACTCTTTTTACCTCATGACCCAAGTTCAAACAACAAAATCTATTTTTTTTTCAAACAAATCTGTTCACAATCGACTTTGAAATAAAAATAGTTTTCACCTCTAATGGCGAATCTGTGCTATCACAGTGTTACCACAAGTGCACGAGTCACGCAAGTAATAAAATAGTGAGTAAGATATCATTCTATTGGGAACAAGGTCGAATATTAGTGCAAATTTCAACTATTGTTTAGTGAATCAATAGTTTTTGTGATGATTAAAAAAAAGACGTATTACTTAATAAATTAAAGAAAAATTGAATATTGCGCAACAAAAGTTAATGATGAAAATACTATCCAGATATTGAATCCCCCTAGCCATAAAAAGCATTTATGAATATCAATTCAATCAAATCAAATAATAGAGTTGAATTGGCATTCCCCTAATTTAGATTAAAACCTCTCTCAAATGAATTAATCCCTAATCACTAAGTAGAATGCTAGGAATCTCTTCTCAAGCATAATTAAATAGATCTTGCAATAAGAACAAGGAACTTTGAACCAAAGGGTCTTGTAAGTCTATCTCTAGCACTCCAATCAACCCTCAATCCTAATGAAAATTCTGTTCATATCAAGCTTTCTCAAGTCAATAATATGAAAATTGTAACCAATCCATAAGCATGTTATTATCAATTGAAAATAAGAAATTAAGAATCAAAAGGATAAAATAACTCAATCAAATGATTTAATTTAATAATAACTATTCAATCCATACAATAAAGCTAGGGTTTATCAATATTTAGATAGATAAAATTTAGCTCATGTTCATACCCAAAAAACCAAAACAGAGGTTAGTGACACGCTCGTGCCCTTAGGCATGTCACAGCTTCTGCAATGCTGAGTTAGGGACACGGTCGGGGACACGTCCATGTCATTGGGTGTGTCACAGCTTCTTTAAGTCAGGAGTAATGGCACGTTCAGTGACACGTCCATGTCTCTGGGCATGTTGTAGCTTCTGTTAAGTAGTTGAATGACACGGCCACCGACATGCCCATGTCACTGGGCGTGTCAATTAAAGAATTTGCCCAAAATAGCTTCTTTCCTTGTCTTTCGTCCATGATTTCGGTCTAAATAACCTTAAGATCCCAACATGTCAAGCGTTTCTGGAATCAACCCTAATAAAGATTTGAACAAAATAATTAAACTCAATTTAACAATAAATATATTAAGAAATAGAGGCAAAAATATCATCAATTATACACTTATCAAATTCCTCCATACTTGAGTTTTTGCTTGTCCTCAAGCAAACCAAATCACTATAATAGGCAGAAATGAAGGGCCCCTCTATATCAAAAGAAAATAATACTTGAATTAGAATACCTAATATTCTCAACCAAAAAACTAAATCTCAAACATGATAGTTGAATTAGGCAGTTTCAAAACAAAAATCTAACAGGTCTAAAATCTAAGAATTCTGAGTTAAAAGATTGAGCATAAAATTTCAAGAACTTAAAAGTCATGAACGAAGTAAGAAAGTGTAAGTTTTCTCTTAAGTTCTTTGACCCCTTTGTAAAATGCATTGCGTGAAACATTAATTTTTTTTTCAAAAGGAGCCCTACTTGTTTGAACTGATTCTAACTTTTTGATGAGAAGGTAAACATTTGTGATGTTGACCCCCCGGTTACTCAGTTATAATCATCATTCAAATGGCTATTAGCACTATTCATGATTCCATCTCATTTGTTTCAATTTAAGAGTTAAAATAAGCAGAACAGGGATAAATTTTCAAAGCTCCTAAAAATTATTTTAATTTATTTATTTTATTATTATTATTATTATTTTAGTAACGTGGTCAGAAACTTAAGATAATAAAGATGTCCTACTAAGTTCGACTAAAGTATCTAAAGAATTGGGATATGCTAAAAAATGTAACCAAGGTTTTAAATTTCATATGTGCAACTCTCATCAATCAACTACCTAATTCAAACTATCACATTTAGGCTTTAGCAAATAATTAAGAAAACTGAGTCAAACTCAACAAGAAATTATCGTTCATTAAATTAATTATTATTTTAATAAAAATAGGAACCATTTCACTTCATATTATAATAGCAATCTAGTTTACTTAAACCCAAAAATAAAATCAAAGAAACTAAATGAGACAAATGCATCAAATAGCAAGAATGAAAATAAAAAGCTCAATCTATAAAATATCCGCTACCCCACACTTAAGACGGACATTGTCCCCAATGTGTGTAAAATAATAAAAAGAACAAATGTAATATCCCAAAATTTTTAAAATTTCTAATTTTTAAAAAATTTGATAAAATAAATTATAATTTAAAATGATAAATTAAATTAATGATTTTAAATAAAAAAAATGAAGGGATTTTAAATGAAAAAGTAGAATATATATATATGATATATATGGAAAATATACATAACATATAAAAGTCAACACTTTTTAAAAGAAAAGTCAAAGTCCAATGACATTTTTGTAAATAAATTTTTAGAAATTTAAAATTAATAAAATAATTTAAAAATAATTTATTTTTGAATTATTTTATTAATTTTAAATTTTTAAAAATTTATTTATAAAAATGTCATTTGACTTTGACTTTTCTTTTAAAAAGTGTTGACTTTTATATGTTAAATATATTTTGCATATATATCAGATATATATTCCACTTTTTCATTTAAAATCCCTTCATTTTTCATTTAAAACCACTAATTTATTTTATCCTTTTAAATTATAAGTTATTTTATCAAATTTTAAAATTTTTAAAAATTTTGGGATATTACAACAAAAGAGAGAGAAAATTGCCCTGACATGTCCTGAATCGACATATATAAATATGGTTCCAAAAGCATTGCGATGTTGATGGAGCTACAGGACAAAAAAATAGACATACAGAAATGTGAAGGATCAAAAACATATAATAATAATAATAATAATAATAATAATAATAAAAACACAAATATAAAAATATAAAAATTAAGCGTATAGTCATCCATAAGAAAATAAAAAGGAAAATAAAATAAAATAAATAATAAAAAAAATGAGCTAGTCGGTCATGGGCTCGGCACTGGAATCATTACTAGCGTGGGTATCATCACCGCTGGCACTAGCATCATCACCACTATCATCATCATCTAAAACATCGACACGGGGTACTGAAGGCCAGTACTGTAGTGGCAGTGGAAGCGAAGGGCTAAATCCTTGAGATCTCAAAAACTCAAGCATAGTGTGCTCAAGCCATTGCCTCCTCAGTATCTCATGATCCAGTCACATATGGAAGGATGAGTAGTGCTACTCCATGGAACACTGGATCTGATCCTGCTGAGTCAATAATTTATTTTGGTTCAGCTCAATGTTTCTAATTTTTCCTTCTATCCTGCATATCTGGCATTCGAACTCAGTTGGTTTTCGGTCATCATCCAAATCAACATTCACAGAATGACGCCAGTCTCTGAAAGTAAGGGCTGGAGTAAAAGAGAGGCCAGCTGAGGATGAAGGTTTGGAAGTGGTGGACGGGTCGGGGACATCAGTCGGTGGAGGTGGAGGTATGTCGGAAGTGGGAGCAGGAGGAACTGGCTCAAAATCTGTAGATGGTACTGGCCGGTGGTGCCTGTAACTCCACCACCTTCTCCCGGTTTAACCATTTTAAAGTATCCATGTCCAAAAGTTTGGGGAGCCCATCCAAAGTCATTGGGAGGCATCCATCCAACATCCCCAAACTGCGAGCAAGTCTTGTGACATACATGCGACCATGCAAGTTACTTGGTGCCCCTTTTTTGGACTGCTCATAGAAAAAGTGTGTAATAGCATGAGCTACATTGCACCGGATCTTCTGGACCATGCAGTTCAAGAAGAATAACTCCCTCAGGCCAACAACTCCCGTACTACTGAGTCGAGCCGCAATGGTGTGAACCAATAGATTATGTACCACTCGACAAGGGAAGGACTCAAAATTTGATGCCTTGGACACCTTCGGTTGATACATGGTGGTATTTAGTGCAAACATGCTCCAAACCCTGGAAGGAATGACATCATACTCTGCAAAGTCTACCTCGGAGTTAAGATACTCTACGTTCTGCACCTCCTTTGTAGTAAATAGACCCAAACGCACACCAAGTTCATTGATTCTCATGTGGAATCACTGACCTCCCAATCGGAACTTCATCGTCAACTTGATGATGGAGGTCTTATTTTTATCAAATTGAAAAGTACAGAAGAACTCTAGGGTTAACTCTCTGTATGAAGGCTTATTTATGGAGAAGAGTTGTTCTCATCTCGGCTGGTTTATCAAATCCTGGACTGCAGTTAGTATGTTGGCTGGCTCCATGACACCCCAGTCCAAAACCCTAGGTGGTGACCAATCCTTGTTCCCTAACAGTTCAAACTATTTTTGATCCTCGGAAGTTGAGAATCGAAGGCATTTATGGCCAACCATAAATTTTGAGATGGGATGGGTAGTAGGCCGGCTTGAGCTACCTTCACCTCTAGCCCGCTTAGTTGGTGATTTAGATGGCACTTGTTTGTGAGGACCCATGATATTCAAAATAAACAAGAATAGCCTTAAAACAAAGTACACCAAACAATCCAAGAAGAGAAACACAATAGACCAACCCAACGAAACCAACAATAGCAATGTATTATCAAATAATAAAAGAGCAATTTTAGCCAGAACGACAATAGCAATGTATTAACAATAAGAGCCATGAACCAGTGATCAACAAGGGCAAAAAGTTTTTTAAATCCACATAATAGTCAATCTCCATACCAGGCATTGCTACAAGTCAATAACACCTTAGCCAAATGCAACAAAAATAAAGGATTTCAACTCATAATGCATAAACAATCAATAATAGTGCGCCAATGTGTGCAACTTAATTCTGGCCATAGAATTTTCTAAAACACAATGAGTAAAGCACAACAACTCCACAAAACTCGAATAAAACTTGAAATCCCATAATAAAAAATTTAAATCCCTAAAAAATGGCTATGGCAAATAAACAAATCCAAAACAAAATAAAATAGTCTCTAAGAATCCAAGAAAATGAACCAAATCCAACAATCAACAAAGCTCAAAGAATCTTCAATCAAATTGCAAGAAATCAAGGGTTGAAATCTCAAAAAAAAAAAAATCACTAGAAGCATAATAAAATTTCAAAAGTTAAGAGTGTGTACCTGAATAGTGTGAAGAATGTGATAAAATTGAAGGAAATTTTATTAAATCCCCTCCAAATCACAAAATGGGAGTCGAAATCCCCTCTAGGATGAATGGGTATGTGATTGCGAGTGTGGGAGTGTGAAGATTTGAGAGAAAATTGAAAGAGAGGGGAAGAGGAGAGAGAAATTATGTTGAATTCAAAATTGGGCACAACTTAAAAACCCATGGACACGCCCACAGACAAGGCCGTGTCTATGGGCGTGTCATAACTATTATTTCTAAATTAAAATGACACGCTCACTGACACGGGTATGTCAGTGGGCATGTTATAGCTACTGTGACTCAATAAAATCAACACGGCCAGTGACATAGGCGTGTCACTGGGCGTGTGGTTGCTATTGTGAATCTCAAATTTAACAAAAATGGCACGACTAATGACATGGGCGTGTCAATGGGCGTGTTGTAGCTACTATGGTGCCATCTAAATGACACATCCAGTGACATGGGCATGTCACTGGTCGTGTCCTAGCTACTGTTTCATAAAATAAATGACACGCCCACTAACACAGGTGTGTCTAGGAATCAAGCTCAAATTACCCCTCAAAAGAAAATTTTCCTCAAATAATTCAAGTGAACTCAAAGTAACACACCACCAACCAATGAAAGAAGAATTAAAAACCAACAAAACAAACTAAAAACATAAAAATTAAAGAAACAAATATCAAAAACAAATAAAAATAGTGGGTTTTCTCCCACCCAACACTTCTTTTACGTCATATTAGTTGGACGTTCTGGATTGGCTCATCTTTAGTCTTGGAGGTATAAAACCTCCTTCAACTCACTCAAGTCCTCCCTAAATATAGTTTAAGTCTTTGCCCGTTAACCTTAAAATTCCCTTTTTCTGGGTGAGAAATTTCGATTGTCCCATAGGGAAAAACTTCTTTGACTGTAAATGAACCAGACCATCTTGATTTTAACTTACCTGGAAAAAGTCAAAGCCTCGAATTGTACAATAATACCTTATCTCTAACATGAAACTCTTTTCATTCCTTAATGTGAGCATCATGCCATCTCTTAGTCCGCTCTTTATACATCCTTGCATAATCATAAGCTTGCAATCTCCATTCATATCTATAATTTCCTCTTGTCACTTGCACTAGCTAGATCAAGGTTAATTTGTATTATAGCCCAATAAGCATCATCTTCAATTTCCACAGGTAAATGACAAGCCTTTCCATATACTAGCCTAAATGGTGTAGTACCCAATGGAGTTTTGAATGCAGTTCTAAAGGCTCATAGAGCATTGTCTAATTTCTAGACTAATTGTAGACCCTTAATTTTTGACCCAGTCCGGTCCAATATATTTTATTTAGTTCGAAATAATTTTTGTGTTATCTTAATTAAATAATATTTGTTTTTGTATTTATTTTTTATAATTATAGTAATAAAAAATAAATAATAATAAAGAAATAAATAAAAATAAAAATCAGCGACGGAAAAATCGGCGGTGAAATTTTTCGTCGCCGAAAGAGTTGGACGAAATGGCCCGCAGCCAATTTTGTTGGCATGCCCGACGCTCGCACCTCACCTCGCAGCTCTCGTAGTCCGATGCAGTTTTTGCCAGTGAAATTTTTCTGACGCAATTTTTTTTGAAACCAAATTCTATTTGGTTTCGGTTTCCTTTTCCTAATTAATGATAGTTTTCGTAAACAATTTGAAATAATCATATAAATTTCCTATAAATAAGACCAAAAAAAGCACAGAAGAGGAGGAGGAACAACTGAAAAACTTTGGAACGATCAGACTAGGAGAAACCTTTGGCAGTAAAACGATCGGACTTTTTGAGAGAAGAATAAGCAACCATGCAATCAATCCATCAAAGGCAGCCATCTTGCCTTTGTCTTTGTTCATCCAAGAAGCAATTTTTGGTGGAACCAACAAACGAAGGTTTGAATATCTACTCTCTTTTTTCTTACAGTAGCTTCAATCATTAAATTATTTCTTTTGATTTTAAAACCTTAATTCATTTCTTTGTTTCCAAAAATCTTAAAATTGTTTTTTTGTTTCTTCTAAAACCTAAGAACCCTAATCTATTTCTTCAAAATCTTAAAACCCTAATCTACTTTCCAACTTTCCAAAACTTTAAATCATTTTATTAATTCCCAAAACCCTAATTTGCTTTCCAATTTTCCCAAACCTTAAAACACTAAATTAATCCTTTTATTTCCAAAAACCCTAAAAAAACCTTTTATTTCCAAAAACCTTAAATCGTCTTGCCAAATTCCAAAAAACTTTATAAACTCTAAAATATTTTTCTGTTTCCAAAATCAAGATAGTAACCCCAAACTAGCAAATCTAAACCCTAAGTGTTCTTAAACCCTAATTCCCTTAAAATATTAAACCCTAGTTTTTCTAAACCTTAATCCTTAGAACCCTAAAACCTTATAAATTTAAATATTAAAATTCAACACAATAAGCCTAAAAACAACAATCTAGTAGCTAATAATCTTAAACCTAATGTTTTAAAGTATCCAAACCCTAATTTCATGATTTTACCCCTCAAACCATAATTTAGTTAATCAAAGAACCTTATCAATCTCTTAAATTATAAAACCTTTAATCCATTTCAATTCGCTTAAAACTTACAGTAGCCTAAACCAATAAATTCCAAAACCCTAAATATTAATTAAAGAATCTTAAATAGAAACAGTAGCTCTAATTTGTATCTTTACTTGCTTTATTTATTTTTAGTTTTAATTATGTAGTTTATTATATGCTTTGATTTATTTAAGTTCAATGCTTGATTTATTTAATTTATCATGGATGGATGTTTACTTTCTATTTTGATTGATGTTTAATATCTTTGATGAATGATTTATTTATGATGAATGGGTATTTACTTATATCGATTTATTTAGATTTCCAAATGTTCTAAGAGGTATGTTTCCACTTGTTGGGTACCTCATTAGTTAAATATCATGTAATTTAATTTGCTTTTCTATTTTAGAACCAATGTAAAGGACATGTTTCTACCTTTCAGTGGGTGTCCTAGGCGTGGGATGTAAGGACATGTTTCTATCTTCGGATGGGTGTCCATTTATTTTTCTTGGACATTGTTATGATTTTAATATAATGATGCTTTCTTTTAATTATTGTGTGTAATATGGATAATGTTATTATATTTAAGAATTTTATAATATTAAGACCTGTAAAGGAGGCCGGTTTCAATGAACCGGGCGTTGTGGGGGTGCTAGGCCATTTCTCACCTTCCCCACACGTACCCAACTTTCAGAACCCATTAGGGGGTTGGGATTCCTTAGGAATTGAGTCATCCACCCCTTTCTTTTTTTTCGGCCTGTCCGGGTGGCGACTCCATTTTTTCCGGACTTAGGTCCGTGTTCTCTAAGGCCTCGAGCCTAAACAGTGTCAAAATCGCAAGAACCATTCCACCGAGAGTGGAGGCGAAAATCCCTGCTCACCATGGAGACTCCACTAAGGTGTGAGCAGGGATTTTTGCCCCCACTCCCTGTGGAATGGTTCTTGCTACTTCGGCACTAATTAGGCTCAGGGCTTTAGAGAACACGGACCTAAGTCCGGAGAAATTAGAGTAGCCACCTGGATGGGCCGGGAAAAAAGAAAGGGGTGGATGACTCGATTCCTAAGAAATCCCCAACCCCCTAATGGGTTTCGAAAGTTGGGTAGGTGTGGGGAAGGTGAGAAATGGCCTAGTACCCCCACAATGCCCGATTCATTGAAACCGGCCTCATTTACAGGTCTTAATATTATAAAATTCTTAAATATAATAACATTATCCATATTACACACAATAATTAAAAGAAAGCATCATTATATTAAAATCATAACAATGTTCAAGCAAAATAAATGGACACCCATCCGAAGATAGAAACATGTCCTTACATCCCATGCCTAGGACACCCACCAAAAGGTAGAAACATGTCCTTTACATTGGTTCTAAAATAGAAAAGCAAATTAAATTACATGATATTTAACTAATGAGGTACCCAACAAGTGGAAACATACCTCTTAGAACATTTGGAAATCTAAATAAATTGATAAAAGTAAATAACCATTCATCATAAATAAATCATTCATCAAAGGTATTAAACATCAATAGAAAGTAAACATCCATCCATGATAAATTAAATAAACCAAGCATTGAAATTAAGCATACAAAATAAATCAAAGCATAATCAAATATAGAATTGAATAAAGCAAATAAAAATCTAAATTATGGCTACTGTTTCCATTTAGGGTTCCTATTAGGGTTTCGGTGATGTGTTGGTTTTTAGAATTTAAAAAAAAACAATTGATAATTTTATGAAGTTATCTGAATTTAAACAAATGATTTAAAGTTTATAAGAGCAAAAAAGATGTTTTTAGGGCTTTTGAGGAGAAATATAACTCAATTTAGGGTTTTGATAATTTGGAATGCAAATCTTGGTTTTGGGGTTTTGAAGAAATAATACTAATAATTTTAAACTTTTTTGGAAAAAAAAAGCAACAATTTAAGGTTTTCAAACTTCAGAAAAGGTGAATTGAGGTTATAAAGTTTTTGAATTAAAAGAAACAAAGGATGATTAAGCTACTGTGAAAAAATAAAAGAAATTAAGAATTCAAACCTTTTTTTGTAAGTTACACCAAAAATTGCTTCTTCGATGAACAAGGTCAAAGATAAGCCTTTTTGCCTTTGAATTGCTTGAATTGTTTTTCTTCTCTCTCAAAAAATCAGCTTGATTCAAGGTTTTCCTTCACAGTTTCGGATCCAATTTTTTCTCAAGTTTTTGTCTGATTTCTTCCTTATTTTTTGATTCCTTTTTTATGTTGTTTTTTATCTTATTTATAGAAGTTTTATATCATTCATTCCTAATTATTCACGGCATCTATTATTCATTAAGAAAAGGAAACCGAAACCTAATTGCATTAGGTTTCGAAAATTTTGCGTCGGAAAAATTTCGCTGGCAAAAAATAACTGCTGCGGAAAAAATACACTGGCCAAAAAGCTGCCACAGCTGGCTGCTGCAGCGGGCGTGTGAATTGGCATGCGGGCGGGCAAAATGGCTTTGGCCCACAACCATGCCCCGCGCGCTGGTTTTCAGCGATGATATTTTTCGTCGCCGATTTTTTTTATTTTATTATTTGATTTTGATTTGTTTATTTTGATTTTTTATTAATAAAAATTAGATACTAAAGCAAAAATTATTTAACAAAAATTATTTTGGACTATTTAAAATATATTGGACAACACAAAAATTATTTTGGACTATTTAAAATATATTGGACCGGACTGGGTAAAAAATTAAGGGTCTACAATTTGCCCCCTGCTTGAATGATCTGAAACTATAGTGAAAGAGAGTGAAAAGCAATAAGCCTTAATTTTTGAGATGGTGGAGGTTTTGGGTTCTGGACCCGGTTCGAGTTCTAGACTCAAGGATAATTCTAGGTTCTAGACCTAAGGAAAATTTGGGTTCTGGACCCAATCTATGTTTTGGACTTAGAAGAGATTCTAGGTTTTGGACCTAAGGGTAATTTGGGTTCTGGACCCGAGCTAAGTTCTTGGACTTAAGGATAATTATAGGTTTTGGACCTAAGGAAAATTTGGGTTATGGACCCGAGTTAAGTTCTGGACTTAGAAAAGATTCTAGGTTCTAGACCTAAGAAAAATTTGAGTTCTGGACCTGAGCGAAGTTCTGGACTTAGAAAAAATTCTAGGTTCTGGACCTAAGGAAAATTTGGGTTCTGGACCTGAGCTAAGTTCTGGACTTAGAAAAGATTATAGGTTCTGGACCTAAAAAAAATTTGGGTTCTGGACCCGATCTAAGTTCTAGACTAAGAAGAGATTCTAGGTTCTAGACCTAAGGGTAATTTGGGTTCTGGACCCGACCTAAGTTCTTGGACTTAAGGATAATTCTAGGTTCTAAACCTAAGGAAAATTTAGGTTCTGGACCCGAGCTAAGTTCTGGACTTAGAAAAGATTCTAGGTTCTGGATCTAAGAAAAATTTGGGTTTTGGACCCGAGCTAAGTTCTGGACTTAGAAAATATTCTAGGTTTTGGACCTAAGGAAAATTTGGGTTCTGGACCCGAGCTAAGTTCTGGACTTAGAAAAGATTCTAAGTTTTGGACCTAAAGAAAATTTGGGTTCTAGACCCGAGCTAATGATTTTTTATTCCAAAAAGTTTGGCTAATTTTTATGCATATGTCTTCTTATTGCCCCCTGGGTGTAAAAATATTTATATACCCGCAATTATTTGAATGATGAAAGTGAATAATTGAATTTACTGTTTATTTTTACTGTGTAGACATTGTTCATGCACTATTCACTATTCATAAATAGTAAATTTACTATTTAAAAATAGTATCAAATAGTATTTACTATTGAAAAATAGTAATTTTACTATTCAGAGTTTACTATTTATGAACAGTTTTGAATTTTATTTTTTGCTTGTCGTTTCTCTATATAAAGGAACTGATTCTTCATTTCATTTCACAACAAAACTTTCACATTATAATTCTCTCAAATTTCTTTCAATTTTAGCACATATTTTTAAAAAACAATGCATGCTTCGAGGTTAGGTACTCATTCTAATGCCGAGTTATTGGAGTTTATTCGGCGTCATGAAGATATACTAGCCGGGATGCCGCTTCACCGCAGTTCCAACGAAAAGAGCGCGGTAATCATTTTTTCCTTTTTCTTTTCTCTTGATTTTTCGTCTTTCTGTTTTGCGCTCTTTTTTTGTATTATATTTTTTAGAAGATTTAAGAAAAATATATTAATTTAAGTAGATAGAATAATATGTACTTACCTGGTATTAACTTACTTGGGTCTGTGTTAGAATGATCATTGCGTTGTTCTGGCTGGAGGGTGTATTTACAAAGCCCGACAATGGTACGATGTAATGCCTTCTCAGGTAAGGCGGATTATCCGGGATTGCGGCTTTGAGCAGTTCATCTTACAATTGCCATCCGAGGAATATTAGATAGACTAGAGCATAGTCCAGGCGCTTGCAGAGCGATGGTTGGACACAACTCACACTTTTCACTTGCCCATTGGAGAGATGACAATTTGTCCGGTCGATTTTACTGCTATAACCGGCCTTCAATATGATGGTGTTCCAGTTTCTCTGACCAACGATATTTTAACATTTGAAGAAATTCGGGAATTAATTGGTATAGAACCATCATATAAAGGGCCTTTTAAGATAAAAATTGAGCCAATTCGTAGTTATTGGATGAATTACGAAGGACGAGTTGGCAGAGACACGGCCGAACAGTATGCCCGAGGATTTTTGTTATGTCTGCTCGGGTCGACCATCTTAGGCAGCACTGAATCCTCCATCCACTTGTCAGTGTTAAGTGCCCTTTCTTATTTCAGAATGGTACCATCTTCTGGCTGGGGTGAAGCTGGTCTCACGTGTCTTTACCATGGTCTTGGTAAACTTTGTCAAAACAAGAAGTCTTTTGTCGGCTTGATGGCGGTTGTCGAGGTATTCTTTCTTCCACCAATGTCATTTCCACTCTTTTCTTGCATGAATGTGATCTTTATTGTTATTGTAGGTATGGGCATATGAACATAACCTCGTGAGGGTACCTGGTATTTTCCGAGATAGGGTCGGGTATCCAAGATTAAATTACTAGTTGTGTAACACCCCTTCCCGACCTATGAATAAGCTGAGGAGGAATGCTACATTGGGATACGAGCTCTGGTTATGTTAGCTTACTTAATGTTCCTTATAAAAATTTTCCAAAAATTTTGATGGAGTCTCCCTTAAAATTCAAGGTCCCAAGTGTCGACAAAACTGATTTTTCTTATTTTTGAAAAACATTTTGTTTCACAATTCAACTCAAGCACACTCCCAATAATCCACCCTTATAACCTCAACTACAATCCTGCAAGAAGAATTCACACTTCTATATTCACAACCCGACTCAATTTAAAACCATACAGTTATTATACGTTACTAGATTTACATGCTACATCAAGTTATCTCTTTGTATTGTTCAAATAATTACATGCCAGTTTCTAATACCAAAATACAAAATGAAGAGCACCACCTAAGTTTGTTGATGACTGACAAATCGCAGGACTTCTCTGCTCGCTACTGGCTCCTTGCTAATAACCTACGAGTTTAGAAGAAACTAAACTCGCTAAGCATTGCTTAGTGGGTACTTTAACTAATTACGGAGAATAAATAATAAAAGAATAATGCACTTTTAAAAGCAATGAGTCGTATTGAAAAATAATATCACAGTAAAAACAATCCATACATGTCATATATTCAGTTATTATCATTTTATCAGTTCGCTCCACAAGGTAATTTGGTAGACTAACGTATGGTAAGGAACTAACTGAACAACTGTATATATATTCTGTGGCTGTGGCCCTAAAAAATTGCGGACCAAGCCCTGTGAAATCTATGGCCGAAGCCCTCGGACCGGAGTCCTATATAACTCGGGTGATTGCCCTATATAACTCGGACCGAAGTCCTATATAGCTCAGGTCGTCACCCTATATAACTCGGACCAAAGTCCTATATTAAAGCAGCACTGCATATAGTATGATATATCATACCCTTACCCTACTCAGTACTATCCCAAATACCCAGTGGAGCAAAACTTTTCATGCCATTTCTTAATCGAATATGCATTATACAATTATCGACTTATGTTTCTAATATTATTTCAACGTGAAATATCATATTTTGTCATTTTAATATCATATTATGCTCATTTATATGCATAAGGAATCAATTGGATTACTTTTGAAAAATGACCAAATGAATATTAGCAAAATGACCATATGAATAGTAAATTCTGGTTTTGGACTAAACTTGATCCTTATTTTGAAACATTTTATAAAATAATATACTTTACTAAAAACTCTAAACTTTTTCCAGAATTTAGTTTTACATCTTAAAATCATTCCTTTAAAATTTCAGATCAAACTGGACACAAAATCTTGGTCAAGTAGTTCACCCAACCATACTGCTCCAGTTGCCCTGCATCCTGGCAGCAGTTCTGAATTTTGTGAATTCCGTAAATTAAATTCAATCAATGTGGTTCCAAATTATTTTTATCAAATAATAGACTCACTAAAAAAATATATATCCAAAATTCAATTAAAGATTATTTTTCTAAATTTTATTAAAAATCCAGACACATGGCTGTCTCAGTCAAGGTACCTCCTAGAGCAGGTCTAATAGAAATAATTTTTCCATAATCATAACCATTCCGAATTCAACTCAAAATATTTTTCAGGAATTCTAGATGCATTGAGGCACAACATATCAAAAATTCACTTCAAGAACATTTTTCTATATTTAATTAAAAATCATACAAGTCACAGAATTTTATTAATTCTAAAACAGAAAAATTTCAAGAAAATGAACAAACAATTAGTGAAAGTACCAAACCTTGCTTTTCCTTGCTCTTCTTGTCTATTTCACTTCCTTTCCTCTCTAATCTCCTTGATTTCCTATGAATTTAACATGTCACATATCTAAGAACAAACCCTAGATATGAACATGATGCTACCTTATGATTTTCTAACAATCCTTTACTTATTCTTACTAATAATCACCATTTTCATCATTTCCTTTAAGTAGTTTATCATTTTTCACCATAATCATCAACTTAATAATACTTTCCCAACATGAACATAATATCAAATCTTCCTAAACATAGCCTAATACCTAATTCTAATGAAAGAATAAGACTTAGGATGGTATCTTACTTTATTTCCTATTGAATTTCACTTGAAAAATGGCTTAGACTTGAAAATTTTCTCCTTGAAAATGGAAGGGAGGGGGGAGCACGACCTAAGGAAGAAGAAAAGTGGTGATGGTGGTGTCTTTTTGATCCTTTACTTGTGTTTGGAAGACCAAAATTAGTTGTTTATAATTTAATTTCCATTTAATTAATTTGTTTATTTTCAATGGCCATGATTTGTCCAACCCATTTGGACTTAATGGCTAGGATTTGGCCACTTGAAAGTGGCTTTTTGCTCTTTTAAATTTTTCCCCCAAAGTTATATTTAATTACAAAATCGCCCCTCCAGTGGAAATGTCCAAAATGCCCTTGTCGGAAAATAGCCTGTAACATACAAACCGTGCGTTTTCGAAAAAAATCATGCGCCACCATTACGACCCGATTAATCCCGAGAACACATTTATGGCATCCGTTAGGGTCACTATTAAAAACCGACATAACTTTTCAAAAAATTACTCTTAGGTCCTCGGCCTTTCGAAAAATTACCTTTAGGTCCCGTCGACTTCACGGGCCTCCTCTGCACACTGATTCTGTTTTTGACTATCTCGAGCCTCTATTTGACCACTTATTTATGTCCTTCTTGCCTAATACTCGACTACCTAAACTTTGGGATGTGACAGTTCTACCTCCCTTAATTTAAGTTTCGCCCCGAAATTTACTTATTCATGCATGATTCTTACGTATAATTACACATAGCTTGCGATTCTACGTTTCGTTCCATAATTTGCCACGAATCTAGAGACATCATACATTGACATAATTAGCTATCTGCTTAGTTCATCAACATATAACTCGATTATCAATTCCTATCTGGCATGTACATCTACCTATTCATCATATAACTTTCTCCTTACTTTATCTTACATGGCACACATAGTTACTTACTTACTACCTATCTCCCAGAATCGACTAAACCAATGCTCTGATACCACAAATTGTAACACCCCTTCCCGACCTATGAATAAGCCGAGGAGGAATGCTACATCGGGATACGAGCTCTGGTTATGTCAGCTTACTTAATGTTCCTTATAAAAATTTTCCAAAAATTTTGACGGAGTCTCCTTTAAAATTCTAGGTCCCAAGTGTCGACAAAACTGATTTTTCTTATTTTTGAAAAACATTTTGTTTCACAATTCAACTCAAGCACACTCCCAATAATCCACTCTTATAACCTCAACTACAATCCTGCAAGAAGAATTCACACTTCTATATTCACAACCCGACTCAATTTAAAACCATACAGTTATTATACATTACTAGATTTACATGCTACATCAAGTTATCTCTTTGTATTGTTCAAATAAGTACATGCCAGTTTCTAATACCAAAATACAAAATGAAGAGCACCACCTAAGTTTGTTGATGACCGACAGATCGCAGGACTTCTCTGCTCGCTACTGGCTCCTTGCTAATAACCTACGAGTTTAGAAGAAACTAAACTCGCTAAGCATTGCTTAGTGGGTACTTTAACTAATTATGGAGAATAAATAATAAAAGAATAATGCACTTTTAAAAGCAATGAGTCGTATTGAAAAATAATATCACAGTAAAAACAATCCATACATGTCATATATTCAGTTATTATCATTTTATCAGTTCGCTCCACAAGGTAATTTGGTAGACTAACGTATGGTAAGGAACTAACTGAAACAATTGTATATATATTCTGTGGCTATGGCCCTAAAAAATTGCGGACCAAGCCCTGTGAAATTTGTGGCCGAAGCCCTCGGACCGGAGTCCAATATAACTCGGGCGATTGCCCTATATAACTCGGACCAAAGTCCTATATAGCTCGGGTCGTCACCCTATATAACTCAGACCGAAGTCCTATATTAAAGCAGCACTGCATATAGTATGATATATCATACCCTTACCCTACTCAGTACTATCCCAAATACCAAGTGGAGCAAAACTTTTCATGCCATTTCTTAATCGAATATGCATTATACAATTATCGACTTATGTTTCTAATATTATTTCAACGTGAAATATCATATTTTGTCATTTTAATATCATATTATGCTCATTTATATGCTTAAGGAATCAATTGGATTACTTTTGAAAAATGACCAAATGAATATTAGCAAAATGACCATATGAATAGTAAATTCTGGTTTTGGACTCAACTTGATCCTTATTTTGAAACATTTTATAAAATAATCTACTTTACTAAAAACTCTAAAATTTTTCCAGAATTTAGTTTTACATCTTAAAATCATTCCTTTAAAATTTCAGATCAAACTGGACACAAAATCTTGGTCAAGTAGTTCACCCAACCATACTGCTCCAGTTGCCCTGCATCCTGGCAGCAGTTCTGAATTTTGTGAATTCCGTAAATTAAATTCAATCAATGTGGTTCCAAATTATTTTTATCAAATAATAGACTCACTAAAAAAATATATATCCAAAATTCAATTAAAGATTATTTTTCTAAATTTTATTAAAAATCCAGACACATGGCTGTCTCAGTCAAGGTACCTCCTAGAGCAGGTCTAATAGAAATAATTTTTCCATAATCATAACCATTCCGAATTCAACTCAAACTATTTTTCAGGAATTCTAGATGCATTGAGGCACAACATAGAAAAAATTCACTTCAAGAACATTTTTCTATATTTAATTAAAAATCATACAAGTCACAGAATTTTACTAATTCTAAAACAGAAAAATTTCAAGAAAATGAACAAACAATTAGTTAAAGTACCAAACCTTGCTTTTCCTTGCTCTTCTTGTCTATTTCACTTCCTTTCCTCTCTAATCTCCTTGATTTCCTATGAATTTAACATGTCACATATCTAAGAACAAACCCTAGATATGAACATGATGCTACCTTATGATTTTCTAACAATCCTTTACTTATTCTTACTAATAATCACCATTTTCATCATTTCCTTTAAGTAGTTTATCATTTTTCACCATAATCATCAACTTAATAATACTTTCCCAACATGAACATAATATCAAATCTTCCTAAACATAGCCTAATACCTAATTCTAATGAAAGAATAAGACTTAGGATGGTATCTTACTTTATTTCCTATTGAATTTCACTTGAAAAATGGCTTAGACTTGAAAATTTTCTCCTTGAAAATGGAAGGGAGGGGGGAGCACGACCTAAGGAAGAAGAAAAGTGGTGATGGTGGTGTCTTTTTGATCCTTTACTTGTGTTTGGAAGACCAAAATTAGTTGTTTATAATTTAATTTCCATTTAATTAATTTGTTTATTTTCAATGGCCATGATTTGTCCAACCCATTTGGACTTAATGGCTAGGATTTGGCCACTTGAAAGTGGCTTTTTGCTCTTTTAAATTTTTCCCCCAAAGTTATATTTAATTACAAAATCGCCCCTCCAGTGGAAATGTCCAAAATGCCCTTGTCGGAAAATCGCCCGTAACATACAAACCGTGCGTTTTCGAAAAAAATCGTGCGCCACCATTACGACCCGATTAATCCCGAGAACACATTTATGGCATCCGTTAGGGTCACTATTAAAAACCGACATAACTTTTCAAAAAATTACTCTTAGGTCCTCGGCCTTTCGAAAAATTACCTTTAGGTCCCGTCGACTTCACGGGCCTCCTTTGCACACTGATTCTATTTTTGACTATCTCGAGCCTCTATTTGACTATTTATTTATGTCCTTCTTGCCTAATACTCGACTACCTAAACTTTGGGATGTGATAGGTTGTCCGATCGTGTGGACATTCCCGGCTCTCATGATGTGCACACTCATCGCTTTGTGTTGAGCCGCTTAACCTAGGACCAGGTAAAATAACATTAGTATGCTTTAAATTCATGTGAAAGTTTACTTACCTTATATTATCTTGCAGGTGAATTTGGCCTGGTGGAGCCTAGAAGAGCGGACAAACTAGTCTCCTTTGATGAGGACTACGCTGTCTTTCCAACATTCTCGCCTAGTCATCGTTGGCCGAGTGTCTAGTGGCTGGTTTCTTAGGGAAAGAGTTTATGAATGGTTTCTCAGTCCAGAGCAGCGAAGGGTCCCGATGCATATCCCAGAATATACTTTAAATATTATGTCGATGCCAGAGGATGCATGGTGGCCGGCTCGATACGGTTATGGTGCTGAGTCATTTCTTCATCCACCCGATGGATTTTATCCCCATTTTATTCAAAGGTGGCTCTTGAACTTTGATGTATCTCCTGTTGGTGTGCGGGGGATTTTTAACAAAAATGATGGTAGAGATGAAGAGGAACATTGTGGAGATGCAGGAGAGTCTGTTCCACAGCTCGGGGCTAGTACTTCTCAGGTAAAACTCTTACCATATTTCCCTTGCAACTGCTTTTTCTTTCTTTGATTCTTTAAGGATTGTTGTAGGCTGTTGGTTCATTTGATCATGAGGCTGGACCTTCTTTTACTGCCCCTTCGTTTGCTTATTCTAGCCCGCCAGATATGCCATCTCATCCACAGGGCATTGATATGAACTACCTGGTAAATTCCTTATTTCGTAGTAACTCACGCTATATGTATGCATGATTATGTATGCTCTTACCTTTTTCCTTCTTGGCTCATAGTTGATGCTCGAAGAACAAAATAGGAAACTTCAAGAAGAGTTGGCTGCAAGTTGTCAACAGGCTTCTTATTTTGAAAGTTTATATCATCAATCCGAAAAACATTTCCGAGACTTCCGATTTCAGGGGATGAGGGATCCCGGTGCTTCTTCATCAAAAGGCCCCCAGACTGATGAACATGAGATCTTTTCATCTGCTTCTGATGAGGACCATGAGAGATCAAAACCTCAAGGTAATAGGGATTTTGGTGCTTCTGCTTCGGGTGATCCCGAGATGAGTAATTTGTCAAATTTTGGTGCTCCCGCTTCGGGCGGACTCAGGATGAGTGATTTGCCTCCTCCTCCAATAGGCGATGACTTTTTCAAGGCTTTATTTGAAGACCTACCACCACCCTCTTGGTGATATGTAAATATTGTAGCAATTGTAAAATATTGTACAATAATGAAAAATATACAATTTTCATATTTACTGTAACCCTTTTTTTTCGTTACTGCACCACAATTATTATTATTTTATTTTATTTATTTATTTTATCACAGTACATCATAATCTCATAATTCACATCCACCTCATTTGCTAAACCAAATCCAATGTGGTAAAGGAAATTCATTGCTAATTCCTTTCCTTATGCCATATGGTCTTATTCTTTCCCATCACCTTTTCCTTTTCACTTTTGGATAAAGGTTTGTTTCTTCTATATAAATCACCCTTTATGCCATATTTCATACAGAAACCAAAATCAACTTTTCCATTTCATCGTGAAGACTCATTTAACAATTTTTGATTTTCCTTCATTCACCCACCATGACCGAACATCATTTAAAGAAGATAAAAATTCTATTGGAAGCAAATTTCATGGTCAAAACTTGATGTTTTAAAATGTTAAATTGGACCACTCCTTCTTACATGCCATGGCTTCCTTTTGGAATATGGATTCTAGGGCATTTAAAATTAATGGTTTTGAAATATGTCCCACGATTGAAGAATTTGAGGCCATCCTTGGATATCCAAATAATCAACAAATGCTATTACCCACATTGATTTCCAAGACTCAACAGAAGATGCAGATGTTATTTCAAATTCCAAAACTCGAAGTTCTTTGGTTGATGAGAGGTGAAAAAATTCTACTTGCTCCTTTGATTAACTTTTGTCTCTCTCATTTGGCCCCTACTAAGGCATGGGGACGCATGCTTTATCTTTGCTTACTCGGCCAATTCTTGCTTGTTTCTTTTGACGGCGATATTGATCCACGGGTATTGGCTATTATGGACCAAATGGAAGGAGGCTTATCGCAGGTACCTGTGATCTTAGCCGAGACCTTAGTTGGATTAGACCAACTTAAATCAGGATTGCCAAAGAGACTGACCGGGAGTCTGTTGCTAATTCAGGTAATTACCTAAACTGCCCTTTCAGGTTTTCAATTTAGGTTTCCTTTTTTCTTCTTTTCTTTATTGCTCTAATTTTTGCCTAGTCCGCCCAAGTAGATTTTCAGAACTAGCGAGCTGTCCTAATTTTTGCCTAAGCTGCCCTTGTAGGTTTTCAACTTAGCAGACCTTCTCTCTCTCTTTTTTTTGTTATATATTTTTTATTGCTCTAATTTTTGCCTAGTCCGTCCATGTGGGATTTTGGAACTAGCGAGCTGTCCTAATTTTTGCCTAAGCTGCCCTTGCGGGTTTTCAACTTAGCGGACCCTTTTTTTTTCTCTAATTTTTGCCTAGTTCGCCCATGTGGGTTTTTGAAACTAGCGAGCTGTCCTAATTTTTGCATAAGCTGCCCTTGCGGGTTTTCAACTTAGCGGACCCCTTTTTTTTAAATTAATTCTTGCTTCACAGATTTGGCTTCAGGAGCGTCTTTGTTTGCTTGATACTCCATCCATGGACTTTGCCAGATACCTGCCATGTCATCATTCTACTAGGAAGCTACTCCATCCTGCTTCTTCATATGCTGATTGGGTTGACTGGATCCACTCACGCTCTGAAGTCAAGATCTGTTGGTTGGTACCTTGGTGGAAAATTTCTCGTATCACCATGCAGACATACTTGATGTATGTTCCCCTTGATGCTCTTCGTCAAGGTACATGCTATGATCCTCGCCAACTTGGCCGCCAGTATGGAGCTGAGCCTCGTGATTTTGACTTTACTCCCAACTTAGATATGCCTTGCTTGACTGAAGCCTACTTCGATCAGCTGAGGCAAAGCTGGCCTGCACGTTACATTTATCGACTGCCATAGATTTTACATTTGTCAATTCAGAAAGCGTATCGTTAGGATGAAAAATAATTAAATCAATAAAAGATGCTTCTTTTCCATTTATAATTTGTCATCACCTTTTGCTATTGTGTTTATTTATTTCATCCATATTTGGTCAAATACTTATAACAGTGCACATAGAATAATTTTAACATTAATTCTGTTTTATTAAATTGGGGAATGACCAAACACAAAGCCAGCATACACAAGATCACTCCTGTTGCCAACTAGCCCTTTCGAGTTTTCTAATTGACGATTTTCTCTCATTTAGCCCTAATTGTTGCCTAGCCTGCCCATTCGGGTTTTCGGGACTAGCGGACCGCTCTAACTATTGCCTAGGCCACCCTTTTTGGGTTTTCAACCTAGCGAGCACTTTTTTTTTATTATTTCATACATAAAACTTCTTCAACCTGTCAATGTTTACTGGCTCACTAAACTCGTTCCCATCCATGTCTGTTAACTTCACCGCACCTTTGTTCATGACTTGTTTCACGACATATGGCCCTTTCCAGCTAGGCCTGAACTTCCCTCTTGGATCAAATACATTAGGCTTACATTGCTTCAACACTAAATCCCCAACCCTAAATTTTCTGATTTTAACCCTTCTATTATAGGCCCGAGCTATCTTCTTTTGATATAGTTGGTGATGATACAACGCTTTTAACCTTCTCTCTTCTAGTAAAGCTAACTATGTGTATCTGCTCGCTACCCATTCTATTTCAGGCAGTTTGGCTTCCAAGACTACTCTTAATGACTTGATTTCTACTTCAATTGGCAACACCGCTTCCATCCCGTAAACCAAAGAGAACGATGTCATTCCAGTTGGCATTCGCACACTTGTCCTATATCCCCATAAAGCAAAGGGAAGCATCTCTGACCAATCCCTGTAAGTCTTGGTCATTTTGGATAGAATTTGCTTAATTGTCTTATTTGTTGCTTCTACTGCACCATTAGCCTTTGGTCTATAAGGAGAGGACCTATGATGATTGATTCGGTACTTTGAGAATAAATCCTTAACTGCTCCTTGAAACTGTACCCCATTGTCTGATATCACATTGTGCGGGACCCCATACCGGCATATGAGGTTCTTTTCAATAAATCTAGCCATTTGGCTTGAACCCAGTTTGTTGAATGATTCGGCTTCGACCCATTTTAAAAAATAATCTACTGTTACAATAATGAAACAGTGACCGTTTGAAGCTGTCAGATGTATTTCTCCTATAATGTCGATACCCCAGGTGGCAAATGGCCAGGGTGAAGACATAGAATGCAATTCTTTAGACACATTAATTTATGAATTATCAAGCTAGATTCCTCATTGGTTGAGCATCAAAATGAACAAAGACCAACAAAAATTTTGATAAAAATAATTTATTCAAGCAATTTTAAATTTGAAAAGCAAGATTATTCCAATTAAATATTAAAGAAAGTAAAATTGAAAAGCAATATTCAAGCTAAGGAATGTTTGTTGAGTTTAAGCTTCTTTTCCTTTCACATCTTCAATATTTCCATCTTGAAAGGATGATAAGACAAAATCTTCTTCTAATCCTTTTCCCACCATGAAGGTTGCTGGTGGTGGCACCCTGTTGAACCTTGGAAATGGATTACCTTTGGTATTGGGCTTATCTGGATCAGGCAACTTGCCATTATCAATTAAATTCTGGAACTCATTCCTCAACTTCATACAATTGTCCGTTTCGTGTCCAGGCCTTTGATGGAATTAGCAAAATGCATTAGTATCAAAGTTAGGTGGAAGAGGATTAGGCAAAGGACGAGGAGTCAAGGGTTGTAATAATCCCCTCTTTTGTAGCTTATTGAGAACCCAAGACAGTGGCTTCCCTAATTCTGAAAATTGCCTCATTCCTTCTTGACTAGTGGCATTAACATCAACTTCTTTTTGTGTTCTTTGATTGCCCGGTTGATAATTTCCCTTATCATTCCTTATTGAAAAGCGATTTTTCTCCCTTTCCCACTCTTCAATTTGTAGACCAGCTTGGAGGAGATCTTTGAAGTCACGGATGAGTGTATGAGACATCCTTTCACGAAGACTTGGCAGGATGCCTCTCACGATCATCCTTATTTGATCAGATTCATAGGGCCTTTTCTTGACCAAAGCAGCCTTGTTCCTCCATCTTTTCACATAGTCAACAAATTCTCATTTGGCCTTTGTCTTATGGACTCTACTTCCATTAAGGTAACTTCTAACTCAACATTATATCTATATTGTTGGATGAAGGCCATGTATAGCAAATCCCAATTCTTTTTTGTTCCATCATCTAAGGTATTGAACCAATTTTGGACAGCAGGATCCAATGAGAGCATGAAGTACCTTAGAGTTTGAGCCTTAGTAGCTTGGGCAGATTGCATGGCAGTGATATACTGCTTCACATGGAGATGAAGATTCTCGGTGCCATTGTACTTTGCAAAGGATGGCATCATGAATTTGTATGGAACTTCTTCATCTAGCTCAAATAATTTGTCAATCTCGGACATCTCTTCGGTTTTTAGCTTCTTCTCAAATTTCTTTTCTAAATCAGCAATTATCTTTTCAATATCAGATGTCTCGGTCTTTTCAATAGTTGCCTTCTCAACAACCTTCGGTTCTTTCTTCTTCTCTTGAACATCTTGGTAGTATTGAGCCCAATCATCATCATCAATGATTACCTTATCATCATCAAAAGCTACTTCACTAACTTTAGCCTTCCCATTATCCTTTGGTTTCTTAGTGCTAGCAGACGCCTCAGCATGGTTCTCTAAGATTGTAGTCAACTGGTTCTTCATGGTCTCAGCTAGGGCCTCTTTGATTTCTTCCATCTTGGCATTGAGGGCCTCATCCACCATCCTTTGAATTTGTTCGGGCTCCATTGTTTTAGGTGAGCAAGTGATTGAGTCATTGCTAGATATTTCATCTCCAGCGTAGGTCGGATTGTTGTAAGCTTTAGAACTATCGTAATCCAGGGCTGTGAGCCAGAGAGGATCAATGATATGAGATGCAAATGTATGCATGTATGTATGTATGCACAAATAATCAACAAATAAAAATAGGACGTTCCTTCCAACCTTATAACATCCACACACGATGGTGAGTCTCTTTTCCTATGTATATGGTTAAAAAAATACCAACATGGGGTATCTTGCTTTCGAATAATTCCCTCGGACATTTCAACCAATAGTTATATTTTCGAAAATGGAAATCAATCCATGATAATTCCTATTAATTAGGTTTTAATCCATTCAACCAACTATAGTAGCTTTTATGCTATATTGGATTAAAACTAAATTAAGAGGTTTATCATAGATAGATTTCTTACTTTAAAAAGGTAACTAATGATTCATGCCAAAAACAAGTCCATGGTTAATTTATTCTTAGTGTAAACTAGGCCCACAATTGATTTTTAGTATCTCTTAATTGACCTAAATAATTTGTAAGCTCTTTGTAAGAAAAGGTTGGGTGAAAATAGTTTCGTTTCTAAGCCCATTGTAAAAGATTTTTGAAAAATGGATTTTGGGCTTAGTATTTGGGCCATGGGCCAAAGAATTTGATTTGTTTTTAGAAAAGTCTTATGTCCAAAGACCATCTTGAAAAATTTTGAAAATAGTTTTGGTCTTTTGGATTTTAAAGAAAAATTTATTTTGAGCTTACAATATACTTAGGTCATATTAGAAAAAGAACAAACCAAATAAGCCATGATTTAGACTAAGATAAACTAACCATAGTCAAACAACATGCATTTGGGGTAAAACCTAAGGAAAGTAACTAGGCCAATTACATGAGCTTTAGTCTTTGGGTTAAAAGGCTTAGGTTCCCATAGCAAGTATATACCAAACGGTACGAGGCTATGAGTGGTTATGCCATGCTCCATCTCCATACATTGAGTGAAAGTATGGTATCCCTTACATAACATAACATGGGTAACACGGGCGTCCTAACTCACGTACACGATGTAATCTAAGATGATGCAATGGATAATATCATTATAAGAAAGAATAGAATAATATAAAGACCAACTGTGAGCGGGGATTTTTGCCCCCACTCCCGGTGGAATGTTTCTTGCAACTTTGGCACTGTTTAGGCTCAGGGCCTTAGAGAACACGGACCTAAGTCCAGAGAAAATGGAGTCGCCACCCGGATGGGCCGGGAAAAAGGAAAGGGGTGGATGACTTGATTCCTAAGGAATCCCTAACCCCCTAATGGGTTCAGAAAGTTGGGTACGTGTGGGGAAGGTGAGAAATGACCCAGCACCCCCACAATGCCCGGTTTATTAGAACCGACCTCCTTTACAGGTCTTAATATTATAAAATTCTTAAATATAATAACATTATCCATATTACACACAATAATTAAAAGAAAGCATCATTACAATAAAATCAAAGCAATGTCCAAACAAAGAAAATAAATGGACATCCATCCGAAGATGGAAACATGTCCTTACATCACATGCCTAAATAGGACACCCACCGAAAGGTAGAAACATGCCTTTTACATTGGTTCTAAAATAGAAAAACAAATTAAATTACATGATATTTAACTAATGAGGTACCCACCAAGTGGAAACATACCTCTTACAACATTTGGAAATCTAAATAAATTGATAAAAGTAAATAACCATTCATAATAAATAAATCAATCATCAAAGGTATCAAATATCAATAAAAAATAAACATCCATCCATGATAAATAAAATAAACCAAGCATTGAATTTAAAATAATAAAAGCATAAGAAATAAAACAAAGCATGATCAAATATGGAATTGAATAAGGTAAATAAAAATCCAAATTATAGCTACTATTTCCATTTAGGGTTCTTTATCTCATGTGTTAAGGTTTTGGAATTCACAAAATTAGGCTATTGTGACTTTTTATTTTATTAAAATAGATTGAGGTTTTATGTTTTAAAAGGTTTGTAAGACTCTTTGATTAAATAAATTAAGGTTTGAATGGTGAAATCATGAAACTAGGGTTTTAGACACTTTAAAATACTTTTGATTTGTGGTTTTAAATGGTGATTTCAAGCTTACTGTGTAAATTTAAAATATTTATGTTTTTATGATTTTTAATGTTTTAAAGGATTAAGATTTAGAAAAAGTTAGGGTTTAAGGTTTTAAAGGAGTTAGAGTTTACTATTTTAAGTTTAGAAGTTGAATTAAGGTTTTAGAATTTAAAATTAGGGTCAGGGGTGGTAAATCAACTTTTAGAATTTGGAAATCAATTTGATAATTTTATGAAGTTTTATGAATTTAAACAAATGGATTAAAGTTTTTATAAATAGAAAAGATGTTTTTTATGGCTTTTTGGAAGAAACAGAACCAAGTTTAAAATTTTGAAAGAAACAGAATCAAGTTTTGGTTTTATTGAAAAATATGTTTAATTAGGGTTTTAAGATTTTAAAGAAGAAAAAATAACAATTTACCGCAGCTGGCTGCGACAGCGCGCGCGGAACGGGCCCGTAGGCCATTTCGCCCGTAGGAAATTCCTGCAGGCAAAATGGCTGGGCCATTTCGCACACAGAATTTTTCTGCACGTGGGAAATTCTTGCTGGCGAAATGCCGATGGGCCCGCACTGATTTTCGGCGACGATTTTTTCGTCGCCGATTTTTTTTTGTTATTTTTTATTTTTTATTATTTTTGAATTTTTATTCATTTTACCATTTTTTACTAAAATAAATATTAAAATTAATTAAGATACCATAAAAATTATTTTGGACTAACTTAAATATGTTGGACAACACAAAATTTATTTTGGACTCTAATTAAAATATATTGGACCGGACCGGGTAAAAAATTAAGGGTCTACATTGGTGAAGGGTGGAAGGAACTCCACCAAGAGGATGAAACCATGGTCGCCCCAAGAGTAAGGCGAAGGTAACCGGTATATCTAAAACAACAAACTCAACAATAGATTCAATTGGACCAACCTTGACAGCAGCTTTTAAAGTCCCTTCGGCATGCCTCTTATTGTTGTCATAAGCTCGAATTGTTACCTTGGTCGGGTTTAGATCTCTTGTTCACATGGCTAGCTTTGGCAATATCTTAAGTGGGCAAACATTTATGGCGGATCCATCATCGATCGATACACATTGAGTCCTCTTCCCCTTGACTTCTATTTTGATAAAGAGAGGGCGGATATGATCTCTCCCCTCCTCCGGTAAATTCGCATCTGAAAAAGAAACTGCTCCCATATTAACTTCGCTCTTCTCTTGGACCTCTTCACATTTCATTACCCCTCCAATTTTTATGAAGTTTATCAGCTCCTCCGGTGTCTTGGAGGTAGAGATTGGCATGCTAGCCAAAGCTTTGGCCATAGTTTCTCGGTGCTTTTTAGAAGTAGCTAATAAGTCCCAAATGCTAACACTTGCTTGGGTTCTTTTCAATTGCTTGAGCACAGCATCATCTTCTTCTGCTTCAACTTCCTTTCCCTTATTAGTTTCTACCTCCTTAGGTGGTGGCCTTGCATAAGGCCTCGGTTTGGACCAAGTCCACTCCTCCTTCTTGGATACAAGATCATCATCACTATCGCTTGAATCCTAAAATCATTGACAACACAAATTGTTACTTCTTTATTCACCATAGCTTGTTTAATTTCACCAAATACCTCTTCTTCTTTGGTTGCTTCTCTACTCACATCTTGAAAAGAAAACATGACAAAATCCTCATGCAAACCTCCTCCAATCATGAAGGTTGCGGGTGGTGGTACCCTATTGAATTTTGGTAATGGGTTGTCTTTGGTGTTTGGCTTATTGGGTTCGGGTAGCTTCCCATTGTCAATTAGATTTTGGATCTCATGTCTCAACCTCACACATATATCCGTGTCATGACCTTGCATTTGGTGAAATTGATAAAATGCTTTAGTGTCAAAATTAGGTGGGAGAGGGTTAGGCAAAGGACTAGGATTTAAGGGTTGTAGTAATCCCTTTCTTTGAAGTTTATTGAGAACCCAAGACATTGGTTTGCCCAATTCCGAAAATTGTCTCCTTGTTCCTTGGTTAGTGGCATTGACACCGACGACCTTTTGCATGCTTTGGCTACCAGATTGATAGTTCCCTTTCTCGTTCCTTCTTGTTGAAAAATGATTCTTCTCTCTTTCCCATTCTTTAATTTGCAAACCCACTTGGAGAAGGTCTTTGAAATCACAGATGAGTGTATGGGACATCCTCTCACGAAGACTAGGCAACACCCCTCTCACAATCATCCTTATTTGATGGGATTCATCAGGCCTCTTCTTGAGTAAATCAACCTTGTTTCTCCATCTCTACACATAATCCATAAAGTTCTCATTCGACCTTTGCCTGATGGACTCCACTTATATTAAGGTAACTTCCAACTTGACATTATACCCATATTGCTGGATGAAGACCTTGTATAGCGAATCCCAATTCTTTTGTGTTCCATCATCTAAGGTATTGAACCAATTTTGGACAAAAGTGTCCAATGAGAGCATGAAGTACCTTAGAGTTTGAGCCTTAGTAGCTCGGGCAGACTGCATAGCAGTGATATACTGCTTCACATGGAGATGAGGATTTCCAGTACCATTGTATATAGCAAAGGAAGGCATCTTGAACTTATAAGGGACCTCCTCATCTTGTTCAAATAATTTGTCGATCTCGGACATCTCTTCGGTTTTCAACTTCTTCTCAAATTTCTTTTCTAAATCAGCAATCATCTTTTCAATATCAGAAGTTTCAATCTTCTCCATAGTCAATCTTTCAACAATCTTCGGTTCCTTTTTCTTCTCTTTGTTTTATCATCCTTTCAAGATGGAAATATTTAAGATATGAAAGGAAAAGAAGCTTAAACTCAATGAACTTTTCTTAGCTTGAATGTTTCTTTTCAATTTTACTTTCTTTAATATTTAATTGGAACAATCGTGTTTTACAAATTTAATTTTTTTTGAATAAATTACTTTTATAAAAAATTTTGTTGATATTTGTTCATTTTGGTGCTCAACCAATGACGAATCTAGCTTGATGTTCATAAATTAATGTATCTAGGCATCATGACTTGAATGACTTTACTAGGTGATGGAATTGCTTTATAGGATTGAGTTGTGTATGCTTACTTAGAGAGGGCTCCTGCGTAATTACCTTTGTCTAGGTCCTAGTCAGTCTTAGAGCATGCTTTGACAAACTTTCGAGGCAAAATTAAACTCTGCTTATTTAAGGGAGAGATGATCTAGGCATTGTTTGGTTAGCCAACAACTTGTATCCACCCTATTAAATATCAATCCCTAGTTATCCCTTTTATCCTTCATAAAATTTTTAGCTTTCTTTTCATTGACTAATAAGCCCAACAACCTACCTTGAGCTGTTGTGATACTTTCATCAAGTCTTATGATCACTAAGATGAAGAGGCAAGAAGATCAAAGAAAGAAATGAATACCATGAAGATAGTTGAAGTTCTCAATACCATGGGGATAGTTGAAGTTCTCAAGACCATAAGGGTAGTTGATGTTTTCAAGACCATAAGGGTAGTTGAAGTTTTCAAACACCATAAGGGTAGTTGAAGTTCACTTAATATCTCCAATATATCAAGACAACATCAGAGTAAAAAATGATTTATCCTTGTTAAAGAACATTTATGTTACTCCACCCATCCATTATTGGAAGCTCAAATTGGTACAAACAAGACAACTCTTTTAGAGCTAGAACCAAACAAAAAAAAAGAGAAGAAAACAAAAAAAGACAAAAGAAAAAAAAAGAGAAAAGAAAAAAAGAGAAGAAAAAAAAAGAAAAGAAAAGAAAACCCAAAATGGTTCAGAAATCCAACTGAGTTCTCTTTTACCTAAGACAGCAAAAGGCTTCCATTTAGTTTATAAGGACGGTTTGACTTGAATTTGTCCAACCCAACCAAAGATTCAATCAAAATTGGAGAAAAAAGGGGGAAGATCATCCAGTTCTTGAAAGTTCTTTACTTGTCAGTCCTACAAGGAAGAAGGACAAAATGATAAAATGCTCAAAGAAAGGGAAGACTAAGGAAAATAAATAGAAAGAAAAGGGAATAGTAAGAAAAATAAAAGAGAAAGAAAAGGGAAAAGAAGAAAAGAAACGAATTTGGGTCTCAAACTTTTTGCAAGGGCAAAGACTGTCCTAATCAAGATCCAGATTAATGCCAAAAAGATAGAAGGAATTTTGAGTCTAGCAAAATTGCTCCCAGCTGCCTAAAGATCAAATAAGAAATTTGTAGCATGAAGGTTTGTCCATTGTGTCACATCGGCTCCAACTTACAAATGGCCTTCATTTAACCCATGTCCCTTATAGACCCCATTTCAAGCCTATCAAAGACCTGTTGATCTCTCTTGGTAGGTAGAGTCTATTAGTGGAGATAGTTTGGATAAGCATGCATATGAGATAGACAATATTTAAACTCAATGAGACCTTTGGCCAAGTAATGTGTATGTGCCTATCTGAAGTGCAACAATTCATGCTTAAATAGAAATGATTCCCGAGTTTAGTACGGTAACTAGGGTTGTCATGTTATAGATATTTTAATTTGGAAAAATCAAGTCCTAAGGTACATTGACATTAATTTGGCAAAACCAACATTTGATTTCAAAATAAAAATTCAAAATAAAAAATAAAAATGTTTTTGTCATACAAAGCCTTCAAGTTAAGGGGAGTATGTTGAACTGTCTAATCTAGAAAGACACATTGGGCAAAGTAAATGATTATTGGCAAGGTTAAGAAGAAGATACCAACTGGCATGTTGAAACATAGTTTGAAATGGATGTATCCTTGACTCTGCTGCTTGGAGTCTCCACCACTCATAAAAGCCACAAATGCAGAGCTTTCGATCATTCCAATACAACACTTGAACGAGCGTCAAAAAGGAACCAATGAGAACACTTCTGCTAATCACCTTGGACTGTGAGTCGATGGAACGACTGTAAGTATTATTCATGCACATCATGCATACATGAGCATATCACATCACACTTTCTTGTCTTGTATTGTCTATTCTTTATTAAGGTGAACAGCAAACACCCGGTGAAGTAAACAATCAAAAGAAGATATCAAATCAGGGGGCATGGAAAGCCCATTGCTTGAGAAAGTTCCAGTAATTTTGCAAAGAGAAGAAATGCGTGCTTTTGCAAAGAACTAGACAACAAGAACATCAATCAGAGCCCGCATAGAAAAATCATGAGTTTGAGCCTACACAGGGGGCAAAGTTTCTCCTTTTCAATTTTTAAGTTTATGCATGAACAAAACATTTTGACTCACTTCTAATATTTTACCACATAGGGGAGAGGATATGAAGGCTAGCTGAAAAGGGCTGAATTTTTTTGCAAAAGTGTAAAGGAAGAACAAGAAAGAATGAAAAAAGAGGAAAATTAGAATTCTCAAAAGAATGAAGATGCGAAAGACAAAAGATCAGTTCAGCTAAAAGAGCTAAAGTCAAGGGTAAAGACCCGGCCTCCAATGGATAAAGATCCATGTTTCAAGGGTAAAGAACCGATTTCCAATAGATAAAGATCCATGTTTCAAGGGTGAAGACCCGATCTCAAAGGATGAAGATCCATTTTGAGGGTGAAGAACCACAATGCATAGAACAGCCGGAGCAGTCAGACCTCTCAACTGATAAAAGGTTAGTCAAACTCAGTCTCGGGTCCAAGCACCCAATTTTAATTCAGTCTCGGGTCCAAGTACCCAAATCAAATCAGTCTCGGGTCCAAGTACCCATTCTCGGGTCCAAGTAACCAAATCAAATCAGACTCGGGTCTAAGTACCCAATCTCGGGTCCAAGAACCTAATTTCGAGTCCAAGTACCCAAATCCAATTCAATCTCGGGTCCAAGTACCCAAAATCAAATTCAGTCTCGAATCCAAGTACCCAAATCAAAACAGTCTCGAGTCCAATTATCCAATCTCGGGTCTAAGTATCTAATCTCTAGTCCAAGTACCAATTCTCGGGTCCAAGTACCCAAATCAAATCAGTCTCGGTCCAAGTACCCAAATCAAATCAGACTCGGGTCCAAGAACCCAATCTCGAGTCCAAGTACCCAATCTCTGGTCCAAGTACCCAAATCAAATTCAAGCTCGGGTCCAAGTACCCAAATCAAATTCAATCTCTGGTCCAAGTATCCAAATCAAATTCAAGCTCGAGTCCAAGTACCCAATCGCAGTTCCAAGTACCCAATATCGGGTCCAAGTACCCAAATCAAATCTAATCTCGGGTCCAAGTACCCAATCTCGAGTCCAAGTACCCAAATCAAATTCAGTCTCGGGTCCAAGTACCCAATCTCGGGTCTAAGTGCCCAAATCAAATCAATCTTAGGTTTAAGTACCCAATCCCGGGTCTAAGTACCCAAATCAAATTTAATCTCGGGTCCAAGTATCCGAATCAAATTTAGTCTCGGGGCCAAGTACCCAAATCAAATCAATCTAGGGTCCAAGTACCCAAATTCAATTCAATCTCAGGTCTAAGTACCCAAATCAAATTCAGTCTCGGTGGACCCAATCTCGGGTCCAAGTACCCAATCCCGGGTCTAAGTACCCAAAAAAAATTCAAGTAACCATCTCATCAAAATTAAGTCTTATACTTTGCACTCTCTTTTACTAAAGTCTCAGATCGTTCAAGTAGGAGGCAAACTGTAGACCCTTAATTTTTGACCCAGTCTGGTCCAATATATTTTATTTAGTCTGAAATAATTTTTGTGTTATCTTAATTAAATAATATTTTTTTAGTATTTATTTTTTATAATTATAGTAATAAAAAATAAATAATAATAAAGAAATAAATAAAAATAAAAATAAAAATTAACGACGAAAAAATCGACGACGAAAAATTTCTTTATCAAAAGTATTGGAAAAAATGGCCTTGGGCCATTTTGCCCACAGGAGTTTCCTGCGGGCGAAATGGCCAAAGCCATTTCTCCCGCAGGATTTTTCTGCCAGCGAAATGGCCAAGGCCATTTCGCACGCAGGAAAATCCTTAGGGCAAAATGGCCCACAGCCAAATTTGCTGGCGTGCCCGACACTCGCACCTCGCCTGGCAGCTCTGGCAGCCCGACGCAGTTTTCGCCTGCAAAATTTTTCCGACTTAATTTTTTCCGAAACCAAATTCTATTTAGTTTCGGTTTCCTTTTTCCTAATTAATGATAGTTTTCATAAATAATTTGAATTAATCATATAAATTTCCTATAAATAAGACCAAAAAAAACACAGAAGAGGAGGAGGATCAACTGAAAAAACTTTGGAATGATCGGACTAGGAGAAACCTTTGGCAGTAAAACAATCGGACTTTTTGAGAGAAGAAAAAGCAACCAAGCAATCAATCCATCAAAGGCAGCCATCTTGCCTTTGTCCTTGTTCATCCAAGAAACAATTTTTGGTAAAACCAATAAATGAAGGTTTGAATATCTACTCTCTTTGTCTCTTACAGTAGCTTCAATAATTAGATTATTTCTTTTGATTTTAAAACCTTAATTCGTTTTTTTGTTTTCTAAAAATCTTAAAATTATTTTTTTGTTTCTTCTAAAACCTAAGAACCCTAATCTATTTCTTCAAAATCTTAAAACCCTAATCTACTTTCCAACTTTCCAAAACTTTAAATCATTTTATTAATTCCCAAAACCCTAATCTACTTTCCAATTTTCCAAAACCTTAAAACACTAAATTAATCCTTTTATTTCCAGAAACCCTAAAAAAATATTTTCTATTTCCAAAAACCTTAAATCGTCTTGTCAAATTCGAAAAAACTTTATAAAATCTAAATTATTTTATGTTTCCAAAATCAAGACAGTAACCCCAAACTAGCTAATCTAAACCCTAAGTGTTCTTAAGCCCTAATTCCCTTAAAATATTAAACCCTAGTTTTTCTAAACCCTAATCCTTAGAACCCTAAAACCCTATAAATTTAAATATTAAAATTCAACGCAGTAAACCTAAAAACAACAATCCAGTAGCTAATAATCATAAACCTAATGTTTTAAAGTATCCAAACCCTAATTTCATAATTTTACCCCTCAAACCCTAATTTAGTTAATCAAAGAACCTTATCAATCTCTTAAATTATAAAACCTTTAATCCATTTCAATTCCCTTAAAACTTACAGTAGCCTAAACCAATAAATTCTAAAACCCTAAATATTAATTAAAGAATCTTAAATAGAAATAGTAGCTCTAATTTGTATCTTTACTTCTTTATTTATTTTTAGATTTAATTATGTAGTTTATTATATGCTTTGATTTATTTAATTTCAATGCTTGATTTATTTAATTTATCATGGATGGATGTTTACTTTCTATTTTGATTGATGTTTAATATCTTTGATGAATGATTTATTTATGATGAATGGTTATTTACTTTTATCGATTTATTTAGATTTTCAAATATTGTAAGAGGTATGTTTCCACTTTGTGGGTACCTCATTAGTTAAATATCATGTAATTTAAATTGCTTTTTATATTTTAGACCAATGTAAAGGGCATGTTTCTACCTTTTAGTGGGCGTTCTATTAGTTTAGATGTGGATGATGTAAAGGACATGTTTTCATCTTCAGATGGGTATCCATTTACTTGCTTTCTTTGGACATTGCTTTGATTTTTAATATAACGATGCTTTATTTCAATTATCGTGTGTAATATGGATAATATTATTATATTTAAGAATTTTATAATATTAAGACTTGTAAAGGAGGCCGGTTCCAATGAACTGGGCGTTGTGGGGGTGCTGGGCCATTTCTCACCTTCCCCACACGTACCCAACTTTCCGAACCCATTAAGGGGTTGGGGATTCCTTAGGAATTGAGTCATCCACCCCTTTCTTTTTCCCGGCCTGTCCGGGTGGTGACTCCATTTTCTTCGGACTTAGGTCTGTGTTCTCTAAGGCCCCGAACCTAAATAGTGCCAAAGTCGTAAGAACCATTCCACTGAGAGTGTGGGCGAAAATCCCAGCTCACCTAATCCTTTCGGGATCACTTTATAGTTTTTTCAAGGATCCATTTATTTCTCTATTTTTTTTCTCAACTCGACCACTAGTTTGGGGATGGTAACACCCAACCTTTTAAAATATTTTCAGGCTAAGCATTACAAAAGTGAGTACCCCTATCACTTATAATGATTTTTGGTGTACCAAATTGAGAAAACAACTTTTTCAAAAATCTCATCACTACCGTAGCATCATTTGTTGCTAAATCTTGGGCTTCAGGCCATTTAGAGACATAGTCTATAGCTACTAGAATATATTTATTACCAAAAGAACTAGGAAATGGTCCCATAAAGTTGATCCCCCATACATCAAAGACTTCACACACTAGAATTCCATTTTGGGGCATCTTATCACGAGAGGAGATGTTTCCAGTTCTTTGAAAATGATCACAGCATTTCACAAAATCATAGCTATCCCTAAACAGCGTGGGCCAATAAAATCCTAATTCTAGCACCTTTTGAGCAGTCCTATTGGCTCCCATATGACCACCAGCTGGTCCAACATGACAATGATGAAGAATATTCATCGTTTCGGGCAATGCCGGATCATGTGGTCTTTACAAATCAAGAAAAGATCTTCCCATAAGTAATATTTCAAGTCAGAAAAGAATTTATTCTTCTCTTGATAAGTCATATCTTTAGGGAGTTCCCTAGTAGCCAAGTAATTAGCAAAATCTACAAACCAAGGCACTTCAAAAGTTGAAACACTTACCTCACTTATCATGGTGTAAAGCTGCTCATTAGAGAAATGATTATCAATGTTCCCTTCTTCGAGCTTCTCCAAGGTTGGGTTCTCCAAGCGAGAAAGGTGATTTGCTGCTAGAATTTTAGCTCCCTTTTTATCTTGAATCTGCAAATCAAATTCTTACAATAACCAAACCCAACGAATTAACCTAGGCTTTGCATCTATTTTTACAAATAAATACCTCAAAGTCGAGTGGTCCATATACACAATCACTTTAGACAAGATCAGAAATGATCTAAACTTGTCAAAAGCAAAAACTACAGCTAGAAGTTCTTTCTCTGTAGTTGTGTAATTGGCCTTAGTTACGTTCAGAGTCTTGCTTGCATAATAAATGGGCTAAAAATGCTTTTCTTTGCGTTGAGCCAAAACTACCTCCATTGCAATATCACATGCATAACACATCAGTTCAAATGGGAAATTCCAATCGGGAGGTACCATGATTGGAGCATGGGTCAGTTTCTCCTTAAGAGTCATGAAAGATCTTAAACATTCCTCGTTAAACACAAAATCAACATCCTTCTCAAGTAGTCTGGTTAAAGGATGAGCTATCTTAGAAAAGTCGCATATAAACCACATATAGAAGTCTGCATGTCCCAAAAAACTTCTGATGGCCTTGACTGATGTAGGGGGTAGTATTTTTTCAATGGTTTCTACCTTAGCCCAGTCCATCTCAATACCCTTGCTTGAAATCTTGTGTCCCAACACGATTCCTTCTTGAACCATGCAATGACATTTCCCCAATCAAGTACCAGGTTTGTTTCCTCACATCTTATTAAGACCCTCTCAAGGTTTTCCAAAGAACCTTCAAACGAGCTACCATAAATTGAGAAATCATCCATGAACACCTCTATAATATCCTCAATAAACTCATCGAAGATTACCACCATGCACCATTGAAAAGTTATAGGTGCATTGCATAATCTAAATGGCATCCTTCGATATGTGAATGTTCCATATGGGCAGGTGAATGTAATTTTCTCTTGGTCTTTCGGGGCAATAAGAATTTGGAAGTAGCCTGAAAGACCATCCAAAAGGTAGTAGTACTCATGCTTACAATCTCTCCAACATCTGATCAATGAAGGGCAAAGGAAAATGGTCCTTCCTAGTAGCATCATTTAACTTTCGATAGTCAATGTAAACCCTCCAACCGGTAACTATTTTTGTTGGAATTAGCTCATTATTTTCATTGGGAGCCACCATTTTCCCTCCATTCTTTGGTACCACATTAATCGGTCTCACCCAAGAGCTATCCAAAATTGGATATATAATTCCCGTATCAAGTAGCTTGATTACTTCTGCTTTAACTACTTCTTTCATCTTAGGGTTTAGTCTCCGTTGTGGTTCCACCACTGGCTTGAATTCATCCTCCATCAGTATTTTGTGAGTGCAATAGGATGGACTATTACCCTTGATGTTTGCTATCTTCCAAGCTATAACTTGCTTATGCTTTTGTAACAACTCGATGAGTTTTACCTTCTGCTCAGAAGATATGTGGGAATTCAAAATAATTGCCAATTTGTTCTTCTCCCCCCGGAATCCATACTCAAGATGATCTGGATGGATCTTAAGTTCCAAGTTGGGTGGATCCATTACAGATGGTCACAACTTCTGTTCTTTTGGCATTTCAATGGTTTCATATGCCTGACTCTTAAATGATTTGCTTACTTCAAGATAAGCAAGCTACTCTAGTGCTTCCTGATCCTCAAAATTATCCTACAATAAACACAACTCAAGGGATTCATGGAAACAATGTTAGTAGCACAATTTAAGGTTTCATGCTTAATGATATCATTGTATGAATCCACCTCATTGAGTGTAAGTGGGTGCTTCATAGCATAATGTATATTAAAAATAACTCTTGCTTCCCACTCTTAAGGTCAATGTGCCATCATGGACATCAATAAGGGCACGGACTGTATTCAAAAATGGCCTATGAAGGATAAGAAAAACATCTGCATCCTCATCTACATCAATGATAACAAAATCATTGGGGAAAATGAAATCCCCGACTTTTACCAACACATCCTCTATAATACACCACGAGGGTGAATTACTGACTTATCAACAAGTTGAATGACCATGAGTGTTGGTTTAGCTTCTCCAACACCAAACTATTTAAACATCTTGTAGGGCATAAACTTATACTAGCCCCCAAGTCAGCCAATGCACTTTGAACTTCAAGATTACCTATCAAACATAAAATAGTAAAACTACCCGGATCTTTTAATTTCTTAGGCAACCTCTTCTACAAAATTGCTAAATTCTTTTTCGACAATTGCACCAAAGATACTTCCTTAAGTTTCCTTTTGTTAGAAAGGATATCTTTAAAAAAATTTAGCATATTTGGGCATCTATGATAAACCTTCAGTAAATGGAATATTAATGTATAGTTATTTAAAGAGTTCAAGAAACTTACCGAATTGAGCATCCATCTTGTCCTTGTTTAACCTTGTTGGAAATGGCACTCGAGGTTGGTATTCCTTCACTACTAGACTGGGTTCTTGGGGTTGATTTCTTTTCTCATTTTCCACTACAACCTTCTCACCCGAAGGGACAGTAGGTTTATCTTCTTCTTCTTTTTGTGCCTCAACCTCTTCTGCTTGTGACTCAGCCTCTTTTTCAACCACACCACCTTTAATTTCCTTTCCTCTCCTTAGAGTAATTGCCTTCAACTGCTCCTTCAGATTTGCCTCAGTATTGCTAGGTAAGCTCCATTGTGGTCGTTCACTGAGTAACTTGGAAATTTTCCCCTCCTAATTTTCCAAATTGTGAATGGAGGCTCACCGATTTCTACGGGTATTTTATGTTGATTGAAATATGGTTTCTAAAGTTGCTATAAACTTCTCCATCATGTCCTCCAAATTGCTCTTTCTTGGAGGGGAAACTTGTTGATGTTGAGGCTGCTGAAATCCAGGGGGATACCTTGGATTATTCAGATTATTCCAGGAGAAATTAGGATGATTTCTCCACCCTGGATTATATGTTGCTATAGGGGTTGTTCTGCTGTTGCTTAGGCATATTTTTAACATAATCCACCTGCTCCTGTCTAGTAAATATATTGCCACTTTGGCAATCTTGACATTGATGTCCACCCCCACACCATTCATAAGACATCACTTGCATTGATTTCCCTAAAGATGAAGATAAATAATCAATCTTTTTATTCATTGCTTCCAACTATGTTGTCAAAGCAACCACGAGATCCAATTGATGTGAACCGGTGACCCTCAATTTTCCTTTTTTCTTTGGAGTTTGCCATTGATAATTGGTAAGGGCCATATCTTCAAACAAATTCCTTGCTTGTTCAGGTGTCTTATTATTTATGGTACCTCTACCAGCTGCATTGATGGACTGCTTACTTGCATAATTCAATCCATTGTAGAAAGTTTGAATCTAGAGCCACAACGGAAGCCCATGATGAGGATACCTTCTCAATAAATCTTTGAACCTCTCCCAAGCATCATAAAGAGTCTCACCATCTAGCTGGATAAAAGATGAACTATCATTCCTCAACTTGGCAGTCTTGGACGGTGGAAAATATTTTTCTAAGAACTTTTTCTATCAATTGAACCCATGTTGTGAAAGTGTTTAGGGGAAAAGATTTTAGCCATTTCTTCGGTCGATCTCTAAGTGTGAATGGGAATAACCTCAGCCTAATTGCATATTTAGAGACATTTTGTATCTTGACTGTGTCATATATTTCTAGAAAAGTCTCAATATATGCATTTGGATCTTCATCTGGGAACCCATCAAACTGGCCAGTCTGCTGTACCATTTGAATTACATTTGTCTTTATCTCAAATTTGTTTGCAACAACTGTCGATCTCTTCATGCTCTAATCAGCCCCATTAAGAGTGGGCCTAGATAATTCTTGCATTGTCCTTGGCTCATTTCCTGCCATCACTTCAAGTTCTTCTTCTGAGTTGAGATCTTTTGGTTCCATTTTTGCTAGAACTGCTTCCCTTTCTTCCTTTCGCTTTCTAATAAATGTTCTCTCTAACTCTAGATCTAATTCAAACAATTGGGAAGAGCTAGCTTGGGTCATAAACGGGAAGAAGTACCTAAAATGACAATCAACAAGTAAGAACTAATGTTAAAACAAATAAAAATAAAAACTAAATCAACAGTCTTGATTTTATTACTAATATTGAAAACTGTTGTCCCCGGCAATGGTGCCAAAAACTTGATGACGAATCTATGCTATTGCAGTGTTATCACAAGTGCACGAGTCGCCCAAGTAATAAAATAGTGAGTAAGATATCATTCCACGAAGGACAAGGTCGAATATTAGTATAATTTTCAACTGTTGTTTAGCGAATCAATAGTTTTTGTGACGATTAAAATAAAAGACGAATTACTTAATAAATTAAAGTAAAGAAAAATTGAATATTGTGCAACAAAATTTAATGATGAAAATACTATCCAGATATTGAACCCCCTAGCCATAAAAAGCATTTATGAATATTAATTCAATTAAATCAAATAATAGAGTTGAATTGACATTCCCCTAATTTAGATTAAAACCTCTCTCAAGTGAATTAATCCCTAATCACTAAGTAGAATGCTAGAAATCTCTTCTCAAGCATAATTAAATAGATCTTGCAATAAGAGAAAGGAACTTTGAACCAAAAGGCCTTGTAAGTCTATCTCTAGCACTCCAATCAACCCGCAATCCTAATAAAAATTCTATTCATATCAAGCTTTCTCAAGTCAATAATATGAAAATTGCAACCAATATATAAGCATGCTATTATCAATTGGAAATAAGAAATTAAGAATCAAAAGGATAAAACAACTCAATCAAATAATTTAATTTAATATGAACTATTCAATCCATACAATAAAGCTAGGGTTCATCAATATCTAGATAGATAAAATTTAGCTCATGTTCATAACCAGAAAACCAAAATAAAGGAAATAAGTAAAAGAATTCAAACAATCTGTAATGAACAATTTGTGTTTCTTCATTTCAATCCTCCAATCTTGGATCAAATCTCGCATGAATTGCATCTTCACCTTCACTCTTAGCTGCCAAAAACTCTCTTTTACTCAGGAGGTCAGCTCTGAAATTAAAACTGGATCCCTAATTTTCTCTTTAGCTCAGATTTTATAGCCCAGAAATTTTTGCCTGACACGCCCGTGTCTGTGGGCGTGTCAACGGTGATGTTTCAAGCTTTAATGACATGGGCAGTGTAATATCCCAAAGTATACCCTAAACATTTTGGAATATGTATTGTTGTATTTGGATTAAATGTATATGTTTTAGTGGAAAGAGAAAACAGGTAAGGAGAAGAGTGTATATGTTGTATATATAGAGATATATACAACATATACAAGTCAAAGAAATGGGTGGTCAAAAGAAGATTTAATTATTTATTAAATTAATTGAAATGGAAATTAAAGGAAGTGGATGAGGATATTTATAAATATTATATTAATAAATTGCTTGGTTGAGAATTAAAGAGAAGTTTGAGTGGTTGAGAGATAAATTGAGTGTTGACTTTGCTTTTTCTCTATTCATCTTCTTCTTCTTCTTTCTTTGTGGGCCGGCCATCTCCATAGCAAGAGAGGAAAGAAAGATTTTGCTCATCCAAACTCAAGATTGAAGGATGTTTCAAGTGATCAAGTTGGAATTCTAAGGGTTTTCATCACTTTTGGTAAGTTTTCCACTTAATTCCTTGGTTTTCTTTTAAGTTTGTGTTTTGAGTTTGGTGTTTGATTGTTGATGGTATGTGAATATTTGATTTTGGTGTAATTGAGAGTGTTTGGTCTTATTGGTGTTGATTTTGGAATTGATTTGAAGGAAAGGTTAAGTTTGGTGTTGGAGAGTAAGTGTTGTGTGTATGTGATGGTTGTAAATTTGTGTTTGATGTATGTTTTGAATTGATTTGGTGTTTTTATAAGTTATTATGGTTTATGGGTGTGTTTAGTTAAGTTTGTTTGAAGTGAAAAATGGTGGAAGTAAGAGGTTTGTTGGATGTGATGTTGTTGTTGCCGGAATCAGGATTTTTGGCATGACATGCCCATGGGCACGACCATGTCTTTAGGCGTGACAATGGTTCTGTTTTCTGGATGGGTGACACGATCAGTGACACGCCCATGTCACTGAGCGTGTCATAGCTACTATGTTGAGGAAGAATTGACACGGCCATGAACATGCCCGTGTTGTTGGACGTGTCAATGTTTCTGTGAGACAGAATGAATGACACATCCAGTGACACGCCCATGTCATTGAGCGTGTCAAAGCTTCTGTGTTGTGGTTTTAGGGCACGGTCAGGGACACGCCCGTGTTGTTGAGCGTGTCATGTGTAGAGTTTGCCCTAGTTGGTTCTTATCTATATTATCCCTTATGTATCTCTAAGTGAGTGCATATGATCATCCTTTTTGGATTAGGTTTTGAAAAGATTGAGTTGCCCTAATCCAAGTGTTGAAGGATTCTTCAAAAAGGAGTTTGGTGTTGTGTGAGTTGCTCTTGAGGTAAGTACAAACCTACATTATTGCATACATTTACATGACATTGAGGCTTAACACATTTGGTTGTAAATGTTTTAAGTGATCTATTACATTGTTGATACATTTGATTAATGTTATGATTTGCATAATGTGAAAGATATGATGATCATTCAAAATGTATGTACAATGCAATTGGTTGTATATACCCTAATAATGAGATGTGAAGACATTATTGTTGGCTATAATGATGCAAATGAAATAATAGGGGCATGTTTTCCTAGATGATTATGAGGAAATGAGAATGGAATTGATAATGAAATAATGAAAGAATTGTGTGTCTAATATGTTAGTCAATTTTCAGAGTTTTGTTGTTGGTGGCATGCCTAATAGTAACAATCTCTTGAAGCTGGGTTGGGGTTGATCCTTGAAGCCAAGTTGGGTTGAAGTTTAGCATGCTTAACTCCCCTTGAAGCTTGGTTGGGTCTAGTCCTTGAAGCCTAGTTGAGATGTTACAAACCCTTGAAGCTAGGTTGGGTTTGGTCGTTGATGCTTAGCATGCTTCGCTCCCCTTGAAGCTTGGTTGGGTCTAATCCTTGAAGCCTAATTGGGATATTGATAAATGTGATAATTGAACCAAGACATTAACTCTGAAAGTTGAATGGCATATTAGTTTCTTTTGGGCCCATGCTTGTCTTTGTTTCAATGTGAATCATAAATGGTGAAACAATTGAATAAGATAATGAAATGTAATGTTATGAAATATAGCATTTCTGAATATTGTCTCTATTGTTGAAACGTATGACATTGGCATTGCATTGAAGCATATTGTTATTGTGGTTTGTACCACTAAGCCTATGGCTTAGCACGATTGTGGTTCATCGCACAGGTGACAGGGTAGAACAGGAGAGTTCAACTAGACCGAGTTAAGTCTAGGCTTGAGAAGTGTTGATTGTGGACTTAAAGATCAAAGACGAACTGCCAAACATGTATAAACTTTATGTTTTGTAAACTTTGATTTTGATGTATATGTAAATGTAAATACCGCTACATTTTCCGCTGCTTAATAAATAAATGTTTTATCCATTATGTTTTATAATATAATTTGAATGTTTTAAGTTTTCTTATATTGTTGTTAAATTAAAAGATTGGTTTGTTTATTATAAACCGTGACACTCCTGTATCCAATATATGTATATTATAGATGTGGTTGTATGTAATATGCGTATATGGGGTGTTACAACTGTTTTGGTATCAGAGCCTAGGTTTGAGATTCTCAACCTAGGTCAATTGTAAGAAAAAGAAAATTTTGATTTTAAAATATGGTTTTTGAATAAGATACATGCTTTGGCACTGACAGTCTTTTATCTTTGATGAGGTATTTGCTGCTGTGTCTGCAGATATAGGTAGTGATGGCGTCTCAGTCATGTCAGTCCGTAGAAGTAGTGATAAGAGTGTAGCTCCTGAAGAGGGTAGAGATGGAGCTAGGGTTGAGAGAGCTGGAGAGGCACCTGTTCCTGTGCCAGAGAGACCAACAGCTGATGAGGTTCTGCCAATTTGGTATGGCATGTGGTAGAATTATTGAGGCAAGCTTCGGTGCATCAGCCACCACCGCCACCACAACTACAAGTGCCGGTGAGGCAGTATGATAAATTGAGAAAGTATGGGGCTGAGGATTTCTTTGGTACTACAGGTCCTACAGTAGCTGAACAGTGGTTGGATAGAGTGCAGAGGGTATTTATTCAGTTACAAGCCACTCCTGAAGAGAAATTTGATTATGCTAGATCCCTTCTGCAGAAAGATGCTTATGATTAGTGGAAGACAGTTCCACATGCCATGGATGATCCACCAACTTTGTCTTATGGTGATTTTCTACGGGAGTTTGAGCAGAAATATACTCCGAGGGAGTATAAAGATGCTAAGAAAATGGAATTTCTGAATCTGAGATAGGAGAACCGGACAGTGACAGAGTATGAGATTGAGTATATCCGGTTGAGTCATTATGCAGGTGGAATTATTTTAGATGAGATTGATAGGTGTAGGAGATTTGAGGAGGGATTGAGGCCCTTTATTATGTGTATTGTTGCTGGTTCTCGGTACCAAGACTTTTCTCAATTGGTTACAGCAGCTAGAAGTGTTGAGAGAGCACAGGGTATTGCAGCAGCTGCTACTGAAGAGGAAACCAGAGTTAGGAGACCCTAGTTTGAGGCAGGGTCTTCATCTATGAAGAGGGGCCAAGGGAGTTTTATTCCAAGAGTCAGTAGGAGCCAGAGGCAGTCGGGTAGGTCAGTTCAGTATCAGAGGCAGAGATTGAGACCTACAGTTTCTGTAGCGAGTGCTCCGACTCTTGTGGTTCAGAGATCCATTCCACCTATATGTGTTCATTGTGGTAGGGCACATGGGGGTACTTGTTGGAAGATGGGTGGATCAGGATTATGTTTTAGATGTGTGTCACCAGCTCACTTTATTAAAGATTGCCCTGAGCTATAGGAGTATAGACAGACTGATACTGCAACTTCTCGACCTAGTGTTAGCAGAGGTGGTCGAGGGGGCAGAGGTTTTAGTAGAGGTGGTCAAACTGGGATCAGTCAGAGAGGAGGCTCTATATCCAGAGGCAGTAGGCCAAATGAGGCTGGGTCTTCTCAGCAAGTGTATGTGATGCAGAGGCAGCCGGATGCTTCAGCAGTTATTGCGGGTACATTCTCTTTATTTGGCATTTCAGTTCTTGCTCTTATTGATCCAGGATATACTCATTCATACATAAATGCATCTATCTTGCATGTGTCTTAATTTCATTCTGAGTCCTTAGGATTTGATGTCTTGGTGACAAATCCTTTAGGACATATTGTTGTGGTGAGTAAGGTGCATCGTGATAGTTCAGTTGTAGTGCAAGGTGAGGAGTTTTTAGGTGATTTGATTGAAATGCCTTTTAAGGAATATGATTTGATCTTAGGCATGGATTGGTTGTCTAAGCATGGAGCTGTGGTAGACTATCAAAAGAAGTGTGTTACCCTGAGAATCGGTGATGGTAGAAGTGTGATGGTATCTAGTGAGCAGAGACAACTTGCATCCTTGTTTGTTTCAGCTGTTGCAGCTAGGAAGTTGATTAGAAAAGGGTGTGATGCTTATCTTGCTCATGTTGTGGATACCATAATAGTGGGTTCTCAACTTGATAGTATACCCATAGTTGCAAAATTTCTAGATGTATTTCCTAAGGAGTCGCCAGGCATACCCCCTGAGAGAGAGGTTGAGTTTGGTATCGATTTGTTGCCTGATACCACTCCCATCTCTATTACTCCATATCAAATGGCACCTGCTGAGTTGAGAGAGTTGAAGGTGCAGTTGCAGGAGTTATTGGATAAAGGGTTTGTTCTCCCTAGTGTTTCTCCGTGGGGAGCTCCTATTTTGTTTGTAAAGAAGAAGGATGGTACTTTGAGGTTGTGTATTGATTATAGACAATTGAATAAGGTGACCATCAAGAATAAGTATCCTTTGCCTCAGATAGATGATCTCTTCGATCAGTTGAAGGGAGCAGCAGTGTTTTCCAAGATTGATTTGAGATCAGGGTTCCATCAATTGAGAGTCAGAGAGGAAGATGTTCCTAAGACAACTTTCCGCACAAGGTATGGGCATTATGAATTTTTGGTTATGCCTTTTGGGTTGACGAATGCACCTGCAACTTTTATGGATTTGATGAATAAGGTGTTAAGACTGGATCAGTTTGTGGTGGTCTTTATTGATGATATTTTGGTGTATTCGCATAATAAGGAGGAGCATGACAAGCATTTGCGGATTGTGTTACAGACCTTAAGAGAGAAGCAATCGTATGATAAACTATCGAAATGTGAGTTTTGGCTTGATCAAGTGACTTTTCTGGGTCATGTGGTGTCAGCAGATGGTATAAGAGTTGATCCAAGTAAAGTTGAGGCTATTTTGAATTGCAGTCCACCGAAGTCTGTGACTGATGTTAGAAGTTTTTTGGGTTTGGCAGGCTATTATCAATGGTTTATGAAAGGTTTTTCTTTGATAGCTACTCTACTCACCAGATTACTTCGGAAGGGAGTTAGATTTGTATGGACATATCAGTGTCAAGCTAGTTTTGAGTAGTTGAAGGAGATGTTGACTCAAGCTCCTGTTCTTACCTTGCTTGTGGAAGATAAACCATATGTGATTTATAGTGATGCTTTACATAATGGTTTAGGTTGTGTTTTGATGCAGGAGAGTAGAGTTATAGCTTATGCTTCTCGGCAGTTGAAGCCGCATGAGTTGAAGCAGCTATAGTTTTTGCTTTGAAGATTTGGCGACACTACTTGTATGGGGAGAAGTGTTTTATCTATACGGATCATAAGAGTTTGAAATATTTGAGTGTTCAGAGAGAGTTGAATCTTCGGCAAAGACGGTGGTTGGAGTTAATCAAGGACTATGACTGTTTGATTGATTATCATCCTGGTAAGGCGAATGTTGTTGCTGATGCCTTGAGTAGGAAGTCTTTAGCAGGTTTGACTATTTATTCGCTCTCGTTGCTTGTTGAGTTGAGAGTGCTGCATGCTAATTTTGAGCTTTGTGATGATGGTGCTTTGTTAGCTCAGTTGCAATTGAGGCCAGTGTTGTTGGATCAGATAAGGGAGGCTCAATTGGCTGATGAGAAATTCAAAAAGTTGTGTTAGAATGCCAAAAAGGAGAGAGTAGAGATTTCTATATGAGAGATGATGGTAGCCTTTGGTTCAAGGATAGATTGTGTGTTCCTGATGATGCAAGATTGAGAAAGACTATTTTGGAAGAGGCACATCAATCAATTTTTGCTATGCACCCTGGGAGTACTAAGATGTATCATGATTTGAAACAAAACTATTGGTGGTTAGGTATGAAGAGAGATATAGCGGAATTTGTATCCAAGTGTCTCACTTGTCAGAGAGTGAAGGCCGAGCATCAAGTTCCAACAGGGTTGCTTCATCCTTTAACAGTGCCTGAATGGAAATGGGAGCGAGTGACAATGGATTTTGTGTCTGGTTTGCCATTGACTTAGAAGAAGCATGATGCAATTTGGGTGATTGTTGATCAATTAACGAAAGTAGCTCATTTTCTTCCAGTTAGAATGGATTATTCTCTGGAGAATTTGGCTGAGCTATATATCAGTGAGATAGTGAAGTTGCATGGAGTCCCAATTTCTTTAGTGTCTGATCGAGATCCCCGGTTCACTTCAAGGTTTTGGAAGAGTTTGCATGGTGCTTTGGGTTCTCGATTGCACTTTAGCACTGCTTTTCATCCGCAGACAGATGGGCAGTCAGAGAGAGTGATACAGATTATAGAGGATATGTTGAGAAGCTGTGTCATTGATTTCTCTAGAAGTTGGGACAGATTTTTGCCATTGATGGAATTTGCTTATAACAACAGTCATCAATCTAGTATTGGAATGGCACCATATGAGGCATTGTATGGTAGAAGATGTAGGACGCCTCTATGTTGGAATGAAGTTGGAGAAGGTAAACTGGTTGGTCCTGATTTGATTAAAGAAACGGAAGAGAAAGTGAAGATAATTCGGGATCGGTTGAAAGCAACTTTAGATCGGCAGAAATCTTATTCAGATTTGAAGAGGAGAGACATAGAGTTCAATGTTGGAGATAAAGTATTTCTGAAAGTATCTCCTTGGAAGAAGATTTTGAGATTTGGCAGAAAAGGGAAGCTAAGTCCTCGTTTTATTGGACTTTATGAAGTATTAGAAAGAGTTGGACCAATTGCTTATCGACTCGCTTTGCCGCTTGAGTTGGATAGAATTCACAATGTCTTCCGTGTTTCTATACTGCGAAGGTACAGATCAGACCCATCTCATATTTTGTCGGTTGAATCTATTGAGGTGAGTTCGGATCTAACTTTTGAAGAAGAACCAGTTGCTATTTTGGTAGAAGAAGTGAAAGAGTTGAGAAATAAGAAAGTGCCACTTGTGAAGGTTCTTTGGAAAAATCATGCAAAGGAAAAGGCAACATGGGAGAGTGAGCAAGCGATACGAGATCAGTATCCTCAACTGTTTCAGACTTGAGATCAGGTAATTTCGAGGATGAAATTTCTTTTTAGAGGGGGACAATTGTAATATCCCAAAGTATGCACTAAAAGTTTTGGAATATGTATTGTTGTATTTGGATTAAATGTATATGTTTTAGTGGAAAGAGAAAAGAGGTAAGGAGAAGAGTGTATATATTGTATATATAGAGATATATACAACATATACAGGTCAAAGAAATGGGTGGTCAGAAGAAGATTTAATTATTTATTAAATTAATTGAAATGGAAATTAAAGGAAGTGGATGAGGATATTTATGAATATTATATTAATAAATTGCTTGCTTGAGAATTAAAGAGAAGTTTGAGAGGTTGAGAGATAAGTTGCGTGTTGACTTTGCTTTTCTCTATTCATCTTCTTCTTCTTCTTTCTTTGTGGGCAGACCTTCTCCATAGCAAGAGAGGAAAGAAAGATTTTGCTCATCCAAACTCAAGATTGAAGGATGTTTCAAGTGATCAAGTTGGAATTCTAAGGGTTTTCATCACTTTTGGTAAGTTTTCCACTTGATTCTTTTGTTTTCTTTGAAGTTTATGTTTTGAGTTTGGTGTTTGATTGTTGATGGTATGTGAATATTTGATTTTGGTGTAATTGACAGTGTTTGGTCTTATTGGTGTTGATTTTCAAAATTTATTTGAAGGAAAGGTTAAGTTTGGTGTTGGAGAGTAAGTGTTGTGTTTGAGTTATGTGTATGTGATGGTTGTAAATTGGTGTTTAATGTATGTTTTGAATTGATTTGGTATTTTTGTAAGTTATTATGGTTTATGGGTGTGTTTAGTTAAGTTTGTTTGAAGTGAAAAATGGTGGAAGTAAGAGGTTTGTTGGATGTGATGTTGTTATTGCCAGAATTAGGATTTTTGGCACAGCCAGGTCTTTAGGCGTGTCAATGGTTCTGTTTTCTAGATGGGTGACATGATCAGTGACACGCCCATGTCAATGGTTCTGAGCGTGTCATAGCAACTGTGTTGAGGAAGAATTGACACGGCCATGAACACGCCCGTGTTGTTGGACATGTCAATGTTTCTGTGAGACAGAATGAATGACACATCCAGTGACACACTCATGTCACTGAGCATGTCAAAGCTTCTGTGTTGTGGTTTTAGGGCACGGTCAGGGACATGCCCGTGTTGTTGAGCGTGTCATGTGTAGAGTTTGCCCTAATTGGTTCTTATCTATATTATCTCTTATGTATCTCTAAGTGAGTGCGTATGATCATCCTTTTTGGATTAGGTTTTGAAGAGATTGAGTTGCCCTAATCCAAGTGTTGAAGGATTCTTGGAAGAGGAGTTTGGTGTTGTGTGAGTTTCTCTTGAGGTAAGTACAAACCTACATTATTGCATACATTTACATGACAATGAGACTTAACATATTTGGTTGTAAATGTGTTAAGTGATCTATTACATTATTGATGCATTTGATTAATGTTATGATTTGCATAATGTGAAAGATATGATGATCATTCAAAATGTATGTAGAATGCAATTGGTTGTGTATACCCTAATAATGAGATGTGAAAACATTGTTGTTGGCTATAATGATGCAAATGAAATGATTGGGGCATGTTTGCCTAGATGATTATGAGGAAATGAGAATGGAATTGATAATGAAATAATGAAAGAATTGTGTGTTTAATATGTTAGTCAATTTTCAGAGTTTTGTTATTGGTGGCATGCCTAATAGTAACAATCTCTTCAAGTTGGTTTGCGCTTGATCCTTGAAGCCAATTTGGGTTGAAGTTTAGCATGCTTAGCTCCCCGTGAAGCTTGGTTGGGTCTAGTCCTTGAAGCCTAGTTGAGATGTTACAAACCCTTGAAGATAGGTTGGGTTTGGTCCTTGAAGCCAAGTTTGGTTGATGCTTAGCATGCTTCGCTCCCCTTGAAGCTTGGTTGGGCCTAATCCTTGAAGCCTAGTTGGGATAATGATAAATGTGATAATTGAACCAAAACATTAACTCTGAAAGTTGAATGGCATATTAGTTTCTTTTGGGCCCATGCTTGTCTTTGTTTCAATGTGAATCATAAATGGTGAAACAATTGAATAAGATAATGAAATGTAATGTTATTAAATATAGCATTTCTGAACATTTTCTCTATTGTTGAAACGTATGACATTGGCATTGCATTGAAGCATATTGTTATTGTGGTTTGTACCAGTAAGCCTATGGCTTAGCGCGATTGTGGTTTGTCGCGCAGGTGACAGGGTAAAACCGAAGAGTTCAGCTAGACCGAGTCGAGTCTAGGCTTGAGAAGTGTTGATTGTGGACTTAAAGATTAAAGACGAACTGCCAAACATGTATAAACTTTATGTTTTGTAAATTTTGATTTTGATGTATATGTATATGTAAAAACCGCTACATTTTCCGCTGCTTAATAAATAAATTTTTTATCCATTATGTTTTATAATATAATTTGAATGTTTTAAGTTTTCTTATATTGTTGTTAAATTAAAAGATTGGTTTATTTATTATAAACCGTGACACTCCTGTATCCAATATATGTATATTACAGATGTGGTTGTATGTAATATGCGTATATGGGGTGTAGGGGTGTTACAAGCAGTGACACGCCCATGCCCTTGGGCATGTCATTGCTACTGCAATGCTAAGTCAAAGGCATGGTTGGGGACATGCTTGTGTCATTAGGCATGTCAAAGTTTCTGTAAGTCAGGAGTAATGGCATGTTCAGTGACACGCCCATATCTCCAGGCGTATTGTAGCTTCTGTAAAGTAGTTGAATGACGCGACCACTGACACACCCATGTCACTGGGTGTGTCAATTGAAGAATTTTCCCAAAATAGCTTCTTTTCTTGTCTTTCATATGTGATTCCAACCTAAATAACCTTAAGATCCCATCGTGTCAAAAGTTCCTGGAATCAACCCTAATAAACACTTGAACAAACAATTTAAACTCAATTTGACAATAACTATATTAAGAAATAGGGGCAAAAATATCATCTATTATACACTTATCAACCTCACGGCCCAAGTTCGAAGCCCAAAATTTATTTTTTGAAACAAATTTTTTGCAATGGGTTTTGAAACAACACTATTTTAAAGCAAACCTTTTCAATGGGCTTACAAATAATTAGGTCAATTATGGAATGCTTAAAATCTATTGCGAGCTTAGTTTACACTAAGACTTATTAATCTTGGGCTTGTTTGAAGCATTAATCAATAGTTGCTTTTCTAAAATGGGAAATCTATTTATGATAAACCCTTTAATTTGGTTTTAATCCAATATAGCCGAAAATCTATCCTTTGTTGACCCAATGGATTAAGACTTTATTAATGGGAGTTATCATAGACTGACTTCTAATTTTGAAAATATAATTATTGGTTAAACCATTTGAGAGAATTTTTCAAAAACAAGATATCCCATGTTGATATTTTGTTGACTATATTCCTAGGAAAAGGGACTCGCTATTCATGTATGGGTGATATAAGGTTGGAAGGACGTCCTTACTCTTATTATTTTATTTGATTATGCATCCATGCATTTATGCATTGCATCTTATATCATTGATCCTTTCTGGCTCATAGCTTGGAGTACAGCAGTTCAAGAGCCTATGACAATGCGACCTATGCCAATGATGTAGAATCCAACAACAACTCAGTTAGCTTCTCACCAAAAGTAATGGAGCCAGAACAGATATAGAGGATGATAGACAATGCATTCAACATGAAGATGGAATAAATAAAAGGAGTCCTGGCTGAGAACATGAAAAGGCAAATGACTGTAATGTTTGAGATCACTAATGAAGCTTCTGCTAGTACCAAGAAGCAAAAAGACAAGCGAAAGGCTAAGGTTGGTGAAGTAGCCTTTAATGATGACAAGATGGTTATGGATTATGATAAATACTTGGCTTAGTACTTTCAAGATCCTCAAGATAAGAAGAAGGAGCAAAAGGTTATGGAGAAGGAAACTGTTGAAAAGATTGAGACTTCTGATGTGGAAAAGATGATTATTGATTTGGATAAGAAGTTTGAGAAGAAGCTGAAAATCGAGGAGATGTCAAAAGTGGACAAGTTGTTTGAACAAGATGATGAGGTCCCTTAAAAGTTCAAGATGCCATCATTTGCTAAGTTTGATGGAACCGGCAACCCTTATCTTAATGTAAAGCAGTACATCACTGCTATGCAGTCTGCCCAAGCTTCTAAGGCTCAAACTCTAAGGTACTTCATGCTTTCATTAGATCCGGTTGTGCAGAATTGGTTCAACACCTTAGACGATAGTACTTAAAAGGGTTGGGATTTGTTGTACAAGGCCTTCATTCAATAATACGGGTACAATGCTAAGTTGGAGGTCACTTCAATGGAAGTTGAGTAAATAAGGCAAAAATCAAATGAAAACTTTGTTGACTATGTGAAGAGAAGGAGAAACAAGGCCGCATTGCTCAAGAAGAGTCCCGATGAGTTAGACCAGATTAGGATTATTGTGAGAGGGCTGCTGCCTAGTCTTTGTGAAAGGATGTCACACACACTCATCTAGGATTTTAAGGATATTTGTTCAAGCTAGTTTACAAATTGAAGAGTGGAAAAGGGAGAAAATAGCTTTTCTATGAGAATAAATGAGAAAGGGAACTACCAGTCTAGAAATCAAAGCACACAAAAGGCGGTTGATGTTAATGCAACTAGTCAAGGTGGCAGAAGGTAGTTTTCAGAGTTGCACAAACCATTGTCTTGGGTTTTCAATAAACTGCAAAGAAGGTGGTTGTTACAGCCATTAGCTCCATGCCCATTGCCAAATCCTTTGCCACCTAATTTTGATGTTAAGGCATTTTGCCAATTCCACCAAATGCAAGGACACAAGATGGACAAATGTTTGAGGTTGAGGGATGAAATTCAAAATTTGATTAATAGTGGGAAGTTGCCCGAACCTAACAAGCCAAACAAGAAGGATAATCCATTGCCAAGGTTCAACAGGGTTCCACCATTGGCGACTTTCATGATTGTGGGAGGTTTAAATGAGAAATGTGTCATGTCTTCTTTCCAAGATGTGGGTGATGAAGCAGTCAAAGAAGAAGTGGTGTTTAACAAGATGAAGCAAGTTATAGTTGAAAAGGAAGTATCCATTTGTATGGTTAGCGAATTTTGGGACTCAACTGATAGTGATGATGATTCTGAGCCTAAGAATGAATAGTGGATCTAGTTTGAACCCGAGGAAGACAAAGTTATGAACACTCGATCTGGCAAGCCTTATGCAAGGGCACCATCGAAGGAAGTAGAAGCTGATAAAGGGAAGGATGTCAAAGTTGGGAACAAATAAAAAGAAGATGATGTTGTTCTTAAGCATTTAAAAAGAACACAAGCTAGAATAAGCATATGGGATCTGCTAGCTACATCAAAGAAGTATCGGGAAACAATGGCCAAAGTTATGGCTAGCATGCCAATTTCCACTTCTATAATACCAGAAGAGCTGGTTAATTTTATGAAAGTTGAAGCAGTGATGAAATGTGATGATGCTCCGTTGAAAAACAAAGTCGATATTGGAATGGTATCATTTTTAGATGCTGATCTACCAGAGGAAGGGAAAGACCACATCTGCCTACTTTTTATCGAGGTAGAGGTCAAAGAGAAAAGGACTCCATGTGTGATGATCAATGATGGGTCTGTTATAAATGTTTGTCCACTCAAGATCTTACTAAAGCTCGTAATGTCAACAAGGGATCTAAGCCCAACCAAAGTGACGATTAGGGCATATGATAATACCAAGAAGCATGCTGAGGGAACCTTAAAGCTATTGTGAAGGTTGGTCCTATTGAATCCATGGTAGAATTTGTGGTCTTGGACATACCAGTTACTTTTGCACTACTATTGGGATAACCCTAGTTTCATCCTCTTGGTGGAGTTCCTTCTATGCTCCATCAAAAGATTAAGATCCAAATGGGATGAGACAGTTGTCATCTAAGCTAAGGATAGTGAAGTGGTGAATGCTCTGATGATTGAGAGGCCTCTTAATGGGTTCCAAGTAGTTGTTATTTCTGATGATCAGGTGGTGAACCCTAAGGTCCTAGCTATGATGAAAAACATGAATTATCTACCATGTGTGGGCCTTAGAAAGGGAAAAACAGGTGTAACAAAGCTGCCGAATTTTAAGACTCAAACATCCAAGAAGGGGTTGGGATATGATGAAGCTAACAAAGATGTTTAGCCTAAGAAGAATTAGAAGATGAGTTTCCCACCACTCGAGGAGGGTTTTGTCAAAGCTCCAGACATGGGACCACTCCAAGGGAAGTCCGAGCCAATAATGTTTATGGGGAAGATGATTCCGGGTTTTGAAATTTTTGTTGATGTTATTAAAATGGTGGAATGGTAAAGAAAAAGCTCATCCTGCCAGCTGACAAGGAGCCTAGTCCAGAAGAGAAGAAGGAAGTTGTCTGAAAAGTCCAGAAGACTCCAGAAGAAATTGTTGCTTTAGTTAAAGAGGAGTTTGAAGATGTTTTAGTCCATGATTTTAAGAACAATGATTGTGATTTTGATTTTAATTTGTCTGCTTTGTATGAGGATGATGATGTCTTCTTTTCCAAGATAAATGTAATAAAGTTTGATTTTGCTTACTTGTGTGATGTTTTTCCTGATGGTTTCATACATTCAAGTAGTGATTACATAAGCATTTTTAATAGTAACTCTATTGACACATAATCATTAAATTTGGGAATAACCGACAATCTTAAAAACATTAGCATAACATCTGACCTTACTCCTGAAGAGAGAGAGAGAGAAAGAGATTTGAAAAAAATATTTAAAAAATATAAAGAAGTCTTTGCATTCTCATATGAGGATATGCCTAGGATTAATCGAGATATAGTCGAGCATTTAATATTCCTACTTGTGAGCAGGAATTTTCGCCCCCACTCCCGGTGGAATAGTTCTTGCGACTTCTGCACTGTTTAGACTCGGGGCCTTAGAGAACACAGACTTAAGTCCGAAAAAAATGAAGTCGCCACCCAAACAGGCCGGGAAAAAGAAAGGAGTGGATGACTCAATTCCTAAGGAATCCCCAACCCCCTAATGGGTTCGGAAAGTTGGGTACGTGTGGGGAAGGTGAGAAATGGCCCAGAACCCCCACAACGCCCGGTTAATTGGAATCGGCCTCCTTTGTAGGTCTTAATATTATAAAATCCTTAAGTATAATAATATTATCCATATTACATGTAATAATTGAAATAAAAGCATCATTATATTAAAATCAAAGCAATGTCCAAAAAAAGCAAATAAATGGACACCCATCTGAGGACGGAAGCATGCAATTGGCCTTAGCCAATTGGACCCTACGGGCGAAATGGCCTTAGCCAATTGGACCCTTGGCGACGAAATTTTTCGTCGCCGATTTTTTGGCCGCCGATTTTTTTTATTTTGTTTTTTTATTATTATATATTTTTTATTAACTTCACCATTTTTTTATTAAAAATTATAAATAATAAATACTAAAATAAATATTAAAAATACCACAAAATTATTTTGGACTATATAAAAAATAACGGACCAAACTGGGTCAAAAATTAAGGGTCTACAGTTTGCCCCCTGCTTGAACAATCTGAGACTTTAGTAAAAGAGAGTAAAAAGCAATAAGACTTAATTTTTCTGAGATGGTTGAGGTTTTGGGTTCTAGACCCGGTTCGAGTTCTGGACTAAGGATAATTTTAGATTCTAGACCTAAGGGTAATTTTGGGTTCTGGACTCGAGCTATGTTCTAGACTTAAAAGAGATTTTAGGTTCTGGACCTAAGGATAATTTGGATTCTGGACTCGAGCTAAGTTCTAGACTTAGAAGAGATTTTAGGTTTTGGACCTAAGGATAATTTGGGTTTTAGACCCGAGCTAAGTTCTGGACTTAAAAGGGATATTAGGCTCTAGACCTAAGTGTAATTTGGGTTATGGACCCGACTTAAGTTCTGGACTTAAAAGAGATATTTATGTTCTGGACCTAAGGATAATTTGGGTTTTGGATCCGAGCTAAGTTTTGGACTTAAGAGGAATTTTAGGTTCTGGACTCGAGTTAAGTTCTGGACTTAAGAGGAATTTTAGGTTCTGGACCTAAGGATAATTTGGGTTTCGGACTCGAGCTAAGTTCTAGACTTAAGAGAAATTTTAGGTTCTGGACCTAAGGATAATTTGGGTTCTGGACCCGAGCTAAATTGTGGACTTAAGAGAAATTTTACGTTCTGGACCTAAGAATAATTTGGATTCTGGACTCGAGCTAAGTTCTGCAATTAAGAGGAATTTTAGGTTCTGGACCTAAGGGTAATTTGGATTCTGGACCCGAGCTAATAGAGATTTAATTATCTGCAAAAAATAATTATAGTCAATATCATATAAATTTTGTTTGCAAAAAATTTAGCTAATTTTTTATGCACATATCTTCTCCTTGCCCCCTGCGTGTAAAAATATTTTTTAAAAGTGCAAAAATATTTATATACACGTAAGTATTTGAATGAATAAATTGAATAATTGGGTTTCCTATTTATTTACTGTGTAGTCATTGTTCATGTACTATTTACTATTCATAAATAGTAACCTACTATTTATAAATAGTATCTTACTATTTATAAATAGTAACCTACTATTTGTAAATAGCAATCAACTATTTATCAATAGTGGAATTTACTTTTTGAATTTTATTTTTTCCTTTGCATTCCTCTAAATAAATGAACGATTTCTTCATTTTATTCACAGCAAACTTGTTAATTTCATTCATTCATAGCTATAATCCTTTAAAGTTTAGCATACAGTTTTGAAAAAATGCATGCTTCAAGATCAAGAACTCATTCTAATGCTGAGTTATTGGAGTTTATTTGGCATCATGAAGATGGAAATATAGGTCTACTAGCCAGGATGCCGCTTCATCGTAGTTCAAATCAAAAGAGCAAGGTAATTATTTTTTCTTTTCTTTTTCTTTTCTTTTCTTTATTTCCTTCTTTTTTCTATTGTTTTTTTTTCTATTGTTTTTTTTTCTATTTTTTTTCTATTTTTGTTTTTTTAATATATTTATTTGTTTTCTTTGTTTTTTCTTCTATTTTTATTTTTGTTTTTATTTTTTTGTATGTTTTTCATATTTTAGAAAATTTAGTAAGAATATATTAATTTAAGAATTTAAGTAGATAGAATAATGATATAATTACCTCGTGTTAACTTACCTGGCTCCGTGTTAGCATGATTGTTGAGTTATTCAGGGCAGAGGGAGTATCTACAAAGCCTGACAATGGTATAATGTAGCACCTTCTCGGGTAATGCAGATTATCCGAGATTGCGGCTTTGAGAGCTTCATCTTACAATTACCATCCGAGAAGTATCTGATAGACTAGAGCATAGTCCAGGTGCTTGCAGAACGATGGTTGGACACAACTCATACTTTTCACTTGTCCATTGGAGAGATGGCAATAGGTTCGGTTGACTTTGCTGCTATAAACAGCATTCGGTATGATGGTCTTCCGATTCCTCTTACCAACGATATTCTGACATTTAAAGAAATTCAACAATTAATTGGTATGGAACCATCATATAAAGGGCCTTTCAAGATAAAAATTGAGCCAATTCATAGTAATTGGATGAACTGCGAAGGATGGGTTCACAGAGACACAGCCCAACAGTTTGCTTGAGGATTTTTATTATATTTGCTCGGGTCGACTATTTTAGGCAGCACTGAATCTGCCATCCATTTGTCAGTGTTGAGGTCCCATACTTATATAAAGACGGTACCACTTTACGGCTGGGGTGAAGCTAGTCTTTCCTGTCTTTACAATGGTCTTGACAAAATTTTCCAAAATAAGAAGTCTTTTGTTGGCTTTATGGCAGTTGTCGAGATACTCTTCTTCCATCAATGTCCATTCCATTCTTATTCTTGCATGAATTTGATTTTTATTATTGTAGGCATGGGCATATGAGCACAATGTTGTGACGGTGCCTGGTATTTCTCAAGAGAGAGTCAGGTATCCGAGATTAAATTTCTGGTTGTCTGAGCGTGTAGAAGTTCCCGGCTCTCACCATGTGCATACCCAACGTTTTGTCTTAAGCTGCCTAACCTGGGACCAGGTAAAATAGCATTAGTATACTTTAAAATTTACATATGAAAGCTTAATTACCTTATGTCATTTTACAGGTGAATTTGGCCTGGTGGAACCCAGAAGAGTGGACAAACTGGACTTCCTCCATGAATGCTGCACTGCCTTTTCAGCATACTCGCCGAGTCATCACTGGCCTTGTGTCTAGTGGCTGGTTTCTTGAAGAGAGAGTGTATGAGTGGTTTCTTGGTCCCAAGCAGCGGAGGATCAAGATGTGTTGTCCGGAGTATACCTTGAATATCACATCAATGCCGGAGGATGCATAGTGGTTGGCCCGGCACGGTTATGATGTTGAAACATTTCTCTATCCACCGGGTGCATCTTATACCCAGTTTATTCAAATTGGGCTTTTGCACTTTGACGTATCTCTCATTGGCATACGAGAGATTTCTAAAGAAAATGAGGGTAGAGATGAAGAGGAACATCATGAAGAGGGAGTAAAGTTTGTTCCACATCTCGGGGCTAGCACTTCTAAAGTAAACTTTTACTATTTTTCCATTGCAATCGCTTCTTTCTTGACTTATTTTGACTTTTTTAATGATTGTTGTAGGCTGCTGGCCCATTTGAACATGAGGTTGGACCTTCTTTTATTTCTCCTTCATTTGCTCATTCTAGACCACTGGCTATGCCATCTCATCCACAGGGTATTGATATGAATTACCTGATAAGTTTTCTTGTTCCATGATAACTTATGCTATATGTATGCATGATTTATGTATGCTCTTACTCTTTTCCTTCCTGGCTCACAGAGGATGCTTGAAGAACAAAACAAAAAACTTCAAGAAGAGTTGAAAATTTGTATCATCAATCAGAACAAAATTTTTGAGACTTCCAATTTTAGGGGATGAGGGATCCTGGTGCTTCTTCATCTAGAGGCCCCCAAACTGATGACCATGAGATCCTTTCATCTACCTCTGATGAGGACCATGCCAGATCAGAACTCTGAGGTAATAGGGATTCTGGAGCTCCTGCTTCGGGTCAACTCGGGTCGAGTGATTTGCCTCCTCCTCCAACAGGCAATGATTTTTTTAGAGCCTTATTTGATGATCTACCACCTCCTTCTTAGTGATATATGAATATTGTGTCAATCGTGTAGATGTATAATAAGTATAAAAATAATAATGAAAATATAAAATTTTTATCATTTCCTTGCCCAATGTGTCCTTCGAGGTTCAACATACTCCCCTTAACTTGAAGGCTTTGTATGACAAAAACATTTTTGAATTTTGAATTTTGATTTTGAAACCAAATGTTGGCTTTGCCAAATGAATGTCAATTTGCCTCAGAACTTGATTTTCCAAATTAACATGTCTATAACACGACAACCCTAGTTACCATACTAAACTCGGGAATCATTTCTATTTAAACAAGAATTGTTGCACTTCAAATAGGCACATACACATTGCTTAGCCAAAGGTCTCATTAAGTTTGAATATTATCTATCTCATATGCATGCCTATCCAAACTATCTCTACTAATATACTCTACCTACCAAGAGAGATCAATAGGTCTTTGATAGGATAGAAATGGGTTCTATAAGGGACATGGGTTTAAATGAAGGCCATTTGGAGATTAGAGCCGGTGTGACACAAAGGACAAACTTTCAAACTACAAACTTCTTATTGGAACTTTAGAGAGTTGGGATCATGAAAAGATAGAGCTTTGAACATTCTTCTTTCTTTTTGGGGTTAACCTGAATCTTGAATGGGATAGTCTTTGCCTTTGCAAAAAGTTTGGTACCCAAATTTATTTCTTTTCTTCTTCTTCCTTTTCTTTCTTTTTATTTTTCTTACTCTTCCCTTTCTTTGAGCATTTTATCATTTTGTTCTTCTTCCTTGTCGGACTGTCAAGTATAGAGCTGTCAAGAACTGGATGGTCTTTCTCCCTTTTCTTTGATTTTGATTGAATCTTTGGTTGGGTTTGACCAATTCAAGTCAATTTGTCCTTATAAACCAAATGGAAGCTTTTTGCTGCTTTAGGTAAAAGAGAACTCAGTTGGCTTTCTGAATCGCCTTTTTGGGTTTTATCTTCTTTTTTCTTTTTTTTTCCTCTTCTTTTCTCTCTTTTTTCTTTTCTTTTTCTTCTTCTTTTTTTTTTGGTTCTAGCTCTAAAAGAGTTGTCTTGTTTGTACCAACTTGGGTTTCGTTGCTGATTTTTATTTTTTATTTTTACTATTATTTTTTTATTTTATTATCTTTACCATTTTTATTTTTATTAAAAATTATAAATAATAAATTTAAAAATAAATATTATTTAATTAAAATACCACAAAAATTATTTTGGACTATATAAAAAATATCAAACCAGACTGGGTCAAAAATTAAGGGTCTACAGGTGTATGTTGATGATATGATGAAGTTGGATACTAGAGATCAACATTTCCAAAACTTAGAGTCATTCTTTGAGAGGGTAGTAAAGTACAAGCTAAGGTTGAACCCAAAGAAGTGCGTGTTTGGGGTTACTTCAGGCAAGTTGTTAGGACATGTGATTTGTTCAAATGGCATTTAGATTGGCCCTGACAAAGTTAAGGCAATCTGGGATATGCCAACCCCTAACACAGAGAAGGAAGTTCATGGGTTTATTGGCAGGTTACAGTATATTAGTAGGTTCTTAGCAAATCTTATTACAGTTTGCAAACCCATCTTCAAATTGCTTAAAAAGAACCAACCAGTTAAGTGGAATGATGAATGTCAAAAGGCCTTTGAGCATATTAATGAATATTTGTTGTATCCACCAGTTTTAAAACCACCTAGACCCAGCAGACCCTTGTTACTATACTTAGCAATAGAAGAAGAATCAATAGGAGCAATGCTCGCCCAAGCAGATGAATCAGGGGCTGAGTATGCAATTTACTACTTAAGTAGAAAGCTTATGCCTTATGAAATCAAGTATAGTATCATTGAAAAGACATGCATAGCTATGGTTTGGTCGCCTAAGAAGTTGCGGCATTACTTTCAGTCTTATAATGTACAAGTAATTTTTCAGATGGATCCAATAAAGTCTTTGACTAAAACACCTTCATTGATTGGGAAATATGGCAAATGGTTGATCATTTTAGAAGATTTTGAGATCGAGTATGTAGCTAGGAAAACCATTAAAGGTAGAGCAACAGTTGAATTCCTGGCCCAACAACTATTATTGGACAATGAGGAGGTGATTTTGGAATTTCCTGATGAATATTTAGAGGCTATAGATATACAATGATGGAAGATGTACTTTGATAGAGCAGCGAATAGAAAAAGTGCTAATTTGGGGGTAATTTTAGAATTGCCCAAAGGGGAGCTCATCCCTCGAGCCAAGAAATTGAAGTTTAGGGGAACCAACAACATGGTGGAATATGAAGCATATACTTTTGGCCTAGAAACCCTAATGAACATAAAGGTAGATATGGTACAAGTTTTTGGTGATTCTTTGTTGGTAGTGTCCCAGGTAAATGGAGAGTGGGAGTTGAAAGAGGAAAAGTTAAAGTCGTACCATGATTAATTGACCTTAATGAAGAAGAATTTTAAGGAGTGCAAATTCATACACTTACCAAGGGAGGAAAAGCAGATGGTTGATGCCCTAGCCACATTGGCTTCGATATGGGAAGATCCTATTAAGTTATTTCTTAAGCCTCTAGGTTTGACCAGTTCATCGACTCCTTATTATGAATATGAAATAGTCATTGAAACTGATATTGACCATGATACCTGGTACGACACCAATAGATGATTTTTGGAAAGCAAGGAATACCCGTCAGATGCAATGAAGGAAGAGAGAAGAGCTATAAGGTGATGGTCTTTGCAGTACATTACCTTTCATGGGAAGTTGTATCAAAGATGGCCTAATGGAGTGCATTTAAGATGCTTAAGGAAGTTTGAAGTCAAGCAGATCATGTCTGAAATACATATCGAAAATGAATGGGTTGGCCCTAGTTAAGAAGATAATCCGACAAGGCTACTATTTATTGACCATGGAAAGAGACTGTATTGATTTTGTGAGAAGATGCCAGCGGTGTTAGAAACATGGAAACTTAAATCACATGCCTCCCAAAGAATTGCATTCTATGTCTTTACCCTGGCCTTTCGGAACTTGGGGGATCGACATTATTGGGGAAATACATTCAATGGCTTCGAACGGTCACCGGTTCATCGTAATAGAAGTGGATTATTTTTCAAAATGGGTTGAAGCCGACTCTTTCAACAATCTGGGGCAAGGTAAATGGCCAAGTTTATCGAGAAGAATCTTATATGTAAGTATGGGGTCCCGCATAGTGTGATATCAGAGAATGGGGTACAGTTTCAAGGAGCAGTTAAGGATTTATTTTTGAAGTACCAGATCCACCATCATTGGTCTTCTCCCTCTAGACCAAAGGAAAATGGTGCAGTGGAAGCAACGAACAAGACAATTAAGCAAATTCTAACCAAGATGACCAAGATGTATAGGGATTAGTCAGAAATGCTGCCTTTTACTTTATGGGGGTATAGGACCAGTGTACGAACACCGACTAGAATGACACAATTTTCCTTATTTTATGGGATGGAAGCAGTGTTGCCAATTGAAATCAAGATCAAATCACTAAGTGTTGTCCGAGAAGTGGAATTGCCTAAAGTGGAATGTGTAGCAAGCAGATATGCATAGCTGGCTTTATTAGAAGAAAGAAGGTTGAAGGCATTGTATCATCACCAACTGTATCAAAGGAAAATAGCTCATGCCTACAATAGAAGGGTGAAAGTTAGAAGGCTTAAAGTCAGTGATTTAGTGTTGAAACAGTGCAAACCTAATGTACCTGATCCAAGAGGAAAGTTTAGACCTGGATGAGAAGGGCAGTACGCTATGAAATATGTCATGAGCAAAGTGCAGTCAAGTTGTCAGATATAGATGAAAATGAGTTTAGTGAGCCAATAAACATTAACAGGTTAAAGAAACTCTATGTTTAAAAAAAAAGAGGCTCGCTAGGACAAAATCTCAAATGGGGGGCATAGGTAAAAGTTAGTGCAGTTTGCTAGTTTTAAAAACCCAAAAGGGCGGGTTAGGCAAAAATTAGGGCTAAATAAGTGAAAATTGTCAATTAGAAAACCCAAAAATGGCTGGTTGGTGATAGGAGTGATCTTGTGTATGTTGGCTTTTTATTTTTTGGTTGTTCCCCAATTTAATAAACAGAGTTGATTTTAAAAGTGATCTGTGTGTACTATTTTGAATTATTTAACTATTTGGGTAAGATAAATACCATAATGGAAAAAGGTGATGACAAATTATAAAAGGAAAGAAAAAATCTTTTATTAATTATTATTGTTCATTCTAACATTTATTATTTCTTAAAGATTGACAAGTGTAAAATCTATGGTAGATGATAAGTGTAGCATGCAGGCTAGCTTTGCTTCAGTCGATCCAAGAAGGCTTCAGTCAAATGATGCATGTCCAAATCAGGTGTGAATTCAAAACTTTGAGGTTTAGCTCCATTCTGGCTGTCAAGATGATGAGGATTATAACATGTACCTCAACGAAGAGAAGTAAAAGCAACACTCATCAAATATGTCCAAATGGTGACATGGGTAATCTTCCACCAAGGTACCAACTAGCGGATGTTTATCACAGCTCTTGAGTGGATCCAGTCAATCCAGTCAGTATATGAAGAAGCAAGATGGAGCAGTTTCCTGGTAAAATGATGTTATGGCAGATATTTGGTGAAGTCCACAGACAGGGTGTTAAGCAAGCAGAGGCATTCCTGTAGCCAGATCTGTACAAAGGGTAGCCATGATCATTACAAAAAAAGAGGAGCCTGTTAGGTTGAAAATCCGTAAGGGAGGCCTAAGCAAAAATTAGAGATGTTTGCTAGTTTTGAAAACCTACAAGGGCAGTCTAGGAAAAAATTATAACAAAATAAAAAAAGAGGTCCGCTAGGTTAAAAACCTGCAAAGGGGGCCTATTAAAAAATTAAGACAGTTCGCTAGTTCTAAAATCTCGTAAGGGCATACTAGGCAAATATTAGAGTAATAAAAATAAAAGCCTAAATCAAAAACCCAAAAGGGTAGTTTAGGTAATTAACTAATGCAGCAAGGGACTTCCAACCAATCTTATTGAAGACTCTGTCCTGAGGTGGTCCAACCCAACTAGGGTTTCAGCTAAGATCATGGGAACATGTGACAATCCTTCTTCCATTTGGTCCACAATGTCCAATACTCATGAATTAATGTCACTGTCAGCAGAAACAAGTATGAATTGGCCAAGCAAACATAAACAGAACATGCATCCCCATGCTTTGGGTAGATGTTGACCCTTAATTTTTAACCCAATCCAGTTCAATATGTTTTATTTAGTCCATAATGATTTTTGTTGTCCAATTGGTCTAAAATAATTTTAATTAAACAATTTTTGCCTTATTATCTAATTTTTATTAATAAAAAATAAAAATAAAAATAAAAATTGGAGTCGAAAAAATCGGCAGCAAAAAAACAGTCTTACAGGCTCGTGGGCTATTTCGCCCGCAGGAAATTCCTGCGGGCGAAATCACTGTGCTATTTCGCCCTCAGGAAAATCCTGTGGGCAAAATAGAATTTCTATTTCGACCACGGGAAAATCCTACGGGCGAAATAGCTCGCCCGCAGGAATTTCCTGCCGGCGACGCCCTCTGCGGCAGTTTTTTTTGCCAGCGCATTTTTTCCTGCGGCAATTTTTTTCGACGCAAAATTTCTGAAATCTAATTTAATTATGTTTTGGTTTCCTTTTCTTATTTAGATTATTTGCCGTGATTAATTAGGATTTTACATAGAAAGACCTCTATAAATAAGGATCAAAGGCAACCAAATTAGGGGAGGAAAATTTTTGGCAATAGCTTGGAAATTGGAAAACCAAATCAGTGAAGGAAAAGTAATAAATTCAATTCAATTGATTTTTAAAGGAGCAGCATCATGATTTAAGAAATTCAAAGGCAAAAAAGGTTTGACTTTGGAGCTAGTTCATCCAAGAAGAATTGTTTTTGGAGGAATCATCCAAAGAAGGTATGTGTTAATTGATTTTCTTTAATTGTTTTTTACACAATAGCAAATCTATGAAATTTAGATTTTTTAAATTAAAAACCTTTGAACTTTAATTTAGTTTTTCTAAAGTTAAAAACACTAATCCGTTGCTTTATTTCCCAAATAATTTAAAGTTATTAGTTTTATTTCTTCAAAACCCCAAAACCAAAATTTGTTTTCTAAATTTATAAAATCTTAAAACATGTTCTGCTTCTCATAAAAAAAAACCCTAAAAACACTTTTTCCAATTATATAAATCTTTTCTATTTATAAAAACTTTAATTTGTTTGGTTTATTTTCATAAAATCACATAAAAGTATCAAATTGATTTTCAATCCTAAAAGTTCCATGCATCACCCGTGACCCTAAATTCTAAAAATACTAAACCCAAATTCAACTTCCAAAATTCAAAATAATGAACCCTAATCCTTTTAAAACTTTAAACCCTAATTTTTATGAACCCTAATCCTTTTAAAACATTAGAAACCATAAAACCATAAATAGATTAAATTTACACAGTAGCTTAGAAACCCAATAACCAAAAATCTTAAATCAAAGTATTTCAAAGTGTCTAAAACCCTAGTTTCATGATTTCACCATTCAAATATTAATTTACTTAATCAAAGAATCTTACCAACCTTTTTAAACATAAAATCCTAATTTATTTTAATTCCATAAAAAGTCACAGTAGCTATAATTGGACTTTTATTTGCTTTATTAAATTCCATATTTGATTATGTTTTGATTTATCTCTTATGCTTTAATTTATTTAATTTCAATACTTGATTTATTTAATTTCAATACTTGATTTATTTAATTTATCATGGATGGATGTTTATTTTCTATTTTGATTAATAACTTTGATGAATGATTTATTTATGATGAATGATTATTTACTTTTATCAATTAATTTAGATGTCCAAAGGTTGTAAGAGGTATGTTTCCACTTAGTGGGTACCTCATTAGTTAAACATCATGTAATTTAATTTGCTTTTTTATTTTAGAACCTATGTAAAGGGCATGTTTCTACCTTTTGGTGGGTGTCCTATTTAGGCATGTGATGTAAGGACATGTTTCGATCCTTGGATGGGAGTCCATTTATTTGTTTTGCTTGGACCTTGCTTTGATTTTAATATATTGATGCTTTCTTTTAATTATTGTGTGTAATATGGATAATATTGTTATATTTAAGAATTTTATAATATTAAGACCTGTAAAGGAGGCCGGTTCCAATGAACTGGGCGTTGTGGGGGTGCTGGGCCATTTCTCACCTTCCCCACACATACCCAACTTTTCAAACCCATCAAGGGGTTGGGGATTCCTTACGAATCAAGTCATGCACCCCTTTCTTTTTCCTGGCCCATCCGGGTGATGACTCCATTTTCTCCGGACTTAGGTCCGTGTTCTCTAAGGCCCCGAGCCTAAACAGTGCCGAAGTCGGAAGAACCATTCCACCGGGAGTGGGGGCAAAAATCCCCGCTCACAGTGGCGACTCCACTGGGGATAAGAGAAGTTGATTCCGTTGGTCTTTATATTATTCTATTCTTTCTTATAATGATATTATCCATTGCATCATCTTAGATTGCATCGTGTGCATGAGTTAGGACGCCCGTGTTACCCATGTTATGTTATGTAAGGGATACCATACTTTCACTCAAGGTATGGAGATCAAACATGGCATAACCACTCATAGCCTCGTACCGTTTGGTATATAATTGCTATGGGAACCTAAGCCTTTTTACCCAAAGACTAAAGCTCATGTAATTGGCCTAGTTATTTTCCTTAGGTTTTACCCCAAATGCATGTTGTTTGACTATGGTTAGTTTATCTTAGTCTAAATCATGGCTTATTTGGTTTGTTCTTTTCGTAATATGACCTAAGTATATTGTGAGCTCTAAATAAAATTTTCTATAAAGTCCAAAAGACCAAAGCTATTTTCAAAACTTTTCAAAATGGTCTTTAGACATAAGACTTTTTCTAAAAACAAATAAAAAATTCTTTGGCCCATGGCCCAAATACTAAGCCCAAAATCCATTTTTCTAAAATCTTTTACAATGGGCTTAGAAACAAAACTATTTTCGCCCAACCATTTTTTACAAAGAGCTTGCAAAAATATTTAGGTCAATTATGAAATACCAAAAATCAATTGTGGGCCTAGTTTACAATAATAATAAATTAACCATGGGCTTGTTTTTGGCATGAACCATTAGTTACCTATTTCAAGTGAGAAATTTATTTATAATAAACCTCTTAATTTCATTTTAATCCAACATAGCATAAAAGCTACTTTAGTTGGTTGAATGGATTAAAACCTAATTAATGGGAATTATCATGGATTGATTTCCATTTTTGAAAATATAACTATTGGTTGAAACGTCTGAGGGAATTATTCGAAAGCAAGATACCCCATGTTGATGATTTGTTTATGCTGACATGCATACATACATACATTTGCATCTCATATCATTTATCATCTCTGGCTCACGGCCCTGGATTATAATAGTTCTAAAGCTTACAACACTCCGACCTATGCCAGAGACGAAGTATCTAGCAACGACTCAATCACTTGCTCACCTAAAGCAATGGAGCCCGAACAAATTCAAAGGATGGTGGATGAGGCCCTCAATGCCAAGATGGAAGAAATCAAAGAGGCCCTAGCTGAGACCATGCAGAATCAATTGACTGCAATTTTAGAAAACCATGCCGAGGCATCTGCTAGCACTAAGAAACCAAAGGACAAAGGGAAGACCAAAGTTAGTGAAGTGGTTTTTGATGATGAAAAGGTGATTATTGATGATGATGATGATTGGGCTCAATACTACCAAGAGATTCAAGAAAAGAAGAAAGAACCGAAGGCTGTTGAGAAGGCAACTATTGAAAAGATCGAGACATTCGATGTTGAAAAGATGATTGCTGATTTAGAAAAGAAATTTGAGAAGAAGCTGAAAACCGAAGAGATGTCTGAGATCGACAAATTATTTGAACAAGATGAAGAGGTCCCTTATAAATTCAAGATGCCTTCCTTTGCTAAGTACAATGGCACTGGAAATCCTCATTTCCACGTGAAGAAATACATCACTGCCATGCAGTCTGCCCGAGCTACTAAGGCTCAAACCCTAAGGTACTTTATGCTCTCATTGGACCCTATTGTCCAAAATTGGTTCAATACCTTAGATGATGGAACACAAAAGAGTTGGGATCTACTCTACAAAGCCTTCATCCAACAATATGGATATAATGTTGAGCTAGAAGTTACCTTAATGGAAGTGGAGTCCATTAGGCAAAGGTCGAATGAGAATTTTGTAGATTATGTGAAGAGATGGAGAAACAAGGCCGCTTTACTCAAGAAGAGGCCCGATGAATCCGATCAAATAAGGATGATTGTGAGAGGGGTGTTGCCTAGTCTTTGTGAGTGGATGTCTCATACACTCATCCGTGATTTGAAAGACCTTCTCCAAGCTGGTTTGCAAATTGAAGAATGGGAAAGGGAGAAGAGCCGCTTTGCAACAAAAATGAACGAGAAAGGGAGCTATCAACCTGGTAGCCAAAGCATGCAAAAGGCCGTCGGTGTTAATGCTACTAACCAAGGAACAAGGAGACAATTTTCAAAATTGGGAAAACCGATGTCTTGGGTTCTCAACAAGCTTCAAAGAAAAGGATTGCTACAACCCTTAAATCCTCGTCCTTTGCCTAACCCTCTCCCACCTAACTTTGACACCAAAGCATTTTGTCAATTTCACCAAATGCAAGGACATGACATGGATAGATGTGTGAGGTTGAGACATGAGATCCAAAACCTAATTGATAATGGGAAGCTACCCAAGCCCAATAAGCCAAACACCAAAGTCAACCCATTGCCAAAATTCAATAGGGTACCACCGCCGGCAACCTTTATGATTGGAGGAGGTTTGCATGAGGACTTTATCATGTCTTCTTTTCAAGATGTGGATGAAAAAGCAATCAAAGAAGAAGAAGCATTTGTCAAAATTGAACAAGCTATGATGGGTGGAGAAGTAGCAATTTGTGTTGTCAACAGGTTTTGGGATTCAAGTGATAGTGATGATGATATCATACCCAAGAAGGAGGAGTGGAATTGGTCCGATCCCGAAGAAGATGAGGTGATGAATACTAGATCCGGTAAGCCTTACGCAAGGTCACCACCTAAGGAGATAGAAACGAATAAGGGAAAGGAAGCTGAAGTGGAAGAAGATGATGCTGTGCTCAAGCAATTGAAAAGAACCCAAGCAAGTGTTAGCATTTGGGACTTGTTAGCTACTTCCAAAAAGCACCGAGAAACTATGGCCAAAGCCTTGGCTAGCATGCCAATTTCTACCTCCACAACACCGGAGGAGTTGGTCAACTTCATAAAAATTGGGGAAGTAATGAAATGTGAAAAAGTCTAAGAAAAGAGTGAATTAATATGGGAGCAGTTTCTTTCTTAGATGCGGACTTACCGGAGGAGGGGAGAGACCACATCTGCCCTCTCTTTATCAAAATAGAAGTCAAGGGGAAGAGGACTCCATGTGTAATGGTCGATGATGGGTCCGCCATAAATATTTGTCCACTTAAAATATTGTCAAAGCTAGCCATGTCAACAAGAGATCTAAACCCAACCGAGGTGACAATTCGTGTTTATGACAACACTAAGAGGCATGCCAAAGGGACTTTCAAAGCAGCTGTCAAGGTTGGTCCAATTGAATCTATTATTGAGTTTGTTGTTTTAGACATACCAGTTACCTTTGCCTTACTCTTGGGGTGACCATGGTTTCATCCTCTTGGTGGAGTTCCTTCCACCCTTCATCAAAAGATCAAATTCCCCAACGAAAATGAGACAGTGGTCATTGACGCTAAAGATAATGAGATTGTTAATGCTCTAATGGTTGAGAGGCCTCTCAATGGTTTTCAAGTGGCTGCAATTTCTGATGATGAAGTAGTGGACTCCAAAGTTTTGAATATGATGAAGAACATGAACTACCTTCCCGGAGCTGGTCTTGGAAAGGGAAAGGCTGGTTTGACAAAGTTGCCAGATTTTAGGACTCAAACTTCCAAGAAGGGGTTAGGATATGATGAAGACAACGATGTCCAGCCAAAGAAGAGTGAGAAGATGAGTTTCCCACCACTTGAGGAGATCTTTGTCAAAGCTCCAGATATGGGACCACTCCAAGGAAAGCCCGAGTCGATCATGTTCATAGGTAAGTTAATTCCAGGTTTTGAAATTTTTGCAGATGTTGCTGAGCTAGTGGAGCAAGTAAAGAAAGAGCTCACCTTGTCAACCAACAAAGAATTCAATCCAAAAGAGAAGAATGAAGCTGCCCTGAAAACCGAGAGGACTCCGGAAGAGATTGCTGCCCTGGTTAAAGAAAAGTTTGAAGACATCCTGCTTTATGATTCTGAGAATAATGATTTTGATTTTGATTTTAATTTGTCTACTTTGTATGAGGATGATGATGTTTTCTTTTCCAAAATGAATGCAATAAAGTCTGATTTTGCTTACTTGTGTGATGTTTCTCCTGATGGTTGCATACATTCAAATAGTAGTTACATGAGCATCTTTAATATTAATTTTGTTAACACACAATCATTAAATTTGGGAACAACTAAAAATCCTAAAAACATTAGCATAGCATCCGACCTTACTCCTGATGAGAGAGAGAGATTTGAAAAAATATTCAAAAAATATGAAGAGGTGTTTGCTTGGTCTTATGAGGGAGGATATGTCGGGGATAGATCGAGACATAGCCGAGCATCACATTCCTACTTACACTCACATTAAGCCTGTCAAACAAAAGCTTAGGTGACTAAGACCTGAGTGGGCTGAGTTGGTTAAAGAAGAGGTCACTAAGCAAATACAAGTGAAGTTCCTTGAAGTGATAGAATACCCAGATTGGCTAGCCAACATAGTACCAGTGCCAAAGAAAGATTGGAGGATAAGGGTCTGCGTGGACTATAGAGATCTAAACAAGGCTTCCCCTAAGGATGATTTTCCTTTACCTCATATAGATGTACTCATTGATAGTGCGGCCTCTAGCGTGCTACACTCATTTGTAGATGGATTTTTCGGATACAATCAAGTGTTAATGGCCCAAGAGGATAAAGTCAAAACTGCCTTCATTACTACATGGGGTATATTTTGTTATAGGGTGATGCCGTTCGGCTTAAAGAATGCTGGAGCAACCTACCAAAGGATGGCCACCACACTATTTCATGACATGATGCACAAAGAAGTTGAAGTATATGTTGATGATATGATGGTGAAGTCGGATACAAGGGAGCAACACTTCCAAAACTTAGAATTATTCTTCGATAGAGCTTTGAAGTATAAGCTAAGATTCAACCCGAAGAAGTGTGTATTCGGTGTTACTTCAAGCAAATTGTTGGGACATGTAATTGGTCCGAATGGTATTGAGATAGATCCTGACAAAGTCAAAGCAATCAGAGATATGCCAGCCCAAAAGACGGAGAGAAAAGTTTGGGCATTCATTGGTAAACTGCAGTACATTAGCAGATTTATAGCAAAGCTCACAACAATCTGTGAGCCTATCTTCAAATTGTTTAGAAAGAATCAGCCGGTCGTATGGAACGAAGAATGTCAAAAGGCCTTTGACCGAATAAAAGAGTATTTGTTGAATCCACCTGTTTTGAAACCACCTAAACCCAGAAAACCTCTATTACTATACTTAGCAGTAGAAGAAGAGTCGATAGGAGCCATGCTAGCTCGAGCAGATGAGTCAGGGATTGAGCATGCTGTTTACTATTTGAGTAAAAAGCTCCTACCTTATGAAATTAAGTATAGTATCATCGAAAAGACATGTATAGCCGTGGTTTGGTCTTCTAAGAAGTTGCGACATTACTTTCAATCATATAGTGTGCAAGCTATTTCCAGGTTGGATCCAATGAAATACTTAAGGGAGACTCCCTCTTTAATTGGGAAATATGGTCGATGGTTGATAATATTAGAAGAATTTGAGATTGAGTATGTAACCAGGAAAACAATCAAAGGTAGAGCGGTGGCAGAATTCCTGGCTCAACAACCATTACCAGAAAGTGAAGAGGTAATCTTGGAGTTTCCAGATGAACATTTAGAAGCAATTGAAGTATAAGGGTGGAAAATGTATTTTGATGGAGCGGTGAACAGGAAAGGAGCAGGTTTAGGAGTTATACTAGAGTCGCCCAAAGGGGAACTTATCCCTTTAGCCAAGAAGTTGAAATTTAGGGCAACCAATAACATGGTGGAGTATGAAGCGTGTATTTTCGGTTTGGAAACCCTAATGATTATGAAGGTGGATAAGGTGGAAGTTTATGGCGATTCATTGCTAGTAGTATCCCAAGTAAATGGAGAGTGGGAGTTGAAAGAGGAAAAATTAAAACCATACCATCGTTATTTGACCATGATGAAGAAGAATTTTAAGGAGTGTAGGTTTATACACCTGTCAAGAGAAGAAAATTAGATGGCTGATGCCCTAGCCACATTGGCTTCGGTATGGGAAAATCCTGGCAGCTTATTCCTTAAGCCTCTGATTTGACCAGTTCATCAACTCCTTGCTATGAATATGAGACAATCATGGAAGTTGATATAGACCATGATGCATGGTATGATACTATAAGGCGATTTTTGGAGGAAAGAGAATACCCGCCGGGGGCAACAAAGAAAGAGAGAAGAGCCATAAGAAGGTGGTCATTGCAATACATCACCTTCCATGGAGAGTTATACCGAAGATGGCCTGAAGGAGTGCATTTGAGATGTTTAAGAAAGCCTGAAGTGGAGCGCATCATGTCTAAAATACATGCGGGAAGTTGCGGTCTGCACATGAGTGGTTTGGCCCTAGTTAAGAAGATTATTCGATAAGGTTACTATTGGTTGACCATGGAGAAACACTGTATTGAATTTGTAAAGAAGTGCCAGCAATGTCAGATGTATGGTAACTTGAATCACATGCCTCCTGAAGAACTGCATTCAAAGTCTTCACCCTGGCCATTTGCCACCTGGGGTATCGACATTATAGGAGAAATACATTCTACAGCTTCAAACGGGCACCGTTTTATTATGGTAGCAGTAGATTATTTTTCAAAATGGGTCAAAGCCGAATCCTTCAACAAGCTGGGTGTAAGTCAAATGGTTAGGTTTATTGAAAAGAATCTCATCTGCAGATATGGGGTCCCGCACAGTGTGATATCAGACAATGGGGTATAGTTTCAAGGAGCAGTTAAGGATTTATTCTCCAAGTACCAAATTCATCATCATCGATCCTCTCCTTATAGACCAAAGGCTAATGGTGCAGTAGAAGCAACGAACAAGATAATTAAGTCAATTCTGTCCAAGATGACTAAGACTTACAGGGACTAGTCAGAAATACTTCCCTTTGCTTTATGGGGATATAGGACGAGTGTGCGAAAACACCTACTAGAATGACACCGTTCTCTTTGGTTTATGGGATGGAAGCAGTATTGCCTACTGAAATTGAGATCTAGTCACTAAGAGTAGTCTTAGAAGCTGAACTGCCTAAAATAGAATGGGTAGCAAACAGATACACACAATTAGCTCTATTAGAAGAGAGAAGATTAAAGGCGTTGTATCATCACCAACTATATCAAAAGAAGATACCTCGGGCTTACAATAGAAGGGTCAAGGTCAGAAAATTCATAGTTGGGGATTTGGTGTTGAAGCAATGTAAGCCTAATGTATCTGATCCAAGAGGAAAGTTCAGACCTAGCTGGGAAGGGCCATATGTCGTGAAACAAGTCATGAGCACAGGTGCAGTTAAATTATCAGACATGGATGGGAATGAATTTAGTGGGCCAGTAAACATTGACTGGTTGAAGAAGTTTTATGTATGATAAAAATCAAAATAAGAGAAAAAAGAAGCTTGCTAGGTTGAAAACCCAAAAAGGGCAGCCTAGGCAAAAGTTAGAGCAGTCCACTAGTTTCAAAAACCCGAAAGGGCAGGCTAGGCAACAATTAGGGCTAACTGAGAGAAAATCGTCAATTAGAAAACCTTTCGGCAACAGGAGTGATCTTGTGTATGCTAGCTTTATGTTTGGTTGTTCCCCAATTTAATAAAACAAAATTAATGTTAAAATTGTTCTATGTGCACTGTTATAAGTATTTGACCAGATATGGATGAAATAATAATCATAATTGCAAAAGGTGATGAAAAATTATAAATGGAAAAGAAGCATCTTTTATTACTTTAGTTATTTTTCATCCTAACAAAACACTTTCTGAATTGACAAATGTAAAATCTATGGCAGTCGATAAGTGTAACGTGCAGGCCAGCTTTGCCTCAGCCGATCCAAGTAGGATTCAGTCAAGCAAGGCATGTCTAGGTCAGGAGCAAAGTCAGAATCACGAGGCTCAGCTCCATACTGACGCCCAAGACAGCGAGGATCATAGCATGTACCTTGATGAAGAGCAGCAAGGGGAAAGTACATCAAGTATGTTCGCATGGTGATATGAGAAATCTTCCACCAAGGTACAAACCAATGGATATTGACTTCAGAATGTGAGTGGATCCAGTCGACCCAGTCAGCATATGAAGTAGCAGGATGGAGTAGCTTCCTAGCAGAATGATGACGTGGCAGGTTTCTGGCAAAATCCATGGAGGGAGTATCAAGCAAACAAAGACGCTCCTGAAGCCAAATCTGTGAAGAAAGAATTAAATTAAAAAAAAAAGAGTCTGCTAAGTTGAAAACCCACATGGACAGCTTAGGCAAAAATTAGAATAGCTCACTAGTTCCGAAAACCAGCATGGGCGGACTAGGCAAAAGTTAGAGAGAAAAAAAAAAGCCTAAATTGAAAACCCAAAAAGCCAGTTTAGGTAATTACCTGAAGTAGCAACGCACTCCCATCAGTCTCTTTGACAATCCTGATTTAAATCGGCTAAAATCACAGGTACCGGCGACAAGCCTCCTTCCATTTGGTCCATAATATCCAATACTCATGGATTAATATCGCCGTCAGAAGAAACAAGCAAGAATTGGCCGAGCAAGCAAAGACAAAGCATGCGTCCCCATGCCTTAGTAGGAGCTAAATGAGAGAAACAAAAGTCAATCAAAGGTGCAAGTAGAATTTTTTCACCTCTCATCAACCGAAGAATCTCGGGTTTCAAAATTTGAAATAGCATCTGCATCTTCTGTTGAGTTTTGGAAATCAATGTGGGTAACGCCATTTGTTGATTATTGGGATGTCCAAGGATGGCCTCAAATTCTTTAATCAAGGGACACATTTCAAAGCCATTAATTCTAAATACCCTAGAATCCGTATCCCACAGGGAAGCCACGGCATGTAAGAAGGAGTGGTCTAATTTGACATTTTGAAAGCATTTTAAAACATCAAGCTTTGACCATGAAATTTGCTTCCAATGGTTGGCATCCATATTCTTAAATAGAATTTTTATTTTCTTTAAATGGTGCTCGGTCATGGTTGATTAATATAGGGGAACCAAAATTGCTAAAGGGAGTCTTCACGTTGAAAGAGAGTGATTTTTGGTTTATGAATTGAAATATGGCATGCAAGGTGATTTATATAGAAGAAAATAAACCTTTTCCAAAAGTGAAATGGAAAAGATGATGGGAAAGGATAAGACCATATGGCATAAGGAAAGGAAGTGGTCACAATTTCTTTTTCCACTTTGGATTTGGTTTAACAAAAGAAGTGGATATTAGTTATGATATACTATATATATATATATATAAATAATAATAATAAATAAATAATTTTGGCCATTTATAAAGGAATGGCAAGCAAAAGAAAACAAACTCAAAACTGTTCATGAATAGTTTTGGAAGAAAATGGTGAGTGAAGATGGTGAAAATGGTGTCTTCCTCTCCCAAGCAAGAACCAAGGAAGAAGATGATATGTGTGTAGAGAATGTCCACTCCAAGATATCTCCAAGATGCCTCTTCCTTCCATCCTTCTCCACTTCCACTATTTTTAATATTTTAAGACACCCACTCACCCTTGTCTCCCACTTTTTTCTTTATTTAATATTTCTTCCATAAATCCATCCACCTTTCCTTTTTATTATTTCTTTTCAAAAGACAATGCATCTTGTCCCCCACTAGTCCACACCTCATGCAAAATAATTCAATCATATCAAGGGTGACACAGCCAAGCTCCTGGTTGTGTCTCTCACTTTTCTTAGGACACGGCCAAACTTGCTGGCCATGTCCATTGCTGCTCCCCTTCTTTCCTTCTTCTCAAGAGGTGACACAGACAAGCTCCTGGCTATGTCATGTGGCATGCCCAGTGGCTTAGCCGTGTCTTGTGAGGATGTCTCTTTCTACTTCTTTTTTTCATTCTTTGCTTTTGTTCCTTTGGTGAGACACGGCCAGTGGCTTGGCCGTGTCTCTTGCCACTGTCAGCTTCTGCCCAATTTTGCTTGAGGGACACATCCAAGCTTGGTTTTTCCTAGCCGTGTCCTGCCTTGTCCTTGACCTCTTTTGCTTTTGATGAGAGACATGGCCAAATCATGTCTAGTTTGGCCATGTCACATGCTTTTCTCCAACAAGGCTCCATCAAATTTTAGTTAATGCTCCATCAATTGCACCTCAACCTAGATCAACCACTTCAAACAAACTTAAGCACAAATTAACATGAAACTTAACTTAAAATCAATAAAAACATCATAAAAATTATATACAAAATTGATCCAAACACTCTCCTCTTGAAAGATGGAATGGTCACTCTCTCAAGCCCCTAACTCCTCAATCAAGCTTTCTTCAAACCCTAACCTTCACAAGAGCTTGCTCACCCAATTTTATCCACAAAAATGTTAAGAATCTTGTTTATGGAAGATGAAGATGAAGGTGATGTTCATGGTCTCTCTGAAGACCAAGAACAAGAAGATGAACCAAGAGAGAACTCCTTTTCAAAAAGCCTCCAATGTGTATATGTATTCTCCCACTTTCATCTTCTTTTAATTTTTTAAGAGACCATCCATCTCTTGCCAACTCATACACCACACTTGTCTCCCACCTTTTTCTTTATTTTATATTTCTTTCCATGAATTAGACAACCATTTTGATCTTTTATTATTTCTTTTTAAAAGATAGCACCTATTGTCTCCCATTTTGTCCACCATTTCATGTAAAATAATTGAAAGAATTCTCATAAGATACGGCCAAGTAATGAGTGACTTGGCCATGTCACTCAATTTCTTATGGACACAACCAAGCCATGTGACCGTGTCCATGGCTGCCTCACTACTTTCTTCATTTTCCAAGTGAACACGGCCAAGGCCTTGGCCGTGTCATGTGACATGGCCAGTGGCTTGGCCGTGTCTCTTGAGTGTGTTCTCCACTGTTTGCTATCATTGCTTTGAGCTTTAGATGGGACACGGCCAAGGCCACATGGCAAGACCAATGGCTTGGCCGTGTTCTTTAGGTGTGTTCACTTCTGCATACAATCCACAATCCTTGCTTCTTCTTTGCTTTGCTCATTTGGTGGGACACGGCGACGACCTTGGCCGTGTCATGTGCTTGTGTCAAGCTCTGCCAAATTCTTCTACCTCTTTCCTAGGATGAGGGACACGACCAAGCCATGAAGTGTCTTGGCCGTGTCTCATGTTTTTCCACTTAATAATCCATCAAATTGAATTAAAGCTCCATTGTTTTGTTCTTCAACCTGAATCAAATACTTTAAACAAACTTTAAACACAAATTAAAAGAAAAATTAATCAAAAGCCAATAAAATCACACTAAAAATAAATACATAAATGATCAAAACATCATCCACCCATTTCTTTTTCTCTGTCCATCCAGGTGGTGACTCCGTTTTTTCTGGATTTAGGCTCGTGTTCTCTAGGGCCCTGAGCCTAACAATGCTGAAGTTGCAAGAACCATTCCATATGGAGTGGGGGCAAAAGTCTTTGCTCACAGGTGGCAACTCCTTTTTCTTCAAGTTTAAGCTCGTGTTCTCTAAGGCCTTGAGCCTAACAGTGCTGAAGTCACAAGAATCATTCCGAATGGGAGCAGGTGCAAAAATCTCCTCTCACAGTGGTGACTCCACTAAGGATAAGAGAAGTTGATTTCATTGGTCTTCATATTATTTTATTATTTCTTATTATGATATTATCCATTTCATCATTTAGATTTACATTGTGTGCGTGATTTAGGATGTTGGTGTAACCCATGCTATGTTATGTAAGGGATACCATACTTTCACTCAAGGTATGGAGATCGAGTATGACATAACCACTCATAGCCTCATACCATTTGGTATATACTTGCTATGGGGACCTAAGCTTTTCAACCCAAAGACTAAAGATCATGTAATTGGCCTAGTTACTTTTCTTAGATTTTTACCCACATACTTGTTGTTTGACTATAATTGAAATATCTTGGTCTAAACCATAGCCTATTTGGTTTGTTCTTTTTCTAATATGACCTAAATATATTTTATGCTCAAAATAGTTTTGTTACTTTAACCTCAAAAGACCAAAATTATTTTTAAAAAACTTTTCAAGATGATTTTTAAACATTTTCTAAAATGGGTCAAATTTTTTTTTTTTTACCTCATGGCCCAAACCCAAAGCCCAAAATCTATTTTCAAACAAATCTTTTTAATGGGATTTGGAACAAAACCATTTCTCACTTCATGCCTTAATACAAAGCCCAATATTCATTTTTAAACAAACCTTTTTACAATGGTCTTTGAAATAAAATCATTTTACAAACCTTTTTTGGGCTTAAAACTAGTTAGGTCAATTATGAATTACCAAAAAATAATTGTGGGCCTAGTTTATACTAAGCTTTGTTATTCATGGTCTTATTTGTGGCATGAATCATTAGTTGCTTTTCCAAATAGAAAATCTATTTATGATAAACCCTTTAATTTAGTTTTAATCTAATACAGCATATAGGCTATCCTTTTGTTGGCCTAATGGATTAAGACTTAATTAATGGGAATTATCATGGACTGACTTCTAAGTTTGAAAATACAATTATTAGTTAAACCATCTGAGTGAATTGTTGGAAAATATGATACCCCATGTTGGTATTTTGTTGACTATATACCTAGGAAAAGAGACTTGTCATTTGTGTGTGGAAGTTGTAAGGTTGGAAGGTACATCCTGTGTATCTTTGTCTATCTATTATTTGTGCATCCATGCATATATGCATTACATTACATGTCATTGATCATTTCTGGCTCACAATCCTGAAGTATAGCATTTCAAGAGCCTACGACAAATTCGACTTACACTAGTGACGTGGAATCGAGCAATGATTCAGTCAGCTTCTCACCAAAACCAATGGATCCTGAGCAAGTTCAAAAATGGTAGACAACATACTCAACTCCAAGATGGAAGAACTAAAGGGGGTCCTAGCTAAGACCATGAAAGGCCAACTTGTTACATTATTAGGGAACATTGCTGAAGCATCTACTAGCACTAAGAAGCCAAAAGACAGGAAAAAGGCTAAGGTTGGTGAGGTAGTCTTTGATGATGACAAAGTAGTTGTTGATGATGATGATGAGTGGACTCAATATTTCCAAGATCCTTATGATAAGAAGAAAGAACCAAAGGTTATGGAGAAGTCAATTCTTGAAAAGACTGAAACTTCAGATGTGGAGAAGATGATTACTGGTCTAGAGAAAAAGTTTGAAAAGAAGTTGAAGATGGAAGAAATGTCAGAGGTGGACAAATTGTTTAAACAAGATGAGGAAGTCTCTTAAAAGTTCAAGATGCCTTCCTTTGCCAAGTTTGATAGAATTGGCAATCCTCATCTACATGTCAAGTAATACATCACAGCCATATAGTCTGCTCAAGCTACTAAGGCTTAAACTCTAAGGTATTTCATACTTTCATTGGATCATGTTGTGCAGAATTGGTTCGACACATCTTAGAGGATGGTACTTAGAAGAGTTGGGATTCATTGTATAAAGCCTTCATCCAGTAATATAGATACAATGTTGAATTGAAAGTTACTTTGATGAAAGTTGAGTCGATCAAGCAGAAATAAAATGAGAACTTCATTGACTATGTGAAGAGGTGGAGAAACAAGGTCGTATTACTCAAGAAAAGGCCCTATGAGTCAAATCAGATTAGGATGATTGTGAAAGAGGTGCTGCCTAATCTTAGTGAAAGGATGTCCCATACTCTTATCAGATATTTTAAATACCTTCTTCAAGCTGGTTTGCAAATAGAAGAATGGGAGAGAGAGAGAAGAACCATTTTTCTACAAGAATGAATGAGAAAGGGAACTATCAGTCTGGCAGTCAAAGCACACAAAAGGCATTCGATTTCAATGCAACTGGCCAAGGAGGCAATGGGCAGTTTTCAAAATTGAGAAAACCATTGTCCTGGGTTTTCAATAAGCTACAAAAGAGAAGGTTGTCATAGCCATTAACTCCTCACCCATTACCAAATTCTCTGCCACCTAATTTTGATGCTAAGGCATTTTCCTAATTCCACCAAATTCAAGGGCACGGGATAGGCAAATGCTTAAGATTGAGGCATGAGATCCAGAATTTGATGGATAATGGTAAGTTGTTTGAACATGACGAGCCTAGCACAAAGGACAACCTATTGTCAAGGTTCAATAGGGTGCCACCACCAATAACTTTCATGATAGGAGGAGGTTTAAATGAGAAATTTGTCCTATCTTCTTTCTAAAACATGGATGACGAGGCAACAAAAGAAGAAGTGGTGCTTAGCAAGATGGAGCTAGTTGTGGTTAAGAAGGAAGTAGCCATTTATGTTGTGAGTGAGTTTTGGGACTCAACTGATAGTGATGATGATTTTGAGCCAAAGAAGGGAGAGTGGACCCGGTACGATCGAAGAAGATGAAGTAATGAACACTCGCTCTAGTAATCCTTATGCAAGGCCACAACCAAAGGAAGTGGAAGCTAATAAAGGGAAAGATGTTAAAACAGGGAATAAAGAAGAAGAAGAAGATGATGTTCTAAAATAATTGAAGAGAATTCAAGCTAGCATCAGCATATGGGATCAACTAGCTACATACAAAAAGCATCAAGAAACTATGGCCAAAGCTATGGCTAGCATGTTGATTTCCACTTTTGTAACACCAGTGGAGCTGGTTAATTTTATGAAAGTTGAGGAAGTGATGAAATGTGAGGATGCTCCAAAGAAGAACAAGATTGATGTGGGAATGGTGTCGTTCTCAAATGTTAATTTGCCAGAAGAGGGAAAAGATCACATCCACCCACTTTTATCAAGGTAGAAGTCAAGGAAAAAAGGACTCCATGTGTTATGGTTGATAATTAAATTTCTTCCCACTCAAGATCTTACCAAAACTTGCTATGTTAACAAGAGATTTAGGCCCAACTAAGGTGACAATTAGGGCTTATGATAATACTAAAAGGCATGCCAAAGGAACCTTCAAAGTTGTTGTGAAGGCTGGCCATATTGAATCCATGGTATAATTTGTGGTCTTGGATATTCTTGTCACCTTTACACTACTATTGGGATGACCTTGGTTTCATCCTCTTTGTGGAGTTCCTTCTACACTCCATCAAAAGATCAAGTTACTAAATGGGGATGAAACCGTGTTTATTGAGGCTGAGGATAATGAAGTGGTGAATGCTCTGATGATTGAGAGGCCTCTCAATGGATTCCAAGTGGCTATTATTTCTGATGATGAGATGGTGAAACTTAGAGTCCTAACTATGATGAAGAATATCAATTACCTACCTGGCACTGGCCTTGGGAAAGGAAAGACAAGTATGACAAAACTTCCAGATTTCAAGACTCAAACCTCTAGGAAAGGGTTGGGCTATGATGAAGCTAATAAAGGTTTTTCGCTAAAAAAGGATGAGAAGATGAGTTTCCCTCCACTTGAAGAAGTTTTTGTCAAGGCTCCAGACATGGGACCACTCTAAGCCAAAGCCAATCATGTTCATGGGAAAAATGATTTCAGGCTTTGAGATCTTTGTTGATGTTGTTGAATCAGTGGAATAGTTGGAGAAAAAGATTGACTTGCCAGCTGACAAGGAACCTTGCCCAGAAGAGAAGAAGGAAGTTATCCTGAAGATCCAGAAGACTCCAGAGGAGATTGCTTCTCTAATTGAAGAACAATTTAAGAATCTTTTAGTTTCTAATTATGAGAACAATGACTTTGATTTTTCTTTTAATTTGACTACTTTGTATGAGGATGATGATGTTTTCTTTTCTAAGATGAATGCAATAAAGTCTGATTTTGCTTACTTGTGTGATATTTTTCTTGATGGTTGCATACATTCAATTAGTGATTACATGAGTATTTTTAATATTAACTCTGTTGACACATAATCATTAAATTTGGGAACAACTGACAATTCTAAAAACATTAGCATAACATCCGACCTTACTCCTGAAGAGAGAGAGAGATAGATTAGAAAAAATATTTAGAAAGTATGAAGAAGTATTTGCTTGCTCTTATGAGGACATGCCTAGAATTGATCAAGACATGGCCAAGCACACGATTCCCACTAATACTCATATGAAACCTATCAAACAAAAGCTTAGACGGTTATGGTTGAAATGGGCAAAACTGGTCAAAGAAGAAGTCACTAAGCAGATACAAGTAAAGTTCCTTGAGGTGATAAATTATCCTCACTGGTTAGCTAACATAGTTCCAATACCAAAGAAAGATGGAAGAATTAGGGTTTGTGTGGACTACAGGAATTTGAATAAGGCTTCCCCTAAAGATGGTTTTCCTTCACCCATATAGATGTCCTTGTTGATAGAGCAGCCTCTAGCGTGCTACACTCATTTATAGATGAATTTTCCATATACAACCAAGTATTAATGGGCCAAGAGGATAAAGCTAAAACTGCCTTCATCACTATGTGGGATATATTTTACTATAGGGTAATTCCTTTTAGATTAAAAAATGCTGGAGGAACCTATCAGAAGATGTCCACCACCTTGTTCCATGACATGTTGCATAAGGAAGTTGATGTTTATGTTGATGATATGATGGTTAAGTCGGATATAAGAGAACATCATTTTCAAAATATATAAATCTTCTTTGAAAGAGCAGTAAAGTATAAGCTAAGATTAAACCCAAAGAAGTGTGTGTTTGGGGTTACTTCAAGGAACTTCACTTGTATTTGCTTAGTGACCTCTTCTTTAACCAATTCAGCCCACTCAGGTCTTAGTCACCTAAGCTTTTGTTTGACAGGTTTAATGTGAGTGTAAGTAGGAATATGATGCTCGGCTATGTCTCGATTTATCCTAGGCATATCCTCATAAGACCAAGCAAACACTTCTTCATATTTTTTGAATATTTTTTCAAATCTCTCTCTCTCATCAGGTGTAAGGTCGGATGCTATGCTAATGTTTTTAGGATTTTCAATTGTTCCCAAATTTAATGATTGTGTTAACAGAATTAATATTAAAGATACTCATGTAACTGCTATTTGAATGTATGCAACCATCAGGAGAAACATCACACAAGTAAGTAAAATCAGACTTTATTGCATTCATTTTGGAAAAGAAAACATCATCATCCTCATACAAAGCAGACAAATTAAAATCAAAATCAAAATCATTGTTCTCAGAGTCATAAAGCAGGATGTCTTCAAACTTTTCCTCGACCTGGGCAGCAATCTCTTCCGGGGTCTTCTCGGCTTTCAGGGCAGCTTCATTCTTCTCTTTTGGATTGGATTCTTTGTTGATTGATAGGGTGAGCTCTTTCTTAACTTGCTCCACTAGCTCGGCATCATCTACAAAAATTTCTAAACCGAGGATTAGCTAACCCATGAACATGATTGGCTCAGGCTTTCCTTGGAGTGGTCCCATATCTGGAGCCTTGACAAAGATCTCTTCAAGTGATGGGAAGCTCATCTTCTCACTCTTCTTTGGTTGTACATCATTGTCTTCATCATATCCTAACCCCTTCTTGGATGTTTGAGTTGTAAAATCTGGCAACTTTGTCAAACCAGCCTTACCTTTTCCAAGATCAGGTCCGGGAAGGTAGTTCATGTTCTTCATCATATTCAAGACTTTGGAGTCCACTACTTCATCATTAGAAATTACAACTACTTGAAAACCATTGAGAGGCCTCTCAACCATTAGGGCATTAACAATCTCATTATCTTCAGCTTCAATGACCACTGTCTCATTTCCGTTGGGAAATTTGATCTTTTGATGAAGGGTGGAAGCAACTCCACCAAGAGGATGAAACCATGGTCGCCCCAAGAGTAAGGCAAAGGTAACTTGTATGTCTAAAACAACAAACTCAACAATAGATTCAATTGGACCAACCTTGACAGCCGCTTTGAAAGTCCCTTCGGCATGCCTCTTAGTGTTGTCATAAGCACGAATTGTGACCTTGGTTGGGTTTAGATCTCTTATTGACATGGCTAGCTTTGGCAGTATCTTAAGTGGAAAAACATTTATGGCGGACCCATCATCGACCATTACACATTGAGTCCTCTTCCCCTTGACTTCTACTTTGATAAAGAGAGGGCGGATGTTGTTTCTCCCCTCCTCCGGTAAGTCAGCATCTGAAAAAGAAACTGCTCCCATACTAACTTCACTCTTTTCTTGGATCTCCTCACATTTCATTACTTCCCCAATTTTTATGAAGTTGATCAACTCCTCCGGTGTTGGGGAGGTAGAAATGGGCATGCTAGCTAAGGCTTTGGCCATAGTTTCTCGGTGCTTTTTGGAAGTAGCTAACAAGTCCCAAATGCTAACACTTGCTTGGGTTCTTTTCAATTGCTTGAGCATAGCATCATCTTCTTCCACTTCAACTTCCTTTCTCTTATTCGTTTCTATCTCCTTAGGTGGTGGCCTTGCGTAAGACTTACCGGATCTAGTATTCATCACCTCCTCTTCTTCGGGCTCGGACCAAGCCCACTCCTCCTTCTTGGGTATAATATCATCATCATTATCACTTGAATCCCAAAACCCGTTGACAACACAAATTGCTACTTCTGCACCCATCACAGCTTTTTCAATTTTAACAAATGCCTCTTCTTCTTCTTTGGTTGCTTCTCCACCCACATACATGACAAAGTCCTCATGCAAACCTCCTCCAATCATAAAGGTTGCTGGTGGTGGTACCCTATTGAATTTTGGCAATGGGTTGTCTTTAGCGTTTGGCTTATTGGGCTTGGGTAGTTTCCCATTATCAATTAGGTTTTGGATCTCATGTCTTAACCTCACACATCTATCCATGTCATGCCCTTGCATTTAGTGAAATTGACAAAATGCTTTGGTGTCAAAGTTAGGTGGGAGAGGGTTAGGCAAAGGACGTGGATTTAAGGGTTGTAATAATCCTTTTACTTGAAGCTTGTTGAGAACCCAAGACATCGGTTCTCCCAATTTTGAAAATTGTCTCCTTGTTCCTTGGTTAGTAGCATTAACACCGACGGCCTTTTGCATGCTTTGGCTACCAGGTTGATAGCTCCTTTTCTCATTCCTTTTTGTTGCAAATTGGCTCTTCTCCCTTTCCCATTCTTCAATTTGCAAACCAGCTTGAAGAAGGTCTTTGAAATCACGGATGAGTGTATGAGACATTCTCTCATGAAGGCTAGGCAACACCCCTCTCACAATCATCCTTATTTGATCGGATTCAGGCCTCTTCTTGAGTAAAGCGGCCTTGTTTCTCCACCTTTTCACATAGTCCACAAAATTCTCATTCGGCCTTTGCCTAATGGACTTCACTTCCATCAAGGTAACTTTTAACTCAACATTATACCCATATTGTTGGATGAAGGCTTTGTAAAGTAGATCCCAACTCTTTTGTGTTCCATCATCTATGGTACTGAACCAATTTTGGACAACAGGGTCCAATGAGAGCATAAAGTACCTTAGGGTTTGAGCCTTAGTAGCTCGGGCAGATTGCATGGCAGTGATATACTGTTTCACATGAAGATGGGGATTTCCAGTGCCATTGTACTTAGTAAAGGAATGCATCTTGAACTTATAAGGGACCTCATCATCTTGTTCAAATAGTTTGTCAATCTTAGACTTCTCTTCGGTTTTCTGCTTCTTCTCAAATTTCTTTTCTAAATCAGCAATCATCTTTTCAACATCGGATGTCTCGGTCTTTTCAATAGTTGCCTTCTCAACAGCCTTCGGTTCTTTCTTCTTTTCTTGAACCTCTTGGTAGTATTGAGCCCAATCATCATCATCATCAATGATCACCTTTTCATCATCAAAAACCACTTCACTAACTTTAGTCTTCCCTTTGTCCTTTGGTTTTTTAGTGCTAGTAGATGCCTCGGCATGATTCTCTAAGATTGCAGTCAATTGGTTCTTCTTGGTCTCAGCTAGGGCCTCTTTGATTTCTTCCATTTTGGCATTAAGGGCTTCATCCACCATCCTTTGAATTTGTTCGGGCTCAATTATTTTAGGTGAGCAAGTGATTGAGTCATTGCTAGATACTTCGTCTCCGGCGTAGGTCGAATTGTCGTAAGCTTTTGAACTTTCGTAATCCAGGGCTGTGAGCCAGAGAGGGTCAATGATATGAGATGAAAATGTATGCATGTATTCACAATCAACCAATAAACAAGTGTAATTAGGATGATCCTTCCAACCTTATAACATCCACACACAAATGGCGAGTCTCTTTTTCCTAGGTATATGGTTAACAAAATACCAACACGGGGTATCTTGCTTTCGAATAATTCACTCGGACGTTTCAACCAATAGTTATATTTTTGAAAGTGGAAATCCATCCATGATAATTCCAATTAATTAGGTTTTAATCCATCTAACCAATTAAAGTAGCTTTTATGCTATATTGGATTAAAACTAAATTAAGAGGTTTATTATAGATAGATTTCTCACTTGAAAAGAGTAACTAGTGATTCATGCCAAAAACAAGCCCATGGTTTATTTATTCTTAGTGTAAACTAGGCCCACAATTGATTTTTGGTATTTCTTAATTGACCTAAATAATTTGCAAGCTTTTTGTAAGAAAAGGTTGGATAAAAACAATTTTGTTTCTAAGCCCATTGTAGAAAGACCGTAGAAAAAATGGATTTTGGGCTTAGTATTTGGGCCATGGGCCAAAGAATTTTTGATTTGTTTTTAGAAAAGTCTTATGTCTAAAGACCATCTTGAAAAATTTTGAAAATAACTTTAGTCTTTTGGACTTTAAAGAAAAAAATTTATTTTGAGCTTGCAAATGTACTTAGGTCATATTAGAAAAAGAACAAACCAAATAAGCCATGATTTAGACTAAGATAAACTAACCATAGTCAAACAACATGCATTTGGGGTAAAACCTAAGGAAAGTAACTAGGCCAATTACATGAGCTTTAGTCTTTGGGTAAAAAAAAGGCTTAGGTTCCCATAGCAAGTATATACCAAATGGTACGAGGCTATGAGTGGTTATGCCATGATCGATCTCCATACCTTGAGTGAAAGTATGGTATCCCTCACATAACATAACACGGGTAACACGGGCATCCTAACTCACGCACACGATGCAATCTAAGATGATGCAATGGATAATATTATTATAAGAAAGAATAGAATAATATAAAGACCAACGGAATTAACTTCCCTTATCCCCAGTGATGTCGCCACTGTGAGCGGGGATTTTCGCCCCTACTCCCGGTGGAATGGTTCTTGCGACTTCGGCACTGTTTAGGCTCGGGGCCTTAGAGAACATGGACCTAAGTCTGGGGAAAAATGGAGTCGTCACCCGGAAGGGCCAGGAAAAAGAAAGGGGTGGATGACTCGATTCCTAAGGAATCCCCAACCCCCTAATAGGTTCGAAAAGTTGGGTATGTGTGGGGAAGGTGAGAAATGGCCCAACACCCCCCCACAATGCCCGGTTCATTGGAACCAGCCTCCTTTACAGGTCTTAATATTATAAAATTCTTAAATATAACAATATTATCCATATTACACACAATAATTAAAAGAAAGCATCAATATATTAAAATCAAAACAATGTCCAAACAAAGCAAATAAATGGACACCCATCCAAGGATAGAAACATGTCCTTACATCACATGCCTAAATAGGACACCCACCAAAAGATAGAAACATGCCCTTTACATAGGTTCTAAAATAAAAAAGCAAATTAAATTACATGATGTTTAACTAATGAGGTACCCACCAAGTGGAAACATACCTCTTACAACTTTTGGAAATCTAAATTAATTGATAAAAGTAAATAATCATACATCATAAAAAAAAATCATTCATCAAAGCTATTAATCAAAATATAAAATAAACATCCATCCATGATAAATTAAATAAATCAAGTATTGAAATTAAATAAATTAAAGCATAAGAAATAAATCAAAGCATAATCAAGTATGGAATTGAATAAAGCAAATAAAAGTCCAATTATGGCTACTGTGACTTCTTATAGAATTAAAATAAATTAGGGTTTTATGTTTTAAAGGGTTGGTAAGACTCCTTGATTAATAAAATTAAGGTTTGAATGATGACATCATGAAACTAGGGTTTTAAACACTTTAAAATACTTTAATTTGTGATTTTTGGTTATTGGGTTCCTAAGCTACTGTGTAAAAATTAGGTTTTTATGTTTTTATGTTTTTTAATGTTTTAAAAGGATTAGGGTTCATAAAAATTAGGGTTTAAGGTTTTAAAAGGGTTAGTGTTCATTATTTTGAATTTTGGAAGTTGAATTTGGATTTGATTTTTTGGAAGTAGGGTCACGGGTGGTGAATAATTTTTAAGAATTTGGAAATCAATTTGATAATTTCATGAAGTTTTATGAATTTAAACAAACAAATTAAAGTTTTATAACTAGAAAAGATGTTTTAGAAGACTTTTTGAAGGAAAAAGTACCAAGTTTAAAGTTTTGAAAGAAACAGAATTTGATTTTGGTTTTGTTGAAAAATATGTTCAATTAGAGTTTTAAGGTTTTTAAGAAGAAAAAAATAACAATTTTAAGCCTTTTGGATGATAAACCAATGAAATAAGGTTTTTTTTTGCTTTATAAAAACTAAATTAAAGTTCAAAGGTTTTTAATTTTGATTTCATAAATTTGCTACTGTGTAAAAAAACAATTAAAGAAAATTAATTAACACATACCTTCTTTTGATGATTTCTCCAAAAACAATTCTTCTCGAATGAACTAGCTTCAAAGACAAGCCCTTTTTTGCCTTTGAATCCTCTAAATCGTGCTGCTGCTATTCCAGAAAAGAGTTGAATTGAATTTCTTCTTTTCCTTCCTTGATTTGGTTTCAAATTTTTGAAACTTCTCTTGGATTTTTGCCTCCCCTTTTTTAATTGTCTTTGGTCCTTATTTATAGTGGTTTGAAGTTGTTTATTCCTAATTAGTTAAGGTAAGTAATATTAATTAAAAAAAGAGAAACCAAAACCTAATTGGATTAGGTTTCAAAAAATTTGCGTCGGAAAATTTGCGCTGCCGAAAAAAAACTGCTGCGGAAAAACTGCGATGGAAAAAAAATCTGCTGCAGCTCGCGCGGAGTGGGCCTGTAAGCTATTTCGCAGGCAAAAAATTTCTGCATGCGAAATAGCTTCACAAGCAGAAAATTTCTGCGTGCGAAATAGCACAGTGATTTCGCCCGCATGAATTCCTTGCGGGCGAAATGCCCCCGTGCCCACAAGATTTCGCCCGCATGATTTTTTCGTCGTCGATTTTATTTTTATTTTTATTTTTTTACTTTTATTTGTTATTTCTATTTTTTATTAATAAAAATTAGATACTAAAGCAAAAATTATTTAATAAAAATTATTTTGGACCAATTAGACAACAAAAATCATTTAGACTAAATAAAACATATTGGACCGGATTGGGTAAAAAATTAAGGGTCTACAATCATCATCGCATTTAAAACAAATGGGGCATACTTCAACATATTAGTACACATTTACACTTTTCACATTTTTCACACACATCACATTTAGCCATTCTCCAATGGCTTACCATGCCATAGTCAATGTAAGTCAAATATTATTACTTCAAATAATGCCATACACACACATTCACATAAATCAAGTAGCATAGCACATTCATTATATGTGATGTATTATGCTTAAAATCAATAAAATGAATTAAATTCAATATAAAAGTATGTATTAACCTTTTCCAAATGCACTCCAACCTAAAAGCACTACTTGATCTAAAAAGTGAAGAGCATTTAGATCAAGTAGTGCTTTTAGCTTAGAGTGCATTTGGAGATTAATAAGTGGCCACTCTATCAATCTAACATATAATCCAATGCATTCAGCTCATAACAAGGCATATTAATGGAAATTAGTGAATTAAGCCATTTAATATAATCTACTACAAATCCTAAGCATGGATAATTTAGCTCATTATCAAATAAAAATAGAATTGATCTCAACAGAATTCAAATCACAAATCTTCACTGAAATATTAATGTATATCAACAACAAAATTTGAAAAACAAATTAATTGAAAGAACATAAAAACCACTTTTGACGATAATTAGAGTTAGAACTTCTTGTTCATTCTCCTAGCTCAACTTGAATTTGATGAAGAACGTCCAAGCCTCCTTCAAGCTTTTTAATCAATGCTTCTATCTTTGTGAAAATGAAAAAAATGGAAATCTCTCTCAAGATCTAAAAAAATTCTTTGCATTCATCAAAGATCCATCTCTCTTAAGAGCTTATTCAAAAACTCTCTAAAACTACCAAAAATATCACCTAAGAACTCCAAAAAAAAATGTCCAAAAACTGTCAAAAGCACTCCACAAAGAAGAAGAAGCACTCCAAACTATGTAGTTTTTTTTTTCTCCTATGCACTTTCTCCTTTAAACATTCACCCATTCTCCAAATTTAATCCCTCTTTTTCTTATGTCATCCCCTTTTGTCAAGTTATTACACAACATTCTAGCCTTGTTTTATTTTAAAAAACTCACCATTCTTATCTAAAACATGCAAGCCATCCCTCTTTGTCTCCCTTTCTATCTAAAATATCCACCTCAAAAAATGTTTTCCCATTTTGCTTCTTTTCTAGACACAGCTCCATTTTAGTTTGTCTTGGCCATGTGTGCTATGTTTCTCTTAGGAAACAACCAAGACTTTTAAACATGTTCAATATTGCTTCCTCTCATTCTTATTTTCTTAGAGTGGAACACAACCAAGTTTCATCCATCCTGGCCATGTCTAATGTGACATGGTAAGTGACATGGCCAAGATAATGGGTATGTCTAGTTCTATGTAAATTTCAAGTTCTTCTTATGAGGGACATGACTAAGAGAAGTGAATGTGTCCAATTATGCATAAACTTTAAGTTCTTTTTGTTAAAGACATGGCCAAGCTTTAAGTTGTCCTGGCCATGTCATGTGACATGGTCAGTGACATGGCAAGGATAAGTGGGTTTGTCACATTCTTTAAAGTTTCTTGGCCATATCATGTGACATGACCAAGACATGTGGGTGTGTTCAATTCTACTTCTTTTAATGAAATTTCAATCAAGAGACACGACCATGCTTTGGTTTGTCTTTGCCAAGACAATGGGACATGGCAAATGACATGACCAGGACATGGGACATGGGCAGTGTCATGGCCAAAATGAGTAGGTGTGTCTTATTCTGACAAAATTTCCATTCTTTCTCATGAGGGACACAACCAAGACACTAAATATGTCTAACTTTTCCTTGAAGTCTTGCCTTAAATTTTTGCTTTCAACCATGGACTTTGCCTCTTTTCTCATGAATTACTTGCTTCAAATTGACCTATAAAAACATTGCAACAATCTTAAACAAACATTTATAAAATAACTAAAAAGTACACAAAATTAAACTTAAAAACATATATAAAAATTGGTTATAACAATTGCCCCACACTTAATTCTTTGCCTATCCCAAGCAAAGTTGAATTAAACAAAGCAAAATAAGAACATTTTTAACAAGTTCATAATTTATAAGATAGCATCAAGAGTTCATTTTATAATATCCATAATCATTATAAAAACTAATAAAATTAATATTCATGCAATCCAATGGCTTTCCATGCATGCCTATGTATGTCGCTCCCTCACAAAAATCTCTCAGTTGTTTGATCAAGGTAGTGTTTGCACTCTTACATTCAATGAAAGAGTTTCTTCACAAGCTTGCTTATCAATTAATTCTTCGTCACTTAATTACAATTGAGCATCAGTCATAAGGACTTTCATTTAGTTGTAATGGGTTTAAGGTAAAGGTATGACATTTGGAGATTGTGAGCTTATTCATTAGGTTCAAGAGCAATTCAAGAATGAAGCAACTAAACATTATTATAACCCAATAGTGTTTAGAACAACCTCTACTTAATTAGTACTTGCATCTCAAATACCCTTTATTGGAGGGATATGATCCTTTTTATTCTTTTGCACGGATCATAGCCTAACTTATTCCAACCTTAACTATAAGAACAAAATTTTTTTTTTTTAGAATTCTAAAGAAACTTCAACCACTAAATTTAAACCCACACTTAAATTAACACAACCACTTCAATTACAAAATTCATCAATTGCTCTTGTTCCTAATGATAGGGCAAGAGACGGAATGAAATGGCTCAAGGCTCAAGTCAATGTGTAAAAGCAAGAATTGGGAAAAATGAAATAGGTTCAAAGTTATCTTACTAAAGATATATAAAGGTTGGTCTTTTAAGCTAAATGGGTATACCTAGGTGCCTTAATCATGTCAATGCTTGAATCAAATTTTTAATGTGATCTCGAAATGCATACCTAGGCTCCCCCAAGTATGAAAATTTATGCTTCTTTGCAGGTTTAGTTGCTACATTTTTCTCAACACCTCTTCTTTTCCTTTGATTTTGCTTATTGGGGTGGTAGCTGCCCTTATTGCCCCAGTTAGACAGCACATGATTCTACTGGTCTTGTAGAATAGGGATTGATTCCTCATTTTTCATTCGATATTTATTAGTGAACATATTTCCCGTTGATGCTGCCTTTCCCTTCTTTCTTATGTCAATGGGAGATGCCTCATTAGCATTGTTGATGATCTCCAGAATTTGAATCAACTGGGTCTTCATAATTTCAACCAATTAATCTTGTAGCTCGGCCATCCTAGCTTTGACAACTTCATCGATTATGTCCCATAGCTGGTTTGCATCCATCCTTGAAATGTTGTAGGTAGTGTTGTTGTATGCTCTTGAATTATCGTATTCTAGGTGTGTGAGCCAGAAGGGATATGAGATACAAATGTATACATGTATGCATGTATGCGTAAATAATCAACAAAGATAAGTAGAACGTCCCTTACAACCTTATAACATCCACACACGAATGGCGAGTCTCTTTTCCTAGGTAATATGTGTGAGCGGGGATTTTCGCCCCCACTCCCGGTGGAATGGTTCTTGCGACTTCGGCACTGTTTAGGCTTGGGGCCTTAGAGAACACGGACCTAAGTCTGAAGAAAATGGATTCGCCACCCGGACGGGCTGGGAAAAAGAAAGGGATGGATGACTTGATTCCTAAGGAATCCCCAACCCCCTAATGGGTTCGAAAAGTTGGGTACGTGTGGGGAAGGTGAGAAATGGCCCAGCACCCCCACAACGCCTGATTCATTGGAACCGGCCACCTTTACAAGTCTCAATATTATAAAATTCTTAAATATAGCAATATTATCCATATTACATGCAACAATTGAAATTAAGCATCGTTATATTAAAATCAAAGCAGTGTCCAAACAAAGCAAATAAATGGACGCCCATCCGAAGATGGAAACATGCCCTTACATAATCCATGCCTAAATATGACACCCACCGAAAGGTAGAAACATGTCCTTTACATTGGTTCTAAAATAGAAAAGCAATTTAAATTACATGATTTTTAACTAATGAGGTACCCACCAAGTGGAAACATACCTTTTACAACATTTGGAAATCTAAATAAATCGAAAAAGTAAATAACAATTCATCATAAATAAATCATTCATCAAAGATATTAAACATCAATAGAATGTAAACATCCATGATAAACTAAATATGTAACACCCTGATACCCTATATAAGTACTATGCGTATACCTAGTATACATACAGTAAATATATAAAGTATAAGGATGTCACTTTTCGTTACCTTTTAAAACCTGTAACAGAGTTCAAACCATAATACATTAATTTAAACAACATTTACAAAATCATTATCTTTATTAAAACTTCATTTATACATATAAATACTCTCTCGTCAGAAATACATCATAATTAAAATTTATACATGTATGCATTACCCTCTAGTTGGTCTCAACAAACTTTACTCTTCTTGTGGCATAACAAAGACTTCATATCTTCCATCTATATACCTGCGCGAATAAACACCCGCGCTAAGCCCGAGAGTTTAGTAGTCCAAATATAAAATATAAACATATAGTATAGAAGTATTGATATATAATGATACATCGATTCAATATATAATTAGTTCTTATCATATCTTCTTTTCTTTTTAATTTTATCTTTAATATATCCTAGCTAATTTCATATATGATGTATATATATACATAATATTATCACCAACCCCAATGCATCACCAATACTCAAAACCAATATATTAATACCTACATTATATATATACCACACCAACCATTATTGCAATACACACTTTACATATCATACCAATTATTATTGCAATACACACATTACATATCATACAGTCATTATTGCAATACACACATTACACATCATATCACTCATTATTGCAATACACAATTTACATATCATATAAATCATAAATCATATTTCCAATAAAGACAACCTTTATCATCAACCACAATTCATTTACATATTACACTTAATAACACTATATTATTCACAATTCACCAAGCATAATTCATTATTAATACTCACAATCAGTATTTCAATACTTGCATTTCACATTGACAATAAAGACAGACTCGGGCCCAAAACACTAATATGTTATTCAAAGTTCAGAGTTACTGCTTTGGTTCATAGTCACAATCATCACGCCCGTAGGCAATGTATATACATGTATCTCTATCCATGGATAGTGTAACAGACCCAGTCTCTTGGACCATCAACTCAACACATATGAGGAGATCCTCAACCCGGCAAGACTGTTACAAATCATATATCTCATATTCACAATTCTCATAGTGTAACAGACCCAGTCTCTTGGACCATCAACTCAACACATATGAGGAGATCCTCAACCCGACAAGACTGTTACCTTTCATCATTTCTTAGGCATGCCACCCAAATCCAGAACTCTGAAACTGAATAACATATTAAACAAACAATTCATTTATTATTTCATTATCAATCTCATCATCAATTAGGCCAACATGCCTTATCTCTTTCAATTGAATTATCATAGCCAATCACAATGGCTTCATATCATATCATATCTCAATCCATATGATACATATAGCATCATTGATATCATATTTCAAAGTATATTATTCATATAATACATTGCCATACACAAGATTCACAATGCATATAACATAACATTTTCTCACTTCTCAAAAACACATTAACATCATTCATTACTAAAGCATTTATCATAACAAATTGCACATACCTTAAGAATGATCCTCATTTCTTCCTACCTTTCCCATTTCATATTTCATCCTTTATATATATTCTTCATTTACATTCACAATATAATAGCTTATTTAACACTTTCATCCCAATGTGTTAATGTTCAAAGACATAAGGATATACAATCAAATAGGGTTTATGCTTACCTTGTTAATGATCTTCACATCCTTCACATCATTCAATCATCACCTTAGTCCAATTATGTTAACAATATAATAGATCACTTAACACATTTGCAAACAAATGTGTTAAGCCTCAAATTATGTAATTAAATACAATCATATGTATTGGTACTTACCTCAAGAACTAGTCCCATCAATCTATACATTTCTTTTCTTTCCAAGAATTCTCCACATTTAGGTTAATGCAACCCAATCTCTTCAAAACCTTTGAGGGACACGGGCAGCACCACTTGAGGGACACGGTTAGGGCAATTCAACCTCTTCACAATCTAATCCAAAAGGAATATTAGCAAAATGACCATATGAATAGTACATTCTGGTTTAAGACTCCATTTTATCCTTATTTTGAAAAATTGTATAAAATAATCTACTTGACTAAAAATTCTAAAATTTTTACATAATTTAGTTTTTTATCTTAAAATAATTCCTTTAAAATTTCAGATCAAACTGAACACAAAATCTTGGTCAAATAGTTCACCTAACCAGACTGCCCCAATTGCCCTGCATCCTGGCAGCAGTTCTGAACTTTGTGAATTCCATAAATCAAATTCAATCAACGTGGTTCCAAATTATTTTTATCAAATACTAGACTCACTAAGAAACAACATATCCAAAATTAAATTGGATATGATTTTTCTACATTTTATTAAAAATCCCGAAATATAGCTGTCTCAGTTAAGGTACCTGCTGGAACAAGTCTAATAAAAATAATCTTTCTAAACTCATAACCATTCCAAAATCGAATCAACATATTTTTCAGTCATTCTAGACTCATAGAGGCACAACATATCAAAAATTCACTTCAAGAACATTTTTCTATAATTAATTAAAAATCATACAAGTCACAGCCTTTACTAATTGTAAAACAGAAAAAAAAATTCACTAAACACAACTCTTACTCTTCCATCACCAACACCAACCTAGCTTCTTATCTTTAATTCCATTTCAACACTTTTACACACACCATACACAAACACACTCCATCAAACTCAAACAAAATTCCAAATAGAACAAGAGAAATCAAGAGAAAACTTACCTTAAATGAAGAAATTCCACAAATCTCTAACCAAAACCCTTGATTCCTTCTTCAATTTGATTATAGAACTTCAAACACCTCCCTAGCTCTTTCTCTTCTTCAATGGCCGGCCTCTTCAAGAATGAAAGAAGAAAATACCAATAAGTCAACCACTTTTCTTCTTTTAATCTCCACCATGCAACTTAACCAAAGAAAATTACCTCCATGCCCTTCATCCATTTAATTAATCTTTTGTCTCATATATACCCATATATATAATTTCACATGCCACAAATAAATATCATCTTGTATTGACCAACCCTTTTGACCAATGTATATGTTAGTTATACAACCATATAAACAACATATACACTTCTCTCTACACCCTCTTTTCTTCTCAAAACACAAATACCTATACATTCTTTTCCCAACTTCTTTTCTCTTGTAATTTAACACATATATTCAATCCAATATATAACAATAACATAATCAAAACTTTTAAGGTATACATGAGGATATTACAAAATAAATGAAGCATTGAACTTAAATAAATCAATAAAGCATTGAAAATAAATTAAATCATATAATAGACTACATAATAAAATATAAAATTAAATAAAGCAAATAAAGATTTAAATTAGGGCTACTGTTTCTATTTAAGATTCTTTATTTAATGTGTTTAGGGTTTTGGAATTCATGGGTTTAAGCTACTGTAATTTTAAAAGAATTGAAATGGAGCAAAGTTTTATAATTTAAGAGGTTGATAAAGTTCCTTAGTTAACCAAATGAATGTTTGAGGAGTGAAATTATGAAATTAGGGTTTGGACACTTTAAAACATTTAGATTTATAATTTACAATTACTAGATCATTGTTTTGTATTTACCATACTGAATTTTAATATTTAAATTTATAAGGTTTTAAGATTTTAAAGATTAGGATATAGAAAAATTAGGGTTTAAGGTTTTAAGGGAATTAGGGTTTAAGAAAACTAGGGTTTAGAATAATTGGTTTGAGGTTACTGTCTTGATTCTAAAGTTGAGTTAGGGTTTAGTGCTTTCGAAGAATATATTTTATTTTAGAATTTGGTGAAACAATTTATAGTTATATGAATTTTTAGTAAAATAAACAAATGATTTAAGGTTTATAGGAACAAAAAAGATATTTTTAGGGCTTTTGGAAAGAAATAGATTCAACTTAGGGTTTTTGGGAAGAAACGGATTCAATTTAGGGTTTTGAAAAATTAGAAAGCAAATTAGGGTTTTGGTAAATTTTGAAACGATTTAAGGTTTTGAAAGGCTAGAAAGTAGATTAGGGTTTTAAGATTTTGAAGAAACAGAAACAACAATTTTTTAATCTTGAGTGATGAAGCTACAGTAAAGAAAAATAAAGAAATTCATACCTTCGTTTGTTGGTTCCACCAAAATTTTTTTCTTAGATGAAAAAGAACAAAGGCAAGATGGTTGCCTTTGATGGATTGAATTTGCTTGTTTGCTTTTCTCAAAAAGTCCGATTGATTCAAAGTTTTTCAATTCACTCGATTGTCCTTTTTTTTTCCTGAATTTCTATCCCAGATTTCACCTCCCCCCTTTCTGTGTTGATTTAGTCCTTATTTATAGAAGATTTTTATGATTAATTTTAGTTATTCACAAAATTTAACTTTAATTAGGAAAAGGAAACTAAAACCAAATTGTATTTGGTTTTGAAAAAATTTGCGTCGAAAAAATTTTGCTGGAGAAAAAAAACTGCTGCGGAAAAATTATGCTGGCAAAAAATTGCTGCGGAAAATTACGCTGGAAAAAAAGCTGCCACAGCTGGCTGTGGAGCAAAAATTGGCCTGGGGGCCATTTCACCCGCAGGAAATTCCTGCGAGCAAAATGGTTTTCTTGTTGACGAAGTGGCCCAAGGCCATTTCGCCGCAACCCTTTTCGGCGATGAAATTTTTTGTCGCCAATTTTCCATCACCGATTTTTTAATTTTTTATTTATTTGTTTATTATTAATTTTTATTTTTTATTAATAGAAATTAGATACTAAAGCAAATATTATTTAATGAAGATAACAAAAATTGTTTTGGGTTAATTAAAATATATTGGATAACACAAAAATGATTTTGCACTAATTAAAATATATTGGACCGGACTGAGTCAATAATTAAGGGTCTACAATATGGTTAACAAAATACCAACATGGGATACTTTGTTTTCGAATATTTCCCTCGGACGTTTCAACCAATAGTTATATTTTCAAAAATGGAAATCAGTTCATGATAATTCCCATTAATTAGGTTTTAATCCATTCAACCAACTAAAGTATCTTTTATGCTATATTGGATTAAAACTAAATTAAGAAGTTTATTATAAATAGATTTCTCACTTGAAAAAGTAACTAATGATTCATGCAAAAAATAAGCTTATGATTAATTATTCTTAGTATAAACTAGGCTCACAATTGATTTTTTGTATTTCGTAATTGACCAAAATAATTTGCAAGCTCTTTGTAAGAAAAGGTTAGATGGAAATAATTTTTTTTCTAAGCCCATTATAAAAAGATTTTAGGAAAAAATGGATTTTGGGCTTAGTATTTGGGTCAAGAGAAAAGAATTTTTGATTGGTTTATGAAAAAGTCTTATGTCCAAAGACCATCTTAAAATGTTTTGAAAATATCTTTGGTCTTTTGGACTTTAAAGAAAATTTTATTTTGAGCTTACAATATACTTAGGTCATATTAGAAAAAGAATAAACCAAATAAGCCATGATTTAAGCCGAGATAAATTAACCGTAGTCAAAGAACATGCATTTGGGGTAAAACCTAAGGAAAGTAACTAGGCCAATTACATGAGCTTTAGTCTTTTGGTTAAAAGGCTTAGGTTCCCATAGCAAGTATATACCAAATGATACGAGGCTATGAGTGGTTATGCCATGCTCGATCTCCATACCTTGAGTGAAAGTATGGTATCCCTTAAATAACATAACACGGGTAACACGGGCGTCCTAACTCACGCACACGATGCAATCTAATATGATGCAATGGGTAATATCATTATAAGAAAGAATAGAATAATATAAAGACCAATGGAATCAACTTCTCTTATCCCTAGTGGAGTCGCCAATGTGAGCGGGGATTTTCGCCCCCACTCCCAGTGGAATGGTTCTTGCAACTTCGGCACTGTTTAGGTTCGGGGCCTTAGAGAACACATACCTAAGTCCAGAGAAAATGGAGTCGCCACCCGGAGGGGCCGGGTAAAAGAAAGGGGTGAATGACTCAATTCCTAAGGAATTCCCAAACCCCTAATGGGTTCGGAAAGTTGGGTACGTGTGGGGAAGGTGAAAATGGCCCAGCACCCCCACAATGCCCGGTTCATTGGAACCAGCCTCCTTTACAGGTCTCAATATTATAAAATTCTTACATATAACAATATTATCCATATTACATGCAACAATTGAAATAAAGCATCATTGTATTAAAATCAAAGCAGTGTCCAAACAAAGCAAATAAATGCACACCCATCCGAAGGTGGAAACATGCCCTTACATAATCCATGCCTAAATAGGACAACCATTGAAAGGTAGAAACATGTCCTTTACATTGGTTGTAAAATAGAAAACCAATTTAAATTACATAATATTTAACTAATGAGGGACCCACCAAGTGGAAACATACCTCTTACAATATTTGGAAATTTAAATAAAGTGATAAAAGTAAATAACCATTCATCATAAATAAATCATTCATCAAAGATATTAAACATCAATAGAATGTGAACATCCATGATAAACTAAATAAATTAAGCATTGAACTTAAATAAATCAACAAAGCATTGAAAATAAATTAAAGCATATAATAGACTACATAATAAAATATAAAATTAAATAAAGCAAATAAAGATTTAAATTAGGGCTACTGTTTCTATTTAAGATTCTTTATTTAATGTGTTTAGGGTTTTGGAATTCATGGGTTTAAGCTACTGTAAATTTTAAAAGAATTGAAATGGAGCAAAGTTTTATAATTTAAGAGGTTGATAAAGTTCCTTAATTAACCAAATGAATGTTTGAGGAGTGAAATTATGAAATTAGGGTTTGGACACTTTAAAACATTTAGATTTATGATTTATGATTTATAATTAATAGATCATTGTTTTTTATTTACCATATTGAATTTTAATATTTAAATTTATAAGGTTTTAAGATTTTAAAGATTAGGATATAGAAAAATTAGGGTTTAAGGTTTTAAGGGAATTAGGGTTTAAGAAAACTAGGGTTTAGAATAATTGGTTTGAGGTTACTGTCTTAATTCTAAAGTTAAGTTAGGGTTTAGTGTTTTCGGAGAATATATTTTATTTTAGAATTTGGAGAAACAATTTATAGTTTTATGAATTTTATTAAAATAAACAAACGATTTAAGGTTTATAGGAACAAAAAAGATATTTTTAAGGCTTTTGGAAAGAAACAAATTCATCTTAGGGTTTTTGGAAAGAAACAGATTCAATTTAGTGTTTTGAAAAATTGGAAAGCAAATTAGTTTGGTAAATTTTGAAATGATTTAAGGTTTTGAAAGGCTAGAAAGTAGATTAGGGTTTTAAGATTTTGAAGAAACAGAAACAACAATTTTTTAATCTTGAGTGATGAAGCTACTGTAAAGAAAAATAAAGAAATTCATACCTTCGTTTGTTGGTTCCAACAAAAATTATTTCTTGGATGAACAAGAACAAAGGCAAGATGGTTGCCTTTGATGGATTGAATTTGCATGTTTGCTTTTCTCAAAAAGTCTGATTGATTCAAAGTTTTTCAATTCACTTGATTGTCCTTTTTTTTTCTCCTGAATTTCGATCCCAGATTTCACCTCCCCCTTTCTGTGTTGTTTTAGTCCTTATTTATAGCAGATTTTTATGATTAATTTTAGTTATTCATGAAATGTAATATCCTCATTTATGCCCTAGAAGTTTTGCATATTGTTGTTGTTGTTGTTATACTAACTGGATTGAATGTTTATATTGTGCTAAGAAAAGAAATTGGGAGGAGAATGCTTGTGTGTTTGTGTTTTGGAAAGAAAATAGGGTTTAGAGAGAATGGTATATGTTGTGTATATGATATATATATAACATATAAATGGGTCAAAGGGAGAGTCAAGGTGTTGGTTAGTGGAAGAAGATATTTTTTTGTGTTGAGTGTGTAATTACATTTATGGGCTTATATAAGACAAAAGGTTAGTTTTATGTTTGAGGGCATTTTGGTAATTGCTTGGATTAAATCACTTGGTGGAGATTAAAAGCAAAATTTGACTTGGTGTCTTCATTATTTCCTTTTTTCTTTCAAGAGGTGGCCGGCCATTGAAGAGAAGAGAGAGCAAGAAAGGTGTTCTTGATGCTAGGAGCAAATTGAAGAAATAATTAAAGGATTTGACAAGGGATTTGTGAAATTTCTTCTTTTTAAGTAAGTAATCTTTTGTTTTCTTTACTTATTTGGAAGTTGTGTTGGAAGTGAGTTAGGGTTTGGTGATTTTGTGATTTGATGGATTTGAGATGTGTTGTGTTGTGTTCTCAAGTATTAAATTGGTTTAAGTTAATAGTTTATATAGTTGTTGTTGTTAGAAGTGGTAGATGTTGATTTGGAAGGATGGAGAAGGATGTTGGTTTTGGGGTTTTGAGATGATGTGTGTGTTTAATTGTTATATTAATGTATTGTGAAGTGTTTCTTGTGATGAATATGTGTTTAGAACATTGTTTATGTTCATTTGAAATATGTTATATGATGAATATTGTGTTTGAGTGCAATTGAGAAAGTGTTGGTTTTAGTTAGGTTGTGTTTGTGGGTGACACGGCCAAGTGCATTTAAAGGGACACGGGCGTGTCATTTATTTGAGGAAGCTACTGCCTCTTTTCTTTTTAAGGACACGGGCGTGTCACTCAAGTTGGTTGGGCGTGTCATTTATTTGAGGAAGCTACTGCCTCTTTTCTTTTTAAGGACACGGGCGTGTCACTCAAGCTGGTTGGGCGTGTCAATCAAGTGAGTTGGGCGTGTCCTTCAAATGATTTGAACATTGTTTGATTTCTTGGTTCTCTTTGCATGGTTTAAATTCTTCAAAGGTAGTGTGGTCTCTAAACCTCAACATAAACATTTTTAAACATGCTTAAATTAAGGAATAACTTGATCAAACACTTGTGGATGATCCTAAAGCTATAAATAATATAAGTTGTTCTTGCATTGTTGATATTTGTGAATGATGCTATGTGAGATATAATGTGATCATGAATGTGATAAATATACACTTGAATAATGAAGTGTTATATTGTGAAATGAAAGGTGAAGCCATTGTTATTGGCTAAGGTGATTCAATGGAGATAAATGAGGCATGTTTGTCTAAATGATAATGAGAATTGAGAATGAAATCTAAATGAATTGTGTGGCTAATGTGTTATTCCATTTTCAGAGTTTGTTGTTGGTGGCATGCCTAATAAGTGTAACAATCTCTTGAAATTAGGTTGGATTGAATCCTTGAAGCCTAATTGAGATGTTACCACCCTTGAAGCTAGGTTGGGTTTTGTTCTTGAAGCCAAGTTGGGTTGAAGCTTAGCATGCTTTGCTCCCCTTGAAGCTTGGTTGAACTTAATCCTTGAAGCCTAGTTGGGTTTATGATATTGATAAATGTGATGATAGAACCAAAACATTAACTCTGAAAATTGAATGGCATATTAGTGTGTTTTGGGCCCATGTATGTGTTTGTTTAGATGTAATTGTTGAATGGTGAAATGTTTGAATAATGAGACCATGCTTGTCTTTGTTTAGTGTTGATTATGAATGATTAAATGGATACAAATGAAGTATATGGAAAGATATTGAAATGTGATTTGTAATGTGAAAGTATGTGGTTAGTTTTGCATATATGATGTTACATGTATAATATGGATTGAGAAATGACATTGCATTGTACTAAGTCATATCATTTGCATGATTATCTTACTAAGCCGTTGGCTTAGCGCGATAGTGTTTAATCGCGCAGGTAATAGAGTTGATAGAGTTGAACCTGAGAGCTCTACGAGACTGAGTGAGAGTAGACCTTGAAGATATGATTTTTGGGAGCTTAAAGATCAGAGCAAACTTGCCAATCATGTATACTTCTTTATATTTTGTAAAGATATGTTTAATATGTAAATATGCACATATTTTATAACTTCCGCTGTGTAATAGTTAAATGTATATGTAAATATAACTAATATGTTTTGTTTTATAAGTAAATGATTTACTTTTCTATAATGTTTAATGATAAGGATATTGTATCAAGTTTAAAGTGTTTTGAATGTTAAGAAAACCGTAGCATCCCTATATTTGGTGCACTTATGCTACATTGTTGTGGTTGTAGTGTGTGTGCATTGGATATGGGGGTGTTACATGAAATCTAACATTAATTAAGAAAAGGAAACCGAAACCTAATTGTATTTGGTTTAAAAAAAATTGAGTCAGAAAAATTTTGTTTGCGAAAAAATGCTGTTGCGGAAAAATTGTGCTGGCAAAAAAAACTGCTGTGGAAAAATTGCGCTGGCAAAAAAGCTGCCGCAGCTGGTTGCGGGGCGAAAATTGGCCTGCGGGCCATTTTGCCTGTAGGAAATTGTAACACCCTTATACCCTATATACGTACAATACATATTTTCACCATATGTAAAATACGCATATACGATATAAAAATGTCACGGACCGATTTAATAAAAAATTTTATATTTCTGTTTTAAGATTTCAAATACTAATATATAAAATAAATAGTATATAAATAATATTTGCTTGTTATATGAATCAAAAATAAATATTTTATATGAAAATCTCTAGGAAAAATTCGCCAGAGTTTTATTTGTAATTTGAATATTTCCAAAATTCAACAAAACACAACCTACATAAAGGAAACACTCCCAATAAAAATAAATTCACCATTTCACCAATACTTCTCAATTTCTCCATATTTTTTCAAAATACTTATATATAGATATATAAATTAACAACACATACAAAATCCCATCTGAACAAATTATTCAAAACATTCTTTACAATTTACATTATATACTTCCAAAAACATATCATAACATATATAATATCAAAATACATTGTAATATCAAATATCTACATGCTGGCAACTAGCTCTGATTTTGATGTACCAAAAAATAACTCTTCAAGCTCAATAAATACAAACCTAGACCTGACCAAGTCTAGTAGAACTATCCGGCTCTACTAAATCATCCATGACACCTGCGCGACGAATTGCAATCGCGCTAAGCCGAAGCCTAGTGGTACAAACTTTGATAATAACAATAAAACTCAATGTAATGTCAATGCACAATGCATATAGATGTTACATCATTCTACTTTCTTATATTTTTCAAATATTTCATAATCACAACTCATAGCATTACATTGCTCAATTGTATCAAAATTCATAATTCACATTAAAGCAAAGACAAGCATGGGCCCAAAAGGATCTAATATGCTATTTAAATTTCAGAGTTACTGCTTTGGTCCATATTGACACCATGTGTCTAGCCCCGTAGGCAATATATCCATGGATAATGTAACAGCCCCAGTCTCTTTGACCTCAACCCGGCTAGACCCTTAGGCCCCAGTATCTTGGTCCTCAACCCGACTAGACTGCCAAAGTTTTTAAGGCTTACGACCTAGTCTTTTCACCCCAAAAACATCATATTTATCATTTATCAGCTGGGCTCGGCTTACGACCCGGTCTTTTCACCTGCCCAGTAATTCATAGGCATGCCGCCAAACCTAAAACTCTAAAAATTGAATAACATACTAGGCACACAATTTATTCATTTTTCTCATTATTAATCTTTCTTTTTGTCACATATTCAATCTAAGCACATTGCCTTATTTTCACTTTTCTCATTTTTCACATCTTGCTCAATTTTCTCAATTTTCTCACTTTTCTCATTTTTATCAATATCAATTCATTTCATTATTCCACATATCTCATTTTTACATTCACAACACATTACCAAATTACTTTGGGTATTTTCACATAATATACATATTTCACATGCTAAGCAAATTAGCCATTATCAATGGCTTTTCACAATGCATTTAACACATTTATGACATTACAAATGTCATAGCATATTATTCATACACAATCAATGAACTAAGTAGCTTAACACATTTTTCAACCAAAATGTGTTAAGTCCAAATGTTATGCAAATATAGACATTATATTCAAAGTTTGTACATACCTTCACTAGCAACCTAAAGCAAGCTTAACACAACCTCCAATCCTATCCTTCCAACTTGCCCTTCACCACTTGGATGAAGCAAATCAACCTCCCTCAATGCCTATACCAAATGTGATCATACATAATCATTTAATATCACATTCTAAGGTATTCTCAACATCAAACCATAATTAAACATCACTCTAAACCAAATTCCAAAATTAAGCATCACCTCACTTTAACTTTGAAAAACCATGTCAAGCCATTTAAATTAGTGTTTTAAGTTTATTAATATCATTAAAAACATATTTTAATACATTTAAATCATTTACATTATAACAATACACTCTTATACACAAAATCTCAAAAATGGCATAACCTTCCACCATTGAAGGTTTTCTATTCCAACACAATCCATTACTCATTTCAAGCTTATATTCATCACTTTTAACACAAAACAACATGCTTAAACAAATAAAATTACACAATTCAACCACTTTGGAAAATCACTTTTCCAAAACCCTAAATCTCCACTTCCACTCTCAAACTCCAACCAAACACAACCAAATCCAATATTTGACTTTAAAATACTTGTTTATGTATCAAAACAACTCATTTGGAATCAATTTACACAATTAAAAACCATGATTTTAAAACTCCAAAAATTACATAACCCTAAATTCTCTCTCTTCACCATTCTTTAACCAAACTCCATCATCTCTTCAATCTAACCTTAGAATCATTGTTAACTACCCAAAATAACATCATACACTCCAATTCCAACAATTATAATATACTACATCAAAATCCAAATTCTCACATAATACAAATTTTCAAGGAATTCAAAGAAAAGAGTTGGAAACTTACTAGTTTTGGTGGAAATCACCAAAAATCCACTTGAAACTTGTTAAATCCTTCAATTTATAGAGTATGGAAGAATAAAATTCATGCTCCAAACTCCCATGGAAAACGTCCTAAAGGAAGAAGAAGAAGAAGAAGACTTTTCTTAATATTTCTTTTCCTTTTCATCTTTTTTTTAACCATATATATATATTAAAATAATTTAATAATTATTTATTTATTTATTTATTTAATAAATTAAAAGTCCTAAATTCCCTCTTCCATTAAAAAATAATTTATTTTTGAATTATTTTATTAATTTTGAATTTCTAAGATTTAATTACCAAAATACCCTTATACTTTGACTTTTCTTTTAAAAAAGTGTTGACTTTTATATGTTGTATATATTTTACATATATATCACATATATGTTCCAATTTTTCATTTAAAACACCTTCATTTTTCATTTAAAACCATTAATTTAATTTATCCGTTTAAATTATAATTTATTTTATCAAATTTTCAAAAATTAGAACTTTTCAAAAATTTAGGATATTATACATATGCACAAGTAATATGTATCTTATATATACATCAAATGTACCTTATATGTGTACTAAATATTAAGTATGTAATGTATTAATCCAACATATACAATTAATATACCATATGTATATGTTATATATACTCTAGATATATATATTGAGTATATACAATTTATATCTCCAAATACTTATTTAATTTCTCCAAAATCACGGATGTTACAAAAATCCTGAGGGCGAAATGGCCCAAGGCCATTTCGCCGCAACCCTATTTGGCGAAGAAATTTTTCATCGCCGATTTTTATTTTTATTTATTTTTATTATTTTTATTTTTTTATTAATAGAAATTAGATACTAAAGCAAATATTATTTAATTAAGATAACAAAATTATTTTGGACTAATTAAAATACATTGGACAACACAAAAATTATTTTTGACTAATTAAAATATATTAGATCGGACTGGGTCAAAAATTAAGGGTCTACAGTTTGCCCCCTGCTTGAATGATCTGATACTTTAGTGAAAGGGAGTGAAAAGCAATAAGACTTAATTTTTGAGACGGTTGAGTTTTTGGTTTCTGGACCTGAGAGATTTGGATACTCGATCCTAAACTAGACTTGGATACTCGATCCTAACTGGATTCGGATACTCGAACCTAAACTGGATTTGGATACTCGATCCTAAATTGGATTGGGATACTAGATCCTAACTGGACTTAGATACTCGATCCTAAACTGGATTTGGATACTGGATCCTAAATTGGATTGGGATACTCGATCCTAACTGGACTTGGATTTGGATACTCGAACCTAAACTGGATTTGGATCCTTGATCCTAAATTGGATTGGGATACTCGATCCTAACTGGACTTGGATAGTTGATCCTAAACTAGATTTGGATACTCAATCCTAAATTGGATTTGGATACTCGATCCTAACTCGATCCTAACTTGGATTGGGATACTCGATCCTAAACTGGATTTGGATACTCGATCCTAAATTGGATTAGGATACTCGATCCTAACTGGACTTGGATACTCGATACTAAATTGGATTAGGATACTCGATCCTAACTGGACTTGGATACTCGATCCTAAACTGGATTTGGATATTCGATCCTACACTGGATTTGGATAATCGATCCTAACTGGATTTGGATACTCGATCCTAAGGTGGATTGGGATACTCGATCCTAAACTGGATTTGGATACTCGATCCTAAATTGGATTGGGATACTCGATCCTTACTGGATTTGGATACTCAATCCTAAACTGGATTTGGATACTCGATCCTAAACTGGATTTGGATACTCGATCCTAAATTGGATTGGGATACTCGATCCTAGATTGGATTTGGATACAATGCTAATGAGACATCTTCCATTGATGTAAAGAAGAAGAGAAAGGCAACATTAACAAGGAACATGTCTACTGATAGAGATCAAATGAAAAATGAGGGACCAATCCCTATTCTACAAGACTAGTTGAGCCATGTGATGTCTAAGTGGAGCAATAAGGGTGGCTACCACCGCAGTGGGCAAAGTCAAAGGGAAAGAGGAGGTGTTGATAAAAATGCAACAACTAAACTAATAAATAAGAGCAAATTTTCAGACTTGAGGGAGCCTTTGTCAAAGATGTTACAAAATCTAATAAAGATGGATTTGTTACAACCATTGACACCACAACATCTACACAAGCCTCTACCTCCAAACTTTGATGCTAAGGTCTTCTGTCAATTCCATCAAGTGCAAGGGCATGAGACAGATAAATGTGTTCGATTAAGGCATGAGATCCAAGATTTGATTGACAGTGGAAAGTTGCCTGAGCCTTGATAAGCCCAACATTAAAATAATCATCTGCCTAAATTTGGAAGGGCGCCACCGCTAACAACCTTCATGAAGAGTTTTATCTTGTCATCCTATGATGATATGGATAGATAAGCTACTAAAGATGATGTGCTACTAAGCAAGCTTGGACTAACTGTGAATGATGAAGCAATGATCCTTGATGATGAAAAATCCTTACCCTTGATATGTCTAAATAAATGGAGTATCTTCAACTCCAACTCAACGAACTTCTCCTAGCTTGAAGTGTTGCTCTTTTTATTTTGATTTCTTTAATATTTAATGGGACAATTATGTTTTTCAAATTATGTTTGTTTGAATAAATTATTTTCATCAAAATTTTCATGGTCTTTGTTCATTTCAGTGTCCAACTGATAACGAATTTAGCTTGATCTTTATGAATCAGTATATTTATACATTATAATTCAAATGACTTTACTAGGTGAGGGAATAGTTCTATTGCCTTGAGTTGTGCATAGCCTTGAAAGTCCTATACTTGACTGCCCTACAAGGAAGAAGGAAAAAATGATAAAATGCTAAAAAAAGCAAAAAAAAAAAAGGAAAAGAGTAAAAGGAAAGGAATATGGGTACCAAAATTTTTGCAAAGGCAAAGACTGTCTTAATCAAGATCAAGACTCATGTTCAAAGCTCTATCTTTTCATGCCTCCAATTGTCTAAACAAGAAATTTGCAGTGTGAGGGTTTGCCCATTGTGCCACATTGGCTCTAACTTACAAATGGCCTTCATTTAACTCGTGTCCCTTATAGACCCAGTTTCAAACCTATTAAAGACTTGTTGATCTCTCTTGGCAGGTAGAGTCTATTAGTGGAGATAGTTTGGATGAGCATGCATATGAGATAGATAATATTCAAACTCAATGAGACCTTTGGCTAAGTAATGTGTATGTGCCTATCTGAAGTGCAACAATTCTTGCTTAAATAGAAATGATTCCCAAGTTTAGTATGGTAACTAGGGTTGTCATGTTATAGATATGTTAATTTGAAAAATTGAGTCCTGAGGTAAATTGACATTGATTTGGCAAAGCTATTATTTGATTTCAAAATAAAAATTTAAAATGAAAAAGAAAAAAAAATTGTTCAAAGCCTTCAAGTTAAGGAAAGCATGTCGAAAAATAGAACCTTGAAGGACACATTGGGCAAAGGAAATGATTATTGGTAAGGTTATGAGAAGCTACCAATTGGCATGATGAATCATAGTTTGAAATGGATGTATCTCTGTTGCTTGGGGCCTCCATTATTCATGTTTTCAACATCTTTAAGATAAAAAGCCATAAATGCAAAGCCTTCTACAATTCCAATGCAAGACCTAAATGGCCATCTAGAAAGAGTCAATGAGAACACCTCAGCTGATCACCTTGGTCTGTCAGTCGGTGGAATCACCATAAGTATTACTTATGCATATTATGCATACATGAGCATATCACACTGTATTTTTCTTTGTCAAAGTGAATAGCAAACACCCTGTGAAATAAAGAATCAAAAGAAGATATTGAATCAGGAGGCATAGAAAGCCCATTGATGGAGGAAGCTCCAGCCATTTTGGAAAAGAAAAAATGCATGCTTGTTCGATGAACTAGATAATATACAAACATCAATACAAACCTACATGGAAAATTCATGGGTTTGAGCCTGTACAGGGGGACAAGGAGAAGATATAAGAGGCCAGCTAAAAAATGGTTGAATTTTTTGCAAAAGTGCAAAGAAAGAACAAAGAGAATGGAAAAAAGAAGAAAATTAGAACTCTTAAAAGAATAAAGATGCAAAAGACAAAAGATCAATCTACCTAGAAGAGTTGAGGCCAATATACGACAAAGGTCAAAGGGATAAAGATCCAATTTAAAGGGTGATGACCCGAAGTCAAAAGGATGAAGATCCAGTTTCAAGGGTGAAGACCCAATCTCTAAGGATGAAGATCCGTTTTCAAGGGTGAAGACCCGATGACCAAGGATGAAGATCTAATTTTAAGGGTGAAGACCCAATCTCTAAGGATGAAGATCCATTTTCAAGGGTGAAGACCCAATGACCACGGATGAAGATCTGAGGTCCAAGGATGATAATCCAATTTTAAGGGTGAAGACCCGATCTCTAGGGATGAAGATCCATTTTCAAGGGTGAAGACCCAAAGTCAAAAGGATGAAGATCCAACTTAAAGGGTGAAGACCCGATCTCCAAGGATGAAGATTCGATTTAAAGGGTGAAGACCCAATGTCCAAAGGTTTAAGATCCATTTTCAAGGGTGAAGACCTGATCTCTAAGGATGAAGTTCTATTTTGAAGGTGAAGACCCATAATCTGTTAAAGAATGGAACAATTAGCTAGAAGAAATCCAGAACTATCAAACTGATAGAAGGTCAATCAAATTCAATCTCGGGTCCAAGTGCCTAGTCTCTGGTCCAAGTGCCCAAATAAATTTAGTCTTGGGTCTAAATACCCAGTTTCGGGTCTAAGTACCCAAACCCAAAATATTTTTGAGTTCAGAACTCACCTTGGGTGCAAAACCCAATTCTTTTTAGAACTCACCCGGGTCGAGAACCCATCCTCATCCAAAATCAACTCAAAAATTATATTGCTTTTCACTCTCTTCTAGTGCTGTCTCAGATCATTCAAGCAGGATGCAAACTGTAGACCCTTGATTTTTTACCAAGTCCAGTCCGATATTGTAAAACAGTCCAAAAATAATTTTTATTCTTTATTTTTAAGGGTGGAGACCCAATGACCAAGGATGAAGATCCAATTTCAAGGGTGAAGACCTAATCTCTAAGGATGAAGATTCATTTTCAAGGGTGAAGACCCGATAACCAAGGATGAAGATCTAATTTTTCAAGGGTGAAGACCCAATCTCTAAGGATGAAGATCCATTTTCAAGGGTGAAGACCCGATGACTAAGGATGAAAATCTGAGGTCCAAGGATGAAGGCTCAATTATAAGGGTGAAGACCCAATCTCTAAGGATTAAGATTCGTTTTCATGGGTGAAGACCAGATGACCAAGGATGAAGATCCAATGCTCAAGGATGAAGATCCATTTTCAAGGGTGAAGAACCGAAGTCAAAAGGATGAAAATCTAACTTAAAGGGTGAAGACCCGATCTGCAAGGATGAATATCTAATTTAAAAGGTGAAGACCTTATGTCCAAAGGATGAAGATCCATTTTTAAGGGTAAAGACCCGATCTCTAAGGATAAAGATCCATTTTGAAGGTGAAGACCCACAATCTGTTGAAGAATGGAACAATTGGCTAGAAGAAAGCCAGAACTCTCAAAATGACAGACGGTTAATCAAATTCAATCTCGAGTCCATGTACCCAATCTCGAGTCCAAGTGCCTAAATCAATTCAGTCTCAGGTTTAAGTATCCAGTTTCGGGTCCAAGTACCCAAACATAAAATATTTTTTAGTCCAGAACTCACCTCGGGTCCAAAACTCAAATCTTTTTTTGAGTCCAGAACTCACCCAGGTTGAGAACCCATCCTCATCCAAAATCAACTTAAAAATTATGTTACTTTTCACTCTCTTCTATTGCATTCTTAGATCATTCAAGCTGGGGGCAAACTGTAGATCCTTAATTTTTTACCAAGTCCAGTCCGATATTTTAAAATAATCCAAAAATAATTTTTATTATTTATTTTAATATTTTAATATAATATTTATTATTTAATTTTAAATTATATAATATTTTTAATAATAAAAATAAAAATAAAATAAATAATAAATAAATAAACAAAAAAATTTAAAGATGAAGGGCATGCCAATTCGCCGCAGGTCGTGCCCACGGAGAATAGGCTTGTAGCCCGAGCCCTCTCCATGCAGCAGCCTACTCTCACGGTCCGCGTGCAATTTTCCTTGGCTGATTTTGCTAAAAATATCATTTTACTCAGATGATTCAATTTATTTCCTAATTAGATTTTATTTCCTTAATTAATTAGGTTTTATTTTTTTTATTGCCTATAAATAGTAGTGTGAAACACATAAATGGGGGGACTTTGGCAACTGATTCAGACTAGATTTTGAGTAATTTTTGGAGAGCGCAATGAGTGAATAAATTCAAAAAGCAAGGAGATTTTCCTTGGGGACTTTTGGGATTTTGGAATGGAAACAGAAACAGTGAGCAACAAAGTTTGAACATTAAACAGTGAAGCAATAAAATATCAAGCAGTGAGCAGTGAAACTAAACTATTAAACAAGGCAGTAGCTGAGCATATTGTCTTGTTTTCAATTCAACCAACAAGTGCGAGATTGGTGCAAATGAGAGTTTGGTTCAAAGCTTGATTGTTGGTGGAATCAACAAACAGAGGTTTGTCTCCTAAATTAATCTATTTAACACAGCGTACTAAGCTTAGATGATGACTGCTTATCCTTCATGATTAAACCTAATAACTCTTGCTTCCAGTAGCTCTGATGGGATTAATTTAATATTTTTGCATGCATGATTATTTAGTTACAAATATCACAGCAAGCTTTTTTTCCAACATTAAACTTTAAATCTTATTTTCATAAATTCCAAACCATTCCGGTATACTTAAATAATAAACCCTAAATTCTATTTCTTAAAACCTAAAATCTTAATTAATTCTTTTTTTCTCAAATGACACAGTAGCTTAATATTTTTAAATTAATAATAATAATAATATCAGTTTTGTAAATCTAAACCTACAAAACCCTAATTTCATTCAAGAAACCCTAATTCAAGATGTAAACTTAAATTTGTATATTTATTGCATTATGTGAGTTAGATGAATGACTTATTATGTCTTAATGAATGGTTATTTTTGTTTAATCTTTGATGAATTATTTATTTATGATGAATGATCGATTATTTTTATTGATTTATTTTGGTTTCAAAATTGTAAGAGGTATGTTTCCATGATTGGGTACCTCATTAATTGAGCATCATGTAATTAGGTTTATCTTAAACATTGGGATCAATGTAAAGGACACGTTTCCACCTTTCGGTGGGTGTCATATTTAGTTTTAGACATAGATGATGTATGGACATGTTTCCATCCTCGAATGGGTGTCCATTTAATTATTTTGCTTGGACATCGTTTTGATTTTAATAAAGTAATTATTTATTCTTATGATCATATGTAGTATGGATAATATCATTTTATTTAAGAATTTAAATAATATTAAGACCTGAAAAAGAAGGCCAATTCCAATGAACCGAGCAATGTGGGGGTGCTGGGCCATTTCCCACCTCCCCTACATGTACCCAACTTTTCAAAACCATTAGGGGGTTGGGGATTCCTTAGGAATTGAGTCATCCATCCCTTTCTTTTTCCCGGCCTGTCTAGGTGGAGACTCCATTTTTCTCTGAATTTAGGCCCATTATCTCTAAGGTTCTGAGCCTAATAGTGCCGAAGTCGCAAGAACCATTCCACGTTGTAATGGGGGCAAAAATCCCCGCTCACACCTTGTCAATTCTACTATTTTTCTTATCGTCATAGAATTTGAGTTCACCTCATGAATTCCTCTATGCCTTTCCCTAATGCTTTTATGCTATGAATTTTCTCCCAACACCTCAAACAATCTAATAGTTTCAGCTGCTATCTTCTTACTAATTACACCTCCTGCTGCATTATCCACTGTATTTTGACTTTGTTGTTTGAGCCTATCATAAATGAATTGGTTGAGTAACTATTATGGATAATGATGATGAGGGCATTAGAACAATAAAGATTTAAAGTGATCCCATTCCATAAAATTTTTCACCATCCATTTGGGTGAATGTTGCAATATTTCCCCGAAGTTCATTTATCTTCTGAAGTGAAGAGAATTTGGTCATGAACTTGTTGTAAACTTCGGTCCTTGTAGTTAATGAATTTTCTAGTAAAGTCATCAACCATGCCTTTACCCTATCCTTTAAAGTGCATAGAAACACTGCATTTTAAGCTCATCCTCCGTCAAAGTTTGCAAAGGAAATGTGTGTAGATTTGAATAAAAATCACAATTGAATTTAAGAGGGTCTTCATTCTGCATTCCATGAAAAGAGGGCAACATGCTATAATGAGTATTTTTCAATTCATAGTTTCTTGTTGTGTTGCTTAACTATATACAGGATGTGGTTAACCCAATAAGTGGTAGAGCAAACTCTTTCACGGGTAGTTATTCTACTTTACCCATCTCTATTTATGTGTCTTCTTCAAATTTCTCTTTAATGTCTTCCCCTTCTTGTCCTAAAGGATCCACCCCCTAGTTCTAGGTAGTTTATGAATGTTGACTATAGAAGGAACAAGTTTGTTTCCTTGGGACCTTCGTCCTTGCACAAATAACCTGGGCAATTCAAAAAGAAACACTTAAACAATTAAAATAAAAGAATCAAGTCATCACCTATACAACCTTCCCCGGTAACAGTGCTAAAAACTTATTACGCTCTACTTAACACTACAAAAAAATGACTCGCATAAGTATAAGATGTTGTTATAGTAATGGTGGAATGTCCCAAGGTAGTCTCACAAGGAAGTTGTTTATCCATAATAATTTGATTTAATTATAAAGATTTAAAGATTGAGTGTGTAATGTTGAAATGGAAAAAGAAATGTAAATTACAAGTAAATGAATAACAGTTTGCATGGAATTGATGTAAATTCTTGAAAGGGTAGCTAGGATTTATATTTCAATTTGATCAAAGTTTAATTCATAATTATACATTAATATAACCTTGTAACTTAATTTCTTCCTTAAGATCATTTAGCAATTATCAATTCATTAGTTCTCGCATTCATTAATCAATAAAATCCAATTACTTTTAACTTGCAAATTAAGTACACCCTAGAACTTATATTTCTAATTCATTCTTAGGGTAGTTGAATGCATAGTTCCAACATCAAGTTTCACCTCTCGTTTCTTCACTCGATATCTAGAGATTAATAGGTGGCCAATCTATTAACCTAACATATAATCAAATGCATTTAACTCATAACTAGGCTTTTTAATGGAAATTATTGAATTAAGCCAATTAATCTATTCTACTATAATTCTTAGGCATGGGTAATTTAGCTCATCATTAAATAAAAATAGAAATTCATCTTAATAGAATTTAAATTACAAATCTTCATTGAAATATTAATGTATATCAATAACAAAATCCAAAAAATAAATTAATTGGGAGAAAACCCCTTTTAAGGATGATTAGAGTTGGAACTTCTTGTTCTTCCTCCTAGCTTAACTTGAATTTGATGAAGAACCTCCAAGCCTCCTTCAAGCTTTTCAATCAATGCTTCTATCTTTGTGAAAAATGAAAAAATGGAAATCTCTCTCAAGACTTAAAATAATTCTCTGCATTCATCAAAGATGCATCTCTCTCAAGAGCTTATTCAAAAAACTCCTTAAAATTGCCTAAAAGCTCTCCCAAGAACTCCAAAACCAAAAATTGTCAAAAGCTCTCCCCAAAGAAGAAGGACCCCAAACCGTGTAGTTTTTTTTTTCTCATATGCACTTTCTCCTTTAAAAATTCACCCAATCTCCAAATTATTCCCTCCTTTTCTTATGCCATCCCATTTTGTCAAGCTATTCCCTAACTTTCTAGCCTTGTTTTATTTAAAAAACTCACCATTCCATGCAAGCCATCCATCTTTGTCTTCCTTTCCAGCTCATTTATCTACCTAAAAAAATATTGTCCCATTTTGTTTCTTTTCCAGACACTGCTACATTTTGGTTTGTCTTGGCCATGTGTCCTATGTTTATCCTTTAACATGGCAAATACATTTGAACGTGTTCAATACTACATGCTCTCATTATTGTTTTCTTGGAGTGGAACATGACCAAGTTTCATTAGTCCTGGCCATGTCTAATGTGACATGGTCAGTGACACAGCCAGGATAGTAGGTGTGTCCAGTTCTGTGTAAATTTTAAGTTCTTCTTGTGAGGGACATGGCCAAGACAAGTGAACGTGTCCAATGCTATATAAACATCAAGTTCTTTTTGATAAAGGCATCGCCAAGCTTTAATCCATTTTTGCATAAAGTTTAAGTTCTCTTTGATAAAGACATCGCCAAGCTTTATGTTGTCCTAGCCATGTCATTTAACATGGTCAGTGAAATGGCCAGGACAAATGGGTGTGTCACATTCTATCAAAATTTCTAGTTCTTTGATGAGAGTCACGACCAAGATTGAAGTTATCTTGACCATGTCATGTGACAAAGCCAAGACATGTTGGTGTGTTCAATTCTGCTTCTTGTAATGAAATTTCAACCAAGAGACACGATCATGCTTTGGTTTGTCTTGGCCAAGATAATGGGACATGGCTAGTGATATACCAGGACATGGGACAAAGCTAATGACATGGCTAGGACATGGGGCATCTGTAGTTGTTGTGCTCGATTAATTACTACTACAAAGCGACACTCACAAGTATACGAGGTAATTATAGCAACGGTGATCGCCCCAAGGTCATCTCACAAGGAATGAACTATTTTACAATAGTTTGATTTAAACAAAATAAATAAAATTTAGTGTGTGTTGTTAAATTGGTGAATTGTAATTAAAAGTTGACAATAAAAAATGAGTAGTAGTTGTGTAAGATTAATTCAATTCTAGGAATGGTTCTTAGGGTTGTAGATCAATTTAATTAAATGTTGATTCTCAAATTATCCATTAATATAACCTTGTATTTTAATTTGTTCCTTGAGTTTAATTAGTAATTACCAATTCATTAGTTTTCACATTCATGAATTAACAACAACCAATTATTTTGAAATTGCAAATTAAATAAACCCTAGAACTTTTATTTTTAATTCATTCTTAGGGCGATTGATGATATAGTTCTGATATAAAATTTTACCTCTCGGTCCATCGTTCAATATTAAGTGATTAATAGGTGGCCAATCTATCAAACTAACTTTAAGTCCAATGCATTCAACTAATAACAAGGTATACTAATGGAATTATCAAATCAAGTCATTTAATCAAATCTACTACAACCCAAGGCATGAATAATTTAGCTAATCATCAATTTAAAGCAAATATCCATCTCAATATTCATCAAATCAAATTTATACATTGTAATATTAATGTTCATAATAAAAAAACAACAATCTCAAAATGAATTAAAAGAGAGAATATGAAAAACCCCTTGTAGACGCTAAGAGTTGAACTACTTGTCTTCCTCCTAGCTTCCACCTTGATGTATGATGAACAACTTTCAAACCCTCTTCAATCAATGGCTCTCTTCTTAAAAGATGGAATGGTAACTCTCTCAAGCTTACAACTCCAGTCAAGCTTTCTTCAAACCCTAATCTTCTAAGGAGCTTGCTAACTCAATTTAATCCCCAAACTTGATTAAGTCTTATCTATGGAAGAAATGAAAGATGAATGGAAATGAAGTTGAAGAGAAAATGATGTCTCCCCACCAAAACAAAAACCAAAAACTAAGAACTAGCTAGCCCCAAATAAGCCAAACATGTATGCATATACATCCCCTTCCACTTCCAATTCTTTTCAATTTTTTAAGACACCAAGCATTTCTTGCCAGCTCACACACCACTGTTTCTCTCCCTCTTTTTCTTTGTTTAATAATTCTTCCCATAAATCCATCCACCTTTTACTCATTTTTAATATTTCTTTTTAAAAAGAAAGAGTCTTTTGTTCCCCATTTGTCCCTCACTTCATGTAAAATAATTCAATGGGACCATATGAGACACGGCCAAGTCATGAGTGACTTGGCCGTATCACTCATTTTCTTATGGACAAGGCCAAGTCATGTGGTCGTGTACTTGGCCTTGTCCATGTCTGCTTCTAACACTTCTTTCTTCTTTAGATGGCACATGACCAAGGCCCTGGATGTGTCATCTAACACGGCTAGTGGCTTGATCATGTCTTCTGCTTGTGTTCACCTCTGCCATTTGCTTTGCTTCTTTTATTCTTTGGTTTCATCAAGTGGGACATGACCAAAGCCTTGGTTGTGTCTCTTGCTAGTGTCTGCCACTGCCCAATTTTGTAACGCCCCTATACTTCATATAAGCACTATACATATACCTGGTATACATACAATGCATATATAAAATATAAGAATGTCACTTTTAGCTTTTTATTTAACAATCTTTATCCAAGGTCAAGCAATATTATATTAAATTAAGAAACATTTATAAGAATCATTATTGTTATCAAAAATAAAACCTAAATAAAATTATACATGTATGCATCACCTTCTAGTTGGTCTCGAGACACTCTTACCTTTCTCGTGGCATAGCAGCTAGGCATCCAGATCATCCGCATAAATACCTGCGCGATTACACAACCGCGCTAAGCCCGAGAGCTTAGTAGTACAATTAAATAATAAAGTATACATTACAAAATAATCATACCTTATAATTTTAGCATCATGTTTTATTGTTCTCTTACCACGTTTTTCTTTCTCAATGGATTCTTCATATATTGCCACTAATCTCATAAATTAAATACATCATTACATAGCATATTCACAACACAATACTTACCCTTTCTATTTCATATACACATATATATGTATACATTATTACAACAAAACATCATTCAAACCTTTATAAGAACAATTCTCACAAATTCCACATTCACAAACATGTTACACATCATACAACAATTCCATAACCTCATATCTTAACAAAACTCCTTAAGCCATATTCACTTTCAACATATCAATACACATATTACAAACTCATACTTCATAACATCATTTTATTCACAATTCATTAATCATGAAACACATTTCCATCAAAAGCATTCATAGATCTCATTATTCATTTGTTTCAACATTGTTTCCATATACCTTATTTATCAATCATGTTACCATTCATGACTCACATTACACAAAAACAAGCATGGGCCCAAGACACACTAATATGCCATTCAATTTTCAGAGTAATGCTTTGGTTTAATCATCACATTTATCATTATCATAGACCCAACTAGGCTTCAAGGATTAGGCTCAACCAAGCTTCAAGGGGAACAAAGCATGCTAAGTATCAACCCAACTTGGCTTCAAGAACCAAACCCAACCTAGCTTCAAGGGTTGTAACATCTCAATTAGGCTTCAAGGATTAGACCCAACCAAGCTTCAAGGGGAGTAAAACATGTTAAACTTCAACCCAACTTGGCTTCAAGGATCAAATCCAACCTAACTTCAAGAGATTGTTACTAATAGGCATGCCACCAACAACAAACTCTGAAAATGGAATAACACATTAGTCACACAATTCATTTATTATTTCATTATCATTTCCATTCTCAATTCTCATCATCATTTAGGCAAACATACCTTATTTCTTTCAATTGCATCATCATAGCCAATCACAATGGCTTTACATTTCATTTCACAATATAACACTTCAATCTTCAATATTCAAATGTACATTTATATCATCAATTAGGCAAACAAGCCTCAATCATAACATTAAGGTAATTCATCATCAATGATCTCATGATATTCCACGTTGTACCCAACATATCATTCTTCATATGCATCATCAATCTACATATAGCACAATACAATTCATAATATTTACAATACATAAAACATCACATGGTTCATATAATATCAACATTATCATCAAATCATATTGATCAATTCAATTCATCACTCAAGTATACATAATCATTGACATTGCACATACTTTTTCATTGATCACTATATCTTTCAGATTTCCTATATCATCATTGATATATTCATACATAACAATTTACCTTATTCAAGGACTTAGAATCTTCCATATACATTTGGTTGGATCATTATTGGTTTAAGTGTGTTTAGGTACAAAAGACATTTGAAGATCCAACAATGTATGAAAACCAAATAACAAACACAATAACAAACACCCTCAAGGGACACGGCCAAGCTTGTGGCCGTGTCTCTCAATACAATCATCCAGTAGCAAACACGCCCAAGGGACACGGCCAAGCTTGTGGCCGTGTCACTCAACACCAATTCAAGCAGTAGCAAACACGGGCAATGGACACGGCCAAGCCAGTGGCCGTGTCTCTCAACACAACAATCCAGTACCAGACACGGGCAAGGGACACGGCTGTGTCTCTCAACATAAATCAGACAGTAACAAACATAGGCAAGGGACACGGCCAAGCCAGTGGCCGTGTCTCTCCAAAACTCATCCAACACGGCCAAATTTGCCCTAACTTGGCCGTGTCTCTCATAACTTGGCTGTGTCCTACAATAATTTAAAGACCAAACACTCGAAATTCATCCAAACCAAACCCCAAATCAACATTTCATCATTTTTCTCACAATTTTCTCAACTAATCATCACTTAGATATCAATTCCACACATTTACATACTTAAATCTCTTGTTATCCTCCTTTTACCCACCAATCATACCAAACTTAACCTCAATCCAAAAGAAATCAAAACAAGAAGATATATTCCTATATATATATATAATCAATAAAATTCATTCAAGAAATATGTACTTACTTGTATAGCTTGCCAAATCTTCATTTTCAACTTCAATACTCTTAAAATCCTTAAGAAATTTTGATGAAGATCACATTTCTCTCTCTCTCTCGTGCTCTCTCTCTCTCTCTCTCGTGCTCTCTTGTCCACGAAGAAGAAGAATAGAAGAAGAAGAAAGAAAGAAGGTTCTCCTCCCTTCCTTCGTTCTTATCTCATATATAATAATAATAATAGTAATAATAATAATAATAATAATAATAATAACAATAATAACAATTATACCATTAAATCTCCACCACACACAATTCCTTTTGACTTTCTTCTTCTTTTCTCTTTCCTTCAATACACACATTGAATCCAATTACAACAGTAATCCCAACACTTTTAGGATATACTTTAGGATATTACAATTCTCTCCCCCTTAAATAATTTCGTCCTCGAAATTATCCAGTATAATAACAACCCATTTAGAACAATTCACCATCTTAATTTTCATATGAAGATAATCGTATCTTACAATATAGTTTTATCAAATCTCATATCTTCTACTCTCCCCCTTAGAGATAATCATCTTCTCTGAAATTCATAATTCATCATTGTATAGGTATATATATATATCTTTACCTCATATTACTTTCTCAACAAAGCAATCAAGATATCTCATAACATCTCCAATACATTTTATCTCTGTACTAAAGTCAGATTATCACTTTAGCTCTTTATAGATATTATTTTAACTTTAACCTCAAAAATCATTAATCAATATCTTAGCATTGTTTATTCCATTCTTACCATCACTTTCAAAATAAACATTTACCAAACATCAATGGATAACTATATCCTTACTCTCATGAGTTTATTTCTCACCATGTACAATTAATATACCTCAATTTATTTATGTTCATTCATAAATCAGAATATTACATCATACACATTACCATTAAATCTTACACTCCCAATACAATTGCACATATTAAATCTCAATATTGCCTTGCAACTTTAACGAAACCTAGATCAATCGATTTATCTATCACAATATACTAACATTTCAACTTTATTTGATTCAAACCAACAATTAACTTATTGAAATTTATCATTGAATTTTTACCATATATACTTATATATAACCTAAGTTCATTAGGTCAAACTTATATTCAAATTCTAATCTTTCCAAATTCATATATTCAATCAATATGAATCATGCTTATACATATACATTTCCTTATTTCAATAATTATATCATCATTTCTTATACTCATTCAAAATTTATCAATATTGCCAACAACTATAACTTCATAAATGATCTTTTCCCCCAACTAGGTTGGTAATCCAAGTTTGGTTGCCCAACACATTGGGTCCGCATGGTTCCACAGGAGACAGATAAGTCCGTTCATTTATCTTTTCACAATTCATTTTTAACATCATTGCCACCAATTATGGTTTCTCATCACATCAAAATAGTATACTCATATATCATCAACTATATTGAACATCTCATTATACAATCATACCATTTCCAACATTATTGATATATACATATTAATTTACATTATTCATACTCCCATAAATTTTAAATTCATTCACATAATCACTTTACACTGTAAATGTATCCTATATAACTTTCAGTCATGATTACAATTTCTTCCTTTTTTATTATTTCTTCACTTCACCTAATATTACTATATTTATATAATTATTGTTCTATCACACAATTCATAGCTTAAAACATTATCACAATTCTCTTCCATTGCTTTACTTCTCATAGTTACAATTAAATTTTTAATATCGAAATTATAAGATATAACTTCACCAATCATATCTTTTAACCATGTTTCTGAAAACATAGTTATCCATCTCAGTTCTAAATCTGAAGATAATAAAACTAATCACTAATCACACTAACTAAATCATATGACAATGATATATTAACAATCACACTTAGGGGTTGTAAATCAATATTGTTCTTCTATTATTCAATTTCCAACCTTTACAATTATAATACTAACTGGTATCATATAAATTATATATTTATTCTCCAAACTTTTATTACACCAAGAATTAACACATTTTAATTCCATCTCAAAACAGTTTGCTTTTGATTATCTGATCATCATTAACCCAACTCATGTTCGATAATATTATCCTTAACATTTTCTACTCCCAACCTTCAATTAGATACAAATCTTACACAAGTATCATTCATTACTCCATTTCCAATCCATCTCTTTTAAAAATTTCAAGTACATAATTCTTTCCTTACCATTTCTTATTATACATTTATACATAAAACACTTTCACACACAAATACTTTGAGTTCCAACACATCTTATGATAGCCTCATTTAGTTATTGCTATAACAATTTCACTGTTCAATATTACCCAGGTCCATTCTCACTTCTAATACCATTAAACATGTAATGGTATAATATAATAAACATTTTATATACACCTTCATAGGTCACATTCATATCGAAAAGTTCATTTCACAAATCCTCTTTATATAAACACATAATTATGGAATTTATTAAATTTCCCTTTTACATATAGTTTATACAAATTTAATATTTATCACTTTCCTTTGACTATTATCATTCTCATTTGTTTATCATAACTTAAGTTATTCATTAACTTCAATAAATATACATATTCTACTTATAATATTATTTCACAAGGAGCTTAATCACATTTCCAATGTGATATCTCTTTCACATTTGTTTATAAATATCTTTAACACATCTTTCATAATCATTTTTTATCCTTTCCAATCAAATTACTTAAAGTAACTCATTTTCTTTTGCTCAATTCCTTTTTCTTTTATCTCAAACCAAATTTTCCTACTATCAATCACATCTCCCAATTCATAATACTTTCATGAGCACTAATATCCATTTCATATATCTCATGTATTAAATACATTAAACTATCAATATTTCATTGATCTCTATCCACATTCCACTAAAACTATAAATTTCCAACTTACTACTCTATTTAAACTTCAATTTATTCATCTCATTCTCTTGATATCAACTTTAAAACATCTTATATATATATACCACTAAATAACATCAAAACATCTATGTTTCACAATTATGAAGCTCATTCCAAAGAAAATCTAAATATCTCATATCTCCACTATTAACATGAGCTATCACAATATTCAAGCATATCACATTTCTAATATTGAAATCACCATGTTTGCATTAAAATAACAATACAAACAACACCAATGTATATTTGTACTTAACCAACGTCATCTCTTTTTCTTTTGAACATAACCTTAACTTTACATATCGACACCTTACGTTATCACACTTAATCTATACCAATCAACTCATTCAATAGTTCACTATACTTTTTGCATTTACATAATATATCTTTTCATATTACCCATCCAACAATATTTCCTCTTTCTATAAATCCAACCATCAAGATTATTTGAAAGAGATTCAAACAATAGAGGAAAGATCACATACTTTAATCTTAATTTGTTTCTAACTCATTTCCCACTTAATTCTTCTAGCCATTTCTTTATATGCCAAATACATACCAATACTCAAACTTTTTACTTATACTTTCCATATCATTTCTTTATATCACACTCATCTCTCAATTATCAACATTTCTAGATTTGCTTTCATATGAAACCTCATTTACACACTATCATTTATCTAATCTCATGTAACTCAAATACATCACAATTCACAATTCACAATTCACTCAATGCCACGTTCGAGACCAACTTAGATGTGAATGCATATGCATGTCTTACCAATTGCATTTCCAAAATCTTCTTTTCAATTCTTATTTAAACTCTTCAAAAATTTTCTTTTTAATTTCACTTAGGCCGAGAATCTCAAACCTAAGCTCTGATACCAAAATAACTGTAACGCCCCTATACTTCATATAAGCACTATACATATACCTGGTATACATACAATGCATATATAAAATATAAGAATGTCACTTTTAGCTTTTTATTTAACAATCTTTATCCAAGGTCAAGCAATATTATATTAAATTAAGAAACATTTATAAGAATCATTATTGTTATCAAAAATAAAACCTAAATAAAATTATACATGTATGCATCACCTTCTAGTTGGTCTCGAGACACTCTTACCTTTCTCGTGGCATAGCAGCTAGGCATCCAGATCATCCGCATAAATACCTGCGCGATTACACAACCGCGCTAAGCCCGAGAGCTTAGTAGTACAATTAAATAATAAAGTATACATTACAAAATAATCATACCTTATAATTTTAGCATCATGTTTTATTGTTCTCTTACCACGTTTTTCTTTCTCAATGGATTCTTCATATATTGCCACTAATCTCATAAATTAAATACATCATTACATAGCATATTCACAACACAATACTTACCTTTTCTATTTCATATACACATATATATGTATACATTATTACAACAAAACATCATTCAAACCTTTATAAGAACAATTCTCACAAATTCCACATTCACAAACATGTTACACATCATACAACAATTCCATAACCTCATATCTTAACAAAACTCCTTAAGCCATATTCACTTTCAACATATCAATACACATATTACAAACTCATACTTCATAACATCATTTTATTCACAATTCATTAATCATGAAACACATTTCCATCAAAAGCATTCATAGATCTCATTATTCATTTGTTTCAACATTGTTTCCATATACCTTATTTATCAATCATGTTACCATTCATGACTCACATTACACAAAAACAAGCATGGGCCCAAGACACACTAATATGCCATTCAATTTTCAGAGTAATGCTTTGGTTTAATCATCACATTTATCATTATCATAGACCCAACTAGGCTTCAAGGATTAGGCTCAACCAAGCTTCAAGGGGAACAAAGCATGCTAAGTATCAACCCAACTTGGCTTCAAGAACCAAACCCAACCTAGCTTCAAGGGTTGTAACATCTCAATTAGGCTTCAAGGATTAGACCCAACCAAGCTTCAAGGGGAGTAAAACATGTTAAACTTCAACCCAACTTGGCTTCAAGGATCAAATCCAACCTAACTTCAAGAGATTGTTACTAATAGGCATGCCACCAACAACAAACTCTGAAAATGGAATAACACATTAGTCACACAATTCATTTATTATTTCATTATCATTTCCATTCTCAATTCTCATCATCATTTAGGCAAACATACCTTATTTCTTTCAATTGCATCATCATAGCCAATCACAATGGCTTTACATTTCATTTCACAATATAACACTTCAATCTTCAATATTCAAATGTACATTTATATCATCAATTAGGCAAACAAGCCTCAATCATAACATTAAGGTAATTCATCATCAATGATCTCATGATATTCCACGTTGTACCCAACATATCATTCTTCATATGCATCATCAATCTACATATAGCACAATACAATTCATAATATTTACAATACATAAAACATCACATGGTTCATATAATATCAACATTATCATCAAATCATATTGATCAATTCAATTCATCACTCAAGTATACATAATCATTGACATTACACATACTTTTTCATTGATCACTATATCTTTCAGATTTCCTATATCATCATTGATATATTCATACATAACAATTTACCTTATTCAAGGACTTAGAATCTTCCATATACATTTGGTTGGATCATTATTGGTTTAAGTGTGTTTAGGTACAAAAGACATTTGAAGATCCAACAATGTATGAAAACCAAATAACAAACACAATAACAAACACCCTCAAGGGACACGGCCAAGCTTGTGGCCGTGTCTCTCAATACAATCATCCAGTAGCAAACACGCCCAAGGGACACGGCCAAGCTTGTGGCCGTGTCACTCAACACCAATTCAAGCAGTAGCAAACACGGGCAATGGACACGGCCAAGCCAGTGGCCGTGTCTCTCAACACAACAATCCAGTACCAGACACGGGCAAGGGACACGGCCGTGTCTCTCAACATAAATAAGACAGTAACAAACATAGGCAAGGGACACGGCCAAGCCAGTGGCCGTGTCTCTCCAAAACTCATCCAACACGGCCAAATTTGCCCTAACTTGGCTGTGTCTCTCATAACTTGGCCGTGTCCTACAATAATTTAAAGACCAAACACTCGAAATTCATCCAAACCAACCCCCAAATCAACATTTCATCATTTTTCTCATAATTTTCTCAACTAATCATCACTTAGATATCAATTCCACACATTTACATACTTAAATCTCTTGTTATCCTGCTTTTACCCACCAATCATACCAAACTTAACCTCAATCCAAAAGAAATCAAAACAAGAAGATATATACCTATATATATATATAATCAATAAAATTCATTCAAGAAATATGTACTTACTTGTATAGCTTGCCAAATCTTCATTTTCATCTTCAATACTCTTAAAATCCTTAAGAAATTTTGATGAAGATCACATTTCTCTCTCTCTCTCGTGCTCTCTCTCTCTCTCTCATGCTCTCTTGTCCACGAAGAAGAAGAACAGAAGAAGAAGAAAGAAAGAAGGTTCTCCTCCCTTCCTTCGTTCTTATCTCATATATAATAATAATAATAATAATAATAATAATAATAATAATAATAACAATAATAACAATTATACCATTAAATCTCCACCACACACAATTCCTTTTGACTTTCTTCTTCTTTTCTCTTTCCTTCAATACACACATTGAATCCAATTACAACAGTAATCCCAACACTTTTAGGATATACTTTAGGATATTACAAATTTTCCTGAAGGACATGGCCAAGCCAAGTTGCCTCAGACCGTGTCCTGCTTCTTACTTGCCTTTGATGAGTGACATGGCTAAGCTAAGTGGTTTCTTGGCCATGACTCTTGATTTTCCACAAACTTTGATCCATCACTCCTTTGTTTTGCACTTTAACCAAAATCAAATACTTCAAACAATCTTTAAACACAAATTAAAAGAAAAATTAACTAAAAACCAATAAAATTACCCTAAAAATATAAAAATAAATGATTGAAACAAATACCCCACACTTAATTCTTTGCTTGTCCCCAAGCAAAGTTAAAATTAAAACAAACTAAACAATAAATTTAGTCAAGTTCAAGAGTTATAAGAATGTATCAAGACTTCCAATTTCTTAAATCTATAATCAATATCAAACCAAACAAAACCAATACTCATGTAATTTAGTGGTTCTCCATGCATAACCAATGTTGTCACTCCCTCACTAACTCATTGAAGTGTTTAATAAGGTAGTGTTTACACTCATAACATTCAATGAAAGAATACCATCATAAGATTGCCTATCAATCAAACTTGCACCACTAAATTCAAATCAATCATCAATCATAAGGTCTTTCATTTGGTTGTATTGTGACTAAGGTAAGGGCATGACATTTAAAAGTGTGAGTTTATCCACTAAGTTCAAGAGCACTTCAAGAGTGAAGTAAGAAACATAGTATGACCAGCAATCCCATTGTACCATCCAATCACTTAGCACTAGACATTAAAGAACTTTTTAGGAACTCCACTTATTGAATTTGCAAAAATCATTCCCAAACTCATTTCAAACCTTCCAATAAGAACAACAATTTTTTGTTTATTTTTATACCATTTTTTATTTATTTATTTTAGTAAATTATGGTTTGCAACAAAAGAACATAATGGTTTGCAATCTTAAACCTACTAAATTTAACCCCACACTTATTTAACACAACACTCAATCATTAATGTTCTTCAAATGCTCTTGACTTAATGAAAGGGTAAGAGACAAAATAGCATGGTTCAAAGCTAGTAGTGTTGTGAAAAAGAAAGAAAAGGAGAAATGAAATAGGCTCAAAATTGGCTAATTAATGTTGAATATAAGGTTGGTTTTTTAAACTAAAATGGGTTCACCTAATTGCATTAATCATATTGATGTCTAATTAAAATTTTTAAGTAGTCTCAAAATGCATATCAAAGAAAGTTCTAGCAATTCATCAATCAAAGATGCTCGCACACAAAAAAGAATATTAAGTTGGCTAAGAAATTAATAGGCTCAATTTCTAACAAGTTTAAAAGGCAATGCAAGGAATATCCACTAAATCAACAATAAGCACCAATTTTGTTCAATTCTCTAATTCATGCTTCAAAAATTAAAAGGTCATTTACCAAGAAACTTATAACAATTGAACTTAAAAAATAAACTTCAAAAATATGTAAAGTAAGGCAAAACACTTAACAAAAATGACAAAAACAATGACTCAAAAACAATAACTAAATTATGAAAAAACAAAAGCTTGCATTTATCAACAAAAACTTAGCACACCACCCTTTAAGATTTACATTGACCTCAATGGAAACTAGGATAATTTAAACGAAGTAAGAGTTAAATTACTACCTGATTTTCATCATTTTCTTTGTGAGGCAAGTGCTACCTTTTCATCCATAAAATATTAATTGTTCAAGATTAAAAAGCAATAAATATAAAATAACCAAAAACATAAAGTTTTAATAACAAACAACGGTAACTAAAAATAGTAACTAAAATATTCAATAACTGAAAATAAGAAAAATAAGAAGTGTTCTCAAAAGGCAGAAGCTGATATGATCTATAGTAATGGAGGATGTGACGATGATGCTGCTGAAGGGTGGAGGCTAAGAATCTTGGCAAGGTTACTATTGATTTGTTCCAACTGGTCAAGGACTTCAGCATGATTACGATCTACCTTGCTTTCCAATGCTTCAATCCTACTAATAATTTCTTTATTTTTTAGAGCCAGAGCATCTTCATCCAAACTAGTGAATCCTAGTCGGACTCCTCATCATCTCTTGGTCTCTTTTGTCGGTTCCCTGGTACAAATTGCTCATCAAAAGCCATCACATAAGCCCTCCCCTTTTTTGTAACCATGTGCATCTTCTCAAGAGTAGCAAGGCCTAAAGAATCACTTCCAAAAATTCTAGTCATATGGCAAGTGCTTAAGTCAAAACCATCAACAAGTTCCATAGCTAAGGTGGTCACCAATCCACCTATACAAATTGTGCCCCTTTTTCTATTTGCTACGCTATAAAAACATCAGCTAACCAATAGCCGGTACTCATGGGTATATCATTGCTACACAATCTAATAAAAATAGCTTGCTTAGTTCCACCACACCCATACTTTCTTTCCATGCAAAGAACCCACATGACATAAACGTATGTAAATACCTCAAGGCGGGATTTATCAATTTCATAGCCTTGGCCAATTTGGCCACATAAATTCCACCCTAGCCTATTGTTCCCCATGTAAATTGTTGTCTAAAACCTTTAGGCACACATTTTCCCCTTCTTGATGGAAACCGAAAATAGCATTCAATTGTTCAATATCAAGAACACATGGTTTTCCAAGCAATCTAAAGCTAAACCTAGTGCAAATCTTCTTTTCATCTCTTTCAACCTTAAGAGAGGTTAAAAATTCCATGGTAAGTTCTTGGAATTGCAAAGGTTTAAGGGAAACTAATTTCTCCCATCCAAGGTATTGAACATATCTAGTAAAATTTTTACTAATTTGGAGAGTATTAAGGGATTCTTCACTTACATACCTCACTGGAAAGAAACCCTTGCTAGAAGAGACAATCTCTTTGAAGATGATAAAGGTTTCCTCCTCTTCTGATGGGACACCAATTTTGTTTTAGGCATCTTGGTTCTTTGGTGAAAATTGAATCTTTGATGGATTATATTGATTTTTTATTAGAAAATTGGAAGATTTATTGGGTTTAATTGAGTTTTTGGTTAAGAATAATGGTAGATTTAGTGGAATTTTGAGGTTTTTAGGGATGGGAATGGAGGTTTTACAAAGATAGATGAGAGAAAGAAGAAAGAAAAATGGAAGAGAGGGTTTTGAAAATGGACCAGATCGGGTAAATTTGGGTTTTAAAAAGGTATGACATGGCCAAACTGGGAATGGCTTGGCCGTGTTTGTTTCTTTAGGAGGGACACAGCCAGTGGATTGGTCATGTCCGTTGGGTGTGTCCACCACTGAAATTTGTAGGCAGGGAAAAGAAATGGAGACATAGGCTAGGCGGCTAGGTCATGTTTAGGTGACACGCCAAGGACACGACCAAGCCTTCTGGTCATGTCCGCTGCTGGATTTTATAGGCTTGCTTGACATGGCCAGTGGCTTGACAGTGTCAAGTGGCAGTGTTCTTCACTACCATTTTTGCCTTTTAATTTTTTTGAGTAAATGTGTCACCCAAGTCTAATACATGCAACTTTTTTTCCTGGCTTCACCCTGAAACTCCATCAAAAATAAAAACTGATCAAAGCACCCATTCTATTATCTTAAAACCAAAAATGAAATTTAAATTACAAAACACAAAAATTTAAATATGAAAAGAAATACAAACTGTTGGGTTGCCTCCCATTGAGCGCTTCTTTATTATCCTGTAGCTGGACATTGTTGCATCATTTGTCGATAAACACCAAACTTTCAACAATTTTTGCAACATCGATTTCTTCAAAGTAGGGATTCACCCTTTATCCATTTACCTTAAATGTCTCGTTAGTTTTTAAATTGAGTAACTCAGCAGCCCCATATGAGAATGTTTGAATTACTTGAAATGGTCTGCTCCAATGGGACTTTAATTTTCCTTAAAATAATCACATTCTGTAATTGAATAGAAGGACTTTCATTCCCAGTTCGAAAGTCCTTCAAAGGATCATCTTGTCATGCATAGATTTTGTCTTTTCCTTATAGATCCTTGAACTCTTATGGGCTTCATTCCTAAGCTCATCAAGCTCAGAAATTTGTAACATTCTTTGCTCCCTTACTCCTTCTAAGTCCATATTTGTGGTCTTTATTTCCCAATAAGCCTTCTGCTCCAATTCCACCGGTAGGTGGAAAGCCTTGCCAAAGACCAACCTATATGGACTCAATCCCAATGGTGTTTTTAAAGCAATCCTATAAGCCCATTATGCTTTTGGGAGTCCGATTGACCAATCCTTTCTCGTTGTGCTCACCGTCTTTTCCAAGATCCCCTTAATTTGCTTGTTAGAGATCTCGGCTTGTCCGAATGTTTGGGGGTGATATGGAGTTGCCACTTTATGTTGGATGCCCATCTTGGACATCAACTTCTTGAACCATTTGTTGCAAAAATGGCTTCCTCCATCACTCACTATTGCCTTTGGGGTTTCGAACCTTCTCAAAATATTCTTCTTTAAAAATTTCAAAACAACATTAGCATCATTAGTCCCAGTGGTGATAGCCTCCACCTACTTAGACACATAATCCACTGTAAGAAGAATACATTCAAAACTAAAGGACTTGGGAAATGGCCCCATGAAGTCTATTCCCCATACATCAAAAAATTAAACCATAATAAAAATATTGAGAGGCATTTCATTCCTTTTGCTAATGTTCCCTACTCTTTGGTATTTATCACATCTTATACAGAAATTATAAGCATCCTTAAGAAGAGTATGCTAATACAAACCGCTTTGAAGAATTTTCTCGGTTGTCTTCTTTCCTCTAAAATGCCCTCCACAATACATGTTGTGGCAAAATTGCAGGACTTATTTTTGTTCTTCCTCCGGCACACATCTTCTTATGATTTCATCCCTGCAAATTCTAAACAAATATGGTTCATCCCAAAAATAGTACTTACATGTATGCAGGAACCTCTTCTTTGCCTAGAAATTCAAATCCTTTCTCACAACACCACAAGAAAGATAGTTAGCAATATATGCTTATCAATGTGTTTGAGCAAAAGCAAACAAGTGTTCATTCGAAAATTTTTCAAAAGCATTTTCACAAGCAATTTATGCATCATTTTCATGAGAGTTCAATATAAAATGATGGTCGGCTACTACATTCTCACTTCCCTTCTGATCTTTGATTTCAACATCAAATTCTTGCAACATCAATACCCACCTAATTAGCCTAGGTTTAGCTTGTGATTTGGTCAATAGATATTTGAAGGCCGTATGGTCCAAAAATACTATGACTTTAGAACCTATCAAGTAAGATATAAATTTGTCCAGGTCAAATACCATAGCTAACATTTCCCTTTCAGTGGTTGTGTAATTCACTTGTGCATCATTTAAAGTTAAACTTGCATAATAAATTACACACATCAATTTGTTCACTCTTTGGCCCAAAACAGCTCCAATGGTATAATTCAATGCATCAACATGATTTCAAATGGCGAATCCCAATTTGGGGCAACAATATAGGGGCAAAATTAAATTTTTTTTTTCAAAATTTCGAAAGCTTCTAAGCACTTGTCATAAAAAATAAATGGGACATCTTTTCCTAGCAAATGGCACAAAGGACGTGAAATTTTTGAAAAATCTTTTATAAAGCTCCTATAAAGTCCAGCATGTCCCAAAAAACTTCTAATCCCCTTAACAGATGTGGGTGGAGGTAGATTCATGATTAATTCAACCTTAGCCTTGTCTATCTCAATCCCTTTATGGGAAACCACATGACCCAAAACAATCCCATGATCAAACATAAAGTGACTCTTTTCCCAACTCAAGGTAAGATTACATTCAATACATCCTTCAAGCATGAGAGTTAACTTTTGCAAACAATCATCAAAAGAATTACCAAAAATAGAGAAGTCATACATAAAAACCTCAATGCATTTGTCCAACATATCAGAAAAAATCAAAGCATACATCTTTGAATTGTACCCGGTGCATTGCAATGTCCGAATGGCATCCTCCGAAAGGCAAATGTCCTAAAGGGACAAGTAAAAGTTGTTTTTAGTTGATCTTCCAGTGCTATTGGGAGTTGGTAGTAACATGAAAGACCATCTAGAAAATAATTAAAAGCATGTCCAGATAACCTATCAAGCATTTGATCAATAAATGGTAAAGGAAAGTGATCTTTCTTGGTGAAATTATTTAATTTCCTATAATCTATGCACATTCGCCACCTGATTTGTGTTCGCATGGGTACCAACTGTAATATCCCCATATATGCCCTAGAAGTTTTGAATGTTGTTGTTGTTGATGTTGTTGTTGTTGTTGTTTTAAATGGGATTGAATGTATATGTTGATTTGAAAGAAAAAAAAAAGAATTGGAAAGTGAATGCTTATGTTTTGGGAAAGAAAAGAGGGTTTAGAGAGAAATGTATATGTTGTTTATATGATAATATATATAACATATAAGTTGGTCAAGGGAGAGTCAATGCAAGAAGATATTTTCATTTGTGATAGGTGAAATTACTTATATGGGCATATAAGAGACAAGAGGTTAGTTAAATGGATAAGGGTATATAGGTAATTGTTTGGTTAAAAACTCTTGGTGGAGATTTAAAGAAGAATTGACTTTGTTTTCTTCATGATTTCTTCTTCTCCATTGTTGGCCGGCTCCTCCATAGACAAAGGAAAGCAAGAGACAAAGAGAAGATCTTGAAGAGTTAAGCTCAAATTGAAGGAAGATTAAGTGATCAAGTGATGATTCAAGAAGTTTATTACTAAGGTAAGTTCTTTTCTTTGATTTCTTTTATTCTTTTGTAGTGGTATTTGAAGTGAATTAGGGTTTGTTGATTTGATGATGAGAGGTGTTTGTGATGTGTTTTCAAGTGTTAAATTTGGTTTTAAGTTAAGAGGTTAAACATGTGTTGTTGTTGGAAGTGGTGGATGTTGATTTTGAAAGATTATGAATGATGTTGGATTTAGGGTTTTGAAGTAGTTGTGTTTAAATGTAATGTTAATGTGTTGTTAAAGTGATTATTGTGATGATTGTGTAAGATATGTGTTTATGTTATTGATTGTATCCATTTGAATGAGATTAATGTTGTGCAAAAAGTGTGTGAATGCAATTGAAAGAGTGTTGGCTTTGGTTAGGGTGTTGTTCATGAGTGACACGGCCAAAAGCAAGGAGAGACACGGCCAATTCATGAGAGACACGGCCAAGTCAAGGAAATTTAGCCCGTGTTGGATTGATTTTGGAGAGACACGGCCGTGTCTTATGCATGTGTTTGCTACTGCCAAAATTGTGTTGAGAGACATGGCCACAAGCTTGGCCGTGTCCCTCAAGTGTGCTGCCCGTGTCCCTCAAATGTGTTAGTTAAGGTTTTTATTATTTGTTTCTCTTGCATTGGTTTGATTCTCCAAAGGTATTTTTGTACCTAAACCTAAACATAAACACATTTAAAACAATAATGATCCAAACAAATGTATGTGGAACATACATTCATATGATGTTGAGATGTTAGCACACATTTGATGATAATGATGAAGCATATGAACAATGTTAGGCTACATGCATTGTGAATGGTAATATGATATGTACTTTGAAATGTGGTATCAATAATGCATATGATATTACATGATTAAGGTTAGGTATTATGCATTTTAAACTTGTGAATGGCAATGTGTTATAGGAATAATGTGAGTGATATGATGGGGTAATTGATTATGTATACTCGAATAATGAAAGGTTATAACATAAATTGAGATATGAGGCCATTGTTATTGGCTATGATGATTCAAATGACATGTGAAGCCATTGTTATTGGCTATGATGATTCAAATGACATGTGAAGCCATTGTTATTAGTTATGATAATTCAATTGAGAATGAAATTGATAAATGAATTGTATAACTAATGTGTTATTCCATTTTAAGAGTTTGTTATTGGTGGCATGCCTAATATGAGTAACAATCTCTTGAAGTTAGGTTGGACTTGATCCTTGAAGCCAAGTTGGGTTGAAGTTTAACATGTTTTACTCCCCTTGAAGCTTGGTTGGGTCAAATCCTTGAAGCCTAATTGAGATGTTACAACCCTTGAAGCTAGGTTGGATTGGTTCTTGAAGCCAAGTTGGGTTGATACTTAGCATGCTTTGTTCCCCTTGAAGCTTGGTTGAACCTAAATCCTTGAAGCCTAGTTGGGATAATGATAAATGTGATGATTAAACCAAAGCATTAACTCTGATAATGGAATGGCATGTTAGTGTTTTGTTTGGGCCCGAGTCTGTCTTTGTTGTTAATGTGATATCCAAATGTTGAACTAAATGAGTAATGAGATCTATGGTTGCTTTTGTTGGAAGTGTGTTTCATGATTGATAAATTTGTGAATAAAATAATGTTATGAAGTATGATTTGGTAATGTGTGTAATGATATATTGAAAATGAATATGGCTTGAGGAGTTTTGTAGAGATATGAGTTTATGAGAATATAGTATGATGTGTAAAATGTTTATGAATGTGGAATTTGTGAGAATTGTTCTCATGAAGGTTTGGATAGATCATTGAATAGTGATTTGTTAAAATGATGTATATGTATATGTATATGAGATAGAAATGGTAAGTATAGTTTTGGTGAATGTTCTATGTAAATATGTGTATGATTTATGAGATCAGTGGGAATATATGAAGAATGCTTTGAGAAAGGAAAACAGGGTAAGAAAACAATAAAACATGATGCTAAAAGTATAAGGTATGATCTTTATGTAAAGTATATATATATTTTATATTTATTTGTATTACTAAGCTCTCGGGCTTAGCACGGTGGTGTAATCGCGCAGGTGGTTATGCGGTTGATCTGGAAGTCCAGCTGTTATGCCACGAGAAGGGTAAGAGTGTCTCGAGACCAACTAGAAGGTGATGCATACATGTGTGACTTTAATTATGTTGTATTTTTTATAAGAATAATGATTTTTGTAAATGCTCTTTAAATTAATGCAATATTGCTTAAACTTGGATAAAGGTTTTTAATTGGAAACAAAAAGTGACATTCTTATACTTTATATACGTATTGTATGTATACTTGGTATATGTATAGTACTTATATAGAGTATGGGAGTGTTACACCAACTCTCCTTTTTCATTCTGGACCACAGTCAATCCTGCTTTCTTTTGCATGACGTGTATGGGACTAGCCAATTCACTATTTGCAATAAGGTAGATTACCCCTTCATCAAGCAATTTTAGAACCTCCTTTTTTACTACTTTGCTCATATTAGGGTTAAGCCTCCTTTGAGCCTCTCTCACCAATTTAACCCCCTTCTCTAAAACTATCTTGTGCATGCACATAGAGGAACTAATACACTTGATATCACTTAACCCCTAACCAATACCTCTCTTGAATTTTTTCAACATTCTCACAAGTTTATCTTCCTTCTCACTACTAAGAGTAGCAGAAATTATCACTGGTTGTGAGTTGTTCTCCCCAAGAAAAACATGCTTTAAGTACTTTAGAAGTTCTTTAGGTTCAACCCCCTTTGGTTGAACCTCATCATTTGAGCCCTTAACTTCTTCATCCAAATTTATAGCCCTTTCTAACTTGTCTTCACAACGCTCCTGCAAGAAAACTTGTTCAACAATATTATCAGTAAAATCAATGAAAGAGTTGTTCTCATACAAAGCAGTAGTGGGAATAGGGAAAGTGTTAAAAATTAAAAAAATCTACAGTTTGACTTAAAACAGTCATGGGTAATTTCCCATTTTTAACATCAATTAATGTGTTAGTTGTGGCCATAAAATGTCTCCCTAACAAAATTGTATATTCAGAATCTCTAGGAATTTCCTCCCCCATATCTAAAATAATGAAATCAATGGGTACAATCAAACCACCTACCTTAACTAGAACATCTTCTATGATTCCCTTAGGGTATCTAAAAGTTCTATCCCCTAGTTGCAAAACTATTTTAGTTGGTTTGAGTTCTCCTAGCTCTAATTTCAAGTAGACAGAGAATGGCATCAAATTAATACTTGCTCCTAAATCACACATAACAATAGTTTCTTCCCCATTTCCCATAGAGATGCTAAATACAAAGCTTCCAAGATCCATTAGTTTTAGAGGTAACCTGTGTTGTAAAATAGCACTTGTTACTTCTGAGACTATCACCTTTTTATTCAACTCATACTTTTTCTTCTTTATCTTAAGCTCCTTAAAGAATTTGGCATAAGATGGCATGTTTTTAATCACCTCAAGTAAAGGGAGGTTAATACTTACCTTTGAGAGCATATTATAAATTTTAGAAAATTTTTTATCATGCTTCTCATTTTTAACCTGCTTGAAAAAGAAATTGTCGATCTGTATGAATTTGGAGATTTGTGCAACTTTGGTGCAACTGATGTCTCCTCACTATTTTCCTTCAGCTCACTTGGTTGAGCTTTGCCTTCTTGTATTTCCTCGCCATTCTCTTGCATTGTGCCTACATCCAAAGAATCATCAATTGTATTATCATTGATTTTATTATCAAGTACCTTACCACTTCTTAAAACTATGATTGCTTTGGCTTACAACGGTTGGCTTGGAAATTTTCCTTTTTCATTAGCTTATAGTTGATTAGCCCATTGACCTACTTGAGTTTCTACCTTCTTAAGTGAGGCTCCCAAAGAGTCAAATCATTTGTTGTTCACCTCATGATTTTGAGTGCTTATTTCAATGAAAGCATTCAAATTGTCTTCATGTGAAGATTTATTGACCTCATGATTTGAACTTTGCCTTGAAATTGGGGTCCCCTTTGATAAGGTTGGAATGAATGTTGAGGTGGAACTTGTTGTTGATTCTTACATGAAAAATTACGGTGACTTCTCCAACCGAGGTTATAAGAATTTGAGTACGGGTCATTCCTTCTCCTTTGTTGGAATCCTTCAAAAGCAAAAGCTTGCTCTTGCCCTTCTTGAAATTGGTCAAAGTTTGAAGGACATATATTTGCATTGTGGCCTACCACACCACATGATGCACATGATTCTTAGCTTAGCACCGACAAGTTTTCTCTAGCATTCAACAATTTAACTTACCTTGTCAACTCAGCAATTTGCCTTACCATTTCTGAGTTTGCATTTAGCTCATATGCTCCTCTTCTCCTTTCCCCAATACTATTTTGTTTAGAATTTTCCCTCAACATTTCAAATAATGCAACCATTTCAGCAGCTGTTTTCTCACCCATTGCCCCTCCTGCAGCATTATCTACTATGTTTTGACATTGTTGAGTTAGCCCATCATAGAAGAACTGATTGAGCAATTATTGTTGATCATAATGATGAGGGCATTGAAATAATAAAGATTTGAAGCTATCCCATAACTCATGAAATGGTCTCTATCAAATTGAGTGAAAGTTGCAATACTCCCCCTAAGCTCCTTTTGTCTTTTGGTGTGAATAAACTTTTCCCATGAATTTGTTATACACTTCAGTCCAAGTGGTCAAGGAATTTTCTTGTAAGGTCATCAACCACGCTTTCGCCCTATCATTCAAACTATATTGGAAACATCTCATTTTGAGTACATCCTCTGTTAATGCTTGTAAAAGGAAAGTATGCATTATTGTGAAAAAATCTCGAATGAAGTTGAGAGGATCTTCATTCGGCAATCCCTGGAAGGATGGCAGCATACTATAATGAGTGTTTTTGAGTTCATAATTTCTTGTTGCATTGCTCAACATGATACATGATTTACTCCAATGATCGGTCAGGAAAACTCCTTCATAGGTGGTTCCTCTAAGTCACCCATTTCTACTTTCGTGTTCTCCTCAAATTGCTCATTGGTTTCTTCTCCTTCTTGTTCCAAAGGATCTACTCCTTCAGTTCTTGGAAATCTATGAATATCGTCTATACATGGAACAAGTTCATTTACTTGAGACCTTCGTCCTTGCATAAATCACCTAGGCAATTCAAAAGGAACATTTTAAACAATTAAGGTAAAAGAATCAAACTACTAACAAAAACTGCCTTCCCTGGCAGCGGCAGCAAAAACTTATTGAGCTCGATTAATTACTGCTACAAAGCAACACTAGCAAGTATACGAGATAATTGCAGCAATGGTGGTCGCCCCAAGGTCGTCTCACAAGGAAGGAATTATTTTGCAATAGTTTGACTTAAACAAAATAAATAAAATTGAGTGTGTGTTGTTGAATTGGTGAATTGTAAGTAAAATTTGAAAGTAAAAAATGAGTAGTAGTTGTGTAAGATTAATTCAATTGTAGTAATGGTGCTTAGGGTTGTAGATCAATTTTAATTAAATCTTGATTCTCAAATTATCCATTAATATAACCTTATATTTTATTTTGTTCCTTGAGTTTAATTAGTAATTACCAATTCATTAATTTTTACAATTATGAATTATCAACAACCAATTATTTTGAAATTGCGAATTAAATAAACCCAGAACTTATATTTCTAATTCATTCTTAGGGTGGTTGATTACATTTTTTTGATATTGAATTTCACCTCTTGGTCCATCGTTCAATATTAAGTGATTAATAGGTGGCCAATCTATCAAACTAACTTTAAGTCCAATGCAATCAACCAATAACAAGGTATACTAATGGAATTATCAAATCAAGTCATTAAATTAAATCTACTATAACCCAAGGCATGAGTAATTTAGCTCATCATCAATTTAAACCAAATATCCATTTCAATATTCATCAAATAAAAATTATACATTGTAATATTAATGTTCATAATAAAACAACAACAATCTAGAAATGAATTAAAAGAGAGAATATGAAAAATCCCTTGTAGACGCCAAGAGTTGAACTACTTGTCTTCCTCCTAGCTTCCACCTTGATGTATGATGAACAACTTCCAAGCCCTCTTCAATCAATGGCTCTCTTCTTGAAAGATGGAATGGTAACACTCTCAAGTTTACAACTCCAGTCAAGCTTTCTTCAAACCCTAATCTTCTAAGGAGCTTTCTAACTCAATTTAATCCCTAAGCTTGATTAAGTCTTATTTATTGAAGAAATGAAAGATGAATGGAAATGAAGATGAAGATAGAATGATGTCTCCCCCTCCAAAACAAGAATCAAAAACTAAGAACTAGCGAGCCCCAAAGAAACCAAATGCGTATGTATATCCATCCCCATCCCCTTCCACTTTCAATTCTTTTTAATTTTTTAAGACACCGAGCATGTCTTTCCAACTCACACACCACTCTTTGACTCCCTCTTTTTCTTTGTTTAATAATTCTTCCCATAAATCCATCCACTTTTTACTCATTTTTAATATTTCTTTTAAAAAGAAAGAGTCTTTGGTTCCCCATTTGTCCCTCACTTTGTGCAAAATAATTCTAACGGACCATATGAGACATGGCCAAGTCATGAGTGACTTGGCCATGTCAATCATTTTCTTATGGACATGGCCAAGTCATGTGGCTGTATCCATGGCTACTTCAAAAACTTCTTTCTTCTTTAGGTTGGACATGGCCAAGGCCCTGGCCATGTCATTTGAAACGGCCAGTGGCTTGGTTGTGCCTCCTGCTTGTTTTCACCTCTACCATTTGCTTTACTTCTTTTATTCTTTGGTTTCATCAAGTGGGACACAGCCAAGGCCTTGGCCTTGTCATGTGACACGGCCAATGGCTTGGTCGTGTCTCTTGTCATTGTTTACCTCTGCCCAATTTTCCTAAATGACACAACCAAGCCAAGTTGCCTCAGCCCATGTTCTACTTCTTCCTTGCCTTTGATGAGTGACACGACCAAGCTAAGTGGTGTCTTGGTCGTGTCTCTTGATTTTCCACAAACTTTGATCCATCACTCCATTGTTTTGCACTTCAACCTAAATCAAATACTTCAAACAATCTTTAAACATAAATTAAAAGAAAAAATAACTAAAAACCAATAAAATTACCCTAAAAATGTAAACATAAAAGATTGAAATAGTAGTGACACAGCCAGGATGAGTCAGTGTGCCCCATTCCGCCAAAATTTCCATTTCTTTCTCAAGAGGGACATGGCTAAGACACTGAATGTGTCTAACTTTGCCTTGAAGTCTTGCCTTAAATTTTTTTTCTTTCAACCTTGGACTTTGCCTCCTTTCTCATGAATTACTCACTTCAACTTGAAATATAAATACCTTACAACAATCTTAACTAAACATTTAGAAAATAACTAAAAAGTAAACAAAATTAACCTCACAAACATATATAAAAATTGATTATAGCATCCTTTAAGGATCGACAGTGCAATGTACATCCCTAAGCTTGAAGGTCATGTGATAAGAAAACACTTTTTTTTTAATTTAATTTTAATTTTGAAATTAAATGTTGGCCTTTTAAAATCAGTGTCAATATACCTTAGGACTTGGTCTTTTAAATTAACACATCTATAATGTCATAGCCTTAGTTGCCATACTAAATTTCGAAATCATTTCCATTTGACCAAGAGTTTTTGTACTTTAGATAGGCGCATGCACATTACTTGGCCAAAACTTTCATTGAATTCTTTACAAATTATTAAATTATTAACAAATACTAAACTTTTTTACCTGGTCCCATGTTAAGGGGCTCAAATGATAGCAATGGGACTGCACATGGTGAGGTCCTAGGTTAACTAGAAGTTCAACTTTAGATACCAATCTGTCAGGAAATACCAGGTACCCATGCAAGGTTGTGTTCATATACCCAAACAAGCAAAAATGATGAAATCCATAATCATGCAAGCACTTTATTTGAATCAATAATGGTGGGAGTTGATGCCTCAATAATGACCATGAAGCCAGTAAATGATATTTTCTTTTAACAAAGCTTGTCAAACATGAGATACATATATGAAAGGCCAGCCTTCCCCAGCCATAAAGAAGCACAAGATCCAAATCGACAAGGGCCCATAACATTGATAAATGGATAGCAAATTCAGTGTTGCACAGGATGGTCAATCCCATCAAATATAATAAGAATCCTCGAGTGTATTGTTCAGCTATTACATTGCACACTGGTCGGGTATAATTCATCTAGTATTCTCGAATAGGTTCGTATTTTATCTTGATTGTCTCCTTTACTGAAGGCCTCATGCCTATCAGCTGCCAAATTTTATTACGAGTTAGAATGTGGTCGGTAAGAAGGACTGGATCCCATGATAATGGGTGCTCGTTATAGTAGTGAAGTCAATAGGGATGATAATCATTTCTCCCACTGACAAGTGGAAAGTATGGCTAGTGTCCATCCACCATTCCACAAGCACTTGAATCACACTTCTATTTATTTGAGATCCTTGAGATGGCAATTCTATGATAAAAACTTCAAAGATGCATGCTTGGATCATCTGCATCATCAGAGGAGGCACTTTATTATACCACTAGCAGGCTTTATAAATATACCCTCTGCCACGGATAACACAACGATCGTGCTATCACCAAAAAAAGGTAAGTCCATGTGAGGTAAGCAAATAAGCTCTAAAATTTTATTTTTAGCACTTTAATAATATTCTCTCTGTGCATAGGGCCCAATATTTTGCTTTAAATATTTTATTATGCTAATTAATCCCTTTCTCTGCATAAGTTCATCTAATTTAATATTATATTTGTCTATTTTTCTCATGAATTTTGCTAAGTAGATCCTAGAAAGTTGTTTTATGCCACATGAATTTTCATTTTTTAATATAATTTTAGTTAATCTTCATTAAATTTCATTTTTAGTAATTTTTATCATTACTTTTACTGAAAGTTATGTTCTACTACGTATTTAAAATTGCAGCAAAATAATGCTTCCCTCATTTTTTTCACCTGCACTATGATGAAGTTGTATCCAAGTTAAAAGAGAAATTGTCCCAGGTTCATGAACTTGAATAAGTTCAAGAAGCTCAATGTTTGATCGGAGTTTAGTCCTAGAAGAATGCTAACTACTTGCCATCTATGAGAAAGGTGTTAACGATGTGGGAAATTTAAAAATTAAGGATTCTTGAAGGAAAAAGAACTTTTTGAAGCTCTGGATGAAAGTGATGAATGAAATTGGATCGTGTTCGTTTATATATTGGAATTAGAATGTTGATGGACGCAAGGATAAGAGCAAATTCAAAAGTGAATTGAAAGAAAAGAAAGCACATATTCAAAAAAAGGGCAAAGAAAAAGTAAAAGAAAAGAAAAGCACAACAAAGGCAAAAACAAACAAGAAAAAAAAAGAGAATGGTATCTGATCATTGACAATTATCGGAGCAGTTGCACAAATAATGTAACAAATATCAAACTCACGAGATGATTAGAATCAAAGATTCGCATACACATAACAAATTGATATTTATTGTTGGTCTAAATTTATAAGTATCCAAAAATATTTTTTATCAGTAAAAATATTTTTTTACATGGGGGGCAAGAGTATATAAGGAGGTTTTTGATATAGTAGATAACTAAAAAATAGCAGGTACCCGATATAGCAGAACCTAAAAAATAGCAAAAAAAATTTCTATCTTTGAAATCAATTTTTGTAATATATTGCGAGTCCAAAACCCAAACTAAGATATCACGGGTTAAGAAACCAAACTGATCCAGGTCTATCACCCAAATTGAGATATTACGGGTTTAAAAACCAAATCAATCCGAATTCAAAATCCAAACCAAGATATTATAGGCCTAGAACCCAAACTAATCCGGGTATAGAACCCAAACAAAGATATTGTGGGTCCAAAACCCAAACCAATCTGGGTCCAAAACCTAAACCATGACATTACAGGTCCAAAACCCAAACTAACACACAGGTGCAAAACCCAAAACCAATTCATAGGTCTAGAACCCTACTATCCCAAGAGGGTAGTGAATTGGTTGTTTTGAAGAAGTAATTGTAAATTATAAATTTTAAGCAAACAAAACAAGAGAAGAGTATAATAGAGAAGAACAAACATAAAGAATTTATAGTGGTTCGGATTACCTCAATCATATATCCACTTCCTTAACAACTTATTAATGTTCCATTAATCTTGAGTATTTTACAAGTTTAACTCTAACTTGGTGCATTCACAAGCTTACACTGAACTTCTACAAGGCTTGAGCATCTTCTTCACAACTCAAAAAAGAGTTTTCCTCACTCTAAAACCTAAGTGTTTTAAAGCTCACACTCAAACTTACAATGGTGTTTTATGCTCACACCCAACACTCAATGAATACAAGTATAAATTTTGATGCAAGGAGATGAAAGATGTTTTTCTTAGCAACTACAATCACACTTTCCTTAAAAAATGAGGTTTCTTATGGTATTTATAGCCTTCAAGACTTCAACTAGCCATTTGAGATGGGAGCCAACATGTTTGATTCTTATCTCCCATATAAATTACTTTTCAGAGCAAGTTCATGGTCGGACTACCATTAGTCCTGTCGGCTCAAGCTTGGCACAGTCAGACTAAGCACTAGTGCGGTCATGATCACCATTTTTTTTTTGACAAAAGTTCTTCAACAACTAGTACTTGTGGCATACTCTAATTTAGTGGATAAATAACAGCTATCATATTTTAATCTTGTTTCACTGGTACGGTCAAAATGACTTTGGTCTGGTTAGACTTCTCTTGGCATGCTGATATTTTGGGAGTACCAGTGACTGTGAACTCTGCTGGAACTTTGATGGATTTTTGGCTATGGATCGATCTAGTAGGAATGCATTAGGTTCGGTCGGTCTAGGCATAGTATGCTATAACCTTTAGAGTGCTGGGACCATGATCACTACTGGATGTTTTGAGAATTGAGCTCGTGCTTGGTATGGTTGGACTAATTGATGGTCTGATAATGATAGATAGTTCACTCATAATGTAGAAGTGACACTTAGTGTGAACTCTACTCAATATTTTGGCTCAAGTTTGGTCCAGTCAACTCATGCTTGGTCTTGGCAGCTAAGGCTCGATCCAGGAATATCGGCTCTAGTCTAGTTAGCTCAATTTTGAAACATTTATTCTCGTGTCACCTCATTCGTGGAACTTTTGCCAGCTCGATATTGATGTAGTCAGACTTGCTTCTAGTTTGTCAGCTTGGTAGTGGTGTGGTCATACATTAGTTCAGTATGGCCAGCTTCTCTTAAGATTGCTCGGCCTGACTATTGGTCTAGTTGGGCTCTTTGAGATTTCTTCAAAAGTTAAATTCGTGCAAAATGTAACTTGATACAAATATTAGTCCTATTCAATTTAATTGCCTAAGATCAAAATAGAGACCAGTTACTTTGGCTAACAATCTCCCCCATTTTAGACTTTGACAATGAAATTGCATTGATTTAAAAAGAACTTAAAAATTTTTCACGTCTAAAGAGTGTTCTCCCCCTTAACATATGCTCTTCTTTTGACAAAAGAAAGATGAAATAATTTGCTTAAATCATATAGCCATATCTTATAATATTTACTCCCTCTTAATATATGCTATTAAAAATAAATCAATGTTAATCAATTCAAATGCAAATTTTTGAAAATTTTTCTCTCCCCTTTGATAATGACAAAAAGATTGTAAATGAAAACATGCAAATATTTAATAATGAACTAAACTTTTATTAAGATGAAGCAATTAAAAGTAAACATTTATTTATGATCGCTTCCATTAAGGGCCAACAAAAGACATAGAGATCATACTAAAGATAAAATCAAAAGAAAAGTTAAGGTAGTGGGGAATAAGGAGGATAGCCAAAATCATCATTCAATCTCCATCTCCATCTCCATCTCCATCTCCCTCTTCCTCATCTTTATTTCCTTCTTCCTCTTCTAAACCATCATCAAAGTTTCTGGTTCATTCTCCTTCATCTTCTTCAACTGATGGGGGACATTTGGGAATGCCTATGAATTTTTTCATGTCCCTAAAATTCATATAAAGATGAGAGACCCTCTTGGTGAGATTGTCAATGTGAGAGGTTTGTGAGAAAATTTGTCCTTGAATCTATTGAAGAATGGAGAGAATTGAACTTTGACCTTATGGAGTATGGGGTCTAGGGATTTCCATTTGAATGGATTCTTGGCTCTCATCAATAATTCTTAGCCTTTTACTTTGTTGAGCCCTAATACCTTGAGCACCAAAAGCATACTGATATGTTTTATCTTCTTCAAATGTGCATTTGGAATGTTTTAGGTATTAAATATTGATAGGGTTCTTCAATGGATCAAGTGGATTAGAAAGAGTAGCTCTATTTGAGGGAGTAAGTGCACCTACATGCCTACCAATTTGAGTAATGAAAGAGGGAGTCACGATTGCTCCGATTGATTTATTTCTAATGGTAAGAAATGAATAAATCATGAACTTTGTGTTTTGAATCTTTTCCCCTTTTATAAGGTAATAGAGAAAAATGAGATCTCTTTAAGTAACTTTTTTCATTGCTTTCTACTCTAGCATTGATGGTATATGTGATTGATATATGTAATAGCCAAGAGGAGAGTGCTTTAAGATGCTTAGCATTGGAAAGTTTGTGAAAGTCGATTTCAATTGAAATTTCTTTCCAAAAGGCAAGTAAAATTTCATCCAAAATTTTGGACTCAGAAGAATAGTATATTCCTTCTATGTTGAATTCCCAAATAGAAACAAAATCATCAAGGGTAATTTGGTATTGTTTGTTGAATAGTCTAAAATTTATACCATAGTGACCTAATGGTTCAATATCTCCCTTTTCAACCACCAAGGTAATAAGAAACTCTTTGGTAAAAAATTCCCACCCCAAGAAGTCTTGTTCAAGGATGACAAATTTCTCCCATCCAAGATTAGAAAGATAGACCCTTATCTCACCTTCCACATAAAGAGATTCTAAAGATAACGAGGGAATTCTATTTTCTTTAGTTTTATTTTCAAGAATTAAGTTGTACCTTTTCTTCTCTTCTTCACTTAAATGTCTTGGTTTATGAGTTCTTGATCTAAGGGCTTCTTCCATAAGAGTGGAGGAAGTTACTACTCCTTTCTCTTCTTCACATTAATGGGAATGTGATCAAATATTTTACCATAATTTAGTAATTTTTGCTTCATCCATAGAACTTGTGACAAAAATATGAATTAACTTATTCGACTTTTGTAGTAGATATAGCAACTGATACTTATTTCTTGCTAAACCAAGAAGCTAGGCAATCACCAAGAAACTGGCATACACTGGTCGAGCTTTTTAAAGTGTCACTAATGATGAGTTCTTTTGGATGATCCTTTTGATAATGCTAATCTTTAGGTTGTTCCTGAATCTCTTCTTGTTCTACAATTTGTTCTATCTCATCATTGTTTTCTTTTGAATCATTATTTATCTTAAGCTCTTCAAATTTACCTATAAAATCATCAAGAGCACTACCTTTCCCATTATCAAGCTTAGAGGATTCATCAAAGATAACATGCATTGATTCCTCAACTACTAGAGTTCTCCTATTAAATGCTCTATATGATTTGCTAAAAGATCAATACCCTAAGAATATACCTTTATCAGATTTTGATGAGAATATTTTAAGGTTATCTTTGGTATTTAATATGAAGAGCTCTAGAAGCCATTGGCCATGTCCCACTTGGAAATTGAAGATGGTATTGAGGCAGCCATGGACACGGTCATATGGCTTGGCCGTGTCCATAAGAAAATTTGAGTGACACGGCCAAGTCACTCATGACTTGGCCGTGTCTTGTGAGAATTCTTTCAATTGTTTACATGAAATGGGGGATAAAGTGGGAGACAACAAGCGCCATCTTTTAAAAAGAAATATTAAAAGAAGAAAAAGGTTTCCTAATTCAAGGGATGAAGACTTAGATAATGAGAAAGCGGGAGACAAAGTGGAGTATGTGAGTTGGAAAGCATGCTTTGTGTCTTAAGAAATTAAAAAGAATGTAAGGAGGAGATATACATATACACGTTAGAGCTAGAAGGAGAGGAGTTCTCTCTTGGTTCATCTTCTTGTTCTTGGTCTTGAGAGAGACCATGAACATCACCTTCATCTTCATCTTCCATAAACAAGATTCTTAACATTTTTTGGGATAAATTTGGGTGAGCAAGCACTTGTGAAGGTTAGGGTTTGAAGAAAGCTTGATTGAGGAGTTGAGGGCTTGAGAGAGTGACCATTCCATCTTTCAAGAGGAGAGCCATTGAAGGCTTGTTAGTTCTTCATCATATTCAAGGTGGAGCTAGGAGGAAGACTAGAAGATGAACTCTTAGCATCTTCAAAGGGGTTTTCATATTCTCCCTTTTAATTCATTTCTAGATTGTTATTGTTTGTTAAGAACATTAATATTTCAATGGACAATTGTAATTTGATTTATATTGAGATGAATATTTTTTTTAAATTGATGGTGATGAGCTAAATTATTCATGCCTAGGGTTTATAGTATATTTGATTGAATGACTTGATTTGATATTTCCATTAATATACCTTGTTACTAGTTGATTGTATTGGATTGAATGTTAGGTTGATAGATTAGCTACCTATTGATATCTAGATATTGAAAGAAGGACCGAGAGGTGAGATTTGATATTGGAATTATGCAATCAACTACCCTAAGAATGAATTAGAAATATAAGTTCTAGGGTTTATTAATTTGCAAATTCAAAATAATTGGTTGTTGTTAATTCATGAATGTCAAAACTAATGAATTGGTAATGACTAATTAAACTCAAGGAACAAATTAAAATACAAGGTCATGTTAATGAATAATTTAAGAGTTAAGCTTTGATTAAACTGATCTACAACCCTAGGCACCATTCCTAGAATTGAAATAATCTTGTACAACCATTACACGTTACTTTTAATTTTAATTGCTTTTCACCACTACATCAAACATCACACTCTTGTTTTTAAAATTCTTGCTAATCAAACTATTACAAAACAATTCCTTCCTTGTGAGATGACCTTGGGGCGATCACCATTGCTACAATTACCTCATATAATTGTGAGTGTCTCTTGTAGTAGTAATAAGCCGAGTGCAATAAGTTTTTGGCGCTGTTGCCGGGGAAGGAAATTGTTATTAGTAGTTTGATTTTTTTATTTAAATTGTTTAATTATTTAAAATGTTTTTTTTTCTAAGTGTTTATCATAAGAATGCAGTTTTCAAGGCACGAGGGAGTTTATGATGAGAATGTTAATTTTGAAATGGCATGGCAATTAGCAGAATTAACAAGACAACTTAAGATGCTAAATGCAAGAGGAACAGCACCTATACCTACTCATGATGTATGTCTAGCATGTGGCATTGCAGGACATAGTGCAAACATGTGTTCATTTGGTTTTGAACAATACCCAGAGAGGCAAGAGGAAGAATATGCCTTTGACAGTTTCCAACCAAGGGGCAGAAATGACCCATATTCCAATCCTTGTAATCCAAGTTGGAGAAACTACCCAAATTTTTCTTGGAAAAACCAGCAACATATTCCACCTCAATAATTTTTTCAACCTTATCAAAGAAGTTCTTACTTTCAAGGAGAATTTTCAAATTATGATCAATTCAAGACACCCACTTTGGAAGATAATTTGAATGCCTTTATTCAAATTAGTGCACAAAATTGAGATCAATTCAAGAAATCCACAGTGGAAGATAATTTGAATGCTTTCCTTAAAATTAGAACACAAAATCGGGAAGGGAGAATAAGAGATTTGATTCTTAGGAGGAATCATTGAAGAAGGTGGAAACTCAAGTTGGGCAACTGGCAAATCAACTCCAAACACACTAAAAAGTGGAATTTCCTAGCCAATTAGAGAAAGTCAATGCAATCATAAATTTTAGGAGTGAATAGGTGATATATAACAAATTTTGTGATTTCTTTGATGCAGATACTAATCAAGAAGAAAATGGCAAGGAGATACAACCCAACATAGAGGACCCAAGTCAATCAAAGGAGGTGGAGAATTTGGAAGCATCAACTTCACCAAAATTGCATGAGCCTCCAAATCTTTACATACCACCAATTCCATTCCCAAGTAGATTGAAGGGTTAGAAGCAAGGTATGCAACTTTCTAAGCTCTATGACATGCCCTCCAAAGAAGTTAGTGAAGATAGTGAAGATGAGCTTGAGATGACCATGACCTTGGAAGTAGAGCCTAAAATTTCCAATTCAGAAACTGAGGAGAGCAAATTAATCTTAAATGATGAGGCTGTTAAGAGGGGACTTCAGATAGCTAAAGTGGATGAGAAAGAGATTTAACTAAACTTGGTTGAACCTACAAAGACCCCAAAAATTTTGAAATATGTCTTGGATGGGGAGAACAGTATGCAAGCAATGATCATCTCTTCCACTCTCGGTGGTGAGGAAGAGCAAAAAATGAATATAACCATGTTGTAGATTGAAAATGGCTTTTACCAAATTCCTATAGCATTGGAGGATCACCACAAGACACCCTTCACGTGTTCCCTTTGAACAATTGCTTTTCAAAGGATGCTACTTAGGCTTTTCAATACACTAGGTAATTGTCAGAGTTGCATGCTATTCATCTTCTTAGACATGGACGACAATTACATTATGGATGGAAGGAGAACTTCATATCGCATATGGGAACAATGGAAATTAGGTTTCATCTGAACTCTCTCTTTTAATTTATGCATGCTTACATTGAGGACAATGTGAATCTTTAAGTGTGGGGTGCAATTTGTGCTTTTTACTTTTAATTTATCTTTGTTTAAGTTTATTTAATGTTTTCCCTTGAATAAATGAATGTTGAAAAGTTCAATTGTTATAAGATTTTTGATAGATGACCTTTGAATTTTTGAAGGATGAATTTGAGAATTGATTAAAATTGGTACTTATTGTCAATTTTGATGGTTATTCTTTTCATCACCTTTAAACTAGTGAGGAATTGAGCCATCAACTTATTATTCTTTATTGTGTGTAAACATCTTTGATTAATGAATTGCTAGAACTTGCTTTGACATGCATTTTGAGACTACATAAAAATTTCAATTAGGCATCAATATGGTTAAAGCAATTAGGTCAACACATTTTTGCTTAAAAAGACCAACATTATAACTGACCTTAGTTAGCCAATTTTGAGCTTATTTTATTTTTCCTTTTCTTTCTTTTTCACAACACCATTAGCTTGAACCTTATTGTTTTAACTATTTCCCTTGCATTAGGTTAAGAGCATTTTAAAAGTGTTTATGATTGAGTGTTGTGTTAAATAAAGTGTGGGGTTAAATTTAGTGGGTTCAAAATTACAAATTATTTTCTTCTTTAGTTGCAAACCCTAAAAAAACAAAAACATAAGAAAAAGATAAAAATCAAAACAAGAGAAAAATCAAAATAATAGAAGTTGTTCTTTTTCGTAGTGTTGGAATAAGTTTGGGAATGATCATTGCAAAATTTAATAAGTGAGTTCCCTTGAAAAGCTCTTTAATGTCAAGTGATAGGTGAGTGGAAGGTGTTTTGGGATTGTTGGGTTATACATATGATCGGTTACCTCATTCTTGAAGTGCTCTTGAACTTAATGAATAAGTTCACATTTCCTAAATGTCATGCCTTTACCTAAGCCCCATTACAACCAAAAGAAAGACCTTATGATTGATGCTTGATTGTAATTAGGTGGTGGAGATTTGATTGATAAGCAAGCCTATAGATATAATCTTTCATTGAATGTTGAGAGCTTAAACACTACCTAATTAAACACTTAAGAGGTATTGTGAGGGAATGACAGTTTTTGGTATGCATGGATTGACCATTAAATTGCTTGAGTACTGATTGTTCTTGATTTGCTAATGATTGTGGATTTAATAAAATGGGAGTCTTGATACATCTTTATAACTCTTGAACTTGACTAAATTTATCTTGTTTAGTTTGTTTTGAATTTGACTTTGCTTAGGGACAAGCAAAGAATTAGGTGTGGGTTAGTTGTTTGGATCATCTATGTGTTTATGTTTAGTGTGATTTTATTGGCTTTTGATTGATTTTTCTTTTAATTTGTGTTCAAAGTTTGTTTAAAGTATTTGATCCAGGATGAAGAACAAAATGATGGAGGTTTAATTCAATTTGATGGATTATTAAGGTGAAAAAATATGAGACACGTCCAAGTCACTTCATGGCCTAGCCGTGTCCCTCATCCAAGGAAAGAGACAGGAAAATTTGGCAGAGACAGACACACTCAAGAGACATGGCCAACCCATTGGCCATGTCGCATGACACGGCCAACCCATTGGCCATGTCGCATGACACGGCCAAGGCCTTGGCCGTGTCCCATATGAAGAGCAAAGCAAAGCTAGAAATGCAGTGGAGAACACACTCAAGAGACACGACTAAGCCATTGGCCGTGTCACATGACACCGCCAAGCCCTTAGCCGTGTCCCACATGGAAATTCAAGATGGTATTGAGGCAGCCATGGACATGGTCACATGGCTTGGCCATGTCCATAAGAAAATTGACACGGCCAAGTCACTCATGACTTGGCCCTGTCTTTTGAGAATTCTTTCAATTATTTACATGAAATGGGGACAAAGTGGGAGCAACAAGTGCCATCTTTTAAAAAGAAATATTAAAAGAAGAATAGGGTTGCCTAATTCATGGGATGAAGACTTAAAAAATGAGAAAGTGGGAGACAAAGTGGAGTGTGTGAGTTGGAAAGCATGCTTTGTGTCTCAAGAAATTAAAAAGAATGGAAGGAGGAGATATACATATACACATTGGAGCTAGAAGGAAAAGAGTTCTCTCTTGGTTCATCTTCTTGTTATTGGTCTTTAGAGAGACCATGAACATCACCTTCATCTTCAACTTCCATAAACAAGATTCTTAACATTTTTGGGGATAAAATTGGGTGAGCAAGCTCTTGTGAAGGTTAGGGTTTGAAGAAATATTGATTGAGGAGTTGGGGGCTTGAGAGAGTGACCATTCCATCTTTCAAGAGGAGTGCCATTGATTGAAGAAGGCTTGTTAGTTCTTCATCATATTCAAGGTGGGGCTAGGAAGAAGACTAGAAGTCCAATTCTTAGCATCTTCAAAGGGGTTTTTATATTCTTTCTTTTAATTCACTTTTAGATTGTTATTATTTGTTAAGAACATTAATATTTCAATGGACAATAGTGATTTGATTTATATTGAGATGAATATTTGTTTTTAAATTGACGATGATGAGCTAAATTGATTTGATTTATATTGAGATGAATATTTGATTTAAATTGATGATGATGAGCTAAATTACTCATGCCTAGGGTTTGTAGTATATTTGATTGAATGACTTGATTTGATATTTCCATTAATATACCTTGTTACTAGTTGGTTGTATTGGATTGAATGTTAGGTTGATAGATTAGCTACCTATTTATCTCTAGATATTGATTGAAGGACCGAGAGGTGAAATTTGATATTGAAATTACACAATCAACTACCCTAAGAATGAATTAGAAATATAAGTTCTAGGGTTTATTAATTTGCAAATTCAAAACAATTGGTTGTTGTTAATTCATGAATGTGAAAACTAATGAATTGGTAATGACTAATTAAACTCAAGGAACAAATTAAAATACAAGGTCATGTTAATAGATAATTTAAGAGTTAAGCTTTGATTAAATTGATCTACAACCCTAGGCACCGTTCTTAGAATTTAAATAATCTGGTACAACCATTACACACGTTACTTTTAATTTTAATTGCTTTTCACCACTACATCAAACATCACACTCTTGTTTTTAAATTTCTTTCTAATCAAACTATTTCATAGAATTGCTTCCTTGTGGGATGACCTTGGGGCAATCACTATTGCTATAATTGCCTCATATACTTGCGAGTATCACTTGTAGTTGTAATAAGCTGACCGCAGCAGTGTATATTCATAATTTGCACTTGGAAACTTAATTCTAGAGCTTAGTGAGCCTAGTGTTGTCTTTTTAGGATTTTTAGGCTTAGTTTGTGCATGTGTATTCTTTACAACTTCAACACCAAAAGTTTGAGTTATAGAGGCTTTAATAAACTGTGAGCGGGACCCCACTCCCGGTGGAATGCTTCTTGCGACTTCGGTACTGTTTAGGCTCAGGGCCTTAGATAACACGGGCCTAAGCCCTGAGAAAAATGGAGTTGCCACCTGGACGGGCCGGAAAAAAGAAAGGGGTGGATGACTCAATTCCTAAGGAATCCCCATCCCCCTAATGGGTTTGAAAAGTTAGGTATGTATGGGGAAGGTGAGAAATGGCCTCCTTTGCAAGTCTTAATATTATAAAATTCTTAAATATAACAATATTATCCATACTGCATGCAACAATTATAATAAAGCATTGTTATATCAAAATCAAAGTAATATCCAAACAAAATAAATAAATGGATATCCATCCAAGGATGGAAACATGTCCTTACATAGTCCATGTCTAAAACTAAATCGGACACCCACCAAAAGGTGGAAACGTGTCCTTTACATTGGTCCAAAAACTTTAAAATAAAATAAATTACATGATGCTCATGACATGAGGTGCCCAAAATATGGAAACGTACCTCTTACAATGTTTTGAAACCAAAGCAAATTAATAAAAACAAACAAGCAACCATTCATCATAAATAAATCATTCATTGAAGACATAAATTGAATATATAAATAAATCATTAATCAAACAATATAATAAACATTCATCCAATTTAAATAAAATAGTAAATATATAACCTTAGGGGTTCATGCATCAATTAGCATTTCTTGGGTTTTATGTTTAACAATTAGGGTTTTGCATATACTAGTTTAATTAGTTGAGAAACATTTTAAAGAAATAACATGGCTATTGGATGTTTGAATATAAAAATTAGATTTGAAATAAATTAGGGTTTGAATCTAAAGAATGGATATTTTGGATTTAGGATTTCGGAAGTTATATAAAAATAATATTGAAAATTTAGGGTTTAAATAAGTAAGATTCACAATTATGAAAATTGGTTTTTTAGATTAGGCATTTGAAAAAATAAGGTACTATGATTTTAGGAAAATAGATTTGGTTAGGGTTTTAAGAAAACAGATCATTGTGGCTTTAGAAAAGTGTAATTTAGGGTTTTAGATTTTGAAAATATGTGCTACGGATATTAAGGCGTTAGGGTGTTTGAAGAAATATTTTTAGGGTTTCAAATAAATTTTGGATGGTTTGTAGAATAATTGATCAAATTGTATGATGAAACAATTAATCCAGCTTGATGAAGCTACTGTAAACATAAACAAAGAAATAGAGATTCAAACCTCCGTTGTTGGTTCCACCACAATCTTTGAATTTTGGTTGAATAATAATAAAGATAGTGTAGGCTGCCTTTTGTTGGATTGTTGTTTGCTACCTCTTGATCTTTCAAGCTTGCGATTGGCCGAAAAAAAAAATCCAAAAGTCCAAAGTCAAGTAAAAAATTTTAGCCCCTTAATTCTGTCTTTAATGTGGTATTTATAAGAAAAAGTCATAAACCTAATCCTAATTGGCTAACAAAATAAAAAAATTTTAGGAAATAAAATTAGAAACAAAGTAGAAAAACCGCGTGCGGGACGGGAATGCGAAAGTGCGCTGGCAAAAAAATTACTACGGGCTCTGGGCACGGGCCAGCCAATTCACCGTAGGAAAATCTTGCGGTGAATTGGCCTATGGCCATTTTTTCTACGGTGAAATTGCTTGTGGCCAATTCGTCTTCGGTGATGAAAATTTTTCGTCACTGATTCTTTTGTCTCCGATTTTTATTTATTTATTTTTATCTTCTTTTTTTTACTGTTACCTTTTTTTATTTTCATTAAAAATAAATATTGTAAGTAATGAATATTAAAATAAATATTATTTAATTAAAATACCACAAAAATTATTTTGGACTATTTTAAAAAATATATATTGGACTAGACTAGGTCAAAAATTAAGGGTCTACAGTTTGCCCCCTGCTTGAGCAATTTGAGACTGCAGCAAAAGAGAGCGAAAAGCAATGTGATTTTTGACTGGATTTAGAGCCATACTAGACTACGTGCTCAAGGTTGGTTTGAGCTCTAGACTAAAAAATAATTAGGGTTCTGGACCTAAGGTAAGTTCTGGACTTAAAAATAATTTGGGTTCTGGACCCGAGGTGAGCTCTGGACTTAATTTGGGTTCTGGACCTGAGGTAAGTTCTGGACTTAAAAATATTTAGGTTCTGAACCCGAGGTGTGTTCTTGACTTAATTTGGGTTCTGGACCCGAGGTAAGTTGTAGACTTAAAAATAATTTGAGTTCTGGACCCGAGGTGAGTTCTAGACTTAATTTGGGTTCTGGACTCGAGTTAAGTTCTACACTTAAAAATAATTTGAATTCTGAACCCGAGGTGAGTTCTAGACATAATTTGGGTTCTAGACTCGAGGTAAGTTCTAGACTTAAAAATAATTTAAATTCTAGATCGAGATAAGTTCTGGGCTTAATTTAGGTTCTAGACCCGAGTTAACTTCTGAAATTAAAAATAATTTGGGTTCTGGACCCAAGGTAAGTTTTGGACTTAAAAATAATTTGGGTTTTAGACCCGATGTAAGTTCTGGACTTAATTTAGGTTCTGGATCCGAGGTAAGTTCCAGACATAATTTAGTTTTGGACCTGAAGTAAGTTCTTAATTTAGGTTCTGGACCCAAGGTAAGTTCTGGACTTAAAAATAATTTGGGTATCTGCAAAAAATGATTGTAGTCAGTAGGATACTAAAGAAATTTGCAAAAAATTTAGTTATTTTTTACCATGCCTATATCTTCTTGCCCCTTGCGTGAAAAAATATTTTAAAGTACAAAATATTTATATACACACAAATATCTGAATAATTTAATTTAATAATTGAGTTTACTATTTATTCACTGTGTAGTAACTATTTATGCACTATTCACTAACTATTCATTTCTATTTATCAATAGTAATATTTAATTTTCTTTATCACGAGAATACTATTTTTTCTTTTTTCTTTTTGTCTTTTTCCTTTGCAATTTTTCTATATAAAGCTCGGCTCATTTCTACCACATTCATCCAAACTCACATATTTTAATAGATAAATCAAAGGGTTTAGCATGGAGTAGAGGAGAAAATGCATGTTTCGAGATCAGGACCCCGATCCAATGCTAAGTTATTGGAATTTATCCGATGGCATGAAAATAGAACTGTAAGTCTGCTAGCTGGGATGCAGCTTCATCGTAGTTCAAGTAAAACAACTAAGGTAACAATGCAATTTAATATTTTAACAACACAAATATGTATATATTTTTAGTTTTTGTTTTGTTTTTGTTTTATGATTTAGGAAAAATAAATTAATTAGATGACTATATTTAAGAATTTAATAGACAAATATATATATATAGATTAAAATAGAACAAAACGAATAAATTTAGTATATAAATCAGTGGTATTGGTATGATGATATGCTTACCTTGTGTTAACTTACCTAGCTTTGTGTTAGCGCGATCGTTGTGTTATCTAGGGTGGACGATGTGTCTACAAAGCCCGATAATGATATGATGTAGCACCCTCTGAGGTAAAACGGATTGTCCAAGATTGAGAGGAGTGTAGTTCAAGCATTGTCGAAGCGGTGGATGGACACGACCCATACTTTTCACCTACCTATAGGAGAGATGACCATTGGCCAGTCAATTATACAACCATAACTGGTATCCGGTACTATGGCCTTTTGGTCCCTCTTACCAATGGTATTCTTACATTCGAAGAAGTACAATAGTTAATCGGTATGAAACCATCATTAAAAGGGCCTTTCAAGATAAAAATTGAGCCGATTCGGAGTTAATTGATGAACTATAAAGGATGGGTTCATAGGGAAACAGCCAAACAATATGCCAGAGGATTGTTACAGTATCTGCTCGGGTCGACCATTTTATGCAGCACTGAATTTGCCATCCATTTGTCGATGTTGAGGGCCCTTATTGATATGAGTATGGTACCGCTTTACGGTTGGGGTAAAGCTGGCCTTGCCTGTCTCTATCATGGACTGGATAAGATTTGCAGAAATAAGAAGTCTTTCGTTGGCATCATGGTGGTTGTTGAGCTACTCTTCTTCTACCAATGTCAATTTCATTCTTATTCTTGCATGAATTTGATTTTTATTATTGCTATAGGTATGGGCATATGAGCATAATCTTGTGAGGGTGCATGGCATTTCCCGAGAGAGAGTCGGGTAATCGAGATTGAATTTTTGGTTGTCCGATCATGTAGCAGTTTTCGGCTCTCACCATGTGCACACCCAGTGCTATTTCTTGAGTTGCTTAACCTGGGGCTGATAGTATTAGTATACTTTAAAATTTATATAAAAGTTCACTTACCTTATGTCATTTTGTAGGTCAATTTGGCTTGGTAGAACACAGAAGAGCAGACGAACTGGACTTCTTCCATGAATGCCGCATTTCCTTTTCAACATACTCGTCGAGTCATTGCCGACCTTGTGTCTAGTGGCTAATTTCTCTGTGAGAGAGTGTATGAGTGTGTAGACCCTTAATTTTTTACCCGGTCCGGTCCAATACATTTTATTTAGTCCAAAATTATTTTTGTTGTCTAATTGGTCCAAAATAATTTTTGATAAATAATTTTTGCTTTAGTATCTAATTTTTATTAATAAAAAATAAAAATAAACAAATAAAAGTCAAAAAATAAAAATAAAAATAAAAATCGGAGTCGGAAAAATGGTCGCACGGGCCAGAGGGCATTTCACCCGTAGATTTTTTCTGCGGGCGAAATGGTCGCCCGCAGGAATTTCCTACGGGAGACGCCCGCTCCTCGACAACTGCCGCAGTTTCCTGCGGCAGATTTTTTTACCAGTGCATTTTTTCCTGCTGCAATTTTTTTTCGGCAGTGCAATTTTTTCGACGCAAATTTTTTGAAACCTAATTCAATTAGGTTTCAGTTTCCTTTTCTTATTAATTTTACTTGCCGTGATTAATTAGGAATAAACCATATCAAACCACTATAAATAAGGACTAAAGGAAATGAAAAAGAGGGGAGGCCGAAAGGGATAGTGAGAAAGAAAATCCAAATCCATGAAGGAACAACTTGAATTCAATTGATTTTTAAAGTAGCAAAAACACGATTTAAAGGATTAAAAAAGGCAAAAAGGCTGGTCTTTTGAGCTTGTTCATCCAAGAAGCAATTTTGGTGCAACTTACAAAATAAGGTATGAAATTCTAATTTCTTTATATTTTTTCACAGTAGCTAAAACTAGAATTTTGTGTTTTTCAAAAGTTAAAATCTTAAAACTTTAATTTAGTTTTTCTAAAGTCAAAAACCTTATTTCGTTGGTTTATTTTCCAAAAGGCTTAAAATTGTTATTTTTACTTCTTTAAAACCTTAAAACCCTAATTAAACATATTTTTCAACAAAACCAAAATTTGATTCTGTTTCTTTCAAAATTTTAAACTTGGTTCTATTTCTTCCAAAAAACCATAAAAAACATCTTTTCTATTTATAAAAACTTTAATCCATTTGTTTAAATTCATAAAACCTCATGAAATCATCAAATTGTCTTTCTAAACCCTAATTCAAATTCATCACCCGAGACCCTAATTTTAAATCCTAAAATCCTAATTCAATTTCTAAACCTAAAATAATAAACTCTAAAACCTTAAACCTTAATTTTTTCTAAGCCCTAATCTTTTAAAATATTAAAAACCATAAAAACATAAATACTTTAAATTTTACACAGTAGCTTGAAATCGCCATTTAAAACCACAAATCAAAAATATTTCAAAGTGTCTAAAACCCTAGTTTCATGATTTCACCATTCAAATATTAATTTAGATAATCAAAGAGTCTTGCCAGCCTTTTAAAACATAAAACCCTAATCTATTTTAATTTCATAAAAAGTCACAGTAGCTATAATTGGACTTTTATTTGCTTTATTCAATTCCATATTTGATTATGTTTTGATTTATTTTATATGCTTTAATTTATGTAATTCAATGCTTAGTTTATTTTATTTATCATGGATGGATGTTTATTTTTTTATTGATATTTGATACCTTTGATGATTGATTTATTTATTATGAATGGTTATTTACTTTTATCAATTTATTTAGATTTCCAAATGTTGTAAGAGGTATGTTTCCACTTGGTGGGTACCTCATCAGTTAAATATCATGTAATTTAATTTGCTTTTCTATCTTAGAACTTATGTAAAGGGCATGTTTCTACCTTTCGGTGGGTGTCCTATTTAGGCATGTGATGTAAGGACATGTTTTCATCTTCGGATGGGTGTCCATTTATTTGTTTTGTTTGGACATTGCTTTGATTTTAATATAATGATGTTTTCTTTTTATTGTGTGTAGTATGGATAATATTGTTATATTTAAGAATTTTATAATATTAAGACGTGTAAAGGAGGCCGGTTCCAATGAACCGGGCGTTGTGGGGGTGCTGGGCCATTTCTCACCTTCCCCACACATATCTAACTTTTTGAACCCATTAGGGGATTGGTGATTCCTTAGGAATTGAGTCATTCACCCCTTTCTTTTTCTAGGCCAGTCCGGGTGGCGACTCCATTTTCTCCAGACTTAGGTCCTTATTCTCTAAGGCCCCAGCCTAAACAGTGCCGAAGTCACAAGAACCATTCCACCGGGAGTGGGGGCGAAAATCCCAGCTCACAGTGGCGACTCCACTGAGGATAAGAGATGTTGATTCCGTTGGTCTTTATATTATTCTATTCTTTCTTATAATGATATTATCCATTGCATCATCTTAGATTGCATCGTGTGCGTGAGTTAGGATGTCGTGTTACCCGTGTTGTGTTATGTAAGGGATACCATACTTTCACTCAAGGTATGGAGATCGAGCATGGCATAACCACTCATAGCCTCGTAGCATTTGGTATATACTTACTATGGGAACCTAAGCCTTTTTACCTAAAGACTAAAGCTCATGTAATTGGCCTAGTTACTTTCCTTAGGCTTTACCCCAAATGGATGTTGTTTGACTATGATTAATTTATCTTGGCTTAAATCATGGCTTATTTGGTTTGTTCTTTTTCTAATATGACCTAAGTATATTGTAAGCTCCAAAATAAATTTTTCTTTAAAATCCAAAAGACCAAAGCTATTTTCAAAAATTTTTCAAGATGGTCTTTGGACATAAGACTTTTCTAAAAACAAATAAAAAATTCTTTGGCCCATGGCCTAAATACTAAGCCCAAAATCCATTTTTCTAAAATCTTTTACAATGGGCTTAGGAACAAAATTATTTTCATCCAACCATTTTTACAAAGAGCTTGCAAAAATATTTAGGTCAATTATGAGATACCAAAAATCAATTGTGGGCCTAGTTTATACTAAGAATAAATTAACCATGGGCTTGTTTTTGGCATGAACCATTAGTTACTCTTTTCAAGTGAAAAATCTATTTATAATAAACCTCTTAATTTCGTTTTAATCCAATATAGAATAAAAGCTACTATAGTTGGTTGAATGGATTAAAACCTAATTAATAGGAATTATCATGGATTGATTTTCATTTTCAAAAATATAACTATTAGTTAAAACGTCCGAGGGAATTATTCGAAAGCAAGATACCCCATGTTGGTATTTTGTTAACCATATACCTAGGAAAAGAGACTCACCATTCGTGTGTGGATGTTATAAGGTTGGAAGGAACGTCCTATTTTTATTTGTTGATTGTTTGTGCATACATGCATACATGCATACATTTGCATCTCATAGCATTGATCCTTTCTGGCTCACAGCCCTGGATTACGATAGTTCTAAAGCTTACAACAATTTGACCTACGCCGGAGATGAAGTATCTAGCAACGACTCAATCACTTGCTCACCTAAAACAATGGAACCCGAACAAATTCAAAGGATGGTGGATGAGGCCCTCAATGCCAAGATGGAAGAAATCAAAGAGGCCCTAGCTGAGACCATGAAGAACCAGTTAACTGTAATCTTAGAGAACCATGCCGAGACGTCTGCTAGCACTAAGAAACCAAAGGACAAAGGGAAGACCAAAGTTAGTGAAGTGGTTTTTGATGAAAAGGTGATCATTGATGATGATGATGATTGGGCTCAATACTACCAAGATGTTCAAGAGAAGAAGAAAGAACCGAGGGTTGCTGAGAAAGCAACTATTGAAAAGACCGAGACCTCCAATGTTGAAAAGATAATTGCTGATTTGGAAAAGAAATTTGAGAAGAAGCTGAAAACCGAAGAGATGTCTGAGATTGACAAACTATTTGAACAAGATGAAGAGGTCCCTTATAAATTCAAGATGCCTTCCTTTGCTAAGTACAATGGCACCGAAAATCCTCATCTTCACATAAAGCAATACATCACTACCATGCAGTCTGCCCGAGCTACTAAGGCTCAAACCCTAAGGTACTTTATGCTCTTATTGGACCCTGTTGTCCAAAACTGGTTCAATACCTTAGATGATGGAACGCAAAAGAGTTGGGATCTACTTTACAAAGCCTTCATCCAACAATATGGATATAATATTGAGTTGGAAGTTACCTTGATGGAAGTGGAGTCCATTAGGCAAAGGCCGAATGAGAATTCTGTAGATTATGTCAAGAGATGGAGAAACAAGGCCACTTTACTCAAGAAGAGGCCTGATGAATCCGATCAAATAAGGATGATTGTGAGAGGGGTATTGCCTAATCTTCATGAAAGGATATCTCACACCCTTATAAGGGATTTCAAAGATTTTCTCCAAGCTCGTCTTCAAATTGAAGAGTGGGAAAGGGAGAAGATTCACTTTTCAATGAGAAGGAATGAGAAAGGGAACAACCAGCCTAACAATAAAAGCATACAAAAAGAAGTTGATGTTAATGCCACTAGTCAAGGAGGAATGAGGCAGTTTTCAGAATTAGAGAAGCCACTGTCTTGGGTTCTTAATAAGATGCAAAAGAAGGGATTGTTACAACCTTTGACTACTCGTCCTTTGCCTAATCCTCTTCCAACTAACTTTGATACTAGTGCATTTTGCCAATTCCATCAAAGGCCTGGACATGAAATGGACAATTGTATGAAGTTGAGGCATGGGATCCAGAATTTAATTGATAATGGCAAGTTACCTGATTCAGATAAGCCCAATACCAAAGGTAATCCATTTCCAAGGTTCAATAGGGTGCCACCACCAGCAGCCTTCATGGTAGGAAAAGGATTGGAAGAAGATTTTGTTTTATCATTCTTTCAAGATGGGGATATTGAAGATATGAAAGGAAAAGAAGCCTAACTCAACAAACTTTCCTTAACTTGAATGTTGCTATTCAATTTTACTTTCTTTAATATTTAATTGGAACTATTGTGTTTTTCAAATTTAAATTTGTTTGAATAAATTACATTTATCAAAAATTTTGTTGGTCTTTGTTCATTTTGGTGCTCAACCAATGAGGAATCTAGCTTGATAATTCGTGAATTAATATATTTATGCATCATGACTTGAATGACTTTACTAGGTGAGGGAATTGCTCTATAGCATTGAGTTGTGTATGCTTACTTAGAGAGGGCTCCTGCATAATTACCTGTGTCAAGGTCCTAGTCAGTCTTAAAACATGCTTTGACAAGCTTTCAAGGCAAAATTGAACTCTGCTTATTTAAGAGAGAAATGATCTAGGCATTGTTTAGTTAGCCAACAACTAGTATCCACCCAATTAAATATCAATCCCTAGTTGTCCCCTTGAGCCTTCATAAAATTTTAGCTTTCTTTTCATTGGTTTACAAACCCTAATAATCTACCCTGAGCTGTTGTGATACTTTTGACAAGTCTTATGATCACTAAGATAAAGAGGCAAAAAGATTAAAGAAAGCAATGATTAGTCAAGATTATGAGGATAGTTGAAGTTCTCAATACTATAAAGATAGTTGAAGTTCTCAAGACCATAAGGGTAGTTGATTTTTTTAAGACCATAAGGGTAGTTGAAGTTTTTCTAATATCTCCAATATATCAAGACAACATCAGAGTAACAAATGATTTATCCCTATTAAAGTAGATTTATGTTACTCCACTCATCCATTATTGGAAGCCCAAGTTGGTACAAACAAGACAACTCTTCTAGAGCTAGAACCAAAAAAAAAGAGAAAAAAAGAAAAAAAAGAGAAGAAAAGAAAACAAAAATGACAAAAGAAAAGAAAAAGAAATAAAAAAGAAAAAAAGAAAAGAAAACCCAAAATGGTTCAAAAAGCCAACTGAGTTCTCTTTTACCTAAGACAACAAAAGGCTTCCATTTGGTTTATAAGGACGGTTTGACTTGAATTGGTCCAACCGAACTAAAGATTCAATCAAAATCAAAGGAAAAGGAGAAAGACCATTCAGTTCTTAAAAGTTCAGTCCTACAAGGAAGAAGGACAAAATGTTAAAATGATCAAAGAAAGGGAAGAGTAAGAAAAATAAAAAGAAAGAAAAGGGAGAAGAAGAAAAGAAACAAATTTGGGTAACAAACTTTTTGGTGGGCGCAAAGACTGTCCTAATCAAGATCCAGATTAATGCCAAGAAGATAGAAGGAGTTTGGGGACTAGAAAGATTGCTCCCAACTATCTAAAGTTCCAACAAGAAAGTTATAGTGTGAGGGTTTGTCCATTGTGTCACACTAGCTCCAATCTCAAAATGGCCTTCACTTAAACATGTGTCCCTTATAGGCCCCATTTCAAACCTATCAAAGACCTGTTGATCTCTCTTGGTAGGTAAAGTCTATTAGTGAGATAGTTTGGATGAGTATGCATATGAGATAGACAATATTTAAACTCAAATGAGACCTTTGGCCAAGTAATGTGTATGTGCCTATCTGAAGTGCAATAGTTCTTGCTTAAATAGAAATGACTCCAGAGTTTAGTACGGTAACTAGGGTTGTCATGTTATAGATATGTTAATTTGGAAAGTCAAGTCCTGAGGTACATTGACATTAATTTGGCAAAGCCAACATTTGATTTCAAAATGAAAATTCAAAAATTTCAAAAAATGTTTTGTCATACAAAGCCTTTAAGTTAAGGGAAGTATGTTGAACCTCCAAAGGACACATTGGGCAAAGGAAATTATTATTGGCAAAGTTATGAAGAAACTACCAACTGACATGCTGAGATATAGTTTGAAATAGATGAATCCCTGACTCTGCTAGTTGGGGTCTCCATTATTCATATTTTTACATCTTGAAGATAAAAGCCATTCCAATGCAAGACTTGAACGAGAGTCTGAAAGGAACCAATGAGAACACTTCTGCTGATCACCTCGGTCTGTGAGTCGATGGAATGATTGTAAGCATTATTCATGCATATCATGCATACATGAGCATAACACATCACACTTTCTTGTCTCGTATTGTCTATTCTTTATCAAAGTGAACAGCAAACACTCTGTGAAGTAAAGAATCAAAAGAAGATGTCAAATCAGGGGGGCATGGAAGGCCCATTGCTTGAGAAAGTTCCAGTAATTTTGCAAAGAGAAAAAAATGCATGCTTGTGCGAAGAACTAGACAACAAAAACATCAATTAGAGTCTGCATAGAAAAATCATGGGTTTGAGCCTATACAGGGGGCAAAGTTTCTCCTTTTTAATTTTTTGAGTTTATATATAAAACATTTTCAAACTCACTTGCAAATATCTCACCGCGTAGGGGGAAAAGGAGAGGATATGAAGGCTAGATAAAAGTGCTGAATTTTTTTACAAAAGTGCAAAGGAAGAATAAAAAAGAATGGAATAAAAAAAAGAGAGAAAATTAGAATTCTCAAAAGAATGAAGAGGCAAAAGACAAAAGATCAATCCAGCTAAAAGAATTGAAGCCAAGGTGAAGACCCGATCTCAAAGGATGAAGATCCATATTTTCAATGGTGAAGACCTGATCTCCAAGGATGAAGATCCATTTGCAAGGGTGAAGACCCGATCTTAAAGGATGAAGATCCATTTGCAAGGGTGAAGAACCGATCTCAAAGGATGAAGATCCATTTTTTAAGGGTAAAGACCCGATGTCAAAAGATGAAGATTCATTTTCAAGGATGAAGACCCGATCTCAAAGGATGAAGATCCATTTTGAGGGTGAAAAACCATAATGCATAGAATAACCGAAGCAGTCAGATTTCTCAAATGAAAAAAGGTTAGTCAAACTCAATCTCGAGTCCAAGCACCCAAATTCAATTCAATCTCGGGTCCAAGCACCCAAATTCAATTCAATCTCTGGTCCAAGTACCCAATTCCAATTCAAAATCGGGTCCAAGCACCCAAATTCAATTCAGTCTTGGGTCCAAGAACCCATTCTCGGGTCCAAGTATCCAATTTTGGGTCCAAGTACCCAAATCAAATCTAATCTTAGGTTCATGTACCCAAATCAAATCAAACTCGGGTCCAAGTACCTAATCCTGGGTCCAAGTACCCAAATTCCATCTAATCTTGGGTCCAAGTACCCAAATCGAATTCAATCCAATCTCGGGTCCAAGTATCCAATCTCAGGTCCAAGCACCCAATCTCGGGTCCAAGTACCCAAATAAATTTAAGCTCGGGTCCAAGTACCCAATCTCGGGTCCAAGTACCCAATTTCGGGTCCAAGTACCCAAATTCCATCCAATCTTGTGTCCAAGTACCCAAATCGAATTCAACCCAATCCCAGGTCCAAGTACCCAAAATCAATTCAATCTCGGGTCCAAGTACCCAATCTCGGGTCCAAGTACCCAATCTCGAGTCTAAGTACTCAATCTCGAGTCTAAGTACTCAATCTCGGGTCCAAGTAACCAAATCAAATTAATCTCGGGTCCAAGTACTCGATCTCGGGTCCAAGTACCCAAATCGAATTCAATCCAATCTCGGGTCCAATTATCCAATCTCAGGTCCAAGAACCCAATCTCGGGTCCAAGTACCCAAATCAATTCAAGCTCGGGTCCAAGTACCCAATCTCGGATCCAAGTACCCAATTTCGAGTCCAAGTACCCAAATTCCATCCAATCTTGGGTCCAAGTACCCAAATCGAATTCAACCCAATCCCGGGTCCAAGTACCCAAAATCAATTCAATCTCGGGTCCAAGTACCCAATCTCGGGTCCAAGTACCCAATCTCGAGTCCAAGTACTCAATCTCGGGTCCAAGTACCGAAATCAAATCAATCTCGGGTCCAAGTACCCAAATCAAATTCAATCTCGGGTCCAAGTACCCAAATTAAATCAATCTCGATCCAAGTACCCAATCCCGGGTCCAAGTACCTAAATTCAATCAATCTCGGGTCCAAGTATCCGATTTTGGATCCAAGTACCCAAAACATATTTAAATCGCCATCTCAAAAATTAAGTCTTATTGCTTTTCACTCTCTTTCACTTAAGTTTCAGATCATTCAAGCAGGGGGCAAACTGTAGACCCTTAATTTTTTACCCGGTCCGGTCCAATACATTTTATTTAGTCCAAAATGGTTTTTGTTGTCTAATTGGTCAAAAATAAATTTTGATAAATAATTTTTGCTTTAGTATCTAATTTTTATTAATAAAAAATAAAAATAAACAAATAAAAGTCAAAAAATAAAATAAAAATAAAAATCAGCGTCGGAAAAATAGGCGACGAAAAAATCGTCGAGCGGGCCCGCGGGCGACGCCCTCTCCTCGCCAACTGCCATAGTTTCCTGAGACAGATTTTTTCACCAGCACATTTTTTCCTGCGGCAATTTTTTTTCGGCAGCGTAATTTTTTTGACGCAAATTTTTTGAAACCAAATTCAATTAGGTTTCGGTTTTCTTTTCTTATTAATATTACTTGCCGTGATTAATTAGGAATAAACCATATCAAACCACTATAAATAAGGACAAAAGGCAATGAAAAAGAGGAGAGCTCGAAAGGGACAGTGAGAAAGAAAATCCAATTCCGAGAAGGAAAAGCTTGAATTCAATTGATTTTTAAAGTAGGAAAAACACGATTTAAAGGATTAAAAAAGGCAAAAAGGCTGGTCTTTTGAGCTTGTTCATCCAAGAGTCAATTTTGGTGCAACTTACAAAATAAGGTATGAAATTCTAATTTCTTTATATTTTTTCACAGTAGCTAAAACTAGGATTTTGTGTTTTTCAAAAGTTAAAATCTTAAAACTTTAATTTAGTTTTTCTAAAGTCAAAAACCTTATTTCATTGGTTTATTTTCCAAAAGGCTTAAAATTGTTATTTTTACTTCTTTAAAACCTTAAAACCCTAATTAAACATATTTTTCAACAAAACCAAAATTTGATTCTGTTTCTTTCAAAATTTTAAACTTGGTTCTATTTCTTCCAAAAAGCCATAAAAAACATCTTTTCTATTTATAAAAATTTTAATCCATTTGTTTAAATTCATAAAACCTCATGAAATCATCAAATTGTCTTTCTAAACCCTAATTCAAATTCATCACCCGAGACCCTAATTTTAAATCCTAAAACCCTAATTCAACTTCTAAACCTAAAATAATAAACTCTAAAACCTTAAACCTTAATTTTTTCTAAGCCCTAATCCTTTAAAACATTAAAAACCATAAAAACATAAATACTTTAAATTTTACACAGTAGCTTGAAATCGCCATTTAAAACCACAAATCAAAAATATTTCAAAGTGTCTAAAACCCTAGTTTCATGATTTCACCATTCAAATATTAATTTAGTTAATCAAAGAGTCTTGCCAACCTTTTAAAACATAAAACCCTAATCTATTTTTAATTTCATAAAAAGTCACAGTAGCTATAATTGGAATTTTATTTGCTTTATTCAATTCCATATTTGATTATGTTTTGATTTATTTTATATGCTTTAATTTATGTAAGTTCAATGCTTAGTTTATTTTATTTATCATGGATGGATGTTTATTTTTTATTGATATTAGATACCTTTGATGATTGATTTATTTATTATGAATGGTTATTTACTTTTATCATTTTATTTAGACTTCCAAATGTTGTAAGAGGTATGTTTCCACTTGGTGGCTACCTCATTAGTTAAATATCATGTAATTTAATTTGCTTTTCTATCTTAGAACTTATGTAAAGGGCATGTTTCTACCTTTCGATGGGTGTCCTATTTAGGCATGTGATGTAAGGACATGTTTCCATCTTCGGATGGGTGTCCATTTATTTGTTTTATTTTGTTTGGACATTGCTTTGATTTTAATATAATGATGCTTTCTTTTTATTGTGTGTAGTATGGATAATATTGTTATATTTAATAATTTTATAATATTAAGACCTGTAAAGGAGGCCGGTTCCAATGAACCGGGCGTTGTGGGGGTGCTGGGCCATTTCTCACCTTCCCCACACGTATCTAACTTTCCGAACCCATTAGGGGGTTGGGGATTCCTTAGGAATCGAGTCATCCACCCCTTTCTTTTTCTCGGCCCGTTCGGGTGGCGACTCTATTTTCTCCGGACTTAGGTCCGTGTTCTCTAAGGCCCCGAGTCTAAACAGTGCCGAAGTCGCAAGAACCATTCCACTGGGAGTGGGGGCAAAAATCCTTGCTCACAGAGTGGTTCCTTGGTCCTGAGAGGTAGAGGATCCTAATGAATTACCCAGAGTATACTTTAAATATCACATCAATGTCAGACAATGCATGGTGGTTAGCTCGGCATGATTATGATGTTGAAACCTTTCTCTATCCACCGGGTGCATCGTATATCCAGTTTATTCAAGTAGGACTCTTGAACTTTGATGCATCTCCTATTAGTGTATGGGAGATTCCCGAGAAAAAGGAGGATAGTGATGGAGACGAGTATCACGGAGAAGGAGGAGGGTTCGTCCCGTATCTCAGGGCTAGCACCTCTTAGGTAAAGTTTTACCATTTTTCCATTGCAATTGCTTCTTTCTTAACTTGTTTCCATTGCAATTGCTTTGGGCGAACTCGGGGTAGGTGATATGCCTCCTCCTCCAATAGGCCATGACTTTTTTAGGGCTTTGTTTGATCATGATCCACACCTCCTTCTCATTGATATATCATTATTGTATTAATTGAGGAAATATTATATAATAAAAATAATAATGATGATATATGATTTGCACTTTTACTATAACTGTTGACTTTTTTTATTTCTTTTAATTTTTTCACACTTCTATCATCATTATTATTTCTACGATACAATTATTGGTCTTTCCTCTTCACATTCAAAATTTTCACAGTAGCACTAATTTACAAAACCAAAGGCAGCGCGGCAACTCAAAACCTTTTCGTCGCCAATTTCCTATCATTGCACATCTCGATCTCAAGCTATTCCTTGTCAATTTTGGAATAGCCAATCGTCCCATAAAAATCTCTTTTCATGCCATGATCTCATACAAAAGCTAGGAAATTTTCCACTTTAGCATCAAAATTCCTTTTAATAATTCCAATTTTCCTTCAATTGTCAACAATGATAGAACTCGATTTGAAGAGAATAAAAGGTCAATTTAAAAATATGAATGCCATTCATTGGAAAACAAATATCTTAGTCAAAAATTAATACTTTGAAGTGTTTTCAAAATATTAAATTGGACCATTCTTTTTTACATGCCATGGCTTCTTTTTGGAATGTGAATTCTAGGACATTTGAGATTAATGGCTTTGAGATATGTCCCATGATTGAAGAATTTGAGGCCATCCTTGGATATCTAAGCAATCAACAAATGGCATTACCTATATTGATTTCCAAGAGTCAATAAAAGATGCAAATATTATTGCAACTTTCAAAGCTTGAAGTTCTATAGTTGACGAGAGGTGAGAAAATTCTGCTTGGTCCCTTAATTGACTTTTGCCTTTCTCACTTGGCTCCTACTAAGGCATAGGGATGTATACTTTGCCTATGCTTACTTGGCTAATTCTTACTTATTTCTTCTGATGGCGATATCAATCCATGAGTATTGGATATCATGGACCAAATGGAAGAAGGCTTGTCGCCGATACCCGTGATCTTAGCTGAGACTTTAGTTGGACTAGACCAATTTAAATCGGGATTGCCAAAGAGATTGGCCGGGAGTCCATTGCTACTTCAGGTAATTACCTAAACTGCCCTCTCGGGTTTTTAATTTAGGTTTTTTTTCTTTTTTTTAATATTGCTCTATTGCTCTAATTTTTGCCTAGTCCACCCTTGTAGATTTTCGAAACTAGCGAGCTGTCCTAATTTTTGCCTAAGTCGCCCTTGTGGGTTTTCAACTTAGTGGACCCTTTTTTCTCTCTTTTTTCTCTCTTATTTTTTTAGTTCCTTTCTTATACTTATAGATTTGGCTTCAGGAGTGTCTCTGCTTGCTCAATACTCCAACCATGGATTTTGCCAGATATCTGCCATGACATCACTCTACTAGGAAACTACTCCACCCTGCTTCTTCATATGCTGGCTGGGTTGACTGGATCCATTCTCGTGCTGAAGTCAACACCCGTTGGTTAGTACCTTGGTGGAAGATTTCTCATATCACCATTTGGACATACTTGATGTATGTTCCACTTGCTGCTCTTCGTCGAGGTACTTACTATGATCCTCGCCGGCTTGACTGTCATTATGGAGATGAATCACGTGGTTTTGATTTTACTTATGATTTGGACATGCCTTGTCTGACTGAAGCCTACTTGGATTAGCAAAAGCAAAGTTGGCCTGCACGCTACACTTATCGTTTGCCATAGATTTTACATTTGACAATTTCTTTAGAAAGAGTATTGTTAGGATGAAAAAAATAATAAAAGTAATAAGAGACATTTCTTTTCCTTTTATAATTTGTCATCACATTTTGCTATTCTGTTTATTTATTTTATCCATATCTAGTCAAATACCTAAAATAGTGCACATAGAACATTTTTAATATTAATTCTACTTTATTAAATTGGGGAACAACCAAACATAAAGCCAACATACACAAGATCACTCGTGTTGCCAACTAGCCCTTTTGGGTTTTCTAATTGACGATTTTCTTTTGCTTAGCCCTAATTTTTGCCTAGCCCGCCCTTTCGGGTTTTCAGAACTAGCAGACTGCTCTAACTTTTGCCTAGACCGCCCCTTTTAGGTTTTCAACCTAGCGAGCTCCTTTTCTTTTTCTTTTTTTATGCATAAAACCTCTTCAACCTGTCAATGTTCACTGGCTCACTAAACACGTTCCCATCCATGTCTGATAACTTCACTACACTCTTATTCATGACTTGTTTCACAACATATGGCCCTTCCCAGCTAGGCCTAAATTTCCCTCTTGGATCAGATACGTTAGGCTTACATTATTTAAACACTAAATCCCCGACTCTGAGTTTTCAAATCTTAACCCTTCTATTATAGGCCCGAGCTATCCTCCTTTGATACAGTTGATGATGATATAATGCTTTTAACCTTCTCTCCTCTAGTAAAACTAAGTGTGTGTATCTTCTCACTACCCACTCTGTCTCAGGCAGTTCAGCTTCCAAGACTACTCTCAATGATTTGATCTCAATTTCAATTGGCAACACTACTTCCATCCCATAAACCAATGAGAACGGTGTCATTCCAGTCGGTGTTCGCATGCTTGTTCTATACCCACACAGAGCAAAAGGAAGCATCTCTGACCAATCCTTGTATGTCTTTGTCATCTTGGACATGATCTGCTTAATTGTCTTATTGGTTGCTTCTACTAAACCATTGGCCTTTAGTCTATAAGGAGAGGATCGGTGATGATGGATTTGGTACTTGGAGAATAAGTCCTTAACTGCACGTTGAAACTGTACCCCATTGTCTGATATCACACTGTGCGGGACCCCAAATCTACATATGAGGTTCTTTTTAATAAATCTAGCCATTTTACTTGTCCCCAATTCGTTGAAGGATTCAGCTTTGACCCATTTTGAAAAATAATCTACCACTACTCCAATGAAATGGTAACCGTTTAAGGCTGTTGGATGTATCTCTCCTATAATGTTAATCCCCCAAGTGGCAAAGGGCCAGGGTGAAGACATAGAATGCAATTCTTCAGGAGGTATATGATTCAAATTACCATACATCTGACATTGCTGGCACTTCTTTACAAACTCAAAACAATCTCTCTCCATGGACAACGAGTAGTAACCTTGCCGAATTATCTTTTTAACTAGGGCTAAACTACTCATGTGTGGACTGCAGCTTTCCGTGTGTATTTCTGACATGATATGGTCCATTTCAGGCTTTCTCAAGCATCTTAAGTGCACCTCATCAGGCCATCTTTGATATAACTCTCCATGGAAGGTGATGTATTGTAAGGACCACCACCTTATGGCTCTTCTTTCTTTCTTTGTTGCCCCCAACGGGTATTTCCTTTCCTCTAAAAACCGTCTTATAGTATCATACCAAGCATCATGGTCTGTATCAGTTTCCATGATTTTCTCATATTCATAGCATGGAGTTGATGAACTAGTCAAAATCAGAGGCTTGAGGAATAAGTTTATAGGATTTTCCCATACCGAAGCTAATATGGCTAGGGCATCAGCCATCTGGTTTTCTTCTCTTGGTAGGTGTATAAACCTGCACTCCTTAAAGTTCTTCTTCATCATGGTCAAGTAATGGTGGTATAGTTTTAATTTCTCTTCTTTCAACTCCCACTCTCCATTTACTTGGGATACTACTAGTAATGAATCGCCAAAGACTTCCACCTTATCCACCTTCATAATCATTAGGGTTTCCAAACCAAAGATACATGTTTCGTACTCCACCATATTTTTGGTTGCTCTAAATTTCAACCTTTAGGCTAAAGGGATAAGTTCCCCTTCCGGTGATTCTAGTATGACTCCCAAACCTGTTCCTTTCCTATTCACTGCCCTGTCAAAATACATTTTCCATCCTTGTAATTCAATGGCCTCTAAATATTCATCCGAAAATTCCAAGACTACCTCTTCGCTATCCGGTAATGGTTGTTGGGCCAAGAATTCTGCCACTACTCTACCTTTGATTATTTTCCTGGTTACATACTCAATCTCAAATTCTTCCAATATTATCAACCATCACCCATACTTCCCAATCAAAGAGGGTGTCTCCCTTAAGTACTTCATTGGATCCAACATGGAAATTGCTTGTACGCTATAAGATTGGAAATAATGTCACAACTTCTTAGAAGACCAAACCATAGCTATGCAGGTCTTTTTAATGATACTATACTTAATTTCACAAGGTAGTTGCTTTCTACTCAAATAGGAAACTGCATGCTCAATCTTTGACTCATTTGCTTGGGCTAGCATAGCTCCTATTAACTCTTCTTCTACGGTTAAGTATAATAACAGGGGTTTACAGGGTTTAGGTGGTTTTAAATTAGGTGGATTTATCAGATACTCTTTTATTCGCTCAAAGGCTTTTTGATTCTCTTCATTCCACAAGATCAGCTGATTCTTTTTAAGCAATTTGAAGATAGGTTCACAGATTGTGGTGATCTTTGCTAGAAACCTGCTAATGTACTATAATTTACCAATGAATCCTCAAAATTCTCTCTCCGTCGTGTGGGCTGGCATTTTCCTAATTGCTTTAACTTTGTCAGGATCAATCTCAATGCCGTTTGGACCAATCACAAGACCTAATAATTTGCCTAAAGTAACCCCAAACATACACTTCGTTGGGTTTAATCTTAGCTTATACTTTAATGCTCTATCAAAGAATAATTTTAAGTTTTGGAAGTGTTGTTCCCTTGTATCTGATTTCACCATCATATCATCAACATATAGTTCAACTTCTTTGTGCATCATGTCATGAAATAATGTGGTGGCCATCTTTTGGTAGGTTGCTCCAGTATTCTTTAATCCAAATGGCATCACCCTATAACAAAATATACCCCATGTAATAATGAAAGCAGTTTTGGCCTTATCCTCTTGGGTCATTAACACTTGGTTGTATCCAGAAAATCTATCTACAAATAAGTGTAGCATGCTAGAGGCTGCACTATCAATGAGGACATCTATATAGGGTAAAGGAAAATCATCTTTAGGGGAAGCCTTGTTTAAATCTCTATAGTCCACACAGACCCTAATTCTTCCATCTTTCTTTTGCATGGGTACTATGTTGGCTAGCCAATCTGGATAACCTGTCACTTCAAGGAACTTTACTTGTATTTGTTTAGTGACCTCCTCTTTAATCAATTCAGCCCATTCCAGCCTCAAACACCTAAGCTTTTGTTTGACAGGTTTCATGTGAGTGTAAGTAGGAATCAGATGTTTGGCTATGTCTCGATCTATTCCAGGCATATCCTCAGAAGACCAAGCAAATACTTCTTCGTATTTTTTAAATATTTTTTCAAATCTCTCTCTCTCATTAGGAGTAAGGTCGGATGCTATACTAATATTTTTAGGATTTTTGGTTGTCCCAAATTTAATGATTATGTATCAACAGAGTTAATATTAAAGATGCTCATGTAACCACTATTTGAATGTATGCAACCATTAATATAAACATGATTGGCTCGGGCTTTCCTTGGAGTGGTCCCATGTCTGGAGCTTTGACAAAGATTTCTTGTAGTGGTGGGAAGCTCATCTTCTCATTTTTCTTTGGATGAACATCTTTTCTAGCTTCTCCATACCCCAGCCCTTTCTTGGAAGTTTGAGTCTTAAAATCTGGAAGCTTTGTCACACTGGCCTTGCCCTTTTTAAGACCAGCTCTGGGAAGGTAGCTTATGTTCTTCATCATGTTCGAGACCTTAGAGTCCATTACTCCATCATCAGAAATTATAGCTACTCAAAAACCATTGAGAGGCCTCTCTACCATTAGAGCATTAACAACCTCATTATCATCAGCCTCGAGGACCACCATTCTATTAGGAAACTTAATCTTTTGATGAAGGGTGGAAGGAACTCCACCAAGAGGATGAAACCATGGTCATCCCAAAAGTAGAGCAAAGGTAACAGGTATGTCCAAAATAATAAATTCAACAATAGATTCAATTGGACCAACTTCACAGCAGCTTTGAAAGTTCCTTCGGCATGCCTCATGGTGTTGTCATAAGCCTGAATAGTTAGGCTTAGATCCCTCATTGACATAGCTAGCTTTGGAAATATTTTAAGTGGACAAACATTTATGGCGAACCCATCATCAACCATTACACAAGGAGTCCTTTTTCCTTTGATTTCCACTTTGATGAAGAGAGGGCGGATGTGATCTCTCCCCTCTTCTGGTAAATCTGCATCTGAAAAAGATACCATTCCCATATTAACTTCGCTCTTCTTTTAAGTGTCTTCATATTTCGTTACTTCTTCAACTTTCATGAAGTTAATCAGTTCCTCCGGTGTTGTGGAGGTAGAAATTGGCATGCAAACCAAGGCCTTGGCCATAGTTTCACTGTACTTTTTAGAAGTAGCCAATAAGTCCCAAGTGCTAACACTTGCTTGGGTTCTCTTCAATTGCTTAAGCACAATATCATCTTCCTCTTCTTTATTTCCCCCTTTGACTTCCTTTCCTTTATTAACTTCTACCTCCTTAGGTTATGGCCTTGCATAAGGCTTACCAGATCTTGTGTTCATTACTTCATCTTCTTTGAGCTCAGACTAGGTCTATTCCTCCTTCTTGGGTCAAGATCATCATCACTATCGCTTGAATCCCAAAACTCATTCATAACACAGATTGTTACTTCTTTACCCATCATAGTTTGTTCAACTTTGATAAATACCACTTATGTTTTGGTTGCTTCTTCATCCACATCTTGGAAAGAAGACATGACAAAACTTTCATGCAAACCTCCTCCAATCATGAAGGTCGCCTGTGATGGTACTTTATCGAACCTTGGCAATGGATTGTCTTTGGTGTTTGGATTGTTGGGCTCGGGCAGCATCCCACTATCAATCAAATTTTGGATCTCATGCCTCAGCCTCACACATCTATCCATGTCGTGCCCTTGCATTTGATGAAATTGACAAAATGTTTTATTATCAAAATTAGGTGGGAGAGGGTTCGGCAAAGAACGAGGATCTAAGGGTTTTAACAATCCCTTCTTTTGTAGCTTATTGAGGACCTAAGACAGCAACTTCTCTAATTCTAAAAACTGCCTTCTTCCTCCTTGCCCAGTAGCATTAACACCAACTACCTTTTGCATGCTTTGGTTACCAGACTGGTAGTTTCCTTTCTCGTTCCTTCTTGTTAAAAAGCAGTTCTTCTCTCTTTCTCACTCTTTAATTTGTAGTCCAGCTTGCAAAAGGTCTTTAAAATCCTGAATGAGTGTATGAGACATTCTTTCACGAAGGCTTGGTAACACTCCTCTCACAATCATTCTAATTTGATTTGATTTATCAGGGCTTCTCTTGAGCAAAGCAGCCTTATTCCTCCATGTTTTCACATAGTCCACAAAATTCTCATTTGGCTTTTGTCTAATGGATTCAACTTCCATTAAGGTAACTTCCATCTCAACATTTTATCCATATTGTTGGATGAAGGCCATGTATAGGAGATCCCAACTCTTTTGTGTGACATCATCTAAGATATTGAACCAATTTTGGATAATAGGGTCCAATGAGAACATGAAGTACCTCAGAGTTTGAGCCTTAGCAGCTTGGACAGACTGCATAGCAGTGATATACTGCTTCACATGGAGGTGAAGATTTTCAGTTCCATCAAACTTTACAAAGGATGGCATCTTGAACTTGTACGAAACTTCTTCGTCTAGCTCAAATAATTTGTCAACTTCAGACATTTGAAGTTTTAGTTTTCTCTACAGTTGATCTTTCAACAACCATTGACTCTTTCTTCTTATCTTGAGGATCTTGGAAGTTTGAGCCCAATCATCATCATCATCAATGGTCACCTTATCATCATCAAAAGCCACTTCACCAACTTTAGCCTTTCCCTTATCTTTCTTGGTGAATTGCAGCCAATTGGTTCTTCATGGTCTCAGCCAGTGTCTCTTTTATTTCTTCCATCTTGGCATTGAGGGCGTCATCCACCATTCTTTGAATTTGTATGGGCTTCATTGCTTTTGGTGAGCAAGTCATTGAGTCATTGCTAGATTCTTCGTCTCTAGTGTAGGACGGATTGTCATAAGCTTTTGAACTATCATAATCCAGGGCTATGAGCCAGAAAGGATTAATGATATGAGATGCAAATGTATGCATGTGTGCACAAACGATAGACAAAGACAAGTAGAACATCCCTTTCAACCATATAACTTCCACACATGGATAATGAGTCTCTTTTCCTAGGTAATATGGTTAACAAAGTACCAACATAGGGTATCTTGTTTTCAAATAATTCCCTCAGATGTTTTAACCAATAGTTGTATTTTTAAAAATAAAAATCAGTTCATGATAATTCCCATTAATTAGGTTTTAATCCATTCAACCAACTAAAGCATCTTTTATGCTATATTTGATTAAAACTAAATTAAGAGAATTATTTTAAATAGATTTCTCACTTGAAAAAGTAACTAATGATTCATGCCAAAAACAAGCCCATGATTAATAACTCTCAGTATAAACTAGGCTCACAATTGATTTTTGGTATTTCATAATTGACCTAAATATTTGTAAGCTCTTTTAAAGGTTGGATGAAAATAATTTTGTTTCTAAGCCCATTGTAAAAAGATTTTAGAAAAAATGAAATTTGGGCTTTGTAAAAGTTTTGAAAATAGCTTTGGTCTTTTGGATTTTAAAGAAAAATTTATTTGAGCTTACAAATGTACTTGGGTCATATTAGTAAAAGAACAAACCAAATAAGCCATGATTTAAGCCAAGATAAATTAAACATAGTCAAACAACAAGCATTTGGGATAAAAACCTAAGGAAAGTAACTAGGCCAATTACATGAGCTAAAGTCATTGGGTTGAAAGGCTTAAGCTCCTATTGCAAGTATATACCAAATGGTACAAGGCTATGAGTGCTTATGTCATACTCGATCTCCATACCTTGAGTTAAAGTATGGTATCCCTTACATAACACAACACAGGTAACATAGGCATCCTAACTCACGCACACGATGCAATCTAATATGATGCAATGGATAATATCATGATAAAAAAGAATAGAATAATATAAAGACCAACAGAATCAACTTCTCTTGCCCCTAGTGGAGTCGCCACTATGAGCGAGGATTTTTGGCCCCACTCCCGATGGAATGGTTCTTACGACTTCGACACTGTTTAGGCTTAGGGCCTTAGAAAACACGGGCCTAAGCCCGGAGAAAAATGGAGTCACCACCCAGACTATTCGAGAAAAAGAAAGGGGTGGATGACTCAATTCCTAAAGAATTCCCAACCCCCTAATGGATTCGGAAAGTTGGGTACGTGTGGGGAAGGTGAGAAATGACCCAGCACCCCCACAACGGCCTCCTTTGCAAGTCTTAATATTATAAAATTCTTAAATATAACAATATTATCCATACTACATGCAACAATTAAGATAAAGCATCATTAAATTAAAATCAAAGCAATATCCAAACAAAAAAAATAAATGGACACCCATCCGATGATGGAAACATATCCTTTCATAGACCATGTCTAAAACTAAATAGGACACCCACCGAAAGGTGAAAACGTGTCCTTTACATTGGTCTAAAAACATTAAAATAAATAAATTACATGATGCTCATGACATTAGTACCCAAAATATGGAAACATACCTCTTACAATGTTTTGTAACAAAAGCAAATTAATAAAAACAACCAACCAACCATTCATTACAAATAAATCATTCATTAAAGATATAAATTGAATATATAAATAAATCATTAATCAAACTATATAATAAACATTCATCCAATTTAAATAAAATAGTAAATATATAACTTTAGGTTTATGCATCAATTAGGGTTTCTTGGGTTTTATGTTTAATAATTATGGTTTTGGATATACTAGTTTAATTAGTTGAGAAACATTTTAAAGGAATAACATGGCTCTGGATGTTTGAATATAAAGATTAGATTTGAAATAAATTAGGGTTTGAATCTAAAGAATGGATGTTTTGGATTTAGGGTTTAGGAAGTTATATAAAAATAATATTGAAAATTTAGGGTTTAAATAAGATTGAAAATCATGAAAATTGGTTTTTTATACTAGGTATTTGAAAAAACAAGCTACTGTGATTTTAGGAAAATGGATTTGGTTAGGGTTTTAAGAAAACAGATCATTATGGCTTTAGAAAAGTGTAATTTAGGGTTTTAGATTTTGAAAATATGTGCCACGGGTATTAAGGCATTAGGGTTTTTGAAGAAATATTTTTAGGGGTTAAATAAAGTTTGGATGGTTTGTAGAATAATTGATCAAATTGTATGATGAAACAATTAATCCAACTTGATGAAGCTACTGTAAACATAAATAAAGAAATAGAGATTCAAACCTCCGTTGTTGGTTCTACCACAATCTTTGAATTCTGGTTGAACAATAATAAAGACAGTACAGGCTGCCTTTGATGGATTATTGTTGCCTCTTGATCTTTCAAGCTTGAGATTGGCCGAAAATAAATCCAAAAGTCCAAGGTCAAGCAAAAAGTTTTAGCCCCTTAATTCTGTGTCTTTAATGTGATATTTATAAGAAAAAATCATAAACCTGATCCTAATTGGCTAACAAAATAAAAACTTTTTAGGAAATAAAATTAGAAACCAAGTAGAATAGGGGTTTGGCAAAACCAGATGCAGGATGGGTGTGCGAAAGTGCGCTGGCAAAAAAATTGCTGTGGGCGATGGGCACAGGCCGGCCAATTCGCCATAAGATTTTCCTCTGACGAATTGGCCTCTAGCCATTTCCCCGCAAAAAAATCTACGGCGAATTGGCTTGTGGACAATTCGCCGCAGGAAAATTATCCCAAGCCAATTCATCTTCAGCGAAGAAAAATTTTCATCGCCTATTGTGAGCGGGGATTTTTGCCCCCACTCCTGGTGGAATGGTTCTTGCGACTTCAGTACTGTTTAGGCTCGGGGCCATAGAGAACACTGGCCTATACCCAGAGAAAATGGAGTCCCCACCCAGACGAACTGGAAAAAAGAAAGGGGTGGATGACTCGATTCCTAAAGAATCCCCAACCCCTAATGGGTTCGGAAAGTTGGGTACGTGTGGGGAAGGTGAGAAATGGCCCAGCACCCCCACAACGCCCGGTTCATTGGAACCGGCATCCTTTATAGGTCTTAATATTATAAAATTCTTAAATATAACAATATTATCCTTATTACACGCAACAATTGAAATAAAGCATCGTTATATAAAAAATCAAAGCAATGTTCAAACAAAGCAATCAAAATGGACACCCATCCGAAGATGGAAACATGTCCTTACATCATCCATGTCTAAACTAAATAGGACACCCACCAAAAGGTAGAAACATGTCCTTAACATTGGTCCAGAATATTAAAGCAATTTAAATTACATGATATTTAACTAATGAGGTACCCACAAGGTGGAAACATACCTCTTACAATTTTAATACTAATACGAACAAATAATAATCATAATAATAAAGAAAATTTCCATCCATGGTACATTAAATAAATCAAGTATTGAAATTAAATAAATCAACCATCAAAAAATATAATAAACTATATAATCAAATCTAAAATTAAATAAAGCAATAAACATATAAATTTAGGGTTTTAAAGAATTTAAGGTTTTTAGAATTTAGGGTTTTAGAACTTAGGGTTTTAGAAACTAAAGTTTTGTAATTAGGGTTTTGAAATTAGGATTTTTAGGGTTTTTGAAACTAGGGTTTTGGAATTAGGAGTTTTAAAACTAGGGTTTTGGAATTAGGGTTTTGGAGTTAGAGTTTTTGGATAGTTAGGGTTTTGGAATTAGGGTTTTGGATAGTTGAGTTTTTGGGTTTAACTTACTGTCTTAAAACATAATTTTGGATTTGGAGAGATAAATCAAGGTTTTGGAAAAATAATCAATATTTTGGAGTTTAATAATGAAATGGTTTAGGCTTTTGGATAAAAATAGTTTGAGTTTTTGAGTTTTAATAAAATAACCTACGGTTCTTGAAGTTAAAGTAAATAAAATAAATTCTAACAATTAATTTAAATCCTTAAGGCTACTGGATTGTTATATGTTTTTTATGAAACATGCAAGTGGGGCTATGAATATCAACTGATCCATGTGTTAATTAAAGCAAATGATTAAAGTTATTGAAACAAAAATCAATTTACTACATGTTTTAAGATCAGGAAACTGCATGTTTCAATTAGAAAATCTGCATGCATGTTTTTATTAATCAAAGAAACGAAGCTACTGTGATCATGAGTAATTTATAATTAAAGATCAAACCTGCGTTCATTGGTTCCTCCAAATTGATTTCTGGATAAACAATGTGAAGATAGTATGGATTCTGCCTTCTTCTTTGATTTTTTTGATTTTTCTGTTCGTGGTTTCCTTCGCTCTCCAAAAAGTTGTTGCTACCCTTGTTAATGTTCCTCCTCCTTCTGATGTTCCTCCTCCTTTTTCTGTTCCTCTCCTAAAAAATTAACATTTATAGCCCAAAACCTCACTCAGAATACTTAACCTAATATTAATCAGTCCCTAAAATGAATTCTATTTGAATTATGAAACTTATCCACATGAGACCAACCTCATGTCGACCTTGGGCTACCTAGGTCGACATGAGGCATGCTCATGTCGACCTTAGGCTGCCAAGGTCGACATGAAGCATGCTCATGACAACCTAGCCTGCCAAGGTCGACATGTCGACCTAGCCTACCCAGGTCGACATGAGTGCAACCTCATGTCGATTTGGGCTGCCAGATCGACATGAGGCATGCTCATGTCTCCCCGGCCAGCCTAATTCAAATTAGTATTGCTAAGGTTTAATTTGGCCCGATTCAACTTGATTTTAGGGTTTTACAATTGAATTTATGCGTCTTAAATCTGAACCGACTTCTTTAAAAATTATAAATTAGGTTTAAATATTTTAAAGTCGGATCAAATTTATTTTGATATCCTTTAATTCAGACCATATCAAATTGGGGTCAAATTTAAGGGTCTACAGTTTGCCCCCCTGCTTAAGTAATCTGAGACATTCAGTAGAAGAGAGTGAAAAAAACTTGACTTTGAGCAGGTGATGATGGATACTTGGATTTGATTTGGATGCTCGATCCTAAACTACATTTGGATGCTCGATACTAAACTAGATTTGCATACTCGATCCTAAACTAGATTTGGATACTTGATCCTAAACTGGACTTGGATACTCGATCCTAAACTGGATTTGGATACTCGATCCTAAAATGGACTTGGATACTCGATCCTAAACTGGATATGGATACTCGATCCTAAGCTGGATTGGATGCTCAATCCTAAACTTGATTTGGATACTCGATCCTAAACTGGATTTGGATGCTCGACCCTAAACTGGATTTGGATACTCAATCCTAAAGTGGACTTGGATACTCAATCCTAAACTGGGTTTGGATGTTCGATCCTAAACTGGGTTTGGATACTCAATCCTAAATTAGATTTGGATACTCGATCCTAAATCAGATTTGGATACTCGATTCTAAATTAGATTTGGATACTCGATCCTAACTGGATTTGGATTTTAATATCCCGGAATAGACCCTAAGAGTTTTGGAGTTATTGTTGTTGTATTTGGATTTAATGTATATGTGTATATGGGAAATATAAAGATAATATATATAAGACATATACATATACATCATATATACATGGGATAAAAAATGGTGTAGGGAAAATGAATTGTATATATATTTGTATAATTAAGTAATAATAATAATGATAATAAGGACAAAAAGAAAAGAGAAGAAGAAAGTCAAAGAAAGAATATGTGGTGGAGATTTAAAGTATTAGTATTAGTATTAGTATTATTATTATTATTATTATTATTATTATTATTATTATTTATATATATATAAGATAAGAACGGAAGAAGCAAGAAGTTTCTTTCTTCTTCTTCTGCTTCTTCTTCTTTGTGGTCGAGAGAGAGAGAGAGAGAGAGAGAGAGAGAGAGAGAGATGATGATTTTGAGAAGATTGAAGATTTTTATTCAAGAATTGGCAAATAACCAAGTAAGTATTCATTCCTTTACATTGATTTCTATGGTTTGAGTTTGAATTTGATGTGGGTAGTTATGAGGATGATGATGAATTGTTGAGATTATTGAATAAGTGTTTAGTGTTAATGAAGTGGGGATTTGAGTAGTTGATATATGAGTGATGTATGTTGGTGTTTAAGGAAGTTGAAAATATAGAATATATGAGTTTGGTTATTGAATATTTGTATTGGAATTCAAGTATCTTATTATTTGATTTGATTTAGGTTGTGAAGGAAATGGATTGCTTTAAATTAAATGGGTGAAGAGATCTTGGAAGGTAAAGTGAATAGATTGAGAATGGTTCTTAAGGTAAGTAAACTACCTAAATTCATCTATTAATAAGATATTGAAACTTAACACATATTCATTTGTAAATGTGTTAAGGAATTGAATGTTTGGTTGATGTGTTTTAGCAAGGTGAATAATGTGAGAAATATGTAAATTATGTGTTTAGGACATTGATTATGTTCATTTGTGTGGTGTCATATTATGTATGAAGTGTTTGAGTGCAACCAAAGGGGATTTATAAATGTTAGGGGCTTAAATTCATGTGTGACACGGCCAAAAACAAGGAGAGACACGGCCAAGTCAAGGGAATTGGTTTGATTTTGGAGAGACACGATCACAGTCTCAGCCGTGTTCTCTGCCCGTGTTTGTCACTGCCAGATTTTTGTGGAGAGACACGGCTGTGTCCCTTGCCCGTGTCTGTGACTGTATGATTTTTGTTGTGAGACACGGCCACTGGCTCAGCCGTGTCACTTGCCGTGTCACCTACTGCCTGAAATTGTGTTGAGAGACACGGCCGTGTCTCCTGACCGTGTTCACTACTGCCAATTAGGGTTGAGAGACACGGCCACAAGCTTGGCCGTGTCCCTCAAGTGATGCTGGCCGTGTCCCTCAAATTGGTTAGTTAATGATTCTTATTCTTGATTATTCTTGTATTGTTGGATCCTCCAAGGGTTTTGTTGAATCTATACTTCAAATATATATGAAACAAATGTATGTTGAGGATTCCAAATCTAAGAATAAGGTAAATTATATATGTGTATATCAATGATGATCATTCTTGATGAATGTTAAATGTGTTTGATTATGAATATGTAAATAATGAAGTATTCTAATGTGAATTGAGACGAAATAAGATGTGATGTAATTGTGATTGATAATGATGTTATATGAAATGTGTAGTATTTGAGATAAATGATTGTGTATTTGAAAGATGAAAAGCTATGATATGAATTGAGATATGATGATTTAAATGATATGAGAAGCCATTGTGATTGGCTATGATGATTTAAATGATATGAGAAGCCATTGTGATTGGCTATGATGATCTAAATGATATGAGAAGCCATTGTATTTGGCTATGATGATTTCAATTGAAAATGAAATTGATAATGAACTCATAAATGAATTGTGTGTCTAATATGTTATTCATTTTCAGAGTTTTGTTGTTGGTGGCAAGCCTAATAGTAACAATCTCTTGAAGTTAGGTTGGTTTGATCCTTGAAGCCAAGTTGGGTTGAAGTTTAACATGTTTTACTCCCCTTGAAGCTTGTTTGGGTCAAAACCTTGAAGCCTAATTGAGATGTTACCACCCTTGAAGCTAGGTTGGATTGGTTCTTGAAGCCAAGTTGGGTTGATACTTAGCATGCTTTGTTCCCCTTGAAGCTTGGTTGAACCTTAATCCTTGAAGCCTAGTTGGGATAATGATAAATGTGATAATTAAACCAAAACATTAACTCTGAAAGTGGAATGGCATATTAGTGTTCTTGGGCCCATGTGTGTGTTTGTATATATATATATGTGTGTGTGTGTGTGTGATTCCTGAATAATGAAAATGAATAATGAGATATATGTTTGTCCTTGTTTTAATGTGAACTATGGAAGGAAATTAATGTTGTGTGATATATAGTGATAACTATGGAATGAGATGCATACAATACATAAGTGAATTATTGAAGATGAGTATAGCTTGAGAAGCTATGTGAAATGATGAGTTTATGATGTGTAAATTGTATATGATGATATATGATGTGTGAAATGTATATGAATGTGGAAATAGTGGATATTGTTTCATGAAGACTTTGATAAGTCATTGGATTGTGAATTACTGAAATAAAATGTATGAATATGTATATTGGTAAAGCATTAGTAGAAGTATATATATATATGAAAAGTATAGCCAAAAAGGGAAAAACATGGTAAGAAAATAATGACATAATAAGTTAAAATGAAAATATGATTTTCTCTATTGTATGTGTATATGATTTATTTGTATTACTAAGCTCTCGGGCTTAGCGCGGTTGTGTGATCGCGCAGGTGATTATGCGGTTGATCGGGAAATCAAGCAGTTATGCCACGAGAAGGGTAAGAGTGTTCTGAGACCAAATAGAAGGTGATGCATACATGTAAAGTTTAATTTTATTATATTATTCACAATCATATATTCATATGTATAATGATTTACTAAATGTTATTAAAATCTAAAGATAGTATTATTTGAACTTGGATAAGATTTTTAAATTAAAACTAGAAGTGACATTCTTACACTCTATATACGTATTGTATGTATACTAGGTATATGTATAGTACCTATATAGAGTATGAGGGTGTTACAATTATTTTGGTATCAGAGCTTAGGTTCGAGATTCTCGGCCTAAGTAGAATTAAAAAGAGAAAGTTTTGAAAAGCTTAAAGAGAAGTGAAAAGAAAAGTTTTGAAATGAAATTTGTAATACATGCATATGCATTCTCATCTAGGTTGGTCTCGAACGTGGCATTATGTGATTTGTGATGTATTGGAACGATTTGAGATGAATGATAGTGTGTGAATAAAATTTTATATGGAAGTAATAATTGGAAAAAGAAATGATATGAAAATTTGTACAAGATTAATTGGTAAATTCAGGAGTGGGAATTTACTTAAGGAAAATAAAGTTGAAAATGAGTTGAAAATAAAATCAAGATTAGAGTATGTACTTTTTCCATTATGTTTTGAATATCCTTATGACAAAGTTTATGTTTAGTTTGCTAGAAAGAGGAAATATTGTGGGATTGTTGATATGGAAAGATATGTTATTTAAAGGAAGAGAGTATGATAGAATACAGAATAAATTGTTTAATATAGACAAAGTGTGATTATTTAAAATTTGGGTATATAAAGCTAACGTTGTGTTTAAAAGAAAAAGAGATGATATTGGTATAGTTTATGTTGTTTTTCTTTATGTAAACATTGTGATTTCAATGTTAGAAATGTGAGGTGTTTGAATATTGTGAAAGCTCATGGTAACAGTGAGAATATGTGATATGTGGATTTTTGAAATGAGCTTAAGACTTGCGAGAATTATATGTTCGATGTTGCTTTGTAATATATATATAATGTCTTAAAGTTGAAAAGTTAAAGTTTTAGTGGAATTTGATAAAGGTTATATGAATATTGATGGTTTAATGTATATTCAATACATGAGCTTTGTGAAGTGAATAATATTGCACATGACAATATTATGAATTGAATAGTGTGATTAATAATATGAGAATTTATTTGAAGATTAAAGAAAGTAAGTAAGCAAGTAAAAATGAGTTATTTTAAGTTATTTGAGTAAAAAAAAGATAAAAATGAATATGAAGATATAGTAAATGCTTTTAAAGACAAAAGTGAAAGAGATGTCACATTAGGATTGTGACTAAGATGTATGTGAAATGTTATTATGGTTAGAATATTTATATTTATTGTAATGATAAATATTCTAAATCATATTGAAAAAAAAAATGAGAATGATTGTGTTCAAAGGGAAGTGATAAACATTAAGTTTGTATGGAATGTATGGAAAAGGAAAATAAAATAAGAGCATATAATTAAGTGTACATATGTATAGGATGTATGAGTTGGGTTTTTCAATATGAATTAAATTATGATATGTAAGAAATATGCATCACATTGTGAATGTGATCTATGGATGTATATGTGGTACAATTATTGGATTAGTGATATGGAGAATGATATTGTATGTATTAGTGAACCTAATAAAGATTAGGTTATGACTTGAACAAATTAGATGAATTTTATGATGGAATTGAGAGTAAGAATAGACTTGTGTAATATTGGACAATGAAATTGTTAAAGTGATCACTAGATTTGATAATCATATAATATTTAGAGTTCCAAAGTATCCACATATGGAAAAGTATTATGTATTTGTATATTGTAAGAGATTGTAAATGGAATAGAAAGGAAGTGACAAAAGAGAAATTATGTAATGTTTACATGATGGAATATGTGTTCATACAAGAAAATAATAATATTGTTGAAACATGAATTAAGCTAGTGATGATTAAATAATCTAGTGCAAATTGGGTGATAACGGAGTTGGAATGTGTTGACTCTTGAGGTAGCCAAGGTTTGGAAATGAATACAAAATTCTTGAGATCCAATTTAGTATGGTAATTGAAAAGGTTGGAAAAAGAATAATAAAGGAACCATATGGATTTATAAGTTTCAATTATGACCCTTAATCTTTTATAATCCTATGGTTTGTTTAGTATATTGTGGTTGATTAATCTTGTTAGTTTCTGATTTGGGATTGAGATAACATGATTATATTATAGTTCTGATGAGATTGATAATTATGATGTGGTAAAGTGATAATTTATTGTCTTATGTTAGAAATCTGGTTATAGTTATGAAACGTAAGGAAACAGAAGAGAATTATGAAAATGTGTTAAGTATGGATAACATTTATTGTTAAGATAGCAATGGTGTGATATATGAAAAGATATTGGAAAGAGAGAAATTACAAAAAGGTGATTGGAAGTTATGCTAAATATATGTATGGTGTAAAGTGAATGGGTTTAAGGTTTAAGTGAATGAATTGTACATAATCAATATGATATGAGATTATCATAAGAATTGGTAGAAATGATAATTTGATTAAATATGGATCGGAAGAGATCAGAAATTGGATATAAGTTTGGTTGAATGGAATGAGGATATATATAATGTGAAATCTAATGATAAATTCAAATAAATATTTGTTGGTTTGAATTGAATAGGATTGAAGTGTGAATATTTTGTAATAGATAAATCAATGATCTAAGTTGCGTTAAGATTGTGAATCATTATTAAGATTTAATATGTATAGTTATACTAAGAGTATAAAATTTATATGATAATGTATATGATGTAAACTTTTATAATGTGGATGGATATGAATGAATGAAGTCATATCAGTTGTAAATAGTGATGAAAAGGGAAAAGAATTGATTATCTGTTAAATAAGTTTACAAAGGTTGTATCAATATTAATATTAAGTGAAAAACATGATAGTGAAAGATTTAAGTGTAAGCAAAATGAAAAGATTGTTACCAATCAGGGTTTGATAAGTGGCTACTTTTAAAAGTGATTGTAATGACAAGAAAAACAATAGTATGGTATAATTCAATAATTTCCAAGGTTAAAGTAAAGAGATTATTTATAAAGAGATGAAGCGATATATAAATTTTGAATGTATTAGATGTATGGAATATATAGACTATAAGATGAATTGATTATTGTGTAGAAGAACATTCTTTGGGAATGTAATGAGCTATCTGGGTGGCTCTGTTGAGAAAGTTATAAGATAAAAATAGATTGTAATGGTGAGTTATGATTGACTTAAAGGGGGAGAGTAAAAGTTGAGTGATTTGGTAAATTATAATGTAAGATATGATTATCTTCATATGAAATTAAAGATTGTATTATGTTAAGAATGGGTTGTTATGGTGTTAGATAATTTCGAGGACGAAATTACTTAAGGGGGAGAGAATTGTAATATCCCGGAATAGACCCTAAGAGTTTTGGAGTTATTGTTGTTGTATTTGGATTTAATGTATATGTGTATATGGGAAATATAAAGATAATATATATAAGACATATACATATACATCATATATACATGGGATATAAAATGGTGTAGGGAAAGTGAATTGTATATATATTTGTATAATTAAGTAATAATAATAATGATAATAAGGACAAAAAGAAAAGAGAAGAAGAAAGTCAAAGAAAGAATATGTGGTGGAGATTTAAAGTATTAGTATTAGTATTATTATTAATAATAATAATAATAATAATAATATTGTTATTATTATTATTATTATTATTATATATATAAGATAAGAATGGAAGAAGCAAGAAGTTTCTTTCTTCTTCTTCTGCTTCTTCTTCTTTGTGGTCGAGAGAGAGAGAGAGAGAGAGATGATGATGATTTTGAGAAGATTGAAGATTTTTATTCAAGATTTGGCAAATAACCAAGTAAGTATTCATTCCTTTACATTGATTTCTATGGTTTGAGTTTGAATTTGATGTGGGTAGTTATGAGGATGATGATGAATTGTTGAGATTATTGAATAAGTGTTTAGTGTTAATGAAGTGGGGATTTGAGTAGTTGATATATGAGTGATGTATGTTGGTGTTTAAGGAAGTTGAAAATATAGAATATATGAGTTTGGTTATTGAATATTTGTATTGGAATTCAAGTATCTTATTATTTGATTTGATTTAGGTTGTGAAGGAAATGGATTGCTTTAAATTAAATGGGTGAAGAGATCTTGGAAGGTAAAGTGAATAGATTGAGAATGGTTCTTAAGGTAAGTAAACTACCTAAATTCATCTATTAATAAGATATTGAAACTTAACACATATTCATTTGTAAATGTGTTAAGGAATTGAATGTTTGGTTGATGTGTTTTAGCAAGGTGAATAATGTGAGAAATATGTAAATTATGTGTTTAGGACATTGATTATGTTCATTTGTGTGGTGTCATATTATGTATGAAGTGTTTGAGTGCAACCAAAGGGGATTTATAAATGTTAGGGGCTTAAATTCATGTGTGACACGGCCAAAAACAAGGAGAGACACGGCCAAGTCAAGGGAATTGGTTTGATTTTGGAGAGACACGATCACAGTCTCAGCCGTGTTCTCTGCCCGTGTTTGTCACTGCCGGATTTTTGTGGAGAGACACGGCCGTGTCCCTTGCCCGTGTCTGTGACTGTATGATTTTTGTTGTGAGACACGGCCACTGGCTCAGCCGTGTCACTTGCCGTGTCACCTACTGCCTGAAATTGTGTTGAGAGACACGGCTGTGTCGCCTGATCGTGTTCACTACTGCCAATTAGGGTTGAGAGACACGGCCACAAGCTTGGCCGTGTCCCTCAAGTGATGCTGGTCGTGTCCCTCAAATTGGTTAGTTAATGATTCTTATTCTTGATTATTCTTGTATTGTTGGATCATCCAAGGGTTTTGTTGAATCTATACTTCAAATATATATGAAACAAATGTATGTTGAGGATTCCAAATCTAAGAATAAGGTAAATTATATATGTGTATATCAATGATGATCATTCTTGATGAATGTTAAATGTGTTTGATTATGAATATGTAAATAATGAAGTATTCTAATGTGAATTGAGACCAAATAAGATGTGATGTAATTGTGATTGATAATGATGTTATATGAAATGTGTAGTATTTGAGATAAATGATTGTGTATTTGAAAGATGAAAAGCTATGATATGAATTGAGATATGATGATTTAAATGATATGAGAAGCCATTGTGATTGGCTATGATGATTTAAATGATATGAGAAGCCATTGTGATTAGCTATGATGATCTAAATGATATGAGAAGCCATTGTAATTGGCTATGATGATTTCAATTGAAAACGAAATTGATAATGAACTCATAAATGAATTGTGTGTCTAATATGTTATTCATTTTCAGAGTTTTGTTGTTGGTGGCATGCCTAATAGTAACAATCTCTTGAAGTTAGGTTGGTTTGATCCTTGAAGCCAAGTTGGGTTGAAGTTTAACATGTTTTACTCCCCTTGAAGCTTGGTTGGGTCAAAACCTTGAAGCCTAATTGAGATGTTACCACCCTTGAAGCTAGGTTGGATTGGTTCTTGAAGCCAAGTTGGGTTGATACTTAGCATGCTTTTTTCCCCTTGAAGCTTGGTTGAACCTTAATCCTTGAAGCCTAGTTGGGATAATGATAAATGTGATAATTAAACCAAAACATTAACTCTGAAAGTGGAATGGCATATTAGTGTTCTTGGGCCCATGTGTGTGTTTGTATACATATATATATATATATATGTGATTCCTGAATAATGAAAATGAATAATGAGATATATGTTTGTCCTTGTTTTAATGTGAACTATGGAAGGAAATTAATGTTGTGTGATATATAGTGATAACTATGGAATGAGATGCATACAATACATAAGTGAATTATTGAAGATGAGTATAGCTTGGGAAGCTATGTGAAATGATGAGTTTATGATGTGTAAATTGTATATGATGATATTGTTAGTAAATCGAAAAAGGATCTGCAACCCTTGCCGCAGCGGAAAACAAAAATTTCTTTCGATTTACTCACAGGATCCATGTGATCCATTCAGTTCAATAAAAGAGATTCGAAACTAACCTTTTTGCGTAGCTTCAAAATGATCAACAGATGCTGCCTTCTGAAGACGAACACTCTCTAACGAAGTCCACACAAACGTACGCCGTTCTGAGTGCTAGCTCACCAACGGCAGTGGCTGAACTTTTTTGCAAAAATGAAACTAGGGTTTTAGGTTTTTTTTTCTCTTCATCCGTTTTCTTTCAAAACGAAAATAATAATAAATATCATCCAGGCCTCTAGTCTTTTTAAAACCGTTTTAAAAGACCTTTCCTTGTCAAAACCCTAACTGTCCATATCCTATATGGACCCACGTTTTTAATAATTATTATCTAATAATAATTATTATAACAATATTATTATTAATATCTAATAATAATAATAATACTAACAACAATAATAAAAATATAATTATTATTGTTTAAGTACAGCCTACGTTCTATGTGTGTGACCCGATAGGCTCATATTAACTGGTAGTGTATTTCAATCTCTATTGAAATGCACAAATCATAATTGGCCTCTAGCAAGACATTATGACTACCCAATTAATCATGAGAATCATTATAAATGAAAACCTGAAATAGTACAAGCATTAATCCCTTTGTCACACGATATCTAGTTTGAACATAAGTCATAGTAAATGTCATACTTATATTGTCCAAACTTATGATTACTCGATCTCCAAGTTAACTGATAAACAAATAAGATTGATCTTATATCAACTTATTTGAGCACGGCCATGCATTTCTCAGTTACACTTATCGAGGGGCCCAGAAGATATCTCTCTCATAGAGAGGGACAAATTCCATCTTGATTGTTCATTTTCCTCTACATAATTTATACCATGTTCAAGCATAACCTTTATAATTATCTAGTTACAGATAACGTTTGATCATGTCAAAACATAATATTCCTTATGTTGGAAACTATGACAATCTCAAGTCAAAGGATTAAATGAAAACTATTATGAGATACACTTATGACATTAAACCATGAAGTGATATCTATGTGGGTCTATCCAATACACTGTTCTCTAACATGTATCCATAATATTGATTTGTATCTTCATACCTATAATCATCTTATGATTATCAAATCAATATTACACTAGTTATATTTATTATTATCTCCATAACAATAATAAACCAGGGATATAATCATTATTATATATAACATGCAAACATAACAATGATAATAAAAACTTCTTTATTAATAACAAAATGAATAACATTAAGGTCCAAATCAATGGCCTAGGGCATATACACTAACAGATATATGATGTGTGAAATGTATATGAATGTGGAAATAGTGGATATTGTTTCATGAAGACTTTGATAAGTCATTGGATTGTGAATTACTGAAATAAAATGTATGAATATGTATATTGGTAAAACATTAGTAGAAGTATATATATATGAAAAGTATAGCCAAAAAGGGAAAAACATGGTAAGAAAATAATGACATAATAAGTTAAAATGAAAATATGATTTTCTCTATTGTATGTGTATATGATTTATTTGTATTACTAAGCTCTCGGGCTTAGCGCGGTTGTGTGATCGCGCAAGTGATTATGCGGTTGATCGGGAAATCAAGCAGTTATGCCATGAGAAGGGTAAGAGTGTTCTGAGACCAACTAGAAGGTGATGCATACATGTAAAGTTTAATTTTGTTATATTATTCACAATCATATATTCATATGTATAATGATTTACTAAATGTTATTAAAATCTAAAGATAGTATTGTTTGAACTTGGATAAGATTTTTAAATTAAAACTAGAAGTGACATTCTTACACTCTATATACGTATTGTATGTATGCTAGGTATATGTATAGTACCTATATAGAGTATGAGGGTATTACATGGATACTCGATCCTAAACTGGATTTGGATACTCGATCCTAACTGGATTTGGATATTTGATCCTAACTAGATTTGGATACTCGATCCTAACTGGATTTGAATACTCGATCCTAAACTGGATTTGGATACTCGATCCTAGACTGGATTTGGATTCTCGATCCAAACTTGATTTGGATACTCGATCCTAGACTGGATTTGAATACTCGATCATAAACTGGGTTTGGATACTCGATCAAAAATTGATTTGGATATTCAATCCTAAACTGGATTTAGATACTCAATCCTAAACTGGATTTGGGTTCTCGATCCTAAACTGGATTTGGATTCTCGATCCTAAACTGGATTTGGATACTCGATCCTAAAGTGGACTTGGATACTCGATCCTAAACTGGGTTTGGACGCTCGATCCTAAACTGGGTTTGGATACTCAATCCTAAATCAGATTTGGATACTCGATCCTAAATCGGATTTTGATACTCGATTCTAAACTGGATTTTGACACTCGATTCTAAACTGGATTTGGATACTCGATCCTAAACAGAATTTGGATACTCGATCCAAACTAGATTTGAATACTCAATCCTAAACTGGATTTGGATACTCGATCCTAGACTGGGTTTGGATGCTCGATCCTAAACTGGGTTTGGATACTCGATCCTAAACCAGATTTGGATACTCAATCCTAAACTGAATTTGGATACTCGAACCTAATTGGATTTGGATGCTCGATCCTAAACTAGATTTGGATGCTCGATCCTAAACTAGATTTGCATACTCAATCCCATACTGGATTTAGATACTTGATCCTAATTGGATTTGGATACTCAATCCTAAAGGGACTTGGATACTCGATCCTAAAGTGGATTTGGATACTCGATCCTAACTAGATTTGGATACTAGATCCTAAACTGGATTTGGATACTCGATCCTAACTGGATTTGGATACTCGATCCTAAATGGATTTAGATAGTTGATACTAAACTGGATTTGGATACTCCATCCTAAATGGATTTGGATACTCCATCCTAAACTGGATTTAGATACTCAATCCTAAACTAGATTTGGATACTCAATCCTAACTGGATTTGGATACTCGATCCTAAACTGTATTTGGATACTCGATCCTAACTTGATTTGGATACTCGATCATAAAGTGGACTTGGATACTCGATCCTAAACTAGGTTTGGATGCTCGATTCTAAAATGGGTTTGGATACTCGATCCTAAATTGGATTTGGATGCTCAATCCTAACTAGATTTGGATACTCGATCCTAAGCTAGATTTGGATTCTGGACCAAAATATTTAAAAGTGAGTTTGAAAATAATTTTTATATGTATAAACTCAAAAATTAAAATGGAGAAACTTTGCCCCCTGTGTAGGCTCAAACCAATAATTTTTCTCATGCAGGCTCTGATTGATGTTTATATTTTGTCTTGTTCTTCGCATAAGCATGCATCTCTTCTTTCTTTTTGCGAAATTACTGGAGGTTTCTCAAGCAATGAGCTTTCCATGCCCCACTGATTTGATATCTTCTTTTGATTGTTTACTTCACAGGGTGTTTGCTGTTCACTTTGATAAAGAATAGATAATACAAGACATGAAAGTAAGATGTGATATGCTCATGTATGAGCAAGAACTGTTTGTTTAAGCTATGTGATATGTTCACTTTGATTGTTTAAGCAAGAACTGTTGCACTTCAGATAGGCACATACACATTACTTGGCCAAAAGTCTCATTGAGTTTAAATATTGTCTATCTCATATGCATGCTTATTCAAACTATCTCCACTAATAGACTCTACCTACCAAGAGAGATCAACAGGTCTTTAATAGGCTTGAAATGGGGTCTATAAGGGACACGGGTTTAAGTGAAGGCCATTTTGAGATAGGAGCTGATGTGACACAATGGATAAACCCTCATACTACAAACTTCTTATTTGAACTTTAGGTAGCTTGAAGGCAATTTTGCTAGACTCCAAATTCCTTCTATCTTCTTGGCATTAATCTGGATCTTGATTGGGACAATCTTTGCCCTTGCATAAAGTTTGGTACCCAAATTTGTTTCTTTTCTTCTTCTCCCATTTCTTTCTTTTTTTATTTTTCTTGCTCTTCCTTTCTTTGAGCATGTTATCATTTTATCCTTCTTCCTTGTAGGACTGTCAGGTACAAAACTTTCAAGAACTGGATGGTCTTTCTCCTTTTTCTCTGATTTTGATTGAATCTTTGGTTAGGTTGGACCAATTCAAGTCGAACTGTCCTTATGAACCAAATGGAAGCCTTTTGTTGTTTTAGGTAAAAGAGAACTCAGTTGGCTTTCTAAACCGCCTTTTTAGGTTTTATCTTTCTTTTATCTTTTTTTTTTCTTTTTTTCTTTTCTTTTTTTCTTCTTCTCTTTTCTCCTTCTTCTTTTCTTTTCTTGTTTCTTCTTTTTTTTCTTTTTGGTTCTAGCTCTAAAAATGTTGTCTTGTTTGTACCAACTTGGATTTCCAATAATGGATGAGTGGAGTGACATAAATCTTCTTTAACAGGGATAAATAATTTGTTACTCTGATGTTATCTTGATAGATTGGAAATATTAGGTGAACTTCAACTAACCTTATGGTCTTCAAAACATCAACTATCCTTACGGCTTTGGCTATGCATTCCATTCTTTGATCCTCTTGCCTCTTCACCTTAGTGATCATAAGACCTGTCAAAAGTATCGCAATAACTCAGGGTAGGTTGTTAGGGTTTGTAAGCCAATGAAAAGAAAGTTAAGATTTTATGAAGGCTCAAAGGGACAACTAGGGATTGATATTTAATTGGGTGGATACTAGTTGTTGGCTAACCAAACAATGCCTAGATCATCTCTCTCTTAAATAAGCAGAGTTCAATTTTTCCTTGAATGTTTGTCAAAGCATGTTCTAAGACTGACTAGGACCTAGACAAAGGTAATTATGCAGGAGCCCTCTCTAAGTAAGCATACACAACTCAGTGCTATAGAGTAATTCCCTCACCTAGTTAAGTCATTCGAGTCATGATGCATAAATATATTAATTCATAAATCATCAAGCTAGATTCCACATTGGTTGAGCACCAAAATGAACAAAGACCAATAAAAATTTTGATGAAAGTAATTTATTCAAACAACTTTAAATTTGAAAAACACGATTGTTCCAATTAAATATTAAAGAAAGTAAAATTGAAAAGCAACATTCAAGCTAAGGAAGGTTCGTTGAGTTGGAGTCGAAGATACTTCATTTATTTAGACATATCAAGGGCAAGAATCAAGGATCATTGCTTCATCATCCACAGTTAATCCAAACTTGCTTAGTAGTACATCCTCTTTAGCAGCTTCTCTATCCATATCATGATGAGATGACAAGATAAAACTCTTCATGAAGGTTGCAAGCGGTGGCACCCTTCCAAATTTAGGCAGATGATCATACTTAGTGTTGGGCTTATCAAGTTCAGGCAACTTTCCATTATCAATCAAATCTTGGATTTTGCGCCTTAAGTGAACACATTTATCTGTCTCATGCCCTTGCATTTGATGGAATTGGCAGAAGACCTTGGCATCAAAATTTGGTGGTAGAGGCTTATGTAGAGGCTGAGGTATCAATGGTTGTAGCAAATCCATCTTTATTAAATTTTCTAACATCTTTGACAAAGGCTCCCCTAAGTTTTAAAATTTACGCTTCTTTGCTGGTTCAGTTGCTACATTTTTCTCAACAACTCTTCTTTTTCTTTGATTTTGCTCATTTGGGTGGTAGCTGCCCTTATTGCCCCAGTTAGACAGCACATGATTCGACTGGTCTTGTAGAATATGGATTGGTCCCTCATTTTTCATTCGATCTCTATTAGGGAACATATTCCCCGTCGATGCTACCTTTCCCTTCTTTCTTATGTCAATAGGAGATGCCTCATTAGCATTATTGATGATCTCCGAAATTTGAATCAACTGGGTTCTCATAATTTCAACCAATTGATATCGTAGCTCGGCCATCCTAGCTTTGACAACTTCATCGACTATGTCCCTTAGCTGGTTTGCATCCATCCTTCCAATGAAGTACTTGGATCAAAATCAATGTTGTAGGTGGTGTCGTTGTATGCTCTTGAATTGCCGTATTCTAGGTTTGTGAGCCAGAAGGGATCAATGATATGAGATGCAAATGTATGCATGTATGCACAAATAATCAACAAAGATAAGTAGAACATCCCTTCCAACCTTATAACATCCACACACGAATGGCAAGTCTCTTCTCCTAGGTATATGGTTAACAAAATACCAACATGGGGTATCTTTTTTTCAAATAATTCCCTTGAACGTTTCAACCAATAGTTATATTTTCAAAAATGGAAATCAGTTCATGATAATTCCCATTAATTAGGTTTTAATCCATTCAACCAACTAATGTAGCTTTTATGCTATATTGGATTAAAACTAAATTAAGAGGTTTATTATAAATAGATTTCTCACTTGAAAAAGTAACTAATGATTCATGCCAAAAACAAGCCCATGATTAATTACTCTTCGTATAAACTAGGCTCACAATTGATTTTTGGTATTTCATAATTGACCTAAATAATTTGCAAGCTCTTTGTAAGAAAAGGTTGCAAATAATTTTGTTTCTAAGCCCATTGTAAAAAGATTTTAGAAAAAACATATTTTGGGCTTTGTATTTGGGTCATGAGCAAAAGAATTTTTAACTTGTTTTGGAAAAGTTTTATATCCAAAGACCATTTTGAAAAATTTTGAAAATAGCTTTGGTGTTTTAGATTTTAAAGAAAAAATTTATGTCTAGCTTGCAATGTACTTAGGTCATATTAGAAAAAGAACAAACCAAATAAGCTATGATTTAAGCCAAGATAAATTAACCATAGTCAAACAACATGCATTTAGGGTAAAAACCTAAGGAAAGTAACTAGGCCAATTACATGAGCTTTAGTCTTTGAGTTAAAAGGCTTAGGTTCCCATAGCAAGTATAAACCAAATGGTACGAGGCTATGAGTGGTTATGCCATGCTCAATCTCCATACCTTGAGTGAAAGTATGGTATCCCTTACATAACACAACACGGATAACGCGGGCGTCCTAACTCACGCACATGATGCAATCTAATATGATGCAATGGATAATATCATTATAGGAAAGAATAGAATAATATAAAGACAAACGGAATCAACTTCTCTTATCTCCAGTGGAGTCGCCACTGTGAGCGGGAATTTTTGCCCCCACTCCCGGTGGAATGGTTCTTGGGACTTTGGCACTATTTAGGCTCTGGACCTTAGAGAACACGGGCCTAAATTACATGATATTTAACTAATGAGGTACCCACAAGGTGGAAACATACCTCTTACAATTTTAATATTAATACGAACAAATAATAATCATAATAATAAAGAAAATATTCATCCTTGGTTAATTAAATAAATCAAGCATTGAAATTAAATAAATCGACCATCAAAAAATATAATCAACTATATAATCAAATCTAAAATTAAATAAAGCAATAAACATATAAATTTAGGGTTTTAAAGAATTTAAGGTTTTTAGAATTTAGGATTTCGAAACTTAGGGTTTTAGAAATTAAAGTTTTGTAATTAGGGTTTTTAAATTAGGATTTTTAGGGTTTTTAAAACTAGGGTTTTGGAATTAGGGTTTTGGAGTTAAAGTTTTTGGATAGTTAGGGTTTTGGAATTAGGGTTTTGGATAGTTAGGGTTTTTGGGTTTAACTTACTACCTTAAAACATAATTTTGGATTTGGAGAGATAAATCAAGGTTTTGGAAAAATAATCAATATTTTGGAGTTTAATAATGAAATGGTTTAGGCTTTTGGATAAAAATAGTTTGAGTTTTGATTTTTAATAAAATAACCTACGGTTCTTGAAGTTAAAGTAAATAAAATAAATTATAACAATTAATTTAAATCCTTAAGGCTGCTAGATAGTTATATGTTTTTTATGAAACTTGCAAGTGGGGCTATGAATATCAACTGATCCAAGTGTTAATTAAAGCAAATGATTAAAGTTATTGAAACAAAAATCAATTTACTACATGTTTTAAGATCAGGAAACTGCATGTTTCAATGAGAAAATCTGCATGCATGTTTTTATTAATCAAAGAAATGAATCTACTGTGATTATGAGTAATTTATAATTAAAGATCAAACCTCCATGTTTTGGTTCCTCCAAATTGATTTCTGGATGAACAATGTGAAGACAGTATGGATTCTGCCTTCTTCTTTGGTTGTTTTAATTTTTCTAATCGTGGTTTCCTTCGCTCTCCAAAAAGTTATTGTTGTTCTTCTCTCTTTCTTGCCATCTCTTCTATTTTAATGTTTTTTGCTACCCTTGTTAATGTTCCTCCTCCTTCTGATGTTCCTCCTCCTTTTTCTATTCCTCTCCTAAAACATTAACATTTATAGCCCAAAACCTCACTCAGAATCCTTAACCTAATATTAATCAGTCCCTAAAACAAATTCTAATAGAATTAGGAAACTTATCCAACCTCATGTCAACCTGGTTGCCCAAGGTCAACATGAGACCAACCTAATCAGTTGATATACTTAGAAATTCTAGAAATTCTACCCTTGCTATACTTAGAGGAAGGTGACCTTTGAATACTAATCATTGTATCTAAGGCTTCCTTTCCTTTATGAAACTTCGAAATAGAGTTCTTTAGTTCATTTATTTCTCCTTTTAAAATATCATTTTCTTTAGAAATTGTCTCTAATCTAGATGAATTTCTAGACATTTCATTAATAGATTTTAACAATTTTTCATTTGATGTCTTTAATTCTGCAGCATAATTTTTTAAAGAAACAAAGTCTTTTTCTAGCTTGGGGCATTTTTCTTTATAGAATTTCATCTTGGAGAAATATTTTTGACTCTTAAGTTCATATGCTTAACCAAATCACTATCATCCAAGGCATCATCAACATTATCACTATATGCATTAGAATTTAAGGATTGAGTACCTACCTCCTTAGTGTGATCATCATCTCCTATAGCCATGAGACATAGATTTGCAATGTCTTGCTCTTCCTCTTCTTCTTCACTTGAGGATTCATTATCCCATGTGACTTTGAGAGTTTTTTTTTTCTTTTCTTTGTCCCATTTCTTCTTGTTCTTTATCTTGAAGTAATTCATTTTGATGTGACTCGATTTGCCACATTCATAGCATTTTACTTCATCTTTTCTCCTTTTCTTTTAAAGAGGTTTTGGATGAATTACATTTATTTGCTTGCCATCTACTCTTTCTTTTCCATTCACTTACTTTTTTGGATAGCATGGCCAATTCTTCATCATCGTCACTATCTTCTTCACTTAAGCTCTCAACATCTTTGGTGACTTTGAGAGCAATTAATTTCCTCTTATCCTTTTTACCTTTGTCATCTTATTTTTTGATGTGCAATTCAAATGTGAGAAGTTTTTTGACTAGTTCATCAGTCCTTAATGTGCTAAGGTCATGAGCTTCTTCAATTAAGGAGATCTTTGATTCAAAGTTCTTCTTGGCTTTAAGTGCCCTCAAGATTTTGCTATTGACATCACCTTGATCATAGAATTTTCCATATTTCTTTGAGTCATTGACAATAGCAAGTAACCGATTTGTCATTTCGGTGACATTTTCATTAGCCTTTATTTTGAAGAGTTCATACCCATATACAAGCATTTGGGTCTTGGTGAACTTCACTTGGGTTGTACCCTCATGATAATTCTTAAGAGTTTTCCAAATGCTATATGCACATATGAGATTTTGAACTCTTCCACCTTCTTCTATAGACAAGGAGTTGATCAAGATGGAGGCTAACCTATTGTTCTTGTAGAAAGTCCTTTCTTGAGCATTGGTCCACTTTTCTATAAGGAGAGGCAATTTAACACCTTCAACTTCATGGGTAGGAGGTTTCCACTCTTTATATTTCCAAAGCTCAACTCTCTCACTGTCAAGGAATAAGTACATCTTATGTTTCCAATAATAGTAATCTATTCCATCAAAGTAAGGTTTAAGATGGGGATTGAGATTTCCATCAGATGAAGAGGTTGAAGTATTAAAAGTGGCTGCCATGGTGGATCAAATTTCACAATTAAGGTTCTTGAAATGTTGAAGCTCTGATGCCAAATGTTGTCCCAAGATGGCAACCAAGAGGGGAAGGGGTGAATTGGTTGTTTGAAGAAAGTGATGGCAAATTTAAAATTTAAAACAAGTTAAAGCAAGAGAAGAGTAGAGAAGAATGAACATAAAGAATTTATAGTGGTTTGGATTACCTCAATCCTACATCCACTTCCTTAAGAAACTTTTTAAGGTTCCACTAACCTTGAGTTTTTAAAAGCTCAACTCTAACTTGATGTTTTCACAAGCTCACACCCAACTTTTACAATGGTTTGAGTATTATCCTCACAACTCAATAAGTTTTTTCCCGAGCTCACTCTAAAACCTAAGTGTTTCAAAGCTCACACTCAAACTTACAATGGTGTTTAATGCTCACATCTAACACTCAATGAATACAAGTAGAGATTTTGATGCAAGGAAATGAAAGTTGTTTTTCTTTAACAATAACAATCTCAATTTTGTTTTTCAAATAAAAGGTTTCTTCTAGTATTTATAGCCATTAAGACTCTAACTAGCCATTTGAAGTGGTTCTTATATGTTTGATTTTTGTTTGCCACTAAAGGTGTTGTTGAGTCACATTGTGCGTATGCCAAACACCTTGAGCAGTCTCATAATTTAAATTTTCTTCAATGGCTATTTCCAATGGTAAACTCAGGATGCCCGAAAGGATCAAAATTGCCCATCATGCCATGTCTTACGGTTACACAACATGTTTGTGCAGTTGCACAATTCAATATTATCATTAGGTTTGAAATTTTTCTTCCACATATCCAATTATTATTTTTGATTATGTTTGCACTAAAATTCAAATATGCTGATGATGTACGGTTGCACAAACTTGATTTTTCACCACACAATTTCACCGCTATCTCTTATGTGGTTTAGTGGAAGTTTTGGTCATATAATATTCGCTCGCATAGAAGGTTGGGTGGTCGCACAAGTGTTAGTGCATCGATGCATAAACGCACGCTCTGATCTCTATCATTTCTGTGTTTTTTTGAGTTTTAAAATCATTGCCTTGTGCGGTCACATGAGTTTGTTGCATAATCCTACAATTGTCTTGCATTTAAGCTGCATCACACACCAAGACTACTAACTTCTCCGTGACTTTGGTTATGTGGCTTCAATGCATTGTGCGATCGCTCGAGGCTCTTGGGCTGTCACACAAGCCTAGTCATGTAGTGTCGACAAAAGCAAACTTTTTTGAATGTATTAATATATATCAATTTGATTGTCAACGATCAAAGTAGAGTTTAATTTTCTAACAGTATAAAATAAACTAAAATTGTGTTCATGCTCTCCTATGGTGCACGTTCAAGGCAAGAAGAAGAAGAAGAAAAGGAGAAACCTTTTCCCATTTCCTTTCTTCCAAGCCACATATATATTTAGTTAATAATTTATTAATTAATTAAAATATAATAAAATATTATGATATTTATCTATTCCTTTGACTTTCCCTTCTCTTTTATTATTATTATTATTATGTAATTAATTAATATTTAATAAATATTTAAAGTTTCATCATCTTCTACTATCCAATATTATTTTTAATTTTTATTTATTTTATTTAGTTATTATTAGTATTTTATTATTATTTTTTTAAAAACTTTTTCACTTTTACCTTTTTGGCTTTTTACCATTTTACTTTTTACTAATAACATTTATATGTTAGATATATTTAACATATATTTCACATATATATTTTATCTTTTCCACCTTTCAAATATATATATTTCACATATATCTTTTATCTTTTAAAATATATATTTCACATATATATTTTATCTTTTCCACCTTTAATTAATCTTCTGAATTATTTATTTAATTATATTTTAATAAAATTATGGGTGTTACATGGTTGAATCAAGAGGATTTTGGAGATTGGCAAATTTAAGGTCATCCGTACACTAAAGTGTCTAATAATTTGGGTGACATAGGAGGACAAGAAAAATATATCGATTTTTTAATTTGCATGGTGGAGGAAGGCATTTATTAAGAATTTTGTTGTGTTGACTTTAACATTATGGAAGAGGATATAGAGAAAGAAAATATCACATTGAGTAACCTTTTCATTCCCATCAGCTCTTTAGTGAATAAGATAAGTGATTATTCGATGGAACATCTAAATGGGCTTTGGATTCATTGGTGATGGAGTCTTCAACTAAAATTTCTTTCCAAAAAGAGATAAGGTTTTTGGGAGGAAATCTCTCATCAGTATAGGATGTGGGTCCTTTGGTAGAGAATCCCTAAACTGCAACAAAATCCTCCAATGATTTAGTAAAGTATCAGTCAACAACCTTAAAATGAATCCAACCATTGCATTTTAATTCTTCTCTACTCTAAAACTCCTCAAAAAATTCTCTAGTAGATTAGTATATCATATCTCCTTGAGAAATATAAAGGATTTCCAACCTAAGTTATCTAAACATCCCTCAATTTATTTTTAATGCCTAGAGTGATGACCATACAAATATTTATAGGGCATCTTGGTAGATAAAATCTTCTTCTTCTTTTAGCATAGAATGTCTCAAATATTCATCGAGGGTTGTACAGTGATGCTTTATGTATCTTTATTCTCTCTTATTTGGTGGAGATGGGGGGTATTACTCTACATCTCTAATTGAGATCCAAACCTTCTTCTTCCCTTTATCCTCAAAGGAATACTTCTTAACGTAAGCATGGCCATGGAACCCATGGATAATAGCCTTAAAACTTAAAGCTTGAAGATAAATATTGGGCCAATCACAAGACAAAGAGACAAAAAGATTAAGAAAGCCTTATAAGCCTATGTTTAAAGCTTCATGGATTCACATTTGGAGCCACATGGATCTAGTAGAGACTAGGAGAGGCTGATAAACTTATTGAAGGCATCAAAATTGGAAAAATTAGAGATAGAATGTTTAGTGGGTGTCCAACAAGCCATGCGATCGAGAACTGAGTGTCACACTCAGTTCCTCAGTCGCAAGAGATGGCGTGAACCCTACTGCCTTGATTTTGTATTTCGAACACTTGTTCCATTTTTATGCATTTAATTCACTATTTGGAGGTCATTAAAGTATTTGCATACCAGGAACTTTTGTAATATGGGCTACATATGTTTTAGGCGCAATGGTTGATTATACTAACTTAGTAGTTTAAGATTAGAGTTGTTTTCATTATCAAACAACCTAACTTAGGGTTTCTTTGATTGTAATACTATTTAAACTCTATTTTTCCCCCCTGTAGAGAGGTTAGCCATTTTGATAATAGAATTATAGATTCCTTGAGAGATCACTTTGTCTCTTATTTTCTTAGTTCTTGTTGGATTAAAATTTCTACTACAAAGTTAATTACTTTGTGTAAGTTAATTTTGGGGTTCTCTTCCATAGGATGGATTTGGATCACAAACGTGTGAACCCTTAATTTTGCACCTAAATTAAGGTGAATTCAACAAAATTATAATTGCATGAATCAGAGTTCAGACATACCTGAATAGTCCCGAACAGGCGCAAAATGGTCCCTCGATTTTGGACTTGAGAAAAAATTCTCAATTTTATAATGAATCCAATGTAAGTTGAATTGACAAATCAAAGGTCAAATGGGCCCCAAATGGTAAAAATGGTTCCCTTTTACCCTGTGCGCGAGACTTACCATGGTGAGCGAAAATGACCCTACGCACGAGGTTGACCACGATGAGAGAAAATGACCTTGCATGTGTGGCCAACCTCAGTGAATGCAGACGGTCCATGGGCCACGGCGCATGCAGCCCATCCGAAATGTATGTAGCCTAGGGTCATTTTGGTCTAATTTTTTTCCTACTTTTTTAGTATAAATTGAGGCTTTCTATAATATCCCAATATTTTGAAATTTTAATTTTGGAAATTAAATAAATGATTTAAAAAAAATTTAAGTGAAAAAGTAAAATGTGTATATAATATATATATGTAGATATACATAACATAAACAAGTCAATATTTTAAATTGGTCAAAGGTTATTTTAAATTATTAAAAAGTAAATTTTATAGTTATTGGAAGATGATTTTTGATATTGATTAAGTAATAATATATTTTACTTGGTGGATAATTAAAGTGGAAAATTATGTGGTTAAAAGGGTAGTGGTTGGATAGAGATGAGTATGGATCATCATCATCTTCTTCTTTCTCCATTGAAGGCCGATTTTCTCCATTAGAGGAAAGGAGGAATTTGCTTCTTCAAAGCTCAAGTAATTAAAGGATTTCAAGTTTTGGGGATTTCCTCCATATTTGGTAAGTTTCCAACTTGTTTCCTTGATTTTTCTATGAAAGTTTGTATATGTGTGAATTGGATGTTTGGTGTAGTATGTTTTAATGGTTGGTATTGGTATGTATGAAGTTGTTTTGAGTAGATAACTATGATTTTAGGGTTGGATTGAAGAAATGGTTAAGTTCGGTGAAGAGAATAAGAGTTTTGGGTTATGTAACTTTCGAGTTGTGAAGTCATGGTTTTAAATTGTGTATTTTACTTTTAATTGAGTTGTTTTAATGTATATACAAGTATTTTATAGTAAAATGATGGATTTTATTGAGTTTGAATAGAGTTGGAAAGGGAAAAGTAAGATAACTTTGGATGTGACAATTATGTGTTGATATCAGGAATTTGGCCTGACACGCCCGGTGACACGAACATGTCTTTGGGCATGTCGATGGTTCTATTTTCAGCGCTGGTGACATGTGAAGTGACACGCTTATGTCACTAAGCATGTCACAACTTTTGTAATGTTATAGTATGACACATCCATGTCACTGAGCGTGTCACAGCTACTGTGTTGTAGGAGTTTTGGCATGGGCAGGGACAAGCCCATGTCTCTAGACGTGTCTTATCTGCTGTAATATAGAGCTAAAAACACTATCATCGACACGCCCATGTCACTGAGCATGTCAAAGCTTCTGTCTTGTGGGTTTAAGGCACGGTCATTGACAACCCCGTGTTGTTGAGAGTGTCATTTGTAGATTTTGCCCTAGATAGTTCTTTTCCTTATTTTCCTTTGTGTTCCTTATCCTTGAGTTGAAAGGTTTTATAAATGCCTTGAAGTGTGTTACTAAGTGATCATTTATAATCACATTTGGTTTAGGCTTTGAGGAGACTTGAGTTACCCAATCCAAGTGTTGAGGGATATCTTAAAAGAGAAGGTTGAAAGTGGTGTTTGAGCTTGTTTTGTTGCTTTTAGAGGTAAGTACAAACTTTGAATAATTGATTATATTTGCATGACATTTGGACTTAACACATTTTGGTTGGAAAATGTGTTTAAGCTGCTTACTACATTGTTTATGCATGAGTAATATGTTATGACTTGTGTAATGTCATAAATGCATTATATGTAATGTGAAAAGCCATTGTTAATGGCTAAATTGAAGGAAATGTGAACTATGTTCAAGATATGATAATGACCCAAAATGTTTGGGTAATGTGGTTTGTTGTATATACATTAAAGATATTATGTAAAGCCATTGGTGATGGCTATATTGTATAAAATGAGATACATTATGATTATATAATGATGTTAATATAAATGAGATAAATGAGGCAATGTGCCTAGTTTGATCATGAAAAAATGAGAAAAAGATTAATAATGGAAATATGAAATATTTGTGTTCCTAGTATGTTATTCAATTTTTAGAGCTCTGTGTTTGGCAGCATGCCTATGACGTAGCAGTCCCTTGAAGCTGGGTTGGGCCTAGCCCTTGAAGCCTAGTTGGGATGTTACATAGGAGGTTATTCTCATTGGGGGCTAGCTTTTAAGTAAATTCTTGATTTGCCTTCGGGGCTAGACACATGGTGTCAACTTGGACCAAAACAGTAACTCTGGGATTTGAATAGCATATTAGATCCTTTAGGCCCATGCTTGTGTTTATTTTTATGTGAATTATGAATTGTGGAATAATTGAGAAATATGTTAAGATAAAGTGTTATGAGATGTAATATCCATATGCATTGTGCATTGGCATTGCATTTGAACTTTACTGTTATCAAAGTTTGTATTACTAGGCTTTTAGCTTAGCACGATTGTGATTCATTGCACAGGTGATATGGTAGATCCTGTAACACCCGTATACCCTATATACGTATGATACATGTTTTCAGCATATGTAAAATATGCATATACGGTACAAAAATGTCACAGACCGGTTTAATAAAAAAAAATTTCACATTTCTGATTTAAAATTTCAAATACTAAATATATAAAATTAAATACTATATAAATATTATTTACTTGTTATATGAACCTAAAATAAACATTTTATATGAAAATCTTTAAGAAAAATTCGCTAGAGTTTTGTCTGTAATTTGGACATTCCAAAATTTATCAATTACACAACTTGCAAAAAGAACTCACTCCCAAATATTTCAAATCACTATCTCAACCATACTCCTCAATTTCACCAAGTTTCTCAATAATTTATTTATATATATATAATTTAGAACACATTTACACTCCCATTTCAAATAACTTAACCCAAACATTCTTAGTTTACAATACATAAAATCCAAAATCTTAATATACTATGCAAAATACCCAAAATATACAATAACATAAAATATATACATGTTGTTGACAGTGTTTCTGATCTTGATATCAACGCTACAAGCACAACCACAAGTCTAGACTCGACCTGGTCTAGAAGAACTCTTCTGCTAAGCTCTATCCTATCACCTGTACGATGTAAACAATCGCGCTAAGTCAAAAGCCTAGTAATACAAACTTTGATAATAATAAAACTCAAATACAATGCCAATGCACAAAGCATATGGATATCACATTATTCCATTTTCTCATACTTTCCAAATATTTCACAATTCTCAATTCTCATAAAACAAACACAAACATGGGCCCAAAGATAACTAATATGCTATTCGAATTTCAGAGTTACTATTTTGGTCTATAATGACACCATGTGTCTAGCCTCATAGGCAATATATCAATGCAATAATCCAACTAGGTCTGAGCTTACGACCCAGTCATTTGACCCAGTCTAGCTTCAAGGACATATTTTTTAGGCTTACGACCCAGTCATTTCACCTCAAAAACATTTTCACAGTGACACCCAGCGTCTAACCCGTAGATAAATCATAGGCATGCCGCCAAACACAGAACTCTGAAAATTAAATAACATACTGGGCACACAATTTATTCATATTTCTCATTTATATTGATATCAATTCATTTCATTATGTTTCCGCATATCTCATTACATTATACCATATTTTTGCATTTACAACACATTACCCAATTACCTTGGGTATTTCAGTATAATTCACATGTTAATCACATTTAATGTAATCTAGCCAATACCAATAGCTTTTTAACAATGCACTTAATGCATACACAACAAATGGCACTATCCAAACACTTTTGGTCATTTCCACATAATACACATATTTCACATTTTACATAATTTAGCCATTATCAATGGCTTTTCACAATGCATTTAACACATATATGATATTACAAATGTCATAGCACATTATTCATACTACTTAGAAATCCAAAATCACACATAATCAAAATTTCCATGGAATTCAAATAAAGGCGTTGTAAACTTACCAAATTTGGTGAAAATCACCAAAAATCCACTTTAAACGTGTTAAATCCTTCAATTTGTGGAGTATGGAATAATCAAAATCCTTAGTCTAAGCACTCATGGTGGTTTGCCTTGATGAAGAAGAAGAAGAAATGAAGATAACTTTTTAATTTCTCTTTCCTTTCATCTTTTATTATAATATTTTAATAATTAATTATTTAATTATTTATTTAAGAAATTAAAAGTCCAAAAATCTCTCTTCCATTCAAAAATTATTTATTTTTGAATTAATTTAATAATTTTAATTTCTAAGATTTAATTACCAAAATACCCTTTTACTTTGACTTTTGACTTTTTCTTTTAAAATGTTGACTTTTTTATTGACTTTTATATGTTGTATATATATATATCACATATATATTCCACTTTTGCATTTAAAATCCCTTCATTTTTCATTTAAAGCCATTAATTTAATTTATCTATTTAAATTATAATTTATTTTATCAAATTTCCAAAAATTAAAAATTTTCAAAAATTTGGGATATTATAATTCTTTCCCCCTAAAATAAATTTTGTCCTCGAAATTACTTGTTCTCAAGTCTGGAACAATTGGAGAAACTTGTTAGACAAATTATCTCAATTTTGATCCTTGACAACTCAAATTGAATGATCCATTTAACATGTGTTTGGAGAATCTTGTTGCAAGCTTAGGTTGCTTCAAATAAAGTTGAACAGAACACTTCTAGCGGTCGCACAAAACCTGAATACGACCGCACCATTCAATTAAAGGAAGAAACCTTGTCACAGTAGGTTTCGCGGTTAGAAATCCGACCTCAGTCGCGACCGCACTTAAAGACTAGCGACCGTCCCAAGTTATGGACGACCGCTACTCAAGGACCTCAAATCATTATAATCACAGTAAGGTTTGCGGTGACAAGAACGGTGAATGATACGGCCTCACTTACCACTTTAGCAACCGCTCCTTCATATTCATGACCGCTCTGCCAATGTAGGAGAAAATTGCTTAAAGAGATAGTAGTGTTCGCGTCCTCAGGTGCGTCCAGAAGTTCGACACGAGTTTCTCAACTCGACCTCGAGATGATACCTAGGGCGACCGCGACATTCAAATTTTTGGCGGACATCTCTTCTGCCCTGTCAGAGAATGACACGTGACATGACCGTTATAATCCCACTTCAACATTCAAAAAGGGTGACCGCACCTTTGTGATGCGCGACCGTCCCGACAACCACAGAATGGGCAAGATTCCTGCTGCAGAGCACTCAAATTCGATCGTTGAAGCTTTTTTAAATTCAACGACCGTACCTAATCCAAGGACGACGGCGTGAGATATGAGCGCGACCATCCTTGTATGAAGGACGGCCGCGAAATTCTTCGGACAGTTTAATAAAGAAGGTCTAGACTGCCAAAACTTTATTCTCACTATCAATAACGGCTAGTAAGACCACATTGGCTATAAATACAATGCTTCTACAAGAAAAGCAAAAAGAAGTGAAGTAAGAAAAAAGATTTTGATAGCCAAGCAACAACTTTTCTTTTACTTAAACTTACATTTGAATTGTAATGAATGTTAGCTGTTAGCATTGAAAACACCATTGTATAAGTTTGAGTGTGAGCTTGGAAAACACTTGGGTTGTGAGAGTAAGCCTTGTAAAACTCTTGTTTAGGTTGTGAGAGTGAGCCTTAAAAACTCCTTTAAAGGTTCTTGAGTGTAAGCCTTAGAAAAACACTTGTGAAGTTAGGTGTGAACTTGTGAAAACACCAAAGTTGGAAGTGAGCTTGTAAAAACTTCAAAGATTAGTGAAACCTTAACAAGTTGTGAAGGAAGTGGATGTAGGATTGAAGTAAATCCGAACCACTATAAATCTTGTGTGTTCTTTCTTTCTTCCATTACTCAACCATCTCTCTATTCCGCATTTCTATTTTTTTGAGTTTTTTAATTGTCATTATTTCTTGAGGAAACCAATTCACCCCCCCCCTCTTGGTTGCCATCTTGGGACAACAATTGGTATCAGAGCCTGAGATTTCTTAAACTTAATTGTGAAATTTGATCCACTATGGCAACTTCTTCTTCATCAAACTCTCATGGAAATCTTAACACTATTCTTAGACCCTACTTTGATGGAACTGATTATTCATACTGGAAACACAAAATGTATTTGTTTCTAGACAGTGAAGGGATTGAACTATGGGATTTCGTGGAAAGTGAGTGGAAACCTCCCACTTATGAAGCTGACGGTATTCAAGTTCCACTTCCCAAAGAACAATGGTCAACTAGCAATGTCAAAGATCGATTCAAGAACAATAGAGCCGCTTCCATCTTGATGAATTCCATTTTAAGAGAAGAAGGTTGAAGAGTTCAACATTTAACTTGTGCACATTGCATTTGGAAACACTCGAAAACTACCATGAAGGTAAAACTCAAGTGAGATTTACCAAGAAATAAATGCATGTCAATGAGTATGAGCTATTCAAGATGAAATCAAATGAAAATGTCACCGACATGACCAATCGCTTGCTTGCTATTGTCAATAAACTAAAGAAGTATGGCAAGGTATATGATCAAGGTGATGTAAACAGTAAAATCTTGAGAGCCCTAAGAGCTAGAAAAAACTTTGAATCAAAAGTATCATCCATAGAAGAAGCTCATGATCTCAGCACATTAAGAACCGACGAGCTAGTTAGTAAACTACTGACATTTGAGCTGCACAGTGAGAAAGAAGAAGATCAAGGTGAAAAAGAAAAAAGAAAACCAATTGCACTCAAAGCAATCAAAGAAGTTGAGAGCTCAAGCAGTGAAGGTACTGATGATGAAGATGAAATGGCAATGTTCTCAAAAAGAATCAATGAATGGAAAAAGGAAGAAAATATTACAAGCAAACAAAGGTACACCTCCAAAATTCTCCTTCAAAGATAAAGAAAAGAAAAATGAGGTAAAGTGCTATGAATGTGGAAAAACTGGTCACATTAAATTAGATTGCTTCAAATTGAAAAACAAAAAGAAATGGGATAAAGAAAAGAAAAAGTCTCTCAAAGCCACATGGGATGACTCTTCTTCAAGTGAAGAAGAAGAAGAAGAAGGAATTGCAAATCTGTGTCTCATGGCTATTGAATATGACTCTGATGAGGTAAGCACTCAATCCTTTGATCTAGTAGCACATAATGATACAAATGATATAGATGATAGTGATTTGATTGAGCACATGAACTTTAAAATAGAAAAATATTTTTCTAAAATGATGCTCTATAAAGAAAAAAACTCTAAGTTAGAAAAGGATTTTATATGCTTAAAGAACTCTACCTTAGAATTGAAAACCTCAAATGAACACTTGATGAATACGATAGAAGAGTTAAATAAAAACTCACATGACTTAGAAAAAGTTATTAAAGAAAATGAAACATTGAAGCATGAACTAAAAGAACTAAAAGAATCAATTTCCAGGTTTCATAAAGGAAAGGAAGCATTAAACACATTAATTAATAACCAAAGATCACCTTCCTTAAAATATGGATTAGGATTCAATGGCTCAACCAACATTGCACCAAGCAAACCAACATTTGTAAAAGCATCTACAATTGAAATCCTTGATGTTCATATCAAAGATGCTTGCACCAAGTCTACTTCTTATGGTTTGCTAGAAATAAAGCCAAAAATAATTATGCATTTTTGTACACTAAACTTGCACAAAAGAAATCACATACTTGTAGTTGTATGCATGATACTTTAAATACAAAAAGAAAAATGCAGAAGTATAGAATACCATGGCAATGCACATATTGCATGAAATTCGGACACAAAAATTTTTCTTGTTATATAAGAAAGGCTCATCTCAAGTTAGAAGACACTTTTACTACTAACCATCAAGGACCCAACTTCATGTGGGTACCAAAAAGAAGATGATCACTATTGCCTTGCAGGATGCCTAAAATCTACTATCAACGAAAGCACATGGCTTGTGGATAGTGGATGCTCAAGGCATATGACTGGGAATGCAAAGCTCTTTACAAGTATTACCTACAAACATGGAGGTAATGTAACTTTTGGAAACAATGCTAAAGGAAAAATTCTTGGCGCTGGCTCCATTGGATCTATTGGTAAGGATTTAATAGAAGATGTATGGCTTGTTGATGGTTTGAAACATAACTTGCTAAGTGTTAGTCAACTTTGTGATAAAGCATACTTTGTCAATTTTGATTCCAAAGAATGCAAGATTACGAATTCAAATGATATTATCATATTTAAGGGTACTAGAACAAACAACACTTATAATATCAACATACATTCAAATCATACATTTAAATGTTTAATGTCCACTAATAATGATGCATGGTTATGGCATAGAAGACTAGGACATGCTGGTATGGATCAATTAAAATATATCTGTAATGAAAACTTAGTTGATGGCTTACCTAAGATAAAATATGATAAAGATGGGATTTGTGAACCTTGTCAACATGGTAAGCAACATAAAAGCTCATTTAAATCAAAGAGTGTTATAAGCACCTCTAGACCTTTAGAGCTCATTCATTTGGATTTATTTGGACCAAATAGAGTTACAAGCCTAGGAGGCAAATCATATGCATTTGTTCTTGTTGATGATTACTCTAGATTCACATGGGTTAATTTCTTAGCTCCAAAGAATGAAGCCTTTAATTACTTCAAAACGTTTGCAAAAAGAGTTCAAAATGAAAAAGGATATGTGATCACATCTATTAGAAGTGATCATGGCAAACAATTTGAGAATGAAAATTTTGAAGGTTTTTGTAATGATCTTGGCATTTCACATAATTTTTCTACTCCTAGAACTCCACAGCAAAATGGTGTAGTTGAAAGGAAAAATAGAACTTTAATTGAAATGGCTAGGACAATGCTCAATGAATATGATTTACCATCTTATTTTTGGCAGAAGCCGTTAATACAGCTTGTTACATCGCAAATCGTGTTTACAAAAGGCATTTAACTAATAAAACTTCTTATGAGCTATGGAATGGAAGAATACCCAAAATTGGATATTTTAGAGTATTCGGATGCAAATGCTTCATATTGAATATCAAGGATAATCTTAGAAAATTTTCATCCAAATTAGATGAAGGCATATTTCTAGGATATTCATCATATAGCAAAGCATATAGGGTATTTAACATGAAAACTCTAGTTATAGAAGAAACAATGCATGTTGTATTTGATGAATCATCTAAACTTGATCAAAAGAAAGGTATTACTTTCAGTGACCCTGCAGGTACTCTTGAACCTCTTGAATCTATTGATGCTCCAAAGATCAATCAATATGAACTTGAAGAAAAGACTCAAGATCTACCTAAGGATTGGCAATACAAGAAAGACCATCCTAAGGAACTCATCATTGGAGAAACATCTTAGGGAGTAATTACTAGATCTAAAATTAATCATATAGATGTTAATTTTGCTTTTGTTTCTCAAATTGAGCTAAAGATTGTTGAAGAGGCTTTAAATGATGAAAATTGGATAACTGCAATGCAAGATGAACTTAATCAATTTGAAAGAAATAATGTTTGGCAACTTACTCCTAGACCTACAGATCACTCTATAATAGGATGCAAATGGGTCTATAGGAATAAGCTTGATGAAAATGGTCACATTGTTAGAAATAAAGCAAGATTGGTAGCCAAACGCTATAATCAAGAAGAAGGGAATTTGAAATGAGCATGATGGGTGAACTCAAGTTCTTCCTTGGACTGCAAGTCAAGCAATGTGAAGATGGGATCTTCATCAACCAATCCAAATATACAAAAGAACTCATCAGGAAATTTGGAATGGATGGCTGCAAAACAAGCAAAACTCCTATGAGCACATCATTAAAATTAGATAAAGATGAAAATGGTAAAGCAGTAGATGAGAAGAAATATCGAGGTATCATCGTATCACTACTTTACTTAACCGCTTCTAGACCTGATATAATGTATAGTGTATGTCTTTGTGATAGATTTCAAACTAGTCCTAAAGAATCACACTTGAATGCCACTAAGAGAATTTTGAAATATTTGAGTGGTACAATGCATTTGGGACTTTGGTATCCTAAAAACACATCATTTCATATCATAGGCTTTTCAGATGTAGATTATGCTGGCAGTATCTTAGATAGGAAAAGCACTACAGGAGCATGTCACTTTCTTGGTAATTGTATAGTCTCTTGGCATAGTAAGAAACAAGCATCAGTTGCTTTATCCACAACGGAAGCCAAATATGTTGCAGCATGTTTTTGTTGCACACAAGTATTATGGATGAAATAACAATTGCTTGACTATGGTAAAGTATTTAACAATATCTCCATTAAATGTGACAACACTAGTGCTATCAATTTGTCTAAAAACCCTATCCAACACTCTAGATCCAAACATATAGATATTAGACATCATTTCTTGAGATAAAATGTACAAAATCAGAATATAATCCTAGAATTTATAGATACACAAAATCAACTTGCTGATATCTTTACAAAACCCTTGAATGAAGATAGACTTAACTTCATTAAACTTAATTTAGGAATGATTGATGGAATCACTTTGAATTAATTGCCTATCAATGAAGTTTCAATGTGCATAAACCTTTTTTTTTCTTAAACATTAGAAAATTCCTCCATCTTTCCTTGACTCTTTCATTTCTAAGTAAGTCACGTTCGCTCCAGTGTCCATAGCGATCGCTATCTCGTCTGCCAGTTTCATTCAAATAAAAATCTCTGCGCGCGGTCGAGAAAATTTATGCGCGGACGCACTAATTTGAATAGTTTTGACCGTTACAGACAGTTTCTTCACCCGCGAGCGTACTGATCTTTCTAATGGTGCTTAGACTGCATTTCATGATCGCACCCTTTTAAATCTGCGACCGCACCCTGTACACTCTGCTTGAAATTTTGTAACCGTTGGCTGTATGACAGGTCGCAACTCTTAACTTTCAACAGTCATAAACGGCTATTTTCTTAATTTCTTCTATTTAAGAGTATGATACATTAGTTTCTTGGATATTTTGCTTATTAAAACATATAAACTTCCCTCTAAATCTTGAAAATCATCTCAAAATCATCTTCTTCTCAAAACACCCTCTGTTTTCCAGTTTTCTTCTTTTTCTTTCTATCCTAATGGCTCCCAAAAAGAAGACAACCTCCAAAATAAAAGGAAAAGCAAAGAGAGCTCTAGGAATCACAATAAGAGAGCCAATAGTTGATCCCCCATCTCCTCCACAATCTAAAAGAGGTGAGAAAATTCACAAACCTCACCACCAAACTTCTGAGGAAGATGTTAGATATGCTATGCTGAAGAGAAAGAAAGTTGAGGGAACCAAATCTCCTTTTGGTGGGATGCTTTCTGCCCTGAATATCAAGGACGAAATTGAAAGATTACTAGATGTCCTTGGATGGAGAAAGTTTGTATTTCCTGAAGAGGTAGGCTATTCCAGTTTAAGCAAGGAATTCCTTATGTCTTTCCAAATAGAGAAGAGTGCTAACTCTGCACTGGGATGGTATGGGGTTAGGTTTAAACTGTTTGATCAATACCAAGCCTTAACCTTAGAAGACTTTGGAAATATTTGGAACTTTCCTGCTGATGGTATAACCTCCTACAATGATCAAATCTTTTCAAACCAAACTCTCTCTGCATTCTGGCAAGAAATTTCTGTGGAAACTTCTTTTAAAAAAGAATCAAAAGCCAGACATATCAAATCCCTCACCAATTGGATGCTCCATAGGATTATCACCTACACCATCCATCAAAGAGCTGATGGGAATGAAAAGGTAACAAAAAGAGACCTCATATTTTTGTATGCTTTCACCCACAACACCCAAATGAACACAACCAAGTTCTTGATTGACACCCTCTATCATCATGCAATTACAAGAACTGGAACTTTCTTCTTATGCTCCCAAATAACTCAAATAGCTAGGCACCTAAGCCTTCTAAATGATCTGAACCTAGCTACATTGAGAAACCCTTTCAATCTTGCCTCTAGTGCCATCACAATTGACTATCTAGAACATGCTGGATGTGTAAGGAAGATTGAAGGTACATATGTGTATTATTTTGGCAAAAAAGGAGTTGTGGATAGACAAAAGAAAAGGCCAAGGTACACAATTGAGGAAGAAGGAGACTCTGTGGAAGTGGCTGTGGAATTACCTCCAAAAGCTACTTCATCAACAGCTACTCAAGAAACTACTTCATCTTCTACACAACTCATCCTCAATGCTCTCAAATCTCTCTCCAGGAAACTCTCTAAATTCAAGAAAAGTGTCTCCAAAAGATTCCATCACTTGAACAAAAGAATTGACCTTATATCTCACATGCATCATGATCTCTATGATATGCAAGGCAAAGTGGACTTGCCTCAATGCAATCTTGAAGATTGGGATATAAGTGATCATACCCAAAGTCTTCCTGAAGAAGAAGAGTCCATTAGCACTAGCTCTACCTCTTTTACTCCTCAAGATAAAGGAAAAGCTCCTTTAGTAGAAGAAGAGATAGATGAGGATGATGATTCTGAATAGTTTAATAGTTTAAATTTTCAAGATGTTTTAGTTTGCATTTTCATTTTATGATTATGTCTTGATATGTTTGTTGCTTAATATATATTTGTACCTTTCTCCATCTTTTTAATAAACCAGTTGTTTAGTATCTTGATGTTTAGTAGCTTGTTATGCATTTTGCCTATGACAATGGGGGAGAAATAGTAAACAACTTGGAACTTGCAATGATTGCTTAACCATGATTCATGCATATGTTAAGGGGGAGCATTTTAGACTTATTATTTTTCTTATCATTCCATTTGAATTGTCAAAGTCAAAATGGAGGAGATTGTTAGACAAATGATCTCAATTTTGATCCTTGACAACTCAAATTGAATGATCCATTTAACATGTGTTTGGAGAATCTTGTTGCAGGCTTAGGTTGCTTCAAATAAAGTTGAACAGAACACTTCTAGTGGTCGCACAAAACCTAAATATGACCGCACCATTCAATTAAAGGAAGAAACATTGTCACAGTAGGTTTCGCGGTCAGAAACCCAACCTCAGTCACGACCACACTTAAAGACTAGCCACCGTCCCAAGTTATGGACGACCGCTACTCAAGGACCTCAAATCATTATAATCACAGTAAGGTTCGCGGTGACAAGAACGGTGAATGATACGGCCTCGCTTACCACTTTAGCAACCGCTCCTTCATATTCATGACCGCTTTGCCAATGCAGGAGAAAATTGCTTAAAGAGATAGTAGTGTTCGCGTCCTCAGGTGCGTCCAGATGTTTGACGCAAGTTTCTCAACTCAATTGTGAGATGATACCTAGGGCGACCGCAACATTCAAATTTTTGGCGGACATGCAATGAGAGCGAATAAGTAGTCAAACCTGCCAAAGATTTCTGACTCAAGGCATCAACAACAACATTTGCCTTACCATAATGATAATTAATCAAATAGTCATAATCTTTAATCAACTCTAATCACCATCTCTGCCGAAGATTCAGCTCTCTTTGAACACCTAGGTATTTCAAACTCTTGTGATTTGTATAAATGAAACACTTTTCCCCATACAAATAATGCCGCCAAATCTTCAAGGCAAAAACTATAGCTGCTAATTTCAAATCATGTGTCAGGTAATTCAGCTTATGTGGCTTCAATTGTTGAGAGGCATAAGCAATGACTCTACCCTCCTGCATCAAAACACAACCTAAACCATTATGTGAAGCATCACTGTATATCACATATGGTTACCTTCCACAGACAGAGTAAGGACAGGTGCCTGAGTCAACATCTTCCTCAGCTGATCAATACTCACCTGATACCAATTTGTCCACACAAATCTAACTCCATTCCAAAGAAATCTGGTGAGTGGTGTAGCTATCATAGAAAAACCTTCACAAACTGACGATAATAGCCTGCCAACCCTATAAAACTTCTAACCTCTTACACAATATTTGGTGGACTCCAATTCAAGATAGCCTCAACCTTACTCAGATCAACTCTAATACCCTCTACTGAAACCACATGACCAAGAAAAGCTACCTGATTGAGACAGAACTCACACTTAGACAGCTTAGCATACAACGGCTTCTCTCTCATAGTCTGCAATAAAATCCACAAATTCCTTTCATTATCCTCCTTATTACACGAATACACCAAAATATCATCAATGAAGACCACCACAAACTGATCTAAATATGGTCTGAACACCTTGTTCATCAAATCCAAAAAAGTTGCTGGTACATTCGTCAATCCAAAGGGCATCAACAGAAACTCATAATGCCCATACCTCGTGCGAAAATCTATCTTGGGTACATCTACATCTCTGACTCTCAACTAATGGTGCCCTGATCTCAGATCAATCTTAAAGAATATTGTTGCTCCCTTCAACTGATAAAAGAGATCATCTATCTAAGGCAAAGGATACTTGTTCTTGATGGTCACCTTATTCAACTTCGTATAATCGATATACAATCTCAAGGTTCCATCCTTCTTCTTCACAAACAACACAGGCGCTCCCCATGGGGACACACTAGGGTGGACGAACCCTTTATATAATAACTCCTGCAACTGCATCTTCAACCCTCTCAACTCAGCAGGTGCAATCCGATAAGGGGTAATAGAGATAGGAGTGTTACCAGGTAACAAATCGACACAAAACTCCACTTCTCTCTCAGGAGGTAGCCCTGGTAGCTCATCAAGGAAAATATCTTGAAACTCGGCAACTGTGGATATACTGTCAAGCTGGGACCCCACTACTCTAGTATCTACAACATCAGCAAGGTAAGCCTCACATCCCTTCTAAATCATCCTCCCAGTTGAAACAAACATGGATGAAAGATACCTCTGCTCACTAGATACAATCACATCCTTATCATCTTGTGCTCTCAAAGTAACACATTTCTTCTAACAGTCTGCCATAGTCCCATGATTGGCTAACCAATCGATGCATAAAATCAGATCATACTCCCTGAAAGGCATCTCAATCATGTCACTGAGAAACTCCTCATCCTGAACAGCAACTGGACTATCTTGGTGCATCCTGCTCACCACAATACTATGCCGTAAAGGATTTGTGACCAAAACATCAAATCCTAAGAACTTAGAATGTAAATCACTTACAGGAAAGATGGATGCACTGATGTAAGAATGGGTCGACCCAAGGTCTAATAATGCAAGAACTGAAGTACCAAATAAAGTAAAAGTACTAGCAACAACAGCTAAAGTATCTAGCTGCCTCTGCATCACATAAACCCACTATGATGGCCCTGCCTCATCCGGTCTACTACCTTCGGCTGTAGAACCTCCTCTCTGACTAGTCCCAGATTGACAACCTCTACCACAACGACCCCCTCTGACATTGGATTGAGAATCTGCAGTATCTGCCTGTCTATCCTCTGGTGGCTCTGGACAATCTCTGATAAAATAGTGTGACGACCCATATCTAAACACACTCCTGAAGCACCTCTCCACCAGTAGACACCTTAGAGTGCTTTACAATAATGAACACAAGTAGGTGGAGCAGGCCTCTAAGCCACTGTGGTCGGTGCACTAGCCACTAAAACTGTAAATCTCTATCTCTGTCTCTATTGTTGTACTATCCTGCCAAACTACCCTTGGCTCCTATTGAACCTCTGAAAATATCCCCCTCTGCCTCTTCACTGATGAAGACCCTGCCTTACACTGGGGTCTCCTAGCTCTGGTCTCCTCAACCCTGGCAGCTGCTGTAAGACTTTGTGCTCTCTCTACACTCTTAGCAGCTGTAACCAACTGAGAAAAATCTTGATACCAAGAGCTTGCTATGATACACATGATAGAGGGTCTCAGTCCCTCCTCAAATCTCCTGCACCTGTCAATCTCGTCAGAAATAATCCCACCAGCATAATGACTCAACCGGATAAACTCGATCTCATACTCTGTCACTGTTCTAGTATCCTGTCTCAGACTCAGGAACTCCATCTTCTTTTCATCCTTATACTCCCTCTGAGTATACTTCTACTCAAATTCCCATAGGAAATCATTATAAGTCAAGACTGGTGGATCAGCCAAAAGCATGTGGAACCGTCTTCTATCAATCATATGCATCCCTCTGTAGAAGAGATTTGTCAAGATCAAACTTCTCTTCCAGACTAGCCTGCAACTGAATGAACACTCTGTCAACCCTATCTAGCCACTGCTCTGCTACAGTAGGGTCTATAGTACCAATGAAGTTCTCAGCTCTAAACTTTCTCAGCTTATCATACTTCCTCACCGGCAACAACGGTTGTGGCTGTGGCAGCGACGGCTGCTGAACTGGAGGCTGCCTCAATAACTCTACCATATGTCATACCCAGCCAGGTGGAATCTCATCAGCTGTGGTCTCACAGGCACAGAAATAGATGCCTCACCAGTGGACACAACTCTAGCTCCATCTCTTCCCTCATCCGGAGCTACACTCTCTGTGAGCGGGAATTTTTGCCCCCACTTCCGGTGGAATGGTTCTTGCAACTTTGGCACTGTTTAGGCTCGGGGCCTTAGAGAACACGGACCTAAATCTGAAGAAAATGGAGTCGCCACCCGGACGGGCCGGGAAAAAGAAAGGGGTTGATGACTAGATTCCTAAGGAATCCCCAACCCCCTAATGGGTTCAGAAAGTTGGGTAAGTGTGGGGATGCTGAGAAATGGCCCAGCACACCCACAACGCCCGGTTCATTGGAACCGGCCTCCTTTATAGGTCTTAATATTATAAAATTCTTAAATATAACAACATTATCCATATTACACATAATAATTAAAAGAAAGCATCAATATATTAAAATTAAAGTAAGGTCCAAGCAAAACAAATAAATGGACACCCATCCGAAGATGGAAACATGTCCTTACATCACATGCCTAAATAGGACACCCACCGAAAGGTAGAAATATGCCCTTTACATTAGTTCTAAAATAGAAAAGCAATTTAAATTACATGATATTCAACTAATGAGGTATCCACCAAGTGGAAACATACCTCTTACAACATTTGGAAATCTAAATAAATTGATAAAAGTAAATAACCATTCATAATAAATAAATCATTTATCAATGATATTAAATATCAATAGAAAGTAAACATCCACCCATGATAAATTAAATAAACCAAGCATTGAACTTAAATAAATTAAAGCATATAAAATAAATCAAAGCATAATCAAATATAGAATTGAATAAAGCAAATAAAAGTCTAAATTATGGCTACTGTGAGTTTTTTAAGAAATTAAAATAGATTAAGGTTTTATGTTTTAAAAGGTTGATAAATCTCATTGATTAATTAAATTAGTATTTGAATGGTGAAATCATGAAACTAGGGTTTGGACACTTTAAAATTTTTTGATTTGTGGTTTATGGATATTCATTGAATTATGGTTTCAAGCTTACTATGTAAAATTAAATATTTGTGTTTATATGATTTTTTAAAGTTTTAAAGGATTAGGGTTTAGAAAAAAATTAAGGTTTAAGGTTTTAAGGAGGTTAGGGTTCACTATTTTAGGTTTTGGAGTTGAATTAGGGTTTTAGGAATTTAAAATTTAGGGTCTTGGGTAATGAATTTTATTTTAGGATTTGGAAAGACAATTGACAATTTCATGAAGTTTTATGAATTTAAACAAAAGATTTAAAGTTTATAAGAGTAAAAAGATATTTTTTAAGTCTTTTGGAAGGATACAGAACACAATTTTGGGTTTTGATAATTTGGAAAGCAAATCTTAGTTTTGGGGTTTTGAAGAAATAAAATTAATATCTTTAAACTTTTAGAAAATAAAGCCACGATTTAAGATCTTTAAGCCTTAGAAAAAGTGAATTGAGGTCCTATATTTTTTGAATTAAAAGAAACAAAGTGATGATTAAGCTAATGTGAAAAAAAACAAAAGAAATTAAGAATTCAAACCTTATTTTGTAAGTTTCACCAAAAATTGCTTCTTGGATGAACAAGGTCAAAGACAAGCTTTTTTACCTTTGAATTGCTTGAATTGATTTTCGGCTCTCTCAAAAAATCAGCTTGGTTCCAGATTTTCCTTCTCAGATTTGGTCTCCAACTTTTCACTAGTTTTTGTCCAATTTCTTCTTTTTCGGCCCCCTCCCTTTTTTTTGTGTTGTTTAGTCCACATTTATAGAAGTTTTATATCCTTCATTCCTAATTATTCACGGCATCTTTATTGAATAGAAGTTTTATATCCTTCATTCCTAATTATTCACGGCCCCCTCCCTTTTTTTTGGGCTATTTCACCCGGAGGTGCCCACGGGCCCGCGCTGAAAAATCGTCGCCGATTTTTTTGTTATTTTTTTTATTTTTGAATTTTTATTCATTTTACCATTTTTTTGTAAAATAAATATTAAAATTAATTAAGATACCATAAAAATTATTTTGGACTAACTAAAATATATTGGACAACACAAAAATTATTTTGGACTAATTAAAATATATTGGACCAGACCGGGTAAAAAATTAAGGGTCTACAGTTTGACCTTGAATGATATGAAACTTAAGTGAAAGAGAGAGAAAAGCAATAAGACTTAATTTTTTGAGATGGCAATTTAAATTTGTTTTGGGTACTTAGACCCGAGATTGGGTACTTGGACCTGAGATTGATTGAATTTGGGTACTTGGACCCGGGATTGGGTACTTGGACCCGAGATTGATTTGATTTGGGTTCTTGGACCCGAGATTGGATTGAATTTGGGTACTTGGACCCGGAATTGGGTATTTGGACCCCAGATTGAATTTGATTTGGGTACTTGGACCCGAAATTAGATTTGATTTGGGTACTTGGACCTAAAATTTATTTGATTTGGGTACTTGGACCCGAGATTGGGTACTTTGACCCAAGATTGGGCACTTGGACCCAAGATTGGATTTGATTTGGGTACTTGGAACCGAGATTGGGTACTTGGACTCGAGCTTGAATTGATTTGGGTACTTAGACCCGAGATTGGGGGCTTGGACTCAAGATTGATTTGATTTGGGTACTTGGACCCGAAATTTATTTGATTTGGGTACTTGGACCCGAGAATGGGCACTTGGACCTGAGAATGGTACTTGGACTTGAGACTGAATTGAATTTGGGTGCTTGGACCCGATGTTGAATTGGAATTGGGTACTTGGACCCGAGATTGAATTGAATTTGGGTGCTTGGACCCGAGATTGAATTAGATTTGGGTACATAGACCCGAAATTGGGTACTTGGACCCAAGCTTGGATTGAATTTGGGTTCTGGACCCGAGCTAAGTTCTGGACTTATAAGAGATTCTAGGTTCTGAACCTAATCAAAATTTGGGTTTTGGACCCGAGCTAAGTTCTGGACTTAGAAAAGATTCCAGGTTCTGGACCTAAGGGTATTTTTTGTTTTGGACCTGATATTAAATTTAATTTGGGTGCTTGGACCCGAGACTGAGTTTCATTGACCTTTTATCATTTGAGAAGTCTGACTGCTCCGGTTATTCTATGCATTGTCGTTATTCACCCTCAAAATGGATCTTCATCTTTTGAGATCGGGTCTTCATCCTTGAAAATGGATCTTCATCTTTTGACATCGGGTCTTTACCCTTGAAACATGGATCTTCATCCTTTGGGATCGGGTCTTCACCCTTGCAAATGGATCTTCATCATTTGAGATCAGGTCTTTACCCTTGAAAATGGATCTTCATCCTTTGGAGATCGGGTCTTTACCCTTGAAGCATGGATCTTTATCCATTGGAGGTCGGGTTTTTACCCTGGTAAGTGGATCTTCTTCCTTTGAGATTGGGTCTTCACCCTTGTAATGTGGATCTTCATCCTTTGAGATCGGGTCTTCACCCTGGCTTCAGCTCTTTTAGCTGGATTGATCTTTTGTCTTTTGCCTCTTCATTCTTTTGAGAATTCTAATTTTCTTTTTTATTCCATTCTTCTTTGTTCTTCCTTTGCACTTTTGCAAAAAATTCAGCACTTTTAGCTAGCCTTCATATCTCTCCTTTTCCCCTGTGTGGCGAGATATTTGCAAGTGAGTTTGAAAATGTTTTATATATAAACTCAAAAAATTGAAAAGGAGAAACTTTGCCCCCTGTGTAGGCTCAAACCCATGATTTTTTCTATGCGGACTCTGATTGATGTTGCTGTTGTCTAATTCTTCGCACAAGCACGTATTTCTTCTCTTTGCAAGATTACTGGAGCTTTCTCAAGCAATAGGCTTTCTATGCCCCCCCTGATTTGACTTTGATTCTTTACTTCGCAGGGTGTTTGCTGTTCATTTTGCCAAAGAATAGACAAGAAAGTGTGATGTGTTATACTCATGTATGCATGATATGCATGAATGATACTTACAGCGGTTTTATTGACTCATAGACTAAGGTGATCGACAGAAATGTTCTCATTGGTTCTGTTTTGACGCTTGCTCAAATCTTGCATTGGAATTATCAAAAGCTTTTGCATTTGTGGATTTTATCCTCAAGATGTTGAAAACATGAGTGGTGGAGATCCCAAGTAGCAGAGTTAGGGATTCATTTATTTCGAACTATGTCTCAGCATGTCAGTTGGTAGTTTCTTCATAACTTTACCAATAATAATTTCCTTTGCCCAATGTGTCCTTTGGAAGTTCAACATACTTCCCTTAACTTGAAGGCTTTGTATGACAAAATATTTTTTAAAATTTTTGAATTTTCATTTTGAAATCAAATGTTGGCTTTGACAAATCAATGTTAATGTACCTTAGGACTTGATTTTCCAAATTAACATATCTATAACATGACAACCCTAGTTACCGTACTAAACTCGGGAATCATTTCTATTTAAGCAAGAATTGTTGCACTTTAGATAGGCACATACACATTACTTGGCCAAAGGTCTCATTTGAGTTTAAATATTTTCTATCTCATATGCATGCTTATCCAAACTATCTCGACTAATAGACTCTACCTACCAAGAGAGATCAATAGGTCTTTGATAGGCTTGAAATGGGGTCTATGAGGGACATGTGTTAAAGTGAAGGCCATTTTGAGATTGGAGCTGGTGTGACACAAGGGACAAACCCTCACACTACAAATTTCTTGTTTGAATTTTAGGCAGCTTGGAGGCAATCTTGCTAGACTTCAAATTCCTTCTATCTTCTTGGCATTAATTTAGATCTTGATTAGGACAGCTTTTGCCCTTGCAAAAAGTTTGGTTCCCAAATTCGTTTCTTTTCTTCTTCTCCCTTTTCTTTCTTTTTATATTTCTTACTCTTCCCTTTTTTGAGCATTTTATCATTTTATCCTTCTTCCTTGTAGGATTGTCAAGTACAAAACTTTCTAGAACTGAATGGTCTTTCTCCTTTTCCTTTGATTTTGATCGAATCTTTGGTTGGGTTGGACCAATTCAAGTAAAAATGTCTTTATGAACCAAATGGAAGCCTTTTGCTGCTTTAGGTAAAAGAGAACTCAATTGGCTTTCTGAACTGCCTTTTTGGGTTTTCTTTTCTTTTTCTTTTCTTTTTTCTCTTTTTTTTTCTTTTCTTTTCTTTTTTTCTCTTTTTTTGTTGGTTTTGTTTTTTTTTGTTTGGTTCTATCTCTAAAAGAGTCATCTTGTTTGTACTAACTTAGGCTTCCAATAACGGATAAGTGGAGTAACATAAATCTTCTTTAATAGGGATAAATCATTTGTTACTCTAATGTTGTTTTGATATATTGGAGATAATAAGGGAACTTCAACTACCCTTATGGTCTTGAAAACTTCAACTACCCTTATGGTCTTGAAAACATCAACTATCTTCATGGTCTTGAGAACTTCAACTATCTTCATGACCTTGACTAATCATTGCTTTCTTTTGATCTTCTTGCCTCTTCATCTTAGTGATCATAAGACTTGTCAAAAGTATCACAACAGCTCAGGGCAGGTTGTTGGGGTTATATGCCAATGAAAAAAAAGCTAAAATTTTATGAAGGCTCAAAGGGACAACTAGGGATTGATATTTAATTGGGTGGATACTAGTTGTTGGCTACCCAAACAATGCCTAGATCATTTCTCTCTTAAATAAGCAGAGTTCAATTTCGCCTCAAAAGTTTGTCAAAACATGTTCTAAGACTGACTAGAACCTAGACAAAGATAATTATGCAGGAGCCCTGTCTAAGTAAGCATACACAACTCAATGCTATAGAGCAATTCCCTCACCTAGTAAAGTCATTCAAGTCATGATGCCTAGATATATTAATTCATGAATTATCAAGCTATTTGTAAGAAAAAATTTTGAAAAATAACTTTGGTCTTTTATATTTTAAAGAAAAAATTTATTTGGAGCTTACGATATACTTAGGTCATATTAGAAAAAGAACAAACCAAATAAGCCATGATTTAAGCCAAGATAAATTAACCATAGTCAAACAACATGCATTTAGGGTACAACCTAAGGAAAGTAACTAGGCCAATTACATGAGCTTTAGTCTTTAGGTTAAAAGGCTTAGGTTCCCATAGCAAGTATATACCAAATGGTACGAGGCTATGAGTGGTTATGCCATGCTCGATCTCCACACCTTGAGTGAAAGTATGGTATCCCTCACAAAACACAACACGGATAACGCGGGCGTCCTAACTCACGCACATGATGCAATCTAAGATGATGCAATGGATAATATCATTATAAGAAAGAATAGAATAATATAAAGACCAACATAATCAACTTCTCTTATCCCCAGTGGAGTCGCCACTGTGAGCGTAGATTTTTGCCCCCACTCCCGGTGGAATGATTCTTGCGACTTCGGCACTGTTTAGGCTCGGGGCCTTAGAGAACACGGACCTAAGTCCAGAGAAAATGGAGTCACCACTCGGACAGGTCGGGAAAAAGAAAGGGGTGGATGACTCGATTCCTAAGGAATTCCAAACCTCCTAATGGTTCAGAAAGTTCGGTACGTGTGGGGAAGGTGAGAAATGGTCCAGCACCCCCACAATGCCCGGTGCATTGGAACCGGCCTCCTTTACAGGTCTTAATATTATAAAATTCTAAAATATAACAACATTATCCATATTACACACAATAATTAAAAGAAAGCATCAATATATTAGAATTAAAGTAAGGTCCAAGCAAAACAAATAAATTGACACCCATCCGAAGATGGAAATATGTCCTTACATCACATGCCTAAATAGGACACCAATCGAAAGGTAGAAACATGCCCTTTACATTACTTCTAAAATAGAAAAGCAATTTAAATTACATGATATTCAACTAATGAGGTACCCACCAAGTGGAAACATACCTCTTACAACATTTGGAAATCTAAATAAATTGATAAAAGTAAATAACCATTCATAATAAATAAATCATTTAAAAGATATTAAATATCAATAGAAAGTAAACATCCACCCATCCACCCCATGATAAATTAAATAAACCAAACATTGAACTTAAATAAATTAAAGCATATAAAATAAATCAAAGCATAATCAAATATAGAATTGAATAAAGCAAATAAAAGTCTAAATTATGGCTACTGTGACTTTTTTAAGAAATTAAAATAGATTAAGGTTTTATGTTTTAAAAGGTTGATAAAGCTCTTTGATTAACTAAATTAATATTTGAATAGTGAAATCATGAAACTAGGGTTTGGACACTTTAAAACATTTTTGATTTGTGGTTTATGGCTATTCATTGAATTATGGTTACAAGCTTACTGTGTAAAATTAAATATTTGTGTTTATATGATTTTTTTAAAGTTTTAAAGGATTAGGGTTTAGAAAAAATTAAGGTTTAAGGTTTTAAGGAGGTTAGGGTTCACTATTTTAGGTTTTGGAGTTGAATTAGGGTTTTAGGAATTTTAAATTTAGGGTCTCGGGTAATGAATTTTATTTTAAGATTTGGAAAGACAATTGACAATTTCATGAAGTTTAATGAATTTAAACAAAAGATTTAAAGTTTATAAGAGCAAAAAGATATTTGTTAAGTCTTTTGGAAGGATACAGAACACAATTTTGGGTTTTGATAATTTGGAAAGCAAATCTTAGTTTTGGGGTTTTGAAGAAATAAAACTAATATCTTTAAACTTTTAGAAAATAAAGCCACGATTTAAGATCTTTAAGACTTAGAAAAAGTGAATTGAGGTCCTAAAATTTTTGAATTAAAAGAAACAAAGTGATGATTAAGCTACTGTGAAAAAAAAAAACAAGAGAAATTAAGAATTCAAACCTTATTTTGTAAGTTTCACCAAAAATTGCTTCTTGGATGAACAAGGTCAAAGACAAGCTTTTTTGCCTTTGAATTGCTTGAAATGATTTTCGGCTCTCTCAAAAAATCAGCTTGGTTCCAGATTTTCCTTCTCAGATTCGGTCTCCAATTTTTCACAAGTTTCTGTCCAATTTCTTCTTTTTCGGCCCCCTCCCTTTTTTTTTTGTGTTGTTTAGTCCATATTTATAAAAGTTTTATATCCTTCATTCCTAATTATTCACGACATCTTTATTCAATAAGAAAAGGAAACCGAAACCTAATTGCATTAGGTTTCAAAAAATTTGCGTCGAAAAAATTTTGCAGGCAAAAAAAAATGCTGCCGAAAAAGATGTCAAAATTGCCTGGGCCATTTAGCCCGTAGAAAATTCCTGCGGGTGAAATGGCCTGGGCTATTTTGCTCGCAGGAAACTCCTGCGGGCGAAATGCCCACTGGCCCGCGCTGACTTTCGGCGATGATTTTTTCATCGCCGATTTTTCCGTCGCCGATTTTTTTTGTTATTTTTTATTTTTTTTATTATTTTTGAATTTTTATTCATTTTACCATTATTTACTAAAATAAATATTGAAATTAATTAAGCTACCATAAAAATTATTTTGGACTAAATAAAATATATTGGACAACACAAAAATTATTTTGTACTAATTAAAATATATTAGACCGGACCAGGTCAAAAATTAAGGGTCTACACTCTTTGCACTACCCTCAGCAACCTGATGCGTCCAAGACGCCATAACTACCTATATCTGCAAACATAGCTGCAATTACTATATCAGAGATTAGAACCTGCCAGTACCAATACATGTATTACAATTGAAAACTATTTTAAAATCTCATATTTTCTCTCTCTATCAACCCACCTAGGTTGAGAACCTCAAACCTAGGCTCTGATACCAGAATAAATGTAACACCCTCATACCCTATATACGTACAACCATATTTTCAGCATATGTAAAATATGCATATACGGTACAAAAATATCATAAACCGGTTTAATAAAAAAATTTTCACATTTCTGATTTAAAATTTCAAATACTAAATATATAAAATTAAATAGTATATAAATATTCTTTACTTGTTATAGGAACCTAAAATAAACATTTTATATGAAAATCTCTAAGAAAATTCGCTAGAGTTTTGTCTGTAATCTGGACATTCCAAAATTTATCAATTACACAACTTGTAAAAAGAACTCACTCCCAAATATTTCAAATCATCATCTCAACCATACTCCTCAATTTCACCAAGTTTCTCAAACATTTTTATATAGATATATATATTTATATAATTTAGAACACATTTACACTCCCATTTCAAATAACTTAACCCAAACATTCTTTATAGTTTACAATACATAAAATCCAAAAATGTAATATACTATGCATAATTCCCAAAATATACAATAACATAAAATATATACATGCTACTGTCAGTGTTTCTAATCTTGATATCAACTCTACAAGCACAACCACAAGTCTAGACCCGACCTGGTCTAGAAGAACTCTCCAGCTCAGGCAAATCTATCTTGTCACCTGTGCGATGTAAACAATTGTGCTAAGCCAAAAGCCTAGTAACACAAATTTGATAATAATAAAACTCAAATACAATGCCAATGCACAAAGCATATGGATATCACATCATTCCATTTTCTCATACTTTTCAAATATTTCACAATCCTCAATTCTCATAAAACAAACACAAACATGGGCCCAAAGATAACTAATATGCTATTCAAATTCCTTAGTTACTATTTTGGTCTATAATGACACCATGTGTCTAGCCCCGTAGGCAATATATCAATGCAATAATCCAACTAGGAATGAGCTTACGACCCAGTCATTTGACCCAGCCTAGCTTCAAGGACATGTTTTTGAGACTTACGACCCGGTCATTTCACCTCAAAAATATTTTCACAGTGACGCCCAGCGTCTAGCCCGTAGGCAAATCATAGGCATGCCGCCAAACACAAAACTCTGAAAATTGAATAATATACTAGGCACACAATTTATTCATATTTCTCATTTATATAGATATCAATTCATTTCATTATGTTTCGACATATCTCATTACACTATACCACATTTTTGCATTTACAACACATTACCCAATTACCTTGGGTATTTCAACATAATTCACATGTTAATCTCATTTAATGTAATCTAGCCAATACCAATGGCTTTTTAACAATGGACTTAATGCATACACAACAAATGGCATTACCCAAACACTTTTGGTCATTTCCACATAATACACATATTTCACATTTTACACAATTTATCTATTGTCAATGGTTTTTCACAATGCATTTAACACATATATGACATTACAAATGTCATAGCACATTATTCATACTACTTAAAAATCCAAAATCACACATAATCAAAATTTCCATTGAATTCAAAGAAAGGAGTTGGAAACTTACGAAATTTGGTGGAAATCACCAAAAATCCACTTTAAACTTGTTAAATCCTTCAATTTGTGGAGTATGGAAGAATCAAAATCCTTGGTCTAAGCTCTCATGGTGGTTTGGCCTTGATGAAGAAGAAGAAGAAATGAAGACAACTTTTTAATTTCTCATTCCTTTCATCCTTTATTTTAAACCATATATATTATAATATTTTAATAATCAATTAATTATTTATTTAATAAATTAAAAGTCCAAAAATCCCTCTTCTATTCAAAAATTATTTATTTTTGAATTAATTTAATAATTTTGAATTTCTAAGATTTAATTACCAAAATACCATTTTACTTTGACTTTTGAATTTTCTTTTAAAATGTTGACTTTTTTGTTGACTTTTATATGTTGTATATATATCACATATATATTCCACTTTTTTCATTTAAAATCACTTCATTTTTCATTTAAAACCATTAATTTAATTTATCCATTTAAATTATAATTTATTTTATCAAATTTGCAAAATTAGAAATTTTCAAAAATTTGGGATATTACAGATTCGGTTGAGCCGGAGAGTTTGTTTAGACCGAGCCGGGTCTAGGCTTGAGATCTTGACTGTATAGTTGATTGTTGGATATCAAGATCAGAGACAAACAGCCTGCATGTACATTTTTTATATTTTTGTACATTTTGACCTCATGTATATTATATTATATTTTTATGTATATATATCACAAACTATCAATAATATTTTGGATAAAAATTTTGTAATGAAGGTATGTATGTGTTTTAGCAAGTAAAATTTTATTTATAATTTAAATTATATCAGTTAAATGATTTAAGTTATACATATTCAAAAAGTATGATTTTTTATTAAAATGGGTTGTAGCATTTTTGTACCGTATATTCATATATTACATACGTTGGGTGCATGTATTGTACATATATAGGGTATAAGGGTTTTACACTTTCTTATTTTAAATAAGGATTCATAATTTTTCATGCCAAAACTCTGCCAAAATTAATTCTCGCATCAAAACTACAACAAAATTCATCTTTGAACGATTTAATCAAATTAAATTCGGCTCCTAAATGAAATAAATTAAGATGGCGACTCTCTAATATTTGCTTTTCAACATAAAAGCCACCATCCCTTTTTCATAATAAAAGGAGAGTTTTTTTTAGTAAAATAAATAAATCTTTTTCAAAATAAAAGATAAAATTAAACTCGTGCTTATCAACTAACTAGAGACTATATACAGCGGTGTCATGTGAGATTAAGCCCAAATGAGAATTTCGGCTCCAAAGTAGGCTGGATTGGTGCTAGAATGAGGCCTCACAGGACTTGGCAAAGAACTCAATTTCATCTTTCAAGGGATTAATATCACACGCAAAGGCGAGGGAGTCTCTAGTCTTTATAATAGGGGTTTGTGTCAATTTGGTATTAGAGCTTCGGATCAAACTCAAGTTCCTTATAATTATCTATCTATCTATCATAAATATTTCTATTTCTTATTTGTTGTTCTTATTTAAAAAAATCAAGTTCATTGTTGTCTTTACTGCCTTATTTTGCATATTAGTTGAGATGCAATTTGAGCCGTTAAATCCCAAATTTTGTTCCTTCAATTGTGTTCTTGTGTCTTGTTTAATTTAACTCCATTCGAAAAGAAGGATTATTATTAAATTGATTTCTTCATAAAATTTTTTTTCTTGATATGGTGTAGCCACTAAATTAAGTTTGCAGATCCTAAAAGCCCTAGAAATTTATCGTAACTCAGTTCCTTGTGAATCTAGTGGTCACCATTCCTTTCTTATGGTCGCATCATTAGTCTTATAGTTGCTCTTCTAACTGCAAACTCTACTGTGTTATTTGAGCTATTACAAAAACTTTTATCTGCAAAATGTGTGGTCGCACTTCTTGTAACACCCCTATATCCCGTATACGCACACTACATACTACTACACCTGTAATATACGTATACCGAATACAGGAGTGCCACGGTTTATAATAAGCAAACCAATTTTTCTCTTTTGCAATAATATAAGAAAACTTAAAACACTTCATATTATATTATAAACTATACTAGATAAAACATTTATACATTATGCAGCGGAAAATGTAGTGGTATTTACATATATAAATATATCAAAATCCATGTTTACAAAACATAAAATTTATACATGTTTGGCAGTTCGTCTCTGATCTTTAAGCCCACAATCAACACTTCAGAGTCTAGACTCGACTCGGTCTAGAAGAACTCTCCGGTTCTACCCTGTCACCTATGCGATGAACCACAATCGCGCTAAGCCAACGGCTTAATGGTACAACCCACAATAACAATATGCTTTAATGTAATGCTAATGTCACACATTCATATGTAATAAACAATACATAGGAATATTATATTTCAAAACCTTACATTAAGTCTTATAATTCATTTATTTCACCATTTATAATTCACATTTAAACAAAGACAAGCATGGGCCCAAAAGACACTAATATGCCATTCAACTTTCAGAGTTATTGTTTTGGTTCAATTATCACATTTATTATTGTCCCAACTAGGCTTCAAGGATTAGGCTCAACCAAGCTTCAAGGGGAATAAAGCATGCTAAGTATCAACCCAACTTTGCTTCAAGAACCAAGCCCAACCTAGCTTCAAGGGTTGTAACATCTCAACTAGACTTCAAGGACTAGACCCAACCAAGCTTCAAGGGGAGTTAAGCATGCTAAACTTCAACCTAACTTGGCTTTAAGGATCAAGCCCAACCCAGCTTCAAGAGATTGTTACTATTAGGCATGCCACCAACAACAAAACTCTGAAAAGTGAATAACACATTAGACACACAATTCTTTCATTATTTCATTATCGATTCCATTCTCATTTCCTCATAATCATCTAGGCAAACATGCCTCAATTATTTCATTTGCATCATTATAGCCAACAATAATGGCTTCACATCTCATCATTAGGGTATACACAACCAATTACATTGGATATACAATTTGAATGATCATCATATCTTTCACATTATACAATTCATAGCATTTATCAAATGTATCAACAATGTAATAGATTACTTAGCACATTTACAACCCAATGTGTTAAGTTCCAAATGTCATGTAAATGTATGCAATAATGTAGGGTTTGTACTTACCTCAAGAGCAACTCACACCACACCAAACTCTTCTTCCATGAATCCTCAACACTAGGATTAGGTTAACTCAACTCTCTTCAAAACCTAAACCAAAGGTGATCATACATACTCACTTAGAGATACACATGAGATAATATGAATAAGAACCAACTAGGGCAAACTCTACACATGACAGGCTCAACAACATGGGCGTGTCCCTAAATGTGCCCTAAACTCACAACACAGAAACTTTGACACGCTTAGAACCACGGGCGTGTCACTGAATGTGTAATACATTCTGTCTCACAGAAACATTAACACGTCCAATAATACGGGCGTGCTCATGGCCATGTCAATTCTTGACCAACACAATAGCTATGACACGTTTTATAACAGGGGCGTGTTACTGATCGTGTCACCCATCCAAGAACACAGAACCATTGACACGCCTAAAGACCTGGCCGTGCTCATGGGCGTGTCAGGCCAAAATCCTGATTCCGGAAACAACAACAACACCTCCAACAAACCACTTTCTTCCACCATTATCCATTTCAAATAAACTTAACTAAATACACACATAAACCATAATAACTTGTAAAAACACCAAAACAATTCAAAACATACATCAAACACCAATTCACAACCATCACATACACACAACTCAAACACAACGCTTACTCTTCCAACACCAAACTTAACTCCATCTCTTCAATCAAACTCCAAAATCAAAATTCAATAAACTAAATACTCTCAAACACCCCACAATCAAACATAGTCATACCATCAATAATCAACCATCAAACTCAAATACAACTTAAAAGAAAACTAAGGAATCAAGTGGAAACTTACCAAAAATGATGAAACTTCTTAGATTTCCAACTTGATCACTTGAAACATCCTTCAATCTTGAGTTTGGAAAAATCAAAAACTCTCTTCCTCTCTTGTTTTGGAGGGCGCCGGCCAAGAAGGAAACAAAAAGAAGAAGAAGAAGAATAATAAGAGCCAAAGTCAACTCCTCAACCTCTTTAAACCTCCACGAAGCAATTTAATATTAAAATATTATAAAATATCTTCTTCCACTAATTCAATTTCCTTTTAATTAATTTAATTAATTTAAAATAATTAATTAATCTTCTTTTGACTTCTATTTCTTTGACTTGTATATGTTGTATATATCACTATATATACAACATATACACTCTTCCCTTACCTCTTTACTCTTTCCATTTAAACATATACATTTAATCCAAATACAACAATAAAATATTCCAAAACTTTTAGGGTATACTTTGGGATATTACAATTCTCCTCCTCTAAAAAGAAATTTCATCCTCGAAATTACCTGATCTTAAGTCTAAAACAATTGAGGATACTGATCTCGCATCGCTTGCTCACTCTCCCAAGTTGCCTCTTCTCTACCATGATTCTTCCAAAGAACTTTCACAATTGGCACTTTCTTATGTCTCAACTCTTTCACTCCATATGCCAAAATAGCAACTGGTTCTTCTTCAAAAGTCAGATCCAGACTCACATCAACAGATTCAATGGACAGAACATGAGATGGATCTGATCTGTACCTCCGCAGCATAGAAACATGGAAGACATTATGAATTCTATCCAACTTAGGCGGCAAAGCGAGTCGATAACCAACTGGTCCAACTCTTTCTAATACTTCATAAGGTCCAATAAAACGAGGATTTATCTTCCCTTTGCGGCCAAATCTCAAAATCTTTTTCTAAGGAGACACTTTAGAAATACTTTATCTCCAACATCAAACTCTATGTCTCTTCTCTTCAAATCTGAATAAGATTTTCTGCCGATCTGAAGCTGCTTTCAACCAATCCCGAATTATTTTCACCTTCTCTTCCATTTCTTTAATCAAATCAGGATCAACCAATTTGCCTTCTCCAACTTCATTCCAACATAGAGGCGCTCTGCATCTTCTACCATACAATGCCTCATAAGGTGCCATTTTAATACTAGACTGATAACTATTGTTATAAGCAAATTCCATTAACGACAAAAATCTGTCCCAACTTCCAGAAAATTCAATGACACAGCTTCTCAACATGTCCTCCAAAATCTGTATCACTCTCTCTGACTGCCCATCTGTCTGCGGATGAAAAGCAGTGCTAAAGTGCAATCGAGAACCCAAAGCACCATGTAAACTTTTCCAAAACCTTGAAGTAAACCGAGGATCTCGATCAGACACCAAAGAAATTGGAACTCCATGCAACTTCACTATCTCACTAATATACAGCTCAACCAACTTCTCTAGAGAATAGTCCATCTGGACTGGAAGAAAATGAGCTATTTTTGTCAATCGATCAACAATCACCCAGATGGCATCATGCTTTTTCTGAGTCAATGGCAAACCAGATACAAAATCCATTGTCACTCTCTCCCATTTCCATTCAGGCACTGCTAAAGGTTGAAGCAACCCTATTGGAACTTGATGCTCAGCTTTCACCCTCTGACAAGTGAGACACTTGGATACAAATTCCGCTATGTCCCTCTTCATACCTGACCACCAATAATGTTGCTTTAAATCATGATACATCTTAGTACTCCCAGGGTGCATAGCAAAAACCGACTAATGTGCCTCTTCCAAAATAATCTTTCTTAATCTTACATCATCAGGAACACATAATCTATCCTTGAACCAAAGGCTACCATCACTTCTCACATGGAAATCTCAGCTCTCCCCATTTTGACAATCTGACACAACTTTCTGAATTTTCTCATCTGCCAATTGAGCCTCCTTTATCTAGTCCAACAACACCGGTCTCAAATGCAACTGAGCTAACAAGGCTCCATCATCACATGATTCAAAACTAGCATGCAACGCTCTCAACTAAACAAGCAACGAGAGCAAATAAATAGTCAAACCTGCTAAAGACTTTCGAATCAAGGAATCAGCAACAACATTTGCCTTACCAGGATGATAATCGATCAAGCAGTCGTAATCTTTAATCAGCTCCAACCATCGTCTTTGCCGGAGATTCAACTCCCTCTGAACACCCAAATATTTCAAACTCTTATGATCTATATAGATAAAACACTTCTCTCCATACAAATAATGTAATATCCCAAAGTGTGCCCTAGAAGTTTTGATATAATTGTTGTTTTATTTAGATTAAATGTATATGTGTATTTGGAAAGAAAAAAGAAGTGAAGAGAGAGTTTATATGTTGTATATATGGAAATATATACAACATATATACAAGTCAAAATGGATAGTCAACTAAAGAAGATATTTATGTATTTTTGAATTTATAAATTAATTAGAAGAAATAAAATGAATGGAAGAGATTAAATGGAATATTTTAATATTAAATGCTTGGAGGAGAGGGTTTTGAGGAGAGAGAAGGTTGAGTGTTTGACTTTATTTTCTTTATTTTCTTCTTTCTTTCTTTCTTCTTCGTGTATCTCCATTTCCTTTCCTTTTCTTTTCTTTCTTTGGCCGACATTCCATAGCAAGAGAGCAAGAGAGCAAGAGAGAGAGGTTTGATCTTCCATACTCACGATTGAAGGAAGTTTTCAAGTGTTCAAGTTGGAAAGTTAAGAGTTTCTTCATCCTTTGTAAGTTTTCCACTTGATTCTTTGATTTCTTTGAGTTTGAGAGTTGAGTTTGTGGTTGATATGTGTTTGTTTGATTGTGGGATGTTTAAGAGTGTTTGGTTCAAGTGATTTTGGATTTTGGGGTTGGATTGAATGAAAGAGTAAGTTTGTTGGAAGTGAAAGTATTGTGGTTGTGTTTAGGGGTTTGTGGTGATGATTATGATTTGTGTTTGATGTATGTTTTGAGCTATTTTGGTATTCTTGCAAGTTTGTTATGGTTTTTGGGTGAGTTTAGTTAAGGTTGTTTGAAGTGGAAAATGGTGGAAGTAAGAAGTTTGTTGGATGTAGTGTTGTTTTGGCCGGAATCTGCATTTTTGGCCTAACACGCCCATGAACACGACCAGGTCTTTAGGCGTGTCGATGGTTCTGTGTTCTTGGATGGGTGACACGAGCAATGACATGCCCATGTCACTGAGCGTGTCATAGCTACTGTGATGTTGGAGAATTGACACGGCCATGAGCACGCTCGTGTTGTTGGACGTGTCAATGTTTCTGTGAGACAGAACGTATTACACGTCCAGTGACACGCCCGTGGTTTTGATCCTATCAAAGTTTCTGTGTTTTGATTTTAGGGCACGGTCAGGGACACACCCGTGTTGTTGAGCATGTCATGTATAGAGTTTGCCCTAGTTGATTCTTAGCCTTACTATCTCATATGTATGCTCACCTTTGGTTTAGGTTTTGAAGAGAGTTAAGTTGCCCTAATTCAAGTGTTGAGGATTCTTGGAAGAGAATTTTGGGGTGGTGTGAGTTGTTCTTAAGGTAAGTACAAACTACATGGTTGTATGCATTTACATGACTTTGATACTTAACATAATTGATTATACATATGTTAAGTAATTGATTACATTGTTAATTCATGTGATAAATGTTATGATTGGTATAATGGGAATGATTAATGAGCATTCAAAAAGATGTGTTAATGCTATTGGTTATGTATACCTAAATAATGAATTGACTTAATGTGAATTAAGATATAGTAAGATGTGAAACCAATGTGGTTGGTTTTAATGATGTAAATAATATAACTAAGGCATGTTTGCCTAGATGATGTTCAATGCAATTGATGATATATACATACTCTTGATGAGATATGGAGCCATGGTTGTTGGCTAAAATGATAATGATGCCAATGAGATGTTTGAGGCATGGTTGCCTAAATGATGATGAGTAAAGGAGAATGAAATTGATAATTAAATAATTAATGAATTGTGTGTCTAATGTATTATTCCATTTTCAGAGTTTTGTTGTTGGTGGCATGCCTATAGTAACAATCTCTTGAAGTTAGGTTGGGCTTGATCCTTGAAGCCAAGTTGGGTAGAAGTTTAGCATGCTTAACTCCCCTTGAAGCTTGGTTGGATCTAGTCCTTGAAGCCTAATTGAGATGTTACAACCCTTGAAGCTAGGTTGGGTTTGGTTCTTGAAGCCAAGTTGGGTTGAAACTAAGCATGCTTTGTTCCCCTTGAAGCTTGGTTGAGCCTAATCCTTGAAGCCTAGTTGGGATAATGATAATGATAAATGTGATAATTAAACCAAAACATTAACTCTGAAAGTTGAATGGCATATTAGTGTCTTTTGGGCCCATGCTTGTCTTTGTTTTCAATGTGATTCTTGAATGGTGAAACCGATGAATAATGAGACACATGTTTGAAATGATATTGAACAATGTAAGGTTTGAAATATAATATTCTTTTGAATGATGTATGAAACTGGATTGTGTGACATGGGATTGCATTGAAGCATAATTTTATTGTAGTTTGTACCACTAAGCCGTTGGCTTAGCGCGAGTGTGATTCATCGCGCAGGTGACAGGGAAGAACCGGAGAGTTCCTTTAGGCCGAGTAGAGTCTTGATTTTTGAGGTGTTGATAGTGGAGCTTAAAGATCAAAGACATACTGCCAAACATGTATATATATTTTATGTTTTGTAAAACTTGAGTTTTGATGTATATGTATTTGTAAACATTTGTTATATTTTCCGTTGCGATTTAAATAAACACTTTATCTTTTGTGTTTTATAATTTCTTTTAAATGATTCAAATTTGTTCATATTATATTAAAGGTATGTTTGAGTCTTTTGTAAACCATGGAATTTCTATATTTAGTATATGTATATTACGATCGTATTAGCATGCTGTGTATGTATACGGGGTATAGGAGTGTTACAATTATTTTGGTATTAGAGCCTAGGTTTGAGATTCTCAACCTAGGTCAATAGTAAGAAAAAGGAAATTTTGAGTTTTAAAATATTATTTTTAAATAAGATACATGTTTTGGTATGGCAGTCTTTGATCTTTAATGAGGTATATTCTACTATGTTTGCAGATATAGGTAGAGATGGCATCTCATTCACGACAGTCTGTAGAGGGTAGTGCTGAGAGTGTAGCTCCTGAAGAGAGTAGAGAGGGAGCTAGGGCTGAGATAATTAGTGAGGCACCTGTTTCGGTGCCGGAGAGATCAGCTGCAAAGGAGGGTCCGCTGGGTTGGTTAAGACATATGGTAGAATTATTTAGACAAGCTCCAGTGCAGCCACCACCACCACAGCCTCAAGTACCAGTAAGACATTATGATAAGTTGAGAAAATATGGGGCTGAAGATTTCTTGGGCACTACCGATCCTGCAGTGGCTGAGCAGTGGTTGGATAAAGTGCAGAGGATATTCATTTAGTTGCAAGCTACTCCGGATGAGAAGTTTGATTATGCAAGATCCCTTTTACAGAAAGATGCCTATGACTGGTGGAAGACGGTTCCTCATGCCATGGATGATCCACCTACATTATCTTATGGTGATTTTCTGAGGGAATTTGAGCTGAAATATACTCTAAGGGAGTATAAAGATATTAAGAAGATGGAATTCTTGAATTTGAGGTAAGACGACCGGACGCTAACAGAGTATGAGATTGAGTACATTCGGTTGAGTCGTTTTGCTGGTGGGATTATCTCTGATGAGATTGACCAGTGTCGGAGATTTGAGGAGGGGTTGAGGCCCTCTATTATGTGCATTGTTGCTGGTTCTCGGTACTAGGATTTCTCTCAGCTAGTTGCAGCAGCTAGAAGTGTTGAGAGAGCACAGGGCATTGCAGCAGCTGCTACTAAGGAGGAGACTAGAGTAAGGAGACCCCAATTTGAGGCAGGGTCTTCATCCGTGAAGAAGGGCAGAGGAAGTTTTATTCCGAGGATCAGTAGAAGTTAGAGACAGTCGGGTAGGTAAGTTCAGTATCAGAGACAGAGGCCGAGACCGACAGTTTCTATAGCCAATGCCCCGACTCCAGTAATGCAGAGGTCTACTCCACCTGTATGTATTCATTGTGGTAGGCCCCATGGGGGTGTTTGTTGGAAGACGGGTGTACTAGAGTATGTTTTAGATGTGGGTCACCAAATCATTTTATTAAAGATTGCCCTGAGATGCAAGATGATAGACAGACTGATACTGCAGTTTCTCGACCCAGTGTTAGCAGAGGTGGTCGAGGGGGCAGAGGTTTCAGTTGTAATATCCCAAGGTACACCCCAAAAGTTTTGGAGCTATTTAATTGGATGTAATTTGTGTGTGTATTAAGGGGAAAGAGAAAAGAAGTGAAGAGAAGATATGTTGGTAAAATATGTAAGGAAAATATTATAAGAGCTAGATGGATATGAATAATAAAGTGTATATATGGTATTTGATGATATGGGAAATATAAATACAATATATATAACATATACATATACTCACATATACATCACATATTCATGATGTATAAATTGGTGTAGGAAAGTGAGATAAATATATATATATATATTTGTATAATTAGTTAATAATAATAATAATGATAATAAGGACAAAAAGAAAAAAGAAGAGGAAAGCAAAAGAAATTTGTGTGGAGGAGATTTAATGGTATTATTATTATTATTATTATTATATATATATATATAAAGGATAAGAACGAAGGAAGAATGGAGAAACTTCATTCTTCTTCTTCTTCTGTTTGGTGAACGAGAGAGAGAGAGAGAAGCTAGAGAGAGAAGCACCAAGGATTAAAGGAATTTAAGGGAATTGAAGATGGAGATGAAGATTTGGCAAGCTATTCAAGTAAGTACTAATCTCTTAAGTGGATTTTTATTGATTATAGAAATATATGAGTTTTTATCTTCTTGTTTTGATTTCTTTTGGATTGAGATTTATATTTGGTATAATGGGTGTGTAAGATGATGAAAAGAAAAGATTGAAGCATGTAAATGTATTGAACTATCATCTAAGTGATGATAAGTTGAGATAATTGTGAGAATGATGATGAATTGTTGAGTTAGGGTTGTGTATAAATGAATTGGTACTTTGAGTAGTTGATTATAGTGAGGAGTATATATTGATTATTATGATGATATAATGAAGATAATTATATGTTATTCAAATGCAAAGAGTACAGTGAAATACTGAATGAGTTGATTGATATAGATTAGGTGTGATAATTTAAGGTGTGGATATGTAAGGTTAAGGTTTTGTTTAAAGGAAAAAAAAAGAGAGATGATGTTGGTTAAGTACAAAGAGATATATTGGTATTGTTTGTATTGTTATTTCAATGCAAACATGGGGATTTCAATGTTAGAGATGTGATATGTTTGAATATTGTGGAAGCTCATGTTAATGGTGGTAGTATGGGATATTTAGAATTTTGGAATGAGCTTAATAATTATGAAACTTATATGTATTGGTGTTGCTTTGTGGTATATACATATAAGATGTTTTAAAGTGATATTTAGTAAGTGAGATGAATAAATTGAAGTTTAAGTAAATTAGTAAGTTGAGAATTTATGGTTGTAATGGAATGTGGATAAAGATAAATTAAATATTGATAGTTTAATGTATTTAATACATGAGATATATGAAATGAATATTAGTGCTCATGAAAGGAATGAGATTGATAGTAGGAAAATTTGGTGTGAAATAAAAGAAAAAGGGATTGAACAAATGGATATAAAAAAAAATATGTTAAAGGTATCTAAAAACAAATGTGAGAGAGATATCACATTTGAAAATGTGAGTAATCTCTTTGTGAAATAATATTATAAGTAGAGTGTATATATTTATTAAAGTTAATGAATAACTTAAGTTATAATAAACAAATGAGCATGATGATAGTCAAAGGAAAATGATAAATATTAGATTGGTATAAACTATATGAAAAAGGGAAATTTAATAAATTGCATAATTATGTGTTTATATAAAGAGGATTTGTGAAATGAACTTTTGATATGAATGTGATCTATGAAGGTGTGGATAATATGTTTATTATTTTATATCATTACATGTTTAATGGTATTAGGAGTGAGAATAGACCTGAGTAATATTGAAAAGTGAAACTGTTATAGTAATAACGAAATGAGATTATCATAAGATGTGTTGGAGCTCAAAGAATTTAAGTGGATATATTTTTTTATGTATAAGTGTGTAATAAGAAATTGTAAGGAAGGAGTTATATATTTGAAAATTTTTAGAAGAGATGGATTGGAAATGGAGTAATGAAAGATACTTATGTAAGATTGGTATCTAATTGAAGGTTGGGCTTAGGAAATGTTAAAGATAATATTATTAAACATGAGTTGGGTTAATAATGATAAATTTAGCAAAAGCAAATTGTTTTGGAGATGGAATTAAAATGTATTAATTCTTGGTGTAATAAAAGCTTGAAGAATAAATATATAATATATGTGATACAAGTTAGTATTATAATTGTAAAGGTTGGAAATTGAATAATAGAAGAACAATATTGATTTACAACCCTTAAGTGTGATTGTTAATATATCATTGTCATATGATTTGGTTAGTGTGATTAGTGATTAGTTTTATTATCTTCAGATTTAGAACTGAGATGGATAACTATGTTTCCAGAAACATGATTAAAAGATATGATTGGTGAAGTTATATCTTATACTTTCGATATTAAAAATTTAATTGTAATTATGAGAAGTAAAGCAAGGGAAGAGAATTGTGATAAAGTTTTAAGCTATGAATTGTGTGATAAAACAATAATTATATAAATATAGTAATATTGGGTGAAGTGAAGAAATAATAAAAGGAAAGAAACTGTAATCATCTATGAAAGTTATATAGGATATATTTACAGTGTAAAGTGATTACGTGAATGAACTTAAAATTTATGGGAGTATGAATAATGTTGGAAATGATATGATTGTATAATGAGATGTTCAATATAGTTGATGATATATGAGTATACTATTTTGATGTGATGAGAAACCATAATTGTTGGCAATGATGTTAGAAATGAATTATAATGGAGGTAGATTATCTAATTGATTGTGAAAAGATAAATGAACAGACGTATCTGCCTCCTGTGGAATCATGCGGATCCAATGTGTTGGACAACCAAACTTGGATTACAAATATGGTTGGGGAAAAAGTTCATTTATAAAGCTATAGTGGTTGGCTAATTTGATAAATTTTGAATGAATATAAGAGATGATGATATAATTATTGAAATAAGATTATGTGAATGATGAGATGTATAAATACAACATTGAAATACATTGTGATGTATGATAAGAATATGGGCATTGTTAGTATTAATTTATGAATATCCTAATAAGGTATGGAACTGTGGCTTGAATCAACAATATATGAATCTGAAAGACTAGAATTTGAATATAAGTTTGACCTAATGGAATTAGGTTATATTTATATAGGTATATATATTGTGAAATCCAATGATAAATTTTGATAAGTTAATTGTTGGTTTGAATCGAATAAGATGGAAATATTAGTATATTGTGATAAATAGATCGATTGATTCAGAGTTTGCTAAAGTTGCAAGTTAATATTGGGATTTAATATGTGCAGTTGTATTGGGAGTGTAAAAGTTAAATGGTAATGTGTATAATGTAATATCTTGGCTTATGAATAAACATAAATAAATTGAATTATATCAATGGTACAAGGTGAGAAAAAGAGAAATGTTGTTTACCTGTTAAGTAAGTTTAAAAGTTTGGTATTAATATTTATATTAAGGAAGTAAGGATATTGTTATCCATTGAGGTTTAGCAAATGTTATTTTGAAAGTGATTGAAAGAATGGAATAATTAATGTTAAGATATTAATTAATGATTTTTGAGGTTAATAAAGTGTATATATGGTATTTGATGATATGGGAAATATAAATGCAATATATATAACATATACATATACTCACATATACATCACATATTCATGATGTATAAATTGGTGTAGGAAAGTGAGATAAATATATATATATATATTTGTATAATTAGTTAATAGTAATAATAATGATAATAAGGACAAAAAGAAAAAAGAAGAGGAAAGCAAAAGAAATTTGTGTGGAGGAGATTTAATGGTATTATTATTATTATTATTATTATTATATATATATATATATAAAGGATAAGAACGAAGGAAGAATGGAGAAACTTCATTCTTCTTCTTCTTCTGTTTGGTGAACGAGAGAGAGAGAGAGAGAAGCTAGAGAGAGAAGCACCAAGGATTAAAGGAATTTAAGGGAATTGAAGATGGAGATGAAGATTTGGCAAGCTATTCAAGTAAGTACTAATCTCTTAAGTGGATTTTTATTGATTATAGAAATATATGAGTTTTTATCTTCTTGTTTTGATTTCTTTTGGATTGAGATTTATATTTGGTATAATGGGTGTGTAAGATGATGAAAAGAAAAGATTGAAGCATGTAAATGTATTGAACTATCATCTAAGTGATGATAAGTTGAGATAATTGTGAGGATGATGATGAATTGTTGAGTTAGGGTTGTGTATAAATGAATTGGTACTTTGAGTAGTTGATTATAGTGAGGAGTATATATTGATTATTATGATGATATAATGAAGATAATTATATGTTAAAATGATAGGAAATTGATAAATATTAATAAAGATGATGATTAATAGGGTTGTGGTGTGATTTTGGAAGGGCTTGGATGAATTTGGAAGTGTTTGGTCTTTGAATCATTGAAGGACACGGCCAAGTTATGAGAGACACGGCCAAGTTAGGGCAAACTTGGCCGTGTTGAATGGTTTTTGGAGAGACACGGCCACTGTCTTGGCCGTGTCCCTTGACTGTGTTTGCCACTGCCTAGTTTGTGTTGAGAGACACGGCCGTGTCCCTTGCCGTGTCTGCTTCTGGATTGTTTATGTTGAGAGACACGGCCACTGGCTTGGCCGTGTTTGCTACTGGAACTTTTGGTTGAGAGACACGGCCACAGGCTTGGCCGTGTCCCTTGAGGGTGTTTGTTATTGTGTTTGTTAATTGTTCTTCTTACTTTGTTGGATCTTCAAGGGTCTTTTGTATCTAAACACACTTAAAAACAATAATGATCCAACCAAATGTATATAGAAGATTCTACATTCATGTATAATGTAAATTGTTTTGTATATAACAATGATGATATAGGAAATGTGGAAGAGATAATGATCATGGAAAATGGTATGTGCAATGCCATTGATTATGTATTGTTGAGTGATGAATTGATCAATATGATTAGATGATAACAATGATGTTTATGATACTATATGAACAATGTTGTGTATAATGCATTGTGAATCTTGTGAATTGCAATGATGACTTATATATATATATATATATATTATGAAAAATATGATGAGAAGTCATTGTTATTGACTATAATGATTTAAATGTGATGGAAAGCCATTGTGATTGGCTATGATGATTCAAGTGAAAGAGATAAGGCATGTTTGCCTAATTGATGATGAAATTGATAATGAATTAATAAATGAATTGTGTAACTAATGTGTTATTCAATTTCAGAGTTCTGGATTTGGGAGGCATGCCTATAAAATGAAAGGTAACAGTCTTGCCGGGTTGAGGATCTCTTCAATTTGAGTTGAATTGAGGTCCAAGAGACTGGGTCTGTTACACTATGAGATTTGTGCTTATAAGATATATGATTAGTAACAGTCTTGCCGGGTTGAGGATCTCCTCGATTAAGTCGGGTTGATGGTCTAAGAGACTGGGTCTGTTACTTGATAAATGTCATATATGAGAATTGTAGTAACAGTCTTGCCGGGTTGAGGATCTCCTCGAGTTTAGCCGAGTTGATGATCCAAGAGACTGGGTCTGTTACGCTATCCATGGATAGAGATATCTATATATGATGCCTACGGGCTTGATGATTATGATTATAGACCAAAGCAGTAACTCTGAACTTTGAATAACATATTAGTGTTGTTCGGGCCCGAGTCTGTCTTTGTTTACAATGTGATATTCAAATGTTGAAATAAATGAGTAATGAGATCTATAACTGCCTTTATTGGAAGTATGATTTTGTAATATGTGTATTGATGTATTGAAAGTGAATATGTTTTGAGGGACTTTCTTGATATATGAATTTATGAAAATGTTGTATGATGTGTAAATTGTATATGAATGTGGAATTTGTGAGAATTGTCTTCATGAAGGTTTGGATAGAACATAAAATGGTGCTTTGTTGAAAGGATGTATATTTATATGTATATGAGATAGAAAAAGGGAAGAATTGAGTTGTGAATGTTCTATGTGATTATATAACTAATTTATGAAATTAGTAGGAACTTATGAAGAATGCATTAAGAAAGGAAAATGTGGTAAGAGAACAATAAACCATAAAGCTAAACATATGAGGTATGATAATTTGGTAAAGTATATTTTATTATTCAGTTGTACTACTAAGCTTTCGAGCTTAGCGTGGTTGTTTAATCGCGCAGGTATTTATGCGGTTGATCTGGAAATCTAGCTGTGATGCCACGAGAAGGGTAAGAGTGTCTCGAGACCAACTAGAAGGTGATGCATACATGTATGATTTTAGTTATGATTCACTTTTTGATAAGAATCATGATTTTTATAAATATTTCTTAAAATTAACATAATGTTGCTTAGATTCGGATAAAGATTTTTAAATAGAAACTAAAAGTGACATTCTTATACTTTATATACGCATTGTATGTATACCAGGTATATGTATAGTGCTTATATGGAGTATAGGGTTGTTACATCAGTAGAGGTGGTAGACCCGGGTTTAGTCAGAGAGGAGGATCTTCATCCAGAGGCAGTAGGCTAGAGGAGGCCGGGTCTTCTCAGAGAGTATATGTGATGCAGAGGCAGCCAGATGCTTCAGCAGTTATAGCGGGTACATTCTCTTTATTTGGCATTTCAGTACTTGCTTTGATTGATCCAGGATCTACTCATTCATACATAAGTGCATTTATCTTGCCTGTGTCTGAATTGCATTCAGAATCTTTAGGATTTGATGTCTTAGTGACAAATCCTTTAGGACATAGTGTTGTGGTGAGTAAGGTGCATCGTGATAGTGCAGTTGTGGTGCAAGGTGAGGAGTTTCTTGGTGATTTGATTGAAATGCCTTTTAAGGAGTATGATTTGATCTTAGGCATGGATTGGTTGTCTAAGCATGGAGTTGTGGTAGACTGTCAAAAGAAGTGTGTTACTTTGAGAGCTAATGATGGTAGGAGTGTGATGGTATCTAGTGAGCAGAGACAACTTGCATCTTTGTTTGTATCAGTTGTAACAGCTAGAAAGTCGATTAGAAAAGGGTGTGATGCTTATCTTGCTCATGTGGTGGATACCAGAGTAGTAGGTTCTCAACTTGATAGTATACCCACAGTTGCAGATTTTCCAGATGTGTTTCCTGAGGAGTTGCCAGGGTTACCCCCTGAGAGAGGTTAAGTTTGGTATCGATTTGTTGCCTGGTACCACTCCCATCTCTATTACTCCTTATCGAATGGCACTTGTTGAGTTGAGAGAGTTGAAGGTGCAATTACAGGAGTTATTGGATAAAGGGTTTATTCGCCCTAGTGTTTCTCCGTGGGGAGCTCCTATTTTGTTTGTGAAGAAGAAGGATGGTACTTTGAGATTGTGCATAGATTATAGGCAATTGAACAAGGTGACTATTAAGAATAAGTATCCTTTGCCTAGGATTAATGATCTCTTTGATCAATTGAAGGGAGCAGTAGTGTTTTCCAAGATTGATTTGAGATCAGGGTACCATCAGTTGAGGGTTAGAGCTGAAGATGTTCCTAAGACAGCTTTTCGTACAAGATATGGGCATTATGAGTTTTTGGTGATGCTTTTGGATTGACGAATGCACCTGCAACTTTTATGGATTTGATGAATAGGGTGTTTAGGCCCTATCTAGATCAGTTTGTAGTGGTCTTTATTGATGATATTTTGGTGTATTCGCGTAATGAAGACGAGCATGACAAGCATTTGCGGATTGTATTACAGATCTTGAGAGAGAGGTAGTTGTATGCTAAGCTGTCGAAGTGTGAATTTTGGCTTGACCAAGTGACTTTTCTCGGTCATATAGTTTCAGTAGATGGCATAAGAGTTGATCCGAGTAAAGTTGAAGCTATCTTAAATTGGAGTCCACCAAAGTCTGTAACTGAAGTTAGAAGTTTTCTGGGTTTAGCAGGCTATTACCGACGGTTTGTGAAAGGTTTTTCTTTGATAGCTACTCCACTCACTTGATTGCTTTGAAAGGGAGTTAGATTTGTGTGGACAGAACAGTGTCAAGTTAGCTTTGAGCAGTTGAAAGAAATGTTGACTCAAGCGCCTGTTCTTACTTTACCCGTGGAAGATAAACCTTATGTGATCTATAGTGATGCTTCACATAATGGTTTAGGATGTGTTTTGATGCAAGAGGGTAAAGTTGTAGTGTATGCTTCTCGGCAGTTGAAGCCGCATGAGCTCAATTATCCAACACATGATTTGGAATTGGCAGCTATAGTGTTTGCTTTGAAGATTTGGCGACACTACTTGCATGGAGAAAAATGTTTTATCTATACAGATCATAAGAGTTTGAAGTATTTGGGTGTTCAGAGGGAGCTGAATCTTTGGCAAAGGCGATGGTTAGAGCTTATCAAAGACTACGATTGTTTGATTGATTATCATCCTGGTAAGGCAAATGTTGTTGTGGATGCCTTGAGTCGGAAGTCTTTGGCAAGTTTAACTGTGTATTCGCTCTCGTTGCTTGTTGAGTTGAGAGCGTTGCATGCTAGTTTTGAATCATGTGATGATGGTGCATTATTGGCTTAGTTACAGTTGAGACCAGTATTATTGGATCATATTAAAGAGGCTCAATTAGCTGATGAGAAAATTCAGAAGATTGTATCAGACTGTCAAAATGGGGATAGCCGAGATTTCTTTCTGAGAAACGATGGTAGCCTTTGGTTTAAAAATAAGTTATGTGTTCCTGATGATACTAGTTTGAGAAAGTTTATTTTGGAGGAACCACACCAATCAGTTTTTGTTATGCATCCGGGAAGTACAAAAATGTACCATGATTTGAAACAGCATTATTGGTGGCCTGGTATGAAGAAAGATATAGCGGAATTTGTATCTAAGTGTCTCACGTGTCAGAGGGTGAAAGCTGAGCATCAAGTTCCAACAGGGTTGCTTCAACCTCTAATAGTGCCTGAATGGAAATGGGAGAGAGTAACAATGGATTTTGTGTCTGGGTTGCAATTGACTCAGAAGAAGCATGATGCTATTTGGGTGATTGTTGATCGATTGACTAAGACAACTCATTTTCTTCCTGTTAGAATGGATTATTCTCTTGAAAGGTTGGCTGAGCTGCATATCAATGAGATAGTAAAGTTGCATGGAGTCCCAATTTCTTTAGTGTCTGATCGAGATCCCCGGTTTACTTCGAGATTTTGGAAGAGTTTACATGGTGCTTTGGGTTCTCGATTACACTTTAGTACTGCTTTTCATCCACAGACAGATGGGCAGTCAGAGAGAGTGATGCAGATTATTGAGGATATGTTGAGAAGCTGTGTCATTGATTTCTTTGGAAGTTGGGACAGATTTTTGCCACTTGTGGAATTTGTTTACAACAACAGTCATCAATCCAGTATTGGTATGGCACCATTTGAGGCATTATATGGTAGAAGATGCCGAACGCCTTTATGTTGGAATGAACTTGGAGAAGGCAAGTTAATTGGTCCTGATTTTGTTAAAGAGACTGAAGAGAAAGTAAAGATAATTCGGGAACGGTTGAAAGCAGCTTCAGATCGGCAGAAGTCTTATTCAGATTTGAAGAGGAGAGACATAGAGTTTAATGTTGGAGATAAAGTATTTTTGAAAGTGTCTCCTTGGAAAAAGATATTAAGATTTGGTCGAAGAGGGAAGTTGAGTCCTCGTTTCATTGGACCGTATGAAGTTTTAGAAAGATTTGGGCCAGTTGCTTATCGTCTTGCTTTGCCCCTTGAGTTGGATAGAATCCATAATGTCTTCCATGTTTCTATGTTACGGAGGTACAGATCAGATCCATCTCATGTTTTACCAGCTGAATCCATTGAGGTGAGTTCGGATCTGACATTTGAAGAAGAACCAATTGCTATTTTGGCACATGAAGTGAAAGAGTTGAGAAATAAGAAAGTGCCACTGGTGAAGGTTCTTTGGAAGAATCATGGTAGAGAAGAGGCAACTTGGGAGAGTGAGCAAGCAATGCGAGATCAGTATCCTCAACTGTTTTAGACATAATATCAGGTAATTTCGAGGATGAAATTTCTTTTTAGAGGGGGAGAATTGTAATATCCCAAAGTGTGCCCTAGAAGTTTTGATATAATTGTTGTTTTATTTAGATTAAATGTATATGTGTATTTGGAAAGAAAAAAGAAGTGAAGAGAGAGTTTATATGTTTTATATATGGAAATATATACAACATATATACAAGTCAAAATGGATAGTCAACTGAAGAAGATATTTATGTATTTTTGAATTTATAAATTAATTAGAAGAAATAAAATGAATGGAAGAGATTAAATGGAATATTTTAATATTAAATGCTTGGAGGAGAGGGTTTTGAGGAGAGAGAAGGTTGAGTGTTTGACTTTATTTTCTTTATTTTCTTCTTTCTTTCTTTCTTCTTCGTGTATCTCCATTTCCTTTCCTTTTCTTTTCTTTCTTTGGCCGACATTCCATAGCAAGAGAGCAAGAGAGCAAGAGAGAGAGGTTTGATCTTCCATACTCACTATTGAAGGAAGTTTTCAAGTGTTCAAGTTGGAAAGTTAAGAGTTTCTTCATCCTTTGTAAGTTTTCCACTTGATTCTTTGATTTCTTTGAGTTTGAGAGTTGAGTTTGTGGTTGATATGTGTTCGTTTGATTGTGGGATGTTTAAGAGTGTTTGGTTCAAGTGATTTTGGATTTTGGGGTTGGATTGAAGGAAAGAGTAAGTTTGTTGGAAGTGAAAGTATTGTGGTTGTGTTTTGGGGTTTGTGGTGATGATTATGATCTGTGTTTGATGTATGTTTTGAGTTGTTTTGGTATTCTTGCAAGTTTGTTATGGTTTTTGGGTGAGTTTAGTTAAGGTTGTTTGAAGTGGAAAATGGTGAAAGTAATAAGTTTGTTGGATGTAGTGTTTTTTTGGCCAGAATATGCATTTTTGGCCTGACACGCCCATGAACACGACCAGGTCTTTAGGCGTATCGATGGTTCTGTGTTCTTGGATGGGTGACACTGAGCGTGTCATAACTACTGTGATGTTGGAGAATTGACACGGCCGTGAGCACGCTTGTGTTGTTGGACGTGTCAATGTTTCTGTGAGACAGAATGTATTACACGTCCAGTGACACGCCCGTAGTTTTGAGCGTGTCAAAGCTTCTATGTTGTGAGTTTAGGGCACGGTCAGGGACACGCCCGTGTTGTTGAGCATGTCATGTATAGAGTTTGCCCTAGTTGATTCTTAGCCTTACTATCTCATATGTATGCTCACCTTTGGTTTAGGTTTTGAAGAGAGTTAAGTTGATAACCCACTACTATGGTATCCACAACATGAGCAAGAAAAGCATCACACCCTTTTCTAATCAACTTCCTAGCTGCAACAGCTAAAACAAACAAGGATGCAAGTTGTCTCTGCTCACTAGATACCATCACATTTCTACCATCATCGGTTCTCAAGGTAACACACTTCTTTTGACAGTCTACCATAGCTCCATGCTTAGACAACCAATCCATGCCTAAGATCAAATCATACTCCTTAAAAGGCATTTCAATAAAATCACCCAAAAACTCCTCACCTTGCACCACAACTGAACTATCACGATGCACCTTACTCACCACAACACTATGTCCTAAAGGATTTGTCACCAAGACATCAAATCCTAAGGACTCTGAATGCAATTCAGACATAGGCAAGATAGATGCACTTATGTATGAATGAGTAGATCCTGGATCAATCAAAGCAAGAACTGAAATGCTAAATAAAGAAAATATACCCGCAATGACTGCTGAAGCATCCGGTTGCCTCTACATCACATACATTCGCTGAGAAGACCCAGCCTCATCTGGTCTACTGCCTCCGGATGTAGAACCTCCTCTCTGACTAATTCAAGGTCGACCGCCTCTACTGAAACCTCTGCCCCCTCGACCACCTCTGCTGACACTAGGTCAAGAAGCTGCAGTATCAGTCTGTCTATCCTACTGTAGCTCAGGGCAATCTTTGATGAACTGGGCTGGTGACCAACATCTAAAACATACTCCTGATCCACCCGTCTTCCAACAAGCACCCACATGTGTCCTACCACAATGAACACATGTAGGTGGAGTAGACCTCTGAACCACTGGAGTCGGAGCACTCGCTACAGAAACTGTAGGTTTCGATCTCTGCCTCTGATACTGAACTGACCTACTCGACTGCCTTTGGCTCCTACTGACTCTCGGAACAAAACTCCCTCGGCCTCTCTTCATAGATGAAGACCCTGCCTCAAACTGGGATCTCCTAACTCTGGTCTCCTCCTCAGTAGCAGCTGCTGCAATACCCTGTGCTCTCTCAACACTTCTAGCTGCTGCAACCAATTGAGAAAAATCTTGGTACCGAGAACCAGCAATAATATTGTAATATCCTAATGTATGCCCTAGAAGTTTTGCATATTGTTTTTGTTTGCTTAAATGGAATGTATATGTTATGTGATAAGAAAAGAAATTAGAAGAGAATGTTTATGTATTTGTGTTTTGGGAAAGAAAAGAGGGTGTAGAGAAAATTGTATATGTTGCTTATATGATATATATATAACATATAAGTTGGTCAAAAGAGTGGTTAAGGGAAGAAGATATTTTCATTTGTGATAGGTGAAATTACTTAATTGGGCATATAAGAGACAATAGGTTAATTAAATGGATGAAGGGTGTTTTGGTAATTGCTTTAATTGAAACACTTGGTGGAGATTAAAAGAAGAGTTGACTTTGTTTCTTGTGGTTCATTTCTTCTTTCTTCTTTGTGTGGCCGGCTCCTCCATAGACAAAGGAAAGCAAGAGACAAAGAGAAGATCTTGAAGAGTTAAGCTCAAATTGAAGGAAGGTTAAGTGATCAAGTTGATGATTCAAGAAGTTTTATAACTTTGGTAAGTTCTCTTTTGATCTTTTTGTTTATTTGATATGATGTTTGGATTTGATAGATGATCTAAGAGTGTTTTACTTGATTTTGATATATTTAAGGGTGTTTGATTAGTTTGATCTTGGATTTTAAGGATAAATTGAAGGAAAGAGTAAGTTGATTGAAGGAGATGATGTTGTGTTGTGTTTAGGGTTTTGAGATGATTTGGTGTTTTGCGTTTGATGTGTGTTTTGGTTTGTTTTTGGTGTTGTTGCAAGTTTAAGATGGTTTTTGGGTATGTTTTGTGAAGATTTTTTTGAAGAAGATGTTAATGAATAGAAGTGTGTTGTTGAGTGTTTGGTTATTTTGGCCGGAATCTTGATTTGTGGCCGGACACGCCCATGAGCACGTCCAGGGTTTTTAGGTGTGTCAATTGTGTTGGAGGCAGTGGGATTGACACGACCAGTAACACGCCCGTGTTATTGAGCGTGTCACAGCTACTGTGAGATTTGAGAATTTACACGGCCAGGATCACGTTCATGATGTTGGACGTGTTGTTATGTTTGAGAGGCAGAAGGTATTGCACGCCCAGGAACACGCCCGTGTTGTTGAGCGTGTAAATGCTTCTGTATTGTGGAGTTAGGGCACGGTCAGGAACACGCCCGTGTGGGTGAGCGTGTCAAGTTTAGGGTTTACCCTAGTTAACTCTTAATTGGATTATCTCTTGTGTATCTCTAAGCAAGTGTATGTTATTACTTTTGGATTAGGTTTTGAAGCAAGTGATTGATCATTGATTTGAGAAGTGAAGAATCTTGGAAAAGGAAAGTATTTAGGGTTGTGTGATTTGTGATTGAGGTAAGTACAAAGTACATACTTGCATACATTCATATGATGTTGAGATTTAACCTACAATTGATGATATGGATAATGCATATAAATGTTGATATTTATAAATGATGCTATGTGGGATATAATGTGATCATTGATGATGAATTACCTTAATGTTATGATTAAGGCATGTTTGCCTAAATGATGATGAGAATTGAGAATGGAAATGATAATTGAATAATAAATGAATTGTTTGGCTAATGTGTTATTCCATTTTCAGAGTTTGTTGTTGGTTGCATGCCTAATGATAGTAACAATCTCTTGAAGTTAGGTTGGATTTGATCCTTGAAGCCAAGTTGGGTTGAAGTTTAACATGTTTTACTCCCCATGAAGCTTGGTTGGGTCTAGTCCTTGAAGCCTAATTGAGATGTTACAACCCTTGAAGCTAGGTTGGGTTGGTTCTTGAAGCCAAGTTGGGTTGATACTTAGCATGCTTTGTTCCCCTTGAAGCTTGGTTGAACCTAATCCTTGAAGCCTAGTTAGGTATATGATATTGATAAATGTGATAACAAAACCAAAGCATTAACTCTGAAAATAGAATGGCATATTAGTGTGTTTTGGGCCCATGTTTGTCTTTGTTTAATGTGATTCATGAATGGTTATATGGAATGTAAAAGTATGTTGTTAGCTTTACATCTATGATGTTGTTTTTATTAATAAGGTGTGTGGCATTGCATTGCACTAAAGCATAACATTAGCATGATTTGTCTTACTAAGCCGTTGGCTTAGCGCGATAGTGTTAATCGCGCAGGTGATAGAGTTGAATCCGAGAGCTCTTCGAGACCGAGTGAGAGTAGACATTGAAGAGTTGATTTTGGGACTTAAAGATCAGAGAAAGCTGCCAATCATGTATAACCCTTTTATATTTTGTAAAGTATTGTTATAATGTAAATATATGTATATTTGTAAATATTTTCTATATTCCGCTGCGTATTAAGTAAATGTATATATATATCTATTTGTTTTATATTACAAGTTAATGACTTATTTTCTATAATGTATAATGAGAAAGATTATAGTATCTTTTAAAATGTTTTGAATGTTAATAAAATCCGTAGCATCCCTATATTCAGTGCACGTATATTACATTGTAGTGTTTGTAGCGTGCGTGTATTGGATGTGGGGGTGTTACAAATACACATAATAGAGGGCCTCAATCCCTCCTCAAATCTCCTACACCGGTCAATCTCATCAGAAATAATCCCACCGGCATAGTGACTCAACCGGATATACTCTATCTCATACTCTGTCACAGTCCGGTTATCTTGTCTCAGATTTAGAAATTCCATCTTCTTGACATCCTTATACTCCCTCAGAGTATATTTCTGCTCAAACTCCCGCAGAAAATCACCATAAGACAAAGTAGGTGGATCATCCATGGCATGTGGAACTGTCTTCCACCAATCATAAGCATCTTTCTGCAGAAGGGATCTAGCATAATCAAATTTCTCTTCAGAAGTAGCTTGCAACTGAATAAATACCCTCTGCACTCTATCCAACCACTACTTAGCTATTGCAGGATCTGTAGTACCAAAGAAATCTTCAGCCCCAAATTTCCTCAATTTATCATAATGCCTTACTGGTACTTGTGGTTGTGGTGGCTGTGGCGGCTACACTGGAGCTTGCCTCAACAATTCTACCACATGTCTTAGCCAAACTGGCAGAACCTCATCAGCAACTGGTCTCTCTGGCATAGGAACAGGTGCCTCTCCAGCTCTCTCAACCCTAGCTCCATCTCTACCCTCTTCTGGAGCTACACTCTCAGCACTACCTTCTATGGATTGACGTGACTGAGACGCCATCACTACCTATATCTGCAAACACAGTAGAATATACCTCATCAAAGATCAGAGACTGCCAATACTAAAACATGTATCTTATTTAAAAACCAACTTTTAGAATCAAAAACTTCTTTTTCTTACAATTTACCTAGGTTGAGAATCTCAAACCTAGGCTCTGATACCAAAATAATTGTAACAACCCTATATCCCGTATACGCACACTACATACTACTACATCTGTAATATACGTATACCAAATACGGGAGTGCCACGGTTTATAATAAGCAAACCAATTTTACTCTTCTACAATAATATAAGAAAACTTAAAACACTTCATATTATATTATAAACTATACTAGATAAAACATTTATACATTATGCAGCGGAAAATGTAGTGGTATTTACATATATAAATACATCAAAATCCATGTTTACAAAACATAAAATTTATACATGTTTGGCAGTTCATCTCTGATCTTTAAGCCCACAATCAACACTTAGAGTCTAGACTCGACTCGGTCTAGAAGAACTCTCCAGTTCTACCCTTTCACCTACGCGATGAACCACAATCGCGCTAAGCCAACGGCTTAGTGGTACAACCTACAATAACAATATGCTTTAATGTAATGCTAATGTCACACATTCATATGTAATAAACAATACATAGGAATATTATATTTCAAAACCTTACATTAAGTCTTATAATTCATTTATTTCACCATTTATAATTTGCATTTAAACAAAGACAAGCATGGGCCCAAAAGACACTAATATGCCATTCAACTTTCAGAGTTAATGTTTTGGTTCAATTATCACATTTATCATCATCCCAACTAGGCTTCAAGGATTAGGCTCAACCAAGCTTCAAGGGGAACAAAGCATGCTAAGTATCAATCCAACTTGGCTTCAAGAACCAAACCCAACCTAGCTTCAAGGGTTGTAACATCTCAACTAGGCTTCAAGGACTAGACCCAACCAAGCTTCAAGGGGAGTTAACCATGCTAAACTTCAACCCAACTTGGCTTCAAGGATCAAGCCCAACCCAGCTTCAAGAGATTGTTACTATTAGGCATGCCACCAACAACAAAACTCTGAAAAGTGAATAACACATTAGGCACACAATTCTTTCATTATTTCATTAGCGATTCCATTCTCATTTCCTCATAATCATCTAGGCAAACATGCCTCAATTATTTCATTTGCATCATTATAGCCAACACCAATGGCTTCACATCTCATCATTAGGGTATACACAACCAATTACATTGGATATACAATTTGAATGATCATCATATCTTTTACATTATACAATTCATAGCATTAATCAAATGTATCAATAATGTAATAAATTACTTAGCACATTTACAACCCAATGTGTTAAGTTCCAAATGTCATGTAAATGTATGCAATAATGTAGGGTTTGTACTTACCTCAAGAGCAACTCACACCACACCAAACTCCTCTTCCATGAATCCTCAACACTAGGATTAGGGTAACTCAACTCTCTTCAAAACCTAAACCAAAGGTGATCATACATACTCACTTAGAGATACATATGAGATAATATGAATAAGAACCAACTAGGAAAAACTCTACACATGACACGCTCAACAACACGGGCGTGTCCCTGACCGTGCCTTAAACTCACAACATACAAACTTTGACACGCTTAGAACTATGGGCGTGTCACTGAACGTGTAATACATTCTGTCTCACAGAAACATTGACATGTCCAACAACACGGGCGTGCTCATGGCCGTGTCAATTCTTCACCAACACAGTAGCTATGACATGTTCAATAACACAGGCGTGTTACTGATCGTGTCACCCATCCAAGAACACAGAACCATTGACACGCCTAAAGACCTGGCCATGAATATAACCATGTTGCAGATTGAAAACGGCTTTTACCAAATTCCTATAGCATTGGAGGATCACCACAAGACACCCTTCACATGTTCCCTTTGAACAATTGCTCTTCAAAGGATGCTACTTAGGCTTTGCAATACACTAGGTAATTGTCGGAGTTGCATGCTATTCATCTTCTTAGACATGGGCGACAATTACATTATGGATGGAAGGAGAACTTCATATCGCATATGGGAACAATGGAAATTAGGTTTCTTCTGAACTCTCTCTTTTAATTTATGCATGCTTACATTGAGGACAATGTGAATCTTTAAGTGTGGGGTGCAATTTGTGCTTTTTACTTTTAATTTATCTTTGTTTAAGTTTAGTTAATGTTTTCCCTTGAATAAATGAATGTTGAAAAGTTCAATTGTTATAAGATTGTTGATAGATGACCTTTGAATTTTTGAAGGTTGAATTTGAGAATTGATTAGAATTTGTACTTATTGTCAATTTTGATGGTTATTCTTTGCATCACCTTTAAACTAGTGAGGAATTGAGCCATCAACTTATTATTCTTTATTGTGTGTAAACATCTTTGATTAATGAATTGCTAGAACTTGCTTTGACATGCATTTTGAGACTACATAAAAATTTCAATTAGGCATCAATATGGTTAAAGCAATTAGGTGAACCCATTTTTGCTTAAAAAGACCAACATTATATCTGACCTTAGTTAGCCAATTTTGAGCTTATTTTATTTTTCCTTTTCTTTCTTTTTCACAACACCATTAGCTTGAACCTTATTGTTTTAACTATTTCCCTTGCATTAGGTTAAGAGAATTTTAAAAGCGTTTATGATTGAGTGTTGTGTTAAATAAAGTGTGGGGTTAAATTTAGTGGGTTCAAAATTACAAATTATTTTCTTCTTTAGTTGCAAACCCTAAAAAAACAAAAACATAAGAAAAAGATAAAAATCAAAAAAAGAGAAAAATCAAAATAATAGAAGTTGTTCTTTTTCGTAGTGTTGGAATAAGTTTGGGAATGATCATTGCAAAATTTAATAAGTGAGTTCCCTTGAAAAGCTCTTTAATATCAAGTGATAGGTGAGTGGAAGGTGTTTTGGGATTGTTGGGTTATACATATGATCGGTTACCTCATTCTTGAAGTGCTTTTGAACTTAATGAATAAGTTCACATTTCCTAAATGTCATGCCTTTACCTAAGCCCCATTACAACCAAAAGAAAGACCTTATGATTGATGCTTGATTGTAATTAGGTGGTGGAGATTTGATTGATAAGCAAGCCTATAGATATAATCTTTCATTGAATGTTGAGAGCTTAAACACTACCTAATTAAACACTTAAGAGGTATTATGAGGGAATGACAGTTTTTGGTATGCATGGATTGACCATTAAATTGCTTGAGTACTGATTGTTCTTGATTTGCTAATGATTGTGGATTTAATAAAATGGGAGTCTTGATACATCTTTATAACTCTTGAACTTGACTAAATTTATCTTGTTTAGTTTGTTTTGAATTTGACTTTGCTTAGGGACAAGCAAAGAATTAGGTGTGGGTTAGTTGTTTGGATCATCTATGTGTTTATGTTTAGTGTGATTTTATTGGCTTTTGATTGATTTTTCTTTTAATTTGTGTTCAAAGTTTGTTTAAAGTATTTGATCCAGGATGAAGAACAAAACGATGGAGGTTTAATTCAATTTGATGGATTATTAAGGTGAAAAAATATGAGACACGGCCAAGTCACTTCATGGCCTGGCCGTGTCCTCATCCAAGGAAAGAGACAGGAAAATTTGGCAGAGACAGACACACTCAAGAGACATGGCCAACCCATTGGCCATGTCGCATGACACGGCCAAGGCCTTGGCCGTGTCCCATATGAAGAGCAAAGCAAAGCTAGAAATGCAGTGGAGAACACACTCAAGAGACACGACTAAGCCATTGGCCGTGTCACATGACACCGCCAAGCCCTTGGCCGTGTCCCACTTGGAAATTCAAGATGGTATTGAGGCAGCCATGGACATGGTCACATGGCTTGGCCATGTCCATAAGAAAATTGACACGGCTAAGTCACTCATGACTTGGCCCTGTCTTTTGAGAATTCTTTCAATTATTTACATGAAATGGGGACAAAGTGGGAGACAACAAGTGCCATCTTTTAAAAAGAAATATTAAAAGAAGAATAGGGTTGCCTAATTCATGGGATGAAGACTTAAAAAATGAGAAAGTGGGAGACAAAGTGGAGTGTGTGAGTTGGAAAGAATGCTTTGTGTCTCAAGAAATTAAAAAGAATGGAAGGAGGAGATATACATATACACATTGGAGCTAGAAGGAAAAGAGTTCTCTCTTGGTTCATCTTCTTGTTATTGGTCTTGAGAGAGACCATGAACATCACCTTCATCTTCAACTTCCATAAACAAGATTCTTAACATTTTTGGGGATATAATTGGGTGAGCAAGCTCTTGTGAAGGTTAGGGTTTGAAGAAATATTGATTGAGGAGTTGGGGGCTTGAGAGAGTGACCATTCCATCTTTCAAGAGGAGAGCCATTGATTGAAGAAGGCTTGTTAGTTCTTCATCATATTCAAGGTGGAGCTAGGAAGAAGACTAGAAGTCCAATTCTTAGCATCTTCAAAGGGGTTTTTATATTCTTTCTTTTAATTCACTTCTAGATTGTTATTATTTGTTAAGAACATTAATATTTCAATGGACAATAGTGATTTGATTTATATTGAGATGAATATTTGTTTTAAATTGATGATGATGAGCTAAATTACTCATGCCTAGGGTTTGTAGTATATTTGATTGAATGACTTGATTTGATATTTCCATTAATATACCTTGTTACTAGTTGGTTGTATTGGATTGAATGTTAGGTTGATAGATTAGCTACCTATTTATCTCTAGATATTGATTGAAGGACCGAGAGGTGAAATTTGATATTGAAATTACGCAATCAACTACCCTAAGAATGAATTAGAAATATAAGTTCTAGGGTTTATTAATTTGCAAATTCAAAACAATTGGTTGTTGTTAATTCATGAATGTGAAAACTAATGAATTGGTAATGACTAATTAAACTCAAGGAACAAATTAAAATACAAGGTCATGTTAATAGATAATTTAAGAGTTAAGCTTTGATTAAATTGATCTACAACCCTAGGCACCGTTCTTAGAATTGAAATAATCTGGTACAACCATTACACACGTTACTTTTAATTTTAATTGCTTTTCACCACTACATCAAACATCACACTCTTGTTTTTAAATTTCTTTCTAATCAAACTATTTCATAGAATTGCTTCCTTGTGGGATGACCTTGGGGCAATCACTATTTCTATAATTGCCTCATATACTTGCGAGTGTTGCTTGTAGTTGTAATAAGCTGACCGCAGCAGTGTATATGCATAATTTGCTCTTGGAAACTTAATTCTAGAGCTTAGTGAGCCTAGTGTTGTCTTTTTAGGATTTTTAGGCTTAGTTTGTGCATGTGTATTCTTTACAACTTCAACACTAGAAGTTTGAGTTATAGAGGCTTTAATAAACTGTGAGCGGGACCTCACTCCCGGTGGAATGCTTCTTGCGACTTCGGTACTGTTTAGGCTCAGGCCTTAGATAAAACGGGCCTAAGCCCTGAGAAAAATGGAGTTGCCACCTGGACGGGCCGGAAAAAAGAAAGGGGTGGATGACTCAATTCCTAAGGAATCCCCATCCCCCTAATGGGTTTGAAAAGTTAGGTATGTATGGGGAAGGTGAGAAATGGCCTCCTTTGCAAGTCTTAATATTATAAAATTCTTAAATATAACAATATTATCCATACTACATGCAACAATTAAAATAAAGCATCGTTATATCAAAATCAAAGTAATATCCAAACAAAATAAATAAATGGACATCCATCCAAGGATGGAAACATGTCCTTACATAGTCCATGTCTAAAACTAAATCGGACACCCACCAAAAGGTGGAAACGTGTCCTTTACATTGATCCAAAAACTTTAAAATAAAATAAATTACATGATGCTCACGACATGAGGTACCCAAAATATGGAAAAGTACCTCTTACAATGTTTTGAAACCAAACCAAATTAATAAAAACAAACAACCAACCATTCATCATAAATAAATCATTCATTGAACACATAAATTGAATATATAAATAAATCATTAATCAAACAATATAATAAACATTCATCCAATTTAAATAAAATAGTAAATATATAACCTTAGGGGTTCATGCATCAATTAGGGTTTCTTGGGTTTTATGTTTAACAATTAGGGTTTTGCATATACTAGTTTAATTAGTTGAGAAACATTTTAAAGAAATAACATGGCTATTGGATGTTTGAATATAAAAATTAGATTTGAAATAAATTAGGGTTTGAATCTAAAGAATGGATATTTTGGATTTAGGATTTCGGAAGTTATATAAAAATAATATTGAAAATTTAGGGTTTAAATAAGTAAGATTGAAAATTATGAAAATTGGTTTTTTAGATTAGGCATTTGAAAAAATAAGCTACTATGATTTTAGGAAAATAGATTTGGTTAGGGTTTTAAGAAAACAGATCATTGTGGCTTTAGAAAAGTGTAATTTAGGGTTTTAGATTTTGAAAATATGTGCTACGGATATTAAGGCATTAGGGTGTTTGAAGAAATATTTTTAGGGTTTCAAATAAATTTTGGATGGTTTGTAGAATAATTGATCAAATTGTATGATGAAACAATTAATCCAGCTTGATGAAGCTACTGTAAACATAAACAAAGAAATAGAGATTCAAACCTCCGTTGTTGGTTCCACCACAATCTTTGAATTTTGGTTGAATAATAATAAAGATAGTGTAGGCTGACTTTTGTTGGATTGTTGTTTGCTACCTCTTGATCTTTCAAGCTTGCGATTGGCCAAAAAAAAATCCAAAAGTCCAAAGTCAAGTAAAAAATTTTAGCCCCTTAATTTTTTCTTTAATGTGGTATTTATAAGAAAAAGTCATAAACCTAATCCTAATTGGCTAACAAAATAAAAAAATTTTAGGAAATAAAATTAGAAACAAAGTAGAAAAACCGCGTGCGGGACGGGAATGCGAAAGTGCGCTGGCAAAAAAATTACTACGGGCTCTGGGCACGGGCCAGCCAATTCACCGCAGGAAAATCTTGCGGTGAATTGGCCTATGGCCATTTTTTTCTATGGTGAAATTGCTTGTGGCCAATTCGTCTTCGGCGATGAAAATTTTTCGTCACTGATTCTTTTGTCTCCGATTTTTATTTATTTATTTTTATCTTCTTTTTTTTACTGTTACCTTTTTTTTATTTTCATTAAAAATAAATATTGTAAGTAATGAATATTAAAATAAATATTATTTAATTAAAATACCACAAAATTATTTTGGACTATTTTTAAAAAAATATATTGGACTAGACTAGGTCAAAAATTAAGGGTCTACAGTTTGCCCCCTGCTTGAGCAATTTGAGACTGCAGCAAAAGAGAGCGAAAAACAATGTGATTTTTGACTGGATTTAGAGCCATACTAGACTCCGTGCTCAAGGTTGGTTTGAGCTCTAGACTAAAAAATAATTAGGGTTCTGGACCTAAGGTAAGTTCTGGACTTAAAAATAATTTGGGTTCTGGACCCGAGGTGAGCTCTGGACTTAATTTGGGTTCTGGACCTGAGGTAAGTTCTGGACTTAAAAATATTTAGGTTCTGAACCCGAGGTGTGTTCTTGACTTAATTTGGGTTCTGGACCCGAGGTAAGTTGTAGACTTAAAAATAATTTGAGTTCTGGACCCGAGGTGAGTTCTAGACTTAATTTGGGTTCTGGACTCGAGTTAAGTTCTACATTTAAAAATAATTTGGATTCTGAACCCGAGGTGAGTTCTAGACATAATTTGGGTTCTAGACTCGAGGTAAGTTCTAGACTTAAAAATAATTTAAATTCTAGACCGAGATAAGTTCTGGGCTTAATTTAGGTTATGGACCCGAGTTAACTTCTGGAATTAAAAATAATTTGGGTTCTGGACCCAAGGTAAGTTTTGGACTTAAAAATAATTTGGGTTTTGGACCCGATGTAAGTTCTGGACTTAATTTAGGTTCTGGATCCGAGGTAAGTTCCAGACATAATTTAGTTTTGGACCTGAAGTAAGTTCTTAATTTAGGTTCTGGACCCAAGGTAAGTTCTGGACTTAAAAATAATTTGGGTATCTGCAAAAAATGATTGTAGTCAGTAGGATACTAAAGAAATTTGCAAAAAATTTAGTTATTTTTTACCATGCCTATATCTTCTTGCCCCTTGCGTAAAAAAATATTTTAAAAGTACAAAATATTTATATATACACAAATATCTGAATAATTGAATTGAATAATTCAGTTTACTATTTATTCACTGTGTAGTAACTATTTATGCACTATTCACTAACTATTCATTTTCTATTTATCAATAGTAATATTTAATTTTCTTTATCACGAGAATACTATTTTTTCTTTTTTCTTTTTGTCTTTTTCCTTTGCAATTTTTCTATATAAAGCTCGGCTCATTTCTACCACATTCATCCAAACTCACATATTTTGATAGATAAATCAAAGGGTTTAGCATGGAGTAGAGGAGAAAATGCATGTTTCGAGATCAGGACCCCGATCCAATGCTAAGTTATTGGAATTTATCCGATAGCATGAAAATAGAACTGTAAGTCTGCTAGCTGGGATGCAGCTTCATCGTAGTTCAAGTAAAAAAACTAAGGTAACAATGCAATTTAATATTTTAACAACACAAATATGTATATATTTTTAGTTTTTGTTTTGTTTTTGTTTTATGATTTAGGAAAAATAAATTAATTAGATGACTATATTTAAGAATTTAATAGACAAATATATATATAGATTAAAATAGAACAAAATGAATAAATTTAGTATATAAATCAGTGGTATTGGTATGATGATATGCTTACCTTGTGTTAACTTACCTAGCTCTGTGTTAGCGCGATCGTTGTGTTATCTAGGGTGGACGATGTGTCTACAAAGCCCGATAATGATATGATGTAGCACCCTCTGAGGTAAAATGGATTGTCCAAGATTGAGAGGAGTGTAGTTCAAGCATTGTCGGAGCGGTGGATGGACACGACCCATACTTTTCACCTACCTATAGGAGAGATGACCATTGACCAGTCAATTATACAACCATAACTGGTATCCGGTACTATGGCCTTTCGGTCCCTCTTACCAATGGTATTCTTACATTCGAAGAAGTACAATAGTTAATCGGTATGAAACCATCATTAAAAGGGCCTTTCAAGATAAAAATTGAGCCGATTCGGAGTTATTGGATGAACTATAAAGGATGGGTTCATAGGGAAACATCCAAACAATATGCCAGAGGATTGTTACTGTATCTGCTTGGGTCGACCATTTTATGCAGCACTGAATCTGCCATCCATTTGTCGATGTTGAGGGCCCTTATTGATATGAGTATGGTACCGCTTTACGGTTGGGGTAAAGCTTGCCTTGCCTGTCTCTATCATGGACTGGATAAGATTTGCAGAAATAAGAAGTCTTTCGTTGGCATCATGGTGGTTGTCGAGGTACTCTTCTTCTACCAATGTCAATTTCATTCTTATTCTTGCATGAATTTGATTTTTATTATTGCTATAGGTATGGGCATATGAGCATAATCTTGTGAGGGTGCATGGCATTTCCCAAGAGAGAGTCGGGTAATCGAGATTGAATTTTTGGTTGTCCGATCATATAGCAGTTTTCGGCTCTCACCATGTGCACACCCAGTGCTATTTCTTGAGTTGCTTAACCTGAGGCTGATAGTATTAGTATACTTTAAAATTTATATAAAAGTTCACTTACCTTATGTCATTTTGTAGGTCAATTTGGCTTGGTAGAACACAGAAGAGCAAACGAACTGGACTTCTTCCATGAATGCCGCATTGCCTTTTCAACATACTCGTCGAGTCATTGCCGACCTTGTGTCTAGTGGCTAGTTTCTCTGGGAGAGAGTGTATGAGTGTGTAGACCCTTAATTTTTCCAGTCCAATACATTTTATTTAGTCCAAAATTATTTTTGTTGTCTAATTGGTCCAAAATAATTTTTGATAAATAATTTTTGCTTTAGTATCTGATTTTTATTAAGAAAAAATAAAAATAAACTAATAAAAGTCAAAAAAATAAAAATAAAAATAAAAATCGGAGTCGGAAAAATGGTCGCACGGGCCAAAGGGCATTTCACCCGTAGATTTTTTCTGCGGGCGAAATGGTCGCCCGCAGGAATTTCCTACGGGAGACGCCCGCTCCTCGACAACTGCCGCAGTTTCCTGCGGCAGATTTTTTTACCAGCGCATTTTTTCCTGCTGTAATTTTTTTTCGAAAGCGCAATTTTTTCGACGCAAATTTTTTGAAACCTAATTCAATTAGGTTTCGGTTTCCTTTTCTTATTAATATTACTTGCCGTGATTAATTAGGAATAAACCATATCAAACCACTATAAATAAGGACTAAAGGAAATGAAAAAGAGGGGAGGCCGAAAGGGACAGTGAGAAAGAAAATCCAAATCCGTGAAGGAACAGCTTAAATTCAATTGATTTTTAAAGTAGCAAAAACACGATTTAAAGGATTAAAAAAGGCAAAAAGGCTGGTCTTTTGAGCTTGTTCATCCAAGAAGCAATTTTGGTGCAACTTACAAAATAAGGTATGAAATTCTAATTTCTTTATATTTTTTCACAGTAGCTAAAACTAGAATTTTGTGTTTTTCAAAAGTTAAAATCTTAAAACTTTAATTTAGTTTTTCTAAAGTCAAAAACCTTATTTCGTTGGTTTATTTTCCAAAAGGCTTAAAATTGTTATTTTTACTTCTTTAAAACCTTAAAACCCTAATTAAACATATTTTTCAACAAAACCAAAATTTGATTCTGTTTCTTTCAAAATTTTAAACTTGGTTCTATTTCTTCCAAAAAGCCATAAAAAACATCTATTCTATTTATAAAAACTTTAATCCGTTTGTTTAAATTCATAAAACCTCATGAAATCATCAAATTGTCTTTCTAAACCCTAATTCAAATTCATCACCCGAGACCCTAATTTTAAATCCTAAAACCCTAATTCAACTTCTAAACCTAAAATAATAAACTCTAAAACCTTAAAACTTAATTTTTTCTAAGCCCTAATCGTTTAAAATATTAAAAACCATAAAACATAAATACTTTAAATTTTACACAGTAGCTTGAAATCGCCATTTAAAACCACAAATCAAAAATATTTCAAAGTGTCTAAAACCCTAGTTTCATGATTTCACCATTCAAATATTAATTTAGTTAATCAAAGAGTCTTGCCAAACTTTTAAAACATAAAACCCTAATCTATTTTAATTTCATAAAAAGTCACAGTAGCTATAATTGGACTTTTATTTGCTTTATTCAATTCCATATTTGATTATGTTTTGATTTATTTTATATGCTTTAATTTATGTAATTCAATGCTTAGTTTATTTTATTTATCATGGATGGATGTTTATTTTTTATTGATATTTGAAACCTTTGATGATTGATTTATTTATTATGAATGGTTATTTACTTTTATCAATTTATTTAGATTTCCAAATGTTGTAAGAGGTATGTTTCCACTTGGTGGGCACCTCATCAGTTAAATATCATGTAATTTAATTTGCTTTTCTATCTTAGAACTTATGTAAAGGGCATGTTTCTACCTTTCAGTGGGTGTCCTATTTAGGCATGTGATGTAAGGACATGTTTTCATCTTCGGATGGGTGTCCATTTATTTGTTTTGTTTTGTTTGGACATTGCTTTGATTTTAATATAATGATGTTTTCTTTTTATTGTGTGTAGTATGGATAATATAGTTATATTTAAGAATTTTATAATATTAAGACCTGTAAAGGAGGCCGGTTCCGATGAACCGGGCGTTGTGGGGGTACTGGGCCATTTCTCACCTTCCCCACACATATCTAACTTTCTGAACCCATTAGGGGGTTGGTGATTCCTTAGGAATCGAGTCATTCACCCCTTTCTTTTTCTAGGCCAGTCCGGATGGCGACTCCATTTTCTCCAGACTTAGGGCCTTATTCTCTAAGGCCCCAGCCTAAACAGTGCCGAAGTCACAAGAACTATTCCACCGGGAGTGGGGGCGAAAATCCCAGCTCACAGTGGCGACTCCACTGAGGATAAGAGATGTTGATTCCGTTGGTCTTTATATTATTCTACTCTTTCTTATAATGATATTATCCATTGCATCATCTTAGATTGCATCGTGTGCGTGAGTTAGGATGTCGTGTTACCCGTGTTGTGTTATGTAAGGGATACCATACTTTCACTCAAGGTATGGAGATCGAGCATGGCATAACCACTCATAGCCTCTTAGCATTTGGTATATACTTGCTATGGGAACCTAAGCCTTTTTACCTAAAGACTAAAGCTCATGTAATTGGCCTAGTTACTTTCCTTAGGCTTTACCCCAAATGGATGTTGTTTGACTATGATTAATTTATCTTGGCTTAAATCATGGCTTATTTGGTTTGTTCTTTTTCTAATATGACCTAAGTATATTGTAAGCTCCAAAATAAATTTTTCTTTAAAATCCAAAAGACCAAAGCTATTTTCAAAATTTTTTCAAGATGGTCTTTGGACATAAGACTTTTCTAAAAACAAATAAAAAATTCTTTGGCCCATGGCCCAAATACTAAGCCCAAAATCCATTTTTCTAAAATCTTTTACAATGGGCTTAGGAACAAAATTATTTTCATCCAACCATTTTTTACAAAGAGCTTGCAAAAATATTTAGGTCAATTATGAGATACCAAAAATCAATTGTGGGCCTAGTTTATACTAAGAATAAATTAACCATGGGCTTGTTTTTGGCATGAACCATTAGTTACTCTTTTCAAGTGAAAAATCTATTTATAATAAACCTCTTAATTTCATTTTAATCCAATATAGAATAAAAGCTACTATAGTTGTTTGAATGGATTAAAACCTAATTAATAGGAATTATCATGGATTGATTTTCATTTTCGAAAATATAACTATTGGTTAAAACGTCCGAGGGAATTATTCGAAAGCAAGATACCCCATGTTGGTATTTTGTTAACCATATACCTAGGAAAAGAGACTCACCATTCGTGTGTGGATGTTATAAGGTTGGAAGGAACGTCCTATTTTTATTTGTTGATTGTTTGTGCATACATGCATACATGCATACATTTGCATCTCATAGCATTGATCCTTTCTGGCTCACAGCCCTGGATTACGATAGTTCTAAAGCTTACAACAATTTGACCTACGCCGGAGATGAAGTATCTAGCAACGACTCAATCACTTGCTCACCTAAAACAATGGAACCCGAACAAATTCAAAGGATGGTGGATGAGGCCCTCAATGCCAAGATGGAAGAAATCAAAGAGGCCCTAGCTGAGACCATGAAGAACCAGTTAACTGCAATCTTAGAGAACCATCCCGAGACGTCTGCTAGCACTAAGAAACGAAAGGACAAAGGGAAGACCAAAGTTAGTGAAGTGGTTTTTGATGAAAAGGTGATCATTGATGATGATAATGATTGGGCTCAATACTACCAAGATGTTCAAGAGAAGAAGAAAGAACCGAGGGTTGCTGAGAAAGCAACTATTGAAAAGACCGAGACCTCCAATGTTGAAAAGATAATTGTTGATTTAGAAAAGAAATTTGAGAAGAAGCTGAAAACCGAAGAGATGTCTAAGATTGACAAACTATTTGAACAAGATGAAGAGGTCCCTTATAAATTCAAGATGCCTTCCTTTGCTAAGTACAATGGCACCGAAAATCCTCATCTTCACATGAAGCAATACATCACTACCATGCAGTCTGCCCGAGCTACTAAGGTTCAAACCCTAAGGTACTTTATGCTCTTATTGGACCCTGTTGTCCAAAACTGGTTCAATACCTTAGATGATGGAACGCAAAAGAGTTGGGATCTACTTTACAAAGCCTTCATCCAACAATACGGATATAATATTGAGTTGGAAGTTACCTTGATGGAAGTGGAGTCCATTAGGCTAAGGCCGAATGAGAATTTTGTAGATTATGTCAAGAGATGGAGAAACAAGGCCGCTTTACTCAAGAAGAGGCCTGATGAATCCGATCAAATAAGGATGATTGTGAGAGGGGTATTGCCTAATCTTCACGAAAGGATATCTCACACCCTTATAAGGGATTTCAAAGATTTTCTCCAAGCTCGTCTTCAAATTGAAGAGTGGGAAAGGGAGAAGATTCACTTTTCAATGAGAAGGAATGAGAAAGGGAACAACCAGCCTAACAATAAAAGCATACAAAAAGAAGTTGATGTTAATGCCACTAGTCAAGGAGGAATGAGGCAGTTTTCAGAATTAGAGAAGCCACTGTCTTGGGTTCTTAATAAGTTGCAAAAGAAGGGATTGTTACAACCTTTGACTCCTTGTCCTTTGCCTAATCCTCTTCCAACTAACTTTGATACTAGTGCATTTTGCCAATTCCATCAAAGGCCTGGACATGAAATGGACAATTGTATGAAGTTGAGGCATGGGATCCAGAATTTAATTGATAATGGCAAGTTACCTGATTCAGATAAGCCCATACCAAAGGTAATCCATTTCCAAGGTTCAATAGGGTGCCACCACCAGCAGCCTTCATGGTAGGAAAAGGATTGGAAGAAGATTTTGTTTTATCATCCTTTCAAGATGGGGATATTGAAGATATGAAAGGAAAAGAAGCCTAACTCAACAAACTTTCCTTAACTTGAATGTTGCTATTCAATTTTACTTTCTTTAATATTTAATTGGAACTATTGTGTTTTTCAAATTTAAATTTGTTTGAATAAATTACATTTATCAAAAATTTTGTTGGTCTTTGTTCATTTTGGTGCTCAACCAATGAGGAATCTAGCTTGATAATTCATGAATTAATATATTTATGCATCATGACTTGAATGACTTTACTAGGTGAGGGAATTGCTCTATAGCATTGAGTTGTGTATGCTTACTTAGAGAGGGCTCCTGCATAATTACCTATGTCAAGGTCCTAGTCAGTCTTAGAACATGCTTTGACAAGCTTTCAAGGCAAAATTGAACTCTGCTTATTTAAGAGAGAAATGATCTAGGCATTGTTTAGTTAGCCAACAACTAGTATCCACCCAATTAAATATCAATCCCTAGTTGTCCCCTTGAGCCTTCATAAAATTTTAGCTTTCTTTTCATTGGTTTACAAACCCTAATAATCTACCATGAGCTGTTGTGATACTTTTGACAAGTCTTATGATCACTAAGATAAAGAGGCAAAAAGATTAAAGAAAGCAATGATTAGTCAAGATTATGAGGATAGTTGAAGTTCTCAATACTATAAAGATAGTTGAAGTTCTCAAGACCATAAGGGTAGTTGATGTTTTTAAGACCATAAGGGTAGTTGAAGATTTTCTAATATCTCCAATATATCAAGACAACATCAGAGTAACAAATGATTTATCCCTATTAAAGTAGATTTATGTTACTCCACTCATCCATTATTGGAAGCCCAAGTTGGTACAAACAAGACAACTCTTCTAGAGCTAGAACCAAAAAAAAGAGAAAAAAAGAAAAAAAAAAAAGAGAAGAAAACAAAACAAAAATGACAAAAAGAAAAGAAAAAGAAATAAAAAAGAAAAAAAGAAAAGAAAACCCAAAATGGTTCAAAAAGCCAACTGAGTTCTCTTTTACCTAAGACAACAAAAGGCTTCCATTTGATTTATAAGGACGGTTTGACTTGAATTGGTCCAACCCAACTAAAGATTCAATCAAAATCAAAGGAAAAGGAGAAAGACCATTCAGTTCTTAAAAGTTCAGTCCTACAAGGAAGAAGGACAAAATGTTAAAATGATCAAAGAAAGGGAAGAGTAAGAAAAATAAAAATAAAAAAAAGGGAGAAGAAGAAAAGAAACAAATTTGGGTAACAAACTTTTTGGTGGGCGCAAAGACTGTCCTAATCAAGATCCAGATTAATGCCAAGAAGATAGAAGGAGTTTGGGGACTAGAAAGATTGCTCCCAACTATCTAAAGTTCCAACAAGAAAGTTATAGTGTGAGGGTTTGTCCATTGTGTCACACTAGCTCCAATCTCAAAATGGCCTTCACTTAAACATGTGTCCCTTATAGGCCCCATTTCAAACCTATCAAAGACCTGTTGATCTCTCTTGGTAGGTAAAGTCTATTAGTGAGATAGTTTGGATGAGTATGCATATGAGATAGACAATATTTAAACTCAAATGAGACCTTTGGCCAAGTAATGTGTATGTGCCTATCTGAAGTGCAATAGTTCTTACTTAAATAGAAATGACTCCAGAGTTTAGTACGGTAACTAGGGTTGTCATGTTATAGATATGTTAATTTGGAAAGTCAAGTCCTGAGGTACATTGACATTGATTTGGCAAAGCCAACATTTGATTTCAAAATGAAAATTCAAAAATTTCAAAAAATGTTTTGTCATACAAAGCCTTCAAGTTAAGGGAAGTATGTTGAACCTCCAAAGGACACATTGGGCAAAGGAAATTATTATTGGCAAAGTTATGAAGAAACTACCAACTAACATGCTGAGATATAGTTTGAAATAGATGAATCCCTGACTCTGCTAGTTGGGGTCTCCATTATTCATATTTTTAACATCTTGAAGATAAAAGCCATTCCAATGCAAGACTTGAACGAGAGTCTGAAAGGAACCAATGAGAACACTTCTGCTTATCACCTCGGTCTGTGAGTTGATGGAATGATTGTAAGCATTATTCATGCATATCATGCATACATGAGCATAACACATCACACTTTCTTGTCTCGTATTGTCTATTCTTTATCAAAGTGAATAGCAAACACTCTGTGAAGTAAAGAATCAAAAGAAGATGTCAAATCAGGGGGGCATGGAAGGCCCATTGCTTGAGAAATTTCCAGTAATTTTGCAAAGAGAAAAAAATGCATGCTTGTGCGAAGAACTAGACAACAAAAACATCAATTAGAGTCTGCATAGAAAAATCATGGGTTTGAGCCTATACAGGGGGCAAAGTTTCTCCTTTTTAATTTTTTGAGTTTATATATAAAACATTTTCAAACTCACTTGCAAATATCTCACCGCGTAGGGGGAAAAGGAGAGGATATGAAGGCTAGATAAAAGTGCTGAATTTTTTTACAAAAGTGCAAAGGAAGAATAAAAAAGAATGGAATAAAAAAAAGAGAGAAAATTAGAATTCTCAAAAGAATGAAGAGGCAAAAGACAAAAGATCAATCCAGCTAAAAGAATTGAAGCCAAGGTGAAGACCCGATCTCAAAGGATGAAGATCCATATTTTCAATGGTGAAGACCTGATCTCCAAGGATGAAGATCCAATTGCAAGGGTGAAGACCCGATCTTAAAGGATGAAGATCCATTTACAAGGGTGAAGAACCGATCTCAAAGGATGAAGATCAATTTTTTAAGGGTAAAGACCCGATGTCAAAAGATGAAGATTCATTTTCAAGGATGAAGACCCGATCTCAAAGGATGAAGATCCATTTTGAGGGTGAAAAACCATAATGCATAGAATAAACGAAGCAGTTAGATTTCTCAAATGAAAAAAGGTTAGTCAAACTCAATCTCGAGTCCAAGCACCCAAATTCAATTCAATCTTGGGTCCAAGCACCCAAATTCAATTCAATCTCTGGTCCAAGTACCCAATTCCAATTCAATATCGGGTCCAAGCACCCAAATTCAATTCAGTCTTGGGTCCAAGCACCCATTCTTGGGTCCAAGTATCCAATTTTGGGTCCAAGTACCCAAATCAAATCTAATCTCAGGTTCATGTACCCAAATCAAATCAATCTCGGGTCCAAGTACCCAATCCTGGGTCCAAGTACCCAAATCGAATTCAATCCAATCTCGGGTCCAAGTATCCAATCTCAGGTCCAAGCACCCAATCTCGGGTCCAAGTACCTAAATAAATTCAAGCTCGGGTCCAAGTACCCAATCTCGGGTCCAAGTACCCAATTTCGGGTCCAAGTACCCAAATTCCATCCAATCTTGGGTCCAAGTACCCAAATCGAATTCAACCCAATCCCAGGTCCAAGTACCCAAAATCAATTCAATCTTGGGTCCAAGTACACAATCTCGGGTCCAAGTACCCAATCTCGAGTCCAAGTACTCAATCTCAGGTCCAAGTAACCAAATCAAATCAATCTCGGGTCCAAGTACCCAATCTCGGGTCCAAGTACCCAAATCGAATTCAATCCAATCTCGAGTCCAAGTATCCAATCTCTGGTCCAAGAACCCAATCTCGGGTCCAAGTACCCAAATCAATTCAAGCTCGGGTCCAAGTACCCAATCTCGAATCCAAGTACCCAATTTCGAGTCCAAGTACCCAAATTCCATCCAATCTTGGGTCCAAGTACCCCAATCGAATTCAACCCAATCCCAGGTCCAAGTACCCAAAATCAATTCAATCTCGGGTCCAAGTACCCAATCTCGGGTCCAAGTACCCAATCTCAAGTCCAAGTACTCAATCTCGGGTCCAAGTACCGAAATCAAATCAATCTCGGGTCCAAGTACCCAAATCAAATTCAATCTCGGGTCCAAGTACCCAAATTAAATCAATCTCGATCCAAGTACCCAATCCCGGGTCCAAGTACCTAAATTCAATCAATCTCGGGTCCAAGTATCCGATTTTGGATCCAAGTACCCAAAACATATTTAAATCGCCATCTCAAAAATTAAGTCTTATTGCTTTTCACTCTCTTTCACTTAAGTTTCAGATCATTCAAGCAAGGGGCAAACTGTAGACCCTTAATTTTTTACCCGGTCCGGTCCAATACATTTTATTTAGTCCAAAATGGTTTTTGTTGTCTAATTGGTCCAAAATAAATTTTGATAAATAATTTTTGCTTTAGTATCTAATTTTTATTAATAAAAAATAAAAATAAACAAATAAAAGTCAAAAAATAAAATAAAAATAAAAATCGGCGTCAAAAAAATAGGCGACGAAAAAATCGTTGAGCGGGCCCGCGGGCATTTCGCCCGCAGATTTTTTCTGCGGGCGAAATGGCTTTGGTCGCAGGATTTTCCTACGAGCGAAATGGCACACGCCATTTTGCCCACATGAAAATCCTATGGGCAAAATGGTCGCCCGCAGGAATTTCCTGCGGGCGACGTCATCTCCTCGCCAACTGCCGTAGTTTCCAGTGACAAATTTTTTCGCCAACACATTTTTTCCTGCAGCAATTTTTTTTCGGCAGCGTAATTTTTTCTACGCAAATTTTTTGAAACCAAATTTAATTAGGTTTCGGTTTTCTTTTCTTTTTAATATTGCTTGCCGTGATTAATTAGGAATAAACCATATCAAACCACTATAAATAAGGACAAAAGGCAATGAAAAAGAGGAGAGCTCGAAAGGGACAGTGAGAAAGAAAATCCAATTCCGAGAAGGAAAAGCTTGAATTCAATTGATTTTTAAAGTAGGAAAAACACGATTTAAAGGATTAAAAAAGGCAAAAAGGCTGGTCTTTTGAGCTTGTTCATCCAAGAGTCAATTTTGGTGCAACTTACAAAATAAGGTATGAAATTCTAATTTCTTTATATTTTTTCACAGTAGCTAAAACTAGGATTTTGTGTTTTTCAAAAGTTAAAATCTTAAAACTTTAATTTAGTTTTTCTAAAGTCAAAAACCTTATTTCATTGGTTTATTTTCCAAAAGGCTTAAAATTGTTATTTTTACTTCTTTAAAACCTTAAAACCCTAATTAAACATATTTTTCAACAAAACCAAAATTTGATTCTGTTTCTTTCAAAATTTTAAACTTGGTACTATTTCTTCCAAAAAGCCATAAAAAACATATTTTCTATTTATAAAAACTTTAATTCGTTTGTTTAAATTCATAAAACCTCATGAAATCATCAAATTGTCTTTCTAAACCCTAATTCAAATTCATCACCCGAGACCCTAATTTTAAATCTTAAAACCCTAATTCAACTTCTAAACCTAAAATAATAAACTCTAAAACCTTAAACCTTAATTTTTTCTAAGCCCTAATCCTTTAAAACATTAAAAACCATAAAAACATAAATACTTTAAATTTTACACAGTAGCTTGAAATCGCCATTTAAAACCACAAATCAAAAATATTTCAAAGTGTCTAAAACCCTAGTTTCATGATTTCACCATTCAAATATTAATTTAGTTAATCAAAGAGTCTTGCCAACCTTTTAAAACATAAAACCCTAATCTATTTTAATTTCATAAAAAGTCACAGTAGCTATAATTGGACTTTTATTTGCTTTATTCAATTCCATATTTGATTATGTTTTGATTTATTTTATATGCTTTAATTTATGTAAGTTCAATGCTTAGTTTATTTTATTTATCATGGATGGATGTTTATTTTTTATTGATATTAGATACCTTTGATGATTGATTTATTTATTATGAATGGTTATTTACTTTTATCATTTTATTTAGACTTCCAAATGTTGTAAGAGGTATGTTTCCACTTGGTGGCTACCTCATTAGTTAAATATCATGTAATTTAATTTGCTTTTCTATCTTAGAACTTATGTAAAGGGCATGTTTCTACCTTTCGATGGGTGTCCTATTTAGGCATGTGATGTAAGGACATGTTTCCATCTTCGGATGGGTGTCCATTTATTTGTTATATTTTGTTTGGACATTGCATTGATTTTAATATAATGATGCTTTCTTTTTATTGTGTGTAGTATGGATAATATTGTTATATTTAATAATTTTATAATATTAAGACCTGTAAAGGAGGCCGGTTCCAATGAACCGGGCGTTGTGGGGGTACTGGGCCATTTCTCACCTTCCCCACACGTATCTAACTTTCTGAACCCATTAGGGGGTTGGGGATTCCTTAGGAATCGAATCATCCACCCCTTTCTTTTTCTCGGCCCGTTCGGGTGGCGACTCGATTTTCTTCGGACTTAGGTCCATGTTCTCTAAGGCCCCGAGTCTAAACAGTGCTGAAGTCGCAAGAACCATTCCATTGGGAGTGGGGGCAAAAATCCTCGCTCACAGAGTGGTTCCTTGGTCCTGAGAGCCAGAGGATCCTAATGAATTACCCAGAGTATACTTTAAATATCACATCAATGTCAGACAATGCATGGTGGTTAGCTCGGCATGGTTATGATGTTGAAACCTTTCTCTATCCACCGGGTGCATCGTATATCCAGTTTATTCAAGTAGGACTCTTGAACTTTGATGCATCTCCTATTAGTGTATGGGAGATTCCCGAGAAAAAGGAGGATAGTGATGGAGACGAGTATCACGGAGAAGGAGGAGGGTTCATCCCGTATCTCAGGGCTAGCACCTCTTAGGTAAACTTTTACCATTTTTCCATTGCAATTGCTTCTTTCTTAACTTGTTTCCATTGCAATTGCTTCGGGCGAACTCGGGGTAGGTGATATGCCTCCTCCTCCAATAGGCCATGAATTTTTTAGGGCTTTGTTTGATCATGATGCACACCTCCTTCTCACTGATATATCATTATTGTATTAATTGAGGAAATATTATATAATAAAAATAATAATGATGATATATGATTTGCACTTTTACTATAACTGTTGACTTTTTTTATTTCTTTTAATTTTTTCACACTTCTATCATCATTATTATTTCTACGATACAATTATTGGTCTTTCCTCTTCACATTCAAAATTTTCACAGTAGCACTAATTTACAAAACCAAAGGCAGCGCGGCAACTCAAAACCTTTTCGTCGCCAATTTCCTATCATTGCACATCTCGATCTCAAGCTATTCCTTGTCAATTTTGGAATAGCTAATCATCCCATAAAAATCTCTTTTCATGCCATGATCTCATACAAAAGCTGGGAAATTTTCCACTTTAGCATCAAAATTCCTTTTAATAATTCCAATTTTCCTTCAATTGTCAACAATGATAGAACTCGATTTGAAGAGAATAAAAGGTCAATTTAAAAATATGAATGCCATTCATTGGAAAACAAATATCTTAGTCAAAAATTAATACTTTGAAGTGTTTTCAAAATATTAAATTGGACCATTCTTTTTTACATGCCATGGCTTCTTTTTGGAATGTGAATTCTAATACATTTGAGATTAATGGCTTTGAGATATGTCCCATGATTGAAGAATTTGAGGCCATCCTTGGATATCTAAGCAATCAACAAATGGCATTACCTATATTGATTTCCAAGAGTCAATAAAAGATGCAAATATTATTGCAACTTTCAAAGCTTGAAGTTCTATAGTTGACGAGAGGTGAGAAAATTCTGCTTGGTCCCTTAATTGACTTTTGCCTTTCTCACTTGGCTCCTACTAAGGCATAGGGATGTATACTTTGCCTATGCTTACTTGGCCAATTCTTACTTATTTCTTCTAATGGCAATATCGATCCATGAGTATTGGATATCATGGACCAAATGGAAGAAGGCTTGTCGCTGATACCTGTGATCTTAGCTGAGACTTTAGTTGGACTAGACCAATTTAAATCGGGATTGCCAAAGAGATTGGCCGGGAGTCCATTGCTGCTTCAGGTAATTACCTAAACTGCCCTCTCAGGTTTTCAATTTAGGTTTTTTTCTTCTTTTTTTAATATTGATCTATTGCTCTAATTTTTGCCTAGTCCACCCTTGTAGATTTTCGAGCTGTCCTAATTTTTGCCTAAGTCGCCCTTGTGGGTTTTCAACTTAGTGGACCCTTTTTTCTCTCTTTTTTTTCTCTTATTTTTTTAGTTCCTTTCTTATGCTTATAGATTTGGCATCAGGAGTGTCTCTGCTTGCTCAATACTCCAACCATGGATTTTGCCAGATATCTGCCGTGACATCACTCTGCTAGGAAACTACTCCACCCTGCTTCGTCATATGCTGACTGGGTTGACTGGATCCATTCTCGTGCTGAAGTCAACACCCGTTGGTTAGTACCTTGGTGGAAGATATCTCATATCACCATTCGGACATACTTGATGTATGTTCCACTTGCTGCTCTTCGTCGAGGTACTTACTATGATCTTCGCCGGCTTGACTGTCATTATGGAGATGAATCACGAGGTTTTGATTTTACTTATGATTTGGACATGCCTTGTCTGACTGAAGCCTACTTGGATTAGCAAAAGCAAAGTTGACCTGCACGCTACACTCATCGTTTGCCATAGATTTTACATTTGACAATTTCTTTAGAAAGAGTATTGTTAGGATGAAAAAAATAATAAAAGTAATAAGAGACATTTCTTTTCCTTTTATAATTTGTCATCACATTTTGCTATTCTGTTTATTTATTTTATCCATATCTAGTCAAATACCTAAAATAGTGCACATAGAACATTTTTAATATTAATTCTACTTTATTAAATTGGGGAACAACCAAACATAAAGCCAGCATACACAAGATCACTTGTGTTGCCAACTAGCCCTTCCGGGTTTTCTAATTGACGATTTTCTTTTGCTTAGCCCTAATTTTTGCCTAGCCCGCCCTTTCGGGTTTTTAGAACTAGCAGACTGCTCTAACTTTTGCCTAGACCGCCCCTTTTAGGTTTTCAACCTAGCGAGCTCCTTTTCTTTTTCTTTTTTTATGCATAAAACCTCTTCAACCTGTCAATGTTCACTGGCTCACTAAACACGTTCCCATCCATGTCTGATAACTTCACTGCACTCTTATTCATGACTTGTTTCACAACATATGGCCCTTCCCAGCTAGGCCTAAATTTCCCTCTTGGATCAGATACGTTAGGCTTACATTATTTAAACACTAAATCCCCGACTCTGAGTTTTCAAATCTTAACCCTTCTATTGTAGGCCCGAGCTATCCTCCTTTGATACAGTTGATGATGATATAATGCTTTTAACCTTCTCTCCTCTAGTAAAACTAAGTGTGTGTATCTTCTCACTACCCACTCTGTCTCAGGCAGTTCAGCTTCCAAGACTACTCTCAATGATTTGATCTCAATTTCAATTGGCAACACTGCTTCCATCCCGTAAACCAATGAGAACGGTGTCATTCCAGTCGGTGTTCGCATGCTTGTTCTATACCCACATAGAGCAAAAGGAAGCATCTCTGACCAATCCTTGTATGTCTTTGTCATCTTGGACATGATCTGCTTAATTGTCTTATTGGTTGCTTCTACTAAACCATTGGCCTTTAGTTTATAAGGAGAGGATCGGTGATGATGGATTTGGTACTTGGAGAATAAGTCCTTAACTGCACGTTGAAACTGTACCCCATTGTCTGATATCACACTGTGCGGGACCCCACATCTACATATGAGATTCTTTTTAATAAATCTAGCCATTTTACTTGTCCCCAATTCGTTGAAGGATTCAGCTTTGACCCATTTTGAAAAATAATCTACCGCTACTCCAATGAAATGGTAACCGTTTAAGGCTGTTGGATGTATCTCTCCTATAATGTTAATCCCCCAAGTGGCAAAGGGCCAGGGTGAAGACATAGAATGCAATTCTTCAGGAGGCATATGATTCAAATTACCATACATCTGACATTGCTGGCACTTCTTTACAAACTTAAAACAATCTCTCTCTATGGACAACGAGTAGTAACCTTGCCGAATTATCTTTTTAACTAGGGCTAAACTACTCATGTGTGGACTGCAGCTTTCCGTGTGTATTTCTGACATGATATGCTCCATTTCAGGCTTTCTCAAGCATCTTAAGTGCACCTCATCAGGCCATCTTTGATATAACTCTCCATGGAAGGTGATGTATTGTAAGGACCACCACCTTATGGCTCTTCTTTCTTTCTTTGTTGCCCCCAACGGGTATTTCCTTTCCTCTAAAAACCGTCTTATAGTATCATACCAAGCATCATGGTCTGTATCAGTTTCCATGATTTTCTCATATTCATAGCATGGAGTTGATGAACTAGTCAAAATCAGAGGCTTGAGGAATAAGTTTATAGGATTTTCCCATACCAAAGCTAATGTGGCTAGGGCATCAGCCATCTGGTTTTCTTCTCTTGGTAGGTGTATAAACCTGCACTCCTTAAAGTTCTTCTTCATCATGGTCAAGTAATGGTGGTATGGTTTTAATTTCTCTTCTTTCAACTCCCACTCTCCATTTACTTGGGATACTACTAGCAATGAATCGCCAAAGACTTCCACCTTATCCACCTTCATAATCATTAGGGTTTCCAAACCAAAATACATGTTTCGTACTCCACCATATTTTTGGTTGCTCTAAATTTCAACCTTTAGGCTAAAGGGATAAGTTCCCCTTCCGGTGATTCTAGTATGACTCCCAAACCTGCTCCTTTCCTATTCACTGCCCTGTCAAAATACATTTTCCATCCTTGTAATTCAATGGCCTCTAAATATTCATCCGAAAATTCCAAGACTACCTCTTCGCTATCCGGTAATGGTTGTTGGGCCAAGAATTCTGCCATTACTCTACCTTTGATTGTTTTCCTGGTTACATACTCAATCTCAAATTCTTCCAATATTATCAACCATCACCCATACTTCCCAATCAAAGAGGGTGTCTCCCTTAAGTACTTCATTGGATCCAACATGGAAATTGCTTGTACACTATAAGATTGGAAATAATGTCACAACTTCTTAGAAGACCAAACCATAGCTATGCAAGTCTTTTTAATGATACTATACTTAATTTCACAAGGTAGTTGCTTTCTACTCAAATAGGAAACTGCATGCTCAATCTTTGACTCATTTGCTTGGGCTAGCATAGCTCCTATTAACTCTTCTTCTACGGTTAAGTATAATAACAGGGGTTTACAGGGTTTAGGTGGTTTTAAAATAGGTGGATTTAGCAGATACTCTTTTATTCGCTCAAAGGATTTTTGATTCTCTTCATTCCATAAGATCAGCTGATTCTTTTTAAGCAATTTGAAGATAGGTTCACAGATTGTGGTGATCTTTGCTAGAAACCTGCTAATGTACTATAATTTACCAATGAATCCTCAAAATTCTCTCTCCGTCGTGTGGGCTGGCATTTTCCTAATTACTTTAACTTTGTCAGGATCAATCTCAATGTCGTTTGGACCAATCACAAGACCTAATAATTTGCCTAAAGTAACCCCAAACATACACTTCGTTGGGTTTAATCTTAGCTTATACTTCAATGCTCTATCAAAGAATAATTTTAAGTTTTGGAAGTGTTGTTCCCTTGTATCTGATTTCACCATCATATCATCAACATATAGTTTCAACTTCTTTGTGCATCATGTCATGAAATAATGTGGTGGCCATCTTTTGGTAGGTTGCTCCAGTATTCTTTAATCCAAATGGCATCACCCTATAACAAAATATACCCCATGTAATAATGAAAGCAGTTTTGGCCTTATCCTCTTGGGTCATTAACACTTGGTTGTATCCAGAAAATCTATCTACAAATAAGTGTAGCACGCTAGAGGCTGCACTATCAATGAGGACATCTATATAGGGTAAAAGAAAATCATCTTTAGGGGAAAGCCTTGTTTAAATCTCTATAGTCCACACAGACCCTAATTCTTCCATCTTTCTTTTGCATGGGTACTATGTTGGCTAGCCAATCTGGATAACCTGTCACTTCAAGGAACTTTACTTGTATTTGTTTAGTGACCTCTTCTTTAATCAATTCAGCCCATTCTAGCCTCAAACACCTAAGCTTTTGTTTGACAGGTTTCATGTGAGTGTAAGTAGGAATAAGATGTTTGGCTATGTCTCGATCTATTCCAGGCATATCCTCAGAAGACCAAGCAAATACTTCTTCATATTTTTTAAATATATTTTCAAATCTCTCTCTCTCATTAGGAGTAAGGTCGGATGCTATACTAATATTTTTAGGATTTTTGGTTGTCCCAAATTTAATGATTATGTATCAATAGAGTTAATATTAAAGATGCTCATGTAACCACTATTTGAATGTATGCAACCATCTGGAGAAACATCACACGAGTAAGTAAAATTAGACTTTATTGCATTCATTTTGGAAAAGAAAACATCATCATCCTCATACAAATCAAAACCATTGTTCTCAAAATCATAAAGTAGAATATCTTCAAACTTCTCTTCAACTAGGGCAGCAATCTCCTCTGGAATTTTCTTGGCTTTCAGGACAACTTCCTTCTTCCTTTCTGGATTGGGCTCCTTATCGGCTGGCAGGGTAAGCTCTTTCTTCACTTGTTCCACTAACTCGGTGACATCAACAAAAATTTCAAAACCCAGGATCAACTTTCCTATAAACATGATTGGCTCGGGCTTTCCTTGGAGTGGTCCCATGTCTGGAGCTTGTGGCCAATTCGCCGCAGGAAAATTATCCCAAGCCAATTCATCTTCAGCGAAGAAAAATTTTCATCGCCTATTGTGAGCGGGGATTTTAGCCTCCACTCCTGGTGGAATGGTTCTTGCGACTTCAGTACTGTTTAGGCTCGGGGCCATAGAGAACACTGGCCTATACCCAGAGAAAATGGAGTCCCCACCCAGACGAACTGGAAAAAAGAAAGGGGTGGATGACTCGATTCCTAAAGAATCCCTAACCCCTAATGGGTTTGGAAAGTTGGGTACGTGTGGGGAAGGTGAGAAATGGCCCAGCACCCCCACAACGCCCGGTTCATTGGAACCGGCATCCTTTGTAGGTCTTAATATTATAAAATTCTTAAATATAACAATATTATCCTTATTACACGCAACAATTTAAATAAAGCATCGTTATATAAAAAATCAAAGCAATCAAAATGGACACCCATCCGAAGATGGAAACATGTCCTTACATCATCCATGTCTAAACTAAATAGGACACCCACCAAAAGGTAGAAACATGTCCTTAACATTGGTCCAGAATATTAAAGCAATTTAAATTACATGATATTTAACTAATGAGGTACCCACAAGGTGGAAACATACCTCTTACAATTTTAATACTAATACGAACAAATAATAATCATAATAATAAAGAAAATTTCCATCCATGGTAAATTAAATAAATCAAGTATTGAAATTAAATAAATCAACCATCAAAAAATATAATAAACTATATAATCAAATCTAAAATTAAATAAAGCAATAAACATATAAATTTAGGGTTTTAAAGAATTTAAGGTTTTTAGAATTTAGGGTTTTAGAACTTAGGGTTTTAGAAACTAAAGTTTTGTAATTAGGGTTTTGAAATTAGGATTTTTAGGGTTTTTTAAACTAGGGTTTTGGAAACTAGGGTTTTGGAATTAGGTTTTTAAAACTAGGGATTTGGAATTAGGGTTTTGGAGTTAGAGTTTTTGGATAGTTAGGGTTTTGGAATTAGGGTTTTGGATAGTTGAGTTTTTGGGTTTAACTTACTGTCTTAAAACATAATTTTGGATTTGGAGAGATAAATCAAGGTTTTGGAAAAATAATCAATATTTTGGAGTTAAATAATGAAATGGTTTAGGCTTTTGGATAAAAATAGTTTGAGTTTTTGAGTTTTAATAAAATAACCTACGGTTCTTGAAGTTAATGTAAATAAAATAAATTCTAACAATTAATTTAAATCCTTAAGGCTACTGGATTGTTATATGTTTTTTATGAAACATGCAAGTGGGGCTATGAATATCAACTGATCCATGTGTTAATTAAAGCAAATGATTAAAGTTATTGAAACAAAAATCAATTTACTACATGTTTTAAGATCAGGAAACTGCATGTTTCAATGAGAAAATCTGCATGCATGTTTTTATTAATCAAAGAAACGAAGCTACTGTGATCATGAGTAATTTATAATTAAAGATCAAACCTCCGTTCATTGGTTCCTCCAAATTGATTTCTGGATAAACAATGTGAAGATAGTATGGATTCTACCTTCTTCTTTGGTTTTTTTGATTTTTCTGTTCGTGGTTTCCTTCGCTCTCCAAAAAGTTGTTGCTACCCTTGTTAATGTTCCTCCACCTTCTGATGTTCCTCCTCCTTTTTCTGTTCCTCTCCTAAACAATTAACATTTATAGCCCAAAACCTCACTCAGAATACTTAACCTAATATTAATCAGTCCCTAAAATGAATTCTATTTGAATTATGAAACTTATCCACATGAGACCAACCTCATGTCGACCTTGGGCTACCTAGGTCGACATGAGGCATGCTCATGTCGACCTTAGGCTGCCAAGGTCGACATGAAGCATGCTCATGACAACCTAGCCTACCAAGGTCGACATGTCGACCTAGCCTACCCAGGTCGACATGAGTGCAACCTCATGTCGATTTGGGCTGCCAGATCGACATGAGGCATGCTCATGTCTCCCCGGCCCGCCTAATTCAAATTAGTATTGCCAAGGTTTAATTTGGCCCGATTCAACTTGATTTTAGGGTTTTACAATTGAATTTATGCGTATTAAATCTGAACCGACTTCTTTAAAAATTATAAATTAGGTTTAAATATTTTAAAGTCGGATCAAATTTATTTTGATATCCTTTAATTCAGACCATATCAAATTGGGGTCAAATTTAAGGGTCTACAGTTTGCCCCCTGCTTAAGCAATCTGAGACATTCAGTAGAAGAGAGTGAAAAAAACTTGACTTTGAGCAGGTGATGATGGATACTTGGATTTGATTTGGATGCTCGATCCTAAACTACATTTGGATGCTCGATACTAAACTAGATTTGTATACTCGATCCTAAACTAGATTTGGATACTTGATCCTAAACTGGACTTGGATACTCGATCCTAAACTGGATTTGGATACTCGATCCTAAAATGGACTTGGATACTCGATCCTAAACTGGATATGGATACTCGATCATAAGCTGGATTGGATGCTCAATCCTAAACTTGATTTGGATACTCGATCCTAAACTGGATTTGGATGCTCGACCCTAAACTGGATTTGGATACTCAATCCTAAAGTGGACTTGGATACTCAATCCTAAACTGGGTTTGGATGCTCGATCCTAAAGTGGGTTTGGATACTCAATCCTAAATCAGATTTGGATACTCGATCCTAAATCGGATTTGGATACTCGATTCTAAATTAGATTTGGATACTTGATCCTAACTGGATTTGGATACTCGATCCTAACTGGATTTGGATATTTGATCCTAACTAGATGTTTTATTAGTTTTTGTTATAAGTTTTGTGTCTTGTTTATTAGGTTAATTATTGTTTTATTTAGGTATTTCGTTAGTTTTTATCGGTTTTTCTAGTGTTTTCTTTAATTGTGTAGTTTTAGTTTATTTTTAGTTTTATGTCATTTTTGATTTAGTTTTTAGTTTGTGTTTATGTTTTATCGGTTATTGTTTATTTACTTAGTGTTTTAAGTTTGTTTTGAGTTTTGTGTTAGGTTAAAACAGGCAAGGAAACGAATTGAAGATGAAATGGGCAGTAGCTGACACAGGCAGAGGACACGGCCAAGTCACTGGCCGTGTCCCATACCAAGTTAAAAGGAAGAACAATTCCCAGTAGCAGACACCAGCAAGGGACACGGCCAAGTCATGTGGCCGTGTCCCTCCAAAGAAGAGCAACACGGCCAAGTCACCTTGACTTGGCCGTGTCCCACTTATTACCAAAGGAAAGGAAGAGTAAAGCAGACAGAGGCAGACACTGGGTAGGGACACGGCCGTGTCATCTGGCCGTGTCCCTCAAATATGATGCAACACGGCCAAGTCAAGCTCTACCTGGCCGTGTCACTCAACAAAGAAGCAAAGAAGACCAAAAAGCAACAGAGGAGGACACATGCAGGGGACACGACTGTGTCACCTGGCCGTGTCCCTCCATCAAGCCCTTACACGGCCGTGTCCCTCATCACCTGGCCGTGTCCCTCATGAATCAACGCGCACCGAATTTTAAAGCCGACGCTTCGTATAAAAGCAAAAGAAAAGATAGGGTTTAAGGGCTGTTGACGATTTTGAGAGCAAGTTTAGCCGTCTGAGAGGGATCTTAGGGTTTAAACATTTTTTTTCTTAGATTTTGATTCTACTTTGGATTACACTAGTTTAGATTAGATTGTTCATGCCATTGTTTCATCCTTCTTGCAAGATTCGATCAAGAGTTTCATCAAAAGCTTCAAGGAGTTTGTAACTTGGTTTTATTCTTAAACTTTGTCTCTTTAGTTTCATTGAAATTGTGTTTATGAACATTATCATGTCTAAATTGATTTCTTTGATTATTAATGAGATGAGTATGCTTGATAACAACATGAACTAATTTAAAAAGAGTCTAGGGTTTGCACTTCTTTACTACTCATATGTATGAACGGTTATTCCACTTAACTAATTTAATTTCTAAGATTAAATCTCAAGCAACTTAATTAATTGAGTCAAGGAAATAAGCTCTCGCATTCAAACCTCTTACAACTAATCTTGTTATAATTGAAACAATCTTTTGATAGGTTATATCTCTAATTCACCTAAGTCCTTAATTGAATTGTTCCAGCATTAGATTTCAGCGCTTCTTTAAGGTTTCTACACTTGAGTAAGTTTTATTTTTGGGATGAACCTTATCTATTCCGGATTTGCAAAGATGAGATAGTTTGCAGGTGTGTTTCTGAGGAAGAACAACTGAGTGTTCTTCAATTTTGTCATGACCTTCATTGTGGGGGTCATTTTGGAGGAAGAAAAACTGCAGAAAAGGTGCTTCAAAGTGTCTTTTACTGGCCCACTTTATTTAAAGATGCTCAAGACTACTGTAAGCAATGTGATCGTTGCCAAAGAGTAGGTAACATTGGAAGGAGGAATGAAATGCCCCTTCAGTCATTTATTGTTGTTGAACTGTTTGATATGTGGGGAATAGACTTCATGGGCCCTTCCTCAAATCCTTTGGTTATGAATACATTTTAGTTGCTGTTGATTATGTTTCCAAATGGGTGGAGGCAATCCCCACCCGTACTAATGATGCTAATATTGTTGTTAAATTTGTGAAGGAAAACATTCTTAGTAGGTTTGGCACACCAAGGGTGATAGTAAGTGATGGGGGGAGTCATTTTTGCAACAGGCTTTTTGAGAAGTTAATGCATAAATCCGGTGTGAAGCACAAGGTGTCAACCCCATACCATCCACAGACTTCTGTACAAGTGGAAACATCCAACAAGCAGCTAAAAGGAATTCTGGAGAAAACAGTCAACACATCCAGAAAGGATTGGGCAAGCAGATTGCACGATGCACTATGGGCATATCGGACTGCTTTCAAAACTCCTCTAGGTATGAGTCCATATCGATTGGTGTTTGGAAAAGCTTGCCACTTACTAGTGGAGTTGGAGCACAGAGCATATTGGGCAATCAAGACTCTGAATTTGGACTTGGACAAAGCGAAGAGAGAAAGATTTCTACAAATTTCAGAGTTAGATCAGCTGAGGAATGAGGCTTATGAGAGCTCAAGAATTTACAAGGATCGCACTAAAGCACTTCATGATAAAATTATAGTGCGCAAGACATTGAATCCAGGTATGAAGGTTTTACTTTTTAACTCACGACTCCGTCTTTTTCCAGGTAAACTCAAGTCTCAATGGAGTGGTCCTTTCGAGATAACTCAGGTATATCCTTCTGGTGCAATTGAATTACTTAACTCTAGAACAGGTGAGACTTTCAAAGTGAATGGACAGAGAGTTAAGCCATACAATGAAGGATTTCAGGAAGTGAGGGTCATTGACAGTACTTTGATTCATGATCCCTAGGCCTTGCATGATGTCCAGCTATATGACATTAAAGAAGCGCTATATGGGAGGCAACCCATCGGTTTGCATTTATTTTTCGTAGTTTAATTTTAAGTTTAGCGAATTTTGATTTATGTTCGGTTTCATTAAATGGACTGTGCATTGATCGGTTTTTCTTTACTTTGTGTTTCAGGGTGTTTAAAGAAGAAGGTTTGCAAAATCGTTTAAAAAAAAAGGTGTTTAAAGTTAAAACTGGCAGAAGAGGACATGGCCAAAGGACTTGGCCGTGTCCCTTGGCCGTGTCACTCACTGGACACGGCCAAAATTCTTAAAATATATATATATATATGGAATTGATCGATTTTGCACAGACTTGGACACACCCATGGGACACGGCCGTGTCACTTGGCCGTGTCCCCCCAAAAACCATGAGACACGGCCGTGTGCTCTCCACTTGGCCGTGTCCCTTCACTTTTACACACAGACACGGCCAAGTCCCCACACACACGGCCGTGTCACCTCACGTTTTGCCCTTTTAAAAACCGATTTTGCCCAAATTTTTTTCGTAATCCCTAACTTTTCTTTTGTCTTCTCTCTCGCTCTCCTTCTCTCTCTGTATCGCCATAGCCAATTTTAATATTTCAAAACTTCAAATCATCCACTGAAACTTCAAATTTCTTCAATAAACCTTGAGATAATCACTTAAAACTTCCTCTTTACTCATATTATCTTTGATTTACTTAGTTTTGGGTGTTAATTTTTCAGATCTCAAGATGCCAAGAACTAAAACTGTACCACACCGAAAGAAGAAGAAATCTGGAACTGAAGGAGCTTCGTCATCTTCTTCCACCTTATCTCACAAGAGGGCAAGTCTTTTGGCTCGGGGGTTTTTCCCCACAAGGTATGTGAATGACGAATCTCTAGATGCTTTGCAAATGAGGACTGCTTTTTATAGATATGTGCAATATCTTGGGTGGGAGACTTTTGTTTCATTGAGACCTCTGCAGTTTGAGGAGCTCACCCTAGAATTTTTGACAACTCTTAAGGTGGAAAGGGATGATAAGAAAATTTGTAGGAGACTAATGTTTAAATTAATGGGTAGATCATTTGTGCTTACTATTGATCAGTTGAATGATATATATGGTTTTCATCACCATGGAGAAAGATCGATACCCAAAGATTTTAGACAACAGTTTGCTTGGGGTGCCTTAGGCTCGGGTACTTATGTGGCCAAATCGGCCAAAGCATCTAAATTACGGAACCCTACCTTGAGATATTTGCACAGGTTTATGTCATGTGGGTTCTTTGCAAGGAAGGAGAGCCCGGGTGTGGCTGAGTCGAGTGAGCTATTTTTCTTGGACTGTGTTTTGAATGAAATGAATATTAGTGCCGGCTATTGGTTAGCCGATATTTTTATTCTGTAGCTAATAAAAGGAGGGGGGCTATTTGTGTTGGAGGATTGATCACTACATTAGCAGTAGCCCTTGTGGAGGATTTTGACCCGAGTACTACTCAGATGACTCGAATTTTGGGTAATGATTCCTTGGATTTAGCTATACTGGCGAAGATGCACATGGTGGTGCATAGAAGAGGGACCTTTGTGATGCCGTCAGCTGAGCCTGAAGCACCGGGGGACAGGCAGAAGAGAGCCCGGGTCGAAGAGGAGTCTGACTCGGATTCTCTTGACTTAGATGAGGATGCTCCTGTTTCAGAGAATCTAGAGATACTTCGGAGGATTCAAGCCCTGGAGGTCAAGGTAGATCGATTGGAGGGAAAGGTAGATGGACTGACAGGCACGGTGGACCGAAACCATATTGAGATGTTGCAACAGATGGATCAGATTAACAGCAACCTTGCCAAAATCCTGAGTCTTCATCCCTCGGCTGCATCATCTTCCCGCCCGCCTTTTCCTTAGACTTTGTGTTCCTTGCTTTATTTTATTTTATTTAGTGTACTTCTGTTTTATTTTTCGTTTTTGTTTTTCATGTTAAAACTTTTGTGTTTGGATATTTTATTGTACTTTTGTTATAAAACTTTTGTGTTTGTGATGGAAAGCTAGGATTTTGCCTCACCAGGTACAATGGAAGATAGGTTGTCCTTTAACTCTTTTTATTTATTATTCTTATTTTCCATTGAGGACAATGTCAATTTTAAGTGTGGGGTACTCTTTAAGCTTTTCTTTAATTCTTGTTTTGCTTATTGTGGTTGTTTTGTTTAGTGTGTTTTTTTTTTTTGTGCATGGTATAATTGTTGAAAATTTATTGATCTTTTCTTTGATTCTAGCATTATAGTTGAGACTTTGGTATCAGCATAGAAATGAGCATTTGAATTCATTCGGGATTAATTTTCACATTCTGCGGTTCATGACATATAAATCTTTGAGAACCCACCTTTGTGAGTTTTGAGCCTTATAGATTAAATGATTGATTTTCTTTTCTTAAGTGTGCACCTTCATGATGTTGCATCTCTAGAGTTTGCTTTTGCATACTTATTGAACTCACATTATGATTTAATCTCAAGTTTTAAAATGATGAAGGCAAATTAGGTTAGCCCCTTTAGCTTAAAGAGACTTCCCTTTATATTGATTTCCTTAGTGAGCCAAGTTGAGCCATTGACCGTTTCTTGTTTGATTAACACAATTCTCAACTTAACATGTTCTTATTATCATCATACCTATGCATTAAGGAATGGAGTTGTATGATTAGACAATAGGGTAGTTTATTTTAAGTGTGGGGTAAGTAAGTAAAAAAAAAAAAATGGAATCCCTAATTGAGGGTTGAAATGCATACTTTGCATATTGTATTTGATTAAGAGTCAGTATTCTTTTCCTCTACACTTTAAGCTAGATGTTCCATTAAGTTTATACTTTGTATATATATATAAATAAAATTAATATAAAAAAAAGTGAAAATAAAACAAAAAGAGATATATATATATACAAAGTTCATAAATTTTCTAGCCTTAGGGGAATTTTGACTAGTGTACTTTTCTTTTAGTGTGCAAGTATGTAAGATTGTTAAGGGTTGGTGAGTATGCTAGTTGAAGGAGTTATGAAATTCTTAGCAAGAGTAGTGTCTAATTTAGATACTCCATTTCTTGATGCTCCAGCTTAAATATCTTTTCTCACACCTTACCTTAGCCCCATTACATCCAAATAAAAGACCTTCGGATTATTTCTTGAGAAAATCAGTGAGGGAGATTGGATAATTAAGCAAGTTTATGGCAGAATGCACTCATGAGTGGTATGAGTGATTAACCTTTGAAATCGAGTGAAACACTTAATTGAGAGATAAGATTTGTATGTCTGGATCAATGAATGAGTTAAGAAAATCTTGATTGAAGGAAATTGCAATTATTTATGTCTGATGTCTTAAAGTATTTCATCTATGTTCTGGAATTATAGTTAAGGTTGTTTGAATTTTTAATTTATGCCATGTGAATTTGCTTGAGGACAAGCAAAGTTTTAAGTGTGGGGTAGTTGTTTTATTAGTTTTTGTTATAAGTTTTGTGTCTTGTTTATTAGGTTAATTATTGTTTTATTTAGGTATTTCGTTAGTTTTTATCGGTTTTTCTAGTGTTTTCTTTAATTGTGTAGTTTTAGTTTATTTTTAGTTTTATGTCGTTTTTGATTTAGTTTTTAGTTTGTGTTTATGTTTTATCGGTTATTGTTTATTTACTTAGTGTTTTAAGTTTGTTTTGAGTTTTGTATTAGGTTAAAACAGGCAAGGAAACGAATTGAAGATGAAATGGGCAGTAGCTGACACAGGCAGAGGACACGGCCAAGTCACTGGCCGTGTCCCATACCAAGTCAAAAGGAAGAACAATTCCCAGTAGCAGACACCAGCAAGGGACACGGCCAAGTCATGTGGCCGTGTCCCTCCAAAGAAGAGCAACACGGCCAAGTCACCTTGACTTGGTCGTGTCCCACTTATTACCAAAGGAAAGGAAGAGTAAAGCAGACAGAGGCAGACATTGGGAAGGGACACGGCCGTGTCATCTGGCCGTGTCCCTCAAATATGATGCAACACGGCCAAGTCAAGCTCTACCTGGCCGTGTCACTCAACAAAGAAGCAAAGAAGACCAAAAAGCAACAGAGGAGGACACATGCAGGGGACACGGCCGTGTCACCTGGCCGTGTCCCTCCATCAAGCCCTTACACGGCCGTGTCCCTCATCACCTGGCCGTGTCCCTCATGAATCAACGAGCACCGAATTTTAAAGCCGACGCTTCGTATAAAAGCAAAAGAAAAGATAGGGTTTAAGGGTTGTTGACGATTTTGAGAGCAAGTTTAGCCATCTGAGAGGGATCTTAGGGTTTAAACATTTTTTTTCTTAGATTTTGATTCTACTTTGGATTACACTAGTTTAGATTAGATTGTTCATGCCATTGTTTCATCCTTCTTGCAAGATTCAATCAAGAGTTTCATCAAAAGCTTCAAGGAGTTTGTAACTTGGTTTTATTCTTAAACTTTGTCTCTTTAGTTTCATTGAAATTGTGTTTATGAACATTATCATGTCTAAATTGATTTCTTTGATTATTAATGAGATGAGTATGCTTGATAACAACATGAACTAATTTAATCTAGTCTAGGGGTTTGTATGGATTTGCTATGAATTGTATGAATTGGTTATTCTCTTAACTAATGATTTCTTTAGCCTTTATTGAATGAAAAATTGTTACATATAATTGATTGGCCACCAATTGTGTGTTTTAGGTATTAGATGATGGATTGAGAGATGAAATCTAATGCTGGAACAATTCAATTAAGGACTTAGGTGAATTAGAGATATAACCTATTAAAAGATTGTTTCAATTATAACAAGATTAGTTGTAATAGGTTTGAATGCGAGAGCTTATTTCCTTGACTCAATTAATTAAGTTGCTTGAGATTTAATCTTAGAAATTAAATTAGTTAAGTGGAATAACCGTTCATACATATGAGTAGTAAAGAAGTGCAAACCCTAGACTCTTTTTATCAAGTGAATCAAAACATAACCTATTGTTTATTTTTATTGTTTTCAAAATAAATCATTCTTCTTCATTACTTTGCAAATTAAATTTCTTTAATTATTTGTTACTTTAAATTTGATAATCAATTACCCACTTTGGCTTCCTTGAGAGAACGACCTTGGGGCGATCACCTTTGCTACAGCTACCTCGTATACTTGCGAGTGACGCTTTGTGGTAGAGTTAATTTGAGCGCAACACTAGATTTGGATACTCGATCCTAACTGGATTTGAATACTCGATCCTAAACTGGATTTGGATACTCAATCCTAGACTGGATTTGGATTCTCGATCCAAACTTGATTTGGATACTCGATCCTAGACTGGATTTGAATACTCGATCATAAACTGGGTTTGGATACTCGATCCAAAATTGATTTGGATATTCAATCTTAAACTGGATTTGGATTCTCGATCCTAAACTGGATTTGGATTCTCGATCCTAAACTGGATTTGGATACTCGATCCTAAAGTGGACTTGGATACTCGATCCTAAACTGGGTTTGGATGCTCGATCCTAAACTGGGTTTGAATACTCAATCCTAAATCAGATTTGGATACTCGATCCTAAATTGGATTTTGATACTCGATTCTAAACTGGATTTTGACACTCGATTCTAAATTGGATTTGGATACTCGATCCTAAACAGAATTTGGATACTCGATCCAAACTGGATTTGAATACTCGATCCTAAACTGGATTTGGATACTCGATCCTAGACTGGGTTTGGATGCTCGATCCTAAACTGGGTTTGGATACTCGATCCAAACTTGATTTGGATACTCGATCCTAAACCAGATTTGGATACTCAATCCTAAACCGAATTTGGATACTCGAACCTAATTGTATTTGGATGCTCGATCCTAAACTAGATTTGGATGCTCGATCCTAAACCAGATTTGCATACTCGATCCCATACTGGATTTAGATACTCGATCCTAATTGGATTTGGATACTCAATCCTAAAGTGGACTTGGATACTCGATCCTAAAGTAGATTTGGATACTCGATCCTAACTAGATTTGGATACTAGATCCTAAACTGGATTTGGATACTCGATCCTAACTGGATTTGGATACTCGATCCTAAATGGATTTAGATAGTCGATACTAAACTGGATTTGGATACTCCATCCTAAATGGATTTGGATACTCCATCCTAAACTAGATTTAGATACTCAATCCTAAACTAGATTTGGATACTCGATCCTAACTGGATTTGGATACTCGATCCTAAACTGTATTTGGATACTCGATCCTAACTTGATTTGGATACTCGATCATAAAGTGGACTTGGATACTCGATCCTAAACTAGGTTTGGATGCTCGATCCTAAAATGGGTTTGGATACTCGATCCTAAATTGGATTTGGATGCTCAATCCTAACTGGATTTGGATACTCGATCCTAAACTAGATTTGGATTCTGGACCAAAATATTTGAAAGTGAGTTTGAAAATAATTTTTATATGTATAAACTCAAAAATTAAAATGGAGAAACTTTGCCCCCTGTGTAGGCTCAAACCAATAATTTTTCTCATGCAGGCTCTGATTGATGTTTATATTTTGTCTTGTTCTTCGCATAAGCATGCATCTCTTCTTTCTTTTTGCGAAATTACTGGAGGTTTCTCAAGCAATGGTCTTTCCATGCCCCACTGATTTGATATCTTCTTTTGATTGTTTACTTCACAGGGTGTTTGCTGTTCACTTTGATAAAGAATAGATAATACAAGACAAGAAAGTAAGATGTGATATGCTCATGTATGCATGATATGCATGAATAATACTCACAGTGGTTCCATTGACTCACAGACCGAGGTGATCAGCAGAAGTGTTCTCGTTGGTTTCTTTCAGATGCCTGTTCAGGTCTTGCACTGGAATGACAGGATGCTTCACATTTATGGCTTTTATCTTCGAGATGTTGAAAATATGAATAATGGAGACCCCAAACAGCAGAGATACATCCATTTCAAATTATGATTTAGTATGTCAATTGGTAGCTTCTTCATAACCTTGCCACTAATCATTTCCTTTGCCCAATGTGTCCTTCGAGGTTCGACTATTCAAGAAACTTCTCTTAACTTGAAGGCTTTGTATGACAAAAACATTTTTTATTTTGAATTTTGATTTTAAAATCAAATGTTGGCTTTGCCAAATCAATGTCAATGTACCTCAGGAATTGATTTTTCCAAATTAACATATCTATAATATGACAACCCTAGTTACCATACTAAACTCGAGAATTATTTCTATTTAAGCAAGAACTGTTGCACTTCAGATAGGCACATACACATTACTTGGCCAAAAGTCTCATTGAGTTTAAATATTGTCTATCTCATATGCATGCTTATTCAAACTATCTCCACTAATACACTCTACCTACCAAGAGAGATCAACAGGTCTTTAATAGGCTTGAAATGGGGTCTATAAGGGACACGGGTTTAAGTGAAGGCCATTTTGAGATAGGAGCTGATGTGACACAATGGATAAACCCTCATACTACAAACTTCTTATTTGAACTTTAGGTAGCTTGAAGGCAATTTTGCTAGACTCCAAATTCCTTCTATCTTCTTGGCATTAATTTGGATCTTGATTGGGACAGTCTTTGCCCTTGCATAAAGTTTGGTACCCAAATTTGTTTCTTTTCTTCTTCTCCCATTTCTTTCTTTTTTATTTTTCTTGCTCTTCCTTTCTTTGAGCATGTTATCATTTTATCCTTCTTCCTTGTAGGACTGTCAGGTACAAAACATTCAAGAACTGGATGGTCTTTCTCCTTTTTCTCTGATTTTGATTGAATCTTTGGTTAGGTTGGACCAATTCAAGTCGAATTGTCCTTATGAACCAAATGGAAGCCTTTTGCTATTTTAGGTAAAAGAGAACTCAGTTGGCTTTCTGAACCGCCTTTTTAGGTTTTATCTTTCTTTTTTCTTTTTTTTTTTGCTTTTTTTTCTTTTCTTTTTTTTCTTCTTCTCTTTTCTCCTTCTTCTTTTCTTTTCTTGTTTCTTCTTTTTTTTCTTTTTGGTTCTAGCTCTAAAAACGTTGTCTTGTTTGTACCAACTTGGATTTCCAATAATGGATGAGTGGAGTCACATAAATCTTCTTTAACAGGGATAAATCATTTGTTACTCTGATGTTATCTTGATAGATTGGAAATATTAGGTGAACTTCAACTAACCTTATGGTCTTCAAAACATCAACTATCCTTACGGCTTTGGCTATGCATTCCATTCTTTGATCCTCTTGCCTCTTCACCTTAGTGATCATAAGACCTGTCAAAAGTATCGCAATAACTCAGGGTAGGTTGTTGGGGTTTGTAAGCCAATGAAAAGAAAGTTAAGATTTTATGAAGGCTCAAAGGGACAACTAGGGATTGATATTTAATTGGGTGGATACTAGTTGTTGGCTAACCAAACAATGCCTAGATCATCTCTCTCTTAAATAAGCAGAGTTCAATTTTGCCTTGAATGTTTGTCAAAGCATGTTCTAAGACTGACTAGGACCTAGACAAAGGTAATTATGCAGGAGCCCTCTCTAAGTAAGCATACACAACTCAGTGCTATAGAGTAATTCCCTCACCTAGTTAAGTCATTCGAGTCATGATGCATAAATATATTAATTCATAAATCATCAAGCTAGATTCCACATTGGTTGAGCACCAAAATGAACAAAGACCAATAAAAATTTTGATGAAAGTAATTTATTCAAACAACTTTAAATTTGAAAAACATGATTGTTCCAATTAAATATTAAAGAAAGTAAAATTGAAAAGCAACATTCAAGCTAAGGAAGGTTCGTTGAGTTGGAGTCAAAGATACTTCATTTATTTAGACATATCAAGGGCAAGAATCAAGGATCATTGCTTCATCATCCACAGTTAATCCAAACTTGCTTAGTAGTACATCCTCTTTAGCAGCTTCTCTATCCATATCATGACGAGATGACAAGATAAAACTCTTCATGAAGGTTGCAAGCGGTGGCACCCTTCCAAATTTAGGCAGATGATCATTCTTAGTGTTGGGCTTATCAAGTTCAGGCAACTTTCCATTATCAATCAAATCTTGGATTTTGCGCCTTAAGTGAACACATTTATCTGTCTCATGCTCTTGCATTTGATGGAATTGGCAGAAGACCTTGGCATCAAAATTTGGTGGTAGAGGCTTATGTAGAGGCTGAGGTATCAATGGTTGTAGCAAATCCATCTTTATTAGATTTTCTAACATCTTTGACAAAGGCTCCCCTAAGTTTTAAAATTTACGCTTCTTTGCTGGTTCAGTTGCTACATTTTTCTCAACACCTCTTCTTTTTCTTTGATTTTGCTCATTTGGGTGGTAGCTGCCCTTATTGCCCCAGTTAGACAGCACATGATTCGACTGGTCTTGTAAAATATGGATTGGTCCCTCATTTTTCATTCGATCTCTATTAGGGAACATATTCCCCGTCGATGCTACCTTTCCCTTCTTTCTTATGTCAATAGGAGATGCCTCATTAGCATTGTTGATGATCTCCGAAATTTGAATCAACTGGGTTCTCATAATTTCAACCAATTGATATCGTAGCTCGGCCATCCTAGCTTTGACAACTTCATCGACTATGTCCCTTAGCTGGTTTGCATCCATCCTTCCAATGAAGTACTTGGATCAAAATCAATGTTGTAGGTGGTGTCGTTGTATGCTCTTGAATTGTCGTATTCTAGGTTTGTGAGCCAGAAGGGATCAATGATATGAGATGCAAATGTATGCATGTATGCACAAACAATCAACAAAGATAAGTAGAACGTCCCTTCCAACCTTATAACATCCACACACGAATGGCAAGTCTCTTCTCCTAGGTATATGGTTAACAAAATACCAACATGGGGTATCTTGTTTTTCAAATAATTCCCTCGAACGTTTCAACCAATAGTTATATTTTCAAAAATGGAAATCAGTTCATGATAATTCCCATTAATTAGGTTTTAATCCATTCAACCAACTAATGTAGCTTTTATGCTATATTGGATTAAAACTAAATTAAGAGGTTTATTATAAATAGATTTCTCACTTGAAAAAGTAACTAATGATTCATGCCAAAAACAAGCCCATGATTAATTATTCTTCGTATAAACTAGGCTCACAATTGATTTTTGGTATTTCATAATTGACCTAAATAATTTGCAAGCTCTTTGTAAGAAAAGGTTGCAAATAATTTTGTTTCTAAGCCCATTGTAAAAAGATTTTAGAAAAAACATATTTTGGGCTTTGTATTTGGGTCATGAGCAAAATAATTTTTAACTTGTTTTGGAAAAGTTTTATATCCAAAGACCATTTTGAAAAATTTTGAAAATATCTTTGGTGTTTTAGATTTTAAAGAAAAAATTTATGTCTAGCTTGCAATGTACTTAGGTCATATTAGAAAAAGAACAAATCAAATAAGTTATGATTTAAGCCAAGATAAATTAACCATAGTCAAACAACATGCATTTAGGGTAAAAACCTAAGGAAAGTAACTAGGCCAATTACATGAGCTTTAGTCTTTGAGTTAAAAGGCTTAGGTTCCCATAGCAAGTATAAACCAAATGGTACGAGGCTATGAGTGGTTATGCCATGCTCGATCTCCATACCTTGAGTGAAAGTATGGTATCCCTTACATAACACAACACGGATAACGCGGGCGTCCTAACTCACACACATGATGCAATCTAATATAATGCAATGGATAATATCATTATAGGAAAGAATAGAATAATATAAAAACAAACGAAATCAACTTCTCTTATCTCCAGTGGAGTCGCCACTGTGAGCGGGAATTTTTGCCCCCACTCCCGGTGGAATGGTTCTTGGGACTTTGGCACTATTTAGGCTCTGGACCTTAGAGAACACGGGACTAAATTACATGATATTTAACTAATGAGGTACCCACAAGGTGGAAACATACCTCTTACAATTTTAATATTAATACGAACAAATAATAATCATAATAATAAAGAAAATATTCATCCTTGGTAAATTAAATAAATCAAGCATTGAAATTAAATAAATCGACCATCAAAAAATATAATAAACTATATAATCAAATCTAAAATTAAATAAAGCAATAAACATATAAATTTAGGGTTTTAAAGAATTTAAGGTTTTTAGAATTTAGGATTTCGAAACTTAGGGTTTTAGAAACTAAAGTTTTGTAATTAGGGTTTTTAAATTAGGATTTTTAGGGTTTTTAAAACTAGGGTTTTGGAATTAGGGTTTTGGAGTTAAAGTTTTTGGATAGTTAGGGTTTTGGAATTAGGGTTTTGGATAGTTAGGGTTTTTGGGTTTAACTTACTACCTTAAAACATAATTTTGGATTTGGAGAGATAAATCAAGGTTTTGGAAAAATAATCAATATTTTGGAGTTTAATAATGAAATGGTTTAGGCTTTTGGATAAAAATAGTTTGAGTTTTGATTTTTAATAAAATAACCTACGGTTCTTGAAGTTAAAGTAAATAAAATAAATTATAACAATTAATTTAAATCCTTAAGGCTGCTAGATAGTTATATGTTTTTTATGAAACTTGCAAGTGGGGCTATGAATATCAACTGATCCATGTGTTAATTAAAGCAAATGATTAAAGTTATTGAAACAAAAATCAATTTACTACATGTTTTAAGATCAGGAAACTGCATGTTTCAATGAGAAAATCTGCATGCATGTTTTTATTAATCAAAGAAATGAATCTACTGTGATTATGAGTAATTTATAATTAAAGATCAAACCTCCATGTTTTGGTTCCTCCAAATTGATTTCTGGATGATCAATGTGAAGACAGTATGGATTCTGCCTTCTTCTTTGGTTGTTTTGATTTTTCTAATCGTGGTTTCCTTCGCTCTCCAAAAAGTTGTTGTTGTTCTTCTCTCTTTCTTGCCGTCTCTTCTATTTTAATGTTTTTTGCTACCCTTGTTAATGTTCCTCCTCCTTCTGATGTTCCTCCTCCTTTTTCTATTCCTCTCCTAAAGCATTAACATTTATAGCCCAAAACCTCACTCAGAATCCTTAACCTAATATTAATCAGTCCCTAAAACAAATTCTAATAGAATTAGGAAACTTATCCAACCTCATGTCAACCTGGTTGCCCAAGGTCAACATGAGACCAACCTCATGTCGATCGCCTGCCCAGGTCGACATGAGTCCAACCTCATGTCGATTTGGGCTGCCAGATCGACATGAGGCATGCTCATGTCTCCCCGACCGGCCTAATTCGAATTAGTATTGCCTTTTTTAACTTATGGACCGAAAGGTTTAATTTAGGCCGATTCAACTTGATTTTAGGGTTTTATAATTGAATTCATGCGCCTTAAATCCGAACTGACTTCTTTAAAAATTATAAATCAGGTTTAAATATTTTAAAGTTGGATCAAATTTATTTTGATATCCTTTAATTACGACCATATCAAATTGGGGTCAAAATTAAGGGTCTACATCGATTCTTCCGTCGTCGATTTTTATTTATTTATTTTTATCTTTTTTTTCCTATTACCTTTTTTATTTTTATTAAATTAAAATATTGTAAGTAATGAATATTAAAATAAATATTATTTATTTAAAATACCATTAAAATTATTTTGGATAATTTAAAAAAAAAATATTGAACTAGACTGGGTAAAAAATTAAGGGTCTACACAAACGTTGGTGCATTGGATGAAGTTGCAGTAGAGCCATTGAACCCTAAGCTATACTTAGAGGAAGGTGACCTTTGAATACTAATCATTGTATCTAAGGCTTCCTTTCCTTTATGAAACTTCGAAATAGAGTTCTTTAGTTCATTTATTTCTCCTTTTAAAATATCATTTTCTTTAGAAATTGTCTCTAATCTAGATGAATTTCTAGACATTTCATTAATAGATTTTAACAATTTTTCATTTGATGTCTTTAATTCTGCAGCATAATTTTTTAAAGAAACAAAGTCTTTTTCTAGCTTGGGGCATTTTTCTTTATAGAATTTCATCTTGGAGAAATATTTTTGACTCTTAAGTTCATATGCTTAACCAAATCACTATCATCCAAGGCATCATCAACATTATCACTATATGCATTAGAATTTAAGGATTGAGTACCTACCTCCTTAGTGTGATCATCATCTCCTATAGCCATGAGACATAGATTAGCAATGTCTTGCTCTTCCTCTTCTTCTTCACTTGAGGATTCATTATCCCATGTGACTTTGAGAGTTTTCTTTTCTTTTCTTTGTCCCATTTCTTCTTGTTCTTTATCTTGAAGTAATTCATTTTGATGTGACTCGATTTGGCACATTCATAGCATTTTACTTCATCTTTTCTCCTTTTCTTTTAAAGAGGTTTTGGATGAATTACATTTATTTGCTTGCCATCTACTCTTTCTTTTCCATTCACTTACTTTTTTGGATAGCATGGCCAATTCTTCATCATCGTCACTATCTTCTTCACTTAAGCTCTCAACATCTTTAGTGACTTTGAGAGCAATTAATTTCCTCTTATCCTTTTTACCTTTGTCATCTTATTTTTTGATGTGCAATTCAAATGTGAGAAGTTTTTTGACTAGTTCATCAGTCCTTAATGTGCTAAGGTCATGAGCTTCTTCAATTAAGGAGACCTTTGATTCAAAGTTCTTCTTGGCTTTAAGTGCCCTCAATATTTTGCTATTGACATCACCTTGATCATAGAATTTTCCATATTTCTTTGAGTCATTGACAATAGCAAGTAACCGATTTGTCATTTCGGTGACATTTTCATTAGCCTTTATTTTGAAGAGTTCATACCCATATACAAGCATTTGGGTCTTGGTGAACTTCACTTGGGTTGTACCCTCATGATAATTCTTAAGAGTTTTCCAAATGCTATATGCACATATGAGATTTTGAACTCTTCCACCTTCTTCTATAGACAAGGAGTTGATCAAGATGGAGGCTAACCTATTGTTCTTGTAGAAAGTCCTTTCTTGAGCATTGGTCCACTTTTCTATAAGGAGAGGCAATTTAACACCTTCAACTTCATGGGTAGGAGGTTTCCACTCTTTATATTTCCAAAGCTCAACTCTCTCACTGTCAAGGAATAAGTACATCTTATGTTTCCAATAATAGTAATCTATTCCATCAAAGTAAGGTTTAAGATGGGGATTGAGATTTCCATCAGATGAAGAGGTTGAAGTATTAAAAGTGGCTGCCATGGTGGATCAAATTTCACAATTAAGGTTCTTGAAATGTTGAAGCTCTGATGCCAAATGTTGTCCCAAGATGGCAACCAAGAGGGGAAGGGGTGAATTGGTTGTTTGAAGAAAGTGATGGCAAATTTAAAATTTAAAACAAGTTAAAGCAAGAGAAGAGTAGAGAAGAATGAACATAAATAATTTATAGTGGTTTGGATTACCTCAATCCTACATCCACTTCCTTAAGAAACTTTTTAAGGTTCCACTAACCTTGAGTTTTTAAAAGCTCAACTCTAACTTGATGTTTTCACAAGCTCACACCCAACTTTTACAATGGTTTGAGTATTATCCTCACAACTCAATAAGTTTTTTCTCGAGCTCACTCTAAAACCTAAGTGTTTCAAAGCTCACACTCAAACTTACAATGGTGTTTAATGCTCACATCTAACACTCAATGAATACAAGTAGAGATTTTGATGCAAGGAAATGAAAGTTATTTTTCTTTAACTATAACAATCTCAATTTTGTTTTTCAAATAAAAGGTTTCTTTTGGTATTTATAGCCATTAAGACTCTAACTAGCCATTTGAAGTGGTTTTTATATGTTTGATTTTTGTTTGCCACTAAAGGTGTTCTTGAGTCACATTGTGCGTATGCCAAACACCTTGAGCAGTCTCATAATTTAAATTTTCTTCAATGGCTATTTCCAATGGTAAACTCAGGATGCCCGAAAGGATCAAAATTGCCCATCATGCCATGTCTTACGGTTACACAACATGTTTGTGCAGTTGCACAATTCAATATTATCGTTAGGTTTGAAATTTTTCTTCCACGTATCCAATTATTATTGTTTGATTATGTTTGCACTAAAATTCAAATATGCTGATGATGTACGATTGCACAAACTTGATTTTTCACCACACAATTTCACCGCTATCTCTTATGTGGTTTAGTGGAAGTTTTGGTCATATAATATTCGCTCGCATAGAAGGTTGGGTGGTCACCGCTATCTCTTATGTGATCTCTATCATTTCTGTGTTTTTTTGAGTTTTAAAATCATTGCCTTGTGCGGTCACATGAGTTTGTTGCATAATCATACAATTGTCTTGCATTTAAGCTACATCACACACCAAGACTACTAACTTCTCCGTGACTTTGGTGATGTGGCTTCAATGCATTGTGCGATCGCTCGAGGCTCTTGGGCTGTCACACAAGCCTAGGCATGTAGTGTCGACAAAAGCAAACTTTTTTGAATGTATTAATATATATCAATTTGATTGTCAACGATCAAAGTAGAGTTTAATTTTCTAACAGTATAAAATAAACTAAAATTGTGTTCATGCTCTCCTATGGTGCACGTTCAAGGCAAGAAGAAGAAGAAGAAAAGGAGAAACCTTTTCCCATTTCCTTTCTTCCAAGCCACATATATATTTAGTTAATAATTAATTAATTAATTAAAATATAATAAAATATTATGATATTTATCTATTCCTTTGACTTTCCCTTCTCTTTTATTATTATTATTATTATGTAATTAATTAATATTTAATAAATATTTAAAGTTTCATCATCTTCTACTATCCAATATTATTTTTAATTTTTATTTATTTTATTTAGTTATTATTAGTATTTTATTATTATTATTTTTAAAACTTTTTCACTTTTACCTTTTTGGCTTTTTACCATTTTACTTTTTACTAATAACATTTATATGTTAGATATATTTAACATATATTTCACATATATATTTTATCTTTTCCACCTTTCAAATATATATATTTCACATATATATTTTATCTTTTAAAATATATATTTCACATATATATTTTATCTTTTCCACCTTTAATTAATCTTCTGAATTATTTATTTAATTATATTTTAATAAAATTATGGGTGTTACATGGTTGAATCAAGAGGATTTTGGAGATTGGCAAATTTAAGGTCATCCGTACACTAAAGTGTCTAATAATTTGGGTGACATAGGAGGACAAGAAAAATATATCTATTTTCTAATTTGCATGGTGGAGGAAGGCATTTATTAAGAATTTTGTTGTGTTGACTTTAACATTATGGAAGAGGATATAGAGAAAGAAAATATCACATTGAGTATCCTTTTCATTCCCATCAGCTCTTTAGTGAATAAGATAAGTGATTATTCGATGGAACATCTAAATGGGTAGCATTTTGATGTGTTTGTCTTTGGATTCATTGGTGACGGAGTCTTCAACTAAAATTTCTTTCCAAAAAGAGATAAGGTTTTTGGGAGGAAATCTCTCATCAGTATAGGATGTGGGTCCTTTGGTAGAGAATCCCTAAACTGCAACAAAATCCTCCAATGATTTAGTAAAGTATCAGTCAACAACCTTAAAATGAATCCAACCATTGCATTTTAATTCTTCTCTACTCTAAAACTCCTCAAAAAATTCTCTAGTAGATTAGTATATCATATCTCCTTGAGAAATATAAAGGATTTCCATCCTAAGTTATCTAAACATCCCTCAATTTATTTTTAATGCCTAGAGTGATGACCATACAAATATTTATAGGGCATCTTGGTAGATAAAATCTTCTTCTTCTTTAGCATAGAATGTCTCAAATATTCATCGAGGGTTGTACAGTGATGCTTTATGTATCTTTATTCTCTCTTATTTGGTGGAGATGGAGGGTATTACTCTACATCTCTAATTGAGATCCAAACCTTCTTCTTCCCTTTATCCTTAAAGGAATACTTCTTAACGTAAGCATGGCCATGGAACCCATGGATAATAGCCTTAAAACTTAAAGCTTGAAGATAAATATTGGGCCAATCACAAGACAAAGAGACAAAAAGATTAAGAAAGCCTTATAAGCCTATGTTTAAAGCTTCATGGATTCACATTTGGAGCCACATGGATCTAGCAGAGACTAGGAGAGGCTGATAAACTTATTGAAGGCATCAAAATTGGAAAATTTAGAGATAGAATGTTTAGTGGGTGTCCAACAAGCCATGCGATCGAGAACTGAGTGTCACACTCAGCTCCTCAGTCGCAAGAGATGGCATGAACCCTACTGCCTTGATTTTGTATTTCGAACACTTGTTCCATTTTTATGCATTTAATTCACTATTTGGAGGTCATTAAAGTATTTGCATACCAGGAACTTTTGTAATATGGGCTACATATGTTTTAGGCCCAATGGTTGATTATACTAACTTAGTAGTTTAAGATTAGAGTTGTTTTCATTATCAAACAACCTAACTTAGGGTTTCTTTGATTGTAATACTATTTAAACTCTATTTTCCCCCTGTAGAGAGGTTAGCCATTTTGATAATACAATTATAGATTCCTTGAGAGATCACTTTGTCTCTTATTTTCTTAGTTCTTGTTGGATTAAAATTTCTACTACAAAGTTAATTACTTTGTGTAAGTTAATTTTGGGGTTCTCTTCCATAGGATGGATTTGGATCACAAACGTGTGAACCCTTAATTTTGCACCTAAATTAAGGTGAATTCAACAAAATTATAATTGCATGAATTAGAGTTCAGACAAACCTGAATAGCCCCGAACAGGCGCAAAATGGTCCCTCGATTTTGGACTTGAGAAAAAAATTCTCAATTTTATAATGAATCCAATGTAAGTTGAATTGACAAATCAAAGGTCAAATGGGCCCCAAATGGTAAAAATGGTTCCCTTTTACCCTGTGCGCGAGACTTACCATGGTGAGCGAAAATGACCCTACGCACGAGGTTGACCATGATGAGAGAAAATGACCTTGCATGTGTGGCCAACCTCAGTGAATGCAGACGGTCCATGGGCCACGGCGCATGCAGCCCATCCGAAATGTATGTAGCCTAGGGTCATTTTGGTCTAATTTTTTTCCTACTTTTTTAGTATAAATTGAGGCTTTCTATAATATCCCAATATTTTGAAATTTTAATTTTGGAAATTAAATAAATGATTTAAAAAAAATTTAAGTGAAAAAGTAAAATGTGTATATAATATATATATGTAGATATACATAACATAAACAAGTCAATATTTTAAATTGGTCAAAGGTTATTTTAAATTATTAAAAAGTAAATTTTATAGTTATTAGAAGATGATTTTTGATATTGATTAAGTAATAATATATTTTACTTGGTGGATAATTAAAGTGGAAAATTATGTGGTTAAAAGGGTAGTGGTTGGATAGAGATGAGTATGGATCATCATCATCTTCTTCTTTCTCCATTGAAGGTCGATTTTCTCCATTAGAGGAAAGGAGGAATTTGCTTCTTCCAAGCTCAAGTAATTAAAGGATTTCAAGTGTTCAAGTTGGAGTTTTGGGGATTTCCTCCATATTTGGTAAGTTTCCAACTTGTTTCCTTGATTTTTCTATGAAAGTTTGTTTATGTGTGAATTGGATGTTTGGTGTAGTATGTTTTAATGGTTGGTATTGGTATGTATGAAGTTGTTTTGAGTAGATAACTATGATTTTATGGTTGGATTGAATAAATGGTTAAGTTCGGTGAAGAGAATAAGAGTTTTGGGTTATGTAACTTTTGAGTTGTGAAGTCATGGTTTTAAATTGTGTATTTTACTTTTAATTGAGTTGTTTTAATGTATATACAAGTATTTTATAGTAAAATGATGGATTTTATTGAGTTTGAATAGAGTTGGAAAGGGAAAAGTAAGATAACTTTGGATGTGACAATTATGTGTTGATATCAGGAATTTGGCCTGACACGCCCGGTGACACGAACATGTCTTTGGGCATGTCGATGGTTCTATTTTCAGCGCTGGTGACATGTGAAGTGACACGCTTATGTCACTAAGCATGTCACAACTTTTGTAATGTTATAGTATGACACATCCATGTCACTGAGCGTGTCACAGCTACTGTGTTGTAGGAGTTTTGGCATGGGCAGGGACAAGCCCATGTCTCTAGACGTGTCTTATCTGCTGTAATATAGAGCTAAAAACACTATCATTGACACGCCCATGTCATTGAGCATGTCAAAGCTTCTGTCTTGTGGGTTTAAGGCACGGTCATTGACAACCCTGTGTTGTTGAGAGTGTCATTTGTAGATTTTGCCCTAGATAGTTCTTTTCCTTATTTTCCTTTGTGTTCCTTATCCTTGTGTTGAAAGGTTTTATAAATGCCTTGAAGTGTGTTACTAAGTGATCATTTATAATCACATTTGGTTTAGGCTTTGAGGAGACTTGAGTTACCCAATCCAAGTGTTGAGGGATATCTTAAAAGAGAAGGTTGAAAGTGGTGTTTGAGCTTGTTTTGTTGCTTTTAGAGGTAAGTACAAACTTTGAATAATTGATTATATTTGCATGACATTTGGACTTAACACATTTTGGTTGGAAAATGTGTTTAAGCTGCTTACTACATTGTTTATGCATGAGTAATATGTTATGACTTGTGTAATGTCATAAATGTATTATATGTAATGTGAAAAGCCATTGTTAATGGCTAAATTGAAGGAAATGTGAACTATGTTCAAGATATGATAATGACCCAAAATGTTTGGGTAATGTGGTTTGTTGTATATACATTAAAGATATTATGTAAAGCCATTGGTGATGGCTATATTGTATAAAATGAGATACATTATGATTATATAATGATGTTGATATAAATGAGATAAATGAGGCAATGTGCCTAGTTTGATCATGAAAAAATGAGAAAAAGATTAATAATGGAAATATGAAATATTTGTGTTCCTAGTATGTTATTCAATTTTTAGAGCTCTGTGTTTGGCAGCATGCCTATGACGTAGCAGTCCCTTGAAGCTGGGTTGGGCCTAGCCCTTGATGCCTAGTTGGGATGTTACATAGGAGGTTATTCTCATTGGGGGCTAGCTTTTAAGTAAATACTTGATTTGCCTTCGGGGCTAGACACATGGTGTCAACTTGGACCAAAACAGTAACTCTGGGATTTGAATAGCATATTAGATCCTTTAGGCCCATGCTTGTGTTTATTTTTATGTGAATTATGAATTGTGGAATAATTGAGAAATATGTTAAGATAAAGTGTTATGAGATGTAATATCCATATGCATTGTGCATTGGCATTGCATTTGAACTTTACTGTTATCAAAGTTTGTATTACTAGGCTTTTGGCTTAGCACGATTGTGATTCATCGCACAGGTGATATGGTAGATTCTGTAACACCCGTATACCCTATATACGTATGATACATGTTTTCAGCATATGTAAAATATGCATATACGGTACAAAAATGTCACAAACCGGTTTAATAAAAAAAAATTTCACATTTCTGATTTAAAATTTCAAATACTAAATATATAAAATTAAATACTATATAAATATTCTTTACTTGTTATATGAACCTAAAATAAACATTTTATATGAAAATCTTTAAGAAAAATTCGCTAGAGTTTTGTCTGTAATTTGGACATTCCAAAATTTATCAATTACACAACTTGCAAAAAGAACTCACTCCCAAATATTTCAAATCACTATCTCAACCATACTCCTCAATTTCACCAAGTTTCTCTATAATTTATATATATATATATAGTTTAGAACACATCTACACTCCCATTTCAAATAACTTAACCTAAACATTCTTAGTTTACAATACATAAAATCCAAAATCTTAATATACTATGCAAAATACCCAAAATATACAATAACATAAAATATATACATGTTGTTGACAGTGTTTCTGATCTTGATATCAACGCTACAAGCACAACCACAAGTCTAGACTCGACCTGGTCTAGAAGAACTCTTCTGCTAAGCTCTATCCTATCACATGTACGATGTAAACAATCGCGCTAAGTCAAAAGCCTAGTAATACAAACTTTGATAATAATAAAACTCAAATACAATGCCAATGCACAAAGCATATGGATATCACATTATTCCATTTTCTCATACTTTCCAAATATTTCACAATTCTCAATTCTCATAAAACAAACACAAACATGGGCCCAAAGATAACTAATATGCTATTCGAATTTCAGAGTTACTATTTTGGTCTATAATGACACCATGTGTCTAGCCTCATAGGCAATATATCAATGCAATAATCCAACTAGGTCTGAGCTTACGACCCAGTCATTTGACCCAGCCTAGCTTCAAGGACATATTTTTTAGGCTTACGACCCAGTCATTTCACCTCAAAAACATTTTCACAGTGACACCCAGCGTCTAACCCGTAGACAAATCATAGGCATGCCGCCAAACATAGAACTTTGAAAATTAAATAACATACTGGGCACACAATTTATTCATATTTCTCATTTATATCGATATCAATTCATTTCATTATATTTCCGCATATCTCATTACATTATACCATATTTTTGCATTTACAACACATTACCCAATTACCTTGGGTATTTCAATATAATTCACATGTTAATCACATTTAATGTAATCTAGCCAATACCAATAGCTTTTTAACAATGCACTTAATGCATACACAACAAATGGCACTAACCAAACACTTTTGGTCATTTCCACATAATACACATATTTCACATTTTACATAATTTAGCCATTATCAATGGCTTTTCACAATGCATTTAACCCATATATGATATTACAAATGTTATAGCACATTATTCATACTACTTAGAAATCCAAAATCACACATAATCAAAATTTCCATGGAATTCAAATAAAGGCGTTGTAAACTTACCAAATTTGGTGAAAATCACCAAAAATCCACTTTAAACTTGTTAAATCCTTCAATTTGTGGAGTATGGAAGAATCAAAATCCTTAGTCTAAGCACTCATGGTGGTTTGGCCTTGATGAAGAAGAAGAAGAAATGAAGATAACTTTTTAATTTCTCTTTCCTTTCATCTTTTATTATAATATTTTAATAATTAATTATTTAATTATTTATTTAAGAAATTAAAAGTCCAAAAATCTCTCTTCCATTCAAAAATTATTTATTTTTGAATTAATTTAATAATTTTAATTTCTAAGATTTAATTATCAAAATACCCTTTTACTTTGACTTTTGACTTTTTCTTTTAAAATGTTGACTTTTTATTGACTTTTATATGTTGTATATATATATATATCACATATATATTCCACTTTTCCATTTAAAATCCCTTCATTTTTCATTTAAAGCCATTAATTTAATTTATCTATTTAAATTATAATTTATTTTATCAAATTTCCAAAAATTAAAAATTTTCAAAATTTTGGGATATTATAATTCTTTCCCCCTAAAATAAATTTTGTCCTCGAAATTACTTGTTCTCAAGTCTGGAACAATTGGAGAAACTTGTTAGACAAATTATCTCAATTTTGATCCATGACAACTCAAATTGAATGATCCATTTAACATGTGTTTGGAGAATCTTGTTGCAGGCTTAGGTTGCTTGAAATAAAGCTGAACAGAACACTTCTAGCAGTCGCACAAAACCTGAATACGACCGCACCATTCAATTAAAGGAAGAAACCTTGTCACAGTAGGTTTCGCGGTCAGAAACCCGACCTCAGTCGCGACCGCACTTAAAGACTAGCGACCGTCCCAAGTTATGGACGACCGCTACTCAAGGACCTCAAATCATTATAATCACAGTAAGGTTCGCGTTGACAAGAACGGTGAATGATACGACCTCACTTACCACTTTAGCAACCACTCCATCATATTCATGACCGCTCTGCCAATGCAGGAGAAAATTGCTTAAAGAGATAGTAGTGTTCGCGTCCTCAGGTGCGTCCAGAAGTTCGACGCGAGTTTCTCAACTCGACCTCGAGATGATACCTAGGGCGACCGCGACATTCAAATTTTTGGCGGACATCTCTTCTGCCCTGTCAGAGAATGACACGTGACATGACCGTTATAATCCCACTTCAACATTCAAAAAGGGTGACCGCACCTTTGTGATGCGCGACCGTCCCAACAACCACAGCATGGGCAAGATTCCTGCTGCAAAGCACTCAAATTCGACTGTTGAAGCTTTTTTAAATTCAGCGACCGTACCTAATCCAAGGACGACCGCATGAGATATGAGCGCGACCATCCTTGTATGAAGGACGGCCGCGAAATTCTTCGGACAGTTTAATAAAGAAGGTCTAGACTGCCAAAACTTTATTCTCACTATCAATAACGGCTAGTAAGACCACATTGGCTATAAATACAATGCTTCTACAAGAAAAGCAAAAAGAAGTGAAGCAAGAAAAAAGAATTTGATAGCCAAGCAACAACTTTTCTTTTACTTAAACTTACATTTGAATTGTAATGAATGTTAGGTGTTAGCATTGAAAACACCATTGTATAAGTTTGAGTGTGAGCTTGGAAAACACTTGGGTTGTGAGAGTAAGCCTTGTAAAACTCTTGTTTAGGTTGTGAGAGTGAGCCTTAAAAACTCCTTTAAAGGTTCTTGAGTTTAAGCCTTAGAAAAACACTTGTGAAGTTAGGTGTGAACTTGTGAAAACACCAAAGTTGGAAGTGAGCTTGTAAAAACTTCAAAGATTAGTGAAACCTTAACAAGTTGTTAAGGAAGTGGATGTAGGATTGAAGTAAATCCGAACCACTATAAATCTTGTGTGTTCTTTCTTTCTTCCATTACTCAACCATCTCTCTATTCCGCATTTCTATTTTGTTGAGTTTTTTAATTGTCATTATTTCTTGAGGAAACCAATTCACCCCCCCCCCCTCTTGGTTGCCATCTTGGGACAACAATTGGTATCAGAGCCTAAGATTTCTTAAACTTAATTGTGAAATTTGATCCACTATGGAAACTTCTTCTTCATCAAACTCTTATGGAAATCTTAACAGTATTCTTAGACCCTACTTTGATGGAACTGATTATTCATACTGGAAACACAAAATGTATTTGTTTCTAGACACTGAAGGGATTGAACTATGGGATTTCGTGGAAAGTGAGTGGAAACCTCCCACTTATGAAGCTGACGGTATTCAAGTTCCACTTCCCAAAGAACAATGGTCAACTAGCAATGTCAAAGATCGATTCAAGAACAATAGAGCCGCTTCCATCTTGATGAATTCCATTTTAAGAGAAGAAGGTGGAAGAGTTCAACATTTAACTTGTGCACATTGCATTTAGAAAACACTCGAAAACTACCATGAAGGTAAAACTCAAGTGAGATTTACCAAGAAACAAATGCATGTCCATGAGTATGAGCTATTCAAGATGAAATCAAATGAAAATGTCACCGACATGACCAATCGCTTGCTTGCTATTGTCAATAAACTAAAGAAGTATGGCAAGGTATATGATCAAGGTGATGTAAACAGTAAAATCTTGAGAGCCCTAAGAGCTAGAAAAAACTTTGAATCAAAAGTATCATCCATAGAAGAAGCTCATGATCTCAGCACATTAAGAACCGACGAGCTAGTTAGTAAACTACTGACATTTGAGCTGCATAGTGAGAAAGAAGAAGATCAAGGTGAAAAAGAAAAAAGAAAACCAATTGCACTCAAAGCAATCAAAGAAGTTGAGAGCTCAAGCAATGAAGGTACTGATGATGAAGATGAAATGGCAATGTTCTCAAAAAGAATCAATGAATTGAAAAGGAAGAAAATATTACAAGCAAACAAAGGTACACCTCCAAAATTCTCCTTCAAAGATAAAAAAAAGAAAAATGAGGTAAAGTGCTATGAATGTGGAAAAACTGGTCAAATTAAATTAGATTGCTTCAAATTGAAAAACAAAAAGAAATGGGATAAAGAAAAGAAAAAGTCTCTCAAAGCCACATGGGATGACTCTTCTTCAAGTGAAGAAGAAGAAGAAGAAGGAATTGCAAATCTGTGTCTCATGGCTATAGAATATGACTCCGATGAGGTAAGCACTCAATCCTTAAGGCTATTTATACGACCAAGTGTGTCCCCATGGGGTGCACTAGTACTTTTCTTCAAGAAGAAAGATGGATCTTTAAGGCTATGCGTGGATTATCGATAGTTGAACAAACTCACAATCAAGAACAAGTATCCATTACAATGCATTGACGATTTATTCGATCAACTCAAAGGAGCCAGTGTATTTTCAAAGATAGATCTCCGATCGGGATACCATCAGCTGCCAATTAAGGAGGGGGACATTTCAAAGACTGCTTTCAGAACTCGGTACGGACATTATGAGTTTCTTGTAATGCCTTTTGGGCTTACAAATGCACCAGCGGTATTTATGGATTTGATGAATCGAATTTTCCATCCGTACTTTGACCAATTCGTAGTGGTGTTTATAGATGACATTCTTGTGTATTCAAAGAACAAAGAAGAGCACGATCGACACCTCCGCATTGTATTGCAAACATTGAGAGAAAAACAACTATATGCCAAGCTCAATAAGTGTGAATTTTGGCTGGAAGAAGTGACATTCTTGGGACACATTGTAACTGCTAAGGGCATCAGAGTGGATCCTAAGAAAATAGAAGCTATTTTGGATTGGAAATCGCCAAGGACTGTAACAGAAGTGAGAAGTTTCCTAGGATTGGCAGGATACTATCGACGATTCGTGAAAGGATTTTCCATTATCGCCGCCCCAATGACCAAGTTGCTTCGGAAGAATGCTAGATTTTAGTGGACAGATGAATGTCAAAGAAGCTTTGAGAAACTAAAAGGAAAGCTAACAAATGCCCCGATACTCATGCAACCAGTGTCCGGTAAGGACTTTGTGATATATAGCGATGCATCGCACATTGGCTTAGGTTGTGTACTCATGCAAGAAGGTAAAGTGGTCGCGTATGTTTCCCGGCAACTTAAACCATACGAGAAGAATTATCCAACACATGATTTAGAATTGGCAGCTATTGTATTGGCATTCAAGACATGGAAACATTACCTGTATGGAGAAAAATGCTACATTTATACAGATCATAAAAGCTTGAAGTATCTGCCAACACAAAAGGACCTCAATTTGCGACAAAGGAAATGGATCCAAATTTTGGCAAACTATGATTATATCATAAACTATCATCCAGGAAAGGCGAACGTCGTTGCTGACGCACTTAGTAGGAAATCAATGCAAGCTTTAAGGGCTATGAGGATCAGTTTAAGACCAACCAAAGAAGGAGCACTGCTAGCAGAAATGCAAACACGACCCACGTTTTTTCAGGAAATCCACCAAGCACAACAAAAAGATAAACAAGTCCAAAAATGGATCAAGCAAGTACAAGAAGGAAAAAGTACAAAGTTTCAAATTTCAAGAGACGGTAGTTTATATTACGAAAGTCGGACAATAATACCAGCAACAGGAGATATAAAAAAGAAGATTCTTCATGAAGCCCACAGTAGTTCTTACGCAATGCACCCAGGGGCTACAAAAATGTACCAAGACTTGAAGAAATTCTATTGGTGGCCAGGAATGAAAGGAGACATCGTAGATTTCGTAACTAAGTGTTTGACATGCCAGCAAGTGAAAGCAGAACATCAAGTGCCATCAGGATTATTACAGCCAATTACAATTCCGACATGGAAATGGGATCGCATCACTATGGATTTCGTCACAGGATTGCCAATGACGAGAGATAAACATGACGCTGTATGGGTAATTGTCGATCGATTAACTAAGTCAACTCATTTTCTGCCTGTGCAAATGGACTATTCAATGGATAAATTGGCAGAAATATACGTCAAAGAGATTGTACGATTGCATGGAGTCCCGACATCCATTATTTCGGACAGAGATCCACGGTTCACTTCGAACTTTTGGAGAAAGCTCCAAACAGCCCTCGGAACCCAAGCAAGCTATAGCACTGCTTTTCATCCTCAAACGGATGGGCAATCTGAAAGAGTAATTCAGATTTTGGAAGACATGATGAGAGCGTGTGTTATGGATTTTAAAGGCAGCTGGGATAAGTACCTAAGCCTAATGGAATTCGCATATAACAACAGCTACCAATCCAGCATACAGATGGCACCCTATGAAGCATTGTACGGAAAGTGTAGAACGCCAGTATGTTGGACAGAACTAAGTGAGGAAAAAATTCTTGGACCCGACATTGTAAAGGAGACTCAGGAGAAAGTTAACATCATTCGAGACAGACTAAAGGTTGCATCAGATAGACAGAAGTCTTACGCAGACCTGAAACGAAAAGACATACAATTTGCAGTAGGAAACAAAGTTTTCCTTAAAGTTTCTCCATGGAAGAAAGTACTGAGATTTAAGCAGAAAGGCAAGTTAAGTCCCAGATTCATTGGACCATACGAAGTCATCGAACGTATAGGCCCAGTAGCTTATCGGTTAGCCCTACCACCCGAACTGGATAGGATACATAATGTTTTTCATGTTTCGATGTTACGACGATATCGTTCAGACCCTGCACACATCATCAAGACACAAGATATCGAGGTCCAGCCCGACTTGGCTTATGAAGAGGAGCCAGTGAAGATTTTGGCACGAGAGGTTAAAGAATTGAGAAATAAGAAAATTCCTCTGGTTAAAGTATTGTGGAGAAATCATAAGATAGAAGAGGCAACCTGGGAAAGAGAAGAAACTATGAAGCAGCAATTCCCGCATTTGTTTACAACTGACTAGCTTCGGGACGAAGCTTAAATTTTAGAGGGGAAGAAATATCACGACCCAATTCGTACATATGTACAGTACATCCATGTACAGTAAGAGGAACCCGCCCGAGAAGCTACTCAAAAGCGCGAAGTGAAGGGAAGTTCTGTAAAATTGAAAGGACCTATTTGAAAAGATTGTAAAGTTTTGGGGAGGTGACCGTAATTACCAAAAGTTATTCCGGAGGTCCTTAAGAGTGCACATAACAGACTCCAGAAATGGGAAGTAGAGAAAAATCAGACAGTAACGGTGCGACACGGTTTTTCCCGAAAAAGCACGGTTTGGAAGATATAGGGGATTTTGACCAGGGGCATCATGGTCATTTTTTAAAAGTATCTCGGAAGTAATAAAGGATCTCAAAAATGAAAAGTAGAGGAAAAACTGAGTCAAAAAGTGTACCACAGCATTCGGCGAAAGTGCGCGGTTTAAAAGTTACGAACGAGTAACCGCCGGAGGGTATTTTGGTCTTTTCACACCTTAGACCATAAAATTTCAGCACAATGAGGTTGAGGGGCCAAAATATAATTAAAATGAAGCCCAAGGGCTTGAGTTGTAAATAAATTAAAGAAGGAGACATTTGGACCAATGAGAATTGGCCATTTTCTCACATATGTGTACCAATGGGAAATCAACATCTACACCATGACCTATCAACCTCTCTTGGCTGCCATTTGGAGGAGAGAACACCACAAAAATAAAGCAAAGAACTCTCTTTGTTCTTTCTTGGCCGAAAATAAGAGAAAGGGAAAAGAGAGAGAGATTGTTTTTTTTTCTAAGTAGCTAAATTTGGAGAATTGAGAGAGATTGCAAACGTGGGTGGAGAATAAGATTTTGAGGTAAGGAAATTCATCTAGGGTTCTATTTCTTTCATTGGTTATAGTATTTGTAAGATAAAAATGAAAGAATAAATATGATGATTTTAGAAAATTTAAGAAGTTGAAGAAAAGTGAAAGAGGTGATTTGCACATATAAGATTATGGATAAAAAGGATGACTAGTAGTTTAGTTAGCAAAAAAAGGCATGAAGCACTTAAATTTTATTATATTCTTGACATGGATTTTATAAAAATTATAGGAAATCAAGAAGTGAGAGAGAAGGAAGCAAAGAAGACATAAAAGAACTAGAAACAAGTGAAAAGAATTAAGGTTTGGTACTTAAATCATTGCCTTTTCAATTAATTCACATATTTTGCATTATGGGATTTTTGAAATGGTTTTGAAATGATGTTATTATGTGTGGTAAATATGTGGGAAAGTGCTCTTGAACCATTTGTAATCAATTGATTGTGAAAAGAATGAAAACAAAACAAACTAGCTAAATTTATGCAATTATTCATAAACTTTGATGAGTTTTAATCACTCCTTTGGTTTGATTTTTGGAAGAGGGACCCTTAGTCCTTCAATGGTATCACAAAAGGATTCTAAAAATCAATTTTGCAAGAAAAAAATGAATTTCCCTCAAGTTTGGAAAATTGGGCCGAATGGTCCCTTTTGAGCACTATTCTGCAGCTTTCATTTTGGGCAGTCCGTTGAAGGGGCAAACGAAAGAATTTTTTGACGAAATTTTACATGCATTTAGTTAACTTATGAAAGTGTTTTCCTGCAAAAATTCAGCCAAAAATAAGTTTGTTTACTTGATCAAAACCGTTGCCAAAGTGGACTGATTTTCAGCAGTAAAAACAGATTTTACCATTTAGTTGTCGCGCGCCATTGCGTTGCCGATTTTACGCACCGCGCTACTATTCATTTGGTCATTTTTCTAAATGTGTTAAAACTTGAATATTATGTTATGGATTGATGTTAAATCATATCAAATGACATGAAGGAGAATTGGAAATGATCAGAAAGGCATCATGACAAGCTATTCCAACAATATATGCATTATGGAAAAATCATGACTTATTGAATATCATGACCAAAGTAATTTAATAAATTATTTATGCTCTACTTGGTATATCAGAACCCTTGAGATAAGGGTATGATGCATCATACTATTACTGCAGTACTGCTTATGACATGATATGATATACCGGCTGAAAGCCGATGATTACAATGATATGATCAATGATGCAATGATAATGGCCATTGGCACATGTGCAAGAATTATGATGAAAGATAATGAAATATGATCATGATGAGATATGCTTATCACGACTCTTCCTTATCCGCTGATGTTCTGTTAGACCAGTAGAGCACCTAAATTAATAAAAGCAAAATGAGTAATTTATAAATTCAGAATATGGGATTTAATCTGTTATCATTATGTTTATATCTTATTCATTTTAATTAAAGTATTCAAATGCATGTTTTGAATTACTCATTTATTTTATTTATGAAATTCAATGATTTATGTACCCACTAAGCAAACGCTTAGCGAGTTTAGTTTTCTTTCTAAACTCGTAGGTTGAGTGAGAAGCTGGTTTCTGCAGTGTTCCGAGCAGCTGGTGTTGGCAACTCTTCGGATAGAAAGATATTATAAGTAATGTAACTAGAATGGCATGTACATATGTTAGTGTAACTAAGAATTGTATGTATGACTAGTAAAAGACCAAAGTACGTGTGCTAAGTATATTAACTAATGTATGTTGTATGAATTAGTGTGTATGGATGTGTGTATAGAAGTGTGAAACTTTAATGCAGGTTGCAGTGGAGGATATAAGGAGTTCGACTATGGAAGTGTTTGAGATTGATTGAGATTGTTTGATTGAGAACAAAATTGTTTTTAAAAAAAAATCAGTTTTGGCGACACTTGGGACCCCTAAATATAGGGGAAACTCTGGCAAATTTTTTTTAAAAATCTGCACTTAAAATTGGCTAAGTAAAATATTAAGACACAATTATTATGAGATAACAGTCCATCTTGGTCTATAAACGTAGGCTGAGATGGGGTGTTACAATACTTGTTCTTGATGGTCACCTTATTCAACTTCGTATAATCGATATACAATCTCAAGGTTCCATCCTTCTTCTTCACAAACAACACAGGCGCTCCCCATGGGGACACACTAGGGAACTGCATCTTCAACCCTCTCAACTCAGCAGGTGCAATCCTATAAGGGGTAATAGAGATAGGAGTGTTACCAGGTAACAAATCGACACAAAACTCCACTTCTCTCTCAGGAGGTAGCCCTGGCAGCTCATCAAGGAAAATATCTTGAAACTCGGCAACTGTGGGTATACTGTCAAGCTGGGACCCCACTACTCTAGTATCTACAACATCAGCAAGATAAGCCTCACATCCCTTCTAAATCATCCTCCTAGCTCAAAACAAACATGGATGAAAGATACCTCTGCTCACTAGATACAATCACATCCTTATCATCACGTGCTCTCAAAGTAACACATTTCTTCTAACAGTCTGCCATAGTCCCATGATTGGCTAACCAATCCATGCATAAAATTAGATCATACTCCCTGAAAGGCATCTCAATCAGGTCACTGAGAAACTCCTCATCCTGAACAGCAACTGGACTATCTTGGTGCATCCTGCTCACCACAATACTATGCCGTAAAGGATTTGTGACCAAAACATCAAATCCTAAGAACTTAGAATGTAAATCACTTACAGGAAAGATGGATGCACTGATGTAAGAATGGGTCGACCCAAGGTCTAATAATGCAAGAACTGAAGTACCAAATAAAGTAAAAGTACTAGCAACAACAACTGAAGTATCTAGCTGCCTCTGCATCACATAAACCCGCTATGATGGCCCTGCCTCATCCGGTCTACTACCTTTGGCTGTAGAACCTCCTCTCTGACTAGTCCCAGATTGACAACTTCTACCAAAACCTCTACCACAACGACCCCCTCTAACATTGGATTGAGAATCTGCAGTATCTGCCTGTCTATCCTCTGGTGGCTCTGGATAATCTCTGATAAAATAGTGTGACGACCCATATCTAAACACACTCCTAAAGCACCTCTCCACCAGTAGACACCTTAGAGTGCTTTACAATAATGAACACAAGTAGGTGGAGCAGGCCTCTAAGCCACTGTGGTCGGTGCACTAGCCACTAAAACTGTAAATCTCTATCTCTGTCTCTATTGTTGTACTGTCCTGCCAAACTGCCCTTGGCTCCTATTGACCCTCTGAAAATATCCCCCTCTGCCTCTTCACTGATGAAGACCCTGCCTTACACTGGGGTCTCCTAGCTCTGGTCTCCTCAACCCTGGCAGCTGCTGTAAGACTTTGTGCTCTCTCTACACTCTTAGCAGCTGTAACCAACTGAGAAAAATATTGATACCAAGAGCTTGCTATGATACACATGATAGAGGATCTCAGTCCCTCCTCAAATCTCCTGCACCTGTCAATCTCGTCAGAAATAATCCCACCAGCATAATGACTCAACCGGATAAACTCGATCTCATACTCTGTCACTGTTCTAGTATCCTGTCTCAGACTCAGGAACTCCATCTTCTTTGCATCCTTATACTCCCTCGGAGTATACTTCTACTCAAATTCCCATAGGAAATCATTATAAGTCAGGACTGGTGGATCAGCCAAAAGCATGTGGAACCGTCTTCTATCAATCATATGCATCCCTCTGTAGAAGAGATTTGGCAAGATCAAACTTCTCTTCCAGACTAGCCTGCAACTGAATGAACACTCTGTCAACCCTATCTAGCCACTGCTCTGCTACAGTAGGGTCTATAGTACCAATGAAGTTCTCAGCTCTGAACTTTCTCAGCTTATCATACTTCCTCACCGGCAACAACGATTGTGGTTGTGGCAGCGACGGCTGCTGAACTGGAGGCTACCTCAATAACTCTACCATATGTCATACCCAGCCAGGTGGAATCTCATCAAGTGCTGGTCTCACAGGCACAGAAATAGATGCCTCACCAGTGGACACAACTCTAGCTCCATCTCTACCCTCATCCGAAGCTACACTCTCTGTGAGCGGGAATTTTTGCCCCCACTCCCGGTGGAATGGTTCTTGCAACTTTGGCACTGTTTAGGCTCGGGGCCTTAGAGAACACGGACCTAAATCTGAAGAAAATGGAGTCGCCACCCGGACGGGCCGGGAAAAAGAAAGGGGTTGATGACTAGATTCCTAAGGAATCCCCAACCCCCTAATGGGTTCGGAAAGTTGGGTAAGTGTAGGGATGCTGAGAAATGGCCCAGCACACCCACAACGCCCGGTTCATTGGAACCGACCTCCTTTATAGGTCTTAATATTATAAAATTCTTAAATATAACAACATTATCCATATTACACATAATAATTAAAAGAAAGCATCAATATATTAAAATTAAAGTAAGGTCCAAGCAAAACAAATAAATGGACACCCATCCGAAGATGGAAATATGTCCTTACATCACATGCCTAAATAGGACACCCACCGAAAGGTAGAAACATGCCCTTTACATTAGTTCTAAAATAGAAAAGCAATTTAAATTACATGATATTCAACTAATGAGGTACCCACCAAGTGGAAACATACCTCTTACAACATTTGGAAATCTAAATAAATTGATAAAAGTAAATAACCATTCATAATAAATAAATCATTTATCAATGATATTAAATATCAATAGAAAGTAAACATCCACCCATGATAAATTAAATAAACCAAGCATTGAACTTAAATAAATTAAAGCATATAAAATAAATCAAAGCATAATCAAATATATAATTGAATAAAGCAAATAAAAGTCTAAATTATGGCTACTGTGAGTTTTTTAAGAAATTAAAATAGATTAAGGTTTTATGTTTTAAAAGGTTGATAAATCTCTTTGATTAATTAAATTAATATTTGAATGGTGAAATCATGAAACTAGGGTTTGGACACTTTAAAATTTTTTGATTTGTGGTTTATGGATATTCATTGAATTATGGTTTCAAGCTTACTATGTAAAATTAAATATTTGTGTTTATATGATTTTTTAAAGTTTTAAAGGATTAGGGTTTAAAAAAAATTAAGGTTTAAGGTTTTAAGGAGGTTAGGGTTCACTATTTTAGGTTTTGGAGTTGAATTAGGGTTTTAGGAATTTAAAATTTAGGGTCTTGGGTAATGAATTTTATTTTAGGATTTGGAAAGACAATTGACAATTTCATGAAGTTTTATGAATTTAAACAAAAGATTTAAAGTTTATAAGAGCAAAAAGATATTTTTTAAGTCTTTTGGAAGGATACAGAACACAATTTTTGGTTTTGATAATTTGGAAAGCAAATCTTAGTTTTGGGGTTTTGAAGAAATAAAATTAATATCTTTAAACTTTTAGAAAATAAAGCCACGATTTAAGATCTTTAAGCCTTAGAAAAAGTGAATTGAGGTCCTATATTTTTTGAATTAAAAGAAACAAAGTGATGATTAAGCTAATGTGAAAAAAAACAAAAGAAATTAAGAATTCAAACCTTATTTTGTAAGTCTCACCAAAAATTGCTTCTTGGATGAACAAGGTCAAAGACAAGCTTTTTTACCTTTGAATTGCTTGAATTGATTTTCAGCTCTCTCAAAAAATCAGCTTGGTTCCAGATTTTCCTTCTCAGATTTGGTCTCCAATTTTTCACTAGTTTTTGTCCAATTTCTTCTTTTTCGGCCCCCTCCCTTTTTTTTGTGTTGTTTAGTCCACATTTATAGAAGTTTTATATCCTTCATTCCTAATTATTCACGGCATCTTTATTGAATAGAAGTTTTATATCCTTCATTCCTAATTATTCACGGCCCCCTCCCTTTTTTTTGGGCTATTTCACCCGGAGGTGCCCACGGGCCCGCACTGAAAAATCGTCGCCGATTTTTTTTGTTATTTTTTTATTATTTTTGAATTTTTATTCATTTTACCATTTTTTTGTAAAATAAATATTAAAATTAATTAAGATACCATAAAAATTATTTTGGACTAACTAAAATATATTGGACAACACAAAAATTATTTTGGACTAATTAAAATATATTGGACCGGACCGGGTAAAAAATTAAGGGTCTACAGTTTGACCCCTGCTTGAATGATCTGAAACTTAAGTGAAAGAGAGAGAAAAGCAATAAGACTTAATTTTTTGAAATGGCAATTTAAATTTGTTTTGGGTACTTAGACCCGAGATCGGGTACTTGGACCTGAGATTGATTGAATTTGGGTACTTGGACTCGGGATTGGGTACTTGGACCCAGGATTGATTTGATTTGGGTTCTTGGACCCGAGATTGGATTGAATTTGGGTACTTGGACCCGGAATTGGGTATTTGGTCCCCAGATTGAATTTGATTTGGGTACTTGGACCCGAAATTAGATTTGATTTGGATACTTGGACCCAAAATTTATTTGATTTGGGTACTTGGACCCGAGATTGGGTACTTTGACCCAAGATTGGGCACTTGGACCCAAGATTGGATTTGATTTGGGTACTTGGAACCGAGATTGGGTACTTGGACTCGAGCTTGAATTGATTTGGGTGCTTGGACCCGAGAGGGTACTTGGACCCGAGCTTGAATTGATTTGGGTACTTAGACCCGAGATTGGGGGCTTGGACTCAAGATTGATTTGATTTGGGTACTTGGACCCGAAATTTATTTGATTTGGGTACTTGGTGTCTTTGTATCAAAGACTGCCATCATTCCTCACATGGAAATCTTGGCTCTCTCCCTTCGGACAATCAAAAACAATCTTCTGAATTTTCTCATCTGCCAACTGAGCCTCTCTAATTTGCTCTAACAACACCGGTCTCAATTGCAACTGAGCTAACAAAGCACCATCATCAATTGATTCAAAACTAGCATGCAATACTCTCAACACAACAAGCAACAAGAGTGAATAAGCAGTCAAACCTGCCAAAGACTTCTGACTCAAGGCATCAGCAACAACATTTGCCTTACCAGGATGATAATCAATCAAACAGTCATAGTCTTTGATCAACTCTAACCACCATCTTTGCTGAAGATTTAGCTCTCTCTGAACACTCAAGTATTTTAAACTCTTATGATCCGTATAAATGAAATACTTTTCCCCATACAAGTAGTGTCGCCAAATCTTCAAAGCAAACACTATGGCTGCCAATTCCAAATCATGCGTCGGGTAATTCAACTCATGCGGCTTCAACTGCCGAGAAGCATAAGCTATGACTCTACCCTCCTGCATCAAAACACAACCTAAACCACTTTTTGAAGCATCACTGTAAATCACATATGGTTTATCTTCCACAAGCAAGGTAAGAACAGGAGCTTGAGTCAACATCTCTTTCAACTTCTCAAAGCTTGCTTGACACTAATATATCCACACAAATCTAACTCCCTTCTAAAGTAATATGGTGAGTGGAGTAGCTATCAAAGAAAAACCCTTCACAAACCCTCGATAATAGCTTGCCAAACCCAGAAAACTTCTAACTTCAGTCACTGATTTCGGTGGACTCCAATTCAAAATAGCTTCAACTTTACTCGGATCAACTCTCATACCATCTGCTGAAACCACATGAATCAAGCCAAAACTCACACTTTGATAGCTTAGCATACAACTACTTCTCTCTTAAAGTCTGCAATACAATCCGCAAATGCTCATCATGCTCCTCCTTATTATGTGAATACACCAAAATATCATCGATAAAGACCACCACAAACTGATCTAAATAGGGTCTAAACACCCTGTTCATCAAATCCATAAAAGCTGCTGGTGCATTCGTCAATCCAAAAGGCACTACAAAGAACTCATATTGCCCATACCTTGTGTGAAAAGCTGTCTTAGGTACATCTTCCTCTCTAATTCTCAACTGATGGTACCCTAATCTCAGATCAATCTTGGAGAAAACTGCTGCTCCTTTCAACTGATCAAAGAGATCATCTATCCTAGGCAAAGGATACTTATTCTTGATGGTCACCTTATTCAACTACCTATAATCAATGCTCAATCTTAAGGTACCATCCTTCTTCTTCACAAACAAAACAGGAGCTCCCTACGGAGAAACACTAGGGCAAACAAACCCTTTATCCAACAACTCTTGCAACTGCACCTTGAACTCTCTCAATTCAGCAGGTTCCATTCGATAGGGAGTAATAGAGATGGGAGTGGTACCAGGAAACAAATCAATACCAAACTCAACCTCTCTCTCAGGGGGTAACCCTGGCAACTCCTCAGGAAAAACATCTGGGAAATCAGCTACTATGGGTATACTATCAAGCTGAGAACCCACTTCTCTGGTATCTACAACATGAGCAAGATAATCATCACACCCTTTCCGAATCAGCCTCCTAGCTGCAACAGCTGAAACAAACATAGATGCAAGTTGTCTCTGCTCACTTGATACCATCACACTTCTATCATCACCGGCTCTCAAGGTAACACACTTCTTCTCACAATCTACCATAGCACCATGCTTAGACAACCAATCCATGCCTAAGATCAAATCATACTCCTTAAAAGGCATCTCAATCAAATCACCAAGAAACTCCTCATCCTGAACAACAACTGGACTATCTCGGTGCACCTTACTCACCACAACACTATGCCCTAAAGGATTTGTCACCAAAACATCAAATCCTAGGGACTCAGAATGCAATTCAGACATAGGCAAGATGGATGCACTTATATATGAATGCGTAGATCCTGGATCAATCAAAGCATGAACTGAAATGCCAAATAAAGAGAATGTACCCGCAATGACGGTTGAAGCATCCGGCTGCCTCTGCATCACATACACTCGCTGAGATGGCCCAGCCTCATCTGGCCTACTGCCTCCAGATGTAGAGCCTCCTCTCTGACTGAACCCAGGTCTACCACCTCTGCTGAAACCTCTGCTACTACGACCTCCTCTCACATTAGATCGAGAAACTGCAGAATCTGTCTGCCTATCCTCCTATAGCTCAGGACAATCTCTGATGAAATAGTCTGGTGACCCACATCTAAAACACACAACTGATCCACCTATCTTCCAACAAACACCCCCATGTATCCTATCACAATGGACACATGTAGGTGGAGTAGACCTCTGAGCCACTGGGATCGGTGCACTAGCTACATAAACTATAGGTCTCGGTCCCTGCCTCTGATGTGGTACTGACCTAGCAGGCTGCCTCTGGCCCCCACTGAACCTCTAAAAATGACCTCCCCGACCTCTCTTTATAGATGAAGAGCCTGCCTCAAATTGGGGTCTCCTAACTCTAGTCTCCTCCATAGTAGCAGCTACTGCAATACCCTATGCTCTCTCAACACTCCGAGCTGCTACAACTAGCTAGGAAAGATCCTGATGCTGGGAACCAGCAACGATACACATGATAGAGGGTCTCAACCCCTCCTCAAATCTCCTACACCGGTCTATCTCATCTGAAATAATCCCACCGGCATAATGACTCAACCAGATGAACTCTACCTCATATTATGTCACCGTTCGGTTACCCTGCCTCAGATTCAGAAACTCCATCTTCTTAGTATCCTTATACTCCCTCAGAGTATACTTCTGCTCAAACTCCCACAGAAAATCACCATAAGACAAAGTCGGTGGATCATCCATGGCATGGGGAACCATCTTTCACCAATCATAAGCACCTCTCTGCAGAAGTGATCAGGCATTATCAAATTTCTCTTAAGGAGAGGCTTACAATTGGATAAATACCCTCTGAACTCTATCCAACCACTTCTCAGCTATTGCAAGATCTATACTACCAAAGAAGTCCTCTGCTCCATACTTAATTTATCATGATGCCTCATTGGTACTTGTGGCTGCGGTGGCGGTGGTGGCTGCTGCACTGGAGCCTGCCTCAACAATTCTACCATATGCCGTAACTAAACCAGCAGAATCTCATCAACAGCTGGTCTCTCTGGCACAAGAACAGGTGCCTCACCAGCTATCTCAACCCTAGCTCCATCTCTACCCTCAACAGGAGCTACACTCTCAGCACTACCCTCTGCGGACTGATGTGATTGAGATGCCATCACTGCCTATATCTGCAACCACAGCAGAATACCTCATCAAAGATTAGAAACTGCCAATGCCAATGCATGTATCTTATTTAAAAACCATATTTTAAAAATCAAAATTTTCTTTTTCCTTATAATTCACCTAGGTTGAGAATCTCAAACCTAGGCTCTGATACCAAAATAGTTGTAACACCCCCACACCCAATATACGCACACCGATATACCCACACACGCAACACGTGATATACGTATACTGGATATAGGTGTGTCACGGTCCATTTTAAAATAAACAAAACTTTAATCTTTAACATATATTCATCATAAGTAAGTCCGAGTAAACATAAAACATTTAAGTTGGATTATAAATAGTAATAGATAAAACATTCCTTCATTAAGATACATATATAACATTAGTACCCAAAAGTTTATCCAAACTATTTGTTTAATAAGCAGAGGAAAATACATATGTATAGATATCAAAATCAAAGTTTACAAAATTGTAGAATTTATACATGCTGGCAGTTTGTCTATGATCTTGATGTCCATAACTCAACACTGCTCTCACAAACTCAAGCCTAGACTCGACTCGGTCTAGACGAGCTCTCCGGCACAACCGGATCTACCCTGTCACCTGCGCGATGAACCACAATCTCGCCAAACAGAAAGCTTAGTGGTACAAACATTGATTCAATATAGATCAATGCGATGCTCATGCACAATACATATGAATATATATCAAGTCATTACATTATATCTCAACATATTAATCATTTGCATCACATTTCAAATTTACATTAAAACAAAGACAAGCATGGGTAGATCAACAACAAAGGTGATCAACAACACTCATTCTCTCCTCAAATCACTCTCCACCAAGTGATTAAACAATATAATATTAAATCCACTTACCTCATCTTCCACTAACATTAAACAAATCCATTTAAATACAAAATATCTTTTGACTAAAAAGGCATAATTGTGTATATATTATTTTTATCTCCATATACATAACATATACACTTCTTCTTCCTCTTATCTTTTCACATAATAAAATATACACTTTAAATCATATAATCCAAATTTTCACAATTAAGCTTTCCAAAATTTTAGGGTATAGTTTGGGATATTACACAACACCCCCATAGCTCCCGGTTCATTAGAACTGACCGCCTTTTTACATATAAATATTATTAAATTCTTTATTTATTATGATACCATCCATAATACATGTGATTAAAAGAAATAAACCTCTGACATATTATTGAAATAAAGCAAATAAAATAGGCACCCATCTAAGGATGAAAATGTGCCCTTACAACTGTTCAAAGTCAAAAATGAAAAAGAAAATAAATGGGACACCCACCAAGAGGAGAAAACATGCCCCTTACATTGATCTAAAATCCTTAAAAATAAATTAAATTACATAATGAAAACCAAGGCACCCACAAAGTAAAAAAACATGCCTTTTACAATTTTAAAAATTCCAAATAATCAAATAGATGTAATTAAAACATTCATAGAAAATGTTCAATTCATCATCAAACAATATAAAGAAAATAATCCATCAGAAACATAAGACAGTATGTCAAATAATGAAATCTAAGGTTCAATCTTAAGTTTTGGCCTTAATCATACATTATTTAGGGTTTTCCATATGAAATTAGGGTTTTTGGGTACAATTTAGGGTTTTAGAGTTTTGAAAACAAAATTAGGATTTCTAAATGAAAACTAGGGATTTTGGGATGAAAATTAGGGTTTTATGGTTTTGAAACTAAGGTTTCAGATTAGGGTTTAGGGTTTTTAAATTTAAGATTAGGTTTCTGTTATTAAAAATTAGGGTTTCAGGTTTTAAAATATAAGTTAAGGTTTTGGTACACAAAATAACTTAGATTAAATTACGTTGTTGAGGTTTGAACCAATTTATAATTCAAATGATTACCTATTGGATGGATTATGGTTTACAAATTGGCAACTTCAAAAAGCAATTGCTCAACTTTGTTAAAGAATGAAAACTGCATGCAAACATTTAAACAAATTAAATTTAGGAATTCAAACCTGCATTGTTGGCTCCACCATTTTGATTATACTGAACCAAGCTTGATTTGCTTTATTCCTAGATAGCCTGGATCAGTTTGATGTTGGTTGGTGCCTTGAATATCTGAGGATCAAGCTAGTGCTTCTTGTTTGTTTGGTTACTACCTCTGTTTGTTAAAATTACTCTCTTTTTAATTATTCGTGGTTGAATGATTGCTCAAAGCCCTTAGTTATTATCCCTTTGCTTTGCTATTGTTTTCTATTCATAATGTTCTATTAGGGCAAAAAAAACTTCCTGAGTCCTAATGCTACTTGGATATCTCATTGTAATCCGAGAGTCTACCAATTTTAGCAAGATTAGGAAGTTAATTTTTGCTAAGAATTAAGCTTGATTTCAATTAGGCTAAACTAAATCAATGTGGCTTGGTCCATATCAAATTAGTGGCCACCAATTTGACATGGATCCCTCATATCGAATTGGTGAGCCACCAATTTGATATAGGGCTAGCTCATATCGAATTCGTGGCTACCAATTCGATATGAGCCCTCATATTGAATTGGTGCCTTGCTAAGGGGTAGCTTATATCGAATTAGCAATCACCATTCGATATGAGCTCTTCATGTCAAATTGGTGGACACCAGTTCGACCACCAAGTCAACATGAGGCTAAGCCCATGTCGAATTGGAAAGAACCGACCCAATTCAAATGTGTCCGACCCAAACTGAACTTAAAGATAATGGATCTGACCTAAACCAAGCATAAAAATAATATATGATTTAATTTGGGCTAGTTATTGAAATCAAATTTTATCTGGTCTTCAAATTAATCTTAAATTTAAACTGGACCAACCAAAATTAAGGGTTTACAATATACATCCATTAATTTTACATTGAACAAATGTCCAATGTGACACACATCATATAACTATGCCACTTTTCATAGATTATTTGAATATCTACAATATAAAGAAACCATATACACTATGCCAATACATGCTTAATAAAATCTCAAGTAAAACAAATATGTACTAACCTTGATAAAGCTTTAAAATTACTCCAATTCCTTCTCCACCTCTTAATTTCACTAAAACCCTAATGATCTTCTTAGGGAATTTCTTATCCTACACACACATAATCCATACAACAAACCACATTATACATTTAAAATCACTTCCATGTTTAATATATGTCAAATTATCATTATTCATGCAATTTCTACCAAAATCTCGATAAAACCCTATTTTCACAACTTACTACTTTATCCAAACTTCAACCAATATAACTCATTTCCAACATTTAACCATAAAAACATTACTTACATACCAAAATAACAACAAAACAACTCATTTCCACAATTACTAAAACCTTTTTCAAAAACCCTAATTTCACATAACACACCCACAAATCCTAACTTCATCCAAACTTACCCATAATCAATTTCTAACCGTAAAATCATCACATGCATATTCAAACAACACTAAATTCATCCATTACCATAATTATAATCATCAATATCGAAAACCTTAATTACAAAACCCTAATTTCATTATTTATGTCTATTTTAACTAATTAATCATTATAAGACATATTGAAATACCATTCCTTTTCTTTCTTCTTTTGACTTTGTTTTTCATTTATTTATTTATACTATCATCATCTCCCAGCAATAAATATATATATGTGCTTATATCTCATTTATATGTTGTATATATTTTATGTATATGTATATGTAATGTGTATTTCATATATACATCAAGTATACCTTATGGGTATATGATGTATATATTAAGTGTACAATATATATCCAACATGTAATAAGTATATGTAAGGTATATACTACATATACACTAGGTATACATTAGGTATATTCTACACATATACCTCTCTCAATACTTTAATCTATTCCATAGACTTATATAATTTATCTAAAAACTTGGATATTATAATTCTCTCCCCCTTAAATAATTTTGTCCTCGAAATTATCTACTAGGAAGCTAAATCATCCAAAACAAACACAACTTCCAAATTCTTAATAAAACTAATTACCACCTCAAACCACTTAATCTTTACTCTTTTCCTTAGGGATATTCTTAATCATTTTCATCAGTCCTTAAACTAACACAAAGAACTCTCACTTTCATCAAGATCAAAATATCATAACCATCTAATGCATAAATAGTAATATCAAGTAGAAATTTACCTTCATCAACTTACGAGGTGTCATACCTCCTCTGCATTCCATAAACCCCCTATGTAGTTCTAGGCTTTTCTTGTTTGTCGACTGATGTAGACCTTTTCCTCTGACTATATCTTGTCCTACCTCCTCTACCACTTCTACTTCCTTCAATACTCGGTCTGGATACACTAGTTTTTGTCTGCCTAGTCCTGGTGGCTCTAGGCAATCTCTCACATAATTATCCATAAATCCACACCTAAAATAGCCTCCTAAACTAGATCCCCAACAGATACCCATGTATGCCCTACCACACTAGACGAAAGTGGGTGGAACAAATGTAACACCCTTATATACTATTTGAGTACATTACATATATTCCATGTATGTAAAATACGCATGTAGAATATAAACGTGCTATAATAACTTCTTTAATAAAAATTCTCATTTCAGTTAATATAAATAAATTATTAATTAAATAAAGAAATACTCAAGTAGTAAATTGTTAAAAATACATACTTATAAAGAAAATCTATAAAAAAAATTTTGCTAGAGTTTTGTTTGTAATTTTGATAAATCCCAAAACAATGAACACAACCTGCAAGAAAATTTTGCACTTTCAAAAATCCACATTTATTCACATACCATTAAATCTCCAATGATTTTCTAAATCACCATTTCATATTTTTACATATTAGGATTTCTAAATCCAACCATTACATATAAAATTCACATGCTTAATATAATGTATACAATGTGTATACATTAATCCAAAATGTATTAATATAGAAAGATTTTACATGTATGCACTTCTGTCACGGTTGGGCTTCTGGCACTTAAAAATTCTAAAAACAAAATCACCCACATTCTGGATCCTTCAGATCAGCAGCTCTCCCATATATAAAATCATGCTAAGCCATATAGCTTAGTGGTACATATCTCTGAATAATACATGTAATAAATACTCACTCTTAATTCTCATTTATTTCCCATATATTTACTTATGTATATCACTTTATTTTCTTCAATCTCAATTATCTAACCCATTACACACAATATACATATATACATTTAAACATATCACAAACACACACATTGGGCCTAACTATACTTATTTAATGGTCCAGTTCTAGAACTATTATCTTGGTTTATCTCTTTCATCTGTGACACTAGCGTGACTCACCCAAAGGCGTAATAAATCTGCAACAACAATATTCTGAAACTAAACTATATATAAGGTATACATGCAATCATATTTTCTATATTTCACTTTATTCTTATTTTTGCACATTTCACATTATTTTTCCATTTTTCAACACATAATCAATATCGTCATCATATATAATGCAATTGTGGCTTACTTCCACATTTTATTGCACAACTTTCACTTTTCACATTTTGCACCAACATCACATTTAGCCATTCTTAAATGGCTTATCAAGCCATAAACAATACAAATCAAGCATTGTTACTTCAAACAATGCCACACACACATATATTCATTTTGCATTACCATTTAAATATCATTAACTTCCATATTTCCAATATTTGCAACATATGTCATCATCTTTTTAGTCACAACCACAATGTGGCTAGTATGTCGCATTTCTAGCACATTTATCACCTTTTTCTAATCTCTCGTGATCATGTCAAACAATAATCACCATCATATGTCTCAAATTATCACATTGTCTTTCTCATCTTTCCAACTGCTTTTAGCATATTTCATTCTTTTTACCCAATTCCAATTTCTTTCCAGATTTTATAATTCTCATATTTTTCAATTATTTTTAGCATATTTCATAAATACTACCTTATGTACATAACCATTGAGATGTTTATATGACAATTGTTCATCTTTCAAATCCCATACTTTCATATGTAAACCTAAGTTTTACATTGAGCAAATGCCTAATGTATCACTATCATATAACTATGCCACATTGCATAGTCTATGAAAATTTTCCACATTACAAATACTCTACATACACATTGCCAATTCATATTTAACAAACTTTCAAGTAAAAAAAAATATATATTAACCTCTTTTCTCTTTTCCAAGCCCAACTCTCAATTCCACTTCTTTTATCACTTTAACATGCACGTGCATATTTCAAGAATAAACTACATTACTCATTTAAAGTCACTTAAATACATGCCTAATTATTATTAAATTACCATTATTTATTCAATTCTTATCAAAACCACATTAATACTCTAATTCCACCATTTACTACTTTATTTAAACTTCATTCTACCAATCTCATTTTCAACATTTAACCCTAAAAACATTACTTATACATTAATATAACACTAAAACAATTCACTTTCACAATTATGGAAATCTCTTTCAAAAATTCAAATTCCATATAATACAACCATCAACGTGAACTTCACCAAAACTTACTGATGTGAACAAAGATGGTAGTGTGAGTAAGGCTAGAAGAGGAGGCCAATAAGGCATGGAGCTCCTTTTATCAAGTGGGTAATTATAAGATCGCATGCCAAGAAGCTTAAATCTACCTTCCTAGGCTTTGTAAGGTGATTCATGGAAGAAAGGCTTGGTGGACATGCCTTTGATGCCAAGGATATAAAGGAGAAGCAGCCTATAAATTTAATCCAAGCATATAGGCTTATTATTAAATATGTATTTAGGCTCACTAGTTATGCCTATTTAAAAAGTAAGGGCCCTGTTTGTTTTGTGTTAAATTTGAACTTTGTTTACTTTGTTAGTTCTTGAAATTTGATTACCTAACCAAATGCTATTTAGTAACCTTAATTTGGGTTCAGCTATTTATAGCTCATTTAGGTTTTAGTTATTTATAGCTCATTTAGGGTTTTAAGACAGTAGTTTTCTGGTCATATTATTCAATTATTTTGGCTTGGCCAAATTTCTTATCAAGAGAGGGTTCTTCTTCTTCTTGTTGCATCAAGAATTGGAATTAACTTATCAAGGCAACACTTGTGGAATTCTTTCTAGTTCTTTTTTATTTTGTCTAATTATCTATGGTTCTAATTGCATGTCAATTAGGGGTTTAGTAGTACAAACAATCATCTAGGATTCTTAGAATACTGAATTTATGTGTTGGGGTTTCAGATTCTTTATAATCTTGGGGTTCCACACCATTTGTTATCATAAGGGAAAGTTTGCAGCATGATTATAGATGGAGGTAGCTATGCAAATGTGGCTAGTACAACCTTAGTGGATAAGTTAGGGTTGAAGTGTGAAAAACATCCTAAACCATATAGGCTACAGTGACTAAATGACTGTGGTAAAGTAAAGGTAACAAAACAAGTCATGGTGCCATTTTCTGTTGGGAAATATGTTGTTGAAGTGTTGTGTGATGTAGTATCCATGCAAGTTGGGCATTTATTATTTGGTAGTCCTTGGTTGTTTAATAGGAAAGTCACACATGATGGGTGTAAGAATAGGTATTCTTTTAGTTTGAAGGGGAAGATTTTCACTTTAGCACCTTTATCATGTATCAAGAATAGATTAAGATGATGAATACTTCAAATGGGGATTCGGGTAGTGAGTTAACTAAAAGAATGGAGGGACAAGAGGCCAAGAGAGGAAAGAAACAATTATGTGGCCTAATAGGGAGTGACTGCACAAGTGATGTAAAGAAAGAGAGATGTAAAAGAGAGAATAGTAAGAGGAGAGAAAATAAGAGTGAAAAGAAGCAGGGTTTCTTTGCAAAAGAGAGAGATCTTAAGAGTGCTTATATAGGCAGAACATCACTCATAGTAATAAGGATTAAGAAGAGTTTATTGATTATGACTGACCTTAACCCAAATTTGCCTAGTGGTTTAATTTCTTTGTTACAGGATTTTAACAAAGTCTTTCCTAAAGAGATACCAAAGGGACTCCCTCCCTTGAGGGGTATTGAGCATCAGATTTATTTTATATCTGGAGCAGTAATTCCAAATAGGCTAGCCAATAGAAGTAACCTAGAGGAGACAAAAGAACTGTAAAGGCAGGTAGATGAATTATTGAAGAAGGGGCATGTGAGAGAGAGCCTTAGCCCGTGTGTTGTACAGGTGTTGTTTGTACCCAAGAAAGATGGAACATAGAAAATGTGTGTGGATTGTCATGCAGCCAACAAAAGAACTATAAAGTATCACCATCCCATTCCTAAATTAGATGACATGTTAGATGAGTTATATGGTGCATGTATAACTCAAGATTATAAAGAATCTAAAACCCCAACACACATATCATCTAACCTAGGAATGGGATGGGGATACTTTATAGTAATTTACTGACTGCACAAAAATCCACACATATCTTCCATGTTTCATCTTTCTTGGGTACAAATAACACTGGTATGACACACGACCTAAGGCTCTCTCTCACATGCCCCTTCTCAAAAAATTCAACCACTTGCCTTTGTAGTTCCTTTATCTCTGTGAGTGGGGATTTTTACCCCTACTCCCACATGGAATGGTTCTTGCGAATTCGACACTATTAGGCTCAGGGATTTAGAGAACATGGGCCTAAATCTGAAGAAAAATGGAGTCGACACCCAGATGGTTTGGGAAAAAGAAAGAGGTGGATGACTCAATTCCTAAGGAATCCCCAACCCCCTAATGCATTCGGAAAGTTGGGTACGTGTGGGAAAGGTGAGAAATGGCCCAGCACCCCCACAACGCCCGGTTAATTGGAACCGGCCTCCTTTTAAGGTCTTAATATTATAAAATTCTTAAATAAAATGATATTATCCATACAATATGAGATCATAAGAATAAATCATTACTTTATTAAAATCACAATGATGTCTAAACAAAATAAATAAATGGATACACATCCGAGGATGGAAACATGTTCTTACATCGTCCATGTCTAAAACTAAATAGGACACCCACTGAAAGATGGAGACGTGTCCTTTACATTGATACCAAAGTTTATGATAAACCAAATTACATGATGCTCAATTAATGAGGTACCCAATCATGGAAACATACATCTTACAATTCTTGAAACCAAAATAAATCAATAAAAATAATCGATCATTCATCATAAATAAATAATTCATTAAAGATTAAACAAAAATAACCATTCATTAAGTCATATAATAAATCATGCATCTAACTCACATAATGCAATATAAAAATATACAAATTTAAGTTTACACCTTGAATTAGGGTTTCTTGAATGAAATTAGGGTTTGTAGGTTTAGATTTACAAAACTGATATTATTATTATTTTAAAAATATTAAGCTACTGTGTCATTTGAGAAAAAAAAATTAATTAGGGTTTTAGGTTTTAAGAAAATAGAATTTAGGGTTTATGGTTTAAGTATACTGGAATGGTTTGAAATTTATGAAAATAAGATTTAAAGTTTAAAGTTGGAAAAAATAAGTTTGTTATGATATTTGTAACTAAACAATTATGCATGTAAAAATATTAATTTTAACCCATTAAAGCTGCTGGAATCAAGAGTTACTAGGTTTCATCATGAATGATAAACAATTATCATCCAAGCTTAGTAAGTTGTGTTAAATAGATTAATTTAGGAGACATAACTCCGTTTGTTGATTCCACTAATAATCAAGCTTTGATCCAAACTGTCATTTGCACCAACCTGACACTTGTTGGTTGAATTGAACATAAGACAATATGCTCAGCTACTGCCTTGTTTAATAGTTTAGTTTTACTGCTCATTGCTTGATATTTTGTTGCTTCACTGTTTAATGTTCAAGCTTTGTTGCTCACTATTTCTATTTTCTTTCAAAATCCCAAAAGTCCCCAAGGAAAATCTCCTTGATGTTTGAATTTATTCACTCGTTGCTCTCTCCAAAAATTACTCAAAGTCCAATATGAATCAATTGCCAAAGTCCCCAAGGAAAATCTCCTTGTTGTTTGAATTTATTCACTTGTTGCTCTCTCTAAAAATTACTCAAAGTCCAGTCTGAATCAATTGCCAAAGTCCCTGAATAATTCTTCAATAATTGTGTCATCCTTGTTTCTGTGTTTTAATGCCTTATTTATAGGAAAAATCAAAAACCTAATCTTAGCTGGTTAAGGAAAATTCAACCATTAAGGAAAATATTAAAAACCAAGCTAAATAAGGATTTGTAAAAAAATTGGCCGCGGACACAGGCTACTGGGCCATTTGCTGCGAGGCTGGACACGGGCTGCAAGCCAATTCGCCATGGGCATGCCCTACAGTGAATTGGCATGCCCCAATTCACCGTGGGCACACCCTGTCGCGAATTGGCATGCCCTTCGTCATCTAATTTTTTGTTTATTTATTATTATTATTATTAAAAATAAATATTATATTTAATAAATATTTATATTTTCTTTTTCCCTTTTTATTTTAAATAATAAATATTTTATTATTATTAATAAAATAAATTATAAAAATTATAAAAATTATTTCTGACTGTTTTAAATATTCGTAGTTCACTTAATCGCCTTTTAATTAGTGTTAGACTTGGCTTGGTAAAAAAAATAAGGGTCTACAGTCTCCTCTGGGCTACTTCTATAGGTTGGCATATTTGGAATTACTACTCATGATTATATACACCTCTGCTTTTACCTAATGAGCCTTGGGTTGGCATTTCTATGGATTTTGTGATAGGTTTATCTAGGACAAAGAAAGGTAGAGATAATATATTTATTGTTGTGGATAGATTTAGCAAAATGGCACATTTCATACCTTGACATAAAACTGATGATGCAACAAATATAGCTAATTTATTCTTTAGAGATGTTTTGTGTTTGCATTATATACCTAGGACAATAGTCAATGATCATAATGTTAAATTCTTGAGCCACTTTTAGAGAGTTTTATGGGGAAAATTGGGTACCAAGTTATTATTTCCTACTAGTTATCTATAAACTAATGGACAAAATGAAGTGGTGAATAGAACTTTGGGGACTTCATTACATGTTGTGGTAGGTAAGAATTTGAAAATGTTATAAGAGTGTCTTCCATTAGTTGAATTTGCTTTTATAATTGTAGTTTGCATTCTTCCACTGGATTTTCACCTTTTGAAATTATGTAAGGGTTTAATCCTCTTACTCCTACGGATTTAATGTCTTTGCCATTACATGAGATTACTGTAGAGCCTTGATTTTGGCTCTAAGCTAGTTCGGTCTTAACAAAAATGGTTAAGTATTTATCAGTCCATTCTCAATAGCTTAAACCCATTTTAAGCTTTTAAATTTGATTGGTTCGATTCTTAAGGCCTAAAATATGATGGTTCAACCTTTGAAAACCTAAATGGGCCTATTTTGAAAGCTTTGTCAGTTGTAATTTGGCATGGGGTGTAACCATGTCGAATTGCGCTTCCCTGTAATATCCCAAAATTTTGAAAATATTAATTTTTAAAAATTAATTAAATGATTTAAAAGTATATATATATAATTAAGTGAAAAAGAAAAATGTGTATATGATATATATATATGTAGATATACATAATATATATAAGTCAACATTTTAACTTAGTCAAATGTTATTTTAATTATTACAATATTAATTAAATGGTTAGTGGAAGATGACATATTATGTATTAATTAAGTAATATATTTTACTTGGTGGAGAGTGAAAGAGGGATAAGTGTATAGTTTAAAGGGGATTAGTTGGTAGTGGAGTTGGTGATCATTATCTTCTTCTTCTTCTTTCTCCATTGAAGCCGGCTACCTCCATCAAAGAAAAAGAGAATTTTGCTTCTTGCTAACTCAAGTAATTGAAGGATTTCAAGTGTTTAAGTTGTAGTTTTGAGGATTTCTTCATATATGGTAAGTTTTCAACTTGTTTCCTTGATTCTCTATGGAAGCTTGTATATGTGTTAATTGGATTATTGGTGTAGTATGCGTTAATGGTTGTTATTGGAATGTTTGAATTTCTTTTGGGTAGCTAACTATGAATTTATGGTTAGATTGAAGAAAAAGGTTTAGTTTGGTGAAGAGAATAAAAATTTTTGGTTGTGTAACTTTTTGAGTTGTGAAGTCATGGTTGTAATTGTGTATTTTTGCTTTTAATTGAGTTGTTTTGATGTTTATACAAGTATTTTATGGTATAATGATGGATTTGGTTGAGTTTGTATAAAGTTGAAAAGGGTAATGAAAGATAATTTTGGATGTGACAATTATGTGTTGATATCGAAAATTTTGGCCTGACATGCCCGATAGCACGACCATGTCTTTGGGCTTGTCGATGGTTCTATTTTCAGTGTTTGTGACACGTGCAGTGACACGCCCATGTCACTAAGCATGTCACGGCTTTTGTAATGTTATAGTATTGACACAGGCAGGGACACGCCCATGTCTTTAGATGTGTCTTATCTACTGTAATATAGAGCTTAGGACACGGTCATTGACATGCCCATGTCACCGAGCATGTCAAAGCTTATGTGTTGTGGGTTTAGGGCATGGTCATTGACACGCTCGTGTTGTTGAGTGTGTCATGTGTAGAGTTTGCCCTAGATTGTTCTTTTCTTTATTTTCTTTTGTGTATCTTATCTTTGTGTTAAGAGGTTTTGTTTATACCCATAAGTGTATCACTAAGTGATTATTTATAATCACATTTGGTTTAGGCTTTGAAGATACTTGAGTTACCATAGTCCAAGTGTTGAAGGATATCTTGGAAGAGGAGGTCGAAAGTGGTGTTGGTTGCTTTTAAAGGTAAGTACAAACTTTGAATAATTGCTTATATTTACATGACATTGGGACTTAACACATTTTGTTGGAAAATGTGTTAAGTTACTTACTACATTGTTAGTGCATGATTAATATGGTATGATTTGTTTAATGTGAACTATGTGAAAAATAGGATAATGACCCAAAATGTATGGGTAATGCAAATTGTTGTGTGTACATTAAAGATGGTATGTAAAGTCATTGATAATTACTATATTGATATAAGTGAGATATTTGAGGCATTGTGCCAAGTTTTATCATGAGAAAATGAGAAAGGATTTGATAATAGAATTAAGAAAGAATTGTGTGCCTAGTATGTTATTCAATTTTTAGAGTTCTGCATTTGGCGGCATCCCTAAGACGTAACAGTCCCGTGAAGCTAGGTTAGGCTTGGTCCTTGAAGCCTAGTTGGGTGTTACATGATGTAGCAGACCCTTGAAGCTGGGTTGGGCCTTGTCCTTGAAGCCTAGTTGGGATGTTACATATGAGGTAATTCTCATTGTGATTATGATTTGCCTTCGGGGCTAGAAACATGGTGTTATCTTGGACCAAAGCAGTAACTCTGGGATTTGAATAGCATATTAGATTCTTTTGGGCCCATGCTTGTGTTTGCTTTTATGTGATTATGAATTGTGGAATAATTAAGCAATATAATAAGATATAATACCCCCTATGTGTTGTGCATTGGCATTGGCATTGCATTTGAATTATATTTTTATCAAAGTTTGTATCACTAGGCTTTTGGCTTAGCGCGATTGTAATTCATCGTGCAGGCGACAAGGTAGATCTGATTGAGCTGGAGAGTTCATCTAGACTGAGTCGAGTCTATGCTTGAGATCTTGAGTGTAGAGTTGATTATTGGGCATCAAGATCAGAGACAAATTGCCAACATATATATATTTTATATTTTTATACATATTGATTTCATGTATATTATGTTTTATTTTGATGTATATATTTGTATATTTCGTAAACTATCAAAAATATTTTGGATAAACCTTTGGTAATGAAGTTATATATATATTTTAGCAAGTAATATTTCATCTATTATTTATATGATATCAGTTAAATGTTTTAAGTTTATACAGATTTTATAAGTGAAGATTTGTTTGATTAAAAAGGTTATGACATTCTTGTATCCTATATTCATATATTATATATGTTGGGTGTATGTAGTGTACGTATATTGGGTATAAGGGTGTTACATTTGTTTTGGTATCAGAGCCCGGGTTTGAGGTTCTCAACTTAGGTGGGTTGTAAGAGAAAGAAAATTGAGATTTTTAAATATGATATATGCATTGGCACTGGCAGTTTCTAACCTTTGATGTGGCAATTTCTGCTGTGTTTGTATATATAGGTAGTTATGGCATTTCAGACACGTCAGTCTGCTGAGGGTAGTGCGGAGAGTGTGGCACCTGTTGAGGGTAGAGATGGAGCTAGAGTTGAGATAGTTGGAGGGGCACCTACTTTTGTACCAGAGAGACTAGTAATTTATGAGATTTCGCCGGGCTAGGTACGACATATGGTGAAACTATTGAGGCAGGCTCCAGTTCACCAGTCGCCGCCACCCCAGCCACAGCCGCAGTTATCGATGAGGAAATATGATATGTTGAGGAAGTTTGGAGCTGAGGACTTTATTGGTACTATAGACCCTGCTACAGAAGAGCAATGGCTAGATAGAGTCCAGAGAGTATTCATCTAGCTGCAGGCTACTCCAGAAGAAAAGTTTGATTATGCCAGATCTCTTTTGCATAGGGATGCATATGATTGGTGGAAGATGGTTCCACATGCCGTGGATGATCCACCAATCCTGACCTACAATGATTTTCTACGGGAGTTTGAGCAGAAGTATACTCCAAGGGAGTATAAGGATGCAAAGAAGATAGAGTTCTTGAGTTTGAGGTAGGATACCAGGACAGTATCGAAGTATAAGATAGAGTTTACTTATTTGAATTAGTATGTTGGTGGGATAATTTCTGATGAGATTGACCTGTGTCGAAGATTTGAGGAGGGTTTGAGACCCTCTATCATGTGCATTATCGCAGGCTCCTGGTATCAGGATTTTTCCCAATTGGTTGCAGCTGCTAGGAGTGTTGAGAGAGCACAGGGTCTTACAGCAGCTGCTAGAGATGAGAAGACTAGTGCTAGGAGACCCAAGAGTGAGGCAGGGTCTTCATTTATGAAGAGAGGCCGAGGAGGATATTTTTTGAGGTTTAGTAGAAGCAAGAGGCAGTTTGGTAGGTCAGTATAGCAGCAGAGACAGAGATCGAGACCTACAGTTTCTATGGCTAATGCTTTGACTCCAGTAGTTCAGAGGCCAGTTCCATATACCTGTGTCCATTGTGGTAGGGCACAAGAGGATGCTTGCTGGAAGACAGGTAGACCAGCAGTGTGTTATAGATGTGGGTCACCAGATCACTTCTTTAGAGATTGTCCAGAGCCACCGAAGGATAGACAGACTGATACTGCAGTTTCTAGACCAAGTTTTAGAGGGGGTCGTGGTGGCAAAAGTTTTAATTGTAGAGGGGGAGAATTGTAATATCCCAAAATTTTGAAAATATTAATTTTTGAAAATTAATTAAATGATTTAAAAGTATATATATAATTAAGTGAAAAAGAAAAATGTGTATGATATATATATTTAGATATACATAATATATATAAGTTAACATTTTAACATGGTCAAATGTTATTTTAATTATTAAAATATTAATTAAATGGTTAGTGGAAGATGACATATTATATACTAATTAAGTAATATATTTTACTCGGTGGAGACTGAAAGAGGCATAGGTGTATGGTTTAAAGGGGATTAGTTGGTAGTGGATTTGGTGATCATTATCTTCTTCTTCTTCTTTCTCCATTGAAGTCGGCTAACTCCATCAAAGGAAAAGAGAATTTTGCTTCTTGCTAACTCAAGTAATTGAAGGATTTCAAGTGTTCAAGTTGGAGTTTTAAGGATTTTCTTCATATTTGTTAAGTTTTCAACTTGTTTCCTTGATTCTCTATGGAAGCTTGTATATGTGTTAATTGGATTGTTGGTGTAGTATGTGGTAATGGTTGTTATTGGAATGTTTGAAGTTCTTTTGGGTAGTTAACTATGAATTTATGGTTAGATTGAAGGAAAGGTTGAGTTTGGTGAAGAGAATAAGAATTTTGGGTTGTGTAACTTTTGAGTTGTGAAGTCATGGTTGTAATTATGTATTTTTCATTTTAATTGAGTTGTTTTGATGTTTATACAAGTATTTTTTGGTATAATGATGGATTTTTTTGAGTTTGTATAAAGTTGAAAAGGGTAATGAAAGATAATTTTGGATGTGATAATTATGTGTTGATATTAGAATTTTTGGCCTGACAAGGTCAGTAGCACTGCCATGTCTTTGGGCATGTCGATGGTTCTATTTTCAGTGTTGGTGACACATGAAGTGACACGCCCATGTCACTGAGCATGTCATGGCTTCTGTAATGTTATAGTATTGACATGGGCAGGGACATGCCCTTGTCATTGGATGTGTCTTATCTGCTGTAATATAGAGCTTGGACTCGATCATTGACAAGCCTATGTTACTAAGTGTGTCAAAGCTTTTGTGTTGTGGGTTTATGGCACGGTCATTGACACGCCCGTGTTGTTGAGTGTGTCATGTGTAGAGTTTGCCCTAGATAGTTCTTTTCTTTATTTCTTTTGTGTATCTTATCCTTGTGCTGAGAGGTTTTGTTTATACCCATAAGTGTATCACTAAGTGATTATTTATAATCACATTTGGTTTAGGCTTTGAAGATACTTGAGTTACCCCAGTCCAAGTGTTGAGGGATATCTTGGAAGAGGAAGTCGAAAGTGGTGTTTGTTGCTTTTAGAGGTAAGTACAAACATTAAATAATTGCTTATATTTACATGACATTGGGACTTAACACATTTGGTTGGAAAATGTGTTAAGTTACTTGCTACATTGTTAGTGCATGAGTAATATGCTATGATTTGTGTAATGTGAACTATGTGCAAAAAATGATAATGACCCAAAATGTATGGGTAATGCACATTGTTGTGTGTACATTAAAGATGGTATGTAAAGTCATTGATAATTGCTATATTATATAAATGAGATATTTGAGGCATTGTGCCTAGTTTGATCATGAGAAAATGAGAAAGGATTTGATAATGGAATTATGAAAGAATTGTGTGACTAGTATGTTATTCAATTTTCAGAGTTTTGCATTTGGCTACATGCCTAAGATGTAATAGTCCCTTGAAGCTGGGTTGGGCTTAGTCCTTGAAGCCTAATTGGGTGTTAAATGATGTAGCAGACCCTTGAAGCTGGGTTAGGCCTAGTCCTTGAAGCCTAGTTGTTGGGATGTTACATATGAGATAATCCTCATTGTGATTATGATTTGCCTTCAGGGCTAGACACATGGTGTCATCTTGGACCAAAGCAGTAACTCCGGGATTTGAATAGCATATTAGATTCTTTTGGGCCCATGCTTGTGTTTGCTTTTATGTGAATTATGAATTGTGGAATAATTGATCAATATATCAAGATATAATACCCCTACTGTAGACCCTTAATTTTGGCCTCAATTTGATACGGTCCTAATTAAAGGATACCAAAATAAATTTTATTCCACTTTAAAATATTTAAACTTACTTTATAATTTTTAAAGAAGTCGATTCAGATTAAAGAGGCATAAATTCAATTTTAAAACCCTAAAATTAAGTTGAATCGGCTCAAATTAAAACTTTTCTGTCCATAAGTTAAAAAAGGCAAGAAAAATTCGAGTCAGGCTGGCTGGGGAGACATGAGCAATTACTCATGTCGACTTGGAGGGACAAGGTCTGCATGAGCATGCCCCATGTTGATCTGGCAGCCTAGATCGACATGAGGTTGGACTCATGTCAACCTAGGGCAACTAGGTCAACATGGCTTTGGTCCATGTCGATCTGGTTGCCCCAGATCGACATGGTTTCAATGTGTTTCCTAATTGAACTAAAATTTGTGTTAAGGATGGATTAATATTAGGGTTAAGGATTCTGAGTGAGGTTAGGTGTAATATCCTAAAGTATACCCTAAAAGTGTTGGGGTTATTGTTGTATTTGGATTCAATGTGTGTATTGAAGGGAAAGAGAAAAGAAGTGAAGAGAAGATATGGGAATTATTAATGCAATATATATATGACATATACTTATACTTACATATAAATTCACATATATATGAGGTATAATATGATGTAGGTAAAGTGAATTGTATATATATATATATTGGTATAATTAATAAATAATAATAATGATAATGAGGACAAAAAGAAAAAGAGGAGGAAAGTCAAGAGAAGAAAGTGTGGTGGATATTAATTTAGAAATTATTATTATTATTATTATTATTATTATTATTATTATATATATATGTGATAAGAATGGAAGAAAGAACGAGATTGTTCTTTCTTCTTCTCCTTCGTCTTCTTCTTCTTAGTAACGAGAGAGAGAGAGAGATAGAGAGAGGTGATGATCTTCATCAAATTTCTTAAGGATTTTAAGAGTATTGAAGATGGAGATGAAGATTTGACAACATATATTCAAGTAAGTAATAATCTCTTGAGTTGATTTTAACTATTATATGTATATATGAGTCTTTATTTTCTTGTGTTGATTTCTTTTGGATTGAGGTTATGTTTGGTATAATTGGTGTGTAAGATGAAGAAAATGAAAGATTGAAGTATGTAGATGTGTGGAATTGATAACTAAATGATGATATGTTGAGATAATTGTGAGAATGATGATGAATGGTTGAGTTAGGGTTTAGAATAAATGAATTGGTACTTTGAGTAATTGATTATAGTGATGTATATATATTGATTAGTATGATAATATAATGAAGCTATATAAATGTTAAGGTGATAGAAAATTGATAGATATAAACAAAGATAATGGTTAAGAGGGTGGTGGTGTGAATTTTGAAGAGTTTGGATGAAGTTTGAAATGTTTGGTCTTTGATGCAATGAAGGACACGGTTAAGTTATGAGAGACACGGCCAAGTTAGGGCAAACATGGCCGTGTTGGATGGTTTTTGGAGAGACACGGTCACTAGCCCAGCCGTGTCACCTGCCCGTGTCCAGGACTGTGTGATTTTTGTTGAGAGACACGGCCGTGTCCCTTGCCCGTGTCTGCCTCTGTTTGAACTGAAATATTGAATTGAGAGACACGGCCACAAGCTTAGCCGTGTCCTGTGCCCGTGTTTGCTACTGAAATATTGGATTGAGAGACACGGCCACAAGCTTGGCCGTGTCCCTTGAGTGTGTTGGCCACTGGATGTTTGTGTTGGGAGACACGGCCACAAGCTTGGCCGTGTCCCTTGAGGGTGTTAGCTATTGAGTTTGTTATATGTTCTTCTTATATTGTTTGATCTTCAAAAGGGTCTTTTGGTACCTAAACACACTTAAAACAATAATGATTCAACCAAAGGTATATAGAAGATTATAAATCCATGAATAATGTAAATTGTTATGTATCTAACAATAATGATATAGGAAATGTGGAAGATATAATGATCATGGAAAAAGGTATGTACAATGTCATTGATTATGTATACTTGAGTAATGAATTGATCAATATGATTTGATGATAATGATGAGACTATATGAACAATGTTATGTTTTATACTTTGTAAATTGTAATGTGTTATATGAAAGATGTGATGTTGTGATGAAAGATGAAATGTGAGTTGAAATCAAATGAAATGTGAAGCCATTGTTATTGGCTATGATAATTCAAATGGTATGATGATTCAAATGAAATGTGAAGCCATTGTTATTGGCTTTGATGATTCAAAGGATATGATAATTCAATTGAGAATGAAATTGATTAAATGAATTGTATAGCTAATGTGTTATTCCATTTTCAGAGTTTGTTGTTGGTGGCATGCCTAATAAGTGTAACAATCTCTTGAAGTTAGGTTGGATTGAATCCTTGAAGCCTAATTGAGATGTTACCACCCTTGAAGCTAGGTTGGGTTGGTTCTTGAAGCCAAGTTGGGTTGAAGCTTAGCATGCTTTGCTCCCCTTGAAGCTTGGTTGAATCTAATCCTTGAAGCCTAGTTGGGTCTATGATATTGATAAATGTGATGATTAAACCAAAGCATTACTCTGAAAATTGAATGGCATATTAGTATGTTGTTTGGGCCCGAGTCTGTCTTTGTTTTCAATATGAAATTCAAATGTTGAAATAATGAATAATGAGATCTATGACTGCCTTTATTGGAAGTGTAATTCATGATTGATGAATTGTGAATAAAATGATGTTATGAAGTATGATTTTGTAATATGTGTATTGATATATTGAAAGTGAATATGGTTTGAGGAGCTTTGTTGAGATGTGATTTTATGAAAATATTGTATGATGTGTAAAATGTATATGAATGTGGAATTTGTGAGAATTGTTTTCATAAAGGTTTGGATAGGTCATTGAATGGTGTTGTGTTAAAATCATGTATATGTATATGTATATGAGATAGAAATGGTAAGTATGGTGTTGTGAGTGTTCTATGTAATGATGTATCTAATTTATGAGATTAGTTGGAGTATATGAAGAATGCCTTGAGAAAGGAAAACGTGGTAAGAGAATAATAAAATATGATGCTAAAAGTATGAGGTATGATTCTTTTGTAAACTATAATTTAATAAAGTACATTTTAATAATTGTTTATATTACTAAGCTTTCATGCTTAGCGCGGATGTTTAATCGCGCATGTATTTATGCGGTTGATCTGGAAGTTTAGCTGTTATGCCACAAGAAGGGTAAGAGTGTCTCGAGATCAACTAGAAGGTGATGCATACATTTTATGAATTTAATTATATTGTATTTTTTATAAGAATAATGATTTTTATAAATGTTCTTAAAACTAAGGTAATATTGTTTGAATTCAGATAAAGGTTTTTAAATTGAAACTAGAGATGACATTCTTATGCCTTATATACGTATTGTATGTATACTAGGTATATGTACAGTACTTATATAGAGTATGAGGGTGTTACATTAGGGCCTATAAATAATAACATTTTAGAATTTAGAAAGATAGAAAGGAACATTAACAAGGACAGTAAGGAACATTAACAAGGGAGGGCAATTAACATGAAGAGGGTTGATAATTAATATGAAAAAAGATTAAACAACAAAGCAGAAGACAACAAAATAAACAACGAGTAGCACTAATCACTCATCAATCCATGAAAGATATCAACATTGTCTTTGTTATTGTTCATCCAGAAATCAATTTGTTCGAACCGACTAGGCAGGTTTGATCTTTAATCATAAATTATTCATGCTCATAGTAGCTTCGTTTTCTCTGATTAATAAGAACATGCATGCAGTACCTTGATCTTTGAACATGCAGTAAATTGATCTTTATATTAATAACTTTAATTGTTTGCTTGATCAGTTGGTGTTCGTAACCCCACTTGCACATTTCATAAAAAACATAAAACTATCTAGTAGCCGTCGAGGATTTAAGTTAATTGTTAAAATCTATTTTGTCTACTTTACCTCAAGAACTGCAAATTATTTTATTAAAACTCAAAACCTCAAACTATTTTTATCCAAAAGCCTAAACCATTTCATTATTAAACTCCAAAATAATGATTATTTTTCCAAACACCTTAATTTATCTCTCCAAATCCAAAATTATGTTTTTAAGGCAGTAAGTTAAACCCAAAAACCCTAATTCCAAATTTTGAATTCCAAAACCCTAGTTTCAAAAACCCTAATTCCAAACTCTAAATTCCAAAATCCTAGTTTCAAAAACCCTAAAAATCCTATTTTTAAACCCTAATTCCAAACTCTAAATTCCAAAATCCTAGTTTCAAAAATCCTAAAAACCCTAATTTTCAAACCCTAATTACAAAAACTCTAGTTTCTAAAACCCTAAGTTCCAAAACCCTAAATTCTAAAAACCCTAAATTCTTTAAAACCCTAAATTTATATATTTATTGCTTTATTTAATTTTAGATTTGATTATATACTTTATTATATATTTTGATGGTTGATTTATTTAATTTCAATGCTTGATTTACTTAATTTGATTTATTTAATTTATCATGGATGGATATTTTCTTTATTATTATGATTATTATTTGTTTGTTTTGGTATTAAATATTGTAAGAGGTATGTTTCCATATTTTTGGGTACCTCATGTCGTGAGCATAATGTAATTTATTTTATTTTAAAGTTTTTGGACTAATGTAAAGGGCATGTTTCCACCTTTCGGTGGGTGTCCTATTTAGTTTAAACATGAACGATGTAAGGACATGTTTTCAACCTCGGATAGGTGTCCATTTATTTTCTTTGTTTGGATATTGCTTTGATTTTAATATAATGATGCTTTATTTTAATTATTGCATGTAATATGGATAATATTGTTATATTTAAGAATTTTATAATATTAAGACCTGCAAAGGAGGTCGATTCCAATGAACCAGGCGTTGTGGGGGTGCTGGGCTATTTCTCACCTTTCCCACACTTACCCAACTTTCCGAACCCATTAGGGGGTTGGAGATTCCTTAGGAATCGAGTCATCCACCCCTTTTTTTTTCCCGACCCGTCCGGGTGGCGACTCCATTTTCTCCAAGCTTAGGCCCATGTTCTCTACGGCCCTAAGCCTAAACAGTGCCGAAGTTGCAAGAACCATTCCATCAGGAGTGGGGGTGAAAATCCCCGCTCACAGTGGCTACTCCACTGGGGATAAGAGAAGTTGATTCCGTTGGTCTTTTTATTATTCTATTCTTTCTTATCATGATATTATCCATTGCATCATATTAGATTGCATTGTGTGCATGAGTTAGGATGCCCGTGTTACCCATGTTGTGTTATGTAAGGGATACCATACTTTCACTCAAGCTATGGAGATCAAGCATGACATAACCACTCATAGCCTTATACCATTTGGTATATACTTGTTGTGGGAGCCTAAGTCTTCTAACCCAAAGACTAAAGCTCATGTAATTGGCCTAGTTACTTTCCTTAGGTTTTACTTCAAATGCTTGTTATTTGACTATGGTTAATTTATCTTGGTTTAAATCATGGCTTATTTGGTTTGTTCTTTTTCTAATATGACCCAAGTACATTTGTGAGCTCAAAATAATTTTTTCTTTAAAATCCAAAAGACCAAGGCTATTTTTAAAACTTTTCAAGGTGATCTTCAGACATAAAACTTTTCTTTTGCTCATGACCCAAATACTAAGCCTAAAATCCATTTTTTCTAAAATTTTCTTTACAATGGGCTTAGAAACAAAATTATTTTTAACCTTTTCTTACAAAGAGCTTACAAATTATTTAGGTCAATTATAGAAATATCAAAAATTAATTGTGAGCCTAGTTTATACTAAGAGTTATTAATCATGGGCTTGTTTTTGGCATAAATCTTTAGTTACTTTTTTAAGTGAGAAATCTATTTATAATAAACCTCTTAATTTAGTTTTAATCCAATATAGCATAAAAGCTACTTTAGTTGGTTAAATGAATTAGAACCTAATTAATGCGAATTATCATGAACTGATTTCCATTTTTGAAAATATAACTATTGGTTGAAACGTCCGGGAGAATTTTTCGAAAACAAGATACCCCATGTTGGTATTTTGTTAACCATATACCTAGGAAAAGAGACTCACCATTCGTGTGTGGAAGTTATAAGGTTGGAAGGAACGTCCTAATTATCTTTCTTTGACTATTGTTTGTGCATACATGCATACATGCATACATTTGCATCTCATATCATTGATCCTCTCTGCCTCACAGCCCTGGATTATGATAGATCATAAGCTTACGACAATCCAACCTACACCAAAAATGAAGAATCTAGCAATGATTCAATCACTTGCTCACTGTAGACCCTTAATTTTTGACCCAGTCAAGTCCGTTATTTTTTATAGTCTAAAATCATTTTTGTGGTATTTTAATATTTATTTAATTGAAGTGAAAAAAATAAAAAATAAAAAATAAATCAATAAAAATAAAAATCGCAGCGAAAAAATCGGTGACGAAAAAATTCATCGCCGAAAGCGTTGGAAGAAATAGCCAAAGCCATTTCGCCTGCAGGAAAATCCTGCGGGTGGAATGGTTTCTGGCCACCCAGCTTGCAAGTTTCCACGCCAATTCTTGCAGTTTGCCAGCGCTTGTAGCCCCTCGCAGCCAGACGCAGTTTTCGCCAGTGAAATTTTTTCGACGCAATTTTTTCCCAAACCAAATTCTATTTGGTTTCGATTTTCTTTTCCTAATTAAATACAGTGTCCTTAAACAATTAAAATTAATCATCTAAATTTCCTATACATAAGACTAAAAAAACATAAGAGTAAAAGAAAAAAAAAACAAAGGAATTTTGGAGGGGAAGAATCGAACTTTAGACTGGGACTTGGATTTTGAACTGGAACTTTACAAATTGATCAATATTTTTAGAAGAGAATAAGGAAGCATAAAAACACTTTTCTATTTCTTCAAAACCTTAAGAACCCTAAAAACACTTTTTGTTTCTTCAAAATCTTAAAACCCTAAATTTATTTCTTCTATGTTCAAAAGACCTTAATTCGTTACTTTTCTGTTTCCAAAAACCTTAAACCGTTTTGCTTATTTTCAATAACTTTATAAAACTCTAAACTGTTTTCACAAATCCTAAAACCAAACATATTTTCCGAGACACCAAAAACTCTAAATCGTTTTACTAATTCCCAAAACCCTAATCTCTATTCCAAAAGACAGTAGCCTTATTTTTTAAGCATCAAAAGCTTTAACCCTAATTAATTCTTCTTTCCAAAATCACACAGTAGCATTATTCTTTTAAAAAATAACATTAGTTTCTTCCAATTTCAAAACCCTATTTTCTAAATCTTAAACCTTAAAATCTTAATTTTCAACACCGAAACCTACAATCCTAAAAGCCAATTTTCAAAATCTTCGGGGTCCCGACCCCATAAGGGGTGCTGCTCCATTGACTCCTGCCCGCTAACCGGCTAGCAAGACTGCTGTGTGGGCTTAGGTCAATATTTATTTATGGATTATAAAACTTTATGTTTAACTTCCTTTATTATAATTATTCAAAATACAAACCTAAACCCTAATTTAATTCATGAAACCCTAATCCCTTTCAATTCTCTTAAAACCTACAGTAGCTTAAACAAATAACAATAATAATATCTTAAGATTCTAAAACCCTAAATTTTAATTAAAGAACTTTAAATAGAGACAGTAGCTGCAATTTGTATCTTTACTTACCTTATTTGATTATGTAGTTTATTATATGCTTTGATTTATTTAATTTCAATGCTTGATTTATTTAATTTATCATGGATGAATGCTTATTATATATTTTGATTGATGTTTAATATCTTTGATAATGATTTGTTTATTATGAATGGTTATTTACTTTTACCGATTTATTTTGATTTTCAAATGTTGTAAGAGGTATGTTTCCACTTTGTGGGTACCTCATTAGTTAAATATCATGTAATTTAAATTCCTTTTATATTTTGGACAAATGTAAGGGACATGTTTCTACCTTTTGGTGGGTGTCCTATTAGTTTAGACATGGATGATGTAAGGACATGTTTCCATCCTCGGATGGGTGTCCATTTATTTGTTTTGTTTGGACATTGCTTTGATTTTAATATAACGATGCTTTATTTCAATTGTTACGTGCAATATGGATAATATTATTATATTTAAGAATTTTATAATATTAAGACCTGTAAAGAGGCCGGTTCCAATGAACCGGGCGTTGTGGGGGTACTAGGCCATTTCTCACCTTCCCCCACGTACCCAACTTTTCGAACCCATTAGGGGGTTGGGGATTCCTTAGGAATCGAGTCATCCACACCTTTCTTTTTCCCGGCCTGTCCGATTGGCGACTCCATTTTCTCCGGACTTAGGTTTGTTTCTCTAAGGCCCCGAGCCTAAACAGTGTCGAAGTCGCAAGAATCATTCCACTGGGAGTGGGGGCAAAAATCCCCGCTCACAGTGGCGACTCCACTGGGGATAAGAGAAGTTGATTCCGTTGGTCTTTATATTATTCTATTCTTTCTTATAATGATATTATCCATTGCATCATTTAGATTGCATCATGTGCGTGAGTTAGGACACCCGTGTTACCTGTATTGTGTTGATTAAGGGATACCATACTTTCACTCAACGTATGGAGATAGAGCATGGCATAACCACTCATAGCCTCGTACCATTTGGTATATACTTGCTATGGGAACCTAAGCCTTTTAACCCAAAGACTAAAGCTCATGTAATTGGCCTAGTTACTTTCCTTAGGATTTCACACCAAATGCATGTTGTTTGACTATGGTTAATTTGTCTTGGCTTAAATCATGGCTTATTTGGTTTGCTTTTTTTCTAATATGACCTAAATACATTGTGAGCTCAAAATAAATTTTTCTTTAAAATCCAAAACACCAAAGCAATTTTCAAAACTTTTCAAGATGGTCTTTGGTCATAAAACTTTTTCTGAAAATAAATCAAAAAATTCTTTTCCCAAGACTCAAATACAAAGCCCAAAATTCATTTTTTCTAAAATCTTTTTACAATGGGCTTAGAAAACAAAATTAATTTCATCCAACATTTTCTTACAAAGAGCTTACAAATATTTAGGTCAATTATGGAATACCAAAAATCAATTGTGAGCCTAGTTTAAACTAAGAATAAATTTACCATGGGCTTATTTTTGGCATGAACCACTAGTTCCTTTTTTCAAGTGAGAAATCGATTTATAATAAACCTCTTAATTTAGTTTTATTTCAATATTGCATAAAAGCTACTTTAGTTGGTTGAATGGATTAAAACCTAATTAATGGGAATTATCATGGATTGATTTCCATTTTTGAAAATATACTATTGGTTGAAACGTTCGAGGGAAATATTCGAAAACAAGATACCCCAAGTTGGTATTTTGTTAACCATATACCTAGGTAAAGAGACTCGCCATTCGTGTGTGGATGTTATAAGGTTGGAAGAAGCTTCCTATTTATCCTTGTTTATTGATTGTTTATGCATGCATACATGCATATATTTGCATCTCATATCATTGATCATTTCTAGCTTATAGCCCTGGATTACGATAGTTCAAAAGCTTACGACAATTCAACTTACGCCGAAAGTGAAGAATCTAGCAACGACTCAATCTCTTTCTCACCAAAAGTAATGGATCCTGAACAAGTTCAAAGAATGGTGGATGATGCCCTCAGTGCCAAGATGGAAGAAATAAAAGAGGCCCTAGCTGAGATCATGAAGAACCAATTAGCTGTGATTTTGGGAAATCATGCCGAAGCATCTGCTAGCACTAAGAAGCCGAAGGATAAAGGGAAGACTAAAGTTGGTGAAGTAGATTTTGATGATGATAAGGTGATCATTGATGATGATGATTGGGCTCAATATTACCAAGATTCTCAAGACAAAAAGGAGCCAAAGGTTGTTAAAACCAAAGCTTTTGATGTTGAAAAGATGATCGTTGATTTAGAAAAGAAATTTGAGAAGAAACTAAAGACCAAAGCAATGTTTAAAGTTGACAAATTATTTGAGCTAGGTAAAGAAGTCTCGTACAAATTCAAGATGCCATCTTTTGTGAAGTTTGATGGAACCGAAAATCCTCACCTCCATGTGAAGTAGTAAATCACTGCTATGCAGTCTGCCTGAGCTACTAAGACTCAAACTCTAAGGTACTTTATGCTCTCATTGGACCCTGTTGTCCAAAATTGGTTCAATACCTTAGATGAAGGATCATAAAAGAGTTGGGATCTGCTATACAAGGCCTTCATCCAATAATATGGATATAATGTTGAAATGGAAGTTACCTTAATGGAAGTTGAGTCCATTAGGCAACGACCAAATGAAAATTTTGTGGACTATGTGAAAAGATGGAGAAATAAGGCTACTTTTCTTAAGAAGAGGCCCGATGAATCTTATCAAATAAGGATGATTGTGAGAGGGGTGTTGCCTAGTCTCCGTGAAAGGATGTCTCACACTCTTATAAGGGATTTCAAATATCTTCTCCAAGCTGGTCTACAAATTGAAGAGTGGGAAAGTGAGAAAAATCGCTTTTCAATAAGAAGGAATGAGAAAGGGAATTACCAGTCTAGAAATCAAAGCATGCAAAAAGAAGTTGATGTCAATACAACTTGTCAAGAAAATAGAAGGCAGTTTTCGGATCTGGGGAAGCCTTTATCTTGGGTCTTCAACAAGCTACAAAAGAAGGGACTATTATAACCATTGGCCCCTCGACCTTTGCCGAATCCTTTACCCTCAAAATTTAATACTAAAGCTTTTTTGAGTTTCATCAAACACAAGGCCATGAGACAAACAAATGCTTGTGACTAAAACATGAGATCCAAAATTTAATTGACAGTGGTAAGCTGCCTGAGCCGGATAAGACCATCACAAAAGATAATCCTTTGCCAAAATTCAACAGAGTGCCACCACCAGCAACCTTCATGGTAGGAAAAGGATTGGAAGGAGATTTTGTTTTATCATCCTTTTAAGATGGAAATATTGAAGATGTGAAAGGAAAAGAAGCTTAAACTTAACAAACTTTCCTTAGCTTGAATGTTGCTTTTCAATTTTACTTTCTTTAATATTTTAGAACTATTGTGTTTTTCAAATTTAAAGTTGCTTGAAATAAATTACTTTCATCAAAATTTTTGTTGGTCTTTGTTCATTTTGGTGCTCAACCAATGAGGAATTTAGCTTGATAATTCATGAATTAATATATTTATGCATCATGACTTGAATGACTTTACTAGGTGAGGGAATTATTCTATAGCATTGAGCTGCGTAAGCTTACTTAGAGAGGGCTCCTGCGTAATTACCTTTGTCTAGGTCTTAGTTAGTCTTAGAACATGCTTTGACAAACTTTCAAGGCGAAATTGAACTCTGCTTATTTAAGGGAGAGATGATCTAGGCATTGTTTGGTTAGCCAACAACTAGTATCCACCTAATTAAATATCAATCCCTAGTTGTCCCTTTGAGCCTTCATAAAATTTTAGCTTTCTTTTAATTGGCTTACAAAACCCTAACAACCTACCCTGAGCTGTTGTGATACTTTTGACAAGTCTTATGATCACTAAGGTGAAGAGGCAAGAAGATCAAAGAAAGGAATACATAGCCAAAACTATAAGGATAGCTGATGTTATCAAGACCATGGGGATAGTTGATGTTATCAAGACCATAAGGGTAGTTGAATTTTTCCTAATATCTCTAATATATTAAGACAACATCAGAGTAACAAATGATTTATCCCTATTAAAGAAGATTTATGTCACTCCACTCATCCACTATTGGAAGCTCAAGTTAGTACAAACAAGACAACTCTTTTAGAGCTAGAACCAAAAAAGAAGAAGAAAAGAAAACAAGAGAAATGAGAGCAAGAAAAAAAAAATAAAAGAAAAATAAAAGACAAAGAAAAAAGAAAAGAAGAAAAAAGAAAGAAAAAAAAAAGAAAAAAAAACTTAAAAAGGCGATTCAAAAAGCCAATTGAGTTATCTTTTACCTAAGACTTCCATTTGGTTTATAAGGATGGTTTAGCTTGAATTGGTCCAACCCAACCAAAGATTCAATAAAAATTGGAGAAAAAAGGAGGAAGACCATCCAGTTCTTAAAAGTTCTATACTTGATAGTCTTACAAGGAAGAAGGACAAAATGATAAAATGCTCAAAGAAAGGGAGGAGTAACAAAAATAAAGAGAAAAAAAAGGGAAAAGAAGAAAAGAAATGAATTTGGGTCTCAAACTTTTTGCAAGGGCAAAGACTGTCCTAATCAAGATCCAGATTAATGCCAAGAAGATAGAAAGAATTTAGAGTCTAGCAAGATTGCTCCCAGCTGCCTAAAGTTCAAAAAAGAAATTTGTAGTGTGAAGGTTTGTCCATTGTGTCACATCGGCTCCAACTTACAAATGGCCTTCATTTAACCCATGTCCCTTATAAACCCCTTTCGTTCTTTCCATTCAATATCCCATTCCCGATCGCATCTGTTCTATTCAGCCAATGCTGCTTGCTTATCTCAAGCCTATCAAAGACCTGTTGATCTCTCTTGGTAGGTAGAGTCTATTAGTGGAGATAGTTTGAATAAGCATGCATATGAGACAGACAATATGTAAACTCAATGAGACCTTTGGCCAAGTAATGCGTATGTGCCTATCTGAAGTGCAACAATTCTTGCTTAAATAGAAATAATTCCTAAGTTTAGTACAGTAACTAGGGTTGTGATGTTATAGATATGTTAATTTGAAAAATCAAGTCCTGAGGTACATTGACATTGATTTGGCAAAGCCAACATTTGATTTCAAAATCAAAATTCAAAATTCAAAAATTCAAAAATGTGTCTTGTCATACAAATCCTTCAAGTTAAGGGAAGTATGTTGAATCATTAAACCTCAAAGGACACATTGGGCAAAGGAAATGATTACTGGCGAGGTTATAAAGAAGCTGCTAAAACATAGTTCGAAATAGATGAATCCCAAACTCTACTGCTTGGGGCCTCCATTATTCATGTTTTTAATATCTCAAAGATAAAAGTCATAAATGGGAAGCATTCTTTTATTCCAATGCAAGACCTGAACGAGCATCTAAAAGGAACCAATTAGAACACTTCTGTAGATCACCTCGGTCTGTGAGTCAATGGAATGACTGTAAGTATCACTCATGCATATCATGCATACATGAACATATCACATCGCACTTTCTTGTCTTTGTCTATTCCCTGTCAAGATGAACAACAAACACCATGTGAAGTAAACAATCAAAAGAAGATATCAAATCAAGGGGGCATGGAAAGCCCATTGCTTGAGAAAGCTCCAGTAATTTTGCAAAGAGAAGAAATGTGTGCTTGTGCGAAGAACAAGAAAGAATGAAAAAAAGAAGAAAATTAGAATTCTCAAAAGAATGAAGATACAAAAGACAAAAGATCAATCCAGCTTAAAGAGCTGAAGCCAGGGTAAAAACCCGACCTCCAATGGATAATGATCCATGTTTCAAGGGTAAAAACCCGACCTCCAATGGATAACGATCCATGTTTTAAGGGTAAAGACCCGATTTGCAATGGATAAAGATCCATGTTTCAAGGGTAAAGACCCGATTTTGAATGGATAAAGATCCATATTTCAAAGGGTGAAGACCCAATTTTCAAGGATGAAGATCCATTTTCAAAGGTGAAGACCTGATTCCATGGATGAAGATCCAATTTCAAAGGGTGAAGAGCCAACGTCCAGAGGATGATGATTAATTTTCAAGGGTGAAGACCCGATCTCAAAGGATGAAGATCCATTTTCAAGGGTGAAGACCCAATCTCCAAAGGATGAAGATCCATTTTCAAAGGTGAAGGCCTAATCTCAAAGGATGGAGATCCATTTTCTCAAGGGTGAAGTCTCGATCTCAAAGGATGAAGATCCATTTTCAAGGGTGAAGACCCGATCTCAATGGATGAAGATCCGTTTTCAAGGGTGAAGACTCAATCTCAAAGGATGAAGATCCATTTTCAATGGTGAAGACCCGATCTCAAAGGATGAAGATCCAATTTCAAGGGTGAAGACCTAATCTCAAAGGATGAAGATCCATTTTGAGGGTAAAGAACCACAATGCATAAAACAACCGGAGCAGTCAGACTTCTTAACTGATAAAAGGTTAGTCAAACTCAGTCTCGGGTCCAAGCACCTAAATTAAATTCAGTCTCAGGTCCTAGTACCACATCTCGGGTCCAAGTACCCAATCTCAGGTCTAAGTACCCAAATTCAATTCAAACTCGGGTCCAAGTATCCAAATTCAATTCAATCTCGAGTCCAAGTACCTAAATCAAATCAATCTCGGGTCCAAGTACCCAAATCGAATTCAGTCTCAGGTCCAAGTACCCAAATAAAATCAATCTTGGGTCTAAGTACCCAATCTCGGGTCCAAGTACCCAATCCCAGGTCCAAGTACCCAAATTCAATCTAATCTCAGGTCCAAGCACCCAAATTCAATTTAATATTGGGTCCAAGTACCCATTCTCAGTTCCAAGTACCCAAACCAAATAAAATTCAATCTCGGGTCCAAGTACCCAAATTCAATTTATTCTCGGGTCCAAGTACCCAAATCAAATCAATCTCGGGTCCAAGTACCCAATCCCGGGTCCAAGTACACAAATTCAATCTAGTCTCGGGTCTAAGTACCCAAATCAAGTTTAGTCTCAGGTCCAAGTACCCAAAACAAATTCAAGTAACCATTTCATCAAAATTGAGTATTATTGCTTTTCACTCTCTTTTACTAAAGTCTCAGATCATTCAAACAGGGGGCAAACTGTAGACCTTTAATTTTTGACCCAGTCCGGTCTGTTATTTTTTATAGTCTAAAATAATTTTTATGGTATTTTAATATTTATTTTATTGAAGTGAATAAAATTAAAAAATAATAAATAAATAAATAAAAATAAAAATCGCGACAAAAAAATTGGCGATGAAAAAATTCGTCGCTGAAAGTATTGGACGAAATGGCCTTGGGCCATTTCGCATGCAGGAAAATCCTGCGGGCAAAATGGTTTCTGGCCGCCCAGCACGCAAGTTTTCACCGCAATTCTCGCAGCCCGCTAGCGCTCATAGCCCCTCGCAGCCCAGCGTAATTTCTTCCGAAACCAAATTCTATTTTGTTTCGGTTTTCTTTTCCTAATTAAATACAATTTCCTTAAATAATTAAAATTAATCATCTAAATTTTTTGTAAATAAGACTAAAAAAACACAAGAGTAAAAGAAAAAAAGGAGGAATTTTAGAGGGAAGAATCAGACTTTGGACTGGGACTTGGATTTTGAACTGGAACTTTACAAATTGATCAGTCATTTTAGAAGAGAATAAGGAAGCAAGCAATCAAGCTATCAAAGGCAGCAACCTTGCATTTGTCTTTGTTCATCCAAGAAGTAATTTTTGGTGGAACCAACAAACGAAGGTTTGAATATCTAATTTCTTTTTTTTTGTTTTCTTACAGTAGCTTCAATCACTAAATTGTTTCGTTTGATTCTAAAAACCTTAGAACCCTAATTTATTTCTTCTAAACCTTAGAACCTTAAATCGTTTATTTTATTTTCAAAAACTTTAAAATACTTTTCTATTTCCTCTAAACCTTAAAAACCCTAAAAAGTATTCTTATGTTTCCAAAAAACTTAAGAACCCTAAAAAGACTTTTCTGTTTCTTCAAAACCTTAAAACCCTAAATTTATTTCTTCTATGTTCAAAAGACCTTAATTCATTACTTTTCTGTTTCCAAAAACCTTAAACCATTTTGCTTATTTCCAAAAACTTTATAAAACTCTAAACTGTTTTCACAAATCCTAAAACCGAACATATTTTTCGAGACACCAAAAACCCTAAATCATTTTATTAATTCCCAAAACCCTAATCTCTATTCCAAAAGTCAGTAGCCTTATTTTTTAAGCATCAAAAGCTTTAACCCTAATTAATTCTTCTTTCCAAAATCACACATTAGCATTATTCTTTTAAAAAATAACATTAGTTTCTTCCAATTTCAAAACCCTATTTTCTAAATCTTAAACCTTAAAATCTTAATTTTCAACACCGAAACCTACAATCCTAAAAGCCAGTTTTTAAAATCTTCGGGGTCCCAACCCCACAAGGGGCGCTGTCCCCTTAACCCCCGCCCGCTAACCAGCTATCGAGACCGCCGTGTGGGCTCGAGTCAATATTTTTTTATGTATTATAAAACTTTATGTTTAACTTCCTTTATTATGATTATTCAAAATACAAACCTAAACCCTAGTTTGATTCATGAAACCCTAATCCCTTTCAATTCTCTTAAAACCTACAGTAGCCTAAACAAATAACAATAATAATATCTTAAGATTCTAAAACCCTAAATTTTTTAATTAAAGAACTTTAAATAGAAACAGTAACTGCAATTTGTATCTTTACTTACCTTATTTGATTATGTAGTTTATTATATGCTTTGATTTATTTAATTTCAATGTTTGATTTATTTAATTTATCATGGATGAATGCTTATTATATATTTTGATTGATGTTTAATATCTTTGATAATGATTTGTTTATTATGAATGGTTATTTACTTTTCTCGATTTATTTTTGATTTCCAAATGTTGTAAGAGGCATGTTTCCACTTTGTGGGTACCTCATTAGTTAAATATAATGTAATTTAAATTACTTTTATATTTTGGACAAATGTAAGGGACATGTTTCTACCTTTTGGTGGGTGTCCTATTAGTTTAGACATGGATGATGTAAGGACATGTTTCCATCCTCGGATGGGTGTCCATTTATTTGTTTTTGTTTGGACATTGCTTTGATTTTAATATAACGATGCTTTATTTCTATTGTTGGTTGTAATATGCATAATATTGTTATATTTAAAAATTTTATAATATTAAGACCCGTAAAGGAGGCCGGTTCCAATGAACCTGGCGTTGTGGGGGTGCTAGACCATTTCTCACCTTCCCCACACGAACCCAACTTTTCAAACCCATTAGGGGATTGGGTATTCCTTAGGAATCAAGTCATCCACCCCTTTCTTTTTCCCAGCCCGTCCGGATGGCAACTCCATTTTCTCCGGACTTAGTTCTGTGTTATCTAAGGCCCCGAGCCTAAGCAGTGCCGAAGTAGCAAGAACCATTCCACCAGGAGTGGGGGCAAAAATTTTCGTTCACACTCACCAAAAGCAATGGAGCCTGAATAAATTTGAAGAATGGTGGATGATACCCTCAATACCAAGATGGAAGAAATAAAAGAGGCCCTGGATGAGACCATGAAGAACCAATTGGGTACAATTTTAGGGAATAATACCGAAGTATCTGCTAGCAGTAAGAAGTCAAAGGACAAAGGGAAGGCTAAAGTTGGTGAAGTAGTTTTTGATGATGATAAGGTGATCCTTGATGATGACGGCGACTAGGCTCAATACTTCCAAGATTCTCAAGATAAAAAGGAGCCGAAGGTTATTGAGAAGACAACTATTGAAAAGACCGAGACATCTGATGTTAAGAAGATGATTGCTGATTTAGAAAAGAAATTTGAGAAGAAGCTGAAAACCGAAGAGATGTCACGATTGACACACTATTTGAACAAGATGAGGAGGTCCCTTATAAGTTCAAGATGCCATCCTTTGCAAAGTTTGATGGAACCGAAAACCCTCATCTCCATGTAAAACAGTACATCACTACTATGCAGTTTTCTAGAGCTACTAAGGCTCAAACTCTAAGATATTTCATGTTCTCATTGGACCCTGTTGTCCAAAATTGGTTCAACACTTTAGAGGAAAGAACTTAAAAAGATTGGGATATGTTGTACAAGGCTTTCATTCAACAATATGGGTACGATGTCGAGCTGGAAGTAACCTTGATGGAGGTGGAAGCCATTAGGCAAAGGCCAAACAAAAATTTTATGGATTATGTGAAGATATGGAGGAACAAGGCTACTTTGCTCAAGAAGAGGCCCGATGAATCTGATCATCAGACACAAGGACATGAGACAGATAAATGATTATGACTAAAACATGAGATCCAAAATTTAATTGGCAATGGTAAGCTACCTGAGCCTGATAAACCTAGCACAAAAGACAATCCTTTGCCAAGGTTCAACAAAGTGCCACCACCAACAACCTTCATGGTAGGAAAAGGATTAGAAGAAGATTTTGTCTTATCCTCTTTTCAAGATGGGAATGTTGAAGATGTGAAAGGAGAAGGAGCCTAACTTAACAAACTTCCCTTGGCTTGTTTGTTTTCTTGTTTTATTTTCTTTATTTGGTGTTTTATGGAACAATTATATTTTTTAAAATTAAGATTGTTTGAATAAATTACTTTCATCAAAATTTTTGATGGTCTTTATTCATTTTGGTGCTCAGCCAATGAGGAATCTAGCTTGATGATTCATGCATTAATATATTTATGCATCATGACTCGAATGACTTTACTAGGTGAGGGAATTACTCTATAGCATGGAGTTGTGTATGCTTACTTAGAGAGGACTCCTGCATAATTACCTTTGTCTAGGTCCTAGTCAATCTTAGAACATGCTTTAACAAACTTTCGAGGTGAAATTGAACTCTGCTTATTTAAGGGAGAGATGATCTAGGCATTGTTTGGTTAGCCAACAACTAGTATCCACCCAATTAAATATCAATCCCTAATTGTCCCTTTGAGCCTTCATAAAATTTTAGCTTTCTTTTCATTGGCTTACAAACCCCAAAAACATACCCTGAGATGTTGTTACACTTTTGACAAGTCTTATGATCACTAAGATGAAGAGGCAAGAAGATCAAAGAAAGGAATGCATGGCCAAGACTATAAGAATAGTTGATGTTATCAAGACCATAAGGGTAGTTGAAGTTCATCTAGTATCTCCAATTTATCAAGGCAACATCAGAGTAACAAATGATTTATCTCTGTTAAAGAAGATTTATGTCACTCCACTCAGCCATTATTGGAAACCCAAGTTGGTACAAACAAGACAACTCTTTTATAGCTAGAACCTAAAAAAAGGAAAAGAAAAGAAAAGAAAAAAAGGACAAAAAAAGGAAAAAAAAGAGAGAAACAAAAAAAGAAGAAGAATAATAAAACCCAAAAAGGCGGTTCAGAAAGCCAACTGAGTTCTCTTTTACCTAAAGCAGCAAAAGGCTTCCATTTTGTTTATAAGGACAGTTTGACTTGAATTGGTCCAATCCAAGCAAAGATTCAATCAAAATCAGAGAAAAAGGAGAAAATTCATTCAGTTTTTGAAAGTCCTATACTTGACAGTCCTACAAGGAAGAAGGACAAAATGATAAAATGCTCAAAGTAAGGGAAGAGTAAGAAAAATAAAAAGAAAGAAAAGGGAGAAGAAGAAAAGAAACGAATTTGGGTACCAAACGTTTTGCAAGGGCAAAGACTTCCCTAATCAAGATCCAGATTAATGCCAAAAAGATAGAAGGAATTTGGAGTCTAGCAAGATTACTCCCAGCTGCCTAAAGTTAAAACAAGAAATTTGTAGTGTGAGGGTTTGCCCATAGTGTCACAATGGCTCCAACTTATAAATGTCCTTCATTTAACCCATGTCCCTTATAGACCCCATTTCAAGCCTATTAAAGACCTGTTGATCTCTCTTGGTAGGTAGAGTCTATTAGTGGAGATAGTTTGAATAAGCATGCATATGAGATAGACAATATTCAAACTCAAATGAGATCTTTGGCTATGTAATGTGTATGTGCCTATCTAAAGTGCAACAATTCTTGCTTAAATAGAAATGATTTCCGAGTTTAGTACGGTAACTAGGGTTGTCATATTATAGTTATGTTAATTTGGAAAAAATCAAGTCTTGAGGTAAATTGACATGGATTTTGCAAAGCCAACATTTGATTTCAAAAAAAAAAATTATTTTTGTCACACGAAGCCTTCAAGTTAAGGGAAGTATGTTGAACTATCGAACCTCAAAGGACACATTGGGCTATGGAAATGATTATTGGCAAGGTTATGACAAAGCTACCAACTGACATGCCAAAACATAGTTTCAAATGGATGTATCTCTGCTGCTTGGGGTCTCCATTATTCATGTTTTTAATATCTCGAAGATAAAAACCATAAAAGTGAAGCCTTCTGCCATTCCAGTGCAAGACCTGAATGAGCATCTGAAAGGAACCAATGAGAACACTTCTGCTGATCACCTCGATCTGTGAGTCAATGAAACCGCTGTGTGTATTATTCATGCATATCATGCATACATGAGCATATCACATTGTATTTTCCTTGTATTGTCTATTCTTTGTCAAAGTGAATAGAAAATACCCTGTGAAGTAAAGAATCAAAAGAAGATATTGAATCAAGGGGGGTATGGAAAGCCTATTTCTTGAGGAAGCTCTAGTCATTTTGCAAAAGAAGAAATACATGCTTGTCCGAAGAACTAGACAATCTACAAACATCAACTAAAACCCGCATAAAAAAAATCATGGGTTTTAGCCTACATAGGGGGGAAAGTTTCTCCCTTTCAAAATTTTGAGTTTATGCATGTGCAAAACATTTTGAGACTCACTTCCAATATTTTACCACGCAGGGGCAAGGAGAAGATATGAAAGCTAGCTAAAAAGGCTGAATTTTTTGCAAAAGTGCAAAGGAAGAACAAAAAGAATGGAAAAAGAAGAAAACTAGAATTCTCAAAATAATGAAGATGCAAAAGACAAAAGATCAGTTCAGCTAAAAGAGTTGAAGCCAGGGTAAAGACCCGATCTCTAATGGATAAAGATCCAAGTTTTAAGGGTAAATACCCGATCTCTAATGGATAAAGATCCCTGTTTCAAGGGTAAAGACCCAATTTCAAATGGATAAAGATCCATATTTCAAGGGTAAAGACTCGATCTCTAATGGATAAAGATCCATGTTTCAAGGGTAAAGACCCAAATTTCAATGGATAAAGATCCATGTTTCAAGGGTAAAGAATCGATCTCTAATGGATAAAGATCCATGTTTCAAGGGTAAAGACCCGACCTCCAATTGATAAAGATCCATGTTTCAAGGGTAAAGACCTGACCTTCAATGGATAAAGATCCATGTTTCAAGGGTAAAAACCTGACCTCCAATGGATAAAGATCCATGTTCAAGTGTAAAGACCTGTTGCGCTCAAATTAACTCTACCACAAAGCGTCACTCGCAAGTATACGAGGTAGCTGTAGCAAAGGTGATTGCCCCAAGGTCGTTCTCTCAAGGAAGCCAAAGTGGTTAATTGCTTATCAGATTATGTTTAACAAGTACTAAAGAGATTTATAAATTGCTAAATAATGAAGAAGATTGATTAAAATTTAAAACAATAAAAGTAAATTGAGCTGTGTTTTGATTCACTTGATAGAATGGTCTAGGGTTTGCACTTCTTTACTACTCATATGTATGAATGGTTATTCCACTTAACTAATTTAATTTCTAAGATTAAATCTCAAGCAACTTAATTAATTGAGTCAAGGAAATAAGCTCTCGCATTCAAACCTCTTACAACTAATCTTGTTATAATTGAAACAATCTTTTTAATAGGTTATATCTCTAGTTCACCTAAGTCCTTAATTGAATTGTTCCAGCATTAGATTTCATCTCTCAATCCATCATCTAATACCTAAAACACACAATTGGTGGCCAATCAATTATATGTGACAATTTTTCATTCAATAAAGGCTAAAGAAATCAATAGTTAAGAGAATTACCAATTCATACAATTCATAGCAAATCCATACAAACCCTAGACTAGATTAAATTAGTTCATGATGTTATCAAGCATACTCATCTAATTAATAATCAAAGAAATCAATTTAGACATGATAATTTTCATAAACACAATTTCAATGAAACTAAAGAGACAAAGTTTAAGAATAAAACCAAGTTACAAACTCCTTGAAGCTTTTGATGAATTTCTTGATCGAATCTTGCAAAAAGAATGAAACAATGGCATGAACAATCTAATCTAAACTAGTTTAATCCAAAGTAAAATCAAAATCCAAGAAAACAAATGTTTAAACCCTAAGATCTCTCTCAGACGGCTAATTTGCTCTCAAAATCGTCAAAAGACCCCTAAACCCTAAATTTCTTTTCCTTTAATATGAGTCGTACGCGTTAAAAATCCGATGCGGGCTTGGAACATGAGGGACACGGCCAGGTGATGAGGGACACAGCCGTGTGAGGGCTTGATGGAGGGACACGGCCAGGTGACACGGCCGTGTCCCCTGCATGTGTCCTCCTCTGTTGCTTTTGGTCTTCTTTTCTTCTTTGTTGAGTGACATGGCCAAGTGGAGCTTGACTTGGCCGTGTGAGTGAGATGGGAGGGACACGGCCAGGTGACACGGCCGTGTCCCTTGCCTGTGCTCGTTCCTGTGTAATTGTTGACCTCCCTTTCCTTTGGTAACAAGTGGGACACAGCCAGGTCATGGTGACTTGGCCGTGTTGCTCTTCTTTGGAGGGACACGGCCACATGACTTGGCCGTGTCCCTTGCTTGTGTCTGCTACTGGGACTTGTTCTTCCTTTTAACTTGGTATGGGACACGGCCAGTGACTTGGCCATGTCCTCTACCTGTGTCAGCTACTGCCCATTTCATCTTCAATTCGTTTCCTTGCCTGTTTTAACCTAACACAAAACTCAAAACAAACTTAAAACACGAAGTAAATAAACAATAACCGACAAAACATAAACACAAACTAAAAACTAGATAAAAAACAACATAAAACTAAAAAAAATAAACTAAAACTTCACAATTAAAGAAAACACTAGAAAAACCGATAAAAACTAACAAAATACCTAAATAAAACAATAATTAACCTAATAAACAAGACACAAAACTTATAACAAAAAATAATAAAACAACTACCCCACACTTAAAACTTTGCTTGTCCTCAAGCAAATTCACATGGCATAAATTAAAAATTCAAACAACCTTAACTATAATTCCAGAATATAGATGAAATACTTTAAGACATCAGACATAAATAATTGCAATTTCCTTCAATCAAGATATTCTTAACTCATTCATTGATCCAGACATACAAATCTTATCTCTCAACTAAGTGTTTCACTCGATTTCAAAGGTTAATCACTCATACCACTCATGAGTGCATACTGCCATAAACTTGCTTAATTATCCAATCTCCCTCACTGATTTTCTCAAGAAATAATCCGAAGGTCTTTTATTTGGATGTAATGGGGCTAAGGTAAGGTGTGAGAAAAGACATTTAAGTGGAGCATCAAGAAATGGAGTATCTAAATTAGACACTACTCTTGCTAAGAATTTCATAACTCCTTCAAATAGCATACTCACCAACCCTTAGCAATCTTACATACTTGCACACTAAAAGAAAAGTACACGAGTCAAAATTCCTCTAAGGCTAGAAAATATATGAACTTTATATATATATATCTCTTTTTGTTTTATTTTCACTTTTTTTTATTGAGTTTATATTTTTTTTATATATATATACAAAGTATAAACTTAATGGAACATCTAGCTTAAAATTTAGAGGAAAAGAATACTGACTCTTAATCAAATACAATATGCAAAGTATGCATTTCAACCCTCAATTAGGAATTCCATATTATTATTTTTTTTTACTTACCCCACACTTGAAATAAACTACCCTATTGTCTAATCATACAACTCCATTCCTTAATGCATAGGTACGATGATAGTAAGAACATGTTAAGTTGAGAATTGTGTTAATCAAACAAGAAACAGGTCAAAGGCTCAACTTGGCTCACTAAGGAAATCAATATAAAGGGAAGTCTCTTTGAGCTAAAGGGGCTAACCTAATTTGCCTTCATCATTTTAAAACTTGAGATTAAATCATAATGTGAGTTCAATAAGTATGCAAAAGCAAACTCTAGAGATGCAACATCATGAAGGTGCACACTTAAGAAAAGAAAATCAATTGACAAAAATATCAAATTTTATAAGGCTCAAAGCTCACACAGGTGGGTTCACAAAGATTTACATGTCATGAATTGCAGAATGCAAAAATTAATCCCGAATGAATTCAAATGCTCATTTCTATGCTGATACCAAAGTCTCAACTATAATGCTAGAATCAAAGAAAAGATCAATAAATTTTCAACAATTATACCATGCACAAAAAAAAAAACACAATAAACAAAACAACCACAATAAGCAAAACAAGAATTAAAGGAAAGCTTAAAGAGTACCCCACACTTAAAATTGACATTGTCCTCAATGGAAAACAAGAATAATAAATAATAAGAGTTAAAGGACAACCTGTCTTCCATCATACTTAGTGAGGCAAAATCCTAGCTTTCCATCACAAACACAAAAGTTTTATAACAAAAGTACAAGAAAATATCCAAACACAAAAGTTTTAACATAAATAACAAAAATGAAAAATAAAACAAGAGTACACTAAATAAAATAAAACAAGGACTGAAAATCTATGGAAAATGTGGGCGGGAAGATGATGCAGCTGAGGGATGGAGACTCAAGATCGTTGCAAGGTTACTGTTAATCTGTTCCATCTGCTGTAAGATCTCAGCATGATTACGATCCACCTTGCTATCCAATCGATCCACTTTTCCCTCCAGGGCCTCAATCCTCAGAAGTACCTCTTGATGTTCGGAGACCGGAGCATCCTCATCTAAGTCAAGAGAATCCGAGTCAGACTCCTCTTCAATCCGGGCTCTCTTCTGCCTGTCCCCCGGTGCTTCAGGCTCAGCTAACGGCATCACAAAGGTCCCTCTTCTATGCACCACCATGTGCATCTTCGCCAGTATAGCTAAATCCAAGGAATCATTACCCAAAATTCGAGTCATCCGAGTAGTACTCGGGTCAAAATCCTCCACAAGGGCTACTGCTAATGTAGTGATCAATCCTCCAACACAAATATCCCCCCTCCTTTTATTAGCTACAGAATCAAAAATATCGGCTAACCAATAACCGGCACTAATATTCATTTCATTCAAAACACAGTCCAAGAAAAATAGCTCACTCGACTCAACCACACCCGGGCTCTCCTTCCTTGCAAAGAACCCACATGACATAAACCTGTGCAAATATCTCAAGGTAGGGTTCCGTAATTTAGATGCTTTGGCCGATTTGGCCACATAAGTACCCGAGCCTAAGGCACCCCAAGCAAACTGTTGTCTAAAATCTTTGGGTATCGATCTTTCTCCATGGTGATGAAAACCATATATATCATTCAACTGATCAATAGTAAGCACAAATGATTGACCCATTATTTTAAACATCAGTCTCTTGCAAATTTTCTTATCATCTCTTTCCACTTTAAGAGTTGCCAAAAATTCTAGGGTGAGCTCCTCAAACTGCAGAGGTCTCAATGAAACAAAAGTTTCCCACCCAAGATATTGCACATATCTATAAAAAGCAGTTCTCATTTGCAAGGCATCTAAAGATTCGTCATTTACATACCTTGTCGGGAAAAAACCCCAAGCCAAAAGACTTGCCCTCTTGTGAGATAAAGTTGAGGAAGATGATGAAGCTCCTTCGGCTCCCGATTTCTTCTTTCGGTGTGGTACAATTTTAGTTCTCGGCGACATGAAATCTGAGAAAATAACACCCAAAACTGAATTAAATCAAAATAATATGAGTAAAGAGCAAGTTTTAAGTGATAATCTCAAGTTTTGGTGGAGTAATTTGAAGTTTTAACAGAAGAGATGGAGATTTGAAAATAAAAATCAAGGGTTTGGTGTTGCAGAGAACGAGAGAGCGAGAGAGAAGAAGATAGAAAAGTTAGGGATTTATGAAATAAAACTGGGCAAAATCGGGCTTTTTAAAGGCAAAAATTGAAGGACACGGCCGTGTGTGTGCTGACATGGCCGTGTCTGTGTGTGAAAGTGAAGGGACACGGCCAAGTGGAGAGCACACGGCCGTGTCTCATAGTTTTTGGGGGACACGGCCAGGTGACACAGCCGTGTCCCCTGGGTGTGTCCAAATCTGTAAAAACATTGCAAAATCGTTCAAATTTTGAAGAATTTTTGGCCGTGTCCAGTGTGTGACACGGCCAAGGGACACAGCCAAGTCCTTTGGCCGTGTCACCTTCTGCCTTTTTATAAACTTTAATCATTTTCATTTTTTTTAATGATTTTGCAACCCTTCTTCGTTAAACACCCTGAAACACAAAGTAAAGAAAATCGATCAAAGCACAGTCCAATTATTGAAACCGAACATAAATCAAAACTTGTTAAACTTAAAAGTACAACTATGAAAAATAAATGCAAACCGATGGGTTGCCTCCCATTTAGCGCTTCTTTAATGTCATATAGCTGGACATCATGCAAGGTCTAGGGTTCATGAATCAAAGTACTATCAATGACCCTTACTTCCTGAAATCCTTCATTGTATGGCTTAACTCTCTGTCCATTCACTTTGAAAGTCTCACCTGTTCTAGAGTTAAGTAATTCAATTGCACCAGAAGGATATACCTGAGTTATCTCGAAAGGACCACTCCATCGAGACTTGAGTTTACCTGGAAAAAGACGGAGTCGTGAGTTAAAAAGTAAAACCTTCATACCTGGACTCAATGTCTTTTGCACTATAATTTTATCATGAAGTGCTTTAGTGCGATCCTTGTAAATTCTTGAGCTCTCATAAGCCTCATTTCGCAGCTCATCTAACTCTGAAATTTGTAGAAATCTTTCTTTCTTCGCTTTGTCCAGGTCCAAATTCAGAGTCTTGATTGCCCAATATGCTCTATGCTCCAACTCCACTGGTAAGTGACAAGCTTTTCCAAACACCAATCTATATGGACTCATACCTAGAGGAGTTTTGAAAGCAGTCCGATATGCCCATAGTGCATCGTGCAATCTGCTTGCCCAATCCTTCCTGGATGTGTTGACTGTTTTCTCCAGAATTCCTTTTAGCTGCTTGTTGGATGTTTCCACTTGTCCAGAGGTCTGTGGATGATATGGGGTCGACACCTTGTGCTTCACACCGGATTTATGCATTAATTTCTCAAACAGCCTGTTGCAAAAATGGCTCCCCCCATCACTGACTATCACCCTTGGTGTGCCAAACCTGCTAAGAATGTTTTCCTCAATAAAATCGTCGATCATATCCGAGAAGACAGACATCATGCATCTCTGAAAAGTTGCAGGTGCATTGCACAAGCCAAAGGGCATACGTCGAAATGCATAAGTCCCAAAAGGGCAAGTAAAGGTTGTCTTTGACTGATCCTTTGGAGCTATTGGCACCTGATAGTAACCTGAAAGGCCATCCAGAAAACAATAATGTGAGTGTCCAGAAAGTTTGTCTAACATATGATCAATAAAAGGAAGAGGAAAATGATCTTTCTTTGTAGCATTGTTCAACTTCCTATAATCAATGCACATTCTCCACCCAGTAGTAGTCCTAGTAGGAACCAACTCATTATTCTCATTTTTCACCACTGTGATTCCAGATTTCTTAGGAACTACATGTACTGGGCTCACCCACTCACTATTAGCAATTGGATAAATTACTCCTTCATCCAGCAATTTGAGCACTTCCTTCTTAACCACTTCACTCATATTTGGGTTAAGTCTCCTTTGGGTTTCCCTCACAGGTTTAGCTCCCTCTTCTAAAGTGATTCTATGCATGCACATGGAAGGGCTAATACCCTTTATGTCACTCAATCCCCATCCTATTGCTCTCTTCAATCTTTTAAGCTCACTCACTAACCTCATCTCCTCCCCTTCACTAAGTTCACTAGATATTATTACAGGTAAAGTATTGTGATCTCCCAAAAACACATATTTCAGGTTCTTAGGTAACTCTTTCAGCTCTAACTCTAGTGAGGGGTTCTTCTCTTCTTTTTCAATGGGGGAAGGTTCAAAAATTGGGTCCTCCTTAAGCTCCTCTATTTCAGCACCCTCTAAAGTCTCAAGGCAACTGGCTAGTTCTGCATCAAAAATTTCCAAATCACTATCCAAAGTCAATGCCAGCTCCAATTTATCAGAGGAACCTGTCTGCAAGAAAACATCTGAAACAACTGCATCAATACAATCAATAAAAGAACAATCCTCATATAAAGTAGTTGTAGGAATAGGAGAAGTATTAAAAATAGAAAATTCTACAGTTTGTCCCAAAACAGTCATTGATAATTTTCCATTTTTAACATCTATCAAAGTGTTGGTAGTTGCCATAAAAGGCCTACCCAGCAGAATGGTGTGTGCAGATGGTGAAGAATTACCTACTTCCATGTCAAGAACAATGAAATCAACAGGAACTATCAAACCACCAACTTTAACTAACACATCTTCTATAACCCCTTTCGGGAATCTAAGAGATCTATCAGCTAGTTGCAACACCATTTTTGTTGGCTTAAGTTCCCCTAATTCTAAGTCAAGGTACACAGAGTAAGGCATTAAATTCACACTAGCTTCCAAATCACACATGCCATCAGTACATTTTCCATTCCCCATAGCAATTTGAAAAATAAAGCTTCCAGGATCCTTTAGCTTAGGAGGTAGTTTATGCTGCAAAACAGCACTAGCTACCTCAGAAACTATCACCTTTTCATTCAGCTCATACCTTTTTTTCTTGGTATTCAATTCTTTGAAGAATTTAGCATAAGCTGGCATGTTCTTAATTGCTTCAAGTAATGGTAAGTTGATACTTACCTTAGATAGCATGTTGAAGATATCTGAAAACTGCTTATCTTTTTTATCATCCTTCAACCTGCTAGGGAATGGTATAGGTGGCCTGTATGGATTGCTTGCCCTGTGCAAATCTAGTGTAGGGGTCTTCTCCATTGATCTTTCTTCAGCACCTTTGTTCTCTAATTCTCCTTCCTTTTTCTTTTCTTGCTCACCTGCATTCACAGAATTATTTTCAACATTGTTATTAATTACCTTGCCACTCCTAAGAACAGTCACTGCTTGTGCCTGCTCAGGTTGACTTGGAAACTTCCCCTTTTGTTGAATCTGCATCTGTTGTGCAAGTTGCCCCACTTGGGTCTCCACCTTCTTAAAAGATGCTTCCAAGGAATCTAGCCTCTTGTTGTTCATCTCGTGGTTTTGAGCACTGACTTTGATGAAAGCTTGTGAACTGTCCTCCAAACTCTCTCTTTTATGCTGACCTTGATTTTGACTTGAGGATTGGCCCTGCTGCTGGTTCTGTCTCTGGAGCAAATGGAAAGGCTGTTGAGCATTATTTGTCATCCAGGAAAAATTGGGGTGACTCCTCCAACCAGGATTGTAAGTGTTGGAGTAAGGATCATTTCTGGCCCTAGGTTGGAATCCTCCCATAACATTGACCTGCTCAGCTTCATTCCCAAAAGACTCATATGCAGAGGGACATATATTTGCTCCATGCCCTAATGTCCCACAGATTCCACACACTTCTTGAGTAGATGAAGAAATATTGTTCTTCATGTTTAGCATCTGAACCTATCTTGTCAACTCAGCTATTTGACTAACCATTTCAGTATTGGCTTCCAGTTGATTCACCCCCTTGCATCTTCCCCTTACACTCTTTTGTTGAGAATTAGCTCCCAACATCTCAAAGATCTCATAAGTCTCATCAGCTGTCTTTTCTCCCATGGCTCCCCCAGCTGCATTATCAACAGTGTTCTGAAATTGCTGAGTGAGACCATCATAGAAAAACTAATTAAGGAGTTGAAGTGGGTAATGATGATGTGGACACTGGATCAATAGCATCTTGAATCTGTCCCAAGCCTCATGAAATGGCTTTCCTTCAAATTGAGAGAATGTAGAAATCTTCCCTCTCAACTCAGCTGTCTTTTGGTGTGAATAGAACTTGCCCATGAATTTATTGTAAACTTGCTCCCAAGTTGTCAGTGAATTTTCAGGCAACATCATGAGCCAGCTCTTTGCCCTATCCTTCAAAGTATAAGGGAAACATCTCATCCTCAACTGATCTTCTGTTAGTCCTCCCAAAGGAAAAGTGTTGAGGGTGGAGTAGAAGTCCCTAATAAAATTCAAAGGATCTTCATTTGGAACTCCATAGAATGATGGCAGCATGTTATAGTGAATATTCTTCAACTCATAGTTCCTTGCTGCATCTGTCAGTCTTATGCAAGAAGTGGAAGTTCCAATGACAGGTCTAGCAAAATCTCTCATGGTTCTTTGTCTTTCTTCAGCCATTTTAACAGATTTTTTAGATTCTGACTCAAAATCCGAAATGTCTTCCTCTGAAGTATCAAATCCTGTGAAAAGCTCAAACTCCTCTCTGCTCCTTTTTATTCTCTGAATTTCTGGAATGAATGGATGCAGTTCTCCTTCAAGTGATCTCCTGCCTTGCATAAACAAAAATTTCTAGAAAAAGAAATATCAAAAGCAAAAGACAAATAAAATAAAATGAAAAGCAATGAAAATAATCTGAAATGTGAATTTTTTTATTTTTTAAAAGAAAAATAAACAATTACACCAATTAGCCTCCCCGACAACGGCGCCAAAAACTTGTTGCGCTCAAATTAACTCTACCACAAAGCGTCACTAGCAAGTATACGAGGTAGCTGTAGCAAAGGTGATTGCCCAAAGGTCGTTCTCTCAAGGAAGCCAAAGTGGTTAATTGCTTATCAGATTATGTTTAACAAGTACTAAAGAGATTTATAAATTGCTAAATAATGAAGAAGATTGATTAAAATTTAAAACAATAAAAGTAAATTGAGCTGTGTTTTGATTCACTTGATAAAATGGTGTAGGGTTTGCACTTCTTTACTATTCATATGTATGAACGGTTATTCCACTTAACTAATTTAATTTCTAAGATTAAATCTCAAGCAACTTAATTAATTGAGTCAAGGAAATAAGCTCTCGCATTCAAACCTCTTACAACTAATCTTGTTATAATTGAAACAATCTTTTTAATAGGTTATATCTCTAGTTCACCTAAGTCCTTAATTGAATTGTTCCAGCATTAGATTTCATCTCTCAATCCATCATCTAATACCTAAAACACACAATTGGTGGCCAATCAATTATATGTGACAATTTTTCATTCAATAAAGGCTAAAGAAATCAATAGTTAAGAGAATTACCAATTCATACAATTCATAGCAAATCCATACAAACCCTAGACTAGATTAAATTAGTTCATCATGTTATCAAGCATACTCATCTCATTAATAATCAAAGAAATCAATTTAGGCATGATAATGTTCATAAACACAATTTCAATGAAACTAAAGAGACAAAGTTTAAGAATAAAACCAAGTTACAAACTACTTGAAGCTTTTGATGAATTTCTTGATCGAATCTTGCAAAAAGAATGAAACAATGGCATGAACAATCTAATCTAAACTAGTTTAATCCAAAGTAAAATCAAAATCCAAGAAAACAAATGTTTAAACCCTAAGATCTCTCTCAGACGGCTAATTTGCTCTCAAAATCGTCAAAAGACCCCTAAACCCTAACTTTCTTTTCCTTTTATATGAGTCGTACGCGTTAAAAATCCGATGCGGGCTTGGAACATGAGGGACACGGCCAGGTGATGAGGGACACGGCTGTGTGAGGGCTTGATGGAGGGACACGGCTAGGTGACACGGCCGTGTCCCCTGCATGTGTCCTCCTCTGTTGCTTTTGGTCTTCTTTTCTTCTTTGTTGAGTGACACGGCCAAGTGGAGCTTGACTTGGCCGTGTGAGTGAGATGGGAGGGACACGGCCAGGTGACACGGCCGTGTCCCTTGCCTATGTTCGTTCCTGTGTAATTGTTGACCTCCCTTTCCTTTGGTAACAAGTGGGACACGGCCAGGTCATGGTGACTTGGCCGTGTTGCTCTTCTTTGGAGGGACACGGCCACATGACTTGGCCGTGTCCCTTGCTTGTATCTGCTACTGGGACTTGTTCTTCCTTTTAACTTGGTATGGGACATGGCCAGTGACTTGGCCGTGTCCTCTGCCTGTGTCAGCTACTGCCCATTTCATCTTCAATTCGTTTCCTTGCCTGTTTTAACCTAACACAAAACTCAAAACAAACTTAAAACACGAAGTAAATAAACAATAACCGACAAAAAATAAACACAAACTAAAAACTAGATCAAAAACAACATAAAACAAAAAAAAATAAACTAAAACTTCACAATTAAAGAAAACACTAGACAAACCGATAAAAACTAACAAAATACCTAAATAAAACAATAATTAACCTAATAAACAAGACACAAAACTTATAACAAAAACTAATAAAACAAGACCCGACCTCCAATGGATAAAGATCCATGTTTCAAGGGTATATACCTGACCTCCAATGGATAAAGATCCATATTTTAAGGGTAATGACCCAACCTCCAATGGATAAAGATCCATATTTTGAGGGTAAAGACTCAATTTCCAATGTATAAAGATCCATGTTTCTAGGGTAAAGACCCAATCTCCAATGGATAAACATCCATGTTTCAAGGATAAAGACCTAATCTCCAATGGATAAAGATCCATGTTTCAAGGGTAAAGACCTAATCTCCAATGGATAAAAATCCATGTTTCAAGGGTAAAGACCCGATCCCAAATGGATAAAGATCTATGTTTCAAGCGTAAAGACCTAATTTTCAATAAATAAAGATCCATTTTGGTGGGTAAAGACCCATAATCCATAAAAATTGGAACAACCAGTTAAGCCATAATTCTCAACTAATAAAAGGTCAGTCAAATCAAAGGATACCAAAATAAATCAAAGTATGGGCAAACAGTACACCCTTAATTTTGGCCCCAATTTGATACGGTCCTAATTAAAGGATACCAAAATAAATTTGATCTGACTTTAAAATATTTAAACCTAGTTTATAATTTTTAAAGAAGCCGGTTCGGATTAAAGATGCATAAATTCAATTTTAAAACCCTAAAATTAAGTTGAATCGGCCCAAATTAAAACTTTTCGATCCATAAGTTTAAAAAGGCGAGAATAATTTGAGTCAGGCTGGCCGGGAGACATGAACAATTGCTCATGTCGACCTGGAGGGACAAGGACGGCATGAGCATGCCACATGTCGATTTGCAGCCCAAATCAACATGAGGTTGGACTCATGTCGGCCTGGGCAGACCAGGTCGACATGAGCATGCCTCATGTCGATCTGGCAGCCCAGATCAACATGAGGTTGGACTCATGTCGACCTATAGCAACTAGGTCGACATGGCTTTGGTCCATGTCAATTTAGTTGCCCCAGATCGACATGATGTCAATGAGTTTCTTAATTGAACTAGAATTTTTTTTAAGGACAGATTAATATTAGGGTTAAGGATTTTGAGTGAGGTTAAGGCCTATAAATAATAACATTTCAGAATTTAGAAAGACAGAAAGGAACATTAACAAGGATGGTAAGGAACATTAACAAGGGAGGGTTATTAACATGAAGATGGTCGGCAATTAATATGAAGAAAGATTAAACAGCAAAGTAGAAGACAGCAAAAAGAAATCAACAATGAGTAGCACTGATCACTCTTCAATCCATCCAAGACAGCAACGCTGTCTTTGTTATTGTTCATCCATAAATCAATTTAGTGGAACCGACTATGAAGGTTTGATCTTTAATCTTAAATTATTCATACTTATAGTACCTTAGTTTTCTCTGATTAATAAGAACATGCATGCAGTAACTTGATCTTTGAACACGCAGTACCTTGATCTTTGAATGTACAGTAAATTGATCTTTGTTTTAATAACTTTAATTGTTTGCTTGATCAGTTGGTGTTCATAACCCCACTTGCACATTTCATAAAAAACATAAAACTATCAAGTAGCCGTCGAGGATTTAAATTAATTGTTAGAATATATTTTGCTTACTTTACCTCAAGAACTGTAAATTATTTTATTAAAACTCAAAACCTCAAACTATTTTTATCCAAAAGCCTAAACCATTTCATTATTAAACTCCAAAATATTAAATATTTTTCCAAAAACCTTAATTTATCTCTCCAAATCCAAAATTATGTTTTTAAGGTAGTAAGTTAAACCCAAAAACCCTAATTCCAAACTCTTAATTCCAAAACCCTAGTTTCAAAAAGCCTAATTTTTAAACCCTAATTCCAAACTCTGAATTCTGAAACCCTAGTTTCAAAAACCCTAATTTTAAAACCCTAATTCCAAACTCTGAATTCCAAAACCCTAGTTTCAAAAACCTTAAAAACCCTAATTTCAAAACCCTAATTACAAAACTCTAGTTTCTAAAACCCTAAGTTCCAGAACCCTAAATTCTAAAAACCCTAAATTTATATATTTATTGCTTTATTTAATTCTTAGATTTGATTATATAGTTTATTATATGTTTTGATGGTTGATTTATTTAATTTCAATGCTTGATTTACTTAATTTGATTTATTTAATTTATCATGGATGGATATTTTCTTTATTATTATGATTATTATTTGTTTGTTTTGGTATCAAATATTATAAGAGGTATGTTTCCATATTTTTGGGTAAGGATGTAAAGACATGTTTCCATCCTTGGATGGGTGTCCATTTATTTGCTTTGTTTGGATATTGCTTTGATTTTAATATAATGATGTTTTATTTTAATTGTTACATGTAATATAGATAATATTATTATATTTAAAAATTTTATAATATTAAGACCTGCAAAGGAGGTTGGTTCCAATGAATCGGCCGTTGTGGGTGTGCTGGGCCATTTCTCACCTTCCCCACACGTACCCAACTTTCCGAACCCATTAGGGGGTTGGGGATTCCTTAGGAATCGAGTCATCCACCCCTTTCTTTTTCCCGACCCATCCGGGTGGTGACTCCATTTTCTCCGGGCTTAGGCCCGTGTTCTCTAAAACCCTATGTCTAAATAGTGCCGAAGTTACAAAAACCATTTCGCCGGGAGTGGGGGCAAAAATCCTTGCTCACACCTATGTGTTGTGCATTGGCATTGCATTTGATTCATATTGTTATCAAAGTTTGTATCACTAGGCTTTTGGATTAGCGCGATTGTGATTCATCACGTAGGTGACAGGGTAGACTCGGTTTAGCTAGAGAGTTCATCTAGATCGAGTTGAGTCTAGGCTTGAGATCTTGAGTGTAGAGTTGATTATTGGACATCAAGATCAGAGACAAACTGCCAACATATATATATTTTATATTTTTGTAAATATTGATTTCTTGTATATTATTTTTTTATTTTGATGTATATATATGTATATTCCGCAAACTATCAAAAATGTTTTGGATAAACCTTTGGTAATGAAGTTATTTATATATTTTAGCAAGTAATATTTCATCTATTATTTATATGATATCAGTTAAATATTTTAAGTTTATACAGATTTTATAAGTGAAGATTTGTTTGATTAAAATGGGTTGTGACATTCTTGTATCATATATTCGTATATTACATATGTTGGGTGTATGTAGTGTACGTTTATTGGGTATAAGGGTGTTACATTCCCAAATTGATATGGGACAATTGGGATGCCCCAATTCAATATGGGACAGTCCATATTGATTTGGCAAGCCCCAAAAAAATATGGGAAGGTCCCATATTGATTTGGGACTTTTCCAAATTGACATGGACTCCCATATCAATTTGGAAAATTCCCAAATTGACATGGGAAGGTCCATATCAAATTGGGCCTTCCCTACTTTGACATGGCCTTGTTTTACTTTGAACTGAGTTTGATATGGTCACTTTTTATCAAGAATTTGAATTATTTTAAGTCAATATTCTCAGATAATTTGAGATGCATCGATGAAAATCGTGGCTAAAACTGATATGGGTTATAGAGTTTGACTTAATCATCACTTATAAATATAGGTTTTAAACAGCAGCAGAGGGATGACAATAAAGGAAGCAGCAGTAGTTAAAAAAAAAGAGAAAAGAAACAGTGAATAGAAAACCCTAGCAACTCAAGAGAAAAGGGAACAAAAACATCAAAACTATCAAACTAGAAGGCAGTGTTATACGTCTGTCTTCAACTTGCTTCAACCAAGATTTACAAGCTTAAATATTGGTGGAACTTACGACGGATGTTTGCAATCTTTTATAAGATTACATCAATTCAATTATTCCTTTTCATTGTTTTATTTTTGTTTTTGTTTCATTATTTGCTTTGATTATTTCATTGATTAAAATATCCAGTAGTTATTGTCTTATTTCATTATTTCATTGATACAAATATGTTGTAGCCATGTCTTGCCCCACTATTTCATTTATATCCAGTAGCCATGAATCAATAATCCTTAGGGTTAAAATATAAATCATTCGGATATGTTAATTGGTTACTGTGTTATTCGTTCATCAAACTACATTCAACTGTTTAATTGATTTCAAAAAATGAATTGTTAAACTATTTTAGAAGTCTGGATAGTCCAAGAAATCAATTCTCCAATATCCTTAAGTTTTAAAATAGATTCTCTTTAAAACCTTAAATGTCACAGTAACTTATTTTCAACATTAAACCCTTAAACAATTCTTTAAAACCAAGCCCTAAAATCTATTTTTAAAATATTAAAAGTTCTAAAACTGGCTTTTAATCTTGTTTTTGAAAATCCTATAAAACCCTAACCTTGTTTTCCAAAACCGTAAAAACCCTAACCATGTTTTTTAAAACCCTAAAAACCCTAATCATATTTTCCTAAACTCTAAAAACCCTAATTTGGTTATCAAAGTTCTAAGACCCTTATTTAAGATGTAAACCCTAAATTTATACATTTATTGCTTTATTTAGTTTTAGAATTGATTATGTGGTTTATTATATGTTTTGATGGCTGATTTATTTGATTTTGATGGTTGATTGGTTTAATTTATGATGAATTAATGGATGCTTTCTTTATTATTATTTGTTTGTTTAGGTATTAATAATGTAAGAGGTATATTTTCACTTTGTGGGTAACTTATTAGTTAAGTTTCATGTAATTTAAATTATTTTCATATTTTTCGGATTAATGTAAAGGACACGTTTCCTCCTTTTGGTGGGTATCCTAATTAGTTTTAGACATTGGATGATGTAAGGACATGTTTCCATCCTTGGATGGGTGTCCACTTATTTATTTTGTTTGGACATTGCATTGATTATTAATACAATGATGCTTTTATTTTAATTATCGTGTGTAGTATGGATTATATCATAATAATTAAGAATTCTATAATATTTAGGCCTAAAAAGGAGGCCGGTTCTAATGAACCTGGCATTGTGGGAGTGCTGGGTCATTCTCACCTTCCCCACACGTACCCAACTTTTTCAAACTCATTAGGGGGTTGGGGATTCCTTAGGAATCGAGTCATCCACCCATTTCTATTTTTCTGGCCTGTCCGGGTGGCGACTCCATTTTCTCCAAGTTTAGGCTCGTGTTCTCTAAGGCCCTGAACCTAACAGTGCCAAAGTCACAAGGACCATTCCACATGGGAGTGGAGGCAAAAATCCCCACTCACAATGGCGACTCCATCGGAGATAAGAGAAGTTGATTCCATTAGTCTTTATATTATTTTATTCTTTTTTATTATGATATTATTTGTTGCATCATCTTAGTTTCATTGTGTTTGTGAGTTAGGACGTCTGTGTTACCCGTGTTGTGTTATGTGAGGGATACCATACTTTCACTCAAGGTATGGAGATTGAGCATTACATAACCACTCATAGCCTTGTACCTGGGGGTATATACTTGCTATAGGAACCTAAGCTTTTTAACCCAAAGACTAAATTTCATGTAATTTGCCTAGTAACTTTCCTTAGGTTTGAACCCAAATGTTTGCTCTTTAACTATGGTTAATATATCTTGGTTTGAATCATGGTTTATTTGGTTTGTTATTTTCCTAATATGACCTAGTTACATTATAAGCCCAAAATAAATTTGTTCTTTTAATACTAAAATATTTTCACAACTTTTTAAAACAGTCTTTTTTGATAATGGGTCAAAAATCTTTTCATCTCATGGCCCAAAGTCAAAGCAAAAAATCTATTCAATCTTTTTATGGGATTTGAAATAAAAAAAAACATTTTTAATAAAATTTTCAATGGGCTTATAAGTAGCTAGATCAATTATGGAATGCTTAAAATCAATTGTGGGCCTAGTTTACAATAAAACCTATTTATCATGGGATTGTTTGAAGCATGAACCATTAGTTGTTTTTTTCAAAATGGGAAATCTATTTATGATAAACCTTTTAATTTAATTTTAATTCCAATATCGCATAAAAGCTATTTTTAGTTGGCCCAATGGATTAAGACCTAATAAATAGAATTTATCATGGACTGATTTCTAAGTTTGAAAATACAACTATTGGTTAAAATATTCGAGAGAATTATTGGAAAACAAGATATCCCATGTTGTTATTTTGTTGGCCATATACCTAGGAAAAGAGACTCGTCATTCGCGTGTGGAAGTTATAAGTTTGGAAGCTTCAATTTTACTGTGTTGAGTTATTTTGTTTGTTTATTACTTATGCATCCATTTATACATGCATACATGCATTTACATCTCATATCATTGATCCTTTCTGGCTCACAACCCTGGATTATAATAGTTCAAAAGCCTACAACAGTCTGACCTACTCCGGTGATAAAGAATCCAACAACAACTTAGTTAGCCTCTCACCAAGAGCAATGGAACTAGAGCATATTCAAAAGATGTTGGATGATGCCTTTAAAGTCAAGATGTAAGAACTAAAGGGGCCCTGGCTGAGATCATGAAAAGCCAAATGGCTGTAATGTTAGGGAACCCTGTTGAAGCATCTGCAAGCACTAAGAAAGATAAGGGAAAGGCTAAAGTTGGTGAAGTAGTCTTTGATGCTGACAAGATGGTTATGGATGGTGATGAATATTGGGCCCAATACTTCAAAGATCTTCAAGATAAAAAGGGGCCAAAGGTCATTGAGAAGGCAATTGTTGAAAAGACTGATACTTCTAATGTGGAGAAGATGATTGCTAATCTAGAGAAGAGGTTTGAGAAGAAGCTAAAAACCGAAGAGATGTGTGAGGTCAACAAACTTTTTGAACAAGATGATAAGGTCCCGTATAATTTCAAGTTGCCATCATTTGATAAATTCAATGGAACTGGCAACCCTCATCTTCATATGAAATAGTATATCACAGCTATGCAGTCTACTTGAGCTACTAAGGCTCAAACTCTAAGGTATTTCATGCTTTTGTTAGATCCAGTTGTGCAGAATTGGTTCAACACCTTAGAGGATAGTACTCAAAAGAGCTAGGATTTATTATACAAGGCTTTCATCCAATAATATGGGTATAATGCTGAATTAGAGGTCTCTTTGATGGATGTTGAATCAATAAGGCTAAAATCAAATGAAAACTTTATTGACTATGTGAAGAGGTGGAGAAATAAGGTTGTGTTGCTCAAGAAGAGGCCTGATGAATATGATCATATTAGGATGATTGCAAGAGGAGTGCTGCCAAGTCTTCATGAAAGAATGTCTCACACACTCATCTGGGATTTTAAGGATCTTCTTCAAGCTGGTTTACAAATGGAATAGTGGGAGTGGGAGAAGAACCATTTTTCTGCAAGAAGAAATAAGAAAGGAAATTACCAGTCTTGAAATAAAAGCACTCAAAAGCCGGTAGATGTTAATATGACTGGTCAAGGTGATAGAAGATAGTTCTTAGAGTTGCACAAACCGCTATCTTGGGTTTTTAATAAACTGCAGAAAAAGGGGTTGTTACGGCTGCTAGCCCTGCGCCCTTTGCCAAATCCTTTGCCTCCAAATTTTGATGCCAAGGCATTTTGCCCATTCTTCCAAATGCAAGGGCACGAAACAGATAAATGCTTGAAGTTAAGACATGAAATTCAAAATTTAATTGATAGTGGGAAGTTTCCCTAACTGAACAAGCCAAATACGAAGGACAATTCGTTGCCAATATTCAATAGGGTTCCACCACCGGTGACTTTCGCGACTAGGGATGGTTTGAGTGAAAATTTTGTCATTTCTTCTTTCCAAGATGTAGATGGAGAGATGACAAAAAAAGAAGCAATGCCTAGTGAGTTGAAGCCAACTATGGTTAGAAAAGAAGTAGATGTTTGTATAGTGAGTGAGTTTTGGGACTCAACCAATAGTGAGAATGATTTTGAGAGCAAAAAGGAAGAATGGACCTGGTCTGAGCCCGAGGAAGATGAAGTGATGAACACTCGCTCTGGTAAACCTTATACAAGGCCACCACCAAAGGGATTGGAAGTTAATAAGGGTAAAGAAGTTGAAGTTGGGGACAAAGAAGAAGAGGATGATGTTGTTCTTAAGCAGTTGAAAAGAACACAAGCTTGTATCAGCATATGGGATTTGCTAGCTACATCAAAGAAGCATCGAGAGACTATGGCCAAAGCTATGGCTAGCATGTTAATTTCCACTTTTATAACACCAGAGGAGTTGTTTAATTTTGTGAAAGTTGAAGGAAAGAAGAAATGTGTGGATGATCAAAAGAAGAATAAGATTGATGTGGGAATAGTTCCTTTTTTGGATGCTGATCTGCCAAAAGAAGGAAGAGATCACGGCCGCCTACTTTTTATTAAAGTTGAGGTCAAGGGGAAACAGACTTCATGTGTGATGGTTGATGATGGGTCCATCATAAATGCCAGCCCACTCAAGGCCCAAGCTTGCTATGTCAATAAGGGATCTAAGCTTGACCAAGGTGACGATTAGGGCTTATAATAATACTAAGAGGCATGCTGAAGTAACCTTCAATGTTGTTGTAAAAGTTGGCCCAATTAAGTCCGTGGTAGATTTCATTAGTTTGGACATACACGTTACTTTTGCACTACTTTTGGGTTGACCATGGTTTCGTCCTCTTGGTGGAGTTCCTTCCACCATCCATCAAAAGATCAAGTTCCCAAATGGGGATGAAACTGTGGTTATCAAGGCTGAAGATAATGAAGTTGTGAATGCCCTAGTGATCGAGAGGCCTCTCAATGGGTTCCGAGTAGCTGTAATTTCTTATGATGAAATGGTGAACCCTAAAGTCCTAGCTATGATGAAGAACATGAACTACCTGCCTGGCATTGGTCTTGGAAAGGGTCAGACAGGTGTAACAGAGCTTCCAGACTTCAAGACTCAGACTACCATGAAAGGGTTGGGATATGATAAAGCTGTTCAACTAAAGAAGAATGAGAAGATGAGTTTCCCACCACTCGAAGAAGTCTTTGTCAAAGCTTCGATATGGGACCACTCTAAGGAAAACCCGAGCCAGTCATGTTAATGGGAAAGTTAATCCTGGGCTTTGAGATCTTTACTGATGTAGCTGAACTGGTGGAACATATGAAGAAAGAGCTTATCCTACCAACTGACAAGGAGCCTAGCCCAAAAGAAAAGAAGGAAGCTATCCTGAAAATCCAGAAGACTTCAGTGGAAATTGTTGCCTTAGTTTAAGAGAAATTTGAAGATGTTTTAGTTTATGATTTTGAGAACAACAATTTTTATTTTGATTTTAATTTGACTTCTTTGTATGAGGATGATGATATTTTCTTTTCCAAAATAAATGAAATAAAGTCTAATTTTGCTTACTTATGTGATGTTTTTCCTGATGGTTGCATACATTCGAATAATGATTATATGAACATTTTTAATATTAAATCTGTTGACAAACAATCTTTAAATTTGGAAATAACCGATAATAATAAAAACATTAGCATAGCATCCGACCTTACTCCTGAAGAGAGAAAGATTTGAAAAAACATTCAAAAAATATGAAAAAGTCTTTACTTGGTCTTATAAAGATATGCCTGGAATTGATCGAGACATAGCTGAGCATCTGATTCCAACTTACACTCATATGAAACCTATCAAACAAAAACTTAGATGGTTAAGGCCGAAATGGGTAGAACTAGTCAAAGAAGAAGTCGCTAAGCAAATACAAGTCTAGTTCCTTGAAGTAATAACTATCCCAATTGGTTAGCCAATATAGTTTTCATGCTAAAGAAAGATGGAAGGATTAGGGTTTGTGTGGATTATAGAGACTTGAATAAAGCATCCCCTAAAGATGATTTTCTTGTACGCCATATAGATGTTCTTAATTATAGTGTAGCCTCTAGCGTGCTACACTCATTCATAGATGGATTTTCTGGATATAATTAGGTGTTAATGGCCCAAGAGGATAAAGTAAAAACTGCCTTTATTACTACATGGGGTATATTCTCTTATAGGGCAATTCCGTTTGGGTTAAATAATGCTGGAGCCTACCAAAGAATGGAAACCACTTTGTTTCATGGCATGATGCACAAAGAAGTTGAGGTATATGTGGATGATATGACGGTGAAGTCGGATACAAGAGAGCAACATTTCCAAAACCTAGTATTATTCTTTGAGAGGACAGTGAATTATAAGCTTAGATTAAACACAAAGAAGTGTAGGTAAGTTGTTAGGGCATGTGATTGGTCTAAATGGCATTGAGATTGACCCCAACAAAGTTAAGGCAATTCATGATTTGCCAGCTGCTAAGACGGAGAAGGAGGTTCGGGGGTTTATTGGCAGGTTGCAGTACATTAGCAGATTCATAGCAAATCTTACCATGATCTGTGAGCTAATCTTTAAGCTGCTTAAAAAGAACCAACCAGTTAAGTGGAATTATGAATGTCAAAAGACCTTTGAGTGTATCAAAGAATATTTACTGAATTTTCCTATTTTAAAGCCACCTAAACCCGATAGACCATTATTACTATACTTAGCAGTAGAAGAAGTGTCAATAGGAGCAATGTTGGCACAAGCAGATGAATCGGGCGATGAGTATGCAATTTAATATTTTAGTAGAAAGCTCCTACCTTATGAAATTAAGTATAGTATCATTAAAAAAACATGCATAGCCGTGGTTTAGTAGTCTAAGAAGTTGTGGCATTACTTTCAATCTTATAGTGTGCAAGCGATTTCTAGGATGGATCCAGTGAAATATTTAAGGGAAACACCTTCATTGATTGGAAAATATGGTAAATGGTTGATCATTTTAGAAGAGTTTGAAATTGAGTATATAACCAGGAAAACCATTAGAGGTAGAGTAGTAGCAGAATTCATGGCCCAACAACCATTGTCGGATAGTGAGGAGGTGATCCAAGAATTTCCAGATGAACACTTGCAGGCCATTAAAGTACAAGGATGGAAGATATACTTTGATGGAGCAGTAAATAGAAAGGGAGTACGCCTAGGGGTAATTTTGGAATCGCCCAAAGGGGAGCTCATTCCCCTAGCTAAGAAGTTGAAGTTTAGGGCAACCAATAATATGGTGGAGTATGAAGCTTGTATTTTTGGCCTATAAACCCTGATGATCATGATGGTGGATAAGATACAGGTCTTTGGTGACTCTTTATTAGTTGTATCCCAATTAAATGGTGAGTGGGAGTTGAAAGAAGAAAAATTAAAAGCCATACCACTACACTTGACTATGATGAAGAAGAATTTCAAAGAGTGAAGATTTGTACACTTTCCAAGGGAAGAAAACTAGATGGCCGATGCCTTGGCCACACTGGCTTCAGTATGGGAGGATCCTATTAAGTTATTTCTTAAGCCTCTGGTTTTGACCAATTCATCAACTCCTTGTTATGAGTATGAAATTGTAACACCCCAATACTCCATATAAATACTATACATATACCTAGTATACATACAGTAAGTATATAAAGTATAAGGATGCCACTTTTCTTTTTACCTTTCAATACCTGTAACAAAATTCAAACCATAATAGGTCAATTTAAAGAACATTTACAAATTATTGTCTTTATCAAAACTTCATTTATACATATAATATAACATACTTAAAGTGGATACATGTACGCATTACCCTCTAGTTGGTCTCGACAAAATCTTACTCTTCTCGTGGCATACCAAAAGACTTCATATCTTCCACCAAGCTACCTGCGCGATAATACATCCGCGCTAAGCTCGAAAGCTTAGTAGTACAAAAATAAAATACAAACATATATCATGGAAACACTAACATATAAAGATATCTCAATTCCATATACTTTTAGTTCTTATTAAGTTTATCCCTATTCATTTGCACCTTTCATATCTTTCAACTAATCTCATATCTTATACACATATAAACATAACATTTCTACCAAGTCCAACCCATCACTAATATTCACAATCAACATCTCAATACACACATTATATATCATACTAATCATAAGTCACATTTCCAATTAAGACAATCATTGTCATCAACCACAATTCATCAATTGAATTCACAATCAATGCTAATACACACATTATACATCATACCAATCATAACATTTCTTTATTCACAATTCAACATTAATGATTCATCACTAGTGCTCATAATCAATATTTCAACGCACATATTACATATCATCAATCACATGTCCAATGAAGTATACCAAAGATTTCATTATCCATTTCTTTCAACATTTGTATATCACATTGACAACAAAGACAGACTCGGGCCCAACAGACACCACTATGTTATTCAGAGTTCAGAGTTACTGCTTTGGTCTATAATCATAATCATCAAGCCCGTAGGCATCATATATCAATATTTCTATCCATGGATAGTGTAACAGACCCAGTCTCTTGGACCATCAACTCATCATGAGGAGATCCTCAACCCGGCAAGACTGTTACCAATCATATATTTCATATTCATAATTCTCATAGTGTAACAGACCCAGTCTCTTGGACCTCAATTCAACTCAATTTGAAGAGATCCTCAACCCGGCAAGACTGTTACCTTTTTCATTTTATAGGCATGCCTCCAAACCCAGAACTCTGAAGACTGAATAACACATTAAACACATATTTCATTATTGTTTCATTATCAATTTCAATCTCAATGTTCATTATCATCTAGGCAAACATGCCTTATTTCTTTCAATTAGATCATCATAGCCAATCACAATGGCTTCATCTCACATTTGAATCATCATGGCCAATTACAATGGCTTCACAACATATCATATCTCAATCCATATGATACATATAACATCATTGCTATAACATTACAAAGTACCTTATTCATATAGCACAATACAATTCACAAGATTCATAATACACAAAACATAGTATTGTTCATATAGTATCATGTGCACCATCATTATAATACTCAACATCAATTACATTAACCAAATGAACATATCATTATTCAATCACATGATTCACATTATACATATAGCATCATTGCTATAACATTACAAAGTACATTAAAGTAATTCTTCATAAAAGTGTTTATCATAATAAATTTGCATAGCTCATACCTTGTTGAATGATCCTCTTCTCTTTCACACTATACAAGTCACATTAGATTAACAATGTAATAATTTACCTAACATTATTTAATTATACTCAATCAATTGTATTCTCATACATTAATATTCATCAAATCATTCACATCTTTCATTTTCCCATAACACAATTATATATATACATATCATTAATGATATAAACACATCAAAATACATTAGTGATATGCATTAACAATGCAATCATGCAACATTGGTACTTACCTTAATAACATTTCACACCACTCTAAACTCTTCTCCACTCAATAGTTCTTCACTTCACAAATTAGGGCAATTCAACCTCTTCACAACCTAATCCAAAAGGAATATTAGCAAAATGACCATATGAATAGTACATTCTAGTTTTAGACTCCATTTTATCCTTATTTTGAAAAATTGTATAAAATAATCTACTTGACTAAAAATTCTAAAATTTTTACAGAATTTAGTTTTGTATCTTAAAATCATTCCTTTAAAATTTCAGATCAAACTGAACACAAAATCTTGGTCAAATAGTTCACCTAACCAGACTGCCCCAATTGCCCTGCATCCTGGCAGCAGTTCTGAACTTCGTGAATTCCATAAATCAAATTCAATCAACGTGGTTCCAAATTATTTTTCTCAAATACTAGACTCACTAAGAAACAACATATCCAAAATTCAATTAGATATGATTTTTCTACATTTTATTAAAAATCCCGAAATATAGCTGTCTCAGTTAAGGTACCTGCTGGAACAGGTCTAATAAAAATAATCTTTCTAAACTCATAACCATTCCAAAATCGAATCAACATATTTTTCAGTCATTCTAGACTCATAGAGGCACAATATATCAAAAATTCACTTCAAGAACATTTTTCTATAATTAATTAAAAATCATACAAGTCACAGCCTTTACTAATTGTAAAACAGAAAAATATTCACTAAACACAACTCTTACTCTTCCATCACCAACACCAATTTAACTTCTTATTTTAAAATCAATTTCAACTCTAATCAACAAATCATCAACACACTTAATCATACTATCAATAACCCTAACTCAACTCACACACATCTTCAAAAATAACAAAGGCAAACAAGAGAAAACTTACTAAAATCATGAAATTCTTGAAATTCCAACTTGTATACTTGAGATCTTCCTTCACTTTTGTGCTTAAAATTCCAAAATCATCACTTGCTCTCTTGCTTTCCTTTGTCTTTGAGTGAGCTGGCCATCAACAAGAAGAAGAAGAAATGATGAAGAAAACACAAAGTCAATAGGCATTAAATACCCTTCCAAAAGAAAATTACTAAACTACCCTCAACCATATAACTAAACCTTTGTCTTTTACAAGCCCATGTTGGTAATTTCACAATCACAAATAAAATATCCTCTTCCCTTGACCAAGCCCTTTGACCAACTTATATTATATATATATGACCATATACACAACATATACACTTCACTCTACACAATGCTTTTCTTCAAACAACATAATTACCACTTATCAATCACACACTCAATTCAATAATAACAACATTATCATAACTTCTAAGCACACTTAGGGATATTACAATTCTCCCCCTCTAAAAAGAAAATTTCGTCCTCGAAATTATCAATATCGTAACAATTGATTCTTAACAACATACTATCTTAACTTCCATATGAAGTTAATTATATGTTTAAGTTACTATGTCACCAAATCATATAACTTCAACTCTTTCCTATAGAATCAACAATCTTCTTTAAATTCCATAACTCATCATTCTATAGGTTTATATATCTTGTTACTTCATTGATCAAACATTCAAAAGAACTTATTACACTTCCTATTACTATCTTTATACCAGAATCAGATCATTTTATAGTGCACTTATACTTCATCCAATCTTTATATTTAATATATATTGTTCCTTCATCTCTTTATGATTACTCTTTTAACTTTAACCTTAAAAATCATTGGTTATGTCTTAGCATTAATTATCCCATCATTACAATCACTGTCTAAATAGACATTTATCAATCCCTCAATGGATAACAAGATCCTTATTTTCCACAAATGGAGTTACCTCTTTAGCATGCTTTTCTCTTAACTTACATATTAATACATTACCTTTCAACTTATTTTATAAATAACCAATCTTTTCCCTTTTTATCCTGATTTATAACTACTATGACTCCATTCATTCATGTCCATTCACACTTTAATATTTTACATCATATACATTGCCATGTAAATAATTACATTCTTAATACAACTATAGATATTAAATCTCAAGAATACTTCATAATCTTAATCCAATCCAGATCAATTGATTTATCTTACACAATATATCCACTTTCCCATCTTGTTCAATTCCATCCAATGATTAATTTATTTAACTTATCATGAAATTGCACCATATTCATATATGTATATATGATCTAATTCAATTAGGGCAAACTTATATACAATTTCTTGATCTCTTCCAATCCATATTCAATCAAATTATTGTGATAACAAATCACTTCAAATCATATTAGTATAGTTCCCACCAAATCTTATAATAACTTTTTAACTATGCTTCTTAAACAAAATTTTCAATCTCACCAATTTGTACTACAGTCATATTGTCTCAGTCCCAAATTTATGGATACTAAAATTAACCGGCTACACATACTAACCAAATCATATAGCCATAGGAGATGAATGGTCACACACCTGTAACTCATAAATCAATACTGTTTCTCGATTATTCTGTATCCAAACTTTTTAATTACACTGTTTAGTTGTATCACAAGAATTATATATCCATTCTCCACACTTTTACTACACCAAGAGTTAACACATTTCAACTCCATCTCCATAAATTTTCTCTTGAACATACGATTATCATTAGTCTAACTCACATCAACAATATTATCTATAACATCTTTATACACAACATTTAATCATATAAAAATTCCATTTATTACTCCACTTCTAATTTATCTCTTGTAACACTTTTCATACAGTATACTTTCCTTTTTATTATATACTTATACATATAGAATTTCTACAAACAAAATCCTTAATCCAGGAAACATTATATGATAGTTTAACTCAGTTATTATCATAACAATTTCATCTTCTAGTGTTACTTGAGTCCTTTCTCACTCTCCATTTCATCCCATAATCTAACTCTACATAGGTTAAAACCTATTCTCTCATAGATCCACTGATACATGCCCTATTATTCTCCACACCACTAAACAAATAATTATATCACATTCACATACTTAGGTCACATTCACAATATGACTTGCTTTCCACATTTCTTACATTTTCATTTACATTCATATCGAAAAGCTCATTCCACATTTTCCATACATGTATACAATAGTCATACAATTATATATAATTCCTCTTTTACATATCTTTAACACAATTTAACATTTATTACTTTTCCTTAATCAACATCATTCTTACCCCTTTTTGACATAACTTAAATTATTTATCAACTCAACACATATATATTTCCTAACCATAATAATACTTCACAAATTCTTAGTCACCTTACTAAGGTGACATCTCTCTCACCTTTATTTTGAAATGCATTTAATATATCATCTTCATATCCGTTTGTTTACCATTCAACGTATATATATATATTACTCATATATTTATACATATGTACATTACACCTAATAATATACACATTGAGCCTAATAGCTCCTATACACTTAATTATATGCTCTGATTTTTATTTTCCTTTTTCATACATTCACTACAAATTTAGTGTTTATCACTTTCTTTTAAATACTATTATTCTCATTCTTCCAATATGATAAAAAGTATTTAATCACACTACAAATATATATTCTGACTATAATAACACTTCACATCCATCTTGGTCACATTCCCAATGTGACATCTCTTTTACTTTCATCTTAAAAAAAAAACATTTAATATACTTCCATATCCATTTTTTTTTTTGCAATAAAATGACTTAAAATAGCTCCTTTTCATTTGCTTATCTATTTCTCTTTTTACTTCAAAACAAATTCTCATACCATCAATCACATTACTTAATTCATAATACTTTCATGTGCAATATTAATCATTTCACCTGGCTCAGGTATTGAATATACATTAAACCATCAATATCCAATCAATCTTTATCAGTTTCTAGTAGAACTTTAACTTTTCAACTTACTACTTCGCTTAAACCTTCAATTTACCAAACTCATCTTTTCTTAAAATCAACTTTAAAAACATCTCGGATATATATATATATCATAAAGCAATATCAACACATATTTCTTCCCCAATTATTAAGCTCATTTCGAAAAATCTCAAATATCACATATTATTACCTTTACCATGAGCTTTCACAATATCCAAGCATCTCACATTTCTAACCTTGAATTCACAATGTTTACATTAAAATAACCATACCAATTTATATTCTTACATAACCAATATCATCTCTTTTTCCTTTAAACAATACCTTAACTTTATATATATACCCCAAACTTTAAATAATCATACCTTGTCTTTACTAATCAACTCATTCAATATTATTTTCCTTTTCATTTCTTTATGCTTCAACACATTTAACACTTCACTTTACTTGCATAAATTTCCATTTTTAATTATCAATTAGACTTATATAAATTCATATCATTCATTATACTCATTTAAATTTATCATTATAGCCAACAACTATGACTTTATATACGTACCCTTCCCCAACCAGGTCGGTTGCCCTTCAATCCCAAGGGTCCGCAGGAGGCAGATAGGCACGTATAACATTATCAGTAACATACCTTTTCCCATCCAGGTCGGTTGTCCAAGTTCGGTTGCCCATTCCAATGGGTCCGCATGGTTCCGCAGGAGACAGATAGGTCCGTTCATTAAACTTATCAATATTTTTTTTTAAATTCATTTCTTTTTTTCATAAGCAAGTTAAGTAATCATGCCTCAACATCTCACATTACAACAAAACAATTTTCTCATAACATCATATCATTCACACATTAACATCCATCTCATATAACATTCACACATTAACATCCATCTCATACAACACAGATATACTATAAATCATATAATGCCACCTCCGAGACCAACCTAGGTGTGAATGCATATGCATGTATTACAAATTTCATTTTCAAAACTCTTCTTTTTAATTCATTTTAAGCGTTTCAAAACTTTTTCTTTTTAATTTTACTTAGGCCGAGAATCTCGAACCTAAGCTCTGATACCAAAATAATTGTAACACCCCAATACTCCATATAAATACTATACATATACCTAGTATACATACAGTAAGTATATAAAGTATAAGGATGCCACTTTTCTTTTTACCTTTCAATACCTGTAACAAAATTCAAACCATAATAGGTCAATTTAAAGAACATTTACAAATTATTGTCTTTATCAAAACTTCATTTATACATATAATATAACATACTTAAAGTGGATACATGTACGCATTACCCTCTAGTTGGTCTCGACAAAATCTTACTCTTCTCGTGGCATACCAAAAGACTTCATATCTTCCACCAAGCTACCTGCGCGATAATACATCCGCGCTAAGCTTGAAAGCTTAGTAGTACAAAAATAAAATACAAACATATATCATGGAAACACTAACATATAAAGATATCTCAATTCCATATACTTTTAGTTCTTATTAAGTTTATCCCTATTCATTTGCACCTTTCATATCTTTCAACTAATCTCATATCTTATACACATATAAACATAACATTTCTACCAAGTCCAACCCATCACTAATATTCACAATCAACATCTCAATACACACATTATATATCATACTAATCATAAGTCACATTTCCAATTAAGACAATCATTGTCATCAACCACAATTCATCAATTGAATTCACAATCAATGCTAATACACACATTATACATCATACCAATCATAACATTTCTTTATTCACAATTCAACATTAATGATTCATCACTAGTGCTCATAATCAATATTTCAACGCACATATTACATATCATCAATCACATGTCCAATGAAGTATACCAAAGATTTCATTATCCATTTCTTTCAACATTTGTATATCACATTGACAACAAAGACAGACTCGGGCCCAACAGACACCACTATGTTATTCAGAGTTCAGAGTTACTGCTTTGGTCTATAATCATAATCATCAAGCCCGTAGGCATCATATATCAATATTTCTATCCATGGATAGTGTAACAGACCCAGTCTCTTGGACCATCAACTCATCATGAGGAGATCCTCAACCCGGCAAGACTGTTACCAATCATATATTTCATATTCATAATTCTCATAGTGTAACAGACCCAGTCTCTTGGACCTCAATTCAACTCAATTTGAAGAGATCCTCAACCCGGCAAGACTGTTACCTTTTTCATTTTATAGGCATGCCTCCAAACCCAGAACTCTGAAGACTGAATAACACATTAAACACATATTTCATTATTGTTTCATTATCAATTTCAATCTCAATGTTCATTATCATCTAGGCAAACATGCCTTATTTCTTTCAATTAGATCATCATAGCCAATCACAATGGCTTCATCTCACATTTGAATCATCATGGCCAATTACAATGGCTTCACAACATATCATATCTCAATCCATATGATACATATAACATCATTGCTATAACATTACAAAGTACCTTATTCATATAGCACAATACAATTCACAAGATTCATAATACACAAAACATAGTATTGTTCATATAGTATCATGTGCACCATCATTATAATACTCAACATCAATTACATTAACCAAATGAACATATCATTATTCAATCACATGATTCACATTATACATATAGCATCATTGCTATAACATTACAAAGTACATTAAAGTAATTCTTCATAAAAGTGTTTATCATAATAAATTTGCATAGCTCATACCTTGTTGAATGATCCTCTTCTCTTTCACACTATACAAGTCACATTAGATTAACAATGTAATAATTTACCTAACATTATTTAATTATACTCAATCAATTGTATTCTCATACATTAATATTCATCAAATCATTCACATCTTTCATTTTCCCATAACACAATTATATATATACATATCATTAATGATATAAACACATCAAAATACATTAGTGATATGCATTAACAATGCAATCATGCAACATTGGTACTTACCTTAATAACATTTCACACCACTCTAAACTCTTCTCCACTCAATAGTTCTTCACTTCACAAATTAGGGCAATTCAACCTCTTCACAACCTAATCCAAAAGGAATATTAGCTAAATGACCATATGAATAGTACATTCTGGTTTTAGACTCCATTTTATCCTTATTTTGAAAACTTGTATAAAATAATCTACTCGACTAAAAATTCTAAAATTTTTACAGAATTTAGTTTTGTATCTTAAAATCATTCCTTTAAAATTTCAGATCAAACTGAACACAAAATCTTGGTCAAATAGTTCACCTAACCAGACTGCCCCAATTGCCCTGCATCCTGGCAGCAGTTCTGAACTTCGTGAATTCCATAAATCAAATTCAATCAACGTGGTTCCAAATTATTTTTCTCAAATACTAGACTCACTAAGAAACAACATATCCAAAATTCAATTAGATATGATTTTTCTACATTTTATTAAAAATCCCGAAATATAGCTGTCTCAGTTAAGGTACCTGCTGGAACAGGTCTAATAAAAATAATCTTTCTAAACTCATAACCATTCCAAAATCGAATCAACATATTTTTCAGTCATTCTAGACTCATAGAGGCACAACATATCAAATATTCACTTCAAGAACATTTTTCTATAATTAATTAAAAATCATACAAGTCACAGCCTTTACTAATTGTAAAACAGAAAAATATTCACTAAACACAACTCTTACTCTTCCATCACCAACACCAATTTAACTTCTTATTTTAAAATCAATTTCAACTCTAATCAACAAATCATCAACACACTTAATCATACTATCAATAACCCTAACTCAACTCACACACATCTTCAAAAATAACAAAGGCAAAAAAGAGAAAACTTACTAAAATCATGAAATTCTTGAAATTCCAACTTGTATACTTGAGATCTTCCTTCACTTTTGAGCTTAAAATTCCAAAATCATCACTTGCTCTCTTGCTTTCCTTTGTCTTTGAGTGAGCCGGCCATCAACAAGAAGAAGAAGAAATGATGAAGAAAACACAAAGTCAATAGGCATTAAATACCCTTCCAAAAGAAAATTACTAAACTACCCTCAACCATATAACTAAACCTTTGTCTTTTACAAGCCCATGTTGGTAATTTCACAATCACAAATAAAATATCCTCTTCCCTTGACCAAGCCCTTTGACCAACTTATATTATATATATATGACCATATACACAACATATACACTTCACTCTACACAATGCTTTTCTTCAAACAACATAATTACCACTTATCAATCACACACTCAATTCAATAATAACAACATTATCATAACTTCTAAGCACACTTAGGGATATTACAGAAATAGTCATGGGAATTGACACGGACCATGATGCTTGGTATGACAACATACGATGGTGTTTGGAAAGTAGGGAGTATCCACAAGATGCTACAAAGGAAGAGAAAAGAGCTATAAGATGATGGTCCTTGTAGTATATCACTTTTCATAGGGAGTTGTATCGAAGATGGCCCAATGATGCGCACTTAAGATGTTTTTGAGCAAATCATGTTTGAGATACATGAGGGAAGTTGTGGACCTTATATGAACGGATTGGCCCTGGTTAAGAAGATAATCTGCCAAGGTTACTATTGGTTGACAATGGATAAAGACCGTATTGATTTTATGAGAAAGTGTCAAAAATGCAAAATGCATGAAAACTTGAACCACTTGCCTCCCAAAGAATTACATTCTATGTCTTCTCCTAGGTCTTTTGCAACTTGGGGAATCGACATTATTGGGGAGATACATCTGACAGCTTCAAATGGTCATTGATTAATTATAGTAGTAGTGGATTACTTTTTGAAATGGGTTGAGACAGAATCTTTCAACAAGCTGAGGACAAGGCAAATGGATAGGTTTATTGAAAAGAATCTTATATGTAGGTATGGACTCCTGCATAGTGTGATATAGGATAGCGGGGTGCAGTTTCAAGGAGAAGTTAAGGATTTGTTCTCGATGTACCAGATTCATCATCATCGATCTTTGCCTTATAGACCCAAGGCTAATGGTGCAGTGGAAGTAACAAACAAAATGATTAACCAGATTATGTCCAAAATGACCAAGACATACAGGGATTGGTCAGAAATGCTTCCTTTTGCTCTATGGTAGTACAGGACGAGTGTGCGAACCCTGACTGGAATGACACCATTTTCCTTAGTTTATGGGATAGAAATTGTGTTGCCAATTGAAATCAAAATCAAATCACTGAGAGTAGTCCTAGAAGCTGAGTTGCCTGAGGTAGAATGGGTAGTGAGCAGATATGCACAATTGGCCTTACTCAGGAAGAAGGTTGAAGGCATTGTATCATCACTAGTTGTATCAAAGGAAAATTGCTCGAGCCTACAATAGAAAAGTTAAGTTCATAAAGCTTAAAGTTGGGGATTTACTATTGAAGTAGCGCAAGCCTAACATTTTTTATCCAAGAGGGAAGTTTAGACCTAGTTGGGAAGGGTCATACATTGTGAAACAAGTCATGAACAAAGGAACAGTCAAGCTGTCAGACATAGATGGGAATGATTTTTGTGAGCCAGTAAACATTGACAGGTTTAAGAGGTTCTATGTTTGAAATAAATAATAAAAGAAGAGAGCTCTCTAGGTTAAAAACCCAAAAAGGGTGACCTATGAAAAAGTTAGAATAGTTTGCTAGTTCATAAAACCCAAAATGGCAAGCTAGGGAACAATTAGGGCTAAGTGAGAGAGAAAATTATTAATTAAAAACCTGAAAGAGCAAGTTGGCAATAAGAGTGATCTTGTGTATGCTGGCTTAAAGTGTTGGTTGTTCCCTAATTCAATAAAATAGAGTTTATGTTAAAATTATTCTATGTGCATTATTTTGGATTATCTGATCATTAGGTTAAAATAAATACCACAATAGCAAAATATGATGACAAATAATAAAAGGAAAGAAAACATCTTTTTTTATCATTATTGTTCATCCTAACATTATTTTTTCTAAGAAATTGACAAATGTAAAATCTATGGTATACGATAAGTGTAGCATGCAGGCTAGCTTTGCTCCAGTCGATCCAGGAAGGCTTCAGTCAAACGCGGCATGTCCAAGTCATGAGTAAATTCAAAACCTCGAGGCTCAGCTCCATACTGATGGTCAAGTCGATTAGGATCATCGCAGGTGCCTCAATGAAGAGCAGCAAGTGGGACATATATCATATACATATAAATGGTAACATAGTGTAGACCCTTAATTTTGACCCCAATTTGATATCGTCCTAATTAAAGGATATCAAAATAAATTTGATCTGACTTTAAAATATTTAAACCTAATTTATAATTTTTAAAGAAGTTGGTTTGGATTTAAGATGCATAAATTCAATTATAAAACCCTAAAACCAAGTTGAATCGGCCCAAATTAAACCTTTTAGTCCATGAGTTAAAAAAAGGTAATACTAATTTGAATAAGGACGGCCAAGGAGATATGAGCATGCCTCATGTTGATCTGGCAGCCCAAATCGACATGACGTTGGACTCATGTCGACCTGGGCAGGCTAGGTCGACATGAGGCATGCTCATGTCGACCTTCATGAGCATGCCTCATGTCAACCTAGGCGGCCTAAGGTTGACATGAGGTTGGTCTCAAGTCAACCTAGGGCAACCAGGTCGACATGAGTTCAATAACTTTCCTAATTCAACTAGAATTCATTTTAGGGACTGATTAATATTAGGTTAAGGATTCTAAGTCAGATTTGGCTATAAATATTAATGTTTTAGAATTCAAAGAGGGGGAGGAACATTAAAGAGGGTCGGCAATGAATATTAAGAGAGATTAAAACCACAAAACAGAAGAGAAGGCAACAAACAGAGAAGAACAGCAGCAGCTTTTTGGAGCGCGAAGGAAACCACAAACAGAAAAATTAAAACAACCAAAGAAGAAGGCAGAATCCATACTATCTTCACATTGTTCATCCAGAAATCAATTTTTTTGGTGGAACCAATGATGGAGGTTTTATCTCTAATCATAAATTTTTCATGCTCACAGTAGCTTCATTTCTTTGATTAATAAGAGCATGCATGCAGTAACATGATCCTTGAACGTGCATCTTTGAACATCAAGTAAATTTAACTTTGTTTCAATAAATTTAATCATTTGCTTTATTTAACACATTGATCAGTTGTTATTCATAACACCACATGCATGTTTCATAAAAAAAACATAAAACTATCTTGTATCCATCGAGGATTTAAATTAATTGTTAGAATCTATTTTGTTTACTTTACATCAAGAACCGTAAATTATTTTTATCGAAACTCAAAACCTTAAACTACTTTTATCCAAAACCTTAAACCATTTCATTATTAAACTCAAAAATATTGATAATTTTTCCAAAACCGTAATTTATCTTTCCAAACCCAAAATTATGTTTTTAAGGCAGTAAGTTAAACCCAAAAACCCTAATTCCAAATTCTGAATCCCAAAACCCTAGTTTCAAAAACCCTAATTTTAAAACCCTAATTCCAAACTCTAAATTCCATAACCCTAGTAACCCTCAAAACCCTAATTCAAAACCCTAATTACAAAACCCTAATTTTAAAACCCTAATTTCCAAAACCCCAAGTTCCAAAAAATCCTAAATTCTTTAAAACCTTAAACTTATATATTTATTGCTTTATTTCATTTTAGATTTGATTATGTTGTTTATTATATGTTTTGATGGTTGATTTATTTAATTTCAATGTTTGACTTATTTAATTTATCATGGATGGATATTTTCTTTATTATTATGATTATTATTTGTTTGTTTTAATATTAAAATTGTAAGAGGTATGTTTCCACTTTGTGGGTACCTCATTAGCTAAGTGTTATGCAATTTTAAATTGCTTTTATATTTTGGACCAATGTAAAGGACATGTTTCCATCTTTCGGTGGGTGTCCTATTTAGTTTAGACATGAACGATGTAAGGACATGTTTCCATCCTCGGATGGGTGTCCATTTATTTACTTTGTTTAGACATTGCTTTGATTTTAATATAATTATGCTTTATTTTAATTGTTGCATGTATTATGGATAATATTGTTATATTTAAGAATTTTATAATATTAAGACCTACAAAGGAGGCCGGTTCCAATGAGCCCGGCGTTGTGGGGGTGCTGGGCCATTTCTCACCTTTCTCACACGTACCCAACTTTTCGAATCCATTAGGGAGTTGGGATTCCTTAGGAATTGAGTCATCCACCCCTTTCTTTTTCCCGGCCCATCCGGGTGGTGGCTCTATTTTCTCTGAGCTTAGACTCGTATTCTCTAAGGTCCCGAGCCTAAACAGTGCCGAAGTCGCAAGAACCATTCTACTGGGAGTGGGGGCAAAAATCCCCCCTCACAATGGCGACTCCACTAGGGATAAGAGAAGTTGATTCCACTGGTCTTTTTATTATTCTATTCTTTCTTATCATGATATTATCCATTGCATCATATTAGATTGTATCGTGTGTGTGAGTTAGGATGCCCGTGGTACCCATGTTGTGTTATGTAAGGGATACCATACTTTCACTCAAGGTATGGAGATCAAGCATGGAATAACCACTCATAGCCTCGTACCATTTGGTATATACTTACTATGGGAACCTAAGACTTTTTACCCAAAGACTAAAGCTCATGTAATTGGCCTAGTTACATTCCTTAGGTTTTTACCCCAAATGCTCATTGTTTGACTATGGTTAATTTATCTTGGCTTAAATCATGGCTTATTTGATTTGTTCTTTTTCTAATATGACCTAAGTACATTATAAGCTCAAAATAAAATTTTCCTCTAAAATCCAAAAGACCAAAGCTATTTTTAAAACTTTTCAAGATGGTTTGTGGACATAAAACATTTTCTAAAAATAAATCCAAAAATTCTTTTCTCAAGACTCAAATACAAAGCCCAAAATCCATATTTTTTTCTAAAATCTTTTTTCAATGGGCTTAGAAACAAAATTATTTTCAACCTTTAAAAGAGCTTACAAATATTTAGGTCAATTACGAAATATCAAAAATCAATTGTGAGCCTAGTTTATACTAAGAAATAATTAATCATGGGCTTGTTTTTGGCATGAATCATTAGTTACTTTTTCAAATGAGAAATCTATTTATAATAAACCTCTTAATTTAATTTTAATCCATTATAGCATAAAAGCTACTTTTAGTTGTTTGAATGGATTAAAACCTAATTAATGAGAATTATCATAAACTAATTTCCATTTTTGAAAATATAACTATTGGTTGAAACGTCCGAGGGAATTATTCGAAAACAAGATACCCCATGTTGGTATTTTGTTAACCATATTACCTAGGAAAAGAGAATCGCCATTCGTGTGTGGATGTTATAAGGTTGGAAGGAACGTCCTACTTATCTTTATCTATTGTTTGTGCATACATACATACATACATGTATACATTTGCATCTCATATCATTAATCCTTTCTGGTTTACAGCCCTGGATTACAATAGTTCAAAAGCTTACAATAATCTGACCTACACCGGAGACAAAGAATCTAGTAGCAACTCAATCACTTGCTCGCCAAAAGCAATGGAGCCCGAACAAATTCAAAGAATGGTGGATGATGCCCTCAATGCCAAGATAGAAGAAATAAAAGAGTCCATGAGCGTGAAGAACAAATTGGCTGTAATTTTAGGAAATAATGCCGAAGCGTCTGCTAGCTCTAAGAAGCCAAAGGACAAAGGGAAGGCTAAAGTTTGTGAAGTAGCTTCTGATGATGATAAGGTGATCATTGATGATGATGATTGGGCTCAATACTTCCAAGACCCTCAAGACAAAAAGGAGTCAAAGGTTGTTGAGAAGACAACTATTGAAAAGACCAAGACAATCTGATGATGAGAAGATGATTGCTGATTTAGAAAAGAAATTTGAGAAGAAGCTGAAAACCGAAGAAATGTCCGAGATCGAAAAACTATTTGAACAAGATGAGGAGGTCCCTTATAAGTTAAAGATGCCTTCCTTCGCTAGGTGCAATGGTACTGGAAACCCCCATCTCCATGTGAAATAGTATATCACTGCTATGCAGTCTGCCCAAGCTACTAAGGCTCAAACTCTAAGGTACTTCATGCTCTCATTAGACCCTATTGTCCAAAATTGGTTTAACACCTTAGAGGAAATTACTCAAAAAGATTGGGACATATTATACAAGGCTTTCATTCAGCAATATGGGTATAATGTCGATTTGGAAGTTACCTTATTGGAAGTTGAGTCCATTAGACAAAGGCCAAATGAGAATTTTGTGGACTATGTGAAAAGGTGGAGAAATAAGGTTGCGTTGCTTAAGAAGAGGCCGATGAATCTGATCAAATAAGGATGATTGTGAGAGGGGTATTGCCTAGTCTTCATGAAAGGATGCCTCACACCCTTATAGGGGATTTCAAAGATCTTCTCGAAGCTAGTCTATAAATTGAAGAGTGGAAAAGGGAGAAAAATCGCTTTTCAATAAGAAGGAATGAGAAAGGGAATTATCAGCCTAGCAATCAAAGCACACAAAAAGAAGTAGATGTTAATGTGACTGGTCAAGGAAATAAAAGATAATTCTCAGAATTGGGGAAACCTCTATCTTGGGTTTTTTAAGCTTTAGAAAAGGTAGTTTAAAGTTCTAGGGTATTTTGAATCAAAAGAAACAATTAAATTATTTAAGCTACTATGAAGAAATTAGGCATTCATACTTCTGTTTGTTGGTTCCACCAAAAATTTCTTCTTGAATGAATAAGAACAAAGACAAGCTTTGCTGCCTTTGATGAATTAAATTGCTTGTTTGCTTCTCTCAATAAGTCTGATCGATTTCACTGCCAGAAGGAATTCTTCAAATCTTTCAAAGTCTTCCTCCTTAATTCGGTCTCCAATTTTCCTCCAAATTTCCGCCCCCTTTTTTTTGTTGTTTTAGTCCTTATTTATAGAAGATTTTTATGATTAATTTTAGTTATTCATGGAATCTAACACTAATTAGGAAAAGGAAACCGAAACCTAATTGTATTTGGTTTTAAAAAAAATTTGCGTCGAAAAAATTTCGCAGGAGAAAAAAAACTGCTGCGGAAAAATTATACTGGCGAAAAAGCTGCAGCTGGCGGGGCGAGAATTGGCCTGCAGGCCATTTCGCCCGCAGAAATAATCTTTGGGAGAAATGGCTTTGGCCATTTCGCCGCAATCTTTTTCGGCGATGAAATTTTTCGTCGCCGATTTTTATTTTTATTTATTTGTTTATTTTTTATTAATTATAAAAATTAAATACTAAAGCAAATAATATTTAATTAAGATAACAAAAATTGTTTTGGACTAATTAAAATATATTGGACAACACAAAAATTATTTTGTACTAATTAAAATATATTGGACCGGACTGGCTCAAAAATTAAGGATCTACAGTTTGCCCTCTACTTGAATGATCTGAGACTTTAGTGAAAAAAAGTGAAAAGTAATAAGACTTAATTTTTGATGAGATGGTTACTTAAATTTGTTTTGGGTACTTGGACCCGAGATTGAATTTGATTCGACTAACCTTTTATCAGTTGAGAATTCTGACATAACTGGTTGTTCCATTTTTATGAATTGTAGGTCTTTACCCACCAAAAATAGATCTTTATCTATTGGAAATTGGGTCTTTAACCTAGGAAAATGGATCTTTATCCATTAGAGATTGGGTCTTTACCCTTGAAATATGGATCTTTATCCATTTGAAATCAGGTCTTTACCCTTAAAACAATGATCTTTATCCTTCGGACTTTGGGTCTTTACCCTTTGAAATATGGATCTTTATCCATTAGAAATCGGGTCTTTACCCTTGAAACATGTATCTTTATCCATTAGAAATCGGGTCTTTATCCTTGAAACATGGATCTTTATCCATTAGAGATCGGGTCTTTACCCTTGAAACATGGATCTTTATCCATTGGAAATCGGGTCTTTACCCTTGAAACATGGATCTTTATCCATTAGAGATCGGGTCTTTACCCTTGAAACATGGATCTTTATCCATTGGAAATCGGGTCTTTACCCTGGCTTCAGCTCTTTTAACTGGACTGACCTTTTATCTTTTGCATTTTCATTCTAATTTTTTCTTTTGATTGATGATGATTTTTTATTCTTTTGAGAATTCTTTTTCTTGTTCATTAATTAAACATGAATAAAATATTCAGCCTTTTTAGCTAGCCTTCATATCTTCTCCTTGCCCCCTGTGTGGCAAGATATTCAAAATATTTTTTTTATGCATAAACTCAAAAATTAAAAAGGAGAAGCGTTGCCCCCTGTGTAGGCTCAAACCCATGATTTTTCTATGTGGGCTCTAATTGATGTTTTTGCCATCTAGTTCTTCGCACAAGCACGTATTTCTTCTTTTGCAAAACGACTGGAGCTTCCACAAGCTAATAGGCTTTCCATGCCCTCTTGATTCAATATCTTCTTTTGATTCTTTAGTTCGCAAGGTATTTGTTGTTCACTTTGAAAAGGAATAGACAATACAAGACAAAAAAGTGCTATGTGATATGCTCATGTATGCATGATATGCATGAATAATACTTACAGTCGTTCCATCGACTCACAGACCGAGGTGATTAGCAGAAGTGTTCTCATTAGTTTCTTTTTGACACTCGTTCAAGTGTTGCATTGGAATGACACAGTGCTTTGCATTTATGGCTTTTATTCAAGATGTTGAAAACATGAGTGTTGGATACCCCAAGCAGCAGAGTCAAGGATGCATCCATTTCAAACTATGTTTCATCATGTCAATTGGTAGCTTCTTCATGACCTTGCCAATAATCATTTCCTTTGCCTAATGTGTTCTTCAAGGTTTGATAGTTCAACATACTCCCCTTAACTTGAAGGCTTCATGTGACAAAAAACATTTATTATTATTATTATTATTTTGAATTTTAATTTTGAAATCAAATGTTGGCTTTGCCAAATTAATGTCAATGCACCTCAGGACTTGATTTTCCAAATTAACATATCTATAACATGACAACCCTAGTTACCATACTAAACTCGGGAATTATTTCTATTTAAGCAAGAATTGTTGCACTTTAGATAGGTACATACACATTACTTGGCCAAAGGTCTCATTGAGTTTAAATATTGTCTATCTCATATGCATGCTTATTCAAACTATCTCCACTAATAGACTCTACCTACTAAGAGAGATCAACAGGTCTTTAATAGGCTTGAAATGGGATCTATAAGGGACATGGGTTAAAGTGAAGGCCATTTTGAAATAGGAGCTGATGTGACACAATGGACAAACCCTCACACTATAAATTTCTTGTTTGAATTTTAGGCAGCTTGGAGGCAATCTTGCTAGACTCCAAATTCCTTCTATCTTCTTGGCATTAATCTAGATCTTGATTAGGACATTTTTTGCTCTTGCAAAAAGTTTAAAACCCAAATTTGTTTCTTTTCTTCTTTTCCCTTTTCATTCTTCTTTATTTTTCTTACTCTTCCCTTTTCTTTCTCTTTCCTTATTCTTCCCTTCTTTTATCATTTTGTCCTTCTTTCTTGTAGGACTATCAAGTACAGAACTTTAAAGAACTGAATGGTTTTCCTCCTTTTCCTCCAATTTTGATTGAATCTTTGGTTGGGTTGGGACCAATTCAAGTAAAAATGTCTTTATGAGCTAAATGGAAGCCTTTTGCTGCTTTAAGTAAAAGAGAACTCAGTTGCCTTTCTGAACTTCCTTTTTAGGATTTATTTTTTTCTTCTTTTTTTTCTTTTCTCTTTTCCTTTTTTCTTCTATTTTTTCTTTTCTTTTTCTTCTTTTTTTAGTTTGTTTGTTTTTTTTGTTTTTTTTTTTGTTTTGGTTCTAGCTCTAAAAGAGTTGTCTTGTTTGTACCATTTTGGGCTTCCAATAATGGATGAGTGGGGTAACATAAATCTTCTTTAATAGGGATAAATTATTTGTACTCTGATGTTGTCTTAATATATTGGAAATACAAAGAAAACTTAAACTACCCTTATGGTATTGAGAACTTCAACCGCTCTCATGGTCTTGAGAACTTCAACTATCTTCATGCTATTCATTTCTTTCTTTGATCTTCTTGCCTCTTCATCTTAGTGATCATAAGACTTGTCAATAGTATCACAACAGCTCAGGGTAGATTATTGGGGTTTTTAGCCAATGAATAAAATTTTATGAAGGCTCAAAGGGACAACTAGGGATTGATATTTAATTGGGTGGATACTAGTTGTTGGCTCATCAAACAATGCCTAGATCATTTCTCCCTTAAATAAGTAGAGTTCAATTTTGCCTTGAAAGCTTGTGAAAGTATGTTCTAAGATTGACTAGGACCTTGACAAAGGTAATTATGTAGGAGCCCTCTCTAAGTAAGCATACACAACTCAATGCTATAGAGCAATTCCATCACCTAGTAAAGTCATTCAAGTCATGATGGCTAGACACATTAATTTATGAACATCAAGCTAGATTCCTCATTGGTTGAGCACCAAAATGAAAAAAGACCAACAAAATTTTTGATAAAAGTAATTTATTTAAACAAATTCGAAAAACATGATTGTTCTAATTAAATATTAAAGCAAAATTTGAAAAGCAACATTCAAGCTAAGGAAAGTTTGTTGAGTTAAGCTTCTTTTCCTTTCACATCTTCAACATCCCCATCTTAAAAGGATGATAAAACAAAATCTTCTTCCAATCCTTTTCCCACCATGAAGGTTGCTGGTGGAGGTACTCTTCCAAACTTATGCAAAGGATTTTCTTTTGTGCTGGTCTTATCAAGCTCAGGCAGCTTACCACTGTCAATTAAATTTTGAATCTCATGTTTTAATCATAAGCATTTGTCTGTCTCATGTCCTTGTGCTTGATGAAACTCACAAAAGGCTTTAGTATTAAATTTTGGGGGTAAAGGATTTGGGAAAGGTCGATGGGCCAATGGCTGCAATAGTCCCTTATTTTGTAGCTTGTTGAAGACCCAAGACAAAGGCTTCCCCAGATCTAAAAACTGCCTTCTATTTGCTTAACCAGTTGTATTGACATCAACTTCTTTTTGCGTGCTTTGATTTCCAGACTGGTAATTCCCTTTCTCATTCCTTCTTATTGAAAATTGATTTTTCTCCATTTCCCACTCTACAATTTGTAGACTAGCTTGGAGAAGATCTTTGAAATCCCTTATAAGGGTGTGAGACATCCTTTCATGGAGATTGGGCAAGACGCCTCTCACAATCATCCTTATTTGATCGGATTCATCGGGCCTCTTCTTGAGCAAAGCGGCCTTATTTCTCCATCTCTTCACATAATCCATAAAATTTTCATTTGGCCTTTGCCTAATGGACTCCACTTCCATTAAGGTAACTTCCATCTCGATATTGTACCCATATTGCTGAATGAAGGCCTTTATAGCAAATCCCAACTCTTTTGTGTTCCTTCATCTAAGATATTGAAACAATTTTGACAACAGGGTCCAATGAGAGCATAAAGTACCTTAGAGTTTGAGCCTTAGTAGCTCGGGCAGACTGCATAGCAGTGATATACTACTTCACATAGAGATGAGGATTTCCAGTTCCATCAAACTTCGCAAAAGATGGCATCTTGAACTTGTACGAAACTTCTTCATCTAGCTCAAATAATTTGTCAACTTCGAACAATTCTTCAGTTTTTAGTTTCTTCTCAAATTTCTTTTCTAAATCAGCAATCATCTTTTCAACATCAGAAGTTTCGGTCTTTTCAATAGTTGCCTTCTCAACAACCTTTAGCTCCTTTTTGTCTTGAGGATCTTGGTAGTATTGAGCCCAATCATCATCATCAATGACCACCTTATCATCATAAAACCAACTTCACCAACTTTAATCTTCCCTTTGTCCTTTGTCTTCTTAGTGCTAGCAGATGCTTCGACATTGTTTCTTCCATCTTGGCGTTGTCCTTTGGCTACATGGTCTTAGCATGGTCTCAGCTGAGCCTAAACAGTGCCGAAGTCGCAAGAACCATTCCACTGAGAGTGGGGGCGAAAATCCCCGCTCACACTCTCTTAGTAGGTAGAGCCTATTAGTGGAGATAGTTTGGATAATCATGCATATGAGATAGACAATATTTAAACTCAAATGAGACCTTTGACCAAGTAATGTGTATGTTCCTATCTGAATTACAACAGTTCTTGTTTAAATAGAAATGATTCCCGAGTTCAGTACGGTAACTAGGGTTGTCATGTTATAGATATGTTAATTTGAAAAATCAAGTCTTGAGATAAAATGACACTGATTTGATAAAGCCAACATTTGATTTCAAAATCAATATATATATATGCATACATAATATACAAAGCCTTCAAGTTAAGGGGAGTATGTTGAACTGTCGAATCTCAAAAGACACATTGGGCAAAGTAAATGATTATTGGCAAGGTCATGAAGAAGCTACCAACTGACATGCTAAAACATAGTTTGAAATGGATGTATCCCTGACTCTGTTGCTTGGGGTCTCCAGCTCTTATATTCTCAACATCTTGAAGATAAAAGCCATAAATGCAAAGCTTTTGATCATTCCAATGCAAGACTTGAATGAGCGTCAAAAAGGAACCAATGAGAACACTTCTGCTGATCACCTCGGTCTGTGAGTCAATGAAACCGTTGTAAGTATTATTCATGCATATCATGCATACATGAGCATATCACATTGCATTTTCTTGTCTTATATTGTCTATTCTATGTCAAAGTAAATAACAGACACTCTATGAAGCAATCATAAAGAAGATATTGAATCAGGGGGGATGGAGGAACCATTGCTTGAGGAAGTTCTAGTCATTTCACAAAAGAAAGAAGATATGCATGCTTATGTAAAGAGCAAGACAAAATACAAACATCAATCAGAGCCTGCATGAGAAAAATTATTGGTTTGAGCCTACATAGGGGGCAAAGTCTCTCCATTTTTATTTTTGAGTTTATACATATACAAAATATTTTCAAACTCACTTTCAAATATTTTTTTCCAGAATCCAAATCTAGTTTAGGATCGAGTATCCAAATCCAGTTTAGGATAGAGTATCTAAATCCACATTAGGATCGAGTATCCAAATCTAGTTAGGATTGAGTATCCAAATCCAATTTAGGATCGAGTATCCAAATCCAATTTAGGATTGAGTATAGTTTAGGATCAAGTATCCAAATCCGATTTAGGATCGAGTATTCAAACACAGTTTAGGATAGAGCATCCAAACCCAGTTTAGGATCGAGTATTCAAGTCCACTTTAGGATCAAGTATCCAAATCCAGATAGGATCGAGTATCCAAATCTAATTTAGGATCGAGTATCCAAATCCAGTTTAGGATTGAGTATCCAAATCTAATTTAGGATCGAGTATCCAAACTCAGTTTAGGATCGAGCATCCAAATCTAGTTCAGCATCAAGTATCCAAATCTAGTTCAAGATCGAGTATCCAAATCCAGTTTAGGATCGAGTATCCAAATCTAGTTCAGGATCGAGTATGCAAATCTAGTTTAGGATAGAGTATCCAAATCTAGTTTAGGATCGAGCATCCAAATCTATTTTAGGATCGAGCATCCAAATCTAGTTCAGGATCGAGTATCCAAGTCCAGTTTAGGACCGAGTATCCAAATCCATATTAGGATCGAGCATCCAAATTCAGTTTAGGATCGAGCATCCAAATCTAGTTTCATGTCGAGTACCCAAATCAAATCCAAGTATCCATCCTCATCTGCTCAAAGTCAAGTTGCTTTTCACTCTCTTCTACTGAAAGTCTCAGATCGCTCAAGCAGGGGGCAAACTGTAGACCCTTAATTTTGACCCCAATTTGATATCATCTTAATTAAAGGATATCAAAATAAATTTGATCCGACTTTAAAATATTTAAAACTAATTTATAATTTTTAAAGAAGTCGGTTCGGATTTAAGATGCATAAATTCAATTGTAAAACCCTAAAATCAAGTTAAATCGGCCCAAATTAAACCTTTCAGTCCAAGAGTTAAAAAAGGCAATAGTAATTTGAATTAGGACGGCAAGGGAGATATGAGCATGCCTCATGTCGATCTGGCAGCCCAAATCGACATGAGGTTGGACTCATGTCGACCTGGGTAGGCTAGGTCGACATGAACATGCTTCATGTCGAACTTGGCAGGCTAGGTCGACATGAGGTTAGTCTCATGTTGACCTAGGGCAACCAGGTTGACATGAGTTCAATAATTTTCCTAATTCAACTAGAATTCATTTTAGGGACTGATTAATATTTGGTTAAGGATTCTGAGTGAGATTTGGCTATAAATATTAACATTTCAGATTTCAAAGAGGGGGAGGAACATTAAAGAGGGTCAGCAATGATTATTAAGAGAGATTAAAACCATAAGACAAAAGAGACGGCAACAAAGAGAGACGAACAACAGTAGCTTTTTGGAGAGCGAAGGAAACCACAAACAGAAAAATCAAAACAACCAAAGAAGAAGGCAGAATCCATACTGTCTTCACATTGTTCATCTAGAAATCAATTTTTTTGGTGGAAGCAACGATGGAGGTTTGATCTCTAATCATAAATTTTTCATGCTCACAGTAGCTTCATTTCTTTGATTAATAAGAGCATGCATGCAATAACATGATCCTTAAATGTGCATCTTTGAACATGAAGTAAATTTATCTTTGTTTCAATAACTTTAATCGTTTTCTTTATTTAACACATTGATCAATTGGTATTCATAACCCCACATGCACATTTTATAAAAAAACTTAAAACTATCCAGTATCCATCGAGGATTTAAATTAATTGTTAGAATCTATTTTGTTCACTTTACATCAAGAACCATAAATTATTTTATTGAAACTCAAAACCTTAAACTATTTTTATCCAAAAGCTTAAACCATTTCATTTGTAAACTCCAAAATATTGATAATTTTTCCAAAACCATAATTTATTTTTCCAAACCCAAAATTATGTTTTTAAGGCAGTAAGTTAAACCTAAAAACCCTAATTCCAAATTCTGAATCCCAAAACCCTAGTTTTAAAAACCCTAATTTTAAAACCCTAATTCCAAAATCTGAATTCCATAACCCTAGTTTCAAAAACCCTCAAACCCTTATTCAAAACACTAATTACAAAACCCTAATTTTAAAACCCTAAGTTCCAAAACCCTAAGTTCCAAAAAACCCTAAATTCTTTAAAACCTTAAACTTATATATTTATTGCTTTATTTAATTTTAGATTTGATTATGTAGTTTATTATATGTTTTGATGGTTGATTTATTTAATTTCAATGTTTGATTTATTTAATTTATCATGGATGGATATTTTCTTTATTATTTTGATTATTATTTGTTTGTTTTAGTATTAAAATTGTAAGAGGTATGTTTTCACTTTGTGGGTACCTCATTAGCTAGGTATTATGTAATTTAATTTTTTTTATATTTTGGACCAATGTAAAGGACATGTTTCCACCTTTTGGTGGGTGTCCTATTTAGTTTTGACATGAACGATGTAAGGACATGTTTTCATCCACGGATGGGTGTCCATTTATTTACTTTGTTTGGACATTGCTTTGATTTTAATATAATTATGCTTTATTTTAATTGTTGCATGTAGTATGGATAATATTGTTATATTTAAGAATTTTATGATATTAAGATCTGCAAAGGAGGCCGGTTCCAATGAGCCGGGGCGTTGTGGGTGTGCTGGGCCATTTCTCACCTTTCCCACACGTACCCAACTTTCTGAACCCATTAGGGGGTTGGGGATTCCTTAGGAATCGAGTCATCCACCCCTTTCTTTTTCCTGGACCATCTGGATGGCGACTCCATTTTCTCCAGGCTTAGGCCCATGTTCTCTAAGGCCCTGAGCCTAAACAGTGCTGAAGTTGCAAGAACCATTCCACCGGGAGTGGGGGTGAAAATCCCCGCTCACACATAGGTAATCTTCCACCAAGGTACCAACGAACGGATGTTGATCGTAGCTCGTGAACCAATCCAGTTGATCCAGTTAGTATATGAAAAGCTAGGGCAAAGCAATTTCCTGGTGAAGTGATGTTGTGGTAAATATTTGGTGAAATCCACAGACGGGGCATCAATTAAGCAGAGACACTCTTATAACCAAATCTGTAAAGGCAAGCGGCAACTAATACATATATAAAGAAAAAAGAGCCCGTTAGGTTGAAACCCGAAAGGGTAGCCTGAGGAAAAATTAGGGTGGTTCGCTAGATCCAAAAACCCATGAGGACAGTCTAGGAAAAAATTAGAACCGATAAAAAATTTATAAAAAAGAAGTCCGCTAAGTTGAAAACCCTCAAGGGAAGCTTAGGAAAAAATTAGGACAGCTTGCTAGTCTTGAAACCCGCAAGGGCTGGCTAGGCAAAAATTTGAGCAATAAAATAAAAAGAGAGACCTAAATTGAAAACTCATAAGGGTGGTTTAAGTAATTACCTGAAGCAGCAATGGACTCCCAGCCAATCTCCTTGAAGATTCAAATTTGAATTGATCCAATCCAACCAAGGTTTCAGCTAAGATCATGGGTACTGGCGATAAGCCTCCTTCCATTTAGTCCACGATGTCCAGTACTCATGGATCAATGTCACCATCATCAAAAACAAGCAAGAATTGACCAAGCAAGCATAAGCAAAATATGCATCCCCAAGCTTTCGTGGGAGCTATATGGAAAGTGCAAAAGTTAATCAAAGGACCAAGCAAGATTTTCTAACCTCTGGTTAATTGCAGAACTTAGGGTTTTGAAAGTTGAAAAAGCATCTGCATCTTTTGTTGAGTTTTGGAACCCAATATGGGTAACGCCATTGGTTGGTTCCTCAGATATCCAAGAATAGCTTGAAATTCTTCAATCATAGGACATATCTCAAAGTTGTTGTTTATCATAAAAGTACTAGTTTTTATATCCCAAAAAGAAGCAATGGAATGTAAGAATGGTTGGTCTAATTTGACATTTTGAAAACACTTCAAGACATTGAGTTGAGACCATGATATTTTTTCCCATTGTGTTGCCTTGATACTCTTGAATAAATTTTTCATCTTCTTTAAATTGATCTCAATCATGGTGATGGTGTGACAATTGCTATTATAAAGAAGAGTCGGGGATGGCAAAAGCTGAATTGTTGAATTTGAGTTAGACCAAGAGGAAATTGTATTAGAAGTGTTACTGCTTTGGACATTGAAGAAAAGAGAGAGATTTGTGATTTATATAATTGTTGGGCAAAGCCCACATTGCTTAAAGAAATATGTGTGGAATTAGGGCTTCATATCTTTATCCATGTCGAAGAAGGAGTTCGCTGTGAAGTGGGACATTGTTATACCTAATCTGTGTGGGTTTTGGTTTTATCAATTTAAATCCATGTCGAATTCGTGTTAAACGAATTTGACATGGTCACAGATATGCTTCTGTGTATATATGTATATTTGTAAAAAGAAAAAAGGAAAGTGAAAGAATCATAAAAGAAAAAAAACATCCAGATTAAAAGAAATGAAAAGTCAAAGTATTATATATATTGATTACAGTTCACTACTTACAAATTGTTACAGGTCTTTGTTTATTTATGCACATTGATTTTCATGTAAAGCTATGGTACAAATTGATTACTAAGATGGAGGTGGCGGTATGTAATTAAATAAATCTCCAAGGAAGTCATCGCCTGTTGGAGGCGGAGGCACATTTTCTATCCAGTTTCCCCCTAAAAAAGCATCTAGATTTTGGTCACCCTAAAAATTGACATCACTGCTCGTAAAAGCAGGTGGCGCATCGGGGTCATCGGTCTAGGACCTTCTCGATGAAGATGCCCCGAGGTCTCTATAGCCCTAAAATCTAAACTCCCAAAAGTTTCATTTAAAGAAATCAGCACGCCAATGGCTGGCAGACAATTGTTCTTACAGCTTTTGATTTTGTTTCTCAAGCATTTGTTGTGAGCCATAAAAGGAAGAATTAGATTCATACATTTTCATGCATACATTCAGCATATATGAATATGAAACAAGGGTTACGAACCAGATAGCCCAAATCGAAGCCTTGAATCCCAAAAGATGGCTCAGCATAAGGAATTGGTTGAAGTGGAGCTGTACTACTTGGCTCGGCTTCATATTGCCCAGCAACATCCGAGTGCTCAACCTTTTGCAAAAATTCATAAATGTTAGTCACATGTCAGTCAGGCACATTAAATTATGTCTTATCAACTTGAAAAATAAACAACCATGGTGTCATCATGGACAGCAAAACCCCCTATGTCATTATGCTCTTCATCCTCCCCTTCATCTTCTTCATCCTCATTACCCCCCTCACTATCACTGTTCTCCTCATCATCAATCTCATATTCATCATCCTCTTCCTCGGTCATCTCTTCATCACCCTCCTCCTCTCCTTCTCCCTCTTCATTTCTTTCTTCTTTTGAACTTTCAACATCATCAGGGGAGACTTCAAAATACAAAAGTTGATCCTGTAAAAATTTGCTATATGACAAGTCCAGTCAAAGAAAAAGCAAATCAATATCAACTCCATCTCAGGCAACACTCCAGGATTTCTCATTAATATATCTAAAAATCAACACATTTACTGGCACATTGGCTAGCACCCGCCTCTGACTAGTGCCAAGGAACTAGTTGTGTACTCTCTCACCTAGAAACTAGCCACTTGAAATTGGTCCAGCAATAATTTGATGGGAAATTTGCAAGGGCAATGCATTGTTCATGTCGGTGGTCCAATTACCCCTTTCTTATGCTCTCCACCAAGCGACATTCACCTACAACACCAAGATACCATGTGAGCGGTGATTTTTGCCCTTATTCCTGATGGAATGGATCTTGTGACTTCGACACTGTTAGGCTCAGGGCCTTAGAGAACAAGGGCCTAAACCCGGAGAAAATGGAGTCGCCACCTAGACGGGTTGGGAAAAAGAAAGGGGTGGATGACTCAATTCCTAAGGAATCCCCAACCCCCTAATAGGTTCAAAAAGTTGGGTATGCATGGGGAAGGTGAGAAATGGCCCAGCACCCCCCACAATATCCGGTTTATTGGAACCGGTCTACTTTTCAGGTCTTCATATTATAAAATTCTTGAAAATAATGATATTATCCATACTACATGCAATCATAATAATAAATAAATACTTTATTAAAAATCATAGCAATGTCCAAACAAAGCAAATAAATAAACACCCATCCGAGGATGGAAACATGTTCTTACATCGTCCATGTCTAAAACTAAATGGGACACCCATCGAAAGTTGGAAACGTGTCCTTTACATTAATTCCAAAATATGAAAATAATTTAAATTACATAAAGATTAATTAATGAGGTACCCAATCATGGAAACATATCTCTTACAAATTTAATACCAAGATAAACAAATAATAATAATAATAAAGAATCCATCCATCCATGATAAATAAATCAAATATCGAAATCAAATAAATCAATCATCAAAACATATAATAAACTACATAATCAAATCTAAACTAAATAAAGTAATAAATGTATAAGTTTAGGGTTTATATCTTAAATTAAGGTTTTTAGAATTTTAATAACTAAATTAGGATTTAAAATAAAGGAAGTTCAACACAAAGACTTATAATACACAAATAAATATTGACTCCTTCAACGAGCCCATACGGCGGTCCCGCTAACCGGTTAGCGGGCGGGGGTCAATGGGGCATTTAAGGGTTGTAAAAACTAAGGTTTAAGATTTAGAAAATAGGGTTTTGGGATTTTTGAAAGCTGATCAAAGTTTTAAAGTTTATACAAATTAAAGTCACTGTGAATATTTTTAAAGAGCTTAAATGAAGCTACTGTGAGTTTTTATGAAAAAACTTTAAGTGAGTCTATGTAGCATATTGGTTAAATAACCATGCGCAATAGAAAATAAATAAATATCCTGAGCCAGCAAGTTTACTGGTTTTAGTTTATATGATGTAGAAAAATAATAACAGAAATCTGCACTCCATGTAAACTATGAATTGATTTTAAAAGAACTAGCCTACTGTAACTTTAATTAGATGAAGAACGAACTTATTCAATATTTAAAATAATCAAAGCATAATATATTTATTTAATTTAGAGTATACCGTTGTTTGTTAGCTCCACCAAAATCATTGAATGAGAATTCTGGGTGAGCTTTTCCATGACAGTGAGTGCACTGCCTTTGTAAAGTTTGTGTGTCATTGATCTTCTTTTCCTATCCTTTTCTCCTCTTCCTTTGTTGATGAAAATTTGCTATTCATTGATCAAAACTTCGATAATAATTCTTGAGTAATTTTCCCCCTTTGTTTTTGTGTTTAAGACTACTATTTATAGAAATTTAAATTAAACCTAATATGTTAAGGAAGTTAAAACTAATTACGAAATTTATTGACGTTTCCGAGTAAAAATAGAATTTTGGCCAAAATTGGCCAACGCGTTTGCACGAGCTGCTGAGATGCGAGCAACGAGCAAGCAACGAGGCTAGGATGCAAACAATCAGGCGAGCGCCTACGAGGTGCTCTCCAATTCACCAAAGGTGGGCAGGCCAATTTGCTGCAAGCCCTTTTGGCTTGCGGCGAACTGCCTTGTCACATGTCGCTCACTAATTGTTCCGTCTGATTTTTTATTTATATATATATTAAAAATAAATAAAATAAATAATAAATAATAAAATAAGTATTAAAATAAATAATAAAATAAAATAAATAATAAATACCACAAAAAGTATTTCAGACTTATTTTAAAATATTGGACTGGGCTTGGTCAAAAATTAAGGGTCTACATACCAGTAAGTCATTTTCATTAAATTCTATGATATTACTAATTGTGCCTTTTACCTGATCCCAGTTCAACCAGCCCAACTGATAATGCCGGGAATGCACATGATGGCAACCAGCCACTTCTCTGAGGCGTGACAGCCAAAAGCTCAATCTCGGGTACCCCATTGTCTGCCAAAAATACGAAGTGCTCACATAATATTATGTTCGTAGGCCCACACCTATCAAGTTTAAAAGAGATTAATTTTGATCATAAACCATTGTTCGAATTAGCAAAAAAAGAGAACTAATACCTCAGTAATGATTATCATGCCTGTAAATGATATCTCGGTCCTGTTAATTCTGTCAAAACCATGATAAAGACAAGCAAGGCCAGCCTCTTTGTAGACCCTTATTTTTTGACCAAGTCCAGTTCAATATTTAAAAATAATCCAAAAATAATTTTTATAATATTTATTATTTATTTTAATAATAATATAATATTTATTATTTAATATATTAAAAATAAAAATAGAAAATCATAAATATTTATTTTAAATAATAAAAATAAAAAATATACATAAAAAATAAAAAATAAAAATTGGCACGCTGCAAGCCTGCGGCGAATCATGCCCCAACCCGCAATAATTGTCCGCAATAGCCCACAGCGCAAGCAGCAACAGCCCAATAGCCTCGCCCAGCTCGCCCAACGCAGCGCGTAGCAAGCCCGACCTTGCACGCACTGGCGATTTCATCGAAACCTTATTAACTTCATATTGTATTTTTATTTCCTGAATAACCTATTATTTCCTTAAGCGAGCAGAATTAGGTTTTTAATTTTCTTTTAAATAACACTTTAAATCACAGGCTTAAGGACTTTTTCTTTGGGCTAGAATTTTTGGAAAATTATTGAGGGACTTTTCTTTTGGACTTTGGAAACGGCAATAATAAAAAAAAGGCAGAGAACAACAAGGAACAAAATTCAAACAGCAAAAAAACTCTACTTTCAACTGGAATTTTGAACGAAAATAGAGACATAGAGCAAGAGAGCAAGAAAGAAATCAAAGGCTTGAGACCACCAATCAATTCATTTCAACCAAGATTTATAAGCTTAAATATTGGTAGAACTTACAATGGGGGTTTGCAATCTTTTATTTAAATTATTTTTAAGGTTACAGTAATTCGATTATTATTTTTCATTTTTCATTTTCATTTTTGTTTCATTATTTTATTTAAATTAATTCAATAATTCTTTAAACCGTCAAGTATCATAGTAACAAAAATATATTTTTAAAACCATAAAATCTTAATTTTATTTTGTGTATTATAAGTCTTTGTGTTTAACTTCCTTTATTTTAAATCCTAATTTAGTTATTAAAATTCTAAAAACCTTAATTTAAGATGTAAACCCTAAACTTATATATTTATTGCTTTATTTAGTTTTAAAGTTGATTATGTAGTTTATCATATGTTTTAATGATTGATTTATTTGATTTCAATGTTTAATTTATTTAATTTAACGTGGATGAATATTTTCTTTATTATTATTTGTTTACTAAAATTGTAAGAGGTATGTTTCCATGATTGGGTACCTCATTAATTAATTTTCATGTAATTTAAATTATTTTTATATTTTGGTAATGTAAAGGATACGTTTCCATCTTTTTGGTGGGTGTCCTATATAGTTTTAGACATTGGACGATGTAAGGACATGTTTCCATCCTCTAATGGGTATCCATTTATTTATTTTATTTGAACATTGCTATGATTTTTAATAAAGTATTTGTTTATTCTTATGATTGCATGTAGTATGGATAATATCATTATATTTAAGAATTTTATAATATTAAAACTTGAAAAAAAGGTCAATTCCAATGAGTCGGGCGTTGTAGGGGTGATGGGCCATTTCTCACCTTGCCCATGCGTACCCAACTTTTTGAACCTATTAGGGGGTTGGAAATTCCTTAGGAATCGAGTCATCCACCCCTTTCTATTTTCCCTGACCCATTCGGGTGGCAACTCCATTTTCTCCTGGTTTAGCTTGGTTCTCTAAGGCCCTGAGCCTAATAGTACCAAAGTCATAAGAACCATTCCACGTGGGCATGGGGGCAAAAATCCCTGCTCACACTCTTCCCAAGCATAAAAAGGGACAAGATCAAAATCTGCCAAAAAGCGCACAACACCGACAGGTGAACTGCCGAATTAGTACTGCATAAAATTATTGTCGTAAGCAGGCATAGCAAAAATTTGTGAGTATATCTCTCTGTCCGTCTGCCATGCACTAGTTCGATCTGCCTCATCCAATACTCTCAAATTTATTCATATTTTATTTTTCTTGCTCCCCTATACTTGAACGTAGATTAATTAATCTATGAATTTCATCCTCAGTCAATATATTATTGGTCAAAGGAATAGGGATTCCTTCATATCTCAAGCCTATTATCACAGTAAAATCTACAGGGCCAATGGTCATTTCTCGAACAAACAAATGGAAAGTGTGAGTAGTGTCCATCCACCGCTCAGCAAGCACCTATATTATGCATCTGTCAATTTGATACCCTCTGGTAGGCAGTTATAGCACAAAGTCTTCAACGCCACATTCATTGATCATCCGCCGAACTAGAGGCGGCACTTGATCATACCATTAACGGGCTTTATGGATATTCCTATCGCCATGAATCATACAGCTATCAAACTGCCACAATAAAGGTAAGTCCAGCCACGTAAGTATATCATTCCATATAATTACTCTTATAAAAAAGTATATATGTAAAATAAAAAATAAAAAATACATAAAAATTATTTTTAGCATCCCAATAATTTTATTGTCTCACTCCATTTATTTTTTCTTATTTTTTGCATTTTTTCACATCATGTTTTCATTCTTGTTAGCATTATTTTGTATATGTATTTTTTCTAAATAAATTTCTATTTTTCCATTTTTTTATGCAATAATATTTTACCTAATGCTTAAAATTATTTTCTTCATGCATAGGCCTATTATTTTTAGAATTAGTTAACTCATTTAGTTTTCCTACTATAAATAATAAATTAGCAATAAAAAATACATAAAAATACATAAAAAAAAGCATAAAAGTCATAAAAATTATAATAAAATAATAAAAACTTTTAATAAATACCTGTATTTTTTTCTTGTGAACTTCTATTGAGGTGCATCCCCGCTAAATTTGGAATTTGATTCAATCTGTAGTCTCTGATGTAAGCTCACATTTTAGGGTCCATACATGGTCTGGCCCTAGATGCATGTTGAGGTACTGCCATTTCCTTGATAATTGTTTGAAAATTTTGGAAACTTTAAAAAAAAAACTTGAACAATATTTTTGAAAGCAAAAATGAGAAGCTTAGGAGATTTTGCAAAGCTATGGTTGAAATTCACAAATATTTCTATTTATAGATGATCTAGCTGAGGATAAGTCTTCAATTTTTTTTTTTTTTTTAAAAAGTAAAAAGGTGAAACATAATCACGCGCCTAAGTCAAAGAAAGTGACACTATGTCTCATGCCTCATTTATTTCAATAATTCATCTTATGCATTTGCTTTTTCAACATTTCATTTTTTTTCGGAACACAACACACGAGCACACAGTAGATATTTATGATGGATTTATTTTATTTGCGTGTCTAAAATTTTTTTTTCTAAAATATTTTTTCCATGCAGGGGGCAAGAGTATATAGGTATCTAGATAAAATAAAAATAGCTAAATTGTTTGCAAATACTTTGCTGACTACAATTAATTTTTGAAGGTCCTCGAGTCTAGAACCCAAGCCAAATCAAGTCCAGAACCCAAAATCAATTTTGAGTCCAGAACTCATCTCGGGTCTAGACCAAACCAAAATGGGTCTAGAACCCAAAATCATTTTTGAGTCCAGAACTCATCTTGGGTCCTGAACCCAAACCAAATCTGGTCTAGAACCCAAAACCATTTTTGAGTTCAGAACTCATCTCGGGTTCATAACTCAAATCAAATCAAGTCTAGAACACAAGCCAGCTCAAATTTAGAACCCAAAATTATTTTTTAGTCCAGAACTCATCTCGAGTCTAGAACCCAAACCAGCTCAGGTCCAAAACCCAAAATCATTTTTGAGCCCAGAACTCACTCGGGTCCAGAATCCAAATCAACTAGGATCTAGAACCCAAAATTATTTTTGGGTCCAGAACACATCTTGGGTCAAAATGTAACACCCCGATACCCCATATAAATACTGTACATATACCAGGTACACATACAATATGTATATAGAGTATAAGAATGTCACTTTTCATCACCATTATAACTCTTTACTTTAATTTTTAAAACCATAATACATTTAAATCATATGAAAGTATTTACAAAATGGTTATTCTTATCATAGTAATACATAAATATAAGTTACATTGTTTCTTCCAAAGATTCATTTATACAAATGAATACATTCTTATGAAAATACAGTATAATTACATGCATGCACCACCATCTAGTTGGTCTCGAACTATACTTGTCCTCGTTGTGACATAGTAGCTTATCTCCAGCTTCATCACCTATATACCTGTGCGATTAAGATAACCGCGCTAAGCTCGAAAGCTTAGTAGTACAAGTAACCATTAAAATATACAATATAAAGGAAACATACCTCATATGTTTAGTCTCATGTTTTAACATTTTCTTACTCTGTTTTCCCCTTTTTCAATGCATTCTTCATATAATCCTATTAACCTTATAGAGGATATACATATACACATATAACATAACCATCAAACATAATTCAATAAATTGATAGAACCTTCATATTATGATACTTACCAATTTCACCTCATACATATCATATATATCATTTTATACTTTATAATCGCATATTTCATATAACTTCACAAACCATATCTCCTTTCAATAATTCATGTATGTTATATAATCATATCACTAACCACAATTCATCATTCACAACTCACATTTCCCAACAAAGGCAACATAGATCCCATTACTCATTTATTTCAACTTGTATATACATCACATTAACAACAAAGACAGACTCGGGCCCAAAAGACACTAATATGTCATTCAAAGTTCAGAGTTAATGCTTTGGTTTTGTTATCACATTTATCAATATCATATACCCAACTAGGCTTCAAGGATTAAGTTCAACCAAGCTTCAAGGGGAGCAAAGCATGCTAAGCTTCTACCCAACTTGGCTTCAAGAACTAACCCAACCTAGCTTCAAGGGTGGTAACATCTCAATTAGGCTTCAAGGATTCAATCCAACCTAACTTCAAGAGATTGTTACACTTATTAGGCATGCCACCAACAACAAAACTCTGAAAATGAATAACACATTAGCCACACAATTCATTTATTATTTCATTATCAATTTCATTCTCATTCTCATCATCATTTACATCATCATAGCCAACCACAATGGCATCATTTAGGCAAAACATGCCTCATTTTTCTCATTCTCAATATCATAGCCAACCACAATGGCTTTATACATCATCACCTCTCAATTTACATTTCATATTCCATCACAATATCACATTTCATAGTTCACCACAATATCACATTATCACATTTCATAATTCATCACAATATCACATTATCACATTTCATAGTTCATCACAATATCACATTATCACATTTCATAGTTCATCACAATATCACATTATCACATTTCATAGTTCATCACAATATCACATTATCACATTTCATAGTTCATCACAATATCATATTATCACATTTCATAGTTCATCTTTGATATTTATATACATAATCATTCATTACTCAAGTATGCACAATCAATTGTATTACCATATAAATTGGAATACACATCATACAAATCATATCCTCACATCTTTCACATTTCATAACATATATATATTGAATGCCTTCACATCTTATATGTATTAATGTATTATCATATCTCTTATCTTTTCATTGCATATACAATATTAATATTTATTTTAACAATATACTTATATGCAATCCAATAGGGTTTTGTACTTACCTCTAAAGAACTCACTCCCATATAACTTCTCTTCCATAGATCTTTCAATACTTGGATTAGGGGCAATTCCATCTCTTAAAACCTAATCCAAAAGTAATCATACACACTCACTTAGAAATACACATGAGATAATACAAATAAGAATCAATTAGGGCAAACTCAACACATGACACGCTCATCAACACGGGCGTGTTCCTGTTCGTGCCCTAACTCCACAACACAGAAACATTGACACGCTCATAACCACGGGCGTGTCACTGGGCGTGTAATACATTCTGTATCTCAAAAACATCTACACGTCCAATCAACAAGAGCGTGCTCATGGCCGTGTCAATTCTCCAAACTCACAGTAGCTATGACACGCTCAATAACATGGGCGTGTTACTGGTCGTGTCAATTCTACTGCCACACAGAACTTATGACACGCTCAATAACATGGGCGTGTCACTGCTCGTGCTACCAACTCCAGAAAATAGAACCAACGACACGCCTAACAAACTGGCCGTGTCTCTGGGCGTGTCCGACTAAAAACCCAGATTCCGGTCAACACACAACAACATCCAACAATACCCATCTTTTTATCATTACTCACTTCAAACAATCTTCATCAAACACACCCAAAAACCATAACAAACTTACCAAAACATCAACAACACTCAAAACACACACCAATCATCATTATAAACATCATTCATATACCAATTTATCAAATCCCCAAATTTCATTAAACTCAACCCTTATTCAACAATTCATCATCATCTTCACAAATAATCATATTATCATCATCCAATTACCAAATCAACACATATATATACTTAAATCTTTCAATATCATCATCATCACACATCAACCATACCAAACCCAACTCAAACAATGAAAATCAATTTAAAGAAATAAATACTTACTTGAATCCTTTATCAAATCTTCATCTCTATCATCAAATCTCTTGAATTCCTTAAGAAATTTGGTAAGAAAATCACATCTTTCTCTCTTTCTCTCTCTTTCTCTCTCTCTCTCTCGGCCAAGAAGAACGAAGAAGACGAAGAAGGAGTAGAAGGAAGAAGAAGTTTCTACTTCTTTCCTTTGTCCTTATCCATATATATATATATATAATAATAATAATAATAATAATAATAATAACAATAACAATAGTAATAATAATAATAATACTTTAAATCTCCACCACATATTCTTTCTTTGATTTTCTTCTTCTCTTTTCTTTTTGTCTTTATTATTATTATTATTATTTAGTTATACAAATATATATACAACTCACTTATCCTTCACCATTATATATATCCCATGTATATGTGATGTATATGTATATGTCTTACATATATTATCCTTATATTTCACATATACACATATACATTAAATCCAAATACAACAACAATAACTCCAAAACTCTTAGGGTCTATTCCGGGATATTACACAAAACCCAAACCAAAATGGGTCCAGAACCTAAAATTGCTCAGGTCAAGAACCTAAAATCATTTTCAAGTCTAGAACTTAAACCGAGTCCATAACTCAAACAAGGTCCAGAACCTAAACCAATATGGGTCCAGAACCAAAATCAGATCGGGTTCAAAAACCAAAACAACCCAACCTCTGGTCCAGAACCCATCCGTATCCAAAATTAGCTCGAACTCATGTTGCTTTTGTTAGGAAATCATAGGAGATCACTGCAAACAAAAACACGCAGCGGAAAAATATTTGATCTCTGATTTCCCACCAGGATCCATGTTGTTCGTTTAATTCGACAAAAGTGTTCAAAGAACTAACCTGTTGATGATTCGAAATCACAGTTTGGAAGAGATGCCTCGATCGCGAAACACCCTCTATCGCGTATCCACACGAATGCTACCGTTTGGAGTGCTAGCTCTCTGCAACGGCGAAGGCTGCAAAAATGTTTTCTCTAAAAACGTATTAGGGTTACCTTTTTCGTTCCTCTTTGTTTTTATTGTTACCTCTGAGAAGACTTAACGTCTGGAGTGAATATAATCACTCCAGAATCCAATTCAAAATTGGATACGGAAAGTCAAATTCAGAATCCAAGTCTAATTAGGATTCTGAATACATTATCTAATAATATATATAATTGGATAAGGTAAGTCAAATTCAGAATCCAAATCTAATTAGGATTCTGAATATATTATCTAATAATATATATATAAAAACGAAAATAATAATAATAATAAATATTAATATCTAATATTAATATTATTAATATTATATCCAACCCAAAACGCATTCTTGTGTGTGACCCGATAGGCCCATATTAATTGGCAGTCAATTTAATCTCTATTAAATCAACAAGTCATAATTGGCCTCTAGCAAGGCGTTACAACTACCCAATTAATATAAGGAATGTCCAATTTGCCTAATAATAGTATATGCATTAATCCCTTTGTCACACGATATCTAGCTTGAACATAAGTCATGGTCAACGTCATACTTATATTGTCCAAACTTATGATTACTCGATCTCCAAGTAGACTGATAAAAACAAATGAAATTGATCACACTATCAATTCATTTGAGCACGGCCATGCATTTCACAGTCTCACTTATCGAGGGGCCCAAAAGATATCTCTCTCAAAGAGAGGGACAAATTCTATCTTGATTGTTCATTATCCTCTACATAATTTCTATCATATATGAACATAACCTTTATTACTATCCAGTTACGGATAATGTTTGATCATGTCAAAATATAATAGTCCTTATATTGGAAACTATGACAATCTCAAGTCAAAGAATTAATACATAACTATCATGAGATTTACTTATGACACTAACCCATGTAGTAATCTCATGATGGGTCTATCCAATACATTGTTCTCTAACAAGTATCTATGAAATTGATTTGTATCACTATACACATAACCATCTAATGATTATCAAATCAATGTTCATACTGGTTAAGAATTATTTTTTTTATCTCTATAACAATAATAAACCAGGGACAAATATCAAAATTGTGTAACATGCAAACAAACAATAATGATAATAAAACCTCATTTATTAATAATGAATGTATAACATAAAGATCCAAATAAATGGCCTAGGGCACATACACTAACAGCTTTCACTCTCTGAATACATTCAAGATCGTTCAAGCAGGGGCAAACTGTAGACCCTTGATTTTGGCTCTATGCTAGTTCGGTATTAATACAAATGGCCTAAGTATTTATCTGTCCATTCTTGATAGCTTAAACCTATTTTAAGCTTTTAAATTTGATTGGTTTGATTCTTAAGGCCTAAAATATGATGGTTCAATCTTTGAGAACCTAAATGGGCATGCTTTGAAGGTTTGGCTGGCTCTAATTTGGCATGGGGTGTAACCATGTTGAATTGGGCTTTCCAAATCAATATGGGACAATTGGGATACCCCAATTCAATATGGGATAGTCCATATCGATTTGGCAAGCCCCAAATCTATATGGAAAGGTCCCTTATCGATTTGGGACTTTCCCAAATCGATATGAATCGACATGGACTCCCATATCGATTTGGGAAATTCCCAAATCAACATGGAAAGTCCCATATCAATTTGGGACTTTCCCAAGTCAATATGGAACTCCCATATCGATTTTGGAAATTTCCAAATTGACAATGACTCCCATATCAATTTCAAAAATTCCCAAATTGACTTGGGAAGGTCCATATCAAATTGGGGCTTCCCTACTTTAGCATGGCCTTGTTTTGCTTTGAACTGAGCTCGATATGGTCTTTTTTTTTTATCAAGAATTCGAATGATTTTAAGTCGATATTCTCAGATAATTTGAGATGCATCAGATGAAAATTGTGACTAAGTAGGAAACTGATACGAGTTTACAGAGTTTGACCTAAACATCACTTATAAATATAGGTTTTAAAAATAGCAGCAGAGGGACGGCAACAAAGGAAACAGCAGCAGTTAAAAAAAATAGCGAACAGAAAACCCTAGCAACTCGAGAGAGAGCAGGGAACAGAAACATCAAAACTATTAAATCAGAAGGCAGTGCTATACGTTTGTCTTCAACTTTTTTCAACCAAGATTTACAAGCTTAAATATTGGTGGAACTTACGATGGAGGTTTGCAATCTTTCATCTAAATTGTTTTTAAGATTATAGTAATTCAATTATTCCTTTTCATTATTTTATTTTCATTTTTGTTTCATTGTTTGTTTTGATTATTTCATTGATTAAAATGTCCAATAGTCATTGCCTTGTTTCAATATTTCATTGATATAAATATGCAGTAGCCATTTCTTTCCCCGCTATTTAATTTTTATCCAGTAGCCAAGAATCCATAATCCATAGGGTTAAAATATAATTCATTCAGATATGTTAATTGGTTTTTGTGTTATTCATTCATCAAACTACATTCAACTGTTTAATTGATTTCCAAAATTAATTGTTAAACCAGTTTAAAAGTTTGGATAGTCCAAGAAATAAATTCTCTAATATCCTTAAGTTTTAAAATAGATTCTCTTTAAAACCTTAAATGTCATAGTAACTTATTTTCAACAATAAACCCTAAAATAGTTTTTTAAAACCAAGCCCTAAAATCTATTTTTAAAATATTAAAAGTTCTAAAACTGGTTTTTAATCTTGTTTTCCAAAACCCTAAAAACCCTAACCCTATTTTCCAAAACCCTAAAAACCCTAACCATGTTTTCTAAAACCCTAAAAACCCTAATCATATTCTCCTAAATCCTAAAAACCCTAATTTGGTTATTAAAGTTCTAAGTGTAACACCCTCATACCCTATATAAGTACTATACATATACCTCGTATACATACAGTAAGTATATAAAGTATAAGAATGTCACTGTTCATTATAATTAAAAAAAAATCCTTACTTCTCAAAACAATCCAAATATATAGTAACAAAACATTTTAGTCAATATACAATATTAAAAAATTTTACATGCATGCATCACCTTCTAGTTGGTCTCGACAAACTCTTACTCTTCTTGTGGTAAAACGAAAGACTTCAGATCTACCATCTACTCACCTGCGCGATTAACACATCCGCGCTAAGCCCGAGAGCTTAGTAGTACAAATGAATAATATAAACATACAATACAGAAATTCTAACGTATATCCATATACTAACTTTAAGTACTGTTAGTTTCTTATCGTAGTTTCCCTTTTCAATTACACTTTACACATATCTCAACTAATCTCATATATTACATACATGCATACATATCAATAACACCAACCACAATTCCATCACTACTACTCACAAGGAACATATCAATATACATATTACATAACATATTTCATAACATTTCATTTCCAATTAAGGCAACTATAGATTTCATTATTCATTCATTTCACGTTTCATAAACTACATCGAAAATCAAGACAGACCTGGGCCCAGAACACACTAATATGTTATTCAAAGTTCAGAGTTACTGCTTTGATCCATAATCACAATAATCAAGCCCGTAGGCAACATATATCATATCTCTATCCATGGATAGTGTAACAAACCCAGTCTCTTGGACCATCAACCCGACTAATCGAGAAGATCCTCAACCCGGCAAGACTGTTACTTTTCATATATTTCACATTTATAATTCATATAGTGTAACAGACCCAGTCTCTTGGACCATCAACTCAACAACTTGAGGAGATCCTCAACCCGGCTAGACTGTTAACACTTCATATGTTATAGGCATGCCGTCAAATCCAGAACTCTGAAAGTTGAATTAACATATTAGACACAACTCTTTTCATTTATATCTTTGTACATTTCTTTCTCAATTCATTTCATATTCAAAACAGGCAACCATGCCTCAATTATAATTCATTTACATTCTCATAGCCAACACAATGGCTTCACATCTCATTTGATTCATCATAGCCAATCACAATGGCTTCACCTCTTATCATATTTCAATTCACATTATAGCACTTCATCATTCAATTATACATAAACAATTATATTGAGCATATATCTTAAATTCATCATCATATAATCAACATGTCTATTTATTTCATTTCAATCATTATTACCAACCACAATTACAATACATTTCATCATTTCTCAAAACACATTAGCATAATTCATCATTACAATATTTATCATAACAAATTGCATTGTACATACCTATTTGAATGATCTTCATATCTTTCACATCATCCAATCATAACCTTAATCAAATTATATTGACAATATAGTAATTCACTTAACACATTTACAAACAAATGTGTTAAGTCTTAATTCATGTAAATAAGTGCAATCATATAAACTTTGTACTTACCTTAAAACCAACTTACACCACTCTATACACCTACTCTTCCAAGAATCCTCAACACTTAGATTAGGGCAATTCAACCTCTTCACAACCTAATCCAAAAGGAATATTAGCAAAATGACCATATGAATAGTAAATTCTGGTTTTAGACTAAATTTTATCCTTATTTTGAAAATTTGTATAAAATAATATACTTGACTCAAAACTCTAAAATTTTTACAGAACTTAATATTACATCTTAAAATCATTCCTTTAAAATTTCAGATCAAACTGAAGACATAATCTTGGTCAAATAGTTCACCCAAACAGACTGCCCCAATTGCCCTGCATCCTGGCAGCAGTTCTAAACTTTGTGAATTCCATAAATTAAATTCAATCAACTTGGTTCCAAATTATTTTTCTCAAATACTAGACTCATTAAGTAACAACATATCCAAAATTCAATTGAATATAATTTTTCTACATTTTATTAAAAATCCCGAAATATAGCTGTCTCAGTTAAGGTACCTGCTGGAACAGGTCTAATACAAATAATCTTTCCAAAATCATAACCATTCCAAAATCAAATCAACATATTTTTCAGTCATTCTAGACTCATATAGGCACAACATATCAAAAATTCACTTCAGGAACATTTTTCTATATTTAATTAAAAATCATACAAGTCACAGCCTTTACTAGTTGTAAAACAGAAAGAAATTCCACTAAACACAACTCTTGCTCTTCAATCACCAACACCAACCTAATTAAATCAAACATACTCCAACATACTACAATAATACAACCCTAATTTCAATTATCAACAATCAAACCTTCATACAACTTCAAATAAACCAAAGAAATCAAGAAAGAGAACTTACTTGGATTCTTAGCCAAATCTTCACTATCCACTTGAAATCCTTAAGTATTTGGTGTAAATAAAAGCAAAATCACCTCCTTCTCTCTCTAGCTTCTCTCTCTCTCTCTCTCCCTCGACCAAAAAGAAGAAGAAGAAGAAGAACACGTTTTTTCTTTTCTTCTCTTCTTATTCTTATCTCAAATATATATATATAATAATAATAATAATAAAAACAATAATAATAAAAACAATAAATCTCCACCACACACTCTCTTCCAACCTTTGACTTTCTTTTCTCTTTTTCTTTTTGTCCTTATCATCATAATTATTAATTAATTAATTATAAAAATATATACATAACTCACTTTCCCTACACCACTTTATATCCCATGTATATGTGATGTATATGTATATATCTTTTATATGGTATTTATATTCCCATATTTCCTTATATATATATCATCTTATAATATTTCCCCTTTTTACTTCCATTAAACATATACATTAACTCCAAATATAATAATAACTCCAAAACTTTTAGGGTATATTTTGGGATATTACAATTCTCTCCCCCTTAAATAATTTCGTCCTCGAAATTATCCAACACAATAACAATTCATTTATAACAAAACACCATCTTAATTCATATGAAGATAATCGTATTCTTACATTATGATTTCATCAAATTACATAACTTTTACTCTTCCACTTTTAGTCAATCATCTTTTCCCAATTCACAACTCATCATTATATAGTTATATTTATCTTATTACTTTTTCAACAAAACACCCAAAATAACTCATTACATTTCAAAGAAATTTTCTTTTATACAATAATCAAATCATCTTATAATCTATAAATATACCATTCATCTATTACATTCAAGATATTTATCACTTCATCTTTTTATAGGCAATCTCTTAACTTTAATCTTGGAAATTATTGAATTAAATCTTACTATAGATTATCCTGTTATTACAATCACTTATGAAAATAACCACTTATCAAACCTTGATTGATAACAATATTTTCATTTCTTATACTTAAATCCCTCTTTACCATGTTTTTCACTTAATATAATATCGATACAATCTTTATAAACTTACTTTACAGATAATCAACCTTTTTCCTTTCATTATCTTTAATAACTGATATATCATAATTCATTCATGTATCAGCATATCACTTCATATATACATTATCATATATATCTTATACTCTTAGCATAACTATACATATTAAATCTCGATAATAATTCACAATCTTAATGAATTCTAGATCAATTGATCTAGCTGTCATAAAATAACAACATTTCAATCTTATTCCATTCAAACCAACCATTAACTTATTTAAGCTTATCATCACATATCAATATACATAACACAATTCTATTAGGTCAAACTCATTCTCAACTTCTAATCCCTTAGGATCCATCTGTTCGACTCCTTACTAACAAATCACTTCAAATTATCTTTCAATATTCATATATATCTTCTGCTTTCAATAATAGCAGTGCAATCTCCCATAATTCTCATAATTCTCTCATACTATAATTATTACCCATAGTTCATTCACTTAACATTGTTTCCATCAATTAATTCATCTTATAACAAAAATATATTCAGTATCATTTTCAATCACATTTCATAAATTTCTCCCATTTATCATATTCTCACATTATCATACCATTACTATGTTTACATAATCACTTTTTATTCATTCTTCACAATTCAAGACATTTACACGGTTCTCTTCTCTATCCATATTTTTCATAATTATAAACAAATTTCTAACATAGAATTGATAAGATACCACTTTACCAATCACAACTCCTAACCATATCTCTTGAAACAAAATTATCAATCTCACCCACATAATACTACAATCATATCACCTTAAGCCCAAATCTGCTGATAACAAAATTAACCAGCCAATTACACTAAACAAATTATATAGTCAGAGTATATTAATAGTCACATATGTAGTTTATAAATCAATATTGTTCCTCTATTATTCTTCTTCAAACATTTCCAACTATCTCAAAAGTTGACATAATTCGACTTTGTCTCCAAAACAATTTGTTCTTGATCATATGATTATCATTAGCCTAACTCACATCAACAATATTACTTATAACACTTATGTGTACAACATTCAATCATATACAAACTTTATACAACTTCCATTTCTAACCTATCTCTTATAAAACTTTTCATACATTATACTTTCCATCTTTATTAAACACATATACATATAATATATTTCCACAAGCATAATCCTTCAACCATAAAGCATTATATGATAGTCTAGCTCAGTTATTATCATAATAATTTCATCGTCCAGTGTTACTCGAGTCCTTTTTCACTTTCCATTTCAATCCATAGTCTAACTCTTCACAAATCAAAACTTAATTTCTCATAGATCCACTAATACATGCCATATCATTCTTCATACCACTATACAAATAATTATACCACATTCACATTCATAGGTCACGTTCACAATGTGACTTGCTTTCATATTTCTTACACTTTACAATTATATTCATATCAAATAGCTCATTCCACACTTTCTATACATGTATACATATAATCATGCAATTATATTTAATTCCTCTTTTTCATACCATCAATACACATTTAACATTTATTACTTTTCATTGAACAACACCATTTTCATCCCTTTTTACATGACTTAAATTATTTATCAACTCAACACATATATATACTCTAACCATGATAATACTTCACAAAATCTTAATCACATTACTAAGGTGACATCTCTCTCACATTTATTTTTAAATGCAGTTAGTATACCATCTTTATATCCATTTGTTTACCATTCAATATTTATATATATCTCACATATTTATACATATGTCCCTTACATCCAATCATATACACATCGCCCATTAATCCCTATAAAATTTCCAAATTTCATTATCACAAATCTCAATTTCTTGAACTAACATTGCTCAATCCAATTCTCACTATTAATATTATCACATGACCTAACTTTGCACAAGTTTATCAATGCAAGAGTACTCATTCTCAACACTAATAGATATGTAGTTGTATAGGTTACAAACACGCAATACTCTGCGTACATTACACTTTCAAGTGATCAACTCAATCCTTGATCACTAGCATCTTACATCCCATTATCACCTTCCAAGTAGTCAACCTTATCATGATTACTTCATCACTTGCCAACTTTTAGTTCATCAAATTACATATCTGTAAGTCATTCTTAATATGCAAAAATTTTCATTCCACATAACTCATATACGTACTATACATTAAACTTTCGATATTTAAATAATCTTTATCCAAATTCCGTTAACATTATAAATTCTCCTCTTACTACTTTGCTTAAACTTCAATTTACTCATCTCGTTTTATTAATATAAACTTAAGAAAACATCTTATATATACATACTACAAAGCAACATCAAAATATATCCTTTTTACAATCATTAAAGCTCATTTCAAAAATCCAAATGTTACACATTATCACCATTAACATGAGCTTTAACAATACTCAAGCATATTATATTCCTACCATTCAAACCACAATGTTTACATTAAATTAACAATACTAACAACACCATTTTATCTCCTTGCTTAACCCCTATCATCTTTTTTTTTTTAAATCTTAACTTTACATATTCAAACCTTAAGTTATCACACTTTGTCTATATCAATCAACTCATTCAATATTCCACCATACTCTCTTCATTATAATTACATATCCATCCATATTATCCATCAACAATATTTCCTCTCCCTTGCAATCCAAACATAAGCTTTATTAGAAAGAGATTCAAATAGTAGAGGAAAGATTACATACTTTGATTTTGATTTTGTTTTTAATTCATTTTTAACTTTATTTTCCTAATCATTTCTTTATATTATAATCATATTTCAAAATTTTCTTTCCTCAAGGAAACTACCATTCTTTAATTTATCACTTAAACTTACATAAATTTTTCCATCTCATTGCTTTCTTTAAATTTCCATTCATATAGAACTTCATCCACACATTATTATCCATTTCATACAATTCAATACATTTCAATTCATATAATACCACATTCGAGACCAACCTAGATGTTAATGCATATGCATGTATCAAAAATTTCATTCTTTTCATTTTCATTCATCATCATTTTTCTTTTTAAAACATTTCTTTTTAAATTTACTTAGGCTGAGAATCTCGAACCTAAGCTCTGATACCAAAATAATTGTAACACCCTCATACCCTATATAAGTACTATACATATACCTCGTATACATACAGTAAGTATATAAAGTATAAGAATGTCACTGTTCATTATAATTAAAAAAAAATCCTTACTTCTCAAAACAATCCAAATATATAGTAACAAAACATTTTAGTCAATATACAATATTAAAAAATTTTACATGCATGCATCACCTTCTAGTTGGTCTCGACAAACTCTTACTCTTCTTGTGGTAAAATGAAAGACTTCAGATCTACCATCTACTCACCTGCGCGATTAACACATCCGCGCTAAGCCCGAGAGCTTAGTAGTACAAATGAATAATATAAACATACAATATAGAAATTCTAACGTATATCCATATACTAACTTTAAGTACTATTAGTTTCTTATCGTAGTTTCCCTTTTCAATTACACTTTACACATATCTCAACTAATCTCATATATTACATACATGCATACATATCAATAACACCAACCACAATTCCATCACTACTACTCACAAGGAACATATCAATATACATATTACATAACATATTTCATAACATTTCATTTCCAATTAAGGCAACTATAGATTTCATTATTCATTCATTTCACGTTTCATAAACTACATCAAAAATCAAGACAGACCTGGGCCCAGAACACACTAATATGTTATTCAAAGTTCAGAGTTACTGCTTTGATCCAAAATCACAATAATCAAGCCCGTAGGCAACATATATCATATCTCTATCCATGGATAGTGTAACAAACCCAGTCTCTTGGACCATCAACCCGACTAATCGAGAAGATCCTCAACCCGGCAAGACTGTTACTTTTCATATATTTCACATTTATAATTCATATAGTGTAACAGACCCAGTCTCTTGGACCATCAACTCAACAACTTGAGGAGATCCTCAACCCGGCTAGACTGTTAACACTTCATATGTTATAGGCATGCCGTCAAATCCAGAACTCTGAAAGTTGAATTAACATATTAGACACAACTCTTTTCATTTATATCTTTGTACATTTCTTTCTCAATTCATTTCATATTCAAAACAGGCAACCATGCCTCAATTATAATTCATTTACATTCTCATAGCCAACACAATGGCTTCACATCTCATTTGATTCATCATAGCCAATCACAATGGCTTCACCTCTTATCATATTTCAATTCACATTATAGCACTTCATCATTCAATTATACATAAACAATTATATTGAGCATATATCTTAAATTCATCATCATATAATCAACATGTCTATTTATTTCATTTCAATCATTATTACCAACCACAATTACAATACATTTCATCATTTCTCAAAACACATTAGCACAATTCATCATTACAATATTTATCATAACAAATTGCATTGTACATACCTATTTGAATGATCTTCATATCTTTCACATCATCCAATCATAACCTTAATCAAATTATATTGACAATATAGTAATTCACTTAACACATTTACAAACAAATGTGTTAAGTCTTAATTCATGTAAATAAGTGCAATCATATAAACTTTGTACTTACCTTAAAACCAACTTACACCACTCTATACACCTACTCTTCCAAGAATCCTCAACACTTAGATTAGGGCAATTCAACCTCTTCACAACCTAATCCAAAAGGAATATTAGCAAAATGACCATATGAATAGTAAATTCTGGTTTTAGACTAAATTTTATCCTTATTTTGAAAATTTGTATAAAATAATATACTTGACTAAAAACTCTAAAATTTTTACAGAACTTAATTTTACATCTTAAAATCATTCCTTTAAAATTTCAGATCAAACTGAACACAAAATCTTGGTCAAATAGTTCACCCAAACAGACTGCCCCAATTGCCCTGCATCCTGGCAGCAGTTCTAAACTTTGTGAATTCCATAAATTAAATTCAATCAACTTGGTTCCAAATTATTTTTCTCAAATACTAGACTCATTAAGCAACAACATATCCAAAATTCAATTGAATATAATTTTTCTACATTTTATTAAAAATCCCGAAATATAGCTGTCTCAGTTAAGGTACCTGCTGGAACAGGTCTAATAAAAATAATCTTTCCAAAATCATAACCATTCCAAAATCGAATCAACATATTTTTCAGTCATTCCAGACTCATATAGGCACAACATATCAAAAATTCACTTCAGGAACATTTTTCTATATTTAATTAAAAATCATACAAGTCACAGCCTTTACTAGTTGTAAAACAGAAAGAAATTCCACTAAACACAACTCTTGCTCTTCAATCACCAACACCAACCTAATTAAATCAAACATACTCCAACATACTACAATAATACAACCCTAATTTCAATTATCAACAATCAAACCTTCATACAACTTCAAATAAACCAAAGAAATCAAGAAAGAGAACTTACTTGGATTCTTAGCCAAATCTTCACTATCCACTTGAAATCCTTAAGTATTTGGTGTAAATAAAAGCAAAATCACCTCCTTCTCTCTCTAGCTTCTCTCTCTCTCTCTCTCCCTCGACCAAAAAGAAGAAGAAGAAGAAGAACACGTTTTTCCTTTTCTTCTCTTCTTATTCTTATCTCAAATATATATAATAATAATAATAATAATAATAATAATAATAATAATAACAATAATAATAAAAACAATAAATCTCCACCACACACTCTCTTCCAACCTTTGACTTTCTTTTCTCTTTTTCTTTTTGTCCTTATCATCATAATTATTAATTAATTAATTATAAAAATATATACATAACTCACTTTCCCTACACCACTTTATATCCCATGTATATGTGATGTATATGTATATATCTTTTATATGGTATTTATATTCCCATATTTCCTTATATATATATCATCTTATAATATTTCCCCTTTTTACTTCCATTAAACATATACATTAACTCCAAATATAACAATAACTCCAAAACTTTTAGGGTATATTTTGGGATATTACACTAAGACCCTTGTTAAAGATGTAAAACCAAATTTATACATTTATTGCTTTATTTAGTTTTAGATTTGATTATGTAGTTTATTATATGTTTTGATGGTTGATTTATTTGATTTTCATGGTTGATTGGTTTAATTTACGATGAATAAATGGATGTTTTCTTTATTATTATTTGTTTGTTTAGGTATTAATAATTTAAGAGGTATGTTTTCACTTTGTGGGTACCTCATTAGTTAAGCTTCATGTAATTTAAATTATTTTTATTTTTTTGAGATTAATGTAAAGGACACATTTCCACGTTTTGGTTGGTGTCCTAATTAGTTTTAGACATTGGATGATGTAAGAACATGTTTTCATCCTTGGTTGGGTGTCCACTTATTTGTTTTGTTTGGACATTGCTTTGATTATTAATACAATGATGCTTTTACTTTAATTACCGTATGTAGTATGGATTACATCATAATGATTAAGAAGTCTATAATATTTAGACCTGAAAAGGAGGTCGGGTCCAATGAACCGGGTGTTGTGGGGGTGTTGGATTATTCTCACCTTCCCCACATGTACGCAACTTTCTAAATCCATTAGGGGGTTGGGGATTCCTTAGGAATTGAGTCATCCACCCCTTTCTATTTTCCCGGCCTGTCCGGGTGGCGACTCCATTTTCTCCAAGTTTAGGCCCGTGTTCTCTAAGGCCCTAAGCCTAATTGTGCCGAAGTCCCACGAACCATTCCACATAGGAGTGGGGGCAAAAATCCCTCTCACAATTACTAACCTAGATGGACAGAGGAAGGTTGAGTTGGTCAATACTATACATGAGAAGGCTAGGCAACACATTGAAAAGAAGATTGAGCATTATGCACGTCAAGCCAATCAAGGGTGCAAAGTTGTTACTTTTAAACTTGGTGATCGAGTATGGGTGCATTTAAGGTAGGAAATGTTTCCCAATATGAGAAAATCAAAGTTGGATCCAAGAGGTGTGTGAGCGGGGATTTTCGTCCCCACTCCCAGTGGAATGGTTCTTGCGACTTCGGCACTGTTTAGGCTCGGGGCCTTAGAGAACATGGACTTAAGTCTAAAGAAAATGGAGTCGCCACCCGGACGGGCAGAGAAAAAGAAAGGGGTGGATGACTCGATTCCTAAGGAATCCCCAACCCCCTAATGGGTTCGAAAAGTTGGTTACGTGTGGGGAAGGTGAGAAATGGCCCAGCACCCCCACAACGCCCGGTTCATTGGAACCGCCCTCCTTTACAGGTCTTAACATTATAAAATTCTTAAATATAACAATATTATCCATACTACACACAATAAATAGAAAGCATCATTATATTAAAATCAAAGAAATGTCCAAACAAAACAAAACAAATAAATGGACACCCATCCGAAGATGGAAACATGTCCTTACATCACATGCCTAGATAGGACACCCACCAAAAGGTAGAAACATGCGCTTTAAATAGGTTTTAAAATAGAAAAGCAAAGTAAATTACATGATATTTAACTAATGAGGTACCCACCAAGTGGAAACATACCTCTTACAACTTTTGAAAATCTAAATTAATCATAAATAAATCATTCATCAAAGGTATTAAATATCAATAGAAAATAAACATCAATCCATGATAAATAAAATAAACCAAGCATTGAACTTACATAAATTAAAGCATATAAAATAAATCAAAACATAATCAAATATGGAATTGAATAAAGCAAATAAAAGTCCAATTATAGCTACTGTGACTTTTTATGGAATTAAAATAGATTAGGGTTTTATGTTTTAAAAGGTTGGTAAGACTCTTTGATTAACTAAATTAATATTTGAATGGTGAAATCATGAAACTAGGGTTTTAGACACTTTGAAATACTTTTGATTTGTGGTTTTAAATGGTGATTTCAAGCTACTGTGTAAAATTTTAAAGTATTTATGTTTTTATGGTTTTTAATGTTTTAAAGGATCAAGGTTTAGAAAAAATTAAGGTTTAAGGTTTTAAAGGAGTTAGAGTTTATTATTTTAGGTTTAGAAGTTGAATTAGGGTTTTAGGATTTAAAATTAGGGTCTTGGGTGATGAATTTGAATTAGGATTTAGAAAGACAATTTGGTGATTTCATGAGGTTTTATGAATTTAAACAAACGGTTTAAAGTTTTGATAAGTAGAAAAGATGTTTTTTTAAAGCCTTTTGAAAGAAATAGAACCTAGTTTAAAGTTTTGAAAGAAATAGAATCAAATATTGGTTTTGTTGAAAAATATGTTTAATTAAGGTTTTAAGATTTTAAAGAGGTAAAAATAACAATTTTAAGTCTTTTTGGAAAATAAAGTAACATATTAGTGTTTTTAACTTTGGAAAAACTAAATTAAAGTTCTAAGGTTTTTTATTTAAAAAATAAAATTTCATAGTTTATGCTACTGTGAAAAAATAAAACAAAAAAGAATTTAATACATACCTCCTTTTGTTGATTCTCCAAAAATAATTCTTCTTGGATGAACAAGAACAAAGATAGTTGCTGCCTTTGAATTGCTTAAATCGTGTCCCTGCTATTCCAAAAAAAAAAAGAAATTGAATTGCTCCTTTTCCTTCACTGATTTGGTTTCAAATTTTCAAGCTACTGTCCCTTTCGGCCTCCCTTTTTTTTAATGTTTAGTCCATATTTATAGAAATTTTATATCCTTCATGACGCGGACCCTTAGCAATGATGGCAGCAAACCCAACGTATAACAATGGTAGAGAACTCCTTGAAACTTGATAATCACCTCCTAAGGAACCCAACGCCTATAAAGAGACGCGAACTCACTATGATTGAATGATTTAGTTGGTAAGAAGAAGGAAAACACCACAACTCTTGTTGATAAGTAAACCTAATTCTTGATGCAAAGAAAGAATAAAAGAATCCACTCTAATCTCTCTCACACGAAAATTCACAAGAAGAACTTGTATAAGAATTCGAAAATTTTTATTCAATGTTGTATATCAAATTCGGCCTAATAGTGCCCTTAAATACGGGTTACAAAATTCATAATTTCATATGGAAAATTAAGACTAAAACATTCCTAATTGAATAAGGAAAACATTCCTAATTGCATAAGAAAAACATTCCTAATTGTATAAGGAAAATATAAAGTAATCCTAATCCACTAAGGAAAATATAAAGTATGGAAACAAAATCCTAATCCACTAAGGAAAATATAAAGTATGGAAACAAAATCCTATTTTTAAGCCTTCCATAATGATATAAAACGTGGCCCATTAAACAGAATTAATAATCTTTAAGCAGTGGGTCCATCCAGCTATTCTCACAGGCTTCAGAAATCTCACAGGTACGTGTGAAACTGGCTGCACTCCAAGCTTTTCTTCCAATTACTTCCATCATCTTACTAAGGCCTTAAATTACTTTCCAAGGCTTTATATGAATCCCCATGGACCTTTCTTGCACGTTGGACCTCTTTAGCTAGCCTTTAGCTTCCATTTTCACACTAAGCATCATAATCAGCTTTGGTGTGCCTTCTTCAAGCTCTATCTCCATCTTCTTGAATGATGATTCTTGAAGCTCTTTGGAAATCTCTTCTTGAATATGCAAAGCCATACTAGCTTGATATCTCTTTGCCTTGCTCCTAGTGATTGGTCCACTTGCTAGCTTCAAGGGATCCTTTCTTGCATCACTTCATTCCTAATTATTCACGGCATCTTTATTGAATAAGAAAAGGAAACCAAAACTTAATTGTATTAGGTTTCGGAAAATTTGCGTCGGAAAAATTTCGCTGGCGAAAAAAAACTACTGCGGAAAAACTGCGCTGGCAAAAAAATCTGCCGCAGCTGGCTGCGGCAGCGCCGCAGAACGGGCCCGTAGGCCATTTCGCCCGCAGGAAATTCCTGCAAATGTCCACGGGCCCGCGCTGACTTTCGGCCACCGATTTTTCCGTCGCCAATTTTTTTTTGTTATTTTTTTTTATTTTTGAATTTTTACTCATTTTACCATTTTTTACTAAAATAAATATTAAAATTAATTAAGATACCATAAAAATTATTTTGGACTAACTAAAATATATTGGACAACACAAAAATTATTTTGGACTAATTAAAATATATTGGACCGGACTGGGTAAAAAATTAAGGGTCTATAGTTTGCCCCCTGTTTGAATGATCTGAAACTTAAGTGAAAGAGAGTGAAAAGCAATAAGACTTAATTTTTGATGAGATGATTATTTGAATTTGTTTTGGGTTCTGGACTCGGTTTGAGTTTTGGACTTGATTTGGGTACTTGTACCAGAGATTAGGTACTTGGACCCGAGCTTGAATTTGATTTGGGTTCTTGGACCCGAGATTGGGTACTTAGACCCGAGATTGAATTTGATTTGGGTACTTGGACCCGAAATTGATTTGATTTGGGTACTTGGACCTAAGATTGATTGAATTTGGGTACTTGGACCTAGGATTGGGTACTTGGACCCGAACTTTATTTGATTTGGGTACTTGGACCCGAGAATGGGTGCTTGGACCTGAGATTGGGTACTTGGACCCGAGCTTGAATTGATTTGGGTACTTGGACCCGAGATTGGGTGCTTGGACCTGAGATTTATTTGATTTGGGTATTTGGACCCAAAATTTATTTGATTTGGGTGCTTGGACCAGAGAATGGGTGCTTGGACCCGAGAATGGGTACTTGGACTCGAGACTGAATTGAATTTGGGTGCTTGGACCCGATATTGAATTGGAATTGGGTACTTGGACCCGAGATTGAATTGAATTTGAGTGCTTGGACCCAAGATTGAATTGGATTTGGGTACTTGGACCCGAAATTGGATTCTTGGACCCAAGCTTGGATTAAATTTTGGTTCTGGACACGATATTGAATTTAATTTGGGTGCTTGGACCCAAGACTGAGTTTGACTGACCTTTTATCATTTTAGAAGTCTGACTGCTTTGGTTATTATATGCATTGTGGTTTTTCACCCTCAAAATGGATCTTCATTGTAAAACCCCTATACCCCGTATACGTACACAGCATGCTTATACAATCGTAATATATGTATATTGAATATATAAAATGCCATAGTTTATAAAATACACAAGTCATAACTCGAAAAGAAATAAAACAAATATCAAAGGTTTAGAAGAAATTCATAAAATATAATAGATAAAAACGTTTATTAATACGCAGCGGAAATTGTAACAAATAAGTACAAATACATTAAAAAATCAAAATTTACAAAACATGAAATATATACATGATTGATAGCTTGACTCTCTGATCTTTAAGCTCTAGGCCAACTCTTCAAGCATAAACTCAACTAGGTCTGGAGGAATCTTCCATCTCAACCCTATCACCTGCGCGATAAATCACAATCGCGCTAAGCCAATGGCTTAGTGGTACAAACCATAATGATATTATGCAATGTCAATATCAATGTCATACATTCAATAATGATAACATAGACACACATGGGCCCAACAAGTATTTAATATGATATTCAAAGTTCAGAGTTACTGCTTTGGTCTATAATCACAATGATCAAGCCCATAGGCAATATATCTCATATCTCTATCCATAGATAGTGTAACAGACCCAGTCTCTTGGACCATCAACTCAACAAGCTTGAGGAGATCCTCAACCCAGCAAGACTGTTACTAGTAACAGACCCAGTCTCTTGGACCATCAACCCGATTAAAATTGAGGAGATCCTCAACCCGGCAAGACTGTTACTTTTCATATATTTCATATCAATAATTCATATAGTGTAACAGACCCAGTCTCTTGGACCTCAATTCAACTCAATTTGAAGAGATCCTCAACCCGGCAAGACTGTTACCATTCATAGGCATGCCACCAAACCCAGCACTCTGAAAATTGAATAACATATTAGGCATACAATTAATTCATTTACCTATTTACCATTCTCTTTCTCAATTCATGTCTTCAACATCATTTACAATATCATAGCCAACCACAATGGCTTCACATTTCATTATATTTCAATTCATATTCAAATACTCATAATCAATATACATACATCATATTGCATTTCACAAAGTTCACATTGTATAAAACATAACATTATTTATATATACCAACAATGCAATAAAATTCCTTAGTACATTCATACGCAAATTTATAAGTTTCAAAATCACATGAATGTATGCAATAATGCAAGGTTTGTACTTACCTCAAAACAACTCACACAACTCTATTGACTTCCTCTTCCAAAAATCCTTCACTTCTTAAATTATGGCAAATCACCTTCTTCACAACCTATTCCAAAAGAATGATGAAACCCACATGAGATCATAAAGCTAAGAACCAACTAGGGCAAACTTTAAACATGACATGCTCAACCACACGGGCGTGTCCCTGACCGTGCCCTAACTCTACAACACAGAAGCATTGACACGCTCAGAACCACGGGTGTGTCACTGGGTGTGTAATACATTTTGTCTCTCAGAAATATTGACACGTCCAACAACATGAGCGTGCTCATGGCCGTGTCAATTCCCCAATAACACAGTGGCTATGACACGTTCAATAATACGGGCGTGTTACTGGCCGTGTCAAACCTACTGCCACACAGAACAATTGACACGCCTAAAGACCTGGACGTGCTCGTGGGCGTGTCAGACCAAAAACCCAGATTCCGGCCACAACAACCTCACAACCAACATTTTTCTTCTTACCACCATCATCCACTTCAAACCAACTTAGCCCAAACATACCCAAAACCATATCAAACTAGCAAACATAACAAAACAACCCAAAAATACATCAAACACAATCCAAAATATCATCACCACCCTAAACACAACCACAACACTTCTAGAGCAACAAACTTACTCTTTCCTTCCATCCAACCCCAAAATCCAAAAAATCAATAGAACCAAACACTCTTAAACACACCCTAAATCAAACAAACACATTCTCAAACACAACTTCAACTCACAAACCCAAACAAATCAAAGAATCAAGTGGAAAGACTCACCAAGAATGAGGAAACTCTTAAATCTCCAATTTGATCTCTTGAAAACTTCCTTCAATCTTAAACTTGGAAGATCAAAACTCTTTTTGCTCTCTTGCCTCTTTGATGGTCGGACAACAAAAGGAAAAAGAAAGAAAAGGAAAGAGAACCACGATGAAGAAAGAGATAAAGAAAGAAACCAAAGAAATCAAAGTCAAACTTTTCCTTAGAACCCTCTCATCCAAGCAATAATAATATTAAAATAATCCAAATTAACCTCTTCCATTCATTTAATTTCCCATTTCCACTAATTAACTTAATTAATTTAAAATAACTAACTATCTTCTTCCACTAACCTTCTTTGACTTTGACTTGTGTATATGTTGTATATATTTTCATATACACAACATATACATTCTCTATATAATTCTTTTCTCTTACCAAAGAAACATATACATAAAATCCAATTATAACAAATATACCAAAACTTCTAGGGTACATTTTGGAATATTACAATTCTCCCCCTCTAAAAGAAATTTCGTCCTCAAAATTACCTGATATCAAGTCTGAAAAAGTTGAGAATATTGGTCTAGCATCGCTTGCTCATTCTCCCAAGTTGATTCTTCTCTACCATGATTCTTCCAAAGAACCTTTACAATCGGTACTTTCTTATGTCTCAATTCTTTCATCCCATATGCTAAAATAGCCACTGGTTCTTCTTCAAAAGTCATATCCGAACTCACCTCAATAGATTCAACAGACAAGACATGAGATGGATCTGATCTATACCTCCGCAACATAGAAACATGGAAGACATTATGGATTTTATCCAACTCAGGCGATAAAGCAAGCCGATAAGGAACTGGCCCAATTCTTTCCAATACCTCGTAAGGTCCAATAAAACGAGGACTCAGTTTCCCTTTTCGACCAAATCTCAATATCTTTTTCCAAGGAGACACTTTCAAAAATACTTTATCTCCCACATTATACTCAATGTCTCTCCTCTTCAAATCTGAATAAGATTTCTGCCGATCTGAAGCTGCTTTCAACCTATCCCGAATCATCTTTACTTTCTCTTCTATTTCTTTAACCAAATCAGGACCAATTAACTTACCCTCTCCGATTTCATTCCAACATAAAGGTGTTCTGCATCTTCTTCCATACAATGCCTCAAATGGTGCCATTCCAATGCTGGATTGATGACTATTGTTGTAAGCAAATTCCACAAGTGGTAAGAATCTGTCCCAACTTCCAGAAAAATCAATCGATAATCTGTATCACTCTCTCTGACTGCCCATCTGTCTGCGGATGAAAAGCAATGCTAAAATGCAATCGAGAACCCAAAGCCCCATGTAAACTCTTCCAGAACCTCGAAGTGAACCGGGGATCTCGATTCGACACTAAAGAAATTGGGACTCCATGCAACTTCACAATCTCATGGATATACAGCACAGCCAACTTCTCAAGAGAATAATCCATCCAAACTGGAAGAAAATGAGCTGTCTTTGTCAATCTATCAATAATCACCCAAATAGCATCATGTTTCCTCTGAGTTAATGGCAAACTAGAAACAAAATCCATTGTCACCCTCTCCCATTTCCATTCAGGCACTGTTAAAGGTTGAAGCAACCCTGTTGGAACTTGATGCTCCGCTTTTACCCTCTGACAAGTGAGACATTTGGAAAAAAATTCCGCTATGTCTCTCTTCATACCAGACCACCAATAATGCTGTCTTAAATCATGGTACATCTTTGTACTTCCCGGATGCATAGCAAACATTGATTGATGTGCTTCTTCCAAAATGATCCTTTTCAAACTATCATCATCAGAAACACACAATCTATCCTTGAACTAAAGACTACCATCATTTTTCACAAGAAAATTTTGACTCTCTCCATTTCGGCAATCTGATACAATCTTCTAAATTTTATCATCCACCAATTGGGCCTCCTTTATCTGATCTAACAATACTGGTCTCAACTGCAGCTGAACCAATAATGCACCATCATCACATGCTTCAAAACTAGCATGTAACGCTCTCAACTCAACAAGCAACGAGAGTGAGTAAACAGCCAAACCTGCCAAAGACTTCCGACTCAAGGGGTCAGCAACAACATTTACCTTACCAGGATGATAATCAATCAAATAGTCGTAGTCTTTGATCAACTCCAACCATCATCTCTGCCGAAGATTGAGCTCTCTCTGAACCCTCAAATATTTCAAACTTTTATGATCCGTATAAATAAAACATTTCTCCCCATATAAATAATGTCGCCAAATCTTCAAAGCAAACACTATGGCTGCTAACTCCAAATCATGGGTTGGATAATTGAGCTCATGCGGCTTCAACTGTCGAGAAGCATAAGCTATAACTTTACCCTCTTGCATCAATACACATCCTAAACCATTATGTGAAGCATCACTGTAAATCACATATGGTTTATCTTCTACGGGTAAAGTAAGAACAGGTGCTTGAGTTAACATCTCTTTTAACTGTTCAAAGCTAGCCTGACACTGATCTGTCCACACAAATCTAACTCCCTTTCGAAGTAATCTGGTAAGTGGAGTAGCTATCAAAGAAAATCCTTTCACAAAGCATCGATAATAGCCTGCCAAACCCAGAAAACTTCTAACTTCGGTCACAGATTTGGGTGGACTCCAATTCATAATAGCCTCAACTTTACTCGGATCAACTCTAATACCATCAGCTGAAACTATATGACTGAGAAAGTCACTTGATCAAGCCAAAACTCACACTTCGACAGCTTAGCATACAATTGCTTCTCTCTCAAGATCTGCAACACAATCCGCAAATGCTTGTCATGATCCTCTTCATTACGCGAATACACCAAAATATCATCGATAAAAGCTACCACAAACTGATCCAGATAGGGCCTAAATACTCTATTCATCAAATCCATAAAAACTACAGATGCATTCATCAACCCAAAAGGCATTACTAAAAACTCATAATGCCCATACCTGGTGCGGAAAGCTGTCTTAGAAACATCTTCAGCTCTAACCTTCAATTGATGGTACCCATATCTCAAATCAATCTTGGAAAACACTGCTGCTCCCTTTAATTGATCAAAGAGATCATCAATCCTAGGCAAAGGGTATTTATTCTTAATAGTCACTTTATTCAATTGCCTATAATCAATGCATAACCTCATGGTACCATCTTTCTTCTTCACTAACAACACAGGAGCTCCCCAAGGAGAAACACTGGGGCGAATAAACCCTTTATCCAACAACTCCTGTAACTGAACTTTCAACTCTCTCAATTCAGCAGGTGCCATGCGATAAGGAGTGATAGAGATGGGAGAGGTACCAGGCAACAAATCGATACCAAACTCAACCTCTCTCTCGGGGGGCAACCCTGGCAACTTCTCTGGAAACACATCTGGAAAATCTGCAACTGTGGTTATAATATCAAGTTGAGAACCTACTACTCTAGTATCCACGACATGAGCAAGATAAGTGTCACACCCTTTTCTAATCAACCTTCTAGCGGTTACAGCAGATACAAACAAGGATGCAAGCTGTTTCTGCTCACTAGATACCAATACAAATTTACCATCATTAGTTCTCAAAGTAACACACTTTTGTTTACAATTTACCACAGCTCCATGTCTAGACAACCAGTCCATGCCAAAAATCAAATCATATTCTTTAAAAGGCATTTCAATCAAATCTCCATGAAACTCCTCACCTTGCACCACAACTGCACTATCTCGGTGCACCTTGCTAACAATCACACTATGCCCTAAAGGATTTGTCACCAAAACATCAAATCCTAGGACTCAGAATGCAATTCAGACACAGGCAATATGGATGCACTTATATATGAATGAGTAGATACTGGATCAATCAAAGCAAGAACTGGAATGCCAAATAAAGAGAAAGTACCCGCGATGACTGCTGAAGCATCTGGTTGTCTTTGCATCACATATACTCATTGAGAAGGCCCAGCCTCATCTGGCCTACTAACCCTGGATGGAGATCCTCCTCTCTGACTAACTCCAAGTCTACCCCCTCTGCTGAAACCTCTGCCCCCTCGACCACCTCTGACACTAGGTCGAGAAACTACAGAATCTGCCGGCCTCTGCTCCTGCATCTCAGGACACTCTCTAATAAAATGATCAAGAGATCCACATCTGAAGCATACAGCTGGTCCACTATTCTTCCAATAAACCCCTCTATGAGAACCCCCACACTGAGCACATATAGGTAGAGTAGATCTCTGAACTACTGGAGTCGGAGCACTCGCTACTGAAACTGTAGGTCTCGATCTCTGTCTCTGAAACTGAACTGACCTACCAGCCTGCCTCTGACTCCTACTGATCCTGGGAATAAAATTTCCTCTACCCCTCTTCACAGATGAAGACCCTGCCTCAAACTGGGGTCTCCTAAACCTGGTCTCCTCCTCGGTCGCAGCTGCTGCAATACCCTGAGCTCTCTCCACACTCCTAGCTACTGCAACAAGCTGGGAAAAATCCTAGTATCTAGAACCAGCCACAAGACACATGATAGAGGGCCTCAATCCCTCCTCAAATCTTCTACACCGGTCTATCTCGTCTGAAATAATTCCCCCAGTATAGTGACTCAACTGGATGAACTCGACCTCATATTCTGTTACAGTCCGGCTGTCTTGCTTCAAATTCAAAAACTCCATCTTTTTCACATCTTTATATTCCCTTGGAGTATATTTCAGCTCAAACTCCCGTAGAAAATCACTGTAGGATAATGTAGGTGGATCATCCATGGCATGAGGAACTGTTTTCCACCAATCATATGCATCCTTCTGTAACAGTGATCTAGCATAATCAAAATTTTCTTCTGGAGTGGCTTGCAACTGAATGAATATCCTCTGTATTCTATCTCACCATTGTTCAACTACTACTGGATCAATAGTACCCAGAAAATCTTCTGCTCCATACTTTCTTAATTTATCGTAATGTCTCACTGGTACCAATGGCTGTGGCGGCTATACTGGGGCTTGCCTAAACAATTCTATCACATGTCTAAGCCAACCCGGCGGAGCCTCCTCACCAGCTGGTCTCCCAGACGCAGAAACAGGTACCTCTCCAGCTCTATCCACTCTAGCTCCATCTCTACTCTCTTCAGGAGCTAAACTCTCCGCACTACCCTCAACAGACTGACGTGAATGAGAATCCATTACAACCTATATCTATAAACACAACAGAATACACCTCATTAAAGATCAGAGACTGCCAATACCAAACATGTATTTTATTCAAAAACCCACTTTTTAAAATCAAAATACTCTTTTTCTTACAATTAACCTAGGTTGAGAATCTCAAACCTAGGCTCTGATACCAAAATAATTGTAAAACCCCTATACCCCGTATACATACATAGCATGCTTATACGATCATAATATACGTATACTGAATATAGAAAATGCCACAGTTTATAAAATACACAAGTCATAACTTGAAAAGAAATAAAACAAATATCAAAGGTTTAGAAGAAATTTATAAAACATAATAGATAAAAACGTTTATTAATACGCAGCGGAAATTATAACAAATAAGTACAAATACATTAAAAAATCAAAATTTACAAAACATGAAATATATACATGATTGATAGCTTGACTCTCTGATCTTTAAGCTCTAGGCCAACTCTTCAAGCATAAACTCAACTAGGTCTAGAGGAATCTTCCGTCTCAACCCTATCACCTGCGCGATAAATCACAATCGCGCTAAGCCAATGGCTTAGTGGTACAAACCATAATGATATTATGCAATGTCAATATCAATGTCATACATTCAATAATGATAACATAGACACACATGGGCCCAACAAGTATTTAATATGATATTCAAAGTTCAGAGTTACTGCTTTGGTCTATAATCACAATGATCAAGCCCGTAGGCAATATATCTCATATCTCTATCCATGGATAGTGTAACAAACCCAGTCTCTTGGACCATCAACTCAACAAGCTTGAGGAGATCCTCAACCCGGCAAGACTGTTACTAGTAACAGACCCAGTCTCTTGGACCATCAACCCGATTAAAATCGAGGAGATCCTCAACCCGGCAAGACTGTTACTTTTCATATATTTCATATCAATAATTCATATAGTGTAACAGACCCAGTCTCTTGGACCTCAATTCAACTCAATTTGAAGAGATCCTCAACCCGGCAAGACTGTTACCTTTCATAGGCATGCCACCAAACCCAACACTCTGAAAATTGAATAACATATTAGGCATACAATCAATTCATTTACCTCTTTACCATTCTCTTTCTCAATTCATGTCTTCAACATCGTTTACAATATCATAGCCAACAACAATGGCTTCACATTTCATTCTATTTCAATTCATATTCAAATACTCATAATCAATATACATATATCATATTGCATTTCACAAAGTTCACATTGTATAAAACATAACATTATTTATATATATCAACAATGCAATAAAATTCCTTAGTACATTCATACGCAAATGTATAAGTTCCAAAATCACATGAATGTATGCAATAATGCAAGGTTTGTACTTACCTCAAAACAACTCGCACAACTCTATTGACTTCCTCTTCCAAAAATCCTTCACTTCTTAAATTATGGCAAATCACCTTCTTCACAACCTATTCCAAAAGAATGATGAAACCCACATGAGATCATAAGGCTAAGAACCAACTAGGGCAAACTTTAAACATGACACGCTCAACCACACGGGTGTGTCCCTGACCGTGCCCTAACTCTACAACACAGAAGCATTGACACGCTCAGAACTACGGGCGTGTCACTGGGCATGTAATACATTCTGTCTCTCAGAAATATTGACACGTCCAACAACATGAGCGTGCTCATGGCCGTGTCAATTCCCCAATAACACAGTGGCTATGACATGTTCAATAACACGGGCGTGTTACTGGCCGTGTCAAACCTACTGCCACACAGAACAATTGACACGCCTAAAGACCTGGACGTGCTCGTGGGCGTGTCAGACCAAAAACCCAGATTCCGGCCACAACAACCTTACAACCAACATTTTTCTTCTTACCACCATCATCCACTTCAAACCAACTTAGCCCAAACATACCCAAAACCATATCAAACTAGCAAAAATAACAAAACAACCCAAAATATACATCAAACACAATCCAAAATATCATCACCACCCTAAACACAACCACATCACTTCTAGACCAACAAACTTACTCTTTCCTTCCATCCAACCCCAAAATCCAAAAAATCAATAGAACCAAACACTCTTAAACACACCCAAAATCAAACAAACACATTCTCAAACACAACTTCAGCTCACAAACCCAAACAAATCAAAGAATCAAGTGGAAAGACTTACCAAGAATGAGGAAACTCTTAAATCTCCAATTTGATCTCTTGAAAACTTCCTTCAATCTTAAACTTGGAAGATCAAAACTCTTTTTGCTCTCTTGCCTCTTTGATGGTCGGACAACAAAAGGAAAAAGAAAGAAAAGGAAAGAGAACGACGATGAAGAAAGAGAGAAAGAAAGAAACCAAAGAAATCAAAGTCAAACTTTTCCTTAAAACCCTCTCATCCAAGCAATAATAATATTAAAATAATCCAAATTAACCTCTTCCATTCATTTAATTTCCCATTTCCACTAATTAACTTAATTAATTTAAAATAACTAAATATCTTCTTCCACTAACCTTCTTTGACTTTGACTTGTGTATATGTTGTATATATTTTCATATACACAAGATATACATTCTCTATATAATTCTTTTCTCTTACCAAAGAAACATATACATAAAATCCAATTATAACAAATATACCCAAACTTCTAGGGTACATTTTGGAATATTACATTCATCCTTTGAGATCGGGTCTTCATCCTTGAAAATGAATCTTCATCCTTGAAGATTAGGTCTTCACCCTTGAAAATATGGATCTTCATCCTTTGAGATCGGGTCTTCACCCTTATAAGTGGATCTTCATCCTTTGAGATCGGGTCTTCACCCTGGTTTTAGGTCTTTTAGCTGGATTGATCTTTTGTCTTTTGCCTCTTCATTCTTTCGAGAATTCTAATTTTCTTTTTTATTCCATTCTTCTTTGTTCTTCCTTTGCACTTTTGTAAAAAATTCAGCACTTTTAGCTAGCCTTCATATCCTCTCCTTTTCCCCCATGATTTTTCTATACGGACTCTGATTGATGTTGTTGTTGTCTAATTCTTCGCACAAGCACTTATTTCTTCTCTTTGCAAGATTATTGGAGCTTTCTCAAGCAATGGGCTTTCTACGCCCCCCTAATTTGATATCTTCTTTTGATTGCTCGTTGTTCATTTTGACAAGGAATAGACAACACAAGACAAGAAAGTGCGATGTGATATGCTCATGTATGCATGAATGATACTTACAGCGATTTTATTGACTCACAGACTAAGGTGATCAGCAGAAGTGTTCTCATTGGTTCCCTTTTAACGCTTGATCAAGTCTTGCATTGGAATGATCGAAAGCTTTGCATTTGTGGCTTTTATCTTCAAGATGTTGAAAACATGAGTGGTGGAGACCCTAAGCAGCAGAGTTAGGGATGTATCTATTTCAAACCACATTTCAGCATGTCAGTTGATAGCTTCTTCATGACCTTGCCAATAATTATTTTCCTTTGCCCAATGTGTCCTTTGGAGGTTCAACATACTTCCCTTAACTTGAAGGCTTTGTATTACAAAACATTTTTTTTTTGAATTTTGATTTTGAAATCAAATGTTGGCTTTGCCAAATTAATGTCGATGTACCTCAGGACTTGATTTTCCAAATTAACATATCTATAACATGACAACCCTAGTTACCGTACTAAACTCTGGAATCATTTCTATTTAAGCAAGAATTGTTGCACTTCAGATAGGCACATATACATTACTCAGCCAAAGGTCTCATTTGAGGTTAAATATTGTCTATCTCATATGCATGCTTATCCAAACTATCTCCACTAATAGACCCTACCTACCAAGAGAGATCAACATGTCTTTGCTAGGCTTGAAATGGGGTCTATGAGGGAAATGGGTTAAAGTGAAGGCCATGAGATAGGAGCTGATGTGACACAATGGACAAACCCTCACACTATAAATTTCTTATTTGAATTTTAGGCAGCTTGGAGGCAATCTTGCTAGACTCCAAATTCCTTCTATCTTCTTGGCATTAATCTGGATCTTGATTAGGATAGTTTTTGCCCTTGCAAAAAGTTTAAGACCCAAATTCGTTTCTTTTCTTCTTTTCCCTTTTCTTTCGTCTTTATTTTTCTTACTCGTCCCTCTTCTTTCTCTTTCCTTACTCTTCCCTTTCTTTTATCATTTTGTCCTTCTTTCTTGTAGGACTATCAAGTATAGAACTTTCAAGAACTGGATGGTCTTTCTCTTTTTCCTTTGATTTTGATCAAATCTTGGGTTAGGTTGGACCAATTCAAGTTAATCCGTCTTTATAAACTAAATGGAAGCCTTTTGTTGTCTTAGGTAAAAGAGAACTCAGTCGGCTTTTTGAACCATTTTGGGTTTTCTTTTCTTTTTTCTTTTCTTTTTTTCTCCTTTTTTTTCTTTTCTTTTTCTTTTCTTTTGTCTTTTTTGTTTTGTTTTCTTCTCTTTTTTTTTGGTTCTAGCTCTAAAAGAGTTGTCTTGTTTGTACCAACTTGGGCTTCCAATAATGGATAAGTGGAGTAACATAAATCTTCTTTAATAGGGATAAATCATTTGTTACTCTTATACTATCTTGATATATTGGAGATATTAGGAAAACATCAACTACCCTTATGGTCTTAAAAACATCAACTACCCTTATGGTCTTGAGAACTTCAACTATCTTTATAGTCTTGAGAACTTCAACTATCCTCATAATCTTGACTAATCATTGCTTTCTTTGATCTTCTTGCCTCTTCATATTAATGATAATAAGACTTGTCAAAAGTATCACAACAGCTCAGGGCAAGTTTGTAAAGGCTCAAAGGGACAACTAGGGATTGATATTTAATAGGGTGGATACTAGTTATTGGCTCGTCAAACTATTTTATTAGTTTTTGTCATAGAATTGTATCTTATTTATTATGATGATTATTGTTTTCTTTAGGTATTTTGGTAGTTTTAATATGTTTATTTAGTGATTTCATCAATTTTGGTAGTTTTAATTTATTCCAGTGTTTATATCATTTTTGTCCTAGTTTTTAGTGTGGTGTTTATGTGTTTTTGGTTAATGTTTCATTTGATTCTTGTTTAAAGTTTGATTCAAGTGTTTGTTTTAGGTTATTATGCAAAAAACTTCCTTGAAGAAAGAATAGCATGAAGCAGCAAGACACGGCCAAGCCACTGGACGTGTCTCACCTTAAGGGCAAAACCAAGGAACCAAGAGAGAAAGGAAAATTTGGCAGAAGCTGACACTGGCAGGTGACACGGCCAAGCCACTGGCCGTGTCACATGACATGGCCATAAGCTTGGTCGTGTCCCATATTTATCCGAGGAAGAAGACCAAAGAAAGAAGAGCAAAGAACGAAGAGAATCAGTAGGTGACACACCCAGGTGACAAGGCCAAGCCACTGGCCGTGTCACATTCAATTCCACAGAAGCAAAGATGAAGGATTACACAGAAGCTGACACATCCAGGTGACACGGCCAAGCCACTGGTCGTGTCACATGGCACGGCTACCAGCTTGGCCGTGTCACTCCATGGGACTAAGGGAAGAAAGAAAATGCGGATTTTGAGTGAGGGTTTCGGATAAATAAGAGGATTAGGGTTTTTGAAAAGGGTTACACTGTTTATCAGCCAAAAACATAAACTTTTGAGCTATCATTCATTTTCTTTTGGAATTTTGATTACACTTTCATGCAAATAGTCTAGATTAAATTAGTTTTAGCCACTGCAATATTCTTCTAGCAAAGATCTGAACAAGAGATTCTTCATAAGCTAAAGAAAGTTTGTAATTTGGTTTTGTTCTCAAACTCTATCTCTTAAGTTTCATTGGAATTGTAATCATGAATTTTATTATGTCTAAATTAATTTCTTTGAATTTTAATGAGATGAATCTATTTGATAGCATTATTATGAACTAATTTGATCTAGTCTAGGGTTTGTATGGATCTACTATGATTGTATGAAATGGTTATTGCTCTTAACTTAATTATTTCTTTAGCCTTAATTGAATGGATTACTGTTAATATATAATTTATTGGCCACCAATTATGTGTATGAGGTATTAGATGAAGGATTGAGAAATGAAGTCTAATGCTGGAACAATTCAATTAGGGACTTAGGTGAATTAGAAATATAACCTAAGAAAAGGATCATTTCAATTGTAACAAGATTATTTGAAAGAGGTTTGAATGCGAGAGCTTATTTCCTTGATTCCATTAATTAAGTTGCTTGAAATCTGATCTTTGAAATTAAATTGATTGAGAGGAATAGCCGTTCATACATATAAGTTAGTAGAGAAGTGCAAACCCTAGACCTTTCTATTAAGTGAATCAATATATCAGCTCAGTTTACTTTCATTGTTTTAAATTCCACTCGATATGTCTTCATTAGTTGTTAGCAATTTAAATTTATTGATAATTTGTTATTTGCAATTTCATAATCAATTAGCTTATCTAGCTTCCTTGTGAGACGACCTTGAGGTGTTCACCAAGATACTACAGCAGCCTCGTATACTTGCGAGTGTAGTTCTAGTAGTGTTAATTAGAGCGCAACAAATTTTTGGCGCCGCTACCGGGGAAGCTAATTGGCGTAATTGTTTATTAGGCATAGATATTTTAAATTATTTTTCATTGTTTACATTTGATTTTATTTGTCTTTTGCTTTTAATAATTCCTTTTTTCCATAAATTTTGTTTATGCAAGGTAGGATATCACTCGGAGGAGAGCTATACCCAATTATTCCAGAAATTCAGAGAGTGAAAAGGAGCAGAGAAAAGTTTGAACTATATACCGGATGTGATATAGAGGAGGACACTTCTGATTTTGAGTCGGATACTGCACAATCTACCAATATGGGAGACGAAAGGCAAAGAACTATGAGGGATTTTGCCAGACTTGTCATTGGAACTTCCACATCTTGTATAAGATTGACAGATGAAGCATGAAATTATGAGTTGAAGAATATCCATTACAACATGCTGCCATCATACTATGGAGTCCCAAATGAAGATCCTTTGAATTTTATCCGAGATTTCTACTCCACCCTCAACACATTTCCATTGGGAGGACCAACAGAAGACCAGTTGAGGATGAGGTGTTTTCCGTACACGTTGAAGGATAGGGCAAAAACCTGGCTTATGATGTTGCCTGAAAATTCTTTGACAACTTGGGAGCAAGTCTATAACAAATTTATGGGCAAATTTGACTCACATCAGAAGACAACTGAATTGAGAGGGAAAATAGCTACATTCTCTCAATTTGAAGGAGAGCCATTTCATGAGGCTTGGGACAGGTTTAAGATGTTATTGATCCAGTGTCCACATCATCACTACCCACTTTAACTTCTGAATCAGTTTTTCTGCGATGTTCTAACCCAGCAATTTCAGAATACTGTTGATAACGCAGCTGGGGGAGCTATGGGAGAAAAGACAGCAGATGAAACTTATGAAATCTTTGAAATGTTGGGAGCTAATTCTTAACAAAAAAGTGTACGAGGAAGAAGTAAAGGGGTGAATCAATTGGAAGCCAACAGTGAGATGGTCAATCAGATAGCTGAATTGACAAGGCAAGTGCAGATGCTGAACATGAAAAATAATACATCTTCATCCACTCAAGAAGTGTGTGGAATTTGTGGAACTTTTGGGCATGGAGCAAATATATGCCCATCTGCATACGAATCTTATGGAAATGAGGCTGAGCAAGTTAATGTTATGGGGGATCCTTACTCAAATACTTACAATCCTGGTTGGCGGAATCATCCAAATTTTTCTTAGGCAACAAATAATTCTCAACAACCTTTCCATTTGCTCCAGAGACAAAACCAACCGCAGGGTCAATCTTCAAATCAAGGGTAGCCTAAGAGAGAGAGTTTGGAGGATAGTTTACAGGCCTTTATCCAAGTCAATGCTAAGAATCAAGAGATGAATAACAAAAGGCTAGATTCATTAGAAGCTTCTTTTAAGAAAGTGGAGACCCAAGTAGGACAACTTGAACAACAGATGCAGATTCAACAAAAAGGGAAATTTTCGAGTCAACCTGAGCAGGCACAAGCAGTGACTGTGCTTAGAAGTGGCAAGGTAATAAACAATAATGTTGAAAATAATTCTGTGAATGCAGGTGATCAAGAGAACAAAAAGGAAGGAGAACCAGAGAACAAAGGTGCTGTAGAAAAATCAATGGAGAAATCCCCTTCAGCAGATTTACACAAGGCAAGTAATCCTTACCGGCCACCTATACCATTCCCTAGCAGGTTGAAGAATGATAAACAAGATAAGCAATTTTTGAACATCTTCAACATGCTGTCTAAGGTAAGTATTAACTTACCTTTACTTGAAGCAATAAAGAACATGTCGTCGTATGCCAAATTCTTCAAGGAACTGAACACCAAGAAAATGAGGTATGAGCCAAATGAAAAGGTGATAGTGTCAGAGGTAGCTAGTGCTGTTTTGCAGCATAAACTACCTCCGAAGCTAAAGGATCCTGGTAGTTTCATAATTCAAATTACTATGGGTAATGGGAAGGGGACTGATGGCATGTGTGATTTAGGAGCCAGTGTAAATTTGATGCCTTATTCTGTGTATCTCGAATTAGAACTTGGGGAACTTAAACCTACAAAAATGATGTTGCAATTAGCTGACAGATCTCTTAGATTCCCGAAAGGAGTTATAGAAGATGTGTTAGTTAAGGTTGGTGGGTTGATAGTGCCTGTGGATTTTATAGTTCTTGACATGGAAGGAAGTAACCCTACACCATCCGCACACACTATTCTACTGGGTAGGCCTTTTATGGTTACTACCAACACCTTGATAAATGTTAAAAATGGTAAATTGTCAATGACTGTCTTGGGACAAACGGTTGAATTTTCTATTTTTAACACTTCTCCCATTCCTACAGCTGCATTATATGAGGATTGCTCTTTAATTGATTGTATTGATGCAGTTGTTTCAGATGTTTTCTTGCAGACAGGTTCCTCGGATAAATTGGAGCTGGCACTAACCTTAGATCGTGGTTTGGATATTTTTTATTCAGAAATAGCCAGTTGCCTTGAGACATTAGAGAGTTCTGAAATAGAGGAACTTAAGAAGGACGCAGTATTTGAACTTCACTCCATCCAAAAGGAAGAGAAGAATCCTTCACTTGAGTTAGAGCTGAAAGAGTTACCTAAAAATCTGAAATATGTGTTTTTAGGAGATCACAACACCTTACCTGTGATAATATCTAGCGAACTTAGTGAAAGGGAGGAGATGAGGTTGGTGAGTGAACTAAAAAGATTGAAAAGAGCAATAGGATGGGGATTGAGTGACATCAAAGGTATTAGCCCTTCAATGTGCATGCATAGAATCACCTTAAAAGAGGGAGCTAAACCTATGAGGGAGACCCAAAGGCGCCTTAACCCAAACATGAGTGAAGTGGTTAAGAAGGAAGTGCTTAAATTGCTTGATAAAGGAGTTATATATCCAATAGCTAATAGTGAGTGGGTTAGCCCAGTACATGTAGTGCCTAAGAAATCAGGAATCACTATGGTGAAAAATGAAAAGAATGAATTGGTTCCTACTAGGACTATTACTGGGTGGAGAATGTGTATCGATTATAGGAAGTTGAACAATGCCACAAAGAAAGATCATTTCCCTCTTCCTTTTATTGATCAGATGTTGGATAAACTTTCTGGACACTCACATTATTGCTTTTTGGATGGACTTTCAGGTTATTATCAGGTGCCGATATCACCAGAGGATCAATCCAAGACTACTTTTACTTGCCCTTTTGGGACTTATGCATTTCGGCGTATGCCCTTTGGCTTATGCAATGCGCCTGCAATTTTTCAGAGATGCATGATGTCTGTCTTCACAGACATGATAGATGATTTTATTGAGGTATTTATGGATGACTTTTCTGTTTTCGGTGATTCTTTTGATAATTGCCTCAATAAACTTGTTCTTGTGCTTGAGAGATGCATTGAATGTAACCTCACTTTGAGTTGGGAAAAGAGTCATTTCATGGTTACTCAGGGCATTGTATTAGGCCATGTTGTGTCGAGTAAAGGGATTGAGGTGGATAAGGCTAAGGTAGAGTTGATTGCTAAGTTACCCCCACCTACCTCTGTTAAGGGAATAAGAAGTTTTCTAGGGCATGCAGGTTTTTACCGGAGCTTTATTAAAGATTTTTCTAAAATAAGCCAACCATTGTGTCATTTTCTTGGGAAAGATGTTCCATTTGAGTTCAGTGCACAATGCATGCAAGCTTTTAATTCCCTTAAGGAAAAATTGACTAGTGCACCGGTAATTGTAGCTTTTGAAATTATGTGTGATGCCTCTAATCCTCTAATCATGCAGTAGGAGCTGTCCTTGGACAAAGGGTTGAGAAATTTTTGAGAGTGATCTATTATGCTAGCTTGACCCTAAATAGTGCGCAAATGAATTACACAACAACTGAAAAGGAAATGTTAGCTGTTGTTTTTGCCTTAGATAAGTTTAGAGCATATTTAATTGGGTTGAAAATTATTGTGCATTCAGATCATGCAGCTCTAAAATATCTTTTGACAAAACAACATGCTAAACCTCATTTAATTAGATGGGTGTTATTATTGCAAGAATTTGATTTTCAAATCAAAGATACTAGGGGAAGCGAAAATGTTGTAGCTAATCATTTATCTATATTACCTTTCTTTGGTGAAAATCTTGCATCTGATAGCATTCATAAAAATCTAGAAGCATTTCCTGATGAGCAGTTGTTTCTGGTAATGAATGCACCTTGGTTTGCAGATATTGCTAACTATCTTGCTTATGGTATTTTGCATTCTGACATGTCATTTCAGGAAAAGAAAAGGTTTTTGCACGTGAGTGTGAGCGGGGATTTTTGCCCCCACTCCCGGTGGAATGGTTCTTGCGACTTCGGCACTGTTTAGGCTCGGGGCCTTAGAGAACACGGACCTAAGTCCGGAGAAAATGGAGTCGCCACCCGGACGGGCCAGGAAAAAGAAAGGGGTGGATGACTTGATTCCTAAGGAATCCCCAACCCCTTAATGGGTTTGGAAAGGTGGGTACGTGTGGGGAAGGTGAGAAATGGCTCAGCACCCCCACAATGCCCGGTTCGTTGGAATTGGCCTCCTTTACAGGTCTTAATATTATAAAATTCTTAAATATAATAACATTATCCATATTACACACAATTATTAAAAGAAAGCATCAATATATTAAAATCAAAGCAATGTCCAAACAAAGCAAATAAATGGACACCCATCCAAGGATGGAAACATGTCCTTACATCACATGCCTAAGTAGGACACCCACCAAAAGGTAGAAACATGCCCTTTACATAGGTTCTAAAATAGAAAAGCAAATTAAATTACATGATGTTTAACTAATGAGGTACCAACCAAGTGGAAACATACCTCTTACAACTTTTGAAAATCTAAATTAATTGATAAAAGTAAATAATCATTCATCATAAATAAATTATTCATCAAAGGTATTAATCAAAATATAAAATAAACATCCATCCATGATAAATTAAATAAATCAAGTATTGAAATTAAATAAATTAAAGCATAAGAAATAAATCAAAGCATAATCAAATATGGAATTGACTAAAGCAAATAAAAGTTCAATTATAGCTACTGTGACATTTTATGGAATTAAAATAGATTAGGGTTTTATGTTTTAAAAGGTTGGTCAGACATTTTGATTAACTAAATTAAGGTTTGAATGATGAAATCATGAAACTAGGGTTTTAAACACTTTAAAATACTTTAATTTGTGATTTTTGGTTATTGGGTTCCTAAGCTACTGTGTAAAATTTAGGTTTTTATGTTTTTATGTTCTTTAATGTTTTAAAAGGATTAGGGTTCATAAAAATTAGGGTTTAAGGTTTTAAAAGGGTCAGTGTTCATTATTTTGGGTTTAAAAGTTGAATTTTGGATTTTAGGATTTAGAAGTAGGGTCACGGGTGGTGAATAATTTTTAGGGTTTTAGAAATCAATTTGATAATTTCATGAAGTTTTATAAATTTAAACAAATAAATTAAAGTTTTTATAAGTAGAAAAGATGTTTTAGAAGACTTTTGAATGAAATAGAACCTACTTTAAAATTTTAAAAGAAGCAGAATTTACATCTTAGTTTTGTTGAAAAATATGTTCAATTAGAGTTTTAAGGTTTTTAAGAAGAAAAAATAACAATTTTAAGCCTTTTGGAAGATAAACCAACGAAATAAGGTTTTTTTTTTTGCTTTAGAAAAACTAAATTAAAGTTCAAAGGTTTTTAATTTTGATTTCATAGATTTGCTACTGTGTAAAAAAAATAATTAAAGAAAATTAATTATTCTTGGATGAACTAGCTCCAAAGACAAGCTTTTTTTGCCTTTGAATCCTCTAAATTGTGCTACTGCTATTCCAGAAAAAAGTTGAATTGAATTTCTTCTTTTCCTTCCTTGATTTGGTTTCAAATTTTCCAAACTACTCTTGGATTTTTGCCTCCTCTTTTTTAATTGTCTTTGGTCCTTATTTATAGTGGTTTTAGGTTGTTTATTCCTAATTATTTAAGGTAAGTAATATTAATAAAAAAAAAAGAAACCAAAACCTATTTGGATTAGGTTTCGAAAAATTTGCGCTGCCGAAAAAAATTCTGCAGCAGAAATCTGCGGCAGTGGACCCGTAAGCTATTTCGCAGGCAGAAAATTTCTACGTGCGAAATAGCACAGTGATTTCGCCCACAGGAATTTCCTATGGGAAAAATCCCACGGGCTCGTGCGACAATTTTTTCATCGCCGATTTTTTTTGACTCCAACTCCGATTTTTATTTTTATTTTTATTTTTTGATTTTTATTTGTTTATTTCTATTTTTATTTAAAAAATTAGATACTAAAGCAAAAATTATTTAATAAAATTTATTTTGGACCAATTAGGCAACAAAAATTATTTTAGACTAAATAAAACATATTGGACCGGATTGAGTCAAAAATTAAGGGTCTACAGTGAGTAAATTTTATTTTTGGGATGAACCTTACCTATTCCGGATATGCAAGGATGAGATAGTTCGCAGGTGTGTATCTGAGGAAGAACAACTGAGTGTTCTTCAATTTTGTCATGACCTTCACTGTGGTGGTCATTTTGGAGGGTGAAAGACTGCAGAAAAGATGCTTCAAAGTGGTTTTTACTGGCCTACTCTATTCAATGATGCTCAAGAATATTGTAAGCATTGTAACCGCTGTCAAAGAGTGGGTAACATTGGAAGGAGGAATGAAATTCCCCTTCAATCTTATTTTGTTGTTGAACTGTTTGATGTTTGGGGAATAGACTTCGTGGGTCCTTTTCCCAAGTCTTTTGGTTATGAATATATTTTAGTTGCTGTTGATTATGTTTCAAAATGGGTGGAGGCAATCCCCACCCGTACTAATGATGCTAATGTGGTTGTTAAATTTGTGAAGTAATATATTCTTAGCAGATTTGGCACGCCAAGAGTGATAGTCAGTGATGGGGAAAGTCATTTTTGCAACAAACTTTTTGAGAAATTAATGCACAAATCGGCTGTGAAACACAAAGTGGCGACCCCATACCATCCATAGACTTCAGGACAAGTTGAGACATCCAACAAGCAAATCAAAGGAATTATGGAGAAAACAGTCAACTTATCAAGGAAGGATTGGGCGAGTAGATTGCATGATGCATTGTGGGCATATCGAACTGCTTTCAAGACTCCTTTGGGAATGAGTCCATACCGATTGGTTTTTGGTAAGGCTTGTCATTTACCAGTGGAGTTGGAGCACAAGGCGTATTGGGCAATTAAGACTCTAAACTTAGACTTGGACAAGGCAAAGAGAGAACATTTTCTAAAAATTTCAGAGTTAGATGAACTGAGGAATGAGGCATATGAGAGTTTGAGGATTTATAAGGATCGCACTAAAGCACTTCGTGACAGAATTATAGTGCGAAAGACATTGAGCCCAGGTATGAAAGTTTTGCTTTTTAATTCTCATCTCCGTCTGTTTCTAGGAAAACTCAAGTCTCGATGGAGTGGTCCTTTCGAGATAACTCAGGTATATCCTTCTGGTGCTATAGAATTGTTTAACTCTCGAACAAATGAAACTTTTAAAGTAAATGGACAGAGAGTTAAATCATATAATGAAGGGTTCCAAGAAGTAAGGATCATCGATAGTAGTTTGATCTACGATCCTTAAGTCTTGCAGTAATGTCCAGCTACACGACATTAAAGAAGCACTAAATGGGAGGCAACCCATCGGTTTGCATTTCTTTTCATAGTTACAATTTTATATTTAGCAATTTTGATTTCATGTTTGGTTTAAATAAATGGAATGGGTGCTTTGATCGGTTTTTATTTTTTTTTAATGTGTTTCAGGGTTAATCAAGGAAGAGGATTGCATTTCTTTAAGATTTGGTGACACAAAAATAAAATATAAAAAAATAATGAAAAAAAGAGCTAAAATGGCAGTGAAGGACACTACCACTTGACACGGCCAAGCCACTGGCCGTGTCAAGCCAACCCAAATTCACCTAAATTCACACAGTCCCTGACATGGCCAACAAGCTTGGCCGTGTCACATAGACACGGCCAAGCTTCTCCCCATGTGCCTTTTCTTTGTCTTGCAACCTTGTGCTTACAGTGTCAAACACACCCATGGGACACGGCCAAGTCACTGGCTGTGTCCCTCCAAACTCATCAAACACGGCCAAGCTAACCCAAGCTTGGCCGTGTCACTTTAATTTTAAAGTTTAAAAACACGGTTTTAGCACTTTTAGTTCATTTAAATCCCTAGTTTTCTTTTTGTTTCCTTTCTTTCTCTCGACTTTTTCTCTCAAAAACCTCCATTGTTGTTCTTTCAAAGCTTTCAAAATCCCATTAATTCTCAATTTTATTCACCAAAACTGAAATTAATCCATTCAATCTTCTTCTTCTCTCATAAAAAATCAATTTAATCTGTTTAAGTTTCAAAATTTTCCAGATCTTTCAATATGCCAAGAACAAAGATGGTGTCCCACCACAAGAGGAAGCAACCTCCAACTGCAGCTGCATCTTCATTTTCTTCATCTTTAAAGAGAGCGACTCTTTTGGCTAGGGGTTTCTTTCCGGTGAGGTATGTAAGCGATGAATCCCTTAATGCTCTTCATATTAGGGATAATTTTTATAGTTATGCTCAAAACCTTGGGTGGGAGAAACTAGTCTCCTTTCGACCTTTGTAATTTCAAGAGCTTACTTTGTAATTTTTAACATCTCTTATGGTTGAAAGAGATGAACAGAAGATTTGCTCTAGGTTGAATTTTAAATTGCTTGGGAAATCATTTGTAATTAGTATTGAGCAATTGAATATTATATTTGGTTTCCATCAACACGGTGAAAAGTTTGTACCTAAGGATTTTAAACAACAATTTGCTTGGGGAGCATTGGGCTCGGGAACTTATGTGGCCAAATCAGCCAAGGCAACTAAATTGAGTAATCCCGCTCTAAGGTATTTGCATTGCTTTATGTCCTGTGGGTTCTTTGCATGGAAGGAAAGCCCAGGTATAGTGAAACTTAGTGAGCTCTTTTTCTTAGATTGTGCTTGTAATGCAATACCCATTAGTACCGGCTATTGGTTGGCCGATGTTTTTGATAATGTGGTAAACAAAAAGAAGGGGACTATTTGTATTGGAGGATTGGTTACCACATTGGTGACAACACTTCTTGATGATTTTGACTAGAGTAACTGTCGTATGACTAAAATTTTGGGTAATGATTCATTGGATTTGGCCACACTTGAGAAGATGCATATGGTTGTGAACAGGGGAGGGGCCTATGTGATGGCTTCAGCTGAGCTAGAAGCACCGTGGGGCAGACAAAAGAGAACACGAGTCCATGAGGAGTCCGACTCGGATTCTCTTGATTTGGATGAAGATGCTCCGGTCCCGGATAATCAGGAGATACTTAATGGGATAGAGGCACTGGAAAGCAAGGTTGCTCGTAACCATGCTGCCTTCTTGCAACAGTTGGACCAAATCAATAGCAACCTTGCTAAGATTCTGAGTCTCCATCCTTCGGCTGCATCATCATCACATCCTCCTTCACCATATATAAACTTGGCTCTAATCTTTTGAGAGAATTCCTTAATTTTTTGTCTTTAGTTATAGCATATTTTCGTTGTTATTTTTCATTTTTGTTTTTAATGTTAACATTTTATATTTTGGTTATTTTATTTTATATATTGTATTTTGTTTTTGAACAATTGTAGTTTGTGATGAAAAGGTAGAGTTTGCCTCACAAGGGAACAATGGAAAACAGATTGTACCTTCACTCTTTTTCTTTATTATACTTGTTTCCATTGAGGACAATGTAATTTATAAGTGTGGGGTAATCTTTAAGCTTTCCTTTAATTATTGTTTTCTTTGTCTTTGTGTGTTATATTGTGCGTTTTGCATGGCATAATTGTTGAAAACTTATTGACTTTTTTGTAATTCTAGCATTATATTTGAGCCTTTAGTATCAGCATAGAGATTAGCATTTGAATTCATTCAAGATCAATTTTCACATTTTGAAATTTATGACATATAAATCTTTGAGAACCCACCCTTTGTGAGTTTAAAGCCTCATAGATTGAATATTATTGTCAATTGATTTTCTTTTCTTAAGTGTGCACCTTCGTGATTTTGCATCTCTAGAGCTTGCTTTTGCATACTAATTGAACTCACATTATGATTTCATCTCAAGTTTTAAAATGATGAAGGCAAATTAGGATTATCCCTTTAGCTTAAAAAGACCTCCCTTAATTATGAATTCCTTAGTGAGCCAAGTTGAGCCTTTGACTTTTTCTTGATTGATCAACACAATTCACAACTCAACATTTTCCTATTATCATCATACCTACATTAATGAATGGAGTTTCTTATGATATGACAATAGGGTGGTTTAATTCATAAGTGTGGGGTAAGCAATTAAAAAAAAATAGTATTGCTTTAGTAAGATTTGGGGCTGAAATGCATACTTTGCACATTGTATTTGACTAAGAGACGATTATTCTTTTCCTCTACATTTTAAGCTAGATGTTCCATGCAATTTTATATTTTGTAAATATATATATATAAAGAAAAAAATATAAAAGAAAATAAAAGAGAAGATATATATATATATATACAAAATTCATATATTTTCTAACATTAGTCATCAAAGAGGAATGTCGACTCATGTACTTTTTTTTAAGTATGCAAGTATGTGAGATTATCAAGGGTTGGTGAATATGCCATTTGAGGGAGTTACGAGTTTCTTAGCAAGAGTATTGTCTAATTTAGATACTCCATTTCTTGATGTTCCAACTTAAATGTCTTTTCTCACACCTTCACCTTAGCCCCAGTACATCCAAATAAAAAGACCTTCAGATTATTTCTTGAAAAAATCAGTGAGAGAGATTGGATAATTAAGCAAGTTTATAGCAGTATGCAGTCATGAGTGGTTTGAGTGAATTAACCTTTGAATTCGAGTGAAACACTTAGATGAGAAATGAGATTTGTTATGTCTGGATTAATGAATGAGTTAAGAAAATCTTGATTGAAGTAAATTGCATTTATTTATTGCTGAGTCTTAAAGGATTTCATTTTATATACTTGAATTATAGTTAAGGTTATTTGAGTTTTTAATTTATGCCATGTGAATTTGCTTGAGGATAAGCAAAGTTTTAAGTGTAGGGTAGTTGTTTTATTAGTTTTTGTCATAGAATTGTATCTTATTTATTATGATGATTATTGTTTTCTTCAGGTATTTTGGTAGTTTTAATCTGTTTATTTAGTGATTTCATCAATTTTGGTAGTTTTAATTGATTCCAGTGTTTATGTCATTTTTGTCTTAATTTTTAGTGTGGTGTTTATGTGTTTTTGGTTAATGTTTCATTTGATTCTTGTTTAAAGTTTGTTTCAAGTGTTTGTTTTAGGTTAATATGAAAAAAACTTCCTTGAAGAAAGAATAGCATGAAGCAGCAAGACACGGCCAAGCCACTGGCCGTGTCTCACCTTAAGGGTAAAACCAAGGAACCAAGAGAGGAAGGAAAATTTGGCAGAAGCTGACACTGGCAGGTGACACGGCCAAGCCACTGGCCGTGACATATGACACGGCCACAAACTTGGCCGTGTCCCATATTTAGCCAAGGAAGAAAACAAAAGAAAGAAGAGCAAAGAACGAAGAGAATCAGTAGGTGACACATCCAGGTGACACGGCCAAGCCACTGGCCGTGTCACATGACACGGCCAGGAGCATGGCCGTGTCACATTCAATTCCACAGAAGCAAACATGAAGGATTACACAGAAGTTGACACATCCAGGTGACACGGCCAAGCCACTGGCCGTGTCACATGACACGGCCACCAGCTTGGCCGTGTCACTCCATGGGACTAAGAGAAGAAATAAAACGCAGATTTTGAGCGAGGGTTTCGTATAAATAAGAGGATTAGGGTTTTTGAAAAGTGTTACACAGTTTATCAGCCGAAAAACATAAACTTTTGAGCTATCATTCATTTTCTTTTGGAATTTTGATTACACTTTCATGCAAACAGTCTAGATTAAATTAGTTTTAGCCACTACAATATTCTTCTAGCAAAGATCTGAACAAGAGATTCTTCAGAAGCTAAAGAAAGTTTGTAATTTTGTTTTGTTCTCAAACTCTATCTCTTAAGTTTCATTAGAATTGTACTCATGAATTCTATTATGTCTAAATTAATTTCTTTGAATTTTAATGAGATGAATCTATTTGATAGCATTATTATGAACTAATTTGATCTAGTCTAGGGTTTGTATGGATTTACTATGATTGTATGCAATGGTTATTGCTCTTAATTGAATTATTTCTTTAGCCTTAATTGAATGGATTAATGTTAATATATAATTGATTGGCCACCAATTATGTGTATGAGGTATTAGATGAAGGATTGAGAAATGAAGTCTAATGCTGGAATAATTCAATTAGGGACTTAGGTGAATTAGAAATATAACCTAAGAAAAGGATCATTTCAATTGTAACAAGATTATTTGAAAGAGGTTTGAATGCGAGAGCTTATTTCCTTGATTCGATTAATTAAGTTGCTTGAAATCTGATCTTTGAAATTAAATTGGTTGAGAGGAATAGCCGTTCATACATATAAGTTAGTAGATAAGTGCAAACCCTAGACCTTTCTATTAAGTGAATCAATATATCAGCTCAGTTTACTTTCATTGTTTTAAATTCCACTCGATCTGTCTTCATTAGTTGTTAGCAATTTAAATTTATTGATAATTTGTTATTTGCAATTTGATAATCAATTAGCTTATCTAGCTTCCTTGTGAGACGACCTTGAGGTGTTTGCCAAGATACTACAGCAGTCTCATATACTTGCGAGTGTAGTTCTAGTAGTGTTAATTAGAGCGCAACACAAACTGTCACGACCGGCCATAGCAGGTATGTACAGTAATTACGTGTACAGTATTCACACGTGCTGACAAAGTAGGCATGCTAAAGAGATCCGACTAACCCTAGACCGTTAAGCTATAATTCATTAAAGGACCGGGGTTAAACGTGCGTAACTAACGGCAATGGGTGACCAGTCTGGGAAGTCTTAATAATGTATGTGATAGTGTAATAAAATGGAAACTAGAGAAAAGCCGGGTAAAAACTGTGAACTGTGACTTTCTTCGGAAACGCCCCGTTAGAGAGAAACGAAGACACGTAGACTAGGGGCATTTTGGTCATTATTAATTAAAATTTATACATGAATCCAAAGTAGGAAATAAACACACGAGTGCGTAGAGGACGTCGAGGGGTTGAATATGAAACGATCATCATTAGAAATGGAGCCCGGGCAAACCCGAGCAAAGAAAGGACCTAAAGGGAATTTTGTAAAAAGTCGAGGGCTTATTAGTAATTTTTCAAAATGACTTGGAAGCCTAAAATAGACCATAAAAATAGAAAGTAGAGGTCGAGAGGATCAAAACCATATGTAGTTTGCCTCGTGAAACTGTACGGTTTAAAAGTTACGACGATTAATCGCCGGAGCGTAAAATGGGCCCGGTTCCATGTAGGTACCATATGGGTGACATGGAACAAATTGGGGTACCAAAATGGAAAAAGGGACAAGTTGGAGGACTTAATTGGGAAGAAAAATGTAAAAATCTTTTGATGGCCAATCATAATTAGCCATTTAGAATTATTAAAAAGCAAAAAAGTAAAAGGGATGGACAAATGGCCCTAAAGCCTTCATCCACCCCAAAAGTGGACATCATTTCCACCATATACCATAGCAAGAAGAACAAAAACTCTCCCCCCAAAACAATCCCAAACCCGTCGGCCTCCATAAGAAGAACACCAAGGAATTTCTAGTTTTTGTCAAGTTTGATTCAAGTTCAAGGTGAGTTTTAAGGTTTTAAAGCATGTAGACTTCAATTCTAGTATCAATTTTAAGTATTTATATATCTATTGGTAGATTGGAAATTGGGGTTCTTATGGTGGATTTGGGGAAAACTTAAGTAGTGATGATATTGATTAATTAAATGGAAGAATTAAGGTTTCTAAGGTTTAATAAGGCTAGATTAGGACTTAATTTGAAAAGAAATGGAAGGGTAGTGCATGTTCTAAATTTCTAGGGTTTATGGTTAAGGTTGTGTTGTGAAATTTTTGTAGGCAAGGATGGAAATAAGGAGAAGGAAGAGCTTGAAAGAGAAGGGAAAGCAAAAGGAAATTAAAATACAAGGTTTGGTACTTTACCTTGGAAGAATTAATTTTTCTTTCATTTTATTGCCAAAAATTTATCTATGGAACTTTTGCTATGGATGCCTAAATGTGTTGTTTGAGTTTGAATTCAATTGTTGAGTGGTATTTTTGAATCCATGTGGTGATTGGGTTATTTAAATTCAAATGAAATCTAATGTTTTCAATGATTTTGGTAAAAGAGTTTATGAACTCCATTTAGTCCAAATTGATTTAAACAATCAAGTTATTTTAAAAGGGAAGTGTCTAAGTCTTCATTACATTATTACGGAAGCTTTGAAATGGGTTTAGAACAAAAAAATAAACAATTTTGCACCAAATGCAAGTGGGGACCGAATTGGTGCCCTTTGGGAGCCAATTCTGGACCCAACTTTGGGCAGCCGGTTGAGGCAGCAAACGATGGAATTTTTTGACGAAATTTTACATGCAATTAGTCAACATATGAAATAAGTTTCCTGTAAAATTTCAGCCAAAAATAAGATCATTTACCTGGTCATATGCATGACTGAAATTGACTGAAATTTAGACGAAAACCAGATTTTACTATTCATATGGTCATGCCATTTGCATTGCCGATTTTACACACCGTGTTACTATTCTTTTGGTCATTTTTGGGAATTGTTATAATGTGATTTGAAGTGTGTGGAAATGACTGGGAATGGTGGTAAACACGTGGAAATGAAACGGCCTTTAGCCACAGAGTTTGTACATGGCAAAATGGCATGACTTGGTAAAAATGATAAGGGATGTGCAAATCATTTGAAAATTTGTGGAAATCTTGGATTTGAATTTTAAACCCTTATGCTCTATGTGGTGGTTAAACTTGGTAGATAAGGGTATAGTGCACTATACTAACTTATGCAGTACTGCTTGATATTATGATTGAATTGTTATGATCTTAACTCAATGGTGAGGGCCATTGGGGCTAATGGTGAGGGCCATTGGGGCCAATGGTGAGGGCAAGATGGTGAGACCATTCCTGTGATTTGATATCGGTGGTGAGGGCCACCTGTGTTACAGTGGTGAGGGCCACTGCCTTATCGCTGTGGTTCTGCTTTTACCAGTAGAGCAAAAATTTACAAACTATGACACGACTATTTTATGGCATAAGTTGAATTGTGAATATTTTACAATTTTAGTTGAAATCTTTTGAAAAACTTGAAATTCTTTTTTTGGGAAGTACGTTTTTATTTCATTGAAGTGAGCTTTATATTTTATTGCTTATAGTATTTAACATTCATATATTTTATTGCCTTGCTTGTACAAATACTCTTTACTTTTATTTCCATTGGTAAAGTAACCACTGAGCGACATTACTCAGCGAGTTAAGTTTTCCTTGACTCGTAGGTTCGGAGCAGTAGCTAACTCTTGGGAAGCGACGACCAGACCCACAACATCTCAGGGTAAATCTCTTAGTTTCCATTTTGAGTTAACTAGTTGTGACATGTATATATATATATATAAGATTGAGAATTACTATATTATACTGTAAGTTAGTAGTATGTCATAATAATAAACCTCTACTTTATTTTGTACTAGAAGTGTGAATTCTTCTTGCAGGTTTTGTAGTTGAGGTTATAAGGGGGATTCATTGGGAGTGTACTGAGACTGATTGTGTTCACATTGGTTTGTGTAAAAATGTTTTCAAAAATCAGAAAAACCAGTTTTGTCGACACTTGGGACCCAATTTCTAGGCAAACCTCTAGCCAAATTTCTGTAAAAACCGGAACTAAAATTTGACTAAGTAAAATTGGTAGCAACATTAGGTTAGTGTGGCACCTCTACTCGGCTTACACACGTAGGCTGGGAAGGGGTGTTACAATTTTTGGTATCAGAGCTCCGATTTAGCCGGTCCTGGGTAGTTAGTTGAACTAAACCTTAAATGTATGACACATAGGGTTAGGTTAGGGGTTCTAAATATGTAACTATACATGTGTGTAGTATTGTTAGTTATGTTATTCTAATTATAACAGGAGTAATTATGGGTGATCGAAACAATGAGATGAGGGAGCTGAGGATGGAAGTAGAGAGGCTAAAGCAGATAGTGCAGGAGCAAGATGATACCATAGATATCCTGGCAGATCAAAGTCTACAGGATCGTGAAGACCTGAGATTAGCACATGAGATGATTATCTCCTTAAGGAGAAACATATTGATGTTAAAGGAGGACAGGCTTAGTCATAGAGTGGAGTTTGATAGTGCCTGTAGGAGTCTCGGGGTAGCACATAGAGAGATCCGTGCTTTGCAGGAGAGGGTCCAGGAGCTAGGCCAGCACTTACCTGGTGAAGCATCGCATGACCCAGAGTTTGATCCTAAGATAGTAGAGTATTTGTCTGAAAGTGCCACCTCACCTAGGGCACCTACTTACTGAGCTTAGAGATGTGTTGCTTTTTGGAGGTTCTTTTGGTTATGTACATATGTGACATCGGGGTATCGTGTAGGTATTGTATGGTAGTATGACATGATGATATAGTAGTAAGGAGTCCTAAATTTTGGAATGTACATAAGGGCTTCCTAGTAATGTAAATACTTTTACTTGGAAATAAATAAAAGTTGAGTTGTATATGTGTTATTTAAGCGTTTTATCTTTATATACATGCCACCTAGGGTAATATAATGTTGTTGGTCTGGGTCGTTAATGATGATGGGATTGTACACGTTTTGCTCTGTTCTTTAGATGTCGCAAGCAGCACAGCGTGATATAGAGGAGGAGGTCGAGTCTCAGGCCTCCCAAACTGTAGAAATGCATGCATCAGAGACACCTGCATTTGAGCAATCACCAGCTGATGCTCCTATCCCCAACGAAATGTTGCAACAAATGGCTATCGTATTATGGCAGATAGCTGGCGCCTCCCCAGCACCACCACCACCGCCAGCACCCGTACCAGTACCTGCTGAGGGAGGGGAAAGGAAACCCCCAATCGAAAAGATAAGAAAGTACGGGGCTAAGGAGTTTAGGGCCCGAAGGGACGATGATTCTTCTACAGCCAAGTATTGGCTGGAAGGAACGGTACGAACCTTAGATCAGTTACAGTGTAATCCAGAGGAGCGAGTTGTGTGTGCTACTTCCTTGTTAGTGGAAGAAGCGTATGTTTGGTGGGACACAGTCCAACAACGAGTTCCACAAGAGCAAAGGACATGGGACTTCTTTGTGAGATAATTTAAGAGAAAGTTTATTTCTGAAGCATATCTCGACGCCAGGAGGAAAGAGTTTCTACACTTGTAGCAGGGGCGAATGACAGTGACAGAGTACGAAAGGGAGTTCACCAGATTAAGCAGGTATGCTAAGGAAGTGATAAAAGACGAGGAAGATCAATGTAAACAATTCTTGGATGGATTGAATAATGAGATTAAGGTGCAGCTGATTGCTGCTCATATTAAGGAATTTTCTGTGTTAGTCACCCGAGCTATTGAAGTGAAGCAGTGTCAGTCTGATGAGCAGAATAGAAGACAGAAGATGAAATAGAAGAGAGATACCCAAAACTATTCGGGAAACTACCAATCATCAAGGAAGCGATTCCGAGGTAGTGGTTCCACGGGAGGTGGTCAACGCCGGGGTTACAGTCAGGGATCAAATCGCGGTGGCCTTAGTCAAGCCACTTCAGTAGCTAGTACTAGACGATCCGGAAGAGGGCAGGGAAGAGGATTCAACCGAAGTGGAGGTAACTTTTCTACCGGTCCGAGAGGTAATGAAGGCAAAAATACTAATCCACGCTGTGATCAATGTGGATGCCGCCACACGGGAGAATGTTGGGGTCGGACATTTGCATGCTACATATGTGGATCTTTAGACCACCTTATGCGAGAGTGTCCCCAGTGAATGCAGAATCTACCTAGGGGGACTAAGGGATTGCAAGCGGTAGCAGGGCCAGGGCGAGGCCGAGGCAGAGGTAGGGGCAGAAATCCATCACGTGTGCAGTCTGAGATAGTGAATCGACCAGAAGCGAGGGTTCCTGCTAGAATGTATGCCATGAGGGGGCGAGAAGATGAAGAAGCGCTAAAAGTGATTGTAGGTCAGTTGTCTATGTTTGGAGTTTCGCTTTACATTTTAATAGATCCGGGTTCTACACTCATATATATGCACGAAAAATTAAAAACTTGGGAACCTAAAGGTAGAACTAGAGGAAGAGGGAATATTAGTTACTAGCCCATTAGGGAGTGAGGTGAAGGTAGTGAAAGATTGCCCCATGGAGATACACTGACGTATCTTTTGGGGAGACTTATTTGAACTACCATTTCAAGAATTCGACGCTATCCTTGGGATGGATTGGTTGGCCAAACATGATGCATTGGTTGACTGTAAACGGAAGAGAGTTACTCTGCATACGTCAGACGGCGATGAAGTGACTTTAGTGGGAAAGAGGAAGGACTATCTAACTAACATCATTTTTGCTATGACGGCTAAGAGGTTAGTGCAAAAAGGATGTGAGGCATACCTGTTATGCGCGTTAGAAGCGAAAGAAGAGGCACCGAAGCTACAAGATATACCTACTATTTGTGATTTTCCCGACGTATTTCCTGACGACTTACCCGGATTACCACCTAAATGAGAGGTGGAATTCACCATAGATGTGTACCCGGGAGCTGCACCAGTATCCATTGCACCTTACCGAATGGTGCCAGCGGAGCTAAAAGAACTAAAGGTACAACTACAAGAACTTTTAGACAAGGGGTTAATTAGGCCAAGCGTGTCACCATGGGGAGCGCCAGTATTGTTCGTGAAAAAGAAAGACGGATCCCTAAGGTTGTGTGTGGATTACCATCAACTCAATAAGTTGACCATTAAGAACAAGTATCCGCTACCTCGCATAGACGATTTGTTTGATCAACTCAAAGGTACTGGAGTCTTTTCAAAAATCGATCTATGATCGGGTTATCATCAATTGGGAATCAAAGATGAAGACATACCAAAAACCGCATTCAGAACTCGCTATGGACATTATGAATTCATCGTTATTCCTTTTTAGCTTTTATCTTTGTGTTCTTGCTTGAATACATGCTTCAGAAACATTCAAGTAGTTTGATCAACTTTCTTGTGGAGTGTTTCGAATATGGGATTTAGGAACTGACTTGTTTCGAAATCTTGGATCTTTGATCAATTCAAGGTAATCTGAAATCTAACCTAATCCTTGGGGGTTGTACCGAATTCGACTAGGGGTTTTCAAGTTAATGCTGTGGGGGTCCGAAATCAAGGGGTTCTCAGGCTTATTCTTGGAGGTTCCGTATCATTTGGTATCAGAGCCTACGCTCTAGATCAGGTTTTATCCCTTCTAATTCGTTTTCGTTTCTTCTTTTGTTATTTGTGTTTTTGTTGCTTTGTTTCAATTGTTCAATTCGTTCTCTTGTTTTCCTTGTTCCTCTGAATTGTTTTTCTTTGTGGGTTATTTTCATTTTCATTTTCTTCACCTGCTATTTGCGTTATTGTTTCCTTTGTGGGTTACTTTTGTTTTCATTTCTTCTCTTGTTAGTTTCGTTTTGTTTCTTTGTTATTGATCCTTGAATCATTTTCATTTTTTCTTTCAAAGTCGAAAATTCAAAAAAAAAATTTCGTTAGGGTTCTAATTTAGTTTTCGTTTTGTGTTTAGAGTCTTATTTCAATTTCGAATTCAGTTTGCCTTTTTTAGTCCAAATCATTTTTCTTATTCTGAAATTGGGTTGGTTGATTTGTTCCAAATTGGTTTGTTCTATCTATTCCGAATTGGATTTGTTCTATTGTGGATTTCCGAATTGGGAATTTAGGTTGCTTTGTTCAAATTCGAAATTGTGTTCTTGATTGTTGATTCGAAAGTGTTCTAAATCCGAATCTTATTTTTGTTAATCATTCTGATTCTGTTTTGAATTTCCAAGAAAGTGTTTCAAACAAATTTCAAAAGGAAAGCTGAATTGGTCTAAAGGAAGTCTTGATTATTTATTCTGTTCCAATTTCGAGTTTCAAAAGGAAGTCCTCTAAATTGATCTTGTTCTTGTTACCTGATTGAAAAAAAAAACGTTTTGTGTGGTGTGTGAATTAGGGCTGCCCATCTTGAGATAGTGAGAGGGAGCAAAAAAAAAAAGAGTACAAAAGTGCTTCAAGAAACTTTTTTAGTTTTCCTTGTTATTTAGATGATAAGGGTCGAATCTGGATAGGTTAGAAGTAACCAAAATTTTGTCACGAAATTTTGACAAATTTGAGGGGCTGTTTTGATTCAAATTTCAGATTTTGGGATACTACACACGGAGGCTATTTGAGTTGTTTCATAAAGTGTGATTCACCTAAGAACATAAAAGAAATCAGCTTGAGAGGTGTGAGCTAAACCGTGAGAGATTTCGTATATTGAGTGAAACACGAGAGACCAACCTTCATCTATTGAGTGTAAACACGTGAGGGGAGTGTTGTGAGGCCTTTTATTTGTTTTGTGTTAACCTTTTATTGCAGGGAAAATGTCTGGCCAAGATGACAGTGACAGGGGTGTTCAGATTGATCCAGCTCGATTGCGTGAGGCACAACAAGCTGAATTTACACGTTTACACCGTGCTATGGATACCATAACAGAAAGATTGGAGTGCATGGATTTGAGGTTGCAGAGTGTTGAAAGAGCCACATTGGAGCGCAATGAGAGGCGAAGAGGTGGTAGAAATCAAATGTAGCAACTTGAACATTTCTATAGGAGTATCATGCAGAGACTTCAGGCTATCAAGGAAGGAAGTAAAAGTGTTGATGATTACTACAAAGAAAGGGAGATTTTGAAGGTTGAAGATAGCAATGAAGAAGAACTAATTTATGCAGAAGAGATTGTTGATGGTAGTGATTTGTTAATGTCATCCGAGGTTGTTGATGGTGATACTTCTTTTTAGGGTGATATTGAAGATCATACTTTAGAGATTATTGGTGAAGATTCATCACTAGTATCAAAAGAAGCTGCTACTTTTCAACAAGACATTCCAAAGTTGGAAACTTTTGAAGAAATATTGAAGGAAGAAATTGATATGCTTGGGTTAGAAGTACAACTAAAAGAAGAAGCAAGAAAAATAAAACTTTCTACTCCCACCATTCATGATTGCCTGTCTGTTGCAAACATGGAATTTATTTTGCCTAACAATGATTTTGATGTTTATGAAATAAAATTTCAGGTTCTTCAAATTGATGACATGCCACAAGTAATTGGAGTGAAATTACAAAGTTGCTTTTCTTTACTACTTCAGCATTTTAAAACTCGAGGACGAGTTTTCTCCAACAAAAGGGGAATGATAGAGACGTCACAAGGCTACATGCAACATTTTATTGAAGAGGAGCTGAAGGTGCACGATATGGGTGATCAAGGATGCAAATTGGAGCATATTTGGCTCAAGTCACTAGTTGGGCTTATTTATAGTTAAATAATTAGCTGAATTTGTTATTTTAATATGTATTAAGGCCCACTAGTTATGCTCATTTAAAAAGTAAGGGCCCTGTTTGTTTGGTATTAAATTAGAACTTTGATTACTTTATTATTTCTTAAAATTTGATTAGAAAGCCAAACACTACTTAATAACCCTAATTAGGGTTTAGCTATTTATATCTCATTTAGGGTTGTAATCCAGCTGAGTTTTGAATGAATTAATTAACCTAAAGCCGAATTGCTTTTATCTTTGTGTTCTTGCTTGAATACATGCTTTAGAAACATTCAAGTAGTTTGATCAACTTTCTTGTGGAGTGTTTTGAATCTGGGATTTAGGAACTGACTTGTTTCGAAATCTTGGATTTTTGATCAATTCAAGGTAATCTGAAATCTAACCTAATCTTTGGGGGTTGTACCGAATTCGACTAGGGGTTTTCAAGTTAATGCTGTGGGGGTCCAAAATCAATTCGTTCAAAACTTCACAAGAAAGTTTAATTATTTATAGTTAAATAATTAGCTGAACTTGTTATTTTAATATGTATTAAGGCCCACTAGTTATGCTCATTTAAAAAGTAAGGGCCCTGTTTGTTTGGTATTAAATTAGAACTTTGATTACTTTATTATTTCTTAAAATTTGATTAGAAAGCCAAACGCTACTTAATAACCCTAATTAGGGTTTAGCAATTTATATCTCATTTAGGGTTGTAATCCAGCTGAGTTTTGAAGTTTTGGACGAATTAATTAACCTAAAGCCGAATTGCTTTTATCTTTGTGTTCTTGCTTGAGTACATGCTTTAGAAACATTCAAGTAGTTTGATCAACTTTCTTGTGGAGTGTTTCGAATATGGGATTTAGGAACTGACTTGTTTCGAAATCTTGGATCTTTGATCAATTCAAGGTAATCTGAAATCTAACCTAATCCTTGGGGGTTGTACCGAATTCGACTAGGGGTTTTCAAGTTAATGCTGTGGGGGTCCAAAATCAAGGGGTTCTCAGGCTTATTCTTGGAGGTTCCGTATCACTTATAAAATTGTCTTGCCTGGCGAGTATCAAGTTTCTGCAACCTTTAATGTATCTGATCTTTCTCCTTTTGATTTGGATGCAGATTCAAGGGAAAATCTTTTTAAGGAGAGAAGGATTGATGTGAGCAAAGATGGAAATGTGAGCAAGGCTAGCAGAGGAGGCCAACATGGCATGGAGCTCCTTTTACCAAGTGGGACAATTACAAGATCGCAGGCCAAGAAGCTTAAATATACCTTCCAAGGCTTTGTAATGTGATTCATGGAAGAAAGGCTTGGTGGACAAGCCTTTGACACCAAGGATATAGAGGAGAAGTAGCCCATAAATTTAATCCAAGCATATGGACCTATTATTTAATATGTATTAAGGCCCACTAGCTATGCTTATTTAAAAAGTAAGGTCCATGTTTTCTTTGTGTTAAATTTGAACTTTGTTTACTCTATTAGTTCTTGAAATTTGATTAGCCAACCAAAAGCTACTTAGTAATCCTAATTAGGGTTTAGCTATTTATAGCTCATTTTGGGTTGTAGGACATCAGTTTTCTAGTCATATTATTCAATTATTTTGGCTTGGCTGAATTTCTTATCAAGAGAGGGGTTCTTCTTCTTCTTGTTGCTTCAAGAATTATAATTAACTTATCAAGGTAACACTTGTGGCATTCTTTCTAGTTCTTCCTTATTCTATCCAATTATCAACGTTTCTAATTGCATGTCAAGTAGGGGTTTAGTAGGATAAATAATCGTCTAGGGTTCTCGTATACTAACTTTGTGTGTTAGGGTTTTAGATTCTTTATAATCTTGGGATTCTGAATTACTTATCCATATTACATTTCCAACCTTAAAATCACCACATTACAAGTTCCAACATAGCATTAGAAATTCATTTTAAAACACTTTAATTATTCACACACCATTTACATCAATTCTACATAACATTTCACGAAAATACTATTTTCACCATTACTACCTTATTCAAACTTCAACATATCAATCTCATTTCCTTCATTCAATTATATAACCATCCATAATATATCAATATAACATTAAAACAATGCATTATCACAATTGAAAATACCTTCTCCAAAAACCCTAATTTCACATAATATGGCCATAACCTTATTTTCATCCAAACATAACCATATTCAATTTCTAACCATAAAATCATCATATACACATGAAAACATCATTAAATAATTCTATAACAATAATTATATACATCCATACCAAAACCCTAATTTTTACATGACCCTACATTCATCAATTATACAAATTTAACTATTTAATCAACAAATCACCATATAATCATCACATACTCATCATTTGAACTTCATTAACATCTATTCTAGTAATTAAATATACATTCTCTCTCTAGCCAATTCAAACATAACATTAAAATCAAGAAAATCAAGCTTAAAATGAAAGATACTTACTTGATTCTTTCTAAATCTTCAAAATCACCCTAAAATCCTTAAGAATCTTGTATAAATTTGATTCATTTAGAAGAAATTCTCCCTCTGCCTCTCTCTCTCTATCACTCTCTCTCTCTCTCTCTCTTTTCTTTCTTCAACTTCGTTCATAAATGGCAAAAGAAGAAGATGATTTTATATACTTTCATTTTCAATTTTACCTCTCACCTTTATACATAATTACAAACTAATTAATTTATAAAATATTTAAATAGTTTCCATCTTATTCTTATCCAAAAATACTTTAATTTTAATTAATTAATAATTTTTTTAATTACCTTCCAAATATATATATTAATATAAATAATTATTTAATTACTTAATTATTAACTTTTAATCTCCACCTTTCCTTTTCCTTTCATCTTCGACTTTCTTTTCCTTTTCTTTTTTATTTTTTTATTTATCATCTTCCATCACAAATTATGTATATAGACCATTTATATGTTGCATATATTCCATGTATATATGTATAAATCATATATATGTTACTTATTGTTACATATATTTTTATGAGTACTCTATGTAATGTATTTACATTATGTATGTATAATGTATATTTAATAAATATATATTTACCCTTATATATATCATGTGTACCCAATGTGCACATCAAATTAAAACCTTCTACATCTATCCACCTCATCAATGATAATCCCTCTTGTATACTTTCTTAGCCTCAGAAACTTCTTCTCGTACTTTGTTAAAATCTTCTCCTCCTATTTCAAATCAAGAAACTCTCACTTCTTCTTATCTTTATAATCTCTAGGTGTATATGTTTCTCCAAATTCCCTAAAAAAATCCTCATAACTTAATACCAGTGGTTGAACTAATTTATGTGGAATTGTCTTCCACCGGTGGTTGACCCATTGTGATTAGTTTGATTATAACAACTAATATTGACAAGAGTTTAATTGTGAGTGGATTGAGTTTGAGTAGTAATAGGTAGGAGTGTGAGTTCATAAAAAGAAAAGCTAGAAATTGAGTGTAAACACAAGTGACCTTGAGTGATTACTATACATGAGTGAAACATGTGAGGGAATGAAGTGAGGATATTTTCTATTTCACTAACCTTTTGTTTGCATCTTATATTTCATTTTCAAAATGAGTGGTGAAGTTAGAAGAACTCAAGGATTGGTTGATTGAATAGATGTAATGGTTGAGTCAATAGAACTATTAAGCTGGCACGTTGGAGAGATGATGTAATATCCTCATTTATGCCCTAGAAGTTTTGCATATTGTTGTTGTTGTTATTGTTATATATTGGATTGAATATATGTGTTAAATTGTAAGAGAAAAGAAATGGGAAGAGAATGTATATGTATATGTATTTTGGGAAGAAATAGGGTTTAGAGACAAATTTATATGTTGTGTATATGTTAATATATATGACATATAAAGTGGTCAAAAGGCTTGGTCAATGCAAGAGAAGATATTTATTTGAGATTGGTAAATTACTTAATTGGGCACATATAAGACAAAAAGATAATTATGTGAATAAGGGCACTTTGGTAATTGCTTGGATAAAATCACATGGTGGATATTTAAAGAAGGTTTGACTTGTGTTTTCTTCATCATTTCTTCTTCTTCTTCTTGTTGATGGCCGGCCCTCCATAGCCAAAGAGAAAGAAAGAGACAAGTGATGGTTTTGATGATTTCAAGCTTAAATTGAAGAAAGATTAAGTGTTCAAGTGTTGATTTAAGAAGATTTTAACTAAGGTAAGATCTTTTCTCTAATTTCTTCAATTCTTTTGAAGTGGTATGATTAAGTTGCTTATGGTATGATTGTAAGTATTGATTTTGCTTGATAGATGAGAAGTTGGGTTGGTTTTGGTGATGGAAGAGTAAGATTGATGTTTAGTGAAATTGTTTCTGTTTTAGGATTAGTAAAGGCTGTGACTTGTATGATTTTTAATTAATTATAGAAAAATGTTCTTGAAGTGAATTTTTGATATGTTGTGCCTCTATGAGTCTAGAATGATTGAAAAATATGTTGATTCGATTTTGGAATGGTTATGAGTTTAGAAAGATTATTTTCATTAGACCTGTTCCAGCAGGTACCTTAACTGGGACAGCTATATTTCGTGATTTTTAATAAAATGTAGAAAAATCATATCCAATCGAATTTTGGATATGTTGTTTCTTAGTGAGTCTAGTATTTGAGAAAAATAATTTGGAATCACGTTGATTGAATTTGATTTATGGAATTCACAAAGATCAGAACTGCTGCCAGGATGCAGGGCAATTGGGGCAGTCTGGTTAGGTGAACTATTTGACCAAGATTTTGTGTTCAGTTTGATCTGAAATTTTAAAGGGATGATTTTAAGATACAAAACTAATTTCTGTAAAAATTTTAGAATTTTTAGTCAAGTAGATTATTTTATACAATTTTTCAAAATAAGGATAAAATGGAGTTTAAAAATCAGAATGTACTATTTATGGTTAGGGTTTTAATTCTTTGTTCTTCTTGCATTGCTTTGGTTCTCCAAAGGCAGGTTGGTCCTTAAACCTAACCCTAAACACTTTAAACACACTTGAATCAATGAATGTTATAATCAATTGTTCTTTGCCCTAATTGCATTGTTGAGATTGAATAATGTTATGTTGTGCATTGTGAATGGTAATGTGTTTCATGAGTAATGTGGAATGAAATGTTGATATTTATGAATGATGCTATGTGAGATATAATGTGATCATGGATGAGATATATATATATATACTTGAATAATGAGATGATATATTGTGAAATGAAATGTGAAGCCATTGTTATTGGCTAAGATGATGTAATTGAAAGAAAGAAGGCATGTTTGCCTAAATGTGATGAGAATTGAGAATGGAAATGAATTGTTTGTTTAATATGTTATTCAGTTTCAGAGTTCTGGATTTGGGTGGCATGCCTAAGAAATGATGAAAGGTAACAGTCTTGCCGGGTTGAGGACCTCCTCATAGGTGTTGAGTTGATGGTCCAAGAGACTGGGTCTGTTACACTATGAGATATATGATTTGTAACAGTCTTGCCGGGTTGAGGATCTCCTCATATGTGTTGAGTTGATGATCCAAGAGACTGGGTCTGTTACACTATCCATGGATAGAGATACATGTATCTACATTGCCTACGGGCGTGATTATTGTGACTATGAACCAAAGCAGTAACTCTGAACTCTGAATATCGTATTAAATACTTGTTGGGCCCATAGGTGTCAAGGTTATATGAATGTCCTAAATAATGTTATGAGTTTAATGAAATGAGATGTTGGTTATGGAGTATGATTGATTAATGTTGAAATGTGGTATGCTCATATGACTATGATTTGTGAAATGCATAATTGTGTGGTTAACTTTATATTTATGATGTCGATCTTATCAATAACATATGTGGCATTGCATTTCATTAAAGCATACCGTTAGCATGTTTTATCTTACTAAGCCGTTGGCTTAGCGCGATAGTGTTTAATTGCGCAGGTAGTAGAGTGGATAGAGTTGAACCCGAGAGTTCATCAAGACCTAGTGAGAGTAGACCTTGAAGAATCCATTTTGGGAGCTTAAAGATCAGAGCAGACTTGCCAATCATGTATAAATTTTATGTGTTGTAAAACTTGAGTTTTGATGTATATGAATTTGTAAATATGCAAATATTTTATAACTTCCGCTGTGTAATATTTAAATATGGGGGTTGTCACAAAACCTTTATTTTATGTTGTACTAGAAGTGTAAATCTTTTTTGCAGGTTGTAGTTGAGGTTACAAGGGGGATTTATTGGGAGTGTACTGAGAATGATTTTGTTTGCATTGGTTTGTGTAAAATGTTTTTAAAAATAAGAAAAAAACCGGTTTTGTCGACACTTGGGACTCAATTTTTAGGCGAAACTATGGCAAAAATTTTGTAAAAATCGGAACAAAAATTTGACTAAGTAAAATTGGTAGCAACATTAGGTTAGTGTGGCGCCTCTACTCAGCTTACATATGTAGGTTGGGAAGGGGTGTTACAGATGATTGATTGAATGGAGAGAGCGGAGGCTTTAATTGCTAGGGCGCAACCTAATAATGCCCCTAATGTAAGGCCTTGAAGGGATAATAGGAGAGATAATGAGGGAGATGAGTCTGAGGATGGAGAATCATTAGATGATAATGAGGATGAGTTTGACGTGAGACATAGGGTAGGCATAACCATAATCATAGGGGGGTGGAGTTAAATTGAAGATTCCTACATTCCATGGTAGGATGGATCCTAAAGCCTACCTAGATTGGTAGAAGAAGATAGAACTTGTGTTTGATTGTCATGAATATCGAAGTCTAAGAAGGTGATACTATATGTGGTCGCCTTCAAAGATTATTCTATTACTTGGTGGGATGACACCAAACAATGAAGTAGAAGAAATAGAGAGAGACCCATAGACGGTGGGGTGATTTGAAGTCTATAATGAGGAGGAGGTTTATACCAAGTCCCTATTATTGAGAGTTGTATATAAAATCTCACCCAATGGTTGAATAGGGTAGATGAGTATTGTAAAGAGATGGAGGTGGCTATGACAAGAGCCAATGCAAAGAAAGATAACGAAGCTATAATGGCAAGATTTCTCAATGGCCTCAATAGAGAAATTTCCAATGTGGTTGAATTACAACCATATATGGAGCTTGAGGAATTCCTTCATCTTTCATTGAAAGTTGAGAGACAAGTGAAGAAAAGTAGCTCAAGTCGAGTCACATCTACATTAAAATTTAAGCCTACTTGAAAGAGAGATGATAAAGCTATTCTTCAAGGCCTAAGGTAGATTTAAAAGAAACACATAAAGCATCCACTTCTACTAAGGAGAAAGGTATATCCAAACATTCTTCTATTTCTAAAATTAAATGCTTTAAGTGTGGTAGTGTTGGGCATTACAAAAGCTATTCCTAACTAACAGACAATACATATAATGGATGGAGTTATTTATTCTACTAGTGAAGAGGAGACTAATGAGGAGAAAATAGCCCCTACAGAGGAGAGTAGTGATGATGATTATGAATCTTTGTCCTTAGCATAAGGTGGTAGAGTACTTATATCTATGAGGACTTTAATCTTGCAAGTTCAACCCGAAGAGTGTGATTAAAGGGAGAATATTTTTCACACTAGATGTTTGGTATAAGATAGGGTGTGTGATGTTATTATGATGGTGGGAATGTCACCAATGTTGCTAGCACAACCCTTTTAGGGAAGTTAGGTCTTCCTACCCTTAAACACCCACAACCCTACAAATTGAAGTGATTAAATGATTATGGGGAGATTAGGGTTACAAAGCAAATTCTAGCTGCTTTTAAAATTACGTAGTACAAGGATGAGATGTTATACCTATGCAAGCTAGCCATTTACTTTTAGGAAGGCCTTGGCAATTTGATAGAAGATTAATGGACAACGTGTACACCAATCAATATATCTTTGAGAAAGATGGAAGGAAGATCACACTTATACCTCTTTCACCCAAGGAAGTTTATGAGGGTGAGTTAAAGAGAATGCAAAGTTAAAGTATTTAAAAAAATGAGGGGAAAAGAGTAAGTGGAGAGGAGAGAAAAATGAAAGAATTGTTAAAAGAAAAAGAGAAGAGTGGCAAAACAAATGAGGGTACAAAGAAAAAAGAAAGGAGATAGCTCTAAGAGAAAAGAAATGAGAGAAAAATGAGGGTAAAGAATTCATAGTAAGTGAGAACAAGAAAGAGAGCTTTTATGCGAAAAGAAGTGATATTAGAGAGGTTTGGTTTTCTCATAAAAGCATATTTGTATTTGTGTGCAAGGAGGCTTATTTCAATGTGGATGATATTAACAAATCTTTGCCTAGTGTTTTTTGTCTCTTTTGCAGGAGTTCAATGGCATATTTTCGGAGGAAATTCCTAATGGATTGTCACCCATTCGAGGAATTGAACATCAACTTGATTTCATCCTGGAGCCACAATCCCAAATAAACTAGCCTATAGGACTGGCCCAAAAGAAATGAAGGATCTTCAATGCCAAGTTGAGGAGTTGTTGTTAAAGGTCTATATGCAAAAGAGTATGAGCCCATCCGTTGTTCCAATCTTACTTGTGCCAAACAAAGATGGGTCATAAAGGATGTGTGTGGATTGTCAAGCGGTAAATAATATTATGGTGAAGTATCACCATACTATACCTAGGCTATATGACATGCTTGGTAAATTACACGGTAGTGCCATATTTAGTAAGATAGATCTTAAGAGTGGCTACCATCCTACTAGAATGAAGGAAGAGGATGAGTGGAAAACTGCTTTCAAAATAAAGTATGGTTTGTATGAGTGGTTGGTTATGCCATTTGGCCTAAGTAATGCACCTAGCACTTTTATGCGATTAATGAATAATGTTTTAAAGGAGTTCATTGGAAAATTTATTGTTGTTTATTTTGATGACATCCTTATATATTTTATGTCTTTTGATAATCATTTGTTACATTTGCATAGTGTTTTGTTAGTTTTATAGAAAGACCATTTGTTTATTAATTTAAACAAGTGTTTTTTTTTTGTTTAGATAAAGTTGTGTTTCTAGGATTTGTAGTTAGTAAAGATGGAGTATAAGTAGATGAAGAGAAGATTAATGCTATTAAAAATTGGCCAACTCCTAAGAACATTAGTGAGGTGTATAGTTTCCATGCTTTGGCTAGTTTTTATAGGCACTTTGTTCAAGATTTTAGCACCATCGCTTCACCTTTAACTTTTGCAATTAGAAAGAATAATGCTTTTGTGTAGGGGTTTGAGTGTGATGCATCAAGTGTAGGCATAGGAGTTGTTTTGATGAGAGTAAGAAGCCAATTGCTTTCTTTAGTGAAAAGCTCAACGGTGCTGCTTTGAACTACCTGATGTATAACAATGAGTTATATGCCTTGGTACGAGCATTGAAGCTTTGGCAACATTATCTTTGGCCTAAGGAGTTTATCATACACACGGACCACAAATAATTGAAATTCATAAAGGGCCAAGGTAAGTTAAACAAGCACCATGCTAAATGGGTTGAGTTCATCAAAACATTTCTCTATGCCATCAAGTATAAAAAATGGCAAATAAAATGTTGTTGCGGATGCATTGTCTAGGAGGCACAATCTTTTGTCTACTTTAGATGCTAGAAGTTTAGGTTATGAATTTCTTAAAACTTTATATGATAAAGATACTGATTTTTCTCTTATTTTTCAAGTTTGTGAAAAGGGTGTATTTGGTAAGTTTTATAAGTTGATGGTTTTCTATTTAGAGAAAATAGGTTGTGTGTGCCCAATTGTTCAATTCGTTTGTTGCTTGTCAAAGAGTCCCATTACGGTGCTTTGATGGGCCATTTTAGGGTATAAGACTTTGGATGATTTGAGTGAGCATTTTCATTGGCCTAAGATGACAGTTGATGTGCATAATTTTAATGCTAAATGTCTTGAGTGTAGGCAAGCAAAGTCTAGGTCAATGAATCATGAGTTGTATGTGCCTTTTCCTATTCCTACCCAACCTTGGACCAATTTTCTTAAATCTCTACCTTTCCTAGATCTTGTAAACACCTATCAATGATAAGAATGGTGTTGATCCAAGCCTAATGGTGTTGGGCTCCAAGGCATTATTCTTGTGGGTTCACATCATGTCATATTTCCTAGATTGTTGCTGCTGCACTAAGGTATGAGCAGGGATTTTCACCCCCATTCCCCGTGGAATGGTTCTTGTGACTTCTGCACTATTAAGCATAGGGCCTTAAAAAACATGTGCCTAAACTCAGAGAAAATGGAGTCGCCACCCAGAAGGGCCTGGAAAAAGAAAGGGGTGGATGACTTGATTCTTAAGGAGTCCATAATCGTCTAATGGGTTTGAAAAGTTGGGTACATAAGGAGAAGATGAGAATGACCTAGCACTCCCATAACTCTTGGTTCATTGGAACCAGCCTCCTTTTCAGTTCTACATATTATTAAATTCTTAGAGTGTAACACCCCAATACTCCATATAAATACTATACATATACCTAGTATACATACAGTAAGTATTTAAAGTATAAGGATGCCACTTTTCTTTTTACCTTTCAATACCTGTAACAAAATTCAAACCATAATAGGTCAATTTAAAGAACACTTACAAATTATTGTCTTTATCACAACTTCATTTATACATATAATATAACATACTTAAAGTGGATACATGTATGCATTACCCTCTAGTTGGTCTCGACAAAATCTTACTCTTCTCGTGGCATACCAAAAGACTTCATGTCTTCCACCAAGCTACCTGCGCGATAATACATCCGCGCTAAGCTCGAAAGCTTAGTAGTACAAATATAAAATTCAAACATATATCATGGAAACACTAACATATAAAGATATCTCAATTCCATATATTTTTAGTTCTTATTAAGTTTATCCCTATTCATTTGCACCTTTCATATCTTTCAACTAATCTCATATCTTATACACATATAAACATAGCATTTCTACCAAGTCCAACCCATCACTAATATTCACAATCTACATCTCAATACACACATTATACATCATACCAATCACAAGTCACATTTCCAATTAAGACAATCATTGTCATCAACCACAATTCATCAATTGAATTCACAATCAATGCTAATACACACATTATACATCATACCAATCATAACATTTCTTTATTCACAATTCAACATTAATGATTCATCACTAGTGCTCATAATCAATATTTCAACGCACATATTACATATCATCAATCACATGTCCAATGAAGTATACCAAAGATTTCATTATCCATTTCTTTCAACATTTGTATATCACATTGACAACAAAGACAGACTCGGGCCCAACAGACACCACTATGTTATTCAGAGTTCAGAGTTACTGCTTTGGTCTATAATCATAATCATCAAGCCCGTAGGCATCATATATCAATATTTCTATCCATGGATAGTGTAACAGACCCAGTCTCTTGGACCATCAACTCATCATGAGAAGATCCTCAACCCGGCAAGACTGTTACCAATCATATATTTCATATTCACAATTCTCATAGTGTAACAGACCCAGTCTCTTGGATCTCAATTCAACTCAATTTGAAGAGATCCTCAACCCGGCAAGACTGTTACCTTTTTCATTTTATAGGCATGCCTCCAAATCCAGAACTCTGAAAACTGAATAACACATTAAACACATATTTCACTTATTGTTTCATTATCAATTTCAATCTCAATGTTCATTATCATCTAGGCAAACATGCCTTATTTCTTTCAATTAGATCATCATAGCCAATCACAATGGCTTCACAACATATCATATCTCAATCCAAAAGGAATATTAGCAAAATGACCATATGAATAGTACATTCTGGTTTTAGACTCCATTTTATCCTTATTTTGAAAAATTGTATAAAATAATCTACTTGACTAAAAATTCTAAAATTTTTAAAGAATTTAGTTTTGTATCTAAAAATCATTCCTTTAAAATTTCAGATCAAACTGAACACAAAATCTTGGTCAAATAGCTCACCTAACCAGACTGCCCCAATTGCCCTGCATCCTGGCAGCAGTTCTGAACTTTGTGAATTCCATAAATCAAATTCAATCAACGTGGTTCCAAATTATTTTTCTCAAATACTAGACTCACTAAACAACAACATATCCAAAATTCAATTGGATATGAGTTTTCTACATTTTATTAAAAATCCCGAAATATAGCTGTCTCAGTTAAGGTACCTGCTGGAACAGGTCTAATAAAAATAATCTTTCTAAACTCATAACCATTCCAAAATCGAATCAACATATTTTTCAGTCATTCTAGACTCATAGAGGCACAACATATCAAAAATTCATTTCAAGAACATTTTTCTATAATTAATTAAAAATCATACAAGTCACAGCCTTTACTAATTGTAAAACAGAAAAATATTCACTAAACACAACTCTTACTCTTCCATCACCAACACCAACCTAACTTCTTATCTTTAATTCCATTTCAATCACTTTAAACACTTATAAACACATATCAAACACACCAATTCATCACATCAACCAATCACAATTTTATTTAGACACAACTTCAAAATTGACAAAGGGAAACAAAAGAATTCTTACCTAAAATGAAGAAATTCCACAAATCTCTTGTCACAACCTTTGATTTCTTCTTCAATTTGCTTCTTGCCTCAAGAACACTTCTCTTTCCCTTTTGTCTAAGGAAGAGCCGGCCACACACAAATGAGAAGAGGAAAAGATGAAAAGCAAAAGTCAAATTTTGCTTCTTATATCCACCAAGAGTTTTTAACCTTGCAATTACTAAAACACCCTTCACCATTAAACTACCCTTTTGTCTCATATGTGCCCAACTAAGTAATTTCACATGCCACATAAAAATATCCTCTTGCATTGACTCTCCCTTTGACCAATTTATATGTTATATATATCATCATATACCCAACATATAAACTTGTCTCTAAACCCTAAATTTCTTCTCCAAAACACATATACATATACATTCTCTTTCCATTTCTTTTCTCTTACAATTTAACACATATATACAATCCAATATATAACAACAACAACACTAACCACAACATCAACAACATAATCAAAACTTTTAAGGCATATATGAGGATATTACAATTCTCTCCCCCTTAAATAATTTCGTCCTCGAAATTATCTAGTATAATTGTAATTCATTCATAATACCATACCATCTTAACTTCCATATGAAGTTAATTATACGCTTAAGTCATTATATCATCAAATCATATAACTTCAATTCTCCTCTTTAGAATCAACCACCTTCCTTAAATTCCTTAACTCATCATTATATATGTCTATACATCTTATTACTTTCTTGATCAAACATTCAAAAGATCTCATTACATTTCTTATTAATATCTTTATACCAGAATCAAATCATCATATAGCACAAAAATACTTTGTCAAATCTTTATATTTAATATATTTTGTTCCTTCATCTCTTTATGATTACTCTTTTAACTTTAACCTTAAAAATCATTGGTTATATCTTAGCATTAATTATCCCATCATTACAATCACTGTCTAAATAGACATTTATCAATCCCTCAATGGATGACAAAATCCTTATTTTCCACAAATGGAGTTACCTCTTTAGCATGCTTTTCTCTTAATTTACATATTAATACATTACCTTTCAACTTATTTTATAAATAACCAATCTTTTCCCTTTTTATCCTGATTTATAACTACTATGACTCCATTCATTCATGTCCATTCACACTTTAATATTTTACATCATATACATTGCCATGTAAATAATTACATTCTTAATACAACTATAGATATTAAATCTCAAGAATAATTCATAATCTTAATCCAATCCAGATCAATTGATTTATCTTACACAATATATCCACTTTCCCATCTTGTTCAATTCCATCCAATGATTAATTTATTTAACTTATCATGAAATTGCACCATATTCATATATGTATATATATTTATAACCTAATTCCATTAGGGTAAACATATATACAATTTCTGATCTCTTCCGATCCATATTCAATCAAATTATCATGATAACAAATCACTTCAAATTATCTTTTAATATACACATAATTTATTCTCTATCATCTTATTATAATACCCACCAATTCTCATAAAGGTTTTTATACCATATTTACTATCTACAATTCATGCACTCAAACCTCGAGTTACATATCTTAAACATATTCAATATAACTTTCATAACATTCCATATCATTCCATATCATTGTTATATTTATTTTGATTACCTTATTTTCATATCATCCGTAACTCAAAACCTTTCCATAGTTTCTTTTTCCTCTCTTAGTCTTCACAATTATAACCAAAATTGTTAACATAACATGATAATATACAACTTTATCCATCATAACTTTTAACTATACTTCTCAATTATAATTTCAACCTCACCAAATCTGTATTACAATCATATTATCTAAGATTCAAATCCATGGATAACAATTTAACCGATCAAATATACTGAACAAAACACATGGCTTTAAGGAATTAATATTCAAGCCTGGAACTTTTAAATCAATGCTTTTTTTTTTCATCCTCAATCTTTACAATTACAATGCTAAAGTACATATCAAGAATCACTTATTCCTTCTTTACATTTTGCTATATCAATAGCTAACACATTCCAACTCCGTTTCAAATCAATTGCGCTTGATTTATAATCTTTATCCACTTAATTCATGTTTCTACAATATTACTCTATACATATTCAATCATATGGAGTTCCTATACAATTTCTATTTGTCACTTCATTTCTAATCCATTTACAATCTCTTATAATATAATATTACATAGAACTTTCCATATGTGCATACTTTGGAACTCTAAATATCATATGATCATCACATTCAATGCTCACTATAACAATTTCCACTATCCAATATTACTCAAGTCCACTCCATTCTCACTTCCATCACATAATTCATTTAGCTTAACACAATTCAAGACCTAATCTCCCTTAGGTCTTTTATTACACACAACATCATTTCCATATTACTAATTCTATAATAATACCACATACATTTTCATAGGTCACCCTCATAATGTAATTCACCCATTTGTTTAAATGTATATAATTTCATTCACAGTGAAAACTCAATTCACATCTCATATACATGTATACACTTAATTATATGCTCTTGTTTTATTTCCCTTTTTCATACATTCAATACAAATTTAATGTTTATCACTTTCTTTTAAACATTGTCATTCTCATTCTTTCAATATGATGTAAAGCATTTATTCATACTACAATGTATATATATATCCTGACTATACTAATACTTCACATTCATCTTGATCATATTCCCAAAGTGACATCTCTTTCACTTTCATCTTTAAAAACACTTAATATACTTCCATAACCATCTTTACTCTTTGCAGTTAAAATGACTTAAAATAACTCATTTTCATTTGCTTATCCAATTCCCCTTTTTTACTTTAAAACAATTTCTCTTTCTATCAATCACATTACTCAATTCATAATGCTTTAATATGGAATATTAGTCATTTCACCTAACTCATATATTGAATATACATTAAACCATCACTATCCCAATAATCTTTATCAAATTCCACTAAAACTTTAACTTCTCAAATTACTACTTCATTTAAGCTTCAATTTACCAAACTCATCTTTTCTAATATCACTCTAAAACATCTTACAAATATATATCACAGAGCAATATTAAAACTTATAATTTCCACAATCATCAAGCTCACTTCAAAAATCTCAAATATCACCTATTATCACCATTACCATGAGCTTTCACAATATCCAAGCATTTTACATTTCTAACATTGAATTTACTATGTTCGCATCAAAATAATGATATCAACTTATTTTCTTACTTAACCAATATCATCTCTTTCCTTTAATAAAACCTTAACTTTATATATATATATATATTCCAACTTTAACTAATCACACTTTGTCTATATTAACCAACTCATTCAATATTCCACCATTCTTTCCTCATTTTTAGTAACATATCTTTCAATAATAACAATCCAACAATATTTTCTCTGTCTAGCAACCTCAACATAAACATTATTATAAAGAGATTCAAAGTATAGAGGAAAGAGTGCATACTTTAATCTTGATTTTTGATTTCTATTCATTTTTCAACTTTATTCTTCTCTTTTTTTTTCATTATATTTCAATTCACATTATGTCCCACATAATATTGCTCATAACCATCAACATTACATTCTATGTTGCACACAACATGACATTTTTCATATGCATCATCAATATACATATATCACATTATATTTCACAATTCGTTTCCCATAATCAATTAGACACTATGCCTCAATTATAATTCATTTCCAACATCATAGTCAACAATCATGGTTTCTCATCACATCAAAATGGTATACACATATATCATCAACTATATTGAACATCTCATATAACACAAATATTCTACAATTCATATAATGCCACATCCGAGACCAACCTAGGTATGAATGCATATGCATGTATTACAAATTTCATTTCAAAACTTTTCCTTTGTAACTCTATTTAAGCTTTCCAAAACTTTTCTTTTTAATTCTACTTATACTCTTCAAAAATTCTCTTTTTGGTTTCACTTAGGCCGAGAATCTCGAACCTAAGCTCTGATACCAAAATAATTGTAACACCCCAATACTCCATATAAATACTATACATATACCTAGTATACATACAGTAAGTATTTAAAGTATAAGGATGCCACTTTTCTTTTTACCTTTCAATACCTGTAACAAAATTCAAACCATAATAGGTCAATTTAAAGAACACTTACAAATTATTGTCTTTATCACAACTTCATTTATACATATAATATAACATACTTAAAGTGGATACATGTATGCATTACCCTCTAGTTGGTCTCGACAAAATCTTACTCTTCTCGTGGCATACCAAAAGACTTCATGTCTTCCACCAAGCTACCTGCGCGATAATACATCCGCGCTAAGCTCGAAAGCTTAGTAGTACAAATATAAAATTCAAACATATATCATGGAAACACTAACATATAAAGATATCTCAATTCCATATATTTTTAGTTCTTATTAAGTTTATCCCTATTCATTTGCACCTTTCATATCTTTCAACTAATCTCATATCTTATACACATATAAACATAGCATTTCTACCAAGTCCAACCCATCACTAATATTCACAATCTACATCTCAATACACACATTATACATCATACCAATCACAAGTCACATTTCCAATTAAGACAATCATTGTCATCAACCACAATTCATCAATTGAATTCACAATCAATGCTAATACACACATTATACATCATACCAATCATAACATTTCTTTATTCACAATTCAACATTAATGATTCATCACTAGTGCTCATAATCAATATTTCAACGCACATATTACATATCATCAATCACATGTCCAATGAAGTATACCAAAGATTTCATTATCCATTTCTTTCAACATTTGTATATCACATTGACAACAAAGACAGACTCGGGCCCAACAGACACCACTATGTTATTCAGAGTTCAGAGTTACTGCTTTGGTCTATAATCATAATCATCAAGCCCGTAGGCATCATATATCAATATTTCTATCCATGGATAGTGTAACAGACCCAGTCTCTTGGACCATCAACTCATCATGAGAAGATCCTCAACCCGGCAAGACTGTTACCAATCATATATTTCATATTCACAATTCTCATAGTGTAACAGACCCAGTCTCTTGGATCTCAATTCAACTCAATTTGAAGAGATCCTCAACCCGGCAAGACTGTTACCTTTTTCATTTTATAGGCATGCCTCCAAATCCAGAACTCTGAAAACTGAATAACACATTAAACACATATTTCACTTATTGTTTCATTATCAATTTCAATCTCAATGTTCATTATCATCTAGGCAAACATGCCTTATTTCTTTCAATTAGATCATCATAGCCAATCACAATGGCTTCACAACATATCATATCTCAATCCAAAAGGAATATTAGCAAAATGACCATATAAATAGTACATTCTGGTTTTAGACTCCATTTTATCCTTATTTTGAAAAATTGTATAAAATAATCTACTTGACTAAAAATTCTAAAATTTTTACAGAATTTAGTTTTGTATCTAAAAATCATTCCTTTAAAATTTCAGATCAAACTGAACACAAAATCTTGGTCAAATAGCTCACCTAACCAGACTGCCCCAATTGCCCTGCATCCTGGCAGCAGTTCTGAACTTTGTGAATTCCATAAATCAAATTCAATCAACGTGGTTCCAAATTATTTTTCTCAAATACTAGACTCACTAAAAAACAACATATCCAAAATTCAATTGGATATGATGTTTCTACATTTTATTAAAAATCCCGAAATATAGTTGTCTCAGTTAAGGTACCTGCTGGAACAGGTCTAATAAAAATAATCTTTCTAAACTCATAACCATTCCCAAATCGAAACAACATATTTTTCAGTCATTCTAGACTCATAGAGACACAACATATCAAAAATTCACTTTAAGAAAATTTTTCTATAATTAATTAAAAATCATACAAGTCACAGCCTTTACTAATTGTAAAACAGAAAAATATTCACTAAACACAACTCTTACTCTTCCATCACCAACACCAACCTAACTTCTTATCTTTAATTCCATTTCAATCACTTTAAACACTTATAAACACATATCAAACACACCAATTCATCACATCAACCAATCACAATTTTATTTAGACACAACTTCAAAATTGACAAAGGGAAACAAAAGAATTCTTACCTAAAATGAAGAAATTCCACAAATCTCTTGTCACAACCTTTGATTTCTTCTTCAATTTGCTTCTTGCCTCAAGAACACTTCTCTTTCCCTTTTGTCTAAGGAAGAGCCGGCCACACACAAATGAGAAGAGGAAAAGATGAAGAGCAAAAGTCAAATTTTGCTTCTTATATCCACCAAGAGTTTTTAACCTTGCAATTACTAAAACACCCTTCACCAATAAACTACCCTTTTGTCTCATATGTGCCCAACTAAGTAATTTCACATGCCACATAAAAATATCCTCTTGCATTGACTCTCCCTTTGACCAATTTATATGTTATATATATCATCATATACCCAACATATAAACTTGTCTCTAAACCCTAAATTTCTTCTCCAAAACACATATACATATACATTCTCTTTCCATTTCTTTTCTCTTACAATTTAACACATATATACAATCCAATATATAACAACAACAACACTAACCACAACATCAACAACATAATCAAAACTTTTAAGGCATATATGAGGATATTACATAGAGATTATGTTATCATCCATACTACATGCGATTCAAAATAAATAAAGAATTTATTGCATTAAAATCAAAAACAAGTTAAAACAAAACAATAAATGGGCACCCATACGAGATGAAAATATGCCCTTACAACCATGTCCAATGTCTAAAATAAAATAAACAAGATACCCACCAAAAGGTAGAAATGTATCCTTTTACATTAATCCAAAATTTTAAACGATAAATAAAATTACATACTAAAAACTGCTGTACCCACAAAGTGAAAACATTCCTTTTACAATTTCAGAATCTTAAATAATTAATTAATCAAGTAAATTAATCATTCAAACATAATAATTAAACATAAAACATCAATTATAATGAAATAAAATAAATCATCCATCATAAAATCATGTGATAAGTTAAATAAATAATTAAAACTAAAGTTTAAATCATTAAAGAAACAAAATTAGGATTTCAGATTTGAAAGATTAAAATCTTAATTTTACAATTTAGGGGTTAGAGTTTTAAAGCTACTGGATAAAATTTATTTTTATTACTGGATTTAGGAAATTTGGAGAATGGGGTCACTGGATTGAGGTTTTGGCTATTAGGATTTAAATTGAGATTTTATCATTTAGGGCTTAGGATTTTGAGGTTACTGGGATTATGAAATTTAGGGTTTAAGAAATTTTAAGGTTTCAATGAAACTAGGGTTTAGGATTTAAGTTATTGGAATTAGGGTTTAGGTATAGGTTTGCGAATTAAGCCACTAGAATTAGGGTTTTAGGTTTTCTAGAATTAAAGGATTTTGATGTTTTAGAATTAGATTAGGTTTTTGGTGTTTTGACTTTGGAAATAGATTTTATAAATTAAGATTTGCAATTTAGAAAACAGTTTAAGGTCTTGGAAAATTAAGAAAATAGTTAGGGTTTTTGGGAATTAAGGAAACAATTTAGGGTTTTGGAAAATTAATAAAACAATTTGAAATTAGGGTGTAGGTTTTGGATTAAATATGGAAATTAGGTTGCTGGATTAGGATTTTTAAAACTTAGGTTTTGGTATTTTAGAAATGGATTAGGATTTACTGGATGTTTGGGGTTAGATTAAGGTTTACTGGATTTAAACAAATGATCAAGCCTCTTCATGAAATATGGGATTAAATTGACTATTGATTAAAATAATTTCTTCAAATCATTTAATACTTTTCAAAGGAAACACACCTACTGTATGTTTAAACAACTTGTAAATCAACGTGTAAAGCTTCTGTAAATATAAATAAATTAATGATTGAAGCCAAACCTCCATTGTTTGTTCCACAAAAGTTGGGTATATATTGATTCAAGCTTTCAGTTTGTTTGCACCAATTTAGTTCTTTGGCCAGAGACTGCCTTGCTTCTTGCTTCTATGTTGCTTTTTGCTAAGCCATGCTAATTGTTGGTTGTGTTCATAATTATTTGGGGTTAGATTAAGCTCTACAGCATCAAATCTAATTTTATGTTTTGGACCAGACCAAAATTTGAATTAAATATATTTTAATTAATTAAATGATAAATCAGGCTATGTTTAGGGATTTAAAATTAAATCAACTTATTTTTAGATCGAACCTGATTTATAAAAGCTATAAACTAGGTTTAAACCTTTATAAATCGAATCAACTTATTTTTAGGCCTTGATTTTAAATCGAAACATTATTTATAAAATTCACATACATTTAAAATATTTCTAGTCTCATTTACATATGTATGATACAACATTTTCCCAAATAATTTAATGTACTTAAATCTCAATTAGAATGTACAAAAACAAAAGTACATAATAGTAAAAACTATACATGTATGCAGTCCTGGCACGGCTGGTCTTGTGGCAAATATAGGCACTACAATCCCAGCCCGCTCTGGACCGCTCTACTTTGTAGTTATGTCACCTGCGTGATACATTCAACTACGCTAAGCATATAACTTAATGGTATATATTCATTAACAATAAAATGCTAAATTAAAAATTCAATTACATATTATAAAGTACATTTTCTAACCAATCCCCATCAAGACATAATATCCACGAACATATCACCATCACAATGTTAGACCCAAATATATTTTGATGGCATCTAACACATTATGCCACCTTATGATAAATGATATATTTTCTCAGCAATACTCATGGTTTAATAAACCATAAAAACATAACACATCAACAACTCATGTAACACCCCCATATCCAATGCACACACACACCACAACCACAACAATGTAGCATATGTGCACCAAACATAGGAATGCTACATTTCTCTTAACATTTAGAACACTTTAAAACTTGATACAATACCCTTATCATCATACATTATAGAAAAATAGATCATTTACTTATAAAACAAAACATATTAGTTATGTATATATATATATATATTTAAATATTACACAGCGGAAGTTATAAAATAATTACATATTTACACATTAAACATTTCTTTACAAAATATAAAGAAGTATACATGATTGGCAAGTCTGCTTTGATCTTTAAGTTCCCAAAAATGGGTTCCTCAAGGTCTACTCTCCCTTGGTCTTGAAGAACTACCGGGTTCAACTCTATCAACTCTATTACCTGCGCGATTAAACACTATCGCGCTAAGCCAACGGCTTAGTAAGATAAAACATGCTATTGGTATGCTTTAATACAATACAATGTCAATTCTCAATTCATATTATACATGTAACCATTTATATGCAAAGCTAACATCATACCTTTACATTTCATAATTCAACATATAAATATATGCATATCACATTTCAATATCTTTTCTCATACTTCATTAACTAATCATTAAACAATCCATAAACAACACTAAACAAAGACAAGCATGGGCCCAAGACACACTAATATGCAATTCAATTTTCAGAGTTAATGCTTTGGTTTGTTATCACATTTATCAATATCATATACCCAACTAGGCTTCAAGGATCAAGTTCAACCAAGCTTCAAGGGGAGCAAAGCATGCTAAGCTTCTACCCAACTTGGCTTCAAGAACTAATCCAACCTAGCTTCAAGGGTGGTAACATCTCAATTAGGCTTCAAGGATACAATCCAACCTAACTTCAAGAGATTGTTACACTTATTAGGCATGCCACCAACAACAAACTCTGAAAATGGAATAACACATTAGCCACACAATTCATTTAGATTTCATTCTCAATTCTCATTATCATTTAGGCAAACATGCCTCATTTATCTCCATTGAATCACATTATATCTCATATAGCATCATTCATCATAGCCAAACACAATGGCATTGTCTCATATCATGTCTTATTTCATTACAATCCTCATAGCCAATCACAATGGCCTCATATATCATTTAAATCATCATAATCAATCACAAGTCACATTACATTATCATATAAGCAACATGCTTTACATCCTTTACTTACTTCAAATAAAACAGAACAGAACGATTATAGCGGTCGCACCAGGCTAAGTCGCGACCGTCCTCCACAATCAAAAGATGAAACTTTAACACAGTAGGTTTCGCGGTCAGAAGTTCGGTCTAAGTCGCGACCGCACTTCACAATCAAAGATGAAACCTTATCACAGTAGGTTTCGCGGTCAGAAGTTCGGTCTAAGTCGCGACCGCACTTCAATAATAGCGACCGTCCCAAATTACGTGTCTCATGCATAAACCCTAAATTTAACAAACTTTATTTTGTTTAACTTCAAACACATTATACACAACATAACCTCATTCAAATTGACACAATCAACATCCTCAACACTTATTTACATCTTCCAAACACATTAATAACATTTTTGATACCACAACACAATTACAACCAACACAAAGATCAACAAAAATAATCAATCAAAAATAACATAAACAACTCTTACCAATTCAAAACCCTAACTCAAACTCAACACAATTACTTCCAACACCTTCAACTGTTCAACTTCTCATCTATCAAACAATATCAATACTTAAAATCACACCATAAGCAATTGAATCATATCATCATCAAACCACAACTCAACTCAAGCATAACTTCAAAATAACAAGGGTAACAAGAGAAAACTTACCTTAAATTAAACTCATAACTTAAAATCAATTAAACACTTGAAAACACAACACAACACATCTCAAACCCACCAAATCACAAAATCACCAAACCCTTATTCACTTCCAACAAAACTTCCAAATAAACAAAGAAAACAAGAGAATACTTACTTTAGAAGAAGAATTTCCACCAATCCTTTGTCAAAACCTTGGATTACTTCTTCAATACACTTCTAGCATCAAGAACACTTATCTTTCCCTTTTGTTAATGGAGAGCCGGCCACTTCATGAAGAAAGAAGAAAATGATGAAGACACAAAGTCAATTTTTGCTTTTAATCTCCACCAAGTATTCTTATCCAAGCAAATACCAAAATGCCCTCAATCATATAACTAACTTTTTGTCTTATCTAAGCCCTTATATGTAATTACACACTTAACACAAAAATATCTTCTTCCACTTAACCAACACTTTGACTCTTCATTTGACCAATTTATATGTTATATATATCATCATATACACAACATATACCATTCTCTCTAAACCCTAAATCTTTCCCAATACACATATACACAAGCATTCTCCTCCCAATTTCTTTTCTTATCCCATCATATACATTCAATCCAATATATAACAATAACAACAACAATAACAACAACAACAATATGCAAAACTTCTAGGGCATAAATGAGGATATTACAATTCTCCCCCTCTAAAAAGAAATTTCGTCCTCGAAATTACCTGATATCAAAACTGAAACAACTGCGGGTACTGTTCTTGCATAAGTTGCTCACTTTCCCAAGTTGCTTCTTCTTTTCCATGATTCTTCCATAGCACTTTCACCAATGGTACACTCTTGTTCCTCAACTCTTTCACTTCTCGTGCCAAGATAGCAACTGGTTCCTCTTCAAAAGTCAAGTCTGGGCTCACTTCAATAGATTCAAATGGCAACACATGAGATGGATCCGACCTATATCTCCTCAACATAGAAACATGAAACACATTATGAATACGATCCAACTCAGGTGGCAAAGCAAGTCGATATGCCACTGGCCCAACTCTTTCTAACACTTCATACGGCCCAATGAAACGAGGACTCAATTTCCCTTTCCGACCGAACCTCAAAATCTTCTTCCAAGGAGATACTTTCAAAAATACCTTATCTCCAACATTAAACACTATGTCTCTCCTTTTCAGATCTGCATAAGACTTCTGTTGGTCTGAAGCTGCTTTTAATCTGCCTCGAATCAACTTTACTTTCTCTTCCGTTTCTTGAATCAAATCAGGGCCAATTATTTTACCTTCACCAAGTTCATTCCAACAAAGAGGTGTCCTGCACCGTCTACCATACAATGCTTCAAATGGTGCCATACCAATGCTGGATTGGTGACTGTTATTGTAAGCAAACTCCACAAGCGGTAAAAATCTGTCCCAACTTCCAGAGAAATCGATGACACAGCTCCTTAACATGTCTTCAATAATCTGTATCACCCTCTCTGACTGCCCATCTGTCTGAGGATGGAAAGCAGTACTGAAGTGTAGTCGAGAACCCAAAGCACTATGCAAACTCTTCCAAAACCTTGAAGTAAACCTGGGGTCTCTATCAGACACTAAAGAAGTTGGAACACCATGCAACTTTACAATCTCATGGATATACAGCTCAGCCAACCTCTCCAAAGAGTAATCCATCCGCACTGGAAGGAAATGAGCTGTCTTAGTCAATCTATCCACAATCACCCATATGGCATCATGCTTCTTTTGTGTCAATGGCAAACCAGACACAAAATCCATCGTCACTCTATCCCACTTCCATTCTGGCACTGACAACGGTTGCAACAACCCGGTTGGAACTTGGTGCTCTGCTTTAACCTTCTGACAAGTGAGACATTTCGATACAAACTCAACAATGTCTCTTTTCAACCCAATCCACCAATAATACTGTCTCAAATCATGATACATCTTCATATTACCCGGATGCATAGCAAACATCGACTGATGAGCTTCTTCCAAAATGACCTTTTTCAAAACAGCATCATCGGGTACACACAATCTGCTCTTGAACTAGAGACTCCCATCACTTTTCACAACAAAATCTCTAGATTTTCCATTTTTGCAATCTGAAATAATCTTTTGAATCTTCATATCCGTCATCTGAGCCTCTTTAATCTGATCTAGCAAAACTGGCTTCAATTGCAACTGTGCCAACAATGCACCATCATCACAAGGTACAAAATTGACATGCAATGCTCTCAACTCAACTAGCAACGAGAGCGAATACACAGTTAAACCAGCTACAGACTTCCGACTCAAGGCATCAGCAACAACATTTGCTTTACCTGGATGATAATCAATCAAGCAGTCGTAGTCTTTAATCAATTCTAACCATCTCCTCTGACGAAGATTGAGCTCTTTCTGGACACCCAAATACTTCAAACTCTTGTGATCAGTGTAGATGAAACATTTCTCCCCAATCAGATAGTGACGCCAAATTTTCAATGCAAATACAATGGCAGCCAATTCCAAATCATGGGTTGGATAGTTAAGCTCATGCGGTTTTAACTGTCGAGATGCATAAGCTATAACTTTCCCTTCCTGCATCAATACACACCCCAAACCTCTATGTGAAGCATCACTGAAAATCACATATGGTCTGCCTTCAACAGGTAAAGTAAGAACAGGCGCTTGAGTTAACATATCTCTCAACTGCTCAAAGCTCGCCTGACACTGATCCGTCCACAAAAACCTCACTCCCTTACGAAGCAATCTGGTGAGTGGAGTAGCTATCAAAGAAAACCCTTTCACAAACCGCCGGTAATAGCCTGCCAAACCCAGAAAACTTCTAGTCTCTGTCACAGACTTGGGTGGACTCTAATTCAATATAGCTTCAACTTTACTCGGATCAACTCTAATGCCTTCTGCTGAAACAATGTGTCCAAGAAAAGCTACTTGATTCAACCAGAACTCACACTTCGATAATTTGGCAAACAACTGCTTCTCTCTCAAAGTCTGCAACACAATCCGCAGATGCATATCATGTTCCTCTTCATTCTACGAATACACCAGAATGTCATCGATGAAGACCACTACAAACTGATCCAGATAGGGTCTAAACACCCTATTCATTAAATCCATAAAAGCTGCAGGTGCATTCGTCAGACCAAAAGGCATAACTAAAAACTCATAATGCCCATACCTGGTCCGAAAAGCTGTCTTCGGAACATCCTCAGCTCTGACTCTTAGCTGATGGTACCCAGATCTCAAATCAATTTTAGAAAACACAGCTGCACCCTTTAACTGATCAAAGAGATCATCAATTCTAGGCAAAGGATATTTATTTTTAATAGTCACCTTATTCAATTGCCTATAATCGATACACAACCTCAAGGTACCATCTTTCTTCTTCACAAATAGCACAGGAGCTCCCCAAGGAGAAACACTGGGGCGAATAAATCCTTTGTCCAATAACTCCTGTAATTGTACTTTCAACTCCCTTAATTCTGCTGGTGCCATTCTGTAAGGAGTAATCGAGATAGGAGTGGTACCAGGCAACAATTCGATACCGAACTCCACCTCTCTCTCAGGAGGCAATCCTGGCAACTCATCTGGAAAAACATCCGGAAACTCAGCAACTGTGGCAATGCTATCAATGGGAGAACCCTTCACTCTAGTATCCACCACATGAGCAAGATAGGCTTCACACCCCTTTCTAATCAATCTCCTAACTGCAACAGCTGAAACAATTAGGGAGGCTAGCTGTTCCTGCTCATTAGATACTAACACTTCTCTACCATCAACAGTCCTCAAGGAAACAATTTTCTTTTTACAATCCACCACAGCTCCATGTCGAGATAGCCAATCCATTCCTAAGATCACATCATATTCCTTAAATGGCATCTCAATTAAGTCTCCAAGGAACTCCTCACCTTGCACCCTCACTGCACTATCTCGGTGCACCTTACTCACAACCACACTATGCCCTAACGGATTTGTCACTAACACATCAAATCCTAGGGACTCAGCATGCACATCAAAAACAGGCAAAATAGATGCACTAATATAAGAATGGGTGGAACCTGGATCAATCAAAGCAAGTACTGAAGTATCAAATAAAGAAAAAGTACCAGCTATGACTGCCGATGCATCTGGCTGCCTCTGCATAACATACATCCTCTGGGAAGAACCAACCTCCTCTGGTCTATTCTCTCTGGATGCAGAACCTCCTCTGGAACTGAACCCAACTCTGCCTCCTCTGCCAAAGCCCCTGCTTCCTCGACCTCCCCTCACACTGGGCCGAGAAGCTGCAGTATCAACTGACACCTGCTCTTGCCTCTCAGGGCAATCTCTCACAAAGTGATCAGGTGATCCACACCTGAAGCATACCCCTGCAACACCAGCCTTCCAACAAGGACCACCATGCGGCCTACCACAATGGATGCAGATGGGTAAGGTGGATCTCTGAATCATAGGGGTTGGAGCACTCGCCACTGAAGCTGCAGGTCTAAATCTCTGTCTCTGTGACTGCACTGACCTACCCACTGGTCTCTGGCTTCTACTACTCCGAGGAACAAAACTTCCTCTACCCCTCTTCGCAGAAGAAGACCCTGCCTCGAATTGGGGCCTCCTAACTCTAGTCTCTTCCTCTGAAGCAGCTGCAATAACCTGAGCTCTCTCCACACTACGAGCTGCTGCCACAAGCTGGGAAAAATCAATATATCTTGAACCAGCCACATGACACATAAGAGAAGGCTGCAATCCCTCCTCAAACCTCCTGCATCTATCTATCTCATCAACTATAATACCCCCAACATATTCACTCAACCGGATAAATTCAACCTCATACTCCGTCACGGTCTGGTGATCCTGCTTCAAATCTAAAAACTCTCTTTTCTTCCCATCCTTATACTCCCTTGGAGTATACTTCAATTCAAATTCTCTCAGAAAGTCAGCATATGACAAAGTTGGTGGATCATCCATAGAATGGGGCACTGTCTTCCACCAACTATATGCATCCTTTTGTAGCAAAGATCTTGCATAGTCAAACTTTTCCTCAGGGGTGGCTTGCAACTGAATAAAAATCCTCTGAACTTTGTCAAGCCAATGCTCTGCTACAGCTGGGTCAGTAGTACCAAGGAAATCCTCCGCTCCATACTTCCTTAGTTTATCATAGTGCCTCACTGATACTGAAGGCTGAGGGGGTGGTGGCACTGGTTGCACAGGTGCTGGTCTCATAACTTCCATCATATTCCTGAACCAAGCTGGCGGAACATCCTCACCAACTGGTCTACCCGACACCGAAGCAGGTGCCTCCTCAACACTATCAATCCTAGCTCCCTCCTCAGGAGCAACACTCTCCGCACTTCCCTCAATTGATTGCCGTGAGTGGGGATCCATTACTACCTATATCTACAAACACAGCAGATTAAATCTTATTAAAGATCAAAGACTGCCAATCATAAATATGTATGTTATTCAAAAATTTACTTTTTAAGTAAAAATATTCTTTTTCTTACATTTTACCTAGGTTGAGAATCTCAAACCTAGGCTCTGATACCAAAACAATTGTAACACCCCCATATCCAATGCACACACACACCACAACCACAACAATGTAGCATATGTGCACCAAACATAGGAATGCTACATTTCTCTTAACATTTAGAACACTTTAAAACTTGATACAATACCCTTATCATCATACATTATAGAAAAATAGATCATTTACTTATAAAACAAAACATATTAGTTATGTATATATATATATATTTAAATATTACACAGCGGAAGTTATAAAATAATTACATATTTACACATTAAACATTTCTTTACAAAATATAAAGAAGTATACATGATTGGCAAGTCTGCTTTGATCTTTAAGTTCCCAAAAATGGGTTCCTCAAGGTCTACTCTCCCTTGGTCTTGAAGAACTACCGGGTTCAACTCTATCAACTCTATTACCTGCGCGATTAAACACTATCGCGCTAAGCCAACGACTTAGTAAGATAAAACATGCTATTGGTATGCTTTAATACAATACAATGTCAATTCTCAATTCATATTATACATGTAACCATTTATATGCAAAGCTAACATCATACCTTTACATTTCATAATTCAACATATAAATATATGCATATCACATTTCAATATCTTTTCTCATACTTCATTAACTAATCATTAAACAATCCATAAACAACACTAAACAAAGACAAGCATGGGCCCAAGACACACTAATATGCAATTCAATTTTCAGAGTTAATGCTTTGGTTTGTTATCACATTTATCAATATCATATACCCAATTAGGCTTCAAGGATCAAGTTCAACCAAGCTTCAAGGGGAGCAAAGCATGCTAAGCTTCTACCCAACTTGGCTTCAAGAACTAATCCAACCTAGCTTCAAGGGTGGTAACATCTCAATTAGGCTTCAAGGATACAATCCAACCTAACTTCAAGAGATTGTTACACTTATTAGGCATGCCACCAACAACAAACTCTGAAAATGGAATAACACATTAGCCACACAATTCATTTAGATTTCATTCTCAATTCTCATTATCATTTAGGCAAACATGCCTCATTTATCTCCATTGAATCACATTATATCTCATATAGCATCATTCATCATAGCCAAACACAATGGCATTGTCTCATATCATGTCTTATTTCATTACAATCCTCATAGCCAATCACAATGGCCTCATATATCATTTAAATCATCATAATCAATCACAAGTCACATTACATTATCATATAAGCAACATGCTTTACATCCTTTACTTACTTCAAATAAAACAGAACAGAACGATTATAGCGGTCGCACCAGGCTAAGTCGCGACCGTCCTCCACAATCAAAAGATGAAACTTTAACACAGTAGGTTTCGCGGTCAGAAGTTCGGTCTAAGTCGCGACCGCACTTCACAATCAAAGATGAAACCTTATCACAGTAGGTTTCGCGGTCAGAAGTTCGGTCTAAGTCGCGACCGCACTTCAATAATAGCGACCGTCCCAAATTACGTGTCTCATGCATAAACCCTAAATTTAACAAACTTTATTTTGTTTAACTTCAAACACATTATACACAACATAACCTCATTCAAATTGACACAATCAACATCCTCAACACTTATTTACATCTTCCAAACACATTAATAACATTTTTGATACCACAACACAATTACAACCAACACAAAGATCAACAAAAATAATCAATCAAAAATAACATAAACAACTCTTACCAATTCAAAACCCTAACTCAAACTCAACACAATTACTTCCAACACCTTCACCTGTTCAACTTCTCATCTATCAAACAATATCAATACTTAAAATCACACCATAAGCAATTGAATCATATCATCATCAAACCACAACTCAACTCAAGCATAACTTCAAAATAACAAGGGTAACAAGAGAAAACTTACCTTAAATTAAACTCATAACTTAAAATCAATTAAACACTTGAAAACACAACACAACACATCTCAAACCCACCAAATCACAAAATCACCAAACCCTTATTCACTTCCAACAAAACTTCCAAATAAACAAAGAAAACAAGAGAATACTTACTTTAGAAGAAGAATTTCCACCAATCCTTTGTCAAAACCTTGGATTACTTCTTCAATACACTTCTAGCATCAAGAACACTTATCTTTCCCTTTTGTTAATGGAGAGCCGGCCACTTCATGAAGAAAGAAGAAAATGATGAAGACACAAAGTCAATTTTTGCTTTTAATCTCCACCAAGTATTCTTATCCAAGCAAATACCAAAATGCCCTCAATCATATAACTAACTTTTTGTCTTATCTAAGCCCTTATATGTAATTACACACTTAACACAAAAATATCTTCTTCCACTTAACCAACACTTTGACTCTTCATTTGACCAATTTATATGTTATATATATCATCATATACACAACATATACCATTCTCTCTAAACCCTAAATCTTTCCCAATACACATATACACAAGCATTCTCCTCCCAATTTCTTTTCTTATCCCATCATATACATTCAATCCAATATATAACAATAACAACAACAATAACAACAACAACAATATGCAAAACTTCTAGGGCATAAATGAGGATATTACAACTCATGCATACATATACACTTACACACACTAGGCCCATCATTTCATTTAATGTGACCCAAAGATCCAAAACTAGGGACATAGTGTGACATCTCACCTATAGGACATCCCCTATCTACATTGGAGGCAAGTGTCAAATTTTACCCGAAGGCCACCTCCTCTCAACACCAAGGGCAAAGTGTTAAATTTATCATCTGAATGCCACCCTCCATCGACACTGGAGATAAAGTTTCTATCATCACTCAAAGGCCATCTCCTCGGCACTCTCTGAATAAGTGCAAGAATATTTAAGCAGGGAAAAAACTACAGACACTTAATTTTAGCCCTAACTAGTCCGGTCCAATTTGAAAAGGGCCAAATCATATCCAAAAATTTTAAACCTAGTCTGGTTTTAAAAGCTTAAAATAACTCTGGACCAATTTTAAAAGTCCAAAATTAGTCCAGACCAATCTTAAAATCTCAAAACAAGCCGAGCAGAGCCCAAAGCATAAAATCATAACAAATTGGCTTAGCCAATTCGTCATGGGCCTTAATTCTGGGTTTTAATTATGAGTTTTAGGCTTAATTGTGTCCAAATTCAATTTGAATTAGCTTAAAATTCTAATTGTAATAAGATTAGCAGAGAGAGTTTTTGAAAATTAAGAATTATGGAGTCGATTTAACCTAATTATGGGATATAAATATAGGTCTAAAAGGATTAATGGGGGACAATGAGGAGAAAAGGAAAAACACATAACCAAATCATCACAGCAACTTAGGAGGCATAAGCAAATGTCTCTAGTTTTCTTCGCTCAATCACAGTCAAAGTTGATATAGTTAGTAAGGTAGGTAACCATGTTCAACACTTTGAATTTGGTAGAGCCAACAAATGAAGGTTTAATTTTTGTGTTTAACTCATTTAAACTTACAGTAGCTATGTTTATCATTATTTCATCCATAAATTTGTAGTTCTTTAAATTTGTAATAGCAACTTCTATCCCAAAAAATAATATTATCATTCAATGGCCATCTAAATACTTGTTTCCTCCAATAGCAATAAGATTGTTAGCTTTAGACAGTAGCAAATTTCTATATTAAACTCTAATCTTGTTTTTAAAAATATAAAACCCTAGGAACCCTAATTTCATAAGTCTAAAGCCCTAATTCTTTAGGCTTAACCCTAGTTGGCAAGTTTTAGTCTAGTTCGCATATTAAGCTTTAGAATTATACTGTAAACCCTAACTTACATATGTTGGTCTTAATTTGCATCTTCAAATCTTGGTCTTGCATACTAGGTTTTAGTTTTAGGGTTAAACCTTAGTATGCATGCAAAGAACTCTAATTTACACCTTAAAAACCTAATTTGCATGTTCCAAATCCTTAAACCCTAGTTTTTATCTAAAAACCCTAATTTTTCCTTCAAATCCCTAAAACCCTAATTTTATACCGTAAAACCCTAATTTTATTACTAAAACCTTATCTTGCACAACTAAAACCCAATAATCCTAGTCTTGCACATTTAATATTTAATTTAAGGTTAAACACTAGATTTTATTGTTTGATTTATTGTTGTATGCCTTATGGTGGATGATGTATTTTGATTGTCTTATTGCTCATTTTAGTTAACTGAATTATGGTTGCTTACTTGGGTTTTAAAGTTATAAAAGGCATATTTTCACTTTGTGGGTGCCTTAGTTTTGATTATGTAATTTAATTTATCCTTTAAGGATTTTGGAATAATGTAAGCGACATGTTTCCATCAATTTGTGGGTGTCCTATTAATTTATTTGTATTTTTGGACTTTGAACATTGTAAGGAAATGTTTTCATCCTTGGATGGGTGCCTATTTGTTTGTTTTATTTCAATAATAAGATGGATGCTTATTTCTTTTAAGTTAATATGGATGATTTCATAATATTTAAGAATTCTATAATATTTAGACCTGAAAAGGAGGCCAGTTCCAATGAACCGGGTACTATAGGGGTGCCGGGTCATTCTCACTTTTTTCATCCATACATAACTTTTCGACCCCAATAAGGGGTAAGGAATTCCATAGAAATTGAGTCATCCACCCTTTTCTACTTCTTTCTCAGCCCATTCAGGTGGCGACTCCATTTATCCAGGCTTAGGCTCGTATTCTATAAGGCCCCGAGTCTAACGGTGCTGAAGTGACAAAAACCATTCCACCGAGAATGTGGGCAAAAATCCCGCTCACAGTGGTGACTCCACTGGGATGAGAGTAGTTAATTCCATTGGTCTTTATATTATTCTATGATATTATCATTGCATCACTTAGATTGCATTGTGTGTATGAGTTAGGATATCATGTGTAACCATTGCTATGTTGTGTAAGGGATACCATACTTTCACTCAAGGTATGGAGACCGAAAATGGTAGAACCACTCATAGCCTTGTACCTTTTGGTATATATTTGCTATGGGAACCTAAGCCTTTTTGCCCCAAAGACTAAAGCCCATGTAGTTGGCCTAGTAACTTTCCTTCGGTTTACCATAATTCCTTGTGGTTTGACTATGATTAACATGTCTTAGTTTGATCTTTTCTAATATGATCTAATTATGTTGTAAGCCTAAAATGATTTTAATCTTTTAAAGCCCAAAAGACTAAATCATTTTCAACCTCTTTTTTCAAAATGTTCTTTGGACATAAAATCTTTTAAGATGGGTCAAAAATCATTTTTCACATCATGTCCCAAGCACAAAGCCTAAGACTCATTTTGTAATAAACCATTTACAATGGGCTTTCAAACACTTTTTAAAATGGGCTCAAGACTATTCATTACAAACTTTTCTTATGGGCTTATAGCTATTAAGGACAATTATCAAATATTAAATTAATTTATGAGCCTAATTTATACCTAGACTTGTTAATCATGGGCTTATTTGAGGCATGGATCATTAGTTGTCTATTTTTGAATGATAAATCTATTTATGACACGCCCTTTAATGTAGTTTTAATCCACAACATAGAATAGAGCTATTTTCAATTAATCCAATGGATTAAGGCCTAATTAATGGAATTATCATGGACTGACTTCTATATTTAAAAATGTAACTATTGGTTAATTAGTTTGAGTGGATCTTTTGAAAGAAGAATATCCCATGTTGACGTTTTTTTGACCACATACCTAGAAAAAGAGACTCACCATTCATGTGTGGGTGATATAAGATTGGAAGGAATGTCCTTACTCTCTTTGATTGTTTTCTACATGCATATAAACATTGCATTACATAGCATTGATCCTTTCTGGCCAACATATCTGGAGTATAGGAGTTCAAGACCTTACGAAAACCCCACCTACAACTCAAAATCCATTGAGAATTTAGTCAATTTTACATTAAAGGCAAAGGAACCTAAGTAAGTTTAGAAGATGGTGAATGATGCCCTCAACTCCAAGATGGAAGAATTAAAGGAGGCCTTCTCTGAGACTGTGAGGAGTCAACTGCTTTCACTACTAGAGGATAATAATGTTGAAGCATCTGTTAGTAACAAAAAAAGGACAAGGGAAAGGCCAAGGTAGCAAAGGTGGCCTCTGATGAAGACAAGGTAGTAATGGATGATGCTGATTGGGATGCGTACTTCCAAGAACAAAAAGAAAAGCTAAAGGAAAAGAAGGTTGTAGAGAAGACTGAGTTTGCTGGTTTTGAAAAGATGATTGCTAATTTGGAGAAGAAGTTTGAAAAAAAGTTGAATATTGAGGAGGTGTCAGAGGTGGACAAGCTATTTGAGCAAGATGAAGAAGTTCCTTACAAGTTTATAATGCCTTCTTTTGAAAAGTTTGATGGAACCGAGAATCTCCATCTATACGTCAAGTAGTACATCACTGCCATGCAGTCTGCTAGAGCTACCATGGCTCAAACTCTAAGGTATTTCATGCTCTCATTAGACCATGTTGTGCAACACTGGTTCAACACCTTAGAGGAAAGAACAATGAAGAACTGGGATTTGTTGTACAAAGCCTTCATCCAGTTGTGTAGGTATAATGTTGAATTGGAAGTGACCCTAATAGAGGTAGAATCAATCAGGAAAAAGAAGAATGAGAACTTTGTTGACTATATGAAGAGATGGAGAAATAAGGCCGTATTTCTTTAGAAGAGGTTGAATGCGTCTGATTAGATTCAAATAATAGTGCAAGGTGCATTACCTAATGTTCATGAGTCGATGTCCCACACTCTTACTAGGGACTTCAATGACCTTCTCTAAGCCAAATTATGAATAGAATAATGGGAAAGGGAAAAGAACCATTTTTCCAGGAGAATGAATGAGAAATGGAGTTAACAGTCTGGCAATCAAGGTACGCAGAAGGCAATGGATGTCAATGCAACTGGTCAAGAAAATAGAAGATATTTTTTAGAGTTAGGAAAATCTCTTTCTTGGGTTTTCAATAAACTACAAAAGAAAGGGTTGTTATAGCAACTGGCTCCTTGACCTTTACCTTTTCCAAATCCTTTACTACCAAACTTTGATGCTAAAGCTTTCTATCAATTTCATCAAATGCAAGGGCATGAGAGAGACTAATGCATGTGGTTGAGACATGAGATTCAAAATCTAATTGATAGTGGAAAGTTGCCTAAACCCAATAAGCCTAGCACAAAAGACAACCATTTCCCTAGGTTCAACAGAGTGCCACCACCAACAACCTTTATGATAGGAGGGGGACTGAATGAGAAGGTCATCTTGTCATCATTTCAAGAGATAGGGGGATAAGCTACAAAAGAGGAGGTTTTGTTTGATGAATCAGATGTGGAAGAAAAGGCATTGATTATTTGTACTTTCAATGAGTTACGAGATTCCATTGATAGTAATGAGGAAAAAGAAACCAAGCAAGAGGAATGAGATTGGTCCAAACCTCAAGAAGAAGTGTTGAATACCCATTCAGAGCTCCACCAAAAGAAGCAAAGGTTGACAAGGGGAAGGATGTTATAAGAGAATTGAAAGAAGATGAAGATGATGTTGTCCTTAAGTAATTGAAAAGGACCCAAGCCAGCATCAGCATCTGGGACTTGCTGGCAACATCCAAGAAGCATCATGAGACTATGACCAAAGCTATAGCAAGCATGTAAATTTCTACTTTTGCAACACTAGAGGAGCTAGTTAGTTTCATGGAAACAAAAAGAATTGAAGAGGTGATGAAATGTAAAGAGAATCAAGAGGGCAACAACATTAAAGTTGGGATGGTTTCTTTTTCAGATGTTGACCTGCCGAAAAATGGAAGAGACCATGTCCGCTCACTTTTCATTAAGGTGGAGGTCAAAGGAAGGAAACCCCCTTATGTCATGGTTGATGATGGCTCTACTATAAATGTTTTCCCATACAAGATTTTACTAAAAATTTCCATGACTACTCGTGATCTGAGTTAGTCTATTGTGACAATCTGAGCTTATGACATTACAAAAAGATAAGCTGAAGGAACCTTCAAGACCCTAGTGAAGGTGGGTCCTATTGAATCTATTATAGAATTTGTGGTTCTTGATATAACAATCACCTTTGCATTTTTGTTGGGGTGCCCATGTTTTCACTCTCTTGTTGGAGTCCCTTCCACACTCCATCAAAAGAATAAGTTTCTAAGTGATGATGGGATGATACTAATTGAGGCAGAAAGCAGTGAAGTTGTTAACACCCTTATAGTGAAAAGGCCCCTTCATGGTTTCCAAATAGCTGGTATTTCTAAAGATATGAAAATAGGATCTAAGGTTCTAGCCATAATGAAGCAAATGAACTATTTGCCAGGAATAGGACTTGGGAAAGGAAAAGAAGGCATGATAGAACTTCCCAATTTTAAGACTTAAGTATCAAGAAAGGGGTTGGGATATGAAGAGACAGATGAAGGAACTCCATTAAAGGGAGACAAGAAGATGGAATTCCCTCCACTTGAAGAGATTTTTGTCAAAGCACCTGAGTTGAGCCTGCTACAAAGGAAACCAGAGCCTTTCATGTCATGGGAAAGATGATCCCTAGGTTCAAAATCTTTGCTGATGTTACTGAGTTTGCTAAATGGGTGAAGAAACATATCATGCCACCAACTGACCAAGAGAAGAAGAAGGAAGCTGGCCCAAAGTCCTGAAGACTCTAGAAGCTGCACTCATTGAAGATCAATTTCAGAATATTGCAATATGTGATGATGAGAGCATTGATGTTGATTTTGATTTTGATTTTTCTACTCTTTACGAGGAAGATGATGTTTTCTTTTCCAAAATGAATGCAATAAAGTCTAATTTTGCTTACTTGCATGATGCTTTTCCGAATGGTTGTAAGCATTCATGTGGTGATTACATGAGCATTTTTAATATTAACTCTGTTGACACACAATCATTAAATTTGGGAAAAACCAAAAATCCTAAAAATATTAGCATAGCATCCGACCTTACTCCTAAAGAGAGAGAGAATTGAAAAAATATTCAAAAAATATGAAGAATTCCTTGCTTGGTCTTATAAGGATATGCTCAAAATTGATCGAGATATTATTGAACACATGATTCTAATCTACACTCACATAAAGCCTATTAAGTAGAAGTTAAGGCGCCTAAGACCATAATGGGTAGAATTGATAAAAGAAGAAGTCACCAAACAGATACAAGTGAAGTTTTTGGAAGTAATAGTTTACCCTAGCTGGTTGGCCAATATTTTCCTAGTACCAAAGAAAGATGAGAGAATAAGAGTTTGTATGGATTATAGAGACCTAAACAAGGCTTCCCCTAAGGATGACATCCCTTTACCCCATATAGATGTCCTAATTGATAACGCAGCCTCTAGTGTGCTACACTCCTTTATATATGGATTTTCTGGATACAATCAAGTGTTAATGGCCTCGGAGGATAAAGCCAAAACTGCTTTTTATAACTACATAGGGTATATTCTACTGCAGGGTGATGCCGTTTAGATTAAAGAATATAGAAGCAACTTACCAGAGAATGGCCACTACCTTATTTCATGATATGATGCATAAGGAGGTTGAAGTGTATGTTGATGATATGATGGTAAAATAAAAAATAAGAGAGCAATATTTATAAAATTCAAAAATTTCTTTGAAAGAGCAGACAAGTATAACCTTACTTGAACCCAAAAAAGTTTGTGTTTGGAGTTACCTCAGGTAAGATGTTGGGGCATGTCATTAGCCCAAACAACATTGAGATTGATCCTGATAAAGTTAAGGCAATCAAGGATATGTTGGCTCCTAAGATGGAGAAGGAAGTCAGATGGTTTATTGGAAGGTTACAATAGATAAGCAGGTTTATTGCTAAACTCAACCATTTGTGAACCCATCTTTAAACTGTTCAAGAAGAATCAACTGATATAATGGAACAATGAGTGTCAGAAGGCTTTCGAGTGTATAAAAGAATATATGTTGAATCCATCTGTCCTTAAACTGCTTAAGCCTGGTAGACCTTTGATATTGTATTTAGTAATAGAAGATGGATCAATAGGAGTAATGCTAGCTGAAGCAGACAAATCCGGAATCGAGTATGTAATCTACTACATAAGTAGAAAATTCCAACCTTGTGAGGTCAAGCATAGTGTCATTGAAAAGACTCCATATCAAAAGACTTAAGGCAGGTAATCTAGTGCTAAATTTAGGCCAAGCTGGGAAGGACCTTGTAGACCCTTAATTTTTGACCCATTCAAATCCGATAGTCTAAAATAATTTTTGTGGTATTTTATTTATTTTAATAATATTTTAATTACTAATAATATCTAATAGTTATTTTTAATAAAAATATAAAATATAAAAAATATAAAAAAATAAAAAAATTGGATGGATTGGAGAGCGACGCCACGCTGCCACGCGGCAGCCCATTTCACCGCAGAAATTATCTGCGGCAAATTGGTGACAGATAGCAATCGGGGATGAATTAGGCACTGCCCAATTCGACGCAGCCAATTTTGCGATGAATTGGCTTGCTAGCCAGCTCGCCGTGCCCTTTTTTGCCAGTGCAATTTTTGCCAATGCAGCCCAAGGGCCCGACAGCCCGTGCTGCCGATTTTTTGACAAATTTTATTTTACCCGATTTTCTAATTTTTCCTAAACAATTGATATTTTCTTATTAAAATAGGATTAGGAATCTTTATTTTTCCTATAAATACTAGCATTAAACATAAGGATTAAGGGATGAAAAAAAAAAAAAGAAAAACACCCTAAGAAAAAAGAGAGACGGGGAAAACACTAAAGGGGGAAAAACGGAGAAAAACCTAGGAGAAGAAAAAAGAAAAAGAAGAGGAGGAGAAAAAAAACCCTAAGAAAAAGCAGAGGGCTACAATCGAGATTAAGAAAGATTAAAACAGCAAAGCAGAAATAGCAAAAATAAATTATCAACAATCGAGGAGTAAACAACGAACACTCATCAATCAATCAATCCATCGAAGGCAGTAACACTGCCTTTGTTATTGTTCATGCAGAAAATAATTTGGTGGAACCTTCAATGCAGGTTTTGTTTCTTAATCTTGAATTTGCTTAAACATTCAATTGTTATATCAGTCTTGTTCTTACTGGTTTTTGTTTGTTTATTTTTATTATCACTTTGATTCAATAGTATAAATTGGTAACCCTAATTATATATTATATTCATTATTGTTTCATCCAATAGCTCAAAAATCCAGAGAAATCCAAAAGCCCCGAACTATCTTCTTAATTCTCTAAACCCTAAACTTCTTTACAGTTTCTAAAAACTTTAATCTTAATTATTTCTATAAAACTCTAAACTGTTCTCTTAAATCCTAAGATTGAATATGTTTTCCAAATTATATAAAACCCTAAACTATCTTATCAATTCTCAAAACCCTAACCTAGTGCCTTAATTCCATAATTTTCCTAAACCCTAATATTCTTAAAACTCAATCCGAGAAAACCATAATTTATTCCCAAAATACCAAAACCTCATTTTTCAAACCCCCATCCAATAAACCTAATAAACCTTTAAGCTCAAATCTAATAAATTTCATAAATCTTTCTCTCCAGTAAACCTAAAAAATCTTAAACCCTAATCGCAATCTTTTAAAATTATAAACCCTAATGTCTTAAGGTTCCAAAACCCTAATTTCATGACATTAGTCTTAAACCCTAATTTGATTAACCAAAAACCTTACTACTTTCTTAAATTTATAAAATCCTTATCCATTCCATTTTTCCAAAAATCCTCACAGTGGCCTAAATAATAAATATAATAATCTCAAAATCTCAAAAACCTAAATGTTAATTAAAGAACCCTAAATTAAGACATAAACCTAAATTTGTATCTTTATTGCTTTATTTAATTTTAGATTTGATTATGTAGTTTATTATATATTTTGATGGTTGATTTATTTAATTTCAATGCTTGATTTATTTAATTTATCATAGATGGATATTTTCTTTATGATTATGATTATGATTTGTTTATTTTGGTATTAAAATTGTAAGAGGCATGTTTCCACTTTGTGAGTACCTCATTAATTAATTTTAATTTAATTTAAATTGCTTTTATATTTTGGACCAATGTAAAGGACATGTTTCCACCTTTCGGTGTGTGTGTTATTTAGCTTAGACATGGACAATGTAAGGATATGTTTCCATCATCGGATGGGTGTCCATTTATTTGTTTTGTTTGGATATTGTTTTGATTTTAATATAATGATGCTTTATTTTAATTATTGCATGTAGTATGGATAATATTTTTTATATTTAAGAATTTTATAATATTAAGACCTGCAAAGGAGGCCGGTTCCAATGAACTGGGCATTGTGGGGGTGCTGGGCCATTTCTCACCTTCTCCACACGTACCCAACTTTTCAAACCCATTAGGGGTTGGGGATTCCTTAGGAATCGAGTCATCCACCCCTTTCTTTTTCCTAGCCCATCCGGGTGGCGACTCCATTTTCTCTGGGCTTAGGCCCGTGTTCTCTAAGGCCCCAAGCCTAAACAGTGCCAAAGTCGCAAGAACCATTCCACTGGGAGTGGGAGCAAAAATCCCCGCTCACAGTGACGACTCCACTGAGGATAAGATAAGTTGATTCCATTGGTCTTTTTATTATTCTTTTCTTTCTTATCATGATATTATCCATTGCATCATATTAGATTGCATAGTGTTCATGAGTTACGACGCCCGTGTTACCCATGTTGTGTTATGTAAGGGATACCATACTTTCACTCGAGGTATGAAGATCGAGCATGGCATAACCACTTAGCCTTGTACCATTTGGTATATACTTGTTATGTGAACCTAAGCTTTTTAACCCAAAGACTAAAGCTCATGTAATTGGCCTAGCTACTTTCCTTAGGTTTTACCCCAAATGCTTGTTGTTTGACTATGGTCAATTTGTCTTAGCTTAAATCATGGCTTATTTGGTTTGTTCTTTTTCTAATATTACCTAACTACATTGTAAGCTTAAAATAAATTTTTCTTTAAAATCCAAAAGACCAAAACTATTTTCAAAACTTTTCAAGAAGGTCTTTGGACATAAAACTTTTCTAAATATAAATTAAAAATTCTTTTGCTCATGACCCAAATAATATGCCCAAAATCCATTTTTTTCTAAAATCTTTTTATAATGGGCTTAGAAATAAAATTATTTTCATCTAACCTTTTCTTACAAAGAGCTTGCAAATTATTTAGGTCAATCACAAAATACCAAAAATCAATTTTGAGCCTAGTTTATACTAAGAATAATTAATCATGGGCTCGTTTTTGGCATGAATTATTAGTTACTTATTTATGTGAGAAATCTATTTATAATAAACCTCTTAATTTAGTTTTAATTCAATACAGCAAAAAAGCTATTTTAGTTGGTTAAATGGATTAAAGCCTAATTAATGAGAAATATCATGAACTGATTTCCATTTTGGAAATATAACTATTGGTTGAAACGTCCGAGAGAAATATTCAAAAATAAGATACCCCATGTTGGTATTTTGCTAACCATATTACTTAGGAAAAGAGACTCGCCATTCGTGTGTGGAAGTTATAAGGTTGGAAGGAACATCCTAATTATCTTTCTGTGTTTATTTTTTGTGCATACATACATTTGCATCTCATATCATTGATCCTCTCTGGGTCACAGCCCTGGATTACGACAGATTAAAAGCTTACGACAATCCGACCTACGCGGAAGACAAAGAATCTAGCAACAACTCAATCACTTTCTCACCAAAAGCAATGGAGCCCGAACAAATTCAAAGAATGGTGGATGAATCCCTCAATGCCAAGATGGAAGGAGGCCCTGGCCAAGACCATGAAGAATCAATTGGCTGCAATTTTAGGGAACAATGTCGAAGTATCTGCTAGCACCAAGAAGCCAAAGGACAAAGGGAAGGCTAAAGTTGGTGAAGTGGCTTTTGATGATGATGACGATTGGGCTCAATACTTCCAAGATCCTCAAGACAAAAAGGAGCCAAAGGTTGTTGAGAAGACAACTGTTGAAAAGACCGAGACATCTGATGTTGAGAAGATATTGCTGATTTAGAAAAGAAATTTGAAAAGAAGTTGAAAACCAAAGTGATGTCCGAGATTGACAAACTATTTGAACAAGATGAGGACGTCCCTTATAAGTTCAAGATGTCTTCCTTTACTAGATACAATGGTACTAGAAACCCTCATCTCCATGTGAAGCAGTACATCACTGCTATGCAGTCTACCTGAGCCACTAAGGCTTAAACTCTAAGATATTTCATGCTCTCATTGGACCTTGTTGTCCAAAATTGGTTCAACACCTTAGAGGAAAGTACTCAAAAAGATTGGGACATGTTGTACAAGGCTTTCATTCAATAATATGGATATAATGTCGAGATGGAAGTTACCTTAATGGAAGTTGAGTCCATTAGGCAACGATCAAATGAGAATTTTGTGGACTATGTGAAAAAGATGGAGAAATAAAGCTACTTTGCTCAAGAAGAGTCCTAATGAATCTGATCAAATAAGGATGATTGTGAGAGGGGTGTTGCCTAGTCTTCGTGAAAGGATGTTGTGAGTGGGGATTTTTGCCCCCACTCCTGGTGGAATGATTCTTGCAACTTCGGCACTGTTTAGGCTCGGGGCCTTAGGGAACACGGAACTAAGCCCGAAGAAAATGGAGTCGCTGCCCGGACGGGCCGAGAAAAAGAAAGGGGTGGATGACTTGATTCCTAAAGATTCCCCAACCCCCTAATGGGTTCGAAAAGTTGGGTACATGTGGGGAAGGTGAGAAATGGCCAAGAACGCCCGGTTCATTGGAATCGGCCTCCTTTGCAGGTCTTAATATTATAAAATTCTTAAATATAACAATATTATTCATATTATATGCAACAATTAAAATAAAGCATCATTATATTAAAATCAAACTAATGTAAAAAAACAAATATATGGACACCCATCCGAGGATGGAAACATGTCCTTGCATCATTCATGTCTAAACTAGATAGGACACTCACCGAAATATGGAAACATGTCCTTTACATTGATAAAAAATATATAAGCGATTTAAATTACATAATACTTAACTAATGAGGTACCCACAATGTGGAAACATACCTCTTACAATTTTAATACTAAAACAAACAAATAATGATAATAAAGAAAATAATCAATCCATGATAAATTAAATAAATCAAGCATTGAAAATAAATCAACCGTCAAAACATACAATAAATCACATAAGCACATTTAAAATTAAATAAAGTAAACAAAGATGCAAATTTAGGTTTATGTCTTAATTTAGAGTTCTTTAATTAATAATAAGGGTTTTAGGGATTTTGGAATTATTGTTGTTATTATTTAGGCTACTGTGAAGATTTTTGAAAAATGAAATAGATTAGGGTTTTATAAATTTAAGAAAGTAATATGGGTTTTGGTTAATCAAATTAGGGTTTAGGATTAATATCATGAAATTAGGGTTTTGAAATCTTAAGACATTAGGTTTATAATTCATGTTTACTGGATTGTTATTTTAAGTTTGCTGGATCATGGTTTTAGGGTTTAGATCCATTAAATTGGGTTTTAAGTTCACTGAATTAGGGTTTAGGAAAACTTAGGGTTTACTGTTTTATTTTTCAAGAAAATTAGGGTTTTTGGTATTTTAGAAAACATGTTTAGTTTTAGGATTTAAGAAAATAGTTTAGAGTTTTATAAAAATAATTATTATTTTTAGAAAACATAAAGAGAACTAGGGTTTGGAGATTTAAGAAAATATTTGAAAATTTTGGACAAAAAGTTATGGTTTAGATGAAAATAGTTAGGGGAAAACAATTTAGGGTTTTAAAGCTTTTGGAAATAGAAGAATAGTTTTAAGGTCTTTAAGGTTTATGGAAAAAGAAAAATAGTTTAGGGTTTTAAGGTTTTGGAAACAGAAGAGTAATTTTTGGGTTTTTAAGGTTTTGGAAATAGAAGAAACACTTTTAGGGTTTTTAAGATTTTTTTAAAAGCAGAAAAGATAATTTAGGTTTTTAAAATTTTGAAAATAGAAGAAATACTTTTAGGGTTTTTAAGTTTTGATCGCCGACTAATGGCTACTGGATGAATGTATGATTTAATGTAAAATATATTATTAAGTTTAATAATTTTGGTTACTTAAAAAACAAATGATGGAAACAATGTAAATAACATTAAATCAAAAATTTATAATCAAACATTCGTTCGTTGGTTCCTCCACAATTTGCTTCTGAATGAATAAAGACAAAGGCAGTGTTACTGCCTTTGAATGGATTGTTGATTGCTTTCTTTGTTGCTAATCTCTTGTGCTAGGGTTTTTTTTGTCTATTTTTTTCTCCAATAAAGACTAATCTTTTCGATCCAATCCCAGTCCAAATTTCTCTCATTTTCTTCTGTGTTTTAATGTGGTATTTATAGGAAAAATAATCATCTTACTTCTAATTATCTAAGAAATTAAAACCCTTTAGGAAAAGAAACCAAAACCAAATAGAATTTTGTTTCGGAAAAAACTGCGCTGGCAAAAAAAACTGCTCTGCGGGCTATGAAAATTTGCGAGCGAGCTTGAAAATTGTTGGGGCAGGCGCCAATTTGCCGCAAGAAGCCAATTTGCCCGCAGGAAATTCCTGCGGGGAATTGGCCCAGCCGATTTACTTTTGATTTGTCGTCGATTTTTTATTTTTTTATTTTTTTATTATTATTTTAACTTTACTAATATTATGCCTTTTTTATTTTTATTAAAAATTATAAATAATAAATACTAAAATAAATATTATTTAATTAAAATACCACAAAAATTATTTTGAACTGTATAAAAAATAACAGACCGGACTGGGTCAAAAATTAAGGGTCTATAGTTTGCCCCCTGCTTGAACGATCTGAGACTACAGCAAAAGAGACTGAAAAGCAATAAGACTTAATTTTTTGAGATAGTTGAGGTTTTGGGTTCTGGACCCGGTTCGAGTTCTGTACTCAAGGATAATTTTAGGTTCTAGACCTAAGGATAATTTGGGTTTTGGACCCGAGCTAAGTTCTAGACTTAAAAAAGATTTTAGGTTCTGGACCTAAGGGTAATTTGGGTTCTTGACATAAAACCATATTTGGATACTTGATCCTAAACTGGACTTGGATACTCGATCCTAAACTGGATTTGGATACTCTATCCTAAATGGATTTGGATACTCGATCCTAAACTAGATTTGGATACTCGATCCTAAACTATATTTGGATACTCTATCCTAAACTAGGTTTGGATACTCAATCCTAAATGGATTTGGATACTTGATCCTAAACTAGGTTTGGACACTCGATCCTAAACTGGATTTGGATACTCGATCCTAACTGGATTTGGATACTCGATCCTAAACTTGATTTGGATACTCGATCCTAAATGGATTTGGATACTCGATCCTAAACTGGATTTGGATACTCGATCCTAATTGGATTTGGATACTCGATCCTAACTGGATTTGGATACTCAATACTAAATGGGATTTGGATACTCGATCCTAACTGGGTTTGGATACTCAATCCTAAATTAGATTCGAATGTGAGTTTGAAAATATTTTGTATACGCATAAACTCAAAAATTAAAATGGAGAAACTTTGCCCCCTGTGTAGGCTCAATCCCATGATTTTTCTATGAGGGCTCTAATTGATGTTTGTATTGTCTAGCTCTTCACACAAACACACACTTCTACTCTTTGCAAAATTACTAGAGCCTTCTCAAGCAATAGGTTTTCCATGCCCCCTGATTTGATATCTTCTTTTGATTCTTTACTTCACAAGGTGTTTGCTGTTCACTTTGACAATAAAAGACAAGAAAGTGCGATGTGATATGCTCATGTATGCATGATATGCATGAATAATACTTAAAATGGTTCCATCGACCCACAAACCGAGGTGATCAGCAGAAGTGTTCTCATTGACTCCTTTCAAATGCCCATTCAAGTTTTACATTGAAATGACAGAAAGCTTTGCATTTATGGATTTTATCTTCAAGATGTTGAAAATATGAATAATGGAGGCTCCAAATAGCAGAGATACATCCATTTCAAATTATGATTTAGTATGTCAATTGGTAGCTTCTTCATAACCTTGCCAGTAATTATTTCCTTTGCCCACTGTGTCCTTTGAGGTTTGACTGTTCAAGAAATTTCTCTTAACTTGAAGGATTTGTATGTCAAAAACATTTTTTATTTTTTGAATTTTCATTTTGAAATCAAATTTTGGCTTTGCCAAATCAATGTCAATGTACCTCAGGACTTGATATTTCCAAATTAACATATCTATATAACATGACAACCCTAGTTACCATACTAAACTCGGGAATTATTTTTATTTAAGCAAGAACTGTTGCACTTCAGATAGGCACATACACATTACTTGGCCAAAGGTCTCATTGAGTTTAAATATTGTCTATCTCATATGCATGCTTATTCAAACTATCTCCACTAGTAGACTCTACCTACCAAGAGAGATCAACAAGTCTTTAATAGGCTTGAAATGTGGTCTATAAGGGACACGGGTTTAAGTGAAGGCCATTTTGAGATAGGAGCTGATGTGACACAATGGACAAACCTTCACACTACATACTACTTGTTGGAACTTTAGAGAGTTGGGAGCATGAAAAGATAGAGCTTTGAACATTCTTCTTTCTTTTTGGTGTTAACCCGAATCTTGATTGGGATAGTCTTTGCCTTTGCAAAAAGTTTGGTACCCAAATTTGCTTCTTTTCTTCTTCTCCCTTTTCTTTCTTTTTATTTTTCTTACTCTTCCCTTTTTTTGAGCATTTTATCATTTTGTTCTTCTTCCTTGTAGGACTGTCAAGTATAGAGCTTTCAAGAACTAGATGGTCTTTCTCCCTTTTCTTTGATTTTGATTGAATCTTTGGTTGGGTTGGACCAATCCAAGTCAAACTGTCTTTATAAACCAAATGGAAGCCTTTTTCTGCTTTAAGTAAAAGAGAACTCAGTTGGATTTCTGAACCATTTTGGGTTTTCTTTTTTACTTTTCTTTTTTTTTTTTTTCTTTTTTTGTCTTTTTTTTTTGTCCTTTTTTTTGTCTTTTTTTTGTTTTGTTTTCTTCTCTTTTTTTCGGTTCTAGCTTTAAAATAGTTATCTTATTTGTACCAACTTGGGTTTCTAATAATGAATGAGTGGAGTGACATAAATCTTCTTTAACAAGGATAAATCATTTGTTACTCTAATGTTGTCTTGATATATTGGAGATATTAGGAAAACTTCAACTACCATTGAGAACTTCAATTACCCTTATGGTTTTGAGAACTTCAACTATCTTCATGGTCTTGACTATTCATTTCTTTCTTTGATCTTCTTGCCTCTTCATCTAAGTGATCATAAGACTTGTCAAAAGTATCACAACAGCTCAGGGTAGGTTGTTGGGGTTTGTAAGCCAATGAAAAGAAAGCTAAAAATTTCATGAAGGCTCAAAGGGACAACTAGGGATTAATATTTAATTGGGTGGATACTAGCTGTTGGCTAACCAAACAATGCCTAGATCATTTGTCTCTTAAATAAGTAGAGTTCAATTTTGCCTCGAAAATTTGTCAAAACATGTTCTAAGACTGACTAGGACCTAGACAACGATAATTATGCAGGAGCCCTCTCTAAGTATGCATACACAACTCAATGCTATAGAGTAATTCCCTCACCTAGTAAAGTCATTCAATTCATGATTCATATATTAATTCATGAATTATCAAGCTAGATTCCTCATTGGTTGAGCACCAAAATGATCAAAGACCAACAAAAATTTTGACAAAAAAAATTTATTTCAAGCAACTTTAAATTTGAAAAACACAGTTGTTCCAATTAGATATTAAAGAAAGCAAAATTGAAAAACAACATTCAAACTAAGGAAAGTTTGTTGAGTTAAGCTCCTTCTCCTTTCACATCTTCAACATTTCCATTTTGAAAAGAGGATAAGACAAGATCTTCTTCTAATCCTTTTCCTACCATGAAGGTTATTGGCGGTGGTACTCTTCCAAATTTAGGCAAAGGGTTGTTCTTGGTATTGGGCTTATCCGGCTCGGGTAGCTTATCACTGTCAATCAAATCTTGGATCTTGTGCCTTAGATGAGCACATTTATCCGTTTCATGCCCTTGCATTTGATGAAATTGACAGAAGGCCTAAGCATTGAAGTTTGGTGGCAGGGGATTATGTGGCAGTCGAGGAGCCAACGGTTGTAATAACCCTTTCTTTTGCAGCTTGCTGAAAACCCAAGATAGAGGTTTCCCCAATTTTGAAAATTGTCTTTTATTTCCTTGACCAATCGCATTAACATCAACTTCTTTTTGCATGCTTTGATTGCTAGGCTGATAATTCCCTTTCTCATTTCTTCTTATTGAAAAGCGATTCTTCTCCCTTTCCCATTCTTCAATTTGCAGACCAGCTTGGAAAAGATCTTTGAAATCACGGATGAGCGTATGAGACATCCTTTCACGAAGACTAGGCAACACCCCTCTCACAATCATTCTTATTTGATCATATTCATCGGGCCTCTTCTTGAGCAATGCGGTCTTATTTCTCTATCTTTTCACATAGTCCACAAAATTTTCATTTGGTTGTTGCCTAATGGACTCAACTTCCATTAAGGTGACTTCCATTTCAACATTGTATCCATATTGTTGGATGAAGGACTTGTATAGCAGATCCCAACTCTTTTGTGTTCCTTCTTCTAAGGTATTGAACTAATTTTGGATAATAGGATCCAAAGAGAGCATAAAGTACCTTAGAGTTTGAGCCTTAGTAGCTCGGGCAGACTGCATAGTAGTGATATAATGCTCCATATGGAGATGGGGATTTTTGGTTCCATCAAACTTTGCAAAAGATGGCATCTTGAATTTGTACGAAACTTCTTCGTCTAGTTCAAATAATTTGTCAACTTCGGACATTTCTTTGATTTTTAGTTTCTTTTCAAATTTCTTTTCTAAATCAGCAATCATCTTCTCAAAATCAGAATTTTCAGTCTTTTCAATAGTGGTCTTCTCAATAACCTTTGGCTCCTTTTTGTCTTGAGGATCTTGGAAGTATTGAGCCTAGTCGTCATCATCATCAAAAGCCACTTCACCAACCTTAGCCTTCCCTTTGTCCTTTAGCTTCTTGGTACTAGCAGATACTTCGGTATTATTTCCTAAAATCACAGTCAATTGGTTCTTCATGGTCTCAGCTAGAGCCTCTTTTATTTCTTCCATCTTGGCATTGAGGGCGTCATCCAGCATTCTTTGAATTTGTTCAGGCTCCATTGCTTTTGGCGAAAAAGTTATTGAGTTGCTACTAGATTCATCATCTCCGGTGTAGGTCGAATTGATGTAAGCTTTTGAACTTTCATAATCTAGGGCTGTGAGCCAGAGAGGATCAATGATATGAGATGCAAATGTATGCATGCATGCATGTATACATAAACAATCAACAAAGAAAGATAAATAGGACGTTCCTTCCAACCTTATAACTTCAACACACGGATGGTGAGTCTCTTTTCCTAGGTATATGGTTAACAAAATACCAACATGGGGTATCTTATTTTCAAATATTTCCCTCGACGTTTCAACCAATAGTTATATTTTCAAAATGGAAATCAGTTCATGATAATTCCCATTAATTAGGTTCTAATCCATTCAACCAACTAAAGTAGCTTTTTATGCTATATTGGATTAAAACTAAATTAAGAGGTTTATTACAAATAGATTTCTCACTTGAAAAAGTAACTAATGATTCATGCCAAAAACAAGCCCATTATTAATTATTCTTAGTATAAGCTAGGCTCACAATTGATTTTTGGTATTTCATAATTGACCTAAATAATTTGCAAGCTCTTTGTAAGAAAAGGTTGGATAAAATAATTTTTTTTAAGCCCATTGTAAAAAGATTTTAGAAAAAATGGATTTTTGGCTTAATATTTGGGTTATGAGCAAAAGAATTTTTGATTTGTTTTTAGAAAAGTTTTATGTCCAAAGACCATTTTAAAAAGTTTTGAAAATAGCTTTGGTCTTTTGAACTTTAAAGAAAAATTTATTTTGAGCTTATAATATACGTAGGTCATATTAGAAAAAGAACAAACAAAATAAGCCATGATTTAGACCAAGATAAATTAACCATAGTCAAACAACAAGCATTTGGGGTAAAAGCCTAAGGAAAGTAACTAGGCCAATTACATGAGCTTTAGTCTTTGCGTAAAAAGGCTTAGGTTCCCATAGCAAGTATATACCAAATGGTATGAGGCTATGAGTGGTTATGCCATACTCGATCTCCATACCTTGAGTGAAAGTATGGTATCCCTTACATAACACAACACGGGTAACATGGGTGTCCTCACTCACGCACACTATGCAATCTAATATGATGTAATGGATAATATCATGATAAGAAAGAATAAAATAATAAAAGGCCAACGGAATCAACTTCTCTTATTCCAAGTGGAGTCGCCACTGTGAGCGGGGATTTTTGCCCCCACTCCCGGTGGAATGGTTCTTGTGACTTTGGCACTGTTTAGGTTTGGGGCCTTAGAGAACACTGACCTAAGCCCATAAAAAATGGAGTCGCCACCCGGACAGGCTAGGAAAAAGAAATGGGTGGATGATCAATTCCTAAGGAATCCCCAACCCCCTAATGAGTTCGAAAAGTTGGGTATGTGTGGGAAAAGTGAGAAATGGCCCAGCATCCCCACAACTTTCGGTTCATTGGAACCGGCCTCCTTTGCAGGTCTTAAAATTATAAAATTCTCAAATATAACAATATTATCCATATTACATGCAACAATTAAAATAAAGCATCATTATATTAAAATCAAATCAATGTCTAAACAGAACAAATAAATGGATACCCATCCAAGGTGGAAACATGTCTTTACATCATCCATGTCTAAACTAGATAGGACACCCACCGAAAGATGGAAACATATCCTTTACATTGATCCAAAATATAAAAGCTATTTAAATTACATAATACTTAACTAATGAGGTACCCACAAGGTGGAAACATACCTCTTACAATTTTAATACTAAAACAAACAAATAATGATAATAAAGAAAATAATCCATCCATGATAAATTAAATTAATCAAGCATTGAAAATAAATCAACCATCAAAACATACAATAAATCACATAATCACATCTAAAATTAAATAAAGTAAATAAAGATATAAATTTAGGTTTATGTCTTAATTTAGAGTTCTTTAATTAATAATTAGGGTTATGGGGATTTTGGAATTATTGTTGTTATTATTTAGGCTACTATGAAGATTTTGGAAAAATGAAATAGATTAGGGTTTTATAAATTTTAGAAAGTAATATGGGTTTTGGTTAATCAAATTAGGGTTTTGGAATCTTAAGACATTAGGTTTATAATTCATGTTTACTGGATTGTTATTTTAAGTTTGCTGGATCATGGTTTTATGGTTTAGATCCATTAAATTGGGTTTTAAGTTCACTAAATTAGAGTTTAGGAAAACTTAGGATTTACTGTTTTGTTTTTTGAGAAAGTTAGGGTTTTTGGTATTTTAGAAAACATGTTTAGTTTTAGGATTTAAGAAAACAGTTTAGAGTTTTACAAAAATAATTATGATTTTTAGAAAACGTAAAGAGAACTAGGGTTTGGAGATTTAAGAAAACATTCAGAAATTTTGGACAAAAAGTTATGGCTTAGATGAAAAATAGTTGGGGAAAAACAATTTAGGGTTTTAAAGCTTTTGGAAATAGAAGAATAGTTTTAAGGTCTTTAAGGTTTCTGGAAAAAGAAAAATAGTTTAGGGTTTTAAGGTTTTGGAAACCGAAGAGTAATTTTTGGGTTTTTAAGGTTTTGGAAACAGAAGAAACCCTTTTAGGGTTTTTAAGATTTTTTTAAAAGCAGAAAAGATAATTTGGGTTTTTAAGGTTTTGGAAATAGAAGAAATACTTTTAGGGTTTTGAAGTTTTGATCGCTGACTAATGGCTACTGGATGAATGTATGATTTAATGTAAAATATATTATTAAGTTTAATAATTTTGGTTACTTAAAAAACAAACGATGGAAACATTGTAAATAACATTAAATCAAAAATTTATAATAAAATCTCCATTCATTGGTTCCTCCACAATTTGCTTCTGGATGAACAAAGACAAAGGCAGTGTTGCTGCCTTTGAATGGATTGTTGATTGCTTTCTTTGTTGCTAATCTCTTGTGCTATGGTTTTTCTGTCTCTTTATTACTCCAACAAAGACTAATCTTTCCGATCCAATCCCAGTCCAAATTTCTCTCCTTTTTTTGTGTTTTAATGTGGTATTTATAGGAAAAATAATCATCTTACTTCTAATTGTCTAATGAAATTAAAACCCTTTAGGAAAAGAAACCAAAACCAAACATAATTTGGTTTTGAAAAAAACTGCGCTGGCAAAAAAAACTGCACTGCGGGCTACAAAAATTTGCGAGCGAGCTTGAAAATTGCTGGTGCAAGTGCCAATTTGCAGCAAGAATTTCCTGCGGTGAATTGGCCACCGCAGGAAATTCCTATCGAGAATTGGCCCAACCGATTTACTTTTGGAGATGAATTTTTTCATTGCCGATTTTTCCTTCGTCGATTTTTTATTTTTTATTATTATTATTTTAGCTTTACAAATATTACCCTTTTTATTTTTATTAAAAATTAAAAATAATAAATACTAAAATAAATATTATTTAATTAAAATACCATAAAAATTATTTTGGACTATATAAAAATATCGGACCAGACTGGGTCAAAAATTAAAGGTCTACAGATGTCTCATACACTCATCTGTGATTTCAAAGATCTTCTCTAAGTTGGTTTGCAAATTGAAGAATGAGAAAGGGAGAAGAGCCGCTTATTGGCAAGAAGAAATGAGAAAGGAAATTATCAGTCTAGCAATCAAAGTACACAAAAGGAAGCTGATGTTAATACCACTAGTCAAGGAGGAATGAGGCAGTTTTCAGAATTAGGGAAGCCGCTATCTTGCATTCTCAAGAAGCTACAAAAGAAGGGATTGTTACAACCCTTGACTCCTCATCTTGTGCCTAATCCCCTTCCACCTAACATTGATACTAATGCATTTTGCCAATTCCATCAAATGCCTTGACATGAAATGGACAATTGTATGAAGTTGAGGCATGAGATCCAGAATCTAATCGATAGTGGTAAGCTACCTGTGAGCAGGGATTTTTGTCCCCACTTTCGGTGGAATGGTTCTTGCGACTTCGGCACTGTTTAGGCTCGGGGCCTTAGAGAACACGGAGCTAAGTTCGGAGAAAATGGAGTTGCCACCCGGACGGGCCGGTAAAAAAGAAAGGGGTGGATGACTCAATTTCTAAGGAATCCCCAACCCCCTAATGGGTTTAGAAAGTTGGGTATGTGTGGGGAAGGTGAGAAATGGCCCAGCACCCCCACAACGCCCGGTTCATTGGAACCGGCCTCCTTTACAGGTCTTAATATTATAAAATTCTTAAGTATAACAACATTATCCATATTACAAATAATAATAAAAAGAAAGCATCATTATATTAAAATCAAAGCAATGTCCAAACAAAGCAAATAAATGGACACCCATCCAAGGATGGAAACATGTCCTTACATCACATGCCTAAATAGGACACCCACCAAAAGGTAAAAACATGCCCTTTACATAGGTTCTAAAATAGAAAAGCAAATTAAAATACATGATGTTTAACTAATGAGGTACCCACCAAGTGGAAACATACCTCTTACAACTTTTGGAAATCTAAATTAATTAATAAAAGTAAATAATCATTCATCATAAATAAATCATTCATCAAAGCTATTAATCAAAATATAAAATAAGCATCCATCCATGATAAATTAAATAAATCAAGTATTGAAATTAAATAAATTAAAGCGTAAGAGATAAATCAAAACATAATCAAGTATGAAATTGAATAAAGCAAATAAAAGTTCAATTATAGCTACTGTGACTTTTTATGGAATTAAAATAGATTAGGGTTTTATGTTTTAAAAGATTGGTAAGACTCTTTGATTAACAAAATTAAGGTTTGAATGGTGAAATCATGAAACTAGGGTTTTAGACACTTTAAAATACTTTTGATTTGTGATTTTTGAATGATGATTTCAAGCTACTGTGTAAATTTAGAATATTTGTAAATTTATAGTTTATTAATGTTTTAAAGGATTAAAACTTAGAAAAAGTTAGGGTTTAAGGTTTTAAAGGGTTAGGGTTTACTATTTTAGGTTTAAAAGTTGAATTAGGTTTTAGTGTTTTTAGAATTTATGGTTACGGGTGATTTGTTAATTTTAAAGTTTAGAAAAAACAATTCGATAATTTTATGAAGTTTTATGAATTTGAACAAACGTATTGAAGTTTTTATAAGTAGAAAAGATGTTTTTAAGGCTTTTTGAATGAAATAGAACCTAGTTTAAAGTTTTGAAAGAAATAGAATCAAATTTTGGTTTTGTTGAAGAACATGTTCAATTAGGGTTTTGAGACTTTGAAGAGGCAAAAAATAACAATTTTAAGTCTTTTTGGAAAATAAAGTAACGTATTAGTGTTTTTGACTTGGGAAAACTAAATTAAAGTTCTAAGATTTTAACTTTTGAAAAACACAAAAATCCTAGTTTTAGCTACTGTGTAAAAAAACAATTAAAGAAAATCAATTAACACATACCTTTTTTTGATGATTCCTCCAAAAACAATTCTTCTTGGATGAACTAGCTCCAAAGACAAGCCTTTTTTGCCTTTGAATTCTTTAAATTGTGTTGCTGCTCCTTTAAAAATCTATTGAATTAAATTATTGCTTTTCCTTCCTTGATTTGGTTTCCAATTTTCCAAGCTACTGCCAATTTTTTGCCACCTCTTTTTTAATTGTCTTTGGTCCTTATTTATAGTGGTTTGATGTGGTTTATTCCTAATTAGTTAAGGTAAGTAATATTAATAAAAAAAGAAACTGAAACCTAATTGAATTAGGTTTCGAAAATTTTGAGTCGGAAAAAATCGCGCTGTCGAAAAAATTGCAGCAGGAAAAATTGTGCTGGCAAAAAAATTCTGCCGCAGCAGGCTGCGGCAGCGCGCGGAATTGGCCCGTAAGCTATTTCACAGGTAGAAAAATTCAGCATGGCTATTTCACAGGTAGAAAAATTCTGCGTGTGAAATAGCACAGTGATTTTGCCCGCAGGAATTTCTAGCGGGCGAAATGCCCACGGGCCTGCGCAACGATTTTTTCGTCTCCGATTTTTCCGACTCCAATTTTATTTTTAATTTTTGACTTTTATTTGTTTATTTCTATTTTTTTATTAATAAAAATTAGATACTAAAGCAAAAATTATTTAATAAAAACTATTTTGGATCAATTAGACAACAAAAATCATTTTAGACTAAATAAAACATATTGGACCGGATTGGGTCAAAAATTAAGGGTTTACAGTTTGCCCCCTGCTTGAATGATCTCAAACCTTAGTGAAAGAGAGTGAAAAGTAATAAGACTTAATTTTTGAGGTTTTGGGTTCTGGACCCGAGAGATTTGGACACTCGATCCTAAACTAGACTTGGATACTCGATCTTAAATCGGATTTGGATACTCGATCCTAAACTGGATTTGGATACTCGATCCTAACTTGGATTGGGATACTCGATCCTAACTTGATTTGGATACTCGATCCTAACTTGGATTTGGATACTCTATCCTAAACTTGATTGGGATACTCAATCTTATCTGGATTTGGATACTCGATCCTAAATCGGATTTGGATACTCAATCCTAAATTGGATTGGGATACTTGATTCTAACTTGATTTGGATACTTGATTCTAACTAGATTTGGATACTCGATCCTAAACTGGATTGGGATACTTGATCCTAGGATTGGATACTCGATCCTAAACTGGATTTGGATACTCGATCCTAACTTGGTTTGGGATACTCGATCCTAACTTGGATTCGGATACTCGATCCTAAACTTGATTGGGATACTCAATCCTAACTGGATTTGGATACTCGATCCTAAATTGGATTTGGATACTCGATCCTAACTTGATTTGGATACTCGATCCTAAACTTGATTGGGTACTCGATCCTAACCTGGGTACTTTGACTTGAGATTTGAATTGATTTTGATTTAATTTGGGTACTTGGACCGGAGATTAGATTTGATTTGGGTACTTGGACCCGAGAATGGGTACTTGGACCCGAGAATGAATTTGACTAACCTTTTATCAGTTGAGAAGTCTGACTGCTCTGGCTGTTCTATGCATTATGGTTTGTCAACCTTAAAATGGATCTTCATCCTTTGAGATCGGGTCTTCACCCTTGCAAATGGATCTTCATCCTTGGAGATCAGATATTTACCCTTGAAAAATGGATCTTCATCCTTTGAGATCAGGTCTTCACCCTTGCAAATAGATCTTCATCTTTTGAGATTGGGTCTTTACCCTTGAAACATGGGTCTTTATCCATTAGAAATTGGGTCTTCACCCTTGTAAATGGATCTTCATCCTTTGAGATTGAGTCTTCACCCTTGAAAGTGGATCTTCATCCATTAGAGGTCGGGTCTTTACCCTGGTTCAGCTCTTTTAGCTGGATTGATCTTTTGTCTTTTGCATCTTCATTCTTTTGAGAGTTTTGTTCTTCCTTTTTACAAAGATTTAGCTATTTTTAGTTGGACCTTATATCCTCTCCTTGCCCCCCTGTGTGGTAAAATATTTGTAAGTGAGTTTAAAAATATTTGGTACATAAACTCAAAAAATTGAAAAAGGAGAAACTTTGCCCCCTGTGTAGGCTCAAACCAAAGATTTTTTTTCCATGCAAGCTTTGATTGATATTTTTCTTATCGTCTAGTTCTTCACACAAGCACGTATTTCTTCTCTTTGCAAAATTACTGGAGCTTTCTCAAGCAATGGGCTTTCCATGCTCCCCTAATTTGACACCTTCTTTTGATTCTTCACTTCACAGAGTGTTTGTTGTTCACTTTGATAAAGAATAGACAATACAAGATAAGAAAGTGTGACATGATATGCTCATGTATGCATGATATGCATGAATAATACTTACAGTCATTCCATTAACTCGTAGACCGAGGTGATTAGCAGAAGTGTTCTCATTGGTTCCTTTTTGACCCTTGTTCAAGTCTCGCATTGGAATGATCGAAAGCTTTGCATTTGTGGCTTTTATCTTCAAGATGATGAAAACATGAGTGATGGATACCCTAAGCAACAGAGTCAGGGATACATCCATAGCATGTCGGCTGATAGCATCTTCATGACCTTGCCCATAATCATTTCCTTTGCCCAATATGTCCTTCGGAGGTTCAACATACTTCCCTTAACTTGAAGGCTTTATATGACAAAAACATTTTTTATTTGATTTTTAAATTTTAATTTTTAAATCAAATGTTAGCTTTGCCAAATTAATGTCAATGTACCTCAGGACTTGATTTTTCCAAATTAACATATCTATAACATGACAACCCTAGTTACCGTACTAAACTCAAGAATCATTTCTATTTAAGCAAGAATTGTTGCACTTCAGATAGGCACATACACATTACTTGGCCAAAGGTCTGATTTGAGTTTAAATATTGTCTATCTCATATGCATGCTTATCCAAACTATCTCCACTAATAGACTCTACCTACCAAGAGAGATCAACAGGTCTTTGATAGGCTTGAAATGGGGTCTATGAGGGACACAAGTTTAAGTGAAGGCCATTTTGAGATTGGAGCTGGTGTGACACAATGGACAAACCCTCACACTTCAAATTTCTTGTTTGAATTTTAGACAGTTGGGAGCAATCTTGCTAGACTCCAAATTCCTTCTATCATCTCGGCATTAATATGGATCTTGACTAGGAAAGTCTTTGCCCTTGCAAAAAGTTTAAGATCCAAATTCGTTTCTTTTCTTCTTTTCCCTCTTCTTTCCTATTATTTTCTTGCTCTTCCCTTTTCTTTCTCTTTCCTTACTCTTCCCTTTCTTTTATCATTTTGTCCTTCTTTCTTGTAGGACTATCAAGTACAGAACTTTCAAGAACTGGATGGTCTTCTTCCTTTTCCTCTGATTTTGTGGTATCTTTGGTCGAGTTGGACCATTTCAAGTCAAACTATCCAAATGGAAGCCTTTTGTTGTCTTAGGTAAAAGAGAACTCAGTTGGCTTTTTGAACCACCTTTTTAAGGTTTTCTTTTCCTTTTTCTTTTCTTTTTTTCTTTTCTTTTCTTTTTTTTTGTTTTTTTTGGTTCTAGCTCTAAAAGAGTTGTCTTGTTTGCACCAACTTGGGCTTCTAATAATGGATGAGGGTAGTAACATAAATCTTCATTAACAGGGATAAACCATTTGTTACTCTAATGTTGTCTTAATATATTAGAGATATTAAGTGAACTTCAACCACCCTTATGGCCTTGAAAAATTCAATTACCCTTATGATCTTGAAAACATCAACTACCCTTATGGTCTTGAGAACTTTATCTATCTTCATGGTCTTGAAACTTCAACTATCCTCATGATCTTGATTAATCATTGCTTTCTTTGATCTTCTTGCCTCTTCATCTTAGTGATCATAAGACTTGTCAAAAGTATCACAACAGCTCAGGGCAAGTTGTTGGGGTTATATGCCAATGAAAAGAAAGTTAAAATGTTATGAAGGCTCAAAGGGACAACTAGGGATTGATATTTAATAGGTGGATACTAGTTGTTGGCTAACCAAACAATGCCTAGATCATTTCTCTCTTAAATAAGTAGAGTTCAATTTCGCCTCGAAAGTTTGTCTAAGCATGTTCTAAGACTAACTAGGACCTAGACAAAGGTAATTATGCAGGAGCCCTCTCTAAGTAAGCATACACAAACTCAATGCTATAGAGCAATTCCCTCACCTAGTAAAGTCATTCGAGTCATGATGCATAAATATATTAATTCATGAATTATCAAGCTAGATTCCTCATTGGTTGAGCACCAAAATGAACAAAGACCAACAAATATTTTGATGAAAGTAATTTATTCAAGCAACTTTTAAATTTGAAAAAAACAAGATTGTTCCAATTTAATATTAAAGAAAGTAAAATTAAAAAGCAATATTCAAGCTAAGGAAAGTTCGTTGAGTTTAAGCTTCTTTTCCCTTCACATCATCAATATTTCCATCTTGAAAGAATGATAAAACAAAATCTTCTTCCAATCGTTTTCCCACCATGAAGGTTGCTGGTGGAGGTACTCTTCCAAACTTAGGAAAATGGTTGTTCTTAGTATTAGGCTTATCCAGCTCAGGTAGCTTACCACTGTCGATTAGATCTTAAATCTCATGCCTTAGACGAGCACATTTATCTGTTTCATGCCCTCACATTTGATGAAAATGACAGAAGGCCTCGGTATTGAAGTTGGTGGCAATGGATTATGTAAAGGTCGAGGAGCTAATGGTTGTAACAACCTTTTCTTTCGTAGCTTGCTAAAAATTCAAGATAGAGGTTTCCCCAATTCTGAGAATTGTCTTTTATTCCCTTGACCGGTCACATTAACATCAACTTCTTTTTGCGTGCTTTGATTTTCGGACTGGTAATTCCCTTTCTCATTCCTCTTTATTGAAAAGTGATTCTTCTCTCTTTCCCACTCTTCAATTTGCAGACCAGCTTGGAGAAGATCTTTGAAATCCCTTATAAGAGTGTGAGACATCCTTTCATGGAGATTGGGTAAGACACCTCTCATGATCATCCTTATTTGATCAGATTCATCGGGCCTTTTCTTGAGTAAAGCGGCCTTGTTTCTCCATCGCTTCACATAGTCCACAAAATTCTCATTTGGCCTTTGCCTTATGGACTCCACTTCCATTAAGGTAACTTCTAACTCAACATTATATCCATATTGTTGGATGAAGGCTTTGTAAAGTAGATCCCAACTATTTTGTGTTCCATCATCTAAGGTATTGAACCAGTTTTGGACAACAGGATCCAATGAGAGCATAAAGTACCTTAGGGTTTGAGCCTTAGTAGCTTGGGCAGACTGCATGGCAGTGATGTACTACTTCACGTGAAGATGAGGATTTTCAGTGCCATTGTAGTTAGCAAAGGAAGGCATCTTGAATTTATAAGGGACCTCTTCATCTTGTTCAAATAGTTTGTCGATCTCAGACATCTCTTCGGCTTTCAGCTTCTTCTCAAATTTCTTTTCTAAATCAGCAATCATCTTTTCAACATTGGATGTCTCGGTCTTTTTAATAGTTGCCTTCTCAATGACCTTTTGTTCTTTCTTCTTTTCTTAAGCCTCTTGGTAGTATTGGGCCCAATCATCATCATCATCAATGATCACTTTATCATAATAAAAAACGACTTCACTAACTTTGGTCTTCCCTTTGTCCTTTGGTTTCTTAGTGCTAGCAGATGCCTCGGCATGGTTCTCTAAGATTGCAGTCAACTGGTTCTTCATGGTCTCAGCTAGGGCCTCTTTAATTTCTTCCATCTTGGCATTGAGGGTCTCATCCACCATCCTTTGAATTTGTTCGGGCTCCATTGTTTTAAGTGAGCAAGTGATTGAGTCGTTGCTAGATACTTCGTCTCCGGCGTAGGTCAGATTGTTGTAAGCTTTAGAACTATTGTAATCCAGGGCTGTGACCCAGAGAGGATCAATGATATGAGATACGAATGTATGCATGTATTCATGTATGCACAAACAATTAACAAATAAGGATAAATAGGACGTTCCTTCCAACCTTATAACATCCACACACGAATGGCGAGTCCCTTTTCCTAGGTATAAGGTTAACAAAATACCAACATGGGGCATCTTGTTTTCAAATAATTCCCTCAGATGTTTTAACCAATAGTTATATTTTCGAAAATGGAAATCAATCCATGATAATTCCTATTAATTAGGTTTTAATCCATTCAACCAACTAAAGTAGCTTTTATGCTATATTGGATTAAAACAAAATTAAGAGATTTATTATGAATAGATTTCTCACTTGAAAAAGGTAACTAATGGTTCATGCCAAAAACAAGCCCATGGTTAATTTGTTCTTACTGTAAACTAGGCCCAAAATTGATTTTTGGTATTTCATAATTGACCTAAATATTTTTGCAAGCTCTTTGTAAAAAATGGTTGGGTGAAAATAGTTTTGTTTCTAAGTCCATTGTAAAAGATTTTAGAAGAATGGATTTTGGGCTTAGTATTTGGGCCATGGGCCAAAGAATTTTTGATTTTTTTTTAGAAAAGTTTTATGTCCAAAGACCATCTTGAAAAGTTTTGAAAATAGCTTTGGTCTTTTGGATTTTAAAGAGAAATTTATTTTGAGCTTACAATGTATTTATGTCATATTAGAAAAAGAACAAACCAAATAAGCCATGATTTAGACTAAGATAAACCAACCATAGTCAAACTACATTCATTTGGGGTAAAACCTAAGGAAAGTAACTAGGCCAATTACATTAGCTTTAGTCTTTGGGTAGAAAGGCTTAGGTTCCCATAGCAAGTATATACCAAATGGTACGAGGCTATGAGTGGTTATGCCATGCTCGATCTTCATACCTTGAGTGAAAGTATGGTATCCCTTACATAACACAACATGGGTAACACGGGCATCCTAACTTACGCACACGATGCAATCTAAGATGATGCAATGGATAATATCATTATAAGAAAGAATAGAATAATATAAAGACCAACGGAATCAACTTCTCTTATCCCCAGTGGATTCGCCACTGTGAGCGAGGATTTTCGTCCCCACTTCCAGTGGAATGGTTCTTGCTACTTCGGCACTGTTTAGGCTCGGGGCCTTAGAGAACACAGACCTAAGTCCGAAGAAAATGGAGTCACCACCCGGACGGGCCGGGAAAAAAGAAAGGGGTGGATGACTCAATTCCTAAGGAATCCCCAACCCCCTAATGGGTTCAAAAAGTTGGGTACGTGTGGGGAAGGTGAGAAATGACCCAGCACCCCCACAACGCCCGGTTCATTTAAACCGGCCTCCTTTACAGGTCTTAATATTATAAAATTCTTAAGTATAACAACATTATCAATATTACACACAATAATCAAAAGAAAGCATCATTATATTAAAATCAAAGCAATGTCCAAACAAAGCAAATAAATGGACACCCATCCAAGGATGGAAACATGTCCTTACATCACATGCCTAAATAGGACACCCACCAAAAGTTAAAAACATGCCCTTTACATAGGTTCTAAAATAGAACAACAAATTAAATTACATGATGTTTAACTAATGAGGTACCCACCAAGTGGAAACATACCTCTTACAACTTTTGGAAATCTAAATTAATTGATAAAAGTAAATAATCATTCATCATAAATAAATCATTCATCAAAGCTATTAATCAAAATATAAAATAAACATCCATCCATGATAAATTAAATAAATCAAGTATTGAAATTAAATAAATTAAAGCATAAGAGATAAATCAAAGTATAATCAAGTATGAAATTGAATAAAGCAAATAAAAGTTCAATTATAGCTACTGTGACTTTTTATGGAATTAAAATAGATTAGGGTTTTATATTTTAAAAGATTGGTAAGACTCTTTGATTAACAAAATTAAGGTTTGAATGGTGAAATCATGAAACTAGGGTTTTAGACACTTTAAAATACTTTTGATTTGTGATTTTTGAATGATGATTTCAAGCTACTGTGTAAATTTAGAATATTTATAAATTTATAGTTTATTAATGTTTTAAAGGATTAAAGCTTAGAAAAAGTTAGGGTTTAAGGTTTTAAAGGGTTAGGGTTTACTATTTTAGGTTTAAAAGTTGAATTAGGGTTTAGTGTTTTTAGAATTTATGGTTACAGGTGATTTGTTAATTTTAAAGTTTGGAAAAAACAATTTGATAATTTTATGAAGTTTTATGAATTTAAAGAAACGTATTGAAGTTTTTATAAGTAGAAAAGATGTTTTTTAAGGCTTGTTGAATGAAATAGAACCTAGTTTAATGTTTTGAAAGAAACAGAATCAAATTTTGGTTTTGTTGAAGAATATGTTCAACTAGGGTTTTGAGACTTTGAAGAGGCAAAAAATAACAATTTTAAGTCTTTTTGAAAAATAAAGTAACGTATTAGTGTTTTTGACTTGGGAAAACTAAATTAAAGTTCTAAGATTTTAACTTTTGAAAAACACAAAAATCCTAGTTTTAGCTACTGTGTAGAAAAAAAATTAAATAAAATCAATTAACACATACCTTCTTTTGATGATTCCTCCAAAAACAATTCTTCTTGGATGAACTAGCTCCAAAGACAACCTTTTTTGCCTTTGAATTCTTTAAATCGGGCTGCTGCTCCTTTAAAAATCAATTGAATTGAATTATTGCTTTTCCTTCATTGATTTGGTTTCCAATTTTCCAAGCTACTGCCAATTTTTTGCCACCTCTTTTTTAATTGTCTTTGGTCCTTATTTATAGTGGTTTGATGTGGTTTATTCCTAATTAGTTAAGGTAAGTAATATTAATAATAAAAAAAGAAACCGAAACCTAATTGAATTAGGTTTCAAAAATTTTGCATCGGAAAAAATCGCGCTGCCGAAAAAATTGCAGTAGGAAAAATTGCGCTGGCAAAAAAATTCTGCCGCAGTTGGAACAGGCCCGTAAGCTATTTCGCAGGTAGAAAAATTTTGCGTGCGAAATAACTTGGCTATTTCGTATGCAGAAAAATTTTGCGTGCAAAATAGCATAGTGATTTCGCCCGCTAGAATTTCCTGCGAGCAAAATGCCCACGGGCCCGCGCGACGATTTTTTCATCGCCGATTTTTTCGACTCTGATTTTATTTTTATTTTTATTTTTTTACTTTTATTTGTTTATTTCTATTTTTTATTAAAAAAAATTAGATACTAAAGCAAAAATTATTTAATAAAAAATATTTTGGACCACTTAGACAACAAAAATCATTTTAGACTAAATAAAACATATTGGATCGGATTTGGTCAAAAATTAAGGGTCTACACTACCTTAGCCAGACAAACCCAATACCAAGAACAATCCTTTGCCTAAATTTGGAAGAGTGCCACCACCAACAACCTTCATGGTAGGAAAAGGATTGGAAGATGATTTTGTTTTATAGTCCTTTCAAGATGGGAAAATTGAAGATGTGAAAGGAAAAGAAGCTTAACTTTTCAATTTTCCTTTCTTTAATATTTAATTGAAACAATCTTGTTTTTCAAATTTAAATTTATTTGAATAAATTACTTTCATAAAAAATTTTATTAGTCTTTATTCATTTTGGTGCTTAACCAATGAGGAATCTAGCTTGATAATTCATGAATTAATATATTTATGCATCATGACTTGAATGACTTTACTAGGTGAGGGAATTGCTCTATAGCATTGAGTTGTCTATGCTTACTTAGAGAGGGCTCCTACATAATTACCTTTGTCTAGGTTGTAGTCAGTCTTAGAACATGCTTAGACAAACTTTCGAGGTGAAATTGAACTCTACTTATTTAAGGGAGAAATGATCTAGGAATTTTTTGGTTAGCCAATAACTAGTATCCACCCAATTAGATATCAATCTCTAGTTGTCCCTTTGAGCCTTCTTAAAAATTTAGCTTTCTTTTCATTGGCTTACAAACCCCAACAACCTACCCTGAGCTATTGTGATACTTTTGACAAGTCTTATGATCACTAAGATGAAGAGGCAAGAAGATCAAAGAAAGAAATGAATAGTCAATACCATGAAGATAATTAAAGTTCTAAAGACCATAAGGGTAGTTGAAGTTCTCAAGACCATAAGGGTAGTTAAAGTTTTCCTAATATCTCCAATATATCAAGACAACATCAGAGCAACAAATGATTTACCCCTATTAAAGAAGATTTATGTCACTCTACTCTTCCATTATTAAAAATACAAGTTGGTACAAATAAGACAACTCTGTTAGAGCTAGAACCCAAAAAAATAATAATAAATAAATAATAAGAAAAAAAGGAAAAGAAAAGAAGAAGATGAAGAAGAAAAAAAAGAAAAGGACAAAACAAAAAAAGGTAAAACCTAAAAAGGCGGTTCAGAAAGCCAATTGAGTTCTCTTTTACCTAAAGTAGCAAAAGGCTTCCATTTGGCTTATAAGGACAGTTTGACTTAAATTGGTCCAACCCAACCAAAGATTTGATTAATATCAGAGAAAAAGGAGAAAGACCATTCAGTTCTTGAAAGTTATGTACTTGACAGTCCTACAAGGAAAAAGGATAAAATGATCAAAGAAAGGGAAGAGTAAGAAAAATAAAAAGAAAAAAAAGGGAGAAGAAGAAAAGAAATGAATTTGGGTACCAAACTTTTTTTAAAGGCAATGACTATCCCAATCAAGATTCAGGTTAATGCCAAAAAGAAAGAAGAATACTCAAAGCTCTATCTTTTCATGCTCCCAACTGTCTAAAGTTCCAACAAGGAGTTTGTAGTGTGAAGGTTTGTCCATTGTGTCACAATAGCTCCAACTTACAAATGGCCTTCATTTAAACCCATGTCCCTTATAGACCCCATTTCAAGCTTATCAAAGACTTGTTAATCTCTCTTGGTAGGTAGAGTCTATTAGTGGAGATAGTTTGGATAAGTATGCATATGAGATAGACAATATTCAAACTCAAATGAGACTTTTGGGCAAGTAATGTGTATGTGCCTAGTAATGTGTATGTGCCTATCTGATGTGCAATAATTCTTTCTTAAATAGAAATGATTCCCGAGCTTAGTACAGGAACTAGGATTGTCATGTTATAGATATGTTAATTTGGAAAATCAAGTCCTGAGGTAAATTGACATTGATTTGGCAAAGCCAACATTTGACTTCAAAATCAAAATTCAAAATTGAAAATTCAAAAAAAAAAAATTACAAAGCCTTCAAGTTAAGGGGAGTATGTTGAACCATTAAACCTCCAAAGGACACATTGGGCAAAGTAAATGATTACTGGCAAGGTCATGAAGAAGCTACCAACTGACATGTAGAATCATAATTTAAAATGGAAGTATCTCTGCTGTTTGGGGTCTCCATTATTCATATTTTCAACATCTTGATGATAAAAGCCATAAGTGTGAAGCATTGTGTCATTCCAATGCAAGACCTGAACGAGCATCTCAAAGGAGTCAATAAGAACACTTCTATTAATCATCTCGGTCTTGGGTCGATGGAACAATTGTAAGTATTATTCATGCATATCATGCATACATGAGCATATCACATCACACTTTTTTGTCTTGTATTGTCTATTCTTTGTCAAAGTGAACAGCAAATACCCTGTGAAGTAATGAATAAAAAAAATCAAATCAGGGGGGAATGGAAAGCCCATTGCTTGAGAAAGCTCCAGTCATTTTACGAAGAGAAGAAATGCATGATTGTGCGAAGAACTAGACAACAAAAACATCAATCAAAGCTTGCATGGAAAAAATCTTTGGTTTGAGCCTACACGGGGGGCAAAGTTTCTCCTTTTCAATTTTTTGAGTTTATTTACCAAACATTTTAAAACTCACTTGCAAATATTTTGCCATGCAGAGGGCAAGGAGAAGATATGAGGGCCAACTATAAATAGCAGAATATTTGATAAAGGAAGAACAAAATAATGGAACAACCAGTTAAGCCAGAATTCTCAACTGATAAAAGGTCAGTCAAATCAAATTCAATCTCGGGTCTAAGTACCCAATCTCGGGTCCAAGGACCCAAATCAAACCCAATCTCGGGTCTAAATACCTAAATCAAATTCAGTTATGGGTCCAAGTATCCAGTCTCAGGTCCAAGCACCCAAATTCAATTCATTTTAGGGTCCAAGTACTCAAATCAAATTTAATCTCGGGTCCAAGTACCTAAATCAAATTTAGTCTTGGATCCAAGTACCCAATCCCGGGTCCAAGTACCCAAATCAAGTTCAGTCTCGGTTCCAAGTACCCCAATCAAATCCACGTACCCATCCTCATCAAAAATCAGTCAAAGATCTTATTGCTTTTCACTCTCTTTTGCCATAGTCTCAGGTCGTTCAAGAAGGGAGCAAACTGTAGACCCTTAATTTTTGACCCCTTCAAATCCGATAGTCTAAAATAATTTTTATGGTATTTTATTTATTTTAATAATATTTTAATTACTAATAATATTTAATAGTTATTTTTAATAAAAATAAAAATATACAAAATATAAAAAAAATAAAAAAATCAGACTGATCGGCGTGCGAAGCGAGGCAGCCCATTTCGCCGTAGAAATTGTCTGCGGCGATTTGGGCACTGCCCAATTCGCCGAGATAGCAATCTGGGGTGAATTAGGTACTGCCCAATTCACCGCAACCAGTTCTGCGATGAATTAGCTTGCCAACTAGCCCATTTTTGCTAGCATAACTTTTGCCAGCGCAGCCCACGGGCCTGACAGCCCGAGCGTTGCCGATTTTTTGACCAAATCTTGTTTTACCCAGTTTTCTAATTTTTCCTAAATAATTGATATTTCCTTATTAAATTAGGATTAGGACTCTTTATTTTTCCTATAAATACTAGCATTAAACACATGGATTAAGGGATGGAAAAAAAAAAGAAAAAAAAACCCTAAGAAAAAAGAGAGACGGTGAAAACCCTAAAGGGGGGAAAAATGGAGAAAACCCTAAGAGAAGAAAAAAGAAAAAGAAGAGGAGGAGAAAAAACCCTAAGAAAAAGCAGAGGGAGGCAATTGAGATTAAGAAAGATTAAAACAACAAAGCAGAAACAGCAAAAATAAATTATCAACAATCGAGGAGTAAACAACGAACACTCATCAATCAATCAATCCATCAAAGGCAGCAACACTGCCTTTATTATTGTTCATCTAGAAAACAATTTGGTGGAACCTTCAACGCAGGTTTTGCATCTTAATCTTGAATTTGCTTAAACATTCAATTGTTATATCATTCTTGTTCTTACTGGTTTTTGTTTGTTTATTTTTATTATCACTTTGATTCAATATTATAAATTGGTAAACCCTAATTATATATTCTGTTCATTATTTTTTCATCCAATATCTCAAAAATCCAGAGAAATCCAAAAGACCCGAACTATCTTCTTAATTTTCTAAACCCTAAACTTCTTTACAGTTTCTAAAAACTTTAATCTTAATTATTTCTATAAAACTCTAAACTGTTCTCTTAAATCCTAAGATCGAATATGTTTTCCAAAATATACAAAACCCTAAACTATCTTATCAATTCTCAAAACCCTAACCCAGTGCCTTAATTCCTTAATTTTCCTAAACCCTAATCTTCTTAAAACTCAATTTGAGAAAACCATAATTTATTCCAAAAATACCAAATCCTCATTTTTCAAACCCCCATCCAGTAAACCTAATAAAGCCAAAATCCAATAAATTTCATAAATCTTTCTCTCCAGTAAACCTACAAAATCTTAAACCCTAATCCCAATCTTTTAAATTATAAACCCTAATGTCTTAAGGTTCCCTAATTTCATGATATTAGCCTTAAACCCTAATTTGATTAACCAAAAACCTTACTACTTTCTTAAATTTATAAAACCCTAATCCATTCTATTTTTCCAAAAATCCTCACAGAAGCCTAAATAATAAATATAATAATTTTAAAATCCTTAAAACCTAAATGTTAATTAAAGAACCCTAAATTAAGATATAAACCTAAATTTTTATCTTTATTACTTTATTTATTTTTAGATTTGATTATGTAGTTTATTATATGTTTTGATGGTTGATTTATTTAATTTCAATGCTTGATTTATTTAATTTATCATGGATGGATATTTTCTTTATTATTATGACTATTATTTGTTTATTTTGGTATTAAAATTGTAAGAGGTATGTTTCCACTTTGTGGGTGCCTCATCAATTAATTTTCATGTAATTTAAATTGCTTTTATATTTTGGACCAATGTAAAGGACATGTTTTCACCTTTCAGTGGGTGTCCTATTTACTTTAGACATTGACGATGTAAGGACATATTTTCCATCCTTGGATGTGTGTCTATTTATTTATTTTGTTTGGACATTGCTTTAATTTTAATATGATGATGCGTTATTTTAATTGTTGCATGTAGTATGGATAATATTGTTATATTTAAGAATTTTATAATATTAAGACATGCAACGGAGGCCGGTTCCAATGAACTGGGAGTTGTGGGGGTGCTGGGCCATTTCTCACCTTTCCCACACGTACCCAACTTTCTGAACCCATTAGGGGGTTGGGGATTCCTTAGGAATTGAGTCATCCACCCCTTTCTTTTTCCCGGCCGTCTGGGTGGTGACTCCATTTTCTCCGGGCTTAGGCTCGTGTTCTCTAAGACCCCGAGACTAAACAGTGCCGAAGTCGCAAGAACTATTCCACTTGGAGTGGGGGCAAAAATCCCCGCTCACAGACCTTATGTTGTAAAAGAAGTGATGAAGAAAGGTGCGATTAAATTGTCAGACATGGATGGGAACGAGTTCAGCGAACAAATAAATGTTGATCGGCTGAAGAGGTTCTATGTTTAAAATTAGAAAAAAGAGAGTAAAAAGCGTAAGCTCGCTAGGTTGAAAACCCAAAAGGGTGGCCTAGGCAAAAATTAGAGATGCTTGCTGATTTCAAAAACCTAAAAAGGCAGGCTAGGCAATAATTAGGGCTAAAATAAGAGAAAATTGTCAGTTAAAAAACCTGAAAGGGCTGGTTAGCAACAGGAGTAATCTTGTGTGTGCTGGCTTTTTGTTTTTGGTTATTCTCAATTTAATAAGATAGAGTTAATAATAAAATTTTTCTATATACACCATTTCGAATATCTAACCAACAGGGTAAAATAAATTACATAATAGCAAAAATTGATGACAAATCATAAAAAAGAAAAAGAAAATATCTTTCATCTTAATATCATTTTATATAAAGACTGCGAATTACAGATTCATGAAAGTCGATAAGTGCAACATGTAGGCCAACTTTGCCTCAGACAATCTAGGAAGGCTTCAGTCAGTAAGGCATGTCCAAGTCAGCAGTAAAATCAAAATCCCAAGGTTGAACTCCAAACTAGCAGCCAAGGCAACATGGATCATAGCAAGTACCTTGGCGAAGGGCGGTAAGTGAAACATACATCAAATATGTTCGGGTGGTAATATGGTTGATTTTTCACCAAGGCACTAACTAATGGATATTGATAACAGCTCTTGAACTAATCCACTCGATCTATTTGGCATATAAAGAAGCAAGTTGAAGAAGCTTTCTTGTAAAATGGCATCGGGGTAAGTTCCTTCCATAATCAGTTGGGGTGTCGAGTAGGCAAAAGCATTCTTGTAGCCAAATCTAAGTAAAGGAAGGTATAAATAAAAAAAGAAGGGCCCACTAGGTTGAAAATCCATAAGGGAGGCCTAGGCAAAAGTTAGGGCATTCTGCTAGATCCAAAAACCTACAAGGGAGCACTAGGTAAAAATTAGGACCAAAATGAAAAAATAAAGCTCGCTAGTTATGAAAACCCATAAGGGAAGCCTTAGAGAAACAAATAAATGATGACCTAAGTTGAAAACTCAAAAGGGCAGTTTAGGTAATTACCTGGAGCAGTAGAGAACTTCCAGTCAACCTTCTTGAAGAACCGATCTTGAATTGATCCAATCCAACTAGGGTTTCAGCTAAAATCAGAGGTATCAATGTCAATCCTCCCTTCATTTAGTCCATGATGTCCAGAAGTAACGGATCAATATCACCATTATAAGAAATAAGCCGAAATTAACCTAGCAAGCATAGGCAAAACATACGCCCCCATGTTTTGGTAGGAGCTAAATGGGATGTGTAGAAATCAATTAAAGGGCCAAGCAAAATTTTCTCACCTCTAGTCAATTAAAGAACTTTAGGCTTTGAGAGATCAAATAGTATTTGTATTTTTGATAAGATCTTAAGGTCAATAAGGGCAATGCAATTTGGTGATCACTTGGATATTCAAGTATGGCTTCAAACTCTTCAATCATAGGGCACAATTCAAAGTTGTTAATCTTAAAAGTCCTAGATTCTACATTCCAGATGGAAGCCATGGCATGCAAGAAGGTTAATTCAATTTGACATTGGGAATAAATTTGTGGTCTCGAATTGATATCAATTGGCTTAAATAGGGTATCAATTCGAGACCACAAATTTATTCCCAATGTATAACTTCAAGGCTCTTGAATAAATCTTTTACCTTCTATAAATTGGCTTCATTCATGATTAAAATTATTAGAGTTAAAATTGCTTGGAGGATATATGGGATTTATCTAGAAAGCGGAGGTTGAATTGATAATGGATGTTTATAATTACAAAAAATAAAGTTGTTGGGCTCGATCTAAAAATTGTTTGAATAAGTAGGTGTGAAAGAAAGGTCAAACTGATGGTTTAAATAGGCGTTGATTGAATATCGAATTACACAAGGATGGAATCCATGATGAATTGGTTTTGCTTATTAAATTTGCCATGGTTTAAAAATCCTAAGCCATGATGAATTTGTTCAAATAAATTCATTATGGATTCTATTGGTATACATATATATTTAAAAAAAAGATTATAAAAAATTTAAAAAAATTCAAAAATTCAAAATTCAAAAAGTAAATTTATTTAATTACATTACTATTAGTTATTTTATGTACATGTATAATAAAAGCAAATCAAATTGCGAAATCACTGAGATGGAGGAGGTGATCTATAATCAAATAAAGCTCTAAAAAATCATCTCCTGACGGAGGAGAAGGCACATCATCCGCCCAAGATTTACTTGATGAAGGAGTGTCATGATCTCTGCAGCCTTGGAAGTTAGTCCTGAAGTAGTCATCACCTAGAAGAGAATGAGGCACATCATGATCACGGTCTTCAGCCTAGGGTCCCCTCAAAGAGGAAGTATTAGGATCTCTCATGCCCTAAAACAAAAAGTCTAAGAAATTTTATTCCGACTGATGGTATAATCCTTTAAAGTGCATAGTATGTCAACAAATGGCATTCAACTCTTGATGACTGGCATCCAACTTTTGATGACTGGTTTTATTTTGATCTTCAAGCATCCGATGTGGGCCATAAAAGAAAAAGGTAAGAACATGCATACATATAGCATAAACTCACATGAAAGAGGATGAAAAACTAAGAAATTCAAGTCAAAGCCCTAAGGATAAGATGGCATATCCGTACAAGAAGATAAAGCAAATAGAGAAAATTGTCGCTAAATTGGAGCACCATATGATGGACCGACTTCATGATCAAAGGGACCAGTGGCCTACGATAAACATAAAAGTGAGTTAGAACAGATTTAAGACTGAGCAGCTATGATGGACAACATGTTGGCATTCACCTGAGAAGTGCTAGCCTCTGGGTGATCACAAGGATGAGAAGTAGATTCTCTTCCCTCTTCCTCATCTTCTTCCTCACTACCATTCTCCTTCCTTCTCTTCTTCATCCTCCCCTTCTTCCTCCTCAGGAAGTCCCTAGACACTAACAGGAGAAATGTCAAAATTCAAGAGCTGCACCCAAATGAACTGGACATATGACTCAACAAGTGAAAGAAGATAAGGTTCAACATCGTAACCATTCTGAGCATGCAACCACAAGTTCTACAGCATGGATGTAATGTTCAAAGTATATGCCAGACCATTTGTTAGAACCCTCCACTGCTCCGGACTAAGGAACCAATCATACACCCTCTCCTTGAGAAACTAGCCACTGGAAACTGGACCGACAATGACTCGATGGGAGTGCTGGAAAGGTAGTGCAACATTCATAAAGAAAGTCCAGTTGGCCCGCTCCCCAGCTCTCTACCAAGCCAAGTCAACCTGTAAGATTACAAAAGGTATATGGACTTTTACATAAAATTTTAAAGTATACTAACACTATTTTACCTATTCCCAGGTTAAGTGACTCAAATGATAGCACTTGGAGTGCACAAGATGGGAGCTAGCCACCACTGTATGATCGGACAACCAGATATTCAACCTCAGATACTCGACCCTCCCTTAAGAAATGCTAGGTACCCTTATGAGATTTTGCTCATATGCTCACACCTACAATGACAACAACAGTTAGATTCACGTTAGAACTTGAATTGAATTGACAATGGTAGAAGACATTACCTCAGTAATAACCATAGAGATGACAAAAGATATTTTGTTTCTGCAAATCTTTTCAAAACCATGATACAGGTAGGAAAGGCCAGCTTCACCATAAAGCCGCATAAGATCCATATCAGCAAAAGCCTGCAACATCGATAAATGGATGGCTAATGTGTAGACCCTTAATTTTTTACCCAGTCCGGTCCAATATATTTTATTTAGTCCAAAATAATTTTTGTGTTATCTTAATTAAATAATATTTATTTTAGTATTTATTTTTTATAATTTTTTAAAAAAATTAATAAAAATAAATAAATAAATAAAAATAAAAATAAAAATAAAAATCGACGATGAAAAAATCGGCGACAAAAAAATTCATCGCCGAAAAGGTTGGATGAAATGGCCTTGGGCCATTTCACCCTTTGGAGTTTCCTGCAGGAGAAGTGGCCTCTGGCCGCCCAGCTCGTAAGTTTCCATGGCAATCCTTCGCAGCAGCTTACAGTAATTTTTTTGCCAGCAAAATTTTTTCCGACGTAATTTTTTTCGAAACCAAATTCTATTTGGTTTCGGTTTCCTTTTCCTAATTAATGATAATTTCCTTAAGCAATTAAAATTAATCATCTAAATTTCCTATAAATAAGACTAAAAACAACACAAAAAAGGGAGGAATTTTGGGGAACAATCGGACTTTGGACTGGGAGAACTTGACAGTGAAATGATCGAACTTTTGAGAGGAATAAGCAAGCAATCAAGCTATCAAAGGCAGCAACCTTGCCTTTTTCCTTGTTCATCCAAGAAGCAATTTTTGGTGGAACCAACAAACAAAGGTTTGAATCTTTAATTTCTTTTTATTTCTTACAGTAGCTTCGTTCTTTATTTGATTCATAAGATTATATACCGAAAACTTTGATCTTTGAAGATGTAATAACTTGATTTCCGTTTCCAAAACCTTAAATGATTTCCTCTGTTTCTAAATACCTTAAAAACCTTAATTTGTTTCTTTGTTTTCCAAAAATCTTAAATCTTTCCCTCTGCTTCTTTTAAAACTCAAGAACCCTAATTTTGTTTCTTCTAAAATTTAAAACCCTAAATTGATCCTTTTATTTCCAAAAACCCTAAAAAAATAATACTTTTTGTTTCCAAAAATCTTAAATCGTCTTGCCTATTTCCAAAAACTTTATAAACTCTAAACTATTTTCTTCAATTTCAAAACCAAGACAGTAACCCCAAACTAGCTAATCTAAATCCTAAGTTTTCTTAAACCCTAATTCCCTTAAAACTGTAAACCTTAGTTTTCCTAGACCCTAATCCTTAAAACCTTAAAACCTTATAAACCTAAACATTCAAACCCAATATAGTAAATCCAAAATAATAATCCAGTAACCGTGAGTCCTAAACTCAAATGTTTTAAAGTATCCAAACCCTAATTTCATAATTTTACCCCTCAAATCCTAATTTGATCAATCAAAGAACCTTACTAATTTCTTAAATTATAAAACCCTAATCCATTTCAATTCTCTTAAAACGTCCAGTAGCATTATTTATTTAAAAAATAATATTAGTTACTCAAAATTCCAAAACCCTATTTTCTAAATTTTAAACCCTAAAATCTTAATTTTCAACACCGAAACCTACAATCCTAGAAGCCACTTTCTAAAATCTTAATTTTCAACACCGAAACCTACAATCCTAGAAGCCAGTTTCTAAAATCTTAACCTACAACACCGAAACCTACAATCCTACCCCCGACCCCGCAAGGGGCGCTGCCCCCTTAACCCCTGTCAGCTAACCAGTTAGCGGGACTGCCGTATGGGCTCGTCGAAGGGGTCAATATTCATTTGCGCATTATGAGTCCGCGTATTTAACTTTCCTTTTTCCAAAGCCCTGATTTAGTAATTAAAATTCTAAAACACTATTTTAAGATGCAAACGCTAAATTATATATTTATTGCTTTATTTAATTATGTAGTTTATTATATGCTTTGATTTATTTAAGTTCAATGCTTGATTTACTTAATTTATCATGGATGGATGTTTATTTTATATTTTGATTGATATCTTTGATGAATTATTTATTTATGATGAATGGTTATTTACTTCTATCGATTTATTTAGATTTCCAAATATTGTAAGAGGTATGTTTCCACTTTGTGGGTACCTCATTCATTAAATATCATGTAATTTAAATTGCTTTTATATTTTAGACCAATGTAAAGGGCATGTTTCTACCTTTTGGTGGGTGTCCTATTCGTTTAGAAGTGGATGATGTAAAGGACATATTTCCATCCTCGGATGGGTGTCCATTTATTTGTTTTGTTTGGACATTACTTTGATTTTAATATAATGATGCTTTCTTTCAATTGTTGCGTGTAATATGGATAATGTTGTTATACTTAAGAATTCTATAATATTAAGACCTGTAAAGGAGGCCGGTTCCAATGAACCGGGCGTTGTGGGGGTGCTGGGTCATTTCTCACCTTCCCCACATGTACCCAACTTTCCGAACCCATTAGGGGGTTAGGGATTCCTTAGGAATCGAGTCATCCACCCCTTTCTTTTTCCCGGCCTATCCAGGTGGCGACTCCATTTTCTCCGGACTTAGATCCGTGTTCTCTAAGGCCTCGAGCCTAAACAGTGCCGAAGTCGCAAGAACCATTCCACCGGGAGTGGGGGCAAAAATTTCCGCTCACATAATGCTATACTACATAAAATGCTTGACCCTAGCAAATATAGCAAAAAACCTTGAGCATATTGCTCGGCCATTTCTCCATGAATCGATTAGGCACAGTGCATCCAATATTCCTAAATTAGTTTAAGTTTTATCTTGAACGACTCATTTAATGAGGGTTCGATGCCTATTAGCTAATAAATCTCATCATGTGTCAAGATGTTGTTCGTAAGAGATACCAGAATGCCATAGTACCGGAGGCCTATTATAACAATAAAATCATCTAGGCCGATGGCCATTTCTCCACAGGCAAGTGGAAGGTATGTGTGGTGTCCATCCACCATTCTGATAACGCTTGGAACATGCTCCTATCTATCTGGAATATGTGCAAGTGTAATTGTAGAATAAAGTCTTCAAAGTCACACCCTTGGAGGATCCGTTTTACCCATGAAGGTGCTTTTGTAGACCCTTAATTTTTGACCCTGTCCAATCCGATATTTTTAAACAGTCTAAAATAATTTTATGGTATTTTAATATTTATGATTTATTTTAATAATATTTATTATTTATAATATTTATTTTTAATATTGAAAATAAAAAATAAAAAAAAGATACAAAAAAATCAGCGATGGCAAAATCGGCGACAGCAGAATAGGTGACGAATTGGCTTGGGCCAATTAACCAGCGATGAAATGGCCTCGGGCCAATTTGCCCGCAAGCAAGACTTGCAGCAAAACACACCCAGCTCGAAGCCCATCCTAGCTTGCGCCCAGTTGTTTTTAACACCCTATTTTACTTGGTTTTTATTTTATTTCCAAAACAGTTTCTAATTTCCTTAATATACTAGGTATTTGATTTAAGCTACCTATAAATACCACATTAAAACACCTACAAGATTAAAAAAGGTATGTGGACTTTTACATAAAATTTTAAAGTATACTAACACTATTTTACCTAGTCCCAGATTAAGCGACTCAAATGATAGCACTGGGAGTGCATAAGATGAGAGCCAACCACAACTGTATGATCGGACAACCAGATATTCAACCTCAGATACTCGACCCTCTCTCAAGAAATACTAGGTGTAGACCCTTAATTTTTTACCCAGTCCAGTCCAATATTTTTTATATTATCTAAAATAATTATTGTGGTATTTTAATTAAATAATATTTATTTTAGTATTTATTAGTAAAGTTAAAAAATAATAATAATAAAAATAATAAATAATAAAAATAATAAATAAATAAAAATCGTCGACGAAAAAATTGGCGACAAAAAATTTTGTCGTCGAAAGTGAATTGCCTTGGACCAATTTGCCGCAGGAATTGCGGCGAATTGGCTAGCCCGCCAGCTCTCACAATTTTCGCCTGCATCTTTTTTTTTTACCAGCGTAATTTTCCAACGCAGTTTTTTCTGAAATCGAATTCTATTTGGTTTTAATTTCTTTTCCTAAATGGTTTACTTTCCTTAGACAATTAGAAGTAGGTTTTTTATTTTTCCTAAAAATACCATATTAAAACACAGAATTAAGGGGGAGGAAAATTGTTTTACTTGATCGAAACTTTGGACTTCTGACTTGGGAGGAAAAAGAAGATAGAAACCCTAGGAGCAAGAAATGGCAAAAAGTTAGCAACAAGAAGCATTCATCAACCATCAAATATAGCAACATTGCCTTTGTCATTGTTCATCCAGAAACCAATTGTGGAGGAACCAACGAACGGAGGTTTGATTACAAATCTTTAATTTGATTATATTTACAATATTCTTACATTTAGATTCATGAATTGTTTAAGCATACGATGTTATTGCCATATTTTCTTTTAAATATTTTTATCATTTGTTTTGATATTGAGTCAGTAACCTAAATTATTAAACTTTGTAATATGTTTTACAGATTAAATCATCCATTCATCCAGTAGCCTAAGACCTTGATCAAAACTTCAAAAACCCTAAATCATCCTTCTATTTCCAAAACTTCAAAAACCCTAAAATTGTTCTTCTATTTCCAAAACATCAAAAACCTTAAAACTGTCCTTCTGTTTACAAAACTTTAAAACCCTAAATTAATTTTCCTCGAACTATTTTCTTAATCATCTAAACCCTAATCTTCTTTACAGTTTCTAAAAACTTTAATCATAATTGTTTCTACAAAACTCTAAATAGTTTTCTTAAATCCTAAGATCAAATATGTTTTCCAAAATATCAAAAACCCTAATCCAGTAAACCCTAGTTTTCCTAAACCCTAATTCTTAAAACATCAAAACTTTATGACAAGTTCATCAACATCTAAAACCATAATCCAGTGAACCTAAGACCCAATTTTTTAAAGTTATAAACCCTAATGTCTTAAAAAACCCTAATTTCATTATATTTGCTTAAAACCCTAACTAAACCTACTTTTTTAAATCACAGTAACATTATATCCATAAAAAATCCAAAACCTTAAATCTTTTTAACATCCAGTGGCTATGTTATTACTTTAAAATATTTCTCAATAAATTAAACTAGTATATGCAAAACCCTAGTTATTGAACATAAAACCCTAGAAACCCTAATTAATGCATGAATCCCTAAAGTTAATATATTTACTATTTTATTTAAATTGAATGAATGTTTATTATATATTTTGATTGATGTTTGATATCTTTAATGAATGATTTATTTATTAAGAATGGTTATTTACTTTTACTGATTTATTTTGATTTCCAAATATTGTAAGAGGTATGTTTCCATATTTTTAGGCACCTCATGTCGTGAGCATAATGTAATTTAATTTCTTTTATATTTTGGACCAATGTAAAGGACATGTTTCCACCTTTCGGTGGGTGTCCTATTTAGTTTTAGACATGAACAATGTAAGGACATGTTTCCATCCTCGAATGGGTGTCCATTTATTTGCTTTGTTTGAACATTGCTTTGATTTTAATATAATGATGTTTTATTTTAATTATTCATGTAGTATGGATAATATTGTCATATTGAAGAATTTTATAATATTAAGACCTGCAAAGGAGGCCGGTTCCCATGAACCGGGCATTGTGGGTGTGCTGGGCCATTTCTCACCTTCCCCACACGTACCCAACTTTCCAAACCCATTAGGGGGTTGGGGATTCCTTAGGAATCGAGTCATCCACCCCTTTTCTTTTTCTTGGCCCATCCGGGTGGCGACTCCATTTTCTCCGAGCTTAGGCCCGTGTCCTCTAAGGCCCCGAGCCTAAATAGTACCAAAGTATCAAGAACTATTTCACCGGGAGTGGGGGTAAAAATCCCTGCTCACAGTGACGACTCCATTGGGGATAAGAGAAGTTGATTCCGTTGATCTTTATATTATTCTATTCTTTCTTATCATGATATTATCCATTTCATCATTTAGATTGCATCGTGTGCATGAGTTAGGATGGCCGTGTTGTGTTATGTAAGGGATACCATACTTTCACTCAAGGTATGGAGATCAAGCATGGCATAACCACTCATAGCCTTGTAACTTTTGGTATATACTTGTTATGGGAACCTAAGCCTTTTAACCCAAAGACTAAAGCTCATGTAATTGGCCTAGTTACTTTTCTTAGGTTTTACCCCAAATGCTTGTTGTTTGACTATGGTTAATTTATCTTGGCTTAAATCATGGGTTATTTGATTTGTTCTTTTTCTAATATGACTTAAGTACATTGTAAGCTCAAAATAAATTTTTCTTTAAAATCAAAAAGACCAAAGCAATTTTCAAAACGTTTCAAGATGATCTTTGGACGTAAAGCTTTTCTAAAAAGCAAAATCAAAAATTCTTTTCTCATGACTCAAATACAAAGCCCAAAATCTATTTTTCTAAAATCTTTTTACAATGGGCTTAGAAACAAAATTATTTTCATCCAACCTTTTCTTACAAAGAGCTTTCAAATTATTTAGGTCAATTACGAAATACCAAAAATCAATTGTGAGCCAAGTTTATGCTGAGAATTATTAATCATGGGCTTATTTTTTGCATGAATCATTGGTTACTTTTTCAAGTGAGTAATCTATTTATAATAAACCTCTTAACTTAGTTTTAATCCAATATAGCATAAAACCAACTTTAATTGGTTGAATGGATTAAAACCTAATTAATGGGAATTATCATGAACTGATTTTCATTTTTGAAAATATAACTATTGGTTGAAATGTCTGAGGAAAATATTCGAAAACAAGATACCCCATGTTGGTATTTTGTTAACTATATACCTAGGAAAAGATACTCGCCATTTGTTTGTGGAAGTTATAAGGTTAGAAGGAACATCCTATTTTTGTTTGTTTGCGCATACATGCATCACAAGACATATCATTGATTCTTTCTGGCTCACAACCCTAGATTATGATAGTTCAAAAGCTTACGACAATTCGACCTATGCCGAAAATGAAGGATCTAGCAACGACTCAATCTCTTGCTCACCAAAAGCAATGGAGCCTGAACAAATTCAAAGAATGGTGGATGATGCCCTCAATGCCAAGATGGAAGAAATAAAAGAGGCCCTAGCTGAGACCATGAAGAACCAATTGGCTGCAATTTTAGAAAACAATGCCGAAGCATCTGCTAGCACTAAGAAGCCAAAGGATAAGGGGAAGGCTAAAGTTGGCGAAGTGGTTTTTGATGATGATAAGGTGATAATTGATGATGATGATGATTGGGCTCAATACTTTCAAGATCCTCAAGACAAGAAGAAAGAACCGAAGATTGTTGAAAGATCAGTTATGGAGAAAACCGAGACATCTGATGTTGAGAAGATGATTACTGATTTAGAAAAGAAATTTGAGAAGAAACTAAAAACTGAAGAGATGCCTTCCTTCGCTTGGTACAATGGTACTGGAAATCCTCATCTCCATGTGAAGCATTACATCACTGCTATGCAGTCTGCCCGAGCTACTGAAGCTCAAACTCTGAGGTATTTCATGCTCTCATTGGATCCTGTTATCCAAAATTGGTTCAACACCTTAGAGGAAAGTACTAAAAAATATTAGGACATGTTGTACAAGGCTTTTTTCAGCAATATGGGTATAATGTCAAGCTGGAAGTTACCTTAATGGAAATTGAGTCCATTAGACAAAGGCCAAATGAGAAATTTGTGGACCATGTGAAAAGATGGAGAAATAAGGCTACTTTGCTCATGAAGAGGCCTGATGAATCTGATCAAATAAGGATGATTGTGAAAGGGGTGTTGCCTAGTCTTTATGAAAGGATGTCTCATACACTCATCCAAGATTTCAAAGATCTTCTTCAAGCTAGTCTACAAATTGAAGAGTGGGAAAGGAAGAAGAGTCATTTTTCTGCAAAACAAAATTATCAGCCTAGCAATCAAAGTACACAAAAGGAAGCTGATGTCAATACAACTGGTCAAGCAAATAGAAGGTAGTTTTCAGATCTGGGGAAGCCTTTGTCTTGGATCTTTAACAAGCTACAAAAGAAGGGACTATTATAGCCATTGGCCTCTCGACCTTTGCCTAATCCTTTACCCTCAAAATTTGATACTAAGGCTTTTTGTCAATTTCATCAGACTCAAGGACATGAGACTGATAGATGTACCCAATTGAAGCATGAGATCCAAGATCTAATTGATAGTGGTAAGCTACCTGAGCCGGATAAGCCCAATACCAAGAACAATCCTTTGCCTAAGTTTGGAAGAGTACCTCCGCCGGCAACCTTCATAGTGGAAAAAGGATTGGAAGAAGATTTTGTTTTATCATCCTTTCAAGATGGAAAAATTTAAGGTGTGAAAGGAAAAGAAGCTTAACTCAACAAACTTTCCTTAGCTTGAATGTTGCTTTTCAATTTTGCTTTCTTTAATATTTAATTATAACAGTTATTTTTTCTATTTTTGTTTGAATAAATTACTTTCATCAAAATTTTTGTTGGTCTTTATTCATTTTGGTGCTCAACCAATGAGGAATCTAGCTTGAAAATTCATGAATTAATATATTCATGCATCATGACTTGAATGACTTTACTAGGTGAGGAAATTGCTCTATAGCATTGAGTTGTGTATGCTTACTTAGAGAGGGCTCCTGCATAATGACCTTTGTCTAGGTCCTAGTCAGTCTTAGAACATGCTTTGACAAATTTTTGAAGGGAAATTGAACTCTGCTTATTTAAGGGAGAGATGATCTAGGCATTGTTTGACGAGCCAACAACTAGTATCCACCCAATTAAATATCAATCCCTAGTTGTCCCTTTGAGCCTTCATAAAATTTTAGCTTTCTTTTCATTGGCATATAAGCCCAACAACCTACCCTGAGCTATAGTGATACTTTTGACAAGTCTTATTATCACTAAGGTGAAGAGACAAGAAGATCAAAGAAAGGAATGAATAGTCAAGATCATAAGGATAGTTGATGTTCTTAAGACCATAAGGGTAGTTGAAGTTCACCTAATATCTCCAATCTATCAAGATAACATTAGAGTAACAAATGATTTATCCCTGTTAAAGGAGATTTATGTCACTCCACTCATCCATTATTAGAAAGACAAGTTGGTACAAATAAGATAACTCTTTTAGAGCTAGAACAAAAAAAAAAAGAAAAAGAGAAGAGAAAAAAAGAAAAGAAAAAGAAAAGAAAAAAGAAAAAAAGGAAAAAAGGAAAAAAGAAAAAAAAAAGAAAGATAAAACCTAAAAAGGCTATTCAGAAAGCCAACCGAGTTCTCTTTTACCTAAAGCAGCAAAAGGCTTCCATTTGGTTTATAAGGATAGTTCTACTTGAATTGGTCCAACCCAACCAAAGATTCAATCAAAATCAGAGAAAAAGGAGAAAGACCATCCACTTCTTGAAAGTTTTGTACTTGACAGTCCTACAAGGAAGAAAGATGAAATGATAAAACGCTCAAAGAAAGAGAAGAGTAAGAAAAATAAAAAGAAAGAAAAGGGAAAAGAAGAAAAGAAATGAAGATTGTCCCAATCAAGATCCAAATTAATGCCAAGAAGATGGGAGAACATTCAAAGCTCTATCTTTTCATGCTCCCAACTCTCTAAAGTTCCAACAAGCAGTTTGTAGTGTGAGGGTTTGCCCATAGTGTCACAACGGCTCTAACTTACAAATGGCCTTCATTTCACCCATGTCCCTTATAGACCCCATTTCAAGCCTATCAAAGACCTGTTGATCTCTCTTGGTAAGTAGAGTCTATTAGTGGAGATAGTTTGAATAAGCATGCATATGAGATAGACAATATTCAAACTCAAATAAGACCTTTGGCCAAGTAATGTGTAATATCCCAAAATATACCCTAAAAGTTTTGGAGTTATTGTTGTATTTGGATTTAATGTATATGTATATATATGGAAAATATAAATACAATATAAGAGATATATACATATACATCACATATACATGGGAAATAAATTGGTGTAGGAAAGTGAGATATATATATATATATTTGTATAATTAATTAATAATAATAATAATGATAATAAGGACAAAAAGAAAAAGAGAAAAAGAAAGTCAAAGGTTGGATAAGTGTGTGTGGTGGAGATTTATTATTATTATTATTATTATTATTATTATTGTTGTTGTTATTATTATTATTAGTATTATTATTATTATTATTAGAAAACGTTTTTCCCTTCTTATTCTTCTTCTTCTTCTTCTTCTTGGACGAGAGAGAGAGAGGGAGAGAGAGAGAGAAGCTAGAGAGAGAGAGAGAGGTGATTTTGCCTCTATTTTCACCAAGGATTAAAAGATTTTAAGAGAATTGAAGATGGAGATGAAGATTTGGCAACATATATTCAAGTAAGTATTCATTTCTTTGAGATGATTTTCATTGATTGTGTTGAGATTTGATGTAGTTAATATGTTAAGATGATGATAGTGAAAGATTGAAAGATATGTATGGATTTAAATGGTTATTTGTGAAGATGATGAAGGATTATGGAAATTGTTTAGTAAGGATTTAAAATATATGAGTTGGGAAATTGAATAAATGTTATATGAGTGATGTGTATTTGTGTTTATTGAAGTTGAAAACATAGAATACTTGAGTTTGGTCCGAAAACAGAGGCATTTAGGATGCCACGCCCGTGGCCCTTGGTTGCCACGACCGTGGCCATTGGAAGCCATGGCCGTGGAGGTGTTGAACAAAAGAGACAGATTCATTTTCTATGCCACGGCCGTGGGAGTTGGAAGGCCACGACCGTGGGGATTTTGGAATAATTAGGCAGAATCGTTTTCTATCCCACGCCCGTGGGGGTTGGGGTGGCCACGGCCGTGGGCTATAATGTATGATGTTGGGTTATTATTTGTGATCTAAGGGTTTAGTATGAGATTAATAAATGAATAATCGTATTGAATTTATGTGTATTTTTGAGTAAGAGTGTGTTATTCCTTTGAATTAGGTTGTGAGAAGTTAAGTTGCCCTAATTCAAATGGTGAAGAGTTCTTGGAAAAAGAAGTGTATAGATTGATGTGAGATGATTTTGAGGTAAGTACAAAACCTTATTTGATTGCACATAATTATATGATTTTGGATCTTAACACATTTGGTTATAAATGTGTTAAGTGATTTACTATATTTTTAATATATATATGAATAATGTATATGTTATGAAAATGAGAAATATTATGATATAATATAATATATGAAATGTGAAAGCTATGATGATCATTCAAAAAGGTATGTACAATGCACTTTGTTATGATAAATATTGTAATGATGAAATGTATTGTAATTGTAGTTGGTAATAATGATTGAAATGGAATAAATAGACATGTTGCTTATATGATGATGAATTTAAGATATATGCTTAATGTAATTGATTATGTATACTTGAGTGATGAAGTGTTATAATGTGAATTGAAATATGATAAGAGGTGAAGCCATTGTGATTGGCTATGATGAATCAAATGTGATGCAAAGCCATTGTGATGGGCTATGATAATTCAATTGAACAAGTGAGGCATGTTTGCCTATATGATGATTGAGGCATGGTTGCCTATATGATGATGAGAAAGTGATAAATAAATTGATGATGAAATAATGAATGAATTGTATGTCTAATATGTTATTCCATTTTTAGAGTTTTGTTGTTGGTGGCATGCCTATTAGTAACAATCTCTTGAAGTTAGGTTGGATTTGATCCTTGAAGCCAAGTTGGGTTGAAGTTTAACATGTTTTACTCCCCTTGAAGCTTGGTTGGGTCTAATCCTTGAAGCCTAATTGAGATGTTACAACCCTTGAAGCTAGGTTGGGTTTTGTTCTTGAAGCCAAGTTGGGTTGATACTTAGCATGCTTTGTTCCCCTTGAAGCTTGGTTGAACATAATCCTTGAAGCCTAGTTGGGATAATGATATTGATGAATGTGATAATTGAACCAATGCATTAACTCTAAAAGTGGAATGGGGTATTAGTGTCTTTTGGGCCCATGCTTGTGCTTGTTTAAATATGATTCATGAATGGTGAATTATGGATAAGGAATTAATTGAATGAGATAATGAGATAGAGATATAATGTTGTGAAGTATGAAATGATTATATCATATAGATGAATTCCTTAAAAGAGATATGAGTTGAGAAATTATGATGAAATATGTGATTTTGAAAGTATAAAATAACATGTAATATGTATATGATGTGAAAATGGTAAGTATCATTTGATGAATGTTATAATAAGTTCTTGAATTATGATTGTTGTGATGTTATATATGTATATATATATAGTTTATGAGGTTGGTAGGAATATATGAGGAATGCATTGAAAAAAAAAAACAGGTTAAGAGAATGATAAATCATAATGCTAAACATATGAGGTATGTTTATCTTGTAATGTATATTTTAATATTTATCTGTACTACTAAGCTTTCAAGCTTAGCGCGATTATATTAATCGCGCAGGTAAATAGGAGATGGATTTGGAGTTAAATCACTATGTCATGAAGAGGGCAAGTGGAGTTCGAGACCAACTAGAAGGTGGTGCATGCATGTACAAGTTATTATATTGCATATTTACAAGAATGTATTCATATGAATAAATGAATCTTTGGAAGAGACAATGTAACTATTATATATATATGTGTTATCATTATAAGGATAATGATTTTGTAAATACTTTCACATATTAAAATTCATTATTGTTTTAGAATTAAAGTAAAGATTTTAAATTGTAATGACTAGTGACATCCTTATACTTTATATACTTACTTTACATATACAAGGTATATGTAGGGTACTTATATAGAGTATCTGGGTGTTACAATTATTTTGGTATCAGAGCTTAGGTTCGAGATTCTCGGCCTAAGTAAATTTAAAAAGAAATGTTTTAAAAAGAAAAATGATGATGAATGAAAATGAAAAGAATGAAATTTTTGATACATGCATATGCATTAACATCTAGGTTGGTCTCGAAGGTGGTATTATATGATTTGAAATGTATTGAATTGTATGAAATGGATAATAATGTGTGGATGAAGTTCTATATGAATGGAAATTTAAAGAAAGTAATGAGATGGAAAAATTTATGTAAGTTTAATTGATAAATTAAAGAATGGGAGTTTACTTGGGGAAAGAAAATTTTGAAATGTTGATTATTGAAATGTGATTATAATATAAAGACATGATCAGGAGAATAAAGTTGGAAATGAGTTAAAAACAAAATCAAGATCAAAGTATGTAATCTTTCCTCTACTATTTGATTTTCTTTCTAATAAAGTTTATGTTTGGACTGCAAGAGAGAGGAAATATTGTTGATGGATAATATGGATAGATATGTTATTAAAATTGAAGAGATTATGGTAATATATTGAGTGAGTTAATTGGTGTAAATAAAGTGTGACCATTTAAGATTTGGCTATGTAAAGTTAAAGTTTTTAAAAGAAAAAAAGAGATGATGATTGGTTAACATAGATAGATATAATGGAATTGTTTATATTGCTATTGTAATTTAAACATTGTGATTTCAAGGTTAGAAATGTTATATGCTTGAGTGTTATTAAAGCTCATTTTAATGGTGGTAAGATGTGTTATTTGGATTTTTGAAATGAGCTTTAATAATTGTGAAAAGGATATATTTTGATGTTGCTTTGTAGTATTAAGTTTATATTAATAAAACGAGATGAGTAAATTGAAGTTTAAGTAAAGTAGTAAGTGGAGAGTTTATAATGTTAACGGAATTTGGATAAAGATTATTTAAATATAGATAGTTTAATGTAAGTTAAATCTATGAATTATGTGGAATGAGTATTATTGAATATGAGATTACTATGAATTTGATAATGTGATTGATAATATGAGAATGATTATGCTTGCATTGACAAACTTGTGCAAAGCTAGGTCATGTGATAAGACTGATAGTGAGAATTGGATTGAGCAATGTTGGTTCAAGAAACTGAGATTTGTGATAATTAGACTTGGAAAGTGTATAGAGGTTATTGGGCTCAATGTGTATATGATTGGATGTAATGTACATATGTATAAATATGTGAGTGATATATATATGTTGAAGGGTAAACAAATGGATATAAAGATGGTATACTAAATGCATTTAAAAATAAATGTGAGAGAGATGTCACCTTAGTAATGTGATTTTGATTTTGTAAAGTATTATTATGGTTAGAGTGTATATATGTGTTGAGTTGATAAATAACTTAAGTCATGTCAAAAGGGATAAGAATGATATTGTTCAATGAAAAGTAATAAATGTTAAATTGTGTTGATGGTATGTAAAAGAGGAATTAAATATAATTGTATGATTATGTGTATGCATGTATAAGAAATGTGGAAAGTAAGTCACATTGTGAATGTGACTTATGAATGTGAATGTGATATAACTACTTGTCTAGTGGTATGGAGAATGATATGACATGTATTAGTGGACTATGAGAGATTAGGTCTTGACCTATGTAGAGTTAGACTATGGGATGAAATGAAGAGTGATAAAGGACTTAAGTAATACTGGACAATGAAATTGTTATGATAATAACTGAGCTAGACTATCATATAATGCTTTCTAGTTCAAGGATTATGCACGTAAAAATATTATATGTATATATGTAAAATATAAAGGGAAGTATAATGTATGAAAGTTTTACAAGAGATAGATTAGAAGTGGAGTAATAAATGAAATTTGTATATGATTAAATGTTATGCATAAAGGTGTTATAAAGAATATTGTTGACATGAGTTAGGCTAATGATGATCTTATGATCAAGAGCAAATTGTTTTGAAACAAAGTTGAATTATGTTGACTCTTGGGGATAGAAAAAAAAAGTATAGAAAAGGAATATGTAAACTTAGTATTGTAATTGGAAATGTTTGAAGAAGAATAATAGAGGAGCAATATTGATTTATAAACTACAGACGTGACCATTAGTATACTCTGGCCGTATGATTTGTTAGTGTAATTGGCTGGTTAATTTTTGTATCAGCAGATTTGGGCCTGAGATGATATGATTGTAGTATTATGTGGGTGAGGTTGATAATTTTGTTTCAAGAAACATGGTTAGGAGTTATGAATGGTAAAGTTGTATCTTATCAGTTCTATGTTAGAAATTTGTTTATAATTATGAAAGTATGGAAAGAGAAGAGAACTGTGTAAATGTTTTGAATTTTGAAGAATGGTTAGAAAAGTAATTATGTAAACATAGTAATGATATAATAATGTGAGGAGATGATAAATGGGAGAAATTATGAAATGTGATTGAAAATGATATTGAATATATTTTTATTATAAGATGAATTAATTGATGGAAACCATGTTAAGCGAATGAACTACGGGTAATAATTATAGTATGAGAATTATGTGAGATTGCACTGCTATTATAGGAAGCAGAATATATATATATGAATATTGAAAGATAATTTGATGTGATTTGTTATTAATAAGTATAGTCTCAAAAAGTTGAACAGATGAATCCTAAGGGATTAGAATTTGAGAATGAGTTTGACCTAATAGAATTAGGTCATGTATATTGATACGTGATGATAAGCTTAAATAAGTTAATTGTTGATTTGAATAGAATAAGATTGAGATGTTGTTATATTATGACAGCTAGATCAATTGATCTAAATTTTGCTAAGATTGCGAATTATTATCGAGATTTAATATGTATAGTTGTGCTAAGAGTATAAGATATATGTGATAATGTATATAAGAGGTAATATGCTGATACATGAATGAGTTATGATATATCAATTATAAACAATGAAATAAGAAAAAAAATTGATTATCTGTAAAGTAAGTTTAAGGAGGCAGTATCAATATTAATGTTAAGTGAAAAATATGGTAAAGAAGGATTTAGGTATAAGAAAAATGAAAATATTGTTATCCATCAAAGTTTGATAAGTGGTTATTTTCAAAAGTAATTGTAATGACAGGATAAGTAATAGTAAGATATAAATCAATAAATTTCTAAGCTTAAAGTTAAGAGATTGTTCTATAAAGAGATGAAGTGATAAAATATTTTGAATGTGATAGATAAATGGTATATATAGATTATAAGATAATTTGATTGTTGTATAAGAGAAAATTTCATTGGGAAGGTAATGAGTTATCTTGATTGCTTTGTTAAGAGAGTAATAAGATAAATATAGATATATAATGAAAAGTTATGAATTGGGAAAAGATGATTGATTTAAAGGGGAGAGTAAAAGTTATGTGATTTGATGAAATCATATTGTAAGAATACGATTATCTTCAGATGAAAATTAAAATGGTGATTTGTTATAAGTGGGTTGTTATTGTGCTGGATAATTTCGAGGACGAAATTATTTAAGGGGGAGAGAATTGTAATATCCCAAAATATACCCTAAAAGTTTTGGAGTTATTGTTGTATTTGGATTTAATGTATATGTATATATATGGAAAATATAAATACAATATAAGAGATATATACATATACATCACATATACATGGGATATAAAATGGTGTAGGAAAGTGAGATATATATATATTTGTATAATTAATTAATAATAATAATAATGATAATAAGGACAAAAAGAAAAAGAGAAAAAGAAAGTCAAAGGTTGGATAAGTGTGTGTGGTGGAGATTTATTATTATTATTATTATTATTATTATTATTATTATTGTTATTATTATTATTAGTATTATTATTATTATTATATATATATATAGGAGATAAGAATAAGAAGAGGAGAAAACGTTTTTCCCTTCTTATTCTTCTTCTTCTTCTTCTTCTTGGACGAGAGAGAGAGAGAGAAGATAGAGAGAGAGAGAGAGGTGATTTTGCCTCTATTTCACCAAGGATTAAAAGATTTTAAGAGAATTGAAGATGGAGATGAAGATTTGGCAACATATATTCAAGTAAGTATTCATTTCTTTGAGTTGATTTTCATTGATTGTGTTGAGATTTGATGTAGTTAATATGTTAAGATGATGATAGTGAAAGATTGAAAGATATGTATGGATTTAAATGGTTATTTGTGAAGATGATGAAGGATTATGGAAATTGTTTAGTAAGGATTTAAAATATATGAGTTGGGAAATTGAATAAATGTTATATGAGTGATGTGTATTTGTGTTTATTGAAGTTGAAAACATAGAATACTTGAGTTTGGTCCGGAAACAGAGGCATTTAGGATGCCACGCCCGTGGCCCTTGGTTGCCACGACCGTGGCCATTGGAAGCCATGGCCGTGGAGGTGTTGAACAAAAGAGACATATTCATTTTCTATGCCACGGCCGTGGGAGTTGGAAGGCCACGACCGTGGGGATTTTGGAATAATTAGGCAGAATCGTTTTCTATCCCACGCCCGTGGGGGTTGGGGTGGCCACGGCCGTGGGCTATAATGTGTGATGTTGGGTTATTATTTGTGATCTAAGGGTTTAGTATGAGATTAATAAATGAATAATCGTATTGAATTTATGTGTATTTTTGAGTAAGAGTGTGTTATTCCTTTGAATTAGGTTGTGAGAAGTTAAGTTGCCCTAATTCAAATGGTGAAGAGTTCTTGGAAAAAGAAGTGTATAGATTGATGTGAGATGATTTTGAGGTAAGTACAAAACCTTATTTGATTGCACATAATTATATGATTTTGGATCTTAACACATTTGGTTATAAATGTGTTAAGTGATTTACTATATTTTTAATATATATATGAATAATGTATATGTTATGAAAATGAGAAATATTATGATATAATATAATATATGAAATGTGAAAGCTATGATGATCATTCAAAAAGGTATGTACAATGCACTTTGTTATGATAAATATTGTAATGATGAAATGTATTGTAATTGTAGTTGGTAATAATGATTGAAATGGAATAAATAGACATGTTGCTTATATGATGATGAATTTAAGATATATGCTTAATGTAATTGATTATGTATACTTGAGTGATGAAGTGTTATAATGTGAATTGAAATATGATAAGAGGTGAAGCCATTGTGATTGGCTATGATGAATCAAATGTGATGCAAAGCCATTGTGATGGGCTATGATAATTCAATTGAACAAGTGAGGCATGTTTGCCTATATGATGATTGAGGCATGGTTGCCTATATGATGATGAGAAAGTGATAAATAAATTGATGATGAAATAATGAATGAATTGTATGTCTAATATGTTATTCCATTTTTAGAGTTTTGTTGTTGGTGGCATGCCTATTAGTAACAATCTCTTGAAGTTAGGTTGGATTTGATCCTTGAAGCCAAGTTGGGTTGAAGTTTAACATGTTTTACTCCCCTTGAAGCTTGGTTGGGTCTAATCCTTGAAGCCTAATTGAGATGTTACAACCCTTGAAGCTAGGTTGGGTTTTGTTCTTGAAGCCAAGTTGGGTTGATACTTAGCATGCTTTGTTCCCCTTGAAGCTTGGTTGAACATAATCCTTGAAGCCTAGTTGGGATAATGATATTGATGAATGTGATAATTGAACCAAGGCATTAACTCTAAAAGTGGAATGGCATATTAGTGTCTTTTGGGCCCATGCTTGTGCTTGTTTAAATATGATTCATGAATGGTGAATTATGGATAAGGAATTAATTGAATGAGATAATGAGATAGAGATATAATGTTGTGAAGTATGAAATGATTATATCATATAGATGAATTCCTTAAAAGAGATATGAGTTGAGAAACTATGATGAAATATGTGATTTTGAAAGTATAAAATAACATGTAATATGTATATGATGTGAAAATGGTAAGTATCATTTGATGAATGTTATAATAAGTTCTTGAATTATGATTGTTGTGATGTTATATATGTATATATATATAGTTTATGAGGTTGGTAGGAATATATGAGGAATGCATTGAAAAAAAAAAAACAGGTTAAGAGAATGATAAATCATAATGCTAAACATATGAGGTATGTTTATCTTGTAATGTATATTTTAATATTTATCTGTACTACTAAGCTTTCAAGCTTAGCGCGGTTATATTAATCGCGCAGGTAAATAGGAGATGGATTTGGAGTTAAATCACTATGTCATGAAGAGGGCAAGTGGAGTTCGAGACCAACTAGAAGGTGGTGCATGCATGTACAAGTTATTATATTGCATATTTACAAGAATGTATTCATATGAATAAATGAATCTTTGGAAGAGACAATGTAACTATTATATATATATGTGTTATCATTATAAGGATAATGATTTTGTAAATACTTTCACATATTAAAATTTATTATTGTTTTAGAATTAAAGTAAAGATTTTAAATTGTAATGACTAGTGACATCCTTATACTTTATATACTTACTTTACATATACAAGGTATATGTAGGGTACTTATATAGAGTATCTGGGTGTTACATAATGTGTATGTGCCTATCTGAAGTTCAACAATTCTTGCTAAAATAGAAATGATTCCCGAGTTTAGTATGGTAACTAGGGTTGTCATGTTATAGATATATTAATTTGAAAAATCAAGTCCTGAGGCAAATTGACTTTAATTTGGCAAAGCCAACATTTGATTTTAAAATAAAAATTCAAAATTGAAAAAAAATCAAGTTAAGGGGAGTATGTCGAACTATCGAACCTTGAAGGACACATTAGGCAAAGGAAATGATTAATGGCAAGATCATGAAGAAGCTACTGAATCATAATTTCAAATGAATGTATCTCTGCTACTTGGGGCCTCCATTAAATGTTTTCAATATCTCGAAGATAAAAGCCATAAATGTGAAGTATCCAGTCATTCCAAAGCAAGACTTGAATGGGCATCTGGAAGGAGTCAATGAGAACACTTTTGCTGATCACCTTGGTTTGTGAGTCGATGAAATCACTGTAAGTGTTATTCTTGCATATCATGCATACATGAGCATATCACATGGCATTTTCTTGTATTGTATTGTCTATTCTTTGTCAAAGTGAACAGCAAACACCCTATGAAGTAAAGAATCAAAAGAAGATATTGAATCAGGGGGGCATGGAAAGCCCATTGCTTGAGGAAGCTCCAGTAATTTTGCAAAAGAAAGAAGAAATGCATGCTTGTCCGAAGAACTAGACAATCTACAAACATCAACCAAAGCCCGCATAAAAAAATCATGGGTTTTAGCCTACATAGGGGGCAAAGTTTCTTCCTTTCAAATTTTTGAGTTTATGCATGTACAAAACATTTTGAGACTCACTTCCAATATTTTACCACGTAGGGGGCAAGGAGAAGATATGAAGGCTAGGTAAAATGGCTGAATTTTTTTTGCAAAAGTGCAAAGGAAGAAAAAAAACCAAAAAGAATGGAACATTAGAACTATCAAAAGAATGACGACACAAATGACAAAAGATTAGTCCATCTAGAAGAGCTGAAGCCGATATAAGACCTAATCTCTAATGGATGAAGATCCAGCTTAACGGATGAAGATCCATTTTCAAGGGTGAAGACTTGATTTCCAAGGATGAAGATCCATTTTCAAAGGTGAAGACACGATTCCAAGGATGAAGATCCAATTTCAAAGGGTGAAGACCCGAAGTCCAAAGAATGAAGATCCATTTTCAAGGGTGAAGACCCGATTTCCAAGGATGAAGATCTATTTTCAAAGGTAAAGACCTGAATCCAAGGATGAAGATCCAATTTTAAAGGGTGAAGACCCAAAGTCCAAAGGATGAAGATCCATTTTCAAGGGTGAAGACCCAATTTCCAAGGATGAAGATCCATTTTCAAAGGTAAAGACCTGATTCCAAGGATGAAGATCTAATTTCAAAGGGTGAAGACCTGAAGTCCAAAGGATGAAGATCCATTTTCAAGGGTAAAGACCCGATTTCCAAGGATGAAGATCCATTTTCAAAGGTAAAGACCTGATTCCAATGATGAAGATCCAATTTCAAAGGGTGAAGACCTAAAGTCCAAAAGGATGAAGATCAATTTTCAAGGGTGAAGAATCAATTTCCAAGGATGAAGATCCATTTTCAAAGGTGAAGACCTGATTCAAAGGATGAAGATCCAATTTGAAAGGGTGAAGACTCGAAGTCCAAAGGATGAAGATCCATTTTCAAGGGTGAAGACTCGATTTCCAATGATGAAGATCCATTTTCAAAAGTGAAGACCTAATTCCAACGATGAAGATCCAATTTCAAATGGTGAAGACCTGAAGTCCAAAGGATAAAGATCCATTTTCAAGGGTGAAGACCCGATCTCAAAGGATGAAGATCCATTTTCAAGGGTGAAGACCCGATCTCCAAGGATGAAGATCCATTTACAAGGGTGAAGATCCATTCTCCAAGGATGAAGATTCATTTTCAAGGGTGAAGACCCGATCTCCAAGGATGAAGATCCATTTTCAAATGTGAAGATCCATTTTCAAAGGTGAATATCTTATGCTAAGGATGTAGATTTAAGGTCCAACGATGAAGATCCATTTTGAGAGTGAAGACCCACAATGAGTTAAATAATAGAACAGCCGGATCAGTCAGAATTCTCAACTGATAAAAGGTCATTCAAACTCAGTCTCGGGTCCAGAACCCAAATCCTAAATTCACCTCGGGTCCAGAACCCAAATAATTTTTGAGTCCAGAACTCAAACCAACTTTGGGTAAGGAGTCCTATATGGCTCTAAACCCAGTCAAAAATCACATTGCTTTTCACTCTCTTTTGTCGTAGTCTCAGATCGCTCAAGTAGGGGGCAAACTGTAGACCCTTAATCTTTGACCCAGTCCGGTCCAATATTTTTTATATAGTCCAAAATAATTTTTATGGTATTTTAATTAAATAATATTTATTTTAGTATTTATTAGTAAAGTTAAAAAATAATAAATAAATAAAAATTGTCGACGAAAAAATCAATGACGAAAAATTTCATCGCCGAAAGTGATTTGGTTTGGGCAAATTCGCTGCAGGAAATTCCTGTGGTGAATTGGCTGGCCCACCAGCTCTCGCAATTTTTGCCCGCAGTAGTTTTTTTGCCAGTGTAATTTTCCAGCGTAGTTTTTTCCGAAATCGAATTCTATTTGGTTTTGATTTCTTTTCCTAAATGGTTTTAATTTCCTTAGACAATTAGAAGTAGGTTTTTTATTTTTCCTATAAATACCACATTAAAACACAGAATTAAGAGGGAGGAAAATTTTTTTACTTGATAAAAAATTTGGACTTCTGACTTGCGAGGAAAAAGAAGACAGAAACCCTAGGAGCAAGAAACTGCAAAAAGTTAGCAACAAGAAGCATTCATCAATCCATCAAAGGCAGCAACATTGCCTTTGTCATTGTTCATCTAGAAGCCAATTGTGGAGGAACCAACAAACAGAGGTTTGATTACAAATCTTTGATTTGATTATATTTACAATATTCTTACGTTTAGATTCATGAATTGTTTAAGCATACGATGTTATTGCTATATTTTCTTTTAAATGTTTTTATCATTTGTTTTGATATTGAGTCAGTAACCTAAATTATTATACTTAGTAATATGTTTTACAGAATAAATAGTCCATTCATCCAATAGCCTAAGACCTTGATCAAAACTTCAAAAACCCTAAATCATCCTTCTGTTTCCAGAACTTCAAAAATCCTAAAACTGTACTTCTATTTCCAAAACATCAAAAACCCTAAAACTGTCATTCTGTTTACAAAACTTTAAAACCCTAAATTAATTTTCCCCAAACTATTGTCTTAATCATCTAAACCCTAATCTTCTTTACAGTTTCTAAAAAATTTAATCATAATTGTTTCTATAAAACTCTAAACTATTTTCTTAAATTCTAAGATCAAATATGTTTTCCAAAATATCAAAAACCATAATCTAGTAAACCCTAGTTTTCCTAAACCCTAATTCTTAAAACATCAAAACTTTATGACAAGTTAATCAACACCTAAAACCATAATCCAGTGAACCTAAAACCCAATTTTTTAAAGCTATAAACCCTAATGTCTTAAAAAAATCCTAATTTCATGATATTTGCTTAAAACCCTAACTAAACCTACTTTTTTAAAATCACAGTAACATTATTTTCATAAAAACATCCAAAACCTTAAATCTTTTTAACATCCAGTGGACATGTTGTTACTGTTGTCCCAAGATGGCAACTAAGAGGGGGGGGGGGGGTGAATTGGTTTCCTCAAGAAATAATGACAATTAAAATACTCAACAAAATAGAAATGCGGAATTAAGAGATGGTTGAGTAATGGAAGAAAGAAAGAACACATAAGATTTATAGTGGTTCGGATTTACTTCAATCCTACATCCACTTCCTTAACAACTTGTTAAGGTTCCACTAATCTTTGAAGTTTTTACAAGCTCACTTCCAACTTTGGTGTTTTCACAAGTTCACACCTAACTTCACAAGTGTTTTTCTAAGGCTAACACTCAAGAACCTTTAAAGAGTTTTTGAGGCTCACTCTCATAACCCAAACAAGAGTTTTACAAGGCTTACTCTCACAACCCAAGTGTTTCCAAAGCTCACACTCAAACTAATACAATGGTGTTTTCAATGCTAACACCTAACATTCATTACAATTCAAATGTAAGTTTAAGTAAAAGAAAAGTTGTTGCTTGGCTATCAAATTCCTTTTTTTTGCTTCACTTCTTCCTTCTTTTCTTGTAGAAGTACTGTATTTATAGCCAATGTGGTCTTACTAGCCGTTATTGATAGTGAGAATAAAGTCTTGGCAGTTTAGAACTTCTTTACTTAAACTGTCCGAGGCATTTCGCGGTCGTCCTTCACGCAAGGATGGTCATGCTCATGCCTCATGCGGTTGTCCTTGGACAAGGGACGGTCGCTGCATTTAAAAATACTTCAATGATCGAATTTTAGTGCTCTGCAGCAGGAATCTTGCCCATGCTGCGATTGTCGGGACGGTCACACCTAGCAAAGGTGCGGTCACCCTTTTTGAATATTGAAGTGGGTTTATAACGGTCATGTCACGTGTCATTCTCTGACAAGGCAGAAGAGATGTCCGCCAAAATATGAATGTCGCGGTCGCCCTAGGTATCATCTCGCGGTCGAATTGAGATTCTCGCATCGAACTTCTGGACTCACCTGAGGACGTGAACACTACTGCCTCTTTAAGCAAATTCTTCTTGAATTGGTAGAGCGGTCGCGACTCTGTATGGGCAGTCGCTAAAGTGATAAGCGAGGCCATATCATTCGCCGTTCTTGTCACCGAGAACCTTACTGTGATTAGAATGATTTGAGTTCCTTGGTTAGCGGTCGTCCATAAATTGGGACGGTCGCTCTTCTTTAGGCGCGGTCGCGACTGAGGTCAGGCTTCTGACCGCGAAACCTACTGTGATAAGGTTTCATCTTTTAATTGAATGGTGCGGTCGTATTCAAGTGTGGTGCGACCGCTAGAAGTGTTCTGTTCTGCTTTATTTGAAGTAACATAAGCCTACAACAAGATTCTCCAAACACATGTTAAATGGATCATTCATTTGAGTTGTCAAGGATCAAAATAGAGATCATTTGTTTAACAATCTCCCCCATTTTGACTTTGACAATTCAAATGGCATGATAAAAAATAATAAGTCTAAAATGCTCCCCCTTAACATATGCATGAATCATGGTTAAGCAATCATTGGTGCATTGATATTATTTAAGTATCTTGGTGCATTGAGTTATGGTTAAACAATCATTCCATTATGTATATTTTCTCCCCCATTGTCATAGGCAAAATAATCAAACAAACAAATAAAGCACAAAGATATTAAAAGATACTAAACATTATGTTTATTAAAGGATAGAGGAAAGTACAAAGGCAAAACAAATAAAGCAACAAACATATTAAGACATAAAATGAAAATGCAAACTATTAAGACTAAACAGTTAAGCTATTCAGAGTCATCATCCTCATCCATCTCTTCTTCTACTAAAGGAGCTTTTCCTTTATCTTGAGGAGCAAAAGAGGTAGAGCTAGTGCTAATGGACTCTTCTTCTTCAGGAAGGCTTTGGGTATGATCACTTATATCCCAATCTTCAAGATTGCATTGAGGCAAGTCCAGTTTGCCTTGCATATCATATAGATCATGATGCATGTGAGATATAAGGTCAATTCTCTTGTTCAAGTGCTGGAATCATTTAGAGACACTTTTCTTGAACTTAGAGAGTTTCCTGAAGAGAGATTTGATAGCATGGAGGATGAGTTGTGTAGAGGATGAGGTAGTTTCTTGAGCAGCTTTTGATGAAGTAGCTTTTGGAGGTAATTCCACAGCAACTTCCACAGAGTCTCCCTCTTCCTCAATTGTATACCTTGGCCTTTTCTTTTGTCTGTCCACAATTCCTTTCTTGCCAAAATAGTATACATATGTGCCTTTAATCTTCCTTACACATCCAGCATGTTCTAGATAATCAATTGTGATGGCACTAGAGGCAAGATTGAAAGGGTTTCTCAATGTAGCTAGATTCAGATCATTTAGAAGGTTCAGGTGCCTAGCTATTTGAGTAATTTGTGAGGATAAGAAGAAAGTTCTAGTTCTTATAACTGCATCATGATAGAGGGTGTCAATCAAGAACTTGGTTGTGTTCATTTGGATGTTGTGGGTTAAAGCATATAAAAAGATGAGGTCTCTTTTGGTTACTTTTTCATTCCCATCTGCTCTTTGATGGATGGTGTAGGTGATAATCCTATGGAGCATCCAATGGGTGAGGGATTTGGGTGTCTGGCTTTTGATTCTTTTTCAAAAGAAGTTTCCACAGAAATTTCTTGCCAGAATGCAGATAGAGTTTGGTTTGAAAAGCTTTGATCATTGTAAGAGGTTATACCATCAGTAGGAAAATCCCAAATATTGCCAAAGTCTTCTAGGGTTAAGGCTTGGTATTGATCAAAGAGTTTAAACCTAACCCCATACCATCCTAGTGCAGAGTTAGCACTCTTTTCTATTTGGAAAGACATTAGAAATTCCTTGCTCAGACTGGAATAACCTACCTCCTCAGGAAATACAAACTTTCTCCATCCAAGGACATCTAGTAATCTCTCAATCTAGTCCTTGATATTTAGGGCAGAAAGCATCCCACCAAAAGGAGATTTGGTTCCCTCAACCTTCTTTCTCTTCAGCATGGCATACCTAACATCTTCCTCAGAAGTTTGGTGGTGAGGTTTGTGAATTTTCTCACCTCTTTTAGATTGTGGAGGAGATGGAGGATCAACTATTGGTTCTCTTATTGTGATTCCTGGAGCTCTCTTTGCTTGTCCTTTTATTTTGGAGGTTGTCTTCTTTTAGGGAGCCATTAGAATAGAAAAAACAGAAGAGAACTGGAAAACAGAGGGTGATTGAGAAACAGATGATTTTGAGAAGATTTTCAAGATTCAGAGGGAAGTTTGTATGTTTTAATAACCAAAATATCCAAGAAATTGATGTAACATACTCTTAAATAGAAGAAATTAAGAAAATAGCCGTTTATGACTGTTGAAAGTTAAGAGTTGCAACCTGTCATACAGCCAACGGTTACAAAATTTTGAGCAGAGTGTACGAAGTGTGCGATCGCGAAATGCGGTCTAGCGACCATTTGCACTATCAGTATGCTCGCGGGTGAAGAAACTGTCTGTAACGGTCGAAACTATTCAAATTAGTGCGGCCGCGCACAAATTTTCTCGACCACGCACAGAGATTTTTTATTTGAATGAATCTGGCATATGAGATAGCGATCGCTATGGACACTGGAGCAAATGCGACTGACTTAGAAATGAAAGATTCAAGGAAAGATGGAAGATTTTTCTATTGTTTTAGGCAAAAAGAAGTTCATGCACATAGAAACTTTATTGATAGGCAATTAATTCAAAGTGTTTCCATCAATCATTCCTAAATTAAGTTTAATGAAGTTAAGTCTATCTTCATTCAAGGGTTTTGTAAAGATATCAGCAAGTTGATTTTGTGTATCTATAAATTCTAGGATTATATTCTGATTTTGTACATTTTCTCTCAAGAAATGATGTCTAATATCTATATGTTTGGATCTTGAGTGTTGGATAGGATTTTTAGACAAATTGATAGCACTAGTGTTGTCACATTTAATGGAGATATTGTTAAACACTTTACCATAGTCAAGCAATTGTTGTTTCATCCATAATACTTGTGTGCAACAAAAACATGCTGCAACATATTCGGCTTCCGTTGTGGATAAAGCAACCGATGCTTGTTTCTTACTATGCCAAGAAACTAGACAATTACCAAGAAAGTGACATGCTCCTGTAGTGCTCTTCCTATCTAAAATACTACCAGCATAATCTGCATCTGAAAAGCCTATGGTATGAAATGATGTGTTTTTAGGATACCAAAGTCCTAAATGCATTATACCACTCAAATATTTCAAAATTCTCTTAGTGGCATTCAAGTGTGATTCTTTAGGATTAGTTTGAAATCTAGCACAAAGACATACACTATACATTATATCAGGTCTAGAAGCGGTTAAGTAAAGTAGTGATCCGATGATACCTCGATATTTCTTCTCATCTACTGCTTTACCATTTTCATCTTTACCTAATTTCAAGGATGTGCTCTAGGAGTTTTGCTAGTTTTGCAGCCATCCATTCCAAATTTCTTGATGAGTTCTTTCGTATATTTGGATTGGTTGATGAAGATCCCATCTTCACATTGCTTGACTTGCAGTCCAAGGAAGAACTTGAGTTCACCCATCATGCTCATTTCAAATTCCCTAGTCATACAAGAAGCAAATTCTTTGCACAAGGCTTCATTAGTAGCTCCAAATATTATGTCATCCACATAAACTTGTACAATCAAAATGTTATGCTTATCCTTTTTAACAAAGAGAGTTGTGTCTACTTTTCCTTTTGAAAAACCATTTTCAAGTAAATATGCACTAAGTTTATCATACCAAGCTCTTGGTGCTTGTTTCAATCCATATAAAGCTTTGGTAAGTTTGAAAACATGATCAGGAAATTTGTAGTTTTCAAAACCAGGAGGTTGTTCTACATAAACTTCTTCGCTTATAAGTCCATTTAGAAATGCACTTTTAACATCCATTTGAAAAAGCTTAAAGTTCATGTGACATGCAAAAGCAAGTAATATTCTAATAGCTTCTAATCTGGCTACGGGGGCAAAGGTTTCATCATAGTCAATACCTTCTTCTTGATTATAGCCTTTGGCTACCAATCTTGCTTTATTTCTAATAATGTGACTATTTTCATCAAGCTTATTCCTATAGACCTATTTGCATCCTATTATAGAGTGATCTGTAGGTCTAGGAGTAAGTTGCCAAACATTATTTCTTTCAAATTGATTAAGTTCATCTTGCATTGCAGTTATCCAATTTTCATCATTTAAAGCCTCCTCAACAGTCTTTGGCTCAATTTGAGAAACAAAAGAAAAATTAACATCTACATGATTAATTTTAGATCTAGTAATTACTCCCTTAGATGTTTCTCCAATGATGAGTTCCTTAGGATGGTCTTTCTTATATTGCCAATCCTTAGGAAGATATTGAGTCTTTTCTTCAAGTTCATGCTAATTGATCTTTGGAGCATCAATAGATTCAAGAGGTTCAAGAGTACCTGCAGGGTCATTGAAAGTAATACCTTTCTTCTGATCACGATTAGATGATTCATCAAATACAACATGCATTGATTCTTCTATAACTAGAGTTTTCAAGTTAAATACTCTATATGCTTTGCTATATGATGAATATCCTAAGAATATGCCTTCATCTGATTTGGATGAAAATTTTCCAAGATTATCCTTGGTATTCAATATGAAGCATTTGCATCCAAATACTCTAAAATATCCAATTCTGGGTATTCTTCCATTCCATAGCTCATAAGAAGTTTTATTAGTTAAATGCCTTTTGTAAACACGATTTGCAATGTAACAAGCTGTATTAACGGCTTCTGCCCAAAAATAAGATGGTAAATCATATTCATTGAGCATTGTTCTAGCCATTTCAATTAAAGTTCTATTTTTCCTTTCAACTACACCATTTTGCTGTAGAGTTCTAGGAGCAGAAAAATTATGTGAAATGCCAAGTTCATTGCAAAAGCCTTCAAAATTTTCATTCTCAAATTCTTTGCCATGATCACTTCTAATAAATGTGATCACATATCCTTTTTCATTTTGAACTCTTTTTGCAAACATTTTGAAGTAATTAAAGGCTTCATTCTTTTGAGTTAAGAAATTAACCCATGTGAATCTAGAGTAATCATCAACAAGAACAAATGCATATGATTTACCTCCTAAGCTTGTAACTCTATTTGGTCCAAACAAATCCAAATGAATGAGCTCTAAAGGTCTAGAGGTGCTTATAACACTCTTTGTTTTAAATGAGCTTTTGTGTTGCTTACCATGTTGACAAGGTTCACAAATCCTGTCTTTATCATATTTTATTTTAGGTAGGCCATCAACTAAGTTTTCATTGCAGATATATTTCAATTGATCCATACCAGCATGTCCTAGTCTTTTATGCCATAACCATGCATCATTATTAGTAGACATTAAACATTTAAATGTATAATTTGAATGAATGTTGATATTATAAGTGTTGTTTGTTCTAGTACCCTTAAATATGATAATATCATATGAATTCGTGATCTTGCATTCTTTGGAATCAAAATTGACAAAGTATGCTTTATCACAAAGTTGACTAACACTTAGCAAGTTATGTTTCAAACCATCAACAAGCCATACATCTTCTATTAAATCCTTACCAATTGAACCAATGGAGCCAACACCAAGAATTTTACCTTTAGCATTGTTTCCAAAAGTTACATTACCTCCATGTTTGTAGGTAATACTTGTAAAGAGCTTTGCATTTTCAGTCATATGCCTTGAGCATCCACTATCCACAAGCCATGTGCTTTCGTTGATAGTAGATTTTAGGCATACCTACAAGGCAATAGTGATCATCTTCTTTTAGGTACCCACATAAAGTTGGGTCCTTGATGGTTAGTAGTAAAAGTGCCTTCTAACTTGAGATGAGCCTTTCTTATATAACAAGAAAAATTTTTGTGACCAAATTTCATGCAATATGTGCATTGCCATGGTATTCTATACTTCTGCATTTTCCTTTTTGTTTTTAAAGTATCATGCATACAACTACAAGTATGTGATTTCTTTTGTGCAGGTTTAGTGTATAAAAATGCATAATTATTTTTGGCTTTACTTCCTAGCAAACCATAAGAAGTTCCTTTGGTACTTTTAGACTTGGTGCAAGCATCTTTGATATGAACATCAGAAATTTCAATTGTAGATGCTTTTACAAATATTGGTTTGCTTGGTGCAATGTTGGTTGAGCCATTGAATCCTAAACCATATTTTAAGGAAGGTGATCTTTGGTTATTAATTAATGTATTTAATGCTTCCTTTCCTTTATGAAATCTGGAAATTGATTCTTTTAGTTCTTTTAGTTCATGCTTCAATGTTTCATTTTCTTTAATAACCTTTTCTAAGTCATGTAAGTTTTTATTTAACTCTCCTATCATATTCATCAATTGTTCATTTGAGGTTTTCAATTCTAAGGTAGAGTTCTTTAAGCATATAAAATCTTTTTCTAACTTAGAGTTTTTCTCTTTATAAAGCATCATTTTAGAAAAATATTTTTCTATTTTAAAGTTCATGTGCTCAATCAAATCACTATCATCTATATCATTTGTATCATTATGTGCTACTAGATCAAAGGATTGAGTACTTACCTCATTGGAGTCATTTTCAATAGCCATGAGACACAGATTTGCAATTCCTTCTTCTTCTTCTTCTTCACTTGAAGAAGAGTCATCCCATGTGGCTTTGAGAGACTTTTTCTTTTCTTTATCCCATTTCTTTTTGTTCTTTAATTTGAAGCAATCTGATTTAATGTGACCAGTTTTTCCACATTCATAGCATTTTACCTCATTTTTCTTTTCTTTATCTTTGAAGGAGAATTTTGGAAGTGCACCTTTGTTTGCTTGTAATCTTTTCTTCCTTTTCCATTCATTGATTCTTTTTTAGAACATTGCCATTTCATCTTCATCATCAGTACCTTCATTGCTTGAGCTCTCAGCTTCTTTGATTGCTTTGAGTGCAATTGGTTTTCTATTTTCTTTTTAACCTTGATCTTCTTCTTTTTCACTGTGTAGCTCAAATGTGAGTAGTTTACCAACTAGCTCGTCGGTTCTTAATGTGCTGAGATCATGAGCTTCTTCTATGGATGATACTTTTGATTCAAAGTTTTTTCTAGCTCTTAGGGCTCTCAAGATTTTACTGTTTACATCACCTTGATCATATACCTTGCCATACTTCTTTAGGTCATTAACAATAGCAAGCAAGCGATTTGTCATGTCGGTGATATTTTCATTTGGTTTCATCTTGAATAGCTCATACTCATGGACATGCATTTGTTTCTTGGTAAATCTCACTTGAGTCGTACCTTCATGGTAGTTTTCAAGTGTTTTCCAAATGCAATGTGCACAAGTTAAATGTTGAACTCTTCCACCTTCTTCTCTTGAAATGGAATTCATCAAGATGGAAGCGGCTCTATTGTTCTTGAATCGATCTTTGACATTGCTAGCTGACCATTGTGCTTTGGGAAGTTGAACTTGAATACCATCAACTTCATAAGTGGGAGGTTTCCACTCACTTTCCACGAAATCCCATAGTTCAATTACTTCACTGTCTAGAAACAAATACATTTTATGTTTCCAGTATGAATAATCAGTTCCATCAAAGTAGGGTCTAAGAATGGTGTTAAAATTTCCATGAGAGTTTGATGAAGAAGAAGTTGCCATAGTGGATCAAATTTCACAATTAAGTTTAAGAAATCTCAGGCTCTGATACCAATTGTTGTCCCAAGATGGCAACCAAGAGGGGGGGGGGGTGAATTGGTTTCCTCAAGAAATAATGACAATTAAAAAACTCAACAAAATAGAAATGCGGAATTAAGAGATGGTTGAGTAATGGAAGAAAGAAAGAACACATAAGATTTATAGTGGTTCGGATTTACTTCAATCCTACATCCACTTCCTTAACAACTTGTTAAGGTTCCACTAATCTTTGAAGTTTTTACAAGCTCACTTCCAACTTTGGTGTTTTCACAAGTTCACACCTAACTTCACAAGTGTTTTTCTAAGGCTAACACTCAAGAACCTTTAAAGAGTTTTTGAGGCTCACTCACATAACCCAAACAAGAGTTTTACAAGGCTTACTCTCACAACCCAAGTGTTTCCCAATCTCACACTCAAACTTATACAATGGTGTTTTCAATGCTAACACCTAACATTCATTACAATCCAAATGTAAGTTTAAGTAAAAGAAAAGTTGTTGCTTGGCTATCAAATTCCTTTTTTTGCTTCACTTCTTCCTTCTTTTCTTGTAGAAGTACTGTATTTATAGCCAATGTGGTCTTACTAGCTATTATTGATAGTGAGAATAAAGTCTTGGCAGTTTAGACCTTCTTTACTTAAACTGTCCGAGGCATTTCGCGGTCGTCCTTCATGCAAGGATGGTCGCGCTCATCCTCATGCGGTCGTCCTTGGACAAGGGACGGTCGCTGCATTTAAAAATACTTCAACGGTCGAATTTTAGTGCTCTGCAGCAGGAATCTTTCCCATGCTGCGATTGTTGGGACGGTCGTGCCTAGCAAAGGTGCAGTCACCCTTTTTGAATATTGAAGTGGGTTTATAACGGTCATGTCACGTGTCATTCTCTGACAGGGCAAAAGAGATGTCCGCCAAAATATGAATGTCGCGGTCGCCCTAGGTATCATCTCGCGGTCGAATTGAGATTCTCGCATCGAACTTCTGGACGCCCCTGAGGACGCGAACACTACTGTCTCTTTAAGCAAATTCTTCTTGAATTGGTAGAGCGGTAGCGACTCTGTATGGGCGGTCGCTAAAGTTATAAGCGAGGCCGTATCATTCGCCGTTCTTGTCACCGCGAACCTTACTGTGATTAGAATGATTTGAGTTCCTTGGTTAGCGGTCGTTCATAAATTGGGACAGTAGCTCTTCTTTAGGCGCGGTCGCAATTGAGGTCGGGCTTCTGACCGCGAAACCTACTGTGATAAGGTTTCATCTTTTAATTGAATGGTGCGGACGTATTCAGGTGTGGTGCGAAAGCTAGAAGTGTTCTGTTCTACTTTATTTGAAGTAACCTAAGCCTGCAACAAGATTCTCCAAACACATGTTAAATGGATCATTCATTTGAGTTGTCAAGGATCAAAATAGAGATCATTTGTCTAACAGTTACTTTAAAATATTTCTCAACAAATTAAACTAGTATATGCAAAATCCTAGTTATTAAGCATAAAATCCTAGAAACCCTAATTAATGCTTGAATCCCTAAAGTTAATATATTTACTGTTTTATTTAAATTGGATGAATGTTTATTATATATTTTGATTGATGTTTGATATCATTGATGAATGATTTATTTATTATGAATGGTTATTTACTTTTATTGATTTATTTTGATTTCCAAATATTATAAGAGATATGTTTCCATATTTTTGGGTACCTCATGTCGTGAGCATAATGTAATTTAATTTCTTTTATATTTTGGACCAATGTAAAGGACATGTTTCCACCTTTCGGTGGGCTTCCTATTTAGTTTTAGACATGAACGATGTAAGGACATGTTTCCATCCTCGGATGGGTGTCCATTTATTTGCTTTGTTTGAACATTGCTTTGATTTTAATATAATGATGTTTTATTTTAATTATTGCATGTAGTATGGATAATATTGTCATATTTAAGAATTTTATAATATTAAGACCTACAAAGGAGGCTGGTTCTCATGAACCGGGCATTGTGGGGGTGCTGGGCCATTTCTCACCTTCCCCACATGTACCCAACTTTTTGAACCCATTAGGGGGTTGGTGATTCCTTAGGAATCGAGTCATCCACCCCTGTCTTTTTCCTAGCCCGTCCGAGTGGCGACTCCATTTTTTGTGGGCTTAGGCCAGTGTTCTCTAAGGCTCCGAGCCTAAACAGTGCTAAAGTCGCAAGAACCATTCCACTAGGAGTGGAAGCGAAACTCCCTGCTAGAATAAACATTCATCAATAAAAGAAGAAACAAGAAAGAAAAAGAAAAAGAAAATAAAATAAAAAAGAAAATAAAGCCCAAAATGGTTTAGAAATCCAACCGAGTTCTCTTTTACCTAAGGCAGCAAAAGGCTTCCATTTGGTTTATAAGGATAGTTTGACTGAAATTGGTCTAACCTAACCACAGATTCAATCAAAATCAGAGAAAAAGGAGAAAGACCATCTAGTTTTTGAAAGTCCTGTACTTAATGATCCTATAGAGAAGGACAAGATGATAAAATGCTCAAAGAAAGGGAAAAGTAAGAAAAAGAAAGAGAAAGAAAAGGGAAAAGAAGAAAAGAAATGAATATGGGTACCAAACATTTTGCAAAGGCAAAGACTGTCCCAATCAAGATTTAGATTAACATCAAAAAAGAAAGAAGAATGTTCAAAGCTCTATCTTTTCATGTTTCCAACTGACTAAATAGGAAAATTATGGTGTGAAGGTTTGTCAGCAGTGTCAGATCAACTCCAATCTCAAAATGGCCTTCATTTAACCATGTCCCTTATAGACCCCATTTCAAGCCTATTAACATGTTGATCTCTCTAGGTAGGTAGAGTCTATTAGTGGATATAGTTTGAATAAGCATGCATATTAGATAGACAATATTTAAACTCAATGAGACCTTTGGCCAAATAATGTGTATGTGCCTATCTGAAATGCAACAATTAGTGGAATGATTCCTGAGTTTACTAAGGTAACTAGGGTTGTCATGTTATAGATATGTTAAATTTGAAAATCGAGTCCTGAGGTAATGTAGACCCTTAATTTTTGACCCAGTCCGATCCAATATATTTTAATTAGTCCAAAATAATTTTCGTTATCTTAATTAAATAATATTTGCTTTAGTATCTAATTTTTATTAATAAAAAATAAATAAATAACGGCGACGAAAAATTTCAACGCCGAAAAGGGTTGCGGCGAAATGGCCCGCAGGCCAGTTTGATTTTATTTCCAAAATAGTTTCTAATTTTCTTAATATGCTAGGTATTTGATTTTAGTTGCCTATAAATACCACATTAAAATACATTGAAAGGGGGAATTTTATTTCGGACTTTTATTTCTTCAAAATTTTTAGCAATTAATTCAAGGATTGAATGAATAAAAACATCAAACAAATAAGAAGCAAGCCACAAATCGTCAAAAACCATCAAACAAGGCAGTAGTCCTCTCACTGTCTTGATTTCCTTCCAACCAAGAAGAACAAATTTGGTGCAATTAAATACTTTGCATCAACATTTAATTATTGGTGGAGCCAACAAATGATGATAAATTCTAAACATATTTAATTCTTCATTCCAAAATCACACAGTAGCATTATTCTTTTTAAAATAACATTAGTTCCTCAAAATCCCAAAACTCTATTTTCTAAATCTTAAACCCTAAAATCTTAATTTTCAACACCAAAACCTACAACCCTAAAAGCCAGATTTTAAAATTTTCTTGGGCGCTGCCTCTTAACCCCGCCCACTAACTGACTAGCGGGGCCGCAATATGGGCTCATCGAAGGGGTCAATATTTATTTGTGTATTATGTGTCTGTGTATTTAACTTTCTTTTTTCCAAAGCCTTAATTTAGTAATTAAAGTTCTAAAACCCTATTTTAAGATGTAAACCCTAAACTTATACATTTATTGCTTTATTTAGTTTTAGAATTGATTATGTAGTTTATTATATGTTTTGATGATTGATTTATTTGATTCTGATGTTTGATTGGTTTAATTTATCATGGATGGATATTTTCATTATTATTATGATTATTATTTGTTAATTTTGGTATTAAAATTGTAAGAGGTATGTTTTCATTATTGGGTATCTCATTAATTAATTTTCATGTAATTTAAATTATTTTTATATTTTGGGATTAATGTAAAGGACACGTTTTCAACTTTTGGTGGGTGTCCTATTTAGTTTTAGACATTGGACAATGTAAGGACACATTTCCATCCTCGGATGGGTGTCCATTTATTTATTTTATTTGAACATTGCTTTGATTTTAATATAATGATGCTTTACTTTAATTATTGCATGTAGCATGGATAATTTCATTATATTTAAGAATTTTATAATATTAAGACCTAAAAAAGAGGCTAATTCCAATGAACCAGGCGTTGTGGGGGTGCTGGGCCATTTCTCACCTTCCCCACACGTACCTAACTTTTCGAAACCATTAAGGGGTTGGAGATTCCTTAGGAATCGAGTCATCCACCCCATTCTTTTTCTCGGTAAGTCCGGATGGCGACTCCATTTTCTCTGGGCTTAGGCCCGTGTTCTCTAAGGCCTTGAGCCTAAACAGTTCCCAAGTCGCAAGAACCATTCCACCGGGAGTGGGGACAAAAATCCCCGCTCACAGTGGCGACTCCACTAGGGATAAGATGTAACACCCCTTCCCGACCTATGTGTGTAAGATGAGTAGAGGCGCCACACTAGCCTAATGTTGCTACCACTTTTACTTAGTCAAATTTTAGTTTCGATTTTTACAGAAATTTTGCCATAGTTTCGCCTAAAAATTTGATCCCAAGTGTCGACAAAACTAGTTTTTTTTCTGATTTTTGAAAACATTTTTACACAAACCAATGCAAACAAAATCATTCTCAGTATACTTCCTATAAATCCCCCTTATAACCTCAACTACAACCTGCAAAAAGGATTTACACTTCTAGTACAAAATAAAGTAAAGGTTTATTATGAAATACAGTAGATAAAATATTTGTTCACTATGCAACGGAAAGTAACAATATTTACAAATTCATATACATCAAAACTCAAGTTTTACAACACATAAAATTTATACATGTTTGGCAGTCAGTCTCTGATCTTAAAGCCCACTATTCACTCTTCAAAATCTAGGCTCGACTCGGCCTAGAGGAACTCTCTGGTTCTTCCCTGTCACCTGCGTGAAGAATCACATTCGCGCTAAGCCAACGGCTTAGTGGTACAAACTATAGTGCTATGATGCTTTAATGCCATGCTAATGTCACACAATCAAGATTCAAGATCAATTCAAGAGAATATTATATTTCACAATTTTACATTATTTAATAATTAATCAAAACATTCATGATTCACATTGAAAACAAAGACAAGCATGGGCCCAAAATACACTAATATGTTATTCAAAGTTCAGAGTTACTGCTTTGGTCCATAATCATAATCATCAAGCCCGTAGGCGATATACACATATACATATCTATCCATGGATAGGGTAACAGACCCAGTCTCTTGGACCTCTACTTGGCTAGACTCAAGGAGATCCTCAACCCGGCAAGACTATTACCAAAACAAGTGTAACAGACCCAGTCTCTTGGACCTCAACCCGACTAATCTCGAGGAGGTCCTCAATCCGGCAAGACTGTTACTATTATTCATATATTTCATAGGCATGCCGCCAAACCCAGAACTCTGAAATCTGAATAACATATTAAGCACACAAACATTTCATTCATCTCTTCATAATCTCTTTCTCAATTCATTTTATATTTCATAAGCAAATTAGGCAACCATGTCTCAATCATCTCATTTGCATCATCATAGCCAACAATCATGGCCTCATATCTCATATGATCTCAAATCACAATAAAGCAACTCTTCATAACATCATATCTTTCACATTTCATTTCATCATCACATCTTGCACATTTCACATTTCGTTATATTTCAAATCACATTAATCAATTCATTATTCAAATGGATATAATCAATGGCATTAACACATATTTTACATGCTCATCACAACATTCACATTATAACCAAATATGTCTCAAGTCTCAATATCATATGAATGTATGCAATAATTTAGTTTGTACTTACCTTAAAACCAACTCACACCAATCTATACACCTACTCTTCCAAGAATCCTCAACACTTAGGTTAGGGCAATTCAACCTCTTCACAACCTAATCCAAAAGGAATATTAGCAAAATGACCATATGAATAGTAAATTCTGGTTTTAGACTCCACTTTATCCTTATTTTGAAAAATTGTATAAAATAATTCACTAGACTAAAAACTCTAAAATTTTTACAGAATTTAGTTTTACATCTTAAAATCATTCCTTTAAAATTTCAGATCAAACTGAACACAAAATCCTGGTCAAATAGTTCACCCAACCAGGCTGCCTCAATTGCCCTGCATCCTGGCAGCAGTTCTGAACATTGTGAATTCCATAAATCAAATTCAATCAACGTGGTTCCAAATTATTTTTCTAAAATAATAGACTCACTAAGCCACAACATATCCGAAATTCAATTGGATTTTATTTTTCTATATTTTATTAAAAATCCCGAAAAATGGCTGTCTCAGTTAAGGTACCTGCTGGAACAGGTCTAATAAAAATAATCTTTCCAAAATCATAACCATTCCAAAATCGAATCAACATATTTTTCAGTCATTCTAGACTCATAGAGGCACAACATATCAAAAATTCACTTCAAGAACATTGTTCTATATTTAATTAAAAATCGTACAAGTCACAGCCTTTACTAATTGTAAAACAGAAAGAAATTTCACTAAACACAACTCTTACTCTTCCATCACCAACACCAACCTAACTTCTTATCTTTAATTCCATTTCCAACACATACAAACACACCACAAGCAATCCTAACCATATTATCAACAACACTTCATCAAACTCAAAAATAACTTCAAAAACAACAAGAGCAATCAAGAGAGAACTTACCAAAATAATGAAATTTCTTGAAATTCCAACTTGTTTATTTGAAATCTCCTTCAATTTGATCTTAGAACTCAAAACCTTCTTCTTGCTCTCTTGTCTTGATAATGGCCAGCCACCAAAGGAGAAGAAAAGAAAATGAAGAAACAAAGTCAAACTTTTCATCTCTTTAAACCTCCACCAAGCACTCCAAAAAGAAAATTACTTAAATACCCCCATCTATTTGTTTTAACTTCCTTTCACTTACATGCCCTTTTTAGTAATTTCATAAATAACCAAAATAAATATCTTCTTCCTTTGACTATCCATTTGACTTGTGTATATGTTATATATATATATATATATATCCATATATACAACATATACACTCCTTTTTAAATTATTTTCTCTTTCCAATAACATATACATTTTAATTCAAATAAAACAACAATTATACTAAAACTTCTAGGCACATTTTGGGATATTACAATTCTCCCCCTCTAAAAAGAAATTTCGTCCTCGAAATTACCTGATATTATGTTCGTAACAGTTGAGGATACTGATCTTGCATTGCTTGCTCGCTCTCCTAAGTTGCCTCTTCTCTCCCATGATTCTTCCATAGAACTTTCACCAATTGCACTTTCTTATTTCTCAATTCTTTCACTTCATGTGCCAAAATAGCAACTGGTTCTTCTTCTAATGTCAGATCCGAACTCACTTCAATGGATTCAATTGGCAAGATATGAGATGGATCTGATCTATACCTCCGCAACATAGAAACATGGAATACATTATGGATTCTATACAACTCAGGTGGCAAAGCAAGACGATAAGCAACTGGCCCAACTCTTTCTAGAATTTCATATGGTCCAATAAAATGAGGACTCAGCTTCCCTCTACGACCAAATCTCAATATCTTTTTCCAAGGAGACACTTTCAAAAATACTTTATCTCCAACATCAAATTCTATGTCTCTTCTCTTCAAATCTGAATAAGATTTCTGTCGATCTGAAGCTGTCTTTAACCGATCCCAAATTATCTTCACTTTCTCTTCAGTTTCTTTAACCAAATCAGGACCAATTAATTTGCCCTCTCCAATTTCATTCCAACATAGAGGCATTCTACATCTTCTTCCATACAATGCCTCAAATGGTGCCATGCCAATACTGGTTTGATGACTGTTGTTGTAAGCAAATTCTACAAGTGGCAAAAATCTGTCCCAACTTCCAGAGAAATCAATGACACAGCTTCTGAACATATCCTCAATAATTTGTATCACTCTCTCTGACTGCCCATCTGTCTGCGGATGAAAAGCAGTGCTAAAATGCAATCGAGAACCCAAAGCACCATGTAAACTCTTCCAAAATCTTGAAGTAAATCTAGGATCTCGATCAGACACTAAAGAAATTGGAACTCCATGCAACTTCACTATCTCACTAATATACAGCTCAGCCAACTTCTCAAGTGAATAGTCCATCCGAACCGGAAGAAAATGAGCTGTCTTTGTCAACCTATCAACAATCACCCAAATAGCATCATGCTTCCTCTGCGTCAAAGGTAAACCAGACACAAAATCCATTGTCACTCTCTCCCATTTCCATTCAGGCACTGATAAAGGTTGAAGCAACTCTGTTGGAACTTGATGCTCAGCTTTCACCCTCTGACAAGTGAGACACTTGGATACAAACTCCGCTATGTCTCTTTTCATACCTGACCACCAATAATGTTGTTTCAAATCATGGTACATCTTTGTATTTCCCGGATGTATAGCAAAAACCGACTGATGTGCTTCTTCTAAAATAATCTTTCTCAATTTAGCATCATCAGGAACACACAATATATCCTTAAACCAAAGGCTACCATCACTTCTCACAAAGAAATCTCGGCTCTCCCCATTTTGGCAATCTGAAACAATCTTCTGAATTTTCTCATCTGTCAATTGAGCCTCCTTAATCTGATCCAATACTACTGGTCTCAATTGCAACTGAGCCAACAATGCACCATCATCACATGCTCCAAAACTAGCATGTAACGCTCTCAACTCAACAAGCAATGAGAGCGAATAAACAGCCAAACCTGCCAGAGACTTCTGACTCAAGGCATCAGCAACTATATTCGCCTTACCAGGATGGTAATCAATCAAACAATCATAGTCTTTAATCAGTTATAACCATCGCCTTTGCCGAAGATTCAGCTTCTTCTGAACACCCAAATATTTCAAACTTTTGTGATCCGTATAAATAAAACATTTCTCTCCATACAAGTAGTGTCGCCAAATCTTCAAAGCAAATACTATAGCTGCCAATTCCAGATCATGTGTTGGATAATTGAGCTCATGCGACTTCAACTGCCAAGAAGCATAAGCTACAACTTTACCCTCTTGCATCAAGACACATCCTAAACCATTATGTGAAGCATCACTATAAATTACATAAGGTTTATCTTCCACGGGTAAAGTAAGAACAGGTGCTTGAGTCAACATTTCTTTCAACTGATCAAAACTAGCTTGACACTGATCTGTCCACACAAATCTAACTCCCTTTCGAAGTAATCTGGTGAGTGGAGTAGCTATCGAAGAAAAACCTTTCACAAACCTTCAATAATAGCTTGCCAAACCCAGAAAACTTCTAACTTCAGTCACTGACTTTGGTGGACTCCAATTCAAAATGGCCTCAACTTTACTCGGATCAACTCTTATACCATCTGCTGAAACTATATGACCGAGAAAAGTTACTTGGTCAAGCCAAAACTCACACTTTGACAGCTTAGCATACAACTGCTTCTCTCTCAAGATCTGTAATACCATTCGCAGATGCTTGTCATGCTCCTCCTCATTACACGAATACACCAAAATATCATCGATGAAAACCACCACAAACTGATCCAGATAGGGCCTAAACACCCTATTCATTAAATCCATGAAAGCTGCAGGTGCATTCGTCAATCCAAAAGGCATTACCAAGAACTCATAATGCCCATATCTTGTGCGGAAAGCTGTCTTAGAAACATCTTCAGCTCTAACCCTCAATTGATGGTACCCTGATCTCAAATCAATTTTGGAAAACACCGCTACTCCCTTCAACTGATCAAAGAGATCATCAATTCGAGGCAAAGGATACTTATTCTTGATAGTTACTTTGTTCAATTGCCTATAATCAATGCACAATCTCAAAGTACCATCCTTTTTCTTCACAAACAACACAGGAGCTCCCCACGGAGAAATACTAGGGCGAATAAACCCTTTATCCAACAACTCCTGCAACTGCACCTTCAACTCTCTCAATTCAGCAGGTGCCATTCTATATGGAGTGATAGAGATGGGAGTGGTACCAGGCAACAAATCGATACCAAACTCAACCTCTCTCTCAGGGGGTAACCCTGGCAACTCCTCAGGAAACACATCCGGAAAATCTACAACTGTGGTTATATTATTAAGTTGAGAACCCGCTACTCTAGTATCCACCACATGAGCAAGATAAGCATCACACCCCTTTCTAATCAATCTTCTAGCTGTTACAGCTGAAACCAACAAAGATGCAAGTTGTCTTTGCTCACTGGATACTAATATACTTCTACCATCACCAGTTCTCAAAGTAACACATTTCTTTTGACAATCTACCACAGCTCCATGCTTAGACAGCCAATCCATGCCTAAAATAAAGTCGTATTCTTTAAAAGGCATTTCAATCAGATCACCAAGAAACTTCTCACCTTGCACCCCAACTGCACTATCACGGTGCACCTTACTAACAACCACACTATGTCCTAAAGGATTTGTCACCAAGACATCAAATCCTAAGGACTCAGAATGCAATTCAGACACAGGCAAGATAGATGCACTAATATATGAATGAGTAGATCCTGGATCAATCAAAGCAAGTACTAAAATGCCAAATAAAGAAAATGTACCAGCTATAACTGCTGAAGCATCCGGCTGCCTCTGCATCACATACACCCTCTGAGAAGATCCGGCTTCCTCTGGCCTACTGCCTCCGGATGATGATCCACCTCTCTTACTATACCCGTATCGACCACCCCTACTGACACTGGGTCGAGAGGCTGCAGACTCAGCCTGCCTGTGCTCCTGCATCTCAGGACACTCCCAAATAAAATGATCAGGCGATCCACATCGAAAACACACAGTTGATCCACTATATTTCCAACAAAAACCCCCCATGTCTTCCACCACACTGAACACATATAGGGGGAATGGATCTCTGAACCATCGGAGTTGGAGCACTAGCTATAGAAGGTGTAGGACTCGATCTCTGTCTCTGATACTGCACTGACCTACCCGGCTGTCTCTGATTCCTACTGATTCTCGAAACAAAACTTCCTCTCCCCCTCTTCACATATGAAGACCCTGCCTCAAACTGGGGTCTTCTAACCCTGGTCTCCTCCTCAGAAGCAGCTGCTGCAATGCTCTATGCTCTCTCAATGCTCCTAGCTGCTACAACAAGCTGAGAGAAATCCTGGTACCAAGAACCAGCCACGATGCACATAATAGAGGGCCTCAATCCCTCCTCAAACCTTCTGCACCTATCTATTTCATCAGAAATAATTCCCCCGGCATAACGATTTAACCGGATGTATTCAATCTCATATTTCGTCACCGTTCGGTTTTCTTGCCTCAAACTTAGGAATTCCATCTTCTTTAAATCTTTATACTCCCTCGGAGTATATTTTTGTTCGAACTCCCTCAGAAAATCACTATAAGATAGTGTAGGTGGATCATCCATAGCATGAGGGACAGTCTTCCACCAATCATAGGCATCTTTCTGAAGGAGGGATCTGGCATAGTCAAACTTCTCATCCGAAGTGGCTTGCAACTGAATGAATATCCTCTGTACCCTATCCAACCACTGCTCAGCCACTGCAGGGTCGGTAGTGCCTAAGAAATCTTCAGCCCCATATTTCCTCAACTTGTCATAATGTCTTACCGGCATCTGAGGCTGTGGTGGTGGTTGCACTGGAACTTGTCTAAATAGTTCTACCACATGCCTCAACCAACCGGGCAGACCCTCCTCTGCAGCTGGTCTCTCTAGCACAGAAACAGGTGCCTCACTAACTCTGTCAACTCTAGCTCCATCTCTACTCTCTCCTGGAGCTACACTTTAAGCACTTCCTTCTACAGTCTGACGTGAATGGGACTCCATTACTACCTATATCTGCAAACACAGCAGAATGTTCCTCATTAAAGATCAAAGACTGCCATACCAAAACATGTATTTTATTAAAAAACCAACTTTTAAAATCAAAATATTCTTTTTCTTACAATTCACCTAGATTGAGAATCTTAAACCTAGGCTCTGATACCAAAAATTGTAACACCCCTTCCCGACCTATGTGTGTAAGATGAGTAGAGGCGCCACACTAGCCTAATGTTGCTACCACTTTTACTTAGTCAAATTTTATTTCCGATTTTTACAGAAATTTTGTCATAGTTTCGCCTAAAAATTTGATCCCAAGTGTCGACAAAACTAGTTTTTTTTCTAATTTTTGAAAACATTTTTACACAAACCAATGCAAACAAAATCATTCTCAGTATACTTCCTATAAATCCCCCTTATAACCTCAACTACAACCTGCAAAAAGGATTTACACTTCTAGTACAAAATAAAGTAAAGGTTTATTATGAAATACAGTAGATAAAATATTTGTTCACTATGCAACGGAAAGTAACAATATTTACAAATTCATATACATCAAAACTCAAGTTTTACAACACATAAAATTTATACATGTTTGGCAGTCAGTCTCTGATCTTAAAGCCCACTATTCACTCTTCAAAATCTAGGCTCGACTCGGCCTAGAGGAACTCTCTGGTTCTTCCCTGTCACCTGCGTGAAGAATCACATTCGCGCTAAGCCAACGGCTTAGTGGTACAAACTATAGTGCTATGATGCTTTAATGCCATGCTAATGTCACACAATCAAGATTCAAGATCAATTCAAGAGAATATTATATTTTACAATTTTACATTATTTAATAATTAATCAAAACATTCATGATTCACATTGAAAACAAAGACAAGCATGGGCCCAAAATACACTAATATGTTATTCAAAGTTCAGAGTTACTGCTTTGGTCCATAATCATAATCATCAAGCCCGTAGGCGATATACACATATACATATCTATCCATGGATAGGGTAACAGACTCATTCTCTTGGACCTCTACTTGGCTAGACTCAAGGAGATCCTCAACCCGGCAAGACTATTACCAAAACAAGTGTAACAGACCCAGTCTCTTGGACCTCAACCCGACTAATCTCGAGGAGGTCCTCAATCCGGCAAGACTGTTACTATTATTCATATATTTCATAGGCATGCCGCCAAACCCAGAACTCTGAAATCTGAATAACATATTAAGCACACAAACATTTCATTCATCTCTTCATAATCTCTTTCTCAATTCATTTTATATTTCATAAGCAAATTAGGCAACCATGTCTCAATCATCTCATTTGCATCATCATAGCCAACAATCATGGCCTCATATCTCATATGATCTCAAATCACAATAAAGCAACTCTTCATAACATCATATCTTTCACATTTCATTTCATCATCACATCTTGCACATTTCACATTTCGTTATATTTCAAATCACATTAATCAATTCATTATTCAAATGGATATAATGAATGGCATTAACACATATTTTACATGCTCATCACAACATTCACATTATAACCAAATATGTCTCAAGTCTCAATATCATATGAATGTATGCAATAATTTAGTTTGTACTTACCTTAAAACCAACTCACACCAATCTATACACCTACTCTTCCAAGAATCCTCAACACTTAGGTTAGGGCAATTCAACCTCTTCACAACCTAATCCAAAAGGAATATTAGCAAAATGACCATATGAATAGTAAATTCTGGTTTTAGACTCCACTTTATCCTTATTTTGAAAAATTGTATAAAATAATTCACTAGACTAAAAACTCTAAAATTTTTACAGAATTTAGTTTTACATCTTAAAATCATTCCTTTAAAATTTCAGATCAAACTGAACACAAAATCCTGGTCAAATAGTTCACCCAACCAGGCTGCCTCAATTGCCCTGCATCCTGGCAGCAGTTCTGAACATTGTGAATTCCATAAATCAAATTCAATCAACGTGGTTCCAAATTATTTTTCTAAAATAATAGACTCACTAAGCCACAACATATCCGAAATTCAATTGGATTTTATTTTTCTATATTTTATTAAAAATCCCGAAAAATAGCTGTCTCAGTTAAGGTACCTGCTGGAACAGGTCTAATAAAAATAATCTTTCCAAATTCATAACCATTCCAAAATCGAATCAACATATTTTTCAGTCATTCTAGACTCATAGAGGCACAACATATCAAAAATTCACTTCAAGAACATTGTTCTATATTTAATTAAAAATCGTACAAGTCATAGCCTTTACTAATTGTAAAACAGAAAGAAATTTCACTAAACACAACTCTTACTCTTCCATCACCAACACCAACCTAACTTCTTATCTTTAATTCCATTTCCAACACATACAAACACACCACAAGCAATCCTAACCATATTATCAACAACACTTCATCAAACTCAAAAATAACTTCAAAAACAACAAGAGCAATCAAGAGAGAACTTACCAAAATAATGAAATTTCTTGAAATTCCAACTTGTTTATTTGAAATCTCCTTCAATTTGATCTTAGAACTCAAAACCTTCTTCTTGCTCTCTTGTCTTGATAATGGCCGGCCACCAAAGGAGAAGAAAAGAAAATGAAGAAACAAAGTCAAACTTTTCATCTCTTTAAACCTCCACCAAGCACTCCAAAAAGAAAATTACTTAAATACCCCCATCTATTTGTTTTAACTTCCTTTCACTTACATGCCCTTTTTAGTAATTTCATAAATAACCAAAATAAATATCTTCTTCCTTTGACTATCCATTTGACTTGTGTATATGTTATATATATATATATATATATCCATATATACAACATATACACTCCTTTTTAAATTATTTTCTCTTTCCAATAACATATACATTTTAATTCAAATAAAACAACAATTATACTAAAACTTCTTGGCACATTTTGGGATATTACATAAGAGAAGTTGATTTCGTTGCTCTTTATATTATTCTATTCTTTCTTATCATGATATTATCCATTGCATCATGTGTGTGAGGTAGGATGCCCGTGTTACCCGTGTTGTGTTATGTAAGGGATACCATACTTTCACTCAAGGTATGGAGATCGAGCATGGCATAACCACTCATAGCCTTATACCATTTGGTATATAGTTGCTATGGGAACCTAAGCCTTTTAATCCAAAAACTAAAACTCATGTAATTAGCCTAGTTACTTTCCTTAGGTTTTTACCCCAAATGCTTGTTGTTTGACTATGGTTAATTTATCTTGGTTTAAATCATAGCTTATTTGGTTTATTCTTTTTCTAATATAACCTAATTATACTGTGAGCTCAAATAATTTTTTTCTTTTAAATCCAAAAGGCCAAAGCTATTTTCAAAACTTTTCAAGATGGTCTTTAGATATAAAACTTTTCTGAAAACGAATCAAAAATTCTTTTCTCATGACTCAAAAATAAAATAAAAAATCCATTTTTTATCTAAAATCTTTTTATAAAACCATGTTTGCATTTCATCCAACCTTTTAAAGAGCTTAAGAATATTTAGGTCAATTATGGAAATATCAAAAATCAATTGTGAGCCTAGTTTATACTAAGAATTATTAACCATGGGCTTGTTTTTGGCATAAATCTTTAGTTACTTTTTCAAGTGAGAAATCTATTTATAATAAACCTCTTAATTTAGTTTTAATCCAATATAGCATAAAAGCTACTTTAGTTGGTTGAATGGATTAAAACCTAATTAATGGGAATTATCATGAACTGATTTTCATTTTTAAAATATAACTATTGGTTGAAACATCCGAGAGAATTTTTTGAAAACAAGATACCCCATGTTGGTATTTTGCTAACCATATACCTAGGAAAAGAGACTCGCCATCTGTGTGCAGAAGTTATAAGGTTGGAAGGGATGTTCTACTTATCTTTCTCTATTGTTTGTGCATACATGCATACATACATTTGCATCTCATATCAATGATCCTCTCTGGCTTACAGCCCTAGATTACGACAGTTCAAAAGCTTACTACAATCCGACTTACGCTGGTGATGAAAAATCTAGCAGCGACTCAATCACTTTCTCACGAAAAGCAATGGAGCCCGAACAAATTCAAAGAATGGTGCATGACGCCCTCAATGCCAAGATGGAAGAAATAAAGGAGGCCCTGGATGAGACTATGAAGAATCAATTAGTTGCAATTTTAGGGAACAATGTCGAAGCATCTGCTAGCACCAAGAAGCCAAAGGACAAAGGGAAGGCTAAGGTTGGTGAAGTGGCTTTTGATGATGACAAGGTAGCCGTTGATGATGATGACGACTGGGCTCAATACTTTCAAGATCCTCAAGACAAAAACGAGCCGAAGTTTGATGAGAAAATAACTATTGAAAAGATCAAGACATCTGATGTTGAGAAGATGATTACTGATTTAGAAAAAGAAATTTAAGAAGAAGCTAAAAACCAAAGAGATGTCCGAGATCGACAAACTATTTGAATAAGATAAGGAGGTCCCTTATAAGTTCAAGACGCCTTCCTTCGCTAGGTAAAATGGTACTGGAAACCCTCATCTCCATGTGAAGCAGTACATCACTGCCATGCAATCTGACAGAGCTACTAAAGCTCAAACTCTGAGGTATTTTATGCTCTCATTGGATCCTGTAGTGAAAAATTGGTTTAATACCTTAGAAGAAAGTACTAAAAAAATTGGGACATGTTATACAAGGCTTTCATTCAAAAATATGGGTATAATGTCGAGCTGGAAGTTACCTTAATGGAAGTTGAGTCCATTCGACAAAGGCCAAATGAGAATTTTGTGCACTATGTGAAAAGATGGTGCTTTGCTCAAGAAGAGGCTTGATGAATCTGATCAAATCAGGATGATAGTCAGAGGCATTCTACCCAATCTCTGTGAGAGGCTGTCTCATACCTTTATAATTGATTTCAGAGATCTTCTCCAAGTGGAATTGCAAATAGAGGAGTGGAAAAGAGAGAAGAACCATTTTTCTGCAAAACGGAATTATCAGCCTAGTAATCAAAGTACACAAAAGGAAGTTGATGTTAATGCCACTTGTCAAGGAGGAATGAGGCAATTTTTGGAATTAGGGAAGTCGCTGTCTTGGGTTCTCAATAAGCTACAAAAGAAGGGATTGTTACAACCCTTGACTCCTCGTCCTTTGCCTAATCCTTTTCCTCCTAACTTTGATACTAAGGCATTTTGCCAATTCCATCAAAGGCCTGGACACGAAATGGACAACTGTATGAAGTTGAGGCATGAGATCATGAATTTAATTGATAATGGAAAGTTACCTGAGCAAGATAAGCCCAATTCCAAGAGCAATCCTTCCTAAATTTAGAAGAGTACCTCCGCCAACAACCTTCATAGTAGGAGGAGGAGTGGAGGAAGATTCTATCTTTCAATACTGGAATGTCGAAGATGTGAAATAAGGAGAAATTTTATTCAATGAACCTCCCTTAACTTGGAGTGTTGCTCTTTTTATTTTACTTTCTTTAGCACTTATTTGGAACAATTATGTTTTTCAAATTATGTTTGTTTGAATAAATTACTTTCATCAAAATTTTTGTTGGTCTTTGTTCATTTTGGTGCTCAACCAATGAGGAATCTAGCTTGATGTTCATAAATTAATGTATCTAGGCATCATGATTTGAATGACTTTACTAGATGAGGGAATTGATCTATAGCATTGAGTTGTGTATGCTTACTTAGAGAGGGCACCTACATAATGACCTTTGTCTAGGTCCTAGTCAGTCATAGAACATGCTTTGATGGACTTTCGAGGCGAAATTGAACTTTGCTTATTTAAAGGAGAGATGATCTAGGCATTGTATCAATCCCTAGTTGTCCCTTTGAGCCTTCATGAAATTTTAGCTTTCTTTTTCGTTAGCTTATGAACCCAACAACCTACCCTGAGCTGTTGTTACACTTTTGACAAGTATTATGATAACTAAGGTGAAGAGGCAAGAAGATCAAAGAAAGGAATGAATAGTCAAGACCATGAGGATATTTGGAGTTCTCAAGACCATAAGGGTAGTTGAAGTTCACCTGAATTAGACCAAATATCACAGATAAAGTTAGGACTAAAGCAGATTAATACTACTCCACTCATCCATTATTAGAAACACAAGTTGGTACAAACAAGACAACTCTGTTAGAGCTAGAACCAAAAAAATACAACAACAAAAAAAAGAAGAAAGAAGAAAGAAAAAGAAAAGAAAATAAAACCCAAAATGGTTCAGAAATCCAACCGAGTTCTCTTTTACCTAAGGTAGCAAAAGGCTTCCATTTGGTTTATAAGGATAGTTTGACTGGAATTGGTCTAACCCAACCACAGATTCGATCAAAATCAGAGAAAATGGAGAAAGACCATCTAGTTTTTGAAAGTCTTGTACTTAATGATCCTATAGAGAAGGACAAAATTATAAAATGCTCAAAGAAAGGGAAAAGTAAGAAAAAGAAAGAGAAAGAAAAGGGAAAAGAAGAAAAGAAATGAATATGGGTACCAAACATTTTGCAAAGGAAAAGACTGTCCCAATCGAGATTCAGATTAAAATCAAGAAAGAAAGAAGAATGTTCAAAGCTCTATCTTTTCATCTTTCCAACTGACTAAATAGGAAAATTATGGTGTGAAGGTTTGTCAGCAGTGTCAGATCAGCTCCAATCTCAAAATGGCCTTCATTTAACCTTGTCCCTTATAGACCCCATTTCAAGCCTATTAACCTATTGATCTCTCTTGGTAGGTAGAGTCTATTTGTGGACATAGTTTGAATAAGCATGCATATTAGATAGACAATATTTAAACTCAATGAGACCTTTGGCCAAATAATGTGTATGTGCCTATTTGAAGTGCAACAATTCTTACTTAAATTGAATGATTCCTGAGTTTACTAAGGTAACTAGGGTTGTCATGTTATAGATATGTTAAATTTGAAAATCGAGTCCTGAGGTAATGTAGACCCTTAATTTTTGACCCAGTCCGATCCAATATATTTTAATTAGTCCAAAATAATTTTCGTTATCTTAATTAAATAATATTTTCTTTAGTATCTAATTTTTATTAATAAAAAATAAACAATTAATAATAATAAACAAATAAATAAAAATAAAAATCGGCGACGAAAAATTTCGTCGCCGAAAATGGTTGCGGCAAAATGGCCCTGCTGGTGAAATGGCCCGCAGGCCAGTTTTCTCCCCGTAGCCCGCAGCCAACTGCTGCAGCTTTTTCGCCAGTGCAATTTTTCCGCAGTAGTTTTTTTTTGCCAGTGAAATTTTTTCGACGCAAATTTTTCCGAAACCAAATACAATTAGGTTTCAGTTTCCTTTTCTTAATTAATATTAGATTCCGTGAATAACTAAAATTAATCATAAAAATCTTCTATAAATAATGACTAAAAGAACACATAATAGGAGGTGAAATCTGGGATGGAATTTTTGGAGATTAACAATCTGACTTAGGAAAAACTTTAGAACATCGGACTAGAATTTGGGACTTCATATTGGAGAGGAGCAACAAGCAAAGCCATCAACGATTCATCAAAGGTAGCAACTTTGCCTTTGTACTTGTTCATCCAAGAAGCAATTTTTGGTGGAACCAACGAACGAAGGTTTGAATCTGTAATTTGTTTATTTTCTCACAGTAGCTTTAATAAATTGTTTCTTCTATTTCTAAAAACCCTAAAAAATCATTCTTCTGTTTCTTCTAAGCCTTATCGGACCCCGCAAGGGGCGTTGCCCCCTTGACCCCCGCCCGCTAACCGGCTAGCGGGACCGCCGTATGGGTTCGGGTCATTATTTATTTATGTATTATAGATCTTTACGTTTTACTTCCATTATTATGATTATTCAAAATACAAACAGTAAACCCAAAACCAATTAATCTAAAACTTAAGTTTTCCTAATTTCATAATTTTACCCCTCAAACCCTAATTTGATCAATCAAAGAATCTTACTAATTTCTTAAATTATAAAACCCTAATCCTTTTCAATTCTCTTAAAACTTACAGTAGTCTAAACAAATAACAATAATAATATCTTAAGATTCCAAAACCCTAAATGTTAATTAAAGAAATTTAAATAGAAACAGTAACCCTAATTTGTATCTTTATTTGCTTTATTTACTTTTAGATTTGATTGTGTAGTTCATTATATGCTTTGATTTATTTAAGTTCAATGATTGATTTATTTAATTTATCATGGATGAATGATTTATTTATGATGAATGGTTACTTACTTTTATTGATTTATTTAGATTTTCAAATGTTGTAAGAGGTATGTTTCCACTTGGTGGGTACCTCATTAGTTAAATATCATGTAATTTAAATTGCTTTTCTATTTTAGAACCAATGTAAAGGACATGTTTCTACCTTTCGGTGGGTGTCCTATTTAGGCATGGATTATGTAAGGGCATGTTTCCATCTTCGGATGGGTGTCCATTTATTTGTTTTGCTTGGACATTGTTTTGATTTTCAATATATCGATGCTTTATTTTAATTATTGTGTGTATATGGATAATATTGTTATATTTAAGAATTTTATAATATTAAGACCTATAAAGGAGGCCGATTCCAATGAACCAGGTGTTGTGGGGGTGCTGGGCCATTTCTCACCTTCCTCACACGTACCCAACTTTCTGAACCCATTAGGGGGTTAGGGATTTCTTAGGAATCGAGTCATCCACCTCTTTTTTTTTCCTGGCTTGTCCGGGTGGCGACTCCATTTTCTCTGAACTTAGGTCCATGTTCTCTAAGGCCCCGAGCCTAAACAGTGCTGAAGTTGCAAGAACCATTCCACCGGGAGTGGGGGCGAAAATCTCCGCTCATAGGTAAATTGACATTGATTTGGCAAAGCCAACATTTGATTTCAAAATCAAAATTAAAAAAAGAATATAAAGCTTTCAAGTTAAGAGAAGTATGTCAAACCATCAAAACTCGAAGAACAAATTGGGCAAAGGAAATGATTATTGGCAAGGTCATGAAGAAGCTACCAACTGACATGCTGAAACATAGTTTGAAATTGATGTATCCCTGACTCTGTAGCTTGGGGTCTCAATCACTCATGTGCTCAACATCTTGAAGATAAAAGCCATAAATGCAAAGCTTTCTGTCATTCCAATGTAAGACCTGAATGAGCATTAGAAAGGAACCAATGAGAACACTTCTGCTATTCACCTCGGTCTGTGGGTCGATGGAACCACTATAAGTATTACTCATGCATATCATGCATACATGAGCACATCACACGACATTTTTGTCTTGTGTTATCTGTTCTTCGTCAAAGTGAACAGCAAACGCCATGTGAAGTAAAGAATCAAAAGAAGATATTAAATCAGGGGGACATGGAAAGCCCATTACATGAGGAAGCTCTAGTAATTTTTCAAAAAGAAGAAATGCATGCTTGTGCGAAGAACTAGACAACAAAAACATCAATCAAAGCTTGCATGAAAAAAATCTTTGGTTTGAACCTACACAGGGGACAAAGTTTCTCCTTTTCAATTTTTTAATTTTATGTGTACAAAACAATTTCAAACTAACTTTCAAATATTTTGCCACATAGGGGGCAAGGAGAAGATATGAGTGCCAAATAAAAAATAACTGAATTTTTTTGCAAAAGAAAGAACAAAAGAATGGAACAACCGATTAAGCCAGAATTCTCAACTGATAAAAGTACCCAAATCAAATTCTATCTCAAGTCTAAATACCCAAACTCAATCCAGTCTCGGGTCCAAGTGTCAAAATCCAATTCAATTTCAGGTCTCAGTACCCAATCTCGGGTCCAAGTACGCAAATCCAATTCAGTCTCGAGTCCAAGTACCCAATCTCGGGTCTAAGTACCCAGTCTCAGATGTAAGTACCCAAATCAAATTCAATCTCAGGTCCAAATACCTAATCTCAGGTCCAAGTACCCAAAATCAATCCAGTCTCGGGTCGAAGTACCCAAATCCAATTCAATATCGGGTCCAAGTACCCAAATCCACTTCAATCTGGGGTCCAAGTACCCAATTACGGGTCTAAGTACCCAATCACGGGTCCAAATACCTAGTCTCGGGTCCAAGTATCCAATTCAGTCACGGGTCTAAGTACCCATTCTCAGGTCCAAGTACCCAAATCTAACTCAATCTCAGGTCCAAATACCCAAATCCAATTCAGTATTGGGTCCAAGTACCCAAATCAAATTTAGTCTCGGGTCCAAGTATCCAGTCTCTAGTCCAAGTACCCAAACTCAATCCAGTCTCGAGTCCAAGTATCCAAATCCAATTCAATCTCTAGTCCAAGTACCTAAATCTAATTCAATCTCGGGTCTAAGTACCCAATTATAGGTCTAAGTACCTAATCATGAGTCTAAGTACCAGTCTCGGATATAAGTACCCAATTTAGTCACGGGTCCAAGTACCCAGTATCCGGTCCAAGTACCCAAATCTAACTTAGTCTCTGGTCCAAGCACCCAAATTCAATTCAGTCTTAGGTCCAAGTACCCAGTCACGGGTCCAAGTACCCAAATCAAATTCAATCTCAGGTCTAAATACCCAATCTTGGGTCCAAGTACCCAATCTCAGGTCCAAATACCCAGTCTCAGATCCAAGTACCCAAATCTAATTCAATCTTGGGTCTGAGTACCCAATTTTGAGTTCAAGTACCTAATCTCGGGCCCAAGTACCCAAACTCAATCCAGTCTCGAGTCCAAGTACCCAAATCCAATTTAATCTTGGGTCCAAGTACACAAATCCAATTCAATCTCGGGTCTAAGTACCCAATTACGGGTCTAAGTACCCAATCAGGGTTCAAGTACCCAGTCTTTGGTCCAAGTACCCGATTCAGTCACAAGTTCCTAAATCTAACTCAGTCTCGGGTCTAAGCACCCAAATTCAATTCAGTCTCGGGTCTAAGTACCCAGTCACTAGTCCAAGTACCCAAATTAGATTCAATCTCAGGTGTAAGTACCCAATCTCAGGTCCAAGTACCCAATCTCGACTCCAAGTACCCAAATCCAATTCAGTCACGAGTCCAAGTACCCAATCTAGTGTCCAAGTATCCAAAATCAACCCAGTCTTGAGTCCATGTACCCAAATCAAATCCAAGTACCCATCCTCATCCAAAATATGCTCAAAGTCATGTTTCTTTTCACTCTCTTCTACTGAAAGTCTCAGATCATTCGAGAAGGGGCAAACTGTAGACCCTTAATTTTTGACCCAGTCCAATTCGATATTTTTAAACAGCCCAAAATAATTTTTGCAGTATTTTAATATTTATTATTTATTTTATAATATTTATTACTTATTATATTTATTTTAAATTTGAAAATAAAAAATAAAAAATAAAAAAAAAGATAAAAAAAATAAGCGACAGCAAAATCGGCGGCGGCATAATCGGCGACGAATTGTCTTGGGCCAATTTGTCGTAGGTTTTACCTGCGGTGAATTGGCAAGCTTTAAAATAAATTAAGGTTTTGATTTATCTTTTTAGAAGAAACATTGATTCTGGAAATAAATTGAGATTTTAGAAAACAATTAGATTAGTGAGATATTAACAGAATAATTTAGGGTTTAAAAGTTTTGGGAATAAAATAATAGTTTAGGGTTTTGATAATTTTATCAACGATTTAGGCTACTGGATGAATGGACAAATTTGATCTATAAAGCATACTATTAAGTTTAATAATTTAGGTTACTGAAAGATTCAATATCAAAATAAATAATAGAAACGTTTAAAAGAAAATATGGCAATAACATCGTATGCTTAAATAATTCATGAATCCAAATGTAAGAATGTTATAAATATAATCAAATAAAAGATTTATAATCAAACCTCTATTCATTGGTTCCTCTATAATTGTCTCTAGTTGAACAAGAACAAAGGCATTGTTATGGCCTTTGATGGATTGGGGATTGTTAATTTCTTTGTTGTCTTCTACCTTTCTGGTTTAATCTCTATTAATCTCAATTGCCGACCCCCTTTAATGTTAATTGCCACCTTTCTAAATGCTGAAACGTTATTATTTATAGGCAAACCTCACTCAGAATCCTTAACCCTAATATTAATCCGTCATTAAAACAAATTTTAGTTCAATTAGGAAACTCATTGAAGCCATGTCGATTTGGGGCAACCAGGTCGACATGAGTTAAGACCATGTCGATCTGAGGCAACGAGGTCGACATGAGTTAAGGCCATGTCAACCTGGTTGCCCTAGGTCGACATGAGTCTAACCTCATGTCGATCTGGGCTGCCAGATCGATATGAGGCATGCTCATGTTGACCTGGTCTGCACAGGTCGACATGAGTCCAACCTCATGTCGATATGGGCTGCCAGATGGACATGAGCAATTGCTCATGTCTTCCCAGCCAGCCTGACTTGAATTATTCTTGCCTTTTTAACTTATAGCCCAAAAATTTTTAATTTGGGCCGATTCAACTTGATTTTAGGGTTTTACAATTGAATTTATGCCTCTTTAATCCAAACCAACTTCTTTAAAAATTATAAACTAGGTTAAAATTTTTTAAAGTCGGATCAAATTTATTTTAGCATCTTTTAATTAGGACCGTATCAAATTAGGGTAAAAATTAAGGGTCTACAGTTTGCCTCCTGCTTGAGCAATCTTGAATTGATTCAGAGAGTGAAAAGCAACAAGACTTTTAATTTTGGCAAAAATAGACTTAATTTTCTTGAGATGGTTTTGGTTTTGGATTCTGGATCTGATTTGAGTTCTGGACTAGGAAAAGACTTGGGTTCTGGACCAGAGATGGTTTGGGTTCTAGACTCAGTTTGAGTTCTAGACTAAAAAAAGACTTGGGTTCTAGACCCGAGATGGTTTGGATTCTGGACCCGGTTCGAGTTTTGGACTAAAAAATGATTTGGGTTATGGACCCGAGGTGGTTTAGGTTCTGGACTTGGTTCTAGTTCTGAACTCAAAAAATACTTGGGTTCTGGACCTGCGCTAAGTTCTGGACTTAAGGGTAATTTAGGTTCTGGACCCGAGCTAAGTTTTGGACTTAAGAGTAATTTGGGTTCTGGACCCATGCTAAGTTTTTTGGGTGCTCGACATGAAACTGGATTTGGATGCTTGATCATAAACTAGGTTTGGATACTCGATCCTAAACTGGATTTGGATACTCGATCCTAAACTGGATTTGGATGCTCGATACTAAACTGGGTTTGGATACTCGATCCTAAACTGGATTTGGATACTTGATCCTAAACTAGATTTGGATGCTCAATCCTAAACTAGGTTTGGATGTTTAATCCTAAACTAGATTTGGATTCTGGACCAACATATTTGAAAGTGATTTTGAAAATATTTTATATAAGCATAAACTCAAAAATTAAAATGGTGAAACTTTGCCCCCTGTGTAGGCTTAATCTAAAATTTTTCTCATGCAGGCTCTGATTGATTTTTGTATTTTGTCTTGTTCTTTGCATAAGCATGCATCTCTTCTTTCTTTTTGCAAAATGACTAGAGCTTCCTCAAGTAATGATTCTTCCATGCCCCCTTGATTCAATATCTTTTTTATGATTGCTTCATAGAGTGTCTGTTGTTTACTTTGACAAATAACAGATAATATAATACAAGAAAATACCATGTGATATGCTCATGTATGCATGATATGCACGAATAACACTTACAGTGGTTCCATCGACTTACAGACTAAGGTGATCAGTAGAAGTATTCTCATTGACTCCTTCTAGATGCCCATTCAGGTTTTGCATTGGAATGACAAAAAGCTTAGCATTTACGGTTTTTATCTTCAAGATGTTGAAAACATGAATAATGGAGACCCCAAGCAGTAGAGATACATCCATTTCAAATTATGATTCAGTAGCTTTTTCATAACCTTGCCATTAATCATTTCCTTTGCCCAATGTGTCCTTCAAGATACGATAGTTCAACATACTCCCCTTAACTTGAAGGATTTGTAAAAAAAAAATTTCTCTTTTTTTTTGGAATTTTGATTTTTGAATTTTTGAAATCAAATGTTGGCTTTGCCAAATCAATGTCAATTTACCTTAAGACTTGATTTTTCAAATTAACATATCTATAACATGATAACCCTAGTTACCGTACTAAACTCGGAAATCATTTCTATTTATGAAAGAATTGTTGCACTTCATATAGGCACATACACATTACTTGGTCAAAAGTCTCATTTGAGTTTGAATATTGTCTATCTCATATGCATGCTTATCCAAACTATCTCTACTAATAGACTCTACCTACCAAGAGAGATTAACAGATCTTTGATAGGCTTGAAATGGGGTCTATAAGGGACATGGGTTAAATGAAGGCCATTTGTAAGTTGGAGTCATTGTGACACTATGGGCAAACCCTCACACTACAAATTTCTTGTTTGAACTTTAGGCAGCTGGGAGCAATCTTGCCAGACTCCAAATTTCTTCTATCTTCTTGGCATCAATCTGGATCTTGATTAGGACAGTCTTTGCCCTTGCAAAAAGTTTGGTACCCAAATTAGTTTCTTTTCTTCTTCACCTTTTTCTTTCTTTTTATTTCTCTTACTCTTCCCTTTCTTTGAGCATTTTCTCATTTTGTCCTTCTTCCTTGTATGACTGTCAAGTACAGAGCTTTCAAGAACTGGATGGTCTTTCTCCTTTTCCTCTGATTTTGATCGAATCTTTGGTCGGGTTGGACCAATTCAAGTCAAACTATCCTTATAAACCAAATGGAAGCCTTTTGCTGCTTTAGGTAAAAGAGAACTCAGTTGGCTTTCTGAACCATTTTAGGTTTTCTTTTCTTTTTTTTCTTTTTTTTTCTTTTTTCCTTTTTCTTTTGTCCTTTTTTTTCTTCATTTTCTTCTTTTTTCCCTTCATTTTCTTCTTTCTTCTTCTTCTTCTTCTTTTTTTTTTGGTTCTAGCTCTAAAAGAGTTGTCTTGTTTGTACAAACTTGGATTTCTAATAATGGATGAGTGGAGTGACATAAATCTTCTTTAACAGAGATAAATCATTTGTTACTCTGATGTTATCTTGATAGATTAGAGATATTATGTGAACTTCAACTACCCTTATGGTCTTGAGAACGTCAACTATCCTTATGATCGTGACTATTCATTCCTTTCTTTGATCTTCTTCCCTCTTCATCTTAGTAGTCATAAGACTTGTCAAAAGCATCACAACAGCTCAGAGTAGGTTGTTGGGGTTATATGCCAATGAAAAGAAAGCTAAAATTTTATGAAGGCTCAAAGGGACAATTAGGGATTGATATTTAACAGGGTGGATACTAGTTGTTGGCTAACCAAACAATGCCTAGATCATCTCTCCCTTAAATAAGCAGAGTTCAATTTTGCCTCAAATGTTTGTCAAAGAATGTTCTAAGACTGACTAGGACCTAGATAAAGGTAATTATGTGGGAGCCCTCTCTAAGTAAGCATACATGTTGCGCTCGAATTAACTCTACCACAAAGCGTCACTCGCAAGTATACGAGGTAGCTGTAGCAAAGGTGATTGCCCCAAGGTCGTTCTCTCAAGGAAGCTAAAGTAGTTAATTGCTTATCAGAATATGTTTAACAAGTAATAAAGAGATTTATAAATTGCTAAATAATGAAGAAGATTGATTAGAGGTTAAAACAATAAAAGTAAATTGAGCTGTGTTTTGATTCACTTGATAGAATGGTCTAGGGTTTGCACTTCTCTACTACTTATATATACGAACAGTTATTCCTCTTAACTAATTCAATTTCAAAGATTAAATCTCAAACAACTCAACTAATCAAGTCAAGGAAATAAGCTCTCGCATTCAAACCTCTTTCAACTAATCTTGTTATAAGTGAAATAATCTTTTTAATAGGTTATATCTCTAATTCACCTAAGTCCCTAATTGAATTGATCAAGTATTAAACTTCATCTCTCGATACATCATCTAATACCTTAAAACACATAATTGGTGATCAATCAATTATATATTAACAATGTTTCATTCAATCAAGGCTAAAGAAATTATTAACTAAGAGAATAACCAAATCATACAATCATAGCAGATCCATACAAACCCTAGACTAGATCAAATTAGTTCATAATGATTTCAAGCATACTTATGTCATTAATATTCAAAGAAATCAACTTAGACATGCTAATGTTCATAAATACAATTTCAATGAAAATAAGAGATAAAGTTCAAGAACAGAACCAAATTACAAACTCCTTGAAGCTTCTGAAGAATCTCTTGTTCAAATCTTGCAAGAAGGATGTCTCAATGGCTAGAACAATCTAATCTAAGCTAGTTTTAATCCAAAGTGAAATCAAAATCAAGAAAACAAATGTTAAAACCCTCTCTTTGCTCCCTGACGGCTCCAAAATCTGTTCTCAATCGTCCACCAAACCCTAGCTTTTATTTTCCTTTTATATGAATCGTACGCGTTAAAAAATCCGATGCGGGCTTGGAACATGAGGGACACGGCCAAGTCAGAAGTGACTTGGCCGTGTGAGTGATCTTTGGAGGGACACGGCCAGGTGACTTGGCCGTGTCCCTTGCCTGTATCCACTTCTGTTGCTTTCGATCTCTCTTTCTTCTTTGTTGAGTGACACGGCCAAGTCAGAGGTGACTTGGCCGTGTTGCATGTCTTTTGAGGGACACGGCCACAAGACTTGGCCGTGTCCCTTGCATGTGTCCTTCACTGTAAGTCTTTAGTCTTCTTTCCTTTGGAACTTGGTGAGACACGGCCATGTTTGAGGTGACTTGGCCGTGTTGCTTCATTTTGGAGAGACATGGCCAAGTGACATGGCCATGTCGCTTGCATGTGTCGCCTACTGTGATGACTTGGCCGTGGTTGAACATATTTGGAGGGACATGGCCATGTTTGAGGTGACTTGGCCGTGTTGCTTCATTTTGGAGAGACATGGCCAAGTGACATGGCCATGTCGCTTGCATGTGTCGCCTGACTTGGCCATGTCGCTTGCATGTGTCGCCTGACTTGGCCATATCGCTTGCATGTGTCGCCTGACTGTGATGATTTCTTCTTCTTCAGTCTTGGTTCCTTGGCTTTTTTAACCTAAAACAAAACATCAAACAAACTTTAAACAAAAAGTAAATAAACAATAACCAACAAAACATAAACACTATACTAAAAACTAGATAAAAAACAACACAAACACTAAAATAAACTAAAACTATCAAAATTAATGAAAACACTAAACAAACCGATAAAAACTAACAAAATACCTAAATAAAACAATAATTATCATAATAAACAAACTACAAATCTATGACAAAAACTAACAAAACAGCTACCCCACACTCACAACTTTGCTTGTCCTCAAGCAAATTCACATAGCATAAATTAAAAACTCACACAACCTTAACTATAATTCCAACATAAGATGATATACTTTAAGAATCAGACATAAATAATTTGCATCTTACTTCAATCAAGATTTTCTTAACTCATTCATTAATCCAGACATACAAATCTTATCTCTCATCTAAGTGTTTCACTCAATTTCATAGGTTAAATCACTCAAACCACTCATGACTGCATGCTACCATAAACTTGCTTAATTATCCAATCTCCCTCACTGATTTTCCCAAGAAATAATTCGAAGGTCTTTCATTTGGGTGTAATGGGGCTAAGGTAAAGGTGTGAGAAAAGACATTTAAGCTGGAGCATCAAGAAATGGAGTATCTATATTAGACACTACTCTTGCTAAGAAACTCATATCTCCCTTAAATGACATACTCACAATCCATTGATAATCTTTCATACTTGCATAAAAATACATGAGTCAACATTCCTCTTTTGATAACCAATGCTAGAACATATATGAATTTTGTATATATATAACCCTTTTTTTTATTTCTATCATTTTTTTTAATATATATATACAAAATATAAACTTGCATGGAACATCTAGCTTAACATGTAGAGGAAAAGAATAATCAACTCTCAATCAAATAGAATATGCAAAGTATGCATTTCAACCCCCAAATAGGAATTATATATATATATATATATATTTTTTACTTGCTTACCCCACACTTTGAAATAAACCACCCTATAGTCATATCATAAAACTCCATTCCTTAATGCAGGTATGATGATAATAAGAGAAAGTTGAGTTGTGAATTGTGTTGATCAAACAATAAAAAGGTCAAAGGCTCAACTTGGCTCACTAAGGAATTAAATATTAAGGGAGGTCTTTTTAAGCTAAAGGGCTAGCCTAATTTGCCTTCATCATTTTAAAACCTGAGATTAAATCATAATGTGAGTTCAATCAGTATGCAAAAGCAAACTCTAGAGATGCAAAATCATGAAGGTGCACACTTAAGAAAAGAAAATCAATCATTTAATCTATAAGGCTCAAAACTCACAAAGGTGGGTTCTCAAAGATTTATATGTCATGAACCGCAGAATGTGAAAATTGATCCTAAATGAATTCAAATGCTCATTTCTATGCTGATACTAAAGTCTCAACTATAATGCTAGAATCACAGAAAAGATCAATAAATTTTCAACAATTATACCATGCACAACACAATAAAACATATCAAGGCAACCAAAACAAAAATTAAAGAAAAGCTCAAAGCTTACCCCACACTTTAGAATTTACATTGTCCTCAATGGAAAACAAGAATAATAAAGAGAAAGAATTAAGAACAACCTGTCTTCCATCATATCCTGGTGAGGCAAAACCTAACTATCCATCACTAACACAGATGTTCAAAAACAAGATGCAAGAGAGCTTTAGGGTTTCTATTTATTTAAACTAAACATAAAATCAAAATTGCAAAATATAAAATTATAACTAAGAAAAAGAAATGCAAACCGATGGGTTGCCTCCCATTAAGCTCTTCTTTAATGTCATTAAGCTGGACATCATGCAAGGTCTAGGGATCATGGATCAAAGTGCTGTCAATGATCCTCAATTCCTGAAATCCTTCTTTATATGGCTTAACTCTATTTCTATTTGCCTTAAAAATCTTATTGGTTCTAGAGTTAAATAATTCAATGGCACCAGAAGGACATACCTTAGTTACCTCAAAAGGACCACTCCATCTAGATTTGGGTTTACCTGGAAATAGACTGAGTCGATAATTAAAAAGTAAAACTTTCATACCTGGACTCAATGTCTGTCGCACAGTAAATCTGTCATGAAATATTTTAGTGCGATCCTTAAAGTTCCTCGAGCTCTCGAATGCTTTTGGGTTAGGGCACCCTTGGGTCTTCCCCACTGGTTTAGCTCCCTCTTCTAAAGTCAGTTTCAGCTCCAATTTATCTAGGGAGTCTGTCTGCAACACAACATCTGAAACAACTGCTTCAACACAATCAATGAAAGAACAATCCTCATATAAAGCAGTTGTAGGAATAGGAGAAGTGTTAAAAATAGAAAATTCCACAGTTTGTCCCAAAACAGTCATTGATAATTTTCCATTTTTAACATCTATCAAAGTGTTGGTAGTCGCCATAAAAGGCCTACCCAGCAGAATGGTGTGTGCAGATGGTGAAGAATTACCTACTTCCATGTCAAGAACAATGAAATCCACAGGTACTATCAAACCACCAACTTTAACTAACACATCTTCTATAACCCCTTTCGGGAATCTAAAAGACCTATCAGTTAATTGCAAAACCATTTTTGACGGTTTAAGCTCCCCTAGTTCTAATTCTTTAAACACAGAATAAGGCATCAAATTCACACTAGCTCCTAGATCACACATACCCTCAGTTCCTTTGCCATTCCCCACAGAAATTTGAATTATAAAGCTTCCAGGATCCTTTAGTTTGGGAGGTAGTTTATGCTGCAGAACAGCACTAGCTACCTCTGAAACTATCACCTTTTCATTCATCTCATACCTCTTTTTCTTAGTGATCAACTCTTTGAAGAACTTGGTATAAGCTGGCATATTCTTTATTGCCTCAAGTAAGGGTAAGTTAATACTTACCTTAGACAGCATGTTGAAGATGTTAGAAAATTGCTTATCTGTTTTATTATCCTTCAACCTGCTAGGGAATGGTACAGATGGCCGGTATGGGTTGCTTGCCTTATGTAGATCTGCTGTAGGGGACTTCTCCACTGATCTTTCTCCAGCACCTTTGTTCTTTGGTTCTCCTTCCTCCTTGTTCTCTTTGTTACTTGCATTTACAGAATCATTTTCAACATTGTTATAAATTTCCTTACCACTTCTAAGAACAGTCACTGATTGTGCCTGCTCAGTTTGACTTGGGAATTTCCCCTTTTGTTGAATCTTCATCTGTTGTGCAAGTTGTCCAACTTGTGTCTCCACCTTCTTAAAATATGCTTCTAGTGAATCCAGTCTCTCATTGGTCACCTCTTGATTTTTAGCACTGACTTGGATAAAAGCTTGTAAACTTTCCTCCAAGCTCTCTATCCTAGACTTCCCTTGATTTGAGGATTGACCCTGCTCTTGGTTCTGACTTTGGAGCAAATGGAAAGGCTGCTGAGAATTATTCCTTGCCCAAGAAAAATTTGGGTGATTCCTCCAACCAGGGTTGTAAGTGTTGGAGTAAGGATCATTTCTGGCCCTAGGTTGGAATCCTCCCATAACATTGACCTGCTCAGCTTCATTCCAATAGGACTCATATTCAGAGGGGCAAATATTTGCTCCATGCCCTAAGTTTCCACAAATTCCACAAATTTCTTGAGTGGATGAAGAAATATTGTTCTTCATATTCAGCATCTGCACTTACTTTGTCAACTCAGCTATCTGACTGACCATCTCACTATTGGCTTCTAGCTGATTCACCCCTTTACTTCTTCCCCTGACACTCTTCTGTTGAGAATTAGCTCCCAACATCTCAAAGATATCATAGGTTTCAGCTGCTGTCTTTTCTCCCATGGCTCCCCCAGCTGCATTATCAACAGTATTCTGAAATTGCTGGGTTAGACCATCATAGAAAAACTGGTTCAGAAGTTGAAGTGGATAGTGATGATGTGGACACTGGATCAATAACATTTTAAATCTGTCCCAAGCCTCATGAAATGGCTCTCCTTCAAATTGAGAGAATGTAGCAATCTTCCCTCTCAACTCAGCTGTCTTTTGATGTGAGTAGAACTTGCTCATGAACTTGTTATAAACTTACTCCCAAGTTGTCAGTGAATTTTCAGGCAACATCATGAGCCAGCTCTTTGCCCTATCCTTCAAAGTATAAGGGAAACATCTCATCCTCAACTGATCTTCTGTTAGTCCTCCCAAAGGAAAAGTGTTGAGGGTGGAGTAGAAATCCAATATAAAATTCAAAGGATCTTCATTTGGAACTCCATAGAATGATGGCAGCATATTGTAATGGATGTTCTTCAACTCATGGTTTCTTGCTGCATCTGTCAGTCTAATGCAAGAAGTAGAAGTTCCAATGACAGGTCTAGCAAAGTCTCTCATCATCCTTTGTCTTTCTTCAGCCATTTTAACAGATTGTGCAGATTCTAACTCAAAATCCGAAGTGTCTTCCTCTGAAGTATCAAATCTTGTGTACAGCTCAAACTCTTCCCTGCTCCTCTTCACTCTCTGAAATTCTGAAATAAAAGGATGTAGCTCTCCTTCGAGTGATCTCCTGCCTTGCATAAACAGAATTTTCTAGAAAAAGAAACAATTAAAAGCAAAAGACAAAATAAAACAAAATGAAAATAGTGAAAAATAATCTAAAATATATATATATATATTTATTAATAAACAATTTCGCCAATTAGCCTCCCCGGCAACGGCGCCAAAAACTTGTTGCGCTCGAATTAACTCTACCACAAAGCGTCACTCGCAAGTATACGAGGTAGCTGTAGCAAAGGTGATCGCCCCAAGGTCGTTCTCTCAAGGAAGCTAAAGTAGTTAATTGCTTATCAGAATATGTTTAACAAGTAATAAAGAGATTTATAAATTGCTAAATAATGAAGAAGATTGATTAAAGGTTAAAACAATAAAAGTAAATTGAGCTGTGTTTTGATTCACTTGATAGAATGGTCTAGGGTTTGCACTTCTCTACTACTTATATATACGAACAGTTATTCCTCTTAACTAATTCAACTTCAAAGATTAAATCTCAAACAACTCAACTAATCAAGTCAAGGAAATAAGCTCTCGCATTCAAACCTCTTTCAACTAATCTTGTTATAAGTGAAATAATCTTTTTAATAGGTTATATCTCTAATTCACCTAAGTCCCTAATTGAATTGATCAAGTATTAAACTTCATCTCTCGATACATCATCTAATACCTTAAAACACATAATTGGTGATCAATCAATTATATATTAACAATGTTTCATTCAATCAAGGCTAAAGAAATTATTAACTAAGAGAATAACCAAATCATACAATCATAGCAGATCCATACAAACCCTAGACTAGATCAAATTAGTTCATAATGATTTCAAGCATACTCATCTCATTAATATTCAAAGAAATCAACTTAGACATGCTAATGTTCATAAATACAATTTCAATGAAAATAAGAGATAAAGTTAAAGAACAAAACCAAATTAAAAAACTCCTTGAAGCTTCTGAAGAATCTCTTGTTCAAATCTTGCAAGAAGGATGTCTCAATGGCTAGAACAATCTAATCTAAGCTAGTTTTAATCCAAAGTGAAATCAAAATCAAGAAAACAAATGTTAAAACCCTCTCTTTGCTCTCTGACGGCTCCAAAATCTGTTCTCAATCGTCCACCAAACCCTAGCTTTTATTTTCCTTTTATATGAATCGTACGCGTTAAAAAATCCGATGCGGGCTTGGAACATGAGGGACACGGCCAAGTCAGAAGTGACTTGGCCGTGTGAGTGATCTTTGGAGGGACACGGCCAGGTGACTTGGCCGTGTCCCTTGCCTGTGTCCACTTCTGTTGCTTTCGATCTCTCTTTCTTCTTTGTTGAGTGACACGGCCAAGTCAGAGGTGACTTGGCCGTGTTGCATGTCTTTTGAGGGACACGGCCACAAGACTTGGCCGTGTCCCTTGCATGTGTCCTTCACTGTAAGTCTTTAGTCTTCTTTCCTTTGGAACTTTGTGAGACACGGCCATGTTTGAGGTGACTTGGCCGTGTTGCTTCATTTTGGAGAGACATGGCCAAGTGACATGGCCATGTCGCTTGCATGTGTCACCTACTGTGATGACTTGGCCGTGTTTGAACATATTTGGAGGGACATGGCCATGTTTGAGGTGACTTGGCCGTGTTGCTTCATTTGGAAAAACATGGCCAAGTGACATGGCCATGTCGCTTGCATGTGTCGCCTGACTTGGCCATGTCGCTTGCATGTGTCGCCTGACTGTGATGATTTCTTCTTCTTCAGTCTTGGTTCCTTGGCTTTTTTAACCTAAAACAAAACATCAAACAAACTTTAAACAAAAAGTAAATAAACAATAACCAACAAAACATAAACACTGTACTAAAAACTAGATCAAAAACAACACAAACACTAAAATAAACTAAAACTATCAAAATTAATGAAAACACTAAACAAACCGATAAAAACTAACAAAATACCTAAATAAAACAATAATTATCATAATAAACAAACTACAAATCTATGACAAAAACTAACAAAACAATACACAACTAAATGCTATAGAGCAATTCCCTCATCTAGTAAAGTCATTCAAATCATGATGCCTAGATACATTAATTTATGAATATCAAGCTAGATTCCTCATTTGTTGAGCACCAAAATGAACAAAGACCAATAAAAATTTTGACGAAAGTAATTTATTCAAATAATTTTAAATTTGAAAAACACAATTGTTCCAATTAATTATTAAAGAAAGAAAATAAAACAAGAAAAAAAGACAAGCCAAGGGAAGTTTGTTGAGTTAAGCTTCTTCTCCTTTCACATCTTCAATATTGCCATCTTGAAAGGAGGATAAGACAAAATCTTCCTCCAATCCTCCTCCTACCATGAAAGTTGCGGGTGGTGGCACTATGTTGAACTTAGGCAGAGGATTGCTTTTGGTATTGGGCTTAGCCGGCTCCGGTAGCTTACCACCGTCAATCAAATCTTGGATCTCATGTCTTAAACGAGCACATTAATCCATCTCATGCCCTTGCATTTGATGAAATTGACAGAAGGCCTCGGCATTAAAGTTTAGTGGTAGAGGATTATGTAGCAGTTGAGGAGCCAACGGTTGTAACAACCCCTTCTTCTGTAGCTTGTTGAAAACCCAAGATAGAAGTTTCCCCAATTATGAGAATTGTCTTTTATTTCCTCGACCAGTCTCATTAACATTAACTTCTTTTTGCGTGCTTTAATTACCCGACCGGTAGTTCCTTTTCTTATTCCTTCTTACTGAAAAGCGATTCTTCTCCCTCTCCCATTCTTCAATTTGCAGACCGGCTTGGAGAAGATCATTGAAATCACGGATGAGTGTGTGAGACATCCTTTCATGAAGAACACCCCTCTCACAATCATCCTTATTTGATCAGATTCATCAGGCCTCTTCTTGAGCAAATCAGCCTTATTTCTCCACCTTTTCACATAGTCAACAAAATTCTCATTTGGCCTTTGTCTAATGGACTCAACTTCCATTAAGGTAACTTCCAGCTCGATATTGTACCCATATTGCTGAATGAAAGCCTTGTACAACATGTCCCAATCTTTTTGAGTACTTTCCTCTAAGGTGTTGAACCAATTTTGGACAATAGGGTCCAATGAGAGCATAAAGTACCTTAAAGTTTGAGCCTTAGTAGCTTAGGTAGATTGCATAACAGTGATATACTGCTTCACATGGAGGTGAGAATTTTTGGTTCCATCAAACTTGGCAAAGGATGTCATCTTGAACTTATAAGGGAGCTCCTCATCCAGTTCAAATAGTTTTTCGATCTCGAACATCTCTACGGTTTTTAGTTTCTTTTCAAATTTCTTTTCAAAATCAATAATCATCTTCTCAACATCAGAATTTTCAATCTTTTCAAAAGTTGTCTTGTCAAAAACCTTTGGCTCCTTCTTTTTATCTTGAGGATCTTGGAAGTATTGAACCCAATCGTCATCATCATCAATAACTACCTTGTCATCATCAAAAGCCACTTCACCAACCTTAGCCTTCCCTTTGTCCTTTGGCTTCTTAGTGCTAGAAGACGCTTCGACATTGTTTCCTAAAATTGTAGCCAATTGGTTCTTCATGTTCTCGACTAGGGCCACTTTTATTTCTTCCATCTTGGCATTGAGGGCATCATCCACCATTCTTTGAATTTGTTCGGGCTCCATTGCTTTTGGTGAGTAAGTGATTGAGTTGCTACTAGATTCTTCATCTCCGGCGTAGGTCAGATTGTCGTAAGCTGTTGAACTCCGTAATCCAAGGCTGTGAGCCAGAGAGGATCAATGATATGAGATACAAATGTATGTATGAATGTATGCACAAAAAATAGACAAAGAAAGATAATTAGGACGTTCCTTCTGACCTTATAACATCCACACACGAATGGCGAGTCTCTTTTCCTAAGTAATATGGTTAACAAAATACCAACATGGGGTATCTTGTTTTTCGAATAATTCCCTCAGACGTTTCAACCAATAGTTATATTTTCAAAAATGGAAATTAGTTCATGATAATTCCCATTAATTAGATTTTAATCCATTTAACCAACTAAAGTAGCTTTTATGCTATATTGGATTAAAACTAAATTAAGAGGTTTATTATAAATAGATTTCTCACTTGAAAAAGTAACTAATTATTCATGCAAAAAATAAGCCCATGATTAATTATTCTTAGTATAAACTAGGCTCACAATTGATTTTTGGTATTTCGTAATTGACCTAAATAATTTGCAAGCCCTTTGTAAGAAAAGGTTGAATAAAAACAATTTTGTTTCTAAGCCAATTGTAAAAAGATTTTAGAAAAAATGGATTTTGGGCTTTGTATTTGAGTATTGAGAAAAGAATTTTTTGATTTATTTTTAGAAAAAGTTTTATGTCCAAAGACCATCTTGAAAAGTTTTGAAAATAGCTTTGGTCTTTTGGACTTTAAAGAAAAATTTATTTGAGCTCACAATGTAATTAGGTCATATTAGAAAAAGGACAAACCAAATAAGTCATGATTTAAACCAAGATAAACTAACAATAGTCAAACAACAAGCATTTGCGATAAAAACCTAAGGAAAGTAACTAGGCCAATTACATGAGCTTTAGTCTTTGGGTTAAAAGGCTTAGGCTCCCATAGCAAGTATATACCAAATGGTACAAGGCAATGAGTGGTTATGCCATGCTCGATCTCCATACCTTGAGTGAAAGTATGGTATCTCTTACATAACACAACACGGGTAACACGGGCATCCTAACTCACGCACACAATGCAATCTAATATGATGCAATGGATAATATCATGATAAGAAAGAATAGAATAATATAAAGACCAACGGAATCAACTTCTCTTATCCCCAGTGGAGTCGCCACTGTGAGCGGGGATTTTTGCCCCCACTCCTAGTGGAATGGTTCTTACAACTTCGGTACTATTTAGGCTCGGAGCCTTAGAGAACACGGGCCTAAGCTCAAAGAAAATAGAGTCGCCACCCGGATGGGCCAGGAAAAAAAAAGAGGTCGATGACTCAATTTTTAAGAATCCCCAACCCCCTAATGGGTTCGGAAAGTTGGGTACATGTGGGGAAGGTGATAAATGGCTCAGCACACCCACAATGCCCGATTTATTGGAACTGACCTCCTTTTCAGCTCTTAATATTATAAAATTCTTAAATATAATAATATTATACATACTACATGCAACAATTAAAATAAAGCATCATTATATTAAAATCAAAGCAATGTCCAAACAAAGCAAATAAATGGACACCCATCCGAGGATGGAAACATGTCCTTACATCGTCCATGTCTAAAACTAAATAGAAGACCCACCAAAAGGTGGAAACGTGTACTTTACATTAATTCCAAAATATAAAAACAATTTAAATAACATGAAAAATAATTAATGAGGTACACAATAATGGAAACATACCTCTTATAATTTTAATACCAAAATAAACAAATAATAATCATAATAATAAAAAAATATCCATCCATGATAAATTAAATAAATCAAGCGTTGAAATTAAATAAATCAACCCTCAAAACACATAATAAACTATATAATCAAATCTAAAATTAAATGAAGCAATAAATATATAAATTTAGGGTTCGCATCTTAAAATAGGGTTTTAGAATTTTAAGAAAGTATTAAGGTTTTTGGTTAATCAAATTAGGGTTTAGGGCTAACATCATGAATTTTGGATTTTTGGATCCTTAATATATTAGGGTTCTAGGATTTAAGGTTTCAGGAAAAAAGGTTTTAGGGTTTTTGAAAAATAAAGCACTTTTATGGTTTGTTTGAAGAATACTTTATGGTTCTGGAAGAAGAACTTAAGAATTTGGGATCTAAGGTTTTAAAGTTATTTGGAAACAAATTAGGATTCAATAAAGCAACTTTGAATTTTAGAATTTAAGAAAATAATTTAGGATTTTGATAATTGAAAAGCTATTTTGGCGTTTTAGGAAATATAAGGCAAATTATGGTTTGGTTCTTAGAGTTTACTAGAGTTAGAGTTTAGAAATTTGGCTTATTGGATCAATTTTAATAATTAAACTATTTGCAAACTCAAGTTTATGGTTTCTGGAATTGAGGTTTGGGAATTAGGGTTTTAGGAAGCTAGGGTTTTGGATAGTTAGGGTTTTTAGTGGCTTTAGGTAGAATTGTTTGGGGAAAGGGTTACGAGGTGACAAGCTTTAAACAAAATTAAGGTTTTGATTTATCTTTTTTGAAGAAACATTGATTCTGGAGATAAATTGAGATTTTAGAAAACAATTAGATTTGTCAGACTTTAACTGAATAATTTATTTAAAAGTTTTGGGAATAAAATAACAATTTATGGTTTTGATAATTTAATCAACGATTTAGGCTACTGGATGAATGGACAAATTTGATCTATAAAACATACTATTAAGTTTAATAATTTAGGTTACTGAAAGATTCAATATCAAAATAAATAATAGAAACGTTTAAAAGAAAATATGGCAATAACATCGTATGCTTAAACTATTCATGAATCAAAATGTAAGAATGTTATAAATATAATCAAATAAAAGATTTATAATCAAACCTCCATTCGTTGGTTCCTCTACATTTGTCTCTGGTTAAACAAGAACAAAGGTAGTGTTACTGCCTTTGATGGATTGGTGATTGTTAATTTCTTTTGTTGTCTTCTGCCTTTCTAGTTTAATCTCTCTTAATCTCAATTGCCGACCCCCTTTAATGTTAATTGCCACCTTTCTAAATTCTGAAACGTTATTATTTATAGGCAAACCTCACTCAAAATCCTTAACCCTAATATTAATCCGTCCTTAAAACAAATTTTAGTTCAATTAGAAAACTTATTAAAACCATATCGATCTGGGGCAACCAGGTCGACATGAGTTAAGGCCATGTCGACCTGGTTGCCCTAGGTCGACATGAGTCCAACCTCATGCCGATCTGGGTTGCCGGATCGACATGAGGCATGCTCATGTCGACCTGGTCTACCCAGGTCAACATGAGTTCAACCTCATGTTGATCTGGGCTGTCAGATTGACATGAGGCATGCTAATGTCGACCTAGTCCCTCCAGGTCGACATGAGTAATTGCACATGTCTCCCCTGCCGGCCTAACTTGAATTATTCTTGCCTTTTTTAACTTGTGCATCAAAAGTTTTAATTTGGGCCAATTCAACTTGATTTTAGGGTTTTACAATTGAATTTATGCCTCTTTAATTCGACTGACTTCTTTAAAAATTATAAACAAGGTTTAAATATTTTAAAGTCAGATCAAATTTATTTTGGCATCCTTTAATTAGGACCGTATCAAAATTGGGGTCAAAATTAAGGGTCTACAGCTGCCCCTTGACCCCGCCCGCTAACCGGCTAGCAGGACCGCCGTATGGGCTCATTGAAGGGGTCAATATTTATTTATGTATTATGAGTCTGTGTCTTTAACTTTCTTTTTTCCAAAGCCCTAATTTAGTAATTAAAGTTCTAAAACCTTATTTTAAGATGTAAACCCTAAACTTATAAATTTATTGCTTTATTTAGTTTTAGAATTAATTATGTAGTTTATTATATGTTTTGATGATCGATTTATTTGATTTTAATGTTTGATTGGTTTAATTTATCATGGATGGATATTTTTTTATTATTATGTTTATTATTTTTTTATTTTGCTAGTAAAATTGTAAGAGGTATGTTTCCATTATTGGGTATCTCATTAATTAATTTTCATGTAATTAAATTTATTTTTATATTTTAGGATTAATGTAAAGGACACGTTTTCACCTTTTGGTGGGTGTCCTATTTAGTTTTAGATATTGGACGATGTGAGGACACATTTTCATCCTCAGATGGATGTCCATTTATTTATTTTATTTGAACATTGCTTTGATTTTAATATAATGATGCTTTACTTTAATTATTTCATGTAGTATGGATAATATCATTATATTTAAGAATTTTATAATATTAAGACCTGAAAAGGAGGCCGGTTCCAATGAATCGGGCATTGTGGGGGTGCTGGGCCATTTCTCACCTTCCCCACATGTTCCTAACTTTTTGAACCCATTAAGGGTTGGGGATTCCTTAGGAATTGAGTCATCCACCCCTTTCCTTTTCCCCGGCCCATCTGGATGGCAACTCCATTTTCTCCGGGCTTAGGCTCGTGTTCTCTAAGGCCTTGAGCCTAAACAGTGCCGAAGTCGTAAGAACCATTCCACCGGGAGTTGGGGCAAAAATCTCCTCACAGCTTTATTGTACCATTTGCGGGCTTTGTAAAGACACCCTCCACCCTGACAACGCAATGGTCATGCTGACATCAAACCAAGTAAGTCAATACAAGGTAAGTAAATCATCCTAAACATGATAATAATTTTCTTTCTCTGCATAAGGTCCAATATTTTCTCTTGCTGATTCATTGATTTTTTTTGTGCAAATTAATAAGTTTATCTACTTTTAATACTATGTCAATTCAGAATCATATCCTAAGAATTAGTCTCATGACATGATAATTTTCTTTTATCTTTATATTTATTTTTATAATTTTTGCCCATCTTTGTTAATGTTTTTTCCCTATACATATGCATATAGATATTTTTGTGCCATTAAATAATTAAATTATAGTAAAACAAGGCTTACCTCGGTCTTTTTGCTCGAACTGTATTAAATTATGTTAAATAATGAAGATGCATCCTAGCTAAAAGATGGACATCTCCATGTTCATGCTCTCAGATATTGTCTAGTAATTCAGCATTGGAACGAGGCCCTAAATTGAAGCATGTTGTGTACCCTCCATTTGCAAGGAGGAATGGTGTCTCAGGAAGTTAAGAAAGATGATAAAGAAGTTTGAATGAATCTAAACTAGTGTTGCGCTCGAATTAAGTACTACTACAAAGCGACACTCGCAAGTATATGAGGTAATTGTAGCAACGGTGATCGCCCCAAGGTCATCTCACAAGGAAGGTGTTGTTTGTAATAATTTTATTTAAACAAAATAATTTAAAGGATGGGAATATGGTGTTTGCAATATTGGTGAAATTATAACAAAAGTAAAATAGCGAATGAATAATTAATGGTGTGCTTAGAATTTGTTTAGTTCTTGGAAGGTGCCTAGGGTTATAGGTCAACTTAATCAAAGCTTAATTCTCAAGTTATCTATTAATATAACCTTGTAAATTAATTTGTTCCTTGAATTTAATTAGTCAATTACCAATTCATTAGTTTTCACATTCATGAATTAACAACAACCAATTATTTTACATTTTCAAATTAATAAAACCCTAGAACTTATATTTCTAATTCATTCATACGGTGGTTGATTATATAGTTTTGATATCGAATTTCACCTTTCAGTTTGTCATCTAATATTAAAAGATTAATAGGTAGCTAATCTATCAACCTAGCATTTAATCTAATACAATCAACCAATAATAAGGTATATTAAGGGAAATATCAAATCAATGCATTCGATCAAATCTACTACAAACCCTAGATATGAGTAAATTAGCTCATCATCAATTTAAAACAAACATTCATCTGAATATAAACCAAATCACAATTGGCCATTGAAATATTAATTCTCTTGATAAACAACAACAATCTAGAAATGAATTAAAAGAGAGAATAGAAAAATCCCTTATAGATGCCAAGAGTTGGACTACTTGTCTTCCTCCTAACTCCACTTTGATGTTGATGAAGAACTCAAGCCCTCTTCAATTTATGATTCTACTTTTGAAAGTTGGAATGGAGCTTTCTCAAGTCACCAAACCTTCAATGAAGCTTTCTTCAAACCCTAATCTTCAAGAGCTTATTAACCCAATTTATCCCCAAGAACCAAGTTGAAGTGTTGTCTATGGAAGATGGAGAAGATGGAAATGGAGGATGGTGATGGTGGTGTATCCCTCTCTAAGAAGAAGAAGAATGGAATGGAATTGGAGGGTCTTGCCCTCTCCAATGTGTCCCTTCCTCTTCATTCCTCTTCTTTTTAATTCTTTCAAAACACCAAGAGTGCTTGCCAACTTACCACACTCACTCTTGTCTCCCTCCTTTTTCATTATTTAAATCCTCATCCCATGAACTTGGGCCACCTTTTTCTTATTTTAATATTTCTTTTAGTAAAAGCAAGGTCTTTGTCACCCACTTGTCCACCAATTTGTGCAAGTTAGTTTAAAGATTCCATAGGTGACACAGCCAAGCCATGAGTGACTTGGCCGTGTTTCTCACTATTCTTAGGACACGGCCAAGCTTGCTGGCCGTGTCCATGGCTATCCTTCCTTCTTTCCTTATTCTCAAGAGGTGACATGGCCAAGCTCCTGGCCATGTCATGTGACATGAATAATGGCTTGGCCGTGTTTTGTGAGGGTGTCTCTTTCTACTTCTTTCTTTTCATTATTTGCTTTTGTTCCTTAAGTGAGACACGGCCAGTGGCTTGGCCCGTGTCAGTCTCTGCTTCAATTTCTTTAAGGGACAAAGCCAAGCCAACTTGACATGGTCATGTCTCTTGTTTGTTCTTTGCCTTAGTGAGTGACATCGCCAAGCTTGCTTTGACTTGGCCTTGTCTTGCTTGATTCATGCTCTTCCATCGTTGTTTTGATCCATCCAAGGGAGTTTTTGCACTTTAACCAAAAACCAACACTTCAAACAAACTTTAAACATAAAACAGACGAAAAATTAACTACAAACAAATAATATTACTTTAAAAATACAATCATAAATGATCTAAACACATACCCCACACTTAATTCCTTGCTTGTCCCCAAGCAAGGTTAAAATCAAAATAAACTAAACAAGAAAAATTTAGTTAAGTTCAAGAGTTATAAGGATGTATCAAGACTTCCCTTTCCCTAAATCCATAATCAATATCAAATTGAACAAAATCGATACCCATGCAATTTAGTGGCTTTCCATGCATAACCAATGTTGTCACTCCCTCACAAACTCTTATAAGTGTTTGATCATGATGGTGTTTACACTCATAACAATCAATGAAAGATTATCGCCATAGGCTTGCTTATCAATCAAATCTCCACCACCTAATTACAATCAAGCATCAATCATAAGGTCTTTCATTTGGTTGTAATGGGGCTAAGGGAAAGGTATGACATTTGGGAGAGTGAGTTTATTCATTTAGATCAAGAGCACTTCAAGAGTGAAGTAAGCAACGTAGTATGATCGACAATCCCAAAATTCCTACCAATCACTTAGCACTAAGCATTTAAGTGCTTTTAAGGAACTCCACTTGTTTTATTGCAAGGATCATTCCTAAACTCATTACAACCCTTACGACAAGAACAATAACTTCTATTATTTTGATTTTCATCATTTCATTTTTTTTATATATTTTTTTATTAATCTTTTTTAAATTCCAAAATAGGGTTTACATCTAAAGAACACAACAATTTACAATTTTACATCCACTAATTTAACCCCACACTTTATTTATCACAACACTCAATCATTAATGCTCTTAAAATGCTCTTGACCTAATGAAAGGGGAAGAGACAAAATAGAATGGTTCAAGGCTATTAGTGTTGTGAAAAAGAAAGAAAATGAGAAATGAAATAGGCTCAAAATTGGTTAACTAAAGTCAGATATAAGGTTGGCCTTTTAAGTCAAAATTGGTACCCTAATTGCCTTAATCATATTGATGCCCAATCGCAATTTTCATGTAGTCTCAAAATGCATGTCAAAGCAAGTTCTAGCAATTCATCGATCAAAGATGTTGACACATAAAAAGAATAATGAGTTGATATCCAACTTACTAGGCACAATTCCTCACAAGTTTAAAGGCAATGCAAGGAAAATCCATTTAAATCAACAATAAGCACCAATTTCATCCAATTCTCAATTTATGCTTTAAAAATTAAAAAGGTCATCTATCAATAAAATTATAACAATTGAACTTATCAATATCCATCAAAACAAAATATAGAACAAAGCACAAAACTTAACAAAACAACTATAACAAAAACTTAAGAAAAATAGACAATTTGCATTTATGAACCAAAGACTTAGCACACACCCTACACTTTAAGGTTTACATTGTCCTCAATGAAAACAAAGATAATGAACAAGAAAAAGAGTTAAGGTACAACCTATTTTCCATCATTCCCTTGTGAGGCAAGTGCTACCTTTTCATCCACAAACATCAATTGTTTAATAACAAAATGCAATATATATAGAATAACAAAAACATAAAGTATTAACATCAAAAGCAGTAAATAAAAATAACAATGAAAATATCTGATAACTTAAAATAAGAAAGTAAGAAGTGTTCTCAAAAGGCTGAAGTTGATGTGATCTATGGTGATGGAGGATGTGACGATGATGCAGTAGAAGGATGGAGGCTCAGAATCTTGGCAAGGTTGCTATTAATTTGTTCCAACTGTTACAAGACTTCAACATGGTTACGATCTACCTTGCTTTCCAATGCTTCTATCCTATTAATGATCTCCTGATTGTCCAGGACTAGAGCATCTTCATCCAAATCGAGAGAATATGAGTTGGAGTCCTCATAGACTCATGTTCTCTTTTGCTAGTCCCTAGGTGCAGTTGGCTCATCTGAAGCCATCACATAGGCCCCTCCTCTTCTTGTAACCATGTGCATCTTCTCAAGTGTGGCCAGGTCTAATGAATCACTACCCGAGATTCTAGTTATATGGCAGTTTCTCAGGTCAAAACCATCAATAAGTGCCATTTCTAAAGTGGTCACCAATCCTCCAATACAAATGGCACCCCTCTTTCTATTCGCCACATTGTCAAAGACATCAGCTAACCAATAGCCAATACTAACGGATATGGCATTGCTAGCACAGTCTAAGAAAAAGAGTTCACTTAGTTCCACCACACCCGTGCTTTCCTTCCTTGCAAAGAACCCATAAGACATAAACCGATGTAAATATCTCAAGGCAAGATTTATCAATTTTGTTGCCTTAGTCGATTTGGCCACATACATTCCAGAGTCCAGTGCTCCCCATGCAAATTATTGTTTAAAACCTTTAGGTACAAAATTTCCCCTTCTTGATGGAAACCAAAAATAGCATTCAATTGCTCAATATCAAGAACAAATGGTTTCCCAAGCAATTTAAAGTCTAACCTAGTGCAAATTTTCTGTTCATCTCTTTCAACCTTAAGAGAGGTTAAAAATTCCATGGTAAGCTCTTGGAATTGCAAAGGTTTAAGGGAAACTAATTTCTCCCATCCAAGGTTTTGAACATAGCTATAAAAAGTATCCTTAATATGAAGAGCATTAAGGGATTCTTCGCTTACATACCTCGTTGGAAAGAAACCCCTAGCTAGAAGAGCCACTCTCCTTGAAGATGATGAAGATGATGATGGAGGTTGCCTCCTCTTATGGTGGCACCATTTTTGTTCTAGGCATATTGATTTCTTGAAAAAAAAAATGAAGCTTTGATGGATTTTATTGATTTTTGATGAGAAAAGTAGAAGATTTAATGGGTTTAATTTAGTTTTGGTTAAGAAAAATGGAGAATTTAGTGGGATTTTGGAGTTTTTAGAAGATGGGTATTGAGGTTTTGGAGAGAAAGAGAGTCAAGAGAGAGAAATAAAAGGGAGGCTAGGGTTTGAAAATGAAAGAAAAGATGTTGAAATCATGTTTTTAGGGCTTTAAAACAGAGGTGACATGGCCAAGCTTGAAATAGCTTGGCCGTTTCTGATGGGTTTGGTAGGACACGGCCAGTGGCTTGGCCGTGTCCCTTGAACGTGTCTGCTACTGTAAGAAAAATGGTTGCAAAGAACAAGAATGTGACACAGGCACAGGCCAAGCCTTTTGGCCGTGACTGGCCAAAATAATCCAGGCACAGACACGGCCAGTGGCTTGGCCATGTCAAGTGGCAGTGTCGTTCACTACCATTTTGGCTTTGAATTTTTTTTTTATTAATATGGTTTATTTGTGTCACCAAATCTAAGAAATACAATCTTCTTCCTTGCTTAGCTAGGAAACACATCCAAGAAAAATAAAAATAGATCAAATCACCCATTCCATTTTATTTAAGCCAAACATGAAACTAAAATTGCTAAACATGAAATTGTAACTATGAAAAGAAATGCAAACAGATGGGTTACCTCCCATTTAGCGCTTCTTTAATGTTGTATAGCTAGACATTGTTGCATTATTCGTCAATAAACACCACACTTTCCACCATTTTTGCAACTTCAATTTCTTCAAAGTAGGGCTTCACCTTTTGTCCATTTACCTTAAACGTCTCGTTGGTTTTTAAATTAAGCGACTCAACAAACCCATATGGGAATGTTTGAATTACTTGAAAGGGTCCACTCCAACGGGACTTCAATTTTTCTAGAAACAACCGCATTCTTGAATTGAAGAGGACTTTCATTCCTGGTTCAAAAGTCCTTCGAAGGATCATCCTGTCATGTATAGCTTTTGTCTTTTCCTTGAAGATCCTCGAACTCTAGTAGGCTTCATTCCTAAGCTCATCAAGCTCAGAAATCTAAAGCATTCTTTGCTCCCTTGCTACATCCAAGTCCATATTAGTGGTCTTTATTGCCCAATAAGTCTTATGCTCCAATTCCACCGGGAGGTGGCAAGCCTTGCCAAAGATTGCCAAAGACCAACTATAGGGACTCATTCCCAATGAAGTTTTAAAAGCAATCCTATAAACCCACAATGCTTTCGAGAGTCGGATTGACCAATCCTTCCTTGTTGTGCTCACCATCTTTTCTAAAATCCCCTTGATTTGCTTGTTTGAGATCTCGGCTTGCCTGGACGTTTGAGAATGGTATGGAGTTGCCACCTTGTGTCGGATGCCCATCTTGGTCATCAACTTTTCAAAACATTTGTTGCAAAAATGGCTTCCTCCATCACTCACTATTGCCTTTGGGGTTTCAAACCTACTCAAAATATTCTCCTTCAAGAATTTCAAAACAATGTTAGCATCATTAGTCCTAGTGGGAATATCCTCAACCAACTTGGACACGTAATCCACTGCTAGAAGGATATATTCAAAACCAAAGGATTTGGGAAATGGCCCCATGAAGTCTATTCCCCACACATCAAAAATTTCAACCACTATAAAAATGTTGAGGGGCATTTCATTCAGTTTGCTTATGTTCCCTACTTTTCGGCATTTATCACATCTTATACAAAAATGATAAGCATCCTTACAGAGAGTAGGCCAATACAAACCGCTTTGAAGAACCTTCTCGGTGGTCTTTTTCCTCCAAAATGTCCCCCGCGATACATATTGTGGCAAAATTGTAGCACTTGCTTTTGTTCATCTTTCGGCACACATCTTCTTATGACTTCATCCCTGCAAATTCTAAACAAGTACGGCTCATCCCAAAAATAATACTTACATGTATGCAGGAACCTCTTCTTTGCCTAGAAACTCAAATCCTTTCTCACAACACTACAAGAAAGATAGTTAGCAATATGTGCATACCATGGTGTATGAGTTAAAGAAAATAAGTGTTCATCCGAAAAATTTTTGAAAGCATTTTCTCAAGCAATTTCTGCATCATTATCATAAGAGTTAAGTCTAGAAAGATGGTCGGCCACTACATTCTCGCTTCCTTTCCTATCTTTGATTTCAACATCAAATTCTTGTAACATCAACACCCACCTAATGAGCCTAGGTTTAGCTTGTGATTTGGTCAATAGATATTTCAAGGCCGTATGATCAGAAAATACCATGACCTTATAACCTATCAAGTAAGATCTAAATTTGTCCAGCACAAACACCACAACTAACATTTCTCTCTCGGTGGTCGTGTAATTTACTTGTGCATCATTTAAAGATAAACTTGCATAATAAATTACACACATCAACTTGTGCACTCTTTGGCCCAACACAGCTCCAATGGCATAATTTGATGCATCGCACATAATTTTAAATGGCAAATCCCAATTTGGGGCAACAATTATAGGGGCAGAAGTTAGTTTCTCTTTCAAAATTTTAAAAGCTTCTAAGCACTTTTCATAAAAAACACAAATGGGACATCTTTTCCTAGCAAATGACACAAAGGGCGTGAAATTTTGGAAAAATCTTTTATAAACCTCCTATAAAATCCTGCATGTCCCAAAAAACTTCAATCCCCTTAACTGATGTGGGTGGAGGTAGGTTCACAATTAATTCAACCTTAGCCTTATCTACTTCAGTCTCTTTATGGGAAATAACATGCCCTAAAACAATCCCGTGATCAACCATAAAGTGACTCTTTTCCCAACTCAAGGTAAGATTACATTCAATACACCTTTTAAGCACTAGAGTCAACTTTTGCAAACAATCATCAAAGGAATTACCAAAAATAGAAAAGTCATCCATAAATACCTTAATGTACTTGTCCAACATATCAAAAAAGATGGAAAGCATACATATTTGAAATGTTCCCAGTGCATTGCAAAGTCCAAATGGCATCCTCCAAAATGCAAATGTCCCAAAAGGACAAGTAAAGGTAGTCTTTGGTTGATCTTCCAGAGCTATCGGGACTTGGTAGTAACTAGTAAGGGTAGTAGAAATTATCATTGGTTGAGAGTTATTCTCCACAAGAAAAATATATTTCAAATGCTTGGGAAGTTCTTTAAGTTTAACCCCTTGTAGTTGAATTTCCTCCTCAACACTCTCATCGCCCAACATGGAATTGCCTTCTTTACTCTCCTCATTTGAATACTCGACTTCTTTCTGCAATTTTAGAGCCCTTTCTAGCTTTTCTTCACCCTTATCCTACAAGAAAACTTCTTTAATAGCATTATCAGTAAAATCAATAAAAGAGCAGTCTTCATATAAAGCACTAGTGGGAATAGAGGAAGTGTTAAAAATTGAAAATTCTACAGTTTGTCCCAAAATAGTCATAGTCAATTTTCCATTTTTAACATCAATTAAAGTGTTATTTGTGGCCATAAAAGGCCTCCCTAACAAAATTGTATGCTTAGAATCCCTCAGGATTTCTCCCCCTATGTCTAAGACAATGAAATCAACGGGTACAATCAAACCACCTACCTTAACTAGAACATCTTCTATGATTCGCTTAGTGTATCTAAGAGTTCTATCCGCAAGTTGCAAAACTATTTTAGTTTGTTTGAGCACCCCTAGCTCTAGTTTCAAGTAAACTGAGTATGGCATCAAATTAATACTAGCTCCAAGATCACACATGCCAATGGTCTCTTTCCAATTCCCCATAGAGATTCTAACTATAAAGCTCCTAGGATCTTTTAGCTTAGGAGGTAACTTATGTTGTAAAATAGCACTTGTTACTTTTGAGACTATCATCTTCTCATCTAACTCATACCTTTTCTTCTTCATGTTTAGCTGGTTAAAGAATTTGGCATAAGATGGCATATTTTTTATCACCCCGAGTAAGGGTAGGTTAATGCTTACTTTCTAAAGCATGTTATAAATTTTAGAAAATTGCTTATCATGCTTTTCATTTTTTAACCTGCTGGGAAAAGGGATTGGTGGTCTATATGGATTTGGAGATTTGTGCAGCTTTGGTGCAACGGATACCTCCTCATTATCCTCTTTAGGCTCATTTAGTTGAGCTTTTCCTTCTCGCATTTCCTCTCCATTCTCTTGCATTGTACTTGCATCTAAAGAATTATCAATGTTATTATCACCGATTTTGTTGTCAAGTACCTTACCACTTCTTAGAACAGTGATTGCTTTGACCTGCTCTGGTTGGTTTGGAAATTTCCCTTTTTGATTGGCTTGAAGTTGATTAGCCAATTGACCCACTTGAGTTTCCACCTTCTTAAGTGATGCTTCCAAAGAGTCAAATCGCTTGTTGTTCATTTCTTGATTTTGAGTGCTTACTTGAATGAAAGCATTCAAATTGTCTTCAAGTGAAGGTTTCTTAACTTGCTCTTGATTTGAGGTTTGCCCTTAAAATTGGGGACCTCTTTGATAAGGTTGGAAAGTGTAGACCCTTAATTTTTTACCCAATCCAGTCCAATATGTTTTATTTAGTCTAAAATCATTTTTGTTGTCTAATTGGTCCAAAATAATTTTTATTAAATAATTTTTGCTTTAGTATCTAATTTTTATTAATAAAAAATAGAAATAACAAATAAAAGTCAAAAAATAAAAATCGATGTCTGAAAAATCGACGACGAAAAAATCATCGCGCGGGGCCGTGGGCAATTCGGCGCAAAAAATTCCTGCGGGCGAAATCACTGTGCTATTTCGCACGCAGAAATTTTCTGCCTGCGAAATAGCTTACGGGCCCGCTTTGTGCTCGCTGCCGTAGATTTCTACAGTAGAATTATTTCGCCAGCGCATTTTTTCCTGCGGCAATTTTTTTCGACAGTGCAAATTTTCCGACGTAAATTTTTCGAAACCTAATCCAATTAGGTTTTGGTTTCTTTTTTTTTTTTATTAATATTGCTTACCTTAACTAATTAGGAATAAACAACCTCAAACTACTATAAATAAGGACCAAAGGCAATTAATTTGGGGGAGACAAAAATCCAATAGTAGCTTGGAAAATTTGAAACCAAATCAAGGAAGGAAAAGAAGCAATTCAATTCAAATTTTTTTCTGGAACAGCAGCATCACGATTTAAGCAATTTAAAGGCAAAAAAGGCTTGTCTTTCAAGCTAGTTCATCTAAGAAGAATTATTTTTGGAGGAATCATCAAAAAAGGTATGTGTTAATTGATTTTCTTTAATTGTTTTTTTACACAGTAGCTAAAATTATGAAATTTAGGTTTTCTAAATCAAAAACCTTAGAACTTTAATTTAGTTTTTCCAAGGTTAAAACACTAATACGTTACTTTATTTTCCAAAAAGACTTAAAATTGTTATTTTTACTTCTTAAAAATCTTAAAACTCTAAATGAACATATTTTTCAACAAAACCAGAATTTAATTCTGTTTCTTTTAAAATTTTAAACTTGGTATTGTTTCTTCCAAAAAACAATAAAAAGCATCTTTTCTATTTGTAAAAACTTCAAACCGTTTGCTTAAATTCATAGAACCTCATGAAATCATCAAATTGTCTTTTTATACCCTAATTCAACAAATCACCCGAGACCCAAATTCTAAAACACTAAAACCCTAATTCAACTTCTAAACCTAAAATATTAAACTTTAACTCCTTTAAAACCTTAAACCCTAATTTTTATGAACCCTAATCCTTTTAAAACATTAAAAAACATAAAAACCTAAAATTTACACAGTAGCTTAGGAACCCAATAACCAAAAATCACAAATTAAAGTATTTTAAATTGTCTAAAACCCTAGTTTCATGATATCATCATTCAAACCTTAATTTTGTTAATCAAAGAGTCTTACCAACCTTTTAAAACATAAAACCCTAATTTATTTTAATTCCATAAAAAGTCACAGTAGCCATAATTGGACTTTTATTTGCTTTATTCAATTTTATACTTGATTATACTTTGATTTATCTCTTATGCTTTAATTTAATTTCATTACTTGATTTATTTAATTTATCATGGATGGATATTTATTTTATATTTTGATTAATAGCTTTGATGAATGATTTATTTATGATGAATGATTATTTACTTTTATCAATTAATTTAGATTTCCAAAAGTTGTAAGAGGTATGTTTCCACTTGGTGGGTACCTCATTAGTTAAATATCATGTAATTTAATTTGCTTTTCTATTTTAGAACCAATGTAAAGGGCATGTTTCTACCTTTTGGTGGGTGTCCTATTTAGGCATGTGATGTAAGGACATGTTTCCATCCTTGGATGGGTGTCCATTTATTTGCTTTGTTTGGACATTATTTTTAATAAATGGATGCTTTCTTTTAATTATTGTGTGTAATATGGATAATGTTGTTATATTTAAGAATTTTATAATATTAAGACCTGTAAAGGAGGCCGGTTCCAATGAACCGGGCATTGTGGGGGTCCTGGGCCATTTCTCACCTTCCCCACACGTACCCAACTTTTCAAACCCATTAGGGGGGTTAGGGATTCCTTAGGAATCGAGTCATCCACCCCTTTCTTTTTCCCGGCCCGTCCGGGTGGAGACTCCATTTTCTTCGGACTTAGGTCCGTGTTCTCTAAGGCCCCGAGCCTAAATAGTGCCAAAGTTGCAAGAACCAGCAAAATTCCCCGCTTACAGTAGCGACTCCATTGGGGATAAGAGAAGTTGATTCCATTGATCTTTTATTATTCTATTATTTCTTATAATAACATTATCCATTGCATCATTTTAGATTGCATTGTGTGTGTGAGTTAGGACGCCCGTGTTACCCGTGTTATGTTATGTAAGGGATACCATACTTTCACTCAAGGCATGGAGATCGAGCATGGCATAACCACTCACAGCCTCGTACCATTTGGTATATACTTGCTATGAGAACCTAAGCTTTTTAACCCAAAGACTAAAGCTCATGTAATTGGCCTAGTTACTTTCCTTAGGTTTTACCCCAAATGCATGTTGTTTGACTATGGTTAGTTTAGTTTATCTTAGTCTAAATCATGGCCTATTTGGTTTGTTCTTTTTCTTATATGACCTAAGTATATTGTAAGCTCAAAATAAATTTTTCTTTAAGATCCAAAAGAACAAAGATATTTTCAAAATTTTTCAAGATGGTCTTTGGACATAAGATTTTTTCTAAAAACAAGTCAAAAAAATTTTTGGCCCATGGCCCAAATACTAAGCCCAAAATCCATTTTTCTAAAATCTTTTACAATGGGCTTAGAAACAAAACTATTTTCACCCAACCATTTTTTACAAAGAGCTTGCAAAAATATTTAAGTCAATTATGAAATACCAAAAATCAATTGTGGGCCTAGTTTACACTAAGAACAAATTAACCATGGGCTTGTTTTTGGCATGAATCATTAGTTACTTTTTCAAGTGAGAAATCTATCTATAATAAACCTCTTAATTTAGTTTTAATCCAATATAGCATAAAAGCTATTATAGTTGGTTGAATGGATTAAAACCTAATTAATAGGAATTATCATGGATTGATTCCCATTTTCGAAAAATATAACTATTGGTTGAAACGTCCAAGGGAATTATTCGAAAGCAAGATACCCTATGTTGGTATTTTGTTGACCATATATCTTGGAAAACTGACTCGCCATTCGTGTGTGGATGTTATAAGGTTGGAAGGAACGTCCTATTTATCCTTATTTGTTGATTGTTTGTGCATAAATGCATACATTTGCATCTCATGTCATTGATCCTCTCTGGCTCACAGCCCTGGATTACGATAGTTCAAAAGCTTACAACAATCCGACCTACGCCGAAGATGAAGTATCTAGCAACGACTCAATCACTTACTCACCTAAAACGATGGAGCCCGAACAAATTCAAAGGATGGTGGATGAGGCCCTCAATGCCAATATGGAAGAAATCAAAGAGGCCCTAGCTGAGACCATGAAGAACCAATTGACTGCAATCTTAGAAAACCATGTCGAGGCATCTGCTAGCACTAAGAAACCAAAGGACAAAGGGAAGACCAAAGTTAGTGAAGTGGTTTTTGATGATGAAAAGGTGATCATTGATGATGATGATGATTAGGCTCAATACTACCAAGAGGTTCAAGAAAAGAAGAAAGAACCGAAGGCTGTTGAGAAGGCAACTATTGAAAAGACCGAGACATCCGATGTTGAAAAGATAATTGCAGATTTAGAAAAGAAATTTGAGAAGAAGTTGAAAATCGAAGAGATGTCTGAGATCGACAAACTATTTGAACAAGATGAAGAGGTCCCTTATAAATTCAAGATGCCTTCCTTTGCTAAGTACAATGGCACCGAAAATCCCCATCTTCATGTGAAGCAGTATATCACTGCCATGCAGTCTGCTTGAGCTACTAAGGCTCAAACCCTAAGGTACTTTATGCTCTCATTGGACCCTGTTGTCCAAAATTGGTTCAATACCTTAGATGATGGAACACAAAAGAGTTGGGATCTACTTTACAAAGCCTTCATCCAACAATATGGATATAATGTTAAGTTAGAAGTTACTTTAATGGAAGTAGAGTCCATAAGGTAAAGGCCAAATGAGAATTTTGTGGACTATGTGAAACGATGGAGAAACAAGGCCGCTTTACTTAAGAAGAGGCCCGATGAATCTGATCAAATAAGGATGATTGTGAGAGGGGTGTTGCCTAGTCTTCGTGAGAGGATGTCTCATACACTCATCCATGATTTCAAAGACCTTCTCCAAGCTGGTTTGCAAATTGAAGAATGGGAAAGGGAGAAGAGCTGCTTTACAACAAAAAGGAACGAGAAAGGGAGCTATCAACAAGGTAGCCAAAGCATGCAAAAGGCCATCGGTGTTAATGCTACTAACCAAGGAACAAGGAGACAATTTTCGGAATTGGAAAAACCATTGTCTTGGGTTCTCAACAAGCTTCAAAAAAAAGGATTGCTACAACCCTTAAATCCACGTCCTTTACCTAACCCTCTCCCACCTAACTTTGACACCAAAGCATTTTATCAATTCCACCAAATGCAAGGGCATGACACAGATAGTTGTGTGAGGTTGAGACATGAGATTCAAAATCTAATTGATAATGGGAAGCTACACGAGCCCAATAAGCCAAACACTAAAGACAACCCATTGCCAAAATTCAATAGGGTACCACCACCGGCAACCTTTATGATTGGAGGAGGTTTACATGAGGACTTTGTCATATCTTCTTTTCAAGATGTGGATGAAAAAGCAATCAAAGAAGAAGAGGCATTTGTCAAAATTGAATAAGCTATGATGGGTGGAGAAGTAGCAATTTGTGTTGTCAACGGGTTTTGGGATTCAAGTGACAGTGATGATGATATTATACCCAAGAAGGAGGAGTGGACTTGGTCAGAGCCCGAAGAAGATGAGGTGATGAATACTAGATCCGGTAAGCCTTACGCAAGGCCACCACCTAAGGAGATAGAAACTAATAAGGGGAAGGAAGTCGAAATAGAAGAAGATGATGTTGTGCTCAAGCAATTGAAAAGAACCCAAGTAAGTGTTAGCATTTTAGATTTGTTAGCTACTTCCAAAAAAGCACCGAGAAACTATGGCCAAAGCCTTGGCTAGCATGCCAATTTCTACCTCTGCAACACCGGAGGAGTTAATCAACTTCATAAAAATTGGGGAAGTAAAGAAATGTGAAGAGGTCCAAGAAAAGAGTGAAATTAATATGGGAGCAGTTTCTTTTTCTGATGCGGACTTACCAGAGGAGGGAAGAGACCACATCCGCCCTCTCTTTATCAAAATAGAAGTTAAGGGGAAGAGGACTCCATGTGTAATGGTCGATGATGGGTCCGCCATAAATGTTTGTCCAATTAAAATATTGCCAAAGCTAGCCATGTCAACAAGAGATCTAAACCCAACTGAGGTGACAATTCGTGCTTATGACAACACTAAGAGGCATGCCGAAGGGACTTTCAAAGCGGCTGTCAAGGTTGGTCCATTTGAATCTATTGTTGAGTTTGTTGTTTTATACATACCAGTTACCTTTGCCTTACTCTTGGGGCGACCATGGTTTCATCCTCTTGGTGGAGTTCCTTTCACCCTTCATCAAAAGATCAAATTCCCCAACGGAAATGAGAAAGTGGTCATTGAAGCTGAAGATAATGGGATTGTTAATGCTCTAATGGTTGAGAGGCCTCTCAATGGTATTCAAGTGGCTGCAATTTTTGATGATGAAGTAGTGGACTCCAAAGTTTGGAATATGATGAAGAGTATAAACTACCTTCCCGGAGCTAGTCTTGGAAAGGGTAAGGCCAGTTTGACAAAATTGCCAGATTTTAGAACTCAAGCTTCCAAGAAGAGGCTGGGATATGATGAATCCAATGGTGTCCAGCCAAAGAAGAGTGAGAAGATGAGCTTCCCACCACTTGAAGAGATCTTTGTCAAAGCTTCAGATATGGGACCACTCCAAGGAAAGCCTGAGCCGATCATGTTCATGGGTAAGTTAATTCCAGGTTTTGAAATTTTTGCAAATGTTGCTGAGCTAGTGGAGCAAGTAAAGAAAGAGCTCATCTTGTCAACCAACAAAGAATCCAATCCAAAAGAGAAGAATAAAGCTTCTCTGAAAGCCGAGAAGACTCCAGAAGAGATTGCTGCCCTGGTTGAAGAAAAGTTTGAAGACATCCTGCTTTATGATTCTGAGAACAATGATTTTGATTTTGATTTTAATTTGTCTGCTTTGTATGAGGATGATGATGTTTTCTTTTCCAAAATGAATGCAATAAAGTCTGATTTTGCTTACTTATGTGATGTTTCTCCTGATGGTTGCATACATTCAAATAGCAGTTACATGAGCATCTTTAATATTAATTCTGTTAACACACAATCATTAAATTTGGGAACAATTGAAAATCCTAAAACATTAGCATAGCATCCGACCTTACTCCTGATGAGAGAGAGAGAGAGATTTGAAAAAATATTCAAAAAATATGAAGAAGTGTTTGCTTGGTCTTATGAGGATATGCTTGGGATAGATCGAGACATAGCCGAGCATCATATTCCTACTTACACTCACATTAAACCTGTCAAACAAAAGCTTAGGTGACTAAGGCCTGAGTGGGCTGAATTGGTTAAAGAAGAGGTCACTAAGAAAATACAAGTGAAGTTTTCTTGAAGTGATAGAATACCCAGATTGGATAGCCAATATAGTACCAGTGCCAAAGAAAGATGGGAGGATAAGGGTCTGTGTGGACTATAGAGATCTAAATAAGGCTTCCCCTAAGGATGATTTTCCTTTACCTCACATAGATGTACTCATTGATAGTGCGGCCTCTAGCGTGCTACACTCGTTTGTAGATGGATTTTCAAACTACCTTCACTACTACATGGGGTATATTTTGTTATAGGGTGATGCCTTTCGGCTTAAAGAATGCTGGAGCAACCTACCAAAGGATGGCCACCACACTATTTCATGACATGATGCACAAAGAAGTTAAAGTATATGTTGATGATATGATGGTGAAGTCGGATACAAGGGAGCAACACTTCCAAAACTTAGAATTATTCTTCGATAGAGCTTTGAAGTATAAGCTAAGATTAAACCCGAAGAAGTGTGTATTCGGTGTTACTTTAGGCAAATTGTTGAGATAGATCCTGACAAAGTTAAAGCAATCAGTGATATGCCAGCCCTAAAGATGGAGAGAGAAGTTCAGGGATTCATTGGTAAACTGCAGTACATTAGCAGATTTATAGCAAAGCTCACAACAATCTGTGAGCCTATCTTCAAGTTGCTTAGAAAGAATCAGTCGGTCGTATGGAATGAAGAATGTTAAAAGGCCTTTGACCGAATAAAAGAGTATTTGTTGAATCCACCTGTTTTGAAACCACCTAAACCCGGAAAACCTCTATTACTATACTTAGTAGTTGAAGAAGAGCCGATAGGAGCCATGCTAGCCCAAGCAGATGAGTCGGGGATTGAGCATGCCATTTACTATTTGAGTAGAAAGCTCCTACTTTATGAAAGTAAGTATAGTATCATTGAAAAGACATGTATAGCCGTGGTTTGGACTTCTAAGAAGTTGCGGCATTACTTTCAATCGTATAGTGTGCAAGCAATTTCCAGGTTGGATCCAATGAAGTACTTAAGGGAGACACCCTCTTTAATTGGAAAATATGGTCGATGGTTGATAATATTAGAAGAATTTGAGATTGACTATGTAACCAGGAAAATAATCAAGGGTAGAACGGTGGCAGAATTCCTGGCTCAACAACCATTACCAAAAAGTGAAGAGGTAATCTTGGAATTTCCAAATGAACATTTAGAAGTAATTGAAGTACAAGGGTGGAAAATGTATTTTGATGGAGCAGTAAACAGGAAAGGAGCAGGTTTGGGAGTTATACTAGAATTGCCTGAAGGGGAACTTATCCCTTTAGCCAAGAAGTTGAAATTTAGGGCAACCAATAACATGGTGGAGTATGAAGCGTGTATTTTTGGTTTGGAAACCCTAATGATTATGAAGGTGGATAAGGTGAAAGTGTATGGCGATTCATTATTAGTAGTATCCCAAGTAAATGGAGAGTGGGAGTTGAAAGAGGAAAAATTAAAACTATACCACCGTTATTTGACCATGATGAAGAAGAACTTTAAGGAGTGTAGGTTTATACACCTGTCAAGAGAAGAAAATCAGATGGCTGATGCCTTGGCCACATTGGCTTCCATATGGGAAAATCCTGCCAGCTTATCTCTTAAGCCTCTGATCTTGACCAGTTCATCAACTCCTTGCTATGAATATGAGACAATCATGGAAGTTGATACAGATCATGATGCATGGTGTGATATTATAAGGCAATTTTTGAAAAAAAGAGAGTACCCGCCGGGGGCAACAAAGAAAGAGAGAAGAGCCATAAGGAGGTGGTGATTACAATACATCACCTTCCATGGAGAGTTATATCGAAGATGGCCTAATGGAGTGCATTTGAGATGTTTGAGAAAGCCTGAAGTGGAGTGCATCATGTCTGAAATACATGAGAAAAGTTGCGGTCCGCACATGAGTGGTTTGGCCCTAGTTAAGAAGACTATTCGACAAGGTTACTATTGGTTGACCATAGAGAAAAACTGTATTGAATTTGTAAAGAAGTGCCAGCAATGTCAGATGTATGGTAACTTGAATCATATGCCTCCTGAAGAACTGCATTCAATGTCTTCACCCTGGCCATTTGCCACCTAGGGTATCGACATTATAGGAGAAATACATCCGACAGCCTCAAACGGTCATTTTTTCATTGTAGTAGCAGTTGATTATTTTTCAAAATGGGTCAAAGCCAAATCCTTTAACAAGCTGGGTGCAAGTCAAATGGCTAGGTTTATCGAAAAGAATCTCATCTGCAGATATGGGGTCTTGCACAGTGTGATATTAAACAACGGGGTACAGTTTCAAGGAGCAATTAAGGATTTATCCTCCAAGTACCAAATCCATCATCATCAATCCTCTCCTTATAGACCAAAGGCTAATGGTGCAGTAGAAGCAACGAACAAGACAATTAAGCAAATTCTGTCCAAGATGACTAAGACTTACAGGGACTGGTCGGAAATGCTTCTCTTTGCTTTATGGGGATATAGGATAAGCGTACGAACACCTACTGGAATGACACCGTTCTCTTTGGTTTATGGGATGGAAGCAATATTGCCTATTGAAATTGAGATCAAGTCACTAAGAGTAGTCTTGGAAGCTGAACTGCCTGAAACGGAATGGGTAGCAAGCAGATACACACGATTAGCTCTATTAGAAGAGAGAAGATTAAAGGCATTGTATCATCACCAACTATACCAAAAGAAGATAGCTCAGACCTACAATAGAAGGGTTAAGGTCAAAAAATTTGGAGTTGGGGATTTGGTGTTGAAGCAATGTAAGCCTAATGTATCTTATCCAAGAGGAAAGTTCAGACCTAGCTGGGAAGGGCCATATGTCATGAAACATGTCATGAGCAAAGATGCAATGAAATTGTTAGACATGGATGGGAACGAATTTAGTGAGCCAGTAAATATTGACAGGTTGAAGAGGTTTTATGTATGATAGGAAAAAAAAAAGAAGAAAAAAGAGCTCACTAGGTTGAAAACCCAAAAAGGGCAGCCTAGGCAAAAGTTAGAGCAGTCCGCTAGTTCCGAAAACTTGAAAGGGCGGGCTAGGCAATAATTAGGGCTAAATGAGAGAAAATCATCAATTAGAAAACCCGAAAGGGCTAATTGGCAACAAGAGTGATCTTATGTATGCTGGCTTTATGCTTGGTTGTTCCCCAATTTAATAAAACAGAATTAATAATTAAATTTGTTCTATGTGCATTGTTATAAGTATTTGACCAGATACGAATGAAATAAATAATCATAATTGCAAAAGGTGATGACAAATTATATGTAATATCCCAAAATGTGCCCTAGAAGTTTTAGTATAATTGTTGTGTTATTTGAATTGAAATGTATAGGTGTAATTGGAAGAGGAAAGAATTTAAAAGAGAGTGTATATGTTTTATTTATGGAAATATATATAGCATATACATAAGTCAAATGAATGGTCAAAGGAAGAAGATATTTAATTTGTTTTTTGTGAAATTACTAAAGGGCAAGTAAATGAAAGGGAGTTAATATATATAGTAAAGGGTATTTAAGTAATTTTCTTTTTAAATTGCTTGGTGGAGGTTTAAAGAGATGAGAAGTTGACTTTGTCTCTTTTATTTTTCCATTTTCTCTTCTTTTCTCTTTGTGTGGCCGGACCTCAAGGAAACAAGAGAGCAAGTGAGGGTTTTTGAATTTTAATAGCTAATTGAAGGAAGATTTCAAATAAACAAGTTGGAATTTCAAGAAATTTCATTATTTTGGTAAGTTCTCTCTTGATTGTTCTTGTTGTTTTTGAAGTTATTTTTAAGTTTGATGAAGTGTTGTTGATAATATGGTTAGGATTGCTTGTGGTGTGTTTGTATGTGTTGAAATGGAATTAAAGATAAGAAGTTAGGTTGGTGTTGGTGATGGAAGAGTAAGAGTTGTGTTTAGTGAAATTTTTCTGTTTTACAATTAGTAAAGGCTGTGACTTTTATGATTTTTAATTAAATATAGAAAAATTTTCTTGAAGCAAATTTTTGATATGTTGTGCCTCTATGAGTCTAGAATGACTGAAAAATATGTTGATTCGATTTTGGAATGGTTATGATTTTGGAAAGATTATTTTTATTAGACCTGTTCCAGCAGGTACCTTAACTGAGACAACTATATTTCGGGATTTTTAATAAAATGTAGCAAAATGATATCCAATTGAATTTTGGATATGTTGTTTCTTAGTGAGTCTAGTATTTGGGAAAAATAATTTGGAACCAAGTTGATTGAATTTAATTTATGGAATTCACAAAGTTCAAAACTGCTGCCAGGATGCAGGGCAATTGGGGCAGTCTGGTTGGGTGAACTATTTGACCAAGATTTGTGTTCAGTTTGATCTGAAATTTTATAGGAATGATTTTAAGATGTAAAATTAAGTTCTTTAAAAATTTTATAGTTTTTAGTCAAGTAGATTATTTTATACAAGTTTTCAAAATAAGGATTAAGTTGAGCCCAAAACCAGAATTTACTATTCATATGGTCATTTTGCTAATACTCCTTTTTGGATTAGGTTGTGAAGAGGTTGAATTGCCCTAATCTAAGTGTTGAGGATTCTTGGAAGATTAAGTATATAGATTGGTGTGAGTTGGTTTTAAAGTAAGTACAAACCTTGCATTTTTGCATACGTTCATGTGATTTTGGAACTTATACATTTGGATATGAATGTACTAAGAAATCTTATTGCATTGTTGATATATATATATATATATATGAATAATGTTAACCTTGTGAAATGTAATGTGTTATATGAATATTGATGATGATATATGAAATGTGAGTTGAGATATGATGAAGCCATTGTTGTTGGCTATGGTTATGCAAAATGAAATTATTAAGGCATGTTGGCCGATGTGTTTATGAGATATGAATTGAGAAAGAGAATGGTAAAGAAGTGAATGAATTGATTGTATGTTTAATATGTTATTCAACTTCAGAGTTTTGGATTTGGCGGTATGCCTATTAAATGTAAAGGTAACAGTCTTGCCGGGTTGAGGATCTCTTCAATTTGAGTTGAATTGAGGTCCAAGAGACTGGGTCTGTTACACTATATGAATTATGAATATGAAATATATGATAAGTAACAGTCTTGCCGGGTTGAGGATCTCCCCGATTTCAGTCGGCTTGATAGTCCAAGAGACTGAGTTTGTTACAGGTAACAGTCTTGCCGGGTTGAGGATCTCTTCAATTTGAGTTGAATTGAGGTCCAAGAGACTGGGTCTGTTACACTATATGAATTATGAATATGAAATATATGATAAGTAACAGTCTTGCTGGGTTGAGGATCTCCTCGATTTCATTCGGGTTGATGGTCCAAGAGACTGGGTCTGTTACAGGTAACAGTCTTGCCGGGTTGAGGATCTCCTCAAGTTTATTGGGTTGTTGGTCTGTTACACTATCCATGGATAGAGATATATATATATATTGCCTACGGGCTTGATCATTGTGATTATGGACCAAAGCAGTAACTCTGAACTTTGAATAACATATTAGTTTCTTTTGAACCCTTGCTTGTCTTTATTTTCTATGTGATTTATAAATGATGAAATAAATAAATATTGAGATCTATGCTTGTTTTGAGTTCACTATGTCCTATAATTGATAACACAAATGTTGGATACAATGAAAGGTAATGTCATGAAATATGAAATTCTTGAGAATTACTTGTATGTTGGATAATATGACATTGGCATTTCATTATGGCATGATATCATTGTAGTTTGTACCACTAAGTCGTTGGCTTAGCGCGATTGTGGTTTATCGCGCAGGTGACAGGGAAGAACCAGAGAGTTCCTCTAGGCCGAGTCGAGTCTAGATTTTGAGGTGTTGATAGTGGGCTTAAAGATCAAAGACTGACTGCCAAAAATGTATAAATTTTATGGGTTGTAAAACTTGAGTTTGGATGTATATGAATTTGTAAATATTGTTACTTTTCGCTATATAGTGAACAAATATTTTATCTACTGTATTTCATAATAAACCTTTACTTTATGTTGTACTAGAAGTGTAAATCCTTTTTGCAGGTTGTAGTTGAGGTTATAAGGGGGATTTATTGGGAAGTGTACTGAGAATGATTTTGTTTGCATTGGTTTGTGTAAATGTTTTTAAAAATCAGAAAAAACCAGTTTTGTCGACACTTGGGACTCAATTTTTAAGTGAAACTATGGCAAAATTTCTATAAAAAATTGGAACTAAAATTTGACTAAGTAAAATTGGTAGCAACATTAGGTTAGTGTGGCGCCTCTACTCAGCTTACACACGTACGTCGGGAAGGGGTGTTACATTATAAATGGAAAAGAAGCATCTTTTATTACTTTAGTTATTCTTCATCCTAACAAAACACTTTCTGAATTGACAAATGTAAAATCTATGGCAGTCTATAAGTGTAACGTGCATGCCAGCTTTGCCTTAACCGATCCAAGTAGGCTTCAGTCTAGCAAGGCATGTCTAGGTTAGGAGCAAAGTCAGAATCACGAGGCTCAGCTCCATATTGACACCTAAGTCGGCGAGGATCATAGCATGTACCTTGATGAAGAGCAGCAAGGGGAACATACATCAAGTATGTCTGCATGGTGATTGTAGACCCTTAATTTTTTACCCAATCCGGTCCAATATGTTTTATTTAGTCTAAAATGATTTTTGTTGTCTAATTGGTCCAAAATAATTTTTATTAAATAATTTTTGCTTTAGTATCTAATTTTTATTAATAAAAAATAGAAATAAACAAATAAAAGTCAAAAAATAAAAATAAAAATAAAAATCGAAGTCGAAAAAATCGGCGACAAAAAAATCGTCGCGCGGGCCTGTGGGCATTTCGCCCGCAAGAAATTCGTACGGGTGAAATCACTGTGCTATTTCGCACGCATAAATTTTCTGCCTGCGAAATAGCCCAGCTATTTCGCACTCAGAAATTTCTGCCTGCGAAATAGCTTACGGGCCCGCTCCGCACATGAATAGCTTTTGTCTTTTCATGAATATCCTGTCATGAATAGCTTTTGTCTTTTCCTTGAAGATCCTCGAACTCTCATAAGCTTCATTTCGAAGCTCATCAAGCTCGGAAATCTGAAGCATTCTTTGCTCCCTTGCTTCATCTAAATCCATATTCGTGGTCTTGATTGCCCAATAAGCCTTGTGCTCCAATTTCACCGGGAGATGGCAAGCTTTGCCAAAGACCAACCTATAGGGACTCATTCCCAATGGGGTTTTAAAAGTAGTCCTATAAGCCCACAATGCTTCCGAGAGTCAAATTGACAAATCCTTCGAAGTTGTGCTCACTGTCTTTTCCAAAATCCCCTTAATTTGCTTGTGTGAGATCTCAGCTTGTCCGGACGTTTGGGGATGGTATGGAGTTGCCACTTTGTGTCGGATGCCCACCTTGGTCATCAACTTTTCAAACCATTTGTTGCAAAAATGGCTTCCTCCATCACTCACTATTGCCTTGGGGGTTCCAAACATGCCAAAAATATTCTCCTTCACGAATTTTAACACAATGTTAGCATCATTAGTCCAAGTGGGGATAGCCTCAACTCACTTGGACACATAATCCACCGCTAGAAGGATATATTCAAAACTAAAGGATTTGGGAAATGGCCCCATGAAATCAATTCCCCATACATCAAAAATGTCAACCACAATAAAATTATTAAGGGGCATTTCATTCTGTTTGCTAATGTTTCCTACTTTTTGGCATTTATCACACCTTATGCAAAAATGATAAGCATCCTTAAAAGGAGTAGGCCAATACAAACTACTTTGAAGAACTTTCTCGGTGGTCTTTTTCCTCCAAAATGTCCCCCGCAATACATATTGTGGCAAAATTGTAGCACTTGCTTTTGTTCTTCTTCCGGCACACATCTTCTTATCACTTCATCCCTGCAAATTCTAAGCAAGTAAGGCTCATCCCAAAAATAATACTTACATGTATGCAGGAATCTCTTCTTTGCCTGGAAGCTCAAATCCTTTCTCACTACACCACAAGAAAGATAATTAGCAATATCCGCATACCATGGTGCTTGAGTTAAAGGAAACAAGTGTTCATCCAAAAATTTTTCGAAAGCATTTTCACAAGCAATTTCAGCATCATTGTCATAAGAGTTAAGTCTAGAAAGATGGTCGGCCACTAGATTCTCGCTTCCTTTCCTATCTTTGATTTCAATTGTAACATCAACACCCACCTAATGAGCCTAGGTTTAGATTGTGGTTTAGTCAACAGGTATTTCAAGGCCGTATGATCAGAAAATACTATGACCTTAGAACCTATCAAGTAAGATCTAAATTTGTCCAGTGCAAACACCACAGCTAACATTTCTCTCTCAGTGGTTGTGTAATTTACTTGTGCATCGTTTAAAGATACACTTGCATAATAAATTACACACATCAACTTGTTCACTCTTTGGGCCAACATAGCTCCAATGGCAAAATTCGATGCATCGCACAGAATTTCAAATGGCAAATCCCAATTTGGGGCAACAATTATAGGGGCAGAAGTTAGTTTCTTTCAAAATTTTAAAAGCTTCTAAGCTCTTTTCATAAAAAATAAATGGGACATCTTTTCCTAACAAATGACACAAAGGGCGTGAAATTTTGGAAAAATCTTTTATAAACCTCTTATAAAATCCTGCATGTCCCAAAAAACTTCTAATTCCCTTAACTGATGTGGGTGGAGGTAGGTTCACAATTAAATCAACCTTAGCCTTGTCTACCTCAATCCCTTCATGGGAAATAACATGCCCTAAAATAATTCCATGATCAACCATAGAGTGACTCTTTTCCCAAATCAAGGTAAGATTACATTCAATACACCTCTCAAGTACTAGAGTCAACTTTCCCAAACAATCATCAAAGGAATTACCAAAAATAGAAAAGTCATCCATAAATAACTCAATGCACTTATCCAACATATCAGAAAAGATGGAAAGCATACACCTTTGAAATGTTCCTGGTGCATTGCATAGTCCGAATGGCATCCTTCGAAATGCAAATGTCTCAAAGGGACAAGTAAATGTAGTCTTTGGTTGATCTTCCGGTGCGATCGGGACTTGGTAGTAACTTGAATGACCATCAAGAAAATAGTAAAAAGCATGTCCAGATAACCTATCAAGCATTTGATCAATAAATGGCAAAGGAAACTGATCTTTCTCGGTGACATTATTTAATTTCCTATAATCTATGCACATTCGCCACCCAGTTTGTGTTCGTGTGGGTACCAACTCTCCTTTATCGTTCTGGACCACTGTCAACCCTGTTTTCTTAGGCACAACATGAACAGGACTAACCCATTCACTATCATCCAGTAGTTTGAGGACCTCCTTCTTAACAACCTCGCTCATGTTAGGGTTTAGCCTCCTTTGAGACTCTCTCACCGGTTTAGCCCCTTCCTCTAAGATGATCTTATGCATACACATAGAGGGACTAATACCCTTAATGTCACTCAATCCCCAACCTATAGCTTTCTTGCATTTTTTTTAACATCGTTACAAGCTTATCTTCTTCCTCACTGGTAAGGGTAGCAGAAATTATCACTGGTTGAGAGTTATTCTCCCCAAGAAAAATATATTTTAAATGCTTGGGAAGTTCTTTAAGTTCAACCACTTGTAGTTGAATTTACTCTTCTTCAACTTCAAATTCCTTCTCAACACTCTCATCGTCCAACATTAAATTGTCTTCTTTATTCTCCTCATTGGAAATCTCTGCTTCTTCCTGCAATTTTACAGCCCTTTCTAGCTTGTGTTCACCATTATCCTGCAAGAAAACTTCTTGAACAACATTATCAGTAAAATCAATGAAAGAGCAATCTTCATATAAAAGCACTAGTGGGAATGGGGGAAGTGTTAAAAATTGAAAATTCTACAGTTTGTCCCAAAACGGTCATAGTCAATTTTCCATTTTGAACATTAATTAAAGTGTTAGTTGTAGCCATAAAAGGCCTCGCTAACAAAATTGCATGCTCGGCATCCCATGGAATTTCTCCCCCCATATCTAAGACAATGAAATCAACGGGTAAAATCAAACCTCCTACCTTAACCAGAACATCTTCTATGATTCCCTTAGGGTATCTAAGAGTTCTATCTGCTAGTTGCAAAACCATTTTAGTCGGTTTGAGTTCTTCAGGCTCTAGTTTCAAATAGATTGAGTATGGCATCAAATTAATACTAGCTCCGAGATCACACATGCCAATGGTCTCTTTCCCATTCCCCATAGAGATTCTCACTATAAAGCTCCCAGGATCTTTTAGTTTAGAAGGTAACTTATGTTGTAAAACAGCACTTGTTACTTTCGAAACTATCACCTTCTCATCCAACTCATACCTTATTTTCTTAGTGTTTAGCTCTTTTAGGAATTTGGCATAAGTTGGCATATTCTTTATTACCTCTAGTAAGGGTAGGTTGATACTTACCTTCGAAAGCATGTTATAAATTTCAGAAAATTGCTTATCATGCTTTTCATTTTTTAACCTGCTGGGAAACGGAACTGGTGGTCTGTATGGATTTGGAGATTTGTGCAGCTTTGGTGCAACAGATGCCTCCTCTCTATCTTCTTTAAGCACATTTGGTTAAGCTTTTTCCTCTTGCATTTCTTCGCCATTGTTTTGCATTGTACCTGCATCAAAGGAATTATCAATGTTATTATCACCGATTTTATTATCAAGTACCTTACCACTTCTTAAAACGGTGATTGCTTTGGCCTGCTTTGGTTGGCTTGGAAATTTTCCTTTTTGATTGGCTTGGAGTTAATTAGCCAATTGACCCACTTGAGTTTCAACCTTCTTAAGCGATGCTTCTAAAGAGTCAAACCGCTTATTGTTCAATTCTTGATTTTGAGTGCTTACTTGAATGAAAGCATTCAAATTGTCTTCAAATGAAGGTTTCTTGAACTGCTCTTGATTTGAGGGTTGCCCTTGAAATTGGGGACCACTTTGATATGGTTGGAAAGGTTGTTGAGGTGGAGCATGTTGTTGATTTTTCCATGAAAAATTGGGGTGATTCCTCCAACCGGGGTTATAAGAATTAGAATATGGGTCATTCCTACCCCTTTGTTGGAACCCCTCAAAAGCAAAAGCTTGTTCTTGCTCCTCTTGGATTGTATCAAAATTTGAGGGAAACACATTTGCTTGATGGCCTACAAGACCGCACGATGCGCATGACTCTCGGCTTGGTCCCGAAAAGTTTCCTTTGGCATTCAATAATTTTACTTGTTTTGTCAGTTCTGCAATTTGCCTAGCCATTTCTAAGTTTGCACTTATCTCATGTGCTCCTCTTCTCCTTTCTCCAATACTCTTTTGTTAGGAATTTGCCCAAACATTTCGAATAATGCAACTGTTTCTGCAGCTGTTCTTTCACCCATTGCTCCCCCTACTGCATTATCCACTGTGTTTTGACATTGTTGAGTTAGCCCATCATAGAAGAATTGATTGGGCAACTGTTGTGGATAGTAGTGGTGAGGGCACTGAAATAATAAGGATTTGAAGTGATCCCATGCCTCATGAAACGGTTCTCCATCAAATTGGGTGAAAGTTGCAATACTCCACCTAAGCTCCTTGGTCTTTTGGTGTGAATAAAACTTTCCCATAAATTTGTTGTAAACCTCTGTCCATGTGGTTAAAGAATTTTCTGGTAAAGTCATCAACCACGCTTTTGCTCTATCTTTCAAACTATATGGAAAACATCTCAACTTGAGTTCATCTTCTGTTAGTGTTTGCAAAGGGAATGTATGCGATGTTGAGTAAAAATCCCGAATGAAATTGAGAGGATCTTCATTCGGTAGTCCATGGAAGGATGCCATCATATAATAGTGAGTATTTCTGAGCTCATAATTTCTCGCTGTGTTGCTCAACCGGATACAAGATGTGGTCACTCCGATGATCGGTCGGGCAAACTCCTTTATAGGTGGTTCTTGTGCATCACCCATCTCTGTTTCTATGTTCTCCTCAAGCTGCTCGTCAGTATTTTCCCTTTCTAGGTCAATAGGATTTGGTCCCTCGGGTCTTGGAAGTCTATGGATGTTGTCTATAAATGGAACAAGTTCATTTCCTTGAGACCTTCGTCCGTGCATAAAGTACCTAAGCAATTCAAAAAGAACACTTTAAACGATTTAACAAAAAAAAAAGAATCAAACTATTAACAAAAATTGCATTCCCCGGCAACGGCGCCAAAACTTGTTGCACTTAAATTAACACTATCACAAAGCGGCACTCGCAAGTATACGAGGCTATTGCAGTGACGGTGATCGCCCCAAGGTCGTCTCACAAGGAAGGAATTGCGTGTAATAGTTCAATTAACATGAAATAATAAACTTGAGTGTGTGATTGGATTGGTGAATTGTAATTAACCTTAGAAATGAAAATGAGTGATTTTATGCAAGATAAATTCAATTATGGAAATAATGCCTAGGGTTGTAGGTCCATTTAATCAAATGTTTAATTATCAAATTATCCATCAATATAACCTTGTACCTTAATTTGTTCTTTAAGATTAATTAGTCAATTATCGATTCACTAGTTTTCACATTTATGAATTAACAACAACCAATTACTTTACATTACCAAATTAATAAACCTTAGAACTTATATTTCTAATTCATTCTTAGGGTATTCAATTGCATAGTTCTGATATTAAACTTCTCCTCTCGGTCCGTCATTCAATATTAAGTAATCAATAGGTGGCCAATCTATCAATTTACCTTTAATTTCAATGCAATCAACCAATAACAAGGTATATCAATGGAATCATCAAATCAAGTCATTTAATCAAATATACTACAACCCAAAGCATGAGTAAATTAGCTCATCATATTCTTTAAACAAATGCTCATTTCAATATAAACCAAATCAAAGTTATTCATTGCAATATTAATGTTCTTAATACAACAACAACAAAAAAGAAATGAATTAAAAGAAAGAGTTGGAAAACCCCCTTTTGGAGATGCTAAAAATCGGACTCCTTGTCTCTTTTGTAGCTCCCTCTTTGATGTGTGATGTTGAACTTCCAAGCTCTCTTGAACAAATGGCTCTCTTCTTGAAGGATGAATGATAGCTCTCACAAGTTCTCAACTCTCCAATCAAGCCTCTTAAAACCCTAATTCTCAAGAACTAGCTACTCACTTCAAATCCAATGATTGTCTTTGCTCTTGATGTGTGAAAGGAAATGGTGAATGAAGATGGGGAGAATGGTGTCTTGCTCTCTCAAGCAAGGACCAAGGAAGAAGATGATAATGGTGTAGAGAATGTCCACTCAATATATTCAAAATATTTTCTATTCCCTCCATGCTCTTCCACTTTGAATTTTTAAGACACCCATCACTCTTTGTCTCCCACTTTCCAATTTCTTTATATATTTCTTCCACAATTCCTTCCACCTTTCACTCCCTTTTATCTTTTTGTTCCCCACTAATTCACATTAATCCATACCTCATGCAAGCATATCAATTGATCCAGGGTGACACGACCAAGCTTGTTGGCCGTGTCTCTTGGATTTTCTTTTCTTTCTTGGGACACAGCCAAGCTTCTGGCCGTGTCCCTTGCTGCTTGATCTTCTCTTTGTGTCCAAGGGGTGACACGGCCAAGCTCCAGGCCGTGTCATGTGACACAACCAGTGGCTTGGCCGTGTCTCTTGATGGTGTCAGTCTCTGCTTCTTTCTTTTCTTTCTTTGCCTTTTGTTCCTTTGGTGAGACACAGCCAGTGGCTTGGCCGTGTCTCACGGCCGTATCTGCTTATGGACATGTTTGCTTGAGGGACACGGCCAAGCTTGGTTAATCATGGCCTTGTCCTGCCTTGTCTTTGATTTCTTCTTCTTTTGATGAGAGACACGGCCAAGCCATGTCTAGCTTGGCCGTGTCACATGCCTTTTCTTCAACAAGTCCACCAAATTTTAGTTAAAAGCTCCATCAAATGTACTTCAACCTAAATCAACAACTTCAAACAAACTTAGGTACAAATTAACATGAAAATTAACTTAAAATCAACAAAAACATCCTAAAAAATATATACAAAATTGATATAAACAATTACCCCACACTTAATCCTTTGCTTGTCCCCAAGCAAAGTTAAAATCAAAACAAATAAAACAAGATAAATATTATCAAGTTCAAGAGTTATAAGGATGCATTTAGACTCCCATCTTATTAAATCCACAATCATAATCGAATCAAGAATAATCAGTACTCAAGCAACTTAATGGTCAATCTATGCATACCAAAAATTGTCACTCCCTCACAAACCACTTAAGTGTTTAATTAGGTAGTGTTTAAGCTCTCGACATTCAATGAAAGGATAGGACTATAGGCTTGCTTATCAATCAAATCTCCACCACCTAATCACAATCAAGCATCAGTCATAAGGTCTTTTATTTGGTTGTAATGGGGCTAAGGGAAAGGCATGACATTTTGGAGAGTGAGTTTGTTCATTTAGGTCAAGAGTACTTCAAGAGTGAAGCAAGCAATGTAGTATGATCAACAATCCCAAAATTCCTCTCAATCACTTAGCACTAAGCATTTAAGTGCTTTTAAGGAACTCCACTTGTTTAATTAGCAAAGATAATTTCCAAACTCATTACAACCCTTCCGACAAGAACAACAACTATTATTTTGATTTTCATTATTCATTTCATTTCTTATATATATATATATAATAGGGTATTCAACTAAAGAATACAATAATTTGTAATTTAAAGCCCATTGAATTCAACCCTACACTTTATTCAGCACAACACTCCATTAATGCTCTTGAAATGCTCTTCATCTAATGAATGGGTAGAGTTAAAATGCAATGGTTCAAGCTAATGGTGTTGTGAACTAAGGTCGGATGTAAGGTTGGTCTTTTTAAGCCAAAATGGGTTACCCTAAATTGCCTTAATCAAATTGATGCCTAATTGAAATCTTTATGTAGTCTCAAAATGCATGTCAAAGCAAGTTCTAGTAATTCATCAATCAAAGATGTTCACACGTAAAAAGAATGATAAGTTGATGGCTCAATTCCTCACTAGTTTAATGGCAATGCAAAGAATAACCATCAAAATTGACAATAAGAACTAATTCTAATCAATTCTCAAATTCATGCTTCAAAAATTCAAAAGTCATCTATCAACAATCTTAAAACAATTGAACTTATCAATATCCATCAAAATTAAATATAAAACAAAACACAAAACTTAACAAAACAACTATAACAAAACACTTACGAAAATAGACAATTTATATTAATGAACAAAAGGCCTAGCACACACCCCACACTTGAAGTTTTACATTGTCCTCAATGGAAACAAAGTTAATAAAGAAAAAAAAGTTAAGGTACAACCTATTTGCCATCGTTTCCTTGTGACGCAAGTGCTACCTCATTGGAAAGAAACCCCTAGAGAGAAGAGTCGCTCTCCTTGAAGATGATGATGATGAAGATGGAGTTGAAGGTGGAGGTGGCCTCCTCTTGTGGTGAGACACCATCTTTGTTCTTGTTATTTGGTGAAAATGAAGCTTAAACGGTTTTAATTGCTTTTTAATGAGAAAATAAGAAGATTGGATGAGTTTAAATTAGTTTTGGTTAAGAAAAATGGAAGATTTCATAGGATTTTGGAGCTTTAAGAACGTGGTTATAGAGGTTTTGAGAGAGGGAGTCGAGAGAGAGAGAGGAGAGAAAGGGGAGTTAGGGATTTAAAATGAAGAAATGGGCTGAATTCGTGTTTTTTAAACTTGAAAATTGATGTGACACGGCCAAGCTTGGTGAAGCTTGGCCGTGTTTGATGGATTTCGAGGGACACGGCCAGTGGCTTGGTTGTGTCCCTTGAACGTGTTTAATGGGAATGGAGAGACATGGCTAGTGGCTTGGTCATGTCCCTTGAACGTGTTTGACACTAGAACAAAAGAAAATTGCAAGACAATTGAAGGGGACACTGGCAGAAGCGTGGTCGTGTCTATGTGACACAGCCAAGCCATTTGGCCGTGTCTGCTTCTGCCTATTTTTGGTTTTGCTTGATACGGCCAGTGGCTTGGCCATGTCAAGTGGCAGTGTCCTTCACTGCCATTTTGGTTTTTGAATTTTTTTTAATGGTTTATTTGTGTCACCAAATCACAAAAATGCAATCTTCTTCCTTGCTTAACCCTGAAACACATTCAAGAAAAATGAAAACCGATAAAAGTACCCATTCTATTTTATTTAAACTCAACATGAAATTAAAATTGCTAAATATAAAATTGAAATTATGAAAGGAAATGCAAACCGATGGGTTGCCTCCCATTTAGCGCTTTTTTAATGTCGTATAGTTGGATATTGTTGCATTATTCATCAATAAACACCAAGCTTTCCACCGTTTGTGCAACTTCGATTTCTTCAAAGTAGGGCTTCACCCTTCGTCCATTGACCTTGAACGTCTCATTGGTTTTTAAATTAAGCAACTCAATAACCCCATATGGGAATGTTTGAGTAACTTGAAAGGGTCCACTCCAACGTGACTTCAATTTTTCGGGAAAAAATCGCATTCTTGAATTGAAGAGGAGGACTTTCATTCCTGGTTCCAAAGTCCTTCAAAGAATCATCCTGTCATGAATAGCTTTTGTCTTTTCCTTGAAGATCCTCGAACTCTCATAGGCTTCATTTCGAAGCTCATCATGATCGAAAATCTGAAGCATTCTTTGCTCCCTTGCTTCATCTAAGTCCATATTCGTGGTCTTGATTGCCCAATAAGCCTTGTGCTCCAATTCCACTAGGAGTTGGCAAGCTTTGCCAAAGACCAACCTATAGGGATTCATTCCCAATGGGGTTTTAAAAATAGTCCTATAAGCCCACAATGCTTCCGAGAGTCGGATTGACCAATCCTTCCGAGTTGTGCTCACTGTCTTTTCCAAAATCCCCTTAATTTGCTTGTTTGAGATCTCAGCTTGCCCGGTCGTTTGGGGATGGTATCGAGTTGCCACTTTGTGTCGGATGCCCATCTTGGTCATCAAATTTTCAAACCATTTGTTGCAAAAATGGCTTCCTCCATCACTCACTATTGCCTTGGGGGTTCCAAACCTGCTCAAAATATTCTCCTTCATGAATTTTAACACAATGTTAGCATCATTAGTCCTAGTGGGGATAGCCTCAACCCACTTGGACACATAATCCACCGCTAGAAGGATATATTCAAAACCAAAGGATTTGGGAAATGACCCCATGAAATCAATTCTCCATACATCGAAAATGTCAACCACAATAAAAATATTAAGGGGCATTTCATTCCGTTTGCTAATGTTTCCTACTTTTTGGCATTTATCACACCTTATGCAAAAATGATAAGCATCATTAAAAAGAGTAGGCCAATACAAACCGATTTGAAGAACTTTATCGACGGTCTTTTTTCCTCCAAAATGTCCCCCGCAATACATATTGTGGCAAAATTGTAGCACTTGCTTTTGTTCTTCTTCCGGCACACATCTTCTTATCACTTCATCCCTGCAAATTCTAAAAAGTAAGGCTCATCCCAAAAATAATACTTACATGTATGCAGGAAATCTCTTCTTTTCCTGGAAGCTCAAATCCTTTCTCACTACAACACAAGAAAGATAATTAGCAATACCCGCATACCATGGTGCTTGAGTTAAAGAAAACAAGTGTTCATCCGGAAATTTTTCAAAAGCATTTTCACAAGCAATTTCAGCATCATTGTCATAAGAGTTAAGTCTAGAAAGATGGTCGGCCACTACATTCTCGCTTCCTTTCCTATCTTTGATTTCAACATTGAATTCTTGTAACATCAACACCCACCTAATGAGCCTAGGTTTAGCTTGTGGTTTGGTCAACAGGTATTTCAAGGCCGTATGATCAGAAAATACTATGACCTTAGAACCTATCAAGTAAGATCTAAATTTATCCAGTGCAAACACCACAGCTAACATTTCTCTCTCAGTGGTTGTGTAATTTACTTGTGCATCGTTTAAAGATAAACTTGCATAATAAATTACACACATCAACTTGTTCACTCTTTGGCCCAACACAGCTCCAATGGCAAAATTCGATGCATCGCACATAATTTCAAATGGCAAATCCCAATTTAGGGCAACAATTATAGGGGAAGAAGTTAGTTTCTCTTTCAAAATTTTAAAAGCTTCTAAGCACTTTTCATAAAAAACAAATGGGACATCTTTTCCTAGCAAATGACACAAAGGGCGTGACATTTTGGAAAAATCTTTTATAAACCTCCTATAAAATCCTGCATGTCCCAAAAAACTTCTAATTCCCTTAACTGATGTGGGTGGAGGTAGGTTCACAATTAATTCAACCTTAGCCTTGTCTACCTCAATCCCTTCATGGGAAATAACATGCCCTAAAACAATTCCGTGATCAACCATAAAGTGACTCTTTTCCCAACTCAAGGTAAGATTACATTCAATACACCTCTCAAGTACTAGAGTCAACTTTTCCAAACAATCATCAAAAGAATTACCAAAAACGGAAAAGTCATCCATAAATACCTCAATGCACTTATCCAACATATTAGAAAAGATGGAAAGCATACACCTTTGAAATGTTCCCGGTGCATTACAAAGTCCGAATGGCATCCTTCGAAATGCAAATGTCCCAAAGGGAAAGTAAATGTAGTCTTTGGTTGTTCTTCCGGTGCAATCGGGACTTGGTAGTAACCTGAAAGACCATCAAGAAAACAGTAAAAAGCATGTCCAAATAACCTATCAAGCATTTGATCAATAAATGGCAAAGGAAAGTGATCTTTCTCGGTGACATTATTTAATTTCCTATAATCTATGCACATTCGCCACCCATTTTGTGTTCGTGTGGGTATCAACTCTCCTTTATCGTTCTGGACCACTGTCAACCCTGTTTTCTTAGGCACAACATGAACAGGACTAACCCATTCACTATCAGTAATAGGGTAAATTACCCCTTCATCCACTAGTTTGAGGACCTCCTTCTTAACAACCTCGCTCATGTTAGGGTTTAGCCTCCTTTGAGACTCTCTCACCGGTTTAGCCCCTTCCTCTAAGATGATCTTATGTATGCACATAGAGGAACTAATACCCTTAATGTCACTCAATCCCCAACCTATAGCTTTCTTGCATTTTTTTTAACATCGTTACAAGCTTATCTTCTTCCTCACTGGTAAGGGTAGCAGAAATTATCACTGGTTGAGAGTTATTCTCCCCAAGAAAAATATATTTTAAATGCTTGGGAAGTTCTTTAAGTTCAACCCCTTGTAGTTGAATTTGCTCTTCTTCAACTTCAAATTCCTCCTCAACACTCTCATCATCCAACATTGAATATCTTCTTTAGTCTCTTCATTGGAAATCTCTGCTTCTTCCTGCAATTTTAGAGCCCTTTCCAGCTTGTGTTCACCATCATCTTGCAATAAAACTTCTTGAACAGCATTATCAGTAAAATCAATGAAAGAGCAATCTTCATATAAAGCACTAGTGGGAATGGGGGAAGTGTTAAAAATTGAAAATTCTACAGTTTGTCCCAAAATGATCATAGTCAATTTTCCATTTCTAACATCAATTAAAGTGTTAGTTGTAGCCATAAAAGGCATCCCTAACAAAATTGCATGCTCGGCATCCCGTGGAATTTCTCCCCCCATATCTAAGACAATGAAATCAACGAGTAAAATCAAACCTCCTACCTTAAGTAGAACATCTTCTATGATTCCCTTAGGGTATCTAAGAGTTCTATCTGCTAGTTGCAAAACCATTTTAGTCGGTTTGAGTTCTCCAAGCTCTAGTTTCAAATAGATTGAGTATGGCATCAAATTAATACTAGCTCCGAGATCACACATGCCAATGGTCTCTTTCCCATTCTCCATAGAGATTCTCACTATAAAGCTCCCAGGATCTTTTAGTTTAGGAGGTAACTTATGTTGTAAAACAGCACTTGTTACTTCTGAAACTATCACCTTCTCATCCAACTCATTCCTTATTTTCTTAGTGTTTAGCTCTTTTAGGAATTTGGCATAAGATGGCATATTCTTTATTACCTCTAGTAAGGGTAGGTTGATGCTTACCTTCTAAAGCATGTTATAAATTTCAGAAAATTGCTTATCATGCTTTTCATTTTTTAACCTGCTGGGAAACAGAATTGGTGGTCTGTATGGATTTGGAGATTTGTGCAGCTTTGGTGCAACGGATGCCTCCTCTCTATCCTCTTTAAGCTCATTTGGTTCAGCTTTTTCCTCTTGCATTTCCTCGCCATTGTTTTGCATTGTACCTGCATCAAAGGAATTATAATTGTTATTATCACCAATGTTATTATCAAGTACCTTACCACTTCTTAAAACGGTGATTGCTTTGGCCTACTCCGGTTGGCTTGGAAATTTTCCTTTTTGATTGGCTTGGAGTTGATTAGCCAATTGACCCACTTGACTTTCAACCTTCTTAAGCAATGCTTCTAAAGAGTCAAACCGCTTATTGTTCAATTCTTGATTTTGAGTGCTTACTTGAATGAAAGCATTCAAATTGTCTTCAAATGAAGGTTTCTTGACCTGCTCTTGATTTGAGGGTTGCCCTTGAAATTGGGGACCTCTTTGATATGGTTGGAAAGGTTATTGAAGTCGAGCATGTTATTGATTTTTCCATGAAAAATTTGGGTGATTCCTCCAACCGGGGTTATAAGAATTTGAATATGGGTCACTCCTACCCCTTTGTTGGAACCCTTCAAAAGCAAAAGCTTGTTCTTGCTCCTCTTGGAATGTATCAAAATTTGAGGGGCACACATTTGCTTAATGGCCTACAAGACCGCACGATGCGCATGACTCTTGGCTTGGTCCCGACAAGTTTCCTTTGGCATTCAACAATTTTACTTGTTTTGTAAGTTCTGCAATTTGCCTAGCCATTTATGAGTTTGCACTTATCTCGTGTGCTCCTCTTCTCCTTTCTCTAATACTCTTTTGTTGGGATTTTGCCCTCAACATTTCGAATAATGCAACTATTTCTCCAGCTGTTCTTTCACCCATTGCTCCCCCTGCTGCATTATCCACTGTGTTTTGACATTGTTGAGTTAGCCCATCATAGAAGAATTGATTGAGCAACTGTTGTGGATAGTAGTGGTGAGGGCACTGAAATAATAAGGATTTGAAGCGATCCCATGCCTTATGAAATGGTTCTCCATCAAATTGGGTGAAAGTTGCAATACTCCCCCTAAGCTCCTTGGTCTTTTGGTGTGAATAAAACTTTCCCATAAATTTGTTGTAAACCTCTGTCCATGTGGTTAAAGAATTTTTCGGTAAGGTCATCAACCACGCTTTTGCTCTGTCTTTCAAACTATATGGAAAACATCTTAACTTGAGTTCATCTTCTGTTAGTGTTTGCAAAGGGAATGTATGCAATGTTGAGTAAAAATCCTGAATGAAATTGAGAGGATCTTCATTTGGTAGTCCATGGAATGATGGCAGCATACTATAGGTAGTATTTTTGAGCTCATAATTTCTCGCTGCGTTGCTAAACCGGATACAAGATGTGGCCACTCCGATGATCGGTCGGGCAAACTCCTTCATAGGTGGTTCTTGTGCATCACCCATCTTTATTTATATGTTCTCCTCAAACTGCTCGTCAGTATTTTCCCTTTCTAGCTCAATAGGATTTGGTCCCTCGAGTCTTGGAAGTCTATGGATGTTGTCTATAAATGGAACAAGTTCGTTTCCTTGAGACCTTCATCCGTGCATAAAGTACCTAATCAATTCAAAAAGAACACTTTAAACGAATTAATAAATAAAAAAAGAATCAAACTATTAAAAAAAATTGCATTCCTCGGCAACGGCGCCAAAAACTTGTTACGCTTAAATTAACACTATCACAAAGCGGCACTCGCAAGTATACGAGGCTATTGCAGTGACGGTGATCACCCCAAGGTCGTCTCACAAGGAAGGAATTGCGTGTAATAGTTCAATTAACATGAAATAATAAACTTGAGTGTGTGATTGGATTGGTGAATTGTAATTAACCTTAGAAATGAAAATGAGTGATTTTATGCAAGATAAATTCAATTATGGAAATAATGCCTAGGGTTGTAGGTCCATTTAATCAAATGTTTAATTATCAAATTATCCATCAATATAACCTTGTACCTTAATTTGTTCTTTAAGATTAATTAGTCAATTATCGATTCACTAGTTTTCACATTTATGAATTAACAACAACCAATTACTTTACATTAGCAAATTAATAAACCCTAGAACTTATATTTCTAATTCATTCTAAGGGTAGTCATTTGCATAGTTCCGATATTAAACTTCTCCTCTCGGTCTGTCATTCAATATTAAGTAATCAATAGGTGGCCAATCTATCAATTTACCTTTAATTTCAATGCAATCAACCAATAACAAGGTATATCAATGGAATCATCAAATCAAGTCATTTAATCAAATATACTACAACCCAAAGCATGAGTAAATTAGCTCATCATATTCTTTAAACAAATGCTCATTTCAATATAAATCAAATCAAAGTTATTCATTGCAATATTAATGTTCTTAATAGAACAACAACAAAAAAGAAATGGATTAAAAGAAAGAGTTGGAAAACCCCCTTTTGGAGATGCTAAAAATCGGACTCCTTGTATCTTTCATAGCTCCCTCTTTGATGTGTGATGATGAACTTCCAAGCTCTCTTGATCAAATGGCTCTCTTTTTGAAGGATGAATGATAGCTCTCTCAAGTTCTCAACTCTCCAATCAAGCCTCTTAAAACCCTAATTCTCAAGAACTAGCTACTCACTTCAAATCCAACGATTGTCTTTGCTCTTGATGTGTGGAAGGAAATGGTGAATGAAGATGGGGAGAATGGTTTCTTGCTCTCTCAAGCAAGAACCAAGGAAGAAGATGATATTGGTGTAGAGAATGTCCACTCAATATATTCAAAATATTTTTTATTCCCTCCATGCTCTTCCACTTTGAATTTTTAAGACACCCATCACTCTTTGTCTCCCACTTTCCAATTTCTTTATATATTTCTTCCACAATTCCTTCCACCTTTCACTCCCTTTTATCTTTTTGTTCCCCACTAATTCACATTATTCCATACCTCATGCAATGATATCAATTGATCCAGGGTGACATGGCCAAGCTTGTTGGTCGTATCTCTTGGATTTTCTTTTCTTTCTTGGGACACGGCCAAGCTTCTGGCTGTGTCCCTTGCTGCTTGATCTTCTCTTTGTGTCCAAGGGGTGACACGGCCAAGCTACTGGCCAAGCTCCTAGCCGTGTCATGTGACACGGCCAGTGGCTTGGCCGTGTCTCTTGATGGTGTTAGTCTATGCTTCTTTCTTTTCTTTCTTTGCTTTTTGTTCCTTTGGTGAGACACGGCCAGTGGTTTGGCCATTTCTCATGGTCGTATCTGCTTTTGGACATGTTTGCTTGAGGGACACGGCCAAGCTTGGTTAATCATGGCCGTGTCCTGCCTTGTCTTTGATTTCTTCTTCTTTTGATGAGAGACACGGCCAAGCCATGTCTTGCTTGGCCGTGTCACATGCCTTTTCTTCAACAAGTCCACCAAATTTTAGTTAAAAGCTCCATCAAATGTACTTCAACCTAAATCAACAACTTCAAACAAACTTAGGTACAAATTAACATGAAAATTAACTTAAAATCAACAAAAACATCCTAAAAAAATATATACAAAATTGATCTAAACATGGAGCAACCTACCAAAGGATGGCTACCACACTATTTCATGACATGATGCACAAAGAAGTTGAAGTATATGTTGATGATATGATGGTGAAGTCAAATGCAAGGGAGCAACACTTCCAAAACTTAGAATTATTCTTCGATGGAGCTTTGAAGTATAAGCTGAGATTAAACCCAAAGAAGTGTGTATTCGGTGTTACCTCAGGTAAATTGTTGGGACATATGATTGGTCCGAATGGTATTGAGATAGATCCTGACAATGTCAAAGCAATCAGGGATATGCCAGCCCCAAAGACGGAGAGAGATGTTCGGGGATTTATTGGTAAACTGCAGTACATTAGCATATTTATAGCAAAACTCACAACAATCTGTGAGCCTATTTTCAAGTTGCTTAGAAAGAACCAGCTGGTCGTATGGAATGAATAATGTCAAAAGGCCTTTGAGCGAATAAAAGAGTATTTGTTGAATCCACCTATTCTGAAACGACCTAAACCCGGCAAACCTCTATTACTATACTTAGCAGTAGAAGAAGAGTCGATAGGAGCCATGCTAGCCCAAGCAGATGAGTCGGGGATTGAGCATGCCATTTACTATTTGAGTAGAAAGCTCCTACCTTATGAAATTAAGTATAGTATTATTGAAAAGACATGTATAGCTGTGGTTTGGTCTTCTAAGAAGTTGCGGCATTATTTTCAATCGTATACTGTGCAAGCAATTTCCAGGTTGGATCCAATCAAGTACTTAAGGGAGACACCCTCTTTAATTGGGAAATATGGTCGATGGTTGATAATATTAGAAGAATTTGAGATTGAGTATGTAACCAGGAAAACAATCAAGGGTAGAGCGATGGCAGAATTCCTTGCTCAACAACCATTACCAGAAAGTGAAGAGGTAATCTTAGAATTTCCAGATGAACATTTAGAAGTAATTGAAGTGCAAGGGTGGAAAATGTATTTTGTTGGAGCGGTAAACAGGAAAGGAGCATGTTTGGGAGTTATACTAGAATCACCCAAAGGGGAACTCATTCCTTTAGCCAAGAAGTTGAAATTTAGGGCGACCAATAATATGGTGGAGTATGAAGCATGTATTCTCGGTTTGGAAACCCTAATGATTATAAAGGTGGATAAGGTGGAAGTTTATGGCGATTCATTGCTAGTAGTATCCCAAGTAAATGGAGAGTGGGAGTTGAAAGAGGAAAAATTGAAACCATACCACCATTATTTGACCATTATGAAGAAGAATTTTAAGGAGTGTAGGTTTATACACCTGTCAAGAGAAGAAAATCAGATGGCTGATGCCCTAGCCGCATTGGCTTTGGTATGGGAAAATCCTGCCAGCTTATTCCTTAAGCCTCTGATCTTGACCAGTTCATCAACTCCTTGCTATGAATATGAGACAATCATGGAAGTTGATACAGACCATGATGCATGGTATGATACTATAAGGCGATTTTTGGAGGAAAGAGAATACCCGCCGGGGGCAACTAAGAAAGAGAGAAGAGCCATAAGGAGGTGGTCATTGCAATACATCACCTTCCATGGAGAGTTATATTGAAGATGGCCTGATGAAGTGCATTTGAGATGTTTAAGAAAGCCTGAAGTGGAGCGCATCATGTTAGAAATACATACGGGAAGTTGCAGTCCGCACATGAGTGGTTTGGCCCTAGTTAAGAAGATTATTCGACAAGGTTACTATTGGTTGACCATGGAGAAAGACTGTATTAGTTTGTAAAGAAGTGCCAGCAATGTCAGATGTATGGTAACTTGAATCACATGCCTCTTGAAGAACTGCATTCAATGTCTTCACCCTGGCCATTTGCCACCTGGGATATTGACATAATAGGAGAAATACATCCAACAGCCTCAAACGGTCACCGTTTCATTGTAGTAGCAGTTGATTATTTTTCAAAATGGGTCAAAGCCAAATCCTTCAACAAGCTAGGTGCAATTCAAATGGCTAGGTTTATCAAAAAGAATCTCATCTGCAGATATGGGGTCCCGTACAGTGTGATATCAGACAACGGGGTACAGTTTCAAGGAGAAGTTAAGGATTTATTCTCCAAGTACCAAATCCATCATCATCGGTCCTCTCCTCATAGACCAAAGGCTAATGGTGCAGTAGAAGCAATGAACAAGACAATTAAGCAAATTCTGTCCAAGATGACTAGGACTTACAGAGACTGGTCGAAAATGCTTCCCTTTGCTTTATGGGGATATAGGACAAGTGTGCGAACACCTACCGGGATGACACTGTTCTCTTTGGTTTATGGGATGGAAGTAGTATTGCCTATTGAAATTGAGATCAAGTCACTAAGAGTAGTCTTGGAAGCTGAACTGCCTGAAATGGAATGGGTAGCAAGCAGATACACATGATTAGCTCTATTAGAAGAGAGAAGATTAAAGGCGTTGTATCATCACCAACTGTACCTAAAGAAGATAGCTCGGACCTACAATAGAAGGATCAAGGTCATAAAATTTGGAGTTGGGGATTTAGTGTTGAAGCAATGTAAGCCTAATGTATCTGATCCAAGAGGGAAGTTCAGACCTAGCTGGGAAGGGCCATATGTAGTGAAACAAGTCATGAACAAAGGTGCAGTGAAGTTATCAGACATGGATGGGAATGAATTTAGTGAGCCAGTAAATATTGATAGGTTGAAGAAGTTTTATGTATGAAAAATAAAAAAAAGAGAGAGCTCGCTAGGTTGAAAACCTAAAAAGGGCGGCCTAGGCAAAAGTTAGAGCAGTCCGCTAGTTCCAAAAATCCGAAAGGGCGGGCTAGGCAATAATTAGGGCTAATGAGAGAAAATCGTCAATTAGAAAACCCGAAAGGGCTAATTGGCAACAGGAGTGATCTTGTGTATGCTGGCTTTATGTTTGGTTGTTCCCCAATTTAATAAAACAGAATTAATGATTAAATTTGTTCTATGTGCACTGTTATAAGTATTTGACCAGATACGGATGAAATAAATAATCATAATTGCAAAAGGTGATGACAAATTATCAATGGAAAAGAAGCATCTTTTGTTACTTTAGTTATTTTTCATCCTAACAAAATACTTTTTGAATTGACAAATGTAAAATCTATAGCAGTCTATAAGTGTAATGTGCAGGCCAGCTTTGCCTTAACTGATCCAAGTAGGCTTCAGTCAAGCAAGGCATCACGAGGCTCAGCTCCATACTGACGCCCAAGTCGACGAGGATCATAGCGTGTACCTTGACGAAGAGCAGCAAGAGGAACGTACATCAAGTATGTCCGCATGGTGATACGAGAAATCTTCCACCAAGGTACCAACCAACGGATATTGACTTCAGAGCGTGAGTGAATCCAGTCAACCCAGTCAGCATATGAAGAAGCAGGATGGAGTAGCTTCCTACCATAATGATGACGTGGCAGGTATCTGGCAAAATCCATGGATGGAGTATCAAGCAAACAAAGATGCTCCTCAAGCCAAATCTGTGAAGAAAGAATTAAATTAAAAAAAAAGAGTCCGCTAATTTGAAAACCCGCAAGGGTAGCTTAGGCAAAAATTAGGGCAGCTCGCTAGTTCTGAAAACCCGCATGGGCGGACTAGGCAAAAGTTAGAGCAATAAAAATAATAATAATAATAAATAAATAAATAATTTTGGCAGTGACAAGAAAAAAAAGTCCGCTGAGTTGAAAACCCGCAAGGGAAGCTTAGGCAAAAATTAGGACAGCTCGCTAGTTCCGAAAACCTGCATGGGCGAACTAGGCAAAAGTTAGAGCAATAATAATATAAAATAAATAATAAATAATTTTGGCAGTAACAAAAAAAAATTTATATTTTTCATTACTGTACAATTTTTTACAATTGCTACAATATTTGCATATCACTAAGAGGGTGGTGGAAGGTCACCAAATAAAGACTTGAAAAAGTCATCGTCTGTTGGAGGAGGGGGCAAATTACTCGTCCCGGGATCATCCGAAGTAGAAGCACTGAAACCCATATTGCCTTGGAGTTTCGATTTGTCATGGTCCTCATCAGAAGCAGACGAAAGGATCTCATGGTCATTAGTCTGGGGGCCTCTCAATGAAGAAGCACTGGGATCCCTCATTCCTTGAAATCGGAAGTCACAAAAATTTTGTTTGTATTGGTGATATAAAGTTTCAAAATGAGAAGCCTGCTGATGACTTATAGCCAACTCTTCTTGAAGTTTCTTATTTTGTTCTTCAAGCATCCGATGGCTTTCTTCTAGCCACTGCTCCATTCTTCAATGGATTTGTGGGTTTTTTATGCTTCAAAAATGGATCTTTATCTGTTGGAGATTGGGTCTATACCCTTCAAGGTGGATCTTTACCCCTTCAAAAATGGATCTTCATCCTTTGGAGATTGGGTCTTTACCCTTCAAAAATGGATCTTTATCCTTTAGAGATTGGGGATTTACCCTTCAAAATAGATCTTTTATCCTTTGGAGATTATCCTGCATTGACTTTAGTTCTTCTAGTTGGACTGATCTTTTGTCTCTTGCTTCTTCATTCTTTTGGGATTCTTACCTTCTTCTTGTTTCATTCTTTTTGCTATTCTCACTTCGCAATCTGTGTGGAAAAATATTAAAAGTGAGTCTGAAAATATTTTGTACATGCATAAACTTAAAAATTAAAAAGAGAAACTTTGCCGCATGTGTAGGCTCAAACCAATGATTTTATTTTCATATAAGCTTTGATTGATGTTTGCATTTTGGTTGGTTCTTTGCATAAGCATGCATCTCCATTTCTATAAAGTGACTGGATCTTCCTTAAGCAATAGGCCTTCCATGCTCCTTGATTCCATATTTGCTTCATGTTTTCTTTATAGAGTATTTGTTGTTCACTTTGATAATGCAAGATAAAAAAATGCAGTGTGATATGCTTATGTATGCATGATATGTATCAATAATACTTCAGTGGTTCTATTGACTCACAGATTGAGGTAGTCAGCTTAAGTGTTCCCATGGATTCTTTCTAGATGCTTGTTTAAGTCTTGCATTGGAATGGCAGAAGACTTCACATTTATGACTTTTATTTTCAAGATGTTAAAAACATGAGTGGTGGTGTCCAAGCAACAGAGATACATCCATTTCAAACTATGGTTTAGCACACCAGTTGGTAACTTCTTCATAACCTTGCAAATAATCATTTATTTTACCCAATGTGTCCTTCGAGGTTCGACAGTGCAATATACTTCCCTTAACTTAAAGGTTTATGCAACAAGAAAATAGTTTTTTATTATTTATTTATTAAAATAAATATTGACTTTGTCAAATCAATGTCATTGTACCTCAGGACTCGATTTTTCCAAATTAACATATCTATAACATCATAACTCTAGTTACCGTACTAAACTTGGGAATCATTTCTAGTTAAGCAATAACTGTTGCACTTCAGATAGGCACATACATATTACTTGGCCAAAGGTCGCATTAAGTTTAAATATTATCTATCTCATATGCATACTTATCCAAACTATCTACACTAATAGATTTTTCCTACTAAAAGAGATCAACATGTCTTTAATAGGCTTCAAATGGGGTCTATAAGGGACATGGGTTAAGTGAAGGCCATTTTAAAATTTGAGCTAAAGTGATATTGCTAACAAATCTTCACACTACAATCTTCTTGTTGGAACTATATACCGTTAAAGGTTCCATTTTCACCTTCTGCGCATCACTTTTAGCTTCTCACTTCATAAAAATACAAAGCTTGAAAGTTCTCCCATCCTCTTGGGAGAAATCTAGATCCAATCAGTACTATCTTGATCTTTAGACCACCCTCTTTCTTTCTCTTTCTTTCCATCCTTTTTCCCTTTTAGAATATCAAGTCTAAGACTTTCAATATTACTGACTTGGAGCTACATTGCAAAAAATGAAATATGGGCTTTCTCCTAATTCTCTATTTTTCTTAAATCTTTAGCTAGACTGGACCAATTTAAGTCAATATGTCCTCGTAAATTAAGTGAAAGACTTTTGTTGCTTCAGATAAAAAGAACTCTATCGGCTTTTTAATCTACCCTTTTGGGTTTTATTTTATTTTCTTTTTCTTTTTCTTTTTTCTTTCTTTTTCTTTTTTATTTTCTCTCTTTTCTTTGTTTCTTTTTTTTTTACCTAACTCTAAGAGAGTTGTCTTGTTTGTACCATTCTATGCTTCTGACTATGGATGAATGGAGTAAAATGAGTCTGCTTTAGGGAGGATGGATCCTTTGTTTCCCTAACTTTATCTCAATGGTGAAAGAGATCGGAGACATTAAATCTAGTTTATGGTCCTCATAATACACATTTTCTTTGATATTCTTTTCTCACGGTAATTCAATGATCAACAAACTTGGCAAGAGTATCACAATAGCTTAGGGTAGGTCATTATGGTTTACAAGTCAATAAAAGCAAGCTAAAATCTTATGAAGGCTCAAAGGGACAGCTAGGAATTGATATTTAATTGGGTGAATTCTAGTTGTTGGCTTACCAAACAATGCCTAGATCATTTCTCCCTTAAATAAGCAAAGTTTAAGTTTGCCTTGAAAGTTCATCAAAGCATGTTCTAAGATTGACTATGACCTAGACACTCATAATTATGTAGGATCCCTCTCTAAGTAAGCATAAACAGCTCAATGTTATAGAATAATTCCCTCAATTTAGTAAAGTCATTCAAATTATGATGCATAGATACACTAATTCATAAATATCAAGCTAGATTCATAATTAGTTGAGCACCAAAATGAACAAAGACCAACAAAAATTTAATAAAAGTAATTTATTTAAACAATCTTAATTTAAAAAATTTAATTGTTCCAAAAATATTAAATAAAGTAGAAATAAAATAAGTATCACTCAAGCTTAAGGAAGCTTGTTGAATTATAATCGATGGTGCTTCATCTACTTGGACATGTCAGGGGCAATGGTCATCACATCCTCATCCATAATTCCTCCATCTTGAAAGGATGACAAGACATAACTTTTCATCAATCTTCCTTCTATCATGAAGGTTATTGATGGTGGCACTCCTCCAAACTTAGGCAATGTATTACTTTTAGTACTGGGGTTATCGGGCTCGGGCAGATTGCCACTGTCAATCAAATCTTAGACTCGTACCTTAATTGATCACATTTAACTATATCATACCCTTGCACTTGATAGAATTGACAAAAGGCCTTGGCATCAAAGTTTGGTGGGAAAGGATCACGTAGCAGTCAAGGAGTCAATGGCTATAACAGTCCTTTCTTCTGTAACTTGTTGAAAGCCCAAGATAGAGGTTTTCCAACTCTGAAATCTATCTTTTATTTGCTTGACCAGTTATTGCATTGCCATCCACCAACTTCTGTGTACCCCGACTGCCATACTGATAGCTTTCCCTATCACTTCTTCTTCCAAAAAAATAATTCTTCTCTCTTTCTCATTCTTCTATTTGCAAGCCAGCTTGAAGGAGATCTTTGAAATCCCTTATGAGAGTATGAGACATTCATTCATGAAGATTAGGCAACACCCCTCTTACTATCATCCTAATCTGATCAGAATCATCTGGGCCTTTATTGAGATTGTAGCCTTGTTTCTCTACCTCTTCACATTGTCAACGAAATTCTCATTATGTTTCTGCCTGATTGACTCAACTTCTATCAAGGTCACTTCTAATTCCACATTATACCCATACTGTTGGATGAAGGCTTTGTACAATAAATCCCAGTTCTTTTGAGTACTTTCCTCTAAGGTATTGAACCAATTTTGCACAACAGGATCCAGTTAAAGCATGAAGTACCTTAGAGTTTTAGCCTTAGTAGCTTGGGCAGATTGCATGGTAGTGATGTACTGCTTAATATGCAAATGAGGATTTGTTGTGCCATTGTATTTAGCAAAAGCAGGCATTTTGAATTTGTAAGTGATTTCTTCATCATCTTCAAATAGTTTGTCAACTTCTGACACTTCTTTAGCCTTCAGCTTCTTCTTAAATTTCTTCTCTAGATCAACAATCATCTTCTCAACACCAGTGGATTTAGCTTTCTTTTTTATAGTCTTCTTTTCTTTCTCATCATCTTGTTGATCTAGGAAGTACTATTCACAATCATTATCGTCCATAGCTTCTTTGTCTTCATCAGAGGCCATTTCGACTATCTTAGTTTTTCCCTTATCTTTTGGCTTTTTGTTACTGGCAGATACCTCAACATTGTTCCAAGCCAGCTAGCTTTTCATGGTCTCAGCTAGGGTCTCCTTCAATTCTTCTATCTTGGAGTTAAGGACATCATTCACCAATTTCTAAAATTGCTCAAGATCCATCGCTTTTGATGTGAGATTAACTGACTTCTCACCGAACTCTGAGTTATTGACGTAGGTCAGATGTTGTAAGCTCCTAAACTGATGTACTCCAGGTCTATGAGCCAAAAAGAATCAATGGCATGTAATATAATGCATGTATGCATAAATAACAAACAAACAAACCAAAAGAGTAGGAACAATCCTTCCAACCTTATATCTTTCACACAAAAATGTCGAGTCTCTTTTCTTAGATATATGGTCAATAAAATACGATCATGTGGTATCTTGTTTTGAATCAATTCACTCGGATGGTTTAATCAATAGCTGCATTTTTAAACTTAGAAGTTAGTTTGGTCCAACAAAAGATAGCTTTTATGCTATATTGGATTAGAACTAAATAAAAAGGTTTATTATAAATAGATTTCTCATTCGGAAAAGCAACTAATGATTCATGTCACAGACAAGCTCATGATTAATAATTCTTAGTGTGAATTTGGCCCACAATTAATTTTTAATATTCCATAATTGACCTAACTAATTTGTATGCTCATTTAAGAAAAAGGATTGGGTCATGAAGTGAAAAAGAGTTTTGAGCCCATTTAAGAAAAGTTGTAATTTGAATAAAGTGAAAAATAGTTTTGTTTCAAAGCCCATTGTAAAAAAAATTGTTTAAAAATGAATCTTGGGATTTGCACTTAGACCGTGAGGTAGAAAAGAATTTTGACCCATCTTAGAAAAGTTTTATGTCCAAAGACCATCTTGAAAGTTTCAAAAATAATTTTGGTCTTTTAGTTTTAAGGGAGTAAAACTATTTTTGAGCTTACAATATAATTAAGTCAAATTAGGAAAAGAACAAACCAAATAAGCCATGGTTCAAACCATGATATATCAATCATGTCAAACAACAAGCGTTTGGGTAAAAACCTAAAGAAAGTAACTAGGCCAATTACATGAACTTTGGTCTTTGAGTTGAAAAGTTTTGGCTCTCATAGCAAGTATATACCAAATAGTACAAGGCTATGAGTGCTCATGCCATGCTCGATCTCCATACCTTGAGTGAAAGTATGGTATCCCTTACATAAAACAACATGGGTTACACGGGCGTCCTAACTCACACACACAATGCAATCTAATATAATGCAATAGATAATATCATAATAAGAAAGAATAAAATAATATAAAGACCAATGGAATTAACTTCTCTTATCCAGTGGAGTCACCACTGTGAGAGGGAATTTTCCCCCCACCCCCCACTGGAATGGTTCTTATGATTTTGGCACTGTTAGGCTCAGGGCCTTAGAGAACACAGGCCTAAACCCGAAAAAAATGGAGTTGCCACCCGAACGGGTAGGAAAAAAAGAAAGGAGTGGATGACTCAATTCCTAAGGAATCCCTAAACCCTTATTGGGTTTGAAAAGTTAGGTACGCATGGGGAAGGTGAGAAGTGGCCCTGCATACCCATAACTCCTACTTAAGTAGAACCAGCCTCCTTTTCGGGTCTAAATATTATTGAATTCTTGGTTATTATGACATCATCCATACTACATGCAATTACAGAAATAAATATTTATTATATTAAAATTAAAACAAATTCAAATAAAATAATAAAACGGGCACCCATTTGAAGATGAAAACATGCCCTTACAATGTGTCCAATGTCCAAAATTAAATAAAATAGGTCACCCACCAATTGGTGGAAACATATCATTTACATTTGTCCCAAAGTCTTTAAATAAATTAAACTACAGAAAATAAACAAATTAAACAAATAAGTCATCCACGAGTGGAAACTTACCTTTTACAAGTGTATTAAAAATGTAATCAATAAATACTTAATAATCATCCAAGGTAAAGCAAATAATCAGACAAATAACAAATCATTACATAAACAACTGTAAATTAGGGCTAACCTAATGAAGTTAAAGTTAATTATAAAAATTAAGATTTATAAATAGACCTTAATATTAACCCATTAATGAAATATAGGATGTGATGATGAGAGACGTGCTTATGGTTTATAGGATATGTTTTTGTTGGAGAATTAAGGTTTCTATGTAAGCTAGGGTTTTATATTTATAGAAATTAGGGTTTTTCCTAAACTAGGATTAAGGAAATTAGGGTTCTAGATTTAAGGGTTTTGGAATTAAGGTTCAGGGAATTAGGTTTCTAGAATTAAGTTTTTGGCTTCTATATATTAAGGGTTATGGAATTTGAGGTTTAAGGAATCTTATTTCTAGATATTAGGGTTTGGGGTTTTGGAAATTATGGTTTGGGTTTTACAGACTAGATTTTTAGCTTAATAATACACATTCAACATGCAATGCTAATGTTAACCTATATACTAGGGTTTAAGATGTATAAAATTATGTTTTAAATAAATTAAATTATGTAACAAAAGTCCAAGCCATATTGAACTAAAGTTGTTATATACTAGATTAACTTAAACTACAAATGATCAATTTTAATTTACTTTTGTTGGATTGAATTACAATATAAAGACATCACATAATTATTAAAATAGATTGAATTTAAGAATTCAAACCTAAGTTCATTGGTTCCACCCAATGTGAAGTGTTGAACCAAGCTAGTGGCTTTGAAAGCCTGGATCAATGGAAGTATTGGCCAGTGCCTTTTATTACTGCTTTGTTTCTTGTGTATTATTTCATGTGCTGCTAATTGCTAATTACTCTCTCTATGGCAAATCACTCTATGTTAATTCCTGTCGATCCCCTTCTGGTTGCTCTTAATTATCTATTTATAGGCCAATCAAAGCTTTAACCCTCGAAACCCTGATCTGCTAATTTGAGCTTTATCCAAAGTCTAGCTTGATTAGGAAACTAAAACTGTTGGCCAAATTCTTTTAGAATTATGGTTCATGTAGATTTGGCATGTCCAAATCGACATGGATCCATCCCATGTCGATTTGAAGTGTCCAAATTGACATGAACTTAGGCTTATGTCACCTTGGACCCATCCTAACTCAAACTAGTCTAATATTTTTAGCATTTGGACTGAACAAATTTAATTTGGGCTAATTCAGGATTTTACAAGATTAATTAATTTAATTTGGGCCTTTCCAAATTGGATCATCCTATTTAAAAGCTATAAACTAGGTTTAAGCCTTTTAATATTGGAATGAATTTAGTTTGACCATCTTTAATTAGGATCATACTAACTTGGGCTAAAATCAATGGTTTACAAGCTCTGATATCAATTGTTATCCCAAGATAGTAACAAAGTAGAGAAGAATGAACACAAATAATTTATAGTGGTTTGGATTCTTCAATCCTTCGTTCACTTTCCCAACAAACTTATTGAGGTTCTAATATCTTTGAGTTTTTACAAGCACAACTCAAACTTGGTGTTTGCACAAGCGCACACCAAACTTTTTACAATGGATTTGAGAATTCCTCATAACCCAACAAGAGTTTTATCCAGGCTCACTATAAAACCTAGTGTTTCTAAGATCACACTAAACTTACACAATGGTGTTTAATGTTCACACCCAACATTCAATTACAATAAATGTAAATTTTGATTTAAAGAAATGAAAGTTGTTTTTCTTGGCTATTTGCTATTTAAATCTCTACAAAAACTAAGTTCTTTCAACTATTTATAGCCATCTTAAATTCAACTAGCTGTTTGTATAATAATTGGTGGGTACCAAAATGTTTGGTCAATGCTTCCCACTTCAATCATTGAGCATAAAAACTTTACAGTCGGATTTCCATTAGTCTAGTCGTACTAGGCATTGGTACAATAGTCGGATTTCCATTAGTCTAGTCATGCTAGGCATTGGTACGATCGAACTAGGGTTGGTTTGGTCATGCTCTTCAATTTTCTCACAACGTTTTTCCAATGGTTACACATGGCATTCATTTATTAAGTGGATAAGTAACATCTTTAATTTTTTAAATTCCATTTCACTGGTTCGGTCGGGCTCATTATGGTTGGGTTAGACTTTAGCTAGTAAGCTAAGAAAATAGGAGTGCCACTGGGATTTTCATTTATTGTTTGATCCAGTCAAACTAACTACTGGTTCGGTTGGACTAACTATTGGTCCAGTTAGAATATTTGGTTTGGTCAAAATCTATGAGTACTATCTGGTTGTGATCTCTACTGGATGTTTAGCGTCAAACTATCTATGTTATGAGCGGACCATTCATGGTATGTGGCATTGTGAGAGACTGATGGTTGTGATCTCTACTAGATGAATTTCCTTGAAAGCTTAGGCGTTGGTCAGTCAGTCTTCTATCTAGTCTGGCCAGACTTCTTGTAAAACTTCAATTCTTTAAGTTCTTACAAAATTAAACTTGGTGCAATCTCCTTTTTTACTTCCAAAATTAAACTTCAGTTTGATTGCCTAAGATCAAAATCAAGCCAAGGGTTTGGCTAACAATCTCCTTCTTTTTTACTTTGTTAATTAAATTGAATTGTTAAAAATTTTACAAGTTTTAATGTCTAAGGAGTATTCTCCCCCTAAACACGTTACTATTAATTTTCTTTGGATTAAACTCCCACTTAATAAGTTATCTTTCTATCCTTTGGCAAATTGTTACAATTTATTTGATCATATAATAATTAAATCAATTTGATTATTCTGCCCCCTTTGATTTTGAATTCAATTATATTACTTCTCCCCCTTTGACAAAGGAAAAACATTGAATATAAGAAATCAATGAATCACAAGTGCAAACAATGAATATCAAAACAACTACTTTATTAAAATCATAAAAGAAAATTAGTGACGAATTTAACAACAGAATAAATCCATAGGTAAATCCATAACTAAAACTGGTACCAATTGAGTTTAGCAATGAACTAGAAAATCCATCGCTAATTCCATAGTGAAATCTAGCACCAAATGTTGGCGCTAAGAATTTAACGATGGTAATACATATCTGTCACTAAAATTTATTACTAAAAATTAGTGACAACCAATAACTGTCACTTATAAATAAAATTATTAAATTTTAAGATAATTAAATGATATATCCATCGCTGAAAAAAAATAAAATTATTAGTGGCGAACAAAATTAGTCACTAAAATATTAAAATATTTAATTTTTTATTTAAAAAATAACGACAGTTGTTATCCTTTGCTAATATTAAATATTTAAAAAATGGGCATGATTTTTGTATGGGCTTTTAGCGATGGAAATTATTTTCGTTGTTAATTTTGTTGCTAAAATTTCATCGCTAATTTTAAATATTTTAAAATACGAAAGAGATTTTTATACAGGCTTTTAGTGACGGAACTAAATTTCGTCACTAATAATAATTTTTAAAAAAATAAGACTCAACTTTTTAGCAAATAAATTGAATTCCGTCGCTAATTCGATTACTTTTTTTCCTTCATTTCTTTCTTCTTCTTTCTTTCGTTCTCTCTCTCTTTCTTCTTTCTTTTTCTCTTTTTCTCTTTCTCCTTCTTCTTTCTTTCTTCTTTTTTTCTTTTTTCATTCATTCTTTTTTTCCTTTTTCTTTCTTTATTCTTTCTCCTCTCTCTCTTCTTTTTTTTTTCCTCTTCATCCTCTTTCTCCTTTCTTCTCTTGCCATTGATTAGGAAATATCACCGGTCGTTCATCCACCAATTGAAGGTATGTATTTTTTTCAGCTTATTTATTTATTTATTTATATTTTGTAGATAGTAATAATTTTTAGAATAAATATTAAAATTTTTTTGAATAAATAATATTTAGAAAAAGAATTTTTAGAATTTATTTGGTAGAATAATTTGTAGAAATTATTTAGTTGAATAATTTATTTTTAGATTGAATAAATTATTTGATTGAATAAATAATTTTTAGAATAAAATTTTTGAAATTATTTGATAGAATGATTTATATTTTAAATAATTGTTAGATTAAATTTTGTTTAGCAATTATTTAGTGGAATAATTTATTTTTATATTGAATATATATTTGTTAAAATAATAATTTTTAGAATGAATAAATTATTTGGTTGAATATATTATTTGTTAAAAAAATAATTTTTAGAAAAAATTATTTCTTAGAGAAATTCGTTAAAAAAATAAATGATTTGTAGAAAAATAATTAAGTTGTTAAAGAAAAATGTTTTTTAGAAATTATTTAGTAAAGAATTTAATTTTTGTGTAAATAAATTATTTATTAGAATAAATATTTTTTGAAAGAAATTATTTAATAGAATAAATTATTTTTGAGAATAAATTATTTTAGAAATTAAAAATAAAAAATTTATTTTTAACAAAATAAAATAGTTAAAAATAAAATATTTTTTAAAAAATAAAATAAATTATTTTTTAAAATAAATTTATTTTTTTTTTAAAAAAATAATAATTTAGCGACAGATACTTTGTCTTCATTAAAGGACGATAAGAAAAAAAAATAACAACAGACTATATATAATTAGCAATGGAAAAACTCATCAATAAATATTGGCAGCATCAAATTTTTGTCGCTATTTTTTCACCGACAACATGAATAACTACAAATGCTAATTAATCGCTAATCTATCGCTAATAACTATTAGTGATGAATTTTTTAGTAGATCCGTTACTAATTCTTTTTTTTTTTTTTGTAGTGGTTCTAAAGGTCTAGAAGTACTTACAATATTTTTAGATTTGAAAGAATATTTTCTAGAAGTAATTTATTCCATTCGAACCCTAAAAATATGAATTCAAAACCCTAATTGTACATATTTTAATTCTAGCTTATATATTAAACCCTAATTTTTCATGTCTTAGTCCTAGTTTGTACATAAAACCCTAATTGCATATTCTTAATGTTAGTTTTAATTTAAAATCCTAGTATTGTTAGTTTAGCTTAAATTGTTTGCACTATGTAATTTATTCCTTATGTGTGGTGCCTTATATTTCATTAAGGGGTTAATGTTAAGATTTGCTCATAAATTACATTTTTTTTTATGATTTCATTTTATTTAAGTTCTAATTTATTATTGTTTAATGATTATGTGCTTTATTATTATTTATTTGCTTATAGATTGTAATTTCTTATTATTAAGGATTTTGAGACTGTAAAAGGCATGTTTCCAATTTGTGGGTGCCTTGTTTATTTTATTTAATTTATTTTTGGGACAATTGTAAGGAACATGTTTCCACCTATGGTGGGTGTCCCATTTTATTTATTTTTCTTTCTTTTTGGACATTGAACATTGTAAAGGCATGTTTCTATCGTTTGATGGGTGCCCATTTTGTTTGATTTATTTCAATAATATGATGATTGTTTATATCCTTTATAATTGCATGTAATATGGATAATGTTATAATAATCTAAGAATTCAATAATATTTAGACCTGAAAAGAAAGCCGGTTCCAATGAACCAGGTGTTATGAGAGTGCTGGGTCATTCTCACCTTCCCCATGAGTATCCAACTTTTCGAACCCAATAGGGGTTGGAAATTCCTTAGGAATCAAGTCATTCACCCCTTTCATTTCTTTTCCAGCTTGTCCGGATGGTGACTCTATTTCTTTAGTTTAGGCCTGTGTTCTCTAAGGCCCAGAGCCTAACAGTGTCGTAGTCGCAATAACCATTCCATTGAGAGTGGGGAAAAAATCTCCGCTCACACACCCTTTCTTATCAAAGCTATAAACCACAACCTACACTAAAAAAGAAAAAAGATTTCTAATGCATATCACCCAAACTTAAGATTTTGCATTGTCACCAGTGCAATAAGTAATGCAATTAAATAAAAGATGATATATGCAACTAGGTCCAATGCAAATATGGATAAGTAGATAAAATGCAATAAAATAGGTGAAGTGAAGAACACCTAAAATTATACTTCAAGAGGTGGTGATTATGATGGACATAGTGAAGTGATCCTCTTGTTGTGCTTGTTACTTCTTTGCCTTCTTAGCCATTTTTTTCTTTGACCTAAATAAAAGAAAAATAACCATTACACAAAGCACTATATATTATATAATTATTATATATATAATGTTGCAATAAAATAAAATAAATAAAAAATATATATTAAAAATATATAAGCTAAAAGAATAATAGAGAAAAAATAAATAAAGAAAAAAAATCAAGTGGTGATAGTGTTGTGTTGTGAGAAAAAAAATTAAAGGTGAAAAATAAATAAATAAATAAAAGAAAAAAAAATTTTAAGCAACTTAAAAGAAATCAGTGAAAAAAAATTAAAAATCACAAAGTGAAAAAGAAAGTCAGTGCCTTTCATAGTTTTAGGCTGGAGTATCTTTTTTGGTGTCTTTTGAGCTTATTGTGTTGAGGATCCATACAGCCGACCCCAACTTGTTTGGGACTAAGGCTTAGTTGTTGTTGTATACAAAAAACTAGTTAATGCTAAAATTAATTATTTAATCAACTAATTTATACTAATAATAAAAAATTAACTAATTAATACTAATTAAGTAAAATGATAAATTTAATTTGTTCGGTTGTCCCTCACTAGCGCTTTATTTTACGTCGAAAGCTCAACATAGCTACTTTCTTTTACTTGAGTTGGAAAGGTAAAACAATAGATACAAGGATGCAACTGATGCTCATTAACCTTGAAAATCTTACCTCCAATTTGAAGTTCTACTACTCCATGAGGAAAAATTCTTGAAACAATGAACGAACCACACTATCGAGATTGAATTTTTCTGGAAAGATTTTATGATAGGACTTATATAGAAAAATTTTTGGCCTACCTCAAAATCTCACAGTGTACTATGCTTATCATTCTCCAAATTCACAATTTTTTTGATAGAAGGCACTACAAGGGCTAATTGTTTTTCTAAGTTTTTGACTTCTTATTTCATATTCTTATTCTTTCTTAATTCTAAAACCTGCACTTGATCATTCTTTACCATGTTATTACAATACATAATCTGGGCCGATTTATTACTTCTTCCACACATTCATCAATAATATCAACCATGCTACAATAAAAAAAATGAGATGGTTTTTTACAAGCATTAAAAACATTAACATTTACCTTTTTTGTCGTACCCTTAGTGTTAATTTACTTTGTTGAACATCAATGAGTGCATGCCTGGTACTGAGGAAGGTTCTTCCTAAAATTAGAGGTACTTTCCCTTCGTCCTCAATGTCAAAGACTATAAAATCAATAGGAAAGATAAAGTTATCCACCTTGACAAGGTCATCTTCAATTGTTCCTAAAGGATGCTTGATTGATCTATCTACTAACTATAAGGATATAGTAATAGGTTTGACTTCTCTCCAGCCTAATGTTTAAAATAAAGACAAAGGCAATAGATTGACGCTCGCACCAAGATCATATAATGCTTTACCACACCCATTATTTCCTATTTTGCAATCAATAACAAAAATTCTTGAATCTTTTAATTTTTGAGGTAGTTTCTTTTGAATGATGGCATTGCATTCGACGATCAAGCTCACTGTCTTATTGTAGACCCTTAATTTTGGCCCTAAGTTGGTACGATCTTAATTAAAGAATGCCAAAATAAATTTGATCCGACTTTAAAATATTTAAACCTAGTTTATAATTTTTAAAGAAGTCGGTTCGGATTAAAGAGGCATAAATTCAATTGTAAAACCCTAAAATCAAGTTGAATCGGCCCAAATTAAAACTTTTTGGTCCATAAGTTAAAAAAGGCAAGAATAATTCGAGTCAGGCCGGCCGGGGATACATGAGCATGCTTGATGTCGATCTAGTAGCCAAGATCAACATGAGGTTGGACTCATGTCTACCTGGGCAACCAGGTCGACATGGCCTTAACTCATGTCGATCTAGTTGTCCAGATCGACATGGTTTCAATTAGTTTCCTAATTGAACTAAAATTTATTTTAAGGAAGGATTGATATTAGGGTTAAGGATTCTGAGTGAGGTTTTTGCCTATAAATAATAACATTTTAGATTCTAATAAGGGTCGGTAATTAACAATAAGAGGATTAGGAACAACAAACAGAGAAGAACAACAACAATTTTTTGAGAACGAAGGAGACAACAAACAGAAATATCAAGACAACCAAAGAAGAAGGTAGAGTACATACTGTCTTCACATTGTTCATCCAGAAATCAAATTTTTTGATGGAACCAAAGATGGAGGTTTGATCTTTAATCATATTCATGCTCACAGTAGCTTCATTTTCTTTGATTAATAAGAACATGCAGTAACTTGATCTTTGAATGTGCAGTAACTTGATCTTTGAACATGCAGTAAATTGATCTTTATTTTAATAACTTTAATTGTTTGCTTTAGTTAATACATTAATCAGTTGGTGTTCGTAACTCCACTTGCATATTTTATAAAAAACTTAAAACTACCTAGTAGCTGTTGAGGATTTAAATTAATTGTCAGAATCTATTTTGTTTACTAAAACTTCAAGAACCATAAGTTATTTTATTGAAACTCAAAACCTTAAATTATTTTTCCAAAACTTTAAACCCTAAATTATTCCATTAAAGTCTCACAACCCTAATTATTTTCCAAATTCTCAATTTATCTCCAAAATCAATGTTTCTTCTAAAAAGATAAATCAAAACCTTGATTTATTTTAAAGCTTGTCACCCCGTAACCCTTTCCCCAAACTATTCTACCTAAAGCCACCAAAACCCTAATTGCAAAACTCTAGTTCCCAAAACCCTAATCCAAGAAAACCTTAATTTATTCCTGAAATTCCATAACCTCATTTTTTCAAACCCCCATCCAAAAAACCTTAAAAACCTCAAACCTTGATTCTAGTGGCCAAACCTAAAAAATCTTAAACCCTAATTCCAATCTTTTAAAATTATAAACTCTAGTTTCCAAAACCCTATTTTCTAAATACTAAACCCTAAAATCTAAATTTTCAATACCAAAACCTACAACCCTAAAAGCCAGTTTCTAAAATTTTATGGGGCGCTACCTCCTTGACCCCACCCCCCCCCCCCCCCCCCCCCCCCCGCCCGCTAATCGGCTAGCAGGACAGGCGTATGGGCTCGTCGAAGGGGTCAATATTCATTTGTGTATTATGAGTCTGTGTATTTAACTTTCCTTTTTCCAAAGCCCTAATTCAGTAATTAAAATTCTAAAACCCTATTTTAAGATGCGAACCCTAAATTTATATATTTATTATTTTATTTAATTTTAGATTTGATTATGTAATTTATTATATGTTTTGATTTTCAATGCTTGATTTATTTAATTTATCATGGATGGATATTTTCTTTATTATTATGATTATTATTTGTTTATTTTGGTATTAAAATTGTAAGAGGTATGTTTCCATTATTGGGTACCTCATTAATTAATTTTCTTGTAATTTAAATTATTTTTATATTTTGGAATTAATGCAAAGGACATCTTCCCACCTTTCGGTGGGTGTCCTATTTAGTTTTAGACATGGACGATGTAAGGACATGTTTCTATCCTCGGATGGGTGTTCATTTATTTGCTTTGTTTGAACATTGCTTTGATTTTAATATAATGATGCTTTATTTAAATTGTTGCATGTAGTATGAATAATATTATTATATTTAAGAATTTTATAATATTAAGACTTGCAAAGGAGGCCGGTTCCAATGAACTGGGCATTGTAGGGGTGCTGAGTCATTTCTCACCTTCCCCACACGTACCCAACTTTCTAAACCCATTAGGGGGTTAGAGATTCCTTAGGAATCGAGTCATCCACCCCTTTTTTTTCCCGGCCCATCCTTGAGCCTAAACAGTGCCGATGTTGCAATAACCATTCCATCGGGATTGGGGCAAAAATCCCCGCTCATAGTGGTGACTCCACTGGGGATAAGAGAAGTTGATTCTGTTGGTCTTTATATTATTCTATTCTTTCTTATCATGATATTATCCATTGCATCATATTAGATTTGCATCGTGTGCGTGAGTTAGGATGCCCGTATTACCCGTGTTGTGTTATGTGAGGGATGCCATACTTTCACTCAAGGTATGAAGATCGAGCATGGTATAACCACTCATAGCCTTGTACCATTTGGTATATACTTGCTATGGGAACCTAAGCCTTTTAACCCAAAGACTAAAGCCCATGTAATTGGCCTAGTTACTGTCCTTAGGTTTTTACCCCAAATGTATATTGTTTGACTATGGTTAGTTTATCTTGGTTTAAATCATGGCTTATTTGGTTTGTTCTTTTTCTAATATGACCGTAGCACATTTGTAAGCTCAAATTAAAATTTTCTCTAAATCCCAAAGACCAAAGCTATTTTCAAAACTTTTCAAGGTGGTCTTTCAATATAAAACTTTTCTAAAAAAAACAAATCAAAAATTCTTTTATCATGACTCAAATACAAAGCCCAAAATCCATTTTTTCAAAAATCTTTTTACAATGGGTTTTTCAAACAAAACTATTTTTGCATTTCATCCAGTCTTTTCTTACAAAGAGCTTACGAATTATTTAGGTCAATTATGGAAATACCAAAAATCAATTGTGAGCCTAGTTTATACTAAGAATTATTAATCATGGGCTTGCTTTTGGCATGAATCATTAGTTACTTTTTCAAGTGAGAAATCTATTTATAATAAACCTCTTAATTTAGTTTTAATATAATATAGCATAAAATCTATTTTAGTTGGTTGAATGGATTAAAGCCTAATTAATGGGAATTATCATGAACTGTCCATTTTTGAAAATATAACTATTGGTTGAAACGTCCGAGGGAAATATTCAAAAACAAGATACCCCATGTTGGTATTTGGTTAACCATATACCTAGGAAAAGAGACTCGCCATTCGTGTGTGGATGTTATAAGGTTGGAAGGAATGTCCTAATTATCTTTCTATCTATTGTTTGTGTATACATGCATACATGCATACATTTTCATCTCATATCATTTATCCTCTCTGGCTCACAGCCCTAGATTACGATGGTTCAAAAGCTTACGACAATCCGACCTACGCTAGAGATAAAGAATCTAGCAGCGACTCAATCACTTTCTCACTAAAAGAAATGGAGCCTGAACAAATTCAAAGAATGATGGATGAAGCCCTCAATGCCAAGATGGAAGAAATAAAGGAGGCCCTGACTGAGACCATGAAGAATCAATTGGCTGCAATTTTAGGGAACAATGTCAAAGTATCTGCTAGCACCAAGAAGCCAAAGGACAAAGGGAAGGCTAAAGTTGGTGAAATGGCTTTTGATGATGATAAGGTGATAATTAATGATGATGACGGTTGGGCTAAATACTTCCAAGATCCTCAAGACAAAAAGGAGCCGAAGGTTGTTGAGAAGACAACTGTTGAAAAGACCAAGACATCTAATGTTGAGAAGATGATTGCTGATTTAGAAAAGAAATTTGAGAAGAAACTGAAAACCAAAGAGATCTCCAAGATTAACAAACTATTTGAACAAGATGAGGAGGTCCCTTATAAGTTTAAGATGCCTTCCTTTGCTAGATACAATGGTACTGGAAACCCTTATCTCCTTGTGAAGCAGTACATCACTGTTATGCAGTCTGCTCGAGCTACTAAAGCTCAAACTCTAAGATATTTCATGCTCTCATTGAACCCTATTGTCCAAAATTAGTTTAACACCTTAGAGGAAAGTACTCAAAAAGATTAGGACATGTTGTGCAAGGCTTTCATTCAACAATATGGGTATAATGTAGAGCTGGAAGTAACCTTTATGAGGTGGAAGCCATTAGGCAATGACCAAATGAGAATTTTGTGGACTATATGAAAAGATAGAGAAATAAGGATGGTTTGCTCAAGAAGAGGCCCGATGAATCTGATCAAATAAGGATGATTGTGAGAGGGGTGTTGCCTAGTCTTCATGAAAAAATGTCTCAAACACTCATCTGTGATTTCAAAGATCTTCTCCAAGCTAGTCTGCAAATTGAAGAATGGGAAAGGGAGAAGAATCGCTTTCAATAAGAAGGAATGAGAAAGGGAACTACCAGTCTGGAAATCAAAGCACGCAAAAAGAAGTTGATGTTAATACAATTGGTCAAGCAAATAGAAGGCAGTTTTCAGATCTGGGGAGGCCTTTATCTTGGGTCTTCAACAAGTTACAAAAGAAGGGACTATTATAGCCATTGGCCCCTCGACCTTTGCCGAATCCTTTACCCCAAAAATTTGATACTAAAGCCTTTTGTCAGTTTCATCGAACACAAGTACATGAGACAGACAAATGCTTGCTACTAAAACATGAGATCCAAAATTTAATTGATAGTGGTGAGCTGCCTGAGCCTGATAAGCCTAGCACAAAAGACAATCATTTGCCAAGGTTCAACAGAGTACCACCACCAGTAACCTTCATGGTAGGAAAAGGATTGGAAGAAGATTTTGTCTTATCCTCTTTTCTAGATGGGCATGTTAAAGATGTGAAAGGAAAAGAAGCTTAACTCAGCAAACTTTCCTTAGCTTGAATGTTACTTTTCAATTTTTCTTTCTTTAATATTTATTTAAAACAATCGTGTTTTTCAAATTTTATTTTTGTTTGAATAAATTACTTTTATCAAAATTTTCGTTGGTCTTTGTTCATTTTGGTGCTCAACCAATGAGGAATCTAGCTTGATAATTCATGAATTAATATATTTATGCATCATGATTCGAATGACTTTACGAGGTGAGGGAATTACTCTATAGCATTGAGTTGTATATACTTACTTAGAGAGGGCCCCTGCATAATTACCTTTGTATAGGTCCTAGTCAGTCTTAGAACATGCTTTGACAAACTTTCAAGGTGAAATTGAACTCTGCTTATTTTAAGAGAGAAATGATCTAGGCATTTTTTGGTTAGCCAACAACTAGTATCCACCCTATTAAATATCAATCCCTTGTTGTCCCTTTGAGCCTTCATAAAATTTTAGCTTTCTTTTCATTGGCTTACAAACCCCAACAACCTACCCTGAGCTATTGTGATACTTTTGAGAAGTCTTATGATCACTAAGATGAAGAGAAAAGAAGATTAAAGAAAGAAATGAATAGTTAAGACCATGAAGATAGTTGAAATTCTCAAGACCATAAGGGTAGTTGAAGTTCTCAAGACCATAAGGGATGTTGAAGTTCACCTAATATCTCCAATCTATTAAGATAACATCAGAGTAATAAATGATTTATCCTTGTTAAAAGAGATTTATGTCATTCCACTCATCCATTATAAAAATATAAGTTGGTACAAACAAGACAACTCTGCTGGAGCTAGGACCAAAAAAAAGAAAAAAAAAGAGAAAGAAAAGAAAGAAAAAAGAAAAAAGAAAAAAGACAAACAAAAAAAAAGAAGAAAGAAGAAAATAAAATAAAACCCAAAAATGGTTCAAAAAGCCAACTGAGTTCTCTTTTACCTAAGGCAACAAAAGGCTTCCAATTGGTTTATAAAGATAGTTTGACTTAAATTGGTCCAACCCCACCAAAGATTTGATCAAAATCAGAGAAAAAAGAGAAAGGCCATCCAACTCTTGAAAGTTTTGTACTTGACATTCCTACAAGGAAGAAGGACAAAATGATAAAATTCTCAAAGAAATAGAAGGAGTAAGAGAAAGAAAGATAAAGAAAAGAAAAAAGAAAGAAATGAATATGGGTACACGGGTTTAAGTGAGATAGTTTGGATAAGCATGCAAATGAGATAGTGGAGATAGTTTAGATAAGCATGCATATGAAATAGACAATATTTAAACTCAATGAGACCTTTGGCCAAGTAATGTGTATGTGCCTATCTGAAGTGCAACAATTCTTGATTAAATAGAAATGATTCCCGAACTTAGTATGGTAACTAGGGTTGTCATGTTATAGATATGTTAATTTAGAATATCAAGTCCTAAGGTACATTGATAATTTTTTGGAAAAGCCAACATTTGATTTCAAAATCAAAATTAAAAAAAAAATTACAAAGCCTTCAAGTTAAGGGAGGTATGTCGAATCATTGAACCTCAAAGGAAACATTGGGCAAAGTAAATGATTATTAGCAAGGTCTTGAAGAAGCTACCAGCTGACATGCCAAAACATAGTTTGGAATGGATATGTCCCTGACTCCACTGCTTGGGTCTCACCACTCATGTTCTCAACATCTTGAAGATAAAAGCCATAAATGTGAAGCATTTTGTCATTCCAAAGCAAGACCTGAATGGGCATCGGAAAGAAATCTGTGAAAATATTTTAGCTGATAACCTCAGTCTATGAGTCGATGGAACCATTATAAGTATTATTCATGCATATCATGCATACATGAGCATATCACATCGCACTTTCTTGTCTTGTATTGTCTATTCTTTGTCAAAGTGAACAGCAAACACCTTGTGATGTAAAGAATCAAAAAAAGATATTGAATTAGGGGGGCATGAAAAGCCTATTGCTTGAGGAAGCTCCAGTAATTTTACACGAGAAAGAAGAAATGCATGCTTGTCCGAAGAACTAGATAATCTACAAACATCAACCAAAGCCCGCATAAAAAAATCATGGGTTTTAGCCTACACAGGGGGCAAAGTTTCTCTCTGTCAAAAATTTGAGTTTATGCATGTACAAAACATTTTGAGACTCACTTCCAATATTTTACCACGCAGGGGGCAAGGAGAAGATATGAAGGCTAGCTAAATGGCTGAAATTTTTTGCTTTGCAAAAAGTGCAAAGGAAGAACAAAGAGAATGGAAAAAGAAGAAAATTAGAACTCTCAAAAGAATGAAGATGCAAAAAGACAAAAGATCAGTCCAGCTAAAAGAGCTGAGGCCAGGGTAAAGACCCGATTTCCAATGGATAAAGATCTATATTTCAAGGGTAAAGACCCGATCTCTAATGGATAAAGATCCATGTTTCAAGGGTAAAGACCCGATCTCTAATGGATAAAGATCCATGTTTCAAGGGTAAAAACCCCATCTCCAATGGATAAAGATCCATGTTTCAAGGGTAAAGACCCGACCTCCAATGGATATAGATCCATGTTTCAAGGGTAAAGAAATGGATAAAGATCCATGTTTCCATGTTTCAAGGGTAAAGACTCGACCTCCAATGGATAAAGATCCATTTTCAAGGGTAAAGACCCGACCTCCAATGGATAAAGATCCATGTTTCAAGGGTAAAGACCCGATCTCTATTGAATAAAGATCCATGTTTCAAGGGTAAAGACCCGATCTCCTATGGATAAAGATCCATGTTTCAAGGGTAAAGACCCGATCTCTAATGGATAAATATCCAAGTATCAAGGGTAAAAACCCGACCTCCAATGGATAAAGATCCATGTTTCAAGGGTAAAGACCCGACCTCTAATGGATAAATGTCCATGTTTCAAGGGTAAAGACCCTGTGACCAGGGATTTTCGCCCCCACTCCCGGTGGAATGATTCTTGCAACTTCGACACTGTTTAGGCTCAGGGCCTTAGAGAACATGGACCTAAGCCAGGAGAAAAATGGAGTCGCCACCCGGACTGGCCGAGAAAAAGAAAGGGGTGGATGACTCAATTCCTAAGGAATCCCCAACCCCCTAATAGGTTTGAAAAGTTGGGTACATGTGGAGAAGGTGAGAAATGGCCCAGCACCCCCGCAATGCCTAGTTCATTAGAACCAGCCTCCTTTGCAGGTCTTAATATTATAAAATTCTTAAGTGTAACAATATTATCCATATTACACGCAACAATTAAAATAAAGCATCGTTACATTAAAAATCAAAGCAATGTCCAAACAAAGCAAATAAATGGACACCCATCCGAGGATGGAAACATGTCCTTACATCATTCATGTCTAAACTAAATAGGACACCCATCGAAAAGTAGGAACATGTCCTTTACATTGGTCCAAAATATAAAAGCAATTTAAATTACATTGAAATTAATTAATGAGGTACCCACAAAGTGGAAACATACCTCTTACAACATTTGGAAATTAAAAAAAAATCGATAAAAGTAAATAACCATTCATAAGAAATAAATTATTCATCAAAGATATTAAACATCAAACAAAATATATAATAAACATTCATCCAATGTAAATAAAACAGTAAATATATTAACTTTAGGGATCCATACATTAATTAGGGTTTCTAGAGTTTTATACTCAATAACTAGGGTTTTGAGAAATATTTTTAAGCAATAGCATAGCTACTGGATGTTTAAAAGACTTAAGGTTTTGGATGTTTTATGAAAATAATGTTACTGCGACTTAAAAAAGGTAGGTTTAGTTAGGGTTTTAAGCAAACTTCATGAATTAGGGTTTTATGGTTTGAAATCTTGATTTTGTTTTGCCGTGATCAAAGGTAATTATGGTTTTAGTATTGACTATAATAACTACTTAAGTATTTTTGGATGAATCAAAAATAGAAAGTCTTTAATGGAGCTATATGAAAGATGAAAATATCCCAGTGAATAAAATTATAAAAAGCTACTGTGAAGATTTGAAAACATAATTTGAATTTATGGTTTGAATAAATTAGGGTTTAGGTTTGTATTTTGAATAAAGCTACTGTATTTTGATTGATCATAATAAAGGAAGTTAAATATAAAGATTTATAATACACAAATAAATATTGACCCGAGCCCACATAGTGGTCCCGCTAGCCGGTTAGCCGGCGGGGTCAAGGGGGCAGAGCCCCTTGCGGGGTCGGGGCCTGGACCCCGAAGATTTTGAAAATTGGCTTTTATGATTGTAGGTTTCGGTGTTGAAAATTAAGATTTTGGGGTTTAAGATTTAGAAAATAGGGTTTTGAAATTGGAAGAAACCAGTGTTATTTTTAAAAGAATAATGCTTACTGTGTGATTTTGGAAAGAAGGATTAATTAGGATTAAATCTTTTGATGCTTAAAAAAAATAAGGCTAATGACTTTTTGGAATAGAGATTAGGTTAGGGTTTTAAAGTTTTTGGAAACAGAAGAAACGATTTAGGGTTTTTGAAGTTTTAGAAACAGAAGGATGATTTAGGGTTTTTGAAATTTTTGATCAAATTGTTTGATGAAACAATTAATCCAATTTGAATGATGAAGCTACTGTAAAGAAATAAATAAAAGAAAATAGAGATTCAAACATGTGTTCATTGGTTCCACCAAAAATTGATTTCTGGATGAGCAATAACAAAGGCAAGGCTGCTGCCTTTGATGGATTGATTGCTTCTTCTTGCTCCTCTCAAATCTGAAGTCCCAAGTTTAACTCTAGTAAAACAAATTTTCGATCCCCTAATCAAAGTCCCATCCCTTAATTTTGAGTTTTAAAGTATTATTTATAGGAAAAATTATAAGACTAATTCTAATTGTTTAAGGAAACTAAAATTAATTAGAAAAAGAAACCGAAACCAAATATAATTTGGTTTTCAAAAAAATTGCATTGGAAAAATTTCGCTGGCAAAAACTACGAACGTTGGCGAAAACTGCGAAAGCTGGTGCGAAATTGCGAGTGACTACGCGCGCTGGCTGGGTGGCCAACCAATTCACCGCAGGAAATTCCTACGGGCAAATTGGCCTTGGCCAATTAGACCTTCGGTGATAAAAAATTTTCGTCGCCGATTTTTCTGTAGCCGATTTTTATTTTTATTTATTTAATTATTATTATTTTTTTTGTTTATTTTTTTGTTTATTTTTATTAACTTCACCATTTTTTTATTTTTATTAAAAATTATAAATACTAAATACTAAAATAAATATTATTTAATTAAAATACCACAAAAATTATTTTAGACTATATAAAAAATAACGGACCAGACTAGGTCAAAAATTAAAGGTCTACAGACCCAACCTCCAATGGATAAAGATCCATATTTCAAGGGTAAAGACCTGACCTCCAATGGATAAAGATTCATGTTTCAAGGGTAAAGACCCGATCCCTAATGGATAAAGATCGATGTTTCAAGGGTAAAGATCCAATTTCCAATAGATAAAGATCCATTTTTGGTGGCAAAGACCCACAATCCATAAAAAAATGGAACAAAAAGTTAAGCCAAAATTCTCAACTGATAAAAGGTCAGTCATGTTGCTTTTCACTCTCTTCTACTGAAAGTCTCAGATCGCTCAAGCAGGAGGTAAACTGTAGACCCTTAATTTTGGCCCTAAGTTGGTACGGCCTTAATTAAAAAATGCCATAATATATTTGATCCGACTTTAAAATATTTAAACCTAGTTTATAATTTTTAAAGAAGTTGGTTCAGATTAAAGAGGCACAAATTCAATTGTAAAACCCTAAAATCAAGTTGAATTGGCCCAAATTAAAACTTTTCGGTTCATAAGTTAAAAAGGCAAGAATAATTCGAGTCAGGCTGGCTGGGGAGACATGAGCAATTGCTCATGTCGACCTGGAGGGACCAGGTTGACATGAGCATGCCTCATGTCGATCTGGCAACTAGATTGACATGGCCTTAACTCATGTCGAACTGGTTTCCCAGATCGACATGAGGTTGGACTCATGTCGACCTAGGCAACCAAGTCAACATGGCCTTAACTCATGTCGATCTGGTTGCCCAGATCGACATGGTTTCAATGAGTTTCCTAATTGAACTAAAATTTATTTGAAGGATGGATTAATATTAGGGTTAAGGATTGTGAGTGAGGTTTTTGCCTATAAATAATAATATTTTAGACTTTAATAAGGGTCGGCAATTAAGATTAAGAGGATTAGGAACAATAAATAGAGAAGAACAGCAGCAGTTTTTTTAGAACAAATGAGACAACAAACAGAAATATCAAAACAACCAAAGAAGAAGGCAGAGTACATACTGTCTTCACAATGTTCATCCAGAAATCAAATTTTTTGGTGGAACCAACAATGAAGGTTTGATCTTTAATCATAAATTATTCATGCTCACAGTAGCATTGTTTTCTTTGATTAATAAGAACATGCTGTAACTTGATCTTTGAACATGCAGTTAATTGATCTTTGTTTTAATAATTTTAATTGTTTGCTTTAGTTAATACAATAATCAGTTGGTGTTCGTAACTCCACTTACATGTTTTATAAAAACCTTAAAACTACCCAGTAGCTGTTGAGGATTTAAATTAATTGTCAGAATCTATTTTGTTTACTAAAACCTCAAGAACCGTAAGTTATTTTATTGAAACTCAAAACCTTAAACTATTTTTCCAAAACTTTAAACCCTAAATTATTCCATTAAAGTCTCTCAACCCTAATTGTTTTCCAAAATCTCATTTTATCTCCAAAGTTAATGTTTCTTCTAAAAAGATAAATTAAAACCTTGATTTATTTTAAAGCTTGACACCCCGTAACCCTTTCCCCAGACTATTCTACCTAAAGCCATCAAAACCCTAATTGCATAACTCTAGTTTCCAAAACCCTAATCCAAGAAAACCATAATTTATTCTTGAAATTCCAAAACCTCATTTTTTCAAACCCCCATCCAGTAAACCTAAAAAACCTCAAACCCTAATTCCGATGGCCAAACCTAAAAAATCTTAAACCCTAATTACAATCTTTTAAAATTATAAACTCTAGTTTCCAAGACCCTATTTTCTAAATACTAAAGCCTAAATTCTTAATTTTCAACACAAAAATCTACAACTCTAAAAGCCAATTTCTAAAATTTTTTGCGGCGCTACCCCCTTGACTTCTGCCTACTAACCGGCTAGCGGGACAGCTGTATGGGCTCGTTGAAAGGGTCAATATTCATTTGTGTATTATGAGTCTGTATATTTAACTTTCCTTTTTCCAAAGCCCTAATTCAGTAATTAAAATTCTAAAACCCTATTTTAAGATGCGAACCCTAAATTTATATATTTATTGCTTTATTTAATTTTAGATTTGATTATGTAGTTTATTATATGTTTTGATTTTCAATGCTTCATTTATTTAATTTATCATGGATGGATATTTTCTTTATTATTATGATTATTATTTGTTTATTTTGGTATTAAAATTGTAAGAGATATGTTTCCATTATTGGGTACCTCATTAATTAATTTTCATATAATTTAAATTGTTTTTATATTTTGGAATTAATATAAAGGACATGTTTCCACCTTTCGGTGGGTGTCCTATTTAGTTTTAGACATGGTCGATGTAAGGACATGTTTCCATCCTCGGATGGGTGTCTATTTATTTGCTTTGTTTGGACATTGCTTTGATTTTAATATAATGATGCTTTATTTTAATTGTTGCATGCAATATGGATAATATTATTATATTTAAGAATTTTATAATATTAATACCTGCAAAGGAGCCGGTTCCAATGAACCGGGCGTTGTGGGGGGTGCTGGGCCATTTCTCACCATCCCCACACGTACCCAACTTTCTGAACCCATTAGGGGGTTGGGGATTCCTTAGGAATCGAGTCATCCACCCCTTTCTTTTTCTCAGTCTGTCCGGGTGGTGACTCCATTTTCTCCAGGCTTAGGTCCATGTTCTCTAAGGCCCTGAGCCTAAACAGTGCCGAAGTCGCAAGAACCATTCCACTGGGAGTGGGGGCGAAAATACCCACTCACACTTTTATTCTTCAAACCTTCTTTGCTTTGTGAGAATTTTCTTCAAGAACTTGGTGTAGCTTGAAATTTGTGTTAAAGCTTCAACAAAAGGAATGTTAATGTGTAATTTTTTAAATATTTCAAGAAATTTAAGGAAATTCTTATATTTTTTATGCTTTTGAAGGCATTGGGGAAAATGAACTACTAGTATGTATTTCTTGACTGATAAGGGTTCCTCTTGTCTTGCAACCTCCTTTTCTTTTTTCTTCATTATTGTTATATTTGACTTTGCTTGAAATTCCTCCCACCTTCTTCTTTGGTTCCTCTAACTGTGTACCAATCCTTAAAGTAATTGCATTCACTTGTTATCTTGGATTTGTCTTGGTATTACTAGGTAATATATCTAGAGTTCTAGTTGCTACTGCTTGTGCTAATTAACAAATTTGTACTTCCAAATTTTTTATTGAAGCTTGCTAGTTTTGGAAGTTTACCTAGTTTTTGCCATGAAATCAGTAGTTGACTTAGCAAAATTAGCAACTCTATCTTCTAATGGGACCTTCTTTTCTTGTTGCTAAAATCTAAGCGGAGGTTTTTACATATTTTATTGGTTGTTCCATGAGAAATTAGGGTAATTTTGCCATCTAGGATTGTAAGTATTAGAGTAAGGATTATTTTATTGGCGACCTGGATTAGTCATAAATTGCATTTGCTCTAGATTTTGTTGTACAATGGTGACTTTCTCATGGCATTCATTAGTTCCAAGTTGCCCGCCGCATGATTTGCAAACATGCACATAAGAATTATCAACATTTAGACTCATTTTATCAAACTTTGTATAAATAAAGAATCAATTTTAGCTTTAAGTGCAGTTAATGCTCCAATTTCAAAAACTTCATTAGCTTTATTGATAGAACTTCATTCAAACAAATTATATTGATAACTATTCATTGCTACTTCTTTAAGGAGTATCTTTCCTTCATTAGTTGCTAAACCCATAAAAGCACCTCTTACAGCAGCCATAATTAAAATTTGAGTATTTGAGTTAAGACCAGAATAGAAATTTTGGACTAGCATCCAATCAGGAATTCCATGGTATGGAAAATTTCTTAGAAGGCCAATGAATCTTTCCTAAGTATCATATAGAGCTTAAGACTCATGTTATCCAAAATTATTAATCTATGTTTTTATCCTTGCTATCTTTGCTTGTGGAAATGACTTCATTAAGAATCTACTTGTTAAATCATTCTATGTTGTCATTAATCTTACTGGCAAGGATTCCAACCAATCGTGAGCCTTATGTCTAAGTGTAATGTGACTTGAACCACCGGTATACTAAACAAAAGACCCCCTCCCCTTTACATATGATATCAATCCCTAAGAAGATGAAATATGATCCTTTCCAAGTCTATAACCCAAATCCAACTTGTGGAAGAGAACCTTGGAATTAACCTACCTGTGAGCGGGGATTTTCGCCCCCACTCCCGGTGGAATGGATCTTGTGACTTCGGCACTGTTTAGGCTCGGGGCCTTATAGAACACGGACCTAAGTCTGGAGAAAATGGAGTCGCCACCCGGACGGGCCAGGAAAAAAAAAGGGGTGGATGACTCGATTCCTAAGGAATCTCCAACCCCCTAATGGGTTCGGAAAGTTGGGTACGTGTGGGGAAGGTGAGAAATGGCCCAGCACCCCCACAACGCCCGGTTCATTGGAACCGACCTCCTTTACAGGTCTTAATATTATAAAATTCTTAAATATAACAATATTATCCATATTACACACAATAATTAAAAGAAAGTATCAATATATTAAAATCAAAGTAATGTCCAAACAAAGTAAATAAATGGACAACCATCCAAGGATGGAAACATGTCCTTACATCGCATGCCTAAATAGGACACCCACCAAAAGGTAGAAACATGCCCTTTACATAGGTCTAAAATAGAAAGGAAAATTAAATTACATGATGTTTAACTAATGAGGTACCCACCAAGTGGAAACATACCTCTTACAATTTTTGGAAGTTTAAATAAATTGATAAAAGTAAATATCCATTCATAATAAATAAAACATTCATCAAAGCTATTAACCAAAATATAAAACAAACATCCATCCATGATAAATTAAATAAATCAAGTATTAAAATTAAATAAATTAAAGCATAAGAAATAAATCAAGGTATAAATAAATATGGAATTGAATAAAACAAATAAAAGTTCAAGTATAGCTACTATTTCTATTTAGGGTTCTTTATCTCATGTGTTAAGGTTTTGAAAATTCTAAAGTTAAGTTACTGTGACCTTTTAGGGAATTAAAATATATTAGAGTTTTATGTTTTTTAAAGGTTGGCAAGACACTTTGATTAAACAAATTAAGATTTGAATGGTGAAATCATGAAACTAGGGTTTGGACACTTTGAAATACTTTTTAATTCATGATTTTAAATAGTGATTTAAGCTACTGTGTAATTTTAGGGTTTTTATGTTTTTATGGTTTTCAATGTCTTAAAAGGATTAGGGTTCATAAAAATTAGGGTTTAAGGTTTTAAAAGGGTTAGGGTTCATTGTTTTAGGGTTAAAAGATGAATTTTGGATTTTGGCTTTGAAATTAGGGTTCACGGGTAATGAATTTGAATTAGAGTTTTAAAAAGCAATTTGATGATTTATGAAGTTTTATGAATTTAAACACATGGATTGAAGTTTTTATAAGTAGAAAAGATGTTTTTTTAAGGCTTTTTGAATGAAATAGAACCTACTTTAAAATCTTAAAAGAAACAGAATTTGATTTTGATTTTGTTGAAAAATATGTTCAATTAGAGTTTTAAGATTTTTAAGAAGAAAAAATAACAATTTTAAGTCTTTTTAGAAAAGAAGGTCACGTTTTAGTGTTTTAATCTTGGAAAAATCAAATTAAAGCTCTAAAATTTTTTATTCAAAGAAACTCTAATTCCATAATTTGGCTACTGTAAAACATAGATCAAAAAGAATTTAACATACCTTCTTTTGTTGATTGTCCAAAAAATAACTCTTCTTGGATGAACTAGGTCCAAAGACAAGCCTTTATTGCCTTTGAATTGCCTAAATCGTGCTGCTACTCCCGTAAAAAATCAATTGAATTGAGTTTTTGCTTTTCCACTTCACTTTCGGATTCAACTTTCCAAACTCACTGTCTAATTTTTCCCCCTTCAATTTGGTTCACTTGATCCTTATTTATAGTGGTTTTTAGGTTATTTCTTCCTAATTCTACACGGCAATTAATATTAATAAAAAAAGAATTTAAAACCTAATTGGATTAGGTTTCAAAAAATTGCGTCAAAAAATTTTGCGCTGGCAAAAACTGCGGCCGGGCTCGTGGCAGGGGGCAGGAGGCGTGCCAGCCCTCAAGAATTTCCTGCGGGAAGTTATTTCACCCGCAGGAAATTCCTGCAGGCGAAATAACTCGCCCCGCAGGAAGTTATTTCACCCGCAATGAATTTCTGCGGGCGAAATAACTTCGCCCCACAGGAAGTTATTTCGCCCGCAGGAAATTCCTTGGACATCCTAATAATCAGCAAATGGCGTTACCCACATTGATTTCCAAAACTCAATAGAAGATGCATATGTTATTTCAAATTCAGAAACCCGAGATTCTTTGGTTGATGAGAGGTGAAAAAATTCTTCTTGCTCCTTTGATTGACTTTTGTTTTTCTCATTTGGCTCCTACTAAGGCCTGGGGACGCATGCTTTGTCTTTGCTTGCTCGGCCAATTCTTACTTGTTTCTCCTGACGGTGATATTGACCCACGAGTATTGGATATCATGGATCAAATGGAAGGAGGCTTGTCGCCGGTACCTGTGATCTTAGCCGAAACCTTAGTTGGATTAGACCGATTTAAATCAGGAATGTCAAGAGACTGACCGGGAGCCCATTGCTGCTTCAGGTAATTACCTAAACTTCCCTTCCGGGTTTTCAATTTAGGTTTTTTTTATTGCTCTAATTTTTGCCTAGTCCGCCCATATGGGTTTTCGGAACTAGCGAGCTATCCTAATTTTTGCCTAAGTTGCCCTTGCAGGTTTTCAACTTACCGGACCTCTTTTTTTTTTTTAATTCTTTCTTCACAGATTTGGCTTCAGGAACGTCTTTGTTTGCTTGATACTCCCTCCATGGATTTTTCCATATACCTGTCTCGTCATCATTTTGCTAGGAAGCTACTCCACCCAACTTCTTCATATGCTGACTGGGTTGACTGGATCCACTCATGTTCTGAAGTCAATATCCGTTGGTTGGTACCTTGGTGGAAGATTTCTCATATTACCATGTGGACATACTTGATGTACGTTCCCCTTGCTGCTCTTCGTCATGGTACATGCTATGATCCTCATCGACTTGGGCATCAATATGGAGCTGAGCGTCATGATTCTGATTTTGTTCCTGACCTAGACATGCCTTGCTTGACTGAAGCCTACCTGGACCGGCTGAGGCAAAGTTGGCCTGCACGTTACACTTATCGACTGCCATAGATTTTACATTTGTCAATTCATAAAGTGTTTTGTTAGGATGAAAAATAACTAAAAGAATAAAAAAATGCTTCTTTTCCATTGATAATTTGTCATCACCTTTTGCAATTATGATTATTTATTTCATCCGTATCTAGTCAAATACTTATAACAGTGCACATAAAACAAATTTAATCATTAATTATGTTTTATTAAATTGGGGAACAACCAAACATAAAGCCAGCATTCACAAGATCACTCCTGTTGTCAATTAGCCCTTTCGGGTTTTCTAATTGACGATTTTCTCTCATTAGCCCTAATTGTTGCCTAGCCCGCCCTTTTGGGTTTTCGGAACTAGCGGACTGCTCTAACTTTTGCCTAGGCTGCCCTTTTTGGGTTTTCAACCTAGCGAGCTCTTTTTTTTTTGTACATAAAACCTCTTCAACCTATAAATGTTTACTGGCTCACTAAATTCATTTCCATCCATGTCTAATAACTTCACCGCACCTTTGCTCATGACTTGTTTCACGACATATGGTCCTTCCCAACTAGGTCTGAACTTCCCTCTTGGATCGGATACATTAGGTTTACATTGCTTCAATACCAAATCCCCAACCCTGAATCTTTGAATTTTGACCCTTCTATTGTAGGCCCGAGCTATCTTCTTTTGATACAGTTGGTGATGATATAGTGCTTTTAGCCTTCTCTCTTCTAATAGAACTAACTGAGTGTATCTGCTTGCTACCCATTCTATTTCAGGCAGCTCCGCTTCCAAAACTACTCTCAATGACTTGATCTCAATCTCAATTGGCAAAACTGCTTCCATCCCATAAACCAAAGAGAACGGTGTCATTCCAGTAGGTGTTCGCACACTCGTCCTATATCCTCATAAAGCAAAGGGAAGTATTTCTGACCAGTCCCTGTAAGTCTTGGTCATCTTGGACAGAATTTGCTTAATTGTCTTGTTTGTTGCTTCCACTTCACCATTAGCCTTTGGTCTATAAGGAGAGGATCGGTGATGATGGATTTGGTACTTGGAGAATAAATCCTTGACTGCTCCTTGAAACTGTACCCCATTGTCTGATATCACACTGTGCGGGACCCCATATCTGCAGATGAGATTCTTTTCAATAAACCTAGCCATTTGACTTGCACCCAGCTTGTTGAAGGATTCAGCTTTGACCCATTTTGAAAAATAATCAACTGCTACCACAATAAAACGGTGCCCGTTTGAAGCTGTCGGATGTATCTCTCCTATAATGTCGATACCCCAGGTGGCAAAGGGCCAGGGTGAAGACATTGAATGCAGCTCTTCAGGAGGCATATGATTCAAGTTACCGTACATCTGACATTGTTGGCACTTCTTGACAAACTCAATAAAGTCTCTCTCCATGGTCAACCAATAGTAACCTTGTCGAATAATCTTCTTAACTAGGGCCAAACCACTCATGTGCGGACCACAACTTCCTGCATGTATTTCTAACATGATGCGCTCCACTTCGGGCTTTCTTAAACATCTCAAATGCACCCCATCGGGCCATCTTCAATACAACTCCCCATGGAATGTGGTATATTGCAATGACCACCTCCTTATGGCTCTTCTCTCTTTTTTTTGTTGCCCCCGGCGGGTATTCTCTTTCTTCCAAAAATCTCCTTATGGTATCATACCATGCATCATGGTCTGTATCAATTTCCATGATTATTTCATATTCATAACAAGGAGTTGATGAACTAGTCAAGATCAGAGGCTTAAGGAATAGGTTAACAGGATCTTCCCATACCGAAGCCAATGTGGCTAGGGCATCAGCCATCTGATTTTCTTCTCTTGACAAGTGTATAAACTTACACTCCTTAAAATTCTTCTTTATCATGGTCAGGTAATGATGGTATGGTTTCAATTTTTCTTCCTTCAACTTCCACTCTCCATTTGCTTGGGATACTACAAGCAACGAATCACAATAAACTTCCACCTTATCTACCTTCATAATCATTAGTGTTTCCAAACCAAAAATACAAGCTTCGTACTCCACCATATTATTGGTCGCCCTAAATTTCAACTTTTTGGCTAAAGGGATGAGTTCCCCTTCGGGCGATTCTAGTATAACTCCCAAAGCTGCTCCTTTCCTGTTTGCTACTCCATCAAAATACATTTTCCACCCTTGTACTTCAATTGCTTCTAAATGTTCATCTGGAAATTCCAAGATTACCTCTTCACTTTCTGGTAATGGTTGTTGAGCCAGAAATTCTGCCACCGCTCTACCTTTGATTGTTTTTCTAGTTACATACTCGATCTCAAATTCTTCTAATATTAACCATCAACCATATTTCCCAATTAAAGAGGGTGTCTCCCTTAAGTATTTCATTGGATCCAAACTGGAAATTGCTTGCACACTATATGATTGAAAGTAATGCCGCAACTTCTTAGAAGACCAAACCACGGCTATGCATGTCTTTTCAATAATACTATACTTAATTTCATAAGGTAGGAGCTTTCTACTTAAGTAGTAAACGACATGCTCAATCCCCGAATCATCTACTTGGGCTAGCATGGCTCCTATCGACTCTTCTTCTACTGCTAAGTATAGTAATAGAGGTTTGCCGGGTTTAGGTGGTTTCAAAACAGGTAGATTCAACAAATACTCTTTTATTCGATCAAAGCCCTTTTGACATTCTTCGTTCCATACGACCGGCTGATTCTTCCTAAGCAACTTGAAGATAGGCTCACAGATTTTTGTGAGCTTTGCTATAAATCTACTAATGTACTATAGTTTACCAATGAATCCTCGAACTTCTCTCTCTGTCATAGGGGCCGGCATATCCCTGATTGCTTTGACTTTTTCAGGATCTATCTCGATGCCATTCGGGCCAATTACATGTCCCAACAATTTACCTAAGGTAATACCGAATACACACTTCTTCGGGTTTAATCTTAACTTATACTTCAAAGCTCTATCGAAGAATAATTCCAAGTTCTTGAAGTGTTGCTCCCTTGTATTCGACTTCACCATCATATCATCAACATATACTTCAACTTCTTTGTGCATCATGTCATGAAATAATGTGGTGGCCATCCTTTGGTAAGTTGCTCCAGCATTCTTTAAGCTGAAAGGCATCACCCTATAACAAAATATGGCCCATGTAGCTGTGAAGGCAGTTTTGGCTTTATCCTCTTGGGCCATTAACACTTGATTGTATCCGGAAAATCCATCCACAAATGAGTGTAGCACACTAGAGGCTGCACTATCAATGAGTACATCTATATGAGGTAAAGGAAAATCATCCTTAGGGGAAGCCTTATTTAAATCTCTATAGTCCACGCAGACCCTTATCCTCCCATCTTTCTTTGGCACAGGAACTATATTGGCTAGCCAATCTGGGTATTCTATCACTTCAAGGAACTTCACTTGTATTTGCTTAGTGACCTCTTCTTTGACCAATTCAGCCCATTCAGGTCTTAATCATCTAAGCTTTTGTTTGACAGGTTTAATGTGGGTGTAAGTAGGAATATGATGCTCGGCTATGTCTCGATCTATCCCCGGCATATTTTCATAAGATCAAGCGAACACCTCTTCATATTTTTTGAATATTTTTTCAAATCTCTCTCTCTCTCACCAGGAGTAAGGTCGGATGCTATGCTAATGTTTTTAGGGTTTTCAGTTGTTCCCAAATTTAATGATTGTGTGTTAACAGAATTAATATTAAAGATGCTCATGTAACTGTTATTTGAATGTATGTAACCATCAGGAGAAACATCACACAAGTAAGCAAAATCAAACTTTATTGCATTCATTTTGGAAAAGAAAACATCATCATCCTCATACAAAGCAGACAAATTAAAATCAAAATCATTGTTCTCGGAATCATAAAGCAGAATGTCTTCAAACTTTTCTTCAACTAGGGCAGCAATCTCTTCTGGAGTCTTCTCGGCTTTCAGGGCAACTTCATTCTTCTCTTTATTGATTGACAGGGTGAGCTTTTTCTTCACTTGCTCCACTAACTCAGCAACATCTGCAAAAATTTCAAAATCAGGAATTAACTTAGCCATGAACATGATCGGCTCGGGCTTTCCTTGGAGTGCTCCCATAGTTGGAGCTTTGACAAAGATCTCTTCAAGTGGTGGGAAGCTCATCTTCTCATTCTTCTTTGATTGAACATTATTGGCTTCATCATATCCCAACCCCTTCTTGGAAGCTTGAGTTCTAAAATCTGGCAACTTTGTTAAACCGGCTTTACCCTTTCCAAACCAGCTTCGGGAAGGTAATTCATGTTCTTCATCATATTCAAGACTTTGGAGTCCACTGCTTCATCATCAGAAATTACAGCTACTTGAAAAACATTAAGAGGCCTCTCAACCATTAGAGCGTTAACAATCTCATTATCTTCAGCTTCAATGACCACTGTTTCATTTCCATTGGGGAATTTGATCTTTTGATGAAGGGTGGAAGGAACTCCACCAAGAGGGTGAAACCATGGTCGTCCCAAGAGTAAGACAAAGGTAACTGGTATGTCTAAAACAACAAACTCCACAATAGATTCAATTGGACCAACCTTGACGGCAGCTTTGAAAGTCCCTTCGGCATACCTCTTAGTGTTGTCATAAGCATGAATTGTCACCTCGGTTGGGTCTAAATCTCTTGTTGACATGGCTAGCTTTGGTAGTATCTTAAGTGGACAAACATTTATGGCGGACCCATCATCGACCATTACACAAGGAGTCCTCTTCCCCTTGACTTCTATTTTGATAAAGAGAGGGCGGATGTGGTCTCTCCCTTCCTCTGGTAAGTCCGCATCGGAAAAAGAAACTGCTCCCATACTAACTTCGCTCTTCTCTTGAACCTCTTCACATTTCATTACTTCCCCAATTTTTATGAAGTTGATCAACTCCTCCGGTGTTATGGAGGTAGCAATCGGCATGCTAGCCAAGGCTTTGGCCATAGTCTCTCGGTGCTTTTTAGAAGTAGCTAACAGGTCCCAAATGCTAACACTTGCTTGAGTTCTTTTTAATTGCTTGAGTACAGCATCATCTTCTTCCACTTCAACTTCCTTCCCCTTATTAGTTTCTACCTCCTTAGGTGGTGGCCTTGCATAAGGCTTACCGGATCTAGTATTCATCACCTCGTCTTCCACTTGAATCCCAAAACCTGTTGACCACACAAATTGCTACTTCCCCACCAATCATAGCTTGTTTAGCTTTATTAAATTCCTCTTCTTCTTTGATTGCTTCTCCTCCCATATCTTGAAAAGAAGACATGACAAAATCCTCATGCAAACCTCCTCCAATCATGAAGGTTGCTGGTGGTGGTACTCTATTGAACTTTGGCAATGGGTTATCTTTAGTGTTTGGCTTGTTGGGCTCGGGTAGCTTCCCATTATCAATTAAGTTTTGGATCTCATGTCTCAATCTCACACATCTATCTGTGTCATGTCCTTGCATTTGGTGAAATTGACAAAATGCTTTGGTGTCAAAATTAGGTGGCAGAGGATTAGGTAAAGGACGAGGATTTAAGGGTTGTAGCAGTCCCTTCCTTTGAAGCTTGTTGAGAACCCAGGACATCAGTTTTCCCAATTCCGAAAATTGTCTCCTTGTTCCTTGGTTAGTAGCATTAACACCGACGGCCTTTTGCATGCTTTGGCTACCAGGTTGATAGCTCCCTTTCTCATTCCTTTTCGTTGCAAATCGGCTCTTCTCCTTGTCCCATTCTTCAATTTGCAAACCAGCTTGAAGAAGGTCTTTGAAATCACGGATGAGTGTATGAGACATCCTCTCACGAAGATTAGGTAACACCCCTCTCATAATCATCCTTATTTGATCGGATTCATCGGGCCTCTTCTTGAGTAAAGCAGCCTTGTTTCTCCATCTCTTGACATAGTCTACAAAATTCTCATTCGGCCTTTGCCTAATGGATTCCACTTCCATCAAGGTAACTTCCAATTCAACATTATATCCATATTGTTGGATAAAGGCTTTGTAAAGTAGATCCTAGCTCTTTTGTGTTTCATCATCTAAGGTATTGAACCAATTTTGGACAAAAGGGTCCAATGAGAGCATAAAGTACCTTAGGGTTTGAGCCTTAGTAGCTCGGGCAGATTGCATGGCAGTGATATATTGCTTCACGTGGAGATGAGGATTTTCGGTGCCATTGTACTTAGCAAAGGAAGGCATCTTGAATTTATAAGGGACCTCTTCATCTTGTTCAAATAACTTGTCAACTTCAGACATCTCTTCGGTCTTCAGCTTCTTCTCAAATTTCTTTTCTAAATCAGCAATCGTCTTTTCAACATCAGATATCTCGGTCTTTTTAATAGTTGCCTTCTCGATAGCCTTCGGTTCTTTCTTCTTTTCTTGAACCTCTTGGTAGTATTGAGCCCAATCATCATCATCATCAATGACCACCTTTTCATCATCAAAAGCCACTTCACTAACTTTAGTCTTCCCTTTGTCCTTTGGTTTCTTAGTGCTAGCAGATGCCTCGGCATGGTTCTCTAAGATTGCAGTCAATTGGTTCTTCATGGTCTCAGCTAGGGCCTCTTTGATTTCTTCCATCTTGGCATTGAGGGCTTCATCCACCATTCTTTGAATTTGTTCGGGCTCCATTGTCTTTGGTGAGCAAGTGATTGAGTCGTTGCGAGATACTTCATCTCCAGCGTAGGTCGGATTGTCATAAGCTTTTGAACTTTCGTAATCTAGGGCTGTGAGCTAGAGAGGACCAATGATATGAGATGCAAATGTATGCATGTATGCATGTATGCATGAACAATCAATAAACAAGTGTAATTAGGACAATCGTTCCAACCTTATAACATCCACACACGAATGGCGAGTTCCTAGGTATATGGTTAACAAAATACCAACATGGGGTATCTTGCTTTCGAATAATTCCCTCGGATGTTTCAACCAATAGTTATATTTTCGAAAATGGAAATCAATCCATGATAATTCCCATTAATTAGGTTTTAATCCATTCAACCAACTAAAGTAGCTTTTATGCTATATTGGATTAAAACGAAATTAAGAGGCTTATTATAAATAGATTTCTCACTTGAAAAGAGGTAACTAGTGGTTCATGCCAAAAACAAGCCCATAGTTAATTTATTCTTAGTGAAAACTAGGCCCACAATTGATTTTTGGTATTTCATAATTGACCTAAATATTTTTGCAAGCTCTTTGTAGTAAAAGATTTTAGAAAAATGGATTTTGGGCTTAGTATTTGGGCCATGAGCCAAATGATTTTTGATTCATTTTTAGAAAGTCTTATGTCCAAAGACCATCTTAAAAAGTTTTGAAAATAGTTTTGGTCTTTTGGATTTTAAAGAGAAATTTATTTTGAGCTTACAATGTACTTAGGTCATATTAGAAAAAGAACAAACCAAATAGGTCATGATTTAGACTAAGATAAACTAACCATAGTCAAACAACATGCATTTGGGATAAAACCTAAGGAAAGTAACTAGGCCAATTACATGAGCTTTAGTCTTTGGTTAAAAAGGCTTAGGTTCCCATAGCAAGTATATACCAAATGGTACGAGGCTATGAGTGGTTATGCCATGCTCAATCTCCATACCTTGAGTGAAAGTATGGTATCCCTTACATAACATAACACGGGTAACATAGGCGTCCTAACTCATGCACATAATCCAATCTAATATGATGCAATGGATAATATCATTATATGAAAGAATAGAATAATATAAAGACCAACGGAATCAACTTCTCTTATCCCCAGTGGAGTCGCCACTGTGAGCGGGGATTTTCGCCCCCACTCCTGGTGGAATGGTTCTTGCGACTTCGGCATTGTTTAGGCTCGGGGCCTTAGAGAACACGGACCTAAGTCCGGAGAAAATGGAGTCGCCACCCGGACGGGCCGGGAAAAAGAAAGAGGTGGATGACTCGATTCCTAAGGAATCCCCAACCCCCTAATGGGTTTGGAAAGTTGGGTATGTGTGGGGAAGGTGAGAAATGGCCTAGCACCCCCACAACGCCCGGTTCATTGGAACAGCCTCCTTTACAGGTCTTAATATTATAAAATTCTTAAATATAACAATGTTATCCATATTACACACAATAATTAAAAGAAAGCATCAATATAATAAAATCAAAGTAATGTCCAAACAAAGTAAATAAATGGACACCCATCCAAGGATGGAAACATGTCCTTACATCACATGCCTAAATAGGACACCCACCAAAAGGTAGAAACATGCCCTTTACATAGGTCTAAAATAGAAAGGAAAATTAAATTACATGATGTTTAAATAATGAGGTACCCACCAAGTGGAATCATACCTCTTACAACTTTTGGAAGTCTAAATAAATTGATAAAAGTAAATATCCATTCATAATAAATAAAACATTCATCAAAGCTATTAACCAAAATATAAAACAAACATCCATCCATGATAAATTAAATAAATCAAGATTAAAATTAAATAAATTAAAGCATAAGAAATAAATCAAGGTATAAATAAATATGGAATTGAATAAAACAAATAAAAGTTCAAGTATAGCTACTATTTCTATTTAGGGTTCTTTATCTCATGTGTTAAGGTTTTGGAAATTCTAAAGTTAAGTTACTGTAACCTTTTAGGGAATTAAAATAGATTAGGGTTTTATGTTTTTTAAAGGTTGGCAAGACACTTTGATTAAACAAATTAAGATTTGAATGGTGAAATCATGAAACTAGGGTTTTGGACACTTTGAAATACTTTTTAATTCATGATTTTAAATAGTGATTTAAGCTACTGTGTAATTTTAGGGTTTTTATGTTTTTATGGTTTTCAATGTTTTAAAAGGATTAGGGTTCATACAAATTAGGGTTTAAGGTTTTAAAAGGGTTAGGGTTCATTGTTTTAGGTTTAAAAGATGAATTTTGGATTTTGGCTTTGAAATTAGGGTTCACGGGTAATGAATTTGAATTAGAGTTTTAAAAAAGCAATTTGATGATTTATGAAGTTTTATGAATTTAAACACATGGATTGAAGTTTTTATAAGTAGAAAAGATGTTTTTTTAAGGCTTTTTGAATGAAATAGAACCTACTTTAAAATCTTAAAAGAAACAGATTTTGATTTTGATTTTGTTGAAAAATATGTTCAATTAGAGTTTTAAGATTTTTAAGAAGAAAAAATAACAATTTTAAGTCTTTTTAGAAAAGAAGGTCATGTTTTAGTGTTTTAATCTTGGAAAATCAAATTAAAGCTCTAAAATTGTTTATTCAAAGAAACTCTAATTCCATAATTTGGCTACTGTAAAACATAGATCAAAAAGAATTTAACATACCTTCTTTTGTTGATTCTCCAAAAAATAACTCTTCTTGGATGAACTAGCTCCAAAGACAAGCCTTTGTTGCCTTTGAATTGCCTAAATCGTGCTGCTACTCCCTTAAAAAATCAATTGAATTGAGTTTTTGATTTTCCACTTCACTTTCATATTCAACTTTCCAAACTCACTGTGTAATTTTTTTCCCCCTTCAATTTGGTTCACTTGATCCTTATTTATAGTGGTTTTTAGGTTATTTCTTCCTAATTCCACATGGCAATTAATATTAATAAAAAAAGAATTTAAAACCTAAATGGATTAGGTTTCAAAAAATTGAGTCAAAAAATTTTGTGCTGGCGAAAACTGCGGCCGGGCCCGTGGCAGGGGGCAATAGGCGTGCCAGCCCGCAGGAATTTCCTGGGGGAAGTTATTTTGCCCGCAGGTTTGCCCGCAATGAATTTCTGCAGGGCGAAAGAGCCTGCGAGCAAAATAACTCCTGCGGGCGAAATAGCTCGCCTGCAGGAAATTCCTGCGGGCGAAGGTTTTGCCCGCAGGATTTTCCTGCAGGGCAAAACTCCCTCGAGCCCGTGTGACTGTTTTTTCGCTGCCAATTTTTTTTCGACTCCGATTTTTATTTTTTGATTTTTATTTGTTTATTTTTATTTTTTAAAAAATAAAAATTAGATAATAAAGCAAAAACTATTTAATTACAATTATTTTGGACCAATTAGATAAGAAAAATCATTTTAAACCAAATAAAACCCAATGGACCGGATTGGGTCAAAAATTAAGGGTCTACACTACCTCAAAGAAATTAATTTTAGAAGTACCAATCCTGATCCAACCAAGAAACAAGAGATAATGATCTCTCAAGAATTCTAAAATTCTATTATCAAAATGGCCAACCCCTCTTCAAAGGAAAATAAGAGTTTATATAGTGTTTACAATCATCAAAACCCTAAGCTAGGGTGTCTAGTAATAAGAACAACCCTAACCTAAATCTATTAAATGAAATCAATCAACCAATGGGCCTAAAACACAAGTAGCTTATAAGATAAAAGTTCATGGAGTCCAAATACAATAATAAACCTCCAGACAACAAATTAAATATGCAAAAAAATAAGTGTTCAAAGTATAGAAGTCAGACAGTATAGTTCACGGTCACTGGTGCAACCGCGTGGCAGACTGCTAAATAAAAGTTGCGAGGCTGCTAGACCTTCTATACCCCCAGATGTCCCAACTCTAATGCTTTGAACAAGTTGATAAGCTTCCATGGGTCTCTACTCTTGCCGTGGGGCTCCATATGTGAATCCATGAAGCTCTGAACATAAGCTTGTAAAGCTTCCTTTATCTTCTTAGCTCTTCGTCTTGTGATTGGTCCACTAGGAATCTTCAAGCTTTATGTTCCAAAGCTCCCATCCATGTGTTAAGTAGCCATGCTCACTGTAACACCCTTATACTCTATATATATCAACATCCCCCCTCCCCCCTATATATATAAAATAAGTATACATAATACAAGAATGTCACCATCCTTATCCTTAAAAAATTCTTCATACAATTTTAATAAAATAGATTATTCTTTAATAGATAATTTAATAGGCAAATAAAGATATATACTAGTAATTACATGTTGAAAATACAAATTTAGAAGAAAATTTCTGGAAAAAATTTGTTAGAGTTTTGTTTATAAAATGGATGTTTCCAAAATAATAAAAAACACAACCTGTGACACTCTTAATATACATACATTTATCCAATACTCCAACATTTCTCCAAAAATATTCAATATCTCAAAATCACAATATACAAAAAATATATCAAATGTTTATAATACTTATCCAAAGACTTAAAGTTACAATATTGTTATATAAGATCATAATGTATACAAACACAATAAGCGTAGTAAAAACAAATATTTACATGCTGCAAAAGTGGCTCTGGTTTGGTGGCAAAGAGTCAAGCTTCTAGTACTAATCCAAACACTTAGACCTGGTCAAGTCTAGCAAGGCTCTTTGTCTCTCCCTTATCACCTGCACGATGAAAAAATTGCACTAAACTACTAGCTTGGCGGTATATACTTTGATAATATAAGTAATTTTTAGACCAATGCTATCTATCTTTCATTTAAAACATATAATGTAGTATGTAAAATGCATTTGATACTCATGAAAACATCAATCATTCCATAAACACATACATTGACTTAGTCTATCGTGACATTGGGAATCTAAGTGTCCTATTATACTACCCATAAGTGCATCCCCTTTTAAAACCAATGTGTCAAGCCCCAAAGGCAAATGATCATTACACCATAAGTGACACCGTCATGTTTAGCCCCGAAGGAAAATAATATATCATCACATATCAATGATATGCCAATCCAATACCATCAAATACAATTCTCTGGAATAGAATATTATATAGGGAAAACACACATTATATATATATATATAATATCATTTCTTATTCATTTTTCATCTCATTTTCCTTATTCCTTATTTTTCACATATTTCAATCTCATTGATACTTTTTCCTTACTTTTCACCTTCCATACTCATTTCCCATATTTTCTAATCATAAAAGCATATTTCTCTTGCCATATTCACAATATGACTTATTTCTCCTTTCAAGAGCACAAAACACAATCTTTTTCAAATTATACATAACAAAAATATTAATAAGATATTAACTATTCTGTAATGGCTTAATATCTCATATTTCATACATTTCACTTACTTTGACACATAACAATACACTTATATCATGATTACTAATGATAAAGTAGCTTAGCACATTTTCAAAAAATCACAGTGTGCTAGGTAAATTCAAATGCAATTAATACATATGCTATCAAAGTATATATCAACCTCAATTATGCCAAATCCAAGCTCTAATCACCTTCCAACCTTAACTACACCAATAGCCCTTCAATACTTTAATTGAGTAAAACCAGTCTAGTCAATCCTAAACTAAGTTATAATTAAAATATAGCATTAGAAATTCATTCTAACACATTTTAATCACTCAAACATTACTCATACCCTTACTACCAAAAATTTGCTCCAAAACCCTAATTCCAATACTACTTCTCCCAAACTACAACAAAACAAAACCAATTTAACCAATCAATCTTAAAATCATATCTTACAAACCAAAATAACTTCAAGATAAACCATTTTAATAATTATTGAGATCCCTTTCAAAATTGAAAAATTCAAACTTAGAAAAATCCAAAGAATTCTAACCAATTACTTGAAAATCCTTCAAAACCACCCTTAATCCTTAAAATTTTGATGAAAACTTGAGTATTTAGATGAGCCAAAATCCTCCTTAGGCTCTTAAGGTGGTTTGGCCTAGATGGAGAAGAAGAAGAAGATGATGATTGTAGCCCTTAATTTTTTACCAGGTTCGGTCTGATTTTTTAAAATAGTCCAAAATAATTTTTATGGTATATGTTATTTATTTTAATATTTATTATTTATTTTGATAATATAATATTTATTTTACTTATTATTTATTATTTATTTTATTTATTATTTATTTATAATATTTATTTTATTTATTATTTATTTTAATATAATATTTACTTTATTTTTTATTTTTTATTCATTTCTTTTATTATTTATTAATTATATTTATTTTTAAATATATATATAAATAAAATAATCATAAAAAATAAAAAATCAGCGACGGCAGAATCAGCGACGAAAACGGCAAGCACGACGAATTGGCCACAGGCCTTTGCCTGCGACAAAATTGCGCCCTAGCCCAGCGAGCCCTCGCCAGCCCACCTCGCAGGCCAGTCTCGCCCAGCAGCCCACGTGCGCTGTGAATTTTTTCCCAAACCTTATTTTACTTGATTTTAGTTTTATTTCCTTAACAGTTTTTAATTTTCTTAACATACTAGGTTTTTTCTTTTAATTACCTATAAATACCACATTAAAAACATAAAAAGAAGAAAAAGAGGGGAATTTACTAAAGAATTATTCGAACTCTTCTTAGCAATTTACTCAGAACCTTGGACTTGTGAATGAAGGAGCAAGAGGTAGCAAGCAACAAACAATCATTTAGCAACAACCAAAGATGTTGATCAAACAAACAATCAATAAAAGGCAGCACACACTGTCTTTATTATTGTTCAACCAGAATTAAAATTGTGGTGGAACTAACAACGGAGGTTTGAGTTTTTATTAACTTGTTCATATTTAAGTAGCCTCATTATTCAATTTGATTAATTGTTTAAGCATACTATGGATGAGTTTTTATTTAAGCACATTGATCAATTATTTTATTTATCATCTAGTCTCTATTTAAAACCCTAGAAATTATTGTTTAAGCGGGACCGTCGTATGGGCTCATCGAAGGGGTCAATATTTATTTGTGTATTATAAGTCTTTGTGTTTAACTTTCTTTATTTTAAATCCTAATTTAGTTATTAAAATTATAAAAATCTTAATTTAAAATATAAACCTTAGACTTATACATTTATTACATTATTTAGTTTTAGATTTGATGACGTAGTTTATCATATATTTTGATGATTGATTTATTTAATTTCTATATTTGATTTGTTTATCATCGATGGATGGTTTCTTTGTCATTATTATTACTTGTTTATCTTGGTATTAAAATTGTAAGAGGTACGTTTTCATGATTAGGTATCTCATTAATTAATATTTATGTAATTTAAATTATTTTCATATTTTGGAATTAATGTAAAAGACACATTTTCACCTTTCAGTGGATGTCCCATTTAGTTTTAGACATTGACGATATAAGAATATGTTTCCATCCTCGGATGGGTGTCCATTTATTTTCTTTGTTTGGACATTGCTATGATTTTTAATAAAGTATTTATTTATTCTTATGATTGCATGTAATATGGATAATATTGTTTTTTTTAAGAATTTTATAATATTAAGACCTGAAAAGGAGGCCGGTTCCAATGAACCGGGCGTTGTGGGGGTGCTGGGCCATTTCTCACATTCTCCACACTTACCCAACTTTCTGAACCCATTAGGGGGTTGGAAATTCCTTAGAAATCGAGTCATCCACCTTTCTTTTTCCTGGCCCATCCGGGTGGCAACTCCATTTTCTCTTGGCTTAGGCCCATGTTCTCTAAGGCCCTGAGCCTAATAGTGTTCTTCTTATTTCATAGCCATATATATAATAATAATTTAATTAATTAATTAATTATTAATAACTAATAATCCATATTTATTCTCTTCTGCTAAAAATTATTTAAATTCTATTTTTTTTACTTTTTATTTTGACTTTTGACTTTTGACTTTTTGTTTGTTAGTTAAATTTATACTTTAGGTATATTTTTACATATACTTTATGTATTTTCTCATTCCAATGCATTAATTAATCTTTTTAAATTATTTATTTAATTATATTTACTAAAATAATGAATGTTAGACTCGCGTCATTCTCTCCCTCCTCAAAAAGATTTGTCATCGAATATGAATCCAAATCAAAAGGAAACATGTCAGAAACATTAAAAGTAGCAGATATATTATACTCACTGGGAAGGTCTATCTTGTAGGCATTGTCCTTTATCTTCTCTAAAACTTGGAATAGTTGGTTGCCTCTTGGATCAAGCTTAGATTTTCTATGCCTAGGAAATATTTCCTTCCTTATATGCACCTACACCATATCTCTCAGTTCAAAGATCATGGCTTTCCTCCCTTTATTGGTTTAGTGTGCATAGTATTGATTCCTCTTTTCAATTTACTGCCTTGCTTTCTCATGTATGGTTTTAACCGGGTTAGCCTTCTTTTGTCCATCTATACGTACAAGCTCATTGAAAGATAAAGGCAACAAGTCTAATGAAGTAAGTGGGTTAAATGCAACATCCCCATTTTTAGTGCACACAAGAGTAATCTATATGGAGGACTAAATTCGTATAATTGGAAGAGGAAAATATAAAATGTGTATATGATAGATATAAGATATATACGTGAAGTATACATAGAATATAAACTACATATATAAGACATATACATATATATCAGATACACAGCACAAACATGCATGATTTATGATTATGTTGGGAAGATAATAATAATAATAATAATAATAATAATAATAATAATAACAACAACAACAACAACAACAGCAACAACAATAATAATAATAATAATAATAATAATAATAATAATAATAGAAAGAAAGTCAAAGAAGGTAATAAGGTGATTGGTGGAAGTTTAATTAATTAATTAATTAATTATAAAGTAAAGGATATGGATAGAAAATTGAAGAAAAGACTTCATTTTCTTCTTTATTTCTTCCCATGGCCGTGCCTCACATTTAGAGAAAGGGAGAGAGATATTTCTTTCAAATTACACCAAAATCTATAGGAAATTCAAGAGAATTTAAGGAGATTTTGAAGGATTAGCAAGAAATCAAGTAAGTACTCTTTTCTTTAAGCTTATTTTGATTGATTTGTATATTTATGTTTGATATGGATAGTGAAAGAAAGTATGTTTAATTAGTAAAATTAATAGTAATTTAGTTAATAAGAAGTGTATGTAATGATTTGATGAATAAATTATGGAAGTGTATTTAAATGATGAACTAGAGTTTGGTTGTTGTATATGTATAAATAGGGTTTGTTATAGAGATTGATATAATTTCATTAATAAGTTGTTTAATTGTTGAATTAATGTATAGATGATGAATTTAAAGATAGTAGTAAGAAAAAGGCACGAGAGTATTCTTGGGAATTAATAGGAAATGGAATAACTAGTGAGAAATTTGTATAAAATTGGTATGTAAATGTGTATGAATGAATCATGATGTTTGTTGTTGAATTATGTGTTTAGGCCAAGATATACCAAGTGAAGAATTGTAGAATCTTATTGAAGTAAATCTTGGAAAGTTTGTAAAGAATTGGTGTTACTTGAATTTAATTGTTTGAATTGTGTTATTACATAGTTCTAAAGACATAATTGAGCTTAAAACACAATTTAGAATTTTTTAGAATAGTTTTCTAGAATTAAGGTATATTAGAGTAAAAATTTGAAAAATTGGATAGAGTTGTAGAATTTAAAGTTTAAATTGTTAAAATAAGTAAAATTGTGATTTTAATGATAGAAATTAAGTTAAAATGTTATTTGAAATTGGTTAATATGGAATTCCAAAGTTAATGTGCATTAGGGTAAGAAAAATAAAAATTTGAAGGAAATGTGTTCAATTAAATTTTACTAGCTAAAATACATAAAAATTTGATGCTAATAAAGTATTTACATTCAAAATGTGATTAGGTGTTGAGTAGATAATATTTGCCTAATTCAAGTGGTAAAGGTCACACAGAAAAAGTGAAGGGAAAGGTGTGTATTTAGCGTGGGAGTGGTCTTAGTTAAAGGTATGTACATACTTTGATTTTGTATATTTAAAATGCATTTGGTTGGCCTAGCACATTTTGATGTTATGAATGTGCTAGACAACTTTGGTTTTGAGTTTTGTATGTCATTCATTATCTCTGGAACTTGAATATTAAATAGGTTTATTTAGGCCCAATGCATGTGAATATATAATGTGATGGATTAAATGTGACAAGTGTGTGAGTTCTTTCATGAAACTGCATGCCATTGTTATAATTTTAAAAAGAAAGACAATTTTTGCATTCATTCTTAAGTTTTTAATTATATCAAAGTATGTACCACTAGGCTATTTGCTTAGTGTGATTTGTCTATTGCGTGGTAGCAGGTGAGAAGCATATAGTCTAGAAGTATAGCATTTAAATATATAATTTTGGTTAATCTTATAATGTTTGTAAAATTATATATGTACATGATGTAAATTTTATGATTTTTGGATAAATGTTGTAAACTTAAAGTATTTTTGTATATAAATATATATATTTGCATTTATTTGGCTATTTTGGAGAAATAGATGATTTGATATTTTTAGGAGTGCAAAATCTTTTACAGGTTCTGTTATTTGTATCTTTGGAAATGACCAAAATACTGACAAAACACTGGCAAAATTTTTCTAGATATTTTATTTATAAATTTGTAGTTTTAACAACTTACTATTTGAGTATATATTATTTATTAGTAATTATCTATGTTAATTAAAAATATAATTTTTATTATGGAATTTATTGTGGCACTTTTATATTTTGTAAGTGTATTTACATATACGAGATATATGTTTTGTACGTATATAGAGAATAAGGGTGTTACATTAAAATTATACACAATTTCAAAAAGTAAAAAACCTATAGAAGAATGAATGCTCCTATTGTATGCAAACTCAACTAAGTGTAAACAATATTCCAAAGCTTTTAAATTCTTACTTATAATAGCTCTTAACAAGGCTCCTAAGGTCCTATTGACTACCTCAATTTGCATATCAGTTCGTGCGTGACAAGTGGTATAAAACAACAATTTAGTCCCTAATTTTCCCCACAAAACTCTCCAAAAATGGCTTAAAGATTTCACATCCCTATCTGAGAATATTATTTTAGGTATACCATGCAAACGCACCACATCTCTAAAGAATAACTTAGCAATATGAATTGCATCATTAGTTTTATGACATGAAATAAAATGTGTCATTTTACTAAACCTATCAATAACTACAAAAATGTTATCATTCCCTTTCTTAGTCTTAGGTAAACCTATCACAAAGTCTTAGGAATGCAAAGTTTAGTAAAATTATCATTGTTCATCTCCAAACATAATGGAAAAATGACAAAATGGGGATTGCATCATTGATGAACACTTAGGAATGCAAAGTTTTTTTTCTTTCATTAAAAATCCTTCATGTCTATAATATTTTTGAAATAAAATTGTTCGACAATTAAACTCTATTTTGATCATTGACAATCAAATTGATGTATAATAATAAGTTCAAACAAGTTTATTTTTATAGGTAATCAATTTTAGGCTTCGTTCAATTGTAAAAAATACAAAGGGCTCGCACAAAGTATAAGGGAAAGAAACTCTTTGAAAGCACAAAAGAAATCACAATCTCTAGTGCGGCCACAACAGACAGCAACCACATTATGCAACTGCTCCAAAGATTCGAGCAACCGTACATACCAATGAACAAAAATCTCAAAACTTATAGAGGAGATAGAGGCCAAAATGTGCGATTTAGCATCGACGTATAAACACTTGTGCAATCGATCATTATGTCATGCAACCACACAATACATGGCCAAAACTTCCACCAAACCATAGAAGAGATAGCAGTGATGTTGTGTGGTGAGAAACTCAATTTGTGTAATCGTACCACACTAGAAAATTTGAATTTCAGTACCAAACATGATGGAACAATGATAATTGGACACATGGAAAAAGAATTTCAAATTAAATGGTAACTATGCATTGTGCGACCACACAGATCATTGGTGCGACCACAAGACATGGTAGGATGGGTACATATGATCCTATCAGGAAACTTGAATTTACCATTGGGAATAGCTGTTGAAGAAAATTTAAATTATATGACCCCTCAAAGATATATGGCGACCGCACAAATTGTCTCAACAAGAATTTAAGTGTAAAACAAAAGCTAAACATGTGGGAACCACTTTAAATGGCTAATTAGAGTCATAATGGCTATAAATACCGTAAGAAACCTCTTATTTGATAGGAATTGTGATTGACATAGCTAAGGGAAACTATTTTCAATTCTTTGTATCAAAATTTACATTTGAATTGATTGAGTGTTGGGTATGAGCATCAAAACACCATTATAAAACTTGAGTGTTAGCTTTGAAACACTTAGGTTTTAGAGTGAGCCTTGGGAAAACTCTTGTAGGGTTGTAAGGATAATACTCAAACCTTGTAAATGTAGGGTGTAAGCTTGTGAAAACACTAAGTTAGATTTGAGCTTGTAAAAACTCAAGGTTAGTGGAACCTTCACAGGTTGTTAAGGAAGTGGATGTAGGATCGAGGTAGTATGAATCACTATAAATTCTTTGCATTCATTCTTCTCTACTCTACTCCTTCATCATGTTATTCTTATTATTTTTTAATTTTCTATCACTTCTTCATAACAACCAATTCACCCCCCACCCCACCCCTCTTGGTTTCCATATTATGACAATAATTGGTATCAGAGCATCAAAATTTCAAGAAGCTTAATTGTGAAATTTGATCAAAAATGGCAGTCACTCCTAATACTTCAACCTCTTAATCTTATAGAAATCTCAACCCCCATCTTAAACCTTACTTTGATTGAATGGATTACTCTTATTGGAAACATAAGATGTACTTGTTCCTTGATAGTGAGGGAGTTGAGCTTTGGAAATATACAAAAAATGAGTGGAAACCTCCTACTCATGAGGTTGATGGTGTTTAATTGTCTCTCCCTATAGAAAAGTGGATCGATGCTCAAGAAAGGGCTTTCTACAAGAATAATAGGGAAGCCTCCATCTTGACGAACTCCTTATCTAGAGAAGAAGGTGGAAGAGTCCAAAATCTTATATGTGCACATAGCATTCAAAAAACTCTTGAGAATTATCATGAGGGTACCACCCAAGTGAGGTTCACCAAGACCCAAATGCTTATACATGAGTATGAACTCTTTAAGATGAAGCCCAACAAAAATATTACCAAAATAATGAATCGTTTACTTGCTATTGTCAATGACTTGAAGAAATATGGAAAATTCTATGATTAAGGTGATGTCAATAATAAAATATTGAGAGCACTTAGAGCCAAGAAGAGCTTTGAATTAAAGGTCTCTTCAATTGAAGAAGCTCATGATCTTAGTGCATTAAGAATCGATGAGCTAGTTGAAAAATTCCTCATCTTTAAGTTGCATACCAAAAAAGAAGATGACAAATGTGAGAAGGACAATAGAAAAGCAATTGCTCTCAAAGTCACCAAAGAAGTTGAAAGCTCAAGTAAAGAAAATAGTATGATGAAGAAGAAATGGCCAGGCTATCTAGAAGAGTAAGTGAATGGAAAAGAAAGAAGAGATGGCAAGTAAATAAAGGTAATTCATCCAAAACCTCTTTCAAAGAAAAAGAAAAGAAGAATGAAGTAAAATGCTATAACAGATTGCTTCAAACTGAAGAACAAGAAGAAAGGGGACAAGAAAAAGAAAAAGTCTCTCAAAGCCACATGGGATGATGACTCCTCACGTGAAGAAGAAGAGGAGGAAGAACAAGGCATTGCTAATATTTGTCTCATGGCTATTGGAGATGATGATGATCTCACCAATGAGGTAGGTACTCTATCTTTAAAATTTAATGCACACAGTGATAATGTTGATGATAATTTAAATGATAGTGATTTAGTTGAGCAGATGAACCTAAGAGTCCAAAAATATTTCTCTAAGATGAAATTCTATAAAGAAAAATGCTCTAAACTAGAAAAAGACTTTGCTTCTTTAAAAAATTCAACTTTAGAACCGAAGACATCAAATGAACAATTGTTAAAATCTATTGATGAAATGTCTAGAAATTCATCTAGCTTAGAGAAAATTTCCAAGGAAAATAATATTTTAAAAAGAGAAATAAAAGAACTAAAGAACTCTATTTCTAAGTTTCATAAAGATAAGAAGCCTTAGATATTGATTACTTTTCAAAGGTGACCTTCCTCCAAATATGATTTAGGGTTCAATGACTCCTTTACTACTACATCCAATGCACCAACATTTTTTAAGGCCTCTATAACTCAAACCTCTAGTGTTGAAGTTGCTAAGAATACAAATACACACACTTAGCCTAAAAGTCCTAAAAAGACTTCTCAAGGCTCACTAGGCTTTAGAACTAAGATTGCAAGAGCAAATTATGCATATATGTACATAAAGCTTGAATGCAACCACAAGCATGCACATAGATAATCATATTCAATACACAATTGTGATTGCCAATTTAAGTTAAAAAGAAAAAGGATGCAAAAATATAAAATCTTGTATCAATGCCAATATTACATGAAATTTGGTCACAAAACTATATATTGCTATATTAGGAAGGCTCACCTCAAATTATAGGATCCTTCTACAACTAACCCCTAAGGACCCAAGTTCATTTGGGTACCTAAAAGAAGGTAAAACTTATTATTTTGTAGGTATGCCTAAAGTCTACTTTGAATGAAAGTGTTTGGCTTGTAGATAGTGGATGCTCAAGGCACATGACCGGTAATGCAAAACTTTTAACAACACTTACTTACAAGTAAGGAAGTAATGCTAAAGGAAAAATTATAGGCATTGGTTCTATTGGTTAGCTTGGTAAGAACATGATTGATGATGTATGGCTAGTTGATGGATTAAAACATAACTTGTTAAGTGTTAGTCAATTATGTGATAAAGGATATAATGTTAATTTCAATTCTAAAGGATGCAAAATTACCTCTTCAAGTGATGAACTTGCATTCAATGGTAATAGAATTGGCAACATATATAAAATTGATCTATACTCTAATAATGTCTTTAAATGCTTAGTAACTTTTAGTAATGATGCTTGGTTTGGCATAGAAGATTAGGACATGCTATTATAGATCAATTACATTGTCTAAGCAAAGAAGAACTTGTAGATGGTCTTCCTAAAATTAGATTTAACAAAGATAAAATTTGTGAACCTTGTCAATTTGGAAAACAACATAAGAGTTCCTTCAAAACTAAGAATATTTGTAATATCCTAATTTTTGTAAATTCCTAGTTTTTGAAAATTTAATAAAATAAATAAAATTTAATTGGATAAATTTAAAAAATGATTTTAAATGAAAAATGAAGGGATTTTAAATGAAAAAGTGAAATATATATGTGATATATATACATAATATACATAATATATACAAAGTCAACAAAAGTCAACTTTTAAAAGTCAAAAGTCAAAGGTCTAAGGGTATTTTTGTAATTAAACTTTAGAAATTTAAAATTATTTAAATATTTCAAAATAAATTATTTTTCATGGAAGATAATATTTTGTAAATAATTAATTAAAAATATAATATACTAATATATATAAGGTTATAAAAGAAAGTGGAAAGAAAGAGATATTTATATTTAGTCTTCTTCTTCTTCTTCTTCTTCTTCTTCTTCTTCCCAGTATGCCGAACCTCCATTGAAGAAGACCTCAAGGATTTGCTTCTTCTTAGCTCCATGATTTGAGTGATTTTCAAGGTTTCAAGAGAAGATTTGGTGATTTTCACTTGAATTAGTAAGTTTACTCACTTTTTCTTTTGATTTTCATGAAAATTTGGAATATGTGTGTTTTGAGCTGTTGAAGTGGTATGATTTAATTGTCTATTTTGGTATGAATAAAGTTGTTTTGAGTATTTAACAATGATTTTAAGGTTGGATTGAAGAAATAGTTAAGTTTGAGTAAAGATTGGTGAAGAGAGAGAATTTAGGGTTATGGAATTTTTGGGTTTGTGAAATCATAGGTTTTAATTTTGCAAATTAATTCTAAATGAGTTGTTTAGATTCATAAACAAGTATTTAAAAGTCAAATGTTGGATTTGGCTAAGTTTGATTAGAGTTTGGAAATGGAAGTGTTGATTTAGGGTTTTAGAAAAGAGCATTTTCAAAGTTGGTGAATTGATTGGTTTTAATGTTTAAAGCATGTTCTTTAGTGATAAAAGTGATGAAAATAAGATTGAAATGATAATTGGATTGAGTTGGAATGGAAAACCTTCAATGGTGAAGGTTATGCCATTTTAGGGTTTTGGACATAAGTATGTGTTTATATAATGTAATTGTTTTAAATATGTTATAATATATTTTTAATAATATAAATAAATTTAAAACACCAAATTGAATGGTTCAATATGGTTTTCCAAAGTTAAAGTTTAGGCTTTATTTTAGGATTTTAATTTAAGTGATGTTTAATTATGATTTAAGATTGGAAATGCCTTTAAATGTGATACTAAATGATTATTTATGATCACATTTGGTATAGGCATTAAGGAGAATTGATTTGCCCAATCCAAGTGTTGAAGGGCAAGTTGGAAGAGAAGGTTGGTGATAGTTTTGTGGCTTAACACAATTTGGTTGAAAATGTGTTAAGTTACTTGATGCATTGAATATGCATGAACATTGTGCTATGTTATGTGATTTGTTAAGACTACATTATATGCATTGTGAAAAGCCATTGATAATGGCTAAATTAAGTAAAAAGTGAAATATGTGTAATATGTGAAAATGACTCAAAGTGTTTGAGTAATGTGGTTTGTTGTGTATGCATTAAAGACATTGTGAAAAGCCATTGGTAATGGCTAGATTGCATAAAATGTGATTTATATATGAATTATGTGAAAATACCCAAAATATTTGGGTAATGTACTTTAATGTAAAATGTGAGACATTGTAATGATATATTGAGATATGATGAAATGTGATAAATTGAAATGAAATGATATTGATATGAATGAGAAAAATGAGAAAAGAGGCAATGTGCCTAGTTGATAATGAGAAATGAGGCAATGTACCTAGCTTGATTATGGAAAAATGAAAAAGAAATTGATGGTGGAAAATATGAAAGAATTGTGTGTCTAGTATGTTCTTCAATTTCTAGAGTTCTGTGTTTGGCGGCATGCCTATGAGGTTATCCTCATTATTTGCATTCGAGGCTATCTTTGAGCAATTATTTGATTTGCCTTCGAGGCTAGACGATTGGCATCACTGTGATATGATCTGCCTTCGGGACTAGCTTTTGAGCAATTATTATGATCTGCCTTCAGGGATAGCTTTTGAGCAATTACTTGATTTGCCTTCGAGGCTAGACACATGGTGTCAACTTGGACTAAAACAGTAACTCTGGAATTTGAATAGCATATTAGATCCTTTGGACCCATGCTTGTGTTTGTTTTTATGTGAATTGTAAAATGATTGAAAAATATGTTTAAAATGAAATGGTATGTCACATGGTGACATGATATACATAAGCATTATGCATTGACATTGTATATAAGTTTTATTGTTATCAAAGTTTGCACCGCTAGGCTTTTAGCTTAGCATAATTGTAACTCATCACGCAGGTGACAAGAGAGATTCGGTAGAGCCGGAGAGTTCTTTTAGCTCGGGTCAGGTCTAGATTTGAAATTTTGATTGTAGAGTTGATTTTGGGCATCAAGATCAGAGACATTGCCATCATGTATATAATTTATATAATCGTACATTTTAACATTATGTATATTATATTATGTTTTGAGGTATATATATTGTAAATTATAAAGAATAAGTTGAAAAACTTTATAATGTGGGTTTATATGTGCTTGATAAATATATATATGTATATGTATAAATATTTTGAAAAACTTGAAGAAATTGAGGAGTATGGGTGAAATGTATGATTTTTTTTATTGGGAGTGTTTTTCCTTTGCAGGTTGTATTTTGTTGATAATTTTGGAATGTCCAAATTACAAATAAAACTCTGACAAATTTTTTCTAGAAATTTTTATGGAAAATGCTTATTTTAGAACCTATAATTTCTAATAAATATTTTATTAGTTGTTTAAAATTACATTTTTAAGATTTAGGGTTTAAATCAAAAAAGTGAACAATTTTTAATAAACCAGGTCATGACATTTTTATACTTTATACACATATTTTACATATACTGGGTGTATGTATTATATACAATATTCTTAGTACATCTAGATCCCTAGAACTAATTCATTTGGATTTGTTTGGTCCTAATAGAGTTGTTAGTTTGGGTGGAAAGTTATATACATTTGTACTTATTGATTACTATTTAAGATTTACATGAGTTAATTTCTTAGCTCAAAAAAATAAAGTTTTTAATCATTTTAAATTTTTTAAAAAAAGGCTATGATCACATCTATTAGAAGTGATCATGGAAAAGAATTTGAAAATGATAACTTTGAAAATTTTTGCAATGAACTTGGAACATCACATAATTTTTCAGCTAGTAGAACACCACAACAAAACGGTGTGGTTGAAAGGAAAAATAGAACTTTGGTAGAAATGGCTAGAACAATGCTCAATGAGTATAACTTACCTTCTTACTTTTGGGTGGAAGCTGTTAATACCGCTTGTTATATTGCAAATTGTGTATTCAAAAGACCTTTGATAAATAAAACTTCTTATGAGCTATGGAATGGAAGAAAACCCAAAATTTCATACCTTAGAGTATTTGGATGCAAATGCTTCATATTAAATATCACGAACAACATTGGAAATTTTTCATCCAAAACAAATGAAGGTATCTTCTTAGGATATTCATCTTCTAGTAAGGCATATACAGTATTTAATAGGAGAACTCCAGTAGTTGAGGAATCAATGCATGTTATCTTTGATAAATCATTTAAACTGGATCATGGGAAATGTAGTGTTCTTGATGACTTGGTAGGTACATTTGAAGAGCTTGAAATAAACAATGTTCCAAAAAAAGACATTGATGAAAAATTTATATTCGAATGTTGCATTTGTTTATCAAATTGAACCAAGGACTATTGAGGGGGCTCTTGGTAATGAATGTTGGGTGATTTTCATGCAAGATGAACTCAACCAATTTGAGAGAAATACATTGTGGGAGCTTGTTGCTAGACCAAAAAATTATTCAATTATTGGTTGCAAATGGGTATAATGGAATAAACTTGATGAAGATGGTCTCATTACTAGAAATAAAGGTAGATTGGTAGCCAAAGGCTATAACCAAGAAGAAGGCATTGGCTATGATGAGATATTTGCTCTTGTTGCTTAATTAGAAGCTCTTAGAATTTTACTTGCATTTACATGCCACATGAATTTTAAAATTTTTCAAATGGATGTCAAAAGTGCATTTTTGAATGGATTTATTAATGAAGAAGTCTATATTGAATAACCTCCTAGTTTTAAAGATTTTCAATTTCCAAATCATATTTTTAAATTAACTAAGGCATTATGTAGTTTGAAACAAGCTCCAAGAGCTTGGTATGATAGACTTAGTGCTTATTTGTTGGAAAATAATTTTATAAAAGGAAAAGTTGATACTGCACTTTTTGTTAAAAAGAAATTGCATAACATCTTAATAGTAAAAATTTATGTTGATAATATTATATTTGGTGCTACTAATAAATCTTTGTGCCAAGAGTTTGACTCTTGTATGACTAGGAAATTTGAAATGAGCATGATGGGTGAACTTAAGTTCTTCCTTGGTCTACAAGTAAAGCAATGCAAAGATGGGATCTTCATCAACCAATCCAAATATACAAAGGAACTTCTCAAGAAGTTTTGCATGGATAGTTGTAAGGAAAGTAAGACTCCAATGAGTACATCCTTGAAATTAGACAAAGACGAATGTGGTAAGAAAATTGATGAGAAGAAATATCTAGGTATTATCAGATTCATTCTTTATCTTACTACTTCAAGACCTGATATAATGTATAGTATTTTCTTGTGTGCTAGATTAAGAATCACATTTAAATGCCACCAAAAGAATTTTGAAATATTTGAGTGGAACATTGCATTTAGGTTTTGGTATCCTAGAAACACATCATTTGATATTTTAGGATTTTCATATGAGGATTTTTTTAGTAGCCTATTAGATAGGAAAAGCACCACCGAAGCATGCCATTTTCTTTGCAAATGCCTAGTTTCTTGGTTTAGCAAGAAACAAATCCCAGTTGCTTTATCTACCACGAAAGCCGAATATGTTGCTGCTTGTCTTTTGTTGCACACAAGTCTTATAGATAAAACAAAAATTGCTAGATTATGGAAAAATACTTGATCACATTCCTATTAAGTGTGATAATACAAGTGCCATTAATCTTTCCAAGAATCCCATTCAGCATTCAAGATCAAAATATATAAACCTTAGGCATCATTTTTTGAGAGACAATGTTCAAAATCACAATGTTGTAATAGAATTTATAGACACTCAAAATCAACTTACTGATATTTTTACAAAACCCCTAAATGAAGAAAGGTTAAACTTCATAAAATAACATATAGGGATGATTGATGGAAAATCTCTTGTATCATCACTCATTAGTACCTCCAAATATGTTTTGATCACTAAAAACTTTAAATTTCATCAAAACCCTTTCTTGATCCTTTTTAGCGGTCGCTTTAAGTCCTTGAGAGATCAAACAACCATTCTATGTCTCTCGAGCACCAAAAACCACCTTGTGTGAATCCACATTAACTTGTACGATCGCCCAATTCAAAAATTTTCAAATTTCTTAACCATTATATACTTGGTTAGATTGTGTGCGCACTCCTTGTATATAGTGATCGCAAGATGTATCTTGAGGTTGCACAATAGATTGTGTGATCACACACGAGATGTAATAGTCAAATTTTTTAAACATTATAACTTGACAATTCTATCCATCTTGCCCCCAATGGTCATAAAAAGGATAGTTTCTATATTTTGTCTATAAAAACCTCCATTTTGCAGTCAAATACATTTTTACAAATACTTATACACCTCTTTAAACATTCTCTTAAAGTGTTGAACAACAAAGAAGATCATTATGAAAGTTACAAGCATCCTCAACATTCTCTCTTCTACATTTCTACTCTTTCTTCTACATTTCTATTTTCTTTTTGTGTTTTGATATGGCACCCAAACCTAAAAACTCCAAGAAGAAAGCATCAAGCATAGAAAAAGGAAAATGGGTTGTCATTATTGAACCTCCATCTCAACCCAAACCTTCACCTGGAAAAGTGTTTAACCCCACAAACCTAAACACAAAATTGAAGAGGAGAAGACAAAATATTATATGATAAAAAAAACCATTGAGCCTACTAAAATGCATGCTAAAGTAATGCTCTTAACCCTCAACATTCAAGGAGAACTCTATAAGTATCTTGATAGGATAGGGTAGAGACATTTTTTATTTCCAAATGAACTAGGATACCTTAGTATCTCAAGAGAATTTTTTATCTCCCTTAGAGTAGAAAAGAACCAAAAGGCTCCCATTGAATTATATGGAATCTATTTTAGGCTATTTGATCAAGATTTTGCCTTATCCTTAGAAGAATTTGTTGAAGTTTGTGGCTTTCAAACTCGTGAAGCATCTTCTTATTCCGACAAGGACTTTCCTTTGAAGGATTTTTTATCTTTTTGGAGTGAACTATCCATAGAAACCAAATACAATAATAGATCCTCTAAGGCCATCCATTTCAAAACCCTAATATTTTGGCTTCTTCATAGGATCATTGCTACACCATCCATCAAAGAAGTGATGGCAATGAGAAAGTCACACAACATTGACTTGTTTTCCTTAAATGCCTTAGAACACAATAAACCCATCCAAATCGCCTAATTCCTTATTGACACTTTTCTTCACCATAGGAAGTATGACGTTGGAACCTTCTTTCTCTCTTATCAAGTCACTCATTTTGCTAGGCATTTAGGATTGCTAACCCCTGAAAACTTAGCAAACCTAAGTGACCTCTTGACCCTACCACCAACTCCATCAATCTTGATTACCTTGATCATGCTATGTGCATTTAAAAGGTTGATGATCATTGTGAATACACCTTTGGTAGTAAAGGTGTGAGTCAAAGAGAAAGAAATAGACCTAGCTACCACATCACAGAAAAAAGAAGGAGAAGAACATATCATTATTGAAGTTGAGCACACCCTCCCAAACCAACCAAAACTATAAAAGAAAAGGGTGAATCCTCAAAAACCTTAAAGATCCTTCTCAAAGCCATTCACTCTCTCCAAAAATAATTCACTTGTTTTAAAAATGATGTCACCAAAAGGAACACCAAACTTAACAAGAAGATTGATCTCTTGGCTCATGTTCATCATGACATCTATGATATGCAAGGGAAGTTTAATCTCCCTCAATGTGAACTTTGTGACTAGGATGTAAGTGAACATGTTGAGAGCCCATATGAAGAATCTTCTGGATCCTCCCATGCGAACTCATCTACTCCATCCTCTAGTAAAGAATAAGGCACTCGTCCTCCTCCATGTAGGAAAGGAAAAGAGAAAATCAAGGATTAGCCTCTTTATGTTCTCATTTATATTTTATGCCCTTCTATTTTTTAATCTTGTATTGAAACTTTATGATCAATGTAATGAACTTATGATTTATGTTATTATCTTATTTCTTTTTTACTCATACATTCATTTTGTCTTTGTCAGAGGGGGAGAAGAAACATAAGTTGAATTAAAATAATTAAAGATAAAGGAGAATAACAAATTTAGGGGGAGAAACTAAAGAGAACTAAAATTAAACAATTGATTCAAAGATTTACATTTAAAATTTTATTGAAATTGATTGATTTGCAATTTACCATTGTGTAGACCCTTAATTTTTGACTCAGTCCGGTCCAATATATTTTATTTAGTCCAAAATAATTTTTGTGTTATCTTAATTAAATAATATTTGTTTTAGTATTTATTTTTTATAATTTTTTTAAAAAAATTATAATAATAAAAATAAATAAATAAAAATAAAAATCGGCGACGAAAAAATTCGTCGCCTAAAGTAATTAGTCGAAATGGCCTGGCAGCCCGCCAGCGCTCCAATTCTTGTAGCCCGTCGCAAATTTTGCCAGCGACATTTTTCCAACACAATTTTTTTTCGAAATCAAATTCTATTTTGTTTCGGTTTTATTTTCCTAATTAATTATAGTTTCCTTAAACAATTAGAATTAATCTTCTAAATTTCCTATAAATAACACTAAAAAACACAAAAAAAAGGGGGACTTTGGATCGGACTCTGGAGGGAGAAAAACTTGGGACTAGAACTTTGAGCTTCGAGCTTCAGATTTGAGATGAACAAGCAAAGCCATCAACAATTTATCAAAGGCAGCAACCTTGCCTTTGTCCTTGTTCATCCAAGAAGCAATTTTTGGTGGAACCAACGAACGAAGGTTTGAATCTCTAATTCCTTTTTTTTTATTTTCTTACAATAGCTTCAATAACTAAAAATTAATAAATTGTTTCTTTTGATTCTAAAACCCTTAGAACCCAAATTTATTTCTTCTATACCTTAGAACCTTAAATTGTTTCTTTTGATTCTAAAAACCTTAGAACCCTAATTTATTTCTTCTAAATCTTAGAACCTTAAATTGTTTCTTCTATTTTCAAAAACCCTAAAATTACTTTTCTGTTTCTTCTAAAACTTAAGAACCCTAACCTATTTCTTCAAAACCTTACCCTAAATTGTTCCTTCTATTTCCAAAAACCCTAAAAAATACTCTTTTGTTTCCAAAAACCTTAAATCATTTTTCCTATTTCCAAAAGCTTTTAAAAACCCTAAACTGTTTTCCTCTAACTCTTTTTCAAAATTTCCAAATGTTTTGTAAAATCTCCAAACCCTAACTTACTTTACAGTTTCTAAAAATCACAATTACTTTATAAGACTCTAAACTATTTTCTTAAGATTCCAAAACCCTAAATATTAATTAAAGTACTTTAAATGGAAATAGTAAACCTCAATTTGTATCTTTACTTGCTTTATTTTTAGATTTGATTATGTAGTCTATTATATGCTTTGGTGATTGATTTATTTAATTTCAATGCTTGATTTATTTAATTTATCATGGATGGATGTTTTCTTTGTTGTTATTATTTGCTTGTTTTAGTTTCAAAAGTGTAAGAGGTATGTTTCCACTTTGTGGGTACCTCATTAGTTAAATATCATGTAATTTAAATTGCTTTTATATTTTGGACCAATGTAAAGGACATGTTTCTACCTTTTGGTGGGTGTCCTATTTAGTTTAGTCATGGATGATGTAAGGACATGTTTCCATCTTTGGATGGGTATCCATTTATTTGCTTTGTTTGGACATTGGTTTGATTTTTAATATAACGATGCTTTATTTCAATTGTTACATGTGGATAATATTGTTATACTTTAGAATTTTATAATATTAAGACCTGTAAAGGAGGCCGGTTCCAATGAACCGGGCATTGTGGGGGTGCTAGGCCATTTCTCACCTTCCCCACACGTACCCAACTTTCCAAACCCATTAGGGGAGATTCCTTAGGAATCGAGTCATCCACCCCTTTCTTTCTCCCAGCCCGTCTGGGTGGTGACTCCATTTTCTCTGGACTTAGGTCCGTGTTCTCTAAGGCCTCGAGCCTAAACAGTGATGAAGTCACAAGAACCATTCCACAAGGAGTGGGGGCAAAAATCCCAACTCACAGTGGCGACTCCACTAGGGACAAGAGAAGTTAATTCCGTTGGTCTTTATATTATTCTATTCTTTCTTATAATGATATTATCCATTGCATCATATTAGATTGCATCGTGTACGTGAGTTAGGACGCTCGTGCTACCCGTGTTGTGTTATGTAAGGGATGCCATACTTTCACTCAAGGTATGGAGATCAAGCATGGCATAACCACTCATAGCCTCGTACCATTTGGTATATACTTGCTATGGGAACCTAAGCCTTTTAACCCAAAGACTAAAGCTCATGTAATTGGCCTAGTTACTTTCCTTAGGTTTTACCCCAAATGCATGTTGTTTGACTATGGTCAATTTATCTTGGCTTAAATCATGGCTTATTTGTTCTTTTTCTAATATGACCCAAGTACATTTGTAAGCTCAAATAAATTTTTCTTTAAAATCCAAAAGACCAAAGCTATTTTCAAAACATTTCAAAATGGTCTTTGGATATAAGACTTTTTTAAAAATAAATCAAAAATTCTTTTGCTCATAACCAAATAGTAAGCCCAAAATCCATTTTTTCTAAAATCTTTTTACATTGGGCTTACAAATAAAATTATTTTCATCCAACCTTTTCTTACAAAGAGCTTGCAAATTATTTAGGTTAATTACGAAATACCAAAAATCAATTGTGAGCCTAGTTTATACTAAGAAATAATTAATCATGGGCTTGTTTTTGGCATGAATCATTAGTTACTTTTTCAAGTGAGAAATCTATTTATAATAAACCTCTTAATTTAGTTTTAATCCAATATAGCATAAAAGCTACTTTAGTTGGTTGAATGGATTAAAACCTAATTAATGGGAATTATCATGGATTGATTTCCATTTTTGAAAATATAACAATTGGTTGAAACGTCCAAGGGAAATATTCGAAAACAAAGTACCCCATGTTGGTATTTTGTCAACCATATACCTAGGAAAAGAGACTCATCATTCGTGTGTGGATGTTATAAGGTTGGAAGGAACATCTTATTTATCCTTGTTTGTTTATTGTTTGTGCATACATGCATACATACATTTGCATCTCATATCATTGATCCTTTCTGGCTCACAGCCCTGGATTATGATAGTTCAAAAGCTTACAACAATCCGACCTACACCAGAAGCAAAGAATCTAGCAATGACTCAATCTCTTTTTCACCAAAAGCAATGGATCCCAAACAAATTCAATGAATAGTGGATGATGCCCTCAATGCCAAGATGGAAGAAATAAAAGAGGCCCTAACTGAGACCATGAAGAACCAATTGGCTGCAATTTTAGGAAATCATGCCGAAGCATCTGCTAGCACAAAGAAGCCAAAGGACAAAGGAAAGACTAAAGTTGGTGAAGTGGTTTTTGATGATAAAAAGGTGATCATTGATGATGATGATGAATGGGCTCAATACTACCAAGATCCTCAAGATAAGAAGAAAGAACCAAAGATTATTAAAAGGATAGCTATGGAGAAAATTGAGACTTCTGATGTTGAAAAGATGATTGCGGACTTAGAAAAGAAATTTGAGAAGAAACTAAAGACCGAAGAAATGTCTGAAGTTGACAAATTATTTGAGCTAGATGAAAAAGTTTCATACAAGTTCAAGATGCCATCTTTTGCGAAGTTTGATGGAACCGAAAATCCTCATCTCCATGTGAAGTAGTATATCACTGCTATGCAGTCTGCCCGAGCTAATAAGGCTCAAAATCTAAGGTACTTTATGCTCTCATTGGACCCTGTTGTCCAAAATTGGTTCAATACCTTAGATGATGGAACACAAAAGAGTTGGGATCTATTATACAAGGCTTTCATTCACCAATGGAAGTTACCTTAATGGAAGTTGAGTCCATTTGGCAATGACCAAATGAAAATTTTGTGGACTATGTGAAAAGATGGAGAAACAATGCCGCTTTTCTCAAGAAGAGGCCCAATGAATCCGATCAAATAAGGATGATTGTGATAGGGGTGTTACCTAGTCTTCATGAAAGGATGTCTCATACACTCATCCATGATTTCAAAGATCTTCTACAAGCTGGTCTGCAAATTGAAGAATGGGAAAGAGAGAAGAACTGTTTTTTAATGAGAAGGAACGAGAAAGGAAACTATCAGTCTGGTAGCCAAAGCATGCAAAAAGCAGTCGATGTTAATGCTACTAACCAAGGAACAAGAAGGCAGTTTTCAGAATTGAGGAAACCGATGTCTTGGGTTCTCAATAAGATTTAAAGAAAGGGATTGTTACAACCCTTAAATCCTCGTCCTTTGCCTAACCCTCTCCCACCTAATTTTGACACTAAAGCATTTTGCCAATTTCATCAAATGCAAGGGCATGACACGAATAGATGTGTGAGGTTAAGGCACGAGATCCAAAATTTAATTGATAGTGAAAAGCTGCTCGAGCCCAACAAGCCGAACACCAAAGACAATCCATTACCAAAGTTCAATAGAGTACCACCACCGGCAACCTTCATGATTGGAGGGGGTTTGCATGAAGATTTTGTCATGTCTTCTTTCCAAGATGTGGGTGGAGAAGCAACCAAAGAAGAAGAGGTATTTGGCAAAATTAAACAAGCTATGGTGGGTAGAGAAGTAGCAATTTGTGTTGTCAATGGGTTTTGGGATTCAAGCGATAGTGATGATGATCTGGTATCCAAGAAGGAGGAATGGACTTGGTCCGAGCCTGAAGAAGATGAAGTAATGAAAACTAGATCCAGTAAGCCTTATGCAAGGCCACCACCTAAGGAGGTAGAAACTAATAAGGGGAAGAAAGTTAAAGTAGGGAATAAAGAAGAGGAAGATGATGTTGTACTCAAACAATTGAAAAGAACCCAAGTAACTATTACCATTTGGGACCCATTGGCTACTTCTAAAAAGCACCGAGAAACTATGGCCAAGGACTTAGCTAGCATGCCAATTTCTACCTCCATGACACCGGATGAGCTGATCAACTTCATAAAAGTTGGAGGAGTAATGAAATATGAAGATATTCAAGAGAAGAGTGAAGTTAATATGGGAGCGGTTTCTTTCTCAATGCGGATTTACTGAAAGAGGGGAGAGATCACATCCACCCTCTCTTTATCAAAATCAAAGGGAAAAGGACTCCATGTGTAATGGTCGATTGTAGGTCCACCATAAATGTTTGTCCACTTAAAATATTGCCAAAGCTAGCCATGTCAACAAGGGATCTAAACCCGACCGAGGTAACCATTCAGGCTTATGACAACACTAAGAGACATGCTGAAGGAACTTTCAAAGCTGCTGTCAAGGTGGGTCCAATTGAATCTATTATTGAATTTGTTGTTTTGGACATACCTGTTACCTTTGCCTTACTCTTGGGATGACCATGGTTTCATCCTCTTGGTGGAGTTCCTTCCACACTTCATCAAAAGATCAAGTTCCCTAACGGAGATGGGACAGTGGTCATCGAGGCCGAAGATAATGAGATTGTTAATGATCTAATGATTGAGAGGCCTCTTAATGGTTTCCAAGTAGCTGTAATTTCTGATGATGAAGTAGTGGACTCCAAAGTCTTGAATATGATGAAGAGCATGAACTACCTTCCCGGAGCTGGTCTTGGAAAGGGTAAGGCCGGTTTGACAAAGCTACCAGATTTTAAAACTCAAACATCCAAGAAGGGGTTGGGATATGATGAAGACAACAATATCCAACCAAAGAAGAGTGAGAAGATGAGCTTCCCACCACTTGAAGAGATCTTTATCAAAGCTCCAGATATGGGACCACTCCAAGGAAAACTCGAGCCAATCATGTTTATGGAAAAGTTGATCCTGGGTTTTGAAATTTTTGCAGATGTTGCCGAGCTAGTGGAGCAAGTGAATAAAGAGCTCACCCCGTTAGCCAACAAAGAACCTAATCCAGAAGAGAAGAATGAAGTTGTCCTAAAAGCCAAGAAGACTTTGGAAGAGATTGCTGCCCTGGTTGAAGAGAAGTTTGAAGACATTCTGCCTTATGATTCTGAGAACAATGATTTTGATTTTGATTTTAATTTGTCTGCTTTGTATAAGGATGATGATGTTTTCTTTTCCAAAATGAATGCAATAAAGTCTGATTTTGCTTATTTGTGTGATGTTTCTCCTGATGGTTGCATACATTCAAATAGCAGTTACATGAGCATCTTTAATATTAATTCTGATAACACACAATCATTAAATTTGGGAACAAGTGAAAATCCTAAAAATATTAGCATAGCATCCGACCTTACTCCTGATGAGAGAGAGAGATTTGAAAAAATATTTAAAAAATTTGAAGAAGTATTTGCTTGGTCTTATGAGGATATGCCTGGTATAGATCGAGACATAGCCGAACATCTTATTCCTACTTACACTCACATGAAACCTGTCAAACAAAAGCTTAGGCGATTAAGACCTGAGTGGGCTAAATTGGTTAAAGAAGAGGTCACTAAACAAATATGAGTGAAGTTCCTTGAAGTGATAGAATATCCAGATTGACTAGCCAACATAGTACCCATGCCAAAGAAAGATGGAAGAATAGGGATCTGTGTGGACTATAGAGATTTAAACAAGGCTTCCCCTAAAGATGATTTTCCTTTACCTCATATAGATGTTCTCATTGATAGTGCAGCCTCTAGCGTGCTACACTAATTTGTAGATGGATTTTTCATATACAACCAAGTGTTAATGGCCCAAGAGGATAAAGCCAAAACTGCTTTCATTACTACATGGGGTATATTTTGTTATAGGGTGATACTGTTCGGCTCAAAGAATGCTAGAGCAACCTACCAAAGGATGCCCACCACACTATTTCATGACATGATGCACAAAGAAGTTGAAGTATATGTTGATGATATGATGGTGAAATCGGATACAAGGGAACAATACTTCCAAAACTTAGAATTATTTTTCAATAGAGCATTGAAATATAAGCTAAGATTAAACCGAAGGAAGTGTGTATTCAGGGTTACCTCAGGCAAATTATTAGGACATGTGATTGGTCCGAATGGCATTGAGATTGATCCTGACAAAGTTAAAGCAATCAGGGATATGCTAGCCCCAAAGACAGAGAGAGAAGTTCGGGGATTCGTGGGTAAATTACAATACATTAGTAGATTCATAGCAAAGCTCACAACAATCTGTGAGCCTATCTTCAAATTACTTAAAAAGAATCAGCCAGTCATATGGAATGAAGAGTGTCAAAAGGCCTTTGAGTGAATAAAAGAGTATTTGTTGAATCCACCTATTTTAAAACCACCTAAACCCGGTAGACCTCTATTACTATACTTAGCAGTAGAAGAAGAGTCAATAGGAGCCATATTAGCCCAAGCAGATGAGTCAGGGATTGAGCATGCAGTTTACTATTTAAATAGAAAGCTCCTACCTTATGAAATTGAGTATAGTCTCATTGAAAAGACCTATATAGCCGTGGTTTGGTCTTCTAAGAAGTTGCGGCATTACTTTAATCTTATAGTGTGCAAGCAATTTCCAGGTTGGATCCAATGAAATACTTAAGGGAGACACCCTCTTTAATTGGGAAGTTTGGTCGATGGTTGATAATATTAGAAGAATTTGAGATTGAATATGTAACCAGGAAAATAATCAAAGGTAGAGCAGTGGCAGAATTTCTGGCCCAACAACCATTACTAGATAGCAAAGAGGTAATTTTGGAATTTCTGGATAAACATTTAGAGGCAATTGAAGTACAAGGGTGGAAAATGTATTTTGATGGAGCAGCAAACAGGAAAGGAGCAGGTTTGGGAGTCATACTAGAATCGCCCGAAGGGGAACTTATCCCTTTAGCTAAAAATTTGAAATTTAGGGCAACCAATAATATGGTGGAATACGAAGCTTGTATTTTTTGTTTGGAAACCCTAATGATTATGAAGGTGGATAAGGTAGAAGTTTTTGGCGACTCATTGCTGGTAGTATCCCAAGTAAATGGAGAGTGGGAGTAGAAAGAAGAAAAATTAAAACCATACCACCATTACTTGACCATGATGAAGAAGAACTTTAAAGAGTGTAGGTTTATACACCTATCAAGAGAGGAAAATCAGATGGCTGATGCCCTAGCCACATTGGCTTTGGTATGGAAAAATCCTGTCAGTTTATTCCTTAAGCCTCTAATTTTGACCAGTTTGTCAACTCCTTGTTATGAATATGAGACAATCATGGAAATTGATACAGACCATGATGCGTGGTATGATACTATAAGGCGATTTTTGAAGGAAAGAGAATACCCATCGGGGGCAACAAAGAAAGAAAGAAGAGCCATAAGGCGGTGGTCTTTGCAATACATCATATTCCATGGGCAGTTATATCGAAGATGGCCTGATGGGGTGCATTTGAGATGTTTAAGGAAGCCTGAAGTGGAGCATATCATGTCAGAAATACATGCGGGAAGTTGTGGACCGCATATGAGTGGTTTGGCTCCAGTTAAGAAGATTATTCGACAAGGTTACTACTGGTTGACCATGGAGAGAGATTGTATTGAGTTTGTAAAGAAGTGCCAACAATGTCAGATGTATGGTAACTTAATTCACATGCCTCCTAAAGAATTGCATTCGATGTCTTCACCCTGGCCCTTTGCCACTTGGGGTATCGACATTATAGGGGAGATACATCCGACTGCCTCAAATGGTCACCGTTTCATTGTGGTAGCAGTAGATTATTTTTTAAAATGGGTCAAAGCCGAATCCTTCAACAAACTGGGCGCAAGTAAAATGGCTAGATTTATTAAAAAAACCTCATCTATAGATATGGGGTCCCACACAGTGTGATATAAGACAATGGGGTACAGTTTCAAGGAGCAGTTAAGGACTTATTCTCGAAGTACCGAATCCATCATCATCGATCCTCTCCTTATAGACCAAAGGCTAATGGTGCAGTAGAAGCAATAAACAAGACAATTAAGCAAATTCTATCCAAGATGACCAAGACTTACAGGGATTGATCAGAGATGCTTCCCTTTGCTTTATGGGGATATAGAACAAGTGTGCGAACACCTACTGGAATGACCGTGTTCTCTTTGGTTTATGGGATGGAAGCAATGTTGCCAACTGAAATTGAGATCAAGTCATTAAGAGTGGTCTTGGAAGCTGAACTGCCTGAAATAGAATGGGTAGTGAGCAGATACACGCAGTTAGCTTTACTAGAGGAGAGAAGGTTAAAGGCACTATATCATCACCAACTGTATCAAAAGAAGATAGCTCGGGCCTATAATAGAAGGGTTAAAATTAGAAAACTCAAAGTCGGGGATTTAGTGTTGAATCAATGTAAGCCTAATGTATCTAATCCAAGAGGCAAGTTTAGGCCTAGCTGGGAAGGGCCATATGTCGTGAAACAAGTCATGAATAAGGGTGCGGTGAAGCTATCAGACATGGATGGGAACGAGTTTAGTGAGCCAGTGAACATCGATAGATTGGAGAGGTTTTATGTATAAAAGGAAAAAAAAGAAAAAGAAAAGAGCTCGCTAGGTTGAAAACAGCAGTCCGCTAGTTCTGAAAACCCAAAAGGGCAGGCTAGGCAACAATTAGGGATAAATGAGAGAAAATTGTCAATTAGAAAACCCGAAAGGGCTAGTTGGCAACAGGAGTAATTGCGTGTATGCTGGCTTTATGTTTGCTTGTTCCCCAATTTAATAAAATAGAATTAATGTTGAAATTGTTCTACGTACATTCTTATAAGTATTTGACCAGATATGGATGAAATAAATAAACATAATAGCAAAAGGTGATGACAAATTATAAAAAGGAAAAGAAATGTCTCTTATTACTACTTTAATTGTTTTTTCATCCTAACAATACACTTTTTGAATTGACAAATGTAAAATCTATGGTAGACGATAAGTGTAATGTGCAGGCCAGCTTTGCCTCAGCCGATCCATGTAGGCTTCAGTCAAGCAAGGCATGTCTAAATCGGGAGTGAATTTAGAATCACGAGGCTCAGCTCCGTACTGATGACCAAGTCAGCGAGGATCATAGCAAGTACCTCGACGAAGAGCAACAAGAGGAACATACATCAAGTATGTTCGCATGGTGATACAAGAAATCTTCCACCAAGGTACCAACCAACGGATGTTGACTTCAGCACGTGAGTGGATCCGGTCAATCCAGTCAGAATATGAAGAAGCAGGATGGAGTAGCTTCCTAACAGAATGATGATGTGGCAAATATTTGGCAAAATCCATGGATGGAGTATCAAGCAAGAAAAGACACTCCTGAAGCCAAATCTGTGAGGAAAATTAAATTAAAAAAAAAAGGTCCACTAAGTTGAAAACCCACAAGGGCAGCTTAGGCAAACATTAGGACAACTCGCTAGTTTCAAAAACCCGCATGGGCGGACTAGGCAAAAATTAGAGCAATAAAATAAAAAAGAAGAAGAAAAAGAAATTCTAAATTGAAAACTCAAAAGGGCAGTTTAGGTAATTACCTGAAGCAGCAACGGACTCCCGATCAATCTCTTTGATAATCCTGATTTAAGTTGGTTTAATCCAACTAATGTCTCGACTAAGATCACAGGTATCGGCAACAAGCCTCCTTGCATTTGGTCCATAATATCCAATACTCGTGGATCAATATTGCCATTAGAAGAAACAAGCAAGAATTGGCCAAGCAAGCAAAGATAAAACATACGTCCCCACTCCTTAGTAGGAGCCAAATGAGAGAGACAAAAATCAATCAAGGGAGCAAGTAGAATTTTCTCACCTCTCATCAACTGAAGAACTTCGGGTTTTGAAATTTGAAATAACATCTACATCTTCTGTTGAGTCTTGAAAATCAATGTGGGTAACGCCATTTGTTGATTATTTGGATATCCAAGGATGGCCTCAAATTCTTCAATCAAGGGACACATTTCAAAGCCATTAATTTTAAATGTCCTATAATCCACATTCCAAAAAGAAGCCATGGCATGTAAAAAGGAATGGTCCAATTTAACATTTTAAAAACACTTTAAAATATCAAGTTTTGACCAAGAAATTTGTTTCCAGTGAATGGCATCCATATTCTTAAATAGAATTTTTATCTTCTTTAAATGAAGTTCGGTCATTGTTGATGAATGAAGGAAATCAAAATTGTTAAAGGGAGTTTTTACGTTGAAGTGGAAAATTTCTTGGTTTCTGTATGAAATTATGGCGTGAAAAGTGAGTTATATAGAGAAAACAAGCTTTTCCAAAATTGATAAGGAAAAGATGATAGGAAAAGAGTGAGACCGTGTTGCATGAGGAAAGGAATTGGCGGCGAAAGTTTTTTATTTCCGCAATGCATTTGGCTCTGTAGTGATGTTGTGTATATATGAAAAAGAAAGTGTAATAATTGTGGCACAGTAATGATGATAAAATAAATAAATAAATAAAGAATTAAAAAAATTAAAAAAAAAAGAGTTACAGTAAAGATAGAAATTATGTATTGTCATTATTATTTTTATGCTTATTGTACAATATTTATACAATTGACACAATATTTATACATACTAAGAAGGTGGTGGTAGGACATCAAATAAAGCCCTGAAAAAATCATCGCCTGTTGGAGGAGGAGGCAAACCACTCATCCCGAGTTCGCCCGAAGCAGGAGCACCAAAATCCCTATTACCTTGGAGTTTTGATCTGTCACGGTCCTTATCAGAAGTAGATGAAAGAATCTCATGGTCATCAGTTTGGGGGCCTCAAGATGAAGAAGCACCAGGATCCCTCATCCCCTGAAATCGGAAGTCTTGGAAATTTTTTTCTAATTGATGATATAAATTTTCAAAATAAGAAGCCTGCTGACGACTAGCGGCCAACCCTTCTTGAAGTTTCTTATTTTGTTCTTCAAGCATCCACTGTGAGCCAGAAAGGAAAAAGTCAGAGCATACATAATCATGCATACATATAGCATAAATTACCATGAAACAAGAAAGCTTACCAGGTAATTCATATCAATGCCCTGCGGATGAGACGACATATCTGGCAGACTAGAATGAGCAAATGAAGGAGCAGTAAAAGAAGGTCCAGCCTCATGATCAAATGAGCCAACAGCCTGCAACAATCTTCAATGAATCAAAATAAGATAAGAAAGAAGTGATTGCAAATGAAAAATGGTAAAAGTTTTACTTGAGAAGTGCTAGCCCCGAGATGTGGAACAAATTCTCCTGCCTCTCCATGATGTTCCTCTTCATCTCTACCCACATTTTCTTCAAGAATTTCCCGTACACCAACAGGAGATACATCAAAGTTCAAGAGCCTTAGTTGAATAAAATGGGCATAAGATGCACCCGGCGAATAGAGATATGTTTCAACACCATAACCATGCCAGACCAACCACCATGCATCCTCCGACATTGATATAATATTTAAAGTATATTCTGGGCAATGCATCAGGACCCTCCGCTGCTCTGGACCAAGAAACCACTCATAAACTCTCTCTCTGAGAAACCAGCCACTAGACACAAGGCCAGCAATGACTCGGTGGGTATGTTGGAAAGATAGTGCAGCATTCATGGAGGGAGTCCAGTTTGTCTGCTCTTCTGGGTTCCACCAGGCCAAATTCACCTGCAAAATGACATAAGGTAAGTAAACTTTCACATAAATTTTAAAGCATACTAATGCTATTTTACCTGGTCCTAGGTTAAGCGGCTCAACATGAAGCGTTGGGTATGCACATGGTGAGAGCCGGAAACTTCTACACGATCAGACAACCAAAAATTTAATCTCAAATACCTAACTTTCTCTCGAGAAGTACCAGGCACCCTCACAAGGTTGTGATCATATGCCCATGCCTACAACAACAATAGAGATCAAATTCATACAAGAAAAGAATGGAATTGACATTGGTGGAAGAAGAGTACCTCAACAACCGCCATAAAACCGACGAAAGACTTCTTACTTCGGCAAATTTTATCAATACCATGGTAAAGACAGGCGAGACCAGCTTCACCCCATCCATAAAGTGGCACCGTCCTAAAATAAGAAAGGGCCCTCAACACTGACAAATGGATGGTGGATTCAATGCTGCCGAAGATGGTCGATCCAAGCAAATATAATAAAAATCCTCGAGCATACTGTTGGGCTGTGTCTCTGTGAACCCGTCCTTCGTAGTTCATCCAATAACTATGAATTGGCTCAATTTTTATCTTAAAAGGCCCTTTATATGATGGTTCCATACCAATTAATTGTTGAATTTCTTCAAATTTCAAAATATCGTTGGTAAGAGGAACCGGAACACCATCATACCGAATGCCGGTTATAGCAGCAAAGTCGACCGGACCAATTGTCATCTCTCCAATGGGCAAGTGAAAGGCATGAGTTGTGTCCAACCATCGTTCTGCAAGTGCCTGGACTATGCTTCGGTCTATCAGATACTCCTTGGATGGTAATTGTAAGATGAAGCTCTTAAAGCCACAATCTTGGATAATCTGCCTTATCAAAGAAGGCGCTGCATCATACCATTATCGGGCTTTGTAGATACACCCTCCGGCCTGAATAATGCAACGATCTCGCTAACACGGAGCCAGGTAAGTATATCATTAGTCTATCTACTTAAATTCTTAAATTAATATATTTTTCTTAAATTTTCTAAAAAGCAAAAATATAAATAAAAAATAAAGACAAACATAATAAAAAAAACAAATAAAAATAAAAGGTAATAAAACAAATAAAACAAATAAAAATAAAAGGTAATAATAACAAAAAAATGAAGAAATGAGAAAAAGAAAAGAAGAAAAATAATAACCTGGCTCTTTTGGTTTGAACTACGATGAAGCGGCATCCCGGCTAGTAGACCTATATTTTCATCTTCATGATGCCGAATAAACTCCAATAACTCAGCTTTAGAATGAGTTCCTGATCTTGAAGCATGCATTTTTTTCAAAACTATATGCTAAATTTGAAAGAATTATAGTAATGAATGAACGAAATTAATGATGCTGCTGTGAATGAAATGAAGAAATCATTCGTTTATATAGAGGAACGGCAAAGAAAAAACAAAATTTTACTATTGATGAATACTAAATTACTATTTACAATAGTAAATTACTATTTACAAATAGTAGGTTACTATTTAGGATACTATTTATAAATAGTAAATTTCTATTTATGAATAGTAAATAGTGCATAAACAGTGACTATACAGTAAATAAACAGCAAATTCAATCATTCAATTTAATCATTCAAATACTTGCGTGTATATAAATATTTTTTGCACTATTAAAATATTTTTACACACAGGGGGCAAGGAGAAGATATGTGCATAAAAATTAGCTAAATTTTTTGCAAATAAAATTTATATGCTACTCACTATAATTATTTTTTGCAGATAATTAAATCTCTCGGTCTAAAACCCAAAATTATCCTTAGGTCTAGAACCTAAAATCTCTTCTAAGTCCATAACTTAGTTCGGGTCCAGAACCTAAAATTACCTTTAGGTCCATAACCTAAATTCTCTCTTAAGTCCAGAAATTAGCTCGGGTCCAGAACCCGAATTATCCTTAGATCCAAAACCTAAAATCTCTTTTAAGTTCAGAACTTAGCTCGGGTCCAGAACCCAAAATTATCCTTAGGTCCAGAACCTAAAATCTCATTTAAGTCCAGAACTTAGCTCGAGTCCAGAACCCAAAATTATCCTTAGGTCCAGAATCTAAAATCTCTTTTAAGTCCAGAACTTAGCTCAGGTCTAGAACCCAAATTATCCTTAGGTCTAGAACCTAAAATCTCTTTTAAGTCCAGAACTTAGCTCGGGTCCAGAACTCGAATTACCTTTAGGTCGAGAACCTAAAATTCCTCCTAAGTCCAGAACTTAGCTCAGGTCCAGAACCTAAATTATCCTTAGGTCCAGAACCTAAAATCTCTTAGTTCGGGTCCAGAACCCAAAATTACCCTTAGGTCCAGAACCTAAAATTATTCTTTGAGTCCAGAACTCAAATCGGGTACAGAACCAAAAACCTCAACCATCTTAGAAAAATTAAGTTTTATTGCTTTTCACTCTCTTTTACTAAAGTCTCAGATCATTCAAACAGTGGGCAAACTGTAGACCCTTAATTTTTGACTCAGTTCGGTCCAATATATTTTATTTAGTCCAAAATAATTTTTGTGTTATCTTAATTAAATAATATTTATTTTAGTATTTATTTTTTATAATTTTTTTAAAAATTATAATAATAAAATAAATAAATAAAAATAAAAATCGGTGACGAAAAAATCGGAGATGAAAAAATTCATTGTCGAAAGTAATTGGTCGAAATGGCCCGCAGGAACTTCTTGTGGGCGAAATGGCCTGGCAGCCCGCCAGAGCGCCAATTCTTGCAGCCCGTCGCAAATTTAGCCAGCAAGATTTTTCCAAATCAATTTTTTCCGAAACCAAATTCTATTTGGTTTCGGTTTTCTTTTCCTAATTAATTATAGTTTCCTTAAATAATTGGAATTAATCTTCTAAATTTCCTATAAATAACACTAAAAACCCAGAAAAAAAAAGGGGGGACTTTGGATCGAACTCTAGAGGGAGAAAAACTTAGGACTAGAACTTTGAGCTTGGGACTTCATATTTGAGAGGAACAAGCAAAGCCATCAACAATTTATCAAAGGCAACAACCTTGCCTTTGTCCTTGTTCATCCAAGAAGCAATTTTTGGTGGAACCAACGAATGAAGGTTTGAATCTCTAATTCCTTTTTTTTATTTTCTTACAATAGCTTCAATCACTGAAAATTAATAAATTGTTTCTTTTGATTCTAAAAACCTTAGAAGCCTAATTTATTTCTTCTAAACCTTAGAACCTTAAATTGTTTCTTCTATTTTCAAAAACCCTAAAAATTACTTTTCTATTTCTTCTAAAACTTAAGAACCCTAACCTATTTCTTCAAAACCTTAAAATCCTAAATTGTTCCTTCTATTTTCAAAAATCCTAAAAAATACTCTTTTGTTTCCAAAAACCTTAAATCATTTTTTCTATTTCTAAAAGCTTTTAAAAACCCTAAATTGTTTTCCTCTAACTCTTTTCCAAAATTTCCAAATATTTTTTTAAATCTCCAAACCCTAACTTACTTTACAGTTTCTAAAATTCACAATTACTTTATAAAACTCTAAACTATTTTCTTAAGATTCCAAAACCCTAAATATTAATTAAAGTACTTTAAATGGAAACAGTAAACCTCAATTTGTATCTTTACTTACTTTATTTTTAGATTTGATTATGTAGTCTATTATATGCTTTGGTGATTGATTTATTTAATTTCAATGCTTGATTTATTTAATTTATCATGGATGAATGTTTTCTTTGTTGTTATTATTTGCTTATTTTTAATTTCAAAAGTGTAAGAGGTATGTTTCCACTTTGTGGGTACCTCATTAGTTAAATATCATGTAATTTAAATTGCTTTTATATTTTGGACCAATGTAAAGGACATATTTCTACCTTTGGCGGGTGTCCTATTTAGTTTAGACATGGATGATGTAAGGATATGTTTCCATCATCGGATGGGTGTCCATTTATTTGCTTTGTTTGGACATTGCTTTGATTTTTAATATAATGATGCTTTATTTCAATTGTTGCGTGTAATATGGATAATATTGTTATATTTAAAATTTTTATAATATTAAGACCTGTAAAGGAGGCCAGTTCCAATGAACCGGGCATTGTGGGGGTGCTGGGCCATTTCTCACCTTCCCCACACGTACCCAACTTTTCGAACCCTTTAGGAGATTGGAGATTCCTTAGGAATCGAGTCATCCTCCCCTTTCTTTTTTCTGGCCCGTCTGGGTGGTGACTCCATTTTCTCCGGACTTAGGTTCGTGTTCTTTAAGGCCCCGAGCCTAAACAGTGATGAAGTCGTAAGAATCATTCCACTGGGAGTGGGGGTGAAAACCCCACTCACACATTGTTTAATTTCAATTTGACTGCCAAAGTCAAAAAAGGGGGAGATTGTTGGATAATTAAACTCTATTTTAATCATTGACAATCAAATTGATGTGTACTAATAAGTTCAAACAAGTTTATTTTTATAGGTTCTCAATTTTAGGCTTTGTACGACCACCTAGAATACAGAGCGACCGCATAAAGTCCAAGGGCAAGAAACTCCTTGAAAGCACAAAAGAAATCACGGTCTCTGGTGTGGCCACAATGAACTGCAAGCACATTGTGTGACCACTCCAAAGATTCGAGTAATTGAACAAACCAATGGACAAAAATCTCAAAACTCGCAGAGGATATAGCTGCTAGAATGTGCGAGTGAGCATCAATGCACAAACACTTGTGCGACCACTCATTATGCCATGGGACCGCACAATACATGACCAAAACTTCCATCAAACCATAGAAGAGATTGCGGTGAGATTGTGCAGTGAGAAACTTAATTTGTATGACTGTACCATGCTAGCAAATTTGAATTTTACCACCAAACATGATGGAACAATGATAATTGGACTCGTGGAAGAAGGATTTCAAATTAAAAAGGTAACTATGCATTATGTGATCGCACAAATCATTGGTGCGACCATAAGACATGGCAGGATGGGTAGATATAATCCTATGAGCCAACTCAAATTTATCGTTGGGAATAGCCATTAAAGAAAATTTAAATTGTGTGACCACTCAAAGATATATGTCGATCGTACAAATTGTCTCAACAATAATTTAAGTGGAAAATAAGAACCAAACATGTGGGAGCTACTTCAAACGGCTAGTTAGAGTCCTAATGGCTATAAATACCAGAAGAAACCTCTTATTTGATAGGAATTATGATTGATATAGCTAAGGGAAACTGCTTTCAATTCTTTGTATCAAGATTTACATTTGTATTGATTGAGTATTGGGTGTGAGCATCAAAATACCATTGTAAAAGTTGAGTGTTAGCTTTGAAACACTTAGGTTTTAAAGTGAGCCTTGGGAAAACTCTTGTAGGGTTGTGAGGATAATACTCAAACCTTGTAAAAGTTGGGTATGAGCTTATGAAAAACACTAAGTTAGGGTTGAGCTTGTGAAAACTCAAGGTTAGTGGAACCTTAATAAGTTGTTAAGAAAGTGGATGTAGGATTGAGGTAATCTGAACCACTATAAATTTTTTGCGTTCATTCTTCTCTACTCTACTCCTTCTTCATCTTATTATTCTTATTATTTTTTTAAATTTTTTATCACTTCTTCATCACAACCAATTCATCCCCCTCTCTCTTGGTTTCCATCTTAGGACAACAACAACCTTTTCACATGCTTCATAGACATTAGAAAAATTAGAATTGTAATATCCTAATTTTTGGAAATTCCTAATTTTTGGAAATTTAATAAATTAAATTAAAAGTTAATTGGATAAATTAAATAGATGATTCTAAATGAAAAATGAAAGGATTTAAGTGAAAAAGTGATATATGTGATATCTATGCAAAATATACATAACATATACAAAATCAATAAAAGTCAAAAGTCAAAGTTCATTTAAATAATTCAAAAGTAAATTATTTTTAATGGAAGATGATATTTTGGAGTTATAATTAAATAATCAATTAAATAATATATATAAGGTGGAGTTGAGGATGGAGAGAGATAACTATTTGATCTTCTTCTTCTTCTTCTTTCCTTCTTTAGTCGATTTTCCATGGATGTCCAAGAGAGGGATTTGCTTCTTCCAAGCTCCCAATATTAAAGGATTTAACAAGTTCCAAGTGGATTTTTACTGTTTTCCATTATTATTGGTAAGTTTTCAACTTATTTTCTTGAAATTTTCTTAAAGATGTGAATATGTGAAGTTTGACTTGTTGTGATATTATGATTTAATTGTTGGAATTGGTATGTATGAAGTTATTTTAAGTATTTAGTAATGATTTTGAGGTTGGATTGAATGAGTTTGGTAAAGAGAGAGAATTTAGGATTATGTAACTTTGGGCTGTGAATTCATGGGTTTGAATTGTGCAATTTGATTTTAATTGAGTTATTTTGATGCATAAATAAGTATTTTAAAGTCAAATGATGAATTTGGCTGAGTTTGAATAGAGTTTGGAAACATAAGTGGTGATTTAGAGTTTTGAAAAAGGATTGTTCAAAGTATGGAAAAGAATGATGACTTTGGATATATGACAATCATGTATTGATAATCATGAATTTAGCCTGACACACCCAGTGACACGGCCATGTCATTGGGTGTGTCAACAATGTTGTTTTTCAATTCTAGTGACACATGCAGGACACGCCCATGTCACTGGACGTGTCAAAGCTACTATAATGTAATATTATTGGCTTGGGCTATGACACGCCCATGTCATTGGGAGTGTCAAAGCTTCTGTAAGGTGGAAAAATAGCACATTCAATGACACGCCCATGTCATTGGGCGTGTCAAAGCTCCTGTAAGGTGGAAAAATAGCACATTCATTGGCACGCCCATGTCGTTGGTCGTGTCACTTGTAGAATTTACCTAAAATAGCTCTTTTCCTTGTTTTTCATTTATGGTTTTTATTCTTATGTTGAGAGATTAGGTATATGTATTAAAAATGTGGAAAGTTTAGATTTGAAATGCTTATAGATGTGATACTAAATGATTATTGATTATCGCATTTAATATAGGCATTGAGAAGAATTGTTTTGCCCAATTCAATTATTGAAAGGTAACTTGGAAGAGAAGGTTGAAGGTGGTGTTTGAGCTAACTTTTGGTTGCTTTTAGAAGTAAGTACAAACTTTGGATAAATTAGTTATGTTTACATTACATTTGGACTTAACTCATTTTGGTTGAAAAATGTGTTAAGTTACTTGATGCATTAAATATGAATGAACATTGTGCTATGTCATGTAATTTGTTAAGAATGCATTTAAGACATTGTGAGAAGCCATTGGTAATGGCTAGATTGCATAAAATGTGATATATTGTAAGGATATATTGGAATATAAGAAATGATAAGTTGAAATGATATGACATTGAAATAAATGAGGAAATAAGGCAATGTGCCTAATTGATAATAAGAAAAGAGGCAATGTGCCAATGGATTATGAGAAAATGAGAAAGAGATTAATAATAAGAAATATGAAATAATTGTGTGCCTAATATGTTATTCAATTTTCAGAGTTCTATGTTTGGCGGCATGCCTATTAGGTTATCCTCATTATTTGCCTTCGGGGCTAGCTTTTGAGCAATTATTTGATTTGCCTTTGGGCTAGACGTTGGGCGTCACTTGCCTTTGGGCTAGACATTGTGTGTCAATATGGACAAAAACAGTAACTCTGGGATTTGAATATATATTAGATTATTTGGGCCCATGCTTGTAACATCTGAAATTTTTAGAAATTAAATAAAATAAATTAAAATTTAATTGGATAAATTAAATAAATGATTTTAATGAAAAATGAAATGATTTTAAGTGAAAAATTAGAATGTATATGTGAAATATACATGAAAAATACATAAAGTATATAAAAGTCAACAAAGGTCAACTCTTTTAAAAGAAAATTCAAAAGGTCAAATGGCATTTTTGTAAATGTACTTTAAAAATTAAAAATTATTTAAATAATTTTAAAATAATTTATTTTAGTATGGAAGATGTAAATTTTGGATTTTATTAAAAAATTAATTAATTAATTAAAAATATAATATATTATATATATGGTTATAAAGAAAGTGGACAGAGAGAGAAATTAGAAAAGCTTCTTCATCTTCTACTTCTTGTCTAGGCTGAAACTCCATGGGAGTTCAAGTGAAGGCTTTACTTCTTCCATGCTCCATAAATTGAAGGATTTTAAGGTTTCAAGAGGGATTTTTAATGATTTCTACCATAAATAGAAAGTTTTTCAACTTTTTCCTTGAAAATCTATGATTTTATGAATATGTTGATTTTGGACTTTTGATGTAACACCCCGATTTTTTATGTATTTTGAAATAGTAAATATGGGAGAGTAAATAGTTATGATGGATAGAAAAAATATAAGTTGAATATGTATGATATATGTAATATATAAGTATATGTTATATATTTTTTAAAGTATATTTAAAATAAACATGACATATAAGATATATACATATATCCAACATATACATTAGGTATAATTGGTTGTAGGAAAAGTTGATTTTAATTAATTAATTAATAATAATAATAATAATAATAAAGGTAAAGCACAAAGTATAAAAAAAAAAAGGAATAAGATGAGTGGTGGAGAATTTAAATGGGAATTGTTTATAATATTTTATTTATATAAAGATAAGGATGAGAAAAAAAGAGATAAGTCTTCTTCTTCTTCTTCTTCTTCTTCAACATGAAATAGAGAGAGAGAGAGAGTAGGAAGAGTGAATTTTCATGCTACATATCAAATTTTACAATAGATTCAAGAGGGATTAAAGAAAGGTTTGGCAAAGAATTCAAGTAAGTACTTTCTTCTTGAGCTTATTTTATGGATTTTATATATATATGTATGATATAGTTAGTGAGAGAAAGTGATAATTAATTAAATAATATGTTGATAATGATATATTAAAGTATATATATGTTGAATTGATACATAGATGAAGTAAATATGGTTAGATGTTGGGGATAATGATGAGTAGTTGGAATTGAGAAAAAGAGTAAGGGTTTGGTAAAGTTGAGTTGGGGATTGGGTGAATATATATGGATGATGGTATGAATGAAATATATGAGGATTGTTATTACGATTTTGTGTTTAGATTAATAAAAAGTAAGTAAAGAAGAGTAAACTTGGAAGAATCAAAGGTTTGTACATAATCTCTTTGGTTTATACACATGATTTCGAGTTTATATACATGATCTTAAGGTTGCACATATTTGATTTAACATCATTTGGAGTTGCTTATGTGATATGTGCGTATTGTATTGATGAAATGGAGTGAAAGAGTGTTTTTGCAATGCCATGGGCGTACCCAGAGATTTGGCCTGACACACCTAATGACACGCCCAAAGAGTCACTATAATATATGATTAAAGACAGGGCAGTGACATGCTCATGTCTCTGAGCATGTCATAGCTACTGTAAGGACACAGGCAGTGAAACGCCCATGTCCCTGAGCATGTCAAAGTTTTTGTAAGTTGAGTGTGTCACTTGAAGAATTATGATAAAATATGTTGATTATGCTAAATATTAGTATGTTGGTGAGTCATATGGTGAGTGTGGCTTATGCTTTCATGATGGAAATATGAATTGGGTAATGTGGTTTGTTCTGTATACATTAAAGACATTGTGAAAAGCCATTGGCAATGGCTAGATTGCATAAGTATGTGAATTATACGAAGATACCCAAAATATTTGGGTAATGTATTTTAGTGTAAAATGTGATACATTGTGATGATATACCGAGAAATGATGAAATGAAATGATGTGACTTATGTATGAATGATGTGAACTGGTAATGTGATGTGATTGTGAATAGTGATGATCACTGGAAAAGTATAAACTAAAGTGATGTTATATACATGTAACCTATATCATTACTTGTCTAATTGTGTTGAGATTGATTGGATATGCACGAGAGGTCTTGAGCATAGCTAGGCCTAGAGGTGTATAAGCAAATGGACCTAAGCAGAGCTAGGTCATGTGTTTGAATGACTGTTGACCCAAGCAAAGCTGGATCATGTGTTTAAGATGACGGTAGACCTAAGCAGAGCTAGGTCTTGTCCCGAGCAAATCTGGGTCATGTGTTTGAGATGAAGGTTGACCTGAGAAGAGCTAGGTCATGTGATTGAAATTGAAAATGGACCCGAGCAGAGCACGGTTGAGAAACTGATAGTGTGAGAACTGAATTTAGTAATTGTAATGATGTGTGAGTGGGATGTGAATCCCAATAGTTATGTATGAGTATGGAATGTGATTTCCAATATTGTAATGATGTGTAAGTGGGATGTGAATCCTAATATTGTATTTGTGTATATTATATGTGGATAAAGATGTGATTTTTCTATTTGCATATTTGTATGTATATATTGTTATAAGTACCACTAAGCTTTAAAGCTTAGCGCGGTTGTGTGAATCGCTTAGGTAAGTAGATTGTGATCTGAGAGTCGGATAGTTGTGCCACGAGAAGACTGAGGGTGTGCCTAAGGCTAACGAAAAGGTGGTGCATGCAGGTACATTTTGTTATTTTATAGTTTGACCATATGTATATGTATATAAGTGAATTTTAGAAAGACAATTTATAAATGTATATATGTAATTTAATGAAAAGTTTAATGATTTTGGATATGTTACTTTTAAAAGAATGAGATTTGATAATATAAAATGCTCTATTATTAAATATTTAAAGATGTAGAATTAAGGTAGAGGTTTAAACAACACTGTAACGTGACATCCTTATATTTTATATGCGTATTGTATGTATACGAGGTATATGTATAGTATGTATATAGGGTATAGGGTGTTACTTTTGAAGTAATATGTTTTAATTGCTTAATTGGGTATGAATGAAGTTGTTTTGGGTAGTTAATAATGATTTTAAGGTTGGATTGAAGAAATTGTTAAATTTAAGTAAAGATTGGTGAAGAAAGAGAATTTAGGGTTATGAAATTATTATGATCTGCCTTCAGGGCTAGCTTTTGAGCAATTAATATTATCTGTCTTCAGGGCTAGCTTTTGAGCAATTATTATGATCTGCCTTCGAGGCTAGCTTTTGAGTAATTACTTGATTTGCCTTCAGGGTTAGACACATGGTGTCAACTTGGACCAAAATAGTAACTCTGAAATTTGAATAGCATATTAGATCCTTTGGGCCCATGCTTGTGTTTGCTCTTATGTGAATTGTTAAATGATGCAAGAAAATGTACAAAACTGAGCTTGGATGCCACATTGTGACATAGCATAAAAGTATTTTGCATTGGTATTTCTTTACAGATTGGTATTTCTTTACAGTTTTATTATTATCAAAGTTTGTACCACTAAGCTTTTAGCTTATCATGATTGTAATTTATTGCGCAGGTGACAGGGCGATCCGATAGAGCCGGATAGTTCTACTAGACCAAGTTGGATCTAGATTGAGGTTCCTTGTTGAGTTGATTTTGCTACATCAAAATCAGAGCCTTTTGCCATCATGCATATATATATTATATTATAGTACAATTTGTTATGATGTATTTTATGATTATGTTTTTTGAGAATAAATTGTAAATTATAAAGAATATTTTGATAAATTGTGTAATGTGGGGTTTTACATGTGTTTTAACATAAATATATGTATATGTTTAAATATTTTGAGAAATGTGGAGAAATTGAGAATTTGGGATGAAAGGTGTGTTTTATTGTATATTGGGAGTTTTTCTTTTGCCGGTTATGTTTTATTTAAATTTTTGGGATGTCCTATTTATAGACAAAACTCTGGCAAATTTTTTCCAGAGATTTTTTATGTAAAATGCTTATTTTGAAATCTATAAAGAATATTTTATTTATTATTTAAATATACATTTTAAAGTATTTGAGATTTAAAATTGGTAAAGTGTAAATTTTTATGAAAGCAGGTTGTGACATTCTTGTACCATATATGAATATTTTACATGTACTAGGTGTATGTACTATATGTATATAGGGTATAAGGGTGTTACAATGCTTGTGTTTGTTTTTATGTGAATTGCAAGATGATTGAAAAATATATTTAAAATGAGATGGTATGTCACATGGTAACATGATGTACATAAGCATTGTGCATTGACATTGCATATGAGTTTTATTGTTATCATAGTTTGTGCCGCTAGGTTTTTGGCTCAGCGCGATTATAATTTATAGTGCAGGTGACAGAAGAGATCTGGTAGAGCTGGAGAATTCTTCTAGACCAGGTCGGGTCTAGATATGAGTTAGTTTTGAGCACCAAGATCAGAGACACTGCCAGCATATATATATTTTATATTATCGCACATTTTTGTTATTACTTATATTATCTTATGTTTTGGTATATATATTGTAAAATTAAAATAATGTTTTGGATAAATTTTGTAATGGGGGATTGATATGTGGTTTTGATAAGTAATATTTTATTTGTTATTTAAGTATACACTTTAAAGTATTAAGATTTTAAAATTGGAAAAGAAAGGGTTTTTTGTCAAACTGGGTTGTAACATTTTTGTACCGTATATACTTATATTACATATACTGGGTGTATGTATTATACGTATATAGGATATAAGGGTGTTACAAGAATATCTAGCATATAAATATTTGATGTGTTCAAATCACATGAATTTAAAAGACAAGGTAGAGATTAGAGTGTACTTTTAGATAAACCAATTGCTATCACATTCTCCTTACCTTGCTTGTATTGTATCACATATAGGAAGGTTTTAATAAATTCAACCCATCTAGCATTCCTCTTATTCAACTTTCCTTGTCCATTTAGGTGCTTGAGCGACTCATGGTCAATATGGATCACAAACTCCTTGGGTAGTAGATAGTGTTGCCAAACATCCAATGCCCTCACTAAAGCATACAGCTCCTTGTCATAAGTAGAATAATTAAGTTGTGCTTCATTTAACTTATCGCTGAATTTTCCTACAACAAAACAACGCCAATACCTACTCTAGAGGCATCACACTCAATCTTAAAAGTCTTATTAAAGTTAGGAAAATATAAAATAGGAGCAGAATGCAATTTATCTTTAAGTAAGTTAAATGAGTCCTCTTGAATCTCAGTAGATTGGAAACCTATGTCTTTCTTAACTATACTAACCAAAGAAGCAATAATAGTGCTTAATTCCTTAACAATCCTCCTATAGAAACTAGCAGTCCATAGAAGGTTCTAACTTCACTAATTAAAGTAGGTCTAGACCATTCTTTGATAGCTTTAATGTTCTCCTCATCAACAGAAAGACCATCTTTACTAATATTAAATCCTAAGAAGACAAGTTGATCACTATAAAAAGTGCACTTTTTAGCATTGCTTGCCATATAGTTTCTCTTCTCTAAGAACTCTTAAAACAGCCTTAATGTGCTCAATATGCTCATCCATGGTTTTGCTATAAAATAAATATGTCATCAAAATAAACAATAACAAACTTGCCAAGATAGTCATGTAAAACATGGTTCATAAGTCTCATGAAGGTACTTGTTGCATTAGTCAACCCAAATGGCATGACCAATCATGCATTAGTCAACCCAAATGGCATGACCAACCACTCATACAACTCATACTTAGTTTTAAATGCAGTTTTTCATTCATCCCCAGGTTGCATCCTAATTTGGTGGTATCCACTTTTAAGATCAATTTTAGTAAAAATGCATGAACCATTCAACTCATCAAGCATATCATCAAGTCTAGGAGTAGGATGTCTATACTTTATAGTGATTTTATTTATAGTTCTACAGTCAACACACATCCTTCAAGTCCCACCTTTCTTAGGTATAAGCAACACAGTTATAGCACATAGGCTCAAACTCTCTCGAACATGTCCCTTTTCCATCAACTCTTCCACTTGTCTTTGTAACTCCTTAGTCTCCTCCAGGTTCCTCCTATTAACTGGCCTATTTAGAATTGGAGCTCCAAGTATGAGGTTAATTTTATGCTCTATGCCTCTCAAAGGTGGAAGTTCTTTTCGCATTTCTTTAGGAAATACATTCTCAAAATCCTATAATAAAGAAACTATAGCTCTAGGCAAAGAATTAAGGTTAGATATGTTCAGAAAATTCTCTTTGTACCAAAGCACAATGAGAGATTTTTGGGCATAAAAATTATTTTTCAGCTATCTTTCTTTTGCATAAAAATTATGTTTTCTTTTACCCTCACTTATTTCTTTTCTCTCACTTTTGCTTTTTTTCCCTCAACTTTCTTTGTACTTGTCCCTCATATATTTCTATAGGTGATAATGGCACCGAGTTAATTTTCCCTCCATCCCTCTCAAATGTGTAATGGTTAGTGAAATCATTATGCATTACCCTCATATCGTATTGTCATGGCCTTCCCAATAATAGATGTCCCACCTGTATAGGCACTACATCAAATAATATCTTACCTTGATACTTGACTATTTTGAAAGCTACAAGTACTTGCCCGGTCACTATAATTTCTTCACAATTGTTGAGCCACTTCAATTTGTAAGGTTGTGGATGCTTGATAGTTGGTAGACTAAGCTTCTCTACTAAGGTGGTACTTACAACATTTGTTACACTCCCTCCATCAATAATCACATCACAAACTCTATACTCTACTAAGCATCTTGTATGGAATAAGTTCTCTCTTTGATCATACTCTTCATGTCGAGCTTATAAATTCAAAGCTCCTCTAGCTACAAGTACTCTACCACCCTCTACAGTAATAAGATCCTCCCCTTCATCTTCACTATCTTCTTCTTCTTTAGACTCCTCCTTCTTCTCCCCTTTCTCCTTATCACTAGTTGAAAAATACTCTCCATCTCACATGTACATCATCTTTTGATTGGGGCACTCCCTTTTGCAATGACTTATGCTACCACATTTAAAGCATTTAATTTTAGAAGTGGATTCGGTCTTACCTTTATCTTTACTAGTGCTAAGAGCCTTAACAAATTCTTTAATCTCAATTTTAGGCTAGGATGAGGTAACCTTTTCATCTTTCTTCTAGGTAGGCTTGAAAGATGTTGAAGATGAATCAAACTACTCTTCCTCTTTAATTTTCAATACTAAGTGCAGTAACTCTTCAAGCTCCATGTATGGTTGTAATTCCATCACATTGGTTATATCTTTATTTAACCCGTTTAAGAATTAGCTATGGTAGCTTCCCTATCTTCCTCCACATTAGCTCTAATCATACACACCTCCATCTCCTTGTAGTAGTCCCCTACACTCTTGGAATCTTGAGTTAGATTTTGAAGATGGTTATACAAGTCCCTATAGTCGTAGCCCGATGCAAACCTTCTTCTTATAGTAGACTTAAGATCTCTCCATTCTTTGATTAGCCTCTCCCTATTCCTCCTCCTTCTTTACTTGGTGTCATCCCACCAAGTGATAGCATAATCTTCAAATGCAACAACAGCTAGCTTCACCTTCTTGAACTTAGTGTATTAATGGAAATCAAACACCAACTCTATTTTCTTTTCCCTGTCCAAGTAAGCTTCAAGATCCATTCTTCTATGGAATAAAGGCATCTTCAGTTTCACTCCTCCACCTTAATTATTTTGTCTCCCACTTGGCCTCACTCCCTCTTACTCTTCATTTTCTCCAAATGACTCTTCCCCTTCTGAATTCTCCTCTACTTGTCATATTTTATTCACTCTTCTTCTAAGGTCATTAGGGTTGTTGTTAGGTTGACCTCTAGCAATGGAAGCTTTTACCCTATCCATTCGATCTCTCATCTCATCGAATTGTCGGCTCAAATTTTGTATAGTCTTCATTAAGGCATCCACCTCTTCTATTTCTATCACCACTCATCTGTAAGTTTGCTTATAAGCTGTAATAAAAGGTTAGTAAGTAAGAAGCAAATATATATAGATGTTCCTCACTTCACTCCCACACGTGTTTCACTTAAGTAAGATGTCGCTGAAGTCCACTCGTGTTTGCACTCAGGTTATTTGGCTTTTCTCTAGATGAGCTCACACTCTTGCCTTTTATCTCTCAATTTTCTTATTGAGGTTAGTTATTCGGATCAAAGAACATACAAATAATCCATAGTCACAACACAATAGGTTAATTCTAGTATGATTAGGTCTCTTTGATAGTCTCTCTCTCTCTCTTTCTTTTATAAGTTCAGTCTAACTCACAGTATGGTTCATAGTCAGAGGTGCAACCGCTAGGGCTTTATGCAACCATTATATAGATGGCGTGACAGTTAGACTCTGGTGGTTAATCTTCAACTTTAGACAATAGGGTTCATTGTAAGTTTTGAAGTGAGAAGGGCGACCACTAGGGTTTACGTGACCGTAAGAAATTTAGGGTGACTGTAAGAAGGTTGGAGGTGAAATTTTAAAATTTTGGCAATAAGGTTTGTGATGGCTAGAGCGATAAGAAAGGCGACCGCTAGGTGTGTTGTGCGACCCCAAGGAATGGTGTGCGACCGCTAAATACAGGGCAAACGAGGTTATGAAAATTTCTATGTTTTCTTAATTTAGATCAAATCTTTGCAGCTACTAGGGTTCAGGAATCTTTTTTTGGGTGGCTGTAAACTTAACTGGACAACTTTTAATGGAAAATTTGATTCAACAATAATTCCTTCTTTGCTTTTTTTAATTGATTTTTTTAATCAAAACACAAAAATTCAATTAAAGAACCAAAATTTGGAATTTTGAATTAAACTTGCAAGATAAGGGATTGAAGACAACAATGGAATTCTTTTTTTTTTTGGTATAGGATGAACAAAGAACAAACAAAGGATAGATTTTACTTCGAATAGATATATAAATAATAAGGTGGAACATGATCTCAAGCCGAAGCTCTAATACCAAACTGATGTGAACCACTGATATACTAAACCGGAGGCCCCCTCACTTTTGTTCATGATTCAATTCCTTAGAAGATGAAATCTAATCTTTGCAAAGTCAGCGACCCTAATCCAACCTGTGGAAGATAACCATGGAATTAACCTACCTTAAAGCAATTAACTTTGTAAGTAGCTACCTTAATCCAACCAAGAAACAAGAGACAATAATCTCTTAAGAATTTTGAAATTCTATTATCAAAATGGCCAACCCCTCTTTAGAGAAAAACAAGAGTTTAGATAGTGTTTACAATCATTAAAATAAGCTAGGGTGTTTGGTAGTAAGAATAGCCCTAACCTAAATCTACTAAACCCAATCAATCAACCAATGGGCCTCAAACACAAGTAGCCCATAATTCATAAGTTTCTGGAGTCCAAATAAAATAATAAACCTCCAGACAAAAAATTAAATATGCAAAAATGAAATGAGTGTTCGAAGTATAAAAGTCAAGCAGTGTAGTTTGCAGACACTAGTGTGATCGCGCAATAGATAGCTAAACAAGAGTCGCGACCACACAAAGTGTTAGGCAACTGCTAGACCTTTTGTGGCCCCAGGTGTTCTAGCTCTGATGCTTCCAACAAGTTGATAAGCTTCCTTGGGTCTCTGCTCTATCCATAAGGATCCATATGTAAATCCATAAAGCTCTGAACATAAGCTTGTAAAGCTTCCTTTATCTTTTTGGCTCTTTATCTTGTGATTGATCCACTAGGAATATTCAAGCATTGTGTTCCAAAGCTCCCATCCATGGGCTCTGCAGCCATGCTCACATCAAAATGGGAAGAGCCTTAATCTAATAGCATCATCATAAGCACCATTAGCTTTGAATGTCCCACATATAGCTAAAAACCTTGAGACATGCAAATTTGGATCTTCATTAGGTAGCCCATGAAACTAATATGAGTTTTGAATCATTAACATGATAGATGCCTTAATCTCAAAATTGTTGGCTTCAATAGTAGGCAGAACAATGCATGAAGTTGCTCCATCTACATATGGAGTGGAATAATCCTACAATACGTGTCTATCTAGTTTTCCTATAACTATTGCCTTTGTTTTCTTCTTAACTTCTTTTGTTTCCCTTAATCTAGCTTTAAAGGTGCATTCAATTTTAGGATCAAATGATAATAATTCTGTGCTTTTTGATTTTCTCATGCACCTATAAGACAAAAAAGAATAGAAAATTTTAAATAAATAAAAATCTAAAGTAATAGAAAATTAATTGGTATGGATATTAATCTAATTAATCCCCGACAAGGGTGCCAAAAACTTAATGTGTGTGGAATTTGCAAGTATACAAAATCTATTCAAGTAATAAAGAGTAAATGAGTATTTCCCATAGGGATTGAAGACTAAGTACCAAAATTATATTAATTTACTATTATTTAGACAACCACAAATTATATTGATAATTAAACTAATCTAAAAGTAAAATACTATAGTTAAATAAGGAAACAGAAAATCAAGAGATTAAAACCAATAAATTTGAAATTAGGGTATCTTTGAGTTAACTTGAATCCACCTCCTTCAATTAAATCTATTAGCAATCAATTTAATTACTTATGCAAGGAAAGAATAATCCTTAATTATTTAACTTACTCTCCCAAGCCATACTAAAGAACGCAAATAAATTTGTGATTAGTCTTAGCAACTTCCCACAAGTCATGTTATATTACTTTCGTTCAAACTATATCCTTGTGTTGTCTATAATTAAATTCAATTCTCAAAAGTTTCCTTTCGTATTGTTCCTAAGAAAATAAATCAATCAATTAGAGGTCAGTTAATTGAAAGCATTAAGCACAATTTATAAACAATTGCAAAAGTAAAGAAAAGTAATTAAATAAAATTAAAGACAAAGAATTCAAGCTATATCAAAGATATCCCTAAAAGAAGTTTAGTTACTTATGTTCAAAAAGCCAAGATAATAAATCAAATTAAAAAACATAGGAAAATCAAACTCAAAACTTTAATTAAGAATCTTGTTGTTGTGACTTCAAAACTTGTAGAAATTTCTTCTCTCAATTTCTTCATTCTTACTCTTCTCCTTGGACTTTTGATCCTTCTCAATCTTCAAATCTTCCCCCTTTTATAGGAGAAAAACCATCTTCTAAATAGGAACAAACTCTATCTCTTGATTAAAAACTAAAACTCTAGTTTGAATAGAGAATTCTAGTTCAAGAAGATTTTCTTGATTCTTTCATATCCAATTCAGATTATGTTTTAAAAATAGTCCAAGTTTCCTTTTTTTTTATTAAAATAAGACCAAAAATTATAAAATTTAAATAATTAAGGCACAATTAAAATAAAAATACTAAAACCAAAATGTTAATTAAAAAGTAAATAAAATCTAACAAAAAACATAAAAAATAATAATAAATAAATTAAAAAATATATAATATTATACATTTACAGTAGCATGGGGTCACACAATTAGTGGAATGTCATCATCACAAGCATCATTTGATTCAACGCGGTTGCAAGAAAGAATGTGCAAGTTGGAATCCTAATTGCAAGCAAAACAGTAATACAACAAGAGCTTCATGGAGTATTAACATATGTTTTACAAAAGATTGACGAGGATGTACATGTTGAGTTTACAATTTTATTCTTTAGAATAATATATTCTCTAAATATGTATATTATTTAAATTATCCTGTTAATTATTTATGTATCTATTTTTATTATCTATAAGTTAATTACTTATTTACTGGTTATAGTTTAAAGTAATCATTTTATTTCTCTATATTTGGCACATGATGATGGAAGTAGATAAGACTCACTAGCAATTGCAAGACCATCATCACCAGTTAGCCAAAATAATCTTGATGATGTTCTTTAACTTGGTACCCGTTATTATTATCAATTACTTTGTTGGATTTGGAGTTTGGTTTCTTAATGATTTTCTACTTGTATTGATTGTTGTTAGGAGTAGAAACTAAATTGAATATTGATTGTTATTTGGATATATATACATATATATTAGATACTTGTTCTAAATATTTTTTTTCTTTTGGATATTATAATATTGAAGTTTGTTTTTCCCGTTGAACCTTGGTGAAAAATATTGTTGGATATAAATTTTGATTAAATTGATGTTGGATGAGAAATATTGTTAGATATAAGCAGAAACAAGTGCATCAATAGGGATATAGGTTGTGTAAATGTGAATGACGGTTTTAAATTGTCGCAACAATTATTTTTTGAAAATAATTAAAATTTGTGATAGTCATAACCTTCACAAAAAGAAATAATTTGAAATATATATAAAAACTGTGACGGTTCTGTCCCATAAAGAAATAATGTATATAAAAATTATGATGGTTAAACCGTCACAAAAGAATTTATATAGATTATATAAAACTATTATGATGTTTATGTTTAATAACCATCGAAAAAGGAAATAATAATAAATTATATAAAAAAAATTATGGCGGGTAAAAAATCATTGCTAAACCATTTATTAAAAAATCACAACGGTAATTACTCTTATCGCCGTAAAATTTCTTAAACAAAATTTAAGTTAATAATAGCAACGATTTAGTCAAGTGAAATTTAATGATGGTTACAAAGCTGTTTTTCAATATTAATTTACAATGGTTATTCAAACGGTTTGCTAAAAACGTCGTAAATTACCCTCATGATGCCTTATTTGCAACGGTTTTCAAACTGTCAAAAGAGGTATTTAATGATAGTTAAAATCATCACGAAATAACTTTTTTAACCATTCCAATGTCCCTTTTTTTTTAGAAATACTAAAGTTTGATATTTGAATTTTAAACTCAAGTGATTTTTCTTTGAAATAAAATAATGTAATATAAGGTAAATATATCAAAAGTGAATATATCCTTTTCTTTCAAAAAAATTTACACTATTATCTCATAAATTTAGTAAATTTTTTTAAATGCATAAATATACACACCTCAAATATAGTTACAATGCTTAGTTTTCTTTTCCTAATCACAAATTCCTTCATATACACACATTATCAACACATTTGATCATCATAAAAATGCTATTAGCGATCTTGGGAAGAGATCAGAATTTACCACATTATCATAATTTACTCCTACATTTCATAAAAAATTACAAGTCATGCCACTTGTTTTATTTATAAATATTATTATATATTAGGGACAAATTGTCAAATGGTGTTATATATTTAATTGTACCCAACCACCACAATTTAATGTTCTCTTTAATTGAAGTTTGAATAAAAATTTTTTTTTATTTTTTCTTTTGTAAATTTAAACTCATATTCAAATAGAAAAATACAAAGCTTTCCAAAGGTAAACAAAAAAAAATCATTTAGTACATAATGTAATTCCTAATTAAAAGATCATAGCTAGCTGATAATTCATCATAATTGATAAAATATATAGTTGTAACATTTAATTTATTATTCATAAATCATGTTGATTAAAAAATCAAATAATCATCATTTTATTTTTAAATATTGTAGTATCTTACTATTTTATTTTTTAAATAGTTAAAAACTAAAAAGGTGCGAAAATAATAATATTAATTTTTCAATATATAAATATTCTTTTATGGACATGTGAAATTGTATTAATATCCATATTAATTGCTACATATATATATAGTATGTTCTACTTAATAATTTATGTATGAAACTATTTTTTAATTATATAAAATATTAAAAGAAAAGAAGAGACAAATAGAAGTACACAAATATCATATACATAGAAGTGTATGTACTATATTATTTAAAAAATTAGAAGTCGTACCATTAGTTTATTTGTAAATATTACTACATATTAGGGACAAATTATCAAAGTGTTCTTCATTTGATTCCACTCAAATTTGACCAGAGGTTCTTTTGGTTATTTGCCCATATTATAATTCAGTACATCTAATCTCACAATAAAACACTTCCTTTAGCAATGACTGAGATTTTTTTAATCCATTTAGCGGTCCACATTCTTCTTCCACAAAAGTAAAGTTAGGTAATTCTATAGCACTACCTGTTAAAGTTAAGTTAAAGATGATAAATTGACAAATCGTGCTAAGTATAAAAAGCTAAGAATGTATTAAGCTTGAAAAGAAATTTTAGATATTTATTCATTATCTTAAGAGATAAAATAAAGAAGAATATGATTCACCAAAAAAGTGTGTGCAAATAAAAAGGTTAGAGATTCTTAGACTGTGGAGAACAACTTTCTCTTTAAATTTTGTTTGGATGATTGACAGTGTGATATAGTATTACATGATATTATATAGTATAGTATTATATTGTACTAAAAATAATATTTATCACGTTTGAAAAAATGGTATAGTATTGAAAGATTAAATAAAAATATTTTTATTTAATTTAATAATATTTAAAAAAAATTTAATATGATATGAAGATGAAAAATTATTTATTAATATATACTTAATATTTAAAAAGTCTAATTTAAATATTTTTAAAAGATAAAATTGTAAATCATAAAAAATAACCAAGTTAGTGGTTTGAACATATATAATTTTCAAACCACAAAATTACTATATAAAATCACACTAAAAAAATAAAAATAAAAATAAATAAGAATTAAATCATACCATATTTTATATATAGTGATTGTTTACTAAGTTGGTAACATATAAGTCTAACATATTTATCTTGCGAGGCTTCTGAAGATAAGTTTTTTCTCCAACAGTATAGTTTGATTTTATTCTATACCAAGGTGAATAATATCAAATTTTATAAGAGAGAAAATAAAATCAAATCCAATAAAAGTATAATTGAAGTAATGGAAAAAAATTAAATTGAAATTCATAAAAATCTAAAATGGAATTAATTCAAAAATTTTAAAACCAAAAAATAAAAAACAAAAGTGTGATTTTCATTTATTTATTTATTTTGCTTTGAATGCAATCATGTTGATTCACTTTTATAATAAATCGGTTAATTGGATTAGAAAAATTAGATTGGATTTGATTATAATTAAAAATTAATTGATTCCTATTCAACTGTTTTACTCAAAAACTTAATTCCTATTCTATTTGATTTGACATTGTCCTAGTAACTTTAATTAAACTAGACGAAAGTTCACCCATTATGCGGATATAATTTAGTAGATTTATTGTGTGTTGTTTATCATTGAATTTTATCGATTATCTTATAACTAATAATTATGGTCATTATATATATATGTATGTATATATATGTTTTTGGGGAGAAATTTTTTCTAAAAATATTTTTAAGAATGTATTATAAAATTATTAGTATTTTATAATTAATTTTAACTTTACATAAAAATTTTTTCTACAAAAGGAATGTGTTTGCATATATAATTATTAATTGTATTAAATTTATGCTGTAATTAATTTAATTTAATTTAGAAAAATTAACAAATATAACTTTATATTAGTTTAAAAGATTTTTTAAAAAGTCAGTAAATATATTTCCATGATAATATGTCCATTATTTGTCTACTCCATTCTTCATCGTCACTGGAAATAGGGAAAAGTATGCTTGATGAGAACATGAATTTGAAATTGCAGCTCACGCTCTTATAGCAAAAATTGGAGGTATATAACAACCTGAACAGGATAGGTATAGAATTGTCATTCACCGGGCCATCAAAATTCAAAACCATATTTTGGTATTTGCTTAGCGAGGGAAGTGCAAACAATAGCGGATTTTGATAAAAATATAAAAATAATTTTAAATTTACTGTATTTATAAAATATTTATCAAAATATTAAAATTTATAAAATATTTATCAAAATATCAAATTTTTATTAATTGGAATTTACAATAAATTTATAATAAGTTTATCGTAAATTTAGAATGAATTTATAAATTTTACTAGGTATATAATGTATTCATTATGAATTTATAATAAAATGATTAAAATATCTCTAATAAAAAAATAAAAATTTTTAAAAATATAATAAAAATTTTTAAAAATATAATAGAGGATCATTTTTTCAAACAATAACCCTTAATCCCTTATTAGTCTAGTCTAACAATGCAACACATTTTGAGTCTGGGACATGCTAAAACACCAAAAACTATATTCACCAATGGTTGCAAAATCAGCGTATATGATTTGCATATGTTGGATTTCATATCATAAATCATTTAAATTGTTAGAATGTTGTAGGATCAAAAGAACAATTAATTTAACTCTCCCTAAAAAGATCAAAAAGATTATACATTTACGATACTTGGGTATGAAATTTTCAAAATCAGGATACTTTTAAGATAGAAGCACAGAGCATACAGAGAATGACTATCCATTTGCTTTCTATAGAGGTAAAGAAGCCTGTATAAAATATACAAAGCTAATTATTTCAAGTTCCTTTCCTCCTCTTCTGCCTTCCATCTCTCATAACTAAGCCAAGTCTGCCTTATGTTGCCTGTTACATGTCTATTTGAAGATCGGACATCCTGCAACCTCAATACCAGGTGCAGTAGGACAAGTTGCCAAAGGACAGTGATCAATTTCAGTGCCCCACCACTTTAAATTTACGCCTTCGTTCTGCAAAGCGAAGAACAATAGTACTCCCATGAAAGCTACAAAGAGAACATAATTATATTTCTTCCATCAGCATTTGTGATATCAGAACACAAAGTAATTGAAGATCATTCTAGTGATAAGCCGGCTAGCTATATTGGTTGGAGTTGTAGGTGGCATTCCAGTAAATCCATATGATATAACCATGAATCAAATTTAAGAATTTAAATTACCGCGATAAATGTAAAATAGCTCAAATTCAACTTAATTTGGTGAATAAACCAAAAATCCTAAGGGAACTCAAAACTTAAATCTGGAAATTACTATAACAAACAATTTCAATAAATTCCATAGATTTCAGATGCCTAATAATTATTAAATATTGAAAGCAAAATAACAAAATTATAAATGATTAAAACCAAAAGTTCCTCTTACTCAACTATATCTTTGAAATGCTTTCCCACCTCTTTTGCTTATATCTCTCTACAAATACAAAGCAAACAGATAATGATAATAAACCATATCTAGACTTTTAAAAGGCAGGAATGGCCATACAAGTAAAATAGAAACTATCAACATCACCTTGAGAAAGCCAGCTCTAGCAAGAGGAATCGGCAAGCATTCACAGTGGTACTGTGAAGTGGCATCAATGACTCCACACTTCCTAAAACCGATACAACCCTATAAAGCAATCAAAGAATCAATAAAAAAGTAGTACTTTAAGTATTAGCATTACTTAATCAGCAATTCTTAAATCTAACTCCCCTTTTTCAGAACTAGTTTTGATTTGGAAATTTAGCGATAGCATATAAGGATTCGAAAGAGATTTTCTTTTACCAAGTGCAGATACCTTGAAGCGCTAGGCATGGCTCCCGTTGATGGAAAAGAAAAAGGAGAGAAAAGTAGATTAAATAAAAAGAAATACCAAAATTGTAGAACAATTAGTGAAACAATTAAAACAAAAAGAAATAAAAATTTTCATTAGTGAAGTTGCACAGGGATTACCTTGGCAGCATCAAGAGGATTAACCAAAATCGCTAATAGGAAGCCAGCCTCGGCAGCGGAAATAACTCCGTAATCCCTAATTTTCCATCAGATTTATTGTGAAAATTATGAGGCTCACCCATGGAACCTGAGTTCACTCCATCTCTGCCATCTCTTTTGATAAAACTGACCAAACAGAAATGGAAAAGGCAAATAAAGCAAGAGAAACGGATTAGTGATGAACAATTATTGCTAATTTGAAGGGACACGACGGTTACGAAGAAAGAGAAATTGACAAATTGAGATATTGACAAACTGAGAAATCGCGAAAAAATATTAAGAAATTGTAGAGTTGCAAGATTCTTAAAAATATATGATGTGGCAGCATAAGGAGAGTTTTTTATTCCTTAGCTTTTATATAGATATATAGATATATAGATAAATACAAATCAAAATAAATAAAAAATAATTTTGATATAAATAAATAAATATATATATATATATATTTAAAAGAACTTAATTTTCTTTGTGACCAAGGAACCTATTGCTTCCCATCTCAACTAGCTGTGGCAGACCGGCGAACTCACTTCAGAGAAACAGAGTGAGACGGATAGAACGATTTCTTTATGGCTCTATCGACGCGGCAGCGACGTCCGCCACCGTCCGACGTGGCCTCATCGTCATCAGGACTGTACACGAAGGTGGATAAACCTCTTAGATCGAATGGCAGCGAAGACGAGGCTAGGGGATTGGGGTGGTTCTTGCCTCTTCTTGCTTTGGGAATGCTAAGATACATGAGTGCTACATCGAACATAATACATGACTGTGATGAGGTTTTTAACTATTGGGAGCCTCTCCATTATCTTCTCTTTAAGTCTGGCTTTCAAACATGGGAATACAGGTACTCTTTTGAATGTATATTTGGGTTTTTGATTTTTTTTTCTCGCAGTTCCAAGCTATTTTCTGGTAAAATTGATTTATTTGCAGAGTTTTTGCTGTTTGAAGCTAGTTAGAACTTAAATTTAGTTGAAAAAATTGTTGGGTTTGGTTCTGTTTTTCAATTGCTTGATGCTTCTTTAGAGCTTTAATTTAGTTTATTCTAGAATTTGATAGTGATAATTGGTTATTTGTGCTATTCTCAGCTCTCAGTTTGCTCTTCGGTCTTACTTGTATATTAATATCCATGAACTGGTAGGTTTACCAGCTTCTTGGTTGTATGGAGAGGACAAAGTAAGTTATTAAACTCCTGATTCTGGAGATTCTTCTAATGGCTTATTTTATTTTATTTTATTTTAGTTTAGTTTTTTTGTTTGCAAATTGACAATCAAAATAAACTTGACATTATATTTTTGTTTATTAACAGGCGAGAGTATTCTATGCAGTAAGATTGTTTCTTGGTCTATTTTCTGTTGTTGCGGATGCTACTCTAGTAGTTGCCCTTTCAAGGAAGTATGGCAAACGCCTTGCTTCTTATGCACTTGCAATGCTATGCTTAACCAGTGGTTGTTTCTTTGCTAGTACAAGTGAGTAAGCCTTTTTTTTTCTGTTGCCTTTTTTATTTTATGGGTTGCCATTTTAGTTTTTCTCATGGTGCTCTTGTTAATAATGCATTATATTCTAATAATCAAGTATTGATGGTCAACAATTTCAATTCTTATTTCAATAAACTAATTATCTGTAAATCTTCTAAGTATGAGACTGCTTACCATTTTCTTTTTTGGGCTTCTGTGATATCTTTTCCTTTTGGGATTTGCTTGCCAGGTTTTCTGCCAAGTTCATTCTCTATGTATGCCATGACTCTTTCTTCAGGACTGTTTCTTCTTGAGAACCCTGCCATGGCTGTTGCTGTTGCAGCTACTGGGGTAATCCTTGGTTGGCCATTCTCAATCTTGGCTTTCCTGCCAATTACATTCTGCTCTTTGGCTAGAAGATTCAAGCAAACATGTTTCGCTGGTGCAGTCACTTCTTTTTCTTTTCTTGTAAGTCCATTATTGTGTTGATTGCTGTGTATCACTTTTTTGGCTGAGTAAGATGTATGCCTACATCTAGCAGATTGAAGAGTTATGATAGTCTATTACTAAGTCGTTTATGTTCATGTTTACAATTTAAGTGCTGAATTCTTTCAGGTACTCTCTGTACTTGTTGATTATCACTACTACAGAAGGTGGACCTCATCTGTTTTGAATCTGTTGGTATATAATGTCTTGGGAGGTGGTGAAAGTCACTTGTATGGGATTGAAGGGCCATTGTTTTATATGAGGAATGGATTTAACAACTTCAACTTCTGTTTCGTTCTAGCTTTGCTCTTCCTTGTATTTTTTCCTATAGCAAGGAGAAAGTATGATCCGGACTTGCTAATTGTGATCTCACCTCTTTATATTTGGCTGGGATTTATGTCCTTGCAGCCCCACAAAGAAGAAAGGTATGATTTATCATTTTTTGTCTTGAAATTCTTTAGACATTTCTTTCCAGTATGCTTTTATTTCTTAATTAGAACCATATCTTTCTGGATCTGGATGCCTTATTCTAATCTTTCTGTAACATTCTGAGATTTTTCATTTAATTATCATATCTCTATTTTACCAATTCTAGTTTTTTGTCCTGTTCAAAAACTTGAATTTAACAATGATTCATTGAATACATCCCATCAAATAGATGAAATTTTGAGCTGGATAAATTTATTATATTTGAGGAGTGTCACCTTGCCTTGGCAACTGATGTTTCCTATGTTAAGGTTGTGTTATTTATATGGTCACATTCTCATATTTGACCCAGCAACCTTTTTGTCACTAGCTATACATTTTGGTTTTCTTTCAACAGGTTTTCATGTGGAGCATGAACCTGTTGTCAGAATGACTTCATCCTTGTCCTGATGTTAGAATAACTTCATCTTTGTTTATTTTACTGGTGCCAAGTTGTGCTATTAGTTCATCAGAATCCTTATTTTGCTTACTTGCCTTGAATTCATTTTTCTACAAGCATATTCTCTTTGCTTGGAAGTTCTGCGGAGCTTTCAGATATGATTCATTTTTGTTCTCTTTTTTAATTTAATTTAATTTTATCTATTCTCATAGCTAAAACAACCCGCCATATCACAACATCCTACCTTACCAAATAATGTGAATCCTATATTATTCTGACATGAAATTCGCAACTGTTTATTATACATTTTCCACTGGAAAATAACAACCCTGAATATTCTGTGAGGTTTGTCTGTGAAATGGCTGCTTCAAGAGATAACTAGTCAAATTGCTTATTTGTGTTAGTTTGATCTTTTGTTAGGTTCATCATGGTTTTAAGATAGCTAGATCCTTAACTTGTCCATCTTGAGGCTCTACTGTAGAGAATGATTGCCAAATACATGTGATGACCAAATATGCTTTTAACCACATTCGCAGGTTTCTTTATCCGATATACCCTCTTATTTGTGTTGCTGCTTCTGCTGTCATTGAGAGCTTTCCTGATCTTTTCAAGGAGAGATACAATCCCCATGATAATTCTCTGATAGTCGTGGTAGGCTTATTCTCCATTCCTCATTTTCCTGTCTACTCAGATTACATTAAACTTATGATACAATTATTTGCAGATAGCAAAACTTCTCAGACCAGTGGTTCTTAGCCTCATACTGTGTGCATCCCATGCTCGTACATTCTCTCTAATTAATGGTTATGGTGCTCCTATTGAGGTTTACAAAATTTTAGAGCACCATGATGACGTGGGAGCAGGTATGAATCTATGTCTTGCATGAATTTGAAATTGCAGACAAGGTGAATTTTTCAGACATTTTGGATCATGATATTTTTTTATGGCACTAGCTATGGAAACAATAAGTGTATAAAAATGTTATTTCTAATTCATTGAAATCTAACTTTCTCAGTCAAATTTTCTAAAAAATAGTGAATGAATAAAATGTAGATTTGCAATTTAATATGTTTTCATAAACCCAAATTGTGGGTGACTTTGCTATTTGGCTTAATTTAGTATTGGAGAAAGTGAATCATGGACATAATATAAAGTGATATTATACCCAGGTACTGATTATAAACATAGCAAATCACAGACCACTATCTTCAAAATGCCATAAAATAAGTCCAATTTATTCCATTTGAAACATTTTTTGCACTTTCTGCAATTATATTGCATTAGCAACCAATGGCCCTCTAGCATTATCAATAGATACTGTTAATGGCATTCTTTTTTATCATGATTATCTATCATTAGCATGTACAGTTGCTTCTTTATCCAACTTGCTTTCTGTTTTTCACAAGTCCAATTTGTTAATGTCTTTTCATCACCTGTTTGTTATGTTCTTAATTTATGCAAGGTGTTATTTTATCTAGTGCAAGTTCTTTAGAATAAACACATCTTGATTTGCTCCTTCACATTGCAGGTTCCGTGCTTTGTGTTGGAAGTGAATGGCATCGATTCCCTTCATCATTTTTTGTTCCTGATTATGTCAGTGAAGTCCGGTGGATTGATGATGGTTTCCGAGGTCTTCTTCCACTCCCATTCAATTCTACCTTGGGTGGTACTGCAGCAGCTCCCTCATATTTTAACAATAAGAACAAGGCAACAGATGAGCAATATGTAATTAACCTCTCCACTTGTTGAGGCTTTCTCATGATTATGTCATACAGCTCTATGAATAACACACCTTCATTCAACCTGCAGCTCCGCGATCTTGAAACTTGTACTTTCCTTGTTGAGTTACAGCTTGATCGACCTTACCCTTCGCATGGAAGTGACTTGTCAACTTGGGAGGTGCATCTCTCTCTCTCTCTCTCTCTCTTTCATTCTTGCTATTTTCATTTATGACATCACTAAGATGCCTTGTACTTCAGCCCATTGCAGCATTTCCTTATCTAGACAGGGAGCTCTCACCAGCCATGTACAGATCGTTTTTCATCCCTTATCTTTGGCAAGAGAAAAATGTTTTTGGCATGTACAAGCTGCTCAAAAGAATACCAAAATAACATGCATGATGATTTTCTTTCTCGAACAATTAAGCTGAGACTTGATCCCAAAAGCAGAGAATTTCCCAGCAAAAACTCTAGAAAATGAACTCTAGTTTTTCTTCTTTTTTTTTTTTAAATTTTTCTTTTTGTATTTCTTCTGAGTAGAAAAGTTAGGTTGATTGATCAGTGTCTGATATATTATTGTACTAATATTTCTTTTATTTTCCAAGCATTGCATTTAGGTTTTTGGCAAACTGCTCTTACAACATCAAAAGCTTTACAAATTGTTGTTCGGGAAAAAATCCTAGCTCTTGCTAAATCATCCATCATCAAAAGCGATTAAACAAAATATCATAAAAAAATTCTAAATCGTTTTGAAAATTTTAAATTATACTCAATTTTTAAAATTAACTATTCTAACTTCTTAAAATTTAATTGTAATTGCACCGTTTGATAAAATTCAAATGAAAATTGATCGCTATTATATATTGTTTTTTTTTTAACTTTATATGTTTTATGTATTAGCCTTTGTATTTTAAAAATTTTAAAAATATAACATCAAGTCTCTTAATTATATGAATTGGTGACTTGAAGCTCCTTTTTTTTATAAAGGTTAAGCGTGTGAGATAACCTATTGTCAAAATTGTGCGGTTGATTAATTTTCACAAACATAGTCTATATAAATTTTTTCTTCCCCATGGTAACAATGGCTCTTCTAATTTCTGACCTTGTAAAATCCTTCTCATTTCTTGTACCTTCTCAATCAGGCCTTTTTACCTTAACCTAAGTCTATCAACAGCATCAACAACTACCATTAAATTGTTTAGATGCAATTTCTTCATTTCTTTTGTTGTTATATTTAAGAATTTAAGAAAAAAAACAAAATAAATATGTTGTGTTTTTATTCATAAATTTTAAAAAAATTATAATTATTTGGATTCATGAATTTGAACAAAAATACGATTCCATATTATATATAAAAGCAAAGAAATTCACAAAATCCATAAGTTTTCTTTGCTTTCTCTTTCTTTTAGCAACTACAACACACAAACCAGCTTTCCTGAAAATGGCATATAATAAGTTACAGAGTAATTGACAATCTTTTTTATGGTGCAAGAGGAGAGATTAGAGCAGGAAGCAAAGGATAAATCCATCATATTAGTAAATAATAGACAAAATGAGATGGGAGATGAAGAGAAGAGATTAGGAACATTTAAAGAGGGCGGGGATATGTTTGTCATTTTATTGTTATACTATTGGCAATTTTGTCATTTTAAATGTATTTTCAATTACAAACTTCCATCAACGTGACTTTCTTTTTCAAACATGACTTTTAATAAGTGTTGAGCACGTATTTAACTTCTGTCAAAAAATGACTTCAAATCACCAATATGTATAGTTAAGAGGCTTAATTTAAGGGTTAATATATAGATTACATAAAACTTAAGGGCAAAAATTATATATATTTCCTTTTTAAAATGTATAATCATTAAACTAAATTTTCTTTAATTTTTCATAGTTATAAAATTAATCAACATTATTTTTCTTAGATATAAAGATGATGGATGTAATTTTAATAAAATGAGTACAATTAACAATCAAATATTAAATATCAAAATTAGATGAAGTATTAGTTTGAAAGGTTTATATATAATTATATATATATATATTAAAAAATAATCGTTTTATCATTGAAAAATAAAATGATAAAAAAATTGACATTAAGTAGCTAAAAATATGATACCAAATGAAAGTGGATCTTAAAAATTACATATCATCTTGGGCTTTCTACAAATCACCTGAAAAACAAAAAAAAAATTATAGAAATATGGTACTTTTTAAAAATATTTACAAATTTATAAAACATAGCCACAAAATAACAAAAATACGTGTTATCATCCTTCTGAAACATCGTTAATCACTTCTTCTTCTTCATCCTTCTTGTTTTTTTCATCATCATCTTCTTCCTTCTTCATCATCATCAAAACGAAAAAACAACTAGATCTATATCATCATCTTCTTCATCCTTCTTATTCTTTTTCATCATCATCTTCTTCCTTCTTCTTCATAATAAAAACGAAAAAATAAAAGGATTTGTATCATCTTATTCTTCATCATTATCAATCGAAAAAATCAATAAATCTTCATCATCATCTCTTTCATCAACATTAGTATAAAAAAAGATTCATCAACAAAAAATGAAGATATGAATTATCAATCAAAGCTCAACAATATTGCATGCAATCATATGTAAAAGTTTTGCTTCAAACAAAAAAAAAAACATCAAATCAAGGAAATATCATAAAAAGAAGAAGATAAAAAAGGTTAATCTTCATATTCATATTGAATTTAATCTTCATAGTCAATAAAATCTTCTTTTTCACCTTTTTGCTTCAACAAGTATTCACATTTTGAAAAAAATATAGATTTGAGTCATCAAAATCAAAAAACTACATAATAAAATTGTTAATGTATTGTAGATGTATTTCGCATGTAAAAAGAATATAGAATAAAATTGTTGATGTACTATAGATATTTTGTATGTATAAGAATATATAAAATAAAATTATTGATGTATTATAGATGTGTTGTGTATGTAAGAAGAATACAAAATAAAATTATTGATGTATTATAAATATTTTGCATAAATAAGAATAAAACATAAAAAAATTATAAATGTATTACATATATTTTGGGTATGTAAGAAGAATACAGAAAAAAAATATTTATATATTGTAGATGGTGTATGGATTTTATGTGCAAGTTTGAACCCTTAATTTTTTTTTCAACCTAAGATGAAGCCCATGCAACCACAAATCCAATGTAACTCGAATCACGTGAATCAGGCATTGGATGGGCTCAAATGAGCCTCTAAATATTTTTTGTACAAATCGAACCTTTTTTCCATTGTAAATCTTTAATTTCTTATCATTACATTAAAACTCAATCTGTTATGGTTCCAACTCATCAAGAATTATGTCAATCGGACATCAGATGGGCCTAAAATAAGCTCCGGAAGTTAAATGCGCAAATGATGGTTACCAGTTGGCCATGCAAGCACGATTTGTTGGTGCGGTCACCACAGGACCATCCGGTGGCCTCTTAGCACCCCTGCGATTTCCTCCTTCCTAGATCTATGTGCCCATAAATAAAACCTCATTTTCACCATTTTTCATCACTCACCATCACTTTTTTCTCATTCATTGAGAGCATTAAACACCATTTTATAATAGTTTAAGAATTTTTACAATCATTTTATTTATTTTTTTTTTTGCTAAATTTTCATTTCAAAAGTCAATTTGATCCATCCTTTGGATCTATTGTCAATGTTATCAAACATTTCTCAAATATTTTCATCTTCTCAATTGTTCTTTCATTCTTCAAGCTTCATCACATTAAACTAAGATCATCAACTCCTCCTTTAGATCTTTCAATTCAAGGTCACCCAAATCATCTCATCAAGATCTCGCTTAATTTATTTCATCAAATCAACATCACCAAGTCAATTCGCCAAGATCTATCAACTTTCACATCGAATCAAAATCATCAAGTGTTAATCAAGTTCTCCAAAATTAGAACTTTGGTCCGAACATAAGGCATTGGAAAGCTCCCCCACCACGAAAGCCACTCTCCAAGAAGGTAAAATCTCTAAACCTAATCTTTTAAATTCAAGCCAATATAATCCAGTTGCCTGTCAATTCAAATCATTTTCAAAACCCTATATTGTTTTAAGTAAATCAAAACATCATCAAACCCTAAAATGAATTTTAGGTAAACTCAATCAATCATCTTTATGTCGAATTGAGCCTAGAATTAAGCTTAGGTTATATTTAATTCACATAATCAATCAATCAGTCACATTTTGTCGAATTAAGCCTAGAATTAAACTTAGGTTTTGATCAATTCACATAATTAATCAATCATCTTTGTGTCGAATTGAGCCTAGAATTAAACTTAGGTTATGATCAATTCACATAATCAATCAATCAATCATGTTTTGTTGAATTGAGCCTGAAATTGATTGAAAAATAGGGTTGGATAAGCCTTAAAAAAATATAATTTTGTCTTGTATTTTATATCTATATCAAATGGTTGTTAAGTAAATCTTGAAGTTATATGTGTATATATGAATACTTTTAATAAGTATTGTTATTAAGAATGTAAATTTGCAATGTACGTTGATTATGTTGAGAGTATCTGGGTATATGTATAAAATGATAAATATTTGCTAACTTTTGAGAAGTTTGGGAGAATTCTTGAAGATTGAATTGATAAGTTGTTGGGAGTGCAATTTTATTTCCAGTTTGAGTTTTTTTGAATTGGGAAACATGGAAATTATAGAAAAATTATGAAGAATTTTTTTTAGAGATTTTCATACAAAATTTATTGAAGTATTAAACCTAAATATATATTTTCCTTATAGATTACCTTTGTATAAATTGTATTTATTTATGATATCAAGGAAAATAATTTTCTACTGTTAATTAGGGTGGTATTATTATATTCTCTCTCTCTCTCTCTATATATATATATATATATATATATATTCTACATATATAAGATATATGCATAATATGTATATAGGATTTAAGGGTGTTACACCTAAATACTTCAAGCCGGTCAACAGGTAAATTCAATACCACCAAGTTGGACCAACATATCTCCAAATTTAAGTACAAGGTCATCGTTCCTCGAACTATGAACTAAGTAAAGGAAGACATAGTTTATCAAGTAAGGCCATACAATATTATTTTGCTCCATGCATAGCAGATGGCCATTGTTATATTAATGAAATAATTCAATCTGCATAATAGTGGAGTGTGAGCGGGGATTTTCGCGCCCACTCCCGGTAGAATGGTTCTTGCGACTTCGGCACTGTTTAGGCTCAAGGCCTTAGAGAACACGGACCTAAGTCCGGAGAAAATAGAGTCGCCACCCGAACGGGCTGGGAAAAAAAAAGGGGTGGATGACTCGGAATCCCTAACCCCTTAATGGGTTCAAAAACTTGGGCACGTGTGGGAAAGGTGAGAAATGGCCCAGTACCCCCACAACGCCCGGTTCATTGGAACCGGCCTCCTTTATAGATCTTAATATTATAAAATTCTTAAATATAACAATATTATCCATATTACACACAATAATTAAAATAAAAGCATCAATATATTGAAAATCAAAATAATATTCAAGCAAAACAAATAAATGGACACCCATCTGAAGATGGAAACATGCCCTTACATAATCCATCCCTAAATAGGACACCCACCAAAGGTAGAAACATGTCCTTTACATTGGTTCTAAAATAGAAAAGCAATTTAAATTACATGATATTTAACTAATGAGGTACCCACCAAGTGAAAAAATACCTCTTACAACATTTGAAAATCTAAATAAATCGATAAAAGTAAATAACCATTCATCATAAATAAATCATTCATCAAAGATATTAAACATCAATAGATTGTAAACATCCATCCATGATAAACTAAATAAACCAAGTATTGAACTTACATAAATTAAAGCATATAAAATAAATCAAAGCATAATCAAATATAAAATTGAATAAAGCAAATAAAGATTCAAATTAGGGCTACTGTTTCTATTTAAGATTCTTTCATTAATGTGTTTAAGGTTTTGAAATTTTTGGGTTTAAGCTACTGTGAGTTTTAAAGGAATTGAAATGGATTAAAGTTTTATAATTTAAGACGTTGATAAAGTTCTTTGATTAAACAAATTAGTGTTTGAGAAGTGAAATCATGAAACTAGGGTTTGGACACCTTAAAACATTAGGTTTATGATTTACGGTTACTAGATTGTTGTTTTTAGGCTTACTGTGTTTGAATTTTAATATTTAGGTTTATAAGGTTTTAGAGTTTTAAAGATTAGGATTTAGAAAAATTAGGGTTTAAGGTTTTAAGGAAACTGAAAAGGATTAGGGTTTTTAGTGTTTTGGAGAATGTATTAGATTTTAGAATTTGGAAAAACAATTTATAGTTTTATGAAGCTTTATGAAAATAAACAAAACGATTTAAGGTTTATAGAAACAAAAGAAACAATTTAGGGTTTTTGGGGACAGAAGGAATAAATTAGGTTTTTGAGGTTTTAGGGAAACAGAAGGATGATTTTTAGGGTTTTAGAACATTTTAAGGTTTTTGGGAAAACAAAGAAACAGATTAAAGTTTTTAAAGGTATCTAGAAATACAGGAAATCACTTAAGGTTTCTGAAAACAAAGATCAAGTTATTGCATCTTCAAAGATTGAAGTTTTGAGTGTGTAATCTTATGAATTAAATAAAGAACGAAGCTACTGTAAGAAACAAAAAGAAATTAAGAATTCAAACCTTCGTCGTAGGTTACACCAAAAATTGCTTCTTAGATGAATAAGGTCAAAGGCAAGATGGTTGCCTTTGACGGATTGATTGTTTGGTTGCTTCTTCTTCTCTCAAAAAGTCCGATTGATTTCACTGCCAAAGGTTTCTCCTAGTTCGATCGTTACAAAGTTTTTCCTCTAAAATTTTCCTCCTAAATTTCAATCCCCAATTTTTCCTCCTAAATTTCGGTCCCCTTTGTGTTGTTTTTTAGTGCTTATTTATAGAAGATTTTGATGATTAATTTCACTTGTTCACAGAATCTAATATTAATTAAGAAAAGGAAACCGAAACCGAATTGAATTTGGTTTCGGAAAAATTTGCATCGAAAAAATTTCGCTGGCAAAAAAAAACTGCTGCGAAACAATTGCACTGGCAAAAAAGCTGCCGCAGGGGGTAGCAGGCTGCAGCGGGTGAAATTGCCTGCTGGCCATTTCGCCACCTGTTTTATTAGTTTTTGTTATAGATTTGTGTCTTATTTATTATGATGATTATTGTTTTCTTTAGGTATTTTGGTAGTTTTAATCTGTTTATTTAGTGTTTTCATTAATTTTTGTAGTTTTAATTTATTTCAGTGTTTATGTCATTTTTGTCCTAGTTTTTAGTGTGGTGTTTGTGTGTTGTTAGTTAATGTTTATTTGATTCTTGTTTAAAGTGTGTTTCAAGTGTTTGTGTTAGGTTAATATGCAAGGAACCATATTAAGGGCAAAACCAAGGATCAACAGAGGAAGGAAAGACCAAAGAGCCAAGAGAAAGAAAATAATGGACAGTAGCTGACACATGCAGAGGACACGGCCAAGCCACTGGCCGTGTCCCATACCAAGCTAAGGAAGAAGACCAAAGTCCAGAAGGTGACACACTCAAGGGACACGGCCAAGCTTGTGGCCGTGGCCCTCCAAACTTGTCAAACACGGCCAAGTTGTCTAAGCTTGGCCGTGTCACACTCAAGCCCAAAGAAAGAAGAAAGATGAAAATCAAACAGAAGCAGAAACCTTCAGGGGACACGGCTAAGGTTGTGGCCGTGTCCCTTCAAGAACCTCAGACACGGCCAAGCTTGTCTAAGCTTGGTCGTGTCACTCATGGATTAAACAAAGAAAGAAAAAGCGGAGTTTTAAACGAGGTTTCATATAAATTATATGATTAGGGTTTTCAAGAGGTTGTTGTTGAGAGTTTTGGGTTTTGTTCAGCCGTCAAAGAAAATAAGTTAGAGTTTCATATTTGTTTTCTTTGATATTTTGATTACACTTGGATTAAACTAGTCTAGATTAAATTCGTTTTTTCCATTGCAACATTCTTCGAGCAAGTTCTGAACAAGAGATTCTTCAGGAGCTAAGAAGTTTGTAATTTGGTTTTATTTTCGAACTTTATCTCTTTAATTTCATTGGAATTTTATTCATGAATTCTATTATGTCTAAATTGATTTCTTTGAATTTTAATGAGATGAATATGTTTGATAGCATTAATATGAATTAATTTGATCTAGTCTAGGGTTTGTATGGATCTGCTATGATTGTATGAATTAGTTATTGCTCTTAACTAATTATTTCTTTAGCCTTGATTGAATGGAATATTGTTAATATATAATTGATTGGCCACCAATTATGTGTTTTAAGGTATTAGATGAAGGATTGAGAGATGAAGTCTAATGCTGGAACAACTTAATTAGGGACTTAGGTGAATTAGAGATATAACATAAGAAAAAGATTATTTCAATTGTAACAAGATTATTTGAGAGAGGTTTGAATGCGAGAGCTTATTTCCTTGATTCGATTAATTAAGTTACTTAAGATCTAATTTTTGAAATTAAATTGGTTGAGAGGAATAACCATTCATACATATAAGTAGCAGAGAAGTGCAAACCCTAGACCTTTCTATTAAGTGAATCAATATATCAGCTCAGTTTACTTTTATTTTTTTAAACTCCAATCGATCTGTCTTCATTAGTTGTTAGCAATTTAATTTTATTAATCACTTGTTATTTATAATATGATAATCAATTAGCTTATCTAGCTTCCTTGTGAGACAACCTTAGGGTGATCACCTGTGCTACAGCTACCTCGTATACTTGCGAGTGATGCTTTGTAGTAGAGTTAATTAGAGGGCAACAAGTTTTTGGCGCTGCTGCCGGGGAAGCTAATTGGCGTAATTGTTTATTGGTCATAGATACTTTAGATTATTTTTCATTGTTTACTTTTGATTTTATTTGTCTTTTGCTTTTAATAATTCTTTTGTTCTAGAAATTTTGTTTATGCAAGGTAGGAGATCACTCGGAGGAGAACTATACCCAGTTATTCCAGAAATTCAGAGAGTGAAAAGGAGCAGGGAAGAGTTTGAACTGTACACCGGATTTGATACCGAGGAGGACACTTCTGATTTTGAGTCGGATACTGCACAATATGTCAATATGGGAGAAGAAAGACAAAGAACTATGAGAGATTTTGCTAGACCTGTCATTGGAACTTCCACCTCTTGCATAAGATTGACAGATGCAGCAAGAAACTATGAGTTGAAGAACATCCATTACAACATGCTGCCATCATTCTATGGAGTTCAAAATGAAGATCCTTTGAACTTTATCCGGGATTTTTATTCTACCCTCAACACTTTTCTATTGGGAGGACTAACAGAGGACTAGTTGAGGATGAGATGTTTCCCGTATACATTGAAGGATAGGGCAAAGAGCTGGCTTATGATGTTGCTCGAAAATTCTTTGACGACTTGGGAGCAAGTTTATAATAAATTTATGGGCAAGTTTTACTCACATCAGAAGATAGCTGAATTGAGAGGGAAGATTGCTACATTCTCTCAATTTGAAGGAGAGCCATTTCATGAGGCTTGGGACTGATTTAAGATGTTATTGATCCAGTGTCCACATCATCACTACCCACTTCAACTTCTGAATTAGTTTTTCTATGATGGTCTAACCAAGCAATTTCAGAACACTGTTGATAACGCAGCTGGGGAGCTATGGGAGAAAAGACAGCTGATGAAACTTATGAAATTTTTGAGATGTTGGGAGCTAATTCTCAACAAAAAAGTGTAAGAGGAAGAAGTAAAGGGGTAAATCAATTGGAAGCCAATAGTGAGATGGTCAATCAGATAGCTGAATTGACAAGGCAAGTGCAGATGTTGAATATGAAAAACAACACTTCTTCATCCACTCAAGAAGTGTGTGGAATTTGTGGAACTTTCGGGCATGGAGCAAATATTTTTCCCTCCGCATATGAGTCTTATGGTATTGAAGCTGAGCAAGTCAATGCTATGGGGGGATATCAACCAAGGGGCCGGAATGATCCTTACTCAAATACTTACAATCCTGGTTGGCGGAATCATCCTAATTTTTCCTGGGCAACAAATAATTCTCAACAGCCTTTCTATTTGCTCCAGAGATAGAATCAACCGCAGGGTCAATCCTCAAATCAAGGGCAGCTTAAGATAGAGAGTTTGGAGGAAAGTTTACAGGCTTTTATCCAAGTCAGTGCTAAAAATCAAGAGATGACCAACAAGAGGCTGGATTCATTAGAAGCATCTTTTAAGAAAGTGGAGACTCAAGTAGGGCAACTTGCACAACAGATGCAGATTCAACAAAAAGGGAAATTTTCAAGTCAACCTGAGTAGGCACAATCAGTGACTGTTCTTAGAAGTGGCAAGGTAATTAACAATAATGCTGAAAATAATTTTGTGAATGCAGGTGACTAAGAGAACAAGAAGGAAGGAGAACCAGAGAACAAAGGTGCTGGAGAAAGATCAATGGAGAAATCCCCTTCAGCAGATTTACACAAGGCAAGCAATCCATACCGGCCACCTATACCATTCCCCAACAGGTTGAAGAATGATAAACAAGATAAGCAATTTTCTAACATCTTCAACATGTTGTCTAAGGTAAGTATTAACTTACCCTTACTTGAAGCAATAAAGAACATGCCAGCTTATGCCAAATTCTTCAAAGAATTGATCACCAAGAAAAAGAGGTATGAGCTGAATGAAAAGGTGATAGTTTCAGAGGTAGCTAGTGCTGTTCTGCAACATAAACTACCTCCAAAGCTAAAGGATCCTGGTAGCTTTATAATTCAAATTACTATGGGGAATGGAAAGGGGACTGATGGCATGTGTGATCTAGGAGCCAGTGTAAATTTGATACCTTATTCTGTGTATCAAGAATTAGAACTAGGGGAACTTAAACCAACCAAAATGGTGTTGCAATTAGCTGATAGATCTCTTAGATTCCCGAAAGGGGTTATAGAAGATGTGTTAGTTAAGGTTGGAGGGTTGATAGTACCTGTGGATTTTATAGTTCTTGACATGGAAGGAAGTAACCCTACACCATCAGCACACACTATTCTGCTGGGTAGGCCTTTTATGGCAACTACCAACACCTTGATAGATGTTAAAAATGGTAAATTGTCAATGACTGTCTTGAGACAAACTGTTGAATTTTCTATTTTTAACACTTCTCCCATTCCTACAACTGCTTTATATGAGGATTGTTCTTTAATTGATTGTGTTGACGCAGTTGTTTCAGATGTTTCCTTGCAGACAGGGTCCTCGGATAAATTGGAGGTGGCACTAACTTTAGATCGTGGTTTGGATATTTTTTATTCAGAAATAGTCAGTTGCCTTGAGACATTAGAGAGTGCTGAAATAGAGAAACTTAAAGAGGACCCAGTATTTGAACTTCCCTCCATCCAAAAGGAAGAGAAGAATCCTTCACTAGAGTTAGAGCTGAAAGAGTTACCTAAAAATCTGAAATATGTGTTTTTAGGAGATCACAATACCTTACCTGTGATAATATCTAGTGAACTTAGTGAAGGGGAGGAGATGAGGTTGGTGAATGAGCTTAAAAGATTGAAAAAAGCAATAGGATGGGGATTGAGTGACATAAAAGGTATTAGCCCTTCAATGTGCATGCATAGAATCACCTTAGAAGAGGGGGCTAAACCAGTGAGGGAGACCCAAAGGCGCTTTAACCCAAAGGCATATGAGAGGTCGAGGATTTATAAGGATCGCATTAAAGCACTTCATGACAGAATTATAGTGCGAAAGACATTGAGTCCAGGTATGAAAGTTTTACTTTTTAATTCTCATCTCCGTTTGTTTCTAGGTAAACTCAAATCTCGATGGAGTGGTCCTTTTGAGATAACTCAGGTATATCCTTCTGGTGCCATTGAATTACTTAACTCTCGAATAAATGAGACTTTTAAAGTAAATGGACGGAGAGTTAAGCCATACAATGAAGGATTCCAAGAAGTGAGGATCATTGACAGCACTTTGATCCACGATCCCTAAGGTCTTGCAGTAATGTCCAGCTATATGACATTAAAAAAGCACTAAATGGGAGGCAACCCATCGATTTGCATTTCTTTTTCATAGTTATAATTTTATATTCAGCAATTTTGATTTTATGTTTGGTTTAAATAAATGGAATGGGTGCTTTGATCGGTTTTTATTTTTCTAATGTGTTTCAGGGTTAATCAAAGAAGAGGTTTGCAATTTCTTAAAGATTGGTGATTTAAAAAAATAAAAAAAAGGAGTTAAAAATGGCTTGGCCGTGTCACATGGGACACGGCCAAGCTTCACAAAAAAAATCACTTTTCTTTTGTTTTGTTTTTGCAAATTTTCCTTACAGTAGGTGACACACCCATGGGACACGGCCAAGTCACTGGCCGTGTCCCTCTAAGCACATCAGACATGGCCGTGTCCACCCAGACTTGGCCTTGTCTCTTCAATTTCACACTCAGACACGGCCAAGCTCATCCAAACTTGGCTGTGTCCCTTCACTTTTACACTTTAAAAACACGATTTTTGCACTGTTTGTTCATTCTAATCCCTAGATCTATTTTTGATTTCTCTCTCTCTCTCTCGACTCCTCTCTCATGAACTCCATTGTTTGTGTTTCAAAGCTTAAAAACCTCCATTAAATCTCAATTTTCTTCACCAAAATAAAATTAATCCGTTAAATCTTCTTCTTCTCTCACAAAAGATCACTTTAATCAGTTTTCATTTCAAAATTTTCAGATCTTTCAAGATGCCAAGAACAAAGATGGTTTCCCACCGCAAGAAGAAGAGACCTACAACTGAAGGTGCATCTTCATCTTCATCGTTTTCATATTTAAAGAGAGTAAATCTTTTGGCTCGGGGTTTCTTCCCGATGAGGTATGTCAGTGATGAATCCCTTGATGCTCTTCAAATTAGGAATAATTTTTATCGTTATGTTCAAAATCTTGGGTGGGAGAACCTAGTCTCCTTGCGACCTTTGCAGTTTCAGGAGCTTACTTTGGAATTTTTGACATCTCTTAAGGTTGAAAGAGATGAACAAAAAATTTGCTCTAGGTTGAGTTTTAAATTGCTTGGGAAATCATTTATGGTTAATATTGAACAGTTGAATGTTATATATGGTTTCCATCAACATGGTGAAAGGTCGGTACATAAGGAATTTAAGCAGCAATTTGCTTGGGGAGCATTAGGCTCGGGAACTTATGTCGCCAAATCGGCCAAGGCAACTAAATTGAGCAATCCCGCTTTGAGGTATTTGCATCATTTTATGTCCTGCGGATTCTTTGCTAGGAAGGAGAGCCCGGGTGTAGTTGAACTGAGTGAACTATTTTTCTTAGATTGTGCGTGTAATGCAGTGCCTATTAGTTCCGGCTATTGGTTAGCCGATGTTTTTGATAGTGTGGCAAACAAAAAGAAGGGGCTATCTGTATTGGAGGGTTGGTTACCACATTGGCAGTAGCCCTTCTTGATGATTTGACCCGAGTACCTGTCGCATGACTAGAATTTTGGGTAATGATTCATTGGATTTGGCCACACTAGAGAAGATGCATATGGTGGTGCATAGGAGAGGGGCTTATATGATGGCTTCAGCTGAGCCAGAAGCACCGGGGGACAAACAGAAGAGAACTCGAGTTCAAGAGGAGTCCGACCCGGATTCTCTTGACTTAGATGAAGATGCTCCGGTCTCGGATAATCAGGAGATACTTAACAGGATTGAGGCACTGGAGGGTAAGGTAGACCGTAACCATGCTGCGGTCTTGCAACAGTTGGATCAAATTAATAGCAACCTTGCTAAGATTTTGAGTCTCCATCCCTCGGCTGCATCATCTTCACATCCTCCTTCACCGTAGATCGCATTGGCTCTAATCTTTGGAGAGATTTTCCTTACTTTCTTGTGTTCAGTTATTGCATATTTTTGTTATTTTTCATTTTTGTTTTTAATGTTAACATTTGATATTTTGGATATTTTATTTTATATATTGTATTTTGTTTTTGAACATTTGTGTTTGTGATTAAAAGTTAGGGTTTTGCCTTACCAGGGTACGATGGAAACAGGTTGTACTTTAACTCTTTCTCTTTATTATTCTTGTTTTTCATTGAGGACAATGTAAATTCTAAAGTGTGGGGTAATCTTTAAGCTTTTCTTTAATTCTTGTTTTGTTTGTCTTTGTGTGTTATATTGTGTGTTGTGCATGGCATAATTGTTGAAAACTTATTGACTTTTCTGTGATTCTAGCATTATAGTTGAGACTTTAGTATCATCATAGTGATTAACATTTGAATTCATTCAGGATCAATTTTCACATTATGCAATTCTTGACATATAAATCTTTGAGAACTCACCTTTGTGAGTTTTGAGCCTCATAGATTGAATATTATTGTCAATTGATTTTCTTTTCTTAAGTGTGCACCTTCATGATTTTGCATCTCTAGAGCTTGCTTTTGCATACTAATTGAACTCACATCATGATTTCATCTCTAGTTGTAAAATGATGAAGGCAAATTAGGTTAGCCCCTTAGCTTAAAAAGACCTCCCTTAATATTGAATTCCTTAGTGAGCCAAGTTGAGCCTTTGACCTTTTTCTTGATTGATCAACATAATTCTCAAACTCAACATTTTTTTATTATCATCATACCTGCATTAAGGAATGGAGTTTCTTATGATATGACAATAGGGTGGTTTAATTCAAAAGTGTGGGGTAAGCAAGTAAAAAAAAACAACAAAAATGGTATTGCTATTTGGGGTTGAAATGCATATTGTGCACATTGTATTTGACTAAGAGTCGCTTATTCTTTTCCTCTACATTTTAAGCTAGATGTTCCATGCAATTTTATATTTTGTATATATATGTATTAAAAAAACAAAAAAAATGAATGATAAAAATAAAAAAAAGAAAATATATAAAAGAAAATAAAAGAGAAGATATATATACAAATATTTTCTAGGATTAGAGGAATGTTGACTCATGTATTTTTCTTTTAATTATGCAAGTATGTGAAAGTATCAAGGGTTGGTGAATATGCCATTTGAGGGAGTTATGAGTTTTTTAGCAAGAGTATTGTCTAATTTAGATACTCCATTTCTTGATGCTCCAGCTTAAATGTCTTTTCTCACACCTTCACCTTAGCCCCATTACATCCAAATAAAAGACCTTCAGATTATTTCTTGAGAAAATCAGTGAGAGAGATTGGATAATTAAGCAAGTTTATGGTAGTATGAAGTCATGAGTGGTTTGAGTGAATTAACCTATGAAATCGAGTGAAACACTTAGATGAGAGATAAGATTGGTATGTCTGGATTAATGAATGAGTTAAGAAGATTTTGATTGAAGTAAAGTGCAAGTATTTATGGCTGAGTCTTAAAGGATTTCATCTTATATACTGGAATTATAGTTAAGGTTGTTTGAGTTTTTAATTTATGCCATGTGAATTTGCTTGAGGACAAGCAAAGTTTTAAGTGTGGGGTAGTTGTTTTATTAGTTTTTGTCATAGATTTGTGTCTTATTTATTATGATGATTATTGTTTTCTTTAGGTATTTTGGTAGTTTTAATCTGTTTATTTAGTGTTTTCATTAATTTTGGTAGTTTTAATTTATTTCAGTGTTTATGTCATTTTTGTCCTATTTTTTAGTGTGGTGTTTGTGTGTTGTTAGTTAATGTTTATTTGATTCTTGTTTAAAGTGTGTTTCAAGTGTTTGTGTTAGGTTAATATGCAAGGAACCATATTAAGGGCAAAACCAAGGATCAAGAGAGGAAGGAAAGACCAAAGAACCAGGAGAAAGAAAACAATGGACAGTAGCTGACACATGCAGAGGACACGGCCAAGCCACTGGCCGTGTCCCATACCAAGCTAAGGAAGAAGACCAAAGTCCAGAAGGTGGCACACTCAAGGGACACGACCAAGCTTGTGGCCGTGGCCCTCCAAACTTGTCAAACACGGCCAAGTTGTCTAAGCTTGGCTGTGTCACACTCAAGCCCAAAGAAAGAAGAAAGATGAAAATCAAACAGAAGCAGACACCTTCAGGGGACACGGCCAAGCTTGTGGCCGTGTCCCTCCAAGAACCTCAGACACGGCCAAGCTTGTCTAAGCTTGGCCGTATCACTCATGGATTAAACAAAGAAAGAAAAAGCGGAGTTTTAAACGAGATTTCGTATAAATTATATGATTAGGGTTTTCAAGAGGTTGTTGTTGAGAGTTTTGGGTTTTGTTCAGCCGTCAAAGAAAATAAGTTAGGGTTTCATATTTGTTTTCTTTGATATTTTGATTACACTTGGATTAAACTAGTCTAGATTAAATTCATTTTTGCCATTGTTACATTCTTCTAGCAAGTTCTGAACAAGAGATTCTTCAGGAGCTAAGAAGTTTGTAATTTGGTTTTGTTTTCGAACTTTATCTCTTTAATTTCATTGGAATTTTATTCATGAATTCTATTATGTCTAAATTGATTTCTTTGAATTTTAATGAGATGAATATGTTTGATAGCATTAATATGAATTAATTTGATCTAGTCTAGGGTTTGTATGGATCTGCTATGATTGTATGAATTGGTTATTGCTCTTAACTAATTATTTCTTTAGCCTTAATTGAATGGAATATTGTTAATATATAATTGATTGGCCACCAATTATGTGTTTTAAGGTATTAGATGAAGGATTGAGAGATGAAGTCTAATGCTGGAACAATTCAATTAGGGACTTAGGTGAATTAGAGATATAACATAAGAAAAAGATTATTTCAATTGTAACAAGATTATTTGAGAGAGGTTTGAATGCAAGAGCTTATTTCCTTGATTCGATTAATTAAGTTGCTTAAGATCTAATCTTTGAAATTAAATTGGTTGAGAGGAATAACCGTTCATACATATAAGTAGCAGAGAAGTGCAAACCCTAGACCTTTCTATTAAGTGAATCAATATATCAGCTCAGTTTACTTTTATTGTTTTAAACTCCAATCGATCTGTCTTCATTAGTTGCTAGCAATTTAATTTTATTAATCACTTGTTATTTATAATCTAATAATTAACTAGCTTATATAGCTTCCTTGTGAGACGACCTTGGGGCGATCACCTGTGCTACAGCTACCTCGTATACTTGCGAGTGACGCTTTGTAGTAGAGTTAATTAGAGCGCAACACCACCCCCTCTTCTGCGACGAAATTTTTCATTGCCGATTTTTTGTTTTTATTTTTATTTATTTATTTATTTATTATTATTTTTTATTAATAAAAATTAAATACTAAAGCAAATATTATTTAAATAAGATAACACAAAAATTATTTTGGACTAATTAAAATATATTGGACTGGACTGGGTAAAAAATTAAGGGTCTACAGTTTGTCCCCTACTTGAACGATCTGAGACTTTAGTAAAAGAGAGTGAAAAACAATAAGATGAGATGGTTACTTGAATTTGTTTTGGGTACTTGGACCCGAGACTGAACTTGATTTGGGTACTTAGACCTGAGACTATATTGAATTTGGGTACTTAGACCCGAGATTGATTTGATTTGGGTACTTGAACCCGAGATTGATTTAATTTGGGTACTTAGGCCCGAGAATAAATTTGATTTGGCTACTTAGACCCGAGATTGAATTTGGTTTGGGTACTTGGACTCGAGATTGGGTACTCAGACCTAAGATTACGTACTTGGACCCGAGATTGATTTGATTTGGGTACTTGGACACAGAATTGGGTACTTGGACCCGGGATTGGGTACTTGGACCCGGGATTGGGTACTTAGACTCGAGATTGATTTGATTTGGGTACTTGGACCCGAGATTGGGTACTTGAACCCGAGACTGATTTGATTTGGGTACTTGGACCCGAGACTGAATTGATTTGGGTAATTAGACCCGAGAATGGGTACTTGGACCCAAGACTGAATTAAATTTGGGTGCTTGGACCCGAGACTGAGTTTGACTAACCTTTTATCAGTTGAGAAGTCTAACTACTCTGGCTGTTCTATGCGTTGTGGTTTTTCACCCTTAAAATGGATCTTCATTGTTGGACCTTGGATCTTCATCTTTAGCATCGGATCTTCACCTTTGAAAACGGATCTTCATCCTTGGAGATCGGGTCTTCACCCTTGTAAATGGATCTTCATCCTTGGAGATCGGGTCTTCACCCTTGTAAATGGATCTTCATCCTTGTAGGTAAGGTCTTCATCCTTAAAAATGGATCTTCATCCTTTGAGATCGGGTCTTCACCCTTAAAAGTGGATCTTCATCCTTGGAATCAGGTCTTCACCTTTGAAAATGGATCTTCATCTTTGGAATCAGGTCTTCACCTTTGAAAATGGATCTTCATCCTTGGAAATCGGGTCTTCACCCTTGAAAATGGATCTTCATCCTTGGAATCAGGTCTTCACCCTTGAAAATGGATCTTCATCCTTTGAGATCGGGTCTTCACCCTTAAAAGTGGATCTTCATCCTTGGAATCAGGTCTTCACCTTTGAAAATGGATCTTCATCATTGGAATCAGGTCTTCATCTTTGAAAATGAATCTTCATCCTTGGAAATCGGGTCTTCACCCTTGAAAGTGGATCTTCATCCTTAGAGATTTATCTTATATTGGCTTCAACTCTTCTAGCTGAACTGATCTTTTGTCATTTGCATCTTCATTCTTTTGATAGTTCTAATGTTCCATTCTTTTGTTCTTTCTTTTTGCAAAAATTCTGCTATTTTTAGTTGGCTTTCATATCCTCTCCTTGCCCCCAAGGATTTTTTTTCCATGCAAGCTTTGATTGATGTTTTTCTTTTCTAGTTCTTTGCATAAGCATGCATTTCTTCTCTTTGCAAAATTAATGGAGCTTTCTCAAGCAATGGGCTTTCCATGCCCCCTGATTTGACATCTTCTTTTGATTCTTTACTTCACAGAGTGTTTACTGTTCACTTTGATAAAGAATAGACAATACAAGACAATAAAGTGTGATGTGATATGCTCATGTATGCATGATATGCATGATAATACTCACATCGGTTTCATTGACTCACATACCTAGGTGATAAGCAGAAGTGCTCTCATGGATTTCTTTCAGATGCCCGTTCAGTTCTTGCACTGGAATTACAGGATGCTTCACATTTATGGCTTTTATCTTCGAGATGTTGAAAATATGAATAATGGAGGCCCCAATAGTAGAGATACATCTATTTTAAATTATGATTCAGCATGCCAGTTGGTAGCTTCTTCATGACCTTGCCAGTAATCATTTTCTTTGCCCAATATGTCCTTTGGAGGTTCAACATACTTCCCTTAACTTGAAGGCTTTGTATGACAAAACACTTTTTTTTTATTTTGATTTTGAAATCAAATGTTGGCTTTGCCAAATTAATGTCAATGTATCTTAGGACTTGATTTTCCAAATTAATATATCTATAACATGACAACCCTAGTTACCGTACTAAACTCGGGAATTATTTCTATTTAAGCAAGAACTGTTGCACTTCAGATAGGCACATACACATTACTTAGCCAAAGGTCTCATTGAGTTTAATGCTTATCCAAATTATCTTCACTAATCGACTCTACCTACCAAAAGAGATCAACGGGTCTTTGATAGGCTTGAAATGGGGTCTATAAGGGACACTGGTTAAATGAAAGCTATTTGTAAGTTGGGGCTGATGTGACACAATGGACAAACCTTCACACTACAAATTTCCTATTTGAACTTTAGGCAGTTGGGAGCAATCTTGGTAGACTCTAAATTCTTTCTATCTTCTTGGCATTAATCTAGATCTTGATTAGGACAGTCTTTGCCCTTGCAAAACGTTTAAGACCCAATTTCATTTCTTTTCTTCTTTTCCCTTTTCTTTCCTCTTTATTTTTCTTACTCTTCCCTTTTCTTTCTCTTTCCTTACTCTTCCCTTTCTTTTATCATTTTGTCCTTCTTTCTTGTAGGACTATCAAGTACAAAACTTTCAAGAACTGGATGGTCTTCCTCCTTTTTTTTCAATTTTGATTGAATCTTTGGTTGGGTTGGACCAATTCAACTAAAAATGTCTTTATGAACCAAATGGAAGCCTTTTGCTGCTTTAGGTAAAAGAGAACTCAGTTGGCTTTCTGAACCGCCTTTTTTAGGTTTTATTTTTTTATTTTTTTATTTTTTTTTTCTCTTTTCTCTTTTCCTTTTTTCTTCTTTTTTTTTCTTTTTCTTCTTTTTGTTTGTTTGTTTGTTTTTTTATTTTTTTTGTTTGGTTCTAGCTCTAAAAGAGTTGTCTTGTTTATATCAACTTGGGCTTCCAATAATGTATGAGTGGAGTAACATAAATCTTCTTTAACAGGGATAAATCATTTGTTACTCTGATGTTGTCTTGATATATTGGAAATTCTAAGAAAACTTCAACTACCCTTATGGTATTGAGAACTTCAACCACTCTTATGGTTTTGAGAACTTCATCTATCTTCATGGTATTCATTTCTTTCTTTGATCTTCTTGCCTCTTCATCTTAGTGATCATAAGACTTGTCAAAAGTATCACAACATCTCAGGGTAGGTTATTGGGGTTTTTAAGCCAATGAAAAGAAAGCTAAAATTTTATGAAGGCTCAAAGGGACAACTAGGGATTGATATTTAATAGGGTGGATACTAGTTGTTGGCTCGTCAAACAATGCCTAGATCATCTCTCCCTTAAATAAGCAGAGTTCAATTTCACCTTGAAAGTTTGTCAAAGCATATTCTAAAACTAACTAGAACCTAGACAAAGGTAATTATGCAGGAGCCCTCTCTAAGTAAGCATACACAACTCAATGCTATAGAGCATTTCCCTCACCTAGTAAGGTCATTCAGGTCATGATGCATAAATATATTAATTCATGAATTATCAAGCTAGATTCCTCATTGGTTGAGCACCAAAATGAACAAAGACCAACAAAATTTTTGATAAAAGTAATTTATTCAAACAAATTTAAATTTGAAAAACATGATAGTTCCAATTAAATATTAAAGAAAGTAAAATTGAAAAGCAACATTCAAACTAAGGAAAGTGTGTTGAGTTTAAGCTTCTTTTCCTTTCATATCTCCAATATCCCCATCTTGAAAGGATGATAAAACAAAATTCTCTTCTAATCATTTTCCTACCATGACGGTTGCTGGTGGTGGCACCCTGTTGAACCTTAAAAATGGATTACCTTTGGTATTGGGCTTGTCCGACTCAGGCAACTTGCCATTATCAATTAAATTCTGGATCTCATGCCACAACTTCATACAATTGTCCGTTTCGTGTCCAGGCCTTTGATGGAATTGGCAAAATGCATTAGTATCAAAGTTAGGTGGAAGAGGATTAGGCAAAGGATGAGGAGTCAAGGGTTGTAATAATCCCCTCTTTTGTAGCTTATTGAGAACCCAAAACAGTGGCTTCCCTAATTCTGAAAACTGCCTCATTCCTCCTTGATTAGTGGCATTAACATCAACTTCTTTTTGTGTGCTTTGATTGCCCGACTGGTAGTTACATTTCTCATTCCTTTTTATTGAAAATCGATTCTTCTCCCTTTCCCACTCTTCAATTTGTAGACCAACTTGGAGAAGATCTTTGAAATCCCTCACGGAGATTGGACAGGACGCCTCTCACGATCATCCTTATTTGATCAGATTCATCGGGCATTTTCTTGAGCAAATCGGCCTTGTTTCTCCATCTCTTCACATAGTCTACAAAATTCTCATTTGGCCTTTGCCTAATGGACTCAACTTCCATTAAGGTAACTTCCATTTCAACATTATATCCATATTGTTGGATGAAGGCCTTGTATAGCAAATCTTAACTCTTTTGTGTTCCTTCATCTAAGGTATTGAACCAATTTTGGACAACAGGGTCCAATGAGAGCATAAAGTACCTTAGAGTTTGAGCCTTAGAAGCTCGGGCAGACTGCATAGCAGTGATATACTGCTTCACATGGAGATAGGGATTTCCGGTTCCATCAAACTTCACAAAAGATGGCATCTTGAACTTGTATGGAACTTCTTCATCTAGCTCAAATAATTTTTCAACTTCGGACATTTCTTCGGTTTTCAGTTTCTTCTCAAATTTCTTTTCTAAATCAGCAATCATCTTTTCAACATCAGAAGTCTCGGTCTTTTCAATAGTTGCCTTCTCAACAACCTTCGGCTCCTTTTTGTCTTGAGGATCTTGGTAGTATTGAGCCCAATCATCATCATCAATGATCACCTTATCATCATCAAAAGCTTCTTTACCAACTTTAGTCTTTCCTTTGTCCTTTGGCTTCTTGGAGCTAGCAGATGCTTCGGCATGATTTCCTAAAATTGCAGTTAATTGGTTCTTCATGGTCTTAGCTATGGCCTCTTTTATTTCTTCCATTTTGGCATTGAGGGTTTCATCCACCATTCTTTGAATTTGTTCGGGCTCCATTGCTTTTGGTGAGCAAGTGATTGAGTCGTTGCTAGATTCTTCGCTACCGACGTAGGTCGGATTGTCATAAGCTTTTGAACTATCGTAATCCAGGGCTGTGAGCCATAAAGGATTAATGATATGAGATGCAAGTGTATGCATGTATGTATGCACAAACAATCAACAAAGAAAGATAATTAGGATGTTCCTTCCAGCCTTATAACTTCCACACACGAATGGCGAGTCTCTTTACCTAGGTATATGGTTAACAAAATACCAACATGGAGTATCTTATTTTTGAATATTTCCCTTGGACGTTTCAACCAATAATTATATTTTCAAAAATGGAAATCAGTTCATAATAATTCCATTAATTAGGTTTTAATCCATTCCACCAACTATAGTAGCTTTTATGCTATATTGGATTAAAACTAAATTAAGAGGTTTATTATAAATAGATTTCTCACTTGAAAAAAGTAACTAATGGTTCATGCCAAAAACAAGCCCATGGTTAATTTATTCTTAGTATAAACTAGGCTCACAATTCATTTTTGGTATTTCGTAATTGACCTAAATAATTTGCAAGCTCTTTGTAAGAAAAGGTTGGATAAAAACAATTTTGTTTCTAAGCCCATTGTAAAAAGATCTTAGAAAAAATGGATTTTGGGCTTAGTATTTGGGCCATGAGCAAAAGAATTTTTTATTTGTTTTTAGAAAAGTCTTATATCCGAAGATCATTTTGAAATGTTTTGAAGATAGTTTTGGTCTTTTAGATTTTAAAGAAAAATTTATTTTGAGCTTGCTTTTCTAATTAAGCCATGATTTTAAGCCAAGATAAATTAACCATAGTCAAACAACATGCATTTGGGGTAAAAACCTAAGGAAAGTAACTAGGCCAATTACATGAGCTTTAGTCTTTGGGTTAAAAAGGCTTAGGTTCCCATAGCAAGTATATACTGAATGGTACGAGGCTATGAGTGGTTATGCCATGCTCGATCTCCATACCTTGAGTGAAAGTATGGTATCCCTTACATAACACAACACGAGTAACACGGGCGTCCTAACTCACGCACACGATGCAATCTAATATGATGCAATGGATAATATCATTATAAGAAAGAATAGAATAATATAAAGACCAACGGAATCAACTTCTCTTATCCCTAGTGGAGTCGCCACTGTGAGCGAAAATTTTTGCCCCCACTCCCGGTGGAATGGTTCTTGCGACTTCGGCACTGTTTAGGCTCGGGGCCTTAGAGAACACGGACCTAAGTCCGGAGAAAATAGAGTCGCCACTCAGACGGGCCAGGAAAAAAGAAAGGGGTGGATGACTCGATTCCTAAGGAATCCCCAACCCCCTAATGGGTTCGAAAAGTTGGGTACGTGTGGGGAAGGTGAGAAATGACCCAGCAGCCTCACAACGCCCGGTTCATTGGAACTGGCCTCCTTTACAGGTCTTAATATTATAAAATTCTTAAATATAACAATATTATCCATATTACACACAATAATTAAAATAAAGCATCAATATATTGAAAATCAAAACATGCCCAAGCAAAATAAATAAATGGACACCCATCCGAAGATGAAAACATGCCCTTACATAATCCATGCCTAAATAGGACACCCACCGAAAGGTAGAAATATGTCCTTTACATTGGTTCTAAAATAGAAAAGCAATTTAAATTACATGATATTTAACTAATGAGGTACCCACCAAGTGGAAACATACCTCTTACAACATTTGGAAATCTAAATAAATCGATAAAAGTAAATAACCATTCATCATAAATAAATCATTCATCAAAGATATTAAACATCAATAGAATGTAAACATCCTTCCATGATAAACTAAATAAACCAAGCATTGAACTTAAATAAATTAAAGCATATAAATTAAATCAAAGCATAATCAAATATAAAATTAAATAAAGCAAATAAAGATTCAAATTAGGGCTACTGTTTCTATTTAAGATTCTTTATTTAATGTGTTTAAGGTTTTGGAATTTATGGGTTTAAGCTACTGTGAGTTTTAAAGGAATTGAAATGGATTAAAATTTTATAATTTAAGAGGTTGATAAAGTTCTTTGATTAACCAAATTAGTGTTTGAGAAGTAAAATCATGAAAGTAGGATTTGGACACTTTAAAACATTAGGTTTATGATTTACGGTTACTAGATTGTTGTTTTTAGGCATATTGTGTTTGAATTTTAATATTTAGGTTTATAAGGTTTTAGAGTTTTAAAGATTAGGATTTAGAAAAATTAGGGTTTAAGGTTTTAAGGGAATTGAAAAGGATTAGGGTTTTTAGTGTTTTGGAGAATGTATTAGATTTTAGAATTTGGAAAAACAATTTATAGTTTTATGAAGCTTTATGAAAATAAACAAAACGATTTAAGGTTTATAGAAACAAAAGAGAAAATTTAGGGTTTTTGGGGACAGAAGGAATAAATTAGGTTTTTGAGGCTTTAGGAAAACAGAAGGATGAGTTTTATGGTTTTAGAACGTTTTAAGGTTTTTGGGAAAACAAAGAAACATATTAAAGTTTTTATACGTATCTAGAAATAGAGGAAATCACTTAAGGTTTCTGGAAACAAAGATCAAGTTATTACATATTCAAATATTGAAGTTTTGAGTGTGTAATCTTATGAATTAAATAAAGAGCGAAGTTACTGAAAGAAACAAAAAGAAATTAAGAATTCAAACCTTCGTTCGTAGGTTACACCAAAAATTGCTTCTTGGATGAACAAGGTCAAACGCAAGATGGCTGCCTTTGATGGATTGATTGTTTGGTTGCTTCTTCTTCTCTCAAAAAGTCCGATTGATTTCACTGCCAAAGGTTTCTCCTAATCCGACCGTTACAAAGTTTTTTCTCTAAAATTTTCCTCCTAAATTTTGATCCCCAATTTTTCCTCCTAAATTTCGGTCCTCTTTGTGTTGTTTTTTAGTGCTTATTTATAGAAGATTTTGATGATTAATTTCACTTTTTCACTTAATCTAATATTAATTAAGAAAAGGAAACCGAAACCGAATTAAATTTGGTTTTGAAAAAATTTGTGTCGAAAAAATTTTGCTGGCAAAAAAAAAAAACTGCTGCGAAAAAATTGCGCTGGCAAAAAAGTTGCCGCAGGGGGTAGCGGGCTGCGACGGGAGAAATTGCCTGCGGGCCATTTCACCTGCAGGCGATGAAAAATTTCGTCGCCGATTTTCCATTGCCGATTTTTATTTTTATTTATTTTTATTATTATTATTATTATTTATAAAAATTAAATACTAAAGGAAATATTATTTAATTAAGATAACACAAAAATTATTTTGGACTAATTAAAATATATTGGACCAGATTGGATCAAAAATTAAGGGTCTACATGGAGTTTCCATCAATCATCGCATGTATGAACCATACATATAAAAACATAATGTAGTGATAAATGTATGTTGCATATATATAAAGGCAAAATGTAGTGATATGTTATCTTGGTCTATAATTATTATAGATTTTATCTCTCAAGTAACCCTGCTCCCTAAACACATAGGATTTAGTTGTATGTGCCTCTATAGGCACATAAGGATAACAAAGTCATTTTCCTATAATACCCAAATAAAAATGATAAATATTATTACTATGTTGTAATAAGACATTATTTGTTTGTTTGGAACATAACATAAGAATTGTAGTTTTAATTACACTTTTAGTATAATTTTTTTATTAGGGAAAATTACTTTGTTTCCTTTTTTTTTGCCCTTTGTTTGCACCTTTTCGTAGAGGTTAAGGGTCGCTTATACTTCTTTTGCATATTTTGAATTGCCTATTAGAACTGCTAAAAGCTCATGGGCTATCAACATTTCTTTCTAGAGTAATAACTACTGGGGAATGACTCCTAGATATGGTACTTGTGGCTTTTGGTTCTATAAGGTATGTTAAAAATGAAACACAAATTATTTTATTGTTATGTACATCGCACACAACCATGTCTAGGTAAGACACAATTATGTTCCAACTATATGTCTTTAGTTAATATATAATACATGCTAATATTACATTACCATGTCTATCTAAGCACCGTGGTGTTAACTTTATATGACTATCATGACAAAATACATATTAATTAATCATGACAATATATATGTATAGATGCCACCATGTATATAACATTAACAAATCCATATGGAAACACATGTAAGTTAAGCACGACCATGTCTAGATTAGACATGTCAGTATTTGTTTTATATGGATCACATATAAATCACATACGACACCAATAAAACAGTGTGTGTCATTCATATATCACCTAAACAAACCATATGTAACACTTGTGTATACAACATGACTTTGTTTAGGTACAACCATTTAATATTTCATTTATATGAATGACTTATAAATCACATATCAGTTTAACACGACAATTTGGGTGGCAAACATCGCTGTGCATATCACTTAAACAAAACATATATAGATGTTATACAAATCACATATCACTATGACACAATCATGCATATGTAAAGACACAACAGTGGTATATTTTTATAGATCACATACAAAACAAATATACTATGGCATGACCATGAGATCCACAGCACGAAACCAGTGATACCAAACCCATCAAATATGAAACCCACCTAAAATGTAACCATTTTTCCAAAAATGGCAATAACAATGCATGAGCAATATCAAAAACATCGTAAATGAAAGACAAACTAAGTGAAATAACCATATTACTTAAAATTTGAACTCTGATAAGTAAGAGAATGGTTGAGGTTCACAAAAATATAGTTAGCTACTCGGGAAACTACACGAGAATTTTGTAGAGTTTGCTGTTTTGCAATGTTAAGTGAAAAAAAATTGTAAATTTGCTAGGGGTTTCACATTGTCTCTGTTAGATATGTAAGAATTTTAATGCGGAAATAAATCTAATGCCCTATTTAATTGAACTCAAAACATCTTAAGAAATAATAAATATATATTGACATACCGTTTATTGATGAAGTAGCCATTGAAGAATTGAAGATCCCCTTTGATTGAAATCTTTAATTCTAAACACTCTTCTTCTCTCTATCTAACTATTATGCATAGAAATTTTAAGAATTGTAATTGATGAAATTTTAAACTTAGTCACAAAGGGTTTTCTGTGCTCCTTTTATAGATGAGAGAAGAGGGCTAGAATTTGCTCAGCAAAAACTGAACGTGATAACCATTGTCTATTAGTCTTTAATTTTAAAAAAGAATTTCCCACTCCATCAAGAAATTATCCTATCTTAATAATAGTTATCTCTATCTTAATGTGTCATTTAGTTGGCTACAACTTTATAAGTGGATAAAAAATAAAATACTAGGTTAGTGGGCCATCCACTTAATTTACGTGGAATTAACATTCTCCTACTTGGTCCACTAAATCGATTATGAAAACTATATATATATTTATTTTACATCAAAATACATTTATTTAATTTCATAAAAGAATTTGACACGTGATCACGAATTTTAATAAGGTAGCCAACAAACTCAAAGTGCTTATACTATAATACTGAAATAAGCTTAGATTATAAATGCGAGTCATAGCGGTTATATGATATCGATATCATATTTCCTTCTATGTACTACACATCAATAACCCTTGCAAACTCAGTTCATCAAGCCAAAATAGCCCTTATAATTTGTCTTGTCAAGACATTTCCTATTGATCAAATAATAAAATGTGCACCCATAATTGAAAAACAGGAAAGAACAGAAACATACTTTAAATGCGCAAAAATGTCAATTACATAACTACTAAAATATCCACCGTACATATTATGGATTACTCAAAATACCCATCCTTATAACATGTTCCATATATGACTTTGGAGGAAATCCCTTAGTCAATGGATCGGCAATCATAAGTGTGGTACTAATATTTTCAATTGACACTTGTTGTTTCTGGACTCTTTCTTTAACAACGAGGTACTTTAAGTCCATGTGTTTTGATCCACTGGAGTATTTGCCATTTTTAGAAAAGAAAACAGCTGCGGTGTTATCACAATAAATTCTCAACGGCCTAGCAATAGAGTCGATAATACCAAGCCCTGAGATAAAATTTTGCAACCACAAAGCATGATTTGAAGCCTCAAAACAAGCAACAAATTCAGCTTCCATCGTAGATGAGGCAGTAATTGACTGTTTTACACTCTTCCACAAGATTGCCCCATTAGCTAGCATAAAGACAAAATCTGAAGTTGACTTTAAGCTATCAAGGCAACCGCCATAATATGAATCTGAGTATCCAATCACTTCTAATTGTTTTGATCTTTTATATGTGAGCATATAATCCTTTGTCCCTTGTAATTATCTCATAACCTTCTTTGCAGCCTTCCAGTGTTCGAATCCTGGATCACTTTGGTACCTTCCCAACATACCAACAACATAGCTGATATCTGGTCTGGTACACGTTTGAGCATACATCAAACTCCCTACAGCTGATGCATAAGGAATTTTCTTCATTTGCTCCCTCTCAAAGTTATTCTTTGGACACTGTCGTTTACTTAATTTGTCACCTTTTGAAATAGGTGCAACACCTGCTGAACATGACTGCATATTAAATCTCTCTAAAACTCGATTAATATAACCTTTTTGAGACAAACCTAGCAGCCCTTGAGATCGATCCCTGAAAATCTCTATGCCGGTAACATAGTTTGCCTCACCCATATCAACCATCTAAAAGTTTTAGAGAGATATTCCTTGGTTTCTCGTAATAAACCAAAATCACTACTAGCTAGCAAAATATCATCTACATACAGTATCAAAAATATAAACTTACTCCCACTATCTTTTAGATATATACACTAATAAATAGTATTTTCTTTAAATCCAAAAGATGTGATGGTATCATTAAACTTAATATACCATTGCCTGGAAGCTTGTTTAAGACTGTAAATGGATTTCTTTAATTTGCATACTAGGTGTTCCTTTCTTTTCTTTGCGAATCCTTCAGGTTGTTCCATATAGATATCTTCATCCAAATTCCCATTCAAAAAGGCAGTTTTCACATCCATTTTATGTAACTCTAACTCAAAATGAGTTACAAGGGTCATAACGATTCTAAGCGAATCCTTTTTAGAAACTGGAGAGAAATTATCTCTATAATCTATTCCCTCCTTTTGAGTAAAACCTTTGGCCACTAGTCTAGCTTTAAATCATTCGATATTGTCTTTGGCATCGCGCTTGGTCTTAAAGACCCATTTACAGCCGATAGGTTTATAATTATTAGGCAAATCAACAAGATCCCAAACATCATTATGGTCCATAGATTTCAGCTCTTCATTCATGGCTTCTATCCATTTATTAGAATCATCACTTTTCATGGCCTGTGAAAATGAGACCGGATTTTTCCTTATCCCAATATCAAAATCAAATTCTTGTAGATACACCACATAATCATCTGAAATGGCAGATTTTCTTTCCCTTTGAGATCTTCTCAAAAGAGCCGGTTGTGGTGGCTCTACAATATTTTCAATGGCAATAATTTCTTGAGGTAATGAACCATCTCTATTATTTTGCTCATTTTCCTCAACTTGAAGAATAGGTTGAGGAAAAATAATTTCTTGAGAGAAAACGGTGGTGGGATATCCACTCTTATTTCCTCAATGTCTATTTTTTTCTCGGTTCATTACACTCACTAATTTCGCCATTCTCTAAGAATCTGGCATTACCGATTTCAACTATTCTCACACTATGGTTAGGACAGTAAAATCTGTATCCTTTTAATTTATTTGGATAACCAATAAAATATCTAGAAACAGTTCTTGAATCTAACTTTTTCTCATGTGGGTTGAAGATTCTTGCCTCTACTGGGCAACCCCATATATATATATATGTCTCAAACTAGGTTTCCTATCAGTCCATAACTCAAAAGGAGTCTTTGGAACTGCTTTACTAGGAACTCTATTTAGAATATACATTGCGGTTTTTACAGCTTCACCCCACAAGGAAATAGGTACAACAGAGTAACTCATCATACTCCTAACCATTTCCATTATTGTGCGATTACATCTTTCAGCAACACCATTCTGCTGTGGCATACCTGACATTGTGTATTGAGCACAAATGCCATGCTTTTCTAGAAATTTGGCAAAAGGACCAGCATTTTGTCTTGATTCATCATATCTACCATAGTATTCACCACCCCGATCTGATCTCACAATTTTAATCTTTTTATCTAATTGTCTCTCGACCTCTGGGATGTACATCTCAAAGATGTTAATGGCTTGAGACTTTTCATGTATTAGATATACATATCCATATCGAGACAGATCATCTATAAAGGTGATAAAATATCTCTCTCCTGTAAAATAAGAAATGGAGAGTGGTCCTCAAATATCTATATGAATTATCTCAAGAAGCCCATTACTTCTCTTGGAACCTTTCTTTGTATGTTTGGTTTGTTTTCCTTTTATACAATCCACACATACTTGGAAATCAGTGAAGTCAAGATTTTGTAAAATTCTATCCTTCACTAATCTTTCGATTCTTTCCCTAGAGATATGCCCTAGTCTTTTGTGCCATAAGAATGAAGAATTTTCATTAATTAAGCCACGTTTTGAACCAACATTTGAATGCAAGGTAACTAAAGCTTGTGTAAATTCATAATTCAGACAAATTTTATATAAACCATCATATAAAATGCCAGAACCAACTGTTATTGAATTAAACATCAAACTTAGTTTTCCACAACCAAAATAAACTGAATATCCAACAACATCTAATTTGGATAAAGAAATTAAATTTCTAGAAATCGAAGGTACATAAAAAGTGTTTAAAAGATCCATTTGATGACTAGTCTCTAAAAGCAAGTGATGGGTATCAATAGCTACCACTTCTACTTTGAGATGGTTTCCCATATAGAGGAACTTTTTACTTTCCTTTGGTTTCCGGGTTGATAGGAATCCCTGCATTAAATTAGTAACATGAGTTGTGGCTCCAGAATCAATCCACCAAGTATTAGAAGGAACTTCAGTAAGATTTGATTCATAATATAAAAAAGAAAGATTTATACCTCTCTTTTAGAACCAATTCTTAAGTTTATTGCATTCATTCTTCATGTGTCCCTTCTTACCACAAAAATGGCAATTCACAATGAATTTACCTTCATGACTCTGGCTACTTTCTCCAGGTCTATTTTTCTTTGGTGGGTTGTGCTTTCCTTTTCTGAATTTGCCTTTATTCTTCATGGCTCCATGAGTTACAGCGAGGGCTTGTCCATCTTGTCTTAATCTCACTTCCTCTTGAATACACTTACTGGTAAGCTCATTCAAGTTTCACTGCTCATTGTTAGTATTATAGTAGATCTTGAATGGAAGAAACTATGATGGAAGTGAGTTAAGTACAAACTGTACCAAGAAAGACTCATCCACATTCATGCCCAGTGCTTTTAGTTTCGCAGCCTTTTCAGTCATGTTCAAAATATGCTGCTGAATACCTTTCTGACCATCATACTTCATGGTAGTCATTTCAGCCATCAGTGTGCCTGTGAGGGACTTATCAGCACGTTTAAAGCGTTCCTCAATAGACTTCAAAAATTTCGAGGTGATCTCGGTTTGAGGGAGGGAGGTCTTCATATTATTAGCAATAGTCATTCTCATAAACATAAGACTGAGTCTATTTGATCTTTTCCAAGCCTTTAATTGTTCCACCTGCTCCGAAGTACTATCATCGGTAGCTTTAGATGGCTTTTCAGTTATCAAAGCTAGGTCAAGACCAATACACCCAGTGAGAATTGAACCCATTCATACCACTCAGAAAAATTTGACCCGTCAAATGTTATCATTCCAGATGCAATGGAGTATAAAGAAGTGGGAACTGTACAAAATAGAATAATGCTCACAATAAGGTCTCAAATACAAATATATAATGATGAGCTATTGATATCACTATAGTTTTCCTTTGGGTAAAACTGTAGTATATCTAGTGTTCATTCGAAGGGAGCTTTAAAATTATATTAATATTTTATGTTATTTATATGTTACCTTTAGGTATACATATTACTTTTCTAAACAACATAAAATAATACTATTATTTTATAATTAGTAGAATGTGACTCACTTTTGGGCTAGCCTCAATCTTCTAATTATAAACATTCTCAAAATACTATTTCTTTATAAGTCTCCCTTAGTTCTTTTATGCAATTTAATAGACATATGACTCACTAATTTAGGTCACTTTGGCAACTATCTAAACTAGTGAACTATATATTTATATAAATTATCTAATAATATTTTATTTTATTCTTTTATGTAGTTTTAACTATTACAAGACTCAACAACTTAGGTTACTTTGGTAACAATCTAAGTTAGTAAATCTTAAGTTATAAAACTACTTGACATAATTTGCATAAAAATTCACATACTAATTATGCAAATAATAGTCTCATGTTTACATTATTTTTTTTAAATATATATAGCATATTAGTTACACAAATAAGCAATGTAAACTGTATAATATACTATGTAAGGATATAACACTGTATACACATATTCATATATGTTTATGTATTTTACAAATAAAATAATAACACATTCAAACTTGTAATGATACAATAACATAAATATCATATAATAATATAAAACTAGTATAGTGTAACAAATATATGTGATATACAGAAATAGGTCTATAGATTTATCATTCATTTTTTCCTTTATTATATTTGCTTTATGATTACCATCAATTTAACAACAAAAGTGATGAATGTATAATGTATGGGAGCACAACATACATACATACATATTAAATAAGCAACTTTGCATCCACATTGAAACAAATCAATTAATGAAGGCACGCAAATCCATATATAATGGTTACTGTCAATGATATCAATAGATGATTTCAAACCTACAATGGCCCATTCGTTTAATATAATTGCGATATTATATTACAAACATACGGAACCACACACACGTTTTCAATAATAAAGTCGGATTTAGTAAAAACAAAATCGTTTTGCAACAATTGAGCAAATCAATGTTATACTATCCAACTTCAATAAAAACATTGGCAACAAAATTAACAAAGCAAACATGCAAATCGATGTTGTAAAATTGATATGATTATCTATTATTTATTTATTTATTTTTTATCATTACATCAATTTTGTTTTATGCTTTTATTATTGTTACAGAATCAAAAAATTCTTAAATTCAATGAAGCATATCAAATTCAATATCCATAAAATTGATTTGCAACACATTAATTATGAGAGTCTGAAAATTAAAATTATAAAAGGTTCAAGAATTTTAAAACAATTGCATAAGATCAATTACGCACAAATATTAATCAAATCAAACAATTAAATTTAACACAATAATAAATATTGTGAAAGACTATAATTCTAAGATATTTGAATTCAATTGGCTCTGATACCAACTATAAGAATTTTAATGCAGAAATAAATCTAATGCCCTATTTAATTGAACTCAAAACATCTTAAGAAATAATAAATATATATTTATATACCGTTTATTGATGAAGTAGCCATTGAAGAATTGAAGAGCCCCTTTGATTGAAACCTTTAATTCTAAACACTCTTCTTCTCTCTATCTAACTATTATGCACAAAAATTTTAAGAACTGTAATTGATGGAATTTTAAACTTAGTCACAAAAGGTTTTCTGTGCTCCTTTTATAGATGAGAGAAGAGGGCTAGAATTTGCTCAGCAAAAACTGAACGTGATAACCATTATCTATTAGTCTTTAATTTAAAAAGGGATTTCCCACTCCATCAAGGAATTGTCCTATCTTGATAATAGTTATCTCTATCTTAATGTGTAGTTTAGTTGGCTACAATTTCTTTTCTTTTTTCCCTATTATTTGAGAATGGTTGTGCTTTCTTTCATGAAGTGAATTCTTCAAGGAGTCTTTCTCATCTTAGGCTTTCATAGTTTTGCCAAATTTTTATTTCCAATATTATTTTTGTTGCTTATGAGGTTGTTAGGGAGGATCACTGAACTATGTACCATCTTGCCACTCCAACACTTTCACTAGTTAGAAATCAAGCCATAGTTGTTAAAGGTGTGCCTCAAATCCTAAAAAGTGAGCAATGTATTGAGGCTATTTTGATTTGGCATGTGTTTTTTTTGTTTTGCTAAAATGTCATTTGAAGGTAGAGTCTTCTTTGTTAATCTACTAAGTGAGCATGCCTGGACTCAAGCTTTCCAAATAAAAAATAAGACTTTAAAGACTTGAAAAATCACTACAACAAAATGCATCTCTAGCTACAATACATTGCTATAAAAATAAATATTGTAGCTAATACATATTTATAGTTACAACAAAAAAGAACTTGTAGCTATTTTTAATCTTTTAGCTACTAAGTTTAAATATTATAGCTAATATATCAATGTTGCTTTAACTTTAATATATCATAGCAAAATTTTGATAATTAACTACAATAACTTTTAGTTATGAAAGAAAGTCATAGCTAATTCTTATAATTGCTCAAAAATTAATATTACTGTAGCAATTTCTAATCAAATCGCTACAATTAAATAGCTACAATAAAATATTAAAACTAAATTAAAAGACTTGTTATGTCTCTATTTTTTTGTAGCAATAATGAATCATTAGCCACAATTTTTTTGTTATATAAAAATATCATAACTAATAATATATTACAGCCATATGTTTAACATAGTTGTAGCAATAATTAATGTGTTATCTACAACTAATTAGTTATAATAAATTATTTGTAACTAATATAAGAATATGAGCCATGATTTTATTCATTAGTAGCAATAATTAAAATTTTAGCCACGTTTTAATAGCAACATAAAATGGTTATGGCTATTGATAGCATACTAGTCCCAATATATATATATATATTTGTGTATGTAAGTTAACAAAAACAAAGATACTCGAAATAGGTTTTTTCTCTCTGATTTTTCCACTTGCGCCGCTTAGGGTTTCGTTCAGCATCAGATCTGATCTGAGGGCAGGGTTGTCGGCGACCTCTTGGCCATCGACAACCCTGAGCCCTCGTCCTTGGTTTGTCTGTTTGTGTCTATAGTGGGTTTGTTAATTTTTTCAGTTCTATATTTGGTAGATCTTATCTTATTCTGTTGTGGTGGTTGACTCTTCACCTCTCCTCGGCCTGACTGGGTAGGCTTCTCGGCTCTGCCATTTTCGGTAAAGGAAGATGGGTTGAGCTAAAACTTTTTGGCTCTTCAAGGTTTTCTTAGTTTCTTCAGCAGTGAAGATATGCCAATTCAAATCCCTATTTAACGGCTCAGTTTATCAGGCTTTTGAGTTCTTGTGGCTGTGGACCTTTGTTCGGCTGATATATTTTGAAATATGTTTGAAAGCTCACAGAACTGGGATTGAAGCCGATTAATTTCTTTTGCATTGTGGTTTGATTCTGTTGTCGAATACTCATGTTGCTTTCCCCCAATCCACAGTCTCATATAGGGTGATCTATTTTCAGGTTAGGCGATGGCTTCCCTGTCTCAAATTTGCTCTTGCTAGTAACTTCCTTTTCTCTAAGCCTCTCTTTGTCTACTATCTATGGCTTCGTTTGAGGTGTGAGGCAAGCCTTAGGCTTGCCAGATTCCACCATTATAGCAAGGTTTCAAAGCAGTGTGTCTGTTTCTTTAATCTCTTTAGGCTAATTACCTATTTTATTAGGCCCGAGATTATTAGTCTTTTAATTCTAGATAAGGAACTTTATGGCAATGTATTGATTTGGTCTACTTCTACATCCATAGGTGAGAGTTTTTGGCTCATCATGCTTCCCCTCACCCTTATGAAGTTTGACTTGTATCAAGGGGCTTCTTATTAGTAATATATTTACTTCTATTTCTGATAAAAAAAAAATATATTTGTGTATGTGTATGTTAGATTGAAATTTCTACAAAAAAATTAAATTTGCCTACTAAATATAATTTTATAATTTTCTGTAACTTTATTTTATTAGGAAATTTTTCCCCTTTGAGGTAATTTTTAAAAAAAATATAAAATGAAAATTTTATTTTAACAAGTTTATCTTTAAAAATACTAAAATGAACTTATTTTATATGGTACAGATTATTCATACAACCAGATGAATGCATATTTGATGTTATCAGAGGTGATAGATTTTATTATTTAAAGTCAATTACTACTCTTAGTGATCTTGATGGGTTAGTAGAAATTAATGATGACATTGATGTGACAAAACATGCTTGATGATTATAAGAAGAGCAATGGAAAACCAATTGATATTTATTGTGTAATGGAAAGTGATGATAATTTTCGAATTGAAAATGAGGTTGTCGATGTTGTTGCAAATGATTATCTGTTCGAGAATATCGAACCTCAAAATACTTCAGGTTTGTTTTTATTATTTTCATTTTTACAAAATTAATCAAGATTATTATGAATCACCAATTTTTATTTGGTTGTGTTTTTATTTTCAATAGGTCCCAATGTGAAAAAAAGAAAAACAAGAGGTCCGACACGATGCTTGAAGATCACAGAATTAGAGGCTGGACAAAAACTACCTTTAGAATTTCATGAGGATGATCAAGTTATAGGTGATAATGCAACTGCATTTGTTTGGTTCTTAGGCCAAACGGTAAGAAGTAAATCATGTTGCCCATTACAAGTGACAAGATGGAATGAGATTAGCACTAAAGATTTTGATCATATGTGGTTAACCATATTGGTAAGATGACTTGATGATTTAACTAATTTTTAATTTAATATAATTATTAATTAGTTGTATTTTATTTTGATAATTTTAAAATGATTATATGTAACAATATTTAGTTTATTTTTCTAGGAAAAATTCACATTTGAATATTCTGATGCAAGAAAATGAGCTATATTGGGTCATATGAATGCTTTATACAGAGATTATAGACACAAATTGAAGAAAAAAAATACTTTGATACAAAAACAACTTACGCACTTCGTCTACGAAATAAGCCTAAAGATATGGATGCAAATGATTGAAAATATTTGGTTAACTTATGGACTGATGCCAAATTTCAGGTAATTAAAAAATGTATGTAAAATTTTATAAATTTTCAATACTTTTCATAATAGTATTCTATTTTATGTAGGAGAGAAGCATGAAAAATAAGACAAGTAGATCAAAGCGTTCGATGCCTCCATACACGGGAACAAAAAGTTTTGCTCGACTTAGACACCAAATGGTATGAATTTTATTTTTAAATTCAAAGATCTAATTATATAAATGGTGAGTACCACACTTGCCTTCTTATAAATTTTATTTTACTTTCTTATTGCAGCTTATTGGATGTTAACGAGATAATCAGATTAGAAAGTGATTTAAAATTCATATGAAAGCAGCCTTCTACCTTTTTTGCATATTAGATATTGTTATTTAAAATGCTATTTATGTTATTTTTGTAGGAACAATTTTATTTCGTATATGTAATTAATATTGTCACATGGATTGAATTAATTTTTTTATTTTACTCTATTTATTATTTATTTGAATTATTATTAATAATTATTGCTTTTGATTTTCACTTTTTTATAAATTTGTACGTAGCAATATGTTATATATATAGTTACAAAACTAATATACTCCGTAGCTAAATATATAAATAATTGCCACTTTATTACACTTGTGGCAATATAATATATTTTTTACCTACTAAATTTATTACGTGGCTAAACATAAAAGTAATTACCGTGTAAATATTTTTATGGCTATTTATTTCATTCTTAGTTACAAAAAAAATAAAAGGGTGGCTAACTATATATAAAATTGCTACACTAATATATTTGTGGCTAAATATAAAAGTACTTGCTATATCATTATATTATAGCTAAAATTAGAACTTATTTGTTATACTATTATGTTTGTGGCTAAACGTGAATTTAATTGCCACATCATTACATTTGTGGCAAAATCATATAGACTTTTGTTACATATAAATTAAGTATAGCTAAAAAAAAAGAAAGTTAGCTATATTACATTATTACTGTGGCTAATAATTTGCCACAATTTTATTTTTTTGTAGCAAAATACCTTCAACCATTTAGCTTCATTTTTCTTAAAAAACCTACTTAGCTATATTTATTAACAAAATATGGCTACATATAATAATTACAGCTACAGTTTAGCAAAATCCTGTAGCTAAGTTTTAGCTACGCCACTTCTAGCTACGGCATGCTACGGGAAAAACTAGTTGTGGCAAAAGCATCTAGCCACAAAATATTTATCTTTAGCTACAATAAGTTTTGTAGCTGTAAATCCATTTTGTTGTAGTGAATGACAGACAGGACAGCAGAAGAATGATAGAACAACATAAAGAGGAAAATGAGCTCTTTGGTTTTTGCTGCAAAAGGTTCATGCTCTCTCTCTCACCCTTCTCTTTTCATTTAACTTCATTTCTTCCCCTCTTCAAGCCCCACTCCTAGTACTATATTATGCAATTTTTTTTTCTCATGATGGATCTCTGCTGCCTCTCAGTGCCCCTTCCCTTTGGTCTTTCGTTCTCATCCTTATATTTATTCTCTTTTCTTTTTTGTACATCAATAATTTTTTTATAGGTGCTTATGTTGCTCTTTTTTTTTCAATTGGATTAATATCAAAATTGATGATGCGCATTAATCTAGCTTACATCTGTTGAAATTAAATTATTAATTTTTTTAGCTGATGGTAGGATAGGTTAAAGACTTGTTAACTTCTCTAGTTTTATTTTTGTTCGGATTTTAAACATGTTGGTGCTGGAATGAGAATTTTTAAATGCTTTGTGCTATTATTATTATTATTATTATGAATACTTGTGTTACACAGGATTTAGGTGTATTCTTTTATTTATGTTGTGCCTAATGTCTTTCCTGTGCCTTGTGCCTGGACTCCAGGACACTTTTGCATTGATAACTATGAAATCAGTCTTCGATATAAATGTTTGTGCATATTTCATACAGCTAACATTGCCATCCCTTTCCCCTACACAACAAAAAAAGGGGAAGTTAAATTTTTATCCCTTCCTCGTGCATTGTTATTTATTTATTTTTTCATTCATAACTTTGTAGTTTGCTCCTCTTTTATTTCAATTCTAGCTCCACTCCTACTTGAACCTGAAATTCATGAGAGCAGGGGGTGGTGGACTATTCATTTATTGTTTATGTTCCTTTTTAATTGTTCCTCCCTACATTTCTTTCATGTCATTTGTGTCCTCCTCTCTCTTTTAGATCATATAATAGTTAAAATTGAGCGAGATGTATTAATGCATTTTTATATTTGCTTACTTACAACTGTCCAAGTTTGTGTACAATTAAGCTAACAAATGGAATGTAAAGTATAATGCTACCTGGATGGTAAACTTATTATTTTAATTATTTCCTCAAGGATCATTAATAAATTGCATATGCTATTCTGCCAAACATGTTACAGGTTTTTATTGCTAAAGCTGTTTTAGCCCGATCATCTGAAGCTGGTGGATCACAAAATCATCCAGATGGTGTAAGTACATTAAAGCCTATTGTTTTGACAAGGGAACATAAAGCTATATATCCACGGGAACGTGCACGCATACAAAAGGTACAGGCTACAAATATTCAATTGAAAATTATTATCTCCCTCCTTTTCTTTCCCTCCATTTTTGAAATGCATTTTAGTGCTTAGGCAATATTAGTGGAGTTATAAAGTTGAAACATAAATGGTGGAATAGTGCAAGAGATGAAGTTACAACTTGCAGCAGCAAATATCAAGTCTGAAAGTGTGTTGAGCAAATGTTCATAAAAATGAAGCAATGATTCAAGTTACTGATGAGGCTAGTTCAAGTGATATAGTCAAGAGATTGTAGGGTTCTCTCTTGACAAGCAGTAATTCTATTTTTATTCTCAATCAAATATACCTATCATTGGATCACAAGCTTATAAGTATATTGCAAAAAAAAAACATTTTTCTTGCTGGTTTTACATTTTATTGTTCTTCATTTCGATTATATTTCTCTTGTTTTTCATGTAAGCTTGTTTGATTGAAAATCAAATGAAATTCAGAAGATACGGTCAGGTTCCCAAGCTTGATCTAGTTATTGGTCTATTTGGTTGAGCATAAAGATAGAATTGGGCTTGTTAGTAGAGAACCCTACGATATCTTAAAGCTCATTTTGAAAGAACTTTACAATCTCTGTGATTTAGGAACTCATTTTATTTATCTAATTTTTGCAAATTCTGCTTATTTCTTTCAACCCATAACCTAACCAAATATCAAGATAAAGGTTTGAAACCTACTATCTATAGTAACCACTGTTACAATGAAAGAGACTTGCTCAACATGATGCGATTGAGGAAAAAGAGAAAGTTTTGATCTAAGAATTAGTGAATTACCTATTACCTTTTCAGTCTAGGATTAGGATTAATCCTAATTAGTATAAAAAATTTTCTATTACGCAAATAGTATTGTATTATTATTATTCTTAGTTCGTAATTTTAAATCAGAGGTTCATTCTGCAATTCATTTTGATATAATGGTATAGCGCTGTGCCAGCCTTTCATTAACAGTATGGACAGAAGTAGGTGCAAAGTAGGAAAATTTGCTGAAACATTTTTATGTGCTCAACGTGGGTGCATGAGTGCATTTTTGAGGAATGACGGGTATAATTTAAGGTACAACCTCAAAATCTAGAAGTATTTACTACATTTACTAATCCATATTTCCCCATCACCTCCATCAAAATTAGACAAGTCACATTTGAGCAGTAATCTATTTGGTATCCCCTTACTTTGCATGCCTAGTTTAGTATTTCTCTATTTATCGGGGTGGGCAGTATACCTTTTTCAACATTAGTTGGATTCAAATTAAGTACCATGGACGCTTCTCCACAGACTCCGCTATTCAGTGACAGATCTTAACTGGAGCTATAGCCAACCGTTGATTGCCCTTTAATCAATTGTGCTAGGAAAGCCATGGAGTTCTGGTTTTATTGTCTAAGTTCTTCACAAGAGATGAGAGATTTCCTTTGCTCTGCCCTTAGGCTAATATGCTCTTATAATAGGGCTTCAACCTTTTTTTTTTAATTACTTTCTTGCTGCAAGGCTTCTTATCTACTTTCCAATTTCTTAATATGTACGGATCCTTGCTCCTCATGCTTGGAGCAAAGTACTTTGGATTGCTCCTCTTGCTTCTCCATTGAATTATCTTCTGACGCAATACTTTTGGACTGTCAAAGCTTTTGCTCATGAGTGACAACTCCTACGAAAGTGACTACTCTAATACCAGTTATTAGGATTGGTAGCTCAATCCTAATTATGACAGAAAAAAAGAGGTGAAGAATTAGGAAATAAGATTTGAGATAAAAATACAGTGAGAAAAGAAGAAAAAGGAATTTGATCTATTGATTGATGATTCCTCCATATAGTCTTCATACATTATATATTATACCAAGGATATTATTTCATAACTAACAATCTAGAAATACACAGCATTCTCCATACAGCTGGTGGGGACAACTGCCCTGCATCTTGTCCTTTTACGTGACTACTTATCACTACCATTTATATAGCTTATCTATTTCTTCTTTTTCCTTTCATAAATGTAAGTTGTGAACTGTATTATTTGTATATTCATTCAATGAAGGTAAAATGTTTTTATACATATATTCGGACTTGAGCAGCAAGTCTGTAGCTCATAGGGAACACTAAACATTAAGAAAGTCATTTGTACACCTAGGTTTAGCAGTTTGTGGAGTCAAGTACATACAATGATATAATATCTATACACCTACTTCTCATAACATTTCCCCTCAAGCTGGAGCATAGATGTTTATCATGCCTAGCTTGTTACAAAAATATTCAATTTGAGTCACATGTAATGCTTTTGTGAAAATATCTCCCAATTGCTCTTCAGCCTTCACATACCCTATGGAAATCAAATTTTCTTGAATTTTCTTACGAATACAATTAACTTCAATGTGTTTAGTTTTTTCATGATATGCTAAATCTGGGGCAATGTGGATAACAGCTTTATTGTTACACCATAGTTTTGCTAGTAACGAAGGCTTGAATCCTACTTCAGACGAGATGATTTATCCATAAGATTTCACGTGGATTGTGCCATGACCCTATATTATGATTATGCGCTAGACCGAGATACCATATTTTGCTTCTTATTTTTCCAAGATACTAAATTTCCACCAATGAAGACACACAATCCTGAAGTAGATCTTCTATCTACTTTAGAACCAACTCAATCAATGTTTATAAAACATTCAATATCACTGTGCCCATGGTTTCTGTAGAGTATTTCAAGTCCAGGAGCTCCCTTCAATTAACATAAAATTTGTTCTCGAGTTGCCCAGTGGTTGACTATTGGGAGAAACATGAATTGACTAACAACACTAATAGAATAGGCAAAATATTTGCGCGGGTTACTGTAAGGTAGTTCAGTTTCCCAACCAACCTTTTGTATTTCTTAAGTTCTCTTTCGTAAGTTGTACATTTGGAGTCATCGAAGTACTACGTGGTTTTACCCTTAATTTTCATGTCTTAGTTAATAAGTACATATTTCCTTTGAGATAGATAAATACTTTTTTACATCTTGTTACTTCAACTCCCAGTAAATACTTTTAACATTTCCAAATCTTTTATCTAAAATTGAGCGTGAAGGATTTAAGAGAGGAGATCCCTGCTGTCACTTCCAATGATGGTAATATCGTTTGCATACACAACAAGAATTATGCCAACTTCATATTGTTTATAGAAAATTGAGTGATCGAACTTACTTTTCTTCATTCTGAAATTTTCAATTGCTTGATTGAATTTTCCAAACTAAGCATGAGGATTTTGCTTCAACCCATACAAGGATTTTCTGAAACGACAAACTTTTCCATACTCCCCGGAGCAACAAAGTCAAGAGGTTGCTCCATATAAACCTCTTCTTGAAGATCATCATAAAGAAAAGTATTCTTGATGTCTAATTGATGCAAGGACCGGTCATGAGTGGCTGGCAAAGAGATAAATAACATGATAGATTTTAATTTAGCAACAATAGAGAAAGTATCATAATAGTCAACCCCATATGTCTAAGCATATTCCTTATTAACTAGACAAGCCTTTAACCAAGCTACTGACCCATCCTGATTCATCTTAACTGCAAAGACCCATTTATATATGATAGCCTTCTTACCTGGTGGTAAATTTACCAAGTCCTAAGTACCCTTAAAACTTAAATCATTCATTTCCTCTATCATAGTTTTATGCCATCCAGAACGAGATAAGGCTTTATGAACAGTTTTAGGAATTATGATAGAATCAAGAAATGCAACAAAGGAATAAGAGATAGGAGACAAAACGATTGTAACACACAACAGATGCAATAGGGTAAGTACATTTACATTTACCTTTACGAATTGCAATAGGAAGATCAGAATTGAAGTCTGGTCCTCATGATGAATGTGGTTGAAGACTTGGATCAGTAGGCTTAGTCACAACATCATTTGAGATTGGATTTCATGGCGAAGGAGTTGGTGTAGGATGTGGGACATGAGGGTATTGTCTTTTGGAGTATACTTGATCAATGGGGGCTTAGGTTTAACTATAGGAACAGGAGGAGGAATAGGAGGATTGATTGAAATGGCTACCACAGATGTGACATGATAGATTAACATATCATCATCCTTCCTTTGATTTATGTGGTCAGAAGATGGAAAGAAGGGTGTGTCTTCAAGAAAGGTAACATCAGTTGACACAATATAGTTGCCAAGAGTAGGACAATAGTAATTATATCCTTTTTGAACACGAGAATAACCAAGAAAGATGATCTTTAAAGATTTTGGATCTAATTTTGTGATTTGGGGACGAACATGTTTAACAAAGCATATGCTACCGAATATTTGATGTTCAATGGGAAACAAGGGCTTATATGGAAAGAGGATAGCATAAGGTGTCTCCCCCCGAAGAACCATTGAAGGCATGGAATTAATGAGAAAACAAGTAGTGGAAACTGCATCAACCTAAAAAGTTATAGGGAAATGCATTTGAAACAACAAGGCTCTTGCGGTTTCAAGAAGATGTCTATTTTTCTTTTCGCTACCTTGTTTTGGAATGGTGTATCAGCACAAGAAATTTGATGATGAATACCATTTTAAGTTAGGTAAGATTGAAAAGATTCTGACAAATACTCTTTTGCATTATCACTTTGCAAGGTATATACAAAAGTTCAATTGATTTTTAATCTCAAAATGATTTTTCATTAAATATAACCAAGTTACATGAGATTAGTCATCGACAAAGGTAACAAAATAGTTGAATCCCGTTTTGGACACCACAGGACACGGACCCCCATTTGAATGTACTAATTCAGAAGGAGAACCCACTCTTTTATTGACTTTACGGGTTAAACTAATGTAGTGATGTTTGACAAACTGATATGACTCAATTCAATGATGACAAGCTACAAAACTAAGGGCATATCTTTTTGAGCAAAGGAAGGGACAGATGACCAAGCCGACAATGAGCCTTAGAAGGAGTTATTGTTCCAGTTCATGCAAGAGATTTTAGTACTTGTTTATCAAGGATACAAAGACCTCCTAATTCATGTCCTCTACCAATAATCTTCTTCTTTACAAGATCATGAAATAAGCAATGATCAGGAAAGAATGAGATATAACAGTTAAGAGTGCGATTATGTTTGTTAATATAAGTTAAATTGCAGGAGAAATGAAGTATATTTGAGACAAATGATAAGAATATTAGTGGAGTTGGATTGATAGTGCTAAAACCTTGGATAGACGATGTTGATTCATCTACTAAAGTGACATTGGAAGTGGGTGCATTTTGCAGAGAAATAGAGAAGAGACTAAAGTTACTTGTCATATGATATATAGCACTAGAGTCAATGACCCATTTGGAGGAGGAAATAAGGCATGCATTTGGTTTATCTGACTTTGCGATGGCGGTGATAGGAGTAGACGAAGACTTCAATAAATCTTTTTGGTACTGGGAGAACTTGGCAAATTCATCTGCAAAAACTAGAATGGACTTCGGATGCATTAGAAGTTGATGCAATATAGGCTAGCTAAGGTTTCTAAGTCTTGTTTTGTAACTTTTTGCAATCCCACTTCATATGACTTGGCTTGTGACAGTAATGACATACAACCCCTCCTAAATCATGTCTTTTGTTGTTGGGATAATTCAAGCCTCCTCCTTTGTTGCCAGTCTTGTGATAAGAACGTTCAGGTGCATTTTCAACACTTTGATTAACCAATGCTCTATTGGATTGGATAGATGGGGTGCACTATGTAGGTACCCCACTAAATACTTCTTATAAGGAGGAGATGTTAGAACTAGAAAGTATTTGAGACTTAGTAATCTCAAACTCATACGAGAGTTTAGCCAAAATGCTCTAATAGCTATCTTCTCTCTTTGAGTTTGTTGAACTTTTATATCAAGATTGATTGGTAACAACATGTTGAGCTCTTTATAAGTCATCTTAAAATCTGTGAAATAGTAAGAGACTTGTCATGCTTCGCTGCATGATAGAAAGCCTTACATACTTCATAAGTACGAGAGATACTCCCTTTTCGAAATGTAGGAAATCTAGGTATTCTAATAATTCCCTAACAAATTCATAATCTTTAATCAAGACAATGACTTCACTATCAATAGAGTTTCTTATCTGTAGAAACAATATAGCATCTTCCCTTAGCCAAGTTTGTTTTGAGCTATCTTTTAGTGGATCACTAGTCAACTGATTATCCTTATCATTACTTGCAAATACAATATGATTTTCTTACTCCAATCCAAATAATTTGTCCCATTTAATTTAAGTGTGTAATTTTCAACATAACAAGAATGATATATGATATATCCACATGTTTTGTTTTTTCCACAGTTTTAGAATCTTAAAATACTGAAGGAAACCACACTGGTTGAAATAAATTTAAAGCATGAAGAAATGAGGAAGCTAACCTGTAGATGTAAACCTCATGCAAATTGCCAAATATAGACCCGTGAGTTGAAAACCAAGTTTTTTTCACTAGAGTAACGTGATTAATCCCAGAAGGCTGCATTTAATAACACAAACAGAGCTCTCAAAAACAAACACCTAAAAGTTTGTCATGGAAAATAGGAGATTTTTTGAAGTCCTGAAATTGGTCAAGCAAACACCCACACCCGCATGGATTTTTACAGATGTAATCACAAATCTGAGTTGTTTGGTAGCGGCTACACCGGCACAGGCTATCTATGAGTTTTTTTGGCAGCAGATATGTGCCTTCAATCGCTTACACATGGGACTTACGGTAGATATTTTTGACAATGTGTGGTAGATATTTATGACAACGTGTGGGACGTATGCGTTGATATTCCGAACACTAGATTCTATGGAAATGCTGATCAACTAGCGGCCCTTCTTCCTGAAGTGGCTGTGAAGACAAAAAGTCACTTTTTATTTAGTGACTCAGATTATTCCCAAGACAAATTTGAATGAAATCCTAGTTATTCTAGTTTTATGGCTCTCATACCATGCGAGTTGTGAAGTGTATTTTTTGTATATTCATTCAATGAAGATAATGTTTATATACATATATTCAGACTTGACTAGCTAGTTTGTAGCTCCTGGGGAATGCTAAACGTTAAGAAAGTCATCTATACTCCTGGGTCTAGCAGTTATTAGAGTCAACTATATACAATGATAATATCTATACGCCTACTTCTCATAACAATAACTAACAAATGGGAGGACTAAACACAAATTACATTATTGTTTAATCTTCCAGAAGTAAATTTGGTTGATTTCATTTCAATTTGAGGAACCATAACCATGCATCCATTTCTAAATGAAAAGAAGCTAGTCCGACCTTCTCATCTTAAGGAGTACACTGATGTTAAAAAATGTTCATAATGGTTAACCCATCTAAAAGGATCATTAGAACCATCCAAATGGAGGAAAGTCCAAACTGAAATATTTAGGTACATAGCTACCTCCCCCAACATTTTCTACTCCCAATCTGCTACTGTTCCTCTGTTCATAAAGCTTGTGATCTAGTCTTATTTAGGTACTTTCTTCCTCATCATGAGATGTCTTGTAGATAAAATGTCTTCGACCAATATCTCTGATGGAGATGGAAATTCTTGTTGTTTGCTGTATAGATAGCACGCTCTTGCTCTTGCTCTGCTCTATATTCTGGATACATCTTCATAAACACCTCACATTCTTGTTAAAAGGCTTGTAAATCACCCATACCTATTAGCTTTAATAATCAATATTATGGTTCCAAGTTTGAAAGCTAATTATAGATTTATTTGATTAAAATAAAAATAGAATTAGGGTTTGTTAAGAGAGCCCTATATCTCTTAAGAGCGCATTTCTGAGCAATTAAGTTTATTTATTGTACTGGAGATTATGGTAGTGGGTAGTTATTGTATTCGGTTGTGTAAAAAGCTGTGTTGAGAAAAGAATCAAGTATAATTTCAGCAAGGTTTGAGTTTCTAAAACTTAGAGATAATAGAGTTTGATCAAATGAGCTGTAAGAGATTATAGTGTTCTATCTTAACGAGCCCTAATTCTAATTTTGTGTTCAATCGAATAGACAATAGCTAGATCACAAATGTGGGATAATGACATTCGATATCAGAGTTAAAAGTCATCTTTGTTTTTGGAAGGGGTTGATGAATGCCCACGAATGAAGTAGTGAAGGTGTCATATGAGTCACTAGGGCCAGGAATTTCAGTTCATGCCATTATTGGGGTTTCCTCTCCAAGAATAATGCAAATCAAGGATCAGATTTCATTCAATAACAATAATGTTTAAAAAGAATGGAAGAGCTACTGAATTGCAAGGTGTTAAGAAGTCTAAGTGTAATCAAATGGTTCCTTTTTCGCAACACTAATAATGGTTGGAAAGGATTCTGTTTCTTTCGCATTATTTGTTAGTTGGAGATAAACACTTTGGTGTTGGGTTGGGGAGGGGGGGGGGGTAGGAGGGAAGTGAGTTTTATTTATTTATTTTTTTCTACCATCTGTAGCCAGTGGCAGAACCAGAAATTTACCGAGGGGGGGCAGGAATTTACCGAGCAGTGGCCGGTGGTCGTGGTGGGTGGTGGTGGTCGGCGGTGTGGTGGCTGGCTGCCTGGCTGGCTTGCTGCTGCTGCTGCTGGGTTATTTTGGGGAAGGAACGGGGAGAGGGAAGAAGGAGAAGGGAAGAGAAGAAGGGCTGCGTTAAAACGCAACCCTTTTTTATTTTTGAACCGGCCCAAGCGAAACGGCGTCGTTTCGTTTGGGCCGGTTTTTTTTTTTAAATTAACCCCTAGCGAAACAAATAAATATAAATAAATAAATGACGCCGTTTTTTTTTTTAAATTAACCCCTAGCGAAACAAATAAAAATAAACAAATAAAAAAAATTAGTCCCTGGAGAAATGACGCCGTTTCGCTAGGGACTAATTTATATAAATAAATAAATATTTTTGCAGCGAGGGGTTCGTCTTCCCCTCGCTGCAACTCTTCAAAAACTCAGCCCCCTTCAACGGGGGCTGAGTTTCCCATGCCTCCACGCCACCGCCTAAATTTCCTCCTTCTGGCTGCTGGTGAGGGGGGGTCGTGTGACCCCACACAACCCCATGGTCGTTCCGCCACTGTTTGTAGCTAAAAATATGAAATTCATTTTTTTTTCTTTTTTCAGTAGTGGGCAGTTGTTAAGTAAATTTCTTTACTATAAAGGGTATTTATTATATTTGATTATCTAAAAGGCTGTTTGTTAATGAAGGAATCAAGAATAATTTTTTACAAGGTTTGCCTAATGTTTTGATTTCAATCGTCGCTTATTTTCAATTTAAACTAATTTTTTTGTTGTAATTGTTGTATTTTGCAGTATATTATAATTTACGCTACCTTTTTTCTTTCTGATTTTGCTGAAACAAGCTACTATAGATCTTCTTATATCATTAAATTTTGTAGAATTTATTTGCAAATTCATGTATTCTATATTTAACATAAAAGAAAATTCCTTCTAAATTTTATCTCATTAATTCTATGGAATTGGTTACACTTGAACTAATCCTATCAAATTTGGTAGAATTTGCATATGAGTTTTAAACTAGCAAGATAGAAAATTTGACTTGATTAAATTTAGTTGGGTTTGTGAAAGAATTCTTTTCTTTATAGTCAGGACACCAGACCTGACAAATAATCTATAAATGAATTCATTGTGACAAATTTAACTTGATTAAAATTAACTGTGTTTGCAAAAGAATTATGTTCTTAATAGTTAGGAAAACATTTACAAATAAATTCATCATTCATTTGATCCAAACACTATGCAAGATGGGCTCCTGAGATAATTTTTATTGATGATAGTAAGAGGGGAAAGAGGGGAAAAAATAGTAAATCTGCCATGTCCAAAATTGTTACTTGGTCACAATTTGTAATCAACAAATAGATGGATTTTCAAGGTTATAATTAATTTTGTTTATTATTCTATTGTTTGCTTACCCTTTATAATATGGTTGTCCAGACTGCAGAATTTTGTGTATTTTGCATTCATCTGCATGTATCATGGGAAGTCGAGCTAATGGAATGTTAATTTTTACCTATTAATATGTATCCTTGTGTGAGCGAATTGTGTCACTGCAAGCTTGCATGATTCTCTAAAGAGCATCCTATTCCATTCTCAGGCTGGCGGTAGCATAAGTTCAAATGGATGATTACAAGGACGGTTTTGAAGTTTCTACGGCCTTTGGAGATCGGCAATTCAAAAAGGTTCCATGTGCTTTTTGTTTGTTGTGTAGTTGACCATGCAATTTCATATTAGCAGAAACAGTTAAGATTTCTGAGAGTGCCAGAAGTTCTGTAATTGTGTCATTTCTTATAGATCTATGCAGATGAAAGGGTACATGGAATCCAAGAAAAAAATGAAAGAAAATCTAGTTTTGTAAAACACAGAGCAATTGAGAAGGTTTTCTATATTTTGTATAGGAAAAACTACACATATTTATATACAAAGAGATTCCCTAGAATAGGAAGCTAATCCCTCTAGAATAGGAAACTAATCCTATAATTAATACTAAAATCTCTACTAATTACAATTATAATCTCCTAAATCTGAACAGATTCTATAACACTTTCCCGCAAGCTGGAGCATAGATATTGATCATGCCCAGCTTGGTACAATTGTAGTTGACCCGATTTCTCGGTAAGGCTTTAGTGAATACATCCGCCAGTTGACTTTCGGTTCTAACATGTTGAGTTGAGATTGTACCATCTTCTAGCTTTTCTCGGGTGAAGTGACAATCAACTTCAATATGTTTGGTTTGTTCGTGATATACATGATTAGTGGCAATGTAAATGGCTGCCTCATTGTCACACCATAATGTCATTGGTTTTGTTTGAGAAAATCCAATTTCTTCAAGCAAGTGTCGTAGCCATACAAGTTCAAATCAACATTTCTTTTGAACTGTTTTAAATTTGTTTCTTTTGGATATCTAAAATCATTTAACTGTTTTCAATATCAATTTATAATATCTATCTTTTGAAATAAATTTTTTTTATTCTAAATTATTAAGTAGTACAAGATTATTATGACATGAGAAATGCTAATTACAGTAACAATCTCTTCTATTAGTTAAAAAAATTTATTTTAGTATCTCTCCTAATAAATGAATATGTAATAAATATTTTTTATCCAATAGAAAATGGATTGTTGAACAATCACTCTCAAAAGTGATTGTAATTAGCATTCATTTGATGATATTTTGTTAAAATTTTCTTTTGATATTTATTCAAGTCATTTTTCTAACTTTTCAAAAAAAAAATTCATGGGAGAAGTAGATGATTCAGTTAGATTCCAACTGGATTCAATCCAATTACGATACCCTATTTCCAATTCCGAAAACAGTATTAAAACTCTACTCTAAACCCTAGCCTGATTTCTAAATTTCCAAGCAGTTTTGTATAGAAGTATGAAGGCAGGCTTGGTACGATAATCCTAGATGGTTTCTTTTTAATTCACTACAAGAAAAATTGAATCAGACAACGATCATCAAACAACGGTTAAGGAAAAAACCATTGTCTGAAAAAAACAGACAACGGTTTTTTTCCCAAAAAAGCATTGTCTGATTAATTTTCAGACAACTGTTTTTATTGTTTCTTTTAACTGTTGTCTATTAGGTGTCATTTTGGTCACACCAGACAACGGTTTTTTAGGGACCGTTGTGTAATATATGTTCAGACAACTATTTTTCTGGTCATACAAAACCGTTGTCTGATACCGTTGTCTGATAAGATGTTTCAGACAATGGTTTTTTCGAAAGTGTTGTATAATTCAGCATTTCAGACAACGGTTAAAAAAACTGTTGTCTGAAGAAAGCATACAGACAACGGGTTTTAGGGACCGTTGTGTAATATATGTTCAGACAAGTGTTTTTTTGGTAAAAAAAATCATTGTCTGATAAGATGTTTTAGACAACGGTTATTTAAAAAGTTGTCTGATTAACTGTTCAGACCATTGTATAATATATGTTCAGACAACGGTTTTCCGTAAGAAACCGTTGTCTGATTAACTGAGTGTTCAAAAAAAATTGCCTTAAATGAAAGTAATCCCTATACACAAATCAAACCAAAAACACAAATCAAATGAAATCCTCCACTGAAAAGTGTTAAACCAAATCCACCAGCAAGGTGTCAGAGCAAAAACCACATGATTCAATAAATTATATAACCAAATCTTTGAACAAAGTGTCAAATAAAGATACAAATCGAATGATAGGTACAAATGAAACTTTCAACAAATTTAAATAAGAAACACAAAACTTTCAACAAAGCGTCCAACCAATCTTTCATTAAATTCTGAATGATATAAACAAAACAATCTACAGGCAGCAGGGAGTTGTGACAGGCATTAAGGATGTTGGACCTGCAAGTATAAATGATGGAAAAATTAATGGCAGGACATAATTTCAAAATAGAACTTAAAACAAATGAAATTATTACCATCATGACAGCTGAATCAATTCTTCTTCCTCCCGCATGTAACTACTGTTTTCTTCATCGAGTTCATCAACATATGGGAACGTTGGCAAATGTAGCTCATTCTCAAGTTCTATTTCTACATATCCCTCATTTTCATCATCACTTTCATCATAGTACTTGTCAGGTAATTTTAAGACAACTGACCATAATTTTTCAAGAGGGTCATCTATGTAACAAACTTGCTTGACATGTTTTCCTAACACAAAAGGATCGTTTAGAAAACCTAATTTGTTCAAATTAACCAATGTATATCCCAAGTCATCTACTTTAACCCCTTTGTTCATATCTACCCAATTAAAACAAAAGATAGGAACCCTAAAGTGGTTATAGTCTAACTCCCAAATAATTGTAATAACTCCATAAAATGTATGTGAAGTATGCATGATGTTTTTATCCTTACCCTTCACAAGCATTGTATCGGCATCTACACAAACACCGTTGCACTGAACTTGCCGCGTATCATCACGTTCTTTGGTGCTGTAGGTAACACCATTGATTCAATAGCCACTGAATGTAGCTACATCCTTGTTAGGCCCTGCTGCAATCCACATTATATCCATAGTTACTGTATTCTTCTCATCAAGTAATTCTGATGCAATCTGTCCAAAAAATTAAATTGGCCATAAGTATGATATAGCCTTTTAGAGAAGATAAATATTGTAGTATTTCAAAAGAATTCACAAGTACAACGCATTCATTATTTTTCAGTAAAATATATAAAGAAACAGGCCTATTTTTGCTGCAAATTGCAGCAAAATACTTGGGCTATAAGATTTTACCTTTTTATGAAACCACTTAGGGAATGTTTCATTTTGCATGTTCTTTAGCCACTCTTCATCATTTTCATGTTGTGGATATCTTGTCATCAAAGAGGCCATATGTTCACTGCAAGTAAAATCAACTTTATTAATTTTTGAAACAAAATGCAGAAAATAAGGAAATAACAAAAGCAAATTGAAGTAACTTACTCAAAATATGGGCGAACGTCATTACAATTTTGGAGAAGACACAAATGTGCTAGGTGCAAGTCCTTCTTGCTTGACATTATCACTGTTGCACCAGATAAGGGTCTGTATTTTGCGTCCTTCTTATCCCTACCATTTTTCGGCAATCCAACAGTTGCTTCTTAAAAGTTGACCAAACACTCAACGACCTCTTCTGCAACATAGGCCTCAGCAATGCACCCTTCCGGACGAGCCCGATTCCATACATAACCCTTGAAAGTCTTCATATATCTCTCGAAAGGGTACATCCAGCGTAGGAAGATTGGCCCATAGAGCTCAACCTCTCTCACAAGATGAATTGAAAGATGGATCATTATATCAAAGAAGGAAGGGGGGAAGTACTTTTCTAGCAAGCATATGGTCTCCACTAGCTGAGCTTGCATTTTTTCCAGTTTATCCACCTCGATGACTTTACTGCAAATTGCCTTGAAGAAGAGGCAAAACCTAATAATAATGCACCTAACCTGTTTTTGTAGTACTGACCGAATTACGATGGAGAGTAAGTGATGCAACATTGTATGGCAGTCATGAGATTTCATTCCAACAAGTCGCAGATTTTCCATTGATACTAGACCCTTAATGTTTGAACAAAAACCATCAAGTAACTTCATGCCAACCAAGGATGAGCAGACAATCTTCTCTTCTTTATGCAATAAGTTCCAAGATGCCGTCGGCAACTTCTCTTTTTTTTTTTTTTTCCGGGAGTTTTTGGCCTCAGCTCCATTCTTATTCCCATTTCAGCCATATCAAGACGGATAGACTCCTTATCTTTTGACTTCCTTGGTATATTTAGCAAGGTACCTGTCAAAGCTTCACATATATTTTTCTCGATATGCATCACATCAAGGACATGCCTAACCGGCAAAAATTTCCAATACTGACATCTTCTTCCAAACAGGTCGAGGTTCACCTTTATTCAATCGAGGTTGGCGTTGTGTCTTACCATAGACATGGCCCCTTAGTGGTTGTACCCTTTCAAACACCTCCTCTCCAGTTAATGGAATAGTAGCCGACAACTTCTCCACGGTGTTATCAAAGGCTAATTTTTGCCTTCGATATGGATGATAACGGGTCAACCACCTACGATGCCTCATAACCACCGTCTTACGATAATTTGCCAACCTGGTAGCTTTTGTTTTATCAACACAGACAGTACAAGCATTATACCCTTTAATGATGTTGCCGACAAGTTGCCTAAGGCTGGATAATCACTAATTGTCCACAACAAAATTCCCTTTAGTATGAAGAACTCTTTCTTATATGCATCATACACTTGTTTCCCATTCCATAACACTTGAAGATCTTCTATAAGTGGCTGAAGGAACACATCAATATCATTTCCGGGCTGATTCGGTCTGGATATCAACAAACTTAACATAATATACTTTCTCTTCATACAAAGCCAAGGTGGTAAGTTGTAAATACATAGCAAAACAGGCCAACATGAGTAATCAATTGATAATCCACGGAAGGGATTGAATCCATCGGTAGATAAAGCTAACCGAAGGTTTCTTGTCTCCGAAGAGAACTCAGGCCACTTTTGGTAGACATCCTTCCATGTTTGTGAGTCTGCCGGATGTCTAATTTTACCATCCTTTTGTCGCCCGGTGTCATGCCAAGTCATTTCCTTGCAATTTGAGCTGTATTGAACAAAATCCTCAACCTTGGTATTAATGGAAAATACCATAGAACCTTAGCAGGGATCCCTTCCAATTCTTTTCCTTTCTTGTCCAGCTTCCATCTAGAGGTTCCACATATGCGGCAAATTGTCTCATCTTCATCTCTCTCACCACGATATAAGAGACAATCATTCGGGCACACGTGTATTTTTTCATACTCCATACCCATAGCACATAAGGTTTTCCTGGCTTCACTGAAGGAAGAAGGGATACTATTGCCTTCTGGAAGCATTGACCCAAGCAAAAGGAGAATATCAGAGAAGCATGTATCAGAAATTCCATGCTTTGCTTTCAAGTTATATAACTTGACTAAAGCTTTCATCTTAGTATAACCCTTGCATCCCGGATAAAGGGGTTCATGTTCACCTTCAACATGGTTAATGAAATAAGAGGAATCTAATGAAATATCATCATCGTCGACATTATCATGCCCCGTTCTTATGTTTGTTTGATCAACTGATTCTGAGAAACAATCGGTTTCAGCAACTATAGGACTCCCGTATGGATTTGACTCTCCGTGCCATATCCAGCAAGTATAGGTTTAATCAATACCATATTGGAAAAGATGATCCCTAACAGTTTGAGCCTTCCACGATTTACTGTGAGCGCATCTTAAGCATGGACAACTAATTTTTGTTTCATCGAACCCATTCTCAAATGCAAACATTAACAACTCTTCCACACCTAATTGAAACTCTCTTGTTCTTCTATCAGCCTTCAACCAAGATCTATCCATCTTTTAGTTGGACCAGTTCTGCAATTTGAGCAATAATTCAGTTAGTTGGACCAGTTCTGCAATTATGACAGCAATAATTCAGTTAATAGCAAGAACCAGATACATAACACCTATGTGAACTCCACTGAATTATGGTGATGTCAAATAGAACCTGGAAGGGAAGTATAATCACCTCAGATGCGAGAGCAGATGTAGTAGCTAACTTCTATGAAGGTTTCTCGAAGACAGCTATCATATGGTTGTTGTGGTTTGAATAAAGTTGCATGAGGAAGCTTGGACTGTTATGTAATTGTTCAACCTGAAGGAGAAAGAAAAAGGGTTCACATATAGAACTTAAAAGTTGTCATTGAAAAGAAAAGCAAGCACCAAGAGCAAGGAAAGGGGTATTTCTTGGTTACAAGTCAGGAGTGAAAGGTTTTCTGTTTATGGATCTCACAACAAAATAAATTTTAGTCAACATTTATTTACAGTTTCATGAGCAGTACTTTCCATATAAAACTAAATAAATACTAGTTCACACAACTGATGTTTTAATAGACATTCAACTTCAATCACAACAACCTGAATCCACAAATAATCCTCAATTCACTGACACAACTCAACATACCATTTCAACTGATAGTCATCAAACAGGGGACCAAAGACTTATAAACAAGCAGAGAAATCAGAAGCATGGAGACATACTATAGATCTTGATATTTAAGCAGCAAATTGAAGGGACAAAACAACATTATAGTAATCTAAAAATACAATGCAACATTATAGTAATCTGAAAATACAATGCAATAATTCAATTAGATTAAACAGAGGAAATAATTCTATGGTTGTGCTGAAAATCCAATGTACCAAGTTATGTATATACATACAATAGCTTAATGAACATCGGCAGCAAGGAGAGTGCAGATGGGATGATTACTTACGACTCATAAGAAAAAAAATAATCTTCTTTCGACTTAGTTGGGACAATGCAGTTACTGACAAAGGAGACGGCCGGCAGCAAGGAGACGGCTGGTAGCAATGAAGACCGCAGCAAGGAGAGTGGTGCTTAGGGTTTGGCAGCGAGAGAACCACGACTATTGAAGCTAAAAAAGGGATGAGAGATGAAGCAGAATCAGAAGCTTGGACGTTTTATGGAAGTTAGATTTTCTTAGTATAAAAACATGCTAAGGATCCAGTGGCTATTCGCAATGTATGGAAGTTAGGCTTTCTTAAGCCAAACAAACTTGACTAAGTATTAAAAGCTAAGGTTTGGATTTATAAACATTTCATAAACCCATTAGAAACTTTAAAGTCCACCATTAAATAATGATTTAGATATAATATGATATTATATAAGTAGGAATACAAGTATATATTAGTACATATATACAAGTATATACATGTATATGCAAGTATATATATAAGTATATACAAGTATTTATTAGTATATATACAAGTATATATTTGTATATATACAAGTATATACAAGTATATATTAGTATATACAAATATATATATTAGTATATACAAGTATATATTAGTATATATACAAGTATATACAAGTATATATATTAGTATATACAAGTATATACAAGTGTATATATAAGTATATGTTAGTATATATACAAGTATATATAAGTATATATTAATATATACAAGTATATACAAGTATATATATTAGTATATACAAGTATATATTACTATATATATATATTAGTATATACAAGTATATATTACTATATACAAGTATATATTAGTGCTAGTTCTTTGATAAATTTTTGCTCATGTTCTTCTCACATCCCACTAACTCTAATGTTTCTCAAATCATAATCATAATCTTCACTTCCATTTGTAAGTGTTCTTGTGGACTTGCTTATTGAACTCTTGCCTTGCAATTACATGCTTTCTATCTAGATGGCTGCTATATGGCTAACCATGAGCATGGTTCCTGTGTATGAAATTTAATTCTCTCAGTTGGCTATACTTTTCAATATTAGTATATATATTAGTATTGTGTAATGGCTATATGGTGACAGGGAAATCCAGAGTTTGAACTAATTTCATTAATTGCTCCTATGCATTTGATAGTAATCTTGTCTATCTGTTGCATTTCACTAGATCTTTCTACAAGCATATATTGGGAGTTAAAGTAACATATCACGATATTGAAGCTTTTGATCCAGATTACTTCAATCACTTTAAGTGGATGCTTAAGGTATGTATGTTGCATTTCTTCTTTTTTTTACCTTAGAAAGAGTCAATGTTAGACTTATTTAGTTTTTGCTCAATCTAATTTACATCAACACTAAATTTTATAATTATATAAGGTTCCATAGAAATTTATCACTACTAATTATTTAAATTGTATTGCCTTAAGCACTTATGGATGAATTATAAATTGAAATTTATAAGTCATCTATATAAGTGAATTTATAAAGTTAATTTAACAAAATTTTGAAAAATCCATTTTGTTTCAAAAGAGGGATGTCAAAACTTCAAAAATTTTGAACACTTAAATTCCCCCCTTTATTTCCAAAAAAAAATTTCATTTGCCCCCATTTTGCCAAAAACACGTCCGTTTTGAAATTTAGCAATAAACCTAAACAGACCTATCTCCTCCTTCCCTCTTTTGATTTCTCTCTGTAGACCTAATTTGTTTCCATTTTCACGGGTAGAAAGCTTCAGAAAATAAATTTTCACCCCCATCTTGTAAATATTTCTACACCAAACTTTGTTCTCCTCCTTCCCTCTTTCCATTGCTAGACCTAACTTTGTTCTCTTCCTTCCCTCTTTCGAAATCTTCAGTCTTGACCTAAAAATGCATGGCACATCCCTATTTCTTCTTCCTCTTCTACCTTTCTCTCTAACCTGCCCGCCACTCACTGCGGCTCTGCATTCACTCGCTCAGTTCCAGCCTTCAAGGTTCGTTATATACTTTTGTCGCTCTGCATCTTTTTTTTTAATTTTTTCTATTATTATGTTATTGTATAATTTTCTTCTTCCTCTTCTTAGTTCTTAGAAGTTTGTTTTATAAACCATTTTCATGTCAGACACATAATGGTATGAAGTCAACTCAATTTTTGATCTTTTTCTTCAATCCAACTATGCTTAGCCTGTTTTCATAAAAATACTATTTTTGCAGCACAGGCTTAATTTGTGTTATATGTTGTACACCTAAAACCTCCATCCAAGTTGCAATTGCTATACAAGGGGATACATTTACTGGGCTCTGTAGTTATAGTTTCTTTTTGTGGCTAATTTTCTGCAGTTGATCCCAATGTGCCATGCATGTGTTACTTAACTTCTGTTGGAATCGTTATGTTTGCCAGTTCCTTGTGATGACATGAAATGTTTAAATACCAAAATGTTTAATGTGTTGCTTCCATGTAGTCTTCTAGGAGTCATATGAGCTCTTCCTTGAAAATATAAAATTAAAGAAGTAGAAACAGGTGGAATAGCTTGAAAAGTAGTCTTGATGTGATGCAAAATTTTGTTATGGATAAGGTGATAAAGAATCTCAAGTGCATGTAACTAAAGGTCAAAGTAGTTACTATTAAATCCCTAATTCATATAACTAGATCCAAAAGAGGTACCATAACAGTCCATAATTGATGTTTTTCTTCCGTGTGTCGTACTACAGTCACTAAGTGTCCTGTTCTTATAGGAAATTTAAGTGTTGTGGCACTGAGTACGAACATAATTTTGTCACTATTGTGGCATGTGATTTAGTCATGAAAATATTTCCTGCTTTGATTATGATTCTGTGGCTCTTACCAATTGCCTTTTCTGTTCTGCAATTTTGAAAGAGTATATTTATTTTCCTCAAATTAGCAATGGCAAACCTGTCTCTTAACCCTATTTCCTTCCAAGTAGCGTAACCTTAGAATTGACCAAAGGGCATGGGAGTTATTCTTAGAGATAGTGATAGCATTCTCATACTTGCAGCTGCTTACATCAACATTCTTCTGAAATACATTTTCACATATAATTCTTACCTATTGGCTGATGCTTCTCATACCTGCAGCTATTTTCTGTGATTTCCAATGTTTAAACTGGATGATTTTGTACAAAATGTAACTTTTAATTTTTGAATGCAGGTGCTGATTATGGCTCCTTCGAAGAAGAAACAATCATATCAACTACCCACCCGTACTTCTCCCCGTGTATGTAAACAACAAGCCCGGTCTTCCCCAAATCCAGCCACAATGAGAGTGGTGAAGGCTATCTCCAGGACACAGTCAATGCACCCAGATAAGCCGTCGACTTCTTCCTCCGTATCATCGAAGAGGAAGTCGATCTCTGAAAAGTTGGAAAAAAAGTTGTCCAAGAAAAGAAAGCGAGTGGATAAGGGTAAGCCGAAATCAAACGAGGACGATGTTGAAGGGATAAAACTGCTGAAACGAGGGTGTGTCTCCATGCACCGAATTGTTAGACGGAAGATCAGTAGCCAAAAGCCTACAGTTTCATTTAATGCAAAGGGAGCACCATTTGGTAGGGCTGCTTCAGAGATGCAATCATATATCGGAGTTTTAGCAAGGTCTAAAGCCCCGATATGGCATGATTCCTGGAAGGAAGTTGCTGAAGACGTCAAAACAACGATTTGGGATTGTGTCCAGGTTATGCAAAATCCTTCCCACACAATTAATTTATATACATTAGTTTCTCAATTGCTTTATATACGTTGGGTTTTCAGTAACTTATTCATCTAATTTTATTTTTGTGGTTTATGTATGTAGATGGCTTTCGTTGTACCGCCGACTTCCAAGAAAATGGTACTGCAGTCTGCTGGTCAAAAATGGAGGGAATTCAAAAGTCAGTTGACGAGACTCTATGTTCTTCCACACCGTGATGAACTAGAGAAGCTGCGGTTTCCTCCAGCTGACTTCACATTCATTGAGCAGTCGCACGGGGACATTTTCGTTGCTGATCGTCTGGGAGTCGAATTTACCGTAAGGAAATCTTCAATTTCTTGTTTCTTAATTTAGTTCCAAATGGTAATCTGGATTCCTTTTTCATACTTATGATGTTTTGTTCCTTTTTGTCATAGAAAATTCATGAAGAACAACACAAGAGAAGTATGCTGAATGAGTATCCTCATCGTTTGTCTCGAAAAGGATACGTGAACTTGGAAAGTGAATGGGTTAGTGTTGACTTGTGTATTTAATTTTTTTTCTATGACTTGTGTATCGTCAATATGGATTTATAATGCTTCTTAAAAAATGTTTATATTATTAATAAGGTCATCCTCTATATATACATGCAGACTGAATCTCATCCTGAAGGGATTTCAGAGATCGATCGATCCAAGGCTTGGATCCTTGCAAGGCAGGACAGACAAGGAAAGTTTAAAGATGAGAGAGTGAAGCACAAAGCTGAGGAAATCGTAAGTTCTGATTTTTGATTCAAGTTTCAACTCAATTCAGCAACTTTTCTTGTTTCCTAATTTATTAACTACATCCATTTTGGATCTATTTTTTAGGAGTCATTAAAGGAGCAAGTTAGTTCAGGTGAAGTAGTTGAACAAGGCGCTGATGATGTGTTATCAAAGGCGCTTGGTAAACCGGAGCATTCTGGAAGAGTACATGGCCAAGGAAGGCACATGAAGCAATCTGTCTATTTTGGTCTCCCAAGACAGAGAAAAGCAAAGAGTATTGATGAAAAGATACAGGAGGGGGTTCAAATGGTCATGGAGGAGGAGACCAAGATAATTATAGCGCAGAGAGATGCATTTTGGGCTGCTGAAATTGCCAAGATTAGAGCAAAATTTTTGTCAAAGCTTGTGTCTAGTCCAAACATGCCTTCCCAATAAGCAAGTTGCTCCAATTCAATTCCTATTGTGAAGGATCAAGAGGCGCAGGTGCCGGTTGTGAGGAAGAATTTGAGTCCTCAATTTGATGCAAATTCTGTTGAAGCAAAAAGGAGTCTCAATTTGGATGAAGCAAAAAGGAGTCTCAATTCTATTGATGATGAGAAGGTCCTTACTTTGGAGAAAGTGGAGGTTCTTAATAAGGATGATGTTCATGAGGTTGTTGCTGAGGTTGCTGCAGATGTTGATGAGGTTGCTGCTGCTGAGGAGGCAGAAGGTATTGAGGTTTCTGCTGATGTCAAAGGTCCCAATAATGAGGAGGTTGTTGAAATAAAAAATGATGACATCGTTAAAAAAATGATGATGATGGGTTTGATAATCAAGTGAAATTGGTGAAGCTGGCCATAGGATCACCGAGCAATATTGTTGCTTATGCAAAGATTGTTGAAGTCCCGGTTGTTGAAGGACATGAGCCGTCTCTCCATGGAGTTAAGATTGCACAAGAGAATGCAAGAGTGTCGATCACTCGTACAATTCAAGGTTTGAGGATACTACTTACTATTTATTCAAACTTCTAATGATTATATTCAAACATATAAATAAATTTAATTTTTCCATGTTTTTTATATTTACAGACTTCAATATCCCATTCCCAGTCGGTGATGAAATTATTACTGTAGACCAAGCCGTGGGTACTTTTATAGCATGGCCGAGAAATTTGATTATGCTGGATGGGGTGTCTAATCCAAAGGTTAAGTTTTGAGAAATGAAAGTTTGCATAATTGCTTTTTTTTTTGCTATTTATTGTGTTCACGTGCAAATTTTTTATTTTCAGAGTTTTAAAAAAGCTTGTGTGAAGAAAAAAGCCTTCAAGAAATTAAAGAAGCCTGTTGTTATAGAAGCTGATATGTCTGAGGAGGAGCTGCATGTTCAGATGGGTGCTGATTATCCAGCGCCTTTGAAACGTTTGTGGCTGTGGGCGAAGAATGCCTTAAGCGATGATCGAACAGTTAGTTTTGCCCTAAGTGAAGAAGCATTTGGTGTGAGCAAAAAGCAAGTTGTGTTCTTACAAGATCTACATGCTGTGTGCGCCGGAGGTGAAATGTCCGGATCCATACTTACCATATTTATTCAGTAAGTTTCCAAGTACAAAAGCTTTTTATTTTCTTTGTTAATTGTGTTGGAATTAAACTGATAATATGTACCAACTATTACTTCATTTTGTATGCAGCTACTTATATGAATATGTCAGAAGGCATAAAATGGTTGATATGATTGGCTTTGTGGATCCCAGCATGATTGGTGCCATTGGATGTGATAATTCAGGGGGGAGGTCACGTACACTTGCGAGTTGATTTAAGGGGGCTAAAGAAGGGCAATACTTTCTCTTGCCTTTCAACGATGTGTGAGTATTTCTTTACCTTTCTTTTTTATCCGCTATCGTAGCTAATGATAGTAGCTAAATAACGCTGCTTCTGTATGTGATTGTGATTGATGTTATGAATTGAGCCTTTGTTGGTGATTGAAATCACTGTTTCATTGTCGGTTCTGTATTTATTCAGATTGTTTAATTCTCATTTACTGCATTTGACAATTTGAATATGACAATATGCATTGAAGCAGTAATCATAGTTAAACCTTATGTGCTTCTTGTTCCTGTTTAAGCAGCAACAATTTAGTATAAAAGATATATTATGTCCGTATGTATATATAAATGTTAGTAGTATCACTTTTCATTATCAGTTTTGACCATCTTGTTCCTGTTTTCCCTCATTTGTGAAAATGACATGATATTGTTGTTTATTTAAGTTTGGCATTACTTTAAGTTTGGCTTGTTGCTGCTGTGATTGATTCATGAATTGTTTATTTAAGTTTGGCATTACTTTTTGTTCAATGAATTGTTTGGCGTCATGTTCTTCCAAATATGAAGAATTTCTTGTATTTTTTTTGTTATTTCGTAGGAATCATTGGGTATTGACTGTTTTAAATCCGACGGGAGAGGTAGTCTACCACATGGACCCTCTTAAACGTCGCATTGCTAGCCAGGAATGGATAGAGGTTGTTGACAAGTAAGTTGAGCTTCTAAAGTCTTCCTATTTAGTCTTAAGTTATAAAATTTGGGGAAAATGCAATTTTGTTGACTTATATTGTGTTTCTTATAGTGCCATAAAGTTATACAAGGAGAGTGTCAACAAGACTGTGAGGAGGAAAATTTTATGGGAGAACATGGTGGCATTGTTTTTCTCATCATTTCTGATTTATACAATTTATACAATAATTTTGCCTGTACTCTTTTTGCTGTTGGGAAAATGGAGCATTGGATTGGAAATTGATATGTAAATTGCTTGTTCTATGAAAGAAATATTGCTAAATTTGGACTGCATTTTTTCATTTGAGTACAAACTTGGAGTCCACAAAGCATTTTCAGTTGGTCTGCATTTTTTCATTTCAAATTGCAGCACTGCTGGCATTACTTGTATACTTGCTCGTATATATTTGGATTGCCTTTTATGTTCTCTTGTGTCTTTGGTTTTCATATTGAATATTTCTGTTGAAGATGTTTCAGTCCGTGGCCTTGTGTTTTCTTGTTCAATTAGTAAAAAAAAAATCTACTATTATATATTAGTATAATAGTATATAGTATAATATATAATTCTTGATGATGAGATTGATTGAGAATTTGATATTGCATTGGTATTTTTATACTATTGCTCTGGTTTCTGTTTCAACTTTTATTTTGTTTCTGGATTAAAACCAATGTCTCTATTTGCTCATCTCCGTTTGACATTCGTCAAATCTATTTCTTCTATATTGTTATTTTGATCTATGTTGATGAATACTGTTGTGTTAATTGAGGATGACAGTGGTTTTCTTGAAGTCTTTTTGTTTGATTGATGATTAGTATGCCTATTATGAGTTCTTCCCAAACTGATTTTTGTTTCAAATTGTTCAAAAAAATGCCGTTTTGTTTCTTCAGATTACCTTTGTTCATGCGGATTAATATTTGTAAAGAATACAGCTCTTCAAACTCAGTTTCCTCTGCTTTTAAATCTAGTGTACTGTCTTGAATCATTTAGAATAAAAATCATCTTCTTCTTATGGGTTTCAGCTTTAAGTATCACTGTAAATTTTAAAATCAATGTTGAAGTCTACTTTGTTAATCAAGCAGCATACAAGTTTCTTCTTATGATATGATGGTGTGGATATGTTAAATTTAGTACATTTATTTTGATCTTTGCAAAGGTTGGTGGCTGCTGGCATGTCTAGTTTGGGGGTTCTCTTTCAATTTAAGAAATGCCTCTAAAAGTCTAAACTATAGCAGAACCTGAAACTGATGGGATTCTTGCACTGGAGAGTTTGTTCTTATGTGATTTTTATTTTCTTTTTTCTTTTATTCTAAGATTTGCAATATACTTTATGTGATCAAGTTTGTCTTTTAATGTTTTCTTCTTTCATTTCTTATCATTTAAAGCAAATATGCATATTATAGGTATGAGTTTGCTCGTTGAGCCTGAAATTTTATATGGATGTGTCTTCTATTCATTTTTCAGAATGTTTGTTCAGATTTCAGGTTAGGTTGTGTGATTAGGTTGATGTGTTGGTTTGCATATGGGTTTACATATGGATGTAACATGTGGTACTTCATTTTTGTTTTCATTTGCTATTTCAGGGGGTTCTTGTGCAGAAAGGGGCCACGGACTGCGGCCTCTTTGTCATCAGGTACATGAAGAAAATCTGTTATGACAAGGAGCTTCAGTTTGCAGCTAAGGTGAGAATTTTAATTATTTTCATTTTTTATATAATAGTTTTGTATTTACCACATGTGGCTAACCAAAATTTGATTCATTTTTCAGTGGCTACGCAGAGGCAACTTGGAGTATAGTGATGCCGACATCAACGAGATTAGGATTGACTTCCCCAAATATTTCATGAAGCGTCATTCAAGTTGAAGTTAATAGTATAATTCAGTGATATATGTATAGTATTGATTTTTTTTAGTTTGTTAATATGTTGAATGGTTGAATTTGTGGCGGTTTTTTGATTCCCAAATTTGCAACCCTCCATTGTAAAGTGTTGTCTTATATGTATAATGTACAATTTAACAGACAATGGTGGTGAAATGAAAATGAACATTGAAACTATTGTCTAATATTCAGTGTGCCACATTAATTAACCGTTGTATTTAGCGTCCTTCTACAACGGTTTTAGATTAATTAACCATTGTCTGAAAAATTAAAAAGTGTTGTGTAAACCTTCATTAGATAACGGTATTTAATAAGAAAGCGTTGTGTAAACCTTAATCAGACAACGGTTTTTAATAAGAAAGCGTTGTGTATACCTTCATAAGACAATGGTTTTTAATAAGAAAGCGTTGTGTAAACCTTAATCAGACAATGGTTTGTAATAAGAAAGCATTGTATAAACCTTAATCAGACATTGCCTCAATAGACAACGGTTTTTGTCTTCATCAGACAACGGTCAAAAAGCGTTGTCTAAACCTTCATCAGACAATGGTTAAAAACCGTTGTCTGATAAAACTAAAAACCGTTGTGGAAATGCTATCAGACATCGCCTCAATAGTCAACGGTTTTTGTCTTCATCAGACAATGGTCAAAAAGCGTTGTCTAAACCTTCATCAGACAACGGTTAATTTAGAAACCGTTGTGGAAACCATCAGACAACGGTCAAAAACCGTTGTCTGAAAAATTAGAAACCGTTGTCTGAACCATCATCAGACAATGGCCAAAAACCCTTGTCTGATAAAATTAAAAACCGTTGTGCAAAACTACATCAGACAACTGTTTTAAAACCGTTGTCTGAAATGCTATCAGACATCGCTTCAATAGACAACGGTTTTTGTCTTCATCAGACAACGGCCAGAAAGCGTTGTCTGATTCAGTTTTTCTTGTAGTGATTGAATGAAAGATTTGAAGAAAGAAAGACAAAAGAATTTGTTTTAGTTCAAATCTAATATATTGATATGGAGTGCACGAAGAATTTGATCATCTGCTCTCTATTTGTTCCTATCATATTATTTTTGTTGTTTGCTTTTGCATGCTCTAGGATATGGTGAGAAAACCAAACAGTATGAAGCTATCTAAAGTATGTGAGTTGCAGGTGGGTGTAGTTGCAACTCCAGATATTCATTCTTTTGACCTAACAGACAGAGAACACTTCATCATTCTTGGTTGTGATGGCCTATGGGGGTATATATTAAATATAACAAGTGTCTTTGTGTTCTTTTGTAAAATGGTAATATTGGACTGTTGGATTCTTTCAGGTATTTGGGCCAATTGATACCGTTTAATTTGTTCAAGGATTGTTAAAGGTAAGATTGCATTTTCACTTATTAGTTAAACCCTATTTTTCCTGTTATTTATTTATTTATTTTGGTAAAGACTACTCCCTTGAAGTTTGACAAAATTCACTAGTTATTATAACCACTAATTTTAAAATCAAACTAATCGGTGCTTGTGTTTTGATTTTGTTAAACTAAAACACTTCTCTTCTAGGAGACGATTGTTGTAGAATTGGAAGTGGAACTCTCTACTTGTTCTCTCTCTTTCTTTTCTATCGTTGTGCAATTTTACACGGTCTCTCTTTCTTGTGTTTTATCAATCTCTTTTGCTTCAACAATCGCAGCCACTGCAGTCGGCAATCATCTTCTCTCAACTCCCTTCTTCCCTTCCAATCTTTCTTGCTTTTTATGCCATCATCAGAGATGTCATCCAATATCCGAAGGCTGGTAAACCAATCTCACAATCCTTTCCAACCAGTTGAGTCATCATCTACTCAAACTCTATTCCAGAAACTTACTACTCTCAAGATTTTCCCTTTCTGCTCTTCAAAAACTCATATGTGATATTCTTTGTATTATTTGTCTGTAATTATTCTCTTGAATCTGTGCATATGTTATAGAGTGTATTTGTGTTTGCATTGTTCAAGTTCCATTGAATTTGGGTTGGCTGAAAAACAAACTCCTTGACCCTAAGTTCTACTTATTTATTAGGACCCTAAGTTCCACTTATTTAGTATTTAATTATTGGTGATTTCACAGAGATCTTTTGGGCTAAGTGATTTCAGAGAAGACTATATTAATCTCTGTGTGAAGGTGGTTATTGTCCTAAATTTGAGTTAATCTTGGTTTTCATCTTGACAATCAAATTGAAAGTTGCTAATGTTTCAATTGAGTGTCTATACGACGAGTACAGTACTTACAAAGGATTGAATTTCAAGAAAAATGCAAAATTTACTGAGTTGCCTAGTGAAACTCTAAGTAACAGCCGCACCCCAAGAATAACCCTCACAATACCCAAATCGAGACTGCAACTAAGGAAAGTCACGGCCGCAAACCAATTTGACTTGGGAACAGTTCAGACACAAAAAGGTTCGCATTGGGAATTGCGGATGCCATTTTGAATGCGATGAAGAAATCGTGACTGCCACCAAGCTATCCTGTCCACGAATCAATTAAAACCAAAAGAAAGCCAAAAGCCATTTAAGCATAGAGAAGATCGCAGTGGGAAGTGTAATCTGATTTTGGCTGCGACTAGCAAATTGCAACCGCAACCGAGATGTAGCGAATGCAATATTCATAAGGTATAAATGAAGCTCCATTCGATATATGGGCAGCCAATGGAAGTCTTCCATGTAGCGCTAGATGCTAGGGACATTTGATAATTGCGACCGTAGTTGACCAGTCTCAATCAAAACCAAGGCTTCTTGACTGGGACCAAGGCTCTGTGACTGCTATTCTCGTCTGACACAACATTAAATGTTGATTTTCTAGTTGTTGGAGAAAGATTTTTTCCACCAACCTTTGTAATGGACAGATTCTATTTGGGGGTTATAACTACACCCATCAAAAGGATTTTATTCTATTTGGAGGTTATAACAGATTGTATTTGCAATTTTAGTTGTTGAGTCTCAAATTCTCTATTTGTAACTTTATGTGAATTGTTGACCATTGAATGCTTAAAAGGTTAAGTGTTAGCCCTAGAAAATACTTGTATAGTTTGGTGTTAGTTTAAACAACAGGTTTAGTTTAAACACTAAGTTGGGGAGTGATTCTCGTAAAATTTTTGAAAAAGTTTGAGCGTTAGCTTTTGGAAAACAATTATATAGTTGGATTTGAGTTTTAAACATTATTAGGTTTGTGTGCCAGACTGCAAAACACTTGTAAAGTCGAGCTTCAATGAACTAAAATGATTGAAGGTGACATATAATCGAACTTTAAAAAAAGGCATGCATAGCATATACTAGCATAAAACTTGCTACTAAGATGAGTGAACTTTATGTTGGGGGTGTTCAACTAGCATGATTTTTAAGTTACAAATTACCTGAGCTGCAGTGGAAAATTTTGTTTGGTTTTGGTTTTTATTCATCCTGTGTTGGGAAATTTTGGAATGGAAAATGTTTCTCACCATTGCTTATCCTTCAAGTAATTTGGGCTCTATTATCACTTATTTTCAATTGTACTTTTATTTGCTCTTTATCTTAAATTATTAAGGCTTACTTATGTTTTGGAAGGAGGGTTTAACTGTTGCAGCTGTGACCCGCGTCTCATAAGGGAAGCTGTGATAGAGCGACGCTGCAAAGACAACTGCACTGCTATACTATACTCATTGTTTTCAGGCAGTACCAACACTACAAGGAAAACTGAATCAGACAACGCTTTCTGGCCATTGTCTGATGAAGACAAAAACGGTTGTCTATTGAAGCGATGTCTGATAGCATTTCAGACAACGGTTTTAAAACGGTTGTCTGATGTTGGTTTGCACAACGGTTTTTAATTTTATCAGACAACGGTTTTTGGCCGTTGTCTGATGATAGTTCAGACAACGGTTTCTAATTTTTCAGACAACGGTTTTTAACCGTTGTATGATGGTTTCAACAACGGTTTTTAACCGTTGTCTGATGATTGTTTAGACAATGCTTTTTGACCGTTGTCTGATGAAGACAAAAACCGTTGTCTATTGAGGCGATGTCTGATAGCATTTCAGAAAATGGTTTATAACCGTTGTCTGAAGATGGTTTCCACAACGGTTTTTAGTTTTATCAGACAACGGTTTTTAACCGTTGTCTGATGAAGGTTTAGACAACGCTTTTTGACCGTTGTCTGATGAAGACAAAAACCATTGTCTATTGAGGCGATGTCTGATAGCATTTCAGACAATGGTTTATAACCGTTGTCTGAAGATTGTTTCCACAACGGTTTTTAGTTTTATCAGACAATGGTTTTTAACCGTTGTCTGATGAAGGTTTAGACAACGCTTTTTGACCGTTGTCTGATGAAGACAAAAACCGTTGTCTATTGAGGCGATGTCTAATTAAGGTTTATACAATGCTTTCTTATTAAAAACCGTTGTCTGATTAATATGTGCACACTGAATATTAGACAATAGTTTCAATGTTCATTTTCATTTCACCACCATTGTCTGTTAAACTGTACATTATACATATAAGACAACACTTTACAATGGAGGATTGCAAATTTGGGAATAAAAAAACCTCCACAAATTCAACCATTCAACATATTAAAAAACTAAAAAAAAATCAACACTATACATATATCACTGAATAATACTATTAACTTCAACTTGAATGACGCTTCATGAAATATTTGGCGAAGTCAATCCTAATCTCGTTGATGTCGGCATCACTATACTCCAAGTTGCCTCTACGCAGCCACTGAAAAATGAATCAAATTTTGGTTAGCCAAATGTGGTAAATACAAAACTATTATATAAAAAATGAAAACAATTAAAATTCTCACCTTAGCTGCAAACTGAAGCTCCTTGTCATAACAGATTTCCTTCATGTACCTCATGACAAAGAGGCCGCAGTTCGTGGCCTCTTTCTGCACAGGAACCCCCTGAAATAGCAAATGAAAACAAAAATGAAGTACCACATGTTACATCCATATGTAAACCCATATGCAAACCAACACGAAAAAATGCAATCCAAATATATACGAGCAAGTATACAAGTAATGCCAGCAGTGCTGCAATTGGAAATGAAAATGCAGACCAACTGAAAATGCTTTGTGGACTCCAAGTTTGTACTCAAATGAAAAAATGCAGTCCAAATTTTGCAATATTTCTTTCATAGAACAAGCAATTAACATATTGTATAAATTGTATAAATCAGAAATGATGAGAAAAACAATACCGCCATGTTCTCCCATAAAATTTTCCTCCTCACATTCTTGTTGACTCTCTCTTTGTATAACTTTATGGCACTACAAGAAACACAATATAAGTTAACAAAATTGCATTTTCCCCAAATTTAACAACTTAAGACTAAATAGGCAGACTCACAACTTACTTGTCAACAACCTCTATCCATTCCTGGCTAGCAATGCGACGTTTAAGAGGGTCCATGTGGTAGACTACCTCTCCCGTCGGATTTACAACAGTCAATACCCAGTGATTCCTACGAAATAACAAAATAAAATACAAGCAATTCTTCATATTTGGAAGAACATAACGCCAAACAATTCATTGAACAAAAAGATCTGAATAAATACAGAACCGACAATGAAACAGTGATTTGAATCACCAAAATAGCAATCACAAAGGCTCAATTCATAACATCAATCACAATCACATACAGAAGCAGCGTTATTTAGCTACTAACTCTCATTAGCTACAATAGCAGATAAAAAAGAAAGGTAAAGAAATACTCATACATCGTTGAAAGGCAAGAGAAAGTATTGCCCTTCTTTAGCCCCCTTAAATTGACTCGCAAGTATACGTGACCTCCCCCCTAAATTACCACATCCAATGGCACCAATCATGCTAGGATCCACAAAGCCAATCATATCAACCATTTTATGCCTTTTGACATGTTCATACAAGTAGCTGCATACAAAATGAAGTAATAGTTGGTACATATTATCAGTTTAATTCCAGCACAATTAACAAATAAAATAAAAAGCTATTGTACTTGGAAACTTACTGAATAAATATGGTAAGTATGGATCCGGACATTTCACCTCTGGCGCACACAGCATGTAGATCTTGCAAGAACACAACTTGCTTTTTGCTCACACCAAATGCTTCTTCACTTAGGGCAAAACTAACTGTTCGATCATCGCTTAAGGCATCCTTCGCCCACAGCCACAAACGTTTCAAAGACGCTGGATAATCAGCACCCATCTAAACATGCAGCTCCTCCTCAAACATATCAGCTTCTATAACAACAGGCTTCTTTAATTTCTTGGAGGCTTTTTTCTTCACACAAGCTTTTTTAAAACTCTGAAAATAAAGGGGGGCATGTGAACACAGTAAATAGCAAAAAAAAAAGCAATTATGCAAAGTTTCATTTCTCAAAACTTAACCTTTGGATTAGACACCCCATCCAGCACAATCAAATTTCTCGGCCATGCTATAAAAGTACCCACGGCTTGGTCCACAGTAACAATTTCATCGCCGACTGGGAATGGGATATTGACGTCTGTAAATATGAAAAACATGGAAAAATTACATTTATTTATATGTTTGAATATAATCATTATAAGTTAGAATAAATATTAAGTAGTATCCTCAAACCTTGAATTGTACGAGTGATCGACACTCTTGCATTCTCTTGTGCAATCTTAACTCCATGGAGAGATGGCTCATGTCCTTCAACAACCGGGACTTCAACAACCTTTGCATAAGCAATAATATTGCTCGGTGATCCTATGGCCAGCTTCGCCAATTTCACTTGATTATCAAACCCATCACCATCATTTTTTTTAACAATGTCATCATTTTTTATTTCAACCTCCTCATTATTGGGACCTTTGACATCAGCAGAAACCTCAATACCTTCTGCCTCCTCAGCATCAGCAACCATAGCAACAACCTCGATACATTCTGCCTCCTCAGCAGCAGCAACCTCATCAACATCTGCAACAATCTCAGCAGCAACCTCATGAACATCATCCTTATCAAGCACCTCCAGTTTCTCCAAAGCAAGGACCTTCTCATCATCAACAGAATTGGGGCTCCTTTTTGCTTCATCTGAATTGAGACTCCTTTTTGCTTCAACAGAATTTGCATCAAATTCAGTACTCAAATTCTTCCTCACAACCGGCACTTGCGCCTCTTGATCCTTCACAATAGGAATGGAATTGGAGCAACTTGCTTGTTGGGAAGGCATGTTTGGACTAGACACAGGCTTTGGCAAAAATTCTGCTCTAATCTTGGCAATTTCAGCAGCCCAAAATGCATCTCTCTGTGCTATAATTTTCTTGGTCTCCTCCTCCATGACCATTTGAACCCCCTCCCGTATTTTTTCATCAAAATTCTTTGCTTTTCTCTGTCTTGGGAGACCAAAATAGATAGATTGCTTCACGTGCCTTCCCTGGCCACGTACTCTTCCAGAATGCTCCGGTTTACCAAGCGCCTTTGATAACACATCATCAGCGCCTTATTCAACTACTTCACCTGAACTAACTTGCTCCTTTAATGACTCCTAAAAAATAGACCCAAAATGGATGTAGTTAATAAATTAGTAAACAATAAAAGCTGATGAATTGAGTTGAAACTTGAATCGAAAATCAGAACTTACGATTTCCTCAGCTTTGTGCTTCACTCTCTCATCTTTAAACTTTCCTTGTCTGTCCTGCCTTGCAAGGATCCAAGCCTTCGATCGATCGATCTCTGAAATCCCTTCAGGATGGGATTCAGTCTGCATGTATATATATAGAGGATGACCTTATTAGTAATATAAACATGTTTTAAGAAGCATTATAAATCGATATTGACGATACACAAGTCATAGAAAGCAAAATTAAATACACAAGTCAACACTAACCCATTCACTTTCCAAGTTCGCGTATCCTTTTCGAGACAAACGATGAGGATACTCATTCTGCATACTTCTCTTGTGTTGTTCTTCATGAATTTTCTAACACAAAAAGGAACAAAACATCATAAGTATGAAAAAGGAATCCAGATTACCATTTGGAACTAAATTAAGAAACAAGAAAATTGAAGATTTCCTTACGCTAAACTCGACTCCCAGATGATCAGCAACGAAAATGTCCCAGTGCGACTGCTCAATGAATGTGAAGTCAGCTGGAGGAAACCGCAGCTTCTCTGGTTCATCACGGTGTGGAAGAACATAGAGTCTCGTCAACCGACATTTGAATTCCCTCCATTTTTTACCAGCAGACTGCAGTACCATTTTCTTGGAAGTCGGTGGTACAACGAAAGCCATCTACATACATAAACCACAAAAATAAAATTAGATGAATAAGTTACTGAAAACCCAACGTGTATAAAGCAATTGAAAAACTAATGTATATAAATTAATTGTGTGGGAAGGATTTTGCATAACCTGGACACAATCCCAAATCTTTGTTTTGACATCTTCAGCAACTTCCTTCCAGGAATCATGCCATATCGGGGCTTTAGACCTTGCTAAAACTCCGATATATGATTGCATCTCTGAAGCAGCCCTGCCAAATGGTGCTCCCTTTGCATTAAATGAAACTGTAGGCTTTTGGCTACTGATCTTCCGTCTAACAATTCGGTGCATGGAGACACACCCTCGTTTCAGCAATTTTAATCCTGCAACATCGTCCTCGTTTGATTTTGGCTTAACCTTATCCACTCGCTTTCTTTTCTTGGACAGTTTTTTTTCCATGTTTTCAGAGATCGACTTCCTCTTCGAAGATACGGGGGAAGAAGTCGATGGCTTTTCTGGGTGCATTGTCCGTGTCCTGGAGATAGCCTTCACCGCTCTCATTGTGGCTGGATTTGGGGAAGACCGGGCTTGTTGTTTACATACACGGGGAGAAGAACGGGTGGGTAGTTGATACGATTATTTCTTCTTCGAAGGAGCCATAATCAGCACCTGTATTCACAAATTAAAAGTTACATTTTGTACGAAATCATCCAGTTTAAACATCGGAAATCACAGGAAACAGCTGCAGGTTTGATAAGCATCAGCCAACAGGTAAGAATTATATGTGAAAATGCATTTTTGTAGAATGTTGATGTATGCCTGCATTTTATCACGTTGCTAAGCAAATAACTCATAATTTAATTGGGACACGGCTAAACTAAAATCCTACTACGATACTAAAACAAAACAGAAAGTGGTTAAGGACTTATTTCAGGTGCATTTGAAATGACACCTATTCTAAAGCCACATTCAACAAGACCTGTGTCCACAACCATGAACCTGAACTGTATCAAATCAAAGAAAACCTATGCATTATTTAAGTCAAATCTCAATATTTCAAATTCCTGTGTCCTAACCAGTGAAAGGCTTATCTATCTCTTCCAGTAAAAAAATATTCACATGGCTAAAATTTAGTCAAAGATTAACAAATAGGACATGGGCTGTATTTCGGAGCAGGAAAAAATATTAACAGCGACATTTGCAGTATTCTACTCATTGCAGTCGGAAACAAAAAGAAGCAGAAAATACAACAGCAACTAAGTCTCATGAAAATGGTTTATAAAACAAACTTCTAAGAACTAAGAAGAGGAAGAAAATATTATACAATAACATAATAACAGATAAAATAAAATAAAAAATTGCAGAGCGACAAAAGTATATAACGAACCTCAAAGGCTGGAACTGAGGGAGTGAATGCAGAGCCGCAGTGGGTGGCGGGCGGGTTAGAGAGAAAGGTATAAGAGGAAGAAGAAATATGGATGTGCCGTGCGTTTTTAGGTCAAGATTGAAGATTTCGAAAGAGGGAAGGAAGAGAACAAAGTTAGGTCTAGCAATCGAAAGAGGGAAGGAGGAGAACAAATTTGGGTTTAGTTTCTGAATCTTTCTACCCGTGAGAATGGAAACAAATTAGGTATACACAGAGAAATTGAAAGAGGGAAGGAGGAGATAGGAGAGAGAAATCGAAAGAGGGTCTGTTTAGGTTTATTGTTAAATTTCAAAACGGCCGTGTTTTGAAATTAAAATGGGGGCAAATGAAAATTTTTTTGGGAAATAAATGGGGGCAAATGAAAATTTTTTTGGGAAATAAAGGGGGGTTCAAAATATTGCTCAAGTTTTGACATCCCTCTTTTGAAACAAAATGAATTTTTCAAATTTTTGTTAAATTAACTTTACAAATTCACTTATATAGTTAACTCATAAAATTCAATTTATAATTCATCCATAAGTGCTTAAGGCAATACAATTTAAATAATTAGTAGTGATAAATTTCTATGGAACCCTATATAATTATAAAATTTAGTGTTGATGTAAATTAGATTGAGCAAAAACTAAATAAGTCTAACATTGAAAAATTTTAACGAATACTTGTATATACTAACATATACTAATATAAACTTGTATATATTTGTATATACTAATATATATACTTGTATATACTTGTATATTTACAAGTATATATATTTGTATATACTAATATACATACTTGTATATACTAATATATAATTGTATATACTTGTATATATACTAACATATACTAATATATATACTTGTATATATACTAATATATACTTATATATATTTATATATATACTTCTATATACATGTATATACTTATATATATTTATAATATATACTTGTATTCCTACTTATATAATATCATATTATATCTAAATCATTATTTAACATATACTAATATATATATTATATACTAATATAATATATACTTATATATACTTGTATATATACTAATATAAACTTGTATATATTATATCTAAATCATATTATATCATATTATATCTAAATCATTATTTAACATATACTAATATAATATATACTTATATATACTTGTATATATACTAATATAAACTTATATATACTTGTATATATACTAATATATACTTGTATATACTTGTATATTTACAAGTATATATATTTGTATATACTAATATACATACTTGTATATACTAATATATAATTGTATATACTTGTATATATACTAACATATACTAATATATATACTTGTATATATACTAATATATACTTGTATATATTTATATATATACTTCTATATACATGTATATACTTATATATATTTATAATATATACTTGTATTCCTACTTATATAATATCATATTATATCTAAATCATTATTTAACATATACTAATATATATATATTATATACTAATATAATATATACTTATATATACTTGTATATATTATACTAATATAAACTTATATATATTATATCTAAATCATATTATATCTAAATCATTATTTAACATATACTAATATAATATATACTTATATATACTTGTATATATACTAATATAAACTAGTATATATTTGTATATACTAATATATATACTTGTATATACTTGTATATTTACAAGTATATATATTTGTATATACTAATATACATACTTGTATATACTAATATATAATTGTATATACTTGTATATATACTAACATATACTAATATATATACTTGTATATATACTAATATATATTTATATATATTTATATATATTGTAACACCCCCACATCCAATACATACACACTACATACACCACAATGTAGTATACATGTATCGAATATAGAAATGCTACGGATTTTCTTAACATTCAAAAAAAAACATTTTATATAATATTGTCATCTTTCTCAATATACATTATAGATAATAAGTAATCAAGTTGTAATACAAAACCAAATAGATATATATATATATATACATTTAGTTAATACGTAGCGGAATTTTATAAAATATTTACATGTATAAACTCTTTCAAATCCATGTTTATAGTTATACATATATTTACATTAAAACCAATACTTTACAAAATATAAAAGAAATATACATGATTGGCAAGTCTCTTCTGATCTTTAAGTTCCAAATCAACACTTCAACGTCTACTCTCACTCGGTCTTGAAGAACCCTCAGGTTCAACTCTATCAACTCTATCACCTGCGCGATTAAACACTATCGCGCTAAGCCAATGGCTTAGTAAGATAAAACATGCTAATGGTATGCTTTAATGTAATGCAATGCCACATATGTTACTGATAAGATCAACATCATAAATATAAAGTTAACCACATAATTATGCATTTCACAAATCATAGTCATATGAGCATACCACATTTCAACATCTTTCCACATTCATCATTAATCAATTATACTCAATATACAACATCTCATTTCATTAACTCATAACGTTATTTAGGACATTCATATAACCTTGACACCTATGGGCCCAACAAGTATTTAATACGATATTCAGAGTTCAGAGTTACTGCTTTGGTTCATAATCACAATAATCACGCCCGTAGGCAATATATATACATGTATCTCTATCCATGGATAGTGTAACAGACCCAGTCTCTTGGACCATCAACTCAACACATATGAGGAGATCCTCAACCCGGCAAGACTGTTACAAATCATATATCTCATATTCACAATTCTCATAGTGTAACAGACCCAGTCTCTTGGACCATCAACTCAACACATATGAGGAGATCCTCAACCCGGCAAGACTGTTACCTTTCATCATTTCTTAGGCATGCCACCCAAATCCAGAACTCTGAAACTGAATAACATATTAAACAAACAATTCATTTATTATATAGTTACCATTTCCATTCTCAAATTCTCATCACATTTAGGCAAACATGCCTTCTTTCTTTCCATATCATCATCATAGCCAATCACAATGGCTTTACATCACATTTCACCTCTTATTTGAATCATCATAGCATCTTATATATAACATTTCAATATACATTATTCATGAAACACATAACCATTCACAATGCATAACATAACATTGTTCAATCTCAACAATGCAATTAAGGCAAAGAATAATTTATATCATTCATAGCTTTAAGATCTTCCATATGCATTTGTTTAGGTCAATCATTGTTTAAATGTGTTTAGGTTCAGGTTAAGGTACCAACTTACCTTAAAAGGACCAAAACAATGCAAATAGAACAAAGTATAAAAACCCTAACCCACACATTTGAGGGACACGGGCAGCCACTTGAGGGACACGGCCAAGCTTGTGGCCGTGTCTCTCAACCAACAAATCACAGCAGCAGACACGGGCATAGGACACGGCCAAGCTTGTGGCCGTGTCTCCCAACACCAAAATCCAGTAGTGAACACGGGCACTAGACACGGCCGTGTCTCTCTCAAAGCAATCCAACACGCCCAAAATCACTTGGCTTGGCCGTGTCTCTCTTTTGTTTTGGCCGTGTCACTCAAATACACAACCCTAAAAATGGCCAACACCCTTCTAAAAGCATTTACACCCTTTTTACACAACAATCATCTCATTCAAAAGGATACAATTCATGTTATAAACACATATCTTACATATTCACCCTAGTAATCACAATAACCATACATTAAATTCATACCAAACCAAAACCCTAAAAATACAACATCACTCCTATTTTCTCAAAATCAATCTCCACCTACTTACCATCTTCAATCCAAAACCATTAATAATTAACTCTTTGGCTTATAATCAAATTCAACACATTACAACCACATCAAAACATCATATCAACAAATCACAATTTCTTTTAGACCCAACTTCAAAATTAACAAAGGAAAAACAAGAGATTTCTTACCTTAAATTATAACACTTCTTGAATCAACACTTGATCACTTCAATCTTCCTACAATTGGAGCTTACTCTTCAAAGTCTTCTCTTTGTCTCTTTGCTTTCCCTTTGTCTATGAAAAATCAGCCAAAATGCAAAAGAAGAAGAAAATACATGGAGGAAATAAAGTCAACTCCACTTTAAATCTCCACCAAGAGATTTTATCTAAGTAATTACCAAAATGCCCTCAATCAAATAACTAACCTTTTGTCTCATCTAAGCCCTTATATGTAATTGCACATTCCACAAAAATATCTTCTTGCATTGACTCTATATTTGACCAATTTATATGTTATATATATATCATCATATACACAACATATACATTTGTCTCTAAACCCTATTTCTTTCCCCAAAACACACATATACACAAACATTCACTTTCCAATATATACCAACAACAACAATAACAACAACATCAACAACATAATCAAAACTTCTAGGGCATAAATGAGGATATTACAATTCTCCCCCTCTAAAAAGAAATTTCGTCCTCGAAATTACCTAAAATCAGCTCTGAAACAACTGAGGATATTGCTCTCGCATGGTTTGCTCATTTTCCCAAGTTGCTTCTTCTTTCCCATGGTTCTTCCATAGAACCTTCACAAGAGGCACTCTCTATTTTCTCAACTCTTTCACTTCACGTGCCAAGATAGCAACCGGTTCCTCTTCAAATGTCAAGTCTGGGCTCACTTCAATAGATTCAACTGGCAACACATGAGATGGATCCGACCTGTACCTCCTCAACATAGAAACATGAAATACATTATGAATACGATCCAACTCAGGTGGCAAAGCAAGCCGATAAGCAACTGGCCCAACTCTTTCCAACACTTCATACGGTCCAATGAATCGAGGATTCAATTTCCCTTTCCGACCGAACCTCAATATCTTCTTCCAAGGAGATACTTTCAAAAATACCTTATCTCCAACATCAAACTCAATGTCTCTCCTTTTCAGATCTGCATAAGACTTCTGTCGGTCTGAAGCTGCTTTTAACCTGCCTCGAATCAACTTCACTTTCTCTTCAGTTTCTTGAATCAAATCAGGACCAACCAACTTATTATCTCCAAGCTCATTCCAACAAAGAGGTGTCCTACACCGTCTACCATACAATGCTTCAAACGGTGCCATACCAATGCTAGATTGGTGACTGTTGTTGTAAGCAAACTCCACAAGAGGTAAGAATCTATCCCAACTTCCAGAGAAATCGATGACACAGCTTCTCAACATGTCTTCAATAATCTGTATCACCCTCTCTGACTGCCCATCCGTCTGTGGATGAAAAGCAGTGCTGAAGTGCAGTCGAGAACCCAAAGCACTATGCAAACTCTTCCAAAACCTTGAAGTAAACCTGGGATCTCGATCAGACACTAAAGAAGTTGGAACACCATGTAATCTCACAATCTCATGGATATACAACTCAGCCAAACTCTCCAAAGAGTAATCCATCCGAACCGGAAGGAAATGAGCTGTCTTGGTCAATCTATCCACAATCACCCATATAGCATCATGCTTCTTTTGTGTCAATGGCAAACCAGACACAAAATCCATCGTCACTCTATCCCACTTCCATTCTGGTACTGATAATGGTTGAAGCAATCCAGTTGGAACTTGATGCTCAGCTTTTACCTTCTGACATGTGAGACATTTCAATACAAACTCAGCAATGTCTCTCTTCAATCCCATCCACCAGTAATGCTGTCTCAAGTCATGATACATCTTTGTATTACCCGGATGCATAGCAAATATTGACTAATGAGCTTCTTCTAAAATGATCTTCTTCAAATCAGCATCATCGGGTACACATAATCTGTTCTTAAACCAGAGACTCCCATCACCTCTCACTACAAAATCTCTACCTTTTCCACTCTGACAATCTGAAACAATCTTCTGAATCTTCTTATCAGCCAACTGAGCCTCCCTAATCTGATCCAACAAAACTGGTTTCACTTGTAACTGTGCCAACAATGCACCATCATCACAAACTACAAAATTAGCACACAATGCTCTCAACTCAACAAGCAACGAGAGCGAGTACACAGTCAACCCTGCTAAAGACTTCCGACTCAAGGCATCAGCAACAACATTTGCTTTACCTGGATGATAATCAATCAAACAGTCGTAGTCTTTAATCAATTCCAACCATCTCCTCTGACGAAGATTGAGTTCTTTCTGAACCCCCAAATACTTTAAACTCTTATGGTCAGTGTAAATAAAACATTTCTCCCCAAACAGATAGTGGCGCCAAATCTTCAATGCAAACACAATGGCTGCCAACTCCAAATCATGAGTAGGATAATTAAGCTCATGCGGTTTCAACTGTCGAGATGCATAAGCTATAACTTTACCTTCTTGCATCAATACACACCCCAAACCACTATGTGAAGCATCACTGAAAATCACATATGGTTTGCCTTCCACAGGTAAAGTAAGAATAGGCGCTTGCGTCAACATATCTCTCAACTGCTCAAAACTAGCCTGACACTGATCCGTCCATACAAATCTCACTCCCTTACGAAGCAATCTAGTGAGTGGAGTAGCTATCAAAGAAAATCCTTTCACAAACCGCCGATAATAGCCTGCCAAACCCAGAAAACTTCTAACTTCAGTTACAGACTTGGGTGGACTCCAATTCAATATAGCTTCAACTTTGCTCGGATCGACTCTAATGCCTTCTGCTGAAACAATATGTCCGAGAAAAGCGACTTGATCTAACCAGAACTCACACTTCGACAATTTGGCAAATAACTGCTTCTCTCTCAAAATCTGTAACACAATCCGCAGATGCATATCATGTTCCTCTTCATTCCGCGAATACACCAGTATATCATCAATGAAGACCACTACAAACTGATCTAAATAGGGCCTAAACACCCTATTCATCAAATCCATAAAAGCTGCAGGTGCATTCGTCAGACCAAAAGGCATAACTAAAAACTCATAATGCCCATACCTGGTCCGAAAAGCGGTCTTCGGAACATCCTCAGCTCTGACTCTCAGCTGATGGTACCCAGATCTCAGATCAATTTTAGAAAACACAGCTGCACCCTTCAACTGATCAAAGAGATCATCAATTCTAGGCAAAGGATATTTATTTTTAATAGTCACCTTGTTCAATTGCCTATAATCGATGCACAATCTCATAGTACCATCTTTCTTCTTCACAAATAACACAGGAGCTCCCAAAGGAGAAACACTGGGGCGAATAAATCCTTTATCCAACAACTCCTGTAATTGTACTTTCAACTCCCTCAATTCTGCTGGTGCCATTCTATACGGAGTAATAGAGATAGGAGTGGTACCAGGCAACAATTCGATACCAAACTCCACCTCTCTCTCAGGAGGCAATCCTGGCAACTCCTCTGGAAAAACATCTGGGAACTCAGCAACTGTGGCAATACTATCAATAGGAGAACCTCTTACTCTAGTATCTACCACATGAGCAAGATAGGCTTCACACCCCTTTCTAATCAATCTCCTGGCTGCAACAGCTGAAACAAACAAAGATGCTAGCTGTTCCTGTTCATTAGATACTATCACTTCTCTACCATCAGCAGTTCTCAAAGTAACAACTTTCTTTTTACAATCCACCACAGCTCCATGCCTCGATAGCCAATCCATGCCTAGGATCACATCATATTCCTTAAATGGCATCTCAATCAAATCCCCAAGGAACTCCTCACCCTGCACCACTACTGCACTATCTTTGTGCACCTTACTAACAATCACGCTATGCCCTAAGGGATTTGTCACTAACACATCAAATCCTAGGGACTCAGCATGCAATTCAGATACAGGCAAAACAGATGCACTAATATATGAATGGGTGGAACCCAGATCAATCAAAGCAAGTACTGAAGTATCAAATAAAGAAAAAGTACCAGCTATGACTGCCGATGCATCTGGCTGCCTCTGCATAACATACATGTTGCGCTCAAATTAACTCTACCACAAAGCGTCACTCGCAAGTATACGAGGTAGCTGTAGCAAAGGTGATCGCCCCAAGGTCGTTCTCTCAAGGAAGCTAAAGTGGTTAATTGCTTATCAGATTATGTTTAACAAGTAATAAAGAGATTTATAAATTGCTAAATAATGAAGAAGATTGATTAAAGTTTAAAACAATAAAAGTAAACAAGAACTGATGTACTGATTCACTTGATAAAAGGGTCTAGGGTTTGCACTTCTCTACTACTCATATGTATGAATGGTTATTCCTCTTAACTAATTCAATTTCAAAGATTAAATCTCAAACAACTCAACTAATCGAGTCAAGGAAATAAGCTCTCGCATTCAAACCTCTTTCAACTAATCTTGTTATAAGTGAAATAATCTTTTTAATAGGTTATATCTCTAATTCACCTAAGTCCCTAATTGAATTGTTCAAGTATTAAACTTCATCTCTCGATCCATCATCTAATACCTTTAAACACATAATTGGTGATCAATCAATTATATATTAACAATGTTCCATTCAATCAAGGCTAAAGAAATTATTAAGTTAAGAGTAATAACCAATCCATACAATCATAGCAGATCCATACAAACCCTAGACTAGATCAAATTAGTTCATAATGCAATCAAACATATTCATCTTATTAATGTTCAAAGAAATCAAAATAGACATGATAATATCCATTCAATGAAAATAAAGAGAATAAGTTCGAGAACAAAACCAAGTTACAACTCCTTGAAGCTTCTGAAGAATCTCTTGTTCAAATCTTGCAAGAAGGATGAAATAATGGCTAGAACAATCTAATCTAATCTAGTTTAATCCAAAATGAAATTAAAATCAAAGAAAACAAAGTTAAAACCCTAGCTCTAATCTCTGATGGCTCCAAAATCTATTCTAAATCGTCCAACCCCTCTGAAACCCTCACTTTCTTTTCCTTTTATACGAAACGTCGGCTTTAAAATTCGGTGCGCGCTTGTTTTATGAGAGACACGGCCATGTCATGAGGGACATGGCCGTGTGAGAGCCTTTTGGAGGGACACGGCCAGGTGACATGGCCGTGTCCCTTGCCAGTGTCCGCTACTGCTTCTTTCTTTCTTTTTCTTCTTTGCTTAAGTGACACGGCCATGTCATGAGGGACATGGCCGTGTTGGAGCTTGATGGAGGGACACGGCCAGGTGACATGGCCGTGTCCCTTGCCAGTGTCCTCTACTGTGAGTGTTAAATCTTCTTTGCCTTTGGAATTGGTGAGACACGGCCAAGTCAGAGGTGACTTGGCCGTGTTGCTTCATTTTTGAGAGACATGGCCAAGTGACATGGCCATGTCGCTTGCCAGTGTCGCCTGACATGGCCATGTCGCTTGCCAGTGTCGCCTGACATGGCCATGTCGCTTGCCAGTGTCGCCTACTGTGATGACTTGGCCGTGTTTGAGCATATTTGGAGAGACATGGCCAAGTGACATGGCCATGTCGCTTGCCAGTGTCGCCTGACATGGCCATGTCGCTTGCCAGTGTCGCCTACTGTGATGATTTCTTCTTCTTCATTCTTGGTTCCTTGGCTTTTTTAACCTAAAACAAAACTCAAATAAACTTTAAACAAAAAGTAAATAAACAATAACCAACAAAACATAAACACCATACTAAAAACTAGATCAAAAACAACATAAACAATGAAATAAACTAAAACTACAAAATTAACAAAAACACTAAATAAACCGATTTAAACTAATAAAATACCTAAATAAAACAATAATTATTATAATAAACAAGACACAAATCTATAACAAAAACTAACAAAACAACTACCCCACACTTACAGCTTTGCTTGTCCTCAAGCAAATTCACATGGCATAAATTAAAAACTCAAACAACCTCAACTATCATTCCAACATGTAAGATGAAATCCTTTAAGACATCAGACATAAATAATTGCAATATCCTTCAATCAAGATTTTCTTAACTCATTCATTAATCCAGACATACAAATCTTATCTCTCATCTAAGTGTTTCACTCAATTTCAAAAGTTAATCACTCAAACCATTCATGACTGCATACTACCATAAACTTGCTTAATTATCCAATCTCCCTCACTGATTTTCTCAAGAAATAATCCGAAGGTCTTTCATTTGGATGTAATGGGGTTAAGGTAAAGGTGTGAGAAAAGACATTTAAGCTAGAGCATCAAGAAATGGAGTATCTAAATTAGACAATACTCTTGCTAAGAAACTCATAGCTCCCTCAAATGGTATATTCACCGACCCTCGATAATTCACACTTGCATACTTAAAGAAAAATAACGAGTCAACTTTCCTCTTTTGATAACCAATGCTAGAACATATTTGAATTTTGTATATATATATCTTTTTCTTCTTCTTCTTCTTTTTTTTTTTTATATATACAAAATATAACTTTACATACAACATCTAGCTTAAAATGTAGAGGAGAAGAATAATCAACTCTTAATCAAATACAATGTGCAAAGTATGCATTTCAACCCCAAATAGCAATCATCATTTTTTTTATTGCTTACCCCACACTTTGAAATAAACCACCCTATTGTCATATCATCAACTCCAATCCTTAATGCAGGTATGATGAAAATAAGAACATGTCAAGTTGAGAATTGTGTTGATCAAACAAGAAAAGGTAATGGCTCAACTTGGCTCACTAAGAAAATCAATATTAAGGGAAGTCTTTTTAAGCTAAAGGGGCTAACCTAATTTGCCTTCATCATTTTAAAACCTGAGATTAAATCATAATGTGAGTTCAATTAGCATGCAAAAGCAAACTCTAGAGATGCAAAATCATGAAGGTGCACACTTAAGAAAAGAAAATCAATCATTTAATCTATAAGGCTCAAAACTCACAAAGGTGGGTTCTTAAAGATTTATATGTCATGAACCGCAGAATGTGAAAATCGATCCTGAATGAATTCAAAAGCTAATCTCTATGCTGATACTAAAGTCTCAACTATAATGCTAAAATCACAGAAAAGATCAATAAGTTCTCAACAATTATACCATGCATAACAACAACACAATAAACAAACCAAGGCAACCAAAACAAAAATTAAAGAAAAGCTCAAAGCTTACCCCACACTTTAGAATTTACATTGTCCTCAATGGAAAACAAGAATAATAAAGAGAAAAAGAGTTTAAGGACAACCTGTCTTCCATCATATCCTGGTGAGGCAAAACCTAACTATCAAACACAGATGTTCAAAATGTAAGAGAGCTTTAGGGTTTCTATTTATTAAAACTAAACATAAAATCAAAATTGCAAAATATAAAATTATAACTATGAAAAAGAAATTCAAACTAATGGGTTGCCTCCCATTAAGCGCTTCTTTAATGTCATAAAGCTGGACATCATGCAAGACTAGGAATCATGGATCAAAGTGCTGTCAATGACCCTCACTTCCTGAAATCCTTCTTTATATGGCTTAACTCTATGTCTATTTGCTTTAAAAATCTTTTTGGTTCTAGAGTTTAGCAATTCAATGGCACCAGAAGGACATACCTTAGTTACCTCAAAAGGACCACTCCATCGAGACCTGAATTTACCTGGAAACAGACTGAATCGATAATTAAAAAGTAAAACTTTCATACCTGGACTCAATGTCTGTCGCCCAATAAATCTGTCATGAACCGTTTTAGTGTGATCCTTATAATTCTTTGAGCTCTCATATGCCTTTGGGTTAAGGCATCTTTGGGTCTTCCCCACTGGTTTAGCCCCCTCTTCTAAAGTCAGTGTCAGCTCCAATTTATCTGGGGAGTCTGTCTTCAAGAAATCACCTGAAACAACTGCATCCACACATTCAATGAAAGAACATTCCTCATATAAAACAGTTGTAGGACTAGGAGAAGTGTTAAAAATAGAAAATTCAACAGTTTGCCCTAAGACAGTCATTGTCAACTTACCATTTTTAACATCTATCAAAGTGTTGGTAGTAGCCATGAAAGGCCTACCCAGCAGAATAGTGTGTGCAGATGGTGAAGGGTTACTTCCTTCCATGTCAAGTACTATGAAATCCACAGGTACTATCAACCCTCCAACCTTAACTAACACATCTTCTATAACCCCTTTCGGGAATCTAAAAGACCTATCAGCTAATTGCAACACCATTTTTGTCGGTTTTAGCTCCCCTAGTCCTAATTCTTTAAACACAGAGTAAGGCATTAAATTCACACTAGCACCTAGATCACACATGCCCTCAGTTCCTTTCCCATTCCCCACAGAAATTTGAATTATAAAGCTTCCAGGATCCTTTAGTTTGGGAGGTAGTTTATGCTGCAGAACAGCACTAGCTACCTCTGAAACTATCACCTTTTCATTCATCTCATACCTCTTTTTCTTGGTGATTAGGTCCTTGAAAAATTTGGCATAAGCCGGCATGTTCTTTATCGCATCCAGTAAGGGTAAGTTAATACTTACCTTAGACAGCATGTTGAAGATGTTAGAAAATTGCTTATCTGTTTTATCATCCTTCAACCTACTGGGGAATGGTATAGGAGGCTGGTATGGATTGCTTGCTTTATGTAAATCTGCTGTAGGGGACTTCTCCACTGATCTTTCTCCAGCACCTTTGTTCTTTGGCTCTCCTTCCTCCTTGTTCTCTTTGTTACCTGCATTCACAGAATCATTTTCAACATTGTTATAAATTTCCTTATCACTTCTAAGAACAGTCACTGATTGTGCCTGCTCAGTTTGACTTGGGAACTTCCCCTTTTGTTGAATCTTCATCTGTTGTGCAAGTTGTCCAACTTGTGTCTCCACCTTCTTAAACGATGCTTCTAGTGAATCCAGTCTCTTGTTGGTCACCTCTTGATTTTTAGCACTGACTTGAATAAAAGCTTGTAAACTTTCCTCCAAGCTCTCTATCCTAGACTTCCCTTGATTTGAGGATTGGCCCAACTCTTGATTCTGACTTTGGAGCAAATGGAAAGGCTGCTGAGAATTATTCTTTGCCCAAGAAAAATTTGGGTGATTCCTCCAACCAGGGTTGTAAGTGTTGGAGTAAGGATCATTTCTGGCCCTTGGTTGGAATCCCACCATAGCATTGACTTGCTCAGCATTACCCAAAGACTCATATGCAGAGGGGCAAATATTTGCTCCATGCCCAAAAGTTCCACAGATTCCACATGCTTCTTGAGTAGATGAAGAAATATTGTTCTTCATGTTCAGCATCTGCACTTGCTTTGTTAACTCAGCTATCTGATTTACCATCTCACTATTAGCTTCCAATTGGTTCACCCCTTTGCTTCTTCCTCTTACACTCTTCTGTTGAGAATTAGCTCCCAACATCTCAAAAATATCATAAGTTTCAGCTGCTGTCTTTTCTCCCATGGCTCCCCCAGCTGCATTATCAACAGTGTTCTGAAATTGCTGGGTTAGACCATCATAGAAAAACTGGTTCAGAAGTTGAAGTGGATAGTGATGATGTGGACACTGGATCAATAACATTTTAAATCTGTCCCAAGCCTCATGAAATGGCTCTCCTTCAAATTGAGAGAATGTAGCAATCTTCCCTCTCAACTCAGCTGTCTTCTGATGTGAATAGAACTTGCCCATGAATTTATTATAAACTTGCTCCCAAGTTGTCAGTGAGTTTTCGGGCAACATCATAAGCCAGCTCTTTGCCCTATCCTTCAAAGTATAAGGGAAACATCTCATCCTCAACTGATCCTCTGTTAATCTTCCTAATGGAAAAGTGTTGAGGGTGGAGTAGAAATCCCTTATGAAGTTCAAAGGATCTTCATTTGGAACTCCATAGAATGATGGCAGCATGCTGTAGTGAATGTTCTTCAACTCATAGTTCCTTGCTGCATCTGTCAGTCTTATGCAAGAAGTGGAAGTCCCAATGACAGGTCTAGCAAAATCTCTCATGGTTCTTTGTCTTTCTTCAGCCATTTTAACTGATTGTGCAGATTCTGACTCAAAATCTGAAGTGTCTTCCTCTGAAGTATCAAATCCGGTGTAGAGCTCAAACTCCTCTCTGCTCCTTTTCACTCTCTGAATTTCTGGAATGAATGGATGTAGCTCTCCTTCGAGTGATCTCCTGCCTTGCATAAACAAAATTGTCTAGAAAAAGAAATAATTAAAAGCAAAAGACAAAATAAAATAAAATAAAAACAATGAAAAAAAAAATAATCTAAAATATATTTATATTTTTTTTTATTTTTATTCTTTTTTTTTTAATAAACAATTTCGCCAATTAGCCTCCCCGGCAGCGGCGCCAAAAACTTGTTGCGCTCAAATTAACTCTACCACAAAGCGTCACTCGCAAGTATACGAGGTAGCTGTAGCAAAGGTGATCGCCCCAAGGTCGTTCTCTCAAGGAAGCTAAAGTGGTTAATTGCTTATCAGATTATGTTTAACAAGTAATAAAGAGATTTATAAATTGCTAAATAATGAAGAAGATTGATTAAAGTTTAAAACAATAAAAGTAAACAAGAACTGATGTACTGATTCACTTGATAAAAGGGTCTAGGGTTTGCACTTCTCTACTACTCATATGTATGAATGGTTATTCCTCTTAACTAATTCAATTTCAAAGATTAAATCTCAAACAACTCAACTAATCGAGTCAAGGAAATAAGCTCTCGCATTCAAACCTCTTTCAACTAATCTTGTTATAAGTGAAATAATCTTTTTAATAGGTTATATCTCTAATTCACCTAAGTCCCTAATTGAATTGTTCAAGTATTAAACTTCATCTCTCGATCCATCATCTAATACCTTTAAACACATAATTGGTGATCAATCAATTATATATTAACAATGTTCCATTCAATCAAGGCTAAAGAAATTATTAAGTTAAGAGTAATAACCAATCCATACAATCATAGCAGATCCATACAAACCCTAGACTAGATCAAATTAGTTCATAATGCAATCAAACATATTCATCTTATTAATGTTCAAAGAAATCAAAATAGACATGATAATATCCATTCAATGAAAATAAAGAGAATAAGTTCGAGAACAAAACCAAGTTACAACTCCTTGAAGCTTCTGAAGAATCTCTTGTTCAAATCTTGCAAGAAGGATGAAATAATGGCTAGAACAATCTAATCTAATCTAGTTTAATCCAAAATGAAATTAAAATCAAAGAAAACAAAGTTAAAACCCTAGCTCTAATCTCTGATGGCTCCAAAATCTATTCTAAATCGTCCAACCCCTCTGAAACCCTCACTTTCTTTTCCTTTTATACGAAACGTCGGCTTTAAAATTCGGTGCGCGCTTGTTTTATGAGAGACACGGCCATGTCATGAGGGACATGGCCGTGTGAGAGCCTTTTGGAGGGACACGGCCAGGTGACATGGCCGTGTCCCTTGCCAGTGTCCGCTACTGCTTCTTTCTTTCTTTTTCTTCTTTGCTTAAGTGACACGGCCATGTCATGAGGGACATGGCCGTGTTGGAGCTTGATGGAGGGACACGGCCAGGTGACATGGCCGTGTCCCTTGCCAGTGTCCTCTACTGTGAGTGTTAAATCTTCTTTGCCTTTGGAATTGGTGAGACACGGCCAAGTCAGAGGTGACTTGGCCGTGTTGCTTCATTTTTGAGAGACATGGCCAAGTGACATGGCCATGTCGCTTGCCAGTGTCGCCTGACATGGCCATGTCGCTTGCCAGTGTCGCCTGACATGGCCATGTCGCTTGCCAGTGTCGCCTACTGTGATGACTTGGCCGTGTTTGAGCATATTTGGAGAGACATGGCCAAGTGACATGGCCATGTCGCTTGCCAGTGTCGCCTGACATGGCCATGTCGCTTGCCAGTGTCGCCTACTGTGATGATTTCTTCTTCTTCATTCTTGGTTCCTTGGCTTTTTTAACCTAAAACAAAACTCAAATAAACTTTAAACAAAAAGTAAATAAACAATAACCAACAAAACATAAACACCATACTAAAAACTAGATCAAAAACAACATAAACAATGAAATAAACTAAAACTACAAAATTAACAAAAACACTAAATAAACCGATTTAAACTAATAAAATACCTAAATAAAACAATAATTATTATAATAAACAAGACACAAATCTATAACAAAAACTAACAAAACAATACATCCTCTGGGAAGATCCAACCTCCTCTGGTCTACCCTCCCTGGATGTAGCACCTCCTCTAGAACTGAACCCTGGTCTACCTCCTCGGCTGGCACCTCTGCCTCCTCTGCCTCCCCTCACACTAGCTCGAGAAGCAGCAGAATCAACTGGCATCTGCTCCTGCCTCTCAGGACAGTCTCTCACAAAGTGGTCAGGTGATCCACACCTGAAACATACCCCTGATCTACTATGCCTCCAACAAACGCCCCCATGTCTTCCACCACACTGATCACACATAGGTAAGGTGGATCTCTGAACTCCAGGAGTAGGAGCACTCGCTACTGAAGCTGCAGGTCTAAATCTCTGCCTCTAGAACAGCACTGACCTACCAGCTGACCTCTGACTCCTACTAACTCTAGGAACAAAGCTTCCTTTACCTCTTTTAACAGAAGAAGACACTGCCTCAAACTGGGGCCTCCTAACCCTAACCTCTTCCTCTGAAGCAGCTGCAATAATTTGAGCTCGCTCTACACTTCGAGCTGCTGCCACTAGCTGGGAGAAATCGTGATATCTAGATCCAGCCACTAAGCACAAGATAGAGGGCCTCAATCCCTCCTCAAACCTCCGGCATCTATCTATCTCATCAACTATAATACCCCCAGCATACTGACTCAATCGAATAAACTCAACCTCATATTCAGTTACGGTCCGATGATCTTGCTTCAGATCTAGAAACTCTCTTTTCTTCCCAACTTTATACTCCCTTGGAGTATACTTCAATTCAAATTCTCTCAGAAAATCAGCATATGACAAAGTTGGTGGATCATCCATAGAATGGGGCACTGTCTTCCACCAACTATATGCATCCTTTTGTAGCAAAGATCTTGCATAGTCAAACTTTTCCTCCGAGGTGGCTTGCAACTGAACAAAGATTCTTTGTACTTTGTCAAGCCACTGTTCTGCTACAGCTGGATCAGTAGTACCTACAAAATCTTCGGCTCCATACTTTCTCAATTTGTCATAGTGCCTCACTGATACCAAAGGCTGAGGGGGTGGTGGCTGTGGTTGTACTGGTGCTTGTCTCATAGCTTCCATCATATGCATAAACCAGGCTGGCGGAACCTCATCACCTACTGGTCTACCCGACACCGAAGCAGGTGCCTCACCAGTACTAACAATCCTAGCTCCCTCATCAGGAGCAATACTCTCAGCACTAGCCTCAACCGACTGACTTGAGTGAGGATCCATCAACACCTAACACTGCAAACACAGCAGATTACATCTTATTAAAGATCAGAGACTGCCAATCTCAAACGTATATGTCATTCAAAACTCACTTTTTAAGTAAAAAATATTCTTTTTATTACATTTTACCTAGGTTGAGAATCTCAAACCTAGGCTCTGATACCAAAATAATTGTAACACCCCCACATCCAATACATACACACTACATACACCACAATGTAGTATACATGTATCGAATATAGAAATGCTACGGATTTTCTTAACATTCAAAAAAAAAAAAACATTTTATATAATATTGTCATCTTTCTCAATATACATTATAGATAATAAGTAATCAAGTTGTAATACAAAACCAAATATATATATATATACATTTAGTTAATACGCAGCGGAATTTTATAAAATATTTACATGTATAAACTCTTTCAAATCCATGTTTATAGTTATACATATATTTACATTAAAACCAATACTTTACAAAATATAAAAGAAATATACATGATTGGCAAGTCTCTTCTGATCTTTAAGTTCCAAATCAACACTTCAACGTCTACTCTCACTCAGTCTTGAAGAACCCTCAGGTTCAACTCTATCAACTCTATCACCTGCGCGATTAAACACTATCGCGCTAAGCCAAGGGCTTAGTAAGATAAAACATGCTAATGGTATGCTTTAATGTAATGCAATGCCACATATGTTACTGATAAGATCAACATCATAAATATAAAGTTAACCACATAATTATGCATTTCACAAATCATAGTCATATGAGCATACCACATTTCAACATCTTTCCACATTCATCATTAATCAATTATACTCAATATACAACATCTCATTTCATTAACTCATAACGTTATTTAGGACATTCATATAACCTTGACACCTATGGGCCCAACAAGTATTTAATACGATATTCAGAGTTCAGAGTTACTGCTTTGGTTCATAATCACAATAATCACGCCCGTAGGCAATATATATACATGTATCTCTATCCATGGATAGTGTAACAGACCCAGTCTCTTGGACCATCAACTCAACACATATGAGGAGATCCTCAACCCGGCAAGACTGTTACAAATCATATATCTCATATTCACAATTCTCATAGTGTAACAGACCCAGTCTCTTGGACCATCAACTCAACACATATGAGGAGATCCTCAACCCGGCAAGACTGTTACCTTTCATCATTTCTTAGGCATGCCACCCAAATCCAGAACTCTGAAACTGAATAACATATTAAACAAACAATTCATTTATTATATAGTTACCATTTCCATTCTCAAATTCTCATCACATTTAGGCAAACATGCCTTCTTTCTTTCCATATCATCATCATAGCCAATCACAATGGCTTTACATCACATTTCACCTCTTATTTGAATCATCATAGCATCTTATATATAACATTTCAATATACATTATTCATGAAACACATAACCATTCACAATGCATAACATAACATTGTTCAATCTCAACAATGCAATTAAGGAAAAGAATAATTTATATCATTCATAGCTTTAAGATCTTCCATATGCATTTGTTTAGGTCAATCATTGTTTAAATGTGTTTAGGTTCAGGTTAAGGTACCAACTTACCTTAAAAGGACCAAAACAATGCAAATAGAACAAAGTATAAAAACCCTAACCCACACATTTGAGGGACACGGGCAGCCACTTGAGGGACACGGCCAAGCTTGTGGCCGTGTCTCTCAACCTAAATTGACAGTAGGCAACACGGGCAAGGGACACGGCCAAGCTTGTGGCCGTGTCTCTCAACCAACAAATCACAGCAGCAGACACGGGCATAGGACACGGCCAAGCTTGTGTCTGTGTCTCCCAACACCAAAATCCAGTAGTGAACACGGGCACTAGACACGGCCGTGTCTCTCTCAAAGCAATCCAACACGCCCAAAATCACTTGGCTTGGCCGTGTCTCTCTTTTGTTTTGGCCGTGTCACTCAAATACACAACCCTAAAAATGGCCAACACCCTTCTAAAAGCATTTACACCCTTTTTACACAACAATCATCTCATTCAAAAGGATACAATTCATGTTATAAACACATATCTTACATATTCACCCTAGTAATCACAATAACCATACATTAAATTCATACCAAACCAAAACCCTAAAAATACAACATCACTCCTATTTTCTCAAAATCAATCTCCACCTACTTACCATCTTCAATCCAAAACCATTAATAATTAACTCTTTGGCTTATAATCAAATTCAACACATTACAACCACATCAAAACATCATATCAACAAATCACAATTTCTTTTAGACCCAACTTCAAAATTAACAAAGGAAAAACAAGAGATTTCTTACCTTAAATTATAACACTTCTTAAATCAACACTTGATCACTTCAATCTTCCTACAAATGGAGCTTACTCTTCAAAGTCTTCTCTTTGTCTCTTTGCTTTCCCTTTGTCTACGAAAAATCAGCCAAAATGCAAAAGAAGAAGAAAATACATGGAGGAAATAAAGTCAACTCCACTTTAAATCTCCACCAAGAGATTTTATCCAAGTAATTACCAAAATGCCCTCAATCAAATAACTAACCTTTTGTCTCATCTAAGCCCTTATATGTAATTGCACATTCCACAAAAATATCTTCTTGCATTGACTCTATATTTGACCAATTTATATGTTATATATATATCATCATATACACAACATATACATTTGTCTCTAAACCCTATTTCTTTCCCCAAAACACACATATACACAAACATTCACTTTCCAATATATACCAACAACAACAATAACAACAACATCAACAACATAATCAAAACTTCTAGGGCATAAATGAGGATATTACATATATACTTCGATATACATGTATATACTTATATATATTTATAATATATACTTGTATTCCTACTTATATAATATCATATTATATCTAAATCATTATTTAACATATACTAATATATATATAATATATACTTATATATACTTGTATATATACTAATATAAACTTGTATATATTTGTATATACTAATATATATACTTGTATATACTAATATATAATTGTATATACTTGTATATATACTAACATATACTAATATATATACTTGTATATATACTAATATATACTTGTATATATTTATATATATACTTCTATATACATGTATATACGTATATATATTTATAATATATACTTGTATTCCTACATATATAATATCATATTATATCTAAATCATTATTTAACGATGGACTTTAAAATTTTTAATGGGTAAATAAAATATTTATAGATCCAAACCTTAGCTTTTAATACTTAGACAAGTTTATTTGGCTTAAGAAAGCCTAACTTCCATACATTGCAAATAGCCACTGGATCCTTAGCGAAGTGAAATTGGAAGAAAATCTAACTTCCATTAAACGTCCAAGCTTCTATTTCTGCTTCATCTCTCATTCATCTTTCAGCTTCATTAGTCGTGGTTCTCTCGCTGCCAAACCCTAAGCACCACTCTCCTAAAGCACCACTATACTTGCTGCGGTCTTCATTAATGCTGGCCATCTCCTTGCTACCGGCCGTCTCCTTGCTGCCGGCCGTCTCATTTGTCAGTAACTGCATTGTCCCAATTAAGTCAAAAGAAGATTATTTTTTTACTTATGAGCCGTAAGTAATCGTCCCATATAGATCGTCCCATAGAATTCATTCCTCTGTTTAATCTAATTGAATTATTGCATTGTATTTTCAGATTACTATAATGTTGCATTGATATTTTCAGGTTACTACAATGTTGTTCTGTCCCTTCAATTTTCTGCTTAAATTTCAAGATCTACAGTATGTGTCCATGCTTCTGATTTCTCTGCTTGTTTATAAGTCTTTGGCTAAAATTTGATGCCTATCAGTTGAAATGGTATGTTGAGTTCTGTCAGTGAATTGAGGATTATTTGTGGATTCAGGTTGTTCTGAATGAAGTTGAATGTCTGTTAAAACGTCTGTCAAAATTTATTTTGTTGTGAGATCTATAAATAGAAAACCTTACACTCCTGACTTGTAACCAAGAAATACCCCTTTCCTTGCTCTTGGTGCTAGCTTTTCTTTTCAATGACAACTTTTAAGTTCTATATGTGAACCCTTTTTCTTTCTCCTTCAGGTTGAACAATTACATAACAGTCCAAGCTTCGTCATGCAACTTTATTCAAACCACAACAACCATATGATAGCTGTCCTCGAGAAACCTTCATAGAAGTTAGCTGCAACATTTGCTCTCGCATCTGAGGTGAATATACTTCCCTTCCAGGTTCTATTTGACTTTTGGGCATAATTCAGTGGTCCAACTAACTGAATTATTGCTCAAATTGCAGAACTGGTCCAACTCAAAGATGGATAGATCTTGGTTGAAGGCTGATAGAAGAACAAGAGAGTTTCAAATAGGTGTGGAAGAGTTGTTAATGTTTGCATTTGAGAATGGGTTTGATGAAACAAAAATTAGTTGTCCATGCTTAAGATGCGCTCACAGTAAATCATGGAAGGCTCAAACTGTTAGGGATCATCTTTTCCAATATGGTATTGATCAAACCTATACTTGCTGGATATGGCACGGAGAGTCAAATCCAGAAGGGAGTCCTTTAGTTACTGAAACCGATTGTTTCTCAGAATCAGTTGATCAAACAAACATAAGAATGGGGCATGATAATGTCGACGATGATGATATTTCATTAGATTCCTCTGATTTCATTAACCATGTTGAAGGTGAACATGAACCCCTTTATCTGGGATGCAAGGGTTATACTAAGATGAAAGCTTTAGTCAAGTTATATAACTTGAAAGCAAAGCATGGCATTTCTGATACATGCTTCTCTGATATTCTTCTTTTGCTTGGGTCAATGCTTCCAGAAGGCAATAGTATCCCTTCTTCATTCAGTGAAGCCAAGAAAACCTTATGTGCTATGGGTATGGAGTATGAAAAAATACACGTGTGTCCGAATGATTGTCTCTTATATCGTGGTGAGAGAGATGAAGATGAGACAATTTGCCGCATATGTGGAGCCTCTAGATGGAAGCTGGACAAGAAAGGAAAAGAATTGGAAGGGGTCCCTGCTAAGGTTCTATGGTATTTTCCATTAATACCAAGGTTGAGGAATTTGTTCAATACAGCTCAAATTGCAAAGGAAATGACTTGGCATGACACCGGGCGACAAAAGGATGGTAAAATTAGACATCCGGCAGACTCACAGACATGGAAGGTTGTCAACCAAAAGTGGCCTGAGTTCGCTTCGGAGACAAGAAACCTTCGGTTAGCTTTATCTACCGATGGATTCAATCCCTTCCGTGGATTATCAACTGATTACTCATGTTGGCCTGTTTTGCTATGTATTTACAACTTACCACCTTGGCTTTGTATGAAGAGAAAGTATATTATGTTAAGTTTGTTGATATCCGGACCGAATCAGCCCGGAAATGATATTGATGTGTTCCTTCAGCCACTTATAGAAGATCTTCAAGTGTTATGGAATGGGAAACAAGTGTATGATGCATATAAGAAAGAGTTCTTCATGCTAAGGGGAATTTTGTTGTGGACAATTAGTGATTATCTAGCCTTAGGCAACTTGTCGGGCAATATCATTAAAGGGTATAATGCTTGTACTGTCTGTGTTGATAAAACAAAAGCTACCAGGTTGGCAAATTATCGTAAGATGGTGGTTATGAGGCATCGTAGGTGGTTGCCCCGTTATCATCCATATCGAAGGCAAAAATTAGCCTTTGATAACACCGTGGAGAAGTTGTCGGCTCCTATTTTGTTAACTGGATAGGAGGTCTTTGAAAGGGTACAACCACTAAGGGGCCATGTCTATGGTAAGACACAACGCCAACCTCGATTGAATAAATGTGAACCTCGACCTATTTGGAAGAAGATGTCTATATTTTTCCAACTTGAGTATTGGAAATTTTTGCCAGTTAGGCATGTCCTTGATGTGATGCATATCGAGAAAAATATATGTGAAGCTTTGACTGGTACCTTGCTAAATATACCAGGGAAGTCAAAAGATAAGGAGTCTGTCCGTCTTGATATGGCTGAAATGGGAATAAGAACGGAGCTGAGGCCAAAAACTCCTGGAAAAAAAGAGAAGTTGCCGACGACATCTTGGAACTTATTGCATAAAGAAAAGAAGATTGTCTGCTCCTCCTTGGTTGGCATGAAGTTACCTGATGGTTTTTATTCAAACATTAAGGGTCTAGTATCAATGGAAAATCTTCGACTTGTTGGAATGAAATCTCATGACTGCCATACAATGTTGCATCACTTACTCCCCATCGCAATTCGGTCAGTACTACAAAAATAGGTTAGGTGCACTATTATTAGGTTTTGCCTCTTCTTCAAGGCAATTTGCAGTAAAGTCATCGAGGTGGATAAACTGGAAAAAATGCAAGCTCAGTTGGTGGAGACCATATGCTTGCTAGAAAAGTACTTCCCCCCTTCCTTCTTTGATATAATGATCCATCTCTCAATTCATCTTGTGAGAGAGGTTGAGCTCTGTGGGCCAATCTTCCTTTGCTGGATGTACCCTTTCGAGAGATATATGAAGACTTTCAAGGGTTATGTACGGAATCGGGCTCGTCCGGAAGGGTGCATTGCTGAGGCCTATGCTGCAGAAGAGGCCGTTGAGTGTTTGGTCAACTTTGAAGAAGCAACTGTTGGTTTGCCGAAAAATAGTAGGGATAAGAACGACGCAAAATACAGACCCTTATCTGGTGCAACAGTGATAACGCCAAGTAAGAAGGACTTGCACCTAGCACATTTGTGTCTTCTCCAAAATTGTAATGACGTTCGACCATATTTTGAGTAAGTTACTTCAATTTGTTTTTGTTATTTCCTTATTTTCTGCATTTTGTTTCAAAAATTAATAAAGTTGATTTTACTTGCAGTGAACATATGGCTTCTTTGGTGAAAATATATCCACAACATGAAAATGATGAAGAGTGGCTAAAGAACATGCAAAATGAAACATTCCCTAAGTGGTTTCATAAAAAGGTTAAATCTTATAGCCCAAGAATTTACCTGCAATTTGCATCAAAAATAGGCCTGTTTCTTTATATATTTTACTGAAAAATAATGAATGCCCTGTACTTGTGAATTCTTTTGAAATATTACAATATTTATCTTCTCTCAAAGGCTATATCATACTTATGGCCAATTTAATTTTTTGGACAGATTGCATCAGAATTACTTGATGAGAAGAATACAGTAACTAAGGATATAATGTGGATTGCAGCAGGGCCTAACAAGGATGTAACTACATTCAGTGGCTATAGAATCAACGGTGTTACCTTCAGCACCAAAGAACGTGATGATACTCGGCAAGTTCAGTGCAGCGGTGTTTGTGTAGATGCCGATACAATGCTTGTGAAGGGTAAGGATAAAAATATCGAGCATACTTCACATACATTTTATGGAGTTATTACAAGTATTTGGGAGTTGGACTATAACCACTTTAGGGTTCCTATCTTTCGTTGTAATTGGGTAGATATGAACAAAGGGGTTAAAGTAGATGACTTGGGATATACATTGGTTAATTTGAACAAATTAGGTTTTCTAAACGATCCTTTTGTGTTAGGAAAACATGTCAAGCAAGTTTGTTACATAGATGACCCCCTTGAAAAATTATGGTCAGTTGTCTTAAAATTACCTGACAAGTACTATGATGAAAGTGATGATGAAAATGAGGGATCTGTAGAAATAGAACTTGAGAATGAGCTACATTTGCCAACGTTCCCATATGTTGATGAACTCGATGAAGAAAACAGTAGTTACATGCGGGAGGAAGAAGAATTGATTCAGCTGTCATGATGGTAATAATTTCATTTTTTTTAAGTTCTATTTTGAAATTATGTCCTGCCATTAATTTTTCCATCGTTTATACTTGCAGGTCCAACATCCTTAATGCCTGTCACAACTCCCTGCTGCCTGTAGAATAAATTGTTTATATCATTCACAATTTAATGAAAGATTGTTTGGACGCTTTGTTGAAAGTTTTGTGTTTCTTATTTAAATTTGTTGAAAGTTTCATTTGTACCTATCATTCGATTTGTATCTTTATTTGACACTTTGTTCAAAGATTTGGTTATATAATTTATTGAATCATGTGGTTTTTGCTCTGACACCATGCTGGTGGATTTGGTTTAACACTTGTCAGTGGAGGATTTCATTTGATTTGTGTTTTTGGATTCATTTGTGTATAGGGATTACCCTCTTGAATGAAGGCATTTTTTTTTCACACTCAGTTAATCAGACAACGGTTTCTTACAAAAAACCGTTGTCTGAACATATATTATACAATGGTATGAACAGTTAATCAGACAACTTTTTAAAAAACCGTTGTCTGAAACATCTTATCAGACAACGGTTTTTTTTGACAAAAAAACACTTGTCTGAACGTATATTACACAACGGTTTTAAAACCATTGTCTGTATGCTTAATTCAGACAATGGTTTTTTAAAACCGTTGTCTGAAACGCTGAATTATACAACACATTCGAAATAATCGTTGTCTGAAATATCATATCAGACAACGGTTTTGTATTACCAGAAAAACAGTTGTCTGAACATATATTACACAACGGTCACTAAAAAACCGTTGTCTGGTGTGACCAAAATGATAGCTAATAGACAACGCTTAAAAAAAAACCAAAAACAGTTGTCTGAAAACTAATCAGACAACGCTTTTTTGGAAAAAAAAAACCGTTGTCTGTTTTTTTCAGACAATGGTTTTTTCCTTAACCGTTGTCTGATGACCGTTGTCTGATTCAGTTTTTCTTGTAGTGCAACTCTAAGACATCTGATTGTCACCCAAAGCAAAATTTTCTGTTGACCATCACTTGCAGAGCGCATTTCTGTTTATTTATTTATTTTCGTTGCTCTAGAAATGCTCCACATGTTTCTGGCTTTATCTGATCTTTCCACAACATTATTTCCATTATTCTGGAATGAAATACCTGATTGATTGAACATGACTTGGTATGCTGAACTTCTTGCAGTTTTCTATTGTAGCAGGATCTTTAGAAAATTTACATTTATTTTGTCGAACAACATTTTTTGTACGTGTGGGAAGTAATACTTTTCTGCTGGAAAAATTAATCAGATATATAACACTTATTAATATGAGGCATGGAGGGAAAAGTACAACTTTGTTATTGTTAGATTATTTGAAGAAAAGGACTTGAGAAAAGGTGACATAATGAAGGTTTATTATGTTCATTAAAATTGTTATGAGATGGACTTTATATCTTGAAGAGGCTTTATGATATCAAACTAGCCTTTGGAAAAAAAAAAAAGTGGCATTTGAACTTTTACTGAAAGTGGAAAAAGGTTTTGCAAGCATGTAAAACGAGAACACTAAATATTTCTCAGAAAATGAAAATGAAAATGAAAAGAGAAAAGAGAAGACCAGAAGTCATTGTAACTTCTTAAAGGAAAAGTTTTTCACCATTAACTAATTGAAAAATATTCTTTTTTTCAACTGCGAAATGAGAAAGTAAGTAAAAAATTTGGAATTTTAATTCGGAATTTTGTGTAAGGTAATTTTTTTTATCAATAAAGAGAAACTTCATTAACAAGGAAGAATATTACAAAAAAGCCAAGTACAAAAGAAAAAAATAAAAGCGTAAACAATCTCCGCCATGAGAACTAACCACAAAAACAAAGATGATGCCTCCTAGGATGACCTAAAAGACATAAAAGTTGACATAGAAGCCAACGAAGAACTCTTGAACCGGCAGATAGATAAAAGCTGATGAATTCGCCATTAAAGTGGTCAGACTACTATTGCTTAAGGAATGAACACTAGATAAGACCAAATATAAGCAGACTCTCAATATGGTCCCACTAATCCATGCTCTTGTTTTAGTAGAAAGATAGAAGTGGAATAAAAAACACCCTCTATAAAAATCCGGTTTGAGAAACTGGGGACAACATGAGCTCCAAGAATCAAGGGCAAATGCTAACCTCTTAAAATTCACCGACTGCCCTACTATGCGGAGATATCCTGAAAAAGGAGGATCACTAAACAAGAGTAGCAACTTGATTAACAAAGTGGAAGAAGATTGTTTTGTTTCTAATAAAAAAGATCACATAACGACCAGATTTAGAAGACAAAATAACCAAAATATAAAATTATTTGGGTTTTCTTACGTGAGAACAAGATGTGATAATTTAGGATTGTCGACAGCTAGAATGTCAGCAATATCTCTATATCTGGATCTGAGAAAGAAGAGGTGCTGATGAAAAAAGAGAGAAAGAGAGCGATGCTCATAAATTACTACTATTGACTTAATAACAAAAATTGGTAAAATTTTGAATCTTATAGGCGAAAAGCAAATTCATCCATATTATGCCTATATTTTTCTCCAAAATATAGTAACTCTTTAAGTTTCTTTTGACAGAAAGTTAGAAGATATATAATTATGTAGAATATAGGTATATATTATCTCGATTGGATTCTATGAGATCTTTAATTGCAATTGGTTCACTACAATTTTTGTCATCAGTCGAAAGGGTAATCACCATGTAAGAAATGACCTTGATTGTCACAGTCTAGAAATCACTCTAATTTCACAATATGCACTCAATATTCACAGAGGACAATATGTTTTTTTTGGTGAAGAAAAGATAACAGTTGAGATAATTGTTATCTCTTAAGATAATAACTAAACTATTATCTTCATCATAATAGGATAATCAAATCCTATTGGAACTCTTTTTAAAATTAATATCTAAATTATACTTAATTAATTATTTCTAATTAATTAATATTCAATGGATCGTGGGCCTACCCATTCGTCATGGGTATACTAGACCCAATAAATTCAACATCTCAACTCGTACATGAAAAGACATATCTTACAGGAGGCAAACTATTTAGACATCTCATGATATCAAATAGATTATGAGACTAACATACATGTCAGAGATATATAACGTTTCAATAGTAATAAGGGTGAGTAGATATAGTATTTATTATCCTAGATTACTTATCAACTTTCATATGTGTGTTGATATCATAATAAGTTGGCATTCACAATCATGTTAACTCATCAATATAATTAGTCGACCTGTGAATATAAAGTAAAAGTGATCATTCACTAATCTTCCTTTAAGCTAGGCTCTCTCAATCATAATTCAACTTGATTTTCTAGAAATGTCCCATTATATTGAATCATTTATATTTATCTTGTAACATCTTGGGATAGCAAACATTAAATTATATCTTGAGAACTGATCAAAAGTTATATGGGTAATAATTTCAAAGAACCAAAATTCTTAGGGGTCTCACATTGACAAAAGTTGAGGCCATAAACTTTTGTCCCCCCTTCGGTCAAAATGTTCATACATATAGTACGAAACAAATGCCATAGTGCTCTCTCCTTTCTTGGGGTATGTAACACCTGTGATCCTTAGTATTAAAACTCACTCAAGTTGTTATAACTCTATGTAAATTTGTTTGATTCAACAAGATTCAAAGCAAGAGAAACTTCTCTTTAGAACAACATTTTGGAAATTTTTATTAAAAATTCAACCCACCCCTTACAAGTTCATAAGGATGTTTAAATACCATCCAAGTGTTGGATACCCTAGCTTAGGTGTTTGGTAACTAATACAAGAGTGATCCTAAGATAATTTAACCAAAACCCAAATAGGCTATCCATCAACTACCTTTGGGCTTTTAAACAATAATTGCCCAAGATAAAAAAAGACATTATCCAAAGACAAAAAAATGTTCTAGCACAAACTAAAAATTAATAAAATACAAATAACTCTAAATGCTACTCAATAGACTTCACAATGGAAGGAGTGGCCGCTAGTTAAGGATAGTAACCGCTACATTAATGGTGCGACCGCTACATCTCCTGGGTGAAACAAAGTTGAGTTAAATCTTGAGTGGATGATAGCAGTCCAAGCTTGAAGTTGGAGTCTTCTTTACACTCCTTACTTCTAGCTAAATCACTCCATAACCCTTGGATCATTGTAAGTAAAAGTTCCTTCAATCGTTGGGTTCGACCTCTTGTAACTAGTCCATCGGGTAGGCTTAAGGGGTCTTTGGCTTTCAACATGGGCTGGCCCTTTGCTGTATCACTGAATCAATTCTAAGTTTTACTAAAATTAGGAAATTTAAACAAGGTTTATGGCGATTTAGGCCCTGATCATGGCCAATTCATTATGAGAATGGCTTATAACCAATTGGCCATGCTCAAATCGCTATGAGCCTTCATCATGAATTCACTTTTAAAATTGCTGTGTACTCGGTTCAGGTATTTTTAATTGAGACAAAATTTGATGTGGGAAAAAATTAAGGGTCTACATACAGCCATCAGAGTGGGTCATATTAGCTCGCCCTAGCCTCATCGACGAGGATGAGGAAGATGGAGGAGTTCAGGATGTTACAGAGAAAGTTTGAGCATAAGATATTCGCTCTTTCATTACTTTGATTGACCCGACATGTATTCAATATAAATATGGGATATCCTAAGTGCATGATATATGTGATCTTAGTGACAAGGCTCAGGCTCACGACATTCCTACAGTGACCTAGCTAGTAATATATGAGGAAAACCTAAGGGTTAGGGTGCAGTTCCCCTTACACCCTTCGACATGGAATTCCTCAATCATGATGGGATTGTCCTAGGGTAGCTTAGCCCCAATGACTAGCAAATAGTCATGGGCTTTGAGATCCTTTGTAGGCTTCTCAAAGTGGTTTCGTCAACTTAGGTGTTGAGCACCTTCAACTTCCTTAAGGCTCGCCTGGGGGCTGATGAAGATTTTCTCTACCTATAAAGGGGACCTCAACTCGAGCTATTCATAGGGAAGCCTAAGTCAATGAATGGTTGGAAGGATTAGTTCTTCATGCTGGTACACGAGAAGGCATTTCCCTATAGGATTAAATGGAATCCCCAGCTGAGCGAGCCTTTAGTATCAAGGAAAGAGCTTGAGATATTTGAGACCTTAAGACATGACATTCTGAGAGAGAAGGGGAATATCTCAAAGCTAATAAAGGAGTTATACCATATTGGTGGCTCTCCAAAGGATGTTTGCCCTGAAACCTATTGGGGGAGATCCAAAAGATGTTCACCCTGAATCTCAAGTTGGTCTTTTATCCTTTAATTTAAGTTATTTATGTTTGTGTTTATTTATTTAAACCATAGTGCTTTTATGTAGATATGAAGAAGGAGTCCACAACCAACAAGCTTAAGAGGATGGCAAAAGATGCCCCAAGGAAGAGGCTCAAAAAAAGGCAAAGGCTAGCTTAGCGGTCTCAAAAATTCAAGTTGTTAGAGGAGCCGTGGGCACTTTGACAGTGCGAAGTGTCAAGGTTGGTGGCTCCTCCAAGCATTAGGAAGGCGGAAGGGCAGTTAAGATGGAAGTGCCCTTGGGCCACTGCCACTGTTTGATATGGCTGATAGTTGTGCTCCACAAGTAGCTGAACGATCACCACAAAGTTGAGTACCCCTATGAGTGGAGAGAAAATGGAGTCACCACCTAGACGGGCTGAGAAAAAGAAAGGGGCAGATGACTCAATTCCTAAGGAATCCCCAACCCCTTAATGTGTTCGAAAAGTTGGGTACATATGAGAACTGTGAGAATGACCCAGCACCCCCAAACCGCCTGGTTTATTGGAACCAGCCTCCTTTTGAGGTCTAAATATTATTAAATTCTTTAATATTATGACATCATCCATATTATATGCAATTAAAAGAAGAAAACATCAATCATCTTATTAAAATAAAATAAACAAAATAGGCACCCATCCAAGGATGAAAACATGCCTTTACAATGTCTAATGTCTAAAAAAAGAAACCAAAGTAAATAAAAATGAGACACCCATCATAGATGGAAACATGTCTCTTACAATAGTCCTAAAATCTTTAAAAGATAAATTAAATTACATAATAAAAACTGAGGCAGCCACAAAGTGAAAACATGCCTTTTGCATCCTTGAAGTCCAAACAAAATAAATATAAACTCATAAACACATAAATAATCATCATATAAAGAGTAATAAAATTAGGACTTAATTAAAAAGAAAATAAGATAAATAGCAAAGAATACAATTCACAAATAAAATATTGACCCCATTGACGAGAGGTCACATACAACTATCCCGCTAGCTGGTTAATGGGCGGAGGCCAAAGGGGCAGCACCCTCAAAAGGTAAACGATTTATAGGATGTGGTTTTGTTGGGAAATTAGGATTTCTATGTAAGCTAAGGGTTTATATTTATAGAAATTAGGGTTTTGGTGTTTTAGTTATTTAGAAAACTAATTAAGGTTTTTAGAAATTGGGGAACAAATTATGATTTGCAAATTAGAGAAAATATGTTTAGGGTTATTGGTGTTTAGAAACACAGATTAGGATTTTATCAAAATATGATTATTATAAAAACCCGAAGGCCACTTCAACATGGATTCTTGATAAATACTTATATGTAATATGGCTACTAGATGTTTAAACATTGTTTGAATAATCTAATGCTATGGTGATTTAATGGAATAAGCTACTGGTCATACAAATAATAAAAAGAAGCTACTGTGCATACTGTATATTTGTATATAAATTAAAAGTTAAAAGAATGAACTTTAAATAAAGACAGTTTGATAGATGAAATAATAATAAGTTAACTCACTATAAATCTAAATGAATTAAGTTAGAAGACACACTTTCGTTTGTAGATTCTACCAAAATTAAACGTTGATACAACATTTTTGCTCGCACCAACCTGGAACTCTTGGTTGAATAAAACAAGACAGTAGCTACTGCCTTATTTTATAAATTTGATGGTCTTCTCTGTGTTTGATGGCTTGTGTTTCTATTTGATAATTGTTGCTACTGCTTCGTTTAATAATTATGGCTACTCAAAAGACTTAATCACTCTTGGTTAATTGCTAATCCTCCCCCGATCCCTGTTTCTAAGTCATCTATTTATAGGAAAAGAGTCTCATTAAAACCATAATCTGCTAATCTGATGGTCATCCGGAGTCCCATCTCAATTAGGAAACCTGATCAGTCTTAAAATTAGAATTAAAAATGACTAAAAAGATCCATAGTGAACTGAGGCCCCCTAATTGTTCATGGCAAATTGGGGATTTAATTCGCCATGGACAATGGTCCATGGTGAATTAGGGCTCCAATTCTCCAAGGTTCCAAGGCATTTGGGCTTTTTAAGGCTTGGTCAGATTTTAGGATTGGATCAGATTCAATTGAGTCTTTTAAAATTGGATTAGATTTGATTTGATCTTTGAAAAACAAATCAGACTAGGTTAGGGTTTTAAAAACTAAACCAACTTAATTTAGGCCTTTCAAAATTGGATTGATCTATTTTAAAGCTATAAACTAGGTTTAAGATTTTGAAATTGAACCAAATTTAACTTGGCCTTCTTTAATTGAGATTGGATTAGCTTAGGAAAAAAATTAAGGGTCTACGGTTTGCCCCCTTCTTAAACGATCTGAGACTTTAGTAGAAGAGAGTGAAAAGCAACATGATTTTGAGCTGATTTTGGATAAGGATGGGTTATGGATCCAAACAATGGATTTGGATTCTCGACTTGAGATTGAACATGATTTGGGTACTCAACCCAAAATGGGATTTGATTTAGGTACTTGACTCGAAATTGGATTTGATTTGGGTACTTGACCCGATACCAGATTTGGGTTCTCGACCAGAGAATGGACTTGGATTCTCGACCCGAGATTTGATTAGGGTGATCGACCCAAAACTGAATTAGGGTTCTCGATCCATGACTGGATTAGGGTTCTCTACCCAAGACTAAATTAGGGTTCTGAACTTGGATTGGATTAGGGTGCTTGACCCGAAATTGGATTACGGTGCTTGACCTAAAACTAAATTAGGGTTCTCAGCCCAAGACTGGATTGGGTTCTAAACCCGGATTGGATTAGGGTACTCAATCTGAAAATGGATTGGGGTGCTCAACCTAAAATTGGATTAGGGTGTTTGAGCCAAAATTGGAATAGGGTGCTCTACCCAAAACTAGATTAGGGTTCTCGACCCAAGACTGAATTAGGGTACTTGACCCAAGACTTAAGCTCATCTAGCTTGATCATCCTTTTGTCATTTGAGAATTTTGGTTTTCTTCTAGCCAATTAGTTCCATTCTTCAATGGATTCTGCTGACCTTCTATCATTTGAGAGTTTTGGCTTTCTTCTAGCTAAACAATTCCAGCTCTTCTTGTTGGACTGACCTTTTATCAGTTGGGGACTCTGGCTTTCTTTTTTTGTTCTTCCTTTTGTAAAAAAATTTAACTATTTTTAGCTAGCCCTCATATCCTCTCTTTGCTCCCTGCGTGGCAAAATATTGAAAGTGAGTCTAAAAATATTTTATACACATATAAAATTAAGAATTAAAAAGAGAAAGTTTTGCCCCCCTGTGTATGCTCAAACCAATCATCTTGTTCCCATGCAGGGTCCGATTAATGTTCGTATTTTGTTTGGGTCCTTGTACAAGCATGCATCTTCATTCCTGTAAGGTGACTGGATCTTCCTTAAGCAATGTACCTTCTATGCCCCCCCTAATTCCATATCTGCTTCATGTTTGCTTCATAGAGTATCTATTGTTCATTTTGACAAAGAATGGACAATGTAGTGTGATATGCTCATGTATGCATGATATGCATGAATAATACTTACAGTGGTTCTATTGACTCACAGACTGAGGCAAACAGCTGAAGTGCCTTCATGGATTCCTTCAAGATGCTGTTTAGGTCTTGCATTGAAATGGCAGAAGACTTAACCTTTATGGCTTTCAATAGGTTGAAAACATGAGTGGTTGGGCCCAAGCAGCATAGAGATACATCAATTTCAAACTATGATTTAGCACATCAGTTGGTAGCTTCTTCATAACCTTGAAAATGATTATTTATTTTGCCTCATGTGTCCTTTAAGATTCGACGGTGCAACATACTTTCTTTAACTTGAAGGTTTATACAACAAGAAAATAATTTTTTTTTAAAAAAAATCAAATGTTGACTTTGTCAAATCAGTGTCAATTTACATCAGAACTTGACTTTCCTAAATCAATATATCTATAACATGATAACCCAAGTTACCATACTAAACTCGGAAATTATTTCCATTTAAGTAAGAATTGTTGCACCTGTTGTACTTTAGATAGACACATACACATTTCTTGGCCAAAGGTCTCATTGAATTTTAAAATTTTGTCTATCTCATATGTATGCTTATTAAAACAATATCCACTAATAGACTCTACCTACTAAAAGAGATCAACAGGTCTTTAATAGGCTTGAAATGGGATCTTATAAGGGGCATGGATTAAATGACAACCACTTTTAAACTGGAACTGGCATGACAAAAATGATACATCTTCACACTATAAAGAGTTTTGAACATTCTGTCATCTTCTTGGCATGAATCTAGATCTTGATTAGGATAGTCTTTGCCTTTGTAAAAAGTTGGAGACCCCTCACTCTTTCACTTTTCTTCTTTTTCTTCCTTTCTTTTTTTTTTCTCTCTCTCTCTCTTTTTTTTCCTTTTTCTTTTTTTTTTCTTTTTTTAGTTTTCATTATTTTGTCTTTTTTTCTACGCAGGGCTCTCAAAATTACTAACTTTGAGCTGTGATAGGTATCATGAACTAGATTGTCTTTCTCCTATTTCTTTGATTTTGGTCGAATCTCTGGTTGGATTAGACCAATTAAAGTCAAACTTCTTCTCGTAGGCTAAGTGGAGGTCTTCTATTGTTTCAGGTAGAAAGAACTATGATGGATTTTTGAATTGCCCTATCAAACTTGGTTATTTTATTTTCCTTTTCTCTTTCTTCTTTCTTCTTTCTTTTTTTTCCTTTTTTTTAACTCTAAGAGATTCATATTGTTCATACCATCCTATGCTTCTAACTATAGAGTAGCATGAGTCCACTTCAATGAGGATGAATCCTTTGTAATCTTGATGCCATCGAACCTAAATTTAGATAAACTTCAACTTTCTTTATAGTCTTGATTGAACATCCCTTTCTTCAGTCTTCTTGCCTTCTTAACAACTCAGTGATCATTAGACTTGTCATAAGAGTCATAACAACTCAAGGTAGATTATTGGAGTTTACAAGCCAATAAAACCAAGCTAAAAAATTTAATGAAGGCTCAAAGGGATAAACTAGGGATTGATATTAATAAGGCGAATACTAGTTGTTGGCTAACCAAACAATGCCTAGATCATTTCTCCCTTAAATAAGCGGAGTTCAATTTCAGCACCAAAGTTCATCAAAGCATGTTCTAAGATTGTCTAGGATCTAGACAAAGGTAATTATGCAGGAGCCCTCTCTAAGTAAGCATACACAACTTAATGCTATAGAACAATTCCCTCACTTAGTAAAGTCATTCGGATCATGATGCATAGATACACTAATTTATGAATATCAAGGTATACTCATCATCAGTTGGACACAAAAATGAATAAAGACCAATAAAAATTTAATGAAAGTAATTTATTCAAACAATCTTAATTTAAAAAAAAACATAATTGTTCCAAAAATATTAAAGAAAGCAGAAGTAAAATAAGTAGCACTCAAGCCTAAGAAAGTTTGTTGAATTACAATCAATGGTGATTCATCTACTTGGACATGTCAGGGGCAATGGTCATCACATCCCCATCCACAATTCCTCCATCTACATCTTGAAAGGACGACAAGATAGAACTTTCCATCAATCCTTCTTCTATCATGAAGGTTGCTGGCGGTGGCACTCTTCCAAACTTAGGCAATGAGTTACTTTTAGTATTGGGTTTATCGGGCTTGGGAAGCTTGCCACTGTCGATCAAATCTTGGATCTCATGTCTTAATCGAGCACACTTATCTATATCATGCCCTTGCATTTGATGAAATTGACAGAAGGCCTGAGCATCAAAGTTTGGCGGAAGAGGTCATGTAGCGGTTGAAGAGCCAATGGCTATAATAATCCTTTCTCTGTAACTTGTTGAAAAACCAAGACAGAGGTTTGTCCAACTTTGAAAACTATCTTCTATTTGCTTGACTAATTGTTACATTGACATTCACTGACTTTTGTGTACCCTGACCACCAGACTGATAACTTCCCTTATCATTTCTTTTTCTAGCAAAATGATTCTTCTCTCTTTACCATTCTTCTATTTGCAGTCTAGCTTGGAGAAGGTCTTTAAAATCTCTGATAAGGAGGTGGGATATACTTTCATGAAGATTAGGCAGCACCGCTCTCACAATCATCCTAATATGATCTGACTCATCCGGCATTTTCTTGATCAATGCATCTTTGTTCCTCCACCTTTTTACATAGACAACAAAATTCTCATTTTGTTTCTGCTTGATTGATTCTACCTCCATCAAAGTAACTTTCGATTCTACATTATACCCATACTGCTGGATGAAGGCTTTGTACAACAAATTTCAGTTCTTTTGAGTACTTTTCTCTAAGGTGCTAAACAAATTTTACATACAAATGAGGATTCCTTGTGCCATTGTACTTAGCAAAATCATACATTTTGAATTTGTGAGGGATTCCTTCATCATCTTCAAATAGCTTGTCAACTTCTGACTCCTCTTTGGCCTTCATCTTCTTCTCAAAATTTTTTTCTAGATTAGCAATCATCTTCTCGACATTGGCAGATTAAACTTTTTTTTTATGTAGTCTTCTTTTCTTTCTTATCTTCTTGTTGATCTTAGAAGCACTATTCCCAGTCATCATCATCCATAGCTTCTTTTCCTTCATCAGAGGCCACTTTGACTATCTTTTCCATTCCCTTATCCTTTTGCTTTTTGTTACTAGCAGATGCTTCAACATTGTTGTCCTCTAATAGTGAAAGTTGTTGGCTTCTTACAGTTTCAGCTAGGGTTTCCTTTAATTCTTCTATCTTGGAGTTGAGGGCATCATTCACCAATTTCTGAACTTGCTCAGGATCCATTGCTTTTTATGTGAAATTGACTAAATTCTCATTGAACTTTGAGTCACTAGCATAGGTTGGATTGTTGTAAGCTCTTAAACTACGGTACTCCAAGTCTATGAGCCAGAAAGGATCAAGGATATGAGATGCAACACATGTATTCTTGGATACACAAGTAACAAACAAACAAAACAAATCAACTCAACATGATAGGAACAAACCTTCCAATCTTATAACTTCCAAACACGAATGACATGTCTCTTTTTCTAGGTATATATCCAACAAAATACCAATATGGGGTATCTTATTTTTAAATAATTCCCTCAGACATTTCAACTAATAGTTGTATTTTTAAATTTAAAAATTGGTCCATGCTAATTTCCATTGGTCCAACAAAAAGATAGGTTTTATGCTATATAAGGGTTTATCATAAATAAATTTCCATTTTGAAAAAACAACTAGTGATTCATACTTCAAATAAGCCTATGATTAATAAGTCTTAGTGTAAACTAGGCCCATAATTAATTTTAAGTATTCCATAATTGACCTAACTAGTTGTAAGCCCATTAAAGAAAAAGTTGTGAAAAAGATTTTTAAAATGGTTTTGTTTCAAAGCCCATTGTAAAAGATTTGTAAAAATGAATTTTGGGCTTTTGGATTGGGCCATGAGGTAAAAAGAATTTTTGACCCATCTTGGAAAAGGTTTTATGTCAAAAGACCATCTTTAAAAAGTCTTAAAAATAATTTTGGTCTTTTGGGTTTTAAAAATTATTTTGGGCTTTGAAAATTATTTTGGGTTTATAATATAATTAGGTCATATTAGAAAAATAACAAACCAAATAGATCATGATTCAAACTAAGATATATCAAACATAGTCAAAGAGCAAGCAATTGGGTATAAACCTAAGGAAAGTAACTAGGCCAACTACATGAGCTTTAGTCATTGGGTTGACAAGCTTAGGTTCCCACAACAAGTATAGACCAAATGGTATGAGACTATGAGTGGTTATGCCATGCTCAATCTCCTTACCTTGAGTGAAAGTATGGTATCTATGAGTGAGGATAAACTGTAGACCCCTAATTTTGGCCCTAAGCTAATTCGATCTCAATTAAAGAAGGCCAAGTTAAATTTGGTTCTATTTTAAAAGCTTAAACCTAGTTTACGCTTTAAAATAGATCAATCCAGTTTTGAAAGGCCTAAATTAAGTTGGTTTAGTTTTTAAAACCCTAAACCTAGTTCGATTTATCATTTAATAGGTGTAATTCAATTTTAAAGAATGAAAATAAACCGGACCCCACCAAAACAGCAAACCATGACTAATTGGCTATGCCAATTCACCATGGTGGAGTGACCATAGCAAATTGGCAAGCCAATTTTCCATGGACACTCATCCATTGCGAATTGGCAATTGCCAATTCCCCATGGATGGCTTACCATGGTGAATTGGCAATTTCCAATTCGCCATGGTCCACTAAACCGGTCCTAATTTGGCTTATTAATTTCGTAATTAAGATGGATATCGTTGGAACCATCGGATTAAGTTTTTAGATTTTATTTTAAACCTAATAATTCCTATAAATACTAATGTTTAAGATTAAAAAAGGGGATGGTGAAGAGCATAGAACCAGTAGCTAACACAGTTTAACAAAAACAAAAACAGAAGCAACAATCAGGAGATCTTGAGCCAAAAACTTCAATTGATCCAGGTAGGCAGTAGCAGAGGGCTTGTTTCAATTCATTAACTCTGGTGGAATCAATAACGGAAGTTTATCTTCAACTATTAAATCCATTTAAAGTTATAGTGGCTTGATCTATAGATTTACAATTTGTTTCCACATATAATGAGTGTGTTTCATTTGAAAAAATATCAACTAGTGAGTGGAAAGCCATTTTAACCAGTATCAAAATTAATCCTAGATTGCATGAAGAGTTATTGTCATTTGTTTAATCTAATAACCAAATTCCCAGTATAATAAAATTATCTTTTTTAAACCTAAAAGGCCTAAACCTTCAAACCCTAATCTCATCCTTTTTTTTGTGAATCAAAACCTCAAGTCCAAAATACTAATGACCTCTACCTTAATTCTTAAAACCTAAACAAAATTCTAGACATCCAGAAACCCTAACTATACCTAAACTAAACCCTAATTCCAAAAAATAAAAACTGCAAGTCCAAAACATCCAGAAACCTTCACCTTTAATACAAAACCCTAAAACCCAAACCCTAACTTACAAAACCCTAAAACCTAAACCCTAGCTACCAAACCCTAATTTGTTAAAGCCTTAATTCCTCAAAACCCTAATTCCTTAAAACTTTAATTTCTTAATTTATTCCCAAACATCCAGTAAAACCTAATCCGTTCCTAAAATACCAAAACACCCTAACTCAAGGTTTAAGCCCTAATTTTGTACATTTGAATAATTAATATATGATTGAGTTCTAGTTTTGATTATTTATTTTATTATTATATGTTCATGATTTATTTATAAATGGATGTTTTATTATTGTGGATGTTTGTATAATTTAATTTGCTATTTGTTTGATTTCATAAATTGTAAAAGACATGTTTCCACTTTGTGGGTGCCTCGGTTCTTTTATGTAATTTTATTTACCGTTTAAAGATTTTGGGACCATTGTAAAGGACATGTCTCCACCTTTTTGGTGGGTGTTCTATTTATTTTAGACATTGGACATGGTTGTAAGGGTATGTTTTCATCTCGTATGGGTGCCCATTTGTTGTTTTGTTTTGAACATTATTTTGATTTTAATACAATGATGTTTTGTTTTATTTGTAGTATGCAGTATGGATTATATCATAATAATTAAGAGTTTTATAATATTTAGACCTGAAAAGGAGGTTCCAATAATCGGGCACTGTGGGGCTGCTAGGGATTCCTTAGAAATCGAGTCATCCAAATCTTTCTTTTTTCCGGCCCAGCTGGGTGGCGACTCCATTTTCTCTGGGTTTAGGCCTGTGTTCTCTAAGGCTTTGAGCCTAATAATGCCAAAGTCGCAAGAACCATTCCACATGGGAGTGGGAGAAAATTTTTTTGCTCACATTGGCGACTCTATTGTGGATAAGAGAGGTTCATTTCGTTGGTCTTTATATTATTTTATTCTTTTTTATCATGATATTGTCCATTGTATCATATTAGACTGCATTATGTGCGTAAGTTAGGATGCCCGTGTTACCCGTGTTGTGTTATATAAGGGATACCATACTTTTACTCAAGGTATGAAGATCGAGCATGGAATAAATACTCATAGCCTCGTACCATTTGGTATATACTTGCTATGGGAACCTAAGTTTTTCAATCCAAAGACTAAAGCTCATGTAGTTGGCCTAGTTACTTTTCTTAGGTTTATACCCAACTGCTTGCTCTTTGACTATATTTGATAAATCTTAGTTTGAATCATGACTTATTTGGTTTGTTCCATTCCTAATATGACCTAATTATATTGTAAGTGTAGACCCTTATTTTTTGATCAAGTCCAGTCCAACACTAAATAAAAGGCTATTAAGTGAACTATGAATATTTAAAATAGTCTGAAATAATTTTTATAATTTTTATTATTTATTTTATTAATAATAATATAATATTTATTATTTAAAATAAAAAGGGAAAAAGAAAATATAAATATTTTTTTAAAATATAATATTTATTTTTAATAATAATAATAATAATAAATAAAAATAAATAAATTGGATGATGAAGGGCATACCAATTCGCCGTGGGCAAGCCAATTCGCGATAGGGCGTGCCCACGGCGAATTGGGCATGCCCAATTCACCATAGGGTATGCCCATGGTGAATTGGGGCATGCCAATTCACTACAGGACGTGCCCACAGCGAATTGGCTTGCAGCCCCCGCCTAGCCTGGCAGTAATTGGCCCAGCAGCCCGCTCCTGCGGCCAGTTTTTTTTTACAAATCTTTATTTAGCTTGGTTTTTAATATTTTCCATAATGGTTGAATTTTACTTAACTAGCTAAGATTAAGTTTTTGATTTTTCCTATAAATAAGGCATTAAAACACAGAAATAGGGACGATACAATTATTCAAGAATTATTGGGGGACTTTGGCAATTGATTCGGGCTGGACTTTGAGTGATTTTTGGAGAGAGCAACGAGTGAATAAATTCAAACAACAAGGAGATTTTCCTTGGGGACTTTTGGGATTTTGAACGGAAACAAAAACAATGAGCAACAAAGCTTGAACATCAAATAGTGAAGCAAAAAAATATCAAGCAGTGAGCAGTGAAACTAAACTATTAAACAAGGCAGTAGTTGAGCATATTGTCTTGTGTTCAATTCAACCAACAAGTGTGAGGTTGGTGCAAATGAGAGTTTGGATCAAAGCTTGATTATTGGTGGAATCAACAAACAGAGGTATGTCTCCTAAATTAATCTATTTAACATAGCGTACCAAGCTTGGATGATGATTATTTATCCTTCATGATGAAATATAGTAACTCTTCATTCTAGCAGCTCTGATGGGTTAAAATTAATATTTTTACATGCATGATTATTTAGTTACAAATATCACAGCAAGCTTATTTTTTCCAACATTAAACTTTAAATCTTATTTTCATAAATTCCAATCCATTCTAGTAAACTTAAACCATAAACCCTAAATTCTATTTTCTTAAAACCTAAAACCCTAATTAATTCTTTTTTTTTCTCAAATGACACAGTAGCTTAATATTTTTAAAATAATAATAATAATATCAGTTTTCTAAATCTAAAACTACAAAGCCCTAATTTCATTCAAGAAACCCTAATGCAAGATGTAAAATTAAATTTGTATATTTATTGCATTATGTGGGTTAGATGCATGATTTTTTATATGTCTTAATGAATGGTTATTTTTGTTTAATCTTTGATGAATTATTTATTTATGATGAATGATCGATTATTTTTATTGCTTTATTTGGTTTCAAGAATTGTAAGAGGTATGTTTCCATAATTGAGCACCTCATTAATTGAGTATCAAGTAATTTGGTTTATCTTAAACTTTGGGATCAATGTAAAGGACACGTTTCCACCTTTCGGTGGGTGTCCTATTTAGTTTTGGACATGGATGATGTAAGGACTTGTTTCCATCCTCGGATTGGTGTCCATTTATTTGTTTTATTTAGACATCATTGTGATTTTAATAAAGTAATTATTTATTCTTATGATCACATGTAGTATGGATAATATCATTATACTTAAGAATTTTATAATATTAAGACCTAAAAAAGAGGCTGGTTCTAATGAACCGGGTATTGTGGGGGTGCTGGGCAGTTCTCACCTTCCCCACATGTACCTAAGCAGATTTAAAAAATGTTGGATGATGCCCTTGATGTCAAGATGGATGAACTAAAGGGGGCTCTAGCTAAGATCATGAAAAGTCAAATAGCTGCAATGTTTGGGAACATTGCTGAAGCATCTGCAAGCACCAAGAAGGACAAGAGAAAGGCTAAAGTTGGTGAAGTACTCTTCGATAATGACATGATGGTTATGGATGGTGATGAATACTGGGCCCAATACTTTCAAGATACTCAAGATAAAAAGAAGAAGCTGAAGGTTATTAAGAAGACAACTATTGAAAAAACCGAGACTTCTGATGTTGAGAAGTTGATTACTGATTTAGAAAAGAATTTTAAAAAGAAGCTAAAAACTGAAGAGATGTCCAAGGTCGACAAGTTGTTCGAGGTAGACGAGGAGGTCCCATACAAGTTCAAGATGCATTCATTTGCCAAAGTTGATGGAACTGGAAAACCTCATCTCCATGTGAAGCAGTATATCACTGCTATGTAGTCTGCCCGAGCTACTAAGGCTTAAACCCTAAGGTATTTCATGCTCTCATTGGACCCTATTATCCAAAAAAATTAGGATATGTTGTATAAAGCTTTCATTCAATAGTATGGGTACAATGTCGAGCTGGAAGTTACCTTGATGGAGGTGGAGACCATTAGGAAAAAACCAAATGAGAACTTTGTTAATTATGTAAAAAGGTGGAGAAACAAAGCTGCATTGCTCAAGAGGAGGCCTGATGAGTCGGACCAAATTAGGATGATTGTGAGAGGCATCCTGCCCAACCTTCCAGAGAGGCTGTCTCACACCCTCATAAGGGATTTCAAGGACCTCTTACAAGCTGGTTTGCAAATCAAAGAGTTGGAAAGAGAGAAGAATCACTTTTCGATAAGAAGGAATGAGAAAGGGAACTACCAGTCAGGTAATCAAAGCACCCATAAGGAAGTTGATTTTAATATAACTGGTCAAGTAGAAGACAATTTTTAGAGTTGGAAAAACCTCTGTCTTGAGTTTTCAATAAGCTACAAAAGAAGGGACTATTATAGCCATTGGCCCCCGACCTTTGTCGAATCTTTTACGCTAAAATTTGATACTGAAGCCTTTTGTTAGTTTCATCAGACTCAAGGACATGAGACATATAGATGCACTTGATTGAGGCATGAAATCGAAGACCTGATCAATAGTGGTAAGCTACCTGAGCCTGATAAGTTTAATACAAAGGACAATCCTCTGCTTAGGTTCAACAGAGTGCCACCACCAAAGACCTTCATAGTAGGAGAAGGATTGGAGGAAGATATTGTCTTATCCTCCATCCAAGATGAAAGTATTGAAGACGTGGAATGAGGAGAAATTTTATTCAACAAACTTCCCTTAGCTTGAAGTGTTGCTCTTTTTATTTTGCTTTCTTTAGTACTTATTTGGAACAATTATGTTTTTAAAATTAAGATTGTTTGAATAAATTATTTTCCTTAAATTTTTGTTGGTCTTTGTTCATTTTGGTGTCCAACCGATGACGAACCTACCTTGATATTTATAAATTGGCATTTCTATGCATCATGGTCCGAATGACTTTACTAGGCGAGGGAATTTTTTTATAGCTTTGAGTTGTGCATGCTTAAGTAGAGAGGGCTCCTACATAATTACCTTTGTCTAGGTCCTAGTCAGTCTTAGAGCATGCTTTGACAAATTTTTGAGGCAAAATTAAACTCTGCTTACTTAAGAGAGAGATGATCTATGCATTGTTTGGTAAGCCAACAACTAGTATCCACCAAATTAAATATCAATCCTTAGTTGTCCCTTTGAGCCTTTATGTGATTTTAGCTTTCTCTTTATTGACTTATAAGCCCAATGATCTACCCTGAGTTGTTGTTACAATTTTGATAAATCTAATGATCATTAAGATGAAGAGGCAAGAAGATAAAAGAAAGGAATGCATAGTCAAGACCATATGGATAGTTGAAGTTCTCAAGACCATAAGAGTAGTTGAAGTTCACCTGATATTAGACCTAATATCTCCAATTTATTAAGACGATTTATCCTTGTTGAAATAAGACTCACTCTACTCCACTCATCCATAAACAAAAGTATAAAATTGTGAAAGCGAGATAATCCTTTCGGAGACAAGACAAACACAAATAAAAGAATAAAAGAAAAGGAAAAGAGACAGAGAGAAAAAAAAACAAAAAAACAAAAAAAAGCAAAAAAAAAAAAAGAAAAAGAAAAAAGGGGCCCTGAGTTTGTGCAAAACCAAAAGGAAAAGAAAATACAAATGGCAGTCCAGAAAGCCAACCGTATTTTCCTTTACCTAAGGCAGTAGAAGGCAAAAACAGTTTGACTTAAATTTATCCAACCCAACCAAAAATTCAACCAAAATTAGAGAAATAGAAGAAAGGTCATTTAGTACTTGAAAGTCCTATACTTGACAGTCCTACATTGAAAAATGACAAAATGATAAAATGCTAAAAAAGAGAGAGAAGAAAAAGGAAAAGAAAAAAATGAAAGGAATATGGGTACCAGACTATCCAAATCAAGATCCAGATTCATGCTTCCAACTGTCTAAACAAGAAATTTATAGTGTAAGGGTTTGCCGATTGTGTCACAACGGCACCAACTTACAAATGACCTTTATTTAACCCGTGTCCATTATAGATCCAGTTTCAAGCCTATTAAAGAGTTGTTGATCTCTCATGGTAGGTAGAGTCTATTAGTGGAGATAGTTTGAATAAGCATGCATATGAGATAGATAATATTCAAACTAAATGAGACATTTGGCCAAGTAATGTGTATGTGCCTATTTGAAGTGCAACAATTCTTGCTTAAATAGAAATGATTCCCGAGTTTATTATGGTAACTAGGGTTGTCATGTTATAGATATATTAATTTAGAAAATTGAGTCCTGAGGTAAATTGACATTGATTTGGCAAAGCCAACATTTGATTTCAAAATCAAAATTCAAAAAGAAAAAGAAAAAAATTTCGTACAAAGCCTTCAAGTTAAGGGAAGTATGTCAAACCGTCGAACCGCGAAAGACACATTGGGGCAAGGTAAATGATTATTGGCAAGGTTATGAAAAAGCTACCAATTGGCATACTGAATCATAGTTTGAAATGGATTTATCTCTGACTCTGCTGCTTGGGCCTCCACCACTCATATCCTTAACATCTTAAAGATAAAAGCCATAAATGTGAAGCCTTCTGTCATTCCAGTTCAAGAACTGAACGGGCATCTGGAAGGAGTCAATGAGAATACTTTAACTGATCACCTCAGTCTGTGAGTCAATGGAACCACTGTAAGTGTAATCCATGCATATCATGCATACATGAGCATATCACATTGCATTTTGTTATCTTGTGTTACCTATCATTTGTCAAAGTGAACAGCAAATACCATGTGAAGTAAAGAATCAAAAGAAGATATTGAATTAGGGGGCATGAAAGGCCCATTTCTTGAGGAAGTTTCAGTCATTCTGCAAAAGAAGAAATGCATGCTTGTCCGATGAAATACAAACATCAATATGAACCTGCATGGGAAAAATCATTAGTGTGAGCCTACACAAGGGGTAAGGGGGCAAGGAGAAGATATAAGGGGCCAGCAAAAGTGCAAAGGAAGAACAAAGAGAATAAAAAAAAAGAAGAAAATTAAAACTCTCAAAAGAATGAAGATGCAAAAGATAAAAGATCATTCCAACTAGAAGAGCTAAGGCCAATATAGGACAAAAGTCAAAAGGATGAAGATCCAATTTAAAGGGTGCAGACCCAAGGTCAAAAGGGTGAAGATCCAATTCAAAGGGTGAAGACCCAAAGTCAAAAGGATGAAGATCCAGTTTCAAGAGTGAAGGATGAAGATCCAATTTTAAGGGCGAAGACCCGATCTCTAAGGGTGAAGACCCAATGACCAAGGATGAAGATCCGATGCCAAGGACGAAGGTCTTCTTTGAAGGGTGAATACCCAATCTCCAAGAATGAAGATTCATTTTGAAGGGTGAAGACCCGATGCCAAGGATGAAGACCCACTTTTAAGGGTGAAGACCCAATGCCAAGGATGAAGGTCCAATTTCAAGGGTGAAGACCTAATCTGCAAGGATGAAGATCCATTTTGAAGGGTAAAGACCCGATGCAGTTCCATTTTCAAGGGTGAAGACCCGATGCCAAGGATGAAGATCCAATTTCAAGGATGAAGACCCTATTACAAGGATGAAGATCCATTTTTAACCTGTTACCAAGGATGAAGATCCACTTTCAAAGGGGAAGACCCGATCTTCAAGGATGAAGATCCATTTTGAAGGGTGAAGACCTGATGCCAAGGGCGAAAATCTTCTTTTAAAGGTGAAGTCCCGACCTCCAAGGATGAAGATCCGTTTTCAAGAGTGAAGACCCAATCTCCAAAGGATGATTCATTTTGAAGGGTGAAGACCCAATGACCAAGGATGAAGATCCATTTTGAGGGTGAATACCCACAATCCGTTGAAGAATGGAACAACCGGCTTGAAGAAAGCCAAGATTCTCTGTAATACCCTTATACCCTTTATACGTACAATACATATTTCTAGCATATGTAAAATATGCATATATGGTACAAAAATGTCACAGACCAGTTTAATAAAAAAAATTTCACATTTCTAATTTAAAATTTTAAATTCTAAATATATAAAAATTAAATAGAATATAAATATTCTTTATTTTTTATAAGAACCCAAAATAAATAATATATATATAAAAATCTATGGGAAAAATTCGCCAGAGTTTTATCTGTATTTTGGACATCCCAAAATTTATCAAAACACAAACTGCAAAAAAGAAAACACTCCTAAATAATTTCCTATCACCATCTCAACCATACTTCTCAATTTCACCAAGTTTCTCAAACATTTATACATATAGATATATATAATTTAAAAAACACTTTGTAATATCCCCATGTGTGCCCTAGAAGTTTGGATATAATTATTGTTTGTTTGAATTATGTGTATATGTTATGTTGATAAGAAAGAAATTAAAAAGGGAATGTGTATGTATTGTTTTAAAAAGGAAAAGATTGTGTAGAGAGAAATGTATATGTTGTTTGTATGATAATATATATAGCATATACATAAGTCAAAAGAGTGGTCAAGGGAAGAAGATATTTATTTGTGTTTTGTGAAATGACTAAAAAGGGGTAAGTGTTTTTAAGGAAATCAAAACAAATGGATGAGGGCATTTAAGTAATTGCCTTGTTAGAATTGCTTGGTGGAGATTTAAAGAAGAGGAGAAGTTTGACTTGTCTTTGTTTTTCTTTTCTTCTTCTCTTTCCTTTGTTGTTGGCCGGCTCCTCTATAGACAAGAGAACAAGAGAGGATCTTGATGTGCTAGGCTCAAATTGAAGGAAGATCTAAGTGATCAAGTTGGTGATTCAAGAAGTTTTGTAACTTTGGTAAGTCCTCTTTTGATTTCTTTGTTTATTTGAAGTTTTGATTGAGTTGATAGATGATTTAAGAGTGTGTTGTTTGATTTTGAGATGTTTAAGAGTCTTTGATTGTTTTGATCATGGATTTTAAGGGTGGATTGAAGAAAAGAGTAAGTTGGTTGGAAGAGATGATGTTGTGTTTGTGATTAGGGTTTGTGATGAGATTTGTGATTTATAGTTGATTTGTGTTTTGGCTTGTTTTGGTGTTTTTGTGAGTTTAAGGTGGTTTTTGGGTATGTTTTGTTAAGATGGTGTGAAGTGGATGTTGATGGATAGAAGTGTTTTGTTGAGTGTTTGGTTGTTTTGGCCGGAATCTTGATTTGTGGCCGGACACGCCCATGAGCACGTCAAGGGTCTTTAGGCGTGTCAATTGTGTTGGAGGCAGTAGGTGTGACACGACCAGTAGCATGCCCGTGTTATTGAGCGTGTCATAGCTACTGTAAAATTGGAGAATTGGCATGGCCAGGAGCACGTTCATGATGTTGGGCGTGTTGTTATGTTTGAGAAGCAGAAGGTATTACACGCCCAGGAACACGCCCGTGTTGTTGACCGTATAAATGCTTCTGTGTTGTGGAGTTAGGGCACGGTCAGGGACACGCCCGTGTGGCTGAGCGTGTCAAGTTTAGGGCTGCCCTAGCTTACTTTTAATCGGATTGTCTCTTGTGTATCCCTAAGCAAGTATATGTTATTATTTTTGGATTAGGTCTTGAAGAAAGTGATTGATCATTGATCTAAGAGGAAAAAGGATCTTGGACAAGGAAGTGTTAAGAGTTGTGTAAATTGTTATTGAGGTAAGTACAAATGTTGCATTATTACATTGTTTACCTATATGAATAATGTGCTTTGTTATGTTTATATCAATGAAGGATATAATGATGTAAATAATTGTATATATGAAATATAAATTGTTATAATGTGGATTGAGTTGTGATGGAATATAAAGCCATTGTGATTGGCTATGATGATTCAATTGTGATAAATGAGGCATGTTTGCCTAGATGATGATTCAATTGAGACTGAAATGGTTAATGAAATAATAAATGAATTGTGTGACTAATGTGTTATTCCATTTTCAGAGTTTGTTGTTGGTGGCATGCCTAATGATGGTAACAATCTCTTGAAGTTAGGTTGGAATTGATCCTTGAAGCCAAGTTGGGTAGAAGTTTAACATGTTTTACTCCCCTTGAAGCTTGGTTGGGTCTAGTCCTTGAAGCCTAATTGAGATGTTACAACCCTTGAAGCTAGGTTGGGTTGGTTCTTGAAGCCGAGAGTTCCTCGAGACCGAGTGAGAGTAGACATTGAAGAATCTATCTTTGGGATTTAAAGATCAGAGAAGAGTTGCCAATCATGTATAACTTCTTTATGTTTTATAAAGTATGGATTCTAATGTAAATATGTGTATAATTACAAATGTAGTTTTGGATGTATTCTTATATGTAAATGTTTTATAAATTCCGCTGCATAGTAGTAAATATATATATATATCTATTTTATTTTATATTACAAGTTAATTACTTATTTTCTTTAATGTATAATGAGGAAGATTATGGTATCTTTTCCAATGTGTTAAATTGTAAAGAAAACCGTAGCACTCCTATATTCCGTGCACGTATGTTACATTGTGGTGTTGTGTAGTGTGCGTGTACAGGGTGTAGGGGTGTTACAATTGTTTTGGTATCAGAGCCTAGGTTTGAGATTCTCAACCTAGGTCAAATGTAAGAAAAAGAATATTTTGACTTTAAAAAGTGAATTTTTGAATAAATATATGTTTGGTATTGGCAGTCTCTGATCTTTAATAAGATGTATTCTGCTGTGTTTGCAGACATAGGTTGTGATGGATTCTCACTTGCGTCAGTCAGTTGAGGGTAGTGAGGAGAGTGTAGCTCCTGTTGAGGTTAGGGATGGAGATAGAGTGGATAGTGCTGGAGAGGTACCTGCTTCTGTGTCGGGGAGACCAGCTGGTGAGGAGGTTCCGCCAATTTGGGTTAGGCATGTGGTTGAGTTATTAAGGCAAGCACCAGTGCAACCACCGCCACCACCCCCATAGCCCTTGGTAGCAGTGAGACAGTATGACAAATTAAGGAAGTATGGAGCAGAAGATTTCTTAGGTACCATTGATCCAGCTGTAGCAGAGCAGTGGCTAGACAAAGTACAGAGAATATTTGTTCAGTTGCAAGCCACTCCAGAAGAAAAATTTGATTATGCAAGATCATTGCTGCAGAAAGATGCATATGATTGGTGGAAGACAGTGCCCCATGCTATGGATGATCCACCAACATTGTCCTATGCTGATTTTCTAAGAGAGTTTGAGTGGAAGTATACTCCAAGGGAGTACAAGGATGTGAAGAAGATGGAGTTCTTGAGCTTGAAACAAGACAACCGGACAGTAACGAAATATGAGGTTGAGTTTATACGGTTGAGCCATTATGCTGGGGGTATTATATCAGATGAGATAGATAGATGCAGGAGATTTGAGGAGGGATTGAGGCCCTCTATCATGTGTCTTGTGGCTGGATCTAGATATCATGATTTTTCCCAGCTTGTGGTAGCAGCTAGGAGTGTGGAAAGAGCTCAGGTTATTGCAGCTGCTTCAGAGGAAGAGGTTAGGGTTAGAAGATCCCAGTTTGAAGCCGGGTCTTCATCTGTAAAAAGAGGTAAAGGAAGTTTTGTTCCTCTGGCTAGTAGGAGTCAGAGGCCAGCTAGTAGGTCAGTACAGTTTCAGAGGCAGAGATCTAGACCTACAGTTTTAGTGGCAAGTGCTCCGACCCCAGTGATGCAGAGATCCACTTTACCCATATGTATTCATTATGGTAGGCCACATGGTGGTACTTGTTGGAAGACTGGTGTAGCAGGGGTATGTTTCCGATGTGGATCTCCTGATCATTTTGTTAGAGATTGTCCTGAGAGGCAGGAGCAGATGCCAGTAGATTATGCAGCTTCTCGATCTAGGGTGAGGGGAGGTCGAGGAGGTAGAGGTTTCATCAGAGGAGGTAGATCTAGGTTCAGTGTTAGAGGAGGTTCTACATCCAGGGAGAGTAGACCAGAGGAGGCTGGATCTTCTCAGAGGATTTATGTGATGTAGAGGCAACCAGATGCTTCGGCAGTCATAGCTGGTACTTTTTCTTTATTTGGTACTTCAGTACTTGCTTTGATTGATCCCGGATCCACTCATTCATATATTAGTGCATCTGTTTTGCCTGTGTCTGATTTGCATGCTGAATCCCTAGGATTTGATGTGTTGGTGACAAATCCGTTAGGGCATAGTGTGATTGTTAGTAAAATGCACCGAGATAGTGCAGTAATGGTTCAAGGTGAGGAATTCCTTGGAGATTTGATTGAGATGCCTTTTAAGGAGTATGATGTGATCCTAGGCATGGACTGGTTATCTAGACATGGAGCTGTGGTAGATTGTAAAAAGAAAGTTGTTACTTTGAGAACCGGAGATGGTAGAGAGGTGTTAGTATCTAGTGAGCAGAGTCAGCTAGCATCCTTATTTGTTTCAGCTGTTGCAGCTAGGAGATTGATTAGAAAAGGGTGTAATGCTTATCTTGCTCATGTGGTGGATACTAGAGTAAGGAGTTCTCAAATTGATAGTATACCTATAGTTGCAGAGTATCCAGATGTGTTTCCAGAGGAATTGCCAGGGTTGCCTCCTGAGAGAGAGGTGGAGTTTGGTATTGAATTATTGCCGGATACTACTCCTATCTCTATTACTCCTTATAGAATGGCACCTGTTGAACTGAGAGAGCTGAAAGTGCAGTTACAAGAGTTGTTGGATAAAGGGTTTGTTCGCCCTAGTGTGTTACCGTGGGGAGCTCCTGTTCTGTTTGTAAAGAAGAAGGATGGTACTATGAGATTGTGTATCGATTATAGGCAATTGAACAAGGTTACTATTAAGAATAAATATCCTTTGCCTAGAATTGATGATCTCTTTGATCAATTGAAGGGTGCAGCAGTGTTTTCTAAAATTGATCTGAGATCAGGGTACCATCAGTTGAGAGTCAGAGCTGAAGATGTTTCTAAGACTGCCTTTCGGACCAGGTATGGGCATTATGAGTTTCTAGTTATGCCTTTTGGTTTGATGAATGCACCTGCAGTTTTTATGAACTTGATGAATAGGGTGTTTAGGCCCTATTTGGATCAGTTTGTAGTGGTCTTTATCGATGATATTTTGGTGTATTCGCGTAATGAGGAGGAACATGACAAGCATCTGCGAATTGTGTTGCAAATTTTGAGAGAGAAGAAATTATTTGCTAAACTGTCGAAGTGTGAGTTTTGACTTGACCAAGTAACTTTTCTCGGTCATATAGTTTCAGCAGAGGGTATTAGAGTTGATCCGAGTAAAGTTGAAGCTATTTTGAATTGGAGTCCACCAAAGTCTGTGACTGAAGTTAGAAGTTTTCTGGGTTTGGCAGGCTATTACAGACGGTTTGTGAAAGGATTTTCCTTGATAGCTACTCCACTTACCAGATTACTTCGAAAAGGAGTTAGATTTGTGTGGACAGATCAGTGTCAGACTAGCTTTGAGCAGTTGAGAGAGATGTTGACTCAAGCGCCTGTTTTGACTTTACCTGTGGAGGATAAACCATATGTGATATACAGTGATGCTTCACATAGTGGTTTGGGTTGTGTGCTGATGCAAGAAGGTAAAGTGATAGCTTATGCTTCTCGACAGTTGAAACCGCATGAGCTCAATTATCCGACCCATGATTTAGAGCTGGCAGACATTGTGTTTGCATTGAAGATTTGGCGACACTATTTGTATGGGGAGAAATGTTTTATCTATATAGACCATAAGAGTTTGAAATATTTGGGTGTTCAGAGAGAGCTCAATCTTCAACAGAGGAGATGGTTGGAGTTGATTAAAGACTACGACTGTTTGATTGATTATCATCCTGGCAAAGCAAAGATGGTTGCTGATGCCTTGAGTCGGAAGTCTTTAGCAGGTTTAACTGTTTATTCACTTTCGTTGCTTGTTGAGTTGAAAGCGTTGCATGCTAGATTTGTATCTTGTGATGATGGTGCATTGTTGGCACAATTGCAATTGAAACCAGTTTTGTTGGATCAGATTAAAGAGGCTCAATTGACTGATGAAAAGATTCAAAAGATTGTTTTAGATTACCAGAATGGGAAGAGTCGAGATTTTATTGTGAGAAGTGATGGAAGTCTTTGGTTTATGAACAGATTGTGTGTACATGATGATGCTAATTTGAGAAGGATCATTTTAGAAGAAGCCCATCAGTTAGTATTTGCTATGCATCCGGGCAATACAAAGATGTATCATGATTTGAAGCAGTGTTACTGGTGGTCTGGTATGAAGAGAGATATAGCGGAGTTTGTATCCAAATGTCTCACATGTCAGAGGGTAAAAACTGAGCATCAAGTTCCAATGGGGTTGCTTCAACCTTTGTCAGTGCCTGAATGGAAATGGGAAAGAGTGACAATGGATTTTGTGTCTGGTTTACCATTGACACAAAGAAAGCATGATGCTATTTGGGTGATTGTTGACAGGTTGACTAAACAAGCTCATTTTCTTCCGGTTCGGATGGATTACTCTTTGGAGAGGTTAGCGGAGCTGTATATCCATGAGATTGTGAAGTTGCATGGTATCCCAATTTCTGTAGTGTCCGATTGAGATCCCCGGTTTACTTCAAGGTTTTGGAAAAGTTTACATGGTGCTTTGGGTTCTCGACTGCACTTCAGCACTGCTTTCCATCCACAGATAGATGGGCAGTCAGAGAGGGTGATACAGATTATTGAGGACATGTTGAGAAGCTGTGTCATTGATTTCTCTGGAGGTTGGGATAGATTCTTACCACTTGTGGAATTTGCTTACAATAACAGTCATCAATCTAGCATTGGTATGGCACCATTTGAAGCATTATATGGTAGAAGGTGTAGGACACCTCTATGTTGGAATGAACTTGGTGAAGGTAAGATAATTGGTCCTGATTTGGTTAAAGAAACTAAAGAGAAAGTGAAAGTGATTCGAGATAGATTGAAAGCAGCTTCAGACCGACAGAAGTCTTATTCAGATTTGAAAAGGAGAGACATTGAGTATAACGTCGGAGATAAAGTATTTTTGAAAGTGTCTCCTTGGAAAAAGATCTTAAGGTTTGGTCGGAAAGGGAAGCTGAGTCCTCGTTTCATTGGACCGTATGCAGTTTTGGAGAGAGTTGGGTCAGTTGCTTATCGGCTTGCTTTGCCACCTGAGTTGAACAGGATCCATAATGTTTTCCATGTTTCTATGTTGAGGAGGTATAGGTTGGATCCATCCCATGTTTTGCAAATTGAATCTATAGAAGTGAGTCCAGATTTGACATTTGAAGAAGAACCAATTGCTGTTTTGTCACGTGAAGTGAAAGAATTGAGGAATAAGAAAGTGCCTTTGGTTAAGATTCTATGGAAGAATCATGGAAGAGAAGAGGCAACTTGGGAAAGTGAGCAAACAATGCGAGAGCAATATCCTCAACTATTTCAGACTTGATGACAGGTAATTTCGAGGATGAAATTTCTTTTTAGAGGGGGGGATTGTAATATCCCCATGTGTGCCCTAGAAGTTTGGATATAATTATTGTTTGTTTGAATTATGTGTATATGTTATGTTGATAAGAAAGAAATTAAAAAGGGATTGTGTATGTATTGTTTTAAAAAGGAAAAGATTGTGTAGAGAGAAATGTATATGTTGTTTATATGATAATATATATAGCATATACATAAGTCAAAAGAGTGGTCAAGGGAAGAAGATATTTATTTGTGTTTTGTGAAATGACTAAAAAGGGGTAAGTGTTTTTAAGGAAATCAAAACAAATGGATGAGGGCATTTAAGTAATTGCCTTGTTAGAATTGCTTGGTGGAGATTTAAAGAAGAGGAGAAGTTTGACTTGTCTTTGTTTTTCTTTTCTTCTTCTCTTTCCTTTGTTGTTGGCCGGCTCCTCCATAGACAAGAGAACAAGAGAGGATCTTGATGTGCTAGGCTCAAATTGAAGGAAGATCTAAGTGATCAAGTTGGTGATTTAAGAAGTTTTGTAACTTTGGTAAGTCCTCTTTTGATTTCTTTGTTTATTTGAAGTTTTGATTGAGTTGATAGATGATTTAAGAGTGTGTTGTTTGATTTTGAGATGTTTAAGAGTCTTTGATTGTTTTGATCATGGATTTTAAGGGTGGATTGAAGAAAAGAGTAAGTTGGTTGGAAGAGATGATGTTGTGTTTGTGATTAGGGTTTGTGATGAGATTTGTGATTTATAGTTTATTTGTGTTTTGGCTTGTTTTGGTGTTTTTGTGAGTTTAAGGTGGTTTTTGGGTATGTTTTGTTAAGATGGTGTGAAGTGGATGTTGATGGATAGAAGTGTTTTGTTGAGTGTTTGGCTGTTTTGGCCGGAATCTTGATTTGTGGCCGGACACGCCCATGAGCACGTCCAGGGTCTTTAGGCGTGTCAATTGTGTTGGAGGCAGTAGGTGTGACACGACCAGTAGCACGCCCGTGTTATTGAGCGTGTCATAGCTACTGTAAAATTGGAGAATTGGCACAGCCAGGAGCACGTTCATGATGTTGGGCGTGTTGTTATGTTTGAGAAGCAGAAGGTATTACACGCCCAGGAACACACCCGTGTTGTTGAGCGTGTAAATTCTTCTGTGTTGTGGAGTTAGGGCACGGTCAGGGACACGCCCATGTGGCTGAGCGTGTCAAGTTTAGGGTTGCCCTAACTTACTTTTAATCGGATTGTCTCTTGTGTATCCCTAAGCAAGTATATGTTATTATTTTTGGATTAGGTCTTGAAGAAAGTGATTGATCATTGATCTAAGAGGAAAAAGGATCTTGGACAAGGAAGTGTTAAGAGTTGTGTAAATTGTTATTGAGGTAAGTACAAATGTTGCATTATTACATTGTTTACCTATATGAATAATGTGCTTTGTTATGTTTATATCAATGAAGGATATAATGATGTAAATGATTGTATATATGAAATATAAATTGTTATAATGTGGATTGAGTTGTGATGGAATATAAAGCAATTGTGATTGGCTATGATGATTCAATTGTGATAAATGTGGCATGTTTGCCTAGATGATGATTCAATTGAGACTTAAATGGTTAATGAAATAATAAATGAATTGTGTGACTAATGTGTTATTCCATTTTCAGAGTTTGTTGTTGGTGGCATGCCTAATGATGGTAACAATCTCTTGAAGTTAGGTTGGAATTGATCCTTGAAGCCAAGTTGGGTAGAAGTTTAACATGTTTTACTCCCCTTGAAGCTTGGTTGGGTCTAGTCCTTGAAGCCTAATTGAGATGTTACAACCCTTGAAGCTAGGTTGGGTTGGTTCTTGAAGCCAAGTTGGGTTGATACTTAGCATGCTTTGTTCCCCTTGAAGCTTGGTTGAACTTAATCCTTGAAGCCTAGTTGGGTATATGATAATGATAAATGTGATAATAAAACCAAAGCATTAACTCTGAAAATTGAATGACATATTAGTGTATTTTGGGCCCATGCTTGTCTTTGTTTAAATGTGATTTATTGATGGTAAAATAATTGAATAATGAGATCCATGGAAGGACTTTGAATTGTGATATGCTTATGTGAGTATGATTGGTGAAATGTAAAAGTGTGGTATTATAATTCCACCTATGATGTTGTATTCATTAGTCATATGTGTGACATTGCATAGCATGAAAGCATAATGTTTTTATACTTTGTACTACTAAGCCGTTGGCTTAGCGCGATAATGTTGATCGCGCAGGTGACAGATTAGAACCTGAGAGTTCCTCGAGACCGAGTGAGAGTAGACATTGAAGAATCTATCTTTGGGATTTAAAGATCAGAGAAGAGTTGCCAATCATGTATAACTTCTTTATGTTTTATAAAGTATGGATTCTAATGTAAATATGTGTATAATTACAAATGTGGTTTTGGATGTATTCTTATATGTAAATGTTTTATAAATTCCACTGCATAGTAGTAAATATATATATATCTATTTTATTTTATATTACAAGTTAATTACTTATTTTCTTTAATGTATAATGAGGAAGATTATGGTATCTTTTCCAATGTGTTAAATTGTAAAGAAAATCGTAGCACTCCTATATTCCATGCACGTATGTTACATTGTGGTGTTGTGTAGTGTGCGTGTACAGGGTGTAGGGGTGTTACACACTTACTTTCCCATTTCAAATACATTGACCCAAACATTCTTTATAATATACAATACGTAAAATCCAAAACATTATGTATTATGCATAAAACTAAAAAATGTATAATAACATAAAAACATATATACATGCTGCTGGTAGTGTTTCTGATCTCGATAGCAACTCAACAAGCTCAGCTACAAGTCTAGACCCGACCAGGTCTAGAAGAACTCTCTGGCTCAGCTGGGTCTACCCTGCCACCTGTGCGATGGAAACAATCATGCTAAGCCGAAGCCTAGTGGTACAAACTTTGATAATAACAAAATAACTCTGCAATACCAAATGCACAATGTATATAGATGTCAAATCAATCCACTTTCTTATATTTTTCAAATACAACTCATAACATTATATTGCTCAATTGTATCATAATTCCTAATTCACATTAAAACAAAGACAAGCATGGGCCCAAAAAGGATCTAATGTGCTATTCAAATTTCAGAGTTACTGGTTTGGTCCATAATGACACCATGTACCCAAATCCAATTCAGCCTTGGGTCCAAGTATCCAAAATATTTTTGAGTCTAGAACTCAACTCGGGTCCAAAACCCAATCCATTTCCAATCCCGGGTCGAGAACCCATCCTCATCTAAAATCAACTAAAAAATTATGTTGCTTTTCACTCTATTCTACTGCCGTCTCAGATCGTTCAAGCATGGAGCAAACTGTATACCCTTATTTTTTGACCAAGTCCAGTCCAACACTAATTAAAAGGCAATTAAGTGAACTACGAATATTTAAAATAGTCCGAAATAATTTTTATAATTTTTATAATTTATTTTATTAATAATAATATAATATTTATTATTTAAAATAAAAGGGAAAAAGAAAATATAAATATTTATTAAAATATAATATTTATTTTTAATAATAATAAAAATAAATAAAAATAAATAAATAATTACAAAAATTGAACAATGAAGGGCATGCCAATTAGTGAAAGGGCGTGCCCACGGCGAATTGGGCATGCCCAATTCGCCACAGGGTATGTCCACAGTGAATTGGGGCATGCAATTTGCCGCAGGGCATGCCCATGATGAAATTGGCTTGCAGCCTGTGCCCAGCCTCGTAGCAGTTGGCCCAGCAGCCCGCGCCTGCGGCCAATTGTTTTTACAAATCCTTATTTAGCTTGGTTTTTAATATTTCCTTAACGGTTGAATTTTCCTTAACCACCTAAGATTAGATTTTTGATTTGTCCTATAAATAAGGCATTAAAACACAAAAATAGGGATGATAAAATTATTCAAGAATTATTGGGGGACTTTTGCAATTGATTCGGAATAGACTTTAAGTAATTTTTGGAGAGAGAAATTAATGAATAAATTCAAACAGCAAGGAGATTTTCCTTGTGGGCTTTTGGGATTTTGAACGGAAACAGAAACAGTGAGCAACAAAGCTTGAACATTAAACAGTGAAGCAACACATTATCAAGCAGCGAGCAGTGAAACTAAACTATTAAACAATGCAGTAGCTGAGCATATTGTCTTGTGTTCAATTCAACCAACAAGTATGAGGTTGGTGCAAATGAGAGTTTGGATCAAAGCTTGATTATTGGTGGAATCAACAAATGGAGGTATGTTTCCTAAATTAATCTATTTAACACAACATACTAAGCTTGGATGATGATTGTTTATCCTTCATGATAAAGCCTAGTAAAACTTGATTCCAACAGCTCTGATGGGTTAAAATTAATATTTTTCCATGCATGATTATTTAGTTACAAATATCACAACAAGCTTATTTTTTCCAACATTAAACTTTAAATCCTATTTTCATAAATTCCAAACCATTCCAGTATACTTAAACCATAAACCTAAATTCTGTTTTCTTAAAACCTAAAACCCTAATTAATTCTTTTTTTCTCAAATGACACAGTAGCTTAATATTTTTAAAATAATAATAATAATATCAGTTTTGTAAATCTAAAACTACAAAACTCTAATTTCATTCAAAAAACCCTAATTCAAGATGTATACTTAAATTTTTATATTTATTACATTATGTGAGTTAGATGCATGATTTATTATATGTCTTAATTAATGGTTATTTTTATTTAATCTTTGATGAATTATTTATTTATGATGAATGATCGATTTATTTTATTGATTTATTTTGGTTTCAAGAATTGTAAGAGGTATGTTTCCATGATTGTGTACCTCATTAATTAAGTATCATGTAATTTGGTTTATCTTAAAATTTGGGAACAATGTAAAGGATACATTTCCACCTTTTGGTTGGTGTCCTATTTAGTTTTAGACATGGATGATGTAAGTACATGTTTCCATCCTCGAATGGGTGCCCATTTATTTGTTTTATTTAGAAATCATTGTGATTTTAATAAAGTAATTATTTATTCTTATGATCGCATGTAGTATGGATAATATTGTTACATTTAATAATTTTATAATATTAAGACCTGAAAAGGAGGTCGGTTCTAATGAAGTGGGCGTTGTCGGGGTGCTAGGCCATTCTTACCTTCCCCACACGTACCTAACTTTTCGAACCCATTAAGGGGTTGGGGATTCCTTAGGTATCGAGTCATCCACCCCTTTCTTTTTCCCAGCTGTCCGGGTAGCGACTCCATTTTTCTCTATGTTTAAGCCCATGTTCTCTAAGGCCCTGAGCCTAACAGGGCTGAAGTCGCAAGAATCATTCATCGTGAGAGTGGGGGCAAAAATTTTCACTCACAATGGCGAATCCACTGGGGATAAGAAAAGTTGACTCTGTTGGACTTTTTATTATTTTATTCTTTCTTATTATGAGATTATCCATTGCATCATTTAGATTGCATCGTGTGTGTGAGTTAGGATGCCCGTGTAACCCGTGTTGTGTTATGTAAGGTATACCGTACTTTCACTCAAAGTATGTAGATCGAGCATGGAATAACCACTCAGAGCCTTGTACCTTTTGGTATATACTTGCTATGGGAACATAAGTCCTTCAACTTAAAGACTTAAGCTCATGTAATTGGCCTAGTTACTTTCCTTAGGTTTTTATCTCAAATGCTTATTGTTTGACTATGGTTAAATTATCTTGGTTTAAATCATGGCTTATTTGGTTCTTTTTCGAATATGACCTAATTACATTGTGAGTTCAAAAAAAAAAAATTTTCCCTCTAAATCCAAAAGACCAAAACTATTTTTAAAATTTTCAAAATGGACTTTGGACACAAAAATTTTCCAAAACAAGTCAAAAATTCTTTTCTCATGACCCAAATACAAAGCTCAAAATCCATTTTCTTCTAAAATCTTTTTACAATGGGCTTAGAAACAAAATCATTTTCACACTCTTTTGAAAGAGCTTATGAATATTTAGGTCAATTATGGAAAATATCAAAAATCAATTTGTGAGCCTAGTTTATACTAAGAATTATTAATCATGGGCTTGTTTTTGGCATGAATTATTAGATATTTTTTCAAGTGAGAAATCTATTTATAATAAACCTCTTAATTTAGTTTTAATCCAATATAGCATAAAAACTATTTTAATTGAGATTCAATGCATTAAAGCCTAATTAATGGAAATTATCATGAACTGATTTCTATGTTTGAAAATATAACTATTAGTTGCAATGTCCAAGGGAATTATTCGAAAATAAGATACCGCATGATGGTATTTTGTTAACTATAAACCTAGAAAAAGAGACTCGCCATTTGTATGTGGAAGTTATAATGTTGAAGGGGTGTCCTAACTATCTTTATTTATTGCTTGTGCATACATGCATGCATACATATATCTACATCTTATATCATTGATCCTCTCTAGCTCACAACCCAGAATTACAATAGTTCAAAAGCCTATGACAATCTGGCCTACGCCAGTGATGAAGAATCCAGTAACAACTCAGTTAGCTTCTCACCAAAATGTTGGATGATGCCCTTGAAGTCAAGATGAAAGACCTAAAGGGGGTCCTAGCTAAGATCATGAAAAGTTAAATAGCTGCAATGTTTGGGAACACTACTGAAGCATCTGCAAGTGCCAAGAAGGACAAGGGAAAAAGCTAAAGTTGGTGAAGTAGTCTTTGATGATGACATGATGGTTATGGATGGTGATGAATACTTGTAACACCCCTATACCCCGTATACGTACACAGCATGCTAATACGATCATAATATACGTATACTGAATATAGAAATGCTATGGTATAGTTAACAAATAAATCATCCTTTTACAAAAACATGAACAAATTGAAATCATTTAAAAGAAGTTATAAAAGATTAAAGATAAAATGTTTATTTAAAAGCAACGGAAAATATAACAATTATTTACAAATACTTATACATTAAAACTCAAGATTTACAAAACATAAAATATATACATGTTTGGCAGTATATCTTCGATCTTTAAGCTTCACTATCACCACCTCAAGATCTAGCCTCTACTTGGCCTAGAGGAACTCTCTGGTTCTTCCCTGTTACCTGCGCGATAAATCATAATCGAGCTAAGCCAACGGCTTAGTGGTAAAAACCATAATAATAATATGTTGCAATGCAATGCCAATATAATATGTTCAAACACCATACTCTATACATAAGAATATCAACTTTCAAAATCTTACATTGAATCTCATTATTCATTAGTTTCACCATTCACAAATCACATTTAAACAAAGACAAGCATGGGCCCAAAAACACTAATATGCCATTCCACTTTCGGAGTTAATGCTTTGGTTTAATTATCACATTTATCATTATCATTATCCCAACTAGTCTTCAAGGATTTAGGTTCAACCAAGCTTCAAGGGGAACAAAGCATGCTAAGTATCAACCCAACTTGGCTTCAAGAACCAATCCAACCTAGCTTCAAGGGTTGTAACATCTCAATTAGGCTTCAAGGACTAGACCCAACCAAGCTTCAAGGGGAGTAAAACATGTTAAACTTCAACCCAACTTGGCTTCAAGGATCAAGCCCAACCTAACTTCAAGAGATTGTTACTATTAGGCATGCCACCAACAACAAAACTCTGAAAATGAATAACATATTAGACACACAATTCATTTATTATTTCATTATCATTTAATCATCATCACTTAGGCATACATGCCTCCATCATCTCATTTACATCATTATAGCCAATAACAATGGCTTTACATTTCTTCAATAGAATATACATATCCAATACATTGAACATAATCATCTAGGCAATATGCCTCAATTATCTCATTTACATCTCATTATATATATATATATATCAACTCATCATTTAGATGTACATAATTAATGGCATTAACACACATTTTAGATGCTCATTAATCATTCATACTATACCAATCATGGCATTATTCATAAGCATCAACAATGCATTACATTTCCTAACACATTTACAATCAAATGAATGTTAAGTCTCAACATCATATGAATATATGCATTGAAGTAGTTTGTACTTACCTTAGGAACAACTCACACAAATTTACAACTTTACTCTTCCAAAACTTCTTCACCACTTAGGTTAAGGCAATTCCACCCCTTCACAACCTAAACCAAAAGAAATATTGCACATGAGATGCAAAACTCGACAAATGACACGCTCAACAACACGAGCGTGTCCCTGACTGTGCCCTAAACTCACAACACAGAAGCTTTGACACGCTCAGAACCACGGGCGTGTTACTGAACGTGTAATACATTCTGTCTCACAGAAACATTGACACGTCCAACAACATGGGCGTGTTCATGGCCGTGTCAATTCCTCACCAACACAGTAGCTATGACACGCTCAGTAACATGGGCGTGTCACTGGACGTGTCAATACTACTACTACACAGAAGTTGTGACACGCTCAGTGACATGGGCGTGTCACTGCTCATGCCACCCATCCAAAAACACAGAACCATTGACACGCCTAAAACCCGATCGTGCTCATGGGCGTGTCAGGCCAAAAATACAGATTCCGGTCACAACAACACTTAATCCAACAAATCACTTCCTTTCACCAAAAATCCACTTCAAACAAATTTATCTCAACATACCCAAGAACCATAACCAACTTGCAAAAACACCAAAACAACTAAAAATGTACATCCCACAAATCAAAATCATCACCACAAACCCAAAACACACCTACTACACTACCTCTTCCAACAAACTTACTCCTTTCTTCAATCCAAACTCAAAAATCCAAGAATCAAATGAATCAAACACTCTTAAACACAACACAATCAAAACACACTCCTATCATCAACAATAATCCTTCAAACTCAAACATAACTCCAAAATAAACAAGAGAAATTAAGAGAGAACTTACCAAAGTTGATGATAGTTCACAAATTTCAACTTATTCCCTTGAATCTTCCTTCAATTTGAGCTTGGATCACAAAACTCACTCTCTCTCTCTCTCTTGCTTTAGATGGCCGGCCAACAAAAGGAAAAGGAAAGAAAATGAAAAAGAAAATGAAGAAACCAAAGTTAAATACTCCTCTCTTTAAACCTCCTCCAAACAATTATAATATTAAATAATCCAAATTAATCTCTTCCATTCATTTTACTTTCCCATTTTCCACTAATTAACTTAATTAATTAAAATAACTAAATATCTTCTTCCTTTGACCATCACAATTGACTTGTATATATGTTGTATATATTTCCATATACACAACATATACACTTTCCTTTAAATTTCTCTTCTCTTTAAAATTTAACATATACATTCAATACAATTACAACAATAATATCAAGACTTCTAAGGCATACTTTGGGATATTACAATTCTCCAAAATAGATGTAACACCCCTATACCCCGTATACGTACACAACATGCTAATACGATCGTAATATACGTATACTGAATATAGAAATGCTATGGTATAGTTAACAAATGAATCATCCTTTTACAAAAACATGAACAAATTGAAATCATTTAAAAGAAGTTATAAAAGATTAAAGATAAAATGTTTATTTAAAAGCAGCGGAAAATATAACAATTATTTACAAATACTTATACATTAAAACTCAAGATTTACAAAACATAAAATATATACATGTTTGGCAGTATATCTTCGATCTTTAAGCTTCACTATCACCACCTCAAGATCTAGCCTCTACTTGGCCTAGAGGAACTCTCCGGTTCTTCCCTGTTACCTGCGCGATAAATCATAATCGCGCTAAGCCAACGGCTTAGTGGTACAAACCATAATAATAATATGTTGCAATGCAATGCCAATATAATATGTTCAAACACCATACTCTATACATAAGAATATCAACTTTCAAAATCTTACATTGAATCTCATTATTCATTAGTTTCACCATTCACAAATCACATTTAAACAAAGACAAGCATGGGCCCAAAAACACTAATATGCCATTCCACTTTCGGAGTTAATGCTTTGGTTTAATTATCACATTTATCATTATCATTATCCCAACTAGTCTTCAAGGATTTAGGTTCAACCAAGCTTCAAGGGGAACAAAGCATGCTAAGTATCAACCCAACTTGGCTTCAAGAACCAATCCAACCTAGCTTCAAGGGTTGTAACATCTCAATTAGGCTTCAAGGACTAGACCCAACCAAGCTTCAAGGGGAGTAAAACATGTTAAACTTCAACCCAACTTGGCTTCAAGGATCAAGCCCAACCTAACTTCAAGAGATTGTTACTATTAGGCATGCCACCAACAACAAAACTCTGAAAATGAATAACATATTAGACACACAATTCATTTATTATTTCATTATCATTTAATCATCATCACTTAGGCATACATGCCTCCATCATCTCATTTACATCATTATAGCCAATAACAATGGCTTTACATTTCTTCAATAGAATATACATATCCAATACATTGAACATAATCATCTAGGCAATATGCCTCAATTATCTCATTTACATCTCATTATATATATATATATCAACTCATCATTTAGATGTACATAATTAATGGCATTAACACACATTTTAGATGCTCATTAATCATTCATACTATACCAATCATGGCATTATTCATAAGCATCAACAATGCATTACATTTCCTAACACATTTACAATCAAATGAATGTTAAGTCTCAACATCATATGAATATATGCATTGAAGTAGTTTGTACTTACCTTAGGAACAACTCACACCAATTTACAACTTTAGTCTTCCAAAACTTCTTCACCACTTAGGTTAAGGCAATTCCACCCCTTCACAACCTAAATCAAAAGAAATATTACACATGAGATGCAAAACTCTACACATGACATGCTCAACAACACGAGCGTGTCCCCGACCGTGCCCTAAACTCACAACACAGAAGCTTTGACACGCTCAGAACCACGGGCATGTTACTGAACATGTAATACATTCTGTCTCACAGAAACATTGACACGTCCAACAACATGGGCGTGTTCATGGCCGTGTCAATTCCTCACCAACACAGTAGCTATGACACGCTCAGTAACATGGGCGTGTCACTGGAAGTGTCAATAGTACTACTACACAGAAGCGGTGACACGCTCAGTGACATGGGCGTGTCACTACTCGTGCCACCCATGCAAAAACACAGAACCATTGACACGCCTAAAACCTAGTCATGCTCATGGGCGTGTCAGGCCAAAAATACAGATTCCGGCCACAACAACACTTAATCCAACAAATCACTTCCTTTCACCAAAAATCCACTTCAAACAAACTTATCTCAACATACCCAAGAACCATAACCAACTTGCAAAAACCCCAAAACAACTAAAAACATACATCTCGCAAATCAAAATCATCACCACAAACCCAAAACACACCTACAACACTACCTCTTCCAACAAACTTACTCCTTTCTTCAATCCAAACTCAAAAATCCAAGAATCAAATGAATCAAACACTCTTAAACACAACACAATCAAAACACACTCCTATCATCAACAATAATCCTTCAAACTCAAACATAACTGCAAAATAAACAAGAGAAATTAAGAGAGAACTTACCAAAGTTGATGATAGTTCACAAATTTCAACTTATTCCCTTGAATCTTCCTTCAATTTGAGCTTGGATCACAAAACTCACTCTCTCTCTCTCTTGCTTTAGATGGCCAGCCAACAAAAGGAAAAGGAAAGAAAGTGAAAAAGAAAATGAAGAAACCAAAGTCAAATACTCCTCTCTTTAAACCTCCTCCAAACAATTATAATATTAAATAATCCAAATTAATCTCTTCCATTCATTTTACTTTCCCATTTTCCACTAATTAACTTAATTAATTAAAATAACTAAATATCTTCTTCCTTTGACCATCACAATTGACTTGTATATATGTTGTATATATTTCCATATACACAACATATGCACTTTCCTTTAAATTTCTCTTCTCTTTAAAATTTAACATATACATTCAATGCAATTACAACAATAATATCAAGACTTCTAGGGCATACTTTGGGATATTACAATACTGGGCCCAATACTTCCAAGATCCTCAAGATAAAATGGAGCCGAAGGTTATTGAGAAGACAACTGTTGAAAAGAACAAGATGTTTGATGTTGAGAAGTTGATTGTTGATTTAGAAAAGAAATTTGAAAAGAAGCTAAAAACCGAAGAGATGTCCGAGGTTAACAAGTTGTTCGAGATAGACGAGGAGGTCCCATACAAGTTCAATATGCCTTCCTTTTCCAAATTTGATGGAACTGGAAACCCTCATCTCCATGTGAAGCAGTACATCACTGCTATGTAGTCTTCCCAAGCTACTACGGCTCAAACCCTAAGGTATTTAATGCTCTCATTGAACCCTGTTGTCCAAAATGGGTTCAAGAACTTAGAGAAAAGTATCCCAAAAGATTGGGATATGATGTACAAAGCTTTCATTCAACAGTATGGGTATAATGTCGAGCTGGAAGTTACCTTGATGGAGGTGGAGACCATTAGGCAAAAACCAAATGAGAACTTCATTAATTATGTAAAAAGGTGGAGAAACAAAGATGCATTGCTCAAGAGGAGGCCTGATGAGTCAGACCAAATTAGGATGATTGTGAGAGGCATCTTGCCCAACCTTCAAGAGAGGCTATCTCACACCTTTATAAGGGATTTCAAGGACCTCTTACAAGCTGGTTTGCAAATCAAAGAGTGGGAAAGGAAGAAGAACTGCTTTTTGATAAGAGGGAATGAGAAAGGAAACTACCAGTCGGGTAATCAAAGCACCCAGTAGGAAGTTGATGTTAATGTAACTGGTCAAGGAAGTAGAAGACAATTTTCAGAGTTGGAAAAACCTCTATCTTAGATTTTCAACAAGCTACAAAAGAAGGGACTATTATAGCCATTGGCCCCTCGACCTTTGCCGAATTCTTTACCCCCAAAATTTGATACTGAACCCTTTTGTCAATTTCATTAGACTTAAGGACATGAAATCCAAGACCTGATCGATAGTGGTAAGTTGCCTGAGCCCGATAAGTTCAATACAAAGGACAATCCTTTGCCTAGGTTCAACAGAGTGCCACCACCAGCAACCTTTATGGTAGGAGGAGGATTGGAGGAAGATACTGTCTTATCCTCCTTTCAAGATGAGAGTATTGAAGATGTGAATGAGTTGAAATTTTATTCAACAAACTTTCCTTAGCTTGAAGTGTTGCTCTTTTTATTTTGCTTTCTTTATTACTTATTTGGAACAATTATGTTTTTAAAATTAAGATTGTTTGAATAAATTATTTTCCTTAAATTTTTGTTGGTCTTTGTTCATTTTGGTGCCCAACCAATGACGAACCTACCTTGATATTTATAAATTGGCATTTCTATGTATCATGGTCCGAATGACTTTACTAGGCGAGGGAATTTTTTTATAGCATTGAGTTGTGTATGCTTACTTAAAGAGGGTTCCTACATAATTACCTTTGTCTAAGTCCTAGTCAGTCTTAGAACATGCTTTGACAAATTTTTGAGGAAAAATTGAACTCTGCTTACTTAAGAGAGAGATGATCTAGGCATTGTTTGGTAAGCCAACAACTAGTATCCACCCAAATAAATATCAATCCCTAGTTGTCCCTTTGTGCCTTTATGAGATTTTAGCTTTCTTTTTTATTGACTTATAAGCCCAATGACCTAACCTAAACTGTTGTTACACTTTTGACAAAATCTAATGATCACTAAGATGAAGAGGCAAGAAGATAAAAGAAAGGAATGTGTAGACCCTTAATTTTTGACCCAGTCCAGTCCGATATTTTTAAAATAGTCCAAAATAATTTTTGTGGTATTTTAATTAAATAATATTTATTATAATATTCATTACTTAAAATATTCATTTTTAATAAAAATAAAAAGGGTAAAAGTAAAAAAAGATAAATAAATAAATAAAAATCGGTGACGAAAGAATCGGTGACGAAAGATTTTCATCGCTAAAGATGAAATGGCTTGGGCCAATTCGCCGCAGGAATTTCCTGCGGTGAATTGGCTGGCCTGTGCCCTAGTTCGTGCACAATTCTAGCACATTCTCGTAGCTGGCCCGCCTGTAACTCGCAGTAATTTTTGCCAGAGCAATTTTTGCCAGTGCAATTTTTTCCAGAGCAGTTTTTTTCGAAATCCAATTCTATTTGGTTTTTATTTCTTTTCCTAAATGGTTTTTATTTTCTTAGACAATTAGAATTAGGTTTTGATTTTTTCCTATAAATACCTCATTAAAACACACAGAAAGGGGACTTTTAGTAATTATTCAGACTTTTGATCTGAAAAAGAGGATCTGGACCGTTGGAGCTCAGAATTATTTTTTGCAGTCTATTCATAATCTTAAGCTTGAAGAATCAAGAGGCAGGAAATAATATACAACCCATCAAAGGCAATCCACACTATCTTTGATATTGTTCAACCAGAATTCAAGATTTTGGTGGAATCAACAACGGAGGTTTGAATCTTTATTTATTTCTTTACAGTAGCTTCATCATTCAAATTGGATTAATTGTTTAAACATGCAATAGATAATCAATTGTTCTACTTACCATCTAAAACTCTATTTGAAACCCTAAAAACTATTTTTCAAAACCCTAATGCCTTAATACCCGTAAAACATATTTTTGAAATCTAAAACCCTAATTACACTTTTCTAAAACCATAAAACAATAGACTATTTTCTTAAAACCCTAACCTAATCTCTATTTCAAAAATCCAGTAGCCTTATTTTTTTCAAGTATCAAAAGCTTAAACCCTAATTAGTTCTTTTTTCCAAAATCACACAGTAGCATTATTCTTTTAAAAAAATAACATTAGTTTCTTCCAATTCTAAAACCCTATTTTCTAAATCTTAAACCCTAAAATCTTAAATTTCAACACCAAAACCTACAACCCTAAAAGTCAGTTTTCAAATTTTTTGGGGTGCTGCCCCCTTGACCTCCGCCCGCTAATCGGCTAGCGGGACGCCGTATGGGCTCGTTGAAGGGGGTCAATATTTATTTGTGTATTTTAAGTCTTTATGTTTAAATTCCTTTATTATGATTATTCAAAATACAGTAGCTTTATTCAAAATAAAAACCTAAACCCTAATTTATTCAAACCATAAATCTTAATTAATTCTATTTTCAAATCATCACATTAGCTTGTTTCTTTCAAATATCTAAAGATTTTATTTTATTTTCATAAGTTTCAATCTTATTTACTTAAACCCTAATTGTTAAACATAAAATCCAAGAAGCCCTAATTGATACATGAACCCTAAAGTTATATGCTTATTGTTTTATTTAAATTGGATGAATGCTTATTATTTATTTCGATTGATGTTTGATGTTTTTGATGAATGATTTGTTTTTGATGAATAGTTGTTTACTTTTATTGATTTATTTTGATTTCAAAATATTGTAAGAGGTATGTTTCCATATTGTGGATACCTCATGTCGTGAGCATCATTTAATTTATTTTATTTTAAAGTTTTTGCACCAATGTAAAGGACACGTTTCCACCTTTCGGTGGCTGTCCCATTTAGTTTTAGACATGGATGATATAAGGACATGTTTCCATCCTCGGATGGGTGTCCATTTATTTGCTTTGTTTATACACTGCTTTGATTTTAATATAATGATGCTTTATTTTAATTGTTGCATGTAGTATGGATAATATTGTTATTTTTAAGAATTTTATTATATTAAGACCTGCAAATGAGGCCGGTTCCAATGAACCGGGAGTTGTGGGGGTGCTGGGTCATTTCTCACCTTCCCCACACGTATCAACTTTTTGAACCCATTAGGGGGTTGGGGATTCCTTAGGAATCGAGTCATCCACTCCTTTCTTTTTCCCAGCCCGTCCGGGTGGCGACTCCATTTTTTTGGGCTTAGGCCCGTGTTCTCTAAAGCCCCTAGCCTAAAACGTGCTGAAGTCACAAGAACCTTTCCACTGGGAGTGGGGGCGAAAATCCCCGCTCACAGTGGCAACTCCACTAGGGATAAGAAAAGTTGACTATGTTAGTCTTTCTATTATCCTATGCTTTTCCGTTGGTCTTTCTATTATTCTATTCTTTCTTATCATGATATTATCCATTGCATCATTTAGATTGCATCATGTACGTGAGTTAGGATGCCTTGTTTCCCTTGTTGTGTTATGTAAAGGATACCATACTTTCACTCAAGGTATGGAAATCAAGCATGATATAACCACTCATAGCCTTGTACCATTTGGTATATACTTGCTATGGGAACCTAAGCCTTTTAACCCAAAGACTAAAGCTCATGTAATTGGCCTAGTTACTTTCCTTAGGTTTTTACCCCAAATGCTTGTTGTTTAACTATGGTTATGGCTTATTTGGTTTGTTCTTTTTCTAATATGACCTAATTACATTGTGAGCTCAAATAAATTTTTCTTTAAAATCCAAAAGACCAAAGCTATTTTCAAAACTTTTCAAGATGGTCTTTGGACATAAAAATAAATGAAAAATACTTTTCTCATGACCAAAATACAAAGCCCAAAATTCATTTTTTCTAAAATCTTTTTACAATGGGCTTAGAAATAAAATTATTTTTACCCAACCTTTAAAAGAGAATACAAATATTTAGGTCAATTACGAAATACCAAAAATCAATTGTGAGCCTACTTTATACTAAGAGTTATTAATCATGGGCTTATTTTTGTATGAATCATTAGTTACTTTTTCAAGTGAGGAATCTATTTATAATAAACCTCTTAATTTAGTTTTAATCCAATATAATATAAAAGCTACTATAGTTGGTTGAATGGATTAAAACCTAATTAATAGGAATTATCATGAATTGATTTTCATTTTTAAATATAACTATTGGTTGAAACTTCCGAGGAAAATATTTGAAAACAAGATACCCCATGTTGGTACTTTGTTAACTATATACCTAGGAAAACAGACTTGCCATTTGTGTGTGGAAGTTATAAGGTTGGAAGGAACATCCTAATTATCTTTGTTTGTTGTTTGTTCATACATGCATACATACATTTGCATCTCATATCATTGATCCTCTCTGGCTCACAGACTTGGAGTACGGCAATCCAAGGGCATAAAACGATACCACATACAACATTGACTTTTGATTCAAGTGCTTCATTGGAAGGATGGATGCAAACCAATTAAGGGATATAATCGATGAGGTTGTCAATGTTAGGATGGCCGAGCTAAGAGATCAATAGGTTGAAATTATGAAGACCCAATTGATTGAAATTCTAGAGCTCATCAACAATGCTAATGAGGCATCTCACATTGACATAAGGAAGAAGGGAAAGGCAGTATCCACCGAGAACATGTTCACTAATAGAGATTGAATGAAAAATGAGGGATCAATCCCTATTCTACAAGACCAGCCAAACCATGTGCTGTCTAAGTGGAGCAATAAGGGTGGCTACCACATTAGTTGGCAAAGTCGAAGGGAAAGAGAGAAGAACCATTTTTTTGTAAAATGAAATTATCAGCCTAGCAATCAAAGTACACAAAAGGAAGCTGATGTTCATGCCACCGGTCAAGGAGGAATGAGGTAGTTTTTAGAATTGGGGAAGTCGCTATCTTGGATTCTCAATAAGCTATAAAAGAAGGGATTGTTACAACTCTTGACTCCTTAACCTTTGCCAAATCCTTTGCCCTCAAAATTTGATACTAAGGCTTTTTGTCAATTTCATCAGACTCAAGGACATGAGATCGATAGATGTACTCAATTGAAGCATGAGATCCAAGATCTAATCGACAATGGTAAGCTGCCTGAGCCTGATAAGCACAACACTAAGAATAATCCTCTTCCTAAATTTGGAAGGGCGCCTGTCACATCCGCCTACCGCATTTATGCATAGTAGTCACGTACATAGTGAGAGAAGGGGAAAAGAGAAGATAATTCCTGACAACGGCCCCAGATAAGGCTATAGGACCACTGGGACCTAATTGAAGAAAAATGCAAAGTGTTAGGGAGGTGATTGTAATTTCAAAAAGTTTTGGGGAGGTGACTGTAATTTTCAAAAGTTTTGGGGAGGTAAATGTAATTTCCAAAAGTCATACTGGATGTTCTTAATAGTGCACATAACATATTCCAAAAATGAAAAATAGAGAAAAACCGGGTCACAACAACGCGTAACGGTTTTTTCAGAAAACGCACGGTTTGGAAGATATAGGGGATTTTGACTAGGGACATTTTGGTCATTATACATGAATCTGAAGTAGGAAATAAACACAAGAGTGAGTAGAGGACGTTAAGGGGGTAAATATGAAATGATCGTCAGTAGAAACGGGGCCCGGACAACACCCGAGCAAAGAAAGGACCTAAAGGGAATTTTGTAAAAAGTCGAGGGCTTATTGGTAATTTTTCAAAATGACTTGGAAACCTAAAATAGACCTTAAAAATAGAAAGTAGAGGTCGAGAGGATCAAAACTATACATAGTTTGCCTCGTGGAATTATACGGGTTAAAAACTACGAACAAATAATCGCCAGAGGGTATTTTGGTCTTTTCACATCATAGACCATAGAAATTTCAACACAAGATGGTGGAGGGGCCAAAATATAATTAAAAGAAAGTTTAAGGGCTTGGGTTTTGAAATAAATAAAAGGAGGAGACAATTGGGCTAATGAAAATTAGCCATTTAAAAGTTATAATAAAGAAGAAAGAGAAAAGTGTGAACATTTGGCTTTAAAACATTCATTCTTCCAAAAGTGACCATCATTTCCCTTATATATATATATATCATGATATGAAGAACAAACTCTCTCTCTCCCACTTCCAAGTTTCGGCCACCATAGGAAAACATCAAAAGATTTCCAAGTTTTATCAAGTTTGATTTTCAAGGTAAGTTTTAAGGTTTTCAAGTATGTAGAATTCAATTCTAGTATCAATTTTAGGTATTTATATAACTATTGGAAGATTGGAGATTAGGGTTATTATGGTGGATTTGGGAAAATTTTAAGTAGTTATGATATTAATCAATTAAATGAAAGAATCAAGGTTTCTAAGGTTTAATAAGGTTAGATTAGGGTTTCATTTGAAAAGAAATGGAGGATAGCTTATTATTCTAAATTGTTAAGGTTTATGTTTAAGGGTGTGTTCTTGAATTTCTTGAAGAAAAAACAAAGATTAAGGAAGGAGGAGGAGGAAAAGCAAAAGGGGAAGTAAAAGAATAAGGTTTGGTGCTTTACCATAAAAGAAATTCTATTTTTCTTACAAACTTTGGTTTATGGAAGTTTTGATATTGATGCTTAAATATATTGATTGAGTTTAAATTAAATATTTGAGTTATGTTCTTGATTTCTTATGGCAATTGGGTTGTTTAAATTTAATTGAAACCAAATGTTTTGAGAAAATTTGGCAAGTTGATTTGGTAAGTTGTTTTGGACTTTAATTAGTTTGATTTGAGTTAAACATGCAAAAGTTGTCAAAGGGAAGTGTTTGAATCTTCACTTTACTATTAAAGAAGCCTTCATATTGATTTGCAAAAGAAAAATAAACTATCCTATGTATTTCATATGTTTGGGCCGAAATGGTCCCAAAATGACAGCTTTCTGGATTTTTTGTGGCAATTGTTTGAGGTAGCTAATGAATGAATTTTTCAACGAAATTTTACATGCAATTAGTCAACATATGAAATAAGTTTTCTGTAAAATTTCAGCCAAAAATAAAATCATTTACTTGGTCGAATGCACGAATGAAGTGGACGGAAATTTTGACGAAAACCCAGATTTTACTATTCATTTGGTCATGCCATTTTGCGTTGCCGATTTTTCGTGCCACGACACTATTCATTTGGTCAATTTGTGATCTTTTGAGGAATGCTTTGAAATGTTTAATATGTTTATTGTGGATATTAAATATGTGAAAAAGGGTAATGGTTTGACTAAAGAATGTGGTGCGCGGCATAAATGACAAAGTGCGATGGGAATTAAAATGACTTCTCGAATAATTCTAAAATGAAGTTTGAGACTTAAAGTGAATCATTTAAATCTTTATGCTCTACTAGATAGTGGGAGTGGTAGATAAGGGTATGGTGCACTATACTAACGCATGCAGTACTGCTCATTATTGTGATATGATATTTTATTCAGTGGTGAGGCCACTGAAGCCAATAGGGAGTCCCGTTGGTTATAACCAGGATGGTGAAGGCCATTCCTGTGATCTGATATCGGTGGTGAGGGCCACCTATTTTACAGTGGTGAGGGCCACTGCCTTATCACTATGGTTTCCTATATACCAGTAGAGCCTGAGCCAAAGTCACATTTTTCGTTAAACTATGTAATGCAAAATAAGTTTGAATTATGGTTTTACATTATTGGAATCATATCACACTGAATGTACAATAATTTCTATTGGTTTAAGGTTGGTTAAATTATGATTTAATCATTTCCTTTTATTTCAAATACTTTCATATGTTACTTTTATTTTTATTGGTAAAGTACCTACTGAGCGACAACGCTCAGCGAGTTAAGTTTTCCTTGACTCGTAGGTTCGGAGCAGTAGCAAATTCTTGGAAAGCGACGACCAGACCCACAGCATATCCCAGGGTAGATCTTTTGGTTTCCATTATGAGTTAGCTAGTTGTGGCATGTATATGTATATATATAAGTTTGAGAATTACTATGTTATACTGTACGTTAGTAGTATGTAATAATAATAAACATCTACTTTATTTTGTATTAGAATTGTGAACTCTTCTTGCAAGTTTGTAGTTGAGGGTATAAGGTGGATTCATTGGGAGTGTATTGAAACTGATTGTACTCACACTAGTTTGTGTAAAAAAATGTTTTTAAAAATCAGAAAAACCAGTTTTGTCGACACTTGGGACCCAAATTTCTAGGCGAAACTCTGGCAAAATTTCTGTAAAATCGGAACTAAAATTTGACTAAGTAGAATTGGTAGCAACATTAGAATAGTGTGGCGCCTCTACTCGGATTACACATGTAGACCGGGAAGGGGTGTTACAGCGCCATTGCTTACAACCTTCATGAAAAGTTTTATCTTATCATCCTGTGATGATATGGATAGAGAAGCTATTAAAAATAATGTGCTACTAAGCAAGCTTAGACTAACTGTGGATGATGAAGTAATGATCCTTGATGATGGAAAAAATCCTTGCCCTTGACATGTCTAAATAAATGGAATATCTTCGACTCCAACTCAAAAAACTTTCCTTAGCTTGAATAGTGCTCTATTTATTTTGCTTTCTTTAATATTTAATTGGATCAATCGTGTTTTTCAAATTTAAAGTTGTTTGAATAAATTCCTTTCATAAAATTTTTGTTGGTCTTTGTTCATTTTGGTACACAGCCAATGAGGAATCTAGTTGATAATCCATGAATTAATATATATAGGCATCATGATTTGAATGACTTTACTAGGTGAGGGAATTATTCTATAGCATTGTGTTGCGTATGCTTACTTAGAGAGGACTCCTGCATAATTACCTTTGTCTAGGTCTTAGTCAATCTTAGAACATGCTTTGACAAACTTTCGAGGTGAAATTGAACTCTTCTTATTTTAAGAGAGAAATGATCTAGGCATTATTTGGTTAGCCAACAATTAGTATCCACCCAATTATATATCAATCCCTAGTTGTCCCTTTGAGCCTTCATAAAATTTTAGCTTTCTTTTCATTGGCAAATAACCCCAACAACCTACCCTGAGATGTTGTGATACTTTTGACAAGTCTTATGACCACTAAGATGAAGAGGCAAGAAGATCATAGAAAGGAATGCATAGCCAAGACTGTAAGGATAGTTGATGTTATCAAGACCATAAGGGTAGTTGAAGTTCACCTAATATCTCCAATCTATCAAGATAACATCAGAGTAACAAATGATTTATCCTTGTTAAAGAAGATTTATGTCACTCCACTCATCCATTATTAGATACCTAAGTTGGTTCAAATAAGACAAGTCTGTTAGAGCTAAAACCCCAACAAAAAAAAGAAAGAAAGAAAGAAAAGAAAAAGAAAAGAAAAAAAAGGAAGAAAAGAAAAAGAAAAGAAAAAAGAGACAAAAGAAACAAAAGAAACAAAAGAAAAAGAAAAAAAAGGAAAAAAAGAAGATAAAACCTAAAAAGGCGGTTTAGAAAGCCAACTGAGTTCTCTTTTACCTAAGACAACAAAAGGCTTCCATTTAGTTTATAAGGATAGTTTGACTTGAATTGGTCCAACCCAACCAAAGATTCGATCAAAATCAGAGAAAAAGAAGAAAGACCATCTAGTTCTTAAAAGTTCTGTACTTGACAGTCCTATAAGGAAGAAGGACAAAATGATAAAATGCTTAAAGAAAGGGAAGAGTAAGAAAATAAAAAGAAAGAAAAGGGAGTAGAAGAAAAGAAATGAATTTGGGTACCAAACTTTTGCAAGGGCAAAGACTGTCAAATCAAGATCCAGATTAATTCCAAGAAGATAGAAGGAATTTGGAGTCTAGCAAGATTGCTTCCAACTGCCTAAAATTCAAACAAGAAATTTGTAGTGTGAGGGTTTGCCCATAGTGCCACAATGACTCAAAATTACAAATGGCTTTTATTTAACCCCTGTCCCTTATAGACCCCATTTCAAGCCTATCAAAGACTTGTTGATCTCTCTTGGTAGGTAGAGTTTATTAGTGGAGATAGTTTGGATAAGCATGCATATGAGATAGACCATATTCAAACTCAATGAGACCTTTGACTAAATAATGTGTATGTGCCTATCTGAAGTGCAACATTTCTTGCTTAAATAGAAATGATTTTCGAGCTTAGTATGGTAACTAGGCTTGCCATGTTATAGATATGTTAATTTGGAAAATCAAGTCATGAGGTACATTGACATTGATTTGGCAAAGCCAACATTTGATTTCAAAATCAAAATTCAAAAAAAAAAATTGCAAAGACTTCAAGTTAAGGGAAGTATATCGAATCATTGAACCTTAAAGGCACATTGGGCAAAGTAAATGATTATTTATAAGGTCATGAAGAAGCTACCAACTGACATGCTAAAACATAGTTTGAAATGGACGTATCCCTGACTCTGCAAGCTTGGGGTCTCCACCATTCATATTTTCAATATCTCAAAGATAAAAGCCATAAATGTGAAGCATCTTGTCATTCCAAAGCAAGAACTGAACAAGTATCTAGAAGGAGTCAATGAGAAACTTTAGCTGATCACCTTGGTTTGTGAGTCAATGGAACCACTGTAAGTATTATCCATGCTTATCATGCATACATGAGCATATCACACTCCATTTTTCTTTGTAAAAAATAAACAATAATATTCTATGATGCAATCAAAAGAAGATATTGAATCAGGGGGGCATGGAAGACCCATTGCTTAAGGAAGCACCAATCATTTTGCCAAAGAAAGAAGAGATGCATGCTTATGCAAAGGAACCAAACAAAATACAAACATCAATTAGAGCCTGCATGAGAAAAAATATTGGTTTGAGCCTACACAGGGGGCAAAATTTCTCCATTTTAATTTTTGAGTTTATGCGTATACAAAATATTTTTAAACTCACTTTCAAATATTTTGGTCCAAAACACAAATTACCCTTAAGTTTAGAACTTAGCTCGGGTCTAGAACCCAAATTATCCTTAAGTCCTGAACTTAGCTTAGGTCCAGAACCTAAATTCCCTCTTAAGTCCAGAACTTAGCTTAGGTCCAGAATCTAAGTTACCCTTATGTCTAGAACTTAGCTCGGGTCCAGAACCCAAATTACCCTTAAGTCCAGAACTTAGCTCGGGTCCAGAACCCAAATTATCCTTACGTCCAGAACTTAGCTTAGGACCAAAACCTAAATCTCCTCTTAAGTCCAGAACTTAGCTCGGGACCAGAACCCAAATTACCCTTAAGTCCAGAACTTAGCTCGGGTCCAGAATATAAATTAACCTTAAGTCCAGAACTTAGCTTAGGTCCAGAACCTAAATTTCCTCTTATGTCCAAAACTTAGCTCGGGTCTAAAACCCAAATTATCATTAAGTCCAGAACTTAGCTTAGGTTCAGAACCTAAATTCCCTCTTAAGTCCAGAACTTAGCTTGGGTCCAGAACCCAAATTATCCTTAAAGTCCATAACTTAGATTAGGTCCAGAACCTAAATTCCCTCTTAAGTCTAGAACTTAGCTCCGGTGCAGAATCCAAATTACCCTTAAGTCCAAAACTTAACTTAGGTCTAGAACCTAAATTCCCTCTTAAGTCCAGAACTTAGCTCTAGTCCAAAACCCAAAATTACTCTCAAATCCAAAATTCACCTCAGGTCCAGAACCCAAATCATTTTGAGTCCAGAACTCAAACCAACCTTAGGTATGGAGTCCAGTATGGCTCTAAACCTAGTCAAAAATCATATTACTTTTTGCTCTCTTTTGCCATAGTCTCAGATCGCTCAAGCAGGGGGCAAACTGTAGACCTTTAATTTTTGACCCAGTCTAGTCCGATATTTTTAAAACAGTCTAAAATAATTTTTTTTGTATTTTAATTAAATAATATTTATTTTAATATTCATTACTTATAATATTCATTTTTAATAAAAATAAAAAGGGTAATAGTAAAAAAAAGATAAATAAATAAATAAAAATCGGTGGCGGAAGAATCGGCGACGAAAGATTTTTGTCGCCAAAGATGAATTGGCTGGCCCATGCCCTAGCTCGCATGCAATTCTCTCACATTCTTGTAGCTGGCCCGCCCGTAGCCTGCAACAATTTTTGCCAGCGCGATTTTTTCCAGCACAGTTTTTTTTGAAACCCAATTCTATTTAGTTTTTTTTTCTTTTCCTAAATGGTTTTTATTTTCTTAGACAATTAGAATTAGGTTTTGATTTTTTCCTATAAATACCATATTAAAACACACAAAAAGGGAACTTTTAGCAATTATTTAGAATTTTGATCTGAAAAAGAGGATCTGGACCATTGGAGCTCAGAATTATTTTTGGCAGTTTATTCATAATCTCAAGCTTGAAGAATAAAGAGGCAGAAAATAATATACAACCCATCAAAGGCAGCCCACACTGTCTTTGATATTGTTCAACCAGAATTCAAGATTTTGGTGGAATCAACAACGGAGGTTTGAATCTTATTTATTTCTTTACAGTAGCTTCATCATTCAGAATGGATTAATTGTTTAAGCATGCAATAGATGATCAATTGTTCTACTTACCATCTAAAACTCTATTTGAAACCCTAAAAACTATTTTTCAAAACCCTAATGCCTTAATACCCATAAAACATATTTTTGAAATCTAAAACCCTAATTACACTTTTCTAAAACTACAAAACAATATACTATTTTCTTAAAACCCTAACCTAATCTCTATTTCAAAAATCCAGTAGCTTATTTTTTTTTTCAAGTATCAATAGCTTAAGCCCTAATTAGTTCTTTTTTCCAAAATCACACAACTACATTATTCTTTTAAAAAATAACATTAGTTTCTTCCAATTCCGAAACCCTATTTTCTAAATCTTAAACCCTAAAATCTTAAATTTCAACACCAAAACCTACAACCCTAAAAGTCAGTTTCCAAAATTTTTTAGGGCGCTGCCCCCTTGACCCCGCCAGCTAACCGGCTAGCGGGACCGCCGCATGGGCTCGTCGAAGGGCTCAATATTTATTTGTGTATTGTAAATCTTTATGTTTAACATCCTTTATTATGATTATTCAAAATACAGTAGCTTTATTCAAAATACAAACCTAAACCCTAATTTATTCAAACCATAAATCTTAATTAATTCTATTTTCAAATCATCATAGTAGCTTGTTCCTTTCAAATATCTAAAGATTTTATTTTATTTTCATAAGCTTCAATCTTATTTACTTAAACCCTAATTATTAAACATAAAACCCAAGAAGCCCTAATTGATACATGAACCCTAAAGTTATATGCTTACTGTTTTATTTAAATTGGATGAATGTTTATTATTTATTTTGATTGATGTTTGATGTTTTTGATGAATGATTTATTTATGATGAATTGTTGTTTACTTTTATTAATTTATTTTGATTTCAAAACATTGTAAGAGGTATGTTTCCATTTTTTGGGTACCTCATGTCGTGAGCATCATGTAATTCATTTTATTTTAAAGTTTTTGGACCAATGTAAATGTGAGCGGGGATTTTTGCCCCCACTCCCGGTGGAATGGTTCTTGCGACTTCGGCACTGTTTAGGCTCGGGGCCTTAGAGAATACGGACCTAAGTCCAAAGAAAATGGAGTCGCCACCTGGACGGGCCGGGAAAAAGAAAGGGGTTGATGACTCGATTCCTAAGGAATCCCCAACCTCTTAATGGGTTCGAAGAGTTGGGTACGTGTGGGGAAGGTGAGAAATGGCCCAGCACCCCCGCAACGCCCGGTTCATTGGAACCGGCCTCCTTTACAGGTCTTAATATTATAAAATTCTTAACAACATTATCCATATTACACACAATAATTAAAAGAAAGCATTAATATATTAAAATCAAAGCAAGGTCCAAGCAAAACAAATAAATGGATACCCACCCGAAAATGGAAACATGACCTTACATCCCATGCATAAATAGGACACCCACCGAAAGGTAGAAACATGCCCTTTACATAAGTTCTAAAATAGAAAAGCAATTTAAATTACATGATATTTAACTAATGAGGTACCCACCAAGTGCAAACATACCTCTTACAACATTTGGAAATCTAAATAAATTGATAAAATAAATTGATAAAATAAATAACCATTCACCATAAATAAATCATTCATCAAAGCTATTAATCAAAATATAAAATAAACATCCATCCATGATAAATTAAATAAATCAAGCATTGAAATTAAATAAATCAACCATCAAAAAATATAATAAACTATATAATCAAATCTAAAATTAAGTAAAGCAATAAATATGTAAATTTAGGGTTTCAAAATTTAGGGTTTTAGAAACTAAAGTTTTATAATTAAGGTTTTGAAATTAGGATTTTTAGGGTTTTTGAAACTAGGGTTTTGGAATTAGGGTTTTGGAATTAGGGTTTTTAAAACTAAGGTTTTGGAATTAGGGTTTTTGGAATTGGCTTACTACCTAAGAAAAACAAAATTTTGGATTTGGAAAAATAAATTAAGGTTTTGGAAAAATAATCAATATTTTGGAGTTTAATAATGAAATGGTTTAGGCTTTTGGATAAAAATAGTTTGAGCTTTTGAGTGTTAATGAAATAACATACGGTTCTCGAAGTTAAAGTAAACAAGATAGATTTTAAAAATTAATTGTTGGCTACTGGATAGTTTTATGCTTTATGAAATATGCCAGTGGGATTATGAATACCAATTGATCAATGTGATAATTAAAGCAAAAGATTAAAGTTATTAAAACAAAAACCAAAGCAAACGATTAAAGTTATTAAAACGAAAAAACAATTTACTGCATGTTCAAAGATCAAGCTACTGTGTGTTCAAAGTTACTGCATGCATGCATGCATGTTCTTATTAATCAAAGAAACAAAACTACTGTAAACATAAATAATTCATGATTAAAGATCAAACCTCCACTCGTTGGTTACTCCACAATTAACTTATGGATGAACAATTAACAAAGACAGCACTGCTATCTTTGATGGATTGATTACCGATGAATGTTTGATGCTAATCTTTTCTGTTTGTTACCGTCTCTTTGCTATCTTGTTAATGTTCCTTGCCGTCCTCTCCTAATGTTACCTTGTTAATCTTTTTCCCCCCTTTTGAATTCTGAAACATTAATATTTATATCTGAAACTCACTCAGAATCCTTAACCTAATATAAAACAGTCCCTAAAACAAATTCTAGTTGAATTAGGAAACATATTGAACCCATGTCGACCTAGTTACCCTAGGTCAACATGAGACCAACCTCATGTCGACCTTGGGCTGCCCAAGCCGACATGAGGCATGCTCATGTTGATCTTGGGCTACCAAGGTCGACATGAGGCATGTTCATGTCGACCTACCCTCCCAAGGTCGACATGAAGCATGCTCATGTTGACCTAGCTTGTCCAAGTCGACATGAGGCATGCTCATGTCAATCTTGGGCTGCTAAGGTCGACATGAAGCATGCTAATGTCTCCAAGCCGGCCTCAATTAAATTACTCTGACCTTTTTTAACTTATGAACCGAAAAATTTTAATTTGGGCCAATTCCACTTGGTTTTAGGGTTTTACAATCAAATATATGCCTCTTTAATCCGAACCGACTCCTTTTAAAAATTATAAACTAGGTTTAAATATTTAAAGTCGGATCAAATTTATTTTGGCATCCTTTAAATAGGACCATATCAAATTGGGGTAAAAATTAAGTGTCTACAGTAAAAGACACGTTTCCACCTTTCTATGGGTGTCCCATTTAGTTTTAGGCATGGACGATATAAGGACATGTTTCCATCCTCGGATGGGTGTCCATTTATATGCTTTGTTTGGACATTGCTTTGATTTTAATATAATGATGCTTTATTTTAATTGTTGCATGTAGTATGGATAATATTGTTATATTTAAGAATTTTATAATATTAAGACCTACAAAGGAGGCCGGTTCTAATGAACAGAACATTGTGGGGGTGCTGGACTATTTCTCACATTCCCCACACGTACCCAACTTTCAGAATCCATTAGGGGGTTGGGGATTTCTTAGGAATCGAGTCATCCACCCCTTTCTTTTTCCTGGCCCGTCCCGGTGGCAACTCCATTTTCTCTGGGCTTAGGCCCGTGTTCTCTAAGGCCCCGAGCCTAAACAGTGCCGAAGTGGAAAGAACCATTCCACCTGGAGTGGGGGCGAAAATCCCTGCTCACAGAATGTATAGTCAAGACCATATGGATAGTTGAAGTTCTCAAGACCATAAGGGTAGTTGAAGTTCACCTGATATTAGACCTAATATCTCTAATTTATTAAGATGAATTATCCTTGTTGAAATAAGACTCGCTATACTCCACTCATCCATAAAACAGAAGTATAGAATGGTGCAAGCGAGATAATCCTTTTGGAGCTAAGACCCAACACAAATAAAAGAATAAAAGAAAAGGAAAAGAGACAGAGAGAAAAAAAATAAAAAAAAAATAAAAAAAAAACAAAAAAAAAGAAAAAGAAAAAAAGGGGCCTTGAGTTTATGCAAAACCAAAAGGAAAAGAAAATACAAATGGCAGTCCAGAAAGCCAACCGGGTTTTCCTTTACCTAAAGCAGTAGAAGGCAAAAATAGTTAGACTTAAATTTGTCCAACCCAACCAGAAATTCAACCAAAATTAGAGAGATAGAAGAAAGGTCATCTAGTGCTTGAAAGTCCTATACTTGACAATCGTACAGGGAAGAAGGACAAAATGATAAAATGCTATAAAAAAAGAGAGAGAAAAAAAAGGAAAAGAAAAAAGGGAAAGGAATATGGGTACCGGCTTGTCCGAATCAAGATCCAGATTCATGCTTCCAACTGTCTAAACAAGAAATTTGTAGTTTAAGGGTTTGCCCATTGTGTCACAACCGCTCCAACTTACAAATGGCCTTCATTTAACCCGTGTCCCTTATAGACCCAATTTCAAGCCTATTAAAGACATGTTAATCTCTCTTGGTAGGTAGAGTCTATTAGTGGAGATAGTTTTAATAAGCATGCATATAAGATAGACAATATTCAAACTAAATGAGACCTTTGGCCAAGTCATGTGTATGTGCCTATCTGAAGTGAAACAATTCTTGCTTAAATAGAAATGATTCCCGAGTTTATTACGGTAACTAGTGTTGTCATGTTATAGATATGTTAATTTTAAAAATTGAGTCCTGAGGTAAATTGACATTGATTTGGCAAAAAGAAAAAAATTTCATACAAATCCTTCAAGTTAAGGGAAGTATGTCGAACCATCGAACCTCAAAAGACACATTGGGGCAAGGCAAATGATTTTTGGCAAGGTTATGAAAAAGCTACCAACTAGCATACTGAAGCATAGTTTGAAATGGATGTATCTCTGACTCTGCTACTTGGGCCTCCACCACTCATGTCCTCAACATCTTGAAGATAAAAGGATGAAGATCAAATTTAAAGGGTGAAGACCCGAGGTCAAAGGGGGGTGAAGATCAAATTCAAAGGGTGAAGACCCAAAGTCAAAGGATGAAGATCCAATTTCAAGGGTGAAGACCCGATCTCCAAGGATGAAGATCCAATTTCAAGGATGAAGACCCGATCTCTAAGGTTGAAGATCCATTTTCAAGGGTGAAGACCTGATGACTAAGGATGAAGATCCAATTTTAAGGGTGAAGACTCAATTCCAAGGATAAAGAACCGTTTTGAAGGGTAAAGATCCATTACCAAGGATGAAGATCCGCTTTCAAGGGTGAAGACCCTATCTCCAAGGATGAAAATCTGTTTTGAAGGGTGAAGACCCAATGCCAAGGACAAAAATCTACTTTCAAAGGTGAAGACTTGATCTCCAAGGATGAAGATCCGCTTTCAAGAGTGAAGACCTGATCTCCAAAGGATGAAGATCCATTTTGAAGGGTGAAGACCCAATGGCCAAGGATGAAGACACTGCAAAAAAAAACAGCAATCTGCGACACCATTAACGACGAAATCAATGACCAAAATATGATAGCGACAATATCAGCGACGAACAGCGAGAAAAATCAAGCGGACGGTAATGTCCTGGTCGCTAAAATATCAACGACAAATCAGCGACCAATTGTGCGTGTCGTTGATTAGTGACAAATCAGCGACAAAACAGAGACAAATTCAACAACATTTTTATTTTTGGCGGGAATTATTTATTCCCGCTGAAAGTCGTCGCTGATTTAGCTTTGGTCGTTGAATTCATCGCTATTTTGGTCGTTAATTTAGTCGCTGAATTTGTCGCTAATTTGCTCGCTAAATTTTGTCGCTGATGTGTCGCAATATTTTTCTCGTTGTTTTCAGTCGTTGATTTATCGCAGAATTCAATATTTTTTTGTCACCTTTGGTCGCTGATTTTGTCGCAATTTTGTCGCAATTTTGTAATTGTTTGGCTATATTTTTTCAGTATTCCAATTTTTTTTTTGTCTACACATTTTCAAGAACCTGTTGAATTCAAATATAATAACCAAAACCTGTTTATAAAATAGTCATTCATTACAATAATAATCAAATAACACAACATTCATAATTAAGTTATTAGTGGCAATAAGTATACATAAACAATTCGAATGTAAAGTTTACCCCTTAAGAAAGTATATTGAACACATAAGGTCTTAATAATCCAACACTCCAAACACAAACAAAGAGAACACAAACTTTAATAATCCGACACTCCAAACACAAACAAAGAAAACACCAACTTTGATAATCCGACACTCCAAACACAAACAAAGAGAACACCAACTATCAAGTATATCCTACATACGAACATCGTCTTCCTCCACATTGTCATTTGCCGGAGCAATTTCTCAGGCACAACAACATAACCACCTGCAACAAGTTGATTAGTTAGAAGCAAGAAATATTTCACAATGATAGCATTTGCCAACTTAATACACCAAGCTATGCTTCTTTTCACTATTTGCCAGTTACTCTCACAGACACATACTTTGCATGTGATTATTTCAAACTTCAATGCGATAATATTATTGAATATTAAGTATTATATGAAATAAAATCATTTGTTTATTCATCATTTGTTTATTGAATATTAAGTATTTGTTTGAATAATAAAACAAAAATTTAATAACTTTATGAAAAATAATATAAAGTAAAAAAACTTTTTTTTCCAAATTTTAATTCGATAACAATTAATATCCATCATTTACCTTGCATCAATTTTTTATATTTTTTTGTCAAAATAAATGCGAAAATTTAACATATTTAAAAAATAGTACATGTACATATATAACTATTTGGTGAAATTTTAGAGTTTTGACCACGTGTTAATTATCAAAAGGGGAAACTCAATAAATAAAATACCTTAAGTATTGAGTCAGCTGCCTCATTAGACAACAGCTTATCATTTGGCTTTGGCATTGAGACAGCAATATAGACAGGTTTTGCTGCTGCTGGAGCAGTTACAGAGCCATCCCTTTCGGTTTTTGATAAACCCAGTGCCAAATTTGAAGCAATTCTAGGATTTGTAGGGATCTGCAATTTGCTTGCCCTTCGTGTATCTAGTGTTGGAACTGTTTGTACAGAAGATTGATAATTCTGGGGCACCTGGTGAGCTGCAAGAGATTGATAATTCTGGGACACCTGGTGAGCAGCAGGAGATTGAAAATTCTGGGGCACCTGATGAGCAGCAGGAGGTTGAAAATTTTGGGGCAACTGGTGAGCAGCAGGATATTGTGAATTAGGACCTTGAGGAACAGTCTTTTGTTCCTGAAAATTATCATAAGAAGATTTTGAATCCAAAGATTTTTGAAAGTGTGGTTGCATAGAACTAGCATGATGATTTTGAAAACTAGAGGTTCCTTGATTCCAGTAGCTATTATGAGTACCACTAGTAGCTGTGCCACCCTGACAAGAAAACCAGAAAATTGCAAACTTGGAGTCCCAGCAAAAGACCCTGTATTCTGAAATGAGGAAAGAGGCTGATAAGGAGCACCTGTGTTTTGATATGCTCCTAGAGGCTGAGAGTATGCATGGTTGGGTTGCTGCTGAGAGTATGAATGGTTGGGTTGGTAACCATTATAGTAACTAGGATATCCTGTGCTCGCATAACCATACGGATCTGTAGGATTCGAGTATGAAGCATAGCTACTATAGTCCTGTGAGGCACTTGTAGTTCCCAAAGTTGATGAACTAGCAAAAGATGTCGCATTCAACCCAGGTTGAACATTTCTTGTGGGTGGCTCTGTTTGCTGATCATGATGGTAAGTAGATTCTGTGGAGCGATTATCTACTCTATGCATGGTCCATGAAGCAGCTTCAGATCCAGTTGTTGATGGAAGATATGAAGATGCATGTGGCTGGCTCACATCAACAGCATATCGACCCTAAAGAGAGATGAATAAAAATTAGGTCTTATTTTTTTGGTGACCGCAGGAGTCAACTTGAATAGTAAAAAAACAAAAGAAACAAACTCCACTAAAGATAAAATGAAAGCCACAAATATATTAAAAAAATTGAAGGACAAAATAATAACTAGCTAGCAATTCACTACATCGAGTTTGGAGTATGAGAAAGCTATCTAAGCTATGAATGGCGATTGCACATTTATAGACACAAATGGTGATTGAAAGTTCAGAGTTGTTTCTACAAACAACATATAACTAAATATAAATCGTTTAAGCTAAATTAACTGGGGGTACATGCAATTGAATGTTAGAATAAAAAGAATCCATTGCTATTGTTTTAATCCATTTTACTTATCCACAGAGAGAATTATGTCAAAAGAGAATGGTTTAGTTCCGCAATGCTCTCTTGGACATGGAGAACAGAAGCAATCACTTCAATTTAGCAAAAATCAGAATTTCCATCCTAACACTAGATGTAATTTTCATTTGGAACAAAATGCCTACTGTAGGGATAAAAGAACAATAGTCCCTAATTCACATATACAAGCTACAACTTGCAGAATCAAATTTTGAAGAGGCAATACAGCTCAAGCCTTATAAAAGGCTACTCAGAAGCAATTAGGAAATAAACCATTTTATGCTCCAAGACAGAACATATTGTTCCCTGCAGCAGCAATAACAAAATAGGTAAACCTTGAGGTCCATCAACACTCTCACTTAAAGATGCAAATGCCTGAACTGGACTTCATTATTTAATAAAAACTTAACAGAGTGTCCATGAAAGATGCCCTAATTATGATTGTTACTACCTGGCAAAAAAGAAATGATAATCGTAAATCAGAGCCAATTGCTATAAACTGCAAAGTCTGATAACTATATACATATATGTACACGACAAACCTTTATCAATCCAAACCAGTAAATTGTTTCTCCTAAAAATATATATAATGTGACAATGTTGTCAACCCTTAAAGACCCACAAAGATCTTAAATAGGAAGTCTCAATAAAGGAACCAAATCATTCTATATGCAATACAAACACAAATAATATCAACATATAGTCAAAACAAAATGAAATTTTAAAATAAATTCATCAGAATTAATGAAGGAGATTCTATTCCAACAAATATATTGCAATCCAACTCCAAATCAATATGAAAATATTTCAACCGCAATTCCCAAAAGTTGATCACTTCCAACTTATACTCTCTGACTAAATTCACAGTATGGAGCCAAACTGGTCTAATTCAAATAAAAAAAAGTAATTAACAACTAAATCAAAACCCGAAAAAATAAACTCAAAATTACAATTAGAACAGCTATAAACTGTACCTCAAGCGAATTCGGGTCAACTGGAGAAATAGTTTGTGTATTGGCTTCTTGATTCATCGTTACAATAACATCCTCAATTCACCAAAAGCACAAACACTATTAAAAAAAAATAAGCTTAAACCACAAAACCCTAATTGAAAAAACAACAATAATATACGAATTCTTACCTTAAATTTAACAAAGAAAAATCAAATAAAAAAAGAACTGCTAAGCTCAAAACGTGATTGCAGATCGAGAAATGAAGAATGACAATTAGCTGAGAAAACAAGAAAAATATGAGATCAACATAGAAAAAAAATTAAAAAAAATATGAATATTATGGGTTGTATATAAATTTAACTAAAAATATAGAAAGAATTAGTAAAAATAATGGACAATAAAAGAAAAGAAAAATACTGAATTGAAGACGGAAAAAAATCGAGAGAGGAAGAAGAAGAAGAAGAAGAAGAAGGGTATGGGTGTCAATGTTGGGTCGTGTCTGCGTCATGAAATGTTTGCGTTGGCTCGGCGGAAGAGAATTATTTTTTTTTTTTGAGATTTTTATTAATTGGATATATAGTTTAATCAAATAATAATTTAATTTAATCTAATTTATTAATGATTGATTCATATTTAAATTTATTTTGAAAAAATAATATAAAATATATATAAAAAAATTACGATTAGACATATTTTATAATATTTTTTTTGTATGAGAGGCCGACCGAAGTTTCTCTTTAAAAATTAATAATTATATTTTTTATTTTTTATTTTTTTAAATAATTATAAAATACTAATTATCATATAATTATTAATGAAATATTTTTAAAATAATTTAAAAATTATAAAACTAAATATTTATCATTTAATTTCATTAATTACTAATTTTAAAATATTATTATTAATAAATTTTATTTTATATTATAAATAATATAATAAAAATTATTAATAATTGAGATAGTAGTTTAGTGGTTAAAAATATATATTATTTTTATTTAAAATTTAAAATTTAAATTTTAAGTGTCTTATTTTTTTTATATAATTAATAAAAAATAAAATAAAAATTATTTATATCTTTAATAACCATTTCATATATTGAGAATTTTAATTTTATAGATATTATTAAAAAAATAAATTTAAATAAATTAACTATAATTCTGCAACTAACTATTTTTCTCGCAAATCAGCGAGCCATTTAGCGACTAATTAGCGACCAATTACTTGAAAATAGAAAATAAAATTAATTTCTCGCTAATTGGTCGCTATATTCTCGCAAATTAACGACAATTCTGCGACTAACTATTTTTCTCGCAAATCAGCGAGCCATTTAGCGACTAATTAGCGACCAATTACTTGAAAATAGAAAATAAAATTAATTTCTCGCTAATTGGTCGCTATATTCTCGCAAATTAACGACAATTCTGCGACTAACTATTTTTCTCGCAAATCAGCGAGCTATTTAGCGACTAATTAGTGACCAATTACTTTAAAATAGAAAATAAAATTAATTTCTCGCTAATTGGTCGCTATATTCTCGCAAATTAACGACAATTCTGCGACTAACTATTTTTCTCGCAAATCAGCAAGCCATTTAGCGACTAATTAGCGACAAAAAACTTTCCAATAAAAAATAAACACATTCTTTGCTAATTTGTCGTAAATTAGTCGTAACGTCGTCGCTGATTGTTGGCGCCAAAATTTGGCACAAAATTCAGCGACACATTCAGCGAGAAACGACCTTTTATCGCTATTCAGCGACAGATTCTACGACCATTTTTTTTGTCGTTAATCAGCGACACATTTAGCGACCCATTCATCGACGGAATGTTGGAAAGACACTTATCTTGATTCTTTGTCGTAAAGTTGTCATTGATAAAGTCGCTAATCAGCGACGAAATAAGAGTTGTCGCAGAATGTGTTGCTGATTGCGCTTTTTTTTGTAGTGAGATCCAAGGTCCAAGCATGAAGATCCATTTTGGGGGTGAAGACCCATAATCCGTTAAAGAATGGAACAACCGGCTAGAAGAAGCCAAGATTCCTAGATGACAAAAGATCAGTCCAGCTAGAAGAGCTGGAGTCAATCCATTGAAGATTGGAGCAAGTGACTAAAAGAAAGCCATGATAGAAGATCAATCAGCCAAAATTTATTGGCTAGAAGATAGCCAAAACTCTCAAACTGATAGAAGGTCAGTCAAATTCAGTGTTGGGTCCAAGTATCCAAATCAAATTCAGTCTCAGATCTAAGTACCCAGTCTCGAGTCTAAGTACCCAAATCTAATTCAGCCTTGAGTCCAAGTACCCAAAATATTTTTGAGTTCAGAACTCAACTCGGGTCTAGAACCAATTCATTTCCATTCTCGGGTCGAGAACCCATCCTCATCTAAACTCAACTCAAAAATTATGTTACTTTTCACTCTCTTCTACTGCAGTCTCAGATTGTTCAAGCAGGGGGCAAACTGTAGACCCTCATTTTTTGACCAAGTCCAATCCAACACTAATTAAAAGGCAATTAAGTGAACTATGAATATTTAAAATAGTCCAAAATAATTTTTATAATTTTTATAATTTATTTTATTATTAATAATATAATATTTATTATTTAAAATAAAAAGGAAAAAAGAAAATATAAATATTTATTAAAATATAATATTTATTTTTAATAATTATAATAATAATAAATAAATAATAAAAATAAATAAATAAACAAAAAAATTGGAAGACGAAGGGCATGCCAATTCGTGGTAGGGCGAGCCCACGGCGAATTGGCTTGGAGCCTGCACCTAGCCTTGCAACAGTTGGCCCAGCAGCCTGCGCCCGTGGCCCGTGCAAAAATTCCTGCTCACAGTAAGCCCAAAATAATTTTTAAAGCCTAAAAGACCAAAACTATTTTAAAAATTTTTCACAATGGTCTTTTGGACATAAAACCTTTTTTCAAGATGTGTCAAAAATTCTTTCCATCTCATGGCCCATGTTCGAAGCCCAAACTCTATTCTTAAAATCAATCTTTTCAAAATGGCTTTTGAAACAAAAATATATTTTCACCTCATGGCCCAAAATTTATTTTTAAAATAAATCTTTTCCAAGGTGCATTGAAACAAAACTATTTTACACAAACCTTTTCAATGGGCTTATAACTATTTAGGTCAATTATGAAATAGTTAAAATCAATTGTGGGCCTAGTTCACGTTAAGACTTATTAATCATGGGTTTGTTTGTTACATGAATCATTGGTTGCTTTTTCAAATGGGAAAATCTATTTATGATAAGCCTTTTAATTTAGTTTTAATTCAATATAGCATAAAAGTTATCTTTTGTTGATGACCTAATTAATGGGAGTTATCGTGGACTGATTTCTAAGTTTGAAAATACAATTTTTGGTTAAACCACTTGAGAGAATTGTTCAAAAATAAGATATCCCATGTTGATATTTTGTTAACCACATACCTAGGAAAAAGGACTCTCCATTTGTGTATGGGTGATATAAGGTTGGAAGGACGTCCTTACTCTTGTTGTTTTCTTTGATTATGCATCCATGCATACATGCATTGCATCTCATATCATTGATCCTTTTTGGCTCACAACCTTGGAGTACAGCAATTCAAGAGCCTACGACAACCTGACCTACGCCAGTGATGTAGAATCCAATAACAACTCAGTTAGCTTCTCACCAAAAGCAATGGAGCCAGAATAGATTCAGAGAATGATAGACAATGAAATCAACATAAAGATGGTAGAACTAAAGGGGGTCCTAGCAGAGACTATGAAAAGCCAAGTGGCCAAAATGTTTGGGAATGCGGCTGAAGCATCTGCTAGTACCAAGAAGCAGAATGACAAAGGGAAGACTAAGGATGGTGAGGTAGTCTTCGATGACTATAAGATGATTTTGGATGATGATGAATACTGGGCTCAGTATTTTCAAGATCCTCAAGATAAGAAGACGAAGCCAAAGGTTATGAAAAAAACCAACGGTTGAGAAGACTAAAACTTTTGATGTCAAGAAGATGATTGCTGATCTAGAGAAAAAGTTTGGGAAGAAGCTGGAGGCCGAAGAGGTGTCAAAAGTTGACAAGTTATTTGAAGATGATGAAAGAATCCCTCTCAAATTCAAAATGCCTACATTTGCCAAGTACAATGGTACATGGAATCCTCACTTGCATATAAAGCAATATATCACTGCTAAGCAGTCTGCTCAAGCTACTAAAGCTTGAACCCTAACGTACTTCATGATCTCATTGGGCCTTGTGCAAAACTAGTTTAATACCTTAGAGGAGAAAACCTAAAAAAATTAGGATCTGCTCGACAAAGCCTTTATTCAATAATATGGGTATAATATGGAATTGGAAGTTACCCTAATGGGGTAGAGTTAATCAAATAGAAGAAAAATGAGAATTTTGTTGACTATGTGAAAAGGTGGAGAAGTAAAGCTACTCTTCTTAAAAAGAGGCCCGATGAGTCAGACCAGATCAAAATGATAGTGAGAGGTGTCCTGCCCAACCTTTGTGAGAGACTGTCTCACACCCTTATTAGAGATTTCAAAGATCTTCTCCAAGCTGGCTTACAAATAGAAGAGTGGGAGTGGAAGAAGAAACACTTTTCTAGAAGGAGGAATGAAAGAGGGAACTACCAATTTGGCTGTCAGAGTGCACAAAAAGAAATGGATGTCAATGCAACTACTGGCCAAGCAAATAGATCACAATTTTTAGAGTTGGAGAAACCTCTATCTTGGGTTTTCAACAAGTTACAAAAGAAAGGACTATTATAACCATTGGCTCCTCGACCGCTACACGATCCTCTGCCACCAAACTTTGATGTCAAGGCCTTCTGTTAATTCCATCAAAAGAAAGGGCATGATAAAGATAAATGTGCTCGATTAAGACATGAGATCAAATATTTGATCGACAGTGGCAAGCTGCCCGAGCCCAATAAACCCAATACTAAAAGCAACCCATTGCCTAAGTTTGGAAGAGTGCCAATGCCAGCAACCTTCATGATAGAAGGAGGATTGATGGAAAGTGTAGACCCTTAATTTTTGACCTATTCAAATCCGATAGTCTAAAATAATTTTTGTGGTATTTTAATTAAATAATATTTATTTTAGTATTTATTATTTATAATTTTTAATAAAAATAAAAATGGTGAAGTTAACAAAGAAAAAAATAATAAATAAATATAAAATATAAAATAATAAAAAAAATATAAAAATAAAAATCTGCGACAGAAAAATCGGCGATGAAAAATTCGTCGTCGAAAGTAGAATTGGCAAAGGCCAATTCGCCCGCAAGAATTTCCTCCAAGGCCATTTCACCGCAGGAAATTCATGCGGCGAATTGGTTGGCCGCCCAGCGCCCGCCCACAAATTTCCTCGCAGCTCGCAGTTTCCAGCCCGCAGTAGTTTTTTTGCCAGTGCAATTTTCCAATGCAGTTTTTTTCAAAACCAAATTCTATTTGGTTTTGGTTTCTTTTTCTAATTAATTTTAGTTTCCTTAAACAATTAGAAGTAGGCTTATAATTTTTCCTATAAATAACAAATTAAAACTCAGAATTTAGGGGTCAAAAATTTTTTTTTTACTAGAGTTAAACTTGGGACTTCAGATTTGAGAGGAACAAGAAGAACCAATCAATCCATCAAAGGCAGCAACATTGCCTTTATTATTGTTCATCCAGAAATCAATTTTTTATGGAACCAACGAATGGAGGTTTGAAACTCTATTTTCTTTATTTATTTCTTTGCAGTAGCTTCATCATTCAAATTGGATTAATTGTTTCATCATACAATTTGATCAAAAACTTCAAAATCCCTAAATCGTTTCTTCTGTTTCCAAAAACTTTAAAACCCTAACCTAATCTCTATTCCAAAAATTTAGTAGCCTTATTTTTTAAGCATCAAAAGCTTTGACCCTAATTAATCCTTCTTTACAAAATGACACAGTAAGTATTATTCTTTTAAAAATAACACTAGTTTCTTCCAATTTCAAAACCCTATTTTCTAAATCTTAAACCCTAAAATCTTAATTTTCAACACAAAAACCTACAACCCTAAAAGCCAGTTTTCAAAATCTTCCGCGTGCGGCTAGTGAAATCCTGCCCCCTTGACCCCCGCCCTCTAACAGGCTAGTGGGACCGCCGTATGGGCTCGGGTCAATATTTATTTATGTATTATAAGTCTTTATGTTTAGCTTCCTTTGTTATGATTATTCAAAGTACAGTAGTTTTATTCAAAATACAAACTTAAACCCTAATTTATTCAAACCATAAATCCTAATTCTGTTTTCAAATCTTCACAGTAGCTTTTTATAATTTTATTCACTGGGATATTTTAATATTTCAAATAACTCCATTAAAGACTTTCTATATTTGTTTCATCTAAAAATATTTAAGTAGTTATTATAGTCAATTTTAAAACCATACTTAACATTGATCACGGTAAAACATCAAATCCTAAATCATAATCTACAAAATCAAGGTTTCAAACTATAAAACCCTAATTCATGAAGTTTGCTTAAAACCCTAACTAAACCTACCCTTTTTTAAGTCATAGTAACACTATTTCCATAAAACATCCAAAACATTAAATCTTTTAAACATCCAGTAGCTATGCTATTGCTTTAAAATATTTCTCAAAACCCTAGTTATTGAGCATAAAACTCTAGAAACCCTAATTAATGTATAGATCCCTAAAGTTAATATATTTACTATTTTATTTACATTGGATGAATGTTTATTATATATTATGATTGATGTTTAACATCTTTGATGAATGATTTATTTATTATGAATGGTTATTTACTTTTATCGATTTATTTCGATTTTCAAATGTTGTAAGAGGTATGTTTCTACTTTGTGGGTACCCCATTAATTAATTTCTATATAATTTAAATTGCTTTTATATTTTGGACCAATGTAAAGGACATGTTTCTACCTTTCGGTGGGTGTCCTATTTAGTTTAGACATGAATGATGTAAGGACATGTTTCCATCCTCGGATGGGTGTCCATTTATTTGCTTTGTTTGGACATTGCTTTGAATTTTAATATAATGATGCTTTATTTCAATTGTTATGTGTAATATGGATAATATTTTTATACTTAAGAATTTTATAATATTAAGACCTGCAAAGGAGGCCGGTTCCAATGAATCGGGCGTTGTGGGGGTACTGGGCCATTTCTCACCTTCCCCACACGTACCCAACTTTCCGAACCCATTAGTGGGTTGGGGATTCCTTAGGAATTGAGTCATCCACCCCTTTATTTTTCCTGACCCGTCCGGGTGGTGACTCCATTTTTCTTTGGGCTTAGGTCCATGTTCTCTAAGGCCCCGAACTTAAACAGTGCCGAAGTTGCAAGAACCATTCCACCGGGAGTGGGGGCAAAAATCCTCGCTCACAGTGGCGACTCTACTGGGGACAAGAGAAGTTGATTACGTTGGTCTTTATATTATTATATTCTTTCTTATAATGATATTATCTATTGGATCATATTAGATTGCATCGTGTGCGTGAGTTAGGATGTCCGTGTTACCCCGTGTTGTGTTATGTAAGGGATACCATACTTTCACTCAAGGTATGGAGATCGAGCATGGCATAACCACTCATAGTCCCATACCATTTGGTATATACTTGCTGTGGGAACCTAAGCTTTTAACCCAAAGGCTAAAGCTCATGTAATTGGCCTAGTTACTGTCCTTAGGTTTTACCCCAAATGCTTGTTGTTTGACTATGGTTAATTTATCTTAGCTTAAATCATGGCTTATTTGGTTTGCTCTTTTTCTAATATGACCTAAGTACATTGTAAGCTCAAAATAAAATTTTCTTTAAAGTCCAAAAGACCAAAGCTATTTTCAAAACTTTTCAAGATGGACTTTGGACATAAGACTTTTCTAAAAACAAATCAAAAATTCATTTGCTCATAACACAAATACTAAGCCCAAACTCCATTTTTTCTAAAATCTTTTTACAATGGTCTTAGAAATAAAATTATTTTCATCCAACCTTTTCTTACAAAGAGCTTGCAAATTATTTAGGTCAATAATGAAATAATAAAAATCAATTATGAGCCTAGTTTATACTAAAAATAATTAACCATGGGCTTGTTTTTGGCATGAATCATTAGTTACTTTTTCAAGTGAGAAATCTATTTATAATAAATCTCTTGATTTAGTTTTAATCCAATATAGCATAAAAGCAACTTTAGTTTGTTAAATGGATTAAAACCTAATTAATGGGAATTATCATGAACTGATTTCCATTTTTGAAAATATAACTATTGGTTGAAACGTCAAGGGAATTATTTGAAAACAAGATACACTATGTTGGTATTTTGTTAACCATATACTTAGGAAAAGAGACTCGCCGTTCGTGTGGATGTTATAAGGTTGGAAGGGACGTTCTACTTATCTTTGTTGATTGTTTGTGCATACATGCATACATTTTCATCTCATATCATTGATCATCTCTAGCTCACAGCGTTGGATTACGACGGTTCAAAAGCTTACGACAATTGCCGAAGACAAAGAATCTAGTAACGACTCAATCACTTACTCACCAAAAGCAATGGAGCTCGAACAAATTCAAAGAATGGTGGATGATGCCCTTAATGCCAAGATGGAAGAAATAAAAGAGGCCATGGACGAGACCGTGAAGAACCAATTGGCTACAATTTTAAGGAACAATGCCAGAGCATCTTCTAGCACCAAGAAAGAGAAGGGGAAGGCTAAAGTTGGTGAAGTAGCTTTTGATGATGACAAGGTAGTCGTTGATGATGATGATGACTGGGCTTAATAATTCTAAGATCCTCAAGACAAAAAGGAACCAAAGGTTGTTGTGAAGATAACTTTTGAAAAGACTGAAAATTCTGATGTTGAGAAGATGATTGTTTACCAAAAAAAGAAATTTGAGAAGAAGCTAAAAACTGAAGAGATGTCCGAGATCGACAAACTTTTTGAATAAGATGGGGAGGTCCCTTATAAGTTCAAGATGCCTTCCTTCGCTAGGTACATTGGTACTGGAAATCCTCATCTCCATGTGAAGCAGTACATCACTGCTATGCAGTCTGCTTGAGCTACTAAGGCTCAAACTCTAAGATATTTCATGCTCTCATTGGACCCTATTGTCCAAAATTGGTTCAACACATTAGAGGAAAGTACTCAAAAAGATTGGGACATGTTGTACAAGGCTTTCATTCAACAATATGGATACAATGTCGAGCTTGAAGTTACCTTAATGGAAGTTGAGTCCATTAGACAAAGGCCAAATGAGAATTTTATGGACTATGTCAAAAGATGGAGAAATAAGATTACTTTGCTCAAGAAGAGGCCCGATGAATCTAATCAAATAAGGAGGATTGTGAGAGGGGTGTTGCCTAGTCTTCACGAAAGGATGTCTCATACACTCATTCGTGATTTCAAAGATCTCCTTCAAGCTGGTCTGCAAATTGAAGAATGGAAAAGGGAGAAGAATCGCTTTTCGACAAGAAGGAATGAGAAAGGCAACTACCAGTCTGGAAATCAAAGCACGCAAAAGAAGTTGATGTTAATACAATTGGTCAAGCAAACAGCAGGCAGTTTTTAGATCTGGGGAAGCCTTTGTCTTGGGTCTTCAACAAGCTACAAAAAAAGGGACTATTACAGCCATTAGACTCTCTCCCTTTGCCAAATCTTTTACTCCCAAAATTTGATAGTAAGGCTTTTTGTCAATTTCATTAGACTCAAGGACATGAGACTGATAGATGTACCTGATTGAAGCATGAGATCCAAGATCTAATCGATAGTGATAAGCTCCGGAGCTGGACAAGCCCAATACCAAGAACAATCCTTTGCCTAAGTTTGGAAGAGTATCTCCATCGACAACCTTCATGGTGGGAAAAGGATTGGAAGAAGAATTTGTTTTATCATCCTTTCAAGATGGAAATATTGAAGATGTGAAAGGAAAAGAATCTTAAGCTCAATGAACTTTCCTTAGCTTGAATGTTGCTTTTCAATTTTACTTTCTTTAATATTTTGGAACTATTGTGTTTTTCAAATTTAAATTTGCTTGAAATAAATTACTTTCATCAAAATTTTTGTTGGTCTTTGTTCATTTTGGTGCTCAACCAATGAGGAATCTAGCTTGATGTTTATAAATTAGCATATCTAGGCATCATGATTCGAATGACTTTGCTAGATAAGGAAATTGCTCTATAGCATTGAGTTGTGTATGCTTACTTAGAGAGGGCTCCTGCATAATGACCTTTGTCTGGGTCCTAGTCAGTCTTGGAACATGCTTTGACAAACTTTTGAGGCAAAATTGAACTCTACTTATTTAAGGGAGAGATGATCTAGGCATTGTTTGGTTAGCCAACAACTAGTATCCACCCTATTAAATATCAATCCCTAGTTGTCCCTTTGAGCCTTCATAAAATTCTAGCTTTCTTTTCATTGGCTTACAAACCCCATTAACCTACCCTGAGCTGTTGTGATACTTTTGACAAGTCTTATGATCACTAAGATAAAGAGGCAAGAAGATCAAAGAAAGAAATGAATAGTGAAGACCATGAAGACAGTTGAAGTTCTCAAGAACATAAGGGTAGTTGAAGTTCTCAAGACCATAAGGGTGGTTGAAGTTTTCCTAATATCTCTAATATATCAAGACACCATCAGAGTAACAAATGATTTATCCCTATTAAAGAAGATTTATGTCACTCCACTCATCCGTTATTAACCCAAGTTGGTACAAATAAGACATCTCTTTTAGAGCTAGAACCAAAAACAAAAGAAAAAGAAAAGAAAAGAAAAAAGAGAAAAAAGAGAGAAAAGAAAAAGAGAAAAAAAGAAAGAGAAAAAAAGAAGAAGAAAAATAAAACCCAAAAAGGCAGTTCAGAAAGTCAACTGAGTTCTCTTTTACCTAAAATAGCAAAAGGCTTCCATTTGGTTTATAAGGATAGTTTGACTTAAATTGGTCCAACCTAACCAAAGATTAGATCAAAATTAGAGAAAAAGGAGAAAGACCATCCAGTTCTGGAAAGTTATGTACTTGACAATCCTACAAGGAAGAAGGACAAAACAAAAAAAGAAAAAAGAGAAAAAAGAAAAATATATAAAACCTAAAATGATTCAGAAAACCAACCAAGTTCTCTTTTACCTAAGACAACCAAAGGCTTCCATTTAGTCTATAAGGACAGTTTGACTTGAATTGGTCTAACCAAACCAAAGTTTCGAAGGAGAAAAATTCATCCAATTTTTGAAAGTTCTGTACTTGACAGTCCTACAAGGAAGAAGGACAAAATGATAAAATTCTCAAAGAAAGGGAGGAGTAAGAAAAATAAAAAGAAAAGAAAGGGGGAAGAAGAAAAGAAATGAATTTGGGTACCAAACTTTATGCAAAGAAACAAAGATTGCTCTAATCAAGATCCAGATTAATGCCATGAAGATAGAAGGAATTTGGAGTCTAGCAAGATTGCTCCCAATTGTCTAAAGTTTCAACAAGAATTTTGTAGTGTGAAGGTTTGTCCTTTGTGTCACACCAGCTCCAATCTCAAAATGGCTTTCATTTAACCCATGTCCCTTATAGACCCCATTTCAAGCCTATCAAAGACCTGTTGATCTCTCTTGGTAGGTAGAGTCTATTAGTAGAGATAGCTTGAATAAGCATGCATATGAGATAGACAATATTTAAACTCAATGAGACCTTTGACCAAGTAATGTGTATGTGCCTATATGAAGTGCAACAGTTCTTGCTTAAATCAAAATAATTCCCAAGTTTAGTACGGTAACTAGGGTTGTCATGTTATAGATATGTTAATTTGAAAAATCAAGTCCTGAGGTACATTGACATTGATTTGGCAAATCCAACATTTGATTTCAAAATCAAAATTCAAAAAATAAAAAATATATTTTTGTCATACAAAGCCTTCAAGTTAAGAGAAGTTTCTTGAACAGTCGAACCTCGAAGGACATATTGGGCAAAGGAAATGATTACTGGCAAGGTCATGAAGAAGATACCAACTGACATGCTAAATCATAATTTAAAATGGATGTATCTCTCCTATTTGTGGCCTCCATTATTCATATTTTCAACATCTGAAAGATAAAAGCCATAAATATGGAGCATTGTGTCATTCCAATGCAAGACCTGAACGTGCATCTGAAAGGAACCAATAGAACACTTCTGCTGATCACCTCAGTTTATGAGTCGACGAAACGACTATAAGTATTATTCATGCATATCATGCATACATGAGCATATCACATCGCACTTTCTTATCTTGTATTGTCAAAGTGAATGGAAAATACCTTGTGAAGTAAAGAATCAAAAGAAGAATCAAATCAGGGGGGCATGAAAAGCCCATTGCTTGAGAAGGTTCCAGTAATTTTGCAAAGAAAAGAAATGCGTGCTTTTGCGAAGAACTAGACAACAAAAACATCAATCAGAGCCTGCATAGAAAAATCATGGGTTTGAGCCTACACAGGGGGCAAAGTTTCTTCTTTTCAATTTTTGAGTTTATGCATGAACAAAACATTTTGAGACTCACTTCTAATATTTTACCACGCAGGGGGGCAAGGAGAGGATATGAAGGCAAGCTAAAATTGGCTGAATTTTTTGCAAAAGTTCAAAGGAAGAACAAAAAAGAATGAAAAAAAGAAGAAAATTAGAATTCTCAAAAGAATGAAGATGCAAAAGACAAAAGATCAGTTCAGCTAAAAGAGTTGAAGCCAGGGTAAAGACCCGACCTCCAATGGATAAAGATCCATGTTTCAAAGGTAAAGACCCGATTTCCAATGGATAAAGATTCATCTTTCAAGGGTAAAGACCTGACCTCCAGTGGATAAAGATCCATGTTTCAAGGTTAAAGACCCGACCTCCAATGGATAAAGATCCATGTTTCAAGGTTAAAGACCCGGCCTCCAATTGATAGCGATCCATATTTTAAGGGTAAAGACCCAATTTTCAATGGTTAAAGATCCATGTTTCAAGGGTGAAGACCTGATCTCAAAGGATGAAATCCATTTTCAAGGGTGAAGACCCGATCTCCAAGGATGAAGATCCATTTACAAGGGTGAAGACCCGATCTCCAAGGATGAAGATCCATTTTCAAAGGTGAAGATATGATGCTAAGAATGAAGATCCAAGGTCCAACGATGAAGATCCATTTTGAGGGTGAAGAACCACAATGAGCTAAAGAATAGAACAGCCGGAGCAGTCAGACTTCTCAATTGATAAAAGGTCAGTCAAACTCAATCTCGGGTCCAAGCACCCAAATTCAATTCAATCTCAGGTCCAAGTACCCAATCTCGGGTCCAAGTACCCAAATCAATTAAATCTCGGGTCTAAGTACCCAAATCAAATTTAATCTCGGGTCTAAGTACCCAAATCAAATTCAATCTCGGGTCCAAGTACCCAATCTTGGGTTCAAGTACGCAAATCAAATTCAGTCTTGGGTCTAAGTACCCGATCTCGGGTCCAAGTACCCAAATCAAGTTTAATCTCGGGTCCAAGTACCCAAATCAAATTTAGTCTTGGGTCCAAGTACCCAATCTCGGGTCCTGGTACCCAAATCAAATTCAATCTTAGGCCCAAGTACCCAATCTCGGGTCCAAGTACCCAAATCAAGTTTAGTCTCAGGTCCAAGTACCCAAATCAAATCCAAGTACCCATCCTCATCAAAAATCAGTCAAAAGATCTTATTACTTTTCACTCTCTTTTGCCATAGTCTCAGATCGTTCAAGCAGGAGGCAAACTGTAGACCCTTAATTTTTGACCCATTCAAATCCGATAGTCTAAAATAATTTTTTTGGTATTTTAATTAAATAATATTTACTTTAGTATTTATTATTTATAATTTTTAATAAAAATAAAAATGGTGAAGTTAATAAAGAAAATGATAATAAATAAAAATAGAAAATGATAATAAATAAATAAGTAAATAAAAATAAAAATCTGCGACGAAAAATCGGCGAAGAAAAATTCATCGCCGAAAGTAGAATTGGCCAAGGCCAATTCGCCTGTAGGAATTTCGTGCTGGTGAGTTGGCTTGCCGCCCAGCGCTCGCCCGTAAATTTCCTCGCAGCTTGCAGTTTCCAGCCCGTAGCAGTTTTTTTGCCAGCGTAATTTTCCAACACAGTTTTTTCTGAAACCAAATTCTATTTGGTTTTGGTTTCTTTTCCGAATTAATTTTAGTTTCCTTAAACAATTATAAGTAGGATTATAATTTTTCCTATAAATAAAAGATTAAAACTCAGAATTAAGGGGTCAAAATTTTTTTTTTCACTAGAGTTAAAATTGGGACTTCAGATTTGAGAGGAGAAAGAAGAAGCAATCAATCCATTAAAGGCAGCAATCTTGCCTTTGTTATTGTTAATCCAGAAATCAATTTTTGGTGGAACCAACGAACGAAGGTTTGAATCTCTATTTTTTTTATTTATTTCTTTATAGTAGCTTCATCATTGAAATTGGATTAATTGTTTCATCATACAATTTGATCAAAAACATCAAAAACCCTAAATCGTTTCTTCTGTTTCCAAAAACTTTAAAACCCTAACCTAATCTCTATTCCAAAAATTCAGTAGCCTTATTTTGTTAAGCACCAAAAGCTTTGACCCTAATTAATCCTTCTTTCCAAAATCACACAGTAAGCATTATTCTTTTAAAAATAACACTAGTTTCTTCCAATTTCAAAATCCTATTTTCTAAATCTTAAACCCTAAAATCTTAATTTTCAACACCAAAACCTACAACCCTAAAAGCTAGTTTTTAAAATCTTCCGGGTGCGGCTAGCGGAATCCTGCTCCCTTGACCCCCGCCCACTAACCGGCTATTGGGACTGCCGTATGGGTTCTGGTCAATGTTTATTTATGTATTATAAGTCTTTATGTTTAGCTTCCTTTGTTATGATTATTTAAAATACAGTAGCTTTATTCAAAATGCAAACTTAAACCCTAATTTATTCAAACCATAAATCCTAATTTTGTTTTCAAATCTTCACAGTAGCTTTTTATAATTTTATTCACTATTTTAATCTTTCAAATAACTCCATTAAAGACTTTATATATTTGTTTCATCTAAAAATATTTAAGTAGTTATTATAGTCAATATTAAAACCATACTTAACTTTTATCACGGTAAAACATCAAATCCTAAATCATAATCTGCAAAATCAAGGTTTCAAACTATAAAACCCTAATTCATGAAGTTTGCTTAAAACCCTAACTAAACCTACCCTTTTTTAAGTCACAGTAACTTTATTCCATAAAACATCCAAAACCTTAAATCTTTTAAACATCCAGTAGCTATGTTATTGCTTTAAAATATTTCTCAAAACCCTAGTTATTGAGCATAAAACTCTAAAAGCCCTAATTAATATATGGATCCATAAAGTTAATATATTTACTATTTTATTTACATTGGATGAATGTTTATTATATATTTTGATTGATGTTTAATATCTTTGATTAATGATTTATTTATTATGAATGGTTATTTACTTTTATCGATTTATTTCGATTTCCAAATGTTGTAAGAGGTATGTTTCCACTTTGTGGGTACCTCATTAATTAATTTCTATGTAATTTAAATTGCTTTTTATATTTTGGACCAATGTAAAGGACATGTTTCTACCTTTCGCTGGGTGTCCTATTTAGTTTAGACATGAATGATGTAAGGACATGTTTTCATCCTCGGATGGGTGTCCATTAATTTGCTTTGTTTGGACATTGCTTTGATTTTTATTATAACGATGCTTTATTTCAATTGTTGTGTGTAATATGGATAATATTGTTATACTTAAGAATTTTATAATATTAAGACCTACAAAGGAGGCCGGTTCTAATGAACCAGGCGTTGTGGGGGTGCTGGGCACCCAACTTTTTGAACCCATTAGGGGGTTAGGGATTCTTTATGAATTGAGTCATCTACCCCTTTATTTTTCCCAGCCCGTCCGGGTGATGACTCCATTTTTCTTCGGGCTTAGGTATGTTTTCTATAAGGCCCCGACCCTAAACAGTGCCGAAGTCGCAAGAACCATTTCATCGGGAGTGGGGACAAAAATCCCCGCTCACAGAAAGTTCTATCTTGTCATACTTTTAAGATGTAGATGGAGGAATTATGGATGAGGATGTGATGAACATTTCCCCTAACATGTTCAAGTAGATAAAGCACTGTCGATTATAATTCATCAAACTTCCTTAGGCTTGAGTGTACTTATTTTATTTCTGCTTTCTTTAATATTTTTAGAATAATTATATTTTTTAAATTAAGATTGTTTGAATAAATTACTTTCATCAAATTTTTGCTTATCTTGGTCTTTGTCATTTATATCCTTAACTGATGATGAGTATACCTTGATATTCATAAATTAGTATATCTATGCATCATGATCCAAATGACTTTACTAGGTAAGGGAGTTATTATATAACATTGAGCTGTGTATGTTTACTTAGAGAGGGCTCCTACACAATTATGAGTGTCTAGGTCCTAGTCAATCTTAGAACATGTTTTGATGAACTTTTGAGGAGAAATTGAACTCTACTTATTTAAGGGAGAGATGATCTAGGCATTATTTGGTAAGCCAACAACTAGTATCCACCCTATTAATATCAATCCCTAGTTTGTCCCCTTTGAGCCTTCATAAGATTTTAGCTTGCTTTCTATTGGCTTGTGAACCTTGATAACCTACCCTGAGCTATTGTTATATTTATGGCAAGTCTAATTATCACTAAGGTACTAAGGCTTAAAGAAGATCAAAAAAGAAGTTTACCTGAATTGGACTTGATATCTCAGATCTATCAAGGCAACAAAAGATCCATCCTTGTTGAAGCAAACTCATCCTACCCTATTCATAGCCAGAAGAACAAGATGGTATAAATAAGATAACTCTCTTAGAGCTAAAAAAAGAAAAAAGAAAAAAAAAGAAAAGAAAGAGAAAAGAAAAAGGAGAAAAAAAGTGAAAAAAAAAGAAAAAAAGAGAAGAAGAAAAAAAAACCCTAAAAAAAGTAGTTTAGACAGCTAATAGAGTTCCTTTTTACTTGATGCAACAAAAGACTTCCACTTAGCATACGAGGATAAATTGACTTAATTTGGTCCACCCCAGCCAAAGACTTAATAAAAGAATGTCCATATTATCAAAGTTCCAAGTCCACAATCTTGAAAGTCTTAGACTTAATATTCCAAAAGGAAAACTGACAGAATAATGGTCCTGAGTTTTTTACAAAAGGAAAAGATCAAGAAATTTTCCAAGAAGATGGAAGAACATTCAAGCTCTATTCATGAAGCCAGATAACAAGATGCCTAGAAGAAGGAAATGGTGCCAAAATTTAAGAATGCTTCCAAAAACATACAGTTTCATCAAGGAAGTTTATGATGTGAGGGTTTGTCAGCAGTATCACATTAGCTCCGATTTGAAAATGACCTTCATTTAAACCATATCCCTTATAGACCCCATTTCAAGCCTATTAAAGGCCTATTGATCTTTGTTGGTAGGTAGAGTCTATTAATTGAGATTGATTGAATAAGCATGCATATGAGATAGATAATATTCAAACTCAATAAGACCTTTGGCCAAATAATGTGTTTGTGCCTATTTGAAGTGCAACAGTTCTTGCTTAAAGGGAAATGATTCTCGAGTTTAGTATGGTAACTAGGGTTGTCATGTTATAGATAAATTGATTTGGGAAAGTCGAGTTCTAAGGTAAATTGACACTAATTTGACAAAGTCAACATTTGATAAAAAAAAGTTTTCTTGTTAAATAAACTTTAAAGTTAAGGGAAGTATGTAATGAAAAGATTATTTGTAAGTTCACGAAGAAGTTAACAAATGAATGTGTTGAAATGGATGTCTCTCATGCCTCTACCCTGTTGGGGCTCCCGTTATTAATACTTTGTTCATCATGGAAAATAAAAGATATAAATGTGAAGTCTTTTGTTTTTCTAATGCAAGACTTGAACAAGCATCTAGAAAGAACCAGTGGGAGTGATTTGATTCATCACCTCGGTTTGTAAGTCAATGGAACCAATGTAAGTATCATCCATGCATACCATGCATACATAAGCATGTCACATTACACTTTTATTATCTATTCCTCTGTCAAAGTAAACAATAGATGCCCTGTGAAGTAAACAATGAGAAGCAGATATGGAATTAGGGGGCATGGAAGGCCCATCGCTTGAGAAAAAATAGCCACTTTGCAAAAATGGAGATGCATACTTGTAATGCAAACATCAATCAAAGCCTGCATGGGAACAAAATCATTGGTTTGAGCCTACACAGGGGATAAAATTTCCTCTTTTCAATGCTTGATTTTATGTGTGTATAAAATATTTTAGACTCACTTTCAATATTTTGCCATGCAGGGGGCAAAGAGAGGATATGAGAGCTAGCTAAAAAATAGCTGAATTTTTTGCAAAAGGAAGAACAAAAGAAAAAAGTAAGAACCTAAAAAAAGAAAGATACAAAGGATAAAAGGTTAGAAGAACTAAAGTCAATCCATTAAAGGATGGAACAAGTGGCTAGAAGAAATCCTTTACTTTCAAATGACAGAAGGTCAGTCCAACTAGAAGAGCTGAAGTCAATCCATTGTAGAATATAATAATTGGCTAGAAGAAAGCCAAAACACTTAGATGATGGAAGGTCAGTAGATTCCATTAAAGAATGCAACCAATTTGCTAGAAGAAAGCCAAAATTCTCAAATAGCAAAGGGATGATCAAGCTAGAAGAGCTTAAGTCTCGAGTCAAGAACCCAAAATTCAATCTTGGGTCAAGCACCCTAATCTAGTTTTGGATTGAGCACTCTAATCTAGTTTCAGGTCGAGAACCCTAATCCAGTTTAGCATTAAGAACACTAATCAAGTCTCGGGTCTAGCACTCTAATCCAGTTTTGGGTCGAAAACCCTAATCCAATCTTAGGTCGAGAATCCTAATCCCATTTTGGGTCAAGAACCCTAATCCAGTTTCAGGTCAAGAATCCTAATCCAATTTGGGTTCAGAATCCTAATCCAATTTTGGGTTGAGCACCCTAATCCAGTCTTGGGTAGAGAACCCTAATCTAGTTTTGGTTTGAGCACCCTAATCCAGTCTTAGGTAGAGCACCCTAATCCAGTCGTGGATCAAGAACCCAAAATCCAGTCTTGGGCCTAGCACACAAATCCAAATCTAATCTAGTATCGAGTCGAGCATCCAAATCAAATCCAACATCGAGTCTAGTATCCAAATCAAATCCAATCTTGGGTCGAGAACCCAACATCTAGAATTGGGTCGAGTACCCAATTTAAATCTAGTCTTGGGTTGAGAACCCAAAATCTATCTCAGGTCGAGAACCCAAGTCCAGTCTTGGGTTGAGAACTCAAATTCAATTTTGGGTCGAGTACCCAAATCAAATCAAATATCATGTTGAGTACCCAAATCAAGTCCAATCTCAGGTTGAGAACCCAAATCCATTGTTTGGGTCCAGAACCCATCCTAATCCAAAATTAGCTAAAAATCATGTTGCTTTTCACTCTCTTCTATTGAAGTCTCAGATTGTCAGATCATTCAAGCAGGAGGCAAACTGTAGACCCCTAATTTTGGCCCTAAGCTAATGCGATCTCAATCAAAGAAGGACAAGTTAAATTTTGTTCAATTTTAAAAGATTAAACCTAGTTTATGCTTTAAAATAGATCAAACTAGTTTTGAAAGGCCTAAATTAAGTTGGTTTAGTTTTTAAAATGTTAAACCTAGTCTAGTTTGTCATTTAATAGATGTAATTAAATTTTAAAGCATGAAAATGAACCGGACCAGAATAAAACAACAAACCATGATGAATTGGCTTTGCCAATTCCCCATGGTGGAGTGACCATGGGAAATTGGCAAGCTAATTTTCCATGGAAACTTATCGATGGTGAATTGGCAATTCGACCATGGAAAATTGACAAGCTAATTCACCATGGAAACTCATCGATGGTGAATTGGCAATTGCCAATTCACCATGGATGAGTGTCCATGGCAAATTGGCAATTTCTAATTCGCCATGGTCCACTAAACCGGTCCTAATTCAGATTATTAATTTCGTAATTAAGATGGATATCATTGGAATCGTCAGATTAAGTTTTTAGGTTTTATTTTAAACCTAATTATGCCTATAAATACTAATGTTTAAGAATAAAACAGGGGATGGTGAAGAGCACAGAGCCAGTAGCTAACACAGTTTAACAAAAGCAAAAATAGAAGCAACAATCAGGCTATCTCCAACTAAAAACTTCAATTGTTCCAGGCAGGCAGCAACAAAGGGCTTGTTTCAATTCATTAACTTTGATGGAATCAACAATGGAGGTTTGTCTTTAACTATTAAATCCATTTAAAGATATAGTAGCTTGATCTATAGATTTACAATTTATTTCCACATATAATGAGTGAGTTTCATTTGAAAAAATATCAACCAGTGAGTGGAAAGCCATTTAACCAGTATCTAAATTAATCCTAGATTACACGAAGAGTTATGGTCACTTGTTTAATCTAATAACCAAATTCCCAGTAGAATAAAATTATCTTTTTTTAAACCTAAAAACCCTAAACCTTCAAACCCTAATCTCAACCTTTTTTTTGTGAATCAAAACCTCAAGTCCAAAATATCCAATGACCTCTACCTTAATTCCCAAAACCTAAACAAAATCTAGACATCCAGAAACCCTAACTATACCTAAACTAAACCCTAATTCCCAAAGATCAAAATCTCAAGTCCAAAACATCCAGTAATCTTCACCTTTAATCCAAAACTAAAACACAAACCCTAACTTATAAAACCCTAAAACCTAAACCCTAGCTACCAAACCCTAATTCCTTAAAATATTAATTCCTCAAAACCCTAGTTTCTTAATTTAATCCCAAACATCCAGTAAACCTCAAGGTTTAAGCCCTAATTTTGTACATTTGAATAATTAATATATGATTGAGTCCTAGTTTTGATTATTTATTTTATTATTGTATTCATGATTTATTTACAAATGGATGTTTTATTACTGTAGATGTTTGTATAATTTAATTTGTTATTTGTTTAATTTCGTGAATTGTAAAAGGCATGTTTTCACTTTGTGGGTGCCTCGGTTTCTTTTTATGTAATTTAATTTGATGTTTAAAGATGTTGGGACCATTGTAAAGGATATGTCTCCACCTTTTTGGTGGGTGTCCTATTTATTTTAAACATTAGACATAGTTGTAAGGGCATGTTTCCATCTCGCATTGGTGCCCATTTGTTGTTTTGTTTTGAACATTATTTTGATTTTAATACAAAGATATTTTATTTTATTTGTAGCATGTAGTTTGGATTATATCATAATAATTAAGAGTTTTATAATATTTAGACCTAAAATGGAGGCCGATTCCAATGAACCAGGCGTTGTGGGGGTGTTGGGTCATTCTCACCTTCCCCACGTGCACCCAACTTTTCGAACCTATTAGGGAGTTAGAGATTTCTTAAGAATCGATTCGTCCACCCCTTTCCTTTTCTTGGCCTGTCTGGGTGGTGACTCCATTTTCTTTGGGTTTAGGTCCGTGTTCTCTAAGGCACTGAGCCTAACAGTGCCAAAGTTGTAAGAACCATTCCACGTAGGAGTGGGGGCAAAAATCCTCACTCACAGTATCCCTTACATAACACAACACTGGTAACATGGGCATCCAAAGACAATATAAAATGATGCAATGGATAATGTTATAATAAGAAAGAATTAAATAATGTAAAGACCAGTAAAATTAACTTCTCTTATCCCTAGTAGAGTCACCACTGTGAGTGGGGATTTTTGCCCCACTCCCAGTGGAATGGTTCTTGCAACTTCAGCACTGTTAGGCTTAGGTAGGGTCTTACAGAACACGAGCCTAAACCTGAATAAAATGGAGTCGCCAAAGAAAGGGGTGGATGACTCGATTCCTAAGGAATCCCCGATCCCCTAATGTGTTCGAAAAGTTGGGTATGTATGGGGAAGATGAGAAAGATCCAGCACCTCCATAACCCTCGATTCATTGGAACTGACCTCCTTTCCAGGTCAAAATATTATTAAATTCTTAAATATTATGATATCATCCATATTAAATGCAATTAAAAGAAAAAAAACATCCATCATCTTATTAAAATAAAACAAACAAAAAAGGCACCTATCCAAGGATGGAAATATGCCTTTACAATGTCCAATGTCTAAAAAAAGAAAACAAAGTAAATAAAAATGAGACACCCATCATAGATGGAAACGTGTCTCTTACAACAGTCCCAAAATCTTTAAAAGATAAATTAAATTACATAATAAAAAATGAGGCACCCATAAAGTGAAAACATGCCTTTTACATCCTTAAAGTCCAAACAAAATAAATATAAACTCATAAACATATAAATAATCATCATATAAAGAGTAATAAAATTAGGATTTAATTAAAAAGAAAATAAGATAAATAGCAAATAATACAATACATAAATAAATATTGACCCCATTGATGAGAGGTCATGTACGGTGATCTCTCTAGTTGATTAGCGGGCGGTGGTCAAGGAGGCAGTGCCTCCGAAAGGTAAGCTATTTATAGGATATGATTTTGTTGAGGAATTAGGGTTTCTAAGTAAGCTAAGGTTTTATATTTATAGAAATTAGGGTTTTGGTGTTTTGGTTATTTAGAAAACTGATTTAGGGTTTTAGAAATTGGGAAATAGATTATGATTTGCAAATTACAGAAAATAGGTTTAGGGTTATTGGTGTTTAGAAACACATATTAGGATTTTATCAAAATATGATTTTTATAAAAACCATAAGGCCACTTCAACATGGATTCTCGATAAATACTTATGCGTAATATGGCTACTGAATGTTTAAACATTGTTTGTATAATCTAATGCTATGGTGATTTAATGGAATAAGCTACTGGTCATACAAATAATAAAAAGAAGCTACTGTGCATACTGCATATTTGCATATAAATTAAAAGTTAAAAGAATGAACTTTAAACAAAGATAGTTTGATAGGTGAAATAATAATAAGTTAACTCACTGTAAATTTAAATTGATTAAGTTATAAAGACACACCTCCGTTTGTGGATTCTACCATAATTAAACATTGATACAACACATTTGCTTGCACCAACTTGGAACTCTTGGTTGAATAAAACCAAGACAGTAGCTACTGCTTTGTTTTATAAATTAGACAATCTTCTCTGTGTTTGATGGCTTATGTTTCTATTTGATAATTGTTGCTACTGCTTCATTTAATAATTGTGGCTGCTCAAAAGACTTAATCACTCTTGGTTAATTTCTAATCCTCTCATGATTCCTGTTGCTAATCATCTATTTATAGGTAAAGATTCTCATTAAAAACCTAATCTGCTAATCCGATGGTCATTTGGAGTCCTATCTCTATTAGGAAACCTGATCAATCCCAAAATTAGAATTAAAATTGACTAAAAAGACCCATAGTGAATTGAGGCCCCCTTAATTAGGGCTTCAATTCGTCATGGACAATGGTCCATGGGGAATTGGGGCTCCAATTTGCCATGGTTCTAAGGTATTTGGACAATTTAAGAACAAACCAGTCTTGGTCAGATTTTAGGATTAGATTAGATTCAATTTAGTCTTTGAAATTTCGATTAGATTTGATTTGGTCTTTAAAAAATAAATCAGACTAGGTTAGGGTTTTAAAAACTAAACCAACTTAATTTAGGCCTTTCAAAACTGGACCGATCTATTTTAAAGCTATAAATTAGATTTAAGCTTTTAAAATCGAACCAAATTTAACTTGGCCTTCTTTAATTGAGATTGTATTAGCTTAGGGTGAAAAATTAGGGGTCTATAAATACATTATCAGGTTCATAGCAAAGTTACCACAATTTGTGAACCAATATTCAAATTGCTAAAAAAGAACCAACCAGTCAAGTGGAATAAAGAGTGTCAAAGGGCCTTTGAGCATATAAAAGAGTATTTACTGAATCCACCTATTTTGAAGCAACATAAACCTTGTAGACCTTTGTTATTATACTTAGCAGTAGAAGAAGAGTCGATAGGAGCAATGCTATCACAAGTGGATAAATCAGGAGTTGAGTATGTAATTTACTATTTGAGTAGAGAGCTCTTACCTTATGAGATTAAGTATCGTATTATTGAAAAGGCCTGTATAGTTGTAGTTTGGTCATCTAAGAAGTTGCGACATTACTTTCAATCGTATAGTGTGCAAGCAATTTCCAGGATTGATCTAATGAAGTATTTATGGGAGACGCCCTCATTGATAGGGGAATATGGCAGATGGCTCATAATTTTAAAAGAATTTGAGATTGAGTATATAACTAGGAAAACCATCAAAGGAAGAGCAATAGCAGAATTCCTAGCTCAACAACTATTGCCTGACAATGAAGAAGTGATTTTGGAATTTCCTAATGAACATTTAGAGGCCATAGAAGTCCAAGGATGAAAGATGTATTTTGACGGAGCAATAAATAGAAAAGGAGCTAGCCTGGGAGTAATTTTGGAATCATCGAAGGAGAGCTCATCCCTTTAGCTAAAAAGTTGAAATTTAGGGCAACCAACAACATGGTAGAGTATGAAGCATGTATTTTTGGATTAAAAACCCTGATGATCATGAAGGTAGATAAAGTGCAAGTCTTCGGTGATTCCTAGCTAGTAGTGTCCTAAGTAAATGGAGAATGGGAGTTGAAGGAAGAAAAGCTAAAACCACCATGATTATTTGACCATGATGAACAAGAATTTCAAGGGATGCAGGTTCATACACCTTCCAAAAGAAGAAAACCAGATGGCCGATGCCCAAGCCACATTGGCTTCAGCATGGGAAGATCATGTTAAGTTATTTCTTAAGCCTTTAGTTTTTATGAGTTCATCAACTCCTTGTTCTGAGTATAGACAGTCATGAAAATTGACACAGGCCATAATGCGTGGTATGACCTATAAGATAGTTCTTGAAAAGTAGGGAATACCCACAATATGCAACAAAGGAAGAGAGAAGGGCTATAAGGCATTGTTCCTTGTAATACATCACCTTTCATGGAGAGTTGTATCGAAGATGGCCCAACGGGGTGCGCTTAAGGTGCTTGAGAAAGTTTGAAGTTGAACAAATCATGTTGGAAAACATGTGGGAAGTTGTAGACCCCATATGAATGGGTTGGCCTTAGTTAAGAAGATAATTCGATAAGGTTACTATTGGTTGACCATGGAAAAAGACTGTATTGATTTTGTGAAGAAGTGCCAACAGTGCTAGATGTATGGAACTTGAATCACTTGCCTCCCAAAGAATTGCATTCTATGTCTTCACCCTGGCCTTTTACAACTTGAGGGATTGACATTGTTTGAGAGATACATCTGATGACTTTAAATGGTCATCGATTCATTGTAGTAGCAGTGGATTATTTTTCAAAATGGGTTGAGGCTGAATCTATCAACAAGCTGGGGGCAAGGCAAATGGATAGATTTATTAAAAAGAACCTCATATGTAGGTATGGAGTCCTGTATAGTGTAATATCAGACAGTGGAGTGTAGTTTCAAGGAGCCGTTAGGGATTTATTCTCAAAGTACCAGATCCATCATCGTTGATCTTTCCCTTATAGATCGAAGGCTAATGGTGCAGTGGAAGCAACAAACAAGACAATTAAGCAGATTTGTCTAAGATGACTAAGACATATATGGATTGGTTGGAAATGCTTCCTTTTGCTTTATAGGGATACAAAAGGAGTGTGTGAACCCTGACCATAATGACATTATTTTCTTTGGTTTATGGGATGGAAGCATTATTGCCAATTAAAATTGAGATCAAATCATTGAGGGTGGTTCTGGAAGCTGAATTGCCAGAGATGGAATGGGTAGCTAGTAGATATGTGCAGCTAGCCTTATTAAAAGAAAGAAGGTTGAAAGCTTTATATCACCATCATCTGTATCAAAGAAAGATAGCTCGGGCCTACGATAGAAGAGTTAAGATCAAGAAGCTTAAAGTCAATGACTTAGTGTTGAAACAGTGCAAGCCTAATGTCTTTGATCCAAGAGGAAAGTTTAGACCTGGTTGGGAAGGGTCGTACGTTGTGAAACAAGTCATAAAATAAAGGTATAGTCAAGTTGTTAGACATGGACATGAATGAGTTTAGTGAACCTTTGAACATTGACAAATTGAAGAGGTTTTATGTTTGAAATTAAAAAAAAAAAAGCTTGCTAGGTTGAAAAGCCAAAAGGGTGGCCTAGGAAAAAGTTAAAGCAATCCGCTAGTTTCACAAATCTAAAAGGGTGGGCTAGGGAACAATTAGGGCTAAATGAGAGAAAATTGTCAATTAGAAAACCCGAAAGGGCTGGTTGGCGATAGGTGTGATCTTGTGTATGCTGGCTTTATATTTTTGTTGTTCCCCAATTTAATAAAATAGAGTTAATGTTAAAATTGTTATATGTACACTGTTTTGAATAATCTATCCATTTGGGTAAAATAAATAACACAATAGCAAAACGTGATGACAAATTATAAAAGAAAGGAAAAACATCTTTTTATTATCATTATTGTTCTTCCTAACATCATTTTTTCAAAATGAATTAACAAATGTAAAATCTATAGCAGATGATAAGTGTAACATGCTGGCCAGCTTTACTTCAATTGATCCAAGTAGGCTTCAGTCAGACGGGGCATGTCCAAATTAGGAGTAAACTCAGAACCTCGAGACTCGGCTCCATACTGGCGGTCAAGTTGATGAGGATCATAAAAAGTGCTTCAATGGAGAGCAACAAAAGGAACATACATTAGATATGTCCAAAATGGTGACATGAAAAATCTTCCACTAAGGTACCAACCAGTGGATGTTAATGATAGCTCGTGAACGGAACCAATCAATCCACTCGGCAAATGAAGAGGTAGGATGAAATTGTTTCCTTACAAAGTGATGTCAGGGTAGATATCTAGTGTAGTCCACAGATAGGGTGTCAAGCAAGCAAAGGTGTTCCTGTAGCCAAATCTATAAAGAAGAATAATAATTTAACATAAAAAAGAGCACGTTAGGTTGAAAACCTGAAAGGGCAGACTAAGCAAAAATTAGGGCGGTTTACTAGCTCCGAAAACCCGCAAGGGTAGTCTAAACAAAAATTAGAATGAAATTAAAAAAAAAAGAGAGAGAGTCTGCTAGGCTGAAAACCCTCAAGGGTGGCCTAGGCAAAAGTTAAGACAACTCGCTAGTTCTGAAAACCCGAAGGGCGGGCTAGGAAAAAATTATAGCAATAAAAAAACCTAAATTGAAAATCCAAAAGGGTAGTGTAGGTAGTTAATTGAAGTAGTAGAGGACTTCCAGCCAATCTCCTTAAAGAATCTATCTTGATATAATCTAACTAGGGTTTTGGCCAAAATCACAGGTACTGGTGAAAATCCTCCCTGCATTTGGTCCACAATATCCATTACTCATGGATCAATGTTGCCGTCAGAAGAAACAAATAGAAATTGACTAAGCAAAGACAAAACATGCACCCCCACATTTTGGTGAGAGCCAAATGGGAAGTGCAAAAATTGATCAATGGACTAAGCAAGATTTTCTCACCTCTGGTCAATTGCAGAAATTCAGGTTTTGAGCATTGAAAAATATCTGCATCTTTTGATGAGTCTTGGAAGTCAGTATGGGTAATGCTAAAGGATGGTTGCTTGGATATCTGAGAACAGGCTTAAATTCTTTGATCATTGGCCAAATTTCAAAGTTGTTTATCTTGAAAGTCCTAGTTTTCACATCCCAAAAGGAAGGCATGGCATGTAACAGTGATTGGTCCAACTTGACATTTTAAAGCACTTTAAAATATTGAGTTGAGACCATGGTATATATTCCAAATGTGTAGCCTTGATGGTCTTGAATACATTCTTTATTTTGTCAAATTGGCTTCGGTCATTGTGGAAGACTTGAAAATTGAAACTACTGTGGGTTTGTAAAAAGGAAATATTGAAGCTAAATATTTTGCCTTGATTTTTAGGATGGCTCTGGGAAAATTAATGATTTAATTGCCGAGGAAAAGGGTTAATGGTTGATATATATAGCAGGAGGGTGAAGTCTGAGGAAGATTTATCTATGTTGTATATGGTTTGGATGAATTTATCCATGTCAAATTAGGATGGAATTTGGAGCACTAAATTCATTATGAAATTGAAAATTTTTAAACCTAATCTGCATGAGTATTGGTTCCTAGATTTAATTAAGATTTTAATCCATGTCAAATTCATTCAAAATGAATTCAACATGGTAGTGTATCTATATATGTTTATATGTAAAAAGAAAAGAAGAAAGTCAATGTTTAAAAAACGTTGAAATTAAAAAAAAGAGTTTGAAAAGTCAAAATATTATATTTATTATGTGCATTAAATTTATTACAGTCCATTATTTTATGTACAATAAGTTAGATACAAGTTTCTTAATATAGTACAAGCCAAATCACTATGAAGGAGAGGGCAGTCTATAATTAAATAGATCCCTGAGGAATTCATCGCCTGTCAGAGGTAGAGGCACATCATCCCCTGTTTCCTCCTAGAAAGAAGTATTCAAGTCCTGATTATCCTAAAAATTAGTCCTACTGTAGTCAATCCCTGAGAAGGGAGGTGGCACATCATGGTCATCGGTCCAGGACCTCCTTGATGAAGACACACTAGGATTTTTGTAGCCCTGAAATCTGAAATCCCAAAAGTTTCATTGTAAGTAATCAGCATACCAATGGCTAGCGGCCAATTATTCCTGCAATTTTCAGTTTTGTTCTTCAAGCATCCTTTATGAGTCAAAAAAGGAAAAGTTAGGTTCAAAAATCTTCATGCATACATTCAGAATATATAAATGTGAAACATGGATTATAAACCAGATAGCTCAGGTCGAAGCCCTGGGGCCTAGAAGATGGCTCAAAATAGGAAAATGGTGGAAGTGGGGCAGCACTGGTTAGACTAGTTCCATCATGGTCAGAACCATCTGGATGTTTGATCACTTGTAAAATTTCATAAAAGTTAGCCAAATGCAAGTCCACAATTAATAAAAGAACATGCGTGATCAACCTGAGAGGGAACAATCATAGCATCATCATGAGAAGTAGGATTCCTATACCATCATCCTCCTCATTCTCCTCTTCTTCCTTGTCATCCTCATTACCTTCCTTACTATCGCCATCCTTCTCCTCATCCTCCTCCTCATTTTCCCCATCACCTTCTTCCCCCTTGTTATCATCATCATCATCTTCTTCTTCTTCTTCTTCCTCATCCCCTTGTTCCTCCGAACTTTCAACACCATTAGGAGAGACCTCAAAAATGCAAAAGCTGGTCCCACATAAACTCACTATGCAACAAGTTTTGTTGAAGCAAGAGTACATTAATATCAAATCCATTTTGGGCACTCTCCAAGATTTCTCCGGCATAGATATGCAAGTCAGTACAGATGTTGGAATACTAGCTGGAACCTGCCTCTGATCAGGGCCAAGGAACTAGTTATGTACCCTCTCACTAAGAAACCATCCACTAAAAACTGGCCCGACAATGATTCGACAGGAGTTCTGCAGGGGTAATGCGTTGTTCATGTTGGTGATCCAATTTTCCCTCTCACTCACTCTCTACCATGCAATGTTCACCTAAAAGACAACAACCTCAGTAAGTCATTTTTCTCATAAAATTCAATGATAATAATAATTTTTCCTTCTACCTGATCCCAAGTCAGAAGGATCAACTTGTAATGATGGGGGTGCACATGATGACTGTTGGCCACCTCCTTATGACCTGACAATCAAAGGCTCAATCTTGGGTATCCCACCCATCTCCTAGGAATACCATGCACCTTCACAAGATTATGTTCGTATGCCCACGCCTGTTATGGTCAAAAGGGGTCAAACTTTCTCATATACATCATTTGAATAAACAAAGGGAAGAACTCATACCTCGGCAACAACCATAAAGCCTATAAATGTCATTCTGTTCCTGAAAATTTTATAAAAGCCATGGTAAAGATAGGCAAGGCCCACTTCTTCCCAAGAATAAAATGGCACGAGATCAAAATCAACAAGAGCACGCAAAATCGATAGATGAATTGCTGCCTCAGTGCTGCATAAAATTGTCTTGGCGAACAGATATAATAGAAATCCATGGGTATATTTTTTCGCTCGTTCACTAAGTACTGGTTGGGTATGCCTCATCAATACTACCAGATATATTCATATTTTATCTTGCATGCTCCTTTATACTTGGGCCTTAAACCAATTAAATGGGGAATCTCGTCCGTGGTTAATATGCCATTGGTAAAAGGAACTAAGATCCCATCGCATTTTAAGCCCGTTATTGCCGTAAAATCCACTAGGCCGATGCTCATCTCCCTAGTAGGCAAGTGAAAGGTGTGGGTGGTGTCTATCCACCACTCGGCAAGTGCCTGAATTATGCTTTTGTCGATTTGATATCCCTTGGTGGGCAGCTGCAATACAAATTCTTCAAAACCACACACTCGAATCATCCTTTGGACTGCCAGTGGTACTCGCTCATACCACAGGCGGGCTTCATTGATGTTCCCACCACCAGATCACATAGCTATAATACTGCCATAATAAAGGTAAGTCTAGCCATGTAAGTATATCATTCCTACTAATTATTCTAAAAAAAATACTAAAAAATAGGAAAAAAATATATAATGTACCATAAAATTATTTCAGCACTCCAATAATTTTATTATTTCACTGCATTTATTTCCTTTTTATTTTTAGCATCTTTTGCATTATGACTAGTATTTTGTTTAGTTTATTTTATTCTTGCATAAAACCTTCTTTTTATTATTATTTTATCAATTTATCTGCAGCCAATATTAATATTTTTTCTAAAAATATAATATAAAATAAAAATTAGCTTTCATATGTATGGATTAATTTGTCTGTCTTAATACTAGTATTATTTGTTTTCCATACATTTTTGCTAAATTAGTCCTAAAAGTTTTTCCTATATATATAACAATTTTTACATTAATGCTTTCATGTTACTTTGTCTATTTTCACAAATTTTGAATCCTTAAAAATTAATTTTCATGCATAAGTTTGTTTGTTGCATTAATTTGTTTATTTTTACTACTATAAATAATAAAATTGTAGTAAAAGTATATAAAAATTCTACAAAAAGGAAAATTACAATAAAAAATAAATTACCTATGTTTTTTTTCCTTTGAACATCGGTGGAGATGTATTCCCTCTAGGATGGGAACCTGGTCCAATTCCCTATCTTTGAGGTAAGAATGCAATTCAGGATCCATATGAGATCCATTCATAGATGCATGTTGATTCACTGCCATTGCAAAAATTTAAAAACAAACGTGAGCGGCTCACACAATTTTGGAAAACTTGAAACTCTCTGAGGTTTGGATAAAATGAACGAGTGATGCTTTCAATTTGATTTATAGAGAATGAAGTTTGAAGGATAAATCTCATGTTTTCAATTATAAAAAAGGAAGCATATTCATGTGTTTGGAGGTCAAATTCAATAATTCAAGTCTCCTTTCAAACTTTATGTCTCATGTCTCTTGTCAATAATTTATGTTTCTCTTTAGACATAGTACACAAGCACACAGTAATAGATATTTATTGTGGCTCTATATTTTTACATCTAAAAATTATTTTTTGTACTCATAAGTATTTTTTCCACGCAAGGGGTAAGAGTACATAAGTATCTATATATAGTAAAAAATAGCCAATTTTTTTGCAAATTGCTTTACTAACTATAATTAATTTTTTTACAGGTGTCTCAAGTCTAAAATCCAAACCAATATAGGGTCGAGAACCCAAACCGACCTCGGGTCTAAGTACCTAACCGATCAAATCTCAGGTCCAGAACCAAACCAATCCCGGGTCCAAAATCCAAAATAATCATATCTCGGGTCTAAAATCTAAATCACTCAGGTCTAGAACCCAAAACCAATACCGGATCCAATTACACACATCAAATCCAGTCTCGGCCCAAGAATCCAAATCAAATCTAGCCTTGCATCCAAGTTCCCAAACCAAATCCAGTCCCCGGTCCAAGTACCTAAATCAAATCCTGCCTCGGGTCTAGAACCCAAACTATTTTTTGAATCCAGAACTCAATCTGAGTCCAGAATCCAAACCATCTTGGGTCCATAACCCAAATCATTTTTTACTCAAGAACCCAAATCCAGCATCTAGTCCAGAACCCAAACTAATCTTGGGTCCAGAACCCAAGTCCAATATTGGGTCCATAACTCAAACCAATCTTAGCTTCAGAACCCAAATTAATATCAGGTCCAAAACCCAAATCCAGTACCAGGTTCAAAACCCAAATCCAGTCCTAAGTCCAGAACCCAAATTAATCTTAGGTCCAGAACCCAAATTCAGTCTCAAGTCAAGAACCAAAATCCAATCTCTGGTCTAGAACCCAAACTAACCTCGAGTCTAGAACCCAAATTTAGTCTCTGGTCCAGAACCTGAACCAGCATTGAGTCTAGAACGAAATCAATCCTGGGTCCATAACCCATCCTTGTCAAAAATCAGCTCAAAGTTACATTACTTTTCACTCTCTGAACAAATTCAAGATCGTTCAAGTAGGGCAAACTGTAGACCCTTGATTTTTTCCCTAAGCTAGTTCGATCCTAATTAAAGAAGGCCTAAGTCATGATCGGTCCATTCTTAATAGGCTTGAACCTACTTCAAGCTTTTGATTAGATTGGTCCAGTTCTATAAGGCCAAAAATAAGTTTGGTTTAATTTTTAAAAGCCCCAAAACTATCCAATTTGAGTTCGAAGCAAATTCAATTTGATAAGAGTCATGCCATATCCAATTAGGCATGTCCAATTTGGTGTCCATATTGAATTAGAATTAGAATTAGTCTAATTCGATATGGACGATGTCCATATCAAATTAGGTTGATCATAATTCGATATGGAAGCCCATATCGAATTAGATCAGTTCTAATTCGATATGAAGCTTGTCCGTATCGAATTAGAATTGCCAATTAGATATGGACTTTTGACCATATTGAATTAAACTTGTTTTAGTCCAATATGGTCATGATTTCTCTTGAATTCAAAAGCTTTTAATTCGGTATGAATCAAAAGGGAGCCGTGCTTAGATAGGAAGCTAAGACTCGGTCACAAGAGTTTAACCTAAGATATTTTCCTATAAATACACGATTACAATGAGGAACCAAGAAGGAACCAACAAAGAATTGATTAAAAAACCTAGCAGTAACGATTACAAAAAGCAATAAAAAATACACAGAAATACAATAAACCACAAGGCAATAGATGTTGCCTTCACTTTGTTCAACTAAAATTCTATAATTGGTGCAAATATAAAGTTTGGATCAATGTAAAATATCGGTGGAATCAACAAACGTAGGTTTGAAATTCCTTATTTAGTCTGTTTTAAATTCTCAATAGCTCATGCATTATTGTTTAATTTGTTGAATTATTTTTAGTTAGTTCTTGTGCTTTCTATGAAATATCTAGTAGCCTGTCTGAACATAGTTTACATTCAGTAGCTCATTTAAGTGTCAATAAACTACTTAATTTATTATCAAAGTATCCCATGTATTCCAATTGGCATTAATATCTTAATATCACAATAACATTAGTAATCTGTCTCATACAAAATCAATTTGAATTAAATATTCAGTGGCCCAAAGTTTATAAATATAATCACAGTAGCTTTATTTTCTAAAACCAAAACCCTAGCTTTGTTTTCTCAAACTAAAATAGTAGCTTTGTTTTCTAAAAACCAAAATAGTAGCTTTGTTTTAATAACAAAAACCCTTTTTCCAAAACCCAAAACACTAATTAACTTAAACCCTAATCATGTTTTTCTAAGACCCTAAAACCCTAGTAATATTTTCCTAAAACCCTAATTCATAAATTAAAACCCTAGTTTTGTGCATCTATTGTTTCAATGTGACATTAAAACCTAGATTAATTATGCAATTTATTGTATGTTCATGATGGATGATTTATTTTATTTGTCTTGTGATGGATGGTTTACTCTATTTATGAGGGATGATTGAATGTTCTTTTTATTGGTTTATCTTAGTGTCAAAAATGTAAGAGGTATGTTTCCACTTTATGGGTACCTCATTAGTCAAAGTTTCGTGCAATATAAATTATTTCAAGTTTTGGATTAATGTAAAGGACATGTTTCTGCCAAATGGTGGGTGTCCTATTTTATTTTGTTTTGAACATTGGACATGGTTGTAAGGGTATGTTTCCATCTAGTATGGATGCCCATTTATTATTTTGTTTGAACTTGTTTTGATTTTAATACAATGATTATTTATTTTGATAATCACATGTTGTGTGTATGATTTTATAATATTTAAGAATTTAATAATATATGGACTTGAAAAGGAGGTCAGTTCCAATGAAACAGGCATTATGGGAGTGTTGGATCATTCTCACCTTCCCCATACATACCCAACTTTTTGAACCCATTAGGGGGTTGGGGATTCCTTAGGAATCGAGTCATCCACCCCTTTTCTTTCCCGGCCTGTCAGAGTGGTGACTTTATTTTCTTCGAATTGAGGCTTGTGTTCTCTAAGGCCCTAGCCTAATAGTGCCAAAGTTGCAAGAACCATTTCACTGGGAGTGGGGGCAAAAATCCCCGCTCACAGGGGGTTTGTATAGAGTTTGAAGTTCAAATAACCATTTATAGCTATTGGAGAGAAGTTATGCATATTTTGAAAATGTTTCCAACTGCTAGAAATTTTAAAAGTTTCACTCTTCCCCAGCGGATCACACCTAGTATGGTCGGACTGAGCCTGGAATTTGGTAACCCGAGCGTGTACAGAGGTGTTCGGGCAAACTAAGTTGACTTTAACAAAAACAAAATTTAGAGCACTCAATCAAGTGTGAGATAGTCTAGTCGGACCGATCAAACAATATAATAATGGTCAAGAAAATTTTGAAGGAGCTCGATCGGATCAGATCTCAACATTCTCGATTGAGCTAGTCAATCTATGGTTTGGTCAGACCAGTGGTGGTCCGATCATACTGAGACACAGTCTAGGCTAGCTAGGGCAATTTATTAAAAGAAAGAAGAAAGAATTTTGGATCTCAATTTGCGGCCTTCAATGCATGATCAAAATAGATGTAAATGAGGAATCAGGTCATGCAATATATATATATTTGTAAGCAATTCTAATTCCATCATTAATATGCACACAAATATTAATTAAGAGTGTTACCATCTATCATACCTATGTGTTGTTTTATAAAATTTAATCTTTCTCCATTCAACGGTTTTGTAAAAATATCAGCAAGTTGATTTTGAGTGTTTATAAATTCTAGGACTACATTTTGATTTTGAACATTATCTCCTAAGAAATGATGCTTGATATCTATATGTTTAGACCTAGAATGTTGGATTGAATTTTTTGATATATAAAATATATCAAATCATAATCAAATATAGAATTGAATAAGGCAAAAAATCTAAATCATAACTACTATTTCCATTTTGGGTTATTTATTTCATGTGTTTAGGGTTTTGGAAATTATGGAATTAGGCTACTGTGACTAGAGAATTAAAATAGATTGAAGTTTTACGTTTTAAAATTCTTTGATTAACCAAACTAGGGTTTGTTATGTAAAATCATGAACAAGGTCAAAGAAAAGCATTTTTATCTTTGAATTGCTTGAATTGTTTTTCGGCTCTCTCAAAAAACTACTTGATTCCACCTTTTCCTTCACAGTTTCGGTTTTAACTTATTGATCCAAGTTTCTGCCCTTTTGTGTTGTTATTTATAGAGGTTTTTTATTGGTTTTTCCTAGTTAATAAGAAAAGGAAACCGAAACCTAATTGTATTAGGTTTCGAAAAATTTACATTGGAAAATTTCGCTGGCAAAAAAAACTGCTGCGGAAAAATTACGCTGGCAAAAAAATCTGCCATAGTTGGCTGTGGCAGGGGGCGGGGAATGGGCCTGCGGGCCATTTCACCTGCAGGAATTTTCTGTGGGCGAAATGGCCCACGGCCAAGCTTGCTGGAATTTTCAGCCATGATTTTTTCGTCATCGATTTTTATTTTTATTTTTATTTGTTTATTTTTATTTTTTATTAATAAAAATTAGATAATAAAGCAAAAATTATTTAATTAAGATAACAAAAATTATTTTGGACCAATTAAAATATATTAGACAATACAAAAATTATTTTGGACTAAATAAAATATATTGGGCCGAACTAAGTCAAAATTAAGAGTCTATACTAGTGCATCTTGCAAACTCCTCCAGCATCTATATATGAATCTAGGGTCTAGGTCTGATACCAATGAAGCTGAGACTCCATGCAGTCTTGCTATCTCACTAATATACAGTTCAACTAACCTATTGAGAGACATTCCATATTAACTATAAGGAAATGAGCTGACTTTGCCAATCTATACACTATTACCTAGATCACATCATGCTTTCTCTAGGTTAAAGGAAGCCTTGGCACAAAATCCATGGTCACTGGCTTCCACTTCCACTCAGGCACTAATAATGGCTATAACAATCATGAAGGAACCTAATGTTCAGGTTTCACCCTCTAACATGTGAGGCATGTGGATACAAACTCTGCTTTGTCCCTCTTCATACAAAACCCCCAATAGTGCTATTTCAAATCTTGATACATCTTGGTACTTCTAGGGTGTATAGCATATGAAGATTGATGTGTTCCTTCAAAATCTTCTTTTTCAACTCAGTATCATTAGGAACACACATTCTATTTTGATACTACAAGCTATCATCATCTCTCACATGATAATCTTTGCTCGCCCACTTTTTGCAGTCCTCTATAATCTTGTAAACTTTCAAATCTACCCTTTGCAGTCCCTTGATCTGATCAAGCAGTAATGGCCTCATCTGCAATTTATCCATAAGAGCACCATCATTGTAAATCTCAAATCTAGCATGCAAAGCTCTCAAATCAACAAGCAACACGAGAGCATAAGCAGTCAACCCTTTCATAGGCTTTCGACTCAAGGCACCTGCAACTGTATTAGCCTTGCTCGGATGATAATCACTTAGACAATCATAATATTTTATCAACTCCAACCATCACTGCTGTAGAATATTTAACTTTTTCTTGACACCAGGTACTTCAAACTCTTATGATCAATGTAGATGAAACATTTCTCTCCATACAAGTGATGTTGCCAAATATCCAATGCAAGAATAATGGCTGCCAACTCCAAATCATTAGTTGGATATTTAATTTATAAGGCTTTAACTGTCTAGAGGCATAAGTAATAACTCTACCCTCCTACATCAAAACACATCCGATGCCATTATGCAAAGCATCACTTAATATCACATAAGGTTTACCTTCCACAAGCAAGGTAAGAATTAGAGCTTGACTCAACATGTCTTTCAATTGCTCAAAGCTCGACTGACATCGATTTATCCACTCAAATTTCACATCTGGTGCGTGGCAAAGCTATCATGGAAGATTGCTTCAAAACTAATGATAATAGCCATCCAATATCAGAAAACTTCTAATCTCAATCACATTCCTTGATGGACTCTAATTCAAGAATGCCTTAACTTTACTTGGATCAATTCCAATACCCTTTGCTGAAATAAGATGTCCAAGAAAGTCATCTGATCCAACCATAACTCACACTTGGATAATTTGGCAAGCAATTATTTCTCCCTCAATGTCTGCAACACAATCTGTAGATGTCTATCATGCTTGTGAGATGGGATTTTTATCCCCACTCTCGGTGGAATGTTTCTTGCGACTTCGGCACTGTTTAGGCTCAGGGCCTTAGAGAACACAGACCTAAGTCTAGAGAAAATGGAGTCGCCACCCGGACGGGCTGGGAAAAAAAAAGGGGTGGATGACTCGATTCCTAAGGAATCCCAACCCCCTAATGGGTTTGGAAAGTTAGGTACGTGTGGGGAAGGTGAGAAATGGCCCAGCACCCCCACAACGCCCGGTTCATTGAAACCGGCCTCCTTTACAGGTCTTAATATTATAAAATTCTTAAATATAACAACATTATCCATATTACACACAATAATTAAAAGAAAGCATCATTATATTAAAATCAAAGCAATGATCAAACAAAGCAAATCAAATGGACACCCATCCAAGGATAGAAACATGTCCTTACATCACATACCTAGATAGGACACCCACCAAAAGGTAGAAACATGCCCTTTACATATGTTCTAAAATAGAAAAGAAAATTAAATTACATGATGTTTAACTAATGAGGTACCCACCAAGTGAAAACATACCTCTTACAACTTTTGGAAATCTAAATTAATTGATAAAAGTAAATAATCATTCATAATAAATGAATCATTCATCAAAGCTATTAATCCAAATATAAAATAAACATCCATCCATGGTAAATTAAATAAATCAAGTATTGAAATTAAATAAATTAAAGCATAAGAAATAAATCAAAACATAATCAAATATGGAATTGAATAAAGCAAATAAAAGTTCAATTATAGCTACTGTGACTTTTTATGAAATTAAAATAAATTAGGGTTTTATGTTTTAAAAGGTTGGTAAGACTCTTTGATTAACTAAATTAATATTTGAATGGTGAAATCATGAAACTAGCGTTTTAGACACTTTGAAATTGTTTTGATTTGTGGTTTTAAATGGTGATTTCAAGCTACCGTGTAAATTTAAAGTATTTGTGTTTTTATAGTTTTTTACTGTTTTAAAGGATTAGGGCTTGGATAAAATTAAGGTTTAAGGTTTTAAAGGAATTAGAATTTAATATTTTAGGTTTAAAAATTGAATTAGGGTTTTAGTATTTTAGAATTTAGGTCTCGGGTGATGAATTTGAATTAGGGTTTAGAAAAACAATTTGATGATTTCATGAGATTTTATAAGTTTAAACCAAACAAATTAAAGTTTTTATAAATAAAAAAGATTTATATAATTGGAAAAAGTATTTTAGGGTTTTTTTTTTATAAGAAACAGAATACGTTTTAAGAGGTTACATAATTTCGAAAGTAAATTGGAATTTTAGGGTTTTGAAGAAATAAAATTAATAACTTTAAATTCTTTGGGAAATAAAGCAACGAATTAATGTTTTTAACTTTGAACAAAAAGTATTAGGTTCTGGGATTTTTGAATTAAAAGAACAAAAGAAAATTTAGCTACTGTATAAAAAAACAAAGAATTTAATACATACCTTTTTTTGGTGATTCCTCCAAAAATAATTCTTCTTGGATGAACAAGCTCCAAAGACAAGCCTTTTTTACCTTTGAATTGCTTAAATAGTGAGACTACTATTCCAAAAAAAAAGTTGAATTGAATTGCTTCTTTTCCTTCCTTGATTTGGTTTTAAATTTTCCAAGCTACTCCTGGATTTTTGTCCCTCTTAAATTAATTGCCTTTGGTCCTTATTTATAGTGGTTTGAGGTTGTTTATTCCTAATTAGTTAAGGTAAGTAATATTAATAAAAAAAGAAACCAAAACGTAATTGGATTAGGTTTCGAAAAATTTGCGCTGCCGAAAAAAATTGCCGCAGAAAAAAAAGTGCTAGCGAAAAAATTTTGCCGCAGAAATCTGCGGCAGCGCTCGCGGAGAGGGCCCGTAAGCTATTTCGCATGCAGAAAATTTCTGCCTATGAAATAGCACAGTGATTTTGCCCGTAGGAATTTCCTGCGGGCGAAATGCCCACGAGCCAGTGCCCACGGGCCCGCGCGATGATTTTTTCGTCGCCGATTTTTCCGACTCCGATTTTTATTTTTATTTTTTGACTTTTATTTGTTTATTTCTATTAATAAAAAATAGAAATAAACAAATAAAAGTAAAAAAAAATTAAAATAAAAATAAAAATTGGGGTCGAAAAAATCATCGCGCGGGCCCATGGGCATTTCGCCTGCAGGAAATTCCTGCTTGCGAAATCACTGTGCTATTTCGTACGCAGAAATTTTCTGCGTGCGAAATAGCACAGTGATTTTGCCTGCAGGAATTTTCTGCGGGCGAAATGCCCACGGGCCCGCTCGATGATTTTTTGTCGCAGATTTTTTCGACTCTTTATTTTTATTTTTTGACTTTTATTTGTTTATTTCTATTTTTTATTAATAAAAATTAGATACTAAAGCAAAAATTATTTAATAAAAATTATTTTGGACCAATTAGACAACAAAATTTATTTTAGACTAAATAAAACATATTGGACCAGATTGGGTCAAAAATTAAGGTTCTACAATGCTCTTCCTTACTGCATAAATATAGCAAAATATCGTCAATAAACACCACTACAAGCTGACCCAAGTATGGCCTGAACACCAAATTCATCAAATCCATGAATGCTTCTGGTGCATTAGTCGGCCCAAAAATCATCACTAAAAGCTTATTATGTCCATGCCTCGTGTGAAAAGCTATCTTGAGTACATCTGCATTTCTAACCCTCAACTTAGGTACCCTGATCTTAAATCAATCTTAGAAAATACGATTGCCCTCTTCAATTTATTAAAATAGATCATCAATATGTGGAAATGGGTATTTATTCTTGATGGTCACATTATTCAACTATCAGTAATCAATACACAGCCTCAAGTCATCCTTCTTTTTAACAAATAGTACCAGTGCTCCCCACGGTCAGAAACTAGAGCTGATGAACCCTTTATCAAGCAACTATTGTAGTTGCACCTTCAATTCTTTCAACTCTACAAGTGTCATTTGATAAGGGGTAATAATGACAGGAGTAGTACTCGGCATTAAATTGATACCAAACTTTATCTCTCTCTCAGGAGTTAATCTTAGAAACTCATTGAGGAACACATTAGGAAATTTCACAACAGTCAATATACTATCAAGCTTTCACCTTACCATTATGGTATCAACCACATGAGCTAGATAAGCCTCACACCCTTTCCGGATCATCCTTCTAGCCAACCACTGGAAACCACTACATCCTTCCAATCATGTGTTTTTAAGGTAACACATTTCTACTGACAGTCTACTATAACCCCATGCCTGGATAACAAATCCATACCCAGAATCAAATCATACTCCCTAAAGGGCATCTCAATCATATCATTGAGAAACTCATCATCATACACAACTATTGGAAAATCTCAATATACTCTGTTAACTACCACACTGTGCCCTAAAGGGTTAGTAACCAACACATCAAACAAAAGGGACTTAGAATGCTTATCGCTCACATGCAGAATGGATGCACTAATGTATGACTGTGTCGATCTTGGATCAATTAATGCATGTATAGAAGAGTCAAATAAAAGAAATGTACCAGCCATAACATCCGAAGCATCTACCTATCTTTGCATCACATACACTCTCTGTGATGATCCTGCCTAATCTTGTCTACTAGTCCCTATCATAGATCCACCTCCCTAACTAAATGTAGACCTTCCACCTCTAGCACTACCTCTACCTCCACGACACCCTCTAACACTGGACCTGGACACTGCTGTCTTAGTCTTTCTGTCCTCTAGTGGCTCTAGACAATCTCTAATAAAATGATTTAGTGATCCAAATCTAAAACAAACTGTTGATGCTCCAGCTTTTCAATAGACACCTCCATGTGCCTTGCCACACTGAGCACAAACTGGATGAGTAGATCCCTGAGTAACTGGGGTTGGGGCACTAGCTACAGAGGTTACAAGTCCTTATCTCTATCCCTGCTACTGAGACCCTCTACTAGGCTCCCCCTAGCCTCTATCAGCCCTTTGTGAAGAATCTTCTCTACCTCTCTTTGTTGATAAAGACCTTGCCTTAGTTGAGGTTTCATATCTCTACTATCTGCTTTGGCAGCTGCTGCAAGTCCCTATGCCTTTTCTACATTTTCTGGCAGCTGCAACCAACTTAAAAAAATTCTCATACTATGATACTGCCACTAGAAAAATGATGGATGGCCTCAAACCCTCCTCAAATCTCCGACACCTGTTAATCTCATCTAACATAATCCCTTCTATATAGTTACTCAGCTAAATGAAATACTTATCGTAATTTTTCATTGCCTTTAATTCTTGCTTCAAACTCATAAACTATTTCTTCTTAGCATATTTATACTCTCGAAAGGTGTATTTGTCCTAAAATTGCAGCAGTAAATCAACATATGTCAGCACCAAAGGATTAGTTGTTCCATGGGAACTATCTTCCATAAATCATAGGCATCCTTCTACAAAAGAGACTTAGCGTAATCAAACTTCTCTTCTGTAGTAGCCTGTAACTAGATAAACACCCTATAAACTATGTCCAACCACTACTCTACAATGACTGGATCAATGGTACAAAAGAAATCAGTATCCCCATACTTCCTTATCTTATCATACTTTCTAGTCGATGACTCCTATTGATGTTGCGGTTGCTATTGTGATACTAGGGCCTATCATAACAATTTCGCTATCTACCACATATAAACTGGTGGAACCTCCTAAACTGCTAGTCTGGCTAGCACTGATGCCTACCCAACAATCTCAGCACTGGTTCCAACAATACCCTCTCTGAGAGCAACACTCTCAGTGCTACCCTCACCAGAATCATGTGTCCGAGATGCCATGTTCGCCTATGTCTTTAAATACAGAAAGAATCGCCACATTAGAGACCATATATAATGTTAGTACAAATGCATGTATGACATGTGAAAATCACATTTAAAATTCCATTTCTCTCTCAAAAAACCCACCTAGGTCGAGAACCTCAAACCTAGGCTTTGATACCAAAATAAATGTAATATCCTTATACCCCATAGAGTATAATATATACACCCGATATATACAAAATATGCATACAAAGCACAAAAATGTTAAAATACTTTCCTTACGAAAGTTTCCATAATTTTAGGAAAATATTTTAAATCCTAAGTTGTGCTTTAATACATAAATTCCAGGAAAAAGTCTCTAGAAAAAATTCGCTAGATTTTTGTTTGTATTTCAAATATTCCTAAAAATTAACAATTCAACCTGCAAGCAATTATACACTCTCAAATAATTTCAAACATTTCAATCTCCCCAAAACTCTTTCATTTCTAAAAAGTACTCAAACATGCATCTTAACATTTCCCCAAAATTCTATCCAAACTTTTATAATTTACATCTGTTACAAATTTATAAACATAATACACATAATGTGAACATAAATTTACATATTTAAGTTCATTACATGCTTGCAAAGGCTTTGGTATGTGGTTACTTAACATAACTCCAAAATAAGCAGGGGCACTCTACACCTGCTTAGGTCTAGCAAGCTATCAGTATCAACCATGTCACCTACATGATAAACAAATCACGCTAAGAAATTTTGGCTAGTAATACATACATTGATATAAACAAAAACTAATGAATAATGATAAAATGTGATTCATTTTAAAATCTTAACTTGGCATGCAATTTCATGAAGCAAGTCACATATTTAACATTTTCAAATAATCACATCCTATGTTCACATGCATTGGGCTCAAATAACCTTATATAATATTCAAGTTCTAGAGATATTGCTTTGGACTCTTATTTGACACCCAGTGTCTAGCCCATAGGCAAAAAATAGTGATGCCCAGTGTCTGGCCCGAAGGTAATAAATTAGTGATGCTAAGAATCTAAACAGAAGGCAATAATAATGATGCCAGCTCGAAGCCAATCATCGGTATATTGTAACACCAACTGTAATTCTTTGAAAACTAATATTATACAAGGTTACATACATTCATGAAACAATTTTTCATTTTTTTCATTCTTTGGCAATTATGCCAATTTCCATTCTCTTTGCATTATTCCATCATTTCTCATTATTTCCAAAAGTTTCATAGACACATCATATATTTCTAAACTTAAGTATATATCTATGAACTTTTTTTTGTGAATTCTCACATCAAAGTAGCATAGTTATCCAATCACACAACAATGTAGCATGCCAACAAATGCAATTAGGTATATTTCATTCAAAGTATGTACTTACCTCTTTATAAGAGCACTTCCAAGCTAAAAATGTTCACTTTTTCCCAACTCTTCAATAGGCCCTTCACTGCTAAGTTACACCTGACCAAAATGGGAAGATAAACCATACATTAGGAACTCATTTTAATGTGTTTAAGCTATTAAACATCAATTAAAACATAATCCTTCAATATCCCAAAATGTTGCTCTAAGCTTCTTCAATTTTGGTTACTTCTAACTAATTCCAACTGTTAACTTGAGTTCATTTTCATCATTAAAATCATATTAGAACATGATTTAAATGATGAAATCTAATGAACAAGGATTCTTTATCAAAACCCTTTCCAAAACTCTAAAATCATTACTAACCTATTCAAACTTCGACTAAACCCAAACTAATCAATCATCCAACAATAAAAAACTCTGTCTCCTCATCATGATAAAACTTTTCGAATGCATATAAACAATTAAACAATACTCCATAAAAATCCCAGTTCTAACATAACCTTAAACTTCCATAAAACTTAAAAATAACATAAGATAACTTACTTGTTGGAAATACACCTAAAATCACTTTAATCCTTTGAAATCCTTCCGAACTTGAGTGATTTAAGGATCAAAAATATCCTCTATTGTCTATGGAAATTTCGGGTAGAAAAAGAAGAAGAAGAGAAAGAGGTAAGTTTAAATGTTGACTTTTAAATTTTTTAACTTTCTAACATATATTTATTTTAATATTTAAATTAATTATTTATTTATTTAATTCAAAAATCCTAACTTCCATCGTCAATTAAAATTATTTTAATTTTATTTATTTATTTATTTTTATCATTATTATTTTTAACTTTTATTTTTACTTTTTTACCAATTTAACCTTTTAATTTTACTATTCACTTTGGCTTTTATATGTTATTTATATTTCACGTGTACCTCACTTATATGTATCATTTTTCTCACTTCCAACTCTCCATATATCCTTTAAATTATTTATTTAAATTTAATTCAATTTCATTTTAGTAAAAAAAATATGGATGTTACAATTGTTGTTTTATCCATAAAACTTGTGTGCAATAAAAATATGCAGCAACAAATTCAGCTTCGGCAGGAGATAGAGCAACCAACACTTGTTTCTTGCTAAACCAAAAAACTAAGTAATCACCAAGAAAATGGAATGCACTAGTTGTGCTTTTTCTATCTAATAGGCTACTGGCATAATTCGAATCCAAAAAACCTAAACTGTCAAATGATGTAATTTTAGGATACCAAAGTCCTAAATGCAATGTTCCACTTAAATATTTCAAAATTCTTTTGGTTGCATTTAAGTGTGATTCTTTAGGGCATATTTGAAATCTATTGCACATACAAACACTAGAGATTATATCAAGTCTAGAAGTGGTAAGATAAAGAAGAGATAAGATAATACCTCGATATTTCTTCTCATCAATTTTTGTACCAAATTCATATTTGTCCATTTTCAAAGACGTAATCATTGGGGTTTTGCTTGCTTTGCAACCATCCATGCCACATTTTTTGAGAAGTTCCTTAGTATATTTGGCTTGGTGGATGAAGATACCACATTAGAGACCAACACAGATGCCATTGCATATGCATGTATTAAAACTCAAATCACTATTTCAAAATTCCCTCTTTCATTTTCAAAACCTACCTAGGTCGAGAACCTCAAACCTAGGCTCTAATACCAAAATAAATATAACAACCTTATACACTATATGCATATAATTAATACTCTCCATATATATAAAATACATATATGAAATATAGAAATGTCACCATTACCCACCATTTCAAAATCTCCATATATAATAAAAGAAAATATTTTAAATCTTATAATGCACTTTAATAAACAAATAAAAATATTCATTAGTAAATTAAAAGCTAAAATACATATTTTAATGAAAATTATCTGGAAAAAATTCACTATAGTTTTGTCTACAATTTCAACTTTCCAAAATAGTCAATTTCATAACCTGAACAAAATTAAATATTGCCAATTTAAAGTTTTCAACAATTCTCCATAAAATCACTTCATAAATGTGCTATCAATTTTCATATCGCAAAACATTATTTATCATGATTGAATACATATATACATATGCACTACCATTCCACATCCTTTGAAAACTAACACAAGTTTTATAATAAAATATGCATATTCCAAAATACATGTATGCAGTTGGCACTGTTGGTCTTGAGGCACCATAGAACTCCAACTCTCACCCACAATCCGAATCTCTTTGACCAGCAAATCATTCACTTGCGTGACTTAAACAACCACGCTAAGCCTAAAAGATTAGTGGTACATACTAAAACTATACGAAATTTTAAATAACACACATGCATACTTTTTAACTCATATTTTAACATCATACTATCAATACATGCACTATTATTTTTGCATTTCCTTTGCCTTATAATTCATATACAAACAATTATTCATTATCACAACATGCATTGGGCCCAAATGACCCTATATAATAATCAAGTTCTAGAGATATTGCTTTGAACCAATATTTGACTCCTAGTGTCTGGCCCGAAGGCAAATAATAATGACAATCAGCATCTGGCCTTAAGGCACATAAAAGTGAAGCCGAACATATGGCCCGAACGTAATAATAATGATGCCCAGCGTCTAGCCCGAAGGCAAATAACCGGTATGCCATATAACAACACCAAACACAGTACTCTAGAAATTGATATTACATAAGGTTTTATACATAATAGAAATAATTTCAAAATTTTCTCATACTTTTGTAGTTATGCCAATTTCCATTCTTTTTGCACTTTTCTAACTTTTCTCAATATTTCCACACATTTTCACAAACTCATCAATAAATACTTTTAGCCATCTTAAAATGGCTCACTCCATCATACAGTATGCAATTCATAACATAAACATATATCTATGATCTTTTCATGTATATTCACACATCAAAGTAGTATATTCATCACTTTCACATATAATGCAACATGCCCATAAAGTGCATTTAAACACATTACATACACTTATGTATTCATACAAAATATGTTCAAACACCGCTTCAATGACACAATTATACTCAATTCTTTATTTACACACAATCTATATAACTTTAGCATTTTTTTACAATTTTTTTAAAATCATATCTTATCTTTTTCCATAATATTTCCATATTGCACACAACAATATCATTTCTCACATCAATTTCAACTACATACTCAATTATACATGAAGTCACTTTAAAGAATTTCTGCATTCTTTAAAGAATGCCAACATGTATAATGCCATGCATAAAAAATTAAATTAAATGTAATTTAAAGTATGTACTAACCTTATTTGCTTTCCAAATTCCATCCAAAACTCTTTCCAATTAAAGATCCTAAATTTCACCAATTTGATCTACACACATATAGATCCAAACAATAATTTATATAATCCAATTGAAATCACATTCATGTTCAAAGAATATCAAATCATCATTGTTTATACACTTCCTACCAAAATCTCAACAAAACTCTATTTCACCTTTTTCTACTTTGTTTAAACTTTTCAAAACCTAACTCATATTCATCATTAACCATAAAATCATTACTAATATATGAAATAGCATCAAAACATTTCATTTCCACAATTATAGAAATCTCTTTCAAAAATCCTAATTCCACATATTATAACCATAAAGACCAACTTCACTAAAATATATTCATATCACATTTCCAACCACACAATCATAACAATTACATTAAAACAATTTTAATCCATCTCATTTCAATAATAAACAACCATTCATATTAGAAATCCTAATATTACATATTCTTACCATAGCCATAACTCATTCCAAATTCAACCACCATCCACAAAATCATTATTACTACTTTAAAATAGCACAAAATCAATCAATTACAACAATTATACTCATCAATATAAAAACTTAAATTTACACATAATCCACCTGTAACCCTAAAATCATCAAATTTATTTATCTCACTTAACCAGCCCATAAATCATCACAAATCCATCATATTCACTCATTTTATATCAATTATAACCATTTATATCAACTTTCTCTCACAAACCCATTCAGACATAATCATAAAATTTAAAGAACACAAGTATAAATTAAATGAAACTTACTTGAATTGTTGCTAGAACTTCAAAACTATTCAAAATCCCTTGCAATTATTGTATAATTTGATAAGCTTAGAAGAAATTCTCCCTCCTTATCTCTCTCTCTCTAAATTTTGGTGAGCACATGGTGTAGGAAGATGAAGATGTTCATCTTATAATATTAACTTTCCAACTTTACCCTTAAACAACTTACATATTTACAATTACATTTTTTATTAAAATAATATAATATTTTACTTCTTCCTATCCATAATTCACTTTAATTCTAATTAATTAATAATTATTTTAATTACCATCCTTATATATATTAATATAAATAATTATTTAATTATTTACTTTTAAATCTCTACCTTTCATTTTCTTCCATCTTTGACTTTTCTTTTCCTTTTTCTTTTTCATTTTACTACTACTACTACTACTACTACTACTACTACTACTACTACTATCACTTTTCCAATATCACTTTATACTTAATATATATGTATATGTAACATATATGTTACTTATACTTTACATATACACATATTCATGTAATGTATATACATGTATATGTAATGTATATAAATACTTATATGCACATATAATATGTATTCTAAATACACATTAAATACACCCCATATGTATATTATATAATCAAGTATATAATATATAAAACTAACATATACAATTAATAAATAAAATAATATGAATATACTAAGTATACACTAGGTATATATTAGGTATATACCACAATTATACCTCCTAATACTTATTTAATTCCTCCAAAACCACAATTATTACAAGTTCACCCATCATGCTTGTTTCAAATTCCCTACTCATACAAGAAGCAAACTCTTGGCACAAAGATTTATTAGTAGCACCAAATATAATGTCAGCAATATAAATTTGTACAATTAAGATGTTATGCAATATTTTTTTAACAAAAAGTGCAGTATCAACTCTGCCTTTTGTAAAACATTTTTCCAACAAATAAACACTAAGTCTATCATACCAAGCTCATGGAGCTTGTTTCAATCTATACAATGCCTTGGTTAATTTAAAAATATGATTTAAAATTTGATAAGCTTCAAAACCTGAAGGTTGTTCAACATAAATTTCTTCATTGATAAAGCCATTATGAAATGCACTCTTGACATCCATTTGAAAAAGTTTGAAATTCATGTGACATGCAAATGCAAGTAAGATTCTAATTGCTTCTAATATAGCAACGAGAGTAAATATCTCATCATAATCAATGCCTTCCTCTTGGTTATAGCCTTTAGTTACTAATCTATCTTTTATTTCTAGTGATAAAACCATCTTCATAAAGTTTGGTCCTACACACCCATTTGCAACCAATAATTGGATGTTCCTTGGGTTTAGGGACAAGCTCCAACACTTTGTTTCTCTCAAATTTGTTGAGTTCATCTTGCATGGCTATCACCCAACATTCATCACTAAGAGCCTCCTCAATAGTCCTTGGCTCAATTTGAGAAATAAACACAACATTAGAATCTAAATATTTAGGCTTGGATCTAGTAGTTACTCCATTTGAAGTGTCACCAATGACTAGTTCTTTTGGATGATACTTTTTATAATGCTAATCTTTATGTAGTTCTTGAGTCTCCTCTTACTCCTCAATTTGTTCTAGCTCATTCTTGTTTTCTTTTGAATCATTGTTTATTTCATGCTTTTCAAATGTACCTATAAAATCATCAAGAATACTACCTTTACCATGATTAAGTTTAGAGGATTCATAAAAAATAACATGCATTGATTCTTCAACTACTAGAGTTCTCCTATTAAATACTCTATATGCTTTACTAAAAGATGAATACCCTAGAACACACCTTCATCTGATTTGGATGGAAATTTTCCAAGGATATCTTTGGTATTTAATATGAAGCATTTGCATCCAAATACTCTTAGGTATGATATTTTGGATTTTCTCTAAGGAGAGGCACTTGAACACCATCAAGCTCATGAGTAGGAGGTTTCCACTCATTTTTCACATATTTCCAAAGCTCAATCCAGTCATTATCAAGGAACAAGTACATCTTATGTTTCTAATAAGATTAATATGTTCCATCAAAGTAAGGTTTGAGATAGGAATTGAGATGAAGGGGTTGAGGTATTGGTTAGAGGAATAACTACCATGGTGGATCAAATTACATAATTAAGCTTTTTAAAATTTTGAGGCTTTAATACCAATTATTGTCCCAAGAAGGCAACCAAAAGTGGGGTGAATTGGTTGTTTTTAAGAAGTGATGGTAAATTTAAAGATTTTTAAAAAATAACAAATCAAGAGAAGAGTAAAATAGAGAAAAACATACATAAAGAATTTATAGTGATTCAAATTACCTCAATCCTTCATCCACTTTCTTAACAACTTGTTAAGGTTTCACTAATCTTGAGTTTTTACAAGCTCAACTCTAACTTGGTGTTTTCACAAGCTGACACCAAACTTCTAACAAGGCCTGAGTATCTTCCTCAATAAATAAGAGTTTTCCTAGGCTCACTCTAAAGCCTAAGTGTTTCAAAGCTCACACTCAAACTTATAATGGTGTTTAATGCTCACACCCAACATTCAATGAATAAAAATATAAATTTTGATGCAAGGAAATGAAAGATGTTTATTATAGCAATTACAATCAAAATCTTACTAAAAATGAGGTTTTTGAGGTTTTTATAGCTTTCAAGTCTTCAATTAGACATCTGAGATGGTACCAACATGTTTGATTCTTGTCTCTCGATTTAATCATTGTTCAGAGATAATTTACGGTCAAACTATCATTAGTCCAATCGACTTGGGATCTGCACTAGTCCGGTTAACTCGATTTCATCATGGTCAGATTGAGTACTAGTTTGGTTGTGCTCTCCATTTTTCTGACAAAAGTTTTCAATAGCTAGTACACATGGCATCCACTAATTTATTGGATAAGTAATGACTATAATATTTGAATCCCATTCACTGGTCTAGTCAGAACGATACTGGTCTGGTTGGCCTACTCGTGGTATGCTGAGATTTTAGGAGTACCAGTGGCAGTGAACTCTACTAGAACTTGTTAGATTTTTTGCTCTAGTTCAGTCTGGTCAGGTTGCATCAGGTTTGATTATGCCAGGCATGATATCATGAAATCTCCAAAGTACCAAGGACTGTGAGCTCTAATGGATGTTTATTGAATTTTTACTCGGGCTCGATCTTGTCAGACTTTTTGATGGTCTGGTCATGACAAAGTTTGTCCATTCACAATGTGGGAGTTACACTGAGCATGGACTCTACTGGATATTTTAGCTTGAGCTTAGTCTGATCAGCTTGTGCTTGGTCCTGGAAGCTAAGGCTTAGTTTGGTCAAACCATATTTTGGTCTGATCATGTCAACTATGGAATGTTCATGCTCTTATGACCTCATTTGCAGAATGCTCTTTTGCTCGGTATTGGTGTGGTTGGACTTTCTTATAGTTTGGTAGTTCCGTACTAGTGTGGTCAGAATATAGGTTGGTATGGCTACCTTCTACCGAGTCCAGTTGGTCTATCGTGTAGTCTAGTCAGGCTCTTTGAGATTTCTTCAAAAATTAAAGTCCTAAAAAATGTAACTTTGTACAAAATTTAGTTCTATTCAATTTGGTTGCCTAAGATCAAAATAGAGGCCAATTGTTTGGCTAACGGAAGAGAATAGAGTAGAGAAGAATGAAGACCAATAATTTATAGTGGTTCGAATTCCTTAATTCTATGCCCACTTTCTCAACAAACTTGTTGATGTTCTACTATCTTTCAGTTTTTACGAGCTCAACTCTAACTTGGTGCTTTCACAATCTCACACTAAACTTTTACAATAGATTTAAGAATTCCTCACAACCCAACAAAAGTTTTACCTAGGCTCACCTAGTGTTTCTAAGCTTACACAAAACTTATACAATGGTGTTTAATTGATCACACCTAACACTCAATTAAAATAAAAGTAAATTTTGATTCAAGGAAATGAAAGTTGTTCTTCTTGGCTATTTGATGATTGATTGTTATGAAAAATTAAGTTCCTTCAAGTATTTATAGCCATCTTAAGTTCAATTAGGCATTTGAATAATAATTGGTAGGTACCAAGATGTTTGGTCAGTGTTTCCCACTTTAATCATTGAGTAGATCAACTTTATGGTCAGATTACCCTTAGTTTGATCGTGATATGCATTGGTATGGTAAAAATTGGCTTGGCCTGATTGTGCTTTTTAGTTTTTTCCCAACTTTCTTTTAACGGCTAGTACATGTGACATCCACTAATTGAGTGGAAATATAACGGTTATTAATTTTGAATTATGTTTCATTGGTCCGGTCAGTTCACATTGTAGTTCGGTCAGGATTTAGCTAGTACACTAAAAAAAATGGGAGTGCCACTGGCCATGATCTCTGTTGGAACTTTTAGAGTTTTTATCTTTGGCTTGGTTTGTTTGGACTAAAGCTTGGTCGAATAGGAATAATTGGTACGGTGACAATCTAGGAGTACTGTCTAGTCGTGACCACTACTAGATGTTTGAAGTGAAATTTCCATCATCAGTGTGGTCAAACTAGCTGTGGTATGAGCAGAGCACTTGTGGTATGGTGAGATTTTTGGAGTGTCAGTGAATTTGATCTCTACTAGATAAAATTCTTTCAAATACAAGCATTAGTTTGGTTGGAGTATCGACTGGTCTGGTCGAACCTATTGTAAAACTTTGATCTTTTCAATTCCTGCAAAAATTAAACATGGTTCAAGCATTAGTGATATTCAAGTTGATTATGTAAGATCAAAATAGAGTTTACCAAGCCAATGGTTTGGCTAACAATCTCCCCCTTTTTTACTATGGCAATTAAATTTAATTGGTTTTAAAATTTAAAATGTCTAAAGGGTATTCTCCCCCTAAACATGTTACTCCCCCTTACTAATATGCTTAATTATATAATAATTAAAATAACTAGATTAGTTTAGATTAGACTCCACCTCTATGTTCTAATTCAATTCAATTTATTTTTTGATTCAATTCAATCATTTTTTGTTTTATTCTCCTCATTTGACAAAGGCAAAAAAATAATAATAAAAATAATCAAGAATTATTAAAATATCAACTTCATTAGAAAAGAAAAGGCATAAATGCAAACATATGAATATGTATGATATTTTAAAATATCAACTTTATTTAAAATATATATGATCTTTTACATTAAAGAATACAAAATATTAAAGTGATCATATATAAACAAGAAGAAAAGTGAAGAACTAAAAATCAAGAGTGTTATCATCATTATTATCATCTTGTTCTTCGTCTCTTTCTTCTACACTATTGCCTTCTTCATCTCCTTCTCTGTTTCCTTCATCTTCATCTCTAAATTCTTCTTCAATGTTGGCTTCTTCATCATCCCAAATCATATATTGAGGGATTCCCATAGCACCTTATAAATCTCTAATGCCCATGCGGAGATGTGAGAGCCTATTTGAGATGCTATCCACTTTAGAAGATTGAGATGAGATTTTTCCTTGAATTTTTTTTTAGAAAATGGAGATGATAGAGCCTTGACCTCTAAGAGTTTAGTGTCTTGGAATCTCCACTTAGAAATTTTCTTGACTCTCAGCAACAATGCTTTCCTTTTTTCTTTATTGGATTATAATACCTTGGGCACCAGAGGTATAATGATATGTTCCATCAACCTCAATAATACATTTAGAGTGCTTCAAGACATTTAGAGTGCTTCAAGTATTAGATGTTGATGGGTTTAGTGGATGGATGAATTGGATTAGAGAGAGTAGCTCTATTGGAAAGAGAGAGTGCACCTACAATTTGGGTGATAAAAGAAGTGATTAAGATATTTTTTAGTGGATTTATTTCTAATTGTGAAGAAAGTGTATTGAAAATTTTGCAATTTGAATTTTCTCCCCCTTAACAAGACAATAGAGGAAGATAGGATCCTTATAGTGACTTTTTCATTACTTTCACCCGTACCATTATTGGTGTAGGTAATTATCCTATGCAATATCCAAAAGGTGAGTATCCTAAGATGCTCATTGGAGAGTTTGTGGAAATTAGTTTCAATTGAAACTTCTTTCAAAAAATTAAGCAATATTTCTTGAGAAATTTTGGGGTTGGAAGAATGAAATATATTATAGACCCTTGATTTTGTCCCTAAGCTAGTTCAGTCCTAATTAAAAGATGGCCTAAGTGCTTATCAGTCCACTCTTAATGGCTTGAACCTATTTTAAGCTTTTAATTTGATTGGTTCAATTTTTACAAGGCCTAAATAATTCCTATTTAGTTTTTAAAACCTTGAAATGGTCTGAAAGCAAATTTTAAAACCCTAAAATGGTCTGAAAATAAATTTGGGTCGTTATGGACCATACCATATAGACTTGGGCCCTGTTGCTAATTCAATATGGACATTGTCCATGTCTGATTAAAATGTTTTTAGTTTGATATGGTCAAGTTTTGGCCTCAAATTCAAATGGTTTTAGTTTGGCATGGTCACGATTTATCCCAAATTCAAATTATTTTAATTCGATATGCCTCAGAAGGACCATGCTTAATTAGGAAACTAACACTTGTTTAACAAGGTTTAACCTAATATGTTCTTATAAATACAAGTTTTAAAACAAGCAGTCGGGGGGTTAACAACAAACAACAATTAATCGACAAACAACAATTAATCGACAAACAACAATTAAGAACGGGCAAGAATAATCAAACAATAAGCATTAAACCCTAGCAATTGAGGGAGCATAGAAAGAAAAATATCAAAACATCAACCCAAGAAGGTAGCGGATGACTCTCTTCATTTTGTTCAACTAAGATTTAACGGTGGTGCAAATATAAAACTTGGATCAACATAAAAATATTGGTGCAACCTACAATATAGGTTTGCAATCCTTTATTCGGTTTATTTTAAATTTACAGTAATTCCTTTATTCTTGTTTCATTGCTTTGTTTCGTTATTGCATTTTTATAAACATATATCAGCCCTATCTAAGAAGTTCCAATTTATATCCAATAAACCATTTGATATAAAACAATAGTACTGATAGGTTTTATTAAATGTTAATTGGTAATAAATTATCTTAGTTCATAATACTCATATAAACCCTTTTTAATCATCTTTGCACCGCCATAAATTGAACATCCATAAATAATTTACAAAGGCATGTTTCATATAATCCAGTAGCCTATTTTCAAAATCAAAACTATAAAAAAATTTCCAATATCAAAACCCTAAAATAGTTTCCAATATCAAAACTCAAAAATGGTTTTCAATCCCAAAATCCTAAAACTAGTTTTTACTATTAAAACATTAAAATCAATTTTTAAATCCTAAAATCCAAAAAATCAATTTTAAAACCCTAAAACTAGTTTTCAAAACTTGGAAACCTTAATCCTGTTTTTCTGAAAATCCTAAACCCTAGCTTTGTTTTCTGAAAATCCTAATTTTATAAAAACCCTAATTGTATTTTCATGAAACCCTAAAACATTAATCTTAAAACCAATTCAGAATTGATTATTAATGAATGTCTATGTTTTGACGGATGTTTTATGGTATTTTATGAGGGATGTTTCATTTTAATTATTATGCTTGAATGATTGAATTTATTTGATTAATTGTTCATTTGAATTGTAAGAGGTATATATTTTCACTTTGTGGGTACCTCATTATTTTTAAAGTTTGGATTAATTTATTTTGCTTTGTTTTACACATTGGACATGATTGTAAGGGTATGTTTCCATCTTGTATAGGTGTCCATTTATTGTTTTGTTTTGAAAAATATTTTGATTTTAATACAATGATTTTTTTACTTTCATATTCGCATGTACTATGAATAATGTCATAATAACTAAGAATTTTATAATATTTAGACCTAAAAAGGAGGCCGATTCCAATGAACTGGGTGATGTGGGTGATGGGTCATTCTCACCTTCCTCACGCATACCCAACTTTCCCAACCCATTAGTGGTTGGGAATTCCTTAGGAATTGAGTCATCCACCCCTTTCTTTTTCCTAGCCAGTTTGAATGATGACTCCATTTTCTCCGGGTTTAGGCCTATGTTCTCTAAGGCCTTTAGCCTAATAGTGCCGAAATCACAATAACCATTCCATTGCAAGTGGGGCCAAAAATCCCCGCACACAGTGGTAACTCAACTGGGGATAAGAGAAGTTAATTTCATTGGTCTTTATATTATTTTATTATTTCTTATTATGATATTGTCCATTGTATCATATTAGATGCATTGTGTGTATAAGTTAGCACACCCGTGTTATCCGTGTTGAGTTATGTAAGGGATACCATACTTTCACTCAAGGTATGGAGATCGATCCTAAAAGAGGCCTGATGAGTTTGACCAGATTAGAATGATAGTGAGAGGCATCATAGGTAGCGAGGGTGAAGAGGTGGAGAACTAAGGCTGCTCTTCTTAAAAAGAGGCCTGATGAGTTTGACCAGATTAGAATGATAGTGAGAAGCATCATACCCAACCTTTGTGAGAGACTATCTCATACGCTAGAGATTTCAAAGATCTTCTCCAAGTTGGCTTGCAAATAGAAGAGTGGGAACATGAGAAGAGTCAATTTTCTAGAAGGATAAATGAGAGAGTGAACTACCAATCTGGCAATTAGAGTGCACAAAAAGAAATGGATATCAATGCAACTAATAGCAAAGCAAATAGGAGATAGTTTTTAGAGTTGGAGAAACCTGTATCTTGGATTTTCAACAAGTTACAGAAGAAAGGACTATTGCAGCCATTGGCTCCTCGACCGTTATACGATCCTCTGCAACCAAATTTTGATGCCAAGGCCTTATGTCAATTACATCAAATGTAAGGGCATGATATAGATAAATGTGCTCGATTAAGACACATGATCCAAAATTTGATCAACAGTGTCAAGCTACCTGAGCCTGATAAATCCAACACTAAAAGCAATTCATTGCCTATGTTTGGAAGAGTGCCACAACCAGTAACCTTCATGATAGAAGGCAAATTAATGGAAAGTTTTGTCTTGTCATCCTTTGAAGATGTAGATGGAGGAATTATTAATGAAGATGTGATGACCATTATCCCTGACATGTCCAAGTAGATGAAGCACCATCGATTATAATTCAACAAACTTCATTAGGCTTGAGTGCTACTTTTTTTTTTGCTTTCTTTAATATTTTTGGAACAATTATGTTTTTTAAATTAAGATTATTTGAATAAATTAATTTCATCAAATTTTTGTTTATAATGGTCTTTGTTCATTTTTGTGCTCAACCGATGACGAATCTATCTTGATATTCATAAATTAGTGTATCTATGCATCATGATCCGAATGACTTTACTAGGCGAGGGAAATATTCTATAGTATTGAGTTGTGTATGCTTACTTAGAGAGGGCTCCTGCATAATTACCTTAGTCTATGTCCTAGTCGATCATCGAATATGCTTTAATGAACTTTTGAGGCGAAATTGATCTCTGCTTATTTAAGGGAGAAATGATTTAGGCATTGTTTGATTAGGCAACAACTAGTATCCACCTTATTAATATCAATCCCTAGTTTGTCCCCTTTGAGCCTTTATAAGATTTTAGCTTGCTTTTTATTGGCTTGTGAACCTCAATAACCTACCTTTAGTTATTGTGACACTTATGACAAGCCTGATGATCGCTAACATAAAGGGGTAAGAAGATCAAGGAAGAGGATGCAAAGTCAAGACTATAAGGATAGTTGAAGTTTACCTAAATTGGACTTAATATCTTAGATCTATCAAGGCAACAAATGATCCATCCTTATTGAAGCAAACTCACCTACCCCATTCATAATCAGAAGCATAAGATGGTATGAATTAGATAACTCTCTTAGGGCTAGGGTAAAAAAAAACCAAGGAAAAAAGAGAGAAAGAAAGAAGAAAAGAAAAGAAAAAGAAAAGAAAAGTCCTAAAAGGCCAGTTCAGAAAGCCAACAAAGTTCTTCTTACATGAGGCATCAGAAGACTTTCACTTAGTTTACGAAGACAGATTGACTTGAATTGGTCTAACCCAGCCAAAACTCAATTAAAACTAGATAATAGGTGTAATATCCCAAAATGTGTCCTAGAAGTATTGATATAATTGTTATTTCATTTGAATCTAATGTATATGTGTTATTAAAAAGGAAAAGATTATTTAAAGAGAATGTATATGTTGTATATATGATAATATATGTAACATATATGTTGGTCAAAATGGTGGGTCAAGGTAAGAAGATATTTAATTTGTGAAGTGTGAAGTTACTAAAAAGGGCAAATGAATGATATAAGAGTTGGAATGTTTTAAAGAGGGTATTTTAGTCATTTTTATTTTGAATTGTTTGGTGGAGATTTAAAGAGAAGAGGAAGTTGACTTTTCTCATTTTTCTTCTTCTTTCCTTTCTCTTTCCATGGCCGGCCACCCTATAGCAAGAGAGAGCAAGTTTTGTTTTGATGTTCAAGCTCAAAATTGAAGGGGTTTTCAAGTGATTAAGTGAAACTCCAAGAAGTTTTATTATTTTGGTAAGTTCTCTCTCTTGATTTCTTTTGTTTTCTTGAAGTAAGGTTTGAGTTTGATGGTAGATGTTTGAATTAGGAGTGTGTTGGTTGTAGTATGTTGAAGTATGTTTGATTTAATTAATTATGGTGTTGGTTTTAGTTTAAAGATAAGAAGTTAGGTTGGTGTTGGTGATGGAAGAGTAAGAGTTGTGTTTAGTGAAAATTTTTTTCTGTTTTACAATTAGTAAAGGCTGTGACTTGTATGATTTTTAATTAAATATAGAAAAATGTTCTTGAAGTGAAGTTTTGATATGTTGTGCCTCTATGAGTCTAGAATGACTGAAAAATATGTTGATTCAATTTTGGAATGGTTATGATTTTGGAAAGATTATTTTTACTAAACCTGTTCCAGCAGGTACCTTAACTGAGACAGCTATATTTCGGGATTTTTAATAAAATGTAGAAAAATCATATTCAATTGAATTTTGGATATGTTGTTTCTTAGTGAGTCTAGTATTTGAGAAAAATAATTTGGGACCACGTTGATTGAATTTAGTTTATGGAATTCACAAAGTTCAGAACTGCTGCCAGGATGCAGGGCAATTGGGGCAGTCTGGTTGGGTGAACTATTTGATCAAGATTTTGAGTTCAGTTTGATCTGAAATTTTAAAGGAATGATTTTAAGATGTAAAATTTAGTTCTGTAAAAATTTTAGAATTTTTAGTCAAGTATATTATTTTATACAAATTTTCAAAATAAGGATAGAGTAGAGTCTAAAACCAGAATGTACTATTCATATGGTCATTTTGCTAATACTCCTTTTGGATTAGGTTGTGAAGAGGTTGAATTGCCCTAGCCTAAGTGTTGAGGATTCTTGGAAGAGTAAGTGTATAGATTGGTGTGAGTTGGTTTTAAGGTAAGTACAAATTACATTATTTCATACATTCATATTATGTTGAGATTTAACATACATTTGATTGTAAATGTGTTAAGAAATTTAATGCATTATTAATGCATATTAATAATGTATGTTTGGTATGATGTGAAATTTGTGATGAGTATGTAAAATATGTGTTAATGCCATTGATTATATCCATTTGAATGATGAAATGAAATATAGAATATGAAATGTAAAAGATGTGATGATGAAATGAAATGTGAAAGATATGATATTATGAAGAATTGCCCTATTGTGATTTGAGATCATATGAGATATGAGGCATGGTTGCCTAATTAATTATGAGAAATGAAATGAAAAGAAATTGATAATGAGATAAATGAAATGATTGTGTGCCTAATATGTTTATTCAATTTTCAGAGTTCTGGTTTTGGCGGCATGCCTATGAATCACTGGATAGGTGAAATGACCGGGTCGTAAGCCGATTCCAGTTGAAAAATGTGAAATGTGATGTTTTTGAGGTGAAATGACCGGGTCGTAAGCCTCAAAAACAAATTACTGAAACTAGATTGGGTGAAATGACTGGGTCGTAAACTCAAATCTAGTTGATTATCCATGGATAAATGTATTGATGATTATGATTATAGACCAAAACAGTAACTCTGAACTTTGAATAGCATATTAGATTATTTTTGGGCCCATGCTTGTGTTTGCTTAAATGTGACTATTGAATGGTGAAACAAATGAATAATGAGATGACTACTATACATACATTATTGAAACCGGTAAGATTTGAAATATAATATTCTCTTGAATTGATCTTGAATCTTTATTGTGTGACATTAGCATGACATTAAAGCATCATAGCACTGTAATTTGTACAAATAAGCTGTTGGCTTAGCGCGAATGTGATTCTTCGCGCAGGTGACAGGGAAGAACCAGAGAGTTCCTCTAGGCCGAGTCAAGTCTAGATTTTGAGGTGTTAATAGTGGGCTTAAAGATCAAAGACTGACTGCCAAAGAAATGTATAAATTTTATGGGTTGTAAAACTTGAGTTTGGATATATATGAATTTGTAAATATTTTTATTTTCCGCTGCATAGTGAACAAATATTTCATCTACTGTATTTCATAATAAACCTTTACTTTATGTTGTACTAGAAGTGTAAATCCTTTTTGCAGGTTGTAGTTGAGGTTATAAGGGGAATTTATTGGGAGTGTACTGAGAATGATTTTGTTTGCATTGGTTTGAGTAAAATGTTTTTAAAAATCAGAAAAAAACCAGTTTTGTTGACACTTGGGACTAAATTTTTAGACAAAACTATGGCAAAATTTCTGTAAAAATCGGAACTAAAAATTTGACTAAGTAAAATTGGTAGCAACATTAGGATAGTGTGGCGCCTCTACTCGGCTTACATATGTAGGTCGTGAAGGGGTGTTACAATAGGGGACATACTATCTTTCATCCCGCACAGCTTCAAATCCGTAATTTTGAAGATCTTTGATTTGATATTCCAAAAGAGTAATGGGCAGAATGATGGTCCTGGGTTTATGCAAAAGAAAGAGATTAAGATTGTACTAATTTAATCTAGATTTCTACCAAGAAGATAAGCTCTATCCTTTCATGAAGCAAGAGTTCAAGTTTTATCTTTCCATGAAGTAAGAAAACAAGATGCCTAAAAGTTGGAAATGAAGTCTGGAATTTAACTTTTCCAACTATCTACAGTTCTAGTAGAAAGTTTATAGTGTGAAGGTTTGTCAGTAGTATCACATTAGCTTCAATCTAAAAATGGCCTTCATTTAACCCATATCCCTTATAGATCCCATTTCAAGCCATTAAAGTCCTATTGATCTCTTTTAGCAGGTAGAGTCTATTAGTGGAGATTGTTTGAATAAGTATGCATATGAGATAGACAAAATTTAAAACTCAATGAGACCTTTGGCCAAGTAATGTGTATGTGCCTATCTGAATTGGAACAGTTCTTGCTTAAATGAAAATGATTCTCAAGTTTAGTATGGTAACTAGGTTTATCATGTTATAGATATATTGATTTAGGAAAGTTGAGTCTTGAGGTAAATTGACACTGATTTGACAAAGTAAACATTTGATTAAAAATTTTGTTTTATTGTTAGATAAATCTCCAAGTTAAGGAAAGTATGTTGCACCATCGAATCTCGATGGACACATTGGGGAAAATAAATAATCATTTGTAAGGTTATGAAGAAGCTACTAACTAATGTACTGAATCATAGTTTGAAATGGATGTATCTCTATGTTGCTTGGGCCCCACCACTCATGTTTTCAACATCTTGAAAGCCATAAATGTAAAGTCTTCTATCATTTCAATGCAAGACTTGAACAAGCATTCGGAAGGAAACCATGGAGGCACTTCAGCTGGCCACCTTGATTTGTGAGTCAATAGAACCATTATAAGTATTATTCATGTATATCACACATACATGAGCATATCACATGCATTGTCTATTCTTTGTCAAAGTTAAAAGCAGACACCTTGTGAAGTAAGCAATCAAAAGCAGATATGGAATCAAGGGGGCATGGAATGCCCATCACTTGAGAAAGATCCAGTCACTTTATAGAAATGAAGATACACGCTCATGCAAAGAACCAAACAAAATGCAAAATCAAAGCCTACATAGGAACAAAATCATTAGTTTGAGCCTACATAGGGGCAAAACTTCCTATTTTCAATACTTGATTTTATATATGTACAAAATATTTTTAAAATCACTTTCAATATTTTACCATGCAAGGGGCAAGGAGAGGATATGAGAGCTACCTAAAAAATAACTGATTTTTTTACAAAAGGAAGAACAAAAGAAGAAAGTAAGAGCCTAAAAAGAATGAAGATACATAAGATAAAAGGTCAGTCTAACTAGAAGAGGTGAAATCAATCTATTAAAGGATGGAACAAGTGGCTAGAAGAAAGCCTGCACTTTCAAATAACAGAAGATTAGTCTAGTTAAAAGAGTTGAAGTTAATCCATTGAAGAATGGAACAATTGGCTAGAATAAAGCCAAAACTCTCAAATGATAGAAGTTTAGCAGGCTCCATTGAAGAATGGAACCAATTGGCTAGAAGAAAATTGAAATTCTCAAATGACAAAAGGATGATCAAGCTAGAAGAGCTTAAGTTTTGGTTTGAGCACCCTAATCTAACTTTAGGTCGAGTACCCTAATCCAGTTTCAGGTCGAGCACCCTAATCCATTCTTGGGTCGATCACCCTAATCTAGTTTTGGATCAAGTAACCTAATCCATATTCGAGCCAAGCACCCTAATCAAGTTTCAAGTCGAGAACACTAAACCAATCTTAGGCCGAGCACCCTAAACCAGTATCGAGTCTAGTCTTGGGTTGATCACCCTAATCCAGCCCTGGGTCGACCACCCTAATCTAGCAGTAATAGTATGATGCATCATACCCTTATCTCAAGGGTTCTGATATACCAAGTAGAGCATAAATAATTTATTAAATTACTTTGGTCATGATATTCAATAAGTCATGATTTTCCCATAATGCATATATTGTTGGTATAGCTTGTCATGATGCCTTTCTGATCATTTCCAATTCTCCTTCATGTCATTTGATATGATTTTATATCAATCCATAACATAATATTCAAGTTTTAACACATTTAAAAAAATGATCAAATGAATAGTAGCGCGGTGCGTAAAATCGGCAACGCAATGGCGCGCGACAACTAAATAGTAAAATCTGTTTTTACTGCTGAAAATTAGTCAACTTTGGCAAGAGTTTTGACTACGTAAACAACCTTATTTTTGGATGAATTTTTGGAGGAAAACACTTTCATAAGTTAACTAAATGCATGTAAAATTTCGTCAAAAAATTCTTTCGTTTGCCCCTTCAACGGACTGCCCAAAATGAAAGCTGCAAAATGGTGCCCAAAAGGGACCATTCGGCCCAATTTTCAAAATTTGAAGGAAATTCATTTTTTTCTTGAAAAATTGATTTTTAGACTCCTTTTGTGATACCATTGAAAGACTAAGGGTCCCTCTTTCCAAAATCAAACAAAAGGAGTGATTAAAAGTTCATCAAAGTTTATGGATATTTGAGCAAAGTTTAGCTAGTTTGTTTTGTTTTCATTCTTTTCACAATCAATTGATTGCAAATGGTTCAAGAGAACTTTCCCACATATTTACCACACATAATAACATTATTTCAAAACCATTTCAAAAGTATCATAATGCAAAATATGTGAATTAATTGAAAAGGCAATGATTTAAGTACCAAACCTTGTTTATTTGCTTTATCCCTTGCTTGTCCTATTCTTTCTTCCCTTCTTCTTCTTTATCCCTTTGGTTTCCTTTAATTTTCATAACTTCCATAATAAGAACATTATAAAAACCATATATTCAAGCCTTGATTCTTGCTATCTAAAGCTACTAATTACCATTTATTCATCACTTCTACATGTATGGATCATTTAATCTAATTTCTCTTCACTTTCTTAACTTTTCCATATTCTTCCCAATCTTTCTTTCATTTGTATCTTGCAAATAATATAACCAATGAAAGAAATAAGACCTTAGATGAATTTCCTTACCTTGGAATTAGTAACTTTCTTCTAAACTTTCACCTAGAAACTTGGAAATTCCTTGAATGTTTTTGTTGGAGGCCACGGCTTTTGCTTGGAGAAGGAGAAGGTGTTTTGGCTTTTTGTATTCTAGAGATTTCAAGAGCATGGATCATATATGTACACGTTTGTACATATAAATTTATTTCTTTTTTTTTCTTTTTCTTTTAATGGATGGGATTTTGCCAAAACAAAAGATTAAATGAATAAGATTGCAACATGTGTCCTTATTTGCCTTTTTAGCATGTGGATGGGATTTTGCCAAAACAAAAGGTTAAATGGATAAGATTGCAACATGTGTTCTTCCTTGGAAAATTACCAAAATGGTCCTTAAATTATCATACATGTCCCACTTGATGCTTGGGTGAAAGTGAAAAGACCAAAATACCCTTCAATTGAAGGTTTTGCCTTTTCTTCCTAATCGGGTGGTTTTACGACGCGTAAAATATACCGTTCTCCTCCTTTCAACCTCTAGTTTCCATTTCCGACATTCATTCTTGATTTTGAACTAATTTATAAAAATTTCGCTCATGCCCTTGACTTTTGTAAAAATTCCCTTTAGGTCCTTATGTGATTCGGGTCTCCACTTAGGTTCGTTCTTCAACATCGATCACTGCGGAGTCCTTTCATTTACTTCGAATACCTTTACGTGTCTTGTTTTCCATTGTATACATTATTATCACAAGAATGACAAAAATACCCTTGGTCAAGAATCCACTGTATCTCTCAAACTATGCGTTTTCGGGAAAAACCGTGGTGTTCCATTTCGACCCAATTTTTCTCTACTTTCCATTTCTAGAGTCTGTTATATGCACTATTAAGAACCTCCAGTACAACTTTTGGAAATTACAGTTACCTCCCCAAAACTTTTACAATCTTTTCAGTTAGGTCCTTTTTATCCTATAGAGCTTCCTTTCACTTCGTGTTCTTTGGTGATTACTCAGGACGGCTCCTGTTACTGTACGCGAATGTACTGTACATGGATGTACTGTACATATGTACAAATTGGGTCGTGACATTTCTTCCCCTCTAAAATTTAGACTTCGTCCCGAAGCCGATCGGGTGTAAAATTTAGGCTTCCATCCTCATTATTCCTTCTCTTTCCCAAAATATCTCTTCCATTCTATGGTTCCTTCGCCGCACTTTAACTGGAGGAAATCTCTTATTTCTTAATCCTTTGACTTTTCGTGCTAAAATTTCTATTGGTTCTTCTTCATAATTTAGGTCAGATTGGACTCTGATGTTTTGTGTCTTTATATCGTGTGTGAAGTTCAACGATATTGCCTTATCATTGAAACGTGAAAAACATTATGTATTTTGTTCAGTTCTAGTAATAGAGTTAAACGATAGGCTATTAATCTATGCATTCGATAATCTCATATAGTCCAATAAGCCTAAGGCTTAACTTACTTTTCTGCTTAAATCTTAATACCATCTTTCATGGGAAAGTCTTAAGAAAAACCTTGTCTTCCACTTAGAGTTCTATGTTCCTTCGTTTCGAGTCCACATATGATTTTGCTCCTACCTACCCTCATATGATTTTATCTTGTCTTTACTTAATTCCGTCCAACACTCTGGTGTTCCATGTTTTCTTTCGTATAATTCTTTATAGGGCGTCACCGTATGTTGAATTAATAGTCGTTGTTATATGCATTTTCAATTAAACTCAAATACCTATTCCAGCCACCCTTAAATTCTATAACACATACTCTTAATATGTCCTCCCAAAATTTGGATTACTCTTTCAAATCGTCTATCTGTTTACGGGTGAAAGGCAGTGCTATAATTTGTTTGGGTTTCAGAAGCTGTTTGCGACTTCTTCCATAAATTCATGGTGAACTGTGGACCTCTACCTAAAATGATAGACGTTGGAATCCTGTGTAATTGTACAATTTCCTTAGCGTACATTTCCACCAATTTATCTATTGAATAATCCATTTGTAAAAGTAGAAAATGAGCTAACTTAGTTAGGCAGTCAACGATTATCCGAACAACGTCCTGCCGGCCTCGTGTCATTGGTACTTCTATGACAAAATCCATAGTGATATGTTCCCACTTCCATACCAGACTGGGAATTAGTTGTAACCGTCCCGATAGGATTTGATATTTCGCTTTTGCTTGTTGACATATTAAACATTTGGTCATAAAATCAACAATATCTTTCTTCATTCCAGGCTACCATTAAAACTTCTTTAGATATTGATACTTTTGTAACTCCTGGATGCATTGCGTAGAGACTACTATATGCTTTTCGAAAAATTTTTTTTTTCTTTCTTATGTCTCCCATTGTTAGTATCATTACTCTATTATCATAATACAAACTACTATTCTTAGAAATTTAGAATTTTATATTCTTTCCTCCTTGCACTTGCTTGATCCATTTTTGTATTTGTTCGTTTTCCTTTTGCACTTGATGAATTTCTTGAAAAGAAACATAGTTTATGCTTGCATTTCTACTTCTAGTACTTCCTCTTCCATTGGTCTTAAACTGATCTTTATAGCGCCTAAGGCTGGTATCAATTTTCCACCAAGTGCGTCGGCCACCACGGTAGCTTTTCCTAGATGATAATTTATAACTTAGCTGTTATTTCCAAAACTTGGGTTTACTTTCCTTACCATAAATTGAGATCCTCTTGGGTTGGCGGATATTTTAAACTTTTGCGTCTGTATAAATATAACACTTTTCTCCAAATAAATCATATCTCCAAATCTTGAAAGCCAATACGATAACTGTTAATTCCAAACAGTGTGCCGGGTTATTATTATTATTTTCGTATGGTTTAAATCATCAAAAGACTTATGCGACTATTTTATCCTTTTGCATAAGCATATAACCTTAACTGATGTGTGAAGCATCACTATATATCACAAATTCTTTGCTGGACAAGGGCCGTATGGGTATTGAAGCATTCGTTAACTTTTCCTTTAGTTTCTCAAAGTTCCTCTAACATTTATCAGTCCATTGAAGTTTGGCATTCCTTTGAAACAACCTTATCATTGGAATGATAATAATGTAAAACCCTTTTATAAAACATTAATAGTACCCGGTCAGTCCTAAGAAGATTCTTACTTCTATTACTGTCTTTGGTGTTTTCCATTCCAAAATGGCTTTTGTTTTATTAAGACCTACTTTAATGCCTTATGCTAATATGGTGTGTTCTAAGAATGTCACTTTTTCCAATCAAAACTCGCATTTGTCATATTTGACATACAACTGCTTCTCTCTCAACATTTGCAATACTATGCAAAAGTATCGATTGTATTCTTCTTTGTTCCTTAAATAAACGAAGGTGTCATCTATGAACACCATTATAAATTGGACAAAGTATGGATGAAAGATATGATTCATTAAATCCACCATTATAAATTGGACAAAGTATGGATGAAAGATATGATTCATTAAATCCATGAATACTACTGACACATTTGTGAGCTCAAAGGGCATTACAAGGAACTGATAACGTCCATATCGAGTTCTAGATGTAGTCTTTAGAATGTCTTTTCCTTTGATCCGCAGCTACTGATATCCCAGTCGGTGATCTATTTTTTTTTAAACAAAACCTTGGTTTCCTTAAGTTGGTTGAATACATCGTCAATGGATGGTAATAGATATTTATCCTTAATCATAAGCTCATTCAACTACTATAGTTCACATATGACCCTAAGGATTTATCTTTCTTCTTGACGAAGAGTACTGGCATGCCCCATGAAGAAATACTTGGCCGTATAAGACTCTTGTCGAGTAGCTTCTATAATTGTGTTTTCATTTCTTTGGGTTCCGCTGGTACCATTCAGTATGAGGCAACCGACACCGGTGCAATTCCCGGATATACATTTATAGTGAATCCTACTTTTCTCTTAGGTGATAATCCGGGTAGCTTGTCTAAAGAAACATTGAGAAAATCACGCATTGTTGATACCTCTTGAATCTTTATCACATTCTTCTTTACTTCCATAGTGCTTATCAAGTGTGCCTCACATCCATTTGTATGGAATGCCTTGTTGTAACTGCTGCTGTTACGTTGTTTAGGTAATCGGCTCTCTTTCCTACTGCCGTCACTTCTTCCTTGTGGGGAGTATGAAGTGTTACTCTCTTTCTTCTTATCATCGACCACTGTTTTATGCCTTGTTAGCCAATCCAATACCAACATTATGTCAAATTCTTGGAATGGTAACTCTATTAAATTTTCTGGAAATGCATTTTCATTTAACTCTATAGAACATTCTTTAATCACTTGTGTGTAACTACCTCGTCTCTTATCGGATTTATAACTAATGTTTTAAACTTAACATATCCTACCAGTAATTCTTCTAAGTTTTCATTGCATAGGCTCTAGCTGGTATACTTGAATTGAGCTAGTCAATGGTCTCTAATTGTGCTCTTTGAAAATTCGAATCACTTTCCTTTCCCCTGCTTCGGCCTCGGCCAAAAGTGGGCCGTGATTTTTCTGTCGGTGAGGGTGCATTCACTTGTCTTTCTGGCAGTTTACCCTAACACGATCTGGTGCCCCACATTCCCAACATCCATCTGTTAAATACCAGCATTCACTCTTATGTCTTCATCCACAGTGTTTGCATAGAGGAGTAATATATCCTTTAAATCTATATTTCTTTCCAATCCTCTAGTAATTTTTGAATTATTACTTTTTCCTTTTTCCTTTACCTAGTCCTTGGGTTGTTATTACTTTCATTCTTTTTTTTTTCTAATTTTAATTCTGCACTTTCTACCTCTTTGGTTCTTAATTTCTCTCTTTCTCTTCTCTCTTTTTTTTTTCCATCATTTCCTGAATTCATAAATCTCATATATCTTCTTCTTATAATTTCTTAATTTAGATGATTACATTGAGGCATTTTCAGGAGGAATCACAATACTATGTTTTGATTAAATTTTGTCTAGTTTCTACTCATATGGTCCGTCACCTACCTTATTAAGACTCACGGGATGGTCACCCATCATCATTAGTTGAGCACGGTTAACTCCGGTTTCCTGCTAAATTTCAACACGACAGTGTCGGGTTAGCAATATCTTCTTAGTTTGCTTATTTCATCTGCTGATGTGAATATTGTACATGGGGTTACTGTACATATTCTCAAATGGCCGGACATGAGAATTTCTCATATACTTATTTCTGTTCACTCATCTTTGTTATCTAAGATCTATCTATTTTATCTCTTACCATCTGGTCTTAACATTTTATGTACTTTTCTTTTATCCTTTTATTCTATTCCTCTTTTTATTCCATTCTTCAAATTTCATTTTCTTATAAACATTTTCATTTTTACATTCATATACACCTATCTAATCTTCTCCTGGAACTCCCTTATAAGGACCCCGGTATACTGGCTACGGATGTCTGGCGCCTTGAACCTCGGCTGGATCCTTGACTTTGCGATCTCTAGCTTTACTGTGCAAAACTATTTTCACTTCTAAACTTCTTCTCAACTTGTCGAAATCTTCCCAAGCTTTAAGTTTGTACTCTCTTTTGTTGTATACGTTGGTGTCTACTTCTCTAATCCATGTATACCCTCTCAATATCTAAAACTTTCACAACTAATCTTGAAAATTCAAACACGTCCATTACTACTAATTGTACTTTAATTCCATTATTTAATCCTTCCAAAACCTTTGACATCTTTCTTGCTTTGTTCTATCATTTTCTTTGCATACTTACTAAGACGGGTGAACTCTCTATCATACTCAGATACTGTCATTCTTCCTTGCTGTAGATATATAAACTCAATTCTCCTTGCGTTTAAGTATGTTTTACCAAGTGTATGTTTCTTCTACCCAAAGGGACATGGCATAAATAAATCTTTTATCTGGCATGCATCTCAGTTGTTCCAATGCCCTACTGGTACTGTCCAAACAGTACTCAATTTCTTCAAATCCTTCTTCCCTACTAGCCTTAAATTCTTTAGCCCCATATTTCCTTAACTTCTCAATTGGGGACTTCCTTTCTCTTTTGGTAGCAACAGGTACCATTCTTGCCGTTTATTGCAATGGTACTGTCATCTATCTTAAATAGACTTCGGGGCCTTCCAAAGCCACCGTTGCAGGTCGTGGCATAAGTCCAAGACCCATTTCTACATTTATGGATACGAAAGCATGTGATTCCTTCTCTTGATCTATAACTCTTTGTGATTTTGCCTCCTGCAACCTTATACCGTATACATATATCGTGATAAGGATTAGCAGCTGGCTTGACTCAACACATTAACTTTCCTATATGGCATGTACGTAATCACTATTAGATTTTCCTTTATCAAATGTACCTTATATACTTATGTATTTATAATATTCTTTCTACTATACTGACATTTCGTACCTAAATGATATATGCTCTCATTTCTTATCTGCTATAGGATATCCCATTTTACATTGGTAATGACCACTCCCAACATAAAATGTGTATCCTCCTATGTTGAAATTTCCAGGACCGGCTAAACCGGTGCTCTGATACCACTAAATGTAACACCCCATCTTAGCCTAAGTTTATAGACCAAGATGGACTGTTAACTCATGGTGGTTGTGTCTTAATATTTTACTTAGCCAATTTTAAGTGCTGATTTTAAAAAAAAATTTGCCATAACCTCCCCTAAAAATGGAGGTCCCAAGTGTCGCCAAAACTGATTCTTTAATTTTTGAAAATTTCACAATTCAACTCAAGCACACTCCCAATAATCCACCCTTATAACCTCAGCTACAATCCTGCAAGAAGAATTCACACTTCTATACTTGCATACATAAGTGCTAAACCCAGATAAGATTTATTAGATTACTAGCAGTGTACGTGTTCTAGCTTTTCAGTATAATACATTTATTTTCTAGATCATACAAGCTTATGTACATGCCATATTGCTACAATCAATCATATCCAAACTCCTACCCAAAGTAGTAGCCAAGGCCAGCTGCGCAGGACATGCTGCAATCTCGTCTCCTCATTTAACCTACGAGTTTAGAGGGAAACTAAACTCACTAAGCAATTGCTTAGTGGGTACTTAAATCATTGCAATAAAATGAAAGAATTATTTGAACATATATTTATATACTTTAAACAATTGAAAGGAATAAATACAAAACACAGAAGGTAAAAATGCTTGACTGAATAATTTGACTTTAAACCATTTTTCTTGCTTTTATCATTTTGGTTGCTCTATTGGTTTAACAGAACGTCAGCGGATAAGGAAGGGTCATGATAAACATATCTCGTCATTATCATATTTCATTATCTTTCATCATATTTCTTGCACATGTGCCAATGGCCATTATCATTGCATCATTGATCATGTCATTGCAATCATCGGCCTTCAGCTGGAATATCATATCATGTCATAAGCAGTACTGCAGTAATAGTATGATGCATCATACCCTTATCTCAAGGGTTCTAATATACCAAGTAGAGCATAAATAATTTATTAAATTACTTTGGACATGATATTCAATAAGTCATGATTTTTCCATAATGCATATATTGTTGGAATAGCTTGTCATGATGCCTTTCTGATCATTTCCAATTCTCCTTCATGTCATTTGATATGATTTAACATCAATCCATAACATAATATTCAAGTTTTAACACATTTAAAAAAAATGATCAAATGAATAGTAGCGCGGTGCGTAAAATCGGCAACGCAATGGCGCGCGACAACTAAATAGTAAAATCTGTTTTTACTGTTGAAAATTAGTCAACTTTGGCAAGATTTTTGACTAAGTAAACAACCTTATTTTTGGATGAATTTTTTCAGGAAAACACTTTCATAAGTTAACTAAATGCATGTAAAATTTCGTCGAAAAATTTTTTCTTTTGCCCCTTCAACGGACTGCCCAAAATGAAAGCTGCAGAATGGTGCCCAAAAGGGACCATTCGGCCCAATTTTCAAATTTTGAAGGAAATTCATTTTTTTTCTTGTAAAATTGATTTTTAGACTCCTTTTGTGATACCATTGAAAGACTAAGGGTCCCTCTTTCCAAAATCAAACAAAAGGAGTGATTAAAAGTTCATCAAAGTTTATGGATATTTGAGCAAAGTTTAGCTAGTTTGTTTTGTTTTCATTCTTTTCACAATCAATTGATTACAAATGGTTCAAGAGAACTTTCCCACATATTTACCACACATAATAACATTATTTCAAAACCATTTCAAAAGTCCCATAATGCAAAATATGTGAATTAATTGAAAAGGCAATGATTTAAGTACCAAACCTTGTTTATTTGCTTTATCCCTTGCTTGTCCTATTCTTTCTTCCCTTCTTCTTCTTTATCCCTTTGGTTTCCTATAATTTTCATAACTTCCATAATAAGAATATTATAAAAACCATATATTCAAGCCTTGATTCTTGCTATCTAAAGCTACTAATTACCATTTATTCATCACTTCTACATGTATGGATCATTTAATCTAATTTCTCTTCACTTTCTTAACTTTTCCATATTCTTCCCAATCTTTCTTTCATTTGTATCTTGCAAATAATATAACCAATGAAAGAAATAAGACCTTAGATGAATTTTCTTACCTTGGAATTGGTAACTTTCTTCTAAACTTTCACCTAGAAACTTGGAAATTCCTTGAATGTTTTTGTTGGAGGCCACGGCTTTTGCTTGGAGAAGGAGAAGGTGTTTTGGCTTTTTGTATTCTAGAGATTTCAAGAGCATGGATCATATATGTACACGTTTGTACATATAAATTTATTTCTTTTTTTTCTTTTTCTTTTAATGGATGGGATTTTGCCAAAACAAAAGATTAAATGAATAAGATTGCAACATGTGTCCTTATTTTCCTTTTTAGCATGTGGATGGGATTTTGCCAAAACAAAAGGTTAAATGGATAAGATTGCAACATGTGTCCTTGGAAAATTACCAAAATGGTCCTTAAATTATCATACATGTCCCACTTGATGCTTGGGTGAAAGTGAAAAGACCAAAATACCCTTCAATTGAAGGTTTTGCCTTTTCTTCCTAATCGGGTGGTTTTACGACGTGTAAAATATACCGTTCTCCTCCTTTCAACCTCTAGTTTCCATTTCCGACATTCATTCTTGATTTTGAACTAATTTATAAAAATTACGCTCATGCCCTTGACTTTTGTAAAAATTCCCTTTAGGTCCTTACGTGATTCGGGTCTCCACTTAGGTTCGTTCTTCAACATCGATCACTGCGGAGTCCTTTCGTTTACTTCGAATACCTTTACGTGTCTTGTTTTCCATTGTATACATTATTATCACAAGAATGATAAAAATACCCTTGGTCAAGAATCCACTGTATCTCTCAAACTATGCATTTTCGGGAAAAACCGTGGTGTTCCATTTCGACCCAGTTTTTCTCTACTTTCCATTTCTGGAGTCTGTTATATGCACTATTAAGAACCTCCAGTACAACTTTTGGAAATTACAGTTACCTCCCCAAAACTTTTACAATCTTTTCAGTTAGGTCCTTTTTATCCTATAGAGCTTCCTTTCACTTCGTGTTCTTTGGTGATTACTCAGGACGCCTCCTGTTACTGTACGCAGATGTACTGTACATGGATGTATTGTACATATGTACAAATTGGGTCGTGACAGATTCCCCCTAGCAATAAATATATTTATGAAAATCAATTCAATTAAATCAAATAATAGAGTTGAATTGGCATTCCTCTAAATTAGACTAAAACCTTTCTCAAGTGAATTAATCCCTAATCACTAAGTAGAATGCTCTCAAACATAATTAAGTAGATCTTGCATTAAGAACAAGGAATCATAAACTAAAGGATATTGTAAGTCTATCTCTAGCACTCTAATCAATCCTCAATCCGTATGAGTATTCTATTCATATCAAGCTTTCTCAAGTTAATAATATGAAAATTGCAACCAATCAATAAGCATGCTATTATCAATTAGAAATAAATCATTAAGCATCATAAGAATAAAACAACTCAATCAAATGATTTAATGAAATAAAATTATTCAATCCATACAATAAAGCTAGGGTTCATCAATATCTAGATAGAGAATGAGTTAGTTCATGTTCAAAACCAGAAAACCAGAACAAGAGAAATAAGAGAAAGAATCCAAACAATCCATGACAAATAATTTTTATTTCTTCACTTGAATCCTTGAGTCTTGGTTTAGATCTTGTTTAGGATGTGTCTTCACCTTTAATCTCAGCTCCTAAACTCTCTTTTTTGCTCTAAAAGTCGGCTCTAGGTTATAAAATATGAAAATCACATCCCTAATTCGTGCTTCAGCTCAGCTTTTATAGTGCAGATATTTTTGCCTGACATGCCCAGTGACAAGCCCATGTCACTGGGCATGTTATTGCCACTGGGATTTGATTATAAGGCACGTCTAGTGACACGCCCATGTCACTGGGTGTGTCACAGCCACTGTGAATCATTGCAATAGGCACGCTTGGTGACACGCCCATGTCAATGAGCATGTCAATACTTCTATATGGCAGTATCAAGGGCACGTCCATTGACACGCCCATGTCCATGGATGAAAAATGTCTGTGCTCACAAGATACCATCACATTCCTACCATCACAGGTTCTCAGGGTAACACACTTTTGCTGACAATCTACCACAAATCCATGCTTAGATAACCAATCCATGCCTAAAATTAAATCATACTGCTTGAAAGGCATCTCAATCAAGTCATCAAGGAACTCCTCATCCTGAACCATAACCGAACTATTTAGGTGCACCTTGCTAACTACAACACTATGCCCTAAAGGATTTTTCACCAAAATATCAAATCCTAGGGACTCTAAATGCAAATCAATCACAGGCAAGATGGATGCACTAATGTATGAATGAGTCGACCAAGGGTCTATCAAAGTAAGAACTGAAGTACCAAATAAAGAAAAAGTACCAGCAATAACAGCTGAAGCATCTGGTTGCCTCTATATCACATATACCAGCTAAGATGGTCCTACCTCTTCTGGTCTACTATCTGGGGTAGAACCTCCTCTCTGACCAGACCATGTCTGACCTCCTCTACTAGCACCTCTGCCACCACGACCCCCTCTAACACTGGGTCGAGAAGCTGCAGTATCTATATGTCCATCCTCTGGTGGCTCAGGGCAATCTCTGATGAAATGATCTAGTGACCCACATCTATAACACACTGCTGGTCCACCTATCTTCCAACAAGCACCCCCATGTGCCCTACCACAATGGACACGGGTATATGAAACTGGCCTCTGAACTACTGGAGTCGGAGCACTAGCCACATAAACTGTATGTCTCAATCTCTGTCTTTGCTATTGTATTGACCTATCAGACTGCCTCTGCCTCCTACTAAACCTCAAAAAACATCCTCCTCGGCCTCTCTTCACAGATGAAGACCTTGCCTCACTCTGGGGTCTCCTAGCTCTGGTCTCCTCATCCCGAGCAGCTGCTACAAGACCTTGTGCTCTCTCAGCACTCCTGGCAGATGCAACCAACTGGAAAAAATCCTGATATCGAGAGCCTATGATAATGCACGTGATAGAGGATCTCAACCCCTCCTCAAATCTCCGATACTAATCAATCTCATCAGAAATAATCCCGCCAGCATACTGACTCAACCAGGTAAACTCTATCTCATACTTCGACACAGTCCTGGTTTCTTACTTCAAACTCAAGAACTCTATCTTCTTTGCATCTTTATACTCCCTCAGAGTATACTTCTATTCAAACTCTCATAGAAAATCATCATAGGTCAAGATTGGTGGATCATCCAAGGCATGTGGAACCATCTTCCACCAATCATATGCATCCCTCTGCAAAAGAGATCTGGCATAATCAAACTTTTCTTCTAGAGTAGCCTACAGCTGGATGAATACTCTCTAGACTCTATCTAGCCACTACTCAACTACAGCAGGGTCTATAGTACCAATAAAGTCCTCAGCTCCAAACTTCCTCAACTTATCATATTTTCTCATCAATAATTGCAGCTGTGGCTGTGGTGGCGACGACTACTGAACTAGAGCCTGCCTCAACAACTCCACCATATGTCTTACCCAGCCCGGTGAAATCTCATCAATTGCTGGTCTCTCTGGCATAGGAGTAGGTGCCCCTCTAGCTAACTCAACTCTAGCTCCATCTCTACCCTCAACATGAGTCACACTCTCTGCACTACCCTCAGTAGACTAATGTGTCTAAGACGCCATAACTACCTATATTTGCAAAAATAGCAGAAATTGCCTCATCAGAGATCAAAAACTGCCAGTGCCAATGCATGTATCATATTTAAAAACTATATTTAAAAATCTCAATTTTCTTTCCCTTACAACCCACCTAGGTTGAAAACCTCAAACCTAGGCTCTGATACCAAAACAAATGTAACACCTTATACCCAATATATGTACACTATATACACCCAACATATTTAATAAATGAATATAGGATACAAGAATGTCACAACCCATTTTAACAAAACAAATCTTCACTTATAAAATCTGTATAAACTTAAAACATTCAACAGATATCATAAAAATAATAGATGAAACATTACTTGTTAACACATATATATAACTTCATTACCAAAGATTTATCCAAAACATTTTTGATAGTTTGTGGAATATACATATATATAGATCAAAATATAACCTAATATACATGAAATCAATATGTACATAAATATAAAATTTATACATGCTAGCAGTTTATCTCTGATCATGATGTCCAAAAATCAACTCTGCCCTCAAGATCTCAAGCCTAGACTCGACTCGGTCTAGACGAACTCTTCGGCTCAACCGGATCTACCCTGTCACCTGCGTGATGAATCACAATCGTGCTAAGCCAAAATCTTAGTGGTACAAACTTTGATAACAATATAGTTCAAATGTAATGCTAATGCACAACACATAAGGATATTATATTTCATACAATTATATCATTATATCTTGATAAATTGCTCAATTCTTTCACAATTCATAATTCACATAAAAGCAACACACAAGCATGGGCATAAAAGAATCTAATATGCTATTCAATTCCCAGAGTTACTACTTTGGTCCAAGATGACACCATGTGTCTAGCCCAAAGGCAAATCATAATCACAATGAGGATTACCTCATATGTAACATCCCAACTAGGCTTCAAGGACTAGGCCCAACCCAGCTTCAAGGGTCTGCTACATCATGTAACACCCAACTAGGCTTCAAGGACCAAGCCCAACACAGCTTCAAGGGACTATTACGTCTTAGGCATGCTGCCAAGCATAAAACTCTGAAAATTGAATAACATACTAGGCACACATTTCTTTCATAATTCCATTATCAAATCCTTTCTCATTTTCTTATGATCAAACTAGGCACAATGCTTCAAATATCTCATTTATATCAATATAACCATCAACAATGGCTTTACATACCATCTTTAATTTATACATAACAACTTGCAATACTCATATGTTTTGGGCCATTATCATATTTTGCACAAAGTTTACATTACATATAATGCATTTGTAACATTATACAAATCAACCAAATGTGTTAAGTCCCAATGTAAATATAAACAATTATTCAAAGTTTGTACTTACCTCTAAAAGCAACAAACACCACTTTCAACCTCCACTTCCAAGATATCCCTCAACACTTTGATTGGGCAACTTAAGTCTCTTCAAAGCCTAAAACAAATATGATTATAAATAATCACTTAGTGATACACTTATAGGTATAAACAAAACCTCTCAACACAAGGATAAGATACACAAAGAAAAAATAAGGAAAATAACTATTTAGGACAAACTCTACACATGACACTCTCAACAACAAGGGCGTGTCAATGACTGTGCCCTAAACCCACAACACAGAAACATTGACAAGCTCAGTGACATGGGCGTGTCAATGATCATGCCAATACTCTTACAACACAGTAGCTATGACATGCTGAGTGACATGGGCATGTCTCTACACGTGTCAAAACTACAACAACACAGTAGATATGACACGTACAGTGACATGGGCATGTCACTGCACGTGTCAAAACTACAACAATACAGTAGATATGACACGCTCAGTGACATGGGTGTGTCACTGCATGTTTCAATACTACAACATCACAAAAGCTGTGACATGCTCAGTGACATGGGCGTGTTACTGCTCGTGTCACCAACATTGAAAACAAAACCATCGACACGCCTAAAGGCATGGTCATGTCAGGCCAAAAATCCTGATATCCACACATAATTGCCACATCCAACTATTATCTTTCATTAACCTTTTCAACTCCATACAAACTCAACCAAATCCATCATTATACCAAATAATAATTGTGTAAATATCAAAACAACTCAATTAAAAACAAAAATACACAATTACAACCATGACTCACAACTCAAAAGTTACACAATCCAAAACTCTTATTCTCTTCACCAAACTTAAACTTTTCTTCAATCCAACCCTAAATTTCATAGTTAACTAGCCAAAAGAACCTTAAACATACCAATATCAACCATAAACACATGCTACACTAAACATCCAATTCACACAAATACAACTTCCAAACAAAATTAAAGAAACAAGTTGGAAACTTACCAAATACGAAGAAAATCCTTAAAACTCCAACTTGAACACTTGAAATCCTTCAATTACTTGAGTTAGCAAGAAGCAAAATTCCTCTCTTCCTTTGATGGTGGTGGCCGGCTTCAATGGAGAAAGAAGAAGAAGAAGAAGATAATGATCACCAACTCCACTACCAACTAATCCCTTTTAACCACACACTTATCCCTCTTTCACTCTCCACCAAGTAAAATATATTACTTAATTAATATATAATATGCCATCTTCCACTAACTATTTAATTAATATCTTAATAACTAAAATGACATTTGACCATATTAAAATGTTGACTTATATATATTATGCATATATATATACATATATCATATACACATTTTTCCTTTTTTACTTAATTATAGATATATACTTTTAAATCATTTATTTAATTTTTAAAAATTAATATTTTCAAAATTTTGGGATATTACAACACACCCAAGAGACACGGCCAAGCCATTGGCCATGTCACATGACACGACCAAGGCCTTGGTGGTGTCCCATTAAAGAGTAAATGCAAGGATAGACAATGGAGAACACACTCAAGAGACACGGCCAAGCCACTGGCAGTGTCTCACTTGGAAAAGAAGAAGTTAGTGAGGCAGCCATGGACATGGTCACATGACTTAGCTGTGTCCATAAGAAAATGAGTGACACGGCCAAGTCACTCATGACTTGGCCGTGTCTTGTCAAGATTCTTTCAATCATTTTACACAAAATGGGGGACAAAATGGGGGACAATAAATGATATCTTTTAAAAAGAAATAATAAAAGAATAAAAAGGTTGTCTAATTTATGGGTAGAAATATAAAATAAAGAAAAAGGAGGGGGACAAAGTGTGGTGTGTGAGTTGGCAAGAGATGGTTGGTTTCTTAAAAAAAGTTGAAAGGAGATGGTAGTGGGGGGAGTATATACACGTGGGTTGATTTTCAAGACGGGGCTCTCTTAGTTTTGTGCTTAGTTTTATTTCTAAGTTTTGGGAGAGAAGAGACACCATTCTCTCTTCATCATCATTACCATTCATCCTTCATTTCTTCCATAGATAAGAGTCAATCAAGTTTGGGGATTAAATTAAGTGAGCAAGTTCCTTAGACAATTAGGGTTTGAAGAAAGCTTGATTGGAGTTGAAGTTTGAGAAAGTTACATTCCATTTTTAAGAGAGTCATTGACTGAGAGGGCTTGGAAGTTATTCATCATACATCAAGGTGGAAGCTAAGAGGAAGACAAGTAGTCCAACTCTTGGCATCTACAAGGGGTTTTTCATATTCTCTCTTTTGATTCATTTCTATATTGTTGTTTTATTATGAACATTAATATTACAATGTATAATTTTGATTTAATGAATATTGAGATGGATATTTATTTTAAATTGATGATGAGCTAATTTACTCATGCCTTGGGTTGTAGTAGATTTGATTGGATGACCTGATTTGATAATTCCATTAGTATACCTTGTTGTTGGTTGATTGTATTAGATTGAATGTTAGGTTGATAGATTGGCCACTTATTAATCACTTAATGTTGAACGATGGAGTGAGAGGTGAAATTTAATATTGGAACTATGTAATCAACCACCCCAAGAATGAATTAGAAATATAAGTTCTAGAGTTTATTAATTTGCAATTTTAAAATAATTGGTTGTTGTTAATTCATGAATATGAAAACTAATGAATTGGTAATTACTAATTTAACTCAAGAAATAAATTAAAATACAAGGTTATATTAATGGATAATTTGAGAATTAAGCTTTGATTAAATGGACCTACGACCCTAGGCACCATTCCTAGAATTGAATTGAATTGATCTTACACAACTACCACTCATTTTACTTTTAAATTAAAATTGCTTTTCACCATTCCAACATATCACACTCTTGCTTTTAAATTTACTTGTCAATCAAACTATTGCAAAATAATTCCTTCTTTATAGGCGGCCTTGGGGCAATCACCATTGCTACAATTACCTCATATACTTGTGAGTGTCGCTTGTAGTAGTGTTAGTCGAGCACAATAAGTTTTTGGCGCCACTGCTGGGGAAGGCAATTGTTATTTATAGTTTGATTCTTTTATTTTAATTATTTTATTGTTTAAAGTGTTCCTTTTTGAATTGCCTAGGTGATTTATACAAGGACGAAGGTCTCAAGGAAATGAACTTGTTCCTTATATAGACGATATAGACTACCGACAACCAAATGAGTAGATCCCTTGGGATAAGAAGGAGAAGAAACCAATGAGCAATTTGAGGAGGACATTGAAGTAGAAATGGGTCATGTAGAGGAACCACCTATGACGGAGTTTGCCCATGATCATTGGAGTAAGCACATCATGTATCCGGTTGAGCAATGCAGCAAGGAATTATGAACTTAAAAACACTCATTATAGTATGTTGTCATCCTTCCATGGATTATCGAATGAAGATCCTCTCAACTTCTTTCTGGATTTTTACACAACACTGCATACTTTCCCTTTGCAAGCACTAACTAAGGATGAACTCAAAATGAGATGTTTCCCATATATTTTGAAAGATAGGACAAAAGCATGGTTGATGACCTTATCAGAAAATTCTTTGACCACTTGGACCGAAGTGTAGAAAAAATTTATGGGAAAATTTTATTCACACCAAAAGACAAAGGAGCTTAGGGGGAGTATTGCAACTTTCACCCAATTTGAGGGGAACCATTTCATGAGGCATGGGATCGCTTCAAATCTCTATTGTTTCAATGCCCTCATCATTATTATCCATAATAATTGCTCAATCAGTTCTTCTATGATGGGCTAACTCAATAATATCAAAATACAGTGGATAATGCTGCAGGAGGGGCAATGGGTGAGCAAATTCTCAACAAAAGAGCATTGGGAAAAGGAGAAGAGGAGCATATGAGTTGAATGCAAACTCAGAAATGGCAAGGCAAATTGCCGAGTTGACAAGGCAAGTAAAATTGTTGAACGCTAGAGGAAACTTGTCGGGGCCAAGCCAAGAATCATGTGCATCATGTGGTGTGGTAGGCCACAATGCCAATGTATGTCCTTCAAACTTTGACCAATTTCAAGAAGGGTAAGAATAAGCTTTTGCTTTTGAAGGATTCCAACAAAGGGGAAGGAATGACCTATACTTAAATTCTTATAACCTCGGTTGGAGAATTCACCCTAATTTTGCATGGAAAAACCAACAACAAATTCCACCTCAACATTCATTCCAACCTTATCAAAGGGGACCACAATTTCAAGGGCAAAGTTCAAATCATGATCAAGTCAAGAAACCTTCACTTGAAGACAATTTGAATGATTTCATTCAAATAGGCACTCAAAATCAAGAGATGAACAACAAATGATTCAACTCTTTGGAAGCCTCACATAAGAAAGTTGAAACTCAAGTGGGTCAATCGGCTAATCAATTGTAAGCTAATCAAAAAGAAAAATTTCCAAGCCAACCGGAGCAAGCCAAAGCAATCACAGTCTTAAGAAGTGGTAAGGTACTTGATAACAAAATCGATGATAATAACATTAATGATTCTTTGGATGCAGGAACATTGGAAGAAGATGGTGAGGAAATACAAGAAGGCAAAGCTCAACCAATTGAGCTGAAGGAAGTTGGTGAGGAGGCATTAGTTGCACCAAAGCTGCATAAATCTCCAAATTCTTATAGACTGCTAATTCCTTTTCCAATCAGGTTAAAAAATGAGAAGCATGATAAGCAATTTACTGAAATTTATAATATGCTCTCAAAGGTAAGTATTAACCTCCCCTTACTTGAGGTGATTAAAAATATGCCATCATATGCAAAATTTTTTAAGGAGCTTAACATAAAAAATAAAAAGCATGAGTTGAATGAGAAGGTGATAGTCTCAAAGTAACAAGTGTTGTTTTACAACATAGGTTGCCTCCAAAACTAAAGGATCCTGGAAGCTTTATAATTAGTATCTCTATGGGGAATGGGAAAGAAACTATTGGTATGTATGATTTAGGAGCAAGTATAAATTTGATGTCATACTCTATTTACTTAAAATTAGAACTAGGGGAACTTAAACCAACTAAAATGGTTTTGTAACACGCGAATAGAACTCTTCGATACCCTAAGGGAATCGTAGAAGATGTTCTAGTTAAGGTAGGTGGTTTAATTGTACCCGTTGATTTCATTGTCTTAGATATGGGGGAAGAAAACCCTAGAGATTCTGAACATTCAATTTTGTTATGGAGACCTTTCATGGTCATAACTAACACATTAATTGATGTTAAAAATGGAAAATTGACCATGACTGTTTTAGGTTAAACTGTAGAATTTTCAATTTTTAACACTTTTCCTACTCCCAATACTGCTTATATTATATGAGGACTGCTCTTTCATTAATTTTACTGATAATGCTGTTGAAAAAGTTTTCTTGCAGGTGAATGGTGAAGACAAATTAGAAAGGGCTCTAAATTTGGAGGAAGAGTTTGAGGGTTCAAATGAGGAGATTCAACCAAAGGGGGTTGAACTTAAAGAACTTATAAAGCACTTAAAGCATGTTTTTCTTGGGGAAAACAACTCACAACCAGTGATAATTTCTGCTACTCTTTGTAGTGAGAAGGAAGATAAACTTGTGAGGATGTTGAAAAAATTCAAGAGAGCTATTGGTTGGGGGTTGAGTGAGATCAAGGGTATTAGTCCCTCTATGTGCATGCATAAAATAGTTTCAGAGGAAGGGGCTAAACTGGTAAGAGAGTCTCACAGGAGGCTTAACCCTAATATGAGCGAAGTAGTGAAGAAGAAAGTTCTAAAATTGCTTGATGAAGGGGGAGTCTATCCCATTGCTAATAGTGAATGGGTTAGTCCCGTTCACGTCGTTTCAAAGAAAGTAGGTTTGATTGTGGCCCAGAATGAGAAAGGAGAGTTGGTACCTACACGAACACAAACTGGGTGGCGAATGTGCATAGATTATAGGAAATTAAATAATATCACCAAGAAAGATCACTTTCCTTTACCATTATTGATCAAATACTTAATAGGTTATCTGAACACACTATTTACTATTTTCTTAATAGTCTTTCCGATTACTACCAAGTCCCGATAGAACCAGAAGATCAACCAAAGACAACTTGTACTTGTCCCTTTGGGACATTTGCCTTTCAGAGAATGCCATTTAGACTTTGCAATGCACCAGGTACATTTCAAAGATGAATGCTTTTCATTTTTTCTGATATGGTGGACAAATGCATTGAGGTATTTATGGATGATTTCTCTATTTTTGGTAATTCTTTTGATAATTGTTTGCAAAAGTTGACTCTCATGCTTGAACGATGTATTGAATGCAATCTTACCTTGAGTTGGGAAAAGAGTCATTTCATGGTTGATCATGGGATTGTTTTGGGTCATGTCGTTTCTCATAAAGGGATTGAGGTAGACAAGGCTAAGATTGAATTAATCATGAATCTACCTCCACCCATATCTGTTAAGGGGATTAGAAGCTTTTTGGGACATGTTGTATTTTATAGGAGGTTTATAAAAGTTTTTTTTTTTAAATTTTACATCCTTTGTGTCATTTTCTAGGAAAAGATATTCCATTTATTTTTTATGACAAGTGCTTAGAAGCTTTTGAATTTTTAAAAGAAAAATTAACTTCCGCACCTATAATTGTTGCCCCAAATTGGGATTTGTCATTTGAAATCATGTGTGATGTATCAAATTATGCCATTGGAGCTATTTTGGGCCAAAGAGTGAATAAATTGATGTATGTAATTTATTATGCAAGTTTATCTTTAAATGATGCACAAGTGAATTACACAACCACTGAAAGAGAAATGATAGCTGTGGTGTTCACACTGGACAAATTTAGATCTTACTTGATATGTTCTAAAGTCATAGTATTTTTAGACCATACGGCCTTGAAATACCTATTGACCAAATCACAAGCTAAACCTAGGCTCATTAGGTGGGTATTGATGTTGCAAGAATTCAATGTTGAAATCAAAGATCGGATGGGAAGTGAGAATAGAGTAGCTGACCATCTTTCTAGATTGAAATCTCATGATAGTGATGCAAAAATTGCTTGTAAAAATGCTTTTGAAAAATTCCTGAATGAACACTTATTTTCTTTAACTCAAGCACCTTGGTATGCAGACAAGCCGAGATCTCCAACAAAGATGGGCATCCGAAACAAAGTAGCAACTCCATACCACCCTAAAACATCCAGACAAGCCGAGATCTCCAACAAGCAAATTAAAGAGATCTTGGAAAAGATGGTGAGCACAATGAGAAAGGATTGGTCAATCCGACTTCCAAAAGTATTATGGGCTTATAGAACTACTTTCAAAACACCATTGGGAATGAGTCCATATAGGTTGGTCTTTGGCAAGGCTTGCCACCTACCGATGGAATTGGAGCATAAAGCTTATTGGCAATAAAGACCACAAATATGGACTTAGAAGGAGCAAGGAAGCAAAGAATATTGCAAATTTCTGAGCTTGATGAGCTTAGGAATGAGGCCTATGAGAGTTCAAGAATCTATAAGGAAAGGACAAAAGAAATGAATGACAGGATGATCCTTCGAAGAAATTTCAAACCAAGAATGAAAGTCCTCCTATTCAATTCCATAATGTAATTTTTTCCAGGTAAATTGAAGTACCGTTGGAGCGGACCATTTCAAGTAATTAAAACATTTCCATATGGGGTTGTTGAGTTACTCAATTTGAAAACCAACGAGACATTTAAGGTAAATGGACAAAGGGTGAAGCCCTACCTTGAAGAAATTGATGTTGCAAAAACTATTGAAAGTTTGGTGTTTGTAGACAAATGATGCAACAATGTCCAGCTACACGACATTAAAGAAGCACTCAGTGGGAGGCAACCCATCGGTTTGTGTTTCCTTGCATAGTTAAATCTTTGTGTTTTGCCATTTAAATTTCATTTTGTTTTAAGAGAATAGAATTAGTGTGTTGATCAATTTTTGTTTTTGATGGAGTTTCAAGGTGAAGCTAAGAAGAAAAGTACATATATTAGACTTGGGTGACACATTTAAAAAAAAAAATTGGCAGTGAAGGACATAGCCACTTAACACGGCCAAGCCACTGGCCTTGTCATGCAAACCCAAAAACCCTAGGCATTGACACGATAAGAAGGCTTGGTAGTGTCACCCAAACATGCCCAAGGGCCAGCCTGTGTCCCTAATCCCTTACCCCGACACCCAAACACACAAAATTGGCCACACTCACAGGACACGACCAAGCCACTGGCCGTGTCCCTCTTGAAAGCCCAAACACGGCCAAGCCATTTCCAGCTTGGCCATGTCACCCTCTTTAAAAATTCAGAATTTTCCTGATTGCGTCACTTTTTTAGCCCTAGCCATTATTTTCCTCTCTTATTTGTCTCGCCTCTCTCTCTAAAAACTCCATTCCCATCCCTAAACACCTAAAAATCTCACGAAATCTTCCATTCCTCTTAGCCAAAACTCAATTAAACCCACTCAATCTTCCAATTTCCTAATCAAAACTCCATAAAACCCATCAAAGTTTCAATTTTCACCAAAAGATCAAGATGCCCAGAACAAAAATGGTGTCCCACCACAAGAGGAGGCAACCTCCATCATCCTCTTCATCCTCTTCAAAGAGATCGAGTCTTCTAGCATGGGGTTTCTTTCCAACAAGGTTTGTGAGCGATGACACCCTTGATACTCTCTAAATTAGAGAAAATCTTGCTAAATATGTTCAAAACCTTTGATGGGAAAAACTAGTTTACCTTAAACCTTTACAATTCCAAGAACTCACCATAGAATTTTTAACCTCTCTTAAGGTTGAAAGAAATGAAATGAAGATTTGCACTAGATTTAGCTTTAAATTGCTTGGAAAACCATGTGTTCTTGATATTGAGCAATTAAATGCTATTTTTGGTTTCCATCAAGAGGGGAAAAAATGTGTGCCTAAAGGTTTTAGACAACAATTTGCATGGGGATCAATAGGCTCAGGTGGTATGTATGTGTCCAAATCTGCCAAGGCAACAAAATTGATAAATTTCACCTTGAGGTATTTACATCAGTTTATGTCTTATGGGTTCTTTGCACAAAAGGAAAGTATGGGTGTGGTGGGACTAAGCGACCTATTTTTCTTAGATTATGCTAGCAATGCTATACCCAAAAGTACCGGCTATTGGTTAGCCGATGTGATTGATAGCATAGCAAATAAGAAAAAGGCACAATTTGCATAGGTGGATTAGTTACCACCTTAGCTATGGCACTTATTGATGGATTTGATCCAAGCACTTGCCATATGACTAGAATTTTTGAGAGTGATTTATTAGATCTTGCTACCCTTGAGAAGATGCATATGGTTACAAAAAGGAGAGGGGCTTATGTTATGCGTTCATATGAGCAAGCTGCACCAGAGGACTGGCAAAAGAGGGCACGAGTTGATGATTAGGATGGTATCTTACCTTATTTCCTATTGAAATAGATTGCAAATTTTAAAAAAAAATTGGAAGTCTTGATGCATTCTTATGACTCTTGAACTTAACTAAATTTTCTTGTTTAGTTATTCTTAATTTAAACTTTGCTTGGGGACAAGTAAAGGATTAAGTATAGGATAGTTGTTTTGATCATATATGTATATATATTTAGGTTAATTTTATTGGCTTTAAGTTAATTTATCTTTTAATTGGTGTTTAAAGTTTGCTTGAAGTGTTTTATTTAGATGGAAGTGCAAAAGAATGGATTGAAGGATCAAAAAGGTGGAAAATCATGTGACATGGCCAAGACACTTCATGGGTTGGTCGTGTTCCTCATCCAAGGTAACACTTACATGACACGGCCTGAGTTAATAAGCCACTGGTTGTGTCCTTTTGAACACATTGGCAGAGGCAGACACTAGAAGAAGACAAGGCCAAGCCACTGGCCGTGTCACATGACACGGCTAAGCCCTTGGTTGTGTCTCACCAATTGAAGCCAAAGAGCAAAACCAAAGAAGAAAAGGCAGAAGTAAACACACCTAAGAGACATGGCCAAGGCCTTGGCCATGTCCCATCTAAAGAGTAAATGCAAGGATAGACAGTGGAGAACACACTCAAGAGACACGGCCAAGCCACTGGCCATGTCTCACTTGGAAAAAGAAGAAGTTAGTGAGGCAGCCATGGACACGGTCACATGACTTGGCCATGTCCATAAGAAAATGAGTGACACGGCCAAGTCACTCATGACTTGGTCATGTCTTGTGAAGATTCTTTCAATCATTTTACATGAAATGGGGGACAAAATGCGGGACAATAAGTGATATCTTTTAAAAAGAAATAATAAAAGAACAAAAAGGTTGCCTAATTTATGGGAAGAAATATAAAATAAAGAAAAAGGAGGGAGACAAAGTGTGGTGTGTGAGTTGGCAAGAGATGGTTGGTTTCTTAAAAAAGTTGAAAGGAGATGGTAGTAGGGGAGTATATATACGTGGGCTGATTTTCAAGACGGGGCTCTCTTAGTGTTGTGCTTAGTTTTAGTTCTTAGTTTTGTAGAGAAGAGACACCATTCTCTCTTCATCTTCATTACCATTCATCCTTCATTTCATCCATAGATAAGAGTCAATCAAGTTTGGGGATTAAATTGAGTGAGCAAGTTCCTTAGACAGTTAGGGTTTGAAGAAAGCTTGATTGGAATTAAAGCTTGAGAAAGTTACATTTCATCTTTCAAGAGGAGAGCCATTGACTGAGAGGGCTTGGAAGTTGTTCATCATACATCAAGGTGGAAGCTAGGAGGAAGACAAGTAGTCCAACTCTTGGCATCTACAAGGGGTTTTTCATATTCTCTCTTTTGATTCATTTCTATATTGCAATTGTTTTATTATGAACATTAATATTACAATGTATAATTTTGATTTGATGAATATTGAGATGGATATTTGTTTTAAATTGATGATGAGCTAATTTACTCATGCCTTGGGCTGTAGTAGATTTGATTAGATGACTTGATTTGATAATTCCATTAGTATACCTTGTTGTTGATTGATTGCATTGGATTCAATGTTAGGTTGATAGATTGGCCACCTGTTCATCGCTTAATGTTGAACGATGGACTGAGAGGTGAAATTCAATATTGGAACTATATAATCAACCACCCTGAAAATGAATTAGAAATATAAGTTCTAGGGTTTATTAATTTGCAATTTTAAAATAATTGGTTGTTGTTAATTCATGAATGTGAAAACTAATGAATTGATAATTACTAATTTAACTCAAGAAACAAATTAAAATACAAGATTATATTAATGGATAATTTAAGAATTAAGCTTTGATTAAATTGACCTGCAACCCTAGGCACCATTCCTATAATTGAATTGATCTTACACAACTACCACTCATTTTACTTTTGAATTAAAATTGCTTTTCACCATTCCAACATATCACACTCTTGCTTTTAAATTTACTTGTCAATAAAACTATTGCAACATAATTCCTTCCTTGTGAGATGACCTTGGAGCTATCACCATTGATGCAATTAGCTCGTATACTTGCAAGTGTCGCTTGTAGTAGCGTTAGTCGAGCGCAATAATACCTTAGAGGAAAGTACTAAAAAGAACTGGAATTTATTGTACAAAGCCTTCATCCAGCAGTATGGGTATAATGTGGAATTAGAAGTTCCCTTGATGGAAGTTGAGTCAATCAGGCATAAACAGAAAGAGAATTTTATTGATTATGTGAAGAGGTGGAGAAACAAGGCCGCATTGGTCAAGAAGAGGCCTGATGAATTAGATCAGATTAGGATGATTATGAGAGCGGTGCTGCCTAATCTTCATGAGCAGATTCCCCATACCCTTATCAGAGATTTCAAAGATCTTTCCTAAGCTGGCTTACAAATAAAAGAATGGGAAAGAGAGAAGAATCATTTTTCTAGAAGAAGAAGTGACAGGGAAAGTTATCAGTCTGGCAGTCAAGGTATACAGAAGTCGGTGGATGTCAATGTAATAGTTGGTCAACCAAATGGAAGACAGTTTTCAAAGTTGGGAAAACCTCTGTCTTGGGTTTTTAATTAGTTGCAGAAGAAAGGGCTATTACAACCATTGGCTCCTCGAGCGCTACACGATTCTTTCCCTTAAACCTTGATGCCAAGGCCTTTTATCAATTCCATTAAATGCAAGGGCATGATATAGATAAATGTGCTTATTAAGGTATGAGATCCAAGATTTGATCAACAGTGGCAACCAGCTTCAACCCGATAAACCGAACACTAAAATCAATCATTACCTAAGTTTGAATGAATGCCACCACCAGCAACCTTCATGACAGAAGGAGGATTAATGAAAAGTTCTATCTTTTCATCCTCTCAAGATGTAGATGGAGGAATTATGGATGAGCATGTGATGACCATTGCCCCTAACATGTCTAAGTAGATGAGGTGCCATCGATTACAATTCAGCACACTTCCATAGGCTTAAGTGTTACTTATTTTATTTATGCTTTCTTTATTATTTTTGGAAGAATTATGTTTTTCAAATTTATGATAGTTTAAATTAATTAATTTTAATTAAATTTTTGTTTGTCTTTGTTCATTTTGGTGCTCAACCGATGATAAATCTAGCTTGATATTCATAAATTAGCATGTCTATACATCATGATCTAAATGACTTTATTATGTGAGGGAACTCTACAATATTGAATTGTGTATGCTTACTTAAAGAGGGCTCCTGCATAATTACGAGTGTCAATGTCCTAGTCGATCTTAGAACATGCTTTTTGATGAACTTTCGAGGCTAAATTGAACTTTGCTTATTTAAGGGAGAAATTATCTAGGCATTGTTTGGTGAGGCAACAACTAGAATCCACCTAATTAAATATCAATCACTAGTTGTCCCTTAGAGCCTTCATGAGATTTTAGCTTACTTTTTATTGGCTTTTAAAGCTAATAACATACCTTATGCTATTGTGACACTTATGACAGATCTGATGATCACTAAGGTGAAGGGGCAAGAAGATCAAAGAAAGGAATGCATAGTCAAGACCATAAGGATAGCTGATGTTCACCTGATACTATACCTAATATCTCTGATATATTAATATGACATCAGGGCAACAAATGATTTATCATTGTTGCAGAAAATTCACTCTACTCCACTCATCCATAGTCAGAAGCATAAAATGGTGCAGACAAAACAACTTTCTTATATCTAGAAAAAAAAACAAAAAAAGAAAAAAAAGAAAAAGAAAACAAAAAGTCTAAATAAATAAGAAATAAAAAAAGGAAAAAAGAAAATGAAAACAAAAAGAAAAATAAAGAAAAATAAAAAAGAGAGAAGAGAAAGAGAAAAATAAAACCCAAAGAGGGGTGGTTCAGAAAGCCAACAAAGTTCCTTTTATCTGAAGGAACAGAAGACTTCCACTTAGTTTACAAGGACAAATTGACTTGAATTGGTCTAGCTCAACCAAATACTCAAATAAAATAAGAGAAATAAGAGAAAAACCATCTTTCATTTTAACCAACACAGCTCTAAGTCAGCAATCTTGAAAGTTTTGATACTTAATATTCCAAAGGAGAAAAGGACAGAATAATAGTCCTGAGTTTTTGCAAAAGGAAAAGATCGAGAATTCTACCGAATGATGGAAGAACATTTAAGCTCTATTCATGAAGCCAGATAATAAGAAACCTAGAAGAAGGAAATAGTGCCCGAAACTTAAGAATGCTTCCAACAATGTACAATTCCAACAAGGAAGTTTATAGTGTGAGGGTTTGTTAGTAGTATCACATTAGCTCCAATTTGAAAATGGCCTTCACTTAAACCATGTCCCTTATAGATACTATTTCAAGCCTATTAAAGACATGTTGATCTCTCTTAGTATGTGGAGTCTATTAGTGGAGATTGTTTGGATAAGTATGCATATGAGATAGATAATATTTAAACTTAATGTGATCTTTGGCCAAGTAATGTGTATGTACCTATCAAAAGTGTAACAGTTCTTTCTTAAATGGAAATAATTCATAAGTTTAGTATAGTAACAAGGGTTATGATGTTATAGATGTGTTAATTTGGAAAAATTGAGTCCTGAGGTATAATGATACTAATTTGACAAAGTCAACATTTGATTTTAAAAAATAGATAAATAAACTATTTTCTTGTTGCATAAACCTTCAAGTTAAGGAAAGTATGTTGCACTGTCAAACCTAGAAGGACACATTGGAAAAAATAAATTATTATTTGGAAGGTTATGAAGAGGTTACTGTTTAGAACATTTTTGTACTAGTTTTTAGTGTGATTTTTATGTATTTTTAGTTAATGTTTTGATTGATTTTTGTTTTAAGTTTGTTTAAAGTGTTTGTTTTAGGTTTAAGTGCAAAAACTCCCTTGGAAGATCAAAATAGTGCAGGAAAAGAATGAATCGAGCAAGACATGGCCAAGCCAAATCAAGCTTGGGTATGTCCCCTCAAGAAATAAAGGCAGAGAGTTACACACCTAGGAGACACGGCCAAGCCACTGGTCGTGTCTCACCTAAGGAGCAAAACCAAAGAAACCAAGAAAGAAAGAAAGGAAAATGGACATAAGCTGACACACCCAAGTGACATGGCCAAGCCACTAGCCATGTCACATGACACGGCCAGGAGCTTGGCCATGTCCCATCTTAAGCTCAAAGCAAGACAAGCCAAAGAACAAAGAAGAGCAAAGCAAGGCAAACCAAGGAAAAGAGGCAGCAAAGGACACGGCCAGCTAGCTTGGCCGTGTCCCATGAAAATTGAGGGACACGGCCACTAGCTTGGCCATGTCACCTAGAAGAAAAGAAAGAAAGAAATGACAGAAGGAGACACGGTCAACTAGCTTGGCCGTGTCCCAAGCAAAGTCAGAGACACGGCCACTAGCTTGGCCGTGTCACCCTTGGTCAACCTTGAATATTTGAATTCTTTTGCATGAAGTGGGGGACAAAGACAAAAAGTAATATTAAACAAAAGAAAAGCTTGCCTAATTTTATGAAAAGAAAGATTAAACAAAGAGAATAGTGGGGGACAAATGAGAATGGTGTGAGTTGGAAGGCATGGGTTGTGTTTTTGAAAGAATTAAAAAGAGAAGAAGAGGGAAATTTTTGATACACGGTTTGGGCAAGGAGAGAGTGACACTCTCCTTGTCTCTTCATCTTCATCCTCCATTTCTATCCTCTCCATCTTCTCCATCTTCCATACACAAGTTCTTTGAGGTTTTTTGGGATAAATTGGGTAAACAAGCTCTTGAAGGTTGAAGAAGATTCATTGAAAGGTTTGGTGACTTGAGAAAGCTCCATTCCAAGGTTTGGTGACATGAGAAAGCTCCATTCCATATTGCAAAAAGGGAATCAATAATTGAAGAGGGCTTGAGTTCTTCATCATACATCAAAGTGGAGCTAGGAGGAAGACTAGTAATCCTACTCTTGGCATATTCACAAGGGGTTTTTCTATTCTCTCTTTTAATTCATTTCAATATTGTTGTTGTTGTATTAAGAGAATTGATATTGCAATGAATAATTTGTATTTGTTTTATATTGAGTTGAATGTTTGTTTTAAATTGATGATGTTGAGCTAAATATCCATGCCTAGGGTTTGTAGTATATTTGATTCAATGCCTTGATTTGATATTTCCATTGATGTACCTTGTTGTTAGTTGATTGCATTGGATTGTATACTAGGTTGATAGATTAGCTACTTATTGATCTCTAGATATTGAATGAAGGACCGAGAGGTGAAATTTGATATCAAAATTATGCAATCAACTACCCTATGAATGAATTAGAAATATAAGTTCTAGGGTTTCATTAATTTGCAAATGTAAAATAATTGGTTATTGCTATTACATGAATGTGAGAACTAATGAATTGGTAATTGACTAATTAACCTTAAGGAACAAATTAATTTACAAGGTTATGTTAATGGATAATTGAGAATTGAGCTTTGATTGAATGGACCTATAACCCTAGGCACCTTCCCAAGAATTGAATTGATCTTGTACAACCATCACACACATCAACCCTACGCACAATACTTTTAGATTTAAATTGTCCTTTCACAATTTCAAAATAACAAACTCTTGCATTTAAATCACTTGTCTATCAAGCTATTATGAACTACACCTTCCTTGTGAGACGACCTTGGGGTGATAACCTTTGCTATAATTACCTCGTATACTTGAAAGTGATGCTTTGTAGTAGTACTTAGTTCGAGCGCAACAAGTTTTTGGCGCCGCTGCTGGGGAAGGCTCTCGAAGTAGCAATAGTTTGATTTTTTTATTTAAATTGTTTAATTATGTTAAGTGTTTCATTTTTGAATTACTACTTGTCTATTGTAAATATGCAGTTTTCAAGGTACGTGGGAGTTTATGAGGACAACTCTGATTCTGAAATGGCATGGCAATTAGCAGAATTGACAAACCAACTTAAGATGCTAAATGCAAGAGGAAGAGCACCTATGTAACACCCCTTCCCGACCTATGAATAAGCCGAGGAGGAATGTTACATCGGGATATGAGCTCTGGTTATGTCAGCTTACTTAATGTTCCTTATAAAAATTTTCCAAAAATTTTGATGGAGTCTCCCTTAAAATTCTAGGTCCCAAGTGTCGACAAAACTGATTTTTCTTATTTTTGAAAAACATTTTGTTTCACAATTCAGCTCAAGCACACTCCTAATTATCCACCCTTATAACCTCAACTACAATCCTGCAAGAAGAATTCACACTTCTATATTCACAACCCAACTCAATTTAAAACCATACCGTTATTATACATTACTAGATTTACATGCTACATCAAGTTATCTCTTTGTATTGTTCAAATAAGTACATGCCAGTTTCTAATACCAAAATACAAAATGAAGAGCAACACCTAAGTTTATTGATGACCGACAGATTGCAGGACTCCTCTGCTCGCTACTGGCTCCTTGCTAATAGCCTACGAGTTTAGAAGAAACTAAACTCACTAAGAATTGCTTAGTGGGTACTTTAACTAATTACGAAAAATAAATAATGAAAGCATAATGCACTTTTAAAAGCAATGAGTCGCATTGAAAAATAATATCATAGTAAAAACAATCCATATATGTCATATATTTAGTTATTATCATTTTATCAGTTCGCTCCACAAGGTAATTTGGTAGACGAACGTATGGTAAGGAACTAACTGAAACAACTGTATATATATTCTATGGCTGTGGCCCTAAAAAATTACGGACCAAGCCCTGTGAAATCTGTGGCCGAAGCCCTCGGACCGGAGTCCTATATAACTCGGGCGATTGCCCTATATAACTCGAACCAAAGTCCTATATAGCTCGGGTCGTCACCCTATATAACTCGGACTGAAGTCCTATATTAAAGCAGCACTGCATATAGTATGATATATCATACCCTTACCCTACTCAGTACTATCCCAGATACCCAGTGGAGCAAAACATTTTCATGCCATTTCTTAATCGAATATGCATTATACAATTATTGACTTTTGTTTCTTATATTATTTCAATGTGAAATATCATATTTTGTCATTTTAATAACATATTATGCTCATTTATATGCATAATAAATCAATTGGATTACTTTTGAAAAATGACCAAATGAATATTAGCAAAATGACCATATGAATAGTAAATTCTGGTTTTGGACTCAACTTGATCCTTATTTTGAAAAATTGTATAAAATAATCTACTTGACTAAAAACTCTAAAATTTTTACAGAATTTATTTTTACATCTTAAAATCATTCCTTTAAAATTTCAGATCAAACTGGACACAAAATCTTGGTCAAGTAGTTCACCCAACCAGACTGCTCCAGTTGCCCTGCATCCGGGCAGCAGTTCTGAATTTTGTGAATTCCGTAAATTAAATTCAATCAATGTGGTTTCAAATTATTTTTCCCAAATACTAGACTCACTAAGAAACAACATATCCAAAATTCAATTGAAGATCATTTTTTCTAATTGTTTTTAAAAATCCAGAAACATGGCTATCTCAGTCAAGGTACCTCCTAGAGCAGGTCTAACAAAAATAATTTTTTCATAATCATAACCATTCTGAATTCAACTAAAACTATTTTTCAGTCATTCTAGACACATTGACGCACAACATATCAAAAATTCACTTCAATAAAATTTTTTTATATTTAATTAAAAATTATACAAGTCACAGCATTTCACTAATTCTAAAACAGAAAAATTTCAAGAAAATGAACAAACAATTAGTTAAAGTACCAAACCTTGGTTTTCCTTGCTCTTCTTGTCTATTTCACTTCCTTTCCTCCCTAATCTCCTTGATTTCCTATGAATTTAACATGTCACATATGTAAGAACAAACCCTAGATATGAACATGATGCTACCTTATGATTTTCTAACAATCCTTTACTTATTCTTACTAATAATCACCATTTTCATCATTTCCTTTAAGTAGTTTATCATTTTTCACCATAATCATCAACTTACTAATACTTTCCCAATATGAACATAATATCAAATCTTCCTAAACATAGCCTAATAACTAATTCTAATGAAAGAATAAGACTTAGGATGGTTTCTTACCTTATTTCCTATTTAATGACAAAGGGTATATGAGTGGAAGGTGTTTTGGAATTGTTGGTGTATATACATATGAACGGTTACTTCATTCTTGAAGTGCTCTTGAACTTAATGATTAAGCTCACATTTCCTAAATATTAAGCCTTTACCTTAGCCCCATTACAACCCAAGAAAAGACCTTTTAATTGATGCTTGATTGTTATTTTGTGGTGGAGATTTGATGGATAAGCAAGCCTATGGTAATAATCTTTCATTGATTGTTATGAGTGTAAACACCACCATGATCAAACATTAGTAAGAGTTGGTGAGGGGGTGACAACATTGGTTATGCATGGAAAACCACTTAATTGCATGGGTGTCGATTTTGTTTGATTTGATATTGATTGCGGATTTAGAGATAGGGAAGTCTTGAAACATTCTTATAACTCTTGAACTTAACAAAATTTATCTTGTTTAGTGTTTTGATTTTAGACTTGCTTGGGGACAAGGAAGGAATTAAGTGTAGGGCATTTGTTTAGATCATTTTTGTACTAGTTTTTAGTGTGATTTTTATGTGTTTTTAGTTAATGTTTTGATTGATTTTTGTTTTAAGTTTGTTTAAAGTGTTTATTTTAGGTTTAAGTGTAAAACTCCCTTGGAAGATCAAAACAGTGCAGGAAAAGCATGAATCAAGCAAGACATGGCCAAGCCAAATCAAGCTTGGGCGTGTCCCCTCAAGAAATCAAGGCAGAGAGTGACACACCCAGGAGACACGACCAAGCCACTGGTCGTGTCTCACCTAAGGAGCAAAACCAAAGAAACCAAGAAAGAAAGGAAAATGGGCAAAAGCTGACACACCCATGCGACATGGCCAAGCCACTGGCCGTATCACATGACACTGCCAGGAGCTTGGCCGTGTCCCATCTTAAGTTCAAAGCAAGACAAGCCAAAGAACAAAGAAGAGCAAAGCAAGGCAAACCAAGGAAAAGAAGCAGCAAAGGACACGGCCAGCTAGCTTGGCCGTGTCCCATGAAAATTGAGGGACACGGCCATTAGCTTGGCCGTGTCACCTAGAAGAAAAGAAGGAAAGAAATGGCAGAAGGAGACACAGCCAACCAGCTTGGCCGTGTCCCAAGCAAATTGAGAGACACGACCACTAGCTTGGCCATGTCACCCTTGGTGAACCTTGAATATTTTAATTCTTTTGCATGAAGTGGGGGTCAAAGACCAAAAGTAATATTAAACAAAAGAAAAGCTTGCCTAATTTTATGAAAAGAAAGATTAAACAAAGAGAATAGTGGGGGGCAAATGAGAATGGTGTGAGTTGGAAGGCATGGGTTTTTGTTTTTGAAAGAATTAAAAAGAGAGGAAGAGGGAAATTTTTGATACACGGTTTGGGCAAGGAGGGAGTGACACTCTCCTTGTCTCTTCATCTTCATCCTCCATTTCTATCCTCTCCATCTTCTCCATCTTCCATACACAAATTCTTTGAGGTTCTTTGGGATAAATTGGGAAACAAGCTCTTGAAGGTTGAAGAAGCTTTATTGAAAGGTTTGGTGACTTGAGAAAGCTCCATTCCATCTTCCAAAGGCATAATCAATTGAAGGTTTGATGACTTGAGAAAGCTCCATTCCAAGTTTTGATGACGTGAGAAAGCTCCATTCCATATTGCAAACGGGAATCAATAATTGAAGAGGGCTTGCGTTCTTCATCATACATCAAAGTGGAGCTAGGAGGAAGACTAGTAATCCTACTCTTGGCATCTTCACAAGGGGTTTTTCTATTCTCTCTTTTAATTCATTTCAACATTGTTGTTGTTGTATTAAGAGAATTGATATTGCAATGAACAATTTGTATTTGTTTTATATTGAGTTCAATGTTTGTTTTAAATTAATGATGTTGAGCTAAATACCCATGCCTAGGGTTTGTAGTATATTTGATTGAATTCCTTGATTTGATATTTCCATTGATGTACCTTGCTGTTGGTTGATTGCATTGGATTGTATGCTAGGTTGATAGATTAGCTACCTATTGATCTCTAGATATTGAATGAATGACCGAGAGGTGAAATTTGATATCAGAATTATGCAACCAACTACCCTATGAATGAATTAGAAATATAAGTTCTAGGGTTTCAATAATTTGCAAATGTAAAATAATTGGCTATTGCTATTTCATGAATGTGAGAGCTAATGAATTGGTAATTGACTAATTAACCTTATGGAACAAATTAATTTATGAGGTTATGTTAAAAGATAATTGAGAATTGAGCTTTGATTGAATGGACCTATAACCCTAACCACCTTCACAAGAATTGAATTGATCTTGTACAACCATCAAACACATCAACCCTACGCACAATACTTTTAGATTTAAATTGTTCTTTCACAATTTCAAAACAACAAACTCTCGCATTTAAATTACTTGTCAATCAAGCTATTACGAACTACACCTTCCTTGTGAGACGACCTTGGGGTGATCACCTTTGCTACAATTACCTCGTATACTTGCGAGTGATGCTTTGTAGTATTACTTAATTCGAGCGCAACAAGTTTTTGGAAGGTTATGAAGAAGTTACCAATTGACGTGTTGAGCCATAGATTGAAATGGATGTATCTCTGCTCCTTGGGCACCACCACTCATGTTTTCAACATCTTGAAGATAAAAGTCATAAATGTGAAGTCTTATGCCATTCCAATGCATAACCTGAACAAGCATCTAGATGGAAACCTTGGGAGAACTTTATCTAATCACCCAAGTCTGTGAGTTAATAGAACCACTATAAGCATTATTCATGCATACATACATACATAATCATATCACGCTGCATTTTTTGGTTTGATTTATTTGTTCTTTGTCAAAGTAAGCAACAGATACCCTATGAAGCAAACATGAAGCAGATATGGAAACAAGGGGCATGGAAGATCCATTACTTGAGGAAGATCCAATAACTTTACAAAAATAGAGATACGTGCTTGTGTAAAGAACCAGACAAAATACGAACATCAATCAAAGCTTTTATGGGAACAAAATCATTAGTTGAGCCTACATAGGGGGTAAAACTTCTTCTTTTTAATTTTTGAGTTTATGCATGTACAAAATATTTTTAGACTCACTTTTAATATTTTACCACTCAGGGGACAAAAGAGAGGATTTGAATACTAGCTAAAAAATAGCTGAATTTTTTGTAAAATGAAAAATAAAAAGAACAAAACAAGAAGAAAGTAAGAACCCTAAAAGAAATGAAGATGCAAAAGACAAAAGATCCATTTTGAAGGATGAAGACCTGATATCCAAGGATGAAGATCCATTTTGAAGGGTGAAGACTCAATGTCCAAGGATGAAGATCTATTTTAAAGGGTGAAGACCCAATCTGCAAAGGATGAAGATCCATTTTAAAAGGTGAAGACCCACAATACATTGAAGAATTGAATAACCGACTAGAAGAAGGCCAAAACTATCAAATAATAGAAGGTCAGTAGAATCCATTGTAGAATGGTATATCTGGCTAAAAGAAAGCCAAAACTCTCAACTGATAGAAGGTTAGTCAGCTAGAAGAGTTGAAATTGATTAGCTAGAAGAAATCCAGAAATCTCAACTGATAGAACGTTAGTCGGCGAGAAGAGCTAAAATTCATTAGCTATAAGAAAGCCAGAATTCTCAATTTACAGAAGGTCAGTGGGCTAGAAGAGTTGAAGTTGATGGCTAGAAGATAGCCAAAACCCTCAACTGATAGAAGGTTAGTAAAATCTAGCATCGGGTTGAGAATCCAAATCCAGTTTTGGGTCAAGAATCCAAAATTCAGTATCAGATAGAGAACCCAAATTTAGTTTCGGGTCGAGAATCTAAAATCTAGTATCGGGTCAAGACCCCAAATTCAATCTTAGATCAAGAACCCAAATCCAATTTCGAATTGAGAACCCAAAATACAATTTTGAGTCAAGAACTCAGGTCAAAAACTTAAAATCTAATCTCGGGTCAAGAACCCAAATCCAACATCGGGTTGAGAACCCAAATTTAAGTATCCGAATCCAATATCTGGTCGAGAACCCAAATCCAGTTTCGAGTTAAGAAGACAAATCCAATTTCAGATCCAGCACCTAAATTCAATCTCGGGTCCGGAACCCTCGGGTCCAGAAGAAATCCATATCCAAGATCAATTCAAATTCATGTTGCTTTTCTCTCTCTTCTTCTAAAGTCTTAGATTGCTCAACAAGGGGCAAACTGTAGACCCTTAATTTTGGCCCCAGGCTAATCCGATCTCAATTAAAGAAGGCCAAACTAAATTTGGTTCTATTTTAAAAGGCTTAAACCTAGTTTATAGCTTTTAAATAGGTCGGTCTAGTTTTGAAAGGCCTAAAATAAGTTGGTTTGGTTTTTAAATCCCTAACCTAGTCTGATTTATTTTAAAGGCCCAAATTAATTTAATTTGATTGAATTAGATCTAGTTAAAGTTGAACCAATTGAAATACAGTGTGATTTAGTTCGATTGGGTTAACCAAGCTCAATATGGGTCAAATAGGAGCCAAATGACCTATAACCCAAGCTCATAATCATGGCAAATTTGGCATGCCAAATTCACCATGGACACTTAACCATGGTGAATTGGCAAGCCCATATTCACCATGGTCCTTGTTCTGAGTTTAATATGGGTTATTAAGCGGTTTTAAGCTTCCTAATTAAGTTGGGACTTCAAATAGCTTTCGAATAAGCATAGATTAGGGTTTTAATGGAATGGTTTTACCTATAAATATATGATTAAAAGCAGTTAAAAAAAAGAAAAAGTGATGGAGAGACTTTAGAGTAGCCACAATTATTAAACAAAGTAGCAGCAATAACCAAACGAGGATCAACACATCACAATTGCCTCGGGCAATTACTTCACTCAACCAACACTCTCAGTTTTGGTGGAGCTAATGAACGAAAGTATGTTTTCATTATTTTAAATTTAACAAAAGTTGTTTTGATTATAGTTTTAAGCATTGTCTAACGTTCATGGCCATTAGCTTGTTTCAATTTGTTTCAAATCATAGTAGCTAATTTGTTTAACATTGTTTTATCTAGTAACAATTCATAACTCAAATATCTAATGTACTATTTGACCGAATTAATATCCAGTGGCCTAAGTTTATGAATATAGCACATTAGTCAAAATTAAACCCTAATTTATTATCTAAAACCATAGTTGTTTTTCTATAAACCTTAACCTAAAACACTAAAATACAAAAAACCTAAATTTCATCCAGTAGCCTTAAATCCTAACCCCAAACCATGATTCTTAAAACCTAAGTTCCAAAACCTTGAAAACCCTAGTTCATACCTAATTTCACCCGAAAAACCTAATTCCATCTAAAAACCTAAATCCAAATACCAAAACCCTAATTTTCAAAACACTAACCTCAAAACCCTAGTTTTCAATTCAAAACCTCAAAACCCTAATTTCCAAACCAAAACCCCTAGTTTTCCATCCTAATTTTGCATTTAAAATCTTACAAACCCTAATTCAAGGTTTAAGCCATAATTTTGTACATTTAATAATATATTTAAGATTGAACCTTAGTTTTGATTATTTAATTTATTATTATATGTTTTTGATTAATTTTATTTAATTTACAAATGGAAGATTTATTATTGTGGATGTTTGTATGGTTTAATTTATTTTGTTAATTATTTTATCATTTGGATTTTTTAGGTATGTAAAAGGCATGTTTCCACTTTGTGGGTGCCTTAGTTGTTTTTAATAATGTAAGTTACATTGGGAATTTTGGAATTTTGTAAAGGACATGTTTCCACCTTTTGGTGGGTGTCCTATTGTATTTATTTTCATGGACATGGACATTGTAAAGGCATGTTTCCATCCTTGGATGGGTGCCTATTTTGTTTGTTTTTATTTTAATAAAGTGATGGATGTTTATTTCTTTTAAATTATATGTAGTATGGATAATATCATAATATTTAAGAATTCAATAATATTTAGACCTGAAAAAGGAGGCTAGTTCCAATGAACCGGGCGTTATGGGGGTACTGGGTCATTCTCACCTTCCCTGTGCGTACCCAACTTTCTAAACCAATTAGGAGGTTGGGATTCCTTAGGAATCGAGTCATCTTCCTCTTTTTTTTTGGCCCGTCAGGGTGGCGACTTCATTTTCTCTGGATTTAGGCTCGTGTTTTCTAAGGCCCTAAGCCTAATAGTGTTGAAGTCACAAGAACCATTCCACATAGGAGTGGGGGCAAATATCCCCACTCACACTGAGGGTTCAACATCTTTCTTCTCAACAACCAAGGATGCAAGAAATTCCTTTGTCAGAGATTCCCATCTAAAGCAATCTTTTTCTAAGAAAATAAAACTTTCCCACCAAAGATTGGATATGTAAGGTCTAATTTCATTTTCTATGGAGAGGGACTCTAGAGAGAAAGAATAAGGTATTCTATTTGCTTCTATTTTCTTATCTAAATGAGATCATACCTTTTATTTTCTTCTTTGGATAAATGTCTAGGCCTATGGCTTCCAATTCTTAGAGGTTATTCTATGGGAGTGGAAGAAGTAGCTATCCCTTTATCCTTTGCTTTTCTTGAAGCTTTCTTCTTGTGAGAGTCTTTGGGAGCCATTGATGTTGATGAATAATTAAAGAATAGAAATGGGAGAAGAATTTGAGTGTTTGAAGTGTTTATGAGTGAAATCAATTGATAAAAAATCACAAAATCTGAGTTTGGAGGGGTTTATATAGAGTTTGGGGGGGCCAACTAGCCATTTATAGTTATTAGGGATTTAATTTGCACATTTTGAAATTTCCTCCAATGGTTATATTTTTGAATTTTAGAGGCTTTTCCTAGTCGGACTATGTGTAGGCCAGTCAAATTGGTGTCAATCCTATCGGACTTTGCTCTAATTGGATGGGACAACTAGATTTCAACATAATAGTCAAAAATTGAAATGTTTACGAATGGACAAAGGTGTGATATGGTTGTGCTAGGCTGATTTTGGATAGATTTTCCTTAGGTACGGTCAGATTAAGGTGGGGTCCAATTGGGACACTTTAAATCATAGAATTTGAAGAAAGTTAAAGTAATTTATGTATATCTCAATTTGTGGTCTAAATGTATGACCAAAATAGATGTTAATGAAGAATTAGGGCATGTAAAATGATTACATTTAAAAGCAATTATAATTCATCATAGATATGCACAAATAAGTCAACTAATAAATTTAAAGTAATACACAAAACAGAACACATATAAATCAACCTAGAGTACTACCATCTAACATTCCTATGCATTATTTTATAAAATTCATTCTTTCTTCATTTAAAGGTTTTACAAAAATATTTGCAAGTTGATATTTTTGTGGTTTTGAACATTATCTCTTAAAAATGATGTCTTGTGTCTATATGTTTTGACCTAGAGTGTTGGATAGGATTTTTGGATAGATTGATGGCACTAGTGTTATCACACTTGATGGGAATGAGATCAAACACCTTACCATAATTTAGCAATTGTTGCTTCATCCATAAGACTTGCATGAAACAAAAGCAAGTTGCAACACATTCTGTTTCCACAGTAGATAATACAATCGATACTTATTTCTTGATAAACTAAGAAACTAGGCAATCAACAAGAAAGTGGTAAGCACCAGTTATGCTCTTCCTATCTAATAAAATGCTAGCAAAATACACATCTGAAAAACCTAAAATGTCGGATAATCACTAAAAATAATGGGAAAATTCGGAAATTGTCTACCCCAATTCGATCTACAGCTTGGATAAATTATTCATTGACAGAAAAAAAAATGAAAGATCTTTCTTAAAAATGTGTTTCTAGGATACCAAAGCCCTAAATGCAAAGTTTCACTAAAGTATTTTAAAATTCTCTTAATGGCATTTAAGTGTGATTCCTTAGGGCATTATTGAAATCTAGTATACAAATAAATACTATATTTTATCAGGCCTTGAAGTAGTAAGATAAAGAAGGGAGCCAATAATACCTTGGTATTTCTTCTCATCTACTTTCTTACTAACTTCATCTTTATTCAACTTCAAGGATATACTCATTAGTGTCTTGCTTGCTTTGCAACCATCCATTACTATATGAAAAATGCTAATTGGTAAAGAAAATTAGCGACTTATAAAAATCCATCTCTAAATAGAGGCAGATTTGCAATGGAAAATTATTAGTGACAAAAAATATGTAGCTAAATTCGTTGCTAAAACTAGCACCAACAATTGGCACCTTAAGTTTAGCAATGAACTAGAAAAATTTGTCGCTAATTCCATAGTGAAATCTAAAGCCAAATGTTGCACCAAGAATTTAGCGACGGTACAATATATTCGTTGCTAAAAATTTGCGACGGTCAATAACTGTCATTAATAAAGAAAATTATCAAATTTTAAGATAACAAAATGATTCGCCGAAGAAAAAGGATTTAGTTTATAAATAAAAGTATTAGTGACAGACAAAATCCATCACTAAAAATTAACATAATTTGATTTTTAAAAGAAAAAATAGAGACGAATAACTATTCAATATTTAAAAAAAAATGGGTGGGATTTTTGAGCAAGCTTTTAGCGATGAAACTTATTTTCATTACTAATTTGGCCGCTAATTATGGATGAAAATAAATTTCGTCACTAATTTTAAATATTTTAATGTATGGGCGAGATTTTTGTGCGAGCCTTTAGCGGCAAAACTAAATTCCGTCGCTCATAATGAATTTTTGAAAATAAGGTGTGACTTTTTAGCAACATTTAAAATCTTATTATTTATTCTTGCCTACTTTTTTTTTTCCTTCATTTCGTTCTTTCTCCTTCTTTCTTTCTTTCCTTCTCTCTTTCTCTGTTTCTCCTTCATGTTTCTTTCTTCTTTTTTTCTTTTTTTCTTTCTTTCTTCTTTTTTTTTCCTTTTTCTTTCTTTCTTCTTTCTCCTCTCTATTTTTTTTCTTTTTCTTCTTCCTATTCCTCCTCTTTCTCCTTTATTCTCTTTCCATCGGACAAAAATCTCACTGGTCGTTCGTCTACGGATTGAAGATATGTATTTTTTTAACTTATTTATTTATTTATTTATATTTGTGTAGTTTTTAATAATTTTTACAAAAAATATTATATTTTGTTGAATAAATAATAATTAGAAAGGAATTTATAGAAATTATTTGGAAATTATTTGGATGAATAATTTTTAGAAATTATTTGGATGAATAATTTATTTTTAGATTAAATAAATAATTTTTAGAATAATATTTTTGAAATTATTTGATAGAATGATTTATGTTTTAGAGAAATGTTAGAGTAAATATTTTTTAAGAATTATTTAGTAGAATAATTTATTTTTTGATTGAATAAATTATTTGTTAGAATAAATCAATTATTTGGTTGAATAGTTAGTTTATTGATCAAATAATTTTTAGAATAAATTATTTTTAGAGATATTATTTGAAAAAATAAATTATTTTTTAGAAAAATGATTAAGTTGTTAGAGAAATAATTTTTTTTAGAAATTATATGGAAATAATTTAATTTTATGTAAATAAATTATTTATTAGAATAATTTATTTAATAGAATAAATAATTTTTGGAAATAAATTATTTTAGAAATTAAAAATAAAATAAATTATTTTTAAAATATAAAATAATTTTTTTAAAATATAAAATAAAATATTTATAAAAATATTTATAAAATAAAATATTTTTAAAAATATTTATAAAATAAATATTTATTTTAGAAATAAAAAATAATTTATTTTATTTTTTAAAAATAATTATTTTATTTTTTAAAAAAATTAATAATTTTTTCTTTATTAAAGGATGGTAAGAAAAATTAGTGATGGAATATATATGATTATCGATGAAAAATTCTGTTGCTAAATACATACGGCCTCAAAACTGTGTCAATAATTTTTTGATAATTACATGGATAGATGCAAATATTTTTCCGTCGCTAATGGCTATTAGTGACCAATTTTTGAGTTCGGTCACTAATTCCCATTTTCCTTGTAGTGTCCCAAGCTTCTTTATATGTTCTTTTGTGCATTTGAATTGGTTGATGAAAATACCATTTGCATTGCTTAATTTGTAGACCAAGAAAGAACTTAAGTTTACCAATCATGCTCATCTCAAATTCCTTAATCATACAAGAAGTAAATTCTTGGCACAAGGCCTCATTATAACACCAAATATAATGTCATTAATATAAATTTGTACAATTAAAATGTTATACAATTTTTTGTTAACAAAAAGTATAGTATCAACTTTTCCTTTTGAAAATATATTTTCTAACTAATATACTCTAAGTCTATCATACCAAGCTCATGGAGCTTATTTCAATCCATATAGTGCCTTGCTTAATTTTAATTGTAGTTACTCTTTTTGATGCATCACCAATGACAAGTTCTTTAGGATGATTCTTTCTATATTGCCATTCTTAGGGTAGTTCTTGAGTTTCTTCTATCTTGGCTCCTCTTGTTCCATTATCTGTTTTAAGCTCATCTTTGTTTTCCCTTGAAACAATATTTTCTTCAAGATTTGCAAGTGTTCCTAAAAGATCATTATGAGTGCTACCTTTCCCATGATCAAGCTTAGTAGAGTCATCAAATATAACATGCATTGATTCTTCAACAACTAAAGTTCTTCTATTAAAAACCCGATATGCTTTGGTAGAAGAGGAATATTTTAAAAATACTCCCTCATCCGATTTGGATGAGAATTTTTCAAGATTATCCATTGTATTTAATATAAAACATTTATAGCCAAATACTGTAAGGTATAAGATTTTTGGTTTTCTTTCATTCCATAACTCATAAGAAGTTTTACTCATTAAAGGTTTTTTGAAAACTTGATTTGAAATGTAGCAAGTGGTATTAACGTCGTCCACCAAAAGGTAAGAAGGAAGGTGGATTGTACTCATAGAGCATTGTTCTAGCTATTTCAACCAATTTTCAATTTTTTTTCCTTTCCACCACACCAATTTGTTATGGTGTGCTAGGAGAAAAACAATTATGTGAACACTGAATTCATTACAAAAGTTTTCAAAATCCTCATTTTTAAATTCATTTTCCATGATCACTTCTAATAGAGGTAATCATAAAGCCTTTTTTCCATTTTGAACTCCTTTTGCAAAAATTTTGAATAAAATTGAAAACCTCATTCTTATGAGCTAAGAAATTAACCTAAGTAAACCTTGAGTAGTAATCAACAAGTACAAATGCATATAACTTACCATATATGCTATCAACTCTACTTATTCCAAATAACTCTAAATTAATTCTATAGGTCTAGAAGTACTTCCAATTTTTTTGGATTTGAAAGAACTTTTATGTTGCTTCCCAAGTTGACATGGCTCACATACCTTATCTTTATAGAACTTCATCTTGGGTAGCCCATCAACAAGTTCTTCCTTAGACATTCAAGTTGGTCCATACTTGTAACACCCCTATACCTCGTATACGTACATAGCATGCTAATACGATCGTAATATACGTATACTGAATATAGAAATGCCATGATATACTTAACAAATGACTCATCCCTTTTCAAAAACATAAAACAAATTTAAAACATTTAAAAGAAATTATAAAAGACAAAAGATAAAATATTTATTTAAAAGCAGCGGAAAATGTAACAAATATTTACAAATATATATACATCAAAATTCAAGTTTTACAAAACATAAAATATATACATGTTTGGCAGTATTTCCTTGATCTTTAAGCTCCACTATCAACACCTCAAATCTAGACTCTACTCGGTCTAAAGGAACTCTCCGGTTCTTCCCTGTCACCTGCGCGATAAACCACAATCGCGCTAAGCCAATGGCTTAGTGGTACAAACTACAATGATATCATGCTATAATGAAATGCCAATGTCATACTTTCCAACATACAAGTGATTCTCAAGAATCTCATATTTCATGACATTACCTTTCATTGTATCAAACATTTGTGTCATCAGTCATAGGACATATTGAACTCAAAACAAGTATAGATCTCAATATTTATTTATTTCATCATTTATAAACCACATAGAAAATAAAGACAAGCAAGGGCCCAAAAAGAAACTAATATGTTATTCAAAGTTCAGAGTCACTGCTTTGGTCCATATCATAATCATCAAGCCCGTAAGCAACATATATACACATATATATCTATCCATGGATAGGGTAACAAACCCAGTCTCTTGGACCTCTACTTGGTTAGACTCAAGGAGATCCTCAACTCGGCAAGACTGTTACCATAACAATTGTAACAGAACCAGTCTCTTGGACCTCAACCCGACTAATCTCGAGGAGATCCTCAACCCGGCAAGACTGTTACTATAGTTCATATTTCACATTTATCATTTCACATTTTTCAACTGGAATCGGCTTACGACCCGGTCTTTTCACCTATCCAGTAATTCATAGGCATGCCGCCAAACTCAGAACTCTGAAAGTTGAATAACACATTAGGCACACAATCTTTTCATTTATTTATATCTTTGCACATTTTTTCTCAATTCATTTCATTCTCATAATCAAATAGGTAATCATGCCTCCATTATCTCATTTGCATAATCATAGCCAACAACCATGGCCTCATCTCATAATATCTCAAATCACATTAATACAATTCATCATATCACCATATCTTTCACATTTCATATTTCATATTTCATAAGACAAACATGCTTTAACCATTTCATTATGTCTCAATTCATCATTGATATATATTTACATAGCAATTTACCTTATTCATAGATTTAGAATCTTCAACATACATTCCACATAATCCACATTGTGCACAACATAGCATTACTCATATGCATCATCAATGTTCATATTATATCCAACATAACATTATTAATAAGCATCAACAATACATTAGGTTTCTTAACACATTTACAATCAAATGTATGTTAAGTCTCAACATTATATGAATGTATGCAATAATGTAGTTTGTACTTACCTTAAACACCACTTATACAAATTTATACACTTCCTTCTTCCAAGAATTCTTCACTTCTTAAATTAGGGCAAATCACCTTCTTCCCAAACCCTAGTCCAAAAATGATACAATACATGAATTCCAATACAATTTATCACTTATTAACCTCATCTTAGACCTTTAGATCACAAATTATAACTCAACATCACATATTAGAGCCCACGGCCGTGGCCACCCCAACCCCCACGGGCGTGGGTTAGAGAATGGTTCTGCCTCCTTTGTTCCAAACCTCCACGGCCATGGCTACAAGTGGCCACGGCCATGGCAACCAAGGCCACGGGCGTGGCATCCAAAATGCCTCTGTTTTTTACCAAATTCACATATTCTTTGCTTTCAACTCCCACAAACATCAACAACATGAAAATCTATGAAAATAATTAACCAAACTCAACATTTACCACAATTATCAACTCAAAACCCTAATTCAAACTCAACTCTACACTTCCAAAACTAACACTAATTTAACTTCTTATCTTCAAACCAAAATCATCACCACAATCTATTAAATCAAACATATTCCAACATATTACAATCAACACAACCCTACTTTCAAACATCAACAATCAAACTTTTACACAACTTCAAATAACAAAAGAAATCAAGAGAGAGAACTTACCAAGGTTGATGAAACTTCAAGATTTTTCCAATTCAATCACTTGATTCTTCCTTCAACTTGATTTTAGCACTCAAGAACCCTCTCTTGCTCTCTTGTCTTTGTGATGGCCAGCCAAGCAATTGGAAAAGAAGAAAAATGAAGAGTAAAAGAAGTAAAGTCAACTTTTGCATCTCTTTAAACCTCCACCAAGCAATTTAAAAAGAAAATTACCTAAATACCCTCTTCCATTTGTTTTAACTTCCTTTAACTTACATGCCCTTTTTAGTAATTTCACAATTAACAAAATAAATATCTTCTTCCTTTGACCATCCATTTGACTTGTGTATATGTTATATATATTTCCATATATACAACATATACACTCTCTTTTGAATTCTTTTCTCTTTCCAATACACATATACATTTTAATTCCAATAAACAACAATTATATTAAAAATTCTAGGGCATACATTGGGATATTACAATACTAGTGTGTCCCAATATTTTATGCCAAAGCCAAGCACATTGCTAATGGTAATTAAACATTCCAAAGCATTATTAGATTGTAGATCAATTTTATAAGTGTTGTCAATTCTACCACCTTTGAATGCAAGTTCACCATTAGGAAAAGTAATCTTGCATCCTTTAGAGTCAAAATTCATAATGTATACTCTATCACATAATTGACTAACACTAAGTAAATTATGCTTTAACTATCAACTAACCACACAGTATCAATCAAATTTTTATCTAATATGCCAATTGAACCAATGCCAACAATCTTACCTTTAGCATTATTTTCAAAGAATACATTACCTCATTGCTTGTAGGTGATGATTTTATAGGGTTTTACATTTTCGGTCATATGCCTTAAACATCCACTATCTACTACCCAAATATTTTCATTGGTTGTAGATTATAGGCATACCTAGAAAAATAATGGATTTCATCTTTTCTTAGGTACCAAAATAAACTTTGGTCCTTAAGGGTTTATCATTGAAGGGTCGTATAATTTGAGATGAGCCTTCCTAATATAGAAAATGTGTTTATATGTCCAAATTTCATTTAATAATGACATTAATACAATGGTTTATGTTTTTGCAATTTTTCTTATATTTAATCTTAAATGATGTTGGTTGTGATTACATGCACATGAATGTTATGGGTGCTTGTGTTGTGCACATTTTTTGTATACATGTATGCATGATTATCTCTCAGAGACTTAGCTTTAGAGCCTTTTAAGCCTTGATTAGTCCTTTTGGGACTTTTAGGCTTGGTGTGTGCATTAATATTCTTCTCAACTTCAATAGTAGAAGTTTGAGTTATTAAAGCTTTAATGAAAGTAGGTGCTTTAGATGTAGTAGTAGTAGATGAGTAATTGAATCCTAAACCAAAATTTGAAGAAGTTGGCCTTTGAACACTAAATAAATTATCCAGGGCCTCTTTACCTTTATGGAATTTTGAAATAGAATTTCTTAATTCATTAATTTCTTTTTTTAAGGTTTTATTTTCCTTATAAACTTTATCTAAGTTAGATGTGGTTTTTGAAAGTTCATCCAAAGATTTATTTAACTGTTCATTGGAGGTCTTTAACTCTAATGTAGAATTCTTTGAAATGATAAAATCCTTTTCTGGCTTAGAACACTTTTTCTTTTATAGAATTTCACTTTTAAAAAGTATTTTTGTACTCTAAGGTTCATTTGCTCAGCTAAATCACTATCATCTAAAATATCATCAATATATCACAAATTATACTAGAGTTTAAGGATGGGATACCTACCACATTGAAGTCATTATGCTCTTCTATGGCCATGAGATAAATATTGGCAATTCCTTGCTCTTCTTCCTCTTCTTCACTTGAGAAATCATCATCCCATGTAGCTTTGAGAGCCTTCTTTTTCTCCTTGTCCCATTTCTTCTTGTTCTTAATTTTGGAACATTCGATTTTAATGTGACCCTATTTGCTACATTCATACCATTTAATCTCATTCTTCTTTTCTTTATCTTTGAAAGAGGACTTTGAGAATGTTCCCTTATTGGTTTGCATTCTCCTCTTTCTTTTCCATTCACTTACTCTTTTGGATAGCATGGCCATCTTTTCATCTTCATCACTTCCTTTATCACTTCAACTCTCAATTTCTTTGGTGACTTGAAGAGCTTTTGTTATCCTCTTGTCCTTCTCACCTTTGACATCTTCTTTATCTATATGCATCACAAAGGTGAGGAGTTTCCTAACAAACTCATCAGTCCTTAGCTTAGTAAGGTCATGAGTTTCTTCAATTGAAAAAACCTTTAACTTAAAGTTTATTCTTGGATGAGTTCTAAGCTCCCTCAAGATTTTTATATTTACATATTTTTTAGCATACACTTTGCCAAAATTTTTCAAGTCATTAGTGATAGCAAGTAACTAGTTGGTCAGATCGGTGGCATTCTCATTTTGAGTACATACTCACACACAAGCATTTGGGTTTTGGTGAACCTCACTTGGGTAGTACCCTCATGATAGTTCTTAAGTATTGTACAAATGCTATATGCACTAGTAAGATATTGAACTCTTCCAACCTATTCTCTAGATATGGAATTCACCAAGATGGAGGTAGCTCTTTTATTCTTGTAAAGAGCGCTTTCTTGAGCATCAGTCCATTGTGATCTAGGAATTTTCATTTGTACACCATCAATTTCTTGAGTAGGAGATTTTCATTCATTAATTACACACTTTTAAAGCTCAATTCCTTCATTGTCTACGAATAAGTACATATTGTGTTTCCAACAAGAGTAGTCATTGAAATAAGGTCTTAGATAGGAATTTAAATTTCCATGAGAAATAGATATGGATGTAACTGCCTTAATTTTATTAAAATAGAAATAAATAAATACATAAAGTAGAAGGTTATTTAAGATGATGAAAAAATGAAAAATATAAAATGTATATGTTGGGTATATGAGTAATATACTTAAAGTATAAAAATTCACTAGAAGACAAAAGTCAAATAGTAACAAGAGTAAAATGGTAAAAGATCAAAGAGATAAAAGTAAAAAAGTTAAATAATAATAATAAGTTACTAAAAAGAAATGAATAATTAAATTAAAATTAAAAGTAATTTTTGATAGTAGAAGATGATGGCAATATAGATATTTATTAAATATTAATTAACTAATAAAATAATAATAAAAAATAATTCAAAATGAAATTATATTTGAACAGAAGATGACAATTGGGGTTTTTTAAATAAATAAATAATTAATTAATTAGAATAATAAAATATTATATATATGGTTGAATTTTGAAGAGAAAAATAAAAGCCAATTTTTAAAACCCATCTTCTTCTTCTTCTCGCTTACCCAAAATTCCATGGCTAAAAGAGAAATTTGCTTCTTCCAAACGCCAATTTTTAGAAGGAATTTTCAAGAATTGAATGAAGTTTTGGTGGCTTTCCAACTAATTAGTAAGTATTTTCTTGAAATTTTGAAGTTTTATTAAATTTTTAATTATGCAAAATGTGAAATTTTGATGGGGGTGTTGTTTAATTTATTATATGGGTATGGATTGTTATATCCTAAAATTATTTTTGGAAAATTCTTAATTTTTGAAAAATTAACTAAAATAAATTATAATTTAATTGAATAAATTAAATTAAATGGTTTTAAATGAAAAATAGGAGGTTTTTAAATGAAAAGGTGGAATAAATATGTGATATATATACAAAATATATACAATACAAAAAAGTTAACAAAAAATCAATATTTTTTAAAAGAAAAGTCAAAATCAAAGTAAAAGAGTATTTTCGTAATTAAATCTTAGAAATTCAAAATTATTAAATTAATTCAAAAATAAATAATTTTTGAGTGGAAGGGGTATTTTGGGGTTTTAATTAAATAAATAAATAAATAAATTATTAATATATATATGGTTTAAAATAAAAGATAAAAAAAAGAGAAAATTAAAAAGTTATTTTCATCTTCTTCTTCTCCATCAAAGGTCAAAATCTCCATGGAGGCCAAGAGAGGATTTTTTTTCCTTCCAAGCTTATTTACTTGAAGGATTTTAAGAGTTTCAAATGGATTTTTAAGGATTTTCACCAAAATTTGTAAGTTTCCAACTCCTTTCTTTGAATTCCATAGAAATTTTGAATATGAGTTTTGGGTTCTTAATGTAGTATGATTTAATTATTGGAATTGGTGTGTATGATGTTATTTTAGGTAATTAGTAATAATTTTAAGGTTGGATTGAAGAGATGATAGAGTTTGGGCATAGATTGGTGAAGAGAGAGAATTTATGGTTGTGTAATTTTTGGGGTTTTGAAATCATGGTTTTTAATTGTACAAATTGATTCCAAATGAGTTGTTTTGATGCATAAACAAGTATTTTAAAGTCAAATATTGGATTTGGTTGAGTTTGATTGGAGTTTGAGAATGGAAGTGGAGATTTAGTGTAACACCCAGATACTCTATATAAGTACCCTACATATACCTTGTATATGTAAAGTAAGTATATAAAGTATAAGGATGTCACTAGTCATTACAATTACTTTTGAAAATAACCACTTATCAAACTTTGATGGATAACAATATTTTCATTTTTCTTATACCTAAATCCTTCTTTACCATATTTTTCACTTAACATTAATATTGATACTGCCTCCTTAAACTTACTTTACAGATAATCAATTTTTTTTTTCTTATTTCATTGTTTATAATTGATATATCATAACTCATTCATGTATCAGCATATTACCTGTTATATACATTATCACATATATCTTATACTCTTAGCACAACTATACATATTAAATCTCGATAATAATTCGCAATCTTAGCAAAATTTAGATCAATTGATCTAGCTGTCATAATATAACAACATCTCAATCTTATTCTATTCAAATCAACAATTAACTTATTTAAGCTTATCATCACGTATCAATATACATGACCTAATTCTATTAGGTCAAACTCATTCTCAAATTCTAATCCCTTAGGATTCATCTGTTCAACTTTTTGAGACTATACTTATTAATAACAAATCACTTCAAATTATCTTTCAATATTCATATATATATATATATATTCTGCTTCCTATAATAGCAGTGCAATCTCACATAATTCTCATACTATAATTATTACCCGTAGTTGATTCGCTTAACATGGTTTCCATCAATTAATTCATCTTATAATAAAAATATATTCAATATCATTTTCAATCACATTTCATAATTTCTCCCATTTATCATCTCCTCACATTATTATATCATTACTATGTTTGCATAATTACTTTTCTAACCATTATTCAAAATTCAAAACATTTACACAGTTCTCCTCTTTCCATACTTTCATAATTATAAACAAATTTCTAACATAGAACTGATAAGATACAACTTTACCATTCATAACTCCTAACCATGTTTCTTGAAACAAAATTATCAACCTCACCCACATAATACTACAATCATATCATCTCAGGCCCAGATCTGCTGATACAAAAATTAACCAGCCAATTACACTAACAAATCATACGGCCAGAGTATACTAATGGTCACGTCTGTAGTTTATAAATCAATATTGCTCCTCTATTATTCTTCTTCAAACATTTCCAATTACAATACTAAGTTTACATATTCCTTTTCTATATTTTTTTTTCTATCCCCAAGAGTCAACATAATTCAACTTTGTTTCAAAACAATTTTCTCTTGATCATAAGATTATCATTAGCCTAACTCATGTCAACAATATTCTTTATAACACCTTTATGCATAACATTTAATCATATACAAATTTCATTTATTACTCCACTTATAATCTATCTCTTGTAAAACTTTCATACATTATACTTCCCTTTATATTTTACATATATACATATAATATTTTCACGTGCATAATCCTTGAACTAGAAAGCATTATATGATAGTCTAGCTCAGTTATTATCATAACAATTTCATTGTCCAGTATTACTTGAGTCCTTTATCACTCTTCATTTCATCCCATAGTCTAACTCTACATAGGTCAAGACCTAATCTCTCATAGTCCACTAATACATGTCATATCATTCTCCATACCACTAGACAAGTAGTTATATCACATTCACATTCATAAGTCACATTCACAATGTGACTTACTTTCCACATTTCTTATACATGCATACACATAATCATACAATTATATTTAATTCCTCTTTTACATACCATCAACACAATTTAACATTTATTACTTTTCATTGAACAATATCATTCTTATCCCTTTTGACATGACTTAAGTTATTTATCAACTCAACACATATATACACTCTAACCATAATAATACTTTACAAAATCTTAATCACATTACTAAGGTGACATCTCTCTCACATTTATTTTTAAATGGATTTAGTATACCATCTTTATATCCATTTGTTTACCCTTCAACATATATATATCACTCACATATTTATACATATGTACATTACATCCAATCATATACACATTGAGCCCAATAACCTCTATACACTTTCCAAGTCTAATTATCACAAATCTCAGTTTCTTGAACCAACATTGCTCAATCCAATTCTCACTATCAGTCTTATCACATGACCTAGCTTTGCACAAGTTTGTCAATGCAAGCATAATCATTCTCATATTATCAATCACATTATCAAATTCATAGTAATCTCATATTCAATAATACTCATTCCACATAATTCATAGATTTAACTTACATTAAACTATCTATATTTAAATAATCTTTATCCAAATTCCGTTAACATTATAAACTCTCCACTTACTACTTTACTTAAACTTCAATTTACTCATCTCGTTTTATTAATATAAACTTAATACTACAAAGCAACATCAAAATATATCCTTTTCACAATTATTAAAGCTCATTTCAAAAATCCAAATATCACATCTTACCACCATTAAAATGAGCTTTAATAACACTCAAGCATATAACATTTCTAACCTTGAAATCACAATGTTTACATTACAATAGCAATATAAACAATTCCATTATATCTATCTATGTTAACCAATCATCATCTCTTTTTTTCTTTTAAAAACTTTAACTTTACATAACCAAATCTTAAATGGTCACACTTTATTTACACCAATTAACTCACTCAATATATTACCATAATCTCTTCAATTTTAATAACATATCTATCCATATTATCCATCAACAATATTTCCTCTCTCTTGCAGTCCAAACATAAACTTTATTAGAAAGAAAATCAAATAGTAGAGGAAAGATTACATACTTTGATCTTGATTTTGTTTTTAACTCATTTCCAACTTTATTCTCCTTATCATGTCTTTATATTATAATCACATTTCAATAATCAACATTTCAAAATTTTCTTTCCCCAAGTAAACTCCCATTCTTTAATTTATCAATTAAACTTACATAAATTTTTCCATCTCATTGCTTTCTTTAAATTTCCATTCATATAGAACTTCATCCACACATTATTATCCATTTCATACAATTCAATACATTTCAAATCATATAATACCACCTTCGAGACCAACCTAGATGTTAATGCATATGCATGTATCAAAATTTTCATTTTTTTCATTTTCATTCATCATCATTTTTCTTTTTAAAACATTTCTTTTTAAATTTACTTAGGCCGAGAATCTCGAACCTAAGCTCTGATACCAAAATAATTGTAACACCCAGATACTCTATATAAATACCCTACATATACCTTGTATATGTAAAGTAAGTATATAAAGTATAAGGATGTCACTAGTCATTACAATTTAAAATCTTTACTTTAATTCTAAAACAATAATAAATTTTAATATGTGAAAGTATTTACAAAATCATTATCCTTATAATGATAACACATATATATATAATAGTTACATTGTCTCTTCCAAAGATTCATTTATTCATATGAATACATTCTTGTAAATATGCAATATAATAACTTGTACATGCATGCACCACCTTCTAGTTGGTCTCGAACTCCACTTGCCCTCTTCATGACATAGTGATTTAACTCCAAATCCATCTCCTATTTACCTACGCGATTAATATAACCACGCTAAGCTTGAAAGCCTAGTAGTACAGATAAATATTAAAATATACATTACAAGATAAACATACCTCATATGTTTAGCATTATGATTTATCATTCTCTTAACCTGTTTTTTTTTTTTCAATGCATTCCTCATATATTCATACCAACCTCATAAACTATATATATATACATATATAACATCACAACAATCATAATTCAAGAACTTATTATAACATTCATCAAATGATACTTACCATTTTCACATCATATACATATTACATGTTATTTTATACTTTCAAAATCACATATTTCATCATAGTTTCTCAACTCATATCTTTTTTAAGGAATTCATCTATATGATATAATCATTTCATACTTCACAACATTATATCTCTATCTCATTATCTCATTCAATTAATTCCTTATCCATAATTCACCATTCATGAATCATATTTAAACAAGCACAAGCATGGGCCCAAAAGACACTAATATGCCATTCCACTTTCAGAGTTAATGCCTTGGTTCAATTATCACATTCATCAATATCATTATCCCAACTAGGCTTCAAGGATTATGTTCAACCAAGCTTCAAGGGGAACAAAGCATGCTAAGTATCAACCCAACTTGGCTTCAAGAACAAAACCCAACCTAGCTTCAAGGGTTGTAACATCTCAATTAGGCTTCAAGGATTAGACCCAACCAAGCTTCAAGGGGAGTAAAACATGTTAAACTTCAACCCAACTTGGCTTCAAGGATCAAATCCAACCTAACTTCAAGAGATTGTTACTAATAGGCATGCCACCAACAACAAAACTCTAAAAATGGAATAACATATTAGACATACAATTCATTCATTATTTCATCATCAATTTATTTATCACTTTCTCATCATCATATAGGCAACCATGCCTCAATCATCATATAGGCAAACATGCCTCACTTGTTCAATTGAATTATCATAGCCCATCACAATGGCTTTGCATCACATTTGATTCATCATAGCCAATCACAATGGCTTCACCTCTTATCATATTTCAATTCACATTATAACACTTCATCACTCAAGTTTACATAATCAATTACATTAAGCATATATCTTAAATTCATCATCATATAAGCAACATGTCTATTTATTCCATTTCAATCATTATTACCAACTACAATTACAATACATTTCATCATTACAATATTTATCATAACAAAGTGCATTGTACATACCTTTTTGAATGATCATCATAGCTTTCACATTTCATATATTATATTATATCATAATATTTCTCATTTTTCATAACATATACATTATTCATATATATATTAACAATATAGTAAATCACTTAACACATTTATAACCAAATGTGTTAAGATCCAAAATCATATAATTATGTGCAATCAAATAAGGTTTTGTACTTACCTCAAAAGCATCTCACATCAATCTATACACTTCTTTTTCCAAGAACTCTTCACCATTTGAATTAGGGCAACTTAACTTCTCACAACCTAATTCAAAGGAATAACACACTCTTACTAAAAAATGCACATAAATTCAATACGATTATTCATTTATTAATCTCATACTAAACCCTTAGATCACAAATAATAACCCAACATCACACATTATAGCCCACGGCCGTGGCCACCCCAACCCCCACGGGCGTGGGATAGAAAACGATTTTGCCTAATTATTCCAAAATCCCCACGGTCGTGGCCTTCCAACTCCCACGGCCGTGGCATAGAAAATGAATTTGTCTCTTTTGTTCAACACCTCCACGGCCATGGCTTCCAATGGCCACGGTCGTGGCAACCAAGGGCCACGGGCGTGGCATCCTAAATGCCTCTGTTTCCGGACCAAACTCAAGTATTCTATGTTTTCAACTTCAATAAACACAAATACACATCACTCATATAACATTTATTCAATTTCCCAACTCATATATTTTAAATCCTTACTAAACAATTTCCATAATCCTTCATCATCTTCACAAATAACCATTTAAATCCATACATATCTTTCAATCTTTCACTATCATCATCTTAACATATTAACTACATCAAATCTCAACACAATCAATGAAAATCAACTCAAAGAAATGAATACTTACTTGAATATATGTTGCCAAATCTTCATCTCCATCTTCAATTCTCTTAAAATCTTTTAATCCTTGGTGAAAATAGAGGCAAAATCACCTCTCTCTCTCTCTCTAGCTTCTCTCTCTCTCTCCCTCCCTCTCTCTCTCGTCCAAGAAGAAGAAGAAGAAGAAGAAGAAGAAGGGAAAAACGTTTTCTCCTCTTCTTATTCTTATATCCTATATATATATATATAATAATAATAATAATACTAATAATAATAATAACAACACTAATAATAATAATAATAATAATAATAATAATAATAATAATAATAATAATAATAATAAATCTCCACCACACACACTTATCCAACCTTTGACTTTCTTTTTCTCTTTTTCTTTTTGTCCTTATTATCATTATTATTATTATTAATTAATTATACAAATATATATATCTCACTTTCCTACACCATTTTATATCCCATGTATATGTGATGTATATGTACATATCTCTTATATTGTATTTATATTTTCCATATATATACATATACATTAAATCCAAATACAATAATAACTCCAAAACTTTTAGGGTATATTTTGGGATATTACATTTAGGGTTTTGGAAATGTGATTTTCCAAAGTTGTTGAATTGTTTGATCTTATTGGTTTAAGCATGTTGTTTAGTGTTAAAAGTGATAAATATAAGCTTGACATGATAAATGAAATGAGTTGGAATGGAAAACGTTCAATAGGGGAAGGTTATGCCATTTTAGGGTTTTGGTCCTAAGTATGTATTTTTGCAATGTAATTATTTTAAACATATTAAAATATATTTTTTATAATATAAATAAATTTAAAATACCAAATTGAATGGGTCAATATGGTATTCCAAAGTTAAAGTGAGGTTAGCCTTAACTTTGGAATTTTTGTTTGGATGATATTTAATTATGGATTAAGATTGGAAATGCCTTAGAATGTGATACTAAATGATTATTTATGATTACATTTGGTTTAGGCATTGAGGAGAGTTAATTTCCCCCTTCCATGTGTTGAAGGACAAGTTGGAAGAGAAGGTTGGAGGTGGTGTTTGAGCTTATTTTTGGTTGCTCTTAGACGTATGTACAAACTTTGGATGAATTGGTTATATTTGCATTACATTATGCTTAACACATTTTTTATTGGAAAATGTGTTAAGCTAATTGATACATGAAACATGTATGAATAATGTGCTATGACATATGCAATGTCATATATGTATTAAATGCATTGTGAAAAGCCATTGATAATGGCTAAATTATGAAAAATGAGAATTATGTGTATTATGTGAAAATAACCCAAAGTGTTTGGGTAATGCCATTTGTTGTGTATGCATTTAGGGCATTGTTAAAAGGCCATTGGTAATGGCTAAAGTGCATAAAATATGAATCATATGTGAAATTACTCAAACTATTTGGGTGATGAGTTTTAAGGTAAAATGCGATGCAATGTGATGAAATGATGAAATGTGGTGAAATGATATTGCTAAAAATGAGAAAAATGATATAAGTGAGAAAAAGATGAGAAAATAAGGCAATGTGCCTAATAGATAATAAAAAAATGAGGCAATGTGCCTAGCTTGATTATGAGAAAATGAGAAAGAGATTGATAATGAAAACTATGAAATAATTATGTGCCTAGTATGTTATTCAATTTTTATAGGTCTATGTTTGGTGGCATGCCTATGACGTTTTCCTCATTACTTGCCTACGGGCTAGATGTTGGGCATCACTATGATTTGCCTTTGGGCTAAACATGTAATGTTTAAAATTTTAAAAACTAAACATTTAATTTAATATATATAATTGATAGTGAATTGAGATATAAGTGGTATGGATAAGTGATATAAATAGTGGATCTTAAAAATTTACTAAAGAAATTATGTATTTTTATAGTTTTATGAGACTAAAAATCGAATTAGAATCAAAGGATAAGAAAGAGGGTGCACCATAGCTAAGATGAGATTGGCCACACTAGATTAAGCTGTATATAAGTGTATGGACAGTTGTATTTATGTAGAAGTTTCTTTCTTCTTATTCCTTCTTCCTCCTTCATCCACGTTCATCATCATCAACACAACCAAAACTTCTTTCTTCCTTCTTTTCAAGAACTTTAGCCAAAATTTAAGAGAAAATCACATCTAGCTATAAGTTTTTAAAAGAATAAGCTAGAAAATGTGAGATTATCAACAAGTGATCAAAGAAAAAGAGGGAAAAGAGAGGAGAAGAGAGATTTTGAAAGAGGTATGTATTGTTGTATTTTAATTTACAAATATTAGAATTTCTATGATTTTTAATGTTTGAATTAATTGATTGAGTCATCTATAATGAATTATTGCTGAAAAGTATTGGCTAAATGGATTGATGAGTGAAAAATGAGTTAAAGGAACTTGTAGTGATGAGTATGATTCTTAATTCAATCATTAAAAGAGTTGAGTGGTTTGATGTTGTTTTTAGCTATGAGTGATGGTTAAAGATTGATTAATTGATGTTTGAGTAAAGTATTTGATATAGACTCTTTCTATGTTAAAGAAACTAGTTTTTGATTTATTTTTATCATAGATCTTGAGTATATGGTGTTTGAGTGGTTGAGTGTATGAAACACAGAATTTTGCTTGTCACGGCCAGCGACACGGCCATATCACTGGGCATGTCAATGATGTTGTGTTTCAATATTGGAGACATGACCAGTAACACGCCCATGTCATTGGGCGTGTCATAGCTACTATGATGAAAGATAAATGACACGGCCAGTGACACGCTGTGTCCTTGGGCGTGCTGTAGCTACTGTAATGCAAATTAAGTGACACGGGCAGTGACACACCCATGTTGTTGGGCATGTCAAAGCTTCTGTAAAATGGGCAAATGATACGGTCATTGACACGCCCATGTCGTTGGGTGTGTCACTTGAAGAATTTACCTAAAGTAGTTCTTTTCCTTGTCTTTCATATGTGATTATGGCCTAAATGACTATAAGGCCTCAAAGTGTAAAAGATTTTTTAAATCAACCCTAACAAGTGGTGCAATAAATTTTGAATATATGATAAATATATGTAATTCCAAGTGTTGATCAAAGAATTGTTCCATTGAAGTGATATACATAATTCAGTGTTAATTAAAACTAATGAATTGCCCAGATCATACTAATTTTAGATCTAGCTTTGGATTGAATGGCTAACTAGAGGAAGGATAGCCATAGTGATAGTGGGCACCTCGTGCCATTAATGGATACATTGTGTCAATAGTGACAGTGGGCATAATTGCCATTATATATTATTGAGATTTGGCATTAAAATTGCTACACTAACCTGTTATCCAATCCTATGATCTGAGTTTAGTATGTATGTGTAACACACCTTCCCAACCTACATATGTAAGCTAAGTAGAGGCGCCACACTAACCTAATGTTGCTACCAATTTTACTTAGTCAAATTTTAGTTCCGATTTTTACAAAATTTTTGCCATAGTTTCGCCTAAAAATTGAGTCCCAAGTGTCGACAAAACCGATTTTTTTCTTATTTTTAAAAACATTTTACACAAACCAATGCAAACAAAATCATTCTCAGTACACTCCCAATAAATCCCCCTTGTAACCTCAACTACAACCTGCAAAAAGGATTTACACTTCTAGTACAACATAAAATAAAGGTTTTGTGACAATCCCCATATTTAAATATTACACAGCGGAAGTTATAAAATATTTACATATTTACAAATTCATATACATCAAAACTCAAGTTTTACAACACATAAAATTTATACATGATTGGCAAGTCTGCTCTGATCTTTAAGCTCCCAAAATGCATTCTTCAAGGTCTACTCTCACTAGGTCTTGATGAACTCTCGGGTTCAACTCTATCCACTCTACTACCTGCGCGATTAAACACTATCGCACTAAGCCAACGACTTAGTAAGATAAAACATGCTAACGGTATGCTTTAATGAAATGCAATGCCACATATGTTATTGATAAGATCAACATCATAAATATAAAGTTAACCACACAATTATGCATTTCACAAATCATAGTCATATGAGCATACCACATTTCAACATCTTTTCACATTCAACATTAATCAATCATACTCCATAACCAACATCTCATTTCATTAAACTCATAACATTATTTAGGACATTCATATAACCTTTAACACCTATGGGCCCAACAAATATTTAATACGATATTCAGAGTTCAGAGTTACTGCTTTGGTTCATAGTCACAATAATCACACCCGTAGGCAATGTATATACATGTATCTCTATCCATGGATAGTGTAACAGACCCAGTCTCTTGGATCATCAACTCAACACATATGAGGAGATCCTCAACCCGGCAAGACTGTTACAAATCATATATCTCATAGTGTAACAGACCCAGTCTCTTGGACCATCAACTCAACACCTATGAGGAGGTCCTCAACCCGGCAAGACTGTTACCTTTCATCATTTCTTAGGCATGCCACCCAAATCCAGAACTCTGAAACTGAATAACATATTAAACAAACAATTCATTTCCATTCTCAATTCTCATCACATTTAGGCAAACATGCCTTCTTTCTTTCAATTACATCATCTTAGCCAATAACAATGGCTTCACATTTCATTTCACAATATAACATCTCATTATTCAAGTATATATATATATCTCATCCATGATCACATTATATCTCACATAGCATCATTCATAAATATCAACATTTCATTCCACATTACTCATGAAACACATTACCATTCACAATGCACAACATAACATTGTTCAATCTCAACAATGCAATTAGGGCAAAGAACAATTGATTATAACATTCATTGATTCAAGTGTGTTTAAAGTGTTTAGGGTTAGGTTTAAGGACCAACCTACCTTTGGAAAACCAAAGCAATGCAAGAAGAACAAAGAATTAAAACCCTAACCATAAATAGTACATTCTGGTTTTAAACTCCATTTTATCCTTATTTTGAAAAATTGTATAAAATAATCTACTTGACTAAAAATTCTAAAATTTTTACCGAATTTAGTTTTGTATCTTAAAATCATCCCTTTAAAATTTCAGATCAAACTGAACACAAAATCTTGGTCAAATAGTTCACCTAACCAGACTGCCCCAATTGCCCTGCATCCTGGCAGCAGTTCTGAACTTTGTGAATTCCATAAATCAAATTCAATCAATGTGGTTCTAAATTATTTTTCTCAAATACTAGACTCACTAAGAAACAACATATCCAAAATTCAATTGGATATGATTTTTCTACATTTTATTAAAAATCCCGAAATATAGCTGTCTCAGTTAAGGTACCTGCTGGCACAGTTCTACTAAAAATAATCTTTCTAAACTCATAACCATTCCAAAATCGAATCAACATATTTTTCAGTCATTCTAGACTCATAGAGGCACAACATATCAAAAATTCACTTCAAGAACATTTTTCTAAAATTAATTAAAAATCATACAAGTCACAGCCTTTACTAATCCTAAAACAGAAACAATTTCACTAAACACCAATCTTACTCTTCCATCACCAACACCAACCCAACTTCTCATCTATCAAGCAAAATCAATACTTACAATCATACCATAAGCAACTTAATCATACCACTTCAAAAGAATTGAAGAAATTAGAGAAAAGATCTTACCTTAGTTAAAAACTTCTTAAATCAACACTTGAACACTTAATCTTTCTTCAATTTAAGCTTGAAATCATCAAAACCATCACTTGTCTCTTTCTTTCTCTTTGGCTATGGAGGGCCGGCCATCAACAAGAAGAAGAAGAAGAAATGATGAAGAAAACACAAGTCAAACCTTCTTTAAATATCCACCATATGATTTTATCTAAGCAATTACCAAAGTGCCCTTATTCACATAATTATCTTTTTGTCTTATATGTGCCCAATTAAGTAATTTACCAATCTCAAATAAATATCTTCTCTTGCATTGACCAAGCCTTTTGACCACTTTATATGTCATATATATTAACATATACACAACATATAAATTTGTCTCTAAACCCTATTTCTTCCCAAAATACATATACATATACTTTCTCTTCTCAATTTCTTTTCTCTTACAATTTAACACATATATTCAATCCAATATATAACAATAACAGCAACAACAATATGCAAAACTTCTAGGGCATAAATGAGGATATTACAATTCTCCCCCTCTAAAAAGAAATTTCGTCTTCGAAATTACCTGATATCAACTCTGAAATAGTTGAGGATATTGCTCTCGCATAGTTTGCTCACTTTCCCAAGTTGCTTCTTCTTTTGCATGATTCTTCCAAAGAATCTTCACCAATGGCACTTTCTTGTTCCTCAATTCTTTCACATCACGTGCCAAGATAGCAACTGGTTCTTCTTCAAATGTCAAATCTGGGCTCACTTCGATAGACTCAAATGGCAACACATGAGATGGATCTGACCTGTACCTCCTCAACATAGAAACATGGAATACATTATGAATACGATCCAACTCAGGTGGCAAAGCAAGTCGATATGCAACTGGCCTAACTCTTTCTAACACTTCATACGGCCCAATGAAGCGAGGACTCAATTTTCCTTTCCGACCGAACCTCAAAATCTTCTTCCAAGGAGATACTTTCAAAAACACCTTATCTCCAACATCAAACTGAATGTCTCTCCTCTTCAGATCTGCATAAGACTTCTGTCGGTCTGAAGCTGCTTTTAACCTATCTCGGATCAACTTCACTTTTTCCTCAGTTTCTTGAATCAAATCAGGTCCAACCAACTTATTATCTCCAAGCTCATTCCAACAAAGAGGTGTCCTACACCGTCTGCCATACAATGCTTCAAACGGTGCCATACCAATGCTGGATTGGTGACTGTTGTTGTATGCAAACTCCACCAGAGGTAAAAATCTATCCCAACTTCCAGTGAAATCAATGACACAGCTTCTCAACATGTCCTCAATAATCTGTATCACCCTCTCTGACTGTCCATCCGTCTGTGGATGAAAAGCAGTGCTGAAGTGCAGTCGAGAACCCAAAGCACTATGCAAACTCTTCCAAAATATGGAAGTAAACCTGGGATCTCGATCAGACACTAAAGAAGTTGGAACACCATGCAGTTTCACAATCTCATGGATATACAGCTCAGCCAATCTCTCCAAAGAGTAATCCATCTGCACCGGAAGGAAATGAGCTGTCTTAGTCAATCTATCCACAATCACCCATATGGCATCATGTTTCCTTTGTGTCAATGGCAACCCAGACACAAAGTCCATTGTCACTCTTTCCCACTTCCATTCTGGCACTGACAACGGTTGAAGCAACCCGGTTGGAACTTGATGCTCTGCTTTAACCTTCTGACAAGTGAGACATTTCGACACAAAATCTGCAATGTCTCTCTTCAACCCAATCCACCAATAATGCTGTCTCAAATCATGATACATCTTCGTATTACCCGGATGCATAGCAAACATAGACTGATGAGCTTCTTCCAAAATGACCCTTTTCAAATCAGCATCATCGGGTACACACAATCGGTTCTTAAACCAGAGACTCCCATCGCTCTTCACAATAAAATCTCTACCCTTTTCACTCTGACAATCTGAAACAATCTTCTGTATCTTCTTATCAGCCAACTGAGCTTCTTTGATCTGATCTAACAAAATCGGCTTTAATTGCAACTGTGCCAATAATGCACCATCAACACAAGGTACAAAACTGGCATGCAATGCTCTCAACTCAACAAGCAACGAGAGCGAGTAAACTGTTAAACCAGCTAAAGACTTCCGACTTAAGGCATCAGCAACAACATTTGCTTTACCTGGATGATAGTCAATCAATTCTAACCATCTCCTCTGACGAAGATTGAGTTCTTTCTGGACACCCAAATACTTCAAACTCTTGTGATCAGTGTAGATGAAACATTTCTCCCCAAACAGATAGTGGCGCCAAATCTTTAATGCAAACACAATGGCAGCCAATTCCAAATCATGGGTTGGATAGTTAAGCTCATGCGGTTTCAACTGTCGAGATGCATAAGCTATAACTTTACCTTCTTGCATCAATACACACCCCAAACCTCTATGTGAAGCATCACTGTAGATCACATAAGGTTTACCTTCAACAGGTAAAGTAAGAACAGGCGCTTGAGTTAACAATTCTCTCAACTGCTCAAAACTCGCCTGACACTGATCCATCCACACAAATCTCACTCCCTTACGAAGCAATCTGGTGAGTGGAGTAGCTATCAAAGAAAACCCTTTCACAAACCGCCTGTAATAGCCTGCCAAACCCAGAAAACTTCTAATCTCAGTCACAGACTTGGGTGGACTCCAATTCAATATAGCTTCAACTTTGCTCGGATCAACTCTAATACCCTCTGCTGAAACTATATGTCCGAGAAAAGCTACTTGATCCAACCAGAACTCACATTTCGACAATTTGGCAAATAACTGCTTTTCTCTCAAAATCTGCAACACAATCCGCAGATGCATATCATGTTCCTCTTCATTCCGCGAATACACCAGTATATCATCAATGAAGACCACTACAAACTGATCCAAATAGGGCCTAAACACCCTATTCATCAAATCCATAAAAGCTGCAGGTGCATTCGTTAGACCAAAAGGCATAACTAGAAATTCATAATGCCCATACCTGGTCCGAAATGCGGTCTTCGGAACATCCTCAGCTCTGACTCTCAACTGATGGTACCCAGATCTCAAATCAATTTTAGAAAATACAGCTGCACCCTTCAATTGATCAAAAAGGTCATCAATTCTAGGCAAAGGATATTTATTTTTAATAGTCACCTTGTTCAATTGCCTATAATCGATACACAACCTCATAGTACCATCTTTCTTTTTCACAAATAGCACAGGAGCTCCCCAAGGAGAAACACTGGGGTGAATAAATCCTTTGTCCAATAACTCCTGTAATTGCACTTTCAACTCCCTTAATTCTGCTGGTGCCATTCTGTAAGGAGTAATCGAGATAGGAGTGGTACCAGGCAACAATTCGATACCGAACTCCACCTCTCTCTCAGGAGGCAATCCTGGCAACTCCTCTGGAAAAACATCAGGGAACTCTGCAACTGTGGCAATACTATCAATAGGAGAACCCTTCACTCTAGTATCCACCACATGAGCAAGATAGGCTTCACACCCCTTCCTAATCAATCTTCTAGCTGCAACAGCTGAAACAAATAAGGAGGCTAGCTGTTCCTGCTCGTTAGATACTATCACATCTCTACCATCAACAGTTCTCAAAGAAACAATTTTCTTTTTACAATCAACTACAGCTCCATGTCTAGCTAACCAATCCATGCCTAGGATCACATCATATTCCTTAAATGGCATCTCAATCAAATCTCCAAGGAACTCCTCACCCTGCACCCTCACTGCACAATCCCGGTGCACTTTACTAACCATCACACTATGCCCTAACGGATTTGTCACCAACACATCAAATCCTAGGGACTCAGCATGCACATCAAACACAGGCAAAACAGATGCACTAATATATGAATGTGTGGAACCCGAATCAATAAAAGCAAGTACTGAAATATCAAATAAAGAAAAAGTACCAGCTATGACTGCCGATGCATCTGGCTGCCTCTGCATAACATATATCCTCTGGGAAGATCCAACCTCCTCTGGTCTACCCTCCCTGGATGTAGCACCTCCTCTAGAACTGAACCCTGGTCTACCTCCTCGGCTGGCACCTCTGCCTCCTCGGCCTCCCCTCGCACTAGGTCGAGAAACTGCTGTATCAACTGACATCTGTTCCTGTCTCTCAGGACAGTCTCTCACAAAGTGATCAGGTGATCCACACCTGAAGCATACCCCTGATCTACTATACCTCCAACAAACGCCCCCATGTCTTCCACCACACTGGTTACACACAGGTAAGGTGGATCTCTGAACTTCAGGAGTAGGAGCACTCGCTACTGAAGCTGCAGGTCTAAATCTCTGCCTCTGGAACTGCACTGACCTACCCGCTGGTCTCTGGCTCCTACTACTCCGAGGAACAAAACTTCCTCTACCCCTCTTTGCAAAAGAAGACCCTGCCTCAAACTGGGGCCTCCTAACCCTAACCTCTTCCTCTGAAGCAGCTGCAGTAACTTGAGCTCGCTCTACACTTCGAGCTGCTGCCACAAGCTGTGAGAAATCCTGATATCTGGATCCAGCCACTAAGCACATGATCGAGGGTCTCAATCCCTCCTCAAATCGCCGACATCTATCAATCTCATCAGCAATGATACCCCCAGCATACTGACTCAGTCGAATAAACTCAACTTCATATTCAGTTACGGTCTGATGATCTTGCTTCAAATCTAGAAACTCTCTTTTCTTCCCATCTTTATACTCCCTAGGAGTATACTTCAACTCAAATTCCCTCAGAAAATCAGTGTAAGACAGTGTTGGAGGATCATCCATAGAATGGGGCACTGTCTTCCACCAGTCGTAGGCATCCTTCTGTAGCAAAGATCTTGCATAGTCAAACTTCTCCTCTGAAGTGGCTTGCAACTGCACAAATACCCTCTGAACTCTATCAAGCCACTGTTCTGCTATAGCCGGATCAACTGTACCAAAGAAATCCTCTGCTCCAAATTTCCTTAGCTTATCATAGTGCCTTACTGGTACTGAAGGCTGAGGGGGTGGTGGCGGTGGCTGTGGTTGCACAGGTGCTTGTCTCATAGCTTCCATCATAGGCCTAAACCAGGCTGGCGGAACCTCCTCCCCAGCTGGTCTACCCGACACCGAAGCAGGTGCCTCCTCAACACTATCAACTCTAGCTCCCTCAGCAGGAGCAATACTCTCGGCACTACCCTCAATCGACTGACGAGAGTGAGAATCCATCACAACCTAAGTCTGCAAACACAACAGAATACCTCTTATTAAAGATCAGAGACTGCCAATCCCAAACATGTATTTTTGTTCAAAAACTCACTTTTTAAGTAAAAATAGTCTTTTTCTTACATTTTACCTAGGTTGAGAATCTCAAACCTAGGCTCTGATACCAAAACAATTGTAACACACCTTCCCAACCTACATATGTAAGCTGAGTAGAGGTGTAATATTCTCATTTATGCCCTAGAAGTTTTGCATGTTGTTGTTGTTGTTGTTGTTGTTGTATTGTTGGTTTAAATTGAGAAAAGAAAAGTATAAGTGTTTTGGGAAAGAATTTAGGGTTTAGAGACAAGTTTATATGTTGTGTATATTGTGATATATATAACATATACATTGGTCAAAAGAGTTGGTCAAGGCAAGAGGAGATATTTTTTTTAGGGCATGTGAAATTACCAAAATGGGCAAGAGATAACAAAGAGAATTAAGATATGTATGAGGGCATTATAGTAATTTTCCTTTGGATGGGTATTTAATGAAGTTTGACTTTGTGATTCTTCATCATCTTTTCTTCTTTCTTTCAAGAGGTGGCCGGCTCTCCATTAGCAAAAGGGAAGGAGAAGTGTTCTTGATACTAAGATCAAATTGAAGAAGGAATTGAGAGCTTTGGTGAAAGAATTGTGGAATTTCTTCATCTAAGGTAAGTATTCTTTTGTTTCCTTTACTTATTTTGTAGTAGTGTGGAAGTTATGATTAGGGTGATTTGTGTTTAAGTGTAATATTAATGTGTTATGAGGTGATTCTTATGATGAATATGTGTTTAGAACATTGTTTATGTTCATTTGAAACATGTTGTATGGTGTATATTGTGATTGAGTGCAATTGAAAGAGGGTTGAAGATGGTTAGGGTTTGGTTTGGGTGACACGGCCACAAGCTTGGCCGTGTCCCTCATGTGTGCTGCCCGTGTCTCTCATATGGGTTAGGTAAGTTTTGTTTTCCTTGACCTAGTTGCAATGTTTTGGTTCTTCAAAGGTAGGTTGGTTCCTAAACCTAAACTTAAACACTCTAAACATACTTTAAACTATGAATGAGCTAATCAAATGCATATGAAAGATCCTAAAGCTATGAATCATATAAATTGTTCTTTGCCCTAATTGCATTGTTGAGATTTAAACAAGGTTATGTTATGCATTGTGAAAGGTAATGTGTTTTATGAGTAATGTACCTTGAAATGTTATATCAAAGATGTGATATCAATGATGCTTTATGCATAATATGAATTGAAATGTGAAATGTAATACAAAGCCATTGTTATTGGCTATGATGATGATATTGAGAGAAAGAAGTCATGTATGCCTAAATGTTGATGATAATTGGAAATGGAAATGATAATTGAATAATAAATGAATTGTGTGGCTAATGTGTTATTCTATTTTCAGAGTTTGTTGTTGGTGGCATGCCTAGTAAGTGTAACAATCTCTTGAAGTTAGGTTGGATTGAATCCTTGAAGCCTAATTGAGATGTTACCACCCTTGAAGCTAGGTTGGGTTGGTTCTTGAAGCCAAGTTGGGTTGAAGCTTAGCATGCTTTGCTCCCCTTGAAGCTTGGTTGAACCTAATCCTTGAAGCCTAGTTGGGTATATGATATTGATAAATGTGATGATAGAACCAAAACATTAACTCTGAAAATTGAATGGCATATTAGTGTGTCTTGGGCCCATGCTTGTCTATGGTTAATGTGAGTCATGAATGATGCTTGCCTTTGCTTATTGTTGATGATGAATGATTAAATGAATATAAATGAGGTCTATGATAAGATGTGAAGTATGATATGCCTATATATATATATGTTGAGTTATAAAATGGAAAGCTATGTTATCAACTTGGCATATATGATGTTACATGCATAATATGGATTGAGAATTGGTACTGCATTGCATTAAAGCATAACATTAGCATGATTGTCTTACTAAGCCGTTGGCTTAGCACGATAGTGTTTAATCGCGCAGGTAATAGAGTTGATAGAGTTGATCCCGAAAGCTCTTCGAAACCGACCGAGGGTAGACAGTGAAGAGTTGATTTTGGAGACTTAAAGATCAGAAGAGACTTGCCAATCATGTATATTTCTTTTATATTTTGTAAAGTAATGTTTATAATGTAAATTTGTAAATATTTTATAACTTCCGCTGTGTAATATTTAAATGTATATGTATATCTAATATGTTTTGTTTTATAAGTAAATGACCTATTTTTCTATAATGTATATAATTGAAAGGTTATGGTTTTGTTTAAAATGTTTTGAATGTTAAGGAAACCGTAGCATCCCTATGTTTGGTGCACTTATGCTACATTGTCGTGGTTGTAGTGTGTGTGCATTGGATATGGGGGTGTTACAATTGTTTTGGTATCAGAGCCTAGGTTTGAGATTCTCAACCTAGGTAAAATATAAGAAAAAGAAATATTTTTACTTAAAAAGTGGTTTTTGAATAACATATACATTTGAGATTGGCAGTCTCTGATCTTTAATAAGATGTAATCTACTGTGTGTGCAGACATAGGTTGTGATGGATTCACATTCAAGTCAGTCAGTTGAGGGCAGTGAGGAGAGTGTTGCTCCTGATGAGGGAGTTAGAGTTGAGAGTGCTGGGGAGGCACCTGCTTCTGGGTCGGGGAGACCAACTGGTGAGGAGGTTCCACCAGCTTGGTTTGTGAATATGATGAAGACTTTCAGGCAAGCGCCAGTACAACCAGTGCCACCACCCGCTCAGCCTTTGGTGCCAGTGAGGCACTATGACAAGTTAAGGAAGTATGGAGCTGAGGATTTTATTGGTACCACTGATCCAGCTGTAGCAGAACAGTGGCTTGACAAAGTTCAGAGGATCTTTATTCAGTTGCAAGCCACCCCTGAGGAAAAGTTTGATTATGCAAGATCCTTGTTGCAGAAGGATGCATATAGTTGGTGGAAGACAGTGCCCCATTCTATGGATGATCCACCAACCTTGTCATATGCTGACTTTCTGAGAGAATTTGAATTGAAGTATACTCCAAGGGAGTATAAAGATGGGAAGAAAAGAGAATTTTTAGATTTGAAGCAAGATCACCGGACCGTAACTGAATATGAGGTTGAGTTTATTCGATTAAGCCAGTATGCTGGGGGCATTATAGCAGATGAGGTAGATAGATGCCGGAGATTCGAAGAGGGATTGAGGCCCTCTATTATGTGCTTAGTGGCCGGGTCTAGATATCAGGATTTCTCCCAGCTAGTGGCAGCAGCTCGGAGTGTAGAAAGAGCACAGAGTATTGCAGCTGCTTCAGAGGAAGAGGTCAAAGTGAGGAGACCCCAGTTTGAGGCCGGGTCTTCTTCCGCTAAAAGAGGTAAAGGTAGCTTTGCTCCTAGAGTTAGTAGAAGTCAGAGGTCAGCTGGTAGGTCAGTGTAGTTACAGAGACAGAGATTTAGACCTGCTGCTTCAGTGGCGAGTGCTCCTACCCCTATGATTTAGAGATCCACCTTACCCATCTGCATCCATTGTGGTAGGCCTCATGGTGGTCCTTGTTGGAAGGCAGGTGTTGCAGGGGTATGCTTCAGGTGTGGATCACCAGATCACTTTGTGAGAGATTGCCCGGAGAGGCAAGAGCCGATGCCAGTTGATTCTGCCGCTTCTCGAGCTAGTGTGAGGGGAGGTAGAGGCAGCAGAGGTGCCAGCCGAGGAGGTAGAGCAGGATTCAGTTCTAGAGGAGGTGCTACATCCAGGGAGGGTAGACCAGAGGAGGTTGGTTCTTCCCAGAGGATGTATGTTATGCAGAGGCAGCCTGATCATCGGCAGTCATTGCGGGTACTTTTTATTTATTTAATACTCCAGTACTTGCTTTAATTGATCCGGGTTCCACACATTCATATATTAGTGCATCTGTTTTACCTGTATTTGATGTGCATGCTGAATCCCTAGGGTTTGATGTTTTGGTAACAAATCCGTTAGGGCATAGTGTGATTGTTAGTAAAGTGCACAAAGATAGTGCAGTAGTGGTGCAGGGTGAGGAGTTCCTTGGGGATTTGATTGAGATGCCATTTAAGGAATATGATGTTATTTTGGGCATGGACTGGCTATCTCGACATGGAGCTATGGTGGATTGTAAAAAGAAAATTGTTTCTTTGAGAACTGGTGATGGTAGGGAGGTGATAGTATCTAATGAGCAAGGACAGCTAGCCTCCTTATTTGTTTCAGCTGTTGCAGCTAGGAGGTTGATTAGGAAAGGGTGTGAAGCCTATCTTGCTCATGTGGTAGATACTAGAGTAAGAGGTTCTCCTATTGATAGTATTGCCACAGTTGCTGAGTTCCCTGATGTTTTTCCAGAAGAGTTGCCAGGAGTGCCTCCTGAGAGAGAGGTGGAGTTTGGTATCGAATTGTTGCCTGGTACCACTCCTATCTCGATTACTCCTTACAGAATGGCACCAGCAGAATTGAGGGAGTTGAAAGTACAATTACAGGAGTTGTTGGACAAAGGATTTATTCGCCCAAGTGTTTCTCCGTGGGGAGCTCTAGTGCTATTTGTGAAGAAGAAAGATGGTACTATGAGGTTGTGTATCGATTATAGGCAATTGAACAAGGTGACCATTAAAAATAAATATCCTTTGCCTAGAATCGATGATCTCTTTGATCAATTGAAGGGTGCAGCTGTGTTTTCAAAAATTGATCTGAGATCTGGGTACCATCAGCTGAGAGTCAAAGCTGAAGATGTTCCTAAGACCGCTTTTCGGACCAGGTATGGGCATTATGAATTTCTAGTTATGCCTTTTGGTCTAACGAATGCACCTACAGCTTTCATGGATTTGATGAACAGGGTGTTTAGGCCCTATTTGGATCAGTTTGTAGTGGTCTTCATCGATGATATTCTGGTGTATTCGAGGAATGAAGAGGAACATGATAAGCATCTGCGGATTGTGTTGCAGATTTTGAGAGAGAAGCAGTTATTTGCCAAATTGTCGAAGTGTGAGTTTTGGTTGGATCAAGTAGCTTTTCTTGGACATATTGGTTCATCAGAAGGTATCAGAGTTGATCCGAGCAAAGTTGAAGCAATTTTAAATTGGAGTCCACCCAAGTCCGTGACAGAGATTAGAAGTTTTCTGGGTTTGGCAGGCTATTACCGGCGGTTTGTGAAAGGGTTTTCTTTGATAGCTACTCCACTCACCAGATTACTTCGTAAGGGAGTTAAATTTGTGTGGACTGATCAGTGTCAGGCGAGCTTTGAGCAGTTGAGAGATATGTTGACTCAAGCGCCTGTTCTTACTTTACCTGTTGAAGGCAAACCTTATGTGATCTATAGTGATGCTTCACATAGAGGTTTGGGGTGTGTTTTGATGCAAGAAGGGAAAGTTATAGCTTATGCATCTAGACAGTTGAAATCGCATGAGCTTAATTATCTTACCCATGATTTGGAGTTAGCAGCCATTGTGTTTGCATTGAAGATTTGGCGCCACTATCTGTTTGGGGAGAAATGTTTTATCTACACTGATCACAAGAGTTTGAAATATTTGGGAGTTCAGAAGGAACTCAATCTTCGCCAGAGGAGATGGTTAGAATTGATTAAAGACTACGACTGCTTGATAGATTATCATCCAGGTAAAGCCAATGTTGTTGCTGATGCCTTGAGTCGAAAGTCTTTAGCTGGTTTAACTTTTTACTCGCTCTCGTTGCTTGTTGAGTTGAGAGCATTGTGTGCTAGTTTTGTACCTTGTGTTGATGGTGCATTGTTAGCACAGTTGCATGTGAAACCAGTTTTGTTGGATCAGATTAAAGAGGCTCAGTTGGCTGATAAGAAGATTCAGAAGATTATGTCAGATTGTCAGAATGGAAAGAGTAGAGATTTTGTTGTGAAAAGTGATGGAAGCCTCTGGTTTAAAAACAGATTGTGTGTACCCGATGATGCTGATTTGAAAAGGATCATTTTGGAAGAAGCACATCAGTCAGTTTTTGCTATGCATCCGGGCAATACAAAGATGTATCATGACTTGAGACAGCATTACTGGTGGATTGGGTTGAAGAGAGACATTGCTGAATTTGTATCTAAATGTCTCACTTGTCAGAAGGTTAAAGCAGAGCATCAAGTTCCCACTGGGTTGCTTCAACCGTTGTCAGTGCCAGAATGGAAATGGGAAAGAGTGACAATGGATTTTGTGTCTGGGTTGCCATTGACACAAATGAAACATGATGCCATATGGGTGATTGTGGATAGATTGACTAAGACAGCTCATTTCCTTCCGATTCGGATGGATTACTCTTTGGAGAGGTTGGCTGAGCTGTACATCCATGAGATTGTGAGATTGCATGGTGTTCCAACTTCTTTAGTGTCTGATCGAGATCCCAGGTTTACTTCGAGATTTTGGAAGAGTTTGCATAGTGCTTTGGGTTCTCGACTGCATTTCAGCACTGCTTTTCATCCACAGACGGATGGACAGTCTGAGAGGGTGATACAGATCATTGAGGATATGTTGAGAAGCTGTGTCATCGATTTCACTGGAAGTTGGGATAGATTCTTACCTCTTGTAGAGTTTGCTTATAACAACAGTCACCAATCCAGCATTGGTATGGCACCATTCGAAGCACTGTATGGTAGACGGTGTAGGACACCGCTGTGTTGGATTGAACTTGGGGAAAGTAAGTTAATTGGGCCTGATTTGATTAAAGAAACTGAAGAGAAAGTGAAGTTGATTCGGGGCAGGTTAAAAGCAGCTTCAGACCGACAGAAGTCCTATGCAGATCTGAAGAGGAGAGACATTCAGTTTGATGTTGGGGATAAGGTATTTTTGAAGGTATCTCCTTGGAAGAAGATTTTGAGGTTCGGTCGGAAAGGGAAATTGAGTCCTCGTTTCATCGGACCGTATGAAGTGTTAGAAAGAGTTGGGCCAGTGGCGTATAGACTTGCTTTGCCACCTGAGTTGGATCGTATTCATAATGTGTTCCATGTATCTATGTTGAGGAGGTACAGGTCGGATCCATCTCATGTGTTGCCATTTGAATCTATTGAAGTGAGCCCAGACTTGACATTTGAAGAGGAACCAGTTGCTATCTTAGCATATGATGTGAAAGAGTTGAGAAACAAGAGAGTGCCATTGGTGAAGGTTCTATGGAAGAACCACGGAAAAGAAGAAGCAACTTGGGAAAGTGAACAAACCATGCGAGAGCAATATCCTCAGTTGTTTTAGACTTGATATCAGGTAATTTCGAGGACGAAATTTCTTTTTAGAGGGGGAGAATTGTAATATTCTCATTTATGCCCTAGAAGTTTTGCATGTTGTTGTTGTTGTTGTTGTTGTTGTTGTTGTTGTTGTTGTATTGTTGGTTTAAATTGAGAAAAGAAAAGTATAAGTGTTTTGGGAAAGAATTTAGGGTTTAGAGACAAGTTTATATGTTGTGTATATTGTGATATATTAACATATACATTGGTCAAAAGAGTTGGTCAAGGCAAGAGGAGATATTTTTTTTAGGGCATGTGAAATTACCAAAATGGGCAAGAGATAACAAAGAGAATTAAGATATGTATGAGGGCATTATAGTAATTTTCCTTTGGATGGGTATTTAATGAAGTTTGACTTTGTGATTCTTCATCATCTTTTCTTCTTTCTTTCAAGAGGTGGCCGGCTCTCCATTAGCAAAAGGGAAGGAGAAGTGTTCTTGATACTAAGATCAAATTGAAGAAGGAATTGAGAGCTTTGGTGAAAGAATTGTGGAATTTCTTCATCTAAGGTAAGTATTCTTTTGTTTCCTTTACTTATTTTGTAGTAGTGTGGAAGTTATGATTAGGGTGATTTGTGTTTAAGTGTAATATTAATGTGTTATGAGGTGATTCTTATGATGAATATGTGTTTAGAACATTGTTTATGTTCATTTGAAACATGTTGTATGGTGTATATTGTGATTGAGTGCAATTGAAAGAGGGTTGAAGATGGTTAGGGTTTGGTTTGGGTGACACGGCCACAAGCTTGGCCGTGTCCCATACTCGTGTTGCCTACTGTCCAATTGAGTTGAGAGACACGGCCACAAGCTTGGCCGTGTCCCTCATGTGTGCTGCCCATGTCTCTCATATGGGTTAGGTAAGTTTTGTTTTCCTTGACCTAGTTGCAATGTTTTGGTTCTTCAAAGGTAGGTTGGTTCCTAAACCTAAACTTAAACACTCTAAACATACTTTAAACTATGAATGAGCTAATCAAATGCATATGAAAGATCCTAAAGCTATGAATCATATAAATTGTTCTTTGCCCTAATTGCATTGTTGAGATTTAAACAAGGTTATGTTATGCATTGTGAAAGGTAATGTGTTTTATGAGTAATGTACCTTGAAATGTTATATCAAAGATGTGATATCAATGATGCTTTATGCATAATATGAATTGAAATGTGAAATGTAATACAAAGCCATTGTTATTGGCTATGATGATGATATTGAGAGAAAGAAGGCATGTATGCCTAAATGTTGATGATAATTGGAAATGGAAATGATAATTGAATAATAAATGAATTGTGTGGCTAATGTGTTATTCTATTTTCAGAGTTTGTTGTTGGTGGCATGCCTAGTAAGTGTAACAATCTCTTGAAGTTAGGTTGGATTGAATCCTTGAAGCCTAATTGAGATGTTACCACCCTTGAAGCTAGGTTGGGTTGGTTCTTGAAGCCAAGTTGGGTTGAAGCTTAGCATGCTTTGCTCCCCTTGAAGCTTGGTTGAACCTAATCCTTGAAGCCTAGTTGGGTATATGATATTGATAAATGTGATGATAGAACCAAAACATTAACTCTGAAAATTGAATGGCATATTAGTGTGTCTTGGGCCCATGCTTGTCTATGGTTAATGTGAGTCATGAATGATGCTTGCCTTTGCTTATTGTTGATGATGAATGATTAAATGAATATAAATGAGGTCTATGATAAGATGTGAAGTATGATATGCCTATATATATATATATATGTTGAGTTATAAAATGGAAAGCTATGTTATCAACTTGGCATATATGATGTTACATGCATAATATGGATTGAGAATTGGTACTGCATTGCATTAAAGCATAACATTAGCATGATTATCTTACTAAGCCGTTGACTTAGCGCGATAGTGTTTAATCGCGCAGGTAATAGAGTTGATAGAGTTGATCCCGAAAGCTCTTCAAAACCGACCGAGGGTAGACAGTGAAGAGTTGATTTTGGAGACTTAAAGATCAGAAGAGACTTGCCAATCATGTATATTTCTTTTATATTTTGTAAAGTAATGTTTATAATGTAAATTTGTAAATATTTTATAACTTCCGCTGTGTAATATTTAAATGTATATGTATATCTAATATGTTTTGTTTTATAAGTAAATGACCTATTTTTCTATAATGTATATAATTGAAAGGTTATGGTTTTGTTTAAAATGTTTTGAATGTTAAGGAAACCGTAGCATCCCTATGTTTGGTGCACTTATGCTACATTGTCGTGGTTGTAGTGTGTGTGCATTGGATATGGGGGTGTTACAAGAGGCGCCACACTAACCTAATGTTGCTACCAATTTTACTTAGTCAAATTTTAGTTCCGATTTTTACAAAATTTTTGCCATAGTTTCGCCTAAAAATTGAGTCCCAAGTGTCGACAAAACCGGTTTTTTTCTTATTTTTAAAAACATTTTACACAAACCAATGCAAACAAAATCATTCTCAGTACACTCCCAATAAATGCCCCTTGTAACCTCAACTACAACCTGCAAAAAGGATTTACACTTCTAGTACAACATAAAATAAAGGTTTTGTGACAATCCCCATATTTAAATATTACACAGCGGAAGTTATAAAATATTTACATATTTACAAATTCATATACATCAAAACTCAAGTTTTACAACACATAAAATTTATACATGATTGGCAAGTCTGCTCTTATCTTTAAGCTCCCAAAATGGATTCTTCAAGGTCTACTCTCACTAGGTCTTGATGAACTCTCGGGTTCAACTCTATCCACTCTACTACCTGTGCGATTAAACACTATCGCGCTAAGCCAACGGCTTAGTAAGATAAAACATGCTAACGGTATGCTTTAATGAAATGCAATGCCACATATGTTATTGATAAGATCAACATCATAAATATAAAGTTAACCACACAATTATGCATTTCACAAATCATAGTCATATGAGCATACCACATTTCAACATCTTTTCACATTCAACATTAATCAATCATACTCCATAACCAACATCTCATTTCATTAAACTCATAACATTATTTAGGACATTCATATAACCTTTAACACCTATGGGCCCAACAAGTATTTAATACGATATTCAGAGTTCAGAGTTACTGCTTTGGTTCATAGTCACAATAATCACGCCCGTAGGCAATGTATATACATGTATCTCTATCCATGGATAGTGTAACAGACCCAGTCTCTTGGATCATCAACTCAACACATATGAGGAGATCCTCAACCCGGCAAGACTGTTACAAATCATATATCTCATAGTGTAACAGACCCAGTCTCTTGGACCATCAACTCAACACCTATGAGGAGGTCCTCAACCCGGCAAGACTGTTACCTTTCATCATTTCTTAGGCATGCCACCCAAATCCAGAACTCTGAAACTGAATAACATATTAAACAAACAATTCATTTCCATTCTCAATTCTCATCACATTTAGGCAAACATGCCTTCTTTCTTTCAATTACATCATCTTAGCCAATAACAATGGCTTCACATTTCATTTCACAATATAACATCTCATTATTCAAGTATATATATATCTCATCCATGATCACATTATATCTCACATAGCATCATTCATAAATATCAACATTTCATTCCACATTACTCATGAAACACATTACCATTCACAATGCACAACATAACATTGTTCAATCTCAACAATGCAATTAGGGCAAAGAACAATTGATTATAACATTCATTGATTCAAGTGTGTTTAAAGTGTTTAGGGTTAGGTTTAAGGACCAACCTACCTTTGGAAAACCAAAGCAATGCAAGAAGAACAAAGAATTAAAACCCTAACCATAAATAGTACATTCTGGTTTTAAACTCCATTTTATCCTTAATTTGAAAAATTGTATAAAATAATCTACTTGACTAAAAATTCTAAAATTTTTACCGAATTTATTTTTGTATCTTAAAATCATCCCTTTAAAATTTCAGATCAAACTGAACACAAAATCTTGGTCAAATAGTTCACCTAACCAGACTGCCCCAATTGCCCTGCATCCTGGCAGCAGTTCTGAACTTTGTGAATTCCATAAATCAAATTCAATCAACGTGGTTCTAAATTATTTTTCTCAAATACTAGACTCACTAAGAAACAACATATCCAAAATTCAATTGGATATGATTTTTCTACATTTTATTAAAAATCCCGAAATATAGCTGTCTCAGTTAAGGTACCTGCTGGAACAGTTCTACTAAAAATAATCTTTCTAAACTCATAACCATTCCAAAATCGAATCAAAATATTTTTTAGTCATTCTAGACTCATAGAGGCACAACATATCAAAAATTCACTTCAAGAACATTTTTCTAAAATTAATTAAAAATCATACAAGTCACAGCCTTTACTAATCCTAAAACAGAAACAATTTCACTAAACACCAATCTTACTCTTCCATCACCAACACCAACCCAACTTCTCATCTATCAAGAAAAATCAATACTTACAATCATACCATAAGCAACTTAATCATACCACTTCAAAAGAATTGAAGAAATTAGAGAAAAGATCTTACCTTAGTTAAAAACTTCTTAAATCAACACTTGAACACTTAATCTTTCTTCAATTTAAGCTTGAAATCATCAAAACCATCACTTGTCTCTTTCTTTCTCTTTGGCTATGGAGGGCCGGCCATCAACAAGAAGAAGAAGAAGAAATGATGAAGAAAACACAAGTCAAACCTTCTTTAAATATCCACCATATGATTTTATCTAAGCAATTACCAAAGTGCCCTTATTCACATAATTATCTTTTTGTCTTATATGTGCCCAATTAAGTAATTTACCAATCTCAAATAAATATCTTCTCTTGCATTGACCAAGCCTTTTGACCACTTTATATGTCATATATATTAACATATACACAACATATAAATTTGTCTCTAAACCCTATTTCTTCCCAAAATACATATACATATACTTTCTCTTCTCAATTTCTTTTCTCTTACAATTTAACACATATATTCAATCCAATATATAACAATAACAGCAACAACAATATGCAAAACTTCTAGGGCATAAATGAGGATATTACAGTATGGGCATATTTAATGAAGTTATCTAAATTGAAAACATATGTTTGATGTTATGAATAATGGAAGAAATGCAAATTAATAATATAAGTCAATTACTTAAAAATGACTTACTGTGTTACAATGTAAAAGTGATTGGTAATGTATATATTAATGTTTACAAGTGAAAGTTCTAATGCACGGAATGGAAATGTTATGCTCAAGTTATTAAATAGATTAATAACTTTCTAAGTGTTATAATGATTGAAAGTGTATATAATAATATAAGATATAAAGTGCCCTAAAGTATAGTACTAAATTTAAGTGCCAAAAAATTATAGATTGAATGAAATTATCCTATATGTTAAACTGAAAGTAAGACTTACTAAAAAAATAAAATAAGCATATTATGAGCAATGTTAACAAATGAGAAAGTTGGTTTTAAATAAAATGATTTATAAATAGAAAAGTTGCAATATAAAAAGTATAGTATAGCATGATGACTTTTATAGAGTTAAAGTTATTATTTTGTGTAATCAAAATATTATGTTGGATTGTTTTTGAAAATATGTAATATATTGAAATGTTCATTTAAAATGAGTATTATTACTATATTTTTGTAAGTATTTTTCTTTAATATTAAGCAACAAAATATGTTTATACAAGCACCACTAAGCTTTGCTTAGCGAGTTAGAATTATTTTCTGACACGTAGGTATTATGTCATCGAAGAAGTTAAGTAGTGAAATTAAGGATCTCAGAAATTTTCTACAGTACATATAGAGATCTTTAGTATATTGTACTTGCAAGTTATGATGTTTTAGATTAGTGTGAATGATTATCAAATCAAGTAATGTTTTATATATTTATTTTGGATTGACAAACTTATGATGGTTATCTGATTTATAATTAGTATTTGGATTATTAGAGATTTTGGAGATTGGTTTAAATGTTGGATTAATAAGTGTTATATTATACAGATTATATTATTATTTGAAAATTTTTGAAAGGAAACTTTGCCAATGAAATGATTAAAGTACTGATAGTATATTGAGTAACATTCTCTGATAGTTCTAATGAGCATTGTCAGGGGATATTACATTTAGTAGTATCAGACCATGGTTTAGGTGTTTCTGGCATGTGGAGTTATGGGAGAAGTGAAATGCAATTGTTTAAGCTATGTGAATTGAATAAGTGGATCTGTGTTTTGATACAATTCATATTTCATGTGTTTATGGTAGTAGAATATTTTTTAAGAATTGATTGAGAATTCATAATGTATTGTTTGGAGTGCACTAGACCTATTTGTGAAAAAGAAGGGTATGAAAAGAAAACAAGATATGAGTAGTTAAAAAGATATATCACAGTAACACAGTGGAAGAGTAATAATTTATTGGAATCTGAGGAATGAATTATAACAGATAGATAAATTTCGAGGATGAAAGTTCTTACAAGGGTGAGAATTGTAATGTTTTAAAATTTTAAGTATTGATTTTCTACATTAAGTGAATATATGAGTGTAAATTGGATTGATTATGATATTATGTATAGCTTGAGTATTTGGATCTCATAGTAATAAGGTTGACTGAAACCTAATAAGAGTAACATTAAATATGAGTATAGATAATATCGGTATTTTTGAAAAAGATTTCGAAGAGGTAAGAAATTAAGAAAATATCCTTATAGCCCCAAAATGAACTCGAGATGTAATTTAGATGTGAAATATGGGTAATGGGGGTTTTAAAGTATCTAAAGTAATGATTTTTATAATGTTTCGATGTTAAAAATTGGAGTAATAGTTAATTAGAGAAAGTGAATGCATCGAAACTATTGTATAAGTAAGTGTATTGGATAAAAGTCCTAAAGCCTATTTAAAGATTTCTAGTGTCTTTTATTGTCTTCTAAAACATCATACTTATCATCTTCATCTTCACCTCCATCTTCATCTCTTTTTTTTTTCTTCCATTTCTCACCATAGAAATCATGGAGAATTGGTAGAAAAACCAAGTTTTGATGGATTTTAGCTAATCTAAGCTTGATCTATCGAGAAAAATACTATTACTTATGAAAGATATTATGTATTAAATAATTGCGAAAAATACAAGTATAAAACTTTACTTCTATGATAGTAAAGTTATTCTTACAATATGTAAATGTGTATTTGTTGATTATTAACTAAGACAATGATTAAATTCGTCATTGAATCATTTAAGAGTTGATATAAGGTTGTGGAAGAAAATAAGGTTTTGAAAGATTTTAGGGTTATGGAAGTTTGGATTTGAATTTGATTGTGCTTTGAAGGGTTGGATCCTGTTTCCTTAATTTGTTTGAGTTGAATTATTGATAACTTCTTGATTAAATCATGAAAAAGAAATTCTAGCAGAGATACACATGATCATTTTCACAGTCATGCATATGCTTGTGCATATTTCTATTCTTCAAATTTTGAGAAGAAATCCCAACAATGAAGCACATGATCATTCATATGGACATGCGTATACTTTTGTCCTTAAAACTTTGAAAGGTGATTTCAATAGAGACGTGTATGACCATTCGCATGGTCATGCATCTGGCTATGCATACTTCTGTTCTTCAAAATTTTAAAAATAATTCAAGCAGTGATGTGCACAGTCATTTGCACGGTCATGCATTTGCCCATGCATATTTCTACCTTCTTATACCTTCACAAAGTAGGGTTTGTAGGTGGAATTAGTAGTGAATTATTGAATACATCTTGGAAACAGTTATAATTGATGAAAGATTGCTTATAAGATTGAAATGAAATCAATCCATTAAATGATGAAACTTAGATGTGAAGAAAACTTGAGGAAAGTATGGATAAATGTAATTGGATATTTGAAATAAGTGTAAGGTTAGAGAAAAGATAGAAGATGATTACAAGTGCTTAGTGGATTTCACATTATTCATGGAGACATAAGATAATTTATGAAGCAAGGTGAGAAGAACGATATTGTAGACCCTTAATTTTTTACCCAATCCGGTCCAATATGTTTTATTTAGTCTAAAATGATTTTTGTTGTCTAATTGGTCCAAAATAATTTTTTTTAGATAATTTTTGCTTTAGTATCTAATTTTTATTAATAAAAAATAGAAATAAACAAATAAAATTAAAATTAAAATTAAAAGTCGGAGTCGAAGTTGGAAAAATCGGCGACGAAAAAATCATCGTGCTGGCCCGTGGGCATTTCGCCCGTAGGAAATTCCTGCGGGCGAAATCACTGTGCTATTTCGCACGCAGAAATTTTCTGCCTACGAAATAGCTTACGGGCCCGCTCCGCACGCGCTGCCGCAGCCAGCTGCAGCAGATTTTTTTTTGCCGGCGCAGTTTTTCCGCAGCAGTTTTTTTTTACAGCGCAAATTTTTCGACGCAAAATTTTCGAAACCTAATCCAATTAGGTTTTGGTTTCTTTTTTTTATTAATATTACTTACCTTAGCTAATTAGGAATAAACAACCTCAAACCACTATAAATAAAGACCAAAGGCAATTAAAAAAGGGGAGGCAAAAATCCAAGAGTAGTTTGGAAAATTTGAAACCAAATCAAGGAAGGAAAAGAAGAAATTCAATTCAACTCTTGTCTGGAACAGCAGCAGCACGATTTAGAGGGTTCAAAGGAAAAAAAAAGGCTTGTCTTTAGAGCTAGTTCATCCAAGAAGAATTATTTTTGGAGAAATCATCAAAAGAAGGTATGTGTTAATTAATTTTCTTTAATTATTTTTTTTACACAGTAGCAAATTTATGAAATCAAAATTAAAAACCTTTGAACTTTAATTTAGTTTTTCTAAAGCCAAAAAAATCCTATTTCATTAGTTTATCTTCCAAAAGGCTTAAAATTGTTATTTTTTCTTCTTAAAAATCTTAAAATTCTAATTGAACATATTTTTCAACAAAACTAAGATATAAATTCTGCTTCTTTTAAAATTTTAAAGTAGGTTCTATTTCATTCAAAAAGCCTTAAAAAACATCTTTTCTACTTATAAAAACTTTAATTTATTAGTTTAAATTCATAAAACTTCATGAAATTATCAAATTGATTTCCAAATTCTTAAAAATTATTCACCACCCGACACCCTAAATTCAAAAATATCAAATCCAAATTCAACTTTCAAAATTCAAAATAATGAACACTAACCCTTTTAAAACCTTAAACCCTAAATTTTATGAACCCTAATCCTTTTAAAACATTAAAAAACATAAAAACATAAAAACCTAAATTTTACACAGTAGCTTAGGAATCCAACAACCAAAAATCACAAATTAAAGTATTTTAAAGTGTTTAAAACCCTAGTTTCATGATATCATCATTCAAACCTTAATTTTGTTAATCAAAGAGTCTTACCAACCCTTTAAAACATAAAACCCTAATTTATTTTAATTCCATAAAAAGTCACAGTAGCCATAATTGGACTTTTATTTGCTTTATTCAATTCCATACTTGATTATGCTTTGATTTATTTCTTATGCTTTAATTTATTTAATTTCAATACTTGATTTATTTAATTTATCATGGATGGATGTTTATTTTATATTTTGATTAATAGCTTTGATGAATGATTTATTTATGATGAATGATTATTTACTTTTATCAATTAATTTAGATTTTCAAAAGTTGTAAGAGGTATGTTTCCACTTGGTGGGTACCTCATTAGTTAAACATCATGTAATTTAATTTGCTTTTCTATTTTAGAACCTATGTAAAGGGCATGTTTCTACCTTTTGGTGGGTGTCCTATTTAGACATGTGATGTAAGGACATGTTTCGATCCTTGGATGGGTGTCCATTTATTTGCTTTGTTTGGACATTGCTTTGATTTTAATATATTGATGCTTTCTTTTAATTATTGTGTGTAATATGGATAATGTTATTATATTTAAGAATTTTATAACATTAAGACCTGTAAAGGAGGCCGGTTCCAATGAACTGGGCGGTGTGGGTGTGCTAGGCCATTTTTCACCTCCCCCACACGTACCCAACTTTCCGAACCCATTACGGGGTTGGGGATTCCTTAGGAATCGAGTCATCCACCCCTTTCTTTTTCTCGGCCCATCCGGGTGGCAACTCCATTTTCTCCAGTCTTAAGGTCCTTGTTCTCTAAGGCCCCGAGCCTAAACAGTGCCGAAGTCGCAAGAACCATTCTACCGGGAGTGGGGGCGAAAATCCCCGCTCACAGTGGCGACTCCACTAGGGATAAGAGAAGTTGATTCCATTGGTCTTTATATTATACTATTCTTTCTTATAATGATATTATCCATTGCATCATCTTAGATTGCATCATGTGTGTGAGTTAGGATGCCCGTGTTACCCGTGTTATGTTATGTAAGGGATACCATACTTTCACTCAAGGTATGGAGATCGAGCATGGCATAACCACTCATAGCCTCGTACCGTTGGGTATATACTTGCTATGGGAACCTAAGCCTTTTAACCCAAAGACTAAAGCTCATGTAATTGGCCTAGTTACTTTCCTTAGGTTTTACCCCAAATGCATGTTGTTTGACTATGGTTAGTTTAGTTTATCTTAGTCTAAATCATGGCCTATTTGGTTTGTTCTTTTTCTAATATGACCTAAGTATATTAAGCTCAAAAAAAAATTTTCTTTAAAGTCTAAAAAGACTAAAGCTATTTTCAAAATTTTTCAAGATGGTCTTTGGACATAAGACTTTTCTAAAAACAAATAAAAAATTCTTTGGCCCATGGCCCAAAATACTAAGCCCAAAATCCATTTTTCTAAAATCTTTTACAATGGGCTTAGAAACAAAACTATTTTCACCCAACCATTTTTTACAAAGAGCTTGCAAAAATATTTAAGTCAATTATGAAATACCAAAAATCAATTGTGGGCCTAGTTTAAACTAAAAATAAATTAACCATGAGCTTGTTTTTGGCATGAACCAGTAGTTACTCTTTTCAAGTGAAAAATCCATTTATAATAAACCTCTTAATTTCGTTTTAAACCAAAAAGCTACTTTAGTTGGTTGAATGGATTAAAAACTAATTAATGGGAATTATCATGGATTGATTTCCATTTTCGAAAATATAACTAGTGGTTGAAACGTCCGAGGGAATTATTCAAAAGCAAGATACCCCATGTTTGTATTTTGTTAACCATATACCTAGGAAAAAGAGACTCGCCATTCGTGCGTGGATGTTATAAGGTTGGAAGGATCGTCCTAATTACACTTGTTTATTGGTTGATTGTGCATACATGCATACATGCATACATTTGTATCTCGTATCATTGATCCTCTCTGGCTCACAGCCCTGGATTACGAAAGTTTAAAAGCTTACGACAATCCAACCTACTGTTGCGCTCGAATTAAGTACTACTACAAGCGTCACTCATAAGTATACGAGGTAGCTGTAACAAAGGTGATTGCCCCAAGGTCGTTTTCCCAAGAAGGTGTGGTTCGTAATAGCTTGATTGACAAGTATTTAAATGCGGAAGTTTGTTGTTTGGAATTGTAAAAGAATAATTTAAACCTAAGATTAAGGAGTGTAGGGTTGATGTATGAAGGTTGTACAAGATCAAATCGATTCTTGGGAAGGTGCCTAGGGTTATAGGTCCATTCAATCAAAGCTCAATTCTTAATTATCCATTAACATAACCTTGTAAATTAATTTGTTCCTAAAGGTTAATTAGTCAATTACCAATTCATTAGTTATCACATTCATGAAATAGCAATAACCAATTATTTTACATTTGCAAATTAATGAAACCCTAGAACTTATATTTCTAATTCATTCATAAGGTAGTCAATTGTATAGTTCTGATATCGAATTTCTCCTCTCGGTCCGTCATCTAATATTCAAAGATTAATAGGTAGCTAATCTATCAACCTAGCATTTAATACAATACAATCAACCAACAACAAGGTACATCAATGTAAATATCAAATCAAAGCATTTAATCAAATATACTACAAACCCTAGGCATGGGTATTTAGCTCAACATCATCAATTTAAAACATTCATTCAACTCAATATAAATCAAATACAAATTATTCATTGTAATATCAATTCTCTTAATACAACAAAACAATATTGAAATGAATACCCCTTGTGAAGATTCCAAGAGTAGGATTACTAGTCTTCCTCCTAGCTCCACTTTGATATTTGATGAAGAACTCAAGCCCTCTTGAATGGATGATTCTCCTTTGCAAAGTGGAATGGAGCTTTCTTAAGTCACCAATCCTTCAATTGATTATGCCTTCGAGAGATGGAATGGAGCTTTCTCAAGTCACCAAACCTTTCAATGAAGCTTCTTCAACCTTCAAGAGCTTGTTAACCCAATTTATCCCAAAGAACCTCAAAGATCTTATCAATGGAAGATTGAGAAGATGAAGATGGAGGATGAAGATGAAGGGACAAGGAGAGTGTCACTCTCTCCTCATCCCAAATCGTGTTTGCCCCCTCCTTCTCTTTTCTTTTCTCTCTATCCTCAAACCCTAGTCGTCTCCTCTCCTTTTTTTTTCTTTCGGGCAAGAGAATTTATAGAAGTTAAGGGTGACACGGCCAAGCTTGATTTGGCTTGGCCGTGTCTCTCATTTTTCTTTGGGACACGGCCAAGCTTGCTGGCCGTGTCCTTCACTGCCTTCTTCTTTCTATCTTTCTTTTCTTTGTTCTTCAAGGAGTGACACGGCCAAGCCAAGAGTGGCTTGGCCGTGTCTCATGTGACACGGCCACAAGCTTGGCCATGTCACATGAGTGTGTTTGCTTCTACTTCTTTTTTGCTCTTTCTTTCCTTTGGTCTTTGTTTTGCTCCTTGAATGAGACACGGCCAGTGGCTTGGCCGTGTCTCTTGGCCGTGTCAAGCTCTGCCATTTCTTTACTTTGAGGTGACACGGCCAAGCTTCATTTGGCTTGGCCATGTCATGCTTGGTTCATGCTCTTCTTGCACTGTTTTGATCTTCCAAGGGTGTTTTTGCACCTAAACCTAAAACAAACACTTTAAACAAACTTAAAACAAAAATCAATCAAAACATTAACTAAAAACACATAAAAATCATACTAAAAACAAGTACAAAAATGATCTAAACACCTACGCCGGAGATGAAGTATCTAGCAACGACTCAATCACTTGCTCGCCTAAAACAATGGAGCCTGAACAAATTCAAAGGATGGTGGATGAAGCCCTTAATGCCCAAATGGAAGAAATCAAAGAGGCCCTAGCTGAGACCATGAAGAACCAATTGACTGCAATCTTAGAGAATCATGTCGAGGCATCTGCTAGCACTAAAAAACCAAAGGATAAAGGGAAGACTAAAGTTAGTGAAGTGGTTTTTGATGATGAAAAGGTGATCATTGATGATGATGATGATTGGGATCAATACTACCAAGAGGTTCAAGAAAAGAAGAAAGAACCAAAGGCTGTTGAGAAGGCAACTATTGAAAAGATTGAGACATCCGATGTTGAAAAGATGATTGCTGATTTAGAAAAGAAATTTGAGAAGAAGCTGAAAATCGAAGAGAAGTCTGAGATCGACAAACTATTTGAACAAGATGATGAGGTCCCTTATAAGTTCAAGATGCCTTCCTTTGCTAAGTACAATGGCACCGGAAATCCCCATCTTCATGCGAAGCAGTATATCACTGCCATGCAATCTGCCCGAGCTACTAAGGCTCAAACCCTAAGGTACTTTATGCTCTCATTGGACCCTGCTGTCCAAAATTGGTTCAATACCTTAGATGATGGAACACAAAAGAGTTGGGATCTACTTTACAAAGCCTTCATCCAACAATATGGATATAATGTTGAGTTGGAAGTTACCTTGATGGAAGTAGAGTCCATTAGGTAAAGGCCGAATGAGAATTTTGTGGACTATGTGAAAAGGTGGAGAAACAAGGCCGCTTTACTCAAGAAGAGGCCCGATGAATCCGATCAAATAAGGATGATTGTGAGAGGGGTGTTGCCTAATCTTCCTGAGAGGATGTTTCATACACTCATCCGTGATTTCAAAGATCTTCTCCAAGCTAGTCTGCAAATTGAAGAGTGGGAAAGAGAGAAGAGCTGCTTTGCAACAAAAAGGAATGAGAAAGGGAGCTATCAACTTGGTAGCCAAAGCATGCAAAAGGCCGTCGGTGTTAATGTTACTAACCAAGGAACAAGGAGACAATTTTTGGAATTGGGAAAACTGATGTCTTGGGTTCTCAACAAGCTTCAAAGAAAAGGATTGCTACAACCCTTAAACCCTCGTCCTTTGCCTAACCCTCTCCCACCTAATTTTGACACCAAAGCATTTTGTCAATTTCACCAAATGCAAGGACATGACACAGATAGATGTGTGAGGTTAATACATGAGATCCAAGACCTAATCGATAGTGGCAAGCTACCCGAGCCAGATAAGCCCAACACCAAAGACAATCCATTACCAAGGTTCAATAGAGTACCTCCACCGGCAACCTTCATGGTGGGAAAAGGATTGGAAGAAGATTTTGTTTTATCATCCTTTCAAGATGGAAATATTGAAGATGTGAAGGGAAAAGAAGCCTAACTCAATGAACTTTCCTTAGCTTGAATATTGCTTTTTAATTTTACTTTCTTTAATATTAAATTGGAACAATCTTATTTTTTTCAAATTTAAAGTTGCTTGAATAAATTACTTTCATCAAAATTTTTGTTGGTCTTTGTTCATTTTGATGCTCAACCAATGAGGAATCTAGCTTGATAATTCATGAATTAATATATTTATGCATCATGACTCGAATGACTTTACTAGGTGAGGGAATTACTCTATATAGCATTGAGTTGTGTATGCTTACTTAGAGAGGGCTCCTGCATAATTATCTTTGTCTAGGTCCTAGTCAGTCTTAGAACATGCTTTGACAAACTTTTGAGGCGAAATTGATCTAGGCATTGTTTGGTTAGCCAACAACTAGTATCCACCCAATTAAATATCAATCCCTAGTTGTCCCTTTGAGCCTTCATAAAATTTTAGCTTTCTTTTTATTGGCTTACAAACCCCAATAACCTACCCTGAGTTGTTGTGATACTTTTGACAAGTCTTATGATTACTAAGATGAATAGGCAAGAAGATCAAAGAAAGCAATGATTAGTCAAGATCATGAGGAAAGTTAAAGTTTCAAGACCGTGAAGATAGTTGAAGTTCTCAAGACCATGAAGATAGTTGAAGTTCTCAAGATCATAAGGATAGTTGATGTTCTCAAAACCATAAGGGTAGTTGAAGTTTTTCTAATATCTCTAATATATCAACATCAACATCAGAGTAACAAATGATTTATCCCTATTAAAGAAGATTTATGTTACTCAACTTATCCATTATTGGAAGCCCAAGTTAGTATAAACCTAGACAACTCTTTTTAGAGCTAAAAAAACAAAAAAAGAGAAAAAAGAAGAAAACAAAAGAAAAACAAAAGAGAAAAGGAAGAAAGATAAAATCTAAAAAGGTTGTTCAAAAAGCCAACTGAGTTCTCTTTTACCTAAGACAGCAAAAGGCTTCCATTTTATAGATTGACTTTAATTGGTCCCAACACAACCAAAGATTCAATCAAAATCAAAGAAAAAAGAGGAAGACCATCCAGTTCTTGAATGTTTTGTACTTTATAGTCCTACAAGAAAGAAGGACAAAATGATAAAAGAAAGGGAAGAGTAAGGAAAGAGAAAGAAAAGGGAAGAGTAAGAAAAATAAAGAGGAAAAAAGGGAAAAGAAGAAAAGAAACAGATTTGGGTCTTAAACTTTTTGCAAGGGCAAAAACTGCCCTAATCAAGATCCAGATTAATGCCGAGAAGATAGAAGGAATTCAGAGTCTAGAAAGATTACTCCCAACTGTCTAAAGTTCCAACAAGAAATTTGTAGTGTGAGGGTTTGTCCATTGTGTCACACCAGCTCCCATCTCAAAATGGCCTCCACTTTAACCCATGTCCCCTATAGACCCCGTTTCAAGCCTATCAAAGACCTGTTGATCTCTCTTGGTAGGTAGAGTCTATTAGTGGAGATAGTTTGGATAAGCATGCATATGAGATAGACAATATTTAAACTCAAATGAGACCTTTGGCCAAGCAATGTGTATGTGCCTATCTGAAGTGCAACAGTTCTTGCTTAAATAGAAATGATTCTCGAGTTTAGTACGGTAACTAGGGTTGTCATGTTATAGATATATTAATTTGGAAAAATTAAGTCCTGAGGTACATTGACATCGATTTGGCAAAGCCAACATTTGATTTCAAAATCAAAATTCAAAAAAAAAAGAGTGTTTTGTCATACAAAGCCTTCAAGTTAAGGGAAGTATGTTGAATTGATTATTGGCAAGGTCATGAAGAAACTACCAACTGACAAGCTGAAACATAGTTTGAAATGGATACATCCCTGACTCTGCTGCTTAGGGTCTTCACCACTCATGTTTTCAACATCTTGAAGATAAAAGCCAAATGCAAAGCTTTTGATCATTTTAATGCGAGACTTGAACGAGCGTCAAAAAGGAACCAATGAGAACACTTTTGCTAATCACCTCGGTCTGTGAGTTGATGGAACAACTGTAAGTATTATTCATGCATATCATGCATACATGAGCATATTACATCACACTTTCTTGTCTTAATGAATAGCAAACACCCTGCGAATTAAAGAATCAAAAGAAGATATTGAATCAAGGGGGCATGGAAAGCCTATTCGCTTGTGGAAGCCCCAGTCACTTTGCAATGAGAAGAAATGCGTGCTTATGCAAAGAACTAGACAAGAAAAAAACCAATCAAAGCTTGCACGAAAGAAAAAAATCCTTGGGGGGCAAGGAAAGGATATAAGATCCAATCAAAATTGGAGAAAAAAGGAAAAGCAGTTGCAAGGGAAAAGTGGTTAAAGTGCAAAAACTCCCTTGGAAGATCAGAACAAGGAAAACATGGATCAAGCAAGACATGGCCAAGCCAAATCAAGCTTGGCCGTGTCGCCTCAATGGAAATCTTGGCAGAACATGACACGGGCAGGAGACATGGCCAAGCCACTAGCCGTGTCTCACCTAAAGGGCAAAGCCAAGAAAGACCAAGCAAAGAGAGAAGGGAAGCAGTAGGTGACACTGGCAGGCAACATGGCCAAGCCACTGGCCGTGTCACATGACGCGACCACAAGCTTGGTCGTGTCCCATCCTAAGCCAAGAATAAAGAAGAAACAAAGAAAAAACACAGAAGTTGACACACCCAGGGGACACGGCCAAGCCACTGGCCGTGTCACTCCCATCTTCAAAGAACAAAAAAGACCCGATCTCAAAGGATGAAGATCCATTTTCAAGGGTGAAGACCCGATCTCAAAGGATGAAGATCCATTTTCAAGGGGGAAGACCCGATCTCAAAAGATGAAGATCCATTTTCAAGGGTGAAGACCCAAACTCAAAGGATGAAGATCCATTTTCTAGGGTGAAGACCCAATCTCAAAGGATGAAGATCCATTTTCAAGGGTGAAGACCCGATCTCAAAGGATGAATATCCATTTTTAAGGGTGAAGACCCAATCTCAAAGGATGAAGATCCATTTTTAAGGGTGAAGACCTGATCTCAAAGGGTGAAGATCCATTTTGATGGTGAAGAATCACAATGCATAAAACAGCCGGAGCAGTCAGACTTCTCAAATGATAAAAGGTCAGTCAAACTCAATCTAGGGTCCAAGCACCCATTCTCGGGTCCAAGTACCCAAGCTCGGGTCCAAGTACCCAAATCAAATCAATCTCGGGTCCAAGTACCCAATCCCGGGTCCAAGTACAAAAATTAAATCAATCTCGGGTCCAAGTACCCAAATCAAATCAATCTCGGGTCCAAGTACCCAAATCAAATCAATCTCAGGTCCAAGTACCCAATACCGGGTCCAAAACCCAAATTTTCCTTAAGTCCAGAATCTAGAATTATCCTTGAGTCCAGAACTTGTGTAACACCCCCATACTCTATATAAGTACTATACATATACCAAGTATACATACAATACGTATATAAAGTATAAGAATGTCACTTTTCGTTTCCAATTAAAAACCTTTATCCAAGTTTAAGCAATATTGCATTAATTTAAAGAGCATTTACAAAAATCATTATTCTTATAAAAAATACAACATAATTAAAGTCATACATGTATGCATCACCTTCTAGTTGGTCTCGAGACACTCTTGCCCTTCCCGTGGCATAACAGCTGGACTTCCAGATCAACCGCATAACCACCTGCGCGATTACACCACCGCGCTAAGCCTGAGAGCTTAGTAATACAAATAAATATAAAATATATACTTTACATAAAGATCATACCTTATACTTTTAGCATCATGTTTTATTGTTTTCTTACCCTGTTTTCCTTTCTCAAAGCATTCTTCATATATTCCCACTGATCTCATAAATCATACACATATTTATATAGAACATTCACAAAACTATACTTACCATTTCTATCTCATATACATATACATATACATCATTTTAACAAATCACTATTCAATGATCTATCCAAACCTTCATTAGAACAATTCTCACAAATTCCACATTCATAAACATTTTACACATCATACTATATTCTCATAAACTCATATCTCAACAAAACTCCTCAAGCCATATTCATTTTCAATATATCATTACACACATTACCAAATCATACTTCATAACATTATTTTATTCACAAATTTATCAATCATGAAACACACTTCCAACAAAAGCAACCATAGATCTCATTACTCATTTAGTTCAACATTTGGATATCACATTAACAACAAAGACAGACTCGGGCCCAAACAAAACACTAACATGCCATTCCATTATCAGAGTTAATGCTTTGGTTTAATCATCACATTTATCATTATCCCAACTAGACTTCAAGGATTTAGGTTTAACCAAGCTTCAAGGGTTGTAACATCTCAATTAGGCTTCAAGGATTTGACCCAACCAAGCTTCAAGGGGAGTAAAACATGTTAAACTTCAACCCAACTTGGCTTCAAGGATCAAGTCCAACCTAACTTCAAGAGATTGTTACTCATATTAGGCATGCCACCAATAACAAACTCTGAAAATGGAATAACACATTAGCTATACAATTCATTTATCAATTTCATTCTCAATTGAATTATCATAACCAATAACAATGGCTTCACATGTCATTTGAATCATCATAGCAAATAACAATGGCTTCACATGTCATTTGAATTATCATTGCCAATCACAATGGCCTCATATCTCAATTTATGTTATGACCTTTCATTATTCGAGTATACATAATCAATTACCCCATCATATCACTCACATTATACATATAGCATCATTAGTATCACATTTCAAATACATTATTCATATAACACATCACCATTCACAAGACTTACAATGCATAGTACATAACCTTGTTCATATAATATCATATGCATTATCAAATGTAAGTTCAATTCCAATCATTTAAGAAGAACAAAAACCAAACACAGTAACCAACACACCCAAGGGACACGGCCAAGCTTGTGGCCGTGTCTCTCAATCCAACATTTCAGTAGCAAACACGGGCACAGGACACAGCCAAGCTTGTGGCCGTGTCTCTCAAAACCAATTGGCAGTGACCAACACTGGCATAGAACACGGCCGTGTCTCCTCAAAATCCACCCAACACGGCCAAAATTCCCTTGTCTTGGTCGTGTCTCTCATGAATTGGCCGTGTCTCTCCTTGCTTTTGGCTGTGTCACTCATGGATTGAAACCCTAAAATACACAAGTCTCCTCTAATTGCACTCAAACTCATCATACACAAAATAGTATGGTTCAAATGAATGGAATCAATGTTCTAAACACAAATTCTACATGTTTATCACAATATTCACCTTATTAAAACACATCCACAAAACATTTAAACACATACTATCTCAAAACCCTAAAACCAACATCCTTCTCCATCTTCCAAAATCAACATCCACCACTTCCAACAACAACACCTATTTAAACTCTTAACTTAAAACCAAATTTAAAACTTGAAAACACATTACAAACACATCTCCTCATCAAATCAACAAACCCTAATTAACTTCAAATACCACTTCACAAGAATAAAAGAAATCAAAGAAAAGAACTTACCTTAGTTATAAACTTCTTGAATCATCACTTGATCACTTAATCTTCCTTCAATTTGAGCTTAACTCTTCAAGATCTTCTCTTTGTCTCTTGCTTTCCTTTGTCTATGGAGGAGCCGGCCAACAATGGAGAAGAAGAAGAAATCATGAAGAAAACAAAGTCAATTCCTCTTTAAATCTCCACCAAGAGTTTTTAACCAAACAATTACCTATATACCCTTATCCATTTAACTAACCTCTTGTCTCTTATATGCCCATATAAGTAATTTCACCTATCACAAATGAAAATATCTTCTTGCATTGACTCTCCCTTGACCAACTTATATGTTATATATATTATCATATAAACAACATATACATTTCTCTCTAAACCCTCTTTTCTTTCCCAAAACACATATACATAAGCATTCACTTTCCAATTCCTTTTTTTCTTTCAAATCAACATATACATTCAATCCCATTTAAAACAACAACAACAACAACATCAACAACAACAACATTCAAAACTTCTAGGGCATATATGGGGATATTACAATTCTCTCCCCCTTAAATAATTTCATCCTCGAAATTATCCAGCACGACAACAACCCATTTAAAACAAATCACCATTTTAATTTTCATATGAAAACAATCGTATTCTTACACTATAATTTCATCGAATCTCATAACTTCTACTCTCCCCCTTAGAGATACTCATCTTCTCTGAAATTCATAATTCATCATTGTATAGGTATATATATATATCTTTGCATCTTATTACTTTCTCAACAAAGCAATCAAGATAACTCATAACATCTCTAATGACCTTTATCTTTGTACTAGAGTCAGATTATCACTTTATCTCTTTAGAGATATTTCCTTAATTTTAACCTCAAAAATCATTAATTAATATCTTAGCATTGTTTATTCCATTCTTACAATCGCTTTCAAAATAAACATTTACCAAACCTCAATGGATAACAATATCCTTACTTTCTTTAGCTTGCTTCTCACTTAATATAATTATTAGTACAATACCTTTAAACTTACTTAACAGATAAACAACATTTCCCTTTTTCTCATCATGAACAAATGATATAATTCAATTTATTTATGTTTATTCATAAGCCAGAATATTACATCATACATATTACTATTTAAATTTTACACTCCCAGTACAATTGTACGTATCAAATCTCAATATTGACTCGCAACTTTAGCGAAATCTAGATCAATCGATCTATCTATCACAATATACTAACATTTAAACCTTATTCGATTCAAACTAACAGTTAACTTATCGAAATTTATCATTGGATTTCACACAATATATACATATATATAACCTAATTTCATTAGGTCAAATTTATATTCACATTCTAATCTTTTTATATTCATAAATTCAATCAATAAGAATCATGCTTATAAATATACATTTCATTATTTCAATAATTATATTATCATTTCTCATACTCATTCAAAGTTTATCAGTATAGCCAACCACTATGGCTTCATAAACAAACTTTTCCCCAACCAGATCGGTAGTCCAAGTTCGGTTGCCCAACACAATGGGTCCGCATGGTTCTGCAGGAGACAGACAAGTCCGTTCATTTATCTTTTCACAATTCATTTCTCATAATCAATTAATCATTCTACCTCAATTATAATTCATTTCCAACATCATTGCCAACAATCATGGTTTCTCATCACATCAAGATAGTATACACATATATCATCAATTATTTTGAACATCTCATTATTCAATCATATCATCTAGACATGTTTCAATCATATCATTTCCTTTTATTATTTCTTCACTTCACATATTATTACTATATTTATATAATTATTTTTCTATCACATAATTCATAGCTGAAAACCTTATCACAATTCTCTTCCCTTGCGTTACCTCTCATAATTATAATTAATTTTTTTTTAAACATAGAAATTATAAGATATAACTTCACCAATCATATCTTTTAACCATGTTTCTGGAAATATAGTTATCAATCTCACCAAAACTGTACTACAGTTATATCATCTCAGTTCTAAATCTGAAGATAATAAAACTAATCAACTAGTCACACTAACCAAATCATATTACCTTAATATATTAACAATCACGCCTGGGGTTTGTAAATCAATATTGTTCTTCTATTATTTGATTTCCAGCCTTTACGATTATAAGGCTAGATTGTATCACAAAAATTATATATATATATATATTCCAAACTTTTATTACACCAAGAGTTAACACATTTTAAATTTCATCTCAAAATAGTTTGCTTTTGATTATTTGATTATCATTAACCTAACTCATGTTCAATAATATTATCTTTAACATTTTCTACGCCAACTTTCAATCATATACAAATCTTACACAAGTTTTATTCATTACTCCATTTCCAATCCATCTTTTCTAAAAATTTTTCAATACATTACTCTTTCCTTACAATTTCTTATTATACACTTATACATAAAATTTTTCTACACACAAATACTTTGAGTTCCAAAACATCTTATGATCGCCTCATTTAGTTATTGCCATAACAATTCCACTGTTCAATATCACCCAAATCCATTCTCATTTTCTATTTCATCACATAATCTATTCTACGAAAATTTAATCTCTATTAGATCCACTACTATATGCAATCTCATTTCTAATACCATTAAACATACAATGGTATAAAATAATAAACATATTATATACACATATTCATAATGTGACTCTCTTCCCACCTTTCTTACATATATTCATTACATTCATGTTGAAAATTCCTTTCACATATCCTTTATATATATACACATAATTATGCAATTTATTAAATTTCTCTTTTGCATATAGTTTATACAAATTTAATATTTATCACTTTCCTTTGACTATTATCATTCTCATTCTTTTAACATAACTTAAGTTATTCATTAACTTCAATAAATATATACACTCTACTTATAATATTATTTCACAAAGATCTTAATCACATTTCCAATGTGATATCTGTCTCACATTTATCTTTAAATACCTTTAACATATCTTTCATATTCATTTTCATCCTTTCCAATCAAATTACTTAAAGTAACTCATTTTCATTTGCTCAATTCCTTTTCTTTTCTTTTATTTCAAACCAAATTTTCCTACTATCAATCTCATCCCCCAATTCTTAATACTTTCATGTGCACTACTATTCATTTCGTATATCTCATATATTAAATACATTAAACTATCAATATCTAAATGATCTTTATCCACATTCCATTAAAACTATAGATTTTCTACTTACTAGTTTCCTTAAACTTCAATTTATTCATCTCATTCTCTTAATATCAACTTTAAAACATCTTATATGTATATACCACAAAGCAACATCAAAACATATATGTTTCACCATTACTAAGCTCATTCCAAAACTCTAAATATCACATATTACCATCATTTATATGAGCTTTTACAATATTCAAACATATCACATTGCTAACATTGAAATCACCATGTTTGCATTAAAATAACAATACAACAACACCAATATCTCTTTATACTTAACCAACATCATCTCTTTTTCCTTTTAAACAAAACCTTAAATTTTCATATTCACACCTTAAATTATCACACTTAATCTATACCAATCAACTCATTCAATAAATCACCGTACTATTTTCATTTAAATAATATATCTTTCCATATTACCCATCCAACAATATTTTCTCTTTCTAGAAATCCAAACATAAAGTTTATTAGAAAGAGGTTCAAATAGTAGAGGAAAGATTACATACTTTAATCTTAATTTTGTTTTTAACTCATTTCCAACTTTATTCTTCTAGCCATTTCTTTATATGTCAAACACATGTCAATAATCAAACTTTTTACTTATAAATTCCATATCATTCTTTTATATTGCAATCACCTTTCAATTATCAACATTTCAAAATTTGCTTTCATATAAAACCTCATTTACGCACTATCATCTATCTCATGTAATTCAGATACATCACAAATCACATAATGCCACGTTCGAGACCAACCTAGATGTGAATGCATATGCATGTATCACCAATTGCATTTCAAAACTCTTCCTTTTTAATTCTATTTAAACTCTTCAAAAAATTTTTTTTTTTAATTTCACTTAGGCCGAGAATCTCGAACCTAAGATATGATACCAAAATAATTGTAACACCCCCATACTCTATATAAGTACTATACATATACCAAGTATACATACAATACGTATATAAAGTATAAGAATGTCACTTTTCGTTTCCAATTAAAAACCTTTATCCAAGTTTAAGCAATATTGCATTAATTTAAAGAGCATTTACAAAAATCATTATTCTTATAAAAAATACAACATAATTAAAGTCATACATGTATGCATCACCTTCTAGTTGGTCTCGAGACACTCTTGCCCTTCCCGTGGCATAACAGCTGGACTTCCAGATCAACCGCATAACCACCTGCGCGATTACACCACCGCGCTAAGCCTGAGAGCTTAGTAATACAAATAAATATAAAATATATACTTTACATAAAGATCATACCTTATACTTTTAGCATCATGTTTTATTGTTTTCTTACCCTGTTTTCCTTTCTCAAAGCATTCTTCATATATTCCCACTGATCTCATAAATCATACACATATTTATATAGAACATTCACAAAACTATACTTACCATTTCTATCTCATATACATATACATATACATCATTTTAACAAATCACTATTCAATGATCTATCCAAACCTTCATGAGAACAATTCTCACAAATTCCACATTCATAAACATTTTACACATCATACTATATTCTCATAAACTCATATCTCAACAAAACTCCTCAAGCCATATTCATTTTCAATATATCATTACACACATTACCAAATCATACTTCATAACATTATTTTATTCACAAATTTATCAATCATGAAACACACTTCCAACAAAAGCAACCATAGATCTCATTACTCATTTAGTTCAACATTTGGATATCACATTAACAACAAAGACAGACTCGGGCCCAAACAAAACACTAACATGCCATTCCATTATCAGAGTTAATGCTTTGGTTTAATCATCACATTTATCATTATCCCAACTAGACTTCAAGGATTTAGGTTTAACCAAGCTTCAAGGGTTGTAACATCTCAATTAGGCTTCAAGGATTTGACCCAACCAAGCTTCAAGGGGAGTAAAACATGTTAAACTTCAACCCAACTTGGCTTCAAGGATCAAGTCCAACCTAACTTCAAGAGATTGTTACTCATATTAGGCATGCCACCAATAACAAACTCTGAAAATGGAATAACACATTAGCTATACAATTCATTTATCAATTTCATTCTCAATTGAATTATCATAACCAATAACAATGGCTTCACATGTCATTTGAATCATCATAGCCAATAACAATGGCTTCACATGTCATTTGAATTATCATTGCCAATCACAATGGCCTCATATCTCAATTTATGTTATAACCTTTCATTATTCGAGTATACATAATCAATTACCCCATCATATCACTCACATTATACATATAGCATCATTAGTATCACATTTCAAATACATTATTCATATAACACTTCACCATTCACAAGACTTACAATGCATAGTGCATAACCTTGTTCATATAATATCATATGCATTATCAAATGTAAGTTCAATTCCAATCATTTAAGAAGAACAAAAACCAAACACAGTAACCAACACACCCAAGGGACATGGCCAAGCTTGTGGCCGTGTCTCTCAAAACCAATTGGCAGTGACCAACACTGGCATAGAACACGGCCGTGTCTCCTCAAAATCCACCCAACACGGCCAAAATTCCCTTGTCTTGGCCGTGTCTCTCATGAATTGGCCGTGTCTCTCCTTGCTTTTGGCCTTGTCACTCATGGATTGAAACCCTAACATACACAAGTCTCCTCTAATTGCACTCAAACTCATCATACACAAAATAGTATGGTTCAAATGAATGGAATCAATGTTCTAAACACAAATTCTACATGTTTATCACAATATTCACCTTATTAAAACACATCCACAAAACATTTAAACACATACTATCTCAAAACCCTAAAACCAACATCCTTCTCCATCTTCCAAAATCAACATCCACCACTTCCAACAACAACACCTATTTAAACTCTTAACTTAAAACCAAATTTAAAACTTGAAAACACATTACAAACACTTCTCCTCATCAAATCAACAAACCCTAATTAACTTCAAATACCACTTCAAAAGAATAAAAGAAATCAAAGAAAAGAACTTACCTTAGTTATAAACTTCTTGAATCATCACTTGATCACTTAATCTTCCTTCAATTTGAGCTTAACTCTTCAAGATCTTCTCTTTGTCTCTTGCTTTCCTTTGTCTATGGAGGAGCCGGCCAACAATGGAGAAGAAGAAGAAATCATGAAGAAAACAAAGTCAATTCCTCTTTAAATCTCCACCAAGAGTTTTTAACCAAACAATTACCTATATACCCTTATCCATTTAACTAACCTCTTGTCTCTTATATGCCCATATAAGTAATTTCACCTATCACAAATGAAAATATCTTCTTGCATTGACTCTCCCTTGACCAACTTATATGTTATATATATTATCATATAAACAACATATACATTTCTCTCTAAACCCTCTTTTCTTTCCCAAAACACATATACATAAGCATTCACTTTCCAATTCCTTTTTTTCTTTCAAATCAACATATACATTCAATCCCATTTAAAACAACAACAACAACAACATTCAAAACTTCTAGGGCATATATGGGGATATTACAACTTGAACCGGGCCCAGAACCGAAATTTTCTTTAGGTCCAGAACCTAGAATTTTCCTTGAGTCCAGAACTCAAACCAGGTCCAGAACCCAAAACCTCAATTGTTTCATCAAAAATTAAGTCTTATTGCTTTTCATTCTCTTTCACTAAGGTTTCAGATCATTCAAGCAGGGGGCAAACTGTAGACCCTTAATTTTTGACCCAATCCGGTCCAATATGTTTTATTTAGTCTAAAATGATTTTTGTTGTCTAATTGGTCCAAAATAATTTTTGTTAGATAATTTTTGCTTTAGTATCTAATTTTTATTAATAAAAAATAAAAATAAAAATCAGAGTCGGAAAAATTGGAGATGAAAAAATCATCGCGCGGGCCCGTGGGCACGAGCCTGGGGGCATTTCGCCTGCAGGAAATTCCTGCGGGCGAAATCACTGTGCTATTTCGCATGCAGAACTTTTCTGCCTGCGAAATAGCCAGGCAGAAATTTTTTGCCTGCGAAATAGCTTACGGGCCCGCTCCTCGTGCGCTGCCGCAGCCAGCTGCAACATATTTTTTTCGCCAGCGCAGTTTTTCCGCAGCAGTTTTTTTTTTGGTAGCGCAAATTTTCCAACGCAAATTTTTCGAAACCTAATCCAATTAGGTTTTGGTTTCTTTTTTTTTATTAATATTACTTACCTTAGCTAATTAGGAATAAACAACCTCAAACCACTATAAATAAGGACCAAAGGCAATTAAAAAAGGGGTAGCAAAAATCCAAGAGTAGTTTGGAAAATTTGAAACCAAATCAAGGAAGGAAAAGAAGAAATTCAATTCAACTCTTTTCTGGAACAGCAGCAGCATGATTTAGAGGATTCAAAGGCAAAAAAAGGCTTGTCTTCGGAGCTAGTTCATCCAAGAAGAATTATTTTTGGAGAAATCATCAAAAGAAGGTGTGTGTTAATTAATTTTCTTTAATTATTTTTTTTACACAGTAGCAAATTTATGAAATCAAAATTAAAAACCTTTGAACTTTAATTTAGTTTTTCTAAAGCCAAAAAAACCCTATTTCATTCTTTTATTTTCCAAAAAGCTTAAAATTGTTATTTTTTCTTCTTAAAAATCTTAAAATTCTAATTGAACATATTTTTCAACAAAACTAAGATATACATTTTGCTTCTTTTAAAATTTTAAAGTAGGTTCTAATTCATTCAAAAAGCCTTAAAAAACATCTTTTCTACTTATAAAAACTTTAATTTATTTGTTTAACTTCATAAAACTTCATGAAATTATCAAATTAATTTCCAAATTCTTAAAAATTATTCATCACCCGAGACCCTAAATTCCAAAATATCAAATCCAAATTCAACTTCCAAAATTCAAAATAATGAACACTAACCCTTTTAAAACCTTAAACCCTAATTTTTATGAATCCTAATCCTTTTAAAACATTAAAAAACATAAAAACATAAAAACCTAAATTTTACACAGTAGCTTAGGAACCCAACAACCAAAAATCACAAATTAAAGTATTTTAAAGTGTTTAAAACCCTAGTTTCATGATATCATCATTCAAACCTTAATTTTGTTAATCAAAGAGTCTTACCAACCCTTTAAAACATAAAACCCTAATTTATTTTAATTCCATAAAAAGTCGCAATAGCCATAATTGGACTTTTATTTGCTTTATTCAATTTCATGCTTGATTATACTTTGATTTATTTCTTATGCTTTAATTTATTTAATTTCAATACTTGATTTATTTAATTTATCATGGATGGATGTTTATTTTATATTTTGATTAATAGCTTTGATGAATGATTTATTTATGATGAATGATTATTTACTTTTATCAATTAATTTAGATTTCCAAAAGTTGTAAGAGGTATGTTTCCACTTGGTGGGTACCTCATTAGTTAAACATCATGTAATTTAATTTGCTTTTCTATTTTAGAACCTATGTAAAGGGCATGTTTCTACCTTTTTGTGGGTGTCCTATTTAGGCATGTGACGTAAGGACATGTTTCCATCCTTGGATGGGTGTCCATTTATTTGCTTTGTTTGGACATTGCTTTGATTTTAATATATTGATGTTTTCTTTTAATTATTGTGTGTAATATGGATATTGTTATTATATTTAAGAATTTTATAATATTAAGACCTGTAAAGGAGGCCGGTTCCAATGAACCGGGCGTTGTGGGGGTGCTGGGCTATTTCTCACCTTCCCCACACGTACCCAACTTTTCGAACCCATTAGGGGGTTGGGGATTCCTTAGGAATCGAGTCATCCACCCCTTTCTTTTTCCCTGCCTGTCCGGGTGGCGAATCCATTTTCTCCGGACTTCGGTCCATGTTCTCTAAGGCCCCGAGCCTAAACAGTGCCAAAGTCGCAAGAACCATTCCACCGAGAGTGGGGGCGAAAATCCCCGCTCACATATATATTGATGAGTCATTGATGATTTTAAATAGTTTAAAGAGCAAGATAAAGAAAACAAAGAAGTGTATATACAAATTGATTGAGTAATGAAAGTAAGAATGTGAGATTTACATGATGTGTTCTTATGGAATACTTGATAGTAACATTATTTGGTGATTGAAGACAAGTTATAGATTATATAAAGAAGTGTTAAAGAGTCAACTAATACTAATTGATTACAATAGAAAAAAAGGAATTGATAATGTGAAAAGGAAAGAATGTAGTGAGATTTGAAGATAATTTAACCTTTCTAGTGATGATATACTATGGATCAAGTTACAAATATATTGGCCATACTAGATTAAGTTATATATATATAAGTGTATGGACAGGTGTATTTATGTAGAAGTTTCTTTCTTCTTATTCCTTCTTCCTCCTTCATCCACATTCATCATCATCAACACAACCAAAACTTCTTCTTTCTTCCTTCTTTTCAAGAACTTTAGCCAGAATTTAAGAGAAAATCATATCTAGCTCTAAGCTTTTAAAACAATAAGCTAGAAAAGGTGAGATTATCAGCAAGTGATTAAAGAAAAAGAGAGAAAAGAGAGAAGAAAAGAGATTTTAAAAGAGGTATGTGCTTTTGTATTTTAATTTACAAATATTTGAATTTTTATGATTTTTAATGTTTGAATTAGTTGATTGAGTCATCTATAATGAATTATTACTAAAAAGAATTGGTTAAATGGATTGATGAGTGAAAAATGAGTTAAAGGAACTTATAGTGATGAGTATGATTCTTAATTCAATCATTAAAAGAGTTGAGTGGTTTGATGTTGTTTTTAGCCATGAGTGGTGGTTAAAGATTGATTAATTGATGTTTGAGTAAAGTATTTGATATAGACTCTTTCTATGTCAAAGAAACTAGTTTTTGATTCATTTTTATCATATATCTTGAGTATATGGTGTTTCAGTGGTTGAGTGTACGAAACACAGAATTTTGCTTGATACAGTCAGTGACATGCCCATGTCACTGGGCGTGTCAACAATGTTGTGTTTCAATATTGGAGACACGACCAGTAACACGCCCGTGTCATTGGGTGTGTCATAGCTACTGTGATGAAAGATAAATGACACGGCCAATGACATGCCTATATCGTTGGGCGTGTCATAGCTACTGTTATGCAAGTTAAGTGACACAGGCAGTGACATATCCATGTAGTTGGGCGTGTCAAAGCTTTTGTAAAATGGGCAAGTGACAATGTCATTGACATGCCCATGTCATTGGGCATGTCACTTGAAGAATTTGCCTAAAGTAGTTCTTTTCCTTGTCTTTCGTCTGTGATTACGACCTAAATGACTATAAGGCCTCAAAGTGTAAAAGATTTTTAAATCAACCCTAACAAGTAGTGCAATAAATTTTGAATATATGATAAATATGTGTAATTCCAAGTGTTGATCAAAGAATTATTCCATTGAAGTGATATACATAATTTCGTGTTAATCAAAACTAATGAATTGCCCAAATCATACATTTTATATCTAGCTTTGGATTGAATGGCTAACCAGAGGAAGAATAGCCATAGTGATAGCGGGCACCTTGTTCCATTAATGGACACATTGTGTCATCATTGACGTGGGCATAGTTGTAATTATATATTCTTGAGATTTGGCATTAAAATTACTATACTAGCCTGTGATCTGAGTTTAGTATGTAACGACATATTTAATGAAGTTATCTAAATTAAAAATATATGTTAATATGATGTTATGAATAATGGAAGAAATGCAAATTAATAATATAAGTCAATTACTTAAAATCGACTTACTGTGTTACAATGTAAAAGTGATTGGTAATGTATTTATTAATGTTTACAAGTGAAAGTTCTAATGCATGGAATAGAAATGTTATGCTCAATTTATTGAATTGATCAATAACTTTCTAAGTGTTATAATGATTGAAAGTGTATATAATGATATAAGATACAAAGTGTCCCAAAATATATTACTAAATTTAAGTGCCAAAAAATTATATATTGAATGAAATTATCCTATATGTGAAAATGAAAATTATGACTTACTGAAAAATAAAATAAGCGTATTATGAGCAATGTTAACTAAAGAGAAGTTAAGTCCTAAATAAAATGATTCATAAAGAGAAAAGTTGCAATACCGAAAGTATAGTATAGCATGATGACTTTTATAGAGTTAAAGTTATTATTTTGTGTTTCAAGATATTATGTTGGTTTGTTATTAAAAATATGTAATATATTGAAATTTTTATTTAAAATGAGTATTATTACTATATTTTCATAAGTATTTTTCTTTAATATTAACAGACAAAATATATTTATACAAGCACCACTAAGCTTTGCTTAGTGTGTTAGAATTATTTTTTGACACGCAAGTATCATGTCATCGGAACAAGTTAAGCAGTGAAATTAAGGATCTTAGAAATTATCTACAGTACATATAAAGATCTTTAGTATATTGTACTTGTAAGTTATGAAGTTTTAGATTAGTGTGAATGATTATCAAATCAAGTAATGTTTTATATATTTATTTTGGATTGACAAACATATGATGATTATCTGATTTATAATTAATATTTGGATTATTGGAGATTTTGGAGATTGGTTTAAACGTTGGATTTATAAGTGTTATATTATATAGATTGTATTATTATTTGAAAATTTTTGAAAGGAAACTTTGCTGATGAAATGATTAGAGTATTGACAGTATATTGAGTAACATTCTCTGATAGTTCTAATGAGAATTGTCAGGGGATGCTACACGCTGGGCATCACTTGCCTTCGGGCTAGACACTGGGTGTCAATATGGACCAAAATAGTAACTCTGAAATTTGAATAGCATATTAGATCCTTTGGGCCCATGCTTGTGTTTGTTATTATGTGAATTGTAAAGTGTCAAACAATTGAGAAATATGTTTAAATAAAATGATATGTAATATGATATCCATGTGCATTGTGCATTGGCATTGCATTTAGCGCGATTAAAATTCATCGTGCAGGTGTCAGGGTAGATCCGACTAAGTCGGAGAGTTCTTCTAGTTCAAGTCATGTCTAGACGTGAGGTTTTGATTGTAGAGTTGATATCAAGATCAGAAACACTGCCATTAGCATGCATATATTTTTATACTATTACACATTTTGGAGATTATGTATATTACATTATGTTTCTAGTGTATATATGTTATAAATTAAAAAGAATATTTTTATAGGTAGATATATGGAAGTATATAAATGCTTTGAGAAAATATAGAGATATTGAGGAGGATGGATGAAATGTATTTTTGGGTTATTTAGGAGTGTTTATATGCGGGTTGTGTTTTTTATTGAATTTGGAAATGTCCAAATTACAGACAAAACTATGGCGAATTTTTTTCAGAGATTTTTAAGAAAAATACTTATTTTAGCACCTATGATTTATAATAATATTTTATTTGTTATTAAATATACATTTTAAAGTATATAAGATTTTAAATTTGAAAAGTAAAAATTTTTTATTAAACCGATCTGTAACATTTTTATACCGTATATGCTTATTTTACATCTACTGGGTGTATGTATTATACATATATAGGGTATAAGGGCGTTACATTTATTTTGGTATCAAAGTCTAGGTTTGGAGTTATCAACCTAGGTGGGTTGTTAGAGAGAAAAAATAGAGATTTTAAATATGGTTTTCAATTATGATACATGCTTTGGCACTGGCAGTTACAGTTTCTAATCTCTGATGTGATAATTTCTGCTGCATTTGCATATATAGGTTGTTATGGCATCTCGAACACATCAGTCTATAGAGGGTAGTGTAGAGAGTGTGGCTCCTGATGAGGGTAGAGTTGGAGCTAGAGTTGAGATTGCTGGAGAGGCACCTACTCTTGTGCCAGAGAGACTAGCAGTTGATGAGATTTCATCGGGCTGGGTACGGCATATGGTGGAGCTGTTGAGGCATGCTCCAGTTCAGCAGCTGCTGCTGACGCAGCTGCAGCCGCAGTGCCAATGAGGAAGTATGATAAGTTGAGAAAGTTTGGAGCTGAGGATTTTGTTGGTACTACAGACCCTGTTGTAGCATAGCAGTGGCTAGAAAGGGTCCAGAAAGTGTTCATCCAACTGCAGGCTACTCCGGAGAAGAAGTTTGATTATGCTAGTTCTCTTTTGCAGAGGGATGCATATGAGTGGTGGAAGATGGCTCCACATGACCTGGATGATCCACCAGTCCAAACCTATGATGATTTCCTATAGGAATTTGAGTAGAAGTATACTCCGAGGGAGTATAAGGATGTGAAGAAGATAAAGTTCTTGAGTTTGAGGCAGGACACCAAGACAGTGACAGAGTATGAGATAGAGTTTATCCGGTCAAGCAATTATGCTGGAGGGATCATTTTCAATGACATTGACTGATGCCGGAGGTTTAAGGAGGGGCTGAGACCCTCTATTATGTATATTATAGAAGGCTCTCGATATCAGAATTTTTCTCAATTGGTTGTAGTTGCTAGGAGTATAGAGAGAGCACAGGGTCTTGCAACAGTTGCTAAGGTTAAGGAGACCAAAGATAGGAGACCCCAGAGTGAGGTAGGGTCTTTGTTAGTGAATAGAGGCTAAGAGGGATATTTTCAGAGGTTCAGTAGGAGATAGAGGCAGTTTTGAAAGTTAGTACAACAGCAAAGATAGAGACAGAGACCTAGAGTTTTTATGGCTAGTGCTTCAACCCCAGTGGCTCAAAGGCCTGCTACACCTACCTATGTACATTTTGGTAAGGTTCATGGAGGTGTCTGCTGGAGGAGAGGTGCATCAGAAGTGTGTTTCAGATGTGGGACCATTTTATTAGAGATTGTCCAGAGCCACCAGAGGATAGACAGACAGATACTGCAGCTTCTCAACTCAGTGTCAGAGGGGGTCATGGTGGCAAAGGTTTTAGTAGAGGTGGTCAATCTGGAACTAGTCAGAGAGGTGATTTTACAGCTAGGGGTAGAACAGATGAGGCAGGGCCATCACAGTGGGTCTATGTGATGCATAGGCAGCCGGGTGCTTCAGCTGTTATTGCTGGTACTTTTCTTTATTCAGTACTTCAGTTCTTGCATTGATAGACCTTGGGTTGACTCATTTCATACATCAGTGCATCCATCTTGCTTGTGAGTGATTTGCATTCTGAGTCCCTAGGATTTGATATTTTGGTGACAAATCCTTTAAGGCACGGTGTTGTGATTAGTAGGGTGCACCGAGACAGTTTGGTTGTTGTTCAAGATGAGGAGTTTCTCAGTGACCTAATTGACATGCCTTTCAGGGAGTATGATTTGATTTTGGGCATGGATTGGTTATCTAGGCATGGGGCTATGGTAGACTATCAGTAGAAATGTGTTACCCTGAGAACATGTGATGGTAAGGATGTGATGGTATCTGGTGAGTAGAGGCATCTTTCATCCATGTTTGTTTTAGTTGTTTCAACTAGGAGGATGATTCGGAAGGGATGTGAGGCTTATCTTGCTCATATTGTAGATACCAAAGTAGTGGGGTCCCAACTTAATAGTATACTCATAGTTATTGAGTTTTTAGATGTTTTTCCCGATGAGTTATAAGGGTAGCTCCTGAGAGAGAGGTTGAGTTTGGTATTGATATGACATCCAGTACCACTTCCATCTCTATTACCCCATATCGGATGGCACCTTGAGATTGTGTATTGATTACTGGAAGTTGAATAAGGTGACCATTAAGAACAGGCATCCATTCCCTCGAATTGATGATCTGTTTGATCAATTGAAGGGACCAGCAGTATTCTCTAAGATTGATTTGAGATCATGATACCATCAATTGAGAGTTAGAGATGTGGATGTACCTAAGACAACTTTCTGCACGAGGTATGGGCATTATGAGTTTCTGGTGATGCCTTTTGGATTGACGAATGCACAAGCAGTTATTATGGATTTGATAAATAGGGTGTTTAGACCATACTTAGACTAGTTTATAGTGGTCTTCATTGATGATATTCTAGTATATTCGAGTAATGAGGAGGATCATAACAAGCATTTGCGGATTGTATTGCAGACTCTGAGAGAGAAACAGTTGTATGCTAAGCTGTCTAAGTGTGAGTTCTGTCTCAATCAGGTGACTTTTCTCGGTCATGTGGTATCAGTAGAGGGTATTAAATTCGATCCGAGTAAAGTTGAGGCTATCTTGAATTGGAGTCCACCAAAGACTGTGATAGAGGTTAGAAGTTTTCTAGGATTGGCAGGCTATTATCGTCTATTTGTGAAGGGTTTCTCCAGGATAGCTACACCACTCACTAGATTACTTTGGAAGGGAGTTGGATTTGTGTGGACAGATCTACATCAGGCGAGTTTTGAGTAGCTGAGGGAGATATTGGCTCAGGCTCCTGTCCTTACCCTGCCTATGGAAGGTAAACCTTATGTAATTTACAATGATGCCTCACATAGTGGTTTAGGTTGTATTCTGATGCAAGAGGGTGGAGTCATTGCTTATGCCTCTCGACAATTGAAGCTGCACGTAATGAATTACCCAACTCATGATTTGGAGCTAGCAACCATAGTTTTTACATTGAAGATTTGGCAACATTATTCGTATGGGAAGAAGTGTTTCATTTATACGAATCATAAGAGTTTGAAGTACTTGGGTATTTAGAGAGAGCTGAATCTTCAGCAGAGACGATGATTGGAGTTGATTAAAGAGCATGAATGTTTGATTGATTATCATCCTAGAAAGGCAAATATTGTTACTGATGCCTTGAGTAGGAAGTCTTTAGCAGATTTGACTGCTTATTCACTCTTGTTGCTTGTTGAGTTGAGAGAGTTGCATGCCAGATTTGAGTCTTGTGATGACGATGCATTATTGGTTCAGTTGCAGCAGAGGCCTATTTTATTGAATCAGGTTAGGGAGGCCCAGTTGGCAGATGACAAGATCCAGAAGATTGTGATAGATTGCCAAAAGGGGGAGAGTCGAGACTTTCATGTGAGAGATGATGGTAGTCTTTGGTATAAAGATATGTTGTGTGTTACTAAAGGCATCTCTATAGAAGAAGATTTTGAGATTTGGCCACAAAGGGAAGTTATGAGATTTTGAGAAGATGTTGTGTGTTACCATATGAGATGCTGGAGAGGGTTGGTCCGATGGCTTATAGACTGGCTTTTCCGCCTGAGTTGGATCGAATTGATAATGTCTTCCATGTCTCCATGCTTTGGAGGCATATGTCAGACCCATCTCATAACTTATCAGTGGAGTCCATTGAGGTGAGTCCAGATCAAATTTATGAGGAAGAACCAGTGGCGATCTTGGCACGGGAACTGAAATAGTTGAGGAATAAGAAGGTGCCACTTGTGAAAGTCTTTTAGAGGAAATCATGCCACTGAGGAGACGACATGGGAGAGTGAGTAGACAATGTGAAATCAGTATCCTCAGTTGTTTTAGAGTTGACATCAGGCAATTTCGATGACGAAATTTATGTTTAGGGGGAGAGAATTGTAATATTCCAAAATTATTTTTGAAAAAAATTCTAATTTTTGAAAATTAAATAAAATAAATTATAATTTAATTGGATAAATTAAATTAAATAGTTTTTAAAAAAATGGGAGGTTTTTAAATGAAAAAGTGGAATATATATGTGATATATATACAAAATATATACAACATATATAACTCAACAAAAAAGTCAACACATTTTAAAAGAAAAGTCAAAAGTCAAAGTAAAAGGGCATTTTAGTAATTAAATCTTAAAAATTTAAAATTATTAAATTAATTCAAAAATAAATAATTTTTTAGGGAAAGAGGTATTTTGAGGTTTTAATTAATTAATTAATTAATTATTAAAATATTAATATATATGGCTTAAAATAAAAGATGAAAATAACGAGAAAATTAAAAAGTTTTTTTTCATCTTCTTCTTCCCATCAAAGGCTGAAATCTCCATGGATGCCAAGAGAGGATTTTTGTTTCTTCCAAGCTCATTTAATTGAAGGATTTTAAGAGTTTCAAGTGGATTTTTAAGGATTTCCACTAAAATTGAAAAGTTTCCAACTCCTTTATTTGAATTCTATGGAAATTTTGAATATGTGAGTTTTGGGTTCTTGATATAGTGTGATTTAATTATTGGAATTGGTGTGTATGATGTTATTTTAAGTGATTAGTAATGATTTTAAGGTTGGATTGAAGAGATGATGCAATTTGGTTATAGATTGGTGAAGAGAGAATTTAAGGTTATGTAATTTTTGGGGTTTTGAAATCATGGTTTTTAATTGTGCAAATTGATTCCAAATGAGTTATTTTGATGCATAAACAAGTGTTTTAAAGTCAAATGTTGAATTTGGTTGAGTTTGACTAGAGTTTGAGAATGGAAGAGGAGATTTAGGGTTTTGAAAAAGTGATTTTTCAAAGTTGTTGAATTGCTTGATCTTATTGGTTTAAGCATGTTGTTTAGTGTTAAAAGTCATAATTATAAGCTTGACATGATAAATGGAATGAGTTGGAATAGAAAACCTTCAATGGGGGAAGGTTATGCCATTTTAGGGTTTTGATCCTAAGTATGTGTTTTTTTAATGTAATTATTTTAAACATGTTAAAATATATTTTTAATAATATAAATAAACTTAAAATACCAAATTGAATGGGTTAGTATGGTATTCCAAAGTTAAAGTGAGGTTAGCCTTAACTTTGGGATTTTTTCTTGGATGATGTTTAATTATGGATTAAGATTGGAAATGCCTTAGAATGTGATACTAAATGATTATTTATGATCACATTTTGTTTAGGCATTGAGGAGAGTTGATTTGCCCCATCTAAGTGTTGAAGGGCAAGTTGGAAAAGAAGGTTAGAGGTGGGGTTTGAGCATATTTTTTGTTGCTCTTAGAGGTATGTGCAAACTTTGGATGAATTAGTTATATTTGCATTACATTGGACTTAACACATTTTGGATTGGAAAATGTGTTAAGCTACTTGATACATGGAATATGTATGAATAATGTGCTATGACGTGTGTAATGTCATATATGTTAAAAAATCTAATGAAGATGGAATCGCTATAGCCATTAGCTCCTCGACCCTTGTCGACTCCTTTACCTCCTAACTTTGATACCAAAGATTTTTGTCAATTTCATCAGACTCAAGGGGACAAGATAGATAAATGTGTTCGATTAAGGCATGAGATCCAATATTTGATTGACAGTGGAAAGTTGCCTGAGCCTGATAAGCCCAACACTAAGAATAATCCTCTGCTTAAATTTGGAAGGGCACCACCGCTTGCAACCTTCATGAAGAGTTTTATCTTGTCATCTTGTCATGATATGGATGGAGAAGCTGCTAAAGAGGATGTGCTACTTAGTAAACTTGGACTAAATGTGGATGATGAAGCAATGAACCTTGATGATGGAAAAATCCTTGCCCTTGATATGTCTAAATAAATGAAGTTTCTTCGACTCCAACTCAACAAACTTCCCTTAGTTCGAAGTGTTGCTCTTTTTATTTTGCTTTCTTTAATTTTTAATGGGACAATTATGTTTTTCAAATCATGTTTGTTCGAATAATTTATTTTCATTAAATTTTTGATGGTCTTTATTCATTTTGGTCCTCAACCGATGACAAATTTAGCTTGATATTTATAAATTAGTACATTTATGCATTACTAGGTGAGAGAATTGTTCGATAGCCTTAAGATGTGTATGCTTGCATATACTCAATATATATATCTAGAGTATATATACCATATACATATGGTATATTAATTGTATATGTTGGATTAATACATTACATACTTAATATATTTAATACACATATAGGGTACATTTGATGTGTATATAAGATACACATTACTTATGCATATGTGTAATGTAATATCCCAAATTTTTGAAAAGTTCTAATTTTTGGAAATTTGATAAAATAAATTATAATTTAAATGGATAAATTAAATTAATGGTTTTAAATGAAAAATGAAGGGATTTTAAATGAAAAAGTGGAATATATATGTGATATATATATGTAAAATATTTACAACATATAAAAGTCAACACTTTTTAAAAGAAAAGTCAAAGCAAAAGGGTATTTTGGTAATTAAATCTTAGAAATTCAAAATTATTAAATTAATTCAAAAATAAATTATTTTTGAATGGAAGAGGGATTTTGAACTTTTAATTTATTAAATAAATAAATAATTATTAAATTATTTTAATATATATATATGGTTATAAATAAAGATGAAAGAAAAGAAAAAAAAAATAAAAAGTCATTTTCATCATCTTCTTCTTCCTCCTTGGCCGAACCTCCATTGTTGTGGAGCCAAGGATTTTGCTTCTTCTATACTCCACAAATTGAAGGATTTCAAGCTTTCAAAGTGGATTTTTGGTGATTTCCACCAAAATTAGTAAGTTCCCAACTTCTTTCGTTGGATTTCATGGAAATTGTGATTATGTGTGTTTTGGGTTTTTGAAGTTCTAAGATTTAATTGTCTATTTGGGTATGGATGAAGTTATTTTAAGTGATTAACAATGATTTTAAGGTTGAATTAAAGAAACGGTTAAGTTTGAGTTAAGTTGGTTGAAGAGAAAGAATTTAGGGTTATGAAACATTTGGATTTTTGAAATCATGAGTTTTAATTGTGCAAATTGCCACCAAATGTCTTGTTTTGATGCATTTGAATAGAGTTTGAAGATGGTAGTATTGCTTTAGGGTTTTGAAAAAGTGAATTTTCAAAGAATGATTAATTGTTTGATTTTAATGTTTAAAGCATGTTATTTGATGACATTAATGATGGAAATAAGCTTGGATTAATTATTGGAATGTGTTGTAATGGAGAACCTTCAATGGGGAAGGTTATGCCATTTTAGGGTTTTGAACATAAGCATGTGGTTAATTAATATAATTGGTTTAAACATGATAAAATATGTTTGTAATGATATAAACAAACTCAAAACAATAATTTAATGGGTTAATATGGATTTGCTAAGTTAAAGTAAGGAAGACCTAATTTTTGAAATTTTGTAGGAGTGTTGTTAAATTAAGGTTTGATGTTGAGAATGCCTTAGAATGTGATATTAAATGATTATTTATGGTTTCATTTGGTATAGGCATTGTGTGAGCGGGGATTTTCACCTCCACTCCCGGTGGAATGGTTCTTGCGACTTCGACACTATTTAGGCTCGGGGCCTTAGAGAACACGGACCTAAGTCCGGAGAAAATGGAGTCACCACCCGGACGGGCCGGGAAAAGAAAGGGGTGGATGACTCGATTCCTAAAGAATCCCCAACCCCTTAATGGGTTCGGAAAGTTGGGTACATGTAGGGAAGGTGAGAAATGGCCCAGCACCCCCACAACGCCTGGTTCATTGAAACCGGCCTCCTTTACAGGTCTTAATATTATAAAATTCTTAAGTATAATAACATTATACATGTTACACACAATAATTAAAAGAAAGCATCATTATATTAAAATCAAAGCAATGTCCAAACAAAGTAAATAAATGGACACCCATCCAAGGATGGAAACATGTCCTTATATCACATGCCTAAATAGGACACCCACTAAAAGGTAGAAACATGCCCTTTTTCACGATGTTTAACTAGTGAGGTACCCATCAAGTGGAAACATACCTCTTACAACTTTTGGAAACCTAAATTGATTGATAAAAGTAAATAGCCATTCATAATAAATAAATCATTCATCAAAGGTATTTAAATAAAAAGTAAACATCCATCCATGATAAATAAAATAAACTAAGTATTGAACTTAAATAAATTAAAGCATATAAAATAAATTAAAACATAATCAAATACAAAATTGAATAAAGTAAATAAAAAGTCCAAATTATAGCTACTATTTCCATTTAAGATTCTTTATCTCATGTGTTAAGGTTTTGGAAATTCTAAAGTTAAGCTACTGTGACTTTTTATGGAATTAAAATAAATTAGGGTTTTATGTTTTAAAAGATTGGTAAGACTCTTTGATTAACCAAATTAAGGTTTGAATAATGAAATCATGAAACTAAGGTTTTAAATACCTTAAAATACTTTAATTTGTGATTTTAAATTGTATTTTTAAGCTACTGTGTAAAATTAGCATATTTGTGTTTTTATGCTTTTTTTTGTTTTAAAGGATTAGGATTCATAAAAATTATGGTTTAAGGTTTTAAAAGGGTTAGGGTTCATTATTTTAGGTTTAAAAGTTGAATTTTGGATTTTAGGGTTTTAGAATTTAGGTCACGGGTAAAAGATTTGAATTAAGGTTTTAGAAATCAATTTGATAATTTATGAATTTTTATGAATTTAAACAAATGGATTGAAGTTTTTATAAGTAGAAAAGATGTTTTTTAAGGCTTTTTGAATGAAATAGAACCTACTTTAAAATCTTAAAAGAAACATAATTTGATTTTGGTTTTGTTGAAAAATATGTTCAATTAGAGTTTTAAGGTTTTTAAGAAGAAAAAATAATAATTTTAAGTCTTTTTAGAAAAGAAGGTCACGTTTTAGTGTTTTAACTTTGGAAAACTAAATTAAAGTTCTAAGATTTTAACTTTTGAAAAACACAAAAAACCCTAGTTTAGCTATTGTGTAAAAAAAATTAGAATTTAGAATTTCATACCTTCTTTTGTAAGTTGCTCCAAAAACAATTCTTCTTGGAAGAACTAGCTCCAAAGACAAGCCTTTGTTTCCTTTGAATTCCTTAATTCGTGCTGCTGCTGCTTTAAAGATCAATTGAATTGAGTTTCCCTTTTCCTTCACTAATTTGATTTCAAAAAATCAAGCTACTGTCTCTCTTTTTTCCTCCTCCAATTTGGTTCTATTGGTCCTTATTTATAATGGTTTTCGGTTGTTTTTCCCTAATTATACACGGCAAGTAATATTAATAAAAAAAAGAAATTAAAACCTAATTGGATTAGGTTTCAAAAAATTTGCGTCGAAATATTTTGCACTGGCAAAAACTGCGGCAGCCGGGCCCGTGGCTGGGGCCAGTGGGCATGCCAGCCCTCAGGAAATTCCTGCGAGCAAAATGCTCGCAGGCCTGCGGGTGAAGTGCTGGGCCTATGGGTATGCCGCCCGCAGGAAATTCCTGCAGGCAAAACGCCCACGGGCCCGCACGACTGCTTTTCGCTGCCGATTTTTTTTCCGACTCTGATTTTATTTTTATTTTTATTTTTTAATTTTTATTTGTTTATTTTCATTTTTTATTAATAAAAATTAGATACTAAGGTAAAAATTACTTAATTAAAATTATTTTGGACCAATTAGACAACAAAAAATCATTTTGGGCTAAATAAAACATATTAAATTGGATTGGGTCAAAAATTAAGGGTCTACACATTGAGAAGAAGTAGTTTGGCCAATCCAAGTGTTGAATGGAAACTTGGAAGAGAAGGTTGGTGAGAGTTTTAAGCTTATTTTGGTTGCTATTTGAGGTAAATACAAACTTTGAGTACATTGGTTATGTTTGCATGACATTTGGACTTAACACATTTTGGTTGGAAAATGTGCTAAGCTACTTGGTACATTGGCTATGTATAAATAATGTGCTATGCCATTGTAATATCATATATGTGTTAAATGCATTGTGAAAAGCCATTGATAATGGCTAAATTGTTTAAATGTGATTAATATGTGAATTATGTGAAAATACCCAAAGTAATTGGTTATTTCACCCGCAGGAAAATCCTGCGGGAAGTTATTTTGCCCGCAGGAATTTCCTGCGGGCGAAATAACTCGCCCGCAGGCCTGCGGGTGAAGTGCTGGGCCTACGGGCGTGCTGCCCACACCACTACTTTTCGCTGCCGATTTTTTTTACTCCGATTTTATTTTTATTTTTATTTTTTAATTTTATTTGTTTATTTTCATTTTTTTATTAATAAAAATTAGATACTAAGGTAAAAATTACTTAATTAAAATTATTTTGGACCAATTAGACAACAAAAATTATTTTGGGCTAAATAAAACATATTAGATCGGATTGGGTAAAAAATTAAGGGTCTACAGTTTGCCCCATGCTTAAATGATCTAAAACCTTAGTGAAAGAGAGTGAAAAGCAAAAAGACTTAATTTTTGAAATGGCGACTTGTTTTGGGTACTTGGACCCAATTTGAGTTCTGGACTCATGGATGGTTATAGGTTCTAGACCCAAGGCAAATTTGGGTTCCGGACCTAGATTCAAGTTCTGGACTCGAGGATATTTCTAGGTTCGGGACCTAAGAAAAATTTGGGTTCTGGACCCGGATTCGAGTTCTGGACTCGAGGATAATTCTACGTTCTGGACCTAAGGAAATTTTGGGTTTTGGACCCTAGAAAAATTCTAGGTTCTGCACCGAAGGAAAATTTGGGTTATGGACCCGGTTCGTGTTCTAGACTCAAGGACAATTCTAGGTTATGGACCTAAGGAAAATTTGGGTTCTGGACCCGGTTCGAGTTTTGGACTCAAGGATAATTCTAGGTTCTGGACCTAAGGAAAATTTGGGTTCTGGACCCGGTTCGAATTAATTTTGAGCTAATTTGGGTACTTGATTTAGGTACTTGGACCTAAGATTAGGTACTTGGACCCGGGATTGGGTACTTGGACCCGGGATTAGGTACTTGGACCCTAGCTTGAATTGATTTTGGGTACTCGGACCCGGGATTGGGCACTTGGACCTAAGATTGATTTGATTTGGGAACTTAAACCCGAGATTGGGTACTTGGACCCTAGCTTGGGTACTTGGACCCGAGCTTGAGTTGATTTTGGGTACTTGGACCCGAGCTTGAATTGATTTTGGGTACTTAGACCCGGGATTGGGTACTTGGACCTGAGATTGATTTGATTTGGGTACTTGGGCCCGAGATTGGGTACTTGGACCCGAGCTTGAATTGACTTTGGGTACTTGGACCCGGGATTGGGTACTTGGACCCGAGATTGATTTGATTTGGGTACTTGGACCCGAGCTTGAATTGACTTTGACTAACCTTTTAGTTGGTAAGTCTAACTGCTCTGGCTGTTTTATGCATTGTGATTCTTCACCATCAAATTGGATCTTCATCCTTTGAGACCGGGTCTTTATCCTTGAAAATGAATCTTCATCTTTTGACATCGGGTCTTTACCCTTGAAACATTGATCTTTATCCATTGGAGGTCGGGTCTTTACCCTGGCTTCAGCTCTTTTAGCTCGATTGATCTTTCGTCTTTTGCATCTTCATTCTTTTGAGAGTTCTAATTGTTCGATTCTTTTGTTCTTCCTTTTTGAAAGATTTAGCTATTTTTAATTGGACCTTATATCCTCTCCTTGCCCCCCAAAGATTTTTTCCATGCAAGTTTTGATTGATATTTTTTTTGTCTAGTTCTTCACACAAGCATGCATTTCTTCTCTTTGCAAAATTACTGGAGCTTTCTCAAGCAATGGGCTTTCCATGCCCTCCTGATTTGACATCTTCTTTTGATTCTTCACTTCACAGAGTGTTTGCTGTTCACTTTGATAAAGAATAGACAATACAAGACAAGAAAGTACGATGTGATATGCTCATGTATGCATGATATGCATGAATAATACTTACAGTTGTTCCATCGACTCATAGACCGAGGTGATCAGCAAAAGTGTTCTCATTGGTTCCGTTTTGACGCTTGTTCAAGTCTTGCATTGGAATGATCAAAAGCTTTGCATTTGTGGCTTTTATCTTCTATACGTTGAGAGCATGAGTGGTAGAGACCCCTAATGGTAGAATCAGGGATGCATCCATTTCAAATTATGTTTCAGCATGTCAATTGGCAGCTTGCCAATAATCATTTCCTTTGCCCAATATGTCCATTGGAGGTTCAACATACTTCCCTTAACTTGAAGGCTTTGTATGACAAAACATTTTTTGAATTTTTTTGAATTTTAATTTTGAAATCAAATGTTGGCTTTGCCAAATTAATGTCAATGTACCTCAGGACTTGATTTTCCAAATTAACATATCTATAACATGATAACCCTAGCTACCGTACTAAACTCGGGAATCATTTCTAGTTAAGCAAGAACTATTGCACTTCAGATAGGCACATACACATTACTTGGCCAAAGGTCTCATTTGAGCTTAAATATTGTCTATCTCATATGCATGCTTATTCAAACTATCTCCACTAATAGACTCTACCTACCAAGATAGATCAACATGTCTTTAATAGGCTTGAAATGGGGTCTACAAGGGACATGGGTTAAATGAAGGCCATTTGAGATAGGAGCTAGTGTGACACAATGGACAAACCCTCACACTATAAATTTCTTGTTTGAACTTTAGGCAGTTAGGAACAATCTTGCTAGTCTCTAAATTCTTTTTGTCTTCTTGACATTAAGCTGCCTCTTGATCAGGACAGTCTTTGCCCTTGCAAAAAGTTTAAGACCCAAATTCCTTTCTTTTCTCCCTCTCCTTTTTCTTTATTTCTCTTACTCTTCCCTTTTCTTTCTGTTTGTTTTCCTTACTCTTCCTTTTCTTTGAGCATTTTATCATTTTGTCCTTCTTTCTTGTTAGACTATCAAGTACAAAACTTTCAAGAACTGGATGGTCTCCCTCCTTTTCTCCAATTTTGATTGAATCTTTGGTTAGGTTGGGCCAATTCAAGTCAAACCGTCCTTATGGAAGCCTTTTGCTGCTTTAGGTAAAAGAGAACTCAGTTGGCTTTCTGAATTTCTTTTGTTCTTCTTTTGTTCTTTTGTTCTTTTCTTTTTTTTTTGGTTCTAGCTCAAACAGAGTTGTCTTGTTTGTACCAACTTGGGCTTCCAATAATGGATGAGTGGAGTACCATAAATCTTCTTTAACAGGGATAAATCATTTGTTACTCTAATGTTGATGTTGTCTTGATATATTGGAGACATTAAGGGAACTTCAACTACCCTTAAAGTTTTGAGAACATCAACTATCCTTATGGTCTTGAGAACTTCAACTATCTTCATAGTCTTGACTATTCATTTCTTTCTTTGATCTTCTTGCCTTTTCACCTTTATGATCATAAGACTTGTCAAAAGTATCACAACAGCTCAAGGTAGGTTGTTGACGTTATATGCTAATGAAAAGAAAGCTAAAATTTTATGAAGGCTCAAAGGGACAACTAGGGATTAATATTTAATTGGGTGGATACTAGTTGTTGGCTAATCAAACAATGCCTAGATCATCTCTCCCTTAAATAAGCAGAGTTCAATTTCACCTCGAAAGTTTGTCAAAGCACGTTCTAAGACTGACTAAGACCTAGACAAAGATAATTATGCAGGAGCTCTCTCTAAGTAAGCATACATAACTCAATGCTATAGAGTAATTCCCTCATCTAGTAAAGTCATTCGAGTCATGATGCCTAGACACATTAATTTATAAACATCAAGCTAAATTCCTCATTGGTTGAGCATCAAAATGAACAAAGACCAACAAAAATTTATGAAAAAAATAATTTAAATTTGAAAAACACAATAGTTTTAAAATATTAAAGAAAGTAAGATTGAAAAGCAACATTCAAGCTAAGGAAAGTTCATTGAGTTAGGCTTCTTTTCCTTTCACATCTTCAATATTTCCATCTTGAAAGGATGATAAAACAAAGTCTTCTTCCAATCCTTTTCCCACCATGAAGGTTATTGGTGGTGGCACTCTGTTGAACCTTGGAAATGGATTATCTTTGGTGTTGGGCTTGTCCGGCTCGGGCAACTTGCCATTATCAATTAAATTTTGGATCTCATGCCTCAACTTCATGCAATTGTCCATTTCGTGTCCAGGCCTTTGATGGAATTGGCAAAATGCATTAGTATCAAAGTTAGGTGGAATAGGATTAGGCAAAGGAAGAGGAGTCAAGGGTTGTAACAATCCCTTTTTTTGTAGCTTATTGAGAACCCAAGATAGTGGCTTCCCCAGATCTGAAAACTACCTCATTCCTCTTTCATTAGTGGCATTAACATCAACTTCTTTTTGTGTGCTTTGATTGCCCGACTAGTAGTTCCCTTTCTCATTCCTTTTTATTGAAAAGCGATTCTTCTCCCTTTCCCACTCTTCAATTTGTAGACCAGCTTGGAGAAGATCTTTGAAATCAAGTATGAGTGTATGAGACATCCTCTCACGAAGATTAGGCAACACCCCTCTCACAATCATCCTTATTTGATAGAATTCATCGGGCCTCTTCTTGAGTAAAGCAGCCTTGTTTCTCCATCTCTTGACATAATCTACAAAATTTTCATTTGATCGTTGCCTAATGGACTCAACTTCCATTAAGGTAACTTCTATTTCAACATTGTATCCATATTGTTGGATGAAGGCTTTGTAAAGTAGATCCCAACTCTTTTGTGTTCCATCATCCTAGGTATTGAACCAATTTTGGACAATAGGGTTCAATGAGAGCATAAAGTACCTTAGGGTTTGAGCCTTAGTAGCTGGAGCAGATTGCATGGCAGTGATATACTGCTTCACGTGAAGATGAGGATTTTCGGTGCCATTGTACTTTGCAAAGGAGGGCATCTTGAATTTATAAGGGACCTCATCATCTTGTTCAAATAGTTTGTCTATCTCAGACTTCTCTTTGGTTTTCAATTTCTTCTCAAATTTCTTTTCTAAATCAGCTATCATCTTTTCAACATCAGATGTTTTGGTCTTTTCTATAGTTGCCTTCTCAACAACCTTTGGCTCCTTTTTATCTTAAAGATCTTGGTAGTATTGAGCCCAATAATCATCATCAATGATCACCTTCTCATCATCATAAGCCACTTCATTAACTTTCATCTTCCCTTTGTCCTTTGGCTTCTTAGTGCTAGCAGAAGCCTCGGCATGATTCTCCAAGATTGCAGTCAATTGGTTCCTCATGGTCTCAACTAGGGCCTCTTTTTATTTCTTCCATCTTGGCATTGAGGGCTTCATCCACCATTCTTTGAATTTGTTCGGGCTCCATTGTTCTTGGTGAGCAAGTGATTGAGTCGTTGCTAGATATCTCATCTCCGGCGTAGGTCAGATTGCAAGCTTTTGAACTATCATATTCCAGGGCTTCTGAGCCAGAGAGGATTAATGATATGAGATGTAAATGTATGCATGTATGCATGTATGCACAAACAATAGACAAACAAGGACAAATTAGGATGTTCCTTCCAACCTTATAACATCCACACACGAATGGCGAGTCTCTTTTCCTAGGCATATGGTTAACCAAAATACCAACATGGGGTACCTTGCTTTTGAATAATTCCCTCGGACGTTTCAACCAATAGTTATATCCTTAAAAATGGAAATCAATCCATGATAATTCCCATTAATTAGGTTTTAATCCATTCAACCAACCAAAGTAGCTTTTATGCTATATTGGATTAAAACAAAATTAAGAGGTTTATCATAGATATATTTCTCACTTGAAAAAGGTAAGTAATGATTCATGCCAAAAACAAGCCCATAGTTAATTTATTCTTAGTGTAAACTAGGCCCACAATTGATTTTTGGTATTTCATAATTGACCTAAATATTTTGCAAGGTCTTTGTAAGAATTTTGTTTCTAAGCCCATTATAAAAATATTTTTAGAGAAGTGGATTTCGGGCTTAGTATTTGGGCCATGGGCCAAAGAATTTATTTATTTTTTTAGAAAAGCCTTATGTCCAAAGACCATCTTGGAAAAATTTTGAAAATAGTTTTAGTCTTTTGGATTTTAAGGAAAAATTTATTTTGAGCTTACAATATACTTAGATCATATTAGAAAAAGAACAAACCAAATAAGCCATGATTTAGACTAAGATAAACTAACCATAGTAAAATAACATGCATTTAGGGTAAAACCTAAGGAAAGTAACTAGGCCAATTACATGAGCTTTAGTGTTTGGGTAGAAAGGCTTAGGTTCCCATAGCAAGTATATACCAAATGGTACGAGACTATGAGTGGTTATGTCATGCTCGATCTCCATACCTTGAGTGAAAGTATGGTATCCCTTACATAACACAACACGGGTAACACGGGCGTCCTAACTCACGCACACGATGCAAACTAATATGATGCAATGGATAAAATCATTATAAGAAAGAATAGAATAATATAAAGACCAACGGAATCAACTTCTCTTATCCCCAGTGGAGTCGCCACTGTGAGCAGGGATTTTCGCCCCCACTCCCGGTGGAATGGTTCTTGCGACTTCGGCACTATTTAGGCTCGGGGCCTTAGAGAACACGGACCTAAGTCCGGAGAAAATGGAGTCGCCACCCGGATGGGCCGGGAAAAGAAAGGGGTGGATGACTCGATTCCTAAGGAATCCCCAACCCCTTAATGAGTTCGGAAAGTTGGGTACGTGTGGGGAAGGTGAGAAATGACCCAGCACCCCCACAACGCCCGATTCATTGGAACCGGCCTCCTTTACAGGTCTTAATATTATAAAATTCTTAAGTATAATAACATTATCCATATTACACACAATAATTAAAAGAAAGCATCATTATATTAAAATCAAAGCAATGTCCAAACAAAGTAAATAAATGGACATCCATCCAAGGATGGAAACATGTCCTTACATCACATGCCTAAATAGGACACCCACCAAAAGGTAGAAACATGCCCTTTACATAGGTTCTAAAATAGAAAAGCAAATTAAATTTCATGATGTTTAACTAGTGAGGTACCCATCAAGTGGAAACATACCTCTTACAACTTTTGGAAACCTAAATTGATTGATAAAAGTAAATAGCCATTCATAATAAATAAATCATTCATCAAAGGTATTTAAATAAAAAGTAAACATCCATCCATGATAAATAAAATAAACTAAGTATTGAACTTAAATAAATTAAAACATATAAAATAAGTTAAAACATAATCAAATACAGAATTGAATAAAGTAAATAAAAAGTCCAAATTATAGCTACTATTTCCATTTAAGATTCTTTATCTCATGTGTTAAGGTTTTGGAAATTCTAAAGTTAAGCTACTATGATTTTTTATCGAATTAAAATAAATTAGGGTTTTATGTTTTAAAAGATTGGTAAGACTCTTTGATTAACCAAATTAAGGTTTGAATGATGAAATCATGAAACTAGGGTTTTAAATACCTTAAAATACTTTAATTTGTGATTTTAATTTGTATTTTTAAGCTACTGTGTAAAATTAGCATATTTGTGTTTTTATGCTTTTTTATGTTTTAAAGGATTAGGGTTCATAAAAATTATGGTTTAAGGTTTTAAAAGGGTTAGGGTTCATTATTTTAGGTTTAAAAGTTGAATTTTGGATTTTAGGGTTTTAGAATTTAGGTCAATTTGATAATTTATGAATTTTTATGAATTTAGAAAAATGGATTGAAGTTTTTATAAGTAGAAAAGATGTTTTTTAAGGCTTTTTGAATGAAATAGAACCTACTTTAAAATCTTAAAAGAAACATAATTTGATTTTGGTTTTGTTGAAAAATATGTTCAATTAGAGTTTTAAGGTTTTTAAGAAATAAAAATAAAAATTTTAAGTCTTTTTAGAAAAGAAAGTCACGTTTTAGTGTTTTAACTTTGGAAAACTAAATTAAAGTTCTAAGATTTTAACTTTTGAAAACCACAAAAAACCTTAGTTTAGCTACTGTGTAAAAAAAAATTAGAATTTAGAATTTCATACCTTCTTTTGTAAGTTGCTCCAAAAATAATTCTTCTTGGATGAACTAGCTCCAAAGACAAGCCTTTGTTTCCTTTGAATTCCTTAATTCGTGCTGCTGCTTCTTTAAAGATCAATTGAATTGAGTTTCCCTTTTCCTTCACTGATTTGGTTTCAAAAAATCAAGCTACTGCCTCTTTTTTTTCCTCCTCCAATTTGGTTCTATTGGTCCTTATTCATAATGGTTTTCGGTTGTTTTTCTCTAATTATACACGGCAAGTAATATTAATAAAAAAAAGAAATTAAAACCTAATTTGATTAGGTTTCAAAAAATTTGCGTCGAAAAATTTTGCGCTGGCAAAAACTGTGGCAGCCGGGCCCGTGGCTGGGGCCAGTGGGCGTGCCAGCCCGCAGGCCTGCGGGTGAAGTGCTGGGCCTACGGGTATGCCATCCGTAGGAAATTCCTGCAGGCAAAACGCCCACGGGCCCGCACGACTGCTTTTCGCTGCCGATTTTTTTTCCGACTCCGATTTTATTTTTATTTTTAATTTTTAATTTTTATTTGTTTATTTTCATTTTTTTATTAATAAAAATTAGATACTAAGGTAAAACTTACTTAATTAAAATTATTTTGGACCAATTAGACAACAAAAATCATTTTGGGCTAAATAAAACATATTAAATCGGATTGGGTCAAAAATTAAGGACACATTGAGAAGAAGTAGTTTGGCCAATCCAAGTGTTGAAGGGAAACTTGGAAGAGAAGGTTGGTGAGAGTTTTAAGCTTATTTTGGTTGCTATTTGAGGTAAATACAAACTTTGAGTACATTGGTTATGTTTGCATGACATTTGGACTTAACACATTTTGGTTGGAAAATGTGCTAAGCTACTTGGTACATTGGCTATGTATAAATAATGTGCTATGCCATTGTAATGTCATATATGTGTTAAATGCATTGTGAAAAGCCATTGATAATGGCTAAATTGTGTAAATGTGATTAATATGTGAATTATGTGAAAATACCCAAAGTAATTGGTTAATGTGTTGTGAATGTAAAAATGTGGTATAATGTAATGAAATATGAGGAAACATAATGAAATGAATTGATATTGAGATAAATGAGAAAAGTGAGAAAAAAATTAAGAAAATAAGGCAATGTGCCCAGATTGAATATGTGACAATGAGAAAGAGATTGATAATGAGAAATATGAATAAATTGTGTGCCTAGTATGTTATTCAATTTTTAGAGTTCTGTGTTTGGCAGCATGCCTATAAATTGCCTATGAGCTAGACGTTGGGCGTCAATGTAAAAATGTTTTTGAGGTGAAATTATCGGGTCGTAAGCCTCAAAAATAAATTCTTAGGCCAGGTGAAATGACCGGGTCATAAACTCAAACCTATTTTGATTAATCCATGGATATTTTGCCTACAGGGCTAGACACAAGGTGTCATTATAGACCAAAGCAGTAACTCTGAAATTTGAATATTATATTAGTTATATTTGGACCCATGTTTGTGTTTGTTTTTATATGAATGGTGGATTGTGAAATATTTGAAAGGTATGAGAAATTGGAATGATGTGATGTTCATGAGCATTGTGCATTGGCATTGCATTTGAGTTTTATTGTTATTACCAAAGTTTGTACCACTAGGCTTCGTCTTAGCGCGATTGTAATTCGTCGCGCAGGTGACATGGACTTTTTGGTATAGCCGAAGATTGCTACTAGACCTGGTCAGGTCTAGGTTTGTATTTATTGAGCTTGAAGAGTTATTTTTGGATACATCAAGATCAGAGCTAGTTGCCAGCATGTACATATTTGATATTATAGTATATTTTGATATTATGTATGATATGATATGTTTTTGAAGTATATATTATAAATTGTAAAGAATTTTTTGAATAATTTATTTAAGATGGGATCTTATATGTGTTGTTGATATATATACCTATATATAAATATTTTGAGAAAATATAGAGAAATTGAGAAGTATTGGTGAAATGGTGAATTGATTTTATTTGGAGTGTTTGTTTTATGCAGGTTGTGTTTTGCTGAATTTTGAGAACGTCCAAATTACAGACAAAACTCTGGCGAATTTTTTTCCCAGAGATTTTCATATAAAATGTTATTTCAGATTACTATAGCAAGTAAAGAATATTTATATACTATTTAATTTTATATATTTAGTAATTGAAATTTTAAAACAGAAATGTGAAAATTTTTATACCGGTCTGTGACATTTTTGTACCGTATACACGTATTTTACATATGCTGAGAATATGTATTGTACGTATATAGGGTATAAGCGTGTTACATTTATTTTGGTATCAGAGCCTAGGTTAGAGAGAGAAATTTTGGATTTAAAAAAATAGTTTTCAATTATGATACATGCATTGGCACTGGCAATTTATTTGATCTCTGATGTGGCAATGTCCATTTGATATAACAGATATGAGTTGAGATGACGTCTGGGTTATATAGATCAAAGTGGCACAATAGAAACGTCATTTTGGAGCTTATAAAATAAGAATTTTTGGAATTCTATTCAAAATTAAGATTCATAGTTGATTGAATTGATGAATAAGTGAAATTTAGAAAAAAAAAATAATCTAGAAAATGATTTAAGATGTGAAATAAAAAGTTTGAGAAATGGGCAAGATAGATACAAAAAATTTTATATGTGTGTTGCACCATGATATTATTTGAATTTTTTAGATAAATCTAGGAATTTTGGATAAGTTTGAAAATTTAATGGAAAGTTATTTTATATGTTAGAATCCAATGAATAAAAATTTATAATTTTTAAAGATGGATTCCTAATTAAGAAAAATAGAAGAACACGAATTGTTGAAACAGTTCCAGCAACTCAGAATATGTAAAAATTGAGAAAAATATTTAAAAGCTATGGCAAACCAACCCAAAAAAAATCTGAAAATTTACATAAAATATTATATGTATTCTTAGAACATATGGTTAAACGTTTATGAATTTTTATTAAGGTTTAATACCTAAAAAAAATGGATAACTGGGTGCTCCGAGAGGAATTATTAAAGAGATTAATTTTTAAATATAGTATATTAGCTTGGAAAAAAATCTAAAATTTTAAGTATAAATCCATATATGTGTCAAGTGCACATGGCTCCAAATTTTACAAGTTTTTATAAAGAATTGGTAAGGAATATAAAAATTGAAACTGAGATTGATATGAAACTAAGGAAGTCATACAACTTTGTATACATGAGGAATAAATAAATTTCATGAGACAAATAAATAAGAAAATTATGAAAATTTATATACAGACAGGTAGAAGTATGAAGAAGGAATATGGGATTTTTAATAATTTAGAACAAAGAGTTCATAATTAAAAAAAATCAAAGTGGGAAATGGTAAGTGATAGTGAATTGTTTATTATGAAAAAAAATGATGCATGATTTAGGGATTGAGTATGTAAAATTAGGATATTTAAATGGATGAGATTTGGTGAGGTTCATATTGTTGGTTGCATTATATGGAATTTGAATTTTTGAAATTGGTTTCCATAATTGTGAAAGTGATGTGTTTTGATGTTATATTAATATAAAAATAATGTTTATAAAGTTAGCTCTTGAAAATGAGATTAATAGAATAAAGTTTAAGTAAAGTAGTAAGTTGGAAATTTAGAGTTGTAAGGGAATTTCGATGAAGATTGTTTAGATATTGATAGTTTAATGTTTAATAAACATGGGAGTATTTTTGAATGAGTAATATTATATATGAAAGTACTAACTAAGGTGTAATGTGGTTGATAATATAGAAATTTATTATGAATAAAGGGGAAATGACTAAGCAAGTAAAAATGAGTTACTTTAGGTAATTGAATTGGAAATGATGAAAATGGATATGAAGGGTATAATAATTGAAAAAAAAATGTGAGAGAGATGTCACATTGGAAATGTGACTAAGATTTATGTGAAGTATTAAAAAATATATATAATAAGAAACTTATTTAAGAAATGGGCAATTAAATAAGAAAGATGTTAATTATGTTGTGGTCAGAGTGTATATATATGTTGAATTGATGAATAATTTAAGTAATTCAAAAGAATGAGAAATGATAATGTTCTCTGAAAGGTGATAAATGTTAACTTTGTATAGGTTGTATGTAAAAGAGGAATTGAGTATAATTGTATGATATGTGTGATGAGATTTTTCAATATGAACACAATTGTGATATGTAAGAAAATGTGGAAAGTAAGTCACATTGTGAATATGACTTATGAAGGTGTATGTGGATGATTAAAAAAAATGTTATCGAGTGTTTGTTACCTTATACATTTACTTGTCTAGTGATATTGAGAATGATATTGCATGTATTAAAAGACCTAAGAGAGATTAGGTCTTAACCTGCGTAGAGATAGGTCATGTGATGAAATTGATATTGAGAATGGACCCGGGCAGCATTGGATGGTGAAATTGTTATTGTAATAACTAAACTTGATGATTGCGTAGTGTTTTGGGCCCAAAGTATATGTGTGTAAATAAAAGATTGTAAGGAAAAGGAAAGTATAATGAAGAAAGTATGGAGTGAAAAAAAATGAATGAAAGTTTTTGTAAGAGATAGATTAGAAATGGAGTAATAAATGGAAATTGTGCAAAATTAGCATATGAACAAATGAGTATATGTAAGAGATGTTAATGATAATATTGTTGAAACATGAGTTAGGCTAATGATGATCAAGTGATCAAAAGTAAATTGCTTTGAAACAGAGCTGAAATGTGTTAACTCTTCATGTAGTAAGAGTTTAAAGAACTAATATGTGATTTTAAAATGCCACGAGTATGTGACCATTAAGATGTGGGTGTAGTTTTGAGATAAGAGCTGTTTGAGAAAGAATTATAGCGAAGGTGGTGTTTATTTGTAACCCACAGATGTGGGATTAAGATGATACAATTGTGAAATATATTGAGTAAAATTAATAGTTTTTGTTTCATGAGATACAAGCAAGATTTATGGCTGGTATAGTTGGACTCATAACCTTGTGTAGAAATTTATCTATGACCATAGATAGTGTGGAAACAAAAGAGAATTTTGAAAATATGATAAGCTATAAATGGTGTGTAAGAAAAGTGATTTTTGTAAATATGGTAACTATAAGAAATGTGAGAAAAGGATAAATGAAAGGAATTATGAAATATGAGTAAAAGATGTATTGAATGTGTTTGAATGTGGTATAAAATGAATAAGTTGGTGAAAAAGACGTTTAAAGTGAATGAGATTAAGGGAAATGAATATTATCTGTAATGATGAATTCGAAGAGAATTAAGATTTGAGAATAAATTTGACCTAATAGAATTAGGTCATGAATTGAAAACAGATTGATGAATTTAAAATAGACTAAAAGTTGGTCAGAATAGAATAAGGCTGTGATGGTTATATTGTGATAGTTAGATCAATTGATCTGAAATGTAATAAGTTTACAAGTATTTATTAAAATTCAATGTGTGTAGTTGTATTAAGAATATGCAAGCTATATGATAATGTGCATAGTACAATATTCTGATATGTATATGCACATGACAGGAGCTAAGTTATGTTAGTTTCAAATAATTATAAGAGAAAAATGTTAGTTATAGTATAATTGAAATGAATCATACTAAGGAAATAAGATTTTGTTATTGTGTAATGGTGATATTAAATTAATATGTGGTAATTGTATAAAGTGTAAGATCAAAGTGAAGGTGTGTAAAATTATGGTGTTAAGATATAAGTTATTAATATTTGAATTTAATGTTATGAGAGTATATTTTTAAGATAATGAAGTGATCAAATATCTTGAGTGCAATAGGTATGTGGTGCATATATATTAAAGAGATGAACTAATTTTTTCTAATGACAATTTGATTGATTATATGATAATATATTGTTATTGTTTGAGTAAACAGATAGTATAATGATGAGTTATGAACTGGTAAAAAGGTATTTGAGAATGAACCTAAGAAGGAGAATAGAAATTATGTAATTTGATGAAATAATGATTTGATGAGATGATTAATTTAATATGAGATTTTAAGATTTTATTTTATTTGGATGATATATTACTATACTAGATTTTAAGGGGGAGAAAATTGTCACATCCGTGATTTTGGAGAAATTAAATAAGTAATTGGAGATATAAAAGTTGTATATACTCAATATATATGTCTAAAGTATATATAACATATACATATGGTATATTAATTGTATATGTTGGATTAATACATTAAATACTTAATATATTTAATATGCATATAGGGTACATTTGATGTGTATATAAGATACACATTACTTGTGCATATGTGTAATGTAATATCCCAAATTTTTAAAAAGTTCTAATTTTTGAAAATTTGATAAAATAAATTATAATTTAAATGAATAAATTAAATTAATGGTTTTAAATGAAAAATGAAGAGATTTTAAATAAAAAAGTGGAATATATATGTGATATATATATATAAAATAAATACAGTATATAAAAGTCAACACTTTTTAAAAGAAAAGTCAAAGTAAAAGGGCATTTTGGTAATTAAATTTTAAAAATTCAAAATTATTAAATTAATTCAAAAATAAATTATTTTTGAATTGAAGAGGGATTTTGAACTTTTAATTTATTAAATAAATAATTAAATAATTAATTATTAAATTATTTTAATATATATATGGTTATAAATAAAGATGAAAGAAAAGAAAAAAAATAAAAAGCCATTTTCATCATCTTCTTCTTCCTCCTTGGCCGAACCTCCATTGTTGTGGAGCCAAGGATTTTGCTTCTTCCATACTCCACAAATTGAAGGATTTCAAGTATTCAAAATAGATTTTTGGTGATTTTCACCAAAATTAGTAAGTTCTCAACTTCTTTCTTTAAATTTCATGGAAATTGTGATTATGTGTGTTTTTAATTTTTGAAGTTGATAGGTTGCAAATCCAACATGTATATTACTTTGTTTTTGTGCTTAATTGATGTTATTCACATTGAAAAGAAGAGCTTTTATTTGGTTTTTATTATTCTGAACAGGGACGGTGGATTTGCAATAAAGAGGCTTATTTGGAGCTGGATTGGAAGTATTGGAGCAAAGGACATGAAGCTGAATTTTCTTTATGACAGATTGTCAGATTGGCAGCAGAGGCCTTAGCCTTGCACAAGGCTAACGGCCAGGCAGACCTGAACGGGCTGATTTAATTAAGTGACGGGCCCAACCATTTTAGTGGTATCACTACAAAAAAAAGCGCAATCAGCGACGCATTCTGCGACAACTCTTATTTCGTCTCTGATTAGCGACTTTATCAACGACAACTTTACGACAAAGAATCAAGATAAGCATCTTTCCAACATTCCGTCGCTGAATGGGCCGCTGAATGAGTCGCTGATTAACGACAAAAAAATTGGTCGTAGAATCTGTCTCTGAATAGCGATAAAAGATCGTTTCTCGCTGAATGTGTCGCTGAATTTTGCGCCAAATTTTGCCGCCAATAATCAGCGACGAAGGTACGACTAATTTACGACAAAATAGCAAAGAATGTGTTTATTTTTTATTGGAAAGTTTTTTGTCGCTAATTTATCTCAAAATTGTCGGTGATTTGCGAGAATATTGCGACGAATTACCGAGAAATTAACTTTATTTCTATTTTAAAGTAATTGCTCGCTAATTAGTCGCTAAATTGCTCGCTGATTTGCGAGAAAAATAGTTAGTCGCAGAATTGTCGGTGATTTGCGAGAATATTGAGACGAATTACCGAGAAAGTAACTTTATTTCTATTTAAAAGTAATTGATCGCTAATTAGTCGCTAAATGGGTCGCTGATTTGCGAGAAAAATAGTTAGTCGAAGAATTGTCGGTGATTTGCGAGAATATTGCGACGATTTATCGAGAAATTAACTTTATTTCTATTTTAAAGTAATTGCTCGCTAATTAGTCGCTAAATTGCTCGCTGATTTGCGAGAAAAATGGTTAGTTGCAGAATTGTCGGTGATTTGCGAGATTATTGCGATGAATTACCGAGAAATTAACTTTATTTCTATTTTAAAGTAATTGCTCACTAATTAGTCGCTAAATGGGTCGCTGATTTGCGAGAAAAATAGTTTGTCGCATAATTATCGGTGATTTGCGAGAATATTGAGACTATTTACCGAGAAATTAACTTTATTTCTATTTTAAAGTAATTGCTCGCTAATTAGTCGCTGATTGTGTCGCTGATTTGCGAGAAAAATAGTTTGTCGCAGAATTGTCGGTGATTTGCGAGAATATTGCGACGATTTACCGAGAAATTAACTTTATTTCTATTTTAAAGTAATTTCTCGCTGATTAGTCGCTGATTTGCGAGAATTTTAGTTAGTCGCAGAATTGTCGGTGATTTGCGAGAATATTGCGACGAATTACCGAGAAATTAACTTTATTTCTATTTTAAAGTAATTGCTCGCTGATTGGTCGCTAAATGGGTCGCTGATTTGCGAGAAAAATAGTTTGTCGCAGAATTGTCGGTGATTTGCGAGAATATTGCGACGATTTACCGAGAAATTAACTTTATTTCTATTTTAAAGTAATTGCTCGCTGATTAGTCGCTAATTGTGTCGCTGATTTGCGAGAATTTTAGTAATAACTTATCATATAATTTCATAGATAATAATAATAATAATAATAATAATAATAATAATAATAATAATGTAAGCCCATTGTCACATGTACCGCAGGCCGCACAACCGACCTTTACATTCTACAATTTTTTTTGCTGAACGAGTTCATTTCAAAGTTCTCACGTTGACCCATTGGTTGCGTTAACTGGTCCTTCTATTTCTCTCTCCCTTTCTTTATGGTTAGGGTTTCTTTCATCTCTCTTTCCTCTTATAGAGGAAACCAGATACTCTTGTTCGGACTCTTATTGGTGTTTTTAGCTCAAATTTTCAACTCAAGCTCTCTGTAATTTTCCTCTTTCTCCGTGTTTTTTTTTAAATTCCTACTTTCTTTGTATACTCGTTTTTTAAATTCAAACTAGTGTATGGTATTCTTACCGCATATATATTGTCAAATACTTTAGGGGTTTACTTTGAATTTTTGGGTTTATGCTTACTATTTCCTTTTCGGGCTCATTTATTATCAATTTTACTTAGAATTTTGGTCTTCATGGGGAAGGACAGTACTGGCAGATGTGGGTTTTTTGTAGCTTGTTTTTGTAATGGTAATTTTGCGGATTTAGATTTGAGTTAGTTTGAAGCAGATTTTTGGTTTGGATTTTTTGCTGAAGTGGAAAGAAGAAAAAGGTTAGTTTTTGCTTCCTGAATATCAGTTGTAGGGTTTACTTTTGTTGTTGTTTGTGAAGGGATTTAATGATCTACTGGGTGTTGTAGCTTAATTTGTAATTCTGGTGTTATTTTGAAGCTTTTTTCATCCTCAATTGGTTTGACTTCGTGGTACTTTGGTAGAAATTAATTAATATCTGGAGATTTGAGTTAGTTTGAAGCATATTTTTGGTTTGGATTTTTTGCTGAAGTGGAAAGAAGAAAAAGGTTAGTTTTTGCTTCCTGAATATCAGTTGTAGGGTTTACTTTTGTTGTTGTTTGTGAAGGGATTTAATGATCTACTGGGTGTTGTAGCTAAATTTGTAATTCTGGTGTTATTTTGAAGCTTTTTTCATTCTCAATTGGTTTGACTTCGTGGTACTTTGGTAGAAATTAATTAATATCTGGCGTTATTCAAGCTGAGTTTGAGACTTTTTAAGTGTGGCTACTTGAAATTTAAATTCTGGAGAAAAATATAATTTATAATTTATTTCTATTTCTCCAGTTTACCGAGTTAAACATTGTTATGCAAATGTCTAATCTCAATTACGAGTTAAAAAGTGTTATACAGATGTCTCTCTGAATTCTTTTTTTGTATCATAAAAAATATATCAATCTTTAGGTTATACACCACTTATCTTTTCATTTCTTTTGCCTTGTGTCTTTATTAGATTCTTTCCATTCAATCTGAGACTCTGTTGTCCAGCTTTAGCAGTTTCTGTTGTTGCACCATGCCTGACTATGTGCAAGAAGTGGAATATGTATCTATAACAGTAAATTCTAGGGGGGTTGGGGGGAGAATGTGAGGTTCCAATTGGAGAGAGAATTTAACTTAGTTGAGTCTTGAGAGAAGTTGATGTTGGATGTTGATAGCATCTCCCTGCTTTTTCTGCTGATACACTCATCCGTGTCGCCCCAACATCAGTTGACACCACCTGCAGAAATAACATTAAAAGCAATAGGATTAGCTGTAGAGAGAGTAGATTATCTGCCTCTTTAATCAAACAGTGTGCTTGATAGATATTTACCAGTTCTTGCAGCTATGTTTTTGTTCTGTTCTTATCATTAACTCTTCTTCTCAGATGTCAGAGTTTCTGTTAATTTCACTTGCTGCTGAGAGTTTTAATAAAATTATGAACCCGATATTATTTCTGTTTGATTAAAGTCTTTTTGCTTTCTACTTTAAACTAATTTTTGTTTGAGTGAAGTCTAATGTAATAGGGCTTTAGATTGCTTGTTTTTGCTACTGTTATCATGCCCAGTTGGCACCAACAGGCCATTTACATACATAATGCGTCAAAAAGAAAACACATCCCTAAGACTAAAAACTGGGTTATTTATTTAATTTATTATTTTTATTATCAGGATCCAATTGATTAAGGCCATGGAACCACTAATAGAAAGGAAATAAATCCTCTGGAACTTGCAGAGGACTCATTGTATAGGTATTAGTGTCAGCACTGGTGGTAGCCACTAGCCAAATTTTCCAGGTCCATATTCTGGAAAACTTGGTCCTGCAGATTGGAGTTGTTGTCCTCATCATTAAGAATTGCTGGTATCTGGGGAGGTATAACACAAACAAGAAGATTGTTTATCTAGATTCTAGGTCAGATTCTTTTTTCTAATTAACTAGCTTTATTAAATTTTACCTGCTCTCCTGTTTGATTGTTTTCTTCTGCCGACTGCTTTTCCTATTTCATTCTCATATTAATAAATATTTAATTATTAATTCGTAGGAAAATGAATTTTGAACGAGAATGGATGTACAAGAGGACAATTGATGGTTGGTTGAATGTGGATTTTGTACATGGATTAGAAGAGTTCTTAAGATTTGCCGTATCGCAACCCAACTTTATGGATGGAGATAAAATAAGTTGTCCTTGTTCTCTATTTAAATGTCAAAATCGGTCCTTCTTTCCAATTGAAGATGTCCGTTACCATGTTCTTAAAAATGGTTTTGTTGAAAATTATATTGAATGGACATCTCATGGAGAACGTTGGGGTAATGATGGTTGTGCATTTATGGAGGAAGAAGACTCAAATGCCACAATTGATTTAATTCATGGTGACAATGGTGGAAGGTACCATGAAATGGTGATTGATGGGTTTGGAGTTCAGGAGGAAGCTAATTACATAGAGGAGGAACCAAATCCCGAATCAAAGAAATTGATGAAGTTGATGAAATTGATGAACATGGATATTTATGTCATCCGGATGGAGGGGAAGTTGTAATTCATGATGCATCCGATGTTGATCTTGATGAAGAATATACTTATTCTAGTTCAGAGGACAGAATCGAAGAAGATAATGACAATGAAGAATAAACATATTAACTATATGTACTTATTTCAATTTATTTTTGGTTGGAACAAATGAAAACATAATTTTCTAGTTGTATGTTTGATGAAAGTTAGTATAATGTGTTTGTATACTTTATAATTTATAGCTCATAATGAAATTAAGTGCTTGTAATATATTTTCATACTTCATTTATTTATGGAACATGTTAAATTTTGTTTTATAAATTGATATATTTCTAAATAATTTATAATTTGTTAATTTTAATTTATTTACCAATACATTTCAGATATGACAAGGGGAGGTGGTCGAGGTAATCGACAAAATTGGGGGCGAGGTCGAGGTACAACATCCAATGGTAGAGGCACAAATGAACCACCTACAAAGATGAAGAAAACTTCTTTTGTGGTCCCATCAAACGCCACTGCAGGAGTTGCTACGACATCATTTCCAGCACAAACAGCCCTTACTCCAGCTCCGAAGGCCCAAACAGCCCTTACTCCAACTCCGACGGCACCAGCAGCCCCTGCTGCAGCTCCGACCACACAAGCAGCCCATGCTACAGCTACGACATTACCAGCAGCCCCTGCTGCAGCTCCGACAGCACCAGCAACACTTGCTTATGCAGTTTCGACATCACTTACATCCCTTGATGCAGCTCCGACAGCTCCAGCAGCCACTGCTGCAACTTCACCACACTCTGGATTGCCTCCAACACCCCCTGTTTTAGCTCCATTTATGCCATCGTCGTCTTCCACAGCCAATCTAAGTGGTGATGGGACTTTTGGAAATTCATCTCAAGCAGAAACAATGGTGAGATACAATGGGCAGGGAAAAAATATTATTAGATTCGATGGCCTTCAGTAAGTATTTACAAATCCATTATATTTTCTTATTGCTTTCCTTTTTTAGTCATAATTACTGAACATGTTTTCTTCTGTGGTTGCTGAAATTTCATGCGGAACAGTTTATTATTGGAGTTTTGATGATATATTACCAATACTATTTGAACATATGATTGTGAGGTGTTGTATTCTAGAGACTTTCACTTGTGGTTGCTGAAATTGTGTTGGTCTCTTTGTTTTTCATTGAAGCTTTTTTTTATCCTTGTGGTTTATTTGAAATTGTGTTGGCCTCTTTGTTGTTTCATTGAAGCTTTTTTTAAGCTTGTGGTTGCTGAAATTGTTCTTGCTGGAAATTAAGTGCTTGTGCCATGCTATTAGGCTGTTAGGCGTAGGCTTTTATTGTTGTTAGGCGTAGGCTGAAATTAAGTGCTTGTGCCATGCTGTTAGGCGTAGGCTTTTATTGTTCCTGTTATGGTGGTTATCTGGTTAGCATGTTAATCCAAATTAATGATAGTCATCCTCGCTTTGTTATATCTATTGCTTTCTCAAGCATTTCCCCCCTTTGACAATGTGGTTTATAAATTCTTTGATTTGTTGCAAAATTTTTTAGCAGAACAGATTTTATTGTAAGCTTGCAGTGTGCTATTTTCTGCATGTTTTTTAATTTTCTGCTGTAGGAATGGAGTTTTAATTAATGGCTGATACTTGACTTATCGACTCTTATGTATTGGAAAATAAGGGAATTATTTGTATTTTGCTGTTACATTATTGGGAAACTGAATTCCTAGTGAAATGATGTTGCATTGCCTGTTAGAGGCTGCAACAACCATTACAAGCCCTAATGGCCATATCAATCATTACAAGGTCAAAAAGGCAAAGAAAAAATATGGAGGAACAAGGGGGAAGAGAGAGAAAGAAAAGTACCTAGCAGTGGCTGTCATTTGAAGACTTCTCTTCTTGTATGCATACTTTTCTTCTGCAATCCCAATGTGTAAATATGGTTTTTTTTGTACCCTAGTGACTATTGGGCTTTCTTGTAAGCAATTATTCGATTTAATAATACTGATCCACTAATGAAACAAGAAGCTGTTATCCCTTTATAAAAAAAGGTTACTTTTATTTTAAATAATTGTAAAATTAATTGTTAATGTTTTTGGTTTTCTTTTGTTCTTTCAAGTCCAATTTAGGCTAGGATCTCCATTTTTTATGAAAGGGCTATCAACCCATGTACATATATTTATTTTTATTTTTACAAAATCATTACTATAATATTACTTTTTTTTTCAAATGTAAGTTTTAATTTTCTTAAAAACTTTTATGAAGTAGGCTTAACAGGCAATTTAAAAAAATATTACTGCTATTATGTGGATTTTGACTAAAGAATATATGTTCTATAAATATTTTTAGTTGAATTTTTCTAAAATTATACATTGAGTTGTTTTACTAATTTTCCTTCTTCCTCTCCTATTTCTAATGCTATAGTATTGTTACTGGATGTTGTGAAAATGAATATTATTAGACTTCCTTCATGGAATCAATATTTAGCATCCAATTCATTGAATAAAATAATTTCTCAGCCTTTTCTGAGGCAGGGACCTCTACTTCACAAGAAAAACCCTTCAAAGGTTATTAATATTACTATTAATTTGAATTGCTATACTCAACTTCCCATGTTGCAGCACTTTTCTAAGGCTTTGTTGTTGTTGTATTGTGCTCAATTGTGCATCTGTATGTGTGTGTGTGTGTGTGTATGTATATATGCATGTTTATGTGTATATATCTATGTATTTATGGTTGAAAAAATAGCATGCTCCAGGTGTTATGTTGCTGTAATTAGGATTATGAAGGAGAAATTGTTTCAATCAACATTAACTGCTGGAAATTCAAAACTTTTCCCCAATCATGCTATCCTGCTTGGTGTGATTATTCCTAGGCTTCAACCTAGTTTACTGCATTGTGTAAGGACTGGAGGAGAGGCCATGCTGTTAGGCGTAGGCTTTTATTGTTCCTGTTATGGTGGTTATCTGTTTACCTATCAGGACCTATTTACCGGCAATGTCCTGCAAACACATTCTTGTAGTGTCTGGCTTAATTATAAACATGTGCATCTGCACCAAGTACTGGTAATTAGGTTAATTATATTGTATTGATCTCTTTGTTGTTTCATTTGAGGGTTCATTTGATTTTATTTCATTTGAGATGTCATTTGTTTATACCATTGTTAAAAGTAGATCCAAATTGTATGATTGGATGATTATACAAGTGCACCTTACTGAATTGCTTAGTTTTATTCAGGTGCATGGATTCAAAATTAGTAGCTAATGCTGTGTGGAAGATTTTTCGGAGGTTGCCAAGTCTTGAGGGATCTTCATGGTCTAAAGTCACTAGAGAAACAAAAAATTTGTACTATAAAGAGTTTGAAGTACGTATTCTGGTTCTTTATAGTTCCTACTTAAATTGTTCATTTATTTTAAAGTAGAATGATATATTCAAGCATGTTTAATTTTTTTGGTTTTTGTGGATGTAGAAATATTGTCAATGGGACTCTAGAAATGAGAGTTTGATGAGTAGCTACTTTGAGTCCAAATGTGGTGACAGGTATTCGGATTTTATTTACAGTGTTAAAAAAGAAAGCATATTCGTACCTGAAAATATACTAACTCAATGGAAAGCTGATTGGAGTACCGATAAAGCAAAACATCGTTCTTCCGTTGCTTCAAAGAATAGGTTTGTTTTTATTTCATCATTCATATTTATGGTATAATCTTACTGCTTGATGACATAACATGTGGTATAATATTATGACAATGTAGGCTAACAGAAAAAAGCAGGGCCTGGAACTGGCCCTTCTAAGCACACATTTGGATCCATTTCCCAAGAAGCACATAGACAAAGATTGGTAAATTATTAAATTAGCCATTATTATTAGAAAATGTATGTTTTATATATGTAAATTTAATTACCAAGATATAATTTGACAGAGTAAAGAATTGGGACGTGAAGTTTTGCTTGGAGAGGTTTTCTTATTTGGTCACACAAGCAAAACCGATAGAAATAAAGTCTTCATTGATAAGCGCTCCAAGTTAGTTTATGTATGACTTTGTTTCTTCTCAAGTTAATTTAATTTTTTTATCCTATTTTAGATTAAATAGTTAAAAATGTAATTTGATTTGCATATATCTTTGGTAGGAGAAATACCAAGAACTTAAGAATGCCGAGCCTGAGTTGCAGACACTTGAGGCTGAGGAGGATGAGATGCCTTCATTAACACCAGCCCAAATAGAGGTTGAGCGACGCGTGTTTGTGGAGGCTGCTGGTGTCACCGGTAAGACATCTCGTATTTATGGGCTGGGTTCTTCCTCATCCCATTATTCATGCTATGAACCATCTGGGTCATCATTTTCTGCAACGTCTGCTAATCGCAATGACTCTGAGATATTGGAAACTATGAAAGTATTACAACAAAAGGTAGAAGAGCAAGCCAAGGTTATAGCATCAATGAATGAAGTTATAGCTAATGTGCGCTCGGTGAATGATGTTTTAGATGATATGCGCTTATTCTTATCTGAGCAACGAAGGAAAACAAATGCTCCTCCTGCTCCGGCAAATGACAATGTGGAGGAAAACGATGTACGTATGTAGGACATACTTGATAGTTGGTGTTTTCTTTGTTTGTGTTTGGAGTGTCGGATTATTAAGACCTTATGTGTTCAATATACTTTCTTAAGGGGTAAACTTTACATTCGAATTGTTTATGTATACTTATTGCCACTAATAACTTAATTATGAATGTTGTTATTTGATTATTATTGTAATGAATGCCTATTTTATAAACAGGTTTGGTTATTATATTTGAAATTCAACAGGTTCTTGAAAATGAGTAGACAAAAAAAAATTGGATTACTGGAAAAGTATAGCCAAACAATTACAAAATTGCGACAAAATTGCGACAAAATCAGTGACCAAAGTAAAAAAAAAAATAATGAATTCTGCGACGAATCAATGACTGAAACAACGAGAAAAATATTGCGACATATTCTACGACACATCAGCGACAAACATTTAGCGAGCAAAATAGCGACAAATTCAGCGACCAAATTAACGACCCAAATAGCGATGAATTCAACGACAAAATCTAAATCAGCGACGAATTTCAGCGGGAATAAATAATTCCCGCCAAAATTGAAAATGTCGTTGAATTTGTCTCTGTTTTGTCGCTGATTTGTCAATAATCAACGACACTCACAATTGGTCGCTGATTTGTCGTTGATTTTTTAGCGACCTGGACATTACCATCCGCTCGATTTTTCTCGCTGTTCGTCGCTGATATTGTCGCTATCGTATTTTGGTCGTTGATTTCGTCGTTAATGGTGTCACAGATTGCGTCGCAGATTGCTGTTTTTTTTGTAGTGTATTTGAGGACTTCTAAACCGACTTGTAATAGAATTTAAGTAGTTTTTAGTGGGCCTTTTTGTTATATTAGGTTGGCCCCACCCTTTATTAAGTATTTAAGTTATTTTTAGGGTTTTGGGAGGACACTTTTTACCTCCTCTTTGATTATTCCGAATTTACATTATCTTTTACAGAATTTTTGTTGTTCTTCCATGGCCATGCTTGGCTAAACTCTTTATTTCAGTCAAGGATTAATTCAAGGTTGAAGTTCTTAAGATTGTGAGGTTTGATTGTGCCTAATTATTCTTTTTGATTCTTTTGCATTCATACTTTTACTGTGGCTTATTGGGAAAATCCATCCTTAATGTATTTTTATTAGTTGATTAATCTAGCCAATTGATTAATTGATAGGATACATATAGCTAATCAATGAGATTAAATCCGTAATTGTTTATTCGAGTTGATACAAGTGGCAATTGGTATAACTTGATTGTGATGGGCTTTTGGGTTATATTAAGTAATTGTATGATCTAATCTAAATGAATCTCGCTAGTAGGTTTGTTGGTTAGGGCAAGGTCTTTCTAGTGTTCATTGCAATCAATAAATTAAATCCTGTCACTAGTATTAGGGTTGTTTATTGGTTAGGGGTTATTCATAGCGCTATGTCTTGCTTAACCTATTCAAAACGGAAAGATTTGTTGGAGACGCTATTTTGAAGGCTATAACTTATCTGTGAATATGAATTAAAAAGATTATTTTTAGCCCGTGATCAATCCGTGAGAACTTCATACCGCGATCGTCCTTGACTGAGTTCACTTCCATTGATTTTAAGTTTTAATTATTTTTCTGCTATTTTAATTTATTTCTTAATTAATCTTGCTATTTAATTTCGTCCCTTTTTACCTAAGTTATTTCCCCCATTTTATTTTTAATTTTCACTCAGGTTAGCCTTGGGCAAGGCTAGTCCCTTGGGTACGACCCTTCTCACCCTATTTACAAGTTTTCTTTTGTAGGAAGAGCATGTTTATTATTTTTGGTGGATTCGACACCCATCAAATTTTGGCGCCGTTGCCGGGGACTAGTTTACATTACTGTTATTGCTTCTTTGAATGACCAGATCTGAAAATTTGCAATTGGAATTTGATCCTGAGATAGAAAAGACAGCCCGTACATTGACGAAGGAAACCAGGCTGCGAAAAAGGGCTGCAACTGCTTCTACAACTGAACCAGAAAATATAATTACTGATTTAGTTGAATCTTCAACTGAATTTGATCCTGAATTAGAAGAAACCTCAACAGAATCTGAAAGAGAGGAACAAATGGCTGATAATCGGACTGTTAGAGAGTTGCAAGCAGCCCCTGTGGAGCAGCAGCCTTTGTGCATAACTTACCCGAATTTGGAGGTGCCGTTTGAGTTGAAGTCCGGCTTAATCCACCAGCTCCCTACCTTCCATGTGATGAAAAATGAAACCCACACCACCACTTGAAAGAATTCCATGGAGTTTGTTCGAGCATGAAACCGCATGGTGTAGCGGAGGAGCATGTGAAGTTGAGAGCATTCCCATTCACTTTGAAGGATGTCGCTAAAGAATGGTTGCTTAATTTGCCGCCCGGTTCCATCACCACATGGCAAGCTATGGCCCGAGCCTTCCTAGACAAGTACTTTCCCGCTTCTAGAGCAGCAGTCATTCGTAGAGAGATTTGTGGAATCAAACAAAATGTTGGAGAGAGTCTTTATGACTATTGGGAGAGGTTCAAAAAGCTATGCGCAGCATGTCCACAACATGGGATGTCCGAGCAATCCCTACTCCAATATTTCTATGAAGGGATGCTAGACATGGAGAGAAAAATGGTTGATGCGGCTAGTGGAGGGGCACTTGTTAATAAAACCCCAGCCGAAGCAAGAGAGATTATATCAACCATGGCAGCCAACTCACAACAATTTAGCCAAATTGAAGAGCCTTCAAGGAAGATATATCAGGTAAGTGATCTTTCACTTGAGTCTAAAATAAATGAACTAACTTCTTTGATTAAATATATGGCTGAAAGTCAAGGAAAGAGAACAGCCCCTTGTCAAGTATGTATGGCTTATGACCATCCGACTGAGGCATGTTTGTCATGGCAAGATGATCAAGAGCAAGTGAATGCTATGGGAGGTTATTCCGGACAACCCCAGAGACCGATGGGTAACACCTACAATGATTCTTGGAGAAATCATCCCAATTTTAGCTATCGACCTAAAAACCATAATTTCCAACAATACAGAGGGTTCCCACAAGCTCAACCGCCTCAACAACACGTTTCCTCTTCAAAAATACCATTGGAAGATATAGTTAGGTCACTTGCCACTTCCCAACAAGAATTTCAGCAAGAAACAAAGCAAAATATGGAAAATGAAATTAGCCAACTAGCCTCTTCGTTGAGTAGATTGGAGACACAAGGGAAGCTACCATCTCAAACTGTTGTCAACCCAAGAGAGAACGTAAGTGCCATCACTTTATGTAGTGGAAAAGAGCTAAATACAACAGCCCCGAAGAAAGACAGCAGTAGGTCGAAGAAAGAAGCTGAAAAAGAGGTAGAAATTCAGCAAAAGGAGGTTCCCAAGCAAGTTGAAAAGCGACAGCCCGAGACGTTTGTTATACCGCCTCCCTTTCCCGAAAGGTTGAGGCAATGTAAGAGGGAGAAAGAAGAGAAAGATATCCTTGACATCTTTCGCAAGGTTGAGGTAAATATTCCTTTTCTCGATTTAATTAAGCAAATACCTTGATATGCAAAGATTTTGAAGGAATTTTGTGTAAGTAAGAAGAAGCAAGCTGAGGTTGAGAAGGTAAGTGTAGGGGAGAATGTCTCCGCTATTTTGCAAAGAAAACTTCCCCCAAAATGCAAGGATGAAGGTATGTTTTCTATCCCTTGTAGAATAGGCAATGTTCAAATTAAAAAAGCTATGTGTGATTTAGATGCTTCAATTAATGTTATGCCATTGTCTATTTTCTCTTCTTTGAATATAGGTGCTTTAAAGAAAACTTTTCTCTTCTTTGAATATAGGTGCTTTAAAGAAAACTAGTATTTGCATTGAATTGGCGGATAAGTCCATAATCTATCCAGAAGGGGTGTTAGAGGATGTGTTAGTGAAAGTTAATAATTTAATTTTCCCTGCTGATTTCTATGTGGTTGATATGGAGGATGCTAAATCCCCAAATTCTAGTGAAATCATTTTAGGAAGACCTTTTCTTAGGACAGCTAGGACTAAAATTGATGTTTTTGATGGTATTCTTACCATGGAGCTGGATGGAGAAGTTGTCAAATTTAGCATGTATAGTGAAGTCAAAGATGCCAATATTGTTTCTAATGTTAGTGGCATGACTAATTTTGATCCTAAAAGTCAAAAGTCTTCTCAATTTAATGATGATGGTGAGCTTACTGTAGTTCATTCTAGGAATTTTGATAATGAATGCACTAACAAGTTTAAAGAGAAGGTTTTGTTTGATGAAAAGTTGCAGGATATTGAGCTGGAAAAGGCGCTAAAGTTGGGACTAAAACCATTGCCGAGCCATTTGAAGTATGTGTTCTTGGACAATGGAGATCCGATTACGTTAATTGTCTCCAAAGAGTTAAGGAATGAGCGAGAAAGTGAGTTGATTCGAGTGCTAAACCAATACAAAGATACATTTGGAAGGGCGGGGAACGTAGCTTTTGGAAGCCCGATGGAGTTCGGTTAAAATTTTGGGAAATGTCTAGCCTAAGACATTAAACAAGGGCGCTTCTTGGGAGGCAACCCAAGCCTAATGAGTTTCAGTTCTTAGTTTTAATTTCAATTTTTATTTCAAATAATAATAATAATAATAATAATAATAATAATAATAATAATAATAATGAAGTGTTAATTTGTGACCATGTGTGAAATTGAATGAGTGAGCAGAGAATTTCACACCCATGTGTGAAAAATCTTAGAATTTCTGTGTTGAGCAGTAGATTTCACACCCATGTGTGAAATTTGATCACAATTTTGATTTTATTTATTTATTTTTTTTACAGCAGGTATTTAATTCATCTCTCTCTCCCGTTCAAAGGTCTCCACCATCCACCATCTTCTCTTCCCCATCCAGCAGCCCCAACAAACCCAAAAAAAAAAAAAAACAGCAGCCCCAACAATTTCGAAAACCCAGCAGCCCTTTTCCCTTTCAATTTCCGAAAACCCAGCATCTATCTCTCTCTCTATTCGAAAATCCAGCATCTCTCTCTCTCTCTCAATTTTGAAATCCAGCAGCCCCAACAATTTCGAAACTCCAGCATCTCAAGCCCTCACTTTTGGCAGCCACCAAATCTTAATCTTGGGGGTTTTCAATTTTTTCAATTTTTCATTTTGGGGGTTTTCTTCTAAGTGTGGGGATTTTCAATTGGGTGAGCAATCCCTTTAACAATTTGAGTTCCGTAAGATTCACACATTAACTTTCCTTTTCTGATATCGAAACAGCAATTCCAGGTTAGTTTCCGAATTTCTCTCAAATTGACTTATTTCTTGTGTTTGTGTTTTGCGAAAATGAGTAATTGTTGGCTGAATTATTCCTTTTAATTACTCTTTGATACTGATGTAGATAATGAATTTGAGTTCTGATTGAATGTTGAGTATATGCTTAAACAACTGAAGGGTGTGTGATGGGTTGTGGGTTCATAGTTTTGGATGCCTAAGTTTGTAAGTTTCATTCCCTTGAGGTAGGTACTGAACAGAATTTCTGAACTAAAATTAAAATTACTTTTGTGAGAAATTCAGTTGCATTTTTGCTTCTAATTTATTGCAGTGCTGTGTGTTTTTTTTACTGTGATTATCAGCATTAGAAGATGACCTAAATTCTGCTCTAATATGCACTTTTTCCATAATGCATTACTGTTGTTGGAGAGTTAATTGCTGGAATTTAATTGGCTGAATCCCTTTGGAAGTCATGCTATTGTGAGCATTAATTGGTTGTTTACCTAAATGCTTCAAGACTTAGTTAAGGCTTAGTCAAGTAACAAGTGTTGACCAAATTTTGATTATAATTTTGAGCTTACCTGTTTAGTCAATCGCTTGTTTGCTTGTTCGTTTTGGTTTGCGTTTGGTGCTTGAGTTTCTTGCAGGTAAGTTGTGACTTTGGTAAATCGCTTGGTTCAAAACTAACTTATCGTTGAGGTTTGACAAGCAATTGTTCGGCAATAATAGGGCAGTATCTCTACACCTCCACTCTCTTTTAATTTTATTTTCTAGAGATCCTCTTCTTATGGTTGATTATGATTTGTCCACATTGAGGACAATGTGTGAAATAAGTGTGGGGAGGGGATTTGATATGAGAATGTTTTTGTTGCAATTTTTGGGACTGATTTATGTGATTGAGATAGCTGAAATTTTGATGTTATAGTGCTGAAATTTTGAGCTTTCTGTTGATTAATAGCTACTGCCATGTTGCTTGTTTGATTGTTATGCGTTATACTTCGCTATTGTCAAGTTTTCCCCTTTTCAATGATGGCATTTGATGATAATTTTTGTGTGATTATGCTGTTGCCATATGCTTAATTTCTGGTATGAAACTTGGCTTTTGAAAATGTGACTTTTGATTTAGGAAGATTAGACACTTATCCCATGAAATTTCGAGTAAAATTTTCAAATTTTGATGTGTTAAACTGATTTTGGGATTACTCATTGGGCTGTTTATGTTTTTAAACATGACTTGAAGCTTTTAGGAAATTCTAGAGAGGAGTAATTTGCCTTTGTAACCTAGTTGAACACATATGGGTACCTTGAATGACAAGACTAGTAAGTGAGAACTTTAGCTTGAGATTGACCATCACTGCACTTGTGAATCTTGATTGCAAGCTGTTACACTTTGAATTCTAAGAGTTTCATATTGCAAAACTTAGTTTCTTTCGATAAGTGTTTTTGAGAGCAATTTCCAAAGCCAAAATTTAGGATAGCTTCCGAACACTAGAACTCTTTTCTATGCTCCCTTGAGGCGAAATCCTAGGCGAGTCTTGACTTTTGAGATGATTTAGGCATTCTTTTGGTTGATTCATCATTCCTTTTACGTTTTTCCCACCTTTACGTTACCGTTCTTGTCACTCCTTCTAGCCTACGAAGTATGCTAAATGCATGCTCTAATTTCTTTTCTTAGCCTACAATATAACCATATACACCAAAAGCCCTTTGCCTACCACCCTTGAACAAGAAAATAGTCTTCTTAGTCATTGTTAAGCATGCACATGTATAAGTTATTAAGAATTGGCGCAATTGCATTTTTGCTTAATCTCATTGACTTTGTTTAGTTTGTGGAAATAAATGGTCCTTGTGGTTTATGTGTTTAAATTTTGTTGGGTTTAAGTTGGTTGTAAGTACTTTAGTTATGTTTTAGAAGTTCTAAAAAAAAAAAAACAGAATGTGAAAAAAAAAAGAGAAAAATGAAAAAAAAAATCAGAAAAGAAAGAAAAAGAAAAAAAAGTGTATTCAATTTCAGTTTTAGTTTTTCTCTAGTTTAAGCTTTTCTCTGGTTTAAGTCGCATTTGTCTCCATTAGTTAGTTCATGCATTGTTCTTTTGAAATTAATTGTAAAAGACTTATTTTCTTGTTATTCTTAGCCTTACATTATCCTATCTTTTGTAACCATCACCTAGCCTAACCCATGTAAAGACCTAATGATCATTGGTTGAGACTTGAACTACATTAGTGGAGAGGGAGTTTAGAGGGGAGCCTATGGTTGTTCTTTAATTTTGTTTTAATGAAGCTATGAAAATGTTTTTATATGTTTTGTTACTTTCTCGTTAAAACACTTGTTGATTCAAACTTCGAATGTGTGTGTGCGTGTTTTAAGAATTCTTAGTGTAACCTTTTTCAATTGAGTTCATAATGATGGAATGATGTTGATGGTTGGATTCTTAATTGCGACATTGAGTTGTTTGGGGAACATGTGTGTGTTTGATTGGGTTCTTGGGTGAAGTATGTGGTCTCCTATATAGATTGATTTTGAGTTTTGAGTCATGCTTGAGGACAAGCATGGGATAAGTGTGGGGATATATGATAGGTTGCAAATCCAACATGTTTATTACTTTGTTTTTGTGCTTAATTGATGTTATTCACATTTGGTTTTTATTATTCTGGATAGGGATAGTGGATTTGCAATAAAGAGGCTTATTTGGAGCTGGATTGGAAGTATTGGAGCAAAGGACATGAAGCTGAATTTTCTTTATGACAGATTGTCAGATTGGCAGTAGAGGCCTTAGCCTTGCACAAGGCTAATGGCCAGGCAGACCTGAACGGGCTGATTTAATTAAGTGACAGGCCCAACCGTTTTAGTGGTATTTGAGGACTTCTAAACCGACTTGTAATAGGATTTAAGTAGTTTTTAGTGGGCCTTTTTGTTATATTAGGTTGGCCCCACCCTTTATTAAGTATTTAAGTTATTTTTAGGGTTTTGGGAGGACACTTTTTACCTCCTCTTTGATTATTCCAAATTTACATTATCTTTTACAGAATTTTTGTTGTTCTTCCATGGCCATGCTTGGCTAAACTCTTTATTTCAGTCAAGGATTAATTCAAGATTGAAGTTCTTAAGATTGTGAGGTTTGATTGTGCCTAATTATTCTTTTTGATTCTTTTGCATTCATACTTTTACTGTGGCTTACTGGGAAAATCCATCCTTAATGTATTTTTATTAGTTGATTGATCTGGCCAATTGATTAATTGATAGGATACATATAGCTAATCAATGAGATTAAATTCGTAATTGTTTATTCGAGTTGATACAAGTGGCAATTGGTATAACTTGATTGTGACGGGCTTTTGGGTTATATTAAGTAATTGTATGATCTAATCTAAATGAATCTCGCTAGTAGGTTTGTTGGTTAGGGCAAGGTCTTTTCTAGTGTTCATTGCAATCAATAAATTAAATCCTGTCGCTAGTATTAGGGTTGTTTATTGGTTAGGGGTTATTCATAGCGCTATGTCTTGCTTAACCTATTCAGAATGGAAAGATTTGTCGGAGACGCTAGCTTGAAGTCTATAACTTGTCTGTGAATATGAATTAAAAAGATTATTTTTAGCCCGTGATCAATCCGTGAGAACTTCATACCGCGAATCGTCCTTGATTGAGTTCACTTCCATTGATTTTAAGTTTTAATTATTTTTCTGCTATTTTAATTTATTTCTTAATTAATCTTGCTATTTAATTTCGTCCCTTTTTACTTATGTTATTTCCCCCATTTTATTTTTAATTTTCACTCACAGCAGGTAGCACGTCTGGTTAGCCTTGGGCAAGGCTAGTCCCTTGGGTACGACCCTTCTCACCCTATTTACAAGTTTTCTTTTGTAGGAAGAGCAGGTTTATTATTTTTGGTGGATTCGACACCCATCAGAAGTTCTAAGATTTAATTGTCTATTTGGGTATGAATGAAGTTATTTTAAGTGGTTAACAATGATTTTTACGTTGAATTAAAGAAATGGTTAAGTTTGAGTTAAGTTGGTTGAAGAGAGAGAATTTAGGGTTATGGAACATTTGGATTTTTGAAATCATGAGTTTTAATTGTGCAAATTGGTTCCAAATGTGTTGTTTTGATGCATAAACAAGGATTTTAAAATCAAACGATGGATTTAGTTAAGTGTGGATAGAGTTTGAAGATGGTAGTATTGATTTAGGGTTTTGAAAAAGTGAATTTTCAAAGAATGATTAATTGTTTGATTTTAATGTTTAAATCATGTTATTTGATGACATTAATGATGGAAATAAGCTTGGATTAATTATTGGAATGTGTTGTTATGGAGAACCTTCAATGGGGAAGGTTATGCCATTTTAGGGTTTTGAACATAAGCATGTGGTTAATTAATATAATTGGTTTAAACATGTTAAAATATGTTTGCAATGATATAAATAAACTCAAAACAATAATTTAATGGGTTAATATGTATTTGCTAAGTTAAAGTAAGGAAAGACTTAATTTTTTAAATTTTGTAGGAGTGTTGTTAATTTAAGGTTTGATGTTGAGAATGCCTTAGAATGTGATATTAAATGATTATTTATGGTCACATTTAGTATAGGCATTGAGAAGAAGTAGTTTGGCCAATCCAAGTGTTGAAGGGCAACTTGGAAGAGAAGGTTGGTGAGAGTTTTAAGCTTATTTTGGTTGCTATTTGAGGTAAGTACAAACTTTGAGTACATTGGTTATGTTTGCATGATATTTGGACTTAACACATTTTAGTTGGAAAATGTGTTAAGCTACTTGGTACATTGGTTATGTATGAATAATGTGCTATGACATTGTAATGTCATATATGTGTAAATGCATTGTGAAAAGCCATTGATAATGGCTAAATTGTGTAAATGTGATTAATATGTGAATTATGTGGAAATACCCAAAGTAATTGGGTAATGTGTTGTGAATGTAAAAATGTGGTATAATGTAATGAAATACAAGGAAACATAATGAAATGAATTGATATTGAGATAAATGAGAAAAGTGAGAAAAGTGAGAAAAGTGAGAAAAAAAATAAGAAAATAAGGCAATGTGCCCAGATTGAATATGTGACAATGAGAAAGAGATTGATAATGAGAAATATGAATAAATTGTGTGCCTAGTATGTGTGAGCGAGGATTTTCACCCCCACTCTCGGTGGAATGGTTCTTGTGACTTTGGCATTGTTTATTCTCGGGGCCTTAGAGAATACGGACCTAAGTCCAGAGAAAATAGAGTCGCCACCCGGACGGGCCAGGAAAAAAGTAAGGGGTGGATGACTCGATTCTTAAGGAATCCCCAACCCCCTAATGGGTTTCGAAAGTTGTGTATGTGTGGGGAAGGTAAGAAATGGCCCAGCACCCCCACAACGCCCGGTTCATTGGAATCGGCATCCTTTACAGGTCTTAATATTATAAAATTCTTAAATTTAACAATATTATCCATATTATATGCAACAATTGAAATAAAGCATCATTATATTAAAATCAAAGCAATGTCCAAGCAAAGCAAATAAATGGACACATGTCCTTTACATCGTTCATGTCTAAACTAAATAGGAAACCCACCAAAAGGTAGAAACATGCCCTTTATATTGGTCCAAAATATAAAAGCAATTTAAATTACATGATATTTAATTAATGAGGTACCCACAAAGTGGAAACATACCTCTTACACTTTTGGAAATCAAAATAAATCGATAAAAGTAAATAACCATTTGTTATAAATAAATCATTCATCAAAGATATTAAACATCAATCAAAATATATAATAAACATTCATCCATGATAAATTAAATAAATCAAGCATTGAACTTAAATAAATCAACCATCAAAGCACATAATAGACTACATAATCAAATCTAAAAATAATGCAAGTAAAGATACAAATTGAGGTTTACTGTTTCTATTTAAAGTTCTTTAATTAATATTTAAGGTTTTGGAATCTTAAGATATTATTATAGTTATTTGTTTAGTCTACTGTAAGTTTTAAGAGAATTGAAAGGGATTAGGGTTTTATAAATTTAAGAAATTAGTAAGGTTCTTTGATTGATCAAATTAGGGTTTGAGGGGTAAAATTATGAAATTAAGGTTTTATGGTTTGAAACCTTGATTTTAATTTGCCGTGATCAAAGGCAAGTATGGTTTGAGTATTGATTATAATAACTACTTAAGTATTTTTGGGTGGAACAAATATAGAAAGTCTTTAAGGGAGTTATATGATAGATTAAAATATCCAGTGAATAAAATTATAAAAAGCTACTGTGCAGATTTGAAAATAGAAATTGAATTTATGGTTTGAATAAATTAGGGTTTAGGTTTGTATTTTGAATAAAGCTACTGTATTTTGAATAATCATAATAAAGGAAGTTAAACATAAAGATTTATAACACATAAATAAATATTTTTCTGAGCCCACACGGCGGTCCCGCTAGCCGATTAGCGGGCGGGGTTCAAGGGGGCAGCGCCCCTTAAGGGGTCGGGGCCTGGATCCCAAAGATTTTGAAAACTGGCTTTTAGGATTGTAGGTTTCGGTGTTGAAAATTAAGATTTTAGGGCTTAAGATTTAGAAAATAGGGTTTTGAAATTGGAAGAAACTAGTGTTATTTTTAAAAGAATAATGCTTACGGTGTGATTTTGGAAAGAAGGATTAATTAGGGTTAAAGCTTTTGATGCTTAGAGAAAATAAGGTTACTGACTTTTTGGAATAGAGATTAGGGTTTTGGGAATTAATAAAATGATTTAGGGTTTTTGAAGTTTTTGGAAACAGAAGGATGATTTAAGGTTTTTTAAACAAAAGAAACGAGTTAGGGTTTTTAAGGTATTTGGAAAAAACATTTTAAGGTTTTAAGTTTTAGAAGAAACAGAAGAAATAATTTGTTAATTTTCAATGATTGAAGCTACTGTAAAAAAAGAAAATAGAGATTCAAACCTCCATTCATTGGTTCCCCCAAAAGTTGCTTTCTAGATGAACAAAGACAAAGGCAAGGTCGCTGCCTTTGATGAATTGTTAATAGCTTTGCTTGTTGCTAATCTTCTCTCGTTAAGGTTTTCTGTAAACCAAGTTTTGATCACCTAATCAAAGTCCCACTATCCGATCCAAGTCCAAAGTTCTCCTTCTTAACGTCCCGTCCCCCATTTTTTTTTCCTTTTTAGTGTTATTTATAGGCAAATTTATATGATTCATCCTATTTGTTTAAGGAAACTAAGATTAATTAGGAAAAGAAACCAAAATCAAATAGAGTTTGGTTTCGGAAAAAATTGCGTTGGAAAAATCTCGCTGGCGAAAACTGCGATGGGCTACGAGAAAATTTACGAAAAATTGCGAGCTGGGCGCTCGGCCAGTCAATTTCGCCATAAGAAAAACCTGCAGGCAAAATTGGCCTTGGCCAATTACTTTTGGCGATGAATTTTTTTGTCGCCGATTTTTATTTTTAGTTTGATTTATTTATTTTTTATTAATATTTATTAATATTTTTATTTTATTAAAACTTATAAAAATAAATACTAAAATAAATATTATTTAATTAAAATAACACAAAAATTATTTTGGACTATATAAAATATATTGGACTGGACTGGGTAAAAAATTAGGGGCCTACAGTTTGCCCCCTGCTTGAACGATCTGAAACTTTAGTAAAAGAGAGTAAAAAGCAATAAGACCTAATTTTTTTTAGATGGTTGAGCTTTTGGGTTCCGGACCCGATTCGAGTTCTAGACTCAAGGATAATTTTATGTTCTGACCTAAGGGTAATTTTGGGTTCTGGACCCGAGCTAAGTTCTGAACTTAGAAGAGATTTTAGGTTCTGGACCTAAGGATAATTTGGGTTCTGGATCCGAGCTAAGTTCTGGACTTAGAAGAGATTTTAGGTTTTTGACCTAAGGATAGTTTGGGTTCTGGACCCGAGCTAAGTTCGGACTTAGAAGAGATTTTAGGTTCTGGACCTAAGGATAGTTTGGGTTCTGGACTCGAGCTAAGTTCTGGACTTAGAAGAGATTTTAGGTTCTGGACCTAAGGATAGTTTGGGTTCTGGACTCGAGCTAAGTTCTGGACTTAGAAGAGATTTTAGGTTCTGGATCTAAGGATAATTTGGGTTCTGGACCAAAGCTAATTTTTGGACTTAAAAGAAATTTTAGGTTCTGGACCTAAGGGTAATTTGGGTTCTGGACCCGAGCTAAGTTCTGGACTTAAAAGAATTTTAGGTTCTGGACCTAAAGATAATTTGGGTTCTGGACCCGAGATTGGGTACTTGGACTTGAGATTGGGTACTTGGACCCAAGATTGAATTTGATTTGGGTGCTTGGACCCGAGATTAAATTTAATTTGGGTACTTGGACCCGAGATTAAGTACTTGGACCCGATATTGGATTTGATTTGGGTGCTTGGACCCGAGATTGGGTACTTAGACCCGAGATTGATTTGATTTGGGTACTTGGACCTGAGATTGGGTACTTGGACCCGAGACTGAGTTTGACTAACCTTTTATCAGTTGAGAAGTCTGACTGCTCCGGTTGTTCTATGCATTGTGGTTCTTCACCCTCAAAATAGATCTTCACCTTTGAAAATGGATCTTCATCCTTGGAGATCGGGTCTTCACCCTTGTAAATGGGTCTTCATCAGGTCTTCACCCTTGAAAATGGATCTTTATCCTTTGGAAATCAGGTCTTTACCCTTGAAAAAAATGGATCTTCATCCTTTGGACATCGGGTCTTTACCCTTCAAAATGGATCTTCATCCTTGGAGATTAGGTCTTCACCTTTGAAAATAAATCTTCATCCTTTGGACTTCGGGTCTTCACCCTTAAACTATGGATCTTTATCCATTGAAAAATGGGTCTTTACCCTTGAAATATAGATCTTTATCCATTGGAGATCGGGTCTTTACCCTTAAAACATGGATCTTTATCCTTTGGACATCGGGTCTTTACCCTGGCTTCAACTATTTTAGCTGGACTGATATTTTATCTTTTGCATCTTCATTCTTTTGAGAATTCTAATTTTCTTCTTTTTTTCATTCTTTTTTGTTCTTCCTTTGCACTTTTGCAAAAAATTCAGCCCCTTTTTGCTAGCCATCATATCCTCTCCTTGCCCCCCTGCGTGGTAAAATATTAGAAGTGAGTCCCAAAATGTTTTGTTCATGCATAAACTCAAAATTTGAAAAGGAGAAACTTTGCCCCCCTGTGTAGGCTCAAACCCATGATTTTTCTATGAGGGCTCTGATTGATGTTCTTGTTATCTAGTTCTTCGCAAAAGCACGCATTTCTTCTCTTTGCCAAATTACTGGAACTTTCTCAATCAATGGGCTTTCCACGCCCCCCCCCCCATTTGATATCTTCTTTTGATTGTTTACTTCACAGGGTGTTTGCTGTTCACTTTAATAAAGAATAGACAATACAAGACAAGAAAGTGCAATGTGATATGCTCTTGTATGCATGAGATGCATGAATGATGCTTACAGTCATTCCATCTACTCATAGACCGATGTGATCAGCAGAAGTGTTCTCATTGGTTCCTTTCAGATGCTCGTTCAGGTCTTGTATTGGAATGACACAATGCTTCACATTTATGGCTTTCATCTTCAAGGTGTTGAAAATATGAATGGTGGGGACCCCAAGCTTGCAGAGTCAGAGATACATCCATGTCAGTTGGTAGCTTCTTCATGACCTTGCCAATAATCATTTACTTTGCCCAATGTGTCCTTTGAGGTTTGATAGTTCAACATACTCCCCTTAACTTGAAGGCTTTGTATATATATATATATATATATTTGAATTTTCAATTTTCAATTTTGCTTTTGAAATCAAATGTTGGCTTTGCCAAATTGATGTTAATTTACCTCAGGACTTGATTTTTCAAATTAACATATCTATAACATGACAACCCTAGTTACCGTACTAAACTTAGGAATCACTTCTTTTTAAGCAAGAATTGTTGCACTTCAGATAGGCACATACACATTACTTGGCCAAAGGTCTCATTGAGTTTGAATATTGTCTATCTCATATGCACACTTATTCAAACTATCTCCACTAATAGGCTCTACCTACCAAGAGAGATCAATAGGCCTTTGATAGGCTTGAAATGGGGTCTATAAGGGACGTGGGTTTAAGTGAAGGCCATTTTGAGATAGGAGCTGATGTGACACAACGGAAAAACCTTGACACTACAAACTGTTTGTTAAAACTTTTGGGAGCATGAAAAGACAGAGCTTTGAACATTCTTCTTTCTTATTTGGCATTAACTTGAATCTTGATTGGGATAGTCTTTGCCTTTGCAAAATGTTTGGTACCCAAATTCGTTTCTTTTCTTCTTCTCCCTTTTCTTTCTTTTTATTTTTCTTACTCTTCCCTTTCTTTTAAGCATTTTATCATCCTTCCTTGTAGGACTGTCAAGTACATAACTTTCAAGAACTGGATGATCTTTCTACTTTTCCTCTGATCTTGATCAAATCTATGGTTGGGTTGGACCAATTCAAGCCAAACTGTCCTTATGAACCAAATGGAAGCCTTTTGCTGCTTTAGGTAAAAGAGAACTCAGTTAGCTTTCTGAACCACCTTTTTAGGTTTTATTTTTCTTCTTCTCTTTTATTTTTCTTTTTTTTGTCCTCTTTTCTTTTTTTTTTGTCTTTTTTTCTTTTCTTTTATTTTTTCTTTTCTTTTTCTCTTCTTTTTTTTTTCTTTTTGGCTCTAGCTCTAAAAGAGTTGTCTTGTTTGTGCCAACTTGGGTTTCCAATAATGGATGAGTGAAGTGACATAAATCTTCTTTAACAGGTATAAATCATTTGTTACTCTGATGTTATCTTGATAGATTGGAGATATTAGGTGAACTTCAACTACCCTTATGGTCTTGAAAACAGCAGCTATCCTTACGGCTTTGGCTATGCATTCCATTCTTTGATCCTCTTGCCTCTTCACCTTATTGATCATAAGACTTGTCAAAAGTATCACAATAACTCAGGGTAGGTTGTTGGGGTCTGTAAGCCAATGAAAAGAAAGCTAAAATTTTATGAAGGCTCAAAGGGACAACTAGAGATTGATATTTAATTAGGTGGATACTAGTTGTTGGCTAACCAAACAATGCCTAGATCATTTCTCTCTTAAATAAGCAGAGTTCAATTTCACCTCGAAAGTTTGTCAAAGCATATTCTAAGACTGACTAGGACCTAGACAAAGATAATTTTTGCAGGAGCCCTCTCTAAGTTAAGAATACACAACTCAATTCTATAGAGCAATTTTCTCATCTAGTAAAGTCATTCAAGTCATGATGTATAAATATATTAATTCATGAATTATCAAGCTAGATTGCTCATTGGCTGAGCACCAAAATGTACAAAGACCAACAAAAATTTTAATAAAAGCAATTTATTCAAACAAATTTAAATTTGAAAAACACGATAGTTCCAATTAAATATTAAAGAAAGTAAAATCGAAAAGCAACATTCAAGCTAAGGAAAGTTTGTTGAGTTTAAGCTTCTTTTCCTTTCCCATCTTCAATATTTCCATCTTGAAAGGATGATAAAACAAAATCTTCTTCCAATCCTTTTCCTACCATGAAGGTTGCTGGTGGAGGTACTCTTCCAAACTTAGGCAAAGGGTTGTTCTTGGTATTGGGCTTGTTTGGCTCAGATAGCTTACCACTGTTGATTAAATTTTGGATCTCATGCCTCAATTTTATACAATTGCCTGTTTCGTGTCCAAGCTTTTGATGGAATTGGCAAAATGCATTAGTATCAAAGTTAGATGAAAGAGGATTAGCCAAAGGATGAGGAGTCAAAGGTTGTAACAATCCCTTCTTTTATAGCTTATTAAGAACCTAAGATAGCGGCTTCCCTAATTCTAAAAACTGCCTCATTCCTCCTTAACTAGTGACATTAACATCAACTTCCTTTTGTGTGCTTTGATTGCTAGGCTGATAATTCCCTTTCTCATTCCTTCTTATTGAAAAGAGATTTTTCTCCCTTTCCCACTCTTCAATTTATAGACCAGCTTGGAGAAGATCTTTGAAATCCCTTATAAGGGTGTGAGACATCCTTTCACGGAGATTGGGCAGGACGCCTCTTACAATCATCCTTATTTGATCAGATTCATCGGGCCTTTTCTTGAGCAAAGCAGCCTTATTTCTCCATCTTTTCACATAGTCCACAAAGTTCTTATTTGGTCATTGCCTAATGGACTCAACTCCCATTAAGGTTATTTCCAGCTCGACATTGTACCCATATTGTTAAATGAAAGCCTTGTACAACATGTCCCAATCTTTTTGAGTACTTTCCTCTAAAGTCTTAAACCAATTTCGGACAATAGGGTCCAATGAGAGCATGAAGTACCTTAGAGTTTGAGCCTTAGTAGCTAGGGCAGACTGCATGGCAGTGATGTACTGCTTCACATGGAGATGGGGGTTTCCAGTACCATTGAACTTTGCAAAAGATGGCATCTTGAACTTGTACGAATCTTCTTCATCTAGCTCAAATAATTTTTCAACTTTGGATATTTCTTTGGTTTTCAACTTCTTTTCAAATTTCTTTTCTAAGTCTGCAATCATCTTTTCAACATTAGAAGTCTCAGTTTTCTCCATAGTTGTCCTTTCAATAATTTTCGGTTCTTTCTTCTTGTCTTGAGGATCTTGGTAGCATTGAGCCCAATCATCATCATCATCAATGATCACTTTTTCACCATCAAAAACCACTTCACCAACTTTAGTCTTCCCTTTGTCCTTTGGCTTCTTAGTGCTAGCAGATGCTTCGGCATGATTTTCTAAAATTGCAGTCAATTGGTTTTTCATGGTCTCAGCTAGGGCCTCTTTTATTTCTTCCATCTTAGCATTGAGGGCATCGTCCACCATTCTTTGAATTTGTTTGGGCTCCATTGCTTTTGGTGAGCAAGTAATTGAGTCGTTGCTAGATTCTTCACTTTCGGTGTAGGTCAGATTGTCGTAAGCTTTTGAACTATCGTAATCCAGGGCTGTGAGCCAGAAAGGATTAATGATATGAGATGCAAATGTATGCATATATGCACAAAAAATTAACAAATAAGGACAAATAGGATATTGCTTCCAACCTTATAACATCCACACACGAATGGCGAGTCTCTTTTCCTAGGTATATGGTTAATAAAATACCAACATGGGGTACCTTGTTTTTGAATAATTCCCTCGAATGCTTCAACCAATAGTTATATTTCCATGATAATTCCCATTAATTAGGTTTTAATCCATTCAACTAAATAAAGTAGCTTTTATGCTATATTGAATTAAAACTAAATTAAAATAGTTTATTATAAATAGATTTCTCACTTGAAAAAGTAACTAATGATTCATGCCAAAAACAAGCCCATGGTTAATTTATTCTTAGTATAAACTGGGCTCATAATTGATTTTTGGTATTTCATAATTGACTTAAATAATTTGCAAGCTCTTTGTAAGAAAAGGTTGGATAATTTTGTTTCTAAGCCCATTGGAAAAAGATTTTTAGAAAAAATGGATTTTGGGCTTAGTATTTGGGTCATGAGAAAAGAATTTGTTTATGGAAAAGTTTTATATCCAAAGGTCATTTTGAAAAGTTTTGAAAATAGTTTAGGTCTTTTGGATTTTAAAGAAAAATTTATTTTGAGCTCACAATGTACTTAGGTCATATTAGAAAAAGAAACAAACCAAATAAGCCATGATTTAAGCCAAGATAAATTAACCATAGTCAAACAACATGCATTTGGGGTAAAAACCTACGGAAAGTAACTAGGCCATTTACATGAGCTTTAGTCTTTGGGTAAAAAGGCTTAGGTTCCCATAGAAAGTATATACCAAATGGTACAAGGCTATGAGTGGTTATGCCATGCTCGATCTCCATACCTTGAGTGAAAGCATGGTATCCCTTACATAACACAACACGGGTAACACAGGTGTCCTAACTCATGCACACGATGCAATCTAATATGATGCAATGGATAATATCATTATAAGAAAGAATAGAATAATATAAAGACCAACGAAATCAACTTCTCTTATCCCCAGTGGAGTCGCCACTGTGAGCGGGGATTTTTGTCCCCCACTCCCGGTGGAATGGTTCTTGCGACTTCAGTACTATTTAGGCTCGGGGCCTTAGAGAACACGGACCTAAGTCCGGAGAAAATGGAGTTGCCACCCTAATGGGCCGGGAAAAAGAAAGGGGTGGATGACTCTATTCCTAAGGAATCCCTAAACCCCTAACGGGTTCGAAAAGATAGGTATGTGTGGGGAAGGTGAGAAATGGCCCAGCATCCCCACAACGCCCGGTTCATTGGAACCGGCCTCCTTTACAGGTCTTAATATTATAAAATTCTTAAATATAACAATATTATCCATATTACATGCAACAATTGAAATAAAGCATCGTTATATTAAAATCAAAGCAATGTCCAAGCAAAGAAATAAATGGACACCCATCCGAGGATGGAAACATGTCCTTACATCATTCATGTCTAAACTAAATAGGACACCGACCAAAAGATAGAAACATGCCATTTACATTGGTCCAAAATATAAAAGCAATTTAAATTACATGATATTTAACTAATGAGGTACCCACAAAGTGGAAACATACCTTTTACACTTTTGGAAATCAAAATAAATCAATAAAAGTAAATTAACATTCATTATAAATAAATCATTCATCAAAGATATTAAACATCAATCAAAATATATAATAACCATTCATCCATGATAAATTAAATAAATTAGGCATTGAACTTAAATAAATCAACCATCAAAGCACATAATAGGCTACATAATCAAATCTAAAAATAATGCAAGTAAAGATACAAATTGAGGCTTACTATTTCTATTTAAAGTTCTTTAATTATTATTTAGGGTTTTGGAATCTTAAGATATTATTATAGTTATTTGTTTCGTCTACTGTAAGTTTTAAGAGAATTGAAAGGGATTAGGGTTTTATAAATTTAAGAAATTAGTAAGGTTCTTTGATTGATCAAATTAGGGTTTGAGGGGTAAAATTATGAAATTAGGGTTTTATGGTTTGAAAACTTGATTTTGTTTTGCCGTGATTAAAGATAAGTATGGTTTTAGTATTGACTATAATAACTACTTAAGTATTTTTGGGTGGAACAAATATAGAAAGTCTTTAAGGGAGTTATATGAAAGACTAAAATATCCCAGTGAATAAAATTATAAAAAGCTATTGTGAAGATTTGAAAATAGAATTTGAATTTACGGTTTGAATAAATTAGGGTTTAGGTTTGTATTTTGAATAAAGCTACTGTATTTTGAATAATCATAATAAAGGAAGTTAAACATAAAGATTTATAAAACATAAATAAATATTGACCCGAACCCACACGGCGGTCCCGCTAGCTGGTTAACGGGCTGGGTTCAAGGGGGCAGTGCCTTTTGCGGGGTCAAGGGGGCAGTGCCCTTTGTGGGGTCGGGGCCCGAATCCCGAACATTTTTAAAACTGGCTTTTAGGATTGTAGGTTTTAGTGTTGAAAATTAAGATTTTAGGGCTTAAGATTTAGAAAATAGTGTTTTGAAATTGGAAGAAAATAGTGTTATTTTTAAAAGAATAATGCTTACTGTGTGATTTTGGAAAGAAGGATTAATTAGAGTTAAAGCTTTTGATGCTTAAAAAAATAAGGCTACTGACTTTTTGGAATAGAGATTAGGGTTTTGGGAATGAATAAAACGATTTAGGGTTTTTGAAGTTTTTGGAAACAAAAGGATGATTTAAGGTTTTTGGAAACAAAAGAAACGAATTAGGGTTTTTAAGGTATTTGGAAAAAAATGTTTTAGGGTTTTAAGGTTTAGAAGAAACAGAAGACTGCGGGTGAAATTGGCCTTGGCCAATTACTTTTGGTGCCGAATTTTTTCGTCACCGATTTTTCCGTGGCTGATTTTTATTTTTATTTATTCATTTATTATTATTTTTATTTTATTAAAACTTATAAAAAATAAATACTAAAATAAATATTATTTAATTAAAATAACACAAAAATTATTTTGGACTATATAAAATATATTGGACTGGACTGTGTCAAAAATTAGAGGTCTACAGTATGTTATTCAAATTTTAGAGCTCTGTGTTTGGCAGCATGCCTATGAATTGCCTATGGGCTAGACATCGGGCGTCAATATGAAAATATTTTTGAGGTAAAATGATCGGGTCTTAAGCCTCAAAAATAAATCCTTAGGCTGGGTGAAATGACCGGGTCATAAACTCCGACCTATTTGGATTAATCCATGGATATATTGCCTACAGGGCTAGACACAAGGTGTCATTATAGACCAAAGCAGTAACTCTGAAATTTGAATAGCATATTAGTTATCTTTGGACCCATGTTTTTGTTTGTTTTTATATGAATGGTGGATTGTGAAATATTTGAAAGGTATGAGAAAATGGAATGATGTGATGTTCATGAGCATTGTGCATTGGCATTGCATTTGAGTTTTATTGTTATTACCAAAGTTTGTACCACTAAGCTTCAGCATAGCGCGATTGTAATTCGTCGCGCATGTGACATGGACATTTTGGTAGAGCTGAAGAGTGCTACTAGACCTGGTCGGGTCTAGGTTTGTATTTATTGAGCTTGAAGAGTTGTTTTTGGATATATCAAGATCAGAGCCAGTTGCCAGCTTGTACATATTTGATATTATAGTATATTTTGATATTATGTATGTTATGATATATTTTTGAAGTATATATTATAAATTGTAAAGAATGTTTTGAATAATTTGTTTAAGATGGGATCTTATATGTGTTGTTGATATATATACCTATATATAAATATTTTGAGAAAATATGGAGAAATTGAGAAGTATTGGTGAAATGGTTAATTAATTTTATTGGGAGTGTTTATTTTATGCAGGTTGTGTTTTGCTGAATTTTAGGAACGTCCAAATTACAGAAAAAACTCTGGCGAATTATTTTCCCAAAGATTTTCATATAAAATGTTATTTTAGGTTACTATAGCAAGTAAATAATATTTACATACTATTTAATTTTATATATTTAGTAATTGAAATTTTAAAGCAGAAATGTGAAAATTTTTATTAAACTGGTCTGTGATATTTTTGTACCGTATATGCGTATTTTACATATGCTGGGAATATGCATTGTACATATATAGGGTATAAGGGTGTTACAACCTTTGTCTAGTCAGTCTTAAAACATGCTTTGACAAACTTTCGTGGCAAAATTGAACTCTGTTTATTTAAGGGAGAGATGATCTAGGCATTGTTTGGTAAGCCAACAACTAGTATCCACCCAATTAAATATCAATCCTTAGTTGTCTCTTTGAGCTTTCATGAAATTTTAGCTTTCTCTTAATTGGCTTATAAGTTCAATGACCTACCCTCAGTTGTTGTTGCACTTTTGACAAGTCTTATGATCACTGGAAAAAAAAAGAGAAGAAAAAAAAGAAAAAAAAGGTAGTTCAGAAAAGCCAACCAAGTTTTACCTTTACCTAAAGCAGTAGAAGGCAAAGACAGTTCGACTTAAACTGGTCCAACCCAACCAAAAATTCAACAAAAATTAGAGAGATAAAAGAAAGGTCATCTAGTTCTCGAGAGTCCTATAATTGATAGTCCTACACGGAAGAAGGAAAAAAATGATAAAATGCTAAAGAGAGAGAGAAGAGAGAGAGAGAGAGAGAGAGAGAGAGAGAGAGAGAGAAAGGGAATAGAAGAAAGGGAAAGTAATATGGATATCAAACTTTTTGCAAAGGTAAAGTCTGTCCTAATCAAGATCCAGATTCATGTCAAGAAGAAAGAAGAATGTTCAAAGCTCTATTTTTTCATGCTTCCAACTGTCTAAATAAGAAATTTGTAGTGTGAGGGTTTGCCTATAGTGTCATAACAGCTCCAATCTCAAAATGACCTTCATTTAACCCGTGTCCCTTATAGATCCCATTTCAAGCCTATTAAAGACTTGTTGATCTCTTTTGGTAGGTAGAGTCTATTAGTGGAGATAGTTTGAATAAGCATGCATATGAGATAGACAATTTAAACTCAATGAGACTTTGGCCAAGTAATGTGTATATGCCTATCTGAAGTGCAACAATTCTTGCTCAAATGAAAATGATTCCTGAGTTTAGTACAGTAACTAGGGTTGTCTTGTTATAGATATATTAGTTTGAAATGGATGTAACTCTGACTCTGCTGCTTAGGGCCTCCACTACTCATATTTTCAACATCTTGAAGATAAAAGCCATAAATGCGAAACCTTCTATCATTCCAATGCAAGACCTGAACGAGTATCTGGAAGGAGTCAATGAGAACACTTCAGTTGATCACCTCATTCTATGAGTTGATGGAACCACTATAAGTATTACTCATGCATATAATGCATACATGAGTATATCACACTGCATTTTTATGTCAAAAGTAAACAACAATACTCTATGAAGTAACCATGAAGTGGATATGGAATCAGGGGACATGGAAGGCCCATTGCTTAAGGAAGCTCCAGTCATTTTGCAAAAGAAGAAATGCATACTTGTGCAAATAATTAGACAATACAAACATCAACCAAAGCCCGCATAGAAAAAATCATGGGTTTGAGCCTACACAGGGGCCAAAATTTCTCCTTTTTAATTTTTTAAGTTTATGCGTGTACAAAATATTTTTAGACTCACTTTCAATATTTTGCCACATAGGGGGCAAGGAGATGGAAGGAGATGATATAAGAGTCAGCTAAAAAATAGCTGAATTTTTTGCAAAAAAATAAAAAAAAAGGAACAAAACAAGAAGAAAGTAAGAATCTCAGAAGAAATAATGATGCAAAGGACAAAAGATTAGACTAGCTAGAAGAGCTGAAGCCAGGGTAAAGACCCGATCTCCAATGGATAAAGATCCATGTTTCAAGGGTAAAGACCCAATCTCCAATGGATAAAGATCCATGTTTCAAGGTTAAAGACCCAAACTCCAATGGATAGAGATCCATGTTTTGAGGGTAAAGACCCAATCTCCAATGAATAGAGATCCATGTTTTGACGGTAAAGACCCAATCTCCAATGGATAAAGATCCATGTTTCAAGGGTAAAGACGCGATCTCCAATTGATAAAAATCCATCTTTCAAGGGTAAAGACCTGATCTCCAATGGATAAAGATCCATGTTTCAAGGGTAAAGATCTAAATTTCAATGGATAAAGATCCATGTTTTAAGGGTAAAGACCCGATTTCCAATGGATAAATATCCATTTTTGGTGGGTAAGACCCACAATCCATTAAAGAATGGAATAGCCGGTTAAGCCAGAATTCTCAACTGATAATGGTCAGTCAAATCTAGTCTCGTGTCCAAGTACCCAATCCTGGGTCCAAGAACCCAAACCCAAATCAAATCATTTTCGAGTCCAGAACTCACCTCGAGTCTAGAACCCAACCATTGCCAATCTCGGGTCAAGAACCCATCCTCAATCTAAATCTCCTCAAAGTCATATTGCTTTTCACTCTCTTCTACTAAAGTCTTAGATCGTTCAAGCAGGGGGCAAACTGCAGACCCTTATTTTTTGACCAAGTCTAGTCCAAAAATTTAATACAGTGCAAAATAATTTTTATAATTTTTATAATTTATTTTAGTAATAATAATTTTTTATTTTAATAATACAATAAAAAGAAATTATAAATATTAATTTTTAATAAAAATAAAATAAATAATAATAAAGAAATAATACAAGCGATAATTGATGAATTAGCGAGACAACGCGATGAATTGGCCAGACGACGCATCGCAGGCTCGACTTGCGTGTGCCAGTCCACTACTGGCCTTGGCCTACGATGAATTAGCACACAGTTCATTACAGGCCTTGGCCTGTGATGAATTGGCATGCGGCAACTGCAAGCCCGCGCTCACCAGCGCCCACGCTTGTAGCAGCCCACGCCCGCATGTGACTTGCCAAATTTTGACTAATCCTATTTTTACTAGGATGTTTTAATTTGCTTCCTAATGAGATTATATTTCCTTAATAAACTAGGTTTTTCTCTTACTTGCTTATATATAAGAGCACTAAGCATAGAAACAAGGAACGACCAAAGAAGAAGGCAGAAACTATTACGGACTTTTAAACTTTTTGGACGACTAGAGACTTGAAACAGCAATCATAGCAAGAATTAAATGGGAACAAAAATTGTCAAATAAGGGAAGCAACTGGGAGTGTCAAGGCAATTGCCAAAGTTCAACCGAAAGACGTAATTGATTCAAGCTGCAGCAAAATCAAATAAAAGCTTGGTTCAAATCTTTTAATTTCGGTGGAGCAAACAAATGAAGGCTTGATTGTTATGTTTAATTCATTTAAATTATAATAACCACATTATTGTTATCTCATGCATTAATTTACAAGGTATTCAAACCAATCAATAACAATATTTATGTTTGTTTTATTCATCACAGTAGCTTAGTAATTTTTAAAATAATAACAATAATATTAGTTTTGCAAATCAAAATCCTCTTTTCTAAATCTAAACCCTAAAATATTAATTTTTGAATATAAACCTACAAAACCCTATAATTTTATTCAAGAAATCCTAATTCAAGATGTAAATCTAAATTTGTATATTTATCGCTTTATTTAAGTTAGATGCATGTTTATTATATGTTTTGATGGATGATTTATTTAATCTATGATGATTGATTTATTTAATTTCGATGTTTGATTTTTTTTAATTTATAAGGGATGAATATTTTCTTGATTATTATTTGTTTATTAAAATTGTAAGAGGTATGTTTCCATGATTGGGTACCTCATTAATTAAGCTTCATGTGATTTAAATTATTTTCATAATTTGGGATTAATGTAAAGGACACGTTTCCACCTTTTGGTGGGTGTCCTATTTAGTTTTGGATATTGGACGATGAAAGGACATGTTTCCATCCTCGAATGGGTGTTTATTTATTTGTTTTGCTTGAACATTACTATAGTTTTTAATAAAGTATTTTTTTATTCTTATCATTGCATGTTATTATGGATAATATCATTATATTCAAGAATTTTATAATATTAAGACTTGAAAAGAAGGTCGGTTATAATGAACCAGGCATTGTGGGGGTGCTGGGCCATTTCTCACCTTCCCCATGCTTAAGCCTAATACGGGGATTGGGAATTTCTTAGGAATTGAGTCATCAACCCCTTTCTTTTTTTTTGGCCCGTCTGGGTTGCGACACTATTTTCTCTAGGTTTAGGTCCGTGTTCTCTAAAGCCCTGAGCCTAACAGTGATGACGTTGCAAGAATCATTCAACTTGGGAGTGGAGGCAAAAATCCCCGCTCACAGCTGGGCATCACTATGATTTGTCTTCGATCTAGACGTTGGGCATCACTTGCCTTTGGGCTAGACACTAGGTGTCAATATGGACAAAAATAGTAACTCTGGAATTTGAATAGCATATTAGATCCTTTAGGCCCATGTCTGCATTTGTTATTATGTGAATTGTGAAGTGTGAAACAATTGAGAAATATGTTTAAATAAAATGATATGAGATATGATATTCATATGCATTGTGCATTGGCATTGCATTTAAGCTTTATTTTCTATCAAAGTTTATACCGCTAGGCTGTCGGCTTAGCATGATTGAAATTCATCACACATGTGCCATGGTAGATCTGGCTGAGCTAGAGAGCTCTTCTAGACCAGGTCGAGTCTAGACGTGAGGTTTTGCTTATAGAGTTGATATCAAGATCAAAAACACTACCAGCATCATGTGTATATTTTTGACATTATTGTACATTTTGGAGATTATGTATATTATATTATGTTTCCAGTGTATATATGTTATAAATTAAAAATAATGTTTTGATATGTAGATATATGGAAGTGTATCAATGTTTTGAGAAAGTATGGAGATATTGAGGAGGATGGAAGAAATGTATTTTTTGGTTATTTGGGAGTGTTTGTATGCTGGTTGTGTTGTTTGTTGAATTTGGGAATGTCCAAATTATAGACAAAACTCTAGTGAATTTTTCCAGAGATTTTTAAGAAAAATGCTTTTTTTAGCACCTATGATTTATAATAATATTTTGTTTGTTATTAAATATACATTTCAAAGTATTTAAGATTTTAAATTTGAAAAGTGAGAAAGTTTTATTAAACTGATCTATAATATTTTTGTACCGTATATGCATATTTTACATTTACTGGGTGTATATATTATACATATATAGGGTATAAGTGTGTTATATAGATGAAGTTATTTTGATGAGGATACAAAGATTTTGTAGTTAGATAGTTGATTTGTTTAAGTTCATATGAAGTTTGGATGTGTTAGTAGTAAATTGAGGGTTTTGGAAGAGTTTTGTTAAAGATTTGGTGTTTATTGGATTACATCATTTAAATCATGTTATAAAAAGATTTTTTGGTGCTTATTGGATTACATTGTTTAAATCATGTTATAAAAAGATTTTTTGGTGTTTATTCGATTAAATTGTTTAAATTATGTTATAAAATGATTTTAATGATGGAAATGAACTTAGAATGCTATTCAAAATTGATTGGATATTGTTTTAAAATTAAAGAGAGTTAGTTAGGGCCAAAATTTGAGAACTTAAAGGATATGTGTTTAATTGTTAGTTAATGGTTAAAATACGTTAAAATGTGATTCTAATATATTATATACTTTCACATTTTGAGTAAGTATTGAGTATATTATAATTGTCCAACCCTAACGGTGAAGGACACATTGAGGTGGTGGTGAGGAAGTGTACTTTCTAGCTTGGAAGTGGTGAAATCTAAAATTAGTACATACATTGATAGAAATGTGTTAGAATGCATTTGTTTGGCATGCTGCATTATTGTTTGATATTGAGACTATGTAACTTTGATATATGAATTCATATGAAAAGTGCATAGTTATGTGATAAAAGGCATAAAAAGTATAATATGTGAATATTTAAGTCATTTTAAGATGGCTATTGATATTGTTAATTATATTTGTGATAAAAATGTAATTATGCCAACTATTGGGCATAATTCAGCCATAATGGGAAAGTGGCAAGGAAGTTGATGAAAGTAATGATAAAGAGTGAAAACATTGTGAAAAGATGGAAAAATTACAAAAAGAGTGAAAAATAGCATAATTGCTAAAGTATGAGAGAAGTATGAAAAATGCATATAAAATGTGTGTTACCCTATGTAATATCATTTTTCAGAGTATTGTGTTTAGTGATATAATATGGCATGCCCATGATTGCCTTTGAACTAGACGTTGGACATCACTATTACATAAAATTGCCTTCGGGATAGACGATGGGCATCACTACTTTATGAGTGTCTTCGGACTAGATGCTGGGCATCACTATTATTTGCCTTCGGGCTAAACACTGGGTATCAAAATAGTCCAAAATAATACTTCTAAAACTTGAATATTATATAGGCTTAATTGAGCCCAATGCATGTGAATGTGACATGAGATGTTTGAAAATGAAATGCATAAGATTTAATATGAAATTTCATGCCACATTGTAATTTGTCTAAAGAAAGGCATTTTTTATTATTGTCATTAAATTTTTACTACTATTAAAGTATGTACTGAAAGGTGAAAAGCTTAGCATGATTTGTTAATCGTGCTAGTGACAGGGTTAAGATTGAAAGACCTACTAAACTAGAGCAGGTTAAGGTTTTCGGGTTTTACTGGAAGTTTTGGATAAGCTGCCACAGGGCCAGAGTCATTTGTATACATGTAAATATTTCTTTTGTGAAGCATTATATAATTATGTACAAAATGTTTGTATACATGTAAAGGTTATAAACTGTAATGGTTTTTGGGCTAAACGTTGTAAGTTTGAAAAATATTATATATTGATATATGGTTGTATAATTGAAAAGGTGATGGAGAAATATTTATTTGAATTTATTTGGGAGTGTAAAATCTTTTACAGGTTGTGTTGTTTGAATTTTGGAAATGTCTGTAATACAGATAAAACTTTGGTAAATTTTCCCAGAGATTTTCCTTTAAAAATTATATTTTAAGTATTTAAATTACTTATGTATATATTTATTTATCTATTAAGGTATATCCTAGGGATTTAAATATTATTTTTATAATTATGGAGATTTTGAAATGTTTGAGACTATGACATTCATGTATTTTGTGCACATCTTTTATATATACTTAGTATATGTATTGTATGTATATATAGTATAAAGTTGTTACAATGAATATGGAAGTAGAGGTTGAGGTGGTTTGGGAAGGAGTCATTGCAATATCCTTAGTTTTAGATAAATTAAATAAGTATATGGAGGTTAATTAAAGTGTTAGTTGAGGTATATGTATAGTATATACCTAATGTATATACAAGATATATATAGTGTATACATAATATATACCTAACATATACTTATTATAAATATTGGATACATATTATATACTTAATTTCTACAACATATATACCTATTGTTTATATAATGTATACATAAAATATTACAAATAAATAAAGTATAAATGACATATACATTAACATGAAATATAAATGACATATAAATATACATAATTATGGATGGGAGATGGAAATAATAAATAAATAAAAGAAAAGTCAAAGGAAGAAAGAAAATACTTGGTTGGGAATTATAGTGAAAATCATGAATTAATTAATTAAATTAATATATATGGTTGGAAAGGAAGAAGAAAATTAAAGAAAATTCATCTTCTTCTTCCCATCCCTATGGTAGCCAATTTTTAAGAGTAGATAGAGAGATAATTCCTTTTAAACACATCAAATTTTACAAGATTTCTAAAGGAGTCAATGTAGTTTTGGAGATTTAGCAAGAATTCAAGTAAGTAGTTCTTCTTTTAAGCTTGTTTTTATTTAATTCTAAGGTTATGTTTGAAATGGCTAGGGAGAGAAAGTTTTTTTAAATGGTTAAAATTGATAGTAATGAAGTTAAAATGATGAATATATGGTGATTTATTGATTAATTAGTTCATATGGACATAATTAATGAATTTAGGGTTATAGGATGGATATGTGGAAATTATGGTTTCCATATGGATGTTTATAACTTTGGTAATAGGTTAATTTAGTGTTGTTTTAATATACATGTGATGATTTTATGATTGAAAATTGAATATGAGTGGACTTTGATGAAGTTGGAATTTAGGAGTAGGTTATGTAAAATTAGGGTTGTGGATGGGGGTTGATATAATTATTGTAATGAGTTATTTTGTTGTTATTTTGATATGTAAGTAATGAATTTATGATTAAATATTGGAAACAAGTTGGGTAGAATGAAGTTTGAATAAAATAGTAAGTGATGAAATTAGAGTTTTATTGGGATTTTGATAAAAATTGTGTATTTAATAATAGTTTGATATAAATAGCCATGGAAGTGATTTTAATAGAATAATTTGGTCTGTTGTTAGGTTTATTTGTGTATATGCCAAATTGGTGAAAGTGGTGGAGCTTAGGGTTTTGGCTTGGTAAGGGGCTTGGAGGGGATTTGGAAGTAAATAAGTTTAGTACATATTTTAATATCTTGTGTTTTGATTAAATGTGATTTGGCATAATGTAATGATTACTTTGAAATATGGATATACACATAACTGATGCAATGTGGCATAGTTATGTGATGAGTGTCACATTGGGCATTTGTTTAATATAAAATTAATATTTGTACATGAAAGCTATAAGGTATATTAATGTTATATATTATGATGTACTATAAGGGTATGTTGTGAAATGTGATAAAAAGTGTGGAATGAGTCACATTGTGGTGTGACTCATATTAAGTAATGTTATGGTGATATCGTAATGGAATGTGGTCAAATGTAAGGTGATCATAAGAAGTGGTGATCACTTGGGAAATGTGAAATTATAATGAGAAATTATGAGTTTGTGACCTTATATAATTATTTGTCCAGTAATGTTGAGATTGATTATGCATGCATTAATGAACCTAAGCAGAGCTAGGCCCTAAGTTTGAATTTGGAAATGGACTCGAGCAGAGCTGAGTCATGAAAATGATGTTATGATAATTGGACTTAGAAATTGTATAGGGGTTATTGAGCCCAATGTGTGTATGCGTAAATGTGTATGTGTTTGTCATTTTGGATATATGCGTGAATGTGTATGTGTTTGTCATTTTGGATATATATATAAATGATGAGTGAATTATAAAATAAATAATGGTTATATCTATATTGCAAATTACATTATGAAGAAAAGAATTTAAATGTATATATATGTTGCTTTAAATATGTACCACTAAGCAATATGCTTAGTGCGGTTGTATGAATCATGCAAGTGATAGAGTTGCTAATAAGAGGGATCCAGGTTGTGGATAATATTTTGAGATCTTAGGTTCTTCAAGACAAACTATGCTGAATGTATACATGTATAATTATGGTTTTTATGTATTTTTGTTTATGTATATTAATTCTCAACACTTGTGTACTAAGTGAATAATTGGGATTATGGTGTATTTATAAGTATAAATTTAATTAAGATATACAATGTTTTGACTTTAGAAAATAAATCTTTATTATGAGGATTTTGGAGAAATCGAAAGATTTGTGAAAATAAGAACATTGGGAGTATTCATTTTTATGCAGGTTGAGTGTCTGATGATTTGGGATTTTATGGTGTTAAAGATAAAACTCTAGCGAATTTTTTTCAAAAATTTTCTACTATAAACTTATAATCATTTTAATATAAAAATGAGGGGTTAGTACTGATCATTGGAATGGCATTCTTATATTCTATGTGCATATTTTACATATGCAAGATTTATGTATTATACGTATATAGAGTGTAAGGGTGTTACAATAGTTTCCATTGATGATCTTTAATTTCATAATTAAGATTTTCAAAATTTTAAGGCTCTGATACCAATTGTTGTCCCAAGATAGCAACCAAGAGAGGGGCGAATTGGTTGTTTGATGTAGTGATGGGAAATTTTAAAATTAAAACAAACAAAACAAGAAAAGAATAAAGTAGAGAATAATGAACACTAATAATTTATAGTGGTTTGGATTTCTCAATCAAATTTCCACTTTCTCAACAAACTTGTTGAGGTTTTACTATATTTGAATTTTTATAAGCTCAATTCAAACTTCGTGTTCTCACAAGCTCACATCGAACTTTTACAATGGATTTGAGAATTTCTCACTACCCAATAAGAGTTTTACTCAGGCCCACTCTAAAATCTACTACTTCTAAGCTCACACTAAATTTACATTATGGTGTTTAATTGCTCACACCCAACACTCAATTATAATAAATGTAAATTTGATTTAAGAAAGTGAAAATTATTTTTCTTGGCTATTTGATGCTTAATTCTTATGAAAAATTAAGTTCCTTCAAGTTTTTATCGCCATCTTAAGTTCAACTAGCTATTTGAATAATAATTGGTGGGTACGAAGATATTTGGTAAATGTTTGCCACTTCAATCATTGATCATAGCCATTTCACTATCATATTGCCCTTGGTCCAATTGTGATATGCACTGGTCCTCCAATGACTAATGCATGTGGCATCCACTAATTGAGTGGAAATATAACAACAATTATTTTTGAATTATGTTTCATTAGTCCAGCCAGTTCACATTGTGGTCCAGTCGAGATTTAGCCGGTACACTAAGAAAATAGGAGTGCCATTGGCCTTGATATCTACTAAAACTTCTTGGAGTTTTTATCTTTGGCTTGGTTCGATTAGACTAACGGTTGGTAATGTCGAGATAATTGGCATGGTGAAAATCTGGGAGCACGACCTATACTTGATATTTGGAGTGAAATTTCCATCAATAGTTTGGTTGAACTAACTATGGTAAGAGCAGACCATTTGTGGTACATCGAGATTTTAGGAGTGCCAGCGACTGTGATCTCTACGTGATAAAATTCATGAAAATCCAAGCACTAGTCCAGTTGAACTACTGACTAATCCGGTCGAACCTATTTTAAAACTTTAATCTTTTAAGTTCATGCAAAAATTAAATTGGGTGCAAGCATTAGTGATATTCAATTTGATTGTTTAAGATCAAAATAGAGTTTATCAAGCCAAGAGATTGGCAAACAATTTAAAATGAAATGAGTGGACAACTACCTTAATGTCCTTCTATTGACCTTTATGGATACTTTTGGATATTCTCCTTCTTTGATGAACCTGAGAATGTATTAATACTAGGGCTTATTATCTACCTTCTGTATGTTGATGCAAAAAGCTAGATATTGGTGCACCTCAATGACGATTAGTTTGACCACTGTGTTACAATCCACATCTGTATTTGCAAATTGATTCTTCATTCTTGGCAAATAGTGAAAGAAAAGTTCTTAAAATTGCTAAGCTAGGTCATCAAGATGCTTATGGTAAGGAACCAAGCACTCTTCTTCAATCTTTCACTTTTTCAAAGTTAGAGATATAATTAGGGTGGAATACTTATATACCCTTAGACTGGTGATGCTTAGCTTGAGTGCAGCTTCAAGACCCATAATATAGGCTTCATGTTCTAATTCACAATTGGTGACTTAAAAAGCCAACTTGATTGCTAACGGTAACTGTTTACCTGAAGAAGAAATCAAGACTGCCTCCTCACCTAAACCTTTACAATTGGTAGTGCCATTTGTTAGACAAATGACCTTAATTTTGATCCTTGACAACTCAAATGGATGATCTATTTAACTTGTGTTTGAGAAATCTTGTTGCAAGATTAGATTACTTCAAATAAGGTGAACAGAACACTTATAGCGGTCGCACCTCACCTGAATACGACCGCTCCATGTAATTAAAAGAAGAAATCTTATCACAGTAGGTTTCGCGGTCAGAAGTTCGACCTATGTAGCGACCGCTCCTACAGAATAGCGACCGTCCGAATATTTGCACGACCGCTACTCAAGAAACTTAAATCATTACAATCACAGTAAGGTTCGCGGTGACAAGAACGGTGAATGACTCGACCTCGCTTATCACTTTAGCGACCGCCCCATTCAGAATCGCGACCGCTCTACCATTCAAGAAGAAATTGTTTGAAGAGACAGTAGGTTTCGCGTCCTCAGGAGCGTCCAGAAGTTCGACGCGAGTTTCTCAATTCGACCGCGATAATCTACATAGGGCGACCGCGACATTCAAATTATGGCGGACATTCAATTTTGCCCTGTCAGAGAATGACACGTAATATGACCGTTATAAACCCACTTGATTATTCAAAAAGGGCGACCGCACCATTGCTAGGTGCGACCGTCCCGACAAACACAGCTGGGCAAGAAGCCGGTCTGACAAACACAGCATGGGCAAGATTCCAGCTGTAGAGCACTAAAATTCGACCGTTGAAGTCTTTTCAAAAGTAGCGACCGTCACCTGTTAAAGGACGACCGCGAGAAGCATGAGCGCGACCATCCTTGCATGAAGGGCGACCGCGAAGTGCTTCGGGCAGTTTAAGTAAAGAAGGTCTAATCTACCAATACATTATTCTTAATGTCTATAACGGCTAGTAAGACCACAATGGCTATAAATACAATGTCTCTCTGAGAAAACAAAAAAGAGGAATAAGCAAGAAATCAGATTGTAATAGCCAAGCAACAAATTTTCATTTACTTAAACTTACAATTAAATTGTAATGTATGTTAGGTGTTAGCATTGAAAACACCATTGTATAAGTTTGAGTGTAAGCTTGGGAAACACTTGGGTTGAGAGAGTAAGCCTTGTAAAACTCTTGTTAGGTTGTGAGAGTAAGCCTTGTAAAACTCTTGTTTGGGTTGTGAGTGTGAGCCTAAGAAAAACACTTGTGAAGTTAGGTGTGAACTTGTGAAAACACCAAAGTTGGAAGTAAGCTTGTAAAAACTTCAAAGATTAGTGGAACCTTAACAAGTTGTTAAGGAAGTGGATGTAGGATTGAAGTAAATCCGAACCACTATAAATCTTGTGTGTTCTTTCTTTCTTCCATTACTCAACCAACTCTCTATTCCGCATTTCTTGATTGTTGAGTTTTTTAAATTGTCATTAATTCTTGAGAAAACCAATTCACCCCCCCCCCCTCTTGGTTGCCATCTTGGGACAACAATTGGTATCAGAGCCCTTAGATTTCTTAAACTTAATTGTGAAATCTGATCCACTATGGCAACTTCTTCTTCATCAAGCTCTCATGGAAATCTTAATTCTATTCTTAGACCCTACTTTGATGGAACTGATTATTCATACTGGAAACACAAAATGTATTTGTTTCTAGATAGTGAAGGGATTGAACTATGGGATTTCGTGGAAAATGAATGGAAATCTCCTACCCACGAAGTTGACGGTATTCAAGTTCCACTTCCCAAAGCTCAATGGTCAACTAGCAATGTCAGAGATCGATTCAAGAACAATAGAGCTGCTTCCATCTTGATGAATTCCATTTCAAGGGAAGAAGGCGGAAGAGTTCAACATTTAACTTGTGCACATTGCATTTGGAAAACACTTGAAAACTACCATGAAGGTACGACTCAAGTGAGATTTACCAAAAAAATAAATGCATGTTCATGAATATGAGCTATTCAAGATGAAACCAAATGAAAATGTCACCGACATGACCAATCGCTTACTTGCAATTGTCAATGAACTAAAGAAGTATGGCAAGGTATATGATCAAGGTGATGTAAACAGCAAAATCTTGAGAGCCCTAAGAGCTAGAAAGAACTTTGAATCCAAAGTATCATCCATAGAAGAAGCTCATGATCTCAGCACATTAAGAACCGATGAGCTAGTTGGAAAATTACTCACATTTGAGCTACACAGTGAGAAAGAAGAAGATCAAGGTGAGAAAGAAAAGAGAAAACCAATTGCACTCAAAGCAATCAAAGAAGCTGAGAGCTCAAGCAATGAAGGTACTGATGATGAAGATGAAATGGCAATGTTCTCTAAAAGAATCAATGAATGGAAAAGGAAGAAAAGATTACAAGCAAACAAAGGTACACCTCCTAAATTCTCCTTCAAAGATAAAGAAAAGAAAAATGAGGTAAAATGCTATGAATGTGGAAAAACCGGTCACATCAAGTCGGATTGCTACAAATTAAAGAACAAAAGGAAATGGGATAAAGAAAAGAAAAAGTCTCTAAAAGCCACATGGGATGACTCTTCCTCAAGTGAAGAAGAAGAAGAGGAAGGAATTGCAAATCTTTGTCTCATGGCTATTGAAGATGACTCCAATGAGGTAAGTACTCAATCCTTTGATCTTGTAGCACATGATGATATAAGTGATATAGATGATAGTGATTTGATTGAGCACATGAATTCTAAAATAGAAAAATATTTCTCCAAAATGATGCTCTATAAAGAGAAAAACTCTAAGTTAGAAAAGGATTTTATATGCTTAAAGAACTCTACCTTAGAATTGAAAACCTCAAATGAACATTTGATGAATACAATAGGAGAATTAAATAAAAGCTCACATGACTTAGAAAAAGTGATTAAAGAGAATGAGGCATTGAAGCATGAACTAAAAGAACTAAAAGAATCAATTTCCAGATTTCATAAAGGAAAGGAAGCATTGAACACATTAATTAATAATCAAAGGTCACCTTCCTTGAAATATGGATTAGGATTCAATGGCTCAACCAACATTGCACCTAGCAAACCAACATTTGTGAAAGCATCTACAACTGAAATTTCTGATGTTCATATCAAAAATGCTTGCACCAAGTCTAAAAGAACTTCTTATGGTTCACTAGGAGATAAAGCCAAAAATAACTATGCATTGTTGTTCACTAAACTTGCACAAAAGAAATCACATACTTGTAGTTGTATGTACAATGCAAAAAGAAAAATGCAGAAGCATAGAACACCATGGCAATGCACATATTGCATGAAATTTGGTCACAAAAACTTCTATTGTTATATAAGAAAAGCTCATCTCAATTTAGAAGGCACTCTTTCTACTAACCATCAAGGACCCAACTTCATGTGGGTACCTAAAAGAAGATGATCACAAATTGTCTTGCAGGTATGCCTAAAATCTACTATCAATGAAAGCACATGGCTTGTGGATAGTGGATGCTCAAGGCATATGACTGGAAATGCAAAGCTCTTTACAAATATTACCTATAAACATGGAGGTAATGTAACTTTTGGAAACAATGCTAAAGGTAAAATTCTTGGTGTTGGCTCCATTGGTTCTATTGGTAAGGATTTAATTGAAGATGTATGGCTTGTTGATGGTTTGAAACATAATTTGCTAAGTGTTAGTCAACTTTGTGATAAAGCATACTTTGTTAAGTTTGATTCCAAGGAATGCAAAATCATAAATTCAAATGATGTTATCATATTTAAGGGTACTAGAACAAACAACACTTACAATGTTAGCATACATTCAAATCATACATGTTTAATGTCCACTAATAATGATGCATGGTTATGGCATAGAAGACTAGGACATGCTGGTATGGATCAATTGAAACATATTTACAATGAGAATTTAGTTGATGGCTTACCTAAGATAAAATATGATAAAGACAGAATTTGTGAACCTTGTCAACATGGTAAGCAACACAAAAGCTCATTTAAAACAAAGAGTGTTATAAGCACCTCTAGACCTTTAGAGCTCATTCATTTAGATTTGTTTGGACCAAATAGAGTTACAAGCTTAGGAGGCAAATCATATGCATTTGTTCTTGTTGATGACTACTCTAGATTCACATGGGTTAATTTCTTAGCTCAAAAGAATGAAGCCTTTAATTTCTTCAAAACGTTTGCAAAAAGAGTTCAAAATGAAAAAGGATATGTGATCACATCTATTAGAAGTGATCATGGCAAAGAATTTGAAAATGAAAATTTTGAAGACTTTTGCAATGAACTTGGCATTTCACATAATTTTTCTGCTCCTAGAACTCCACAGCAAAATGGTGTAATTGAAAGGAAAAATAGAACTTTAATCGAAATGGCTATGACAATGCTCAATGAATATGATTTACCATCTTATTTTTGGGCGGAAGCCGTTAATACAGCTTGTTACATTGCAAATCGTGTTTATAAAAGGCATTTAACTAATAAAACTTCTTATGAGCTATGGAATGGAAGAATACCCAGAATTGGATATTTTAGAGTATTTGGATGCAAATGCTTCATATTGAATACCAAGGATAATCTTGGAAAATTCTCATCCAAATCAGATGAAGGCATATTCTTAGGATATTCATCATTTAGCAAAGCATATAGGGTATTTAACATGAAAACTCTAGTTATAGAAGAATCAATGCATGTTGTATTTGATGAGTCATCTAAACTTGATCAAAAGAAAGGTATTACTTTCAATGACCCTGCAGGTACTCTTGAACCTCTTGAATCTATTGATGCTCCAAAGATCAATCTACTTGAAGAAAAGACTCAAGATCTACCTAAGGATTGGCAATACAAGAAAGATCATCCAAAGGAACTCATCATTGGAGAAACATCAAAGGGAGTAACTACTAGATCTAAAATTAATCATGTTGATGTTAATTTTGCTTTTGTTTCTCAAATTGAACCAAAAACTGTTGAGGAAGCTTTAAATGATGAAAAATGGATAATTGCAATGCAAGATGAACTTAATCAATTTGAAAGAAATAATGTTTGGCAACTTACTCCTAGACCTATAGATCATTCTATAATAGGATGCAAATGGATTTATAGGAATAAGCTTGATGAAAATGGTCACATCATTAGAAATAAAGCAAGATTGGTAGCCAAAGGTTATAATCAAGAAGAAGGTATTGACTATGATGAAACCTTTGCCCCAGTAGCCAGATTAGAAGCTATTAGAATATTACTTGCCTTTGCATGTCATATGAATTGTAAGCTTTATCAAATGGATGTTAAAAGTGCATTTCTAAACGGACTCATAAATGAAGAAGTTTATGTTGAACAACCTCCTGGTTTTGAAAACTACAAATTTCCTGATCATGTTTTCAAACTTACCAAAGCTTTATATGGATTAAAGCAAGCACCTAGAGCTTGGTATGACAAACTTAGTGCATATTTACTTGAAAATGGTTTTGCAAAAGGAAAAGTAGACACAACTCTTTTTGTTAAAAAGGATAAGCATAACATCTTGATTGTACAAATTTATGTGGATGACATAATATTTGGAGCTACTAATGAAACCTTGTGCAAAGAATTTGCTTCTTGTATGACTAGGGAATTTGAAATGAGCATGATGGGTGAACTCAAGTTTTTCCTTGGACTGCAAGTCAAGCAATGTAAAGATGGGATCTTCATCAACCAATCCAAATATACAAAAGAACTCATCAAGAAATTTGGAATGGATGGCTGCAAAACTAGCAAAACTCCCATGAGCACATCATTGAAATTAGGTAAAGATGAAAATGGTAAAGCAGTAGATGAGAAGAAATATCGAGGTATCATTGGATCACTACTTTACTTAACTGCTTCTAGGCCTGATATAATGTTTAGTGTATGTCTTTGTGCTAGATTTCAAACTAGTCCTAAAGAATCACACTTGAATGCCACTAAGAGAATCTTGAAATATTTGAGTGGTACAATACATTTAGGACTTTGGTATCCTAAAAACACATCATTTCATATTATAGGATTTTCAGATGCAGATTACGCTGGTAGTATATTAGATAGGAAAAGCACAACAGGAGCATGTCACTTTCTTGGTAATTGTCTAGTTTCTTGGCATAGTAAGAAACAAGCATCGGTTGCTTTATCCACAACGGAAGCTGAGTATGTTGCAGCTTGTTTTTGTTGCACACAAGTATTATGAATGAAATAACAATTGCTTGACTATGGTAAGGTTTTTAACAATATTTCCATTAAATGTGACAACACTAGTGCTATCAATTTGTCTAAAAATCCTATACAACATTCTAGATCCAAGCATATAGATATTAGACATCATTTTTTAAGGGAAAATGTGCAAAATCAGAACATAATTCTAGAATTTATTGAAACACAAAATCAACTTGCGGATGTCTTTACAAAACCCTTGAATGAAGATAGACTTAATTTTATTAAACTTAATTTAGGAATGATTGATGGAAACACTCTGAATTAATTGCCTATCAATAAGGTTTCTATGTGCATGAATTTAATGCTTCTTAACACAATAGAAATATTCTCCATCTTTCCTTGAATCTTTCATTTTTAAGTATGTCGCGGTCGCTCCAGTATTCTTTAGCGGTCGCTATCCTGTCTGTCAGTTTCATTCAAACTAATGACTCTGTGCGCGGTCGAGAAAATTTGTGCGCGGCCGCACCAATTTGAATAGTTTCGACCGTTACAGTTACATTCCTCACTCGCGAGCATACTTATCTTGACAATGGTCGCTAGATCATAAGTCGCGATCGCACCTTGTTAAATCTGCGACCGCACCCTGTACACTCTGCTCGAAAATTTATAACCGTTGGTTGTGTGACAGGTCGCAACTCTTAACTTTCAACAGTCAAAAACGGCTATTTTCTTAAATCCATCTATTTAAGAGTGTTTTGCATCAGTTTATCTGATATTTTGCCTATTAAAGCACACAAACCTTCCTCTGAAACCCTAAAAACCTCTCAATATCATCTGTTTCTCAATCACTCTCTGTTTTCCTACTCTCTTCTGTTCTAATGGCCCCCAAAAGAAAAACCACTTCCAAAATAAAAGGTCAAGCCAAGAGAGTTCCAGGAGTCACCATTAGAGAACCCATTGTTGATCCTCCATCTCCTCCTCAATCTAAAAGAGGTGAGAAAATTCACTAACCTCACCATCAAACCACTGAAGAAGATGTTAGGTATGCCATGCTAAAGAGAAAGAAGGTTGAAGGCACCAAATCTCCTTTTGGTGGGATGCTTTCTGCCTTGAACATCAAGGACGAAATTGAGAGATTGCTGGATGTCCTTGGATGGAGAAAATTTGTCTTTCCAGAAGAGGTAGGCTACTCTAGTCTGAGTAAGGAGTTTTTAATGTCTCTTCAAATAGAGAAGAGTGCAAATTCTGCACTAGGGTGGTATGGGGTCAGATTTAAGCTCTTTGATCAATACCAAGCCCTATCTCTAGAAGATTTTGGCAGCATTTGGGACTTCCCCTCTGAAGGTATAACCTCCTACAATGACCAAATCTTCTCAAACCCAACACTTTCTGATTTCTGGAGAGAAATTTCCATTGAAACCTCTTTTGAAAAGGAATCTAAAGCTAGACATATCAAATCTCTCACCCACTGGATGCTCCATAGGATTATCACCTATACCATTCACCAAAGAGCAGATGGGAATGAGAAAGTAACCAAGAGAGACCTTATATTTCTGTATGCTTTCACCCACAACATCAAAATAAACACCACCAAGTTCTTGATTGATACTCTTTATCATCATGCTGTAACAAGAACTGGTACCTTCTTCCTATCCTCTCAAGTTACTCAAATAGCTAGGCACCTAAACCTTCTGAATGATTTGAACTTAGCTACTTTGAGGAACCCTTTCACTCTAGCCTCCAATGCTATCACAATGGATTACTTAGAGCATGCTGGTTGTGTAAGGAAGATAGAAGGGTCATATGTATACTGCTATGGCAAGAAAGGAGTTATGGATAAACAAAAGAAAAGGCCAAGGTATACAATTGAGGAAGAGGGAGATTCTGTAGAAGTTGCAGTAGAATTACATCCAAAAGCAACTTCATCAAAAGCTGCTAAAGAAACTGCTTCATCCTCCACACAACTCATTCTCCAAGCTATCAAGACTCTCTCAAGGAAACTCACTAAGTTCAAGAAAAGTGTTTCCAAGAGATTCCAGCACTTAAACAAGAGGATAGACCTTATATCCCACATGCATCATGATCTTTATGATATGCAAGGCAAATTGGACTTGCCTCAATGCAATCTTGAAGATTGGGATATAAGTGATCACACCCAAAGCGTTGCTGAAGAAGAAGAGTCCATTAGCACTAGCTCTGCCTCTGTTGCACCTCAAGATAAGGGGAAAGCTCCTTTAGTTGAAGAAGAGTTAGAGTTAGATGATGACTCAGAATAGCTTAGCTTTAGTCTGTTTTTGCTTGCATTTTCATATGTTTGCTAATTTGCTTTCTGTTTTGTATTTTCCTCCACTTCAATCTATATATTTCCATGTTTATATTTCCATTTGTATTTTGCTTAACATTTATTTCATTTTGCCTATGCCAATGGGGGAGAGAAAATTATAAATGGAATGTCAATAAAATTATGGGGGAGAAATAAGAACAAGAACAACAATCTGTTTGAACATTTGCAAATTAGGGAAAAATGTTTATGGGGGAGTTAATTTCTTGTTGAAATTTATTGAACATTTGCAAATAAGAAAAAATGTTTGCATCAAACAATAACATGTGCACCAAGATAATCTAATAATCACAATGCTCTTAACCATGATTGTTGCATATGTTAAGAGGGAGCATTTTAGACTTATTATTTTTCTTATCATTCCATTTGAAATTGTCAAAGTCAAAATGGGGGAGATTGTTAGACAAATGACCTTAATTTTGATCCTTGACAACTCAAATGGATGATCTATTTAACTTGTGTTTGAGAAATCTTGTTGCAGGATTAGGTTACTTCAAATAAGGTGAACAGAACACTTATAGCGGTCGCACCTCACCTGAATACGACCGCTCCATGTAATTAAAAGAAGAAATCTTATCACAGTAGGTTTCGCGGTCAGAAGTTCGACCTATGTAGCGACCGCTCCTACAGAATAGCGACCGTCCGAATATTTGCACGACCGCTACTCAAGGAACTTAAATCATTACAATCACAGTAAGGTTCGCGGTGACAAGAACGGTGAATGACTCGACCTCGCTTATCACTTTAGCGACCGCCCCATTCAGAATCGCAACCGCTCTACCATTCAAGAAGAAATTGTTTGAAGAGACAGTAGGTTTCGCGTCCTCAGGAGCGTCCAGAAGTTCGACGCGAGTTTCTCAATTCGACCGCGATAATCTACATAGGGCGACCGCGACATTCAAATTATGGCGGACATTCAATTTTGCCCTGTCAGAGAATGACACGTAATATGACCGTTATAAACCCACTTGATTATTCAAAAAGGGCGACCGCACCATTGCTAGGCGCGACCGTCCCGACAAACACAGCTGGGCAAGAAGCCGGTCCGACAAACACAGCATGGGCAAGATTCCAGCTGCAGAGCACTAAAATTCGACCGTTGAAGTCTTTTCAAAAGTAGCGACCGTCACCTGTTAAAGGACGACCGCGAGAAGCATGAGCGCGACCATCCTTGCATGAAGGGCGACCGCGAAGTGCTTCGGGCAGTTTAAGTAAAGAAGGTCTAATCTACCAATACATTATTCTTAATGTCTATAACGGCTAGTAAGACCACAATGGCTATAAATACAATGTCTCTCTGAGAAAACAAAAAAGAGGAATAAGCAAGAAATCATATTGTAATAGCCAAGCAACAAATTTTCATTTACTTAAACTTACAATTAAATTGTAATGTATGTTAGGTGTTAGCATTGAAAACACCATTGTATAAGTTTGAGTGTAAGCTTGGGAAACACTTGGGTTGAGAGAGTAAGCCTTGTAAAACTCTTGTTAGGTTGTGAGAGTAAGCCTTGTAAAACTCTTGTTTGGGTTGTGAGTGTGAGCCTAAGAAAAACACTTGTGAAGTTAGGTGTGAACTTGTGAAAACACCAAAGTTGGAAGTAAGCTTGTAAAAACTTCAAAGATTAGTGGAACCTTAACAAGTTGTTAAGGAAGTGGATGTAGGATTGAAGTAAATCCGAACCACTATAAATCTTGTGTGTTCTTTCTTTCTTCCATTACTCAACCAACTCTCTATTCCGCATTTCTTGATTATTGAGTTTTTTAAATTGTCATTAATTCTTGAGAAAACCAATTCACCCCCCCCCCCTCTTGGTTGCCATCTTGGGACAACACCATTGAAATACAATTCCCATGTGTTAACTTTTGTTTAAAGGATACCTTCATCTAGAAATTCTAGTTCTTTAATTTCATCATGAACTAATGTTGCTGCTGGCTAATAAGCAATGACACAACACTTTATTGTCTTTTGGGGTATGTATTTGAGGACAAAAATAGAAAGCATAACCATCTAGTGAGCCATTTTGCTATCTATAACCGATTTTTCCAGCAGGTACTAAAGAGGATTCTTTTCTACTATAACATGGGTTGTATATGAACTAAGGTAATGTTAGAGCTTGATACATACCCAAGCAAAAGCTAGATTGAGATGCTCAATCAGCATATAGTTAAGTTCATAAGCAATAATGCATTTACTTAAATAATAGATAGCAAACTCTTTCCTAAAACCATTTCATTTTTAGGCAAACATTGCCCCATTTCCTCTGAGGCGACAGATAAATATAATAACAGTGACTAACCTGGCTAAGGTGGTTGTAAAATTAGAGGATTTAACAGATACTCTTTGATTTTATCAAAGGTTTGCTGATAATCTTGGAGGCTCCTTTCTTTAGAAGCTTAAAAATAGGTCCACAGGTGTTATCCAAATGAGATATAAACAGACTTATATATTGCAAGTGTCCTAGGAACCCTTTAATTTCTCTCTCTGTCTTTAGGGGAGGTATCTCCAATGTAGCCATTGATTTGGAAGGATCTACCACAATTCCTTTCGTACTTACTAGGTGTCTTAGAAATATACTGGATCTGACATGAAAAATAGACTTATCAAGGCTGAACTTGAAATTGTATTAGCAAAGTCTAAGGAAGAATCGCCTTAAAGCTTCTAAGTGGCCTTCTGCTATCTTCTATTTTATGACCATGCATTAGGTCATGGAAGATAGTTGTGGCCATTCTTTGATAAGTGGCCTTTACATTTTTCATGCCATTCGTATAGTAGTAAGTACCTTATTCCATGATAAACCCAGTGTGAGCGGGGATTTTCGCTCCCCAATCCCACATGGAATGGTTCTTGCAACTTCGGCACTGTTAGGCTTAGAGCCTTAGAGAACACGGGCCTAAACCCGTAGAAATGGAGTCGCTACCCGGACGGGCTGAGAAAAAAGAAAGGGGTAGATGACTCAATTCCTAAGGAATCTCCAACCCCTTATTGGTTTCGGAAAGTTAGGTACGTGTGGGAAAGGTGAGAATGACCCATCACCCCCACAACTCCCTGTTCATTGGAACCGGCCTCCTATTTAGGTCTTAATATTATAAAATTCTTAAATATAATGACATTATCCATACTACATGTGATCATAAGAATAAATAATTACTTTATTGAAATCACAGCCATGTCCAAATAAAACAAATAAGTGGAGACCATCCAAGGATGGAAACATGCTCTTACATTGTCCAAAGTCTAAAACTAACTAGGACAGCAACCAAAAGGTGGAAACGTATCCTTTACATTAATCACAAAATATGAAAAATAATTTAAATTATATGAAGTTAAATTAATGAGATGCCCACAAGGTGGAAACATGCCCCTTACATAATGAAAAATAAAGTAAACCAATAAAAGACATTCAATCATTCATTATGAAAGTAAACCATTCATTATAAGCCAAATAAATATCAAGATATGAAGATGTAAACTAAGTATGTAAAGAAGGATTCAAATAACAATTAAAGACTAAATATACAAGCTAGGGTTTATGAATTATGGTTTAGGAAACTAGGGTTTATGGTTTCAAATTATTAGAATTAGGGTTTTAGATTGTGGGGTCTTGGTTTTGGGAATCACAGTTTAAGGATTTTAAGGCTCCTTGACTAGGGTTTGGGAAAATTGGGTTTTGACATTTTGGGAACAAATTAGGGTCTTCTCATATTAGGGTTTTAAGTCTACCAGGCTATGGTTTTGGTGTTTTGGGTAGAATAATTTGAAAGTAGGGTTTTTGGATGACAAGTCTTAAAAGAGATTAGGGTTTTGATTCATTATTTTAGAAAAACAGTGATTTGGGAAAATAAATAAGGTTTTGGAAAAAATAATTAGGGTTTTAGGATTTAATGAAACAGTATAAGGTTTTGGACAAAAATAATTTAAGGCTTTAAGTTCTAACAAAATAATTTAGAGTTTTTGGGATTATTTAGCCACTAAAACTTAAGGGTTTAAGGGTTTTAAGGAATTATATGAGGGTTTAAGGATTTAATGAATTAGAGTTTTGGTTCACAAAACATATAATTCATATTTAACAATTTTATGCTAATGGACAAATTAATATCAAAACATATCAATGGAACATTTAAAAGAAAGCATGTTATGGCCACTGTGAAAAATTATTGGTTAAGATCAAACCTTCATTGTTGGTTCCACCACAACTACACCATTGGAATTCTGGGAAAACATTGATCAAGACAACACAACTTGTTGCATTGTTGATTGAAGTGATCTTCTTATTCTTGGCCGCTTCAGGTTGCTTCAAGATTTAAAAGTCCAATTGTAATCCTTGGCTAATTTTTTTGCCATCACTTATTATGTGTTTTAAAGCTAGTATTTATAGAATTTTTAAATTAAAACCTAATATCTTAAGAAAGTTCAAGCTATTTAGGAAATTTATTGACCTTTCTGAGTGAAAATCAAATTTTAGCAAAAATTGGACAATGCGTTGGAACGGGCTACTAAAATGAAAGCAATGTGCTAGGATGCAAACATTTGGGCAAGGGCTTGCGAGGTGCTACCCCAATTCACCGCAGCATGCAACTGCGGCAAATTAGGGTTGTAACACCCCTACACCCCGTATACGTACACAACATGCTAATACGATCGTAATATACATATACTGAATATAGAAATGCCACGGTTTACTAAACAAACGACTCATCTCTTTTCAAAAACATGAACAAATTTAAAATATTTAAAAGAAATAATAAATACAATAGATAAAATACTTATTTAAAGTGCAGCGGAAAATATAACAAATATTTACAAATACTTATGCACCAAAACTCAAGTTTTACAAAACATAAAATATATATACATGTTCGGCAGTATGTCTTTGATCTTTAAGCTCCACTATCAACGCCCCAAAATCTAGACTCTACTCGGTCTAGAGGAACTCTCTGGTTCTTCTCTGTCACCTGCGCGATGAACCACAATCGCGCTAAGCCAACGGCTTAGTGGTAGAAACTATAATAGTATTATACCATAATGAAATGCAAATGTCATAATGTCAAACATATAAAATATTCTCAAGAATCTCATTATTTGAATATTTCATCATTCATACATCACATTGAAAACAAAGACAAACTTGGACCCACAAGACACTAATATGTTATTCAAAGTTCAGAGTTACTGCTTTGGTCTATAATCACAATTATCAAGCCCGTAGGCAATATATATATATATATATAGATCCATGGATAGGGTAACAGACCCAGTCTCTTGGACCTCAACCCGCTAAACTCGAGGAGATCCTCAACCAGGCTAGACTGTTACCTGTAACAGACCCAGTCTCTTGGACCTCAACCCGGATAAACCCGAGGATATCCTCAACCCAGCTAGACTGTTACTTTAATTCACATATCACATTATTCAATTGGAATCGGCTTACGACTCGGTCTTTTCACCTATCCAGTACTATATAGGCATGCCGCCAAACCCAGAACTCTGAAGGTTGAATAACACATTAGACACATAATCTTTTCATTTATATCTTTACACATTTCTTTCTCATCATTATAGCCAACAACCATGGCTTCATATCTCATAATCAAAATAGGCAACCATGCCTCAATCATCTCATTTCACATTAAATCAATTGATCATTCAAGTATACACAACCAATTGCATTAACATACCTTTCATATTTCATCAAATGTTTTAACCCTGTAATCAATTGCTTAGCATATGTATAATCAAATATGTTAAGTATCAAATCATGTGAATGTATGCAACAATATAGTTTGTACTTACCTTAGGAACAACTCACACCAATCTACAACCTTTCTCTTTCAAGAATTCTTCACCACCTAGGTTAGGACAATTCAACCTCTTCAATACCTAAACCAAAGGTGATAATACATACTCACTCAGAGATACACATGAGATAATAAGACTAGGAACCAATTAGGGCAAACCCTAAACATGACACGCTCACCAACAAGGGCGTGTCCCTGACCGTGCCCTAAACTCACAACACAGAAGCTTTGACACACTCAGAACCACGGGCGTGTCACTTAACGTGTAATACATTCTGTCTCACAGAAACATTGACATGTCCAACAACATGGGTGTGTTCATGGTCGTGTCAATTCCTCACCAACACAGTAGCTATGACACGCTCAGTGATATGGGCGTGTCACTGGACGTGTCAATACTACAACTACACAGAAGCTATGACACGCTCAGTGACATGGGTGTGTCACTGCTCGTGTCACCCATCCAAGCACACAGAACCATCGAGACGCCCAAAGACCCAAAGACTTGGCCGTGCTCATGGGCGTGTCAGGCCAAAAATCCAGATTCCGGCCACATCAACAACACAACCAACAAATCACTTCCTTTCACCAAAATCCACTTCAAACAAACTTAGCTCAACATACCCAAGAACCATAACAAACTTGCAAAAACACCAAAACAACTAAAAATATACATCCAACACAAATCAAAATCTTCATCACAAACCCAAAACACACCCACAACACTTTCTCTTCCAACAAACTTACTCTTTCCTTCAATCCAACCCCAAAATCCAAAACCACTTGAACCAAACACTCTTAAACACACTTTAAACAAACAAACACTAACCAACCACAACTTCAACTCATAAACTCAAAGAAAATCAAAGAATCAAGTGGAGAACTTACCAAGAATGAAGAAAACTCTTAGATTCCCACTTGATCACTTGAAAACTCCTTCAATCTTTAGCTTGGAAGATCAAATCTCTGTCTCTCTCTTGTTCTCTTGCTACTGCCGGCCAAAAGGAGAGAAAAGGAAAGGAAAGAGAAGAGTGATACACGAGAAAGAGAGAAGGAAAGAAGAAGAGGAAGGAAATAAAGTCAACCTTCTCCTCAAAACTCTCTCCTCCACACATAAAATAATAAACTAATCCAAAATATCTCCATCCACTCACTCTTATTTCCACTAACTCAATTTCCAATTATTTTCCTTTTTACCCCTCATCCTAGACTTGTATATGTTGTATATATCCCTATATATACAACATATACACTCTACTCTTCCCACAAAAATAAATACACTTAATTCAAATACAACAATAAATATTCCAAAACTTTTAGGGTATATTTTGGGATATTACAATTCTCCCCCTCTAAAAAGAAATTTCGTCCTCGAAATTACCTGATCTCAAGTTCGAAACAGTTGAGGATATTGATCTTGCATTGCTTGCTCACTTTCCCAAGTTGCCTCTTCTCTACCATGATTCTTCCAAAGAACTTTCACCAATGGCACTTTCTTATTCCTTAACTCTTTTATTTCATGTGCCAAAATAGCAACTGGTTCTTCCTCAAATGTCAGATCCGGACTCACCTCAATAGATTCAATTGGTAAAACATGAGATGGATCTGATCTGTACCTCCTCAGCATAGAAACATGGAAGACATTATGAATTCTATCCAATTCAGGCGGTAAAGCAAGATGATAAGCATCTGGTCCAACTCTTTCCAATATCTCATACGGTCAAATAAAACGAGGACTTAGTTTTCCTTTACGACCAAATCTTAAAATCTTTTTCCAAGGAGACACTTTAAAAAATACTTTATCTCCAATATTAAACTCTATGTCTCTCCTCTTCAAATCTGAATAAGATTTCTGTCGGTCTGAAGCTGCTTTTAACCGATCTCGAATTTCCTTCACTTTCTCTTCAGTCTCTTTAACCAAATCAGGACCAATTAATTTGCCTTCTCCAAGTTCATTCCAACATAAAGGTGTTCTACATCTTCTACCAACATAAAGGCGTGCCATACCAATACTGGATTGATGACTGTTGTTGTAAGCAAATTCCACAAGTGGCAAAAATCTGTCCCAACTTCCAGAGAAATCAATGACACAGCTTCTCAACATATCCTTAATAATCTGTATTACTCTCTTTGATTGCCCATCAGTCTGAGGATGAAAAGCAGTGCTAAAGTGTAATCGAGAACCCAATGCATCATGCAAACTCTTCCAAAACCTTGAAGTGAACCGGGGATCTCGATCAGACACTAAAGAAATCAGGACTCCATGCAACTTCACTATCTCATTAATATACAGCTCAGCCAGTCTCTCAAGAGAATAGTCCATTCTAATTGGAAGAAAATGAGCTGTCTTTGTCAACCAATCAACAATCACTCAGATAGCATCATGCTTCTCCTGAGTCAAAGGCAACCCAGATACGAAATCCATTGTTACTCTCTCCCATTTCCATTCAGGCACTGTTAAAGGTTGAAGCAACCCTGTTGGAACTTGATGCTCAGTTTTCACCCTTTGACAAGTGAGACACTTAGATACCAATTCAACTATGTCTCACTTCATACCAGACCACCAATAATGCTATTTCAAATCATGATACATCTTTGTACTACCCGGATGCATAGCAAAAACAGAGTGGTGCGCTTCCTCTAAAATAATCTTTCTCAAACTATCATCATCAGGAACACACAACCTATCCTTGAACCAAAGGCTACCATCTCTTTTCACACAGAAATCTCGTCTCTCCCCATTTTGGCAATCTGATACAATCTTCTGAATTTTCTCATCCGCCAATTGAGCCTCCTTTATCTGCTCCAACAATACTGGTTTCAACTGCAACTGAGCCAATAATGCTCCATCATCACATACTTCAAAACTAGCATGTAATGCTCTCAATTCAACAAGCAACGAGAGTGAATACACAGTTAAACTTGCCAAAGACTTTTGACTCAAAGCATCCGCAACAACATTCGCCTTACCCGGATGATAATCAATCAAACAGTCGTAGTCTTTAATCAACTCTAACTATCGCCTCTGTCGAAGATTAAGCTCTCTTTGAACTCCCAAATATTTTAAACTCTTATGATCTGTATAGATAAAACACTTTTCCCCATACAAATAGTGTCGCCAAATCTTCAAAGCAAACACTATAGCCGCCAACTCTAAATCATGAGTCGGATAATTAAGCTCATGCGGTTTCAACTGCCGAGAAGCATAAGCTACAACTTTACCCTCTTGCATCAACACACATCCTTAACCATTATGTGAAGCATCACTATAAATCACATAAGGTTTATCTTCCACAGGCAAAGTAAGAACAGGCGCTTGAGTCAACATCTCTTTCAACTGCTCAAAACTAGCTTGACACTGATCTGTCCACACAAATCTAACTCCTTTTCAAAGTAATCTGGTGAGTGGAGTAGCTATTAAAGAAAAACCTTTTACAAAGCGTCGATAATAGCCTGCCAAAGCCAGAAAACTTCTAACTTCAGTTACTAACTTTGGTGGACTCCAATTCAAAATAGCTTCAACTTTACTCTGATCAACTCTTATACCATCTGCTGAAACTATATGACCAAGAAAAGTCACTTGATCAAGCCAAAACTCACACTTCTACAGCTTAGCATACAACTGCTTTTCTCTCAAGATCTACAATACAATCCGCAGATGCTTGTCATGTTCCTTTTTATTACGTGAATATACCAAAATATCATCAATGAAAACCACCACAAACTGATCAAGATAGGGCCTAAACACCCTATTCATCAAATCCATGAAAGCTGCAGGTGCATTTGTCAACCCAAAAGGCATCACCAAGAACTCATAATGCCCATATCTTGTGCGGAAGGCTGTCTTAGGAACATCTTCAGCTCTAACCCTCAACTGATGGTACCCTGATCTCAAATCAATCTTGGAAAACACTGATGCTTCCTTTAATTGATCAAAGAGATCATCAATTCTAGGCAAAGGATACTTATTCTTGATAGTCACTTTGTTCAATTGCCTATAATCAATGCATAACCTCATAGTACCATCCTTCTTCTTCACAAACAAAACAGGAGCTCCCCAAGGAGAAACACTGGGATGAATAAACCCTTTATCCAACAACTCCTGTAACTGCACCTTCAATTCTCTCAGTTCAGCTGGTGCCATTCGATAAGGAGTGATAGAGATGGGAGTGGTACCAGGCAACAAATCGATACCAAACTCAACCTCTCTCTCAGGGGGTAACCCTGGTAAATCCTCAGGAAACACATCTGGAAAATCTGCAACTGTGGGTATACTATCAAGTTGAGAACCCACTATTCTGGTATCCACCACATGAGCAAGATAAGCATCACACCCTTTTCTAATCAACCTTCTAGCTGTTACAGCTAAAACAAACAAGGATGCAAGTTGTCTCTGCTCACTAGATACCATCACACTCCTACCATCACTGGTTCTCAAGGTGACACACTTCTTTTGACAATCTACCACAGCTCCATGTTTAGACAACCAATCCATGCCTAAGATCAAATCATATTCTTTAAAAGGCATATCAATTAAATCACCAAGAAACCCCTCACCTTACACCACAATAGCACTATCACGATGCACCTTACTCACCACAACACTATGTCCTAAAGGATTTGTCACTAAGACATCAAATCCTAAGGACTTTGAATGCAATTCAGATACAGGCAAGATGGATGCACTAATGTATGAATGAGTAGATCCTGGATCAATCAAAGCAAGTACTGAAATGCCAAATAAAGAAAATGTACCCGCTATAACTGCTGAAGCATCCGGCTACCTCTGCATCACATAAACTCTCTGAGAAGATTCGGCCTCATCTGGCCTACTGCCTCCGGATGATGATCCTCCTCTCTGACTATACCCGGGTCGACCCCCTCTACTGAAACCTCTGCCCCCTCGACCCCCTCTGCTGACACTGGGTCGAGAGGCTGCAGGCTCAGCCTGTCTATGCTCATGCATCTCAGGACACTCCCTAATGAAATGGTCAGGTGATCCACACCTAAAACACATAGCGAATCTACCAATATTCCAGCAAACACCCACATGGTTTCTACCACAAATCTCACATGTAGGTGGAGTAGACCTCTGAATTAATGGAGTCAGAGCACTGGCTACAGAAGCTGTAGGTCTAGGTCTCTGTCTCTGATACTGCACTGACCTACCCGGCTGTCTCTGACTCCTACTGATCCTCGGAACAAAACTTCCTCTACCCCTCTTCACAAATGAAGACCCTGCCTCAAACTGGGGTCTTCTTACCCTAGTCTCCTCTTCAGAAGCAGCTGTTGCAATGCTTTGCGCTCTCTCAACACTTCTAGCTGCTGCAACAAGCTGAGAGAAATCCTGGTACCAAGAACCAGCCACGATGCACATAATAGAGGGCCTCAATCCCTCCTCAAATCTTCTGCACCGGTCTATTTCATCAGAGATAATCCCCCCGGCATAGCGACTCAACTGGATGTACTCAATTTCATATTCTGTTACCGTCCGGTTGTCTTGCCTTAAATTCAAGAATTCCATCTTCTTAATATCTTTATACTCCTTGGGAGTATATTTCTGCTCGAACTCCCTCAGAAAATCACTATAAGATAGTGTAGGTGGGTCATCCATGGCATGAGGAACCGTCTTCCACCAGTCATAGGCATCTTTCTGTAAGAGGGATCTGGCATAGTCAAATTTCTCATTTGATGTAGCTTGCAACTGGATAAATATCCTCTGCACTTTATCCAACCACTGCTCAGCCACTGCAGGATCAGTAGTGCCCAAGAAATCCTCAGCCCCATATTTTCTCAACTTATCATAATGTCTTATTGGCACATGAGGCTGTGGTGGTGGTGGCTGCACTGGAGCTGGCCTTAATAGTTCTATCACATGCCTTAACCAACCCGGCGGAGCCTCCTCTGCAACTGATCTCTTTGGCACAAAAACAGGTGCTTCACTAACTCTATCAACTCTAACTCCATCTCTACTCTCTCCTGGAGCTACACTCTCAGCACTTCCTTCTACAGTCTGACGTGAATGGGACTTCATTACTATCTATATCTGCAAACACAGCAGAATATTCCTCATTAAAGATCAAAGACTGCCATACCAAAACATGTATTTTACCCAAAAACCCACTTTTAAAATCAAAATATTCTTTTTCTTACAATTGACCTAGGTTGAGAATCTCAAACCTAGGCTCTGATACCAAAACAATTGTAACACCCCTACACCCCGTATACGTACACAGCATGCTAATACGATTGTAATATACGTATAGTGAATATAGAAATGCCACGATTTACTAAACAAATGACTCATCTCTTTTCAAAAACATGAACAAATTTAAAATATTTAAAAGAAATAATAAATACAATAGATAAAATACTTATTTAAAATGCAGCGGAAAATATAACAAATATTTACAAATACTTATACATCAAAACTCAAGTTTTACAAAACATAAAATATATATACATGTTCAGCAGTATGTCTTTGATCTTTAAGCTCCACTATCAACGCCCCAAAATCTAGACTCTACTCGGTCTAGAGGAACTCTCTGGTTCTTCTCTGTCACCTGCGCGATGAACCACAATCGCGCTAAGCCAACAGCTTAGTGGTACAAACTATAATAGTATTATACCATAATGAAATGCAAATGTCATAATCTCAAACATATAAACAATTCTCAAGAATCTCATTATTTGAATATTTCATCATTCATACATCACATTGAAAACAAAGACAAACTTGGGCCCACAAGACACTAATATGTTATTCAAAGTTCAGAGTTACTGCTTTGGTCTATAATCACAATTATCAAGCCCGTAGGCAATATATATATATATATATATCTCTATCCATGGATAGGGTAACAGACCCAGTCTCTTGGACCTCAACCCGCTAAACTCGAGGAGATCCTCAACCCGGCTAGACTATTACCTGTAACAGACCCAGTCTCTTGGACCTCAACCTGGATAAACCCGAGGAAATCCTCAACCTGGCTAGACTATTACTTTAATTCACATATCACATTATTCAACTGGAATCGGCTTACGACCCGGTCTTTTCACCTATCCAGTACTATATAGGCCTGCCGCCAAACCCAGAACTCTGAAGGTTGAATAACACATTAGACACATAAAATTTTCATTTATATATTTACACATTTCTTTCCCATCATTATAGCCAACAACCATGGCTTCATATCTCATAATCAAAATAGGCAACCATGCCTCAATCATCTCATTTCACATTAAATCAATTGATCATTCAAGTATACACAACCAATTGCATTAACATACCTTTCATATTTCATCAAATGTTTTAACCCTGTAATCAATTGCTTAGAATATGTATAATCAAATATTTTAAGTATCAAATCATGTGAATGTATGCAACAATATAGTTTGTACTTACCTTAGGAACAACTCACACCAATCTACAACCTTTCTCTTTCAAGAATTCTTCACCACCTAGGTTAGGACAATTCAACCTCTTCAATACCTAAACCAAAGGTGATAATACATACTCACTCAGAGATACACATGAGATAATAAGACTAGGAACCAATTAGGGCAAACCCTAAACATGACACACTCACCAACACGGGCGTGTCCCTGACCGTGCCCTAAACCCACAATACAGAAGCTTTGACACGCTCAGAACCATGGGCGTGTCACTGAACGTGTATTACATTCTGTCTCACAGAAACATTGACACGTCCAACAACATGGGCGTGTTCATGGCCGTGTCAATTCCTCACCAACACAGTAGCTATAACACGCTCAGTGACATGGGCGTGTCACTGGACGTGTCAATACTACAACTACACAGAAGCTATGACATGCTCAGTGACATGGGCGTGTCACTGCTCGTGTCACCCATCCAAGCACACAGAACCATCGACACGCCCAAAGACTTGGCCGTGCTCATGGGCGTGTCAGGCCAAAAGTCCAGATTCCGGCCACATCAACAACACAACCAACAAATCACTTCCTTTCACCAAAATTCACTTCAAACAAACTTAGCTCAACATACCCAAGAACCATAACAAACTTGCAAAAACACCAAAACAACTAAAAATATACATCCAACACAAATCAAAATCTTCATCACAAACCCAAAACACACCCACAACACTTTCTCTTCCAACAAACTTACTCTTTCCTTCAATCCAACCCCAAAATCCAAAACCACTTGAACCAAACACTCTTAAACACACTTCAAACAAACAAACACTAACCAACCACAACTTCAACTCATAAACTCAAAGAAAATCAAAGAATCAAGTGGAGAACTTACCAAGAATGAAGAAAACTCTTAGATTCCCACTTGATCACTTGAAAACTCCTTCAATCTTGAGCTTGGAAGATCAAATCTCTGTCTCTCTCTTATTCTCTTGCTACTGCAGGCTAAAAGGAAAGAAAAGGAAAGGAAAGAGAAGAGTGATAGACGAGAAAGAGAGAAGGAAAGAAGAAGAGGAAGGAAATAAAGTCAACCTTCTCCTCAAAACTCTCTCCTCCACACATAAAATAATAAACTAATCCAAAATATCTCCATCCACTCACTCTTATTTCCACTAACTCAATTTCCAATTATTTTCCTTTTTACCCCTCATCCTAGACTTGTATATGTTGTATATATCCCTATATATACAACATATACACTCTACTCTTCCCACAAAAATAAATACACTTAATTCAAATACAACAATAAATATTCCAAAACTTTTAGGGTATATTTTGGGATATTACAAGGGAAGGCCAATTCCCCCAATTCGCCGCAGGTCATTTCGGCCTGTGGTGAATTGCCTTGTCGTGTGTTGCCCACTGATTAGTCCGTCTAATTTTTTATTTTTATTATATATATATATTTAAAAAATAAATAAAATAAATATTAAATATTAAAATAAATAATAAATACTAAAATAAATAATAAATACCACAAAAATTATTTTGAACTTATTTTAAAATATTATACTAGACTTGGTCAAAAATTAAGGGTCTACAGTTTGCCCCTTGCTTGAACGATCTGGGACTTTTAGTAGAATAGAATAAAAATCAATATGACTTTGAGCAGATTTTGGATGAGGATAGGTTCTTGACCTAAGATTTGGGTACTTGGACCCGAGATTGGGTACTGGATTCAAAAATATTTTGGGTTTGGGTACTTGGACCTGAGATTGGTACTTGGACCCGAGACCGAATTGATTTGGGTACTTGGACTTGAGATTGAATTTCATTTGGGTACTTGGATCTGAGATTGAGTTGATTTGGGTACTTGGACCTGAGGGTGAGTTCTGGACTCAAAAATGATTTGGGCTCTGGGCCCGGTGGTGAGTTATGGACTCAAATATAATTTGGGTTCTAGATCCGATGGTGAGTTTTGGACTCAAAAAATGATTTGGGTTCTAGACCCGGTGGTGAGTTCTGGACTCAAAAATGATTTGGGTTATGGATCCGGTGGTGAGTTCTGGGCTCAAAAAATGATTTGGGTTCTGCACCAGGAATGAGTTCTAGACTAAAAAAAAATTTAGGTTCTAGACCCGGTGGTGAGTTCTGCACTAAAAAATGATTTGGGTTCTAGACCCGAGGGTGAGTTTTGGACTCAAAAAGATTTAGGTTTTAGACCCGAGGGTGAGTTCTGGACTCAAAAATGATTTGGGTTCTGGACCCAGAATGAGTTCTGGAGTAAAAAAAAGATTTGGGTTAAGGACCCAGAATGAAGTCTGGACTCAAAAAAAAAAGATTTGGGTTCTGGACTCGGTAGTGAGTTCTGGACTCGAAAATGATTTGGATTCTGGATCCTGTGGCTGTAAGAGATAATTGTTGTTAGTAGAGTTTTAATAATAAACCTGTAAAATTATAAAAAAAAATTGCTATTTTTTATCATACCTATATCCTCTTGCCCCCTGCGTGGAAAAATAATTTTTAGAAGTACCAAAAAATATTTTTATACATGCAAATTATTGACTAATTGAGAATGATTTGAATTTACTATTTAGATACTATTTAGTACTATTTGCTCACTAATCACCAATAGTATTTTTTAATTATAATTTAGTATATTAGCGAATGAATAGTAGAAAATATTCTAATGCTAAAAATAATAAAATAAAATATAGTAATGAGTAATTGCAGACATGGAAATAATAGGAGTTGTGAGATGATATAATTACCTCGCATTGGCTTACTTTATTCGGTTTTAGCATGATCATTGCGTTATTAGGGGTGGAGGGTGTGTCTATAAAGCCCTGCAATGGTAAGACGTAGCGCCTTCTCAGGTAAAACGGATCATCCGAGAGTGTAGTGTTGAAAGCTTTATTCTGCAATTGCCATATGAGGAATGTCCAATAGACCTTAGTGTAGTTCAAGCATTATCGGAGCGGTGGATGGACACGACCATACTTTCAACCTACCTATGGGAGAAATGACTATTGGCCCAATAGATTTTTCAGCCATAACTGGTATCCAGTACCATGGTCTTTCGGTTCCTCTTACTAATGATATCCTGACACATGAAGAGATTCAACAATTAATCGGTATGGAACCTTCACTCAAAGAGCCTTTCAAGATAAAAATTGAGCCGATTCGGAGTTATTGGATGGGATATGATGGGCGGGTTCATAGAGAAATAACCAAACAATATGCTCGGGGATTTTTACTATATTTGCTTGGGTCGACCATTTTATGCAACACTAAATCTTTCATCCATTTGTCGGAGTTGAGGACCCTTGTTGAAATGGATATGGTACCACTTTACAGCTGGGGTGAAGCTGGCCTTGCTTGTCTCTATCATGGCCTAGATAAGATTTGAAGGAATAAGAAGTCTTTCATTGGCTTCATGGTGATTGTTGAGGTACTGTCTCCTGCCATTGCTAATTCAACTCATATATTTGCATGAATTTGACTTCCATTGTTATCACAGGTATGGGCTTATAAGCATAATCTCATGAGGGTGCTTGATATTTCTCAAGAGATAGTCGGATATCTGAGGTTAGGTTTTTGGTTGCCCGATCACATAACAGTTTTTGTGTAATATCCTCATATATGCCCTAGAAGTTGTGATTATGTTGTTGTTGTTGTTATATAATTGGATTGAATATATGTGTTAAATTACAAGAGAAAAGAAATAGAGAAAAGAATGTTTATGTATATGTGATTTGGGAAAGAATTTAGGGTTTAGAGAGAATGGTATATGTTGTGTATATGATGATATATATAACATATAAGTTGGTCAAAATGAAGAGTCAAGGAAAGAAGATATTTATTTTTGTTAAGTGTGAAGTTACTATAAAGGGCATGTAATGAATGGTAATCAAGACAAATGGTATAAGGGTGTTTAGGTAATTACTCTTGTTGAATCACTTGGTGGAGATTTAAAGAGGTGATATTTTGTCTTTTCTTCATTTCCTTCTTCTTCTTCTTCTCTTCTCCACGTTGGTTGGCTCCTCCTTAGACAAGAGAGAGCAAAGTGAGATTTGTTTAATTCTAACATCAAATTGAAGGGAGAATCAAAGGATTTAATTGAAGATTTGTGGAATTCAACAACTTAGGTAAGTTCTTTCTCTTGATTTTCCTTTGTTCTTTTGAAATTGTGTTTGGGATTGGTGAGTTGATATGGATGGTTGATGGAGTGTGTTTGTGTATGGTGTGTGTAAAAGTGTTGAAATGGAATTAAAGATAAGAAGCTAGGTTGGTGTTGGTGATGGAAGAGTAAGAGTTGTGTTTAGTGAATTTTTTTCTGTTTTACAATTAGTAAAGGCTGTGACTTGTATGATTTTTAATTAATTATAGAAAAATGTTCTTGAAGTGAATTTATGATATGTTGTGCCTCTATGAGTCTAGAATGACTGAAAAATATGTTGATTCGATTTTGGAATGGTTATGAGTTTAGAAAGATTATTTTTATTAGACCTGTTCCAGCAGGTACCTTAACTGAGACAGCTATATTTCGGGATTTTTAATAAAATGTAGAAAAATCATATCCAATTGAATTTTGGATATGTTGTTTCTTAGTGAGTCTAGTATTTGAGAAAAATAATTTGGAACCACGTTGATTGAATTTGATTTATGGAATTCACAAAGTTCAGAACTGCTGCCAGGATGCAGGGCAATTGGGGCAGTCTGGTTAGGTGAACTATTTGACCAAGATTTTGTGTTCAGTTTGATCTGAAATTTTAAAGGAATGATTTTAAGATACAAAACTAAATTCTGTAAAAATTTTAGAATTTTTAGTCAAGTAGATTATTTTATACAATTTTTCAAAAAAGGATAAAATGGAGTCTTAAACCAGAATGTACTATTCATATGGTCATTTTGCTAATATTCCTTTGTATTAGGTTTTGAAGAGATTGGGTTGCATTAACCTAAATGTGGAGAATTCTTGGAAAGAAAAGAAATGTATAGATTGATGGGACTAGTTCTTGAGGTAAGTACCAATACATATGATTGTATTTAATTACATAATTTGAGGCTTAACACATTTGTTTGCAAATGTGTTAAGTGATCTATTATATTGTTAACATAATTGGACTATGGTGATGATTGAATGATGTGAAGGATGTGAAGATCATTAACCAGGTAAGCATAAACCCTATTTGATTGTATATCCTTATATGTCTTTGAACATTAACACATTGGGATGAAAGTGTTAAATAAGCTATTATATTGTGAATGTAAATGAAGAATATATATAAAGGATGAAATATGAAATGGGAAAGGTAGGAAGAAATGAGGATCATTCTTAAGGTATGTGCAATTTGTTATGATAAATGCTCTAGTAATGAATGATGTTAATGTGTTTTGAGAAGTGAGAAAATGTTATGTTATATGCATTGTGAATCTTGTGTATGGCAATGTATTATATGAATAATATACTTTGAAATGTGATATCAATGATGCTATATGTATCATATGGATTGAGATATGATATGATATGAAGCCATTGTGATTGGCTATGATAATTCAATTGAAAGAGATAAGGCATGTTGGCCTAATTGATGATGAGATTGATAATGAAATAATAAATGAATTGTTTGTTTAATATGTTATTCAGTTTCAGAGTTCTGGATTTGGGTGGCATGCCTAAGAAATGATGAAAGGTAACAGTCTTGCCGGGTTGAGGATCTCCTCATATGTGTTGAGTTGATGGTCCAAGAGACTGGGTCTGTTACACTATGAGAATTGTGAATATGAGATATATGATTTGTAACAGTCTTGCCGGGTTGAGGATCTCCTCATATGTGTTGAGTTGATGGTCCAAGAGACTGGGTCTGTTACACTATCCATGGATAGAGATACATGTATATACATTGCCTACGGGCGTGATGATTGTGACTATGAACCAAAGCAGTAACTCTGAACTTTGAATAACATATTAGTGTTTTGGGCCCGAGTCTGTCTTTATTGTCAATGTGAATTGCAAGTATTGAAATATTGATTGTGAGTATTAATAATGAATTATGCTTGGTGAATTGTGAATAATATAATGTTATTAAGTGTAATATGTAAATGAATTGTGGTTGATGATAAAGGTTGTCTTTATTGTAAATGTGATTTATGATTTGTATGATATGTAATTTGTGTATTGCAATAATGATTGGTATGGTATATATAATGTAGGGGTATTAATATATTGGTTTTGAGTATTGGTGATGCATTGGGGTTGGTGATAATATTATGTATATATGTACATCATATTTGAAATTAGCTAGGATATATTAAAGATGAAATTAAAAAGAAAAGAAGATATGATAAGAACTAATTATATATTGAATTGATGTATCATTATATGTCAATACTTCTATACTATATGTTTATATTTTATAGTTGGACTACTAAGCTCTCGGGCTTAGCGCGGGTGTTTATTCGCGCAGGTATATAGATGGAAGATATGAAGTCTTTTGTTATGCCACAAGAAGAGTAAAGTTTGTCGAGACCAACTAGAGGGTAATGCATACATGTATAAACTTTAATTATGATGTATTTCTGACGAGAGAGTATTTATATGTATAAATGAAGTTTTTGATAAAGATAATGATTTTGTAAATGTTATTTAAATTAATGTATTATGGTTTGAACTCTGTTACAGGTTTTTAAAAGGTAACGAAAAGTGACATCCTTATACTATATATATTTACTGTATGTATACTAGGTATACGCATAGTACTTATATAGGGTATCGGGGTGTTACATTTTGGCTCTCACCATGTGCACACCCATCGTTATCACTTGAGTTGCCTTAGCTAGGACAAGGTTAAATAGTATTAGTATGCTTTATAGTTTATGCAAAAAGTTTACTTACCTTTTGTCATTCTGTAGGCCAACTTGACTTGGTGGAAAGTTGAAGAGCGGGCAAATTGGACTCCTTTTATAAATGTTGCACTGCCGTACTAGCACTCCCGCCAAATCATTACTGGTCCTATATCTAGTGGCTAGTTTTCTCAGCGAAAGGGTGTATGATTGATTCCTTGGTCCTGAGCAGTGGAGGGTCGTGATGCACTGCCCAATGTATACTTTGAATATTGCATCTGTAGACCCTTAATTTTTGACCCATTCAAATCCGATAGTCTAAAATAATTTTTATGGTATTTTATTTATTTTAATAATATTTTAGTTACTAATAATATTTAATAGTTATTTTAATAAAAAAATATAAAAAATGAAAAAATAAAAAAATCAGACGGATCGGCGAGCGATGCGCTGCAGCCCATTTCGTCGCAGAAATTGTTTGCGGCGAAATGGGCAGTGCCCATTTCACTGCAGATACAATCTGGGGCGAATTGGGCACCGCCGCGCCTATTTTTGCTAGCACAGCCCGCGGACCCAACAGCCCGCGCACTGCCGATTTTTTGACCAAACCTTGTTTTATCCAGTTTTCTAATTTTTCCTAAATCATTGGTATTTTCTTATTAAAATAGGATTAGGACTATTTATTATCCTATAAATACTAGCATTAAACAAAAGAAAAAAGGGAGAAAAATGGACAGAACATAAAAAAGCCTTAAGGATGGAGAAAGGTGAAAACCCTAGAAAAAGAACGGAGAGAAGGGAACGGAGAAATTAAAAGGATTGGACTTAATATTTCTAAGGCAAAATAAGAGATCAAGAGGTGACTAGATTTATAAAAGGAGCAACAGGAGACAGTGAGAAAAACACAAAGAAGTGACGATCTAACTTATAAAATCAAGGCAATAAAAGAAGTGTTGTCTTGATCTAGCTCAACTCAAAAAATAAACTTTGATCCAGGCAGCAACACATATCCAAACAAGCTTGATTCAAACACTTTAAATTTGGTGAAGCCCTCAAACGTACGTAAGTTCTTTAAATTCAGTTTATTGAATAAATAACTATCTTCACCTTTCAAATTTTCATCACACTGTTTGTATAATCAAATTCTTTTTTTTTAATTCAAACAGTAGCTAAGGTTCTACTTAAAGTAAATATGATCATTAAAATATCAGTCCAACTCTAAAAACCCTAACTATCTAAAACCCTAGCTTCCTAAAACCCTAATTCCCAAACCTCAATTCCAGAAACCATAAACCTGAGTTTACAAATAGTTTAATTATTAAAATTGATCCAATAAGCTGAATTTCTAAACTCTAACTCTAGTAAACTCTAAGAACCAAACCCTAATTTGCCTTATATTTCCTAAAACTCCAAAATAGCTTTTCAATTATTAAAACCCTAAATTATTTTCTTAAATTTTAAAATTCAAAGTTGCTTTATTGAATCCTAAGTTGTTTTCCAAATATCCAGTAGCGCTGAAAATTAAATTTCAAACCTTAGATCTCAAATTCTTAAGTTCTTCTTCCAGAATCATAAATTATTTTTCAAACAAACTCTAAAGTGCTTTATTTTTCAAAAAACCCTAAAACCTTAATTCATCAAAACGTGAATCCTAAACCCTAATGCCTTAAGGTTCCAAAACCCTAATTTCATGATGTTAGCCCTAAATCCTAATTTGATTAACCAAAAACCTTACTAATTTCTTAAATTTATAAAATCCTAATCCATTCCAATTTTCCAAAATTCTCACAGTAGCCTAAATAATAATAATGATAATTCCAAAATCCCAAAACCCTAAATATTAATTAAAGAAATCTAACTTGAGACATAAACCTAAATTTGTACCTTTATTGCTTTATTTAATTTTAGATTTGATTATGTAGTTTATTATATGCTTTGATGGTTGATTTATTTAATTTCAATACTTGATTTATTTAATTTATCATGGATGGATATTTTCTTTATTATTATGATTATTATTTGGTTGCTTTAGTATTAAAATTGTACGAGGTATGTTTCCACTTTATGAGTACCTCATTATTTAAACCTTATGTAATTTAATTTATTTCATATTTTTGGGACTAATGTAAAGGGCATGTTTCCACCTTTTGGTGAGTGTCCTATTTAGTTTAGACGTGAATGATGTAAGGACATGTTTCCATCCTCGGATGGGTTTCATTTATTTGCTTTGTTTGGAAATTGCTTTAATTTTAATATAATGATGCTTTATTTTAATTGTTGCATGTAATATGAATAATATTGTTATGCTTAAGAAATTTATAATATTAAGACCTGCAAAGGAGGCCCGTTCCAATGAACCAGCCGTTGTGGGGGTGCTGGGCCATTTCTCACCTTCCCCACACGTACCCAACTTTCTGAACCCATTAGGGGATTGGGGATTCCTTAGGAATCAAGTCATCCACCCCTTTCTTTTTCCCAGCCCGTCTAGGTGGAAACTCCATTTTCTCCTGGCTTAGGCCCGTGTTCTCTAAGGCCCCGAGCCTAAACAATGCCGAAGTCGCAAGAATCATTCCACCGAGACTAGGGGCAAAAATTCCCTCTCACAGTGGCGACATCACTGGGGATAAGAAAAGTTGATTCTGTTGGTCTTTATATTATTCTATTCTTTCTTATAATGATATTATCCATTGCATCATATTGGATTGCATCATGTGTGTGAGTTAGGATGCCCGTGTTACCCGTGTTGTGTTGTGTGAGGGATACCATACTTTCACTCAAGGTATGGAGATCGAGCATGGCATAACCACTCATAGCCTCGTACCATTTGGTATATATTTGCTATGGGAACCTAAGCCTTTTAACCCAAAGACTAAAGCTCATGTAATTGGCCTAGTTACTTTCCTTAGGTTTTTACCCCAAATGCTTGTTGTTTGACTATGGTTAGTTTATCTTGGTTTAAATCATGACTTATTTGGTATGTTCTTTTTCTAATATGACCTAAGTACATTGTAAGCTCAAAATAAATTTTTTCTTTAAACTCCAAAAGGCCAAATCTATTTTCAAAACTTTTCAAGATGGTTTTTGGACATAAAACTTTTCTAAAAACAAATTAAAAATTTTTTCTCATGGCCTAAATACTAAGCCCAAAATCCATTTTTTCTAAAATCTTTTTACAATGGGTTTAGAAACAAAATTATTTTTATCAAACCTTTTCTTACAAAGAGCTTGCAAATTATTTAGGTCAATTACGAAATTCCAAAAATCAATTGTGAGCCTAGTTTATACTAAGAGTTATTAATCATGGGCTTGTTTTTGGCATGAATCATTAGTTACTTTTTCAAGTGAGAAATCTATTTATAATAAACCTCTTAATTTAGTTTTAATCCAATATAGCAAAAAAGCTACTTTAGTTGTTTGGATGGATTAAAGCCTAATTAATGGGAATTATCATGAATTGATTTCCATTTTGAAAATATAACTATTAGTTGAAACATCCAAGGGAATTATTCGAAAATAAGATGCCTTATGTTGGTATTTTGTTAACCATATTACCTAGGAAAAGAGACTCGCCATTCGTGTGTGGAAGTTATAAGGTTGGAAAGAACATCCTAATTATCTTTCTTTGTCTATTGTTTGTGCATACATGCAAGCATACATTCGCATCTCATATCATTAATCCTCTCTGGCTCACAGCCCTAGATTACGACAGTTTAAAAGCTTACGACAATTTGACGTATGCCGGAGATGAAGAATCTAGCAACAACTCAATCACTTTCTCACCAAAAGCAATGAAGCCTGAACAAATTCAAAGAATGGCGGATGACCCCTCAATGTCAAGATGAAAAAAATAAAAGAGGCCCTGGTTAAGACCGTGAAGAACCAATTGGCTGCAATTTTAGGAAATAATGTCGAAGCGTCTACTAGCTCCAAGAAGCCAAAGGACAAAGGGAAGGCTAAAGCTGGTGAAGTAGCTTTTGATGATGATAAGTTGATCATTGATGATGATGACGACTGGGCTCAATACTTTCAAGATCCTCTAGACAAAAAGGAACCGAAGGTTATTGAGAAGACAACTATTGAAAAGACTAAAAATTCTGATGTTGAGAAGATGATTACTGACCTAGAAAAGAAATTTGAGATGAAACTAAAAACCGAAGAGACACCTGAGATCGACAAACTATTTGAACAAGATGAGGGGTCCCTTATAAGTTCAAGATGCCTTCCTTCGCTAGGTACAATGGTACTGGAAATCCTCATCTCCATGTGAAGCAGTACATCACCGCTATACAGTCTGCCCGAGCTACTAAGGCTTAAACTCTAAGATATTTCATGCTCTCATTGGACCCTATTATCCAAAATTGGTTCAACACCTTAGAGGAAAGTACTCAAAAAGATTGGAACATGTTGTATAAGGCTTTCATTCAGCAATATGGGTATAATGTCAAGTTGGAAGTTACCTTAATGGAAGTTGAGTCCATTAGACAAAGGCAAAATGAGAATTTTGTGGACTATGTCAAAAGATGGAGAAATAAGGCTACTTTTCTCAAGAAGAGGCCCGATGAATATGATCAAATAAGGATGATTGTGAGAGGAGTGTTGCCTGGTCTTCTTGAAAAGATGTCTCATACACTCATCCATGATTTCAAAGATCTTCTCCAAGCTGGTCTGCAAATTGAAGAATGGGAAAGGGAGAAGAACCGTTTTTCAATAAGAAGGAATGAGAAAGGGAACTACCAGCCTAACAATCAAAGTACTCAAAAGGAAGCTAATGTCAATACAACTGGTCAAGTAAATTGTGAGCGGGATTTTTCTCCCCCACTCTCGGTGGAATGGTTCTTGCTACTTCGGCACTGTTTAAGCTCGGGGCCTTAGAGAACATGGACCTAAGTCCGAAGAAAATGGAGTCGCCTTTCGGACGGGCCGGGAAAAAAGAAAGGGGTGGATGATTCGATTCCTAAGGAATCCCCAACCCCTTAATGGGTTCAGAAAGTTGGGTACGTGTGGGGAAGGTGAGAAATGGCCCAGCACCCCCACAACGCCCGGTTCATTGGAACCGGCCTCCTTTACAGGTCTTAATATTATAAAGTTCTTAAATATAACAATATTATCCATATTACACACAATAATTAAAAGAAAGCATCAATATATTAAAATCAAAGCAAGGTCCAAGCAAAACAAATAAATGGACACCCATCCAAAGATGGAAACATGTCCTTACATCACATGCCTAAATAGGACACCCACTGAAAGGTAGAAACATGTCCATTACACAGGTTCTAAAATAGAAAAGCAAATTAAATTACATAATATTTAACTAATGAGGTACCACCAAGTGGAAACATACCTCTTATAACATTTAGAAATCTAAATAAGTTGATAAATGTAAATAACCATTCATAATAAATAAACCATTCATCAAAGGTACTAAATATCAATAAAAAGTAAACATCCATCCATGATAAATAAAATAAACCAAGCATTGAATTTAAATGAATTAAAGCATAAGAAATAAATCAAGGCATAATCAAATATAGAATTAAATAAAGAAAATAAAAGTCCAATTATAGCTACTGTTTTCCATTTAGGATCCTTTATTTCATATGTTTAGGTTTTTGGATTTTTGAATTTAAGCTACTGTGACTTTTTAAAGAATTAAAATAAATTAAGGATTTTATGTTTTAAAAGGTTAATAAGACACTTTGATTAAACAAATTAAGATTTGAATGGTGAAATCACGAAACTAGGGTTTTGGACACTTTAAAATACTTTTGATTTGTGGTTTTAAATGATGATTTCAAGCTTACTGTGTAAATTTAAAATATTTGTGGTTTTATGGTTTTTGAAGTTTTAAAGGGTTAAGGTTTAGAAAAAGTTAGGGTTTAAGGTTTTAAAGGGGTTAGAGTTTACCATTTTAGGTTTAGAAGCTGAATTTGGGTTTAGAAGCTTTGAATTAGGGCTTCGGGTGATCTTAGAATTTTAGAATGTGGAAAAAGCAATTGATAATTTTAAGGAGTTTTATGAAAATAAACAAATGATTTAAAGTTTACAAAGCAAAAAAAAAGATATTTTTGGAGCTTTTAGAAAGAAACAGAATCAAATTTTGGTTTTATTGGAAAACATGTTCAATTAGGGTTTTGGAGTTTTAAAGAAATAAAAGTAACAATTTTATGTATTTTGGAAAATAAACCAACGAAATAAGGTTTTTAACTTTAGAAAAACTAAATTAAAGTTTTGAGATTTTTGATTTTGAAAGACCAAATTGTATAATCTAAGCTACTATGAAAAGCAAAAAAGAATTTAATACATGCCTCCTTTTGATGATTCCTCCAAAAAACATGTTTCTTGGATGAATTAAAACAAAAACAATTGATGCCTTTGACGGTTTCTTTCCCTTCTTCGTCTAAAAAAAAGTCAGATTTAATTTCACTCCTTTCCTTCACAGATTCGGTTTCAAAGTCTCCTCTAATTTCTCCTAATTTCTGAATACTTTTCCTCCCTTTTGTGTTGTTATTTATAGAGGTTTTTTATTGGTTTTTTCCTAGTTACACACGGCATACCATATTTAATAAGAAAAGAAAACCAAAACCTAATTGCATTAGGTTTTGGAAAATTTACGTCGGAAAAATTTCGCTGGCGAAAAAAACTGCTGCGAAAAAATTGCGTTGGCAAACAAAATCTGCCGCAGATGGCTGCGGCAGTGGGCGGGGAACAGGCCTGCGGGCGAAATGGCGTGAGCCATTTCGCTCGCAGGATTTTCTACGAGCGAAATGGCTAATGGACCGCAGGAAACTCCTGCGGGCGAAATGGCCCACGGCCAAGCCCGCTGGAATTTTCGGCGATGATTTTTTCGTCGCCAATTTTTTCGTAGCCAATTTTTATTTTTATTTTTTTTATTTTTATTTGTTTATTTTTATTTTTTATTAATAAAAATTATATAATAAAGCAAAAATTATTTAATTAAGATAACAAAAAATTATTTTGGACCAATTAAAATATATTAGATAACACAAAAATTATTTTGGACTAAACCGGATTGGGTCAAAAATTAAGGGTCTACACAAATAGAAGGCAGTTTTTAGATCTGGGGAAGCCTTTGTCTTGGGTCTTCAACAAGCTACTAAAGAAGGGACTATTGCAGCCATTGGCCCCTCGACCTTTGCCTAATCCTTTACCCCCAAAATTTGATACTAAGGCTTTTTGTCAATTTCATCAGACTCAAGAACATGAGACCGATAGATGTACTCGATTGAAGCATGAGATCCAAGATCTAATCGACAGTGGTAAGCTACCAGAGCCGGACAAGCCCAATACTAAGAACAATCATTTACCTAAGTTTGGAAGAGTACCTCCACTAGCAACCTTCATGGTGGGAAAAAGGATTGGAAGAAGATTTTGTTTTATCATCCTTTCAAGATGGAAAATTTGAAGATGTGAAAGGAAAAGAAGCTTAACTCAACAAACTTTTCTCAGCTTGAATGTTGCTTTTCAATTTTACTTTCTTTAATATTTAATTGGAATAATCTTGTTTTTCAAATTTAAATTTATTTGAATAAATTACTTTCGTAAAAAATTTTGTTGGTCATTACTCATTTTGGTGCTCAACCAATGAGGAATCTAGCTTGATAATTCATGAATTAATATATTTATGCATCATGACTTGAATGACTTTACTAGGTGAGGAAATTACTCTATCATTGAGTTGTGTATGCTTACTTAGAGAGGGCTCCTGCATAATTACCTTTGTCTAGGTCCTAGTCAGTCTTAGAACATGCTTTGACAAAATTTTGAGGCGAAATTAAACTCTTCTTATTAAAGGGAGAGATGAACTAGGCATTGTTTGGTTAGCCAACAACTAGTATCCACCCAATTAGATATCAATCCCTAGTGTTCCCTTTGTGCCTTCATAAAATTTTAGATTTTCTCATTGGCATATAACCCCAACAACCTACCCTGAGCTGTTGTGATAATTTTGACAAGTCTTATGATCACTAAGATGAAGAGGCAAGAAGATCAAAGAAAGAAATGAATAGTCAAGACCATGAAGATAGTTGAAGTTCTCAAGACCATAAGGGTAATTGAAGTTCTCAAGGGTAGTTGAAGTTTTCCTAATATCTCCAATCTATCAAGATAACATCAGAGTAACGAATGATTTATCCCTGTTAAAGGATATTTATGTCACTCCACTCATCCATTATTAGAAACCCAAGTTGATACAAACAAGACATCTCTTTTAGAGCTAAACCCAAAAAAAAAAGAAGAAAAAAAAAAGAAAAGAAAAAATAAAACCCAAAACGGTTCAAAAAGCCAATTGAGTTCTCTTTTACCTAAAGCAGCAAAAGACTTCCATTTGGTTTATAAGGACATTTTGACTTGAATTGGTCCAACCCAACCAAAATTTTGATCAAAATCAGAGAAAAAGGAGAAAGACCATCCAGTTCTTGAAAGTTCTATACTTGACAGTCCTATAAGGAAGAAGGACAAAATGATAAAATGCTCAAAGGAAGAGAAGAGTAAGAAAAATAAAGAGAAAGAAAAAAGGGAAGAGTAAGAAAAAGAAAGAGAAAGAAAAAGGGAAAAGAAAAAAAGTTGATGGGTACCAAACTTTTTGCTAGGGCAAAGACTATTTTGATCAAGATCTAGATTAATGCCAAGAAGATATAGAAGGAATTTGGAGTCTAGCAAGATTGCTCCCAGCTGCCCAAAGTTCAAACAAGAAATTTGTAGTGTGAAGATTTGCCCATAGTGTCACAACGGCTCCAATCTCAAAATGGCTTTCATTTAACCTGTGTCCCTTAGAGACCCCATTTTAAGCCTATCAAAGACCTATTGATCTCTCTTGGTAGGTAGAGCATATTAGTGGAGATAGTTTGAATAAGCATGCATATGAAATAGACAATATTCAAACTCAAATGAGACCTTTGGCCAAGTAATGTGTATGTGCCTATCTGAAGTACAACAATTCTTGCTTAAATAGAAATGATTCTCGAGTTTAGTATGGTAACTAGGGTTGTCATGTTATAGATATGTTAATTTAGAAAATCAAGTCCCGAGGTACATTGACATTAATTTGGCAAAGCCAACATTTGATTTCAAAATCAAAATTCAAAAATGAAAATTCAAAAAAAAATTAGGAAAAAAATTACAAAGCCTTCAAGTTAAGGGAGGTATGTCGAATCATTGAACCTCCAAACTCGAAGAACACATTGGGCAAAGGAAATGATTACTGGCAAGGTCATGAAGAAGCTACCAACTGACATGCTGAATCATAATTTAAAATGGATGTATCTGCGCTGTTTGGGGCCTCCATTATTCATATTTTCAACATCTTAAAGAAAAAAGCCATAAATGTGAAGCATTGTGTCATTCCAATGCAAGACCAAAATGAACATCTGAAAGGAACCAATGAGAACACTTATGCTGATCACCTAGGTCTGTGAGTCGATGGAACGGCTATAAGTATTATTCATGCATATCATGCATACATGAGCATATCACATTGCACTTTTTTTGTCTTGTATTGTCTATTCTTTATCAAAGTGAACAGCAAACACCCTGTAAAGTAAACAATCAAAAGAAGATATCAAATCAGGGAGGCATGGAAAGCCCATTGCTTGAGAAAGCTCCAGTAATTTTGCAAAGAGAAGAAATGCGTGCTTGTGCAAAGAACTAGACAACAAAAACATCAATCAAAGCTTGCATGGAAAAAATCTTTGGTTTGAGCCTACACAGGGGGCAAAGTTTCTCCTTTTCAATTTTTTGAGTTTATATACAAAACATTTTTAAACTCACTTGCAAATATTTCACCACGCAGGGGGCAAGGATAATATTTGAGGGCCAACTAAAAATAGCTGAATTTTTGCAAAAGGAAGAACAAAAGAATGGAACAACCAGTTAAGCCAAAATCCTCAACTGATAAAAGGTCAGTCAAATCCAATTCAATCTCGGGTTCAAGTACCCAGTCACGGGTCCAAATACCCAGTCACGTGTCCAAGGACCCAAAAAGTATCCAAATCCAATCCAGTTTCGGGTCTAAGTACCTAATCTCGGGTCCAAGCACCCAAATTCATTTCAGTCACGGGTCCAAGTATCCAATCTCGGGTCCAAATACCCAAATCATACTCAATCTCGTGGCCAAGTACCCAATCTCGGGTCCAAGTACCAAAATCAAATTCAGTCTCAGGTCTAAGTACCCAATCTCGAGTCAAAGTACCCAAATCAAATTCAATCTCAGGTCCAAGTACACAATCTTGAGTACAAGTACTCAAATCAAATTTAATCTCAGGTCCAAGTACCTAATCTCGGGTCCAAGTACCCAAATCAAATTCAGTCTCGGGTCCAATCTCGAGTCCAAGTACCCAAATCAAATTCAATCTAGGGTCCAAGTACCCAAATCAATTTTAATCTTAGGTCTAAGTACCCAAATCAAATTCAATCTCGAGTCCAAGTACCCAATCTCGGGTCCAAGTAGCCAAATCAAATTCAATCTCGGGTCAAAGTACCTAAATAAAATTCAATCTCAGGGCCAAGTACCCAATCTCGGATCCAAGTACCCAAATAAAATTCAGTCACGGGTACAAGTATCCAATCTCGAGTGTAAGTACCCAAATCATACTCAATCTCAGGGTCAAGTACTCAATCTCGGGTCCACATATGCAAATCAGATTCAGTCTCAGGTCTAAATACCCAATCTCGGGTCTAAGTACCCAAATCAAATTTAATCTCGGGTCCAAGTACCCAAATCAAATTTAATCTCGGGTCTAAGTACCAAATATCGGGTCTAAGTACCAAATCAAATTCAGTCTCGGTTCCAAGTACCCAAATCAAATTCAATATTGGGTCCAAGTACCCAATCTCAGGTCCAAGTACCCAAATCAAATTCAATCTTAGGGCCAAGTACCCAATCTTGGGTCCAAGTACCCAAATCAAATTTAGTCTCGAGTCCAAGTATCCAATCTTGGGTACAAGTACCCAAATCAAATTCAATCTCAGGGCTAAGTGCACAATCTCGGGTCTAAGTAGTCAAATGAAATTCAATCTCGGGTCCAAGTACCCAATCTCAGGTCTAAGTACCCAAATCAAATTCAATCTCGAGTCCAAGTTTCCAAATCAAATTTAATCTCGGGGCCATGTACCCAATCTCAGGTCTATGTATCCTAATCAAATCCAATTCAGTCATGGGTCCAAGTACCAAAATCCAATCCAGTTCCGGCTTTAAGTACCCAAATTCAATTCAGTCATGGGTCCAAGTATCCAATCTCAGGTCCAAGTATCTAATCTCGGGTTCATGTACCAAAATAAAATTCAATCTTGGGTCTAAGTGCCCAATCTCGGGTCCAAGTACCCAAATCAAATTCAGTCTCGGGTCCAAGTACCCAATCTCAGGTCCAAGTACCCAAATCAAGTTCAGCCTCGGGTCCAAGTACCCAAATCAAATTTAAGTATCCATCCTCATCAAAAATCAGTCAAAGATCTTATTGTGTTTCACTCTCTTTTGCTATAGTCTCAGATCGTTCAAGTAGGGGGCAAACTGTAGACCCTTAATTTTTGACCCATTTAAATCCGATAGTCTAAAATAATTTTTATGGTATTTTATTTATTTTAATAATATTTTAGTTACTAATAATATTTAATAGTTATTTTAATAAAAAATAAATAAAAAATAAAAAAATCGAACGGATCGGCGAGCGACTCGCGCTGCCGCGTGGCATTTCGCCGCAGATACAATCTGGGGCGAATTGGCTGCCAGCTAGCCCGCAGCACCTATTTTTGCCAGTGCAGCCTACGGGCCCGATAGCCCTCATGCGGCTGATTTTTGACCAAACCTTATTTTATCCAATTTTCTAATTTTTCCTAAACCATTGGTATTTTCTAATTAAAATAGGATTAGGACTCTTTATTTTCCTATAAATACTAGCATTAAACAAAAGAAAAAAGGGAGAAAAATGGAAAAAACATAGAAAACCTTTAAGGACAGAGGAAGGTGAAAAACCTAGAAAAAGAACAGAGAGAAGGGAACGAAGAAATGAAAAAGATTGGACTTAATCTTTCTAAGGAAAAATAAGAGATCAAGAGGCGATTCTAAAAGGAGCAATAGGAGACAGAGAGAAAAAAACCAAGAAGTGACGATCTAACTTACAAAATCAAGGCAATAAAAGTAGTGCTGTCTTGATCAAGCTTAACCCAAAAAATAAACTTTGATACAGGCAGCAACACATATCCAAACAAGCTTGATTCAAACACTTTAAATTTGGTGGAGCCTTTAAACATAGGTAAGTTCTCTAAATTTAATTTATTGAATAAATAACTATCTTCTCCTTTCAAATTTTCATCACATTGTTTGTATAATCAAATTCATTTTTTTTAATTCAAATAGTAGTTAAGGTTCTACTTAAAGTAAATATGATCATTAAAATATCAGTCCCACTCTAAAACCCTAACTATCTAAAACCCTGGCTTCCTAAAACCCTAATTCCCAAACTCAATTCCAGAAACCATAAACCTGAGTTTGCACGTAGTTTAATTAATAAAATTGATCCAATAAGCTGAATTTCTAAACTCTAACTCTAGTAAACTCTAAGAACCAAACCCTAATTTGCCTTATATTTCCTAAAACTCCAAAATAGCTTTTCAATTATCAAAACCCTAAAATATTTTCTTAAATTCTAAAATTCAAAGTTGCTTTATTGAATCCTAAGTTGTTTTCCAAATATCCAGTAGCCCTAAAAATTAACTTTCAGACCTTAGATCTCAAATTCTTAAGTTCTTCTTCCAGAATCATAAATTATTTTTCAAACAAACTCTAAAGTGCTTTATTTTTCAAAAAACCCTAAACCCTTAATTCATCAAACCGTGAATCCTAAACCCTAATGCCTTAAGGTTCCAAAACCCTAATTTCATGATGTTAGCCCTAAATCCTAATTTGAGTAACCAAAAACCTTACTACTTTCTTAAATTTATAAAACCCTAGTCCATTCCAATTTTTCAAAATTCTCACAGTAGCCTAAATAATAATAATGATAATTCCAAAATCCCAAAACCCTAAATATTAATTAAAGAATTCTAAATTGAGACATAAACCTAAATTTGTACCTTTATTGCTTTATTTAATTTTAAATTTGATTATGTAGTTTATTACATGTTTTGATGGTTGATTTATTTAATTTCAATACTTGATTTATTTAATTTACCATGGATGGATATTTTCTTTATTATTATGATTATTATTTGGTTGCTTTAGTATTAAAATTGTAAGAGGCATGTTTCCACTTTGTGGGCACCTCATTATTTAAACCTTATGTAATTTAATTTATTTTGTATTTTTGGGACTAATGTAAAGGGCATGTTTTCACCTTTTGGTGGGTGTCCTATTTAGTTTAGACATGAACGATATAAGAACATGTTTCCATCCTCGGATGGGTGTCCATTTATTTGCTTTGTTTGGACAATGCTTTGATTTTAATATAATGATTTTTTTTAATTGTTGCATGTAATATGGATAATATTGTTATACTTAAGAATTTTATAATATTAAGACCTGCAAAGGTGGCCGGTTCCAATGAACAGGGCGTTGTGGGGGTGCTGGGCCATTTCTCACCTTCCCTACACGTACCCAACTTTTCGAACCCATTAGGGGGTTGGGGATTCCTTAGGAATCAAGTCATCCACCCCTTTCTTTTTCCTAGCCCATCCGAGTGGCGACTATATTTTCTCTAGCCTCGAGCCTAAACAGTGCTGAAGTCACAAGAACTATTCTACCGGGAGTGGGGGCGAAAATCCCCGCTCACAACATCGATGCCGAAAAATTCATGGCAGTTAGCTCGAAATGGCTATGATGTTGAAGAGTATCTTTGTGTACCGAGTGTGTCATACACACAATTCATTCAAACACAACTTTTGAATTTTGATGTGTCTCCTGTTGGCGCTCGAGGACTTTTCAAGGAGGAAGAAGAAGATGATGAGGAAACCGTTGATGAAGAGGAGGTGAGCGGATCTATCTCTTATTCCAAGGCTGGAACCTCTTAGGTAAATACACGTCATTCTATCATTGTAATTGCTTCTTTTTCAACTTATTTCGACTGTTCTCATGATTATTGCAGGCTATCGATTCATTTGATCATGAGGTTGGACCTTCCTCTAATGTTCCTCCATTTGCTCCTTCTAACCAACAGAAAGTGACATCTCATCCGCAAGGCTCTGATATGAGTTACCTGGTGGGTCATCCTATTTCATGGTGATTTTATGCTATATGTATGCATGATTATGTATGTTCTTACCCCTTCCTTTTTTGACACACAGCGAATGCTTGAAGAGCAAAACAAGAAACTGCAGGAAGAGTTGGCTGCTAGCCACCAACAGATCGCCCATCTCAAAAGATTGTATCATTAGTTGGAGCAAAACTTCTAAGACTTTTGATTCCAGGGAATGAGTGATCCTAGGGCTTCATCTTCTAGGGGACCCCAAACTGTAGACCATGAGATTCCTATGTCTACTCTGGATGATTACTGCTATAGGCCTAAATTCCAGGATAGAGATTCAAGTGCTCCTTCTTTAGGTGGACTTAGGATAGATGATATGCCTCCTCCTCCAACAGGCAATGGCTTTCTTAAAGCTTTGTTTGATTATGGATCACCTCCTCCTAAGTGATCATTGTATTAATTGAGAAAATATTGTATTATTATTAATAATAATAATAACAACAATGATGATTATACTAATAATAACAATAACGTTTACTTTTACTGCAACTTTTGACCTTTTTTTTCTCTTTCTCTTTTTTTTTTCTTTCTTCTCTTTTTTTTTGTTTTTTTTATCATTATTATTATTAAAGCATACACAAAAACCCCTCTCGCAATTTAAAACCATAAAGCACCTCTGATTTGCAAATTCAAATGTGACACGGTAACTCAAAATCTTTTGAAATTTTGTTTCCTTGCACTTCTCACCCCGAACTATTGCTCTTTCCTTGTCAAACTCGGTGAACAAAATAATTCCTTATATAAAGCAACTTTCAATGTTATAATTCCCAACAAAAACTAAGAAAATTTCCATAAAATTTTGTTTTAGTATTCAAAGATCCCTTTCAACAACTTTAAATTTTTTCCTTAATTTCAACAATGACAGAACTCAATTTGAAGAAAATTAAAGGTTTATTTAAAAATATGAAAGCCATTTGTTGGGAGCAAATATCTTGGTCTCAAATTAATACTTTGAAGTGCTTTCAAAATGTTAAATTAGACTATTCTTTTATTCATGCCATGGTTTCCTTTTGAGATGTGAATTCTAGGACATTCAAGGCAAATGACTTTGAGATATGTCCCATGATTGAAGAATTTGAAGCCATCCTTGGATATCCAAGAAATTAATCAATGGCATTGCCCATATTAATTTCCAAAACCCAGCAAAAGATGCAAATGTTGTTCCATATTTGAAAGCCCGAAGTCTTGCAATTGACTAGAGGTGAGAAAATTATGCTTGTTCCCTTGATTAACTTTTGCATTTCTCATTTGGTTCCCACCCAGGCATGGGGACACATGCTTTGTCTATGCCTACTTGGACAATTCTTGCTAGTTTCACCTGATGGGGACATCGATCCACGAATATTGGATATCATGGACCAAATGGAAGGAGGCTTGTCGCTAATACTTGTGATCTTGGCTAAGACCTTTGTGGGATTGGGTCAATTCAAATTAGAATCATCAAAGAAATTGGCCGAAAGTCCCTTACTGCTACAAGTAATTACCTAAACTTCTCTTTCGAGTTTTCAATTTAGGCCTTTTTCTTTTATTTTTATCGCTCTAATTTTTGCCTAGTCCACCCTTGCAAGTTGTCGAAATTAGAGAGTTGTCCTAACCTTTTTCTAAGTTGCCCTTGTGGGTTTTCAACTTAGTGGACTCTTTTCTTATTATTTTATTATTGGTTTTAATTTTTGCCTAGACCGCCCTTACGGGTTTTCGAAACTAGCAAACTGCCCTAACTTTTGCTTAGGTCCCCCTTGCGGGTTTTCAACCTAATGGGCATCATCATTTTTTTATTTTATTTTTATTTTATTGGGTTTACATATTTGGCTTCAAGAGCGCCTCTGCTTGCTTGACATTCCATCCATGGATTTCACCAGATATCTTTTGCGACTTCACTCTGCTAGGAAACTATCCCATCCTGCTTCTTCATATGCCGACTGGATTGATTGGATTTGTACACGTGCTGCAGTCGATATCCGTTGGTTAGTACCTTGGTGGAAGATTTCTCGTATCACCATTTGGACATATTTGATGTATGTTCCTCTTGCTGCTCTTTGTCGAGGTACTTACTATGATCCTCATTGGCTTGATCATCAGTATGGAGCCAATCCTCGAGGTTCTAAGTTTACTCCCGACTTGGACATGCCTCTTCTGACTAAAGCCTTCTTGGATCGATTGAAGCAAAGTTGGCCTAAATGTCACACTTATAGTCTGCCATAGATTTTACATTTTATTAATTCTTTAGAAAGAACAATGTTAGGATGAAAGATAATGAACATAATAAAAGATGTTTCTTTTCCTTTTATAATTTGTCATCACCTTTTACTATTGTTTTATTTATCATACCATATCTGGTTAAATACTTGAAATAGTGCACATAGAATAATTTTAATATTAACTCTATTTTATTATATTAGGAAACAACCAAACATAAAGCCAGCATACACAAGATCACTCCTGTCCCCAACCAGCCCTTTCGGATTTTTTAATTGACAATTTTCTCTCGTTTAGCCATAATTGTTGCCTAGTCCGCCCTTTCGGGTTTTCAAAACTAGAAGACTACTCTAACTGTTTCCCAGGCCACCCTTTTGGGTTTTCAACCTAGCGAGCTCTTTTTTTTCTTTTTTTTTTAATTTACACATAAAACCTTTTCAACCTGTCCATATTCACCGGCTCATTAAATTCATTCCCGTCCATGTCTGATTTTTTTACTTCACCCTTGTTCATGATTTATTTCACAATATATGGGCCTTCCCAACTAGGTCTAAATTTTCCTCTTGGATCAGAGATATTAAGCTTACACTGCTTCAACACTAAGTCGTCGATTTTGAACTTTTTAATCTTAACCCTTCTATTGTAGGCTCGAGCTATCTTCCTTTGATATAGTTGATGATGATATAGTGCTTTCAACCCCCTCTCTTTTAATAAGGGTAACGATGTGTATTTGCTTACTACCCACTCCATCCCAGGCAGTTCGGCTTTTAGGACCACTCTTAATGACTTGATCTCTATTTCAATTGGTAACACTACTTCCATCCCATAAACCAAGGAAAATGGTGTCATTCCAGTAGGCATTCATACACTTATTATGTATCCCTACAAAGCAAAAGGAAGCATCTCTGACCAATCCATGTACGTCTTGGTCATCTTGGACATGATCTATTTAATTATCTTATTTGTTGCTTCCACTACACCATTAGCCTTTGGTCTATAAGGGGAGGATCAGTGATGATGGATTTGGTACTTCGAGAATAAGTCCTTAACTGCACATTGAAACTGTATCCCATTATTCGATATCACACTGTGCAGGACCTCATACCTATAGATGAGATTCTTTTCAATAAATATAGCTATTTGCCTTGCCCCAAGTTTGTTGAAAGATTCAGCCTCGACCCACTTTGAAAAATAATCCACTACTACTACAATAAAATGGTGACTATTTGAAGTCGTCAGATGTATCTCTTCTATGATGTCAATCCCCTAAGTTGCAAAGGGCCAGGGTGAAGACATAGAATGCAATTCTTCAGGAGGCAGTGATTTAGATTACCACACATCTGACATTGCTGCCATTTCTTCACAAACTCAATGCAATCTCTCTCCATGGTTAACCAGTAGTGACCTTGTAAAATTATCTTCTTAACGAGGGCTAAACCACTCATGTGTGGACCATAACTTCCTGCGTGTATTTCTGACATGATGTGCTCAACTTCAGGCTTCCTCAAGCACCTTAAGTGCACCCCATCAGGCCATCTTTGATACAACTCTCCATGAAAGGTGATGTATTATAAGGACCATCACCTTATGGCTCTTTTCTCTTCCCTTGTTGCCCCCAACAGGTATTCCTTATCCTCCAAAATTTGCCTTATGGTGTCATACCACACATCATGGTTTGTATCAGTTTCCATGATTGTCTCATATTCATAGCAAGGAGTTAATGAACTGGTCAAATCATTAGAGCATTTACCACCTCATTATCTTCCACCTCGATTTGATTACCACCGTCTCTTCTTAGTTCGGGAACTTGATCTTTTGATGAAGGGTGGAAGGATCACCACCAAGAAGATGAAACCATGGTCATCCCAAAAGTAGAGCAAAAGTAACAAGTATATCCAAAACCACAAATTCAACTATAGATTCAATTGGACCAACCTTCACACCAACTTTGAATGTCCCTTCGGCGTGCCTCTTAGTATTGTCATAAGCCCTAATGGTTACCTCAGTTGGGCTTAGATCCCTTGTTGACATAACTGGCTTTGGCAATATTTTAAGTGGGCAAACATTTATGGCTGACCCATCATCAACCATCACACATGGGGTCCTTTCTCCTTTGCCTTCTACTTTGGTAAAGAGAGGGCGGATGTGATCTCTCCCCTCTTCCGAAAAATCCGCATCTGAGAAAGATACCATTCCCACATCAACTTCATTATTCTTTTGAATCTCTTCGGACTTCATTACTCCTTCAACTTTCATGAATTTAACCAGCTCCTCTGGTGTTATAGAGGTGGAAATTGGCATGCTAACCAAGGCCTTGGCCATAGTTTCACAGTGCTTTTTAGAAGTGGCCAATAGGTCCTAAATACTAACACTAGCTTGGGTCCTCTTCAACTGCTTAAGAATAGTGTCATCTTCTTCTTTTTTGTTCCCAACTTTAACTTTCTTTCCTTTATTAGCTTCTACTTCCTTGGGTGTTGGCTTTGCATAAGGCTTACCAGATTTAATGTTCATCACTTCATCTTCCTCAGGCTCAGACCAAGTCCATTCTTCCTTCCTGGGTTCAAGATCATCATCACTATCGCTTGAGTCCCAAAATTCATCCACAAAATAGATTGCTACTTCTTTACCAACCATATCTTGTCCAACTTTGCCAAACACCACTTCTTCTTTGGTTGCTTCTCCATCTACATCTTGGAAAGAAGACATAACAAAACTTTCATGCAATCCTCCCCCAAAAATGAAGGTTACTGGTGGAGGTACTCTATTGAATCTTAGTAATGGGTTGTCTTTAGTGTTTGGCTTGTTGGGCTCAGGCAATTTCCCATTATCAATCAAATTCTAGATTTCATGTCTCAACCTCAAACATTTATCCATGTCATGTCCTTGAATTTGATGAAATTGGCAAAATGCCTTAGTGTCAAAGTTAGGTGGAAGAGGATTAGGCAAAGGACGAGGATTCAAGGGCTGCAATAATCCCTTCTTTTGTAGATTATTGAGAACCTAAGATAGCGGCCTTCCCAATTTTAAAAACTGCCTTCTTCCTCCTTGGCCAGTGGCATTAACATCAACTACCTTTTGCATGCTTTGGTTACTAGATTGGTAGTTTTTTTTCTTGTTCCCTCTTACCGAAAAGAGGTTGTTCTCCCTTTCCCACTCTTTAATTTGCAAACCAGCTTGCAAAAGGTCCTTGAAATCCCAAATAAGCGTATGAGACATTCTTTCACAAAGGCTAGGCAACACCCCTCTCACAATCATTCTAATTTTATCTAATTCATTGGGCCTCCTTTTGAGCAATGTGGCCTTATTCCTCCATCTCTTCACATAGTCCATGAAGTTTTCATTTGGCCTTTGTCTAATGGACTCCACCTCCATTAAAGTAACTTCCAATTCAACATTGTATCCATATTGTTGGATGAAGGCCTTGTATAGTAAATCCCAGCTCTTTTGAGTGCCATCATCTAAGGTAGTGATATATTGCTTCACATGGAGATGAGGATTTCCAATTCCATCAAACTTTGCAAAGGATGGCATCTTGAACTTGTACGAAACCACTTCATCTAACTCAAAAAACTTATCGATCTTAGACATTTCTTTGGTTTTTAGCTTCTTTTCAAACTTCTTTTCTAGGTCAGTGATCAACTTCTCAACATCTGAAGTTTTAGTCTTTTCTACAGTTGATCTTTCAACAACCTTCAGCTCCTTCTTCTTTTCTTGAGGATCTTGAAAGTATTGAGCCCAGTTGTTATCATCATCAATGACTACCTTATCATCATCAAAAGCTGCTTCACTAGCTTTAGTCTTTCCCTTGTCTTTCTTGGTACTTACGGATGCTTCAACAGTGTTTCCAAACATTGTAGCCATTTGACTCTTCATGATCTCAGATAGGGCCACCTTTAGTTCTTCCATCTTGACTTCAAGGGTGTCGTCCAACATCTTTTAAATATGCTCAGGTTCTATTGCTTTTGGTGAGAAGCTAATTGAGTTGCTACTGGATTCTTCATTGCTGGCATAGGTCGGATTGTCGTAGGCTTTTGAACTATTGTAATCCAGGGCTGTGAGCCAGAAAGGATCAATGATATGTGATGCAAATGTATGTATGCATGTATGCACAAACAACAAACCAACAAAGATAATTAGGATGTCCCTTCCAACCTTATAACTTCCACACTCGAATGGTGAGACTCTTTTCCTAAGTGTATGGTTAACAAAATATCAATATTTTGAATAATTCCCTTGGACATTTCAACCAATAGCTATATTTTCAAACATGAAAATCAGTTCATGATAATTTCCAATAATTAGGCTTTAATCCATCCAATCAACTAGAGCAACTTTTATGCTATTTTGGATTAAAACTAAATTAAGAGGTTTATTATAAATAGGTTTCTCACTTAAAAAAAGTAAATAATAATTCATGCCAAAAACAAGCCCATGATTAATAATTCTTAGTATAAACTAGGCTCGCAATTGATTTTTAGTATTTTCATAATTGACTTAAATATTCGTAAGCTCTTTAAAAAAGTTGTGAAAATAATTTATTTTAAAGCCCATTGTAAAAATATTTTAGAAAAAAATGGATTTTGGGCTTTGTATTTGAGTCATGAGAAAAAAAAAATTTTTTACTCGTTTTTGGAAAAGTTTTATGTCCCAAGACCATTTTGAAAATTTTGAAAATAGCTTTTGTCTTTTGGATTTAGAGGAAAAAATTATTTGAGCTCACAATGTAATTAGGTCATATTAGAAAATGAACAAACCAAATAAGCTATGATTTAAACTAAGATAAATTAACCATAGTCAAACAACAAGAATTTGGGTAAAACCTAAGGAAAGTAACTAGGCCAATTACATGAGCTTTAGTCTTTGGGTTGAAAGGCTTAGGTTCCCATAGCAAGTATATACGAAAAGGTACAAGGCTATGAGTGGTTATGCCATGCTTGATCTCCATACCTTGAGTGAAAGTATGGTATCCCTTACATAATACAACACGGGTAACATAGGCGTTCTAATTCATGCACACGATGCAATCTAAATGATGTAATGGATAATATTATAATAAGAAAGAATAGAATAATATAAAGACCAATGGAATCAACTTATCTTATCCCCAGTGGAGTCGCCACTGTGAGCGGGGATTTTTGCCCCTCCCCCCTACTCCCATGTGGAATAGTTCTTATGACTTTGGCACTGTTAAGCTTAGGGCCTTAGAGAACACGAGCCTAAACCCAGAGAAAATGGAGTAGCCACCCGGATGGGCCGAGAAAAAAGAAAGGGCTGGATGACTTGATTCCTAAGGAATCCCCAACTCCTTATTGGGTTGGGAAAGTTGTGTACATATGGGAAAGGTGAGAATGACCCATTACCCCCCACAATGCCTGGTTCATTAGAACTGGCCTCCTTTTCAGGTCTTAATATTATAAAATTTTTAAATATTATGATATTATCCATACTACATGCGATCATAAGAATAAATAATTACTTTATTAAAATCATAGCCATGTCCAAACAAAATAAATAAGTGGACACCCATCCAAGCATGGAAACATGCCCTTAGATTGTCCAAAGTCTAAAACTAACTAGGACACCCACCAAAAGGTGAACATGAATCCTTTACATTAATCCCAAAATATGAAAAATAATTTAAATTACATGAAGTTTAATTAATGAGATGCCCACAAGGTGGAAACATACCCCTTACATAATGAATAACAAAGTAAACCAATAAAAGACATTCAATCATTCATTATGAAAGTAAACCATTCATTATAAGCCAAATAAAGATCAAGATATGAAGATATAAACTAAGAATGTAAAGAAGGATTCAAATAACAATTAAAGATAAAATATACAATCTAGGGTTTATGAATTATGGTTTAGGAAACTAGGGTTTATGGTTTGAAATTATTGGAATTAGGGTTTTAGATTGTGGGGTCTTGGTTTTGGGAATCATAATTTAAGGATTTTAAGGCTCCTTGACTAGGGTTTGTGAAAATTGGGTTTTGACATTTTGGGAACAAATTAAGGTCTTCTCATATTAGGGTTTTAAGTCTACTAGAAAACGGTTTTAGTGTTTTGGGTAGAAAAATTTGAAAGTAGGGTTTTTAGATAACAAGTCTTAAAAGAGATTAGGGTTTTGATTCATTATTTTAGAAAAATAGTGATTTGGGAAAAAAAAATTAAGGTTTTGGAAAAAACGATTAGGGTTTTAGGATTTAATGAAACAGTATAAGGTTTTGGACAAAAATAATTTAAGGCTTTAAGTTCTAACAAAATAAGTTAGGTTTTTTGGGATTATTTAGCCACTGGAACATTAGGGTTTAAAGGTTTTAAAGGTTTTAAGGAATTAGATGAGGGTTTAAGGATTTAATAAATTAGAGTTTTGGTTCATAAAACATATAATTCAGATTTAACAATTTTATGCTACTGGACAAATTAATATCAAAACATATTAATGAAATATTTAAAAGAAAGCATGTTATGGCTACTTTGAAAAATTATTGGTTAATATCAAACCTTCATTGTTGGTTCCACCATAACTGCACCGTTGGAATTCTGGGGAAACCTTGATCAAGACAACACATCTTGTTGCCTTGTTGATGGAAGTTTTCTTCTTGTTCTTGGCTGCTTTAGGTTGCTTCAAGATTTAAAAGTCCAATTGTAATCCTTGAGTAATATTTTTTGTCATCCCTTATTTCATGTTTTAAAGCTAGTATTTATAGAATTTTAAAGTAAAACCTAATATCTTAAGGAAGTTCATGCTATTTAGGAAATTGATTGACCTTTCCGAGTGAAAATCAAGCGAATTGGCCCAAGCAAATTTGCCGCAACATACATCTGCGGCGAATTGCCATGCCTTGTGTCGCCCACCGATTAGTCCGTTTAATTTTTTATTTATATATATATTTTTAAAAACATAAAATAAATAAATATTAAATATTAAAATAAATACTAAATACTAAAATAAATAATAAATACTATAAAAATTATTTCGGATTTATTTTAAAATATTAGACTGGACATAGTCAAAAATTAAGGTCTACACCCAGTTTGTCACATCTCAAAGTTTAGGTAGTCGAGTATTAGGCAAGAAGGACATAAATAAGTGGTCAAATAGAGGCTCAAGATAGTCAAAAACAAAATCGGTATGCAAAGGAGGCCCGTGAAGTCGACGGGACCTAAAGGTAATTTTTCGAAAGGCCGAGGACCTAAGAGTAATTTTTTGAAAAGTGTGTCGGTTCTTAATAGTGACCCTAACGGATGCCATAAATGTGTTCTCGAGATTAATCGGGTCATAACCATGGGTTTCAATTTTTCCCGAAAACGCACGGTTTAAAAGTTACAATCGATTAATCACTGTAGGGTATTTTGGTATTTTCACACCCTAGACTATAAAATTACAGCACAAGAAAGTTGAGGGGGTCAAAATATGAATAAAAGGAAGCCTAATGGCTTGCCAAATAAATAAATAAAAGAAAGAGACATTTGGACCAATGAAAATTAGCAATTTTCCCACTTAAGTGTACCAATGGGAAATCAACACTTACACCAACACATCTTAACCTCTCTTGGCTCCCTTTTGGATTAAAATAAGCTAAGGAAAGAATATAAAAGCCCTCTCTTACATGGTGAACTCGTCCAAACCATAAGAGAAGGAAGAAGGAGGTGATTTTCCAAAGTTTAAGGCTTTTGGTTGAAGATTTTGGTGACAAACAAGATTATAAGGTAAGAGAGACCTATCTCTAGTTTTAATTTCATGGATTAATGGTTAATTTAAGAGATTGAAATTAGGGTTCATGTAGCTAGATTTGGAGAAAATTCAAGAAATAATTATTTGAAGGATTTGATGAAAGAAATGATGGTGTTTAATGGTGAAAATAAGCTAGCAACCATTAGAAAAATCATAAGATAAGACTATGTCTATACCTAGAGTTCTTATCTTTGTATATGTGACATGTTAAATTCATAGGAAATCAAGGATATTAGAGAGGAAAGGAAGTGAAATAGACAAGAAGAGCAAGGAAAAGCATGGTTTGGTACTTTAACTAATTGTTTGTTCATTTTCTTGAAATTTTTCTGTTTTAGAATTAGTGAAATGCTGTGACTTGTATGATTTTTAGTTAAATATAGAAAACTTTTCTTGAAGTGAATTTTTGATATGTTGTGCCTCAATGCGTCTAGAATGACTTAAAAATATTTTGAGTTGAATTCGGAATGGTTATGATTATGGAAAAATTATGGTTGTTAGACCTGCTTTAGGAGGTACCTTGACTGAGACAGCCATGTTTCCGGATTTTTAATAACATTTAGAAAAATAATATTCAATTGAATTTTGGATATGTTGTTTTTTAGTGAGTCTAGTATTTGATAAAAATAATTTGGAACCACATTGATTGAATTTAATTTATGGAATTCACAAAATTCAGAACTGCTGCCAGGATGCAGGGCAACTGGAGTAGTTTGGTTGGGTGAACTACTTGACCAAGATTTTGTGTCCAGTTTGGTCTGAAATTTTAAAGGAATGATTTTAATATGTATAAATAAATTCTGTAAAAAGTTTAGAGTTTTTAGTCAAGTAGATTATTTTATACAATTTTTCAAAATAAGGATCAAGTTGAGTCTCAAACCAGAATTTACTATTCATATAGTCATTTTGCTAATATTCATTTGGTCATTTTTCAAAAGTAATCCAATTGATTCCTTATGCATATAAATGAGCATAATATGTTATTAAAATGACAAAATATGATATTTCACGTTGAAATAATATAAGAAACATAAGTCGATAATTGTATAATGCATATTCGATTAAGAAATGACATGAAAATTTTGGCTCCACTGGGTATCTGGGATAGTACTGAGTAGGGTAAGGCTATGATATATCATACAATATGCAGTGCTACTTTAATATAGAACTTCGGTCCGAGTTATATAGGGTGACGACCCGAGTTATATAGGGCAATCGCCTGAGTTATATAGGGCAATCGCCTGAGTTATATAGAACTCCGGTCCGAGGGCTTCGGCCACAGATTCCACAGGGCTTGATCCTCAATTTTTTAGGGCCACAGCCACAAAATATATATACAGTTGTTTCAGTTAGTTCCTTACCATAAGTTAGTCTACCAAAATACCTTATGGAGCAAACTGATAAAATGATAATAACTGAATATATGACATGTATGGATTGTTTTTGTTGTGATATTATTTTTCAATACGACTCATTGCGTTCAAAAGTGCATTATGCTTTTATTATTTATTTTTGGTAATTAGTTAAAGTACCCACTAAGAAATGCTTAGCAAGTTTAGTTCTTCTAAACTCGTACGTTATTAGCAAGGAGCCAGTAGCAAGCAGAGGAGTCCTGCGATCTGTCGGTCATCAACAAACTTAGATGGTGCTCTTCATTTTGTATTTTGGTATTAGAAACTGGCATGTACTTATTTGAACAATACAAAGAGATAACATGATGTAGCATGTAAATCTAGTAATGTATAATAACTGTATGGTTTTAAATTGAGTTAGGTTGTGAATATAGAAGTGTGAATTCTTCTTGCAGGATTGTAGTTGAGGTTATAAGGGTGGATTATTGGGAGTGTGCTTGAGTTGAATTGTGAAGCAAAATATTTTTCAAAAATAAGAAAAATCAGTTTTGTCGACACTTGGGACCTAGAATTTTAAGGGAGACTCTGTCAAAAATTTTTGGAAAATTTTTATAAGGAACATTAAGTAAGCTGACATAACCAGAGCTCGTATCCCGATGTAGCATCCCACCTCGGCTTATTCATAGGTCGGGAAGGGGTGTTACAATTTGTGGTATCAGAGCATTGGTTTTGTCGATTCTGGGAGATAGGTAGTAAGTAAGTAACTATGTGTGCCATGTAAGATAAAGTAAGAAGAAAGTTATATGATGAATAGGTAGATGTACATGCCAGATAGGAATTGATAATCGAGTTATATGTTGATGAATTAAGCAGATAGCTATTTATGTCAATGTAGGATGTCTCTAGATTCGTGGCAAGCTATGGAACGAAACGTAAGTATCATGCATGAATAAGTAAGTTTTGGGGCGAAACATAAATTAAGGGAGGTAGAACTGTCACATCCCAAATTTAGGTAGTCGAGTATTAGACAAGAAGGACATAAATAAGTGGTCAAATAGAGGCTCGAGAAAGTCACAAAAAAAATCGGTTTGCAAAGGAGGCCCGTGAAGTCGACGTGACCTAAAGGTAATTTTTTGAAAGGCCGAGGACCTAAGAGTAATTTTCTGAAAAGTGTGTCGGTTCTTAATAGTGACCCTAACAGATTCCATAAATGTGTTCTCGAGATTAATCGGGTCATAACCGTGGGTTTCAATTTTTCCCGAAAATGCACGGTTTAAAAGTTACAATCGATTAATCGCTATAGGGTATTTTGGTATTTTCACACCCTAGACTATAAAATTATTGCACAAGAAAGTTGAGAGGGTCAAAATATGAATAAAAGGAAGTGTAATGGCTTGCCAAATAAATAAATAAAAGAAAGAGACATTTGGACCAATGAAAATTAGCCATTTTCCCACTTAAGTGTACCAATGGGAAATCAACACTTACACCAACACATCTTAACCTCTCTTGGCTGTCATTTGGATCAAAATAAGCTAAGGAAAGAATATAAAAGCCCCCTCTTACATGGTGAACTCCTCCAAACCATAAGAGAATGAAGAAGGAGGTGATTTTTCCAAAGTTTAAGGCTTTTGGTTGAAGATTTTGGTGACAAACAAGATTATAAGGTAAGAGAAACCTATCTCTAGTTTTAATTTCATGGATTAATGGTTAATTTAAGAGATTGAAATTAGGGTTCATGTAGATAGATTTGGAGAAAATTCAAGAAATAATTATTTGAAGGATTTGATGAAAGAAATAATGGTTTTAATGGTGAAAATAAGCTAGCAACCATTAGAAAAATCATAAGATAAGACTATGTCTATACCTAGAGTTCTTATCTTTGATATGTTGTGCCTCCATGCGTCTAGAATGACAGAAAAATATTTTGAGTTTAATTCGGAATGGTTATGATTATAGACAAATTATTTTTGTTAGACCTGTTCTAGGAGGTACCTTGACTGAGACAGCCATGTTTCTGGATTTTTAATAAATTTTAGAAAAACAATATTCAATTGAATTTTGGATATGTTGTTGGTTAGTGAGTCTAGTATTTGAGAAAAATAATTTGGAACCACATTGATTGAATTTAATTTACGGAATTCACAAAATTCAGAACTGCTGCCAGGATGCAGGGCAACTGGAGCAGTCTGGTTGGGTGAACTACTTGACCAAGGTTTTGTGTCCAGTTTGGTCTGAAATTTTAAAGGAATGATTTTAAGATGTAAAACTAAATTCTGTAAAAATTTTAGAGTTTTTAGTCAAGTAGATTATTTTATACAATTTTTCAAAATAAGGATCAAGTTGAGTCCAAAACCAGAATTTACTATTCATATGGTCATTTTGCTAATATTCATTTGATCATTTTTCAAAAGTAATCCAATTGATTCCTTATGCATATAAATGATCATAATATGTTATTAAAATGACAAAATATGATATTTCACGTTGAAATAATATAAGAAATATAGGTCGATAATTGTATAATGCATATTCGATTAAGAAATGACATGAAAATTTTGGCTCCACTGGGTATCTGGGATAGTAATGAGTAGGTTAAGGGTATGATATGTCATACTATATGCAATGCTGCTTTAATATAGAACTTCGGTCCGAGTTATATAGGGTGACGACCCAAGCTATATAGGACTTCGGTCCGAGTTATATAGGGCAATCGCCCGAGTTATATAGGACTCCGGTCCGAGGGCTTCGGCCATAGATTCCACAGGGCTTAATCTTCAATTTTTTAGGGCCACAGCCACAGAATATATATACAGTTGTTTCAGTTATTTCCTTACCATAAGTTAGTCTACCAAATTACCTTTTGAAGCGAATTGATAAAATGATAATAACTGAATATATGACATGTATGGATTGTTTTTATTGTGATATTATTTTTCAATACAACTCATTGCTTTTAAAAGTGCATTATGCTTTTATTATTTATTTTTCGTAATTAGTTAAAGTACCCACTAAGCAATGCTTATCGAGTTTAGTTCTTCTAAACCCGTAGGTTATTAGCAGGGAGCCAGTAGCGAGCATAGGAGTCCTGCGATCTGTCGGTCATCAACAAACTTAGGTGGTACTCTTCATTTTGTATTTTGGTATTAGAAACTGGTATGTAATTATTTGAACAATACAAAGAGATAACTTGATGTAGCATGTAAATCTAGTAATGTATAATAACTGTATGGTTTTAAATTGAGTTGGGTTATGAATATAGAAGTGTGAATTCTTCTTGCAGGATTGTAGTTGAGGTTATAAGGGTGGATTATTGGGAGTGTGCTTGAGTTGAATTGTGAAACAAAATGTTTTTCAAAAATAAGAAAAATCAGTTTTGTCGACACTTGGGACCTAAAATTTTAAGGGAGACTCCGTCAAAAATTTTTGGAAAATTTTTATAAGGAACATTATGTAAGCTGACATAACCAGAGCTCGTATCCCGATGTAGCATCCCTCCTCGGCTTATTCATAGGTCGGGAAGGGGTGTTACCATTTGTGGTATCAGAGCATTGGTTTTGTCGATTCTGGGAGATAGGTAGTAAGTAAGTAACTATGTGTGCCATGTAAGATAAAGTAAGAAGAAAGTTATATGATGAATAGGTAGATGTACATGCCAGATAGGAATTGATAATCGAGTTATATGTTGATGAATTAAGCAGATAGCTATTTATGTCAATGTAGGATGTCTCTAGATTCGTGGCAAGCTATGGAACGAAACGTAAGAATCATGCATGAATAAGTAAGTTTCGGGGCGAAACTTAAATTAAGAGAGGTAGAACTGTCACATCCCAAAGTTTAGGTAGTCGAGTATTAGGCAAGAAGGACATAAATAAGTGGTCAAATAGAGGCTCGAGATAGTAAAAAAAAATCGGTATGTAAAGGAGGCCCGTGAAGTCGACGTGACCTAAAGGTAATTTTTCAAAAGGTCGAGGACCTAAGAGTAATTTTCTGAAAAGTGTGTCGGTTCTTAATAGTGACCTTAACGGATGCCATAAATGTGTTCTCGAGATTAATCGGGTCATAATCATGGGTTTCAATTTTTCCCGAAAACGTACGGTTTAAAAGTTACAATCGATTAATCGCTGGAGGGTATTTTGGTGTTTTCACACCCTAGACTATAAAATTACAGCACAAGAAAGTTGAGGGGGTCAAAATATGAATAAAAGGAAGCCTAATGGCTTGGCAAATAAATAAATAAAAGAAAGAGACATTTGGACCAATGAAAATTAGCCATTTTCCCACTTAAGTGTACCAATGGGAAATCAACACTTACACCAACACATCTTAACCTCTCTTGGCTACCATGTAATATCCTCATTTATGCCTAGAAGTTTTGAGTATGTTGTTGTTATTGTGGTTGTTGATATATATATATTGGGAAGTGAATGTTTGTGCATATATGTGTTAAATTGTAAGAGAAAAGAAATGGGAAGAGAATGTATATGTATATGTGTTTTGGAGAAGAAATTTAGGGTTTAGAGACAAATGTATATGTTGTTTATATGATGATATAATTAACATATACATTGGTCAAATGAAGAGTCAAGGTGATGGTTAAGTGGAAGAAGATATTTTTGGTTGTTAATGAAATTACTATAAAGGGCTTATATGAGACAAAGAGTTAGTTATATGGTTAAGGGTGTTTTGGTAATTTTCCTTGTAAGATGCATGGTGGAGATTAAAAGAAGAAAAGGTGTTTGACTTGTGCATTTTCTTCTTTCTTTCTTGAAGTGGCCGGATTCTCCATAGACAAAGAGAGAAAGAGAGGTGATCTTGAGGTTTGAAGCATTTTGAAGAAGGAAGCAAGGGTTTTGGTTAAAGATTTGTGGATTTCTTCATTTGAGGTAAGATCTTTTCTTTAATTTCTTCAATTCTTTTGAAGTGGTGTGAGAAAGGAATTAGGGTTTGTTGGTTTGATGATGAGAAGTTGAGTTGGTGAAGGTGTTGGAAGTGATTGTGTTGAGTAAGAGTTGTGTTTAGTGAAATTGTTTCTGTTTTACAATTAGTAAAGGCTGTGATTTGTATGATTTTTAATTAATTATAGAAAAATGTTCTTGAAGTGAATTTTTGATATGTTGTGCCTCTATGAGTGTAGAATGACTGAAAAATATGTTGATTCGATTTTGGAATGGTTATGAGTTTAGAAAGATTATTTTTATTAGACCTGTTCCAGCAGGTACCTTAACTGAGACAGCTATACTTCGGGATTTTTAATAAAATGTAGAAAAATCATATCCAGTCGAATTTTGGATATGTTGTTGCTTAGTGAGTCTAGTATTTGAGAAAAATAATTTGGAACCACGTTGATTGAATTTGATTTATGGAATTCACAAAGTTCAGAACTGCTGCCAGGATGCAGGGCAATTGGGGCAGTCTGGTTAGGTGAACTATTTGACCAAGATTTTGTGTTCAGTTTGATCTGAAATTTTAAAGGAATGATTTTTAGATACAAAACTAAATTCTGTAAAAATTTTAGAATTTTTAGTCAAGTAGATTATTTTATACAATTTTTCAAAATAAGGATAAAATGGAGTTTAAAACCAGAATGTACTATTCATATGAATCATATCAATTGTTCTTTGCCCTAATTGCATTGTTGAGATTGAACAATGTTATGTTATGCATTGTGAATGGTTGTGTTTCATGAATAATATACATTGAAATTGAAATGATAATTCAAATAAGACATGATATGAGGCAATGCCATTGTGATTGGCTATGATGATGATATTGAAAGAAAGAAGGCATGTTTGCCTAAATGTGATGAGAATTTGAGAATGGAAATGGTAACTATATAATAAATGAATTGTTTGTTTAATATGTTATTCAGTTTCAGAGTTCTGGATTTGGGTGGCATGCCTAAGAAATGATAAAAGGTAACAGTCTTGCCGGGTTGAGGATCTCCTCATATGTGTTGAGTTGATGATCCAAGAGACTGGGTCTGTTACACTATGAGATATATGATTTGTAACAGTCTTGCCGGGTTGAGGATCTCCTCATATGTGTTGAGTTGATGATCCAAGAGACTGGGTCTGTTACACTATCCATGGATAGAGATACATGTATATACATTGCCTACGGGCATGATTATTGTGACTATGAACCAAAGCAGTAACTCTGAACTCTGAATATCATATTAAATACTTGTTGGGCCCATAGGTGTCAGGGTTATATGAATGTCCTAAATAATGTTATGAGTTAATGAAATGAGATGTTGGTTATTGAGTATGATTGATTAATGTTGAATGTGGAAAGATGTTGAAATGTGGTATGCTCATATGACTATGATTTGTGAAATGCATAATTATGTGGTTAACTTTATATTTATGATATTGATCTTATCAATAACATATGTGGCATTGCATTACATTAAAGCATACCATTAGCATGTTTTATCTTACTAAGCCGTTGGCTTAGCGCGAATGTGATTCTTCGCGCAGGTGACAAGGAAGAACCAGAGAGTTCCTCTAGGCCGAGTCGAGCCTAGATTTTGAAGAGTGAATAGTGGGCTTTAAGATCAAAGACTGACTGCCAAACATGTATAAATTTTATGTGTTGTAAAACTTGAGTTTTGATGTATATGAATTTGTAAATATTGTTACTTTCCGTTGCATAGTGAACAAAGATTTTATCTGCTGTATTTCATAATAAACCTTTACTTTATTTTGTACTAGAAGTGTAAATCCTTTTTGCAGGTTGTAGTTGAGGTTATAAGGGGGATTTATTGGAAGTGTACTGAGAATGATTTTGTTTGCATTGGTTTGTGTAAAAATGTTTTCAAAAATTAGAAAAAAACCAGTTTTGTCGACACTTGGGATTGAATTTTTAGGCAAAACTATGGCAAAATTTCTATAAAAATCGGAACAAAAATTTGACTAAGTAAAAGTGGTAGCAACATTAGGATAGGGTGGCGCCTCTACTCAGCTTACACACGTAGGTCGGGAAGGGGTGTTACAATTTTTGGTATCAGAGCCTAGGTTTGAGATTCTCAACCTAGATCAATTGTAAGAAAAAGAATATTTTGATTTTTAAAGTGGGTTTTTGAGTAAAATACATGTTTTGGTATGACAGTCTTTGATCTTTAATGAGGAATATTCTGCTGTGTTTGCAGATATAGGTAGAGATGGCATCTCATTCGCGACAATCTGTTGAAGGTAGTGCCGAGAGTATTGCTCCTGCTGAGGGAGCTAGGGTTGATAGTGTTGAGGAGGCACCTGCTTCGGTGTCGGGTAGACCAGCTGGGGAGGAGGTTCCGCCAGCCTGGTTTAGGCCTATGTTGGAAGCTATGAGACAAGCACCTGTGCAACCACAGCCACCGCCACCACCCCCTCAGCCTTCAGTACTAGTAAGGCACTATGATAAGCTAAGGAAATATGGAGCAGAGGATTTCTTTGGTACAGTTGATCCGGCTGTAGCAGAACAGTGGCTTGATAGAGTTCAGAGGGTATTTGTGCAGTTGCAAGCCACTTCAGAGGAGAAGTTTGACTATGCAAGATCTTTGCTACAGAAGGATGCCTACGACTGGTGGAAGACAGTGCCCCATTCTATGGATGATCCACCAACCTTGTCTTATGCGGATTTTCTGAGAGAATTTGAGTTGAAGTATACTCCTAGGGAGTATAAAGATGGGAAGAAAAGAGAGTTTCTAGATTTGAAGCAAGATCATCGGACCGTAACTGAGTATGAAGTTGAGTTTATTCGACTGAGTCAGTATGCTGGGGGTATCATTACTGATGAGATTGATAGATGTCGGCGATTTGAGGAGGGATTGAGGCCCTCGATCATGTGCTTAGTGGCTGGATCCAGATATCAGGATTTCTCACAGCTTGTGGCAGCAGCTCGAAGTGTAGAGCGAGCTCAAGTTATTGCAGCTGCTTCAGAGGAAGAGGTTAGGGTTAGAAGGCCCCAGTTCGAGGCAGGGTCTTCTTCTGCGAAGAGGGGTAGAGGAAGTTTTGTTCCTCGGAGTAGTAGGAGCCAGAGACCAGTGGGTAGGTCAGTGCAGTTCCAGAGGCAGAGATTTAGACCTGCAGCTTCAGTAGCGAGTGCTCCTACTCCTGGAGTTCAGAGATCCACCTTACCTGTGTGTAACCAGTGTGGTGGAAGACATGGGGGCGTTTGTTGGAGGCATAGTAGATCAGGGGTATGCTTCAGGTGTGGATCACCTGACCACTTTGTGAGAGACTGTCCTGAGAGGCAGGAGCAGATGCCAGTTGATTCTGCTGCTTCTCGAGCTAGTGTGAGGGGAGGCAGAGGAGGCAGAGGTGCCAGCCGGGGAGGTAGACCAGGATTCAGTTCTAGAGGAGGTGCTACATCCAGGGAGGGTAGACCAGAGGAGGTTGGATCTTCCCAGAGGATGTATGTTATGCAGAGACAGCCAGATACATCGGCAGTCATAGCTGGTACTTTTTCTTTATTTAATACTCCAGTACTTGCTTTGATTGATCCGGGTTCCACACATTCATATATTAGTGCATCTGTTTTGCCTGTATCTGATTTGCATGCTGAGTCCCTAGGATTTGATGTGTTGGTAACAAATCCGTTAGGGCATAGTGTGGTTGTGAGTAAGGTGCATAGAGATAGTGCAGTAGTGGTGCAGGGTGAGGAGTTCCTTGGGGATTTGATTGAGATGCCATTTAAGGAATATGACGTGATCTTAGGTATGGATTGGCTATCTCGACATGAAGCTGTGGTGGATTGTAAAAAGAAAATTGTTTCTTTGAGAACGGGTGATGGTAGAGAGGTGATAGTATCTAATGAGCAGGAACAGCTAGCCTCCTTATTTGTTTCAGCTGTTGCAGCCAGGAGGTTGATTAGAAAGGGGTGTGAAGCCTATCTTGCTCATGTGGTGGATACTAGAGTGAAGGGTTCCCCTATTGATAGCATTGCCACAGTTGCTGAGTTCCCGGATGTGTTTCCAGAGGAGTTGCCAGGGTTGCCTCCTGAGAGAGAGGTGGAGTTCGGTATTGAATTGTTGCCTGGTACCACTCCTATCTCTATTACTCCTTATAGAATGGCACCAGCAGAATTGAGGGAGTTGAAAGTGCAATTACAGGAGTTGTTGGACAAAGGATTCATTCGCCCCAGTGTTTCTCCTTGGGGAGCTCCTGTGCTATTTGTGAAGAAGAAAGATGGTACTATGAGGTTGTGTATCGATTATAGGCAATTGAACAAGGTGACTATTAAAAATAAATATCCTTTGCCTAGAATCGATGATCTCTTTGATCAGTTGAAGGGAGCGTCAGTGTTCTCCAAAATTGATTTGAGATCTGGGTACCATCAGCTGAGGGTAAGAAGTGAAGATGTTCCTAAGACTGCTTTTCGGACCAGGTATGGGCATTATGAGTTTTTAGTTATGCCTTTTGGTCTAACGAATGCACCTGCAGCTTTTATGGATTTGATGAATAGGGTGTTTAGGCCCTATTTGGATCAGTTTGTAGTGGTCTTCATTGATGATATACTGGTGTATTCGCGGAATGAAGAGGAGCATGATATGCATCTGCGGATTGTGTTGCAGATTTTGAGAGAGAATCAGTTATTTGCCAAATTGTCGAAGTGTGAGTTCTGGTTGGATCAAGTTGCTTTTCTCGGACATATTGTTTCTGCAGAAGGCATCAGAGTTGATCCGAGCAAAGTTGAAGCCATTTTAAATTGGAGTCCACCCAAGTCTGTGACAGAGATTAGAAGTTTTCTGGGTTTGGCAGGCTATTACCGACGGTTTGTGAAAGGGTTTTCTTTGATAGCTACTCCACTCACCAGATTACTTCGAAAGGGAGTGAGATTTGTGTGGACAGATCAGTGTCAGGCTAGTTTTGAGCAGTTGAGAGAGTTGTTGACTCAAGCGCCTGTTCTTACTTTACCTGTTGAAGGCAAACCATATGTGATCTACAGTGATGCTTCACATAGAGGTTTGGGGTGTGTATTGATGCAGGAAGGGAAAGTTATAGCTTATGCATCTCGACAGTTGAAACCGCATGAGCTTAACTATCCGACCCATGATTTAGAATTGGCTGCCATTGTGTTTGCATTAAAGATTTGGCGCCACTATCTGTTTGGGGAGAAATGTTTCATCTACACTGATCACAAGAGTTTGAAGTATTTGGGTGTCCAGAAAGAACTCAATCTTCGTCAGAGGAGATGGTTAGAATTGATTAAAGACTACGACTGCTTGATTGACTATCATCCAGGTAAAGCAAATGTTGTTGCTGATGCCTTGAGTCGGAAGTCTTTAGCTGGTTTAACTGTTTACTCGCTCTCGTTGCTTGTTGAGTTGAGAGCATTGCATGCCAGTTTTGTACCTTGTGTTGATGGTGCATTATTGGCACAGTTGCAATTAAAGCCGATTTTGTTAGATCAGATCAAAGAAGCTCAGTTGGCCGATAAGAAGATTCAGAAGATTTTTTCAGATTGCAAGAATGGGAAGACTAGAGATTTTGTTGTGAAAGATGATGGGAGTCTCTGGTTTAAGAACCGATTGTGTGTACCCGATGATGCTGATTTGAAAAGAGTCATTTTAGAAGAAGCTCATCAGTCAATGTTTGCTATGCATCCGGGTAATACGAAGATGTATCATGATTTGAGACAGCATTATTGGTGGATTGGTTTGAAGAGAGACATTGCTGAGTTTGTATCGAAATGTCTCACTTGTCAGAAGGTTAAAGCAGAGCATCAAGTTCCAACCGGGTTGCTTCAACCATTGTCAGTGCCAGAATGGAAGTGGGAAAGAGTGACAATGGATTTTGTGTCTGGTTTGCCATTGACACAAAAGAAGCATGATGCTATATGGGTGATTGTGGATAGATTGACTAAGACAGCTCATTTCCTTCCGGTTCGAATGGATTACTCTTTGGAGAGATTGGCTGAGCTGTATATCCATGAGATTGTGAAACTGCATGGTGTTCCAACTTCTTTAGTGTCTGATCGAGATCCCAGGTTTACTTCCAGATTTTGGAAGAGTTTGCATAGTGCTTTAGGTTCTCGACTGCACTTCAGCACTGCTTTTCATCCACAGACGGATGGACAGTCAGAGAGGGTGATACAGATTATTGAGGACATGTTGAGAAGCTGTGTCATCGATTTCTCTGGAAGTTGGGATAGGTTTTTACCTCTTGTGGAGTTTGCTTACAACAACAGTCACCAATCCAGCATTGGTATGGCACCGTTTGAAGCATTGTATGGCAGACGGTGTAGGACACCTCTTTGTTGGAATGAGCTTGGAGATAATAAGTTGGTTGGTCCTGATTTGATTCAAGAAACTGAAGATAAAGTAAAGTTGATTCGAGGCAGGTTAAAAGCAGCTTCAGACCGACAGAAGTCTTATGCAGATCTAAAAAGGAGAGATATAGAGTTTGATGTTGGAGATAAGGTATTTCTGTAAGTGTCTCCTTGGAAGAAAATTTTGAGGTTCGGTCGGAAAGGAAAATTGAGTCCTCGTTTCATTGGGCCGTATGAAGTGTTAGAAAGAGTTGGGCCAGTGGCGTATCGACTTGCTTTGCCACCTGAGTTGGATCGTATTCATAATGTATTCCATGTTTCTATGTTGAGGAGATATAGGTCGGATCCATCTCATGTGTTGCCATTTGAGTCTATTGAAGTGAGCCCAGATTTGACATTTGAAGAGGAACCAGTTGCTATCTTGGCACGAGAAGTGAAAGAGTTAAGGAACAAGAGAGTGCCATTGGTGAAGATTCTTTGGAAGAATCATGCAAAAGAAGAAGCGACTTGGGAAAGTGAGCATACCATGCGAGAGCAGTATCCGCAATTGTTTCAGCTTTGATATCAGGTAATTTCGAGGACGAAATTTTCTTTTTAGAGGGGGAGAATTGTAATATCCTCATTTATGCCTAGAAGTTTTGAGTATGTTGTTGTTATTGTGGTTGTTGATATATATATATTGGGAAGTGAATGTTTGTGCATATATGTGTTAAATTGTAAGAGAAAAGAAATGGGAAGAGAATGTATATGTATATGTGTTTTGGAGATGAAATTTAGGGTTTAGAGACAAATGTATATGTTGTTTATATGATGATATAATTAACATATACATTGGTCAAATGAAGAGTCAAGGTGATGGTTAAGTGGAAGAAGATATTTTTGGTTGTTAATGAAATTACTATAAAGGGCTTATATGAGACAAAGAGTTAGTTATATGGTTAAGGGTATTTTGGTAATTTTCCTTGTAAGATGCATGGTGGAGATTAAAAGAAGAAAAGGTGTTTGACTTGTGCATTTTCTTCTTTCTTTCTTGAAGTGGCCGGATTCTCCATAGACAAAGAGAGAAAGAGAGGTGATCTTGAGGTTTGAAGCATTTTGAAGAAGGAAGCAAGGGTTTTGGTTAAAGATTTGTGGATTTCTTCATTTGAGGTAAGATCTTTTCTTTAATTTCTTCAATTCTTTTGAAGTGGTGTGAGAAAGGAATTAGGGTTTGTTGGTTTGATGATGAGAAGTTGAGTTGGTGAAGGTGTTGGAAGTGATTGTGTTGAGTAAGAGTTGTGTTTAGTGAAATTGTTTCTGTTTTACAATTAGTAAAGGCTGTGATTTGTATGATTTTTAATTAATTATAGAAAAATGTTCTTGAAGTGAATTTTTGATATGTTGTGCCTCTATGAGTGTAGAATGACTGAAAAATATGTTGATTCGATTTTGGAATGGTTATGAGTTTAGAAAGATTATTTTTATTAGACCTGTTCCAGCAGGTACCTTAACTGAGACAGCTATACTTCGGGATTTTTAATAAAATGTAGAAAAATCATATCCAGTCGAATTTTGGATATGTTGTTGCTTAGTGAGTCTAGTATTTGAGAAAAATAATTTGGAACCACGTTGATTGAATTTGATTTATGGAATTCACAAAGTTCAGAACTGCTGCCAGGATGCAGGGCAATTGGGGCAGTCTGGTTAGGTGAACTATTTGACCAAGATTTTGTGTTCAGTTTGATCTGAAATTTTAAAGGAATGATTTTTAGATACAAAACTAAATTCTGTAAAAATTTTAGAATTTTTAGTCAAGTAGATTATTTTATACAATTTTTCAAAATAAGGATAAAATGGAGTTTAAAACCAGAATGTACTATTCATATGAATCATATCAATTGTTCTTTGCCCTAATTGCATTGTTGAGATTGAACAATGTTATGTTATGCATTGTGAATGGTTGTGTTTCATGAATAATATACATTGAAATTGAAATGATAATTCAAATAAGACATGATATGAGGCAATGCCATTGTGATTGGCTATGATGATGATATTGAAAGAAAGAAGGCATGTTTGCCTAAATGTGATGAGAATTTGAGAATGGAAATGGTAACTATATAATAAATGAATTGTTTGTTTAATATGTTATTCAGTTTCAGAGTTCTGGATTTGGGTGGCATGCCTAAGAAATGATAAAAGGTAACAGTCTTGCCGGGTTGAGGATCTCCTCATATGTGTTGAGTTGATGATCCAAGAGACTGGGTCTGTTACACTATGAGATATATGATTTGTAACAGTCTTGCCGGGTTGAGGATCTCCTCATATGTGTTGAGTTGATGATCCAAGAGACTGGGTCTGTTACACTATCCATGGATAGAGATACATGTATATACATTGCCTACGGGCGTGATTATTGTGACTATGAACCAAAGCAGTAACTCTGAACTCTGAATATCATATTAAATACTTGTTGGGCCCATAGGTGTCAGGGTTATATGAATGTCCTAAATAATGTTATGAGTTAATGAAATGAGATGTTGGTTATTGAGTATGATTGATTAATGTTGAATGTGGAAAGATGTTGAAATGTGGTATGCTCATATGACTATGATTTGTGAAATGCATAATTATGTGGTTAACTTTATATTTATGATATTGATCTTATCAATAACATATGTGGCATTGCATTACATTAAAGCATACCATTAGCATGTTTTATCTTACTAAGCCGTTGGCTTAGCGCGAATGTGATTCTTCACGCAGGTGACAAGGAAGAACCAGAGAGTTCCTCTAGGCCGAGTCGAGCCTAGATTTTGAAGAGTGAATAGTGGGCTTTAAGATCGAAGACTGACTGCCAAACATGTATAAATTTTATGTGTTGTAAAACTTGAGTTTTGATGTATATGAATTTGTAAATATTGTTACTTTCCGTTGCATAGTGAACAAAGATTTTATCTGCTGTATTTCATAATAAACCTTTACTTTATTTTGTACTAGAAGTGTAAATCCTTTTTGCAGGTTGTAGTTGAGGTTATAAGGGGGATTTATTGGAAGTGTACTGAGAATGATTTTGTTTGCATTGGTTTGTGTAAAAATGTTTTCAAAAATTAGAAAAAAACCAGTTTTGTCGACACTTGGGATTGAATTTTTAGGCAAAACTATGGCAAAATTTCTATAAAAATCGGAACAAAAATTTGACTAAGTAAAAGTGGTAGCAACATTAGGATAGGGTGGCGCCTCTACTCAGCTTACACACGTAGGTCGGGAAGGGGTGTTACAATTTTGGATCATAATAAGCTAAGGAAAGAATATAAAAGCCCTCTCTTACATGGTGAACTCGTCCAAACCATAAGAGAAGGAAGAAGGAGGTGATTTTTCCAAAGTTTAAGGCTTTTGGTTGAAGATTTTGGTGACAAACAAGATTATAAGGTAAGAGAAACCTATCTCTAGTTTTAATTTCATAGATTAATGGTTAATTTAAGAGATTGAAATTAGGGTTCATATAGCTAGATTTGAAGAAAATTCAAGAAATAATTATTTGAAGGATTTGATGAAAGAAATGATGGTGTTTAATGGTGAAAATAAGCTAGCAACCATTAGAAAAATCATAAGATAAGACTATGTCTATACCTAGAGTTCTTACCTTTGTATATGTGACATGTTAAATTCATAGGAAATCAAGGAGATTAGAAATGAAAGGAAGTGAAATAGACAAGAAGATCGAGCAAAAGCAAGGTTTGGTACTTTAACTAATTGTTGTTCATTTTCTTAAAATTTTTCTGTTTTAGAATTAGTGAAATGCTGTGACTTGTATGATTTTTAATTAAATATAGAAATATTTTCTTGAAGTGAATATTTGATATGTTGTGCCTCAATGCGTCTAGAATGACTGAAAAATATTTTGAGTTGAATTCGGAATGGTTATGATTATGGAAAAATTATTTTTGTTAGACCTGCTCTATGAGGTACCTTGACTGAGACAGCCATGTTTCCGGATTTTTAATAAAATTTAGAAACATAATATTCAATTGAATTTTAGATATGTTGTTTTTTAGTGAGTCTAGTATTTTAGAAAAATAATTTGAACCACATTGATTGAATTTAATTTACGGAATTCACAAAATTCAGAACTGCTGCCAGGATGCAGGGCAACTGGAGCAGTCTGGTTGGGTGAACTACTTGACAAATATTTTGTGTCCAGTTTGGTCTGAAATTTTAAAAGAATAATTTTAAGATGTAAAACTAAATTCTGTAAAAATTTTAGAGTTTTTAGTCAAGTAGATTATTTTATACAATTTTTCAAAATAAGAATCAAGTTGAGTCCAAAACCATAATTTACTATTCATATGGTCATTTTGCTAATATTCATTTGGTCATTTTTCAAAAGTAATCCAATTGATTCCTTATGCATATAAATGAGCATAATATGTTATTAAAATGACATAATATGATATTTCACATTGAAATAATATAAGAAACATAAGTCGATAATTGTATAATGCATATTCGATTAAGAAATGACATGAAAATTTTGGCTACACTGGGTATCTGGGATAGTACTGAGTAGGGTAAGGGTATGATATATCATACTATATGCAGGGCTGCTTTAATATAGGACTTCGGTCTGAGTTACATAGGGTGACGACCCAAGCTATATAGGACTTCGGTCCGAGTTATATAGGGCAATCGCCCGAGTTATATAGGGCTCCGGTCTGAGGGCTTCGGTGACAGATTCCACAGGGCTTGGTCCGCAATTTTTTAGGGCCACAGCCACAAAATATATATACAGTTGTTTCAGTTAGTTCCTTACCATACGTTAGTCTACCAAATTACCTTGTGGAGCGAACTGATAAAATTATAATAACTGAATATATGACATGTATGGATTGTTTTTATTGTGATATTATTTTTCAATACGACTCATTGCAGGATTGTAGTTGAGGTTATAAGGGTGGATTATTGGGAGTGTGCTTGAGTTGAATTGTGAAACAAAATATTTTTCAAAAATAAGAAAAATTAGTTTTGTCGACACTTGGGACCTAGAATTTTAAGGGAGACTCCGTAAAAAATTTTTGGAAAATTTTTATAAGGAACATTAAGTAAGATGACATAACTAGAGCTCGTATCCTGATGTAGCATCCCTCCTCGGCTTATTCATAGGTCGGGAAGGGGTGTTACACGGTTTCATCTTTATCTTGTGAAGCTATTTGGATATGATTATAATCGACATAAAGATAAGTTAAGGAAATTGTCTATGACCTAGGAATTTGGTCTACTAATAGGTCCATATAAGTTAGATGAAAGTCATCTTCGGTGTAGGCTTTATTGAGATCCGAATAGTCCACACACATATGACTTTCTCATTCTTCTTTAAAACTAGGACTATGTTGGCAAACCATGTTGGGTGTGTAATGGGTTCAATAACATTATTTGCCAAAAGCTTCTCCACTTCTTCTTTAGTTGTCAAGGACCATTCAAGTTTCATATGCTCATTGATGCGAGCATGGCTATGGACTCAATGAATAGAAGCCTTGGAATACAAAGCTTAAAGATTCCTAGTGGACCAATCACAAGACAAAGAGCCAAGAAGATAAAAGAAGCTTTACAAGCTTACATTCAGAGCTTCATGAATTCACATATTAAGCCATACGGATAGAGCAGAGACCAAGGGAAGCTTATCAGCTTGTTGGAAGCATCGTAGATGGAAAACTGGGAGGCACATAATGTCTAGCTATTGCTAAACACTTTGTGTTGTCGCTACAGTGACTGGAAACTACACTGCCTGATTTTTGTACTTTGAACACTTATCTCATTTTTGCATGTTTAATTTATTGTCTGGAGATTTATTATTGTATTTGGACTCCATGAACTTTTGTATTATGGGCTACTTGTGTTTTAGGCCCATTGGTTGATTATTTTGGTTTAGTAATTTAATGTTAGAGTTGTTATTGTAACCTAACAACCTAGGCTAGGATTTTTAATGACTATAGACACTATTTAAACTCTTATTTTCCCTCGAAAAGGGTTGGTCCTTTTTTATAATAGAATTTCAAAATTCATGAGAGATTGTTGTCTCTTGATTCTTAGTTCTTAGTTGGATCAAGGTTGCTACTTGCAAAGTTAATTACTTTGAGGAAGGTTAATTCCAAGGCTCTCTTCCACAGGTTAGATTTGGTTCAGGGACTTAGCAAGAATCGAATTTCATCTTTCAAAGGATTGATATCACATGCAAAGGTGAGGGGTCTTCGGTGTAGTATATTGGTGGTTCGCTTTAATTTGGTATCAGAGCTTCGGTTTGAGGTCATTTTCCATCTTACTATCTATCTATGCTAAATTAAAACCTAATCTTTGTTTGTTCTTTTGTTCATCCTATGAAAAAAAATTTTTTTTGTTTAAATCCATTATTGTCTTCAATCCCTTATTCTTTGCTTTTGTTGTGTTGCAATTTGACTTTTTAAAATTCCAAAGTTTGTTTTTCAATTGTGTCTTTGTGTCTTGTTTGATTCAACTCCATTGATTAAAAAAAATTATTGAATCAAATTCTTCATTGAAAGTTATTCCATAAGAGTTTGCAGCAACCCAAGAAAAGTTTGTGATCTCTAGAAGCTTTAAAGAGTTTATCTAATTTTGGAAAACCTAGAAATTTTTGTAACCTAGTTTGCCTTGTATTTAGCAGTCTCACACCCTTTCTAGTGTTCGCACAACTGGCCTAGCAGTTGCCCTTCTCACATCGCCAACCACCATGAACCTTGCTAGTAAAAGTTTAAGTTTTACTTACTAGGCTGCCCTTACAATGGTCGCGCCGGTTCCCTAATGGTCACCCTTCTCACCGCACAACCCACCACGAACCCTAATGTCTAAAATTAAAGTTTAGCCAAAGGAGTATAGCGGTGGCACCAGTTGCACTAAAGGAGCAACAGTCGCACCTCTAACTGTGATCCATTCTGTGCGTTGAACTGAACATATAAAAAAAGAATTAAAAAAAAGAGGGAGAGAGATTTTTTAAGAGACCTCATCATACTAGAATTGACCTATTGCATTGTGATTGTAGATTGTTTATAGGTTCTTTGATTCAAACAATTAAACTTGACAAGAGATTAAGAAGTAAAAGGCAAGTGTGAGAGCCCATCTAGAGAAAACATAAACAATTTAAGTGCAAACACTAGTGAATTTGATTGACGTCTTACTTGTGTGAAACACATGAGGAAGTGAAGTGAGGAACATCTATATATATATTTGTTTCTTGTTTATTGACTTTTTATTGCAGCTTATAATCAAAACTCAAGGATGAGTGGTGCCAAAAACTTGGTGCATCGCGCCTAGTGCTATAGCAATACCGCAAGTGCACGGGTCGCCCAAGTAATATAGTAGTGAGTGAGTTATCATTCCACTAGATACAAGGCCAAGTACTAGTGCAAACCTTAACCGTTGTTTAGCAAATTAATAGTTGCGTGAAGCTTTGTAATTAAAAACAACTAATTTAATAACTAAAAGTAAAGGGATATTAAATGTTGTGCAAAAAGGATTGATAATAATAATACTATCCAGATATTGAATCCCCCTAGCCCCAATGATATTTAATAACAATCAATTCAGTTAAATCATTCAATAGATTTGAGTTGGCATTCCTCAAAATTAGACTAAAACCTCTCTCGAGTGGATTAATCCCTAATTACTAAGTAGAGTGCCGGAATCTCTTCTCAAAACACAATTAAATAGATCTTGCATTAAGAACAAGGAACTATAAACTAAAGGATCTTGTAAGTCTATCTCTAGCACTCCAATCGATCCTCAACCCTTATGAGTATTCAATTCATATCAAGCTTTCTCAAGTCAATAATATGAAAATGGCAACCAATCAATAAGCATGCTATTATCAATTGGAAATAAATCATTAAGCATCATAATAATAAAACAACTCAATCAAATGATTCAACTAAATATAATTATTCAATCCATAAAAATAAGCTAGGGTTCATTAATACCTAGATAGAGAAGGAATTAGTTCATGTTCAAAACTAGAAAAACAGAACAAGAGAAATGAGTAAAAGAAACCAAATAATCCATGGCAAATAAATTATATTTCTTCACTTCAATCCTTGATTCTTGGTTTAGGTCTTGTATAGGATGTATCTCCTTCTTCAAACTCAGCTTAAGACTCTCCTCTTTGCTCCAGCAGTTGGCTCCTTCTCCCTTGTTCCAGCCTCCACGTCCAACCTCTCCAAAAACTTCCAAGAACTTCTCCTTTTAACTCTCTTCAAAGCTCTCAGCCCATACCTTCCAGCTTATAATCCATACCTTCCAACTCACACCACTCTCCCTTGTTTCCCACATTTCCTTTGTTTTATCTTTCTTTTCCTCAAATTAGGTAAGCTTTTTCTTTTGTTTAATATTACTTTTGACAAAAGCTAGTCTTTGTTCCCCCACTTGTCTGCAAAAGAAATTCAATTATTCAAAGTTGCCCTAGGTGACACGGCCAAGCTTGCTGGCCGTGTCTCTCACTTTGCTTGGGACACAGCCAAGCTTGCTGGCCATGTCTCCTTCTGTCCTTTCTTTCTTTGTTTTCTTCTAGGTGACACGGCCAAGCTCCTGGCAGTGTCATGTGACACGGCCAGTGGCTTGGCCGTGTCATGTGGGTGTGTCACCTTCTGCTTCTAGCTTCGTCAAATTGCTTTCTTTGTTTCCAAGGGTAACACGGCCACTGGCTTGGGGGTGTCACCTGGGTGTGTCAGCTACTGCCTTCATTTCTTTCCTTTCTTGCTTGGTTCTTTGATTTTTGCTCTTTGGGTGAGACACGGCCAGTGACTTGGGTGTGTCACCTGGCCGTGTCAGCTACTGCCTTGAAGTTTCTTTGAGGGACACGGCCAAGATTACTTTGGCTTGGCCATGTCTTACTTGCTTCATGCTTTTTCTTCATTGTTTTGATCATCCAAGGGAGTTTTCGCACTTTGACGTAAAACAAACACTTAAAACAAACTTTAAACCAAAATTAAATGAAACATTAACTAAAAACACATAGAAATCATACTAAAAACAAGTATAAATATGCTCTTATCAAATACCCCACACTTAATTCCTTGCTTGTCCCCAAGCAAGGCTAAAATCAAAACAAACTAAATACGAAAAATTTGTCAAGTTCAAGAGTTATAAAAATTGCATCAAGACTTCCTTATCCCTAAATCCACAATCAATATCAAATCGAACAAAATCGATACCAATGCAATTATGTGGCTTTCCATACATAACCTATGTTGTCACTCCCTCACCAACTCTTAAAATATGTTTGATCAAGGTGGTATTTACACTCATAACAATCAATGAAAGATTATCGCCATAGGCTTGCTTATCTATCAAATCTCCACCACTTAATTACAATCAAGCATCAATCAAAAGGTTTTTTTTTTGGGTTGTAATGGGGCTAAGGTAGAGGCATGGCATTTAGGAAATGTGAGCTTAATCATTAAGTTCAAGAGCACTTCAAGAATGAAGTAACCGATCATATAAATATAACCCAATGATCCCAAAAGACCTTTCTCTTATCTACCCATTGACATTTAAAGAACTTTTCAAGGGAACTCACTTATTGTATCTTATAACATATTCAAACCCTTTTAACAAGAACAACAATTATTCTTATTATTATTCTTCTTTTTATTTGATTTCTTTTTTTATTATTTTGCTTTGCAATCTCAACCCTACTAAATTTAACCCCACACTTAATTGAACACAACACTTGGTCATAAACGCTCTTAAAATGCTCTTGACCTAATGAAAGGGTAAGAGTTAAAATAGTAAGGTTCAAGCTAATGATGTTGTTGTGAGCGGGAATTTTTGCCCCCACTCCCGGTGGAATGGTTCTTGCGACTTCGGCACTGTTTAGGCTTAGGGCCTTAGAGAACACAGACCTAAGTCCGGAGAAAATGGAGTCACCACCCGGACGGGCCGAGAAAAAAGAAAGGGGTGAATGACTCGATTCCTAAGGAATCCCCAACCCCCTAATGGGTTCGGAAAGTTGGATATGTGTGGGGAAGGTGAGAAATGGCCAGCACCCCCACAACGCCCGGTTCATTGGAATTGGCCTCCTTTAAAGGTCTTAATATTATAAAATTCTTAAATATAACAACATTATCCATATTACACACAATAATTAAAAGAAAGCATCATTATATTACAATCAAAGCAATGTCCAAACAAAGCAAATAAATGGACACCCATCCAAGGATGGAAACATGTCCTTACATCACATGCCTAGATAGGACACCCACCAAAAGGTAGAAACATTCCCTTTACATAGGTTCTAAAATAGAAAAGCAAATTAAATTACATGATGTTTAACTAATGAGGTACCCATCAAGTGGAAACATACCTCTTACAACTTTTGGAAATCTAAATTAATTGATAAAAGTAAATAATCATTCATCATAAGTAAATCATTCATCAAAGCTATAAAATAAACATCCATCCATGATAAATTAAATAAATCAAGTATTGAAATTAAATATATTAAAGCATAAGAGATAAATTAAAGCATAATCAAGTATAGAATTAAATAAAGCAAACAAAAGTCCAATTATAGCTACTATGACTTTTTATGGAATTAAAATAAATTAGGATTTTATGTTTTAAAAGGTTGGTAAGACTCTTTGATTAACTAAATTAATATTTGAATGGTGAAATCATGAAACTAGGGTTTTATACACTTTGAAATACTTTTGATTCATGGCTTTAAATGGTGATTCATTGTGTTAAGTTTCTAAGCTACTGTGTAATTTTAAAATATTTATATTTTTATGGTTTTTAATGTTTTAAAGGATTAGGGCTTGGATAAAATTAAGGTTTAAGGTTTTAAAGGAATTAGAATTTAATATTTTAGGTTTAGAAGTTGAATTAGGGTTTTAGTGTCTTTAGAATTTATGGTTACGGGTGATGCATGGAACTTTTAGGATTAAAAATCAATTTGACACTTTTATGTGATTTTATGAAAATAAACCAAACAAATTAGAGTTTTTTTATAAATAGAAAAGATTTATATAATTGGAAAAAGTGTTTTTAGGTTTTTTTTTTTTGTGAGAAACAGGACATGTTTTAAGATTTTATAAATTTAGAAAACAAATTTTGGTTTTGAGGTTTTGAAGAAATAAAACTAATAACTTTAAATTCTTTGGGAAATAAAGCAACGAATTAGTGTTTTTGACTTTAGAAAAAATAAATTAAAGTTCAAAGGTTTTTAATTTTGAATAACACAATTTCCTAATTTTAGCTACTGTGTAAAAAAATAATTAAAGAAAATCAATTAACACATACCTTCTTTTAATGATTCCTCCAAAAACAATTCTTCTTGGATGAACTAACTCCAAAGACAAGCCTTTTTTGCCTTTGAATTGCTTAAATCGTGATGCTGCTCCTTTAAAAATCAATTGAATTGAATTATTGCTTTACCACTTCACTTTCGGATTCCAATTCTCAAAGCTACTGTGAAATCTTTCCTGCTTTAATTTGGTTGCCTTTGATCCTTATTTATAGAGGTCTTTCTATGTATAATCCTAATTAATCACGGCAAATAATCTAAATAAGAAAAGGAAACCAAAACCTAATTATATTAGGTTTCAAAAATTTTGCGTTGGAAAAAATTGCTGCAGGAAAAATTTGCTGGCGAAAAAAGCTGTAGCAGAAAACTGCGGCAGTGGGTGGGCTAGGGCTTCGCCCGCAGGAAAATCCTGTGAGCGAAATAGAACAGTTATTTCGCCCGCAGGAATTTTCCTGCGGGCGAAATAGCCCACGAGCTCGTGTGACTATTTTTTCGTCGCTGATTTCGACTCCGATTTTTATTTTTATTTGTTTATTTTTATTTTTTATTAATAAAAATTAGATAATAAAGCAAAAATTATTTAATTAAAATTATATTGGAAGAATTGGACAACAAAAATTATTATGGACTAAATAAAACATATTGAACCGGATTGGGTCAAAAATTAAGGGTCTACAGTTGTGAAAAAGAAAGAAAATGAAATAGGCTCAAAATTGGCTAACTAAGGTTTAAGCCAAAGTGGGTTCACCTAATTGCCTTAATCATCTTGATGCCTAATTGAAATTTTTATGTAATCTTAAAATGTATGTCAAAGCAAGTTCTAGCAAGTTATCAATCAAAGATGTCCACACACAAAAAGAATAATAAGTTGATGGCTCAATTTCTCACCAGGTTAAAGGTAGTGCAAGGAAAAACCAACAAAATTGACAATAAGCACCAATTCTACTCAATTCTCAAGTTCATGCTTCAAAAATTCAAAGGTCATCAGTCAACAATTTATAACAATTGAACTTTCCAAAATTCATTTATTCAAAGAAAACATGAAGAACATTAACTAAACTAACACAAAAATAAATTAAAATTAAAAACACAAAACACAAAATGCAATTAAAAATGAAAACACAAAACACAAAATGCACCCCACACTTAAAATTTCACATTGTCCTCAATGTGAGCATGCATAAATTAAAGGAGAGTTTAGATGAAACATTACTTTTTTTTTCACAAACCAAAAATACAAGAATTAAAGACAAAATTTAAAGAACGAATAAAATGGTGGGTAGCCTCCCACCCAGCACTTCTTTAACGTCGTATTAGTTGGACGTTCAGGGCAGATGTCCCTAGTCTTGAAGGTGTAAAACCTCCTTTAGGTCCTATATTTCCCCTCCAAAATAAAATTTGAGCCTGTGCCCATTGACTTTAAAATCTCCTTTTTTCGGGTGGGTTATTTCAACCACTCCGTAGGGGAAAACTTCCTTGACAGTAAAAGGACCAGACCATCGAGATTTCAACTTACCTGGAAAGAGTCGAAGCCTTGAATTGTACAGTAATACCTGATCTCCCACTTGAAACTCTTTCCGTTCCTTAATGTGAGCATCATGCCATCTCTTGGTAAGTTCCTTATACATTTTCACATTGTCATAAGCTTGCAATCTCCACTCGTCTAACTCGTTTACCTATAATTTTTGCCTTTCACCTGCGCAAGCTAGATCAAGGTTAATATGTTTTATGGCCCAATATGCATTATGCTCTATTTCAACAGGTAAATGGCAAGCTTTTCCATATACCAACCTAAATGGTGTAGTGCCCAAGGGAGTTTTAAATGCAGTCCTAAAAGCCCATAGAGCATTGTCCAATTTCTCGGACCAATCCTTTCGGGATCACTCTACAGTTTTTTCCAAAATTCTTTTAATCTCCCTATTTGTGTTCTCAACTTGGCCACTAGTTTGGGGATGATAGGGAGTAGCAAACCTATGTGTAACTCCTAATCTTTTGAAAACTTTCGCAAGCTAAAAGTTACAAAAGTGAGTACCCCTATCACTTATAATTGCTTTTGGTGTACCAAATCGAGAAAACAACTTCTTCAAAAATTTCACCACAACCCTAGCATCATTGGTTGCCAAGGCTTGGGCTTCAGGCCATTTAGATACATAGTCTATTGCTACAAGAATATATTTGTTACCAAATGAATTTGGAAAGGGTCCCATAAAATCAATCCCCCATACATCAAAAATTTCACAAACTAAAATCCCATTTTGGGGCATTTCATCACGTGATGAAATATTTCGAGTTCTTTGGCAATGATCACAACGATTTAAAAATTCATAGCTATCTCTAAATAGAGTGGGCCAATAAAATCCTAATTTTAGTACCTTTTGAGCAGTCCTATTTGCTCCCATATGACCACCAGCTGGTCCAGCATGGCATTGACTAAAAATGTTTATTGTTTCGGGTCATGCCACACATCGTCGGATCATGTGATCCTTACATAATCTAAACAAAAAGGGATCCTCCCAAAAATAATATTTTAAATCAGAAAAGAATTTCTTCTTTGCTTGATAGGTTAAGTCCTTAGGAAGTTCCCTAACAGCTAAATAGTTAGCAAAATCTGCAAACCAAGGTGTTTCAAAATTTAAGTTACTTACCTCACTTACCATGGCACACAGCTGCTCATCGATGAAGTGATCATCAATGTCCCCTTCTTCAAACCTCTCAAAGGTTGGATTCTCCAAGCGAGAAAGATGATCTGCTGCAAGATTTTCAGCTCCCTTCTTGTCTTGAATCATCAAGTCAAATTCCTGCAACAACAAAACCCAACGGATTAGCCTAGGCTTTTGCATCAATTTTTGCAAATAAATACCTTAAAGTCGAATGGTCTATATAAATAATCACTTTTGACAAGATTAGATATGATATAAACTTGTCAAAAGCAAAAACCACAGCTAGCAGCTCTTTCTCTGTAGTCGTGTAATTCGCTTGAGCTGTGTTCAAGGTCTTGCTTGCATAGTAAATAGGCTGAAAATATTTCTCCTTGCGTTGACCCAAGACTGCTCCCACTACAAAGTCACTTGCATCGCACATTAGTTCAAATGGTAGATTCCAATTAGAAGCTACCATGATTGGAGCATGGGTCAATTTCTCCTTAAGGGTTGTGAATGCTCTCAGACATTTCTCATCAAAAACAAAATCCACATCCTTCTCAAGGAGTCTTGTCAATGGACGGGCTATCTTAGAAAAATCTTGAATGAACCTCCGATAAAAACCCGCATGTCCTAGAAAACTTCTGATGGCCTTCACAGATGTGGGTGGTGGTAACTTCTCAATGGTATCTACCTTAGCCCGATCCACCTCAATGCCCTTGTTTAAAATTTTGAATCCCAACACAATTCCCTCTTGAACCATGAAATGACACTTTTCCCAATTAAGCACTAGATTGGTTTCCTCACATCTCATCAAGACTCTTTCAAGGTTTTCCAAACATCTTTCAAATGAGCTGCCATAGACCGAGAAATCATCCATAAACACCTCCATAATATCCTCTATAAGCTCATCAAAGATTGCTACCACGCACCTTTGGAAAGTCACAAGTGCATTGCACAACCCGAATGGCATTCTTCGATATGCGAATGTCCCATATGGGCAGGTGAATGTAGTTTTCTCTTGGTCTTTCGGGCCAATAGGAATTTGAAAATAGCCTGAAAGACCATCCAAAAAGCAGTAGTACTCATGGCCGGATAACCTCTTCAACATCTGATCAATGAAGGGTAAAGGAAAATGATCCTTTCTAGTTGCATCATTCAATTTTCTGTAGTCAATGCAAACCCTCCAATTGGTAACTGTTCTTGTTGGAATCAGCTCATCATTTTCATTAGGGACCACTATCATCCCTCCTTTCTTTGGAACTACCTGAACTGGGCTCACCCAAGAGCTATCCGAGATTGGATAGATAATCCCTGCATCAAGTAGTTTTATCACTTCAGTCTTCACTACATCTTTCATCTTTGGGTTTAGTCTCCGTTGTGGTTGCACTACTGGTTTGAATTCATCTTCCATTAGTATCTTTTGAGTGCAATAGGATGGATTGATACCCTTGATGTCTGCTATCTTCCAAGCTATCACTTGCTTATGTTTCTGCAGCAACTGGATAAGCTTCTCCTTCTGCTCAAAAGATAGGTGGGAACTCAGAATTATTGGCAATTTCTTTTTCTTCGCCAGAAATCCATACTCAAGGTGATCTGGGAGAGGTTTCAGTTCCAAGTTGGGTGGATCAATCACCGATGGTTTTGGCTTTTCTTCCTTTGGCATCTCAATAGTCTCGTATGCCTTGCATTTGAACGATTTGCTTACTTCAAGAAAAGCAAGCTGCTCCATTGCTTCTTGACCCTTAACATTTTCCTGCAATAAACACAGCTCAAGGGGATCCTTGGAAACAATGTTAGTAACACAATTTACGGTCTCATGTTCAACAACATCATTGCATGATTCCACCTCATCAAGTGAAAGTGAATGTTTCATGGCATCATGTATCCTAAAAATAACTTTCTCATCACCCACTCTCAAAGTTAATGTGCTATCATGAACATCGATAAGGGCACGGGCTGTATTTAAAAATGGCCTAACAAGAATAAGTGAAACATCCGCATCCTCATCAATATCAATGACAACAAAATCATTGGGGAAAATGAAATCCCCAACTTTTACCAACACATCTTCTATAATGCCACGAGGGTGGACTACTGACTTATCAGCAAGTTGGATGGTCATAAGTGTTGGTTTAGATTTACCAATGCCTAAATCTTTAAATATTTTATAGGGCATAACACTTATTCTAGCCCCTAAATCAGATAATGCACTCTTAACCTCAAGGTTACCTATCAAACATGGAATGGTAAAACTACCTGGATCTTTTAACTTTTTAGGTAACCTTCTTGGCAAAATTGCCAAACTCTTTTCAGATAAATGCACTAAAGACACTTCCTCAAGTTTCCATTTGTTAGAAAGGATATCTTTCAAAAATTTAGCATACTTAGGCATTTGGGACAAAGCTTCAGCAAATGGAATATTAATGTGCAGTTATTTAAAAAGTTCAAGAAACTTACCGAACTGAGCATCAATCTTGTCCTTGTTCAACCTTGCTGAATAGGGTACTCTAGGTCGGTATTTCTTCAGTATGGGGCTGCTTTCTTGCGGCTGGCTCTCTTTCTCACTTCCTATTACAGCTTTCTCTCCCGAAGTGACAGGAGAATTGTCTTCTTTTTCTTTTTCTTGTACTTCAGCCCTTTTCTCTGCCACTTCTCCTCTTTTCTCATCCACATTACCCTTGATCTCTTTTTCCACTCCTTAGTGTAATTGCCTTGAGTTGCTCTTTAGGATTTGAATGGAGGCTTGCTGATTTCTTAGGGTGGTTTCAGTTGATTGGAGCCTAGTTTCAGAAGCTGCTATAAATTTCTCCATCATATCCTCCAAATTACTCTTTCTTGGAGGGGTAGCTTGTTGATGTTGGGGCTACTGGAATCCAGGGGGAGGTCTTGGATTATCTTGATTATTCCATGAGAAATTTGGATGATTTCTCCACCCCCGGATTGTATGTGTTGCTGTAGGGGTTATTCTGTTGTTGCCTTGGCATATTTCCCACATAATCTACTTGCTCTTGCCTAGCAAACATGTTGCCACTTTGGCAATCTTGACTTTGATGTCCACCCCCACACCATTCACAAGACATCACTTGCATTACTTTCCCAGAAGAAGAGGCCAAAGAATCAAATTTTTTATTCAACGCTTCCAATTGGGCTGTCAAAGCTACCACATGATCTAATTGGTGTGAACCCATGACTTTCAGCTTTCCTTACTCCCTTGGGGCTTGCTACTGATAATTGGTGATAGCCATGTCTTCAATTAAATCCCTTGCTTGTTCAAGTGTCTTGTTGTTTATGGTGCCACCAGCTACTGCATTAATGGATTGCTTACTTACATAATTCAACCCATTGTAAAATGTTTGAATTTGAAGCCATAGTGGAAGTCCATGATGAGGACACCTTCTCAACAAATCTTTAAATCTTTCCCAGGCATCATAAAGGGTCTCACCATCTTGCTACAGAAAGGAGGAGATATCATTCCTCAACTTAGCAGTTTTGGATGGTGGGAAGTATTTTTCTAGGAATTTCTCTGCCAACTAACCCCATGTGGTGAAGGTTCCTGGAGAAAAAGATTTTAGCCACTTCTTTGGTCTATCTCCAAGGGAAAATGGGAACAACCTCAGCCTAATTGCATCATCTGAGACATTATTTATCTTGAACGTGTCACATATCTCCAGGAAATTCTCAATATGTGCATTAGGATCTTCATCAGAAAACCCATCAAATTGACTAGTCTGCTGCACCATTTGAACTACATTTGCCTTTATTTTGAAGTTGTTCGCAGCAACTGTCGGCCTCCGGATATTAGAGTTAGCTCCTTTGAGATTGGGCTTAGCAAACTCCTGCATTGTTCTTGGTCCAGGTCCTTCCATCACTTCAAACTCTTCTTCTTCTTCTATCTCCAGATGTATTTCTGTTTCTGTGTCTTCCAAAATTGCCTCCCCTTCTTCCTTTCGCTTTCTCCTTAATGTTCTTTCTAGCTCTAGATCTAATTCAAACAGTTGGGATGCGCTACCTCTGGTCATAAATGGGAAGGAATACTTAAAATGATAATCAACAAGCAAGAACCAGTAAAAAACAAATGAAAATAAAACTAAATCAATAGTCTTGATTATATTACTAATATTGAAACTGTTGTCCCCGGCAACGGTGCCAAAAACTTGGTGCGTCGTGCCTAGTGCTATAGCAATACCGCAAGTGCACGGGTCGCCCAAGTAATATAGTAGTGAATGAGTTATCATTCCACTAGGGACAAGGCCAAGTACTAGTGCAAACCTTAACCGTTGTTTAGCAAATTAATAGTTGCGTGATGCTTTGTAATTAAAAACAACTAATTTAATAACTGAAAGTAAAGGGATATTAAATGTTGTGCAAAAAGGATTGATAATAATAATACTATCCAGATATTGAATCCCCCTAGCCTCAATGATATTTATGAACAATCAATTCAGTTAAATCATTCAATAGATTTGAGTTGGCATTCCTCTAAATTAGACTAAAACCTCTCTCGAGTGGATTAATCCCTAATTACTAAGTAGAGTGCCGGAATCTCTTCTCAAAACACAATTAAATAGATCTTGCATTAAGAACAAGGAACTGTAAACTAAAGGATCTTGTAAGTCTATCTCTAGCACTCCAATCGATCCTCAACCCTTATGAGTATTCAATTCATATCAAGCTTTCTCAAGTCAATAATATGAAAATGGCAACCAATCAATAAGCATGCTATTATCAATTGGAAATAAATCATTAAGCATCATAAGAATAAAACAACTCAATCAAATGATTCAACTAAATATAATTATTCAATCCATATAAATAAGCTAGGGTTCATCAATATCTAGATAGAGAAGGAATTAGTTCATGTTAAAAACTAGAAAAATAGAACAAGAGAAATGAGTAAAAGAAACCAAACAATCCATGGCGAATAATTTATATTTCTTCACTTCAATCCTTGATTCTTGGTTTAGGTCTTGTATAGGATGTATCTCCTTCTTCAAACTCAGCTCAAGACTCTCCTCTTTGCTCCAATAGTTGGCTCCTTCTCCCTTGTTCCAGCCTCCACGTCCAAGCTCTCCAAAAACTTCCAAGAACTTCTCCTTTTAACTCTCTGCAAAGCTCTCAGCCCATACCTTCCAGCTCATAATCCATACATTCCAACTCACACCACTCTCCCTTGTTTCCCACATTTCCTTTGTTTTATCTTTCTTTTCCTCAAATTAGGTAAGCTTTTCTTTTATTTAATATTACTTTTGAAAAAAGCTAGTCTTTGTTCCCCCACTTGTCTGCAAAAGAAATTCAATTATTCAAAGTTGCCCTAGGTGACACGACCAAGCTTGCTGGCCGTGTCTCTCACTTTGCTTGGGACACGGCCAAGCTTACTGGCCGTGTCTCCTTCTGCCCTTTCTTTCCTTGTTTTCTTCTAGGTGACACGGCCAAGCTCCTGGCCGTGTCATGTGACACGGCCAATGGCTTGGCAATGTCATGTGGGTGTGTCACCTTCTGCTTCTAGCTTCGTCAAATTGCTTTCTTTGTTTCCAAGGGTGACACGGCCACTGGCTTGGGCGTGTCACCTGGGTGTGTTAGCTACTGCCTTCATTTCTTTCCTTTCTTGCTTGGTTCTTTGATTTTTGCTCTTTGGGTGAGACACAGCAAGTGACTTGGGCATGTCACCTGGCTTTGTCAGCTACTGCCTTGAAGTTTCTTTAAGCGACACGGCCAAGCTTGGTTTGGCTTGGCCATGTCTTGCTTGCTTCATGCTTTTTCTTCATTGTTTTGATCATCCAAGGGAGTTTTTGTACTTTGACCTAAAATAAACACTTAAAACAAACTTTACGCCAAAATCAAATGAAACATTAACTAAAAACACATAGAAATCATACTAAAAACAAGTATAAAAATGCTCTTATCAAAAATAAAAGTCATGGGTCGATTGATCGGATGGATGTCCTAGCTGAAACTATACAAATTTTGAGTCGACAATTCAATGAGATGAGAGATCAATTGGATAGGGTGAAAGCTTCCATTGTTAGAGGTCAACCTAACAACAACCCTAGTGACCCTAGAAGATGAATGAATAGAAGAGAACAAGTAGAGGAGAATTTGGAAAGGGTAGAGTCTTTTGGAGGAAATGAAGAGGAAGAGGAAGTGAGGCCAAGAGGGATACAAAATAATTGAGATGAAGGAATAAAACTAAAGGTTACTTCATTCCATGGGAGAATAGATCCTGAAGCTTGCTGGGATTGGGAAAATAAAATAGAGTTTGTATTTGATTATCATGAATACATTGAGTTCAAGAAGGTGAAGCTAGTTATTGCTACATTTGAAGATTATGCCATCACTTGGTGGGATGACACCAAGCAAAGAAGGAGGAGGAATAAGGAGAGGCCAATTGAAGAGTGGAGATACCTCAAATCTATTATGAAAAGAAGGTTTGTACCAAGCCACTACAGAGAGTTGTACAACCATCTTCAAAACTTAACTCAAGGTTCCAAGAGCCTAGAGGAATACTATAAGGAGATGGTGGTGTTCATTGTTAGAGCTAATTTAGAGGAAGATGGAGAAGCTACCATGATTAAATTCTTAAATGGGTTGAAAAAGGACATAGCCAATGTGGTGGAATTACAAAATGGAGAATAAAGAGTTCTTGCACTTAGCATTAAAGTGGAAAGGAAATTGAAGAGGAAGAGTAGTTCGAGTTGGTTCTCATCTTCAACATCTTTTAAACCTACATGGAAGAAAGATGAAAAGGAGACTTCTTCCAAGCCTAAAATTTAACTCAAAGAAGTTGATAAGGCTCTTAACACTAGAAAAAACGAATCCACTTCTAAAATTAATGCTTTAAATGTGGTGGTGTAGGTCATTATAAGAGAGAGTGCCCCAATCAAAGGATGATATATATGAATGATGGGCATTAATTTTCAACTAGTGATGAGGAGAAAGGGGAGGAAAAGGAGTATTCTAAGGAATAAGATAGTGAATATGAAAGAGAGGATCTTATTAATGCAGAGAGTGGTTAGAGCATTTGTAGCTAGAAGAGCTTTGAATTTACAAGCTCATGAGGAATGTGATCAAACTGAGAACTTATTTCATACAAGGTACTTAGTGGAGGATAGAGTTTGTGATGTGATTGTTGATGGAGTTTAACAATTGTTATAAGTACTACCTTAGCAGAGAAACTTGGTCTTCCAACTATCAAGAATCCACAACCTTACAAATTAAAGTGGCTTAATGATTGTGGAGAAATTAGAGTGACTAGGAAAGTGCTTGTGGCTTTCAAAATAGGCAAGTATTGGGATGAGATGTTATTTGATGTAGTGTCTATGCAAGCGGGACATTTATTATTAGGAAGGCCATGGCAATAAGATAGGAGGATAATGCATAATGGTTTCACCAACCATTACACATTTGATAAAGCTGGAAGGAAAATTACTTTGGTGCTGCTATCACTTAAGAAAGTATGCGAGGGAGAGATACAAAGGAAAATGAGAGAAAAAAGAAAGTCAAAGTGAGAGAGAAGAAAGTAAGCAAGAGCGAGAGAGTACAAAAGAGGAGAGTGAAAAGAAAGAAGAGGTTAAAAAGAAGAGAAGTGAGAAAGGAGAGAGCTAAAAGAAATAGATAAAGAAAGAGAGAAAAGAAAAAAGTGCAGGTAAAATGAAACATATTTTTTATGCAAAAGAAAAAGAGCTGAAAAATAATTTCTATCCCAAAAATCTATAATTATGCTTTGGTATAAGGAGAATTTTCTAAATATATCTAACCTTGATTCTTTGCCAATGCTATGGTATCTTTGTTTCAGGAATTTGAGGATGTATTTCTCAAAGAAATGCCAAAAGGACTTTCACCTTTAAGAGGCATAGAGCATAAAATTGACCTTATACCTGGTGCTTCAATTCCATGTAGGCCATCTAATTGAAGCAACCCGTATTCTTCTTATTACTAATCTTGTATCAGCAGGAATAGTTTTGTAGATTCGTATAAGTAGTATTCTTCTTTATTTATTTTTTGGTATGCTGCTCCGCGAGCAAGGAGCAATAGAACCAAGTGGGCTGTGGTGATGTCAGAATTTGCACCTATTTGTATCTATTTAGTGATCAATCCGCTAGTTTCTTTGATCCCACTCAGTGTTCCTTTTTCATTTGCTTTCAATAATTTGACCTATCCAAAAAAAATTGTCGGCCTGTGAATGTGGTTTCGATCCTTCTGGTGATGCCAAAAGTCATTTCAATATATGATTTTATCTTGTTTCCATTTTATTTATTATCCTTGATTAGAAAGTAACCTTTTTCTTTCCTTGGGCAGTACCTCCCAACGAGATTGATCCTTTTGGATTTTGGTCCATGATGGCCTTTTTATTGATTTTGATGATTGTATCTCTATATGAATGGAAAAGGGGTGCTTCGGATCGGAAGTAATCTCTAGTGATTATATTCGAGAGAGTTTGAGTTCATTTGTTGCACCTATGTTGTTTGTACTTTAGAAAGATGAGACTTTGAGGATGTGTGTAGACTATAGAGCTATAAATAAAATTGCTGTAAAGTATAGACATCCTATCCCTAGATTTGATAATATGCTTGATGAATTGAGCGGTGCATACATTTTTACAAAAATTGATCTTAAAAGTGGATACCACCAAATTAGGATGCAACATAGGGATGAATGGAAAACTGTATTTAAAACTAAATATGGGTTATATGAGTGGTTGGTCATGCCATATGGATTAACTAAGCACCAAGCACCTTCATGAGACTTATGAAGAATGTTTTGTGTGAATTTCTTAGAAAGTTTGTTGTTATTTATTTTGATGGCATACTAATTTTTAGCAAAACCATGGATGAACATATTGAACATATTAGGGTTGTTTTAAGAGTTCTTAGAGGAGAGAATGTAATGCCCATAGATTTATTAAAAATAAATAAATAAATAATTTGGAAGGTTTAAAGAGTGTGATGGAGAGTGAAGTGAGTAGTGTAATTGTAGAATATAAATGGAATATACACAAAATATAAATATCACTAAAAAACAAAAGGTCAAAAAGTAAATAGTTAAAGTCAAAGGATAAAAAGATAACAAAATAACAAAATAAAAAAATTAAAATTAATTTTAAATGGTAGTGGAGAATTATGGATTTTTAAAAATTATTTATTTATTTATTTAAATATATATTTGTGGTTAGAAATAAAAGAAGAAAATAAAACTAAAATTTCCATCTTCTTCTTCTTCAAAAACTCATTTACCATAGCCAAGAGAGGAAAAAAGTTATTCTTCCATCATCCAACCCAAATTTCCAAAGAAGTCAAAGGAATTAAAGAGTTTTTGAAGAAAGATCAAGGTTTAGGTAAGTAATTACTATTTTAAGTTTGGTTTTGGTCAATTTTAAGATTATGTGGAAATTTCATTTGAGATGGAGGGTTTTATAATTACTAATATGGATTGTTTTTCATGTTTGTGTGGATGTGTATGTAATGAATTTAAGGTTGATTGATAAAAATGATTAGGTTTGGTTGAAGTTTAAGAGAAGTAATAAGTAAATTTTGGGTTTTGGGAACAATCTTCTGTACAATGAATATAATTGTTGTTTAATTGTTTAAAATGGCCTAAAATAAGATGCTAATAATATATTTTGGTTTAAAACTTGATTCATAATTGATTAGAATAGAATTTTAAAATTAAAGTGTATTAGGGCAAATATTGGATATTGGGTAGACTTATAGAATTAGAAGTTTAATCGGTAGAAATGAGTAGAATTATGTTTCTAATGATATATATAAACTTATAATTTTGTTCAGGATTTGATAAAGAATATTTTCCCAAACAAAGTGTTGAAGGGCTTTTGGAAAAGTGAAGGTTGGAGGTGGAAATAGGCTTGGGTTTTTGGCACTTTAGAGTTGGTACATAGTTTGATAATTATTGTTTTTATTACATTGGTGTTGGGCATAACACTTTGTAAATTAATGAAAGTGTTATTTTATTTACATATTGGTTTTTATTTGTAAAGTGCATTATTTGATGTGTTAATGTGTGAAATGCATAAACTGTAAAATGTTAGGCCATTGTTGAATGGCTAGTCACATTGAAAAATATACTTTTCAAACAATGTGTTTTATGTATGTGAGATGTGGTGTTAGGCCAAATAGTGAATGCGGTCAAGAGACCTGTTATATGTGTGGAAAATTAGGGAACTGAGAAATGTAATGAAAAAGTGTTGAAAAATAAACAATGATGGAATTGGTTACCTAATGTAATAATGTATATGACATGTGTGTTAGCCTTGTATAGTATCTTATTCCAGAGAATGATATTTAGTGCTATTGAAATGATTTACCTCGGGCTAGACGATGGGTGTCACTTATGGTATGATGTTTCTTCAGGCTAGACACTGTGTGCAATTTATGATGGTTATTTGCCTTTAGGGTGAGACATATAGGTGTCAACAGGGGACAGATATGACACCTAGATCCTCGGTGTCACGATAGACCATAATAATACCTTTGGAAGTTGCATGTTGTATAAGTTTATTTAGGCCCAAAGCATGTGATTGTGATAGCTGGTTGTTTTATTTGAGTAAAGTTGTTTTAGTGAATAATGCATTTCATATTGAAAAGAAAGCATAATGTATTATTTTAAATATATATTTTATTTTATTATTAAAGCATGCACCGCTAAGCTAGAAGCTTAGTGCGATTGTTCATCATGTAGATAACAGGTTAGAGACGAATAGTCTTGGTTTCCCAACATACCTGTGTCACTGCATAGCATGTAAATATATATTTTTTTAATCTCATAATGTTTGTATAATTTATATTTTATGTAAAAGTATTGGAACTTAATATGCATGTAATTGTATGAATACATTTTGTATATATATATAAACAATCATGTGGTTTTTTTTTAAAATTTGGGTTGTGTAAATGATATTGAAGAATTGGATAAATGAAGGAGATTATATATATATTGGAAGAGTAAATTTTCATACAGGTTGAGTATGTTTGATTTTGGAATTGTCTGAATTACAGATAAAATTTTGACAAATTTTTTTCAGAGATTTTCTTCTAAATATGTGTTTTAATAATTTATTACTATTATAAATATGTTATTATATTTACAAAATTATATTTTAAAATGTTAAATATCTTTATAAAAATTAAGGAAAATTTTCTAATGATTGGAACAGTGACATACCTATATTTTGTCTACGTATTTTATATATACGGAGTGCATGTATTATATATATAGGGTAAAAAAGTGTTATAGAGAAACTATATAGAAATGCTAAGAAGTGTACTTTTTGTAGTGATCAACTCGTCTTCATATGATTTATTGTTGTAAAGATGGACTTTCTGTTGATGAGTAGAAGATTAAAGCTATTAAAGAATGGCCTAGACCTAATTCAATTAGTGAAGTTAGAAGTTTCCATAGACTAGCTAGTTTCTATAGGAGATTTATTAAAGACTTTAGCATTATTGTTGCTCCTTTGACTAGCATAGTTAAGAAAGATGTAGGATTTAAGTGGACTAAAATTTAGGAGGATTCATTTAATTTTCTTAAAGATAAACTATGTTCTACTCATGTTTTATGTTTTCCTGACATCAATAAAGCCTTTAAGATTGAATGTGATGCCTTTGGAGTAAGTATTGGTGCTATTTTGTTGCAGGAAAAGTGACTAGTTGCATATTTCAATGAGAAGTTAAATGGAGCACAACTTGATTACTCCACTTATGATAAGGAGTTGTATGGTTTGGTGAGGGCCTTGGATGTCTGGTAACACTATCTACTACCAAAGGAATCTACAATCCATACTAACCATGAGTCGCTCAACCATTTAAAGGGCCAAGGAAATTTGAGCAAGAGGCAAGCTTGATGGGTTAAATTTATTGAAACATTCTCGTATGTGATACAATACAATAAAGGTAAGGAGAATGTGGTAGCAAATGCTTTATCTAGAAGGTACGCTCTAATATCTACCTTATCTTCTAAATCCATAGGGTTTGAACACATCAAAGATTCTGATTTTTCTAATGTCTATAAAGCATGTGAAAAAGTTGAATTACAAAAATATTATATACATGAAGGATTTTTAATGAAAGAAAAGAAACTTTGCTTACCTAAGTGTTCATTGAAGGAAGTACTTATGAAAGAATACCATAGTGGAGGATTGATAGGACACTTTATGGTGGCTAAGACCTTAGAAACTTTACAAGAGCATTTTTATTGACCAAACATGAGAACATATGTTGAAAGATGTTGTGATAGGTGTCTTGCATGTAGACAAGCTAAGTCTAGGGTTTTGCCACATGGTTTATACACAATTTTTCCTGTACCTATCACACCATAGGTCGATTTGTCAATGAACTTTGTGTAGGGTTTGCGTAGATCTAAGAAAGGGAAGGATAACATTTTTGTAGTTGTTGGCATGTTTAGTAAAATGGCACATTTTATCATATGTCATAAAACTAATGATGTTATTCACATTGTTGAGTTATTCCTTAAGGATGTGGTGCATTTGCATGGCATACTGTTGCGCTCAAATTAACCCTACCACAAAGCGTCACTCGCAAGTATACGAGGTAGCTGTAGCAAAGGTGATCGCCCCAAGGTCATCTCACAAGGAAGCTAAAGTGGCTAATTGATTATCAGATTATAAATAAAAAGTAATAAAGAAATTTAAATTGCTAAATAATGAAGAAGTTTGATTAAAGTTTAAAACGAATAAAAGTAAACTAGAACTGATGTTTTGATTCACTTGATAAAAAGGTCTAGGACTGATGTTTTGATTCACTTGATAAAAAGGTCTAGGGTTTGCACTTCTCTACTACTTGTATGTATGAATGGTTATTTCTCTTAACTAATTCAATTTCAAAGATTAAATCTCAAACAACTTAATTAATTGAGTCAAGGAAATAAGCTCTCGCATTCAAACCTCTTACAACTAATCTTGTTATAATTGAAACAATCTTTTTAATAGGTTATATCTCTAATTCACCTAAGTCCCTAATTGAATTGATCCAGCATTAGACTTCATCTCTCAATCCATCATGTAATACCTAAAACACATAATTGGTGGCCAATCAATTATATATTAAAATATTTCATTCAATCAAGGCTAAAGAAATTATTAGCTAAGAGAATAACCAATTCATACAATCATAGCAGATCCATACAAACCCTAGACTAGATCAAATTAGTTCATGATGCAATCAAATGTATTCATCTCATTAATGTTCAAAGAAATCAAAATAGACATGATAATATCCGTTAATACAATTTCAATGAAAATAAAGAGAATAAGTTTCGAGAACAAAACCAAGTTACAAACTCCTTGAAGTTTCTGAAGAATCTCTTGATCAAATCTTGCAAGAAGGATGTCTCGATGGCTAGAACAATCTAATCTAAGCTAAAGTAATCAAAAGTATATTCAAAATCAAAGAAATCAAAGTTAAAACCCTAACTTCACTCTTGGACGGCTCAAATCTCTCTCAAAATTGTCAACCGTCACGAAACCCTAGCTTCTCTTCCTCTTTTATACGAATTCTGTTTTGTTAGTTTTTATTATAGATTTGTGTCTTGTTTATTATAATAATTATTGTTTTATTTAGGTATTTTATTAGTTTAAATCGGTTTATTTAGTGTTTTTGTTAATTTTGTAGTTTTAGTTTATTTCAGTGTTTATGTTGTTTTTGATCTAGTTTTTAGTATGGTGTTTATGTTTTGTTGGTTATTGTTTATTTACTTTTTGTTTAAAGTTTATTTGAGTTTTGTTTTAGGTTAAAAAAGCCAAGGAACCAAGAATGAAGAAGAAGAAATCATCACAGTAGGCGACACTGGCAAGCGACATGGCCATGTCTCTCAAAAATGAAGCAACACGGCCAAGTCACCTCTGACTTGGCCGTGTCTCACCAATTCCAAAGGCAAAGAAGATTTAACACTCACAGTAGAGGACACTGGCAAGGGACACGGCCATGTCACCTGGCCGTGTCCCTCCATCAAGCTCCAACACGGCCATGTCCCTCATGACATGGCCGTGTCACTTAAGCAAAGAAGAAAAAGAAAGAAAGAAGCAGTAGCGGACACTGGCAAGGGACACGGCCATGTCACCTGGCCGTGTCCCTCCAAAAGGCTCTCACACGGCCATGTCCCTCATGACATGGCCGTGTCTCTCATAAAACAAGCGCGCACCGAATTTTAAAGCCGACGTTTCGTATAAAAGGAAAAGAAAGTGAGGGTTTCAAGGGGGTGGGACGATTTAGAATAGATTTTGGAGCCGTCAGAGATTAGAGCTAGGGTTTTAACTTTGTTTTCTTTGATTTTAATTTCATTTTGGATTAAACTAGATTAGATTAAATTGTTCTAGCCATCAAGACATCCTTCTTGCAAGATTGAACAAGAGATTCTTCAAAAGCTTCAAGGAGTTTGTAACTTGGTTTTGTTCTTGAACTTATTCTCCTTATTTTTATTGAATGGATATTATCATGTCTATTTTGATTTCTTTGAACATTAATAAGATGAATATGTTTGATTGCATTATGAACTAATTTGATCTAGTCTAGGGTTTGTATGGATCCGCTATGATTGTATGAATTGGTTTTTCTCTTAGCTAATAATTTCTTTAGCCTTGATTGAATGAAAAATTGTTAATATATAATTGATTGATCACCAATTATGTGTTTTAAGGTATTAGATGATGGATCGAGAGATGAAGTTTAATACTTGAACAATTCAATTAGGGACTTAGGTGAATTAGAGATATAACCTATTAAAAAGATTATTTCACTTGTAACAAGATTAGTTGAAAGAGGTTTGAATGCGAGAGCTTATTTCCTTGACTTGATTAGTTGAGTTGTTTGAGATTTAATCTTTGAAATTGAATTAGTTAATAGGAATAACCGTTCATACATATAAGTAGTAGAGAAGTGCAAACCCTAGACCATTCTATCAAGTGAATCAAAACACAGCTCAATTTACTTTTATTGTTTTAAACTTTAATCAATCTTCTTCATTATTTAGCAATTTATAAATCTCTTTATTACTTGTTAAACATAATCTGATAAGCAATTAACCACTTTAGCTTCCTTGAGAGAACGACCTTGGGGCGATCACCTTTGCTACAGCTACCTCGTATACTTGCGAGTGACGCTTTGTGGTAGAGTTAATTTGAGCGCAACAAATTCTCTGCTTTAAAATCCGCTGCGTGTTTGGTTCATGAGGGACACGGCCAAGTCAGAAGTGACTTGGCCGTGTTGGAGTACATTGGAGGGACACGGCCAGTGACTTGGCCGTGTCCCTTGCATGTGTCACCTACTGCTTGTTTCTCTTCTTTTTCTTCTTTGATTGAGTGACACGGCCAAGTCAGAAGTGACTTGGCCGTGTTGGTCCTTTTTCGAGGGACACGGCCAGTGACATGGCCGTGTCCCTTGCCTGTGTCTGCTTCTGTGAGATTTAAGTCTTCTTTGCTTTGGATGCAGGTGAGATACGGCCAGGTTGGAGTGACTTGGCCATGTCTGGCTTCTTTGGAGGGACACGGCCACTGACTTGGCCGTGTCCCTTGAGTGTGTTCCTCTCTATGCTTGATTTCCATCTTTAGCTTGGTATGGGACACGGCCAGTGACTTGGCCGTGTCCTCTGCCTGTGTCAGCTACTGCCCCTTTCTCTTTCAATTTGTTTCCTTGCCTTTTTCAACCTAACACAAAACTCAAAATAAACTTTAAACAAAAAGTAAATAGACAATAACCAACGAAACATAAAACCATACTAAAAAACTAGATCAAAAATAATATAAACACTGAAATAAACTAAACTACCAAAATTAATGAAAACACTAAACAAACCGATAAAAACTAACAAAATACCTAAATAAAACAATTATTATCATAATAAACAAGACACAAAGCTATAACAAAAACTAATAAAACAACTACCCCACACTTAAAACTTTGCTTGTCCTCAAGCAAATTCACATGGTATAAATTAAAAACTCAAAGAACTTAACTAGAATTCCAACATATAAGATGAAATCCTTTAAGACACAGCATAAATAATTTGCAATCTACTTCAATCAAGGATTTTCTTAACTCATTCAATAATCCAGACATACAAATCCCATCTCTCATCTAAGTGTTTCACTCGATTTCAAAGGTTAATCACTCAAACCACTCATGACTGCATACTACCATAAAGTTGCTTAATTATCCAATCTCTCTCACTGATTTTCTCAAGAAATAATCTGAAGGTCTTTCATTTGGATGTAATGGGGCTAAGGTAAAGGTGTGAGAAAAGGCATTTAGGCTGGAGCATCAAGAAATGGAGTATCTAAATTAGACAATACTCTTGCTAAGAAATTCATAACTCCCTCAAATGGCATACTCACAATCCTTGATAATCTTATATACTTGCATAAAAATACATGAGTCAACATTCCTCTTTTGATAACTAATGCTAGAACATATATGAATTTTGTATATATATATATATATAACTTTTCTTTTATTTTCTCTCTCCTTTTTTTTACTTTTATCATTTTTTTAATATATATATATACAAAATTAAGAATTGCATGGAACATCTAGCTTAAAATGTAGAGGAAAAGAATAATGACTCTTAATCAAATACAATGTGCAAAGTATGCATTTCAACCCCAAATAGCAATACCAAATTTTTTTTATTGCTTACCCCACACTTCGAAATAAACCACCCTATTGTCATATCATAAAGCTCCATTCCTTAATGTAGGTATGATGATAATAAGAACATGTTAAGTTGAGAATTGTGTTGATCAAACAATAAAAAGGTCAAAGGCTCAACTTGGCTCACTAAGGGAATCAATATTAAGGGAGGTCTTTTTAAGCTAAAGGGCTAACCTAATTTGCCTTCATCATTTTAAAACTTGAGATTAAATCATAATGTGAGTTCAATTAGTATGCAAAAGCAAACTCTAGAGATGCAAAATCATGAAGGTGCACACTTAAGAAAAGAAAATCAACTGATAATAATATCAAATTATGAGGCTCAAAACTCACACAGGTGGGTTTACAAAGATTTATATGTCATGAATTGCAGAATGTGAAAATTGATCCTGAATGAATTCAAATGCTCATTTCTATGCTGATACTAAAGTCTCAACTATAATGCTAGAATCACAGAAAAGATCAATAAATTTTCAACAATTATACCATGCACAACACAATAAAACACACCAAGACAACCAAAACAAAAGGAAAGCTAAAAGATTACCCCCACACTTTAGAATTTACATTGTCCTCAATGGAAAACAAGAACAATAAAGAATAAAAAAAGAGTTAAAGGACAACTTGTCTTCCATCGTACTCTGGTGAGACAAAACTCTACCTTTTTATCACAGACACAAATGTTCAAAAACAAGATGCAAGAGAGCTTTAGGGTTTCCATTTATTTAAACTAAACATAAAATCAAAATTGCAAAATATAAAATTATAACTATGAAAAAGAAATTCAAACTAATGGGTTGCCTCCCATTTAGCGCTTCTTTAATGTCATAAAGCTGGACATCATGCAAGACTTAGGCTTCATGGATCAAAGTGCTGTCATTGATCCTCACTTCCTGAAATCCTTCTTTATATGGTTTAACTCTATGTCTATTTGCTTTAAAAATTTTATTAGTTCTAGAGTTAAGAAATTCAATGGCACCAGAAGGACATACCTTAGTTACCTCGAAAGGACAACTCCATCGAGATTTGTGTTTACCTGCAAATAGACGGAGTCGAGAATTAACAAGTAAAACTTTCATACCTGGACTCAATGTCTGTTGCCCAATAAATCTGTCATGAAGTGCTTTAGTGTGATCCTTATAATTCCTCGAGCTCTCATATGCTTTTGGGTTTAGGCACCTTTGGGTCTCCCTCACTAGTTTAGCCCCCTCTTCTAAGGTCAGTTTCAGCTCCAATTTCTCTGATGAACCTGTCTGCAAGAGAGCATCTGAAACAACTGCTTCAACACAATTAATTAAAGAACATTCCTTATATAAAGCAGTTGTAGGAATGGGTGAAGTGTTAAAAATAGAAAAATCAATAGTTTGACCCAAGACAGTCATTGATAGTTTACCTTTTTTAACATCTATTAAGGTGTTGGCAGTAGCCATGAAAGGCCTACCCAGCAAAATAGTGTGTGCTGATGGTGCAGGGTTACTCCCTTCCATGTCAAGAACTATGAAATCCATAGGTACTATTAACCCTCCAACCTTAACTAACACATCTTCTATAACCCCCTTTCGGGAATCTAAAAGACCTATCAGCTAATTGCAACACCATTTTTTTCGGTTTAAGTTCCCCTAATCCTAATTCTTTATAAACAGAATAAGGCATCAAATTCACACTAGCTCCTAGATCACACATGCCCTCAGTCCCCTTTCCATTCCCCACAGAAATTTGAATTATAAAGCTACCAGGATCCTTTAGCTTGGGAGGTAGTTTATGCTGCAGAACAGCACTAGCTACCTCGGAAACTATCACCTTTTCATTCGTCTCATACCTCTTTTTCTTGGTGATCAGCTCTTTGAAGAATTTGGCATAAGCCGGCATGTTCTTTATTGCTTCAAGTAAAGGTAAGTTAATACTTACCTTAGACAGCATGTTGAAGATATTAGAAAATTGCTTATCTTTTTGATCATCTTTCAACCTGCTAGGGAATGGTATAGGAGGCCGGTACGGATTGCTTGCCTTATGTAAATCTGCTGAAGGTGATTTCTCCACTGATATAACTCCATCACCTTTGTTCTCTGGTTCTCCTTCCTCCTTGTTCTCTTGGTCACCTGCATTCACAAAATCATTTTCAACATTGTTGTTAATTTCCTTACCACTCCTAAAAACAGTCACTGAATGTGCCTGTTCAGGTTGACTTGGGAATTTCCCCTTCTGTTGAATCTGCATCTGTTGTGCAAGTTGTCCTATTTGAGTCTCCACTTTTTTAAAGGATGCTTCTAATGAATCCAGCCTCTTATTAGTCATCTCTTGATTTTGAGCACTGACTTTGATGAAAGCTTGTAAACTTTCGTCCAAGCTCTCTATCTTAGACTGCCCTTGATTTGAGGATTGACCCTGCTGTTGGTTCTGTCTCTAGAGCAAATGGAAAGGCTGCTGAGAATTATTTGTTGCCCAGGAAAAATTTGGGTGATTCCTCCAACCAGGATTGTATGAATTTGAATAAGGATCATTCCGAGCTCTTGGTTGAAATCCCCCCATGGTATTGACTTGCTCAGCTTCATTCCCATATGATTCATATGCAGAGGGGCAACTGTTTGCTACATGCCCTAATGTCCCACAGATTCCACACACTTCTTGAGTAGATGAAGAAATATTGTTCTTCATGTTTAGCATCTGAACCTTCCTTGTCAATTCAGCTATTTGACTAACCATTTCACTATTGGCTTCCAATTGATTCACCCCTTTACTTCTTCCCCTTACACTCTTTTGTTGAGAATTAGCTCCCAACATCTCAAAGATCTCATAAGTCTCATCAGCTGTCTTTTCTCCCATAGCTCCCCCAGCTGCATTATCGACAGTGTTCTGAAATTGCTGGGTGAGACCATCATAGAAAAACTGGTTCAAAAGTTGAAGTGGGTAGTGATGATGTGGACACTGGATCAATAGCATCTTAAATCTATCCCAAGCCTCATGAAATGGTTCTCCTTCAAATTGAGAGAATGTGGCAATCTTCCCTCTCAACTCAGCTATCTTTTGATGTGAATAGAACTTGCCCATGAACTTGTTATAAACTTGCTCCCAAGTTGTCAGTGAGTTTTCAGGCAACATCATAAGCCAGCTCTTTGCCCTATCCTTCAAAGTATATGGAAAACACTGCATCCTCAACTGATCCTCTGTTAATCCTCCCAATGGAAAAGTGTTGAGGGTGGAGTAGAAATCCCGAATAAAGTTCAAAGGATCTTCATTTGGAACTCCATAGAATGATGGCAGCATGTTGTAGTGAATGTTCTTCAACTCATAATTCCTTGCTGCATCTGTCAACCTTATACAAGATGTGGAAGTCCCAATGACAAGTCTAGCAAAATCTCTCATGGTTCTTTGTCTTTCTTCAGCCATTTTAACTGATTGTGCAGAATCTGACTCAAATTCAGAAGTGTCCTCCTCTGTATCAAATTCGGTGTAGAGCTCAAACTCTTCTCTGCTCCTTTTCACTCTCTGAATTTCTGGAATGAATGGATGTAGCTCTCCTTCGAGCGATCTCCTGCCTTGCATAAACAGAAATTTTCTAGAAAAAGAAACAATTAAAAGCAAAAGACAAAATAAAATAAAATGAAAATAGTGAGAAATAATCTAAAATATATATATATATTTTTTAATAAACAATTACGCCAATTAGCCTCCCCAGCAGCGGCGCCAAAAACTTGTTGCGCTCAAATTAACTCTACCACAAAGCGTCACTCGCAAGTATACGAGGTAGCTGTAGTAAAGGTGATCGCCCCAAGGTCGTCTCATAAGGAAGCTAAAGTGGCTAATTGATTATCAGATTATAAATAAAAAGTGAGAAATAATTAAAAGAAACAATTAAAAGCAAAAGACAAAATAAAATAAAATGAAAATAGTGAGAAATAATCTAAAATATATTTTTTTTAATAAACAATTACGCCAATTAGCCTCCTCGGCAGCGGCGCCAAAAACTTGTTGCGCTCAAATTAACTCTACCACAAAGCGTCACTCGCAAGTATACGCGGTAGCTGTAGCAAAGGTGATCGCCCCAAGGTCGTCTCACAAGGAAGCTAAAGTGGCTAATTGATTATCAGATTATAAATAAAAAGTAATAAAGAAATTTAAATTGCTAAATAATGAAGAAGTTTGATTAAAGTTTAAAACGAATAAAAGTAAACTAGAACTGATGTTTTGATTCACTTGATAAAAAGGTCTAGGACTGATGTTTTGATTCACTTGATAAAAAGGTCTAGGGTTTGCACTTCTCTACTACTTGTATGTATGAATGGTTATTTCTCTTAACTAATTCAATTTCAAAGATTAAATCTCAAACAACTTAATTAATTGAGTCAAGGAAATAAGCTCTCGCATTCAAACCTCTTACAACTAATCTTGTTACAATTGAAACAATCTTTTTAATAGGTTATATCTCTAATTCACCTAAGTCCCTAATTGAATTGATCCAGCATTAGACTTCATCTCTCAATCCATCATCTAATACCTAAAACACATAATTGCTGGCCAATAAATTATATATTAAAATATTTCATTCAATCAAGGCTAAAGAAATTATTAGCTAAGAGAATAACCAATTCATACAATCATAGTAGATCCATACAAACCCTAGACTAGATCAAATTAGTTCATGATGCAATCAAATGTATTCATCTCATTAATGTTCAAAGAAATCAAAATAGACATGATAATATCCGTTAATACAATTTCAATGAAAATAAAGAGAATAAGTTTCGAGAACAAAACCAAGTTACAAACTCCTTGAAGTTTCTGAAGAATCTCTTGATCAAATCTTGCAAGAAGGATGTCTCAATGGCTAGAACAATCTAATCTAAGCTAAAGTAATCAAAAGTATATTCAAAATCAAAGAAATCAAAGTTAAAACCCTAACTTCACTCTTGGACGGCTCAAATCTCTCTCAAAATAGTCAACCGTCATGAAACCCTAGCTTCTCTTCCTCTTTTATACGAATTCTCTACTTTAAAATCTGCTGCGTGTTTGGTTCATGAGGGACACGGCCAAGTCAGAAGTGACTTGGCCGTGTTGGATTGCATTGGAGGGACACGGCCAGTGACTTGGCCGTGTCCCTTGCATGTGTCGCCTACTGCTTGTTTCTCTTCTTTTTCTTCTTTGATTGAGTGACACGGCCAAGTAAGAAGTGACTTGGCCGTGTTGGTCCTTTTTGGAGGGACATGGCCAGTGACTTGGCCGTGTCCCTTGCCTGTGTCTGCTTCTGTGAGATTTAAGTCTTCTTTTCTTTGGATGCACGTGAGACACGGCCAGGTTGGAGTGACTTGGCCGTGTCTGGGCTTCTTTGGAGGGACACGACCACTGACTTGGCCATGTCCCTTGAGTGTGGAGGGACACGACCAATAACCAACAAAACATAAAACCATACTAAAAACTAGATCAAAAACAACATAAATACTGAAATAAACTAAACAACCAAAATTAATGAAAACACTAAACAAACCGATAAAAACTAACAAAATACCTAAATAAAACAATTATTATCATAATAAACAAGACACAAAGCTATAACAAAAACTAATAAAACACATACCCAAAATAATAGTCTTGGATATGGACGTGAAATTTTTCAAGCCATTTTTGGTGAGTTTTTTGGGGAAATTAAGGGACTAAATTGTTGTTTTCTACTACTTATGTAACATCCGTGATTTTGGAGAAATTAAATAAGTATTTGGAGATATAAATTGTATATATTCAATATATATATCTAGAGTATATATAAAATACATATGGTATATTAATTGTATATGTTGGATTAATACATTACATACTTAATATTTAATACACATATAAGGTACATTTGATGTGTATATAAGATACACATTACTTGTGCATATGTGTAATATCCGAAATTTTTGAAAAGTTCTAATTTTTGGAAATTTCATAAAATAAATTGTAATTTAAATGGATAAATTAAATTAATGGTTTTAAATGAAAAATGAAGGGGTTTTAAATGAAAAACTGGATAATATATGTGATATATATGTAAAATATACATAACATATAAAAATCAACACTTTTTAAAAGAAAAGTCAAAGTAAAATGGTATTTTGGTAATTAAATCTTAGAAATTTAAAATTAAAAAAATAATTCAAAAATAAATTATTTTTGAATGGAAGAGGGAATTTAGGACTTTTAATTTATTAAATAATTAATTAATTATTAAATTATTTTAATATATATGTGGTTTAAAATTAAAGGGTGAAAGGAAAGAGAAATACAAAAAATAAAGTCTTCTTCTTCTTCTTTCCTTCAAGGCCGAATTTCATGGCTTCAAGAGAGGGATTTGCTTCTTCCATACTCCAAAAATTGAAGAGATTTTAAGGATTCAAGTGGAGTTTTAGAAGTTTCTTCATCAATTGGTAAGCTTTCTTACCAAATTTTAAAATTCTATGGAAAGTGTGTTATGTAAATTTTGGAATTCTATAGTAGAATGATTTAATTACTTAATTGGATATGAATGAAGTTGTTTTGATTGGTTATTAATGATTTTAAGGTTGGATTAAAGAAATGGTTGAGTTTGGGTAAGATTGGTGAAGAGAGAGAATTTAGGGTTATGTAATTTTTGGGGTTTTAAAATCATGGTTTTTAATTGTGTAAATTGATTCCAAATGAGTTGTTTTGATACATAAACAAGTATTTTAAAGTCAAATATTGGATTTGGTTGTGTTTGGCTGGAGTTTGAGAATGGAATTGGAGATTTAGGGTTTTGGAAAAGTGATTTTCCAAAGTGGTTGAATTGTGTGATTTTATTTGTTTAAGCATGTTGTTTAGTGTTAAATGTGATGAATATAAGCTTGAAATGAGTAATGGATTGTGTTGGAATGGAAAACCTTCAATGGGGGAAGGTTATGCCATTTTTGAGATTTTGTGTATAAGAGTGTATTGTTATAATGTAAATGATTTAAATGCATTAAAATATGTTTTTAATGATATTAATAAACTTAAAACACTAATTTAAATGGCTTGATATGGTTTTTCAAAGTTAAAGTGAGGTGAAGCTTAATTTTGGAATTTGGTTTAGAGTGATGTTTAATTATAGTTTGATGTTGAGAATACCTTAGAATATGATATTAAATGATTATGTATGATCACATTTGGTATAGGCATTGAGGGAGGTTGATTTGCTTCATCCAAGTTGTGAAGGGCAAGTTGGAAGGATAGGATTGGAGGTTGTATTATGCTTGCTTTGGGTTGCTAGTAGAGGTATGTACAAACTTTGAATATAATGTTTATATTTGCATGACATTTGGACTTAACACATTTTGGTTGAAAAATGTGTGAAGCTACTTGGTTCATTGATTGAGTATGAATAATGTGCTATGACATTTGTAATGTCATATATGTGTTAAACGCATTGTGAAAAGCCATTGATAATGCTAAATTGTGTAAAGTGTAAAATATGCATATTATGTGAAAATACCCAAAATAATTGGGTAATGTGTTGTGAATGCAAAAATGAGATATGTGGAATAATGAAATGAATTGATATTGATAAAAATGAGAAAAAAATTGAGAAAAGTGAGAAAAATGAGAAAGATGTGAAAAATGAGAAAAAAAAATGTGAAAATAAAGCAATGAGCCTAGTTTGATTATGAGAAATAAAATGAGAAATGAATTGTGAAAGTATTTGATAATGAGATAAATGAATTAATTGTGTGCCTAGTATGTTATTCAATTTTCAGAGTTCTGGGTTTGGCGGCATGCCTATGAATTGCTGGGCAGGTGAAAAGACTGGGTCGTAAGCCGAGCCCAGCTGATATATGATAAATATGATGTTTTTGGGGTGAAAAGACTGGGTCGTAAGCCTCAAAAATCGTAGCAGTCTAGCCGGGTTGAGGACCAAGATACTGGGGCCTAAGGGTCTCGCCGAGTTGAGGTCCAAGAGACTGGGGCTGTTACATTATCCATGGATATATATATTGCCTACAGGCTAGACACATGATGTCATTATGGACCAAAGCAGTAACTCTGAAATTTGAATAGCATATTAGATCCCTTTTGGGCCCATGATTGTCTTTGCTTTATTGTAAATTATGAATTGTGATACAATTGAGCAATATAATGTTATGAGTTGTGAGTATGAAATATTTGAAAAATATAATAAAGTGAAATGATGTGACCTCTATATGCATTGTGTATTGGAATTACTTTACATTTTTATTATTATCAAAGTTTGTACCACTAGGTTTCGGCTTAGCGTGATTGTAATTCGTCGCGCAAGTATCATGGACGTTTTGGTAGAGCCGGAAAGTTTAATAGACCTGGTCGGGTCTAGGTTTGTATTTATTGAGCTTGAAGAGTTGTTTTGGGTACATCAAGATCAGAGCCAGTTGCCAACATGTACATTTTTTATATTATGTATGTTATGATATGTTTTTGAAGCATATATTGTAAATTGTAAAGAATGATTTGAATAATTTTGTTTAAGATGGGATTTTATATATAATGTTGATATATATATACCTATATATAAGTATTTTGAGAAAATATGGAGAAATTGAGAAGTACTGGTGAATTGATTTTATTTGGAGTGTTTGTTTTATGCAAGTTGTGTTTTGTTGAATTTTGGAAACGTTTAAATTACAAACAAAACTCTGGCGAATTTTTTCCAGAGATTTTCATATAAAATATTTATTTTGGTTTCCTATAACAAGCAAAGAATATTTATATACTATTTATTTTATATATTAATATTTGAAATATTAAAACAGAAATGTAAAAATTATTATTAAATCGGTCTGTGACATTTTTATACCATATATGCGTATTTTACATATACTGAAAATATGTATTGTACATATAAAGGGTATAAGGGTGTTACATTTATTTTAGTTTCAGAGCCTAGGTTTGAGGTTCTCGACCTATGTGGGATGATAGAGAGAGAAAATTGGCATAGAAAATGATTTTTCAATTGTAATGCATGCATTGGCACTGGCAATTTATTTGATTCCTAATGTGACAATGTCCATTTGATATAATGGATATGAGTTGAGATGGTATCTGGGTTGCATAGATCAGAGTGGCGCAGTGGAAACGTCATTCTAGAGATTATGGATTAAGAATTTTTAGAACTTTTATTTGAAATTTAAAATTTATAGCTGATTCAATTGATGAATAAGTGAAATTAGAAAAACAATCTAGGAAATAATTTGAGATATAAAAATAAAAGTTTTGAGAAATGAGCATGATAGTTACAGAAAATTTTATAGATGTACTGCAAAGTGATATTGTCTGAATTGTTTGACAAATCTAGAATTGTTGGATGAGTTTTAACTTTTAATAGAAAGTTTTTCTATATGTTAGAATCCAAATGCATAAAATTTTATACATTTTAAAGATGGATCTCTAATTAAGAAAAATAGAAGAACACAGATTGTTGGAGAATTTCAGCAACTCAGAATCTGTAGAAATTGAAAAACAAAATAAATCTAGAAACTATGGTAAACCAACCCAGAAAAATCTAAAATTTTACAAACAATATCATATGCATTCCTATAACATATGGTTAAAATTTCATGAATTTTTATTAAGGTTGAATGCCTGAAAAAAATGGACAACCGGGTGCTGCTAGAGAAATCATTAAAGAGACAGATTCTCTGATTTTGGAAGATTTAATTTTTAAATAAATTAAATCAACTTGGAAAAATCTCAAAATTTAAATATAAGTCCATATATGTGTCAAGTGCACATGGATAAAAGTTTACAATCTTTTATAAAGAATTGATAAGGAATATAAAAATTAAAAGTGAGATTGAAATGAAACTGAGAAAGTCATACAGTTTTGTGTAAGTAAGTAATAAATTAATTTTATAAGACAAATGAAAGAAGAAAATTATAAACATTTATATGCATATGGGTATAAGTATAGAAGGAATATGGATTTTTTAATAATTTTCAACAAAGAGTTCATAATTAAAATCAAAAAGTGAAATCATATATGATAGCGAATTATTTATTATGGAACAATGATGCATAATTTAGGGTTGAGTGTGTAAAATTAAAGTATCTAAATGGATGATATTAATTATTGTAAGGAAATGAATAAGTGTTGTTTAAAAGTAAATGTTATGATCTTAAGATTGAGAATGTGATATGGGTGAGACTTGGTGAAATTCATGTTGTTGGTTGTATTATATGAAATTTGAAATGGGTTTCCATAATTGTGAAAGTGATGTGTTTTGATGTTATATTAATATAAAAATAATGTTTATAAAGTTAGCTCTTGAAAGTAAGATTAATAGAATGAAGTTTAAGTAAAATAGTAAATTGGAAATTTAGAGTTGTAAGGGAATTTCGATGAGGATTGTTTAGATATTGATAGTTTAATGTTTAATAAGCATGGGAGTAATTTTGAATGAGTAATGTTACTTATAAAAGTACTAACTAAGGTGTAATGTCATCGATAATATAGAAATTTATTATGAAATAAAGGGAAATGATTAAGCAAGTGAAAATGAGTTACTTTAGTTAATTGAATTGGAAATGATGAAAATGGATATGAAAGGTGTGATCAATGCAAAAAAAAAATGTGAGAGAGATGTCACATTGGAAACGTGACTAAGATTTATGTGAAGTGTTAGAAAAAAAATATATAATAAGAAACTTATTTAAGAGATGGGCGAATTGTGTAAATTAGCATATGAACGAATGTGTATATGTAAGAGATGTTAATGATAATATTGTTGAAACATGAGTTAGGCTATTGATAGTCAAGTGATCAAGAGTAAATTGCTTTGAAACAGAGCTGAAACACGTTAACTTTTTGTGTATCAAAAGATTAGAAAATGAATATGTGATTTTTGCGATACGAACTTAACATTGTGATTGGAAATGTTTAAAGAAGAATGATAGAATGGCAGTATTTATTTATAAGCCACGGATGTGACCATTATTATGGCATGACCGTTGGATAGTTTTGGTGAGATTGATAGTTATGCTTCAAGAAACATGGTCAAGACTTATGGTTTGCATAGTTGTATCTTATAATTTTATGCTAGAAATTTGTTTATAGTTATAGAAAGTGTGGAAACAGAAGAGAATTGTAAAAATATGATGAGCTTTAAATGATGTATAAGAAAAGTGATTTGTGTAAATACGGTAACTATAAGAAATGTGAGAAAATGGTAAATGAAAGGAATTATGAAATGTGAGTAAGAGTTATAATAAATGTGTTTGAAAGTGGTATAAAATGAATAAGTTGATGAAAATGATGTGTAAAGTAAATGAGACTAGGGGAAGTGAATATTATCTGTAATGATGAATTCGAAGACAATTAAAATTTGAGAATAAATTTGACCTAATAGAATTAGGTCATGAATTGAAAACAAATTGATGAATTTAAAATAGATAAAAGGTTGGTCATAATAGAATAAGGTTGTGATGGTCATATTATGATTGTTAGATCAATTGATCCGAAATGTAATAAGTTTACAAGTATTTATTGAAATTCAATGTGTGTAGTTGTATTAAGAATATGCAAGCTATATGATAATGTGCATAATACAGCGTTTTGATATGTATATGTATATGAAAGGAGCTAAGTTATATTAGTTTCAAATAATTATAAGAGAAAAGTGTTAGCTATAGTATAATTGGAATGAATTTTAATAAGGAAATAAGATTTTGTTTTTGTATAATGGTGATATTAAATTAATATGTGGTAATTGTATAAAGAGTAGGATCAAAGTGAAGATGTGTAAAATTATTGTGTTAAGATAAAAGTTATTAACATTTGAATTTAAGGTGATGAGAATATATTTTTAAGATAATAAATTGATTAGATATCTTGAGTGCAATAGGTGTGTGGTGTATATATATTAAGGAGATGAACTAATTTTGTCTAATAACAATTCGATTGAAGATATAATAATCTGTTGTGACTGTTTGAGTAAATAGACAGTATAATGATGTGTTAGGGAATGGTAAAAAGGAAATTAAGAATGAACCTAAGGGGAAGAATAGAAATTATGTAATTTGGTAAAATAATGATTTGGATGATTTATAGTATACTGGATAATTTCGAGGACGAAATTATTTAAGGGGGAGAAAATTGTAACATCCGTGATTTTGGAGAAATTAAATAAGTATTTGGAGATATAAATTGTATATACTCAATATATATCTAGAGTATATATAACATATACATATGGTATATTAATTGTATATGTTGGATTAATACATTACATACTTAATATTTAATACACATATAAGGTACATTTGATGTGTATATAAGATACACATTACTTGTGCATATGTGTAATATCCTAAATTTTTGAAAAGTTCTAATTTTTGGAAATTTGATAAAATAAATTATAATTTAAATGGATAAATTAAATTAATAGTTTTAAATGAAAAATGAAGGGGTTTTAAATGAAAAATGGGATAATATATGTGATATATATGTAAAATATACATAACATATAAAAATCAACACTTTTTAAAAGAAAAGTCAAAGTAAAAGGGTATTTTGGTAATTAAATCTTAGAAATTTAAAATTAATAAAATAATTCAAAAATAAATTATTTTTGAATGGAAGAGGGAATTTAGGACTTTTAATTTATTAAATAATTAATTAATTATTAAATTATTTTAATATATATATATGGTTTAAAATTAAAGGGTGAAAGGAAAGAGAAATAAAAAAAATAATATCTTCTTCTTCTTCTTTCCTTCCAGGCCGAATTTCATGGCTTCAAGAGAGGGATTTGCTTCTTCCATACTCCAAAAATTGAAGAGATTTTAAGGATTCAAGTGGAGTTTTAGAAGTTTCTTCATCAATTAGTAAGCTTTCTTACCAAATTTTCAAATTCTATGGAAAAGTGTGTTATGTAAATTTTGAAATTCTATAGTAGCATGATTTAATTGCTTATTTGGATATGAATGAAGTTGTTTTGATTGGTTATTAATGATTTTAAGGTTGGATTAAAGAAATGATTGAGTTTGTGTAAGATTGGTGAAGAGAGAGAATTTAGTGTTATGTAATTTTTGGGGTTTTGAAATCATGGTTTTCAATTGTGTAAATTGATTTCAAATGAGTTTTTTTGATACATAAACAAGTATTTTAAAGTCAAATATTGGATTTGGTTGTGTTTGGTTGGAGTTTGAGAATGGAAGTGGAGATTTAGGGTTTTGGAAAAGTGATTTTTCAAAGTAGTTGAATTGTGTGATTTTATTTGATTAAGCATGTTGTTTAGTGTTAAATATGATGAATATAAGCTTGAAATGAGTAATGGATTGTGTTGGAATGGAAAAACTTCAATGGGGGGAGGTTATGCCATTTTTTAGATTTTGTGTATAAGAGTGTATTGTTATAATGTAAATGATTTAAATGTATTAAAATATGTTTTTAATGATATTAATAAACTTAAAACACTAATTTAAATGGCTTGATATGGTTTTTCAAAGTTAAAGTGAGGTGAAGCTTAATTTTGGGATTTGATTTAGAGTGATGTTTAAATATGGTTTGATGTTGAGAATACCTTAGAATATGATATTAAATGATTATGTATGATCACATTTGGTATAGGCATTGAGGGAGGTTGATTTGCTTCATCTAAGTGGTGAAGGGCAAGTTGGAAGGATAGGATTGGAGGTTGTATTAAGCTTGCTTTGGGTTGCTAGTAGAGGTATGTACAAACTTTGAGTATAATGCTTATATTTGCATAATATTTGGACTTAACACATTTTGGTTGAAAAATGTCTGAAGCTACTTGGTTCATTGATTGAGTATGAATGATGTGCTATGACATTTGTAATGTCATATATGTGTTAAACGCATTGTGAAAAGCCATTGATAATGCTAAATTGTGTAAAGTGTAAAATATGCATATTATGTGAAAATACCCAAAATAATTGGGTAATGTGTTGTGAATGCAAAAATGAGATATGTGGAATAATGAAATGAATTGATATTGATAAAAATGAGAAAAAAATTGAGAAAAGTGAGAAAAATGAGAAAGATGTGAAAAATGAGAAAAAAATGTGAAAATAAAGCAATGAGCCTAGTTTGATTATGAGAAATAAAATGAGAAATGAATTGTGAAAGTATTTGATAATGAGATAAATGAATTAATTGTGTGCCTAGTATGTTATTCAATTTTCAGAGTTCTGGGTTTGGCGGCATGCCTATGAATTGCTGGGCAGGTGAAAAGACCGGGTCGTAAGCCGAGCCCAGCTGATATATGATAAATATGATGTTTTTGGGGTGAAAAGACTGGGTCGTAAGCCTCAAAAATCGTAGCAGTCTAGCCGGGTTGAGGACCAAGATACTGGGGCCTAAGGGTCTCGCCGAGTTGAGGTCCAAGAGACTGGGGCTGTTACATTATCCATGGATATATATATTGCCTACAGGCTAGACACATGATGTCATTATGGACCAAAGCAGTAACTCTGAAATTTGAATAGCATATTAGATCCCTTTTGGGCCCATGATTGTCTTTGCTTTAATGTAAATTATGAATTGTGATACAATTGAGCAATATAATGTTATGAGTTGTGAGTATGAAATATTTGAAAAATATAATAAAGTGAAATGATGTGACCTCTATATGCATTGTGTATTGGAATTACTTTACATTTTTATTATTATCAAAGTTTGTACCACTAGGTTTTGGCTTAGCGTGATTGTAATTCGTCGCACAAGTATCATGGACGTTTTGGTAGAGCCGGAAAGTTTAATAGACCTGGTCGGGTCTAGGTTTGTATTTATTGAGCTTGAAGAGTTGTTTTGGGTACATCAAGATCAGAGCCAGTTGCCAGCATGTGCATTTTTGATATTATGTATGTTATGATATGTTTTTGAAGCATATATTGTAAATTGTAAAGAATGATTTGAATAATTTTGTTTAAGATGGGATTTTATATATAATGTTGATATATATATATATACCTATATATAAGTATTTATAGAAAATATGGAGAAATTGAGAAGTACTGGTGAATTGATTTTATTTGGAGTGTTTGTTTTATGCAGGTTGTGTTTTGTTGAATTTTGGAAACGTTTAAATTACAAACAAAACTCTGGCGAATTTTTTCCAGAGATTTTCATTTAAAATATTTATTTTGGTTTCCTATAACAAGCAAAGAATATTTATATACTATTTATTTTATATATTAGTATTTGAAATCTTAAAACAGAAATGTAAAAATTATTATTAAATCGGTCTGTGACATTTTTATACCCTATATGCGTATTTTACATATACTGAAAATATGTATTGTACATATAAAGGGTATAAGGGTGTTACATTTATTTTAGTTTCAGAGCCTAGGTTTGAGGTTCTCGACCTATGTGGGATGATAGAGAGAGAAAATTGGCATAGAAAATGATTTTTCAATTATAATGCATGCATTGGCACTGGCAATTTATTTGATCCCTAATGTGACAATGTCCATTTGATATAATGGATATGAGTTGAGATGGTATCTGGGTTGCATAGATCAGAGTGGCGCAGTGGAAACGTCATTCTAGAGATTATGGATTAAGAATTTTTAGAACTTTTATTTGAAATTTAAAATTTATAGCTGATTCAATTGATGAATAAGTGAAATTAGAAAAACAATCTAGGAAATAATTTGAGATATAAAAATAAAAGTTTTGAGAAATGAGCATGATAGTTACAGAAAATTTTATAGATGTACTGCAAAGTGATATTGTCTAATTTGATTATGAGAAATAAAATGAGAAATGAATTGTGAAAGTATTTGATAATGAGATAAATGAATTAATTGTGGGCCTAGTATGTTATTCAATTTTCAAAATTCTGGGTTTGGCGGCATGCCTATGAATTGCTAGGCAGGTGAAAAGACCGGGTCGTAAGCCGAGCCCAGCTGATAAATGATAAATATGATGTTTTTGGGGTGAAAAAACTGGGTCGTAAGCCTTAAAAACTGTAGCAGTCTAGCCGGGTTGAGGACCAAGATACTGGGACCTAAGAGTCTAGCCGGGTTGAGGTCCAAGAGACTGGGGCTGTTACATTATCCATGGATATATATATTGCCTATGGGCTAGACACATGATGTCATTATGGACCAAAGCAGTAACTCTGAAATTTGAATGGCATATTAGATCCTTTTTGGACCCATGCTTGTCTTTGCTTTAATGTGAATTATGAATTGTGATACAATTGAGCAATATAATGTTATGTGTTGTGAGTATGAAATATTTGAAAATTTTATAAAGTGAAATGATGTGACCTCTATATGCATTGTGTTTTGGCATTACTTTACATTTTTATTATTATCAAAGTTTGTACCACTAGGCTTCGGCTTAGAGTGATTGTAATTCATCCCGCAGGTGTCATGGACGTTTTGGTAGAGCTGGAGAGTTTAATAGACCTGGTCGGGTCTAGGTTTGTATTTATTGAACTTGGAGAGTTGTTTTGGGTACATCAAGATCAGAGCCAGTTGCCAGCATATACATTTTTTATATTATGTATGTTATGATATGTTTTTGAAGCATATATTGTAAATTGTAAAGAATGATTTGAATTATTTTGTTTAAGATGAGATTTTATATATAATGTTGATATATATATATACCTATATATAAGTATTTTGAGAAAATATGGAGAAATTGAGAAGTATTGGTGAATTGATTTTATTTGGAGTGTTTGTTTTATGCAGGTTGTGTTTTGTTGAATTTTGGAAATGTTTAAATTACAAAAAAAACTCTGGCGAATTTTTTCCAGAGATTTTCATATAAAATATTTATTTTGGATTCCTATAACAAGCAAATAATATTTATATACTATTTATTTTATATATTAGTATTTGAAATCTTAAAACAGAAATGTAAAAATTATTATTAAATTGGTCTGTGACATTTTTATACCATATATGCATATTTTACATATGCTGAAAATATGTTTTGTACATATATAGGGTATAAGGGTGTTACAACTTATCACCTACACCAAGGTAGTAACTGCAAATGCGTGGAGCAAATCTTTGAGAAACAGGGGTCGGGGTATTAAATACTGAGGCTGAAGGCCTTTGCCTCTACCGCTGTGATGATCTACCAAACTGCCCTTGACTCTCACTAAGACTTTAGGAAAAATCCTCTGGCCCTTTCTTTTGAGACAATGACTCCATCTCAACCTCAGATCTCTTGCCACTACTCCCCTCCGCATTAGCAACTGCTGCAAGCCCTTGGACCTTTTCAACATTTCCTGCAACAGATACTAATTTGGTGAAATCCTCATATTGTTGTAGCCACATGACACATAATAGATAGCTTCAAACGTTCCTCAAACCTCCTACTTCTATCTATATCATCAGACAACAGATCCCCTATATACTTACTCAACCGAATGAATTCCTTCCCATATTTTGTAACTGTCTTTTGGCCCTGCTTCAAACTCAGAAATTCCTTCTTCTTGGCATCTTTATACTCTCGAGGAGTATACTTCTTCTCAAATTCTCATAAAAAATCTCTATATGACAACACTGGTAGATCAACCAACCCATGAGGTATAGTCTTCTACCAGTCATAGGCATCTTCCTGCAAAAGAGACAAAGCATAGTCAAACTTCTCTTATGCAGTGGCCTACAACTGGATGAATACCCTCTAAACTCTATCCATCCATTACTCCACCTCGGCTAGATCAACACTACTGATAAAGTTTGTAGTCCCTTACTTCCTTAGTTTATCATACTTTCTGGTTAGTGATTATTGTTACTGATGCTACTGCACTGGGGCTTTACGAAGCAACTTCGCCATCTGCTATAACCAAACTGGCACAGCCTCTTGAGCTACTCATCTTGTTGATACTGACGCCTCCCCAGCAGCTCCAAAACTAACTACAACAACACCCTCTTTGGGCACAACACTATCTGCACTTCCTTCACTAAACCGGTGCATCCTAGACCCCATATCAACCTATATCTATTACAATTATAAACATTACCACATTAGAGACAATTCAAATGCCAGTGTATATGCATGTATGACAATTTAAAATCATTTTTAAAATTCCTTTTCTCTCTTTTAAAACCCACATAGATAGAGAACCTCAAACCTAGGCTCTGATACTAAAATAAATGTAACACCCTTATGCCCTATATATGTATAGAACATATACCCTGTATATGTAAAATACGTATATCATATATAAGAATGTTAACATCTTAATTATTTAAAAATTTCCATAATTATAAAAAAAATATTTTAACACTTAAAATATATTTTAATAGCTAAATTAATATCTACATTAGTAATAAAATTACCAAAATACAATTTTAATGAAAAACCTCTAGGAAAAAAATTGATAGAGTTTTGTCTATATTTCAGACGTCCCAAAATAGCAAGCATTCACAACTTGCAAGAAAACACACTCCCAAAAATATTTTACTCATTCATTTCTCCAAAATTTCCCAAAGACTCATCTTTCATCCAACATTACAATACATATACATATTTATTGAATGTACATCAACAAACTTTAATAATTTTATAACTTTAATACATGCCCTTATACAATATACACATAATTAAATATAAAGTAGAGATATATACATAATATGCCAGTGGACTAATCTCGTGGTAAAAATAGACTTCAAGAGCAATCAACCAAAAATCTAGACTTGACCAGGTCTAGCAAAACTCTTTGGACCCTCCAAAACTACCCTATCACCTGCGCAATGGAATTCAATCGCGCTAAGCTAAAATCCTAGTGATACATACTTCAGTACTGAAAATGACATTATAAAAATAATGATATAAAATGCACTATGATCCAATGTCAAGCAACATATACATAATTATATCTACTTATCAATCATCCACACACATTGGGCCCAAAAGTCCTTATATATTGATCTAGTTCTAGAAATATTATTTTTGTCCATCTCAATTATCATGACACCAACATGTCTTACCTTAGGTGCAATAATATCTGTGACAACAGTGTGTCTCGCCCGAAGGTATAATAGTATCTGTGACACCAGTGTGCCTCACCCAAAGGTGTAATAACATTTGTGACACCAGTATGTCTCACCTGAAGATGTAATCACAACCAGCAACAATTCTCTGGAACTAGAATCTATATAAGGTAAACATGCAATCACATTTCTCATATTCCATTTTTCTCTTATTTTTCACATTTCATATTCTTTTTCCACTTTTCCACTCATAATCAATATCATTAGTACATGCATTACAAATGTGGCTAACTTCCACATTTTAGTGAATAATTTGCACTCTCCATAATTTACACCTACCATCATTTCTAACCATTCTTAAATGGCTTATCATTCCACATTCAAATCCTATTAAGCATTGTTACTTCAAACAATGCCTAACATACACATTCTTCAAAACTCAAGTAACATAGCACATACATTATATGCATTGCATTATGGTTTAAATAATGAAATCAATTAACATAACTATCAATGTATGTACTAGCCTCTTAATGAAATAATGGAAGTCGAATTTCTACTCCACTGCAAATTCTTCTATTGCCCTTTCACCACTAAGTTGTGGGAATTCAATCCTACTCACTACCTAATCAAAATGTAAGTATATATAACTATTTAGATCACTTTTTAAGGTATTTTAACTATGAAACATCAATGAAACTTCATTCCCACCAACTTTCAAATTTTTGCCCTAACTCTCTTCAATTTTGGAAAATCATTCCAATTCATTCCAAATTGCATTTTAAATTCATTTCAACAATTGGAATCATTTTGTAACATGTTTTAAATAATTAAACACAATTTACATCCATTCTTTAGCAAATTTCTTTCCAAACCCTAATTACCTCACTAACCCATTCAAACTTCCACTAAACCTAAATAAATCTACTTGTGAACAGGAATTTTTGCCCCCACTCCCACGTGGAATGGTTCTTGTGACTTCGGCACTGTTAGGCTTAGGCCTTAAAGAATACGGACCTAAACCCGAAGAAAATGGAGTCTCCACTCGGACAGGCCGGGAAAAAGAAAGGGGTGGATGACTCAATTCCTAAGGAATCTCCAACCCTCTCATGGGAAAGTTGGGTACATGTGGGGAAGGTGAGAAATGACCCAGCACCCCCACAATGCCCGGTTCATTAGAACCAGCCTCCTTTTCAGGTATTAATATTATAGAATTCTTAATTATAACGATGTTATCCATACTACATACAATTGTAAGAATAAATAAATATTTCATTAAAAATCATAGCAATGTTCAAACAAAATAAATAAATGGACACCCAACCGAGGATGGAAATGTGTCCTTACATCATCTAATATCTAAAAGAAAATAAATAAAATAGGATACCCACCAATTGGTGAAAACGTATCCTTTACATCCATCCAAAGCTTAAAGATAAATCGAATTACATGATACTTAACAATTGAGGTACCCAATTATGGAAACATACCTCTTACAATTTCTTAAAACTAAAAATAAATCAAAGCATTCCAATATTCATCATAAAATCAAGTAAGAAAAAATCATCCATTGAGCCATGAAATAAATCATCCATTAACATATATCATAAATATACATCTAAGTAATAAACATAGAAACTAGGGTTTTAGATTTCAACTAGGGTTTATTGGGGAAATTTAGGGTCTACAGAGTTCTTATTTTAAAACTTATGATTTTAGGATTTTGGAAGTTTTATGAAAATAATATTAAGGTTTAGGGTTTAAGTAAATAAAATTGAAGCTTATGAAAATAGAATTAAAAGTTAGGTATTTGGAAAGAATAGGCTACTGTGATAATTTGGAAAAACATAATTATTACTACTATTTAATAAAAGCTAATCTACTGTGATAATCAAGTTAAAAGAGAACTAATTATGGTTTTTTAAGGGAACAAAATTTAGGTTTTAAGAAAACAAAACTTAAGATTTAGGTTTTATAGAGTGGTTAGGGTTTGAATTAAATAGATTAAAGCTCTTAAGTTAACTACTATAAATTTAAAAAATTAAAAGCGACTATCCAATTGCAATTATCAATTTTGATGTATCAATTGCTACTGTATGAGAATTAATTTTGACAATTAAAATTTAAATACACATACCTACGTTTGAAGGCTCCACCAAAATTGTTGATGAAATTCTTGGCCGAGCTTAACACCAAGACAAAATGCTTGCTTGCTTGCTGCCTTGATTACTTTTTGTAGCTTTATTGTTGCTTGTCTCATTTTAAATTTCCAAAGTCTAGTACCTGAATCAATTGCTAAGAAAAAGTTCAAATAATTATGGAGTAAAATTTTTCCCTTTCTGTATGTTTTTAATATGGTATTTAAAGACAATTAAAAGAAAAACCCTATCATGGTAAGAAAATTAAAAACTATTAAGGAAATAAAATTCAAACCGAGTAAAATAAGATTTTGGCAAAAATCGGCAGGGCGCGAGCCGTTGGGCTAGACTGTTGTAACACCCTTATACCCTATATACATACAATACATATTTTCAGCATATGTAAAATATGCATATACGGTATAAAAATATCACAGACCGATTTAATAAAAATTTTCACATTTCTGTTTTAAGATTTCAAATACTAATATATAAAATAAATAGTATATAAATATTCTTTGCTTGTTATAGGAATCCAAAATAAATATTTTATATGAAAATCTCTGGGAATAATTCGCCAGAGTTTTGTTTGTAATTTGGACATTCCCAAAATTCAACAAAACACAACCTGCATAAAGCAAACACTCCCAATAAATTCAATTCACCATTTCATCAATACTTCTCAATTTCTCCATATTTTCTCAAAATACTTATATATAGATATATAAATTAACAACACATATAAAATTCCATATGAACAAATTATTCAAAACTTTCTTTACAATTTACATTATATACTTCCAAAAACATATCATAACATATATAATATCAAAATACATTGTAATATCAAATATCTATATGTTGGCAACTGGCTCTGATCTTGATGTATCCAAAAATAACTCTTCAAGCTCAATAAATACAAACCTAGACACGACCAGGTCTAGTAGAACTCTCTTGCTCTACCAAATCATCCATGACACCTGTGCGACGAATTACAATCGCGCTAAGCCGAAGCCTAGTGGTACAAACTTTGATAATAACAATAAAAGTCAATGCAATGCCAATGCACAATGCATATAGATGTCACATCATTCTACTTTCTTATATTTTTCAAATATTTCATAATCACAACTCATAGCATTATATTGCTCAATTGTATCATAATTCATAATTCACATTAAAGCAAAGACAAGCATGGGCCCAAAAAGAATCTAATATGCTATTCAAATTTTAGAGTTACTGCTTTGGTCCATAATGACACCATGTGTCTAGCTCTGTAGGCAATATATCCATGGATAATGTAATAGCCCTAGTCTCTTGGACCTCAACCCAGCTAGACCCTTAGGCCCCATTATCTTGGTCCTCAACCCGGCTAGACTGCTATAGTTTTTGAGGCTTACGACTAGTCTTTTCACCCCAAAAATATCATATTTATCAGCTGGCCTGGATTACGACCCAATCTTTTCACCATTCCAGCGTTTAGCCCGTAGGCAATCATAGGCTTGCCGCCAAACCTAGAACTCTGAAAATTAAATAACATACTAGGCACACAATTTATTCATATTTCTCATTATCAAACTCTTTCATAATTTCTTTATCAAAACTTTTCTCATTTTCTCATGATCAAACTAGGCACTTTGCCTTATTATATCATCTTTTTCTCATTTATTTTTCATTTATTCATTTTTCTCATAATTAATCTCTTTCTCATTTTCACATATTCAATCTAGGCACATTGCCTTATTTTCACATTTTTTTCTCATTTTTCACATTTTTCTCACTTTTCTCATTTTTATCAATATCAATTCATTTCATTATTCGACATATCTCATTTTTGCATTCACAACACATTACCCAATTACTTTGGGTATTTTCACATAATATACATATTTCACATTCTACACAAGTTAGCCATTATCAATGGCTTTTCACAATGCATTTAACACATATATGACATTACAAATGTCATAGCACATTATTCATACTCAATCAATGAACCAAGTAACTTAACAAATTTTCCAACCAAAATTTGTTAAGGCCAAATGTCATGCAAATATAAATAATATATTCAAAGTTTGTACATACCTCCACTAGCAACCCAAAGCAAGCTTAACACAACCTCCAATCTTATCCTTCCAACTTGCCCTTCACCACTTGGATGAAGCAAATCAACCTCCCTCAATGCCTATACCAAATGTGATCATATATAATCATTTAATATCACATTCTAAGGTATTCTCAACATCAAACCATAATTAAACATTACTCTAAACCAAATCCCAAAATTAAGCTTCACCTCACTTTAACTTTGAAAACCATATCCAGCCATTTAAATTGGTGTTTTAAGTTTATTAATATCATTAAAAACAAGTTTTAGCATGTGTAAACTAATTACATTAATTAACCACATGCTTATGCTGAAAACCCTAAAATGGCATAACCTTATCCATTGAAGGATCTCCATTCCAACTCAATCCAATTATCATTTCAATCTTATTTCTACCTCTTATACCATTAAATAACATGATTTAACTATTAAAATCAAACAATTAATCATTCTTTAAAAATTCACTTTTCCAAAACCCTATGTAACACCCCTATACCCCGTATACGTACACAGCATGCTATTACAATCATAATATACGTATACTGAATATAGGAATGCCACAGTTTACTAACAAACGACTCACTTCTTTTAAAATAATATAAGCAGACTCAAAATATTTAAGTTATATTATAAAACACAATAGATAAAATGTTTATTCAAAACGCAGCGGAAAGTATAACAAATATTTACAAATACATATACATCAAAACTCAAGTTTTACAAAACATAAAATATATACATGTTTGGCAGTATGTCTTTGATCTTTAAGCTCCACTATCAACACCTCAAAATCTAGACTTTACTCGGTCTAGAGGAACTCTCCGATTCTTCCCTGTCACTTGCGCGACGAATCACACTCGCGCTAAGCCAACGGCTTAGTGGTACAAACTACAATAATACTATGCTTCAATGCAATGCCAATGTCACACAATCAATTTTCATACACCATTCAAAAGGATATTATATTTTAAAACCTTACATTGTTCAATATCATATCAAAACATTCATGTTGTATCTTCATAGTTTCATTACTCAACATAGCTTCCCATGCCACATTTAAAAACATATTACACATCATGTATCTCATTATTCATTGGTTTCACAATTCAAGAATCACATTAAAAACAAAGACAAGCATGGGCCCAAAAAGAAACTAATATGCCATTCAACTTTCACATTTATCATTATCATTATCCCAACTAGGCTTCAAGGATTTATGTTCAACCAAGCTTCAAGGGGAACAAAGCATGCTAAGTATCAACCCAACTTGGCTTCAAGAACCAAACCCAACCTAGCTTCAAGGGTTGTAACATCTCAATTAGGCTTCAAGGACTAGACCCAACCAAGCTTCAAGGGGAGTTAAGCATGCTAAACTTCAACCCAACTTGGCTTCAAGGATCAAGCCCAACCTAACTTCAAGAGATTGTTACTATAGGCATGCCACCAATAACAAAACTCTGAAAATGGAATAACACATTAGACACACGATTCATTCATATTTCATTATCAATTTCATTCTCATTTTCTCATCATCACTTAGGCAACCATGCCTCAACCATCTCATTTGCATCATTATCATTATAGCCAACAACCATGGCTCCTCATCTCATCAATAGAGTATACATAATTAAATGCATTGAATATCATCATCTAGGCAAACATGCCCCACTTATTTCATTTGAATCATCATAACCAATCACATTGGCTTCACAATTCATTATATCTCAATTCATCATTCAAATGTACACAACCAATTGCATTAACATACATTTTAAATGCTCATCAATCATTCACATTATACAAATCATAACATTCATCAAATGTATTAACAATGTAATCAATTACTTAACATATGTACAACCAAATATGTTAAGTATAAAAATCATGTAAATATATGCAACCATGTAGTTTGTACTTACCTTGAAACCAACTCACACCAATCTATACACTTCCTCCTCCAAGAATCCTCAACACTTAGGTTAGGGCAATTCAACTTCTTCACAACCTAAACCAAAGGTAATCATATACACTCACTTAGAAATACATATAAGATAGTAAAGCTAAGAACCAACTAGGGCAAACTCTAACCATGACACGCTCAACAACACGGGTGTGTCCCGGACCGTGCCCTAACTCCACAACACAGAAGCTTTGACTCGCTCAGAACCACGGGCGTGTCACTGAACGTGTAATACATTCTCTCTCACAGAAACATTGACAAGTCCAACAACATGGGCGTGCTCATGGCCGTGTCAATCCTTCATCCACACAGTAGCTATGACGCGCTCAGTGACATGGGCGTGTCACTGGACGTGTAAATGCTACTACAACACAGAACCATTGACACGCCCAAAGACTTGGCCGTGCTCATGGGCGTGTCAGGCCAAAAAAATATAGATTCCGGCAACAACAACCTCACATCCAACAATCCACTTACTTCTACCATTTTCCACTTTAAACAAACTTAACTAAACACACCCAAAAATCCTAACAAACTTGAAAAACACAAAAACAACTCAAAACATACATCAACCACCAATCATAATCATCACCACAAACCCAAAACACAACCGCAACACTTTCTCTTCCAACAAACTTACTCTTTCCTTCGATCCAACCCCAAAATCCAAAAATCAAAAGAACCAAACACTCTTAAACACACCACACCACAATCAAACAAATACATATCAACCCCAACCTCAACTCACAAACTCAAAGAAAATCAAAGAATCAAGTGGAAAACTTACCAAAGATGAAGAAACTCTTAAATTTCCAACTTGATCACTTAAATCTTCCTTCAATCTTGAGTTTGAAAGATCAAATCTCTCTCTTGCTCTCTTGCTATGAAGTGCCGGCCAAATCAAAGAAAAGAAAAGGAAAGACAATGGCCACGAAGAAGAAAGAAAGAAAGAAAGAAGAAAAGAAAGAAAACAAAGTCAAACACTCAACCTTCTCTCTCCTCAAAACCCTCTCCTCCAAGCATTTAATATTAAAATATATCATTTAATCTCTTCCACTCACTTAATATTCTTATAATTAATTTCATTAATTCAAAAATAAATAAATATCTTCTTTGACTATAACTCCCTTTGACTTGTGTATATGTTGTATAAATTTCTATATATACAACATATACACTCTCTTCACTTCTTTCTCTTTCCAATTACACATATACATTAAATCCAATTATAACAAAAATTCCAAAACTATTAGGGTGTACTTTGGGATATTACACCCTAAATCAATACTTTAACTAAATCCATCATTTGATTTTAAAATCCTTGTTTATGCATCAACAACACATTTGGAACCAATTTGCACAATTAAACTCATGATTTCAAAAACTCAAATGTTCCATAACTCTAAATTCTCTCTCTTCACCAAACTCAACTCAAATTCAATAATTTCTTAAATATAACCTTAAAATCATTGTTAATCACTTAAAATAACTTCATCCATATCCAAATATATAAATAAATCTTAGAACTTCAAAAACCAAAAACACACATATTCAAATTTTCATGGATATCCAAAGAAAAAGTGAGTAAACTTACTAATTAAAGAGGAAAACCTTAAAAATCCACTTGAAACTTTGTAAATATTTCAATTAAATGAGTTTGGAAGAAGCAAATCCCTCTCTTGAAACCATGAAAGTCGGCCTTGAAGGAAAGAAGAAGAAGAAGATAAAAAAAAAGTGATTTTCTCTTTCCTCCCACTCACATTTTCAACCTTATATATATATTATTATTTTAATATATTTTTAATTAATTAATTGATTAATTATTTAATTAATTAAAACTCCAAAATATTATCTTCCATCCAAAATTATTTAATTTTGAATTATTTTATTAATTTTAAAATTTTTTAAGATTTAATTACCAAAATACCATTTTACTTTGACTTTTTTTTTAAAAAGTGTTGACTTTTATATGTTATATATATTTTACATATATACCACATATATATTCCACTTTTTCATTTAAAATCTCTTCATTTTTTATTTAAAACCATTAATTTAATTTATCCATTTAAATTATAATTTATTTTATTAAATTTTCAAAAATTAAATTTTTTTTAAAAAAAATTGGAATAAGTAATGTGTATATTATATACACATCAAATGTATCATTTATGTGTATTAAATATATTAAGTATGTAATGTATTAATCCAACATATACAATTAATATACCATATGTATATGTTATATATACTCTAGATATATATATTGAGTATATATAAAATTTTATATCTCCAAAATCACGGATGTAACAATTTTCTCCCCCTTAAATAATTTCGTTCTCAAAATTATCCAGAACGGTAATAAATCATCCAAATCATTATTTCATCAAATTACATAATTTCTATTCTCCCCCTTAGGTTCATTCTCAATTACCTTTTTACCATTCCATAACTCATCATTATACTGTCTATTTACTCAAACAGTCACAACAGATTATCATATCTTCTATCGAATTGCCATTAGACAAAAATTAGTTCATCTCTTTAATATATATACCCACACACCTATTGCACTCAAGATATTTGATCATTTCATTATCTTAAAAATTGATTCTCATCACCTTAAATTCAAATGTTGATAACTTTTATCTTAACACAATAATTTTACACATCTTCACTTTGATCCTACTCTTTATACTATTACCACATATTAATTTGACATCACTATTATACAATAGCAAAATCTTATTTCCTACATAAGATTCATTCCAATTATACTATAACTAACACTTTTCTCTTATAATTATTTGAAACTAATATAACTTAGCTCCTTTCATATGCATATACATATCAAAACGTTGTATTAAGCACATTATCATATAGCTTGCATATTTTTAATACAACTACACACATTGAATTTCAATAAATACTTGTAAACTTATTACATTTCGGATCAATTGATCTAACTATCACAATATGACCATCACAGCCTTATTCTATTATGACCAACCTTTAGTCTATTTTAAATTCATCAATCTGTTTTCAATTCATGACCTAATTCTATTAGGTCAAATTTATTCTCAAATTTTAATTCTCTTCGAATTCATCATTACAGATTCTATTCACTTCCCCTAGTCTCGTTTACTTTACACATCATTTTCATCAATTTTTCCATTTTATACCACTTTCAAACACATTCATTATAACTCTTACTCACATTTCTTATAGTTACCATATTTACAAAAATTACTTTTCTTACACATTATTTGAAGCTCATTATATTTTCACAATTCTCTTCTGTTCCACACTTTCTATAATTATAAATAAATTTCTAACATAAAATTATAAGATACAACTATGCAAACCATAAATCTTGACCATGTTTCTTGTAGCATAACTATCAATCTCACCAAATCTATCCAACGGTCATGTCATCTCAAGCCCATGCCCGTGGATAACAAAACTAATCAGTCAATATACTAAACAAATCATACGACCATGGCATAATAATGGTCATGCCTGTGGCTTATAAATAAATACTGCTCCTCTATCATTCTTCTTCAAACATTTCCAATCACAACATTAAGTTTGTATCTCAAAAATCACATATTCATTTTTTTTAATCTTTTGCTACACACAAAGTTAACACATTTCAGCTATGTTTCAAAGCAATTTACTTTTGATCACTTCTGTTTCAAAATAATTTACTCTTAATCACTTGATCATCATTAGCCTAACTCAAGTTTCAACAATATTATCATTAACATCTCTTACATATACACATTCGTTCATATGCTAATTTTACACAATTTCCATTTATTACTCCATTTCTAATCTATCTCTTATAAAAATTTTAATTCATTTTTTTTTCACTTCCATACTGTCTTCATTATACTTTCCTTTTCCTTACAATCTCTTATTTATATGCATATACTTTAGGCCCAAAACACTATACAATCATCAAGTTCAGTTGTTACAATAACAATTTCACCATCCAACGCTGCTCGAGTCTATTCTCAATCTCAATTTCAATTTCATCACATGACCTAACTCTACGCAGGTCAAGACCTAATCTCTCTTAGATATATTAATACTAGCAATATCATTCTCAATATCACTAGAAACGTATTTGTATAAGGTAGTAAACACTTGATAACATTTTTTTTTAATCATCCACATACACCTTCATAAGTCATAATCACAATGTCACTTACTTTCCACATTTTCTTACATATCATATTTGTGTTCATATAGAAAAAATTCTCATCACACAAATCATACAATTATACTCAATTCCTCTTTTACATACAACCTATACAAAGTTAACATTTATCACCTTTCAGAGAACATTATCATTTCTCATTCTTTTGACATTACTTAGGTTATTCACCAATTCAACATATATATACACTCTGACCACAACATAATTAACATCTATCTTATTTAATCGCCCATCTTTTAAATAAGTTTCTTATTATATTTATTTTTTTTCTAACACTTCACATAAATCTTAGTCACATTTCCAATGTGACATCTCTCTCACATTTTTTTTTATGAATTGATCACACCTTTCATATCCATTTTCATCATTTCCAATTCAATTAACTAAAGTAACTCATTTTCACTTGCTTAATCATTTCCCTTTATTTCATAACAAGTTTATATATTATCAACCACATTACACCTTAGTTAGTACTTTTATAAATAATATTACTCATTCAAAATTATTCCCATGCTTATTAAACATTAAACTATCAATATCTAAACAATCCTCATCGAAATTCCCTTACAACTCTAAATTTTTAACTTACTACTTTACTTAAACTTCATTCTATTAATCTCACTTTCAAGAGCTAACTTTATAAATATTATTTTTATATTAATATAACATCAAAACACATCACTTTCAAAATTATGGAAGCCTATTTCAAAAATTCAAATTTCATGTAATGCAACCAACAACATGAACCTCACCAAATCTCATCCATATCACATTCTCAATCTCAAGATCATAACATTTACTTTTAAACAACACTAATTAACATCATCAATTAGATATCCTACGTTTACATACTCAAACCCTAAATCACGTATCATTCATTTTTTTTATGAACTCTTTGTTCTAAATTATTAAAACTCCATATTCCTTTTTCATACATCTACCCGTATGCATATAAATTTTCTTAATTGTTCTTATTCATTTGTCCCATGAAATTAATTTATTACTCATGTACACAAAATTGTTTGACTTCCTTAGTTTCATGTCACTCTTACTTTCAATTTTTATATTCATTACCAATTCTTTATAAAAACTTGTAAACTTTTATCCATGTGCACTTGACACATATATGGACTTATATTTAAAGTTTTAGATTTTTCCTAGTTGATTTAATATATTTAAAAATTAAATCTTCCAAAATTAGAGAATCTGTCTCTTTAATAATTTCTCTGGTAGCACTCGGTTGTCCATTTTTTCCAGGTATCATACCTTAATAAACATTCATGAAATCTTAACCATATGTTATAGGAATACATATGATATTGGGTGTAAATTTTCAGATTTTTCTGGGTTGGTTTACCATAGTTTCTAAAATTATTTTTTTTTAATTTCTACAGATTTTGAGTTGCTGAAATTACTCCAACAATATGTGTTCTTCTATTTTTTTTAATTAGAGATCCATCTTTCAAATTCTTAAAATTTTATACATTGGATTCTAACATATAGAAAAACTTTCTATTAAATATTCAAACTCATCCAACATTTCTAGATTTGTCCAAAAATTCAGACAATATCACTTTGCGGTACACCTATAAAATTTTCTATAACTATCATGCTCATTTCTCAAAATTTTTATTTCATATCTTAAATTATTTCATAATTTTTTCTTAATTTCACTTATTCATCAATTGAATCAGCTATGAATTTTAAATTTCAAATAAAAGTTCCAAAAATTCTTAATCCATACACTCCAGAATGATGTTTCTATTGTGCCACTCTGATCTATATAATCAAGACGCCATCTCAACTCATATCCATTATATCAAATGGACATTGCCACATCAGGGATCAGATAAATTGCCAGTGCCAATGCATGCATCACAATTGAAAATTATTTTTTTTATTCCAATTTTCTCTCTCTAACAACCCACCTAGGAAGAGAACCTCAAACCTAGGCTCTGATACCAAAATAAATGTAACACCCTTATACCCTATATACGTACAATATATATTTTCAGCATATGTAAAATACGCATATATGGTATAAAAATGTCACAGACCGATTTAATAAAAATTTTCACATTTCTGTTTTAAGATTTCAAATACTAATATATAAAATAAATAGTATATAAATATTCTTTGCTTGTTATAGGAATCCAAAATAAATATTTTATATGAAAATCTTTGAAAAAATTCACTAGAGTTTTGTTTGTAATTTGGACGTTTCCAAAATTCAACAAGACACAACCTGCATAAAGCAAACACTCCTAATAAAAATCAATTCACCATTTCACCAATACTTCTCAATTTCTCCATATTTTCTCAAAATACTTATATATAGATATATAAATTAACAACACATATAAAATCCCATCTGAACAAATTATTCAAAACTTTCTTTACAATTTACATTATATACTTCCAAAAATATATCATAACATATATAATATCAAAATGCATTATAATATCAAATATATACATGCTGGCAACTGGCTCTGATCTTGATGTATCCAAAAATAACTTTTCAAGCTTAATAAATACAAACATAGACCCGACCAGGTCTAGTAGAACTCTTCGGCTCTACCAAATCATCCACGACACCTGCGCGACAAATTACAATCACGCTAAGCCGAAGCCTAGTGGTACAAACTTTGATAATAACAATAAAACTCAATGCAATGCCAATGCACAATGCATATAGATGTCACATCATTCTACTTTCTTATATTTTTCAAATATTTCATATTCACAACTCATAGCATTATATTGCTCAATTGTATCATAATTTGTAATTCACATTAAAGCAAAGACAAGCATTGGCCCAAAAAGAATCTAATAAGCAATTCAAATTTTAGAGTTACTGCTTCGGTCCACAATGACACCATGTGTCTAGCCCATAGGCAATATATCCATTGATAATGTAACAGCCCCAGTTTCTTGGACCTCAGCCCGGCTAGACCCTTAGGCCCCAGTATCTTGGTCCTCAACTTGGCTAGACTGCTACAGTTTTTGAGGCTTACGACCCAGTCTTTTCACCCCAAAAATATTATATTTATCAGCTGGCCTGGCTTACGACCCAGTTTTTTCACCATTCCAGTGTTTAGCCCGTAGGCAATCATAGGCATGCCGCCAAACCCAGAACTCTGAAAATTGAATAACATACTAGACACACAATTTATTAATATTTCTCATTATCAAATTCTTTCATAATTCCTTTATCAAAACTTTTCTCATTTTCTCATGATCAAAATAGGCACATTGCCTTATTATATCATCTTTTTCTCATTTATTCTCATTTATTCATTTTTCTCATTATTAATCTCTTTCTCATTTTTACATATTCAATCTAGGTACATTGCCTTATTTTCACTTTTTTTTTCTCATTTTTCACATTTTTCTCACTTTCCTCATTTTTATCAATATCAATTCATTTTATTATTCCACATATCTCATTTTTGCATTCACAACACATTACCCTATTACTTTGGGTATTTTCACATAATATACATATTTCACATTCTACACAATTTAGCCATTATCAATGGCTTTTCACAATGCATTTAACACATATATGACATTACAAATGTCATAGCACCTTATTCATACTCAATCAATGAACCAAGTAACTTAACACATTTTCCAACTAAAATGTGTTAAGTCCAAATGTCATGCAAATATAAACAATATATTCAAAGTTTGTACATACCTCCACTAGCAACCCAAAGCAAGCTTAACACAACCTCCAATCCTATCCTTCCAACTTGCCTTCACCACTTGGATGAAGTAAACTAACCTCCCTCATTTCCTATACCAAATGTGATCATACATAATCATTTAATATCACATTCTAAGGTATTCTCAACATCAAACCATAATTAAACATCACTCTAAACAAAATCCCAAAATTAAGCTTCACCTCACTTTAACTTTGAAAAACATATCAATCCATTTAAATTAGTGTTTTAAGTTTATTAATATCATTAGAAACATGTTTTAGCATGTTTAAACCAATTACATTAATTAACCACATACTTATGCTTAAACCCCTAAAATGGCATAACCTTCACCATTGAAGGATCTCCATTCCAACTCAATCCAATTATCATTTCAGTCTTATTTCTACCACTTATATTATTAAATAATATGATTTAAGCATTAAATTCAAACAATTAATCATTCTTTAAAAATTCACTTTTTCAAAACCCTAAATCAATACTACCATCTTCAAACTCTATCCAAACTTAACAAAATCCATCATTTGATTTTAAAATCATTGTTTATGCATCAAAACAACACATTTGGAACCAATTTGAACAATTAAAACTCATGATTTCAAAAACTCAAATGTTCCATAACCCTAAATTCTGTCTCTTCACCAAACTCAACTTAAATTCAACCATTTCTTAAATATAACCTTAAAATCATTGTTAATCACTTAAAATAACTTCATCCATATCCAAATATATAAATAAATCTTAGAACTTCAAAAATCCAAAACACACATATTCAAACTTTCATGGAAATCCAAAGAAAAAGTGAGTAAACTTACTAATTAAAGAGGAAAACCTTAAAAATCCACTTGAAACTTTGTAAATATTTCAATTAAATGAGTTTGGAAGAAGCAAATCCCTCTCTTGAAGCCATGAAAGCCAGCCTTGAAGGAAAGAATAAGAAGAAGATGAAAAAAAAAGGTAATTTCCCCTTTCCTCCCACTCAAATTTTCAACCTTATATATATTATTATTTTAATATATTTTTAATTAATTAATTAATTAATTAATTAAAACCCCAAAATATTATCTTCCATCCAAAATAATTTATTTTTTAATTATTTTATTAATTTTAAATTTCTAAGATTTAATTACCAAAATATCTTTGACTTTTCTTTTAAAAAGTGTTGACTTTTATATGTTGTATATATTTTACATATATATCACATATATATTTCACCTTTTCATTTAAAATCCCTTCATTTTTTATGTAAAACTATTAATTTAATTTATCCATTTAAATTATAATTTATTTTATTAAATTTTCAAAAATTAAAACTTTTAAAAAAAATTGGGATAAGTAATGTGTATCTGATATACACATCAAATGTACCTTATAGGTGTATTAAATATATTAAGTATGTAATGTATTAATCCAACATATACAATTAATATACCGTATATATATGTTATATATATTTTAGATATATATATTGAGTATATATAAAATTTTATATCTCCAAAATCACGGATGTAACAACTGGCATATGGGCTGCTGCGGGCTGGCTAGTGAGATAGGCTGTTGTACGAGGATTCAATAGGTTGTGGCCAATTTACAGTAAGCACACCTGCGCCGAATTAGCCCAAGCCAATTCGTCGCGCTTGCAGCTGCCGTAGCTGATTTTTTTATTTTTTATTTATATATATATATTTTTAAAAAATAAATATAATTAATAAATAATAAATATTATTAAAATAAAATAAAGATGAATAATAAATAATAAGTAAAATAAATATTATATTATTAAAAATAATAAATATTAAAATAAATAATATATACCACGAAATTATTTTGGACTGTTTTAAAATCTTTGGACTGGATTGGGTCAAAAATTAAGGATCTATAATTTGCTCCCTGCTTGAACGATTTGCGACTTTTAGTAGAAGAAAGTGAAAAGCAACAAGACTTTGAGCTGTATTTTTTATGAGGATGGGTTGATTGAAAAAGATTTGGGTACTTGGACCTGGGACTGGGTACTTAGACCCGAGATTGAATTTGATTTGGGTACTTGGACTCGAGATTGGGTACTTGGACCAGAGACTAAATTGGGTACTTGGACCCGAGATTGGGTTTGAATTTGATTTGGGTACTTGGACCCGAAAATTATTTGGGTACTCGACCCGAAATTGGATTTGGCTGACCTTTTATCAGTTGAGAATTCTGGTTGTTCCATTCTTTAATAGATTAAAAGTGGATCTTCATCCTTGGACCTTAGATCTTCATCCTTGGAGATCGGGCCTTCACCCTTGAAATTGGATCTTCATCCTTGGACCTTAGATCTTCATCCTTGGACTTCGGGTCTTCACCCTTCAAAGTGAATCTTCATCCTTGGACCATAGATCTTCATCCTTGGACTTTGAGTCTTCACCTTTCAAAATGGATCTTCATCCTCGGCATCAGATCTTCACCCTTGAAAATGGATCTTCATCCTTGAAAATCTGGCCTTCACCCTTGAAATTAGATCTTCATCCTTTAAGTTGGATCTTCATCCTTAGAATCAGGGCTTCACCCTTTAAACTAGATCTTCATCCTTTGGATGTCGGGTCTTCACCTTTCAAAGTGGATCTTCATCCTTGGCATCGGGTCTTCGCCTTTTAAACTGGATCTTCATCCTTGAAAATCGGGTCTTCACCCTTGAAAGTGGATCTTCGTCCTTGACAACGGGTCTTCACCCTTGAAAATGGATCTTCATCCTTGGAAATTGGGTCTTCACCCTTCAAAGTGGATCTTCATCCTCGGCATCAGGTCTTCACCTTTGAAAATGAATCTTTATCCTTGGAAATTGGATCTTCATCCTTTTGAACTTTTGTCCTATATTGGCTTCAACTCTTTTAGCTGGACTAATTTTTTGTCTTTTGCCTCTTCATTCTTTTGATTGTTCTAATGTTCTGTTCCTTTTGTTCTTCCTTTTGCAAAATAAAAATCAGTTACTTTTTAGTTGGCCTTTATATCTTCTCCTTGCCCCCTATGTGGCAAAATATTGAAAGTAAGTCTGCAAATATTTTGTATATGCATAAACCCAAAAATTAAAAAGGAGAAACTTTGCCCCCTGTGTAGGCTCAAACCAAAGATTTTTTCATGCAAGCTTTGATTGATGTTTTTGTTGTCTAGTTGTTCACACAAGCATGCATTTATTCTTTATGCAAAATGACTGGAGCTTCCTCAAGCAATGGGCCTTCCATGCCACCCGATTCCATGTCTGCTTCATGTTTGCTCATAGAGTGTTGTTGTTTACTTTTGACAAAAAACAAAATGCAGTGTGATATGCTCATGTATGCATGATATCCATGAGTAATACTTACAGTGGTTCCATCGACTCACAGACCGAGGTGATCAGCTGAAGTGTTCTCATTGACTCCTTTCAGATGCCTGTTCAGGTATTGTATTGGAATGATAGAAGGCTTTGCATTTATGGCTTTTATCTTAGAGATGTTGAAAACATGAGTGGTGAGGCCCAAGCATCAGAGATACATCCATTTCATACTAGGATTCAGCACGCCAGTTGGAAACTTTTCACAACCTTGCAAATAATCATTTACTTTGCCCAATGTATCTTTCGAGATTCGGCGGTTCAACATACTTCCCTTAACTTGAAGGCTTTGTATGATAAAAACACACATTTTTTTTAAAGCTTAAATTCATTTTTTGGCTTTGTCAAATTAGTGTCATTGTACCTCAGGATTCAATTTTTTAAATTAACATATCTATAATATGACAACCCTAGTTACCATACTAAACTTAGAAATCATTTTTATTTAAGCAAGAACTATTACACTTCAAATAGGCACATACACATTACTTGCCCAAAGGTCTCATTGAGTTTGAATATTGTCTATCTAATATGCATGCTTATTCAAACTATCTCCACTAATAGACTCTAGCTACTAAGAAAGATCAACAGGTCTTTGATAGGCTTGAAACGGGGTCTATAAGGGACACAGGTTAAATGAAGGCCATTTGCAAGTTGGAGCTGTTGTAACACTATGGGCAAACCCTCACACTACAAACTTCTTGTTTAGACAGTTGGAAGCGTGAAAAGATAGAGCTTTGAACATTCTTCTTTATTCTTGACATGAATATGGATCATGATTAGGATAGTCTTCTCCTTTGTAAAAAGTTTGGTAGCCATATTCCTTTCCGCTTCTTTTCCTTCTTCTTTCTCTTTCTTTTTTTTCACTTTTTTTTGTTTCTTTTTTAGCTTCTTTATTATTTTGTCCTTCTTCCCTGTGGGACTATCAAGCACTGGACTTTCAAGAACTAGATGACCTTTCTTCTATCTCTCTAATTTTGGTTGAATTTCTGGTTGGATTGAATCAATTTAAGTCAAATTGTCTTTGCCTTCTACTGCTTTAGGTAAAGGAAAACTCAGTTGGCTTTTAGAACCATTTTTAGTTTTATTTTCTTTTCATTTCCTCTTCTTTTTTTTCTTCATTTTTTTTTCTTCATTTTTCTTCATTTCTTTCTTGTTTTTTTTAATCTTTTATGGTCTTGACTAGGCATTCCTTTCTTTTTTATCTTCTTCCCTCTTCCCCTTAGTGATCATCAGATTTGTCATAAGTATCATAACTGTTCAGGGTAGGTTGTTGGGGTTTGTAAGCCAATAAAAAGCAAGCTAAACTCTTTTGAAGGATCAAAGGTACAAACTAGGGACTAATGTCAATAGGGTTGATACTAGTTGTTGGCTCATCAAACAATGCCTAGATCATCTCTCTCCTAACAAAGCAGAGTTCAATTTCACCATGAAAATTCATCAAAGCATGTTCTAAGACTGACTAGGACCTAAAAAAACATAATTATATAGGAATCCTCTCTAAGTAAGTATACACAACTCAATGCTATAGAAAAATTCCCTCATCTAGTAAAGTCATTCAAATCATGATGCATAGATATATTAATTTATGATTATCAAGCTAGACTCATCATTGGCTGAGTACCAAAACAGACAAAGACCAACAAAAATTTTAATGAAAGCAATTTATTCAAATAATCTTATTTGAAAAACATAATTGTTCCAATTAAATATTAAAGAAAGCAAAATTGAACAGCAACATTCAAGCTATGGAAAGTTCATTGAGTTAAGCTTCTCCTCTCTTCATATCTTGAATACTCTCATCTTGAAATGAGGATAAGATAAAATCTTCCTCCAATCCTAGTCCTACCATGAAGGTTGCTGGTGGTGGTACTTTGTTGAACCTAGGTAGAGGATTATCCTTTGTATTGGGCTTATCAGGCTCAGGCAGCTTACCACTGTCGATAAGATCTTGGATTTCAAGCTTTAATCGGGTGCATCTATCTGTCTCATATCCTTGAGTCTAATGAAATTGACAAAAAGCCTTGGTATTGAAATTTGGTGGTAAAGGATTCGGTAAGGGTCGAGGATCAAAGGTAACCCCCTCTTTTATAGTTTGTTGAAAACTCAAGATAGAGGTTTCCCTAACTCTGAGAACTGCCTTCTCCCTCCTTGACCAGTCACATTAACATCAACATCCATTTGCGTGATTTGATTGTCACATCCCAAAGGCTAGATAGTCGAGTAATAGGCAAGGAGGACATGAACGAGTGGTCAAATAGAGGCTCGGGATAGTCAAATATGAAATTGGTGTACACAGTGGAGCTGACAGGACCTAAGTGGAAATTTCTCAAAGGTTAGGGGCAACTATGTAAACTTAAAAATTAAGTGTCGAAAGTTCTTAATAGTGCCCATATCCGACCCCGGAAGAATATTCTCGAGATTAATCGGGTCATAACCGTGGGTTTCAATTTTTCTCAAAAACGCACGGTTTAAAAGTTACAATCGATTAATCGCTGGAGGGTATTTTGATATTTTCACACCTTAGACTATAAAATTACAGCACAAGAAAGTTGAGGGGGTCAAAATATGACTAAAAGGAAGCCTAATGGCTTGCCAAATAAATAGATAAAAGAAGAAGGCAAGTGGACCAATTAAAAGTGGCCATTTTTGCTATAAGGTGTACCAATTGGAAGTCAACATCTATACCAACATATTTTCACCACTTATGGCTGCCATTTGGATCAAAATAAGCTAAGGAAAGAAAGTAAAAGCCCTCTCTTACATGGTGAACTCGTCCAAACCATAAGAGAAGGAATAAGGAGGTGATTTTTCCAAAGTTTAAGGCTTTTGGTTGAAGATTTTGGTGACAAACAAGATTATAAGGTAAGAGAAACCTATCTCTAGTTTTAATTTTATGGATTAATGGTTAATTTAAGAGATTGAAATTAGGGTTCATGTAGCTAGATTTGGAGACAATTCAAGAAATAATTATTTGAAGGATTTGATGAAAGAAATAATGGTGTTTAATGGTGAAAATAAGCTAGCAACCATTAGAAAAATCATAAGATAAGACTATGTCTATACCTAGGGTTCTTACCTTTGTATATGTGATGTTAAATTTCATAGGAAATCAAGGAGACAAGGAAGGAAAGGAAGTGATATAGATAAAGGACTAAGAAATAGTAAGGTTTGGTACTTTAACCATTGAACTCCTTTTGAAATTTTTCTGTTTTACAATTAGTAAATTGCTGTGACTTGTATAATTTTTAATTAAATATAGAAAAATTATCTTGAGTTTAATTTTTTATATGTTGTGTCTCAATGAGTCTAGAATGACTGAAAAATATGTTGAGTTGAATTTGGAATGGTTATAATTTTGGAAAGATTATTTTTATTAGACCTGCTCCAGCAGGTACCTTGACTGAGACAGCCATCTTTCTGGATTTTTAATACAATTTAGAAAAATAATATCCAATTAAATTTTGGATATGTTGTTTTTTAGTGAGTCTAGTATTTGAGAAAAATAATTTGGAAACACATTGATTGAATTTAATTTACGGAATGCACAAAATTCAGAATTGCTGCCAGGATGCAGGGCAACTGGAGCAGTCTGGTTGGGTGAACTAGTTGACCAAGATTTTGTATCCAGTTTGATATAAAATTTTAAAGGAGTGATTTTAAGATGAAAAACTAAATTCTGTAAAATGTTTAGAGTTCTTATCCAAGTGGATTATTTTATACAAATTTTCTAAAACAAGGATCAAGTTGGGTCAAGAACCAGAGTTTATTGTTCATATGGTAATTTTTCATTATTAACTTGGTCAAAAACTTGGTGTGGATGTTTTATCATTTTATTTTTGGTATTGAGTTTAAGTATGAATATGAAGAATAAATTAGATGGAAAAGAGGAGAAAATCAATCTGAATTTCATAACCGTGATAAAAGTCACGTGATGGAATACATGTTCGTTATCATGTGAATATATAGATAAGGTATATACGTGGGGAATACGTGTATATATGGTATATATATGCATGTATATGGTATATATGTGAATACATATGATACATATGTGAGTATATGTGGTATTTGTGTAAGTATTTATTGTATATACATGGAGAATATGTGGTATATATACGAAGTGAATGGGTATATATGAAATGTTATATATGCTCTACTCGGTAAATGGGTAAAACCGGTCTGGAATGGGAGTTTGGCATGCCATCCTACCGGCAATAGTGTCTTAACGGCTTTAGTCTAGATATTACTTACGCGCGCGCGGTTATATCGTGTGAGGTCAAGATCATGGCAACTAGTCGTGTGAGACCAAGACCATGACAATTAGTCGTGTGAGCTCAAGACCACGCGTAACTCTATACGAGGCCTCATTTCGAGATTAGTGTATTCATAATTACCTAGTGGAGTAGATTAACTCGCAATTATAATGAAGTTATATTACATGTTGTTTACATACAGAACGTGAATCTTAACTTAATTAGAAAATATAAATATGATGATTGTATGAAAATAGTTTAATTATACAGTATTCTACTTTTATATGTGTTTCAACAAACTTTCTTGCACTATTTATATTCGACAATGGGTAAAGTACCCACTGGGCAATAAGTTGCTCAGCAAGTTATATGTCTAACTCGCAGGTAGTGGATAGAAGATCAGCATTTCTGTAGCGGCCCGCACCAGCTCGACGGTGAATAGGGTAGGATTTTTGACATAAAATAGTAGTATGACATGTACGTTATATCTATTGTAAAGGTTTGTTAAACATATTAAGTATTATGGTGCATGTAACAAGAGAATAAACAGTAGTATGGTAATGAAACTTAACAAATGATATGCGATCTTGAGAAACGATATAGAAGTGTGAAATTTTCTTGCAGGGTGTAGTTGAGGATATAAGGGAGATTATTATTGGGAGTGTTTTTGAGTGAATTGTGAACAAAAGTGTTTAAAAAAAAATCAGTTTTGGCGACACTTGGGAACCCCGCTTATTAGGGGAAGCTCCGCCCAATTTTTTAAAAAACTTTTCATAAGAATTTTTTAATTAAGACATTGTAACCAGAGCTCGCATCCCGATGTGACATTCCTCCCTGGCTTATTCATAGGTCAGGAAGGGGTGTTACATTGATTACCTGACTGGTAGTTCTCTTTCTCATTCCTTCTTGCCGAAAAGCGATTCTTCTCCCTTTCCCATTCTTCAATTTGCAGACTAGCTTGGCGAAGATCTTTGAAATCCTGGATGAGTGTATGAGACATCTTTTCACGAAGACTAGGCAACACCCCTCTCATAATCATCCTAATTTAAATTGACTCATCAGGCCTCTTCTTGAGCAAAGCAACCTCATTTCTCCATCTCTTTACATAATCAACAAAGTTCTCATTTGGTCTTTGCCTAATGGTCTCCACCTCCATCAAGGTAACTTCCAGCTCAACATTGTACTAATACTATTGAACGAAAGCTTTGTACAACATGTCCCACTCCTTTTGGGTACTTTCTTCTAAGGTATTGAACCAATTTTGGACAATAGGATCCAATGAGAGCATAAAATACCTCAAAGTTTGAGCTTTAGTAGCTCTAGCAGATTGCATGGAAATGATGTATTGTTTGACATGCAAGTGAGGATTTCCTGTACCATTGTACCTAGTAAAGGAAGGTATCTTGAACTTTTAAGGGACTTCCTCATCTTGTTCGAACAACTTGTCGACCTTCAACATTTCTTCAATTTTCAGCTTCTTCTTAAATTTCTTCTCCAAATCAGCAATTAGTTTCTCAACATTAGAAGTTTCAGTCTTTTCCACAGTAGTTCTTTCCATAACCCTCGGCTCTTTCTTCTTATCTTGAGGATCTTGAAAGTATTGAGCCTAGTCATCATCATCAACGACTACTTTATCATCCTCAAAAGCCACTTTACCAACCTTAGCCTTCCCTTTATCCCTTGGCTTCTTGGTGTTAGCAGGTACCTCGACATTGTTACCTAAAATTGTAGCCAAATGGTTCTTTATAGTCTCATCCAGGGTGTAATATCCCTATGCATGCCCCAAAAGTTTTGTATGTTGTTGTTGTTGTTGTTATTGTTGTTGGTTTAAATTGAGAAAAGAAAATATATGTATATGTGTTTTGGGGAAATTTAGGGTTTAGAGACAAGTTTATATGTTATGTATATGGTGATATATATAGCATATAAAATGGTCAAAGAGAAAGAGTCAATGCAAGAGGAGATATTTTTATATGGCATGTGGAATTACTTAATTGGGTTCATAAGAGACAAAAGCTAAGTTAAGTGATAAGGGGTATATGAGTAATTGCTTGAAATGAAATGCTTGGTGGAGGATTTTTGGTAATTAGTAATTATATTATTATTATTATTATTATTATATACATATATGTGGCTATTGTGGAAGAGGAAAAAGAAATAAAGATATTCTCTTCTTCTTCTTTTTCTCCTTTTGGTTCTTGCACGAGAGAGAGAGAGAGAGGTAGAGAGATGAGTTGATCTTCACCTAAACCTTAGGGTTTTAAGAGAATTGAAGGAAGAATCAAAGGATTAGGTGGAGATTTGGTGGAATTCATCAATTGAGGTAAGTACTTACTTGTTTTCCTTTGTTAATGTTTGAGATAGGTTGTGATGGATTGATTTCATGATTTAGTGTGTTATATATGTGTTTACAAGTATTGAAATTGATTACAAGTTAAAGGATTGGATTGGTGTTGGTTTTGTTGGAAAGATGGTAAGTATTCTCTTGTTTTCTTTACTTAATTGGAAGTTGTGTTGGAAGTGAAGTAAGGTTTGATGATTTTGTGATTTGGTGGATTTGAGATGTGTTGTGTTGTGTGTTCAAGTGTTAAATTGATTTTAAGTTATGAGTTTAATTAGAGGTTGTTGTTGGAAATGGTGGAGATGTTGATTTTAGGGTTTTGAGTTGAGATGTGTTTAATTGTTATATTAATGTGTTGTGAAGTAATTCTTGTGATGAATATGTGTTTAAAACATTGATTATATTCATTTGAAGCATGTTATATGATGAATATTGTGTTTGAGTGCAATTAGAAGAGAATTGGTTTTGGTGATGGGTGACACGGCCATAGGCATTGAAGAGACACGGGCGTGTTCATCAATTGAGTTGGGCGTGTCAATTGTTTGAATTGGCTACTGCCTCTTTTGTTGTTAGTGACACGGGCGTGTCCATCAAAGGTGCTGGGCGTGTCAATTGTTGAATTGGCTACTGCCTCTTTTGTTGTTAGTGACACGGGCGTGTTCCATCAAGTGGCTGGGCGTGTCCATCAAATGGGTTGGGCGTGTCCTACAAATGAATTACCTATTGCTTTATACTTTGTTTCTTTTTACATTGTTTTGATTCTTCAAAGGTTCCATTGTTTCTAAACTTAAACATGAACATTATAAATATGTTTTAAACACAAGAATGATCTAATCAAAGGAATGTGGAAGATCATAAAGCTATGAATCATATCAATTGTGTTTTGCCCTAATTGCATTGTTGAGATTTAGTAATGTTATGTTATGCACTTTGAATGATATGTTTGCCTAGTTAATGTAATTGATGTTGTATATATATATATCAATGAGGCTATATGTAAAATGTGAAAAAGAGGATGAAGTCATTGATTATGGATAGCTTGGTGAGAATAACTCTTGAGGGTGAAAGAGATGAGGATCATCCAAAAAGGTATGTACAATGCAATTTATAATGATGTGAATGATATGTTTACCTAGTTAATGTAATTGATGTTGTATATATATATATATATCAATGGTGGAATATGACATGTAAAGGATATGATGAGGTAAATGATTATGTATGTAAAAGATGAAATGATAATTCAAATAAGACATGATATGAGACAATGCCATTGTGTTTGGTTATGATGAATGATGCTATATGAGATATAATGTGATCATAGATGAGATAACTATACACTTGAATAATGAAGTGTTATATTGTGAAATAAAATGTGAAGCCATTGTTATTGGCTAATGTGATTCAATGGAGATAAATGAGGCATGTTTGCCTAAATGATAATGAGAATTGAGAATGAAATCTAAATGAATTGTGTGGCTAATGTGTTATTCCATTTTCAGAGTTTGTTGTTGGTGGCATGCCTAATAAGTGTAACAATCTCTTGAAGTTAGGTTGGATTGGATCCTTGAAGCCTAATTGAGATGTTACCACCCTTGAAGCTAGGTTGGATTAGTTCTTGAAGCCAAGTTGGGTAGAAGCTTAGCATGCTTTGCTCCCCTTGAAGCTTGGTTGAACTTGATCCTTGAAGCCTAGTTGGGTATATGATATTGATAAATGTGATAACAAACCAAAGCATTAACTCTGAAAATTGAATTGCATATTAGTGTCTGTTGGGCCCGAGTCTGTCTTTGATGTCTATGTGATATACAAATGTTGAATTAGATGAATAATGAGATCTATGATTGATTTTGTTGACAATGTGACTTATGATTGGTGAATTGTGAATTAAACAATGTTATGAGGTATGATATGTAATGTGTATGTATTGATATGTTGATTGTGAGTATTGGTGATGGATTGTGGTTGGTGTTAATGATTGCCTTGTTGGAAATGTTATTCATGATTGGTAAATGGTGAATAAAATAATGTTATGAAGTATGTTGTGGATTGTGGGTATTGAAATATGATTTAGTTGAGATATATGAAAGGTACAATCTAAAAAGAAAAGATATGATAAACTAAAGTTACATGGAATTGATATATCATTATATGCTAATATTTTTATAATGTATGTGTATATTATATATTTGTATTACTAAGCTCTCGGGCTTAGCGCGGTTGTTTGATCGCGCAGGTGACCAGATGAAAGATATAAAGTCTTGCGTTATACCACGAGAAGAGTAAGAGTTTGTCGAGACCAACTAGAGGGTGATGCATACATGTATAATTTAATTATGATGTACTTTTATCAAGAATGTAATCATGTGTATAAATGATGTTTCGAGAAAGATAAGATTATTGTATATTTATAAGATCATTAAAAGTATATCGATTTTGTAAATGTTCTTTAAATTAATGTATTGTGGTTTGAGATATGTTAAAGGTTTGTAAATTGTAACGAAATGTGACATCTTTATACTTTATATATTTACTGTACGTATACCAGGTATATGTGTAGTACTTATATGGAGTATCGGGGTGTTACAATTATTTTGGTATCAGAGCTTAGGTTCGAGATTCTCGGCCTAAGTGAAATTAAAAGAAAAAGTTTTGAAACGCATAAAATGAACCAAAAAGAAGAGTTTTGAAATGCAATTGGTAATACATGCATATGCATTGACACCTAGGTTGGTCTCGGATGTGGCATTATATGAATTGTAGAATATTTGTGTTATATGAGATGTTTAACATAATTAATGATATATGTGTATACCATTTTGATGTGATGAGAAACCATGATTGTTGGCAATAATGTTGGAAATGAATTATAATTGAGGCATAGTGCCTAATTGATTATGATAAACTAATTGTGAAATGTAATGTGATATATGTATATTGATGATGCATATGGAAATGTCATGTTGTGTGCAATATGGAGTGTAATGTTGATGTTTATGAGTAATATGATGTGGGACATAATATGAATTCAAACATAAAGAGAATAAAGTTGAAAATGAGTAGAAACAAATTAAGATAAGAGTATGTACTCTTTCTTCTACACTTTGAACCTCTTTATAATAAGGTTTATGTTGGGGTTAATAGACAAAGGAAATATTGCTGGATTGTTATTATTGAAAGATATGTTACAAAATGAGGAAAGAATGGTGGGATATTGAATGAGTTGGTTATTATAGACAAAGTGTGACTATCTAAAGTTTGAAGTATGTATATATATAAAGTTAAGGTTTTGTTTAAAGGAAAAGAGATGAGATTGGTTAAGTAAGAATAAGTTGATATTGTTATTTTAATGTAAACATTGTGAATGCAACGTTAGAAATGTGAGATGCTTGGATATTGTGAAAGCTCATAGTAATGATGGTAATATGTGATATTTGAGATTTCTGAAATGAGCTTAATAATTGGAGAAATTATATGTTTTGACTTTGCTTTGTGATATATATACATAAGATGTTTCTAAAGTGATAAACATTAAATTTGTATTGAATGTGTGAAAAAGAAACATAAAATAAGAATATCTAAGTAAGGGTATACATGTATATGATATGTGAATTGATTTTCAATATGAATGAAATTATGATATATAAACAAATGTGTGAATCACATTATGAAGGTGACCTATGTATATGTATGCGGTATAATTATGGAATAAGTGATATGGAAATGATGCAATATGTATTAGTGGACCTAAGAGATATTAGGTTTTGAACTGTGTAAAGCGGAATGGATTATGAGATGGAAGTGAGTATAGAATGGACTTGAATAATATTGGATAGTGAAAATTGTTATAGTGAGCATTGAATTTGATGATCATATGATATTTAGAGTTCTAAAGTGCTCACATATGGAAATTCCATGTAATTATATATTATAAGAGATTGTAAATGGATTCGAAATGAAGTGACAAAAAGAAATTTTATAGAAATTACATATGGTTAAATATGTATATAGTAATATTGTTGAAACGTGAATTAAGTTGAGATAGACATTATAATCGAGTGCAAAGTGGTTTGAAATGGAGTTGGAATGTATTAACTTTTGTTATAGCAATAATGTAAAGAAGAAATATGTAATTCTTGAGTTACACCTTAGTCTTGTATTTGTAAAAAAATTGAGAATAAAATTATGAAAGAACAGAATTGATTTGAGAGTTCCAGGCTTGAATATTAACCTCTTAAGCCATGTGTTTTGTTCAGTATATTTGATTGATTAATTTGTTATCCATGGATTTGGGTCTTAGATATAATGATTGTAATACAGATTTGATGAGATTGAAATTATGATGAAAAGTATAGTTAAACGTTATGATGGATAAAGTTGTATCTTATCAATTTGATGTTAAGCATTTGGTTATATTTATGATAGTTAAGAGAGAAAAGGAAATTATGGAAATGTCTCGAGTTATGAATATTATGGCAATGAGGTAATCAAAATAAGTATAACAAGGAAATGAAATGTGAGAAGATGTTAAAAAGGGAGAAAATACAAATGTGATTGAAAGTTATACTAAACATGTTTATGATATGTGATGAATAAATGAATAAATTTGAGGTTTAAGTGAATGAGCTATATATAGTAAATATGGTATAAAATTTTTATGAGAATTGGTTGGAAATTATATTAAGATAATTTGAAGTGATTGGTTATCATGATTATTTGATTGAATATAGATCGGAAGAGATCAGGAATTGAATGTAAGTTTACCCTAATGGAATTAAGTTATATAAATACATATATGAATATTGTGAAATTTTATGATAAGTTTGAATAAATAAATTGTTGGTTGGAATTGAGCAAGATTGGAACGTGGATATATTGTGATAAATAGATCAATGGATCTGAATTGGCTAAGATTATGAATCATTATTGAGATTTGACATGTATAGTTGTGTTAAGAGTATAATTGTTTGCATGATAATGTATATGATGTAAATTTCAAAGTGTGAGTGAACGTGAATAAATGGAGTTATAATAGTTATAAATCATGATAAAAAGGGAAAAGATTGATTATTTATGAAATAAGTTGAAAGGTAATGTATTAAGATGTAATTTAAATAAAAAGCGTGCTAAAGAAATAACTCCATTTGTGAAAAATAAAGATTTTGTTATCCATTGAGGTTTGATAAATGTCTATTTAGACGGTGATTGTAATGACGGGATAATTAATGCTAAGATATAAACCAATGATTTTTAAGGTTAAAGTTAAAAGAGTAATTACAAAGAAGTGAAGGAATAGAATATATTGAATATAAAGATTGGATGAAGTATAAGTGTATTATATAATGATCTAATTCTTGTGTAAAGACATTGATAAAAGATGTAATGAGTTCTTTTGAATGTTTGATCAAGAAAGTAATAAGATATCTAATCATATAGAATGATGAGTTATGAAATTTAAAGAAGGCGGTTGATTTGAACGGGAAGAGTTAAAATTATATGATTTGATGACACTATGACTTGAGCATATAATTAACTTCATATGAAAGTTGAGATAGTATTTTGTTAAGAATGAATCGTTACGGTACTGATAATTTCGAGGACGAAATTATTTAAGGGGGAGAGAATTGTAATATCCCTATGCATGCCCCAGAAGTTTTGTATGTTGTTGTTGTTGTTGTTATTGTTGTTGGTTTAAATTGAGAAAAGAAAATATATGTATATGTGTTTTGGGGAAATTTAGGGTTTAGAGACAAGTTTATATGTTATGTATATGGTGATATATATAGCATATAAAATGGTCAAAGAGAAAGAGTCAATGCAAGAGGAGATATTTTTATATGGCATGTGGAATTACTTAATTGGGTTCATAAGAGACAAAAGCTAAGTTAAGTGATAAGGGGTATATGAGTAATTGCTTGAAATGAAATGCTTGGTGGAGGATTTTGGTAATTAGTAATTATATTATTATTATTATTATTATTATATACATATATGTGGCTATTGTGGAAGAGGAAAAAGAAATAAAGATATTCTCTTCTTCTTCTTTTTCTCCTTTTGGTTCTTGCACGAGAGAGAGAGAGAGAGGTAGAGAGATGAGTTGATCTTCACCTAAACCTTAGGGTTTTAAGAGAATTGAAGGAAGAATCAAAGGATTAGGTGGAGATTTGGTGGAATTCATCAATTGAGGTAAGTACTTACTTGTTTTCCTTTGTTAATGTTTGAGATAGGTTGTGATGGATTGATTTCATGATTTAGTGTGTTATATATGTGTTTACAAGTATTGAAATTGATTACAAGTTAAAGGATTGGATTGGTGTTGGTTTTGTTGGAAAGATGGTAAGTATTCTCTTGTTTTCTTTACTTAATTGGAAGTTGTGTTGGAAGTGAAGTAAGGTTTGATGATTTTGTGATTTGGTGGATTTGAGATGTGTTGTGTTGTGTGTTCAAGTGTTAAATTGATTTTAAGTTATGAGTTTAATTAGAGGTTGTTGTTGGAAATGGTGGAGATGTTGATTTTAGGGTTTTGAGTTGAGATGTGTTTAATTGTTATATTAATGTGTTGTGAAGTAATTCTTGTGATGAATATGTGTTTAAAACATTGATTATATTCATTTGAAGCATGTTATATGATGAATATTGTGTTTGAGTGCAATTAGAAGAGAATTGGTTTTGGTGATGGGTGACACGGCCATAGGCATTGAAGAGACACGGGCGTGTTCATCAATTGAGTTGGGCGTGTCAATTGTTTGAATTGGCTACTGCCTCTTTTGTTGTTAGTGACACGGGCGTGTCCATCAAAGGTGCTGGGCGTGTCAATTGTTGAATTGGCTACTGCCTCTTTTGTTGTTAGTGACACGGGCGTGTTCCATCAAGTGGCTGGGCGTGTCCATCAAATGGGTTGGGCGTGTCCTACAAATGAATTACCTATTGCTTTATACTTTGTTTCTTTTTACATTGTTTTGATTCTTCAAAGGTTCCATTGTTTCTAAACTTAAACATGAACATTATAAATATGTTTTAAACACAAGAATGATCTAATCAAAGGAATGTGGAAGATCATAAAGCTATGAATCATATCAATTGTGTTTTGCCCTAATTGCATTGTTGAGATTTAGTAATGTTATGTTATGCACTTTGAATGATATGTTTGCCTAGTTAATGTAATTGATGTTGTATATATATATATCAATGAGGCTATATGTAAAATGTGAAAAAGAGGATGAAGTCATTGATTATGGATAGCTTGGTGAGAATAACTCTTGAGGGTGAAAGAGATGAGGATCATCCAAAAAGGTATGTACAATGCAATTTATAATGATGTGAATGATATGTTTACCTAGTTAATGTAATTGATGTTGTATATATATATATATATCAATGGTGGAATATGACATGTAAAGGATATGATGAGGTAAATGATTATGTATGTAAAAGATGAAATGATAATTCAAATAAGACATGATATGAGACAATGCCATTGTGTTTGGTTATGATGAATGATGCTATATGAGATATAATGTGATCATAGATGAGATAACTATACACTTGAATAATGAAGTGTTATATTGTGAAATAAAATGTGAAGCCATTGTTATTGGCTAATGTGATTCAATGGAGATAAATGAGGCATGTTTGCCTAAATGATAATGAGAATTGAGAATGAAATCTAAATGAATTGTGTGGCTAATGTGTTATTCCATTTTCAGAGTTTGTTGTTGGTGGCATGCCTAATAAGTGTAACAATCTCTTGAAGTTAGGTTGGATTGAATCCTTGAAGCCTAATTGAGATGTTACCACCCTTGAAGCTAGGTTGGATTAGTTCTTGAAGCCAAGTTGGGTAGAAGCTTAGCATGCTTTGCTCCCCTTGAAGCTTGGTTGAACTTGATCCTTGAAGCCTAGTTGGGTATATGATATTGATAAATGTGATAACAAACCAAAGCATTAACTCTGAAAATTGAATTGCATATTAGTGTCTGTTGGGCCCGAGTCTGTCTTTGATGTCTATGTGATATACAAATGTTGAATTAGATGAATAATGAGATCTATGATTGATTTTGTTGACAATGTGACTTATGATTGGTGAATTGTGAATTAAACAATGTTATGAGGTATGATATGTAATGTGTATGTATTGATATGTTGATTGTGAGTATTGGTGATGGATTGTGGTTGGTGTTAATGATTGCCTTGTTGGAAATGTTATTCATGATTGGTAAATGGTGAATAAAATAATGTTATGAAGTATGTTGTGGATTGTGGGTATTGAAATATGATTTAGTTGAGATATATGAAAGGTACAATCTAAAAAGAAAAGATATGATAAACTAAAGTTACATGGAATTGATATATCATTATATGCTAATATTTTTATAATGTATGTGTATATTATATATTTGTATTACTAAGCTCTCGGGCTTAGCGCGGTTGTTTGATCGCGCAGGTGACCAGATGAAAGATATAAAGTCTTGCGTTATACCACGAGAAGAGTAAGAGTTTGTCGAGACCAACTAGAGGGTGATGCATACATGTATAATTTAATTATGATGTACTTTTATCAAGAATGTAATCATGTGTATAAATGATGTTTCGAGAAAGATAAGATTATTGTATATTTATAAGATCATTAAAAGTATATCGATTTTGTAAATGTTCTTTAAATTAATGTATTGTGGTTTGAGATATGTTAAAGGTTTGTAAATTGTAACGAAATGTGACATCTTTATACTTTATATATTTACTGTACGTATACCAGGTATATGTGTAGTACTTATATGGAGTATCGGGGTGTTACACAGGGCCTCCTTTAGTTCTTCCATTTTGGCATTAATGGTATCATCCACCATTCTTTGAATTTGTTCGGGCTCCATTGCTCTTGGTGAGAAGGTAATTGAGTTACTGCTGGATTCTACATCACTGGCGTAGGTAGGGCTGTTGTACGCTCTTGAACTACTGTACTCCAGGCCTATGATCCAGAAAGGATTAATAATATGTTATGCAATACGTGTATGCATGTATGCAAAAATAATAAACAAACAAAGATAATTAGGACTTTCCTTACAACGTTATAACATCCACACACGAATGGTGAGTCTCTTTTCCTAGGCTTATGGTCATCAAAATACAAACATGGGATATTTTATTTTTAAATAATTTCCTCAGACGTTTCAACCAATAGTTATATTTTCGGACATGGAAATCAGTTAATGATAACTCCCGTTAATTAGATTTTAATCCATCCAATCAATTAAAACATCTTTTATGATATATTGGATTAAAACTAAATTAAGAGGTTTATTATAAATAGGTTTCTCACTTGAAAAAGTAACTGATGATTCATGCCAAAGTAAGCTCATGATTAATAATTCTTAGTATAAACTAGGCTCACAATTAATTTTTGGTATTTTCATAATTGACCTAAATATTCTTAAGCTCTTTTGAAAAGGTTGTGAAAATAATTTTGTTTCTAAGCCCATTGTAAAAATATTTTAGAAAAAATGAATTTTGGGCTTTGTATTTGGGTCATGAGAAAAGAATTTTTGACTTATTTTTAGAAAAGTTTTATACCCAAAGACCATTTCAAAAATTTTGAAAATACTTTTGGTCTTTTGGATTTAGAGGAAAAAATTATTTTAACTCATAATGTAATTAAGTCATATTAGAAAAAGAACAAACCAAATAAGTCATGTTTTAAACCAAGATAAATTAACCATAGTCAAACAACAAACATTTGGGGTAAAAACCTAAGGAAAGTAACTAGGCTAATTACATGAGCTTTAGTTAAAAGGCTTAGGTTCCCATAGCAAGTATATACCAAAAGGTTCAAGGCTATGAGTGGTTATGCCATGCTCAATCTCCATACCTTGAGTGAAAGTATGGTATCCCTTACATGACACAACACGGGTAACACGGGCGTCCTAACTCATGCACACAATGCAATCTAAATGATACAATGGATAATATCATAATAAGAATGAATAGAATAATAAAAAGACCAACGGAATCAACTTCTCTTATCCCCAGTGGAGTCACCACTGTGAGCGGAGATTTTTACCACCACTTCCACGTGGAATGGTTATTGCAACTTCGGCACTATTAGGCCCAGGGCCTTAGAGAACACGAGCCTAAACCTGGAGAAAATAGAGTCACTACCCGGACAGGCCAAAAAAAAGAAAGGGATGGATGACTCGATTTCTAAGGAATTCCCAACCTCCTAATGGGTTTGGAAAGTTGGGTACATGTGGGGAAGGTGAGAAATGGCCCAGCACCCCCACAATGTCCGGTTCATTAGAATCGACTGTGAGCGGGGATTTTTGCCCCCACTCTCGGTGGAATGGTTCTTGCTACTTCGACACTGTTAGGCTCGGGGCCTTAGAGAACACGACCTAAGCTTGGAAAAAATGGAGTGGCCACCCGAACGGGCTGGGAAAAAGAAAGGGGTGGATGACTCGATTCCTAAGGAATCTCAAACACCCTACTGGGTTCAGAAAATTGGGTACGTGTGGGGAAGGTGAGAAATGGCCCAGCACCCCTACAACGCCCGGTTCATTGGAATCGGCCTCCTTTGCTGGTCTTAATATTATAAAATTCTTAAGTATAACAATATTATCCATATTACATACAACAATTAAAATAAAGCATCATTATATTAACATCAAAGCAATGTCCAAAAAAGCAAATAAATGGACACCCATCCAAAGATGGAAACATACCCTTACATCATCTATATCTAAACTAAATAGGACACCCACCAAAAGGTGGAAACATGTCATTTACATTGGTCCAAAATATAAAAGCAATTTAAATTACATAATAATTAACTAATGAGGTACCCACAAGGTGGAAACATACCTCTTACAATTTTAATACTAAACAAACAAATAATAATCATAACAATAAAGAAAATAATTATCCATGATAAATTAAATAAATCAAGCATTGAAATTAAATAATTCAACCATCAAAACATATAATAAACTACATAATCAAATCTAAAATTAAATAAAGCAATAAAGATAGAAATTTAGGTTTATGTCTCAATTTAGAGTTCTTTAATTAACATTTAGGGTTTTGGGATTTTAGAATTATTATTATTATTATTTAGGCTACTGTGATGGCTTTTGAAAAAAAGGAATTGATTAGGGTTTAGGGCTCACGATTTGAGGAAACAAGGTTTTAGGGTTTTTTGAAAAATGAAGCACTTTAGGGTTTATTTGAAGAATAATTTATGATTTTGGAAGAAGAACTTAAGAATTTAGGATCTAAGGTTTGAAAGTTAATTTTTAGGGTTACTAGATATTGGAAAAACAAATTAGGATTCAATAAAGCAACTTTGAATTTTAGAATTTAAGAAAATAATTTAGGGTTTTGATAATTGTAAAGCTATTTTGGGGTTTTAGGAAACATAAGGAAAATCAGGGTTTGGTTCTTAGAGTTTACTAGAGTTAGAGTTTAGAAATTCGGCTTATTGGATCAATTTTAATAAATAAACTATTTGCAAACTCAGGTTTATGGTATCTGGAATTGAGGTTTGGGAATTAGGATTTTAGGAAGCCAGGGTTTTGGATAGTTAGGGTTTTCAGAATAGACTAATATTTTAATGCTCATATTTATTTTAAGTAGAATCTTAGTTATTGTTTGAATTAAAAAAAAGAATTTGATTATACATATAGTGTGATGAAAATTTGAAAGGAGAAGATAGTTATTTATTCAATAAACTGAATTTAGAGAACTTACCTACTTTTGAAGGCTCCACAGAATTTAAAGTGTTTGAATCAAGCTTGTTTGGATATGTGTTGCTTCCTGAATCAAAGTTTATTTTTTGGTTGAGCTAGATCAAGACAACACTGCTTTTATTGCCTTGATTTTATAAGTTAGATCATCCCTTCTTGTTGTTTTCCTCTCTCTCTCCTATTGCTTTTTTTAAAAATACAGTCGCTTCTCCCTCTCATCCTCTTAGTTTGCCTCGGAAAGATTAAGTTTAATCCTTAGGATTTCTCCATTCTTTTTTCTAGGGCTTTCTCTCCTTCTTCTTTAAGGTTTTTCTGTGTTCTGTCCATTCTTTTTCTAGGGTTTTCACTCCTTTTTTCCCATCCTCTGCCTTTTCTAGTTTCAATTTTTCTTTATCTCAATGGCCGCTCTCTGCTTTTTCTTTTTTTTTTTTAGGGTTTTTCGTGTTCTATCTCCTCCTCCCCTTTGTTCTTGTTTTAATGTGGTATTTATAGGAAAATAAAGAATCCTAATCCTATTTTAATAAGGAAATACCAATTGTTTAGGAAAAATTAGAAAACTGGGTAAAACAAGGTTTGGTCAAAAAATCGGCAACACGTGGGCTGTCGGGCCCATGGGCTATGCTGGCAAAAACGGGGGCTGACAGTGCCCAATTCACCCCCAGATTGCCTTCTACGGCGAATTGGGGACTGCCAAATTCGCCGTAGATAATTTCTGCGGTGAAATGGGCTGCCGCGCGATGCTCGCCAATCCATCTGATTTTTTATTTTTTATTTTTATTAAAAATAACTATTAAATATTAGTAATAATTAAAATATTATTAAAATAAATAAAATACCACAAAAAATTATTTTGGGCTATCGGATTTGAATGGGTCAAAAATTAAGGGTCTACACCGACCTCCTTTTCAGGTCTTAATATTATAGAATTCTTAATTAGAATGATGTTATCCATACTACATGCAATCGTAAGAATAAATAAATACTTACATTAAAAATCATAGCAATGTTCAAACAAATTAAATAAATGGATGAACCCAATGATGGAAATGTGTCCTTACATCATCTAATATCTAAAAGAAAATAAATAAAATAGGATACCCACCAATTGGTAAAAACATATCCTTTACATCGGTCCAAAGCTTAAAGATAAATCAAATTACATGATACTTAACAATTGACGTACGCAATTATGTATACCTCTTACAATTTCTTGAAGCTAAAAATAAATCAAAGCATTCCAATATTCATCATAAAATCAAGTAAGAATAAATCATCCATTGAGACATGCAATAAATCATCCATCAACATATATCATAAATATACATCTAAGTAATAAACATAGAAACTAGGGTTTTAGATTTCAACTAGGGTTTCTTGGCGAAATTTAGGGTTTACAAAGTTCTTATTTTAAAACTTATGATTTTAGGGTTTTGGAAGTTTTATGAAAATAATATTAAGGTTTAGGTTTTAAGTAAATAAAATTGAATCAATTGCTAAGAAAAAGACTGAATAATTCTTGAGTAAATGTTTTCCCTTTCTGTGTGTTTTTAATGTTATATTTATCGGCAATTAAAAGAAAAAACATATCATGGGAAGAAAATAAAAAACTATTAAGGAAATAAAATTCAAGCCGAGTAAAATAAGATTTTGGCAAAAATTGGCAGCCCGCGCAGGCTGTTGGGTGAGACTGGCGTGCGGGCTATGCTGTTGGGCTTGCGATAATTGTCGCAGACTGGCAAGGCTAACATGCGAGCTGCTATGGGTTAGCGAGCGAGATAGGCTGCTGTGCGAGGATTCAACGGGCTGGGGCTTATTTTGCCCCAAGCCAATTCATCGCGCTTGCAGCTACCGTTGCCGATTCTGCCGTCATCGATTTTTTTATTATTTATTTATATATATATTTTTTAAAAATAAATATAAATAATAAATATTATTAAAATAAAATAAGATGAATAATAAATAATAAGTAAAATAAATATTATATTATTAAAATAAATAATAAATATTAAAATAAATAATATAAACCACAAAAATTATTTTAGACTGTTTTAAAATTTTTGGACTATACTGGGTAAAATATTAAGTCTCTACACTACCATTTAACAATGAAATTCTTATCTCCTCATCAAATTAACACTATCCATACTCATTTAACAAATTATCTCATCCTCTATCAAAAATCCATTATATATATATTCAAATATTTCCTATAAACTTCAAAGTTTTGAAAGAAAACTTACCAATTACTTGAAAATTCACCAAAACTCCCTTTAATACTTGAAAATCCTTCTAAAATTTAGTATTTGGATGAGCAAAAAATCATCCTTGGCCATGGTGAAAATTTCGGCTACGAGAGAGTAGAGGAAAAAGAAGATGTTTAAAATTTTGACTTTTCTTATTCTCTTCTCATATTAACCACATATATATAATTTTATTATTTTAATTAATTATTTATTTATTTTAAAAATTCTAATTTTTAATCTTCCATTCAAATTTATTTTAATTCTGAATTATATAATTTATTATTATTATTTTATCTTTTTTACTTTTTACCCTTTTTACTAGTTTACCCTTGACTTTTACTATTCACTTTTGACTTTATATGTTATTTGTGTTTCCTTTATATTTTCCATATACATTCTTATGGGCTAGATTCTTAGTACTTTGCTGAGGCTGGCACGTCATCTTCAGCTTCCTCTTCAGTGCTACAATAAGAAGTGGAGCAATTGATAGCATCCATTCAAGAGTATAGCTCCAAGCATAACTGAGAGAGCTAGAGACAGAAACACTAGAGCGAGAGTGTATTATGAGAGCAATCCCTGCTGCTTCCACCTCTTAGTCTTCAACTGCTCAACCTCCTACTCCTCCTTGAGATTAGTCTTCATCCCCCTACCCAATAGCATCTCCCCTATCTTATAGTTTTAGTTTGTTATTTTACTTGATTTGTACATTTTTTACATTTATATATTATTTTTATATTTTATTTGCACATTTTGATTGTTATAATTTTATTTATATGTGTTATTTATTTCTTTATTTGAAATTTTTATTCATTTTTATTTATATATATAATTTAATTAAAAGAAAAACTATAAATAATAAAATACAATAAAATTTAAAAAATAATAATTAAAATTTAAAAAATAATAATAAATTGAAAAATAAATTAATAATAAGATATTTTAAGCCATGATAATGTAATATTATATTATATTATAATACAATTAATAATATTTTAATTTTAATTTTAAAATATAATATAATAAATATAAATAATAAAATATTTTTAAAAAATTAAAAAAGTTACCAATATATAAATAAAATATTAATTATTTACCAACTGATTTATTAACAAAATATATGCAGATAAATATTCTTTACTAACAGATTGCCGAAGGATTTCAGATTTTAACAAATTGTTATCTTAAAACTTTTTTGACCAATTACAGATGGATTTGAAAATTTAAAATATAATATTAAAATATTTTACCAACAATTTACAAATGAACTTCTGAACTTAGTATGAAAATAGACATCCAATTACCGATGGATTTTCTGTCGATAAGTGCCAACAGATACCTCCATCTCTCAACAAATTATAAATTTCCAAAATTGTTGTCGACAATCTCTTGGTAACTACTAACGCCTTTTCTTTATGCCAGTAATGTTATCTGTCGACAATGTCATCTGAGAAAACTTTTTGGCCAAAAATTTGTTAGTGAATATTTTTGTTGATAGATTTTAAATAATTATCGATGAAAATTTTCATCAGGAATTTGCATGTTTTTTGTGGTGTTGATAAATCCAATTTCATTGGCATTGATATGAAAGCATTGTCTGCAGCAAATTATGAGAGTCTCCACAAGCCCAGTTGTAAAAAAGTAACAAAGTTCACAAAATTAAAATTGGCACTGCAAAATAAAAAAACGAAAATCATATTTAATGTTACAAATAATCAAACAACATTAAATATATGAGGGAAACACCAAAGAGAACTAAGTAGAATCAATATAATTCTTCCATTGAATCCATCCATTTAATATTTCACTCATCCACCCACCAAGCTTCAAGGTCAATCCAAATTCAAAATTGAACTTTGTCATGTAAATATGGTAACACAAGAAAACGCCACCAAGTTTAAATATGAAATGTTAAAATTGTACAAAACTAAAATATTTTAAGTTTATTATGGTGTATAAAATTCATACACCTTTTTCAAACACAATATGAGACCTTATAATTTATTCCACAAGAAAAAAATAAAGAAAAAAAGTGAACTATAATATATGTATATATTCAATAACAAATTAATTAAAGAGGGAACAAAAAGAGAAAGGGCTTTCAATGCAATGCCCATTTCACATAATCAAAATAACCATAATTGAACTCATCCAACAAGATCAATCATATTTTATAATCTCAACCAATAAACAAGCATGATGGTACAAGAATAAAAAATATTACTTGGATACCATATAATTATTATGGTAAACAACTTGAAAAGTACAACCAAAAGCTCCTCATAAAAAGAATAAATTTTATCATCCAAAAAAGAAAAGCTCAAACTAGTAAAAGAAAGAACCCAAGAACCTTACCACCAACATTCTTTCTTATATCCTCTTCATAGTCCATAATGCCAGCAGAAGTTGTCAACAACATAATTAAACTGCAATTTTAAATGAATGCAGATGTCAAAATCAAAAGTCATATGTATTTAACAAATTGCTTACATAAAAAAACATGTATAATCTCTAAAGGCATCTAGTAAGTTGAGATGAAAAAAAAATCATTCTCAAACAGAATGTTAAATTTTACACTTCATGTAATATCCATGGTTTTGGATAAATTAAATAAGAATTTGGAGGTTAATTAAAGTATTGAGAGAGGTATATGTGCAATATATACCTAATGTATACATAGTGTATGCATAATATATACCTAGCATATACTTATTATAAATGTTGGATATATATTATATACTTAATATATACAAGATATACACATAATGTATACTTGATTGATATATAAAATATACATTACATTTATAATACATAATATATATATATAACATATAAGTAAGGTATAAATGACATATAAATATATATGACATATAAAAGATATATACACATATAATTATGGATGGGAGATGGAAATTAAAATAAATAAATAAATAAAAAGAAATTCAAAGGAAGAAAGAAATATATGGTAAGGAGAAAAGTAAAATAATTTAATAATTAATTAATTAATCAATATTTATGGACAGTAAAAGAAGAAGAAACTTAAAAGAGAACTTCATCTTCTTCCTCATCCAAGGTTGGCCAAATTTTTAGGGTGAAACAGAGAAGATTTTTTGTTCTTCAAACTTCAAAATTTAACAAGAAGAAAATCAAGTGGGTTTTGACGATAAATTAAGGTTTCAAGTAAGTAATTCTTCTTTTAAGTTGGTTTTATTTCATTGTTATGATGAAGTTTAAAATGGCTAAAGAGAGAAAGTGATTTTAAATTGCTAAAATATATAGTAATGAAATTAAAAATATGAGTATATGATGAATTGATGGTTGGTTAGTTGAAACGGTCATAGTCAATAAATTCTGGGTTATGGAAAGGTTATGTAAAAATTAAGGTTTTGGTATGGGTGCATATAATTGTTGTTATGGGATAATTTAATTTTGTTTTAATGTATATGTTATGATTTTATTATTACAAAATGGATATGAGTAGGTTTGGATGGAGTTAGGGTCTATAGGTATATTATGTGTAATTAGAGTTTTTGAAAGAGGGTTTAATAGTTATGAAAATGAGTTGTTTTAACGTTATATTGATGCATATGTAATGGGTTTATAGTTAAATGTTGAAAATGAGTTGGGTTAGTTGAAGTTTGGATAAAATAGTATGTTGTGAATTTAGGGTTTTAATGGGATTTTAATGAAAATTGTATAAATAATGATAGTTTGGTATACATTGGACATGGAATTGAATTTAAATGAATAATATAGCTTATTATTGGATTTATGTATGTGTGTGGATCAAATTGGTGAAGCTTAGGATTTTGACTTGGAAATAGTTTTGGAGGAAATTTGGTAAGCAAATAATGTTAGTAGAAGTTGTAATAACTATTGCTTAACTAATATTGTAATTGGTATAACACATTGTGAAATTTAAAATGTGTTAAGCCACTACCACTTTTGGATTTGATAAGGGTATTTGTATTATATAATTAAAAGAGTAACAAATGCATGAGAGGTGAAGGATGAGCCATTTGTGAGCGGGGATTTCACCCCCACTCTCGGTAGAATGGTTCTGACGACTTCAGCACTGTTAGGCAATAGGCCTTAGAGAACACATGCCTAAACTCAGAGAAATTGAGTAGCCACCCGGATAGGCCGGGAAAGAAAAGAAAGGGTGGATGACTTGATTCTTAATGAATCCCCAACCCCATATTGGGTTTGGAAAGTTGGGTACATATGGGAAGGTGAGAATGACCCAACACCCCCATAGCGCCCGATTTGTTAGAGCCGACGTCCTTTTCAGGTCTAAATATTATCAAATTCTTAACTTATTATAACATTATCCATATTTAATACAATTATAAAGGAAATAAATATTTATGATATTATTAACATAAATCAAACAAAATGGACACCCATCCAAGGATGGAAACATGCCCTTATAATGTCCAATGTCCAAAGTATAAATAAATAAAATGGGACACCCACCAATTGGTGGAAATGTAACCCATACATTAATCCCTAAGTACAAATAAGATAAACAAAACAAATTAAATAATCAAGGTACCCACAAAGTGAAAACATGCCTTCTACAACTTTTAAAACCCAAATAACAAATAAACATAAATCCATAAATATATAAATAATCATCATACAAAGAATCATAAAATCAGGGCTTTGAGAGTGCGAGTTTTTTTCTAGCCATCAATTTGTTCCATTCTTCAATGAATCAACTTCAGCTCTTCTAGCTTGACTGACATTCTGTCATTTGAGGGTATCGACTTTCTTCTAGGTATCGACTTCAGCTCTTCTAGCTTGATTGACTTTCTGTTATTTGAGAGTGTGGGCTTTCTTATAGCCGTCAACTTGTTCCACTCTTTAATGGATCAACTTCAGCTCTTGTAGCTGGACTGACATTCTTTCATTTGAGGGTACGGGCTTTTTGTTAGCCATCAACTTTAGCTCTTGTAGCTTGATTGACTTTTTGTCATTTGATAATGCGAACTTTCTTCTAGCCACTTGTTCCATTCTTCAATGGATTTTGCTTTGTAAAAAAATTAGCTATTTTTAGCCCTTTAGTCCTCATATCCTCCTCTTTACCCCCCTAAGTGAAAAAATATTGAAAGAGAGTTTGAAAATGTTTTATGCTTACATAAAATAAAAAATTGTAAGGAGAATTTTACCCCCTGTGTAGGCTCAAACCAATAATTTTATTCCCATGTAGGCTCCATCTGATGTTTTTTCTTTGTCTCATTCATTACATAAGTATGCATCTCGATTTTTGCAAAGTGATTGGATTTTTCTCAATGGGCCTTTCGTACCCCTTGATGCTTTGTCTATTTCTCATCGTTTGCTTCAAGAGTATTGGTTACTTAAACAATCAACAACAAAAGTACAATATGACATGCTTATCTATGCGTGTATGTATGAGTGATACTTATAATGGTTATACTGACTCACAGACTGAGGTGATAGGTCGAAGCACTTCCATTGGTACTTTCAGGATATTCTTGTAGGTCGTGCATTGGATCATTAGGAGATGCCACATCCATTAATTCAGCATCAAGATATGGAATACATGAGTAGTGGGTCCCAAGCAAGGTAGTAAAAGATATATAAGACATTAATTTCAAACCATGATTAATACATGAGTTGATAGCTTCTTCATAACCTTATGAATGATTCTTTCATCAGCCCCCTTTTGACTAATGTGTCCTTTAAGGTTCGATAATGCAACATCCTTCCCTAATTTTGAATTCTCATGTGACAACAAAACATTTTTTTTAAAATTTAATTTTGAAATCAAATTTTGGCCTTGTTAAATCTGCGTCAATGTACCTCTTGCTTGGTCTTCCAAATTAACACATCTATAAAACCATAACCCTAGTTACCATACTAAATTTGGGAATCATTTCCATTTGAGCAAGAGTTGTTGCACTTCAAATAGGCACATACATATTACTTGGCCAAAGGTTTTATTAAGTTTAAATATTGTCTATCTCATATGCATGCTTTTTCAAACAATCTCTACTAATAGACTCCACCTACCAGGAGAGATCAACATGTCTTTAATAGGCTTGGAATAGGGTCTATAAGGGACATGGGTTAAGCGAAGTCCATTTTTAGACTACAAACCTTAATAGATGTGACTCTATAGACAAACTTTCACATTACAAACCTCTTGTTGGAACCTTAGATAGTTGGAAGCATGAAAAGATAGAGCTTTGAATGTTCTTCCATCTTCTTGGCATGAATCTGGATCTTGATTAGGATAGTCTTTGCCTTTACAGAAAGTTTGAGACCCTCATTCTTTTCCTTTTCTTCTTTTTCCTTTTTTTTTCTTTTTCCCTTTTTCTTTCTCTTTTCTTTTCTTTTCTTTCTTTTCTTTCTTTTCCTTTTTTCTCTTATCTGGGACATGGAATTTCATCATTCTGCCCCTTTCGTCTTTTGGAATATCAAGTGAAAGACTTTCAAGACTGCTGACTTTGAGCTATGTTGGGTACCATGAATCAGATGAAAGACGGTCTCTCTTATTTCTCTGATTTTGGCCGAGTCTTCGGTTAGGCAAAACCAGTTCATGTCAAACTCTTCTCGTAGGCTGAGTGGAAGTCTTCTACTGCTTCAGGTAAAAGAATTCAAACTATTATTTTCTCTCTATAACACCCCTTCCCGACCTATGAATAAGCCGAGGATGAATGCTACATCGGGATACGAGCTCTGGTTATGTCAGCTTACTTAATGTTCCTTATAAAAATTTTCCAAAAATTTTGACGGAGTCTCCCTTAAAATTCTAGGTCCCAAGTGTCGACAAAATTTATTTTTCTTATTTTTGAAAAACATTTTGTTTCACAATTCAACTCAAGCACACTCCCAATAATCCACCCTTATAACCTCAACTACAATCCTGCAGGAAGAATTCACACTTCTATATTCACAATCCAACTCAATTTAAAACCATACAGTTATTATACTTTACTAGATTTACATGCTACATCAAGTTCTCTTTGTATTGTTCAAATAAGTACATGCCAGTTTCTAATACCAAAATACAAAATGAAGAGCACCACCTAAGTTTGTTGATGACCGACAGATCTCAGGACTCCTCTGCTCGCTACTGGCTCCTTGCTAATAGCCTATGAGTTTAGAAGAAACTAAACTCTCTAAGCATTGCTTAGTGGGTACTTTAACTAATTATGGAAAATAAATAATAAAAGCATAATGCACTTTTAAAAGCAATGAGTCATATTGAAAAATAATATCATAATAAAAACAATCCATACATGTCATATATTCAGTTATTATCATTTTATCAGTTCGCTCCACAAGGTAATTTGGTAGACTAACGTATGGTAAGGAACTAACTAAAACAACTGTATATATATTCTGTGGCTGTGGCCCCAAAAAAAATTGCGGACCAAGCCCTGTGGAATCTTTGGCCAAAGCCCTTGGACCGAAGTCCTATATAACTCGGGCGATTGCCCTATATAACTCGGACAGAAGTCCTATATAGCTCGAGTCGTCACCCTATATAACTCAGACCGAAGTCCAATATTAAAGCAGCACTGCATATAGTATGATATATCATACCCTTACCCTACTCAATACTATCCCAGATACCTAGTGGAGCCAAAATTTTCATGCCATTTCTTAATCGAATATGCATTATACAATTATCGATTTATGTTTCTTATATTATTTCAACGTGAAATATCATATTTTGTCATTTTAATAACATATTAGGCTCATTTATATGCATAAGGAATCAATTGGATTACTTTTGAAAAATGACCAAATGAATATTAGCAAAATGGCCATATGAATAGTAAATTCTGGTTTTAGACTCAACTTGATCCTTATTTTGAAACATTGTATAAAATAATCTACTTGACTAAAAACTCTAAAATTTTTACAGAATTTATTCCTTTAAAATTTCAGATTAAACTAGACACAAAAGCTTGGTCAAGTAGTTCACCCAACCAGACTGCTCCAGTTGCCCTGCATCCTGGCAGCAGTTTTGAATTTTGTGAATTCCGTAAATTAAATTCAATCAATGTGGTTTCAAATTATTTTTATCAAATACTAGACTCACTAAACAACAACATATCCAAAATTTAATTGAAGATTATTTTTCTAAATTTTATTAAAAATCCGGAAACATGGCTGTCTCAGTCAAGGTACCTCCTAGAGTAGGTCTAAAAGAAATAATTTTTCCATAATCATAACCATTCCGAATTCAACTAAAAATATTTTTCAGTCATTCTAGACGCATTGAGGCACAACATATCAAAAATTTACTTTAAGAACATTTTTCTATATTTAATTAAAAATCATACAAGTCACAATATTTCACTAATTCTAAAACAGAAAAATTTCAAGAAAATGAACAAACAATTAGTTAAAGTACCAAACCTTGCTATTTCTTAGTCCTTTATCTATATAACTTCCTTTCCTTCCTTGTCTCCTTGATTTCCTATGAAATTTAACATCACATATACAAAGGTAAGAACCCTAGGTATAGACATAGTCTTATCTTATGATTTTTCTAATGGTTGCTAGCTTATTTTCACCATTAAACACCATTATTTCTTTCATCAAATCCTTCAAATAATTATTTCTTAAATTTTCTCCAAATCTAGCTACATGAACCCTAATTTCAATCTCTTAAAATAACCATTAATCCATGAAACTAAAACTAGAGATAGGTTTCTCTTACCTTATAATCTTGTTTGTCACAAAAATCTTCAACCAAAAGCCTTAAACTTTGGCAAAATCACCTCCTTCTTCCTTCTCTTATGGTTTGGACGAGTTTACCATGTAAGATAGGGCTTTTATTTTCTTTCCTTAGCTTATTTTGATCCAAATGGTAGCCATAAGTGGTGAAAATATGTTGGTATAGATGTTGACTTCCAATTGGTACACCTTATAGCAAAAATGGCCACTTTTAATTGGTCCACTTGCCTTCTTCTTTTATCTATTTATTTGGCAAGCCATTAGGCTTCCTTTTATTCATATTTTGACCCCCTCAACTTTCTTGTGCTGTAATTTTATAGTCTAGGGTGTTAAAATACCAAAATACCCTCTAACGATTAATCGATTGTAACTTTTAAACCGTGCGTTTTCGGGGAAAATTGAAACCCACGGTTATGACCCGATTAATCCCGAGAACACATTTATGGCATCTGTTAGGGTCACTATTAAGAACCGACACAACTTTTCAAAAAATTACTCTTAGGTCCTCGACCTTTCAAAAAATTACCTTTAGGTCCCGTCGACTTCACGGGCCTCCTTTGTACACCGATTTTGTTTTTGACTATCTCGAGCCTCTATTTTACCACTTATTTATGTCCTTCTTGCCTAATACTCGACTACCTAAACTTTGGGATGTGACACTCTCTCTCTCTCTCTCTTTTTCTTTTTCTTTTTCTTTTTTCTTCTTTTTTTATTTTGTGTCCTAACTTTAAGAGAGTTTTCTTATTTTGCACCATCTTATACTTTTGATTATGGATGAGTAGTGCGAGTCTACTTCAATGAGGTTGAATCTTTTGTTGCTTTAATGCCATTTCTAGTTGAAGTATATTTGAGATATTAGGTCTAATTCCTGTAAACTTTATTCTTCTTTTTGGTTTTAATTGAGAATCCCTTTCGTTGATCTTCTTGCTCCCTTGGCAATTTAGTGATAATCAAACTTGTCTTAAGTGTCACAATAGCTCATGGTGGGTTATCAGGTTTACAAGCCAATAAAAAGCAAGCTAAAATCTCCAAAAGTCTCAAATGGACAAACTATATTAACAGGGTGGATACTAGTTGTTAGCTCATTAAAAATGCCTAGATTATCTCTCTCTTTAATAGACAAAGTTTAATTTCACCTTGAAAGTTCATCAAAGCATGTTCTATGATTGACTAGGACCTCGACACATATAATTATGTAGGAGTCCTCTCTCAATAAGCATACACAGCTTAATTGTATAGAACAATTCCCTCACCTAGTAAAGTCATTCGGATCATGATGTATAGATATACTAATTTATCAATATCAAGCTAGATTCGTCATCGTTTGAGCATCAAATGAACAAAAAACCAACAAAATTATAAATTCAACTAGAGTAATTTATTCGAGAAAATTTTATTTGAAAAACACAATTGTTCTAATAAAATATCAAAGAAAGCAAAATAAATGAGCAACACCAAAGCCTAGGAAAGTTGTTAAGTTTGAGTTGAAAATACTTCATATAATTAGACATGTCAGGGGCAAGGATATTTTCATTGTTAATGAGGTTCTGAATTTATCTTCCACCTAATTTCTTTACTTCCATGAAGTTAATCAACTCCCTTAGTGTTATAGAAGTGGAAATCTACATGCTTGATATAGCCTTGGCCATAGTTTCATGATGTATCTTAGATGTAGCCTGTAGGTCTCAAATGTTGATATTAGCTTAGGTCCTTTTCAATTTCTTAGAGACATCATCATCATCTTTTTTCTTCTTCTTTACCTTCCATCCTAGCATTTTTCCCTTTGTCAACCACTACTTCTTTTGGAGGAGCTGTACTATAAGGTTTGCTAGAGCGGGTATTCTACACTTCTTCTTTGAGTTCAAATCAAGCCCACTTTTCTTCTGTAGATTTCAGTTCCTCATCACTGTTAGTAAATTTCATTCACAAGGCAGAGGGTTAATGCCTTTTCACCCATAGTTGGTTCAATCTTACCGAGCAGAACTTCTATTTCTTTAGTTTCTTCATCTACATCTTAAAAAGATGACATGATAGACTTTTCTTTTAATCCTCCCCCTATCATGAAAGTAGTTGGAGGAGGTACTCTTCCAAACTTAGGCAAAAGGTTGTTCTTTGTGCTAGGTTTATTAGGCTTGGGCAGCTTACCATTATCGATCAGATCTTGAATCTCATTTTTTAACCTAACACACATGTTTGTTTCATGCCATGTGTTTGATGGAATTGACGAATTCCTTGGCATAAAAGTTTGGTGAAAGTGGATTCGGCAAAGGTCGAGGAGCCAATGGTTGTAACAACCCCTTTTCTGCATCTTGTTAAATACCCATCATAGAGGTCTCCCTGGATCTGAAAACTACCTCCTATTCCTATGACCACTAGTTGCATTGACATCCACTACTTTCTGTGTATTCTAACCACCGGATCGATAATTTTCCTTATTATTTCTTCTTCCAAGAAAATGATTCTTCTCCCTTTTCCACTCTTCTATTTCTAAGCCAACTTGGAGAAGATCTTTGAAATCTCTTATAAGGATGTGAGACTATCTCTCATAGAGGTTGGGTAGGACACCTCTTACTATCATTATAATCTGGTCAAATTTATTAGGTCTTTTTTTGAAAAGAGCAGCTTTGTTCCTCCACCTTTTCATATAATCAACAAAATTTTCATTATGCTTTTGCCTGATACTCTCTACCTCCATCAGGTTTACTTCCAGCTCAACATTGTACCCATATTGTTAAATGAAGACCTTGTACAACATATCCCAATCTTTTTGGGTGTTTTACTCTAAAATATTGAACCAATTTTTGCACAACAGGATATAGAGAAAGCATGAAATACCTTAGGGTTTGAGCCTTAATAGGTTTGGTAGACTTCATAGCAGTGATATATTTTTAATATACAGATGGGGATTCCTAGTTCCATCAAACTTAGCAAAATAAGAAATCTTGAACTTGTATGGAACCTCCTCATCTTGCTCAAATAGCTTATCTACCTCTAACACCTCATTAGCTTTAAGCTTCTTTCCAAACTTCTTCTCTAAATCAGCAATTAATTTTTCTACATCAGCAGTTTCAGTTTTCTCCACAGCCTTCTTTTCTTTCTTTTTCTCTTTATGGTCTTGAATATGGGCTTCCCAGTCATCATCATCCATTGCTTCCTTGTCTTCATCAGAGGCCACTTCAACTACCTTAGCCTTTCCTTTATCTTGCTTCTTGTTTATAGCAAATGCTTCAGCATTGTTATCCTCTAATAGTGAAAGTAATTGACTTATCATGCTCTCAGCCAGGACCCCTTTTAGCTCTTCCATCTTGGATGTGAAGGCCTCGTTCACTATGTTCTAAACTTGTTCACGGTACATTGGTCTTAGTTCAAAGTTGGTTGAGCCTTCATTGCACTCTAATTTTTTGTCATAGGTGAAATTGTCATAAGCCTTTGAATTGTTGTACTCCAGATCTATAAGCCAGAAAGGATCAATGCTTATGTAATGCAATGCATGTGGAGCAAATAAAGCAAACACATAGATTAAGTCAAGATGTTCCTTCCAACCTTATTTTCCCCATACATGAGTGGCAAGTCTTTTTTTCCTAGGTATATGATCAACAAAGATATTAGTAGGGGATATTTTATTTTCAAAAGATATACTCAGACAGATCAACCAATAGCTGTATTTTCAAATAAAAATCAGTCTATGATAATTCTCATTACTTATGCCTTAATCCATTGAGTCAAATGAAAAATAGCTTTTATGCTCTATTATAGATTAAAACTAAATTAAAAAAAGCTTATCATAAATAGATTTTTCAAATTTGAAAAAAATAACTAGTGATTCATACCACAAGCAAGCCCATGACTAACAAGTCTTAATATAAATTAGGCCCGTAATTGATTTTAATATTTTATAATTGACCCAACTAATTGAGAGCCCATTTTAAGAATATTTTGAAGCCCATTTCAAATTGGTCCGTTGAAAATATTTTGAAGCCCATGGTAAAAAGTTTGTTTCAAAAATCAATTCTGGGCCATATGAAAACAAATTTTGACCCAATTTGTTTAAAATGATTTGGGCTTTGGGTTTAAAAGAATTTTGGACCATAAAATAATTTGGGGCTTACATCATAATTAGGCCCTATTAGAAAAAGACAAGCTAAATAGGCCATATGTAATATCCCCATATGTGCCCTAGAAATATTGATGTAATTGTGTTTGAATTGAATTAAATGTATATATATTTTTGCAAAAGAAATGGTGGTGTTAAGGGAATGTATATGTTGTGTATATGGTCATATATATAACATATAAATTGGTCAAAGTGCTTAGTCAAGGGAAGAAGATATTTTAAGTGTTAAGTGTGAAATTACCAAAGTGGGCAAGAGATGATAAAAGGAATTAAAATGTGTATGAGGGTATTATAGTAATTTTCTTTTGGATGAGTATTTAATGAGTGTTGACTTTGTGATTTCTTCATCATCTTTTCTTCTTCTCTTCTCGATGGTGTGGCCGGCTATCTAAGGAAAAGAAGAGCGAGAGAGGTGTTTAAAGGGTTATCATCAAATTGAAGGATGAAACAAAGGATCAAGTTGGAGATTTGTGAAATTTCTTCAAAATAGGTAAGTACTTACTTGTTTTTCCTTGTTAATGTTTGAAGTGGTGTTTGAGATAGGTTGTGATGGATTGATTTTATGATTTGGTGTGTTATATATGTGTTTACAAGTATTGAAATTGATTATAAGCTAAAGGATTGAATTGGTGTTGGTTTTGTTGTGAAGATGGTAAGTTAAGTGGATTTGGATAGTGAAAGATCAAGAGTGATGATGGTTTTAGGGTTTTGAAATGGTAGATGATTCAATGTGTTGTTAATGTGCAATATTGTGATTAACATGTTAAATAAGTGTTAATGACATGGTTTATATGCATTTGAATGAGGTTGTGTTGTGTATAATGTGTTTAAATGCAATTGAAAGAGGTTTGGCCACATGTAGGGTTTTGTTTATGTGAGACACGGCCAAAATAAGAAAGGAACACGGCCAATACTTAATGTTTTTGAAAGACACGGCCAAGTCTAAGGAATTTTGGCCATGTTGGATGAGTTTTGGAGAGACACGGTCACAAGCTTGGCTGTGTCCCTTGCCCGTGTTTGCTACTGCCTGATTTTGGATGAGAGACACGGCCGTGTCCCCTGCCCGTGTCTGCTTCTGCTTGAATTGGAATTGAGAGACACAGCCACAAGCTTGGCCGTGTCCCTTGAGTGTGTTGGCTACTGTGACTTTTCTTTGCTCTTCTTGCTTTGATGAAATGGTACATACATTTGATAATACATATGATACTATATGAACAAGGTTATGTATTATGCATTGTGAATCTTGTGAATGGCAATGTGTTATATGAATAATGTACATTGTAATGTTACATCCATGATGTTATATGTAAAATGTGAAGAAGAGGAAGAAGTAATTGATTATAGATAGCTTGGTGGGAGTAACTCTTGAGGGTGAAAGAGATGAGGATCATCCAAAAAGGTATGTACAATGCAATTTATAATGATGTGAATAATATGATTGAAGCATGTCTAAATGATATAATTGAATAATGACATGTTTGCCTAGTTAATGTAATTGATGTTGTATATATCAATGATGGAATATGACATGTAAAGGATATGATGAGATAAATGATTGTGTATGTAAAAGATGAATTGCTATAATGTGGATTGAAATGTAATGTGAAGCCATTGTGATTGGCTATGATGATTTAAATGATATGAGAAGCCATTGTGATTGGCTATGATGATTTAAATGATATGAGAAGCCATTGTGATTGGCTATGATGATCTAAATGATATGAGAAGCCATTGTGATTGGCTATGATGATTTAAATGATATGAGAAGCCATTGTGATTGGCTATGATGATTTAAATGATATGAGAAGCCATTGTGATTGGCTATGATGATTTCAATTGATAATGAACTCATAAATGAATTGTGTGTCTAATATGTTATTCATTTTCAGAGTTCTGAGTTTGGAGGCATGCCTATAAAATGAAAGGTAACAGTCTTGCCGGGTTGAGGATCTCTTCAATTTGAGACGAATTGAGATCCAAGAGACTGGGTCTGTTACACTATGCTAATTGTGATTATGAGATATATGATTTGTAACAGTCTTGCCGGGTTGAGGATCTCCTCGATTTAGTCGGGTTGATGGTCCAAGAGACTGGGTCTGTTACTTGATAAATGTGAAATGTGAATTATAGTAACAGTCTTGCCGGGTTGAGGATCTCCTCGAGATTTGCCGAGTTGATGGTCCAAGAGACTGGGTCTGTTACACTATCCATGGATAGAGATATATATGATGCCTACGGGCTTGATGATTATGATTATGGACCAAAGCAGTAACTCTGAACTTGGAATAACATATTAGTGTGTTGTTTGGGCCCGAGTCTGTCTTTGTTGTCAATGTGATATTTAAATGTTGAAACAAATGAATAATAAGATCTATAACTGTCTTTATTGGAAGGATGATTCATGTTTGATGAATTGTCGATAAAATAATGTTATGAAGTATGCTTTTGTAATATGTGCATTGATGTATTGAAGGTGAATATGTTTTGAGGGACTTTCTTGATATATGATTTTATAAAAATAAAGTATGATGTGTAAATTGTATATGATGATATATGATGTGGGCAATGTATATGAATGTGGAAATAGTGGATATTGTTTCATGAAGAATTTGATAAGTCATTGGATTGTGAATTACTGAAATAAAATGTATGAATATGTATATTGGTAAAACATTAGTAGAAGTATATATATATATGAAAAGTATAGCCAAAAAGGGAAAAACATGGTAAGAAAATAATGACCTAATAAGTTAAAATGAAAATATGATTTTCTCTATTATATGTGTATATGATTTATTTGTATTACTAAGCTCTCGGGCTTAGCGCGGTTGTGTGATCGCGCAGGTGAATATGCGGTTGATCGGGAAATCAAGTAGTTATGCCATGAGAAGGGTAAGAGTGTTCTGAGACCAACTAGAAGGTGATGCATACATGTAAAGTTTAATTTTGTTATATTATTCACAATCATATATTAATATGTATAATGATTTACTAAATGTTATTAAAATCTAAAGATAGTATTGTTTGAACTTGGATAAGATTTTTAAATTAAAACTAGAAGTGACATTCTTACACTCTATATACGTATTGTATGTATACTAGGTATATGTATAGTACCTATATAGAGTATGAGGGTGTTACACCATAACTCAACTAAGACATGCTAATCATAGTTAAACAACAAGTATTTATGGTAAACCTAAGGAAAGTTACTAAGCTAACTACATGGACTTTTGTCTTTAGGCTAAAAAGGCTTAGGCTCCCATAGCAAATATATAACAAAATATACAATGCTATGAGTGGTTATGCCATGCTCAGTCTCCATACCTTGAGTGAAAGTATTGTATCGCTCACATATACATAACACGGGTTTCACAGAGCATCCTAACTCACACACACAATATAATTCTAAATAATTCAATGAATAATACCATAATATTAAAGAATAAAATAATATAAAGACCAACAAAATTAACTTCTCTTATCCCAAGTGGAGTCCCACTGTGAGCGAGGATTTTTACCCCTACTCTTAGTGAAATGGTTCTTGTGATTTTAGCACTGTTAGGCTCTGGGCCTTAGAGAACACATGACTAAACCTGGAGAAATGGAGTCGCCACCCAGACAGGCTGGGAAAGAGAAGAAAGGGGTGGATGACTTGATGCCTAAGGAATCCCAACCCTCTATTGGGTTTGAAAAGTTGGGTACGCATAGGGAAGGTGAGAATGATGCAGCACCCCCATATCGCCCAGTTCGTTGGAGCCAGCCTCCTTTTCAAGTATAAATGTTATCAAATTCTTTACTTATTATAATATTATCTATACTACATGCAATTATAGAGAAAATAAACATTTACCATATTATTGAAATAAATTAAACAAAATTGGCACCCATCTAATGATGAAAATATGCCCTTCATCTAATGTCCAAAGTACAAGTAAATAAAATGGGACACCCACCAATTAGTGGGAACGTATCCCTTACATTAATTCCTAAATACAAATAAGATAAATGAAACAAATTAAATAAACAAGGCACCCACAAAGTAGAAACATGCCTTTTACAACTTTTAAAACCCAAATAACAAATAAACATAAATCAATAAATATATAAATAATCATCATACAAAGAATCATAAAATCAGGGCTTAATTAAAGGAAATAAATACTAATAACAAAAAATTGCAATCCACAAATAAATATTAACCTCTTAAGGAAATATATGAGGCTGCGCATATAGCAGGCGGAGGTCAAGGGAGGCAGTACCCCTTGCGGAGGATGGGGAAGCACCCCTAAAAGGTAAACAATTTATAAAATAAATTTTGTTGTGGAATTATGGTTTTATTATGGAATTAGAGTTTGGTTCTAAAAACTAGGTTTAAAACATGCAATATTTGGATTTTATCCTATAAGTAGTTTTTAAGTATAAATTAGGGTTTTAACAAGATTAGGGTTTCATTATTTTGAATTTATAAAAAATGTGCAACTGACTTACCAATTATTTCAAACCCTAAATCTATAATTTGTATAAAGGATTAGCAACACTAATATATAGTGCATTAATTAGTAAAAATAAACCATGGATCGAAATTGAATTGATTAATAAGTAGTCATACTTGCGTGTTGGCTCCACCAATATTACTATTGTTGAATCAAACACTCCGTTTTACTTACTGCCCGAGTCAATTCTGATATTGGTTGAGCGAGGGAATGTGGAGGCAATTGCTACTGCCTCCCTTTGTTGTTATGCGTTGATTTTGTGTGTTTAAGCCTTTGTACAAATTGCTTTTCATAGTTAATTATTATTTCTCTTAATTTTGCATCCTTTTTTATCCTCTCCCTTGTTCATCACTTAAAACCTATATTTATTTCTAAATATTAGGTTAAAGCCGATTTAATAAACCCTAATTTTCAAAACCACTCTCTGCTTATCAGAGCGCAATTAGAATTTAAACCAAACTTAAGCTGAATTTGGCTCGGATTAGGGACTTAAACAAAGACTTATGTCAAATTAGACCATCATCAAATCAATATGAGCCAAAGCTCATATCAAGCTGAACCATGGTCAATTCGCTATGAGCATTGTCATATCAAATTAGAGTGTCTAATTCGATATGGGCACATCCCATATTGAATTAAACCAAATTGAATGGATTTTGACTTTGGATCAGACCTATTTAGGGCTTTTAGAATTGAACTGGCTTACTTTGGGCCTTTTAATATTGGACTATCCTAATTTAGACTCTTAGGTTTAAGCTCTTAAAGTTAGACCAAATTTGGCTTGGCCTCTATTATTTGGGATCATACTTGTTTAGAGCCAAAATTAAGGTTATACACCATTGTAGGATGGTTGTTGCAATGTTTATGTGTATGATGTATAAAATATGAAATATGCTAAAATTGATTTATAAAGATTAGAAATGAATAATGTGACAATAAATGAGAAAGAAAATGTGAAAACTATGAAAGAAAGAGTAAATATGATAGAATTGAAAAATGTGTTAAAGAGATGAGAATGTGAAAGAATAATATGTTATTGTGTGTTTATAACCTATACAATTACCTGTCCAGTATAGCTGAGATTGATTATGCATGCTTTGATACGCCTGAGCAAAGCTAGGTGTAACACACTTATACCTTGTATACATATAGCATATATATCCATATATGTAGAGTACATATACAGAATACAAGTATGTTACAATTCTATTACTTAAAAAAATTCGCCATAAATTATATAGCATAATTTATACATTAAAAGACAATTGATTTAACCAATAAATAGATACATATTAGATAATATATGTAAAAAAATTAAAGGATTTTAAGAAAATATCGGTTAAAAATTTGGCCAGAGTTTTATCTGTAATTTCAATAATTCCCAAATCATTAAAAACACAACCTGCATAGAAATAGACACTTTCAAAGTATAGTTTTCACCCATTCTCCAAAACATCAATTCATAAACACACATTCAAGTTCACAACACAAAATATTATTTATCATAATTAAATACTTTTATAGGTATATATATATACACAACCTCGCAATTCTTTATATATTAACACAAATATTATATATTAATGTGCATAAATCAAAATACTTAAAACCATATTTATACATGAATGTAAATGGCACAATTGGTTCGGCAGCACCCTAAGTCACCAATTATCTTCCATATTCTGGCCCTATCTGAACAGCAACTCCTTCACCTGCACGATACATACTACCGCGCTAAGCTTATAAGTTTAGTGGTACATATTTAAAAACAATAATAAATATTATACACATTATTTTTTTACAATTTTTTTCTCAAATTATGTCCTTACAATATTTTTATTAGATCCATGCTAATTTTTTTTTATTTCATATATCATTTGTAAATACATCGCCAAATTCTAATGTATAAGCACATTTACTTACTCATTGGCTCAATTCTCCTATACAATTTTCATTATGCATAACACCATACATATAAACATATCACAAACATAAACATTGGGCACAAAAGTCCTTATATAACTGTCTAGTTCTATAAATATCATCTTAAGCTATCTCATTCTTTTGTGACACCAGTGTATCTCATCTGAAGGCGTAATAAATATGTGACACCAGCGTGTCTCACCCAAAGGTGTAATAATATTCAACAACAATATTTCAAAACTAGACTCTATATAAGGTAATCATACAGACACCTCTCTCATATTACATTTTCCCTTGTTTTTTCACATTTCATATTATTTTTTAAATTCTCTACTCATACTCAACGTCATCATCACATATAATCAAAATGTGGCTTGCTTCCACATTTTAGTGTATAATTTGTACTTTTCATAACTTGAACATAACATCACATTACTTATCTTAATATGACTCATGTTCACATTCTTATCACAATTCACTTCCATATACAAAATTTACATCTCATTATTTATTATTTAAATACCATTGCAATGTGAATATTTATCACATTAGCAATAGTTATCTCATATTCCCACAATTTATACATAACTTTAATACTAGCCATAATTTTATGGCTTATCATCATATTCATAAAGCATTACACATATCATGAACACAAACACATAGATTATCTCATTTTATCAATTTTTTATATTTTCACATGTTTCATGCTTTTAGTATTTCTCAATCACATTACATTTTATATTTCATCACATTTTCACATTTTTCATAATATTCACATATTTAGCTATTTTCATGTTTTCTTCCTCATTACTTATCATATTGTTCTTTCTCATCTTTTCAAACCATTTCTAGCATACTTCACACTTTTACATCATTTTTTTCACATTTCATACCTATTTTCCATTTCTAAGTGATCATCCCATGCTATGATCACTTTCACATAACATTTCATTTCTAATTATTCTTTAGCCATTTCTCAACTTCTCGATTACATTTCATATTTTCCATCTTATTATCGTATTTTATCAATTTTCCAAAATTTTCACATTTTTTTCAATTTATTTTCATTGATCAATTACCAAATACCACATATATCACATAACTATGCAACAATGCATAGATTATTTACTTAAATTTAATTTCATTTCATCCTACATACAATTTCTTTATTTAGTCCTAATATTATCAATGTACAATACTACTTTAAAGGAATAGAGACATCCTTTAAAGTTTACCAAAATGATTAATGCCATTCATTTATATTCAATTTAAAAGTTTCCAAGGAGTGTACTAACCTTAATTTGTCAATTTCCAAACCAATTCCATCTTCCAACTCAAATTTCACTAATGCCCTTCTTCACTTTGATTTTACAAACTCACATTTCTCGATCCTAAACCATATTATAAATTTCAGTATAGCATTAGCAACTCATTTAAACACACTTTTATCTTTAAAACATCAATTACATCATTTCTACATAAAATTTCACCAAAGCCATATTTTCACCATTACTACCTTATTCAAACTACAACTCAACCTATCAATTTCCATCATTCAACCATAAATTCATTATATTTACATCAAAATAACATTAAATAATTCCATTTCAACAATGATATGCATCTCTACCAAAACTCTAATTTTTACATAACCCTAATTTATCAACTTGGTGGAAATTTGCCCATAATCAAATTCTAACCATAAAATCATTATATATATATATATGTTAAAACAACATTAAATTCATCCATTATCATAATTATAATCATTTGTAACACCCCTATATCCTATATAGTACAATGCATACACCCAGTATATATAAAATATGCATATATGGTATAAAAATGTCACACTCCGGTTTAATAAAAAAATTTACTTTTCTAATTTATAATCTTAAATACTTTTAAATGTATATTTAAATAACAAATAAAATATTATTAGAAATTAGAGGTTCTAAATTAAGCATTTTCCATAAAAATCTTTGAAAAAAATTCATCAGAGTTTTATCTGTAATTTGGACATTTTCAAATTCAACAAAACCACAACATGCATAAGATAACACTCCCAAATAATATCAAATCACCATTTCACCCATACTCCTCAATTTCTCCAAATTTCACAACGCATTTATACATATATATATATATATATCTCAAAACACATATCAACCCACATTATAAAAGTTTTACAACACATTCTTTATAATTTACAATATATATACATCAAAACATAATATAATATAAGAAATATCAAAATGTAATAAAAACATATACATGTTGGTAGTGTTTTTGATCTTGACACCCAAAAATAAACTCTACACTGAAAACCTCAAGTCTAGACCTAACCCGAACTAGACGAACTCTCTGGCTCTATCGGATCTCCCCTGTTACTTGCGCGATGAATTACAATTACTCCAAGCCAAAACCTAGCGGTACAAACTTTGATAGAAATAAAACTGCAAAAAAATGCCAATGTACCATGCTTATGTATATCATGACACCATATGTCATATCATTTCATTTTAAACATCTTTTGCAATCATTTTATATTTCACATAAAACAAACACAAACATGGGCCCAAATAATCTAATATATTATTCAAATTCCAGAGTTATTGTTTCGGTCCATATTGACAACCAGTGTCTAGCCCGAAGGCAAGTGGCGGCCAACGTCTAGCCCTAAGAAAAATTAAATAATTTCTCAAAAGCTAGCCCCGAAGGCAAATAATGAGGATAACCTCATAGGCATGCCACCAAACACAGAACTTTGGAAATTGAATAACATACTAGTCACACAATTATTATATATATTTCATCATCAATCTCTTTCTCATTTTTTCATAATTCATTAGGCTTATTGCCTCTTTTCTTATTATCAATTAGGCACATTACCTTATTTTCTCATTTATTTCAATGTCATCTCACTACATATCATCGTATACCAATATATAATCATAATGTACCACATTTTCCATTTACAACACATTACCTAATTATTTTTGTATTTTCACATAATTCACATATGTGTGAGCGGGAATTTTTGCCCCCACTCCCGGTGGAATGGTTCTTGTGACTTCGGCACTGTTTAGGCTCAGGGCCTTAGAGAACACGGGCCTAAGCTCGGAGAAAATAGAGTCGCCACTCGGATGGGCTAGGAAAATAGAAAGGGGTAGATGACTTGATTCCTAAGGAATCCCCAACCCCCTAATGTGTTTAAAAAGTTGAGTATGTGTGGGGAAGGTGAGAAATGGCCCAACACCCCCATAATGCCCGGTTAACTTGCCTCCTTTTAAGGTCTTAATATTATAAAATTCTTAAATATAATGATATTATCCATACTACATACAATCATAATAATAAATAAATACTTTATTAAAATACAATAATGTCTAAACAAAATAAATAAATGGACACCCATCCGAGGATGAAAACATGTCCTTACATTGTCCATGTCTAAAACTAAATAGGACACCCACTGAAAGATAGAAATGTGTCCTTTACATCTGTCTAAAAAACCATTAAAATAAAATAAATTACATGATGCTCACGACATGAGGCACCTAAAACATGGAAACATACCTCTTACAATGTTTTGAAAACAAAACAAATTAATAAAAATAGCCAGCTTGTGAGCAGGGATTTTTGCTCCCACTCCCGGTGGAATGGTTATTGTGACTTCTGCACTATTTAGGCTCAGGGCCTTAGAGAACATGAACCTAAGTCCAGAGAAAATGGAGTCGCCACCCGGACGAGCTGGGAAAAAAGAAAAGGGTGGATGACTCAATTTCTAAGGAATCCCCAACCCCCTAATGGGTTTAGAAAGTTGGGTACGTGTGGGTAAGGTGAGAAATGGCCCAGCACCCCCATAATGCCCGGTTCATTGGAACCGGCCTCCTTTACAAGTCTTAATATTATAAAATTCTTAAATATAACAATATTATCCATATTATACGCAACAATCAAAATAAAGCATTGTTATATTAAAAATCAAAGCAATGTCCAAACAAAACAAATAAATGGACACCCATACGAAGATGGAAATATGTCCTTACATCATCCATGTCTAAACTAATAGGACACTCACCAAAAGGTAGAAACATGTCCTTTACATTGGTCTAAAATATAAAAACAATTTAAATTACATGATATTTAACTAATGAGGTACCCACAAAGTGGAAACATACCTCTTACAATATTTGAAAATCAAAATAAATCGATAAAAGTAAATAACCATTCATCATAAATAAATCGTTCATCAAAGATATTAGACATCAATCAAAATATATAATAGACATTCATCCATGATAAATTAAATAAATCAAGCATTGAAGTTAAATAAATCAAAGCATATAATAAACTACATAATCAAATCTAAAATTAAATAAAGTAATAAATATATAATTTAGGGTTCGCATCTTAAAATAGGATTTTAGAATTTTAATTACTAAATTAGGGCTTTGCAAAAAGGAAAGTTAAATACGTGGACTCATAATACATAAATGAATATTGACCCCTTCGACGAGTCCATACGGTGGTCCCGCTAGCCGGTTATGTGCGGGGGTCAAGGGGGCAGTGCCCCAGAAAATTTTGGAAACTAGCTTCTAGGATTGTAGGTTTTTGTGTTGAAAATTAATGTTTTAAGGTTCAGAATTTAGAAAATAGGGTTTACGGTTTTGGGGGAAACTAATGATATTTTTAAAAGAATAATGCTTACTGTGTGATTTTAGAAAGAATGATTAATTAGGGTTAAAGCTTTTGATGCTTGAAAAATAAGGATACTGACTTTTGGAATAGAGATTAGGGTTTTGGGAATTAATAAAATGATTTAGGGTTTTTGGTGTCTTGGAAAATATGTTTGGTTTTAAGATTTGTGAAAACAGTTTAGAGTTTTATAAAGTTTTTAGAAATAAGAAAAACGGTTTAAGGTTTTTGGAAATAGAAAAGTAATGAATTAAGGTCTTTTGGACATAGAAGAAATAAATTTAGGGTTCTAAGGGTTTAGAAGAAACAGAAAAGTATTTTTAGGTTTCTTAAGGTTCTTGGAAATAGAAAAGTATTTTTAGGGTTTTTTGAGGTTTAGAAGAAATAGAAAAGATCATTTATGTCATTGAAACAAAGATCAACGCTGCTACATATTTATAGATCAAGGTTTTGTGTGTATAATCTTATGAATCAAACAAAAACAAAGCTACTGTAAGAAAATAAAAAGAAATTAGAGATTCAAACCTTCGTACATTGGTTCCACCAAAAATTGCTTCTTGGATGAATGGAGACAAAGGCAAGGTTGCTGCCTTTGATGAATTATTAACCGCTTGCTTGTTGCTCCTCTCAAATCTGATTGTTTTTATTACCAAGTCCTAGGCAATTTTTAAAGTTTGATCTGTCCCAAAAAGTCCCAGTCCAAAGTCCGATTGTTCTCCAAAAGTCCTGTCCCTTTCTATGTTGTTTTAAGTCTTATTTATAGGAACTTTAGATGATTAATTTTAATTGTTTAAGGAATTTATCATTAATAAGGAAAAGGAAGCGGAAACCAAATAGGATTTGGTTTCGAAAAAAATTGCGTCGGAAAAATTTCGCAGGTGAAAACTGCGACGGGCTGCGAGAGCTGGGCGCTTGGCATGGAAAATTGCGAGAATTGTCATGCTGGGCATTTCGCCCGCAGGATTTTACTGCGGGCAAAATGGCCCAAAGCCATTTCGTCCAACCTTTTCAGCGATGAATTTTTTCGTCGCCTATTTTTCCATCGTCGATTTTTATTTTTATTTTGGTTTATTTATTTATTATTCTTTTTATTTTATTAAAACTTATAAAAAATAAATACTAAAATATATATTATTTAATTAAAATACCATAAAAATTATTTTGGACTAAATAAAATATATTGGATCGGACTGGGTCAAAATTTAAGTGTCTACACATCCATTCATTATAAATAAATCATTCATCAAAGATATCAAATATCGATTAAAATATATAATAAACATTCATCTAATTTAAATAAAACAGTAAGTATATAAATTTAGGGTTCATGCATCAATTTAGGTTTCTTTGGTTTTATGTTTAACAATTAGGGCCTTGTAATTTAGTTTACTGGATTAATCAATTTGAGAAATATTTAATATAAAAAAAGTAATATAGCTACTGGATGTTTTAAAGATTTATGGTGTTGAAAGTTTTATGAAAATAATATTAAAGTTTAGGGTTTAAATAAATAAGATTGAAGATCATGAAAATTGGATTTTAAGTTAGGTATTTGGAAAGAATAGGCTACTGTAAATCTTTCAGAAAAATAGATTTGGTTAGGGTTTTAAGAAAACAGTCTATTATTTTGTGGTTTTAGAAAAGTGTAATTAGGGTTTTAAATTTCAAAAATATGTTTTACAAGTATAAAGGCATTAGGGTTTCGAAAAATAATTTTTAGGATTTTAAATAGAGTTTGGATGGTAAGTAGAACAATTGATCATCTATTGTACATTTTAACAATTAATCCAATTGAGTGATGAGGCTACTGTAAACATAAATAAGTAAATAGAGATTCAAACCTCCGTTGTTGATTCCACCATAATTTTGAATTCTGGTTGAACAATAACAAAGATAGTGTGAGCTGCCTTTGATGGGTTGTATGTTATTTGCTGCCTTTTGATCCTTCAAGCTTGAGATTGTTAATCAACTGCCAAAAGGAATTCGGATAGTTCTTGAATAAAATTTCAAAAGTTTCAATCCCAAAAGTCCGATCTTCTCTATGGCCAAAAAAATCCCCAATCCCCTTTTCTGTGTCTTTAATGTGGTATTTATAAGAAAAATAAAACCTAAAACTAATTGGTTAAGGAAATAAAAAACTATTTAGGAAATATAATTAAAAATCAAGTTGAATAGGGTTTAAAAAAAATTGCGCTGGCAAGAATTGCTGCAGGATGCTGCTGGTTGGGCGGGCACGCGTTTCAGTCGCAATTTTGCTTACTGCAAAATTGGCCCGCAGCCAATTCGATGCAAGCAAAACGTGCAGCGAATTGGCTTGAGGCCAAATTGGCCCAAGCCAATTCGTCGCCAGTGATGAAAAATTTCATCGCCGATTTTGCTCGTCACCGATTTTTATTTTTTATTTATTTTGTATTATTTTTATTTATATATTATTTTTATTATTTTAAAAATGATAAATAAATAAATAAATAATAAAATAAATATTATATTAAAATAAAATAAATAAATATAAATAAATCATAAATCATAAGTAAAATAAATAATAGATAATAAATATTAAAATTAATAAAATATATCACAAAAATTATTTCACACTATTTTAAAATCTTTGTACCGGACTGGGTCAAAAATTAAAGGTCTACAGTTTACCGCCTGCTTGAGTGATCTGAGACTACAGTAAAAGAGAGCAAAAAGCAATGTAATTTTTGGCTGGGTTTAGAGTCATACTGGATTTCGTAACCAAGCTTGGTTTGAGTTCTGAACTCAAAAATAATTTGGGTTCTGGACCAGAGGTGAGTTATGGACTCAAAAAATAATTTGGGTTCAGGACCCGAGGTGAGTTCTGGACTTAAAAAATATTTTGGGTTCTGGACCTAAGGTGGGTTCTGGACTTAAAAAATAATTTGGGTTCTGGACCTGAGGTGGGTTTTGGACTCAAAAAATAATTTAGCTTTTTGACCCGAGGTGAGTTCTAGACTCAAAAAATAATTTGGATTCTAAACTCGAGGTGAGTTCTGGACTCAAAAAAATAATTTGGGTTCTGGACCCGAGGTGAGTTCTGGATTGAAAAAATAATTTGGATTCTGGACCCTAGGTGAGTTCTAGACTCAAAAATAATTTGGGTACCCGAGGTGAGTTATGGACTCAAAAAATAATTTGTGCTCTGGACCCGATGTAAGTTTTGGACTCAAAAAATAATTTGGTTTCTGGACCCGAGGTGAGTTCTGGACTCAAAAATAATTTGGGTTTTGGACAAAAAAAATAATTTAGGTTATCTATAAAAATGATTGTAGTCAGTAAGATATAAAATTTTTTTTTACAAATTTGCAAAAAAAAAAATTAGCTATTTTTTACCATGCGTATCTTCTTACCCCCTGCGTGAAAAAAAAGATTTTTATAAGTATAAAATAATATTTTTAGATATGCAAATATCTGAATAATTGATCTAAATAATTGAATTTACTATTAGACATTGTTCATCACTATTTACTCACTATTCACTAACTATTCATTTACTATTTATCAACAGTGACATTGATTTTGATTTTGATTTTTTCTTTTTCACGAGAATATTGTTTTTCCTTTTCCTTTTTCGTTTTTGTCTTCTTGCCTTAGTTTTTTCTATATAAACCCTCTTTTATCTTTGCATTCTCACACCATTTCCTTTTCCTTTTTATTTTTTCATTCAAAATCATGAAAGTTTCATTTTCATTTCCTTTACAATTTGTCTATATAAACTGCTTATTTCTTCAATACTCATCCACACTTACATATTCTCATAATTAAAGCAGCGAGTTTAGTAGAGAGTTAAGGAGAAAATGCATGCTTCGAGATCAGGATCTCAATCCAATGCTGAGTTATTAGAATTTATTCGACGGCATGAAAATGAAACTGTAAGTCTACTAGCTGGGATGCAGCTTCATCGCAGTTCAAGTAAAAAAAACTAAGGTAACAATGCAATTTGATATTTTAATAGCACAAATATATATTCATTATTTGATATTATTGAATTTTTTTTAATAATGCAAAAGATTAGAAAAAATAAATTAATTGGTGGACTATTTAATAACTAAATAGATAAATTAGAATAGAACATAACAAATAAATATAGTCTATGAATCAGTAGTATTTGTATGATGATATACTTACCTCGTGTTAACTTACCTGACTCCGTGTTAGGGTGATTGCTGTGTTATTTGAGGAGGAGGGTGTGTCTATAAAGCCAGACAATGGTATGATGCAGCACCCTCTCGAGAGTCAGGTATCCAAGATTGAATTTTTTATTGTCAGATCGTGTAGCAGTTCCCGACTCTCACCATGTGCACACCCAGCGCTATCTCTTGAGTTGCTTAACCTGGGGCCAGGTAAAATAGTATTAGTATACTTTAAAATTTATATAAAAGTTCACTTACCTTATGTCATTTTGTAGGTCAATTTGGCTTGGTGGAGCATAGAAGAGCGGACGAACTGGACTTCTTCCATGAATATCGCATTGCCTTTTCAGCATACCCGCCGAGTCTTTGCTGGCCCTATGTCTAGTGGCTATGAGTGGTTCCTTGGTCCTGAGTGATGGAGGATCCTAATGAATTACCCGGAGTATACTTTAAATATCGCATCAATGTTGGAGAATGCATGGTGGTTAGCTCGGCACGGTTATGATGTTTAAACCCTTCTTTATCCATCGGGTGCATCATATGCCCAGTTTATTCGAGTAGCACTCTTGAACATTGATGCATCTCCTATTGGCGTCTGGGAAATTCCTGAGGAAAAAAGAGGACAGTAATGAAGAGGAGTATCACGGAGAGGGAGGAGGGTCTATCCCGCTTTCCGGGGCTAGCACCTCTCAGGTAAATATTTACCATTTTTCCATTGCAATTACTTCTTTCTTAACTTATTTTGATTGTTTTAATGATTATTTTCAGGCCAGTGGCTCATTTGGTCATGAGGCTGGACCTTCCTTTACCACTCCTCCATTTGCTCATTCTAATCAACCGGAGATGCCATCTCATCAATAGGGTGTTGATATGAATTATCTGGTAGGTTTTCCTATTCCATGATAATTTATGCTACATGTATGCATGATTATGTATGCTCTTACTCTTTCCCTTCTGACTCATAGTGGATGCTTGGGGAACAAAATAAGAAACTTCAAGAAGAGTTAGCTGTTAGTCAACAACTACTTTCCCATTTTGAAAAACTCTATCACCGGTCAGAGCAAAATTTTTGAGACTTTCAATTTCAGGGGATAAGAGATCCTGGTGCTTCATCATCTGGGGGACCCCAAACTGATGACCATGAGATTCTTTCATCTACTTCGAATGAGGACCATTACAGATCTGAATTCCAAGGTAATAGAGGCTCAAGTGCTCCTGCTTCGGGCGGATTCAGGATAGATGATATGCCTCCTCCTCCAACAGGCGATGACTTTTCAGAGCTTTGTTTGATCATGATCCACCACCTCCTTCTCAGTGATCTAACATTATTGTATTAATTGAGAACATATTGTATTATCATTAATAATAAAAATAATGATAAAAATAATAATGATGATATATAATTTGCACTTTTACTGCAACTTTTGACTTATAATTTTTTTTTTATATTGCTCTAATTTTTACTTAGTCTACCGTTGCAGGTTTTCGAAACTAGCGAGTTGTCCTAGTTTTTTTGCTTAGACCTTCCTTGCAGATTTTTGACCTAACAGACCCCTTTTTTTCTGTGCTTACAGATTTGACTTTAGGAGTGTCTCTTCTTACTTGACATGCCATCTATGGATTTAGCCAGATATCTGCCACGACATCATTATAGGAAGCTACTCCACCCTGCTTCTTCATATGCTGACGATGTTGACTGGATCCACTCAAGTGCTGAAGTCTACATCTGTTGATTAGTACTTTGGTGGAAGATTTCTCGTATCATCATTCAGATGTACTTGATGTATGTTCCTCTTACTGCTTTTCGTCGAGGTTCTTGTTATGATCCTTGCCAGCTTGACCGTCAGTATGGAGCTAAGCCTCAAGATTCTGATTTTACCCCTTATTTGGACATGGCTTATCTGACTGAAGCATACTTGGATCGGCTGAAACAAAGCTGGTCTGCATGCTACACTTATAGTCTGGCATTGATTTTACATTTGTCAATTTCTCTAGAAAAAATATTGTTAGGATGTAAAAATAATGAAAGTAGTAATAAGAAATTTGCCTATAACAACAGTCATCAATCTAGTATTAGAATGGTACCTTATGAGGCATTATATGGTAGAAGATGCAGGACGCCTCTATGTTGGGATGAGGTTGGAGAAGGAAAATTGGTTGGTCCTTATTTGATTAAAGAAACAGAAGATAAAGTGAAGATAATTCGGGATCGTTTGAAAGCAACTTCGGATCAACAGAAATCCTATTCAGATTTGAAGAGGAAAGACATAGAGTTCAATGTTGGAGATAAAGTATTTTTAAAAGTGTCTCCTTGGAAGAGAATTTTGAGATTTGGCCACAAAGGGAAGCTGAGTCCTCATTTTATTGGACCTTATGAGATACTGAAAAGAGTTGGACCAGTTGCTTATCGACTAGCTTTATCTCTTGAGTTGGATAGAATTCACAATGTCTTCCATGTTTCTATGCTAAGGAGGTACAGATCAGACCCATCTCATGTTTTGTCAGTGGAATCTATTGAGGTGAGTCCGGATCTGACATTTGAAGAAGAACCGATGACTATTTTGGCACATGAAGTAAGAGAGTTGAGAAATAAGAAAGTGCCACTTATGAAGGTTCTTTGGAAGAATCATGCTAAGGAAGAGGCAACTTGGGAGAGTGAGCAAGTAATGCGAGTCCAATATCCTCAATTATTCCAGACTTGAGATCAGGTAATCTCGAGAATGAAATTTATTTATAGAGGGGGAGAATTGTAATATCCCAAACTATACCCTAAAATTTTTGGAATGATTATTGTTGAAATTGGATTAAATGATTTTGAAGTGTGTATAAAGGATTAAGAGGAAAAGAGGAGTGTGTATATGTTGTATATATGAAGATATATACAACATATACAATTCAACATATTACTATAAGGTCAAAGGATATTTGGATTAATTGAATTAGAAATTACATATTAGTGGAAGAGGATATTTATATTATTATAATATTTAATTGCTTGGTGGATATTGAAAGAGAGTTTGTGTGGTTAGAAGAGTTGATTTTGGGTTGACTTATCTTCATCTTCTTCCTCTTTCTTGTGCTTAGCCGGCCACCACCATTAAGATAAAAAGAAAGGGATTTTTGTTGCTCTCTAATTCAAGATTTGAAAGGTGTTTCAAGTGATCAAGTTGGAATTCTAAAGATTTTCTTCACTTTTGGTAAGTTTCCAACTTGTTTCCTTGTTTTTCTTTTGAGTTTATGTATTATTATTGGTGAATGGTTGTTGTTGATGTGTGTGTGGTAAATTTTGATGTGTTTGAGAGTATGTTGTCTAATTGACTTTTATTTTGGTGTTGGTTTGAAGGAAAGGTTAAGTTTGGTGATGGAAAGCAAGTGTTGTGAAATGGGTATGGGTTGAGTTGTGATTATGGTTGTGATTTGTGTTTAATGTATGTTTTGAGTTGTTTTGGTGTTTATGCAAGTTTATTATGGTTTATTGATGGTTTTGGGTAAGATTGTTTGGAGTGGAAAAGGGTTAAGTAAGATGTTTGTTGGATTGGTGTTATAGGTGTCAGAATCAGGGTTTTTGGCTTGACACGTCCATGAGCACGGCCAAGTCTTTGGGCGTGTCGATGGTTCTATTTTCTAGATGGGTGACACGACCAGTGACACACCCATGTCAATGAGCATGTCACAGCTTCTATGTTGTAGTAGCATTGACACGGCCAGTGACACGCCCATGCCACTGAGCGTGTCATAGCTACTGTGTTGAGGGAGGATTGACACGGCCAGTGACACGCCCATGTTTACTGAGCGCGTCAAAGCTTCTGTGTTGTGGATTTAGGGCACGGTCAGGTGTCATGTGTAGAGTTTGCCCTAGTTGGTTCTTATCCTTATTATCTTATGTGTATCTTTAAGTGAGTGTGTATAATCACCTTTGGATTAGGTTTTGAAGAGTTTGAGTTGCCCTAATCCAAGTGTTGAAGGATTCTTGGAAGAGGAGTTTGAAATTGGTGTGAGTTGCTCTTGAGGTAAGTACAAACCTTACATGGTTGCATACATTTACATGACTTTGGGACTTAACACATTTGGTTGTAAATGTGTTAAGTAATCTATTACATTGTTGATACATTTGATTAATGCTATGATTTGCATAATGTGAAAGATATAATGATCATTTAAAATGTATGTACAATGCAATTGGTTATGTATATCCTAATGATGAGATGTGAAGCCATTGTTGTTGGCTATAATGATGCAAATGAAATAATTGGGGCATGGTTGCCTAGATGATTATGAGAAAATGAGAATGGAATTGATAATGAAATAATAAAAGAATTGTGTGCCTAATGTGTTATTCAATTTTCAGAGTTTTGTTATTGGTGGCATGCCTAAAAGTAACAATCCCTTGAAGCTGGGTTGGGCTTGGTCCTTGAAGCCAAGTTGGGTTGATTATGAGCTCCCCTTGAAGCTTGGTTGGGCCTAGTCCTTGAAGCCTAGTTGGGATGTTACATATGAAATGTTTCTCATTGTGATAATGATTCGCCTACGGGCTTGATAATGTGATTATTGGACCAAAGCATTAACTCTGGAATTTGAATGACATATTAGTTTCTTTTGGGCCCATGCTTGTCTTTGCTTAAATGTGAATCATGAATGATGAAATAATCGAATAATATAATCAAATGTAATGTTAAGAAATATGATGTTCTTGTGTATTGTTTCTAATTATGGAAAGTATGACATTGCATTACATTAAAGCATATTGTTATTGTGGTCTGTACCACTAAGCCTATGGCTTAGCGCGATTGTGGCTCATCACGCAAGTGACAGGGTAGATCCGGTTGAACCGGAGTGTTCAGCTAGACCGAATCGAGTCTAGGCTCGTGAAGTGTTGATTGTGGACTTCAAGATCAGAGATGAATTGCCAAGCATGTAAAAACTCTATATTTTGGTAAATATTGTTTTTGTTGTATATATATATGTATATTCCACTGCATAATAAACAAATGTTTTCTCTATTATGTTCTATAAAATAATTTTAATATTTTAAGTTTTCTCCTAAAGAATGTTTGTTTAAAGTAGCCTGTGACATTCTTGTATCTGGTATACGTATATTACATATGTGGGTGTATGTGATGTACGTATATTGGGTATAAGGGTGTTACATGTTGCCAACTCGCCCTTTCGAATTTTCAAAACTAGCGGACTGCTCTAACTTTTGCCTAGGCTGCCCTTTTTGGGTTTTCAACCTAATGAGCTCTTTTTCTTTTTTTTTTTTATATATACATAAAACCTCTTCAACCTGTCAATGTTCACAGAACTCAATCCCGTCCATGTCTGATAACTTAACTGTGCCCTTGTTCATGACTTATTTCACAATATATGGCCCTTCCCAGCTAGGCCTAAATTTTCCTCTTATATCATATACATTAGGCTTACAATATTTCAACACTAAATCACCAACTTTGAGTTTTCTTATCTTAACCCTTCTATTATAGGCTCAAGCTATCTTCCTTTGATACAGTTGATGATGATACAGTGCTTTTAACCTTCTCTCCTCTAGTAAAGCTAACTGTGTGTATCTGCTTACTACCCACTCCATCTCAGGTAGTTTAGCTTCCAAGACCACTCTCAATAACTTGATCTCAATTTCAATTGGCATACTGCTTCCATCCCGTAAACCAAAGAGAACGGTGTCATTCCAGTCAGTGCTCGCACACTTGTTCTAAGCAAAAGGAAGCATTTCTGACCAATTCCTATATGAATTGGTCATCTTGGATAGAATTTGCTTAATTATCTTGTTGCTTGCTTCTACTGCACCATTAGCCTTTGGTCTATAAGAAGAGGATCGGTGATGATGGATTTGGTACTTTGAGAATAAGTCCTTAACTGCACCTTGAAATTGTACCCATTGTCTGATATCACACTGTGCAGGACCCCATACCTATAGATGAGATTCTTTTCAACAAATTTAGCCATTTGTCTTGCCCCCAGTTTGTTGAAAGATTCAGCTTTGACCCATTTTGAAAAATAATCTACCGCCACTATAATGAAACGGTGACCATTTGAGGCTGTCGAGTGTATCTCTCCTATAATGTCAATTCCCCAAGTTGCAAAGGGCTAGGGTGAAGACATAGAATGCAATTCTTCAGGAGGCATGTGATTCAAATTACCATACATCTGACATTGCTGGCAGTTCTTCCCAAACTCAATACAATCTTTCTCCATGGTCAGCCAGTAGTAACCTTGTCGAATTATCTTCTTAACTAGTGCTAAACCACTCATGTGTGGATCGCAACTTCTTGCATGTATTTCCGACATAATATGCTCCACTTCAGGCTTCCTTAAGCATCTCAAGTCCACCCCATTAGGCCATCTTTGAAACAACTCTCCATGAAAGGTGATGTATTTTAAGGACCATCGTCTTATGGCTCTTCTTTCTTTCTTTGTTGCTCCCAATGGGTATCCTTTCTCTTCCAAAAATCATCTTATAGTGTCATACCATGCATCATGGTCTGTATCAGTTACCATGATTGTCTCATATTCATAGTAAGGAGTTGATGAACAGGTCAATATCAAAGGCTTAAGGAATAAGTTGACAGAATTTTCCCATACTGAAGCCAATATGGCTAGGGCATCAGCCATCTGGTTATCTTCTCTTGGTAGGTGTATAAAAAACCTACACTCCTTAAAGTTCTTCTTCATAATGGTCAAGTAATGGTGGTACGGTTTTAGCTTTTCTTCTTTTAACTCCCACTCTCTATTTACTTGGAATACTACTAACAATGAATCACCAAAGACTTGCACCTTATGCACCTTCATAATCATTAGGCTTTCCAAACCAAAGATACATGCTTCATACTCCACAATATTATTGGTTGCCCTAAATTTCAACTTCTTGGCTAAAGGGATAAGCTCCCCTTCGGGTGATTCTAGTATGACTCCCAAACCTGCTCCTTTTTTATTCACTGCTCCGTTAAAATACATTTTCCATCCTTGTACTTCTATGGCCTCTAAATATTCATCAGGAAAATCCAAGAATACCTCTTTGCTATCCGGTAATGGTTGTTGGGCCAAGAATTCTGCCACTGCTCTACCATTGATTGTTTTCCTGGTTACATACTCAATATCAAATTCTTCCAATATTATCAACCATCACCCATACTTCCCGATCAAAAAGGGTGTCTCCCTTAAGTACTTTATCGGATCCAACCTGGAAATTACTTGCACACTATAAGATTGAAAGTAATGCCACAACTTCTTAGAAGACCAAACCACAGCTATGCAGGTCTTTTCAATGATACTATACTTAATTTTATAAGGTTGGAGCTTTCTACTCAAATAGTAGACTGTGTGCTCAATCCCTGGCTCATCTGCTTGGGCTAGCATGGCTCCTATTGACTCTTCTTCTATTGCTAAGTATAGTTTATCGGGTTTAGGTGGTTTTAAAATAGTTGGATTTAGCAAATACTCCTCTATTCACTTAAAGGCCTTTTGACACTCTTCATTCCACAGGACTGGCTGATTCTTTTTAAGCAATTTGAAGATAGGTTCACAGATTGTGGTGAGCTTTGCTATAGAACTGCTAATGTACTGCAATTTGCCAATGAATCCCCAAACTTCTCTCTCCGTCTTAGGGGTTGGCGTATCCCTAATTGCTTTAACTTTGTCAGGGTCAATCTCAATGCCATTTGGACTAATCACATGTCCCAACAATTTGCCTGAGGTAACTTCAAACACACACTTCTTTGGGTTTAACCTTAGCTTATACTTCACTGCTCTATCGAAGAATAATTCTAAGTTTTGGAAGTGTTGTTCCCTTGTTTTTGATTTCACCATCATATCATCAACATACACTTCAACTTCTTTGTGCATCATATCATGAAATAATGTGGTGGCCATCCTTTGATAGGTTGCTCTAGCATTCTTTAACCCAAACAACATTACCCTATAACAAAATATACCCCATGTAGTAATGAAAGCAGTTTTGGCTTTATCCTCTTAGGCCATTAACACTTGGTTGTATCCAAAAAATCCATCTACAAATGAGTGCAGCATACTAGAGGCTGCACTATCAATGAGGACATCTATATGGGGTAAAGGAAAATCATCTTTAGGGGAAGCCTTGTTTAAATCTCTATAGTCTACATAGACCTTAATTCTTCCATCTTACTTTGGCACGGGTACTATGTTGGCTAGCTAGTCTGAATAATCTACCACTTCAAGGAACTTTACTTGTATTTGTTTAGTGACCTCTTCTTTAACCAATTCAGCCCATTCAGGCCTCAAACTCCTAAGCTTTTGATTGATAGGTTTCATGTGAGTGTAAGTAGGAATCAGATGTTCGGCTATGTTTCAATCTATTCCAGGCATATCCTCATAAAACCAAGCAAATACTTTTTCATATTTTTTAAATATTTTTTCAAATCTCTCTCTCTCATCAAGAGTAAGATCCGATGCTATGCTAATATTTTTAGGATTTTCGGTTGTTCCCAATTTTAATGATTGTGTATCAACAGAGTTAATATTAAAGATGCTCATGTAACCATTATTTGAATGTATGCAACCATCAGGAGAAACATCGCATAAGTAAGCAAAATCAGACTTTATTGCATTCATTTTGGAAAAGAAAACATCATCATCCTCATACAAAGCAGATAAATTAAAATCAAAATCAAAATTATTTTCATTGCTCTCAAAATCATAAAGCAGGACATCTTCAAACTTTTCTTGAACTAGGGCAGCAATCTCCTCTTAAGTTTTCTAGGCTTTCAGGATAGCTTCCTTCATCCTTTTTGGATTGGGCTCCTTGTCGGCTGGCAGGGTGAGCTCTTTCTTCACTTGTTCCTTTATCTCGACAACATCAGTAAAAATTTCAAAACCCAGGATCAACTTTCCCATGAACATGATTGGCTCAGGCTTTCCTTGGAGTGGTCCCATGTTTGGAGCTTTGACAAAGATCTCTTCAAGTGGTGGGAAGCTCATCGTCTAATTCTTCTTTGGCAGGACATCTTTGTCGATTTCTTCATACCCTAACCCTTTCTTGGAAGTTTGAGTTTTGAAATCTAGAAGCTTTGTCACACTAGATTTGCCCTTTCTAAGACCAGCTCCGGGAAGGTAGCTCATGTTCTTCATGATGTTCAAGACCTTAGAGTCCACTACTTCATCATAAAAAAATTCAGCTACTTGGAAACCATTGAGAGGCCTCTCTAGCATTAGAGCATTAACAACCTCATTATCTTCGGCCTCGATGACCACTTTTTCATCTATGTTAGGGAACTTGATCTTTTGATGAAGGGTGGAATGAACTCCACCAAGAGGATGAAACCATAGTCATCCTAAAAATAGAGAAAAAGTAATAGGTATGTCTAAAACAACAAATTCAACAATAGATTCAATTCGACCAACCTTCACAATAGCTTTGAAAGTCCCTTTGGTATGCCTCTTGGTATTGTCATAAGCCCTAATGGTTAGGGCCCATCATCAACCATCACACATGGAGCCCTTTTTCCTTTGATTTCTACTTTGATAAAGAGAGGATGGATGTGATCTCTTCCCTCTTTAGGTAAATCCACATCTGAGAAAGATACCATTCCCATATTAACTTCGCTCTTCTTTTGAATATCTTCACATTTCATTACTCCTTCAACTTTTATGAAGTTAATCAGTTCCTCCGGTGTTATAGAGGTGGAAATTGGCATGCTAGCCAAGGCCTTGGCCATAGTTTCATGGTGCTTCTTAGAAGTGGCCAACAAGTCCCAAATGCTGACACTTGCTTGGGTTCTTTTCAACTGCTTAAGCAAAATATCATCTTCCTCTTCTTTGTTCCCCACTTTAGCTTCCTTTCCTTTATTAGCCTCTACTTCTTTAGGTGGTGGCCTCGCATAAGGCTTACCAGATCTAGTGTTCATTACTTTATCTTCTTCAGGTTCAAACTAGGTCCATTCCTCCTTCTTAGGTTCAAGATCATCATCGCTATCGCTTGAGTTCCAAAACTCATTTACAACATAGATTGCTACTTCTTTACCCACCATAGCTTGTTCAACTTTGCTAAATACCACTTCTTCATTGGTTGCTTCTCCACTCACATCTTGGAAAGAAGACATGACAAAACTTTCATGCAAACTTCCTCCAATCATGAAGGTCACCGGTGGTGGTACTCTATTGAACCTTGGCAATGGATTGTCTTTAGTGTTTGGTTTGTTGGGCTTGGGCAGGTTCCCACTATCAATCAAATTCTAGATCTCATGCCTCAACCACATACATCTATCCATGTCGTACCCTTACATTTGATGAAATTGACAAAATTCCTTAGTGTCAAAATTGGGTGGGAGAGGATTAGGCAAAGGATGAGGATTTAAGGGTTGTAATAATCCCTTTTGAAGCTTATTGAGAACCCAAGACAGCGGTTTTCCCAATTCTAAAAACTATCTTTTCCTCCTTAGCCAATAGCATTAACATCAACTGCCTTTTGCATGCTTTGATTACTAGACTGGTAGTTTCCTTTCTCGTTCCTTCTTGTTGAAAAGCGATTCTTCTCTCTTTCCCACTCTTCAATTTGTAGACCAGCTTGCAAAAGGTCTTTGAAATCTAGAATGAGTGTATGAGACATCCTTTAGTGAAGGCTAGGTAACACTCTTCTCACAATCATTCTAATTTGATCGGATTCATCAGGCCTTCTCTTGAGCAATGCAGCCTTATTCCTCCACCTCTTCATATAATCCATGAAATTCTCATTTGGCCTTTGTCTAATGGACTCCACCTACATTAGAGTAACTTCTAATTCACCATTGTATCCATATTGTTGGATGAAGGCCTTATATAGCAGATCCTAATTCTTTTGTGTTCCATCATCTAAGGTATTTAATCAATTTTGGATATTAGGATCCAATGAGGGCATGAAGTATCTTACAGTTTGAGCCTTAGTAGCTCAGGCAGATTGCATAGTAGTAATATACTACTTCACATGGAGGTGAGGATATTTGGTTCCATCAAACTTTGCAAAGGATGGCATCTTGAACTTCTATGGAACTTCTTCATCTAGCTCAAACAATTTGTCAACCTCGGACACTTCTTCAGTTTTCAGCTTCTTTTCAAACTTCTTTTCCAGGTCAGCAATCATCTTTTCAACATTTGAAGTTTCAGTTTCTCCACAGCTGATCTTTCAACAACCTTTGACTCTTTCTTATTGTCTTGAGGATCATGGAAGTATTGTGCCCAATCGTCATCCTCATCAATGATCACCTTATCATCATCAAAAGCCACTTCACCAACTTTAGCCTTCCCCTTATCTTTCTTAGTGCTTGCAGATGCTTCGGCATTGTTACCAAATATTGTAGTCATTTGATTCTTCATGATCTCAGCTATGGCCCCCTTTAGTTATTTCATTTTAGCACTGAGGGCATTTTCCACCATTATTTGAATTTGTTCGGGCTCCATTGCTTTTGGTGAAAAACTGATTGAGTCACTGCTAGATTCATTATCTCTGGCGTAGGTCAGATTGTCATAAGCTTTTGAACTGTTGTAATCCAGGGTTGTGAGCCAGAAAGGATTAATGTTATGTGATGTGATGCATGTATGCATAAACAATAAACAAACAAAGATAAATAGGACATTTCTTCCCACCTTATAATTTTCACACACGGATACCGAGTCTCTTTTCCTAGGTATATGGTTAACAAAATACTAACATGGGGTATCTTATTTTTGAAAAATTCTCTCCGGCGTTTCAACCAATAGTTATATTTTAAAAATGAAAATCAGTTTATAATAATTTCCATTAATTAGGTTTTAATCCATTCAACCAACTAAAGTAGCTTTTATGCTATATTGGATTAAAACTAAATTAAGAAGTTTATTATAAATAGATTTCTCGCCTGAAAAAGTAACTAATGATTCATGCCAAAAATAAGCCAAAAATGACCTTAGTATAAACTAGGCTCACAATTGTTTTTTGGTATTTCCATAATTGACATAAATATTCATAAGCTCTTTTAAAAGATTATGAAAAGAATTTTGTTTCTAAGCCCATTTGTAAAAAGATTTTAGAAAAAATGGATTTTGGGCTTTGACTAAATTTTTGACTTGTTTTTTTAGAAAAGTTTTATGTCCAAAGACCATCTTGAAAAGTTTTGAAAATAGCTTTGATCTTTTAGATTTTAAAGAAAAATTTATTTTGAGCATACAATGTACTTAGGTCATATTAGAAAAAGAACAAATCACATAAGCCATGATTAAAACTATAATAAATTAACCATAGTCAAACAACAAGCATTTGGTGTAAAAACCTAAGGAAAGTAACTAGGCCAATTACATGAGTTTTAGTCTTTGGGTTGAAAAGGCTTAGGTTCCTATAGCAAGTATATACCAAAAGGTACAAGGCTATGAGTGGTTATGCCATGCTCGATCTCCATACCTTGAGTGCAAGTATAGTATCCCTTACATAACACAACACGGGTAACATGGGTGTCCTAACTCACGCACACTATGTAATTTAATATGATGCAATGGATAATATCATGATAAGAAAGAATAGAATAATATAAAGACCAATGAAATCAACTTCTCTTATCCCCAGTGGAGTTGCCACTATGAGCAGAGATTTTTGTCCCCACTCCCGGTGGAATGGTTCTTGCGACTTCTGCACTGTTTAGGCTCAAGGCCTTAGAGAACACGGGCCTAAGCCCAGAGAAAATAGAGTCGTCACCTGGACGGGCTAGGAAAATAGAAAGGGGTTGATGACTCGATTCCTAAGGAATCCCCAACCCCCTAATGGGTTCAAAACATTGGGTACGTGTAGGGAAGGTGAGAAATGGCCCAGCACCCCCACAACGCACGGCTCATTAGAATCGGCCTCCTTTTCAGGTCTTAATATTATAAAATTCTTAAATATAATGATATTATCCATACTACATGCGATCATAAGAATAAATAAATACTTTTTTTTAAAATAACAACAATGTCCAAAAAAAATAAATAAATGGACACCCATTTGAGGATGGAAACATGTCCTTACATCGTCCATGTCTAAAACTAAATAGGACACCCACCGAAAGGTGGAAATGTGTCCTTTATATTGGTCCAAGAAAACTTTAAAATAAAATAAATTACATGATGCTCACGACATGAGGTATCCAAAACATGGAAACATACCTCTTATAATATTTTAAAATCAAAACAAATCAATAAAAATAGCTAACCACTCATTATAAATAAATCATTCAGCAAAGACATCAAACATCAATCAAAATATATAATAAACATTCATCTAATTTAAATAAAACAGTAAGTATAAAAATTTAGGGTTCATGCATCAATTTAGCTTTTTTTGGTTTCATGTTTAAGAGTTAGGGTCTTGTAATTTAGTTTATTGGATTAATCAATTTGAGAAATATTTAATATAAAAGAAGTAATATAGCTACTGGATGTTTTAAAGATTTAGGGTTTTGAAAGTTTTATGAAAATAATATTAAAGTTTAGGGTTTAAATAAATAAGATTGAAGATCAAGAAAATTGAATTTTAAGTTAGGTATTTGGAAAGAATAGGCTACTGTGAATCTTTTAGAAAAATAGATTTGGTTAGGGTTTTAAGAAAATAGTCTATTATTTTGTGGTTTTAAAAAAGTGTAATTAGTGTTTTAGATTTCAAAAATATATTTTATGGGTATTAAGGCATTTGGGTTTTGAAAAATAATTTTTAGGGTTTTAAATAGAGTTTGGATGGTAAATAGAACAATTGATCATTTATTGTACATTTAAACAATTAATCCAATTGAGTGATGAGGCTACTGTAAACATAAACAAGTAAATAGAGATTCAAACCTTCGTTGTTGGTTCCACCATAATTTTGAATTCTGGTTGAACAATAATAAAGACAGTGTGGGCTACCTTTGATGGGTGTTGTGTTTTTTGTTGCCTCTTGATCCTTCAAGCTTGACATTCTCAATCAATTGCCAAAAGAAATTCAGATAGTTCTTGAATAAAATTCCAAAAGTCTCAATCCCAAAAGTTTGATCCTCTCTCTGGCTGAAAAATCCCCAATCCCCTTTTCTGTGTCTTTAATGTGGTATTTATAAGAAAAAATAAAAACCTAATACTAATTGGTTAAGGAAATAAAAAACTGTTTAAAAAATAAAATTAAAAACCAAGTAGAATAGGGCTTCAAAAAAATTGTACTGGCAAAAATTGCGCTGGCAAACATTACTAGGGGTGCTGCTGGCTAGGCGCGGACCCGTTTTCGCTGCAAGTTTGCCAGTGGCAAAATTGGCCCGTAGCCAATTTGTGGCCATCACAGATTTTGCCCGTCGTCGATTTTTATTTTTTATTTTTTAAGAAATAATAAATAAATAAATGAAAAATAAAATAAATAAATAATAAATAAAATAAATAATAGATAATAATATTAAAATTAATAATATATACCACAAAAATTATTTCAGACTATTTTAAAATCTTTGGGCCGAACTGGGTTAAAAATGAAAGGTCTACAATATGTATCACATTTTATGCACTTTAGCCATTAACAATGGCTTCTTAACAATGCCCTTAATTCATACACAACAAATGGCATTGCCCAAACACTTTGGGTCATTTTCACATAATACATATTGTGAGCGGGGATTTTTGCCCTCACTCCCAGTGGAATGGTTCTTGCAACTTCGACACTGTTTAGGCTCGGGGCCTTAGAGAACACGGACCTTAGTCCGGAGAAAATGGAGTCGCCACTCGGACGGGCTGGGAAAAAAGAAAGGGGTGGATGACTCGATTCCTAAGGAATCCCCAACCCCTTAATGGGTTCGAAAAGTTGGGTACGTGTGGGGAAGGTGAGAAATGGCCCAGCACCCCCACAACGCCCAGTTCATTGGAACCGGCCTCCTTTACAGGTCTTAATATTATAACATTCTTAAATATAACAACATTATCCATATTACACACAATAATTAAAAGAAAGCATCATTATATTAAAATCAAAGCAAGATGTTCTAGCAAGGTTTTCTTAGATTTTGATTACACTTTGATTAATCTAGCTTAGATTAGATTGTTCTAGCCATTGATACATCCTTCTTGCAAGATTTGAATAAGAGATTCTTCAGAAGCTTCAGGGAGTTTGTAATTTGGTTTTGTTCTTGAACTTTATCTCTTTATTTTCATTGGAATTGTATTTATGGATATTATCATGTCTAAATTGATTTCTTTGAATATTAATGAGATGAGTATGTTTGATAGCATTATGAACTAATTTGATCTAGTCTAGGGTTTGTATGGATCTGCTATAATTGTATGAATTGGTTATTACTCTTAACTTAATGATTTCTTTAGCCTTGATTGAATGAAATATTGTTAATATATAATTGATTGGCCACCAATTATGTGTTTTAAGGTATTAGATGAAGGATTGAGAGATGAAGTCTAATGCTGGAACAATTCAATTAAGGACTTAGGTGAATTAGAGATATAACCTAGGAAAAGATTATTTCAATTGGAACAAGATTATTTGAGAGAGGTTTGAATGCGAGAGCTTATTTCCTTTATTCAATTAATTAAGTTGCTTGAGATTTAATCTTTGAAATTAAATTGGTTAAGAGGAATAACCGTTCATACATATAAGTAGCAGAGAAGTGCAAACCCTAGACCTTTCTATTAAGTGAATCAAAACATCAGCTCAATTTATTTTTCTTGTTTTAAACTTCGATCAATCTGTCTTTAGTAATTGTTAGAAATTTAAATTTCTTCATTACTTGTTATTTAAAATCTGATAATCAATTAGCTACTTTAGCTTCCTTATGAGACGACCTTGGGGCGATCACCTTTGCTACAAGCATCACTTGCAAGTATACGAGGTAGCATTTGGCGTAATTGTTTATTAGGCAAAAAATACTTTAGATTATTTTTCATTGTTTACTTTTGATTTTATTTCGTCTTTTACTTTTAATAATTTCTTTTTCTAGAAATTTTGTTTATGCAAGGTAGGAGATCAATTGGAGGAGAGCTATACCCAGTCATTCCAGAAATTCAGAGAGTGAAAAGGAGCAGGGAAGAGTTTGAACTGTACACCGGATTTGATACTACAGAGGAGGACACTTCTGATTTTGAGTTGGAATCTGCACAATCTGTTAAAATGGCAGAAGAAAGACAAAGGACTATGAGAGATTTTGCTAGACCTGTCATTGGAACTTCCACCTCTTGCATAAGATTGACAGATGCAGCAAGAAACTATGAATTGAAGAACATCCATTACAACATGCTGCCATCATTCTATGGAGTTCCAAATGAAGATCCTTTGAACTTTATTCGGGATTTTTATTCTACCCTCAACACTTTTCCATTGGGAGGATTAATAGAGGATCAGTTGAGGATGAGATGTTTCCCATATACATTGAAGGATAGGGCTAAGAGCTGGTTAATGATGTTGCCCAAAAATTCTTTGACAACTTGGGAGAAAGTTTATAACAAGTTTATGGGCAAGTTTTACTCTCATCAAAAGACAGCTGAATTGAGAGGGAAGATAGCTACATTCTCTCAATTTGAAGGAGAGCCATTTCATGAGGCTTGGGACAGATTTAAGATGCTATTGATCTAGTGTCCACATCATCACTACCCACTTCCACTTCTTAATCAGTTCTTCTATGATGGATTAACCCAGCAATTTCAAAACACTGTTGATAACGCAGCTGGGGGAGCTATGGGAGAAAAGACAGATGATGAAACTTATGAGATCTTTGAGATGTTGGGAGCTAATTCTCAACAGAAATGTGTAAGGGGAAGAAGTAAAGGGGTGAATCAACTGGAATCCAATAGTGAGATGGTCAATCAGATAGCTGAATTGACAAGGCAAGTGCAGATGCTGAATATGAAAAACAATTCTCCTTCATCCACTCAAGAAATTTGTGGAATTTGTGGAACCTTCGGGCATGGAGCAAATATTTGCCCCTCCGCATATGAGACTTATGGGAATGAAGCTGAGCAAGTCAATGCTATGGGGGATTTCAACCAAGGGCCCGGAATGATCCTTACTCCAATTCTTATAATCCTGGTTGGAGGAATCACCCAAATTTTTCTTGGGCAACAAATAATTCTCAGTAGCCTTTCCATTTGCTCCAGAGACAGAACCAACAATAGGGCCAATCCTCAAATCAAGGGCAGTCTAAGAGAGAGAGTTTGGAGGAAAGTTTATAGGCTTTTATCCAAGTAAGTGCTAAAAATTAGGAGATGAACAACAAGAGGCTAGATTCCTTAGAAGCATCTTTTAAGAAAGTGGAGACCCAAGTGGGACAACTTGCACAACAGATGCAGATTCAACAAAAGGGGAAGTTCCCAAGTCAACCTGAGCAGGCACATTCAGTGACTGTTCTTAGAAGTGGCAAGGTAATTAACAGTAATGTTGAAAATAATTCTGTGAATGCAGGTGAGCAAGAGAATAAAAAGGAAGAAGAGCCAGAGAACAAAGGTGCTGGAGAAAGATCAATGGAGAAGTCCCCTACAGCAGATTTGCATAAGGCAAGCAATCCATACCAGCCACCTATACCATTCCCCAGCAAGTTGAAGGATGATAAAAAGATAAGCAATTTTCAGATATCTTCAACATGCTATCTAAGGTAAGTATTAACTTACCCTTACTTGAAGCAATAAAGAACATGCCGGCTTATGCTAAATTCTTCAAAGAACTGAATACCAAGAAAAAGAGGTATGAGCCAAATGAAAAGGTTATAGTTTCAGAGGTAGCTAGTGCTATTTTGCAGCATAAACTACCTCCAAAGCTAAAGGATCTTGGTAGTTTTATAATTCAAATTACTATGGGGAATGGAAAGGGTACTGATGGCATGTGTGATTTAGGAGCTAGTGTAAATTTGATGCCTTGTTCTGTTTATCTTGAATTAGAACTGGGGGAACTTAAACCTACAAAAATGGTGTTGCAATTAGCTGATAGATCTCTTAGATTCCCGAAAGGGGTTATAGAAGATGTGTTAGTTAAGGTTGGGGGGTTGATTGTACCTGTGGATTTCATAGTTCTTGACATGGAAGGAAGTAACCCTTCACCATCAGCACACACTATTCTGCTGGGTAGGCCTTTTATGTCAACTACCAACACCTTGATAGATGTTAAAAATAGTAAATTGTCAATGACTGTCTTACGACAAACAGTTGAATTTTCTATTTTTAACACTTCTCCTATTCCTACAACTGCTTTGTAATATCCTCATTTATGCCCTAGAAGTTTTGCATATTGTAGTTGTTGTTGTTGTTGTTGTTGTTGGGTTAAATTGGGGGAAAGAAGAGTATATGTATATGTGTTTTGGAAATTTAGGGTTTAGAGACAAGTTTATATGTTGTGTATATGATGATATATATAACATATAAATGGGTCAAAGGAAGAGTCAAAGGAAAAGAGATATTTTTGTGTTAAGTGTGTAATTACATATAAGGGCTTATATGAGACAAGAAGTTAGTTATTTGAGTGAGGGCATTTTGGTAATTGCTTGGATAAAATCACTTGGTGGAGATTAAAAGCAAAATTTGACTTGGTGTGTTCATTATTTTCCTTTTTCTTTCAAGAGGTGGCCGGCCATTGAAGAGAAGAGAGAGCAAGGAAGGTGTTCTTGATGCTTGGAGCAAATTGAAGAAACAATCAAAGGATTTGACAAGGGATTTGTGGATTTTTTTCTTGTAAGTGAGTAATCTTTTGTTTCTTTACTTATTTGGAGGTTGTGTTGGAAGTGAGTTAGGGCTTGGTGATTTTGTGATTTAATGGATTTGAGATGTGTTGGGTTGTGTTCTCAAGTATTAAATTGGTTTTAAGTTAATAGTTTATATAGTTGTGTTGTTAGAAGTGGTAGATGTTGATTTGGAAGGATGGAGAAGGATGTTGGTTTTAGGGTTTTGAGATGTTGTGTGTGCTTAATTGTTATATTAATGTGTTATGAAGTGTTTCTTGTGATGATTATATGTTTAGAACATTGTTTATGTTCATTTGAAACATGTTATATGAGGGATATTGTGTTTGAGTGCAATTGAGAAAGTGTTGGTTTTAGTTAGATTGTGTTTGTGGGTGACACGGCCAAATGATTTAAGGGGACACGGGCGTGTCATTTATTTGAGGAAGCTACTGCCTCTTTTGTTGTTAGTGACACGGGCGTGTTCCATCAAGTGGTTGGGCGTGTCCTACAAATGAATTACATATTGTTTTTTTTACTTTGTTTCTTTTTATATTGTTTTGATTCTTTAAAGGTTCCATTGTTTCTAAACTTACATATGAACATTATAAACATGTTTCAAACACAAGAATGATTTAATCAAATGAATGTGGAGGATCATAAAGCTATGAATCATATCAATTGTGTTTTGCCCTAATTGCATTATTGAGATTTAGCAATGTTATTATGCACTTTGAATGGTAATGTGTTTCATGAGTAATGTATATTGAAATATTGTATTAAAGATGAAATGATAATTCAAATAAGACATGACATGAGACAATGTCATTGTGTTTGGCTATGATGAATGATGCTTTAAGAGATCTAATGTGATCATGGATGAGATAAATATACACTTGAATAATGAAGTGTTATATTGTGAAATGAAATGTGAAGCCATTGTTATTGGCTAATGTGATTCAATGGAAATAAATGAGGCATGTTTGCCTAAATGATAATGAGAATTGAGAATGAAATCTAAATGATTTGTGTGGCTAATGTGTTATTCCATTTTCAGAGTTTGTTGTTGGTGGCATGCCTAATAAGAGTAACAATCTCTTGAAGTTAGGTTGGATTGAATCCTTGAAGCCTAATTGAGATGTTACCACCCTTGAAGCTAGGTTGGGTTTTGTTCTTGAAGCCAAGTTGGGTTGAAGCTTAGCATGCTTTGCTCCCCTTGAAGCTTGGTTGAACCTAATCCTTGAAGCCTAGTTGGGTATATGATATTGATAAATGTGATGAAAAAAACCAAAACATTAACTCTGAAAATTGAATGGCATATTAGTGGATTTTGGGCCCATGCATGTGTTTGCTTAGATGTAAATGTTGAATGGTGAAATGTTTGAATAATGAGATTATGTTTGTCTTTGTTTAGTGTTGACTATGAATGGTTAAATGAACAATAATAAGGTATATGACAAGATATTGAAATGTGACATGCAATGTGAAAGTATGTTGTTAGTTTTGCATATATGATGTTACATGCATGATATGGTTTGAGAAAGGACATTGCATTGCACTAAGTCATATCATTTGCATGATTATCTTACTAAGCCCTTGGCTTAGCGCGATAGTGTTTAATCGCGCAGGTGATAGAACTGATAGGATCGGACCCGAGAGCTCTTCGAGACCGAGTGAGAGTAGACATTGAAGAGTTGATTTTGGGAGCTTAAAGATCAGAGCTGACTTGCCAATCATGTATATTTCTTTTATATTTTGTAAAGTAATGTTTATAATGTAAATTTGTAAATATTTTATAACTTCTGCTGTGAAATATTTAAATGTATATGTATATCTAATATGTTTGGTTTTATAAGTAAATGATCTATTTTTTTCTATAATGTATATAATTGAAAGGTTATGGTTTTGTTTAAAATGTTTTGAATGTTAAGGAAACCGTAGCATCCCTATGTTTGGTGCACTTATGCTACATTGTTGTGGTTGTAGTGTGTGTGCATTGGATATGGGGGTGTTACAATTGTTTTGGTATCAGAGCCTAGGTTTGAGATTCTCAACCTAGGTAAAATATAAGAAAAAGAAATATTTTTACTTAAAAAGTGATTTTTGAATAACATATACATTTGAGATTGGCAGTCTCTGATCTTTAATAAGATGTAATCTACTGTGTGTGCAGACATAGGTTGTGATGGATTCACATTCAAGTCAGTCGGTTGAGGCTAGTGCTGAGAGTAATGCTCCTGATGGTGGAGCTAGGGTTGTTAGTACTGGTGAGGCACCTGCTTCTGGGTCAGGTAGACCAGTAGGTGATGAGGTTCCACCAGCCTGGTTTATGCATATGATGGAAGCTATGAGACAAGCACCTGTGCAACCACAGCCACCACCCCCTCAGCCCTTAGTTTCTGTAAGGCATTATGACAAACTGAGGAAATATGGAGCAGAGGATTTCTTTGGTACAGTTGATCCAGTTGTGGCAGAACAGTGGCTTGATAGAGTTCAGAGGGTATTTGTTCAGTTGCAAGCCACCCCTGAGGAAAAGTTTGACTATGCAAGATCTTTGCTACAAAAAGATGCATATAGTTGGTGGAAAACAGTGCCCCATTCTATGGATGATCCACCAACTTTGTCATATGCTGACTTTTTGAGAGAATTTGAATTGAAGTATACTCCAAGGGAGTATAAAGATGGGAAGAAAAGAGAGTTTTTAGATTTGAGGCAGAATCACCGGACCGTGACAGAGTATGAGGTTGAATTTATCCGGTTGAGTGAGTATGCTGGGGGAATTATAGTTGATGAGATTGATAGATGAAGGAGATTTGAGGAGGGATTGCGGCCTTCTCTTATGTGTCATGTGGCTGGTTCAAGATATACTGATTTTTCCCAGCTTGTGGCAGCAGCTCGCAGTGTAGAGAGAGCTCAAGTTATTGCAGCTGCTTCAGAGGAAGAGACTAGAGTTAGGAGGCCCCAGTTCGAGGCAGGGTCTTCTTCTGCAAAGAGAGGAAAGGGGAGTTTTATTCCTCGGGTTGGTAGGAGTCAGAGGCTTACTGGTAGGTCAGTGCAGTCTCAGAGGCAGAGATTTAGACCTGTAGCTTCAGTGGCTAGTGCTCCAACTCCAATGACTCAGAGATCTACTTACCCCATCTGCATTCATTGTGGTAGGCCTCATGGTGGTTCTTGTTGGAAGGCAGGTGTTGCAGGGGTATGCTTCAGGTGTGGATCACCAGATCACTTTGTGAGAGATTGCCCGGAGAGGCAAGAGCCGATGCCAGTTGATTCAGCCGCTTCTCGAGCTAGTGTGAGGGGAGGTAGAGGCAGCAGAGGTGCCAGCCGAGGAGGTAGAGCAGGATTCAGTTCTAGAGGCGGTGCTACATCCAGGGAGGGTAGACCAGAGGAGGTTGGTTCTTCCCAGAGGATGTATGTTATGCAGAGGCAGCCTGATGCATCGGCAGTCATTGCGGGTACTTTTTATTTATTTAATACTGCAGTACTTGCTTTGATTGATCCGGGTTCCACGCATTCATATATTAGTGCATCTGTTTTGCCTGTCTCTGATATGCATGCTGAGTCCTTAGGATTTGATGTGTTGGTGACAAATCCGTTAGGGCATAGTGTGGTTGTGAGTAAGGTGCATAGAGATAGTGCAGTAGTGGTGCAGGGTGAGGAGTTCCTTGGGGATTTGATTGAGATGCCATTTAAGGAATATGATGTTATTTTGGGCATGGACTGGTTATCTCGACATGGAGCTGTGGTGGATTGTAAAAAGAAAATTGTTTCTTTGAGAACTGGTGATGGTAGAGAGGTGATAGTATCTAATGAGCAGGAACAGCTAGCCTCCTTATTTGTTTCAGCTGTTGCAGCCAGGAGGTTGATTAGAAAGGGGTGTGAAGCCTATCTCGCTCATGTGATAGATACTAGAGTGAAGGGTTTTCCCATTGATAGCATTGCCACAGTTGCTGAGTTCCCTGATGTGTTTCCAGAGGAGTTGCCTGGATTGCCTCCAGAGAGAGAGGTGGAGTTTGGTATTGAATTGTTACCTGGTACCACTCCTATCTCTATTACTCCTTATAGAATGGCACCAGCAGAATTGAGGGAGTTAAAAGTGCAGTTACAGGAGTTGTTGGACAAAGGATTTATTCGCCCCAGTGTTTCTCCGTGGGGAGCTCCTGTGCTATTTGTGAAGAAGAAAGATGGTACCATGAGGTTATGTATCGATTATAGGCAATTGAATAAGGTGACTATTAAAAATAAATATCCTTTGCCTAGAATCGATGATCTCTTTGATCAGTTGAAGGGTGCAGCTGTGTTTTCTAAAATTGATCTGAGATCTGGGTACCATCAGCTAAGAGTCAGAGCTGAGGATGTTCCGAAGACAGCTTTTCGGACCAGGTATGGGCATTATGAGTTTTTAGTTATGCCTTTTGGTCTGACGAATGCACCTGCAGCTTTTATGGATTTGATGAATAGAGTGTTTAGGCCCTATTTGGATCAGTTTGTAGTGGTCTTCATCGATGACATTCTGGTGTATTCGCGGAATGAGGAGGAACATGATTTGCATCTGCGGATTGTGTTGCAGATCTTGAGAGAGAAGCAATTATTTGCCAAATTGTCGAAGTGTGAGTTCTGGTTGGATCAAGTCGCTTTTCTTGGACATATTGTTTCATCAGAAGGTATCAGAGTTGATCCGAGCAAAGTTGAAGCTATTCTGAATTGGAGTCCACCCAAGTCTGTGACAGAGATTAGAAGTTTTCTGGGTTTGGCAGGCTATTACCGACGATTTGTGAAAGGTTTTTCTTTAATAGCTACTCCACTCACCAGATTACTTCGTAAGGGAGTTAAATTTGTGTGGACTGATCAGTGTCAGGCGAGCTTTGAGCAGTTGAGAGATATGTTGACTCAAGCGCCTGTTCTTACTTTACCTGTTGAAGGCAAACCTTATGTGATCTATAGTGATACTTCACATAGAGGTTTGGGGTGTGTTTTGATGCAAGAAGGGAAAGTTATAGCTTATGCATCTAGACAGTTGAAACCGCATGAGCTTAATTATCCTACCCATGATTTGGAATTGGCAGCCATTGTGTTTGCATTGAAGATTTGGCGCCACTATCTGTTTGGAGAGAAATGTTTCATCTACACTGATCACAAGAGTTTGAAGTATTTGGGTGTCCAGAAAGAACTCAATCTTCGCCAGAGAAGATGGTTAGAATTGATTAAAGACTACGACTGCTTGATTGACTATCATCCAGGTAAAGCAAATGTTGTTGCTGATGCTTTAAGTCGGAAGTCTTTAGCTGGTTTAACAATTTACTCGCTCTCATTGCTTGTTGAGTTGAGAGCATTGTGTGCCAGTTTTGTATCTTGTGATAATGGTGCATTGTTGGCACAGTTGCATTTGAAACCGGTTTTGTTAGATCAGATCAAAGAAGCTCAGTTGGCTGATAAGAAGATACAAAAGATTGTTTCGGATTGTCAGAGTGGAAAGGGTAGAGATTTTGTTGTGAAGAGTGATGGGAGTCTATGGTTCAAGAGCAGATTGTGTGTACCCGATGATGCTGATTTGAAAAGGGTTATTTTGGAAGAAGCTCATCAGTCGATGTTTGCTATGCATCCGGGTAATACGAAGATGTATCATGATTTGAGACAGCATTATTGGTGGATTGGGTTAAAGAGAGACATTGCTGGGTTTGTATCGAAATGTCTCACTTGTCAGAAGGTTAAAGCAGAGCATCAAGTTCCAACCGGGTTGCTTCAACCGTTGTCAGTGCCAGAATGGAAATGGGAAAGAGTGACAATGGATTTTGTGTCTGGATTGCCATTGACACAAAAGAAACATGATGCCATATGGGTGATTGTGGATAGATTGACTAAGACAGCTCATTTCCTTCCGGTGCGGATGGATTACTCTTTGGAGAGGTTGGCTGAGCTGTATATCCATGAGATTGTGAAACTGCATGGTGTTCCAACTTCTTTAGTGTCTGATCGAGATCCCAGGTTTACTTCAAGATTTTGGAAGAGTTTGCATAGTGCTTTGGGTTCTCGACTGCACTTCAGCACTGCTTTTCATCCACAGACGGATGGACAGTCAGAGAGGGTGATACAGATTCTTGAGGACATGTTGAGAAGTTGTATCATCGATTTCTCTGGAAGTTGGGACAGATTTCTACCGCTTGTGGAGTTTGCTTACAACAACAGTCACCAATCCAGCATTGGTATGGCACCATTTGAAGCATTATATGGTAGACGGTGCAGGACACCTCTTTGTTGGAGTGAACTGGGAGATGGTAAGTTGATTGGGCCTGATTTGATTCAAGAAACTGAAGAGAAAGTGAAGCTGATTTGAGGCAGATTGAAAGCAGCTTCAGACCGACAGAAGTCTTATGCAGATCTGAAAAGGAGAGACATTGAGTTTGATGTTGGAAATAAAGTGTTTTTAAAAGTATCTCCTTGGAAGAAGATTTTGAGGTTCGGTCGGAAAGGAAAATTGAGTCCTCGTTTCATTGGACCATATGAAGTTTTGGAAAGAATTGGGCCAGTGGCGTATCGGCTTGCTTTACCACCTGAGTTGGATCGTATTCATAATGTATTTCATGTTTCTATGTTGAGGAGATACAGATCGGATCCATCTCACATATTGCCAGTTGAGTCTATTGAAGTGAGCCCAGACTTGACATTTGAAGAAGAACCAGTTGCTATCTTGACACGTGATGTGAAAGAGTTGAGAAATAAGAGAGTGCCATCGGTGAAGGTTCTATGGAAGAACCATGGAAAGGAAGAAGCAACTTGGGAAAGTGAACAAACCATGCGAGAGCAGTATCCTCAGTTGTTTCAGACTTGATATCAGGTAATTTCGAGGACGAAATTTCTTTTTAGAGGGGGAGAATTGTAATATCCTCATTTATGCCCTAGAAGTTTTGCATATTGTAGTTGTTGTTGTTGTTGTTGTTGTTGGGTTAAATTGGGGGAAAGAAGAGTATATGTATATGTGTTTTGGAAATTTAGGGTTTAGAGACAAGTTTATATGTTGTGTATATGATGATATATATAACATATAAATGGGTCAAAGGAAGAGTCAAAGGAAAAGAGATATTTTTGTGTTAAGTGTGTAATTACATATAAGGGCTTATATGAGACAAGAAGTTAGTTATTTGAGTGAGGGCATTTTGGTAATTGCTTGGATAAAATCACTTGGTGGAGATTAAAAGCAAAATTTGACTTGGTGTGTTCATTATTTTCCTTTTTCTTTCAAGAGGTGGCCGGCCATTGAAGAGAAGAGAGAGCAAGGAAGGTGTTCTTGATGCTTGGAGCAAATTGAAGAAACAATCAAAGGATTTGACAAGGGATTTGTGGATTTTTTTCTTGTAAGTGAGTAATCTTTTGTTTCTTTACTTATTTGGAGGTTGTGTTGGAAGTGAGTTAGGGCTTGGTGATTTTGTGATTTAATGGATTTGAGATGTGTTGGGTTGTGTTCTCAAGTATTAAATTGGTTTTAAGTTAATAGTTTATATAGTGTTGTTAGAAGTGGTAGATGTTGATTTGGAAGGATGGAGAAGGATGTTGGTTTTAGGGTTTTGAGATGTTGTGTGTGCTTAATTGTTATATTAATGTGTTATGAAGTGTTTCTTGTGATGATTATATGTTTAGAACATTGTTTATGTTCATTTGAAACATGTTATATGAGGGATATTGTGTTTGAGTGCAATTGAGAAAGTGTTGGTTTTAGTTAGATTGTGTTTGTGGGTGACACGGCCAAATGATTTAAGGGGACACGGGCGTGTCATTTATTTGAGGAAGCTACTGCCTCTTTTGTTGTTAGTGACACGGGCGTGTTCCATCAAGTGGTTGGGCGTGTCCTACAAATGAATTACATATTGTTTTTTTTACTTTGTTTCTTTTTATATTGTTTTGATTCTTTAAAGGTTCCATTGTTTCTAAACTTACATATGAACATTATAAACATGTTTCAAACACAAGAATGATTTAATCAAATGAATGTGGAGGATCATAAAGCTATGAATCATATCAATTGTGTTTTGCCCTAATTGCATTATTGAGATTTAGCAATGTTATTATGCACTTTGAATGGTAATGTGTTTCATGAGTAATGTATATTGAAATATTGTATTAAAGATGAAATGATAATTCAAATAAGACATGACATGAGACAATGTCATTGTGTTTGGCTATGATGAATGATGCTTTAAGAGATCTAATGTGATCATGGATGAGATAAATATACACTTGAATAATGAAGTGTTATATTGTGAAATGAAATGTGAAGCCATTGTTATTGGCTAATGTGATTCAATGGAAATAAATGAGGCATGTTTGCCTAAATGATAATGAGAATTGAGAATGAAATCTAAATGATTTGTGTGGCTAATGTGTTATTCCATTTTCAGAGTTTGTTGTTGGTGGCATGCCTAATAAGAGTAACAATCTCTTGAAGTTAGGTTGGATTGAATCCTTGAAGCCTAATTGAGATGTTACCACCCTTGAAGCTAGGTTGGGTTTTGTTCTTGAAGCCAAGTTGGGTTGAAGCTTAGCATGCTTTGCTCCCCTTGAAGCTTGGTTGAACCTAATCCTTGAAGCCTAGTTGGGTATATGATATTGATAAATGTGATGAAAAAAACCAAAACATTAACTCTGAAAATTGAATGGCATATTAGTGGATTTTGGGCCCATGCATGTGTTTGCTTAGATGTAAATGTTGAATGGTGAAATGTTTGAATAATGAGATTATGTTTGTCTTTGTTTAGTGTTGACTATGAATGGTTAAATGAACAATAATAAGGTATATGACAAGATATTGAAATGTGACATGCAATGTGAAAGTATGTTGTTAGTTTTGCATATATGATGTTACATGCATGATATGGTTTGAGAAAGGACATTGCATTGCACTAAGTCATATCATTTGCATGATTATCTTACTAAGCCCTTGGCTTAGCGCGATAGTGTTTAATCGCGCAGGTGATAGAACTGATAGGATCGGACCCGAGAGCTCTTCGAGACCGAGTGAGAGTAGACATTGAAGAGTTGATTTTGGGAGCTTAAAGATCAGAGCTGACTTGCCAATCATGTATATTTCTTTTATATTTTGTAAAGTAATGTTTATAATGTAAATTTGTAAATATTTTATAACTTCCGCTGTGAAATATTTAAATGTATATGTATATCTAATATGTTTGGTTTTATAAGTAAATGATCTATTTTTTTCTATAATGTATATAATTGAAAGGTTATGGTTTTGTTTAAAATGTTTTGAATGTTAAGGAAACCGTAGCATCCCTATGTTTGGTGCACTTATGCTACATTGTTGTGGTTGTAGTGTGTGTGCATTGGATATGGGGGTGTTACATGCTTTATATGAGGAATGTTCTTTAATTGATTGTATTGATACAGTTGTTTCAGATGTTTTCTTGCAGACAGGTTCCTCAGATAAATTGGAGCTGGCATTGACCTTAGATAGTGATTTGGATATTTTTGATGCAGAAATAGCCAGTTGTCTTGAGACCTTAGAGAGTGTTGAAATAGAGGAACTTAAGGAGGACCCAGTTTTTGAACTTCCCTCCATCAAAAAGGAAGAAAAGAACCCTTCACTTGAGTTAGAGCTGAAAGAGTTACCTAAAAATCTAAAATATGTGTTTTTAGGAGATCACAATAACTTACCTGTGATAATATCTAGTGAACTTAGTGAAGGGGAGGAGATGAGGTTAGTGAGTGAGCTTAAAAGATTGAAGAGAGCAATAGGATGGGGATTGAGTGACATCAAGGGTATTAGCCCTTCAATGTGCATGCATAGAATCACTTTAGAAGAGGGAGCTAAACCTGTGAGGGAGACCCAAAGGCGCCTTAATCCAAATATGAGTGAAGTGCTTAAGAAGGAAGTGCTCAAATTGCTGGATGAAGGAGTAATTTATCCAATTGCTAATAGTAAGTGGGTGAGCCCAGTACATGTAGTTCCTAAGAAGTCAGGAATCACTGTGGTGAAAAATGAAAATAATGAATTGGTTCCTACTAGGACTACTACTGGGTGGAGAATGTGTATTGATTATAGGAAGTTGAACAATGCTACAAAAAAAGATCATTTCCCTCTTCCTTTTATTGATCAGATGTTAGATAAACTTTCTGGACACTCACATTATTGTTTTTTGGATGGCCTTTCAAGTTACTATCAGGTGCCGATAGCACCAGAGGATCAGTCCAAGACTACCTTTACTTGCCCTTTTGGGACTTATGCATTTCGGCGTATGCCCATTGGCTTGTGCAATGCATCTGCAACCTTTCAGAGATGCATGATGTCTGTCTTCTTAGACATGATTGATGATTTTATTGAGGTATTTATGGATGGCTTTTCTGTTTTTGGTAGTTATTTTGATAATTGCCTCAATAAACTTGTTCGTGTGCTTGAGAGATGCATTGAATGTAACCTCACTTTAAGTTGGGAAAAGAGTCATTTTATGGTTACTCAGGGCATTTGTCTTAGGTCATGTGGTGTCAAGTAAAGGGATTAAGGTGGATAAGGCTAAAGTTGAATTGATTGCTAAGTTACCCCCACCTACCTCTGTTAAGGGAATAAGAAGTTTTTTAGGGCATGCAGGTTTTTACCGGAGGTTTATTAAGGATTTTTCTAAAATAAGCCAACCATTGTGCCATTTGCTGGGGAAAGATGTTCCATTTGAATTTACAGCACAATGCATGCAAGCTTTTAATTCCCTTAAGGAAGAATTGACTAGTGCACCAATAATTGTAGCTCCTGTTTGGTCTTTACCTTTTGAAATCATGTGTGATGCCTCTAATCATGTAGTAGGAGCTGTTCTTGGGCAAAGGGTTGATAAATACTTGAGAGTAATATATTATGCTAGCTTGACCCTGAATAGTGCACAAATGAATTACACCACAACTGAAAAGGAAATGTTAGCTGTTGTTTTTGCTTTAGATAAATTTAGAGCATATTTAATTGGGTGTATAAAGTTAAAGTTTTGTTTAAAAGAAAAAGAGATGATGTTGGTTAAGTAAAAAGATGTATTGGTATTGTTTGTATTGTTATTTTAATGCAACATTGTGATTTCAATGTTAGAAATGTGATATGTTTGAATATTTTGAAAGCTCATGTTAATGGTGGTAATATGTGACATTTGGATTTTTGAAATGAGCTTAATAATTGTGAAAATTATATGTTTGGATGTTGCTTTGTGGTATATATAAGATGTTTTTAAAGTTGATATTAAGAAAAGATGAGAATTGTAAGTTGAAGTTTAGGTGAAATGGTGATTTGAGAATTTAGAATTTTAATGGAATGTTGATAAAGATTATTTAGATATTAAACATATGAGCTATTTGCAATGAATATTCTTGCATATGAGAATACTACGAATTGGGTAATGAGATTGATAGTATGAGAATTTGTTTTGAAAAAAAAAAGTGATTGAGCGAGTGAAAATGAGTTACTTTAAGTCATTTGACTGGAAAGGGTGAAAATGGATATGAAGGTACATTAAATGCTTTAAAAAAAATAAATGAGAGAGATGTCACATTAGAAATGTGACTTGAATATATGTGAAGTGTTATTATGGTTAGAATGTATATATTTGTTGTGTTGATGAATAATTTAAATCATGTCAAAAGAATGAGTATGATAATGTTCAAAGAAAAATGATAAACATTAAATTTGTACATATTGTATGCAAAAGAGAAAATTAAATAAAATTACATGATTAAGTGTATACATGCATAGGATATGTGAGATGAGTTTTTCGATATGAATGTAATTGTATTATGTAAGAAATGTGGGAAGTGAGTCACATTATGGATGTGGCCTATGAATATGTAGGTGGTATAATTACTGGTATAATGATATTAAGAATGATATTGCATGTATTAGTGGACCTAAGAGAGATTAGGTCTTGAACTGTGCAAAGCTAGATGGATTATGTAACGAAATTAAGAGTGAGAATGGACTCGAGTAATATTGGATGGTGAAATTGTTATGGTAATCACCGAGCCTGATGATTATATAATATTTTGAGTCCCAAGGTATCCACATGTGGGAAGGTTTTATGTATATGTGTATAATAAGAGATTGTAAATGGATTAGAAATAGATTCGAAATGGAGTAACAAAAGGGAAATTGTGTAAGAATTGCATATGATTGAATATGTATACATAAGAGATGTTAATAATAATATTGTTGAACATGAGTTAGGCTAATGATGAACATAATCGAGTGCAAATTGTTTTGAGATAGAGTTGAAATGTGTTAACTCTTGGTGTAGCAAAAGTTTAGAGAATGAATATGTAATTCTTCTGATATGATTTAGCATTGTAATTAGAAAGGTTGGAAGTTGAATAATAAAGGAACAGTATGGATTTATAGGCTTCAGGCATGACCATTAATCTCCTATAATTCTATGATTTGTTTAGTATATTTTGGTCGATTAATTTTGTTATCCACAGATTTGGAACTGAGATAACATGACTGTAGTGCAGTTTTGGTGAGATTGATAATTATGTTTCTAGAAACATGGTCAAGAATTATGACTGGTAAAGTTATACTTTATCATTTTTTTTGTTTTGTTAGAAATTTGATTATAATTATGAAAAGTAAGGAAAGAAAAGAGAAATGTAAAATGTTTTGAGTTATGGCTAATGTGATAGAAAGCTGATTATATAAAGATCGTAATGGTATGAAATGTGAGGAGATATTAAAAAGGAGAAATTACAAAATGTGACTGAAAGTTATACTAAATATGTTTATGGTATAAAGTGAATAAGTGAATGGACTTAAGGTTTAAGTGAGTGAACTATGGATGGAAAGTATGGTATGAGATTATCATGAGAATTGGTGGAAATTATACTAAGATAGTAGAAAATAAACTATGTGTATATTGAAAGATAATTTAAAGTGATTTGTAATCATGATAATTTTACTGAATATGGATCTGAAGAGATCAGGATTTTAAAATAAGTTTGCTCTAATGGAATTAAGTTATATATATATTGTGAAATTTCATGATAAGTTTAAATAAATTAATTGTTGATTTGAATTAAACAAGATTGAAACGTGGGTATATTGTGACAGATAGATCAATTGATCTAGATTCTATGAAGATTATGAATCATTATTGAAATTTAATGTGTACAGTTTTACTAGGAGCATAAGATTTAAGTGATAATGTATATGATGTAATATTCTAATAAATAAATGAACGTGAATGTATTGAGTGTAATAATTAGACAAAGTACATGTATAATATAAGATGATATGATTCTTGCATCAAGATAAATTAATTGGGAATGTAATGAGATATTTTGAATGTTTGGATAAAAAAATAATAAGATATATATATATAAATCTAATGATGAGTTATGAAATTTAGAGAAGATGATTGACTCTAAGGGAGAGAGTAAAAGTTATATGATATGATGACATAATAACTTAAGAATATAATTAACTTCATATGAAAGTTAAGATGGTATTATGTTAAGAATGGATTGCTATTGTACTAGATAATTTCGAGGACGAAATTATTTAAGGGGGAGAGAATTGTAATATCCCAAGGTACACCCTAAAAGTTTTGGAATAATTATTATGGTATTTGGATTTAAGGAGTATGTTTAATGGAAGGAGAAAAGAAGTGAAGGTAATATATATAACATATATAAGTTAAACTAATGAAAGTCAAAAGAAGATAAAAGAATTAATTTAATATCCGATTTTGGTGTACATTGGAATGGTAGTTGTGAGAAGATATGTTGGTAAAATATGTAAGGAAAATATTATAAGAAATAGGTGTATATGAGAGATGATATATATTTATGTGGTATTTGAAAAATATGGAAAATATAAAGGAAATATAAAAGAGATATACATATACCAACATATATATTACATATACATAATGTATAAAGTGGTGTAGGAAAAGTAAGTTTATATAATTAATAATAATAATAATAATAATAATAATAATAATAATAAAAGAAAAAGAAGAAAGAAAAGTCAAAGGGAGAAAAGTGTGTGGTGGAGATTTTTAGAAATAATTTATTATATTATATTATTATTATTATTATTATATATATATATATATGATAAACATGAAAAGAAGAAGGGAAAAGATATTTTTCTTCTTCTTCTTCTTCTTACACGAGAGAGCTTCTTCTTCTTCTTACACGAGAGAGAGAGAGAGAGAGATGTGATTTTACTTATATACACATCAAATTCATAGGGATTTTGAGAGAATTGAAGATGGATGTTGAAGATTTGGCATAATATTCAAGTAAGTTTTCTTTTGATTTCTCTTGTTCTATATGGAATTTTTGTTTGAGTTTGATGGAGTGTTGTTGATGGTTGGAGTGTGTTTGTGTATGGTGTGTGTAAAAGTGTTGAAATGGAACTAAAGTTAAGAAGTTAGGTTGGTGTTGGTGATGGAAGAGTAAGAGTAGTGTTTAGTGAAATTTTTCTGTTTTACAATTAGTAAATGCTGTGACTTGTATGATTTTTAATTAAATATAGAAAAATGTTCTTGAAGTGAATTTTTGATATGTTGTGCCTCTATGAGTCTAGAATGACTGAAAAATATGTTGATTTGATTTTGGAATGGTTATGATTTTGGAAAGATTATTTTTATTAGACCTGTTCCAGCAGGTACCTTAACTGAGACAGCTATCTTTCGGGATTTTTAATAAAATGTAGAAAAATGTTATACAATTGAATTTTGGATATGTTGTTGCTTAGTGAGTCTAGTATTTGAGAAAAATAATTTGGAACCACATTGATTGAATTTAATTTACGGAATTCACAAAGTTCAGAACTGCTGCCAGGATGCAGGGCAATTGGAGCAGTCTGGTTGGGTGAACTATTTGACCACGATTTTGTGTTCAGTTTGATCTGAAATTTTAAAGGAATGATTTTAATATGTAAAACTAAATTCTGTAAAAATTTTAGAGTTTTTAGTCAAGTATATTATTTTATACAATTTTTCAAAATAAGGATTAAGTTGAGTCCAAAACCAGAATTTACTATTCATATGGTCATTTTGCTAATATTCCTTTTGGATTAGGTTGTGAAGAGGTTGAATTGCCCTAATCTAAGTGTTGAGGATTCTTGGAAGAGTAAGTGTATAGATTGGTGTGAGTTGGTTTTAAGGTAAGTACAAACTACATTATTGCATAAATGCATATGACTTTGAGACTTGATACACATTTGGTTGTAAATGTGTTAGGAAATGTAGTGCATTGTTGATGTATATTAATATTAGGAAACGTAATGCATTGTTGATGTATATTAATAATGTTATGTTTGGTATAATATGAATGTTGTGATGAGTATGTAAAATGTGTGTTAATGCCATTGATTATATACATTTGAATTGTTTTATTGTGATTTGAGATCATATGAGATATGATGCCATGGTTGTTGGCTATGATGATGCAAATGAAATATATAATTGAGGCATGGTTGCCTAATTAATTATGAGAAATGAAATGAAAAGAGATTGATAAAGAGATAAATGAAATGATTGTGTGCCTAATGTGTTAATTCAATTTTCAGAGTTCTGTTTTTGGCGGCATGCCTATGAATCACTGGATAGGTGAAATGACCGGGTCGTAAGCCGATTCCAGTTGGAAAATGTGAAATGTGATGTTTTTGGGGTGAAATGACCGGGTCGTAAACCTCAAAAACAAATTATTGAAACTAGATTGAGTGAAATGACTGGGTCGTAAGCTCAAATCTAGTTGAATATCCATGGATAAATGTATTGATGATTATGATTATAGACCAAAACAGTAACTCTGAACTTTGAATAGCATATTAGTGTCTTTTGGGCCCATGCTTGTCTTTGTTTAAATGTGATTCATGAAATGTGAAATGAATGAATAATGAGACCAATGATTATTTTTGTTTAAATGTGAATTATGGAATAAGATGTAATGTTATGAGATATATGATGATAATTATGAAATGAGATGATTACAATGTATAAGTAAATTATTGAAGGTGAATGTGGATTGAAAAACTATGTTGAATGATGAGATCTGAAGGTACTACATGAAAATACAATATGATGTATAATATGGATGTGGTTGTGGACATTGTGAGTATTATTTTATGAATGTTTTAATAAGTCATGGAATTGTGGGTTGTATTAATGAAATACGTGCATATGTATATAATTATGAGATTAGTAGAAATATATATAAGGTGTAATTGAAATGGGAAAATATGATAAGAAAATAATAATATATGAAGTTAACATATAAGTATGATTGTCTGTTATGTATGTTTATAATATTTATTTGTATTACTAAGCTTTCGGGCTTAGCGCGGTTGTATAAATCGCGCAGGTGAGTAGGTGGTTGATCTGGAAGTCAAATGTTATGCCACGAGAAGGGTAAGAGTATTTCGAGACCAACTAGAAGGTGATGCATATATGTATAATTTCGTTATGTTGTATTTCTAACAAGAATGTATTCATATGTATAAATGAAATTTTGGTAAAGACAAGATTATCATATATATGTAAGATTATTGAAAGTATAATGATTTTGTAAATGTTCTATATTTAAATTAACGTAATATTATTTGAACTCAGATATAGGTTTTTAAACTGTAACAAAAAGTGACATTCTTATACTTTATATACGTACTGTATGTATACCCGGTATATGTATAGTACTTATATAGAGTATGGGGGTGTTACAGTTATACTGTACGTTAGTAGTATGTGATAGTAATAAACCTCTACTTATTTTGTATTAGAAGTGTGAACTCTTCTTCAGGTCTGTAGTTGAGGGTATAAGGAGGATTCATTGGGAGTGTATTGAAATTGATTGCATTGGTTTGTGTAAAAATGTTTTCAAAAATCAGAAAAAACAGTTTTTGTCGACACTTGGGATCCAATTTCTAGGCGAACCTCTGGCAAAATTTCTGTAAAATATGAACTAAAATTTGAATTAAGTAAAATTGGTAGCAACATTAGAATAGTGAGGCTCCTCTACTCGGCTTACACATGTAGGCTGGGAAGGGGTATTACACTACACATATATTTCACATTTTACACAATATAACCATTAACAATGGCTTTTCACAATGCATTTAATGTATATATGACATTACACATGTCATAACACATTATTCATAAATAATCAAAACATCAAGTAGCTTAACTCATTTTCCATTTCAAAATGTGTTTAGCCTAATGTAATGCAAACATGTCCAATTCATCCAAAGTTTGTACTTACCTCTAAAAACAGCCAAAAACAAGCTCAAACACCACCTTCAACCTTCTCTTCCAACTTGTCCTTCAACACTTGGATTGGAAAAATCAATTCTCCTAAATTGCTAGACCAAATGTGATCATAAATAATAATTTAGTATCACATTCTAAGACATTTCCAATCTTAAATCATAATTAAGCATCATTCAAACAAAAATCCCAAAGTTAAGGCTAACCTCACTTTAACTTTAAAATACCATACTAGGCCATTTAATTTGGTATTTTAAGTTCATTTATATTATTAAAAACATATTTTAACATGTTTGAACCAATTACATTACAATAACACATACTTATGACCAAAACCCTAAAATTGCATAACCTTTCCCCCATTGAAGGTTTTCCATTCCAATTCAATCCATTTATCATTCCAAGCTTATATTAATCATTTTTTATTACTAAAGAACATGCTTTAACCAATAAAATCAAATAATTCAACAACTTTGAAAAATCACCTTTCCAAAACCCTAAATCACTACTTCCATTCACAAACTCCAATCAAACTCAACCAAATCCAATATTTGACTTTAAAATACTTGTTTATGCATAAAAAAAAACTCATTTAGAATTAATTTTCACAATTAAAATCCATTAATTCAAAAGCCCAAAAGTTACATAACCTTAAACTCTCTCTCTTCACCAATCCTTACCCAAACTCAACCATTTCTTTAATCCAACCTTAAAATCATTGTTAAACACTCAAAATAACTTCATCCATACCCAAAAGAATATTAAATCTTAGAACTTCAAAAATCCAAAATGCACATAATTACAATTTCCATGAAATCCACAAAAAAGAAGTTGGAAACTTTCTAATTTTGGTAGAAATCGCCAAAAATTCACTTGAAACTCTTAAAATCCTTCAATTTATGGAGTATGGAAGATAGAAAAAACCTTGAGCCAAGCATCCATGGATGTCATCCTTGAATGGTAGAAGAAGAAGATGAAAAAAAAATTAATTTCTCTTTCTTTCCACCTTTATTCATATCCATATATATTATTTTATTAATTTAATAATTAATTAAATAATTAATTAAAAATCCAAAAATACATTTTCCATTCAAAAATAAATTATTTTTGAATAATTTAAATAATTTGAAATTTCTAAAGTTTATTTATAAAAATGCCATTGGACTTTGACTTTTGACTTTTAAAAATTGACTTTTGTTAACTTTGTATATGTTATGTATATTTTGCATATAAATCACATATACATTTTACTTTTTCTTTTAAAATCCTCCTATTTTTCATTTAAAATTATTTATTTACTTTATCCAATTAAATTATAATTTATTTTATTAAATTTTTAAAAATTAAGAATTTTCAAAATTTTGAAATATTACAATTATCTCCCCCTAAAATCAAATTTCGTCCTCAAAATTACCTGCTCTTAAGTTTGGAACAACTGGGGATTTGACTCTGATTCGTCTGCTTATTCTCCCATTTGCCTCTTTAGTGGCATGATTCCTCCAAAGAACTTTCACAAGTGGCACCTTCTTATTCCTCAGCTCTTTCACTTCTCGTGCCAAGATCGCCACTAGTTCTTCCTCATAAGTCAGATCCGGATTCACCTCAGTGGACTCCACTGACAATATATATGATGGGTCCAACCTATATCTCTAAAGCATAGAGACATGGAAGATAATGTGAATCTGATCCAACTTAGGTGGCAAATCCAGTTTATAAGCCACTAGATCAACTCTCTCTAGCACCTCATATGGTCCTACGAAACGAGGAGTTAACTTCCCTTTGCGTCCGAATCTCAAAATCTTCTTCCATGGTGACACCTTCAAGAACATTTTATCTCCCATATTGAACTTTATATCTCTTTTCTTCAAATTTGTTTAGGATTTCTGTTGGTCTGAAGCTGCTTTCAGACGACCCCGAATAACCTTAACTTTCTATTTTGTTTCCTTAATGAAATCGGGATTGATCAATTTACCTTCTCCAATCTCATCCCAACACAGAGGTGTCTTGCATCTCTTGCCATACAATGCCTCATAAGGTTCCATCCCAATACTAGATTGATGATTGTTGTTATCAGTAAATTCAATCAATGGCAAGAATCTATCCCAGCTCTCAGTAAAATTAATGATATAACTCCTCAACATATCTTCTAGAATCTGTATCACTCTCTCTGACTGCCCATCAATCTGAGGATGGAAAATAGTGTTAAAATACAACCTAGAACCCAAAGCATTCTGTAAACTCCTCTAAAATCTCGATGTAAACCTGGGATCTTGGTCTGACACTAAAGAAACTGGGACTCCATGCAACCTCACTATCTCACTGATATATAGCTCAACCAACCTCTTAAGAGAATAATCCATCTGGACTGGAAAAAAATGAGTTGTCTTTATCATCTGATCCACAATCACTTAGATATCATCATGCTTCTTCTGGGTCAAAGGCAGTCCAGTCACAAAATCCATCGTCACTCATTTTCATTTCCACTCTGGCACTGATAATGGTTGAAGCAACCCTGAAGGCACTTGATGCTCAACCTTAACTCTCTGGCAAGTGAGATATCTGGATACAAACTCTGCTATGTCCCTCTTCATACCTAACCACTAATAATTTTGCTTCAAGTCCTGATACATCTTGGTACTTCCAGGGTGCATAGCATAGATTGACTGATGTGCTTCCTCTAAAATCATCCTCTTCAATCCTGCATCATCAGGAATACATAACCTATCTCTGTACCACAAGCAACCATCATCTTTCACATGAAAGTCTCAACTCTCCCCCTTTTGACAATCCATCACAATATTCTATATTTTCTCATCTGCCAACTGAGCCTTCCTAATCTGATCCAACAAAATTGGCCTCAACTACAACTGAGCCATTGACACAATGCATATTAAATAGGTTAGAGTAGTTTAATTGTAGTACTGTAGACCCTTAATTTTTGACTCAGTCTGGTCCTATATTTTTTATATAGTCCAAAATAATTTTTGTAGTGTTTTAATTAAATAATATTTATTTTAGTATTTATTATTTATAATTTTTAATAAAAATAAAAATGGTAAAGTTAAAAAAATAAAAATAAATAAATAAAAATATAAAAATTGACGACGAAAAATTCATCGCCGAAGGTGAATTGGCTGTAGGCCAATTCGCCGCAGGAATTTCCTGCGGCAAATTGGGGCTCACCAGCAGGAAATTCCTCGCAGCTCGCAATTCTCGGCCCGCAGCAAGTTTTTTGCCAGCGTAATTTTCCAATGCAGTTTTTTTCAAAACAAAATTTTTTTTGGTTTTGGTTTCTTTTCCTAAATAGTTTGAATTTCCTTAAACAATTAGAAGTAGGTTTATGATTTTTCCTATAAATAACACATTAAAACTCAGAATTAAGGGATCAAAAATTGATTTTTACTGGAGAAAAACTTTGGACTTCTGACTGAGGAAAAGAGAGACAGAAAACCCTAGCAAGAAAGAGACATTAGCAACAAGAAGCAATCAACAATCCATCAAAGGCAGCAACACTGCCTTTGTCATTTTTCATCCAAAAATCAGTTTTGGTGGAACCAACAAACGAAGGTTTAATTATAAATCTTTGCTTCGATTATATTTACAATGTTATTGCCATATTTTCTTTTAAATATATCTATCATTGATTTTTGTTTCAGTAACCTAAATTATTAAACTTGGTAATATGTTCATCCAGTAGCCTTAGTTAGTGATCAAAACTTCAAAACCCTAGAACTGTTCTTCTCTTTCCAGAAACCTTAAAAACCTAAAATATTTTTCTCCCATTTCCAAAACTCCAAAAACCCTAAATTACTCTTCTGTCTCCAAAAACCTTAAAAACCCTAAATTGTTTTTTCCGTTTCCAAGACTTCAAAAAACCCTAAATTACTCTTCTATTTCCAAAAACCTTAAAAACCCTAAATTGTCTCTTCTGCTTTCAAAAACCTTAAAAACCTTAAAGTGTTTCTTCTGTTTCCAAAAGCTTCAAAACGCTAAATTGTTTTCTCCGAACTATTTTCATCTAAACCGTAACTTTTTGTCCAAAATTTCTAAATGTTTTCTTAAATCTCCAAACCCTAGTCTTCTTTACGTTTTCTAAAAATCATAATTATTTTTATAAAACTCTAAACTGTTTTCTTAAGTCCTAAAACCAAATATGTTTTCACATCCCAAAGTTTAGGTAGTCGAGTATTAGGCAAGAAGGACATAAATAATTGGTCAAATAGAGGCTCGAGATAGTAAAAAAAAAATCAGTGTGCAAAGGAGGCCTGTGAAGTTGACGGGACCTAAAAGTAATTTTTTGAAAGGCCGAGGACCTAAGAGTAATTTTCCAAAAAGTTGTGTTGGTTCTTAATAGTGACCCTAACGGATGCCATAAATGTGTTCTCGGGATTAATCGGGTCATAACCATGGGTTTCAATTTTTTCCAAAAACGCACGGTTTAAAAGTTACAATTGATTAATCGCTGGAGGGTATTTTGGTATTTTCACACCCTAGACTATAAAATTACAGCACAAGAAAGTTGAGGGGGTCAAAATATGAATAAAAGGAAGCCTAATGGCTTGCCAAATAAATAGATAAAAGAAGAAGGCAAGTGGACCAATTAAAAGTGGCCATTTTTGCTATAAGGTGTACCAATTGGAAGTCAACATCTATACCAACATATTTTTATCACTTATGGCTGCCATTTGGATCAAAATAAGCTAAGGAAAGAAAATAAAAGCCCTCTCTTACATGGTGAACTCGTCCAAACCATAAGAGAAGGAAGAAGGAGGTGATTTTTCCAAAGTTTAAGGCTTTTGGTTGAAGATTTTGGTGACAAACAAGATTATAAGGTAAGAGAAACCTATCTCTAGTTTCAGTTTCATGGATTAATGGCTAATTTAAGAGATTGAAATTAGGGTTCATGTAGCTAGATTTGGAGAAAATTCAAGAAATAATTATTTGATGAAAGAAATGATGGTGTTTAATGGTGAAAATAAGCTAGCAACCATTAGAAAAATCATAAGATAAGACTATGTCTATACCTAGGGTTCTTACCTTTGTATATGTGACATGTTAAATTCATAGGAAATCAAGGAGATTAGAGAGGAAAGGAAGTGAAATAGACAAGAAGAGCAAGTAAAAGCAAGGTTTGGTACTTTAACTAATTGTTTGTTCATTTTCTTGAAATTTTTCTGTTTTAAAATTAGTGAAATGCTGTGACTTGTATGATTTTTAATTAAATATAAAAAAATTTTCTTGAAGTAAATTTTTTTATATGTTGTGTCTCAATGAGTCTAGAATGACTGAAAAATATTTTGAGTTGAATTCGGAATGGTTATGATTATGGAAGAATTATTTCTGTTAGACCTGCTCTAGGAGGTACCTTGACTGAGACAGCCATGTTTCCGGATTTTTAATAAAATTTAGAAAAATAATATTTAATTGAATTTTGGATATGTTGTTGTTTAGTGAGTCTAGTATTTGAGAAAAATAATTTGGAACCACATTGATTGAATTTAATTTATGGAATTCACAAAATTTAGAACTGCTGCCAGGAAGCAGGGCAACTGGAGCAGTTTGGTTGGGTGAACTACTTGACCAAGATTTTGTGTCCAGTTTGATCTAAAATTTTAAAGGAATGATTTAAGATGTAAAACTAAATTCTGTAAAAATTTTAGAGTTTTTAGTCAAGTATATTATTTTATAAAATTTTTCAAAATAAGGATCAAGTTGAGTCCAAAACCAGAATTTCATATGGTCATTTTGCTAATATTCATTTGGTCATTTTTCAAAAGTAATCCAATTGATTCCTTATGCATATAAATGAGCATAATATGTCATTAAAATGACAAAATAAGATATTTCACGTTGAAATAATATAAGAAACATAAGTCGATAATTGTATAATGCATATTCGATTAAGAAATGGCATGAAAATTTTGGCTCCACTGGGTATCTGGGATAGTACTGAGTAGGGTAAGGGTATGATATATCATACTATATGCAGTGCTGCTTTAATATAAGACTTTGGTTTGAGTTATATAGGGTGACAACCCAAGCTATATAGGACTTCGGTCTGAGTTATATAGGGCAATCGCCCGAGTTATATAGGACTCCGGTCTGAGGGCTTCGGCCACAGATTCCACAGGGCTTGGTCCGCAATTTTTTTAGGGCCACAACCACAGAATATATATACAGTTGTTTCAGTTAGTTCCTTACCATACGTTAGTCTACCAAATTACCTTGTGGAGCGAACTGATAAAATGATAATAACTGAATATATGACATGTATGGATTGTTTTTACTGTGATATTATTTTTCAATACGACTCATTGCTTTTAAAAGTGCATTATGCTTTTATTATTTATTTTTCGTAATTAGTTAAAGTACCCACTAAGTAATGCTTAGCGAGTTTAGTTTCTTCTAAACTCGTAGGCTATTAGCAAGGAGCCAGTAGGGAGCAGAGGAGTCCTGCGATCTGTCGGTCATCAACAAACTTAGGTGGTGCTCTTCATTTTGTATTTTGGTATTAGAAACTGGCATGTACTTATTTGAACAATATAAAGAGATAACTTGATGTAGCATGTAAATCTAGTAACGTATATTAACTGTATGGTTTTCAATTGAGTTGGGTTGTGAATATAGAAGTGTGAATTCTTCTTGCAGGATTGTAGTTGAGGTTATAAGGGGGGATTATTGGGAGTGTGCTTGAGTTGAATTGTGAAACAAAATATTTTTCAAAAATAAGAAAAATCAGTTTTGTCGACACTTGTGACCTAGAATTTTAAGGGAGACTCTGTCAAAATTTTTGGAAAATTTTTATAAGGAACATTAAGTAAGCTGACATAACCAGAGCTCGTATCTCGATGTAGCATTCCTATGAACTTTACTTTAATTGTTGCATGTAATATGGATATTGTTATTATATTTAAGAATTTTATAATATTAAGACCTACAAAAGAGGCCAGTTCCAATGAACTGGGCATTATGGGGGTACTGGGCCATTTCTCACCTTCCCCACACGTACTCAACTTTTCGAACCCATTAGGGGGTTGGGGATTCCTTAGGAATCGAGTTATCCACCCCTTTCTTTTTCCTGGCCCATCCGGATGGTGACTCCATTTTCTTTAGGCTTAGGTCCGTGTTCTCTAAGGCCCTGAGTCTAAATAGTGCCGATGTCGCAAGAACCATTCCACCGGGAGTGGGGGCAAAAATCCCCACTCACAGTGCCGACTCCACTACGGATAAGAGAAGTTGATTCCATTGGTCTTTATATTATTCTATTCTTTCTTATAATGATATTATCCATTGCATCATATTAGATTACATCGTGTGCATGAGTTAGGATGCCCGTGTTACCCGTATTGTTTTATGTAAGGGATACCATACTTTCACTCAAGGTATGGATATTGAGCATGGCATAACCACTCATAGGCTCGTACCATTTGGTATATACTTGCTATGGGAACCTAAGCCTTTTAACCCAAAGACTAAAGCTCATGTAATTGGCCTAGTTACTTTCCTTAGGTTTTTACCCCAAATGCATGTTGTTTGACTTTGGTTAATTTATCTTGGCTTAAATCATGGCTTATTTGGTTTGTTCTTTTTCTAATATGACCTAAATACATTGTGAGCTCAAATAAATTTTTCTTTAAAATCCAAAAGACCAAAGCTATTTTCAAAACTTTTCAAGATGGTCTTTGGACATAAAATTTTTCTAAAAATAAATCAAAAATTCTTTTCTTGTGACTCAAATACAAAGCCCAAAATATATTTTTTCTAAAATCTTTTTTACAATGGGCTTAGAAATAAAATTATTTTCAAAAGAGCTTGCAAATTATTTAGATCAATTATGAAATACTAAAAATCAATTGTGAGCCTAGTTTATACAAAAAATAATTAACCATGGGCTTGTTTTTGGCATGAATCATTAGTTACTTTTTCAAGTGAGAAATCTATTTATAATAAACCTCTTAATTTAGTTTTAATCCAATATAGCATAAAAGCTACTTTAGTTGGTTGGATGGATTAAAGCCTAATTAATGGGAATTATCATGAACTAATTTTCATTTTTGAAAATATAACTATTGGTTGAAACGTCCGAGGGAATTATTCAAAAACAAGATACCCCATGTTGGTATTTTGTTAACCATATTACCTATGAAAAGAGACTCGCCATTCGTGTGTGGAAGTTATAAGGTTGGAAGGAACGTCCTAATTATCTTTCTTTGTCTATTATTTGTACATACATGCATACATGCATACATTTGCATCTCATATCATTAATCTTCTCTGGCTCACAGCACTGGATTACTACATTTCAAAAGCTTACGACAATCCGACCTACGCCAGAGATGAAGAATCTAGTAGCAACTCAATCACTTTCTCACCAAAAGCAAGGGAGCTCGAACAAATTCAAAGAATGGTGGATGACACACTCAATGCCAAGATGAAAGAAATAAAAGAGGCCCTGGCTGAGACCACGAAGAACCAATTGGCTACAATTTTAGGAAATCATGCCGAAGCATCTGCTAGCACTAAGAAGCCAAAGGACAAGAGGAAGGCTAAAATTGGTGAAGTGGTTTTTGATGATGATAAGGTGATCGTTGATGATGATGATGATTGGGCTCAATACTTCCAAGATCCTCAAGACATGAAGAAAGAACCAAAGATTGTTGAAAGATCAGCTATGGAGAAAACCAAAACTTTTGATGTTAAAAAGATGATTGTGGATTTAGAAAAGAAATTTGAGAAGAAACTGAAAATCGAAGAAATGTCCAAAGTTGACAAATTATTTGAGCTAGATGAAAAAGTGCCATACAAATTCAAGTTGCCATCCTTTGCAAAGTTTGATAGAACAAAAAATCCTCACCTCCATGTGAAGCAGTATATCACTGCTATGCAGTCTGCCCGAGCTACTAAGGCTCAAACTCTAAGGTACTTTATGCTCTCATTGGATCCTGTTATCCAAAATTGGTTTAATACCTTAGATGATGAAACACAAAAGACTTGGGATCTGCTATACAAGGCCTTCATCCAACAATATGGATACAACATTGAGATGGAAGTCACCTTAATGGAAGTTGAGTCCATTAGGCAACGATCAAATGAAATTTTTGTGGACTATGTGAAAAGATGGAGAAATAAGGCCGCTTTGCTCAAGAAAAGGCCCGATGAATCCTATCAAATAAGGATGATTGTGAGAGGGGTGTTGCCTAGTCTTCGTGAAAGGATGTCTCATACACTCATCCGTGATTTCAAAGATCTCCTCCAAGCTGGTCTGCAAATTGAAGAATGGGAAAGAGAGAAGAATCGTTTGTCAACAAGAATTAGAAAGGAAACTATCAGTCTGGTAACTAAGGCATGCAAAAGGCAATTGGTGTTAATTCTACTAACCAAGGAACAAGAAGATAGTTTTCACAATTGGGGAAACCGATGTCTTGGGTTCTCAATAAGCTTCAAAGGAAGGGATTGTTACAACCCTTAAATCCTCGTCCTTTGCCTAACCCTCTCCCACCTAATTTCGACACTAAAGCATTTTGTCAATTTCATTAAATGCAAGGGCATGACACGGATAGATGTGTGAGGTTGAGGCATGAGATCCAAAATTTGATTGATAGTGGGAAGCTACCCGAGCCCAACAAGCCGAACACCAAAGACAATCCATTACCCAGGTTCAATAGAGTACCACCACCGGCAACCTTCATAATTGGAGGAGGTTTGCATGAAAGTTTTGTCATGTCTTCTTTTCAAGATGTGGGTAGAGAAGCAACCAAAGAAGAAGAGGTATTTGGTGAAATTAAACAAGTTATGGTGGTAAAGAAGTAGCAATTTGTGCTGTGAATGGGTTTTGGGATTCAAGCAATAGTGATGATGATCTTGTACCCAAGAAGGAAAAATGGATCTGGTCTGAGCCCAAGGAAGATGAAGTAATGAACACTAGATCTGGTAAGCCTTATGCAAGGCCACTGCCTAAGGAGGTAGAAGTTAATAAAGGAAAGGAAGTTGAAGTAGGGAATAAATAAGAGGAAGATGATACCATGCTCAAGCAAATCAAAAGAACCCAAGCAAGGGCATTTGGGACTTGTTAGCTACCTCTAAAAAGTACCGAGAAACTATGGCCTTGGCTAGCATGCCAATTTCTACTTCCATAACACCGGAGGAGCTGATCAACTTCATAAAAATTGAGGGAGTAATGAAATGTGAAGATATTCAAGAGAGAAGTGAAGTTAATATGGGAGCAGTATCTTTCTCAGATGCGGATTTACCGGAAGAGGGGAGAGATCACATCCGCCCTCTCTTTATCAAAATAGAAATCAAAGGGAAAAGGACTCCATGTGTAATGGTTGATGATGGGTCTGCCATAAATGTTTGTCCACTTAAAATATTGCCAAAGTTAGCCATGTCAACAAGGGATCTAAACCCAACCGAGGTAACTATTCAGGCTTATGACAACACCAAGAGACATGCCGAAGGAACTTTCAAAGTTACTATCAAGGTTGGTCCAATTGAATCTATTATTGAATTTGTTATTTTGAACATACCTGTTACCTTTGCCTTACTCTTGGGATGACTATGGTTTCATCCTCTTGGTGGAGTTCCTTCCACCCTTCATCAAAAGTTCAAGTTCCCTAACGAAGATGAGACAGTGGTCATCGAGGCCGAAGATAACGAGTTTGTTAATGCTCTAATGATTGAGAGGCCTCTCAATGGTTTCCAAATAGCTGCAATTTCTGATGATGAAGTAGTGTACTCTAAGGTCTTGAACATGATGAAAAATATGAACTACCTTCCCGTAGCTGGTCTTGGAAAGGGCAAGGCCGGTTTGACAAAGCTTCCAGATTTTAAAACTCAAACTTCTAAGAAGGGGTTAGGATATGATGAAGCAACAGAGATGTCCAGCCTAAGAATAATGAGAAGATGAGCTTTTTGCCACTTGAAAAAATCTTTGTCAAAGCTCCAGACATGGGACAACTCTAAGGAAAGCCCAAGCCAATCATGTTCATAGGAAAGTTGATCCCGGGTTTTAAAATTTTTGCAGATGTTGCCAAGCTAGTGGAGCAAGTGAAGAAAGAGCTCACCTTGTTAGCCAACAAAGAATCCAATTCAGAAGAGAAGAAGAAAACTGTCTTGAAAGCCGAAAAGACCCCGGAGGAGATTGCTGCCCTGGTTGAAGAGAAGTTTGAAGATATTCTGCCTTATGATTTTGAGAACAATGATTTTGATTTTGATTTTAATTTGTCTGCCTTGTATGAGGATGATGATATTTTCTTTTCCAAAATGAATGCAATAAAGTCTGATTTTGCTTACTTGTGTGATGTTTCTTCTGATGGTTGCATACATTCAAATAGCAGTTACATGAGCATCTGTAATAATAATTTTGTTGACACACAATCATTAAATTTGGGAACAATCGAAAATCCTAAAAACATTAGCATAGCATCCGACCTTACTCCTAATGAGAGAGAGAGATTTGAAAAAATATTCAAAAAATATGAAGAAGTATTTGCTTGGTCTTATGAGGATATGCCTGGAATAAATCGAGACATAGCCGAACATCTTATTCCTACTTACACTCATATGAAACCTGTCAAACAAATGCTTAGGCGATTAAGACCTGAGTGGGCTGAATTGGTTAAAAAAGAGGCCACTAAACAAATATAAGTAAAGTTCTTGATGTGATAGAATATCCAGATTCGCTAGCCAATATAGTACCCGTGCCAAAGAAAGATGGAAGAATAAGGGTTTGTGTGGACTATAGAGATTTAAACAAGGCTTCCCCTAAAGATGATTTTTCTTTACCTCATATAGATGTTCTCATTGATAGTGTAGCCTTTAATGTGCTACACTCGTTTGTAGATGGATTTTCCGGATACAACCAAGAGTTAATGGCCCAAGAGGATAAAGCCAAAACTGCTTTCATTACTACATGGGGTATATTTTGTTACAGGGTGATGCCGTTCGACTTAAAGAATGCTGGAGTAACCTACCAAAGGATGGTCACACACTATTTCATGACATGATACATAAAGAAGTTAAAGTATATGTTGATGATATGATGGTGAAATAGGATACAAGGGAACAACACTTCCAAAACTTAGAATTATTCTTTGATAGAGCATTGAAATATAAGCTAAGATTAAACCTGAAGAAGTGTGTGTTCGAGGTTACCTCAGGCAAATTGTTGGGACATGTGATTGGTCCAAATGGCATCGAGATTGATCCTGACAAAGTTAAAGCAATCAGGGATATGCTAGCCCCTAAGACAGAGAGAGAAATTCGGGAATTTATCAGTAAATTACAGTACATTAACAGATTTATAGTAAAGCTCACAACAATCTGTGAGCCTATCTTCAAATTACTTAAAAAGAATTAGCCAGTCCTGTGGAATGAAGAGTGTTAAAAGGCCTTTGAGTGAATAAAGGAATATCTACTAAAACCACCTGTCTTAAAACCACCTAAATCCAGTAAACCCTTGTTACTATACTTAGTAGTAGAAGAAGAATTAATAGGAGCCATGCTAGCCCAAGCAGATGAGTCAGGGATTGAGCATGCAGTTTACTATTTAAGTAGAAAGCTCCTGCCTTATGAAATTAAGTATAGTATCATTGAAAAGATCTGTATAGCCATGGTTTGGTCTTCTAAGAAGTTGCAACTTTACTTTCAATCTTACAGTGTGTAAGCAATTTTTAGGTTGGATCCAATGAAGTACTTAAGGGAGACACCCTCTTTGATTGGGAACTATGGTCAATGGTTGATAATATTAGAAGAATTTGAGATTGAGTATGTAACCAGGAAAACAATCAAAGGTAGAATGATGGCAGAATTCTTGGCCCAACAACCATTACCAGATAGCGAAGAGGTAGTCTTGGAATTTTTGGATGAACATTTAGAGGCAATCGAAGTACAAGGGTGGAAATTTTATTTTGACGGAGCAGTGAATAGGAGAGGAGCAGGTTTGGGAGTCATAATAGAATCGCCCGAAGGGGAACTTATCCCTTTAACCAAAAAGTTAAAATTTAGGGCAACTAATAATATGGTGGAGTACGAAGCATGTATCTTTGGTTTGGAAACACTATTGATTATGAAGGTGGATAAGGTGGAAGTTTTTGGCGATTCATTGCTAGTAGTGTCCCAAGTAAATGGAGAGTGGGAGTTGAAAGAGGAAAAATTAAAACCATACCACCATTACTTGACCATGATGAAGAAGAACATTAAGGAGTGTAGGTTTTTATGCCTATCAAGAGAAGAAAACCAGATGGCTGATGCCCTAGCCACATTGGCTTCGATATGGGAAAATCCTATCAACTTATTCCTTAAGCCTCTAATTTTGACCAGTTCGTCAACTCCTTGCTATGAATATGAGACAATCATGGAAATTGATACAGACCATGATGCGTGGTATGATACTATAAGACGATTTCTTGAGGAAAGAGAATACTAGTCAGGGGTAACAAAGAAAGAAAAAAGAGCCATAAGGCGGTGGTCCTTACAATACATCACCTTCCATGGGGAGTTATATCAAAGATGGCCTGATAGGGTGCATTTGAGATGCTTGAGGAAGCCTGAAGTGGAGCATATCATATCAAAAATACATGCGGGAAGTTGCGATCCGCACATGAGTGGTTTGGCCCTAGTTAAGAAAATAATTCGACAAAGTTACTACTGGTTGACTATGGAGAGAGATTGTATAGAGTTTGTAAAGAAGTGCCAACAATGTCAGATGTATGGTAATTTGAATCACATGCCTCTCGAAGAATTACATTCTATGTCTTCACCCTGTCCCTTTGCCACTTGGGGTATCGACATTATAGCAGAGATACATTTGACAGCCTCAAACGGTTACCGTTTCATTGTAGTAGCGGTAGAATATTTTCAAAATGGGTCGAAGCCAAATCCTTCAACAAACTGGGCACAAGTTAGATGGCTAGATTTACTGAAAAGAACCTCATCTATAGGTATGAAGTCCCACACAGTGTGATATTAGACAATGGGGTACAGTTTCAAGGAGCAGTTAAGGACTTATTTTCAAAGTACCAAATCCATCAACACCGATCCTCTCCTTATAGATCAAAGGCTAATGGTGCGGTAGAAGAAGCAACAAACAAGACAATTAAGCAGATCTTGTCCAAGATGACCAAGATATACATGGATTGGTCAGAAATGCTTCCTTTTGCTTTATGGGGATATAGAAGAAGTGTACGAACACCGACTGGAATGACACCGTTCTCCTTGGTTTACGAGATGGAAGCAGTATTGCCAATTGAAATTGAGATCAAGTCATTAAGAGTGGTCTTGGAAGCTGAACTGCCTGAAACAGAATGGGTAGTGAGCAGATACACACAATTAGCTTTACTAGAGGGAAGAAGGTTAAAAGCACTGTATCATCATCAATTGTATCAAAGGAAGATAGCTCGGGCTTATAATAGAAGAGATAAGATCAGAAAACTCAAAGTCGGGGATTTAGTGTTGAAACAATATAAGCCTAATGTATCTGATCCAAGAGGGAAGTTTAGGCCTAGTTGGGAAGAGCCATATGTTGTGAAACAAGTCATGAACAAGGGTACGGTGAAGTTATCAGACATGGATGGGAACGAGTTCAGTGAACCAGTGAACATTGACAGGTTGAAGAGATTTTATGTATAAAAAAAAAGAGCTCGCTAGGTTGAAAACCCAAAAAGGGCGGCCTAGGCAAAAGTTAAAGCAGTCTGCTAGTTTCAAAAACCCAAAAGGGTGGGCTAGGCAACAATTAGGGCTAAATGAGAGAAAATCGTCAATTAGAAAACCCAAAAGGGCTAGTTGGCAACATGAGTGATCTTGTGTATGCTGGCTTAATGTTTGGTTGTTCCCCAATTTAATAAAACAGAATTAATATTAAAATTGTTCTATGTGCGCTGTTATAGGAATTTGACCATATATGGATGAAATGAATAAACATAATAGCAAAAGGTGATAACAAATTATAAAAGGAAAAGAAGCATCTTTTATTATTTCTTTTATTATTTTTGCATCCTAACAATGCGCTTCCTAACAAAATTGACAAATGTAAAATAACAATGCGCTTCCTAATGAAATTGACAAATGTAAAATCTATGGTAGACGATAAGTGTAATGTGTAGGCCAGCTTTGCTTCAACCGATCCAAGTAAGCTTCAGTCAGACAAGGCGTATCTAAATCGGGAATGAATTCAGAACTTTGAGGCTCAACTCCATACTGACGGCCAAGTCGGCGGGGATCATAGTAAGTACCTCGACGAAGAGCAACAAGAGGTACATACATCAAGTATGTCCATATGGTAATATGAGAAATCTTCCACCAAGGTACCAACCAACGAATATTGACTTCAGTGTGTGAATGGATCCAGTCAACCCAGTTAGCATATGAAGAAGCAGGATGGAGTAGCTTCCTAGCGGAATGATGTCGTGGCAGATATCTTGAAAAATTCATAGATGGAGTATCGAGCAAGCAGAGATGCTCCTGAAGCCAAATCTGTAAGAGAAAAATCTAATTAATTAATTAAAAAAAGAGGTCTACTAAGTTGAAAACCTGCAAGGGCGGCTTAGGCAAAAATTAGGATAGCTCGCTAGTTCCGAAAACCCGTATGGGCGGACTAGGAAAAAATTAGAGCAATATAAAAAAAGGAAAAAAAAAGTTGTGTACTATTAGTTTTATACTTCTTATATAATGTTTCCTCAATTAACACAATATTCATACATCACTAAGAAGGAGGTGGTAGATCATCAAATAAACTCTGAAAAAATCATCACCTGTTGGAGGAGGAGGCAAATCACCCATCCCAAGTCCTCCCGAAGTAGGAGCACCAGAATCTCTATTACCTTGGAGTTTTGATCTGTAATTGTCCTCATCGAAAGTAGATGAAAGGATCTCATGGTCATCAGTTTGGGGGCCTCTAAATGAAAAAGCACCAGGATCTCTCATCCCCTGAAATCGAAAGTCTCAAAAATTTTACTCTGATTAACGGTACAAATTTTCAAAATGGGAAACCTGTTGATGACTAGCGGCCAGCTCTTCTTGAAGTTTCTTGTTTTATTCTTCAAGCATCCACTGTGAGCCAGAAAGGAAAAGAGTAAGAGCATACATAAATCATGCATACATATAGCATAAATTATCATGGAACAAGAAAATCTACCAGGTAATTCATGTCAACGACCTGTGGATGAGATGGCATATCCGATGGACTAGAAAGAGCAAATGAAGGAGCAGTAAAAGAAGGTTCAGCCTCATGATCAAATGAGCCAGCAGCCTGCAACAATCATTAAAAAGTTAAAAGAAGTTAAGAAGCGATTGCAATGGAAAAATGGTAAAAGTTTACCTAAGAAGTGCTAGCCCCAAGATGTGGAACAAACTCTTCTCCCTCTCTATAATATTCCTCTTCATCTCTATCCTCATTTTCCTTGGAAATCTCCCATATGCCAATAGGAGATACTTCAAAGTTCAAGAGCCCTATTTGAATAAACTGAGTTTAGGATGCACCCGGTGGATAAAGAAAGGTTTCAACATTATAATCATGCCTAGCCAACCACTATGCATCCTCTGGCATTGATGCGATATTCAAGGTATACTCCAGACAACACAACGAAATCCTCCGCTACTCAGGACCAAGAAACCACTCATATAGTCTCTCTTCGAGAAACCAGCCACTGGACACAGGGCCAGTGATGACTCGGCGAGTATATTGAAAAGGCAGTGCAACATTCATGGAGGAAGTCCAGTTCGTCCGCTCTTTTATGTTCCACCAGGCCAAATTGACCTACAAAAAGATATAAGGTAAGTGAACTTTTATATAAATTTTACAGTATGCTAATGATGTTTTTCCCAGTCCCAGGTTAGGCAACTCAAGAAATAGCATTGTCTGTGCACATGGTGAGAGCCGAGAATTTCTACACGATCTGACAACTAAAATTTTAATCTCTGATACCCAACTCTCTCTCGGGAAATGCCAGGCACGTTCACAAGATTGTGCTCATATGCCCATGCCTACAACAATAATAAAAATCAAATTCATGCAAGAATAAGAATGAAATTTACATTGGTGGAAGAAGAGTACCTTGACAATCACCATAAAGCCAACAAAGGACTTCTTATTTCTACAAACTTTGTCAAGACCATGGTAAAGACAGGCAAGACCAGCTTCACCCCAGCCGTAAAGTGGTACCATCCTCATATAAGTAAGGGCCCTCAACCCCAACAAATGGATGGCGGATTTGGTGCTGCCTAAAATGGTCGACCAGAGCAAATATAGCAAAAATCCTCGAGCATATAGTTTGGCTGTCTCTATAAACCCGTCCTTCATAGTTCATCCAATAACTACGAATTGGATCTATTTTTATCTTGAAAGGCCCTTTAAATGATGGTTCCATACCAATTAATTGTTGGATTTCTTCAAATGTCAGAATATCATTGGTAAGAGGAACCGGAAGGCCAATCGACTGAACCAATTGTCATCTCTCTAATGGGCAAGTGAAAAGTATGAGTTGTGTCCAACCATCATTCTGCAAGCGCTTGGATCATGCTCCGGTCTATCGGATACTCCTTGGATGGTAATTGCAAGATGAAGCTTTCAAAACTGCAATCTCGGATAATCTGCCTTACCCGAGAAGGCTCTACATCATACCATTGTCGGACTTTGTAGACACACCCTCCGCCCCGAATAACACAACGGTCATGCTAACACGGAGCTAGGTAAGTTAACACGAGGTAAGTATATCATTATATCATTACCATCGATTTTTAGGCTAAATTAATTTATATTCTATTTTTAGTCTATCTATTTACTTAAATTCTTAAATATATTCATCTAATTAATTTATTTTTCCTAAATTTTCTTTAAAAAACAAAAAGAAAAAGAAAACAAAATATATAAAATAGAAAAATAGAAAATATATTAAAAAAGAAACAGAAAAGGAAAATGAATATATAAAATAAAAAATAAAAAAATAAATATAACAAAAACACAAACTACAATAAATAATTTGTTGTTAAAATAAATAATTACCTTGCTCTTTTGATTTGAACTACGATAAAGTGGCATTTCGGCTAGCAGACTTATATTTCCATCTTCATGCCGCCGAATAAACTCCAATAACTCAGCATTAGATTGAGTTTCTGATCTTAAAGCATGCATTTTTCCAAAACTGGATGCTAAACTCTCTAAAATGAAAGTCTTATAGCTATGAATGAATGAAATAAAGAAGTTTATTGTGTATGAAATGAAGAAATCAGTCGTTTATATAGAGGAATGGCAAAGGAAAAAGACAACAAAAAAGAAGAAGAACAATAGTCTCGTGAAAAAAAAAGAGAAAAAGTAAATTTTATTATTGATCAATAGTAAGTTACTATTTACAAATAGTAAATGAATAGTGATAAATAGTGAATAAACAATAACTACACAGAAAATAAATAGAAAACTCAATTATTCAATTCAATCAATCAGATACTTGCGTGTATATAAATATTTTTGCACTTTTAAAATATTTTTTACACTCAGGGGGCAAGGAGAAAATATGTTTATAGCAAAAATTAGCTAAATTTTTTGCAAATTCCTTTAGTATACTTCCGACTACAATTATTTTTTGCAGACAATTAAATCTCTCTTAGCTCGGGTCCAGAACCCAAATTTTTCTTAAGTTCAGAACTTTGCTCTGGTCCAGAACCCAAATAAACCTTAAGTCTAGAACTTAGCTCGGGACCAAAACCCAAATTACTCTTAAGTCCAAAACTTAGCTCGGGTCCAAAACCCAAATTACCCTTAAGTCCAGAAATTAGCTCGGGTCCAGAACTCAAATTACTTTTAAGTCCAGAACTTAGCTCGGGTCCAGAACCATTTTTTTTTTAAATCCAGAACTTAACTTAGGTCCAGAACCCAAATTACCCCTAAGTCCAGAACTAAGCTCGGGTCCAGAACCTAAATTACCCTTAAGTCCATAACTTAGCTTAGGTCCAGAACCGAAAATTTTTCTTAAGTTTGGAACTTAGCTCGGGTCTAGAACCCAAATTATTCTTAAGTCTACAACTCAGCTCGGGTCCAGAAACCTAATTACTCTTAGGTCCAGAACCTAAATTCACTCTTAAGTCCAGAACTTAGCTCGGGTCCAGAACTCAAATTTTTCTTAAGTCCAGAACTTAACTTGGGTCTAGAACCCAAATTACCCTTAAGTCCAGAACTTAGCTAGGGTCCAGAACCCAAATTTTTCATAAATCCAGAACTTAACTTAGGTCCAGAACCCAAATTACCCTTAAGTCCAGAACTAAGCTCGGGTCCAGAACCCAAATTACCCTTAAGTCCATAACTTAGCTTAGGTCCAGCACCTCAAATTTTTCTTAAGTTCAAAACTTAGCTCTGGTCCAGAACCCAAATTATCCTTCAGTCCAGAACTTAGCTGGGGTCCAGAACCCAAATTACCCTTAGGTCTAGAACCTAAATTTACCCTTGAGTCCAGAACTCGAACCGGGTCCAGAACCCAAAACCTCAAACATCTCAAAAAAATTAAGTCTTATTACTTTCCACTCTCTTTTGTTGTAGTCTCAGATCATTCAAGCAGGGGGCAAACTGTAGACCCTTAATTTTTGACCCAGTCTGGTCCGATATTTTTTTATATAGTCCAAAATAATTTTTGTGGTATTTTAATTAAATAATATTTATTTTAGTATTTATTATTTATCATTTTTAATAAAAATAAAATGAAATGGCTCCCGCCGGCAGGAAATTCCTCGCAGCTCGCAATTCTTGGCCCGCAGCAAGTTTTTCACCAGCGTAATTTTTCATCGCAGTTTTTTTTCTGAAATCAAATTCTATTTGGTTTTGGTTTTGGTTTCTTTTCCTAAATAGTTTGAATTTCCTTAAACAATTAGAAGTAGGTTTATGATTTTTCCTATAAATAACACAATAAAACTCAGAATTAAGGGATTAAAAATTGGTTTTTACTGGAGGAAAACTTTGGACTTCTGACTGAGGAAAAGAGAGACAAAAAACCCTAGCAAGCAAGAGACATTAGCAACAAGAAGCAATCAACAATCCATCAAAGGCAGCAACACTGCCTTTGTCATTGTTCTTCCAGAAATCAGTTTTGGTGGAACCAACGAACGGAGGTTCGATTATAAATCTTTGCTTTGATTATATTTACAAAGTTATTGCCATATTTTCTTTTAAATATATCTATCATTGATTTTTGTTTAAGTAACCTAAATTATTAAACTTGTTAATATGTTCATCCAGTAGCCTTAGTCAGTGATCAAAACTTCAAAACCCTAAAACTGTTCTTCTCTTTCTAAAAACCTTAAAGCCCTAAAATATTTCTCTCCCATTTCCAAAACTTCAAAAACCCTAAATTACTTTTCTTTCGCCAAAAACCTTAAAAACCCTAAATTGTTTTTTCTGTTTCCAAAGCTTTAAAAAACCCTAAATTACTCTTTTGTTTCTAAAAACCTTAAAAACCCTAAATTGTCTTTTCTGCTTTCAAAAACCTTAAAAACCCTAAAGTGTTTCTTCTGTTTCCAAAAGCTTCAAAACCCTAAATTGTTTTCTCTGAACTATTTTCATCTAAACCCAAACATTTTGTCTAAAATTTCCAAATGTTTTCTTAAATCTCCAAACCCTAGACTTCTTTATGTTTTCTAAAAATCATAATTATTTTTATAAAACTCTAAACTGTTTTTTTAAATCCTAAAACCAAATATGTTTTCTAAAATACCAAAAATCCTAACTATCTCGAAAAACCAAAACAGCAAACCCTAGTTTTCCTAAACCCTAATTCAGTGAACTTAAAACCCAATTTAGTGAATCTTAACCCTAAAGCCATGATCCAGCAAACTTAAAATAATGATCCAATAAACATGAATTATAAACCTAATGTCTTAAGATTCAAGAACCATAATTTCATGATGTTAACCTTAAACCCTAATTTGATTAATCAAAACCCTTACTACTTTCTTAAATTTATAAAACCCTAATATATTCCATTTTTTCCAAAATCTTCACAGTAGCCTAAATAATAATAATAATAATAATTCCAAAATTCTCAAAACCCTAAATGTTAATTAAAGAACCCTAAATTGAGACATAAACCTAAATTTATATCTTTACTTGCTTTATTTAATTTTAGATTTGATTATGTAATTTTTTATATGTTTTGATGGTTGATTTATTTAATTTTAGTGCTTGATTTATATAATTTATCTTGGATGGATATTTTCTTTATTATTATGATTATTATTTGTTTGTTTTAGTATTCAAATTGTAAGAGGTATGTTTCCATTATTGGTTACCTCATTAGTTAAATTTTATGTAACTTAAATTGCTTTTATATTTTGGATCAATGTAAAGGACATGTTTCCATCTTTTGGTGGGTGTCCTATCTATTTTAGACATGGACGATGTAAGGACATATTTCCATCCTCGGATGAGTGTCCATTTATTTTCTTTGTTTGGACCTTGCTTTTATTTTAATATAATGATGCTTTATTTTAATTGTTGCATGTAATATGGATATTATTATTATATTTAAGAATTTTATAATATTAAGACCTGCAAAGGAGGCCGGTTCCAATGAACCGGGCATTGTGGGGGTGCTGGGCCATTTCTCACCTTCCCCACACGTACCCAACTTTTCAAACCCATTAGGGGGTTGGGGATTCCTTAGGAATCGAGTCACTCACCCCTTTCTTTTTTTCGGCCCGTTCGAGTGGCGACTCTATTTTTTTTGGGCTTAGGTCTGTGTTCTCTAAGGCCCCGAGCCTAAACAGTGCCGAAGTCATAAGAACCATTCCACCAGGAGTGGGGGAAAAATCCCCGTTCACAAGTATTTTATGCTTAATTTAGCCATATTTGCATAACTTTAATGTTTATTTTGTACTTCTAATGTTTTTTTAAGTTTCTCTAGGACCAAGTGGTTTTGAGAGGTTTTTCTAAGTGATTTGAATGTTTAAGGGTCAAAAGAGAGCATTGGAGTGCAATTGGGAACAAGTGGATGCACAAGGAAGCACAAAAAACCAAGTGTATGTTGTCACCAATCAGCACCAAGCATGGAGAGTGTATAAACTTGTGATAGTGAGCCTACTGTCACCACTCGGCACTAAGAAAGGAGAGTGTGTTGAGTGGTGACACTTCAAAGAGCAAGAAAACTATTCAGCGTAGCTTGTACCTTTTTATTCATAACTTTCTCAACAGACCTCGGATTGAAGTGATTAAAGTTGAGTTAGAAATTTAATTAAAGGGGATAAAACTTTCACGAAGAAAGAATTTCCAAAAAAATGTCAATTTAAAGGTCAAAATGCCCTTGAAATTATTGTTACACTTTGAGTGGTGTCCCCTCTCTTTGGACACGAATTTTGGGCACTTGTAACCAACTCTATCCTTACAAATGCATCATTTTTTGTTTAAGAAAGGGAGATACTGCATTCTATTATCAAAATTAGAGAGATAAAGGTTCATTGCAAGAAATTAGGAAGACTTTGCACTCAAGTATTCAAGAAGGATTCTAACACAATTCCTACTAGAAGATATTCCAAAAGAAGACAAAAGGGGGAGTGAAACATTTATTTTCTCTATCTTTTCTGTAATTTCTTATTAGTATGTTGATGTTATTTTTTATTTCTATGGGATTTGTTAATATGTATCAAGGCTAATTGCCTAAGGGGTTGAAATTGCAAGGGTTAGCCTTGTTTGTTCAACTACATTTCTATTTTAATGCAATGTTTGGTTTGATTTGATTTTGTTTGAGTACTTAATTTGCTATGTAAGCTTGATCACCATATTTAGTATGTTAGTTAAGAATTCACAATGAAAATTTCCTTTCTTAACGGAAAAAAAGCTTAATCACTCAAGTTAAAAGCCTATATGGAGCCTACATCGATAGGGGTCAAAAGGATTGGCATAGAACTTCATGGTTTATGTGTACAGCCATATTGACATGAGAGTGTGTAAGGTCCTACTCATAAATACCTTAATTGACAATGATATTTAATTTTAATGAATTTAGGTGAAGCCTCCAATCAACCAATCATTCTAACATAGTTATGATCAAAAGGGAAATCACAAAAAGGTTAAATAGCAATTTTAACTTTTGTAATTTCAATTTCTATTTCTTGATTGCTTGTATTTCAAATTTTATTATTGTAATTATCTAGTAGTTTTAATTAGTGAAGTAATTAGATTAAGATTTAAATAGTGAATTAGAAGATAAATTACTTAACTTGCAAATTGGTGAGCCTAAACAATTGACTACATATTCTAGTTAATACTTAATAAAATTCCAATTACTAGTGTTCGACACTCTACTACTCTATACTAAGTCTTAGAGACTAGGGATATAAATAATTTCACTTCAGCCATCAATTCACCATCATCACAAGACTCAAATCTGGCATGCAACGCTTTCAACTAAACATGCAACAAGAGTGAATATGTAGTCAAACCTGCCAAAGACTTTCGACTCAAGGCATCAGCAACAACATTTGCCTTGCCAAGATGATAATCAATCAAACAGTCATAGTCTTTAATCAACTATAACTACTGTCTCTGCCAAAGATTCATCTCTCTATGAACATCTAAATACTTTAAACTCTTGTGATCCGTATAAATGAAACACTTCTCCCCATACAAATAATGCTGCCAAATCTTTAATGCAAAAACTAAGGTTGCTAGCTCCAAATCATGAGTCAGATAATTTAGCTCATGAGGCTTCAACTGTCGAGAGGCATAAGCAATGGCAGTGCTATGGTCCTACTCATAATTACCTTAATTGACAATTAGAGTTCAAGGCTTCAATCAACCAATCATTCTAACATAGTTAGAGTTCAAGGCTCCAATCAACCAATCATTCTAACATAGTCATGATCAAAAGGGAAATCATAAAAAGGTTCAATAGCAATTTTAACTTTTGTAATTTAATTCCTATTTCTTGATTGCTTGTATTTCAAATTTTATTATTATAATTATGTAGTAGTTTTAATTAGTGAAGTAATTAGATTAGCATTTAAATAGTGAATTAGAAGATAAATTACTTAACGTGCCAATTGGTGAGCCTAAACAATTGACTACATATTCTAATTAAGACTTAACCAAATTCCAATTCCTAGTGTTTGACACCCTACTACTCTATACTAAGTCATAGAGACTAGGGATACAAATAATTCCGTTTCAGAACTTGGCATCGTTGCTGGGGAATTGAAAGGTTAATATTAGTCTAGGGTAAAGAAAAATTGCTTTAGTATAAAAAAATTATGTTTTAGTATAAAATTCAGTGTTTATTTTAGTTTTCATTTTGATTAGTGTTTATTTGTTTTATTATTTGTATTAAATCTGTGTTTATATTATGTTTACTATTTTTGTTATATGAGAAGAACTAGAAGTTCTAGTGATATTTTGCTCTTTGATCTAGAAATTAAACTTACTTTGCGTGCTTTGCGTCGAGAACAAAAACAAAGAAGTGAGAATTTTGAGTGTCACAACAACATGGCAAAAGAAAGAGTAACTTTAGGCAATTATGCCATGCCTGACATTTTGGAGAACAATGGAAGTATTGTGGCTCATACTATAGCTAACAACAATTTTGAAATCAAACCAAGTGTCATCCAAATGGTGCAAAATAATCAATTTGGTGGATTGCCCGGGAAGGATCCTTATGCACATATCCTTACCTTCTTAAATGATTGTGCAACCTTCAAAATAAATGGAGTTTCAGATGATGCAATAAAATCGAGGTTGTTTCCATTTTCTGTAAGGGAGAAAGCTCAACTTTGGTTTGCAAGTTTTTCAAGCAACTCTATCACCACATGGGATCAATTGAGACAAGCATTCCTTCACAAGTATTTCCCACCACAAAAGATGGCTAGGCTTCAAAATGAGATCAATTCATTGAAGCAAGGGAAGAATGAGACACTTTATGCAGCATGGGAGAGGTTTAATGTAACACCCTTATACCTTATATACATACATTACATATTTCCAGCATATGTAAAATACGCATATACGGTACAAAAATGTCACAGACTGGTTTAATAAAAATTTTCACATTTCCAATTTAAAACTTTGAATTCTAAATATATAAAAATTAAATAGAATATAAATATTCTTTACTTGTTATAAGAACCCAAAATAAATAATATATATATAAATCTCTGGGAAAAATTTGCCAGAGTTTTGTCTGTATTTTGGATATTCCAAAATTTATCAAAACACAACCTGCAAAAAAGAAAACACTCCCAAATAATTTCCAACCACCATCTCAACCATACTTCTCAATTTCACCAAGTTTCTCAAACATTTATATATATAGATATATATATATAATTTAAAACACACTTACCCTATGTAGACCCTTAATTTTTGACCCAATCCGGTTCAATATGTTTTATTTAGTCCATAATGATTTTTGTTGTCCAATTAGTCCAAAATAATTTTAATTAAACAATTTTTGCCTTATTATCTAATTTTTATTAATAAAAAATAAAAATCAAAAAAATAAAAATAAAATAAAAATCAGAGTCGAAAAACTCGGCTAAGAAAAAACAGTCGCACGTCCTACGGGAGAAATTACTGTGCTATTTCGCTCGCAGGATTTTCCTATAAGCGAAATAACTCGCCAGTAGGAATTTCCTGCTGGCGACGCCCAGCCCGCCCACTGCCGCAGTTTTTTGCGGTAGTTTTTTTTTGCCAGCGTATTTTTTCCTACGGCAATTTTTTCGGCAGCGTAATTTTTTTCGACGCAAAATTTTCGAAACCTAATTTAATTAGGTTTTGGTTTCCTTTTCTTATTTAGATTATTTGCCGTGATTAATTAGGATTATACATAGAAAGACCTCTATAAATAAGGATCTAGAGCAACCAAATTGGGAGAGGAAAATTTTTGGCAGTAGCTTGGAAATTGGAAAACCAAATCAGTGAAGGAAAAGTAATAAATTCAATTCAATTGATTTTTAAAGGAGGAGCATCACGATTTAAGCAATTCAAAGGCAAAAAAGGGTTTGTCTTTGGAGCTAGTTCATCCAAGAAGAATTGTTTTTGGAGGAATCATCAAAAGAAGGTATGTGTTTATTGATTTTCTTTAATTTTTTTTTACACGGTAGCAAATCTATGAAATTTAGGTTTTTTAAATTAAAAACCTTTGAACTTTAATTTAGTTTTTCTAAAGTTAAAAACATTAATCTGTTGCTTTATTTACCAAAGAATTTAAAGTTATTAGTTTTATTTCTTCAAAACCCCAAAACCAAAATTTATTTTCTAAATTTATAAAATTTTAAAACATGTTCTGTTTCTCACAAAAAAAAACCCTAAAAACACTTTATCCAATTATATAAATCTTTTCTATTTATAAAAACTTTAATTTGTTTGGTTTATTTTCATAAAATCACATAAAAGTATCAAATTGATTTTTAATCCTAAAAGTTCCATGCATCACCCGTGACCCTAAATTCTAAAAATACTGAACCCAAATTCAACTTCCAAAATTCAAAATAATGAGCACTAACCCTTTTAAAACCTTAAACCCTAATTGTTATGAACCCAAATCCTTTTAAAACATTAAAAAACATAAAAACATAAATTTTACATAGTAGCTTAAAAACACAATGAATCACCATTTAAAACCACAAATTAAAAGTGTTTTAAAGTGTCTAAAACCCTAGTTTCATGATTTCACCATTCAAATATTAATTTAGTTAATCAAAGAGTCTTACCAACTTTTTAAAACATAAAACCCTAATTTATTTTAATTCCATAAAAAGTCACAGTAGCTATAATTGGACTTTTATTTACTTTATTCAATTCCATATTTGATTATGTTTTGATTTATTTCTTATGCTTTAATTTATTTAATTTCAATACTTGATTTATTTAATTTATCATGGATGGATGTTTATTTTATATTTGGATTAATAGCTTTGATGAATGATTCACTTAATAGATTTCCAAAAGTTGTAAGAGGTATGTTTTCACTTGGTGGGTACCTCATTAGTTAAACATCATGTAATTTAATTTTCTTTTCTATTTTAGAACCTATGTAAAGGGCATGTTTCTACCTTTTGGTGGGTGTCCTATCTAGGCATGTGATGTAAGGACATGTTTCCATCCTTGGATGGGTGTCCATTTATTTGCTTTGTTTGGACATTACTTTGATTTTAATATAATGATGCTTTCTTTTAATTGTTGTGTGTAATATGGATAATGTTGTTATATTTAAGAATTTTATAATATTAAGACCTGTAAAGGAGCCCGGTTCCAATGAACCGGGGGTTGTGGGGGGTGCTGGGCCATTTCTCACCTTCCCTACACGTACCCAATTTTCCAAACCCATTAGGGGGTTAGGGATTTCTTAGGAATTGAGTCATCAACCCCTTTCTTTTTTCCCGGCCCATCCGGGTGGCGACTCCATTTTCTCGGACTTAGGTCCGTGTTCTCTAAGGCCCCGAGCCTAAATAGTGCCGAAGTCGCAAGAACCATTCCACCGGGAGTGGGGGCAAAAATCCCCGCTCACAGAGGCGACTCCACCGGGGATAAGAGAAGTTGATTCTGTTGGTCTTTATATTATTCTATTCTTTCTTATAATGATATTATCTGTAACACCCCCACACCCAATACATACACACTACATACACCACAATGTAGTATGCATGTATCGAATATAGGAATGCCACGGATTTTTATTAACATTCAAAACATTTTAAATGATACTATAAGCTTTCTCATTATACATTAGAGAAAAATAAGTAATTACTTGTAATATAAAACAAAATAGATATAAATACATTTACTTAATACGCAGCGGAATTTATAAAATATTTACATATATGAAAACATTTAAGTCCATATCTATATTTATACACATATTTACATTATACGCAATACTTTACAAAACATAAAGAATTTATACATGATTGGCAGCTCTTCTCTGATCTTTAAATCCAAGAATAAACCCTTCAATGTCTACTCTCACTAGGTCTCGAAGAACTCTCGGGTTCAACTCTGCTACCTGCGCGATTAAACACTATCGCGCTAAGCCAACGGCTTAGTAAGACAAATCATGCTTTAATGCAATGCAATGTCATACATATTATTCACAAAAACAACATCGTAGGTGAAAAGCTAATAACATACCTTTCCATTTAATATTCACATATATATATATACCACATTTCAACAATCTTCCATATATCTCATTAGTCAATCAATTTACCATTCATGAATCACATTAAACAAAGACAAACATTGGGCCCAAGACACACTAATATGCCATTCAATTTTCAGAGTTAATGTTTTGGTTTTGTTATCACATTTATCAATATCATATACCCAACTAGGCTTCAAGGATTAGGTTCAACCAAGCTTCAAGGGGAGCAAAGCATGCTAAGCTTCAACCCAACTTGGCTTCAAGAACCAACCCAACCTAGCTTCAAGGGTTGTAACATCTCAATTAGGCTTCAAGGATTCAATCCAACCTAACTTCAAGAGATTGTTACTATCATTAGGCATGCCACCAATAACATACTCTGAAAATGGAATAACACATTAGCCACACAATTCATTTATTATTTAGTTATCATTTCCATTCTCAATTCTCATCAACATTTAGGCAAACATGCCTTATTTCTTTCAATTGCATCATCATAGCCAATCACAATGGCTTTATAGCATTTCATATCTCAATTCATATGGTGCATATAGCATTATTGGTGTCACATTTCAAAGTACATTATTCATAATACACATCACCATTCACAAGCCTCACAATACACAATACATAACCTTGTTCATGTAATATCATATGCATTATCAATTCCATATCATCTCACATTTCATGATTCAACAATGATGTTAGACAAATGATCTCTATTTTGATCCTTGACAACTCAAATGGATGATCTATTTAACATATATTTGAGAATCTTGTTGCAGAATTAGGTTGCTTCCAATAAGGTGAACAGAACCTTTCTAGCGGTCGCGCCTCACCTGAATACGACCGCTCCATACAATTACAAAATGAAACCTTATTACAGTAGGTTTCGCGGTCAGAAGCCCGACCTAAGTCGCGACCGCACATGAATAATAGCGACCACACATGAATAATAGCGACCGCCCCAAATTACGTGTCTCTTATGCATAAACCCTAAATGTAGCCAAATTTCTTTTGGTTAACTTAACACACATTGTACACAACATAACCTCATTCAAATGGACATAATCAACATCATTAGCAATTATTTTACATGCTCATCACAATATTTTCATCACCAACATTCATTAACAATACATTTGATACCTTATCACATTTACAAACAAAAGTGTTTTAAGATTAAACAACATATGCATGTTTGTAACCATATAGTTTGTACTTACCTTTAGCACCAATTATACAACTCTAAACACTTTCTTTTCTCCAAGAATTCTTCACTTCTCAAATTAGAGTAAATCACCTTCTTCCAAAACCTAATCCAAAATAACACAATATAACTTATCACTTACCATTTCCAAAACCCTAAAACCAACATCACTCTTAACTTATCATCTTCAAATCCAAAACCAACACCACAACCAATTAAATCCAACATATAATAATCAACACAACCCTACCATCAAAAATCCACAACCAAACTCACAACCAACTTAAATAAACTAAGAGAATCAAGAGAGACTTACCAAAAATAATGAATCTTCTTGGATTTCCACTTAACCACTTGAAAACTTCTTCAATTTGAGCTTCAAATATCATCAACTCTTATTTTCTCTCTTGCTTTCTAAGTTGGCTGGCCACACGTGAAAAGAAGAAAAGAAATTTGATCAAAATAAAAGTCAAACTCTCTATTAATCTCCACCACACAATTTCAAAAGAAGAATTACCAAAATACCCTCTTTAACATAGTTAAACTTCTTTTCATTATGCATGCCCTTTATAGTAATTTCAATAACAACCAAAAATATCTTCTTCCACTATATCCAACACCTTGAGTCTCCCTTTGACCAACATATATGCTATATATATTGCCATATACACTACATATACATCTTCTCTACACATCACTTATCTTTCAAATAACACATGAACATTCTCTTTTCTTTTTTTATCACACAACACATACATTCAATCACATTTTAAACCAACAACAACAATAACAACATAATCAAAACTTCTAGGGCATACATGAGGATATTACATTATCCATTGCATCATCTTAGATTGCACAGTGTGCGTGAGTTAGGATGCCCGTGTTACCCGTGTTGTGTTATGTAAGGGATACCATACTTTCACTCAAGGTATGGAGATCGAGCATGGCATAACCACTCATAGTCTCATACCATTTGGTATATACTTGCTATGGGAACCTAAGCCTTTCTACCCAAAGACTAAAGCTCATGTAATTGGCCTAGTTACTTTCCTTAGGTTTTACCCCAAATGCATGTTGTTTGACTATGGTTGGTTTATCTTAGTCTAAATCATGGCTTATTTGGTTTGTTCTTTTTCTAATATGACCTAAATACATTGTAAGCTCAAAATAAATTTCTCTTTAAAATCCAAAAGACCAAAGCTATTTTCAAAACTTTTCAAGATGGTCTTTGGACATAAGACTTTTTCTAAAAACAAATAAAAAATTCTTTGGCCCATGGCCCAAATACTAAGCCCAAAATCCATTTTTCTAAAATCTTTTACAATGGGCTTAGAAACAAAACTATTTTCACCCAACCATTTCTTACCAAGAGCTTGCAAAAATATTTAGGTCAATTATGAAATACCAAAAATCAATTGTGGGCCTAGTTTATACTAAGAATAAATTAACCATGGGCTTGTTTTTGGCATGAACCATTAGTTACTCTTTTCAAGTGAGAAATCTATTTATAATAAGCCTCTTAATTTCGTTTTAATCCAACATAGCATAAAAGCTACTTTAGTTGGTTGAATGGATTAAAACCTAATTAATGGGAATTATCATGGATTGATTTCCATTTTCGAAAATATAACTATTGGTTGAAATGCCCGAGGGAATTATTCGAAAGCAAGATACCCCATGTTGGTATTTTGTTGACCATATACCTAGGAAAAAGGGACTCGCCATTCATGTGTGGATGTTATAAGGTTGGAAAGAACGTCCTATTTATCCTTATTTGTGGATTTGTTTGTGCTTACATGCATACATTTGCATCTCATATCATTGATCCTCTCTGGCTCACAGCTTACAACAATCCGACCTATGCCGGAGATGAAGTATCTAGCAATGACTCAATCACTTGCTCACCTAAAGCAATGGAGCCCGAACAAATTCAAAGGATGGTGGATGAAGCCCTTAATGCCAAGATGGAAGAAATCAAAGAGGCCCTGGATGAGACCATGAAGAACCAATTGACTGCAATCTTAGAGAATCATGACGAGGCATCTGCTAGCACTAAGAAACCAAAGGACAAAGGGAAGACTAAAGTTAGTGAAGTGATTTTTGATGATGAAAAGGTGATCATTGATGATGATGATGATTGGGCTCAATACGACTAAGAGGTTCAAGAAAAGAAGAAAGAACTGAAGGCGGTTGAGAGGGCAACTATTGAAAAGACCGAGACATCCGATGTTGAAAAGATGATTACTAATTTAGAAAAGAAATTTGAGAAGAAGCTGAAAACCGAAGAGATGTCTGAGATTGACAAACTATTTGAACTAGATGAAGAGGTCCCTTATAAATTCAAGATGCCTTCCTTTGCTAAATACAATGGCACCGGAAATCCTCATCTTCATGTGAAGCAGTACATCACTGCCATGCAGTCCGCTCGGGCTACTAAGGCTCAAACCCTAAGGTACTTTATGCTCTCATTGGACCCCGTCATCCAAAATTTGTTCAATACCTTGGATAATGGAACACAAAAGAGTTGGGATCTACTTTACAAAGCCTTCATCCAACAATATGGATATAATGTTGAGTTAGAAGTTACTTTAATGGAAGTGGAGTCCATAAGGCAAAGGCCAAATGAGAATTTTGTGGACTATGTGAAGCGATGGAGAAACAAGGCCGCTTTACTCAAGAAGAGGCCCGATGAATCTGATCAAATAAGGATGATTGTGAGAGGGGTGTTGCCTAGTCTTCGTCAGAGGATGTCTCATACACTCATCCATGATTTCAAAGACCTTCTCCAATCTGGTTTGCAAATTGAAGAATGGGAAAGGGAGAAGAGCTGTTTTGCAACAAAAAGGAATGAGAAAGTGAGCTATCATCCTAGTAGCCAAAGCATGCAAAAGGCCGTCGGTGTTAATGCTACTAACCAAGGAACAAGGAGACAATTTTTGAAATTGGGAAAACCGATGTCTTGGGTTCTCAACAAGCTTCAAAGAAAAGGATTGCTACAACCCTTAAATCCTTGTCCTTTGCCTAACCCTCTCCCACCTAACTTTGACACCAAAGCATTTTGTCAATTTCACCAAATGCAAGGACATGACATGGATAGATGTGTGAGGTTGAGACATGAGATCCAAAACCTAATTGATAATGGGAAGCTACCCAAGCCCAATAAGCCAAACACCGAAGACAACCCATTGCCAAAATTCAATAGGGTACCACCGCCGGGAACCTTTATGATTAGAGGAGGTTTGCATGAGGACTTTGTCATGTCTTCTTTTCAAGATGTGGATGAAAAAGCAATCAAAGAAGAAGAGGCATTTGTCAAAATTGAACAAGCTATGATGGGTGGAGAAGTAGCAATTTATATTGTCAACGGGTTTTAGGATTCAAGTGATAGTGATGATGATATCATACCCAAGAAGGAGGAGTGGACTTGGTCCGAGCCCGAAGAAGATGAGGTGATGAATACTAGATCCAGTAAGCCTTACGCAAGGCCACCACCTAAGGAGATAGAAACGAATAAGGGAAAGGAAGTTGAAGTGGAAGAAGATGATGTTGTGCTCAAGCAATTGAAAAGAACCCAAGCAAGTATTAGCATTTGGGACTTATTAGCTACTTCTAAAAAGCACCGAGAAACTATCGCCAAAGCCTTGGCTAGCATGCCAATTTCTACCTCCACAACACCGGAGGAGTTGATCAACTTCATAAAAATGGGGAAAGTAATGAAATGTGAGGAGGTCCAAGAAAAGAGTGAAGTTAATATGGGAGCAGTTTCTTTTTCAGATGCAGACTTACTAGAGGAGGGGAGAGACCACATCCGCCCTCTCTTTATCAAAATAGAAGTCAAAGGGAAGAGGAATCCATGTGTCATGGTTGATGATGGGTCTGCCATAAATGTTTGTCCACTTAAGATATTGCCAAAGCTAGCCATGTCAACAAGAGATCTAAACCCAACCGAGGTGACAATTCGTGCTTATGACAACACTAAGAGGCATGCCGAAGGGACTTTCAAAGCGACTGTCAAAGTTGGTCCAATTGAATCTATTGTTGAGTTTGTTATTTTAGACATACCAGCTACCTTTGCCTTACTCTTGGGGCGACCATGGTTTCACCCTCTTGGTGGAGTTCCTTCCACCCTTCATCAAAAGATCAAATTTCCCAACGAAAATGAAACAGTGGTCATTGAAGCTGAAGATAATGAGATTGTTAATGCTCTAATGGTTGAGAGGCCTCTCAATGGTTTTCAAGTGGCTGTAATTTCTGATGATGAAGTAGTGGACTCCAAAGTTTTGAATATGATGAAGAACATGAACTACCTTCCCGGAGCTGGTCTTGGAAAGGGAAAGGCTGGTTTGACAAAGTTGCCAGATTTTAGGACTCAAACTTCCAAGCAGGGGTTAGGATATGACGAAGACAATGATGTCCAGCCAAAGAAGAGTGAGAAGATGAGTTTCCCACCACTTGAGGAGATCTTTGTCAAAGCTCCAGATATGGGACCACTCCAAGGAAAGCCCGAGCCGATCATGTTCATGGATAAGTTAATTCCAGGTTTTGAAATTTTTGCAGATGTTGCTGAGCTAGTGGATCAAGTGAAGAAAGAGCTCACCCTGTCAACCAACAAAGAATCCAATCCAAAAGAGAAGAATGAAGCTACCCTGAAAGTTGAGAAGATTTTAGAAGAGATTGCTGCCCTGGTCGAGGAAAAGTTTGAAGACATCCTGCTTTATGATTATGAGAACAATGGTTTTGATTTTGATTTTAATTTGTTTGCTTTGTATGAGGATGACGATGTTTTCTTTTCCAAAATGAATGCAATAAAGTCTGATTTTGCTTACTTGTGTGATGTTTCTCCTGATGGTTACATACATTTAAATAGCAGTTACATGAGCATCTTTAATATTAATTCTATTAACACACAATCATTAAATTTGGGAACAACTAAAAATCCTAAAAATATTAGCGTAGCATCCGACCTTACTCCTGATGAGAGAGAGATATTTGAAAAAATATTCAAAAAATATGAAGAAGTGTTTGCCTGGTCCTACGAAGATATATCGGGGATAGATCGAGACATAGCCGAGCATCACATTCCTACTTACACTCACATTAAGCCTGTCAAACAAAAGCTTAGGCGACTAAGACCTGAGTGGGCTGAGTTGGTTAAAGAAGAGGTCACTAAGCAAATACAAGTGAAGTTCCTTGAAGTGATAGAATACCCAGATTGGCTAGCCAACATAGTACCAGTGCCAAAAAAAGATGGGAGGATTAGGGTATGCGTGGACTATAGAGATCTAAACAAGGCTTCCCCTAAGGATGATTTTCCTTTACCTCATATAGATGTACTCATTGATAGTGGGGTCTCTAGAGTGCTACACTCATTTGCAGATGGATTTTCCGGATACAATCAAGTGTTAATGGCCCAAGAGGATAAAGCCAAAACTGCCTTCATTACTACATGGGGTATATTTTGTTATAGGGTGATGCCGTTCGTCTTAAAGAATGCTAGAGCAACCTACCAAAGGATGGACACCACACTATTTCATGACATGATGCACAAAGAAGTTGAAATATATGTTGATGATATGATGGTGAAGTCGGATACAAGGGAGCAACACTTCCAAAACTTAGAATTATTCTTGGATAGAGCTTTGAAGTATAAGCTAAGATTAAACCTGAAGAAGTGTGTATTCGGTGTTACTTCAGGAAAATTGTTGGGACATGTAATTGGTTGGAATGATATTGAGATAGATCCTGACAAGGTCAAAGCAATCAGAGATATGCCAGCCCCAAAGACAGAGAGAGAAGTTCGGGGATTCATTGGTAAACTGCAGTACATTAGCAGATTTATAGCAAAGCTTACAACAATCTGTGAGCCTATCTTCAAGTTGCTTAGAAAGAATCAGCCGGTCGTATGGAATGAACAATGTCAAAAGGCCTTTGACCGAATAAAAGAGTATTTATTGAATCCACCTATTTTGGAACCACCTAAACCCGAAAAACCTCTATTACTATACTTAGCAGTTGAAGAAGAGTCGATAGGAGCCATGCTAGCCCAAGCAGATGAGTCAGGGATTGAGCATGCTGTTTACTATTTGAGTAGAAAGCTCCTACCTTATGAAATTAAGTATAGTATCATCGAAAAAACTTGTATAGCCGTGGTTTGGTCTTCTAAGAAGTTGCGGCATTACTTTCAATCGTATAGTGTGCAAACAATTTCCAGGTTGGATCCAATGAAGTACTTAAGGGAGACACCCTCTTAAATTGGAAAATATGGTCAATGGTTGATAATATTAGAAGAATTTGAGATCGAGTATGTAACAAGAAAAACAATCAAGGGTAGAATGGTGGCAGAATTCCTGGCTTAACAACCATTACCAGAAAGTGAAGATGTAATCTTGGAATTTCCAAATGAACATTCAGAAGTAATTGAAGTACAAGGGTGGAAAATGTATTTTGATGGAGCGGTAAACAGGAAAGGAGCAGGTTTGGGAGCTATACTAGAATCGCCCGAAGGGAAACTTATCCCTTTAGCCAAGAAGTTGAAATTTAGGGCAACCAATAACATGGTGAAGTATGAAGCGTGTATTTTCAGTTTGGAAACCCTAATGATTATGAAGGTGAATAAGGTGGAAGTTTATGGCGATTCATTGCTAGTAGTATCCCAAGTAAATAGAGAGTGGGAGTTGAAAGAGGAAAAATTGAAACCATACCACCATTATTTGACCATGATGAAGAAGAATTTTAAGGAGTGTAGGTTTATACACCTGTCAAGAGAAGAAAATCAGATGGCTGATGCCCTAGCCACATTGGCTTCAGTATGGTAAAATCCTGCCAGCTTATTCCTTAAGCCTCTGATCTTAACCAGTTCATCAACTCCTTGCTATGAATATGAGACAATCATGGAAGTTGATACGGACGATGATGCATGGTATGATACTATAAGGCGATTTTTGGAGGAAAGAGAATACCCGCCGGGGGCAACAAAGAAAAAGAGAAGAGCCATAAGGAGGTGGTCATTGCAATACATCAACTTCCATGGAGTGTTATACCGAAGATGGCCTGATGGAGTGCATTTGAGATGTTTAAGAAAGCCTGAAGTGGAGCGCATCATGTCTGAAATACATGCGGGAAGTTGCGGTCCACACATGAGTGGTTTGGCCCTAGTTAAGAAGATTATTCGACAAGGTTACTATTGGTTGACCATGGAGAAAGACTGTATTGAATTTGTAAAGAAGTGCCAGCAATGTCAGATGTATGGTAACTTGAATCATATGCCTCCTAAAGAACTGCATTCAATGTCTTCACCCTGTTCATTTGCCACTTGGGGTATCGACATTATAGGAGAGATACATCCGATAGCTTCAAATGGGCACCGTTTTATTGTGGTAGCAGTAGATTATTTTTCAAAATGGATCGAAGCCGAATCCTTCAACAAGCTGGGTGCAAGTCAAATGGCTAGGTTTATTGAAAAGAATCTCATCTACAGATATGGGGTCCCGCACAGTGTGATATCAGACAATGGAGTACAGTTTCAAGGAGCAGTTAAGGATTTATTCTCCAAGTACCAAATCCATCATCATCAATCCTCTCCTTATAGACCAAAAGCTAATGGTGCAGTAGAAGCAACGAACAAGACAATTAAGAAAATTTTGTCTAAGATGACTAAGACTTACAGGGATTGGTCGGAAATGCTTCCCTTTGCTTTATGGGGATATAGGACGAGTATGCGAACACTTACTGGGATGACACCGTTCTCTTTGGTTTATGGGATGGAAGCGGTATTGCCAATTGAAATCGAGATAAAGTCGTTAAGAGTAGTCTTGGAAGCTGAACTGCCTGAAACGGAATGGGTAGCAAGCAGATACACATAATTAGCTCTATTAGAAGAGAGAAGGTTAAAATCACTGTATCATCACCAACTGTATCAAAAGAAGATAGCTTGGGCCTACAATAGAAGGGTTAAGGTTATAAAATTCAGAGTTGGAGATTTGGTGTTGAAGCAATGTAAGCATAATATATCTGATCTAAAAGGGAAGTTCAGACCTAGCTGGGAAGGGCCAATGTCGTGAAACAAGTCATGAGCAAAGGTGCGGTGAAGTTATCAGACATGGATGGGAATGAATTTAGTGAGCCAGTAAACATTGACATGTTGAAGAGGTTTTATGTATGATAGGAAAAAAAAAGAAGCTCGCTAGGTTGAAAACCCAGAAAGGGCAGCCTAGGCAAAAGTTAGAGCAGTCCGCTAATTCTGAAAATCTGAAAGGGCGGGCTAGGAAACAATTAGTGCTAAATGAGAGAAAATCGTCAATTAGAAAACCCGAAAGTGCTAATAGGCAACAGGAGTGATCTTGTGTATGCTGGCTTTATGTTTGGTTGTTCCCCAATTTAATAAAACAGAATTAATGATTAAATTTGTTCTATGTGCACTGTTATAAATATTTGACCAGATACGGATGAAATAAATAATCATAATTGCAAAAGGTGATGACAAATTATAAATGGAAAAGAAGCATCTTTTATTACTTTAGTTATTTTTCATCCTAACAAAAAACTTTCTGAATTGACAAATGTAAAAGCTATGGCAGTCGATAAGTGTAACGTGCAGGCCAGCTTTGCCTCAGCCGATCCAAGTAGGCTTCAGTCAAGCAAGGCATGTCTAGGTCAGGAGCAAAGTCACAATCACGAGGCTCAGCTCCATACTGACTCCCTAGTCGGCGAGGATCATAGCATGTACCTTGACGAAGATCAGCAAGAGGAACGCACATCAAGTATGTCCGCATGGTGATATGAGAAATCTTCCACCAAGGTACCAACCAACGGATATTGACTTCAGAGCGTGAATGGATCCAGTCAACCCAGCCAGCATATGAAGAAGCAGGATAGGGTAGCTTCCTAGCATAATGATGACGTGGCAGATATCTGGCAAAATCCATGGAGGGAGTATCAAGTAAACAAAGACGCTTCTGAAGCCAAATCTATGAAGAAAGAATTAAGTTAAAAAAAAAAAAAGAAGTCCGCTGAGTTGAAAACCCGCAAAGGCAGCTTAGGCAAAAATTAGGATAGCTCGCTAGTTCCGAAAACCCTCATGGGCGGACTAGGCAAAAGTTAGAGCAATAAAAAAAGCCTAAATTGAAAACCCAAAAGGGCAGTTTAGGTAATTATCTAAAGTAGCAACGGACTCCCAGTCAATCTCTTTGACAATCCTGATTTAAATTGGTCTAATCATACTAAGGTCTCGGCTAAAATCACAGGTACCGGCGACAAGCCTCCTTCCATTTGGTCCATAATATCCAATACTCATAGATCAATATCACCGTCAGAAGAAACAAGCAAGAATTGGCCGACCAAGCAAAGATAAAGAATGCGTCCCCATGCCTTAGTAGGAGCCAAATGAGAGAAACAAAAGTCAATCAAAGGAGCAAGTAGAATTTTTTTCACCTCTCATCAACCGAAAAATCTCGGGTTTCAAAATTTGAAATAACATCTGCATCTTTTGTTGAGTTTTGGAAATCAATATGGGTAATGCCATTTGTTGATTATTGGGATGTCTAAGGATGGCCTCAAACTCTTCAATCAAGGGACACATTTTAAAGCCATTAATTCTAAATACCCTAGAATCCGTATCCCACAGGGAAGCCACGACATGTAAGGAGTGGTCCAATTTGACATTTTGAAAGCATTTTAAAACATCAAGCTTTGACCATGAAATTTGCTTCCAATGGTTGGCATCCATATTCTTAAATAGAATTTTTATTTTCTTTAAATGGTGCTCGATCATGGTTGATGAATAAAGGGGAACCAAAAATGCTAAAGGGAGTCTTCACGTTGAAAGAGAGAGATTTTTTGTTTATGAATTGAAATATGGCATGCAAGGTGATTTATATAGAAGAAAATAAACCTTTTCCAAAAGTGAAATGGAAAAGATGATGGGAAAGGATGAGACCATATGGCATAAGGAAAGGAAGTGGTCACAATTTCTTTTTCCACTTTGGATTTGGTTTAACAAAAGAAGTGGATATTAATTATGATGTACTATATATATAATAATAATAATAAAAAATAAATAATTTTGGCAGTAACGAAAAAAAATTGGCAGTAATGAAAAAATATGCAAAAAAAAAAGAGGATTACAGTAAAGAGGAAAATTGTATATTTTTCATTATTGTACAATGTTTTACAATTGCTACAATATTTACATATCACTAAGAGGGTGGTGGTAGGTCACCAAATAAAGACTTAAAAAAGTCATTGCCTGATGGAGGAGGGGGCAAATTACTCGTCCCGGGATCATCCGAAGTAGAAGCACTAAAATCCTTATTGCCTTGGAGTTTCGATTTGTCATGGTCCTCATCAGAAGAAGACGAAAGGATCTCATGGTCATCTGTCTGGGGGCCTCTCAATGAAGAAGCACCGGGATCCCTCATTCCTTGAAAATGGAAGTCATGGAAATTTTGTTCGGATTGATGATATAAACTTTCAAAAAGAGAAGCTTGCTGACGACTTACAGCCAACTCTTCTTGAAGTTTCTTATTTTGTTCTTCAAGCATCCTCTGTGAGCCAAGAGAGAAAAAGGTAAGAGCATACATAATCATGCATACATATAGTGTAAACTATTATGAAATGAGGAACGTACCAGGTAGTTCATATCAATACCATGAGGATGAGATGGCATATCCGGTGGGCTAGAATGAGCAAATGAAGAGCTTCATGATCAAACGAGCCAACAACCTGCAACAATCATTAAAGAATCAAAGAAAGAAAAAGCAGTTGCAATGGAAAAGTGGTAAAAGTTTTACCTGAGAAGTACTGGCCCCGAGATGTGGAACAGACTCTCCTGCATCTCCGTGATGTTCCTCCTCATCTCTACCCTCATTTCTATCGAAAATTTCCCGCACACCGACAGGAGATACATCAAAGTGCAAGAGTCTCATTTGAATAAAACGGGCATAAAATGGACCCGGCAAATGGAGAAATGACTCGGCATTATAACCATACCAGGCCGACCACCAAGCATCCTCCGGCATCGACATAATATTTAAAGTGTATTCCGGGATTTGCATCGGAAACCTCCACTGCTCTGGGCCGAGAAACCATTCATAAACTCTCTCCCCGAGAAACCAGCCACTAGACACTGGGCCAGCAATAATTCGGCGATAATGTTGGAAAAATAGTGCAGCCCTCATCAAAGGAGACCAATTTGCTCGTTCTTCTAGATTCCACCAGGCCAAATTCACCTGCAAAATAACATAAGGTAAGTAAAACTTTCACAAAAAATTTAAAGCGGCTCAACACGAAGCGTTGGGAATGCACGTGGTGAGAGCCGGGAACTTCCACACTATCGGACAACCAATAATTTAATCTAGGATACCCGATTCTCTCTCGAGAAATGTCGGGTACCCTCACGAGGTTGTGTTTATATGCCCATATCTACAATAACAATAAAGATCAAATTCATGCAAGAGAAAAGGGGAAAAGACATTGATGGAAGAAAGAATACCTCGACAACCGCCATCAAGCTGACGAAAGAATTCTTGTTTCGGCAAAGCTTATCAAGGCCATGGTAAAGATTTGCGAGACTAGCTTCACCCCAGCCAGAAGATGGTACCATTCTGAGATAAGAAAGGGCACTCAACATTGACAAGTGAATGGACGATTCATTACTGCCTAAAATGGTCGACCTGAGCAGATATAACAAAAATCCCCGAGCATACTGTTCGGCCCTGTTTCTGCCAATCCAACCTTTGTAGTTAATCCAATAACTGTGAATCGGCTCGATTTTTATCTTGAAAGGCCCTTTATCTGACGGTTCCATACCAATTAATTCCTGAATTTCTTCAAATTTTAAAATTTCATTGGTCAGAGGAACCGGAGCACCATTATATCGAAGGCCGATTATGGCAGTGAAAAGTGTCAGTGGTATCCAGCCATCGCTCTGCAAGCGCCTGGACTATGCTTCGATCTATCTGATATTCTTCGGACGGCAATTGTAAGATGAACTGCTCAAAGCTGCAATCTGGGATAATCCGCCTTACTCGAGAAGGTACTACATCATACCATTGTCGGGCTTTATAAATACACCCTCTAGCCCGAACGACACAACGTTCATGCTAACACAGACCCAGGTAAGTTAATACCAGGTAAGTACATGTTATTCTATCTATTTAAATTAATTTATTTTTCAAAATAACAAAAAAAATAAAAACAAAATAATAATAATAAGAGAAAAAATATAAAATAATAATATATAAATATATATATATAAAGAGAAGAAAGAAAGGGAAAAAGTAATTACCTCGCTCTTTTGATTGGAACTGCGATGGAGTGGCATCTCGGCCAGTATATCTAGATTTTCGTCTTCATGATGCCGAATAAACTCTAATAACTCGGCATTAGAATGAGTCCACAACCTCGAAGCATGCATTGTTTTTTAAAAATATATGCTGAAATTGAAAAGAAATTTGAGAGAATTACAAAATTGAAATTAAAATTGTGAAATGGAATAAAGAATTGATGGCCTTTTATAGAGGAACGGTAAGCGAAAGAAAACAAATTCAAAACTATTCATAAATAGTAAATTTTTACTATTCATAAATAGTAAATTTTACTATTTATAAATAGTATTACTATTGATAAATAGTAAATATTACTATTTATGAATATGGTTACTATTAATAAATAGTAAATATACTATTTATAAATAGTATTACTATTGAGAAATAGCAAAATTACTTTTTTCAATAGTAAATACTATTTGATACTATTTGCAAATAGTAAATTTACTATTTATAAATAGTAAATAGTGCATAAACAGTGACTACGCAGTAAATAAACAGAAAATTTAATTATTCACTTTAATCGTTCAAATAATTACGAGTATATAAATATTTTTACACTCAAATTTTTCTTTAGGTCCAGAACCTAGAATTATCCTTGGGTCCAGAACCCAAATTTTTCTTTAGGTTTAGAATCTAGAATTATCCTTGAGTCCAGAACTCGAGCCGGGTCCAGAACCCAAATTTTTCTTAGTTCCAGAACCTAGAATTATCCATTGATTCCAGAACTCGAACCGGGTCCAGAACCCAAATTTTCCTTAAGTCCAGAACCTAGAATCATCCTTGATTCCAGAACTCAAACTGGGTCCAGAACCCAAAATCTCAAACATCTCAAAAATTAAGTCTTAGTGCTTTTCACTCTCTTTCACTAAAGTTTCAGATTTTTCAAGCAGGGGGCAAACTGTAGACCCTTAATTTTTGACCCAATCCTGTTCAATATGTTTTATTTAGTCCATAATGATTTTTGTTGTCCAATTAATCCAAAATAATTTTAATTAAATAATTTTTGCCTTATTATCTAATTTTTATTAATAAAAAATAAAAATAAACAAATAAAAATCAAAAAAATAAAAATAAAAATAAAAATCGGAGTCGCAAAAAAACAGTCGCACGGGCCCGTGGGCTATTTCGCCCGCAGGAAATTCTTGCGGGCAAAATCACTGTGCTATTTCGCCTGCAGGATTTTCCTACGAGCAAAATAGAATTTCTATTTCCCCCGCAGGAATTTCCTGCGGGCGGCGCCCCAGCCCGCCCACTGCCGCAGTTTTCTGCAGCAGTTTTTTTTCGCCAGCGCATTTTTTCCTGCGGCAATTTTTTCGGCAGCGCAATTTTTTCCGACGCAAAATTTTTAAAACCTAATTTAATTAGGTTTTGGTTTCCTTTTCTTATTGAGATTATTTGCCGTGATTAATTAGGATTATACATAGAAAGACCTCTATAAATAAGGATCTAAAGCAACCAAATTGGGAGAGGAAAATTTTTGGCAGTAGCTTGGAAATTGGAAAACAAAATCAGTGAAGGAAAAGTAATAAATTCAATTCAATTGATTTTTAAAGGAGGAGCATCATGATTTAAGCAATTCAAAGGCAAAAAAGGGTTTGTCTTTGGATCTAGTTCATCCAAGAAGAATTGTTATTGGAGGAATCATCAAAAGAAAGTATGTGTTAATTGATTTTCTTTAATTGTTTTTTACACAGTAGCAAATCTATGAAATTTAGGTTTTTTAAATTAAAAACCTTTGAATTTTAATTTAGTTTTTATAAAATTAGAAACATTAATTCATTGCTTTATTTCCCAAAGAATTTAAAGTTATTAGTTTTATTTCTTCAAAACCCCAAAACCAAAATTTGTTTTCTAAATTTTTAAAATCTTAAAACATGTTATGTTTCTCACAACCAATTATATAAATCTTTTCTATTTATAAAAACTTTAATTTGTTTGGTTTATTTTCATAAAATCACATAAAAAGTGTCAAATTGATTTTTAATCCTAAAAGTTCCATGCATCACCCGTGACCCTAAATTCTAAAAATACTAAACCCAAATTCAACTTCCAAAATTCAAAATAATGAACACTAACCCTTTTAAAACCTTAAACCCTAATTTTTATGAACCCTAATCCTTTTAAAACAATAAAAAAAATAAAAACATAAAAACATAAATTTTACACAGTAGCTTAAAAACACAATGAATCACCATTTAAAACCACAAATTAAAAGTATTTTAAAGTGTCTAAAACCCTAGTTTCATGATTTCACCATTCAAATATTAATTTAGTTAGTCTAAAAGTCTTACCAACCTTTTAAAACATAAAACCCTAATTTATTTTAATTCCATAAAAAGTCACAGTAGCTATAATTGGACTTTTATTTGTTTTATTCAATTCCATATTTGATTATATTTTGATTTATTTCTTATGCTTTAATTTATTTAATTTCAATACTTGATTTATTTAATTTATCATGGATGGATGTTTATTTTATATTTGGATTAATAGCTTTGATGAATGATTCATTTATTATGAATGATTATTTACTTTTATCAATTAATTTAGTTTTCCAAAAGTTGTAAGAGGTATGTTTTCACTTGGTGGGTGCCTCATTAGTTAAAAATCATGTAATTTAATTTGCTTATCTATTTTAGAACCTATGTAAAGGGCATGTTTCTACCTTTTGGTGGGTGTCCTATCTAGGCATATGATGTAAGGACATGTTTCCATCCTTGGATGGGTGTCCATTTATTTGCTTTGTTTGGACATTACTTTGATTTTAATATAATGATGCTTTCTTTTAATTGTTGTGTGTAATATAGATAATGTTGTTATATTTAAGAATTTTATAATATTAAGACCTGTAAAGGAGGCCGATTCCAATGAACCGGGCGTTGTGGGTGTGCTGGGCCATTTCTCACCTTCCCCACACGTACCCAATTTTTTGAACCCATTAGGGGGTTGGGGATTCCTTAGGAATCGAGTCATCCACCCCTTTTTTTTTCCCGGCCCATCCGGGTGGCGACTCCATTTTCTCCGGACTTAGGTCCATGTTCTCTAAGGCCCCGAGCCTAAACAGTGCCGAAATCGCAAGAACCATTCCACCGGGAGTGGGGGCGAAAATCCCCGCTCACACTCTCCCATTTCAAATACATTGACCCAAAACATTCTTTATAATATACAATACGTAAAATTCAAAACATAATATATTATGCATAATACTCAATAATATACAATAACATAAAAATATATACATGCTACTAGCAGTGTTTCTGATCTCGATAGCAAGCTCAACTACAAGTCTAGATCCAACCTGGTCTAGAAGAGCTCTCTGGCTCAGCTGGGTCTACTCTATCACCTGCGCGATGAAAACAATCACGCTAAGCCAAAGCCTAGTGGTACAAACTTTGATAATAACAATAAAACTCAATGCAATGCCAATGCATAATGCATATAGATGTCACATCATTCCACTTTCTTATATTTTTTTAAATATTTCATAATTCACATTAAAACAAAGACAAGCATGGGCCTAAAAAGGATCTAATATGCTATTCAAATTTCAGAGTTACTGCTTTGGTCCATAATGACACCATGTGTCTAGCCCCATAGGCAATATATCCACGGATAATGTAACAGCCCCAGTCTCTTAGACCTCAACCCGGCTAGACCCTTAGGCCCCAGTATCTTGGTCCTCAACCCGGCTAGACTGCTACAGTTTTTGAGGCTTACGACCCAGTCTTTTCACCCCAAAAATATCATATTTATCAGCTGGCCTGGCTTACGACCCAGTCTTTTCACCATTCCAGCATGTAGCACGTAGGCAATCATTGGCATGCTGCCAAACCCAGAACTCTGAAAATTGATTAACATACTAGACACACAATTTATTCATTTTTCTCATTATTAATCGCTTTCTCTTTGTCAAATATTCAATCTAGGCACATTGCCTTATTTTCACATTTTTTTTCTCATTTTTCTCACTTTTCTCATTTATTATCATATCAATTCATTTCATTATTCCCCATATCTTATTTTTGCATTCACAACACATTGCCCAATTACTTTGGGTATTTTCACATAATATGCATATTTCACATGTTACATAAATTTGCCATTATCAATGGCTTTTCACAATGCATTTAACACATATATGACATTACAAATGTCATAGCATATTATTCATACACAATCAATGAACCAAGTAGCTTAACACATTTTCCAACCAAAATGTGTTAAGTCCAAATGTTATACAAATATAAACATTATATTCAAAGTTTGTACATACCTCCACTAGCAACCCAAATCAAGCCAAAAACAACCTTCAATCCAATCTTTTCAACTTGCCCTTCACCACTTGGATGAAGCAAATCAACCTCCCTCAAAGCCTAAACCAAATGTGATAACAAATAATCATTTAGTATCACATTTAATGGCATTTCCAACATTAAACCATAATTACACATCACTCCTACAAATTTTCAAAAATTTAGCCTTTCCTTACTTCAACATTGGAATTCCATTCTACTACAATTAAATTAGTGTTTTAAGTTTATTTATATTATTAAAAACATATTTTAATACATTTAAATCATTTACATTATAAAAATACACTCTTATACACAAAATCTTAAAAATGGCATAACCTTCCCCCATTGAAGGTTTTCCATTCCAACATAATCCATTACTCATTCAAGCTTATATTCATCACTTTTAACACTAAACAACATTCTTAAACAAATAAAATCACACAATTCAACCACTTTGGAAAATCAATTTTCCAAAACCCTAAATCTCCACTTCCATTCTCAAACTCCAACCCAACACCACCAAATACAATATTTGACTTTAAAATACTTGTTTACAAATCAAAACAACTCATTTAGAGCCAATTTGTACAATTAAAGTTCATGTTTTGAAAACCCCAAAAATCCATAACCCTAAATTCTCTCTCTTCTCCATTCTTTAACCAAACTCCATCATCTCTTCAATCTAACCTTAGAATCATTGTTAACTACCCAAAATAACATCATACACACCAATTCCAACAATTATAACATACTACATAAAAATCCAAATTCTCACATAATTCAAATTTCCAAGGAATTCAAAAAAAAAGAGATGGAAACTTACTAATTTTGGTGGAAATCACCAAAAATCCACTTGAAACTTGTTAATTCCTTCAATTTATGGAGTATGGAATAAGCAAAATCCTTGGCCTTCAAGCTCCCATGGAAACGTCCTTGAAGAAGAAAAAGAAGAAGATGAAGACTTTTATATTTCTTTTCCTTTCATCTTTTTTTTAAACCACATATATATATATATATATTCAAATAGTTTAATATTTAATATTTAATTATTTTTTTAATAAATTAAAAGTCCTAATTTCCCTCTTCCATTCAAAAATAATTTGTTTTTGAATTATTTTATTAATTTTGAATTTATAAGATTTAATTGCCAAAATACCCTTTTCTTTTAAAAAGTGTTGACTTTTATATATGTTTTGTATAGTTTGCATATATATCACATATATATTCCACTTTTTCATTTAGAATCCCTTCATTTTTCATTTAAAACCATTAATTTAATTTATCCTTTTAAATTATAATTTATTTTTATCAAATTTTCTAAAAATTAGAAATTTTAAAAATTTTAGGATGTTACATTTAAAGAACTTCAAAGACAATGTCCACATCATGGGTTGCAGGATTGGATGATTTCATAAATTTTTATAATGGACTCAATGATGATGATAGAAGCATAGTTAAAGCTGCCTCAAGTGGTAAGTGGATGACTAAGACACCAAATGAAGCAATTACTTTGTTGGAAGAATTAACATCTCAAGGCTACATGGGAGATGATAATATCTTTGCTAGAGAAAGAGGAGTCTTAGAGCTGGACAACAGTAATTTGCTAAATGCAAAAGTAGATGCTTTAACTAAGTTGATGAGAAAGGCACAAATCAATTTAGTGGAGAATTCTAATGTTGCATGTGAGCTTTGTGAAGGGGCCCATACCTATTTTGAATGTAACTCCAACACTAATGGGGAAGTGAACTTTTTGCAAGGAGGTTTTAATCCAAGACCGACCCAAAACACCTATACCCTTTAATGGAGAAATCACCCCAACTTTTCATGGGCAAACACTTCCAATCAACTTAATCCCCCATTTAACCTAAACATTAAACCTTATAATCCTCTCGGATTTCTAAACAAGCAACCTATACAACCTTCTAACCCACTACCTAAATCCAATTTAGAAAATCTTATAGAACAATTTATCAACCAACAAGTTACCACCAATAAGCAAAATGAGGAGCAATTTAAACAAATCCATGCAAAGATTGACCAACTTACTACTCATAATCGTATCCTTGAAACCCAAACTGCACAACAAGCCTCTTTAAGTTCAAAACCAATGGGAAAACTCCCAAGTCAATCTGAATTTCCATCAAAAGAGACTTGTCAAGCAATCACTTTAAGGAGTTGAGGAATGGAGATACTACTAAGGGTAATAAAGTTGGAATGGTTGAAGATAATGTAGAGAATGATTTCAGCAAGAAAAGAGAGGAGGTTGTAATTGATGTACATGATAAAGAATCAAATAAAGGAGTTGATGTTAATAAAGAAGTTAAGAAGGAGACTAAGACAGACAACAATCATGATGATGAACCTCATATTGACTTAAAGACTATACCCATTCCTCAAAGACTCATTAGGAGGAAATTGGACAAACAATTTGGTAAGTTTCTAGACCATCTAAAGGAGATTACTATAACTTTACGTTCCTAAAGAACATCATTAACCATAAAGCAAGTTAGAGGAGCATGGACTAGTGGCACTTATTGAAGAATCGAAAGCTATGTTATAAAACACTCCACCAAAGCTAAAGGATCCAAGTTCTATTACTGTTCCTTGCATGATAAATAATGTTTATTTTGAAAAAGCTTTGTGTGATATAGATGCAAGTGTTAGCCTTATGCCTTACTCTATATTTAAGAGGCTAGATGTGGGCAAACTTAAGCCTACTACTATGCGTCTATCTATGGTGGATAAGTCCATCATATACCCTCTTGGAGTGATTGAGAATGTTCCAACCAAGGTACGTAAGTTTGTTATACCTGCAAATTTTGTGGCGTTGGACATGGAGGAGGACATAAAGGTACCAATTTTGTTTGGTAAACCATTTTTGGTAACCGCAGGGGTTGTCATTGACATGAAAAGAGGAAAAATTACTATGGAAGTCAATAATGAGACAATGGTATTTGATGTTTTTCAAATGATGAGAGAGTCTTCACCAATAGAAGCGGTCCATGTGATTAATTACTATAATGTGATTGAAGAATGTGTGAATGAGGTTTTGCATGAGTGCATTGGCCAAGATCGCTTGGAGGCAAGCCTAGTAGAAGGGGCTAATGGAGAGCTTAGAAATGATGATGTAATAGCTTATGTTAAGCAATTGAAAAACACACCATATGTACATCCTAAACGAGCTTCAAGGTTTGAACCTTTAAAGAAGAATGAAGATGAACTATGTTCTAGATCATCAAAGTTAAAGCCAACCCCTTTTCCCTCTAATAAAGAAGCTTGGGGTCGACTAGGACAACCAAGTGGAAAGTATGACTATTGGGTCAAGTATATGCACCACCACATGATAATACCCCCAAAATGAAATCAAGGACACTAGGTGGGGTGATGAGTTTCAAGATGGCAAAGAAGATCCAAAGTTAGAGTTGAAAGCTTTGCCCTCCACTTTAAGGTATGCTTTCCTTGATTCTAATTCTAATTCAAATTCACCATTTATTGTTAACTCATCTTTGTTCTATAATCAATATAATGAGTTAAGAAGCATGTTGTTAAATCATAAGGGTGAATTGGGATATTCCATAAATGATTTTAAAGGTTTGAGTCCTAACATATCTATGCATAGAATTTTATTAGAGGATGATGCTAATCCTTCTATTGAAGCTCAAAGAAGGTTGAATCCTACTTTGAAAGAGGTTGTTAGGAAGGAAGTGATTAAGTTGCTTGATAATGGTATTATATACTCTAATAGTGATAGCAAATGGGTAAGCCCCATTCAAGTTGTCCCCAAAAAGGGTGGCTTAATATTTGTTAAAAATGAACATAATGACTTAGTACCCACTAAAACTATCACGGGCTGGAGAATGTGCATAGATTATAGGAAGTTAAATAAAGCAACTAGAAAAGATCATTTCCCTCTACCCTTTATAGATCAAGTTTTGGAAAGGTTAGCAAAGTTCTCATACTTTTGTTACCTAGACTGACTTAATGGATTTTATCAAATTCCCATTCATCTTGAGGACCAAGCAAAAACTACATTTACTTGCCCCTATGGTACATTTGCATTTAGGAGAATGCCCTTTGGACTTTGTAATGCACCGGCTACTTTTCAATGATGCATGTTTTCTATATTTAGTGATCTAATTGATAATTTTGTAGAGGTTTTCATGGATGATTTTAGTGTGTATGGTTCTAACTTTCAAAATTGTCTAGAAAATCTTTCTAAAGTGCTTGATAGGTGCAAAGAGCATGGATTGGTCCTAAATTGGGAAAAGTGTCACTTCATGGTGTAAGAGGGCATTGTTCTTGGGCATATGGTGTCAAGTAAGGGTATTAAAGTGGACAAGGGAAAGATTGATGTGATTGCAAATCTACCACATCCAAAATGTGTGAAGGATATAAGGAGTTTTCTCGATCATGCAGGCTTCTATAGAAGATTTATTAAGGATTTTTCAAAAATAGCTAAGCCATCATGCAATTCATTGGCAAAGGAAGCTGAATTTGAATTTAATAAAGCATGTGTGGAAGCATTTAAGAAATTAAAGAAATCACTTACTTTGGCTCCAATTTTGCAACCTCCAAATTGGAAATCGCCATTTGAGATAATGTGTGAAGCAAGTAATTGTGTTGTGGGGGCTGTGTTGGGTCAAAGAAAAGAGAATAAACCATATGTTATCTATTATGCAAGTAAGCTCCTTGATGATGCTCAAATAAATTACACCACAACGGAGAAAGAGCTTCTTGCTATTGTATATGCTTTTGATAAGTTTAGAGCATACCTTGTTGGACAAAAGGTAATAGTTTACTCGGATCACGCTACACTTAAGTATCTCTTAAGTAAGAAGGATGCTAAACCTAGATTGCTTAGATGGATACTTATGCTTCAAGAGTTTGATTGGGAAGCTAGAGATAAAAGAGGTAGTGAAAATCTCGTAGCGAATCATTTTTCTAGGCTTGATCAAGAAGTCTTAACAAGTAATGATGATGGGGTTCCAATTAAAGAAACATTCAATGGGGAGCAACTTCTTAATGTAGCCACTCAACAAGCTCCATGGTACACAAAAATTGCTAATTACATTGTAAGTGGTATTCTTCCTTATGGTATAGATTTTAGAAAGAAAAAGAAATTCTTGCATGATGCCAAGTTCTACTATTGGGATGAGGCATTCCTATTCAAAAGATGTGGAGATGGTTTGATTAGAAGATGTGTTTTACAAGAAGAAATTCTAGATATTTTGAAGCATTGTCATTCTAGAGAGGCTGGTGTCACTATGGTGTTTCTAGAACAGCCTCAAAGGCGCTTCAATCCAAATTTTGGTGGCCTACTTTATTTAAAGATGCTTACAAATTTGTTGTCTCATATGATAAGTGCCAAAGATCAGGAAATATTTCCAAGAAACATGAAATGCCTTTGAGTGGTATTTTGGAAGTAGAGATATTTGATGTATGGGGAATTGATTTCATAGGACCATTTCCAAGTTCTTTAGGCAACAAATACATCTTAGTTATGGTAGATTATGTATCTAAGTGGGTGGAAGCAATAGCATCTACAACCAATGATGCTAAAGTGGTTAAGAAAATGCTTAAGAAGACTATATTTCCAAGATTTGGAATGCCAAGGGCTTTGATAAGTGATGGAGGTACTCATTTTTGCAATAATATAATTGAATCTCTATTGAAGAAATATGGGGTTACTCACAAAATAGCCACTCCATATCATCCCCAAACAAGTGGTCAAGTGGAAGTAAGTAATTGAGAGCTTAAATGGATTTTGGAAAGAACGGTTTCTTCATCAAGAAATGATTGGGAACTCAAACTTGATGATGCTTTATGGGCATACAGAACGGCTTTCAAGACTCCTATTGGTCTTACAACTTATCTGTTGATATATGGGAACTCTTGTCATTTGCCCATTGAATTAGAACATAAATCATATTGGACAACTAGAGCTTTAAACTTTGATTTGAAGAAGGCTGGCCAAAATAGATTGCTTAAATTGAATGAATTGGAAGAGTTGAGGATGAATGTTTATGAGAATGCAAAGCTTTATAAAGATCGCACTAAGAATTGGCATGATGAGCACATTCGACCAATAGAATTTCATGTTCTCTTATATAATTCAAGATTCAAATTATTTCGGGAAAGTTAAGATCTAAGTGGTCAGGTCCTTTTAAAGTGGTCAAAGTATTCCCTCATGGAGCCATCGAAATCTCAAATTCTCAAGGTGAAAATTTCAAAGTCAATGGCCATAGACTTGAACCCTATGTCCTTGACAAGCAATTTGAAAATGAGGTTTCACTTCATCTCCAGTGTAATTAAAAATGCAAGGTATGGTCAAGCTATAGACCACTAAATGTAACAAGGTAATGTTAATGCAATTTATTCCTTTTGTTTTCTTTAGATTTTTTGTGTGAATTTTAAATTTTATGCGTAATTTAATCTTCTTATTTAATGGTTTAATTAAAGTTTAAGATTTGATAAAAAAAATGAACGAGTCAACTCACTAAGTGGATGGTGCCGAGTCGACACCACTCCATATTTGGTGCCAAGTCGACACTCATCTTCCCAAGAGTGCCGAGTCGGCTCCATTTCCCTTCCCCCTAATTTCGTGAAAAAAAATTGAAAATTAAAAATTTTCCTTTTGTCTTTAAGATACCAACCACCAGCCTTTTTCTCTTTCTCATTACTCACATTACCCATTTCAATTTCTTTTAGTCTCTTCCATCTCCTTCTTCATTTTCATTTTCTTACATCTAATTTCTTTTACACAAGAAAAATTATGCACTTTGTTTTCTTCTTTATTTTGTTTCACTTTCTACTATTCTTTCTCCATCTGCATTTTCTTATTTCTTTCTTTCTTTTACACAAAAATTCTGCATTTTCTTTTATATTTTCTTTTACTTTAATTTCTACTACCTTTACCCATATGTATCTTCTTATTTCTTTCTTTTAATAAAATAAAAAAATCTGCATTTTCTTTTCATAACTCATTATATCTATTCTTCTACTTTATTTTCTCTTTAATATCTTAAGTTATGAGAAGGACTAAAGGAGGATCTTTAAAAGGCAGGGCACCCATTGAAGAAGAGGAACAACTAAGAGATATAGTAAGTATTTATCTTGCCCTATTCCCTATTTATGCAATTTGGGAAGGAAAAAGGTATGTATCCTTTAAATGTAGAGACATTGTTGGCACTAAGTATGTTCCTATGTCTATAATTGAGGAAATTGGCATGAAAGATGTGATTGATAGCATGATTAGTAAGATTGATCTTAAACAATTTATGTCTTTTGAGAATGATACATATGTGCAATTAACACAAGAGTTTTATAGCACTTTGAAATTGAATGATCATGATCCACATGTTCTTGATTTTCACGTGTGGAAAACCATTTCAATTGAAATATAATTTTATGAAGAAAACTTTTGGCTTTGATAAAAACGGTGTTTGTGAAATTCCAAAAGATTTTTATGCTTCCCATTTTTAGACCAATTTAATGGATTTACCCCCATCATTTAATCCAAAGAGGGGTCAAGCTATGTTTATTAAAGATCACAACCAATGGATTTTACATAAAATACTTGCATTTATGATTTTTGGCAAATCGGAGTATAATAGAGTGTCTCTCAAAGAGTTGTTTTTAATGTCTCTTATTCATGCTAAAAAGACTATTTGTTGGACCTATTGGGTGTTTAATGAATTGCTTGCATTTGCCACTAGAAAAATAGGCCCTTTAACTCATGGACATATCATAACTTCTATTGCTAATGCACTTAATGTTCTTCTTGATGGTATGAGAAGAGTAAGTATGAATCCCCTCACCAGGGCTACATTTATAAAAGGAGAAGTCATTTATAATGATTTTACATTAAAGCATGCTAGAGATAGGTCTTGTTGGATTAAGAGAAATGACAGAAGACTAGAGGTTGTGGCTTCTAATGAAGATGTTTTGATGAAGATGCTGAAGAGGAAGATAATGAGAATGATCCAAATGAAGTGGTTGATTCACCGGGACATCCTAATGTTCCCAATTTAGATATTTGGTGGAAGTCATCCCAATGTTTCTAGTAATACACCACAATTGCAGCAACGTTTAGAGGGACAACAACTAATGATGAGGCAACTCGAATACCTCCATTCTTGACAAAATCAAAATGAGAAATGGCAAAGAAGAATGTCCCACAAGATAGATTGACTTATCGATAAAAGTGGGTATCAAATCGATTCTCCACCACCATCTCTACATCAAGATTAAGTAATGTACTACTAACCTTCTTCTTTTTACTTTACATATTTGTTGCCTTATCTTTATGCTATGTTGGATACATTGAGGGTAATGTGTATTTTAAGTGTGAGGGAGAGGTTATTTGTTGGCATTTTTAGTTTTTATCATTTGCATTCATTCATTTGTGTTGCATAATTGCATTTGTATTTTAGGATTACATTATGTTAAATCATGTTAATTTCATTTCTCTTTAGTTTGACTTAATTTTATTATTCAATTAAAGTCTTTTCCTTTTAAAGGTTCTTAAGTCATTTTGAATGCTCTTTAATTGGCAACAAAGGAAACAATTCTAGTATAAATTGGAAAGTTTTTATTGTTTAGTTTTATTAATAAGAAAATTTTGAGAATAAAGTGAGAATTTTGACTAGACTTTGAAGTTTGGGATTAAGGAATTTAGCTATGCTTAAGAGGATGAAAAATATGTTTTATGGGAAACTATAGCCATTATACTCACCTATAGCAATTTAAAATAATAATAATAATAATAATAATAATAATAATAATAATAATAATAATAATAATAATAATAATAATAATAATATAGTGAATAATCTATTTCCTATGGCTTAATAAAAGAAAGTTGAGCTATGAATAGTTTTAATAGCCATTTGATGATGTGATGAGAGCCAAGTAAGTTGTGTGCATTTGTGTATGCTCCTCATTTATATTCATTTAGAAAGGCTCTATTGACATCTCAAGCAAGGATTCGATTAAAAAAAAGAAATAAATTTCTAAAAATTCCATAAAATTAAGCTATGAAGTGGGTGTGCTTCCATTTGTCCCATAACATTTTCTAATTCTATTGAGTTTTGGCTAAAGGAATGAACTTCCTTGCGGAAGGGTATGGTTAAAAGGATTGCTTTAGACTCTTGATTTTATTACTAATGTTTCTAACCAATGTTTACTTTCTTATTTATACTATGTATTGTTTCAGTTGGTGATAAATTGGGGGCTTGAAAGGTGATTTTTGAACTATTTCAATTTATTACAAGACTTATTAGTACCTAATCATGTTGAACTTTGAGAAATTATTGATAACATTTTTAAGGTTTTTCTTCATTTTAGTTTTAAGTTTGCTTAAGGGCAAGCAAGGTCTAAGTGTAGGGGAGTTTGATGCAATGCATATTGCATAGGTTAGAGTAGTTTAATTGTAGAATTTTATGCTTAATTTTAGCCATATTTACATAAATGTAATGTTTATTTTGTACTTATAATGTTTGTTTAAGTTTTCTCCAAGACCAAGTGGTTTTGAGAGGTTTTTTTTATGTGATTTGAAGGTTTAAGGGTCAAAAAAGAGCATTGGAGTGCAATTGCGAACAAGAGGATGCAAAAGGAAGCACAAAAACCCAAGTGTATGCTGTCACCAATTGCCACCGAGCATGGAGAGTGTACGGACTCATGACAGTGAACCTACTATCACCACTCGGCACTAAGCAAGGAGAGTGTGACGAGTGGTGACACTACAAAGGGCAGGAAAACCGTTCGGCGCAGCTTGTACCTTTTTTTGTTATAACTTTCTCTACAGAACTCAGATTGAAGTGATTAAAGTTGAGTTAGAAAGTTAATTAAAGGTCATAAAATTTTCATGAAGAAATAATTTCCAGAAAATGTCAATTTAAAGGTCAAAAATACCCTTGAAATTATTGTTACTGCATAGAGTGGTGCCTTTTCACTTTAAATGGTGTCCCCTCTCTTTGGACATGAATTTTGGGCACTTGTAACCAACTCTATCCTTATAAATACATCATTTATGGTTTAAGAAAGGGAGATACTGCATTCTATTATCAAAATTAGAGAGATAAAAGTTCATTGCAAGAAATTGGGAAGACTTTGCACTTAAGTATTCAAGAAGGATTCCAACACAATTCCTACTAGAAGATATTCAAAAGAAGACAAAAAGGGGAGTGAAACATTTATTTTCTGTAATATCCCAAAATATACCCTAAAAGTTTTGGAGTTATTGTTGTATTTGGATTGAATGTATATGTTTAATGGATAGAGAAAAGAAGTAAAGAGAGAGAGTATAGGTTGTATATATGGAAATATACACAACATATACAAGTCATAGAAATGGAAGTCAAGAATAGATAAATTAATAAAAAAAATATTATAAGAGATAGAGGTATATGAAGGATAATGTATATACATATGTTATTTAGAAAATATGAGAAATATAAATACAATATATAGGAGATATACATATACCAACATATACAACACGTATACCTAATGTATAAAATGGTGTAGGAAAAGTAAGTTTATATAATTAATAAATAATAAATAATAATAATAATAATAAAAGAAAAGGAAGAGAAGAAAGTCAAAGGATGGATATAAAATGTGGTGGAGGATTTTTTAAATATAATTATATTATATTATATTATATTATACTATATTATATTATATTATTATTATTATTATTATTATTATTATTATTATATATATGTGATAAGTATGAGGAAAAGAAGAAAAGATTTTCTTTTCTTCTTCTTCTTCTTCTTCTTCTTGCACGAGAGAGAGAGAGAGAGAGAGAGAGAGAGAGAGAGAGAGAGAGAAAGAGAGATGAGATTTTATTTGTATACATATCAAATTTATAAGGGTTTTGAGAGAATTGAAGATGGAGATTGAAGATTTGGTAAAATATTCAAGTAAGTATTCATTTCTTTGAGTTGATTTATATTGATTGTTGATTTGGATAGTGTGTGAAGATGATGATAGTGAAAGATTAAAGTATATAGATATGTGGAAGTGAGATTTAAATGATGATGATATGGTTATTTGTGAGGATGATGATGGATTATTGAAATTGTTTAGTAAGGTTTTAATATAAATGAGTTGGGAAATTGAATAAATGTTATATGATTGATGTATATTTGTGTTTAATGAAATTGAAAACATAGAATACATGAGTTTGGTCCTGAAACAGAGGCATTTTGGATGCCACGACCGTGGCCATTGTGAGCCATGGCTGTGGGGGATGTTGAACAAAGGAGACAGCATGGTTTGATATGCCACGGCCGTGGGGGTTGGAAGGCCACGACCGTGGGAGTCTTAGAGCAATTGGGCAGAATTGTTTTCTAACCCACGCATGTGGGGGTTTGTGAGGCCACGACCGTGGGCCCTAGTTAGTGGTTTTGAGTTGTAATTGGTGATTCTTGGGTCTAGTATGAGGCTAATAAATGAATAAGTGTATTAGAATTCATATGTAATTGTAATTAAGTGTATTATTCCTTTTGGATTAGGTTATGAAGATGTTGGATTGCCCTAACTTAAGTGGTGAGGAATTCTTGGAAAAAAAAAAGAAATGTATGGATTGATGTGAGTTGTCTTTAAGGTAAGTACAAATTTATATGATTGCACTCATTTACATGATTTGAGACTTAACACATTTGTTTGCAAATGTGTTAAGTAATTTGCTATATTGTTAATATAATTTGAATAAAGTTATGATTGGATGATGTGAAAGATAGGAAGATCATTCAAAAGGTATGTACAAACTACATTATTGCATACATTCATATGATGTTGAGATTTAACATCCATTTGATTGCAAATGTGTTAGGAAATCTAATGCATTGTTGATGCTTATGAATAATGTTATGTTTGGTATAATGTGAATTGAGATATAATGGGATGTGAAACCAATGTGGTTGTTTATAAAGATGTAAATGACATAATTGAGGCATGTTTGCCTAGATGATGTTCAATGCAATTGATGATATATATACTCTCTTGTTGAGATATGGAGCCATGGTTGTTGGCTAAAATGATAATGATATCAATGAGATGATTAAGGCATGATTGCCTAAGTGATAATGAGTAAATGAGAATGAAATTTATAATGAAATAATTAAGGAATTGTGTGCCTAATGTGTTATTCAACTTTCAGAGTTCTGATTTTGGCGGCATGCCTATGAATCACTGGATAGGTGAAAAGACCGGGTCGTAAGCCGATTCCAGTTGAAAAATGTGGAATGATAAATGTGAAATGTGATGTTTTTGGGGTGAAAAGACTGGGTCGTAAGCCTCAAAAACAGTAACAGTCTAGCCGGGTTGAGGATCTCCTCGAGTTTAGCTGGGTTGAGGTCCAAGAGACTGGGTCTGTTACACTATCCATGGATAGAGATATATATATATCGCCTACGGGCTTGATGATTGTGATTATAGACCAAAGCAGCAACTCTGAACTTTGAATAGCATATTAGATCCTTTTTGGGCCCATGCTTTTCTTTGTTTAAATGTGATTCATGAAATGTGAAATGAATGAATAATGAAACCCATGTTTATCTTTGTTTAAATGTGAATTATGGACTAAGATGTAATGTTATGAGATATATGATGATAATTATGAAATGAGATGAAGACAATATGATGTATAATATGGACGTGGTTGTGGACATTGTGAGTATTATTTTATGAATGTTCTAATAAGTCATGGAATTGTAGTTTGTATTAATGATATACGTGTATAAGTATATAATTATGAGTTTAGTAGAAATTTATATATAAAGTGTAATTGAAATGGGAAAATATAATAAGAAAATAAGGATATATGAAGTTAATATATGAGTATGATTGTCTGTAATGTATGTTTTTAATATTTATTTGTACTACTAAGCTTTCGGGCTTAGCGTGGTTGTGTAAATCGCGCAGGTGAGTAGATGGTTGATCTGGAAGTAAAACTGTTATGCCACGAGAAGGGTAAGAGTATTTCGAGACCAACTAGAAGGTGATGCATACATGTATAATTTAATTATGTTGTACTTTTGACAAGAATGTATTTATATGTATAAAATGACATCTTGGTAAAAACAAGATTATTATATATCGGTAAGATCATCGAAAGTATAATGATTTTGTAAATGTTCTTTAAATTAATGTAATATTGTTTGAACTCAAATAAAGGTTTTAAACTGTAATAAAAAGTGACATTCTTATGCTTTATATACGTACTATATGTATACCTGATATATGTATAGTACTTATATAGAGTATGGGGGTGTTACAATTATTTTGGTATCTGAGCCTAGGTTCGAGATTCTCGGCCTAAATAGAATTAAAAAGAAAAAGTTTTGAAAAGTCTAAATAGAATTAAAAAGAAAAGTTTTGAAATGAAATTTGTGATACATGCATATGCATTAACACCTAGGTTGGTCTCGAATGTGGTATTATGTGAATTGAAATGTATTTGAATTATATGAGATGGATGATAGTGTGTGCATGAAGTTCTACATGAATGGAAATTGGAAAAAGAAATGATATGGAAAAATTTATATAAGTTTAATTGGTACATTAAAGAATGGGAATTTATTCAAGTAAAGTAAAAATTTTGATTATTGAAATGTGTTTGAAATGTAAAGAAATGACAAGGGAGAATAAAGTTGGAAATGAGATAAAAATAAAATCAAGATTAAAGTATGTACTCTTTCCTCTACAATTTGAATCCCTTAAAAAAAAACCTTATGTTTGGAATTACTAGAAAGAGGAAATATTGTTGAAAGGGTAATATGGATGAATATGTTATTATAAGGAAGAGAGTATGGTGGAATATTGAATGAGTTGATTGATATAGACAAAGTGTGACAATTTAAGGTTTAGATATGTAAAATTAAAATTTTAAAAAGAAAAAAGAGATGATAGGGGTTAAGCAAGGAGATAAAATGGTGTTGTTTGTATTGTTAATTTAATGTAAACATTGTGATTTGAATGTTAGAAATGTAATATACTTGAGTATTGTTAAAGCTCATGTTAATGGTAATAATGTGTGACATTTGGATTTTTTTTTAAATGAGCTTTAATAATTGTGAAAATTTTATGTTTTGATGTTGTTTTGTGATATATATATATGAGATGTTTTTAAAGTTAATATTAAGAAAAATGAAGTTAGTAAATTGAAATCTAGATAAAGTAATAATTTGAGAATTTAGAGTTTTAATGGAATTTGGATAAGGATCATTTAGATATTGATTGCTTAATGTATATTCAAGACATAAGCTATGTGAAATGAATAATATTGCACATGAAAATATTATGAATGGGGTAATGTGATTGATGGTATGAAAGTTGTTTTGAAATAAAAGGAAAGTGATTAAGTGGGTGAGAATGAGTTATTTTAAGTCATATGACTGTAAAGGGTGGAAATGGATGTGAAGAATATACTAAATGCATTTAAAAACAAATGTGAAAGAGATGTCACATTAGAAATGTGACTAAGATTTTTGTGAAATAATATTATGAGAAGAGTATATATATATATTGAGTTGATAAATAACTTAAGTTATTTTAATAGAATGAGAATGATAATGTTCAAAGGAAAGTAATAAATATTGAATTTGTAAGATGATATGTCAAAGAAAAATTAAATAAAATTGCATAATTATGTGTATACATGTATAGAATATGTAAGATGAGTTCTTTGATATGAATGTAATTGTATTATGTAAAGAATATGAAAAGTGAGACACATTATGAATGAGTATGTGATATGTTTATTATCTTATGTAATTGCATGTCTAGTAGTATTGAAAATGGTATTGCATGTGGTAGCAGACTTAAGAAAGATTAGGTCTTAACTTGCGCAGAACTAGACTATGTGATGAAATGGATAATGAAAATGGACTTGAGTAATATTGGACAGTGAAATTGTTATGACAACGACAGAATTAGACTATTATAAAATGTTTTGGGCTCAAAGTATTGATGTGTGGAAATGTTCTATACATATGTGCATAATAAGAGATTATAAGGAAATAAGGAAGTATAGTGTAGGAAAATGGTTATAAATAAAAATAAAAATAGATTGGAAATGGAGTAATGAATGAAACTTGTGTAAAATTTGTATATGATCGAATGTTGTACGTAGGAAATGTTAAAGATAATAGTGTTGAACATGAACTAGGCTAATGATGATCAAATAATCAAGAGCAAATTGTTTTAAGATGGAGTTGAAATGTGTTAACTCTTGGTGTAGCAAAAGTTTGTAGAATGGATATGCAATCCTTGAGATACGACTTAGCGTTGTAATTGGAAAGGTTGGAAAAAAAATAATAAAGGGGCAGTATTGATTTATAAGTTGCAGTCATAATCTTTATTATACTATGGCTATATGAGTTGGTTAGTATATTTGGTTAATTAGTTTTGTTATCCACAAATTTGAATCTAAGATGACATAACTGTAATATAGTGTTGATGAGATTGATGATTATGTTTCTAGAAACAGGGTTAAAAGTTATGATTTGTAAAGTTGTATCTTATAATTTTTATGATAGAGATTTGTTTATAATTATAGAAAGTGAAGAAAGAGAAGAAAATTGTGAAAATGTTTTGAGTTAGGAATAATGTGATAGAAAGGTAATTAGGTAAAAATACTAATGATACGAGATGTGAGAAGAAATTAAATGGGAGAAATTACAAAATGTGATTGAAGGTTATACTGAATATGTTTATGGTATAAAGTGAATAAGTGGATGGACTTAAGGTTTAAGTGAGTGAACTATGAGTAATAAATATGGTATGAGATAATCATGAGAATTTTGTGGAAATTATACTAAGATAATAGAAGATAAACTTTGTGTATATTGAAAGATAATTTGAAGTGATTTGTTATTAATGATCATAGTCTCAAAAAGCTGAAAAAAAAATGGATCCGAAGAGATTAGAATTTGAATATAAGTTTGGCCTAATGGAATTAGGTCATATATATATATAATGAAATTTAATTATAAATTTAAATAAGTTAAGTATTAATTTAAATTTTTGGTTTGAATCAAATAAGATGGAGATGTTAGTATATTGTGGCATATGAATTAATTGATCTGAATTTTGTTAAAGTTGCGAATCATTGCTGAGATTTAATATGTATAGTTGTACTAAGAATATAAGATATACGTGATAATGTAATATTATGATATGTGAATGGACATGAATGAATTGAGTTATATCGGTTATAAATGAAAACAATAAGGAAAAGGTTGATTACTTGTAAAGTAAATTTAAAGATATTGTATTAATATTTATGTTAAGTGAGAAGTATCTTAAAGAAGAAATTGGTTGTGTAAAGTAAGGATATTGTTATCAATTAAGGCTTGATAAATGCCTATTCTGAAAGTGATTGTAATGACTGGATAATCAATGATATTTTTGGTTAAAGTTAAGAGAATAATTATAAAGAGATGAAGTGATAAAATATCTTGAATATAATAATTGGACGAAGTATAAGTATATTTTAAGATGATTTGATTCTTGTATAAAGATAAATTACTTGGGAATGTAATGAGTTATTTTGAATATTTGGTTAAGAAAGTAATAAAATATGTAAAGATATATATATCATGACAAGTTATGGAATCGGAAGAAGTTGATTGACTCTAAGAGGGAGAGAAAAAGTTATGTGATTTGATGAAATTAGAATGTAAAAATATGATTAACAACATATGCAAAATTAAGATGGTGTTTTGTTAAGCATAGATTGTTATTGTACTGGATAATTTTGAGGACGAAATTATTTAAGGGGGAGAGAATTGTAATATCCCAAAATATACCCTAAAAGTTTTGGAGTTATTGTTGCATTTGGATTGAATGTATATGTTTAATGGATAGAGAAAAGAAGTAAAGAGAGAGAGTATAGGTTGTATATATGGAAATATACACAACATATACAAGTCATAGAAATGGAAGTCAAGAATAGATAAATAAATAAAAAAAATAGTATAAGAGATAGAGGTATATGAAGGATAATATATATACATATGGTATTTAGAAAATATGAGAAATATAAATACAATATATAGGAGATATACATATACCAACATATACATCACGTATGCCTAATGTATAAAATGGTGTAGGAAAAGTAAGTTTATATAAATAATAAATAATAAATAATAATAATAATAAAAGAAAAAGAAGAGAAGAAAGTTAAAGGATGGATATAAAATGTGGTGGAGGATTTTTTAAATATAATTATATTATATTATATTATATTATATTATTATATATATATATGTGATAAGTATGAGGAAAAGAAGAAAAGATTTTCTTTTCTTCTTCTTCTTCTTCTTCTTGCACGAGAGAGAGAGAAAGAGAAAGAGAAAGAGAGATGAGATTTTATTTGTATACATATCAAATTTATAAGGGTTTTGAGAGAATTGAAGATGGAGATTGAAGATTTGGTAAAATATTCAAGTAAGTATTCATTTCTTTGAGTTGATTTATATTGATTGTTGATTTGGGTAGTGTGTGAAGATGATGATAGTGAAAGATTAAAGTATATAGATATGTGGAAGTGAGATTTAAATGATGATGATATGGTTATTTGTGAGGATGATGATGGATTATTGAAATTGTTTAGTAAGGTTTTAATATAAATGAGTTGGGAAATTGAATAAATGTTATATGATTGATGTATATTTGTGTTTAATGAAATTGAAAACATAGAATACATGAGTTTGGTCCGAAAACAGAGGCATTTTGGATGCCACAACTGTGGCCATTGGGAGCCATGGCCGTGGGGGATGTTGAACAAAGGAGACAGAATGGTTTGATATGCCACGGCCGTGGGGGTTGGAAGGCCACGACAGTGGGAGTCTTAGAGTAATTGGGCAGAATTGTTTTCTAACCCACGCCCGCGGGGGTTTGTGAGGCCACGACCGTGGGCCCTAGTTAGTGGTTTTGAGTTGTAATTGGTGATTCTTGGGTCTAGTATGAGGCTAATAAATGAATAAGTGTATTAGAATTCATATGTAATTGTAATTAAGTGTGTATTATTCCTTTTGGATTAGGTTTTGTGATTCCTTTGATACAGGGACTAATCAAGAAGAAAATGGCGAGGAGATGCAATCCAACATAGAGGAGTTGAGTCAATCAAAGGAGGAGGAGAATTTGGAGGCATCAACCTCACCCAAGTTGCATGAAACTTCTGATCCTTATAGGCCATCAAATCCATTTCCAAGTAACTTGAGGGATGAGAAGTAAGGTACGCAACTTTCTGACATCTATAACATGCACTGCCAAGGAGATAATGAAAATAAGCTTGAGATGGGTATGCCCTTAGAAGAACATGACATGCCCAATTTAGAACTTGAGCAGTGTAAACTAATTTTAGATGCCGAGGTTGTTGAGAGGGGACTTGACATTGTTAAAGTAGATGAAAAAGTGACTCAACCAACCTTGGTTGAACTTAAAGAGTCCCGAACAATCATCTCTTCTACTCTTGGTGGTAAGGAAGAGCAGAAATATGATATACCCATGTTGTACAAAGACAAAGATTATTACCACATTCCCATAGCACAGGAGGATCACCCCGAGGCGACCTTCACATGTCCCTTTGAGACATTTTCTCTTCAAGGAATACTATTTAGGGGTTGCCATACATTGGGCACATTTCAAAGTTGCATGTTGCTCATCCTCTCATTCATGGGCTACAACTACATTATCGGTGGAAGGAGCCCTACACATCGTATATGGGAACGATGGAAATCAGGTTTCATCTAAACTCTCTTTTAGTTTATGCATGCTCACATTGAGGACAATGTGAATCTTTAAGTGTGGGGTGCATTTTGTGTTTTTACTTTTAAGTTATTTTTGTTTAAATTTAGTTAATATTTTTTATGTTTTTCTTTGAATAAACTAATTTTGAAAAGTTCAATTGTTATAAACATTGTTGATAGATGACTTTTGAATTTTTGAAGCATGAACTTGAGAATTGAGTAGAATTGGTGCTTATTGTCAATTTTGTTGGTTGTTCCTTGCATTACCTTTAACCTAGTGAGAAATTGAGCCATCAACTTATTATTCTTTTTGTGGTTTAACATCTTTGATTGATGATTTGCTAGAACTTGCTTTGACATGCATTTTAAGATTACATAAAAATTTCAATTTGGCATCAAGATGATTAAGGCAATTAGATGAATCCACTTTGGCTTAAAAAGACCAACCCTACATTCAACCTTAGTTAGCCAATTTTGAACTTATCTCATTTTTCCTTTTCTTTCTTTTTCGCAACACTACCAACTTTGAATCATGCTATTTTGTCTCTTACCCTTTCATTAGGTCAAGAGCATTTTAAGAGCGTTTACGACCGAGTGTTGTGTTGAATTAAGTGTGGGGTTAAATTTAGTAGGTTTAAGATTGCAAACTATTATATACTTATGAAAAAAAATCATAAAAAATCATTGTAAAAAACAAATAATAATAAAAAAAATAATTGTTGTTCTTATTAAAAGGGTTGGAATATGCTTGAAATAATCATTGCGAGATGTAATAAAGTGAGTTCCCTTGAAAAGCTTTTCAATGTCAAGGGATAGTTGAGAGGAAGGTGTTTTGGGGTTCGTTGGGTTATACATATGATCGGTTACTTCATTCTTGAACTACTCTTGAACTTAATGATTAAGCTCACATTGCCTAAATGCCACGCCATTACCTTAGCCCCATTACAACCCAAAGAAAGACCTTTTGATTGATGCTTGATTGTAATTAAGTGGTGGAGATTTGATAGATAAGCAAGCCTATGGCGATAATCTTTCATTGATTGTTATAAGTGTAAACACCACCATGATCAAACATTTTTAAGAGTTGGTGAGGAAGTGACGACATAGGTTATGCATGGAAAGCCACTTAATTGCATTGGTATCGATTTTGTTCAATTTGATATTGATTGTGGATTTAGGGATATGGGAATCTTGATGCATTTTTTATAACTCTTGAACTTGACAAATTTATCTCATTTAGTTTGTTTTGATTTTAACCTTGCTTGGGGACTAGCAAGGAATTAAGTGTGGAGTATTTGATGAGATCAATTTTGTACTTGTTTTTAGTATGATTTTTATGTGTTTTTAGTTAATTTTTCATTTGATTTTTGTTTAAAGTTTGTTTTAAGTGTTTATTTTAGGTTAAAGTGTAAAAACCCCCTTGGATGATCAAAACAGTGAAGAAAGAGCATGAATCAAGCAAGATATGGCCAAGCCAAATCAAGCTTGGGCGTGTCCCCTCAAGAAAATCAAGGCAGAGAGTGACACACCCAAGAGACACGGACAAGCCAGTGGCCGTGTCTCACCCAAGGAACAAAACCAAGAAAGGAAAGAAAAGAAGGCAGAAGCTGACACACCCAAGTGACACAGCCAAGCTACTGGCCGTGTCACATGACACGGCCACAAGCTTGGTCATATCCCATCTTAAGCCAAGAAACAAAGGACCAAGCAAAGAATGAAAGAAATGAAACAGAAGGTGATACACCCACATGACAAGGCCAAGCCATTGGCCATGTCACATGACACGGCCACAAGCTTGGCCGTGTCACCTCTTGAGAACAAAGAAAAGAAAGAAAGAAAGAAGGGGCAGTGATGGACACAGCCAACTAGCTTGATCGTGTCCCAAAGAAAAATGAGAGACACGGCCAAGCCACTCATTGCTTGGCTGTGTCACCTATGGAAATGTTGAATTCTTTTGCATGGATTGAGGAACAAGTGAGAGACAAACAATTTTCTTTTACCAAAAGAAAGATTAAAGAAAAGAAAAGCTTGCCTAATTGATGGAAAGAAAGATTAAACAAAGAGAATGTGGGAGACAAGGGAGAGTGGTGTGAGTTGGAAGGTATGGGTTTGAGCTTTGAATGAAATAAAAGGAGAAGGAAATGCAAGAACCAAGAACAGACTTGGAGAGGAGGCGGTTTTGGGCATACACGGCTTGGGTGAGAGAGAGAGTGACACTCTCCTTAGCTCTTCATATTCATCCTCCATTTCTATCCTCTCCATCTCTCTATCTTCCATTGGCAAGCTCTTGAAGGTTGAAGAAGCTTCATTGAAGGGTTGGTGACTTGAGAAAGCTCCATTCCATATTGCAAAAGGGAATCAACAATTGAAGAGGCTTGAGTTCTTCATCATACACCCAAGTGGAGCTAGGAGGAAGACTAGTAATCCTACTCTTGGCATCTTCACAAGGGGTTTTTCTATTTTCTATTTTAATTCATTTCAATATTATTGTTGTTGTATTAGGAGTATTGAACATGAACTAACTCATTCACTATCTAGATATTGATGAACCCTAGCTTATTTGTATGGATTGAATAATTTTATTTGATCAAATTGTTTTATTCTTATGATGCTTAATGATTTATTTCCAATTGATAATAGCATGCTTATTGATTGGTTGCAATTTTCATATTATTTACTTGAGAAATCTTGATATGAATTGAATACTCATAAGGGTTGAGGATTGTTTGGAGTGCTAGAGATAGACTTACAAGATCCTTTGGCTGATGATTCCTTGTTCTTAATGCATGATCTATTTAATTATGTTTGAGAAAAGATTCCGGAATTTTACTTAGTGATTAGGGATTAATTCACTTAAGAGAGGTTTTAGTCTAATTTAGAGGAATGCCAACTTAACTCTATTATGTGATTTAAATGAATTGATTTCATAAAAATAATTGTGGCTAGGGGGATTCAATATCTGGATAGTATTTTACCATCAATTCATTTTGCACAACACTCAATTTATCTTTAATTTCATGTATTTAAGTTAATTGTCTTTAATTATAAAATGTCACAAAAACTATTGATTTGCTAAACAACAATTAAGATTTGCACTAGTACTTGACCTTGTCCCTAGTGGAATGATAACTCACTCACTACTTTATTACTTGGGGGACCCGTGCACTTGCGGTATTGCAATAACATTAGGTTCACGCGCACCATCTGTCTATCCTCTGGTGGATCTGGACAATCTCTGATAAAATGGTTTGGCGATTCACATCTAAAACACACTGTCGATGAACCTCTTCTCCAGGAGACACCTCCATGTGCTCTACCACAATGAACACAGATAGGTGGATCAGGTGTGAGTGGGGATTTTTTCCCTCACTCCCGGTGGAATGGTTCTTGTGACTTTGGCACTATTTAGGCTTGGGGCCTTAGAGAACATGGACCTAAGCCCGGAGAAAATGGAGTCGCCACCCGGATGGGCCAGGAAAAAGAAAGAGGTGGATGGCTCAATTTCTAAGAAATCCCCAACCCCCTAATGGGTTCTGAAAGTTGGGTACGTATGGGGAAGGGGAGAAATGGCCCAGCACCCCCACAATGCCAGGTTCATTGGAACCGGCCTCTTTTGCAGCTCTTAATATTATAAAATTCTTAAATATAACAATATTAGCCATATTACATGCAATAATTAAAATAAAGCATCATTATATTAAAATCAAAGCAATGTCCAAACAAAGCAAATAAATGGACACCCATCCAAGGATGGAAACATGTCCTTACATCATCCATGTCTAAACTAAATAGGACACCCACCTAAAGGTAGAAACATGTCCTTTACTTTAGTCCAGAATATAAAAGCAATTTAAATTACATGATATTTAACTAATGAGGTACCCACAAAGTGGAAACATACCTCTTACACTTTTAATACTAAAACAAACAAATAATAATCATAACAATAAAGAAAATAATCATCCATGGTAAATTAAATAAATCAAGCATTGAAATTAAATCAACCATCAAAATATATAATAAACCATATTATCAAATTTAAAATTAAATAAAGCAAGTAAAGATACAAATTAGGGTTTACTGTTTCAATTTAAAGTTCTTTAATTAACATTTAGGGTTTTGGGATTTTGAAATTACTATTATTATTATTTAGGCTACTGTGAGATTTTTTGGAAAAATTGAATGGGTTAGGATTTTATAAATTTAAGAATTAGTAAGGTTCTTTGATTGATCAAATTAGGGTTTAAGGGTGACATTATAAAATTAGAGTTTTGGAATCTTAAGACATTAGAGTTTATAATTCATAGTTACTGGATTGTGATTTTAGGTTTACTGTATTGAGTTTTAGGGTTTAGATTTATTTGTCATAAGATTTTAAGGTTTAGAAAACATATTTGATTTTAGGATTTTAGAATATAGTTTAGAGTTTTATAAAAATAATTATGATTTTTAGAAAATATGAAGAATATTAGAGTTTGGAGATTTAAGAAAACATTTGGAAATTTTGGACAAAAAGTTATGGTTTGGATGAAAATAGTTCGGGAAAAATAGTTTAGGGTTTTAAAACTTTTAGAAGCAGAAGAATAGTTTTAGGGTTTTTAAGGTTTTTGGAAACAGAAGAGTAGTTTAGGTTTTTTAAGATTTTTGGAAACAGAAGAGTAGTTTGGGATTTTTAAGATTTTTGGAAACAGAAGGATCAATTTAGGGCTTTTAAGATTTTTGGAAGCAGAAGAATCAATTTAGGGTTTTTAAGATTTTTGGAAGCAGAAGGATCAATTTAGGGTTTTTAAGATTTTTGAAAGCAGAAGAATCAATTTTTAGGGTTCTTAAGGTTTAGATCATTAACTAAGGCTACTGGAAGAATGTATAATACATTACTAAGTTTAGTAATTTAGATTACTTAGAAAAATAAATGATGGAAACATTGTAAATAACATTAAACTAAAGATTTATAATCAAACCTCCGTTCGTTGGTTCCTCCACAATTTGCTTCTGGATGAACAAAGACAAAGGCAGTGTTGCTGCCTTTGAATGAATTGTTGATTGCTTCTTGTTTCTAGTGTCTCTTGTGCTAGGGTTTTTCTGCCTCTTTTTTACTCCGATCCAATCAAAGTTCAAAGTCCAATTTAGTAACACCAATTTTTGATCCCATAAAAGTCCCTTAATTATGAGTTTTAAAGTATTATTTATAGGAAAAATCATAAACCTAATCCTAATTGTTTAAGGAAATTAAAACCAATTAGGAAAAGAAACCAAAACCAAATAGAATTTGATTTCGAAAAAAACTGCGTTGGAAATTTTGCTGGCGAAAAACTTGCTGCGGGCTGGAAACTACGAGGATTTGCTAGGGGTGCTGGGCGGCCTGCCAATTCGCTGCAGGAAATTTCTGCGGGTGAATTGGCCTGGCCAAGCCAATTTTCGGCAATGAATTGTTTAGTCGCCGATTTTTCCGTTGCCGATTTTTATTTTTATTTTTTATTTTTGTTATTATTTTTATTATTTTTTTAAATTTATTAACTTTACCATTTTTTATTTTTATTAAAAATTATAAATGATAAACTCTAAAATAAATATTATTTAATTAAAATACCACAAAAAATATTTTGGACTATATAAAAAAAATATCGGACCACACTGGGTCAAAAATTAAGGGTCTACAGCATGCCTCTGAGCCACTGGGGTCAAAGCAATAGCCACTGAAACTGCAGGTCTCTATCTCTATCTCTGCTACTATACTAACCTGACAGACTGCCCCTGGCACCTACTGAACCTCTGAAAATATCCCCCTTGGCCTCTCTTCACTGATAAAGACCCTGCCTCACCTTGGGGTCTCCTAGCTTTTCTCTCCTCGAACCTAGCAGCTGCTGCAAGACCCTGTGCTCTCTCTACACTCTTGGCTATGGCAACCAACTGAGAAAAGTCCTGATACTGAGTGCCTACCACAATACACATAATAGAGGGTCTTAGCCCCTTCTCAAACCTCCGGCACTGGTCAATCTCATTAGAAATGATCCCACCAGCATATTGACTCAGCCAAATAAACTCTATCTCATACTCTGTCACTATCTTAGTATCCTATCTCAAACTTAAGAACTCCATCTTCTTTGCATCCTTTTACTCCCTCGGAGTATACTTGTTCTCAAATTCCCACAAAAAATCATCATAGGTCAAAACTGATGGATCAGCCATAGCATGTGGAACCATCTTCTACCACTCATATGCATCCCTCTGCAACAGAGATCTGGCATAATCAAACTTCTCCTCTAGAGTAGCCAACAGCTAGATGAACACTTTCTGGACCCTGTATAGCCACTGCTCTGCTATAGCAGGGTTTGTAGTACTAACAAAGTCCTTAGCTCCGAACTTCCTCAGCTTATCGTACTTCCTCATCGACAACTGTAGCTATGGCTGCTGCTGTGGTGGCGGCAGCGGCAGCTGAACTGGAGCCTGCCTCAACAGCTCCACCATATGTCATACCCAATCCAGCAGAATCTCTTCTATTGCTAGTTTAACAGGCACAGAAGCAGATGCCTCTCCAACAGTCTCAGCACTAGCTCCAACTCTATACTCATTAGGAGCCACATTCTCAGCACTACCGTCTGCAGACTTATGTCTCCAAGATGCCATAACTATCTATATCTGCAAACACAGCAGAAATTGCCACATCAAAAATTAAAAACTGCCAATACCAATACATTTATCACAATTAAAAACTAGATTTAAAATCCTCGTTTTCTCTCTCTAGCAACCCTCTTAGGTCGAGAACCTCAAACCCAGGCTCTAATACCAAAATAAATATAATACCCTTATACCCTATATGCGTATGATTCATACACTCAGTATATGTAAAATACACATACACAGTATAAAAATGTCACAATCCGATTTAATAAAAAAATTTCGCTTTTCTAATTTATAATCTTAAATACTTTTAAATGTATATTTAAATAATAAATAAAATATTAATAGAAATCATAGGTTCTAACTTAAGCATTTTTCATAAAAATCTCTAGAAAAAATTCGTCAGAGTTTTGTCTGTAATTTGGACATTCTCAAATTCAACAAAACAACAACATGCATAAGATCAAATCACCATTTCACCCATACTCCTCAATTTCTCCAAATTTCACAACACATTTATACATATATATATATTTCAAAACACATATCAACCCACATTATAAAGTTTTTCAACACATTCTTTATGATTTACAATATATATATACATCAAAATATAATATAATATATGAAATATCAAAATGTAATAAAAACATATACATGCTGGCAATATTTTTCTGATCTTGATGCCTAAAAATCAACTCTACACTAAAAACCTCAAATCTAGACCCAACCTGGTCTAGATGAACTCACCAGCTCTACCAGATCTCCCCTGTCACTTGCACAATGAATTACATTGCAATAAGTCAAAAGCCTAGCGGTACAAACTTTGATAGAAATAAAACTATAAAAAATGCTAATGTACCATGCTTATGTATATCATGACACCATATGTCATATCATTTCATTTTAAACATCTTTTTTAATCATTTTACATTTCACATAAAACAAACACAAACATGGGCCCAAACAATCTAATATATTACTCGAATTCTAGAGTTATTGTTTTGGTCCATATTGACACCCAGTGTCTAGCTCGAAGGCAAGTGACGCCCAGCATCTAGCCCAATGGCAATTCATAGTGATGCCCAGCATCTAGCCCGAAGGCAAATCAAATAATTGCTCAAAAGCTAGCCCCCGAAGGCAAATAATGGGGATAATCTCATAGGCATGCCGCCAAACACAAAAATCAGAAAATCAAATTGTATACTAGCCACACAATTATTACATTTATTTAATTATCAATCTCTTTCTCATTTTCTCATAATTCATTAGTCACATTGCCTCTTTCTTATTATCAATTAGGCACATTGCCTTATTTTCTCATTTATTTCAATATCATCTTACTTCATATCATCATATATCAACATATAATCATAATGTATGAAATTTTATATTTATAACACATTACCTAATTGTTTTGGGTATTTTCACATAATTCACATATGAATCACATTTTATGTACTTTAGCCATTAACAATGGCTTCTTAACAATGCCCTTGATGCATACATAACAAATGGCATTACCCAAATACTTAGGGTCATTTTTACATGATACACATATTTCACATTTTACATAATTTTACCATTAACAATGGCTTTTTACAATGCATTTAATGCATATATGGCATTACACATATCATAGCACATTATTCATAAATAATCAAAACATCAAGTAGCTTAAAACATTTCTCATTTCAAAATGTATTTAGCCCAATGTAATGAAAACATGTCCAACTCATCCAAAGTTTGTACTTACCTCTAAAAATATCCAAAAGCAAGCTCAAACACCATCTTCAACCTTCTCTTCCAACTTGCCCTTCAACACTTGGATTGGGCAAATCAATTCTCCTCAATGCCTATACCAAATGTGATCATAAATAATCATTTAGTATCACATTCTAAGACATTTCAATCTTAAATCATAATTAAACATCATTCAAACAAAATTCCTAAAGTTAAGGCTAACCTCACTTTAACTTTGGAATACCATACTAGGTCATTCAATTTTATATTTTAAGTTTATTTATATTATTAACAAATATATTTTAACATGTTTAAACCAATTACATTACAGAAACACATACTTATGACCATAACCTTAAAATGGCATAACCTTCCCCCATTGAAGGTTTTCCATTCCAACTCAATCCATTTATCATTCCAAGCTTATATTCATCACTTTTATTACTAAAGAACATGCTTTAACCAGTAAAATCAAACAATTCAACAACTTTGAAAAATCATTTTTTCAAAACCCTAAATCACAACTTCCATTCTCAAACTCCAATCAAACTCAACCAAATCCAATAATTGAGTTTAAAATACTTGTTTATGCATCAAAATGACTCATTTAGAATCAATTTGGACAATTAAAATTCATGAATTCAAAAGTCCAAAGGTTACATAACCCTAAACTCTCTCTCTTCACCAATCCTTACCCAAACTCAAACATTTCTTTAATCCAACCTTAAAGTCATTGTTAATCACTTAAAATAACTTCATCCATACCCAGAAAAGACAATTATATCTTAGAACTTTAAAAACTCAAAACACGCATAATCACAATTTCCATGAAATCCAAAGAAAGAAGTTGGAAACTTACTAATTTTAGTAGAAATCACCAAAAATCCAATTGAAACTCTTAAAATCCTTCAATTTGTGGAGTATGGAAGAAGCAAAAGCTTGAGCCAAGAATCCATGGAGGTCGACCTTGAATGGAAGAAGAAGAAGATAAAAAAACAAATTAATTTCTCCTTCTTTCCACCTTTATTTATATCCACATATATATATATATATATTATTTTATTAACTTAATAATTAATTATTTAATTAATTAATTAAAAATCCAAAAATACATCTTTCATTCAAAAATAATTTATTTTTGAATAATTTAAATAATTTTAAATTTTCAAAGTTTATTTTCAAAAATGTCATTGGACTTTTACTTTTGACTTTTTAAAAATTGACTTTGTATATATTATGTATATTTTGCATTTGTATGACATATACATTTCACTTTTTCATTTAAAATCCTCCCATTTTTATTTAAAATTATTTATTTTATTTATCTAATTAAATTATAATTTATTTTATTAAATTTTTAAAAATTAAAAATTTTAAAAATTTGAGATATTACATTTTCCATATTAGAAATCTTAAATTTTACATAATTATCTCATAACCCTAAATTCACCGATCATACCCAGTTTAACTAATAAATCAATAAATCACCATTTAATTATCATTTTAACTTTATTTCTATCAAGTTTAGCAATTAAAACATATTTCTCTCTCTGTCTATATCAAACATAATAATACATATTCAAAACTACAAGCTTTAAGAGAAATACTTGAATCTTAATTTTTTCCTCAAAATCCAACTTGTTTTCCTTTGATTTTTTTTTTTTTTGCTTATTTTAGTGCCTTAGAAGAAACTCCCTCTCCCTCCCTCTAGATATGCAAATCGTCCATCGTGTTTCCAAAAATGAAGAAGAAGACTTTTTATATATTAATGTAAATAATTATTTAACTTACTTTTAATATCCACCATATATTTTTTTCTCTTCTTTTGACTTTCTTTTTCTCTTTTTATTTATTTATTTATTTATTTATTTATTATTATTATTATTTTAATTAATTAATTACTTAATATTTAATAAATATCTAAAGTTTCATCATCTTTCACTATAAAACTTATTTTTAATTTTGATTTATTTTATTCATTACTATCTATTATTTTATTATTTTCTTATCTACTTATTTATTTATTTATTTTTCATATCTCCCCAACACTATTTTATACTTTGCATATATGTTATGTATATGTTAATATACATGTATATATGATGTATGCCTTATGTATATAATATGTATATCATAGGTATACATTATGCATACAATGTGTATATGTATATAATATATATTATATTTATACCTTATACTTCCATCTTCCAATATACCTAATTAATCATCCTTTTTATTTACTTAATTGTATTTAAAATTTTGGGTGTTATAATTCTCTCTCCTCAAATAATTTCACCCTCGAAATTATCTATCATAGTAGAATAATTCTTTTAATACATCCATCAGTTTCAACTCTCGCCCTTATGTATAACCTCAAATATTTATTCCAATCCCCAATTAATACAAAGAAATTCCAAATTCTAACAAAACCCTTAAATTATAAATTCCTCACCAATGTATAAATAGTGCTACTAATTAATTAAAATTTATCTTCATCTATCTTTGAGACATCTTGCTCCTTTTTCATTACACATGCACATATTCTTCCCCTTACAAATATCCATAATAATTTTCTGCAAATATCAAATTCCATCTCTCTTTATAATTTTACAAATTACTTAAACTATACTAGATTATTTTTCAACTATTTCATTAGGATCTCACTCTCATAAATATTTGACTTAATAGAATGAAAACTCAATTTATCGAGATTAAAGCATACATACTCCACCATTGCATAAATAATACCTTCAAGTAAAAAGGATTATATCTTCATCTACATCAAAAATATCTTATATAAATTTTTAAACCATTTCGAGTCATAAATTGTCAATTATCTTATTAACTTTCCTATCCACATTTTTTTAAAAAAAACTGCTTACTTTCTCAAAAATGTCATATCAATTTGCTACTTACATGCAATGAACACTTATTTCTTCCCTAGGTATCCATATATTTTGAACATTCAATTTCAATTGAATTGGTTATACTACAATCTTAGAATTTACTTTGTATGTCATTATTAATTCCTTTCATCTAAATCAAATAAATAACATTTAGCATATCAAAAACTCAATTTAATTTCACTTTGAACTTCAGTAAATTAATCAACCAAATACTATTCAACATACTTGCATTAAATCTTTATTAAATTAAATATTAATCTTTCTATCTTTAATTCCTAATCAATAGCACTTTTCTTTCTCTTTTCCTCTTTATTTCCTTTATCTTCTTTCCCAAATTATCTTAGTCACTAATAATGCATAATTTTATCAATCTTCTTTCCTTTGTCCATAAGTTATCCACTTCCTTCATAAGATAAACCAAAATCCATTTATTATATGTGATCATTAAATATCCATTATTAAATTTTTTTACATCCACCTTAAATATCAAATATATATATATATATAATTATTTGTCTCATAACATCCACTTCCACATAACACATTAATAAATACATCACAGTCATGCAACCAAACATAGATTGCATGCATAACCACAATTCATATTAACATAGTAAATTATTTATGCAAATTCACACTTTAATTGCTCATTTTCATTAATCATATAAATTTTAATTTATTACTCGATTCCATAAATCCGTATGACTCCCAAACATTCATGTCAATCTCATTTTTTAACTTTTTCATTCATCTTTAAATCTTCACCAAAGATTGTAAACTTTTAACTATGTGCACTAAACACATATATGGACTCATGTTTAAAATTTTAGATTTTTCTAAGTTTATTTACTATATTTAAAAATTAATTTTTCCAAACTCACAGATTCTATCTCTTTAATAATTTCTCTGGTAGTATCCATTTATCCTTTTTTTTAGGCAACAAACCTTAATAAAATTTTATGAAATTTTAACCATATGTCCTATATATACATATGATTTTGTATATAAATTTTATGATTTTTCTGGGTCATTTACTATAGTTTTTAAATACATTTCTCAAGTTTTATAGATTTTGAATTGTTGGAATTGCTCCAATAATTTGTGTTATTCTATTTTTCTTAAATAGTAAATCATCTTTAAAAATTATGAAATTCAATACATCAAATACTTTAAATTTAAAATTTTAAGCTCATTTAACATATCTAGATCAATCCAAAAATTCAGACAAAATCACTTCGCAGCATATAATCAGAATTTTTAGCAACTATAATTCTCATCTCTCAAACTTTTTATTTTATATCTTAAATTATTTCCTTAATCTAAAATATATAGAAAGATGCTTCTGCTGCACCACTCTAATCTAACGTCTCAGACACCATCTCAACTTATATCTGATATATCAAAAAGACATTGCCACATCAGAGACCAACCTAAGTGCCATTTTATATGTATATATTAAAACCCAAGTCCCATTTTAAAATTCTCCTTCCTCATTTACAAAACCCACCTAGGTAGAGAATCTAAAACCTAGGCTCTGATACCAAAATAAATTATTACCCTTATATCCTATATATATACAGTACATATATCCATATATGTGGAGTACATATACAGAATACGAGGATGTCACCATTCTGTTGCTTAAAAATAATTCTCCATAATTTATATACCATAATTTATGAATTAAAAGACAATTGATTTAACAAATAAATAGATATATATTAGATAATATATGTAAAAAAAATTACACGTTTTTAAGAAAATCTCTAAGAAAAATTTGGCAAAGTTTTGTATGTAGTTTCAATAATTCACAAATCATTAAAAACACAACCTGCATAGAAATAGACACTCCCAAAATATAGTTTTTACCCATTCTCCAAAATACCAATTCAATAATACACATTCAAGTTCACAACTCAAAATAATATTTATCATAATTAAATACTTTTATAAGTATATATACATGACCTCACAATTCTTTATATATTAACACAAATGTTATATATTAATGTGTATAAATCAAAATACTTAAAATCATATTTATACATGAATGCAAATAGTATAGTTGGTATGGCGGTACCCTAAGTCACCAATTATCTTCCAAATTCTGGCTCTCTCTGAACAACAACTCCTTCACCTGTGTTGTAATGTTAAAAATTTTAAATACTAAACTTTGATTTAATATTGATAATTGATAATGAATTGTAATATAAGTGACATGGATAAGTGATATAAATAGTGGATATCAAAAATTTACTTAAGAAATTATTTATTTTTATGGTTTTACGAGACTAAAACTGGAATTAGAATCAAAGGTTAAGAAAGAGGGTGCACCTTAGTTAAAATGAGATTGGCCACACTAGATTAAGCCATATATATTTGTGTATGGACAGGTGTGTTATGTAGAAGTTTCTCCTTCCTTCTCTCTTCTTTATTCGCTTTCATCATCATGAACACCACCAAAGCTCCTCCTTTCTTCCTTCTTTTCAGGAATTTAGCTAAAATTTAAGAGGAAATCATATTTAGTTATAATTTTTTAGAAGAATAAGTTGGAAAAGTTGAGATAATCAACAAGTGATTAAAGAAGAAAAGGGATTTTGAAAGAGGTATGTGCTTATGTATTTTTAATTTGCAATTTTTTGAATTTTTATGAGTTTTAATGTTTGAATTGAATCATTTATAATGAATTATTTCATGAAAATATTGATTAAATGGATTGATGAGTGAAAAGTGGATCAAAAGAACTTATATGTGGTGAGTATGATTCTTAATTCAATCTTTATAAGAATTGGGTAGTTTGATGTTGTTTTAGCCATAAGTGATGATTGAAGGCTTGATTAATTGAAGTTTGAGTAAGGTATTAGATGTAGACTCTTTTTATGTCAAAAAATTAGATTTGATTCATTTTTATCATAGGTTTTGAATATATTGAGTTAAAATGGTAAAGTATGCAAAATACAGAATTTTTGCCTAACATGGCTAGTGACACGCCCATGTCACCGGGCATGTCATAACTACTATATTGCAAAATAAATGGCATACCCAGTGACACACCCATGTCGTTGGGCATCTCAAAGATTCTGTAAAATGGGCAAATGACAAGCCCAGTGACACGCCCATGTCATTGGGCATGTCACTTGAAGAAATTTACCTAAAATAGTTCTTTTTCTTGTCTTTCATCCGTGATTTCGAACTAAATGATTATAAGGCCTTAAAATGTAAAGAATTTTTGAAATTAACCCTAACAAGTAGTGCATCAAATTTATTTTGAATATATGATAAATATGTGTGATACTAAGTGTTGATCAAAGAATTGTTCCATTAAAGTGCTATACATAGTTTAATGTTAGTTAAAAACTAATGAATTGCCCAAAACATACTGATTTTAGATCTAGCTTGGGATTGAATGGCTAGTCAAAGGGAGGATATCCAAAGTAATAGTGGGTACTCTGTGCCATCAATAGACACTCTATGTCACCATACTCAATAGGCATTCGAGCCATAGAGGACCATTGGCCAAAATTCTATACAGTGGGCATTAAATTGCCAATAGTGACCCATTATCCAAACCTAAAATCTGAGTTCAATATGCATGGGCATAATTAAAGAAGTTATCTACATTGAAAACAATTTGTTATATGGTTATTGATAAATTATTCAATTCTGGATTTAATAGTGTTTAGTAATTCAACTTTCAATGAATTTATTAATTTCTTTATTTAACATTCTAAAAGTAATACTTTTTATTGTTTCTAAATTATTTAATGTTTAGATCTCTTTTCTTTAATTTTTCTTGCATATTGTGAATACATAAGCACGACTAAGCTTTGCTTAGTGTATTAGAACTGTCTTCTAACGCGCAAATCAAAAAAGAAGTGTTGAGATTGCAAAGTGAGAGATTCACATTCCTAGTCAATTGCATCATAAAGATTCAAGAACAATATTGTAAATATTGTATTTTGTATAGTTTACACGGTAATACTGTATAATTTTGTATGACAGTTGTACAAGTTTGAGAGTAGTTTGAGAATTTTATTAATGTAAGTTATCAATAGGTGTTCTTTATAAATTAACAGATATATGTTTGTAATATAGGATTAGATGTAGTAGTTTTTTAGAAAGCTTAACAACTGCATTAATACTTAGAAGTACTTTGTCTTTATTTATTTAATACATACATAGACACGTATGTAGAACAAGTGTGAATGTTAGGTGACATCTCCTATGTAGTTAAGTGTATAGGCTATGTAGGGGGTGTTACATTTAGTGGTATTAGAGCAGGTTTAGGCGGTCCTAAGTTGTGGGTTAAAAGAAAAGAGAAGTATAACTTTCATTGTTATGTGAACTATATAATTAAAAAAATGTTTGATGCAGTTGATTTTTAATGTTTAAAGGTATAAGATGGCCTCTGAATCCCATCAAGATGCAGAGAAACAAGCTGCATCCTCACAAAATTAAGCTAGTGTGGGGAATCAACAGCCATCGAAACTTTTTATAGAACAAATTCCCTTAGATCCCCAATTTGTGAGAAATATGGAGGAAGTTCTTAAGAAAATTGTAGGAGTTGCTCCTCCTACACAGCCTCCACTGCCAGTGTCACAAAGATCTCCATTAGAGAGAATTAGAAAATCAGGAGCAGAAGATTTTAAACCTCGTGATACTGATAAGTCTTCAGTAGCAGAGTATTGGATGGAAAGGATTGTGAGAGTTTTTGATATTCTGCATTGTACTGATGAGGAAAGATTAGAGTGTGCAGTTTCCTTATTGCAGGAGCAAGCTTATGCCCGGTGGGATACAAAGCAAAAAGGTGTACTCGCAGGTAGACTCACTTAGGCATTTTTTCAAGAATAATTTAAAAAGGAATATATTAGTGAGATTTATTTAGAGGATAAGCACTAGGAGTTTTTGTATCTTAAGCAAAGGCAATCATTCATGCCTAAATATGAGAGGCAGTTTGTTTGCCTCAGCAAAAATTTTCTAGAGTTAGTTGCATCTGAGAAGAGAAGTGTAAGTAGTTTGAACAGGGTTTGAACAGTCAGATTCGGGTGTATTTAGTAGCAATGAGGATTAAAGAAGTTTCCACTCTTGTTAATGCAGTAGTTGCTATAGAAAGTGAGATTAAACAAGAGCAGGGAAGAAAACAACAATCAAATAAGGGATTTTCTAGCGAACAACAATAAGGTGGGCAAAAAAGACAGAGAAATATTCAAGCCCAAACTCAGGGGTCTGGTAGAAGAAGCGGAGCTAGTTTTCAAAAATCTAGAGGTGGTATGTTTAAGGTGACTACAGGCTCATCTTCAAGGGTTGTTACTACACCTTGTAAGGGCCATGCAAGTGAAGATTGCTGGTATCAAAAGGGGGCTTGTTTAAAATGTGGTTCTTTGGACCATAAAATTAGAGATTGTCAATTGATAAAAGAACTAGAAGTTGTTAAAGGACATAGTTTTGTACAAAGGTCTCAGTCAGACCATAGAATTGGTAGAGGTGGTTGACCCAATGTTAGTCAGCAGAGAGGATCTGAAATAGTGGATAGACCTCAAACTCGAGGTAGTACTCCAACTAGAGCTTGCACCATGAAAGCTGGGGAGGATCAGGATTCTCCTAATGTTGTAGTTGGTAATTTTTTTTTACTTGGTCATGATGTGTATGCATTACTAGATCCTAGTTCTACACATTCTTATATTTGTACAACTATAGCTTCAGGGAAGAGAATGTGTGTTGATAAACTTAATTATGAGATAGAAGTTACTAATCCCTTAGGCCATAGTTTGAAGGTAAACAAAGTATACCAAAATTGTCAACTTAAAGTTCATGATATAGAACTTCCTGCTAATTTGATTGAACTTCCATTCCATGACTTTGATGTAATCTTGGGAATGGATTGGTTATCCCTACATTAAGCAGTTATAATCTGCTGTAGTAAAGTTATATCTTTTAAGATTCCAGGTTAGGGTGAAATTGTAGTTCGAGCAGAAAAATTATTTTATCCTTCTAGTTTGATTTTTGCAGCTAAAGCTAGAAGGTTGATTAGGAAGAGATCTGAAGCTAATATTGCTTATGTTAATGATACACGACATTCAAGTAAGGTTTTGGGAGACATACCTACAGTGAGTGAGTTTTTGAATGTTTTTTTGGAAGAATTACCTAGAATACCACCAGAGAGGGAGGTAGAATTTGTTATTGATGTAGTTCTAGGTACGGTACCAATTTGTATTCCACCTTATAGAATGACACCTCTAAAATTAAAAGAGTTAAAGGTGCAACTTCATAAATTACTTGATAAGGGCTTTATTAGACCTAGTGTGTCACCTTGGGACACACCAGTTTTGTTTGTGAAAAAGAAGGATGGTACCTTAAGATTATGATAGATTATCATCGACAGTTGAATAAAGTGACTATCAAGAATAATTACCTGTTGCCTAGGATTGATAACTTATTTGATTAGTTGAGAGGAGTGGGTATTTTCTCTAAGATTGATCATAAATCAGGATATTATTAGATGAAAATTAAAGAGGTAAATATTTCGAAGACAACTTTTAATACTCGATATGGACATTATGAATTTTTGGTTAAGCCCTTTGGTTTAACTAATGCGCCAGCAGCTTTTATAGACTTGATGAATCGAGTCTTTAAACCCTATTTAGACCAGTTTGTAGTTATTTTCATTGATGATATACTAGTTTATTCTAGAAATAGAGAGGAGCATAATAAGCATTTGAGAATTGTACTACAGATACTAAGGGAGAATCAATTGTGCGCTAAATAATGGAAGTGTGATTTTTGGTTGACGAAAGTGGCATTTCTAGGTCATGTAGTGTAACATCCCAACGGCCCTGTGCTTACCACTCGGTCTTTCCACCCAGCCTGCTTCAAGGGATTGCTACAGTACTGCTTCCCCTCACGGTTCCACAGCAGGAATTTGTTTATTTGGCTCAAGTCAAGGGTCGCCTCCCTCATTTCAATCCCAAGACCTCCCCAAGAAGAGAGTCTTTTTCACTCAACAAGTACCATTTCTTCTACTATGATGGATAGATTCATAAAGAAATAGCCAAACAATATGCTCGAGCATTTTTACTGTATTTGCTTGGGTCTGCCATTTTATGCAGCACCGAATCTGCCATCCATCTGTCACTATTGAGGGCCCTTAATGATATAAGCATGGTACCACTTTATGGCTGGGGTGAAGCTGGCCTTACTTGTCTCTATCATGGACTAGACAAGATTTGCAAGAATAAGAAGTCTTTCATTGGTTTCATGGTGGTTGTCGAGGTACTCTTCTTCCACCATTGTCAATTCCATGCTTATAGTTGTATGAATTTGATTTTCATTGTTATTGCAGGTATGGGCATATGAGCATAATCTTTTGAGGGTGCCTGGCATTTTTTGAGAGAGAGTCGGGTATCCAAGGTTAAATTTTGGTTGTCAAATCATATAGCAGTTCTTGGCTCTCACCATGTACACACCCAGGGCTATCTCTCAAGTTGCTTAACCTGGGGCCAGGTAAAATAATATTAGTATACTTTAAAATTTATGTAAAATGTTTACTTACCTTATGTCATCCTCTAGATCAATTTGGCTTGGTGGAACATGGAATAGAGGACGAATTGGACTTCTTCCATGAACGCTGCACTGCCTTTACAACATACCTGCCGAGTCATTGCTGACCCTATGTCTAGCGGTTGGTTTCTCGGGGAGAGAGTGTATGAGTGGTTCCTTTGTCCTGAGCGATGGAGGATCCTGATGAATTGCCCAGAGTTTACTTTAAATATTGCATCAATGCCGGAGAATGCATGATGGTTAGCTCGGCACGGTTATGACGTTGAAACCTTTCTTTACCACCTGGTGCATCATATACCTAGTTTATTCAAGTAGGGCTCTTAAACTTTGGCGTATCTCCTATTAGCATCCGAGAAATTCCCGAGGAAGATGAGGATAAAGAGGTGTATCATGGAGAGTGAAGAGGGTTCATCCCGCATCCCGAGGCTAGCACCTCTCAAGTAAACTTTTACCATTCTGGCATTGCAATTGCTCCTTTCTTAACTTATTTTGACTGTTTTAATGATTATTTCAAGCTACTGGCTCATTTGGTCATGAGGTTGGACCTTCCTCTGTTGCTCCTCCATTTGCTCATTCTTATCAACCGGAGATGCTATCTCATTCGCAAGGTGTTGATATAAGTTATCTGGTAGGTTATCCTGTTCCATGATGATTTATGCTACATGTATGCACGATGATTATGTTTGCTCTTACCCTTTCCTTTCTGACTCACAATGAATGCTTGAGGAACAAAATAAAAAATTGCAAGAAGAGTTAGCTGCTAGTCATCAACAGGTTGCACATTTAGAAAAATTATACCATCAGTCAAAACAAGACTTTTGAGACTTTTGGTTCCAGGGAATGAGGGATCCTGGGGCTTCATCTTCTAGGGAGTCCCAAACTGATAACCATGAGATTACTTCATCTACTTCAGATGAGGACCGTTGCAGATCTAAATTCCAGGGTAATAGAGATTCAGTTGCTCCTTCTTCGGGTGGACTCGGGATAGATGATATGCGTCCTCCTCCAACAGGCGATGACTTTTTTAAAATTTTGTTTGATCATGATCCACCACCTCCTTCTCAATGATCCATCATTATTGTATTAATTGAGAAAATATTGTAATAATAATAATAATAATTATTATTATTATTATAATTTGCACTTTTATTGCAACATTTGACTTTTATTTTTTATATTTTTACTATTATTATTATTTTTTATATTTTTTATTTTTGCATTGTTAATATTATTATTTCTACAGTATAATCATTGTTCCTTCCTCTCACAATTCAGAATTCCATGGTAGCATTAATTCACAAAGCCAAAGGCAACGCGGCGACTCAAAACCTTTTCGTCATTGATTTCCTATCCTTGCACGTCTTGGTCTCAAGCCATTCCTTATCAACTTGGTATGGCCAATCACCCTATATAAATCCTCTTTCTATGTTATGACCCCATACAGAAGCCAAATTTTTTTTCACAAATTTCCATCAAAAATCTTTTTAACAATTCTAATTTCCCTTCAATTGTCCACAATGACAGAACTCAATTTGAAGAAAATAAAATGTTTATTTAAAAATATGAAAGTCATTCAATGGGAACAAATATCTTGGTCTAAAATCAATACTTTGATGTGCTTTCAAAATATTAAATTGGACCATTCTTTTTTACATGCCATGGTTTCCTTTTGGAATGTGAATTCTAGGACATTTAAGATAAATGGCTTTGAGATATGTCCAATGATTAAAGAGTTTGATGCCATCCTTGGATATCCAAGTAATCAACCAATGGTGTTACATATATTGATTTCCAAAACTCAACAAAAGATGCAAATATTTTTTCATCTTTCAAAGCCCGAAGTTTTACAGTTGATGAGAGGTGAGAAAATTCTGCTTGGTCCCTTGATTGACTTTTGCATTTCTCATTTAGCTCCTACCAAGGCATGGGAATGTATGCTTTGTCTATGCTTGCTTAACCAATTCTTGCTTGTTTCTTTCGATGGCAATATCAATCCATGAATATTGGATATCATGGACCAAATGGAAGGAGGCTTGTCGCCGATACCCTTGATTTTAGCTGAGACTTTAGTTGGACTGGACCAACTTAAATCGGGATTGTTAAGGAGATTAGTCGGGAGTCCATTGCTACTTCAGGTAATTACCTAAACTGCCCTTTTAGGTTTTCAATTTAGACTCCTTTTTTTATTATTATTGCTCTAATTTTTGCCTAGTTTGCCCTTGTGGTTTTTCAGAACTAGCGAGCCACCCTAATTTTTGCGTAAGCCGCCCTTGTAGGTTTTAAACTTAGTGGACATTTATTTATTTATTTTAATTCTTTTCTTGTACTTACAGATTTGGCTTCAGGGGTGTCTCTGCTTGCTTGACACTCCATCTATGGATTTTGCCAGATATTTGTCGCGACATCACTCTGCTAGGAAACTACTCCACCCTGCTTCTTCATATGTCGACTAGGTTGACTGGATCCACTCATGCACTGCAGTCAACATCCATTGGTTAGTAACTTGGTGGAAGATTCCTCATATCACCATTTGGACATATCATATGTATGTTCCTCTCATTGCTCTTCGTCGAGGTACTTGCTATGATCCTCGCCGGCTTGACCATCAGTATGGAGCTGAGCCTCGAGGTTCCAATTTTACTCCTGATTTGGACATGCCTCGCCTAACTAAAGCTTACTTGGATCGGCTGAGGCAAAGCTGGCCTGCACACTACACTTATCGTCTGCTATAGATTTTACATTTGCCACTTTCTTTAGAAAGAATATTGTTAGGATATAAAAATAATGAAAACAATAATAAGAGATGTTTCTTTTCCTTTTATAATTTGTCATCACCTTTCACTATTGTGTTTATTTATTTTATCTGTATCTGGTCAAATAATTAAAATAGTGCACATAGAATAATTTTAATATTAATTCTATTTTATTAAATTACAGAACAACCAAACATAAAGTCAACATACACAAGATTACTCCTATAACAAATTAGCCCTTTCGGGTTTTCTAATTGACGTTTTTCTCTCGCTAAGCCCTAATTGTTGCCTAACTCGCCCTTTCTAGTTTTTGAAACTAGCAGACTACTCTAACTTTTGCGTAAGCCGCCCTTTTGGGTTTTTAATCTAGCGAGCACTTTTTTTCCTTTTTTCACTTTTTTTATACATAAAACCTCTTCAACCTGTCAATGTTCACTGGCTCACTAAACTCGTTCCTATCCATGTCTAATAATTTGACTGCACCCTTATTCATGACTTATTTCACAACATATTGTCCTTCCCAACTAGCCCTAAATTTCCCTCTTAGATTATATACATTAGGTTTACATTGCTTCAACACTAAGTCGCCAACTCTGAGCTTTCTTATCTCAACCCTTCTATTGTAGGCCCAAGCTATCTTCTTTTGATATAGTTGATGATTATATAGTGCTTTTAACCTCCTCTCCTCTAGTAAAGCTAATTATGTGTACCTGGTCACTATCCATTTCCCTTCTCAGGCAGTTTAGCATCTAAGACCACTCTTAATGACTTTATCTCAATTTCAATTAGCAACACTACCTCCATCCCATAAACCAAAGAGAACGGTGTCATTCTAGTCGGCGTTTGTACACTTGTTCTATATCCTCATAAAGCAAAAGCAAGCATCTCTGACCAATCTCTATATGTCTTGGTCATCTTGGATAGAATCTGCTTAACTGTCTTTTTTGTTACTTATACCGTACCATTAGCCTTTGGTCTATAAGGGGAGGATTGGTGATGATGGATTCGGTACTTCCAGAATAAGTCTTTAACTGCACCTTGAAACTATACCCCATTGTCTGATATCACACTATACGGTATCCCATACCTGCAAATGAGATTCTTTTCAATAAATCTAGCCATTTGCCTTACCCCTAGTTTGTTGAAAGATTCGACTTCGACCCATTTTGAAAAATAATCTACCACTATTACAATGAAGCGGTGACCATTTTAGGCTGTCGGATGTTTCTCTCCTATAATGTCAATCCCCCAAGTTGCGAATGGCCAAGGTGAAGATATAGAATGCAAATCTTCAGGAGGCATGTTATTCAAATTACAATAACTCTGACATTGCTAGCACTTCTTCACAAACTCAATCCAATCTCTCTCCATGGTCAGCCAGTAGTAACCTTGTCGAATTATCTTCTTAACTAGGGCTAAACCACTCATGTGTGGATCACAACTTTCCGTGAGTATTTTTGACATAATATGCTCCATTTCAGGCTTCCTCAAGCATCTCAAGTGCACCCCATCAAGCCATCTTTGATATAACTCTCCATGAAAGGTGATGTATTGTAAAGACCATCATCTTATGGCTCTTCTTTCTTTCTTTGTTGCTCCCAATGGGTATTCCTTCTGCTCCAAAAACTATCTTATAGTGTCATACTACACATCATAGTTTGTATCAATTTCCATGATTGTCTCATATTCATAGCAAGGAGTTGATGAATTGGTCAAAATCAGAGGCTTATGGAATAAGTTGACAAGATTTTTCCATATCGAAGCCAATGTGGCTAGGGCATTAGCCATATGGTTTTCTTCTCTTGGTAGGTGTATAAACATGCACTCCTTAAAGTTCTTCTTCATTATGGTCAGGTAATAGTGGTATGGTTTTAGCTTCTCTTCTTTTAACTCCCACTCTCTATTTACATGGGATACTACCAACAATGAATCACCAAAGACTTGCACCTTATCAACATTCATAATCATTAAGGTTTCCAAACCAAAGATACATGCTTCATACTCCACCATATTATTGGTCGCCCTTAACTTCAACTTCTTGGCTAAAGGGATAAGTCCCCTTCGGGCGATTATAGTATGACTCCCAAACCTGCTCCTTTCCTATTCACTACTCCGTCAAAATACATTTTTCATTCTATGGCTTTTAAATGTTCATTGGGAAATTCTAAGATTACCTCTTCACTATTCGGTAATGGTTGTTGGCCTAGGAATTATGCTACCGCTCTATCTTTAATTATTTTCCTAGTTACATACTCAATCTCAAATTCTTCCAATATTATCAACCATCACCCATACTTCCCAATCAAAGAGGGTGTCTCCCTTAAGTACTTTATCGGATCCAACCTGAAAATTGCTTGCACACTATAAGATTGAAAGTAATGCCGCAACTTCTTATAAGACCAAACTACAGCTATACAAGTCTTTTCAATGATACTATACTTAATTTCTTAAGGTAGGAGCTTTCTACTCAAATAGTAAACTGCGTGCTCAATCCTAACTCATTTGCTTGGGCTAGCATGGCTCCTATTGACTCTTCTTCTACTACTAAGTATAGTAATAAGGGTTTACCGGGTTTAGGTGGTTTCAAAATAGGTGAATTTAGTATATACTCCTTTATATGTTCAAAAGGTCTTTTAACACTCTTCATTCCACATGACTGGCCAATTCATTTTAAGCAATTTGAAGACAGGTTCACAGATTGTGGTGAGCTTAGCTATAAACTTGCTAATGTACTGCAATTTGCCAATAAACCCCCGAACTTTTCTCTCCATCTTAGGGGCTAGCATATCCCTGATCGCCTTAACCTTGTCAGTGTCAATCTCAATGCCATTTGAAAAAATCACATGTCCCAACAATTTGCCTAAGGTAACCCCAAACACACACTTCTTTGGGTTTAACCTTAGCTTATACTTCACTGCTCTCTCGAAGAATAATTCTAGGTTTTGGAAGTGTTGCTCCCTTGTGTCCGACTTCACCATCAAATCATCAACAGACATTTCGACTTCTTTATGCATCATATCATGAAATAATGTGGTGGCCATCCTTTGATAGGTTGCTCTAGCATTCTTTAACCCAAATGACATTACCATTTAACAAAATATACCCCATGTAGTAATGAAGGCAATTTTGGCTTTATCCTCTTGGGCCATTAACACTTGGTTGTATCCAGAAAATCTATCTACAAATGAGTTTAGCATGCTAAAGGCTGCACTATCAATAAGAACATCTATATGGGTTAAAGGAAAATCATCTTTAGGAGAAGCTTCGTTTAAATCTCTATAGTCCACACAGACCCTAATTCTTCCATCTTTCTTTGGTATGACCACTATGTTGGTTAGCCAATCTGGATAATCTATCACTTCAAGGAACTTTACTTGTATTTGTTTAGTGACTTCTTCTTTAACCAATTCAGTCCATTCAATTCTTAACTGCCTAAGCTTTTGTTTGATAGGTTTCATGTGAGTGTAAGTAGGGATCAGATGCTCGGCCATGTCTCAATCTATTCCAGGTATATCCTCATAAGACCAAGAAAATACTTCTTCATATTTTTTAAATATTTTTTCAAGTCTCTCTCTCTCTCTTATCAGGAGTAAGGTCGGATGCTATGCTAATATTTTTAGGATTTTTGGTTGTTCCCAATTTAATGATTGTGTATTGACAGAGTAATATTATAGATGCTCATGTAACTACTATTTGAATGTATGCAACCATCAAGAGAAACATCACACAAGTAAGCAAAATAAAACTTTATTGCATTCATTTTGGAAAAGAAAACATCATCATCCTCATATAAAGTAGACAAATCAAAATCAAAATAAAAATCATTGTTCTCAAAATCATAAAGCAGATCATCTTCAAACTTCTCTTCAACTAGGGCAGTAATCTCCTCTAGAGTCTTTTCGGCTTTCAGGATAACTTTCTTCTCTTCTTCCAGATTGGGCTCCTTGTTGGATGGCAGGGTGAGCTCTATCTTCACTTGTTCCACTAACTCGGCAACATCAGTAAAAATCTCAAAATTTGGGATCAACTTTCCCATGAACATGATTGGCTCGGGCTTTCCTTGGAGTGGTCCTGTGTTTGGAGCTTTAACAAAGATCTCTTCAAGTGGTGGTAAGCTCATTTTCTCATTCTTCTTTGGATGAACATCTTTGCTAGCTTCTTCATACCCTAACCCTTTCTTGGAAGTTTGAGTCTTGAATTCTAAAAGCTTTGTCATTCCGGCCTTGACCTTTTTAAGACCAGCACCATGATGGTAGCTCATGTTTTTCATCATGTTCAAGACCTTGGAGTCCACTACTTCATTATCAAAAATTGCAGCTACATGGAAACCATTGAGAGACCTCTCAATCATTAGAGCATTGATCACCTCATTAACTTCAGCCTTGATGACCACCGTCTCTTCTCCATTAGGGAATTTGATCTTTTGATGAAGGGTGGAAGGAACTCCACCAAGAGGATGAAACCATGGTCATCCCAAAAGTAGAGTAAAAGTAACAGGTATGTCCACAACCATAAATTCAACAATAGATTCAATTGGACCAACCTTCACAACAGATTTGAAAGTCCCCTTGGCATGACTCTTGGTATTGTCATAAGCCCTAATGGTTACATCAGTTGGGCTTAGACATAGCTAGCTTTGGAAATATTTTAAGTGGACAAATATTTATGGCTGACCCATCATCAACAATCACATATAGAGTCCTCTTTCCTTTGATTTCTACTTTGATAAAGAGAGGATGGATGTGATCTCTCCCCTCTTTTGGTAAATCTGCATCTGAGAAAGATACCATTCCCATATTAACTTCGCTCTTCTTTTGAATATCTTCATGCGTCATCACTCCTTAAACCTTCATGAAGTTAACCATCTCCTCCGATGTTATAGAGGCAGAAATTAGCATGCTAGCCAAGGCCTTGGCCATATTTTCACGGTGCTTTTTCAAAGTGGCCAATAAGTCCCAAATACTGACTCTTGCTTGGGTTCTCTTTAACTGCTTAAGCACAATTTCATCTTCCTCTTCTTTATTCCCAACTTCAGCTTCCTTTCCTTTATTAGTTTCTACTTCCTTGGGTGGTGGCCTTGCAAAAGGCTTACCAGATCTAGTGTTCATCACTTCATCTTCTTCAGGCTCGGACCAGGTCCATTCCTCCTTCTTAGGTACAAGATCATTATCACTATCGTTTGAATCCCAAAACTCATTCACAACACAGATTGCTACTTCTTTATCCACTATAGCTTATTCAACTTTGTTAAATACCACTTCTTTTTTGGTTGCTTCTTCATCCACATCTTGGAAAGAAGACATGACAAAACTTTCATGCAAACCTCCTCCAATCATGAAGGTTGCCGATGGTGGTACTCTATTGAACCTTGGCAATGGATTGTCTTTGGTGTTTGGATTGTTGGGCTCAGGCAGCTTCCCACTATCAATCAAATTTTGGATCTCATACCTCAACCTCACACATCTATCTGTATTGATTTTGCTTGATAGATGAGAAGTTGGGTTGGTGTTGGTGATGGAAGAGTAAGATTGGTGTTTAGTGAAATTGTTTCTGTTTTAGGATTAGTAAAGGCTGTGACTTGTATGATTTTTAATTAATTTTAGAAAAATGTTCTTGAAGTGAATTTTTGATATGTTGTGCCTCTATGAGTCTAGAATGACTGAAAAATATGTTGATTCGATTTTGGATAGGTTATGAGTTTAGAAAGATTATTTTTATTAAACCTGTTCCAGCAGGTACCTTAACTGAGACAGCTATATTTCGGGATTTTTAATAAAATGTAAAAAAATCATATCCAATTGAATTTTAGAATTTTTAGTCAAGTAGATTATTTTATACAATTTTTCAAAATAAGGATAAAATGGAGTTTAAAAACCAGAATGTACTATTTATGGTTAGGGTTTTAATTCTTTGTTTTTCTTGCATTGCTTTGGTTCTCCAAAGGTAGGTTGGTCCTTAAACCTAACCCTAAAAACTTTAAATACACTTGAATCAATGAATGTTATAATCAATTGTTCTTTGCCCTAATTGCATTGTTGAGATTGAACAATGTTATGTTGTGCATTGTGAATGGTAATGTGTTTCATGAGTAATGTGGAATGAAATGTTGATATTTATGAATGATGCTATGTGAAATATAATGTGATCATGGATGAGATATATATATACTTGAATAATGAGATGTTATATTGTGAAATGAAATGTGAAGCCATTGTTATTGGCTAAGATGATGTAATTGAAAGAAAGAAGGCATGTTTGCCTAAATGTGATGAGAATTGAGAATGGAAATGAATTGTTTGTTTAATATGTTATTCAGTTTCAGAGTTCTGGATTTGGGTGGCATGCCTAAGAAATGATGAAAGGTAACAGTCTTGCCGGGTTGAGGACCTCCTCATAGGTGTTGAGTTGATGGTCCAAGAGACTGGGTCTGTTACACTATGAGAATTGTGAATATGAGATATATGATTGTAACAGTCTTGCCGGGTTGAGGATCTCCTCAAATGTGTTGAGTTGATGGTCCAAGAGACTGGGTCTGTTACACTAGGAGAATTGTGACTATGAACCAAAGCAGTAACTCTGAACTCTGAATATCGTATTAAATACTTGTTGGGCCCATAGGTGTCAAGGTTATATGAATGTCCTAAATAATGTTATGAGTTAATGAAATAAGATGTTGGTTATTGAGTATGATTGAGTAATGTTGGATGTGGAAAGATGTTGAAATGTGGTATGCTCATATGACTATGATTTGTGAAATGCATAATTGTGTGGTTAACTTTATATTTATGATGTTGATCTTATCAATAACATATGTGGCATTGCATTTCATTAAAGCATACTGTTAGCATGTTTTATCTTACTAAGCCGTTGGCTTAGCGCGATAGTGTTTAATCGCGCAGGTAGTAGAGTGGATAGAGTTGAACCCGAGAGTTCATCAAGACCTAGTGAGAGTAGACCTTGAAGAATCCATTTTGGGAGCTTAAAGATCAGAGCAGACTTGCCAATCATGTATAAATTTTATGTGTTGTAAAACTTGAGTTTTGATGTATATGAATTTGTAAATATGTAAATATTTTATAACTTCCGCTGTGTAATATTTAAATATGGGGGTTGTCACAAAACCTTTATTTTATGTTGTACTAGAAGTGTAAATCCTTTTTGCAGGTTGTAGTTGAGGTTACAAGGGGGATTTATTGGGAGTGTACTGAGAATGATTTTGTTTGCATTGGTTTGTGTAAAATGTTTTTAAAAATAAGAAAAAAACCGGTTTTGTCGACACTTGGGACTCAATTTTTAGGCGAAACTATGGCAAAAATTTTGTAAAAAAAAATCGGAACTAAAATTGACTAAGTAAAATTGGTAGCAACATTAGGTTAGTGTGGCGCCTCTACTCAGCTTACATATGTAGGTTGGGAAGGGGTGTTACATCTTACAATTTTAAAACTAAGACAAATAAAAGAATATTCAATCATCTAATTATAAATAAAAGCAAACCATTCATAAAATAAAATAAACCATTCATCATTAACATATAACAAATCACATAATCAAATAAATAAATAAAATTAGAATTCAAGCCATTAAATAAATAAGGTTAAGGTTTAATATTTAAGATTTAAGAAATTAGGGTTCTGGGATTTAAAGTTTGAGGAAATAGGGTTTTGGTTATGGCGTTAGGCTAATGGGAGTACTGGGTGTTGGTTTAATAAATTATGATCTCTAAATTTTGGCTTTGAGGAATTAAGGTTTTGGCATTTAGAATTAGGGTTTAAAGAATTTAGGGTTTGGGAAAAAAGATTTAGGATTTTTTTAAAAATAAAGCACTTTAGGGTTTGTTTGAACAATAATTTATGGTTCTAGAAGAAGAGCTTAAGAATTTGGGATCTAAGGTTTGAAAGTTAATTTTTAGGGTTACTGGATATTTGGAAAATAGATTAGGATTTAAGAAAGCAATTTTGAATCTTAGAATTTTAGAAAATAATTTAGGGTTTTGATAATTGCAAAACTATTTTGGGGTTTTAGGAATTACAAGGCAAATTAGGGTTTGGGTCTTAGAGTTTACCGGAGTTAGGGTTTTATGAAAACATGATTATTACAAAAACTTTAAGACCACTTTAATATGGATTTTTTGATAAATACTTATATGTAATATGACAACTAGACATTTAAAACATTATTTGAATAATCTAATGCTGTGGTGATTTAATGGAACAAGCTACTGTGAAGATTTAAAAACAGAATTAATTAAGATTTAGGGTTTGAATAACTTAGGGTTTAAGAAATTAGATCTGTGTTTTGTGGTTTTAGAAAAGTGTAATTAGGGTTTTAGTTTTTAAAAATATATTTTACGGGTATTAAGGCATAAGGGTTTTTGAAAAATGCTTTTTAGGGTTTTAAATAAAGTTTGGATAGTAAGTAGAACAATTGATCAAATAACAAAAACATGCATGTTTAAACAATTTATCAAATTGTATGATGAAGCTACTGTAAACATAAGCAAAGAAATAGAGATTCAAACCTCCGTTGTTGGTTCCACCATAATCTTTGAATTCTGGTTGAACAATAATAAAGACAGTGTAGGTTGCCTTTGCTGGATCGTTGCTGCTTGCTCACTGCCTCTTGCTCCTTCAAGGTTCTTTTTTTGGCCAAAAAATCCAAAAGTCCAAAGTCCGATAAAAAATTTTACATCCTTCATTCTGTGCCTTTAATGTGGTATTTATAAGAAAAAAAATAAAAAACCTAATACTAATTGGCTAAGAAAATAACAACTTTTTAGGAAATAAAATTAAAAACTAAGAAGAATAGGGTTTTAGCAAAACCGAGCGCGGGCTGGGCGTGCAAAAGTGCACTGGCAAAGAAGTTCTGCAGGCGTTGGACGCGGGCCAGTTAATTTGCCGTAGGAAAAATCTGCGGCGAATTGGCTTGTGGCCAATTCGTCGTAGGTTTTTCCTACTGTGAATTGGCCGAAGCCAATTCGTTGCCAGCGACGAAAAATTTTCGTCGCCGATCATTCCATCGCCGATTTTTATTTATTTATTTATTATCCTTTTTTATTATTACTTTTTTATTTTTATTAAAAATAAATATTATAAGTAATAAATATTATTAAAATAAATATTATTTAATTAAAATATCACAAAAATTATTTTGGACTGTTTAAAAATATCGGATTGTACTGGGTCAAAAATTAAGGGCTACAAGACCCTTATTTTTTGACCAAGTTCAGTCTGAAATTTTAAAATAGTCTGAAATAATTTTTATAATAATTTTTATTTATTATTTAATATATTAAATGAAAAAAAGAAAATTATAAATATTTATTTTAAATATAATATTTATTTTTAATAATAAAAAAAATATATATATATAAAATAAAAAATAAAAATCGGACAAAACGGGGCCCAATTCGTTGCAGCTTGCATCTTCGGCCTTTTTTTGCCAAAATCTTATTTTACTCGATTTTCTTATTTTACTTGGTTTTTTTTTTATTTTTCCTAAACAGTTTGTATTTCCTTATCAAAATAGTATTAGCTTTTTTTATTTTCCTATAAATAACACGGTTATAAGAATTACAAAGGGGGCGACAAACTTTTAAAAAACTTTGGACTTTTCATTTATTTTTGGAATAACAGCGGACTTTTGGAAATTATTCAGAGACTGAGACTTTTGAAGGACACTTGGACGTGGGATTTTTGCTTTTGGAACTTTGGACGACAACAATTAAAACAAAAGGGGCAGAAACTAGGAATTTTCAACAGAGATCCAGTAACTCTTAGCAAGAGGAAGTAACGAGAGAGCAACCTTCACGAACTTTTAACTTGAATGGACTTTTGCAAATTATTCAGGGACTTTTAAAAAATTTTATTGAGAGACTTTTTTCAGTAGAGGGATTTTTAGACTTTGGCAATTTTTCCTTTCGGACTTTGGTTTTTTAAAAAAGACTTTTGGGATGGTAGAGAACGTTTAATAACTTTTGGCTGAGACTTTGGAATTGACTTTTTAAAATTGGAGAGGCAGCAGTTATTAGGAATTTGGATTAAGAATAGGGTCAGAGAGAAAAAAAGAGATCAAAAGAAAATAACAACCAACCAGAAGGCAGTGCTATACGCAGCTGTCTTGAACTTTTTTCGACTAAGATTTACAAGCTTAAATATTGGTGGAACGTACGACGAAGGTTTGTAATCTTTTATTTAAATTGTTTTTCGGATTACAGTAATTCAAATACTCCTTTTCATTGTTTTATTTTCATTTTTGTTTCATTGTTTTATTTAAATTGTTTCAACTATTCTTTAAACCCTTAAATATCACAGTAACAAAAATATATTTTCAAAACCCTAAAACCCTAATTTTTAAACATAAACCCTCTAAACCCTAATTTCATTCAAGAAACTTTAATTTAAGGTGCATACCCTAAAATTATTTATTTATTACTTTATTTAGTTTTATATTTGATTATGTAGTTTATTATATGTTTTGATGATCAATTTATTTAATTTCAATGTTTGATTTGTTTATCATGGATGGATGTTTTCTTTATTATTATTATTATTATTATTATTATTATTATTATTATTATTATTATTTGTTTATCTTAGTATTAATAATGTAAGAGGTATGTTTCCACTTTATGGGTACCTCATTAATTAAACTTTATTTAATTTAAATTGTTTCTATATTTTGGGATTAATGTAAAGGATACATTTCCACCTTTCGGTGGTTGTCCTATTTAGTTTTAGAGATGGACGATGTAAGGACATGTTTTCATCCTCAGATGGGTGTCTATTTATTTGTTTTGTTTGAACATTGTATTGATTTTTAATAAATTATTTATTTATTCTTATGATTGCATGTATCATGGACAATATCATTATATTTAAGAATTTTATAATATTAAGACATGAAAAGGAGGTCGTTCCAATGAACCGGTCGCTGTAGGGGTGCTGGGCCATTTCTCACCTTCCCTACGCATACCTAACTTTCCGAACCCATTAGGGGGTTGGGGATTCCTTAGAAATTGAGTCATCTACCCCTTTCTTTTTCTCGACCTGTCCGGGTAGTGACTCCATTTTCTTCGGGCTTAGGCCTATGTTCTCTAAGGCCCTGAGCCTATTGTGCCGATGTCGCAAGAGTCATTCCATGTGGGAGTGGGGATAAAAATCCCCGTTCACATACTCGATGAACTAGCCTAACTTTTTTATAAGCTGCCCTTCTAGGTTTTCAACTTAACATGCTTCCCTTTTTTCTTTCTTCTTTTTCTCTCTTTTTTTTTGTCTCTTTTTTTTTTTATCTTGGCACTAATACTTGGGGGAAATTGATTTTTATTAATGATTTAGATGAACCCAAAGGGTTGCCTATGTATCTTTCTTATATTAATTGAACAAATGAAATAGTGCATTTTCTTTTAAGAGATTTGAGTTACAATGCATTAAATATAATATCTCTTAAGCTGACTGAGGTTGATTGGGCTTGCAAATTCTATACCATCTAGGTCTGCTAGGATTACATCCCTACTTGATATGATCTTCTTCAATAGGTAGGTCCTAACCTAATTTGGCCCGAACTTCCCTTTAGGTTCATAAACTTGAGCCTTGATTTCTTTTAAAACCAAAATTCCTTCATGCAAACCTCATTCTTTAATCTTTTTATTGAAATACCTGGCCAGTTTCTGCAGATAACCCTGCATTTTGAAAAAGGCATTCATCTTCTTCTCTCCTATCACATTTAGTTTCTCATGATACCCTCTGATACACTCAATTTCTATCAACTGGCATTCCTGCAAGACCTGAGCTGATTGTACTTCAATCTTAATTGGCAGAACAACCTCCATACCACAAACTAAAGAATACGAGGTTACTCCAGTCGGTGTCCAGATAGAAGTATGGTATCCCCAAAGTGTAAAAGGCATTTGTTCATGCTAGTTTTTATGATTGTTGATCTTTTTTTGCTGGATACTCTTAATAGTTTTATTGGTAGCTTCCATAGATCTGCTAGTCTGAGGCCTATAGAGTGAGGACCAATAGTGCTATATCTTCTACTTTTCCAAATAGGAGACTACTTCTTTCTAAAAATGGGACCTATTATTTATAATAACCTCAAAAGGAACTACAAACCGATAAAGGATATTGGTTTGGATAAAATGAGTAACCCTTTGGAATTGAGAATTATAAAAGATTTTACATTAATCGATTTGGTGAAGTAATCAACTACAAGGATATATTCATGCCCCTTGGTGGACTTTGTGCTAATCTTGCCTATTGCATATAATCCCCAGGTTGCAAAGGGAGATGATGAAGCAATTGTTGCAACGGCAAGAGTAATTGATGTGTCTACTTGGCATAAATCTAGTCGTTATGGCATTCTTTTACAAAGGCCATACAATCTTGATATAAGGTCAACCAGTAATGTCCCAGCTTCATGATCATTTTGGCCAAGTATTTACCACTCATGTGCGGTCTAGATTCTCCCCTATGAACCTCCTACATTACCTATTTAGCCTCCCTTTTAGTAAGGTATCTCAAATGGATATTATCCTAAGTGTGTTGGTATAGCACATCATCATTTAGGATGAAGTGAGTAGCCAATTGCCTCAAGGGCTTTCTATTTTACTTTGTTGCACCATCTGGATATTCACCTTCCTTAATAAATCTAAGGATATCCCAGTGCCAAGTTTTTCATTTTCTTCTTCCTAAATGTTCAAGTAGAAAGCGAGCTTTTGTTGTACCTCAATTATAATAGGTTTGACCACCATTCTACTATCCTTGTCTATTATTGAAGTGAAGGTTGCTAAGGCATCAGCAAATTGGTTTTTAACCCTCGATAAATAATAAAATGAAAGCTCTAAAAACTATTGAGCTAGATCATTAAGATGCTTATGGTAATGAACCAAGCATTTTTAAATTTTCCATTTTATTAATGCATGAGACACTATCGGAGCTGAATCCCCATATACTTCTAGGTAAGAAATCCCAAGTTTCAAAGCAGCATCAAGCCCTATGATACAATCTTCATATTCTGCCTCATTGTTGGTAACCTCAAAGGTTAAATTCATAGTGAGAGATAATAGCTTCCCAGAATGAGAAACTAACACTGTACCAACTTTAAATCCTCTATTATTAGAGGCACCATCAAAGTACATCTCCTAAGTATCAACTTCTGCTTGTAATATAGCCTCATCTGGGAATTTGAGTTCTTCCATTTCATCTTGGACCAGTGCAACTATTAATTGATCTGCAATAACACTCCCCTTTGTTGCCTTGTAAGGGATATTCTTGAAGACAAAAGTATCAAGAACAATCATCCAACATGCCATTCTACTATCTAGAACTAGTTTCTCCATCAAGTGCTTAAGAGGACTACTTTCTGCTATGACATAGGTGGTGTATGAATTGAGGTCATGTTGGAGTTTACAATAGACCCAAACTAAAGCTAAGCAAAGGTGCTCAATTTGGGTATAGTTGAGCTTATACCAACCATCTACTTGCTTAGGTAATAGATGAAAAACCTTTTTCTGCTCTGCTTGTTCTTGTGCCAAAATTGCCCCCATTGCTTCAATGGTCACTTGATAAATACAATAACAGGGGCTGGCAAGGCTGAGGTGGCTATATAATTGAAGGATTCAAGAGGTACTCTTTAATCTTCTCAAAGGCCTTCTAAAAATACGGATTCCATTTTTTAGAGGCCCTCTTTCTTAGGAGCTTGAAAATGGGACCACATGTGTTGGCTAATTGGGCTACAAATCGATTGATATATTAGAGGTGTCCTAGGAATCCCCTGATTTTCTTCATTCTTGTGGGAGGCATATGTAATACCCCATTTTTGGTGTACATTGGAATAGTAGTTATGAGAAGATATGTTGGTAAAATATGTAAAGAAAATATTATAAGAGATAGATGTATATGAAGGATGATATGTATATATGGTATTTGAAAAAAATATGGGAAATATAAATACAATATATAAGAGATATACATATAGCAACATATACATCACATATACATGATGTATATATTGGTGTATGAAAAGTAAGTTGTAAATAATAATAATAATAATAACAAGAGAAAAAGAAGAAAAGGAAGTCAAAAGGGAATGACAAGTGTGTGGTGAAGAATTTTTAAGGGATTTAATTATATTATATATATATATAAGATAAGAGTGAAAAAAGAAGAAAAGATCTTCTTTCTTTCTTTCTTTCTTCTTCTTCTTCTTGAACTAGAGAGAGAGAGAGAGAGAGAGAGAGAGATGTGATTTTGTTGGCATACACATCAAATTCTTAAGGGCTTTAAGAGAATTGAAGGTGGATATTGAAGATTTGGCAGAGAATTCAAGTAAGTGTTCATTTCTTTGTGTTGATTTCTATTGATTGAGTTCATATTTGATATGGTTAGTGTATGAAGATGATGATAATGAAAGATTGAAGTATATATATATATGTTGAATTGGTATTTAGATGATGATAATATGGTTATTTGTGAGGATGATGATGGATTGTTGAAATTTTTTAGTAAGGGTTTAATATAAATGAGTTGGAGAATTGAGTAATTGATATATGAATGATGTATATAATGATTATTATTATGATATGTTGAAGTTATATAAGTGTTAAATTAATAGGTGATTTATGTGTTTATAAACCAAGATGTTGATTAAGGGTGTTGTAGTATGGATTTTAGAGTGATTGTGTTTTCATGGATGAGAGTTCAGAATGTATAATTCTTGCCTAACATGGTCAGTGACACGGCCATGTCGTTGGGCGTGTCAATGGTACTGAGTTTGACGTTTGTGACACGACCAATAACACGGCCATGTTACTGAGCGTGTCATAGCTACTGTGAGATAAAGTAATTGACACAGCCATGAACACGCTCGTGTTGTTGGGCCTGTCAATGTTTCTGTGAAGCAAAATGAGTGACACGTCCAGGGACACGCCCGTGTTACTGAGCGTGTCAAAATTTATGTATTGTTGGTTTAGGGCACGATCAGGGACACGCCCGTTAGTTATTATTCTTATTTTCTTATGTGTATTACTAAGTGAGTGTGTATAATCACCTTTGGATTAGGTTTTGAAGATTTGATTTGCCCTAATCCAAGTGTTGAAGGATTCATGGAAGAGGAACACTACAAAAATATTCGGCATTTGCGACGGAAATATGCGACGGACATGTTTCCGTCGCAAATTTGCTATGGATCTGCGACGGATTTGCGACGGAAGGACAAGTCAGAGGAATTTTGAGAAATTGGTCGCAAATCCGTTGCAAATCCGTCGCAGATCTGCGACGAAAATCATTCCGTCGCAAATAATCGTCGCAAAAGTTGGCGCGGAAACTTGGCGCAAAAGAGAAAACACTAAAAAAAACCAATTTGCAACAGAGATCTGCTACCGTCTATTGCCGTCGCAAATTTCACTATAAAAATATTCAGAATTTTGTGAAAGAAATCTGCGACGGACATATTTCCGTCGCAAATTTGCTACGGATCTGCGACGGAAGGACGAGTCAGAGGAATTTTGAGAAATTGATTGCAAATCCGTTGCAAATCCGTCGCATATCTGCGACGAAAATCATTCCGTCGCAAAATAATCATCGCAAAAGTTAGCGCGGAAACTTGGCGCGAAAGAGAAAACACTAAAAAAACCAATTTGCAACGGAGATCTGCTACCGTCTATTGCCGTCGCAAATTTCACTATAAAAATATTCGGAATTTTGCGACGAAAATCTGTGACGGACATGTTTCCGTCGCAAATTTGCTACGGATCTGCGACGGATCTGTGACGGAAGGACGAGTCAGAGGAATTTTGAGAAATTGGTCGCAAATCCGTTGCAAATCCGTCACAGATCTGCGACGAAAATCAGTCCGTCGCAAATAATCGTCGCTAAAGTTGGCGGGATTACTCCCGCCGAGAATTTTGCGAAAAATTTTATGTCGCAAATCCGTCGCAGATCCGTAGCAAATTTGCGACGAAAACATGTCCATCGCAGATTTTCGTCGCAAATGCCGAATATTTTTGTAGTGTCAATTGTTTAGCAAGCTTATGCAGACAGAACGAATAATTATATGAAGGCTTCGTTTTGCTTTGATGTCAAACATGCCAGGAGAGACACTGAGGAATTGCAGCCAAGGCAGATTGCTGACTCTCTTTTGCTACTAGATATGCTTATATAAGCTCATTAAGTGTATTTCTATCACTGCAGAAAGCTTAGTTGAAACCTTATCAGCCTTGTACTTGGGAAATTTAAACATTTTCCCCCATTTGCATCCTTTTCTGTTAAGTTATCGTATATTTACCCTTCTAAGACACTGGATCTGTCTTGGTGACAGGAAATAATGCTTGTATTCGTAGTAGGAAAGAATGTTAATCCAGGTGCATTCAGAAATTCAAATTCCTTCAGTTAATCTGAATTAGAACTCTTTGCAGTTCGTCTTTTAATTACAAGAATGATGATATATTTGTCATTCATCCATAGAGCCTCTACAAGCCATGGTTAGTATCTAATTCTATAACATATCAAGTAAATTTTGTGAATAACAATGAACTATCCCATTCAATCTTTTCTATCATATCCTTATGTCCCAATTGAGTAGGCTGCTTCTATTTTTGGACATACTGTTGCTCAAATATGCATTATGCCAGTGATAATAATTCCTTTAATGTAATTAATTTTTTTTAAATCTGTTGCTCATGGACCATGGCATTCCTTTAACTATACTGTATGCAGAACAAATTGCACACTTTCTCTCTTGTCGTGCATTCATTTTCATGGAGCGTGGGATGGTATTACTTTAATGTGCATGACATGAAGCATAATGACTATATCCCATTGGTTTATTGTGTGAAAAGATAACGGTTTAGACAATGACATATCTATTTCTCTCTTGCAGAATTGTATTTTGACCGTGGCAACTTCTATGATTTTACATCTCTTGGTGAGTGGATAAGCATGCATTCCTCCTGAATTGATAATAAATGAAGTGACATGCATGGTATAATATACTACTGGGATTTTATTTAGTTTAATTGAGTTTTATTATTGTATTATGGACAGGATAATTTATTCTCTAAATTAAATTTTGCATTTTAGTCTACCAGCACTATAATTTTATCATTCTTCAATGGCTTTGTCAATGAATTAATAATGGTAAGCTTTTGATTGATGATGAGTTTTAACTCTTTGTCATTCATATGCAGTTCGTGAACTTGATATTCCCGGTGAATTATATGAAAGAAAAACATATCCCTTCGAATTTTCTACTGTTGAAATGCCATATGAGTCTTACAATGGGGTCAATGTGAGGCTTAGGTAGGATATCCTTTTGAATTTTACTTATTTATTTATCTGATTGAGAGGTTGTGAAGTCTTATTTGATTGAGTTGCCTGATTGTCTTTCTCCCTTAATATTCATTGTAAAAATGATTTTTAGTTTGTGCTGGTGATACATCTGCGTGGCAGTACAAATTTCACTTGTGTCTTTATTATTTCGTTTTTTCTTTTCCCTTGTCCTACAGGTTCTTCACATTTGATGTTCATACATTTGGTTGAATTGCAAATCTTTCTCTATTTGTTTGAGAGGAAACAATTTTCAGAATTTTAATTCACTAAAATCATTTTTTGAGTTGTACCAAAGATTGCTAAGACAATTATAGACCTGATCAATTGTTGGGTCTGGCTGATTGGATAAAGGTTTTTCTTTTTGCCCGTTTTAACTGTCATTGCTCCTCAAGATCAGTTATGCTAGTTAAGCATGGTTTACATGATTCCTTCTGCTCTTATCTTCACTTGTGTATGACCATTTCAATTTTTGTCCTGCTCCAGTTCAAAAGTGAGGTTTTCCCTTTGATTTCTTCCATTACCATCTTTATCTGGTAAACTATATAACAGTCATTGTGTGCATTTTTCCCCCATAGTACCAAATACTCAATCTTTAATGGAAATATGCAGGTATATATTGAAAGTGACAATCAGCCGAAACTATGTCAACAACATTGTAGAGTACCAGGATTTTGTGGTAAAGTTTTTTTTATCAGCAAGTAGCACTTTGAATCATTTTTCTTTTGTAGTTAAATAACCATACATTGGTTTCTTGCTAAATTCCCCATTTTGTTTCATTTTCTTTATTTAAGAATAATAAAGAGTCGTATCATATAGATGTGTTACAAATTGCATTCAGATAGCAGTGAAGCTTTGCATAGTTCTGGCTTTTATATGCTTTTTAAAATTTCTTGTATGTGATGTCTTAATAAAAAAAAAAAGAAACCAATCATTCACCAAGGAAGTTGGCAGGACATATATCAGCTGTATATATCAAAAGATGTAAAACAAGAAAAAGGATTTGCTCAAGTGGAAGTTGCAAATTGACCTTGTGACTTTCATTTTATCTTTTTGTATTACAGTTTGAAAAGGAAAATATTTGGTTGGTATTGTCCTTCAATGGATATCATGATTGTTTGTAGTCTTAATGGTACTGTGCAATAGATTGACTTTGTTGCTTTATTACATTTCTTCACCAGGTACGCAACTATGTTCCACTTCCATCAATCAATAACAGCATTAAGATGAGGTTGGCATGCCTTTAACTCTGTGATTGTGAGGTTAATACAACCCTTCTCTTTTGCTACTGATTTGCAATTCAAATCCTATTTGCTACTTGAATAGCATGAAGTACCATGCATATGTGAATTATCTCTAATTGTTTTTTAGAAAATATCCCTTGCACTTACCTTTTGTTGGTGTATAGAACTGTTTGAAAACATTCCTCTTGACATTTGTGCAAGGGAAAGTCAATACAAGGATTGCACTTGTATATCTTTGTTTTTCCAATGTCATTTGGTGTTTCATGATCCATAACAATATCAAGGACTTCATTCTGAAAATTGATCCTGTGTGCTTATCTTGGTGCCTCTTGTAGATGGAAGTTGGAATTGAGGATTGCCTGCATATCGAGTTTGAGTACTGTAAAAGCAAGTAAGTGTGACACTCATAAATGTTTTGCATTATGTGATGAACTAAGCTGGAAGAGAACTTTACATCCTCTCGTTGATATTAATTTATTCAGGTATCATTTAAAGGACGTCATCATTGGCAAAATATATTTTCTCCTGGTGAGAATTAAGATTAAAAATATGGAGCTGGAGATCAGGCGCCGTGAGTCAACAGGATCAGGACCTAACACATATGTAGAGACAGAGACTCTTGCAAAATTTGAGTTGATGGATGGTGCTCCTGTCAGAGGTAAGTAATTTCATTTGTATGACATCTCATATAACTTTAGTTTTTCTTGATTTGGTTCATGACTGTCAGAAAATCTGGGTAACATGTGAGATGTCATTTCTTTTAAGGATAATAAAACCAGTAACATTTGAACTCTCCGTTGGCCCTTAGTTTTGGAGTCTTGAACCCTAATGAAAATTAATTTTATGTAATTGAGTGTTCATATGGACCTGAAATTTCCAATCAAGTGCATCTCTTGGTTTCTCTAACACTAATTCTAATTCTAACTCTAATGTGGCAAATAAAATACTAAGTTGGACAAAAAAAAGGAGCTCAAATCACATGCTACTCATGAGTTGATAAAAAAGGGTTATTTCCTCCACTTCTCTCCTTTCTATTCTCTATTTTTCCCCCTCTTCAATTCAGAAATTTTGCGCAGCCATTTTTGGTGAGAAGAACTGGCTGAATGCCATTGATTACAAACAATTGAAGTTCATAAACTGAAAGTAGAATATAATTCCATTTTCATTGTTCTTATTGCACCATACTTAGAAATTGATGCATGATGAATTTCAATCTTAACTAGCTGCAGCATGTCTTCTTTTTTTTTTTTTTGGATCCAGATTTATGGACAAGTTTTCTTTGTATCCAGAAATCTTGATGTTGGCACCAACTGAATTTATTAAAGTTCTTATATAAGAAAGACATATCATTAAAGATTGAAGAATATATCCCCAGACTGAATCAAAAGAAACAAAAGAAAAAATTGAATTTGGCTGAGTTTAATGCCGTATAATTTTTTCTTTCTTTTTCTTGTCACTTGATCTTGGCTGAGTTTATAGCATTCTAGAAATTAGAAGACTAGTGCAGGAAGTAGAGGAAGTAGAGGTGGGTTTCAAGGGTCTCAGATGAACTGGATTGAATAAAATGGCCTTTTTCTTTTATCTAATGAAAGTTCCAGTTTTGCTTTTGGCTTCCAACCCATGAAAGATACCACATTGTATCTATTAGTTATCTTGCACATCAAAAGTTTAAATGTTATATGGTCTACAAACAAAGGCTCTCCAGTAGCAAATTATGATAATTTCTCCTTTGGTTAAGTTGGTAAAGTGTCTTTGAACAAGAGGGAAACAACGATTTGGACACCTGATACTGGTGGTAGAAGGGTTTCTGCAATAAAATTGCAGGATTCAGGAAATTTGGTTTTGTTTACTTCTTGTGAATTGTGTATTAATTAGTTACTTGTCAATTAAAAATTTACTTGTTAACATGCTTTTTTTATGAATATTGCTTGTGAATTGTGTGTATTGGCTACTGGATTCTTTTGACTCTAACGTTGTTTTGATTTTCTTTTTTAGGAAAGCTTTCAGAAATTGAAAGCATCACAATCTACAGAAGAGGCAAATGGAGAGGAAGTTCAATCTTGTACTAAGGATGATGATGATTTATTTGTTGAAGTGGCAGGAGGAACAAAGAAGGCCAGATTATATGGGTTGGGAAATTTAGCGATTTCTCACATCTCTAAGGGCAGTGGAAGTACATCTCAACAAGTGAATGAGAATATGTTAACTGAGATACGTGATGAGATAAGCAATAAAGTTAGTCATATAGAGAGCAAATTAGAGACCAAAATTGCAGATATGACTCGATTTTTGGTTGAGAACCAGACTTGGATTCAGAATATGTTACTAGGACGGCCAACTGAACCTCCTAGATGGGCTCCAACAGAACCAACCCCACCAGCAGAAGATCAAGTAACAGCAGAACATCCAGATGATGACTAGTGTATGCCTTCGGCTTAGTTTTTACTTTTGAAAGTGTTCATACTTTAATACTTTAAAATGTTTAAAACTTATATATTGTAATGACTTTTGAATTATGTTAGTTTAACTAACTATTGCATTTTATATCAATGAAAATTTATGTAATTTTAGATTTATGTAATTAAATTGTAAATATTATTACTAGTGTGTATTTTATATATAAAATCCATATAATGACAAAAATTGTAAATCCATTGCATCTGCGACGGAATTTGCGACCGAAACATTTCAATTTTGCGACGAAATCTGCGACGAAAAATCTGCAACGACAATCTGCGACGGATTTGCGACGGAAAAATCCATGGCATATATGCTCCAGAACATCTGCGATGGCCTTTGTAACGGATTTGCGACGAATTTTGCGACAAAATCTGCGACGAAAAATCTGCGACGGTTTCTGCGACGGATTTGCGACGGAAAACAACACGGCATATATACTCCAGAACATCTGCGACGATCTTTGTGACGGATTTGCGACGAGTTTTGCGACGAAATTTGCGACGCCTTTTTTATTAACAGATCGTATCCGTCGCAGATCGGTCGCAAATCTTGATTTGCGACGGATTTGCGACGGATTGAAGATAGCGCTTAAAAATTGAAATCTACGACGGAATCTGCGACGGCTGCCCTTTACCCGCTAAAATTTAAGCGCGAAATTTGCAACCGCCGAGTGGTCGCAAATCCGTCGCAATCTGCGACGGCCTGTCGCAAATTGAAAATTGCGACGCCTTTTTTATTAACGGATCGTATCCGTCGCAGATCCGTCGCAGATCGGTCGCAAAACTTGATTTGCGACGGATCTGCGACGGATTTTGTCCGTCGCAGATAGCGTGTTTTTTTGTAGTGGAATTTGGAATTGGTGTGAGTTGCTCTTAGAGGTAAGTACAAATCCTATATGATATATATAATTGCATGACTATGGGACTTAACAAATTTGATTGGAAAATGTGTTAAGTTATCTATTATATTGTTCATGTGTGAGAAATGTGCTATGATTTGTATTATGTGTACTATGTGGAATGTATGTTGAAGATTCTAAAAATATGAATAATGTAATTTGCTATGTATATCTCAATGATAAAATATGAAACTAATGTAATGGATATAAAGGTGAAATATGAAATGAAAGATATAATAAGCAAACAAAATGTATGTATAATGCAAATGGTTATGTATATCCTAATGATGAGATATGAATGAGATGTGAAGCCATTGTTGTTGGCTATAATGATGCAAATGAAATAATTGGGCATGGTTGCCTAGTTTGATTATGAGAAATGAAATGAAAAATGAGTTGTGAAAGAGATTGATAATGAGATAAATGAATTAATTGTGTGCCTAGTATGTTATTCAATTTTCAAAGTTCTGGGTTTGGCGGTATGCCTATGAATCGCTGAGCAGGTGAAAAGACTGGGTCGTAAGCTGAGCCAGCTGAAAAATGTGAAATATGATGTTTTTGAGGTGAAAAGACCGGGTTGTAAGCCTCAAAAACTATAACAATCTAGCCGGGTTGAGGACCAAGAGACTGGGGCCCAAGGGTCTAGCCGGGTTGAGGTCTAAGAGACTGGGTCTGTTACACTATCCATGGATAGATATATATTGCCTACGAGCTTGATGAATGTGATTATGGACCAAAGCAGTGACTCTGAACTTTGAATAGCATATTAGATTCTTTTTGGGCCCATGCATGTCTTTGTTTTAATGTGAATTATGAATTGTGATAAAATTGAGCAATATAATGAGATATAATGTTATGAGTTGTGATATGTATATGTGTTGTGCATTGACATTTCATTTGGACTATATTGTTATCAAAGTTTGTACCACTAGGCTTCGGCTTAGCGCGATTGTAATATATAAATTATGAGATTAGTGGAAAATGTAAAGAATGCATTGAAAAGGGGAAAACATGATAAGAAAATGATTATACATGATGTTAATGTAGGAAGTATGATTTTTCTGTAATGAATGTTATATTATTTATATGTACCACTAAGCTTTCGAGCTTAGCGCGGTTGTGTAAATCGCGCAGGTGAGTAGGTGGTTGATCTGGAAGTCAAATCGTTATGCCACGAGAAGGGTAAGAGTATTTCGAGACCAACTAGAAGGTGGTGCATACATGTACAATTTAACTATGTTGTATTTTGATAAAAATGTATTCATATGTATAAATGAATTTTGGAAAAAAAAGAGATAATTATATATATATGTAATAGTATCAAAAGTATAATGATTTGGTAAATGTTCTTTAAATAAAATGTATTATTGTTTGGAACTAAAGTAAAGGTTTTTAATTTGAAATGAAAAGTGACTTTCTTATAGTTTATATACGTACTGCATGTATACAAGGTATATGTATAGTACTTATATAAAGTATGGGGGTGTGACAATTATTTTGGTATCAGAGCCTAGGTTTGAGATTCTCGGCCTAATTAGATTTAAAAAGAAAAGAGGAAAATTTTTGAAAAGTGAAATTTGTGATACATGCATATACATTAACACCTGGGTTGGTCTCGGATGTGGCATTATGTGATTTGTAGTATATCTGAATTATATGAGATGGATGATAGTGTGTGAATGAGGTTTTGCATGAAAATAAAATTAGAAAAAACAAATGATATGGGGAAATTTGTATAAGTTTAATTGATAAACTAAAGAATGGGAGTTTACTTAAGTAAAGCAAATTTCAAAATTTTTGGTTAATAAAGTGTGCTTGTGAAATAGATTATAAAGAAATGAATAGGAGAATAATGTTGGAAATGAGTTAAAAAAAATTAATTAAGATTTAATTAAGTACTATTTTCTCTAAAATTTGGATCTCTTTATTATTTGGATTGATAGAAAGAGAAAATATTGTTCGATTGTTAAAAAGGATAGATATAATATTAAATTGAAGAAAGTATGGTGGACTATTAAGTGAGTTGATCGGTATAGACAAAGTATGACAATTTAAGGTTTGGGTATGCAAAGTTAAGGTTTTTAAAACAAGGGATGATGTTGGTTAATGTAAGGAGATACAATGGTGTTGTTTGTATTGTTGTTTTAATGCAAACATTGTGATTTTAATGTTAGAAATGTGATATGCTTAAGTGTTGTTAAAGCTCATGTTATTGGTAGTAATATGTGAAATTTTAATTTTTGAGATGAGCTTTAATAATTGTGAAAATGAGATGTTTTGATATTACATGATGGTATATATATATATAATGTTTTTAAAGTTGATATTAAGAAAACGAGATTAGTAATTTAAAGTTTAGGTAAAGTAGCAAGTTGAGAGTTATGTATATTAAACATATGAGCTGTGTGGAACGAATACTATTGTACATGAAAGTATTATGAAGTGGGTAATGTGATTGATAATACAGAAATTTGTTTTGAAATAAAATGAAAATGAGTTACTTTAAGTAATTTGACTAGAAATGATGAAAATGGATATGAAGGGTATACTAAATGCATTTAAAAACAAATGTGAGAGAAATGTCACATTAGAAATGTGACTAAGATTTATGTGAAGTGTTATTATGGTTAGAGTGTATATATATGTTGAGTTGATAAATAAATTAAGTCATGTTAAAAAAAATGAGAATGCTAATGTTCAATGAAAAGTAATAAATGTTAAATTTGTATAGATTATAGGTAAAAGAGACATTAAATATAAATATATGATTATGTGTATACATGTATAGGATATGTGAAATGAGTTTTTCGATATGAATGTAATTGTAATATGTACAAAAGGTGGAAAGTAAGTCACATTATGAATGTGTATGTGGTATAACTATTTGTCTAGTGGTATTGAGAATAATATTGCATATATTAGCGGACCTAAGAGAGATCAGGTCTTAACTTGTGCAGAACTAGGCTATATGATGAAATTGAGAGTGAGAATGGACTCGAGTAATACTGGACCGTGAAATTTTTATTGTAATCATTGAACTTGATGACCATATAATGTTTTGGGTCCCAAAGTATCTACATGTGGAAAGGTTCTATGTATATGTATATAATAAGAGATTGTAAGGAAAAAGGGGAAGTATAATGTATGAAAAAAAATTATAAGAAATATATTAGAAATGGAGTAATAAATGGAAGTTGTGTAAAATTTGCATATGATCGAATGTTGTGCATAAGAAATATTAAAGATAATATTGTTGAACATGAGTTAGGCTAATGATGATCAAATGATCAAGAGCAAATTGTTTTTGACATGAAGTTGTAGTGTGTTAACTCTTGGTATAGCAAAAGTTTAGAGAATAAATATGTAATAACTGCAATACAAACTTAGCATTGTAATTGGAAATGTTTGAAAAAGAATAATAGAAGGGCAGTATTGATTAATAAGCCTTAGGCGTGACCATTAAAATATTGTGACCATATGTCTGGTTTAGTATTTTGGCTGGTTAGTTTTGTTATCCACAGATTTGAGCTTGAGATTACATGACCGTAGTATAGTTTTGGTGAGATTGATAATTATGTTTCTAGAAACATGGTCAAGAGTTATGATTGGTAAAGTTGTACCTTATCATTTTATGTTAGAAATTTGTTTATAATTATAGAAAGTATGGAAGAAAAGAGAACTGTGAAAATATTTTGAGTTATGGATAATGTGATAGAAAGGTAATAATTGTAAAAATAGTAATGGTATGAAATGTGAGGAGATGTTAAATGGGAGAAATTACAAAATGTGATTGAAAGTTATACTGAATATGTTTATGTATAAAGTGAATAAGTGGATGGACTTAAGGTTTAAGTGAGTGAACTATGGGTAATAAATATGGTATGAGATAATCATGAGAATTTTGTGGAAATTGTACTAAGATAATAGAAAATAAACTATGTGTATATTGAAAGATAATTTGAAGTGATTTGTTATTAATAATCATAATTTCAAAAGGCTGAAAAATGGATCCGAAGAGATTAGAATTAGAATAAAAGTTTGACCTAATGGAATTAGGTCATATATATTGTGAAATCTAATGATAAGTTTAAATAAGTTAATTGTTGGTTTGAATCGAAAAAGATTGAAACGTGGGTATATTGTGACAGATAGATCAATTGATTCAGATTTTGCTAAGATTGTGAATTATTGTTGAGCTTTAATATGTATAGTTGTACTAAAAGTATAAGATATAAGTGATAATGTATATGATGTAATATTCTGATATATGAATGGACATGAATGAATTGAGTTATATCAGTTGTAAATGATGATAAAAGGGAAAAGGTTGATTACCTATAAAGTAAGTTTAAAGGCATTGTATTAATATTTATGTTAAGTGGGAGGCATGTTAAAGAAGGAATTAAATGTATGAAAAATAAGAATATTATTATAAATTAAGATTTAATAAATGTCTATTTTGAAAGTGATTGTAGTGATGGGATAATCAATATGAAGATATAAATCAATGATTTTTAAGGTTAAAGTTAAGAGAGTATTTATAAAGAGATGAAGTGATAAAATATCTTGAATGTAATAGATGGACGAAGTATATGTATATTATAAGATGATTTGATTCTTGTATAAAGATAAATTAATTGGGAATGTAATGAGTTATTTTGAATGCTTGGTTAAGAAAGTAATAAGGTATGTAAATATATATAATGATGAGATATGAAATTTAGAGAAGATGATTGACTCTAAGGGGGAGAGTAGAAGTTATGTGATTTGATGACATAATAACTTAATAATATAATTAACTTCATATGAAAGTTAAGATGGTATTTTGTTAAGAATGGATTGTTACTGTACTGGACAATTTCCAGGACGAAATTAATTAAGGGGGAGAGAATTGTAATACCCCGATTTTGGTGTATATTGGAATAGTAGTTGAGAGAAGATATGTTGGTAAAATATGTAAAGAAAATATTATAAGAGATAGATGTATATGAAGGATGATATGTATATATGGTATTTGAAAAAAATATGGGAAATATAAATACAATATATAAGAAATATACATATAGCAACATATACATCACATATACATGATGTATATATTGGTGTATGAAAAGTAAGTTGTAAATAATAATAATAATAATAATAATAATAATAATAATAATAATAACAACAAGAGAAAAAGAAGAAAAGGAAGTCAAAAGGGAATGACAAGTGTGTGGTGGAGACTTTTTAAGGGATTTAATTATATTATATATATATAAGATAAGAGTGAAAAAGGAAGAAAAGATCTTCTTTCTTTCTTTCTTCTTCTTCTTCTTCTTCTTGAACGAGAGAGAGAGAGAGAGAGAGAGAGAGAGAGAGAGAGAGAAAGATGTGATTTTGTTGGCATACACATCAAATTCTTAAGGGCTTTAAGAGAATTGAAGGTAGATATTGAAGATTTGGCAAAGAATTCATGTAAGTGTTCATTTCTTTGTGTTGATTTCTATTGATTGAGTTTATATTTGATATGGTTAGTGTGTGAAGATGATGATAATGAAAGATTGAAGTATATATATATATATATGTTGAATTGGTATTTAGATGATGATAATATGGTTATTTGTGAGGATGATGATGGATTGTTGAAATTGTTTAGTAAGGGTTTAATATAAATGAGTTGGGGAATTGAGTAATTGATATATGAATGATGTATATAATGATTATTATTATGATATGTTGAAGTTATATAAGTGTTAAATTAATAGGTGATTTATGTGTATATAAACCAAGATGTTGATTAAGGGTGTTGTAGTATGGATTTTGGAGTGATTGTGTTTTCATGGATGAAAGTTCAAAATGTATAATTATTGCCTGACACGGCCAGTGACACGGCCATGTCATTGGGCATGTCAACGGTACTGAGTTTGACGTTTGTGACACGACTATTAACACGGCCATGTTACTGATCGTGTCATAGCTTCTGTGAGATAAAGTAATTGACACGGCCATGAACACGCTCGTGTTGTTGGGCGTGTCAATGTTTCTGTGAAGCAAAATGAGTGACACGTCCAGGGACATGCCCGTGTTACTGAGAGTGTCAAAGTTTCTGTATTGTTGGTTTAGGGCATGATCAGGGACACGCCCGTGTTGGAGAGCGTGTCATGTGTAGAGTTTGCCCTAGTTAGTTATTATTCTTATTTTCTTATGTGTATTACTAAGTGAGTGTGTATAATCACCTTTGGATTAGGTTTTGAAGATTTGAGTTGCCCTAATCCAAGTGTTGAAGGATTCATGGAAGAGGAATTTGGAATTGGTGTGAGTTTCTCTTAGAGGTAAGTACAAATCCTATATGATTTATATAATTGCATGACTATGGGACTTAACACATTTGATTGGAAAATGTGTTAAGTTATCTATTATATTGTTCATGTGTGAGAAATGTGCTATGATTTGTATTATGTGTACTATATGGAATGTATGTTGAAGATTCTAAAAATATGAATAATGTAATTTGCTATGTATATCTCAATGATAAAATATGAAACTAATGTAATGGATATAAAGGTGAAATATGAAATATGAAAGATATAATAAGCATACAAAATGTATGTACAATGCAAATGGTTATGTATATCCTAATGATGAGATATGAATGAGATGTGAAGCCATTGTTGTTGGCTATAATGATGCAAATGAAATAATTGGGCATGGTTGCCTAGTTTGATTATGAGAAATGAAATGAGAAATGAGTTGTGAAAGAGATTGATAATGAGATAAATGAATTAATTGTGTGCCTAGTATGTTATTCAATTTTCAGAGTTCTGGGTTTGGCGGCATGCCTATGAATCGCTGAGCAGGTGCAAAGACCGGGTCGTAAACTGAGCCAGCTGAAAAATGTGAAATATGATGTTTTTGAGGTGAAAAGACCGGGTCGTAAGCCTCAAAAACTGTAACAGTCTAGCCGGGTTGATAACCAAGAGACTGGGGCCCAAGGGTCTAGCCGGGTTGAGGTCTAAGAGACTGGGTCTGTTACACTATCCATGGATAGATATATTTTGCCTATGGGCTTGATGAATGTGATTATGGACCAAAGCAGTGACTTTGAACTTTGAATAGCATATTAGATTCTTTTTGGGCCCATGCATGTCTTTGTTTTAATGTGAATTATGAATTGTGATAAAATTGAGCAATATAATGAGATATAATGTTATGAGTTGTGATATGTATATGTGTTGTGCATTGACATTTCATTTGGACTATATTGTTATCAAAGTGTGTATCACTAGGCTTCGGCTTAGCGCGATTGTAATATATAAATTATGAGATTAGTGGAAAATGTAAAGAATGCATTGAAAAGGGGAAAACATGATAAGAAAATGATTATACGTGATGTTAATGTAGGAAGTATGATTTTTCTGTAATGAATGTTATATTATTTATATGTACCACTAAGCTTTCGAGCTTAGCGCGGTTGTGTAAATCACGCAGGTGAGTAGGTGGTTGATCTGGAAGTCAAATCGTTATGCCATGAGAAGGGTAAGAGTATTTCGAGACCAACTAGAAGGTGGTGCATACATGTACAATTTAACTATGTTGTATTTTGATAAAAATGTATTCATATGTATAAATGAAATTTGAAAAAAAAAGATAATTATATATATGTAATATCATCAAAAGTATAATGATTTGGTAAATGTTCTTTAAATAAAATGTATTATTGTTTGGAACTAAAGTAAAGGTTTTTAATATGAAATGAAAAGTGACATTCTTATACTTTATATACGTACTGCATGTATACAAGGTATATGTATAGTACTTATATAGAGTATGGGGGTGTGACAGCATATCTAAGATAGCTCTCGATTTTGATGGGTTTACTTCAATACTATGAGCGGGGATTTTCGCCCCCACTCCCGGTGGAATGGTTCTTGCGACTTCGGCACTGTTTTGGCTCAGGGCCTTAGAGAACTCTAACCTAGGTCCGAAGAAAATGGAGACGGGTAGGGAAAAAGAAAGGGGTGGATGACTCGATTCCTAAGGAATCCCCAACCCTCTAATGGGTTTGGAAAGTTGGGTACGTGTGGGGAAGGTGAGAAATGGCCCAGCACCCCCACAACGCCCGGTTCATTGGAACCGTCCTCCTTTACAGGTCTTAATATTATAAAATTCTTAAATATAACAATATTATCCATATTACACACAATAATTAAAATAAAGCATCGATATATTGAAAATCAAAACAATGTCCAAGCAAAATAAATAAATGGACACCCATCCGAAGATGGAAACATGCCCTTACATCCCATGCTTAAATAGGACACCCACCGAAAGGTAGAAACTTGTCCTTTACATTGGTTCTACAAAAGAAAAGCAATTTAAATTACATGATATTTAACTAATGAGGTACCCACCAAGTGGAAACATACCTCTTACAACATTTGGAAATCTAAATAAATCGATAAAAGTAAATAACCATTCATCATAAATAAATCATTCATCAAAGGTATTAAATATCAATAAAAAGTAAACATCCATCCATGATAAATTAAATAAACCAAACATTGAAATTAAATAAATTAAAGCATATAAAATAAATCAAAGCATAATCAAATATAAAATTGAACAAAGTAAATAAAGATTCAAATTAGGGCTACTGTTTCTATTTAAGATTCTTTATTTAATGTGTTTAGGGCTTTGGAATTTATGTGTTTAAGCTACTGTGATTTTAAGGGAATTAAAATGGATTAAAGTTTTATGATTTAAAAGGTTGATAAAGTTCTTTGATTAACCAAATTAGTGTTTGAGAAGTGAAATCATGAAACTAGGGTTTGGACACTTTAAAACATTTAGATTTGTGATTTACGGTTACTGATTTAGGATTTTTAAGCTTACTATGTTTGAATTATAACATTTAGATTTATATGGTTTTAAGGTTTTAAAAATTAGGGTTTAGAAAAATTAAGGCTTAAGTTAGCTGGTTTAGGGTTTACTATATTTGATTTTGGAGTTGAATTAGGGTTTTAGAATTTTTGAATTAGGGTTTCGGAGAATGCATTAGGTTTTAGAATTTGGAAATCAATTGATAATTTTATGAAACTTTATGAAAATAAAAAAAATGATTTAAGGTTTATAGAAACTGGAAAGATATTTTTTTAGGGTTTTTGGAAAGAAAAGGATTTAATTTATGGTTTTGAAGAATTGGAAGGCAAATTAGGGTTTTAAGATTTTAAAGAAACAAAAATAACAATTTTAAGATTTTTGGAAAACAAATTAAGGTTTTTAAGCTTTAGAAAAGGTAAATTAAAGTTCTAGGGTTCTTGATTTTGAATAAACAGAAACAATAATTTTAAAATTTTTTGAATGATTAAGCTACTGTGAATTAATGAAACAAATAAAGAAATTCATACCTTTGTTTGTTGGTTCCACCAAAAATCACTTCTTGGATGAACAAGAACAAAGACAAGCTTTGCTGCCTTTGATGGGTTGAATTGCTTGCTTGCTCTCTCAAAAAATTCCAATTGATTTACGGTTTTCCTCCTCAATTTTGGTCTCAATTTTTTTTCCAAATTTCTGTCCCAATTTCTGTGTTGTTTTAGTCCTTATTTATAGAAGATTTATATAATTAATTTCACTTGTTCATGGAATCTAACATTGATTAAGAAAAGGAAACTGAAACCTAATTGTATTTGGTTTCGGAAAAATTTGTGTCGAAAAATTTCGCTGGCGAAAAAAAACTGCTGCTGAAAAATTGCTCTGGCAAAAAAAAACTGCTGCCTGGGGGCCATTTCGCCGCAATCCTTTTCGGCGCTGATTTTCGTCGCCGATTTTTATTTTGATTTTGATTTTTTTGTTTATTATTATTATTTTTTGTTAATAAAAATTAAATACTAATGCTAATATTATTTAATTAAGATAACAAAAATTATTTTGGACTAGTTAAAATATATTGGACAATACAAAAATTATTTTGGACTTATTAGACTGGACTAGGTCAAAAATTAAGGGTCTACAGTTTGCCCCCTGCTTGAATGATCTGAGACTTTAGTAAAAGAGAGTGAAAATCAGTAAGACTTAATTGTTGAAATGGTTACTTGAATTTGATTTTGTACTTGGACCCGAGATTGAATTTGATTTGACTGACCTTTTATCAGTTGAGAATTCTGGCATAACTGGTTGGTCCATTTTTATGAATTGCAGGTCTTTACAACCAAAAATAGATCTTTATCTATTGGAAATTGGGTCTTTAATCTTGGAACATGGATCTTTATCCATTGGAGATTCGGTCTTTAACCGTGAAACATGGATCTTTATCCATTGGAAATCGGGTCTTTACCCTTGAAATATGGATCTTTATCCATTTTAAATCGGGTCTTTACCTTTGAAACAAGGATCTTTATCCTTCAGACTTTGGGTCTTTACCCTTTGAAATATGGATCTTATCCAATAGAAATTAGGTCTTTACCCTTGAAATATGGATCTTTATCCATTGAATATCGGGTCTTTACCCTTGAAACATGGATCTTTATCCATTGGAAATAGGGCCTTTACCCTTGAAATATGGATCTTTATCCATTGGAAATCGAGTCTTTACCCTAGGAACATGGATCTTTATCCATTGGAGATTGGGTCTTTACCCATTGAAAATCGGGTCTTTACCCATTGAAACATGGATCTTTATCCATTGGAAATCGGGTCTTTACCCTTGAAACATGGATCTTTATCCATTGGAAATCGGGTCTTTACCCTTGAAATATGGATCTTTATCCATTTGAAATTGGGTCTTTACCCTTGAAACAAGGATCTTTATCCTTCGGACTTTGGGTCGTTACCCTTTGAAATATGGATCTTTATCCATTGGAAATCGGGTCTTTACCCTCTAAATATGGATCTTTATCCATTGAAAATTGGGTCTTTACCCTTGAAACATGGATCTTTATCCATTGGAAATCGGGCCTTTACCCTTGAAATATGGATCTTTATCCATTAGAAATCGGGTCTTTACCCTAGGAACATGGATCTTTATCCTTTGGAGATTGGGTCTTTAACCTAAGAACGTGGATCTTTATCCATTGGAGATTGGGTCTTTAACTTAAGAACATGGATCTTTATCAATTGGAGATTGGGTCTTTACCCGTGAAACATGAATCTTTATCCATTGGAAATCGGGTCTTCACCCTTGAAATATGGATCTTTATCCATTTGAAATCGGGTCTTTACCCTTGAAACAAGGATCTTTATCATTCGGACTTTGGGTCATTACCCTTTGAAATATGGATCTTTATCCATTGGAGATTGGGTCTTTACCCGTGAAACATGGATCTTTATCCTTTGAGACCGGGTCTTATATTGGCTTCAACTCTTCTAGCTGGACTGATCTTTTGTCATTTGCATCTTCATTCTTTTGATAGTTCTAATGTTCCATTCTTTTGTTCTACCTTTTTGCAAAAATTCAGCTATTTTTAGTTGGCTTTCATATCCTCTCCTTGCCCCCCCCCCCCCCCCATGGATTTTTTTTTCAAGCAAGCTTTGATTGATGTTTTTCTTGTCTAGTTCTTTGCATAAGCATGCATTTCTTCTCTTTGCAAAATTACTGGAGCTTTCTCAAGCAATGGGCTTTCCATGCCTCTCTGATTTGACATCTTCTTTTGATTCTTTACTTCACAGAGTATTTGTTGTTCACTTTGATAAAGAATAGACAATACAAGACAAGAAAGTGTGATGTGATATGCTCATCTATGCATGATATGCATGATAATACTCACAGTGGTTTCATTGACTCACAGACCGAGGTGATCAGCAGAAACATTCTCATTGACTCCTTTTCGATGCTCGTTCAAGCCTTGTATTGGAATGATCAAAAGCTTTGCATTTGTGGCTTTTATCTTCAAGATGTTGAAAACACGAGTGGTGGAGATCCCAAGTTGCAGAGTCAGGGATACATCCTTTTTAAACTATGTTTCAGCATGTCAGTTGATGGCTTCTTCATGACCTTGCCAATAATCATTTCCTTTGCCCAATGTGTCCTTTGGAGGTTCAACATACTCCCTTAACTTGAAGTCCTAAATTTTTTTTTTTGAATTTTGAAATCAAATGATTGCTTTGCCAAATTAATGTCAATGTACCTCAGGACTTGATTTTTCAAATTAACATATCTATAACATGACAACCCTAGTTACCGTACTAAACTCGGGAATCATTTTTATTTAAGCAAGAACTGTTGCACTTTAGACAGGCACATACACATTACTTGGCCAAAGGTCTCATTGAGTTTAAATATTGTCTATCTCATATGCATGCTTATCCAAACCATCTCCACTAATAGACTCTACCTACCAAGAGAGATCAACAGGTCTTTGATAGGCTTGAAATGGGGTCTATAAGGGACACGGGTTTAAGTGAAGACCATTTTGAGATTGGAGCTGGTGTGACATAATGGACAAACCCTCACACTACAAATTTCTTATTGGAACTTTAGACAGTTGGGAGCAATCTTGCTAGACTCTAAATTCTTTCTGTCTTCTTGGCATTAATCTGGATCTTGATTAGGACAGTCTTTGCCCTTGCAAAAATTTTAAAACCCAAATTCTTTTTTCTTCTTGTTTTCCCTTTTCTTTCCTCTTTATTTTTCTTACTCTTCCCTTTTCTTTCTCTTTCCTTACTCTTCTCTTTCTTTTATCATTTTGTCCTTCATTCTTGTAGGACTGTTAAGTACAAAATTTTCAATAACTGAATAGTCTTTCTCCCTTTTCCTTTGATTGAATTTTTGGTTGGGTTGGACTAAGTCAAGTCAATCCGTCCTTATAAACCAAATGGAAGCCTTTTGTTGTCTTAGGTAGAAGGGAACTCGTTTGGCTTTCTGAACCACCTTTTGAGTTTTATTTTTTCCTTTTTTCCTTTTTTTTTCTCCTTTTTTTCTCCTCTTCTCTTCTTTTTTTTTTCTTTTTTTTTGTTCTAGCTCTAAAAGAGTTGTCTTGTTTGTACTAACTTGGGCTTCCAATAATGGACGAGTGGAGTGACATAAATCTTCTTTAACAAGGATAAATCATTTGTTACTCTAATGTTGTCTTGATATATTGGAGATATTAAGAAAACTTCAACTATCCTTATGGTCTTGAGAACTTCAACTATCCTTACAGTTTTGGTATGCATTCCATTCTTTGATCTTCTTGCCTCTTCTTCTTAGTGATCATAAGACTTGTCAAAAGTATCACAATAGCTTAGGGTAGGTTGTTGAGGTTATATGCCAATGAAAAGAAAGCTAAAATTTTATGAAGGCTCAAAAGGACAACTAGGGATTGATATTTAATTGGGTGGATACTAGTTGTTGGCTAACCAAACAATGCCTAGATCATCTCTCCCTTAAATAAGTAGAGTTCAATTTAGCCTCAAAGGATTGTCAAAGCATGTTCTAAGACTGACTAGGACCCAGACAAAGGTAATTATGTAGGAGCCCTCTCTAAGTAAGCATACACAACTCAATGCTATAGAGCAATTCCCTCACCTAGTAAAGTCATTCGACTCATGATGCCTAGATATATTAATTCATGAATCATCAAGCTAGATTCCTCATTGGTTGAGCACCAAAATAAACAAAGCCAACAAAAATTTTGATGAAAGTAATTTATTTAAACAAGTTTAAACTTTGAAAAACATGATTGTTCCAATTAAATATTAAAGAAAGTAGAATTGAAAAGCAACATTCAAGCCAAGGAAAGTTTGTTGAGTTTAAGCTTCTTTTCCTTTCACATCTTCAATATTTCCATCTTGAAAGGATGATAAAACAAAATCTTCCTCCAATCCTTTTCCTACCATGAAGGTTGCTGGTGGTGGCACTATGTTGAATTTTGACAAAGGATTGTCTTTTGCGCTGGTCTTATCAAGCTCAGGCAGCTTACCACTGTCAATTAAATTTTGGATTTCATGTTTAGTCGCAAGCATTTGTCTGTCTCATGTCCTTGTGTTTGTTGAAACTCACAAAAGGCTTTAATATTAAATTTTGGGGGGTAAAGGATTCAGCAAAGGTCGAGGGGTCAATGGCTGTAATAATCCCTTCTTTTGTAGCTCGTTCAAGACCCAGGACAAAGGCTTCCCCAGATCTGAAAATTGCCTTCTATTTGCTTGACCAGTTGTATTGACATCAACTTCTTTTTACGTGCTTTGATTTCCAGACTGGTAATTCCCTTTCTCATTCCTTCTTATAGAAAAGCTATTTTTCTCCCTTTCCCATTCTTTAATTTGCAGACCGATTTGGAGAAGATCTTTGAAATCCCTTATAAGGGTGTGAGACATCCTTTCACAGAGATTGGGCAGGATGCCTCTCACGATCATCCTTATTTGATCAGATTCATCGGCCTTTTCATGAGCAAAGCGGCCTTATTTCTCCACCATTTCACATAGTCCACAAAATTCTCATTCGACCTTTGCCTAATGGACTCCACTTCCATTAAGGTAACTTCCATCTCGATATTATATCCATATTGTTGGATGAAGGATTTTTAAAGTAGATCCCAACTCTTTTGTGTTCCATCATCTAAGGTATTGAACCAATTTTGGACAACAGGGTCCAATGAGAGCATAAAGTACCTTAGAGTTTGAGCCTTAGTAGCTCGGGCAGACTGCATAGCAGTGATATACTGCTTCACATGGAGATGAGGATTTTTGGTTCCATCAAACTTCGCGAAAGATGGCATTTTAAACTTGTACGGAACTTCTTCATCTAGCTTAAATAATTTGTCAACTTCAGACATCTCCTCGGTTTTCATTTTCTTCTCAAATTTCTTTTCTAAATCAGCAATCATCTTCTCAACATCAGATGCCTCGGTCTTTTCAATAGTTGCCTTCTCAACAACCTTCGGCTCCTTTTTGTCTTGAGGATCTTGGTAGTATTGAGCCCAATCATCATCATCAATGATCACCTTATCATCATCAAAAACTACTTCACCAACTTTGATCTTCCCTTTGTCCTTTGGCTTCTTAGTGCTAGCAGATGGTTCGACATGATTTTCTAAAATTACAGTCGATTGGTTCTTCATGGTCTCAGCTAGGGCCTCTTTTATTTCTTCCATCTTGGCATTGAGGGCTTCATCCACCATTCTTTGAATTTATTCGGGCTCCATTTCTTTTGGTGAAAAAGAGATTGAGTCGCTGCTAGATTCTTCACTTTCGGCGTAGGTCTGATTGTCATAAGCTTTTGAACTATCGTAATCCAGGGCTGTGAGCCAGAAAGGATTAATGATATGAGATGCAAATGTATGCATGTATGCACAAATAATAGACAAACAAGGATGAATAGGATGTTCCTTCCAACCTTATAACATCCATACACGAATGGCGAGTCTCTTTTCCTAGGTATATGGTTAACAAAATACCAACATGGGGTATCTTGTTTTTGAATATTTCCCTCAGACGTTTCAACCAATAGTTATATTTTTGAAAATGGAAATCCATTCATAGTAATTCCCATTAATTAGGTTTTAATATATTCAACCAATTATAGTAGCTTTTATGCTATATTGGATTAAAACCAAATTAAGAGGTTTATTATAGATAGATTTCTCACTTGAAAAGAGTAACTAATGGTTCATGACAAAAACAAGCCCATGATTAATTATTCTTAGTATAAACTAGGCTCACAATTAATTTTTGGTATTTCTTAATTGACCTAAATAATTTGCAAGCTCTTTGTAAGAAAAGGTTGGATGAAAATAATTTTATTTCTAAGCCCATTGTAAAAAGATTTTAGAAAAAATGGATTTTGGGCTTAGTATTTGGGTTATGAGAAAAAGAATTTTTGATTTATTTGTAGAAAAGTCTTATAACCGAAGATCATTTTGAAATGTTTTGAAGATAGTTTTAGTCTTTTAGATTTTAAAGAAAAATTTATTTTGAGCTTGCAAATGTACTTGGGTCATATTAGAAGAAGAACAAACCAAATAAGCCATGATTTAAGCCAAGATAAATTAACCATAGTCAAACAACATGCATTTGGGGTAAAAACCTAAGGAAAGTAACTAGGCCAATTACATAAGCTTTAGTCTTTGGGTTAAAAGGCTTAGGTTCCTATAGCAAGTATATACCGAATGGTATGAGTGGTTATTCCATGCTCGATCTCCATACCTTGAGTGAAAGTATGGTATCCCTTACATAACACAATACGGGTAACACGGGTGTCATAACTCATGCACAAGATGCAATCTAAGATGATGCAATGGATAATATCATTATAAGAAATAATAGAATAATATAAAGACCAATGGAATCAACTTCTCTTATCCCCAGTGGAGTCGCCACTGTGAGCGGGGATTTTCGCCCCCACTCCTGGTGGAATGGTTCTTGCGACTTCGACACTATTTAGGCTCAGGGCCTTAGAGAACACGGACCTAGGTCCGGAGAAAATGGAGTCGCCACCTGAATGGGCCTAGAAAAAGAAAGGGGTGGATGACTCAATTCCTAAGGAATCTCCAACCCCCTAATGGGTTCGGAAAGTTGGGCATGTGTGGGGAAGGTGAGAAATGGCCCACCACCCCCACAATGCCCGGTTCATTGGAACCGTCCTCCTTTATAGGTCTTAATATTATAAAATTCTTAAATATAACAATATTATCCATATTACATACAATAATTAAAATAAAGCATCGATATATTGAAAATCAAAACAATGTCCAAGCAAAACAAATAAATAGACACCCATTCGAAGATGGAAACATGCCCTTACATCCCATGCCTAAATAGGACACCCACCGAAAGGTAGAAACATGTCCTTTCTAAAATAGAAAAGCAATTTAAATTACATGATATTTAACTAATGAGGTACCCACCAAGTGGAAACATACCTCTTACAACATTTGGAAATCTAAATAAATCGATAAAAGTAAATAACCATTCATCATAAATAAATCATTCATCAAAGGTATTAAATATCAATATAAAGTAAACATCCATCCATGATAAATTAAATAAACCAAACATTGAAATTAAATAAATTAAAGCATATAAAATAAATCAATGCATAATCAAATATAAAATTGAACAAAGTAAATAAAGATTCAAATTAGGGCTACTGATTCTATTTAAGATTCTTTATTTAATGTGTTTAGGGCTTTGGAATTTATGTGTTTAAGCTACTATGATTTTAAGGGAATTAAAATGGATTAAAGTTTTATTATTTAAAAGGTTGATAAAGTTCTTTGATTAACCAAATTAGTGTTTGAGAAGTGAAATCATGAAACTAGGGTTTGGACACTTTAAAACATTTATATTTGTGATTTACAGTTACTGAATTAGGGTTTTTAAGCTTAATATGTTTGAATTATAACATTTAGATTTATATGGATTTAAGGTTTTAAAAATTAGGGTTTAGAAAAATTAAGGCTTAAGTTAGCTGGTTTAGGGTTTAATGTTTTGGATTTTGGAGTTGAATTAGGGTTTTAGAATTTTTTGAATTAAGGTTTTGGAGAATGCATTAGGTTTTAAAATTTGGAAATCAGTTGATAATTTTTTGAAAATTTATGAAAACAAACTAAATGATTTAAGGTTTATAGAAACAGAAAAGATATTTTTTTAGGGTTTTTGGAAATAAAAGGATTTAATTTATGGTTTTGAAGAATTGGAAGGCAAATTAGGGTTTTAAGATTTTAAAGAAACAAAAATAACAATTTTAAGATTTTTGGAAAACAAATAAACGAATTAAGGTTTTTAAGCTTTAGAAAAGGTAAATTAAAGTTCTAGGGTTCTTGATTTTGAAGAAACAGAAAAAATAATTTTAAAATTTTTTGAATGATGAAGCTACTGTGAATTAATGAAACAAATAAAGAAATTCATACCTTCGTTTGTTGGTTCTACCAAAAATCACTTCTTGGATGAACAAGAACAAAGACAAGCTTTGCTGCCTTTGATGGGTTGAATTGCTTGCTTACTCTCTCAAAAAAGTCCAATTGATTCAAGGTTTTCCTCCTCAATTTCGGTCTTAATTTTTCTCCAAATTTCTGTCCCAATTTCTGTGTTGTTTTAGTCCTTATTTATAGAAGATTTATATGATTAATTTCACTTGTTCACGGAATCTAACATTGATTAAGAAAAGGAAACTGAAACCTAATTGTATTTGGTTTCGGAAAAATTTGTGTCGAAAAATTTCACTGGCAAAAAAAAACTGCTGCAGAAAAATTGCGCTGGGGAAAAAAACTGCTGCGGAAAAATTGCGCTGGCAAAAAAGGAGAAATAGGCCTGTGGGCCATTTCGCCACAAACCTTTTCGGGAACGAAAATTTTGTCGCCGATTTTCGTCACCGATTTTTATTTTTATTATTATTTTTTATTTTTTGTTAATAAAAATTAAATACTAATGCAAATATTATTTAATTAAGATAACAAAAATTATTTTGGACTAGTTAAAATATTTTGGACAACACTAAAATTATTTTGGACTTATTAGACCGGACTGGGTAAGAAATTAAGGGTCCACAAATACCTCTGCTGCTCACTAGATGACCTAGGAGCATAATAGAAGTCGTACCAAAAATACACTTATTAAGGTTAAGTTTTAGGTTATAGTGGCAGAGTCTAGGAAAGATTCGTCTTAGTACTTGTAAGTGATATTTTATTGTTTTTAACTTTATGACCATATCATCTACATATACCCCAACTTCTTGGTGCATCATAACATAGAAAATTGCAATAACCATTCTCTGATAGGTTTCCCCTTGCATTCTTCATCCCAAAGGCGTAAACCTATAGCAATAAGTTCCCCATTCTATAATAAACATGGTCTTGGCCTTGTCTTATAGAGCCACTTGTATCTGATTGTAACTGGCATAGAGATTAGTTAAGGAAACTATCTCTGAGCCTGCAAGATGGTCTACCAGAAGGTCTGTATGAGGTAATAGAAAGTCATCCTTAGATGCTTTGTTGATGTTAAGCATTTTTCTTTTCCATGTTGAGGTAATAGAAAGTCATTCTTTTCCATTTTTCTTTACCAGAAGGTCTCTACAGCCGACACACATTTTAACCTTTTCCATTTTTCTTTTGAATTAGGACTATATTTGCTAACCATGTTGGATATGTTAAGCATTCAATAAATCTATTAGCTAATAACTTCTCCACCTCTTCTTTGACTGCCAAGGACTATTAAGGCTTCAACCTTCTAAAGCTTATGCTTAACCGGCTTCATATGTTTATAAGTTGGAATCCTATGAACTGCTATAACTGGATCAATCAATCTCATGACTTTTGCCTCATAGGCAACAGTCAAATAATTCTTTCAACAAATATATCAAAACCCGCTTATTATTGTAGGATGATGTAATGTATGTAGATTTTGGATTTTCATTAGTGCTAAGGTATAGTGATTCTTTTTCTTCTTTTATTACATTTATTATCTTTTCATGACTTGAGTCAATAGAAGACAAAGGAGAGTAACCTGAATAGGCGAACTCTTTATTGAAAATGAAATTGTCTATTACAAATTGTTAATCAGAAGAAAAATTATAAGGAAATTTAGACTGGGACTTGAATGACTTGGACATTGAGGAAGACTCTGGTTAGGACTAGGACTCTAGCTGGAACTCTACCCCCAGCTTTATTTTGGGACTTGACTAGGAGTCTGACTATGACTAGGAATCTAACTCTGACTTTGTAGAATTTGACTCAACTGGACTTGACTTGGGGTGAGATTGACTTTCTATCTTACCATCTAACACTAACTCTGAGGAATTTGACTCGACTGGACTTGACTTCAGGTGAGACTAACGTTATATCTCACCACTGTTCTCATAAGACCAATTGGTAAGGGAGCTTTGTATGGGCTAGATAAACAAGGTTAGGTCTTCTTCGACTTTACTAAGGATTGCACATATCTAGTCAAATAGGTTTGGCTTCATATAGTCAATCCAATTGTTATCGGCTAAGGTTTCATTCCCTTCAAAGACAACCTGACATCAAAAAATAGTTCAAAGCTTAGGGTTAGTTTACCATTTTTCATATTCACAAATGGTTCAGAAAAACCACAATTGGGGAAGTCTTCTCCCTCCTTTAAAAAGTAACCATTAAGAGTAGGGAAGTATGGTCTCATGGTCCAATCATAAGTCTCACTCAACTTGTAGGCTTTTGATCTTTCTTTCCTCTTTGTGTTCTCTTCTTTAATATCTTCTCGAGTAGGAAGTTATCCAAGCCCAAATGAAGGTGTAGCTGTTGGGTAGTTGTGAGCAAGGATTTTTGCCCCCACTCCTATGTGGAATGGTTCTTGTGACTTCAGCACTGTTGGGCTCAGGGACTTAGAGAACATGGGCCTAGACCCGGAAAAAATGGAGTCGCCACCCAGATGGGCTCGAAAAAAGAAAGGGGTAGATGACTCGATTCTTAAGGAATCCCCAACTTCCTAATGGATTCAAAAAGTTGGGTACGTATGGGGAAGTGAGAATGACCCAGCACCCCCGTAATGCCCGGTTCATCGAAATCGACCTCCTTTTCAGGTCTAAATATTATAAAATTATCCACACTACATACGAATATTAAAATAAAAAATTATTGCATTAAAATCAAAATGAGTTCAAACAAAATAATAAATGGGCACCCATATAAGATGGAAACATGCACTTACAACCATGTTCAATGTCTAAAATAAATAGGACATCTACCAAAAGATGGAAACATTTCCTTTATGATAGTCCTAAAATCTTTAAACAATAAATTAATTTACATATAAAAACTGAGGCACCCACGAAGTAGAAACATGCCTTTTACAATCTTAAAATCTAAATAAATAATCAATCAGATAAATTAAATCATTCAAGCATGATAATTAAAATAAAACATCCATCATAAAATAAAATAAACCATCCATCATATAACAAATAACAAATCAAATAATTAATTAAAACTATAGTTTAAATCATTAAATAAACAAAATTAGGGTTTTAGATTATGAAATTAGGGTTTTAGGAAATTAGGGTTTAAAGAGCTAGGGTTTATGACTTTTGGTTTTTGGGGTTTAGGTTTTGGGAAACAAAATAAGAAATTAGAAAAACTAACTAATAACTTTGGGTTTTACAAAACCCTAGTTACCTAAAACCCTGATCTATTTTCCCAAATTCTAAAAACCCAAATTTATTAGTTAGATTTGGAAACTAGGGTTTTGAGCTAGGTTTAAGGAAATTAGATTCATGGAACAAGGGTTTAGGAAATTAAAATTCTTGGATTAGGGTTTAAGATTTTAGTTTAGATTTTTGCTTTTTGGCTACTAGATTAATTTTGCTAAAAAGGTTTAGAAATTAGGGTTTAGGGTTTTTAAGGCTTCATATGTATAATATTAGGGTTTAAATATAACAACTAATGTAGTTGAGGTCCAAACTATATTAAACTCAAGATATTACCTACTGGATGGATTTTAATTTAGAAAATATCAATCATAATTAACTTCTGCTTGACTATATTATAGAAGGAAAATACTATAACATTAAATAGAGATTGATCTTAGGATTCAAACCTATATATGTTGGTTCCACCAAAGTTAATTAGTTTAAACAAACTTGCCTCTGCTACTGTCTAGATCAACTATAATTTTTGGCTAGAGATTGCCTAATTGTTACTTCTGTGTTACTTTTGTTAAACTATGCTAATTGCTGGCTCCATTCCTCACAATTCTTGTTGCTTGTTTTAAATGTTAAACCTCATTATTTATAGACACAATTAGGTTTAAAATAAAACCCTAAACTTAATCTGACGGTCCAAATAAATTCCATCTTAATTAAGGAATTAATAAGCTAAATTAGAACTGGATTAGTGGACCATGGCAAATTGGGAATTACCAATTCACCATGGTAAGCCATCCATGGCTAATTGGGAATTGCCAATTAGCAATGAAGGCTCCTCTATGGCAAATTGGCTCAGCCAATTCGTCATGGTTTTTGCTTTTTGGTTTGGTCCAGCATATTTTTATGCTTTAAAATTGAATTACATCTATTAAATGATAAGCCAGACTATGTTTAGTGTTTTAAAATCAAACCAACTTATTTTTAGACCAAACCTGATTTATAAAAGCTATAAACTAGGTTTTAAACCTTTATAAATTGAACCAACTTATTTTTAGTCCTTGTAAAACTGAACCGACTCATTAAAAGCTATAAACTAGGTCTAAGCTTTTTGTAATCAGATCAAATATAGTTTGGCCTTTGTTAATTAGGATCGGACTAGCTTAGGGCCAAAATTAAGGATCTACAGTAGTCAAAGTATGTTGCAACCCCTTGCTGGTATTTGCCCAAACCTAAGCCAGGGAAATAATTCATTTATCTCATAATATTACTTTTGACCTAGCTAAATTTTGGATAGAGATCACTTTACACCATTTCCATACCTGATTCTTTGGCAATGAAGATAGTATTAAATGCAAAACCTTATAATGGATAAGCACTGAGTTCAGGTTTTATTTCTAGTAAAGGCATTTGGGCTAGGTATACGGACTTTCCCTGTGGGTCACATTTAATTTGAACAATACCACCATTAAATGGTCGATTCAAGTGTTGATGATAAGAGGAGGAACTGCTCTATCCTGGTGGATCCAAGCTCTACCAAGCAACAAGTTAAAATAGGTAGGAACATCCAATACTTGGAATAGCATAGTCTGTGTCACACCCTAGATTCAGAGTGCAATGGTCCTAGAGTTCAGGTCGGTCTAATATGTTGAAACCTCATAGAAACCATATTTAGAACACACTTAAACAATATAACTTCATTAAGTTTTTTTTTTTCACTTACAAACATCTTTCTCATATTACAATCGTACATTTTTATTTTCCATTACAATATAACTAGGTTCATCCCTAGCTGCCTCCCTTAACCATGGCCATAGTTCACAGTGAATAGTGAACCAGCTGTTCAGTTCTTGAACCGGACCAAAACTGGGAAAATTAATTCTTAACTGGAACCAAGATTGGGTTATAAGGGTCCGGTTCAAGTTCATAAATTTGTGAACCGGAATAGGAACTGGTGGTTTAGGTTCTGAACCGTGAAAAATTAAAAGAAATAAAAATTAATATATATTATAAAATATATATTTTAATATATATTAGCAATTAATATATGTATTAATATAATAAATAATAAATAATATATAATATATAATATATAATATTAATACATATATTAATATTATATATTACATATAATATTAAAACACATTAATTTTTGATATATAAATATATAAACAAGAAAATATATAAGTTTTAGTTGAAAATTAAAATATTTTAATTTTTTTAAATTTTGTTCATACACTTCAATTTCAACATTAAATATATAAAATTATGTAGTTAAATAAATGTATTTATAATGAAAAAATTATATTTGCAAGAATTTCTTATTATTATTACCATTATTTTATTACTCTTATTATTTATTAATAATAATTATTTTTAATTTGTTATTTTTTTTTAATAATTAATATTATTGAATTTAATTTATATTATCAAATTTATGAGTTACATGTTTAATTTCATGAAAAAATATTATCAATTATGGTTATTTTACTAAAAAATAAATTATTAAAATTAATTTGAACTAGTGGTTAAATCCAAAACTGAAATCGGCCCGTCTTTCAAGGGCTTGAACCTTAAGTGAACCAACTCTTGTTGATTAAGGTCTGAAGGTTCTAAACTATCGATTTCGGTTAACAGAACTATGGCCATAGTTAGTTTCCCTTATCACTCATTGATATCACAGTGCCACCATCACAAAAGTTGCACTACCTATAAAACAACACTAAAAAGAACAACAATGTGAGAGGTGATTCTGTAATATCCCAAAATGTGCCCTAGAAGTTTTAGTATAATTGTTGTTTTATTTGAATTAAAATGTATAGGTGTAATTGGAAAGAGGAAAGAATTTAAAAGAGAGTGTATGTGTTGTATATATGGAAATATATATAACATATACATAAGTCAAATGAATGGTCAAAGGAAGAAGATATTTAAATTGTTATTTGTGAAATTACTAAAGGGCAAGTAAATGAAAGGGAGTTAATATATATAGTAGAGGGTATTTAAGTAATTTTCTTTTCAAATTGCTTGGTGGAGGTTTAAAGAGATGAGAAGTTGACTTTGTCTCTTTTATTTTTCCATTTTCTCTTCTTTTCTCTTTGTGTGGCCGGACCTCAAGGAAACAAGAGAGCAAGTGAGGGTTTTTGAATTTTAATAGCTAATTGAAGGAAGATTTCAAATAAACAAGTTGGAATTTCAAGAAATTTCATTATTTTGGTAAGTTCTCTCTTGGTTGCTCTTGTTGTTTTTGAAGTTATTTTTGAGTTTGATGAAGTGTTATTGATAATATGGTTAGGATTGCTTGTGGTGTGTTTGTATATGTTGAAATGGAATTAAAGATAAGAAGTTAGGTTGGTGTTGGTGATGGAAGAGTAAGAGTGGTTTTTAGTGAAATGTTTTTTCTGTTTTACAATTTGTAAAGGCTGTGACTTGTATGATTTTTAATTAAATATAGAAAAATGTTCTTGAAGCGAATTTTTGATATGTTGTGCCTCTATGAGTCTAGAATGACTGAAAAATATGTTGATTCGATTTTGGAATGGTTATGATTTTGGAAAGATTATTTTTATTAGACTTGTTCCAGCAGGTACCTTAACTGAGACAGCTATATTTCGGGATTTTTAATAAAATGTAGAAAAATGATATCCAATTGAATTTTGGATACGTTGTTTCTTAGTGAGTCTAGTATTTGAGAAAAATAATTTGGAACCAAGTTGATTGAATTTAATTTATGGAATTCACAAAGTTCAGAACTGCTGCCAGGATGCAGGGCAATTGGGGCAGTCTGGTTGGGTGAACTATTTGACCAAGATTTTGTATTCAGTTTGATCTGAAACTTTAAAGGAATGATTTTAAGATGTAAAACTAAGTTCTGTAAAAATTTTAGAGTTTTTAGTCAAGTAGATTATTTTATACAATTTTTCAAAATAAGGATTAAGTTGAGTCCAAAACCAGAATTTACTATTCATATGGTCATTTTGCTAATACTCCTTTTTGGATTAGGTTGTGAAGAGGTTGAATTGCCCTAATCTAAGTGTTGAGGATTCTTGGAAGAGTAAGTGTATAGATTAGTGTGAGTTGGTTTTAAGGTAAGTACAAACCTTGCATTTTTGCATACATTCATGTGATTTTGGAACTTACACATTTGGATATGAATGTACTAAGAAATCTTATTGCATTGTTGATATATATATATATATGAATAATGTTAACCTTGTGAAATGTAATGTGTTATATGTATATTGATGATGATATATGAAATGTGAGTTGAGATATAATGAAGCCATTATTGTTGGCTATGATTATGCAAAATGAAATTATTAAGGCATGTTTGCCTATGTGTTTATGAGATATGAATTGAGAAAGAGAATGGTAAAGAAGTGAATGAATTGATTGTATGTTTAATATGTTATTCAATTTTAGAGTTCTGGATTTGGCGGCATGCCTATAAAATGTAAAAAGGTAACAGTCTTGCCGGGTTGAGGATCTCTTCAATTTGAGTTGAATTGAGGTCCAAGAGACTGGGTCTGTTACAGGTAACAGTCTTGCCGGGTTGAGGATCTCCTCAAGTTTATTGGGTTGATGGTCCAAGAGACTGGGTCTGTTACACTATCCATGGATAGAGATGTATATATATATTGCCTACGGGCTTGATCATTGTGATTATGGACCAAAGCAGTAACTCTGAACTTTGAATAACATATTAGTTTCTTTTGGGCCCTTGCTTGTCTTTGTTTTCTATGTGATTTATAAATGATGAAATAAATAAATATTGAGATCTATGCTTGTTTTGAGTTCACTATGTCCTATAATTGATAACACAAATGTTGGATACAATGAAAGGTAATGTCATGAAATATGAAATTCTTGAGAATTACTTGTATGTTGGATAATATGACATTGGCATTTCATTATGGCATGATATCATTGTAGTTTGTACCACTAAGCCGTTGGCTTAGCGCGATTATGGTTTATCGCGCAGGTGACAGGGAAGAACCAGAGAGTTCCTCTAGGCCGGGTCGAGTCTAGATTTTGAGGTGTTGATAGTGGGCTTAGAGATCAAAGACTGACTGCCAAAAATGTATAAATTTTATGGGTTGTAAAGCTTGAGTTTGGATGTATATGAATTTGTAAATATTGTTACTTTTCGCTGCATAGTGAACAAATATTTTATCTACTGTATTTCATAATAAACCTTTACTTTATGTTGTACTAGAAGTGTAAATCCTTTTTGCAGGTTGTAGTTGAGATTATAAGGGGGATTTATTGGGAAGTGTACTGAGAATGATTTTGTTTGCATTGGTTTGTGTAAATGTTTTTAAAAATCAGAAAAAAACCAGTTTTGTCGACACTTGGGACTCAATTTTTAAGTGAAACTATGGCAAAATTTCTATAAAAATTGGAACTAAAATTTGACTAAGTAAAATTGGTAGCAACATTAGGTTAGTGTGGCGCCTCTACTCAGCTTACACACGTAGGTCGGGAAGGGGTGTTACAATTTTTGGTATCAGAGCCTAGGTTTGAGATTCTCAACCTAGATCAATTGTAAGAAAAAGAATATTTTGATTTTTAAAGTGGGTTTTTGAGTAAAATACATGTTTTGGTATGGCAGTCTTTGATCTTTAATGAGGAATATTCTGCTGTGTTTGCATATATAGGTAGAGATGGCATCTCATTCGCGACAGTCTGTTGAGGGTAGTGCGGAGAGTGTAGCTCCTGAAGAGAGTAGAGAGGGAGCTAGGATTGAGAGGGTTAGTGAGGCACCTGTTTCTATGCCAGAGAGATCTACTGTTGAGGAGGCTCCGCCGGGTTGGTTAAGGCATGTGGTAGAACTGTTGAGGGGAGCTCCAGTGCAGCCACCACCACCACCACCACAGCCTCAGATGCCGGTAAGACATTATGACAAGTTAAGAAAATATGGGGCCGAGAATTTCTTGGGCACTACCGATCCTGCAGTGGCTGAGTAGTGGTTGGATAAGGTACAGAGGATATTCATTCAGTTGCAAGCCACTTCGGATGAGAAGTTTGACTATGCCAAATCCCTCCTTCAGAAAGATGCTTATGACTGGTGGAAGACTGTTCCTTATGCTATGGATGATCCACCTACGCTATCTTATAGTGATTTTCTGAGGGAGTTCGAGTAGAAATATACTCCGAGGGAGTATAAAGATCTTAAGAAGATGGAATTTTTGAATTTAAGGCAAGACAACCGGACGGTAACAGAATATGAGATTGAGTACATTCGGTTGAGTCGCTATGCTGGGGGAATTATCTCTAATGAAATAGACTGATGCAGAAGGTTTGAGGAGGGGTTGAGGCCCTCTATCATGTGTATTGTGGCTGGTTCTAGATACCAGGATTTCTCTCAGCTTGTTGCAGCAGCTAGAAGTGTTGAGAGAGCGCAGAGTATTGCAGCAGCTGCTAGTGAGGAGGAGACTAGAGTGAGGAGATCCCAGTTTGAGGCAGGGTCTTCATCTATGAAGAGGGGTAGAGGAAGTTTTGTTCCGAGGATTAGTAGGAGTCAGAGACAGCCGGGTAGGTCAGTGCAGTATCAGAGACAGAGACCAAGACCTACAACTTCTGTAGCCAGTGCCCCGACTCCCGTGATGCAGAGGTCTACTCCACCTGTATGTGTTCAGTGTGGTGGAAGACATGTGGGTGTTTGTTGGAGGTATAGTAGATCAGCTGTATGCTTCAGGTGTGGATCGCCTGACCATTTCATTAGGGAGTGTCCTGAGATGCAAGAGCATAGGCAGGCTGAGTCTGTAGCCTCTCGACCCAGTGTTAGCAGAGGTGGTCGAGGAGGCAGAGGTTTCAGTAGGGGTGGTCGATCCGGGTATAGTCAGAGAAGAGGATCATTATCCGGAGGCAGTAGGCCAGAGGAGGCCGGATATTCTCAGAGGGTGTATGTGATGCAGAGGCAGCCAGATGCTTCAGCAGTTATAGCGGGTACATTTTCTTTATTTGGCATTTCAGTACTTGCTTTAATTGATCCAGGATCTACTCATTCATACATAAGTGCATCCATATTGCCTGTGTCTAAATTGCATTCGGAATCCTTAGGATTTGATGTTCTGGTGACAAATCCTTTAGAACATAGTGTGGTTGTTAGTAAGGTGCACCGTGATGGTGCAGTAGTGGTTCAGGGTGAGGAGTTTCTTGGTGATCTGATTGAAATGCCTTTTAAAGAATATGATTTGATCTTAGGCATGGATTGGCTATCTAAGGGAGTTGTGGTAGATTGTCAAAAGAAATGTGTCACCTTGAGAACCAGTGATGGTAGGGATGTGATAGTATCTAGTGAGCAGAGACAACTTACATCCTTGTTTGTATCAGCTGTAATAGCTAGGAAGTTGATTAGAAAAGGGTGTGATGCTTATCTAGCTCATGTTGTGGATACTAGAGTAGGGAGTTCTCAACTTGATGATATAACCACAGTTGCAGATTTTCCAAATGTGTTTCCTGAGGAGTTGCTAGGGTTACCCCCTGAGAGAGAGGTTGAGTTTGGTATCGAATTGTTGCCTGGTACCACTCCCATCTCTATCACTCCTTATCGAATGGCACCAGCTGAATTGAGAGAGTTGAAGGTCCAGTTACAAGAGTTGTTGGATAAAGGGTTTATTCGCCCCAGTGTTTCACCGTGGGGAGCTCTGTATTATTTGTGAAGAAGAAGGATGGTACTATGAGGTTATGCATCGATTATAGGCAATTGAACAAAGTGACTATTAAGAATAAATATCCTTTGCCTAGAATTGATGATCTCTTTGATCAATTGAAGGGAGCATCAGTGTTTTCCAAGATTGATTTGAGATCAGGGTACCATCAGTTGAGAGTTAAAGCTGAAGATGTTTCTAAGACAGCTTTTCGCACTAGGTATGGGCATTATGAGTTTTTATTAATGCCTTTTGGGTTGACAAATGCACCTGCAGCTTTCATGGATTTGATGAATAGGGTGTTTAGGCCTTATTTGGATCAGTTTGTGGTGGTTTTCATCGATGATATTTTGGTGTATTCACATAATGAGGAGGAGCATGTCAAGCATCTGCGAATTGTGTTACAGATCTTAAGAGAGAAGCAGTTGTATGCTAAGCTGTCAAAGTGTGAGTTTTGGCTTGATCAAGTAACTTTTCTGGGTCACATAGTTTCAGCAGATGGTATAAGAGTTGATCCGAGTAAAGTTGAGGCCATTTTGAATTGGAGTCCACCAAAGTCAGTGACTGAAGTTAGAAGTTTTCTGGGTTTGGCAAGCTATTATCGAAGGTTTGTGAAAGGTTTTTCTTTGATAGCTACTCCACTCACCAGATTGCTTCGAAAGGGAGTTAGATTTGTGTGGACAGATCAGTGTCAAGCTAGTTTTGATCAGTTGAAAGAAATGTTGACTCAAGCACCTGTTCTTACTTTACCCATGGAAGATAAACCATATGTGATTTACAGTGATGCTTCACATAATGGTTTAGGATGTATTTTGATGCAAGAAGGTAAAGTCATAGCTTATGCTTCTCGGCAGTTGAAGCCGCATGAGCTTAATTATCCAACTCATGATTTGGAGTTGGCAGCTATAGTGTTTGCTTTGAAGATTTGGCGACACTACTTATATGGGGAGAAATGTTTTATCTATACGGATCACAAAAGTTTGAAATATTTGGGTGTTCAGAAGGAGCTGAATCTTCGGCAAAGGCGATGGTTAGAATTGATTAAAGACTACGACTGTTTGATTGATTACCATCCTGGTAAGGCAAATGTTGTTGCTGATGCCTTAAGTCGGAAGTCTTTGGCAGGTTTGGCTATTTATTTGCTCTCGTTGCTTGTTAAGTTGAGAGCGTTACATGCTAGTTTTGAAGCATGTGATGATGGTGCATTGTTGGCTCAGTTGCAATTGAGACCAGTATTATTGGATCAGATTAAGGAGGCTCAATTGACAGATGAGAAAATTCAGAAGATTGTTTCAGATTGCCAAAATGGTGAGAGTCGAGATTTCTTTGTGAGAAGTGATGGTAGCCTTTGGTTTAAGGATAGATTGTGTGTTCCTGATAATGATAGTTTGAAAAAGGATATTTTGGAGGAAGCACACCAATCAGTTTTTGCTATGCATCCGGGAAGTACAAAGATATACCATGAATTGAGACAGCATTATTGGTGGTCTGGTATGAAGAGAGACATAGCAGAATTTGTGTCCAAATGTCTCACTTGTCAGAGGGTGAAAGTTGAGCATCAAGTTCCAACAGGGTTGCTTCAACCTTTAACGATGCCTGAATGGAAATGGGAGAGAATCACAATGGATTTTGTGTCTGGTTTACCATTGACACAGAGGAAGCATGATGCTATTTGGGTGATTGTTGATAGGTTGACAAAGATAGCTCATTTTCTTCCGGTTCGGATGGACTATTCACTTGAGAAGTTGGTTGAGCTGTATATTAGTGAGATAGTGAAGTTGCATGGAGTTCCAATTTCTTTAGTGTCTGATCGAGATCCTATATTTACTTCAAGATTTTGGAAGAGTTTACATGGTGCTTTGGGTTCTCGATTGCATTTTAGCACTGCTTTTCATCCGCAGACAGATGGGCAGTCAGAGAGAGTGATACAGATTATTGAGGATATGTTGAGAAGCTGTGTCATTGATTTCTCTGGAAGTTGGGACAGATTTTTACCACTTGTAGAATTTGGTTACAACAGTCATCAATCTAGTATTGGAATGGCACCATTTGAGGCATTATATGGAAGAAAATGTAGAACGCCTCTATGTTGGAATGAAGTTGGGGAAGGAAAATTGGTTGGTCCTGATCTGATTAAAGAGACTGAAGAAAAAGTGAAGATGATTCGGGATAGGTTGAAAGCAGCTTCAGACCGACAGAAGTCTTATTCAGATTTGAAGAGGAGAGACATAGAGTTTGATGTTGGAGATAAGGTATTTTTGAAAGTGTCTCCTTGGAAAAAGATATTGAGATTTGGTCGAAATGGGAAGCTAAGTCCTCGTTTCATTGGACCGTATGAGATATTAGAAAGAGTTGGGCAAGTTGCTTATCGTCTTGCTTTACCGCCTAAGTTGGATAGAATCCATAATGTCTTCCATGTTTCTATGTTGCGAAGGTATAGATCTGACCCATCTCATGTTTTACCAGTTGAATCTATTGAGGTGAGTCCAGATCTAACTTTTGAAGAAGAACCAATTGCTATTTTGGCACATGAAGTGAAAGAGTTGAGAAATAAGAAAGTGCCACTTGTAAAGGTTCTTTGGAAGAATCATGGTAGAGAAGAGGCAACTTGGGAGAGTGAGCAAGCGATGCGAGATCAATATCCTCAACTGTTTCAGACTTGATATCAGGTAATTTCGGGGACGAAATTTCTTTTTAGAGGGGGAGAATTGTAATATCCCAAAATGTGCCCTAGAAGTTTTAGTATAATTGTTGTTTTATTTGAATTAAAATGTATAGGTGTAATTGGAAAGAGGAAAGAATTTAAAAGAGAGTGTATATGTTGTATATATGGAAATATATATAACATATACATAAGTCAAATGAATGGTCAAAGGAAGAAGATATTTAAATTGTTATTTGTGAAATTACTAAAGGGCAAGTAAATGAAAGGGAGTTAATATATATAGTAGAGGGTATTTAAGTAATTTTCTTTTCAAATTGCTTGGTGGAGGTTTAAAGAGATGAGAAGTTGACTTTGTCTCTTTTATTTTTCCATTTTCTCTTCTTTTCTCTTTGTGTGGCCGGACCTCAAGGAAACAAGAGAGCAAGTGAGGGTTTTTGAATTTTAATAGCTAATTGAAGGAAGATTTCAAATAAACAAGTTGGAATTTCAAGAAATTTCATTATTTTGGTAAGTTCTCTCTTGGTTGCTCTTGTTGTTTTTGAAGTTATTTTTGAGTTTGATGAAGTGTTATTGATAATATGGTTAGGATTGCTTGTGGTGTGTTTGTATATGTTGAAATGGAATTAAAGATAAGAAGCTAGGTTGGTGTTGGTGATGGAAGAGTAAGAGTGGTTTTTAGTGAAATGTTTTTTCTGTTTTACAATTTGTAAAGGCTGTGACTTGTATGATTTTTAATTAAATATAGAAAAATGTTCTTGAAGCGAATTTTTGATATGTTGTGCCTCTATGAGTCTAGAATGACTGAAAAATATGTTGATTCGATTTTGGAATGGTTATGATTTTGGAAAGATTATTTTTATTAGACCTATTCCAGCAGGTACCTTAACTGAGACAGCTATATTTCGGGATTTTTAATAAAATGTAGAAAAATGATATCCAATTGAATTTTGGATATGTTGTTTCTTAGTGAGTCTAGTATTTGAGAAAAATAATTTGGAACCAAGTTGATTGAATTTAATATATGGAATTCACAAAGTTCAGAACTGCTGCCAGGATGCAGGGCAATTGGGGCAGTCTGGTTGGGTGAACTATTTGACCAAGATTTTGTGTTCAGTTTGATCTGAAATTTTAAAGGAATGATTTTAAGATGTAAAATTAAGTTCTGTAAAAAATTTAGAGTTTTTAGTCAAGTAGATTATTTTATACAATTTTTCAAAATAAGGATTAAGTTGAGTCCAAAACCAGAATTTACTATTCATATGGTCATTTTGCTAATACTCCTTTTTGGATTAGGTTGTGAAGACGTTGAATTGCCCTAATCTAAGTGTTGAGGATTCTTGGAAGAGTAAGTGTATAGATTGGTGTGAGTTGGTTTTAAGGTAAGTACAAACCTTGCATTTTTGCATACATTCATGTGATTTTGGAACTTACACATTTGGATATGAATGTACTAAGAAATCTTATTGCATTGTTGATATATATATATATATGAATAATGTTAACCTTGTGAAATGTAATGTGTTATATGTATATTGATGATGATATATGAAATGTGAGTTGAGATATAATGAAGCCATTGTTGTTGGCTATGATTATGCAAAATGAAATTATTAAGGCATGTTTGCCTATGTGTTTATGAGATATGAATTGAGAAAGAGAATGGTAAAGAAGTGAATGAATTGATTGTATGTTTAATATGTTATTCAATTTTAGAGTTCTGGATTTGGCGGCATGCCTATAAAATGTAAAAAGGTAACAGTCTTGCCGGGTTGAGGATCTCTTCAATTTGAGTTGAATTGAGGTCCAAGAGACTGGGTCTGTTACAGGTAACAGTCTTGCTGGGTTGAGGATCTCCTCAAGTTTATTGGGTTGATGGTCCAAGAGACTGGGTCTGCTACACTATCCATGGATAGATATGTATATATATATTGCCTACGGGCTTGATCATTGTGATTATGGACCAAAGCAGTAACTCTGAACTTTGAATAACATATTAGTTTCTTTTGGGCCCTTGCTTGTCTTTATTTTCTATGTGATTTATAAATGATGAAATAAATAAATATTGAGATCTATGCTTGTTTTGAGTTCACTATGTCCTATAATTGATAACACAAATGTTGGATACAATGAAAGGTAATGTCATGAAATATGAAATTCTTGAGAATTACTTGTATGTTGGATAATATGACATTGGCATTTCATTATGGCATGATATCATTGTAGTTTGTACCACTAAGCCGTTGGCTTAGCACGATTATAGTTTATCGCGCAGGTGACAGGGAAGAACCAGAGAGTTCCTCTAGGCCGGGTCGAGTCTAGATTTTGAGGTGTTGATAGTGGGCTTAAAGATCAAAGACTGACTGCCAAAAATGTATAAATATTATGGGTTGTAAAGCTTGAGTTTGGATGTATATGAATTTGTAAATATTGTTACTTTTCGCTGCATAGTGAACAAATATTTTATCTACTGTATTTCATAATAAACCTTTACTTTATGTTGTACTAGAAGTGTAAATCCTTTTTTCAAGTTGTAGTTGAGGTTATAAGGGGGATTTATTGGGAAGTGTACTGAGAATGATTTTGTTTGCATTGGTTTGTGTAAATGTTTTTAAAAATCAGAAAAAAAATCAATTTTGTCGACACTTGGGACTCAATTTTTAAGTGAAACTATGGCAAAATTTCTATAAAAATTGGAACTAAAATTTGACTAAGTAAAATTGGTAGCAACATTAGGTTAGTGTGGCGCCTCTACTCAGCTTACACACGTAGGTCGGGAAGGGGTGTTACAGATTTGCAACTCAGTGAGTGTTTAGGCTTGTTACGTTTGCTTTAATTTTCACTTTAAGTGATTAATAGCTTGTTACAATTTAAAATAACTTCTTGTATTTTTGGAATTAATATTACTAATATTCATTTAGGATTCCTAGGATGTTTTAAGAATTCTTTCATTATTATAGCATGCAAAATACTTATATTCTCAAAGTACCTAAACAATTTATGGATTATCTTTGAGTTTTTACTATCCACTATCCAACTTAGTCCATGTTTAACATAAGTTATTCATTAGCTGATCTCTTACATATTATTTAATTATCTTAGTAATTAATTTTGTACATAACTTTTAGAGTCTAATGTTCATAGTAACTTATAGTTTCTTTTTATACTTACCTATTTTAAGGTAAATGCAAATCAGATTATCATTTCTTTCATATGTGTTTTCTTTAAGATTCAAAAAATGCAAAAATAGTTTAGAGTTAACATAGGTGATTTAGAAGTAAAAGTTCAGGTAATAAAGGATTAACCTTGGTTAATTTAAAACACAGTGTAAATTAGAATAGAACATAAATAATAATAATATTCTTATTTAAGCATAGTATAAAAATCCATTTTAAAAAAATATCATGCAACAAATTAGAATAGATAAAGAAGCCACAATAATTAGGGCAGTAACTTCCCTCTTATGTGCATTTTAGAACACCACTATGCATGGCCTAGTGGTTTAACTCCCACTAGAGTTGGGCTCTGCTAATGTGAATATTTGGAAATCAGGATAGGCTATCACTCAAAAGACATTACCAGAAAGGCTTACTCTTTAATTTTTATTTTAATAAAAGTTCATTTTCCCTTTTATGAATTCCTTTCTCTTAATTTTTGGAGCAATTCTATTTTTCCCATATCCAGTATTCCTATATTTCTTAGCTAAACAACATTCTATCTTAACACTCTTCTTCCCACTAATTAGTTAATCTCATTTAATGTAACATCCCTACTTTTAATAGGCACAAGAATAGTTAATATGGAAGGTTAAATAATGTGTTGGAAGAGGGATATATATGGTATATACCTAATATATATACAATATATACATAAAATATACATTGGATACCTAATGTATATACGGTATATACCTAATATATACCTAATGTATATATGTCACTAAAAAATAGTTAGTCAAAAAGGTTAAGAGTAAAAGCCAAAAGTAAATAAATTTAATATATATATATAATAAATTAATTATGGATAGAAGAAGATAAATATCTAATATTTAATTATTAATTAAATAATTTATTAATTAAATAAATATATGTGTGTGCAGATGGGAAAAGAAGTAAGAACATTAAAAAGACTTCATCGTCTTCCTTCTTCCTCCTATGGACGAAATTCCTAGAGAGAGGGGGGGGGTTTTGCTTCTTCATATACTCTAAAATTTACATGAATTTCAAGGAATTCAAGTTGGTATTGAAGATTAAATAAGGTTTCAAGTAAGAATTCTATCTTTCAAGCTTTATTTTCTTTAATTTTATGGTTATGTAATTATGTAAGTTAGAGAGAAAGTTGGTTTTAATTATTGAAATAGATGTTTATGAAGTAATATGAAAGATATAAGAAGATTTAATGATTAATTGGTTAAGTTGAGCTTGTACGATGAAACTAGGTTTTAATGTTGAATATGTGAATTTTGGGTTTTTGATTAAGGTGTTTATAATTGTAGATATATATTGTTTGATATTGTTTTAATGCATATGTTGTGATTTTATGGTTGGATGATGGAAATAAGATGGTTATGGTGAAGTTTTGAAAAGGTAGTAACGGGAAATTAGGGTTTAATTGAAGTGTGAGTAGAAGTTGTAAAACTAATGATTACTTTGTATAAAATGAGTGTATAAGTGATTCTAATTGGATAATTTTACTTATTATTTGGTTTATGTGTGTAAGCCAAAGTTTCCTTAAAGGAGGCTGTGAGTGGGGATTTTCACCTCCACTTCCAGTGAAATGGTTCTTGCGACTTTAGTACTGCTAGGCTCGAGGCCTTAGAGAACACGAGACTAAATCCTGAGAAATGGAGTCGCCACCCGAATAAGCAGGGAAAGAAAAAAAAAGGGGGTGGATGACCCAATTCACAAGGAATCCCCAACCGCTACTGGGTTCGGAAAGTTGGGTACGTATGGAAAAGGTGAGAATGACCCAGCACCCCCATAACGTCAGGTTCATTGGAACTATTCCTAAATTATTATAACATCCTCCATATTATATATAATTATGAAAAATAAATAATCATCATATTATAAATTCAAACAACCAAACAAAATGGGCACCCGAAGACGGAAACATGCCTTTAAAATATCCCAATGTCCATATAAATGAATAAAATAGGACATCCACCGGTTGGTGGAAACATGTCATGTACAATAGCCCAAAAAATACTTAAGATAAATTAAATTACATAATTAAATGAACAATGCACCTACAAAGTGGAAACATACCTTTTACATTGTCCTCAAAATCCAAATAATAAGAAATTGCAATCCACATAATACATAAATAATGATCATACACATAGTCATTAAATAATAATAAATTAAGACTTAAATAAAATGAAATCACAAATAAGTGTAATCCATGAGCAAGTCTTAATATTAACCCATTAATGAAATATAAGGCACGGTGCACACGGCGATCCCCCTAGCCAGTTAGCGGGCAGGGGCTAAGGGGGCAAGGCCCTGAAAGTTAAACAGTTTATAAGATAGGGTTTTGTTGTGGAATTAGGATTTGGTTATGGAATTTAGGGTTTGATTGTAGAATTAGGGTTTTTATCCTAAAAATGGGGTTTAATCATATGACCCAAGATTTGATTCTAAAAACTAAGGTTTAATTATGTAATTTAGGATTTTACACGCAAAGTTAGGGTTTAACATGAAAACTAAGGCTACAATAATGCAAACTAGGGCTTTGGAAAATAAACTAAATACTAAACATGCAAACTAAAATTAAAACAATACAGGATTAGGGTTTAATATAAATTTAGGCTTCTGATTGTCTAACTAGGATTAAAATTACATAGTTAGGGTTTGGAAAAAATTCAATATTCAAGTTATAGTTTACTGAGTGAAATTTTCAAAGTTGAATAATTAAATATAACAGCATGCTTAATTCACAAACTAAGGTGAAGATGATCAATAAAGTAATGAGATTATACTTGCGTTGTTGGATCTTCCAAGGTAATTTTGCTGAGACAAACTAGATTGCACGACTACTTTTTGGATACCCTGGATCAACTGAAGTCTTGGCCAAACACCAATAATTTGGAAGTTGTTTAGTTACTACCTTAATGTGCCATTTATTTTTCTTTTAGTTGAATTATTTGCTGCCTCGGTGCTTTCTTTTTCAATAGCTAAGAAACCTTGGTTGCTATTGTGGTTTTGTTTTTATAGGCAACAGTTAGGGCAAACTTGGCTTCACCAATCCTCGTCCAATTCAAACACCTTTTTTCCTATCCTATTATTATTGGAATTCAAATGCAATTAAAACTGAATCTAGCTCAAATCAGGGATTCATGGAGAATTGGCCTAAGTTAATTCACCACAGGCGGGTTTTATGACAAATTGGCCATGCCTTATAACAAACCATGGCCACTATGGTTGGGGATTTTCTCTCCCACTAGCATGTGGAATGGTTCTTGCGACTTTAGCACTATTAGGCTCAGGGTAGTAGAAAACACGGGCCTAAAACCAGAGAAAATGGAGATGCCACCCAGACGGGCCAGGGAAAAGAAATTGGTGGATGACTCGATTCCTAAGGAATTCCTAACCCCCTAATGGGTTCAAAAAGTTGGGTATGCATGGGGAAGGTGAGAATGACCCAGCACCCCCACAGCGCCCAGTTCATTAGAACCAGCCTCCTTTTCAGGTCTAAATATTATAAAACTCTTAATTATTACGATATAATCCATACTACATGCTACAAATAAAATAAAACATCATTGTATTAAAATCAAAGTAATGTTCAAAATAAAAGAACAAATGGGCATTCATATGAGATGGAAACATGTCCTTACAACCATGTCCAATGTCTAAAATAAATAGGACACCTACCAAAAGGTGGAGACATGTCCTTTACAATGGTCCCAAAACCTTTAAATGATAAATTAAATTACATAAAAAAATCGAGGCACCCATAAAGTGAAAATATGCCTTTTACAATTCACAAAATTAAACAAATAGCAAATTAAATTATGCAAATATCCACAATAATAAATCATCCATTGTAAATAAATCATGAACATATAATAATGAATTAAATAATTAAAACTAGGACTCAATCATAAATTAATTATTCCAATGTACAAAATTAGGGGTTAAACCTTAATTTAGGATTTTTTGGTATTTTGGAAAAGGATTAGGGTTTAATGGGTGTTTGGGATTAAATTAAGAAACTAGGGTTTTAAGGAATTAAAGTTTTGAGGAATTTGGGTTTTAAGGAATTGGGGTTTGGTTTAGGTTACTAAATAGGTTTAGAAATTAAGGTTTAGGTTTTTAAGGCTTAAGAGTTACATATTAGGGTTTTGGAATTTTGGAAGTTAGGGTTTGGAAGCTTGGGTTTAAGTTTTAGGGTTTTATGAGTTAGGATTTAGGTTTTAGCTTTAAAAATGATAATTTTATTCTACTGGGAATTTGGTCATTAGATTAAACAAATGACCATAACTCTTCGTGCAAGCTAGGATTAATTTAGGTACTAGTTAAAATGGCTTTCCACTCACTGGTTGATGTTTTTTCAAAGAAACACAATCATTATATGTGGAAATAAATTGTAAATCTATAAATCAAGCCACTATAACTTTAAATGGATTTATTGGTTGAAGATAAATCTTCGTTATTGATTCCACCAAAGTTAATGAATTGAAATAAGCCCTCTGCTACTGCCTACCTGGATCAATTAAAGCTTTTGGCTGGAGATCGCCTGATTGTTGCTTCTATTTTTGCTTTTGTTAAACCGTGCTAGCTACTAGTTCTATGCTCTTCACAATTTATTGTTGCCTATTTTAATCTTAAACATTAGTATTTATATGCATAATTAGGTTTCAATAAAACCTAAATACTTAATCCGATGATTTAAATGAAATCCATCTTAATTATGAAATTAATAAGTCGAATTAGGACCGGATTAGCTGGACCATGGCGAATTGGAAATTGCCAATTTTCCATGGTAAGCCATCCATGGCAAATTATAAATTGACAATTTTCCATGGTTTATGACCCATGGAAAATTGGCCTTAGCTAGTTCATCATGGTTTGTTGTTTTGGTCCGGTACGGCTCATTTTTATTCTTTAAAATTGAATTATATCCATTAAATGATAAACAGAACTAGGTTTATGGTTTTAAAATCAAAATAATTTATTTTTAGACTGAACCTGATTTAGAAAAGCTGTAAACTAAGTTTTAAACCTGTATAAATCGAATCAACTTGTTTTTAGGCCTTGCAGAACCTAACCAACTCATTAAAGCTATAAACTAGGTCTAAGCTTTTTAGAATAAGATCAAATATAGTTTGGCCTTTGTTAATTGCGACTGGACCAGCTTAGGGCCAAAATAAAAGGTCTACAGCCATCTACTTGAATGATCTGAGACTTCACTAGAAGAGAATAAAGAGAAATGATACGACTTCTAAATTTTACACCAAGTATCTACAAAACAAAACACAGAGACAAAGAAACAAAAATCCAATGGATGGATACCTTATGGTGAGGAGCCATTGAGTATCGACATCTGATCATTGAATGACTCTAATATCTCAACAGGCTATTGGGCAACTCTAATATCCCAATGAAAACTACCAAGTTACCCTAATATCCCGATGAGGCCACCAAGCAACTTTAATATCTTGGTAAAACAAAACAATCATCAAGTAATTCTAATATCCCAATGAAAACCATCAAGCAACTCTAATATCTTAATGAGACCACAAGCGACTCTAATATCCTTCTAAAACAAAACAAGCATCGGGCAATTCTAATATATTTATGAGACCACCAAGCAACTCTAATATCTTGGTAAAATAAAACAACCATCGAGCGACTCTAATATCTCAATAGGATAGTGAGTGACTTTAATACCTCACTAGGAGTAGACCTAGTATGGACCTATAATATCCTGGTTTTTATGGATTTGAACTAGTTTAGATTCTAGACCCATAATATCCATGGACATGAACTGGTTTGGGTTCCAGACTCACAATATCCATCGACTTAAATTGTTTTCGGTTCTAGACCTGTAATATTTATAGACTGGCTTGGATTCTAGACCTACAATATCTGAGTTGGTTGGGTTCTAGACTTGAATTAGTTTGGATTTTGGACCTAGATTGTTTACGTTCAAGGCCCGAATTGATTTAGGTTTTGACCAAGATTGGTTTGTGTTCTAGACCCAAAATTTCTTGGTTTGGGTTTTGGAGCTGAATTGATTTGGGTTTTGGACCTGGATTGGTTTGGGTTTTGACCCGAATTGGTTTAGGTTTTGGACCCATATTTGTTTGGGTTCTAGACTCAGATTGGTTTGGGATCTAGACCCAGATTGATTTAGGTTTTGGACCTAAAATGTCTTGGTTTGGATTCTAGACTCGGATTGGTTTGGGTTTTGACCCGTGAATTAGTTTAGGTTATCGATCCATGAATTAGTTTAGGTTTTGACCCGTGATATCCTATTTTAGGTTCTGGACCTATATTGGCTTATGTTTTGGACCCGCAATATCTTATATCATCTTTAGCTCTTCTAGCTTGATTAACCTTCTGTCATTTTGAGTCAGCTTTCTTTTAGCCACTTGTTTCATTTTTTAATGGATTCTGCTTGGGATGGACCTTTGTCATGCATCAAATTCAGCTCTTCAGCCCAAACATCATGTCTTCACCTTCAAAATGGTTTTGCATCCTCAAATATTAGGTCTTCACCCTTCATAATGGATCCTTATCCTTGAATATTGGGTCTTCGCCCTTAAAATGGATCTTCATCCTTGGATATTGGGTCTTCACCCTTCAAAATGGATCTTTATCCATAAACACTGGGTCTTCACCCTTTAAAATGGATCTTCATCTATAAATACATGGTTTTCACCCTTTAAAATGGATCTTCATCCTCACACAGAGGGTCTTCAACCTTCAAAATGGATCTTCATCCTTAAACATGGGGTCTTCACGCCTTCACAATGGATCTTCATCCTTGGACATCTGGTCTTCACACCTTTAAAATGGATCTTCATCCTTGGACATTGGGTCTTCACCCTTCAAAATGGATCTTCATCCTTTCAATCTTCTCTTCATATCTTTATCTTTCTCTTGCTTTGTTGCAAAATATTTAGCTCTTTTTTTGGATCTTTATCTTCCTATCTTTTGCAATGGGATTGGATCCTTCTTAAGCAATGGGCCTTTCATGCCTCCTAACATTATGGCATGCTTCTCATTGTATGCTTCATAAAGTATCAATTGTTCACCATGATAGAGGAATTGGTAGCAAAAGTGCAATGTGACATGCTCAAGTATGCATGGTATGCGTGATATGCATAAGAGATTCTTGCAATGGTTCTATTGGCTCATAGACCAAGGTGATAGGCTGAAGCACTCCCATAGGAACTTTTGAAATGTTTATTTTGCATTGGATCATCAAGAGATGACTTTACATCTACAGCTTCATCTTCAAGTTATGGAAAACATGAATAGTGGGAGAGCCCAAACATGATAGTCAAGGATAAAGGATACATCCATTTCGAGCCATGATTCAAGACTTTGGTTAGCAAATATGGCTTTGTAAATGATTTTTTCATCAGCCTACCTCACCAATATGTCCTTTAAGGTTTGACAGGGCAACACACTCCCCTAAACTTGAGGGTTCATGTGACAAGAACACTCTTTTTTTATTTTTATTTTGAAATCAAATGTTGGCCTTATCAAATCAGTGTCAATATACCTTCGAACTTGGTCTTTTAAATTAACATATCTATAATATTAAATTAACATATCTATAACATTATAACCCTAGTTACTGTACTAAATTTGGGAATGATTTTCATTTGAGCAAGAATTGTTGCACTTCAGATAGGCACATACACATTACTTGGCCAAAGGTTTTATTGAGTTTAAATATTATCTATCTCATTTGCATGCTTTTGTAAATAATCTCTACTAATAGTCTCCACCTACCAAGAGAGATCAATAGGTCTTTAATAGGCTTGAAATGGGGTCCATAAGGGACATGGGTTAAATGAAGGCCATTTTTAAATTGGAGCTGATGCGACACTACTAATATATCTTCACACTAAAAATTTTCTATTGGAACTGTATGTTGTTGGAAGAATTCTTAGACTTTGGGCATCATTTCCACCTTCTAGGCATCTTGTTAAAAGATAAAGCTTGAATGCTCATCCATCTTCTTGGCAGAAATCTAGATCTGACTAGGATAAACATATTTTTTTTTCTTTTACAAAACTCAGGACCTTTTATCTTCTTTTTTTTCTTTCTTTATTCTTTTTTATTTTTTTTAGACATGGCATTTCATCATTTCATCTCTTTTTCCTTTTCGGAATGTCAAGACTAATACTTTCAAGATGGCTAACTCAAAGCTGTTGTAGACCCTTAATTTTTGACCCAGTCCGGTCCGTTATTTTTTATATAGTCCAAAATAATTTTTGTGGTATTTTAATTAAATAATATTTATTTTAGTATTCATTATTTATAATTTTTAATAAAAATAAAAATGGTGAAGTTAATAAAAAATATAATAATAAAAAAATAAAAAATAAAAATAAAAATCGGCGACGGAAAAATTTCGTCGCTGAAGGTCCAATTGGCCAAGGCCATTTCGCTGTAGGAAATTCCTGCGACGAATTGGCTGGCCGCCCAGCCAATTTTGCCAGCGCTCGCAATTCTCGCCTACCAGCTCTCGCAATCCTCTCCAAAGCTCGCAGTTTTCACCAGCGAAATTTTTAAATGCAATTTTTTTCAAAACCAAATTCCATTTGGTTTCGGTTTCCTTTCTTAATTAATTTTAATTTCCTTAAATAATTAGAACTAGGCTTATAATTTTTCCTATAAATAAGACTTTAAAACTCAGAATTAAGGGACTGGGACTTTGGACTAAAACTTTGGGACTTGGACTGGAACTTTGGGACTTTGGACTGGGGCTTTGGGACGAACTTTGGAATTGGGACTTTGATTAGGGGGATCAAAACTTGGACTTTTAAACTTGGATTACAGAAAACCCTAGCCAGAGAAGATTAGCAACAAGCAAGCAACCAACAATTCATCAAAGGTAGCCACACTACCTTTGTTTTTGTTCATCCAGAAGTTAATTTTGGTGGAACCAACTACGCAGGTTTGATCTTTTGTAATATACTCATTTATGCCCTAGAAGTTTTGTATGTTGTTGTTGTTGTTGTTATTGGATTGTTGGTTTAAATTGAGAAAAGAAAAGTATAAGTGTTTTGGGAAAGAATTTAGGGTTTAGAGACAAGTTTATATGTTGTGTATATTGTGATATATATAACATATACATTAGTCAAAAGAGTTGGTCAAGGCAAGAGGAGATATTTTTTTTAGGGCATGTGAAATTACTAAAATGGGCAAGAGATAACAAAGAGAATTAAGATATGTTTGAGGGCATTATAGTAATTTTCCTTTGGATGGGTATTTAATGAAGTTGGACTTTGTGATTCTTCATCATCTTTTCTTCTTTCTTTCAAGAGGTGGCCGGCTCTCCATTAGCAAAAGGGAAGGAGAAGTGTTCTTGATAGTAAGATCAAGATTGAAGGGAGAATTGAAGAATCAAGTTGAAGATTTGTGGAATTTCTTTACTTTAGGTAAGTAATTTCTTGTTTTCTTTTATTAATTTGGAAATTGTGGTTAAGGTGTATTGAGAATTGTTGAGATGATGATTTAGTGTGTTGATGTGTGTTTATAAGTGTTAGAGTTGATTGTAAGTTAAAAATTGGAGGTTGTGTTGGTTTGGTTGTGATTATGGAAAAATAAGTGAAGATTGATAGTGGAAAATCAAGAGTAGAGTTTGAGTTAGGGTTTTGAGATGGTGTTTGTTTAATTGTGATATTAAGGTGTTTTAAAGTGATTATTGTAATGAATATGTATTTAGAACATTGACGATGTTCATTTGAAGCATGTGGTATGATGTATATTGAGTTTTAATGCATTTGGAAGAGAGTTGGTTAGAATTAGGGTTTTGGTTTTGGGAGACACGGCCAAAGGCCATGTGAGACACGGCCAAGTCATATGATTTTGGACGTGTTGGATTAATTTTTGGGTGACACAACCGTGTTCCCAAGCCGTGTGAGCTACTGTGAGTTTTGGTTGAAGAGACACGGCCGTGTCCCTAAGCCGTGTTTGCTACTGCCAAAGTTGAATTGAGAGACACGGCCACAAGCTTGGCCGTGTCCCTCATGTGTGCTGCCCGTGTCCATCAAATGAGTTGGTTAGGGTTTTGTTTCTTTGTTCTTTTTGCATTGTTTTGGTTCTTCAAAGGTGGGTTGGTTCTTAAACCTAACCCTAAAACACTTTAAACACACTTGAATCAATGAATGAACTAATCAAATGCATATGGAAGATCCTAAAGCTATGAATCATATAAGTTGTTCTTTGCCCTAATTGCATTGTTGAGATTTAAACAAGGTTATGTTATGCATTGTGAAAGGTATTGTATTTTATGAGTAATGTACCTTGAAATGTTGTATCAAAGATGAAATGATAATTCAAATAAGATATGATATGAGACAATGCCATTGTGTTTGGCTATGATGAATGATGCTATATGATGATAATATTGAGAGAATGAAGGCATGTTTGCCTAAATGTTGATGAGAATTGAGAATGGAAATGATAATTGATATGTAAATGAATTGTGTGGCTAATGTGTTATTCCATTTTCAGAGTATGTTATTGGTGGCATGCCTAATGATAGTAACAATCTCTTGAAGTTAGGTTGGATTGAATCCTTGAAGCCTAATTGAGATGTTACCACCCTTGAAGCTAGGTTGGGTTAGTTCTTGAAGCCAAGTTGGGTAGAAGCTTAGCATGCTTTGCTCCCCTTGAAGCTTGGTTGAACTTAATCCTTGAAGCCTAGTTGGGTCTATGATATTGATATTGATAAATGTGATGATAGAACCAAAACATTAACTCTGAAAATTGAATGGCATATTAGTGTGTCTTGGGCCCATGCTTGTCTATGGTTAATGTGAGTCATGAATGATGTTTGTTTTGCTTTGTATTGATGATTAAATGAATACTAATGAGGTATATGAAAAGATAATAAAATGTGATATGTAATGTGAAAGTATATTGTTAATTTTGCATATATGATGTTACATATATATTATGGTTTGAGAAATGACATTGCATTGCACGAAGTCATATCATTAGCATGATTATCTTACTAAGCCGTTGGCTTAGCGCGATAGTGTTTAATCGCGCAGGTGATAGAACTGTTAGAATCGAACCCGAGAGCTCTTCGAGACCGAGTGAGGGTAGACATTGAAGAGTTGATTTTGGAGACTTAAAGATCAAAGGAGATTTGCCAATCATGTATAACTCTTTTTATATTTTGTAAAGTATTGATTAAATGTACATATTTGTATATTTGTAAATATGGAATTAAGTGTTTTCAAATATGTAAATATTTTATGACTTCCGCTGTGAAATAACTATATGTATGTATATATATATCTAATGTGTTTTATTTTAAAAGTAAATGATCTACTTTTCTATATTATATAATGATAATAGTACTGTATCTATTTAAATGTTTTGAATGTTGAAGAAAACCGTAGCATCCCTATGTTTGGTGCACTTATGCTACATGGTTGTAGTTGTAGTGTGTGTGCATTGGATGTGGGGGTGTTACATCTTTAATCATAGATTATATATTTACATAGCTTTGTTTTTTTGAATAATAAGAACATGCACATAGTACTTTGATCCTTAAATATATAATAATTTGATCTTTGTTTCAATAACCCTAATTTACTTCTTCTGTTTCCAAAAAACTTAAGAACCCTAAAAAGTACTCTTCTGTTTCCAAAACCTTAAGAACCCTAATTTATTTCTTCTGTTTCCCAAAAATCACAAAAACCCTAATTTATTTCTTCTATCCCCAAAAACCCTAATTCATTTCTTCTGTTTTCAAAAACCTTAAAAACATTAAATCGTTTCTCCTATTTCCAAAAACTTTAAAAAACCCTAAACCGTTTTCCTCTAACTTTTTTTCAAAATTTCCAAATGTTTTCTTAAATCTCCAAACCCTAACCTACTTTACAGTTTCTAAAAATCATAATTATTTTATAAGACCCTAAACTATTTTCTTAAAACCTAAAATCAAATATATTTTCCACAATACCAAAAACCCTAGTTCTCTCAAAACTAATACAGTAAACCTTAGTTTTCCTAAACCCTAATCCTTAAAATCTTATAAACCTAAACCTTAAAACTCAATACAGTAAACCTAAAATGACAATCCAGTAACCAAGAGCTATAAACCTAATATCTTAAGATTCCAAAACCCTAATTTCATTATATTACCCCTAAACCCTAATTTGATTCATGAAACCCTAATCCATTCCAATTTTCCAAAACCTTTACAGTAGGTTAAACAAATAAAAATAATAATACTAAAATCCTAAAACCCTAAACATTAATTAAAGAACTTTAAATAGAAACAGTAAATCCTAATTTGTATCTTTACTTGCTTTATTTAGTTTTAGATTTGATCATGTAGTTTATTATATGCTTTGATGGTTGATTTATTTAATTTCAATACTTGATTTATTTAATTTATCATGGATAGATGTTTTCTTTATTGTTATTATTTATTTTTTTTAGTATTAAAATTGTGAGAGGTATGTTTCCACTTTGTGGGTACCTCATTAGTTAAATATCATGTAATTTAAATTGCTTTTATATTTTGGACCAATGTAAAGGACATGTTTCTACTTTTTGGTGGGTGTCCTATTTAGTTTAGACATGGATGATGTAAGGACATGTTTCAATTCTCGGATAGGTGTCGATTTATTTGCTTTGCTTGGATGTTGCTTTGATTTTAATATAATGATGCTTTATTTCAATTGTTGCGTGTAATATAGATAATATTGTTATATTTAAGAATTTTATAATATTAAGACCTGCAAAGGAGGCTGATTCCAATGAACCGGGCGTTGTGAGGGTGCTGGGCCTTTTCTCACCTTCCCCACACGTATCCAACTTTTTGAACCCATTAGGGGGTTGGGGATTCCTTAGGAATCGAGTCATCCACCCCTTTTTTTTCCCGGTCCGTCTGGGTGGCAGCTCCATTTTCTCCGAACTTAGGTCCGTGTTCTCTAAGGCCCCGAGCCTAAACAGTGCCGAAGTCGCAAGAACCATTCCACCGGGAGTGGGGGTAAAAATCCCTGCTCACAGTGGTGACTCCACTGGGGATAAGAGAAGTTGATTTCGTTAGTCTTTATATTATTCTATTCTTTCTTATAATGATATTATCCATTGCATCGTGTGCGTGAGTTAGGACGCCCGTGTTACCCGTGTTGTGTTATGTAAGGGATACCATACTTGACTCAAGGTATGGAGATCGAGCATGAAATAACCACTCATAGCCTTGTACCATTTGGTATATATTTTCTATGGGAACCTAAGCCTTTTAACCTAAAGACTAAAGCTCATGTAATTGGCCTAGATACTTTCCTTAGGTTTTACCCCAAATGCATGTTGTTTGACTATGGTTAGTTTTTCTTATTCTAAATCATGGCTTATTTAGTTTGTTCTTTTTCTAATATGACCCAAGTACATTTGTAAGCTTAAAATAAATTTTTCTCTAAATCCAAAAGTCCAAAGCTATTTTCAAAACTTTTTAAAATGGTCTTTGGACATAAAACTTTTCTAAAAACAAATCAAAAATTCTTTTGCTCATACTAAGCCCAAAATCTATTTTTTCTAAAACCTCTTTTACAATGGGCTTAGAAACAAAATTATTTTCATCCAAAAGAGCTTACAAATATTTAGGCCAATTATGAAATACCAAAAATCAATTGTGAGCCTAGTTTATACTAAGAATAAATTAACCATGGGCTTATTTTTGGCATGAATCATTAGTTACTTTTTCAAGTGAGAAATCTATCTATAATAAACCTCTTAATTTAGTTTTAATCCAATATAGCATAAAAGCTACTTTAGTTGGTTGAATGGATTAAAATCTAATTAATGGGAATTATCATGAACTAATTTCCATTTTCAAAAAACTATTGGTTGAAACGTTCGAGGAAAATATTCAATAACAAGATACCCCATGTTGGTATTTTGTTAACCATATACCTAGAAAAAGAGACACGCCATTCGTATGTGGATTTTATAAGGTTATAAGGAACGTCCAATTTGTCCTTGTTTGTTAATTGTTTGTGCATAGATGCATACATGCGTACATTTGCATCTCATATCGTTGATCCTTTCTGGCTCACAACCCTGGATTACGATAGTTCAAAAGCTTACGATAATCCGACCTACGTCGAAAGCGAAGAATCTAGCAATGACTCAATCACTTGCTCACCAAAAGTAATGGGGCCTGAACAAATTCAAAGAATGGTGGATGATGCCCTTAATACCAAGATGAAAGAAATAAAAGAGGCCCTAGCTGAGACAATGAAGAACCAATTGACTGCAATTTTAGGAAATCATGCCGAAGCATCTGCTAGCACTAAGAAGCCAAGGGAAGACTAAAGTTGGTGAGGTGATTTTTGATGATGAAAAGGTTATCATTTATGATGATGATGATTGGGCTCAATACTACCAAGATCCTCAAGACAAGAAGAAAGAACCAAATATTGTTAAGAAAATCAAAACTTCTGATGTTGAAAAGATGATTGCTAATTTAGAAAAGAAATTTGAGAAGAAGTTGAAAACCGAAGAAATGTCCGAAGTTGACAAATTATTTGAGCTAGACGAAGTGCCATACAAATTCAAGATGCCATCCTTTACAAAGTTTGATGCAACCGGAAATACTCATCTCCATGTGAAGCAGTATATCACTGCTATGCAATCTGTCCGAGCTACTAAGGCTCAAACTCTAAGGTATTTCATACTCTCATTGGATCCTGTTATCCAAAATTGGTTCAATACCTTAGAGGAAGGAACAAAAAAGAGTTGGGATCTGCTATACAAGGCCTTCATCCAACAATATGGATACAATGTTGAAATGGAAGTTACCTTAATGGAAGTGGAGTCCATTAGACAAACGCCAAATAAAATTTTTATGGATTATGTGAAAAGGTGGAGAAATAAGGCTGCTTTGCTCAAAAAGAGGCCCGATGAATCCGATCAAATAAGGATGATTGTGAGAGGGGTGTTGCCTAGTCTTCGTGAAAGAATGTCTCATACACTCATCCATGATTTCAAAGATCTTCTCCAAGCTGGTCTGCAAATTGAAGAATGGGACAGGGAGAAGAACCATTTTTCAACAAGAAGGAACGAGAAAGGAAACTATTAGTCTGGTAACCAAGGCATGCAAAAGGCAGTTGGTGTTAATACTACTAGCTAAGGAGCAAAAAGACAATTTTTAGAATTGGGAAAACAGATGTCTTGGGTTCTCAATAAGCTTCAAAGGAAGGGATTGTTACAATCCTTAAATCCTCGTCCTTTTCCTAACAATCTCTTACATAATTTCGACACTAAAGCATTTTGTCAATTTCATCAAATGCAAGGGCACAACACTGATAGATGTGAGGTTGAGGCATGAGATCCAAAATTTGATTGATAGTGGAAAGCTGCTCGAGCCCAACAAGCCAAACACCAAAGACAATCCATTTCTAAGGTTCAATAGAGTACCACCACCAGCAACCTTCATGGTAGGAAAAGGATTGGAAGAAGATTTTGTTTTATCATCCTTTCCAGATGGGAATATTGAAGATGTGAAAGGAGAAGAAGCTTAACTCAACAAACTTTCCTTAGCTTGAATGTTGCTTTTCAATTTTACTTTCTTTAATATTTAATTGGAAAAATAGTGTTTTTTAAATTAAAAGTTATTTGAATAAATTACTTTCATTAAAATTTTTATTGGTCTTTGTTCATTTTGGTGCTCAACCAATGAGGAATCTAGCTTGATGTTCATAAATTAATATGTCTAGGCATCATGACTTGAATGACTTTACAGGGTCAGGGAATTGCTCTATAGCATTGAGTTGTGTATGCTTACTTAGAGAGGGCTCCTGCATAATTACCTTTGTCTAGGTCCTAGTCAGTCTTAGAACATGCTTTGACAAATTTTTGAGGCAAAATTGAACTCTGCTTATTTAAGGGAGAGATGATCTAGGCATTATTTGGTTAGCCAACAACTAGTATCCACCCAATTAGATATCAATCCCTAGTTGTCCCTTTGAGCCTTCATAAAATTTTAGCTTTCTTTTTATTGGCATATAACCCCAACAACCTACCCTAAGCTGTTGTGATACTTTTGACAGGTCTTATGATCACTAAGATAAAGAGGCAAGAAGATCAAAGAAAGAAATGAATAGTCAAGATCATGAAGATAGTTGAAGTTCTCAAGACTATAAGGGTAGTTGAAGTTCTCAAGACCATAAGGGTAGTTGAAGTTCAACTGAATTAGACCAAATATCACAAATCAAGTCATGAATGAAGCAGATTAATACCACTCCACTCATTCATTATTGGAAACCCAAGTTGGTACAAACAACACAACTCTTTTAGAGCTAGAACAAAAAAAAAGAGCTTGCTATTTTAAAAATCCAAAAAAGGAGGCCTAGGCAAAAGTTAGAGTAGTCCGCTAGTTTCAAAAATTAGAAAGGGCGGGCTAGGCAACAATTAAGGCTAAATGAGAGAAAATCGTCAATTAGAAAACCTGAAAGGGCTAGTTGGCAATAGGAGTGATCTTGTGTATGCTGACTTTATGTTTGGTTGTTCCCCAATTTAATAAAACATAATTAATGTTAATATTGTTCTATGTGCATTGTTATAAGTATTTGACCAGACATGGATGAAATAAATAAACACAATACCAAAAGGTGATGACAAATTATAAAAGGAAAAGAAGCATCTTTTATTACTTTAATTATTTTTTCATCCTAACAATACACTTTCTGAATTGACAAATCTATGGAAGACGATAAGTGTAACGTGCAGGCCAGCTTTGCCTCAGCCGATCCAAATAGGCTTCAGTCAAGCAAGGAATTTCTAAATCGGGAGTGAATTTAGAACCGTGAGGCTCAGCTCCATACTGACGGCCAAGTTGGCGGGGATCATAGCAAGTACCTTGACGAAGGGCAGCAAGAGGAACATACATCAAGTATGTCCGCATGGTGATACGAGAAATCTTCCACCAAGGTACCAACCAACAGATGTTGACTTCAGCACGTGAGCGGATCCAGACAACCCAATAAACATATGTAGAAGCAGGTTGGAGTAGCTTCCTAGCAGAATGATGCCGTGGCAGATATCTAGCAAAATCCATGGATGGAGTATTAAGCAAGCAGAGATGCTTTTGAAGCTAAATCTATGAGGAAAAATTAAATTAAAATAAAAAAAAGAGTCTGCTAAGTTGAAAACCCGTAAGGGCAGCTTAGGCAAAACTTAGGACAGCTCGCTAGTTCTGAAAACCCACAAGAGCGGACTGGGCAAAAATTAGAGCGATATATATATATGTATAAGATAAAAAAAAAGTTGCAGTAAGATAAAAATTATATATTGTCATTATTATTTTTACACTTATTTTCCTCAATTGTTACAATATTCATACATCACTAAGAAGGAGGTGGTAGATCATCAAATAAGGCTCTAAAAAATCATCGCCAATCGGAGGAGGAGGCAAATCACTCGTCCTGAGTCTGCCCGAAGCAGAAGCACCAGAATCCCTATTACCTCGGAGTTTTGATCTAGCACAGTCCTCATTAGAAGTAGACGAAAGGATCTCATGGTCGTCAGTTTGGGTGCCTCTAGATGAAGAAGCACCAGGATCTCTCATCCCCTGAAATTGAAAGTTTCAAAAATTTTGCTCTGATTGATGATACAAATTTTCAAAGTAAGAAACCTGCTGTCGACTAGCGGCCAACTATTCTTGAAGTTTCTTATTTTGTTCTTAAAGCATCCGCTGTGAGCCAGGAAGGAAAAGAGTAAGAGCATACATAATCATGCATACGTATAGCCTAAGTTATCATGGAACAAGAAAACTTACTAGGTAATTCATATCAATACCCTGTGGATGACATGACATAGCCAGTGGACTAGAATGAGCAAATGAAGGAACAGTAAAAGAAGGTCCAGCCTCATAATCAAATGGGCCAGCAGCCTGCAACAATCATTAAAAAAGTTAAAATAAGTTTAGAAGTGATCGCAATGGAAAAATGGCAAAAGTTTACTTAAGAAGTGCTAGCCCCGAGATGTGGAACAAATTCTACTCTCTCTTCATGATGTTCCTCTTCATCTCTACCCTCATTTTCTTTAGAAATCTCCCATACACCAATAGGAGATATGTCAAAGTTCAAAAGCCCAATTTGAATAAACTAGGTATAAGATGCACCCGGTGGATAGAGAAATGTTTCAACATCATAACCGTACCGGGCCAACCACCATGCATCCTCTGGCATTGATGTGATATTCAAGGTATATTTTAGGCAACGCACCAGGATCCTCCGCTGCTCGAGACCAAGAAACCACTCATATACTCTCCGAGAAACCAACCACTAGACACAGGGCTGACGGTGACTCGGCGAGTATGTTGAAAAGGCAATGCAGCATTCATGGAGGAAGTCCAGTTTGTCCGCTCTTCTGGGTTCCACTGGCCAAATTCACCGGCAAAATGACATAAGGTAAGTAAACTTTCATACAAAAATTTTAAAGCATACTAATGCTATTTTACCTGGTCCCAGGTTAAGAAGCTCAACACGAAGCATTGGGTATGCACATGATGAGAGCCGGGAACTTCTACACGATTTGACAACCAGAAATTTAATCTCGGATACCTGAATCTCTCTCAGGAAATACCAGGCACCCTCACAAGGTTGTGCTCATATGCCCATGCCTATAACAATAATAAAAATCAAATTCATGCAAGAATAAGAATGGAATTGATATTGGTGGAAGAAGAATACCTCGACAACTGCCATAAAGCCAACAAAAGACTTCTTCTTTTGGCAAATTTTGTCAAGACCATGGTAAAGATAGGCAATGTCAGCTTTACCCCAGCCGTAAAGTGGTACTGTCCTCATATAAGTAAGGGCTCTCAACACTGACAAATGGATGGTGGATTCAGTGCTGCTTAAAATGGTCGACCCGAGCAAATATAATAAAATCCTCGAGCATACTGTTGGGCTATGTCTCTGTGAACCCGTCCTTCGTAGTTCATCCAATAACTACGAATTGGCTCAATTTTATCTTTAAAGGCCCTTTATATGATGGTTCCATACCAATTAATTATTGAATTTCTTCAAATGTCAGAATATCGTTGGTAAAAGGAACCGGAAGACCATCATACCAAATGTCGATTATAGCAGTAAAGTCAATCGGACCAATTGTCATCTCTCCAATGGGCAAGTGAAAAGTATGAGTTGTGTCCAACCATCGTTCTGCAAGCGCCTGGACTACGCTTCGGTCTATAAGATACTCCTCGGATGGTAATTGTAAGATGAAGCTCTCAAAGCTGCAATCTCGGATTATCTGTCTTACCCGAGAAGGCACTACATCATACCATTTTCGGGCTTTGTAGATACTCCCTCCGCCTCGAATAACGCAACGATCACGCTAACAAGAAGCCAGGTAAGTTAACACGATGTAAGTATATCATTATTCTATCTACTTAAATTCTTAAATTAATATATTTCTTCCTAAATTTTCTAAAATATGAAAAATAAACAAATAAAAAGAAAAAGAAAAAGGAAAAAATAAAAAATAAAAACAGAAGAAAAAACAAAGAAAACAAATAAAATAAATATATTAAAAAATAATAAAAAAAAGAAAAACAAAGGAAATAAAGAAAAGAAAATAAAAAGAAAAAATAAATAATTACCTTGCTCTTTTGATTTGAACTACGATGAAGCAGCATCCCGGCTAGTAGACCTATATTTTCATCTTCATGCCGCCGAATAAACTCCAATAACTCAGCATTAGGAGTTCTTGATCTTGAAGCATGCAATTTTTTTTAAACTGTATGCTAAATTTGAAAGAATTATAGCTATGAATAAATGAAATTAACAAGTTTGTTGTGAATGAAACGAAGAAATCGCTCGTTTATATAAAGGAACAGCAAAGGAAAAAACAAATTTCAAAAAGTAAATTTCACTATTGATGAATAGTATATTACTATTCATAAATAGTAGTTTACTATTTATAAATAGTGGGTTACTATTTATAAATAGTAAATAGTGCATGAACAGTAATTGCACAGTAAATAAATAGGAAACTCAATTATTTAATTTAATCATTCAAATACTTGTGTGTATATAAATATTTTTGCACCTTTAAAATATTTTTACACGCAGGGGGCAAGGAGAAAATATGTGCATAAAAAATCAGCTAAATTTTTTTGCAAACAAAATTTATATACTACTGACTATAATTATTTTTTGCAGTGAATTAAATCTCTCTTAGCTCGGGTCTAGAACCCAAATTATCCTTAGGTCCAGAACCTAAAATCTCTCTTAAGTCTAGAGCTTAGCTCGGGTCTAGAAACCAAATTATCCTTAGGTTCAGAACTTAAAATCTCTTTTAAGTCTAGAACTTAGCTCGGGTCCAGAACCCAAATTATCCTTGGGTCCAGAACCTAAAATCTCTTCTAAGTCCAAAACTTAGCTCAGGTCCAGAACCCAAATTATCCTTAGGTCCAGAACCTAAAATCTCTTCTAAGTCTAGAACTTAGCTCGGGTCCAAAACCCAAATTATCCTTAGGTCCAGAACCTAAAATTTCTCTTAAGTCCAGAACTTAGCTCAGGTCCAGAACCCAAAATTACCTTTAGGTCCAGAACCTAAAATCTCTTTTAAGTCCAGAACTTAGCTCGGGTCCAAAACCCAAATTACCCTTAGGTCTAGAACCTAAAATCTCTTTTAAGTGCAAAACTTAGCTTGGGTCCAAAGCCCAAATTATCTTTAGGTCCAGAACCTAAAATATCTTTTAAGTCCAAAACTTAGCTTGGGTCCAAAACCCAAATTATCCTTAGGTCCAGAACCTAAAATCTCTTTTATGTCCAGAACTTAGCTCGGGTCCAGAACCCAAATTACCCTTAGGTTCAGAATCTAAAATCTCTTTTAAGTCCAGAACTTAGCTCTGGTCCAGAACCCAAATTACCCTTAGATCCATAACCTAAAATTATCTTTAAGTCTAGAACTCGAACCGGGTCCAGAACCCAAAACCTCAACCATCTCAGAAAAATTAAGTCTTATTGCTTTTCACTCTCTTTTACTGAAGTCTCAGATCGTTCAAGCAGGGGGCAAACTTTAGACCCCTAATTTTTTACCCAGTCCGGTCCGTTATTTTTTATATATTTCAAAATAATTTTTGTGGTATTTTAATTAAATAATATTTATTTCAGTATTTATTATTTATAATTTTTAATAAAAATAAAAATGGTGAAGTTAATAAAAAATATAATAATAATAAAAATAAAAATAAAATCAGTGACGGAAAAATCGGTGATGAAAAAATTTCGTCGCCAAAGGTCCAATTGGCCAAGACAATTCGCCCGCAGGAATTTCCAGGCTTCATCTTACAATTACCATCCGAGGAGTATCTGATAGACCGGAGCATAGTTCAGGAACTTGCAGAACGATGGTTGGACACAACCCACACTTTTCACTTGCCCATTGGAGAGATGACAATTGGTCCGGTTGACTTTACCGCTATAACCGGCCTTTGGTATGATGGTGTTCCGGTTCCTCTGACCAACGATATTTTAACATTTGAAGAAATTCAGCAATTAATTGGTATGGAACCATCGTATAAAGGGCCTTTTAAGATAAAGATCGAGCCATTTCGTAGTTATTGGATGAACTACGAAGGACGGGTTCACAGAGACACGGCCCAAAAGTATGCTCGAGGATTTTTGTTATATTTGCTTGGGTCGACCATCTTTGGCAGCACTAAATCCTCCATCCATTTGTCAGTGTTGAGGGCCCTTTCTTATTTTAGAACGGTACCATCTTATGGCTGGGGTGAAGCTAGCCTCGCCTGTCTTTACCATGGTCTTGATAAAATTTGCCGAAATAAGAAGTCTTTTGTCGGCTTGATGGCAGTTGTCGAGGTACTTTTCTTCTACCAATGTCAATTCCACTCTTTTCTTGCATGAATTTGACCTCTACTATTATTATAGGCATGCGCATATGAACACAACCTTGTGAGGGTACTGGGTATTTTTTGAGAGAGAATCGGGTATCCGAGATTAAATTTTTGGTTGTCAGAACGCATGGACGTTCTTGGCTCTCACCATGTGCATACCCAACGCTTTGTGTTGAGCCGTTTAACCTGGGACCAGGTAAAATAGTGTTAGTATGCTCTAAAATTTATGTAAAAGTTTACTTACCTTATGTCATCTTGCAGGTGAATTTAACCTGGTGGAACCCAGAAGAGTGTACAAACTGGTCTCCCTTCATGAAGGCTGCGCTATCTTTCCAACATACTCACCTAGTCATCGCTGGCCCAATGTCTAGTGGTTGGTTTCTCGGAGAGAGTTTATGAGTGATTTCTTGGTCCAGAGTAGCGGAGGGTTCCAATGCATTGCCCGGAATATACTTTAAATATTATATCAATGTCGGAGGATGCATGGTGGTCGGCTCAGTATGATTATGGTGTTGAGACATTTCTCGATCCACCAGGTGCATTTTATACCCATTTTATTCAAACGAGGCTCTTGAACTTTGATGTATCTCCTGTTGGTGTACGGGAAATTTTTGAAGAAAATGATGGTAGGGATGAAGATGTGGGAGAGTTCGCTCCACATCTTGGGGCTGGTACTTCTCAGGTAAGACTTTTACCATTTTCCCATTGCAATTGCTTCTTTCTTATTTTGACTTTTTGATGATTGTTGTAGGCTGTTGGCTCATTTGATCATGAGGCTAGACCTTCTTTTACTGCTCCTTCATTTGCTCATTCTAGTCCTCCCGAGATGCCATCTCATCCGGAAGGCATTGATATGAATTACCTGGTAAGTTTTCCTGATAATTTATGCTACATGTATGCATGATTATGTATGCCCTTACCTTTTCCTTTCTACCTCATAGCGGATGCTTGAAGATCAAAATAAGAATCAAGAAGAGTTGGCTGCAAGTTGTCAGCAAGCTTCTCATTTTGAAAATTTGTATCATTAATCAGAATAAAATTTTTGAGACTTCCGATTTTAGGGGATGAGGGATCCTGGCGCTTCTTCATCAAGAGGCCCCCAGACTGATGACCATGACATCCTTTCGTCTACTTCTTATGAGGGCCGTGACAAATCGGAACTCCAAGGTAATAGGGATTTTGGTGCTCCCGCTTCGGGTGATCTCAGGATAAGTAATTTGCCCCCTCCTCCAACAGGCGACGACTTTTTCATGGCTTTATTTGATGACCTACCACCACCCTCTTAGTGATGTATTAATATTATATCAATTGTATAAACATTGTATAATAAGCATAAAAATAATGATACATAGTTTCTGCCTTTACTATAACTTATTTTCTTCTTCTTTTTTTTATTACTGCGCCATAATTATTATACTTTTTTTATCTTTTTTTTATCACATCATAAACAGTGCCTCACAATTTCCTTTTCACAGCCGCATCACTTTGCTAAAACCAAATACAACACGGTAAAGGATTTTGTCTCTAATTCTTTTCCTCGTGTAACATGGTCTCACCCTTTTCCATCACCTTTTCCTTACCAACTGTGGAAAAGCTTGTTTCCTCTATATAAATCTCCTTTTTATGCCTAATTTCATACAAAAGCCAAAAAACTTTCCATTTCAACGTAAAAAACTCCCTTTAACAATTTTGATTTTCCTTCATTCATCAACCATGACCGAACATCATTTAAAGAAGATAAAAATTCTATTTAAGAATATGGATGCCATTCACTGGAAGTAAATTTCATGGTCAAAACTTGATATTTTAAAGTGTTTTCAAAATGTTAAATTGGACCACTCCTTCTTACATGCCATGTCTTCCTTTTGGAATATGGATTCTAGGGCATTTAAAATTAATGGCTTTGAAATATGTCCCTTGATTGAAGAATTTGAGGCCATCCTTGGATATCCAAATAATCAACAAATGGCATTACCCACATTGATTTCTAAGACTCAACAGAAGATGCAGATGTTATTTCAAATTCCAAAACTCGAAGTTCTTCAGTTAATGAGAGGTGAAAAAATTCTACTTGCTCCCTTGATTGATTTTTGTCTTTCTCATTTGGCTCCTACTAAGGCATGGGGGTGCATGCTTTGTCTTTGCTTGCTCGGTCAATTCTTGCTTGTTTCTTTCGACGGTGATATTGATCTACGAGTATTGGATATCATGGACCAAATGGAAGGAGGCTTGTCGCCGGTACCTGTGATCTTAGCCGAGACTTTAGTTGGATTAGACTGACTTAATTCAGGATTGTCAAAGAGACTGACTGGGAGTCCATTGCTGCTTCAGGTAATTACCTAAATTGCCCTTTCAGGTTTTCAATTTAGGTTTTCTTTTTCTTCTTTTTATTGCTCTAATTTTTGCCTAGTCAGCCCATGCGGGTTTTCGAAACTAGCGAGTTGTCCTAATTTTTGCCTAAGCTGCCCTTGCGGGTTTTCAACTTAGCGGACTCTTCTTCTTCTTATTTTTTTATATATATTTTATATTGCTCTAATTTTTGCCTAGTCTTCCCATGTGGGTTTTCAGAGCTAGCGAGCTATCCTGATTTTTGCCTAAGCTGCCCTTGCCGGTTTTCAACTTAGCGAACTTTTTTTTTAATTTAATTTTTTCCTCACAGATTTGGCTTTAGGAGCGTCTTTGCTTGCTTGGTACTCCATCCATGGATTTGCTAGATATCTGCCACAGCACCATTCCTCTAGGAAACTACTTCATCCAGTTTCTTCATATGCTGACTGGGTTGACTGGATCCACTCGCGTGCTGAAGTCAACATCCGTTGGTTGGTACCTTGGTGGAAGATTTCTCGTATCACCATGCAGACATACTTGATGTATGTTCCCCTTGTTGCTCTTTGTCAAGGTACATGCTATGATCCTCACCGACTTGGTCGTCAGTACGGAGCTGAGCCTCATGATTCTAACTTTACTCCCGATTTAGATATGCCTTGCTTAACTAAAGCCTACTTGGATCGGCTAAGGCAAAGCTGGCCTACATGTTACACTTATCATCTGCCATAGATTTTACATTTGTCAATTCAGAAAGTGTATTGTTAGGATGAAAAATAATTAAAGTAATAAAAGATGCTTCTTTTCCATTTAAAATTTGTCATCACGTTTTGCTATTGTATTTATTTATTTCATCCATATCTGGTCAAATACTTATAACAGTGCACATAGAGCAATTTTAACATTAATTCTGTTTTATTAAATTGGGGAACAACCAAACATAAAAACAGCATACACAAGATCACTCCTGTTGCCAACTTGCCCTTTCGGGTTTTCTAATTGACGATTTTCTCTCTTTTAGCCCTAATTGTTGCCTAGCCTGCCCTTTCGGGTTTTCAAAACTAGCGGACTGCTCTAACTTTTTCCTAGGCTGCCCTTTTTGGGTTTTTAACCTAGCGAGCTCTTTTTTATATACATAAAACCTCTTCAACCTGTCGATGTTCACTGGCTCACTAAACTTGTTCCCGTCCATGTCTGATAACTTCACCGCACCTTTGTTCATGACTTATTTTATGACATATGGCCCTTCCTAGCTAGGCCTGAACTTCCCTCTCAGATCCGATACATTAGGTTTACATTGCTTCAACACCAAATCCCCGACTCTGAGTTTTCTGATCCTAACCCTTTTATTGTAGGCCCGAGCTATCTTCTTTTGATACAATTGGTGATGATACGGTGCCTTTAATCTTCTTTCTTCTATTAAAGCTAACTGTATATATCTGCTTGCTACCTATTCCATTTTAGGCAGTTTGGCTTCCAAGACTACTCTCAACGACTTGATCTCTATTTCAATTGGCAACACTGCTTCCATCCTGTAAACCAAAGAGAACGGTGTAATTCCAGTAGGTGTTCGTACACTTGTCCTATATCCCCCATAAAGCAAAGGGAAGCATTTCTGACCAATCCCTGTAAGTCTTGGTCATCTTGGACAAAATTTGCTTAATTGTCTTGTTTGTTGCTTCTACTGCACCATTAGCCTTTGGTCAATAAGGAGAAGATCTATGATGATAGATTCGGTACTTCGAGAATAAATCCTTAACTGCTCCTTAAAACTGTACCCCATTGTCTGATATCACACTATGCGAGACTCTGTACCGGCAGATGAGGTTCTTTTCAATAAATCTAGCGATTTGACTTGCACCCAGTTTGTTGAAGGATTCGGCTTTGACCCATTTTGAAAAATAATCTACCGCTACCACAATGAAGCGGTGACCGTTTGAGCTGTCGGATGTATCTCTTCTATAATGTCGACACCCCAAGTGGCAAATGGCCAGGGTGAAGACATAGAATGCAATTCTTCAGGAGGCATGTGATTCAAGTTACCATACATCTGACATTGTTGGCACTTCTTTACAAAATCAATACAATCTCTCTCCATGGTCAACCAGTAGTAACCTTGCTGAATAAGCTTCTTAACTAGGGCCAAGCCACTCATATGCGGTCCATAACTTCCTACAGTTATTTCTGACATGATACGCTCCACGTCAGGCTTCCTTAAACATCTCAAATGCACCCCATCAGGCCATCTTCGATATAACTCTCCATGGAATGTAATGTATTGCAAAGACCACCGCCTTATGGCTCTTCTTTCTTTCTTTGTTGTCCCCGGCGGGTATTCCCTTTCCTCCAAAAATTGCCTTATAATATCATACCACGCATCATGGTCTGTATCAGTTTCCATGATTGATTCATATTCATAGCAAGGAGTTGATGAACTAGTCAAGATCAGAGGCTTAAGGAATAAGCTGACAGGGTTTTCCCATACCGAAGCTAATGTAGCTAGGGCATCAGCCATCTAATTTTCTTCTCTTGATAGGTGTATAAACCTACACTCCTTAAAGTTCTTCTTCATCATGGTCAGGTAATGGTGGTATGGTTTTAATTTTTCTTCTTTCAACTCCTACTCTCCATTTACTTGGGATACTACTAGCAATGAATCTCCAAAAACTTCCACCTTATCCACCTTCATTATCATTAGGGTTTCCAAACAAAAAATACAAGCTTTGTATTCTACCATTTTATTAGTTGCCCTAAATTTTAATTTTTTGGCTAAAGGGACAAGTTCTCCTTCGTGTGATTCTAATATAACTCCTAAACCTGCTCCTTTCTTGTTTACTGCTCCATCAAAATACATTTTCCACCCTTGTACTTCAATTGCCTCTAAATGTTCAACCGAAAATTCTAAGATTACCTCTTCGCCTTTTGGTAATGGTTGTTGGGCCAGGAATTCTGCCACCGCTCTACCTTTGATTGTTTTCCTAGTTACATATTCAATCTCAAATTCTCCTAATATTATCAACCATCGACCATATTTGCCAATCAAAGAGGGTGTCTCCCTTAAGTATTTCATTGGATCCAACCTGGAAATCGCTTGCACACTATAAGATTGAAAGTAATGCCGCAACTTCTTAGAAGACCAAACCATGGCTATACAAGCCTTTTCAATGATACTATACTTAATTTCATAAGGCAGGAGCTTTCTACTCAAGTAGTAAACTGCATGCTCAATCCCTGACTCATCTGCTTGGGCTAGCATGGCTCCAATTGACTCTTCTTCTACTGCTAAGTATAGTAATAGAGGTTTGCCAGGTTTAGGTGGTTTTAAAACAGGTGGATTCAACAAATACTCTTTTATTTGCTCAAAGGCCTTTTAACATTCTTCATTCCATATGACCGGCTGATTCTTTTTAAGCAATTTGAAGATAGGCTCGCAAATTGCTGTGAGTTTTGCTATGAATCTGCTAATGTATTGCAATTTACCAATGAATCCCCGGACTTCTCTCTCCATCTTTGGGGCTGGCATATCCCTGATTGCCTCAACTTTGTCAGGATCAATCTCAATGCCATTTGGACCAATCACATGTCCCAATAATTTACCTGAGGTAACCCCGAATACACACTTCTTTGGGTTTAATCTTAGCTTATATTTCAAAGCTCTATCGAAGAATAATTCTAAGTTTTGGAAGTGTTGTTCCTTTGTATCCAATTTTACCATCATGTCATCAATATATACTTCAAATTCTCAGTGCATCATGTCATGAAATAATGTGGTGGCCATCCTTTGATAGGTTGCTCTAGCATTCTTTAAGCCGAACGGCATCACCCTATAACAAAATATACCCACCATAACTTGTTTAATTTCACCAAATACCTCTTCTTCTTTGGTTGCTTCTCCACCCACATCTTGGAAAGAAGACATGACAAAATCTTCATGCAAACCTCCTCCAATCATGAAAGTTGCCGGTGGCGGTACCCTATTGAACTTTGGTAATGGGTTGTCTTTGGTGTTTGGCTTATTGGGCTCGGGTAGCTTCCCATTATCAATTAGATTTTGGATCTCATGTCTCAACCTTACACATCTATCCGTGTCATGCCCTTGCATTGGGTGAAATTGACAAAATGCTTTAGTGTCGAAATTAGGTGGGAGATGGTTAGGCAAAGGATGAGGATTTAAGGATTGTAGCAATCCCTTTCTTTGAAGCTTATTGAGAACCCAAGACATCGGCTTCCCTAATTCTGAAAACTGTCTCCCTGTTCCTTGATTAGTAGCATTAACACCGACTGCCTTTTGCATGCTTTGGCTACCAGACTTATAGTTTCCTTTCTCATTCCTTCTCGTTGAAAAATGGTTCTTCTCTCTCTCCCACTCTTCAATTTTCAAACCAGCTTGGAGAAGGTCTTTGAAATCGCGGATGAGTGTATGAGACATCCTTTGACGAAGACTAGGGAATACCACCCTCACTATCATCCTTATTTGATCGGATTCATCGTGCCTCTTCTTGAGCAAAGCGGCCTTCTTTCTCCATCTCTTCACATAATCCACAAAATTTTCATTCGACCTTTGCCTAATGGACTCCACTTCTAGTAAGGTAACTTCCATTTCAACATTATATCCATATTGCTGGATGAAGGCCTTGTATACAAATCCCAACTCTTTTGTGTTCCATCATCTAAGGTATTGAACCAATTTTGGACAATAGGGTCTAATGAGAGCATGAAGTACCTTAGAGTTTGAGCCTTAGTAGCTTGGGCAGACTGCATGGCAATGATATACTGCTTCACATGGAGATGAGGATTTCTGGTTCCATCAAACTTCGCGAAAGATAACATCTTGAACTTGTACGGGACTTCTTCATCTAGCTCAAATAATTTGTCAACTTCGGACATTTCCTCGGTTTTCAGTTTCTCTTCAAATTTCTTTTCTAAATCAGCAATCATCTTTTCAACATCAAAAATTTCATTTTTCTCCATAGTTGACCTTTCAACAATCTTCGGTTCTTTTTTCTTGTCTTGAGGATCTTGGTAGTATTGAGCCCAATCATCATCATCATCAATGATCACCTTTTCATCATCAAAAACCACTTCACCAACTTTGGTCTTCCCTTTGTCCTTTGGCTTCTTAGTGCTAGCAGATGCTTGGGCATGATTTTCTAAAATTGCAGTCAATTGGTTCTTCATGGTCGCAGCTAGGGCCTCTTTTATTTCTTCCATCTTGGCGTTGAGGGCATTATTCTCAATTCTTTGAATTTGCTTGGGATCCATTGTTTTTGGTGAGCAAGTGATTGAGTTGTTGCTAGATACTTCATCTCCGGCGTAGGTCAGATTATCATAAGCTTTTGAACTATCGTAATCCAGGGCTGTGAGCTAGAGAGGACCAATGATATGAGATGTAAATGTATTTATGTATGCATGTATGCATAAACAATTAACAAACAAGGACAAATAGGACGTTCCTTCCAACCTTATAACATCCACACACGAATGGCGAGTCTCTTTTCCTAGGTAGTATGGTTAACAAAATACCAACATGGGGTATCTTGTTTTCGAATAATTCCCTCAGACGTTTCAACCATTAGTTGTATTTTCTAAAATGGAAACCAACTCATAATAATTCCCATTAATTAGGTTTTAATCCATTTAACCAACTAATGTATCTTTTATGCTATATTGGATTAAAACTAAATTAAGAGGTTTATTATAAATAGATTTCTCACTTGAAAAAGTAACTAATGATTCATGCAAAAAAAAAGCTCATGATTAATTATTCTTAGTAAAAACTAGGCTTACAATTGATTTTTGGTATTTCATAGTTGACCTAAATAATTTGCAAGCTCTTCGTAAGAAAAGGTTGGACAAAAACACTTTTGTTTCTAAGCCCATTGTAAAAAGATTTTAGAAAAAACATATTTTGGGCTTAGTGTTTGGGTTATGAGCAAAAGAATTTTTGATTTGTTTTTAGAAAAGTTTTATGTCCAAAGACCATCTTGAAAAATTTTGAAAATAGCTTTGGTCTTATGGACTTTGAAGAAAAATTTATTTTGAGCTCACAATGTACTTAGGTCATATTAGTGTTTTATTAGTTTTTGTTATAGATTTGTGTCTTGTTTATGATGATAATTATTGTTTTATTTAGGTATTTTGTTAGTTTTTATCGGTTTGTTTAGTGTTTTCATTAATTTTGGTAGTTTTAGTTTATTTCAGTGTTTATGTTTTGTTGGTTATTGTTTATTTACTTTTTGTTTAAAGTTTGCTTGAAGTTTTGTTTTAGGTTAAAAAGCCAAGGAACCAAGACTGAAGGAAAAATGGACAGTAGCTGACACAGGCAAAGGACACGGCCAAGTCACTGGTCGTGTCCCATACCAAGCTAAAGATGGAAATCAAGCACAGAGAGGAAGACACTCAAGGGACAAGTCCAAGTCAGTGGCCGTGTCCCTCCAATGAAGCCCAGACACGGCCAAGTTGCTCCAACTTGGCCATGTCTCACTTAAATCCAAAGCTTAAAGAAGCAACTCTCACAGTGGAAGACACAGGCAAGGGACACAGCCAAGTCACTGGCCGTGTCCCTCCAAAAAGGACCAACACCGCCAAGTCACTTCTGACTTGGCCGTGTCACTCAATCAAAGAAGAAAAAGAAGAGAAGCAAGCAGTAGCGAACACAAGCAAGGGACACGGCCAAGTCACTGGTCGTGTCCCTCCAATGCACTCCAACATGGCCAAGTCACTTCTAACTTGGCAGTGTCCCTCATGAACCAAACACGCAGCGGATTTTAAAGCGGACGTCTCATATAAAAGGAAAAGAAAAGCTAGGGTTTGGGGGCGGTTGACGATTTGGAGAGCTGATTTAGCCGTCTGAGAGTGAGCTTAGGGTTTTGACAATTGTTTTCTTTAATTTTGATTATACTTTTGATTACTTTAGCTTAGATTAGTTTGTTCTGTTTTGTTAGTTTTTGTTATAGATTTGTGTCTTGTTTATTATAATAATTATTGTTTTATTTAGGTATTTTATTAGTTTAAATAGGTTTATTTAGTGTTTTTGTTAATTTTGTAGTTTTAGTTTATTTCAGTGTTTATGTCGTTTTTGATCTAGTTTTTAGTATGGTGTTTATGTTTTGTTGGTTATTGTTTATTTACTTTTTGTTTAAAGTTTGTTTGAGTTTTGTTTTAGGTTAAAAAAGCAAAGGAACCAAGACTGAAGAAGAAGAAATCATCACAGTAGGCGACACATGCAAGCGACATGGCCATGTCACTTGGCCATGTCTCTCCAAAATGAAGCAACACGGCCAAGTCACCTCAAACATGGCCATGTCCCTCCAAAAATGCTCCAACACGGCCAAGTCACTTCTGACTTGGCCGTGTCTCACCAATTCCAAAGGCAAAGAAGACTGAAAACTCACAGTGGAAGACACAAGCAAGGGACACGGCCAAGTCACCTGGCCGTGTCCCTCAATCATAGTGCAACACGGCCAAGTCACTCATGACTTGGCCGTGTCACTCAACTAAAGAAGAAAGAAGAGAGAAACAAGCAGAGGCGGACACTGGCAAGGGACACGGCCGTGTCTTGTGGCCGTGTCCCTCCAACAAGCCCTCACACGGCCGTGTCCCTCATTACCTGGCCGTGTCCCTCATGAACCAAACGCGCACCAAATTTTAAAGCCGACGTTTCGTATAAAAGCAAAAGGAAAAGTTAGGGTTGAGGGGGTGGACGATTGAGAACATATTTTGGAGCCGTCAGAGAGCAAAGAGAGGGATTTAACATTTGTTTTATTGATTTTTATTTCACTTTGGATTAAAAACTAGTTTAGATTAAATTGTTCTAGCCATCAAGACATCCTTCTTGCAAGATTGAACAAGAGATTCTTCAAAAGCTTCAAGGAGTTTGTAACTTGGTTTTGTTCTTGAACTTATTCTCTTTATTTTCATTGAATGGATATTATCATGTCTATTTTGATTTCTTTGAACATTAATAAGATGAATATGTTTGATTGCATTATGAACTAATTTGATCTAGTCTAGGGTTTGTATGGATCTGCTATGATTGTATGAATTGGTTATTCTCTTAGCTAACAATTTCTTTAGCCTTGATTGAATGGAATATTGTTAATATATAATTGATTGATCACCAATTATGTGTTTTAAGGTATTAGATGATAGATCGAGAGATGAAGTTTAATACTTGAACAATTCAATAAAGGACTTAGGTGAATTAGAAATATAACCTATTAAAAAGATTATTTCACTTATAACAAGATTAGTTGAAAGAGGTTTGAATGCGAAAGCTTATTTCCTTGACTCGATTAGTTGAGTTGTTTGAGATTTAATCTTTGAAATTGAATTAGTTAAGAGGAATAACCGTTCATACATATAAGTAGTAAAGAAGTGCAAACCCTAGACCATTCTATTAAGTGAATCAAAACACAGCTCAATTTACTTTTATTGTTTTAAACTTTAATCAATCTTCTTCATTATTTAGCAATTTATAAATCTCTTTATTACTTGTTAAACATAATCTGATAAGCAATTAACCACTTTAGCTTCCTTGAGAGAACGACCTTGGGGCGATCACCTTTGCTACAGCTACCTCGTATACTTGCGAGTGACGCTTTGTGGTAGAGTTAATTTGAGCGCAACATGTTCTAGCCATTGATGCATCCTTCTTGCAAGATTTGAACAAGAGATTCTTCAGAAGCTTCAAGGAGTTTGTAACTTGGTTTTGTTCTCGAACTTATTCTCTTTATTTCCATTGAAATTGTATTTATGGATATTATCATGTCTATTTTGATTTCTTTGAACATTAATGAGATGAATATGTTTGATTGCATTATGAACTAATTTGATCTAGTCTAGGGTTTGTATGGATCTGCTATGATTGTATGAATTGGTTATTCTCTTTGCTAATAATTTCTTTAGCCTTGATTGAATGAAATATTGTTAATATATAATTGATTGGCCACCAATTATGTGTTTTATGAATTAGATGATGGATTGAGAGATGAAGTCTAATGCTGGAACAATTCAATTAGGGACTTAGGTGAATTAGAGATATAACCTATTAAAAAGATTGTTTCAATTATAAAAAGATTAGTTGTAAGAGGTTTGAATGCGAGAGCTTATTTCCTTGACTCAATTAATTAAGTTGTTTGAGATTTAATCTTTGAAATTAAATTAGTTAAGAGGAATAACCATTCATACATATAATAGTAGAGAAGTGCAAACCCTAGACCTTTTTATCAAGTGAATCAAAACATCAGCTCTTGTTTACTTTTATTATTTTAAACTTCAATTAAAATTTTTCATTAGTTAGCAATTTAAATTTATTCATTACTTGTTACTTTTAATCTGATAATCAATTAGCCACTTTAGCTTCCTTGTGAGACGACCTTGGGGCGATCACCTTTGCTACAGCTACCTCGTATACTTGCGAGTGACGCTTTGTGGTAGAGTTAATTCGAGCGCAACAATTAGAAAAAGAACAAACCAAATGAGCCATGATTTAAGCCAAGATAAATTAACCATAGTCAAACAACATGCGTTTGGGGTAAAACCTAAGGAAAGTAACTAGGCCAATTACATGAGCTTTAGTCTTTGGGTTAAAAGGCTTAGGTTCCCATAGCAAGTATGTACCAAATGGTACGAGGCTATGAGTGGTTATGCCATGCTCGATCTCCATACCTTGAGTGAAAGTATGGTATCCCTTACATAACATAACACGGGTAACACGAGCGTCCTAACTCACGCACAATGCAATCTAATAAGATTCAATGGATAATATCATTATAAGAAAGAATAGAATAATATAAAGACCAACAGAATCAACTTCTCTTATCCCCAGTGGAGTCACAACTGTGAGCGGAGATTTTTGCCCCCACTCCCGGGGGAATGGTTCTTGCAACTTTGGCACTAATTAGGCTCGGGGCCTTAGAGAACACGGATCTAGGTTCAAAGAAAATGGAGTCTCCACCCGGACGGGCCAGGAAAAAGAAAAGGGTGGATGACTCGATTCCTAAGGAATCCCTAACCCCCTAATGGGTTCGGAAAGTTGGGTCACAACGCCTAGTTCATTGGAACCAGCCTCCTTTACAGGTCTTAATATTATAAAATTCTTAAATATAATAATATTATCCACATTACATACAATAATTAAAATAAAGCATCGATATATTGAAAATCAAAATAATGTCCAAGCAAAACAAATAAATGGACACCCATCCAAAGATGGAAACATGCCCTTACATAATCCATGCCTAAATAGGACACCCACCAAAAGGTAGAAACATGTCCTTTACATTGGTCTAAAATATAAAAGCAATTTAAATTACATGATATTTAACTAATGAGGTACCCACCAAGTGGAAACATACCTCTTACAACATTTGAAAATCTAAATAAATCGATAAAAATAAATAACCATTCGTTATAAATAAATCATTCACCAAAGATATTAAACATCAATGGAATGTAAACATCCATCCATGATAAACTAAATAAATCTAGCATTGAACTTAAATAAATCAAAGCATATAAAATAAATCAAAGCATGTAATGAACTACACAATCAAATCTAAAAATAAATAAAGCAAGTAAAGATACAAATTAAGGCTACTATTTTTATTTAAGATTCTTTATTTAATGTTTAGGGTTTTAGAATTTATTGGTTTAAGCTACTGTAAGTTTTAAGGGAATTAAAATGGATTAAGGTTTTATAATTTAAGGGATTGATAAGGTTCTTTGATTAACCAAATTAGGATTTGAAGGAAAAATCTTGAAATTAGGGTTTGGATATTAAAACATTAGATTTATGATTTACGGTTACTGGATTATTATTTTGGATTTACTATATTGAATTTTAATATTTAGATTTATAAGGTTTTAAGGTTTTAAGGATTAGGGTTTAGTTAAACTAGGGTTTACAGTTTTGGTTTTGAGGGAATTAAGGTTTTAGGAAAATTAGGGTTTAGAATAATTGGTTTGAGGTTCACTGTTTTGGTTTTGAAGTTGAAGAAAATAGTTTAGGGTTTTTAAAAGCTTTTGGAAATAAGAAAAACAATTTAAAGTTTTTGGAAACAAAAGAAACAATTTAGGATTTTTGTGGACAGAAGGAATAAATTAGGGTTTTTTAAGTTTTAGGGAAACAAAAGGATGATTTTTAGGGTTTAAGAACGATTTAAGGTTTTTGGAAAAACAAAAGAAACGAATTAGGATTTTAGGGTTTTTGAAAATAGAGGAGACGATTTAAGGTTCTAAGGTTTAGAAAAAGTAAATTAGGGTTCTAAGGTTTTTAGAATCAAAAGAAAGAGTTTAATGATTCAAGCTACTGTAAAGAAAAAAAGATTTGATATTCATACCTTCGTTTGTTGGTTTCACCAAAAATTACTTCTTGGATGAACAAGGACAAAGGCAAGATGACTGCCTTTGATGGATTGATTGTTTAGTTGCTTATTCTTCTCTCAAAAAGTTCGATTGATTTCACTGCAAAAGGTTTCTCCTAGTGCGATCGATTCAAAGTTTTCTCAGTTCACTCCCTCCTCTTTCTGTTGTTTTTAGTCCAATTTATAGAAGATTTTGATGATTAATCTTAATTGTTCACGAAATCTAACTTTAATTAAAAAAAGGAAACTGAAACCAAATTGAATTTGGTTTCAAAAAAAATTGCGTAGAAAAAATTTTGCTCGCGAAAAAAAAAATTGCTGCGGAAAAATTTCGCTGGCAAAAAAAATTGCTGTGGGAATTTGCGAACTGCTGGAGCGAAATTGCCTGTGGGCCATTTCGCCCCCAGGAAAATCGTGCGGGCGAAATTTCCCAAGGCCATTTCGTCCGACCCGTTTTCTGCGATGAAATTTTCCCTTGCCGATTTTTATTTTTATTTTTATTTATTTGTTTATTATTATTATTATTATTTATTATTAATTATAAAAACTAAATACTAAAGCAAATTTAATTAAGATAACACGAAAATTGTTTTGGACTTATTAAAATATATTGGACAACACAAAAATTATTTTGGACTTATTAAAATATATTGGACCGGACTGGGTCAAAAATTAAAGGTCTACAGGTATTGTATTAATTTACAGGAATTTAATGTTTAAAAATAAATTTTGATTTTAAGGATTTTTAGGTCTTTAGTTAAAAAATTTAAAATATTTGGTTTTTTAGGAATTTTAAGGTTTAGTTTTAAAATTTTTTTTTTGTGATTTTATGGATTTTTAGTTAATTAATGTTAAAAATTAAAATTTTAAGGTATTTTATTAATTTATAGGAATTTAATTTTTAAAATTAATTTGTTTTGTGATTTTAGGGATTTTTAGGTTTTTATTTTTTAGGAATTTTATGATTTAGTTTTAAGAAATACAATTTAGGGTTTTTTATTTTATGGATTTTTAGTTAATTAGTTTGCTTTACGGCAGGAGATCAAGCGATTGAAGGAACAGTTAGCAAAGCGTGATTGGTCTGGTAAACAGCAGATACTAGAGTAAGTGCATACCTGAGTGCAAGAGTAGATGCAGACCGAGGTGTAGAAGTTGATCCAGCAATAGCTGCAAGAGTTTATGATCAACTTTATGCAAGAAACCTTTGATCTATTATGGCAGTATCATATTGGTAGTCCTCCTCCACCTCCACTTCCACCGCCTCCTGCTTTTACCTGATTTTAGATTTTTTTTCTTTTATTTTATTCATGTACTTTCTATGTTAATTTCATACTTTTTATGTATATTTTATTTTATTTATGTATATTTATTTTATACTTTTTAATTTATTAAGTATAAATTTTAATTTTATATTTTAATTTCTTTTTATTATTCAGTTCTTTATTAAATTATATATATGTTATAAAAAATTAATAATAATAATAATAAATAAATAATCATATTTTAATAATATAAAAATAAAAATCCATATTTTAATTTACTGACAGATTTAAATAATTTGTTCGCAAATTAAAAGTATTGCCAACAAAATTTTAGTCAATAACACCAAGGGATTTGCATTTTCTCAGTAAGTTAGAGACACTTGATTTTGTTGGCTTTAACAACAAAACTTTTTTCATCGGTGTTACCGCTATATTTACTTTTTTTTTATCGGTATTACCGAGAGATTTATTATTATTATCGACAGAAAATACTTTTTATCGATAATCTCATGGATCCGTGTTTGGTATTGGCCAATAGTTTTTCTATTAGTATTACCGACTGAAATATTTTTTATTGGTAATATCGACAGAAAAGCTCTTTCTGTCGGTAATTTTTACCGACTACTGTTTTGTTGATAATGCCGATAGAAATATTTCTCATGGAAATTTACCAATAATTTTTTTTCATCTACATTCCCATTACCGAGAAAGAATATAACAACAGAAATTACTATTGGTAATTTGTCAATAAATTTGATTACCAACAAAAAAATTAAGTATTATCGATGGATTTTTTGTCGGTAATTTCTGACATTCTTGTAGTGCTGGGATCCACACCTATAATAACCTCTTGAGTTAACTCTCGAACAAATACCCCTATGTGCCCTAACACACTAGATTTTCATCGAGGCTGGAGCAGATCTCTGAGATGTAGAGGTAGAAGCACTAGCCACCGATGTTGTAGGCCTCTGCCTCTATAGAACAAGTCTACTAGATTGCTCCTGACTCTTACTAACACCCTGTAATAGATTTTCTTGTCCTCTCTTGTGAGATGATGAATCCACCTCAATTTAAAATCTCATACCCTTACTTTCTTCTACAACTGCAGCCTCCTGAGCTTTCGCCACACTTCTAGCTACTATTACTAACCTAGAAAAAACTTCATATTGAAAAGCTACTACTTGACATCTAATAACAGGCTTCAACCCTTCTTCAAACCTCCTACATATGTCCACCTCATCACAAATAATCCCACTAGCATACTTACTTAACCTCAAGAACACCTTCTCATACTCTGTCTCTAACCTTGTAACATCCAAAAATTTAATAAGATAAAACTAAATTAAATTAAATAAATAAGTTGGGAGGTTAAATGAAGTGTTGGAAGTGAGAAAATACTAAATTTACATATGAAATATATGTTATATATATAACATATAAAGGTAAAAGGAAAAAACAAAAAGTAAAAAAGGTGAATAGTAAAAAGTTAAAAGTTAAAAAATAACAAATAAAATAATAATAATAAAATAATTTTGAGCAATATATTAAAATTTAGATTTAAAATTAATTAATTAATTAATTAAAATAATAAAATATTATATATATACATATGGTTAAAATGAAAAGGAAATTTAAAGTCAAAAATTAAAAACTATTCATCTTCTTCTCTAAAATTCAGCCACCATTGTTGGATAGTGGAGAAGAGCTTCCATCTTCACCAACACCAAATTTTTGAAGAATTTCAAAGGATTGAAGTGAGTTTTGATGATTTCTTTACAAGTTAGTAAGCTTTCTTAATTTTAAAGTTTCCTTGAAATTTTTTGTTATGTGTAATATAGGGTATAAGGATGTTACAAAATTACTCTCTTGCTTAAGATTCAGAAAATCCCTCTTTTTCTCCTCTTTACAATCCTTAGGCAGGTATTTATCCTTAAACTTTACTAGAAAGTCATCATAACTCAATACCGGTGATCTATCTAACCCATGTGGAATAGTCTTCCACTAGTCATAAGCATCCCCTGCAGAAGAGAAACGACATAATCAAACTTCTATTATGTGGTGGCCTGCAACTAAACAAAGACTCTCTCCACCCTATCGAACCACTATTGTAATACCCTCACACCTCATATATGTATAATACATACACCCGGTATATATAAAATATGCATACACAATACAAGGATATCAACATCTTATCTTAACAAAATTTTCATAAATCTAAGAGAAAAATATTAATAATAATATTTTAAAACCTAAGTTGTGCTTTAATAATTAAATAAAACTGTTTATTAAAAATTAAAAGTACTAGAATGCATATTTTAAAGAAAAATCACAAAAATTAATTAACTAAACCCGTCAAAAGAAATACACTCTCAATATACATTTAGTTAACCATTTCTCCAAGAAAACTCCATGGTTTAAAATTTCTCAAATTATTTCCAAAAATACTCACATACACATGTACCTGTATAAAAGTTTATATCACTTAGTCCAAAAGGTTTACAAGTACTGAATTGTATGCAAATATAATGTACATAAATATATCAAAATACACAAAGTAAATTTATACATGCTTGCAAGTTGTTATGGTCCTATTGCAATACAAAAGTCTTCTGGTGGAATTCCAAAACCTTAGACCTGGTCAGGTCTAGTAGGGTTCTCAGTCTGAACCTTGTTACCTGAGCGACAAACAAATCATGCTAAGCTAACAGCCTAGCAATAATACTTTGATAGTAACAAAAATTGAAGGCAAATAATGTATAATGCTTTGCATTTAAATTCTACAATGTGACATGCGATAGCATAATAATTCATTCACATTCTTCATTCTAATTTAACACATATTACAGTCACATGCATTGGGCTCACATGACCTTATATAATATTTAGGTCCAAGAGTTATTATTTTGGTCTATTTTGACACCTAGTATCTAGCCCATTGGCAGTAAATAATGACGCCCAGTGTCTAGCCCGAAGGAACACAATAGAATAGTGATGCCCAACGTCTAGCCCAAAGGCAATTCATGTAACATGAAGCCCAATGTCTAGCCTAAAGAAAAATCATAGGCATGCAACCAAACATAAAACTCTAGAATTGAATACTATATTTGGCAACATACAAATAATGCATATTTCCACAATCTATTTTCTTATCATATTGTCTCTTCCATAACTATGTATAATTACATTAATTCAATATACTCATCACATTATCAACAATTCATATCGCTTTGCATTAAGACTATATCACCCAAATATTTTGGGTTATTTTCACATAATTTACATTTGGCACATTCCACTCATTTAAGCCATTAATAATGACTTTTCATAATGCACATCATGCATATATATCATTTCACATTTAATATTGCAATGTATATGAACATTCAAATGAAAAAGTAGCTTAACACATTTTTCATTTAAAATACGTTAAACCAAATTAAATGCAAATATGCTTCAAACTATCAAAAGTATGTACATACCTTAGTCCAACACCCAACTCCAAGCTAATATCACTCTTTACCCTTTACTTCCAAGATGTTCTTCACTACTAGACTTGGGTAACAACTTCTTACTCAACACCTATCCAAATTACGGGTACATATAATGCACTAAAATCACAATTCTGCATATTTTAACTACTAAAACTCAATTTAACATATTTCCCCTAAAATTTCTAATTTTAGAACATCATTATATTCAATTTCAAATGGTATTTTAAGTTCATTTATATCATTAAAATCATTTTATAACACATTTTAAATAATAAAATCAAATAGACATCAATTCTTTAATATCACTTTTCCAAAACCCTAAATCTTCTTCTTCTTCTTCCAAACTCTAACCAAACTTAATCCTTTCTCAAATTCAACCTTAAAATCATTATCCAAACACCAAATTAACTTCATCCATACCCAATCAGAAAATTAAAATAACCTCCATCAACATTCTATTTATCACATATAGGAATTTTTCAAAGGAATTACTTAAAATTGCAAGAAAGCTTACCTTTTGTTGGACGAACTTCAAAATCACCTAAAAACTCAAAAAAATCTTGAAGAATTTCAGGTAGGATGAAGCAAAAACCTTCCCCCTACATCCATGGAGATTTCGTCCTTAAGAGAAGAAGGAAGAAGAAGAAGCAACTTTTTGATTTTTCTTTTGATTTTACTTTATTTCTAACCTTATATATATAATATTTTATTATTTTAATTAATTAATTATTTATTTATTTTAATAATCCCAATTGTCATCTTCCATTCAAAAATACTTTCTTTTAAATTATCTTATTAATTTTAATTTTTATAAAGTGTATTTACTATTTTGCCCCTCCTATACTATTCATCTTTTGTCTTATTCCAACTTATGTTTAAATTTATATGTTATGTATATTTCTTTATATTTCACATATACCTTTTGTTATTTCCTTACTTCCAACATCTCATTTAACCATCCAACTTATTCGTTTAATTAATTTAATTTAATTTTTATAAATTAACAGATGTTACAATTCTCTCCCCTTTAAAATAATTTCATCTTAAAAATTACTTGATACTAGCTCTGGAATAGCTGAGGATACTGGCTCCTCATCATTTGCTCACTCTCCCATGTTGTCTCCTCAGTGGAATGATTCCTCCATAGCACTTTAACCAATGGTACCTTCTTATTCCTTAATTCATTTACTTCTCGTGCCAAGATCGCCATTGGTTCCTCGTCGTAGGCCAGATCTGGATTCACCTCAATAGACTCAACTGATAATATATGAGATGGATCCGATCTATACCTCTAAAGCATTGAAACATGGAAGATGTTATGTATTCGATCTAACTTAGGCGGCAGAGCCAATCTATAAGCCACCGATCCTACCCTTTCCAGTATCTCTTATGGTCTTATGAAGTGAGGACTCAGCTTCCCTTTTCTACCAAATCTTAAAATCTTCTTCCATGGAGACACCTTCAGGAACACCTTATCCCCCACACTGAACTCTATATTTTTCCTCTTCAAATCTGAATAGGATTTTTGTCAATCCAAAGCTGCTTTCAAATGATCCTGAATCACCCTCACTTTCTCTTTTGTTTCTTTGATCAAATTAGGACCTACTAGCTTTCTTTCTCCAACCTCATCCCAACACAATGGTGTCCTACTTTCCTGCCATATAATTCCTTAAATGGTGCCATCCCAATATTGGATTGAAAACTATTGTTGTAAGCAAACTGAACTAAGGGTAGATGTCTATCCCAACTTCCGGTAAACTCGATGACACAACTTCTCAATATATCCTCTAATAGTTGTACCACTCTCTCCTGCTGTCCATCTATCTGTGGATGAAATGTTATACTGAAATGTAACTGAGTATCCAAAGCATCCTGCAAACTCCTTCAAAATCTAGATGTAATTATAGGATCTCGGTCTGATACCAACGAAACTGGGACTCCATGCAACTTCATAATCTCATTAATATACATCTCAGCCAGCCTATCAAGAGGGTAATCCATCCTCACTAGAAGAAAATGAGCTGACTTAGTCATCCTATCAATAATCACCCTGATTGCATCATGTTTCTTCTAGGCCAAAGGAAGTCCTGATACAAAGTCCATAGTCACTCGCTCTCACTTCCATTTAGGCACTGATAAAGGCTAAAGCAACTCTAAAGGAACCTGATATTTAGCTATCACCTTCTAACATGTAAGACATCTAGATACAAATTCTGCTATGTCCCTGTGAACCTCGGTTTTCCGCCCGAAAAGGATCCGGGCGAAAGTTCACTCGTTGTCAGGAGTCGCCACTCAGTTTATTTTGTTCGAAGGGAAAAACTAAGAAAACCCTTGTTTGACTCCAATAACTTGTCCAATGTAAAGGTTTCTAGTCTGCGAACCCAAGGAGGATTCGGGGACTATGTCATGTATTCGACTAACTTTGTAATAATAATAAAAAAAGAAATAAATACAAAAGGGATGAAGAAAAGAAAAACAAACAGATTGTTAATAAATAGCGGACTTGCTACTTGGGGTGAATCCCAAATATGCCTACATACTCCCGTTTGAATGGAAGATCAAAGCCCATGTAGTTCGGAAAAGCCTATTTAAAGGCGATGAAATTTATGCTTCATGCATGTGTGTGTGTATGCTTCGTGCATTTGTCGGGCTTTTTGCCAAAGTTGTTAATTTTAGCACTTAGTGCAAATTTGTGAAATTTAGGTACTTTGTACCAAAATAGTGCGATTTAGGCGTTTGGCCAAAAGATTGATTTTAATTGTGATTTTTAGGTACTTTGTACCAAAAGATCCAATACAGGCTCTATGCCAAAAAGTCGATTGATTTGCGGCTCCATGCCGTGGTGTTGATTGATTAGTTAATTAGGCCTTAGACCTAAAAGGATTAGGTCTTTGACCGAAAAGAAATTAAGAAGAAGATAGAATGCTTTATGATATGCTTAAATTGACAAATGATGAATTATCATACTACCTTGTTTAGAGTCCTTCCACTTCGCAGTTCCAGGTCTCATTTTCTTAGATCTTGAAATATGATTCTTAATCCCTGCCACACAAAGTTAGATTCTTGCAAATAAAAGTCCAATAAGAGTTTTTTAAGCGTGAAAGGAATCCGACAGCATGAGGCCCACCCGAAAAAAAGTTTTTTTTTTCTTTGAAGGTTTAGAGGCATTTTATAGGCAAAATTCGGGTTGGACGGCGGTCGGACCGCCGGCTCGCCGGAAAAATGGGAAAAAGAAAGGCGGTCGGACCGCCGAGCCCACGGCGATTGGACCGCTGAGCCCACGGCTGTCGGACCGCCGAGACCACAGCGGTCGGTCCGGGCGGTCGACGGCGGTTCTCACCCCAAAAAACTGCACCGAAATCCGTGTTTTCCCGTTCAAACTGATTTTCTGGGAGCTGCGGACCACCAAAAATTATTCCGAGACCATACCTGTGATCCTTGCGTCGCTCCGGACATTTCAAGTACCATGAAGGCATACTTTCGGTGAACTTTGTCGCGGTCGACCGGTCTGGCTCGATTTTTTGCAGTCGGCTTTCCGAGCCTTAAAATTCGAGTGTTCACAATTGCCCCCCACTGGGGTCCATAAAAATGATTTATGGGACCCAGTGGTCGTCTGAAGAGCGAATTTTGAGCGAGGGGTAAAAGATACGCCTTTTGGCACTTCTGGATTGCTTGCAACACTTCTGATTTTTTCTGTACCTGCACTTTCGTTTAGCACAAACAGTACATATGTATGCATGATGTCCCCTTTTATTTTTCAAAAAGGCTTTTTTTTTTACATCCGTTGTATGCACAACTGGACCAAGAGTCTCCATAAGGTTGAAAGGATCAATATGGAAAGATATGGATTGAAAGTTGTTGCTACTCTTAGAGAGATATTGGTGGATTGGGGTTTCTTGCACGCTTGTACCAAATTTTGGGTTCCGCAAGCTCACGTCTTCAGGTTTGGTGCCCGGATGGACGAGATGTGTCCTCTTTTTGAGGAATTATGCTCAATCATTGGATGTGACTCAAATGCCCCCCTTTGTAAGGCATGAGGTTCAAATTGGCTATGTGGGGTTTTTTTTTTTTTCAGAGGCTTTTCAATTTTACAAGGCCTCAAGCTCAAGCTATCAGTAATTATTTCTAGTAAAGAACTTAGAAATAATCCTCTAGGAAGTTCGACTCTACTGGGGAAGAAACTTGAATTTTTTTGAAGTTGCCCCCAAATTATTCCCGGAGTTACTCGAGCTGTTCTTCAAACTTAAATTAGGGACCACAGATGATCAGGCCTTTTTGCAGAGCCTTCCTTTGTTCAGACTACTCCAGGGTATAGGACCTGGTTTATAGCTGAAGTTTGACCAATTGAAAAGCCAAGGAGGCATGCATTGCTGCAGGAGCTGGAGGGAGAGGAGGTAGTTCCTCTTAATGAGGGGGAGACAGATGCTGCAGAGAGTTCCGGAACTAAGAAAGATGCCGAAGACTCTGCCCCACGTAGGAGACGCATGATTTAGACTCTAGGATTGACTCTCTCTCTCTCTCTCTCTCTTTTTTTTGATGACTCTTTTTGGTTGATTTTTGGTGCTTTATGAAAGGAATGACTCTTTTTGAATGAATGACTCCCTTGGGAATGAATGACCCTTCTTGGCATGACTTTTTCCTTTGCTTTCCAAGCATTATCTACTTTATTTATTTGCTCTAATTTTTGCCTAAGTCGTCCTTTCGGATTTTCAACTTAGCGAGCTCTTACCCATTCTTGCCTAAGCCGCCCTTTACGGGTTTTCAGCTTAGCGGGCCCCACTATTGCCTAAGCCACCCTTTGTGGGTTTTCAGCTTAGCAGGATCTTTTGTTTTTGTTTTTTTTTGTTTTTTTTTTCTTTTTTGTTGTTTTGTTGTTTTTTTTTCTTGGCAAAAGAAAGATGAATGAATGATTTTTATTAAAATTTAGACCGTGCTCAAGGAGAGCTGCCTACATATCTCGAACTAGTTTGCGAGAATCAGGTCTAATGTAGTTCATTACAATGCATGATCATACATAATATTTCTTTAGTTGATCCAGATTGCATGGGTTTGTGAACTCCAGACCATCCAAATCAGACAAGATGACGGCTCCGCCGGAAAGTATTTTCTTCAAAATGTAGGGTCCCGCCCAATGAGGACGAAACTTCCCACGAGGATCTGTAACAGGTGTTCTGATCTCCTTCAAAACCAAACAACCTTCTTCCAACTTTTGATCTTTGACCTTTTTGTTGAAATGTCTGGCCATTCGCCTATGATACCCTTGAATCTGATGTAGAGCTTGAAGTCTTTTTTCATCCAAACTCAACAACTGATGATGATAATTACTGATCCATTCAGCTTCATTTATCTGACTTTCTCGAATTATTCTCGCCGATTGAACTTCCAGTTCAATGGGGAGTACTGCTTCCATTCCATACACCAGGGAATACGGGGTTGCCCCAGTAGGAGTTCTAATTGACGTTCTGTATCCCCATAAGGCCAATGGTAACTTCTCATGCCAACGCCTATGTTCCTTGATCATCTTTTGTATGATCACCTTTATAGACTTGTTCGCTGCTTCTACAGCTCCATTTGTTTGAGGTCTATAAGGAGAGGACTTATGATGCTGGATTTTCTTATCCTGCAAGAGTTTAGCAAATTTCGCTTGGAAATGAGTCCCATTATCTATGATAATCTCGAATGGTGTTCCGTACCGACAAAGGATGTTGGTTCGGACAAACTGTGCTGCCTTTTTGGCGTCTAATTCTGCATAGGAAGCCGCTTCAACCCACTTTGTGAAGTAATCCACTGCTACCAAGATAAACTGATGTCCATTTGATGCTTTTGGATGTATTTTGCCAATTATATCAATTCCCCAAGTAGCGAAGGGCCATGGAGAAGTGATTGGATTCAGTGCAACAGGAGGTTGCTTCTGTAGCTTAGCAAATATTTGGCACTGATGGCATTCTTGCACAAATGCCACACAGTCTGCATTCATGGTGGACCAGTAATATCCTAGATTGGCTATTTTCTGAGCCAAGGCGATCCCATACATGTGTGGTCCTGATTCGCCACCATGTACCATTTCCATTATCTGCTTAGACTCTGCTTCATTCACACACCTTAGGTGCATTCCATTCCAACTCCTCTTGTAGAGGATATCTTCATTAAGAATGTAACCTGTGGCAAGCTGCCTTATTGCCCTCTGATCGACCTTTGATGATCCCTCCGGATAATTTCCATCCTTGAGATAGGTCTTGATATCCCAAAACCATGGTTTACCATCGGCCAAGTGCATTACATGGGCGGGTTGCTTTTGAAGCTGAACTTTCAATGGACGAATGACTTTCCCCTCCTTGATATTAATCATGGAAGCTAAAGTAGCCAGGGCATCAGCAAACTGATTCTTTGCTCTCGGAAGATATTCGAAGGACAAATCATCGAATTGTTGTGCCAGATGGTCAAGGCTTTGTAGGTAAGGAACCAAACGCTCTTCTCTTATCTTCCATTTCCTTAAGGCTTGTGATACTATTAAAATAGAATCACCGTAGACCTTTAGGTTCTTAATCCCCAATTCTAGGGCGGCTTCAAGCCCATTAATGCAAGCTTCATATTCTACTTCGTTGTTTGTGCAGCTAAAGTCAAGTTTAACTGCGAATGGAATGTATTCTCCACAAGGAGTTTTGAACACAATCCCAATTCCGTTTCCATGATAATTGGATGCCCCATCAAAATACATCTCCCAAACACTGCTTTCCACGTTCAAGAGGTCTTCATCAGGGAAACCCATTTCTCGCATCTCGTCATTCACGGGTAATTCTGCTAATTGGTCAGCTATCGCCCCGCCTTTCACAGCTTTCCTTTGAACAAATTTCAGGTCAAAGGCTGCCAATGTTGACACCCACTTAGCCATTTTGCTGTCCAAAATAGGCCTCTCCATAAGGAATTTCAAGGGACTCTGTTCTGCAATGACATAAGTAGTGTAAGAAGACAAGTAGTGTTGTAACTTCGTACAAGCCCAATGCAAGGCTAAACACAACTTCTCAATCTTGTTATACTTTAACTCATAGTCCAGCATCCTTTTGCTGAGGTAGTAAATTGCATTTTCCACCATTGTATCCTCAGCTTCTTGAGCTAGCATTGCCCCCATGGCTTCATCTGTTACAGACAAATACAAGAGCAGAGGTTTTCCCATTCTGGGAGGTTGTAGAATTGGCGGACTTAACAAGTATTCTTTGATCTTGTCGAAGGCCTTTTGGCAATCTTCATTCCATTCTTGTGAAGCACCTTTCCTTAGTAGCTTAAAGATAGGACCACAAGTCTCAGCCAACTGTGATATGAATCGGCTGATATACTGTAATCTACCTAGCAAGCCTCGAATCTCTTTTTCTGTTCTTGGCGGAGGCATTTTCAGAATAGCCTTTGACTTTGCTGGATCAACTTCTATTCCTTTTTTGCTGACCAGATATCCCAAAAATAAGCCCGATGTCGCACCAAAGAGGCATTTTGCAGGATTAAGCTTCAAATTGTACTTGCGAAGTCTAAGGAAGAACTTCTCAAGTGCTTCAACGTGTTCTTCTGGAGATTTTGACTTAACAATCATATCATCAACATACACTTCTACTTCTTTGTGAATCATATCATGAAAGACTGTTGTCGCCATCCTTTGGTAGGTAGCCCCTGCATTTATCAACCCAAAAGGCATAACCCTGTAGCAGAAAGTGCCCCATTCTGTAATGAAAGCTGTCTTCTCTTTGTCTGGTGGGTGAACTAGGATCTGATTATACCCAACCGCGAGGTCAGTCATGGAAACCATCACATGCCCAGCCATCCTGTCTATCAGCAAATCGATGTGTGGTAGTGGAAAATCGTCCTTGGGACAAGCCTTATTCAAATCTCTGTAGTCAACACACATCCTGACCTTTCCGTCTTTCTTCGGGACCGGTACGATGTTTGCTAACCATGAAGGGTAGGCAATTGGTTCTATGAACTTATTGTCCAGTTGCTTGGCAATCTCCTCTTTAATTTTCAAAGACCATTCTGGCTTCATTCTTCTCAATTTTTGCTTAACCGGCTTTGCCTCTGGGTATAGCGGAATCTTGTGAACTGCTATGGCTGGGTCTATTCCCGTGACATCACTTGCCTTCCACATGAAGCAGTCGGCATACTTCCTGATGCAATCAACAACCTGTTCTTTATTCACACAATCATATGCGATGTATGTATGTTCATTTTCTTTGCCAATTATTATCTTTTCATTTATTTCTTTTATTTCATTTATTTCATTTTTGCTAGATAATACTTGGAAAGCAAAAGACACAGGATAACCAAGAATCGGAACAGTTTCATTGATAATGGTGGAGTCATTCTCCAAGATTACATTAGACTTGACATTAGGACTTTCTAAATCTGAAATTACAGAAGACTCAGAATTAGACTCTGACTTGGTTTTTGACTCAGAATTAGTACAAGACTCGGTACAAGACTCAAGTTCAGGGTGTGACACAGGACTAGGTTTAACCTCAGCAGCTTGTCCCTCCTCGGCGTACCAGTTTCTCAGCGGTCCATCCGTGGTCTTGATCAGCTTTGTGAAATCCCTATTGTCTTCACAATTGGTTATCATAGCAACCTCATCAAAGAGACAAGGCCGCATGAAATCTTCCATTTGGGGGTCAATTTCAGGTTCTGGCTCTTCTTCTTTTATGGCCACAACATCAGCGAACATTTCAAAACCCGGTAGCTTCTTTCTAGTCAAAGGAGAATAGAATGGCTCCTGGAAACCACTGTAAGGAACTGTTTTCCCAGGTTTGCAGAAGTGACCATTCAGAGTTTTAAAGTAAGGGCGCATTTTGAGGCTTCTTGCCCCCCAAGTCTTCTTCCCTTTTTTCCCATGCTCAAGCTCTTCAATCTCCTTATCTGTGGGTTTGTACCCCAAACCAAAAGTTCCCTGATTCTCGGGTTCTTCCCATGGCCGTACTATAGGTGTCTTTCTCCCAGACTTCATCATTTCCATACCGAGCAATAGACCTACCCTTAGCATCATTCCCACTAGGCAGTTGATTTGGACCTCCCCAAAGTCATATGAGACAAATGGCCCCTTGGGTTTTTCACCTTCTATGCATTGAACTGTGTCGTAATGAAACCCAGTCAAGGTCATGGCGGTTTCACCAAGAACAACCTCAAGGAGAGACTGATCCATGGTTTTCCTGTTGATTTCGCAGGTATCCCCTTTGATAGTGATTACTTTTCCTTCAAAAGGGAATTTAAGTTTTTGGTGCAATGAAGAAGGTACAGCATTAATTTGATGAATCCATGGCCTTCCAAGGAGGAGATTAAAGCTCGCGGGTATATCAATGACCTGAAAGGGCACTTTCATTTTCACCGGCCCAACAGCAATTTCTAGAGTGGCAACACCCAAAATTTCTCTTCGAGTGTTATCATATGCTCTCACAATCTGATCAGAAGGTGTAAGATCTGTAGTCTCCAACCCCAAACAGCTTGCTACTTTCAAAGGACACACATTTAAGGCTGACCCATTATCAATGAGAACCATGGGCACAGTCTTTCCCCCAGTCTGTACGGTGATGTATAGAGCGTCATTGTGTTTACTGCCATCTTCTGGTAGGTCTGTATCAGAAAATCGGATACTCAATGCCTTGGTTGATTGAGTCAACGTGGCCACCAAAGCTTCTGGGCTTGTGTCCACAGGTGTATCAAGTTGACTTAAAGCTTCGCTGAGAGCCTGACGGTGTGGGAATGAGGAAGCAAGGAGCTCCCAAATTGACACCTTAGCTTGGGTTTGCTTAAGCTGAGTAAGGACAGGGTCTTCTTTTGGCTCTGGAGTCTTCTTATGGGGGTGATTTGAGGTTGTAGGGGTTTTTCCCAAGTCAAGTGGCTGATATTGTCTTCCACTTCTTGTCAGAGCACTGACCTCTTCAGCAAGGTCGTTCAAATCTAACACACACACTTCATTCATTTCCAAGAGAAGTTTGAAAGGATTAAACAGCTCTTCTTCCACAGTAATGGCGTGGATGGAATGATTGGGCAAAGGGTTAGTGTTGATGTTTGGTTGCCTCCTGAGAGGAATGATGTCACCACTATCCACCAGATCCTGGATGCGGTTTTTCAGTGTCCAGCAAGCATCTGTTTTATGCCCATTCCCTTGATGGTATTCACAGTATTCATTGACTTTATAACTGGAAGGTAATGGGTTTGGAGGAGGTCTTGGGTCCAAAGGCTTCAAATATTTCCCTTCCACAGCCTTTTTAAACACCAAATGAAGAGGTACCCCAAGGTCAGTATATTGCCTTCTTGGCTGATTTCTCGACCCAAGATTGCCCACACGTAAAGGATTCGCAGGGGCAATATTGGCCACTTGATTGACCTTGCTTGAGGAAGGAGTTTGGCTTTGTTTCTTATATTTCGATGCAGCCCCCTCATCCACTATTTTACCCAACTGTATCAAATCTTCTACCTTGGTTGCAGTCGCAATGAGCGATTTGAAAGTAGGTAGATATTGGGTTTGCAGTTGAGCCTGATATGTAGGTCTTAAATTCCTTATTATGATATCAATCTGCTCTTGTTCTGAAGGGCGATTGATCATCTGGGCGGCCTTTGCCCTCCACCTCGTAAGGAACGAGGAGAAGGGTTCATTGTTGTTCTGCTTGGTAGTCTCAAGTTCCCTTTTGGTGACATCCACCTCAATATTGTAGTGGTATTGAGAGTTAAATGCATTGCAGATGTCTTCCCATGTCTTAATCTTGGAACGGTCTAGACTCACAAACCATTTATGGGCAGCCCCAGTCAGGGATTGTTGGAAGAGTTGAGCAAAGAGCTCATCATTTAAACCCCAAGGACTTAAGGCTCCCATATACATTTTCAAATGGGTTTTAGGGCAAGTGGTCCCATCAAATCTGTCCATCCCCGGCATCTTGAATTTTGGAGGTAATCTGGCTTGGGGAAACAAGGATAAGGAATCCATGTCTACCACCTCTTTGTGAGTTTTCATGGCAGTGATTGACCTCTCAAGCAATTCAAGTTTCTTTTTCAGTTCCTCTGTTTCATTCTTGGAGGGTGGATCCTCCAAATTGATGACAGGGGTATTAATCTGGGCAGTCACGGGGGTACTAGTTTGCCCCACTATGGGTTCCTTCCCCAAATTTCCAGGAATAGGGACTGTCTTTGGTGCTCCTTCTAACTCAGCCAGGATGGCTACCCTTTGGGCGGCTAAAGCTTCATCAATTTTTTCTTGCATTCTAGCTTCAATTTCTTTAACCTGACCATCCAGCAAAGCTTTAATTTGTTCAATCGTGGCCATTTCAGTAATTGGAGTAGTTGGTGAAGTTGGGGTAGTAGAACTTGTAGGGGATAGCACAGTTGGTGTTGATGTGTCTGGTGTAGGTGAAGGCACACGGACAGAGGGTACCTGAAAAGGTCAAGGGTAAAAAATCAGGGTGGTGTGTAGGGTAGGAAAACTCTTGGTCCACTTATGTACATCAAAATTTTTCCCCCAAAACAATGTTGTTATGTTGCATGAATGCACCTCATCACATCACAATTCATTTTAATGGAATGCGGCACTATCATTGGGTACATACAACCTAAGGGAAGGTTCTATTGTTATGTAAAAATAGAGAATCGGCTTATCATAGGGACCCTTGAGTCTTGAGTAAGATATACCTAACCACATGTGAAACAAGGAGTTTCGCGTGGGTCCAACAGTACGATTACTCATGGGCCACTCCAAAAGGATTGGAATGGTTTGCGACAACAGGGAGGACGCTTTGGCTGTCCGCCGGCATAATCAAGGAGACCTGCCGGTCAGCGCTACTTGCTATCCAGACTCAGAACTTTGAACAGAAAGGGAAGAAATTCATTTGAAAACAATTTTTTATGCAATGGAGGAAAAGGATTCCCCCATATATGCAAGAGAAAAAGATTCTCTGAATGACAAAACAAATGCACATTTAGCCAAACAAGAGATCCATCCAAGGAAAAAGATTCCTTTTGCCAATCTTCATTCCAATATCCTTAAAGAGAGGATATATATTGCTAGGGTACCCTGCAAAATGAATAAAAACACCCTAAAGAAGGGCAAATTAGTCAAATAAGCAATAATAGCCTACTAGGATCCCATAAATTATTTTTATGGTCTCCCGTGGCAAGTTAATCAAATAATCAATAGTAGTCCACTAGGATCCCATAAATGATTTTTATGGTCCCCAGTGGAGTCGCCAGATTGTGAACCTCGGTTTTTCGCCCGAAAAGGATCCGGGCGAAAGTTCACTCGTTGTCAGGAGTCGCCACTTAGTTTATTTTGTTCGAAGGGAAAAACTAAGAAAACCCTTGTTTGACTCCAATAACTTGTCCAATGTAAAGGTTTCTAGTCTGCGAACCCAAGGAGGATTCGGGGACTATGTCATGTATTCGACTAACTTTGTAATAATAATAAAAAAAGAAATAAATACAAAAGGGATGAAGAAAAGAAAAACAAACAGATTGTTAATAAATAGCGGACTTGCTACTTGGGGTGAATCCCAAATATGCCTACATACTCCCGTTTGAATGGAAGATCAAAGCCCATGTAGTTCGGAAAAGCCTATTTAAAGGCGATGAAATTTATGCTTCATGCATGTGTGTGTGTATGCTTCGTGCATTTGTCGGGCTTTTTGCCAAAGTTGTTAATTTTAGCACTTAGTGCAAATTTGTGAAATTTAGGTACTTTGTACCAAAATAGTGCGATTTAGGCGTTTGGCCAAAAGATTGATTTTAATTGTGATTTTTAGGTACTTTGTACCAAAAGATCCAATACAGGCTCTATGCCAAAAAGTCGATTGATTTGCGGCTCCATGCCGTGGTGTTGATTGATTAGTTAATTAGGCCTTAGACCTAAAAGGATTAGGTCTTTGACCGAAAAGAAATTAAGAAGAAGTTAGAATGCTTTATGATATGCTTAAATTGACAAATGATGAATTATCATACTACCTTGTTTAGAGTCCTTCCACTTCGCAGTTCCAGGTCTCGTTTTCTTAGATCTTGAAATATGATTCTTAATCCCTGCCACACAAAGTTAGATTCTTACAAATAAAAGTCCAATAAGAGTTTTTTAAGCGTGAAAGGAATCCGACAGCATGAGGCCCACCCGAAAAAAAGTTTTTTGTTCTTTGAAGGTTTAGAGGCATTTTATAGGCAAAATTCGGGTTGGACGGCGGTCGGACCAGCGGCTCGCCGGAAAAACGGGAAAAAGAACGGCGGTCGGGCGGCGGTTCTCACCCCAAAAAACCGCACCGAAATCCGTGTTTTCCCGTTCAAACTGATTTTCTGGGAGCTGCGGACCACCAAAAATTATTCCGAGACCATACCTGTGATCCTTGCGTCGCTCCGGACATTTCAAGTACCATGAAGGCATACTTTCGGTGAACTTTGTCGCGGTCGACCGGTCTGGCTCGATTTTTTGCAGTTGGCTTTCCGAGCCTTAAAATTCGAGTGTTCACAATCCCTCTTCATATCAAACCACTAATAATACATCTTTAAATCCTGATACATCTTGGTACTTCAAGGGTGCATAGCATATAAAGATCGATGTGCTTCCTCCAAAATCTTCTTCTTCAATTCCACATCACCAGGAATACACAATCTATCTATGTACCATACACTGCCATCCTCTCTCACAAAAAAATCTTTGCTCTCCCCCTTTTGGCAATCCTCCACATCCTTCTGGAGTTTCACATCTAATTTCTACGCTTCTTTAATATGATCAATTAGTAATGGCCTCACCTGCAATTGAGCCATAAGAGCACCATTATCACAAATCTCAAATCCGGCATACAAAGCTCTCAACTTAACAAGTAACATGAGAGCGTAAGCAGTTAACCCTGCCATAGACCTCCGACTCAAGGCATCTGTAACTACATTAGCCTTGTCGCAGTGATAATCAATCAGACAGTCATAATCCTTAATCAACTCTAATCATCAACTCTATCGAAGATTCAACTCTTTCTGGACACCCAGATACTTCAAAATCTTATGATCAATGTAGATAAAATACTTCTCTCCATACAAGTGGTGTCACCAAATCTTTAATGAAAACACAATGGCTGCTTGCTCTAAATCATGAGTTGGATAATTTAACTCATGAGGATTTAATTGTCTGGAAGCATATGCAATAACTCTACCCTCGTGCATCAACACACAACCAAAACCATTATGTGATGCATCACTATATAGCACATATGGTTTTCCTTCCACAGGTAGAGTAAGAACTAGAGCTTGAGTCAACATGTCTCTCAACTACTCAAAGCTCGACTGACATTGATCAGTCCATACAAATTTTACATTGTTTCGAAGTAATCTAGTGAGTGGCAAAGCTATCATGGAAAATCCCTTCATAAATCGACGATAATAACTAGCCAATCCTAGAAAACTTCTTATCTCAGTCACATTCTTCGGTGGACTCCAATTCAAAATTGCATCCACCTTACTTGGATTAACTCTAATACCCTCTATTGAAACAACATGTCTGAGGAAATTCACTTGATATAACCAGAACTCACACTTGGATAACTTAGCATATAACCATTTCTCTCTCAAGGTTTGCAACACAATTCATAAATGTCTATCATGCTCTTCTTTGCTACAAGAGTATACCAAAATGTCATCAATGAACACTATAACAAACTGATCCAAGTATAGCCTAAAGACCTGATTCATCAAATCCATAATACTGCTAGTGCATTCATCAGCCCAAAAGGCATCACCAAAAACTCATAATGGATCTCTAACCCAAAACTGATGATACCCTGATTTATTGCTCCCTTCAATTGATCTAACATATCATTAATACAAGATAATAGATACTTATTCTAGATAGTTACCTTATTCAACTGCTGGTAATCAATACACAATCTCAAGGTACCATCCTTCTTCTTAACAAACAATACTGGTACTTCCCACAGTGAGACACTATGGCAGATCAACCCTTTATCCAACAACTCCTGTAACTGCACCTTCAACTCCCATTAATTCTATAGGTGCCATCCGATAAGGGGTAATAAAGAAGGGAGTGGTACCAGGTATCACATCGATACCAAATTTCACCTCTCTTTCCAAAGGTAGCCCTGGTAACTCATCTGGAAACACATCGAGAAACTCTGTCACAATAAGAATACTATCAAGCTTAGACCCCTCAGCTCTAGTATCCACTATATGTGCTAAATAAGCTGCACACCCCTTCCAAATTATCATCCTAGCTGAAATAACAGAAATAAATATAGAAGAGAGGTGCCTCTACTTACTAGATACCATCACCTCCTTCCCATCACATATTCTCAAGGTAACACGTTTTGCTAATAATCTACCACTGCCCTATATTTGAATAACTAATCCATACCCAGAATAAGATTATACTCCCTAAAGTGCATCTCAATCAAATCACCAAGAAATTCCTCATCATGAACCACAACCAGACTATCTTGATGCACTATGCAAACTACCACACTGTACCCTAAAGGGTTAGTCACTAGCATATCAAACTCCAATGACTCGGTAGGCATATCATTCATAGGAAAAATGGGTGTACTAATGTATGAATATATCGATCTAGGGTCTATCAATGCATAAACCAAAGTGCCAAATAAAGAGAAAATACCAGCTATCATGGTTGAGGCATCTGGTTGTCTCTGCATCACATATAACCATTGTAAGGTCTCTGCCCCCTTCTATCTACCACCAGCTGTAGATCCTCCTCTCTGATCGGACCCCAACTCTACCACCTCTGTCACTACTTCTACCGCCTTGACCCCCTCTGACACTGGGTCTAAATGCGATTGTATCAGTCTGTCTGTCATCTGGTGGTGGCTCTGGACAATCTCTAATAAGGTGGCCATGTGATCCATATCTAAAATAAATTGTCAATGCTCTAGCCCTCCAACAAATGCCCCTATATGCCCTTCCACATGTAGGACAGGTAGGTAGAGTTGCTCTCTATGATGTTGGAGTCAGGATACTAGCCACTGAAATTGTAGGTCCCTGTCTATGACTCTACAACTGAAACCCCCTGCCAGGCTACCCCTGGCCTCTGCCAAACCTTTCAAATAATAACCCCTTCTACCCCTTCTTGATGATGAAGATCCTGCCTCAGTTTGAGATCTCCTGTCTCTACTTCCTGCTCTGGTAGCTGCTACAAATCCCTGCACCTTCTTTACACTTCTTGCAGATGCAACCAACTTGGAAAAATCTTCATATTGTGATACTGCCATTAGACACATGATGGATGGCCTCAGACCCTCCTCAAATCTTCGACACCTATAAATCTCATCTGATACTAATCCTCCTATATACTTGCTCAACCGAATAAAATTCTTCTCATAATCTGTCACTATTTTTTTATTCTTCCTTCAAACTTAGGAACTCTTTCTTCTTAGCATCTTTATACTCATGATGGTTGTATTTCTTATCAAATTCCTACAGAAAGTCAACATATGTCAATACCAGAGGATCATCAATTACATGGGGAACTGTCTTCCACTAGTCGTAAGCATCCCTCTGCAGAAGAGACATGGCATAATCAAACTTCTCTTATGCCCTGGCCTGCAACTAGATAAATATCCTCCGAACCCTATCTAGCCACTGCTCCACTGCACTGAATCCATAGTACAAAAGAAGTCTATAGCTCCATACTTCCTTAGCTTATCATACTTCCAAGTCGGCAGCTACTGTTGGTTGCAACTGTGGTTGTTATACTAGAGCCTGTCCTAATAGCTCCACCATATGCTGCACCCAAACTAGTGGAACCTTCTCAACTGCAAGTCTCATCATCACTAATGCCTCTCTGAAACTCTCAACACTAACTCCAGCAACACCCTCTCTAGGAGAAACATTTTTTGCACTCCCCTCTCCAGACTGATGCGTCCTCGATGCCATTCTATATCTAAAATTACAACAAACTTTGCCACATCAAAAACCAGTTCAAATGCTAGTACAATACATGTATAACATATTAAAATCATATTTAAAAATCCCTTTTTTCTTTTTCCAAAAGCCAATCCAGGTCAAGAACCTCAAACCTAGGCTCTAATACAAAAATAAATATAATATCCTCACCCCATATACATATAATACGTATACCTCATATATGTAAAATATGTATACACAATCTAAGGTTGTCAACATTCCTGTCTTAACAAAATTTTCATAAATCCAAGGGAAAAAGAATAATAATAATATTTTAAAACCTAAGTTGCGCTTTAATAATTAAATGAAACTATTTATTAAAAATTAAAAGTATTAGAATACATATTTTAAAGAAAAATCTCAAGAAACATTTTGCTAGTGTTTTGTCTATATTTTGGATGTACCCAAAAATCAATTAACTCAACCTATCAAAAGAAATACACTCCCAATATACATTTAATCAACAATTTCTTAGAGAAAACTCCATGGCTTAAAATTTCTCAAATTATTTCCAAAATACTCACATATACATGCATGTATAAAAGTTTATATCACTTAGTCCAAAAGGTTTTCAAGTACTAAATTTTTATCTTATGCAAATATAATGTACATAAATATATCAAAATACACAAAGTAAATTTATACATCCTTGCAAGTTCCTCTAGTCCTGTGGCAATACAAAAGTCTTCTGGTGGAATTTCAAAACCCTAGACCTGGTCAAGTCTAGCAGGGTCCTTAGTCTCAACCCTGTCACCTACGTGGAAAACAAATTACGCTAAGCTAACAGCCTAGTAGTACATACTTTGACAGTAACAAAAATTGAAGGTAAACAATGCATAACGCTTTTTGTTTAAATTCTACAATGTGACATGCAATAGCATATTAGTTTGTTCACATTCTTCATTCTAAGTCAGCACATATTACAGTCACATACATTGAGCCCAAATGACCTTATATAATATTCAGGTTCCAGAGTTATTATTATGGTCTATTTTGACACCCAGTGTCTAGCCCGTAGGTAGTAAATAATGACATCCAGCATCTAGTCCGATGACACATAATAAAATGGCGATGCCCAACATCTAGCCCAAAGGCAAATCTATAATATTGACGCCTAGTGTCTAGCCCGAAGGCAAATCATAGGTATGCTACCAAACACAAAACTCTAGAATTGAATACTATATTAGTGTGAGCGGGATTTTAGCCCCCACTCCCATGTGGAATGATTCTTGCGACTTCGGAATTATTAGGCTCAGGGCCTTAGAAAACACGGGCCTAACTCGAAGAAAATGGAGTTGCCACTCGAACGGGCCAGGAAAAGAAAGGCGTGGATGACTCAATTCCTAAGGAATTCCCAACCCCCCTAAAGGGTTTAAAAAGTTAGGCACGTGTAGGGAAGGTGAAAAATGGCCCAGCACCCCCACAATGTCCGGTTCATTGGAACCGGCCTCCTTTTCAGGTCTTACTATTATAAAATTCTTAAATATAATGATATTATCCATACTTCATGCAATCATAAAAATAAACAAATACTTTATTAAAAATCATAGCAATGTCCAAACAAAACAAACAAATAGGCATCCATCCATGGATGGAAACATGCCTTTACAATTGTCCAATGTAAAAAAAAAATAAACAAAGTAGGATACCCACCAATCGGTGGAAACGTATCCTTTACATTGATCCAAAGCTTGAAGTAATTTAAATTACATGATGCTCAATATATGAGGTACCCATAACATGGAAACATAACTCTTACAATTTTATTAAATAAATAATTATAAAGAGAATATCCATCCATGATAAGTTAAACAAATAAAAATATCAAAATTAAATAAATCAATCATCAAAACATATAATAAACTACATAATCAAATCTAAAACTAAATAAAGCAATAAAGATATAATTTTAGGTTTATATCTTAAATAAGGTTTATTGAGTAAAATTAGGGTTTAGAGGGTTTAGGTCTAAAAGTTCAAATTTTAAGGTTTTGTATTTTAATTACTGGATTGGTCATCGAAAAAATATTCAATATAAAAGAAATAACATGGCTAATAGATGGAAAAACAAATTGATCTTTGATTTTATGTAATTAAGACTTTAGTAATTAAATATGTATGATCAAAATAATGAAGCTATATTGTTAATATAACAACCCAAAATAATCAAAAAGTTTTAAAGGCAAAATAACATAGCTACTGTAAGTTTAAAGAAGTTAAATTTAGAGGAAAATACTTGCGTTGAAGGCTCCACCAATTTTGAACATTGAAGAAAACTCTCTGCCTTAATACTTGAAACAACTTGATTTTTGGTTGAGCTTTGGTAATTTGGCAATTGCCTTGATTGTGGTTACTGCCTCTTGGATTACTTGCTGTGAGTTTGTTATTTTTCTCTTAATAAATGTTAAAGATTTACTAATGGTTCTTTTCATCCCAAAAGTCTCCAAGTCACTGCCTAAATTGCTCAAGTCCTTGAATAATCCTTCAATAATTGTGCCATCCAAAGTTGCCAAGAAAAGTCCCAGATAGTGTGTTTTAATGTGTTATTTTTAGGAAAAAAAATAAAAACCTAATGTTATTTGGTTAAGGAAATATGGACTGTTAAGGAAATAAAGCAATCCGAGGTTGATAAGGTTTTCTGGCAAAATCGATAACGCGTGCGGGCTGCCATGGATTGCTGGCCATTAGCTGGGAAGAATTGGGCTGCTGGCAAGCGAGCTGGGCTGGGCGAGCACGGGCTGCTGCGGGGCGAGTTGGGTTTGCTGCTACGAGGATGTGTGGCGAACTGGGGGCTTCTTGCTGGCATGTGCGGCAAATTGGCAAGCAACGATTTCGCAGCAAGACTTTAGCCCTGTGGTGCGTCGCTCCCCGATCCATCCAATTTTTTATTTTTTATCATTTTTGATATTTTTTATTTTTATTTTTATTTTTATTATTAAAAATAAATATTATATAAATATTTTAAATTAAATTATAAAAATTATAAAAATTATTTTTGGACTATTTTAAAATATCGGGATAGGCTTGGTAAAAAATTTAGGGTCTACACACTACAAAAAAAACAGCAATCTGCGACGCAATCTGCGACGCAATTAACGACGAAATCAATGACCAAAATATGATAGCGACAATATCAGCGACGAACAACGAGAAAAATCGAGCGGACGGTAATGTCCAGGTCGCTAAAAAATCAACAACAAATCCGCGACCAATTGTGAGTGTAGTTGATTAGTGACAAATCAGCGACAAAACAGAGACAAATTCAACGACATTTTCAATTTTGGCGGGAATTATTTATTCCCGCTGAAATTCGTCGCTGATTTAGATTTTGTCGTTGAATTCATCGCTATTTGGGTCGTTAATTTGGTCGCTGAATTTGTCGCTATTTTGCTCGCTAAATGTTTGTCGCTGATGTGTCGCAGAATATGTCGCAATATTTTTCTCGTTGTTTCAGTCGTTGATTCGTCGCAGAATTCATTATTTTTTTTTTTACTTTGGTCGCTGATTTTGTCGCAATTTTGTCGCAATTTTGTAATTGTTTGGCTATACTTTTCCAGTAATCCAATTTTTTTTTTGTCTACTCATTTTCAAGAACCTGTTGAATTTCAAATACAATAACCAAACCTGTTTATAAAATAGTCATTCATTACAATAATAATCAAATAACACAACATTCATAATTAAGTTATTAGTGGCAATAAGTATACATAAACAATTCGAATGTAAAGTTTACCCCTTAAGAAAGTATATTGAACACATAAGGTCTTAATAATCCGACACTCAAAACACAAACTTTATTAATCTGACACTCCAAACACAAACAAAGAAAACACCAACTATCAAGTTTGTCCTACATACGAACATCGTCTTCCTCCACATTATCATTTGCCGGAGCAGGAGGAGCATTTGTTTTCCTTCGTTGCTCAGATAAGAATAAGCGCATATCATCTAAAACATCATTCACCGAGCGCACATTAGCTATAACTTCATTCATTGATGCTATAACCTTGGCTTGCTCTTCTACCTTTTGTTGTAATACTTTCATAGTTTCCAATATCTCAGAGTCATTGCGATTAGCAGACGTTGCAGAAAATGATGACCCAGATGGTTCATAGCATGAATAATGGGATGAGGAAGAACCCAGCCCATAAATACGAGATGTCTTACCGGTGCCACCAGCAGCCTCCACAAACACGCGTCGCTCAAGCTCTATTTGGGCTGGTGTTAATGAAGGCATCTCATCCTCCTCAGCCTCAAGTGTCTGCAACTCAGGCTCAGCATTCTTAAGTTATGCAAATCAAATTACATTTTTAACTATTTAATCTAAAATAGGATAAAAAAAATTAAATTAACTTGAGAAGAAACAAAGTCATACATAAACTAACTCGGAGCGCTTATCAATGAAGACTTTGTTTCTATCGGTTTTGCTTGTGTGACCAAATAAGAAAACCTCTCCAAGCAAAACTTCACGTCCCAATTCTTTACTCTGTCAAATTATATCTTGGTAATTAAATTTACATATATAAAACATACATTTTCTAATAATAATGGCTAATTTAATAATTTACCAATCTTTGTCTATGTGCTTCTTGGGAAATGGATCCAAATGTGTGCTTAGAAGGGCCAGTTCCAGGCCCTGCTTTTTCTGTTAGCCTACATTGTCATAATATTATACCACATGTTATGTCATCAAGCAGTAAGATTATACCATAAATATGAATGATGAAATAAAAACAAACCTATTCTTTGAAGCAACGGAAGAACGATGTTTTGCTTTATCGGTACTCCAATCAGCTTTCCATTGAGTTAGTATATTTTCAGGTACGAATATGCTTTCTTTTTTAACACTGTAAATAAAATCTGAATACCTGTCACCACATTTGGACTCAAAGTAGCTACTCATCAAACTCTCATTTCTAGAGTCCCATCGACAATATTTCTACATCCACAAAAACCAAAAAAATTAAACATGCTTGAATATATCATTCTACTTTAAAATAAATGAACAATTTAAGTAGGAACTATAAAGAACCAGAATACGTACTTCAAACTCTTTATAGTACAAATTTTTTGTTTCTCTAGTGACTTTAGACCATGAAGATCCCTCAAGACTTGGCAACCTCCGAAAAATCTTCCACACAGCATTAGCTACTAATTTGGAATCCATGCACCTGAATAAAACTAAGCAATTCAGTAAGGTGCACTTGTATAATCATCCAATCATACAATTTGGATCTACTTTTAACAATGGTATAAACAAATGACATCTCAAATGAAATAAAATCAAATGAACCCTCAAATGAAACAACAAAGAGATCAATACAATATAATTAAGCCAATTACCAGTACTTGGTGCAGATGCACATGTTTATAATTAAGCCAGACACTACAAGAATGTGTTTGCAGGACATTGCCGGTAAATAGGTCCTGATAGGTAAACAGATAACCACCATAACAGGAACAATAAAAGCCTACGCCTAACAGCATGGCCTCTCCTCCAGTCCTTACACAATGCAGTAAACTAGTTTGAAGCCTAGGAATAATCACACCAAGCAGGATAGCATGATTGGGGAAAAGTTTTGAATTTCCAGCAGTTTATGTTGATTGAAACAATTTCTCCTTCATAATCCTAATTACAGCAACATAACACCTGGAGCGTGCTATTTTTTCAACCATAAATACATAGATATATACACATAAACATGCATATATACATACACACACACACACACATACAGATGCACAATTGAGCACAATACAACAACAACAAAGCCTTAGAAAAGTGCTGCAACATGGGAAGTTGAGTATAGCAATTCAAATTAATAGTAATATTAATAACCTTTGAAGGGTTTTTCTTGTGAAGTAGAGGTCCCTGCCTCAGAAAAGGCTGAGAAATTATTTTATTCAATGAATTGGATGCTAAATATTGATTCCATGAAGGAAGTCTAATAATATTCATTTTCACAACATCCAGTAACAATACTATAGCATTAGAAATAGGAGAGGAAGAAGGAAAATTAGTAAAACAACTCAAATGTATAATTTTAGAAAAATTCAACTAAAAATATTTATAGAACATATATTCTTTAGTCAAAATCCACATAATAGCAGTAATATTTTTTTAAATTGCCTGTTAAGCCTACTTCATAAAAGTTTTTAAGAAAATTAAAACTTACATTTGAAAAAAAAGAAGTAATATTATAGTAATGATTTTGTAAAAATAAAAATAAATATATGTACATGGGTTGATAGCCCTTTCATAAAAAATGAAGATCCTAGCCTAAATTGGACTTGAAAGAACAAAAGAAAACCAAAAACATTAACAATTAATTTTACAATTATTTAAAATAAAAGTAACCTTTTTTTTATAACGGGATAGCAGCTTCTTGTTTCATTAGTGGACCAGTATTATTAAATCGAATAATTGCTTACAAGAAAGCTCAATAGTCACTAGGGTATAAAAAAAACCATATTTACACATTGGGATTGCAGAAGAAAAGTATGCATACAATAAGAGAAGTCTTCAAATGACAGCCACTGCTAGGTACTTTTCTTTCTCTCTCTTCCCCCTTGTTCCTCCATATTTTTTTCTTTGCCTTTTTGACCTTGTAATGATTGATATGGCCATTAGGGCTTGTAATGGTTGTTGCAGCCTCTAACAGGCAATGCAACATCATTTCACTAGGAATTCAGTTTCCTAATAATGTAACAGCAAAATACAAATAATTCCCTTATTTTCCAATACATAAGAGTCGATAAGTCAAGTATCAGCCATTAATTAAAACTCCATTCCTACAGTAGAAAATTAAAAAACATGCAGAAAATAGCACACTGCAGGCTTACAATAAGTTCTGTTCTGCTAAAAAATTTTGCAACAAATCAAAGAATTTATAAACCACATTGTCAAAGGGGGGAAATGCTTGAGAAAGCAATAGATATAACAAAGCGAGGATGACTATCATTAATTTGGATTAACATGCTAACCAGATAACCACCATAACAGGAACAATAAAAGCCTACGCCTAACAGCATGGCCTCTCCTCCAGTCCTTACACAATGCAGTAAACTAGGTTGAAGCCTAGGAATAATCACACCAAGCAGGATAGCATGATTGGGGAAAAGTTTTGAATTTCCAGCAGTTAATGTTGATTGAAACAATTTCTCCTTCATAATCCTAATTACAGCAGCATAACACCTGGAGCGTGCTATTTTTTCAACCATAAATACATAGATATATACACATAAACATGTATATATACATACACACAGACACACACACACATACAGATGCACAATTGAGCACAATACAACAACAACAAAGCCTTAGAAAAGTGATGCAACATGGGAAGTTGAGTATAGCAATTCAAATTAATAGTAATATTAATAACCTTTGAAGGGTTTTTCTTGTGAAGTAGAGGTTCCTGCCTCAGAAAAGGCTGAGAAATTATTTTATTCAATGAATTGGATGCTAAATATTGATTCCATGAAGGAAGTCTAATAATATTCATTTTCACAACATCCAGTACCAATACTATAGCATTAGAAATAGGAGAGGAAGAAGGATCATCTTCCATTGATGAGGTTAATACAAATGAACCCTCAAATGAAACAAAAAAGAGATCAATACAATTTCAGCTAGCACAAGCTTAAAAAAAGCTTCAATGAAACAACGAAGAGGCCAACACAATTTCAAATAAACCACAAGGATAAAAAAAAAGCTTCAATGAAAAACAAAGAGACCAACACAATTTCAGCAACCACAAGTGAAAGTCTCTAGAATACAACACCTCACAATCATATGTTCAAATAGTATTGGTAATATATCATCAAAACTCCAATAATAAACTGTTCCGCATGAAATTTCAGCAACCACAGAAGAAAACATGTTCAGTAATTATGACTAAAAAAGGAAAGCAATAAGAAAATATAATGGATTTGTAAATACTTACTTAAGGCCATCGAATCTAATAATATTTTTTCCCTGCCCATTGTATCTCACCATTGTTTCTGCTTGAGATGAATTTCCAAAAGTCCCATCACCACTTAGATTGGCTGTGGAAGACGACGATGGCATAAATGGAGCTAAAGCAGGGGGTGTTGGAGGCAATCCAGAGTGTGGTGAAGTTGCAGCAGTGGCTGCTGGAGCTGTCGGAGCTGCATCAGGGGATGTAGGTGATGTCGGAACTGCATAAGCAAGTGTTGCTGGTGCTGTCGGAGCTGCAGCAGGGGCTGCTGGTAATGTCGTAGCTGTAGCATGGGCTGCTTGTGTGGTCGGAGCTGCAGCAAGGGCTGCTGGTGCCGTCGGAGTTGGAGTAAGGGCTGTTTGGGCCGTCGGAGCTGGAGTAAGGGTTGTTTTTGCTGGAAATGATGTCGTAGCAACTCCTGCAGTGGCGTTTGATGGGACCACAAAAGAAGTTTTCTTCATCTTTGTAGGTGGTTCATTTGTGCCTCTACCATTGGATGTTGTACCTCGACCTCGCCCCCAATTTTGTCGATTACCTCAACCATCTCCCCTTGTCATATCTGAAATGTATTGGTAAATAAATTAAAATTAACAAATTATAAATTATTTAGAAATATATCAATTTATAAAACAAAATTTAACATGTTCTATAAATAAATGAAGTATGAAAATATATTACAAGCACTTAATTTCATTATGAGCTATAAATTATAAAGTATGCAAACACATTATACTAACTTTCATCAAACATACAACTAGAAAATTATGTTTTCATTTGTTCCAACCAAAAATAAACTGAAATAAGTACATATAGTTAATATGTTTATTCTTCATTGTCATTATCTTCTTCGATTCCGTCCTCTGAACTAGAATAAGTATATTCTTCATCAAGATCAACATCGGATGCATCAGGAATTACAACTTCCCCTCCATCCGGATGACATAAATATCCATGTTCATCAATTTCATCAACTTCATCAATTTCATCCTCAATTACAAATGCAGCTGTGATTTCATCCTCTTCTTGTAACGCTGTTGCCCTTTCCATTCCTCTCGATGTTGATAGACCATCTGGTAAGTCAACCACATGTCTAGGTTTGACCTTTAGTACCGCTAACCAGTCACCAATAGCTCTTCTTTTTGATGGATATGGGATGTAGCACACTTGCTGAGCTTGATGAGCTAAAATAAAAGGTTCATACTTGTCATACTTTCTTCTTCTATTAACATCGACAAGGTTGTATTTAGGATGAACAATCGTTCCTACATCTGGAGAAGGGTCAAACCATTGACACAAAAAAACACATGTACGCTTAATAGGCATTGCTGGATACTCTAATTCAATAACCTCTAGCAACTTCCCATAATAATCAGTAGATTGTTCAGAATAATTAGACCCGTTGATGCAAACTCCACTATTAATAGTTTTTCTATTTGCACTTCTTCCTTCTGTGTGAAATTTGTATCCATTCACATAGTATCCAGAATACGCTTTAACCTCATAATATGGACCTCGTGCAAAGTCTTTGATAATTTCATTATTTACTTGATTGGCAGAGTTATGCACCTATTAAAAATGAGTATTAAAAAATATAATTATGTTACATTCTTATTATTATTAAGTAGAAAAAACAATAACAAGTGTTGTGAAACTTACGAACGAGTAAAACCATTCCGAAAACTTATGTTCCAATAGAGCATCAATCTCTTCACTACTCACAGTAGGCCTTTGCGCCCTTATCTCATTAGTGAATATTCTTGTATAGAAGAAAATGATAATTTTGATTAGACAAATTTATTGGTGAAAAAATTAAATGAGATAAGGGACTAAATAACTTACTCAACAAATGGAGATACTTCTTCACAATTGAGTAATACATATGAATGCGCTGCATCTCTTTCTTCTTTAGTTAACATTCTGCGCTTACATTGTCCCATCGGTCGACCAGAAAAATTAAATATTGACAACATATCAATAGTATCCTCTCCTTCGACAAAACCACAATCATCATTACGCGGGACACGGTCATGCCTTGTCACTACATGTGGTTCAAAGTAATGTGAACAAAATGAAGATGCTTCTTCCACTAAATAAGCATTTGCAATTGAACCTTCAACATGTGCTTTATTTTTCACATTTTTTTTCAAATCACCATTTCACCTATGCCAAATGTCAAAGGAGCAATTTAAGATCAATATAATACTATAAGCATTAACACCAATTGATTAAACACCATATACATACCGTTCAAAAGGATACATCCAACGATATTGAACTGGTCCGCCTATGCGAGCTTCAAAAGGAAGGTGAATTGGAAGGTGCTCCTGAGAGTTAAAAAAACCTGGTGGAAAAATTCCCTCTAGTTTGCAAAGTATTAAAGGAATTTCCAATTCAAGCCTACGCATATCTTGCTCTCGAAGAACAGTATTAGTCAATTGTTTGAAGAAGATACTAATTTCAGTTAATGCTTCCCACACTTGCCTTGGAAGTAACTCTCGAAATGCAATAGGCAACAACCTTTGCATGAATACATGACAATCATGACTCTTCAATCCAAAAAGTTTCAATTGGCACATGTTAACACGACGCACCATGTTTGAAACATAACCATCAGGAAATCTCAAATTGCTCATCCAATCACAAATGGCTTGTTTCTCATCTTTTTCCAAACAATAAATAGCTTTTGGATACTTACCAGTTTCATCATTTCTCATTAACTCTGGTCGGCGACATATATCCTGCATATCTTTCCGCGCTTTGGCATTATCTTTAGTTTTACCATCAATGTTCATTATTGTGTTGAAAAAATTGTCAAAGAATTTCTTTTCGATATGCATGACATCGAGATTGTGCCTTATTAAAAGAGAACTCCAATATGGTAAGTCCCAGAAAATACTTTGCTTTTTCCAACCTTTGTTACCATTCTTTTCAATTGCACTATTGACTTCATCACTACCTACCTCTGTTACCTTCATCAATCCTAAGCTTTCAATCTCATGTAAAATCTCTTGACCGCTTTTTAAAGGAGGTGGTACATCATTCACAATTTTGTTCTTTCTGAATCGTGTCTTATTTCGTCTCCATGGATGTTCTGGTGATAGAAACTTACGATGGTTATCAAACCAACAATGTTTTCCACCATGAGTTAGATAAAAGGCATCAGTATATTCCATGCAATAGGGACAAGCTAGTCTTCCGCCGGTGCTCCAACCTGAAAGCATTGACTTTGCAGGAAAGTCACTAACCGTCCATAATAATGCAACACGCATTACAAAATTCTGTTTTCTACTAACATCATAAGTCGGTGCACCAACATCCCATAATTGGTGTAGTTCTTTAATCAAAGGTTGAAGGAAGACGTCTATTTTCCACTTCGGATTACTTGGGCTGGGCACAATAACAGTGAGGAACATATACTCTCGTTTCATGCACATCCATGGAGGAATATTATATGGAGTGATAAAGATTGGCCAAGATGAGTAAGGTTCGCTAACGTGACCAGTAAATGGTTGAAACCCATCTGTAGATAGCCCAACCATAACATTTCGAGTATCTGATTGGAATGAGGGATAGGTATCATTGAAATGCTTCCAAGCTGGAGAATCAGAGGGATGGCGCATGACTCCTTCCTCATACTTATGCTCTGCATGCCACCTCATATGTTTTGTTGTTGCTTCAGAAGCATAAAGACGTTGTAATCTTGGTGTTAACGGAAAGTAATGCATTTTCCTAAATGGTTTCTGAACAGTATGCTTCGATCAACTGTTATGAATCAGTTTAAATCTTGGATGTTGGCAGAACTTACAAGCTTTTAATTCTGCATCATCATCCCAAAATAGCATGCAATTATGTACACAACAATCAATTTGCTGAACAGGAAGCCCCAAACCATCTATCAACCTTTTTGTTTGGTAAAAGTTATCAGGAAACACATTATTATTTGGCAAAAGTTCTTTAATAAACTATGACAATTGGTCGAAGCATCTTTCTGAAAAGTGATGCTCAGCCTTCATGTTAAACATGCGTGCTACGGCTGATAGTTGAGAATGTTTTTCACATCCAGGAAATAACTCTTGATTTGCAGCTCGTAGCATGTCAAACATTTTCTTTGATTCGGGATTTGGTTCCTCCTCTATGTAATTAGCTTCCTCCTGAACTCCAAACCCATCAATCACCATTTCATGGTACCTTCCACCATTGTCACCATGAATTAAATCAATTGTGGCATTTGAGTCTTCTTCCTCCATAAATGCACAACCATCATTACCCCAACGTTCTCCATGAGATGTCCATTCAATATAATTTTCAACAAAACCATTTTTAAGAACATGGTAATGGACATCTTCAATTGGAAAGAAGGACCGATTTTGACATTTAAATAGAGAACAAGGACACCTTATTTTATCTCCGTCCATAAAGTTGGGTTGCGATACGGCAAATCTTAAGAACTCTTCTAATCCATGTACAAAATCCACATTCAACCAACCATCAATTGTCCTCTTGTACATCCATTCTCGTTCAAAATTCATTTTCCTAAGAATTAATAATTAAATATTTATTAATATGAGAATGAAACAGGAAAAGCAGCCGGCAGAAGAAAACAATCAAACAGGAGAGCAGGTAAAATTTAATAAAGCTAGTTAATTAGAAAAAAGAATCTGACCTGGAATCTAGATAAACAATCTTTTTGTTTGTGCTATACCTCCCCAGATACCAGCAATTCTTAATGATGAGGACAACAACTCCAATCTGCAGGACCAAGTTTTCTAGAATATGGACCTGGAAAATCTGGCTAGTGGCTACCACCAGTGCTGACACTAATACCTATAAAATGAGTCCTCTGCAAGTTCCAGAGGATTTATTTCCTTTCTGTTAGTGGTTCCATGGCCTTAATCAATTGGATCCTGATAATAAAAATAATAAATTAAATAAATAACCCAGTTTTTAGTCTTAGGGATGTGTTTTATTTTTGACGCATTATGTATGTAAATGGCCTGTTGGTGCCAACTGGGCATGATAACAGTAGCAAAAACAAGCAATCTAAAGCCCTATTACATTAGACTTCACTCAAACAAAAATTAGTTTAAAGTAGAAAGCAAAAAGACTTTAATCAAACAGAAATAATATCAGGTTCATAATTTTATTAAAACTCTCAGCAGCAAGTGAAATTAACAGAAACTCTGACATATGAGAAGAAGAGTTAATGATAAGAACAGAACAAAAACATAGCTGCAAGAACTGGTAAATATCTATCAAGCACACTGTTTGATTAAAGAGGCAGATAATCTACTCTCTCTACAGCTAATCCTATTGCTTTTAATGTTATTTCTGCAGGTGGTGTCAACTGATGTTGGGGCAACACGGATGAGTGTATCAGCAGAAAAAGCAGGGAGATGCTATCAACATCCAACATCAACTTCTCTCAAGACTCAACTAAGTTAAATTCTCTCTCCAATTGGAACCTCACATTCTCCCCCCCAACCCCCCAGAATTTACTGTTATAGATACATATTCCACTTCTTGCACATAGTCAGGCATGGTGCAACAACAGAAACTGCTAAAGCTGGGCAACAGAGTCTCAGATTGAATGGAAAGAATCTAATAAAGACACAAGGCAAAAGAAATGAAAAGATAAGTGGTGTATAACCTAAAGATTGATATATTTTTTATGATACAAAAAAAGAATTCAGAGAGACATCTGTATAACACTTTTTAACTTGTAATTGAGATTAGACATCTGCATAACAATGTTTAACTCGGTAAACTGGAGAAATAGAAATAAATTATAAATTATATTTTTCTCCAGAATTTAAATTTCAAGTAGCCACACTTAAAAAGTCTCAAACTCATCTTGAATAACGCCAGATATTAATTAATTTCTACCAAAGTACCACGAAGTCAAACCAATTGAGGATGAAAAAAGCTTCAAAATAACACCAGAATTACAAATTAAGCTACAACACCCAGTAGATCATTAAATCCCTTCAAAAACAACAACAAAAGTAAACCCTACAACTGATATTCAGGAAGCAAAAACTAACCTTTTTCTTCTTTCCACTTCAGCAAAAAATCCAAACCAAAAATCTGCTTCAAACTAACTCAAATCTAAATCCGCAAAATTACCATTACAAAAACAAGCTACAAAAAACCCACATCTGCCAGTACTGCCCTTCCCCGTGAAGACCAAAATTCTGAGTAAAATTGATAATAAATGAGCCCGAAAAGGAAATAGTAAGCATAAACCCAAAAATTCAAAGTAAACCCCTAAAGTATTTGAAAATATATATGCGGTAAGAATACCATACACTAGTTTGAATTTAAAAAATGAGTATACAAAGAAAGTAGGAATTAAAAAAAAAACACGGAGAAAGAGGAAAATTACAGAGAGCTTGAGTTGAAAATTTGAGCTAAAAACACCAATAAGAGTCCGAACAAGAGTATCTGGTTTCCTCTATAAGAGGAAAGAGAGATGAAAGAAACCCTAACCATAAAGAAAGGGAGAGAGAAATAGAAAGACCAGTTAACGCGAGCAATGGGTCAACGTGAGAACTTTGAAATGAACTCGTTCAGCAAAAAAAATTGTAGAATGTAAAGGTCGGTTGTGCGGCCTACGGTACATGTGACAATGGGCTTACATTATTATTATTATTATTATTATTATTATTATTATTATTATTATCTAAGAAATTATATGATAAGTTATTTTTTTAAAAACACCGACAATTCTGCGACAAACTAAAATTCTCGCAAATCAGAGACACAATTAGCGACTAATCAGCAAGCAATTACTTTAAAATAGAAATAAAGTTAATTTCTCGGTAAATCGTCGCAATATTCTCGCAAATCACGGACAATTCTGCGACTAACTATTTTTCTCGCAAATCAGCGACACAATTAGCGACTAATCAGCGAGAAATTACTTTAAAATAGAAATAAAGTTAATTTCTCGGTAATTCGTCGCAATATTCTCGCAAATCACCGATAATTCTGCGACTAACTAAAATTCTCGCAAATCAGCGACACAATTAGCGACTAATCAGCGAGAAATTACTTTAAAATAGAAATAAAGTTAATTTCTCGGTAATTCGTCGCAATATTCTCGCAAATCACCGACAATTCTGCGACAAACTATTTTTCTCGCAAATCAGCGACACAATTAGCAACTAATCAGCGAGCAATTACTTTAAAATAGAAATAAAGTTAATTTCTCGGTAAATCGTCGCAATATTCTCGCAAATCACCGACAATTCTGCGACTAGCTATTTTTCTCACAAATCAGCGACCCATTTAGCGACTAATTAGCGAGCAATTACTTTTAAATAGAAATAAAGTTACTTTCTCGGTAATTAGTCTCAATATTCTCGCAAATCACCGACAATTCTGCAACTAACCGTTTTTCTCGCAATTCAGCGAGCAATTTAGCGACTAATTAGCGAGCAATTACTTTAAAATAGAAATAAAGTTAATTTCTCGGTAATTCGTCGCAATATTCTCGCAAATCACCGACAAACTATTTTTCTCGCAAATCAGCGACCCATTTAGCGACTAATTAGCGAGCAATTACTTTTAAATAGAAATAAAGTTACTTTCTCGGTAATTCGTCTCAATAATCTCGCAAATCACCGACAATTCTGCGACAAAAAACTTTCCAATAAAAAATAAACACATTCTTTGCTAATTTGTCGTAAATTAGTCGTACCTTCGTCGCTGATTATTGGCGGCAAAATTTGGCGCAAAATTCAGCGACACATTCAGCGAGAAACTTCCTTTTATCGCTATTCAGAGACAGATTCTACGACCAGTTTTTTTATCGTTAATCAGCGACTCATTCAGCGACCCATTCAGCGACGGAATGTTGGAAAGATGCTTATCTTGATTCTTTGTCGTAAAGTTGTCATTGATAAAGTCGCTAATCAGAGACGAAATAAGAGTTGTCGCAGAATGCGTCGCTGATTGCGCTTTTTTTTGTAGTGACAGTTTGCCCCCTGCTTAAACGATCTAAGACTTTCAGTAGAAGAGAGTGAAAAACAACATGACTTTGAGTTGATTTTGGATGAGGATGGGTTCTCGACTCAAGATTGAAAATGGTTTGAGTTATTAATCTAATGTTGGGTTTTGGACTTGAAAATAATTTGAGTTCTTGACCCGAGACTAGATTTTTGGGCGATCGACCCAAAACTGAATTTTTGGGTGCTCAACCCAAAACTAAATTTTTAGGTTCTCGACCCGAAACTAGATTTTGGATACTCGACCCGAAACTGAATTTGGATTTGGGTTCTCGACCCAAAACTAAATTTTGTATACTCGACCCAATACTAGATTTGAATTTGGGTTCTCGACCTAAAATTAGATTTTGGGTGCTCTACCCAAAATTGAATTTTGAATTTGGGTTCTTAACCCGAAACTGAATTTTGGGTGCTCGACCCGAAATTGAATTTTGGGTTCTCAACCCAAGGCTAATTTGGATGCTCAATCCAAGACTGGATTATGGATCCTTGACTCGAAATTGAATTTTTGGGTGCTCGACCCGAAACTAGATTAGGTACTTGGACTGGAGATAGGAGTTGAGTGCTCGACCCGAAACTAGATTTTGGGTGCTCGACCAGAAACTAGATTGGATACTTGGACTTGAGACAAGAGTTGGGTACTCAATCCGAAACTGGATTTAGGTGCTCAATCCGAAATTGAATTTTGGATGATAGACTTGAAACTAGATTGGGTACTTGGTCCCGAGATAGGAATTGGGTGCTCGACCCGAAATTGAATTTTGGGTGCTCGACCCGAAACTGGATTTTGACTGACCTTTTATCAGTTGAGAATTCTTGCTAAACTGGCTATTACATTCTTTTCTGTTCTTCCTTTTGCAAAAAAATTAGACTATTTTTAGCTAGCCCTCATATCTTCTCCTTGCCCCCTGCGTGGCAATATATTTAAAAGTGAGTTTAAAAATATTTTGTACACGCATAAACTTAAAAATTAAAAAGCAGAAACTTTGCCCCCTGTGTAGGCTCAAACCAATGATTTTTCTCATGCAGGCTTTGATTCATGTTTGTATTTTGTCTGATTTCTTGCATAAGCATGCGTCTCTTCTTTCTTTTGCAAAATGACTAGATCTTCCTCAAGCAATGGGCCCTCCATGCCCTCTGATTCTATACCCGCTTCATCTTTGCTTCATAGAGTATTTGTTGTTCACTTTGACAAAGAATAGATAATACAATATAAGAAAATGCAATGTGATATGCTCATGTATGCATGATATGCATGAATAACACTTACAGTGGTTCTATCGACTCATAGACCGAGATGACCAACTGAAGTGTTCTCATTGACTCCTTCCAGATGCCCGTTTAGGTCTTGCTTTGGAATGACAAAATGCTTCACATTTATGGCTTTTATCTTCAAAATGTTGAGAACATGAGTAGTGAGGCCCAACATCATAGTCATGGATACATCCATTTCAAACTATGTTTCAGTATGTCAGTTGGTAGCTTCTTCATGACCTTGCCAATAATCATTTACTTTGCCCAATGTGTCCTTTAAGGTTCGATGGTTTCAACAAACTTCTCTTAACTTGAAGGCTTTGTATGATAAAAATATTTTTTTAAAACCTTAAAATAATATTTTGGCTTTGTTAAATCAGTGTCATTATACCTCAGGACTCGATTTTCCAAATTAACATATCTATAACATGACAACCCTAGTTATCATACTAAACTTTGAAATCATTTCTATTTGAGCAAGAACTATTGCACTTCAGATAGGCATATACACATTACTTGTTCAAAGATCTCATTTGAGTTTGAATATTATCTATCTCATATGCATGCTTATCCAAACTATCTCCACTAATAGTGGACGACACCCTCAATGCCAAGATGGAAGAGCTAAAGGAGGCCCTGGCTGAGACCATGAAGAACCAATTGGTTGCATTTTTGGGAAATAATGTTGAGGCATCTGCTAGCACCAAGAAGCTAAAGGACAAAGGGAAGGCTAAGGTTGGTGAAGTGGCTTTTGAGGATGACAAAGTAGTCATTGATGATGATGATGACTGGGCTCAATACTTCCAAGATCCTCAAGATAAGAAGAAAGAGTCAAGGGTTGTGGAAAGGGAAATTGTGGAAAAGACTGAAACTTCTGATGTTGAGAAACTGATTGCTGATTTGGAGAAGAAATTCAAGAAGAAGCTGAAAATTGAAGAAATGTCAAAGGTCGACAAGCTGTTCAAACAAGATGAGGAGGTCCCTTATAAGTTCAAGATGCCTTCCTTTGCTAGCTACAACGGTACAGGAAATCCTCACTTACATGTTAAGTAGTATGCAGTCTGCCAGAGCTACTAAGGCTCAAACTCTAAGGTACTCCATGCTTTCATTGGACCCTATTGTCCATAATTGGTTCAACACCTTAGAAAAAAGTACTCAAAAAGATTAGGATATACTGTACAAAGCCTTCATCCAGTAGTATAAGTATAATGTCGAGCTGGAAGTTACCTTGATGGAGATAGAGACCATTAGGCAAAGACCAAATGAGAACTTTGTTGATTATGTAAAAAGGTGGAGGAATAAGGCCGTATTGCTTAAAAGGAGGCCCAATGAATCGGATCAAATTAGAATGATTGTGAGAGGGGTGTTGTCTAGCCTTTGTGAAAGGATGTCTCATACACTTATCTGGGATTTCAAGGACCTTTTGTAAGCTGGTTTGCAAATTGAAGAGTGGAAAAGGGAGAATAACTGCTTTTCGGCAAGAAGGAACGAGAAAGGAAACTACCAGTCTAGTAATAAAAGTACACAAAAGGAAGCTGATGTTAATGCCACTGGTCAAAGAGGAATGAGGCAGTTTTCAAATTTGGGAAAGTCGTTGTCTTGGGTTCTCAATAATCTACAAAAGAAGGGATTGTTACAACCTTTGACTCCTCATCCTTTTCTTAATTCTCTTCCACCTAACTTTGATACTAAGGCATTTTGCCAATTCCATCAAAGGCCTGGACACAAAACGAACAACTGTATGAAGTTAAGGCATGAGATCTAGAATTTAATTGATAGTAGAAAGTTGCCTAAGCCTAATAAGCCTAATACCAAGAGCAATCCTTTATCTAATTTGGAAGAGTACCTCCGCCAGCAACCTTCATGGTAGGAGGAGGAGTGAAGGAAGATTCTATCTTTCAAGACTGGAATGTCACAGATGCAGAATGAGGAGAAATTTTATTCAACAAACTTCCCTTAGCTTAGAGTGTTGCTCTATTTATTTTGCTTTCTTTAATATTTAATTGGAACAATTATGTTTTTCAAATTATGTTTGTTTGAATAAATTATTTTCATTAAATTTTTCATGATCTTTGTTCATTTTTGCTGCTCAACCAATGACGAATATAGCTTGATATTTACAAATTAGCGTATCTATGCATAATGATTTGAATGACTTTACTAGGTGAGAGAATTACTCTATAGCATTGAGTTGTGTATGCTTACTTAGAGAGGGCTCCTACATAATTACCTTTGTCTAGGTCTTAGTCAGTCTTAGAACATGCTTTGATGGACTTTTGAGGCAAAATTGAACTCTGCTTATTTAAGGGAGAGATGATCTAGGCATTGTTTGGTCAAGCCAATAACTAGTATCCACCCAATAAAATATCAATCTCTAGTTGTCCCTTTGAGCCTTCATGAAATTTTAGCTTTCTTTTTATTGGTTTACAAATCCTGATAATCTACCCTGAGTTGTTGTGATACTTATGACAAATTTGATGATCACTAAGGGGAAGAGGTAAGAAAATCAAAAAGAAAGGAATGCCTAGTCAAGACCATAAAAGATTAAAAAAAGAAGAAAAGAAAAGAAAAGAAAGGAAAAAGAAAGAAAAGAAAAAGAAAGAAAAAGAAAAAAAGAAGAAAAATAAAAGAAAATAAAACCCAAAATGGTTCAGAAAGCCAACCAAGTTCTCTTTTACCTAAAGCAGCAAAAGACTTTTATTTGGTTTATAAGGACAGTTTGACTTGAATTGGCCTAACCCAACCAAAGATTCAATCAAAATTAGAGAAAAAGGAGAAAGATTATCTAGTTTTTGAAAGTCTTGTACTTGACAATCCTATAGAGGAAAAGGACAAAATGATGAAATGTCAAAAGCAAAAAAATGAAAAGAAGAAAAGAAATGAATATGGGTACTAAACATTTTGCAAAGGCAAAGACTTTCCCAATAAAGATCTAGATTAACGCCAAGAAGATGGGAGAACATTCAAAGCTCTATCTTTTCATGTTTCCAACTGCCTAAAGTTCCAACAAGAAGTTTGTAGTGTAAAGGCTTGTCCATAGCATCACATCAGCTCCAATTTCAAAATGACCTTCATTTAAATCATGTCCCTTATAGACCTCATTTCAAGCCTATTAAAGACCTATTGATCTCTTTTGGTAGATAGAGTCTATTAGTGGAGATAGTTTGGATAAGCATGCATATGAGATAGACAATATTCAAACTTAAATGAGATCTTTGACTAAGTAATATGTATGTGCCTATCTGAAGTGCAACAGTTCTTGCTCAAATAGAAATGATTCCAAAGTTTAGAACGATAACTAGGGTTGTCATGTTATAGATATGTTAATTTGGAAAATCGAATCCTGAGGTAAAACGACACTGATTTGACAAAGACAAAATACGATTTTAAGGTTTAAAAAAAAATTTTGTCATACAAAGCCTTCAAGTTAAGAGAAGTTTGTTGAACCATCGAACCTCAAAGGAAACATTGGGCAAAGTAAATGATTATTGGCAAGGTTATGAAGAAGCTACCAACTGACATACTGAAACATAGATTGAAATGGATTTATCCATGACTATGTTGCTTGGACCTCACTACTCATGTTCTCAAGATTTTGAAGATAAAAGCCATAAATGTGAAGCATTTTGTCATTCCAAAGCAAGACCTGAACAGGCATCTAAAAGGAGTCAATGAGAACACTTCAGTTGCTCATCTCAGTCTGTGAGTCGATAGAACCACTGCAAGTGTTATTCATGCATATCATTCATACATGAACATATCACATTGCATTTTCTTGTATTGTATTGTATATTCTTTGTCAAAGTGAACAACGGATACTCTATGAAGCAAAGATGGAGCGGGTATAGAATCAGGGGGCATGGAGGGCCCATTGCTTGAGGAAGCTCTAGTAATTTTGCAAAAGAAAGAAGAGATGCATGCTTATGCAAGGAATCGGACAAAATACAAACATCAATCAAAGCCTGCATGAGAAAAATCATTAGTTTGAGCCTACACAGGGGGCAAAGTTTCTCCTTTTTAATTTTTGAGTTTATTCATGTACAATGTAACACCCTTATACCCTATATACGTACAATATATATTTTTCGCATATGTAAAATATGCATATACGGTACAAAAATGTCACAGACCGGTTTACTAAATTTTTTTTCACATATTCAATTTAAAATTTCAAATTCTAAATATATAAAAATTAAATAGAATATAAATATTCTTTACTTGTTATAAGAACCCAAAATAAATAAAATATATAAAAATCTCTGGGAAAAATTCGCCAAAGTTTTGTCTGTATTTTGGATATCCCAAAATTTAGCAATTACTCAACCTGCAAAAAGAAAACACTCCCAATAATTTCCAATCACCATCTCAACCATACTTCTCAATTTCACCAATTTTCTCAAACATTTATACATATAGATATATATAATTTAAAACACACTTACTCTCTCATTTCAAATACATTGACCCAAACATTCTTTATAATATACAATACGTAAAATTCAAAACATAATATAGTATGCATAAAATTCAAAATGTACAATAACATAAAAATATATAAATGTTGCTGGCAGTGTTTCTGATCTCGATAGCAACTCTACAAGCTCAACTACAAGTCTAGACCCGACCTGGTCTAGAAGAACTCTCTGGCTCAACTGGGTCTACCCTGTCACCTGCGCAATGGAAACAATTGCGCTAAGTCGAAGCCTAGTGGTACAAACTTTGATAATAACAATATAATTCAATGCATATAGATGTCACATCAATCCACTTTCTTATATTTTTCAAATAATTCATAAGCACAACTCATAACATTATATTACTCAATTGTATCATAATTCATAATTCACAGTAAAACAAAGATAAGCATGGGCCCAAAAAGGATCTAATATGCTATTCAAATTTCAGAGTTACTGCTTTGGTCCATAATGACACCATGTGTCTAGCCCCGTAGGCAATATATATATCCATGGATAATGTAACAGCCCCAGTCTCATAGACCTCAACCCGGCTAGACCCTTAGGCCCCATTATCTTGGTCCTCAACCCGGCTAGACTGTTACAATTTTTGAGGCTTACAACCTAGTCTTTTCACACCAAAAACATCATATTTCTCAGCTGACCTGGCTTACGACCCAGTCTTTTCACCATTCCAGCGTGTAGCCCATAGGCAATCATAGACATGCCGCCAAACCCAGAACTCTGAAAATTGAATAACATACTAGGTACACAATTTATTCATATTTCTCATTATCAATCTCTTTCTCGTTGTCACATATTCAATCTAGGCACATTGCCTTATTTTCATATTTTTTTCTCACTTTTCACATCTTTCACATCTTTCTCATTTTTCTCACTTTTCTTATTTTTCTCATTTTTATTAATATCAATTTATTTCATTATTACACATATCTCATTTTTGCATTCACAACACATTACCGAATTACTTTGGATATTTTCACATAATATGCATATTTCACATGTTGCACAAATTAGCCATTATCAATGGCTTTTCACAATGCATTTAACACATATATGACATTACCAATGTCATAGTACATTATTCATACACAATCAATGAACCAAGTAACTTAACACATTTTTCAACCAAAATGTGTTAAGCCTAAATGTCATGCAAATATAAACAATATATTCAAAGTTTGTACATACCTCCACTAGCAACCCAAAGCAAGCTAAAAATAACCTTCAATCCAATCTTTCCAACTTGCCCTTCACCACTCGGATGAAGCAAATCAACCTCCTTCAATGTCTAAACCAAATGTGATAACAAATAATCATTTAGTATCATATTTAATGGCATTTCCAACATTAAACCATAATTACACATTACTCCTACGAAATTCCAAAAATTTAGTCTTTCCTTACTTCAATATTGGAATTCCATTCTACTACAATTAAATTAGTGTTTTAAGTTTATTTATATTATTACAAACATATTTTAATACATTTAAATCATTTACATTATAAAAATACACTCTTATACACAAAATCTAAAAAATGGCATAACCTTCCCCCATTGAAGGTTTTCCATTCCAACATAATCCATTACTCATTCTAAGCTTATATTCATCACTTTTAACACTAAACAACATGCTTAAATAAATAAAATCACACAATTCAACCACTTTGGAAAATCACTTTTCCAAAACCCTAAATCTCCACTTCCATTCTCAAACTCCAACCCAACACCACCAAATCCAATATTTGAGTTTAAAATACTTGTTTATGAATAAAAAAAACTCATTTAGAACCAATTTGCAAAATTAAAGTTGATGTTTTCAAAACCCCAAAAATCCATAACCCTAAATTCTCTCTCTTCACCATTCTTTAACCAAACTCCATCATCTCTTCAATCTAACCTTAGAATCATTGTTAACTACCCAAAATAACATCATACACACCAATTTCAACAATTATAACATACTACATAAAAATTCAAATTCTCACATAATCTAAATTTCCAAGGAATTCAAAGAAAAGAGATGGAAACTTACTAATTTTGGTGAAAATCACCAAAAATCCACTTGAAACTTGTTAATTCCTTCAATTTATAGAGTATGGAAGAAGAAAAATCCTTGGTCTTCAAACATCCATGGAAGCCACATTCTTGAGAAGAAGAAGAAGATTTTTAGTATTCTTTCCTTTTCATCTTTTTTTTTAACCACACACATATATATATATATATATATATTAAAATAATTTAATATTTAATTATTTTTTTAATAAATTAAAAGTCCTAATTTCCCTCTTTCATTCAAAATTAATTTTTTTTGAATTATTTTATTAATTTTGAATTTATAAGATTTAATTACAAAAATACCCTTTTCTTTTAAAAAGTGTTGACTTTTATATATGTTATGTATATTTTGCATATATATCATATATATATTCCACTTTTTCATTTAAAATCCCTTCATTTTTCATTTAAAACTATTAATTTAATTTATCCTTTTAAATTATAATTTATTTTATCAAAGTTTTCCAAAAATTAGAAATTTTCAAAAAAATTTGGATGTTACATACAAAATATTTTCAAACTCACTTTCAAATATTTTGCCACGCATGGGGCAAGGAGAAGATATGAGGGCTAGCTAAAAATAGCTAAAGATTTTGCAAAAGAAAGAACAAAAAATAATGGAATAGCCTGTTTAGCTAGAATTCTCAACTGATAAAAGGTCAGTCAAAATCCAGTTTCAGGTTGAGCACCCAAAATCCAGTTTTGAGTCAAGCACCCAACTCCTGTCTCGGGTTCAAGTACCCAATTTAGTTTTGGGTCAAGCACCCAAAATTTAGATTTGGGTCAAGCACCCAAATCCAGTTTCGGATCGAGCACCCAAATCCAGTTTCGGGTCGAGCACCCAACTCCTGTCTCTGATCCAAGTACCAAATCTAGTTTTGGGTCGACCATCCACAATCTAATTTCAGGTCGATCACTCAACTCCTATCTCGGGTCTAAGTACCTAATCTAGTTTCAGGTAGAGCACCTAAAAATTCAATTTTGGATCGAGCACCCATAATCTAGTCTTGGATCGAGCATCCAAATTAGTCTTGGGTCGAGAACCTAAAATTCAGTTTTGGGTCGAGCATCCAAAATCCAGTTTCGGATCAAGAACCCAAATTCAAAATTCATTTTTGGGTCGAGCACCCAAAATTCAGTATAGGATCGAGTATTCAAATTCAGTTTCCGATCAAGAACCTAAAATTCAATTTCGGGTCGAGATTCCAAATTCAAATCTAGTATTGGGTTGAGTACACAAAATTCAATTTCGGCTTGAAAACCCAAATTCAAATTTAGTTTTGGGTCAAGTACCCAATTTAGTTTCGGGTTGAGAACACTAAATCTAGTCTCGGGTCGAGATCTCAAAAATCTAATTTCAGGCCGAGCACCCAAAAATTCAGTTTTAGGTCGAGCGCCCAAAACATTAAGTCCAAAACCCAACATCGGATCAATAACTCAAACCATTTCCAATCTCGAGTCGAGAACCCATCCTCATTCAAAATCAACTCAAAGTCATGTTGCTTTTCACTCTCTTCTACTGAAAGTCTCATATCATTCAAGCGGGGGCAAACTGTATACCCTTAATTTTTTACCAAGTCTAGCCCGATATTTTAAAATAGTCCAAAAATAAATTTTATAATATTTATTATTTATTTTAATATTATAATATAATATTTATTATTTAATTTTAAATATTTATATAATATTTATTTTTAATATTAAAAATAAAAAATATCAAAAAAGATAAAAAAATAAAAAATCGGACGAATCGGCGAGCGACGCGCGGCAAAGAAATTCGTCGCAGGCCGAAAGGTAAAATACCTGCATAAATTTAGAGGCCGAAAGGTAAAAAGTTTTAAAGGAAAAAATAACATAGCTACTGTAAGTTTAAAGAAGTTAAATTTAGAGGAAAATACTTGCATTAAAGGCTCCACCAATTTTGAATGTTGAACCAAACTCTCTGCCTTAATGCTTAAAACAACTTGATTTTTGGTTGAGCTTTGGCAATTTGGCAATTTCCTTGATTGTGGTTACTGTCTCTTTGGATTACTTGTTGTGAGTTTGTTGCTTTTCTCTTAATAATTGTTAAAGTTTAACTAATGGTTGCTTTTTGTCCCAAAAGTCTCCAAGTCTTTGCCTAAATTGCTCAAGTCCTTGAATAATCCTTCAATAATTATGTTGTCCAACGTTGCCAAGAAAAGTCCCTGATAGTGTGTTTTAATGTGTTATTTATAGGAAAAAATAAAAACCTAATGTTATTTGGTTAAGAAAATATGGACTGTTAAGGAAATAAAATAATCCGAGGTTGATAAGGTTTTCTAGAAAAATCGGCAGCACGCGCGGGCAGTAACGGGCTGCTGGTCATTTGCTGCGAGGAATTGGGCTGCGGCACGCGCGCTGGGCTGGGCGAGCACAGGCTGCTGCTGTACGAACTGGGCATGCTGCTGCGAGGATGTGTGGCAAACTGGAGGCTGCTTACTGGCATGTGCGGCGAATTGGCAAGCAATGATGGGCCTGTGGCGAATTGGCTACTTGCCAATTTGCCACAGGCCTTTCGGCCTACTACAAATTTTCTTGTCGCGCGGCAGCGCCGCCGATCCGTCTGATTTTTTATTTTTTATCTTTTTTAATATTTTTTATTATTAAAAATAAATATTATAAATATTATATAAATATTTAAAATTAAATAATAAATATTATAATATAATATTAAAATAAATAATAAATATTATAAAATTTATTTTTGGACTATTTTAAAATATCGGACTGGACTTGGTCAAAAATTAAGGGTCTATAATAGGCAACATATAAATAATGCGTATTTCCACAATCTATTTTCTTATCACATTGTCTCTTCCATAACTATATACAATCACTTTAATTCAATATACTCATCATTTTATCAATAATGCATATCACTTTGAATTAAGACAATATTACCGAAAAATTTTGAATTATTTTTACATAATTCACATTTAGCACATTCCACTCATTTTAGCCATTAATAATGGCTTTTCATAATGCACATCATGTATATATATCATTTCAAATTTAATATTGCAATGCATATAAATATTCAAATGTCAAAGTAGCTTAACACATTTTCCATTTAAAATGCGTTAAACCAAATTAAATGCAAATATGCTTCAAACTATTAGAAGTATGCACATACCTTAGCCCAACACCCAAATCCAAACTAATATCACTCTTTACCCTTCACCTCCAAGATGTTCTTAACTACTAGAATTGGGTAACAACCCCTTACTCAACACCTATCCAAATTATGTGTGCATATAATGTAACATCCGTGATTTTGGAGAAATTAAATAAGTATTTGGAAATATAAAATTGTATATTCTCAATATATATATCTAGAGTATATATAACATATACATATGATATATTAATTGTGTATGTTGGATTAATACATTACATACTTAATATTTAATACACATATAAGGTACATTTGATGTGTATATAAGATACACATTACTTGTGCATATGTGTAATATCCCAAATTTTTGAAAAGTTCTAATTTTTAGAAATTTGATAAAATAAATTATAATTTAAATGGATAAATTAAATTAATGATTTTAAATGAAAAATGAAGGGGTTTTAAATGAAAAAGTGGAACATATATGTGATATATATGTAAAATATACATAACATATAAAAGTCAACACTTTTTAAAAGAAAAGTCAAAGTAAAAGGGTATTTTGATAATTAAATTTTAGAAATTTAAAATTAATAAAATAATTCAAAAATAAATTATTTTTGAATGGAAGAGAGAATTTACGACTTTTAATTTATTAAATAAATTATTAAATTATTAAATTATTTTAACATATATACATGGTTTAAAATAAAAGATGAAAAGAAAAAGAAAAAAAGAAAGTCTTCATCTCTTCTTCTTCTTCTCCATGGCAAAAACCTCCATGGTTGTCTAGCTCAAGATTTTGCTTCTTCCATACTCCAAAAATTGAAGGATTTCAAGAATTCAAAGTGGATTTTTGGTGATTTCCACCAAAATTAGTAAGTTTTCAACTCTTTTCTTTGAATTCTATAGAAAATTGGATTATGTTGGCTTTGGGGTTTTGATGTAGCATTATTTTGGGTAGTTAACAATGATTTTAAGGTTGGATTAAAGAAATGGTTGAATTTAAGTTGAGTTTGGTGAAGAGACAGAATTTTGGGTTATGAAACATTTAAATTTTTGAAATCATGAGTTTTAATTGTGCAAATTGGTTCCAAATGTGTTGTTTTGATGCATAAACAAGGATTTTAAGATATAGATTTAGTTAAGTTTGGATAGAGTATGAAGATGGTAGTATTGATTTAGGGTTTTGGAAAAGTGAATTTTCAAAGAATGATTAATTGTTTGATTTTAATGCTTAAATCATGTTATTTAATGATATAAGTGGTGGAGATAAGATTAAAATGATAATTGGATTGAGTTGGAATGGAGATCCTTCAATGGTGAATGTTATGCCATTTTAGGGTTTTGAGCATAAGCATGTGGTTAATTAATGTAATTGGTTTAAACATGGTAAAACATGTTTCTAATGATATTAATAAACTTAAAACACTAATTTAAATGGCTTGATATAGTTTTTCAAAGTTAAAGTGAGGTTAAGCTTAATTTTGGAATTTGGTTTAGAGTGATGTTTAGTTGTGGTTTGATGTTGAGAATACCTTAGAATGTGATATTAAATGATTATGTATGATCATATTTGGTATAGGCATTGAGGGAGGTTGATTTGCTTCATCCAAGTGGTGAAGGGCAAGTTGGAAGGATAAGATTGGAGGTTATGTTAAGCTTGCTTTGGGTTGCTAGTGGAGAGGTATGCACAAACTTTAAATATATTGTTTATATTTGCATAGCATTTGGGCTTAACACATTTTGGTTGGAAAATATGTTAAGTTACTTGGTTCATTGATTGAGTATGAATAATGTGCTATGACAGTTGTAATGTCATATATGTGTTAAATGCATTGTGGAAAGGCATTGATAATGGCTAAATTGTGTGGAATGTGAAATATGTATATTATGTGAAAATACCCAAAGTAATTGGATAATGTGTTATGAATGCAAAAATGTGATATGTGGAATAATGAAATGAATTGATATTGATAAAAATGAGAAAAGTGAGAAAAGTGAGAAAATTAGAAAGATGTGAAAAATGAGAAAAATGAGAAACAAATTTAAAAATAAGGCAATGTGCCTAGATTGAATATGTGACAATGAGAAAGAGATTAATAATGAAAAAAATGAATAAATAAAAAAAAGTGAGAAAAAGATGATATAATAAGGTAATGTGCCTAGTTTGATCATGAGAAAATGAGAAAAGTTTTGATAAAGGAATTATGAAAGAATTTGATAATGAAAAAATGAATAAATTGTGTGCCTAGTATGTTATTCAATTTTCAGAGTTCTGGGTTTGGCGGCATGCCTATGATTGCCTACGAGCTAAACGCTGGAATGGTGAAAAGACTGGGTCGTAAGCCAGGCCAGCTAATAAATATGATGTTTTTGGGGTGAAAAGACTGGGTCGTAAGCCTCAAAAACTGTAGCAGTCTAGCCGGATTGAGGACCAAGATACTGGGGCCTAAGGGTCTAGCCGGGTTGAGGTCCAAGAGACTAGGGCTGTTACATTACCCATGGATATATTGCCTATGGGGCTAGACACATGGTGTCATTATGGACCAAAGCAGTAACTCTAAAATTGAATAGCATATTAGATCCTTTTTGGGCCCATGCTTGTCTTTGCTTTAATGTGAATTATGAATTGTGATACAATTGAGCGATATAATGCTATGAGTTGTGATTATGAAATATTTGAAAAATATAAGAAAGTAGAATGATGTGACATCTATATGCATTGTGCATTGGCATTGCATTGAGTTTTATTGTTATTATCAAAGTTTGTACCACTAGGCTTCAGTTTAGCACGATTGTAATTCGTCGCGCAAGTGTCATGGATGATTTGGTAGAGCCGGAGAGTTCTACTAGACTTGGTCGGGTCTAGGTTTGTATTTATTGAGCTTGAAGAGTTGTTTTTGGGTACATCAAGATCAGAGCCAGTTGTCAGCATGTAGATATTTGATATTACAATGTATTTTAATATTATATATGCCATGATATGTTTTTGGAAGTATATAATGTAAATTGTAAAGAATGTTTTGAATAATTTATTCAGATGGAATTTTATATGTGTTGTTAATTTATATATCTATATATAAGTATTTTGAGTAAATATGGAGAAATTGAGAAGTATTGGTGAAATGGTGAATTGATTTTTATTGGGAGTGTTTGCTTTATGCAGGTTGTGTTTTGCTGAATTTTAGGAACATCCAAATTATAATTAAAACTCTGGCGAATTTTTCCCAGAGATTTTCATATAAAATATTTATTTTGGATTCTTATAACAAGCAAAGAATATTTATATACTATTTATTTTATTTATTAGTATTTGAAATTTTAAAACGAAAATATGAAAATTTTTATTAAATCGGTTTGTGGCATTTTTATACCTTATATGCGTATTTTACATATGCTGAAAATATGTATTGTACATATATAGAGTACAAGGGTGCTAAATTTATTTTGGTATCAGAGCCTAAGTTTGAGGTTCTCGACCTAGGTGGGTTGTTAGAGAGAGAAAATTAGAATTTTAAAAAAATAATTTTCAATTGTGATGCATGCATTGGCACTGGTTGTCACATCCGCCTACCGCAATTATGCACAGTAGTCACGTGCACAGTGAGAGAAGGGGAAAGGAGAAGATAATTCCTGACAACGGGCCCAGATAAGGCTATAGGACCACTGGGACCTAATTGAAGAAAAATGCAAAGTGTTAGGGAGGTGATTGTAATTTAAAAAAGTTTTGGGGAGGTAACTGTAATTTTTAAAAGTTTTGGGGAGGTAAATGTAATTTTCAAAAGTCGTACTGGATGTTCTTAATAGTGCACATAACAAATTCCAAAAATGGAAAATAAAGAAAAATCGGGTCACAACGACGCGTAACGGTTTTTCCAGAAAACGCACGGTTTGGAAGATATAGGGGATTTTAACTAGGGACAATTTGGTCATTATACATGAATCCGAAGTAGGAAATAAACACAAGAGTGAGTAGAGGACGTCAAGAGGGTAAAAATGAAATGATCGTCAGTAGAAACGGGGCCCGGGCAACACCCGAGCAAAGAAAGGACCTAAAGGGAATTTTGTAAAAAGTCGAGGGCTTATTGGTAATTTTTTAAAATGACTTGAAAACTTAAAATAGACCTTAAAAATAGAAAGTAGAGGTCGAGAGGATCAAAACTATACATAGTTTTCCTCGTGGAATTGTACGGGTTAAAAGTTATGAACAAATAATCGCCAGAGGGTATTTTGGTCTTTTCACATCTTAGACCATAGATATTTCAAAACAAGATGGTGGAGGGGCCAAAATATAATTAAAAGAAAGTTTAAGGACTTGGGTTTTTAAATAAATAAAAGGAGGAGGCATTTGGGCTAATGAAAAGTTGACATTTAAAAGTTATAATAAAGAAGAAAGAGAAAAGTGTGGACATTTGGTTTGAAAACACTAATTCATTCAAAAGTGATCATCATTTTCCTTATATATATATATATATATATAATGATATGAAGAACAAACTCTCTCTCTCTCTCCCACTTCCAAATTCGGCCACCATAGGAAAATATCAAAAGATTTTCAAGTTTTGTCAAGTTTGATTTTCAAGGTAAGTTTTAAGGTTTTCAAGTATGTAGAATTTAATTCTAGTATCAATTTTAGGTATTTATATATTTATTGGGAGATTGGAGATTAGGGTTCTTAGGGGTGGATTTGGGAAAAATTTAAGTAGTTATGATATTAATCAATTAAATGAAAGAATCAAGATTTCTAAGGTTTAATAAGGTTAGATTAGGGTTTAGTTTGAAAAGAAATGGAGGATAGCTTATTATTCTAAATTGTTAAGGTTTATGTTTAAGGGTGTGTTCTTGAATTTCTTGAAGGAAAAACAAAGATTAAGGAAGGAGAAGGAGGAAAAGCAAAAGGGGAAGTAAAAGAACAAGGTTTGGTGCTTTACCATAAAATAAATTCTATTTTTTTTTACAAACTTTGGTTTATGGAAGTTTTGATGTTGATGCTTAAATATATTGATTGAGTTTAAATTAAATATTTGAGTTATGTTCTTGATTTCTTATGGTAATTGGGTTGTTTAAATTTAATTGAAACCAAATGTTTTGAGAAAATTTGGCAAGTTGATTTGGTAAGTTGTTTTGGACTTTAATTAGTTTGATTTGAGTTAAACATGCAAAAGTTGTCAAAGGGAAGTGTTTGAATCTTCACTTTACCATTAAAGAAGCCTTCATATTGATTTACAAAAGAAAAATAAACTATCCTATGTATTTCATAGGTTTGGGCCGAAATGGTCCCAAAAAGACAGCTTTCTGGATCTTTTTGTGGCAATTGTTTGAGGCAGAAAATGAATGAATTTTTCAACGACATTTTACATGCAATTAGTCCACATATGAAATAAGTTTCCTGTAAAATTCAGCCAAAAATAAGATCATTTACTTGGTCAAATGCATGACTGAAGTGGACTGAAATTTTGACGAAAACCCAGATTTTACTATTTATTTCGTCATGCCATTTTGCGTTGCCGATTTTTTTTGTGCCGCGACACTATTCATTTGGTCAATTTGTGATCTTTTGAAGAATGCTTTGAAATGTTTAATATGTTTATTGTGGATATTAAATATGTGAAAAAGGGTAATGGTTTGACTAAAGAATGTGGTGCGCGGCATAAATGGCAAAGTGCGATGGGAATTAAAATGATTTCTTAAATCATTCTAAAATGAAGTTTGAGTCTTAAATTGAATCATTTTAATCTTTATGCTCTACTGGATAGTGAGAGTGGTAGATAAGGGTATGGTGCACTATACTAACGCATGCAGTACTGCTCATTATTGTGATATGATATTTTATTCAGTGGTGAGGCCACTGAAGCCAATGGGGAGGCCCATTGGTTATAACCAGGATGGTGAGGGCCATTCCTGTGATTTGATATCGGTGGTGAGGGCCACCTATGTTATAGTGGTGAGGGCTACTGCCTTATCACTATGGTTCCCTATATACCAGTAGAGCCTGAGCCAAAGTCACATTTTTTGTTAAACTATGTAATACAAAATAAGTTTGAATTATGGTTTTACATTATTGGAAGCATGTCACACTGAATGTACAATAATTTCTATTGGTTTAAGGTTGGTTAAATTATGATTTAATCATTTCCTTTTATTTCAAATACTTTCATATGTTACTTTTATTTTTATTGGTAAAGTACCCACTGAGCGACAACGCTCAGCGAGTTAAGTTTTCCTTGACTCGTAGGTTCGGAGCAGTAGCAAATTCTTGGAAAGCGACAACCAGACCCACAGCATATCTCAGGGTAGATCTTTTAGATTCCATTATGAGTTAGCTAGTCGTGGCATGTATATGTATATATAAGATTGAGAATCAGTATATGATACTGTATGTTATTGGTATGTAATAATAATAAATCTCTACTTTATTTTGGATTAGAAGTGTGAATTTTTCTTGCAGGATGTAGTTGAGGGTATAAGGTGGAATCATTGGGAGTGTATTGAATTTGTTTGTATTCGCATTGGTCTGTGTAAAAATGTTTTCAAAAATCAGAAAAACCAGTTTTGTCGACACTTGGGACCCAAATTTCTAGGCGAAACTCTGGCAAAATTTCTGTAAAATTGGAACTAAAATTTGACTAAGTAAAATTGGTAGCAACATTAGGATAGTGTGGTGCCTCTACTCGACTTACACAAGTAGGCCGGGAAGGGGTGTTACAATTTGTGGTATCAGAGCGCTGGTTTAGCCGGTTCTGGGTAGTTAGTTGAACTAAACCTTAAATGTATGACACATAGGGTTAGGATAGGGGTTTTAATTATGTAACTATACATGTGTGGAGTATTGTTAGTTATGTTATTCTAATTATAATAGGAGTAATTACAGGTGATCAAAACGATGAGATGAGGGAGCTGAGGATGGAAGTAGAGAGGCTAAAGCAAATAGTACAAGAGTAAGATGAAATCATAGAAATTCTAGCAGATCGAAGTATACAGGATCGTGAAGACCTGAGAGAAAAACATGAGATGATTACCACCTTGATGAGGGACGTGCAGATGTTAAAGGAGGACAGGCTTAGTCATAGAGTGGAGTTTGATAGTGCCTGTAGGAGCCTCGGAGTAGCACATAGAGAGATCCGTGCTTTACAGGAGAGGGTCCAGGAGCTAGGCCAGTACTTACCTGGTGAAGCATCGCATGACCCAGACTTTGATCCTGAGATAGAAGAGTATTCTTCTGACAGTGCCACCTCGCCTAGGGCACCTACTCACTGAGCTTCGGGATGTGTTGCGTTTTAGAGGATCTTTTGGTTATGTATATATGTGATATCGGGTAGACATTGTATGGTAGTATGACATGATGATATAGTAGTAAGGAGTCCTAATTTTTGGAATGTACATAAGGGCTTCCTAGTAATGTAAAAACTTTTGCTTGGAAATAAATAAAAGTTGTGTTGTATATGTGTTATTTAAGAATTTTATATGCATATACATGCCACCTAGGGTAATATTATGCTGTTGGACTGGGTCGTTACTGATGATGGGATTGTATATGTTTTGTTCTGTTCTTTAGATGTCGCGAATAGCACAGCGTGATGTAGATGAGGAGGTCGAGTCTCAGGTCTCCCAAATTATAGAAACGCATGTATCAGAGATACCTGCGTCGGAGCAACCACCAGCTGATGCTCCTATTCCTAACGAAATGTTGCAACAAATGGCTACCGTATTACGGCAGATAGCCGGTGCCGCCTCAGCACCACCACCAGCGCCAGCACCCGTACCAGTACCTGCTGTAGGAGGGGAAAGAAAACCCTCGATCGAAAAGATAAGGAAGTACGGGGCGAAGGAGTTTAGGGCTCGAAGGGACGATGATTCTTCTACAGCCGAGTATTGGCTAGAAGGGACGGTACGAGCCTTAGATCAATTACGGTGTACGCCAGAAGAGCGAGTGGTATGTGCTACTTCCTTATTTGTGGAAGAAGCATATATATGGTGGGACACAGTTCAACAATGAGTTCCACTGAAACAGAGGACATGGGATTTCTTTGTGAATGAGTTCAAGAGGAAGTTTATATCAGAGGCATACCTAGATGCCAGGAAAAAGGAGTTTCTACACTTAAAGCAAGGTTGACTGACCGTTGCCGAATACGGGAGGGAATTTACTAGGATGAGTAGGTATGCCAAGAAGACAATTGAAGACGAACATGATAGATGTAAGCAGTTCCAGAATGGTTTGAATAATGAGATTAGGATACAGCTAATTGCTGCTAATTTGGTCACTAGGGCTCTGGAAGTAGAGCAATTTCAGTATGATGAGCAGAATAGAAGACAGAAGATGAAACAGAAAAGAGATACCCAAAACTATTCGGGAAATTACCAATCATCAAGGAAGCGATTTCGAGGCAGTGCTTCCACGGGAGGCGGTCAACACCGAGTTTACAGTCAGGGATCAAATTGCAATGGCCCAAGTCAAGCCACCTCAGTCGCTAGTACCGGACGATCTGGAAGAGGGCAAGGAAGAGGATTCAACCTAAGCGAAGGAAACTTTTCGACCGGTCCGAGAGGTAATGAAGGCGAAAATACTAATCCACGTTGTGATCAATGCGGACGCCGTCACCCGGGAGAATGTTGGGGTCGGACATTTGCATGCTATATATGTGGATCTTTAGAACACCTTATGCGAGAGTGTCCTCAGCGAATGCAGAATCGACCTAGGGATACTGAGGGATCACAAGCGGCAACAGGGCGAGGCCGAGGCAGAGGTAGGAACGAAGATCCGTCACGTATGCAGTCTGAGACAGTGAATCGACTAGAAGTGAGGGATCTTCGTTCATATATTAAATCAACTTGGAAAAAAATCTAAAACTTTAAATATAAGTCCATATATGTTTCAAGTGCACATGGATAAAATTTTACAAGCTTTTATAAAGAATTGGTAAGGAATATAAAAATTGAATGTGAGATTGACATGAAACTAAGGAAGTCATGCAGTTTTGTGTAAGTAAGTAATAAATTAATTTTATGAGACAAATAAATGAAGAAAATTATAAAAATTTATATGCATATGGGTATAAGTATAGAAGGAATATGGATTTTTTAATAATTTGCAACAAAGAGTTCATAATTAAAATCAAAGAGTAAAATCATATATGATAGCGAATTATTTATTATGGAATAATAATGCATTATTTAGGGTTGAGTGTGTAAAATTAAAGTATCTAAATGGATGATTTTAATTAGTGTAATGAAATGAATTAGTATTGTTTAAATGTAAATGTTATGATTTTAAGATTGGAAATGTGACATGGATGAGATTTAGTGAGGTTCATGTTGTTGGTTGCAATATATGAAATTTGAATTTTTGAAATGGGTTTCCATAATTGTGAAAGTGATGTGTTTTGATGTTATATTAATATAAAAATAAAGTTTATAAAGTTATCTCTTGAAAATGAGATTAATAGAATGAAGTTTAAGTAAAGTAGTAAGTTGGAAATTTAGAGTTGTAAGAGAATTTTGATGAAGATTGTTTAGATATTGATAGTTTAATGTTTAATAAGCATGGGAGTAATTTTGAATGAGTAATATTATTTATGAAAATATCATGTAACGTGTAATGTGGTTGATAATATAGAAATTTGTTATGAAGTAAAAGGGAAATGATTAAGTAAGTAAAAATGAGTTACTTTAGGTAATTGCATTGGAAATGATGAAAAGGGATATGAAGGGTATGATAAATGCATAAAAAAATGTGAGAGAGATGTCACATTGGAAATGTGACTACGATTTATGTGAGGTGTTAAATATATATATATATATATATATATATAATAAGAAACTTATTTAAGAGATGGGCGATTAAATAAGAAAGATATTAATTATGTCGTGGTCAGAGTGTATATATATGTTGAATTGATGAATAACCTAAGTAATGTCAAAAGAATGAGAAATGATAATGTTCTCTGAAAGGTGATAAATGTTAACTTTGTATAGGTTGTATGTAAAAGAGGAATTGAGCATAATTGTATGATTTGTGTTATGAGATTTTTTTTTCTATATGAACACAAATATGATATGTAAGAAAATGTGGAAAGTAAGTCACATTGTGATTATGATTTACGAAGGTGTATGTGGATGATTAAAAAAATATTATCGAGTGTTTACTACCATATACAAATACGTGTCTGGTGATATTGAGAATGATATTGTATGTATTAATAGACCTAAGAGAGATTAGGTCTTGACCTGTGTAGAGTTAGGTCATGTGATGAATTGAGATTGAGAATGGACCTGAACAAAGCTGGACGGTGAAATTGTTATTTTAACAACTGAACTTGATGATTGTATAGTATTTTGGGCCTAAAGTATATGCGTAAAAATAAGAGATTGTAAGGAAAAGGAAAGTATAATGAAGAAAGTATGGAAATGGAAAATATATATATATATATGAATGAAAATTTTTTATAAGAGATAGATTAGAAATGGAGTAATATAAGGAAATTGTGTAAATTAGCATATGAACGAATGTGTATATGTAAGAGATGTTAATGATAATATTGTTGAAACATGAGTTAGGCTAATGATGATCAAGTGATCAAGAGTAAATTGCTTTGAAACAGAGCTGAAACGTGTTAACTTTTTATGTAGCAAAAGATTATAAAATGAATATATGATTTTTGCGATACGAACTTAACATTCTGATTGGAAATATTTGAAGAAGAATGATAGAGGAGCAGTATTTATTTATAAGCCACAGGCGTGACCATTATTATGGCATGACCGTTGGATAGTTTTGGTGAGATTGATAGTTATGCTTCAAGAAACATGATCAAGACTTATGATTTGCATAGTTGTATCTTATAATTTTATATTAGAAATGTGTTTATAATTATAGAAAGTGTGCAAACAGAAGAGAATTGTGAAAATATGATGAGCTTTAAATGATGTGAAAGAAAAGTGATTTGTGTAAATAGGGTAACCATAAGAAATGTGAGAAAATGGTAAATGAAAGGAATTATGAAAGGTGATAAATGGTTATAATGAATGTGTTTGAAAGTGGTATAAAATGAATATGTTGATGAAAATGATGTGTAAAGTAAACGAGACTAGGGGAAGTGAATATTATCTGTAATGATGAATTCGAAGAGAACTAAAATTTGAGAATAAATTTGACCTAATAGAATTAGGTCATGAATTGAAAATAGATTGATGAATTTAAAATAGGCTAAAGGTAGGTCAGAATAGAATAAGGTTGTGATGGTCATATTGTGATAGTTAGATCAATTGATCTGAAATGTAATAAGTGTACAAGTATTTATTGAAATTCAATGTGTGTAGTTGTATTAAGAATATGCAAGCTATATGATAATGTGCTTAATACAGCATTCTGATATGTATATGCATATGAAAGGAGCTAAGTTATATTAGTTTCAAATAATTATAAGAGAAAAATGTTAGTTATAGTATAATGGGAATGAATCTTATTAAGGAAATAAGATTTTACTGTTGTATAATGGCGATGTCAAATTAATATGTGGTAATTGTATAAAGAGTAGGATTAAAGTGAAGATACGTAAAATTATTGTGTTAAGACAAAAGTTATCAACATTTGAATTTAAGGTGATGAGAGTATGGTTTTAAGATAATGAAGTGATCAAATATCTTGAGTACAATAGGTGTGTGGGTATATATATTAAAGAGATGAACTAATTTCTATCTAATGACAATTCGATTGATGATATGATAATTTATTGTGATTGTTTCAGTAAATAGACAACATAATGATGTGTTAGGGAATGGTAAAAAGGAAATTAAGAATGAACCTAAAGGGGAGAATAGAAATTATGTAATTTGATAAAATAATAATTTGGATGATTTATTACCATACTAGATAATTTCGAGGACGAAATTATATAAGGAGGAGAAAATTGTAACATCCATGATTTTGGAGAAATTAAATAAGTATTTGGAGATATAAAATTGTATATACTCAATATATATATCTAGAGTATATATAACATATGCATATGGTATATTAATTATATATGTTGGATTAATATATTACTTACTTAATATTTAATACACATATAAGGTACATTTGATGTGTATATAAGATACACATTACTTGTGCATATGTGTAATATCCCAAATTTTTAAAAAGTTCTAATTTTTGAAAATTTGATAAATAAATTATAATTTAAATGGATAAATTAAATTAATGGTTTTAAATAAAAAAATGAAGGGGTTTTAAATGAAAAAGTGGAACATATATGTGATATATAAGTAAAATATACATTACATATAAAAGTCAACACTTTTTAAAAGAAAAGTCAAAGTAAAAGGGTATTTTGATAATTAAATTTTAGAAATTCAAAATTAATAAAATAATTCAAAAATAAATTATTTTTGAATGGAAGAGGAAATTTATGACTTTTAATTTATTAAATAAATAATGAAATAAATAATTATTAAATTATTTTAATATATATATATATGGTTTAAAATAAAAGATGAAAAGAAAAAGAAAAAAAGAAAGTCTTCATCTCTTCTTCTTCTTCTCCATGGCCGAAACCTCCACGGTTGTCTAGTCAAAGATTTTGCTTCTTCCATACTCTAAAAATTGAAGGATTTCAAGAATTCAAAGTGGATTATTGGTGATTTCCACCAAAATTAGTAAGTTTTCAACTCTTTTCTTTAAATTCTATAGAAAATTGGATTATATTGGGTTTGGGGTTTTGATGTAGCATGTTATAATTATTGTAATAGGTGTGTATGATGTTATTTTGGGTAGTTAACGATGATTTTAAGGTTGGATTAAAGAAATGGTTGAATTTAAGTTGAGTTTGGTGAAGAGACATAATTTAGGGTTATGGAACATTTGAGTTTTTGAAATCATGAGTTTTAATTGTGCAAATTGATTCCAAATATGTTTTTTTGATGCATAAACAAGGATTTTAAGATCAAATGATAGATTTAGTTAAGTTTGGATAGAGTATGAAGATGGTAGTATTGATTTAGGGTTTTGGAAAAGTGAATTTTCAAAGAACGATTAATTGTTTGATTTTAATGCTAAAATCATGTTATTTAATGATATAAGTGGTGGAAATAAAATTGAAATGATAATTGGATTGATTTGGAATGGAGATCCTTCATTGGTGAAGGTTATGCCATTTTAGGGTTTTGAGCATAAGTGGTGCATCGCGCCTAATGCTATAGCAATATCGCAAGTGCACAGGTCGCCCAAGTAATAAAGTAGTGAGTGAGTTATCGTTCCACTGAGGACAAGGCCAAGTACTAGTACAAATCTTAACTATTGTTTAGCAAATTAATACTTTTGTGTGAAGTTTTGTAATTAAAGGCAATTAACTTAAATAAATGAACATAAAGATAAATTGAGTGTTGTGTAAAAAGGATTGATGATGATGATACTTTCCAGATATTGAATCCCCCTAGCCACAATTACATCACATAATAGAGTTGAATTGGCATTCCTCTAACTTAGACTAAAACCTCTCTCGAGTGAATTAATCCCTAATCACTAAGTAGAGTGCCAGAATCTCTTCTCAAACACAATTAAATAGATCTTGCATTAAGAATAAGGAACTATAAACCAAAGGATCTTGCAAGTCTATCTCTAGTACTCTAATCAATCCTCAACCCTTATGAGTATTCAATTCATATCAAGCTTTCTCAAGTCAATAATATGAAAATGGCAACCAATCCATAAGCATGCTGTTATCAATTGGAAATAAATCATTAAGAATCATAAGAATAAAATAACTCCATCAATTAAAATTATTCAATCATACAAATGAGCTAGGGTTCTTCAATATCTAGATAGAGAATGAATTAGTTCATATTCAATACTCTTAATACAACAACAAAAACAATAACATTAAAATGAATTAAAGGAGAAAATAGAAAAACCCCTTTCAATGTAGCGTCTTCAATCTCCAGGAGCTTGCCAATGGAGGATGAAGATGGTGGAGAGGATGGAAATGGAGGATGAAGATGAAGAGTCAAGGAGAGTGTCACTCCCTCCTTGCCCAAACTGTGTATGCCCAAGCCTCCTCCTCTCAAACCTCTCTTCTCTGTCTCTATTCTCTGCCTCCTGCAAAAACCTCCCAGAACTCTGCAGAACTCCACCCCTCTAACTTTTTATTTCCCTCCAAAGCTCAAGCCCATGCTTCCAACTCACACCACTCTCCATTGTATCCCACTTTCTCTTTGTTTAATCTTTCTTTCCATCAATTAGGCAAGCTTTTCTCTTCTTTAATGGCAAAAGCAAAGTCCTTGTCACCCACTTGTCTCCCAATTCGTGCAAAAGAATCAAGGTTTTTATAGGTGACACAGCCAAGCCATGAGTGGCTTGGCTGTGTCTCTCATTTCTCCTTGGGACATGGCCAAGCTAGTTGCCCGTGTCCATCACTGCCTTCCTTCCTTTCTTTCTTTTCCCTTTGGTCTCATGGGGTGACACAGCCAAGCTCCTGGCCGTGTCATGTGACACGGCCAGTGGCTTGGCCGTGTCACTTGGATGTGTCACCTTCTGTTCTTCATTTTGCTCAGTTCTTATTCTTTGGCTCAAGATGGGACATGACCAAGCTTGTGGACGTGTCATGTGACACGGCCACTGGCTTGGCCGTGTCACTTGCCAGTGTCAGCTTCTGCTTCTTTTCTTTCATTCTTTGCTTGGTTTCTTTGGTTTTGCTTCTTGGGTGAGACACGGCCAGTGGCTTGGCCATGTCTCTTGGCCGTGTCAGCTACTGGCTTGAGATTATTTTGAGAGACACGGCCAAGCTTGCTTTGGCTTGGCCATGTCTTGCTTGATTCATGCTCTTTCTTCATTATTTTGATCATCTAAGGGATATTTTCTACTTTAACCTAAAACAAACACTTAAAACAAACTTTAAACCAAAATTTAACTAAAAATACATAGAAATCCATACTATAAATAGGTATAAAATGATCTCATAAAATACCCCACACTTAATTCCTTGCTTGTCCCCAAGCAAGGCTAAAATCAAAACAAACTAAACACAAAAATTTTGTCAAGTTCAAGAGTTATAAAATTGTATCAAGACTTCCCTATCCCTAAATCCGCAATCAATATCAAATCGAACAAAATCGACAATTAAGTGGCTTTCCATGCATATCCTATATTGTCACTCCCTCACCAACTCTTAGAAAGTGTTTGATCAAGGTGGTGTTTACACTCATAACAATCAATGAAAGATTATTGTCATAGGCTTGCTTATCTATCAAATCTCCACCACTTAATTACAATCAAACATCAATCAAAAGGTCTTTTATTGGGTTGTAATGGGGTTAAGGTAGAGGCATGACATTTAGGAAATGTGAGCTTAATCATTAAGTTCAAGAGCACTTTAAGAATGAAGTAACCAATCATATGTATAACCCAACGATCCCAAAACACCTTCCTCTTATCTACCCCTTGACATTGAAAGAACTTTTCAAGGGAACTCACTTATTATATCTTGTAATGATTATTTCCACACATATTCCAACCCTTTCAACAAGAACAACAACAACAACAATTATTATTATTATTATTATTATTATTATTATTATTATTATTATTATTTTGCAATCTTAAACCTACTAAATTTAACCCCACACTTAATTCAACACAACACTCGGTCATAAACGCCCATAAAATGCTCTTGACCTAATGAAAGGGTAAGAGTTAAAACAACAAGGTTCAAGCTAATGGTGTTGTGAAAAAGAAATAAAGGGAAAATAAAATAAGCTCAAAATTGGCTAACTAAGGTTGAATGTAGGGTTGGTCTTTTTTAAGACAAAGTGGGTTCACCTAATTGCCTTAATCATCTTGATGCCTAATTGAAATTTTTATGTAATCTTAAAATGTATGTCAAAGCAAGTTCTAGCAAGTTATCAATCAAAGATGTCCACACACAAAAAGAATAATAAGTTGATGGCTCAATTCCTCACTAGGTTAATGGTAATGCAAGGAAAAACCAACAAAATTGACATTAAGCATCAATTCTACTCAATTCTCAAATTCATGCTTCAAAAATTCAAAGGTCATCAATCAACAATTTATAACAATTGAACTTTCCAAAATTCATTTATTCAAAGAAAAACATTAACTAAACCTAAACAAAAATAACTTAAAAGTAAAAATACAAAACACAAAATGCACCCCACACTTAAAATTTCACATTGTCCTCAATGTGAGCATGCATAAACTAAAAGAGAGTTCAGATGAAACCTGATTTCCATCACTCCCATATACGATGTGTAGGGCTCCTTCCACCCATAATGCATGTGCAGCCCATGGCTGAGAGGATGAACAATATGCAACATTGAAGTGTGCCCATTGTATGGCAACCCCTAAATATTATTCCTTGAAGAGAAATTATCCCCAAGGGACATGTGAAGGTTGCCTCGGGGTGATCCTCCAGTACTATAGGAACTTGGTAATAATCTTTGTCTTTGTGGAACATGGGCATATCAGATTTCTGCTCTTCCTTACCACCAAAAGTAGAAGGGATGACTTTTCGGGATTCTTGAAATTCAACCAAAGTTGGTTGGGTCACTTTTTCATCTATTTTAACAATGTCAAGTCCCCTCTTAACAACCTCAGCATCTAAAATTAGTTTACACTCCCCAAGTTCTAAATTGGGTATGTCATGTTCTTCTTCTAAGGGCATACCCATCTCAAGCTTATTTTCATTATCTCATTGGGAGTGCATGTCATAGATATCAAAAAGTTGTGTACCTTGCTTTTCATCCTTCAAATTATTTGGAAGTGGATCCGATGGCCTATAAGGATTAGAAGTTTCATGCAACTTGGGTGAGGTTGATGCCTCCAAATTTTCCTCCTCCGATGATTAGCTTGGCTCCTCCATGTTGGGTTGGATCTCCTCGCCATTGTCTTCCTGATTAGTCCCTTGTTTCTCTTCCTCCAGCCTACATGGGAATGAAATTGGTGGCATAAAAGGATTTGGAGGTTCATGCAATTTTATCCAATTTGATGCTTCCAAATTCTCCTCCTCCTTTGTTTGACTCAGCTCCCCTATGATGGATTGTATCTCCTTGCCATTGTCTTCCTGATTAGTCCCTGCATCAAAGAAATCACAAAAATTTTTATATATTACCTGTTCATTTCTCAAATTTGTGATTACCTCAATTTGCTCCAATTGGCTAAGAGACTCCTCCTTTTGGTATGCTTGGGGTTGATGTGCCAGCTGCCCAATTAGAGCGTCCAACCTCTTCTGTGTTTCTTGCAAAGATTCAAACCTCAACTTATCTTCCACTATGTATTGCTCGCATTGAGCTTGAAATTTCTCGGTATGTTGAATGAAGGGATTCAATCTTTCCTCCAAAGTGGGTTTATTAGGTTGATCTACAGTTTGTGGGTTATTTTGATTGAAGGCATTCAATCTTTCCTCTAAAGTGGGTTCCTCAAGGTAATCTTGATTCATCGTGAGTTTTTGAATATAGGCATTTAACTTATCCTCCAATGTGGATTCCTTAAGGTGGTCTTGGTTTGAAAATTCTTCTTGAAAGTAAGGACCTCTCTGGTAAGGCTGAAAAAATTGTTGAGGTGGAATGTACTGCTGGTTTTCCCAAGAAAAATTTTGGTGGCTTTCCCAGCTTGGATTATAAGAATTGAAATATGTGTCATTACTTCCCATTTTCTGAAAACTTTGGTAGTCATATTCTTCCTCGTGCCATTCTTGGTATTGCTCAAAACCAAATGAACATGTATTGGCACTATGTCCTGCATTGCCACATGCTGCACATACCATGTTAGAATTATAGTCCCTATCATAAACTCCCCCGTACTGTGAAAACTGCATCTTTATAGACAAAGAACACTTAACAATTTAAAGAAAAACAAACAAACAATCAAAAAGAAATAAATTCAAACACAACAAACAAACAAATTTACAGAAAATAAACAAACAATTCAAAGAAAAACACACAAACAATTCAAAGAAAACAAACAAACATTCTTGATAAAAAAAATAAAACTAAATCAACAGTCTTAATTATATTAATAATATTGAAACCATTGTCCCCGGTAGCGGTGCCAAAAACTTGGTGCGTCGCGCCTAATGCTATAGCAATACCGTAAGTGCACGGGTCTCCCAAGTAATAAAGTAGTGAGTGAGTTATCATTCCACTGAGGACAAGGCCAAGTACTAGTGCAAATCTTAACTATTATTTAGCAAATTAATATTTGTGTGAAGTTTTGTAATTAAAGACAATTAACTTAAATAAATGAATGTAAAGATAAATTGAGTGTTGTGTAAAAAGGATTGATGATGATGATACTATCCAGATATTGAATCCCCCTAGCCACAATTACATCACATAATAGAGTTGAATTGGCATTCCTTTAACTTAGACTAAAACCTCTCTCGAGTGAATTAATCCCTAATCACTAAGTAGAGTGCCGGAATCTCTTCTCAAACACAATTAAATAGATCTTGCATTAAGAACAAGGAACTATAAATCAAAGGATGTTGTAAGTCTATCTCTAGTACTCTAATCAATCCTCAACCCTTATGAGTATTCAATTCATATCAAGCTTTCTCAAGTCAATAATATGAAAATGGCAACCAATCCATAAGCATGCTGTTATCAATTGGAAATAAATCATTAAGAATCATAAGAATAAAATAACTCCATCAATTAAAATTATTCAATCATACAAATGAGCTAGGGTTCTTCAATATCTAGATAGAGAATGAATTAGTTCATATTCAATACTCTTAATACAACAACAAAAACAATAACATTAAAATGAATTAAAGGAGAAAATAGAAAAACCCCTTTCAATGTAGCGTCTTCAATCTCCAGGAGCTTGCCAATGGAGGATGAAGATGGTGGAGAGGATGGAAATGGAGGATGAAGATGAAGAGTCAAGGAGAGTGTCACTCCCTCCTTGCCCAAACTGTGTATGCCCAAGCCTCCTCCTCTCAAACCTCTCTTCTCTGTCTCTGTTCTCTGCCTCCTGCAAAAACCTCCCAGAACTCTGCAGAACTCCACCCCTCTAACTTTTTATTTCCCTCCAAAGCTCAAGCCCATGCTTCCAACTCACACCACTCTCCATTGTCTCCCACTTTCTCTTTGTTTAATCTTTCTTTCCATCAATTAGGCAAGCTTTTCTCTTCTTTAATGGCAAAAGCAAAGTCCTTGTCACCCACTTGTCTCCCAATTCGTGCAAAAGAATCAAGTTTTTTATAGGTGGCACAGCCAAGCCAAGAGTGGCTTGGCCGTGTCTCTCATTTCTCCTTGGGACATGGCCAAGCTAGTTGGCCATGTCCATCACTGCCTTCCTTCCTTTCTTTCTTTTCTCTTTGGTCTCATGGGGTGACACGGCCAGTGGATTGGCTGTGTCACTTGGGTGTGTCACCTTCTATTCTTCATTTTGCTCAGTTCTTGTTCTTTGGCTCAAGATGGGACACGGCCAAGCTTGTGGCCGTGTCATGTGACACGGCCATTGGCTTGGCCGTGTCACTTGCCAATGTTAGCTTTTGCTTCTTTTATTTCATTCTTTGCTTGGTTTCTTTGGTTTTGCTTCTTGGGTGAGACATGGCCAGTGGCTTGGCCGTGTCAACTACTGGCTTGAGATTATTTTGAGGGACACGGCCAAGCTTGCTTTGGCTTGGCCATGTCTTGCTTGATTCATGTTCTTTCTTCATTGTTTTGATCATCCAAGGGATATTTTCCACTTTAACCTAAAACAAACACCTAAAACAAACTTTAAACGAAAATCAAATGAAACATTAACTAAAAACACATAGAAATCCATACTAAAAATAGGTATAAAATGATATTATCAATAAGCATGTGGTTAATTAAAGTAATTGGTTTAAACATGCTAAAACATGTTTCTAATGATATTAATAAACTTAAAACACTAATTTAAATGGCTTGATATGGTTTTTCAAAGTTAAAGTGAGGTGAAGCTTAATTTTGGGATTTGGTTTAGAGTGATGTTTAATTATGGTTTGATGTTGAGAATACCTTAGAATGTAATATTAAATGAATATGTATGATCAGATTTGGTATAGGCATTGAGGGAGGTTGATTTTCTTCATCCAAGTAGTGAAGGGCAAGTTGGAAGGATAAGATTGGAGGTTGTGTTAAGCTTGCTTTGGGTTGCTAGTGGTGGTATGTACAAACTTTAAATATATTGTTTATATTTGCATGGCATTTGGGCTTAACACATTTTAGTTGAAAAATGTGTTAAGTTACTTGGTTCTTTGATTGAGTATGAATAATGTGCTATGACATTTGTAATGTCATATATGTGTTAAATGCATTGTGAAAAGCCATTGATAATGGCTAAATTGTGTAGAATGTGAAATATGTATATTATGTGAAAATACCCAAAGTAATTGGATAATGTGTTGTGAATGCAAAAATGTGATATGTGGAATAATGAAATGAATTGATATTGATAAAAATGAGAAAAGTGAGAAAAATTGGAAAGATGTGAAAAATGAGAAACAGATTTGAAAATAAGGCAATGTGCCTAGATTGAATATGTGACAATGAGAAAGAGATTAATAATGAGAAAAATGAATAAATAAAAAAAGTGAGAAAAAGATTATATAATAAGGCAATGTGCCTAGTTTGATCATGAAAAAATGAGAAAAGTTTTGATAAAGGAATTATGAAAGAATTTGATAATGAGAAATATGAATAAATTGTGTGCCTAGTATGTTATTCAATTTTTAGAGTTCTGGGTTTGGCAGCATGCCTATGATTGCCTACGAGCTAAATGCTGGAATGGTAAAAAGACTGGGTCGTAAGCCAGGCCAGCTGATAAATATGATATTTTTGGGGTAAAAAGACTAGGTCGTAATCCTCAAAGACTGTAGCAGTGTAGCCGGGTTGAGGACCAAGATACTGGGGCCTAAGGGTCTAGCCGGGTTGAGGTCCAAGAGACTGGGGCTGTTACATTATCCATGGATATATTGCTTACGAGGCTAGACACATGGTGTCATTATGGACCAAAGCAGTAACTCTGAAATTGAATAGCATATTAGATCCTTTTTGGGCCAATGCTTATCTTTGCTTTAATGTGAATTAAAAATTGTGATACAATTGAGCAATATAATGCTATGAGTTATGATTATGAAATATTTGAAAAATATAAGAAAATAGAATGATGTGACATCTACATGCATTGTGCATTGGCATTGCATTGAGTTTTATTGTTATTATCAAAGTTTGTACCACTAGGATTCAGTTTAGCACGATTGTAATTCATCACGTAGGTGTCATGGATGATTTGGTAGAGCCGGAGAGTCCTACTAGACCTGGTCGAGTCTAGGTTTGTATTATTGAGCTTGAAGAGTTATTTTTTGATACATCAAGATCAGAGCCAGTTGCAAGCATGTAGATATTTGATATTACAATGTATTTTAATATTATATATGTTATGATATGTTTTTGGAAGTATATAATGTAAATTGTAAAGAATGTTTTGAATAATTTATTCAAATGGGATTTTATATGTGTTGTTAATTTATATATCTATATATAAGTATTTTGAGAAAATATGGAGAAATTGAGAAGTATTGGTGAAATGGTGAATTGATTTTTATTGGAAGTGTTTTCTTTATGCAGGTTGTGTTTTGCTGAATTTTGGGAACGTCCAAATTATAAACAAAACTCTGGCGAATTTTTTCTAGAGATTTTCATATAAAATATTTATTTTTGATTCCTATAACAAGCAAAGAATATTTATATACTATTTATTTTATATATTAGGATTTGAAATTTTAAAACAGAAATGTGAAAATTTTTATTAAATTCGTCTGTGACATTTTTATTCCGTATATGCATATTTTACATATGCTGAAAATATGTATTGTATATATATAGGGTATAAGGGTGTTACATATAATGCATTAGAATCACAATTCTGCATATCTTAACTAAGAAAACTCAATTTAATACATTTTTCATAAAATTTCTAATTTTAGACCAAGCCTTCTTTAATTTTGGAACATTATTCTATTCAAATCCAAATGGTATTTTAAGTTCATTTCTATCATTAAAATCATTTTACCACACATTTTAATAATCCCAAGTTTCATCTTCCATTCAAAACTACTTTTTTTAAATTATTTTATTAATTTTAATTTTTATAAAATGTATTTACTATTTTGCCCCTCCTACACTATTCATCTTTTTTCTTATTCCAACTTATGTTTAAATTTATATGTTATGTATATTTCTTTATATTTCATATATACCTTTATTGTTTTCTCACTTCTAACATCTAACTTTGCCCTCCAACTTATTCGTTTAATTAATTTATTTTAATTTTTATAAATTAACGGATGTTACAATTGCTCTGTCTCAGCTGGATCTGTAGTACCCATAAAATTAGTAGCCCTATACTTCCTGAGTTTTGCATACCTTCTGCTGATACAAGCATAGCTATATAATCAAAGAAGATCAAGGAGGATTTATAAAGTATAATAATTTTTGGAAATTCAAATCTAAATAAGGAGCTATGTTCATGGGCTGGAATAATGATTATGGAAGCATTTGAAGTGAAAGATCATAAAAGGAACATAATATGCAATTTCCATATTTGGATAGATTTGACCTTTAGAGATTTGGTTGAGATTTTGATGGCTTTAGATTTCTTGAATGAGAAAGTAATATTCATGAAGTATTTAGAGAAGTTTTTAGAGAACATCTCAAGCTTTTCATAGTGGTCTAGTTTGTACAAATCTGAGTTATTTTGGACCTCCAAATAGCTATTCAACATCAAAATTGGAAACTTAATTAAAATCCAAATTGGAGCATGATTTTTTTCCGAACTAGTTTACTTCAAAGAGTGATAACTCAAGTTTCCAAAGCCTAAATTGAGTAATTCAAAAACCAAATTCATCTACCATTCCTGATCTACAATTTTTATGAATATTACAAGCCCATATTTGAATTGTATCATATTGAAATAAAATGGCTTCAAATATTCTACACCAATTTTATAATTATTTCATTTCCTTATTTTGTTATAATTTGTTTTACTTTTCTAACTAGGATTAGGGTTAAGTTTTTTTAAGCTATAAATATCTTTTATTTGAATTATAATTGAGATAGAGTTGGTTTTTATCAATAAGATTTAGGCTTTGCCATTTTTATCAAGGGGAGTGTTCAACTTCTTCTTATTGCATCAAGAATTAAGTAAACTTATTAAGGTGTGTTCTTTGTGGCCTTTATTCTTTCTTATTTATTTATGTCCTTTGAACTAAGTTTCTATTTGCATGTCAAGTAGGGGTTTAGTAGGATAAACAATCATCTAGGGTGTTGCGCTCTACTTAACACTACTAAAAAGTGACTCTCGCAAGTATACAAGGTAGTTATAGTAATGGTGAAACGTCCTAAGGTCATTTCACAAAGAATGTGTTTATTGGTAATAGTTTAATTGAAACAATAAAATAAAGAGTGAATGTGTGACAATTTGTAATGTTGAAATGTGTTTAAGACTAAAAGTAAAATTAATAATGGTTGCTCAAAATTAATTTAAATTCTTGGAATGGTACCTAGGATTTGCATATCGATTTAATTAACTTTCAATTCTCAATTATCTATTAATATAAACTTGTAACTTAATTTCTTCTTTAATATCAATTAGCAATTATCAATTCATTAGTCCTCATATGAATTAACAAAACCAATTACTTGACTTGCAAATTAAGTACACCCTAGAACTTATATTTCTAATTCATTCTTAGGGAAGTTGGATGCATAGTTCTAATATCAAATTTCACCTCTCAGTACTTCATTCAAAAACTAGAGATCAATAGGTGGCCAATCTATTAACCTAACACTCAATCAAATATAATCAACTAATAACAAGGCATATTAATGGAAATATTGAACCAAGTTATTCAATCAAATCTACTATAAACCCTAGGCTTGAACAACTTAGCTCATCATCTTAATAACTATGAGCGGAGATTTTTGCACTCACTCCCAATGGAATGGTTCTTGCAACTTTGGCACTGTTAGGCTCAAGGTCTTAGAGAACATGGGCCTAAACTTAGAGAAAATGGAGTCGCCATCTGGACAGGCTGGAAAAAAAAAGGTAGATGACTCGATTCCCAAGGAATTCCTAACTCCCTAATGGGTTCGAAAAGTTGGGATGAGAATGACCCAGCACCCCCACAGTGCCTAGTTCATTGGAACCGACCTCCTTTTCAGGTCTAAATATTATAAAATTCTTAAATATTATGTTATTATCCATACTACATGCAATTCAAAATAAATAAAGAATTTATTGCATCAAAATAAATCAAAATAAAATAATAAATAGGCACTCATCCGAAGATGAAAATATGTCCTTACAATGTCCAAATGTCCTTAAAGAAAATGATATAGGACATCCACCAAAAGGTGGAAACATGTCCTTTATAATAGTCCCAAAATCTTTAAAAGATAAACTAAATTACATAATAAAAATCAAGGCACCCACAAAGTGGAATCGTGCCTTTTACAATTCAAGAAATGAAATAAATAAATTAAATCATTCAAACATGATAATTAAAACAAACATCAATCATAAAAAAAAAATCTAAGCCATTCATCATATAAAAAATAGCAAATCAAATAAGTGATTAAAGCTAAAGTTCAAATCATTAAACAAATAAAATTAGGGTTTGAAAACTAGGTTTTATGTTTTAAATTATTGGAATTAGGGTTTGGACCTAGGTTTGGAAATTGAGCCACTGGAATTAGGGTTTTAGGTTTTGGGGTCTTGGTTTTGGGAATTAAAGTTTAAGAATTTTAAAGTTCCTGGATTAGGGTTTAGGAAAATTAGGTTTTGATATTTTGAGAACAAATTAGAGTTTATTATATTAGGGTTTCAAAAGAAATAAGGGTTTTAATTTATTATTATAGAAAAGCAGTTTAGGATTTTAGGGAAATAAATTAAGGTTTTGGAATTTAATGAAACAGTTTAAGGTTTTGAACAAAAATGTTTTAGGATTTTGAGTTTTAACAAAATAGTTTAAGGTTTTATTTAACAAAATAGTTAAGGCTTTAGAAATTGGATAAACATATTAGGGTTTTGTCAATTATTTTAAAATTTAAGCTACTGGATGGCCTAATGGAATGGGTTTTGGTTTTATAAATACCCAATTAAGATTTTAACAATTAAACTACCGAATCAAAATGTCAGTTAAAATAATTAATAAAAATGTTTAAGGGAACGGAGAAATCTAGTTATTGTATATTTAAATAAATTTATAAGTCAAAATATGAAGCTACTATGAATATGAACAAATTATTGATTAAGACCAAACCTTCGTTGTTGGTTCTACCAAAATTGATGTTTGATTTATGGCTGAACAAAAGCAAAGATAGTGTGGCTTCCTTGGGTGAATTGATGGTTGATGAACGTTGTTGGTTGCTTACTTGAATCCTTGATTGTTGATTGTTGCTACTGCTTACTTATTAACCTTGTTGCTCATTTCTTCTTGTTGCCCTCCTTGCTCAAAATTGTCTATCCTTGTTAAAGTATTAAACATCATTATTTATAGGCCAACCGTCCCAGCCAACCCTAATTGCTTTCTTAATCCATCTTTAAAATGAATTTTAGCCTATTCGGAAACCCAATAGCCGGCCAAAACTCAAAATAAATTAGGGTCATGTCGATTTGGGATGTCCAAACATGGGCTAGGCTCATGTCAATTTGGATGTTCCAAATTGACATGAGATTTTGGACATTTGAATCAACATGAGCATTGGCTAATGTTGTTTTGGGCCACCCCGACTTAAACCATTACAATAATTTTTCATTTTCTAGGCCATGCATTTTTTATTTTGACATAATAGATTCAATTTAGGGTTTTATAATTTTAACAATTCAAATTTATGCCTTACGAAACTATACCAACTTATTTAAAAGTTATAAACTAGGTTTAAGTCTTTTAAAGTTGGATCAGGTTTATTTTGGCATTCTTTAATTAAGACTGTGCCAACTTTGGACTAAAATTAAGGGTCTACAATAACATAAAACATAACTTCAATATAATTCAAATTACAAAGCTTCATTGTCATTCCAATAATAATGCATTTAACAATCAACTCAAAAAAATTGAACAAATTTAAAAAACAAAAAAACCAGCTGTGAAGATGAGTTAGGTTGGTCTTCTCTCACTCCACTTGAATTTTGTTCAAATTGCTTTTTCAAGTAGCCTTGCTAATCCCAAAATGAAAAGTTCTTTCCCTTATTTCTTTTTCCCTATCTTTCTTCGTATCTCCTCTCCTTCTTGGTCTCCCCCTCTCTGCTTTAATTTAAACTAATCTCCTGCTTAAAAAAACTTCCAGAGCTTTCTCAATATTCCTTCCTTTTCTCTTGTGATAGCCAACCTTGTCCCCCTCTTTCTCAACATTCTCCTCCATTTTTATCTTAAAAACACATTATTTTTCCTTATCCAACTAATCCATGTGTAGACCCTTAATTTTTGACCTAGTCCGGTTCAATATATTTTAATTAGTCCAAAATAATTTTTGTATTGTCAAATATATTTTAATTAGTCCAAAATAATTTTTTTATGTTAATTAAATAATATTTACTTTAGTATCTAATTTTTATTAATAAAAAATAAAGAAATAATAATAATAAAATAATAAATAAAAATAAAATAATAAAAAACAAAAATAAAAATAAAAATCGGCGACGAAAAAATCGTCGCCGAAAATCAGCATGGGACGAAATGGTTGTGGGCCATTTCGCCCGCAGGAGTTTCTGCCGGTGAAATGGCCCTCAGGCCAATTTTCGCCCGCTGCGGCAGCTTTTTCGTCAGCACAATTTTTCCGCAGCAGTTTTTTTTTCCAGCGAAATTTTTTCGACGCAAATTTTTCCGAAACCAAATATAATTAGGTTTCGATTTCCTTTTCCTAATTAGTGTTAGATTCCATGAATAATTAAAATTAATCATAAAATTTTCTATAAATAAGGACTAAAACAACACAAAAAAGGGACGAAAAATTTGGAGGAAAATTGGAGACCGAAATTGAGGAGGAAAACTTTGAAAGATTTGAAGAATTCCTTCTGGCAGTGAAATCGATCAGACTTATTGAGAGAAGCAAACAAGCAATTTAATTCATCAAAGGCAGCGAAGCTTGTCTTTGTTCTTGTTCATCCAAGAAGAAATTTTTGGTGGAACCAACAAACGGAGGTATGAATGTCCAATTTCTTCACAGTAGCTTAAATAATTCAATTGTTTCTTTTGATTCAAAAAGCCCTAGAACTTTAATTTAACTTTAATTTACCTTTTCTAAAGCTTAAAAACCTTAATTCATTTATTTGTTTTCCAAAAATCTTGAAATTGTTATTTTTGTTTCTTCAAAATTTACCAAAACCCTAATTTTAATCTGTTTCTTTTCAAAGCTCTAAATTAAATCTGTTCCTTTCCATAAACCCTAAAAAATATCTTTTTTGTTTTTATAAACCTTAAATCATTTTGTTTATTTTCATAAAACTTCATAAAATTATCAATTGATTTTCAAATTCTAAAATATAATGCATTCTCCGAAACCCTAATTCTAAAATTCTAAAACCCTAATTCATCTCCAAAACCCAAAATAGTAAACCCTAACTCCCTTAAAACCTAAAATCCTAATTTTTCTAAACCCTAATCCTTTAAACCTTAAAACCTTATAAACATAAATATTAAAATTCAAACACAGTAAGCCTAAAAACTATAATTCAGTAGCTAATAATCATAAATCTAATATTTTAAAGTTTTTAAACTCTAATTTCATGATTTCACTCCTCAAACACTAATTTGGTTAATCAAAGAACCTTATCAATCCCTTAAATCATAAAACCTTGCTCCGTTTCAATTCTTTTAAAATGTACAGTAGCTTAAACCTATGAATTCTAAAACCTTAAACACATTAAATAAAGAATCTTAAATAGAAACAGTAGCCCTAATTTGAATCTTTATTTGCTTTATTCAATTTTATATTTGATTATGCTTTGATTTATTTTATATGCTTTAATTTATTTAAGTTCAATGCTTGGTTTATTTAGTTTATCATGGATGGATGTTTACATTCTATTGATGTTTAATATCTTTGATAAATGATTTATTTATGATGAATGGTTATTTACTTTTATCGATTTATTTAGATTTCCAAATGTTATAAGAGGTATGTTTCCACTTGGTGGGTACCTCATTAGTTAAATATCATGTAATTTAAATTGCTTTTCTATTTTAGAATCAATGTAAAGGGCATGTTTCTACCTTTCGGTGGGTGTCCTATTTAGGCATGGAATGTAAGGGCATGTTTCCATCCACGGATGGGTGTCCATTTATTTGCTTTGTTTGGATATTATTTTGATTTTCAATATATCGATGCTTTATTTTCATTATTGTGTGTAATATAAATAATATTATTATATTTAAGAATTTTATAATATTAAGACCTATAAAGGAGGCCGGTTCCAATGAACCGGGCGTTGTGGGGGGTGCTAGGCCATTTCTCACCTTCCCCACACGTACCCAACTTTCTAAACCCATTAGGGGGTTAGGGATTCCTTAGGAATCAAGTCATCCACCCCTTTCTTTTTCCCTATCCATCCGGGTGGCGACTCCATTTTCTCCGGACTTAGGTTCGTGTTCTCTAAGGCCCCGAGCCTAAACAGTACCGAAGTCGCAAGAACCATTCCACCGGGAGTGCGGGCGAAAATCCCCGCTCATAGTGGTGACTCCACTGGGGATAAGAGAAGTTGATTCCGTTGGTCTTTATATTATTCTATTCTTTCTTATAATGATATTATCCATTGCATCATATTATATTGCATCGTGTGCGTGAGTTAGGACGCCTGTGTTACCTGTGTTGTGTTATGTAAGGGATACCATACTTTCATTCAAGGTATAGAGATCGAGCATGGCATAACCACTCATAGCCTCGTACCATTTGGTATATACTTGCTATGGGAACCTAAGCCTTTTCAACTCAAAGACTAAAGCTCATGTAATTAGCCTAGTTGCTTTCCTTAGGTTTTACCCCAAATGCATGTTGTTTGACTATGGTTAATTTGTCTTGGCTTAAATCATGGCTTATTTGGTTTGTTCTTTTTCTAATATGACCTAAGTACATTGTAAGCTCAAAATAAATTCTTCTCTAAAATCTAAAAGACCAAAACAATTTTCAAAACTTTTCAAAATGGTCTTTGGACATAAAACTTTTTTAAAAATAAATCAAAAATTCTTTTGCTCATAACCCAAATGTAAAGCCCAAAATCCATTTTTTCTAAAATCTTTTTACAATGGGCTTAGAAATAAAATTACTTTTATCCAACATTTTCTTACAAAGAACTTGCAAATTATTTAGGTCAATTACGAAATACCAAAAATCAATTGTGAGCCTAGTTTATACTAAGAATAATTAATCATGGGCTTGTTTTTGGCATGAATCATTAGTTACTTTTTCAAGTGAGAAATCTATCTATAATAAACCTCTTAATTTAATTTTAATCCAATATAGCCTAAAAGCTACTTTGGTTGGATAAATGGATTAAAACATAATTAATGGGAATTATTATAACTTATTTCCATTTTCAAAAATATAACTATTGGTTGAAACGTCCGAGGGAAATTATTCGAAAACAAGATACCCCATGTTGGTATTTTGTTAACCATATACCCAGGAAAAGAGACTCGCCATTCGTGTGTGGATGTTATAAGGTTGGAAGGAACGTCCTAATTATCTTTCTTTGTTGATTGTTTGTGCATACATGCATACATTCGCATCTCATATCATTGATCCTCTCTGGCTCACATTCTTAGATTATGACAGTTCAAAAGCTTATGACAATCCGACCTACACCGGAGATGAAGTATTTAGCAACGACTCAATCACTTGCTCACCAAAAACAATGGATCTCGAGCAAATTCAAAGAATGGTGGATGATGCCCTGAACGCCAAGATGGAAGAAATAAAAGAGGCCCTAGCTGAGACCATGAAGAACCAATTGACTGCAATTTTAGAAAATCATGTCGAAGCATCTGCTAGCACTAAGAAGCCGAAGGACAAAGGGAAGACCAAAGTTGGTGATGTGGTTTTTGATGATGAAAAGGTGATCATTGATGATGATGATGATTGGGCTTAATACTACCAAGATCCCCCAAGACATGAAGAAAGAACCGAAGGTTGTTGAAAGGTCAACTATGGAGAAAGCCGAAATTTTTTATGTTGAAAAAAATGATTGCTAATTTAGAAAAGAAATTTGAGAAAAAACTGAAAACCGAGGAAATGTCCGAAGTTGACAAATTAATTGAGCTAAATGAAGAAGTCCTGTACAAGTTCAAGATGCCATCTTTCACAAAGTTTGATGGAATCGGAAATCTCCATCTCCATATGAAGCAGTATATCACTACTATGCAATCTGCCAGAGCTACTAAGGCTCAAACTCTAAGGTACTTTATGCTCTCATTGGACCCTGTTGTCCAAAATTGGTTCAATACCTTAGATGATGGAACACAAAAGAGTTGGGATCTACTTTACAAAGCCTTCATCCAACAATATGGATATAACGTCGAGATGGAAGTTACCGTAATGGAAGTGGAGTCCATTAGGCAAAGGTCGAATGAGAACTTTGTGGACTATGTGAAGAGATGGAGAAACAAAGCCGCTTTGCCAAAGAAAAGGCCCGATAAATCCGATCAAATAAGGATGATTGTGAGAGGGGTGTTGCCTAGTCTTCGTGAGAGGATGTCTCATACACTCATCCGTGATTTCAAAGACCTTCTCCAAGCTGGTCTACAAATTAAAGAGTGGGAAAGGGAGAAGAATCACTTTTCGATAAGAAGGAATGAGAAAGGGAACTACCAGTCTGGAAATCAAAGCATGCAAAAAGAAGTCAGTGTTAATACTACTAACGAAAGAACAAGAAGGAATTTTTCAGAATTAGGCAAATCGATGTCTTGGGTTCTCAATAAGCTTCAGAGAAAGGGATTGTTACAACCCTTACATCCTCACCCTTTGCCTAACCCTCTCCCACCTAATTTTGACACTAAGGCATTTTTTCAATTTCATCAAATGCAAGGGCATGACACGGATAGATGTGTAAGGTTCAGACATGAGATCTAAAATTTAATTTATAGTGGAAAGCTGCCCGAGCCCAACAAGCCGAACACCAAAGACAATCCATTACCCAAGTTCAATAGAGTACCTCCACCGGCAACCTTCATGGTGGGAAAAGGATTGGAAGAAGATTTTGTATTATCCTCTTTTCAAGATGGAAATATTGAAGATGTGAAAGGAAAAGAAGCTTAAACTCAACGAACTTTCCTTAGCTTGAATGTTGCTTTTCAATTTTACTTTCTTTAATATTTTGGAACTATTGTGGTTTTTTTTCAAATTTAATGTTGCTTGAAATAAATTACTTTCATCAAAATTTTTGTTGGTCTTTGTTCATTTTGATGCTCAACCAATGTGGAATCTAGCTTGATATTTATAAATTAATGTATCTAGGCATCATAACTTGAATGACTTTACTAGGTAAGGGAATTGCTCTATAGCATTGAGTTGTGTATGCTTACTTAGAGAGGGCTCCTGCATAATTACCTTTGTCTAGGTCCTAGCCAGTCTTAGAACATGATTTGAAAAACTTTCGAGGCGAAATTAAACTCTGCTTATTTAAGGGAGAGATGATCTAGGCATTGTTTGGTTAGCCAACAACTAGTATCCACCCTATTAAATATCAATCCCTAGTTGTCCCTTTGAGCCTTCATAAAATTTTAGCTTTCTTTTGGCATATAACCCCAACAACCTACCCTGAGCTGTTGTGATGCTTTTTGACAAGTCTTATGATCACTAAGATGAAGAGGCAAGAAAATCAAAAGAAAGCAATGATTAGTCAAGATCATGAAGATACTTGAAGCTCTCAAGACCATAAGAGTAGTTGATGTTCTCAAAACCATAAGGGTAGTTGAAGTTCACTTAATATCTCCAATATATCAAGACAACATCAAAGTAACAAATGATTTATCCCTGTTAAAGAAGGTTTATGTTACTCAACTCATCCATTATTGGAAGCCCAAGTTAGTGCAAACAAGACAACTTTTTTAGAGATAGAACCAAACAAAACAAAACAAAACAAAAACAAAACAAAAAAAAAAACAAAACAAAACAAAAAAAAGAAAAAGAAAAGAAAAAGAAAAAAAGGAAAAAATAAAACCTAGAAAGGCGGTTCAAAAAGCCAACCGAGTTCCCTTCTACCTAAGACAAGAAAAGGCTTCCATTTCGTTTATAAGAACAGATTGACTTGACTTGGTCCAACCCAACCAAAGATTCAATCAAAATTAAAGGAAAAGGGAGAAAGACTATTCAGTTCTTGAAAATTTTATACTTAACAATCCTACAAGGAAGAAGGACAAAATGATAAAACGCTCAAAGAAAGGGAAAAGTAAGAAGAATAAAAAGAAGAAAAGAAATGAATTTGGGTACCAAACATTATGCAAAGGCAAAGACTGTTCTAATCAAGATCCAGATTAATGCCAAAAAGATAGAAGGAATTTGGAGTCTAGCAAGATTATCTCCAAGCTGCCTAAAGTTCAAACAAGAAATTTATAGTGTGAAGGTTTGTCCATTGTGTCACATCTGCTCCAACTTACAAATGGCCTTCATTTAAACCTGTGTCCTTTATAGACCCCATTTCAAGCCTATTAAAGACTGTTGATCTCTCTTGGTAGGTAGATCTATTAGTGGAGATAGTTTGAATAAGCATGCATATGAGATAGACAATATTTAAACTCAATGAGACCTTTGGCCAAGTAATGTGTATGTGCCTATCTGAAGTGCAACAGTTCTTGCTTAAAATGATTCCCAAGTTGAGTATGGTAACTAGGGTTGTCATGTTATAGATATGTTAATTTGGAAAAATCAAGTACTGAGGTACATTGACATTGATTTTGGCAAAGCCAACATTTGATTTCAAAATCAAAATTCAAAATCAAAAATCAAAAATATTTTTGTCATACAAAGCTTTCAAGTTAAGGGAAGTATGTTGAAACTCGAAAGACACATTGGGCAAGGAAATGATGATAAAAAAAAAAGGAAAAGAAGAAAGAAGAGTTACAGTGAAGATGGAAATTATAAATTATAATTTTTTGTAAAATGTTTATATAATTGATACAATATTTATACATCACTAAGAGGGTGGTGGTAGGTCATCAAATAAAGCCCTGAAAAAGTCATCGCCTGTTGGAGGAGGGGACAAATTACTCGTCCCGAGATCACCCGAAGCGGAAGCACCAAAATCCCTATTACCTTAAAGTTCTGATCTATCATGGTCCTCATCAGAAGCAGACGAAAGGATCTCATGGTCATCAGTCTGGGGTCCTCTTGATGAAGAAGCGCCAGTATCCCTCATCCCCTGAAATCGGAAGTCTCAGAAATTCTGTTTGGATTGATGATATAAATTTTCAAAATGAGCAGCTGCTGACGACTTACAGCCAACTCTTCTTGAAGTTTCCTATTTGGTTCTTCTAGCATCCGCTGTGAGCCATGAAGGAAAAAGGTAAGAGCATACATAATCATGCATACATATAGCATAAATTACCATGAAATAAGAGAACTCACCAGGTAATTCATATTAATGCCCTGCAAATGAGATGGCATATCTGGTGGGCTAGAATGAGCAAATGAAGGGGCAATAAAAGAAGGTCCAGCCTCACGATCAAATGAGCCAACAGCCTACAACAATTATTAAGGAATAAAAAAAAGCAGTTGCAAGGGAAAAATGGTAAAAGTTTTACCTGAGAAGTACTAGCCGAGAGATGTGGAACAAATTCTCCTGCATCTTCGTGATGTTCCTCTTCATCTCTACCCTCATTTTCCTCGGGGATCTCCCATACGCCAACAGGAGATACATCAAAGTTCAAGAGCCTCCTTTGAATAAAGTAGGCATAAAATGGACCCGGTGGATGGAGAAATGCCTCAACACCATAACCATACCGAGCCGACCACCATGCATCCTCCGGCATTGACATAATATTTAAAGTGTATTTCGGGCAAGGCATCGAAATCCTCTGCTGCTCTGGTTTCATGAAGGGAGACCAGTTTGTCCGCTCTTCTGGATTCCACCAGGCCAAATTCACCTGCAAAATAACATAAGGTAAGTAAACTTTCACATAAAATTTAAAGCATACTAATGTTATTTTACCTGGTCCCAGGTTAAGCGGCTCAACACAAAGTGATGAGTATGCACATGATGAGAACCAGGAACGTCCACACGATCGGACAATCAAAAATTTAATTTTGGATACCCGATTCTCTCTCAGAAAATACTGGGTACCCTCACGAGGTTGTGTTGATATGCCCATGCCTACAATAATAGTAAAGATCAAATTCATACAAGAAAGGAATGGAAATGATATTGGTGGAAGAAGAATACCTCGACAACCGCCATCAAGCTGACAAAAGACTTCTTATTTCGGCAAAGTTTATCAAAACCATAGTAAAGACAAGTGAGACCAGCTTCACCCCAGCCAGAAGATGGTACCGTCCTAAAATAAGAAAGGGCCTTCAACACTGACAAGTGGATGGAAGATTCAGTGCTGCCTAAGATGGTCGACCCAAGCAAATATAATAAAAATCCTCGAGCATACTGTTCGGCCGTGTCTCTGTGAATCCGTCCTTCATAGTTCATCCACTAGCTACGAATCGATTCAATTTTTATCTTAAAAGGCCGTTTATATGATGGTTCCATACCAATTAATTCTTGAATTTCTTCAGATGTCAAAATATCGTTGTGTTTAGATCATATGTGTACTAGTTTTTAGTGTGATTTTTATGTGTTTTTAGTTAATGTTTTGATTGATTTTTGTTTTAAGTTTGCTTAAATTGTTTGTTTTAGGTTTAGGTGCAAAAACACCCTTGGAAGATCAAAACAGTGAAAGAAAAGCATGAACCAAGCAAGGCATGGCCAAGCCAAGCAAGACATGGCCATGTCCCTCAAAAGAAATTCAAGGCAGAAGCAGACACACTCAAAGACACGGCCAAGCCACTGGTCGTGTCTCATTCAAAGGGCAAATCAAAGAACAAGCCAAAGAAGAGAAGGAAAATGAGCAACAGGAAGAGACACGGCAAGCAAGCTTGGACGTGTCCCATTTCATGCCTAAGACACTTGAGCAAACAAAGAAGGAAAGAAAAGAAGCAGAGACAGACACCATCAAGGGACACGACCGTGTCCTTGGCCGTGTCTCACCTTGGACAAAAGAAACAGCAAGGGACACGGCCAGAAGCTTGGCCGTGTCCCAAGAAAGAAAATGCAAGAGACATGGCCAAGCTCCACATGGCTTGGCCGTTTCACCTCTCACCACCAAAGAAAAGAAAGAAAAGAAAGAAAGAGCCAGTGAGGGACACTGCCAACTGGCTTGGCCGTGTCCCATGGAAATCAAGAGACACGGCCAAACCACTTTGGCTTGGCCGTGTCACCTCATGGAAAGAATAAAAAAAATGCAAGAGACACGGCCAAGCTACTCTTGGCTTGGCCTTGTCACACCTGAAAAATCTGATTTCTTTTGCACGAAGTGGGGAACAAAGTGGGAGACAATGCCTTGTGCTTGCTAAAAGAAATATTAAACAAAGAAATAGTGGGGAACAAAGTGAAATGGTGTGAGTTGGAAGGCATGGGTGTTGATTTTTGAAGGAATTAAATAGAGAAGAGGAGGAAAATGGAAGGAGTTCTTGGCTTCTTGGAGCCAAATTTCTACAAAAACATGGGAGAGGGAGAGAGTGACACTCTCCCTTGTCCCTTCACCTCCAACCTCCATTTCCATTCTCTCCACCTTCTCCATCTTCCATTGAAGATCTTTGAGGTTCTTTGGGATAAATTGGGTTAACAAGCTCTTGAAGGTTGAAGAAGCTTCATTGAAGGGAGTGGTGACTTGAGAAAGCTCCATTCCATCTTCCAAAGGCAAAATCAATTGAAGAGTTGGTGACTTGAGAAAGCTCCATCCACAGGTTTGGTGACTTGAGAAAGCTCCATTCCACATTGCAAGGGTAATCAACCATTGAAGAGGGCTTGAGTTCTTCATCATATACATCAAGTGGAGCTAGGAGGAAGATTAGCAATCCTACTCTTGGCATCTTTACAAGGGGTTTTTCTATTCTCTCTTTTAATTCATTTCTATTGTTGTTGTTGTATTAAGAGATTGATATTGCAATGGACAATTTGTATTTGTTTTATATTGAGTTGAATGAATGTTATAAATTGATGATGTTGAGCTAAATACCCATGCCTAGGGCTTGTAGTATATTTGGTTGAATGTATTGATTTGATATTTACATTGATGTTCCTTGTTGATTGGTTGATTGTATTGCATTAAATGCTAGGTTGATAGATTAGCTACCTATTGACCTTTGAATATTGGATGATGGACCGAGAGGTGAAATCTGATATCGAAACTATATAATCGACCACCCTATGAATGAATTAGAAATATAAGTTCTAGGGTTTCATTAATTTGCAAATGTAAAATAATTGGTTATTGCTATTTCATGAATGTGAGAACTAATGAATTGGTAATTGACTAATTAACCTTAAGGAACAAATTAATTTACAAGGTTATGTTAATGGACAATTGAGAATTGAGATTTGATTGAATGGACCTATGACCCTAGGCACCTTCCCAAGAATCGATTTGATCTTATATCACCTTCACACATTAATCCCTACACATGTTAATTTTAGGTTTAAATTGTCCTACACAATTCCGAACAACAAACTTCCGCTTTTAAATAAATTGTCAATCAAGCTATTACGAACCACACCTTCTTAGGGAAACGACCTTGGGACGATCACCTTTGTTACAGTTACCTCGTATACATGCGAGTGACGCTTTGTAGTTGTAACACCCCTATACCCTGTATACGCACACTACATACCACCATATATGTAATATACGTATACTGAATATAGGAATGCTACGATTTACTAAACAAACCACTCATTCCTTTTAACAATAATATGAGAAAACTTGAAAACATTCAAATCATATTATAAAGTACAATAGATAAAACATTTATGCGATACGCAGCGGAAAATATAGTGGTATTTACAAATACATATACATATCAAAATTAATGTTTTACAAAACATAAAATTTATACATGTTCGGCAGTTTGTCTTTGATCTTTAAGCCCTCTATCAACGCTTCAGAATCTAAACTCAACTTGGTCTAACTGAGCTCTCTGGTTCTATCCTGTCATCTGCGCGATGAACCACAATCGCGCTAAGCCAACGGCATAGTGGTACAAACCACAATAACAATATGCTATAATGCAATTTCAATGTCATACTTTCAACAATAAAGACAATATTCATAAATGGTATATTAATACTTTCCATAACACCACATTCCATCATTTTATTCAATTGTTTCACCATTCATGAATCACATTGAAACAAAGACAAGCATGAGCCCAAAAGACACTAATATGTTATTCAAAGTTCAGAGTTACTGCTTTGGTCCATAATCACAATCATCAATACATTTATCCTACGACCCAGTCTTTTCACTCAATCTAGTTTAAGAATTTGTTTTTGAGGCTTACGACCCAGTCTTTTCACCCCAAAAACATCACATTTCACATTTTTCAACTGGACTCGGCTTACGACCCGGTCTTTTCACCTATCCAGCAATTCATAGGAATGCCGCCAAACCCATAACTCTGAAAATTGAATAACATATTAAGCACACAATAATTTCATTTATCTCTTTATCAATCTGTTCTCAATTCATTTCTCATTTCATATTCCATAATCACATAGGCAACCATGCCCCAATTATTCTATTTGCATCATCATAGCCAACAACAATGGCTTCACATTTCATCATATCTCAATTCACATTAAAGCAATTCATCATTAAAGTATATATAACCAAATGCATTGAACATACATTTTGAATGATCATCATATCTTCCACATTATGCAAATCATAGCATTAATCAAATGTATCAACAATGTAATAGATTACTTAACACATTTACAACCAAATGTGTTAAGTCTCAATGTCATGTAAATGTATGCAATAATGTAGGGTTTGTACTTACCTCAAGAACAACTCACACCAATCTATACACTTCCTCTTCCAAGAGTCCTTCAATACTAGGATTAGAGCAACTCAACTCTCTTCAAAATATAAACCAAAGGTAATCATACACATTCACTTAGAGATACACATAAGATAATAAAGCTAAGAACCAACTAGGGCAAACTCTAAACATGACACACTCAACAACAAGGGCGTGTCCCTGACCATGCCCTAAACTCACAACACAGAAGCTTTGACACGCTCAGAATCACGGGCGTGTCACTAAATGTGTAATACATTCTGTCTCACAGAAACATTGACACGTCCAACAACACGGGCGTGTTCATGGCCGTGTCAATCCTTCACCAACACAGTAGCTATGACATGCTCAGTGACATGGGCGTGTTACTGCTCGTGTCACCCATCCAAGAATACAGAACCATTGACACGCCTAAAGACCTGGCCGTGCTCATGGGCGTGTCAGGCCAAAAATGCAAATTCCGGCAACAACAGCAACATATCCAACAAACCTCTTACTTCCACCATTATCCACTCCAAACCAACTTAACTAAACACACCCAAAAACCATAACAAACTTGCAAAAACACCAAAACAACTCAAAACATACATCAAACACAAATCATAATCATCACCATAAACCCAAAACACAATCACAACACTTTCTTTTCCAACAAACTTGCTCTTTCCTTCAATCCAACCCCAAAATCCAAAATCAATTGAACCAAACACTCTTAAACACACCACAATCAAACAAACACATATCAACCACAATCTCAACTCACAAACTCAAAGAAAATCAAAGAATCAAGTGGAAAACTTACCAAAGATGAAGAAACTCTTAAATTTCCAACTTGATCACTTGAAAACTTCCTTCAATCTTGAGTTTGGAAGATCAAATCTCTCTCTTGCTCTCTTGCTATGGAGTGCCGGCCAAAAGAAAAGAAAAGGAAAGGAAAGGAAATGAGCTACGAAGAAGAAGAAAGAAAGAAAAAAACAAAGAAAGCAAAGTCAACTCTCTTCCTCAAAACCCTCTCCACCAAGCAATATACAATAAAATAATCCAAAATATCTCCATCCACTTCCACTCACTCAAATTCCACTTAATTAATTTCCTTTTAATTACTTAATAAAAATTAATTCTTTCTTTGACTTTTCACTTCTTTTGACTTGTATATGTTGTATATATCTCAATATATACAACATATACACTCTCCTCAAAACCTCTTCTCTTACCACTAAAATAAATACACTTAATCCAAATACAACAATAATTATTCAAACTTTTAGGGTATACTTTGGGATATTACAGTAGTAGTACTTAATTCGAGCGCAACACGTTGGTCAGAGGAATCGAAACACCATCAAATCGAAGGCCGGTTATAGCAGTAAAATCGACCGGACCAATTTTCATCTCTCCAATGGGCAAGTGAAAAGTGTGGGTTTGTCCAACCATCATTCCTCAAGTGCCTGGAGTACGCTCCGGTCTATCTGATACTCCTCGGATGGCAATTGTAAGATGAAGCTCTCAAAGCCGCAATCTCGGATAATCTGTCTTACCCTAGAAGGCACTACATAGTATCATTGTCGGGATTTGAAAATATACCCTCTGGTCCGAACAACGCAACGATCACGCTAACGCGGAGCCAGGTAAGTTAATACAAGGTAAGTACATATTATCCTATATGCTTAGATTAATATATTTTTCCTAAATTTTATAAAAAAAATTATTATAATATAAGAATAAAAATAAAGGCAAACATAATAATAATAAAAGAGCATAATATAAAAACATAAATCAAAAATAAAATAAAAAGAAAAAATTACCGCGCTCTTTTGGTTTGAACTACGATGAAGCGGCATCCCGGCTAATATATCTATATTTTTATCTTCATGATGCCGAATAAACTCCAATAACTCGGCATTAGAATAAGTCCCTGACCTTGAAGCATGCATTTTTTTTTTGAAAACTATGTGCTAAATTTGAAAGAATTTGAGAGAATTATAGAAATTGAGAAATTTTACTGTGATTCAAATGAAGGAATTTATTGGTTTATAAAGAGAAGCAGCAAGGAAAAAACAAAATTCAAAAGTAAGTTTTACTGTCCATGAATAGTAAACTTTACTATTGATAAATAATAAATTTTACTATTAATAAAGAGTAAATTACTATTGATAAATAGTAAATTACTATTTCAAATAGTAAATAATATTTACTACTATTTATAAATAGTAATTTACTATTTATGAATAGTAAATAGTGCATGAACATTGACTACACAGTAAATAAATAGTAAATTCAATTATTCACTTTAATCATTCAAATGTTTGCGTGTTTTTAAATATTTTTATACGCAGGGGGCAAGGAGAAGACATATACATAAAAATTAGACAAACTTTTTGAAATAAAAAATTATTATTAGCTCGGGTCCAGAATCCAAATTTTCCTTAGGTCCAGAACTTAGAATCTTTCCCAAGTACAGAACTTAGCTCGGGTCCAGAACCCAAATTACCGTTATGTCCAGAATGTAACATCCCGAATTCCAGATTGGTAAGAAACAAACATAGAGGATATGATTTAGGCTTAGAACAAAGGAACTTAGAACATGACCTATAACTTGAGCTCGAATTTCATCCAAGTTAATGACAGAATTAGAGAGTCTCAAAGAAGACTTAATTGTTTATTTGTGTCTTAGATAGACGTATAACTTTAAATTACCCAATTTGGAGTTGTACAGAATAAGATATGATGGATTTAGTAGACAATGTGCAAGCTGCCTCAGGACAGCATAGTAGGCTTGACTTCAAAGGACCGTCAAAAATCAGATATAGCTCGGATCAACCTGAAATTTTGACACAATGTAGCCCTAGATGTCTAGTCTCAGTAGGAATAAGAATTACTTCATTTGGAGTTGTGAGTAAAAAGATATTAATAAAGAAAGACAGCAAGGTCAAGAAGGGATATCAAAAGGACCTAAGTGGAAATTTCTCAAAAGTTAGGGGCAACTATGTAAACTTAAAAATTTAGTGTCGGAAGTTCTTAATAGTGCCCATATCCGACCCCGGAAGAATATTCTTGAGATTAATCGGGTCATAACCGTGGGTTTCAATTTTTCCTGAAAACGCACGGTTTGTAAGTTACGGGCGATTTTCCGATAAGGACATTTTGGACATTTCCACTGGAGGGGCGATTTTGTAATTAAATATAACTTTGGGGGCAAAATATTAAAAGAAAAAAAAAACCACTTTCAAGTGGCCAAATCCTAGCCATTAAATCCAAATGTGTTGGACAAATCATGGCTATTGAAAATAAACCAAATCCTAGCCATTAAATCCAAATGTGTTGGACAAATCATGGCCATTGAAAATAAACCAAATCCTAGCCATTAAATCCAAATGTGTTGGACAAATCATGCCCATTGAAAATAAATCAAATCCTAGCCATTAAATCCAAATGTGTTGGACAAATCATGGCCATTGAAAATAAACCAAATCCTAGCCATTAAATCCAAATGTGTTGGACAAATCATGGCCATTGAAAATAAATAAATTAATTAAATGTAAATTAAATTATAAATAACTAATTATGGTCATCCAAACCCAAGTAAGGATCAAAAAGACACCACCATCACCACTTTTCTTCTTCTTTAAGTCGTGCTCCCCCTCCCTTCCATTTTCAAGGAGACAAGTTTCAAGTCCAAGCCATTTCTCAAGTGAAATTCAATAGGAAATAAGGTAAGATACCATCCTAAGTCTTATTCTTTCATTAGAATTAGGTATTAGGCTATGTTTAGGAAGATTTGATATTATGTTCATGTTGGGAAAGAATTAGTAAGTTGATGATTATGGTGAAAAATGATAAACTACTTAAAGGAAATGATGAAAATGGTGATTATTAGTAAGAATAAGTAAAGGATTGTTAGAAAATCATAAGGTAGCATTATGTTCATATCTAGGGTTTGTTCTTACATATGTGACATATTAAATTCATAGGAAATCAAGGAGATTAGAGAGGAAAGGAAGTGAAATAGATAAGAAGAGCAAGGAAAAGCAAGGTTTGGTACTTTAACCATTGAACTCCTTTTTGAAAATTTTTCTGTTTTACAATTAGTAAAATGCTGTGACTTGTATGATTTTTAATTAAATATAGAAAAATTATCATGAGTTGAATTTTGGATATGTTGTTGTTTAATAAGTCTAGTATTTGAGAAAAATAATTTGGAACCACATTGATTGAATTTAATTTACGGAATTTATAAAATTTAAAACTGCTGCCAGGATGCAGGGTAACTGGAGCAGTCTGGTTGGGTGAACTATTTGACCAAGATTTTGTGTCCATTTTGATCTGAAATTTTAAAGGAATGATTTTAGCATGTAAAAATAAATTCTGTAAAAATTTTAGAATTTTTACTCAAGTGGATTATTTTATACGATTTTTCAAAATAAGGATCGAGTTGAGTCCAAAACCAGAATTTACTATTCATATGGTCATTTTGCTAATATTCATTTGGTCATTTTTCAAAAGTAATCCAATTGATTCCTTATGAATATAAATGAGTATAGTATGTTATTAAAATGATAAAATATGATATTTCAAGTTGAAATAATATAAGAACCATAAGTCGATAATTGTATAATGCCTATTCGATTAAGAAATGGTATGAGAATTTTGGCTCCACTTGGTATCTAGGACAGTACTGAGTACGGTAAGGGTATGATATATCATACTATATGCAGTGCTGCTTTAATATAGGACTTCGGTCCGAGTTATATAGGGTGACGACCCGAGCTATATAGGACTTCGGTCCGAGTTATATAGGGCAATCGCCCGAGTTATATAGGACTCCGGTCCGAGGGCTTCGGCCACAGATTCCATAGGGCTTGGTCCGGAATTTTTTTAGGGCCACAGCCACAGAATATATATACAGTTGTTTCAGTTAGTTCCTTACCATACATTAGTCTACCAAATTACCTTGTGGAGCGAATTGATAAAATGATAATAACTGAATATATGACATGTATGAATTGTTTTTACTGTGATATTATTTTTCAATACGACTCATTGATTTTAAAAGTGCATTATGCTTTTATTATTTATTTTTCGTAATTAGTTAAAGTACCCACTAAGCAATGCTTAGCGAGTTTAGTTTCTTCTAAACTCGTAGGTCATTAGCAAGGAGCCAGTAACGAGCAGAAGAGTTCTGCGATTTGCGGGTCATCAACAAATTTAGGTGGTGCTCTTCATTTTGTATTTTGGTATTAGAAACTGGCATGTACTTATTTGAACAATACAAAGAGATAACTTGATGTAGCATGTAAATCTAGTAATGTATAATAACTGTATGATTTTGATTTGAGTTGGGTTGTGAATATAGAAGTGTGAATTCTTCTTGCAGGATTGTAGTTGAGGTTATAAGGGTGGATTATTGGGAGTGTGCTAGTATTGAATTGTGAAACAAAATATTTTTCATAAATAAGAAAAAATCAGTTTTGTCGACACTTGGGACCTCCATTTTTAGGGGAGGTTATGGCAAAATTTTTTTAAAATCTGCACTTAAAAATTGCTAAGTAAAATATTAAGACACAATCACCATGAGATAACAGTCCATCTTGGTCTATTAACGTAGGCTAAGATGGGGTGTTACACAGAACCTAGAATCTCTTCTAAGTCCAGAACTTAGCTCGGGTCCAGAACCCAAATTACCCTTAGGTCCAGAACCTAGAATCTCTTCTAAGTCTAGAACTTAGCTCGGATCCAGAACCTAAATTACCGTTAGGTCTAGAACCTAGAATCTTTTCTAAGTTCAGAACTTAGCTCTGGTCCAGAACCCAAATTACCTTTAGGTCCAGAACCTAGAATCTCTTCTAAGTCCAGAACTTAGCTCGGGTCCAGAACACAAATTACCTTTAGGTCCAGAACCTAGAATATCTTCTAAGTCCAGAACTTAGCTTGGGTCCAGAACCCAAATTATCTTTAGGTCCAGAACCTAGAACTTAGCTAAGTCCAGAACTTAGCTCGAGTCCAGAACCCAAATTATCCTTAGGTCCAGAACCTAGAACCTTTCCTAAGTCCAGAACTTAGCTCGGGTCCAGAACCTAAATTACCCTTAGGTCCAGAACCTATAATCTTTTCTAAGTCCGGAACTTAGATCGGGTCTAGAACCCAAATTACCCTTAGGTCCAGAACCTAGAATCTTTTCTATGTCCAGAACTTAGCTCGGGTCCAGAACCCAAATTACCCTTAAGTCTAGAACCTAGAATTACACTTAGGTCCAGAACCTAAAATTATCCTTGAGTCCAGAACTCGAACCGGGTCCAAAACTCAAAACCTCAACCATCTCAAAAATTAAGTCTTATTACTTTTCACTCTCTTTCACTAAAGTCTCAGATCATTCAAGCAGAGGGCAAACTGTAACCCTTAATTTTTTACCTAGTCCGGTCCAATATATTTTAATTAATCCAAAATAATTTTTGTGTTGTCCAATATATTTTAATTAGTCCAAAATAATTTTTGTTATCTTAATTAAATAATATTTGCTTTAGTATCTAATTTTTATTAATAAAAATAAATAAAATAATAATAAACAAATAAATAATAATAATAATAATAATAATAATTGGCGACGAAAAAATAGTCGCCGAAAATCAGCGTGGGACGAAATGGCTGTGGGCCACCTGCGGGTGAAATGGCCTGCAGGCCAATTTTTGCCCTCTGCCGTAGCCAGTTGCGGCAGCTTTTTTGCCAGCGCAATTTTTCCACAGCAGTTTTTTTTCCCAGCGCATTTTTTTCCCCAGCAGTTTTTTTTCGCCAACGAAATTTTTTCGACGAAAATTTTTCTGAAACCAAATACAATTAGGTTTTGGTTTCCTTTTTCTAATTAGTGTTAGATTCCGTGAATAACTAAAATTAATCATAAAAATCTTCTATAAATAAGGACTAAAACAACACAAAAAAGGGACGAAAAATTTGGAGAAAAATTGGAGACCGAAATTGAGGAGGAAAACTTTGAAAGATTTGAAGAATTCCTTTTGGCAGTGAAATCGATCAGAATTATTAAGAGAAGCAAACAAGTAATTTAATTCATCAAAGGCAGCAAAGCTTGTCTTTGTTCTTGTTCATCCAAGAAGAAATTTTTGGTGGAAGCAATAAACGGAGGTATGAATGTCTAATTTCTTCACAGTAGCTTAAATAATTCAATTGTTTCTTTTGATTCAAAAAACCCTAGAACTTTAATTTACCTTTTATAAAGTTTAAAAACCTTAATTCATTTATTTATTTTCCAAAAATCTTCAAATTGTTATTTTTGTTTCTTCAAAATTTACCAAAACCCTAATTTGAATCTGTTTCTTTTCAAAGCCCTAAATTGAATCTGTTTCTTTCCACAAACCCTAAAAAATATCTTTTTTGTTTTTATAAACCTTAAATCGTTTTGTTTATTTTCATAAAACTTCATAAAATTATCAATTGATTTTCAAATTCTAAAATCTAATGCATTCTCCGAAACCCTAATTTTAAAATTCTAAAACCCTAATTCATCTCCAAAACCCAAAACAGTAAACCCTAACTCCCTTAAAACCTAAAACCCTAATTTTTCTAATCCCTAATCCTTTTAACCTTAAAACCTTATAAACATAAATATTAAAATTCAAACACAGTAAGCCTAAAAACTATAATTCAGTAGCTAATAATCATAAAATACAATATTTTAAAGTGTTCAAACCCTAATTTCATGATTTCACTCCTCAAACACTAATTTGGTCAATCAAAAAACCTTATCAATCCCTTAAATCATAAAACTTTGCTTCGTTTCAATTCTTTTAAAATGTACAGTAGCTTAAACCTATGAATTCCAAAACCTTAAACACATTAAATAAAGAATCTTAAATAGAAACAGTAGCCCTAATTTGAATCTTTATTTGCTTTATTCAATTTTCTATTTGATTATGCTTTGATTTATTTTATATGCTTTAATTTATTTAAGTTCAATGCTTGGTTTATTTAGTTTATCATGGATGGATGTTTACATTCTATTGATGTTTAATATCTTTGATAAATGATTTATTTATGATGAATGGTTATTTACTTTTATCGATTTATTTAGATTTTCAAATGTTGTAAGAGGTATGTTTCCACTTGGTGGGTACCTCATTAATTAAATATCATGTAATTTAAATTGCTTTTCTATTTTAGAATCAATGTAAAGGGCATGTTTCTACCTTTCGATGGGTGTCCTATTTAGACATGGGATGTAAGGGCATGTTTCCATCCACGGATGGGTGTCCATTTATTTGCTTTGTTTGGATATTATTTTGATTTTTAATATATCGATGCTTTATTTTAATTATTGTGTGTAATATGGATAATATTGTTATATTTAAGAATTTTATAATATTAAGACCTATAAAGGAGACCGGTTCCAATGAACCGGACGTTGTGGGGGGGTTGGGCCATTTCTCACCTTCCCCACACGTACCCAACTTTTCAAACTCATTAGGGGGTTGGGGATTCCTTATGAATCGAGTCATCCACCCCTTTCTTTTTCCCGGCCCGTCCGGGTGGAGACCCTATTTTCTCCGAACTTAGGTCCGAGTTCTCTAAGGCCCCGAGCCTAAACAGTGCTGAAGTCGCAAGAACCATTCCACCGGGAGTGGGGGCGAAAATCCCCGCTCACACCATGCTCCTCTATTTTCCTTTCCAGCTCATTCTCCATCTTAAAAATATTCTCGAGTTTTGACTTCTTTCTCAAACATGGCTTGCTTTGGTTTGTCTTGGCCGTGTGTCTCACGTTTCTGCTTGGACACAACTAAGACATATGACCATGGCCTTCTCTTCCTTAATCTGCTCTTACTCTTATGGTATGGGACACGGCCAAATATATCACTGTCTTGGCTGTGTATCTTATCTTCTCATTGGACATGGCCAAGACTTGTGAGTGTGTCACCTTCTTCTTCTTTTCTTTCTCCTACCTTCTTAAGTGGAATATGGTTAGGTTATGAAGTGATATTGGTTGTGCGGTGTGGCATGGATGGGTGACACAGCCAAGACTCCTCCCCATGTTCAGCTCTGCCATTTTGCACTCATGTCTCTTCTTGCTTGTGAGAGACATGGCCAATCTAAGTTCTAGTCATGGCCGTGTGATTTGGCACGACCAAGATTCTAGGCCATGTGCTGTGGCACGACCAAGATGGTTGCATGTATCTCCTTCTACCTGTAAATCTTCTCATTAGAATAATATATGGCCAAGATGGATGAGTGTGTCCAAGACTGCCTAAGTTTCACTTCATGATGGATATGGCCAAGACATGGAATGTGTCTTGTTCTGTGTTGAAGTCTTGCCCTTTTGTGCTTGATCTTCCCCTCAATTCCCTTAAATAATGGACTTAGCCCCTTCTACTCCTCTTTTAAATAATTGTTGTGCTTTAGCTTGAATCCTAGCAATAATCTTGAACAATTTGATCAGAAAATAAATGAAATTAACCTAAAAATACATATTATAAAGGTTCACATCACTTGGTATACTGAATTGTGTGTTGGAGTTTTAAATTCTTTATAATCTTGGGATTCCATATCATTTTGGCATCAGAGCTTTGGATTTATTAATTATTTATTTAGTATTTGTTGATATGATTATTAAAAAAAGAAAAAAATCAGAATTGGTGTAGACCCTTAATTTTGGCCCTAAGTTGGTACGGTCTTAATTAAAGAATGCCAAAATAAATTCGATCTGACTTTAAAATATGTGAACTTAGTTTACAACATTTTAATGAGCCAGTCTGATTTTGAAAGGCACAAATTCAACTATAAAACCCTAAATTGAGTTTTTAGGCCCAAATTAAAACTTTTCGATCTAAAAAATTAAAAATACAAGAGTAAATCGAGTCGGGGCGGCCCAGGTTGACTTGAGCCATTGCTCATGCCAACCTGGAAGGCCTAGGTCGACATGAGCATGGCTCATGTCGATCTGGTGGTCCAGATTGATATGAGCCAAGGCTCATGTCGACCTGGACAAGCCAAGGCTCATGTCGACCTGGTTGCCCAGGTCGACATGAGTCTTAGCCCATGTCGATTTGGGTCACCGGATCGATATGGTCTTGAATTATTTTGAGTTTTGGCTAGCCATTTAGTGTAACACCCCTGTACCCTATATACGTACAATATATATTTTCAGTATATGTAAAATATGCATATACGGTACAAAAATGTCACAGACCGATTTAATAAAAAAATTTCACATTTCCAATTTAAAATTTTAAATTCTAAATATATAAAAATTAAATAGAATATAAATATTTTTTACTTGTTATAAGAACCCAAAATAAATAATATATATATAAATCTCTAGGAAAAATTCACCAGAGTTTTTTCTGTAATTTGGACATTCCAAAATTTAGCAATTACTCAACCTGCAAAAAGAAAACACTCCCAAATAATTTCAAATCACCATCTCAACCATACTTCTCCATTTCACCAAGTTTCTCAATCATTTATATATATATAGATATATATAATTTAAAGCACACTTACTCTCCTATTTCAAATACATTGACCCACACATTCTTTATAATATACAATACGTAAAATCCAAAACATAATATATTATGCATAAAACTCAAAATGTACAATAACATAAAAATATATACATGCTGCTGGCAGTATTTCTGATCTCGATAGTAACTCAACAAGCTCAACTACAAGTCTAGACCCGACCTGGTCTAGAAGAACTCCCTGGCTCAGCTGGGTCTACCCGGTCACCTGCGTGATGGAAATAATCGCGCTAAGTCGAAGCCTAGTGGTACAAACTTTGATAATAACAATAAAACTCAATGTAATGTCAATGCACAATGCATATAGATGTCACATCATTCCACTTTCTTATATTTTTCAAATATTTCATAATCACAACTCATAACATTATATTGCTCAATTGTATCACAATTCATAATTCACATTAAAACAAAGACAAGCATGGGCCCAAAAAGGATCTAATATGCTATTCAAATTTCAAAGTTACTGCTTTGGTCCATAATGACACCATGTGTCTAGACCCGTAGGCAATATATCCATGGATAATGTAACAGCCCCAGTCTCTTGGACCTCAACCCGGCTAGACCCTTAGGCCCCAATATCTTGGTCATCAACCCGGTTTGACTGCTACAGTTTTTGAGGCCTACAACCTAGTCTTTTCACCCCAAAAATATCATATTTATCAGCTTGCCTGGCTTACGACCCAGTCTTTTCATCGTTCCAGCGTTTAGCCCATAGGCAATCATAGGCATGTCGCCAAACCTAGAACTCTGAAAATTGAATAACATACTAGACACACAATTTATTCATTTTTTTCTCATTATTAATCTCTTTCTCTTTGTCACATATTCAATTTAGGCACATTGCCTTATTTTCACATTTTTTTTCTCACTTTTCTCATTTTTCACATCTTTCTCATTTTTCTCACTTTTCTCATTTTTATCAATATCAATTCATTTCATTATTCCACATATTTTATTTTTGCATTCACAACACATTACCCAATTACTTTGGGTATTTTCACATAATATGCATATTTCACATTTTATACAATTTAGCCATTATCAATGGCTTTTCACAATGCATTTAACACATATATGACATTACAAATGTCATAGCACATTATTCATATACAATCAATGAACCAAGTAGCTTATCACATTTTCCAACCAAAGTGTGTTAAGTCCAAATGTTATGCAAATATAAACATTATATTCAAAGTTTGTACATACCTCCACTAGCAACCCAAAGCAAGCTAAAAACAACCTTCAATCCTATCTTTCCAACTTATCCTTCACCACTTGGATGAAGCAAATCAACCTCCCTCAATGCCTAAACCAAATGTGATAGCAAATAATCATTTAGTATCACATTTAATGGCATTTCCAACATTAAACCATAATTACACATCACTCCTATAAATTTTCAAAAATTTAGCCTTTTCTTACTTCAACATTAAAATTCCATTCTACTACAATTAAATTAGTGTTTTAAGTTTATTTATATTATAAAAAATATATTTAAATATATTTAAATCATTTACATTAAAAAAATACACTCTTATATATAAAATCTCAAAAATGACATAACCTTCCCCCATTGAGAGTTTTCCATTCCAACACAATCCATCACTCATTCCAAGATTATATTCATCACTTTTAACACTAAACAACATGCTTAAACAAATAAAATCACACAATTCAACCACTTTGAAAAATCACATTTCCAAAACCCTAAATCTCCACTTCCATTATCAAACTCCAACCCAACACCACCAAATCCAATATTTGACTTTAAAATACTTGTTTATGAATAAAAAAAACTCATTTGGAATCAATTTTCACAATTAAAGTTCATGTTTTCAAAACCCCAAAAATTCATAACCTTAAATTCTCTCTCTTCACCATTCTTTAACCAAACTCCATCATCTCTTCAATCTAACCTTAGAATCATTGTTAACTACCCAAAATAACATCATACACACGAATTCCAACAATTATAACATACTACATAAAAATCTAAATTCTCACATAATCCAAATTTCCAAGGAATTCAAAGAAAAGAGATGGAAACTTACTAATTTTAGTGAAAATCACCAAAAATCCACTTGAAACTTGTTAATTCCTTCAATTTATGGAGTATGGAAGAAGCAAAATCCTTGGTCTTCAAGCTTCCATGGAAACGTCCTTGAAGAAGAAGAAGATGATGATGATGATGAAGACTTTTATATTTCTTTTCCTTTCATCTTTTCTTTAAACCACATATATATATATATATTAAAATAATTTAATATTTAATTATTTTTTTAATAAATTAAAAGTCCTAATTTCCCTCTTCCATTCAAAAATAATTTATTTTTGAATTATTTTATTAATTTTGAATTTATAAGATTTAATTATCAAAATACCATTTTCTTTTAAAAGTGTTGATTTTTATATATGTTATGTATATTTTACATATATATCACATATATATTTCACTTTTTCATTTAAAATCCCTTCATTTTTCATTTAAAACCATTAATTTAATTTATTCTTTTAAATTATAATTTATTTATCCAATTTTCCAAAAATTAAAAATTTTAAAAAATTTTAGGATGTTATATTTAGTGTCCTAATTAAGTTAGAATTCATTTTAAAAGACGAATTAAAATTAGTTTTAGGGTTTTGGCGTGACAATTTTGCCTATAAATAATAATGCTTAATACTAAAACAAGGATCAACAATTTCAGCAAGGCAACAACAATCAATCAATAAGCAATAAAAAGAATTTAAAAACCCTAGCAGCAACTACCAAAAGCAATCAAAGATACATATAAACAATACACCCCCAAAGGTAGTAGCATACTGCCTTTACTTTTGCTCAGCCAGAGTTTCAAATCATTATAAGCAGTGGCTTGGATCAATGAATAATTTGTTGGAGCCATCAATGCAGGTTTTTTTTTCTAAACTATTTAAAATAATTGAAAATTCGGTTTATTAAATCATGAAGTTCAAGTTTTATCAAAGTCCTAATCTGTGTTCCAATAATCAAAATCCAAATTTAATTAACTAGAACCTTAGCCTTTGTTGAAAACTCTAATACTTTTTTATTAAATCTTAAAACCTTAAATCTATTTTTGAAAAACTTTAAAACCCTAAACTTGTTTTTATAAAACCTTAAAACCCTAAATCTTTTCTTCTAAAATAATCCAGTAACCCATAACCTCAAACCTTAAAATCTTAAACCCTAATTCTAGAAACTTAATTTCCTAAACCCTAAAAGTCAGTTTTTAAAACTTTGAAACCCTAATCTTATTTTCTAAAGTTTGAAAATCCTAAACTTATTTTGAAAATCATTTAGCTTTCTAGGGCGCTGCCCCCGAACCCCGCAAGGGGCGCTGCCCCTTTGACCCCCACCTGCTAACCGACTAGCGGGACGGTTGTATGTGTCGCACCCTATATTTCGTTAAGGGAGTTAATGTTTGCTTATGAATTGTACCTTTTTGTGATTTCATTATATTTAAATCCTAATTTATTATTGTTTAATGCTAATGTGTATTATTATGATTTATTTGCTTATGGATTGTAATTTCTTATTATTTTGGATTTTAAGGATTGTAAAAGGCATATTTTCATTCGTGAATACCTTATTTGTTTAATTTATTTATTTTATGTAGTTTGATTTATTTTTAAGACTTTGGGACAATTGTAAGGGACACATTTTCACCATTTGGTGGGTGTTCTATTTTATTTTATTTTTTTGTGGACATTTGAACATTTGTAATGGTATATTTTCATCTTGTATAGGTGCCCATCTTTGATTGATTTGTTTCAATTAATAATATGACGTTTTATTTTATTAATTGCATGTAGTATGGATAATATCATAATATTTACGAATTTAATAATATTTAGACCTGAAAAGGAGGCCGGTTCCAATAAACTTGGCGTTATGAAGGTGTTGGGCCACTTCTCACTTTTCCCATGCATACCCAACTTTTCGAACCCAATAGGGGGTTGGAAATTCCTTAGGAATCAAGTCATCCACCCCTTTCTTCTTTTCTGGCCCATCCGGGTTGCGACTCCATTTTCTCTGAGTTTAGGCTCGTATTTTGTAAGGCCCCGAGCCTAACAGTGCCGAAGTCACAAGAACCATTCCACCAGGAGTGAGGGTGAAAATCTCCTCTCACAATGGTGACTCCACTAGGGATAAGAGAAGTTGATTTTGTTGGTCTTTATATTATTTTATTCTTTCTTATTATGATATTATCCATTGCATCATTTTAGTTTGCATTTTGTGTGTGAGTTAGGATGCCCATGTAAATCGTGTTGTGTTATGTAAGAGATACCATACTTTCACTCAAGGTATGAAAATCGAGCATGGAATAACCACTCATAGCCTCGTACCATTTAGTATATACTTACTATGGGAACCTAAGCTTTTTAACCCAAAGACTAAAGCCCATATAGTTGGCCTAGTTACTTTTCTTAGGTTTTTACCCTATTTCTTGTTGTTTGACTATGGTTGATATATCTTAGTTTGGATCATGGCCTATTTGGTTTATTCTTTCCTAATATAACCTAATTACATTATAAGCCCAAAATAATTTTATGTTTTTGAGCTCAAAGACTAAAGTTATTTTCAAAACTTTTGAAAATGGTCTTTGGACATAAAACCTTTTTTCAAGATGGGTTATCTTATGGCCTAAGTTCAAAGCCCAAATCTATTTTCAAATAAATCTTTTCACAATGGGCTTTGAAACAAAAATATTTTTTACCCCATGGCCCAAGCTCAAAGCCCAAAATTCATTTGCAATGGACTTTGAAATAAAACTATTTTAAGCAAACCTTTTCAATGGGCTTTGAAACAAAATCATTTTTTACAAATCTTTTGTTAAATGGGTTACTACTAATTAGGTCAATTATGGAATATTTAAAATTAATTGTGGGCCTAGTTCACTTTAAGGCTTATTAATCATGGGCTTGTTTGTGGAATGAATCATTGGTTGATTTTTCAACTTGAAAAATCTATTTATGATAAGCCTTTTGATTTAGTTTTAATCCAATATAGCATAAAAGTTATTTTTAGTTATTCCAATGGATTAAGAATTAATTAATGGGAGTTATCATGGACTAACTTCCAATTTGAAAATACAACTATTGGTTAATCGTCTGAGTAATTTTTTCGAAAACAAGATATCCTATGTCGATATTTTTTTAATCATATATCTAGGTAAAGAGACTCGTCATTTGTACATGGAAGTTATAAGATTGGAAGGGTCGTTCCTACTCTTTTGGTTTGTTTGTTTGATTATTATTAGTTCGTCCATGCATACATACATTATATCTCATATCATTAATCATTTCTGGCTTACAACTCTGGATTACAGTAGTTCAAGAGCCTACTACAATCCAACCTACGCCGGTGACGTAGAATCTAGCAACGACTCAATTAGATTCTCACCAAGAGCAATGGGACCTGAACAGATTCAAAGGATGATAGACAATGCAGTCAACACCAAGATGGAAGAGCTAAAAGGGGTCCTTGCTGAGACCATGAAAAGCCAAATGGCTGCAGTATTTGAGAATACTGCTGAAGCATCTGCTAGTTCCAAGAAAGACAAAGGGAAGGCTAAGGTTAGAGATGTAGCCTTCGATGATGACAAGATGGTTTTGGATGATGATGAATTCTAGGCTCAGTACTTTCAAGATCCTCAAGATAAGAAGGAGTCAAAAGTCGCGAAGAAGGCAACTATAGAAAAGATCAAGACTTCTGATGTGGAGAAGATGATTGTTGACTTGGAGAAGAAGTTAAAAACCAAAGAGATGTCAGAAGTGGACAAGTTGTTTGAATAGGATGATGAGGTCCCTTATAAATTCAAGATGTCATCTTTTGCTAAGTTCGATGGAACTAGCAACCCTCATCTTCATGTGAAGCAGTATATCACAGCTATGCAGTCTGTCCGAGCTACTAAGGCTTAAACTCTAAGGTACTTTATACTTTTGTTGGACCCGGTTGTGCAGAATTCGTTCAACACCATAGAGGATAGTACTCAAAAGAGTTGAAATTTATTATACAAGGCCTTCATCCAACAATACAGGTGCAATGCTGAATTAGAGGTTACTTTGATGGAAGTTGAATCAATAAGGTAAAAATCAAATGAAAACTTTGTTGACTATATGAAGAGTTAGAGGAACAAAGTCGCTTTGCTCAAGAAGAGGCCTGATGAATCTAATCAGATTAGGATGATTTTGAGAGGAGTGCTACCTAGGCTTCATGAAAGGATGTCTCACACGTTCATCCAGGATTTCAAAGATCTTCTCCAAGCTGTCTTGCAAATAGAAGAATGCGAAAGGGAGAAGAACCATTTTTCTAGGAGGAGGAATGAAAGAGGGAACTACCAATATGGTAATCAGAGTGCACAAAAAGAAATGGATGTCAATACAACTACTTGCCAAGAGAATAAGAGGCAATTTTCAGAGTTGGGGAGGCTTTTATCTTGGGTTTTCAATAAGTTGCAAAAGCAAGGGCTATTACAACCATTGGCTCCTCGACCATTACCCAATCCTCTACCACCAAACTTTGATACCAATGCATTTTGTCATTTTCATCAAACACAGGGGGATGAAACATGTAATATCCCAAAATATACCCTAGATGTTTTGGGTTTTATTATTATTATAATTGGATTTATTGTATATGTTTTATTGGAAGAAAAAGGGGTTTTTAAAGGAAGTGTATATGTGATGTATATTAGGATATATATAACATATACCTAAGTCATGGAAAGTCAAAGTTTTGAGTTAGTGGAAGAAGATATTTGTTGTGTTTTTGAATTTGTTATTAATTAATTAATAAGGATTTGAATGTGTGGAAGAGGTTGAAAGAGATTAGTTTAATATTTTAAATTGCTTGGTTGAGAGGGTTTTAAGGAAAAGAGGGGTTTGACTTTGGATTTCTCTTTCTTCCTTCTTCTTTCTTTCTCATTGCCGTGGATCACTTTCTCCTTCTCCTTCCTTTGCTTTGTTTGGCCGGTTAACACAAGAAACAAGAGAGCAAAGAAGAGATTTGAACCTCTAATTCAAGATCTAAGGAAGCTTTCAAGAGTTCAAGTGGAAAGTTAAGAGATTTCTTCATCTTTGGTAAGTTCTTCACTTGACTCTTTGATTTCTTTGAGTTTTTGAGTTGAGTTGTGATTGGTATGTGATTATGTTGTTTAAGATGGGTTTAAGAGTGTTTGGGTAACTGATTTCTTATTTTTGGGGATGGATTGGAGGAAAGAGTAAGTTGTTGGAAGTGATTGTTTTGAGGTTGTGTTTTAGGTTTGTGTTGATGATTTTTGATTTGAGATTTGAGAAATGCTTTAGTTGTTTTGGTGTTTTTGTGAGTTTGTTATGGTTTTTGGGTATGTTGAGATGACTTTGGTTGAAGTGGTTTTTGGTGAAAGAAAGAGTTTTGTTGGTTGTGTTGTTGTTTTGGCCGGAATCTGGGTTTTTGGCCTGACACGCCCTAGGGCACGTCCAGGATTTTGGACGTGTCGATAGCTCTGTATTTTGGGTTGAGTGGCACGACCAGTGACACGCCCATGTCACTGAGCGTGTTGTAGCTTCTGTGTGGCAGTAGGATTGACACGACCAGTAACACGCCCGTGTTATTGAGCGTGTCATAGCCACTGTGTTTTTGGGGAATTGACACGGCCATGAGCACGTTCTTGATGTTGGACGTGTCAATATTGTTGTGAGGCAGAAGGTATTACACGCCCAGTAACACGCCCGTGTCATTGAGCGTGTAAAAGCTTCTGTGTTGTGGAGTTAGGGCACGGTCAGGGACACGCCCGTGTGGGTGAGCCTGTCATGGTTAGAGTTTGCCCTAGTTGGTTCTTAGCCTTATGTTCTTATAAGGGTTTCATCTTCCTTTGGATTAGGTTGTGAAGAAGGTGAATTACTCTAATTCAAGAAGTGAAAGATTGTTGGAAAGAGAGGTGTTAATATTGTGTGGGTTGCATTTAAGGTAAGTATAAACTACATTATTGCATACATCCATATGATGTTGAAATTTAACATACATTTCATGATATTGATGATGCTTATGAATAATGTTATGTTGTGTATAATGTGGAATATGATGTGAACATTTATAATGATATGAAAGATATGATAATGTGATGAATTGTATTTATGTGATGAGAAGCCATGATTGTTGGCTATGATGATGAAATAAATTACAATTGAGGCAAGGTTGCCTATTGCGAAAATGAGAATGAAATGATTTTGTGTAAAGTGTGTTATTCAACCTTCAGAGTTCTGATTTTGGCAGGCATGCCTATTGTAGTAACAGTCTAGCCGGGTTGAGGATCTCCTCAAGTTGTTGAGTTGATGGTCCAAGAGACTGGGTCTGTTACTTTATAAATGTGAAATGATAAATGTAAATTGAAGTAACAGTCTAGCCGGGTTGAGGATCTCCTCGATTTAGTCGGGTTGATGGTCCAAGAGACTGGGTCTGTTACAGGTAACATTCTAGCCGGGTTGAGGATCTCCTCAAGTTGTTGAGTTAATGGTCCAAGAGACTGGGTCTGTTACCCTATCCATGGATAGAGAGATATGTATATTGCCTACGGGCTTGATTATTGTGATATTGGACCGAAACAGCAACTCTGAACTTTGAATAACAAATTAGTGTCTTGTGGGCCCATAGGTGTCTTTGTTGAATGAGTATAATGGATGATGATATGATTATTGAAATTATGAAATGTAACCTTCATATATATATATGATTATTATTGATTGAATGTATGATATTGATATTGACATTTCATATTATCATGATGGTTTGTACTACTGAGTTTTGGCTCAGCGCGATTGTGGTTCATCGCGCAGGTGGTAGAGTTGATAGGGTTGAGACTGAGGATTCCTCTAGACCTAGTTGAGCTTTACTTGAAGAGTTGGATTAGAGCTTAAAGATCAGAGAGTCAAACTGCCAATCATGTATCTATTCTATGTCGTATATATTTTTGACGTTTATGTATTTGAACTTGTAAAAATTTGTAATAACTTCCGCTGTGAATTTATAAATGTTTTTATACATAGTGTCTTTTGAATTTCCTTTAAACATTCGAGTTATGAGTTATGTATTTTAAACAGTGGCATGTTCTATAATCAGTATACGTATTATACGATCGTATAAGCATGCTTGGTACGTATACGGGATATAGGGGTGTTACAATTATTTTGGTATCAGAGCCTAGGTTTGAGATTCTCAACCTAGATCAAGTATAAGAAAAAGAGTATTTTGATTTTAAAAGTGAGTTTTTAAATAGAATACGTGTTTGGTGTCGGCAGTCTCTGATCTTTAATGAGGAGTATTCTACTGTGTTTGCAGATATAGGTTATAATGGATCCTCATTCGCGTCAATCCGTTGAGGGTAGTGCTGAGAGCATAGCTCCAGAGGTTGGATTAGATGGAGCTAGAGTGGATGGATCTGGAGAGGCCCCTGTTTCTGTGTCAGGGAGACCAGCTGGTGAGGAGATTCCACCAGTTTGGTTTAGGCATATGTTTGAATTTATGAGGCAGGCACCAGTGCAACCACCTCCACCTCCACCACAGCCTATGATACCAGTGAGACAGTATGATAAACTACGGAAATATGGAGCAGAGGATTTCTTGGGTACCATTGATCCAGCTGTAGCTGAGCAGTGGCTAGATAAAGTTCAGAGAGTATTTGTTCAGTTACAAGCCACTCCGGAAGAAAGATTTGATTATGCAAGATCTTTGTTGCAGAAGGACGCATACGACTGGTGGAAGACAGTGCCCCATGCTATGGATGATCCACCGACATTGTCCTATGCTGATTTTCTGAGAGAATTTGAATTGAAGTATACTCCGAGGGAGTATAAAGATTTGAAGAAAATGGAATTCCTAAGTTTGAAGCAAGATCACCGGACTGTAACAAAATATGAATTAGAATTTATTCGGTTGAGTCGCTATGCCGGAGGGATTATCTCTGATGAGATTGACCGGTGCAAAAGGTTTGAGGAGGGACTGAGACCCTCACTAATGTGTCATGTGGCTGGTTCTAGATACCAGGACTTCTCTCAGCTGGTTGCAGCGGCTAGAGGTGTGGAGAGAGCACAAATTTTAGCAGCAGCCGCTACTGAAGAGGAGACCCGGGTTAGAAGACCTCAGTTTGAGGCAGGATCCTTATCTGTGAAGAGAGGTAGAGGCAGTTTTACTCCTAGGTTTAGTAGGAGTCAGAGACCGGCTGGTAGGTCAGTTCAGTTACAGAAATCATGATCGAGACCTACAGCTTCAGCAGCGAGTGTTCCTACTCCTGCAGTTCAGAGATCCACTCTACCTGTCTGTGCCCATTGTGGAGGGTCACATAGAGGTGCTTGTTGGCAGAATAGAGGACCAGCTGTGTGCTTCAGATGTGGTTCTCCCGATCATTTTATTAGGGAGTGTCCAGAGATGCAGGAGCAGAGATCGGTTGATTCTGCAGTTTCTCGACCTAGTGTCAGAGGTGGTCGAGGGGGCAGAGGTTTCTCCAGAGGGGGTAGACCTGGTTATTATCAGAGAGGAGGATCTTCATCTAGGGATACTATGCCAGATGAGGCTGGGCCTTCTCAACGGGTTTATGTGATGCAAAGACAACCAGATGCTTCTGCAGTCATTGCTGGTACTTTCTCTTTATTTGGCATTTCAGTTCTTGCTTTAATTGATCCAGGCTCAACTCATTCATATATTAGTGCATCTGTGCTGCCTGTGACTGATTTGCATGCTGAGTCCCTAGGATTTGATGTATTAGTGACAAATCCGTTAGGGCATAGTGTGATTGTTAGCAAGGTGCACCGGGATAGTGCGGTTGAGGTACAAGGTGAGGAGTTTCTTGGAGACTTGATTGAAATGCCTTTTAAAGAGTATGATTTGATTTTGGGTATGGATTGGTTGTCTAGGCATGGAGCTGTAGTTGATTGTCAGAAGAAATGTGTCACTTTGAGAACTAGTGATGATAGTAGTGTGATGGTGTTTAGTGAGCAAAGACAGCTTGCATCCTTGTTCGTATCAGCTGTATCAGCTAGACGGATGATTAGAAAAGGGTGTGATGCTTACCTTGCTCATGTTGTGGATACTAGAGTAAGGAGTTCTCAAATTGATGATATCTTGGTGTATTCTCGTAGTGAGGAGGAGCATGACAAACATTTGCGGATTGTGTTACAAATTTTGAGAGAGAAGCAATTTTATGCTAAATTATCAAAATGTGAGTTTTGGCTTGACCAAGTGACTTTTCTGGGTCATATAATTTCAGCAGATGGTATTAGAGTTGATCCAAGTAAAGTTGAAGCTATTTTGAATTGGAATCCACCAAAGTCTGTAACTGAAGTTAGAAGTTTTTTTTGGGTTTGGCAGGCTATTATCGACGCTTTGTAAAAGGTTTTTCTTTGATAGCCACTCCACTCACCCAATTGCTTCGGAAATGATTTAAATTTGTGTGGACAGATCAGTGCCAATCTAGCTTTAAGCAGTTGAAAGAAATGTTGACACAAGCCCCTGTTCTTACTTTACCCGTGGAGGATAAACTGTATGTGGTTTTTAGTGATGCTTCACATAGTGGTTTAGGGTGTGTTTTGATGCAAGAGGGTAAAGTTATAGCTTATGCCTCTTGGCAGTTGAAGCCGCATGAGCTTAACTATCCGACTCATGATTTGGAGTTAGCGGCTATAGTGTTTGCTTTGAAGAATTGGCGCCACTATTTGTATGGAGAGAAATGCTTTATCTATACGGATCACAAAAGTTTGAAATATTTGGGTGTTCAGAAGGAGCTGAATCTTAGGCAAAGACGATGGTTAGAACTGATTAAAGATTACGACTGCTTGATTGATTACCATCCTGGTAAGGCAAATGTAGTTGCTGATGCCTTAAGTCGGAAATCTTTAGCAGGTTTGGCTGTTTATTTCGCTCTCGTTGCTTGTTGAGTTAAGAGCGTTGCATGCTAGTTTTGAAGTTTGTAATGATGGTGCATTATTAGCTCAACTGCAGTTGAGACCAATATTGTTGGATCAGATTAAGGAGGCTCAATTGACGGATGAGAAATTCAGAAGATTGTATCAGATTACCGAGATGGAGTGAGCCGAGATTTTCATGTGAAGAGTGATGGTAGTCTTTGGTTCAAGGATAGATTGTGTGTTTCTGATGATGATAATTTGAAAAGGATCATTTTGGAAGAAGCACACCAATCGGTGTTTGCCATACATCCGGGAAGTACAAAGATGTACCATGACTTAAGACAGCATTACTGGTGGCCTGGTATGAAGAGAGACATAGCGGATTTTGTATCCAAATGTCTTACTTGTCAGAGGGTGAAAGCTGAACATCAAGTTCCAACAGGGTTGCTTCAACCCTTAACAGTGCCGGAATGGAAATGGGAAAGGGTGACAATGGATTTTGTTTCAGGGTTGCCTTTGACTCAGAGAAAGCATGATGCTAGTTGGGTAATTGTGGATCGGTTAACAAAGACAGCTCATTTTCTTCCAGTTCGTATGGATTATTCTCTTGAGAAGTTAGCTGAGCTGTATATTCGTGAGATTGTGAAGTTGCATGGAGTCCCAATTTCTTTAGTGTCGGATCGAGATCCCCGGTTCACTTCAAGGTTTTGGAAGAGTTTACATGGGGCTATGGGTTCTCGATTGCACTTTAGTACTACATTTCATCCACAGACCGATGGTCAGTCAGAGAGAGTGATATAGATTATTGAGGATATGTTGAGAAGCTGTGTCATCGATTTCTCGGGGAGTTGGGACAGATTGTTGCCACTTGTAGAATTTGCTTACAACAACAGTCACCAATCAAGCATTGGTATGGCACCATTTGAGGCTTTGTATGGTAGACGTTGTAGAACGCCTTTATGTTGGAACGAAACTGGTGAAGGTAAATTAATTGGTCCGGATTTGGTTAGAGAGACTGAAGAGAAAGTGAAAACAATTCGGGAGCGGTTAAAAGCAGCTTCAGACCGACAGAAATCTTATTCAGATTTGAAAAGGAGAGACATTGAGTATAATGTGGGAGATAAAGTATTCTTGAAAGTGTCTCCTTGGAAAAGGATATTGAGATTTGGTCGAAAAGGAAAACTAAGTCCTCGTTATGTTGGACCATATGAGATTTTGGAAAGGGTTGGACCAGTTGCGTATCGGCTTGCTTTACCAACGGAGTTGGATAGGATCCATAATGTTTTCCATGTTTCTATGTTAAGAAGATATAGATCGGATCCATCTCATGTTTTACCAGTTGAATCTATTGAAGTGAGTTCGGATTTGACATTTGAAGAAGAACCAGTTGCTATTTTGGCTTATGAAGTAAAAGAATTGAGAAATAAGAGTGTGCCATTGGTGAAAGTTCTATGGAAGAATCATGGAAAAGAAGAGGCGACTTGGGAGAATGAGCAAGCAATGCGAGATCAGTATCCACAATTGTTTCAGACTTGATATCAGGTAATTTTGAGGACGAAATTTCTTTTAGAGGGGGAGAATTGTAATATCCCAAAATATACCCTAGATGTTTTGGGTTTTATTATTATTATAATTGGATTTATTGTATATGTTTTATTGGAAGAAAAAGGGGTTTTTAAAGGAAGTGTATATGTGATGTATATTAGGATATATATAACATATACCTAAGTCATGGAAAGTCAAAGTTTTGAGTTAGTGGAAGAAGATATTTGTTGTGTTTTTGAATTTGTTATTAATTAATTAATAAGGATTTGAATGTGTGGAAGAGGTTGAAAGAGATTAGTTTAATATTTTAAATTGCTTGGTTGAGAGGGTTTTAAGGAAAAGAGGGGTTTGACTTTGGATTTCTCTTTCTTCCTTCTTCTTTCTTTCTCATTGCCGTGGATCACTTTCTCCTTCTCCTTCCTTTGCTTTGTTTGGCCGGTTAACACAAGAAACAAGAGAGCAAAGAAGAGATTTGAACCTCTAATTCAAGATCTAAGGAAGCTTTCAAGAGTTCAAGTGGAAAGTTAAGAGATTTCTTCATCTTTGGTAAGTTCTTCACTTGACTCTTTGATTTCTTTGAGTTTTTGAGTTGAGTTGTGATTGGTATGTGATTATGTTGTTTAAGATGGGTTTAAGAGTGTTTGGGTAACTGATTTCTTGTTTTTGGGGATGGATTGGAGGAAAGAGTAAGTTGTTGGAAGTGATTGTTTTGAGGTTGTGTTTTAGGTTTGTGTTGATGATTTTTTATTTGAGATTTGAGAAATGCTTTAGTTGTTTTGGTGTTTTTGTGAGTTTGTTATGGTTTTTGGGTATGTTGAGATGACTTTGGTTGAAGTGGTTTTTGGTGAAAGAAAGAGTTTTGTTGGTTGTGTTGTTGTTTTGGCCGGAATCTGGGTTTTTGGCCTGACACGCCCTAGGGCACGTCCAGGATTTTGGACGTGTCGATAGCTCTGTATTTTGGGTTGAGTGGCACGACCAGTGACATGCCCATGTCACTGAGCGTGTTGTAGCTTCTGTGTGGTAGTAGGATTGACACGACCAGTAACACGCCCGTGTTATTGAGCGTGTCATAGCCACTGTGTTTTTGGGGAATTGACACGGCCATGAGCACGTTCTTGATGTTGGATGTGTCAATATTGTTGTGAGGCAGAAGGTATTACACACCCAGTAACACGCCCGTGTCATTGAGCGTGTAAAAGCTTCTGTGTTGTGGAGTTAGGGCACGGTCAGGGACACGCCCGTGTGGGTGAGCCTGTCATGGTTAGAGTTTGCCCTAGTTGGTTCTTAGCCTTATGTTCTTATAAGGGTTTCATCTTCCTTTGGATTAGGTTGTGAAGAAGGTGAATTACTCTAATTCAAGAAGTGAAAGATTGTTGGAAAGAGAGGTGTTAATATTGTGTGGGTTGCATTTAAGGTAAGTATAAACTACATTATTGCATACATCCATATGATGTTGAAATTTAACATACATTTCATGATATTGATGATGCTTATGAATAATGTTATGTTGTGTATAATGTGGAATATGATGTGAACATTTATAATGATATGAAAGATATGATAATGTGATGAATTGTATTTATGTGATGAGAAGCCATGATTGTTGGCTATGATGATGAAATAAATTACAATTGAGGCAAGGTTGCCTATTGCGAAAATGAGAATGAAATGAGAATGAAATGATTTTGTGTAAAGTGTGTTATTCAACCTTCAGAGTTCTGATTTTGGCAGGCATGCCTATTGTAGTAACAGTCTAGCCGGGTTGAGGATCTCCTCAAGTTGTTGAGTTGATAGTCCAAGAGACTGGGTCTGTTACTTTATAAATGTGAAATGATAAATGTAAATTGAAGTAACAGTCTAGCCGGGTTGAGGATCTCCTCGATTTAGTCGGGTTGATGGTCCAAGAGACTAGGTCTGTTACAGGTAACATTCTAGCCGGGTTGAGGATCTCCTCAAGTTGTTGAGTTGATGGTCCAAGAGACTGGGTCTGTTACCCTATCCATGGATAGAGAGATATGTATATTGCCTACGGGCTTGATTATTGTGATATTGGACCGAAACAGCAACTCTGAACTTTGAATAACAAATTAGTGTCTTGTGGGCCCATAGGTGTCTTTGTTGAATGAGTATAATGGATGATGATATGATTATTGAAATTATGAAATGTAACCTTCATATATATATATGATTATTATTGATTGAATGTATGATATTGATATTGACATTTCATATTATCATGATGGTTTGTACTACTGAGTTTTGGCTCAGCGCGATTGTGGTTCATCGCGCAGGTGGTAGAGTTGATAGGGTTGAGACTGAGGATTCCTCTAGACCTAGTTGAGCTTTACTTGAAGAGTTGGATTAGAGCTTAAAGATCAGAGAGTCAAACTGCCAATCATGTATCTATTCTATGTCGTATATATTTTTGACGTTTATGTATTTGAACTTGTAAAAATTTGTAATAACTTCCGCTGTGAATTTATAAATGTTTTTATACATAGTGTCTTTTGAATTTCCTTTAAACATTCGAGTTATGAGTTATGTATTTTAAACAGTGGCATGTTCTATATTCAGTATACGTATTATACGATCGTATAAGCATGCTTGGTACGTATACGGGATATAGGGGTGTTACAAAACAGATAAGTATTTTTGGTTGAAACATGAGATTCAAGACCTAATTACAGTGGTAAGCTACCTGAACCTAATAAACCCAACACTAAAAGTAATCTATTGCCAAAGTTTAGAAGAGTGCCACCGCCAGCAACCTTTATGATAAAAGGAGGATTGAAGGAAAGTTATGTCTTGTCATCCTTTCAAGATGTGGACGAAGAAATTATGGATGAGGAGGTGATGATCTTTGCCCTTGACATTCCAAGTAGATGAAACACCATCTATTATAATTCAACAAACTTCCTTAGGCTTGAATGCTACTTATTTTATTTATGTTTTTTTTAATATTTTTGGAACAATTTTGTTTTTAAACTAAAATTGCTTGAATAAATTACTTTCATCAAATTTTTATTTATGTTGGTCTTTGTTTATTTTGGTATTCAACCAATGATGAATCTAGATTAATATTCATAAATTAGTGTATTTATGCATCATGATCTAAGTGACTTTATTCGACGAGAGAATTATTCTATAGCATTGAGTTGTGTATGCTTACTTAGAGAGGTCTCCTGTATAATTACCTTTGTCTAGGTCCTAGTCAATCTTCGAACATGTTTTGACGAACTTTCGAGGTAAAATTAAACTTTGCTTATTTAAGGGAGAAATGATCTAGGCATTATTTGGTTAGTCAACAACTAGTATCCACCTTATTAATATTAATCCCTAGTTTATCCCCATTGAGCCTTCATATGATTTTAGCTTGCTTTTTATTGGTTTATGAACCTCGATAACCTATCTTGGGGCTATTGTGTCACTTATAATAAGTCCGATGATCACTAATGTAGAGGGGCAAGAAGATCAAGGAAGATGATGTAAAGTCAAGACCATAAGAATAGTTGAAGTTTACCTGAATTGAACTTAATATCTCATATCTATCCTTAGCCAAAAACATAGAATGGTGCAAACAAGACAAATCTCTTAGAGTTAGGAAAAAAAAATCCAAAAAAAAGAGAAAAAAAAGAATAAAAAAAAAAGCAAAGCAAAAAAAAAAAGAACAAAAGAAGAAAAAGTGAAAATAAAATAAAAAGATACAAAAGAAAGTAAAACCCCCAAAAGAGCATATTAGAAAGCCAAAATAGTTCCTTTTACTTGAAGCAACAAAAGACTCCCACTTAGCTTATAAGGGTAAATTTGCTTGATGACCATCTTATCACAGTTCCAAGTCTACAATCTTGAAAGTCTTAGACTTGATATTCCAAAGGAAAGAAGGATAGAATAATTGTAATGCCTCAATTTTTTATGTACTTTAGAATAGTAGTTATGAGAGAGTATATTGGTGAAATAGGTAAAGAAAATATAATAAGAAATAGATGTGTATGAAGGATGTTATATATATATATATTGTATTTGAAATATATGAAAAATATAAATACAATAAATAAGACATATACATATATCAACATATACACCCTATATATATGATGTATACATTGGTGTAGGAAAAGTAAATTTTAAAATAATATAATTATTTCCACCTAAAATTTTTCCGCCAATAATATTTATCCTTCTTTTGACTTTCATTTCTTCTTTTTCTCTTGTCATTATTATCATTATTATTATTATTAATTAATTAATTAAAATTTACTTTTCCTACACCAATGTATACATCATATATATATGGTGTATATGTTGATATATGTATATGTCTTATATATTGTATTTATATTTCCCATATATTTCAAATACAATATATATATAACATCCTTCATACACATCTATTTCTTATTAAATTTTCTTTACCTATTTCACCAACATACTCTCTCATAACTACTATTCCAAAGTATATCAAAAATCGGGATATTACAATAATAGTCCTGAATTTTTGGAAAAGGAAAAGATCAAGAATTCTGCCAAATGATGGAAGAACATTCAAGTTTTATTTATGAAACCAGGTAACAAGACGCCTGGAAGAAGGAAATGGTGCCCAAAATTTAAGAATGCTTTAAACATCATACAATTCCAATAAGAAAGTTTGTAGTGTGAGGGTTTGTCAACAGTATCACATTAGCTTCAATTTGAAAATAGACTTCACTTATCCATGTCCCTTGTAGGCCCCATTCCAAGCTTGTTAAAGACCTGTTGATCTCTCTTGGTAGGTAGAGTCTATTAGTGGAGATTGTTTGAATAAGTTTGCATATGAGATAGATAATATTTAAACTCAATGAGACCTTTGACCAAGTAATGTGTATGTGTCTATCTGAAATATAACAATTATTACTTAAATGAAAATGATTCTCAAGTTTAATATGGCAACTAGGGTTATCATGTCATGGATATATTGATTTGAAAAAAGTCAGTCTTGAGGTAAATTGATACTAATTTGACAAAGTCAACAATTGATCTTTAAAATAAAAAAAAAAAGTATTTTTCTTGTTGCATAAACCTTCAAGTTAAGAAAAGTGTGTTGAACTGTCGAACCTCAAAGAACATATTGAGCAAAATTAGGCTAGTGAAAGGATCACTATCAAAGTCATGAAGAAGTCTCCAATCAAATGTGTTGAAATGGTTGTATCTTTGACTATGTTGCTTGGGCTCCGCCACTCATATTTTTAACATCTTGAAAGCCATAAATATAAAGTCTTCTGTCAATTCAATGCAAGACCTGAACGAGCATCTGAAAGGAACCCATGGGAGCATTTCTACTGACCACCTTGGTATGTGAGTCAGTAGAACTACTGTAAGTATCACCCATATATATTATGCATACATGAGTATATCACACTGTATTGTCTATTCTTTGTCAAAGTGAACAGCAGACACCATGTGAAGTAAATAATAAGAAGCAGATATGAAATTGAGGGGGCACGGAAAAAACTTGTTGCGCTCTAATTAACTCTACCACAAAGCGTCACTCGCAAGTATACGAGGTAGCTGTAGCAAAGGTGATCGCCCCAAGGTCGTCTCACAAGGAAGCTAAAGTAGCTAATTGATTATCAGATTATAAATAACAAGTAATGAATAAATTTAAATTGCTAACTAATGAAGACAGATCGATTGAAATTTTAGAACAATAAAAGTAAATTGAGCTGATGATTTGATTCACTTAATAGAAAGGTCTAGGGTTTGCACTTCTCTACTATTTATATGTATGAACGGTTATTCCTCTTAACTAATTTAATTTCAAAGATTAAATCTCAAGCAATTTAATTAATCTGGATCAAGAAAATAAGCTCTCGCATTCAAACCTTTCTCAAATAATCTTGTTATAATTGAAATAATCTTTTCCTAGGTTATATCTCTAATTCACCTAAGTCCCTAATTGAATTGTTCCAGCATTAGACTTCATCTCTCAATCCATCATCTAATACCTAAAACACATAATTGGTGGCCAATCAATTATATATTAACAATATTCCATTCAATCAAGGCTAAAGAAATAATTAGTTTAAGAGCAATAACCAATTCATACAATCATAGCAGATCCATACAAACCCTAGACTAGATCAAATTAGTTCATAATGCTATCAAACATACTCATCTCATTAAAATTCAAAGAAATCAAATTAGACATGATAATATCCATAAATACAATTCCAATGAAATTAAAGAGATAAAGTTCGAGAACAAAACCAAGTTACAAACTTCTTAGCTCTTGAAGAATCTCTTGTTCAGAACTTGCTCGAAGAATGCATCAATGGCAAGAACAAATCTAATCTAAGCTAGTTTAATCCAAAGTGTAATCAAAATCAAAGAAAACAAGATATGAAACCCTAAAACTCTCTTTGACAGCTCAAAACAAACTCAAACTTTCAACAACCTCCTAAGAAAACCCTAATTCTAATATTTATACGAAACCTCCGCTTTAAAAAATCTGCGTTGCTTTTGGTCCATGAGAGACACGGCCAAGTTGGAGGAAACTTGACCGTGTTGGAGGTCTTTGGAGGGACACGGCCACAAGCTTGGCCGTGTCCCTTGAGTGTGTCCACCTCTGTGTCTTGGTCTTCCTCCTTAGCTTGGTATGGGACACGGCCACAAGCTTGGCCGTGTCCTCTGCATGTGTCAGCTACTGTCCATTGTTCTCTTTCTCTTGTTTCTTAGTTTTTTCCTTCCTTAGCATGGTTCCTTGCATATTAAACCTAAAACAAAACTTTAAACAAACTTTAAACAAGAATTAAATAAACAATAACCAACAAAACATAAACACCACACTAAAATTTAGGACAAAAATGACAAAAACACTGAAATAAATTAAAACTATCAAAATTAATAAAAACACTAAATAAACCGATTGAAACTACCAAAATACCTAAAAAAAAATAATTATCATAACAAATAAACTACAAATCTATGACAAAAACTAACAAAACAACTACCCCACACTTAAAACTTTGCTTGTCCTCAAGCAAATTCACATGGCATAAAATAAAAACTCAAACAACCTTAACTATAATTCCAGTATATAAGATGAAATCCTTTAAGACTCAGCCATAAATAATTGCAATTTACTTCAATCAAGGATTTTCTTAACTCATTCATTAATCCAGACATACAAATCTCATCTCTCATCTAAGTGTTTCACTCGATTTCATAGGTTAATCACTCAAACCACTCATGACTGCATACTACCATAAACTTGCTTAATTATCCAATCTCTCTCACTGATTTTCTCAAGCAATAATCCGAAGGTCTTTTATTTGGATGTAATGGGGCTAAGGTCCAGGTGTGAGAAAAGACATTTAAGTTGGAGCATCAAGAAATGGAGTATCTAATTAGACAATACTCTTTCTAAGAAACTCACAACTCCCTCAAATGGCATAATCACTAACCTTTGATACTTTCACATACTTGCATACTTAAAGAAAAGCAATGAGTCAACATTCCTCTTTTAATGACCAATGCTAGAACATATATGAATTTTGTATATATATATCTTTTCTTTATTTTCTTTTATTTATTTTTTTTCTTTTTTTTATATTACTCTTTATATATATATATATATACAAAATAAATTGCATGGAACATCTAGCTTAAAATGTAGAGGAAAAGAATAATCAACTCTTAATCAAATACAATGTGCAAAGTATGCATTTCAATCCCAAATAGCAATACCATTTTTTTTACTTGCTTACCCCACACTTTTGAATTAAACCACCCTATTGTCATATCATAAAACTCCACTCCTTAATGCAGGTATGATGATAATAAGAAAATGTTGAGTTGAAAATTATGTTGATTAATCAATAAAAGGTCAAAGGCTCAACTTGGCTCACTAAGGAATTCAATATTAAGGGAGGTCTTTTTAAGCAAAAGGGCTAACCTAATTTGCCTTCATCATTTTAAAACTTGAGATGAAATCATAATGTGAGTTCAATTAGTATGCAAAAGCAAGCTCTAGAGATGCAAAATCATGAAGGTGCACACTTAAGAAAAGAAAATCAATTGACACTAATATTCAATCTATGAGGCTCAAAACTCACAAAGGTGGGTTCTCAAAGATTTATATGTCAAGAATTGCAGAATGTGAAAATTGATCCTGAATGAATTCAAATGCTAATCACTATGCTGATACTAAAGTCTCAAATATAATACCAGAATCAAAGAAAAGTCAATAAGTTCTCAACAATTATACCATGCACAACACACAATATAACACACCAAGACAAACAAAACAAAAATTAAAGAAAAGCTAAAAGATTACCCCACACTTTAGAATTTACATTGTCCTCAATGGAAAACAAGAATAAGAAAGAAAAAGAGTTAAGGTGCAACCTGATTTCCAACGTACCCTGGTGAGGCAAAATCCTAACTTTTCATCACAAACACAAATGTTCAAAAACAAAAGTACAATATATAAAAATAAAATATCCAAAATATAAAATGTTAACATTAAAAACAAAAATGAAAAATAATAACAAAAATACACTAAACATAATAAAGCAAGGAACTCAAAATCTACGGTGAAGGCGGATGTGAAGATGATGCAGCCGAGGGATGAAGACTCAAAATCTTTGCAAGGTTGATATTAATCTGTTCCAACTGCTGCAAGACCGCAGCATGGTTACGGTCCACCTTGCCCTCCAATGCCTCAATCCTATTAATTATCTCCTGATTACCCGAGACCGGAGCATCTTCATCTAAACCAAGAGAATCTGAATCGGACTCCTCTTGGACTCGAGGTCTCTTCTGACTATCCCCCGGTGCTTCTGGCTCAGCTGAAGCCATCATATAAGCCCCTCTCCTATGCACCACCATATGCATCTTCTCTAGTGTAGCCAAATCCAAGGAATCATTATCCGTAATTCTAGTCATGCGACAGGTACTCGGGTCAAAATCATTAAAAAGGGCTAAGGCCAATGAGGTAACCAATCCTCCAATATAGATAGCCCCCTTCTTCTTGTTTGCCACACTATCAAAAATGTCGACTAACCAATAGCCGGAACTAATAGGCACTGCATTAACCACACAATCTAAGAAAAATAGTTCACTCAGTTCCATCACACCCGGGCTTTCCTTCCTAGCAAAGAATCCGCATGACATAAAACGATACAAGTACCTCAAAGTGGGATTTCTCAATTTAGTTGCTTTGGCTGATTTGGCCACATAAGTCCCCGAGCCCAATGCTCCCCAAGCAAATTATTGTTTAAATTTCTTAGGTACCGATCTTTCACCATGTTGATGGAAACTAAATATACCATTTAATTGTTCAATACTAAGCACAATTGATTTTCCAAACAACTTAAAACTCAACCTAGAGCAAATTTTTTGTTCATCTCTTTCAACCTTAAGAGAAATTAAGAACTCCAAAGTAAGCTCTTGAAATTGCAAAGGTCGCAAGGAGACTAGGTTCTTCCACCCAAGGATTTGAACATAATGATAAAAATTATTCTTAATATTAAGAGCATCAAGGGACTCATCATTGACATACCTCGTTGGGAAGAAACCCCAAGCCAAAAGATTTGCTCTCTTCAAAGATGCAACCAATGAAGATGAAGAAGCCCCTTCAGTTGTAGGTCCCTTCTTCTTGCGGTGTGAAACTATCTTTGTTCTTGGCATCTTGAAAATCTGAATATTTTAACACCAAAACTTGATTAAATCGATCTTTTGTTAGAAAATAAGAAGTTTTAACAGATTAATTCTAGTTTTAGTGAAGAAAATTAAGCTTTAATGGAGGTTTTGGAGCTTGTAAGCACAAGTAATGGAGGTTACGAGAGAGAGAAAACGAGAGAGCGAGAGAGAGAAAAGAAAGACAATTAGGGATTGAATGGACAAACTGTGCAAAAATCGTGTTTTTAAAGTGGAAAAGTGGTGAGACACGACCAAGTTGGGGTGAACACGGCCGTGTCTTGTGTGTTTTGAGGGACATGGGTGTGTTTGTCTCTGTGAAGAAAAGTTACAAAAAATAAAAACAAAGAAACTTTGGTGAAGCTTGGCCGTGTCCCATGTCACACGGCCAAGGGACACGGCCAAGCTCCTTGGCCGTGTCACCCACTGTGAAAACTGTGCAAAAAATTTTTGTTGAGGCTTGGTCGTGTCCCATGTTACGCTCTAATTAACTCTACCACAAAGCGTCTCTCGCAAGTATACGAGGTAGTTGTAGCAAAGGTGATCGCCCCAAGGTCATCTCACAAGGAAGCTAAAGTAGCTAATTGATTATCAGATTTTAAATAACAGGTAATGAATAAATTTAAATTGCTAACTAATGAAGACAGAACGATTGGAATTTTAGAACAATAAAAGTAAATTGAGCTGATGATTTGTTTCACTTAATAGAAAAGTCTAGGGTTTGCACTTCTCTATTACTTATATGTATGAACGGTTATTCCTCTTAACTAATTTAATTTCAAAGATTAAATCTCAAGCAACTTAATTAATTGAGTCAAGGAAATAAGCTCTCGCATTCAAACCTCTTTCAACTAATCTTGTTACAAATGAAATAATCTTTTCCTAGGTTATATCTCTAATTCACCTAAGTCCCTAATTGAATTGTTCCAACATTAGACTTCATCTCTCAATCCATCATCTAATACCTAAAACACATAATTGGTGGTCAATCAATTATATATTAACAATATTCCATTCAATCAAGGCTAAAGAAATAATTAGTTTAAGAGCAATAACCAATTCATACAATCATAGCAGATCCATACAAACCCTAGACTAGATCAAATTAGTTCATAATGCTATCAAACATACTCATCTCATTAAAATTCAAAGAAATCAAATTAGACATGATAATATCCATAAATACAATTCCAATGAAATTAAAGAGATAAAGTTCGAGAACAAAACCAAGTTACAAACTTCTTAGCTCTTGAAGAATCTCTTGTTCAGAACTTGCTCGAAGAATGTATCAATGGCCAGAACAAATCTAATCTAAGCTAGTTTTAATCCAAAGTGTAATCAAAATCAAAGAAAATAAGTTATGAAACCCTAAAACTCTCTTTGACGGCTGAAAACAAACTCAAACTTTCAACCCCACTTTTGAAAACCCTAACTTTTACATTTATACGAAACCTCCGCTTTAAAAAATCCGTGTTGCCTTTGGTCCATGAGAGACATGGCCAAGTTGAGGGAACTTGGCCGTGTTGGAGGTGCATTGGAGGGACACGGCCACAAGCTTGGCCGTGTCCCTTGCTTGTGTCTTCTACTGTTTGATTTTGATCTTTCTTTTTCCTTTGGACTTAAGTGAGACACGGCCAAGCTTAAGCAACTTGGCCGTGTTGGAGCTTTTTTTGAGGGACACGGCCACAAGCTTGGCCATGTCCCTTGCATGTGTCTTCTTCTGTGTCTTGTGGCTTCTCCTTAGTTTGGTATGGGACACGGCCACAAGCTTGGCCGTGTCCTCTGCATGTGTCAGCTACTGTCCATTGTTCTCTTTCTCTTGTTTCTTAGTTTTTTCCTTCCTTAGCATGGTTCCTTGCATATTAAACCTAAAACAAAACTTGAAACAAACTTTAAACAAGAATTAAATAAACAATAACCAACAAAACATAAACACCACACTAAAAATTAGGACAAAAATAACAAAAATACTGAAATAAATTAAAACTATCAAAATTAATAAAAACACTAAATAAACCGATTGAAACTACCAAAATACCTAAAGAAAACAATAATTATCATAACAAATAAACTACAAATCTATGACAAAAACTAACAAAACAACTACCCCACACTTAAAACTTTGCTTGTCCTCAAGCAAATTCACATGGCATAAAATAAAAACTCAAACAACCTTAACTATAATTCCAGTATATAAGATGAAATCCTTCAAGACTCAGCCATAAATAATTGCAATTTCCTTCAATCAAGATTTTCTTAACTCATTCATTAATCCAGACATACAAATCTCATCTCTCTTCTAAGTGTTTCACTCGATTTCAAAGGTTAATTCACTCAAACCACTCATGACTGCATACTACCATAAACTTGCTTAATTATCCAATCTCCCTCACTGATTTTCTCAAGAAATAATCCGAAGGTCTTTCATTTGGATGTAATGGGGCTAAGATGAAGGTGTGAGAAAAGACATTTAAGCTGGAGCATCAAGAAATGGAGTATCTAAATTAGACAATACTCTTGCTCAGAAACTCATAGCTCCCTCAAATGGCATATTCACCAACCCTTGATAATTCACACACTTGCATATTCAAGAAAAATAATGAGTCAACATTCCTCTAATGCTAGAAAATATATGAATTTTGTATATATATATATCTTTTCTTTTATTTTCTTTCTTTTCTTTTTTTATTTATTTTTATCATTTCATTTTTTTATTTTAATATATATATACAAAATATACAATTACATGGAACATCTAGCTTAAAATGTAGAGGAAAAGAATAATCAACTCTTAGTCAAATACAATGTGCACAGTATGCATTTCAACCCCAAATAGCAATACCATTTTTTTTCTTTTTTTTTACTTGCTTACCCCACAATTTTAAATTAAACCACCCTATTGTCATATCATAAGAACTTCATTCCTTAATGCAGGTATGATGATAATAAGAGAAAGTTGAGTTCTGAATTGTGTTGATCAAACAAGAAAATGTCAAAGGCTCAACTTGGCTCACTAAGGAATTCAATATTAAGGGAGGTCTTTTTAAGCTAAAGGGCTAGCCTAATTTGCCTTCATCATTTTAAAACTCGAGATGAAATCATAATGTGAGTTCAATTAGTATGCAAAAACAAGCTCTAGAGATGCAAAATCATGAAGGTGCACACTTAAGAAAAGAAAATCAATTGACAATAACATTTAATCTATAAGGCTCAAAACTCACAAAGGTGGGTTCACAAAGATTTATATGTCATGAATTGCAGAATATGAAAATTGATCCTTAATGAATTCAAATGCTAATCTCTATGCTGATACTAAAGTCTCAACTAAAATACCAGAATCACAGAAAAGATCAATAAGTTTTCAACAATAATACCATGCACAACACACAATAAAACACATAACAAAACAAGAATTAAAGAAAAGTTCAAAGATTACCCCACACTTATAAATGACATTGTCCTCAATGGAAAAACAAGAATATTAAAGAAAAAGAGTTAAAGGACAACCTGTCTTCCATCGTACCCTGGTGAGGCAAAATCCTAACTTTTCATCACAAACACAAATGTTCAAAAACAAAAGTACAATATATAAAAATAAAATATCCAAAATATAAAATGTTAACATTAAAAACAAAAATGAAAAATAATAACAAAAATACACTAAACACAATAAAGCAAGGAACTCAAAATCTACGGTGAAGGAGGATGTGAAGATGATGCAGCCGATGGATGAAGACTCAAAATCTTTGCAAGGTTGCTATTAGTCTGTTCCAACTGCTGCAAGACCGCAGCATGGTTACGGTCTACCTTGCCCTCCAATGCCTCAATCCTATTAAGTATTTCTTGATTACCCGAGACCGGAGCATCTTCATCTAAACCAAGAGAATCCGAGTCGAACTCTTCTTGAACCCGTGCTCTCTTCAGTCTGTCCCCCGGTACTTCTGGTTCAGTTGAAGCCATCATATAAGCCCCTCTTATGTGCACCACCATATGCATCTTCTCTAATGTGGCCAAATCCAATGAGTCATTACCCAAAATTCTAGTCATGCGACTGGTACTCGGGTCAAAATCCTCCAGAAGGGCTACTGCTAATGTGGTAATCAACCCTCCAATACAAATTGCCTCCCTCTTTTTATTGGCCACACTATCAAAAACATCGGCTAACCAATAGCCGGAACTAACAGGCACTGCATTACAAGCACAATCCAAGAAAAATAGCTCACTCAATTCCACCACACCCTGGCTCTCTTTCCTAGCAAAGAATCTGCAAGACATAAAATGATGCAAATACTTCAAAGCGGGATTTCTCAATTTAGTTGCTTTGGCCGATTTGGCCACATAAGTCCCCGAGCCCAATGCTCCCCAAGCAAATTGTTGTTTAAATTTCTTAGGTACCGACCTTTCACCATGTTGATGGAAACCAAATATACCATTTAATTGTTCAATACTAAGCACAATTGATTTTCCAAACAACTTAAAACTCAACCTAGAGCAAATTTTTTGTTCATCTCTTTCAACCTTAAGAGATGTCAAAAATTCCAAAGTCAGCTTTTGAAATTGCAAAGGTCGCAAGGAGACTAGGTTCTCCCACCCAAGAATTTGCACATAACGATAAAAATTAGTCCTAATTTGCAGAGCATCAAGGGATTCATCATTAACATACCTCATCGGGAAGAAACCCCGAGCCAAAAGATTTGCTCTCTTCAAAGATGAAACCGATGAAGATGAAGAAGCCCCTTCAGTTGTAGGTCTCTTCTTCTTGCGGTGTGAAACTATCTTTGTTCTTGGCATCTTGAAAATTTTGAAAAATTGGAAACAAAAACGGATTAAAGTGATCTTTTGTGAGAGAAGAAGAAGTTTTAATGGATTATTTTTAGCTTTGGTGCAGATAATTGGGATTTAATGGAGGTTTTGAAGCTTTTGAAACACAACAATGGAGATTTGCTCGAGAGAGAAAGAAAGACCAAAACAGAAAATTAGGGATTGAATGAGGAAAAAGTGCAAAAATCGTGTTTTTTAAAGAGCAAAAGTGAAGGGACACGACCAAGCTTAGGTGAGCTTGGCCGTGTCTAGTGTGTGAAATTGAAGAGACACAGCCAAGTCTGGGTGGACACGGCCGTGTCTGATACACTTGGAGGGACACGGCCAGTGACTTGGCCATGTCCCATGGGTGTGTCCTCTATTGTAAGAAAAATTTGCAAAAACGAAAGAAAGTTGATTTGGTGGTGAAGCTTGGCCGTGTCCCATGTGACACGGCCAAACTCCTTGGCCATGTCACCTACTGCCCTTTTTAACTTTTTTTTTCTTTTTTTTTAAATTCAATTCTTAAAGATTTTACAAACCTTCTTCTTTAAACCACCCTGAAACACAAAATAAAAACCAATCAAAGCACCCATTCCATTTATTTAAACAGAACATAAAATCAAAATTTGCTAAATTTAAAATTACAACTATGAAAAAGAAATTCAAACCGATGGGTTGCCTCCCATTTAGTGCTTCTTTAATGTCATAAAGTTGGACATCACTACAAGACTTAGGGATCGTGGATCAAAGTGCTGTCAGTGATCCTCACTTCTTGAAATCCTCCTTTATATGGTTTAACTCTCTGTCTATTTACTTTAAAAGTCTTATTGGTTCGAGAGTTAAGCAATTCAATGGCGCCAGAAGGACATACCTAAGTTATCTCGAAAGGACCACTCCATCGAGTCTTGAGTTTACCTGGAAACAGACGGAGTCGAGAGTTAAAAAGTAAAATTTTCATACCTGGACTCAATGTCTTTCGCACTATAATTCTGTCATGAAGTGCTTTAGTGCGATCCATGTAAATCCTCGAGCTCTCATATGCCTTTGGGTTAAGGCACCTTTGGGTCTCCCCCACTGGTTTAGCCCCCCTCTTCTAAGGTCAGTGTCAGCTCCAATTTATCTGAGGAACCTGTCTGCAAGAAAACATCTGAAACAACTGCTTCAACACAATTAATTAAAGAACAATCCTCATATAAAGCAGTTGTAAGAATGGGAGAAGTGTTAAAAATAGAAAATTCAATCTTCTGTCCCAAGACAGTCATTGATAATTTACCATTTTTAACATCTATTAAGGTGTTGGTAGTAGCCATAAAAGGCCTACCCAGCAAAATAGTGTGTGCTGATGGTGTAGAGTTACTTCCTTCCATGTCAAGAACTATAAAATCCACAGGTACTATCAACCCTCCAACCTTAACTAACACATCTTCTACAACCCCTTTCGGGAATCTAAGAGATATATCAGCTAATTGCAACATCATTTTGGTTAGTTTAAGTGCCCCTAGTTCTAATTCTTGATACACAAAATAAGGCATCAAATTCACACTAGCTCCTAGATCACACATGCCGTCGGTCCCCTTTCCATTCTCCATAGTAAGTTGAATTATAAAGCTACCAGGATCCTTTAGCTTGGGAGGTAGTTTATGCTGCAGAACAGCACTAACTACCTCTGAAACTATCACCTTTTCTTTCAGCTCATACCTCTTTTTCTTGGTGATCAGCTCTTTGAAGAATTTGGCATAAGCCGACATGTTCTTTATTGCTTCCAGTAAGGGTAAGTTAATACTTACCTTAGACAGCATGTTGAAGATGTTAGAAAATTGCTTATCTGGTTTATCATCCTTCAACCTGCTGGGAATGGTATAGGTGGCCGGTATGGATTACTTGCCTTGTGTAAATCTGCTGAAGGGGACTTCTTCATTGATCTATCTCCAGCACCTTTGTTCTCTGATTCTCCTTCCTCCTTGTTCTCTTGGTCACCTGCATTCACAGAATCATTTTCAACGTTATTGTTAATTTCCTTACCACTTCTAAGAACAGTCACTGATTGTGCCTGCTCAGGTTGACTTGGGAATTTCCCCTTTTGTTGAATCTGCATCTGTTGTGCAAGTTGCCCTACTTGAGTCTCCACTTTCTTAAAAGATGCTTCTAATGAATCCAGCCTCTTATTGGTCATCTCTTGATTTTTAGCACTGACTTGGATAAAAGCTTATAAACTTTCCTCCAAACTCTCTATCTTAGACTGCCCTTGATTTGAGGATTGGCCCTGTTGTTGGTTCTGTCTCTGGAGCAAATGGAAAGGCTGCTGAGAATTATTTGTTGCCCAAGAAAAATTTGGGTGATTCCTCCAACCAGGGTTGTATGTATTTGAATAAGGATCATTTCGGGTCCTTGGTTGAAATCCCCCCATGGCATTGACTTGCTCAGCTTCATTCCCATAAAACTCATATGCGAAGGGGAAAATATTTGCTCCATGCCCAAGAGTTCCACAAATTTCACAAATTTCTTGAGTGGATGAAGGAGAATTGTTTTTCATATTCAGCATCTGCACTTGCCTTGTCAATTCAGCTATCTGATTGACCATCTCACTATTGGCTTCCAATTGATTCACCCCTTTACTTCTTCCCCTTACACTTTTCTATTGAGAATTAGCTCCCAGCATCTCAAAGATCTCATAAGTTTCGTCAGCTGTCTTTTCTCCCATAGCTCCCCCAGCTGCATTATCAACAGTGTTCTGAAATTGCTGGGTTAGACCATCGTAGAAAAACTGATTAAGAAGTTGAAGTGGGTAGTGATGATGTGGACACTGGATCAATAACATCTTGAATCTGTCCCAAGCCTCATGAAATGGCTCTCCTTCAAATTGAGAGAATGTAGCAATCTTCCCTCTCAATTCAGCTGTCTTTTGATGAGAGTAAAACTTGCCCATAAACTTGTTATAAACTTGCTCCCAAGTTGTCAAAGAATTTTCGGGCAACATCACAAGCTAGCTCTTTGCCCTATCCTTCAATGTATACGGGAAACATCTCATCGTCAACTGGTCCTCTGTTAGTCCTCCCAATGAAAAAGTGTTGAGGGTAGAATAAAAATCCCGAATAAAGTTCAAAGGATCTTCATTTGGAACTCCATAGAATGATGGCAGCATATTGTAATGAATGTTCTTCAACTCATAGTTTCTTGCTGCATCTGTCAATCTTATGCAAGAGGTGGAAGTTCCAATGACAGGTCTAGCAAAATCTCTCATAGTCCTTTGCCTTTCTTCTGCCATTTTAACAGATTGTGCAGATTCTGACTCAAAATCAGAAGTGTCCTCCTCTGTAGTATCAAATCCTGTGTACAGTTCAAACTCTTCCATGCTCCTTTTCACTCTCGAAATTTCTGGAATGACTGGGTATAGCTCTCCTCCAAGTGATCTCCTGCCTTGCATAAACAAAATTTCTAAAACAAAAGAATTATTAAAAGCAAAAGCAAATAAAATAAAATGAAAAACAATGAAAAATAATCTAAAGTATCTATGCTAATAAACAATTTCGCCAATTAGCTTCCCCGGCAACAGCGCCAAAAACTTGTTACGCTCTAATTAACTCTACCACAAAGCGTCTCTCGCAAGTATACGAGGTAGCTGTAGCAAAGGTGATCGCCCCAAGGTCGTCTCACAAGGAAGCTAAAGTAGCTAATTGATTATCAGATTTTAAATAACAAGCAATGAATAAATTTAAATTGCTAACTAATGAAGACAGAACGATTGGAATTTTAGAACAATAAAAGTAAATTGAGCTGATGATTTGTTTCACTTAAGAGAAAGGTCTAGGGTTTGCACTTCTCTACTACTTATATGTATGAACGATTATTCCTCTTAACTAATTTAATTTCAAAGATTAAATCTCAAGCAACTTAATTAATTGAGTCAAGAAAATAAGCTCTCGCATTCAAACCTCTTTCAACTAATCTTGTTACAAATGAAATAATCTTTTTCTAGGTTATATCTCTAATTCACCTAAGTCCCTAATTGAATTGTTCCAGCATTAGACTTCATCTCTCAATCCTTCATCTAATACCTTAAAACACATAATTGGTGGCCAATCAATTATATATTAACAATATTTCATTCAATCAAGGCTAAATAAATAATTAGTTAAGAGCAATAACTAATTCATACAATCGTAACAGATCCAATTAAACCCTAGACTAGATCAAATTAGTTCATAATGCTATCAAACATACTCATCTCATTAAAATTCAAAGAAATCAAATTAGACATGATAATATCCATAAATACAATTCCAATGAAATTAAAGAGATAAAGTTCGAGAATAAAACCAAGTTACAAACTTCTTAGCTCTTGAAGAATCTCTTGTTCAGAACTTGCTCGAAGAATGTATCAATGGCCAGAACAAATCTAATCTAAGCTAGTTTTAATCCAAAGTATAATCAAAATCAAAGAAAATAAGTTATGAAACCCTAAAACTCTCTTTAACGGCTGAAAACAAACTCAAACTTTCAACCCCACTTTTGAAAACCCTAACTTTTACATTTATACGAAACCTCCGCTTTAAAAAATCCGCGTTGCCTTTGGTCCATGAGAGACACGGCCAAGTTGAGGGAACTTGGGCGTGTTGAAGGTGCATTAGAGGGACACGGCCACAAGCTTGGCCGTGTCCCTTGCTTGTGTCTTCTACTGCTTGATTTTGATCTTTCTTTTTCCTTTGGACTTAAGTGAGACACGGCCAAGCTTAAGCAACTTGGCCATGTTGGAGGTTTTTTTGGAGGGACACGGCCACAAGCTTGGCCGTGTCCCTTGCATGTGTCTTCTTCTGTGTCTTGTGGCTTCTCCTTAGCTTGGTATGGGACACGGCCACAAGCTTGGTCGTGTCCTCTGCATGTGTCAGCTACTGTCCATTGTTCTCTTTCTCTTGTTTCTTAGTTTTTTCCTTCCTTAGCATGGTTCCTTGCATATTAAACCTAAAACAAAACTTGAAACAAACTTTAAACAAGAATTAAATAAACAATAACCAACAAAACATAAACACCACACTAAAAATTTGGACAAAAATGACAAAAACACTGAAATAAATTAAAACTATCAAAATTAATAAAAACACTAAATAAACCGATTGAAACTACCAAAATACCTAAAGAAAACAATAATTATCATAACAAATAAACTACAAATCTATGACAAAAACTAACAAAACAACGGAATGTCCATCACTTGAGAAAGAACCAGTCACTTTGCAGAAATAGAGATGCATGCTTGTACAAGAAACTAAACAAAATGCTAATATCAATCAGAACCCGCATGGGAATAAGATTATTGGGGGGCAAAGAGAGAATATGAGGAATAACTAAAAAAAAGATAATTTTTTTTGAATAAAAAGAATAAAAAAAACATCAGTCCAGCTAAAATAGCTGAAATTGATCCATTGAAGAATAGAATAGATGACTAGAAGAAAGTTCACTCTCTTAAATGATAGAAAGTCACTCTAGCTAGGAGAGCTAAAGTCAATCCATTGAAGAATAGAACAACGGCTAGAAAAAAATTCATACTCTCAAATGATAAAAAATTACTCAAGCTAAAAGAGCGAAAATCAACAATAATGCTACTAAACATGGAAATATGGCTGGTCTAGAAGCTGATGCAAGGAACAATAATAGGTCAATTTGTTGCAGCAAAAAGTTGGACCTTTAATGGGTTCACGTCCTCAAGTTTGTCAGAGCCTATTGGCATCAAGAAAGCTCCCAGTTGGGTTATGACAAAGGGTTGGCATCAAATTATTTTAGAGTCTGAAGAGGTTATTAACCAAATTAATAACAACTCTTCTCCTCATCTTATCTTGGAGTGATAGTAGATCTCTTTCATTTAGCTAAATGTCCAATTTGTTTTTTATTAGACGCGGACGACTTATTCTGTCAGAATGTGGAGAGTGGAGAATAGACCCTTCATCCTCCATCTACAATTGTTGATCCTTTGGTGATTTGAATTAATATCATCATTTTTCAAAAAAAAAATGGTGATAGAACTTTATCCTATAACTTGGTAAAAATGTATAAAAATAATGTTAAAATATTTATAAAAAATAAACACAAAAATAACAATTTTTATGAATTAAAAGAATTCGGATCTTTTAATAAATAAAAATCCTCTTAGATGTATTAAAAATGAAAATTTTACTTAAATCTTCTATTATTTTTATTATCATATTTTTAAATAATATAAATATAAATTGAATAGAACCATAAAAGTAAAAATTTCTTTCCTATAACATTTATTAACAAAATAGTATAAAAAAATATTATAATCAACTTTAATAATTAAAAAAAGTATGAAACACAAATAGAAGTTTTAATATCATTGTGAATAATATTTTTTTTTTATAAATTTGACTCTTCCCAGCGAATTGCGAAACCCAAAACTCTCAGATTTTTTAAAAAGATTCCGAGAACATTACCCATGTCTAAACATGCTGTTTAGTGAAAAAAAAGCAAAGAGAAAATTGACTAAACAGACGCAACGACACATTCATCGCTGCAAACAAACCCCAAAAGATTCCTGCAACAGTAACTTTTGTTATACGTGTAGCTCCACATCTACTTTTTTATGTGTCCTTTCCTGTCAACCTGCGAGAGAAGGCTTAAAAACACTGTAGAGTGGAGGACGTCACATTGGTAGAACCTGGCAAGATTAATTATTGTAGGACCCACGTGTGCTGTCGGATCGTCCATGTGATGTTACACCTGTGGACCCCTTTTTTTTACTTTTCCCTTCAACAGTTCCTCCTTGAACAGCAACATTATTTAGAGAGCAGACCCCAGTAAGATCATATCGCATCTCATATAATATTCATCATGTATCGTACCAAAATTTAGAAAAACAAAAAAAAATTACAAACAAACTGACAAACTAAGCATACCGACAGGGCAGTCAGGGAATAATGACAGATAACTAATATAATAAAACTCACTTTAATCTTTCCAATTATACTTTTACCAAATTATTTACTCTTGCCTGGTAAAAATCTCAAGGCTTCAATTGAAAATTTACTTCTTGAATATTTTGATCATTCTCCGAATTCTGCTTCTAATTTACAAAGATCCCCTAAACAACAAAGATTAACAAATCGCACCAAACATGAGCTGCCTTTTAATTTGTTTCTTCTAGGAAAGACAGGAGTCGTAGAGGGCAGTAAGAATAGAGTTCCATAAAGTTACAATTACACAGTATATATTGATATATATATATATATATATATATAACTTTTTTACCTTTTTCTTGCTTTGCTTTCTTTACATGTGGTCCAACTCTCTTCACTGTCTAAGATCATCTTCAACGGTTTGCACCATTTTTTACACTATTTTAGTATAAAGCGTAATATCATCTCCAACCATTTACACCATTTTTAACACAAAAAAAATATTCTTTTCATATTCTTCTCTCTCATTAATATTATATTAATTTTTATATTTAACTTTATTTATTCATTTCACTACAAAAATTTCCTATCATTTTATATATTAACCCCATATCTTTATATATTTCACGTTTTCATCCAATATTAAATATTAAGTAATTTAATTAATTATATATTTAATTAATAAATGAAATAAATACATATATTAGACATAAATAATAATACATTAAATATAAAAATATATTAATTAAACATTAATAATAAAAATGCATTAACCAAACATTAATTAAAAACATACATTAATTAGCAAATTAAAAATAAAATACACACATACATATTACATTATTAAAAAAGTACAAATTAATTTAGACAATCATTTGAATTTGTATATTGCTCCCACAAATGCTCTATTAATGCATTACGAAGTGCAAAATGAGCATCTTTATCCTTAATTTTTTTGTGTCGAGCTAAAAATTGTTGAAAGCGAGTATTTTCATCGACGACCATTTCAACAGTTGGAGATGAAAATTCTCTACCGTCATCAATAGGTGCACTAAGATCACGTTCATCCTCGATTATCATATTATGCATGATAATACATGAAGTTAATATGTCATGCAATACTTCTTTTTTCCAAAAACGCGATGGGCCTGAAACTATTGCAAAACGTGATTGCAACACTCCAAAAGCACGTTCAACATCTTTTCGACATGTTTCTTGTTTCATTGCAAAATACCTCTTCTTATTTGATTGTGGTTCACGAATAGTTTGCACAAGAGTTGACCACTTCGGATATATACCATCGGTCAAATAATAACCAGTATCATATTCTTTTCCTTGACTAACATAATGAGCAGGAGGAGCAATACCTTTCGCAAGATTCGAAAATAAATGCGATGACTCTAAAATATTAATATCGTTATTGGAGCCAGGCATTCCAAAATATGCATGCCATATCCAAAGATCATAATCAGCTACAGCTTCTAAAATGATTGTTGGTGATCCACTACGACCTGTATATTGTCCAGCCCATGCAGTAGGACAATTTTTCCATTTCCAATGCATGCAATCAAGACTACCTAACATTCCTAGAAAGCCACGTTGCTTACCAATATGGAGAAGTCTTGCAACATCATGGGCAGTTGGTGATCTCAGATACTGCTCACCAAATACCTCTACGGTCGCTCGACAAAATCGCTTCAGACTTTCAATTGCAGTGGACTCTCCAATTTTGACATATTCATCGGTAGCATCAGCCGGTAAACCATATGCTAACATTCGAAACACAGCTGTAATTTTTTGAAGAGTAGATAATCCAATTTTACCTGCTGCATCTCTATGTTGTTCAAAGTACAAATCATGTGCTTTTATTGCATCGACAATACGAAGGAACAAATTTCGGGACATTCTATATCGTCGACGAAACATTACATCATTGAAGTGAGGATTATCTGAAAAATAATCAAGAAATAATTACGATCAGCTGCTTCACGATCTCGATTGATTACCAGATGCCCTGGAATAGCCACCTCTTCTACAAACTCGGTATTGATTTTGTAGTTGCTGCAAAACCATCTTAATTTTAAGAATTTGCTGCTAAACTGTTTGTATTTCTACTTCAAACTCATTATCATATGAAATATACTCATCAATATCTGAAGAAGATGATGATAAATTTTCACCGTCAACATTTGATGTACCTCCAACATAGAAATCCATTTTCAGTAATATAGAATTTTTTTAACTCAAATTTAAAAGGAACTGCAAAAATAAGATTTATATTTCTATCTTAGAAGAATACATTTATAGAGATATGTGGAGATATGGCTGCATACCAACGGAAGGTGGAGATTGAGAGGAAATCAATCCGACGGTCAATTTTAAAATTGCTTTTATCAAGGCACTGTTTACTTCATTATTGTGTAAGATTCTTTCTGACTTCATAGAGATATGTGGAGATATGGATGCATACCAACGGAAGGTGGAGATTGAGAGGAAATCAATCCTACGGTCGATTTTAAAATTGTTTTTATCAAGACACTGTTTACTTCATTATTGTGTAAGATTCTTTCTGACTTCATAGAAATATGTGCAGATATGACTGCATACCAATGGAAGGTGGAGATTGAGAGAAAATCAATCCGACGGTCGATTTTAAAATTACTTTTATCAAGGCACTGTTTACTTTATTATTGTGTAAGATTCTTTCTGACTTCATAGAGATATGTGCAGATATGGTTGCATAACAATGGAAGGTGGAGATTGAGAGAAAATCAATCCGACGGTCGATTTTAAAATTGCTTTTATCAAGGCACTGTTTACTTTATTATTGTGTAAGATTCTTTCTGACTTCATAGAGATATGTGCAGATATGGCTGCATACCAATGGAAGGTGGTGATTGAGAGAAAATTCATCCGACGGTCGATTTTAAAATTGCTTTTATCAAGGAACTGTTTACTTTATTATTGATATACTTATATATATTGGGCTGCCAACATCTACAACTTACCATATGTTAGCCATACTCTTAAACATTTCATCACTTTATCAATTATAACTTCAAGATCAGCAGGATATTCTGCAGTTGAAGATGTGCTATTATGTAGAATTTATCTAGATGTATCGCAAGATCCCATTATAGGTAAGCAACAATCGAGTAAGCAATTTTGGACTCGTGTGGCAGAAGCATATGATGCTGTAGCAACAAAAGAAGGTTGGGAGTCCCGCAATCCGCGATCTTTGCAATGCAGAATGCAAATAATTGAGAAGGCTATACGAAAGTTGAATGGTTGTTACCGACAAATTGAAAACTTACATCCTAGTGGTGCTGCAGAGCAAGATATGGTGAGTATTTTTTGCAAATTACTTGGTTTAGAAATCTGAAATTTTTTCATAATATTTTGTAAATTATGTAGCTTGATCAAGCGAAAGCCTTACTCATGCAAGATCCAACCTACAAAAAAGGATTCAAATATGACCATGTTTGGAGCATGATGAAAGATGTCGCGAAATTCAAGGATTGTCACTCTAAAAAAAAATAGTTTCAAGCCAAAACTCTTGTTTTCTATCCTCAGAGTCAGACAATCCAACTCCTGACTCACCTATGGTACCAACTCCAAATTTATCATCATTTTCAATTGATTTAAATGAGGATACTTCAGGAGAGTATACATCAGCGAAACGACCTCTTGGTGTCAAAAAAGTAAAATTGAAGAAAAAACTTGATGAATCTTTTTCATCCGATCTAAAACGTATACATACAGATAATGAAAAACTTGTGGAAGAGTTGGCGAAAGCAACTGCAGAAAGGCGGGAGGCAAGGATGATGAGAAGTAGAGCTTTGGATTTAAAAGAATTTAAAGAAGAAAATAAAATTTTACTGCTCGATTTAAATACTATTGACGATCCAATTGCTCGTGAAACGTTTCGCCAAGAAAAGCTTTGAATACAATAAAAAAGAGCTCAACGTCAACAACCACCATCTGCCTCAAACATGTATGGCCAATATTTCAACGATATTGGTGAATCCGGATCTGACTTACCGGAATATTAAACCTTTATTTTATTAGCCTTTTTTTTATATATTTATCTATCTATGTTTTTATGTTTTTTAGTACTTTTTTTATTATGCTGTATTTTTAATTAAGTTAATGATGTGTATTGCTTGTTATTTTTCTTATTAATGTATTTTATTTAATTATAATTCTTGTTATTTTTCTTATTAATGTATTTTATTTAATTATAATATATATATAATATCACTATTTCTATACAAAAAAATCCTAAATAAATAATTTATTATAAATACTACATATATTTAATATTATATTAATACAAATTAAATTTTTATAATTATTAAAAATATAAAATAAATTAATAATACAATATATTATATAAATTAAAAAAATTAGGATCTAATTGAAAATTTTTAATAACTAAATTAATAACAAAGGACTTAATTGAAAAAAAATTGAAACTTTTAAATTTAATTAAAAATTAAATAAATAAATAAATAAATAGCGTTGCTACATATATGGCGCATCACTGTAGCAAATTTTCAAAATAGCGTAGATAATGGTGCACTGTTAGAACATTTAAAAGTGAATTTGCTGCGCTATTCTGAAGAATAGCGCAGCGTTGGAGAAGCTCTAAGGGAGTGTAAAAATAGTACAACAAAGAAAAGGAATGGCTGATCCACTTCCTTTACTGCCTTTCACGTATGCAATTTGTGTGGTTGTAAGTACACATTATTCAGGATGACGATACATGCTGTAAAGATGGTGGTGGTGGTGGTTCTCTACATAATTTTCATGTAAGTTTTGTTTGGTTGCACACGATCCTCCTGCATATGGTAAATCACAAAAGCCAACCACCCCTCATTATGGAATAGAAAAAAAAAACACATCATAATTCCTTTTAAAGAAAACAAAACCAGGATTATAAAAGAATCCAAGGTCAATAATTTACCTAAAAGTGGAGACTAAATTCCAACCGGCATACATGAGGTTGGCCCACAAATGCCGGCATACATGCTAATGGCTCCATTCCCAGATGAGAACCTGATGAGAACCAATATCATTAATAGATTTTTAAAGAGCCAATGATGGAATTATTTCTTTTTAATTAATACGCTTTACCTAGGCATTTGGCAGTTGAAGGATTTGAAGGATGCCGCGTCTAGTGAAGAATTGGTAGGGATAAATGTTGATAAAGTGAACGAACTGCTGCTAACAGAAGATGAAATCGAGAGAGTGGCATCCTTAATAGCCTCGCCAACCCCACTGACAAAGGTGGAGAAATACTCTCCACACCTTTGGTAGGAGATGCAAAAGGACTATCAGGGAGGTTATGCTCCAGACTGCAATCAATTACGAGATTCAAGTTTAAGCCAAATTATGGTTTATTAACAATAAAAAATGGATACAAGTAAAGGATTCTTTTACCTCTCCTGCAAATGATCATTATCACCACCATTAGAACTCCCTTTGCCACTGCCATTTTCTTTCACTGGCAGTGAATTCCTTACTTAAGGTCTGCTTTTCAGGCGGAGCTGTCACAGAAATGGCTGGCATAGTGCTACAACAATTATCTGCAACAACCAAAATCCAAACTCAAAGTGTAAACCTCACTTTAACATCAGATCAAATATAGTGCATTGAATTTTATATTTATACCTTGGGAAACTTCAGTTCTACTGTGGATTGGAGGAAATGCAATGGATTGATTAAAAAGATTAGAACCATGTTTGCGAGAAATTGGGCTTCCAGTTGAAAGAGCCCTGTGATGTTGATGTTTCTTGACATCAAGGAGTTGTAAACCCGTCAATCTTCTACTTTGAAGCTCAAGGATTTGCTGCAAATCAGCTTGCTCCTCTAGTTTCCTCCTCCACAACAGTTCTTGAGGATTGTAAAACACCCTTGCTCCTAAAATTTTAAAGAAAACAAATACAATTACATATGAATTCCTCCTCAAGCATATATAAAATAAAATCGGGATTTCAGGAAAGTTAATTTGTATTGCCAACCAAGCCGGAGATCAAAAGGGTCTCTTGAATCAAGACTAGTAGGAGTGCTACATGGGGAGAACTCTCCCCTCTCCACTTGCTGTTGTTACTTCCTGGGGCCGAAAAATAAAATACCAAACATATATATGAATAAAAATTCAAAGCAAAACTAAAATAAAGCTATAAGAAAATTTAAAAAATAAGGGAGAATGCCTGTACTTGTCTGGAACTTTGCCTTTCTCCTTGTAAGGCTTAACAAGCACTCCAGCATCACAAACAAAATGAGGGTTCCCTTTAGCCAAGATCATCTTCACAGTCTCGGGATAAACAAAAGTAACAAACCCAAACATTCTCTTCTGCTGGTACGGAATCCTCACATCTTGAACTGGCCCATACATACTTTATTAGACAAATGATCTCAATTTTAATCCTTGACAACTCAAATTGAATGATCCATTTAACATGTGTTTGGAGAATCTTGTTGCATGCTTAGGTTGCTTCAAATAAAGCTGAACAGAACACTTATAGCGGTCGCACAAAACCTGAATACGACCGCACTATTCAAATAAAGGATAAAACCTTATCACAGTAGGTTTCGCGGTCAGAAACCCGACCTCAGTAACGACCGCACTTAAAGAAGAGCGACCGTCCCAAGTTATGGACGACCGCTACCCAAGGAACTCAAATCATTCTAATCACAGTAAGGTTCGCCGTGACAAGAACGGCGAATGATACGGCCTTGCTTATCACTTTAGCGACCGCCCATTTATATTCGCGACCGCTCTACCAATTCAAGAAAAATTTGCTTAAAGAGACAGTAGTGTTCGCGTCCTCAGGTGCGTCCAGAAGTTCGACGCGAGTATCTCAACTCGACCGCGAGATGTCACCTAGGGCGACCGCGACATTCATATTTTGGCGGACATCTTTTCTGCCCAGTCAAAGAATGCCACGTGTGATGACCGTTATAAACCCACTTCAACATTCAAAAAGGGTGACCGCACCTTTGTTATGCGCGACCATCCCGACAATCGCAGCATGGGCAAGATTCCTGCTGCAGAGCACTCAAATTCGACCTTTGAATCATTTTTAAACTCAGCGACCATACCTTGTCCAAGGACGACAGCTTATGACAATAGCGCGACCATCCTTATATGAAGGACGACCGCGAAATGCTTCGGACAGTTTAAAGATGAAGGTCTAAACTGTCAAGACTTTATTCTCACTATCAATAACGGCTAGTAAGATCACATTGGCTATAAATACATTGCTTCTATAAGAAAAGAAAAGAATGAGAAGCAAGAAAAAAAGAATTTCATAGCCAAGCAACAAACTTTCTTTTACTTAAACTCACATTTGAATTGTAATGAATGTTAGGTGTAAGAATTGAAAACACCATTGTATAAGTTTGAGTGTGAGTTTGGAAAACACTTGGGTTGTGAGAGTAAGCCTTGTAAAACTCTTGTTTGGGTTGTGAGAGTGAGCCTTAAAAACTCCTTTAAAGGTTCTTGAGTGTAAGCCTTAGAAAAACACTTGTGAAGTTAGGTGTGAACTTGTTAAAACACCAAAGTTGGAAGTGAGCTTGTAAAAACTTAAAAGATTAGTGGAACCTTAACAAGTTGTTAAGGAAGTGGATGTAGGATTGAAGTAAATCCAAACCACTATAAATCTTGTGTGTTCTTTCTTTCTTTCATTACTCAACCATCTCTCTATTCCGCATTTCTAGTTTGTTGAGTTTCTTAATTGTCATTATTTCTTGAGGAAACCAATTCACCCCCCCTCTTGGTTGCCATCTTGGGACAACAATTGGTATCAGAGCCTGAGATTTCTTAAACTTAATTGTGAAATTTGATCCACTATGGCAACTTCTTCTTTATCAAACTCTCATGGAAATCTTAACACTATTCTTAGACCCTACTTTGATGGAACTGATTATTCATACTGGAAACACAAAATGTATTTGTTTCTAGACAGTGAAGGGATTGAACTATAGGATTTCATGGAAAGTGAGTGGAAACCTCCCACTTATGAAGCTGACGGTATTCAAGTTCCACTTCCCAAAGCACAATGGTCAACTAGCAATGTCAAAGATCGATTCAAGAACAATAGAGCCACTTCCATCTTGATGAATTCCATTTCAAGAGAAGAAGGTGGAAGAGTTCTACATTTAACTTGTGCACATTGCATTTGGAAAACACTCGAAAACTACCATGAAGGTACGACTCAAGTGAGATTTACCATGAAACAAATGCATGTCCATGAGTATGAGCTATTCAAGATGAAATCAAATGAAAATGTCACTGACATGACCAATCGCTTGCTTGCTATTGTCAATGAATTAAAGAAGTATGGCAAGATATATGATCAAGGTGATGTAAACAGTAAAATCTTGAGAGCCCTAAGAGCTAGAAAAAACTTTGAATCAAAAGTATCATCCATAGAAGAAGCTCATGATCTCAGCACATTAAGAACCGACGAGCTAGTTGGAAAACTACTCACATTTGAGCTACACAGTGAGAAAGAAGAAGATCAAGGTGAAAAAGAAAAGAGAAAACCAATTGCACTCAAAGCAATCAAAGAAGTTGAGAGCTCAAGCAATGAAGGTACTAATGATGAAGATGAAATGACAATGTTCTCAAAAAGAATCAATGAATGGAAAAGGAAGAAAAGATTATAAGCAAACAAAGGTACACTTCCAAAATTCTCCTTCAAAGATAAAGAAAAGAAAAATGAGGTAAAGTGCTATGAATGTGGAAAAACTGGTCACATTAATTCGGATTGCTTCAAATTAAAGAACAAAAGGAAATGGGATAAAGAAAAGAAAAAGTCTCTCAAAGCCACATGGGATGACTATTCTTCAAGTGAAGAAGAAGAAGAAGAAGGAATTGCAAATCTGTGTCTCATGGCTATTAAAGATGACTCCAATGAGGTAAGTACTCAATCCTTTGATCTAGTAGCACATAATGATATAAATAATATAGATGATAGTGATTTGATTGAGCACATGAACTTTAAAATAGAAAAATATTTTTCTAAAATGATGCTCTATAAAGAGAAAAACTCTAAGTTAGAAAAGGATTTTATATGCTTAAAGAACTCTACCTTAGAATTAAAAACCTCAAATGAACACTTGATGAATACGATAGGAGAGTTAAATGAAAACTCACATGACATAGAAAAAGTTATTAAAGAAAATGAAACATTGAAGCATGAACTAAAAGAACTAAAAGAATCAATTTCCAGATTTCATAAAGGAAAGGAAGCATTAAACACATTAATTAATAATCAAAGATCACCTTCCTTAAAATATGGATTAGGATTCAATGGCTCAACCAACATTGCACCAAGCAAACCAACATTTGTAAAAGCATCTACAATTGAAATCTCTGATGTTCATATCAAAGATGCTTGCACCAAGTCTAAAAGTACCAAAAGAACTTCTTATGGTTCACTAGGAAATAAAGCCAAAAATAATTATGCATTTTTGTACACTAAACTTGCACAAAAGAAATCACATACTTGTAGTTGTATGCATAATACTTTAAATACAAAAAGAAAATGCAGAAGTATAGAATGCCATGGCAATGCACATATTGCATGAAATTCGGACACAAAATTTTTTCTTGTTATATAAGAAAGGCTCATCTCAAGTTAGAAGGCACTTTTACTACTAACTATCAAGGACCCAACTTCATGTGGGTACCTAAAAGAAGATGATCACTATTGCCTTGCAGGTATGCCTAAAATCTACTATCAACGAAAGCACATGGCTTGTGGATAGTGGATGCTCAAGGCATATGACTGGGAATGCAAAGCTCTTTACAAGTATTACCTACAAACATGGAGGTAATGTAACTTTTGGAAACAATGCTAAAGGTAAAATTCTTGGTGTTGGCTCCATTGGTTCTATTGGTAAGGATTTAATAGAAGATGTATGGCTTGTTGATGGTTTGAAACATAACTTGCTAAGTGTTAGTCAACTTTGTGATAAAGCATACTTTGTCAATTTTGATTCCAAAGAATGCAAGATCACGAATTCAAATGATATTATCATATTTAAGGGTACTAGAACAAACAACACTTATAATATCAACATACATTCAAATCATACATTTAAATGTTTAATGTCCACTAATAATGATGCATGGTTATGGCATAGAAGACTAGGACATGCTGGTATGGATCAATTAAAATATATCTGTAATGAAAACTTAGTTGATGGCCTACCTAAGATAAAATATGATAAAGATAGGATTTGTGAACCTTGTCAACATGGTAAGCAACATAAAAGCTCATTTAAATCAAAGAGTGTTATAAGCACCTCTAGACCTTTAGAGTTCATTCATTTGGATTTGTTTGGACCAAATAGAGTTACAAGCTTAGGAGGCAAATCATATGCATTTGTTCTTATTGATGATTACTCTAGATTCACATGGGTTAATTTCTTAGCTCAAAAGAATGAAGCCTTTAATTACTTCAAAACGTTTGCAAAAAGAGTTCAAAATGAAAAATGATATGTGATCACATCTATTAGAAGTGATCATGGCAAAGAATTTGAGAATGAAAATTTTGAAGGTTTTTGTAATGAACTTGGCATTTCACATAATTTTTCTGCTCCTAGAACTCCACAGCAAAATGGTGTAGTTGAAAGGAAAAATAGAACTTTAATTGAAATGGCTAGGACAATGCTCCATGAATATGATTTACCATCTTATTTTTGGGCAGAAGCCGTTAATACAGCTTGTTACATTACAAATCGTGTTTACAAAAGGCATTTAACTAATAAAACTTCTTATGAGCTATGGAATGGAAGAATTCCCAGAATTGGATATTTTAGAGTATTCGGATGCAAATGCTTCATATTGAATACCAAGGATAATCTTGGAAAATTTTCATCCAAATCAGATGAAGGCATATTCATAGGATATTCATCATATAGCAAAGCATATAGGGTATTTAACATGAAAACTCTAGTTATAGAAGAAACAATGCATGTTGTATTTGATGAATCATCTAAACGTGATCAAAAGAAAGGTATTACTTTCAATGACCCTGCAGGTACTCTTGAACCTCTTGAATCTATTGATGCTCCAAAGATCAATTAGTATGAACTTGAAGAAAAGACTCAAGATCTACCTAAGGATTGGCAATACAAGAAAGACCATCCTAAGGAACTCATCATTGGAGAAACATCTAAGGGAGTAATTACTAAATCTAAAATTAATCATATAGATGTTAATTTTGCTTTTGTTTCTCAAATTGAGCCAAAGACTGTTGAGGAGGCTTTAAATGATGAAAATTGGATAACTGCAATGCAAGATGAACTTAATCAATTTGAAAGAAATAATGTTTGGCAACTTACTCCTAGACCTACAGATCACTCTATAATAGGATGCAAATGGGTCTATAGGAATAAGCTTGATGAAAATGGTCACATTGTTAGAAATAAAGCAAGATTGGTAGCCAAAGGCTATAATCAAGAAGAAGGTATTGACTATGATGAAACTTTTTCCCCTGTAGCCAGATTAGAAGCTATTAGAATATTACTTGCTTTTGCATGTCACATGAACTTTAAACTCTTTCAAATGGATGTTAAAAGTGCATTTCTAAATGGACTTATAAGCGAAGAAGTTTATGTAGAACAACCTCCTGGTTTTGAAAACTACAAATTTCCTGATCATGTTTTCAAACTTACCAAAGCTTTATATGGATTGAAACAAGCACCAAGAGCTTGGTATGATAAACTTAGTGCATATTTACTTGAAAATGGTTTTTCAAAAGGAAAAGTAGACATAACTCTCTTTGTTAAAAAGGACAAGCATAACATTTTAATTGTACAAGTTTATGTGGATGACATAATATTTGGAGCTACTAATGAAGCCTTGTGCAAAGAATTTGCTTCTTGTATGACTAGGGAATTTGAAATGAGCATGATGGGTGAACTCAAGTTCTTCCTTGGACTGCAAGTCAAGCAATGTGAAGATGAGATCTTCATCAACCAATCCAAATATACAAAAGAACTCATCAAGAAATTTGGAATGGATGGCTGCAAAACTAGCAAAACTCTTATGATCACATCCTTAAAATTAGGTAAAGATGAAAATGGTAAAGCAGTAGATGAGAAGAAATATCGAGGTATCATCGGATCACTACTTTACTTAACCGCTTCTAGACCTGATATAATGTATAGTGTATGTCTTTGTGCTAGATTTCAAACTTGTCCTAAAGAATCACACTTGAATGCCACTAAGAGAATTTTGAAATATTTGAGTGGTACAATGCATTTAGGACTTTGGTATCTTAAAAACACATCATTTCATATCATAAGCTTTTCAGATGCAGATTATGCTGATAGTATCTTAGATAGGAAAAGTACTACAGGAGCATGTTACTTTCTTGGTAATTGTCTAGTTTCTTGGCATAGTAAGAAACAAGCATCGGTTGCTTTATCCACAACGGAAGCCGAATATGTTGCAACATGTTTTTGTTGCACACAAGTATTATAGATGAAACAACAATTGCTTGACTATGGTAAAGTATTTAACAATATCTCCATTAAATGTGACAATACTAGTGCTATCAATTTGTCTAAAAATCCTATCCAACACTCTATATCCAAACATATAGATATTAGACATCATTTCTTGAGAGAAAATGTACAAAATCAGAATATAATCCTAGAATTTATAGATACACAAAATCAACTGGCTGATATCTTTACAAAACCCTTGAATGAAGATAGACTTAACTTCATTAAACTTAATTTAGGAATGATTGATGGAATCACTTTGAATTAATAAAAAATTGCCTATCAATGAAGTTTCTATGTGCATAAACTTTTTGCAAATCTTCCATCTTTCCTTGACTCTTTCATTTCTAAGTCAGTCGCGTTCGCTCCAGTGTCCTTAGTGCTCGCTATCTCGTCTGCCAGATTCATTCAAATAAAAATCTCTGAGCGCGGTCGAGAAAATTTGTGCGCGGACGCAATAATTTGAACAGTTTCGACCGTTACAGACAATTTCTTCACCCGTGAGCACACTGATCTTGCTAATGGTCGCTAGACCACATTTCGCGATCGCACCCTTTTAAATCTGCGACCACACTCTGTACACTCTGCTCGAAATTTTGTAACCGTTGGCTGTATGACAGGTCTCAACTCTTAACTTTCAACAGTCATAAATGACTATTTTCTTAATTTCTTCTATTTAAGAGTATGATACATTAGTTTCTTGGATATTTTGCTTCTTACAGCATATAAATTTCCCTCTAAATCTCGAAAATCCTCTCAAAATCATCTGCTTCTCAAAACACCCTCTGTTTTCCAGTTTTCTTCTTATTCTTCCTATTCTGATGGCTCCCAAAAAGAAGATAACCTCCAAAGTAAAAGGAAAAGGAAAGAGATCTTCAGGAATCACAATAAGAGAACCTATAGATGATCCTCCATCTCCTCCACAGTCTAGAAGAGGTGAGAAAATTCACAAACCTCACCACCAAACCTCTGAGGAAGATGTGAGATATGCCATGCTGAAGAGAAAGAAAGTTGAGGGAACTAAATCTCCTTTTGGTGGGATGCTCTCTGCCCTGAATATCAAGAACGAGATTGAAAGATTACTAGATGTTCTTGGATGGAGAAAGTTTGTATTTCCTGAGGAGGTAGGTTATTCCAGTTTAAGCAAGGAATTCCTTATGTCTTTCCAAATAGAGAAGAGTGCTAACTCTGCACTGGGATGGTATGGGGTTAGATTTAAGTTATTTGATCAATACCAAGCCTTAACCCTAGAAGACTTTGGCAAAATCTGGGACTTTCCTGCTGATGGTATAACCTCCTACAACAATCAAACCTTTTCCAACCAAACACTCTCTGCATTCTGGCAAGAAATTTCTGTGGAAACATCTTTTGAAAAAGAATCAAAAGCCAGACACATCAAATCCCTCACCCATTGGATGCTTCATAGGATTATCACCTACACCATCCATCGAAGAGCTGATGGGAATGAAAAGGTAACAAAAAGAGACCTCATATTTTTATATGCTTTCACCCACAACATCCAAATGAACACAACCAAGTTCTTGATTGACACCCTCTATCATCATGCAGTTACAAGAACTGGAACTTTCTTCTTATCCTCACAAATAACTCAAATAGCTAGGCACCTGAACGTACTAAATGATCTGAACTTAGCTACATTGAGAAACCCTTTCAATCTTGCCTCTAGTGCCATCACTATTGACTATCTAGAACATGTTGGATGTGTAAGGAAGATTGAAGGTACATATGTATTATTTTGGCAAAAAAGGAGTTGTGGATAGACAAAAGAAGAGGCCAAGGTACACAATTGAGGAAGAGGGAGACTCTCTGGAAGTTGCTGTGGAATTACCTCCAAAAGCTGCTTCATCAAAAACTACTCAAGAAACTACCTCATCCTCTACACAACTCATCCTCAATGCTATCAAATCTCTCTCCAGGAAACTCTCTAGATTCAAGAAAAGTGTCTCCAAGAGATTCCATCACTTGAACAAGAGAATTGACCTTATATCTCACATGCATCATGATCTCTATGATATGCAAGGAAAACTGGACTTGCCTCAATGCAATCTTGAAGATTGGAATATAAGTGATCATACACAAAGTGTTCCTAAAGAAGAAGAGTCCATTAGTACCAGCTCTACCTCTTTTGCTCCTCTTGATAAAGGAAAAGCTCCTTTAGTAGAAGAAGAGATAGATGAGGATGATGATTCTGAATAGTTTGCATTTTCAAGATGTTTAGTCTCAATAGTTTACATTCTCATGTTTGTTGCTTGATATGTTTACTATATATTTGTAGCTTGATATGTTTACTTTCCTCTATCTTTTAATAAACAAGATGTTTAGTAGCTTAACTTCTTGCTTTCTGTTATGCATTTTGCCTATGACAATGGGGGAGAAATAGTAAACAACTTGGAACTTGGAATGATTGTTTAACCATGATTCAATGCACCAAGATAATCAAACAATATCAATGCACCAAGATATACTTAACCATGATTCATGCATATGTTAAGGGGGAGCATTTTAGACTTATTATATTTTTTTATTTATCATTCCATTTGAATTGTCAAAGTCAAAATGGGGGAGATTGTTAGACAAATGATCTCAATTTTGATCCTTGACAACTCAAATTGAATGATCCATTTAACATGTGTTTGGAGAATCTTGTTGCAGGCTTAGGTTGCTTCAAATAAAGCTGAACAGAATACTTATAGCTGTGAATACTCGAATTTTGAGGCTCGAAAAGCCGATTTTCTCAGACTGCAGACGACCGAGCCAGACCAGAGGTCTACGGTAAAGTTCACTGAAAGTATGTCTTCATGGTACTTGAAATGTCCGGAATGACACGAGGATCATGGATATGGTCCCAGAATATTTTTTGGAGGTCTGTAGCTCCCGAAAAATCATTTTGAACGAAAAACGTGTGAGTTTTTGTGCCATTTTGGGGGATGAACTGCCGGGACCGGCTGTCCGACCGCCGACGGCGGAGGTCGGCGGTCCGATCACCGTCGACTGCGGCGGTCCGACCGCCAGAACCGGCGATCCGACCTCCAACCCCGGTGGTCCGACCGCCGCCGTTTCTGCTTTTCCTTTTTCCCGGGCTGGTCACTTCCACGGCGGTCCGACCACCGTCCAGTCTGAATTTTTGTCTATAAAAGGCCTCAACTTTTCAGAAAAAGGGTTCAGCTTTTTCGGGTGGGCCTCGTTCTGACGAACTCTCTATTTTCACACGCTTAAGAACTCTTCTTGGACTTTTCTTTGCATAAATCTAACCATGTGCTGCAGGAATCAAGAATCATAATCCAAGGTCTAAGAAAACAAGATCTGGAACTTCGAAGTGGGAGAATCCTAAACAAGGTAGTATCCTAGTTCATCATTTTTCAATCCAAGCATGTCCTAAACATTGCACCTTCTTCTCAATTTCTTTCCGGTCAAAGACCTAATCCTTTTAGGTCTAAGGCCTAATTAACTAATCAATCAACATTTCGGCATGAAGCCACGAATGAATTAATCTTTTTGGCACGGAGCCTAAATTGCATTCTTTTTGGTACTAAGTATCCAAATTTCATCAAAATTGGCACTAAGTGCTCAAAATCTCACAATTTTGGCAAAAAGTCCGACAATGCACGAAGCATACACACATGCATAATGCATAATTGCCTTTAAATAGGCTTTTCCGAACTACATGGGCTTTGATCTCTCATAAAAATGAGAGTATGTAGGCATATTTGGGATTCACCCCAAAAGCAAGTCCTTAATTTACTAACAATCTGCTTGTCTTCTTTTCTTCGTCCCTTTTGGGTTTGTTTCTTTTGGGCAAATTAATCAAATACATGACATAGTCCCCGAATCCTCCTTGGGTTCGTGGATTAGAAACCTTTACATTGGATGCATTAATTGGAGTCAAACAAGGGTTTTCTTAGTTTTTCCCTTTGAACAGAAAAAACTGAGTGGCGACTCCTAACAACAAGTGGACGTTCATCCTAATCCTTTTCGGGTGGAATCCGAGGTTCACAATTTGGCGACTCCACTGGGGACCATAAAAATGATTTATGGGATCTTAGTGGACTACAATTGTTTATTTGACTAACTTGCCCTTCTTTAGGGTACTTTTATTTATTTTGCAGGGTACCTTAGCAATATATATCCTTTCCTTAAGGATATTTGAATAAAATTGACAAAAGGAATCTTTTTCCTTTGATGGACCCCTTTTTTTGATTAATTGTGCATTTGTTTTGTCATTTAGAGAATCTTTTTCTCTTGCATTATATTGGGGAATCATTTTCCTCCATCGCATAAAAAATTGTTTTCAAATGAATTTCTTCTCTCTCTGTTCAAAATTCTGAGTCTGGATAGCAAGTAGCGCTGACCGGCAGGTCTGGATAGCAAGTAGCGCTGCGGACAGCCAAAGCGTCCTCCCTGTTGTCGCAAACCATTCCAATCCTTTTGGAATGGCCCATGAGTAAACGTACTGTTGGACCCACGCGAAACTCTTTGTTTCACATGTGGTTAGGTATATCTTACTCAAGACTCAAGGGTCCCTATTATAAGCCTATTCTCTATTTTTCATGTAACAATAGAACCCTCCCTTAGGTTGTATGTACCCAATAATAGTGCCACATTCCATTAAAATGAATTATGATGTGATGAGGTGCATTCATGCAACATAACAACATTATTTTGGGGAAAACCTTTTGATACATACAAGCGAACCAAGAGTCTTCCTACCCTACACACTACCCTGATCCTTTACCCTTAACCTTTGCAGGTACCCACTATCCGTGTGCCTTCACCTACACAAGCTACACCAACTCCAACTGTGCAATCACCCACAAGTCCTACTGCCCCAACTTCACCAACTACTCCAATTACTGAAATGGCTACTATTGAACAGATTAAGGCCTTGCTAGATGGACAGGTTAAGAAAATTGAAGCTAGGATGCAAGAAAGAATTGATGAAGCTTTGACTGCCCAAAGGGAAGCCATCTTAGCCGAATTGGGAGGGGTACTAAAGACAACCACTACTCCTGGAAATCTAGGGAAAGAACCTATTGTGGGGCAAACTAGTACCCCCATGACTGCTCAAAATAATACCCCTGTCATCAACTTGGAGGATCCACCCTCTAAGAATGCTACTGAAACTGATGAACTAAAAAAGAAACTTGAATTGCTTGAAAGGTCAATCACTGCCATGAAAACTCATAAAGAGGTGGTAGACATGGATTCCTTATCCTTGTTTCCCCAAGCTAGGTTGCCTCCAAAATTCAAGATGCCTGGGATGGACAGATTTGATGGGACTACTTTCCCTAAAACCCACCTGAAGATGTATGTGGGGGTTTTAAGCCCTTGGGGTTTAAATGACGAGCTCTTTGCTCAACTCTTCCAACAATCCTTAACTGGTGCTGCCCTTAAATGGTTTGTAAGCCTGGATCGTGCCAAGATTAGGACCTGGGAAGACATCTGCAATGCATTTAACACTCAATACCACTACAATATTGAGGTAGATGTCACTCGAAGGGAGCTTGAGACTACCAAGCAAAACAACAATGAACCCTTCTCCTCGTTCCTTACGAGGTGGAGAGCGAAGGCTGCCAAATGATCAATCGCCCTTCAGAACAGGAGCAGATTGATATTATAATCAATAATTTAAGGCCTACATATCAAGCTCAACTGCAAACCCAATACCTACCTACTTTCAAATCGCTCATTGCGACTGCAACTAAGGTAGAAGATTTGATACAATTGGGTAAGATAGTGGATGAGGGAGCTACTTCAAAGTATAAGAAACAGGGCCAAGTTGCTTCCTCAAGCAAGGTCAATGAAGTGGCCAATATTGCCCCTGCAAATCCTTTACGTGTGGGCAATCTTAGGCAGAGAAATCAGCCAAGAAGGCAATATACCGACCTTGGGATGCCCCTCCATCTGGTATTTAAAAAAGCCATGGAAGGAAAGTACTTGAAGCCTTTGGACCCAAGGCCTCCTCCAAACCCATTACCCTCCAATTATAGGGCCAATGAGTACTGTGAATACCACCAAGGAAATGAGCATAGAACAGACGCTTGCTGGACTCTGAAAAACCGCATCCAAGATCCGGTGGATAGTGGTGACATCATTCCTCTCAGGAGTCAACCAAACATTAATACTAACCCTTTGCCCAATCATTGCATCCACGCCATCACTGTGGAAGAAGAGTTGTTTGATCCTTTCAAACTTCTCTTGGAAATGAATGAAGTATGTGTGCTGGATCTGAATGACCTCGCTAAAGAGGTCGATGCTTTGACAAGAAGTGGAAGGCAATATCAGCCACTTGACTTGGGAAAAGCCCCTAAAACCCCAAATCACCCATATTAGAAGACGCCAGAACCAAAAGAAGACCCTGTCCTCTCTCAGCTTAAACAAACTCAAGCTAAGGTGTCAATTTGGGAGCTCCTTGCTTCCTCATTCCCACACCGTCAGGCTCTCAGTAAAGCTTTGAGTCAGCTTGATACATCAGTAGACACAAGCCCAGAAGCTTTGGTGGCCACTTTGACCCAATCAACCAAGGCATTGAGTATCAGGTTTTCTGATGTAGATTTACTAGAAGACGGTAAGAAACACAATGATGCTCTATACATCACCATACAGACTGGGGGAAAGACTGTGCCCATGGTTCTCATTGATAATGGGTCAGCCTTAAATGTATGTCCCTTGAAAGTAGCAAGCTGTCTGGGATTGGAGGCTGCAGATCTTACCCCTTCTGATCAAATTGTTAGAGCATATGATAACACTCGAAGAGAAATTTTGGGTGTTGCTACTCTAGAAGTTGCTATTGGACTGGTGAAGATGGGAGTGCCGTTCCAGGTCATTGATGTACCCGCGAGCTTTAATCTCCTCCTTGGAAGGCCGTGGATTCATCAGAATAATGTTGTACCTTCTTCATTACATCAAAAGCTTAAGTTCCCTTTTGAAGGAAAAATCATCACTATTAAAGGAGACACATGTGAAATCAACAAGAAAACCATGGATCAGTCTCTCTTTGAGGTTGTTCCTGGTGAAACTGCTATGGCCTTGACTGGGTTCCATTATGACACTGTTCAATGCATCGAAGGAGAGAGGCCCAAAGGGCCATTTATCCTATATGACTTTGGGGGGATCCAAATCAATTGCCTGGTTGGAATGATGTTGAAGGTAGGTCTGCTACCCGGGATGGAAATGATCAAGTCCGGGAAAAAATTATCCATAGTGTGGCCATGGGAAGAGCCTAAGAATAAGGAAACTTTTGGCTTGGGGTACAAACCCACAGACGAGGAGATAGAAGAGTTTGAGCATGGGAAGAAGAAAAAGAAGACTTTGGGGGCAAAAAGCCTCAAAATGCGCCCTTACTTTAGAACTCTGAATGGTCACTTCTGCAAACCTGGGAAAGCAGTTCCTTACTGTGGTTTCCAGGAGTCATTCTATTCTCCTATGACTGGAAAGAAGTTACCGGGTTTTGAGATGTTCACTGATGTTTTAGCCATAAAGGAAGAAGAGCCAGAACCTATAACTGACCCACAAGTGGAAGATTTCATGCGGCCTAGTCTCTTTGATGAGGTTGCTATGATAACCAATTTTGAAGACAAAAGGGACTTCACGAAGTTGATCAAGACAACAGATGGACCACTGATGAACTGGTATGCTGAGGAGGGACAAGTGGCTATATTCAAACCTAGTCATGTGTCATACCCTGAACCTGAGTATTGTACCGAGTCAAATCTTGAGTCAAACACCGAGTCAGAGTCCAGTTCTGAGTCTTCCTTAGCTTCAGGAATAGAAAACCCTGATGTCGAATGTAATGTAATTCTGGAGGATGACTCCGACATTATTAATGAAACTGTTCAAGTTCTTGGTTACCCTGTGTCTTTTGCTTTCCAAGTATTATCTAGCAAAAATGAAATAAATGAAATAGAAGGAATAAATGAAAAGATAATAATTGGCAAAGAAAATGAATATACATACATTGCATATGATTGTGTGAATAAAGAACAAGTTGTTGAGTGCATCAGAAGGTATGCCGACTGCTTCATATGGAAGACAAGTGATGTCACGGGAATAGACCCAGCCATAGCAGTTCATAAGATTCCGCTATACCCGGATGCAAAGCCGGTTAAGCAGAAGTTGAGAAGAATGAAGCCAGAATGGTCTTTGAAAATTAAAGAAGAGGTTGCCAAGCAACTGGATAATAGGTTCATAGAACCAATTGCCTACCCTTCCTGGTTGGCGAACATTGTGCCGGACCCGAAGAAAGATGGAAAGGTCAGGATGTGTGTTGACTACAGAGACTTGAATAAGGCTTGTCCCAAGGATGATTTCCCACTACCACATATTGATTTGCTAATAGACAGGATGGCTTGACATGTGATGGTTTCCATGACTGACCTTGCGGTTGGGTACAATCAGATCATGGTGCACCCACCAGTCAAAGAGAAGACAGCTTTCATTACAGAATGGGGCACTTTCTGCTACAGGGTTATGCCTTTTGGATTGATAAATGTAGGGGCTACCTACCAAAGGATGGCGACAACAGTCTTTCATGACATGATTCACAAAGAAGTAGAAGTGTATGTTGACGATATGATTGTTAAGTCAAAATCTCCAGAAGAACACGTTGAAGCACTTGAGAAGTTCTTCCTTAGACTTCGTAAGTACAATTTGAAGCTTAATCCTGCAAAGTGCCTCTTTGGAGCAACATCAGGCTTATTTTTAGGATAGTTGGTCAGCAAGAAAGGAATAGAAATTGATCCAGCAAAGTCAAAGGCTATTCTGGAAATGCCTCCACCAAGAACAGAAAAGGAGATTCAAGGTTTGCTAGGTAGATTACAGTATATCAGTCGATTCATATCGCAGTTGGCAGAGACTTGTGGTCCTATCTTTAAGCTACTAAGGAAAGGTGCTTCACAAGAATGGAATGAAGACTGCCAGATGGCCTTCGACAAGATTAAAGAATACTTGTTAAGTCCGCCAATTCTACAACCTCCCAGAATGGGAAAACCTCTGCTCTTGTATTTGTCCGTAACAGATGAAGCCATGGGTGCAATGCTAGCTCAAGAGGCCGAAGGTACAAAGGTAGAAAATGCAATTTACTACTTCAGCAAGAGGATGCTGGACTATGAGTTAAAGTATAACAAGATTGAGAAGTTGTGTTTAGCGTTGTATTGGACCTGCACGAAGTTACAACACTACTTGTCTTCTTACACTACTTGTGTCATCACAGAACAGAGTCCCTTGAAATTCCTTATGGAGAGGCCTGTTTTGGACAGCAAAATGGCAAAGTGGGTGTCAACATTGGCAGCTTTTGACTTAAAATTCATTCAAAGGAGAGCTGTGAAAGGTGGGGCAATAGCTGACCAGTTAGCAGAATTACCCGTAAAAGGCGAGATGCGAGAAATGAATTTCCCTGACGAAGACCTCTTGAATGTGGAAAGAAGTGTTTGGGAGATGTATTTTGATGGGGCATCCAATTATCATGGAAATGGAATTGGGATTGTGTTCAAAACTCCTTGCGGAGAATACATTCCCTTTGCAGTTAAACTCGACTTTAGCTGCACAAACAATGAAGCAGAATATGAAGCTTGCATCAATGGGCTCGAAGCCGCTTTGGAATTGAATTTTAAGAACCTAAAGGTCTACGGTGATTCTATTTTAATAGTATTACAAGCTTTAAGGAAATGGAAAATAAGAGAAGAGCGTTTGGTTCCTTACCTACAACGCCTTGATCATTTGGCACAACAATTCGATGATCTGTCCTTTGAATATCTCCCAAGAGCAAACAATCAGTTTGCTGATGCCCTGGCTACTTTAGCTTCCATGATCAATATCAAGGAGGGGAAAGCCATTCGTCCATTGAAAGTTCAACTTCAGAAGCAACCTACCCACGTAATGCATTTGACCGATGGTAAACCATGGTTCTGGGATATCAAGAGTTATCTCAAGGATGGAAGTTATCCGGAGGGATCATCAAGGGTTGATCAGAGAGCAATAAGGCAGCTAGCCACGGTTTACATTCTTAATGGAGATATCCTCTACAAAAGAAGTTGGAATGGATTGCACCTAAGGTGTATAAATGAAGCAGAGGCTAAGCAGATAATGGAAATGGTGTATGGTGGCGAATCAAGACCGCACATGTATGGGATCGCCTTGGCTCGAAAAATAGCCAATCTAGGATATTATTGGTCCACCATGAATACAGACTGTGTGGCATTTATGCAAGAATGCCATCAGTGTCAGATATTTGCTAAGCTGCAGAAGCAACCTCCCGTTGCCCTGAATCCAATCACTTCTCCATGGCCCTTCGCTACTTGGGGAATAGATATAATTGGCAAAATACATCCTAGAGCTTCGAATGGACATCAGTTTATCTTGGTAGCGGTGGATTACTTCACGAAGTGGGTTGAAGCAGCTTCCTATACAGAATTAGACGCCAAAAAGGTAGCACAGTTTGTCCGAACCAACATCCTTTATCGGTACGGAACGCCATTTGAGATTATCACTGATAATGGAACTCATTTCCAAGCAGAATTTGCTAAACTCTTGAAGGATAAGAAGGTCCAGCATCATAAGTCCTTTCCTTATAGACCTCAAACAAATGGAGCTGTAGAAGCAGCAAATAAGTCTATAAAGGTCATCATACAAAAAATGATCAAGGGACATAGGGGTTGGCATGAGAAGTTACCATTGGCCTTATGGGGATATAGAACATCAATTAGAACTCCTACTGGGGCAACCCCGTATTCACTGGTGTATGGAATGGAAGCAGTACTCCCCATTGAACTGGAAGTTCAATCGGCAAGGATAATTCAAGAAAGTCAGATAAATGAAGCTGAATGGATTAGCAATTATTATCATCAGTTGTTGGGTTTGGATGAAAAAAGATTTCAAGCTCTCCATCAGATTCAAGGGTATCAGAGGCGAATGGCCAGACATTTCAACAAAAAGGTCAAAGATCGAAAGTTGGAAGAAGGTTGTTTGGTTCTGAAAGAGATCAGAACACCTGTTATAGATCCTCGTGGAAAGTTTCGTCCTCTTTGGGTTGGACCCTACATTGTAAAGAAAATACTTTCCGGCGGAGCCGTCATCTTGTCTAATTTGGATGGTCTGGAGTTCACAAACCCATGCAATCTGGATCAATTAAAGAAATATTATGTATAATCATGCATTGTAAGGAACTACATTAGACCTGATTCTCGCAAACTAATTCGAGATATGTAGGCAACTCTCCTTGAGCACGGTCTAAATTTTAATGAAAATCATTGATTCATTTTTCTTTTTCCAATATATATATATATATAAAGAAAAATCCCGCTAAGTCAAAAACCCACAAAGGGCGGCTTAGGCAATAGTGGGGCTCGCTAAGTCGAAAACCTGCAAAGGGCGGCTTAGGCAAGAATGGGTAAGAGCTCGCTAAGTTGAAAATCCAAAAGGATGGCTTAAGCAAAAATTAGAGCAAGTAAATAAAATAGACAATGCTTGGAAAGCAAATAAAAGAGTCATTCATTCCGAAAAGAGGGACTAAATCCTGCACCTCCTACGTGGGGCAGAGTCTTCGGTATCTTCCTTAGCTCCGGAGCTCTCTGCAACATCTATCTTCTCATCGTTAAGAGGAACCACCTCCTCTCCCTCCATCTCCTACAGTAATGCATGCCTCCTTGGCTTTTCAATTGGCCAAACTTTGGCTATAAACCAAGTCCCATACTCTGAAGCAGGCTAGACAAGGGAAGGCTCTGCAAAAGGTCTGATCATCTGATGGTTCCTAACCCAAGTTTGAAGAGCAGCTCGAGTAACTCCGGGCGTAATAGGGGCAGCAACAGTAAGCCCAACAGGAAGAGAAACCCTCTGATCAATCCCCATCTGCCTAATCATGGGGCAAAGCTTTAAATCTCCAAAGCCAGGGTCACGGTTGAAAAGAAACCCAGCTAACAGGCAGAAAATAAAAGCTCGCATCCTATGCTTCAGTTGAATCTCATCTTCAAAATTAGCAGTCAGGAATGCATCAATCAAAGGAAGCAACATCGCCTTATTCCCATCCACAATCATAGCTTGAGCTTAAGGCATTGTAAAGTTGAAAAGCCTCTGAAAAGACCCCACATAGCCAATTTGAACCTCATGCCTTACAAGAGGAGCATTTGGGTCACATCCAATAATTGAGTAGAATTCCTCAAAAAGAGGACACATCTCCTCCATCCGGGCACCAAATCTGAAGACGTGAGCTTGGGAATCCCAAAATCTGATATAAGCATGCAAGAAATCCCAATCTACAGCTACGCCTCTAAGAGTAGCAACAGCTTTCAACCCATATCTACACATATTGATCCTTTCCACCTTTTGAAGACTCTTGGTCCAGTTGTGCATGCAATGGTTGTAAAGAAGCAAATAAATACCTTTATGAAAATAAAAGGGGACATCTAGCATGCATATGTACTGTTTGTGCTAAACAAAAGTGCAGGTACATAAAAGTCAGAATACAATCAGAGAAAAATCAGAAGTGTTGCAAGCAATCCAGAAATACCAAAAGGAGGGTCTTTTACCCCTCGCTCAAAATTCACTCTTCAGAAGGCCACTGGATCCCATAAATCATTTTTATGGTCCCCAGTGGGGGGCAATTGTGAATACTCGAATTTTGAGGCTCGGAAAGCTGATTTTCTCAGACTGCAGACGACTGAGCCAGACTAGAGGTCCACGGTAAAGTTCACCGAAAGTATGTCTTCATCGTACTTGAAATGTTCGGAATGACGCGAGGATCACGGATATGGTCCCGGAATATTTTTTGGAGGTCTGTAGCTCCCGAAAAATCAGTTTGAACGAAAAACGTGCGAGTTTTTGTGCCATTCTGGGGGATGAACCGCCAGGGCTGACGGTCTGACCGTCGACGGCGGCGGTCCGATCACTGTCGACCGCGGCTGTCTGACCGCCAGAACCGGCTGTCCGACCGCCGCCGTTTCTACTTTTCCTTTTTCCGGGGCTGGTCACTTCCACGGCGGTCCAACTGCCGTCCAATCTGAATTTTTATCTATAAAAGGCCTCAACTTTTCAGAAAAAGGGTTCGGCTTTTTCGGGTGGGCCTCGTGCTGACGAACTCTCTATTTTCACACGCTTAAGAACTCTTCTTGGACTTTTCTTTGCATAAATCTAACCCTGTGCTGCAGGAATCAAGAATCATAATCCAAGGTCTAAGAAAACAAGATCTGGAACTTCGAAGTGGGAGAATCCTAAACAAGGTAGTATCCTAATTCATCATTTGTCAATCCAAGCATGTCCTAAACATTGCACCTTCTTCTCAATTTCTTTCCGGTCAAAGACCTAATCCTTTTAGGTCTAAGTCCTAATTAACTAATCAATCAACATTTCGGCATGAAGCCATGAGTGAATTAATCTTTTTGGCACGGAGCCTAAATTGCATTCTTTTTGGTACTAAGTTTCCAAATTTCATCAAAATTGGCACTAATTGCTCAAAATCTCACAATTTTGGCAAAAAGCCCGACAATGCACGAAGCATACACACACATGCATAATGCATAATTGCCTTTAAATAGGCTTTTCCGAACTACATGGGCTTTGATATCTCATAAAAATGAGAGTATGTAGGCATATTTGGGATTCACCCCAAATAGCAAGTCCACAATTTACTAACAATCTGCTTGTCTTTTTTTCTTCGTCCCTTTTGGGTTTGTTTCTTTTGGGCAAATTAATCAAATACATGACATAGTCCCCGAATCCTCCTTGGGTTCGTAGATTAGAAACCTTTACATTGGATGCATTAATTGGAGTCAAACAAGGGTTTTCTTAGCTTTTCCCTTTGAACAGAAAAAACTGAGTGGCGACTCCTAACAACAAGTGGATGTTCATCCGAATCTTTTTCGGGTGGAATCCGAGGTTCACAATAGCGGTCGCACAAAACCTGAATACGACCGCACCATTCAAATAAAGGATGAAACCTTATCACAGTAGGTTTCGCGGTCAGAAACCCGACCTCAGTAACGACCGCACTTAAAGAAGACCGACCGTCCCAAGTTATGGACGACCGCTACCCAAGGAACTCAAATCATTCTAATCACAGTAAGGTTCGCGGTGACAAGAACGGCGAATGATACGGCCTCGCTTATCACTTTAGCGACCGCTCATTTATATTCGCGACCGCTCTACCAATTCAAGAAAAATTTGCTTAAAGAGACAGTAGTGTTCGCGTCCTCAGGTGCGTCCAGAAGTTCGACGCGAGTATCTTAACTCGACCGCGAGATGTCACCTAGGGCGACCGCGACATTCATATTTTGGCGGACATCTTTTCTGCCCAGTCAAAGAATGCCACGTGTGATGACCATTTTAAACCCACTTCAACATTCAAAAAGGGCGACCGCACCTTTGTTATGCGCGACCATCCCGACAACCGCAGCATGGGCAAGATTCCTGCTGCAGAGCACTCAAATTCGACCGTTGAAGCATTTTTAAACTCAGTGACCGTACCTTGTCCAAGGACGACCGCTTATGACAATAGCGTGACCATTCTTATATGAAGGACGACCGCGAAATGCTTCGGACAGTTTAAAGAAGAAGGTCTAAACTGCCAAGACTTTATTCTCACTATCAATAACGGCTAGTAAGATCACATTGGCTATAAATACATTGCTTCTATAAGAAAAGAAAAGAATGAGAAGCAAGAAAAAAAGAATTTCATAGCCAAGCAACAAACTTTCTTTTACTTAAACTCACATTTGAATTGTAATGAATGTTAGGTGTAAGCATTGAAAACACCATTGTATAAGTTTGAGTGTGAGCTTGGAAAACACTTGGGTTGTGAGAGTAAGCCTTGTAAAACTCTTGTTTGGGTTGTGAGAGTGAGCCTTAAAAACTCCTTTAAAGGTTCTTGAGTGTAAGCCTTAGAAAAACACTTGTGAAGTTAGGTGTGAACTTGTGAAAACACCAAAGTTGGAAGTGAGCTTGTAAAAACTTAAAAGATTAGTGGAACCTTAACAAGTTGTTAAGGAAGTGGATGTAGGATTGAAGTAAATCCGAACCACTATAAATCTTGTGTGTTCTTTCTTTCTTTCATTACTCAACCATCTCTCTATTCCACATTTCTAGTTTGTTGAGTTTCTTAATTGTCATTATTTCTTGAGGAAAAAAATTCACCCCCCCCTCTTGGTTGCCATCTTGGGACAACATACTTGAACAAGATCAAACAATTCAAGCATTAATATTTAGTTTCCCAGAGTTACTCACACTTGGCTCAGAGCAAAAACCAATTATTAACATAAATATCAACCTGAAATAATTGGACACGTCTTCCTCTCTAAAAGTGCTATCAGCAGGGAAAGTCAAGTATATCTGTCTTGACGCCGGGTTAATAAGATCGTTCCGATCAAGACGAGATCACCCAAATTTGTGCATATCCTCGCCCACCATTAAAGTAGCAGCAGCAGCAGCCCTGCGCAAATTTCACCAAACAATCACAGGCCATAGTCTTCAAATTAAATAACAACATATATATATGCGCATGCGTACCTCTGGCTATCATTTTGCTGGTGTTGGAGGAGGAAGTTCACAGACTTAGGCGAGAAAGGGAATGAAGAAGCAGAACCCATGAGTTGAGAAGAGCCAGCTAACCTTTGTTGATAAGCAAACTTTGATCTAAGCATTTCTTGTCACTGTTCCATCATCTCAATTTTGTTAGGTGACCCAACAACAGTGGTACCATCTGCTTCTCCACTTCCACCATGTACAAACCTACAATTACTCCCATTTTTACAGTACCCTCTAGCAAAGTAAAGACAAGGCCTCCATAGAAAACCAGTAACGGAATCCTCAGAGCTCAAGATATCACTAATGGAGCAGCTTCGGCGGTGAAGAGGTCCATCCCAATAGGATGGGAAAAGCGTAGACTCGGTACCAGCAGCAGTTGGACTTAACAAAGAACCGAGTTGATGGTATACAAGATATGGGCTTTTAGGGCCAAGATTTGATGAGGTATCATTAAGAAAAGAAAGCTGGTCTTAGAGCTGAAACTCATCTATCAAATCAGACCCTCCACTAGCATAGAAGGGTGTAGAGGCAGGATTAAGCGAACTACCACTGAGACTAATAAAGTCATCAGGTTTTGGAAGGTCAGAGACAGCACTCCAGGACGAAGAAACACTTGAGGAAGGATTTGGGATAGTAAGAGGTGGTGGAATATTCAATCCAAGCCTTGAAGAAGAGGAACTTTGCATCGAGATTACCGGGTTACTTGAAAAAAGAGGAGATGGGGATGTAGAAGAAGGATTTGTAGGAGAGTTGAGTCCCAGTTCTTTCCTAGCCTTGAGGATCACAGAGTGAACAAGAGCTTCTGGACCAAAAGGTAACCTAATCATTTCTTTTTCACCATGGTCTTGAATCGACAGGAGACCCATAATTTTAGAGGCATTTTCTGGGTCTAGGTTTTGGATTCTTGAGAACACAAGTCTTGTTGCCTCACAACCATCCATATTGTCAGAATTTGAGTTTGGTAGTGGGTTCCACACCAAACCCACACCCCTCCGCACAAAGCTTTTTCTTTTTGCTAACAGAAACTTGTATTCTTTTCTTGGATTGGTGGTAGTGAGTATGCTCTATCTTTATAAGTAAAACTTCTTTCTCAACCACAAACTCTACCTACCAACTTGAAAGAAAGAGTATTGATAGTAGTAGTAGTAGAATGTGTTTCTCCCTTATTTCTGCAAAAACCAAGAAACAAAGAAAATAAAAATAAAAGGAAAGAAGAAGAGAAAGGAAAGAAAGCGTTCAAAAGGAGTATTCCCGTGTGGTGATTGAAAGGAGGAAACTAGCAAGAATAGAGGAGGAAGAAAATAGTTGCATGTGTTAAAAACAAAAGAAAATTTTGGTTGTTGAATTTCTTAATAAAGCAAACCATGAACAAAAGATAGTTGAATTTCTTCATAGAGTAAACCATGAACAAAAGATAGAACAACAAAAGTAGGAGCAAAGACGATATCAGTCTATTCTCTTTGCTTTCTCTTTTTACTTTTATTTTTATTTTATTTATTTTGGCTTTTTCTTCTAAGTTAATACTCAAAGCAATAGAAACTTATGAACACAGACTAAAAAATACGGTGTACCCATGAAAGAAGGGCCTTTCTTTCTCTCTAGCTACCGACCAAGAAGATTCAACAGACTCTATTGAATTTGCTTCTCTCTTATGAATCAGTTTCTCAAATTTACTACAAAAGCCAGACCACCGCCTTCTTTCTAGGCTGGTTGCAGAATCGAGCAGCAGCAGCAGCAACGACAGCAGAAGAACCATCAATTGCCTCACTCCTGCTGCTCTCTCTCTTACCACTTCCTCTCTCCTATATGAATAATAATGTTATAATAATTTTATAAAAAATAAATTAAACAAAAACGAAAGACTAGGTTGAGTGGCAGCGAGAGACTTTCAAGCAGTTGGGAATTTGGGTGCCATTGAGTGGATCCAGATCTATGCCTCTAATAATGGACGTTCTTTCGCCAAGCTTTTGACACACTAAAAAAAAAGCTTCTAATTTCTTCTCTCTCTCTTCCAATCAAGCAAAGATAGTTTCGGAGACCAACATGGCAACATTACATTCATGGGACCGTTCCTGATTTAAAATGGGTGATAAATTAGTAACAGTCCGTAGAATCCAATTTGAGTTTTGGCGTCGAATTTTATGATTTATGCATACAATAAAAGAATTATGAATGGATAATTTAGCATCTACATGTTAAAAAAAATTTATAACACCTTAAATTTTTGAAATATTTTATTTAACTCATCACGTTTTTAAATTGTTATATACATTAAACACAACCCTATAATCATCTAAAAAGATAATTTTTTGATACATGTGTTGCACCTTCTATGTAAAACTTAAGCGAGCATATCGCGATCACAAATAATAAAATGATGGATAAGTTTGTTTGTTTGTTTGTTTGTTTTTAACTGAAAAGGGTGAATTTGTATATCAAGAGGAAAGAAAAATGACTGTCTCGGTGTAACAGCATATCAAGCTGTTTAAGATGATTACCCAACCTAATATGTGTTCTCTGACCTATAAACATCAGAAGTGCTATCCAATCATGTAACTTTATTACACAATCTATTAATAAAAACAAAAGAGCATTCACTAATTCTCTTAGCAAAGTTATTAATCTACCCTGCATCTGCTAGGGTTTTGTTCTCTCTTCTTTTGTAAGAGCCGCCGGCCTTAGTGGACTCTGTGTTCCTCTGTTTAGCTTCTCCCCTCCATGCTTTTGTCCATCTCCTTCATCGCGACAATAAACTTCACAACTCTCGCCCTTCACAGATTTGAATCCATCATCTGCCAACTTTCTCATCCCCTTCGAATTTCAGTTTGAGCAAACATATATCAGATCTCTTTCATCTCCATTCCAAACCTTTTCAGAACAGATCTGATATGTATTCCTTTATTAACTCCGATTTAGACTCCAATCTAACCTCACCTAGGCTCGATAAGCAGGTGACTAGCTCAAGGGTCCCTTTCCTTAAGGTTTCGTTGTTGAAATGGGATTGCTGGCTTTTTTACTTCAGTCCGGGTACTGGTTTGTTGATTTCTCAAAGGAGTACCATGGTCCTTGTAGAGGCTTTTCATATAGTTGCTTGGTGCGTAAAGGTTAAATCTTTCCCCCCTAGGAGGTATTATCTTTTTCCTCTGTTTTCATTTTGAGTTAGATAAAGTCTTGAATACTTGCTTCCTTGCTTGTTGCTTTCTCTTTAAGGATGAAGGCTACCTAATTGTCTTGGTAGTCCCACTAATACAGCTCTACCCCTTTTGTTTTTTCTGAGCTGCATCCTTTGTTGCCCCTTTTAAGAATGAAAAATTATTCATTTCCCTCAATTTATTTCTCATCCGAGGACGTATGGGGCTTATGTGATATTATAATTCCTTATTTCTATATTTCTAACCTTGGTTTGTTGGCAAGTCTTTGTATGAATTTGTCTCTAGGTATTATTTTTGGCCTTGTTCATGTATATTGCCCTTCTATGTCTTTGTTTCAAGACTCTTGAAAACAGAATGATAACAGTTTACCTCCTGGCCATTTTTTGTATCTGGGATGATCACGGTTTTCGACTCTAGCAGTGTTGGAAAAGCTACTATATGCAACATCTTTGGGACTTCTTTTGTAGCTGCTATTATATGTTGTTGTAGTTTGTTGTATCTTGATAAAGTTCTATGTTTACTCATTTTCTGGATTTGGTGTAATTTAAGTTGTACTGTTTATTTTCTCAGTTATTAATGAAGGCCTATTCTTGATAAAAAAAAAAGTTATTAATCTTCCGTACTATACCATCAATCTATATACGACACAAGTCATGCTTGAATTCATAGCATCAATCTATTCAAAAATTCAAAAATTCAAATTGAAATAGACAGCTCTATAAATAGTCAGAAGGACTTGAGCTTCATTTCTCAAAGGCGAGAAGGATTTTAGCAAACGAGCAACTGCTTTAATCAATTTCCCAATATGATCCCTCATAATGATGGCCACCCCCAACAATCTGAGAATGACAATGAAAAGTTGCATCAATAATGAATTTAAACCAATTAACTGGAGGAGGGATCCATCCCACATGAGGTACCTGCGGTAAAGTTTAATCAACACTAACTAAAGAGATAACAATTTGGCTATAATCATTTTAATGTGCATTAAGAAAATTTGAAAAAAAAAAAAAACTAAGAAAGCTTTGCTTACTGTGAATACATGATAAGGTCTGACTCCCTTGAAGTAGAATTCATTTCTCAATTTCTAAAGACTCTAGCACAAACATGATACTCTATCCAAAACATTTTTTTTTTATTTCAATTAAGTTTACCAAGTCAGACCACCAAAAAATATAGGATGAAGCATTAAAAGCCGAAGGATTTAGACTAATATTTGATAATAACTAGGTAGCACGTGAATGGTCACATTGAAACATAAAAGCGAGTTTGAGTGTCATCTGCTAAATTTCAAATGGAACAAAAAAAATTTAGGCTTACAAAGATTCCTTCTTAATAGATTCATACATACAACTAAGGCAATAACATATGTTCGCCATAGAAAATTTTGAATTTTAGGAGGAATCTTGAGCTTACATACATTGTACCTGCCATAATCAAAATTAGTAGAAACGTTCCACAAACTATGAACCTCTAATTTTGTAACTAAGGAAAACATCAATTTTTTGCATTTTGGATGAGATTCATGTGATCACACATCCAATGCAATTGGAATCACATGAATCAAATGTTGGATGGCCTCAAACAGACTATTTAAAGTTTTCTATAAATATTAGACCAGTTCTAGCCATAAATAATTAATTTTTTATTATTATATTAAAATTCAGTCTGTTATGGTCACCATGAAACCTGAATCACTCAAAACGAACGTTGGACGAAAGAGAATAAGCAATTGGAAGTTTGCTAGGCAACCACGAACACGTTGCGACAACTAAATGGGCCCTTCACGGCAGCTGTCGCCACAGTGGTTGTGCTTGCCAAGCCAGTGTTGTGTAGTAGCCATAGGGTTGTTGGCAACAGCCAGTGCTAATGCTAGAAACTCTAAACTCTACCATGACGCCCTAATTTGATTTTTCTCAATTTTTTTTTCGATTTTATCGTTCAAAAAACTATAAATACACCCACCTCATTTTTACACACACTAACCAACCAATAAAACTTAATTGTTAGTTTGTTCTCTCTTTCTCCCTCTTTTCTTCTTAAAAGAAAAATGTTCTTTCTTCCTTAGTAAGAACCTGGTATTGGTCAACTCAGCTTTGCTTTCTTTAAACAAATCTGAGTCAGTTGCTTCTTTAGCATCCAAAGATTCTCAAACCAAGGTGGAACTCCGCTCCGATCACATGCTCAAGCCTCCGCCACCAAAGTTCCCAAAAAAGGTACAACTCTAACCTCAATCTCTTTTCAAAAGCAAGTTTGATTTTCATCTTGGACCCATCCTTTGGACTCAAATCAACCTAATTTGGACTTAACCTTGGGCTTAAACCCATCCTTTGGGTTTTTGACCTAAAATCAATTTTTAACCTAATTTTCACATAAACTTTAAAATCAACCTTAGACCTAGGGTTACATGGCTAAACTTAATTTTCACGTAAACTTTTATTTTATCAAGTTAAAATCAACCTTAGACCTAGGTTTATCTAGTTAAACCTAATTTTCATAAGTTTTTTAAGTTATATATAATTTTCACATAAAATTTTATTTTATCAAGTTAAAATTAACCTTAGACCAAGGTTTATCTAGTTAAACCTAATTCTCACATAAACTTTGATTTTATCAAATTGAAACCAACCTTAGACCTAGGTTTATCAAGTTAAACATAATTTTTCAAATAAACTTTGATATTATCAATTTAAAAATCAATCTTAGGCTTAGGGTTTATTAAGTTAAACCTAAAAATTGAACTTAGACTGAGGTTTTATCAAGTTAAAACATAAAATCAACTTGGACTTAGACTCTCCTAGTTTAGGTCAAAACCCCCGATTTGAGTTCAAAACCAACTTTTGCAAGATAGTTAGAACTGCATGGGCTTTGATTTCTATTCAAATGGGATATGCATGCCTATTTGAAATTTCACTCCAAAATATCAAGTTCACTTTGTAAAATAAATATTTTCTTTCAACTTTTAACCTTTTGTCTCTTTAAATTATGAACTTCTTTTGCTAGTTTATTTAATTATTTTTGGGGAATGTGTGCTCTGCCTAGAATCCATAAGGCTAGAGTTGAGATCTCCTATTTCTTTGGATTTAGAGATGTAAAGTTAATCAATGTGATTTTTGCAATTTATCTCTATGAATGAATGAATGTGCACTGTTCATTTTACTTACTATGCCATATTATAATTGTCATCTTACATAAAATTAATTTTATAAGTTTTTGTTTAATTAAAGGCCAAACTACCTTTACTTAAAATAAGCCTAAACTTGGCTTCCGAATTCATAATTTAGTTCGAGGCTAGTATTTTTATCCACGGGATAAAATTGAAGTCAATTTTATGGGTTTTTCTTTAATATTTCATTTTCAAATAAATTTAAGTGACGACTCAAAGTTATTTTCAAATCAAACCATTTTTACCTGAATCGAGCGTAACATATGACGGTAGAATGACCTTGACATTTTCATGTGAGACTCATCCTAATTTTTCAACATTTTAGCTTGCATCCTTTGTAGGCTGACCTAAGGCAGTGGTAGATAGATTTTACAAAAAGTTTACCAAACTTGTTTGGATGCCAAATGAGTTTATTAATAGAGTTATTTGCGATAATGGGAATCTTAGAAATATCATACACCTATTTATTTGTGAAAATTTAAGATAGCAAGTTAAGATTCCAGTTACCTTGGATGTTAATAAGAATAAAAAACCCAATATGCATCCACATTGTTAGGTTTAGTGTGAGGCCTCGTGTGAGTACCATTTCAACCCGCTAAGGGAGTCAAAATGCTCATTTAGGTGATTTTCCACATGAAAGTACTAAGGTCACTCTTCATCACGTCGAATTACTCTCGATGTCTTAGTCATAGAAAAATGGTTTAAGTCGCCACCTAAATTTGTTTTTCAAAAGAAAAAATTTAAGAAAAACCAAAAAAAGTAATTTCAATTGTATCCCAAGGATGAAATGCAGTAGCCTCAAATCAAATGATGGATTTAGGGGGCTAGGTTTAGGCTAGTTTTAAGTAAAAATGATTTGACCTTTAATTAAATTAAAACTTATAGAATTTATTTCATGAGTAATGACAATTATAAGATGGAATGACAAATAATGCATGAATAATTTAATATGACAATTTATCCACAAAATAAAGTAAAGTTCAAATTTAAACTTAAATTACAATTTTAAAATCCAAGTAAGGGATCCCAACTCTAGCCCTTATGAGTTTTATGATAGGTACATATTCCCCAGAGATCAAAGAAAATAAAAAACAAACATCCATAAGTATATGCATTAATGTGAAAAAGAAGGAGAAAAGTTTTAAATTTTGGCACTACAAAAAATATGCCATTTGCAATAAAGATTTAGGAGTCGATGCTAAAACTTGTCGCTAATAGACTTTTAGCGATAATAATTACTATGTTATCGCAAAAATATTTGTTAGTTGTCATAATTTTTTATATTGTCACTAATAGTATAATAAGTCATCACTAATAGTTATTTTTTAGAGGAAAAATTTGGTGTCATACTACTAGCAATGCCATCTTATGAGTCATAATAATAGAAAGATTATTTACAACCAAATATGTCACTTCGTTGCTAATTCTTAGTTATTATTGATGGTATAAAACTTTTTGTAGTAAATAAAAACTATAACTTATATTGAAAAAATTCATACCATGATATTAACAATAACTATTCATATGTTGTCACAAATATATTAATATTTATGAGAGATTAGAACATTTTGTTGCAAAGAGTGATTAATTTTTTGGAGAGAAGTGCTCACGCCATATTTTTTATGATGAAATTTTATAGATGGTCGAAATAGATTAAATATTAGTAAGAGATTAGAATCGCAAAACTTGATAAATATTTTGGAGAAAATATTTGGTACTATATTATTAACGATGACTTTTTATATATAGTTATAATAGGTTAATATTTGTAAGGGAATAACAAGATTTATTGCAAATAGTAATCAACTTTTTAAGATATAAAAATTATTAGTGATGACTACTTATATGTGGTTGCAATAGGATCATATTTGTAAGCGATTAGAAAAGTTGGCCACAAATATTAATTACTTATTTTGGAGGAAAATTTGATACCATAATTTTAGCAATGACTTTTTATATGTGGTCAGAATATGTTAATATTTTCAAGAAAATAGAAAGATTTGTTGCAAATAGTGATCAATTTTTTCAGAGAAACAAATTATTAGTGATAACTATTTATATGTGGTCGCAATAGGACCATATTTGCAAGAGATTAGAAAAGTTGATTAATATTTGAGAGATAATAGAAACGTTTGCCATAAATAGTAATCATTTTTTTAGAGAAAAAATGTGTATCCATATTGTTAGCGATGAATATATCTATGTGATCGCAATGGATTCATATTTGCAAGAGATAAGAAAAATTAGTTGCAAATATTGATAACATACCTTAGATGGAGAGTTTAATACCATAATGATATTTATTTTAGTTAAAAAATTGGCACCATAGATTTTGAAAGAACTTAGAATCAATCCGTCAATATAATAACCTAAAGACAAAACTAGTAACAAATATTTATTGCAATGACTTAGAATTTAAGCCTCTATATCCAAATTGCAAAGAAAAACAAATATATATATACTTATATATATATATAAGAGCCATCTTCTTTTAGGGGTGGTAGTAGATAGATATAGAACTGTTTACATAGTTAATTTTTTGACTTTTAGATCTAGAAGTGGACTTAATGTTGTCTAGGTATTGGATATGCAGTAAGACCCGTGTCAGCCGAAGGATAGGCGTTTAGGGCAGTAAGTCAGTGGTCGCTACCAAAACCAACATTAATAAACTTTAAAAATCTATTATTCAAAAATTTAAAAATGGAACCATTTCTATGTAAATCTGCTAGTACAACTAAATCAGATAGTTCTGAGTCATCAGAAGTTAAAAGGATAGTTAACAGAAATGAAGTAATTTTAGAAGATTTTAATAAAGCAATGGATAATTGGGTAATACCAAAGATAGATAAAGAACAGATTTATAAGATACCAAAATTAAACATATTTAAAAACGATTATATAATAAAAGCTGAAGAAAGAGATGTACAGTTAAGTAAACCTTTTGAGAAAATAACTTTACTTTCTGCAGAATCAATAAAGCATCATAAAAATAAAAAATACAAGTATATACACATAGGACTCGTACAAATAGGTATAAAACCTTTAACTAGAGAATGATTAAATACTAATATTCTGGCTGTGGTCAAAGATGCTAGGTTTGTAAATTTTAATGACTCACTATTAGGAACTATAGAAACCAGTCTGAGTAGTGGTCCAATCTCATTTGACTGCTTCCCAGACATAACAATTTCATTAAATGATCCAAATATATTAAAAAGTGTAGTTTTAGAAATTAAAACACATAATTATAAAATGCTTGAAGGATCAATTCCTGTAGCATTAATGTATAAAATAAATTATAAAGCTATGGTATCTGCTTTTGCTACAAAATATATAATGCAACCTAAATTAGGAGAAACTAAATTTCTACAGACAGACTTAAGTAAAGCTAACACAGTAATTCCTAAGACTATTCAGTGGAAAGATATTAGTCTCCCTGATGAATGGGTGTTAGAGGATGCTGTTCCTCTTCCTGAACCAAAAACTATAGTTAAACCCAATATAGAACTCAGTAAAATTGAACAGTATGAAGACGGTAAAGTTAAATTAAAATTTAGTAGACATAGTGTAAGCAGTAGGTATTCAGACTCCTCCTCCTCTGTATCAACAGTAGATATAGGTAGAGCCTCACAGTTACCTTCTGTAATATATGCTTCATATAAAGAAAATGAACCTAAACCTGTATTGCAAACAGTAGTAAAGCCTAGGTATTCTACATCAGATATACCTGAGTCTAGTAATAAACTAAAAGGTGTAGATTATAGTACAACAGTTCCACACTTATATTATAATCCAACAGGAACAATGAACCCTTTGGAACCAAACCCTAATTATAATCAACCTCAGAATATAGAACACTCACCTTCTCCACCCATGTCACCTACAGCTTCCTTCATGACAGGAAATGTAGAAAGTATAGATAGAGAATTAAATGTAATTAATAAAGAATTTATTTTTAATTATGATAAATTAAATAAAGAATTAACAGCAATTAAAAATAAAGATAAATTAGAAAATGCAATAAAAAAGGTAAAAGATTTTGAATCAGTTAAAGAAGAATATATTGACTTTATAAGAAATTATGAAGTTAATATGAAATTCTTTGATTGGTTTAAAAGAATTTATAGAGGTAAACTTAAAGCAGAAAAATTAATAAATCCAGTAACTATTAGGAATAAAAATACAGAATGGAAGGTAAAAGATAAAATCATACAGAGTGAACATCCACCTAAAACATCAAGTGTATTTTTACATGGAGATAAAGAAATAAACATAGCACCATTTAAAATAGTTTCTGAAGATGATCCTAATAGAAAAATATTAGAACAGAATAATTTTAGTAATGCACACCTATTAAGTATAGGGCAACAATTAAACAGAATAGAAGATACTATTAAAGAAAGTAAGATAGTAAAAATTGAAAAAGAAGTAAAAGATAAAAAACTTAAGTCCCATGTTTTTAAACCTTTCGAAGTTTCTAAAACAGGATAAAAGGAAGTAAAATCTAAAGATTCAGATTTTGTTAAAGCAATTAAAGAACAATTAAGTAAAATTGACTCTTCTTCTGGATCAAAACAGGTAGTTCAAGAAACACCTCAATCTAAAGCTTCTAAAACTATAAGTATAGTCACCCAAGAACAAGATTCAGAATCAGTTGAAGATTCTCAACCTGAATCTGAAGATATTGAAACCTTTAGTAAAGCCCTAGAGCCACAGATAAATCGTATAACATATAATCAATCTATAATACCTAGAATGTCTGCCCCAGACTTAGGTATAACAGATAGACCAAATGTCCTATCACAATATAAGTATAATGCCTCTTCAGTATATGAATGGAACATTGATAGCCTATCAGAATATAATATTCTGAGTCTTCTTCAACAGATGACAATGGCTGCCAATGCTTATAGAACTCAAACAGGAACTTCAGATAGAACTATAGCTGAACTTCTTATAGCTGGCTTCACAGGACAACTTAAAGGTTGGTGGGATAATCATCTCACTGATGAACAACATTTAGAAATTTTAAATGCCGTAAAAACTTATGAAGATGGAATACCTATATTAGATGAGCTTGGTGATACTATTCAAGATGCTGTGGCATCACTAATCTTGACTATATCACTTCATTTTATAGGTGATCCTACTCATTTAAAAGATAAAAATGCAGAATTACTAAGTAACCTCAGATGTAAGAAACTTAGTGATTTTCAATTTTATAAAACAACTTTCCTAACTAGGATAATGCTTAGAGAAGATTCTAACCAGGCTTTCTGGAAAGAAAAATTCTTAGCAGGATTACTCTTCTTCTTAGGAGAAAAGGTTAGGAACCATATAAAACAGGAATTTAGAAACCCTATTCCTTATGACCTATTAACCTATGGACAACTGTTTAGTATAGTTCAAAAGGAAGGATTAAAACTTTGTCAAGACAATTTGATTATAGTATAACACAGAAACATAAAGATTGTAATGGACAGTGTTCTACTACGAGAAAGTATAAAAAACCTTATAAAAAATATCACAAAAAGAGTTATAAGAAAAAACTTGATAAAGATGATTATTATAAAAAACAAAAACCTTATAAACCTTATAAGTATAGAAAACCTAGTAGAAAACCTTATAAACCGAAGGATAAAAAATTTACATCATATAAAGATTTAACATGTTATAAATGTGGAAGAAAAGGCCACACATCAAGATTTTGCAAATTTGATAAAAAATTACAAGAACTAAATCTAGAAGAATCTGTATTAAATAAAATTTATGAATTATATTTAGACTATTCAGATTCTGAAGATTATTAAGACTCTGAAGAATTAAACCAAATAGATGATATAGGATCAGAATCAAGTTCTGAATATAGTAGTAAATCATTAAATGTTTTAACTAAAGAACAAGAGTCTATATTAGAAGCAATAAAATATATAAGTGATCCTAAAATTCAAGAGAAAATGTTAAATAAAATATTAGAAAATGATAAACCTAAAAACTCTATGTTACCTAGTACTAGTAAACAAACATATGATTTGACTGCAATATTAAATAAGAATAAAACAGTAAAAAATAAACCAACCATAAATGATTTACAAAAAGAAATTAAAGAAATTAAATTAGAATTAAAAGAATTAAAAAATAAACAAGAACAAGATTCACAAATAATAAAATCTTTAATGAACTCAACTTCTTCTTCTGATGAAGAAGCTGATGAAGATATTGAACAAATAAATGGTAAAGAAACTGATAATGAAATTAGTTTAATTAGTAAAGATAAAATCCCTGATAATTTAATTTTTATGTTGCATGAAATAACATCTAGGAAATATTTAATAAAAATAAAATTAAAATTCTCAGATAATTATAATATAGAAACTATAGCATTGTTTGATACAGGAGCTGATTTAAATTGCATTAAACCTAGTTTAGTACCAAAAAGATTTTGGCAACAAACTAATGAAAGTTTATCAGCAGCAAATAAATCTAAACTAAATATACTTGGTAAAGCAGAAGCATCAATTATAGATAAAAATTTAGAAATAAAGAATATATTTATCTTAACCAACATTCATCATATGGTAATCCTAGGAACACCATTTATGAATTTAATAACACCTTATTCAGTAAATGATGATAGTATAAGTTTTAAAGTCAGAAAACAAAAGATAATTTTTCCATTTTTAGAAAAACCTAAAAAGAGGAATTTAAATCTCTTAAAGGCACATTCAATTAATGAATTACAAATAAATGCTCTTATAAAAGCAAAGTCTGAACAACTTTGTAATTTAAAAAATAATTATCATTTACAAAAATAAATGAACAGTTAAACAATAAATTTACGCAAGAAAAAATTAATAAATTAAAATCTCAAATAGAAAAAGATTTGTGTGCTGATATTCCAAATGCATTTTGGAACAGAAAGCAACACATGATTGATTTGCCTTATGAAATAGGCTTTGATGAAAAGTCTATTACAACTAAAGCTAGGCCCATTCAGATGGCGCCTGATTTAATTGAATTTTGTAAAAAAGAAATAAATGATTTAGAAAATAAAGGATTAATAACTAAATCTAGAAGCCCTTGGTCTTGTGCTGCATTCTATGTAAACAAGGCCTCTGAAATAGAAAGAGGAGCACCTAGATTAGTAATAAATTATAAACCTTTAAATAAAGCTTTAAAATGGATTAGGTACCCTATTCCAAATAAAAAAGATTTATTAGGAAGATTATATAAAGCAAACATTTTTAGTAAATTTGATATGAAATCTGGTTTTTGGCAAATTCAGATTAACCCTAAAGATAGGTATAAGACTGCATTCACTGTTCCATTTGGACAGTATGAATGAAATGTTATGCCTTTTGGTTTAAAAAATGCACCCTCTGAGTTTCAGAGAGTGATGAATGATATTTTAAACCTTATACTAAATTTTGTATAGTATACATTGATGATGTTTTAATATACTCTACAACTATAGATGAACATTTTAAACATTTAAAAATATTTTTTATGGTAATAAAACATAATGGTTTAGTATTAAGTAAAACGAAGATGTCTCTGTTTCAAACTAAGATTAGGTTCTTAGGACATTATATAGAACAGGGAATCATAGAACCTATAGAAAGAAACTTAGCCTTTGGGGATAAGTTTCCTGACCAGATTATTAATAAAGCTCAGTTACAAAGATTTTTAGGTTGTCTAAATTATGTTATAGAATTTTTTTCCAACCTAAATAGGACTATTAAACCTCTACATGATAGATTAAAGAAAAACCCAGGTCCATGGACTGAGGTCCATTCTGGCATAGTTAGACAAGTTAAAGACCTAGTTAAAACTATTCCTTGCTTACATATAGCTGATCCCTTAGCCTCCAAAATAGTAGAGACTGATGCATCAGATATAGGTTTTGGTGGAATTTTAAAACAAGTTAAAGAGGGTAGAGAAGCCATAGTCCAATTCTATTCAGGACATTGGAGTCCAACCCAGTTAAATTATTCTACTATAAAGAAAGAAATTTTGAGTATTGTATTATGTATTTCAAAATTTCAATCTGATTTATTGAATCAAAAGTTTTTATTACGAATTGATTGTAAAAGTGCTAAAGATGTTCTGCAAAAGGATGTTAAAAACCTTGCCTCAAAACAAATTTTTGCTAGATGGCAAGCTATTTTAAGTATTTTTGATTTTGATATTGAATTTATTAAAGGAGAAAACAATAGTTTACCTGATTTCCTTACTCGTGAATTCCTTCTCAGGAATCATGGGGAGAAAAAAGAAAACAGCCAATAAAGAAAAGGAAACCCTTAAAGATGACTCTCCTAAAGCTCTATCTGATCATTCAGATAGTATATTGAACCCTAAACCCATAAAGTCTTGGGCTGATGCTGTCCAAGAAGAAGATAAAGCAAAAATAGAGTATTGGGTCTCTCAGCTGGCCCAATCACCAGAAGTGATTAAAGTTCTCTTAAAGATGGGACACGAACCTCCTCCAGGGGTTCCAGGTAAAGATTCCTTAATCACTTATTTAAAAAACCAAATCGAGATAGGAGAATCTTCTTCTCAAAAAACCCTATCTCAGAGTATTTCTAAAATTGAGTTGGATATTTCAAAACCTTCAACTCAAATTGTTTCAGCAAATTTTCCTTTAAAGCAAAAATCATTTTGGTATAATAAAAATTTTTGGTTTACAGAATTAATTCCTGATTTTGGGACTGTTCAACAGAACCCATGGTCTATTATAGAGTTTGTATATCCTAAAGGATGGTTTTTCAAACCAAAAGAATCTTCAAAACCCCAAGAATATTATCTCCATATTCTTGTGGATTCAGGCTCCTTATTTCTAAAGCACAATTACCTCCAGCAAGATAAGGCTGTCATAGCCTATTCTTCTTTTAAAATAAAGAAAATTCTCCATCCTTCTGAATGGGGAAAACCTTTGCACATTCCTGTACAATTTAAAACCCTTCCTTCTTTATCATGCTGTTCCTCATATAACTATTGGGATTATATAGAAGCCTGGACCAAAGCCCTGTTTTTCCAAAACCCGGGTAAAACCCATTCCTGGCTCATCTATAATGAAACCAATTTAAAGATTAATAACCTCCCATCTTGGTTCGTTGATTGGTGGCATTATTGTGGAAATGATGAAAGAACTTTTCCACAAGATGTACTATTAGCTTACCAGCATTTTAAAGCCCACTTAAATCCTACACCTTTTGAGAGGAATTTTCCTCCTCTGCTTCTTTTTTGCTTAAATTTCAATATACCTTGGGTATATCAATGGTATTTTGACTATTCATTTCAGTCAGTGTGAACCTCGATTTTTCGCCCGAAAAGGATTCGGGCGAAAGTTCACTCGTTGTCGGGAGTCGCTACTCAGTTTATTTTGTTCAAAGGGAAAAACTAAGAAAACCCTTGTTTGACTCCAATTATGCGTCCAATGTAAAGGTTTCTAGTCTGCGAACCCAAGGAGGATTCGGGGACTATGTCATGCATTTGATTAATTTGCCAATTTAGAATTGAATCCGAAAAGAAAACAAAAAGAAAGAAGAAGAGATTGTTGATAAATTGTGGACTTGCTATTTGGGGTGAATCCCAAATATGCCTACATACTCTCGTTTTTTATGAGAGATCAAAGCCCATGTAGTTTGGAAAAGCCTATTTAAAGGCGATGAAATTTATGCTTCATGCATGTGTGTGCGTATGCTTCGTGCATTTTCAGGCATTTTGCCAGGATTGTGAGTTTTAGCACTCAGTGCAAAAATTGTATAATTTCGGGTACTTGGTACCAAAAGAGTTCGATTTAGGCTGCATGCCAAATTTTGATCTTAATTGTAATGTTTAAATACTTCGTATTTAAAGGATGAAATTTAGGCTCCGTGCCAAAAGGTTGATTTTATTCACCGCTTGATGCCGAAAGGTTGATTGATTAATCCATTAGGCCTCTAGATCTAAAAGGATTAGATCTTTGACCAAGAAGAAATTAAGAAGAAGATTAGAATGCTTATGATATGCTCGAATTGACCAAAGATGAATTATGATATTACCTTGATTAGAATTTTTCCACTTCTAAGTTCCAGATCTTGTTTCCTTGCACTTTTAAGTATGATTCTTGCTTTTTACAACACAATATTAGAAATTTTTAAGCATAAAAATTTCGTCAGCACCCGGGCGTCGGATCTTCCAAAACCTTTTTCTTTTGAAAATCTGAAGCCTATTTATAGGCAAAATCGAGCTGCACGGCGGCTGGCCGCCGGAATCACAGCGGCCGGGCCGCCGGTCCCGGCTGCCGGGCCGCTGTCCTGGCCCACCGCGACTCGCGCTACTTCTGCTAAAACTGACTTTCCGGGAGCCACGGGCCTCCAAAAATTATTCCGAGACCATATCCATGATCCTTGCATCGCACCGGACATTTCAAGTACCATGAAGACATACTTTCGGTGGACTTTTACCGTTGTCCCCCGGTCCGGCCTGGTATGAGGAAATTGGCTTTCCGAGCCTCAAAATTCAAGTGTTCACAATTGCCCCCCACTGGGGTCCATAAAAATGATTTATGGAACTCAGTGGTCTTCTGAAGAGCGAATTTTGAGCGAGGTGCAAAAAGACCCGCGTTTTCAGGTTTTTCTATAAATAGGCTCATTTCATTCAATTTTCATTTGCTTTCATTCATTCTTCTTCTTTCACTTCTTTCAAAATTTCTTTCGACGATGGATTTCACCGGCATTGAAGACTTTGAAATCCCACTCCCTCCCTGCAATCTTTTACTTGAGGAGGAGAAGCACAGTTCTCGGACCGGCTGCTATGAGGTGAGTACTCTCCCGTTTGTCCATCTAGTATGCATGCTTAGGAATTTTATTTATTTCCAATAAGGAACTTAGAAATAAATTTTAGGAACCTTTCCTTTACATGTACTAGTAATGAATTAGGATTAGTACTAGGCTTCATTATGTTCTGCAATCAGTAATTATTTCTAGTAAAGAACTTAGAAATAATCCTTTAGGAATCCACACCCGGCTGGGGAAAGAACTTAAATATTTTCTGAATTTGCCCAACTTTTCTGAATTTTTTTTTTAGGACTCTATGATCAAGATATCTATAGCTGAGCGTCCGATGGTCACTATTCCGGCTTACATCTTTGATGCCGGGCACCCAGTGGGGGATCTTATCAGACCTGCTTTCCTCCACCATTTGAGGGCTATAGATGTGGGCAGAGATATCCACCGGGATTTGATATGTGCTTTAGCCGAGCGCTGGTGGCCTACTACTGAAACTTTCCATTTTTCTTGGGGGGAGATGACAATGACGCCTACTGACTTTTCCATCATTTCTGGGATTCCCTTTGGCGTTGAGATGGTGGAGTCCTATGATGACTGGCGGCAGGACATTTCTTCAGCCGACATGATTACTTTGATCGGGGTTGACTATCCTCGATATCAGACGCCTCGCTGCATTCAGCGGAGGTGGCTTGTGGAGCAAGCGCCAGGTATCTACACTGGTTACGAGACAGGCAACCTTACTGCTGACCAGGCGGCCAGGTTTACCTTGCTTCTCCTGTTTGCTAGCTCTTTCTTATCAAACAGGAAAGATGCAGTGAGTCTCAATGTGCTGAAGAGCCTACTTGACCTGACACGGCTTCATACGTACGATTGGGCTAGCATGATGCTGTGTAGGTTGTATGACGACATGTCAAACCTCTGCTATACCCGTATTACTCCGTGTGGCTTGTATTACTTCTGGGAGGTAATGTAAAGAACATTTCCCCTATCTTTATATATGTTGACATACACCAACTCTGATACCTTCTCTTCTTTTTTTTTTTTTCAGACTTGGGCTTACGAGTACTTTCCTGACATTGCCCCTTTTCTTCGTGAGATACCGGCCCCCGCAGATCCTCTTTCCCCCATTGCTTGGAGGTGGTATAGAGAGAGGGTAGAAGTACCAAAGAGGAAACTTCCCATCAGAGGGCTGAGATCATTCTTCGACAGCTGCCCAATGGACTCAGTAAATGCTTTATCGTCATCTTTTTTATTATATTAGAGAAAATGATTCACTAATATAACAAATTTTTTACAGGTTGCATCTAAAGTGATGTCTAGCCGATTGGCAGAGTGGATAGCTCAAGATTACAGCTTTCAGCGATCAGAGTTTCTGACTCGACGACGATTCATACTTCCCCATCCAGAGTTTCGACGGTATTATCTCGCTGAGAGGGTGACTTTCCAAATTGCCGGTTTCTGTGCAGTTACCGTGGATCCCCCTGATGATATGCTATCTTCAACACTTCTGCCTGTTACTGTGTCCCAGTATGAGGGCGACCCTTTCGAGTAGGCTTATGCCGCGGATGAGGATGATTATGACTTCTACTGTCTTCATCGACTGATGCCACGCATTGGGACACGATTTGACTCTGTACCCCCTTATCGGTCTTCCCACTCTTCGGCTCCCACTTCTAGAACTCCGAGACACCATCCCTCTCCCGACCAGCGAGCTGACAGACCCTCTTCCTCTAGGGCTGAGGCTTCCGCTTTCAGGGCCGGACCATCACACACTGGAGGAAACAGCAGCCCATCTCATTTGAGGCCTCCCGCATCCGTCCTTACAGCTATCGGCCAATTTGACCCTATTTTAGCCGACTTGAGGCTGCCTTATGCAGCTAGTTATCATGCACCTGGTGGTTGGGTGACCCGACCAATTAGTGCTGAGGGTGCATTATATTGGAGCTTTGCTCATGTCACTCAAGTATATTCTCATAGAACTTTTCATGAAAAGGATTCATAAAATTCTCTTGAGATTGATTGTGATTTTGTCTCTTTTACAGGTACCAGAGGGCCTGATCACGAAAATGGCGGCACTGATTACTGCTTTCTTGGATGAACTGTCTGGTGCTTGGACTGAGGCTGCTTACGAGAGGCAGAGCAGGCCGCAAAGACGAAGAGGCCGGCACTGATTTTTTTCATACTTGTCTTGAACTATGCTTGCTGTATTTGAACTATGCCCCTTCTGTACTTTGTACCTTCCATGTTTTTCAGCTGTTATCTGAACGTATCTGTAAACCTGCACTTATTTGTTAGTATTAACAGCACATATGTATGCATGATGCTTTTTTCTTTTTGGTTTTTTGGGGAATGTGACTTGACCTTTTTGTATTTTGTAGGCTGAATGACTCTTTTTATAACAGATGATTCTCTTTTTGTAATGAATGATTCTTAATGAATGACCCTTTTGTTTGCTTTCCAAGCATTATCTACTTTATTTATTTGCTCTTATTTTTGCCTAAGCCGTCCTTTCAGATTTTTAACTTAGCGAGCTCTTACCAATTCTTGCCTAAGCCGCCCTTTGCGGGTTTTCAGCTTAGCGGGCCCCACTATTGCCTAAGCCGCCCTTTGTGGGTTTTCGGCTTAGCGGGATCTTTTGTTTTTTTTGTTTTTTGTTGTTTGTTGTTTTTTTTTCTTGGCAAAAGAAAGATGAATGAATGATTTTTATTAAAATTTAGACCGTGCTCAAGGAGAGCTGCCTACATATCTCGAATTAATTTGCGAGAATCAGGTCTAATGTAGTTCATTACAATGCATGATCATACATAATATTTCTTTAGTTAATCCAGATTGCATGGGTTTGTGAACTCCAGACCATCCAAATCAGACAAGATGACGGCTCCGCCGGAAAGTATTTTCTTCAAAATGTAGGGTCCCGCCCAATGAGGACGAAACTTCCCACGAGGATCTGTAACAGGTGTTCTGATCTCCTTCAAAACTAAACAACCTTCTTCCAACTTTCGATCTTTGACCTTTTTGTTGAAATGTCTGGCCATTCGCCTCTGATACCCTTGAATCTGATGTAGAGCTTGAAGTCTTTTTTCATCCAAACTCAACAACTGATGATGATAATTGCTGATCCATTCAGCTTCATTTATCTGACTTTCTTGAATTATCCTCGCCGATTGAACTTCCAGTTCAATGGGGAGTACTGCTTCCATTCCGTATACCAGTTAATACGGGGTTGCCCCAGTAGGAGTTCTAACTGATGTTCTGTATCCCCACAAAGCCAGTGGTAACTTCTCATGCCAACGCCTATGTTCCTTGATCATTTTTTGTATGATCACCTTTATAGACTTGTTCGCTGCTTCTACAGCTCCATTTGTTTGGGGTCTATAAGGAGAGGACTTATGATGTTGGACATTCTTATCCTTCAAGAGCTTAGCAAATTCTGCTTGGAAATGAGTTCCATTATCAGTGATAATTTCAAACGGCGTTCCGTACCGACAAAGGATGTTGGTTCGGACAAACTGCGCGGCCTTTTTGGCATCTAATTCTGCATAGGAAGCTGCTTCAACCCACTTTGTGAAGTAATCCACTGCTACCAAGATAAACTGATGTCCATTTGATGCTTTTGGATGTATTTTACCAATTATATCAATTCCCCAAGTAGCAAAGGGCCATGGAGAAGTGATTGGATTCAGGGCAACAGGAGGTTGCTTCTGTAGCTTAGCAAATATTTGGCATTGATGACATCCTTGCACAAATGCCACGCAGTCTGCATTCATGGTGGACCAATAATATCCTAGATTGGCAATTTTTCGAGCCAGGGCGATCCCATACATGTGTGGTCCTGATTCGCCACCATGTACCATTTCCATGATCTGCTTAGCTTCTGCCTCATTCACACACCTTAGGTGCATTCCATTCCAACTTCTTTTGTAGAGGATATCTCCATTAAGAATGTAACCTGTGGCAAGCTGCCTTATTGCCCTCTGATCAACCTTTGATGATCCCTCCGGATAATTTCCATCCTTGAGATAGGTCTTGATATCCCAAAACCATGGTTTACCATCGGCCAAGTGCATTACATGGGCGGGTTGCTTTTGAAGCTGAACTTTCAATGGACGAATGACTTTCCCCTCCCTGATATTAATCATGGAAGCTAAAGTAGCCAAGGCATCAGCAAACTGATTCTTTGCTCTTGGGAGATATTCGAAGGACAGATCATTGAACTGTTGTGCCAAATGATCAAGACGTTGTAGGTAAGGAACCAAACGCTCTTCTCTTATCTTCCATTTCCTTAAAGCTTGTGATACTATTAAAATAGAATCACCATAGACCTTTAGGTCCCTAATCCCCAATTTCAGGGCGGCTTCAAGCCCATTAATGCAAGCTTCATATTCTGCTTCATTGTTTGTGCAGCTAAAGTCAAGTTTAACTGCGAATGGAATGTATTCTCCACAAGGAGTTTTGAACACAATTCCAATTCCGTTTCCATGATAATTGGATGCTCCATCAAAATACATCTCCCAAACACTTCCTTCCACATTCAAGAGGTCTTCGTCAGGGAAACCCATTTCTCGCATCTCGTCTTTTATAGGTAATTCTGCTAATTGGTCAGCTATTGCCCCGCCTTTCACAGCTTTCCTTTGAACAAATTTCAAGTCAAAGGCCGCCAATGTTGACACCCACTTAGCCATTTTGCTGTCCAAAACAGGCCTCTCCATAAGGAATTTCAAGGGACTCTGTTCTGCAATGACATAAGTAGTGTAAGAAGACAAGTAGTGTTGTAACTTCGTACAAGCCCAATACAAGGCTAAACACAACTTCTCAATCTTGTTATACTTTAACTCATAATCCAGCATCCTTTTGCTGAGGTAGTAGATTGCATTTTCTACCTTTGTATCTTCAGCCTCTTGAGCTAGCAGTGCACCCATGGCTTCATCTGTTACAGACAAATACAAGAGCAGAGGCTTTCCCATTCTGGGAGGTTGTAGAATTGGCAGACTTAATAAATATTCTTTGATCTTGTCGAAGGCCTTCTGACAGTCTTCATTCCATTCTTGCGAAGCACCTTTCCTTAGTAGCTTAAAGATAGGACCACAAGTCTCAGCCAACTGTGATATGAATCGACTGATATACTGTAATCTACCTAGCAAGCCTCGAACCTCTTTCTCTGTTCTTAGTGGAGGCATTTTCAGAATAGCCTTTGACTTTGCTGGATCAACTTCTATTCCTTTCTTGCTGACCAGATATCCCAAAAATAAGCCCGATGTCGCCCCAAAGAGGCATTTTGCAGGATTAAGCTTCAAATTGTACTTGCGAAGTCTAAGGAAGAACTTCTCAAGTGCTTCAACGTGTTCTTCTGGAGATTTTGACTTAACAATCATATCATCAACATACACTTCTACTTCTTTGTGAATCATGTCATGAAAGACTGTTGTCGCCATCCTTTGGTAGGTAGCCCCTGCATTTATCAACCCAAAAGGCATAACCCTGTAGCAGAAAGTGCCCCATTCTGTGATGAAAGCTGTCTTTTCTTTGTCTGGTGGGTGAACTAGGATCTGATTGTACCCAACCGCGAGGTCAGTCATGGAAACCATCACATGCCCAGCCATCCTGTCTATCAGCAAATCGATGTGTGGTAGTGGAAAATCGTCCTTGGGACAGGCCTTATTCAAATCTCTGTAGTCAACACACATCCTGACCTTTCCGTCTTTCTTCGGGACTGGCACGATGTTTGCTAACCATTAAGGGTAGGCAATTGGTTCTATGAACTTATTGTCCAGTTGCTTGGCAACCGCCTCTTTAATTTTCAAAGACCATTCTGGCTTCATTCTTCTCAATTTCTGCTTAACCGGCTTCGCATCGGGGTATAGCGGAATCTTGTGAACTGCTATGGCTGGGTCTATTCCCGTGACATCACTTGCCTTCCACATGAAGCAGTCGACATACTTCTTGATGCAATCGACAACCTGTTCCTTATTCGCACAATCATATGCAATGTATGTATGTTCATTTTCTTTTCCAATTATTATCTTTTCATTTATTTCATTTTTGCTAGATAATACTTGGAAAGCAAAAGACACAGGGTAACCAAGAATCGGAACGATTTCATTGATAATGGCGGAGTCATTCTCCAAGATTACATTAGACTTGACATTAGGGCTTTCTAAATCTGAAATTACAGAAGACTCAGAATTAGACTCTGACTTGGTTTTTGACTCAGAATTAGTACAAGACTCGGTACAAGACTCAAGTTCAGGGTGTGACACAGGACTAGGTTTAACCTCAGCAGCTTGTCCCTCCTCGGCGTACCAGTTTCTCAGCGGTCCATCCGTGGTCTTGATCAGCTTTGTGAAATCCCTATTGTCTTCAAAATTGGTTATCATAGCAACCTCATCAAAGAGACTAGGCCGCATGAAATCTTCCATTTGGGGGTCATTTTCAGGTTCTGGCTCTTCTTCTTTTATGGCCACAACATCAGCAAACCTTTCAAAACCCGGTAACTTCTTTCCGGTCATAGGAGAATAGAATGGTTCCTGAAAACCACAGTGGTGAACTGCCTTTCCAGGTTTGCAAAAGTGACCATTCAGGGTTCTAAAGTAAGGGCGCATTTTGAGGCTTCTTGCCTCCCAATTTCCCTTTTTCTTCCTTCCACGCTCAAACTCTTCTATTTCCTCGTCTGTAGGTTTGTACCCCAAGCCAAAAGTTCCCTTATTCTCAGGCTCTTCCCATGGCCGTACTATGGGTATTTTCCTCCCAGACTTCATCATTTCCATCCCGGGCAATAGACCTACCCTCAGCATCATTCCCACTAGGCAGTTGATTTGGACCTCCCCAAAGTCATATGAGACAAATGGCCCTTTGGGTTTTTCACCTTCTATGCATTGAACTGTGTCGTAATGAAACCCAATTAAGGTCATGGCGGTTTCACCAGGAACAACCTCAAAGAGAGACTGATCCATGGTTTTCCTGTTGATTTCGCAGGTGTCCCCTTTGATAGTGATGATTTTTTCTTCAAAAGGGAATTTAAGTTTTTGGTGTAGTGAAGAAGGTACAGCATTAATCTGATGAATCCACGGCCTTCCAAGGAGGAGATTAAAGCTCGCGGGTACATCAATGACTTGGAATGGTACTCCCATTTTCACCGGCCCAATAGCAATTTCTAGAGTGGCAACACCCAAAATTTCTCTTCGAGTGTTATCATATGCTCTCACAATCTGATCAGAAGGTGTAAGATCCGTAGCCTCCAACCCCAGACAGCTTGCTACTTTCAAAGGACACACATTTAAGGCTGACCCATTATCAATGAGAACCATGGGCACAGTCTTTCCTCCAGTCTGTATGGTGATGTATAGAGCATCATTGTGTTTCTTACCGTCTTCTGGTAAATCTACATCAGAAAATCTGATACTCAATGCCTTGGTTGATTGGGTCAAAGTGGCCACCAAAGCTTCTGGGCTTGTGTCCACTGGTGTATCAAGTTTACTCAAAGCTTCGGTGAGAGCCTGGCGGTGTGGGAATGAGGAAGCAAGGAGCTCCCAAATTGACACCTTAGCTTGAGTTTGCTTAAGCTGAGTGAGGACAGGGTCTTCTTTTGGCTCTGGTGTTTTCTTATGGGGGTGATTTGAGGTTGTAGGGGTTTTTCCCAAGTCAAGTGGCTGATATTGTCTTCCACTTCTTGTCAGAGCACTGACCTCTTCAGCAAGGTCCTTCAAATCTAACACACACACTTCATTCATTTCTGAGAGAAGTTCGAAAGGATCAAACAACTCTTCTTCCACAGTAATGGCATGGATGGAGTGATTGGGCAAAGGATTAGTGTTAATGTTTGGTTGCCTCCTGAGAGGAATGATGTCACCACTATCCACCAGATCCTGGATGCGGTTTTTCAGTGTCCAGCAAGCATCTGTTTTATGCCCATTCCCTTGATGGTATTCACAATATTCATTGACTTTATAACTGGAAGGTAATGGGTTTGGAGGAGGTCTTGGGTCCAAAGGCTTCAAATATTTTCTTTCCACAACCTTTTTAAACACCAAATGAAGGGGCACTCCAAGGTCAGTATATTGCCTTCTCGGCTGATTTCTCGGCCCAAGATTGCCCACACGTAAAGGATTCGCAGGGGCAATATTGGCCACTTGATTGACCTTGCTTGAGGAAGGAGTTTGGCTTTGTTTCTTATATTTCGATGCAGCCCCCTCATCCACTATTTTACCCAACTGTATCAAATCTTCTACCTTGGTTGCAGTCGCAATGAGTGATTTGAAAGTAGGTAGATATTGGGTTTGCAGTTGAGCCTGATATGTAGGTCTTAAATTCCTGATTATGATATCAATCTGCTCTTGTTCTGAAGGGCGAATGATCATCTGGGCTGCTTTTGCCCTCCACCTCGTAAGGAACGAGGAGAAGGGTTCATTGTTGTTCTGTTTGGTGGTTTCAAGTTCTCTTCTAGTGACATCCACCTCAATATTGTAGTGGTATTGAGAGTTGAATGCATTGCAGATGTCTTCCCATGTCTTAATCTTGGAACGATCTAGACTCACAAACCATTTAAGGGCAGCACCAGTCAGGGATTGTTGGAATAACTGAGCAAAGAGCTCATCATTTAAACCCCACGGACTTAAGGCTCCCACATACATTTTCAGGTGAGTTTTAGGGCAAGTGGTCCCATCAAATCTGTCCATCCCAGGCATCTTGAATTTTGGAGGCAATCTAGCTTGGGGAAACAAGGATAAGGAATCCATGTCTACCACCTCTTTGTGAGTTTTCATGGCAGTGATTGACCTCTCAAGCAATTCAAGTTTCCTTTTCAGTTCATCTGTTTCATTCTTGGAGGGTGGATCCTCCAAATTGATGACAGGGGTATTAATCTGAGCAGTCACGGGGGTACTAGTTTGTCCCACAATGGGTTCCTTCCCCAAATTTTCAGGAATAGGGACTGTCTTTGGTGCTCCTTCTAACTCAGCCAGGATGGCTACCCTTTGGGCGGCTAAAGCTTCATCAATTTTTTCTTGCATTCTAGCTTCAATTTCCTTAACCTGACCATCTAGCAAAGCCTTAATCTGTTCAATTATGGCCATTTCAGTAATTGGAGCAGTTGGTGAAGTTGGGGTAGTAGAACTTGTAGGGGATAGCCCAGTTGGTATTGGTGTATCTGATGTAGGTGAAGGCACACGGACAGTGGGTACCTGCAAAGGTTAAGGGCAAGAGATCAGGGTGGTGTGTAGGGTAGGAAAACTCTTGGTCCACTTATGTACATCAAAATTTTCTCCCAAAACAATGTTGTTATGTTGCATGAATGCACCTCATCACATCACAATTCATTTTAATGGAATGCGGCACTATCATTGGGTACATACAACCTAAGGGAAGGTTCTATTGTTATGTGAAAATAGAGAATCGGCTTATCATAGGGACCCTTGAGTCTTGAGTAAGATATACCTAACCACATGTGAAACAAGGAGTTTCGCGTGGGTCCAACAGTACGATTACTCATGGGCCATTCCAAAAGGATTGGAATGGTTTGCGACAACAGGGAGGACACTTTGGCTGTCCGCCGGCATAATCAAGGAGACCTGCCGGTCAGCGCTACTCGCTATCCAGACTCAGAACTTTGAACAGAAAGAGAAGAAATTCATTTGAAAATAATTTTTTTATGCAATGGAGGAAAAGGATTCCCCCATATATGCAAAAGAAAAAGATTCTCTGAATGACAAAACAAATGCACAAGTAGTCAAACAATAGATCCATCAAAGGAAAAAGATTCCTTTCTTCAATCTTCAGTCCAATATCCTTAAAGGATGGATATATATTGCTAAGGTACCCTGCAAAATAAACAAAAATACCCTAAAGAAGGGGAAATCGGTTAAACAAATAATAACAATCTACTAGGATACCATAAATCATTTTTATGGTCCCTAGTGTCAAATTGATCAAATAAGCAATAGTAGTCCACTTAGAATCCCATAAATCATTTTTATGGTTCCCCAGTGGAGTCCCCAATCCGTGAACCTCGGTTTTCCGCCCGAAAAGGATTCGGGCAAAAGTTCACTCGTTGTCGGGAATCGCCACTCAGTTTATTTTGTTCAAAGGGAAAAACTAAGAAAACCCTTGTTTGACTCCAATTATGCGTCCAATGTAAAGGTTTCTAGTCTGAGAACCCAAGGAGGATTCAGGGACTATGTCATGCATTTGATTAATTTGCCAATTTAGAATTGAATCCGAAAAGAAAACAAAAAGAAAGAAGAAGAGATTGTTGATAAATTGTGGACTTGCTATTTGGGGTGAATCCCAAATATGCCTACATACTCTCATTTTTTATGAGAGATCAAAGCCCATGTAGTTCGGAAAAGCCTATTTAAAGGCGATGAAATTTATGCTTCATGCATGTGTGTGCGTATGCTTCGTGCATTTTTCAGGCATTTTGCCAGGATTGTGAGTTTTAGCACTTAGTGCAAAAATTGTATAATTTCGGGTACTTGGTACCAAAAGAGTTCGATTTAGGCTGCATGCCAAATTTTGATCATAATTGTAATGTTTAAATACTTCGTATTTAAAGGATGAAATTTAGGCTCCGTGCCAAAAGGTTGATTTTATTCACGGCTTGATGCCGAAAGGTTGATTGATTAATCCATTAGGCCTCTAGATCTAAAAGGATTAGATCTTTGACCAAGAAGAAATTAAGAAGAAGATTAGAATGCTTATGATATGCTCGAATTGACCAAAGATGAATTATGATATTACCTTGATTAGAATTTTTCCACTTCTAAGTTCCAGATCTTGTTTCCTTGCACTTTTTAAGTATGATTCTTGCTTTTTACAACACAATATTAGAAATTTTTAAGCATAAAAATTTCGTCAGCACCCGGGCGTCGGATCTTCCAAAACCTTTTTCTTTTGAAAATCTGAAGCCTATTTATAGGCAAAATCGAGCTGCACGGCGGCTGGCCGCCGGAATCACAGCGGCCGGGCCGCCGATCCCGGCTACCGGGCCGCTGTCCTGGCCCACCGCGACTCGCGCTACTTCTGCTAAAACTGACTTTCCGGGAGCCACGGGCCTCCAAAAATTATTCCGAGACCATATCCATGATCCTTGCGTCGCACCGGACATTTCAAGTACCATGAAGACATACTTTCGGTGGACTTTTACCGTTGTCCCCCGGTCCGGCCTGGTCTGAGGAAATTGGCTTTCCGAGCCTCAAAATTCGAGTGTTCACAGTCAGGTACCAGTATCCCTGTTATATTGAGAAAATCTAAAGTCAAGTGGTGGTCTGCCTTTCGCAATTCTACCACTATTGAAACTGTTAAATAATGGCTCCTTAAGAGAAACCATGGTGGTCTTGACCCAAGGCTACAAGCTTCTTTTGGAGCTCAAAGAGCCCAGAACATTGCCCTTCTTGCAGCAGCCAAGACTGCAGAAGATTATAAAGCCTTAATGGAACAGATGGTTGGGTCTCTTCCCTCAACATCTGAGCCCATTAAGCCCAGTAGAACCTGCTCTGCTGGATCTTCAACTAAAGTCCATTCTAAAGTTTCTAAAGCCTCATCCAGAAGAAGAAAATCTCTTTCCTCTTCTTCGGATTCCTCTACATCATCCATGACATCATCTTCCACCGAGGCATCTGACTCGGATTACTGTCCCAGTAATGAGGATGATTGCTATGGTATATTATCTCCCATCAGAGTGAAAAGTAAAGGTAAAATGAAAAAGAATAAAGGAAAAGAAAAAGAGAAAAAAGAAAAGAGAAAAGATAAAGAAAAAAGAAAAGAAAAAGAAAAAAGAAAAGAAAAGAAAAAGAAAAAGAAAAATAAAAAAGAAAAAGAAAAAGAAAAGAAAAATAAAAAAGAAAAAGAAAAAGAAAAGAAAAATAAAAAAGAAAAAGAAAAGAAAAGTAAAAAGAAAATTGAGTCAGAAGTTGAATCTGACTCAGATTCGTCTGATTAAAGGCAGGAGAAACCTTATTTCTCCACTCAGATTGATAAAGTCAATAAAGACGGTACCCACTGACAAAATACTATTTATCAACAGTATTCACCAGAGGAAAACCAACAGTAAAGTCAGAAGAACTGTTCATCTACAGTTCCCCACAGTAAAGTCAACAGTACCCCAGATAAGGTACTATTCATCCACAGTTCCGGACGCGTGAAGGTACAGTAAAAGCAAATAGTAACGACAGGTTACTATTCCTCTACAGTGCCAAAGCATGTGACAAGAATAGTGAAATTTTAAAGCCTCTGTCTATATAATGTAGCTCATTCTGAAGGTAAAGGGGATCCGAAACACTTCTCTCTCAACACAGAAGACATTCAAGAACCTCTCAGCCTAGTTTTAGCTTCTTCCTTCCCTCTCTTCTTTCACTTATTATTCTTTCATTCCTGTACTCAACACCTATTGATCTCCTTGTATAAGGTAGTTATATTTTATAACTTATATTTTATAATTATAAATTGTATTTTATTTTATTCTGTATTGTTATTTCAATTAAATAAATTTAATTTTTATATATCTCATCTCTCATTTCATTATAAGTATGCTCTGTTCTAGTTCTTGCAAGCAAAAAACGTGCAAATTGAGCTTGATCTGGAACTAAAACATCAGAAATTATATTTGCACTACTTACAAACTGAAAAGGACTTCTATATTCTATCCTTTTCTGTCTTTCTTCTCTCTATATTCTACGCTGTATATTTATACGGGATCCGTATAATTATAACACACATAGTATAATTAGGTATACTAAAACAAATAGACTTAAGAGTGTGTTTTGATAAAACTTAAATAAAATATTTTAGACCTAAGATACAAATTTAATTAAAGATTTAATTGTAATCTTTAAAGTGGTATATAAGGCTGGAAACCTAAATATAAATTGGAGCAACGTCAGACTTGCACTTGTCTGAAGTCCTCCTTTGCACCAGGTATGAAACAACGCCGCCGTACCATTTAAAAGAGATTATAATTATTCTTTATATTCTTAATATATGCTTTTAAATTATTTCTGTAATCTATTTTAATATATTCTTTTACATTCTGTTTCTTAATTCGTTATTACTATTTCTTATTCATTATTTTAATTAATCTGTTTATATCTATGTTGTTTATGCCTAATTATTTTATTATTTTTGTTAATTCTTTTAAAGTTATTTTATCCCCTGTAAACGGTCCTTCCAATTTGCTGGTATCAGAGCCATCTTCTTTTAGGGGTGGTAGTAGATAGATATAGAACTGTTTACATAGTTAATTTTTTGACTTTTAGATCTAGAAGTGGACTTAGTGTTGTCTAGGTATTGGATATGCAGTAAGACCCGTGTCATCCGATGGATAGGCGTTTAGGGCAGTAAGTCAGTGGTCGCTACCAAAACCAACATTAATAAACTTTAAAAATCTATTATTCAAAAATTTAAAAATGGAACCATTTCTATGTAAATCTGCTAGTACAACTAAATCAGATAGTTCTGAGTCATCAGAAGTTAAAAGGATAGTTAACAGAAATGAAGTAATTTTAGAAGATTTTAATAAAGCAATTGATAATTGGGTAATACCAAAGATAGATAAAGAACAGATTTATAAGATACCAAAATTAAACATATTTAAAAACGATTATATAATAAAAGCTGAAGAAAGAGATGTACAGTTAAGTAAACCTTTTGAGAAAATAACTTTACTTTCTGCAGAATCAATAAAGCATCATAAAAATAAAAAATACAAGTATATACACATAGGACTCGTACAAATAGGTATAAAACCTTTAACTAGAGAATGATTAAATACTAATATTCTGGCTGTGGTCAGAGATGCTAGGTTTGTAAATTTTAATGACTCACTATTAGGAACTATAGAAACCAGTCTGAGTAGTGGTCCAATCTCATTTGACTGCTTCCCAGACATAACAATTTCATTAAATGATCCAAATATATTAAAAAGTGTAGTTTTAGAAATTAAAACACATAATTATAAAATGCTTGAAGGATCAATTCCTGTAGCATTAATGTATAAAATAAATTATAAAGCTATGGTATCTGCTTTTGCTACAAAATATATAATGCAACCTAAATTAGGAGAAACTAAATTTCTACAGACAGACTTAAGTAAAGCTAACACAGTAATTCCTAAGACTATTCAGTGGAAAGATATTAGTCTCCCTGATGAATGGGTGTTAGAGGATGCTGTTCCTCTTCCTGAACCAAAAACTATAGTTAAACCCAATATAGAACTCAGTAAAATTGAACAGTATGAAGACGGTAAAGTTAAATTAAAATTTAGTAGACATAGTGTAAGCAGTAGGTATTCAGACTCCTCCTCCTCTGTATCAACAGTAGATATAGGTAGAGCCTCACAGTTACCTTCTGTAATATATGCTTCATATAAAGAAAATGAACCTAAACCTGTATTGCAAACAGTAGTAAAGCCTAGGTATTCTACATCAGATATACCTGAGTCTAGTAATAAACTAAAAGGTGTAGATTATAGTACAACAGTTCCACACTTATATTATAATCCAACAGGAACAATGAACCCTTTGGAACCAAACCCTAATTATAATCAACCTCAGAATATAGAACACTCACCTTCTCCACCCATGTCACCTACAGCTTCCTTCATGACAGGAAATGTAGAAAGTATAGATAGAGAATTAAATGTAATTAATAAAGAATTTATTTTTAATTATGATAAATTAAATAAAGAATTAACAACAATTAAAAATAAAGATAAATTAGAAAATGCAATAAAAAAGGTAAAAGATTTTGAATCAGTTAAAGAAGAATATATTGACTTTATAAGAAATTATGAAGTTAATATGAAATTCTTTGATTGGTTTAAAAGAATTTATAGAGGTAAACTTAAAGCAGAAAAATTAATAAATCCAGTAACTATTAGGAATAAAAATACAGAATGGAAGGTAAAAGATAAAATCATACAGAGTGAACATCCACCTAAAACATCAAGTGTATTTTTACATGGAGATAAAGAAATAAACATAGCACCATTTAAAATAGTTTCTGAAGATGATCCTAATAGAAAAATATTAGAACAGAATAATTTTAGTAATGCACACCTATTAAGTATAGGGCAACAATTAAACAGAATAGAAGATACTATTAAAGAAAGTAAGATAGTAAAAATTGAAAAAGAAGTAAAAGATAAAAAACTTAAGTCCCATGTTTTTAAACCTTTCGAAGTTTCTAAAACAGGACAAAAGGAAGTAAAATCTAAAGATTCAGATTTTGTTAAAGCAATTAAAGAACAATTAAGTAAAATTGACTCTTCTTCTGGATCAAAACAGGTAGTTCAAGAAACACCTCAATCTAAAGCTTCTAAAACTATAAGTATAGTCACCCAAGAACAAGATTCAGAATCAGTTGAAGATTCTCAACCTGAATCTGAAGATATTGAAACCTTTAGTAAAGCCCTAGAGCCACAGATAAATCGTATAACATATAATCAATCTATAATACCTAGAATGTCTGCCCCAGACTTAGGTATAACAGATAGACCAAATGTAATATCCTAAAATATACCCTAAAAGTGTTGGGATTATTGTTGTATTTGGATTCAATGTGTGTATTGAAGGGTAAGAGAAAAGAAGTGAAGAGAAGATATGGGAATTATAAAATGTAACATATATATGAGGTATAAAATGGTGTAGGAAAAGTGAGTTGTATATATATATATTTGTATGATTAGTTAATAATAATAATAATGATAATAAGGACAAAAAGGAAAATAAAGAGGAAAGCAAAAAGAAGTTTGTGTGGAGGAGATTTAATTGCATTATTATTATTATTATTATTATTATTATATATATATATATATATGATAAGGATGAAGGAAAGAATGAGAACGTTCTTTCTTCTTCTCCTTCGTCTCCTTCTTCTTAGTAAACGAGAGAGAGAGAGAGAGAGAGAGAAGCTAGAGAGAGAAAGGGGATTTTACTTCTAATTACACCAAAGACTAAGGTTATCAAGAGGCTTGCAAATGGATATTGAAGATTTGGCAAGCTATTCAAGTAAGTACTTCTCTCTTGAGTTGATTTTATTGATTATGTATATATATGTTTTTATCTTCTTGTTTTGGGTTTCTTTGGATTGAGGTATGGTTGGTGTTTAAGATGATGGAAATGAAAGATTGAAGTATGTAATTGTGTTGAATTGGTATTTAAGTGTTGATAATTTGGGGTATTTGTGATGATGATGATGAATTGTTGAGTTAGGATTTGATATGAATGAAATGGTATTTTGAGTAATTGATTATAGTGATGTATATATATTGATTGTTATGGTGATATAATGAAGTTATATAAATGTTAAAGTGATATGGAATTGATAAATATGAACAAAGATGATGATTAAAAGGGTTGTGGTATGAATTTTGGAAATGGTTTGGTCTTTGAGTTCTTGAAGGACACGGCCAAATTATGAGAGACACGGCCAAGTTAGGGCAACTTGGCCGTGTTGGATGGATTTTGGAGAGACACGGCCACAAGCTTGGTCGTGTCCCTTGAATGTGTTTGCTACTGCCTGACTTTTGTTGAGAGACACGGCCGTGTCCTCTGCCCGTGTCTGAGTCTGTTTGAAATTGTGATGAGAGACACGGCCACAAGCTTGGCCGTGTCCCATGCCCGTGTTCGCTACTGCCAAAATTGTGTTGAGAGACACGGCCACAAGCTTGGCCGTGTCCCTCAAGTGTGCTGCCCGTGTCCCTCAAATGTGTTAAGTAATGTTTTATTCTTTGTCCTTCTTACATTGTTATATATTCTTCTTATATTGTTGGATCTTTAAAAGGGTCTTTTGGTACCTAAACACACTTAAAACAATAATGATCCAACCAAAAGTATATAGAAGATTATAAATCCATGAATAATGTAAAGTGTGATGTATCTAACAATGATGGTATAGGAAATGTGGAAGATATAATGATCATGTATACTTGAGTGATGAATTGATCAATATGATTTGATGATACTATATGAATAATGTTATGTTCTATGCTTTGTAAATTGTAATGTGTTATATGAATGATGTGATGTTGTGATGAAGCATGAAATATAAAATATGTGATATTGTGATGACAGATGAAATGTGAGTTGAAATCAAATGAAATATGAAGCCATTGTTATTGGCTATGATGATTCAAATGAGATGTGAGCCATTGTTATTAGCTATGGTGATTTTAATGTGATGTGATGAAGCCATTGTGATTGGCTATGATGATTCAAATAAAATGTGAACCATTGTTATTGGTTATGATAATTCAATTGAGAATAAAATTGATAAATGAGTTGTGTGACTAATGTGTTATTCCATTTTCAGAGTTTGTTGTTGGTGGCATGCCTAAGAAGTGTAACAATCTCTTGAAGTTAGGTTGGATTAAATCCTTGAAGCCTAATTGAGATGTTACCACCCTTGAAGCTAGGTTGGATTGGTTCTTGAAGCCAAGTTGGGTTGAAGCTTAGCATGCTTTGCTCCCCTTGAAGCTTGGTTGAACCTAATCCTTGAAGCCTAGTTGGGTCTATGATAATGATAAATGTGATAATTAAACCAAAGCATTACTCTGAAAATTGAATGGCATATTAGTATGTTGTTTGGGCCCAAGTCTGTCTTTGTTGTCAATGTGATTCATGCTTGATGAATTGTGAATAAAATGATGTTATGAAGTATGATTTTGTAATATGTGCATTGATGTATTGAAGAGGAATGTGTTTTGAGGGACTTTGTTGAGATATGGGCTTATGAACATGTTATATGATGTGTAAAATGTATATGAAGGTGGAATTTGTGAGAATTGCTATTATGAAAATTTGGATAGATCATTGAATGGTGTTTTGTTAAAATGATGTATGTTATATATATATATATATATATATATATGAAATAGAAAGGGCAAGAATTGTGTTATGAATGTTCCATGTAATTATATATCAAATTTGCAAAGATAGTGAGAACTTCTGAAGAATGCATTGAGAAAGGAATACGTGGTAAGAAAACAATAAAACTAAATGCTAAAAATTTAAGGTATGATTCTTTTGGCAAAGTTTATTTTATTATTGTTTTATTTAGTACTACTAAGCTCTCGGGCTTAGCGCGGATGTTTAATCGCGCAGGTATTTATGAGGTTAATTTGGAAGTTTAGCTGTGGTGCCACGAGAAGAGTAAGGGTGTCTCGAGACCAACTAGAAGGTGATGCATACATATATGATTTTAATTATGTTGCATTTTTAATAAGAGCAATGATTTTATAAATGTGTTTCAAAGTAATGTAAAATTTTATGAATTCGGTTAAAGGTAAATAAACTGAAAATTTACGTGACATTCTGATACTACATATATGTATTGTATGTATACTAGGTATATGTATGGTACTTATATGGAGTATCAGGGTGTTACACCAAATGTCCTATCACAATATAAGTATAATGCCTCTTCAGTATATGAATGGAACATTGATAGCCTATCAGAATATAATATTCTGAGTCTTCTTCAACAGATGACAATGGCTGCCAATGCTTATAGAACTCAAACAGGAACTTCAGATAGAACTATAGCTGAACTTCTTATAGATGGCTTCACAGGACAACTTAAAGGTTGGTGGGATAATCATCTCACTGATGAACAACATTTAGAAATTTTAAATGCCGTAAAAACTTATGAAGATGGAATACCTATATTAGATGAGCTTGGTGATACTATTCAAGATGCTGTGGCATCACTAATCTTGACTATATCACTTCATTTTATAGGTGATCCTACTCATTTAAAAGATAAAAATGCAGAATTACTAAGTAACCTCAGATGTAAGAAACTTAGTGATTTTCAATTTTATAAAACAACTTTCCTAACTAGGATAATGCTTAGAGAAGATTCTAACCAGGCTTTCTGGAAAGAAAAATTCTTAGCAGGATTACCCTTCTTCTTAGGAGAAAATGTTAGGAACCATATAAAACAGGAATTTAGAAACCCTATTCCTTATGACCTATTAACCTATGGACAACTGTTTAGTATAGTTCAAAAGGAAGGATTAAAACTTTGTCAAGATATAAAACTTCAAAAATCATTAAAATATGAAATGAGAAAAACTAAACAAGAATTAGGTTCTTTCTGCAAACAATTTGATTATAGTATAACACAGAAACATAAAGATTGTAATGGACAGTGTTCTACTACGAGAAAGTATAAAAAACCTTATAAAAAATATCACAAAAAGAGTTATAAGAAAAAACTTGATAAAGATGATTATTATAAAAAACAAAAACCTTATAAACCTTATAAGTATAGAAAACCTAGTAGAAAACCTTATAAACCGAAGGATAAAAAATTTACATCATATAAAGATTTAACATGTTATAAATGTGGAAGAAAAGGCCACACATCAAGATTTTGCAAATTTGATAAAAAATTACAAGAACTAAATCTAGAAGAATCTGTATTAAATAAAATTTATGAATTATATTTAGACTATTCAGATTCTGAAGATTATTAAGACTCTGAAGAATTAAACCAAATAGATGATATAGGATCAGAATCAAGTTCTGAATATAGTAGTAAATCATTAAATGTTTTAACTAAAGAACAAGAGTCTATATTAGAAGCAATAAAATATATAAGTGATCCTAAAATTCAAGAGAAAATGTTAAATAAAATATTAGAAAATGATAAACATAAAAACTCTATGTTACCTAGTACTAGTAAACAAACATATGATTTGACTGCAATATTAAATAAGAATAAAACAGTAAAAAATAAACCAACCATAAATGATTTACAAAAAGAAATTAAAGAAATTAAATTAGAATTAAAAGAATTAAAAAATAAACAAGAACAAGATTCACAAATAATAAAATCTTTAATGAACTCAACTTCTTCTTCTGATGAAGAAGCTGATGAAGATATTGAACAAATAAATGGTAAAGAAACTGATAATGAAATTAGTTTAATTAGTAAAGATAAAATCCCTGATAATTTAATTTTTATGTTGCATGAAATAACATCTAGGAAATATTTAATAAAAATAAAATTAAAATTCTCAGATAATTATAATATAGAAACTATAGCATTGTTTGATACAGGAGCTGATTTAAATTGCATTAAACCTAGTTTAGTACCAAAAAGATTTTGGCAACAAACTAATGAAAGTTTATCAGCAGCAAATAAATCTAAACTAAATATACTTGGTAAAGCAGAAGCATCAATTATAGATAAAAATTTAGAAATAAAGAATATATTTATCTTAACCAACATTCATCATATGGTAATCCTAGGAACACCATTTATGAATTTAATAACACCTTATTCAGTAAATGATGATAGTATAAGTTTTAAAGTCAGAAAACAAAAGATAATTTTTCCATTTTTAGAAAAACCTAAAAAGAGGAATTTAAATCTCTTAAAGGCACATTCAATTAATGAATTACAAATAAATGCTCTTATAAAAGCAAAGTCTGAACAACTTTGTAATTTAATTATCATTTACAAAAAATAAATGAACAGTTAAACAATAAATTTACGCAAGAAAAAATTAATAAATTAAAATCTCAAATAGAAAAAGATTTGTGTGCTGATATTCCAAATGCATTTTGGAACAGAAAGCAACACATGGTTGATTTGCCTTATGAAATAGGTTTTGATGAAAAGTCTATTACAACTAAAGCTAGGCCCATTCAGATGGCGCCTGATTTAATTGAATTTTGTAAAAAAGAAATAAATGATTTAGAAAATAAAGGATTAATAACTAAATCTAGAAGCCCTTGGCCTTGTGCTGCATTCTATGTAAACAAGGCCTCTGAAATAGAAAGAGGAGCACCTAGATTAGTAATAAATTATAAACCTTTAAATAAAGCTTTAAAATGGATTAGGTACCCTATTCCAAATAAAAAAGATTTATTAGGAAGATTATATAAAGCAAACATTTTTAGTAAATTTGATATGAAATCTGGTTTTTTGCAAATTCAGATTAACCCTAAAGATAGGTATAAGACTGCATTCACTGTTCCATTTGGACAGTATGAATGGAATGTTATGCCTTTTGGTTTAAAAAATGCACCCTCTAAGTTTCAGAGAGTGATGAATGATATTTTAAACCCTTATACTAAATTTTGTATAGTATACATTGATGATGTTTTAATATACTCTACAACTATAGATGAACATTTTAAACATTTAAAAACATTTTTTATGGTAATAAAACATAATGGTTTAGTATTAAGTAAAACGAAGATGTCTCTGTTTCAAACTAAGATTAGGTTCTTAGGACATTATATAGAACAGGGAATCATAGAACCTATAGAAAGAAACTTAGCCTTTGGGGATAAGTTTCCTGACCAGATTATTAATAAAGCTCAGTTACAAAGATTTTTAGGTTGTCTAAATTATGTTATAGAATTTTTTCCCAACCTAAATAGGACTATTAAACCTCTACATGATAGATTAAAGAAAAATCCAGGTCCATGGACTGAGGTCCATTCTGGCATAGTTAGACAAGTTAAAGACCTAGTTAAAACTATTCCTTGCTTACATATAGCTGATCCCTTAGCCTCCAAAATAGTAGAGACTGATGCATCAGATATAGGTTTTGGTGGAATTTTAAAACAAGTTAAAGAGGGTAGAGAAGCCATAGTCCAATTCTATTCAGGACATTGGAGTCCAACCCAGTTAAATTATTCTACTATAAAGAAAGAAATTTTGAGTATTGTATTATGTATTTCAAAATTTCAATCTGATTTATTGAATCAAAAGTTTTTATTACGAATTGATTGTAAAAGTGCTAAAGATGTTCTGCAAAAGGATGTTAAAAACCTTGCCTCAAAACAAATTTTTGCTAGATGGCAAGCTATTTTAAGTATTTTTGATTTTGATATTGAATTTATTAAAGGAGAAAACAATAGTTTACCTAATTTCCTTACTCGTGAATTCCTTCTCAGGAATCATGGGGAGAAAAAAGAAAACAGCCAATAAAGAAAAGGAAACCCTTAAAGATGACTCTCCTAAAGCTCTATCTGATCATTCAGATAGTATATTGAACCCTAAACCCATAAAGTCTTGGGCTGATGCTGTCCAAGAAGAAGATAAAGCAAAAATAGAGTATTGGGTCTCTCAGCTGGCCCAATCACCAGAAGTGATTAAAGCTCTCTTAAAGATGGGACACGAACCTCCTCCAGGGGTTCCAGGTAAAGATTCCTTAATCCCTTATTTAAAAAACCAAATCGAGATAGGAGAATCTTCTTCTAAAAAAACCCTATCTCAGAGTATTTCTAAAATTGAGTTGGATATTTCAAAATCTTCAACTCAAATTGTTTCAGCAAATTTTCCTTTAAAGCAAAAATCATTTTGGTATAATAAAAATTTTTGGTTTACAGAATTAATTCCTGATTTTGAGACTATTCAACAGAACCCATGGTCTATTATAGAGTCTGTATATCCTAAAGGATGGTTTTTCAAACCAAAAGAATCTTCAAAACCCCAAGAATATTATCTCCATATTCTTGTGGATTCAGGCTCCTTATTTCTAAAGCACAATTACCTCCAGCAAGATAAGGCTGTCATAGCCTATTCTTCTTTTAAAATAAAGAAAATTCTCCATCCTTCTGAATGGGGAAAACCTTTGCACATTCCTATGCAATTTAAAACCCTTCCTTCTTTATCATGCTGTTCCTCATATAACTATTGGGATTATATAGAAGCCTGGACCAAAGCCCTGTTTTTCCAAAACCCGGGTAAAACCCATTCCTGGCTCATCTATAATGAAACCAATTTAAAGATTAATAACCTCCCATCTTGGTTCGTTGATTGGTGGCATTATTGTGGAAATGATGAAAGAACTCTTCCACAAGATGTACTATTAGCTTACCAGCATTTTAAAGCCCACTTAAATCCTACACCTTTTGAGAGGAATTTTCCTCCTCTGCTTCTTTTTTGCTTAAATTTCAATATACCTTGGGTATATCAATGGTATTTTGACTATTCATTTCAGTCAGGTACCAGTATCCCTGTTATATTGAGAAAATCTAAAGTCAAGTGGTGGTCTGCCTTTCGCAATTCTACCACTATTGAAACTGTTAAAGAATGGCTCCTTAAGAGAAACCATGGTGGTCTTGACCCAAGGCTACAAGCCTCTTTTGGAGCTCAAAGAGCCCAGAACATTGCCCTTCTTGCAGCCGCCAAGATTGCAGAAGATTATAAAGCCTAAATGGAACAGATGGTTGGGTCTCTTCCCTCAACATCTGAGCCCATTAAGCCCAGTAGAACCTGCTCTGCTGGATCTTCAACTAAAGTCCATTCTAAAGTTTCTAAAGCCTCATCCAGAAGAAGAAAATCTATTTCCGCTTCTTCGGATTTCTCTACATCATCCATGACATCATCTTCCACCGAGGCATCTGACTCGGATTACTGTCCCAGTAATGAGGATGATTGCTATGGTATATTATCTCCCATCAGAGTGAAAAGTAAAGGTAAAATGAAAAAGAATAAAGGAAAAGAAAAAGAGAAAAGAGAAAAGAGAAAAGATAAAGAAAAAAGAAAAGAAAAAGAAAAAAGAAAAAAGAAAAAGAAAAAGAAAAAGAAAAAGAAAAAGAAAAAGAAAAAGAAAAAGAAAAAGAAAAAGAAAAAGAAAAAGAAAAAGAAAAAGAAAAAGAAAAAGAAAAAGAAAAAGAAAAAGAAAAAGAAAAAGAAAAAGAAAAAGAAAAAGAAAAAGAAAAAGAAAAAGAAAAAGAAAAAGAAAAAGAAAAAGAAAAAGAAAAAGAAAAAGAAAAAGAAAAGAAAAAGAAAAAAGAAAAAGAAAAAGAAAAAGAAAAAGAAAAAGAAAAGAAAAAGAAAAAAGAAAAAGAAAAGAAAAGTAAAAAGAAAATTGAGTCAGAAGTTGAATCTGACTCAGATTCGTCTGATTAAAGGCAGGAGAAACCTTATTTCTCCACTCAGATTGATAAAGTCAATAAAGACGGTACCCACTGACAAAATACTGTTCATCAACAGTATTCACCAGAGAAAAACCAACAGTAAAGTCAGAAGAACTGTTCATCTACAGTTCTCCACAGTAAAGTCAACAGTACCCCAGACAAGGTACTATTCATCCACAGTTCCAGACGCGTGAAGGTACAGTAAAAGCAAATAGTAACGACATGTTACTATTCCTCTACAGTGCCAAAGCATGTGACAAGAATAGTGAAATTTTAAAGCCTCTGTCTATATAATGAAGCTCATTCTGAAGGTAAAGGGGATCCGAAACACTTCTCTCTCAACACAGAAGACATTCAAGAACCTCTCAGCCTAGTTTTAGCTTCTTCCTTCCCTCTCTTCTTTCACTTATTATTCTTCCATTCCTGTACTCAACACCTATTGATCTCCTTGTATAAGGTAGTTATATTTTATAACTTATATTTTATAATTATAAATTGTATTTTATTTTATTCTGTATTGTTATTTCAATTAAATAAATTTAATTTTTATATATCTCATCTCTCATTTCATTATAAGTATGCTCTGTTCTAGTTCTTGCAAGCAAAAAACGTGCAAATTGAGCTTGATCTGGAACTAAAACATCAGAAATTATATTTGCACTACTTACAAACTGAAAAGGACTTCTATATTCTATCCTTTTCTGTCTTTCTTCTCTCTATATTCTACGCTGTATATTTATACGGGATCCGTATAATTATAACACACATAGTATAATTAGGTATACTAAAACAAATAGACTTAAGAGTGTGTTTTGATAAAACTTAAATAAAATATTTTAGACCTAAGATACAAATTTAATTAAAGATTTAATTGTAATCTTTAAAGTGGTATATAAGGCTGGAAACCTAAATATAAATTGGAGCAACGTCAGACTTGCACTTGTCTGAAGTCCTCCTTTGCACCAGGTATGAAACAACGCCGCCGTACCATTTAAAAGAGATTATAATTATTCTTTATATTCTTAATATATGCTTTTAAATTATTTCTGTAATCTATTTTAATATATTCTTTTACATTCTATTTCTTAATTCGTTATTACTATTTCTTATTCATTATTTTAATTAATCTGTTTATATCTATGTTGTTTATGCCTAATTATTTTATTATTTTTGTTAATTCTTTTAAAGTTATTTTATCCCCTGTAAACGGTCCTTCCAATTTGCTGGTATCAGAGCCATCTTCTTTTAGGGGTGGTAGTAGATAGATATAGAACAGTTTACATAGTTAATTTTTTGACTTTTAGATCTAGAAGTGAACTTAGTGTTGTCTAGGTATTGGATATGCAGTAAGACCCGTGTCATTCGATGGATAGGCGTTTAGGGCAGTAAGTCAGTGGTCGCTACCAAAACCAACATTAATAAACTTTAAAAATCTATTATTCAAAAATTTAAAAATGGAACCATTTCTATGTAAATCTGCTAGTACAACTAAATCAGATAGTTCTGAGTCATCAGAAGTTAAAAGGATAGTTAACAGAAATGAAGTAATTTTAGAAGATTTTAATAAAGCAATTGATAATTGGGTAATACCAAAGATAGATAAAGAACAGATTTATAAGATACCAAAATTAAACATATTTAAAAACGATTATATAATAAAAGCTGAAGAAAGAGATGTACAGTTAAGTAAACTTTTTGAGAAAATAACTTTACTTTCTGCAGAATCAATAAAGCATCATAAAAATAAAAAAATACAAGTATATACACATAGGACTCGTACAAATATGTATAAAACCTTTAACTAGAGAAGGATTAAATACTAGTATTCTGGCTGTGGTCAGAGATGCTAGGTTTGTAAATTTTAATGACTCACTATTAGGAACTATAGAAACCAGTCTGAGTAGTGGTCCAATCTCATTTGACTGCTTCCCTGTTACTTTCTCAAATGAGATTGGACCACTACTCAGACTGGTTTCTATAGTTCCTAATAGTGAGTCATTAAAATTTACAAACCTAGCATCTCTGACCACAGCCAGAATACTAGTATTTAATCCTTCTCTAGTTAAAGGTTTTATACCTATTTGTACGAGTCCTATGTGTATATACTTGTATTTTTTATTTTTATGATGCTTTATTGATTCTGCAGAAAGTAAAGTTATTTTCTCAAAAGGTTTACTTAACTGTACATCTCTTTCTTCAGCTTTTATTATATAATCGTTTTTAAATATGTTTAATTTTGGTATCTTATAAATCTGTTCTTTATCTATCTTTGGTATTACCCAATTATCAATTGCTTTATTAAAATCTTCTAAAATTACTTCATTTCTGTTAACTATCCTTTTAACTTCTGATGACTCAGAACTATCTGATTTAGTTGTACTAGCAGATTTACATAGAAATGGTTCCATTTTTAAATTTTTGAATAATAGATTTTTAAAGTTTATTAATGTTGGTTTTGGTAGCGACCACTGACTTACTGCCCTAAACGCCTATCCATCGGCTGACACGGGTCTTACTGCATATCCAATACCTAGACAACACTAAGTCCACTTCTAGATCTAAAAGTAAAAAATTTAACTATGTAAACAGTTCTATATCTATCTACTACCACCCCTAAAAGAAGATGGCTCTGATACCAGCAAATTGGAAGGACCGTTTACAGGGGATAAAATAACTTTAAAAGAATTAACAAAAACAATAAAATAATTAGGCATAAACAACATAGATATAAACAGATTAATTAAAATAATGAATAAGAAATAAAGGAGTAGGACTGTAGATATCAAGCAACCATAATCTAGAATTGTGTGATATAAAGGAGTAGGACTGTAAAGAACTAGAATTATTAATCGTGTAACACCATTATATATTATAAACATATAGTATATATATCTCATATACATAAAATACATATATAAAGTATAAAAATACTGCAGTAAATGAAAAATTAGAAAATTTATCAAAATGTGTTATTAAATAAAATATTCTTGAAACAATAAATAAATATAAATAATTTAGATAATAAATGATAGTTTAATAGATAAATAAATACATAAATATAAATGTATTTATTAATGGAAATTTCTAAAAAAAAAAAAATTTGCTAGAATTTTATTTATAGACATTATAAAAAAAATCAAATACACAACCTGCAAAAATTTACACTTCCAATATATATATATATATATGTGTGTTTTTCTCCAAATCTCCAACCAATATGTACTAACCTCTAAATTGCCAAAATCCAATGCAAAATCACTCTCCATCACCAAATTCCACTAATGCCCTTCACTTCCTTAATTTCACTGCTTCACTTTACTTGGTTCTAAACCAAATTATAAGTTAAAATAAATCATTAGCAATATTTTTCTACTCATTTTACCCAATCAAACATCAATTACTTCAATACTACCTAATTTTCACTCATTGCTTTTTAATTCTATAAATTTGGAAATCTTACCTAATCAATCCTAAACCATGTTTTAAGCTTAAATATAGCATTAAAATTCTATTTTAACACATTTTAATTAATTCAATTTCAATTACACTCATTCTAATAAAAAATCCTATAAAAAATGTAACTACCTTACTACATCATTTAAACTTCCACCAAACAAACTTATTTCCATCATCCAACTATAAAATCATCTTATATACATCAAAATAACTTCAAAATAATCCATTTCAATAATTATAGTCATCCCCATCATAAACCCAAAATTCAATAATTCATAAACTTAACATAACAAGCTTAAAAGTGATGAAAAGTTACTTAAATCCTTGTTTAATCTTCAAAACTATCTTGAATCCTTTGAAATTCTTATGAAATTTGGTATTTTAGATGAATAAAACCTCTCCTTACCTCTCTTAAAATTCTGCCTCCTTGGTTGGAAGAAGAAGAAAATGAGTTTTACTTTTATTTTCCAACATTTCCAATTTTCCCCTTCACATATATATATAATTACTGAATAATTAATTAATATATTATTAAGATATTTTTTATTCTTATTCCCATCCAAAATTAATTTTAATCTTCTTATTTATTTATTTACTTTTAATTTAATTTTGTCTTTTTAGTAAAAATGTATATGTTAGGTAGATATTATGTGTACATTATCCGTCCAATGTATGTATTAGGTAGATATCATATGTATATTATGTGTCAAATATATATTTTATGTATGTCTTGTGTATATATTAGGTATATATTGTATATATCTCTCTTTCAACACAATTACTCTCTATATTAATAATTTAATTTTTTTAATTATTTTTTAAAATAAAACTGGCATTGAAAAATTATAGAGAGAGGAGAGAAGTAATAAATCAAAATACCAAACTCTTTTATGTGTTAGCGTGGAAAGGACAATAGGTGGCTCACCTCATAAGAGAGATATAAACTCTGTCTGAAGGATAAATCAAAGTCATGTGAAATGAATTCTAAAGAGAAACTTTTGGATGATATATGACTAAAGCTGGAATTTTTTTTATATTAGTCTCTAAACATATGCATGGCTATTGGAGAAGTAAGTCTATGTAAATAAATACAATGTGAGTGCTTCCAAACTTAATCAACTTAGAGTATAGTTAAATAACTTGGTTGAACAGTTAACATGAAGTATGGGAGATAAAGTTCTAGAAATTTTTAGCACAAGTAAATTATTGTTTATGCTGATTAGAGAATTTGAACAATAAATCCAATTATTGATATGAATAATAAAAAGAAGATAAAGAGGAGTAATTAATTACTCTGAATAGCCTGAATTAAGTTAAGACTTACTCTTGTAAATTGTACATGAGCTAAGTAGTGGGTAAGTGGAAATCTGTGGAAGGTGACTAAGTTGAGAGTAGCTAGAAATCAAGGGTAGAGAAATAATGAGTAGAAATATATAAACATAAATATAATGGAAATAAATGGTTAAGGGAGTAGCAACAGTAGAGATGTCCAACAAAGAATTACACCTTAATATGTGATCTAAGTCATTAGATTTTATTAATACAATTAGTTTTCTATATCACTCAAATGCCTTTGTTGCTTATGTACTTTACATTAATGGTTGATATGCTTATTTATTTTATTAGCTTTAACTTCTGTAGATATGGAATCTATTGATAAATTTTGGATACAATTGCGTAATAGATCATGTATTGAGTACTTTGATGGAGTTAAAAAATTTATAAAAAATGCATATGAACATATCAAGGACAGTGATATGAAAATCAAATGCCCTTGTATTGATTGCAATAATAGATATAGGCATGAAAAAGATGAAGTTCAATTGCACCTTTTGCCTAGAGATATCATGTGAGATTATGTTGTTTGGCATTTTCACGAGGAAGTTGAAAGTGAGGATGGACATAGTACATCCCATTATATTTTATTCTTTGTCTAATTTTATATTGCCAAGTATTTATTATACTAAAATCAGACATTTTCCTCTTCCAACACCGAACCAATAGTCCATTCCTTTTTATTTAATTTGGGCTTACACTTTAATTTACACCATATTCATTTCAATTCCCTACATATAGGTACTAATGCATTGTATTTCATGAATGCATGCACATACTACAATACTCTCACTCATACTTAACTTGCACATTCAGTCTCATTATCATTATCATTCCTTCTTTTTTAATTTTTGTGAATTTACTACTACGTGATTCTCTTAGCCAATATATTTTTTTCTTAGCTCATTTCGACATTATTTCAAATATTATAATAAAAATTATAAGTCGTATTTGCTTTTGAATAATAAATTGAGTTGTATGCTTGGAATTTCTTTTTCTCATAGGGAGGATTATCAAATATGTAGAGGAGATTCTGCTACTTTTTTTTTTCAAATTATATGATTTTTTCTATATTTTTTAAATTTTAAGCTACTAATAATATTTATCAATTTTTTATAGATTGATGCCAATGATCAAGGTGAAATAAGAGGTCAATATATTAATGATTATCTTGAACATAATTCTGAAGATGATGACTAGTTATCTCTTTTTATTACAATCTCAATTTCTTTCAAATTATTTACTATGTTTTCTTCTTACCAAATTTTCATGGATATTGTAATATTTTTTAGGTTGATTAACTTTATTCTTTTAGAATGTCAAACTACAAAGATTTGGTTGTCTTTGAAATGAGTTTGAATTTACTTAGATATTTTGACGTATTCAATTCTATTCATACATAGTAGTAAGAAAATAATATAAATAAAATGCGATTCCATTAACAAAAATTCATTAATAAAAATATTATAACAATTGTGGCTAATAACAATTACAATAACATTACATTTATACATGAAGATAATATTAATATTTAGAATAATATACCTTTAGCAACAAATTTTTATTTCATCGCTAATAATAATTTGCAATAACAAATATTCATCATATAATCACATTCTCATTGCTTATATCAATTGCAACAATTTAAAGAGGTTGCTAATTTTTTAAAAAAAAATTATAGTAACAGCGACAACACATTGGTCAGAAATAAATATAAAATGCTTGTTGTTAAAAATTTATAGCAAAAGCAAAAAAATATCACACATAAAATTTCGCAACCTATTCTCCTTACCTAGATTCATTAGCGATCACTTTAAAGTTATTAGTAATGACATAATTTTATCATAAAAAAATTATTAGCAACAATGTCATCACTTTATAGTGAGGGTAAATAATTATAGCAAATAAAATTTTATGGCCTATTATCCTCATTTCTAGTCTCATTAGCGATTACTTTTAATATTATTAGTAATAATATAATTTTATTGTAAAAAATTATTAGTAAGAATGATGTCGCATTTATAGTGAGAGCAAATAATCTTGGTAAATAAAATTTCATAATCTATTCTCCTCATCTCTGGTCTTATTCGCGATCACTTTTAAAGTTATTAGAATTGATATAAATTTATTGTGAAAATTTATTAGTAATAATGTCATCGCAAAAAAAAAAAAAACCTTTTACAAGGAAGGTATTTGCTACGACGCGTGACAACCATAAAACCCTCACTAATGCAAATATCAATGAAAAACACATCATTGGCAATAAAATTCGTTAGTCACTAATAAGCAATTTTTTTTTTTGTAGTGAACCCATTTCCATCATCTAACTAAAAAATCATCATATACTCATCAAAATAGTTTCAAAATAATCTATTTTAACAATTATAATAACCTCTATCAAAAATTCAAATTTCATATTCATCCATAAACTCTAGTTTTACCAATCAACCAGTATTAATCAATTAATTACTAAATCATCATATATCTATCAAATTAGCTTCATAACCATCTTTTACAGCAGTGAAGGGATACAAGAGATGGAAGAAGGTAAGTGAGTGAGAGGGAAATGAAAACCTAAATTAAGCTTGAATAGGACCTTGTCAGGGGTACTATTTACTTTACTGTAGAGGAATAGTACTTTCTTTATACTATTGATGAATAATATTTTGTTAGTACTATTTTTACTATAACCATATGAAAAAATAAGGTCCCTTCTGTCTTTTATCAGATTGTTTATTTTTCTTTTCTTTTTTCTTTTTTATTTCTTTTTTCTTTTTTCTTTTCTTTTTATTTTTCTTTATAGGAGATAGGACCCTATAACAGTCATCCTCATTATTGGATACATAGTCTAAGTCTGAGTCAGAGTCAGAAGATGAATCAGTAGATGATGACGACATAGATGAGGTAGAAGAGGAGTCAGAAGAGAAAGAAGACGAAGGAGATTTTCTTCTTCTTCTAGACTGGGCTTTAGAATGAGCTTTAGATTTCTTCGACTAGGTTTTATTGGATGGACCAGAAGAAGAAGATTTTATGGGCTCAGGAGAGCCAGGGTGTTTTAAGAGCTCAGAGGGTGAGGGAATAGACTTAACCATTTAGGCCATGATGAATTGATACTCCTCAACAATATATTTGCAGCTTGAAGAAAGGCTTGACAATGGGCCTTTTGAGCACTAAAGGTAATGGCTTGTTTAGGATCAACCTTACCATATTCCTGACCAAAGCACCACTTTTAAACTGAGAGCCCAGTGGTAGTATTTTTTAAGGAAGTCCACCACTTGACTTTATTCATTCTTGATACTACACGTAAATTAGTACCTGATTGATAGACCAAATCAAAGTATCATTGATATACCCATGGCATAAAGAACTTCATATAAAAGATCATAAGAGAAAATAATTGTTTCTCATATAGGGAAGGATGGGCATTGTATTTAAAGTATTGGTAAGCTGAGAAAGCATCTTGAGAAAGAGTTCTTTCATCGTTACCAAAATAATACCACCAATCTATAACCCACATGGAAATTTTATCAGTCTTGATACTGGTTTCAAAGTACAATATACAAGAGTGAGTATGTGTAGGGTTCTGGAATAGCAAGGCTTTAGTCCATGCATCTACATAATCCCAATAGGTATAAGAAGGGCATACTATTTTATAGATAAGGAAATTTGGTTTTATCTGTACAGGAGAGAGCAATGGTTTTTCCCTTTTAGAGGGATGGAGAATCTTTTTAATTTGAATAGAAGAGTGGGATATAATGGTTTTATTGTTAGGGTCCATGTTGCGTTTAAGTTTTATGAAGCCAGTGTCCTCAAGAATGGCCAGATAATATTCTTGAGTTTTTAGTAAATCAAAAGGTTTAAAAAACCAATTTTTAGGATATAAAAATTCAATAATTTCCCATAGATTTTGATTTGCTTCACACAAAAATCCATTTTCAAGAATCAATTGTGTACTTCTGGATGATTTTGTATACCATTTTTGAAAATTATTTTTAAATTGAAAATTTGAAGAAATAATTTGAGTAGAAGGATTTGAAATCATCAACTCAGTTTTTAAAACATTTGAAGACAGGACATTTGAGGAAGATTCCCCTGCTTCAGACTTTTTAAAAGGGACAAGAGCTTTACCTATGGCTACAGGAGCCTGTTGAGACTGTTTAGGAGGCGGGAGTCCCAATTTTTTAAGTGTTTCAACCACTCATGGAGAATGGGCCAATTGGTTTGCCCATAATTTAATGGCATCATTTTGAACCTTATCATGCTCTATTGTGTTTACTCCTTCAAGGGAAGCAGCCCAACATTTTATGGTTTTAGTGCTTGATGGCTTGGTAATATTGTCTGAGTGATAAGATAAGGCTTTAGGAGATGATAAGCTATCATCTAATTTTACTACCTCTTTGGCTTTATTGGATTTCTTCTTTTTATTTTCATGATTCCTGAGAAGGAATTCACAAGTTAAGAAATTAGGAATATTGTTATTTACTCCTTTTATATATTCTATATCAAACTCAAAAATACTAAGTATACCTTGCCATCTGGCAAAAATTTATTTTGAAGCAAGATTTTTAACATCTTTAATCAAAACTTCTTTTTCACTTTTGCAATCAATACAAAGTAAAAACTTTTAATTTAACAAATTAGATTGAAATTATTTAAAATACAAAGAACAATACTCAAAATTTCTTTTTTAATAGTAGAATAGTTTACTTGGGTTGGGTTCCGATGACCTGAAGTAAACTGGACTATGGTTTCTTTGCCCTCCTTTATTTGTTTTAATATCCCACCATAACCTATTACTGAGGCATCGGTTTTCACTATCTTAGGGGCTGATGGATCAGGAATATAGAGACAGGGAATAGTTTTTACTAAGGCTTTTATTTGCTAAACTATACTAGTATAGACTTCATCCCATGGGCTAGGATTCTTCCTAAGCCTATCATGCAAAGATTTTATTAATCTGTTTAGGTTTGGATAAAGTTCTATAACATAATTTAAACATACTAAAAATCTTTGCAATTAAGCTTTATTGAGTATTTGATTAGGAATCTTATCTCCAAAAGCTAAGTTCCTTTTAGTTGGTTCTATAATGCCCTATTTTATATAATGACCTAAGAATCTAATCTTAGTCTGGAACGAGTACATTTTAGATTTACTAAGTACTAATCTATTTTTCCTTACCACAATGAAAAGTGTTTTCAGATGTTTAAAATGTTCATTTAGGGTTTTACTGAAAATTAATACATCATCAATGTAAACTATACAAAATTTGATAAAAGGATTGAAAATGTCATTCATTACTCTCTGAAATTCAGAGGGTGCATTTTTTAATCCAAAAGGCATTATATTCCATTCGTACTGGCCAAATGGAATAATGAATGTTGTATTATATATGTCTTTAGGGTTAATTTGAATTTGTTAAAAGCCAGATTTCATATCAAATTTACTAAATATGTTTGGTTCATACAATCTATTTAGTAAATATTTTTTATTTGAAATATGATGCCTAATCCATTTTAATGCTTTATTTAAGAGTTTATAATTTACTACTAATTTAGGAGCTCCTCTTTCTATTTCAGAAGCGTTGTTTACATAAAATACAGCACAAGACCATGAGCTTCTAGATTTTCAAATTAATTTTTTTTGCTAAATATTTAATTTCATTTTTATAGTATTATATCATATCTGTGGCCATTGAATGGACCTAGCTTTAGCTGTAATAGATTTTTCATCAAACCCAATTTCATAGGATAAATTAACCATATGTTATTTTCTATTCCAAAATACATTGGGTAGATCAACACACAGTTTATGGGTTTTAATTTGGTCAATTTTATTTTTTACCAAATTAGTTTTTAATTGATCATTTATCCTCTGTAGTTGAAAACTATTTTTCAAATTACAAAGATGTTCTGTTTTTCACTTTAATTAAGGCATTAATTTCTAGTTTGGAAATAGAATGTGCCTTAAGAAGATTTAAAATTTTCTTTTTAGGTTTTTCAATAAAAGAAAATATAATCTTATGATTTTTTTTATTTTAAATTTTATACTATTATCTTTTACTAAATATGGAGTTATTAAATTCATAAATAGCTATAGAAGAAAGAGATATGCAGTTAAATAAGCCTTTTGAACGAATAACTTTATTAAATACTATAACCCTAAAGAAACATAAAGATAAAAAAAATACAAATGCATACATATAGGATTAATACAAATTGGTATAAAATCTTTAATTAGAGAATGATTAAATACTCGTATATTGATTGTTGTCAGAGATGCTAGGTTTGTAAACTTCCAAGACTCTCTATTAGGATCTGTAGAGACTATTCTAAGTTAAGGACCTATTAATTTTAATGTACATCCTGATATTACAGTATCCTTAAATTATGTTAATATATTAAAGAGTGTAGATTGAAAAATTAAAACCCATAATTATAAGATGTTAGAAGGATCAATCCTTATAGCATTAATTTATAAAATATAATATAAAGCTATGGTATCTGTCTTTGCAACTAAGTATAAAATGTAACATAAAACTGGAAAAATTAGATTCCTTCAGATGGACCTTAGTAAAGCCAATACTTAATTCCTAAAACTATACAGTAGAAGGACATATCCCTTCCTAATGAATGGATTTTGGAAGGAGCAATTCCTCCCCCAGAACCTGAGAAGGTTATAAAACCTAATATAAACATTAGTCAAATTGAACAGTTTGAATATGGTAAAGTAAAATTAAAATTCAATAGAAATAGTGTAAGCAATATGTATTCAGATACTTCCTCTTCTGCTTCAATAGTAGACATAGGAAGAGCATCATAGTTATCTTCTGTAATATATGCCTCTTACCCTCAACCAAACCCCAAACCAATATTGCAAACTTTTATAAAACCTAGGTATTATGCTTCAGATATACTTGAATCCAACCATAAAATGCAAGATATAGATTATAGTACAGCAGTACCACATCCTTTGTATAATGATTATAACCTTATGGAGTCAAACCCTAGATTGAACAGACATAGATGACAATCACTTTCTCCACTTATGTCTCTGACAGCTTCAGTTATAGCTGAAAATGTAGCAAACATAGATAGAGAATTGAATGTCATAAATAATGAATTTAAATTTAATGAAGATAAATTTTATGAAGAAATCACGGCAACAAAAAATTTGGATAAATTGGTAAATATTAGTAAAGAACATGGTTTTGAAAAATTAAAAATTAAATATATTGAATTTGTAAAACAAAAAAAATAAAATTCTTTGATTAGTTTAAAAGAGTTTATAAGAGATCTATAAATCATAAAACCATTAGAAATAAAGAAACAAAATGGAAAATAAAAGATAAAATTGTAAGAAGAGAACACCCACCTAAAATTGCTAGAATATTTTTCTATGAAGATCATGAAATAAAAATTGCACCTTTTAAAACTATTGTAGAATATGATCCAAATAGAAAAATCCAAGAACAAAATAATTTTAGTAATGCTCACCTACACAATATAGGATAGCAATTAAAAAAATAGAGAAAACTATAAAAGGTAAACAAATTATGAAATCAATTGAAGAAATTCAGGATAAAAAAATTAAAAATTCATATTTTTAAACCTTTTCAAGTTTCTAAATCAGGCCAACAAAAAGTCAACAAATCAAAAGATTCTAACTTCATAATAGCCATTAAAGATCAACTTAGTAAAATTGAATCAACATTTGAATCAAAAGAAGTTGTTCAAGATACACCACAGTCAAAATCTAAAACAATCAGTATAGTTATACAAGAGGATCAAGATTCAGAATCAGAAAAAATTTCTGTAACACCCCAATTTTTATGTATTTTAGAATAGTAAATATGGAAGAGTAAATAGCTGTGATGGATAGAGAAAATATAAGATGAATATGTATGAATATTTATATGTTATATATATTTAAAATATATTTAAAATAAACATGACATATATAAGATATATACATATATCCAACATATACACCACATATACATGAAGTATAATTGGTTGTATGAAAAGTTAATTTTAATTAAATAATAATAATAATAATAATAATAAAGTGAAGAGGACAAAGTCAAAGAAGGAAGAAGATGTGTGGTGAAAAATTAAAATGGAAATTATTTATAATATTTTATTTATATAAGATAAGGATGAGAAAGGAAGAAATAGGTCTTCTTCTTCTTCTTCAACATGAGTTTGAGAGAGAGTGTGTGAAAGAGTGAACTTTCTATGTTACATATCAAACTTTACAAGAGATTCAAGAGGGATTAAAGGAAATAGTTAAGATTTGGCAAGTAATTCAAGTAAATACTTTCCTTTTGAGCTTATTTTATGGATTTTACATATATGTGTATGGTATAGTTAGTGAGAGAAAGTGATGATAAATTGAATAATATGATGACAATGATATATTGAAGCGTATATATATGTTGAATTGATACACAGATAAAGTAAATATGGTTAGATGTTGGGGATAATGATGAGTAGTTGGAATTGAGAAAAAGAGTAAGGGCTTGGTAAAGTTGAGTTGGGATTGGGTGAATTGATATATGGATGATGGTATGAATGAAATATATGATGATTGTTATTATAATTTTGTATTTAGATTAACAAGAAGTAAGTAAAGAAGAGTAGACTTTTGGGTTTATACACATGATCCTGAGTTTATATATATAATCTTGAGATTGTACATATTTGATTTAATATGATTTGGAGTTACTTATGTGATATGTGAGTATTGTATTGATGAAAATGGAGTGAAAGAGTGTTTTTGCGATGTCTTGGGTGTACCCAAAGATTTAGCCTGACTTGCCCAAAGACACCCCCATGTCTCTGAGAGTGTCGAAGTCTCTGTAATACAGGATTAAAGACACGGGCATCGACACGCCCATATCTCTGGGCGTGTCATAGCTACTGTTATGCAGAACTAAGAGCACGCTCATTGACATGCTCATGTCTCTAGGTGTATCATAGCTACTGTAAGGCAGAATTAAGGACAAGGGCAGTGACACACCCATGTCCCTGGACGTCTCAGGGTTTGTGTAAGTTGAGTGTGTCACTTGAAGAATTATGATAAAATATATTGATTATGCTAAGTATTAGTATGTTGATGAGTCATATGGTGAGTGTGGCTCATGCTTGCATGATGAAAGTATAAAATGGGAAAATATGGTTGGATGCCAACTGTAAATTATAAATGAATAATGATTATGGTAAAGATGAGATAAATGTGATATTATTATTAGTTTGGGAACTTCATATAGTATTAGTTAATGAGAAACTCTAAACTATGGAGAATTGAATTAAATGTTATGAATTGAGAAGGAAAGAGAGGATTTAAGATGTATAATTGATATATATAGATTGATGTTATTAATAACTTGACTATTCATATCTTGATTAGGAGATCAAGTTATGAAGAGTTAGAGAAAGTAAAGATTTAAGGAGTTAGGCTTGAGTTTGAGTTATGTTGCATTACATTGGACTTAACACATTTTGTATGGGAAATGTGTTAAGCTATTTGATATATATTAAACATTGATAAATAATGTGATATGACACGTGATTCGTCATGTAAGCATTAAATGCATTGTAAAGCCACTGATAATGACTAAATTGAGTATAAGGTGAAATATATGCAATATGTGAAAATGACCCAAAGTATTTGGGTAATGTGGTTTGTTGTGTATGCCTTAAAGATATTGTGAAAAGCCATTAGAAATGGCTAGATTGCATAAATGTGATACATTATGATGGTATGACATTGAAATGAATAAGAAAATGAAAAATGAGGCAATGTGCCTAAATGATAATGAGAAATGAGGCAATGTGCCTAGATAATAATGAGAAAGAAAAGAGGCAATTTGCCTAATTGAATATGAGAAAAGGAGAAAGAAATTGATAATGAAAAATGAATTAATTGTGTGCCTACTATGTTATTCAATTTTCAGAGTTCTGTGTTTGGCGGCATGCTTATGAGGTTATTCTCATTATTTGCCTTCGGGCTATATGCTGGGCATCACTATGATTTGCCTTCAGGCTAGACGTTGGACGTCGCCTGCCTTTGGGCTAGATATTGGGCATCACTATGATTTGCCTTCGAGCTAGACGCTGAGCTTCATTTGCCTTCGGGCTAGACACTGGGTGTCAATATGGACCAAAATAATAACTCTGGGATTTGAATAATATATTAGATTATTTGGGCCCATGCTTGTATTTGTTTCATATAAATTGAAAGATGACTGTAAAGTATATCTAAAATGAAATAGTAGGTCATATAGTGACATGATGTATATAAGCATTATGCATTGGTATTGCATGTAAACTGGTAAATGATGAAAGAATATGATAACAAATTATGTTAGTTTGTAAATGTGATTTTCTGTAATATATGTATATGTTGTTTATAAGTACCACTAAGCTTTTGAGCTTAGCGCGATTGTGTGAATCGCGTAGATGAGTAGATTGCTGATCTGAGAGTCGGATAGTTATGCCATGAGAAGACTGAGGATGTGCCAGAGACCAACTAGAAAGTAGTGCATGCATGTATAATATGTTATGTTGTATTTTGATCATAAATATATGTATATCAGTGAATTTTGGAAAGATGATGTATAAATGTATTTAATGTAATGTAATGAAAAGTTTAATGATTTTGGAAATGTTACTTTTAAAGAATGAGATTTGATAATTTAAAAATGTTCTTTTATCAATTATTTAACTGATGTGAAAATAAGGTAAAGGTTTAAACAATATTGTAACGTGACATCGCTATATTTTATATGCGTATTGTATGTGTAACACCCCTATACCTAATATACGTACACCACATATACTCCGAATATGTAATATACGTATACTGAATATAAGGATGTCACAGTCTATTTGAAGCAAACCAATCTCTAAAACTTTAACTTCAATTCGTCATTATAAATAATAATGAATGAAACGTCCCTTATTAAAATACATTTACAAATACCTTCATTACCTTAAAAGTTTATCCAAAACATTTGTTTAATAAGCAGCAGAAAAATGTAGCAGCATACATATTTATACATCAAAAACAATATTTACAAGAATATAGAGTTTATACATGCTTGGCAATTCATCTCTGATCTTGAAGTCTAAAAATCAACACTTCACAAAGGATCACCAGCCTAGACTCGACTCGGTCTAGCTTAACTCTCCGGTTCAACCAGATCTACCCTGTCACCTGCACGATAAATCACAATCGCGCTAAGCCAATGGCTTAGTGGTACTAACCATGATAACAGTATGATTCAATGTAATGCCAATGTCAGACTTTCATGAATTATAACAATACACAAGGATAACATATTTCATAACATTACATTTCATTATATTATTCAATTGTTTCATCATTCATGATTCACATTTAAGCAAAGACAAGCATGGGCCCAAAAGAAACTAATATGCCATTCAAATTCCAGAGTTACTATTTTGGTCTAATAATCACATTTATCAAGCTCGTAGGCGAATCATTATCACAATGAGAAACATCTCATATATAAAATCCCAACTAGGCTTCAAGGACTAGGTCCAACCAAGCTTTAAGAGGAGCTCAGCATCAACCCAACTTGGCTTCAAGGACCAAGCCCAACCCAGCTTCAAGGGATTGTTACTTTTAGGCATGCCACCAACAACATAACTCTGAAAATTGAATAACATACTAGGCACATAATTCTTTTATAATTTCATTATCAACTCCATTTTCATTTTCTCATGATCATTTAGGCATAATGCCCTATCTATTTCATTCACATCATTATAGCCAACACCAATGGCTTCACATATCATCATTAGGGTTTACATAACAAATTGCATTATCCATACATTTTGAATCATCATCATATACTTCACATAGTTCACATTATGCAAAACATAGCATTATTCACATGTATCAACAATGTAGTAGGTTACTTAACACATTTCCAACCAAATGTGTTAAGTCCCAAAGCTATGTAAATGTATGCAATCATGTAAAGTTTGTACTTACCTTTAAGAACAACTAACACCAATCTATCAACCTCCTCTTCCAAGAATCCTTCAACACTTGGATTAGGAAAACTCAAATCTCTTCAAAACCTAATCCATAGATGATTATACATTCTTACTAAGTGATACACACAAGAAAATAAGGATAAGAACTAACTAGGATAAACTCCACACATGACACGCTCAACAACACGGGCGTGTCCCTAATCGTGCCCTAAACCCACAACACAGAAGCTTTGACACGCTCAGTGACATGGGCGTGTCACTGCATGTGTCAATTCTCCTCTCACACAGAAGCTATGACACGCTCAGTGACATGGGCGTGTCACTGGACGTGTCAAACCACCCACAAGACAGTAGCTGTGACACGCTAAGTGACATGAGCGTGTCATTGGACGTGTCAATACTATTCCAACACATAAGCTGTAACACACTCTGTGACATGGGCATGTCACTGCTCGTGTCACACACACTGACAACAGAACCAATGAAATGCCCAAGGACATGGCAGTGCTACTGGGTGTGTCAGGCCAAAAACCTGAAATCGACACCAAAAACACCACATCCAACAAACATCATTCTTTCACCCTTTTCCACTCCAAACAAACTTAACCAAAACCATCAATAAACCATAATAAACTTGCATATCATCAAAACAACTCAATTACATGCATCGACACACAATTAAAACCATATTTCACTACTCAAACTTACACAATCCACAACTCTTGTCTCTTTCACCAAACTTAACCCTTTCTCTTCAATCCAACCCCAAAATCAAAGCTAAAAAACAAAACAACCTTAAACACACCAAAATCAACCATACACACATCTACAACAACTATTCACCAAACTCAAATACACAAACTCCAAAAGAACACAAAGAAACAATTTGGAAACTTACCAAAAGTGAAGAAAATCCTTAGAACTCCAACTTGATCTCTTGAAATCTTTCAATTGTTTGAGTGAGGAATCAACAAAACCTCTCTTTTCCTTTGGCAATGGTGATGGCCAGCTAACCAAGAGAAGAAAGAAGAAGATGAAGATGAGCTTTCCTCAAGTCAAAGCAAATCTCCTCTCTTAACCACACAAAAACTCTCTTTAATCTCAACCAAGCAATTAAATATTATAATAAAATAAATATCATCTTCCACCATTACATAATTTCTATTTTAAATAATTAATTATGTCATTGGACCATAATTAAAACATTGACTTGTATATGTTGTATATATCTCTATATATACAACATATACACACACCTTCTTTTTATCTTTTCAATTAATCAAATATACACTTAGCATTTAATTCCATTACAACAATAAGCATTACCAAAATTTTAGGGTATCTTTTAGGATATTACAGTATGTATATGGGGTATATTTATGGTATGTATATAGGGTATAGGGTGTTACAATTTCTAATCCTGATACTGAAGATCTTGAATCTTTTAATAGAATAGTAAATCCTCAAATAAATTGGATAACACATAATCAATCAATAGTACTTAGGATGACTACACCAGACCTTGGTATTATAGATAGACCAAATGTATTATCCTAGTATAAATATAATGCCTCATTTGTTTATGAATAGAATATTGATAGTCTTTTAGAATATAACATCATTGGTCTTCTACAACAAATGACTATGGTTGCTAATGCCTATAGGACCCAAACAGACACTTCTGATAAGTCTATAGTAGAATTAATTATAGTTGATTTCACATGAACTAAAAGGTTGGTGAGAGAATCATCTCACTGATGAACAATATTTAGAAATCTTGAACACCATTAAAACATGAGGATGGAACCCCTATTTTAGATGAACTTGGTGAAACTATACAGGATGTTGTGGCCACACTTATTCTGACTATTTCACTTCATTTTATAGGAGATCCAACTCATTTAAAAGATAAAAATGCATAATTACTAAGTAACCTTAGGTGTAAAAAACTTAGTGATTTTCAGTATTATAAATTAACTTTCTTAACACGAGTTATGTTGAGAGAAGATTCTAATCAACCCTTCTGGAAAGAAAAATTTTACCAGGATTACCCTTGTTCCTTGGAGAGAAAGTAAGAAACCATGTAAAATAAGAATTTGAAAATTCAATTCCTTATGACCTTTTCACTTATGGTCAATTAATTAGTATAGTTCAAAAGGAAGGTTTAAAACTTGGCCAGGATATGAAATTACAAAAATCTTTAAAATATGAAATATGTAAAACTAAACAAGAGTTAAGCTCTTTTTGTAAGTAGTTTGATTACAGTATAACTCAAGATTGCAAAGGACAATGTTCAAGACAATGCTCTAAAAGTCATAAAAAATCCTATAAAAAGTCTTATAAAAGGTATAAAAGAAAGCTTAGTAAAGAAGATTATTATAAAAAACCTAAATTTCATAAACTAGAAAACCTAGTAATTAAAAATTCTTTAAAAAGAAAAATATAAACTACAAGGATTTAGAATGTTATAATTATGGTAAAAAAAAGGTCATACTTCTAGATTTTGTAAATTCAATAAAAAACTTCAAGAATTAAATTTAGAAGAATATGTATTAAATAAAATTTATTTTAAATTTAGAATATGAAAAATATTCAAAATCTAAAGAAGTAAATCAAATAGATGAAATAGAATCAGAAACTAGTAGTAGTTCTGAAACAAGTAGTAAATCAATAAACACATTAACCAAAGAACAATAATCTTTCACTACAAGAATGTAGCGGATTACCAACGGATTTTTTTGTCGGTAATCCTTATTTTTTTTGTTGATATTAGTATTTACCGATAGATTACTGATAAAAAATCTTTCGCTGGTAATCGAAAAGCCGACGAAAAAAGAAATCTGTCTATAAATTTTTTGACAGAAATAATTTGTCGGTAATATTTCAACAGAAAAGTAGTCGGCAATATTTACCAATAGAAATTATTTTCGTTAGTACAGAAAAAAAATAACAATAGAAAATTGTGTCGGTATTACCGATAAAAAATTATCTGTCGGTAATATCGACAGACCGATAAAAAATTATCTGTCGGTAATACTGACAGAAAATATTTTCTATAGGTAATACCGACAGATAATTTTTCATCAGTATTACCTACAAAATTTCTATTTTGTCTGTAATATCAAAGAAATTACCGACAGAAAATAAATCTGTCAGTAAAAATAAATTATTTTTTAAATTTCAAATTATTTTTAAATTTTATAATATATAGATATATGTATAAATTTTTTATTAATAAGAATAAAAATATAAAAATAAAATTAATATTTAAAAAAATATTATATGTAATAAATATTCAAATATAAAAAAGATGAATATAAAAATAATAAAATGTATAAAACCATATGAAATTAAAATATTGTTGTACATATACAAAAAAATCTAAAATCAAATAGCAGGAGGTGGTGAAGGTGGAGGAGAACCATCAGGCAGAAAGTGTCGTGATGGATCGAAGGTTCCTCGCATGAAATTGGACATAAACTCATTAAGCTGCTGCTGGACCAACTTCTACACCTTGGTTTGCATCTGCGCCTGAATTTGAGATTGAACCTGGGCCTCTACCTCCATCTGCACCTGCTCCTGGATATGCTACTGAACAGTATGATCACACTTCTCGCCAACTGCTCCTTCAAATGCTTGATCTCCTCCTGTAAGGTAGATGAACTACTAGAAGAAGAAGAAGAAGTTCTGCTGACATACTGTGAGCCAAGTTCATACAGCTTCTTCTTCTTCTCTCCGCCCACTGCAGATCTAAATAAGCTATCATCACCAATAGGCATATCGAACTGAGAGGCCTCCTCCCGAGAAGCAATGAAATGATCCTATATAATATAAAAAAGATTATTAATTCTATATTTTAAATTTAATTTTTGTAATATTTAAAAAATTATGGAATTACTTACATTTGCATCATATGATCGATGATCCACAAATGAATGTCTGTCGTGATCTCGGGTGTGCGTATGCACAAACAGCCTATAGTTGTTCGGTGGTCAACCCATGGTTAACTTCTATTTAAAGAAAAAATATTAGTTTAATAACACAAAAAAATTATAAATTAAAATGTATTAAAAAATAAATATACTTACGAGTGTACGGGCATGATCATGATGTGATCGGCTGCCTCCCGTATGTGAACCTGCACCATCCATAACATTGGACATCCTATTACGAGAGGCAACGACAGAATGTGCTTGCCCCTCGGGAGAGCTCCACCGGGCCTGTTGGTTTGCCCATAACTGGTCATTAATAAATGAAGGCTGCTTTCCCGCAGCCTTCACCTCACTCAGCATATCGCTGTACCGAATAGCTGCCTTCTTCATGAAGGTAATCCGGACAAGGCTATCAATAGCCTGCTCCCAGTAAAAATATTTCTGCAAAAAAAATTAAGATTATTAGTATCATTTAAATATAAAATATTCACTTGTACATTTATATTAAATATTAAAATTTAATTTTCTTTTTAACCTTAAACTCTTCGAATCAAAAGTTCTTCATCTCCGGGGAGATGGCCTTCCAAGAAACTCCTGCGGGGTCCATCTTCTGTGTCATGACCTTTCGAATGTGTCTAGTGGAAGTACCAGCTGGATCTATCATGTAACTGCAAAATTAAAGAACACATTACACATTTATTTAAAATAAACTGATTAAACTTTATAATTCAATATAAGTAATGTAAAAAATTAAAAATACTTACTCTGACTCCCAAACATTCAAATGTTGCATTCTACCATCACGACTTGCAGCTAATACTGCAGTACTGACATCACCAATGTGGGCATTTGAAGTGGCCGGAAGAAAAGAAGCAGCAGAATCCTCTATCCAAGCTGGGTGAGAAGAAGAAGCAGGATCTTCTGTCTGGGTCCGGTGAGAAGTAAAAGTAGGATCATCTCTAAGCATATCATTTATAGCTGTGTCAATCTGAGGATACTCAATAAATGTATCATCTGGGACATCGCGCAACTGTAGACGTGGCTGGCATGTACTACTAGAACCTCAACCTCCACTGGATCGATCACTAGACCCCGATTGATCTAATCCTCTTCCAGTTCTGCGATATATATCTGAACAAAAACCATCAATATAATTAATATAAATAAAATAATAAACATAGAAATAATTTTTTAATAAAAGCTATAGCTTAATTACTATTACTTATTGTTAGAATTCATCATTGTCATCTGATTGGGATGATTCAGATTCAGAGTCCAGTAATGATTCATTCGATTCAGATTCTACCTCTATAGCCTCAATATCCATGAGTTCTCCAGTTGAATCATTTAAAGGACCTGAATCACCCTCATTTGTCCTATCAACCAACTGTATATTTTTAGGACTATCTTCTTGAAATGTAGAATCAATCTCCTGTTTATTGGCATATTGTTTGGGTAGATCAATCCGTGATCTTGCTTTTATTTTGCAAATCGCCAACCAATCAGATGCGTCTCACCTTGTGCTAGGAAAAGGAATATAATATACTTGGGCAATTTGACTAGCGAGTATGAACAGTTCATATTTAGCATATGTCCTCCTTCTATTCACTTCCACCAAATTATATATTAGATGAACTCTTATACCATTTATGGGGTCATACCAATCATATTTAAATAATACTATCCTTTTAATTGGTAATGTCGGATATTCAACCTCTACAATATCTATTAATCGACGGTAGAAATTAAACGAGTTTTCACTATAGTTTGACCCCTTTATACAAACACCACTATTTGTTGTTGCTCTCAAAGTACAGTGAGATTCAGTGTAAAATTTATAACCGTTAACAAAATACACATTATAACATCTAACAGTTGGTAATGGACCCTGGGCTAAATTCTTCAAATATTTATTAGAAATCATATTTCCATTTTCATTTACCTAAATCAATAAAAAAAATATATGCATAAGTTCGTTCAAAATATGGCAAATTGAACACATAAAAGTTTTTTTAAATGTTAATACCAACGAATCATACTTACAAATTTTCAAAACCATAAGGAAAAATTATTCTCAACCTCTATATCAACTTGTGAATTCGCTATATTTTCATCCAAATCTCGTAAGTGTTCAATGAATATGTTGAAATAGTTTACCAAAAACTATTAGTGTATGTGCCCTAGGCCATTTATTTGGATCTTTATGTTATACATTCATTATTAACAAATGAGGTTTTATTATCATTATTGTTTGTTTGCATGTTACACAATTTTGATATTTGTCCCTGGTTTATTATTATTATAGAGATAAAAAATAATTCTTGACCAGTATGAACATTGATTTGATAATCGTCAGATGGTTATGTGTATAGTGATACAAATCAATTTCATAGATACTTGTTAGAGAACAATGTATTGGATAGACCCATCATGAGATTACTACATGGGTTAGTGTCATAAGTAAATCTCATGATAGTTATGTATTAATTCTTTGACTTGAGATTGTCATAGTTTCCAATATAAGGACTATTATATTTTGACATGATCAAACATTATCCGTAACTGGATAGTAATAAAGGTTATGATCATATATGAGAGAAATTATGTAGAGGATAATGAACAATCAAGATAGAATTTGTCCCTCTCTTTGAGAGAGATATCTTTTGGGCCCTTCGATGAGTGAGACTGTGAAATGCATGGCCGTGCTCAAATGAATTGATAGTGTGATCAATTTTATTTGTTTTTATCAGTCTACTTGGAGATCAAGTAATCATAAGTTTGGACAATATAAGTATGACGTTGACCATGACTTATGTTCAAGCTAGATATCGTGTGACAAAGGGATTAATGCATGTACTATTATTAGGCAAATTGGACATTCCTTATATTAATTGGGTAGTTGTAACGCCTTGCTAGAGGCCAATTACGACTTTTTGGTTTAATAGAGATTAAATTGACTGCCAATTAATATGGGCCTATCGGGTCACACACAAGAATGCGCTTTAGGCTGGATATAATATTAATAATATTAAGATTAGATATTAATATTTATTATTATTATTTTCATTTATATATATATATTATTAGATAATATATTCAGAATCCTTATTAGATTTGGATTCTGAATTTGACTTACCTTATCCAATTTCGAATTGGATTCTAGAGTGATTATATTCATTCTAGACGTTAAGTCTTCTCAGAGGAAACATTAGAAAATGAAAGAGAATGAAAACAAAGGAACCCTAATACGTTTTAGAGAAAACATTTTTTCAGCCTTTGCCGTTGCAGAGAGCTAGCACTCCAGACGGTAGCATTCGTGTGGATACGCGATAGAGGGTGTTTCGCGATCGAGGCATCTCTTCCAAACTGTGATTTCGAATCATCAATAGGTTAGTTCTTTGAACACTTTCATCGAATTAAACGAACAACATGGATCCTGGTGGGAAATCAAAAATCAAAAATTTTTCCGCTGCGTGTTTTTGGTTTGCAATGATCTCCTTAATTTCCTAACAAAAACATCATTATCATTCAAATTTTTTTATTTTATTTTCGATGTAAAAAATTCTATTTTGGGTTACTATAAACTTAGTAACTTACTTGATATAAGGTGTAACTTCATCACAATTCAATAATATGTAAGTATGAGCTGCACAATATTCTCTTTGTTCCAATATTCGGTTGGTTAGTTTGTTGTATGATCAACCCGAATGTTTGAAAATAGATAGAAGACATTCAGATTGGTCTTGTATACCTCCAACATTATTCCGAGGGACTTCACGCAATTTTGTTATTACGTTAGGCTCAAAATAATAAGAACAGAAAGGTGATGCCTCTTCCACTATAAAGGCATTACAAATTGATGCTTCAACTTTCGCCTTATTTTTAACATTTTTCTTTAGGTGTCGCAGGGTAACTTTCAAAAGGGTACATTCAACGATACTATACCAGTCCTACAATTTTGGCTTCATATGGCAAAAGAATTGATAAATTTTCCATTCAATCAAATAAACTCGGAGGAGATATTTGCTCCAATTTATAAAGAATTATTGAAATTTCTTCTTGTAAAAGCTCAATTTGGAAAACTTTTAGAGGTGTTGCAGTAAGTTCTCTAAAAAATAAGCTTAACTCCGTCAGAGCTTTCCAAACTTTTTTTGACAATAACTCTCTAAATGCAATGGGTAATAATCATTGCATAAATATGTGATAATCGTGACTCTTCATCCCGAATAATTTATATTTCCTCATATAAGCACACCTTAACAAATTCAAGACATATCCATCTGAAAACTTTAAATTTTTTATCCAGTGACATATTAATTGCTTTTGATTATGATCCAATGTGTAATTAGCTTTAGGATACCTCGTAAACATTTCATCTTATTCCAACTCCGCCCTTCTACAAAATATCCGCAAGTCTTCTCTTGATTTGGCATTGTCTTTTGTTTTACCCAGCACATCTATTATCGTATTAAACACATTCTCAAATATATATTTTTCAATGTGCATTACATCTAGGTTATGTCTTATAAGATTTGAACTCCAATAAAGCAAAACTCAAAAGATGCTTTTTTTTCATCCACAATTCCGACATATACTGCTATTGAAATTTTTATTACATTCAGTTACCTTATGAAGCCTCAGTTGCTCAATTTGAAACAAAAAATCTTTCCCATTTAATATAGGAGGAGCATCTTTTCTTACTATAGTGTTCTTTCTGAAACCTTTTCTATTCCTTCTGAATGGATAATCTACCTTCAAAAATTTTCTGTGATTGTCAAACCAACTTATTTTACCCCCATTCGAAAGAGTAACTGCTTCAGAATCAGTAGTGCAATAAGGGCATGCTAATTTACCTGTAGTGCTCCATCCAGATAACATGACATATGCGAAAAAATCACTTATAGTCCACATAAGTGCTGCTCTCAAACAAAAATTCTGTTTCTCAAAACAATCATAAGTCACGACACCCTCATTCCATAACTGTGTCAACTCTACTATCAACGGCTGCAGAAATACATCAATTTGATGTTTTGGGTTATTTGGACTAGGTACAAGTACAGGCAAAAATAAATATTGCTCTTTCATACACATCCACAGTTGCAAATTACAAGGAGTGAGTATTACCGGCCAGCAAGAGTACTGCTGTCCTGATGATCCAAAAGGCTGAAAGCCATCAGTACACAGACCCAACCTAACATTACAATATTCAGCTACAAAATTAGGATGTAATCAATTGAAATACTTCCATGCCTCGGAATCCGAGGGATGACACATGACTCCATCTTCTTGCTCATGCTCATAATACCATTTCATGTGTTTTGCTGTAGCATTTGAAGTATATAATCTTTGAAGTCTTGGCGTGAGAGAAAAATAATACATTCTTTTAAATGAAACAAACTTTTTTTGGCTTGTAACCCGACTCTATTTGAGTCTCAACTGTTCATAAAACCTACATATTTTGTCTTCTGCATAATCACCCCAATATAACATACACTCATTTTTGCATCAGTCAATAGTTTCTACTGGCAAGCCAAGCGCCTGAACAATTTTTCTTGTTTGGTAGAAACTATCAAACATTTCATTATCCTTGGGTATTATCTCTTTAATAAATTGAATCCATTGATCGAAAGCCTTTTCGGACATATACTGCTCAGACTTCATATTCAAATAATGAGCCATGGCAGATAGCTTAGTATATTTTTTATATACTTGCCACACCTCTGTATCCAGTGAATTCAATAAATTGTAGAACCATTGAGCCTCAATGTTAGGAGCCTCATCATGTTATTTTTGATGAACCTCAATAGTTTCAGGTACATCAATATTTGGCCCGCCCCAATCAAACACATTAGGCCCAACTGCATCATATACCATTTGTGGTTATGGATTATCAAAGACAGATTCAACTGTACTATATTATGTGGAATAGATTGGTCGACTATATTCTCTTCACAATGCATATTCCAAATAAAATAATTCGGAACAAAATTCCATTTCACTAAGTGGTATTTCACTTCATCTACTTCTTGAAATCTATGATGCTGGCATTTTATGCAAGGACAACGAATCTTATTGCCTTGCATATAATCACTTTGACTAGATGCAAAACCAACAAACTATTCTAACCCATTAACAAATGCCATAGAAAGAGTGCGATCCGTATTGAGTCATTCATACATCAAACCACGTATTGTGTTCATTTTATCTATGTATACAAACAAGACAATAAAATTATATCATAGGAATTAAATCTCCTTATTCTCATTCATAAAAGGGTAAGACCCTAACCCATTCAGAAATACAATATATATCTTATTTAACATATTGCAAGACTTTATACAAATTATGAAGAAAATTCGACAACATTTCCCCTAAGTTCTTTAAGTACATTTGGTATGTACTCAGAGAACAAAATAAGAGAAGTACTATGAATTTTCTACATAACTTGCATACTATTATGTCTCACATTAATGTTAATGACCCAATAGATATATATATTATTGTTTCTAAATTGTCCAAGTAGGACAATTTAGTGAGTTTTCATTTTTTTTAGAAACAAATGAGTAACTCACCAAACGGGTACTATAATTTTTTAGCAAATTATTTTTATTCAAATAAAAGACATTAACAATCAATATTGAGGTAGAACACCCTTTTTATATTATAACCTTATATTTACTCATGCAATTTTAGAAACTATGACTAATCATGCTCATAAGGTCTGTAAAGTGTTGAGATATATTCTACATCAAATGAATTATTTTTTTGGATTAAGTATTGTGCTTGTGATGTTTATTACTCATGTATATTATTATTCCCATTGCATTTATTAGGTACTTTATAAATAATAAACTTGTTTTATTATTATTGTACTATTAAAACATTTCCATTATTTTATTTTTAAAAATATCATGTTGGTTGCATTGCAATTACTTTGAACTATATTTTAAGATTGTTGTTTAATAAATAATATATCGATTAAAGAGTTCTATAAAAAAATTGATTATAGATATAAAATTATTAAATTATTTCCACTATAATATGTGTGTTTAATACTGATTATGTTATTTATTATTTTTTAATATGATCATGTGTCACATTTCTTTAAAATATTAAATACAATTAATTCCTCTAAATATAAAATATTTAAGAAATTACATATAAAAAATTATATTACTCGTCTCTTGCATTAATTTGAGCTTCTATCTATTCTCTAGTATTTTTTTTAAAAATTTAAATGAAATATCATTTTATTAAGATTTATTTCTGTAACATTAAAATCAAATACGTGTGATTTTCGTCCTTCTGTTTCTTCTTTTTCGCTGCATTAATTTCTTTTCAATTTTTCTTTGCTTCAATTTGTAATCAGTATTCTGCTATCTAATTATTTTATTTTTGTCCTAAATATAACTCTGAGTATATTTTATATATTATTTATTTATTATTTATTATTTACATTCAACTAAATATTTGCTCATTGGATTTGTCATTAACTATATATTATATTTAACCGATAACAATCGGGATACTAAATTATTTCCACTTTATTTCTTTTACCTAAGTAATAGTTCTTGTAATTGCAAGATATTCTTTTTTATATATAATTTATAATCACGTTGGTGTAAATATTAAAAATGTACTAGAAATAAAAGGATCATTGTTATGCATATTAGAAAATATATAAATTTTGAGGAATATAATTATTTTACCTCATATTTTTTACTATTAATTTTTTAACTCATCCAATTTATAGTATAAATTTATAATCAAATTATTCTTTTAATTATACTTTAAATGTCAGCAAATCATAAATTCAATTTCGCTTTACTATTTTCTGGTAGATTTTCACATTTGAGATTTTTTAAATTTAAGTCAAAATAAAATGAATTTTATTATATCGCGTTTTATTATTAATGTTCAAATTATAGGATTATTATTAAATTATCACGCTTATTTTTCTATAAAAGTATAAAAATAACAATATTTATTCAAATCTATAAAAATAAAAAAATACATATATAAAAAATATATATACATATTCATATGTAAAAATTCAGGTACAAATATATTAAAAAATATTAATAAAAATACTATTAAAATATTTCATAATTTTCTATTATTAAGCATATATAAAATCAACATTTAATTATTTAACCACAACCTAACAATCACTAAAATGAAAAAATACTATTAATTAATAATATAACCAAGCTTTTAATTCATACAACTAATTACCTATAAATCAGTAGGATCATAAAATATACCATAAATTGTACACTTTTAAACTAAATCTAAAATATAAAAAAAAACACATTAATTATAAATTTTTAACTAAAAAATACAAAATTACTAAAAAATTATAAAATTATCTAAAATAAATCTAAACCCTACATAATTTCTATTTACCAAAAAAGTTTAAAATTATAGCAAATATATTAAATTTTTCTAAAATATTTTATATTTTAGATACAAAATTAATTATTTATATGCAATAAAATTCTATAATTAATAAAAAAAAGTATCAAATATTTTGTAAGATAAAAAATACCTTAATAAAATCCAACACCCTAAAATATTTTTAATTAAAAATAAATTATTAATTATACTAAAAGTTTTAAATTTCTCTAAAACATATTTTATAACCATTAAAAATACCTCTAAATTTTTATATTTTTTATTATGAAATTTATTAAATTAATTTTAATTTACTAAAATTTAAAAAAAAAGTCTAATTTACTTAAATTAAGTGTAATTTACTAAAATTTTAATAAAACTCTAACAGCAATCAAATAAGCCTAAAATATTATTAATCATTACAAAAAATTTTAAAAATATATAAATATTTTAAATTTGTTTAAAAAATTATTTTATGAAGTAAAACAATCACTAAAAATTTATTCAGTCTACCTTTTTTTTTTAAAAAAAATTATACAAAAATCTAAAACATTAAAATAACACTATAAACACTAAAATAAATTTTAAAATATAACAATAAATATAATTTCTTAAAAAATATTTTATAACCATTAAAAATATTTAAATATTTATATTTTTCATTCTATAATTTATTAAATTAAATCTAATTACATAAAATTTTTAAAAAACCCTAACAACAATAAAATAAGTCTAAAATATTTATATTTATAAAAATTTCAAAAAATATATTTTATTTAAATTTATTTAAAAATTTATTTTTTGCCCTAAAAAACCTTAAAAATAAAATTATTTTTACTGAAATTTATAAAATTAATTCATTCTACCTAATTATTTTATTTTAGACAATTATACAAAAATCTACAACAATGCACATATTAATTTTTTTAAACAATGTAAATATCTTAAACACTAAAATAATACTATAAATACCAAAAAAAAAATTCAAAAAATATATTTAAAATTTTGAAATTTTATAAAATATAATCTAATTTTTTAATTAATTTCAAAAATCAAATAAATAATTTACTTAATTTTTTTAAAATTTAATAATAATACATTGCCTCAAATAAAAATTTAAATTCTCTAAATTTTTTATAAAAATTTTTACTTCCTTAAAATAATATTATGAGTAAATAAAAAAGTGTAAAAAAATTAATTTTCGGATATATTTTTGCAAAAATATAAAACTACTCTAAAAATTCAAACAACCAATAAATAAATATATAAATCAACCTAAACTACACAAATATAAATAATAACAATACAAAATATAAAATTTATTATAAATTAAAATTTTAACAAAAAAAAATATTAACAAAATTTTAAAAAAAATAAATATCTGAATTCGATCTCCTTCTTCTTCTTCTTCTTCTTCTTCTTCTTAGTGCAATAGGAGCAGCAACAGGAGCAGGGGAAGAAAAGAAGAATGGAGGAAGCGACGCAAAATTAAAAAATAGGGAAGAAGATATGGTAAATATTAAATTTACCGAGAGCCATTATTATCTCTCGAAAAATTTACCGACAGTCGGACTTTTCTGTCGGTAAATGACTTTGACTAATTGACTGACTGGCACTAACAATTTACCGAGAGAAATATATTTCTGTCGGTAATACCGAGAGAAAAATATTATCTCGGTAAATGGCATCAAAAGGCGCCAAAAATTATGTCATTCTACTATTCGTCGATAAGTTTTCTAAAAACAGAGCTTTATTAATTATCTGACACTATAAAATTACCGACAGAAATTTCTTCCGTCGGTATTACTGACAGAAATATTTATTTTTTGGTAAATGCTTGACAATTAGCGGCAAAAATCCCGTCATCCTACTTTTCATTTACCGAGAGACCATTTATTCTATCGGTAATTGTCTCTAATAAAAATTTGACTATATATTTATCAACAGATAATTATTTTCTTCTGTAATTTACCGAGAAAATATTTTTTCTCTCGATAATATCGAATAAATAAATGTTAATTATTTTGCTATTTATTTACCGAGATAAAATATCTTCGTCGATACTTCTGACAGAAATGTTATTTTGTTAGTAAAATTAGCAATAAATATAATTAATAATTATATTAAAATTTTTATTTACCAATAGTTAAATATTTTCGTCGATACTACCTACTGAAATGTAATTATATCGGTAAAATTAACAATAAATATAATTAATAATTATATTTAGATTTTTTATTTATCGACAGTTAAATATTTTCGTCGGTAATTTACCAAGAGAAATCTTATTCTCTCGGTAATACTAAATAAATAAATATTAATTATTTTGCTATTTATTTGCCGACAAATAATCTTTTTGTCGGTACTACCGACAGAAAAATAATTCTCTTGATAAAATTAGCAGTAAATATAATTAATAGTTATTATATTAAATTTTTTATTTAACGACAGAAATATTTTCTCTCAGTAAATGTCTATTATTTATTGAGAGAATATTTTTTCATCGGTACTACCGAGAAAAATAGATTTCGGTCGGTAAATTTTGTCGGTAAATTCACCCGCCGTAATATTACGCCATATTTATCCTCATAATTTATGTAGGCAAATGAATCTATCGTTATTCTGTCGGTAATTTTTAAATTTTTTTTAATATTTTCTCTCGATATTCTTTCAGTATTATCAACAAATAAAATTCTTTTGGTAAAATTTTATCGGTAATTCGCTGCATTCTTGTAGTGTTTATTAGAATTGTTAAAACATATATTTGATCATAAAACACAAGAAAAATAATAAACCAAAATCTTCAATATTACCTAGTACTAGTAAATAAATATATGATTTAACTATAATTTTAAATAAAAATAAACAAATAAAACATAAACTAACAATAAATAACTTGCAGAAAGAAATTAAAATAGAATTAAAAAAAATAAAAATAAAATAACAAAATTACTCTGAAATAATACAAGCATTATTAAGTCATAAAAATTCTACTTCTTCTGATAGTTCTTCTAAAGAAGAAGAAAAAGAAAATGTAAAAGGAAATGAAATTAGTATAATTGGTAAAAAATAGTATACCTAATAATTTTATATTTATATTACATGAAATAACTTCTAGAAAATATTTAATTTCAATAAAATTAAAATTTTCTAAAAATTATTTCATAGATACTATAGCATTATTGACACTGGAGCAAATTTAAACTGTATAAATTCGAATTTAGTTTCAAAAAGATTTTGGCGAGAAACAACTGAGAAGTTATCTACTGCTAATAAATCTAAATTAAAAATTCTTGGTAAAACTAATGTATCAATTATCAATGAAAACATTGAATTAAAACTATATTTATTTTAACTAAAAAGATTCATCATATGGTAATTCTAGGAATACCATTTATGAATTTAATAACTCCATATTCAGTAAAAGATAATAGTATAAAATTTAAAATAAAAAATCAAAAGATTATATTTTCTTTTATCGAAAAACCTAAAAAGAAAATTTTAAATCTTCTTAATGCACATTCTATTTCCAAACTAGAAATAAATGCCTTAATTAAAGCAAAAACAGAACATCTTTGTAATTAGAAATTTTTTTTTTAATTACAGAGGATAAATGATCAATTAAAAACTGATTTGGTAAAAAATAAAATGGACTAAATTAAAACTCTAATAGAAAATAAACTGTGTACTGATCTATCCAATGCTTTTTGAAATAAAAAATAACATAAGGTTGTTTTACCCTATGAAATTGGGTTTCATGAAAAATCCATTACAACTAAAGCCAGGTCCGTGCAATGGCCCCAGATCTGATAGAATACTATAAAAAAAATCACAGATTTATAAAATAAAAAATTAATTTATAAATCTAGAAACTCATAGTCTTGTGCTGTATTTTATGTAAACAAGACTTCTGAAATAAAAAAAAAGCTCCCAGATTAGTGATAAATTATAAACCCTTAAATAAAATATTAAAATAGATTAGGTATTCTATTCCAAATAAAAAAGATTTACTAAATAATTATATGAAGCAAATATATTTAGTAAATTTGATATAAAATATGACTTTTGACAAATTTAAATTAACCATAAAGATATATAAAATAGAATTTACTGTTTCATTTGGCCAGTACAAATAGAATGTAATACCTTTTGGATTAAAAAAAATGCACCCTCTAAATTGGAGAGAGCAGCCTGCACTCGCCGAATGAAGTTGGTGCCTCCCAAAAGCTTTCGATGAAGATTCCTATCGATTTCGACATCCTTTCCTAGAAAAGGTTGATATTTTTGAAACTCTCTCTTTATAAGCTTCATTTTGGTATATCATTTATAAATTTTAGACCACTTTTGAGTTTAGCCGAAATTCGGCTACCATTTTCCAGCGACGGTGATACTATTTTGACCACCGTTTTTTGACAACGGTGATACTATTTTGGTTACCATTTTTAGTGATGGTAACAATAATCTGGCACCATTTTTCGGCTACAGTATACTATTCTGGCCATCATTTTTCGGCAATGATGACGCTATTCCGATGACGGAGTTACTATTTCGACGATTATAAAAAATAGTAAAAATATGTAATAAATAATGAATAATTGAAAGTTAATTATTATAAATTTTTAGTATTTAATTGGTAGAAATTTATAATTAGATAATAAAATGAATTATGAGTTATAATATTAATTTTAGATATAATTAAAGGAATAAATAAAATAATAATAATAAATATGTATAATTAATAAATGATAGTAAATATATTAAAATTGGATATTTTGAGGGTGTTAATTTAAAACTAATTAAATATAAAGATTTATAATTTAAATATTATAATTTTAATTGACTTAATTATTAATTATTAAATAAGTAAATAGAGTATTAAGTAATTAAATTAAATGGTTAAAGTATTATTTTAAAAAAAATTAAAACTAATTACTTGATTAAAATTAGTATTTTTATAATTAAATTAACCAAGTTATTTTTAAAAAGTGAGGTAAATAACTTATATGGTAATTAATTATAATTGAGAGACGATTATAAAATAATCTTATGAGAATTATTTAAAATTTAATTAGCATATATCTTAAAATTTTAAATGAATATTTTGTTAGTAAATTAAATAAATAATATTAACATTGATATAATAAACTATTACTATTATATTTGTGAGATATACATTGGGCTTATATTTGAGTTATTAAAAAATTTAATGGTGGTCCAGATGGGGCAATTGGGTTGACGTTGACTGTTGTGGATTTTTTAAAGTGTGTTCTCATTTTATTTTAGAAAAAAATATCATAGTTATAGAGGAACCTCTGCCAAAATTTTGGCAGAATCTCTAGAATCGTATTTGTTTATATTTTAATAGTTTTTATTGTTGATTGAAAATACTTTCAGGTGTCTTCTATTTGCAATCAAATGTTCAAAGGAGAATCGTCAATAAATCTGTGAGTTATATAGAATAATATAATACCACACTCCCCTAATTTAGGTTTATAATTGCATTTGCATAATGCATCAACTATTTATATAATATATGTATAATTATTATTGTTATAAGTATAATGTGTGTTGAGTATGAGTTGGTTTTGTTTAATGCATATAAAACGTGATGCTGGATAGAATTAGTATGATGTGGGATCACACATGATAGGGGATACGGGTTATGATATGAGAATATTAGATGATGAGATTAAAACTGGCATGACGGTGGAGGCATTTTCATGCTCAACACTGCTTGTCAGTTGGGTAGCACTACTTGGTTGCAGCTGTGGCAGCAGACCCTATGTATTAGATTCTAAGAGAAAGGTATAGACTAAAAGAGCCAGATAGGGGGATAGACTCTCCAGTTTGAGGTTTAGTGTGGCCCCATTAACTTACTCCTATCATTGTTTGCTTATGTGATTTGTTGGTTGATTATCATTTTTATAAGCACGTTATGCATGGAATAATTGTATTATATTAATTACTTTATAGCTCATTGAGTCGAATACTCATTCTTGTTTATCATTTTTTTAGGTTCCAGGTTGAGCGTGAAAGAAATATTTTTATCTAGTTAACCTGCCTTTTTTTTTCGGCAGGAGTGTTACCTTTTTATTTTATACTTGTTATTTTTTAGAATTCTACATGTATTTGTTAATAAATATCTAATGATGATGTGATGCTATATTAATAATTTAATATTATTAAGTTTATGGGCCGATTTGAGATAGTGATCGCTTTCTTAGTCCAATTTTTTTTCAAAAAAAATGGTTAGGCTGACTACGTGTTTCGAAAACCACGTGCTTTTTCATTCTCTAGTACCAATCACATGCCATCGAATTTGGGTCATGACAAAGTTGGTATCAAAGTAAAGATCTTATGGCCTACAGTATGTCCATGATTGGAAAAGTTCTAGTTGGTCTAAATTCTTATTTCATGTAGAGTATAGATTTTCTTTTCATTTTGATTGAGTCTCTATTTTCACAAATTCAGCGTTATTTGTGGGTTGTGATTTAACAATTGTCATATGTATGTAATTGTTATATGTATTTGATAAATACAAGAAATGAGTTTTGCTACTTATGTGTCCTTAAAGTGTGGATTGTGATTATGTATCATGACGTTATGTGTTTTTCCTCGAAAGCATATAATGGTAAACTCTGAGTAGTTCCTTGGACAAACCTAGTAGCTTAAGAAATAAGATAATTGATTCATGATATATTTAAATTTTTACTTGAACAATGATTTGGTGAAAAAAAGAATATAGGTTGGATGAAATTGAATATAAAGTATGGTATATGATGAAATTAGGTTATAAGTGATGCATTAAATTATTATGTGTTTAATTTATGAACCCTAGAATGTTAAGAATTATGAATGACATTGAATAATTAAGCCAGACAAAAAGTTAGATTAATAAGTAATAATAATTTTGATATACATGATAGTGGTTTTAGATCTGTAAATTAAGGATAACATTGAGACTTGACATAAGATATAATGACAGATGATAGTTTATGGGTTATAAGTATATAGTGAACTTAAATTTTACCAAGGGAGAATATATGACGAGCTTAAGTATGAAAATATATGTGATATCATTAGCAAGAATGAGTAATTCATATTCCAAGATTTAGTTGAGTTAATTGATGAATTAGTGATAATATACCGAGACTAATATTTGAATTGATTGAAAAATATATATGTATAATGATTTATGGCTTAGGAATAAACTATGATGTTTGTTATTGATCTTGTGTTAAAAATGGAAGGGAATTAAAAGAAAATTTTATTTTGCATTAAACTGATTTGACCTTCTAAAATATAAAAGAATAGAAAGCAAGATATTCTATGGAGATTAAAATAAGATAAAATTATTGGAGTTTTTTTTTTAAATAAATTAAGTATGTGAATTCGAAGTGATTAATTGAAGTATAACTGAATTTGTGTGTTTTAAAATGTGAAAAATTTAGAGGTGATTACCATGAGGCATTATTTGAGATAAATATAATAAAAGGGGTATTTAGATTAAGTTACTAAATTGAATTTGTATGTAGAAAGCTTATGATTCTAAAAGATTGGTGGACAACTAGGGGTAATTATATTCATAAATTGAAATGATTTAAATAGATGTATGAAGATTTTGAACATGTCCGAAGGTAGAAATTAAGATTTGATATTAGTCAAGGTGTACAATTAGAGCTCAGAAATTATTATTGATAAAGTTTGTTTGGAAGTAAATAAGAAAGTATGAATGATGATCTATAATTGAAATAACTATGATAATAGTATAAGAGAAGTACACATGAATTAAAAGTTAAAGTTTATGAGAATTAAAATTATTGGGACAAATAAATGAAGTTAGTATATTTGTGTTTTCTTCAAACATAACATTATTTGGATTATAAGGTAGTGACATAATCAATTGGTAAATTAAGAGTTATGTTTAGAATGTCTAATTGAGCATTTTGAAGTCAATTGTGGATATAACTCGATAAGATTTTTAAAGTGGCAAATTAATTGAATTAAGAATATTAAATGTGATTCTTAATATATTAGAGTGCGTAGGGAAGAGTGAATAGTTTAACTTTTCACTTGAGCATTTTTTTAGTTAAAAAATTCGAGGATGAATTTTTAAAAGGAGGAAAGATTATAATAACTCAAAAATTTTAAATTATTATTATAAGAAATAAGGATAATAATAATATTATTAATTAAATAAAATATTTAATTACTTAAAAAAATAAAGATAAAAATAAAATTTATAAATTATAAATTATATATATAATAAAAGAAAAAGAAAGAAAGAAAGAAAAGAATCGGAAAAGGAAAGAAGAAAAGAAAAGAAATAAAGAGAGAGATAGAGGAGAGAGAAAGTGAGGGAGAGACAGAGAATCTGATGTTTTACTCATATTTATCGTCGTCCGGTGAACATTTTTTGACACTTCCCACACCACTAAAAGGCCCATCGTCCGACGAGTCCAATGCCACCAAGATCGTTGCCGTCCAACGCCGGAATAGCCCGCACTCTCCAAATGAAGTTAGTGCCTCCCGAAAGCTTTTGACGAAGATTTTGGCCAATTCTAACATCCTTTCCTGGAAAGGTTGTTACTTTTGGAACTCTACCTTCATAAGCTTCATTTTGATATATCATTTGTAAATTTTAGACCACTTTTGAGTTTGGCCGAAATTCGGCTACCGTTTTCTTACAATGGTGATACTATTTCAACTACCGTTTTTCGGCAATTGTGATACTATTTTGGTTACCATTTTTATGCGACGGTACACTATTTTGGCTATCATTTTTCGGCAATGGCAATACTATTTCAATGGCAAATTTAAAGTGTGTTCTCATTTTATTTCAAAGAAAAATGTCATAGTTATAGATGAGACTTTGTCGAAATTTTGACAGAATCTCTAGGGTCGTATTTATCTATATTTTAATAATTTTTATTGTCAATTAAAAATACTTTCAGGTGTCTTCGATTTCCAATCAAAAGTTTTAAAGAGAATCATTGGATTTTCATAAATCTATGAGTTATATAGAATAATATAATACTCCGCTCCCCTAATTTAGGTTTAAAATTGCATTTGCATAATGCATCAACTGTTTGTGTAATATATGTATAGTTATTATTGTTATAAGCATAATGTGTGTTGAGTATGAGTTGATTGGGCTTAATGCATATAATATGTGATGTCGGATAGATTTAGTATAATGTAGGACCATACATGATCAGGGATACGGGTTATAATATGATGAGATTATATGATGAGATTAAGACTGGCATGACGATGAGGGTATTTTCATGCTCAGCACTGCTTGTCAGTCGGGTAGTGCTGCTTGGTTGCGGCTGCGACGGCGGATCCTATGTATTGGATTCTAAGAGAAAGGTATGGACTAAAAGAGCCATATAAGAGGATAAGCTCCCCAGTTTGAGATTTAGTGTGGCCCTATTGATTTACTCCTACCTTTGTTTGCTTATGTGATTTGTTGATTGATTGACATTTATATGAGCACGTTATGCATGAAATAGCTATATTATATTAATTACTATATAGCTCATTGAGTCGAACGCTCATTCTTGTTTACCATTTTTTTCTAGGTTGCAGGTTGAGCATGGAAGAAATATTTATCGAGTTAACCTGCATTTCTTTTCCCGACATGAGTGTTACCTTATTAATTTGTACTTGTTATATCTTAGAACTCCGCATGTATTTGTTAATAAACATCTAATAATGATGTGATGCTATATTAATAATTTAATATTAGTAAGTTTGTGGGCCTTTTTGAGATAGTGATCGCTGCCTTAAAGTTTTATTTTTTGAAAAAAATGGTTAGGCTGACTACGGATTTCGGAAACCACATGCTTTCCCGTTCCTTAGTGCCAGTAATGTGCCATCAGATTTGGGTCGTGACAGTAAAAGTGCAAAAGAAATTTTGATTAAAGATGATAAAACCTTGCTTCAAAATATTTTTTTGCCAGATGGCAAGCTGTACTTAGTATTTTTTATTTTGATATAGAATATATAAAAAGAGTAAATAATAGTATTCATGATTTCTTAACTCGTGAATTCCTTCTCAGGAATCATGAAAAATAAAAAGAAGAAATCCAATAAAGCCAAAGAGGTAGTAAAATCAGATGATACCCCATCATCTCCTAAAGCCTTGTTCGATTACTCATACAATGTTACCAAGCCACGAGGCACTAAAACCATAAAATCTTGGACTGCTACCCTTGAAAGAGTAAACACAATGGAGCATGAAAGGGCCCAGAATGAGTAAACTAATAGGCCCATTCTCCAAAAATGGTTGAAACACTTGAAAAATTGGGACTCTCACCTCCTGAACAGTCTCAACGGGCTCCTGTAGCCATAGGTAAAGTTCTTATCCCTTTTAAAAAATTTGAGCAGAGGAATCTTCCTCTTCAAATGCCTTGTCTTCAAATATTTTAAAACCTGAGTTGATTTCAAATTCTTTAACTCAAATTATTTCTTCAAATTTTCAATTTAAAAATAATTTCCCATAATGGAATACAAAATCATCCCGAATTACATAATTAAATCTTAAAAATGAAATTTTGCATGAAGAAAATCAAAATTCATAGGAAATTATTGAATCTATATATCCTAAAAATTGATTTTTTAAACCTTTTGATTTATTAAAAACTCAAGAATATTATCTAGCCATTCTTGAGGACATTGGCTCCATAAAACTTAAACACAACATGGACCCTAATAGTAAAACCATTATATCCCACTCTTTTATTCAAATTAAAAAGATTCTCCATCCCTCTGAATGGAGAAAACCATTGCACTCTCCTATGCAGATAAAATCAAATTTTCTTACCTATAAAATAGTACGCCCTACTTATAGCTATTAGGATTTTGTAGATGTATGGACTAAAGCCTTGCTATTCCAAAACCCTACACATACTCGCTCTTGGTTATGGTACTTTGAAACCAGTATCAAGACTGATAAAATTTCCATATGGGTTATAGATTAATGGTATTATTTAGGTAACGATGAAAGGACTCTGTCTCAAGATGCTTTTTTAGCTTACCAATACTTTAAATCCAATGCCCATCCTTCCTATATGAGAAACAATTCCCTTCTCTTATGATCTTTTGTATGAAGTTCTTTATGCCATGGGTATATCAATGGTACTTTGATTTGGTCTATCAATCAGGTACTAGTTTATGTGTGGTATCAAGAATGAATAAAATCAAGTGGTAGACTTCCTTCAAAAATACTACCACTGAGCTCTCAGTTAAAAAGTGGTGCTATGAGCTAGAATATGGTAAGGTTGATCCTAAACAGGCCATTACCTTTGGTGCTCAAAAGGCCCATTATCAAGCCCTTCTCACAGCTACAAAGACTGTTGAGGAGTATAAATCCATCCTGGCCTACATGGTTGAGTTTATTCCCTCAACCTCTGAGCTCTTAAAATACCTTGACTCTCTTGAGTCCATAAAACCTTCTTCCTCTGGTTCATCCACTAAAATCCAGTTGAAGAATTCTAAAGCCTATTCTAAAGCCTATTCTAGAAGAAGAAGAAAATCTCCTTCATCTTTTTCGTCTTCTGACTCCTCTTCTACCTCATCTATGTCGTCATCATCCATTGATTCATCTTTTGACTTAGAGTCAGACTCGAACTATACACCCAGCAATAATGATGACTGTTATGAGATCCTATCTCTTGTAAGGAAAAATAAAAAAGAGAAGAAAAAAGAGAAGAAAAAAGAAAAAAAGAAAACGAAAAAGAAATGGAAAGGAAAAAAAGAAATAAAAAAAGAAAAAAGAAAAGAAAAATAAACAGTCTGAAAAAAGGCAAAAGAAACTTTATTTCTTCATATTGTTACAGTAAAAATAGTACTAACAAATTACTGTTCATCAATAGTATAAAGAAAGTATTATTCCTCCAAAATAAAGCAAATAATATCCCTGATAATGTATTATTCATGTACAGTGTTGAACATGTAAAGATACAGTACCTCCTGATAGGATACTATTTATTAATAGTGGCCAGCATGTTAAAACAACAGTAAAAGCTACATGTAAAGCATAAGGCTTTTGCCTATAAAACTGACATTTTCTGAAGTTTGAAGGCATCCGAAGTTTTCTCCAGACCTCTTTGTACTCTGAAGAAAAATACTCTCAAGCTTAGTTTAGGTTTTCGTTTCCTTCACACTCACTTACCTTCTTCCATCTCTTGTATCCTTCACTGCTATAAAACTCCTGTAAATTTAAATATTTATTTTTAAATCTTATATCTTATATTTGTATTGTAATTTTAAAAAAATATGTATTTTATAAGTATGCTCTATTCCTGCGGCTTAGTCTGATCTGAACATCAAAAACTATTTGTACATTTTTATTTTATAAAAATACTTAGATATTAGATATATCGAATCGAAATCTAAATATAAATTCAGGAACTGAATCCGAATAGACAGAATTCCTATATGCATTTAAGTATAACAATTTCATGTATCAATATTTTTGTATTTATATTTTTAATATCTTTTGTATGATTTTTTATAAATAAAATTTAATTTAAATATATGTTTTTAACATATTCATTCACATACTCTGTATAAATTTTAAAATGTGTATTGCTTGTTGCTTAGTAGATCCTCTAGACTGGCTTATTTCTTCCTGCGATCCTTTAAAGTTTTTATTAGTATCAGAGTCTTCTCTTTTTATAATATTTTAAAAAATATTTTTTTACAAATTAACAAAATAAACATTTTATACTCTACATCATATCTTAAAAAAAAATTAAAATTACAAATAATGATTTTTATTGAAATATTAATTTTTATATGATAAAAAATAATTTTTAGAATTTTTAATCTATAATATGATATTCGTTAAATTTTTTTTATAAATGATTAAAAGTTGATAAATAGAATATGATTGTTTTACTTGGTTCTAGTTGAAAAATAAAAATAAAAATAAAATAAATTGAAATAAAATAAAATAAACGTTTTTAGATGTTTTCTAAATACTTTTAATTTTAATAGAAATAAATTTTTTTCTTATTTGAAAATTTTTTAATCCATTAATTTTTAATATATATTAATTTTTCATATTTTATTTTTTTTATATTATTTAATTTTTATTTAATATTTTTAAAAATATATTTTTAATATTTTTAATTATATAAAAATATATTTATTTTATTATTTAAAAATATTTATTTTTAATATTTTAAAATTATCTAAAAATATAAAGAGAGCAAAGTAAGTCACATAATATTACCTCAATATTTAAAAAAAAAACTTTAAGCTTATTTGAACCTTTCATCAAAATAAAAATGACAAAAATAAAGTCCAAGATAAAGCAAAGTAAAATTTGAGGGTAAATTTTAGTCATTAGCCGATTAATGAACACAAAAAAAAAAAAAAAAGAAGTAAAGAAAGCATCAATTTACGCATTTTTATCATTGTGCCTAAGAACCAAAAGCTGTCTTTCACGTTTTCCCGTAGAAGCGATCATGTCATTCGCCGGAGATCCCACAGCCGAAGGCGCCGGAGCGAAACTGTTCTTTTGCTACAGATGCGACCACACCGTCAATATAACAGTCTCTGCTAGGTCTGACCCATCTTGCCCCATCTGCGGTGAGGGCTTTCTCGAAGAATATGAAAACCCTAACCCTAACCTCAATTCCCAAAACCCAAACTCAAATCCTTTATCTGACCCCTTTTTCTTATTCCCGGACTCCATTTCTACTCTTTTGCCTCTCCTATTCTCATCTTCCACCACCATCGATTTCCAAAACCCTAATCTCTTCGGAAATGCCCGAACTGCTACTTCTGATCCAGATGCATTCAATCCGATGGACTTTCTGCGAAACCATCTCCAGAATCTCAACTCAGGTGGGGCTCGTATCCAGTTTGTCATTGAGAACCATCCCTCGGATTCAGGGTTCCGCCTGCCAACAAATATTGGTGATTACTTCATTGGGCCAGGGTTAGAGCAACTGATTCAACAGTTGGCTGAGAACGATCCCAACAGATATGGGACGCCTCCAGCGTCAAAATCTGCTATTGACTCCTTGCCTACTATCAAAATCGCCGGAGAGTTATTGAATTCGGATATGAATCAATGCGCTGTTTGTAAAGACGAATTCGAGAAGGGAGCTGAGGGAAAGCAAATGCCATGTAAGCATGTATATCACCGCGGCTGTATACTTCCATGGCTCGAATTGCATAATTCATGCCCGGTTTGTCGGTATGAGTTGCCCACGGATGATACTGACTATGAGAATCGGACGCGTGGGGCCCAGGAGAGTCAGGGAAGCAATGGAGTGGGAGGTGATGGTGATAATCAGACAGTGGAGAGGCGATTTAGTATTTCGCTCCCATGGCCGTTTGGGAGACATGGGTCCAGCAGTGATGGTGGAGCTGGAGGCCAAAGTAGCAATTAAAGATTTTGGGTCGGTGATTGTGAGTGTATTAATTTCTTTAATTTTACACTATACTTTTTTGCTTTTGATTTGCTTCTCTTCTTGAATTATTGTATGGTACTGTGACTAAATGCTTTAGATGTCTTTGGTTTGCAGAAACATAGAGAATATTTAGAAATGTGATAACTAATTTTTTTTTACTTGGCTAACCTGGTGTGAGATGTTTGGGCAATTAGGATGTTTATGCAGCATAACTGTTTAAAACAAAATTGAGGGTATTTAGTGAATTAAGGAACATTGAGGAAATGCAATGTGAGCAGTTGAAGGTGGATAATCTGCTAGAGTTTAGTTGGCTATAGGTCTGCATGCCTGGTTTATGTCGACTAATCAATCAACTCGGTGAGTTGAAATGAAGTGATTTAACATAAGCTCTAGTTGTTTCACAAAGGAGTTCTACCCTTGTTGAAGAATTTGTATAATATAGTGTGGAGTAATGTAGCAGATGCCTTGGGAAGTTTTGTGATTTATGAAATTACTGCCGCCTATCAGTGATAGTTGTGCCTTTTTGAGGATTGGCATGTTTTGTCATTTATTATCAAAAACTTCTCCTTGAAGTTGTTTTATTTTGTTGTTAGGCTATTCTAGGATGGATCTTGTGATTTGGCACTTATCAGTACATATATTTAACCTGATTCTTTATTTGCTCTCTTATCCACATGCTTGAATTGAAAAAATAAAACGGAAACAAAATTTCATGATATTTTAACTACCTTTTGTTGTGTGCATACCATGATGCCAATGCATCAGAGCTTTTTGGTTGGATTGATTGAATGGTATAGATGAAATCATCATATCATACGCATAGTTACTTGAGCTCTTTGTTTCTGATTTTACATGATCTTGTGCAGTCATAGGTGTACAAAGTTATACATATAAAAGGAAAATTATATAAGATTACAACTCATTATAAAAAATTAGGCTGATGAGATTTGACTAATTTCTAAGATTTGGTGGGACTTGAGCTCTTTGTTTCTGATTTACATGAACTTGTGCAGTCATAGGATGTACAAAGTTATGCTTAGAAATGGAAAAGTATATATACGATGACAAATTATAAAAAATCTAGGCAAATGCGATTTGACTAATCTCTGGGATTTGGTGGGGCTTGAGTTCTTTGTTTCTGATTTACTTGAACTTGTGCAGTCATAGGATGTACATTTATATACATATAAAAGGAAAAATGTATAAGATTACAACTCATTAAGAATTAGGCTAATGAGATTTGACTACTCTCTAAGATTTGGTTATTATGAATTGACCTTCCTATTTTTCATGAGTTGACTATTGTTCTAGTTTAAGCTAAATAGAAGAAATTCTTGCTGCTTGTTCTATCTTGTATGAATTGATGCAGGATTAGGGTTAAATGACATTTAAACATTTTTCACTCTTAATTTTATTTAGATTGGAAACTACTAATGCAATAATTCTAAATGAGCTATTCTATTAATATGACTATATGGTTTACCGTCTTATATAGTGTTACATTATCTTATTTTGTTTCTTTTGAACCTCACATCACTCAGGTGTGTCCTTGTTCTTGTGCCTAGGTTCCAGGATTCCTTGGTGCTTTATTGCACATTCCATAACTGTGTATGGTTATGTGGGTATCATTTTGTTTGAAATTATTACCTTAACATGCCTGGAACACTTTGCTGTGTTAATTGGCTATTCTTTTCTTTATTCTCGTGGGACCATTGCTTTGATGTAGATATTAGGGTTTTAAATAATCGCCATTTAAATCGTTTCTTCTGTTTAGTCCACTTTATGTTATTTTCTGTTTGGCCTTGTCAACTACAAGGCCAAGTGCAATTCCACTTTCTTACTTCGAGATGGCTCAATTACATTCCCTTATTACAAAAAGTGGGTCAATTAAGCCCAATTTCTAAAGAGCCGTAATGGAACTGTTAGTCTTTTGGGAAAATTATTTATTATTATTTTTTCATTGTTTTGGTTCCACTCTCTCTGAAATGGAACCCGCATGTAAAGTAGTTGAATATAACTTGGATTTGGGTTTAAGGAAGAAGAAGGGCAGTTAGTGATGTAGCCTACAGGAGATTCGCCAATCACAATGGAGCGGTAGATGAAACATGAGAAGCTTTTTTTTCCTCATTATTCAATTGACTTTTTTTTATTGTTGATTTGAGCGACTCTTGTGGCTTTAAAAATCCATGGCAGCTATGGCCAATTTGGAATGATTTAGTTTGGTTCATGCCAGTTCTGCTATATCATTACTGTTTCTATTATTGTTACCATCTTATTATTTAAAACCCTGAATGATATGTTGCTTGCCAACCATTATTGAGGGGCTATTTTTCTTTTCTCAGAAACTGCTGAGAGTAGTATTGTATTTGAGTTCTACGTATGATCCACTGCAGTCAGAATAAATGAGTAATGGACTTTTATTCTCAATGGTTAAATAAGATGCCTATGCAAAACAATGTACCCATTATGGTGTGTTTTGACTATATTTTCTTTTGTCCATAAAAAAATGACGACCAAATTAATTCGCACTCTAGTTCCATTTTGATGATTGGAAATAGAACAAGTATTTCAATTGTTTTGCTAAAATATTTGGTGTCTTATAAATGGGATTTCTCTGGGGTTCAAATGTCTCTTATTTTCTCTTTGAAATTTGTAATTGTTCTTTTAGTTGCCTCTGGATGGGATTTGTTGATATATTCTAATATTGGGAAGGCAAAACTTTTAGGGTTAACGCCATCTTATAAATCAAGCATGCTTCATCAATGTGTTGTTTATTTGGGGAAGTCAAGCTTTTGTAGTCAGCTCTGTGTTATATATCAAGCCTATTGCCCGAATAATGTGTCAATAATTTGCCATTGCTGTTAATCATAAATGCTTAGTGTTCTAAATTTTTTAATATGCAGCCGTAGTGTAAAAGATGTTGCATTAATTAGGGATGGACATGAGCATTTTAACGTTATCAGCTCTGTTTCCATGGATAAAGCTAGCTAGCAAAGTATTATCCATAAAGATAAAAGTGATTGGGCTTTGTGGAGAAAGTGTTATGGGAATGTAAAACACTTTTTAGGCTACTATCAAGTTATGTAGAGAACCTTTATGTGACGCAAAGGGCAATACCAAATTACTGATGGAAAAAACACATTTGCAAAGAAATGTTCAGTTGATTGTTGCATGTTAGCTCCTTATTTATGGTTCGAACCTTATGATTTATTCTTTTCATACCTTATGTTGCACAATTGGCTAAAATCATATAGAGACTTCGTAACTAAAGGTCTTCTTTTGCTTCTTGAATGTGCATTAAGGTACTTGGTTTCTATTATCCATTACATGCTTTTTGTGTTTATTTCCACTAAATAAATGTTTATTTTGAAACACTTGTTACAACTACAGATGAGTTGAGCCGTTAAGAGCTTTGGCTTGAGAAAGCTCTAACTCTTGCTTAGGTTATTGTTAAATGTTTTTCGCTGAGCAATTTTCAAACTGAGATTGTTTACTGAGCCAATATTGACTTGTTTTAAATATAATCATTTAAAAATAAATTATAAAAAGTTGAAAATCCTTATATATTTTTTGGTAAAAAGATATTGTTATGATAGAACAATCAACTTGTGAAGAACAACTTATAAGGGAATTGAACATGCATCTTCAAATTGATCAAAATTATTCTTGAATCTGTACGGTAGCTGGCATATCACACATGTATGTAATTGAGCTGCGCCTCTCCTAGCTCAAGTTCAAATTGGCTATTAGGTAAATTTAGAAGTGTGAGTTCAATTAATCATAATAAGTGAATTGTCAAATGAGCTTCGTGAGCTAATCTGTTTTTAGCTCATCAACTGTTGGCATAAATGAAGCCTTGAGATATTTTGTTTTTTCTAAAAAAAAAAACTATCAAGGGTTCAGTTACTTCTGTTGTAATAAATTGTAGTGCTATTTGTGTGATAAATGAATCCTTTGAGTTTCTTTTGTTTTACTGTTCAGTTGCATCGGGTGTTGTAAAATGCAACACTAATATCCATGCTACTTCAATCTATTGGTAGGACACGCAGAGCCAATCCATATTTATTGGCAACATCTAGTGTTCTTAAGGATTTTCAGAGACGGACTATGGTCATCAGTGATTAGTGAATTTGTCTTTAAAATTTTTTCCTTTTTCTTGACAACCTCTTCCCACTACATATCTGAACGCAAGTAACTTGTGTGTTTAGCATATTTCTTTATGACTCCTATGCTTAGCATATTTCTCTGCCTTGTTTTAGATTTTTGATGTCATTATAACTGATGCAAGGAACATCAGTTACAGTAGCTTTGCTGGATATTTTGCATTTTTTTTCTGGACTAACTTTTGTCAACTTTGCAGCTCAGATTTGTGGAAAAATGAAGAACGTTTTCTTTCAGAATCTCAACAGAGGAGTTGTTTTATGAAAGCTGGAGCAGTGCTGCTGTGTGTAAACATATGACCAGTTTTAGATTGTTATTAAACATGGTAGTCTTTATCATACATACATGATGATTTCTAAGTAATAATAAATCTGTATAGATTGATATATTTCTTTAGATGCTTTTTCTTGTTTTCTTGCGAGGTTTATTATTATTAATTTTTTTTTCTTTAACAAGCGAAAGTAGTTTTTTCTAAAATGACTCGCAAAATTATGTATATTTATGCCGTCGGTTCTTGCAAGAGATGATGCCTCCAATTCAATTATCAGATTAAAATAACTGGGGCAAAGCCCATTGTTTATGTTTATAGTCAAAGGACGACAAATAGCATTTCGGAATGTGAAAGTTATGCGGGATGATCATATATGGAGATTGAAATATAACAGGTGGGTAGGGGAAAACGGTGCAATCAAAAGCTTGGTTCTGCCGACTGATGCATTGATGAAAACAAATCAATCTTTAGCACAAAAAAAAAATCAATATTGAAGACAAAATTAAAGCTCGAGAACAATCCTCTTGATTCAAAATTTGTGTGCGCCTCAAATTATAACAATAAAATTAATAATATTTTTTAATTTGTTGATTTTTTAGTATTTTATAAAGTGTTATAAAGGAAAATCTAATCAAATATAAAACAAATATACTAAAAAATTAGTAATGCGTTTTCTTTGAAGGGAGAGCATGAATGCATTGGATAATACTTATTATCTATCAATCAACTAATAAGAAGGCGAATTTTTTTCTCTCCCTTCGTGGAGAAACATTTTCTCTGTTTACTGATCCAACTAGCCTCAGCTTGGTTCCAACCCTAGATTTAGGGCGGCCGCCGACACTTTTGCTAGTAGTAGCCCTAAGAGCTTCTCCAACCGTGCGTCAATTTTCATTATAACACACGGTTTTTACTTCAACTAGTCGCCATTTGTTGCTCCATTTTGAAGATCAGCTACAGTGTTGCACTATATTTAGTGCAGCACTGTAGCTGCACCATTTTTTTTAATTTTTTATTCTTTTTCATTTTTAACTCAAAACTTTAAATATTTTCTAAATAAGTCCTACTTTATTATTTTTTAAGTAAATTTTTGTAATTAGGTGCTTATTTTTTTCACCCACTCAATATATTGTATTATTTATTAATTTTATATTTTAATAACTAAAATGTAAAATTTTATTTAAATAAATATCATGTAAAATATGAATTGTATTTATGACAAATTATTTTATTTATAATACATAAAAATAAGTGGAATTGAACATTTATTACAAATGAACAAAAAATATTAATAATTTGCTATGATATATTTAATTAATGTGTGGCTTTAATTAATATGAATGTATTTTTATAATTAATATTTGCTTAATATATTTTTATAATTAATATGTAATTAAAGAATTTTCCAACTTAATATTTTTTTATGTCTCTAACAAATATAATATATTTTTTTTATTAATTAATTTAATTATATTTGGATGAAAATGCAAAATATATAAATATATGGGGTGAAAATATAAAATGATATGAAGTTTTTAAGTGAAATGGATAAATAAAGTTGAAGTAAAAAAAATATAATATTAATGAGAGAGAAGAATCTAAACAAAATATTTTTTTTAGTGATAAAAATGGTGTAGATGATTGGAGATAATGTTGCGCCATTTTGGTGTTTTGCACTATTTTGGTGCAAAAAATGGTGCACATGGTTGGAGTTGGCCTAAATATCTATTGTTTTTCCACTTCTTTTTTCTTAGCTTAATTTTCTTTCTCCTTTCTATTTTGGTTTTGACAGAAATCTATTACAACCAAGATTTCCAATAGAAAACACCTGGTTTCTAAGGGTTTCAAGCTTTTTCGAGCTTATTGTTGGGTGTTTCCTTCACAGATTGAGTATTTTGGAGCTTCGAGATTTCTTCTTTTATCCCAAGATTAATAACGCTCATGACAAATGCTCTTCAATCTCTCCCTGGATTTTGGTATAGACCACATACTCCCTCCTTAATCCCTTTGCTTATGTCTGAGAAATGAATGTTTTTAAGGACTCTTGCAGCAGCATTGTTTGGGCACATCTTTTATGATGGGTTCTCCTTCCTCTAAGGCCCCTTTCTAAGATGTTTAATCTATGTTTTTCCTCAACTGATTATATATTCGAGGATGTATGGGATCAAGCAGTTCAAGTTTCCATCTTTCCTATTCAAACAATTCCGGTGGTCTCATAGATTCACAGCTTTGCTGATCTGCTCTTTTCTCATTCTCTTCCTTGATGTATTGTGGCCATTGTTGGGGGTTTCGTTCACTGTGACTTCTGATGGTCTTTCATCCATGGGATGCGTTGAGGATTTTTGTTACTTATGCTGTGTTTTTGGTTGCTGTTGTCTTTCCTTTCTGTTGTATTTTGACTCAATTGGGTTGTTTATCAAACCTTAATTGGGTTTATGTAATTCTTGATTTAATTTAATCATATCTACTTTCTTCTGATAAAAAAATCAACTAACAAGAAGAATGTAACTGGATTATCTCTTATAGGATAGAAAAATCTCTTTAAATTTTCAATTGGAGCTCGTCAATTATAAAGTTTCCTATAGATTTATATCCAATGTCATCAATGAGATGAGGAGATTACAAAATGAAAGAGAGAATAAATAAACTTGAGGAAAAAAGATTGATTGGCGGTGAAAAGAGAGAATCCTTAAAAAAGAAAAGACTTGCAAAATTAAAGAGGATAAAAAGAGTGAGTGAGAAGGGAAAGAGTTCAAAACAAAAGAGAGAAGAAAAATGGAAAAGAGCTTGTTGAAAGCAAAAGAAAACAAGAGAGTTTCTATGCAAAGAAAAGTGATATTGAGGAAACTCTATATTCACAAAGAAGCATATATACTTGTACTCATATACAAGGAAGTTTATTTTAATATTGTTGACCTTGAGGAGAAGTGAGTTATTAAGATAAATGCTCTTTTTTATTTAGATAGAGTTGTGTTCTTGGAATTTGTGGGAAGTAGAAATGGTGTTGAAGTTGATGAGGAGAAAGTGAGTTATTAAAAACTAGCCAATGCATAAGTCGGTAAGTAAAGATTTTTCATGGTTTGACAAGTTTTTGTAGGCGTTTTGACTAAGATTTTAACCCTATAGATGTCCTGTTATAATTAAGAAAAATAACCCATTTATGTGGATTGTAGAATGAGATAATGCCTTTGCCTTGTCGAAATAAAAATGTATATTGCACGTATACTTTACCTAATTCTACTAAAACTTTTGAGATTGAATGTGATGCATTAAATGTCAGAATTGGAGTTGTTCTCATATAGGAAAGAAGGCCAATAGCTTACTTTAGTGAGAAGCTCAATGGTGACGTCTTAAACTACCCAACTTATGACAAAGCACTATACGCATTGGTGAGGGCACTAGAGAATTGGTAACACAATTTATGTAATATATGAAAATTCACTAAAATAAAATTTAATTTAATTAAATGAATAATTTGAGGGATAAATAGAGAGTTAGAAGTAAGAAATGACCAAATGAATATAATATATATATATATATATATAAAATATAACTAAAATATAAAGTCAATTTAAATAGGAAAGTACAAGGGCAAAATAATAAAAATGGGTAAAAAGTGAAAAGTTAAAAAAATAATTGAAAATTAAAATAATTTTTGGTTAGTGAAAGATGGTGAAATTTAAATATTTATTAAATATTAAAATAAAAATTTTTAAGTGGAAGATAGAAAATTAAAGTTTTAAAATAAATCAAAATTAAAATAATTTGGATAGTGAAAAATGATGGAAAGTTAGATATTTTTTAAATATTAATTAATTAATTAAATAATAATAAAATTAATAAGTTAAATAAAAAAGAAAATAATATTGAATGGAAGAAAGAAATTAGAATTTCTTTTAAATAATTAAATAATTAATTAAAGTAATATAATAATATATATATAGCTATTAAATGAAAGAAAGAAAAAATCAAATTAAAAAAAAAAGCTCTTCTTTCTTCTTCTTCTTCTTCTTCTAGCCGTGACCACAAAAGCTATAAAGAAAAGAAAGTTTTGCCTCATCAAATTACTCAATTTTGAAGGGCTTTCAAAGGATTGGAAGGTGTTTTGGTGAATTCTTCACTAGTTGGTAAGTTTCTTTTCTTAATTTTGGAGTTTGGTTGAAAGTTATGAATATGTATGAATTAGATTTTTGAAAGAGCATGTTATAATTATTGGAATGAGCATGTATGGTGTTAATTTGATGAGTAAACAATGGCTTTAAGGTTAGATTAAAGAAAAGTCTAGGTTTAGTTAGGTTTGGAAGAGGAAGTTTCTAAATTAGGATTATGGAAAGGGTTTTATGAAAGAATGCTTATTCATTTGAATTCACCATTTAAATCATGTTCTAATATTATTTTTAATGATAAAAATGAACTTATATTACCATTTAGAGTTGGTTAGAAGGAAGTTTCAAAATTAAAGTGAGTTAGAGCAAAAATTTGAAAATTTGAGGAATAATGTTTAATTGATGTTTAATAGTTTAAATGTCTTAAAATGTGATTCTAAAGTGTTGTATATACTCACATTATGGTTAGGTGGTGAGTGATACCAAGTTACTTGGTTAAAGTGGTAAAGGGCACATTGAGAAAGTAGTGAGAAAGGATTGCTTTATAGCTTAGAAGTTGTATAAACCAAGGTTAGTACATACTTTGATAGAATGGTATTATAATGCATTAAAAATGGAATGTACATTATATTTAGAAATTAAGACTATGCTACTTTGATGGGTGAATTCACATGAAAAAGTGCATATATATGTGTTTAAAGGTATGAAATGCATAATGTATGAATGATTAAGCCATTTTAAGATGGCTAGTAATATTATTAAATATGTTTGTGAAAAGAATGTATTTATGTCAATTTTAAGGCATAATTTAGCCACATTGATAAAGTGGCAAAGCATTTGATGTTTGTAATGAAAAAGTATGGAAATATGGCTAAAATGAGTAATATGCGAAAAATGAGAAAAATGTGAAAATAGCCCAAAAATATTTGGGTAGTATGATTGTATTGCTAAATGACATACATTGTGATAAAGTGATGAGATAAAATGAATGAAATGTAATTTATATGAATTATGTGAAAATAACCCAAAAATATTTGGGTAATGTGATTTTAATGTGAGATGACATACATTGTGATGATATGAGGAGATGTGATGAATTAAAATGAATTGACATTGATGTGAATGAGAAAAATGAGAAATGAGACAATGTGATGAGAAAAAGTGATTATGGAAAATATGAATTATTTGTGTGCCTAGTATGTTATTCAAGTTCCAGAGTTCTGTGTTTGGCGGCTTGCCTATGAAATTATCCTCACTATTTGCCTTCGGAGCTAGATGCTAGGCATTACTGATATATGATTTGCCTTCGGGGCTATACGTAGGCGTCGCTAAGATATGATTTGCCTTCGGGGCTAGACACTTGGTGTCAATATAGACCAAAACAGTAATTCTAGAATTTGAATAATATATTAGTTTATTTGGGCCTATGCTTGTGTATGTGTTTATGTGAATCATAAAAAGATTATATTTTAAAATAGAATTAAGTACCACATGGTGACATAACATATAAAAGCATTATGCATTGACATTATATTAAAATTTAATTATTATTAAAGTATATACCGCTAGGCGAAAAGCTTAGCGTGTTTTGTTTATCGTGCAGATAGCAGGTTAGAGTCGAATAATCGAGAAGTTTATTGGTTCGTCACTAGACCGGTGCCACTGCATAGCATGTGAATATATTTATATATTGAGTCTCATAATATTTATATTATTTATATACATTATAAAAGTATTGAAACTTAATATACTCGTAATGTCTAAATACATTATATATAAAAATGATTATTAGGCTTTTAAAATGTGGGTAGTGAATGAAATTGGAGATTTGGATAAATGAAGGAGATTATGTGTATATATATATAATTTGAAAGTGCGAATTTTGTGCAAGTTGTGTTGTTTGAATTTGGGAATGTCCAAAATACAAATAAAACTCTGGCAAATTTTTCCTAGAGATTTTTACTCTAAAATTTATATTTTTGATATATAAATTACTTATGTTAATATTTATTTATCTAATAAAGTATATATATTTTATGCTTTAAATATTTTCTTATAATTGTAGTAAATTTTTCTAATGACAAATATAGTGACCTTTTTGTATTCTATATGTGCATTTTATATAAACATGATATATGTATTATACATATAAAGGGCCAAGGGTATTTGAACAAGATGCATGCAAAATGGGTGGAATTCATTGAGCTTTTTCCTATTTCATAAGTATAAGAATGGAAAGGAAAATGTGGTAGCTGACGCTTTATCTAGAAGGTATGCTTTGCTTACCACTTTAGATGCTAGAATTATTGGTTTTGAGTTAAAACTTTATATGATGAGGTTTATGGCTTTTCTATTATTTTTTTGGGATTGTGAAAAAGGATTATTTAGTAAGTATTATAAGTTTGACGGCTTTTTGTTTTAGGAAGAATAAATTGTGTGTGCTTATGTGTTCATTAATACTTTTTGCTTATCATTTCAATTGGTGAACTCATCAGTCGATATGTCTAGTAGATGGCATTGATAGCCTGATGGTAAGCATTCTAACATTTTAAGTATAAAATGTCAGATTTGTCATTCCAGTTCACGGGCTCATTAATGGGAATGATGAGCTCGATACTTTTATCATTTTTTATACTTCTATTATATTTTGAAACTAATCCTACCTTTTTTCCTTTTAATATTATATTTTATGTATATATTATTTAATTTAATTTTATCTTGTCTTGTTTCATGCATACTGTGACACCCCCACACCCAATACATACACACTACATACACCACAATGTAGTATACATGTATCGAATATAGGAATGCTACGTATTTTTCTTAACATTCAAGAACACCTTTTTAAATGATATCATAATCTTTTTCAGTATACAATATAAATAATAAGTAATTAACTTGTAAAATAAAACAAAGTAGATATAAATATGTTTATTTAGTACGCAACGGAATTTATAAAATAGTTACATATATATGAAAGCATTTAAATCCATATTTAAATATATATATATATATATTCACATTATAAACAATATTTACAAAAATATAAAGAAGTTATACATGATTGGCAGCTTTCTCTGATCTTTAAGTCCCAAAATAAACTCTTCAATTCCTACTCTCACTCGGTCTCGAGGAGCTCTCGGGTTCAACTCTGTTACCTGCGCGATCAACACTATCGCGCTAAGCCAACGGCTTAGTAAGACAAATCATGCTAATATTATGCTCTAGTGCAATGCAATGTCACACATGTTATCAATAAAGGCAACAACATAGGTGAAAAGCTAACATCACACCTTTACACATCACAAATCACAACCATATAAACATACCACATTTCAACATCTTTTCATCTCCTTCATTAATCAATCAAGTTATCATTCATGACTCACATTAAACAAAGACAAGCATGGGCCCAAAACACACTAATATGCTATTCAATTTTCAGAGTTAATGCCTTGGTTTTGTTATCACATTTATCATTATCATAATCCCAACTAGGCTTCAAGGATTTAGGTTCAACCAAGCTTCAAGGGGAGCTAAGCATCAACCCAACTTGGCTTCAAGAACCAATCCAACCTAGCTTCAAGGGTTGCAACATCTCAATTAGGCTTCAAGGATCAAATCCAACCTAACTTCAAGAGATTGTTACCATTATTAGGCATGCCACCAACAACATACTCTGAAAATGGAATAACACATTAGCCACACAATTCAATTATTATTTAATTATCATTTCCATTCTCAATTCTCATAATCATTTAGGCAACATGCCTTATTTCTTTCAATTGCATCAACATAGCCAATCACAATGGCTTCAATTATATTTGCATCATTATCACCAAACACATTGATCTTACATCTCACTATATCTCAAATCACAATTCATGTTATTCACATAGCATCATCATTGGTATAACATTTCAAGATACATTATTCCTATAACACATTGCCATTCACAAGTTTACAATGCATAATACCTAACCTTAATCATGTAATATCATATGCATTATTGATACCACATTTCAAAGTACATATCATATTACCATTCACAACGCATGTAGCCTAACATTGTTCATATGCTTCATCATTATCATCAAATGTGTGCTAACATCTCAACATCATATGAATGTATGTTCCACATACATTTGTTTGGATCATTATTGTTTTAAATGTGTTTATGTTTAGGTTTAGGTACAAAAATACCTTTGGAGAATCAAACCAATGCAAGAAAAACAAATAATAAAAACCTTAACTAACACATTTGAGGGACACGGGCAGCACACTTGAGGGACACGGCCAAGCTTGTGGCCGTGTCTCTCAACACAATTTTGGCAGTAGCAAACACATGCATAAGACACGGCCGTGTCTCTCCAAAATCAATCCAACACGGGCAAAATTTCCTTGACTTGGCCGTGTCTCTCATGAATTGGCCGTGTCTCTCCTTGCTTTTGGCCTTGTCACTCATGAACAACACCCTAACCAAAACCAACACTCTTTCAATTGCATTCACACACTTTTTGCACAACATTAATCTCATTCAAATGGATACAATCAATAACATAAACACATATCTTACACAATCATCACAATAATCACTTTAACAACACATTAACATTACATTTAAACACAACTACTTCAAAACCCTAAATCCAACATCATTCATAATCTTTCAAAATCAACATCCACCACTTCCAACAACAACACCTATTTAACCTCTTAACTTAAAACCAAATTTAACACTTGAAAACACATCACAAACACCTCTCATCATCAAATCAACAAACCCTAATTCACTTCAAATACCACTACAAAAGAATAAAAGAAATCAAAGAAAAGAACTTACCAAAGTTGTTGAATTCCACAAATCTCCAACTAGATTCCTTGATTCTCTCTTCAATCTTGATTTTGGAACAACAAAAACCAACTCTTGTTCTTTGGTTTTGGAGAGCCGCCACCCCTAAGGAAAAGAGAAGAAATGAAAATAAATAAAGTCAACTTCCTCTTCTTCTTTAAATCTCCACCAAGAGATTTCCAAAAGAAAATTACCTCAATGCCCTTAACCATTTGCTCTAACTCTCTTTTAACGTATAAGCCCATTTAGGTAATTTCATATTCAACAAGATAAATATCTCTTCCCCCTTGACTCTTCATTTGACCAACTTATATGTTATATATATTACAATATAATCAACATATACACTTTCCTTTAATTCTTTTATCTTGCAAATTGACACCTACATTAAATCCAATTTTTTTTAAAACAACAACAACAACAACAACAACATTCAAAACTTCTAGGGCATATATGGGGATATTACAATTCTCCCCCTCTAAAAAGAAATTTCGTCCTCGAAATTACCTGATATCAAGTCTGAAACAACTGAGGATATTGATCTCGCATGGTTTGCTCACTTTCCCAAGTTGCTTCTTCTTTTGCATGATTCTTCCACAAAATCTTCACAAGTGGCACTTTCTTATTTCTCAATTCTTTCACTTCACGTGCCAAGATAGCAACTGGTTCCTCTTCAAACGTCAGATCCTGACTCACTTCGATTGATTCAATTGGCAAAACATGAGATGGATCCGATCTGTACCTCCTCAACATAGAAACATGGAATACATTATGGATACGATCCAACTCAGGTGGCAAAGCAAGCCGATAAGCAAATGGCCCAACTCTTTCTAAAACTTCATACGGTCCAATGAAACGAGGACTCAATTTCCCTTTCCGACCAAACCTCAAGATCTTCTTCCAAGGAGACACTTTCAAAAATACTTTATCTCCCACATCAAACTCTATGTCTCTCCTTTTCAGATCTGCATAAGACTTCTGTCGGTCTGAAGCTGCTTTCAATCTATTTCGAATCATTTTCACTTTCTCTTCAGTATCCTTAATCAAATCAGGCCCAATCAACTTACCATCTCCAAGTTCACTCCAACAAAGAGGTGTCCGACACCGTCTACCATACAACGCTTCGAAAGGTGCCATACCAATGCTGGATTGGTGACTGTTGTTGTAAGCAAATTCAACAAGCGGTAGAAATCTGTCCCAACTTTCAAAGAAATCAATGACACAACTTCTTAACATGTCCTCAATAATCTGTATCACTCGCTCTGACTGCCCATCTGTCTGCAGATGGAAAGCAGTGCTGAAGTGCAGTCGAGAACCCAAAGCACCCTGAAAACTCTTCCAAAATCTTGAAGTAAACCGGGGATCTCGATCAGACACTATAGAAATTGGAATACCATGCAACTTTACAATTTCATGGATATACAGCTCAGCTAATCTCTCCAAAGAATAATCCATCCGAACCGGAAGGAAATGAGCTGTCTTAGTCAATCTATCCACAATCACCCAAATAGCATCATGTTTCCTTTGCGTCAATGGAAGACCAGACACAAAATCCATTGTCACTCTCTCCCATTTCCATTCAGGCACTGACAAAGGTTGAAGCAACCCGGTTGGAACTTGATGCTCTGTTTTTACCTTCTAACATGTGAGACATCTGGATACAAACTCCGCTATATCTCTCTTCATACCAGACCACCAGTAATGTTGCTTCAAATCATGATACATCTTAGTATTGCCCGGATGCATAGCAAATACTGACTGATGTGCTTCTTCTAAAATAATCCTTCTCAACTCAGCATCATCAGGTACACACAATCTGTTCTTAAACCAGAGACTCCCATCATCTCTCACAATAAAATCTTGACTCTTTCCACTCTGGCAATCCGAAACAATCTTTTGAACCTTCTCATCAACCAACTGAGCCTCTTTAATCTGATCCAACAAAACTGGTTTCAACTGCAATTGTGCTAATAATGCACCATCATCACAAGATACAAAACTGGCATGCAATGCTCTCAATTCAACAAGCAACGAGAGCGAATAAATAGTCAAACCTGCTAAAGACTTCCGACTTAAGGCATCAGCAACAACATTTGCTTTACCTGGATGATAATCAATCAAACAGTCATAGTCTTTAATCAATTCCAACCATCTCCTCTGTCGAAGATTAAGCTCTTTCTGAACCCCCAAATATTTCAAACTTTTATGGTCAGTATAGATGAAACACTTCTCCCCAAACAAATAATGTCGCCAAATCTTCAATGCAAACACAATGGCTGCTAGCTCTAAATCATGGGTCGGATAATTGAGCTCATGTGGTTTCAACTGTCGAGATGCATAAGCTATAACTTTACCTTCTTGCATTAGCACACACCCCAAACCACTATGTGAAGCATCACTGTAGATCACATATGGTTTGCCTTCCATAGGTAAAGTAAGAACAGGCGCTTGAGTCAACATTTCTCTCAACTGTTCAAAGCTAGCCTGACACTGATCCGTCCACACAAATCTAACTCCCTTTCGAAGCAATCTGGTGAGTGGAGTAGCTATCAAAGAAAATCCTTTTACAAACCGTCGGTAATAACCTGCCAAACCCAGAAAACTTTTAACTTCAGTTACAGACTTGGGTGGACTCCAATTCAGAATAGCTTCAACTTTACTCGGATCAACTCTAATACCTTCTGCTGAAACTATATGACCGAGAAAAGTAACTTGGTCAAGCCAAAACTCACACTTCGACAGTTTAGCAAACAATTGCTTCTCTCTCAAGATTTGCAACACAATCCGCAAATGCTTGTCATGCTCCTCCTCATTACACGAATACACCAAAATATCATCAATAAACACTACCACAAACTGATCCAAATAGGGCCTAACACCCTATTCATCAGATCCATAAAAGCTGCAGGTGCATTCGTTAAACCGAAAGGCATAACTAGAAACTCATAATGCCCATACCTGGTCCGAAAGGCGGTCTTAGGAACATCTTCAGCTCTAACTCTCAGCTGATGGTACCCTGATCTCAAATCAATTTTAGAAAACACTGCTGCACCCTTTAACTGATCAAAGAGATCATCGATTCTAGGCAAAGGATATTTATTTTTAATAGTCACCTTGTTCAATTGCCTATAATCGATACACAATCTCATAGTACCATCTTTCTTCTTCACAAATAAAACAGGAGCTCCCCACGGAGAAACACTGGGGCGAATAAATCCTTTATCCAACAACTCCTTTAATTGCACTTTCAATTCTCTCAGTTCAGCAGGTGCCATTCTGTAAGGAGTACTAGAGATAGGAGTAGTACCAGGCAATAATTCAATACCAAACTCCACCTCTCTCTCAGGAGGCAACCCTGGCAACTCCTCTGGAAACACATCTGGGAACTCTGCAACTGTGGCAATGCTATCAATTTGAGAACCTGTTACTCTAGTATCTACCACATGAGCAAGATAGGCATCACACCCCTTTCTAATCAACCTCCTGGCTGCAACAGCTGAAACAAACAAAGATGCTAGCTGTCCTTGCTCATTAGATACTATCACCTCTCTACCATCACCAGTTCTCAAAGAAACAATTTTCTTTTTACAGTCAACCACAGCTCCATGTTTAGATAGCCAGTCCATACCTAGGATCACATCATATTCCTTAAAAGGCATCTCAATCAAATCTCCAAGGAACTCCTCACCTTGAACCACTATTGTACTATCTCGGTGCACCTTACTAACAATCACACTATGCCCTAACGGATTTGTCACCAATACATCAAATCCTAGGGATTCAGCATGTACATCAGACACAGGCAAAACAGATGCACTAATATATGAATGTGTGGAACCCGGATCAATCAAAGCAAGTACTGAAGTATCAAATAAAGAAAAAGTACCAACTATGACTGCTGAAGCATCTGGTTGCCTCTGCATCACATAAATCCTCTGAGAAGATCCAGCCTCCTCTGGTCTACTCTCCCTGGATGTAGAACCTCCTCTAGCACTGAATCCAGATCTGCCTCCTCTGCCAAAACCTCTGCCTCCTCGACCTCCCCTCACACTGGGTCGAGAAGCTGCAATATCTACTGACATCCGCTCCTGCCTCTCAGGACAATCTCTCACAAAGTGATCAGGTGATCCACATCTGAAGCATACCCCTGACACACCAATCCTCCAACAAGTACCACCATGGGGCCTGCCACAATGAATGCATACAGGTGGAGTGGATCTTTGAGTCACTGGGGTCGGAGCACTCGCCACTGAAACTGTAGGTCTAAATCTCTGCCTCTGAAACTGTACTGACCTACCAGCTGTCCTCTGACTCCTACTAACCCGAGGAATAAAACTACCTTTACCTCTTTTAACAGATGAAGACCCTGCCTCAAACTGGGGCCTTCTAACCCTGACCTCTTCCTCTGAAGCAGCTGCAATAACTTGAGCTCTCTCCACGCTCCTGGCTGCTGCAACAAGCTGGGAAAAATCATGATATCTAGATCCAGCCACATGATGTAATATCCCAAGGTACACCCTAAAAGTTTTGGAATAATTATTGTGGTATTTGGATTTAAGGAGTATGTTTAATGGAAGGAGAAAAGAAGTGAAGATATATATAACATATATAAGTTAAACTAATGAAAGTCAAAAGAAGATAAATGAATTAATTTAATACCCGATTTTGGTGTACATTGGAATGGTAGTTGTGAGAAGATATGTTGGTAAAATATGTAAGGAAAATATTATAAGAAATAGGTGTATATGAGGGATGATATATATTTATGTGGTATTTGAAAAATATGGAAAATATAAAGGAAATATAAAAGAGATATACATATACCAACATATATATTACATATACATAATGTATAAAGTGGTGTAGGAAAAGTACGTTTATATAATTAATTAATTAATTAATAATAATAATAATAATAATAATAATAATAATAATAATAATAATAATAATAATAATAATAATAATAATAATAAAAGAAAAAGAAGATATTTATTTTGGTTATGTATGAAATTACTAAAAAGGGCAAGTAAGTGAAAGGGAGTTTAATTGTATAGAAGAGGGTATTTAGGTAATTTTCTTTTTAAATTGCTTGGTGGAGGTTTAAAGAGAGGGGAAATTTGACTTTGTTTCTTTTGTCTCTTTCATTTTTCTTCTTTTCTTTTGGGGTGGCCGGGTATCACTTAGTCAAGAGAGCAAGAAGTTGTTTTGAGTTCCAAGTTTCAAATTGAAGGAAGATTTCAAGGAAACAAGTTAGAAATTCAAGAAGTTTATCATTTTTGGTAAGTTTTCTCTTGATTTCTCTTGTTCTATTTGGAATTTTGTTTGAGTTTGATGGAGTGTGTTTGTGTATGGTGTGTGTAAAAGTGTTGAAATGGAATTAAAGATAAGAAGTTAGGTTGGTGTTGGTGATGGAAGAGTAAGAGTTGTGTTTAGTGAAATTTTTCCTGTTTTACAATTAGTAAAGGCTGTGACTTGTATGATTTTTAATTAATTATAGAAAAATATTCTTGAAGTGAATTTTTGATATGTTGTGCCTCTATGAGTCTAGAATGACTGAAAAATATGTTGATTCGATTTTGGAATGGTTATGAGTTTGGAAAGATTATTTTTATTAGACCTGTTCCAGCAGGTACCTTAACTGAGACAGCTATCTTTCCGGATTTTTAATGAAATGTAGAAAAATAATATCCAATTGAATTTTGGATATGTTGTTGTTTAGTGAGTCTAGTATTTGAGAAAAATAATTTGGAACCACATTGATTGAATTTAATTTACGGAATTCACAAAGTTCAGAACTGCTGCCAGGATGCAGGGCAATTGGAGCAGTCTGGTTGGGTGAACTATTTGACCAAGATTTTGTGTTCAGTTTGATCTGAAATTTTAAAGGAATGATTTTAAGATGTAAAACTAAATTATGTAAAAATTTTAGAGTTTTTAGTCAAGTATATTATTTTATACAATTTTTCAAAATAAGGATTAAGTTGAGTCCAAAACTAGAATTTACTATTCATATGGTCATTTTGCTAATATTCCTTTTGGATTAGGTTGTGAAGAGGTTGAATTGCCCTAATCTAAGTGTTGAGGATTCTTGGAAGAGTAAGTGTATAGATTGATGTGACTTGGTTTTAAGGTAAGTACAAACTACATTATTGCATAAATGCATATGACTTTGAGACTTGATACATATTTGGTTGTAAATGTGTTAGGAAATGTAGTGCATTGTTGATGTATATTAATATTAGGAAACATAATGCATTGTTGATGTATATTAATAATGTTATGTTTGGTATAATATGAATGTTGTGATGAGTATGTAAAATGTGTGTTAATGCCATTGATTATATACATTTGAATTGTTTTATTGTGATTTGAGATCATATGAGATATGATGCCATGGTTGTTGGCTATGATGATGCAAATGAAATATATAATTGAGGCATGGTTGCCTAATTAATTATGAGAAATGAAATGAAAAGAGATTGATAAAGAGATAAATGAAATGATTGTGTGCCTAATGTGTTAATTCAATTTTCAGAGTTCTGTTTTTGGCGGCATGCCTATGAATCACTGGATAGGTGAAATGACCGGGTCATAAGCCGATTCCAGTTGGAAAATGTGAAATGTGATGTTTTTGGGGTGAAATGACCGGGTCGTAAACCTCAAAAACAAATTATTGAAACTAGATTGAGTGAAATGGCTGGGTCGTAAGCTCAAATCTAGTTGAATATCCATGGATAAATGTGATTCATGAAATGTGAAATGAATGAATAATGAGACCAATGATTATTTTTGTTTAAATGTGAATTATGGAATAAGATGTAATGTTATGAGATATATGATGATAATTATGAAATGAGATGATTACAATGTATAAGTAAATTATTGAAGGTGAATGTGGATTGAAAAACTATGTTGAATGATGAGATCTGAAGGTACTACATGAAAATACAATATGATGTATAATATGGATGTGGTTGTGGACATTGTGAGTATTATTTTATGAATGTTTTAATAAGTCATGGAATTGTGGGTTGTATTAATGAAATACGTGCATATGTATATAATTATGAGATTAGTAGAAATATATATAAGGTGTAATTGAAATGGGAAAATATGATAAGAAAATAATAATATATGAAGTTAACATATAAGTATGATTGTCTGTTATGTATGTTTTTAATATTTATTTGTATTACTAAGCTTTCGGGCTTAGCGCGGTTGTATAAATCGCGCAGGTGAGTAGGTGGTTGATCTGGAAGTCAAATGTTATGCCACGAGAAGGGTAAGAGTATTTCGAGACCAACTAGAAGGTGATGAATACATGTATAATTTCATTATGTTGTATTTCTGACAAGAATGTATTCATATGTATAAATGAAATTTTGGTAAAGACAAGATTATCATATATATATATATAAGATTATTGAAAGTATGTGATAATAATAAACCTCTACTTATTTTGTACTAGAAGTGTAAATCCTTTTTGCAGGTTGTAGTTGAGGTTATAAGGGGGATTTATTGGGAGTGTACTGAGAATGATTTTGTTTGCATTGGTTTGTGTAAAATGTTTCTTTTTTTAAATCAGGAAAAAAACCAGTTTTGTCGACACTTGGGACTCAATTTTTAGGCGAAACTATGGCAAAATTTCTGTAAAACCGGAACTAAAATTTGAATTAAGTAAAATTGGTAGCAACATTAGGATAGTGTGGCGCCTCTACTCGGCTTACACATGTAGGCTGGGAAGGGGTGTTACACATGACACATGATAGAGGGCCTCAATGCCTCCTCAAATCTCCTGCATCTATCAATCTCATCAGATATAATACCCCCAGCATACTGGCTCAATCGAATAAACTCAACCTCATATTCAGTTACGGTCCGGTTGTCTTGCTTTAAACTCAAAAACTCCATCTTCTTCCTGTCTTTATACTCCCTCGGAGTATACTTCAATTCAAACTCTCTCAGAAAATCAGCATAGGACAAAGTTGGTGGATCATCCATAGCATGGGGCACTGTCTTCCACCAATCATATGCGTCTTTCTGCAGCAATGATCTTGCATAATCAAATTTCTCCTCTGAAGTGGCTTGCAACTGAACAAATACTCTCTGTACTCTATCTAGCCACTGTTCAGCTACAGCTGGATCAACAGTACCAAAGAAATCCTCTGCTCCATACTTCCTTAGTTTATCATAATGCCTCACTGATACCACAGGCTGTGGTGGGGGTGGCGGTGGTTGCACTGGTGCTTGCCTCAAAATATCCACCACATGCCTAATCCAAGCTGGCGGAACCTCCTCACCAGCTGATCTTCCAGACACCGAAGCAGGTGCCTCCTCAGCACTATCAACTCTAGCTCCATCATCAGGAGCAATACTCTCAGCACTACCCTCGACTGACTGACGTGAGTGAGAATCCATCACAACCTATATCCGCAAACACAGCAGAGTACATCTTATTAAAGATCAGAGACTGCCAATCCCAAACATGTATGTTATTCAAAAACTCACTTTTTAAGTGAAAATATTCTTTTTCTTACGTTTTACCTAGGTTGAGAATCTCAAACCTAGGCTCTGATATCAAAACAATTGTAACACCCCCACACCCAATACATACACACTACATACACCACAATGTAGTATACATGTATCGAATATAGGAATGCTACGTATTTTTCTTAACATTCAAGAACACCTTTTTAAATGATATCATAATCTTTTTCAGTATACAATATAAATAATAAGTAATTAACTTGTAAAATAAAACAAAGTAGATATAAATATGTTTATTTAGTACGCAACGGAATTTATAAAATAGTTACATATATATGAAAGCATTTAAATCCATATTTAAATAAATATATATATTCACATTATAAACAATATTTACAAAAATATAAAGAAGTTATACATGATTGGCAGCTTTCTCTGATCTTGATACCAAAACAATTGTAACACCCCCACACCCAATACATACACACTACATACACCACAATGTAGTATACATGTATCGAATATAGGAATGCTACGTATTTTTCTTAACATTCAAGAACACCTTTTTAAATGATATCATAATCTTTTTCAGTATACAATATAAATAATAAGTAATTAACTTGTAAAATAAAACAAAGTAGATATAAATATGTTTATTTAGTACGCAACGGAATTTATAAAATAGTTACATATATATGAAAGCATTTAAATCCATATTTAAATATATATATATATTCACATTATAAACAATATTTACAAAAATATAAAGAAGTTATACATGATTGGCAGCTTTCTCTGATCTTTAAGTCCCAAAATAAACTCTTCAATTCCTACTCTCACTCGGTCTCGAGGAGCTCTCGGGTTCAACTCTGTTACCTGCGCGATCAACACTATCGCGCTAAGCCAACTGCTTAGTAAGACAAATCATGCTAATATTATGCTCTAGTGCAATGCAATGTCACACATGTTATCAATAAAGGCAACAACATAGGTGAAAAGCTAACATCACACCTTTACACATCACAAATCACAACCATATAAACATACCACATTTCAACATCTTTCCATCTCCTTCATTAATCAATCAAGTTATCATTCATGACTCACATTAAACAAAGACAAGCATGGGCCCAAAACACACTAATATGCTATTCAATTTTCAGAGTTAATGCCTTGGTTTTGTTATCACATTTATCATTATCATAATCCCAACTAGGCTTCAAGGATTTAGGTTCAACCAAGCTTCAAGGGGAGCTAAGCATCAACCCAACTTGGCTTCAAGAACCAATCCAACCTAGCTTCAAGGGTTGCAACATCTCAATTAGGCTTCAAGGATCAAATCCAACCTAACTTCAAGAGATTGTTACCATTATTAGGCATGCCACCAACAACATACTCTGAAAATGGAATAACACATTAGCCACACAATTCAATTATTATTTAATTATCATTTCCATTCTCAATTCTCATAATCATTTAGGCAACATGCCTTATTTCTTTCAATTGCATCAACATAGCCAATCACAATGGCTTCAATTACATTTGCATCATTATCACCAAACACATTGATCTTACATCTCACTATATCTCAAATCACAATTCATGTTATTCACATAGCATCATCATTGGTATAACATTTCAAGATACATTATTCCTATAACACATTGCCATTCACAAGTTTACAATGCATAATACCTAACCTTAATCATGTAATATCATATGCATTATTGATACCACATTTCAAAGTACATATCATATTACCATTCACAATGCATGTAGCCTAACATTGTTCATATGCTTCATCATTATCATCAAATGTGTGCTAACTTCTCAACATCATATGAATGTATGTTCCACATACATTTGTTTGGATCATTATTGTTTTAAATGTGTTTATGTTTAGGTTTAGGTACAAAAATACCTTTGGAGAATCAAACCAATGCAAGAAAAACAAATAATAAAAACCTTAACTAACACATTTGAGGGACACGGGCAGCACACTTGAGGGACATGGCCAAGCTTGTGGCCGTGTCTCTCAACACAATTTTGGCAGTAGCAAACACATGCATAAGACACGGCCGTGTCTCTCCAAAATCAATCCAACACGGGCAAAATTTCCTTGACTTGGCCGTGTCTCTCATGAATTGGCCGTGTCTCTCCTTGCTTTTGGCCGTGTCACTCATGAACAACACCCTAACCAAAACCAACACTCTTTCAATTGCATTCACACACTTTTTGCACAACATTAATCTCATTCAAATGGATACAATCAATAACATAAACACATATCTTACACAATCATCACAATAATCACTTTAACAACACATTAACATTACATTTAAACACAACTACTTCAAAACCCTAAATCCAACATCATTCATAATCTTTCAAAATCAACATCCACCACTTCCAACAACAACACCTATTTAACCTCTTAACTTAAAACCAAATTTAACACTTGAAAACACATCACAAACACCTCTCATCATCAAATCAACAAACCCTAATTCACTTCAAATACCACTACAAAAGAATAAAAGAAATCAAAGAAAATAACTTACCAAAGTTGTTGAATTCCACAAATCTCCAACTAGATTCCTTGATTCTCTCTTCAATCTTGATTTTGGAACAACAAAAACCAACTCTTGTTCTTTGGTTTTGGAGAGCCGGCCACCCCTAAGGAAAAGAGAAGAAATGAAAATAAATAAAGTCAACTTCCTCTTCTTCTTTAAATCTCCACCAAGAGATTTCCAAAAGAAAATTACCTCAATGCCCTTAACCATTTGCTCTAACTCTCTTTTAACTTATAAGCCCATTTAGGCAATTTCATATTCAACAAGATAAATATCTCTTCCCCCTTGACTCTTCATTTGACCAACTTATATGTTATATATATTACAATATAATCAACATATACACTTTCCTTTAATTCTTTTCTCTTGCAAATTGACACCTACATTAAATCCAATTTTTTTTAAAACAACAACAACAACAACAACAACAACAACAACAACAACAACATTCAAAACTTCTAGGGCATATATGGGGATATTACACATACATATCTCCTCATGGCATTCTCATCCTTTTAAAATCAATATACATAGGATTTCCGATGTAATTTTTTTTCAGATAAAATGTAGTAGGTATTTTTGTTATGTAATTTATTTAATTATTTCCTTGTAATTTATATTTTGGAGGGTTGTATTGGCATGTTTCCATTCCAATGGGTGCCAATTAATTATCTTTGCATACATGCTTCTTCATTACATAACATGAGCATAATGACATATACATTTTGGACATTTATGCTCTTTATTCTATCTTCTTTTTATAAACACCAACTAGTGAATGTCTAAATCATTAAAATTAAATAATGTGTGAACCTGAAAAGGAGGCTGATTTTAATAAACCGGGTGAATGTGGATGCTAGGATAATTCCTACATGTTCCTATTCTCACCTAACTTCCCAAACCTAGTAGAGGGTTAGGGATTCTTTTAGGAGTTAGATAGATGCCCCCGTCTTTCTCGATATAATTGGGTAGCGACTCCATCATCCTTGGGTCTTAGCCTATTGGATCCATGAGGTTAAGAACCTAATAATGTCGAGATTGCAAATTACAGAGAGTGATCACTTATGTCACTCACACCAGGTTCAGCAAGTGGTCTAACACCAGCTGCAACAATTTATGGATCGCTTCATGGCATCTCGCAGATTTGATCCTTCACTGCATCCGACTTTGGCTCTGCCTCCACCTCCACCTCCACCTCCACCTCCATCTTAGGAATTTTTATTTTTTATTATACTATTGACTGTAATTAATATTATATTTTAAATTAATCAGTACATTTTTTATTTTATTTGTATTATTAATACAATAATTAATGTTATTAATATAATAATTAATATTACTAATACATTTTTTTAAAATAATTCATTTATATATATTGATTTTTATTTATAAATATTTTACTAATTTATTTTAAATTATTTGAAATTATTAAAATCTATAAAAAATAATTAAAAATAAAATCACGATTTACCGGTAGATTACTGACGAAATAATCTATCTCTATATTTTAAAAATATTGAATTTACCGAATGAAAGACTATTTGTCGATAAATTCACAAATATTTATTTGAACTTCACGAAGAGAATATTTGTCAACAATATCAACAGCCACAAACATTTGTCATTAAATTCCAAATACTTTTTGACTATTCATCGACAACACATATGTCGGGGATATCAATATATAAGAAATTAGTTGGTATATTCTAAATATTTTTTCACTGATTCATTGAAAGACTATTCATCGGTAATACCAATAGATTCGAGTAACTGTTGGCATATTCAACCAGATTTATCGGAGAGTACAGAAAAATACTCTGTCAGTAATACCTATAGGATAAGGAATCGCTCGGTATTTGCCTACATATTTCATATCGATAATTACTAATCGACATTTTGATGGTAAGTACTGATATTGAGTTTCTATCAATAAAGGCATGATATTTATCTAGATAATTCATTTTCTGTTGGTAAGTTGTTTACTGGAAAAATTGTTGACAACATATTTTTTATGTCGATAATCGCTATGTAAAGTATATAACCAATAAAAAAACATGAAATACGAAATCTTCTTGGTAAGTTTTTTTTTCTTGCATATGTACCTAAGTCCCATGCAAAATAAACTTATATATACGTATTAATTACAAGCCCAAAAATATCTTATTAATATATATACATACATTGTTTGGCCCCTATTATGGCTTCTATATTATTTTAAATTTCCTCTTACTCTAATTCCATATTTATATGTACTATTTTCTTGTTAAAATATTAAGTAAATATTATAATGTCTTCATCCTGGTCCCTATTTGGTCTAGGTTCTACTATATAGGTTTTATGTTTGCATTATTTTTTCACCAACTTATTATTTATTTCCATAAGTTGTATTTATACTCGCAAATCCCAATATTTAATGTAATATTCAAAATTCCTAATATCTAAACATATACTACCATTTTTCTTTAATAATTTTATTTATAAAAGCATACCTTGCCAACTCTACTTAGGATATTGAAATAAGTCCTAATTCACAAGTGTAACCTAAAACATAAATCTATATTTTTAGTTTTGTCCTATTCACTTTAATTTGTCTATTAAATATTAAAGAGATGTATATTTTATTTACTTTTCTTATAATGTCCAAGATTTTGGTCACATAGATTAGAATAACCAATTTCAATTCTTTAATTCTTTAACTTTTTTTTTTATTATTAATATTACAAATAAGTTCATATAATATCAAAACTAAATTTTATTTGTAATAATTCCTATAAGCCATCTTTATAATTTTCTTCCATTATAAATACACAAGTAACTAAACTAATTTATCTATAGCGACTTTCTCATACATAATCTATATTAAATCATTTGAATTTCCCTATCTTCTTTATTTGTATGTAATATGTAATTTAGTGGTTGACCTATTAAGAGCTCCATTGGAATTCTTCAAACCAATTATATATATATTCTTTTAATTTTTTTTAATGTTTTGGCTAAGTTAATATGACTATTATTAACAAAAATATATTATTTCAAATTGTTAATTTTTAGAATTTTTTTATTTTCTACTCTTTCTTTTTTATATAATACACAGTTGCAAATGTTTTCAGCCAATTCTCTCATCCTATATCTCTATTTTTCTATAAGATTTCCAAATAATATAAGAGTTCTTTCATTTATCAATTTATTTTTATTTTTATTTTAAAAATTTATAAATTTCTATATTATTATATATATATATATTGTAAATATGCAATCATATCTAGGAATTCATATGTAAATTACAATTGAATTATCTATGAAATACTCATCTCAATTTGCTCTTTATTAATTGTGTTAGTTATTAAAATTTTCAAAATCTTAATTGTTAAATTCTTCTTTTTCAATATTGATTTTGGTTTGATTTCTTAATATAGATTTGAAAGTGCCAACCCTATATTAATTGGTTCATTTGTTTATTTTTCTTAGATGTGGGATTTTCCATATTTTGATTCATTTGTTTAGGGTAGTGTTAACACTCCCCCTCAAATATCAACTACCTCAGTTGATACTTGACAAGTTTCGATTTGGTTTGGTTTTTCGTTTAATTCATAGGCATTGTTTTGATACTGTATGAAATTCTTCTTTAACAATATTGGTTTTTAGTTTGATTTCTTTAATATAGATTTAGGAGTGTCAACCCTAAAAGCTAACTATTATGATTGAAGAGTCCATTTCTAAATTAATTGGTTAATTTATTTGTTTTTCTTAGAAGTGGATTTACCATATTTTAATTCATTTGTTTAGGGTAGTCTTAACGTTAATGAATTCTTTTTTCTTATTAATTTATATAAATACCGTACTAGATTAAGACGTATAAGTGTTAAATTTATTATTTTATAATGTAAAAATAATTTGTAAGAGTTATGACTAACAAAAGTTTTAGAAACATAGCTTCAACAGAGATAAGCCCCTACTAACTTTAAATCCTACATCTGCCCTGATATGTATATACATTCATGGTCCATATTTTTTATTATATATTTATTTTAAGAGCTTCATCCTAAATTATTATGCTTGAAACAAAAGTATATTTTTAATTTAGGAATACTCACTTAAAGATTGTTGAAATACTTAGCTCCTACAAGCTTCAAGCCCCCTACTTCCTTCCTTCCTTTGGTCTCTTTCTAAATTCCCTCTACGGACACTTTTCTAGTGTCTTTAAAATGGTGATGGCCCTAATTCTTTCTCTCTCAGGTGTCATTTAATTAAAATGCATGTGGTAGGTGTCAACTTTATCCCTTACACACAAAATTTTGATGTGATACTTAAGATGGGAAAATTTTGAAGATATGGGCACAATGAAAGTTGGATGTTGTGGGATGATTTAAGATTTGAGTTTTATTTCACTTATACAAGTTCACTATATAGTACCACCTTATTTCATACAAAATTTATATTTTATTTACCTATTTTATAGTTTCATCTTACTTATAAATTTTATATTTTTCTGACAACCTATGCATTTTTAGTTTTTATTTGATGTAGTGAAAGTTAATGAACAAAGGGGTAAAGGTGCTATAACTTGTTTAGTCTAAGAATACCCTAGAAAATAGATACAATGAGAGAAAAATTTCTCTGTAGGAATATTATTAAAATCTTCAAAGCTGCCTAAACTTTTCTTTTAAAAAAATACAATATATAGTATTAGGGTTAAAGAAACCCTAATTCCAAATAAGGAAAGTTTTCAAAAAAGGCAACAGACTGCCAAAATAAAAAGAATTACAAATACAAAAAAGGTAATATTTAATAAGGCAGACAAAATTCCCAAACAATGACTCAATATGATTTTCCTACCAAAAATAAATGAGAAAATAAAAATATGTCCAAAGCTACCATAAATAGAAAAACACAATTTTGGAAACCTAAACAATGAAATTTGGCTAAAAAATTTGACTCATTGGCCCATTTTCCATTGGGCTGGGCCCTTAGAACGACCAATTTGCAACTTTAAATTTTGGCAGTAATTACTAAATTATTACTAGAGCAGTTTTCTGTCAAACCGCTCCATGAAAGCTAGAGCTTTCTATTCCGCATCATTATTAATTTATTCCCATGCAAAAACCATGCATATGGGTCTTCTTCTTATTCCTAAATCCACTTTGTTTTATAGGTTTGCATACATATATTTTGTTCTTAATGGCCAGAAGTCTAAGCTATTTCATACATACATACATACATACATACATACATACATACATGAATGCATGCATACATACATACATTTTTATACACTAATATATATATATATACATATTACATTAGGATATACATTACATTTATATATATAAATAACAAATACACTATCTAGACATCTTAAGTTATCAATTATTTACCTATCATTTATTAAATTCTACATATTCTAAGTGGAGTATTACATTATTAGAGGTCCAATTTTAAGGTTTGAAACATGTTAGAATGTGTGCAAAGGATTTGGAACTTGGTACAATTTGTTGAAAGTTAGAATGAGCGAAAAAGACTAAAAATTCATGGTTTGTCTCCAAACTAGAAGGGACTCACATAATGCAAGTCAAGATTGGCGTTGTGCTAGTCTATGACTAGGAAAACTCTAGTCATAGAATAGAAGAAATTGGTGTTCTACTAGCTGGTCCTATTATAAACGTGCCTTCATGTCATTGTTCAAGGACTTTTGACATTCAATAAAGGGAATGTAACATCTGAAATTTTTAAAAATAAAATAAAATAAAATAAAATAAATAAAATAAATAATTTAAATGGAAAATTAAAGGATTTTAAGTGAAAAAGTAAAGTATATATGTGATATATATATTATATATATACAACATATACAAAAGTCAACATTTTTAAATAGAAAAGTCTAAAAGTCAAGTGGCATAATTGTAAATATACTTTGAAAATTAAAATTATTTAAATAAATTAAAAATAAATTAATTTTGAATGGAAGAGGAAAATTATGGTTTTTTAAATAAATAAATAATTAAAAATATAATAAAATAATATATATGGTCATATTTTAAGTGGAAGGAGAGAGAGATTCAAAAGTTATTTTCATCTTCTTCTTCTTATAGTGATGGATGAACCTCCATAGCCATCCAAGGGAGCTTTTTTCTTCTTCCAAGCTTCATTAATTGAAAGGATTTCAAGGATTCAAGTGGGATTTTGGTGATTTCCTCTTGAAATAGTAAGTTTTCCAACTTCTTTGGAATTCCATGGATATATAAGTTTGAGATTTTGTCTTAGCATGATTTAATGGCTTGAATGGATTTTTATGAAGCTATTTGGATTAGTTATTAATGATTCTTAAGTTGGATTGAAGAAATGGTTAAGTTTGAGTGAGTTTGGTTGAACGATTTAATGAAAAATTTAGATTTTTAAAATCATGAGTTTTAATTGTGCAAATTGATTCCAAATGTGTTGTTTTGATGCATAAACAAGGATTTTAAAGTCAAATGATGGATTTAACCAAGTTTGATTAGAGTTTGGATAAGGTAGGGAATTTTAATGTATTGGTGTTTGCTTATTTTTAATGTTTAAATCATGTTATTTAATGATACGAGTGATGGAAATAAGCTTGGATTAATAATTGGAATGAGTTGGAATGAATGTTATGGCATTTTAGGGTTTTGTATAAAGAGTATGTGTTTATTTAATGTAATTGGTTAAAGCATGTTACAATATATTTGTAATAATATAAATAAACTTAAAACAACAATGTAAATGGATTAAAATGGATTTCCAATGTTAAAGTAATGTTAGGCAAGATTTTGAAATATTAGTAGGAGTGATGTTTAATTAGGATTTAATATTGGAAATGCCTTAAAATGTGATATTAAATGATTGTATTTGATTACAATGTGTATAGGCATTGAGAGGAAGTGAATTGCCCAACCCTAGTGTTGAAGGGCAAGTTAGAAGTGAAGGTTGGAGGGTGGCTTTTAGCTTGTGTTTGAATGCTTATTGAGGTAAGTGCAAACTCATGATAAATGAGATATAATTGAATTACATACGGCCTAACACATTTTGGACAAAAAATGTGTTAAGCTACTTCATAGCTTGAACATTCATGAACATTGTGTTATAACATGTGACTTGTTATGTATGCAATATGTGCATTGTGAAAAGCCATTATTAATGGCTAATTGAATGAAAATGTGAATTATGTGCATTATGTGAAAATGACCCAAAAATATTTGGGTAATGTGATTTTTATGTAAAATGACATAAATTGTGATGAAAGAATGAGATATGATGAATTGACATTGATATGAATGAGAAAAATAAGAAAATGAGGCAATGTCATGAGAAAAATGTAAAATGAGCCAATGTGATGAGAAAAATGAGGAATTGAAGCTATGTGATAATAAAAGTTGATTATGGTAACATGTATTATTTGTGTGCCTAGTATGTTATTCAATTTTCAAAGTTCTGTGTTTGGTGGCATGCCTATGAAGTTATCCTCATTATTTGCCTTGGTGCCTAGACGCTAGGCGTTACAGATACATTATTTTCCTTCGGAGCTAGACGCTAGACCTTACTGATAGATTATTTGCCTTCGGGGCTAGACACTATGCTCCACTATTATATATTTTGCCTTTGAGGCTAGACACTTGGTGTCAATATGGACCAAAATAGTAACTCTGGGATTTGAATGATATATTAGTTGGTTTAGGCCCATGTTTGTGTATGTGTTAATGTGCATTATAAAATGATTAAAGATTATGTTAAGTGAAATTGTATGCCACATTGTGACATCACATACAAAAGCATTATGTGTTGGCATTGTATTACAGTTTTATTATTATCAAAGTTTATACCGCTAGGCTTTTAGCTTAGCGCGATTGTAATTAATCCCGCAGGCGACAGGGGTGATCTGGTAGATCCAGAGGGTTCTTCTAGACCTGGTAGGGTCTAGCTTTGAGGTTGATTGAGTTAATTTTGCTCCATCAAGATCAGAGCCATTTGCCATCATGTATATATTTTATGTTATCGTACATTTTGATATTATGTATATTATGGTTATATTTTTTGGGTATATTGTAAATTATAAAGACTTTTTGGACAAATTGTATAATGTGGGTTGTGTATATGTTTATATATATATATGTATATGCATAAATATTTTGAGAAAATATGAAGAAATTGAGAAGTATTGGTGAAATGGTGATTTATTTTATTGGGAGTGTGTTTTTATGCAGGTTGTGTAATTGTTGAATTTTTAGGATGTCTAAATTACAGGTAAAACTCTGACAAATTTTTTTCCTAGATTTTTATTTAAAATATTATTTTAAAATCTATAATTAATAAAGAATATTTTATTTACTATTTAAATATACATTTTAAAGTGTTTTGGGTTTTTAAATTGGAAATGTGGAAATTTTTATTAAACCGGATTGCTACATTCTTAGACTTTATATGCTCATTTTACATATACTGGGTGTATGTATTATACGTATATAGGGTATAAGGGTGATACATTTATTTTGGTATCAGAGCCTAGATTTGAGATTCTCGACCTAGGTGGGTAGTTAGAGAGAGAAAATGGGGATTTTAAATATGGTTTTAAATTGTGATACATGCATTAGCACTTGCATTATATCTAATCCCCTGATGTGGCAATTTCTATTGTATTTGTAGATATAGGTAGTTATGACATCTAGGACACATCAGTCTGCCAAGGGTAGTATGGAGAGTGTAGCTCCTGATGAGGATAGAGTTAGAGCTAGCGTTGAGGCTGCTGGAGAGGCGTCTACTTCTGTGCCAGTTAGACCAACAGCTGAGGAGGTTCCACCGGGCTGGGTATGATATATGGTGGGCTATTGAGGCAAGCTCCAGTTCAGCAGCCGCAACCACAATAGTAGTTGCCGACTAGGAAATATGACAAGTTGAGGAAGTTTGGAGCCACAGATTTTGTCAGCACTATAGACCCGACTGTAGCAGAGCAGTGGATGGACAAGCTCCAGAGAGTGTTTACTCAGCTATAGGCTAGTCTAGAGGAGAAGTTTGATTGTGCTAGATCTCTTTTGCAGAGGGATGCCTGTGAGGGTGGAAGATGGTTCCCCATGGTACAGATGATCCACCAGTGCTGAGATATGCTGATTTTCTATGAGAATTCTAGAAGAAGTATACTTCTAGAGAGTATAAGAATGCGAAAAAGATGTAGTTTCTGAGTTTGAGGCAGGACAGTTACTAAGTATGAGGTTGAGTTCATCTGACTGAGCCAATATGCTGGAGGGATTATTTTAGATGAGATTGATAGATGCCGGAGGTTTGAGGAGGGGCTGAGACCCTCTATCATGTGTTTAGTGGCTGGCTCCCGGTATCAGAATTTTTTTCAATTGGTTACAGCTTCTAGGAGTGTAGAGAAGGCACATGGTCTTGCAGCAGCTGCTAGAGTAGAGGAGAGCAGAGCTAAGAGACCCCAGGGTGAGGTAGGGTCTTCATCAGTGAAGAGAGGTCGAAGGGGTTATCCTCAGAGGTTTAGTAAGAGTCAGGGGTAGTTTGGCAGGTCATCACAACAACAGAGGCATAGATAGAGACCTGCAACCTCAGTGGCTAGTGCCCGGATTCCAGTGACTTAGAAGCCTGCTCCACCTACTTGTGCTCATTATGGTAGGGCACATGGGGCCGTCTGCTGGAGGACTAGTGCACCTGCAGTATGTTACAGTTATGGATCACCAGACTATTTTCTCAGAGACTATCCAGAGCCACTAGATGACAGACATACAGATACAATAGCTTCTGGACCCAGTGTCAGAGGGGGTCATGGTGGCAGAGGTTTTGGTAGAGGTGGTCAATCAGAGACTGGTCAGAGAGGAGGTTCTACAGTAAGGATTAGACCAGAGGATGCAAGGCCATCACAACGGGTTTATGTGATGCAGAGACAGCCAGATGCTTTAGCTATCATAATTGGTATTTTTACTTTATTTGGTACTTCAATTTATACATTGTTAGAGCCTGGGTTGACTCATTCATACATCAGTGCATCCATCCTACATGTGAGTGATTTGCATTTAGTGTCCCTAGGATTTGTTGTGTTGGCTACAAATCCTTTAGGGCATAGTATTATAGTTAGCAGGGTGCGCTGAGATAGTCCAGTTGTTGTTCAGGATGCCTTTTAGGGAGCATGATTTGATTCTAGGCATGGATTGCTTATCTAGGCATGGGGCTGTAGTAGACTGTCAGCAAAAATATGTTACCCTGAGAACACATGATGGTAGAGATGTGGTGGTATCTAGTGAGTAGAGACACCTTTCATCCATATTTATTTTAGCTGTATCATCTAGGAGGATGATTCAAAAGGGATGTAAGGCATATCTTCCTCATGTTGTAGATACCAGAGTTTTGGGGTCCCAGCTTGACAGTGTACCTACAGCTGTCCAGTTTCTAGATGTTTTTCCTGATGAGTTGATAGGGGTACCTCCTGAGGGAGAGGTAGAGTTTGGTATTGATCTGATGCATGGTACCACTCCTATCTCCATTACCCCTTATTGGATGGCACCTGCAGAATTGACGGAGTTAAAGGTGCAGTTGTAGGAGTTGCTTGAAAAGGGGATTATCCGCCCTAGTGTGTCAGTGTGTCACCATGGAGAGCACCTGTCTTATTTTTGAAGAAGGATGGTACCTTGAGATTATGTATTGATTACAAGCAATTGAATAAGGTGACTATCAAGAACAAGTATCCATTATCTCGGATAGATGATATCTTTGATCAGTTGAAGGGAGCAGTAGTATTTTCTAAGATTGATATGAGATTAGGGTACCATCAGTTGAGAGTTAGAGATGTGGATAAACCCAAGACAACATTCTGCATGAGGTATGGGCATTATGAGTTTCTAGTGATGCCTTTTGGATTGACAAATGCACCAGCAACATTTATGGATTTGATGAACAAGGTGTTTAGACCATACTTAGATCAGTTTGCAGTGGTCTTCATTGATAATATTCTGGTGTATTTGCGTAATGAGGAAGATCATGACAGGCATCTGCAGATTGTATTACAGACATTGAGAGAGAAGTAGCTATATGCTAAGCTATCTAAGTGTGAGTTCTAGCTAGATCAGGTGTGTAATATCCTCATTTATGCCCTAGAAGTTTTGAGTATGTTGTTGTTATTGTGGTTGTTGATATATATATATTGGGAAGTGAATGTTTGTGCATATATGTGTTAAATTGTAAGAGAAAAGAAATGGGAAGAGAATGTATATGTATATGTGTTTTGGAGAAGAAATTTAGGGTTTAGAGACAAATGTATATGTTGTTTATATGATGATATAATTAACATATACATTGGTCAAATGAAGAGTCAAGGTGATGGTTAAGTGGAAGAAGATATTTTTGGTTGTTAATGAAATTACTATAAAGGGCTTATATGAGACAAAGAGTTAGTTATATGGTTAAGGGTGTTTTGGTAATTTTCCTTGTAAGATGCATGGTGGAGATTAAAAGAAGAAAAGGTGTTTGACTTGTGCATTTTCTTCTTTCTTTCTTGTAGTGGCCGGATTCTCCATAGACAAAGAGAGAAAGAGAGGTGATCTTGAGGTTTGAAGCATTTTGAAGAAGGAAGCAAGGGTTTTGGTTAAAGATTTGTGGATTTCTTCATTTGAGGTAAGATCTTTTCTTTAATTTCTTCAATTCTTTTGAAGTGGTGTGAGAAAGGAATTAGGGTTTGTTGGTTTGATGATGAGAAGTTGAGTTGGTGAAGGTGTTGGAAGTGATTGTGTTGAGTAAGAGTTGTGTTTAGTGAAATTGTTTCTGTTTTACAATTAGTAAAGGCTGTGATTTGTATGATTTTTAATTAATTATAGAAAAATGTTCTTGAAGTGAATTTTTGATATGTTGTGCCTCTATGAGTCTAGAATGACTGAAAAATATGTTGATTCGATTTTGGAATGGTTATGAGTTTAGAAAGATTATTTTCATTAGACCTGTTCCAGCAGGTACCTTAACTGGGACAGCTATATTTCGTGATTTTTAATAAAATGTAGAAAAATCATATCCAATCGAATTTTGGATATGTTGTTGCTTAGTGAGTCTAGTATTTGAGAAAAATAATTTGGAACCACGTTGATTGAATTTGATTTATGGAATTCACAAAGTTCAGAACTGCTGCCAGGATGCAGGGCAATTGGGGCAGTCTGGTTAGGTGAACTATTTGACCAAGATTTTGTGTTCAGTTTGATCTGAAATTTTAAAGGAATGATTTTAAGATACAAAACTAAATTCTGTAAAAATTTTAGAATTTTTAGTCAAGTAGATTATTTTATACAATTTTTCAAAATAAGGATAAAATGGAGTTTAAAACCAGAATGTACTATTTATGGTTAGGGTTTTAATTCTTTGTTCTTTTTGCATTGCTTTGGTTTTCCAAAGGTAGGTTGGTCCTTAAACCTAACCCTAAACACTTTAAACACACTTGAATCAATGAATGTTATAATCAATTGTTCTTTGCCCTAATTGCATTGTTGAGATTGAACAATGTTATGTTGTGCATTGTGAATGGTAATGTGTTTTATGAGTAATGTGGAATGAAATGTTGATATTTATGAATGATGCTATGTGAGATATAATGTGATCATGGATGAGATATATATATATATATATATACTTGAATAATGAGATGTTATATTGTGAAATGAAATGTGAAGCCATTGTTATTGGCTAAGATGATGTAATTGAAAGAAAGAAGGCATGTTTGCCTAAATGTGATGAGAATTGAGAATGGAAATGAATTGTTTGTTTAATATGTTATTCAGTTTCAGAGTTCTGGATTTGGGTGGCATGCCTAAGAAATGATGAAAGGTAACAGTCTTGCCGGGTTGAGGACCTCCTCATAGGTGTTGAGTTGATGGTCCAAGAGACTGGGTCTGTTACACTATGAGATATATGATTTGTAACAGTCTTGCCGGGTTGAGGATCTCCTCATATGTGTTGAGTTGATGATCCAAGAGACTGGGTCTGTTACACTTGCCTACGGGCGTGATTATTGTGACTATGAACCAAAGCAGTAACTCTGAACTCTGAATATCGTATTAAATACTTGTTGGGCCCATAGGTGTCAAGGTTATATGAATGTCCTAAATAATGTTATGAGTTAATGAAATAAGATGTTGGTTGTTGAGTAATGTTGAATGTGGTATGCTCATATGACTATGATTTGTGAAATGCATAATTATGTGTTAACTTTATATTTATAATGTTGATCTTATCAATAGCATATGTGGCATTGTATTGCATTAAAGCATACTATTAGCATGTTTTATCTTACTAAGCCGTTGGCTTAGCGCGATAGTGTTTAATCGCGCAGGTAATAGAGTGGATAGAGTTGAACTCGAGAGTTCATCAAGACCTAGTGAGAGTATACCTTGAAGAATCCATTTTGGGAGCTTAAAGATCAGAGCAGACTTGCCAATCATGTATAAATTTTATGTGTTGTAAAACTTGGGTTTTGATGTATATGAATTTGTAAATATGTAAATATTTTATAACTTCCGCTGTGTAATATTTAAATATGGGGGTTGTCACAAAACCTTTATTTTATGTTGTACTAGAAGTGTAAATCCTTTTTGCAGGTTGTAGTTGAGGTTACAAGGGGGATTTATTGGGAGTGTACTGAGAATGATTTTGTTTGCATTGGTTTGTGTAAAATGTTTTTAAAAATAAGAAAAAAACCGGTTTTGTCGACACTTGGGACTCAATTTTTAGACGAAACTATGGCAAAAATTTTGTAAAAATCGGAATTAAAATTTGACTAAGTAAAATTGGTAGCAACATTAGGTTAGTGTGGCACCTCTACTCAGCTTACATATGTAGGTCGGGAAGGGGTGTTACAATTTTTGGTATCAGAGCCTAGGTTTGAGATTCTCAACCTAGGTAAAATGTAATAAAAAGAATATTTTTACTTAAAAAGTGGTTTTGAATAACATATACGTTTGAGATTGGCAGTCTCTGATCTTTAATAAGATATAATCTGCTGTGTTTGCAGTGTTAGGTTGTGATGGATTCTCACTCACGTTAGTCGATTGAGGGTAGTGCCGAGAGTATTGCTCCTGCTGAGGGAGCTAGGGTTGATAGTGTTGAGGAGGCACCTGCTTCGGTGTCGGGTAGACCAGCTGGGGAGGAGGTTCCGCCAGCCTGGTTTAGGCCTATGATGGAAGCTATGAGACAAGCACCTGTGCAACCACAGCCACCGCCACCACCCCCTCAGCCTTCAGTACCAGTAAGGCACTATGATAAGCTAAGGAAATATGGAGCAGAGGATTTCTTTGGTACAGTTGATCCGGCTGTAGCAGAACAATGGCTTGATAGAGTTCAGAGGGTATTTGTGCAGTTGCAAGCCACTTCAGAGGAGAAGTTTGACTATGCAAGATCTTTGCTACAGAAGGATGCCTACGACTGGTGGAAGACAGTGCCCCATTCTATGGATGATCCACCAACCTTGTCTTATGCGGATTTTCTGAGAGAATTTGAGTTGAAGTATACTCCTAGGGAGTATAAAGATGGGAAGAAAAGAGAGTTTCTAGATTTGAAGTAAGATCATCGGACCGTAACTGAATATGAAGTTGAGTTTATTCGACTGAGTCAGTATGCTGGGGGTATCATTGCTGATGAGATTGATAGATGTCGGCGATTTGAGGAGGGATTGAGGCCCTCGATCATGTGCTTAGTGGCTGGATCCAGATATCAGGATTTCTCACAGCTTGTGGCAGCAGCTCGAAGTGTAGAGCGAGCTCAAGTTATTGCAGCTGCTTCAGAGGAAGAGGTTAGGGTTAGAAGGCCCCAGTTCGAGGCAGGGTCTTCTTCTGCGAAGAGGGGTAGAGGAAGTTTTGTTCCTCGGAGTAGTAGGAGCCAGAGACCAGTGGGTAGGTCAGTGCAGTTCCAGAGGCAGAGATTTAGACCTGCAGCTTCAGTAGCGAGTGCTCCTACTCCTGGAGTTCAGAGATCCACCTTACCTGTGTGTAACCAGTGTGGTGGAAGACATGGGGGCGTTTGTTGGAGGCATAGTAGATCAGGGGTATGCTTCAGGTGTGGATCACCTGACCACTTTGTGAGAGACTGTCCTGAGAGGCAGGAGCAGATGCCAGTTGATTCTGCTGCTTCTCGAGCTAGTGTGAGGGGAGGCAGAGGAGGCAGAGGTGCCAGCCGGGGAGGTAGACCAGGATTCAGTTCTAGAGGAGGTGCTACATCCAGGGAGGGTAGACCAGAGGAGGTTGGATCTTCCCAGAGGATGTATGTTATGCAGAGTTCCCAGATGTGTTTCCAGAGGAGTTGCCAGGGGTACCTCCTGAGAGAGAGGTGGAGTTCGGTATTGAATTGTTGCCTGGTACAACTCCTATCTCTATTACTCCTTATAGAATGGCACCAGCAGAATTGAGGGAGTTGAAAGTGCAATTACATGAGTTGTTGGACAAAGGATTTATTCGCCCCAGTGTTTCTCCTTGGGGAGCTCCTGTTCTAATTGTGAAAAAGAAAGATGGTACTATGAGGTTGTGTATCGATTATAGACAATTGAATAAGGTGACTATTAAAAATAAATATCCTTTGCCTAGAATCGATGATCTCTTTGATCAGTTGAAGGGAGCGTCAGTGTTCTCCAAAATTGATTTGAGATCTGGGTATCATCAGTTGAGAGTCAAAGCTGAAGATGTTCCTAAGACCGCTTTTCGGACCAGGTATGGGCATTATGAGTTTTTAGTTATGCCTTTTGGTCTAACGAATGCACCTGCAGCTTTTATGGATTTGATGAATAGGGTGTTTAGGCCCTATTTGGATCAGTTTGTAGTGGTCTTCATTGATGATATACTGGTGTATTCACGGAATGAAGAGGAGTATGATATGCATCTGCGGATTGTGTTGCAGATTTTGAGAGAGAATCAGTTATTTGCCAAATTGTCGAAGTGTGAGTTCTGGTTGGATCAAGTTGCTTTTCTCGGACATATTGTTTCTGCAGAAGGCATCAGAGTTGATCCGAGCAAAGTTGAAGCCATTTTAAATTGGAGTCCACCCAAGTCTGTGACAGAGATTAGAAGTTTTCTGGGTTTGGCAGGCTATTACCGACGGTTTGTGAAAGGGTTTTCTTTGATAGCTACTCCACTCACCAGATTACTTCGAAAGGGAGTGAGATTTGTGTGGACAGATCAGTGTCAGGCTAGTTTTGAGCAGTTGAGAGAGTTGTTGACTCAAGCGCCTGTTCTTACTTTACCTGTTGAAGGCAAACCATATGTGATCTACAGTGATGCTTCACATAGAGGTTTGGGGTGTGTATTGATGCAGGAAGGGAAAGTTATAGCTTATGCATCTCGACAGTTGAAACCGCATGAGCTTAACTATCCGACCCATGATTTAGAATTGGCTGCCATTGTGTTTGCATTAAAGATTTGGCGCCACTATCTGTTTGGGGAGAAATGTTTCATCTACACTGATCACAAGAGTTTGAAGTATTTGGGTGTCCAGAAAGAACTCAATCTTCGTCAGAGGAGATGGTTAGAATTGATTAAAGACTACGACTGCTTGATTGACTATCATCCAGGTAAAGCAAATGTTGTTGCTGATGCCTTGAGTCGGAAGTCTTTAGCTGGTTTAACAGTTTACTCGCTCTCGTTGCTTGTTGAGTTGAGAGCATTGCATGCCAGTTTTGTACCTTGTGTTGATGGTGCATTATTGGCACAGTTGCAATTAAAGCCGATTTTGTTAGATCAGATCAAAGAAGCTCAGTTGGCTGATAAGAAGATACAGAAGATTGTTTCAGATTGTCAGAGTGGAAAGGGTAGAGATTTTATTGTGAAGAGCGATGGGAGTCTCTGGTTTAAGAACCGATTGTGTGTAACCGATGATGCTGATTTGAAAAGGGTCATTTTGGAAGAAGCTCATCAATCAATGTTTGCTATGCATCCGGGTAATACGAAGATGTATCATGATTTGAGACAGCATTATTGGTGGATTGGTTTGAAGAGAGACATTGCAGATTTTGTGTCGAAATGTCTCACTTGTCAGAAGGTTAAAGCAGAGCATCAAGTTCCAACCGGGTTGCTTCAACCATTGTTAGTGCCAGAATGGAAGTGGGAAAGAGTGACAATGGATTTTGTGTCTGGTTTGTCATTGACACAAAAGAAGCATGATGCTATATGGGTGATTGTGGATAGATTGACTAAGACAACTCATTTCCTTCCGGTTCGAATGGATTACTCTTTGGAGAGATTGGCTGAGCTGTATATCAATGAGATTGTGAAACTGCATGGTGTTCCAACTTCTTTAGTGTCTGATCAAGATCCCAGGTTTACTTCCAGATTTTGGAAGAGTTTGCATAGTGCTTTGGGTTCTTGACTGCACTTCAGCACTGCTTTTCATCCACAGGCGGATGGACAGTCAGAGAGGGTGATACAGATTATTGAGGACATGTTGAGAAGCTGTGTCATCGATTTCTCTGGAAGTTGGGATAGGTTTTTACCTCTTGTGGAGTTTGCTTACAACAACAGTCACCAATCCAGCATTGGTATGGCACCGTTTGAAGCATTGTATGGCAGACGGTGTAGGACACCTCTTTGTTGGAATGAGCTTGGGGATAATAAGTTGGTTGGTCCTGATTTGATTCAAGAAACTGAAGAAAAAGTAAAGTTGATTCGAGGCAGGTTAAAAGCAGTTTCAGACCGACAGAAGTCTTATGCAGATCTGAAGAGGAGAGATATAGAGTTTGATGTTGGAGATAAGGTATTTCTGAAAGTGTCTCCTTGGAAGAAAATTTTGAGGTTCGGTCGGAAAGGAAAATTGAGTCCTCGTTTCATTGGGCCGTATGAAGTGTTAGAAAGAGTTGGGCCAGTGGCGTATCGACTTGCTTTGCCACCTGAGTTGGATCGTATTCATAATGTATTCCATGTTTCTATGTTGAGGAGATATAGGTCGGATCCATCTCATGTGTTGCCATTTGAGTCTATTGAAGTGAGCCCAGATTTGACATTTGAAGAGGAACCAGTTGCTATCTTGGCACGAGAAGTGAAAGAGTTAAGGAACAAGAGAGTGCCATTGGTGAAGATTCTTTGGAAGAATCATGCAAAAGAAGAAGCGACTTGGGAAAGTGAGCATACCATGCGAGAGCAGTATCCGCAATTGTTTCAGCTTTGATATCAGGTAATTTCGAGGACGAAATTTTCTTTTTAGAGGGGGAGAATTGTAATATCCTCATTTATGCCCTAGAAGTTTTGAGTATGTTGTTGTTATTGTGGTTGTTGATATATATATATTGGGAAGTGAATGTTTGTGCATATATGTGTTAAATTGTAAGAGAAAAGAAATGGGAAGAGAATGTATATGTATATGTGTTTTGGAGAAGAAATTTAGGGTTTAGAGACAAATGTATATGTTGTTTATATGATGATATAATTAACATATACATTGGTCAAATGAAGAGTCAAGGTGATGGTTAAGTGGAAGAAGATATTTTTGGTTGTTAATGAAATTACTATAAAGGGCTTATATGAGACAAAGAGTTAGTTATATGGTTAAGGGTGTTTTGGTAATTTTCCTTGTAAGATGCATGGTGGAGATTAAAAGAAGAAAAGGTGTTTGACTTGTGCATTTTCTTCTTTCTTTCTTGTAGTGGCCGGATTCTCCATAGACAAAGAGAGAAAGAGAGGTGATCTTGAGGTTTGAAGCATTTTGAAGAAGGAAGCAAGGGTTTTGGTTAAAGATTTGTGGATTTCTTCATTTGAGGTAAGATCTTTTCTTTAATTTCTTCAATTCTTTTGAAGTGGTGTGAGAAAGGAATTAGGGTTTGTTGGTTTGATGATGAGAAGTTGAGTTGGTGAAGGTGTTGGAAGTGATTGTGTTGAGTAAGAGTTGTGTTTAGTGAAATTGTTTCTGTTTTACAATTAGTAAAGGCTGTGATTTGTATGATTTTTAATTAATTATAGAAAAATGTTCTTGAAGTGAATTTTTGATATGTTGTGCCTCTATGAGTCTAGAATGACTGAAAAATATGTTGATTCGATTTTGGAATGGTTATGAGTTTAGAAAGATTATTTTCATTAGACCTGTTCCAGCAGGTACCTTAACTGGGACAACTATATTTCGTGATTTTTAATAAAATGTAGAAAAATCATATCCAATCGAATTTTGGATATGTTGTTGCTTAGTGAGTCTAGTATTTGAGAAAAATAATTTGGAACCACGTTGATTGAATTTGATTTATGGAATTCACAAAGTTCAGAACTGCTGCCAGGATGCAGGGCAATTGGGGCAGTCTGGTTAGGTGAACTATTTGACCAAGATTTTGTGTTCAGTTTGATCTGAAATTTTAAAGGAATGATTTTAAGATACAAAACTAAATTCTGTAAAAATTTTAGAATTTTTAGTCAAGTAGATTATTTTATACAATTTTTCAAAATAAGGATAAAATGGAGTTTAAAACCAGAATGTACTATTTATGGTTAGGGTTTTAATTCTTTGTTCTTTTTGCATTGCTTTGGTTTTCCAAAGGTAGGTTGGTCCTTAAACCTAACCCTAAACACTTTAAACACACTTGAATCAATGAATGTTATAATCAATTGTTCTTTGCCCTAATTGCATTGTTGAGATTGAACAATGTTATGTTGTGCATTGTGAATGGTAATGTGTTTTATGAGTAATGTGGAATGAAATGTTGATATTTATGAATGATGCTATGTGAGATATAATGTGATCATGGATGAGATATATATATATATATATATATACTTGAATAATGAGATGTTATATTGTGAAATGAAATGTGAAGCCATTGTTATTGGCTAAGATGATGTAATTGAAAGAAAGAAGGCATGTTTGCCTAAATGTGATGAGAATTGAGAATGGAAATGAATTGTTTGTTTAATATGTTATTCAGTTTCAGAGTTCTGGATTTGGGTGGCATGCCTAAGAAATGATGAAAGGTAACAGTCTTGCCGGGTTGAGGACCTCCTCATAGGTGTTGAGTTGATGGTCCAAGAGACTGGGTCTGTTACACTATAAGATATATGATTTGTAACAGTCTTGCCGGGTTGAGGATCTCCTCATATGTGTTGAGTTGATGATCCAAGAGACTGGGTCTGTTACACTTGCCTACGGGCGTGATTATTGTGACTATGAACCAAAGCAGTAACTCTGAACTCTGAATATCGTATTAAATACTTGTTGGGCCCATAGGTGTCAAGGTTATATGAATGTCCTAAATAATGTTATGAGTTAATGAAATAAGATGTTGGTTGTTGAGTAATGTTGAATGTGGTATGCTCATATGACTATGATTTGTGAAATGCATAATTATGTGTTAACTTTATATTTATAATGTTGATCTTATCAATAGCATATGTGGCATTGTATTGCATTAAAGCATACTATTAGCATGTTTTATCTTACTAAGCCGTTGGCTTAGCGCGATAGTGTTTAATCGCGCAGGTAATAGAGTGGATAGAGTTGAACCCGAGAGTTCATCAAGACCTAGTGAGAGTATACCTTGAAGAATCCATTTTGGGAGCTTAAAGATCAGAGCAGACTTGCCAATCATGTATAAATTTTATGTGTTGTAAAACTTGGGTTTTGATGTATATGAATTTGTAAATATGTAAATATTTTATAACTTCCGCTGTGTAATATTTAAATATGGGGGTTGTCACAAAACCTTTATTTTATGTTGTACTAGAAGTGTAAATCCTTTTTGCAGGTTGTAGTTGAGGTTACAAGGGGGATTTATTGGGAGTGTACTGAGAATGATTTTGTTTGCATTGGTTTGTGTAAAATGTTTTTAAAAATAAGAAAAAAACCGGTTTTGTCGACACTTGGGACTCAATTTTTAGACGAAACTATGGCAAAAATTTTGTAAAAATCGGAATTAAAATTTGACTAAGTAAAATTGGTAGCAACATTAGGTTAGTGTGGCACCTCTACTCAGCTTACATATGTAGGTCGGGAAGGGGTGTTACAAGGTGACTTTTCTCGGTTATGTGGTTTCAGCAGAGGGTATTAGAGTTGATCCGAGTAAAGTCGTGGCTATCTTAAATTGGAGTCCACCAAAGAATATGACAGAGGTTAGAAGTTTTCTGGAATTGGTAGGCTATTATCATCGGCTTATGAATGGTTTTTCTATGATAGCTACATCACTCACTAGATTACTTTGAAAAGGGGTTAGATTTGTGTGGACAGATCGGTGTCAGGCGAGTTTTGAGCAGTTGAGGGATATGTTGACTCATGCTCCTATCCTTACTCTACCTATGGAAGGTAAACCCAATATGATATACAGTGATACTTCACATAATGGTTTAGGTTGTGTTTTAATGCAGGAGGGCAGAGTCATTGCTTATGCATCCCGACAATTGAAGCCTCATGAGCTGAATTATCTGACTCATACTTTGGAGTTAACAACCATAGTGTTTGCATTGAAGATTTGGCGGCATTACTTGTATGGGGAGAAATGTTTTATTTATATGGATCACAAGAGTTTGAAGTATCTAGGTGTTCATAGAGAGTTGAATTTGAGACAGAGACGATGGTTGGAGTTGATTAAAGACTATGACTGCGTGATTGATTATCATCCTGGCAAGGCAAATATTGTTATGGATGCTTTGAGTTGGAAGTCCATGGTAGGTTTGATTGCTTATTTGCTCTCATTGCTTGTTGAGTTAAGAGAGTTGCATACTGAATTTGAGTTATGTGATGATGGTGCATTGATGGCTCAGTTGCAGTTGAGGCCAGTTTTGTTGGATCAGATTAGGGAAGCCCAATTGGGAGATGAGAAAATCCAAAAGATTGTGATGAATTACCAAAAGGGGAGAGTCGAGACTTTCATGTGAGAAATGATGGAAGTTTGTTGTACAAAGATAAACTGTGCATTTATGATGATGCAGGATTGAAGAAGAAATTTTAGAGGAAGCACATTAGTCATTCTATACTATGCACCCTGGAAGTACCAAGATGTATTAAGATTTGAAGCAACATTATTGGTGGTTAGGTATGAAGAGGGACATAGTAGAATTTGTATCCAGATGTCTTACTTGCCAAAGAGTGAAGGCTGAAAACCAAGTTCCTTCAGGGTTGCTTCAGCCATTATCAGTGCCAGAGTGGAAATGGGAGCGAGTTGTAATATCCTCATGTATGCCCTAGAAGTTTTGTTTATGTTGTTGTTGTAAATGGGATTGAATGTATATGTTATGTGATAAGAAAAGAGGTTTGAAAGAGAATGCTTGTGTATATGTGTTTTGGGAAAGAAAGAGGGTTTAGAGTAAAGTGTATATGTTGTTTATATGATAATATATATAACATATACATAAGTCAAAGGGAGAGTCAATGGAAGAGAGATATTTTTATGGGATATGTGAAATTACATAATTGGGTTTATAAGAGACAAGAGGTTAGTTAAATGATTGAGGGGTGTTTTGGTAATTGCTTGAATTGGATTGCATGGTGGAGATTTAAAGAAGAAAAGCTATTTGATTTGTGTTGGATTTCATTTCTTCTCATGTGTGTGCCGGCCATCCAAGAAGAGAAAGAGCAAGAGAGGTGTTCTTGATGCTTGAAGCAAATTGAAGAAGCAATCAAAGGATTTGGTTAAAGATTTGTGAAATTTCTTCATTTGAGGTAAGATCTTTTCCTTGATTTCTTCTTTTCTTTTGAAGGGGTGTTTGAAGTGAATTAGGGTTTGTAGGATTTGATGATGAGATGTGTTTATGATGTGTTTTCAAGTGTTAAAGTGATTTTAAGTTAAAAGGTTACATAGGTGTTGTTGTGGAAAGTGGTAGATGTTGATTTTGAAAGATTATGAATGATGTTGGATTTTAGGGTTTTGAAATGGTTTTTGTTTAAATGTAATATTAATGTATTGTGAAGTGGTTTTTGTGATGAATATGTGTTTAGAACATTGATTATATTCATTTGAAACATGTTATATGGTGTATATTGTGTTGAGTGATATTAGAAGAGAATTGGTTTTGGTTAGGGTGTTGTTCTTGGGTGACACGGTCAAAGGCATTGAGAGACATGGCCAAGTCATGAAATTTTGGACGTGTTGGATTGGTTTTTGAGAGAGAGAGACACGGCCGTGTCTCATGCCAGTGTCTGTCACTGCCAAAATTCAGTTGAGAGACACGGCCACAAGCTTGGCCGTGTCCCTCAAATGTGTTGGCTACTGTTTTTATTTTTGTTCTTTTTGTATGGTTTTGTTTCTTCAAAGATATTATTGATACTTAAACCTAAACATAAACACTTTAAATATACTTCAAAGATAAGAAGGACCTAATCAAACATATGGGGAACATACATTCATTGATGTTGAGATTGTAGCACACCTTTGTTGATATTGATGATACATATGAACAATGTTAGACTATATGCATTGTGAATGGTAATGTGGTATGTACTTTGAAATGTTGTATCAATGATGTTATATGATTAATATGAATTGAGATATTGTTTGATTTGAGGCCATTGTGATTGGCTATGATGATTCAATTGAAAGATACATGGCATGTTTGCCTAATTGATGAGAATTGAGAATGAAATGTGAATGAATTGTGTGGCTAATGTGTTATTCCATTTTCAGAGTTTGTTATTGGTGGCATGCCTAATGATAGTAACAATCTCTTGAAGTTAGGTTGGATTGAATCCTTGAAGCCTAATTGAGATGTTACAACCCTTGAAGCTAGGTTGGGTTGGTTCTTGAAGCCAAGTTGGGTTGAAGCTTAGCATGCTTTGCTCCCCTTGAAGCTTGGTTGAATCTAATCCTTGAAGCCTAGTTGGGTATATGATATTGATAAATGTGATAACAAAACCAAAACATTAACTCTGAAAATTGAATGGCATATTAGTGTGTATTGGGCCCATGCTTGTCTTTGTTTAGTGTTGTTCATGAATGGTTTAATGAGTAACTAATGAGGTATATGAAAAGATGTTGAAATGTGATATGTCTACTTATATTGAATTATGAAATGTAAGGTATGTTGTTAGCTTTGCATATATGATGTTACATGTATAATATGGATTGACAATTTACATTGCATTGCACTAAAGCATAACATTAGCATGAATTATCTTACTAAGCCTTTGGCTTAGCGCGATAGTATTTAATCGCGCAGGTGATAGAGTTGATAGAGTTGAACCCGAGAGCTCTTCGAGACCGAGTGAGAGTAGACGTTGAAGAGTTGATTTTGGGAACTTAAAGATCAGAGCATACTTGCCAATCATGTATAACGCTTTTATATTTTGTAAATATTGTTTATAGTGTGAATATATGTATATTTGTAAATATGAATTTAAATGTTTTCATATATGTAAATATTTTCTATATTCCGCTGCGTATTAAGTAAATGTATACATATATACATATATATATCTATTTGTTTTATATAATAAGTTAATGACTTATTTTCTATAATGTATATGAGAAAGAAGATAGTATTATTTAAAACCATTTGAATGTTAATAATATCCGTAGCATCCCTATGTTTAGTGCATGTATACTACATTGTGGTGGTTGTAGTGTGCATGTATTGAATGTGGGGGTGTTACAATTGTTTTGGTATCAGAGCCTAGGTTTGAGATTCTCAACCTAGGTAAAATGTAATAAAAAGAATATTTTTACTTAAAAAGTTGGTTTTGAAATAAAATACATGTTTGGGATTGGCAATCTCTGATCTTTAATAAGGTATAATCTGCTGTGTTTGCAGACATAGGTTGTGATGGACTCTCACTTACGTCAGTCAGTTGAGGGTAGTGAGGAGAGTGTAGCTCCGGAGGATAGAGCTAGAGTTGATAGTGCTGAGGAGGCACCTGCTTTGGTGTCGGGGAGACCAGTTGGTGAGGAGGTTCCACCAGCTTGGCATAGGCATGTGGTTGAGGCTTTGAGGCAAGCACCAGTGCAACCACCACCACCCCCTCAGCCTGTGGTATCAGTGAGGCACTATGATAAACTAAGGAAGTATGGAGCAGAGGATTTCCTTGGTACAGTTGATCCAGCTGTAGCGGAGCAATGGCTTGATAAAGTACAAAGGATTTTTATTCAGTTGCAAGCCACATCGGAGGAAAAGTTTGATTATGCAAGATCTTTGCTACAGAAGGATGCATATGACTGGTGGAGGACAGTGCCCCATTCTATGGATGATCCACCAACCTTGTCATATGTGGATTTTCTAAGAGAATTTGAATTGAAGTATACTCCTAGGGAGTACAAGGACATGAAGAAGATGGAGTTTTTGAGCTTGAAACAAGACAGCAAGACTGTAATTGAATATGAGGTTGAGTTTGTTAGATTGAGCCATTATGCTGGGGGCATTATAGCTGATGAGATTGATAGATGCAGGAGATTTGAGGAGGGATTGAGGCCCTCTATCATGTGTTTGGTGGCTGGATCTAGATATCATGATTTTTCTCAGCTAGTGGCAGCAGCTCGAAGTGTAGAGCGAGCTCAAGTTATTGCAGCTGCTTCAGAGGAAGAGGTTAGGGTTAGGAGGCCCCAGTTTGAGGCAGGGTCTTCTTCAGCTAAGAGAGGTAAAGGAAGCTTTGTTCCTCGGAGTAGTAGGAGTCAGAGATCAGCTGGTAGGTCAGTGCAGTTACAGAGGCAGAGATTTAGACCTGCAGCTTCAGTGGCAAGTGCTCCGACCCCAATGACTCAGAGATCCACCCTACCCATTTGCATTCATTGTGGTAGGCCACATGGAGGTTCTTGCTGGAAGACTGGTGTAGCAGGGGTATGCTTCAGATGTGGATCACCTAATCACTTTGTGAGAGATTGTCCTGAGAGGCAAGAGCTGATATCAGTTGATACTGCAGCTTCTCGACCTAGTGTGAGGGGAGGTCGAGGAGGCAGAGGTGTTAACCGGGGAGGCAGATCTGGGTTCAGTGCCAGAGGAGGTTCTACATCCAGGGAGAGTAGACCAGAGGAGGTTGGATCTTCCCAGAGGGTATATGTTATGCAGAGGCAGCCAGATGCTTCGGCAGTCATAGCTGGTACTTTTTCTTTATTTGATATTTCAGTACTTGCTTTGATTGATCCGGGTTCCACTCATTCATATATTAGTGCATCTATTTTGCCTGTGTCTGATATGCATGCTAAGTCCCTAGGATTTGATGTGTTAGTGACAAATCCTTTAGGGCATAGTGTGATTGTGAACAAGGTGCACCGAGATAGTGCAGTGAGGGTGCAAGGTGAGGAGTTCATTGGAGATTTGATTGAGATGCCATTTAAGGAATATGATGTGATTCTAGGCATGGACTGGCTAGCTAGGCATGGAGCTGTGGTAGACTGTAAAAGGAAAGTTGTTACCTTGAGAACCAGTGATGATAGAGAGGTAATAGTATCTAATGAGCAGGAACAGCTAGCCTCCTTATTTGTTTCAGCTGTTGCAGCTCGGAGATTGATTAGAAAGGGGTGTGAAGCCTATCTTGCTCATGTGATAGATACTAGAGTGAAGGGTTCTCCCATTGATAGTATTGCCACAGTTGCAGAGTTCCCAGATGTATTTTCAGAGGAGTTGCCAGGGTTACCTCCTGAGAGAGAGGTGGAGTTCGGTATTGAATTATTGCCTGGTACCACTCCTATTTCTATTAATCCCTATAGAATGGCACCAGCAGAATTGAGGGAGTTGAAAGTGCAATTGCAGGAGTTGTTGGATAAAGGATTTATTCACCCCAGTGTTTCTCCTTGGGGAGCTCCTGTGCTATTTGTGAAGAAGAAAGATGGTACTATGAGGTTGTGTATCGATTATAGGCAATTGAACAAGGTGACCATTAAAAATAAATATCCTTTGCCTAGAATCGATGATCTCTTTGATCAATTGAAGGGTGCAGCTGTGTTTTCTAAAATTGATTTGAGATCTGGGTACCATCAATTGAGAGTTAAAGCTGAAGACATTTCCAAGACAGCTTTTCGGACCAGGTATGGGCATTATGAGTTTCTAGTTATGCCTTTTGGCCTGACGAATGCACCGGCAGCTTTTATGGATTTGATGAATAGGGTGTTTAGGCCCTATTTGGATCAGTTTGTGGTAGTGTTTATTGATGATATTCTGGTATATTCGCGGAATAAGGAGGAACATGACAAGCATCTGCGGATTGTGTTGCAGATTTTGAGAGAGAAGCAGTTGTTTGCTAAACTGTCGAAGTGTGAGTTCTGGTTGGACCAAGTAGCTTTTCTCGGTCATATAGTTTCAGCGGAAGGCATTAGAGTTGATCCAAGTAAAGTTGAAGCTATTCTGAATTGGAGTCCACCCAAGTCTGTAACTGAAGTTAGAAGTTTTCTGGGTTTGGCAGGCTATTACCGACGGTTTGTGAAATGATTTTCTTTGATAGCTACTCCACTCACCAGATTGCTTCGTAAGGGAGTTAGATTTGTGTGGACGGATCAGTGTCAGGCTAGCTTTGAGCAGTTGAGAGAAATGTTGACTCAAGCGCCTGTTCTTACTTTACCTGTGGAAGGCAAACCATATGTGATTCACAGTGATGCTTCACATAGTGGTTTGGGGTGTGTGCTAATGCAAGAAGGTAAAGTTATAGCTTATGCATCTCGATAGTTGAAACCGCATGAGCTTAATTATCCGACCCATGATTTGGAGCTAGCAGCCATTGTGTTTGCATTGAAGATTTGGCGACACTATCTGTTTGGGGAGAAATGTTTTATCTACACTGATCACAAAAGTTTGAGATATTTGGGGGTCCAGAAAGAGCTTAATCTTCGACAGAGAAGATGGTTGGAATTGATTAAAGACTACGATTGTTTGATTGATTATCATCCAGGTAAAGCAAATGTTGTTGCTGATGCCTTGAGTCGGAAGTCTTTGGCAGGTTTGACTGTTTATTCGCTCTCGTTGCTTGTTGAGTTGAGAGCATTGCAAGCCAGTTTTGTATCTTGTGATGATGGTGCATTGTTGGCACAGTTGCATTTGAAACCAGTTTTGTTAGATCAGATTAAAGAGGCTCAGTTGGCTGATGATAAGATTCAGAAGATTGTTTCAGATTGCCAGAATGGAACGAGTAGAGATTTTATTGTGAGAGATGATGGGAGTCTTTGGTTTAAGAACAGATTAAGTGTACCTGATGATGTTAATTTAAAAAGGATCATTTTGGAAGAAGCACATCAGTCAGTGTTTGCTATGCATCCGGGCAATACCAAGATGTATCATGATTTGAGACAGCATTACTGGTGGATTGGGTTGAAGAGAGACATTGCTGAGTTTGTATCCAAATGTCTCACATGTCAGAAGGTAAAAGCAGAGCATCAAGTTCCAACTGGATTACTTCAGCCGTTGTCAGTGCCTGAATGGAAGTGGGAAAGAGTGACAATGGATTTTGTGTCTGGTTTGCCATTGACACCAAGGAAACACGATGCCATATGGGTGATTGTTGATAGGTTGACTAAGTCAGCTCATTTCCTTCCGGTTCGAATGGATTACTCTTTGGAGAGGTTAGCTGAGCTGTATATCCATGAGATTGTAAAGTTGCATGGGGTTCCAACTTCTTTAGTGTCTGATCGAGATCCTCGGTTTACTTCAAGATTTTGGAAGAGTTTGCAAGGTGCTTTGGGTTCCCGACTGCACTTCAGTACTGCTTTTCATCCACAGACGGATGGACAGTCAGAGAGGGTGATACAGATTATTGAGGATATGTTGAGAAGCTGTGTCATTGATTTCTCTGGAAGTTGGGACAGATTTCTACTGCTTGTGGAGTTTGTTTACAATAACAGTCACCAATCCAGCATTGGTATGGCACCGTTTGAAGCATTGTATGGCAGACGGTGTAGGACACCTCTTTGTTGGAGTGAACTTGGGGAAAGTAAATTAATTGGGCCTGATTTGATTCAAGAAACTGAAGAGAAAGTGAAGTTGATTCGAGGCAGGTTGAAAGCAGCTTCAGACCGACAGAAGTCTTATGCGGATCTGAAAAGGAGAGTCATAGAGTTTGATGTTGGAGATAAGGTATTTCTGAAAGTATCTCCTTGGAAGAAAATTTTGAGGTTCAGTCGGAAAGGGAAATTGAGTCCTCGTTTCATTGGACCGTATGAAGTTTTGGAAAGAGTTGGGTTAGTTGCTTATCGACTCGCTTTGCCACCTGAGTTGGATCGTATTCATAACGTATTCCATGTTTCTATGTTAAGGAGGTACAGATCGGATCCATCTCATGTGTTGCCAATTGAATCTATCGAAGTGAGCCCAGATTTGACATTTGAAGAGGAACCAGTTGCTATCTTGGCACGTGATGTGAAAGAGTTGAGAAACAAGAGAGTGCCACTTATGAAGATTTTGTGGAAGAATCATGGAAAAGAAGAAGCAACTTGGGAAAGTGAGCATACTATGCGAGATCAGTACCCTCAATTATTTCGAACTTGATATCAGGTAATTTCGAGGACGAAATTTCTTTTTAGAGGGGGAGAATTGTAATATCCTCATGTATGCCCTAGAAGTTTTGTTTATGTTGTTGTTGTTGTTGTTGTTGTTGTTGTAAATGGGATTGAATGTATATGTTATGTGATAAGAAAAGAGGTTTGAAAGAGAATGCTTGTGTATATGTGTTTTGGGAAAGAAAGAGGGTTTAGAGTAAAGTGTATATGTTGTTTATATGATAATATATATAACATATACATAAGTCAAAGGGAGAGTCAATGGAAGAGAGATATTTTTATGGGATATGTGAAATTACATAATTGGGTTTATAAGAGACAAGAGGTTAGTTAAATGATTGAGGGGTGTTTTGGTAATTGCTTGAATTGGATTGCATGGTGGAGATTTAAAGAAGAAAAGCTATTTGATTTGTGTTGGATTTCATTTCTTCTCATGTGTGTGCCGGCCATCCAAGAAGAGAAAGAGCAAGAGAGGTGTTCTTGATGCTTGAAGCAAATTGAAGAAGCAATCAAAGGATTTGGTTAAAGATTTGTGAAATTTCTTCATTTGAGGTAAGATCTTTTCCTTGATTTCTTCTTTTCTTTTGAAGGGGTGTTTGAAGTGAATTAGGGTTTGTAGGATTTGATGATGAGATGTGTTTATGATGTGTTTTCAAGTGTTAAAGTGATTTTAAGTTAAAAGGTTACATAGGTGTTGTTGTGGAAAGTGGTAGATGTTGATTTTGAAAGATTATGAATGATGTTGGATTTTAGGGTTTTGAAATGGTTTTTGTTTAAATGTAATATTAATGTATTGTGAAGTGGTTTTTGTGATGAATATGTGTTTAGAACATTGATTATATTCATTTGAAACATGTTATATGGTGTATATTGTGTTGAGTGATATTAGAAGAGAATTGGTTTTGGTTAGGGTGTTGTTCTTGGGTGACACGGCCAAAGGCATTGAGAGACACGGCCAAGTCATGAAATTTTGGACGTGTTGGATTGGTTTTTGAGAGAGAGAGACACGGCCGTGTCTCATGCCAGTGTCTGTCACTGCCAAAATTCAGTTGAGAGACACGGCCACAAGCTTGGCCGTGTCCCTCAAATGTGTTGGCTACTGTTTTTATTTTTGTTCTTTTTGTATGGTTTTGTTTCTTCAAAGATATTATTGATACTTAAACCTAAACATAAACACTTTAAATATACTTCAAAGATAAGAAGGACCTAATCAAACATATGGGGAACATACATTCATTGATGTTGAGATTGTAGCACACCTTTGTTGATATTGATGATACATATGAACAATGTTAGACTATATGCATTGTGAATGGTAATGTGGTATGTACTTTGAAATGTTGTATCAATGATGTTATATGATTAATATGAATTGAGATGTTGTTTGATTTGAGGCCATTGTGATTGGCTATGATGATTCAATTGAAAGATACATGGCATGTTTGCCTAATTGATGAGAATTGAGAATGAAATGTGAATGAATTGTGTGGCTAATGTGTTATTCCATTTTCAGAGTTTGTTATTGGTGGCATGCCTAATGATAGTAACAATCTCTTGAAGTTAGGTTGGATTGAATCCTTGAAGCCTAATTGAGATGTTACAACCCTTGAAGCTAGGTTGGGTTGGTTCTTGAAGCCAAGTTGGGTTGAAGCTTAGCATGCTTTGCTCCCCTTGAAGCTTGGTTGAATCTAATCCTTGAAGCCTAGTTGGGTATATGATATTGATAAATGTGATAACAAAACCAAAACATTAACTCTGAAAATTGAATGGCATATTAGTGTGTATTGGGCCCATGCTTGTCTTTGTTTAGTGTTGTTCATGAATGGTTTAATGAGTAACTAATGAGGTATATGAAAAGATGTTGAAATGTGATATGTCTACTTATATTGAATTATGAAATGTAAGGTATGTTGTTAGCTTTGCATATATGATGTTACATGTATAATATGGATTGACAATTTACATTGCATTGCACTAAAGCATAACATTAGCATGAATTATCTTACTAAGCCTTTGGCTTAGCGCGATAGTATTTAATCGCGCAGGTGATAGAGTTGATAGAGTTGAACCCGAGAGCTCTTCGAGACCGAGTGAGAGTAGACGTTGAAGAGTTGATTTTGGGAACTTAAAGATCAGAGCAGACTTTCCAATCATGTATAACTCTTTTATATTTTGTAAATATTGTTTATAGTGTGAATAAATGTATATTTGTAAATATGAATTTAAATGTTTTCATATATGTAAATATTTTCTATATTCCGCTGCGTATTAAGTAAATGTATACATATATATATATATATATCTATTTGTTTTATATAATAAGTTAATGACTTATTTTCTATAATGTATATGAGAAAGAAGATAGTATTATTTAAAACCATTTGAATGTTAATAATATCCGTAGCATCCCTATGTTTAGTGCATGTATACTACATTGTGGTGGTTGTAGTGTGCATGTATTGAATGTGGGGGTGTTACATGAGTGATGATGGATTTTGTTACTAGACTGCCTTTAACCCAGAAGAAGCATGATACAATTTGGGTGATAGTTGATCAGATGATGAAGATAGCTCATTTTCTTCTAGTTCGGATGGATTACTCACTTGAGCGGTTGGCTGAGCTGTATATCAGTGAGATAGTGAGGTTTGCAGGATGCTTTTGGTTCTCAGTTGCACTTTAGTACTGCTTTCCATCCTTAGATAGATGAGCAGTCAGAGAAAGTGATTCAGATTTTAAAGGATATATTGAGAGCTGTATCATTGATTTCACTAGGAGTTGGGACAAATTTTTGCCACTGATTGAGTTTGCCTACAACAATAATCATAAGTCCAGTATTGGGATGACACCTTATAAGGCCTTGTATGGTAGGAAGTGCAGGATACCTTTATGTTAGGATGAGATTAGAGAAAGTAAACTGGTTGGTCCCGATTTCATTAAGAAAATGGAAGAGAAAGTGAAAGTAATTCGGGGTCGTTTGAAAGCAGCTTCAGGCCAATAGAAATCCTATAGAGATTTGAAGAGGAAAGACATATAGTTCAGTATGGGAGATAAGGTATTCTTGAAGGTGTCTCTGTGGAAGAAGATCCTTAGATTTGGTCATAAAGGGAAGTTGAGTCCTTGTTTCATAGGACCATATGAGGTACTGGAGAGAGTTGGTTCAGTAGCTTACAGATTGGCTTTGCCGCCTGAGTTAGATCATATACATAATATTTTCCACATCTCTATGTTTCGTAGATATAGATTAGACCCATCTTATATCTTGCTAGCGGAGTCTATTGAGATCAGTCCAGATCTGACTTGCGAAGAAGAACCAGTGGCGATCTTGGCACGAGAGGTGAAAGAGTTAAGAAGTAAGAAGGTGCCACTTGTTAAAGTTCTATGGAGGAACCATGCCATTGAGGAGGCGACATGTGAGAGTGAGCAGATGATGTACAACCAATATCCTCAATTGTTCTAGAGTTTATATCAGGTAATTTCGCAGACGAAATTTTTTTTAGGAGAGAATTGTAACATCCAAAATTTTCAAAAATTAAATTAAATAAATTAAAATTAAATTAAATAAATTAAATGAATAATTTAAATGGAAAATTAAAGGATTTTAAGTAAAAAAGTAAAGTGTATATGTGATATATATATATTATATATACAACATATACAAAAGTCAACATTTTTAAATAGAAAAGCCAATAAGTCAAGTGACATAATTGTAAATATACTTTGAAAAATTAAAATTATTTAAATAAATTAAAAATAAACAAATTTTGAATGGAAGAGGAAAATTATGGTTTTTTAAATAAATAAATAAATAATTAAAAATATAACAAAATAATATATATATATATATATATATATATATGGGGTCATCTTTTAAGGGGAAGGAGAGAGAAATTCAAAAGTTGTCATCATCATCTTCTTCTTCTAGTGAAGGCCAAACCTCCATATCCATCCAATGGAGCTTTTTTCTTCTTCCAAGCTTCATCAATTGAAAGGATTTCAAGGATTCAAGTGGGATTTTGGCGATTTCCTCTTGAAATAGTAAGTTTTTCAACTTCTTCTTTAGAATTCCATAGATATATGAATATGTTGAGTTTGGGATTTTGTCTTAGCATGATTTAATGGCTTGAATGGGTTTTTATGAAGCTATTTTGATAGTTATTAATGATTCTTAAGTTGGATTAAAGAAATGATTAAGTTTGAGTGAGTTTGGTTGAAAGAGCTAATTTAGGGTTATGGAAAATTTGAATTTTTGAAATCATGAGTTTTAATTGTGCAAATTTATTCCAAGTGTGTTTTTTTGATGCATAAACAAGGATTTTAAAGTCAAATGATGGATTTAACCAAGTTTGATTAGAGTTTGGATAAGGTAGTGTTGAATTTAGGGATTTGGAAGAGAATTTTCAAAGTATTGGTGTTTTTTTGTTTTTAATGTTTAAATCATGTTATTTAATGATATAAGTGATGGAAAAAAGCTTGGATTAATAATTGGAGTGAGTTGAATGTAATTGGTTACCTTAATTGATGAAGCTTATGGCATTTTAGGGTTTTGTATAAAAAGTATGTGTTAATTGAATGTAATTGATTAAAACATGTTATAATATGTTTGTAATGATATAAATAAACTTAAAACACCAATGTAAATGGATTAAAATGGATTTCCAATGTTAAAGTAAGGTTAGGCAAGATTTTGGAATATTTATAGGAGTGATGTTTAATTAGGGTTTAATATTGGAAATGCCTTAAAATGTGATATTAAATGATTGTATTTGATCACATTGTGTATAGGCATTAAGTGGAAGTGAATTGCCCAACCCTAGTGTTGAAGGGCAAGTTGGAAGTGAAGGTTGGAGGGTGCCTTTTAGCTTGTGTTTGAGTGCTTATTGAGGTAAGTACAAACTCATGATAAATGAGATATAATTGAATTACATATGGCCTAACACATTTTGGACGAAAAATGTGTTAAGCTACTTAGTAGCTTGAACATTCATGAACATTGTGTTATAACATGTGACTTGTTATGTATGCAATATGTGCATTGTGAAAAGCCATTATTAATATCTAATTGAATGAAAATGTGAATTATGCGCGTTATGTGAAAATGAGCTAAAAATATTTTGGTAGTGTGATTTTTATGTAAAATGACATACATTGTGATGAAAGAATGAGATATGATGAATTAACATTGATATGAATGATAAAAATGAGATAATGTGATGAGAAAAATGAAGAACTAAGCAAAATGATAATAAAAATTGATTATGGGATCATGTATTATTTGTGTGCCTAGTATGTTATTCAATTTTCAGAGTTCTATGTTTGGCGGCATGCCTATGATGTTATCCTCATTATTTGCCTTAGGGGCTAGACGCTAGGCATCACTGATACATTATTTGTCTTTGGAGCTAGATGTTAGGCCTCACTGATACATTATTTGCCTTCGGGGCTAGACGCTATGTGTCACTATTATATGTTTTGCCTTTGGGGCTAGACACTTGGTTTCAATATGGACAAAAATAGTGACTCTGGGATTTGAATGATATATTAGTTGGTTTGGACCCATGTTTGTGTATGTGTTAATGTGAATTATAAAATGATTAAAGATTATGTTTTAAGTGAAATTGTATGCCACATTGTGACATCACATACAAAAGCATTATGCATTGGCATTGTATTACAAATTTATTATTATCAATATTTGTACCACTAGGCTTTTTGCTTAGCATAATTATAATTCATCGCGTAAGTGACAGGGGTGATCTGGTAGATTCGGAGGGTTCTTCTAGACCTGGGAGGATCTAGCTTTGAGGTTGCTTGAGTTGATTTTGCTACATCAAGATCAGAGCCATTTGCCATCATGTAAATATTTTATGTTATTGTACATTTTGATATTATGTATATTATGGTTATGTTTTTGGGTATATTGTAAATTATAAAGACGTTTTGCACAAATTGTATAATATGGGTTGTGTATATGTTTTTTGATATATATAAATATGTATATGTATAAATATTTTGAGAAAATATGAAGAAATTAGTATTGGTGAAATGGTGATTTGTTTTATTGGGAGCATGTTTTTATATAGGCTGTGTAATTGTTGAATTTTTAGGATGTCGAAATTATAGACAAAACTCTAGCGAATATTTTACAGAGATTTTTATATAAAATACTATTTAAAACCTATAATTAATAAAGAATATTTTATTTACTATTTAAATATACATTTTAAAGTGTTTTGGAATTTTAAATTGGAAATGTAGAAATTTTTATTAAATCGGGTTGTGGCTTTCTTAGACTTTATATGCGCATTTTACATATACTGGGTGTGTGTATTATACATATATAGGTTATAAGAGTGTTACAGGGAAACTTTACTGAAATCAAAACTCAAACACCCTAAACATTTGTTTTCATCATTTTATTGCATTATGTTTCTTGAGCTTGATGGATTTGGATCTTGTTGAACATAATGGACATATTTAGACACTTTGAACTTCTATTCATCCTTTTGAAATGCTTCCTTTTGCAATGGACTTTGAAAGTTAAAGAAACTTAATCTAGACCTCAAAATGGACCAAAAGCCACATTTAAAAGTTGTAAAATCATTAAAACTTGGTTTTAGACCGAAATGAACTCAGATCTGGACTGAACCTGCTTAGACTAGCCAAACACCATTAGCTATCATTTTTCTAGTCTAGACTAGTGTTCTGCTAGCTGAGGATTGGAAAAATGCTAGTTGCTTTTGATTGGCCTTTTGCTAGCCAATTTGTCTTTTTTTTAACCAATTTTAAATGTATTTTATTGTTGGACATTAAAGATTGAATTTAAATTAGATTTTGGATGATTTTATTGGTAATTTGATTATTGGTTTGTAAAATCCAACTTCAAATATAATAATCAATAATGTTGTGTTTTGCATTGGTTTGCATTTCATTATTGATTTGAAAGTTAATTAAGTTTATTTAACATTAAAATGATGGTTTAGGAGGATTTATGTTGGTTTGATGATAATTTGAATATTTGATAATTAAAACTCATATTCATGCTTATGAAGTGATGATTTGCCTCAATTTGTGTGCCTTGGACAGTTTTGCCTTTGATTTTTGTTGAATATTATTAAAATAATGTTTATGGTGATTTATGACATTCTTTGATTATTTTGGGTGATTGTGATGTGATTTGAGATTTTATGTGGATGTTGATGCCGATTTTGCCCCGATTCTTGATTTCATGCTATTTTCATTATTTTTTCTTTAGAATTAATGTAGTAGATTTCTAAATTATATTTTTATCTTTTCAGAATGGTGTATAGACTTTTATTTGGATGTAAAAGCATGTTTCTATCCTTTATGGGCCCTTTTTTATTTTATTTTTGTACTTTTATCAATTTTGAACATTGATATATTCATATAGATTATTTATTCTCGGAGTGAATGCAATTCTTTTGTTTCTCCTTCCACATGGTCTTGTTTCTTGATTTAGTGGATAATATCATGATATTCAAAAGTATTATAATGCTAGAACCTTAACAAGAGGTTGATTGCAATAAACCAGACGTATAATTATAGTGGGATATATCCTATTATTTCTTATGTATCCAACTTTTTAAACCTAATAGTGGTTAGAGATTTATAAAGAATCAATCGACTATCCCTCTCTTATATTTTCCTAGTCTTTCTGGGAGTCGACTCCCTTTATTTGGGCTTAAGCCTATATTCTCTAAGGGTTCAAGAAACATATGCATGCTCATTGGTCGAGTGATCAAATTGTGAGGCAAGATGATATTGACTTGAGATTTTACTTTCAATTAATGAATTATCATCCTAATCATAATGGTGCTTATAGTTCTTTGACTTAAGGTGATGTGTCATTTATAAGTAGCTAAGATTTGCTACTGCTTAGATGACAAGGCTAACCATGTACCAACATATGGCATGTAGTGGACTTAGCTAGTTGTATAGTGAAATGAATGAGCTGCCAATAGAGAATTCATCCCCCATAATAAACAAAGTTAAGATTTATACCATCATATTCTTCTTGACTGAAAATCCTTGGCCAAGGTGTATTATAGAAATAAAAAAAATGGAATCATGATGTGGACATAGTGTTTTAGTATTAGGGTTTGACTTATCCATGACCCTAGCCAAGATTAGGATCTTAGAACAAAGTATTGGAGCACATGGTAATTATGATTGTTGGTTTCATGAACTATTGGTTAGCTTCATAGAACATTCATATTCAGTTGGATAGTCATGTTACTCAATGCTAGGGTGGTCATCCATGATTTATGGGAACTAATTGCGAGTAAGGATTCCTTGGATTGGTCAAGAAAGGTTTATGGAGATATTCGAGACAATACTATTCTGATTATCAATGGACATGAACCTAGAAAGTCACACACATAGAATATTACTTTGAAATTGAGCTTTAAATATCTTATGTAAGATAATTGAATGGATCTTGTATTTGGAATTACATGGTTGTTGGCATGACCAGATCCTTGGTCCAAAAGAAATTAAGTAGAAAAATTTAATCATGTTACATTTGTTATGATTGGAAGGATTAAATTGTGAGATTAATTGGATGTATGTGTGAATTGGCAAATGGGATATGGATTATTAATGGAATTTTTTACGTGAGCCCATGGGCATAATATGTAGATATTCTCCACTATGTGTTAATTGATTCATTAAAATATTAATTTTTTAATTAAACTAGTGGAGCATGATTTGGCTTAATGAAGCCTTGCTAGTCATTGATTAGTTTAGTGTGAGAAAAGATGTGACATTGACACTGTTCACTCTCCCACTAAGACAACTTAGTGGAGAAGTTTATGGGTTATCTATAAATAAGTCAATAGAGAAAAAATTTGAACACTTTTAGCATTAGATTTTTATTTACCAAAGAAAGAAAAGGAAGATGGAGGAGAGTTAGGGAGCAGAGGAATGAACAATTTGTCCATGCTCACCCATCTTCTTTTTCATCTTTTCTGGTTGATTTTATAGATTTTTCTTGCACATAAAAGCAATCAATACCAAAATCTTAGTTCTATAACATAGTTGAATCCATCATAGCAAAGGAGGGTTGATTTGTGTTTGGCTATTAAGAGTGAAATTTAGAAAATCATCCTTAACTTGGTGGAGAGTTGAACAGAAAAGTGCTTGTGGACTAACTAGATGCATCACATTTGGGGTACTTAAGACATGGTTGGCATGAACAATAAGAGGTGACCTTTTTACCAAGTTGATTCTTACTTGTCTTTATATTTGGTATTTTAATTTAAAATTTGATCTTTTACTTAATGGTATGTCTACATGTCCATTTGAATGAAGCATAAATTTTAAAACCCATTTCCTCTGCACTTATTCTTTTGGAAACTTATTTACATGATGTTATCCCTTTTGGGATTCTATTCCTTCAACTCTCAATATTGACATAAAGAGATAAAATTAGACAACCTAAAAGCATCATATATTTGGCATTGTCATCTAGGTCATATAAATGACAAATGCATGAATAAATTACACCAGTTTGGTGACGAAGGATCATTTGATTATGATCATATGGTACATGTAACACCCCGATACCCTATATAAGTACTATACATATACCTAGTATACATACAGTAATTATATAAAGTATAAGGATGCCACTTTTTATTACCTTTTAAAAAACCTGTAAAAGAGTTCAAACCATAATACATTAATTTAAATAACATTACAAAATCATTATCTTTATCAAAACTTCATTTATACATATAAATACTCTTTCATCAAAAATACATCACAATTAAAAGTTACACATGTATGCATTACCCTCTAGTTGGTCTCGACAAACTCCTACTCTTTCGTGGCATAACGAAAAACTTCATATCTTCCACCAAATTACCTGTGCGATTAAACGTCCGCGCTAAGCCCGAAAGCTTAGTAGTACAAATATAACATATAAACATACATTATATAAATTCTAACGTATAATGATATATCAATTCAATGTATCATTAGTTCTTATCATGTTTTTCCTATTTAATGGCATCTTTCATATTCCTTGACTAATTTCATATATTATATATATATATACATAACATTATCACCAACCACAATCCATCACTTATACTCACAATCAATATATCAATACTCACATATTATGTATCATACCAATCATGAAACACATTTCCAACGAAGACAATCATTATCATCAACCACAATTCATCATTAATACCCACAATCAATGTATCAATACACACATCACATATCATACTTCATCACATTATTTTATTCAATCTTTTCACCACTCATTACTCACATTTCCAACAAAGGCAACCATAGATCTCATTACTCATTTATTTCAACATGTATATATATATCACATTGACAACAAAGACAGACTCGGGCCCAAAAGACACTAATATGCCATTCTATTTTCAGAGTTAATGCTTTGGTTCAATCATCACATTTATCATTATCCCAACTAGGCTTCAAGGATTTAGGTTCAACCAAGCTTCAAGGGGAACAAAGCATGCTAAGTATCAACCCAACTTGGCTTCAAGAACCAATCCAACCTAGCTTCAAGGGTTGTAACATCTCAATTAGGCTTCAAGGACTTGACCCAACCAAGCTTCAAGGGGAGTAAAACATGTTAAACTTCTACCCAACTTGGCTTCAAGGATCAATTCCAACCTAACTTCAAGAGATTGTTACCATCATTAGGCATGCCACCAACAACAAACTCTGAAAATAGAATAACACATTAGCTACACAATTCATTGATTATTTCATCATCAATATCATTTTCAATTCTCATCATCATCTAGGCAAACATGCCTTATTTCTTTCAATTGAATCATCATAGCCAATCACAATGGCTTCATATCACATTTGAATTATCATAGCCAATCACAATGGCTTCATATCACATTTGAATTATCACAGCCAATACAATTCACAAGATTCACAATGCATAAACATAACAATGTTCATATGCATCATCATTATAATACCCAACATCAATTACATTAACCAAACAAATATATTATTATTCAATCATATCATTCACATTATTATTACTCAGAACATTTATTCCACACCTCTTTATGTCTCAAGTTACATTATACACTTCATCATTCAAACATGCATAATCCATTTCATTGCACATGTATCTTACATTCATTGCCATATAATACATATGTCCATTTATTTCATTTTAATCATCATTATCAATCATGATAACATCACATTTCATCATTCTCAAGACACATGAACACCATTCATTATTAACACATTTATCATAACAAAGTGTATTGCACATACCTCTTTGGATGATCATTATTGCTTTCACACTATACAAATAACAACATTAGTCACTTTGTATTAACAATATAGTAATCTACTTAACACATTTATACCAAAGGTGTTAAGTCTCAAAATCATATAAAAGATTACATTTATGTAAGTTTTGTACTTACCTCAATGACCATTCACACAACTCTAACACTTTCCTTTTTCCCAAAGTTCTTCAATTTCCAAATTAGAGCAATTCACCTTCTTTACAAAACCTAATCCAAAAATGATACAATTCATGAATTCCAATATCATTTATCAACTAATAACCTCTTACTAAAGCCTTAAATCACAAATTACACTTCCACATCACTCACAAAGGCCCACGGCCGTGGCCACCTCCACCCCCACGGGCGTGGCTTAGAAATCATTTCTGCCTTCCTAGCTCCACTCCCCCACGGCCATGGCTACACTTGACCATGACCATGGCAACCAAGGCCACGGGCGTGGCATCAAAAATGCCTCTGTTTCCGAACCAAACACATGAATTCTATGGTTTCAACTTCATTAAACACAAACATACATCAATCATACATCAATTATTCAATTCTCCAACTAATACATATTAAATCCTTATCAACCAATTTCAATAAATCATCATCATCCTCACAAATAATCATATGATCATCATCTAAATACCAATCTAACATATTTATAACTTTACTCTTTCTTTAACATCACCATCACACACCAACCCTATCAAATCCAAACTCAAACAATAGAAAACAACACAAAGAATTGAATACATACTTGAATATCTTGTCAAATCTTCAATCTCTACCTTCAATTCTCTTAAAATCCTAAGATTTTGATGAAGATCATCACATCTCTCCATCTCTCTCTCTCTCTCTCTCGTGCAAGAACCAAAAGAAGAAGAAGAAGAAAGAAAGAAAGAAAGAAAATATCTTTTCCTTTTTCCTCTTCTCACGTTAACCACATATATATATATAATAATAATAATAATAATAATAATAATTAATTATTTCCAAAAATCCTCCACCACACCTTTCCTTCTCTTGACTTTTCTTTTAACCCACTTATATGTTATATATATTAACATATATACAACATATACATTCCATTAACACAATCATTTCCTTTGCAAAAACATATGTATACCTTCAATTCAAATTAAACAACAAATGTATTAAAACTTCTAGGGCATACATTGGGATATTACAGTACATGTGAATCTTATTTACTTCATAAGATGACAAAATCATGTTTTAGTGGAAAAAGGTGAACAAATTGATGGGTTATTAGAGATAATATAATTTCATTTATTTGACCCAATAACAATTCATGCTAAAGGTGGGTTTTAATGCTTAATTACCTTTATCAACAATTATTCTAGATATGAGTACTTGTATTTGATGAAGCACAAATCTGAAGCCTTTGAAAAGTTAAAAAAATAAAATAAAAATGATGTAGAAAAACAACTTATCAAAAGTAGTAAAACACAAATTAGATTGAGGTGAAGAATGCTTAAGCAAGAGTTTTAAAGTTATCTAAGAGATAATGAGGTATTATCTTAATTGACTCCTCCATACATACCTATAGACCCTTAATTTTGACCCTAAGCTAGTTTGATGCCAATTAATAGTGGCCAAGTCAAATTCAATTCATTCTTAATGGCTTAAACCTAGTTTAAAGCTTTTAATTAGATATGCCCAATTTTATAAGGCCTAAAATAAGCCGGTTCATTTTTAAAAGCCCTACAGTGGTCCAATCCGAAATTAAGATGGGCCATGTCCATATCGAATTGGACACTCTAATTTGATATGAGTTCATCCCATATCTAATTGGAGCTGTCCAATTCGATATGGGTATCACTCATATCGAATGCTAATATCAAATTAGACAAGCTTCCAATTTAATATGAGTGTCAACTCATATAGAATTGGCCCATTGTCCAATTCGATATGAGTTGATTCATATCAAACTTAAATCATTTTAATTTGATATGACTTCTAATTTAGGAATGAATTTGGGGCCAAATACAAATTGTGTTTGGTTAAAATTCTAATAAAACTTGGATAAGTTAGGGTTAAGTATTGAGCATTAACCTAATGATGCTTAAAAATACGGGTTTATGGGATGGCCATAAGAAAGGGGCGATGATAAAAAATAACTTTGCAATCCACACAGAAAAAAAAACATTAAATCAACACAACAACCTAGGAGGCAGAAGCATTTGTCTCTAGCTTGATTTGCTCAACCAAACTCAAAGTTGATTCAGGTAGTAAGGCAGGCAGCTTGGCTAGACACTTTTAATTTGGTGGAGTCAATAAACGAAGGTTTAATTTCTGTATTTAACTCATTTAAACTTATAGTAGCTAGTTTTATCATTATTTCATTCATCAATTTGCAATTCTTTAAATTTCCAGTAGCAATCTCTATTCTGAAAAATAATATTATGATACAATGGCTATCTTAATGTTTGTTTCATCCAGTAACAATAAGATTTTTAACTTCGGGCAGTAGTGAAATTCTATATTAAACCCTAATATTGTTTTCAAAACCATAAAATCCTAGAAACCCTAATTCATATATCAAAACCCTAATTTTGCATATCTATTGCCCAATTCAAGGTTAAAACCTAGATTTGATTATTTGATTTATTGGTGTATCTTTATGATGGATGATTTGCTTTTATTTTGCTCATGGTAAATTTTTTAATGGTTTAATTGTATTTAGTTAATTATTTAAGTTTCAAGGATGTAAAAGGCATATTTCCACTTTGTGGGTGCCTTATTTGTTAAGCTCAAAGTAATTCTTTTTATATTTTAAGTTTTGGGATTAATGTAAGGGACACATTTTCATCGAATGGTGGGTGTTATATTTTATTTAGTTTTAGACATTGGACATTATTGTAAGGGCATGTTTCCATCTTATATGTGTTCCCATTCTGTTGGTTTGTTTGAACTTTCTTGATTTTACTATGATGAATATTTCTTTATTTCTATTTCATGTAATATGGATGGTATGACAATAATTTAACGAATTTAATAATATATAAACCTGAAAAGGAGGCTGGTTCCAATGAATCGGACGCTATAGGGATGCTGGGTCATTCTCACTTTCTCCATGCACACCCAACTTTTCAAACGCAATAGGGAGTTGGAGATTCCTTAGGAATTGAGTCATCTACCCCTTTCTTTCTTCCTGACCTGTCCGGGTGATGATTCCATTTTTTCTGAGTTTAGGCTCGTGTTCTCTAAGGCTCTAAGCTGAACCGTGTCGAAGTTACAAAAAATCATTCTACCCGGAGTAGGGGTAAAAATTCTCGCTCACAGTGGTGACTCCTCTAGGAATAAGAGAAGTTGATTCCATTGGTCTTTATTGTTATGATCAATTATGTGTGTGTTTTTAGGGTAGTTTTATTAGCTTTCTAGTTAATTTTTTGTAAAATGTGTGTTTAAGTTTGCTTGAAGTTTTATGATTTAGGTTGAAGCATAAACTTATGCAAAATGAAGCTTTAATTCACTTGTTGAAGCCAATTTGGAGGAAAGGGCATTAAACATGACCAAGTTGTGTCTACTGACTTGGTCGTGTCCCTTATCAAAGAAAGTGAAAATTTGATAGCATGTGACACACCACCAGACCTGGCCATGTCACAAGACATGGACAGGACAAATTTGAAGCTTGGCTAAGTCTTTCACTAGAATAACTTGAGATTTACACAACACTGGACACATAGAGGGGGCACAATTGTGTTCTTGGCCGTGTTACATCACACGGCCAAGACAATAAAAAATTTGGTTGTGTCCTTCCCCAAGAAATAAGAGAAGAGGCAAACAGAATTAGACACGGTTAGAGGGTAACAATTTTGTTGGTTTGTTTGAACTTTCTTGATTTCAATATAATGAATATTTTTTTATTTCTATTTCATGTAATATGGCTGGTATGACAATAATCTAAAGAATTTAATAATATATAGACCTGAAAAGGTGGCCGGTTCCAAAGAATCAGGAGCTATGGGGGTGCTACATCATTCTCACCTTCCCCATGTGTAGACCCTTAATTTTGGACCCCATTCGATCCAGCCCCAGTTAAAAGGGAATTAGATCAAGTCTTAAGGTTTAAATCAGTCTAGAACAATTTTAAAAGCATAAAATGGTCCTACAATATTAAAATCCCAAGACAGGTCAGCCCAGCCCATAAATCGGCATACCCAATTCGCCACAGGCCCTTGCTTATGGCGAATTGGCCATGCCAATTTGCCATAGGCCCATACTTGTGGCAAATTGGCATAGCCAATTCACCATGGCCCATCCCTATGGCGAATTGGCCATGCCAATTCGCCACATGCCACTAATTCGGCAGTTTATTAATTTCCTAATTTTTTTTGGATTTTTCTTAACCGTCGGATGCAAAGTATTAAGGCTAGGTTTAAACTTGATTCGCTTATAAATAATAGGGTTTTAAAGATATTAAAAGGGGAAAAATGGGAATCAACAAGCAGTAACAAAAATTAGGAAGCCACAATAATTAAAAGAGCAACAATCAAAGATCAAAGTAGCAACCAATAATGTTAATCAACAAACCATTTAACGAAGGCAGTAACCAATGCCTTTGAATTTTACTCAGCAAGAAACAACCCTTGTTACAAACGGTAGCTTTGAATCAACAACCATTTTTGTGGAGCCTTCAATGTAGGTTTTTTTAATATTAAACTTAATTTACTTAAGCATACAGTAGCCATAACATGTCTTCTTTTAAATATTTTGTTTACTTGTTTTGATATTATTTTTTCCAGTAGCTTAAAATTGTTAAATCCTAATTATATGTTTTATAAACCAAGGTTCAATTCATTCATCAGTAGCTTAAGGTTTCATTTAAATCACTGGCTCAACCATTAAAATCTTAAATTGTTTTTCCAAAACCCTAAAAATCCAGTAACCTAAAACCAAACCCTAAATCCAAAACCTATAACTTAATCCCTAATTTACAAAACCCTAAAACATAAACCCTAGCTTTAAAACCCTAACATTAAAAATTCCTGTAATTTTGACCCAATCCGGTCCAATATGTTTTATTTAGTCTAAAATGATTTTTGTTGTCTAATTGGTCCAAAATAATTTTATTAAATAATTTTTGCTTTAGTATCTAATTTTTATTAATAAAAAATAAAAATAAACAAATAAAAGTCAAAAAATAAAAATAAAAATCGGAGTCGGAAAAATTTGCAACGAAAAAATCGTCGCATTCTCCCGAAGGAAATTCCTGGGGCGAAATCACTGTGCTATTTTGCACGCAGAAAATTTCTGCCATGCAGAAATTTTCTGCCTGCGAAATAGCTTACGGGACCACTCCGCGCGCGCTGCAGCAGATTTTTTTGCCAGCGCAGTTTTCCGCAGCAGTTTTTTTTCGGCAGCGCAAATTTTTTGAAACCTAATCCAATTAGGTTTTTGTTTCTTTTTTTATTAATATTACTTACCTTAATTAATTAGGAATAAACAACCTCAAACCACTATAAATATGGATCAAAGACAATAAAAAAAGGATGAGGCAAAAATTCAAGAGTAGTTTGGAAAATTTGAAACCAAATCAAGGAAGTAAAAGAAGAAATTCAATTCAACTTTTTTTTGGAACAACAGTAGCACGATTTAGAGGATTCAAAGGCAAAAAAAGCTTGACTTTAGAGCTAGTTCATCCAAGAAGAATTGTTTTTGGAGAAATCATCAAAAGAAGGTATGTGTTAATTAATTTTCTTTAATTGTTTTTTTTTACACATTAGCAAATCTATGAAATCAAAATTAAAAATCTTTGAACTTTAATTTAGTTTTTCTAAAGCAAAAAAAAACCTTATTTCGTTGGTTTATCTTCCAAAAGGCTTAAAATTGTTATTTTTTCTTTTTAAAAATCTTAAAACTCTAATTGAACATATTTTTCAACAAAACTATGATGTAAATTCCGATTCATTTAAAATTTTAAAGTAGGCTCTATTTCATTCAAAAAGTCTTCTAAAACATCTTTTCTACTTATAAAAACTTTAATTTATTTGTTTAAATTCATAAAACTTCAAGAAATTATCAAATTGATTTCTAAAACCCTAAAAATTATTCACCACCCATGACCCTACTTCTAAATCCTAAAATCCAAAATTCAACTTTTAAACCCAAAATAATGAACATTAACCCTTTTAAAACCTTAAACCCTAATTTTTATGAACCCTAATCCTTTTAAAACATTAAAAAACATAAAAACATAAAAACCTAAAATTTACACAGTAGCTTAGGAACCCAATAACAAAAAATCACAAATTAAAGTATTTTAAAATGTTTAAAACCCTAGTTTCATGATATCATCATTCAAACCTTAATTTTTTTAATCAAAGAGTGTAACACCCCTACATTTAATACATGCACACTACAAACACCACAATGTAGTATACATGCACAAAACATAGAGATGCTACGGATTTTCTTAACATTTAAAACATTTTAAACCATACCTTAATCTTTCAATTGTATACATTATAGAAAGATAAGTAGTTAACTTGTAATACAAAACTAAATAAATATATATAGATACATTTAGTTGTTACGCAGCGGAATTTATCAAATATTTACATATATGAAAACATTTAATTTCATATTTACAAATATATACATATGTACATTAAAATCATTACTTTACAAAATATAAAAGAGTTATACATGATTGGCAAGTCTCCTCTGATCTTTAAGTTCCCAAAATCAACTCTTCACTGTCTACTCTCACTCGGTCTCGAAGAACTGTCGGGTTCAACTCGGTTACCTGCGCGATCAAACACTATCGCGCTAAGCCAACGGCTTAGTAAGACAAAATGTGCTAGTGTTATGCTTCAGTGCAATGCAATGCCAATTCTCAATCCATATTATACATGTAACATCATATATGCAAGGCTAACAACATACTTTTACATTTCATATGCCTCATTAGTTATTCATTTAACCATTCATGAACAACATTAAACAAATCATGACTCACATTAAACAAAGACAAGCATTGGGCCCAAGACACACTAATATGCCATTCAATTTTCAGAGTTAATGTTTTGGTTTTGTTATCACATTTATCAATATCATATACCCAACTAGGCTTCAAGGATTAAGTTCAACCAAGCTTCAAGGGGAGCAAAGCATGCTAAGCTTCAACCCAACTTGGCTTCAAGAACCAACCCAACCTAGCTTCAAGGGTTGTAACATCTCAATTAGGCTTCAAGGATTCAATCCAACCTAACTTCAAGAGATTGTTACTATCATTAGGCATGCCACCAATAACAAACTCTGAAAATGGAATAACACATTAGCCACACAATTCATTTATTATTTAATTATCATTTCCATTCTCAATTCTCATCAACATTTAGGCAAACATGCCTTATTTCTTTCAATTGCATCATTATAGCCAATCACAATGGCTTTATAGCATTTCATATCTCAATTCATATGGTGCATATAGCATTATTAGTATCACATTTCAAAGTACATTATTCATAATACACATCACCATTCACAAGCCTCACAATACACAATACATAACCTTGTTCATGTAATATCATATGCATTATCAATTCCATATCATCTCACATTTCATGATTCAACAATGATGTTAGACAAATGATCTCTATTTTGATCCTTGACAACTCAAATGGATGATCTATTTAACATGTATTTGAGAATCTTGTTGTAAGATTAGATTGCTTCCAATAAGGTGAACAGAACCTTTCTAGCGGTCGCACCTCACCTGAATACGACCGCGCCATACAATTACAAGATGAAACCTTATTACAGTAGGTTTCGCGGCCAGAAGCCCGACCTAAGTCGCAACCGCACTTCACAATCAAAAGATGAAACCTTATTACAGTAGGTTTCGCGGCCAGAAGCCCGACCTAAGTCGCGACCGCACATGAATAATAGCGACCGTCCCAAATTACGTATCTCTCATGCATAAACCCTAAATGTAGCCAAATTTCTTTTGGTTAACTTAAAACACATTGTACACAACATAACCTCATTCAAATGGACATAATCAACATCATTAGCAATTATTTTACATGCTCATCACAATATTTTCATCACCAACATTCATTAACAATACATTTGATACCTTATCACATTTACAAACAAAAGTGTTTTAAGATTAAACAATATATGCATGTTTGTAACCATATAGTTTGTACTTACCTTTAGCACCAATTATACAACTCTAAACACTTCCTTTTCTCCAAGAATTCTTCACTTCTCAAATTAGAGCAAATCACTTTCTTCCAAAACCTAATCCAAAATAACACAATATAATTTATCACTTACCATTTCCAAAACCCTAAACCAACATCACTCTTAACTTATCATCTTCAAATCCAAAACCAACACCACAACCAATTAAATCCAACATATAACAATCAACACAACCCCACTTTAAAATCCACAATCAACTCACAAACAACTTAAATAACTTAAAAGAATCAAGAGAAACTTACCAAATATAGTAAATCTTCTTGGATTTCCACTTAACCACTTAGAACTTCTTCAAATTGAGCTCAAAATATCATCAAACCTTTGCTTTCTCTCTTGTTCTTTAGGTTGGCCGGCCACACGTGAAAAGAAGAAAGGAAATTGATCAAAATAAAAGTCAAACTCTCTATTAATCTCCACCACACAATTTCAAAAGAAGAATTACCAAAATGCCCTCTTTAACATAGTTAAACTTCTTTTCATTATGCATGCCCTTTATAGTAATTTCAATAACAACCAAAAATATCTTCTTCCACTTAACCATCACCTTGACTCTTCATTTGACCAATATATATGTTTTATATATTGTAATATACACTACATATACCATTCTCTCTAAACCCTATTTTCTTTCCCAATTTCTTTTCTCTTGCAATTAACACATATATTCAATCCAATATAACAACAACAACAATAACAACAACATAATCAAAACTTCTAGAGCATATATGAGGATATTACAAAGAGTCTTACCAACCCTTTAAAACATAAAACCCTAATTTATTTAAAATCCATAAAAAGTCACAGTAGCCATAATTGGACTTTTATTTGCTTTATTCAATTCCATACTTGATTATGCTTTGATTTATTTCTTATGCTTTAATTTATTTAATTCCAATACTTGATTTATCATGGATGGATGTTTATTTTATATTTTGATTAATAGCTTTGATGAATGATTTATTTATGATGAATGATTATTTACTTTTATCAATTAATTTAGATTTCCAAAAGTTGTAAGAGGTATGTTTCCACTTGGTGGGTACCTCATTAGTTAAACATCATGTAATTTAATTTGCTTTTCTATTTTAGAACCTATGTAAAGGGCATGTTTCTACCTTTTTGGTGGGTGTCCTATTTAGGCATATGATGTAAGGACATGTTTTCATCCTTGGATGGGTGTCCATTTATTTGCTTTGTTTGGACATTGCTTTGATTTTAATATATTGATGCTTTCTTTTAATTATTATGTGTAATATAGATAATGTTATTATATTTAAGAATTTTATAATATTAAGACCTGTAAAGGAGGCCGGTTCCAATGAACCGGGGATTTTGGGGGTGCTGGGCCATTTCTCAACTTCCCCACACGTACCCAACTTTCCGAACCCATTAAGGGGTTGGGGATTCCTTAGGAATCGAGTCATCCACCCCTTTCTTTTTCCCAGCCTGTCCGGGTGGCGACTCTATTTTCTCCAGACTTAGATCCGTGTTCTCTAAGGTCCCTAGCCTAAACAGTGCCGAAGTAGCAAGAACCATTCCACTGGGAGTGGGGGCGAAAATACCCGCTCACAGTGGCGACTCCACTAGGGATAAGAGAAGTTGATTCCGTTGGTCTTTATATTATTCTATACTTTCTTATAATGATATTATCCATTGCATCATATTAGTTTGCATCGTGTGCGTGAGTTAGGATGCCCGTGTTACCCGTGTTGTGTTATGTAAGGGATACCATACTTTCACTCAAGGTATGGAGATCGAGCATGGCATAACCACTCATAGCCTCGTACCATTTGGTATATACTTGCTATGGGAACCTAAGCCTTTTAACCCAAAGACTAAAGCTCATGTAATTGGCCTAGTTACTTTCCTTAGGTTTTACCCCAAATGCATGTTGTTTGACTATGGTTAGTTTATCTTAGTCTAAATCATGGCCAATTTGGTTTGTTCTTTTTCTAATATGACCTAAGTATATTGTAAGCTCAAAATAAATTTTTCTTAAAGCCCAAAAGACCAAAACTAATTTTAAAAATTGAAACCATACCACCATTACTTGATGAAGAAGAACTTTAAGGAGTGTAGGTTTATACATCTGTCAAGAGAAGAAAATCAGATGGCTGATGCCCTAGCCACATTGGCTTCAGTATGGGAAAATCCTGCCAGCTTATTCCTTAAGCCTCTGATCTTGACTAGTTCATCAACTCCTCGCTATGAATATGAGACAATCATGGAAGTTGATACGGACCATGATGCATGGTATGATACTATAAGGATTTTTTTGGAGGAAAGAGAATACCCGCCGGGGGCAACAAAGAAAGAGAGAAGAGCCATAAGGAGGTGGTAATTGCAATACATCACCTTTCATGGAGAGTTATATCGAAGATGGCCTGATGGGGGTGCATTTGAGATGTTTAAGAAAGGCTGAAGTGGAGTGCATCATGTCAGAAATACATGCAGGAAGTTGCGGTCCGCACATGAGTGGTTTGGCCCTAGTTAAGAAGATTATTCGACAAGGTTACTATTGGTTGACCATGGAGAAAGACTGTATTGAGTTTGTAAAGAAGTGCCATCAATGTCAGATGTATGGTAACTTGAATCATATGCCTCCTGAAGAACTGCATTCAATGTCTTCACCCTGGCCATTTGCCACCTGGGGTATCGACATTATAGGAGAAATAAATCTGACAGCCTCAAACGGTCACCGTTTCATTGTAGTAGTAGTTGATTATTTTTCAAAATGGGTCGAAGCTGAATCCTTCAACAAGCTGGGTGCAAGTCAAATGGCTAGGTTTATTGAAAAGAATCTCATCTGCAGATATGGGGTCCCGCACAGTGTGATATCAAACAACGGAGTACAGTTTCAAGGAGCAGTTAAGGATTTATTCTCCAAGTACTAAATCCATCATCATCGATCCTCTCCTTATAGACCAAAAGCTAATGGTGCAGTATAAGCCACGAACAAGACAATTAAGCAAATTCTGTCCAAGATGACTAAGACTTACATGGACTGGCCAGAAATGTTTCCCTTTGCTTTATGGGATATGGGACGAGTGTGCGAACACCTACTGGAATGACACCGTTCTCTTTGGTTTATGGGATGGAAGCGATATTGCTAATTGAGATTGAGATCAAGTCATTAAGAGTAGTCTTGGAAGCTGAACTGCCTGAAACGGAATGGGTAGCAAGCAGATACACACAATTAGCTCTATTAGAAGAGAGAAGGTTAAAAGCACTGTATCATCACCAACTGTATCAAAAGAAGATAGCTCGGGCCTACAATAGAAGGGTTAAAATCAGAAAATTTAGAGTTGGGGATTTGGTGTTGAAGCAATGTAAGCCTAATGTATCTGATCCAAGAGGGAAGTTTAGACCTAGCTAGGAAGGGCCATATGTCGTGAAATAGGTCATGAGCAAAGGTGCGGTGAAGTTATCAGACATGGATGGGAATGAATTTAGTGAGCCAATAAATATTGATAGGTTGAAGAAGTTTTATGTACGAAAAATAAAAAAGAGAGAGCTCGCTAGGTTGAAAACCCAAAAAGGGCGGCCTAGGCAAAAGTTAGAGCAGTCCGCTAGTTCCGAAAACCCAAAAGGGCGGGCTAGGCAACAATTAGGGCTAATGAGAGAAAATCGTCAATTAGAAAACCCGAAAGGGCTAATTGGCAACAGGAGTGATCTTGTGTATGCTGGCTTTATGTTTGGTTGTTCCCCAATTTAATAAAATAGAATTAATGTTAAAATTGTTCTATGTGCACTGTTATAAGTATTTGATCAGATATGGATGAAATAAATAATCAAAATTGCAAAAGGTGATGACAAATTATAAATGGAAAAGAAGCATCTTTTATTACTTTAGTTATTTTTCATCCTAACAAAACACTTCCTGAATTGAAAAATGTAAAAGCTATGGCAATCGATAAGTGTAACGTGCAGGCCAGCTTTGCCTCAGCCGATCCAAGTAGGCTTCAGTCAAGTAAGGCATGTCTAGGTCAGGAGCAAAGTCAGAATCACGAGGCTCAACTCCATACTGACTCCCAAGTCGGCGAGGATCATAGCATATATCTTGACGAAGAGCAGCAAGAGGAACGTACATCAAGTATGTCCGCATGGTGATACGAGAAATCTTCCACCAAGGTACCAACAAACGGATATTGACTTCAGAGCGTGAATGGATCCAGTCAACCCAGTTAGCATATGAAGAAGCAGGATGGAGTAGCTTCCTAGCAGAATGATGACGTGGCAGGTATCTGGCAAAATCTATGGAGGGAGTATCAAGTAAACAAAGACGCTCCTGAAGCCAAATCTGTGAAGAAAGAATTAAATTTTAAAAAAATAGTCTGCTAAGTTGAAAACCCGCAAGGGCAGCTTAGGCAAAAATTAGGACAGCTCACTAGTTCTGAAAACCCGCATGGGCGGACTAGGCAAAAGTTAGAGCAATAAAAAAAAACCTAAATTGAAAACCCGAAAGGGCAGTTTAGGTAATTATCTGAAGTAGCAACATACTCCCAGTCAGTCTCTTTGACAATGCTGATTTAAATCGGTCTAATCCAACTAAGGTCTCGGCTAAAATCATAGGTACCGGCGACAAGCCTCCTTCCATTTGATCCATGATATCCAATACTCGTGGGTCAATGTCGCCGTCAGAAGAAATAAGCAAGAATTAGCCTAGCAAGGAAAGACAAAGCTTGCGTCCCCATGCCTTAGTAGGAGCCAAATAAGAGAAACAAAAGTCAATCAAAGGAGCAAGTAGAATTTTTTCACCTCTAATCAACTGAAGAACTTCGGGTTTTGGAATTTGAAATAACATCTGCATTTTCTGTTAAGTTTTGGAAATCAATGTGGGTAACGCCATTTGTTGATTATTGGGATGTCCAAGGATGGCCTCAAATTCTTCAATAAAGGGACACATTTCAAAGCCATTAATTCTAAATACCCTAGAATCCGTATCCCATAGGGAAGCCATGGAATGTAAGAAGGAGTGGCCCAATTTGACATTTTGAAAGCATTTTAAAACATCAAGTTTTGACCATGAAATTTGCTTCCAATGGTTGGCATCCATATTCTTAAATAGAATTTTATTTTCTTTAAATGTTGCTCGGTCATGGTTGATGAATAAAGGCGAAGCAAAATTGCTAGAGGGAGTCTTCACGTTGAAAGAGAGAGATTTTTGGTTTATGAATTGAAATATGGCATGCAAGGTGATTTATATAGAAGAAAATAAACCTTTTCCAAAAGTGAAATGGAAAAGATGATGGGAAAGGATAAGACCATATGGCATAAGGAAAGGAAGTGGCAATGAATTTCCTTTACCATATTGGATTTGGTTTAACAAAAGAAGTGGATGTTAATTATGATGTACTATATATCTATATAAAATAAATAACCAAAACCTTACGGCCCCTAGAAATTTTCTGCCTACGAAATAGCTTACGGGCCCGCTTTGCACGCGCTGCTGCAGCCAGCTGCAGCAGATTTTTTGGCCAGCGCAGTTTTTTCGCAGCAGTTTTTTTTCGGCAGCGCAAATTTTCCAACGCAAATTTTTCAAAAACTAATCCAATTAAGTTTTGGTTTCTTTTTTTTTATTAATATTACTTACCTTAACTAATTAGGAATAAACAACCTCAAACCACTATAAATAAGGATCAAAGACAATTAAAAAAGGAGGAGGCAAAAATCCAAGAGTAGTTTGGAAAATTTGAAACCAAATCAAGGAAGGAAAAGAAGAAATTCAATTCAACTTTTTTCTGGAATAGCAGTAGCAAGATTTAGAGGATTCAAAGGAAAAAAAGCTTGTCTTTGGAGCTAGTTCATCCAAGAAGAATTGTTTTTGGAGAAATCATCAAAAGAAGGTATGTGTTAATTAATTTTCTTTAATTGTTTTTTTTACACAGTAGCAAATCTATGAAATCAAAATTAAAAACCTTTGAACTTTAATTTAGTTTTTCTAAAGCAAAAAAAAACCTTATTTCGTTGGTTTATCTTCCAAAAGGCTTAAAATTATTATTTTTTCTTTTTAAAAATCTTAAAACTCTAATTGAACATATTTTTCAACAAAACTATGATGTAAATTCCGATTCTTTTAAAATTTTAAAGTAGGCTCTATTTCATTCAAAAAGTCTTCTAAAACATCTTTTCTACTTATAAAAACTTTAATTTATTTGTTTAAATTCATAAAACTTTATGAAATTATCAAATTGATTTCTAAAACCCTAAAAATTATTCACCACCCGTGACCCTACTTCTAAATCCTAAAATCCAAAATTCAACTTTTAAACCCAAAATAATGAACACTAACCCTTTTAAAACCTTAAACCCTAATTTTTATGAACCCTAATCCTTTTAAAACATTAAAAAACATAAAAACATAAAAACCTAAATTTTACACAGTAGCTTAGGAACCCAATAACAAAAAACCACAAATTAAAGTATTTTAAAGTGTTTAAAACCCTAGTTTCATGATATCATCATTCAAACCTTAATTTTTTTAATCAAAGAGTCTTACCAACCCTTTAAAACATAAAACCCTAATTTATTTAAAATCCATAGAAAGTCACAGTAGCCATAATTGGACTTTTATTTGCTTTATTCAATTCCATATTTGATTATGCTTTGATTTATTTCTTATGCTTTAATTTATTTAATTCCAATACTTGATTTATCATGGATGGATGTTTATTTTATATTTTGATTAATGGCTTTGATGAATGATTTATTTATGATGAATGATTATTTACTTTTATCAATTAATTTAGATTTCCAAAAGTTGTAAGAGGTATGTTTCCACTTGGTGGGTACCTCATTAGTTAAACATCATGTAATTTAATTTGCTTTTCTATTTTAGAACCTATGTAAAGGGCATGTTTCTACCTTTTTGGTGGGTGTCCTATTTAGGCATATGATGTAAGGACATGCTTTCATCCTTGGATGGGTGTCCATTTATTTGCTTTGTTTGGACATTGCTTTGATTTTAATATATTGATGCTTTCTTTTAATTATTGTGTGTAATATAGATAATGTTATTATATTTAAGAATTTTATAATATTAAGACTTGTAAAGGAGGCCGGTTCCAATGAACCGGGGATTATGGGGGTGCTGGGCCATTTCTCACCTTCCCCACACGTACCCAACTTTCCGAACCCATTAAGGGGTTGAGAATTCCTTAGGAATCGAGTCATCCACCCCTTTCTTTTTCCCAGCCTGTCCGGGTGGCGACTCCATTTTCTCCGGACTTAGGTCCGTGTTCTCTAAGGCCCCTAGCCTAAACAGTGCCGAAGTCGCAAGAACCATTCCACTGGAAGTGGGGGCGAAAATCCCCGCTCACAGTGGCGACTCCACTAGGGATAAGAGAAGTTGATTCCGTTGGTCTTTATATTATTCTATTCTTTCTTATAATGATATTATCTGTAATATCCCGGAATAGACCCTAAGAGTTTTGGAGTTATTGTTGTTGTATTTGGATTTAATGTATATGTGTATATGGGAATTATAAAGATAATATATATAAGACATATACATATACATCATATATACATGGGATATAAAATGGTGTAGGGAAAGTGAATTGTATATATATTTGTATAATTAAGTAATAATAATAATGATAATAAGGACAAAAAGAAAAGAGAAGAAGAAAGTCAAAGAAAGAATATGTGGTGGAGATTTAAAGTATTATTATTATTATTATTATTATTATTTATATATATATATATATAAGATAAGAACGGAAGAAGCAAGAAGTTTCTTTCTTCTTCTTCTACTTCTTCTTCTTTGTGGTCGAGAGAGAGAGAGAGAGAGAGAGAGAGAGAGAGATGATGATGATTTTGAGAAGATTGAAGATTTTTATTCAAGATTTGGCAAATAACCAAGTAAGTATTCATTCCTTTACATTGATTTCTATGGTTTGAGTTTGAATTTGATGTGGGTAGTTATGAGGATGATGATGAATTGTTGAGATTATTGAATAAGTGTTTAGTGTTAATGAAGTGGGGATTTGAGTAGTTGATATATGAGTGATGTATGTTGGTGTTTAAGGAAGTTGAAAATATAGAATATATGAGTTTGGTTATTGAATATTTGTATTGGAATTCAAGTATCTTATTATTTGATTTGATTTAGGTTTTGAAGGAAATAGATTGCTTTAAATTAAATGGGTGAAGAGATCTTGGAAGGTAAAGTGAATAGATTGAGAATGGTTCTTAAGGTAAGTAAACTACCTAAATTCATCTATTAATAAGATATTGAAACTTAACACATATTCATTTGTAAATGTGTTAAGGAATTGAATGTTTGGTTGATGTGTTTTAGCAAGGTGAATAATGTGAGAAATATGTAAATTATGTGTTTAGGACATTGATTATGTTCATTTGTGTGGTGTCATATTATGTATGAAGTGTTTGAGTGCAACCAAAGGGGATTTATAAATGTTAGGGGCTTAAATTCATGTGTGACACGGCCAAAAACAAGGAGAGACACGGCCAAGTCAAGGGAATTGGTTTGATTTTGGAGAGACACGATCACAGTCTCAACCGTGTTCTCTGCCCGTGTTTGTCACTGCCAGATTTTTGTGGAGAGACACGGCCGTGTCCCTTGCCCGTGTCTGTGACTGTATGATTTTTGTTATATGAAATGTGTAGTATTTGAGATAAATGATTGTGTATTTGAAAGATGAAAAGCTATGATATGAATTGAGATATGATGATTTAAATGATATGAGAAGCCATTGTGATTGGCTATGATGATTTAAATGATATGAGAAGCCATTGTGATTGGCTATGATGATCTAAATGATATGAGAAGCCATTGTAATTGGCTATGATGATTTCAATTGAAAATGAAATTTATAATGAACTCATAAATGAATTGTGTGTCTAATATGTTATTCATTTTTAGAGTTTTGTTGTTGGTGGCATGCCTAATAGTAACAATCTCTTGAAGTTAGGTTGGTTTGATCCTTGAAGCCAAGTTGGGTTGAAGTTTAACATGTTTTACTCCCCTTGAAGCTTGGTTGGGTCAAAACCTTGAAGCCTAATTGAGATGTTACCACCCTTGAAGCTAGGTTGGATTGGTTCTTGAAGCCAAGTTGGGTTGATACTTAGCATGCTTTGTTCCCCTTGAAGCTTGGTTGAACCTTAATCCTTGAAGCCTAGTTGGGATAATGATAAATGTGATAATTAAACCAAAACATTAACTCTGAAAGTGGAATGGCATATTAGTGTTCTTGGGCCCATGTGTGTGTTTGTATATATATATATATATATGTGATTCCTGAATAATGAAAATGAATAATGAGATATATGTTTGTCCTTGTTTTAATGTGAACTATGGAAGGAAATTAATGTTGTGTGATATATAGTGATAACTATGGAATGAGATGCATACAATACATAAGTGAATTATTGAAGATGAGTATAGCTTGAGAAGCTATGTGAAATGATGAGTTTATGATATGTAAATTGTATATGATGATATATGATGTGTGAAATGTATATGAATGTGGAAATAGTGGATATTGTTTCATGAAGACTTTGATAAGTCATTGGATTGTGAATTACTGAAATAAAATGTATGAATATGTATATTGGTAAAACATTAGTAGAAGTATATATATATGAAAAGTATAGCCAAAAAGGGAAAAACATGGTAAGAAAATAATGACATAATAAGTTAAAATGAAAATATGATTTTCTCTATTGTATGTGTATATGATTTATTTGTATTACTAAGCTCTCGGGCTTAGCACGGTTGTGTGATCGCGCAGGTGATTATGCGGTTGATCGGGAAATCAAGCAGTTATGCCACGAGAAGGGTAAGAGTGTTCTGAGACCAACTAGAAGGTGATGCATACATGTAAAGTTTAATTTTGTTATATTATTCACAATCATATATTCATATGTATAATGATTTACTAAATGTTATTAAAATTAAAAAGATAGTATTGTTTGAACTTGGATAAGATTTTTAAATTAAAACTAGAAGTGAAATTCTTACACTCTATATACGTATTGTATGTATACTAGGTATATGTATAGTACCTATATAGAGTATGAGGGTGTTACATTATCCATTGCATCATATTAGTTTGCATCGTGTGCGTGAGTTAGGACGCCCGTGTTACCCGTATTGTGTTATGTAAGGGATACCATACTTTCACTCAAGGTATGGAGATCGAGCATGGCATAACCACTCATAGCCTCGTACCATTTGGTATATACTTGCTATGGGAACCTAAGCCTTTTAACCCAAAGACTAAAGCTCATGTAATTGGCCTAGTTACTTTCCTTAGGTTTTACCCCAAATGCATGTTGTTTGACTATGGTTAGTTTATCTTAGTCTAAATCTTGGCCAATTTGGTTTGTTCTTTTTCTAATATGACCTAAGTATATTGTAAGCTCAAAATAAATTTTTCTTAAAGCCCAAAAGACCAAAACTAATTTTAAAAATTGAAACCATACCACCATTACTTGATGAAGAAGAACTTTAAGGAGTGTAGGTTTATACATCTGTCAAGAGAAGAAAATCAGATGGCTGATGCCCTAGCCACATTGGCTTCAGTATGGGAAAATCCTGCCAGCTTATTCCTTAAGCCTCTGATCTTGACTAGTTCATCAACTCCTCGCTATGAATATGAGACAATCATGGAAGTTGATACGGACCATGATGCATGGTATGATACTATAAGGCCATTTTTGGAGGAAAGAGAATACCCGCCGGGGGCAACAAAGAAAGAGAGAAGAGCCATAAGGAGGTGGTAATTGCAATACATCACCTTCCATGGAGAGTTATATCGAAGATGGCCTGATGGGGGTGCATTTGAGATGTTTAAGAAAGCCTGAAGTGGAGTGCATCATGTCAGAAATACATGCAGGAAGTTGCAGTCCGCACATGAGTGGTTTGGCCCTAGTTAAGAAGATTATTCAACAAGGTTACTATTGGTTGACCATGGAGAAAGACTGTATTGAGTTTGTAAAGAAGTGCCAGCAATGTCAGATGTATGGTAACTTGAATCATATGCCTCCTGAAGAACTGCATTCAATGTCTTCACCCTGGCCATTTGCCACCTGGGGTATCGACATTATAGGAGAAATAAATCCGACAGCCTCAAACGGTCACCATTTCATTGTAGTAGTAGTTGATTATTTTTCAAAATGGGTCGAAGCTGAATCCTTCAACAAGCTGGGTGCAAGTCAAATGGCTAGGTTTATTGAAAAGAATCTCATCTGCAGATATGGGGTCCCGCACAGTGTGATATCAAACAACGGAGTACAGTTTCAAGGAGCAGTTAAGGATTTATTCTTCAAGTACTAAATCCATCATCATCGATCCTCTCCTTATAGACCAAAAGCTAATGGTGCAGTAGAAGCCACGAACAAGACAATTAAGCAAATTCTGTCCAAGATGACTAGGACTTACAGAGACTGGCCAGAAATGTTTCCCTTTGCTTTATGGGATATGGGACGAGTGTGCGAACACCTACTGGAATGACACCATTCTCTTTGGTTTATGGGATGGAAGTGGTATTGCTAATTGAGATTGAGATCAAGTCATTAAGAGTAGTCTTGGAAGCTGAACTGCCTGAAACGGAATGGGTAGCAAGCAAATACACACAATTAGCTCTATTAGAAGAGAGAAGGTTAAAAGCACTGTATCATCACCAACTGTATCAAAAGAAGATAGCTCGGGCCTACAATAGAAGGGTTAAAATCAGAAAATTCAGAGTTGGGGATTTGGTGTTGAAGCAATGTAAGCCTAATGTATCTGATCCAAGAGGGAAGTTTAGACCTAGCTAGGAAGGGCCATATGTTGTGAAACAGGTCATGAGCAAAGGTGCGGTGAAGTTATCAGACATGGATGGGAATGAATTTAGTGAGCCAATAAATATTGATAGGTTGAAGAAGTTTTATGTATGAAAAATAAAAAAGAGAGAGCTCGCTAGGTTGAAAACCCAAAAAGGGCGGCCTAGGCAAAAGTTAGAGCAGTCCGCTAGTTCCGAAAATCCAAAAGGGCGGGCTAGGCAACAATTAGGGCTAATGAGAGGAAATCGTCAATTAGAAAACCCGAAAGGGCTAATTGGCAACAGGAGTGATCTTGTGTATACTGGCTTTATGTTTGGTTCTTCCCCAATTTAATAAAACAGAATTAATGTTAAAATTGTTCTATGTGCACTGTTATAAGTATTTGATCAGATATGGATGAAATAAATAATCAAAATTGCAAAAGGTGATGACAAATTATAAATGGAAAAGAAGCATCTTTTATTACTTTAGTTATTTTTCATCCTAACAAAACACTTTCTAAATTGACAAATGTAAAAGCTATGGCAATTGATAAGTGTAACGTGCAGGCCAGCTTTGCCTCAGCCGATCCAAGTAGGCTTCAGTCAAGCAAGGCATGTCTAGGTCAGGAGCAAAGTCAGAATCACGAGGCTCAACTCCATACTGACTCCCAAGTCGGCGAGGATCATAGCATATATCTTGATGAAGAGCAGCAAGAGGAACGTACATCAAGTATGTCCGCATGGTGATACGAGAAATCTTCTACCAAGGTACCAACCAACGGATATTGACTTCAGAGCGTGAATGGATCCAGTCAACCCAGTTAGCATATGAAGAAGCAGGATGGAGTAGCTTCCTAGCAGAATGATGACGTGGCAGGTATCTGGCAAAATCTATGGAGGGAGTATCAAGTAAACAAAGACGCTCCTGAAGCCAAATCTGTGAAGAAAGAATTAAATTTTAAAAAAAGAGTCCGCTAAGTTGAAAACCCGCAAGGGCAGCTTAGGCAAAAATTATGACAGCTCACTAGTTCCGAAAACCCGCATGGGCGGACTAGGCAAAAGTTAGAGCAATAAAAAAAACCTAAATTGAAAACCCGAAAGGGTAGTTTAGGTAATTATCTGAAGTAGCAACAGACTCCCAGTCAGTCTTTTTGACAATCCTGATTTAAATCGCTCTAATCCAACTAAGGTCTCGGCTAAAATCATAGGTACCGGCGACAAGCCTCCTTCCATTTGATCCATGATATCCAATACTCGTGGGTCAATGTCGCCGTCAGAAGAAATAAGCAAGAATTAGCCGAGCAAGCAAAGACAAAGCTTGCATCCCCATGCCTTAGTAGGAGCCAAATAAGAGAAACAAAAATCAATCAAAGGAGCAAGTAGAATTTTTTCACCTCTCATCAACTGAAGAACTTCGGGTTTTGGAATTAGAAATAACATCTGCATTTTCTGTTAAGTTTTGGAAATCAATGTGGGTAATGCCATTTGTTGATTATTGGGATGTCCAAGGATGGCCTCAAATTCTTCAATCAAGGGACACATTTTAAAGCCATTAATTCTAAATACCCTAGAATTCGTATCCCACAGGGAAGCCATGGCATGTAAGAAGGAGTGGCCCAATTTGACATTTTAAAACATCAAGTTTTGACCATGAAATTTTCTTCCAATGGTTGGCATCCATATTCTTAAATAGAATTTTATTTTCTTTAAATGTTGCTCGGTCATGGTTGATGAATAAAGGGGAATCAAAATTGCTAGAGGGAGTCTTCACGTTGAAAGAGGGAGATTTTTGGTTTATGAATTGAAATATGGCATGCAAGGTGATTTATATAGAAGAAAATAAACCTTTTCCAAAAGTGAAATGGAAAAGATGATGGGAAAGGATAAGACCATATGGCATAAGGAAAGGAAGTGGCAATGAATTTCCTTTACCATATTGGATTTGGTTTAACAAAAGAAGTGGATATTAATTATGATGTACTATATATATATATAAAATAAATAACCAAAACCTTACGGCCCCTAGAAATTTTCTGCCTGCGAAATAGCTTACGGGCCCGCTTTGCGGGCGCTGCTGCAACCAGCTGCAGCAGATTTTTTGGCCAGTGCAGTTTTTTCGCAGCAGTTTTTTTTCGGCAGCGCAAATTTTCCGACGCAAATTTTTCAAAAACTAATCCAATTAGGTTTTGGTTTCTTTTTTTTTATTAATATTACTTACCTTAACTAATTAGGAATAAACAACCTCAAACCACTATAAATAAGGATCAAAGACAATTAAAAAAGGAGGAGGCAAAAATCCAAGAGTAGTTTGGAAAATTTGAAACCAAATCAAGGAAGGAAAAGAAGAAATTCAATTCAACTTTTTTCTGGAATAGCAGTAGCACGATTGAGAGAATTCAAAGGCAAAAAAAAGCTTGTCTTTGGAGCTAGTTCATCCAAGAAGAATTGTTTTTGGAGAAATCATCAAAAGAAGGTATGTGTTAATTAATTTTCTTTAATTGTTTTTTTACACAGTAGCAAATCTATGAAATCAAAATTAAAAACCTTTGAACTTTAATTTAGTTTTTCTAAAGCAAAAAAAAACCTTATTTCGTTGGTTTATCTTCCAAAAGGCTTAAAATTGTTATTTTTTCTTTTTAAAAATCTTAAAACTCTAAATGAACATATTTTTCAACAAAACTATGATGTAAATTCCGATTCTTTTAAAATTTTAAAGTAGGCTCTATTTCATTCAAAAAGTCTTCTAAAACATCTTTTCTACTTATAAAAACTTTAATTTATTTGTTTAAATTCATAAAACTTCATGAAATTATCAAATTGATTTCTAAAACCCTAAAAATTATTCACCACCCGTGACCCTACTTCTAAATCCTAAAATCCAAAATTCAACTTTTAAACCCAAATAATGAACACTAACCTTTTTAAAACCTTAAACCCTAATTTTTATGAACCCTAATCTTTTTAAAACATTAAAAAACATAAAAACATAAAAACCTAAATTTTACACAGTAGCTTAGGAACCCAATAACAAAAAACCACAAATTAAAGTATTTTAAAGTGTTTAAAACCCTAGTTTCATGATATCATCATTCAAACCTTAATTTTTTTAATCAAAGAGTCTTACCAACCCTTTAAAATATAAAACCCTAATTTATTTTAATTCCATAAAAAGTCACAGTAGCCATAATTGGACTTTTATTTGCTTTATTCAATTCCATACTTGATTATGCTTTGATTTATTTCTTATGCTTTAATTTATTTAATTTCAATACTTGATTTAGCATGGATGGATGTTTATTTTATATTTTGATTAATAGCTTTGATGAATGATTTATTTATGATGAATGATTATTTACTTTTATCAATTAATTTAGATTTCCAAAAGTTGTAAGAGGTATGTTTCCACTTGGTGGGTACCTCATTAGTTAAACATCATGTAATTTAATTTGCTTTTCTATTTTAGAACCTATGTAAAGGGCATGTTTCTACCTTTTTGGTGGGTGTCCTATTTAGGCATATGATGTAAGGACATGTTTCCATCCTTGGATGGGTGTCCATTTATTTGCTTTGTTTGGACATTGCTTTGATTTTAATATATTGATGATTTCTTTTAATTATTGTGTGTAATATGGATAATGTTATTATATTTAAGAATTTTATAATATTAAGACTTGTAAAGGAGGCCGATTCCAATGAACTGGGCGTTGTGGGAGTGCTGGGCCATTTCTCACTTCCCCACACGTACCCAACTTTCCGAACCCATTAAGGGGTTGGGGATTCCTTAGGAATCGAGTCATCCACTCCTTTCTTTTTCCCGGCCCATCCAGGTGGCGACTCCATTTTCTCTGGACTTAGGTCCGTGTTCTCTAAGGCCCTAAGCCTAAACAGTGCCGAAGTCGCAAGAACCATTCCACTAGGAGTGGGGGCGAAAATTCCCGCTCATAGTGGCGACTCCACTGGGGATAAGAGAAGTTGATTCTGTTGGTCTTTATATTATTCTATTCTTTCTTATAATGATATTATCCATTGCATCATATTAGTTTGCATCGTGTACGTGAGTTAGGATGCCCGTGTTACCCGTGTTGTGTTATGTAAGGGATACCATACTTTCACTCAAGGTATGGAGATCGAGCATGGCATAACCACTCATAGCCTCGTACCATTTGGTATATACTTGCTATGGGAACCTAAGCCTTTTAACCCAAAGACTAAAGCTCATGTAATTGTCCTAGTTACTTTCCTTAGGTTTTACCCTAAATGCATATTGTTTGACTGCGGTTAGTTTATCTTAGTCTAAATCATGGCCTATTTGGTTTGTTCTTTTTCTAATATGACCTAAGTATATTGTAAGCTCAAAATAAAATTTTCTTTAAGCCCAAAAGACCAAAACTATTTTTAAAATTTTTCAAGATGGTCTTTGGACATAATTCATGACTCCAATATGTGAAACCTTAAATCCTAAATACCAAACCTTAATAAACTTGATTGAGAAACCCTAAACCAACCTGTTTTGATTTAAAAACCCTAGTTTAGAAAAATCATAATTTGTATAAATACAAAACCCTAGTTTAGGAAAAACCCTAATTTTCTAACAAAATCATATCTTGTAAACCGTCTACCTTTTGGGGGCACTGCCCCCGATCCCCCGCAGTATGCGATTCCTCGTTAATGGGGTCAATATTTATTTATGGATTATAATTCCTGTGATTTACTTTAATTTCTTTTATTAAACTCTAATTTATTATTTTTGTGATGATTAAACTGTGTTTCAATTATTTATTTTTCTATGAATGGTTAAATGGAATTGCAATTTTTATTTGGATTTTAAGGATTGTAAAAGGTATGTTTCCACACTATGTGGGTGTCTTATTTAGTTTGTTATTTAATTTATTTCATGGATTTTGGAATTATTGTAAAGGACATGTTTCCACTAATTGGTGGGTGTCCTATTTTATTTATTTGTATGAACATTTGGACATTTATAAGGGCATGTTTCCATCTTATATGCATGCCCATCTTTTGATTGATTTATTTTAATTAATGTTTTATTTTATTGCATGTATTATGGATGATATTTTAATAAGTTAAGAATTTAATAATAGTTAGACCTGAAAAGGAGGACGGTTTCAATGAATTGGGCATTATGGGGGCGCTGGGTCACTTCTCACCTTTCTCATGCATACCCAACTTTTTGAACCTAATAGGGGGTTGGGAATTCCTTAGAAATTGAGTCATCCACCCCTTTCTTTTTTTTCCCAGCCCATCCGGGTGGTGACTCCATTTTCTCTGGGTTTAGGCCCGTGTTCTCTGAGGCCCTGAGCCTAACACTTCTGGAGTCGCAAGAACCATTCCACCAGGAGTGGGGGCAAAAATCCCCGCTCACACTATGCATACCCAACTTTGAAAAAATCCCCACTCACACTATGCATACCCAACTTTTTGAACCCAATAAGGTTGGAGATTCCTTAGGAATCAAGTCATCAACCCCTTTCTTTCTTCCTGGCCCATTCGGGTGGCGGCTCCATTTTCTCCGGGTTTAAGCCCATAATCTTTAAGACCATGAGCCTAACAGTGTCGAAGTCATAAGAACCATTTCACAGGGAGTGGGGGTGAAAATCCTTGCTCATGTGGCGAATCCACTAGGGATAAGAGAAGTTGATTCTGTTGGTCTTTATATTATTTTATTCTTTCTTATTATGATATTATCCATTGCATCTCTTAGATTGCATTGTGTACATGAATTAGGATGCCTTGTGTAACCCGTGTTATGTTTGTGAAATTGATTCCATACTTTGATTCAAGGTATGAAGATCGAATACTACATAACCACTCATAGCCTTGTACCTTTTGGTATATAGTTGCTATGGGGACCTAAGCCTTTTCAACCCAAAGACCAAAGCCCATGTAGTTGGCCTAGTAACTTTCATTAGGTTTACCTAAAATGCTTGCTATTGACTATGGTTAACATGTTTTGGTTTGAGTTATGGTCCATTTGGGTTGTCTTTTTCCTAATAATACCTAATTATAGTGAAGGCCCATAATTATTTTTTTAGACCAAATTTTTTTTAAGTCCAAAGCCCAAGTCATTTTCAAAAATTTTTAAATAATTTGGGTCAACAATTTTTTTCCTATGGCCCAAGTATGAAGCCCAAAATTAAATTTTGAAACAAACTTTTTATAGTTGGCTTCTAAATATTTTCAAAATAATTTTATTGGGCCTTAAAACTCTTTTTAATGGACCAAACCTTTTCTTTAAATGGGCATGCAATTAGTTTGGTCAATTATGGAATATTAAAATTGATTATGGGCCTAATTTATACTAAGACTTGTTATTCATGGGCTTTGTGAGCGGGAATTTTCGTCCCCACTCCCGGTGGAATGGTTCTTGCGACTTTGGCACTGTTATGCTTAGGGCCTTAGAGAACACGAGTCTAAATTCGGAGAAAATAGAGTTACCACCCGGACAGGCCGAAAAAAATGGGGTGGATGACTCGATTCTTAAGGAATCCCTAACCTCCTAATGGGTTTGAAAAGTTGGGTACATGTGGGGAAGGTGAGAAATGGCCCAGCACCGCCACAATGCTCGGTTCATTGGAACCGGCCTCCTTTTTAGGTCTTAATATTATAAAATTCTTAAATATAATGATATTATCCATACTACATGCAATAATTAAAATAAAGCATCATTGTATTAAAATCAATGCAATGTTCAAACAAAACAAATAAATGGACACCCATCCAAGGATGAAAATGTGTCCTTTCATCGTCCAATGTCTAAAACTAAATAGGACACCCCACCAAAATATGGAAACGTGTCCTTTACATTAATTCCAAAATATAAAAAACAACTTAAATTACATGAAAATTAATTAATGAGGTACCCAATCATGAAAACATACCTCTTACAATTTTAATAAATAAATAATAATTGAAAAAATATTCATCCGTGATAAATTAAATAAACCAAACATAAAAATTAAATAAAATCATCAAGGCATATAATAAACTACATAATCAAATCTAAAATTAACTAAAGTATTAAATATATAAATTTAGGGTTTACATCTTAAATTAAAGTTTTTAAAATTTTAATAACTAAATTAGGATTTAAAATAAAGAAAGTTAAACACAAAGACTTATAATACACAAATAAATATTGACCCCTTTGACGAGCCCATAGCCAATTAGTGGGAGGGGGTCAAGGGGGCAGCGCCCCAGAAAATTTTGAAAACTGGTCTTTAGTGTTGTAGGTTTTGGTGTTGAAAATTTTGAAAACTAGTTTTAGGGTTTAAGGAAAATATGATTAGGGTTTAGGGTTTTGATAAAAACATGGTCACTGTGTATTTCAAATTAGGCTTTGGATTTTAATATCCACTACTGTGATGAATAAAACAAACGTGAATATGATTACTGATTTGTTTGAATGTCTAGTAAATTAATGCATGATATAACAATAATGTAACTATTATAATTTAAATGAATTAAATATAACAAATAAATCTTCGTTCGTTGGCTCTACCGAATTTAAAGAGTTTGAATCAATGTAATATCCTCATTTATGCCCTAGAAGTTTTGCATATTGTTGTTGTTGTTATTGTTGTTGTTATTGTTATATATTGGATTGAATGTATATGATGGGATAAGAAAAGAAATTGGGAGGAGAATGCTTGTGTATATGTGTATTGGGAAAGATTTAGGGTTTAGAGAGAATGGTATATGTTGTGTATATGATGATATATATAACATATAAATTGGTCAAATGAAGAGTCAAAGTGTTGGTTAAGTGGAAGAAGATATTTTTGTGTTAAGTGTGTAATTACATATAAGGGCTTAGATAAGACAAAAAGTTAGTTATATGATTGAGGGCATTTTGGTATTTGCTTGGATAAGAATACTTGGTGGAGATTAAAAGCAAAAATTGACTTTGTGTCTTCATCATTTTCTTCTTTCTTCATGAAGTGGCCGGCTCTCCATTAACAAAAGGGAAAGATAAGTGTTCTTGATGCTAGAAGTGTATTGAAGAAGTAATCCAAGGTTTTGACAAAGGATTGGTGGAAATTCTTCTTCTAAAGTAAGTATTCTCTTGTTTTCTTTGTTTATTTGGAAGTTTTGTTGGAAGTGAATAAGGGTTTGGTGATTTTGTGATTTGGTGGGTTTGAGATGTGTTGTGTTGTGTTTTCAAGTGTTTAATTGATTTTAAGTTATGAGTTTAATTTAAGGTAAGTTTTCTCTTGTTACCCTTGTTATTTTGAAGTTATGCTTGAGTTGAGTTGTGGTTTGATGATGATATGATTCAATTGCTTATGGTGTGATTTTAAGTATTGATATTGTTTGATAGATGAGAAGTTGAACAGGTGAAGGTGTTGGAAGTAATTGTGTTGAGTTTGAGTTAGGGTTTTGAATTGGTAAGAGTTGTTTATGTTATTTTTGATTGATTATTTTTGTTGATCTTTGTGTTGGTTGTAATTGTGTTGTGGTATCAAAAATGTTATTAATGTGTTTGGAAGATGTAAATAAGTGTTGAGGATGTTGATTGTGTCAATTTGAATGAGGTTATGTTGTGTATAATGTGTTTGAAGTTAAACAAAATAAAGTTTGTTAAATTTAGGGTTTATGCATGAGACACGTAATTTGGGACGGTCGCTATTATTGAAGTGCGGTCGCGACTTAGACCGAACTTCTGACCGCGAAACCTACTGTGATAAGGTTTCATCTTTGATTGTGAAGTGCGGTTGCGACTTAGACTGAACTTCTGACCGCGAAACCTACTGTGTTAAAGTTTCATCTTTTGATTGTGGAGGACGGTCGCGACTTAGCCTGGTGCGACCGCTATAATCGTTCTGTTCTGTTTTATTTGAAGTAAGTAAAGGATGTAAAGCATGTTGCTTATATGATAATTTAATGTGACTTGTGATTGATTATGATGATTTAAATGATATATGAGGCCATTGTGATTGGCTATGAGGATTGTAATGAAATAAGACATGATATGAGACAATGCCATTGTGTTTGGCTATGATGAATGATGCTATATGAGATATAATGTGATTCAATGGAGATAAATGAGGCATGTTTGCCTAAATGATAATGAGAATTGAGAATGAAATCTAAATGAATTGTGTGGCTAATGTGTTATTCCATTTTCAGAGTTTGTTGTTGGTGGCATGCCTAATAAGTGTAACAATCTCTTGAAGTTAGGTTGGATTGTATCCTTGAAGCCTAATTGAGATGTTACCACCCTTGAAGCTAGGTTGGATTAGTTCTTGAAGCCAAGTTGGGTAGAAGCTTAGCATGCTTTGCTCCCCTTGAAGCTTGGTTGAACTTGATCCTTGAAGCCTAGTTGGGTATATGATATTGATAAATGTGATAACAAACCAAAGCATTAACTCTGAAAATTGAATTGCATATTAGTGTGTCTTGGGCCCATGCTTGTCTTTGTTTAGTGTTGTTTATGGATTGTTTAATGATTAGTTAATGAAGTATGAGAAAAGATATTGAAATGTGATATGCATATATTTATATGTTGAATTATGAAATGTAAAGGTATGATGTTAGCTTTGCATATAAATGGTTACATGTATAATATGAATTGAGAATTGACATTGTATTGTATTAAAGCATACCAATAGCATGTTTTATCTTACTAAGCCGTTGGCTTAGCGCGATAGTGTTTAATCGCGCAGGTAATAGAGTTGATAGAGTTGAACCCGGTAGTTCTTCAAGACCAAGGGAGAGTAGACCTTGAGGAACCCATTTTTGGGAACTTAAAGATCAAAGCAGACTTGCCAATCATGTATACTTCTTTATATTTTGTAAAGAAATGTTTAATGTGTAAATATGTAATTATTTTATAACTTCCGCTGTGTAATATTTAAATATATATATATATACATAACTAATATGTTTTGTTTTATAAGTAAATGATCTATTTTTCTATAATGTATGATGATAAGGGTATTGTATCAAGTTTTAAAGTGTTCTAAATGTTAAGAGAAATGTAGCATTCCTATGTTTGGTGCACATATGCTACATTGTTGTGGTTGTGGTGTGTGTGTGCATTGGATATGGGGGTGTTACAATCAAGCTTTGTTTGTTCATATTTGCTACTGCCTGAATCAATTTATTTCTTCGGTTGAAGTTTGGCAATTTGCACTTGCCTTAACACTGCCTTGATCATGATTACTGACCGTTTTTTTGTTTTAATTATCAGTTCTCATCTCTATTGCTCCTTTCTTACTCTCTGTCTGTGTTGTTCTTTTTTTGATAATTAGGGTTTTGTAAAACTGCTACCATCTCTTTTTCTTTACTGCCAAATTCTTCCTCCCATCCTCCTTTTTTGTGTTTTTTTAATGTGGTATTTATAGGCAATTAAAAGGAAAAAACCTAGTATGTTAAGAAAATTTAAAACTATTAAGAAATAAAATTCAAAACGAGTAAAATAAGGTTTTGGCAAAAATCGGCAGTGCGCATGAGCTGGCTGTTGGACCTGCGAGGATTGCTTGCGGACTGGTGAGGGTGTGAGAGATTTGCTGTGGGTTGGTGAGGAATAGGCTTGCTGGCGCGTGGAGCGAACTGGCTGGGGCACCGATTCTGCCATCACCGATTCTGCCGTAGCTGAATTTTTTATTTTTTATTTATATATATATATTTTTAAAAAATAAATATAATTAATAAATAATAAATATTATTAAAATGAAATAAAATGAATAATAAATAATAAGTAAAATAAATATTATATTATTAAAACAAATAATAAATATTAAAATAAATAATAAATACCACAAAAATTATTTTGGACTGTTTTAAAATCTTTGGACTGGATTGGGTCAAAAATTAAGGGTCTACAGTTTGCCCCCCTACTTGAACGATCTGACTACAACAAAAGAAAGTGAAAATTAATGTGATTTTTGACTGAGTTTAGAGGCAAACTGGACTCCGTATCCAAGGTTGGTTTGAGTTCTGGACTCAAAACAATTTGGGTTCTGGACCCGAGATGAGTTTTGGACTAAAAAATAATTTTGATCTGGACCTGAAGTAAGTTCTGAATTTAAAAATAATTTGAGTTCTGGACCCGGGGTGAGTTTTGGACTAAAAAATAATTTGGGTTCTGGACTCAAATATAATTTGAGTTCTAGACCCAAGGTGAGTTATGGACTCAAAAATAATTTGGGTTCTAGACCCGAGGTAAGTTTTGGACTAAAAAATAATTTGGGTTCTCGAGTCGGGGTGAGTTCTGGACTAAAAAATAATTTGGATTCTAGACCCGAGGTAAGTTTTAGACTCAAAGATAATTTGGGTTCTGGACCAGAGGTGAGTTTTGGACTAAAAAATAATTTAGGTTCTGGACCCGAGGTGGAATTTGATTTACCTTTTATCAGTTGAGAATTCTAGCTGCTTTGGCTGTTCCATTCTTTAATGGATTGTGGGTCTTCACCCTCAAAATGGATCTTCATCCTTGGCATCGGGTCTTCAACGATGAAAATGGATCTTCATTCTTGAAAATTAAGTCTTCACCCTTGAAATTGGATCTTCATCCTTTAAGCTGGATCTTCATCCTTGGAATCGGGTCTTCACCCTTTAAACTAGATCTTCATCCTTTGGACTTTGGGTCTTCACCCTTCAAAGTGCATCTTCATCCTTGGCGTTGGATCTTCACCCTTTAAACTGGATCTTCTGTAACACCCTGATACCTTATATAAGTACTATACATATACCTGGTATACATACGGTAAGTATATAAAGTATAAGGATGTCACTTTTCGTTACCTTTTTAAAACCTGTAAAAGAATTCCAAACCATAATACGTTAATTTAAATAACATTTACCAAATCATTATCTTTATCAAAACTTCATTTATACATATAACTATTTTCTCGTCATAAATACATCAATATAAAAGTTATACATGTATGCATTACTCTCTAGTTGGTCTCGACAAACTTTTACTCTTCTCGTGGCATAACGAAAAACTTCATATCTTCCACCTATTTACCTGCGCGAATACACACCCGCGCTAAGCCCGAGAGCTTAGTAGTCCAAATATAAAATACAACATATAGTATAGAGTATTAACATATAATGATATATCAATTCAATGTATAGTTAGTTCTTATCATATTTTCTTTTCTTTTTAATTGCATCTTTCATATATCCTAGTTAATTTCATATATGATGTATATATACATAATATTATCACTAACCCCAATCCATCACCAATACTCAAAATCAATATATTAATATACCCACATTATATGTATCATACCAATCATGAATCACATTTCAAATGCTCACAATAATATTGCAATACACACATTACATATCATACCAATTATGAATCACATTTCCAATGCTCACAATAATATTGCAATACACGCATTACATATCATACCAATTATGAATCACATTTCCAATGCTCACAATAATATTGCAATACACACATTACATATCATACCAATTATGAATCACATTCCCAATGGAATCCACCATAGATCTCATTACTCATTTATTTCAACACTTGTATTTCACCTTGGTAATAAAGACAGACTCGGGCCCAAAACACTAATATGCCATTCGACTTTCAGAGTTAATGCTTTGGTTTAATTATCACATTTATCATTATCCCAACTAGGCTTCAAGGATTAGGTTCAACCAAGCTTCAAGGGGAACAAAGCATGCTAAGTATCAACCCAACTTGGCTTCAAGAACCAATCCAACCTAGCTTCAAGGGTTGTAACATCTCAATTAGGCTTCAAGGGCTAGACCCAACCAAGCTTCAAGGGGAGTAAACATGTTAAACTTCAACCCAACTTGGCTTCAAGGATCAAGTCCAACCTAACTTCAAGAGATTGTTACTATTAGGCATGCCACCAACAACAAAACTCTGAAAATGAATACCATATTAGACACACAATTCATTGATCATTCTATCATCAATATCATTCACAATTCTCATCATCATTTAGGCAAACATGCCTCACATATCTCAATTGAATTGTCATAGCCAATCACAATGGCTTCATCATGGCCAACTACAATGGTTTCACAACATATCATATCTCAATCCATATGATACATATTATATCATTGATATAACATTTCAAAATATATTATTCATATAATACATTGCCATTCACAATGCATATAACATAACATTTCATCTTTTCCCAAAACACATTAACACCATTCATTATTAGAGCATTTATCATAACAAATTGCACATACCTTAAGAATGATCCTTATTTCTTCTTACCTTTCCCATTTCATATTTCATCCTTTATATTTATATATATATATAGCAATTTACATTATTCATTTACATCCACAATATAATAGAGTATTTAACACGTTCATCCAAATGTGTTAAGGTTCAAAGACATATAAGGATATACAATCAAATAGGGTTCATGCTTACCTTTTTAATGATCTTCACATCCTTCACATCATTCAATCATCACCTTAATCAAATTATATTAACAATATAATACACCCCTTAACACATTTGCAAACAAATGTGTTAAGTCTCAAATCATGTAAATAAATACAAACATATAAATTGGTACTTAACTCAAGAACTATTCCCATCCATCTATACATTTCTTTTTTTCCAAGAATTCTCCACATTTAGGTTAATGCAACACAATTTCTTCAAAACCTAATCCAAAGATCATTATTCATAGGTTTAGAATCATCCACATACATTTGTTTAGGTCATTCTTTGTTTACAAAGTATTTAGAGTGTATATCAAATGTTTAGGAGCAAAAGACTTTTGAAGAATCAAACAATGCATGAAGAACCAAAACCATTACAGTAGCAAACACACCCAAGGGACACGGCCAAGCTTGTGGCCGTGTCTCTCAAGACCAAAACTTCCCGAGGCAGACACGGGCAAGGACACGGCCGTGTCTCTTAACACAACTTAGGCAGTAGCAAACACATTCAAAGGACACGGCCAAGCTTGTGGCCGTGTCACCCCAAAACCTATCCAACACGGCCAAAATTCTCTAGACTTGGCCGTGTCTCTCAAAGATAATAAGTCTTGGCCGTGTCACTCAAGAACAAAACCCTAATTGTGGCCAAAACACTTCTAATGGCATTTAGACACAATATGCACAACATAAACTCAATCCAATGGATGTAATCAAAGTCATTAACACTTATTTTGCATGTTTAACACAATATTCACAATTAACCATACATTTAATCATTCACCAATTCAAAACCCTAAAACCAACTTAACTCTTGATCCTTCACAATCAACATCCACTTAAACTTACAATCTTCACAACCAAACCAACACCAATTCAACCTTTTAACTTACAATCAATACTAACACTTATAAACACAACTCAAACACACCAAATCACAAAATCAACAAACCCTAATTCACTTCACACAAACTTCAAAATAACCAAGAAAAACAAGAGAGTACTTACCTTAAATGAAAAAATTCCACAAATCTTTAACCAAATCCTTTGTTTCCTTCTTCAATTTAATTCTTGCATCAAGAACACCTCTCTTGCTCTCTCCTTTCTTGAATGGCCGGCACACCAAAGATAAGAAAAGAAAAATAAACAAAAGTCAACTTCCTCTTCTTCTTTAAATCTCCACCAAGAGATTTTAACCAAGCAATTACCTATATACCCTTTTCCATTTAACTTAACTTTTGTCACTTGTATGCCCATAATAGTAATTTCACATATCCAAATAAATATCCTCTTTTATTGACTCTCCCTTTTGACTAATGTATATGTTAGTTATACCACCATATACCCAACATATACATTTCTCTCTACACCTTACTTTCCTTTTTAAAACAACACATACACATTCTCTTATAATTTCTTTCCTCTTTCAAATCAAATATACATTCAATCCAATTAAAACAACAACAATATTCAAGACTTCTAGGGCATACATGGGGATATTACATCTTCATCCTTGGAAATCGGGCCTTCACGCTTGAAATTGGATCTTCATCCTTTAAGCCGGATCTTCATCCTTGGAATCGAGTCTTCACCCTTTAAACTGGATCTTCGTCCTTTGGACGTCGGGTCTTCACCCTTGAAATTGAATCTTTATCCTTTAAGCTGGATCTTCATCATTGGAATTGAGTCTTCACCCTTTAAACTAGATCTTCATCCATTGGACATCAGGTCTTCACCCTTTGAAATGGATCTTCATTCTTTTGACTTCGGGTCATCACCCTTGTAGACTCTTAATTTTTGACCCAGTCCGGTCCGTTATTTTATTTAGTCTAAAATAATTTTTGTGTTATTTTAATTAAATAATATTTATTTTAGTATTTATTTTTTATAATTTTTAAAAAATTAATAATAAAAAATAAAAATAAAAATAAAAATGAAAATCAGCGACAGGAAAATCGGCGACGAAAAAATTCATTGCCGAAAAGGTTGGACGAAATGGCCTGGCCATTTCGCCCGCAGGAATTTCCTGTGGGCGAAATGGCCCGCAACCAGCCTGGCACGCCCTATGCTCGCACCTCGCCTCGCAGCTCTCGCAGCCCATTGCAGTTTTTGCCAGCGAAATTTTTCCAACGCAATTTTTTTCGAAACCAAATTCTATTTGGTTTCGGTTTCCTTTTCCTAATTAATGATAGTTTCCGTAAACAAATTGAATTAATCACCTAAATTTCCTATAAATAAGACTAAAAAAGACATAGAAAGGGGGAAAACTTTTGTAGAAAAAAAAGAAAACTTTGAACTAAGATCGGACTTGGCAGGGAGGAATGATTGGACTTTTGAGAGGAATAAGCAAGAAATCAATCCATCAAAGGCAGCCATCTTGCCTTTGTCTTTATTGATCCAAGAAGCAATTTTTGGTGGAACCAATGTACGAAGGTTTGAATCTCTAATTTCTTTTTTTTACAGTAGCTTTATTTTTTGATTCACAAGATTATACACACAAAACCTTGATTTATAAACATGTAGTAATATTGATCTTTGTTTCAACAACCTAAAAATACTTTCTGTTTCCAAATACCTTAAAACCCTAAATCTTCTTTTCTATTTCCAAAAACCCTAAAAAAAATACTTTTTGTCTCCGAGAACCTTAAAAACCTAAAAATACTTTTCTGTTTCTTCTAAACCCTAAGAACCCTAAATTTATTTCTTCTATGTCCAAAAGGCCTTAATTTGTTACTTTTCTGTTTCCAAAAAATCTTAAACCGTTTTGCTTATTTCCAAAAACTTTATAAAACTCTAAACTATTTTCACAAATCTTAAGACCAAACATATTTTCCAAGACACTAAAAACCCTAAGTCATTTTATTAATTCCCAAAACCCTAATCTCTATTCCAAAAGTTAGTAGCCTTATTTTTTTTGAAGCATTAAAAGCTTTAACCCTAATTAATTCTTCTTTTCAAAATCACACAGTAGCATTATTCTTTTATAAAATAACATTAGTTTCTTCCAATTTCAAAACCTTATTTTCTAAATCTTAAACTTTAAAATCTTAATTTTCAACATCGAAACCTACAATCCTAAAAGCCAGTTTTCAAAATCTTCAGGGTCTGGGCCCCGACCCCGCAAAGGGCGTTGTCCCCTTGACCCTCGCTCACTAACTAGCTAGCGGGACCGCCGTGTGGGCTCGGGTCAATATTTATTTATGTATTATAAATCTTTATGTTTAAATTCCTTTATTATGATTATTCAAAATACAAACCTAAACCCTAGTTTGATTCATTAAAACCTTAATCCATTTCAATTCCCTTAAAACTTACAGAAGCCTAAACCAATAAATTCTAAAACCCTAAACATTAAATAAAGAATCTTAAATAGAAACAGTAGCCCTAATTTATATCTTTACTTGCTTTATTTATTTTCAGATTTAATTATGTAGTTTATTATATGCTTTGATTTATTTAAGTTCAATGCTTGATTTATTTAATTTGTCATGGATGGATGTTTACTTTCTATTTTGATTGATGTTTAATATCTTTGATGAATGATTTATTTATGATGAATGGTTATTTACTTGTATCAATTTATTTAGATTTCCAAATGTTGTAAGAGGTATGTTTTCACTTTGTGGGTACCTCATTAGTTAAATATCATGTAATTTAAAATGCTTTTATATTTTGGACCAATGTAAAGGACATGTTTCTACCTTTCGGCGGGTGTCCTATTAGTTTAGACATGGATGATGTAAGGACATGTTTCCATCCTCGGATGGGTGTCCATTTATTTGTTTTGTTTGGACATTGCTTTGATTTTAATATAACGGTGCTTTATTTTAATTGTTGCATGTAATATGGATAATATTGTTATATTTAAGAATTTTATAATATTAAGACCTGTAAAGGAGGCCGGTTCCAATGAACCGGGCCTTGTGAGGGTGCTAGGCCATTTCTCACCTTCCCCACACGTACCCAACTTTTTCGAACCCATTAGGGGGTTGGGGATTCCTTAGGAATCGAGTCATCCACCCCTTTCTTTTTCCCGGCTAGTACGGGTGGCGACTCCATTTTCTCCGAACTTAGGTCTGTGTTCTCTAAGGCCCCGAGCCTAAACAGTGCCGAAGTCGCAAGAACCATTCCACCGGGAGTGGGGGCAAAAATCCCCGCTCACAGTGGCGACTCCATTGGGGATAAGAGAAGTTGATTCCGTTGGTCTTTTTATTATTCTATTCTTTTTTATAATGATATTATCCATTGCATCATATTAGATTGTATCGTGTGCGTGAGTTAGGATGCCCATGTTATCCGTGTTATGTTATGTAAGGGATACCATACTTTCACTCAAGGTATGGAGATCGAGCATGGCATAACCACTCATAGCCTCGTACCATTTGGTATATACTTGCTATGGGAACCTAAGCCTTTTTACCCAAAGATTAAAGCTCATGTAATTGGCCTAGTTACTTTTCTTAGGTTTTTACCCTAAATTAATGTTGTTTGACTATGGTTAATTTATCTTGGTTTAAATCATGGCTTATTTGGTTTGTTATTTTTCTAATATGACCCATGTATATTTGTAAGCTCAAATAAAATTTTCTTTAAAAGTCTAAAAGATCAAAGCTATTTTCAAAACTTTTCAGAATGGTCTTTGGACATGACCTAAACCCAAAATCCATTTTTTCTAAAATCTTTTTACAATGGGCTTAGAAACAAAATTATTTTCATCCTTTTCTTACAAAGAGCTTGCAAAATATTTAGGTCAATTACGAAATACCAAAAATCAATTGTGAGCCTAGTTTATACTAAGAGTAATTAATCATGGGCTTGTTTTTGGCATGAATCATTAGTTACTTTTTTCAAGTGAGAAATCTATTTATAATAAACCTGTTAATTTAGTTTTAATCCAATATAGTATAAAAGCTACTATAGTTGGTTAAATGAATTAAAACCCAATTAATGGGAATTATTATGAGTTGATTTCCATTTTTAAAAATATAACTATTGGTTAAAACGTCCGAGGGAATTATTCGAAAACAAGATACCCCATGTTGGTATTTTGTTAACCATATACCTAGGAAAAGAGACTCGCCATTCGTGTGTGAATGTTATAAGATTGGAAGGAATGTCCTATTTATCCATGTTTGTTTATTGTTTGCGCATACATGCATATATACATTTGCATCTCATATCATTGATCCTTTTTGGTTCATAGACCTGAAGTACAACAATTCAAGAGCATACAACGATACCACCTACAACATTGATTTTGATTCAAGCGCTTCATTGGAAGGATGGATGCGAACCAGCTAAAGGACATAGTAGATGAAGTTGTCAAAGCTAGGATGGCCGAGCTACGAGATCAATTGGTTGAAATTATGAGGACCCAGTTGATTCAAATTCTAGAGATCATCAACAATGCTAATGAGGCATCTCCAGAAGGAAGGGAAAGGCAGCATCAACGGGGAACATGCTCACTAATAAAGATCTAATGAAAAATGAGAGATCAATCCCTATTCTACAAGACCAATCGAACCATGTGCTACCTAAGTGGAGTAATAAGGACGGCTATCACCCTAGTGGGCAAAGTCAAAAGGAAAAAGAACATGTTGAGAAAAATGCGACAATTGAGCCAATAAAGAAGCTTAAATTTTCAGACTTAAGGGAACCTTTGTCTAACATGTTAGAAAATCTAATGAAAATGGATTTACTACAACCATTGGCACCTCGGCCTCTACATAAGCCTCTACCACCAAATTTTGATGCCAAGGTCTTCTATCAATTCCATCAAATGCAAGGGCATGAGACAGATAAATGTGTTCGATTGAGGAATGAAATCCAAGATTTGATTGACAGTGGAAAGCTGCCTGAGCCTGATAAGCCCAACACTAAGAATAATCCTCTGCCCAAATTTGGAAGGGCACCATCGCTTACAACCTTCATGAAGAGTTTTATCTTGTCACCTTGTCATGATATGGATAGAGAAGCTGCTAAAGATGATATGCTACTAAGCAAGCTTGGACTAACTGTGGATGATGAAGCAATGATCCTTGATGATTAAAAAAAAAATCCTTGCCCTTGATATGTCTAAATAAATGGAGTATCTTCGACTCTAACTCAACAAACTTTTCTTAGCTTGAATGTTGCTTTTCAATTTTACTTTCTTTAATATTTAATTGGAATTATTGTGTTTCTCAAATTTAAATTTGAATAAATTACTTTCATCAAAATTTTTGTTGGTGTCTGTTCATTTTGGTTCTCAACCGATGAGGAATCTAGCTTGATAATTCATGAATTAATATATCTAGGCATCATGACTTTAATGACTTTACTAGATGAGGGAATTGCTCTATAGCATTGAGTTGTGTATGCTTACTTAGAGAGGGCTCCTGCATAATTACCTTTGTCTAGGTCCTAGTCAGTCTTAGAACATGCTTTGACAAACTTTCGAGGCGAAATTGAACTCTACTTATTTAAGGGAGAGATGATCTAGGCATTGTTTGGTTAGCCAACAACTAGTATTCACCCTATTAAATATCAATCCCTAGTTGTTCCTTTGAGCCTTCATAAAATTTTAGCTTTCTTTTCATTGGCATATAACCCCAATAACCTACCCTGAGCTGTTGTGATACTTTTGACAAGTCTTATGATCACTAAGATGAAGAGGCAAGAAGATCAAAGAAAGCAATGATTAGTCAAGATCATGAGGATAGTTGAAGTTCTCAAGACCATGAAGATAGTTGAAGTTCTCAAGACCATAAGTGTAGTTGATGTTTTGAAGACCATAAGGGTAGTTGATGTTTTTAAGACCATAAGGGTAGTTGAAGTTCTCCTGATATCTCTAATATATCAAGACAACATCAGGGTAACAAATGATTTATCCCTATTAAAGGAGATTTATACCACTCTGCTCAACCATTATTGGAAACCCAAGTTGGTACAAACAAGACAACTCTGTTTGAGCTAGAACAAAAAAAAAATAAAAACAAAACAAAAAAGAAAGAAAGAACAGAAAGAACAGAAAGAAAAAAAGAAAATAAAAGAAAAAAGAAGAGAACAAAAGAAGAAAACAAGGAAAAAAGAAAGATAAAGCCTAAAAAGGTGGTTCAGAAAGCCAACGGAGTTCTCTTTTACCTAAAGCAGCAAAAGGCTTCCATTTGGTTCATAAGGACATTTTGACTTGAATTGGTCCAACCCAACCAAAGATTCGATCAAAATCAAAGAAAAAGGAGAAAGACCGTTCAGTTCTTAAAAGTTTTGTACTTGACAGTCCTACAAGAAAGAAGGACAAAATGATAAAATGCTCAAAGAAAGGAAAGAGTAAGGAAAATAAAGAGAAAGAAAAGGGAAGAGTAAGAAAAATAAAGAGAAGGAAAAGGGAAAAGAAGAAAAGAAACAAATTTGGGTCTCAAACTTTTTGCAATGGTGAAGACTGTCCTAACCGAGATCCAGATCAATGCCAAAAGATAGAAGGAATTTCGAGCCTAGCAAGATTGCTCCCAGCTGCCTAAAGTTCAAACAAGAAATTTGTAGTGTGAGGGTTTGTCCACTGTGTCACATCAGCTCCAACTTACAAATGGCCTTCACTTTAAACTATGTCCCTTATAGGCCCCATTTCAAGTCTATCAAAGACCTGTTGATCTCTCTTGGTAGGTAGAGTCTATTAGTGGAGATAGTTTGAATAAGCATGCATATGAGATAGACAATATTCAAACTCAAATAAGACCTTTGGCCAAGTAATGTGTATGTGCCTATCTGAAGTGCAATAATTCTTGCTTAAATAGAAATGATTCCCAAGTTTAGTACGGTAACTAGAGTTATCATGTTATAGATATATTAATTTTAAAGATCGAGTCCTGAGGTAAATTGACATTGATTGGCAAAGTCAACATTTGATTTTAAAATCAAAATTCAAAAAATCAAAAAAATGTCTTGTCATACAAAGCCTTCAAGTTAAGGGAAGTATGTTGAATCATTGAACCTCTAAAGAACACATTGGGCAAAGTAAATGATTATTGGCAAGGTCAAGAAGAAGCTACCAACTGGCATGCTGAAACATAGTTTGAAATGGATGTATCCCTGACTCTGCTGCTTGGAGTCTCCACCACTCATCTTTTCAACATCTTGAAGATAAAAGCCATAAATGCAAAGCTTTTGATCATTCCAATGCAAGACCTGAATGAGCATCGGAAAGGAACTAATGAGAATACTTCTGCTGATCACCTCAGTCTATGGGTCAACGGAACTACTGTAAGTATTATTCATGCATATCATGCATACATGAGCATATCACATTGCACTTTCTTGTCTTGTATTGTCTATTCTTTATGAAAGTGAACAACAAACACCCTGTGAAGTAAACAATCAAAAGAAGATATCAAATCAGGGGGCATAGAAAGCCTATTGCTTGAGGAAGCTCCAGTAATTTTGCAAAGAGAAGAAATGCGTTCTTTTACGAAGAACTAGACAACAAAAATATCAATCAGAGCCCATATAGAAAAATCATGGGTTTAGGCCTACACAGGGGGCAAAGTTTCTCATTTTCAATTTTTTGAGTTTATATATATAATATTTTCAAACTCACTTGCGAATATTTCACCACACAGGGGGCAGGAGAGGATTAAGGTCCAATTAAAAATAATTGAATTTTTACAAAAAGGAAGAACAAAAGAATGGAACATTAGAACTATCAAAAGAGTGAAAACGCAAATGACAAAAGATCATTCCAGCTAGAAGAGCTGAAGCCAATATAGGACAAATCTCTAAGGATGAAGATCCACTTTCAAGGGTGAAGACCCGATTTTCTAAAGATGAAGATCTAGCTTAAAGGATGAAGATCCATTTTTAAGGTTGAAGACCCGATCTCAAAGTATGAAGATCCATTTTCAAGGGTGAAGACCCGATCTCAAAGGATGAAGATCCATTTTTAAGGGTGAAGACCCGATCTCAAAGGATGAAGATCCATTTTCAAGGGTGAAGACCTGATCTACAAGGATGAAGATCCATTTACAAGGGTGAAGACCAGATCTCAAAGGATGAAGATCCATTTACAAGGGTGAAGACCCGATCTCAAAGGATGAAGATCCATTTTCAAGGGTGAAGACCCGATCTCAAAGGATAAAGATCCATTTTCAAGGTGTGAACCTCGGTTTTTCACCCGAAAAGGATTCGGATGAAAGTTCACTTGTTGTCTGGAGTCGCCACTCAGTTTATTTTGTCCGAAGGGAAAAGCTGAGAAAACCCTTGTCTGACTCCAATTAACGGATCCAATGTAAAGGCTTCTAATCTACGAACCCAAGGAGGATTTGGGGACTATGTCATGTATTTGATTAATTTGTCAAATAAGAAATGAATCCAAAAGAAAAATACAAAGGAAGAAGAAGAGATGGTTGATAAATTGCGGACTTGTTATTTGAGGTGAATCTCAAATATGCCTACATACTCTCATTTTTTATGAGAGATCAAAGCCCATGTAGTTCGGAAAAGCCTATTTAAAGGCGATGAAAATTATGCTTCATGCATGTGTGTGTATGCTTCGTGCATTAGTCGGGCTTTTTGCCAAAGTTGTTAATTTTAGCACTTAGTGCAAATTTGTTAAATTTAGGTACTTTGTACCAAAATCGTGCAATTTAGGCCTTTGGCCAAAAGATTGATTTTAATTGTGAAATTTAGGTATTTTGTACCAAAAAGATACAATTTAGGCTCCGTGCCAAAAGGTTAATTGATTCGCGGCTTCATGCCGAAGTGTTGATTGATTAGTTAATTAGGCCTTAGACCTAAAAGGATTAGGTCTTTGACCGAAAAGAAATTAAGAAGAAGATAAGATGCTTTATGACATGCTTAAATTGACAAATGATAAATTATCATACTACCTTGTTTACGGTCCTTCCACTTCGAAGTTCCAGGTCTTGTTTTCTTAGATCTTGAAATATGATTCTTAATCCCTGCCACACGAGGTTAGATTCTTGCAAATAAAAGTCCAATAAGAGTTTTTTAGGCGTGAAATGAATTAGACAGCATGAGGCCCACCCGAAAAAGTCCCACCTCCCTTTTTGAAAACTTAGCAGCATTTTATAGGCAAAATTCGGGCTGGACTGCGGTCGGACCGGGCGGCTCGCCGGAAAAATGGGAAAAGGACACGGACGGCGGTCGGACCGCCTCGGTTGGCGGTCGGACCGCCGGTCCCAGCGGTTCACCCCCAAAAATCGCACTGAAATTCGCATTTTTTCCGTTCAAACTGATTTTCTGGGAGTTGCGGACCTCCAAAAATTATTCCGAGACCGTACCTGTGATCCTTGCGTCGTTCCGGACGTTTCAAGTACCATGAAGACATACTTTTGGTGAATTTTACCGGGGACGTCCGGTCCGGCTCGGTTTTTTGCAGTCGACTTTCCGAGCCTTAAAATTTGAGTGTTCACAATTGACCCCCACTGGGGTCCATAAAAATGATTTATGGGGCTCAGTGATTGTCTGAAACGAGAATTTTGAGCGAGGTGCAAAAAGACCTGCGTTTTCACATTTTCCTTATAAATTGGCTGATTCAATTCCATTTTCATTTGCTTTCATTCTTTCTTTTCCTTCAATTTTCTTCAAACTTTCTTTCAACAATGGATTTCACTGGCTTTGAAGACTTCGAGATCCCACTCCCTCCCTGCAATCTTTTACTTGAGGAGGAGAGGCACAGCTCTAGGACCGGCTGTTACGAGGTAAGTACCTTATCTTTTACTTACCTAGTATGCATGTTTAGGAAATTTATTTATTTCTAGTAAGGAACTTAGAAACAAATTTTTAAGAATTCTTCCTTCACATGTACTAGTAATGAATCAAGGGTAATACTAGGTTTCACCATTTTCTGCCATCAGTAATTATTTCTAGTAAAGAACTTAGAAATAATCCTCTAGGAAGTCACACCCGGCTGGGGATAGAATTTAAATTTTTTTAGGACACTTCGATTAGGATATCTCTCGCGAAAAGACCCATGAGCACTATTCCGGCTTATGTCTTTGATGTCGGGCATCCGGTGGGGGATCTAATCAGACCTGCTTTCCTCCACCATTTGAGGACTATAGATGCGGGTAGAGATATCCACAGAGAGTTGATCTGTGCACTGGCTGAGCGATGGTGGCCCACCACTGATACCTTTCATTTTGCTTGGGGAGAGATGACGATGACACCCACCGAATTTTTCGTCATCTCTGGGATTCCATTTGGCATTGAGATGGTGGAGTACTACAATGACTGGCGGCATGACATCTCTTCAGCCGATATGGTCACTTTAATCGGGGTTGACTACCCTCGACATCAGGCGCCTCGCTGCATTCAGAGGAGGTGGTTTGTAGAGCAGGCGCCGGCAATCTATACTGGCTATGAGGTAGGCGATCTTACTGCTGATCAGGTGGCCAAGTTTACCCTGATCCTCCTGTTTGCTAGCTCCTTCTTAGCAAACGGAAAGGATGCAGTGAATCTCAATGTGCTGAAGAGTCTAACCGACCTAACACGACTTCAGACATATGATTGGGCTAGCATGATGTTGTGTAAATTGTATGATGACATGTCAGACCTTTGCTATACCCGCATTACTCCATGTGGCCTGTATTACTTCTGGGAGGTAATGTAAAGAACATTTCCTTCACCTTGCATACACCGACTCTGATTTCTTCTTCATTTTCATTTCATTCATTTCATTTTTTTTTCAGACTTGGGCTTATGAGTACTTTCCTGATGTCTCCCCTTTTCTTCGTGAGCCACTTGCCCCTGTAGATAATCTTTCTCCCATTGCTTGGAGGTGGTATAGAGAGAGGATAGCAGCACCAAAGAGGAAGCTTCATATCAGAGAGCTGAGATCGTTCTTCGACAGTTGCTCCATGAACTCGGTAAATACTTTATCTTGATCGTTATTTATTATATTAGAGAAAATGATTCACTAACATAATAAATTTTTACAGGTAGCATTTACAACAATGTCTAACCGGCCGACAGAGTGGATTGCTCAAGATCACAGCTTTCAGCGGTCACAGACCCTGACTCACCGTCGATTCATACTTCCCCATCCAGAGTATCAACGGTATTATCTCGCTGAGAGAGTGACCTTCCAGATTGCCGGCTTCCGTACAGTTCCCTTGGACCCCCCTGATGACATGTTGTCTCTAACGCTTCTGCCTGTTACAGCGTCCCAGTATGAGGGTGATCCCTTCGAATCGGCCTTTGCCTCGGATGAAGAGGATTATGATATTTACTGTCTTGAGCGACTGATGCCACACATTGGGGCCCGGTTCGATTCTGTACCACCTTATCGGTCCTCCCACTCTTTAGCCCCTACTTCCAGCACCCCGGGAGACCATCCCTCTTCCAGCTGGCGAGCTAACAGACCTTCTTCTTCTAGGACTAGAGCTTCCGCCTCTAGGGATGGACCATCACATGCTGGAGCAAGCAGCAGTTCATCACATTTGAGGCCTCCCCCATCCATCCTTGCGGCTACCGGTCGATTGGACCCTGCTTTAGCCGACTTGAGGTTGCCATATGCTGTTCGTTATCATGCACCTGATGGTTGGGTGTCTCGACCAATTAGTGTGGAGAGTGCACCTCACCGGAGGCTTGTTCACATCACTCAGGTATATTCTTTTAGAACTTTTCATGAAAAGGATTCATAAAATTCTCTTGAAATTGACTGTGATTGTGTCTTTTTCACATGTACCTGAGGGCCTAGTTGTTGATATGACAGCACTGATCACTACTTTGTCGGATGAGCTGGCTGGTGCTTGGACTGATGCTGCTTATGAGAGGCAGAACAGGCTGCAAAGACGGAGAGCCCGGCGCTGAATTCTGATATTTGTCTTGGACTATATTTGTAGTATTTGAATTATTCTTGCTTTGTACTTTGTACTTTTCGTATTTTCCACCTGTCATTTGAACTTAAGTACAAACCTGCACTAATTTGTTAGTATTAACAGCAGATATGTATGTATGGTGTTTGTTTTTTCTTTGTTTGTTTTAGAAATCTATTTTCAAAAATAAATCCGTGAGATAACCCCAAAAAATAGTACCTAAAATAATCTAAACAAGGCCAAAACACAGGAATTTAATAAAATAAAATCAAAATCAAAATCAAAATATATCTATATATATATAAACAAAAGAAAAAGGGAATCGAGGCTGTGAGGGGACAGTCGGGCCGCCCGACCGGGGGTCGGACAGCCGTGGGCGGCGGTCTCGACCGCCGGGGAGGCCCCGGGGCAGTATATGTATTGGAAAAAAATAGAATTTTGAGTGCATTTTTGGGCCAAAAACAAATTTCTCATTGCGGGATTTTTTATTTTCCTCAAAAATGAATCCTCTTTTTAACCACGTGATGCATAACTGGACTAAGAGCCTTCATACCGTCGAAAGGATCAACATGGGAAGGTATGGATTGAAAGCCGTTACTACCCTTAGGGGTGTGGCTGTGGATTGGGATTTTTTGCATGCTTGCATTAGATTTTGGGATCCTCAAGCCCATGTTTTCAGATTCGGTGCTCGAATGGAGGAAATGTGTCCTCTCTTTGAGGAATTTTGTTCAATCATTGGATGTGACCCCAATGCCCCTCTTGTAAGGCATGAGGTCCAAGTTGGTTATGTGGGATCCTTTCAGAGGCTTTTCAGTTTTACCAGGCCTCAAGCTCAAGCTATGATCATGGATGGGAGTAGAGCGATGCTGCTTCCCCTGATTGATGAATTTCTGACCGCCAACTTTAAAGATGAGGTTCAAATGAAACACAGAATTCGAGCTTTTGTTTTCTACCTATTGGCCGGGTTCCTTTTCAATCGTGATCCTGGCTTCGGTGATTTGAGGCTTTGCCCCATGGTTAGGCAGATGGAAGAGCTTAATTGCATCGGTGGTATGATTCTGGCTGAGACCATCCAGAGTCTTGACAGAGCTGCCCTCGGGTTTGAGAACTGGACTGTTACCCCGATCATTCTTCAGGTAATCTTGTTATACCTTTTTGCTTCTTCTAATTTCATTCCCTCTTTTTTGTTTGTAAATAGAAAGGATCTATTTATTTTTAATATTTTTTTTTCAGGTTTGGCTGAGAGACCATCTCTGAGTGGTTGCTGCTCCTAATGCCTTGACATATAACCCTTCTTAGTACCGCACCAGGAGAATCCAGATTACTTTTCCCTCCATGGCCAAGTGGGCTATCTGGTTGTTTGAGCTTGGACCAGAAGAATTGCTATGGTTCGTCCCTTGGTATAGAATTCCTCGCTTCATGGAGGCAAATGCAATGCACAACCATGTCTATCTCCTTGGTTTCACCCATAGCACGTGGTATAGTGCTTCCCGGGTCCTCAGACAGATGGGGATTGATCAGAGGGTTCCTCTTCCGGTCGGGCTTACCATTGCTTCCCCTATTACCCCTGGAGTTTCCCGAGTTGTTCTACAGACTTGGGTCAGAGACCATCAGATGATCAGGCCTTTTGCTGAGCCTTCCCTTGTTCAGCCTACTCCGGAGTATAGGACCTGGTTTATAGCTGAAGTTTGGCCCGTTGAAAAACCCAGGAGGTATGCCTTGCTGCAGGAGCTGGAGGGAGAGGAGGTGGTTCCTCTTAGCGAGGAGAAGATAGATGTCGCAGAGAGCTCTAGAACTAAGGAAGATACCGAAGACTCTGCCCCACGTAGGAGGCGTAGGATTTAGATCCCAGGGTGACTCCATTGTCTGTTTTTTGGGTTGTTTGTACCTTTTTAGTTCCTTGAATGTATAGGACTTATGGTCTGACTCTTTTTTTGTAATGACTGACTCTTTTTGTAATGAAAGATTCTTTTTTGAATGAATGACTCTTAATGAATGACCCTTTCTTCTCTTTTTTTTTGTTTGCTTTCCAAGCATTATCTACTTTATTTATTTGCTCTAATTTTTGCCTAAGTCGTCCTTTTAGATTTTCAACTTAGCGAGCTCTTACTCATTCTTGCCTAAGCCGCCCTTTGTGGGTTTTTGACTTAGAGGGATTTTTTGTTGTTTGTTGTTTTTTTTTCTTGTAATATTAGCAAAAGAAAAATGAATGGATGATTTTTATTAATATTTAGACCGTGCTCAAGGAGAGCTGCCTACATATCTCGAATTAGTTTGCGAGAATCATGTCTAATGTAGTTCATTACAATGCATGATTATACATAATATTTCTTTAGTTGATCCAGATTGCATGGGTTTATGAACTCCAGACCATCCAAATCAGACAAGATGACGGCTCCGCCGGAAAGTATTTTCTTTAAAATATAGGGTCCCACCCAATGAGGATGAAACTTCCCACGAGGATCTGTAATAGGTGTTCTAATCTCTTTCAGAACCAAACAACCTTCTTCCAACTTTCAATCTTTGACCTTTTTGTTGAAATGTCTGGCCATTCGCTTCTGATACCCTTGAATCCGATGTAGAGCTTGAAGTCTTTTTTCATCCAAACCCAACAACTGATGATGATAATTGCTGATCCATTCAGCTTCATTTATCTGACTTTCTTGAATTATTCTCGCCGATTGAACTTCCAGTTCAATGGGGAGTACAGCTTCCATTCCGTATACCAGGGAATACGGGGTTGCCCCAGTAGGAGTTCTAATTGATGTTCTATATCCCCACAAAGCCAGTGGTAACTTCTCATGCCAACGCCTATGTTCCTTGATCATTTTTTGTATGATCACCTTTATAGACTTGTCCGCTGCTTCTACAGCTCCATTTGTTTGAGGTCTATAAGGAGAGGACTTATGATGCTGGACATTCTTATCCTTCAAGAGCTTAGCAAATTCTGCTTGGAAATGAGTTCCATTATCAGTGATAATTTCAAACGGCGTTCCGTACCGACAAAGGATGTTGGTTCGGACAAACTGTGCTGCCTTTTTGGCGTCTAATTCTGCATAGGAAGCTGCTTCAACCCACTTTGTGAAGTAATCCACTGCTACCAAAATAAAATGATGTCCATTTGAGGCTTTTGGATGTATTTTGCCAATTATATCTATTCCCCAAGTAGCGAAGGGCCATGGAGAAGTGATCGGATTCAGGGCAACGGGAGGTTGCTTCTGCATCTTGGCAAATATCTGACACTGATGGCATTCTTGCACAAATGCCACGCAGTCTGTATTCATGGTGGACCAATAATATCCTAGATTGGCAATTTTTCGAGCCAAGGCGATCCCATACATGTGTGGTCCTGATTCGCCGCCATGTACCATTTCCATTATCTGCTTAGCCTTTGCTTCATTCACGCACCTTAGGTGCATTCCATTCTAACTCCTCTTGTAGAGGATATCTCCATTAAGAATGTAACCTATGGCTAGCTACCTTATGGCCCTCTGATCAACCTTTGATGATCCCTCCGAATAACTTCCATCCTTGAGATAACCTTTGATATCCCAAAACCATGGTTTACCATCGGCCAAATGCATTATGTGGGCAGGTTGCTTTTGAAGTTGAACTTTCAATGGACGAATGACTTTCCCCTCCTTGATATTGATCATGGAAGCTAAAGTAGCCAGGGCATCAGCAAACTGATTCTTTGCTCTTGGGAGATATTCGAAGGACAAATCATCGAATTGTTGTGCCAGATGATCAAGGCGTTGTAGGTAAGGAACCAAACGCTCTTCTCTTATCTTCCATTTCGTTAAGGCTTGTGATACTATTAAAATAGAATCACCGTAGACCTTTAGGTTCTTAATCCCTAATTCGAGGGAGGCTTCAAGCCCATTGATGCAAGCTTCATATTCCGCTTCATTGTTTGTGCAGCTAAAGTCAAGTTTAAATGTAAATGGAATGTATTCTCCACAAGGAGTTTTGAACACAATCCCAATTCCATTTCCATGATAATTGGATGCCCCATCAAAATACATCTCCCAAATACTCCTTTCCACATTCAAGAGGTCTTCGTCAGGGAAACCCACTTCTCGCATCTCGTCATTCACGGGTAATTCTGCTAATTGGTCAGCTATTGCGCCACCTTTCACAGCTTTCCTTTGAATGAATTTTAGGTCAAAGGCTGCCAATGTTGACACCCACTTAGCCATTTTGCTGTCCAAAACAGGCCTCTCCATAAGGAATTTCAAGGGACTCTGTTCTGCGATGACATAAGTAGTGTAAGAAGACAAGTAGTGTTGTAACTTCGTACAAGTCCAATACAAGGCTAAACACAACTTCTCAATCTTGTTATACTTTAACTCATAATCCAGCATCCTTTTGCTGAGGTAGTAAATTGCATTTTCTACCTTTGTATCTTCAGCCTCTTGAGCTAGCATTGCACCCATGGCTTCATCTGTTACCGACAAATACAAGCGCAGAGGTTTTCCCATTCTGGGAGGTTGTAGAATTGGCGGCCTTAACAAGTATTCTTTGATCTTGTCGAAGGCCTTTTGGTAGTCTTCATTCCATTCTTGTGAAGCATCTTTCCTTAGTAGCTTAAAGATTGGACCACAAGTCTCTGCCAATTGCGATATGAATCGACTGATATACTGTAATCTACCTAGCAAGCCTCGAATCTCTTTTTCTGTTCTTGGCGGAGGCATTTTCAGAATAGCCTTCGACTTTGCTGGATCAACTTCTATTCCCTTCTTGCTGACCAAATATCCCAAAAATAAGCCTGATGTTGCACCAAAGAGGCACTTTGCAGGATTAAGCTTCAAATTGTACTTGCGAAGTCTAAGGAAGAACTTCTCAAGTGCTTCAACGTGTTCTTCTAGAGATTTTGACTTAACAATCATATCATCAACATACACCTCTACTTCTTTGTGAATCATGTCATGAAAGACTGTTGTCGCCATCCTTTGGTAGGTAGCCCCTGCAGTTATCAACCCAAAAGGCATAACCCTGTAGCAGAAAGTGCCCCATTCTGTGATGAAAGCTGTCTTTTCTTTGTCTGGTGGGTGAACTAGGATCTGATTGTACCCAACCGCGAGGTCAGTCATGGAAACCATCACATGCCCAGCCATCCTGTCTATCAGCAAATCGATGTGTGGTAGTGGAAAATCATCCTTGGGACAGGCCTTATTCAAATATCTGTAGTCAACACACATCCTGACCTTTCCGTCTTTCTTCGGGACTGGCACAATGTTTGCTAACCAGGAAGGATAGGCAATTGGTTCTATGAACCTATTATCCAGTTGCTTGGCAACCTCCTCTTTAACTTTCAAAGACCATTCAGGCTTCATTCTTCTCAATTTCTGCTTAACCGGCTTTGCACCAGGGTATAGCGAAATCTTATGAACTGCTATTGCTGGGTCTATTCCCGTGACATCACTTGCCTTCCACATGAAGCAGTCGACATATCTTCTGATGCAATCAACAACCTGTTCCTTATTCGCACAATCATATGCAATGTATGTATGTTCATTTTCTTTGCCAATTATTATCTTTTCATTTATTTCTTTCATTTCATTTTTGCTAGATAATACTTGGAAAGCAAAAGACGCAGGGTAACCAAGAACTTGAACAGTTTCATTAATAATGGCGGAGTCATCCTCCAGAGTTACATCATTTTTGACATCAGGGTTTTCTATTCCTGAAGATAAGGAAGACTCAGAACTGGACTCTGACTCGGTGTTTGACTCGAGATTTGACTCGGTACAAGACTCGGGTTCAGGGTATGATACAGGACTAGGTTTGACTGTAGCAGCTTGTCCCTCCTCGGCATACCAGTTGATCAGTGGTCCATCTGTAGTCTTGATCAGCTTTATGAAGTCCCTTTTGTTTTCAAAATTGATTATCATAGCAACCTCATCAAAGAGACTAGGCCGCATGAAATCTTCCACTTGTGGTTCAGTTATAAGTTCTGGCTCTTCTTCCTTCAACACTAAAACATCAGTGAACATCTCAAAACCCGGTAATTGCTTCCTAGTCATAGGAGAATAGAATGGCTCCTGGAAACCACAGTAAGGAACTGTCTTCCCAGGTTTGCAAAAGTGACCATTCAGAGTTCTAAAATAAGGGCGCATTTTGAGGCTTCTTGCCCCCCAATTCTTCTTTTTCTTCCTTCCATGCTCAATCTCTTCTACCTCCTCATCTGTGGGTTTGTACCCTAGGCCAAAAGTTCCCCTATTCTCAGGTTCTTCCCATGGCCGCACCACGGGTGTTTTCCTCCCAGACTTTATCATTTCCATTCCGGGCAGCAGACCTACCCTTAGCATCATTCCCACCAGGCAATTGATTTGGACCTCTCCAAAATCATATAAGATAAATGGCCCTTTGGGTTTTTCTCCTTCAATGAATCGGACTGTATCATAATGGAAACCAGTCAAGGTCATGGCGGTTTCGCCAGGAACAACCTCAAAGAGAGACTGATCCATGGTTCTCTTGTTGATTTCACAGGTGTCACCTTTGATAGTGATGATTTTTCCTTCAAAAGGGAACTTAAGTTTTTGATGTAATGAAGAAGGGACAACATTACTCTGATGAATCCACGGCCTTCCAAGGAGGAGATTAAAGCTCGCGGGTACATCAATGACTTGGAAGGGCACTCTCATTTTCACCGGCCCAATGACAATTTCCAGAGTGGCAACACCCAAAATTTCTCTTCGAGTGTTATCATATGCTCTAACAATCTGATCAGAAGGTGTAAGATCTGTAGCCTCCAACCCTAGACAACTTGCTACCTTCAAGGGACATACATTTAAGGCTGACCCATTATCAATGAGAACCATGGGCACAGTCTTTCCCCCAGTTTGTATGGTGATGTATAGAGCATCATTGTGTTTACTGCCATCTTCTGGTAGGTCTGTATCAGAAAATCGGATACTCAATGCCTTGGTTGATCGGGTCAAAGTGGCTACCAAAGCTTCTGGGCTTGTGTCTACTGATGTATCAAGCTGACTCAAAGCTTCGCTGAGAGCCTGACAGTGTGGGAATGAGGAAGCAAGGAGCTCCCAAATTGACACCTTAGCTTGAGTTTGTTTAAGCTGAGTGAGGACAGGGTCTTCCTTTGGTTCAGGTGTCTTCTTATGGGGGTGATTTGAGGTTGCAGGGGTTTTTCCCAAGTCGAGTGGCTGATATTGCCTTCCGCTTCTCGTCAAAGCGTCGACCTCTTCAGCGAGGTCATTCAAATCCAACACACACACTTCATTCACTTCTAAGAGAAGTTTGAAAGGATCAAACAGCTCTTCTTCCACAGTGATGGCGTGGATGGAATGATTAGGCAAAGGGTTAGTATTAATGTTCGGTTGACTTCTGAGAGGAATGATGTCACCCCTATCCACCAAATCCTGGATGCGGTTTTTCAGAGTCCACCAAGCATCTGTTCTATGCCCTTTTCCTTGGTGGTATTCATCATATTCATTGGCCTTATAACTGGCGGGTAATGGGTTTGGAGGTGGCCTTGGATCCAAAGGCTTCAAATACTTCCCTTCCACGGCCTTTTTAAACACTAGATGAAGGGGCACCCCAAGGTCGGTATACTGCCTTCTTGGCTGATTTCTCTGCCCAAGATTGCCCACACGTAAAGGATTCGCAGGGGCAATATTGACCACTTCATTGATTTTGCTTGAGGAAGCAGTTTGGCCCTGTTTTTTATATTTCGAAGTAGCTCCCTCATCTACTATCTTACCCAATTGTATCAAATCTTCTACCTTGGTTGCAGTCACAATGAGCGATTTGAAAGTAGGTAGATATTGGGTTTGCAGTTGAGCTTGATATGTAGGCCTTAAATTCCTGATTATAATATCAATCTGCTCCTGTTCTGAAGGGCGATTGATCATTTGGGCGGCTTTTGCCCTCCACCTCGTAAGGAACGAGGAGAAGGGTTCATTGTTGTTTTGTTTGGTAGTCTCAAGTTCTCTTCTAGTGACATCCACCTCAATATTGCAGTGGTATTGAGTGTTAAATGCATTGCAGATGTCTTCCCAAGTTTTAATCTTAGCACTGTCCAGGCTTACAAACCATTTTAGGGCAGCCCCAGTCAAGGATTGTTGAAAGAGTTGAGCAAAGAGCTCATCATTTAAACCCCAAGGGCTCAAGGCCCCCACATACATCTTCAAATGGGTTTTAGGGCAAGTGGTCCCATCAAATCTGTCCATCCCAGGCATCTTGAATTTTGGAGGCAATCTAGCTTGGGGAAACAAGGATAAGGAATCCATGTCTACCACCTCTTTATGAGTTTTCATGGCAGTGATTGACCTTTCAAGCAATTCAAGTTTCTTTTTCAGTTCATTAGTTTCATTTTTAGAGGGTGGATCCTCCAAATTGATGACAGGGGTATTGTTCTGAGCAGTCATGGGGGTACTAGTTTGCCCCACAATAGGTTCTTTCCCCAAATTTTCAGAAGTAGTGGCTGTCTTTGGTGCCCCTCCTAATTCAGCCAGGATGGCTACCCTTTGGGCAGCTACAGCTTCATCAATTCTCTCTTGCATTCTAGCTTCAATTTCCTTAACCTGTCCATCTAGCAAGGCTTTAATCTGTTCAATAGCAGCCATTTCAGTAATTGGAGCAGTTGGTGAAATTGAGGTAACAGGACTTGTGGGTGATTGCACAGTTGGAGCGGGTGTAGCTTGTGTGGGTGAAGGCACACGGACAGTGGATACCTGCAAAGGTTAAGGGTAAAGGATTAGGGTAGTGTGTAGGGTAGGAAGAACTCTTGGTCCACTTATATACATCAAAAGTTTTCCCCAAAAGATTTTCCTCCAAAATAATGTTGTCATGTTGCATGAATGTACCTCATCACATCATAATTCATTTTAATGGAATGTGGTACTATCATTGGGTACATACAACCTAAGGGAAGGTTCTATTGTTCATTAAAAAATAGAGAATTGGCTCATCATAGGGACCCTTGAGTCTTGAGTAAGATATACCTAACCACATGTGAAACAAGGAGTTTCGCGTGGGTCCAACAATACGATTACTCATGGGCCACTCCAAAAGGATTGGAATGGTTTGCGACAACAGGGAGGATGCTTTGGCTGTCCGACGGCATAATCAAGGAGACTTGCCGGTCAGCGCTACTTGCTATCCAGACTCAGCATTTTGAACAGAAAGAGAAGAAATTCATTTGAAAATAATTTTTTATGCAATGGAGGAAAAGGATTCCCTCATATAATGCAAGAGAAAAAGATTCTCTGAATGTCAAGATAAATGCACAATTAGTCAAACAAGAGGTCCATTAAAGGAAAAAGATTCCTTTTGTCAATTCTCAATCCAATATCCCCAAGGAGGGGATATATATTGCTAAGGGACCCTACAAAATGAATAAAAGTACCCTAAAGAAGGGCAAATCAGTCAAATGAATAATAGTCTACTAGGATCCCATAAATTATTTTTATTATTATTATTTTTATTATTTATTTTTTTTATATGGTCCCCAGAAAGATTCTTTTTTTTTTCAATTTTCAATTCTAATGTCCTTAAAGAAAGGACAACAATTGCCAAGGTATCTGCAAAATAAATAAAAATACCCTAAAGAAGGGCCAGTCAATCAAATAAACCATAGTAGTCTACTAGGATCCCATAAATCATTTTCATGGTCCCTAGTGTCAAATTAATCAAATAAGCAATAGTAGTCCACTAGAATCCCATAAATCATTTTTATGGTCCCCAGTGGAGTCGCCAAATTGTGAACCTCGGTTTTTCACCCGAAAAGGATTCGGATGAAAGTTCACTTGTTGTCCGGAGTCACCACTCAGTTTATTTTGTCCGAAGGGAAAAGCTGAGAAAACCCTTGTCTGACTCCAATTAACGGATCCAATGTAAAGGCTTCTAATCTACGAACCCAAGGAGGATTCGGGGACTATGTCATGTATTTGATTAATTTGTCAAATAAGAAATGAATCCAAAAGAAAAATAGAAAGGAAGAAGAAGAGATGGTTGATAAATTGCGGACTTGTTATTTGAGGTGAATCTCAAATATGCCTACATACTCTCGTTTTTTATGAGAGATCAAAGCCCATGTAGTTCGGAAAAGCCTATTTAAAGGCGATGAAAATTATGCTTCATGCATGTGTGTGTGTATGCTTCGTGCATTAGTCGGGCTTTTTGCCAAAGTTGTTAATTTTAGCACTTAGTGCAAATTTGTTAAATTTAGGTACTTTGTACCAAAATCGTGCAATTTAGGCCTTTGGCCAAAAGATTGATTTTAATTGTGAAATTTAGGTATTTTGTACCAAAAAGATACAATTTAGGCTCCGTGCCAAAAGGTTAATTGATTCGCGGCTTCATGCCGAAGTGTTGATTGATTAGTTAATTAGGCCTTAGACCTAAAAGGATTAGGTCTTTGACCGAAAAGAAATTAAGAAGAAGATAAGATGCTTTATGACATGCTTAAATTGACAAATGATGAATTATCATACTACCTTGTTTAGGGTCCTTCCACTTCGAAGTTCCAGGTCTTGTTTTCTTAGATCTTGAAATATGATTCATAATCCCTGCCACACGAGGTTAGATTCTTGCAAATAAAAGTCCAACAATAGTTTTTTAGGCGTGAAACGAACTCGACAGCATGAGGCCCACCCGAAAAAGTCCCACCTCCCTTTTTGAAAACTTAGCAGCATTTTATAGGCAACCTCGGCGGTCCGTCCGCCGTCCAGCCGGAAAAATGGGAAAAGGACACGGACGGCGGTTGAACCGCCGCGGTTGGCGGTCGGACCGCCGGGTCCCAGCGGTTCACCCCCAAAAATTGCACCGAAATCCGCATTTTTTCCGTTCAAACTAATTTTCTGGGAGTTGCGGACCTCCAAAAATTATTCCAAGACCGTACCTGTGATCCTTGCGTCGTTCCGGACATTTCAAGTACCATGAAGACATACTTTCGGTGAATTTTACCGGGGACGTCCGGTCCGGCTCGATTTTTTGCAGTCGGCTTTCCGAGCCTTAAAGTTCGAGTGTTCACACAAGGGTGAAGACCTGATCTACAAGGATGAAGATCCATTTTTAAGGGTGAAGACCTGATCTCAAAGGATGAAGATCCATTTTTAAGGGTAAAGACCCGATCTCAAAGGATGAAGATCTATTTTTAAGGGTAAAGACCCGATCTCAAAGGATGAAGATCCATTTTGAGGGTAAAGAACTACAATGCATAGAACAGCCAGAGCAGTCAGACTTCTCAACTGAATAAAAGGTTAGTCAAACTCAGTCTTGGGTCCAAACATCCAAAATTCAATTCATTCTCGGGTCCAAGCACCCAAAACAAATCAGTCTCGGGTCCAAGTGCCCATTCTCTGGTCCAAGCACCCATTCTTGTGTCCAAGTACCCAAATGAAATTAATCTCAGGTCCAAGTACCCAATCTCGGGTCCAAGTACCCAAATCAAATCAGTCTCGGGTCCAAGTGCCCATTCTCTGGTCCAAGCACCCATTCTTGTGTCCAAGTACCCAAATGAAATTAATCTCAGGTCCAAGTACCCAATCTCGGGTCCAAGTACCCAAATCAAATCAGTCTCGGGTCTAAGTACCCAATCTCGGGTCCAAGTACCCAATCTTGGGTCCAAGCACCCAATCTAGGGTCCAAGTACCCAAATCAAATTCAATCTCGAGTTCAAGTACCCAATCTCGGGTCCAAGTACCCAAATCAAATTCAACTCGGTCCAAGTACCTAATCCCGGGTCCAAGTACCCAAATTCAATCCAATCTCGGGACTAAGTACCCAAATCAAATTCAATCTCGGATCCAAGTACCCAAATCAATTCAATCTCAAGTCTAAGTACCCAATCCCGGGTCCAAGTACCCAAATTCAATCCAATCTCGGGTCCAAGTACCCATATCAAATTCAATTTTGGGTCCAAGTACCTAAATTAAATTCAGTCTCGGGCCTAAGTACCCAATCCCGGGTCGAAGTACCCAAGATAAAATTTAGTCTTGGGTCCAAGTACCCAATCTCGGGTCCAAGTACCCAAATACCTAATCCCGGGTCCAAGTACCCAAATTCAATCCAATCTCGGGTCCAAGTACCCAATCTCGAGCCAAGTACCAAAATCAAATCCAATCTGGGGTCCAAGTACCCAATCTTAGGTCCAATTACCCAAATCAAATTTAAGCTCGGGTCCAAGTACCCAATCTCAGGTCCAAGTACCCAAATCAAATCAATCCCCGGTCCAAGTACCCAAATTCAATCCAATCTTGGGTCCAAGTATCAAAATCAAATTCAATCTCAGGACCTACTACCCAAATTCAGTCTAGGGTCCAAGTACCCAAATCAAGTTCAATCTTAGGTCCAAGTACCCAAAACAAAATCAAGTAACCATCTCATAAAAATTAAGTCTTATTCCTTTTCACTCTCTTTTACTAAAGTCTCAGATCGTTCAAGCAGGGGGCAAACTGTAGACCCTTAATTTTTGACCCAGTCCGGTCCGTTATTTTATTTAGTCCAAAATAATTTGTGTTATCTTAATTAAATAATATTTGTTTTAGTATTTATTTTTTATAATTTTTAAAAAATTAATAATAAAAAATAATAATAAAAAATAAAAATAAAAATGAAAATCGGGGACAGAAAAATCGGTGATGAAAAAATTCGTCACCGAAAAGGTTGGACGAAATGGCCAAAGCCATTTCGCTCACAGGAAAATCATACGAGCGAAATGGCCTGGCCATTTCACCCGCCTGGCACCCCCAATGCTCGCACCTCGCCTCGAGCTCTCGCAACCCATCACAGTTTTTGCCACAAAAAAATTTTTCCAACGCAATTTTTTCCGAAACCAAATTCTATTTGGTTTCGGTTTCCTTTTCCTAATTAATGATTGTTTCCGCAAACAAATTGAATTAATCATCTAAATTTCCTATAAATAAGACTAAAAAAGACACAGAAAGGGGGAAAACTTTTGGAGAAAAAAAAAAGAAAACTTTGAACTAAGATCAGATTTGGCAGGTAGGAATGATCGGACTTTTGAGAGGAATAAGCAAGAAATCAATCCATCAAAGGCAGCCATCTTGCCTTTGTCTTTGTTGATCCAAGAAGCAATTTTTGGTGGAACCAACGTACGAAGGTTTGAATCTCTAATTTCTTTTTATTTTCTTACAGTAGCTTTGTTTTTTGATTCATAAGATTATACACACAAAACCTTGATTTATAAACATGTAATAATATTGATCTTTGTTTCAATAACCTAAAAAAACTTTTTTGTTTCCAAATACCTTAAAAACCCTAAATCTTCTTTTCTTTTTCCAAAAACCCTAAAAAAAATACTTTCTGTCTCTTGGAACCTTAAAAATCCTAAAAATACATTTTCTGTTTCTTCTAAATCATAAGAACCCTAAATTTATTTCTTCTATGTCCAAAAGGCCTTAATTCGTTACTTTTCTGTTTCCAAAAAATCTTAAACCGTTTTGCTTATTTCCAAAAACTTTATAAAACTCTAAACTATTTTCACAAATCTTAAGACCAAACATATTTTCCAAGATACCAAAAACCCTAAATCATTTTATTAATTCTCAAAACCCTAATCTCTATTCCAAAAGTTAGTGGCCTTATTTTTTTTAATCATCAAAAGCTTTAACCCTAATTAATTCTTCTTTCCAAAATCACACAGTAGCATTATTCTTTAATAAAATAACATTTTTTTCTTCCAATTTCAAAACCTTATTTTCTAAATCTTAAACCTTAAAATCTTAATTTTCAACACCAAAACCTACAATCCTAAAAGCCAGTTTTCAAAATCTTCAGGTCTTGGCCCCGACCCCGCAAGGGGCGCTGCCCCGTTGACCCCCGCTCGCCAACCGGCTAGCGGGACCGCCGTGTGGGCTCAGTTCAATATTTATTTATGTATTATAAATCTTTATGTTTAACTTCCTTTATTATGATTATTCAAAATACAAACCTAAACCCTAGTTTGATTCATTAAAACCTTAATCCATTTCAATTCCCTTAAAACTTACAGTAGCCTAAACCAATAAATTCCAAAACCGTAAACATTAAATAAAGAATCTTAAATAGAAACAGTAGCCCTAATTTGTATCTTTACTTGCTTTATTTATTTTTAGATTTAATTATGTAGTTTATTATATGCTTTGATTTATTTAAGTTCAATGCTTGATTTATTTAATTTGTCATGGATGGATGTTTACTTTCTATTTTGATTGATGTTTAATATCTTTGATGAATGATTTATTTATGATGAATGGTTATTTACTTCTATCGATTTATTTAGATTTCCAAATGTTGTAAGAGATATGTTTCCACTTTGTGGGTACCTCATTAGTTAAATATCATGTAATTTAAATTGCTTTTATATTTAGGACCAATGTAAAGGACATGTTTCTACCTTTCGGTGGATGTCCTATTAGTTTAGACATGGATGATGTAAGGACATGTTTCCATCCTTGGATGGGTGTCCATTTATTTGTTTTGATTGGACATTGCTTTGATTTTAATATAATGATGCTTTATTTTAATTGTTGCATGTAATATGGATAATATTATTATATTTAAGAATTTTATAATATTAAGACTTGTAAAGGAGGCCGGTTCCAATGAACCGGGCGTTGTGGGGGTGCAGGGCCATTTTTCACCTTCCCCACACGTACCCAACTTTCTGAACCCATTAGGGGATTGGGGATTCCTTAGGAATCGAGTCATCCACCCCTTTCTTTTTCTCGGCCCATCCGAGTGGTGACTCTATTTTCTTTGAACTTAGGTCTGTGTTCTCTAAGGCCCCGAGCCTAAACAACGCTGAAGTCACAAGAACCATTCCACCGGGAGTGGGCGCAAAAATCCCCGATCACAACCCTTTAACTGGATCTTCATCCTTGAAATTGGGTCTTCACCCTTGAAACATTTGATCTTTATCTATTGGAGATCGGGTCTTTACCCTTGAAACATGGATCTTTATCCATTGGAGATCGGGTCTTTACCCTGGCTTCAGCTCTTTTAGCTGGACTGATCTTTTATCTTTTGCATCTTCATTCTTTTGAGAGTTCTAATTTTCTTCTTTTTCCATTCTCTTTGTTCTTCCTTTGCACTTTTACAAAAAATTCAGCCATTTTTTTAGCTAGCCTTCATATCTTCTCCTTGCCCCCTGTGTGGCAAAATATTGAAAGTGAGTCTCAAAATATTTTGTACATGCATAAACCCAAAAAAAAAAATTTTTGAAAGGAGAAACTTTGCCCCCTGTGTAGGCTCAAACCCATGATTTTTTCTATGCAGCTTTGGTTGATGTTTGTAGATTATCTAGTTCTTTGAACAAGCATGCATTTCTTCTTTCTTTTGTAAAATTACTGGAGCATCCTCACTCAATGGGCTTTCCATGTCCCCTGATTCCATATCCGCTTTATGGTTGCTTCATGGAATATTACTGTTCACTTTTGACAAAGAAAAATGGAGTGTGATATGCTCATGTATGCATGATATGCATGAATAATACTTACAGTGGTTCCATTGACTCACAGACTAAGGTTATCAGCTAAAATGTTCTCACAGATTTCTTCCAGATGCCCGTTCAAGTCTTGCACTAGAATGGCAGAAGGCTTCACTTTTAAGGCTTTTATCTTAAAGATGTTGAAAACATGAATAATAGTGGCCCCAAGCAGCAGAGATAGATCCATTTTAAATTATAATTTAGTATATCAATTGTTACCTTCTTCATAACCTCACCAATAATCATTTCCTTTGCGCAATGTGTCCTTCGAGGTTCTATGATTCGACATACTTCCCTTAACTTGAAGACTTTGCAATTTTTTTTTTGAATTTTGATTTTGAAATCAAATGTTGGCTTTGCCAAATCAATGTCAATTTACCTCAAGAATTAATTTTCAAATTTAACATATCTATAACATGACAACCCTAGTTACCGTACTAAACTCAGAATCATTTCTATTTCAGCAAGAACTATTGCACTTAAGATAGGCACATACACATTACTTGGCCAAAGGTCTCATTGAGTTTGAATATTGTCTATCTCATATGCATGCTTATTCAAACTATCTCCACTAATAGACTCTACCTACCAAGAGAGATCAAGATGTCTTTGATAGGTTTGAAATGGGGTCTATAAGGGACATGGTTTAAATGAAGGTCATTTTGAAATTGGAGCTGATGTGATGCTATGGATAAGCCTTCACACTACAAACTTTTTGTTGGAACTTTAGACAGTTGGGAGCATGAAAAGATAGAGCTTTGAATGTTCTCCCATCTTCTTGGCGTTAATCTGGATCTTGATTGGGAAAGTCTTTTCCCTTACAAAAAGGTTGATACCCACATTCCTTTTCTTTCTTCTTTTCCCTTTTCTTTCTCTTTCTTTTTCTTACTCCATTCTTTGAGCATTTTATCATTTTGTCCTTCTTTCCTATAGGATTGTCAAGTATAGGACTTTCAAGAATAGGATGACCTTTCTCCTTTTTCTCCAATTTTGATTGAATCTTTGGTTGGGTTGGACCAATTCAAGTCAAACTGTCCTTATGGAAGTCTTTTGCTGCTTTAGGTAAAAGAGAACTTGGTTGGCTTTCTGAACTATTTTGGGTTTTATTTTATTTTCTTTTTCTTATTTATTTTCTTTCTTTTTTTTTCCTTTCTTTTCTTTCTTTTTTTTTTCCTTCTTCCTTTTTTCTTCTTTTTTTCTTATGTTCTTGACTAGGCATTCCTTTTTTTTTTTTTATCTTCTTGCCTCTTCCCCTTAGTGATCATAAAACTTGTCAAAAGTATCACAACAGCTTAGGGTAGGTTGTTGGGGTTTATAAGCCAATGAAAAGAAAGCTAAAATTTTACGAAGGCTCAAAGGGACAACTAGGGATTGATATTTAATAGGATGGATACTAGTTGTTGGCTCGTCAAACAATGCCTAGATCATCTCTCCCTAAAATAACAGAGTTCAATTTTGCCTCGAAAGTTTGTCAAAACATGTTCTAAGATTAACTAGGACCTAGAGAAAGGTCATTATGCAGGAGCCCTCTCTAAGTAAGCATGCACAACTCAATGCTATAGAACAATTCCCTCATCTAGTAAAGTCATTCAAATCATGATGCCTAGACACATTAATTTATGAACATCAAGCTAGATTCCTTATTGGTTGAGCACCAAAATGAGCAAAGACCAACAAAAATTTTGACAAAAAATAATATATTCAAATAATCTTAATTTTAAAAACATAATTGTTCCAAATAAGTACTAAAGAAAGCAAAATAAAATAAAAAGAGCAACACTTCAAGCTAAGGGATGTTTGTTGAATAAAATTTCTCTTTATTCCTCATCTTCAATACTCCCATTTTGAAAGAAGGATAAGACAAAATCTTTCTCCAATCCTCTTCCTACCATGAAAGTTGCTGGTGGTGGAACTCTGTTGAACCTAGGTAGAGGATTGCTTTTGGTATTGGGCTTATCCGACTTGGATAGCTTACCACTATCGATTAGATCTTGGATCTCATGCTTCAATCGGGTACATCTATTATTCTCATTTCCTTAAGTCTGATGAAATTGACAAAAAACCCTAGTATCAAATTTTGGGGGTAAAGGATTTGGCAAAGGTCGAAGGGCCTAATAGTCCCTCCTTTTGTAGCTTGTTGAAAACCCAAGATAGAGGTTTCCCCAACTCTGAGAACTATCTTTTATTTTCTTGACCAATCACAACAACATCAACTTCCTTTTGCGCGCTTTGATTGCCCAACTGATAGTTTTCTTTCTCATTCCTTCTCACTGAAAGCGGTTCTTCTCTCTTTTCCACTCTTCAATTTGTAGACTAGCTTGCAAAAGGTCCTTGAAATCCCCAATGAGTGTATGAGACATCCTTTCACGAAGGCTAGGTAACAACCCTCTTACAATCATTCTTATTTGATCGGATTCATCAAGCCTTCTCTTGAGCAATGCAGCCTTATTCCTCCACCTTTTTACATACTCCATGAAGTTCTCATTCGACCTTTGTCTAATGGACTCCACCTCCATTAGAGTAACTTCTAATTCAACATTGTATCCATATTGTTGGATGAAGGCCTTGTATAGCATATCCCAACTCTTTTGAGTGCCATCATCTAAGGTATTGAACCAATTTTGGATAATTGGATATAATGAAAGAATGAAGTACCTTAAGGTTTGAGCCTTAGTAGCTCGGGCAGACTGCATAGCAGTGATATACTTCTTCACATGGAGGTGAGGGTTTCTGGTTTCATCAAACTTTTCAAAGGATGGCATCTTGAACTTGTATGAAACTTCTTCATCTAGCTCAAATAATTTTCTCAAAAATTGACTTGGCCGTGTCTATGAGAGATTCCCTTTTAATTATTAACATGTTTAGTGGGACAAGAGATAAAAAGTGAAGTTTTTGAGAAAAATGTGTACTGCATTTTAGAAAGTGGAAGTGGGAGTATGGAAGTGAGTTGGAAAGTAAGTTTTCTTTTTCTTTAAACTAAAATAATTTGAATGGGGATGGAGAGATGGGGCTACACATGGGAAATAAGAAAACTATTTCTTCTTGCTAATTACCTTCTTCCTCTTGGTTGAAAAATCACCACTATCTTCTCCATCTATCTCTCTTCTTCTTCATCTTCTTCCTTAGACAAGTTCTTTTACCATTTTTTTTGGGATAGTGTTTGGGTAGTTCTTGAACAAGCTCCTAAGAGGGTTAGATTTGGAGGAAGCTTATAGAATTGATTGGAGTCTTGAAAGAGTTTTCACTTCATTTTCAAGGATAAAACCATTGATTGAAGGGTTTGAAAATGGCTTGGGAGTTCTTCATCACATTCAAGTTGAGCTAGGAGGAGGAACAAGAAGTTTCAACTCTTGGCATGTAACACCCCATCTTAGCCTACGTTTATAGACCAAGATGGACTGTTATCTCATGGTGGTTGTGTCTTAATATTTTACTTAGCCAAATTTTTTTTTTGCCAGAGTTTCCCCTATAATTGGTGGTCCCAAGTGTCGACAAAATTGATTTTTCTTATTCATGAAAAACATTTTGTTTCACAATTCAATACAAGCACACTCCCAATAATCCACCCTTATAACCTCAACTACAATCCTGCAAGAAGAATTCGCACTTCTATATTCACAACCCAACTCAATTCAAAATCATAAAGTTATTATACATTACTAGATTTACATGCTACATCAAGTTATCTCTTTGTATTGTTCAAATAAGTTCATGCCAGTTTCTAATACCAAAATACAAAATGAAGAGCACCTCCTAAGCTTGTTGATGACCGGCAGATCGCAGGACTCCTCTGCTTGCTACTGGCTCCTTGCTAATAATCTACGAGTTTAGAAGAAACTAAACTCGCTAAGCATTGCTTAGTGGGTACTTTAACTAATTACGGAAAATGAATAATAAAGGCATAATGCACTTTTAAAAGTAATGAATCGTATTTAAAAATAATATCACAGTAAAAACAATCCATACATGTCATATATTCGGTTATTATCATTTATCATTTCGCTCAACAAGGTAATTATGAATACACCGATCTCGGAATGAGGCCTCATATAGAGTTACGCGTGGTCTTGACCTCACACGACTAATTGCCATGGTCTTGGTCTCACACGATATAGAATAACTGCGTGGTCTTGGTCTCACACGACTAGTTGCCATGATCTTGACCTCACACGATATAACCCCCATTCCAGATCGGTTTTACTCATTTACCGAGTAGAGCATATATAACATTTCATATATATACCCATTCACTTCATATATATACCACATGTTCTCCATGTATATAGAATATATACTTACACAAATACCACATATACTCACATATGTATCATATATATTCACATATATACCATATACACGCATATATATACCATATGAACAAAAGTTTGTAAGAAAATAAAATTTCTTTTATGTTAAAGTACCAAACCTTGCTTTTCCTTAGTCCTTATTCTATATCACTTCCTTTCCTTCCTTGTCTCCTTGATTTCCTTATAATCTTGTTTGTCACCAAACTCTTTAAATCAAAAGCCTTAAACTTAGGAAAAATACCTCCTTCTTCCTTCTCTTATGGTTTGGACGAATTCACCATGCAAGAGGGGGCTTTTATACTTTCTTTCCTTAGCTTATTTTGATACAAATGGCAGCCATAAGTGGTGAATAGATGTTGACTTCTAATTGGTACACCTTATAGCAAAAATGGCCACTTTTAATTGGTCCATTTGCCTTCTTCCAATTGGTACACCTTATAACAAAAATGGCCACTTTTAATTGGTCCATTTGCCTTCTTCTAATTGGTACACCTTATAACAAAACATGGCCACTTTTAATTGGTCCATTTGCCTTCTTCTAATTGGTACACCTTATAACAAAACATGGCCACTTTTAATTGGTCCATTTGCCTTCTTCTAATTGGTACACCTTATAGCAAAAATGGCCACTTTTAATTGGTCCACTTGCCTTATTCTTTTAATAAATGCTATATGGCTAATTATGATCCACTTTTGGGGTGGATGAATGCCTTAGGGCCATTTGTCCATCTCTTTTTCTTTTCTTCTTTTAATAAATGCTAAATGGCTACTTATGATTGGCCCACTTGCCGCCTTCTTTTATCTTATTTATTTGGCAAGCCCTTAGACTTCTTTTTATTCATATTTTGACCCTCTCAACTTTCTTGTGCTGTAATTTTATAGTCTAGGGTGTGAAAATATCAAAATATCCTCCAGTGATTAATCGATTGTAACTTTTAAACCGTGCGTTTTCGGAAAAAATTGAAATCCACGGTTATGACCCGATTAATCTCGAGAATATTCTTTCGGGGTTGGATATGGGCACTATTAAGAACTTCCGACACTTAATTTTTAAGTTTACATAGTTGCCCCTAACTTTTGAGAAATTTCCACTTATGTCCTTTTGATATCCCTTCCTGACCTTGCTGTCGTTCTTTATTAATATCTTTTTACTCACAACTCCAAATTAAGTAATTCTTATTCCTACTGAAACTAGACATCCGGGATACATTGTGTAAAAATTTCAGGTCGATCCGAGCTATATCTGAATTTTGACGATCCTTCGAAGTCAAGCCTACTATGCTGTCCTGAGGCAGCTTGCACATTGTCTACTAAATCCATCATATCTTATTCTGTACAACTCTAAATTGAGTAATTTCAAGTTATACATCTAAGACACAAATAAAAAATTAAGTCTTCTTTGAAACTCTCTAATTCTGTCATTAACTTGGATGAAATTCGAGCTCAAGTTATAGGTCATGTTCTAAACTTCTTTGTTATAAGCCTAAATCATATCCTCTATGTCTGTTTCTTACCAATCTGGAATTCAGGATGTTACATGGCATCTTCAAGAAGTTTTTCTATTCTCTCAATTACTTTATTTTTTAGATTTTGTTGTTGTATACATTTATACTTCAATGAATATTTGTGAATTGAATTATATTGAGATGAATATTTATTTTGGAATGATGATGAGCTAAATTACCCATGCCTAGGGTTTATAGTATATTTGATTAAATGTCTTAATTCAATAATTCCATTAATATAACTTGTTATTAGTCATTTGCATTGGATTATATGTTAGGTTGATAGATTGGATACCGATTGATTTCTTATATTGAATGAAGGACCAAGAGGTGAAATTTGATATTAGAACTATGCAATCAACTACCCTAAGAATGAATTAGAAATATAAGTTCTCGGGTGTACTTAATTTGCTAGTTAAGATAATTGGTTTTTTGTTAATTCATGAATGTGAGAACTAATGAATTGATAAATGCTAATTGATATTAACAAGGAAATTAAGTTATAAGGTTATGTTAATGGATAATTGAGAATTAAGCTTTGATTAAATTGATCTACAAATCCTAGGTACCATCCCAATAATTTAAATTAATCTTATGCAACCATTACTCATTCCACTTTTAAGTTTTAATCACTTTTCACCATTTCAAAACTGCATACTCAATCTTTAAATTGTTGTTTCAATCAAACTTTTACCAACAAACACCTTCCTTGTGAGACAACCTTGGGATGTTCCACCATTTACTGTAACTACCTCGTATACTTATGAGTGTCACTTTTTAGTAGTATTAATTAGAGTGCAATAAGTTTTTTGTGTCATTGTTGAGGATGGCAGTTTAGATAATAATTTGATTCTTTTATTTAAATTGTTTAATTGTTTAAGTATTTTTTTGAATTACCTAGGTGATTTATGCAAGAATGAATGTCCCAAGGCAACAAACTTGTTCCATTTGTAGACAATATTCATAGACTTCCTAAAACCGAGGGAGTAGATCTTTGGGACAAGAAGGAGAAGACATTGAAGAGCAATTTGAGGAGAACATAGAAGTATATATGGGTGAAGTAGAGGAACCGACCATAAAAGAGCTTACCTGACCAATTATTGGGGTAACTATATCATGCATACTGTTGAGCAACGTAGGAAGAAACTATGAACTAAAAATATTCATCATAGTATGTTGCCCTTTTTTTATGGATTGCTGAATGAAGATCCTCTCAACTTCATTCATGATTTTTATACAACCTTGCATAGATTCCCTTTGCAAGCATTGACGGAAGATGAGCTAAAAATGAGGTGTTTCCCATACAGTTTGAAGGATAGGGTAAAGGCATGGTTGATGACTTTACTGAAATATTCATTAACCACATGGACCAAAGTTTATAACAAATTTATGAAAGAATTCTATTAACATCAAAAAATAAAGGAGCTTAAGGGGAGTATTACAACATTCACGCAATTGGATGGAGAACCATTTCATGAGGTGTGGGATCATTTCAAATCTTTGTTGTTCCAATGCCCTCATCATTGGGTGAATGTAGTGGATAATGCATAACAGTTGCTCAATCAATTATTTTATGATGGGCTAACTCAATAAAGTCAAAATACAGTGGATAATGCAGAAGGGGGTGCAATGGGTGAGAAAATAGCTGCAGAAACTATTAGATTATTTAAAATATTAGGAGCAAAATTTACAGTAGAAGAGTATTGGAGAAAGGCATAGAGGAGCATATGAGTTGAATGCAAGTTTAGAAATGGCAAGACAAATAGCAAAGTTGACAAGGCAAGTAAAATTATTGAATGCTAGAGGAAACTTGCCTATGTCAAATCAAAAAACATGTGCAACATGTGGAGCTACAGAGCATAGTGTAAATATGTGCTCCGTAAATTTTGATCAATGCCAATATGGGCAAGAGCAAATTTATACCTTTTAAGGTTTCCAACAAAGAGGGAGAAATGATCCATTTTCCAATTCTTATAATCCTGGTTGGAGAAATTATCCAAATTTCTCTTGGAAGAACCAACAACACATTCCACCTCAACAATCCTTCCAGCCTTATTAAAGAGGTCTTCAATTTCAAGGACAATATTAACATCAAGATCAACTGAAGAAACCTACAATGGAAGATAACTTGAATGCTTTCATTCAACTAAGCACATAAAATGAAGAATTGAACAACAAAAGGTTTGATTCTTTGATAGCATCATTGAAGAAGGTTGAAGCGCAAGTTGGTCAATTGGCCAACCAACTATAAGAACATCAAAAGGGAAAATTTCCAAGCCAATGGGAGTAAGCCAAGATAATCACGGTCTTGAGAAGTGGTAAGGTAATTGATAACAAAATTGGTGATTCTTTGGATGCAGGTACAATTCAAGAAAATGGTGGGGAAATGTAAATAATCCAAGATAAACCAAGTCAATCGAAAGAGGAGGAGAGCGTGGAGACATCCACTTCACTGAAGTTGTATAAATCTCCAAACCCTTATAGGCTGCCAATTCCTTTCCCAAGCAGGTTAAAAATGAGAAGCAAGATAAATAATTTTTTGAAATTTATAATATGCTCTCAAAGGCAAGTATAAACCTCCCTCTACTTGAGGTAATTAAAAATCTGCTAGCTTATGCTAAATTTTTCAAAGAATTAAACACTAAAAAGAAAAGGTATGAGCTAAACAAAATGGTGATAGTTTTGGAGATAGCATGTGTTGTTTTACAACACAAGCTGCCTCCTAAGCTAAAGGACCCTGGAAGTTTTGTGATTAATATCTCAATGGGGAATGGGAAAGAAACAACTCGCATGTGTGACTTAGGGGTCAATATTAATTTGATGCCATACTTCATTTACTTGCAATTAGAACTAGGGGAACTTAAACCGACCAATATGGTTTTGTAATTGGCAGACAAAACTCTTAGATTTTCCAAGGGAATTATAGAGGATGTCTTAGTTTAGGTTGGGGGATTTAATTGTTCCTATTGATTTTGTAGTCTTAAACACAGGTGTAGACCCTTAATTTTTGACCCAGTCTAGTCTGATATTTTTAAACAGTCCAAAATATTTTTTCTAGTATTTTTAATATTAAAATAAAAAATAAAAAAAGAAGAAGAAGAAGAAAAATTAAAAAATAAATTAAAAATAAAAATCGACGACGGGCAAAATCGGGGATGAAATTTTTCGTCGTTGGTGACAAATTGGCTTAGGCAAATTCGCAGTAGGAAAAACCTACGGCAAATTGGCCATAAGCCAATTCGTCATAGGTTTTTCCTGTGATGAATTGGCCAGTGGCCCTCTCCCAGCCCGCCCTAGCCCAAGCCCAACCCGCACGTCCAGCCAGCAGAAAATTTTTGCTAGGGCAATTTTTGCCAGCATAATTTTTCTGAAACCCTATTTCACTTGGTTTTGGTTTTTAATTTTATTTCCTAAATAGTTTTTATTTCCTTAACTAATTAGGATTATATTTTGATTTTTCCTTATAAATACCACATTAAAACACACAGAAAAGGGGACTTTGGACTTTTTTTGGACTTTGATCTTTTAAAAGGAGATCAAACATTTGGAAGGAGCTGGACTTTTGAAGAATAGATTCAGAACCTTGGACTTGAAAAAGCAAGAGGCAGTTAGCAAGCAATAAGGAATCCATCAAAGGTAGCATACTTTTTCTTTGTTATTGTTCAACCAAAATTCAAATTGTGGTGGAACCAACAACGAAGGTTTGAGTTTCTATTGACTTATTTATGTTTACAGTAGCTTCATCATTTAAACTGATCAATTGTTTAAACATACAATAGATGATGTTTTTGTTATTTGATCAATTATTCTATTTACCATATAGACTTTATTTAAAACCCTAAAAATTATTTTCCAAGACCCTAATACCTTAATACCTGTAAAACTAATTTTTGAAATCTAAAACCCTAATTACACTTTTCTAAAACCACAAAACAATAATCTATTTTCTCAAAACCATAATCAATTCTATTTTTCTAAGATTTATAGTAACTTGTTTCTTCCAATTTTATTTTTTAATCTTAAGCCCTAAAATCTTAATTTTCAACACCAAAACCTACAATCCTAAAAGCCAAATTTTTAAAAATTTCAGGGGCACTGCCCCTTGACCTCGCCCACTAACTGGCTGGCGGGACTACCTTATGGGCTCGTCGAAGGGGTCAGTATTTATTTGTGTATTCTAAGCCTTTATGTTTAACTTCCTTTATTTAAAAACCCTAATTTGGTTATTAAAATTCTAAAATCCTAAATTTATACATTTATTACTTTATTAATTTTAAATTTGATTATGTAGTTTATTATATATTTTGATGATTGATTTATTTAATTTCAATATTTGATTTGTTTATCATGGATGGATGATTTCTTTATTATTATTATTATTTATTAAAATTGTAAGAGGTATGTTTCCATGATTGGGTACATCATTAATTAATCTTTACACAATTTAATTTATTTTCATATTTTGGAATTAATGTAAAGGACATGTTTCTACCTTTCAGTTGGTTTCCTATTTAGTTTTAGACATAAACGATGTAAGGACATGTTTCCATCCTCGGATGGGTGTCCATTTATTTATTTTGTTTGGACATTGTTGTAATTTTAATAAAGTATTTATTTATTCTTATGATCGCATGTAGTATGGATAATATCATTATATTTAAAAAAATTTTAATATTAAGACCTGCAAAGGCGATCAGTTCCAATGAACCGGGGGTTGTGGGAGTGCTGGGCCATTTCTCACCTTCCCCACACGTACCCAACTTTTTAAACCCATTAGGGGGTTGGGGATTCCTTAGGAACTGAGTCATCCACCCCTTTCTTTTTTCCCGTCCCTTTCGGGTGGCGACTCTATTTTCTCTAGGCTTAGGCCCGTGTTCTCTAAGGCCCTAGCCTAAATAGTGTCAAAGTCGCAAGAACCATTCCACTAGGAGTGGATGTAAAAATCCTCTCCTAGTGGCAACTCCACTGGGGATAAGAGAAGTTAATTCCGTTGGTCTTTATATTATTTTATTCTTTCTTATCATGATATTATCCATTGCATCATATTAGTTAAGGGATACCATAATTTCACTCAAGGTATGAAGATCGAGCATGGCATAACCACTCATAGCCTTGTACCATTTGGTATATACTTGCTATGGGAACCTAAGCCTTTTAACCTAAAGACTAAAGCTCATGTGATTAGCCTAGTTACTTTCCTTAGGTTTTTACCCCAAATGCTTGTTGTTTGACTATGGTTAATTTATCTTGGCTTAAATCATGGCTTATTTGATTTGCTCTTTTTCTAATATGCCTAAGTACATTGTAAGCTCAAAATAATTTTTTCTTTAAAGTCCAAAAGACCAAAGCTATTTTTAAAACTTTTCAAGATGGTCTTTGGAGATAAAACTTTACTAAAAAACAAGTCAAAAATTCTTTTCTCATAACCAAAATACAAAGCCCAAAATCCATTTTTTTCTAAAATCTTTTTACAAATGGGCTTAGAAACAAAATTATTTTCATAATCTTTTAAAAGGGCTTATGAATATTTAGGTCAATTATGGAAATACCAAAAATCAATTGTGAGCCTAGTTTATACTAAGAATTACTAACCATGGGCTTGTTTTTGGCATGAATCATTAGTTACTTTTTCAAGTGAGAAATCTATTTATAATAAATCTCTTAATTTAGTTTTAATCCAAAATAGTATAAAAGATGCTCTAGCTGATTAGATGGATTAAAGCCTAATTAATGGGAATTATCATGAAACTGGTTTCCATTTTTGAAAATATAACTATTGGTTGAAACGTCCGAGGGAAATATTCGAAAACAAGATACCCCATGTTGGTATTTTATTAACCAAATACCTAGGAAAAGAGACTCGCCATCCATGTGTAGAAGTTATAAGGTGGGAAGGAATGTCCTATTTATCCTTGTTTGTTTATTGTTTGTGCATATATGCATACATACATTTGCATCTCATATCATTTATCCTCTCTAGCTCATAGCCTTGGATTACGATAGTTCAAAAGCTTACGCCAACCCAACCTATGCCAGAGATGAAGAATGTAGCAGTAACTCAACACTTTTTCACCAAAAGCAATGGAGCCCGAACAAATTCAAAGAATGGTGGACGACACCCTCAATACTAAAATGAAAGAACTAAAGGGGACCCTAGCTGAGATCATGAAGAATCAAATGACTGTAATATTTGGGAACAATGCCGAAGCATCTGCAAGCACTAAAAAAGATAAGGGGAAGGCTAAAGTTGATGAAGTGGCTTTTGATGATGATAAGGTGATCATTGATGATGATGATGATTGGACTTGATACTTTCAAGATCCTCAAGACAAGAAGAAAGAGCCGAAGATTGTTGAAAGATCAACTATGGAGAAAATTAAAACTTCAGATGTTGAAAAGATGATGCTAATCAGGAAAAGAAGCTTGAAAAGAAGCTGAAAACAGAAGAAATGTTCGAAGTTGACAAATTATTTGAGATAGATGAAGAAGTTTCGTACAAGTTCAAGATGCCATCCTTTGCAAATTTGATGGAACAAAAAATCCTCACCTCCATGTTAAGCAGTACATCACCGCCATGCAGTCTGCTAGAGCTATTGTAGACCCTTAATTTTTTACCCGGTCCGGTCCAATATATTTTAATTAGTCCAAAATAATTTGTGCTGTCCAATATATTTTAGTTAGTCCAAAATAATTTTTATGGTATCTTAATTAATTTTAATATTTATTTTAGTAAAAAATGGTGAAATGAATAAAAATTCAAAAATAATAAAAAAAATAAAAATAACAGCGGGCGAAATGGCCTACGGGCAAAAAAATCGTCGCCAAAAGTCAGCGCGGGCCCGTGGGCATTTCTCCTGCCGGAAACGCCAGCGGGCAGTTTTTCCGCAGCAGTTTTTTTTTTCAGCAAAATTTTTTCGACGCAAAATTTTCGAAACCTAATGCAATTAGGTTTCGGTTTCCTTTTCTTATTGAATATTGTATGCCGTGAATAATTAGAATTACCTATAGAATTCTTTTATAAATATGGACTAAACAACACAAAAAAAAGGGGGAGGAAAAGAGGAAGAAAATTGGACAGAAACTAGGATCAAAAGTGGAAACTGAAACTGTGAAGGAAAAGCTTAAATCAAATTGATTTTTTGAGAGAACAAAAAAACAATTCAAGCAATTCAAAGGCAAAAAGGCTTGTCTTTGACCTTGTTCATCCAAGAAGCAATTTTTGGTGAAACTTACAAAATAAGGTTTGAATTCTTAATTCCTTTTATTTTTCTCATAGTAGCTAAACATCTCATTCTTTCTTTTAATTCAAAAATTTTAAAACATCAACTCACTTTTTCTAAGGTTTGAAAATCTTAATTCGTTACTTTATTTTCTAAAAATCTAAAGTTAATAGTTTTGTTTCTTCAAAACCCCAAAACCCTAATTTGCTTTCCAAATTATCAAAACTTTAATTTGTGTTCTGTTTCCTTCTAAAAGCCTTAAAAATAACTTTTTTTTGCTTTTATAAACTTTAAATCGTTTTGTTTAAATTCATAAAACTTCATAAAATTATCAAATTGATTTCCAAATTCTAAAAACCAACTCATCACCCGAAACCCTAATTCAAAAATTCTAAAACCCTAATTCAATTCCTAAACTCAAAATAGTAAATCCTAACCCTTTAAAACCTTAAACCTTAATTTTTTCTAAACCTTAAATCCTTTAAAACTTTAAAAACCATAAAAATACAAAGGTTATACTTTTTACACAGTAACCTCAAATCAACAATTCATTAACCATAAATCACAAAATCTAAGTGTTTTAAAGTGTTCAAACCCTAATTTCATGATTTTATATCACAAACATTAATTTGGTTAATAAAAAAACTTTATCAACCTTTTAAAACATAAAACTTCAATCTATTTTAATTCTTTTAAAATCACAGTAGCCTAATTCTATAAATTTCCAAAACCCTAAACACATGAAATAAGGATCCTAAATGGAAACAGTAACTATAATTTGTGTAACACCCCTTCCCGGCCTACATGTGTAAGCCGAGTAGAGGCGCCACACTATCCTAATGTTGCTACCAATTTTACTTACATTTTACAGAAATTTTTGCCAGAGGTTCGCCTAGAAATTGGGTCCCAAGTGTCGACAAAACTGGTTTTACTGATTTTTGAAAACATTTTTACACAAACCAATGCGAATACAATCAGTTTCAATACACTCCCAATGAATCCCCCTTATACCCTCAACTACAACCTGCAAGAAGAATTCACACTTCTAATACAAAATAAAGTAGAGGTTTCTTATTATTACATACTACTAACATATAGTATAACATAGAAATTCTCAATCTTATATTTTCATATACATATACATGCCACAACTAGCTAACTCATAATATAGGAAATGAAAGGCTACTCTGAGGTGCTCCGCTGTGTTGTGCTGCTCGATGCTAATCACCGAAATCTACTGCTCCGAACCTACGAGTCAAGAAAACTCAACTCGCTGAGCAATGACGCTCAGTGGGTACTTTACCGATGAAAATATAAGTAAATATGAAAGCATTTGAAATAAAAGGAAATAATTAAATCATAAATCAACCCACCTTAAACCAATGGAAGTTACTGTACATTCAGTGTAAATATGCTTCCAACAAATGTAAAAACCATAATTCAAACTCATTTTGCATTAAGTAGTTTAAAAGAAACACAGGAATTTGGCTCTGGCTCTACTGGCATATAGGGAACCATAGCGATAAGGCAGTGGCCCTCACCACTGTAACATAGGTGGCCCTCACCACCATGGTTATAACCAATTCCGCTCTACGGCCTATACCCGTAGGTAACTGCCGGAGCATTCCAATCACAATTTCACAACATCTTCGCTCCACGGCCTATACCCGAAGGTAACCGCCGGGGTGTATCAAACACAATAAGTGGCAGTACTGCATAAGTTAGTATAGTGCACCATACCCTTATCTACCACTCCCAACTATCCAGTAGAGCATAAAGGTTAAAATAATTCAATTTAAGTCTCAAACTTCATTTTAGAATGACTCGAGAAATCCTTTTAAATTCCCATTGCGCTTTGCCATTTACGCCGCGCACCACATTCTTTAGTCAAACCATTACCCTTTTTCACATATTTAACATCCACAATAAACATATCAAACATTTCAAAGCATTCCTCAAAATATCACAAATTGACCAAATGAATAGTGTCGCGGCACGTAAAATCGGCAACGCAAAAAGGCAAGCGCCAAATGAATAGTAAAATCTGGGTTTTCATCAAAATTTCAGTCCACTTCAGTCATGCATTTGACCAGGTAAATGATCTTATTTTTGGCTGAAATTTTACAGAAAACTTATTTCATATGTTGACTAATTACATGTAAAATTTCGTTGAAAAATTCATTCATTTTCTACCTCAAACAGCTGCCACAAAAATAGTCCAGAAGCTGTCACTTTGGGACCATTTCGGCCCAAACATATGAAATACATGGAATAGTTTATTTTTCTTTTTCAAATCAATATGAAGTCTTCTTTAATGATAAAGTGAAGATTCAAACACTTCCCTTTTAAAATAACTTGATTGTTTAAATCAATTTGGACTAAATAGAGTCCATAAACTCTTTTACCAAAATCTTTGGAAACAATAGATTTCAATTGAATTTAACAACTCAATCACCCCATGGGTTTAAAGATATCACTCAACAAATGAATTCAAACTCAAACAATACATTTATGCATCCATAGCAAAAGTTCCATAGATAAAGTTTTGGTAAGAAAATTGGAAGGAAAATTAATTCTTCAAAGGTAAAGTATTTTTCCAAGGTAAAGTACCAAACCTTGTTTATTTGCTTTGTTCCTTGCTTGTCCTATTCTTTCTTCCCTTCTTCTTTTTTATCCCTTTGATTTCCTATAATTTTCATAACTTCCATAATAAGAACATGATAAAAACCATATGTTCAAGCCTTGATTCTTGCTATCTAAAGCTACTAATTACTATTTATTCATCACTTCTATATGTATGGATCATTTAATCTAATTTCTCTTCACTTTCTTAACTTTCCCATAATCTTCCCAACTTTTCTTTCATTGATAACTTGAAAACTATCAATCAAATGAATAAACTAAAGCTAGAATTGGAATCCTTACCTTAAAATTAAGCTTTTCCTTCCAAAAATCCATTTGAACACTTGAAAAATTCCTTCCCTTTTTTGGTGGAGAGAATTCGGCCATACCTCTCAAAATGGAGAGAAAAATATGTGTTCTTAGTTCTTTAATCATCCTTCTCTCCCTTTTTATATTTTTCCATTTTCCATTTATTTAATTAATTTCATTTTGGAGGGTTAAGATTAATCCAACCCAAAAGTGTCTTTAAACAAGATTTTTCCATGTGTCATTTTCTAGAAAATTACTATGCCATGTGTCCTCCCTTGGAAATTTACCAAATTAACCCTCAAATTATCTCACATGTCCCCCTTGGTGCTTGGGTGGAAGTGAAAAGACCAAAATACCCTTCAATTGAAGGTTTTGCCTTTCCTTCCTAACCGGGTGGTTTTACGACGAGTAAAACGTACCGTTCTCCTTCTTTCAACCTCTAGTTTCCATTTTCGTCATTCATTCTTGATTTTGAACTAATTTATAAAAATTACGCTCATGCCCTTAACTTTTGTAAAAATTCCCTTTAGGTCCTTGCGTGATTCGGGTTTTGCCCGGGCTCCGTTTCTACTGATGATCGTTTCATATTTAACCCCTCGACGTCCTCTACTCACTCGTGTTTTTATTTCCTACTTTAGATTCATGTATAAATTTTAATTAATAATGACCAACATGTCCCTAGTCAAAATCCCCTATATCTTCCAAACCGTGCGTTTTCTGGAAAAACCGTTACACGTCGTTGTGATCCGATTTTTCTCTACTTTCCATTTTTGGAGTCTGTTATGTGCACTATTAAGAACCTCCAGTACAACTTTTGAAAATTACAGTTACCTCCCCAAAACTTTTTGAAATTACAGTCACCTCCCCAAAACTTTGCATTTTTTTCAATTAGGTCCCTTTGGTCCTATAGCCTTATCTAGGCCCGTTGTCAGGAATTATCTTCTCCTTTCCCCTTCTCTCACTGCGCACGTGACTACTATGCATAAATGCGGTGGGCGGATGTGACAGTTCCTCCCTCGTTAATTTAGGCTTCGTCCCAAAGCCCATCAGGTGGAAACAAATATGGGTATTGCTTCCTCCACCTTGTGGTTTCTTTAGAGTACTTTGACTAATGGAATCATTTTATTCTAAAGTTCTTTCACTTCCCGTGCCAAGATTTCCACTGGTTCTTCTTCATATGTCAAATCAGGTTGAACTTCAATATCTTGGGTCTTTACGATGTGTGACGGGTCCGAACGATACCATCTTAATATCGACACGTGGAATACGTTATGTATCTTGTCTAGCTCGGATGGTAATGCTAGCCGATAAGCTACTGGACCTATACGTTCAATGACTTTGTAAGGCCCAATAACCTTGAACTTTAGCTTACCCTTTTGTTTAAATCTTAGCACTTTCTTCCATGGTGAAACCTTAAGAAATACCTTATCACCAACATTGAATTCTATGTCCCTTCTCTTCAGGTCCGCGTATGATTTTTGTCTATGCACCACAGCTTTTAACCGATCCTAGATAATTTCTACTTTCTCCTCGGTCTACTTAACTATCTCCGGGCCCAAGATCTTTGCTTCACTTAATTCCGTCTAGCAAATTGGAGTCCTGCATTTTCGTCCTTATAGTGCTTCATAAGGAGCCATCTGTATGCTGGACTGGTAGCTGTTGTTGTAAGCGAACTCCATTAAACTTAAGTACTTCTCCCAGCTACCTTTGAATTCTATTATGCACGCTCTTAACATATCTTCCAAGATCTGGATTACCCTCTCTGACTGTCCGTCCGTCTGTGCATGAAATGACGTACTCTAGTCCATTCGAGTTCCCAAAGCCGTTTGGAACTTTTGCCAAAAGTTCAACGTAAAGCGTGGATCTTTGTCCGATATGATTGATGTTGGAACTCCATGAAGTCGTACAATCTCTTTAATGTACAAGTCCGCTAACTTATCCAGGGGGTAGTCCATCCTTACTGGTAAGAATTGAGCTGACTTAGTTAGCTGGTCTACTATCACCCATATTGCATCATGTTTGTCTCTTGTCATTGGTAGTCCCGCCACAAAATCTATAGTTATACGATCCCATTTCCATGTTGGAATCGTAATAGGTTGTAGAAGTCCCGAGGGTAGTTAATGTTCTGCCTTTACTTGTTGGCAGGTTAAACATTTTGCCACGTAATCTACCACATCTCTCTTGATCCCTGGCCACCAATAGCATTCTTTCAAATCCAATACTGCTTCTACCTTCTTAGAATCAACTCTTATTCCTTCCGCCGATACAATATGTCCTAAAAAGGCCACTTCTTCTAACCAAAATTCACACTTGCTGAATTTGGCGTATAACTGCTTCTCCCTCAATGTTTGTAACACGATTCTCAAGTGCCGGTCATGATCCTCTGCATTCTTTGAGTAAACCAGTATGTCATCGATGAATACCATGAAAAATTGGTCCAAATAAGGATGGAAAATCCGGTTCATCCAATCCATGAATACCGCAGGTGCATTTGTGAGCCCAAAAGGCATTACGATAAACTCATAATGTCTATATCAGGTTCTAAATGTAGTCTTTGGTATATCTTCGTCTTTAATCTTCAATTGATGATAGCCGGATCGTAGATCAATCTTTAAGAAAACTCCCACACCTTTCAATTGATCAAATAAATTGTCTATCCGGAGTAGCGGGTATTTATTCTTAATCGTCAGCTTATTTAACTGTCGAAAATCTATACATAGTCTTAGGGATCCGTCTTTCTTTTTTTTTTTCGCAGTCCACTAATGCCTTATGTTTGGTCAGCTCATCCATTCCAAGTATTGCATCAAATTCTTGGAATGGCAACTCAAACAGATCACCTAAGAAAGTGTGTCCGTGTACTTATACCGGACAATCCTTTATTACCTTCCTGGTAACCATCTCACTACCCAAAGGATTTGTAATTAACACTCTATCTGTTTCAAGTTCTACTTCTACATCCATTTGTTTTTTTTTTCATACATATATATAAGTATGAAGAACCTGGATCTGTTAAAGCATAAATTGGTATTCGAAACATAAATAGCTAACCTGCTATGATGTCGGGGGCTTCCTCTTCTTCATGTGCCCTCATTGCATACATCTTGGTAGGAGCTCTAGTTTCAGGTCTGTCCATCATTTTGGATTGAATTTGCGAAGAGCTTTGTCCTCTACCTCTGCCCCTTTTCCCTTCCAGCTATGGCTCAAGATCCTTCGGTATTATCTAGTGTGTTTTGCTATCTTAAGGGGCATTCTCGTTTAAAGTGGTCCTTCGCTCCACAAATAAAACATACCCAGGCCTTGCCCCAACATTTTCCTGAGTGCCTACGCCCACATTGAACACAGTGTGGATAGGTGTTTTCACTTCCTCCGATAGTTTCGGGTTGAGCAAAGTTACCTCCACCTTGGCCACGCCCTCTTCCTTGTCCTCTCCCAGACCTACCAGTACTGGCTACAAAGGTAGCTTGACTTGGGCCTCCCCGAATTGACCTTTGACTGGATATCCTGCTCTGATTTCCTCCCATGGAACTACCTTCTCTAAACTGTTTCCTTGATGGCTGGAAATTTTCTGAATAACTTTGGGTATCCCTTCTTGGTCTTACCCTCTGTCTCCTATTTCGCTCATCCACCTAACATTGCTCTACTTCCAGAGCCCTAGTGAGCAACTTGGAAAATTCCTTGATATTAGCAGCAATTAACTGCATCCTAATCTCATTATTCAAACCATCCTGGAATTGCTTACACCTATCATGTTCGTCTTCAATTGTCTTCTTGGCATACCTACTCAGCCTAGTAAATTCCCTCTCGTATTCGGCAACGGTCAGTCGACCTTGCTTTAAGTGTAGAAACTCCTTTTTCTTGGCATCTAGGTATGCCTCCGATATAAACTTCCTCTTGAACTCATTCACAAAGAAATCCCATGTCCTCTGTTCCGGTGGAACTCGTTGTTGAACTGTGTCCCACCATATATATGATTCTTCCACTAATAAGGAAGTAGCACATACCACTCGCTCCTCTGGAGTACACTGTAACTAATCTAAGGCTAGTACCGTTCCTTCCAGCCAATACTCGGCTGTAGAAGAATCATCGTCCCTTCGGGCCCTAAACTCCTTCACCCCGTACTTTCTTATTTTTTCGATCGGGGGTTTCCTTTCCCCTCCTACAGCAGGTACTGGTATGGGTGTTGGTTCTGGTGGTGGTACCGGGGCAACACCAGCTATCTGCCGTAATACGGCAGCCATTTGTTGCAACATTTCATTGGGAAGAGGAGCTCCCGCTGGGGGTTGCTCAGCCTCTGGGGTTTCAGATACATGCGTCTCTATAGTATGTGACGCTCGAGATTCAACTTCCTCCTCTACGGCTCTTTGAGAGGACTCTCGCGACATCTATATTCTAACACATAACTCACAGTAAAAAACAGCACAGCTCAACAGCACTATTAAACCCTATGTGGCATGTATATAAAGACAAAACACTTAATCAAATATATGCAAACATACCCTTATTTAGTTTCCTATATTTCCTTCCTGAATGATGCCTACTTTTTATCTTCTATTTACTATAGGATCTCTCGTTTTATGTCGGTAATGGCCACTCTTCCATTTTTCATTTATTTAATTAATTTCATTTTGGAGGGTTAAGATTAATCCAACCCAAAAGTGTCTTTAAACAAGATTTTTTCATGTGTCATTTTCTAGAAAATTACTATGCCATGTGTCCTCCCTTGGAAATTTACCAAATTAACCCTCAAATTATCTCACATGTCCCCCTTGGTGCTTGGGTGGAAGTGAAAAGACCAAAATACCCTTCAATTGAAGGTTTTGCCTTTCCTTCCTAACCGGGTGGTTTTACGACGCGTAAAATGTACCGTTCTCCTCCTTTCAACCTCTAGTTTCCATTTTCGTCATTCATTCTTGATTTTGAACTAATTTATAAAAATTGCGCTCATGCCCTTAACTTTTGTAAAAATTCCCTTTAGGTCCTTACGTGATTTGGGTTTTGCTCAGGCTCCGTTTCTACTGATGATCATTTCATATTCAACCCCTCGATGTCCTCTACTCACTCGTGGTTTTATTTCCTACTTTAGATTCATGTATAAATTTTAATTAATAATGACCAACATGTCCCTAGTCAAAATCCCCTATATCTTCCAAACCGTGCGTTTTCTGGAAAAACCGTTACACGTCGTTGTGACCCGATTTTTCTCTACTTTCCATTTTTGGAGTATGTTATGTGCACTATTAAGAACCTCCAGTACAACTTTTGAAAATTACAGTTACCTCCCCAAAACTTTTTGAAATTACAGTCACCTCCCCAAAACTTTGCATTTTTTTCAATTAGGTCCCTTTGGTCCTATAGCCTTATCTAGGCCCGTTGTCAGGAATTATCTTCTCCTTTCCCCTTCTCTCACTGCACACGTGACTACTATGCATAAATGCGGTGGGCGGATGTGACAATTTGGATTTTTATTTGCCTTATTCAATTCCATTTTTAATTATGCTTTGATTTATTTTACATGCTTTAATTTATTTAAGTTCAATGCTTGGTTCATTTAATTTATCATGTATAGATGTTTACTTTCTATTAATATTTAATACCTTTGATGAATGATTTATTTATAATGAATGGTTATTTACTTTTATCAATTTATTTAGATTTCCAAATGTTGTAAGAGGTATGTTTCCACTTGGTGGGTACCTCATTAGTTAAATATCATGTAATTTAAATTGCTTTTCTATTTTAGAACCAATGTAAAGGACATGTTTCTACCTTTCGGTGGGTGTCCTATTTAGGCATGTGATGTAAGGGCATGTTTCCATCTTCGGATGGGTGTCCATTTATTTATTTTGCTTGGACCTTGCTTTGATTTTAATATATTGATGCTTTCGATATGGATAATGTTGTTATACTTAAGAATTTTATAATATTAAGACCTGTAAAGGAGGCCGGTTCTAATGAACCGGGCGTTGTGGGGGTGCTGGGCCATTTCTCACCTTCCCAACACGTACCCAACTTTTCGAACCCATCAGGGGGTTGGGGATTCCTTAGGAATCGAGTCATCCATCCCTTTCTTTTTCCATGCCCTTCCGGGTGGCGACTCTATTTTCTTTGGACTTAGGTATGTGTTATCTAAGGCCCCGAGCCTAAACAGTGCTGAAGTCGCAAGAATCATTCCACCGGGAGTGGGGGCGAAAATCCCCGCTCACAGTGGTGACTCCACTGGGGATAAGAGAAGTTGATTCCATTGGTCTTTATATTATTCTATTCTTTCTTATAATGATATTATCCATTGCATCATATTAGATTGCATCGTGTGCATGAGTTAGGATGCCCGTGTTACCCGTGTTATGTTATGTAAGGGATACCATACTTTCACTCAAGGTATGGAGATCGAGCATGGCATAACCACTCATAGCCTCGTACCTTTTGGTATATACTTGCTATGGGAACCTAAGCCTTTGTAACCCAAAGGCTAAAGCTCATGTAATTGGCCTAGTTACTTTCCTTAGGTTTTACCCCAAATGAATGTTGTTTGACTATGGTTAATTTATCTTAGTCTAAATCATGGTTTATTTGGTTTGTTCCTTTTTCTAATATGACCTAAGTATATTGTAAGCTTAAAATAAATTTTTCTTTAAAATCTAAAAGACCAAAGCTTTTTTTTTCAAAATTTCTAAGATGGTCTTTGGGCATAAAACTTTTCTAAAAACATATCAAAAATTCTTTGGCTCATGGCCCAAATACTAAGACTGAAATCTATTTTTCTAAAAACTTTTTACAATGAGCTTAGAAATAAAATTATTTTTACCTAACCTTTTCTTACAAAGAGCTTGCAAATTATTTAGGTTAATTATGAAATACCAAAAATCAATTGTGGGCCTAGTTTACACTAAGAATAAATTAACCATGGGCTTGTTTTTGGCATGAATCATTAGTTACCTTTTTCAAGTGAGAAATCTATTTGTAATAAACCTCTTAATTTTGTTTTAATCCAATATAGCATAAAAGCTACTATAGTTGAATAATTGGATTAAAACCTAATTAATGGGAATTGTTATGAACTGATTTCCATTTTTGAAAATATAACTATTGGTTGAAACGTCCGAGGGAATTATTTGAAAACAAGATACCCCATATTGGTATTTTTGTTCACCATATACCTAGAAAAAGAGACTCGCCATTCGTGTGTGGATGTTATAAGGTTGGAAGGAGCGTCCTAATTGTCCTTGTTCGTTAATTGTTCGTGCATACATGCTTACATTTGCATCTCATATCATTGATCCTCTCTGGCTCACAGCCCTGGATTATGAAAGTTCAAAAGCTTATGACAATCTAACCTACGCCGGAGACAAAGTATCTAGCAATGACTCAGTCACTTGCTCACCAAAAATAATGGATCCCGAACAAATTCAAAGAATTATGGATGATGCCCTCAATTCCAAGATGGAAGAAATAAAAGAGGCTATGGCTGAGACCATAAAGAATCAACTAGCTGCAATTTTAGGAAACAATGCCGAAGCATCTGCTAGCACCAAGAAATTCAAGGGGAAGGCTAAAATTGATGAAGTAGCTTTTGATGATGATAAGGTGATCATTAATGATGATGATTGGGCTCAATACTACCAAGATCCTCAAGACAAAAAGAAGGCGAAGGTTGTTGAGAAGGCAACTATTGAAAAGATCGAGACTTCTGATATTGAAAAGATGATTGCTGATTTAGAAAAGAAATTTGAGAAGAAACTGAAAACCGAAGAACTGTCCGATGTTGACAAATTATTTGAGCTAGATGAAGAAGTTCCATACAAATTCAAGATGCCATCCTTTGCTAGATACAATGGTACTGGAAATCCTCATCTCCATGTGAAGCAGTATATCACTGCTATGCAGTCTGCCCGAGCTACTAAGGCTCAAACTCTAAGGCACTTCATGCTCTCATTGGACCTTGTTGTCCAAAATTGGTTCAATACCTTAGATGATGGAACACAAAAGAATTGGGATTTGCTATACAAGGCCTTCATCCAGCAATATGGGTATAATGTCGAGTTGGAGGTTACCTTAATGGAAGTGGAGTCCATAAGGCAGAGGCCAAATGAGAATTTTGTGGGCTATGTGAAAAGGTGGAGAAATAAGGCTGCTTTGCTCAAGAAGAGGCCCGATGAATCCGATCAAATAAGGATGATTGTGAGAGGGGTGTTGCCTAATCTCCGTGAGAGGATGTCTCATACACTCATCCGTGATTTCAAAGATCTTCTCCAAGCTGGTCTTCAAATTGAAGAGTGGGAAAGAGAGAAGAATCGCTTTTCAATTAAAAGGAATGAGAAAGGGAATTACCAGTCTGAAAATCAAAGCACGCAAAAAGAAGTTGATGTTAATACGACTGGTCAAGGAAATAAAAGACAATTCTCAGAATTAGGGAAACCTCTATCTTGGGTTTTTAGTAAACTGCAAAAGAAAGGTTGTTACAACCGTTAGTTCCTTGACCATTACATAATCCACTGCCACCAAACTTCAATGCCGAGGCCTTCTGTCAATTTCATCAAATGCAAGGGCATGAAACAGATAAATGTGCTCGTCTAAGGCATGAGATCCAAGACCTAATCGATAGTGGCAAGCTACCTGAGCCAGATAAGCCCAATACTAAGGACAATCCATTACCAAGGTTCAATAGAGTACCTCCACCGATAACCTTCATGGTGGGAAAAGGATTGGAGGAAGATTTTGTTTTATCCTCTTTTCAAGATGGAAATATTGAAGATGTGAAGGGAAAAGAAGCTTAACTCAACAAACTTGCCTTAGCTTGAATGTTGCTTTTCAATTTTACTTTCTTTAATATTTAAATTGGAACAATCTTGTTTTTCAAATTTAAAGTTGCTTGAATAAATTACTTTCATCAAAATTTTTGTTGGTCTTTGTTCATTTTGGTGCTCAACCAATGAGGAATCTAGCTTGATGTTCATAAATTAATGTGTCTAGGCATCATGACTTCAATGACTTTACTAAGTGAGGGAATTGCTCTATAGCATTGAGTTGTGTATGCTTACTTAGAGAGGGCTCTTGCATAATTATCTTTGTCTAGGTCCTAGTCAGTCTTAGAACATGCTTTGACAAACTTTCGAGGTGAAATTGAACTCTACTTATGTAAGAGAGAAATGATCTAGGCATTGTTTGGATTAGCCAACAACTAGTATCCAACCTATTAAATATCAATCCCTAGTTATCCCTTTTGAGCCTTCATAAAATTTTAGCTTTCTTTTCATTGGCATATAACCTCAATAACCTACCCTGAGCTGTTGTGATACTTTTGACAAATCTTATGATCACTAAGGTGAAGAGGCAAGAAGATAAAAAAAAAAAAAAGAGAATGCAAAGCCAAGACCATAAGGGTAGTTGAAGTTCTTAAGACCATGAAGGTAGTTGATGTTCTCAAGACTATGAGGGTAGTTGATGTAATATCCCAAAATGTTCCCTAGAAGTTTTAGTATAATTGTTGTTTTATTTGAATTAAAATGTATATGTTATTGGAAAGAGAAAATAATTTAAAAAGGAGTGTATATGTTGTATATATGGATATATATATAACATATATACAAGTCAAATGGATGGTCAAAGGAAGAAGATATTTATTTTGGTTATTTATGAAATTACTAAAAAGGACAAATAAGTAAAAGGGAGTTAAGATATATAGAAGAGGGTATTTTAGTAATTTTCTTTATAGATTGCTTGGTGGAGGTTTAAAGAGATGAGAACTTTGACTTTGTCTTTAATTTCCTTTTCATTTTTCTTCTTTTTCTTTTCTTGGCCGGGTACTCCAAAGTTAAGAGAGCAAGATAGAGTTTGATTTTCTAAGATCAAATTCAAAGGAGATTTCAAATAAACAAGTTGGAATTTCAAGAAATTTCATTATTTTGGTAAGTTCTCTCTTGATTGCTCTTGTTGTTTTTGAAGTTATTTTTGAGTTTGATGAAGTGTTATTGATAATATGGTTAGGATTGCTTGTGGTGTGTTTGTATGTGATGGAAATGGAATTAAAGATAAGAAGTTAGGTTGGTGTTGGTGATGGAAGAGTAAGAGTTGTGTTAAGTGAAATTTTTTCTGTTTTACAATTAGTAAAGGCTGTGAGTTTTATGATTTTTAATTAAATATAGAAAAATGTTCTTGAAGTGAAATTTTGATATGTTGTGCCTCTATGAGTCTAGAATGACTGAAAAATATGTTGATTCGATTTTGGAATGGTTATGACTTTGGAAAGATTATTTTTATTAGACCTGTTCCAGCAGGTACCTTAACTGAGACAGCTAGCTTTCGGGATTTTTAATAAAATGTAGAAAAATAATATCCAATTGAATTTTGGATATGTTTTTTCTTAGTGAGTCTAGGATTTCAGAAAAATAATTTGGAACCACGTTGATTGAATTTAATTCATAGAATTCAAAAAGTTTAGAACTGCTGCCAGGATGCAGGGCAATTGGAGCAGTCTGGTTGGGTGAACTATTTGACCAAGATTTTGTGTTCAGTTTGATCTGAAATTTTAAAGGAATGATTCTAAGATGTAAAATTTAGTTCTGTAAAAATTTTAGAGTTTTTATTCAAGTAGATTAATTTATACAAATTTTCAAAATAAGGATAAAGTGGAGTCTAAAACCAGAATTTACTATTCATATGGTCATTTTGCTAATATTCCTTTTGGATTAGGTTGTGAAGAGGTTGAATTGCCCTAACCTAAGTGTTGAGGATTCTTGGAAGAGTAAGTGTATAGATTGGTGTGAGTTGGTTTTAAGGTAAGTACAAACTACATTACTGCATACATTCATATGATATTGAGACTTGAGACATATTTGATTATAAATGTGATAAGGAATCTAATGCATTGTGGATGTATATTAATAATGTTATGTTTGGTATAATGTGAATGTTGTGATGAGCATGTAAAATATGTGTTAATGCCATTGATTATATCCATTTGAATAATGAATTGATTAATGTGATTTGAAATATAATGAAATGTGAAATGTGCAAGATGTGATGATGCAAATGAGATGATTGAGGCATGGTTGCCTAATTTGCTTATGAGAATGAAATGAATTGAGAAAGAAATGTATAAAGATATAAATGAAAAGAATTTTGTGTTTAATTTCTTATTCAACCTTCAGAGTTCTGGGTTTGGTGGCATGCCTATAAAGTACTGGATAGGTGAAAAGACCGGGCCGTAAGCCGATTCCAGTTGATAAATTTGAAATGTGAATTATAGTAACAGTCTTGCCGGGTTGAGGATCTCCTTGGTTTATCCGGGTTGAGGTCCAAGAGACTGGGTCTGTTACAGGTAACAGTCTTGCCGGGTTGAGGATTTCCTCGAGTTTAGCCGAGTTGAGGTCCAAGAGACTGGGTCTGTTACCCTATCCATGGATAGAGATATATATATCGCCTACGGGCTTAATGATTGTGATTATAGACCAAAGCAGTAACTCTGAACTTTGAATAACATATTAGTGTCTTGTGGGCCCAAGCTTGTCTTTGTTTTCAATGTGAATCATGAATGTTTTGATTAATTATTAAATAATGTAAGATTGTGAAATATAATATTCTCTTGAATTGATCTTAAATCTTGATTGTGTGACATTAGCATGTCATTAAAGCATCATAGCACTGTAGTTTGTACCACTAAGCCGTTGGCTTAGCGCGAATGTGATTCTTTGTGCAGGTGACAGGGAAGAACCAGAGAGTTCCTCTAGGCCGAGTCGAGCCTAGATTTTGAAGAGTGAATAGTGGGCTTTAAGATCGAAGACTGACTGCCAAACATGTATAAATTTTATGTGTTGTAAAACTTGAGTTTTGATGTATATGAATTTGTAAATATTGTTACTTTCCGTTGCATAGTGAACAAATATTTTATCTGCTGTATTTCATAATAAACCTTTACTTTATTTTGTACTAGAAGTGTAAATCCTTTTTGCAGGTTGTAGTTGAGGTTATAAGGGGGATTTATTGGAAGTGTACTGAGAATGATTTTATTTGCATTGGTTTGTGTAAAAATATTTTCAAAAATCAGAAAAAAAACCAGTTTTGTCGACACTTGGGATTGAATTTTTAGGCGAAACTATGGCAAAATTTCTGTAAAAATCGGAACAAAAATTTGACTAAGTAAAAGTTGTAGCAACATTAGGATAGTGTGGCACCTCTACTCAGCTTACACACGTAGGTCGGGAAGGGGTGCTACAATTTTTGGTATCAGAGCCTAGGTTTAAGATTCTCAACCTAGGTGAATTGTAAGAAAAAGAATATTTTTGATTTTAAAAGTTGGTTTTTGAATAAAATACATGTTTTGTTATGGCAGTCTTTGATCTTTAATGAGGAATATTCTGCTGTATTTGTAGATATAGGTAGTAATGGAGTCCCATTCACGTCAGACTGTAGAAGGAGTGCTAAGAGTGTAGCTCCAGGAGAGAGTAGAGATGGAGCTAGAGTTGACAGAGTTAGTGAGGCACCTGTTTCTATGCCAGAGAGACAAGCTGCAGAGGAGGGTCCGCCGGGTTGGTTGAGACAAGTGGTAGAACTATTTAGACAAGTTCCAGTGCAACCACCACCACAGCCTCAGATGCCGGTAAGACATTATGACAAGTTGAGGAAATATGGGGCTGAAGATTTCTTAGGTACTACCGACCCTGCAGTGGCTGAGCAATGGTTAGATAAGGTACAGAGGATATTCATTCAGTTGCAAGCCACTTCGGATGAGAAGTTTGACTGTAACACCCCTATACCCCGTATACGTACACAGCATGCTAATACGATCGTAATATACGTATACTGAATATAGAAATGTCACGGTTACAAAACACACATGACATGACTCTTATATACTATGAACAAATTCAAAACTTTTAAATGAGTTTATAAAACGAAATAGATAGAAAGTTTATTTAAAACGCAGCGGAAAATATAACAAATGTTTCCCAATACATTTGCATCAAAATCAAAAGTTACAAATATAAAATATATACATGAGTGGCAGCTCTTCTCTGATCTTTAAGTCCAAAAATCAACACTTCAACGCCTAGACTCACTAGGTCTAGAGGAACTCTCGGGTTCAATCCTGTCACCTGCGCGATGAACCACAATCGCGCTGAGCCAACAGCTCAGTAGAACAAACTATAATGATATTATGCAATGTCATACATTCAAACAATATAGATCATACTCAATACACTTTATTTTATGAATGTTACATTTTATTATTTCAATAATTATATCATCATCCATCACTCACACATTTAACATAGACACACATGGGCCCAACAAGCATTTAATATGATATTCAAAGTTCAGAGTTACTGCTTTGGTTTATAATCACAATGATTAAGCCCGTAGGCGATATATACATCATATCTCTATCCATGGATAGTGTAACAGACCCAGTCTCTTGGACCATCAACCCATTAACATGAGGAGATCCTCAACCCGGCTAGACTGTTACTAGTAACAGACCCAGTCTCTTGGACCATCAACCCGACTAATCGAGGAGATCCTCAACCCGGCTAGACTGTTACTTTTCATAAATTTCATTTTCACATTTCATTTAGTGTAACAGACCCAGTCTCTTGGACCATCAATTCAATTCAATTGAAGAGATCCTCAACCCGGCTAGACTGTTACCTTTATATAGGCATGCCACCAAAACCAGTACTCTGAAATTTGAATAAACATATTAGGCACACAACCATTTCATATATCTCTTTATCAAACTTTTTCTCAATTCATTTCTCATTCCACAATCAACTAGGCAAACATGCCTTATTTGAATCAATATAGCCAATCACAATGGCTTTACAAATCATCTTATCATCACATCTTTCATTTTCGTAACACATATATATACCATATTACATTTCATGAGGTTCATATTGTATAAAACGTAACATTATTCAAACATATCAACAATACAATGAAATTACTTAGTACATTCACACTCAAATGTATAAGTTCCCAAAATCACATGAATGTATGTTATAATGCAAGGTTTGTACTTACCTCAAAAGAAATCCACACAATTCTAAACACTTCCTCTTAACAAGTCCTTCACCAAATAATTAAGGCAATTCACCTTCTTCACAACCTAATTCAGAACAATGAGGAAACTCACATAAGATCATAAGGCTAAGAATCAATTAGGGCAAACTCTAAACTGGACACGCTCACCTACACGGGCGTGTCCCTGACCGTGCCCTAACTCCACAACACAGAAGCATTTACACGTTCAGGACCACGGGCGTGTCACTGGGCGTGTAATACCTACTGTCTCTCAGAAGTATCGACACGTCCAACATCATGAACGTGTTCCTGGCCGTGTCAATTCCCCAAAGTCACAGTAGCTATGACACGCTCACTAACACGGGCGTGTTAATGGCCGTGTCACACCTACTGCCATCCAACACAATTGACACGCCTAAAGACCTGGACGTGCTCCTGGGCGTGTCAGGCCAAAAACCCAGATTCCGGCCAAAACAACAATCCAACCAACAAACAACAATCTTCCACCATCTTCCACTTCAACAAAACTCAAATAGACACACCCAAAACCATAACAACCTTGCAAAAACACCAACACAACTCAAAATACACATCCAACACCAAATCACAACATCATCAAAAACTCTAAACACAACCACAACTCAATCTTAACCAACAAACTTATTCTTCCTTTCAATCTTACTCTTTTCTTCAATCCAACCCAAGAATCAAAAATCAAGTAAACCCAACACTCTTAAACACAACACACTCAAACATATCCATACCAACAACCATAAATCACCAAACCCACAACACAAACTCAAAGAAAACAAGGGATTCAAGAGGAAACTTACCAAGAATGAAGAAAACTCTTAAATTCCTCCTTGATCTCTTGAAAACTTCTTCAATCTTGAGCTTGGAAGGTCAAATCTCTCCCTCTCTCTTGTTCTCTTGCTGCTGCCGTCCAAAGCAAAGAAAGGAGAAGAAAAGGAAAATGAGAGACACGAGAAGAGAGGAAGAAGGAAGAAAAGGAAAAGAAAGAAAAGTCAAACATTAACCCTCTCTCTCCTCAAAACATTCTCCTCCACACAAATAAAAAAAAATAATAATCTCAAACATCACCATCCACCCATCTTAATCCACTAACTCAATTTCAAAATAATTACCTTTATACCCTTCAAACAAATATTTGTATATGTTAAGTATATCACAATATATACAACATATACACATTACTCTAACCTCAACTCTCTTTCCAATAAAATAAATACACTTAATCCAATAATAACAATAATTACTCCAATACTTCTAGGGTACATTTTGGGATATTATAATTCTCCCCCTCTAAAAGAAATTTCGTCCTCGAAATTACCTGAAATAAAGTCTGAAACAACTGAGGATATTGTTCTAGCATCGTTTGCTCATTCTCCCAAGTTGATTCTTCTCTACCATGACTCTTCCAAAGAACCTTCACAATTGGCACTTTCTTATGTCTCAACTCTTTCATACCATATGCTAAAATAGCAACCGGTTCTTCTTCAAAAGTCAGATCCGGACTCACCTCAATAGATTCCACTGATAACACATGAGATGGGTCTGACCTGTACCTCCTCAACATAGAAACATGGAAGACATTATGGATTCTGTCTAACTCTGGTGGCAAAGCAAGCCGATAAGCAACCGGTCCCAATCTTTCCAATACTTCATATGGTCCAATGAAACGAGGACTCAGCTTCCCTCTTCGACCAAATCTCAAAATCTTTTTCCAAGGAGACACTTTCAAAAATACTTTATCTCCCACATTATACTCAATGTCTCTCCTCTTCAAATCCGAATAAGATTTCTGCCGATCTGAAGCTGTTTTCAACCTATCTCAAATTATTTTCACTTTATCTTCTGTCTCTTTAACCAAATCAGGACCAATTAACTTACCTTCACCAGTCTCATTCCAACATAAAGGTGTTCTACACCTTCTTCCATACAATGCCTCAAATGGTGCCATACCAATACTGGATTGATGACTGTTGTTGTAGGCAAATTCTACAAGTGGCAAAAATCTGTCCCAACTTCCAGAGAAATCAATGACACAGCTTCTCAACATATCCTCGATGATTTGTATCACTCTCTCTGACTGCCCATCTGTCTGCGGATGGAAAGCAGTGCTAAAGTGTAATCGAGAACCCAAAACACCATGCAAACTCTTCCAAAACCTCGATGTGAACCTCGGATCTCGATCAGACACTAAAGAAATTGGGACTCCATGCAATTTCACAATCTCATGGATATACAATTCAGCCAATTTTTCAAGTCGATAATCCATCCGAACCGGAAGAAAATGAGCTGTCTTAGTCAACCTATCTACAATCACCCAAATGGCATCATGTTTTCTCTGTGTCAATGGTAAACCAGACACAAAGTCCATAGTCACTCTTTCCCATTTCCACTCAGGCACTGATAAAGGTTGAAGCAACCCTGTTGGGACCTGATGCTCTGCTTTAACCCTCTGACATGTGAGACATTTGGATACAAACTCTGCAATGTCTCTCTTCATACCAGGCCACCAGTAATGCTGTCTCAAATCATAATACATCTTCGTACTGCCCGGATGCATAGCAAAAACTGATTGATGTGCTTCTTCTAAAATAATCCTTCTCAAACTAATATCATCCGGCACACACCGTCTATTCTTAAACCATAAGCTCCCATCACCTTTCACAAGAAAATCTCGGCTCTCCCCTTTTTGGCAATCTGAAACAATCTTCTGAATTTTCTCATCAATTAATTGAGCCTCTTTAATCTGATCTAACAACACTGGTCTCAGCTGCAATTGTGCCAACAATGCACCATCATCACAAGATATAAAGCTAGCATGCAACGCTCTCAACTCAACAAGCAACGAGAGCGAATAAGCAGTCAAACCTGCTAAAGACTTCCGACTCAAGGCATCAGCAACAACATTTGCTTTACCTGGATGATAATCAATCAAACAATCGTAGTCTTTAATCAATTCCAACCACCATCTCTGTCGAAGATTAAGCTCTTTCTGAACCCCCAAATATTTTAAACTTTTGTGATCAGTGTAAATAAAACATTTCTCTCCATACAAGTAATGTCGCCAAATTTTCAATGCAAACACAATGGCTGCTAACTCCAAGTCATGGGTTGGATAGTTTAGCTCATGTGGCTTCAACTGTTGAGAAGCATAAGCTATCACTTTACCCTCTTGCATCAAAACACAACCCAAACCACTATGTGAAGCATCACTGTAGATCACATATGGTTTATCTTCCACAGGTAAAGTGAGAACAGGTGCTTGAGTTAACATCTCTTTCAACTGCTCAAAACTAGCTTGACACGGATCAGTCCACACAAATCTAACTCCTTTTCGAAGTAATCTGGTAAGTGGAGTAGCTATTAAAGAAAATCCTTTCACAAAGCGTCGATAATAGCCTGCCAAACCCAGAAAACTTCTAACTTCAGTCACAGACTTTGGTGGACTCCAATTCATAATAGCTTCAACTTTACTCGGATCAACTCTAATGCCATCTGCTGAAACTATATGACCGAGGAAAGTTACTTGATCTAGCCAGAACTCACATTTTGACAGCTTAGCATACAATTGCTTCTCTCTCAAAATTTGCAATACAATCCGCAGATGCTTGTCATGCTCTTCTTCATTATGAGAATACACCAAAATATCATCAATGAAGACTACCACAAACTGATCCAGATAGGGCCTAAACACCCTATTCATCAAATCCATGAAAGCTGCAGGTGCATTCGTCAACCCAAAAGGCATCACTAGAAACTCATAATGCCCATACCTAGTTCGAAAAGCTGTCTTGGGCACATCCTCAGCTCTGACCCGCAACTGATGGTACCCTGATCTCAAATCAATCTTGGAAAATACTGCTGCTCCCTTCAATTGATCAAAGAGATCATCAATTCTAGGCAAAGGATATTTATTCTTGATAGTCACTTTATTCAATTGCCTATAATCGATACACAATCTCATAGTACCATCCTTCTTCTTTACAAACAAAACAGGAGCTCCCCATGGCGAAACACTAGGGCGAATGAATCCTTTATCCAGCAACTCCTGCAACTGCACCTTCAACTCTCTCAATTCAACAGGTGCCATTCTATAAGGAGTAATAGAGATAGGAGTGGTACCTGGCAACAAATCAATACCAAACTCCACCTCTCTCTCAGGAGGCAATCCTGGCAACTCCTCTGGAAATACATCTGGAAACTCAGCTACTGTGGGAATGCTATCAAACTGAGAACCCTCTACCCTGGTATCCAAAACATGAGCGAGATAGGCATCACACCCTTTTCTAATCAGCTTCCTAGCTGAAACAGCTGAAATCAACAAGGATGCAAATTGTCTCTGATCGCTAGATACCATCACAATTCTATCATCACTAGTTCTCAAAGTAACACACTTCTTCTTACAATCTACCACAGCTTCATGTCTAGACAACCAGTCCATGCCCAAAATCAAATCATACTCTTTAAATGGCATCTCAATCAAATCACCAGGAAACTCTTCACCTTGCACCACAACCGCACTATCTCGGTGTACCTTACTAACAACCACACTATGCCCTAAAGGATTTGTCACCAAGACATCAAATCCTAGGGACTCAGAATGCAAATCAGTCACAGGCAAAATGGATGCACTTATGTATGAATGAGTAGATCCTGGATCAATTAAAACAAGTACTGAAATGCCAAATAAAGAAAATGTACCAGCAATAACAGCTGAAGCATCTGGCTGCCTCTGCATCACATAAACTCTTTGGGAAGGTCCAGCCTCATCTGGTCTACTGTCCATAGATGAAGAGCCTCCTCTCTGACTGAACCCAGATCGACCCCCTCTATTAAAACTTCTGCCTCCTCTACCTCCTCTGCTAAAACTAGGTCGTGAAGCTGCAGTATCCACCGACCTCTGCTCCTGTACCTCAGGACATTCTCTAATGAAATGATCAGGGGATCCGCATCTGAAGCACACAGCTGGTCCCCTACTCAACCAACAAACGCCTCTATATGACCCCCCACACTGAGCACATATAGGTGGAGTGAACCTCTGAACCGTTGGAGTCGGAGCACTCGTCACTGAAACCGTAGGTCTCGATCTCTGTCTTTGAAACTGCACTGACCTACCAACTGGCCTCTGACTCCTGCTGGTCCTAGGAACAAAGCTGCCTCTACCTCTCTTCACAGATGAAGACCCTGCCTCAAACTGAGGCCTTCTCACTCTAGTCTCCTCCTCAGAAGCAGATGCTGCAATGCCCTGGGCTCTCTCTACACTCCTAGCTGCAGTAACAAGCTGGGAGAAATCCTGGTATCTGGAACCAGCCACAAGACACAAAATAGAGGGCCTCAATCCCTCCTCAAACCTTCTGCATCTGTCAATCTCATTAGATATAATACCTCCAGCATAATGACTCAATCTGATGAACTCGACCTCATACTCTGTTACTGTCCTGTGGTCTTGTTTCAAACTCAGAAACTCCATCTTTTTAGCATCTTTATACTCCCTAGGAGTATACTTCAGCTCAAACTCTCTGAGAAAGTCAGCATAAGACAAGGTAGGTGGATCATCCATAGCGTGAGGCACTGTTTTCCACCAGTCATATGCATCCTTCTGCAATAATGACCTAGCATAATCAAATTTTTCTTCAGGCGTGGCTTGCAGCTGAATAAACACTCTCTGCACTCTATCAAGCCACTGCTCAGCTATAGCTGGATCAATAGTGCCTAGAAAATCTTCCGCCCCATACTTCCTCAACTTATCATACTGTCTCACTGATACCTGAGGCTGAGGTGGTGGTGGCGGTGGTTGCACTGGTGTTTGTCTCATCACTTCCATCATATGCCTGAACCAAGCTGGTGGAACCTCATCACCAACTGGTCTCCCTGACCCAGAAGCAGGTGTCTCACCGGCTCTATCAATTCTAATCTCATCTCTACTCTCTTCCGGAGCTACACTCTCCGCACTTCCCTCAACAAACTGACGTGAATGAGGATCCATTACAACCTATATCTGCAAACATAGCAGAATACACCTTATTAAAGATCAGAGACTGCCAATACTAAATATATATTTTATTCAAAACCAACTTTTAAAATCAAAATATCATTTTTCTTACAGTTTACCTAGGTTGAGAATCTCAAGCCTAGGCTCTGATACCAAAACAATTGTAACACCCCTATACCCCGTATACGTACACAGCATGCTAATACGATCGTAATATACGTATACTGAATATAGAAATGTCACGGTTACAAAACACACATGACATGACTCTTATATACTATGAACAAATTCAAAACTTTTAAATGAGTTTATAAAACGAAATAGATAGAAAGTTTATTTAAAACGCAGCGGAAAATATAACAAATGTTTCCCAATACATTTGCATCAAAATCAAAAGTTACAAATATAAAATATATACATGAGTGGCAGCTCTTCTCTGATCTTTAAGTCCAAAAATCAACTCTTCAACGCCTAGACTCACTAGGTCTAGAGGAACTCTCGGGTTCAATCCTGTCACCTGCGCGATGAACCACAATTGCGCTGAGCCAACAGCTCAGTAGAACAAACTATAATGATATTATGCTATGTCATACATTCAAACAATATAGATCATACTCAATACACTTTATTTTATGAATGTTACATTTCATTATTTCAATAATTATATCATCATCCATCACTCACACATTTAACATGGACACACATGGGCCCAACAAGCATTTAATATGATATTCAAAGTTCAGAGTTACTGCTTTGGTTTATAATCACAATGATTAAGCCCGTAGGCGATATATACATCATATCTCTATCCATGGATAGTGTAACAGACCCAGTCTCTTGGACCATCAACCCATTAACATGAGGAGATCCTCAACCCGGCTAGACTGTTACTAGTAACAGACCCAGTCTCTTGGACCATCAACCCGACTAATCGAGGAGATCCTCAACCCGGCTAGACTGTTACTTTTCATAAATTTCATTTTCACATTTCATTTAGTGTAACAGACCCAGTCTCTTGGACCATCAATTCAATTCAATTGAAGAGATCCTCAACCCGGCTAGACTGTTACCTTTATATAGGCATGCCACCAAAACCAGTACTCTGAAATTTGAATAAACATATTAGGCACACAACCATTTCATATATCTCTTTATCAAACTTTTTCTCAATTCATTTCTCATTCCACAATCAACTAGGCAAACATGCCTTATTTGAATCAATATAGCCAATCACAATGGCTTTACAAATCATCTTATCATCACATCTTTCATTTTCGTAACACATATATATACCATATTACATTTCATGAGGTTCATATTGTATAAAACGTAACATTATTCAAACATATCAACAATACAATGAAATTACTTAGTACATTCACACTCAAATGTATAAGTTCCCAAAATCACATGAATGTATGTTATAATGCAAGGTTTGTACTTACCTCAAAAGAAATCCACACAATTCTAAACACTTCCTCTTAACAAGTCCTTCACCAAATAATTAAGGCAATTCACCTTCTTCACAACCTAATTCAGAACAATGAGGAAACTCACATAAGATCATAAGGCTAAGAATCAATTAGGGCAAACTCTAAACTGGACACGCTCACCCACACGGGCGTGTCCCTGACCGTGCCCTAACTCCACAACACAGAAGCATTTACACGTTCAGGACCACGGGCGTGTCACTGGGCGTGTAATACCTACTGTCTCTCAGAAGTATCGACACGTCCAACATCATGAACGTGTTCCTGGCCGTGTCAATTCCCCAAAGTCACAGTAGCTATGACACGCTCACTAACACGGGCGTGTTAATGGCTGTGTCACACCTACTGCCATCCAACACAATTGACACGCCTAAAGACCTGGACGTGCTCCTGGGCGTGTCAGGCCAAAAACCCAGATTCCGGCCAAAATAACAATCCAACCAACAAACAACAATCTTCCACCATCTTCCACTTCAACAAAACTCAAATAGACACACCCAAAACCATAACAACCTTGCAAAAACACCAACACAACTCAAAATACACATCCAACACCAAATCACAACATCATCAAAAACTCTAAACACAACCACAACTCAATCTTAACCAACAAACTTATTCTTCCTTTCAATCTTACTCTTTTCTTCAATCCAACCCAAGAATCAAAAATCAAGTAAACCCAACACTCTTAAACACAACACACTAAAACATATCCATACCAACAACCATAAATCACCAAACCCACAACACAAACTCAAAGAAAACAAGGGAATCAAGAGGAAACTTACCAAGAATGAAGAAAACTCTTAAATTCCTCCTTGATCTCTTGAAAACTTCTTCAATCTTGAGCTTGGGAGGTCAAATCTCTCCCTCTCTCTTGTTCTCTTGCTGCTGCCGTCCAAAGCAAAGAAAGGAGAAGAAAAGGAAAATGAGAGACACGAGAAGAGAGGAAGAAGGAAGAAAAGGAAAAGAAAGAAAAGTCAAACATTAACCCTCTCTCTCCTCAAAACATTCTCCTCCACACAAATAAAAAAAATAAAATAATCTCAAACATCACCATCCACCCATCTTAATCCACTAACTCAATTTCAAAATAATTACCTTTATACCCTTCAAACAAATATTTGTATATGTTAAGTATATCACAATATATACAACATATACACATTACTCTAACCTCAACTCTCTTTCCAATAAAATAAATACACTTAATCCAATAATAACAATAATTACTCCAATACTTCTAGGGTACATTTTGGGATATTACATTGACTATGCTAGATCCCTCCTTCAGAAAGATGCCTATGATTGGTGGAAGATTGTCCCTCATGCTATGGATGATCCACCTACACTATCTTATAGTGATTTTCTGAGGAAGTTCGAACAGAAATATACTCTGAGGTAGTATAAAGATTTAAAGAAGATGGAATTCCTGAGTTTGAGGCAAGACAATCGGACGGTAACGGAATATGAGATTGAATACATCCGGTTGAGTCATTATGCTGGGGGAATTATTTCTGATGAAATAGATAGGTGCAGAATGTTTGAGGAGGGATTGAGGCCCTCTATTATGTGCATCGTGGCTGGTTCTCGGTACCAGGATTTTTCTCAGCTTGTTGCAGCAGCTAGGAGCGTTGAGAGAGCGCAGAGCATTGCAGCAGCTGCTTCTGAGGAGGAGACCAGGATTAGGAGACCCCAGTTTGAGGCAGGGTCTTCATCTGTGAAGAGGGGGAGAGGAAGTTTTATTCCGAGAATCAGTAGAAGTCAGAGACAGCCGGGTAGGTCAGTGCAGTATTAGAGATAGAGATCGAGACCTACACCTTCTATAGCTAGTGCTTCAACTCCGATGGTCCAGAGATGCATTCCCCCTATATGTGTTCAGTGTGGAGGAAGACATGGGGGTGTTTGTTGGAAATATAGTGGATCAGCTGTGTGTTTTTGATGTGGATCGCCTGATCATTTTATTAGGGAGTGTCCTAAGATGCAGGAGCACAGGCAGGCTGAGTCTGCAGCCTCTCGACCCAGTGTCAATAGAGGTGGTCGAGGAGGCAGAGGTTTCAGTAGGGGTGGTCGATCCGGGTATAGTTAGAGAGGAGGATCATCATCCGGAGGCAGTAGGCCAGATGAAGCCGGATCTTCTCAGAGGGTGTATGTGATGCAGAGGCAGCCAGATGCTTCAGCAGTTATAGCGGGTACATTTTCTTTATTTGACATTTTAGTACTTGATTTGATTGATCCAGGATCTACTCATTCATATATTAGTGCATATATCTTGCCTGTGTCTGAATTGCATTCTGAGTCCTTAGGATTTGATGTCTTGGTGACAAATCCTTTAGGACATAGTGTGGTTGTTAGTAAGGTGCACCGTGATAGTGCAGTTGGGGTGCAAGGTGAGAAGTTTCTTGGTGACCTGATTGAAATGCCTTTTAAAAAATACGATTTGATTTTAGGCATGGATTGACTGTCTAAGCATGGAGCTGTGGTAGACTGTCAAAAGAAGTGTGTTACCTTGAGAACCAGTGATGGTAGGAGTGTGATGGTATCTAGTGAGCAGAGACAACTTGCATCCTGGTTTGTATCAGTTGTAATAGCTAGAAAGTTGATTAGAAAAGGGTGTGATGCTTATCTTACTCATGTGGTGGATACTAGAGTAGCGGGTTCTCAACTTAATAATATAACCACAGTTGTAGATTTTCCGGATGTGTTTCCTGAGGAGTTGCCAGGGTTACCCCTTGAGAGAGAGGTTGAGTTTGGTATCGATTTGTCACCTGGTACCACTCCCTTCTCTATCACTCCATATCGAATGGCACCTGCTGAATTGAGAGAGTTGAAGGTGCAGTTGCAGGAGTTGTTGAATAAAGGGTTTATTCGCCCTAGTATTTCTCCGTGGGGAGCTCATGTGTTGTTTGTGAAGAAAAAGGATGGTACTTTGAGATTGTGCATCGATTATAGGAAATTGAACAAAGTGACTATTAAGAATAAATATCCTTTGCCTAGGATTGATGATCTCTTTGATCAATTAAAGGGAGCAGCAGTGTTTTCCAAGATTGATTTGAGATCTGGGTACCATCAGTTGAGGGTTAAAGCTGAAGATGTTTCTAAGACAGCTTTCCGCACCAGGTATGGCATTATGAGTTTTTAGTGATGCCTTTTGGGTTGACGAATGCACCTGCAGCTTTCATGGATTTAATGAATAGGGTGTTTAGGCCCTATCTGGATCAGTTTGTGGTGGTTTTCATCAATGATATTTTGGTGTATTTGTGTAATGAGGAGGAGCATGACAAGCATCTGCGAATGGTATTACAGATCTTGAGAGAGAAGCAGTTGTATGCTAAGCTGTCAAAGTGTGAGTTTTGGCTTGACCAAGTAACTTTTCTCGGTCATATAGTTTCAGCAGATGGTATAAGAGTTTATCCGAGTAAAGTCGAGGCCATTTTGAATTGGAGTCCACCAAAGTCAGTGACCGAAGTTAGAAGTTTTCTGGGTTTGGCAGGCTATTATCGAAGATTTGTGAAAGGTTTTTCTTCGATAGCTACTCCACTCACCAGATTGCTTTGAAAGGGAATTAGATTTGTGTGGACAGATCAGTGTCAAGCTAGTTTTGATCAGTTGAAAGAAATGTTGACTCAAGCACCTGTTCTTACTTTACCCGTGGAAGATAAACCTTATGTAATTTATAGTGATGCTTCACATAATGGTTTAGGATGTGTCTTGATGCAAGAGGGTAAAGTTGTAGCTTATGCTTCTCGGCAGTTGAAGTCGCATGAACTCAATTATCCAACACATGATCTAGAATTGGCAGCTATAGTATTTGCTTTGAAGATTTGGCGACACTACTTGTATGGAGAGAAATGTTTTATTTATACGGATCACAAAAGTTTGAAATATTTGGGTGTTCAGAAGGAGCTGAATCTTCGGCAAAGGCGATGGTTAGAACTGATTAAAGACTACAATTGTTTGATTGATTACCATCCTGGTAAGGCGAATGTAGTTGCTGTTGCCTTGAGTCGGAAGTCTCTGGCAGGTTTGGCTGTTTATTCGCTCTTGTTGCTTGTTGAGTTGAGAGCGTTATATACTAGTTTTGAAGCATGTGATGATGGTGCATTGTTGGCTTAGTTGCAATTGAGACCAGTATTGTTGGATCAGATTAAGGAGGCTCAATTGACAGATGAGAAAATTCAGAAGATTGTTTCAGATTGCCAAAACAGGGAGAGCCGATATTTCTTTGTGAGAAGTGATGGTAGCCTTTGGTTTAAGGATAGATTGTGTGTTCCTGATGATGCTAAATTGAGAAAGATTATTTTAGAAGAAGCACATCAGTCGGTTTTTGCTATACATCCGGGAAATACAAAGATGTACCATGATTTGAAATAGCATTATTGGTGGTCAGGTATGAAAAGAGACATAGCGGAGTTTGTATCCAAGTGTCTCATTTGTCAGAGGGTGAAAGCTGAGCATCAAGTTCCAACAGGGCTGCTTCAACCTTTATCAGTTCCTGAATGGAAATGGGAAAGAGTGACAATGGATTTTGTGTCTGGTTTACCTTTGACACAGAGGAAGCATGATGCTATTTGGGTGATTGTTGATAGGTTGACAAAGACAGCTCATTTTCTTCCGGTTTGGATGGACTATTCACTTGAGAAGTTGGCTGAGCTGTATATTAGTGAGATAGTGAAGTTGCATGGAGTTCCAATTTCTTTAGTGTCTGATCGAGATCCTAGATTTACTTCAAGATTTTGGAAGAGTTTACATGGTGCTTTGGGTTCTCGATTGCACTTTAGCACTGCTTTTCATCCGCAGACAGATGGGCAGTCAGAGAGAGTGATAAACATTATTGAGGATATGTTGAGAAGTTGTGTCATTGATTTCTCTGGAAGTTGGGACATATTTTTGCCACTTGTAGAATTTGCTTACAACAACAGTCATCAAACCAGTATTGGCATCGCACCATTTGAGGCATTGTATGGAAGAAGATGTAGAACGCCTCTATGTTGGAATGAAATTGGAGAGGGCAAATTAATTGGTCCTGATTTGGTTAAAGAAACTGAAGAGAAAGTGAAGATAATTCGGGATCGGTTAAAGACAACTTCAGATCGACAGAAATCTTATTCAGATTTGAAGAGAAGAGACATAGAATTTGATGTTGGAGATAAAGTATTTTTGAAAGTGTCTCCTTGGAAAAAGATATTGAGATTTGGTCATAGAGGGAAGCTGAGTCCTCGTTTTATTGGACCATATGAAATTCTAGAAAGAGTTGGGCCAGTTGCTTATCGTCTTGCTTTGCCACCTGAGTTGGATAGAATCCATAATGTATTCCATATTTCTATGTTGCGGAGGTATAGATCGGATCCATCTCATATCTTGCCAATTGAATCCATTGAAGTGAGTTCGGATCTGACATTTGAAGAAGAACCAGTTGCTATTTTGGCACATGAAGTGAAAGAATTAAGAAATAAGAAAGTGCCATTGGTGAAAGTTCTATGGAAGAATCATGGGAGAGAAGAGGCAACTTGGGAGAGCGAGCAAGCAATGCAAGATCAGTATCCTCAACTGTTTCAGACATAATATAAGGTAATTTCGAGGACAAAATTTCTTTTTAGAGGGGGAGAATTGTAATATCCCAAAATGTGCCCTAGAAGTTTTAGTATAATTGTTGTTTTATTTGAATTAAAATGTATATGTTATTGGAAAGAGAAAATAATTTAAAAAGGAGTGTATATGTTGTATATATGGATATATATATAACATATATACAAGTCAAATGGATGGTCAAAGGAAGAAGATATTTATTTTGGTTATTTATGAAATTACTAAAAAGGACAAATAAGTAAAAGGGAGTTAAGATATATAGAAGAGGGTATTTTAGTAATTTTCTTTTTAGATTGCTTGGTGGAGGTTTAAAGAGATGAGAACTTTGACTTTGTCTTTAATCTCCTTTTCATTTTTCTTCTTTTTCTTTTCTTGGCTGGGTACTCCAAAGTTAAGAGAGCAAGATAGAGTTTGATTTTCTAAGATCAAATTCAAAGGAGATTTCAAATAAACAAGTTGGAATTTCAAGAAATTTCATTATTTTGGTAAGTTCTCTCTTGATTGCTCTTGTTGTTTTTGAAGTTCTTTTTGAGTTTGATGAAGTGTTGTTGATAATATGGTTAGGATTGCTTGTGGTGTGTTTGTATGTGATGGAAATGGAATTAAAGATAAGAAGTTAGGTTGGTGTTGGTGATGGAAGAGTAAGAGTTGTGTTTAGTGAAATTTTTTCTGTTTTACAATTAGTAAAGGCTGTGAGTTTTATGATTTTTAATTAAATATAGAAAAATGTTCTTGAAGTGAATTTTTGATATGTTGTGCCTCTATGAGTCTAGAAGGACTGAAAAATATGTTGATTCGAGTTTGGAATGGTTATGACATTGGAAAGATTATTTTTATTAGACCTGTTCCAGCAGGTACCTTAACTGAGACAGCTATCTTTCGGTATTTTTAATAAAATGTAGAAATATAACATCCAATTGAATTTTGGATATGTGGTTTCTTAGTGAGTCTAGTATTTTAGAAAAATAATTTGGAACCACGTTGATTGAATTTAATTCATGGAATTCACAAAGATCATAACTGCTGCCAGGATGCAGGGCAATTGGAGCAGTCTGGTTGGGTGAACTATTTGACCAAGATTTTGTGTTCAGTTTGATCTGAAATTTTAACGGATTGATTTTAAGATGTAAAATTTAGTTCTGTAAAAATTTTAGAGTTTTTAGTCAAGTAGATTAATTTATAAAATTTTTTAAAATAAGGATAAAGTGGAATCTAAAACCAGAATTTACTATTCATATGGTCATTTTGCTAATATTCCTTTTGGATTAGGTTGTGAAGAGGTTGAATTGCCCTAACCTAAGTATTGAGGATTCTTGGAAGAGTAAGTGTATAGATTGGTGTGAGTTGGTTTTAAGGTAAGTACAAACTACATTATTGCATACATTCATATGATATTGAGACTTGAGACATATTTGATTATAAATGTGATAAGGAATCTAATGCATTGTGGATGTATATTAATAATGTTATGTTTGGTATAATGTGAATGTTGTGATGAGCATGTAAAATATGTGTTAATGCCATTGATTATATCCATTTGAATAATGAATTGATTAATGTGATTTGAAATATAACGAAATGTGAAATGTGCAAGATGTGATGATGCAAATGAGATTATTGAGGCATGGTTGCCTAATTTGCTTATGAGAATGAAATGAATTGAGAAAGAAATGTATAAAGATATAAATGAAAAGAATTTGTGTTTAATTTGTTATTCAACCTTCAGAGTTCTGGGTTTGGTGGCATGCCTATAAAGTACTGGATAGGTGAAAAGACTGGGTCGTAAGCCGATTCCAGTTGATAAATGTGAAATGTGAATTATAGTAACAGTCTTGCCGGGTTGAGGATCCCCTTGGTTTATCCGGGTTGAGGTCCAAGAGACTGGGTCTGTTACAGGTAACAGTCTTGCCGGGTTGAGGATTTCCTCGAGTTTAGCCGAGTTGAGGTCCAAGAGACTGGGTCTGTTACCCTATCCACGGATAGAGATATATATATCGCCTACGGGCTTAATGATTGTGATTATAAACCAAAGCAGTAACTCTGAACTTTGAATAACATATTAGTGTCTTGTGGGCCCATGCTTGTCTTTGTTTTCAATGTGAATCATGAATGTTTTGATTAATTATTAAATAATGTAAGATTATGAAATATAATATTCTCTTGAATTGATCTTGAATCTTGATTGTGTGCCATTAGCATGGCATTAAAGCATCATAGCACTATAGTTTGTACCACTAAGCCGTTGGCTTAGCGCGAATGTGATTCTTCGTGCAGGTGACAGGGAAGAACCAGAGAGTTCCTCTAGGCCGAGTCGAGCCTAGATTTTGAAGAGTGAATAGTGGGCTTTAAGATTGAAGACTGACTGCCAAACATGTATAAATTTTATGTGTTGTAAAACTTGAGTTTTGATGTATATGAATTTGTAAATATTGTTACTTTCCATTGCATAGTGAACAAATATTTTATCTACTGTATTTCATAATAAATTTTTACTTTATTTTGTACTAGAAGTGTAAATCCTTTTTGCAGGTTGTAGTTGAGGTTATAAGGGGGATTTATTGGAAGTGTACTGAGAATGATTTTGTTTGCATTGGTTTGTGTAAAAATGTTTTCAAAAATCAAAAAAAAAATCAGTTTTGTCGACACTTGGGATTGAATCTTTAGGCGAAACTATGGCAAAATTTCTGTAAAAATCGGAACAAAAATTTGACTAAGTAAAAGTTGTAGCAACATTAGGATAGTGTGGCGCCTCTACTCAGCTTACACACGTAGGTCGGGAAGGGGTGCTACAGTTGATGCTTTCAAGACCATAAAAGTGGTTGAAGTTCTTAATACCATAAGGGTAGTTGATGTTCCCTTAATATCTCCAATATATCAAGACAACATCAACATTAGAGTAACAAATGATTTATCCCTGTTAAAGAAGATTTATGTTACTCCACTCATCCATTATTGGAAGCCCAAGTTAGTACAAACAAGACAACTCTTTTAGAGCTAGAACCAAAAGGAAAAAATATAAAACAAAACAAAAGAAAAGAAAAAAAAAGAGAGAGAAGAAGAGAAAAAGAAAAAAGAAGAAAACAAAAAGAAGAAAAAGAAAAATAAAATCTAAAAAGGCGGTTCAGAAAGCCAACTGAGTTCTCTTTTACCTAAGACAACAAAAGGCTTCCATTTGGATAGTTTGACTTGAATTGGTCCAACCCAACCAAAGATTCAATCAAAATCAAAGGAAAAGGGAGAAAGACTATCCAGTTCTTGAAAGTTTCGTACTTGACAGTCCTATAAGAAAGAAGGACAAAATGATAAAAGAAAGGGAAAGAAAAGGGAAGAGTAAGAAAAATAAAAAGAAAGAAAAGGAAGAAGAAGAAAAAAAAATGAATTTGGGTCTTAAAATTTTTGCAAGGGCAAAGACTGTCCTAATCAAGATCCAGAATAATGCCAAGAAGATATAAGGAATTTGGAGTCTAGCAAGATTGCTCCCAACTGTCTAAAGTTCTAACAAGAAATTTGTAATGTGAAGGTTTATCCATTGTGTCACACCAGCTCCAATCTCAAAATGGCCTTCACTTTAAACCTGTGTCCCTTATAGACCCCATTTCAAGCCTATTAAAGACCTGTTGATCTCTCTTGATAGGTAGAGTCTATTAGTGGAGATAGTGTGGATAAGCATGCATATGAGATAGACAATATTTAAATCCAAATGAGACCTTTGGCCAAGTAATGTGTATGTGCCTATCTGAAGTGCAACAATTCTTGCTTAAATGGAAATGATTCCCGAGTTTAATACGGTAACTAAGGTTGTCATGTTGTAGATATGTTAATTTGGAAAAATTAAGTCCTAAGGTGCATTGACATTAATTTGGCAAAGCCAACATTTGATTTCAAAATCAAAATTAAAAAAAAATAATAAAAAATAAAAATAAAAAATATTTTGTCATAAAAAGCCTTCAAGTTAAGGAAAGTATGTTGAACCTCCAAAGGACACATTGGGCAAAGGAAATTATTATTGGCAAAGTTATGAAGAAACTACCAACCGACATGCTGAAATATAGTTTGAAATGGATGCATCCCTGACTCTGCTGCTTGGGATCTCCACCACTCATATTTTCAACATCTCGGAGATAAAAGCCATAAATGTGAAGCAGTTTGTCATTCCAATGCAAGACTTGAATGAGCATTGAAAAGGAGTTAATGAGAATACTTCTGCTGATCATCTCAGTCTGTGAGTCAATAAAACCATTGTAAGTGTTATTCATGCATATCATGCATACATGAGCATATCACATCGCACTTTCTTATCTTGTATTGTCTATTCCTTGTCAAAATGAACAACAAACACCTTGCGAAGTAAAGAATCAAAAGAAGATATTGAATCAAGAGGGCACGAAAAGCCTATTTGCTTGTGGAAGCTCTAATCATTTTGCAAAAGAAGAAATACGTGCTTGTGCGATGAACTAGATGGCAAAAACATCAATCAGAGCCCGCATAGAAAAATCATGGGTTTGAGCCTACACAGGGGGCAAAGTTTCTCCTTTTCAATTTTTTTGAGTCTATATATAAAAAATTCTTTGTCACGCAGGGGGCAAGGAGTGGATATGAAGGTTAGCTAAAAAGGGCTGACTTTTTTTGCAAAAGTGCAAAGGAAGAACAAGACAGAATAAAAAAGAAGAAAATTAGAATTCTCCAAAGAATGAAGATACAAAAGACAAAAGATCAATCCAGCTAAAAGAGCTGAAGCCAGGGTAAAGACCCGATCTCAAAGGATGAAGATCCACTTACAAGGGTGAAGACCCAATCTCAAAGGATGAAGATCCACTTACAAGGGTGAAGACCCGATCTCAAAGGATGAAGATCCATTTTTCAAGGGTAAAGACCCGATGTCAAAAGATAAAGATTCATTTTCAAGGATGACGACCCGATCTCAAAGGATGAAGATCCATTTTGAGGGTGAAAAACCACAATGCATAGAATAACCGGAGCAGTCAGATTTCTCAAATGATAAACAGTCAGTCAAACTCAATCTCGGGTCCAAGCACCCAAATTCAATTCAATCTCAGGTTCAAGCACCCAAATTCAATTCAATCTCAGGTTCAAGCACCCAAATTCAATTCAGTCTCGGGTCCAAGTACCCATTCTCTGGTCCAAGCACCCATTCTCGAGTCTAAGTACCCAAATCAAATAAATTTTGGGTCCAAGTACCCAAATCAAATTAATCTTGGGTCCAAGCACCTATTCTCGGGTCTAAGTACCCAAATCAAATCAATTTCGGGTCCAAGTACCCAAATCAAATCAATCTCAGGTACAAGCACCCAATCTCGGGTCCAAGTACCCAAATCAATTCAAGCTCGGGTCCAAGTACCCAATCTCAGGTCCAAGCACCCATTCTCGGGTCCAAGTACCCAAATCAATTCAAGCTCGGGTCCAAGTACCCAATCTCGGGTCCAAGCACCCATTTTCGGGTCCAAGTACCCAAATCAAATTCAATCCAATTTTGGGTCCAAGTACCCAATCTTGGGTCCAAGTAACCAATCTCGGGTCCAAGTACCCAAATCAAATCCAACCTTGGGTCCAAGTGCCCAATCTCCAGTCCAAGTACCCAAATTCAATCAATCTCGGGTCCAAGTACCCAAATCAAATTAATTTCGGGTCCAAGTACCCAAATTCAATCCATTCTCGGGTCCAAGTATCCAAATCAAATCCAATCTCGGGTCCAAGTACCCAATCCCGGGTCCAAGTACCCAATCTTTGGTACAAGTACCCAAATCAAGTCCAGAACTCGAACTGGGTCCAGAACCCAAAAAAAAATTTAAATCACCATCTCAAAAATTAAGTCTTATTGCTTTTCACTCTCTTTCACTAAAGTTTCAGATCATTCAAGCAGGGGGCAAACTGTAGACCCTTAATTTTTGACCTGGTCTGGTCCAATATTTTTTAATTAGTCCAAAATAATTTTTGTGTTGTCCAATATATTTTAATTAGTCCAAAATAATTTTTATGGCATCTTAATTAATTTTAATATTTATTTTAGTAAAAAATGGTGAAATGAATAAAAATTCAAAAATAATAAAAAATAAAAAAAAATCGGAGACAAAAAAATCATCACCGAAAGTCAGCGCAGGCCTGTGGGCATTTCGCCCGCAGGAAACTCCTGCGGACGAAATGGCCTATGGGCCAGTTCCGCGCGTGCTGCTGCAGCCAGCTGCTGCAGCTTTTTTCACCAGCAAAATTTTTCCGATGCAAATTTTTCGAAACCTAATGCAATTAGGTTTCGGTTTCCTTTTCTTATTGAATATTGTATGCCATGAATAATTAGAATTACCCATAGAATTCTTCTATAAATATGGATTAAACAACACAAAAAAAGGGGGGAGGACAAGAGGAAGAAAATCGGACAAAAACTAGGATCAAAAGTGGAAACCGAAACTGTGAAGGAAAAGATTGAATCAAGTTGATTTTTTGAGAGAACAGAAAAACAATTCAAGCAATTCAAAGGCAAAAAGGCTTGTCTTTGACCTTGTTCATCCAAGAAGCAATTTTTGGTGAAACTTACAAAATAAGGTTTGAATTCTTAATTCCTTTTATTTTTTTCACAGTAGCTAAACATCCCATTCTTTCTTTTAATTCAAAAACTTTAAAACATCAATTCACTTTTTTTAAGGTTTGAAAATCTTAATTCGTTACTTTATTTTCTAAAAATCTAAAGTTAATAGTTTTGTTTCTTCAAAACCCCAAAACCCTAATTTGCTTTCCAAATTATCAAAACTTTAATTTGTGTTCTGTTTCATACCAAAAGCCTTAAAAACATCTTTTTTGCTTTTATAAACTTTAAATCATTTTGTTTAAATTCATAAAACTTCATAAAATTATCAAATTGATTTCCAAATTCTAAAAACCAACTCATCACCCGAAACCCTAATTCAAAAATTCTAAAACGCTAATTCAATTCCTAAACTCAAAATAATAAACCCTAACCATTTAAAACTTAAACCTTAATTTTTCTAAACCTTAAATCCTTTAAAACTTTAAAAACCATAAAAATACAAATGTTATACTTTTTACACAGTAAGCTTAAATCAACAATTCATTAACCATAAATCACCAAATCTAAGTGTTTTAAAGTGTTCAAACCCTAATTTCACGATTTTATATCACAAATATTAATTTGGTTAATCAAAGAACTTTATCAACCTTTTAAAACATAAAACTTCAATCTATTTTAATTCCTTTAAAATCACAGTAGCCTAATTCTATAAAATTCCAAAACCCTAAACACATGAAATAAAGGATCCTAAATGGAAACAGTAGCTACAATTTGGATTTTTATTTGCCTTATTCAATTACATATTTGATTATGCTTTGATTTATTTTACATGCTTTAATTTATTTAAGTTTAATGCTTGGTTCATTTAATTTATCATGTATGGATGTTTACTTTCTATTGATATTTAATACCTTTGATGAATGATTTATTTATAATGAATGGTTATTTACTTTTATCAATTTATTTAGATTTCCAAATGTTGTAAGAGGTATGTTTCCACTTGGTGGGTACCTCATTAGTTAAATATCATGTAATTTAAATTGCTTTTCTATTTTAGAACCAATGTAAAGGACATATTTCTACCTTTCGGTGGGTGTCCTATTTAGGCATGTGATGTAAGGACATGTTTCCATCTTCGGATGGGTGTTCATTTATTTGTTTTGCTTGGACCTTGCTTTGATTTTAATATATTGATGCTTTCATTTAATTATTGTGTGTAATATGGATAATGTTGTTATACTTAAGAATTTTATAATATTAAGACCTGTAAAGGAGGCCGGTTCCAATGAACCGGGCATTGTGGGGGTGCTGGGCCATTTCTCACCTTCCCCACACGTACCCAACTTTTTGAACCCATTAGGGGGTTGGGGATTCCTTCGGAATCGAGTCATCCATCCCTTTCTTTTTCTCGGCCCGTCCGGGTGGCTACTCCATTTTCTCCGGACTTAGGTCCGTGTTCTCTAAGGCCCCGAGCCTAAACAGTGTCGAAGTCTTAAGAACCATTCCGCCAGGAGTAGGGGCAAAAATCTCCACTCACAGCTACTAAGGCCTAAACTTTAAGGTACTTCATGCTCTCATTAGACCCTGTTGTCCAGAATTGGTTCAATACCTTGGAAGAAAGTACCCAATGAGATTAGGATTTGTTATACAAGGCTTTCATTCAATAATATGGGTACAATATTGAGATGGAAGTTACCTTAATGATAGTTGAGTCCATTAGACAAAGGCCAAAAGAGAATTTTATGGACTATGTGAAAAGATGGAGGAATAAGGCTGCTTTGCTCAAGAGAAGGCCTGATGAATTCGATCAAATTAGAATGATTGTGAGAGGAGTGTTACCTAGCCTTCGCGAAAGGATGTCGCATACACTCATTTGAGATTTCAAGGACCTTCTCCAAGCTGGTCTATAGATTGAAGAATGGGAAAGAGAGAAGAATCGCTTTTCAACGAGAAGGAACGAGAAAGGAAACTACCAGTTTGGTAATCAAAGAACGCAAAAGGTAGTTGGTGTTAATGCCACTGGCCAAGGAGGAAGAAGGCAATTTTTAGAATTGGAGAAGCCACTATCTTGGGTTCTTAATAAGCTACAAAAGAAGGAATTGTTACAATCCTTAAATCCTCATCCTTTGCCTAACCCTCTCCCACCTAATTTTGACACTAAGACATTTTGTCAATTTCATCAAATGCAAGGGCATGACACGAATAGATGTGTGAGATTGAGGCATGAGATCCAAAATTTAATTGATAATGGGAAGCTGCCCGAGCCCAACAAGACAAACACCAAAGACAATCCATTGCTAAGGCTCAATAGAGTACCACCACCGGTGACCTTCATGATTGGAGGAGGGTTGCATGAAAATTTTTTCATGTCTTTCTTTCCAAGATGTGAATGGAGAAGAAACCAAGGAAGAAATGGTATTTAGCAAAGTTGAACAAGCTATGGTGGGTAAAGAAGTAGCAATCAGTGTTGTGAATAAGTTTTGGGATTCAAGCGATAGTGATGACGATCTTGTACCCGAGAAGGAGGAATAGACCTGGTCCGAGCCGGAAGAAGATGAAGTAATGAACACTAGATCTAGTAAGCCTTATGCAAGGAAACCACCTAAGGAGGTAGAAGCTAATAAAGGAAAAGAAGTTGAAGTGAGGAACAAAGAAGAGGAAGATGATACTGTGCTTAAGCAGTGGAAGAGACCAAGCAAGTGTTAACATTTGGGATTTATTGGCCACTTCTAAAAAGCACAGTGAAACTATGGCCAAGGCCTTAGCTAGCATGCCAATTTCAACCTCTATAACACCGAAGGAATTGATTAACTTTATAAAAGTTGAAGGAGTAATGAAATGTGAAGATATTCGAAAGAAGAGCAAAGTTGACATGGGAATGGTATCTTTCTTAGATGCAAATTTACCAAAAGAGGGGAGAGATCACATCCGTCCTCTTTTTATCAAAGTAGAAATCAAAGGAAAAAGGACTCTATGTGTGATGGTTGATGATGGGTCCGCCATAAATGTTTGTCCACTTAAAATATTGCCAAAGTTAGCTATATCAACTAGGGATCTAAGCCCAACCAAGGTAACCATTAGGGCTCATGACAATACCAAGAGGCATGCCGAAGGAACTTTCAAAGCTGTTGTGAAGGTTGGTCCAATTGAATCTATTGTTGAATTTATGGTTTTGGACATACCAGTTACTTTTGCTCTACTTTTGGGATGGCTATGGTTTCATGCTCTTGGTGGAGTTCCTTCCACCCTTCATCAAAAGATCAAGTTCCCTAACAAAAATGAGACTGTGGTCATCGAGGCTGAAGATAATGAGGTTGTTAATGCTCTAATGATTTAGAGGCCTCACAATGGTTTCCAAGTAGCTGCAATTTCTGATGATGAAGTAATAGACTCCAAGGTTTTGAACATGATGAAGAACATGAGCTATCTTTCTGGTACTGGTCTTGGAAAGAGCAAGGCTGGTATGACAAAGCTTCTAGAATTCAAAACTCAAACTTCCAAGAAAGGGTTAGGGTATGAAGAAACCGACAAAGATTTCTAGTCAAAGAAGAATGAGAATATGAGCTTTCCACCATTTGAAGAGATCTTTGTCAAAACTCTAGACATAGGACTACTCCAAGGAAAGCCCGAGCCAATCATGTTCATGGGAAAGTTGATCCCTGGTTTTGAAATTTTTGCTGATGTTGCTAAAATAGTGGAACAAGTGAAGAAAGAGCTCACCTTGCCAGCCGACAAGGAGCCCAATCAAGAAAGAAGGAAGTTGTCCTAAAAGTTGAGAAAACTTCACAGAAGATTGCTGCCCCGGTTGAAGAAAAGTTTGAAGATGTCCTGCTTTATGATTTTGATTTTGACTTTAATTTATCTACTTTGTATGAGGATGATGATGTTTTCTTTTCCAAAATGAATTCAATAAAGCTTGATTTTGGTTGCTTGTGTGATGTTTTTCCTGATGGTTGCATACATTCAAATAGTGGTTACATGAGCATCTTTAATATTAATTCTGTTGATACACAATCATTAAATTTGGGAATAACCAAAAATCCTAAAAATATTAGCATAGCATCCGACCTTATTCTTGATGAGAGAGAGATTTGAAAAAATATTTAAAAAATATGAAGAAGTATTTGCTTAGTCTTATGAGGATATGCTTGGAATAGATTGAGACATAGCCGGACATCTGATTCCTACTTACACTCACATGAAACCTATCAAACAAAAGCTTAGGCGTTTGAGCCTAGAATGGGCTGAATTGGTTAAAGAAGAGGTCACTAAACAAATACAAGTAAAGTTCCTTGAAGTGATAGATTATCCAGATTGGCTAGCCAACATAGTACCTATGCTTAGGGTCTATGTGGACTATAGAGATTTAAAATAGGCTTCCCCTAAAGATGATTTTCATTTACCCCATATAGATATTCTCATTGATAGTGCAGCCTTTAGCATGCTACACTCGTTTGTAGATGGATTTTCCAGATACAATCAAGTGTTAGTGGCCCAAGAGGATAAAGCCAAAACTGCTTTCATTACTACATGGGGTATATTTTGTTATAGGGTAATGCCGTTTGGGTTAAAAAATGCTAGAGCAACCTATCAAAGGATGGCCACCACATTGTTTCATGATATGACACATAGAGAAGTTGAAGTGTATGTTGATTATATGATGGTGAAATCAGATACAAGGGAACAACACTTCCAAAACTTAGAATTATTCTTCGTTAGAGCAGTGAAGTATAAGCTAAGGCTAAACCCGAAGAAGTGTGTGTTTGGGGTTACCTTAGGAAAATTGTTGGGACATGTAATTTGTCCAAATGGCATTGAGATTGACCCTAACAAAGTTAAAGCAATCATGGATATGCCAGCCCCTAAGACGGAGAGAGAAGTTCGGGGATTCATTGGCAAATTGCAGTACATTAGCAGATTTATAGCAAAGCTCACCACAATTTGTGAACCTATCTTCAAATTTCTTAAAAAGAATCAGTCAGTCCTGTGGAATAAAGAGTGTCAAAAGGCCTTTGAGCAAATAAAGGAGTATTTACTAAATCCACCTATTTTAAAACCACCTAAACCTGGTAAACCCTTGTTACTATACTTAGCAATAGAAGAAGAGTCAATAGGAGCCATACTAGCCTAAGCAGATGAGTCAAGGATTGAGCACATAGTTTACTATTTGAGTAGAAAGCTCCTACCTTATGAAATTAAGTATAATATCATTGAAAAGACTCATATAGTTATGGTTTGGTCTTCTAAGAAGTTGCAGCATTACTTTCAATCTTACAGTGTGCAAGCAATTTACAGGTTGGATTCGATGAAGTACTTAAGGGAGACAACCTCTTTAATTGGGAAGTTTGGGCGATGGTTGATAATATTGGAAGAATTTGAGATTGAGTATGTAACCAAAAAAATAATCAAAGGTAGAGTAGTGGTAGAATTCCTGGCCCAACAACCATTACTGGATAGCGAAGTGGTAGTCTTGGAATTTCCAGATTAACATTTAGAGGCCATAGAAGTACAAGGATGGAAAATATATTTTGATGGGGCAGTGAATAGGAAAGGAGCAGGTTTGGGAGTTATACTACAATCGCCCAAAGGGGAACTTATCCCTTTAGCCAAGAAGTTGAAGTTCAGGGTGACCAATAATATGGTGGAGTATGAAGCATGTATTTTTAGTTTGGAAACCCTGATGATTATAAAGGTGGATAAGGTGGAAGTCTTTGGCGATTCATTGCTAGCAATGTCCCAAGTAAATGGAGAGTGGGAGTTGAAAGAAGAGAAGTTAAAACCATACCACCATTACTTGACCATGATGAAGAAGAACTTTAAGGAGTGTAGATTTATACACCTACCAAGAGAAGAAAACTAGATGGCTGATGCCCTAGCCACATTGGCTTTGGTATGGGAAAATCCTATCAATTTATTCCTTAAGCCTCTAATTTTGACTAGTTCATCGACTCCTTGCTATGAATATGAGACAATCATGGGAACTGATACAGACCATGATGCATGGTATGACACTATAAGACGATTTTTGAAAGAGAAGGAATACCCGTTGGGGTCAACAAAGAAAGAAAGAAGAGCCATAAGGCGGTAGTCCTTGTAATACATCACCTTCCATGGAGAATTGTATCAAAGATGGCCTGATGGGGTGCACTTGAGATGCTTGAGGAAGCCTGAAGTGGAGCATATCATGTCAGAAATACATGCGGGAAGTTGCGGTCCACACATGAGTGGTTTAGCCTAAGTTAAAAAAATAATTCGACAAGGTTACTATTGGTTGACCATGGAGAGAGATTGTATTGAGTTTGTAAAGAAGTGCAACAATGTCAGATGCATGGTAATTTGAATCACATGACACCTAAAGAATTGCATTCTTTGTCTTCGCCCTGGCCCTTCACAACTTGGGGAATTGATATTATAAAAGAGATACATCTGATAGCCTCAAACAATCACCGCTTCATTTTAGTAGCAGTAGTGTGAGCGGGGATTTTTGCCTCCACTCCGGGTGGAATGGTTCTTGCGACTTCAGCACTGTTTAGGCTCTGGGCCTTAGAGAACACGGACCTAAGTCCGGAGAAAATGGAGTCGTCACCCGGACGGGCCGGGAAAAAAGATAGGGGTGGATGACTTGATTCCTAAGGAATCCCCAACCCCCTAATGGGTTCGGAAAATTGAGTACGTGTGGGGAAGGTGAGAAATGGCCCAGCACCCCCACAACACTCGGTTCATTGGAACCGGCCTCCTTTACACGTCTTAATATTATAAAATTCATAAATATAACAATATTGTCCATATTACACATAATAATTGAAATAAAGCATCGTTATATTAAAATCAAAGCAATGTCCAAGAAAAATAAATAAATGGACACCCATCCGAAGATGGAAACATGTCCTTACATCCTATGCCTAAATAGGACACCCACCGAAAGGTAGAAACATGTCCTTTACATTGGTTCTAAAATAGAAAAGCAATTTAAATTACATGATCTTTAACTAATGAGGTACCCAACAAGTGGAAACATACCTCTTACAACATTTGGAAGTCTAAATAAATTGATAAAAGTAAATAACCATTCATCATAAATAAATCATTCATCAAAGGTATTAAACATCAATATAAAGTATACATTCATCCATGATAAATTAAATAAACCAAGCATTGAACTTAAATAAATTAAAGCATATAAAATAAATCAAAGCATAATCAAATATAAAATTGAATAAGGCAAATAAAAATCTAAATTATAGCTACTGTTTCCATTTAGGGTTCTTTATTTCATGTGTTTAGTGTTTTGGAATTTGTGGAATTAGGCTACTGTGAGTTTTTTAAAGGAATTATAATAGATTAAGATTTTATGTTTTAAAAGGTTGGTAAAGTTCTTTTATTAACCAAATTAATATTTGAATGGTGAAATCATGAAACTAGGGTTTGCACACTTTAAAATACTTAGATTTATGACTTATGGTTACCCATTGAATTATGTTTTAAGCTTAATGTGTAAAATTAAACTTTTGAGTTTATATGATTTTTAAAGTTTTAAAGGATTAGGGTTTAGAAAAAATTAGGGTTTAGGTTAGCTAGTTTAAGGTTTATTGCTTAGTTTTAAAGTTGAATTATGGTTTTAGAAATTTTGAATTAGGGTTTCGGTGAATGAATTATTTTTTTAAGATTTGGAAAAACAATTGACAATTTTATGAAGTTTTATGAAAATAAACCAAACTATTTAAAGTTTATAAAAGCAAAAAAGATGTTTTGGGGCTTTTGGAAAAAACAGAACTCAATTTAGAATTTTGAAAATTTAGAAAGCGAATTAGGGTTTTGGGGTTTTGAAGAATCAAAACTAATAACCTTAAACTTTTGGAAAATAAAGCAACGAATTAAGATTTTTAAACCTTAGAAAAAGTGAATTGAGATTCTAAAGTTTTTGAATTAAAAGAAAGAATGGGATGATTTGGCTACTGTGAAAAATAAAATTTAAACAATTGATGCATACGTTCGTTTGTTGGTTCCTCCAAAATTTCGTTTGTTGGTTCCTCCAAAATTTCTTCTTTAAACAAGCTTTGCTGCCTTTGAATTGCTTGAATTGTTTTTTTGCTCTTTCCAAAAAATCAAATTGATTCAAGGTTTTCCTTCTCAACTTCGGTCTCCACTAAATTTTGATTTTCTGCCTCTTTTTTTCCTCCCTTCTTTTTTGTGTTGTTTTTTTGTCTTATTTATAGAAGAATTTTATGGTTCATTCCTAGTTATTCACAGAAGTTAATATTGATAAGAAAAGGAAACCAAGAAAACTGCTGCAAAAAAATTCGCGCTGGCTGCGGCAGCCCGGGAGAAATGCCCACGGGTCCGCGCTGACTTTTGGTTATGATTTTTTCATCTCCGATTTTTCCGTCGCCGATTTTTTTGTTATTTTTTATTATTTTTAATTTTTTTATTCACTTCACCATTTTTTACTAAAATAAATATTAAAATTAATCTAGATACCATAAAAATTATTTTACTAATTAAAATATATTGGACAACACAAAAATTATTTTGGACCAACTAAAATATATTGGATCATACTGGGTCAAAAATTAAGGGTCTACAGTTTGCCCCCTGCTTGAATGATATGAGACTTTAGTGAAAGAGAGTGAAAAGCAATAAGACTTAATTTTTGAGACGGTTGAGGTTTTGGGTTCTGGACCTGAGAGATTTGGATACTCGATCCTAACTGGATTCGGATACTCGATCCTAAACTGGATTTGGATACTCGATCCTAACTGGATTTGGATACTCGATCCTAAACTGGATTGGAATACTTGATCCTAAATTGGATTAGGATACTCGATCCTAACTGGACTTGGATACTTAATCCTGAACTGGATTTGGATACTCGATCCTAAACTAGATTGGGATACTCGATCCTAACTGGATTCGGATACTCGATCCTAAACTGGATTTGGATACTCGATCCTAAATTGGATTGGGATACTCGATCCTAAATTGGATTGGGATACTCGATCCTGAACTGGATTTGGATACTCGATCCTAAATTAGATTGGGATACTCGATCCTAACTAGATTGGAATACTCGATCCTAAACTGGATTTGGATACTCGATCCTAAACTGGATTTGGATACTCGATCCTAACTGGATTGGGATATTCGATCCTAAACTAGATTTGGATACTCGATCCTAAATTGGATTGGGATACTAGATCCTAACTGGATTTGGATACTCAACTCTAGACTGGATTTGGATACTCGATCCTAACTGGACTTGGATACAATCCTAAACTGGATTGGGATACTCGATCCTAAACTAGATTTGGATACTTGATCCTAAATTGGATTGGGATACTCGATCCTAACTGGATTTGGATACTCGATCCTAAACTAGATTTGGATACTAGATCATAAACTGGATTTGGATACTCGATCCTAGCTGGATTTGGATACTCGATCCTAAACTGGATTCAGATACTCAATCCTAACTGGATTTTAATACTCGATTCTAATTGAATTGGGATACTCGATCCTAACTGGATTGGGATACTAGATCCTAAACTGGATTTGGATACTCGATCCTAAATTGGATTGGGATACTCGATCCTAACTGAACTTGGATACTCGATCCTAACTGGATTTGGATACTCGATCCGAGCTGGATTTGGATACTCGATCCTAACTAGATTTTGATACTTGATCCTGATATGGATTGGGATACTCGATCCTAACTGGTTTTGGATACTCGATCCTAAACTGGATTCGGATACTCGATCCTAACTGGATTTGGATACTTGATCCTAGCTGGATTTGGATACTTGATCCTAAACTAGATTTGGATACTCGATCCTAAATTGGATTGGGATACTCAATCCTAACTGGATTTGGATACTCGATCCTAACTCGATTTGGATACTCGATCCTAACTGGATTTTAATACTCAATCCTAATTGGATTGGGATACTCGATCCTAAACTAGATTTGGATACTCGATCCTAAATTGGATTGGGATACTCGATCCTGAACTGGATTTGGATACTCGATCCTAAACTGGATTGGGTTACTCGATCCTAAACTAGATTTGGATACTCGGTCCTAAATTGGATTGGGATACTCGATCCTAAACTTGATTTGGATACTCGATCCTAAACTTGATTTGGATACTTGATCCTAAACTGGATTTGGATACTCGATCCTAGCTGGATTTGGATACTAGATCCTAAACTGGATTCAGATACTCAATCCTAACTAGATTTTAATACTCGATCCTAATTGAATTGGGATACTCGATCCTAACTGGATTGGGATACTAGATCCTAAACTGGATTTGGATACTCGATCCTAAATTGGATTGGGATACTCGATCCTAACTGGACTTGGATACTCGATCCTAAACTGGATTGGGTTACTCGATCCTAAACTAGATTTGGATACTCGGTCCTAAATTGGATTGGAATACTCGATCCTAAACTTGATTTGGATACTCGATCCTAAACTTGATTTGGATACTTGATCCTAAACTGGATTTGGATACTCGATCCTAGCTGGATTTGGATACTAGATCCTAAACTGGATTCAGATACTCAATCCTAACTGGATTTTAATACTCGATCCTAATTGAATTGGGATACTCGATCCTAACTGGATTGAGATACTAGATCCTAAACTGGATTTGGATACTCGATCCTAAATTGGATTGGGATACTCGATCCTAACTGGACTTGGATAGTCGATCCTAACTGGATTTGGATACTCAATCCTAACTAGATTTTAATACTCAATCCTAATTTGGATTGGGATACTCGATCCTAACTGGTTTTGGATACTCGATCCTAAACTAGATTCGGATACTCGATCCTAACTGGATTTGGATATCCTAGCTGGATTTGGATACTCGATCCTAAACTAGATTTGGATACTCGATCCTAAATTGGATTGGGATACTCGATCTTAACTGGATTTGGATACTCGATCCTAACTGGATTTGGATACTCAATCCTAAACTAGATTTGGATACTCGATCCTAGCTGGATTTGGATACTCGATCCTAAACTAGATTCGGATACTCGATCCTAAACTAGATTCGGATACTCAATCCTAGCTGGATTTTAATACTCAATCCTAATTGGATTGGGATACTCGATCCTAAACTAGATTTGGATACTCGATCCTAAATTGGAATGGGATACTCGATCCTAACTGGATTTGGATACTCAATCCTAAACTAGATTTGGGTACTCGACCCTAACTAGATTTGGATACTCGATCCTAACTGGATTTGGATACTAGATCCTAGACTGGATTTGGATACTCGATCCTAACTAGATTTTAATACTCGATCCTAATTTGGATTGGGATACTCGATCTTAACTGGATTTGGATGCTCGATCCTAAACTAGATTTGGATACTCGATCCTAAATTGGGTTTGGATATTTGATCCTAAATTGGGTACTTTGACTCGAGATTTGAATTCGATTTGATTGACCTTTTATTAGTTAAGGATTCTGGCTTAACTTTGTTGTTCCATTCTTTTGTTCTTCCTTTCGCAAAAATTCAGTTATTTTTAGTTGTCCTCATATCTTCTCCTTGCCCCCAGTGTGGCAAAATACAAATGAATTTGAAAATATTTGGTATATAAACTTCAAAAAAAAATTGAAAAAGGAGAAACTTTGCCCCCTGTGTAGGCTCAAACCAAAGGTTTTTTCCATGCAAGCTTTGATTGATGTTTTTATCCATCTAGTTATTCACACAAGCACGTATTTCTTCTTTTGCAAAAGGACTGGAGCTTCCACAAGCAAATAGGCTTTCCATGCCCCGTTGATTTAATATCTTCTTTTGATTCTTTACTTCGCAAGGTATTTGCTGTTCACTTTGAAAAGGAATAGACAATACAAGACAAGAAAGTGCGATGTGATATGCTCATGTATGCATGATATGCATGAATAATACTTACAGTCATCCCATCGACTCACAGACCGAGGTGATTGACAGAAATGTTCTCATTGGTTTCATTTTGACGCTTGTTTAAGTCTTGCATTAGAATGATTGAAAGCTTTTGCATTTGTGGCTTTTATCTTCAAGATGTTGAAAACATGAGTGGTGGAGACCCTAAGTAGCAGATTCAAGGATTCATCTATTTCAAACTATATTTCAACATGTCGGTTGATAGCTTCTTCATGACCTTGCCAATAATCATTTCCTTTGCCCAATATATCCTTTGGAGGTTCAACATACTTCCCTTAACTTGAAGGCTTTGTATGACAAAATATTTTTTTTTTTGGTTTTTTAAATTTTGATTGTGAAATCAAATGTTGGCTTTGCCAAATTAATGTCAATGTACCTTTGGACTTGATTTTCCAAATTAACATATCTATCACATAACAACCCTGGTTACCATACTAAACTCGGGAATCATTTCTATTTAAGCAAGAATTGTTGCACTTCAGATAGGCACATACACATTACTTGGCCAAATAATGGATGAGTGGAGTAACATAAATCTTCTTTAACAGGGATAAATCATTTGTTACTCTGATGTTGTCTTGATATATTGGAGATATTAGAAAAACTTCAACTATCCTTATGGTCTTGAAAACATCAACTACCCTTATGGTCTTGAGAACTTCAACTACTCTTATGGTCTTGAGAACTTCAACTATCTTCATGGTCTTGACTATTCATTTCTTTCTTTGATCTTCTTGCCTCTTCATCTTAGTGATCATAAGACTTGTCAAAAGTATCACAACAGCTCAGGGTAGGTTGTTGAGGTTATATGCCAATGAAAAGAAAGCTAAAATTTTATGAAGGCTCAAAGGGACAACTAGGGATTGATATTTAATTGGGTGGATACTAGTGTTGGCTAACCAAACAATGCCTAGATCATTTCTCTCTTAAATAAGCAGAGTTCAATTTCGCCTCAAAAATTTGTCAAAGCATGTTCTAAGACTGACTAGGACCTAGACAAAGGTAATTATGCAGGAGCCCTCTCTAGGTAAGCATACACAACTCAATGCTATAGAGTAATTCCCTCATCTAGTAAAGTCATTCAAGTCATAATGCATAAATATATTAATTCATGAATTATCAAGCTAGATTCCTCATTGGTTGAGCACCAAAATGAACAAAGACCAATAAAAATTTTGAAGAAAGTAATTTAAACAAACTTGAAAAACATAATTGTTCAAATTAAATATTAAAGAAAGTAAAATCGAAAAGCAACATTCAAGTAAGGAAAGTTCGTTGAGTTGGAGTCGAAGATACTTCATTTATTTAGACATCTCAAGGGCAAGGATTTTTTTGCATCATCAAGGGCCATTGCTTCATCATCCATAATTAGCCCAAGCTTGCTTAGTAGCACATCATCTTTAGTAGCTTCTCTTTCCATATCATGACAAGATGACAAAATAAAACTCTTCATGAAGGTTGCAAGCGATGGCGCCCTTCCAAATTTAGGCAAAGGATCATTCTTAGTGTTGGGCTTATCAGGCTCAGGCAGCTTTCCACTATCAATCAAATCTTGAATTTTGTGCCTTAAGTGAATACATTTATCTGTCTCATGCCCTTGCATTTGATGGAATTGACAGAAGACTTTGACTTCAAAATTTGGTGGTAGAGGCTTATATAGAGGCCGAGGTGTCAATGGTTGTAGCAAATACATCTTTATTAAATTTTCTAACATCTTTGACAAAGGCTCCCCTATGTTTGAAAATTTATGCTTCTTTTATGGTTTAGTTGTTGCATCTTTCTCAACACCTCCTCTTTCCCTTTGACTTTGCCCACTGGGGTGATAGCTGCTCTTATTGCTCCATTTAGATAGCACATGGTTTGGTTGGTCTTGTAGAATAGGGATTGATCTCTCATTTTTCATTCAATCTCTATCAGTAGACATGTTCCTTGTTAATGCTGCCTTTTCCTTCTTTCTTATGTCAATAGGAGATGCCATATTAGCAATGTTGATGATCTCTAGAATTTAAATCAACTGGGTCCTCATAATTTCAACCAATTGATCTCGTAGCTCGGCCATCCTAGCTTTGACAACGTCATCGACTATGTCCCTTAGCTGGTTCGCATCCATCCTCCCAATGAAGCACTTGGATAAAAAAAATCATTGTATGCTCTTGAATTATCGTACTTTAGGTCTATGAGCCAGAAAGGATTAATGATATGAGATGCAAATGTATGCATATATGCACAAACAATAAACAAAGACAAGTAGAACATCCCTTCCAACTTTATAACATCCACACATGAATGGCGAGTCTCTTTTCCTAGGTAAATGGTTAACAAAATACCAACATGGGGTATCTTATTTTTGAATATTTCCCTCGGATGTTTCAACCAATAGTTATATTTTCAAAAATGGAAATCAATTTATAATAATTCCCATTAATTAGGTTTTAATCCATTCAACCAACTATAGTAGCTTTTATGCTATATTGGATTAAAACTAAATTAAGAGGTTTATTATAGATAGATTTCTCACTTGAAAAGAGTAACTGATGGTTTATGCCAAAAACAAGCCCATGATTAATTATTCTTAGTATAAACTAGGCTCACAATTGATTTTTGGTATTTCTCAATTGACCTAAATAATTAGCAAGCTCTTTGTAAGAAAAGGTTGGATAAAAACAATTTTGTTTCTAATCCATTATAAAAAGATTTTAGTAAAAATGGATTTTGGGCTTAGTATTTGGACCATGAGCAAAAGAATTTTTGATTTATTATTAGAAAAGTCTTATGTCCAATGACCATCTTGAAAGGTTTTGAAAATAGCTTTGGTCTTTTGAATTTTAAAGAAAAATTTATTTTGAGCTTACAATATACTTAGGTCATATTAGAAAAAAGAACAAACCAAATAAGCCATCATTTAAGCCAAGATAAATTAACCATAGTCAAACAACATGCATTTGGGGTAAAACCTAAGGAAAGTAGCTAGGCCAATTACATGAGCTTTAGTCTTTGGGTAGAAAGGCTTAGGTTCCCATAGCAAGTATATACCAAATGGTACGAGGCTATGAGCGGTTATGCCATGCTCGATCTCCATGCCATGAGTGAAAGTATGCTATCCCTTACATAACATAACACGGGCATCCTAACTTACGCACACGATGCAATCTAATATGATGCAATGGATAATATCATTATAAGAAAGAATAGAATAATATAAAGACCAACGGAATCAACTTCTCTTATCCCCAGTGGAGTCGCCACTGTGAGCGGGGATTTTTGCCCCCACTTCCGGTGGAATGGTTCTTACGACTTCGGCACTATTTAGGCTCGGGGACTTAGAGAACACGGACCTAAGTTCAAAGAAAATGGAGTCGCCACCCGGACGGGCCGAGAAAAAAGAAAGGGGTGGATGACTCGATTCCTAAGGAATCCCCAACCCCCTAATGGGTTCAAAAAGTTGGGTATGTGTGGGGAAGGTGAGAAATGGCCCAGCACCCCCACAATGCCCGGTTCATTGGAACCGGCCTCCTTTACAGGTCTTAATATTATAAAATTCTTAAATATAACAATATTATCCATATTACACACAATAATTGAAAAAAGCATCGTTATATTAAAATCAAAGCAATGTCCAAGTAAAACAAATAAATGGACACCCATCCGAAGATGAAAACATGTCCTTACATCCCATGCCTAAATAGGACACCCACCGAAAGGTAGAAACATGTCCTTTACATTGGTTCTAAAATAGAAAAGCAATTTAAATTACATGATCTTTAACTAATGAGGTACCCAACAAGTGGAAACATACCTCTTACAACATTTGGAAATCTAAATAAATTGATAAAAGTAAATAACCATTCATCATAAATAAATCATTCATCAAAGGTATTAAACATCAATAGAAAGTAAACATCCATGCATGATAAATTAAATAAACCAAGCATTGAACTTAAATAAATTAAAGCATATAAAATAAATCAAAGCATAATCAAATATAGAATTGAATAAGGCAAATAAAAATCTAAATTATAGCTACTGTTTCCATTTAGGGTTCTTTATTTCATGTGTTTAGTGTTTTGGAATTTGTGGAATTAGGCTACTGTGAGTTTTTTAAAGGAATTATAATAGATTAAGATTTTATGTTTTAAAAGGTTGGTAAATTTCTTTTATTAACCAAATTAATATTTGAATGGTGAAATCATGAAACTAGGGTTTGCACACTTTAAAATACTTAGATTTATGACTTACGGTTACCCATTGAATTATGTTTTAAGCTTACTGTGTAAATTAAACTTTTGTGTTTATATGATTTTTAAAGTTTTAAAGGATTAGGGTTTAGAAAAAATTAGAGTTTAGGTTAGCTAGTTTAAGGTTTATTGCTTAGTTTTAAAGTTGAATTATGGTTTTAGAAATTTTGAATTAGGGTTTCAGTGAATGAATTATTTTTTTAAGATTTGGAAAAACAATTGACAATTTTATGAAGTTTTATGAAAATAAACCAAACTATTTAAAGTTTATAAAAGCAAAAAAGATGTTTTTAGGGCTTTTGGAAAAAAAACAGAACTCAATTTAGAATTTTGAAAATTTAGAAAGCGAATTAGGGTTTTTGGATTTTGAAGAATCAAAACTAATAGCCTTAAACTTTTGGAAAATAAAGCAACAAATTAAGATTTTTAAACCTTAGAAAAAGTGAATTGAGATTCTAAAGTTTTTGAATTAAAAGAAAGAATGGGATAATTTGGCTACTGTGAAAAATAAAATTTAAACAATTGATGCATACCTTCGTTTGTTGGTTCCTCCAAAATTTCTTCTTGGATGAACAAGATCAAAGACAAGCTTTGCTACCTTTGAATTGCTTGAATTGTTTTTCTGCTCTCTCCAAAAAATCAAATTGATTCAAGGTTTTCCTTCTTAACTTCGGTCTCCACTAAATTTTGATTTTCTGACTCTTTTTTTCCTCTCTTCTTTTTTGTGTTGTTTTTGGTCTTATTTATAGAAGAATTTTATGGTTCATTCCTAGTTATTCACGGAAGTTAATATTGATAAGAAAAGGAAACCGAAACCTAATTGCATTATGTTTCGAAAAATTTGTGTCGGACCTAATTGCATTGTGTTGCATTATGCCCTCAGAAAAATGTTGCGGGCGAAATGGCTTGGGCCATTTCACCCGCAGGAAACTCCTGCAGGCGAAATGCCCACGGGCCCGCGCTGACATTCGGTGATGATTTTTTCGTCAATTTTTTTTGTTATTTTTTATTTTTTGTTATTTTTTATTTTTTATTCACTTCGCCATTTTTTTACTAAAATAAATATTAAAATTAATCAAGATACCATAACAATTATTTTGGACAAATTAAAATATATTGGACAACACAAAATTTATTTTGGACCAACTAAAATATATTGGATCGGAGTGAGTAAAAAATTAAGGGTTTACAAGTAGATTATTTTTCAAAATGGTCAAAGCCAAATCTTTCAACAAATGGGGGCAAGACAAATGGCTAAATTTATTAAAAAGAATCTCATCTGCAGGTATGGGGTCCCACACAATGTGATATTAGACAATGGGGTACAGTTTCAAGGTGCAGTTAAGGACTTATTCTCGAAGTACCAAATCCATCATCACCAATCCTCTCCTTATAGACCAAAGGCTAATGGTGTAGTAGAAGCAACAAATAAGATAATTAAGCAAATTCTATCCAAGATGACCAAGACATATAGGGATTGGTTAGAAATGCTTCCTTTTGCTTTATGGGGATACAAAACATGTGTGTGAGCGTCGACTAGAATGATACCGTTCTCTTTGGTTTATGGGATGGAAGCAGTGTTGCCAATTGAAATTGAGATCAAGTCATTGAGAGGGGTTTCAGAAGCTGAAGTGCCTGAGATGAAGTGGGTAGTAAGCAGATACACACAGTTAGCCTTACTAGAGGAGAGAAGGTTAAAAGCACTTTATCATCATTAACTGTATCAAAGGAGGATAACTAAAGCCTATAATAGAAGGGTTAAGATCATAAAACTCAAAGTCAGTGATTTAATGTTGAAACAATATAAGCCTAATTTATTTGATCCAAGAAGGAAATTTAGGCCTAGCTAGGAAGGGCTATATGTTGTGAAACAAGTCATGAATAAGGGTGCAGTGAAGTTATCAGACATGGACGGGAACAAGTTTAGTGAGCCAGTGAACATTGACAGGTTGAAGAGGTTTTATTTATAAAAAAAAATGAGAGCTCGCTAGGTTGAAAACCTAAAAGGGCAGCCTAGGTAAAAGTTAGAGCAGTCCGCTAGTTCCGAAAACCCGAAAGGACGGTCTAGGCAACAATTAGGGCTAAGCAAGAGAAAATTGTCAATTAGAAAACCCGAAAGAGCTAGTTGGCAACAGGAGTAATCTTGTGTATGCTGACTTTATGTTTGGTTGTTCCCCAATTTAATAAAATATTGTTAATATTAAAATTGTTCTACATGTACTATTTTAAGTATTTGACCAAATATGAATAAAACGAATAAACACAATAGCAAAAAGTGACGAAAAATTATGGAAGGAAAAAGAAACATCTCTTATTACTGCTTTCATTATTTTTACATCCTAACAATATTTTTTTAGAGAAATTGATAAATGTAAAATATATGGTAAACGATAAGTCTAGCGTGCAGGCCAGCTTTGCTTCAGCCGATCTAAGTAGGCTTTAGTTAGACAAGACATGTCCAAATAAGAAGTAAAATGAGAATCTCGAGGCTCAACTCATATTGACGGTCAAGCCGGCGAGGATCATAATAAGTACCTCGACGAAGAGCAGCAAGAGGAACATGCATCAAGTATATCCAAATGGTGATATGAAAAATCTTCCACCATGGTACTAACCAACGGATGTTGACTTCAGCACGTGAGTGGATCCAGTCAACCCGTCAGCATATGAAGAAACAGGATGGAGTAGTTTCCTAGCAGAATGATGTCGTGGTAGATATCTGGTGAAATCCATAGATGGAGTGTCGAGCAAGCGGAGATGCTCCTGAAGCCAAATCTGTAAAAAAAAGGGTCTGTTAGGTCAAAAATCCTCAAGGACGGCCTAAGCAAAAAAATAAACTAGGACAACTCGCTAGTTTTGAAAAATCCGCAATGGCAGACTAGGCAAAAATTAGAGCAATACAAAAAAGAAAAAGAAATAATAATAATAATAATATATTTGAAAGTCAATAGTTGCAGTAAAAGTGCAAATTATAATTATCATTAATATTATATAATATTTTCTCAATTAGTACAATAATAGATCACTGAGAAGGAGGTGGTGGATTATGATCAAACAAAGCCCTGAAGAAGTCATTGCCTAATGAAAGGGGAGGCATATCATCTATCCCAAGTCCATCCAAAGCAGGATGAAGCACCAGGATCTCTCATCCCCTAAAACCAAAAGTCTCAAAAGTTTTGCTCTGACTGATGATACAATTTTTCAAAATGGGCAACCTGTTGATGACTAGCAGCTAACTCTTCTTAAAGTTTATTATTTTGTTCTTCAACCATCCTCTGTGAGCCAGAAAGAAAAGGGTAAGAGCATACATAATCATGTATACATGTAGCATAAATCATCATGGAATAGGATAACCTACCAGGTAATTCATATCAATACCCTCTGGATGAGATGGTATCTCCGGTTGATTAGAATGAGCAAATGGAGGAGCAGCAGAGGAAGGTCCAGCCTCATGATCAAATGAGCCAATAACCTGCGATAATCATTGAAACAATCAAAACAAGTTAAGAAAGAAGTAATTACAATGGCAAAGTTGTAAAAGTTTACTTGAGAGGTGCTAACCCCGGGATTCGGGATGGACCCTCCTCCCTCTCCATGATACTCTTCTTCATTGCTATCCTCCTTTTCCTCAGGAATGTCCCGGATGCCAACAGGAGATACATCAAAGTTCAAGAGTCATACTCAAATAAACTGGGCATATGATGCACCCGGTGGATATAGAAAGGTTTCAACATCATAACCATGCCGAGCTAACCACAACTCATTCTCCGGCATTGATGTGATATTTAAAGTATACTCTGGGAAATTCATCAGGATCCTCCGTCACTCAGGACTAAGGAACCACTTATACACTCTCTCCCTAAGAAACCAACCACTAGACATAGGGCCAGCAATAACTCAATGGGTATGTTGAAAAGGCAATGCGGCATTCATGGAAGAAGTCCAGTTCATCCGCTCTTCTATGTTCCACCAAGCCAAATTGACCTATAAAATGACATAAGGTAAGTGAACTTTTACATAAATTTTAAAGTATACTAATACTATTTTACCTGGCCCCAGGTTAAGTAACTCAAGAGATAGCGCTGGGTGTACACATGGTGAGAGCCGGGAACTGCTACATGATCTGACAACCAAAAATTCAATCTCGAATACTCGACTCCCTCTCGAGAAATGCTAGGCGCCCTCACAAGATTATGCTCATATGCCCATACTTGCAACAATAATGAAAATCAAATTCATATAAGTATAAGAATGGAATTGACAATGGTGGAAGAAGAGCACCTCGACATCCACCATGAAACCAAAGAAAGACTTCTTATTCCTGCAAATCTTGTCTAGTCCATGATACAGATAGGCAAGGCCAGCTTCACCCCAGCCGTAACGCAGTACCATACTCATATCAGTAAGGGCCCTCAACACCGACAGATGGATGGCAGATTCAGTGCTGCATAAAATGGTCGATCCAAGCAAATACAGTAAAGATTCTCGAGCATATTGTTTGGTTGTTTCTCTACAACCCCTTCCATCATAGTTCATCCAATAACTCTGAATCAACTCAATTTTTATCTTGAAGGGTTCTTTAATGACGGTTCCATACCGATTAACTGTTGAATCCTTTTGTGTGTTAGAATATCATTGGTAAGAGGGACCGGAAGGCCATAATATCAGATACCAGTTATGGTTATAAAATTGACTAGGCCAATGGTCATCTCTCCTATAGGTAGATGAAAAGTATGAGTCGTGTCTGTCCACTCCTCCGACAATGCTTGAACTACACTCCTGTCTATCGGACACTCCTCAGATGGTAATTACAAGATAAAGCTTTCAAAATTGCAATCTCGAACAATCCATTTTACTCGAGAGGGTGCTACATCATACCATTGTCAGGCTTTATAGGCACACCCTCCTCCCCGGATAGCACAGCGATCGTGCTAACATGGAATTAGGTAAGTTAATACGAGGTAAGTATATCATCATACCAATACTACTGATTCATAGACTATATTTATTTGTTATGTCCTATTCTAATTTATCTATTTATTTATTAAATAGTCCACTAACTAATTTATTTTTCCTAATCATTAAAAAAATTAAAAAAATTAAAAAAAAAAAACTGGAAAAACCTGCGATAATTGGCCACAAGCCAATTCGCCTTCCTGCGATGAATTGGCCTGTGGCCCTCTCCCAGCCCGCGCGCCTAACCTGCAAGAAATTTTTGCCAGCGTAATTTTTGTAAAATCCTATTCCACTTATTTTTTATTTTTAATTTTATTTCCTAAACAGTTTTTATTTTCTTAACCAATTAGGATTAGGTTTTGATTTGTTCTTATAAATACCACATTAAAACACACATAAAAGGGAACTTTGGACTTTTTTTGGACTTTGATCTTTTAAAAGGAGATCAAACTTTTAGAAGGAGATGGACTTTTGGAGAATAGATTCAAAACCTTGGACTTGAAAAAGCAAGAGGCAGTTAGCAAGCAATAAGGAATCCATCAAAGGCAGCATACTCTGTCTTTGGTTATTGTTCAAGCCAAAATTCAAATTGTGGTGGAACCAACAACGGAGTTTTTAGTTTCTATAACTTTTTCATATTTCCAGTAGCTTCATCATTCAATTAGATCAATTATTTAAACGTATAATAGATGATGTTTTTGTTAGGCACCTTGATCAATTATTCTACTTACCATATAAACTTTATTTAATACCGTAAAAATTATTTTCCAAGACCCTAATACCTTAATTAATACCCATAAAACTAATTTTTAAAATCTAAAACCCTAATTACACTTTTCTAAAACCATAAAATAATAATCTATTTTCTCAAAACCATAATCAATTCTATTTTTCTAAGATTTACAATAGCTTGTTTCTTCCAATTTCGACACCCTATTTTCTAAATCTTAAACCCTAAAATCTTAGTTTTCAACACTAAAACCTACAACACTAAAAGCCAGTTTTTAAAATTTTCAGGGGCTCTGCCCCCTTGACCTGCCCGCTAACCGGCTAGCGAGACCGCCGTATGGGCTCGTCGAAGGGATCAATATTTATTTGTGTATTATAAGCCTTTATGTTTAACTCCCTTTATTTAAAACCCTAATTTGGTTATTAAAATTCTAAAACCCTAAATTTATACATTTATTACTTTATTTAATTTTAAATTTGATTATGTAGTTTATTATATGTTTTGATGATTGGTTTATTTAATTTCAATATTTGATTTGCTTATCATGGATGGATGATTTCTTTATTATTATTATTATTATTTGTTAAAATTGTAAGAGGTATGTTTCCATGATTGGGTACCTCATTAATTAATCTGTATGCAATTAAATTTATTTTCATATTTTGGAATTAATGTAAAGACATGTTTCCACCTTTCGGTGGGTTTCCTATTTAGTTTTAGACATAGACGATGTAAGGACATGTTTCTATCCTCGGATGGGTGTCCATTTATTTATTTTGTTTGGACATTGTTGTGATTTTGATAAAGTATTTATTTATTCTTATGATCACATGTAGTATGGATAATATCATAATATTTAAGAATTTTATAATATTAAGACCTACAAAGGAGGCCGGTTCCAATGAACCGGGCATTATGGGGGTGCTGGGCCATTTCTCACCTTTCCCATACGTACCCAACTTTTCGAACCCATTAGGGGGTTGGAGATTCCTTAGGAATCGAGTCATCCACCCCTTTTTTTCCTGGGGGAAGAGACCTATAGGGATGCCAAGCACATGATTTTGTTGGAGAGACCTTTTTTGGCCACAACCAACACTATAATAGACATTAAAAATGAGAAATTGACCATGGCTATTTTAGGGCAAACAATGGTATTTTCAATTTTCAACACTTCAGCTATTCCCACTGCTACTGTGTATGAAAACTGTTCTTTTATTGATTATACTGATCTTACTGTTGAGGAAGTTTTCTTGTAAGAAAGATGTGAAGACAAGCTTCAGGTAGCCTTGATTTTAGGTGAAGAGGCTAAAATTTCTGATGAAGGAATTGTGGAATGTAAGTCCATGTTAGATGATGAGAATAATGAGAGGGGACTTGAGATTAATGAAGAGGAGACTCAACCAAAATTGGTTGAACTAAAAGAGCTTCTAAAACATTTAAAGTATGTTTTTCTTGGGGAGAGCAATACACAACTAGTGATCATTTCTGCGACTCTCAATAGTGATGAAGAAGAGCGCCATGTGAGAGTACTTAAGAGACTAAAGAAAGCCATTGGTTAGGGATTGAGTGATATCTAGGGTATTAGTCCTTCCATGTATATGTAGAAAATAATTTTAGAGGAAGGAGCTAAACTAGTGAGGGACGCTCAGAGAAGGCTCAATCCAAATATGGGTGAGGTAGTCAAGAAGGAAGTTCTTAAATTGCTTAATGAAGGGGTAATTTACCCCATTGCCGATAGTGAATGGGTTAGCCCTATACATGTGGTACCAAAGAAAACATGTTTAACCGTGATCCAAAATGAGAAGGAAGAGTTGGTGCCTACATGAACTTAGACTGGGTGGCTAATTGCATTAACTATAGGAAATTAAATAATGTCATTAAGAAAGATCATTTTCCTTTACCATTTATTGATTAGATGCTTGATAGATTATTTGGACATGCTTTTTGCTATTTTTTGATGGTCTTTCAGGTTACTATCAAGTCCCCATAGCACCAAAAGATCAGCCCAAGACAACTTTCATTTGTCCTTTTAGAACATTTGTGTAGACCCTTAATTTTGACCCTAAGCTAGTTCGGTACTAACTAAAGGTGACTTAAGTACTTATCGATCCATTCTTAATGGCCGAAACCTATTTTAAGCTTTTAATTTGAGTGGTCAAATTTTTATGGCCTAAAATAAGATGGTTGAATCTTTAAAACCCTAAATAGGTTTGCTTTGAAGGTTTGGTCGGCTCTAATTCGATGTGGGGGATTAATTGCACTTCATAGGTGTACCCATGTCGAATAGGGCTTCCCAATTCAATATGGGATAGCCCATATCGAATTGGGATGCCCCAATTCAATATGGGATAGTCCCACATCGAATTGGGACCTTCCCAACTTGATATGGGACTCCCATATTGAATTGGGAAGCCCCAATTCGATATGGGGACCCAATTCGATATGGGACCCTAATTTGGTGTGGAAACTGATTTGTTGGAACTCATATCAAATTCAAATTAGAAGAATTTTAGTTTGACATGGTCACGATTAATCATAAATTCAAATTATTTTAATTTGATATAACTCAGGAAAACCGTGATTAAGAAGGAAACTAATACTGGTTTAGCAGACTTTAATTCACAGTACCTCATCCGTTATTAATTCATTGAATTGTTTTATTTCATTCTTGTATTTTTTGTATATTTTCAATAGCATTGTTTGAGAATCCAACAATTAATTTATATCCAGCAAACCACCTATCATAGTAATGGTAATAATCAATCACATGAAATATTAATTTGAATTAAATGCCAACAATTCAAAGTTTATAAATATGATTATAGTAGCTTGGTTTTCTAAATATAATTACAGTAACTTTGTTTTCCACCAAGTATAATCATACAATATGCCTTATATAATCATCCAACAACTTGTTTCTTAAAATCTCAAAACCCTAAAATAAGTTTTCGAATAACCAAAACCCTAGTCTAGTAGCCCATTTCTTAAAACTTCAAAACCCTAAAATAATTTTTAATACCAAAACCCTAAAATAGTTTTCAATCTTAAAACTCTAAAAACCAGTTTTCAAAACTTTAAAAAGAAACCTATTTGTCTAAAAACCCTAGAAAACCCTAATTCAATTCCATAAACTTTAATTTAAGATGTAAACCCTAATTTTGTACATTTAATATTTCATTTAGTATTAAACTTTAGATTCGATTATGTGATTTATTATATGTCTTGATGGATGATTTACTTGATTTTTGATGGTTGATTTATTTGATTTATGATGAACAGATGAATGTTTTCCTTATTATTATTATTGATTTATTTTGGTTTTAAATGATGTAAGAGGTATGTTTCCATTTTTTGGGTACCTCATTAATTAAGTTGAATGTAATTCATTTCATGTTTTGGTATTATTGTAAGAGACACATTTCCATCTTGTGAGTGGGGATTTTTGCCCCCACTCCCAGTGGAATGATTTTTACAACTTCAGCACTGTTAGGTTCAGGGCCTTAGAGAACACGAGCCTAAATTCGGAGAACATGGAGTCGCCACTCGGATGGGCCAGGAAAAAGAAAGGGGCGAGAATGACCCAGCACTCTCACGACACCCGATTCATTGGAACTTGCCTCCTTTTTAGGTCTCGATATTATAAATTCTTAACTTATTACAAAATCATACATACTACATGTGATAATTAAAATAAAACCTCAATATTTTAAAATTAAAGTAATGTTCAAAATAAAAAATAAGCGGGTACCCACACGAGGTGAAAATGTACCCTTACAACCAAATCCAAGTTTAAAACTAAATAAATAGGATGCCCACCAAAAGATGAAAATGTATCCTTTTACATGAATCCAAAATCTTTAAACGATAAATTAAATTACATGATAAAAATCAAGGCACCCACGAAGTGGAAACGTGCCTTTTACAATCTTAAAATCTAAATAAACAATTAATTAAATTATTCAAGCATTTAAAATAAAGCATCCAACATAAAAGTGCATAAAACATCCATCAAGACATAATTATGAACTAACAATCAATTCTACATTCAAATGTCATATAAAACAATCAATATACAAATTAGGGTTTTTAACTTATGAATTAGGGTTTTAAGATGATATGATTAATGTTTTAGGGTTTCATGAAAATACAATTAGGGTTTTACTATTTAGGAAAATAGAATTAGAGTTTCAAGGATTAAGAAGTTAGTTTTAGGGTTTAGATTTTAAAAACTATCCTCAGGACTTTTGGTATTAAAAAACTAATTTTAGGGTTTAGTATGAAAAATTGTCTTAGGATTGGTTTTGATACTGGAAACTATTTTAGAGTTTTATTTTTCAAAAATTGTTTTAGAGTTTAAAGGTATTGAAATTTTATTTTACGATTGCTATGACTTTAAAATTGGTTTAAACAAAGTTTACTATCTTGAAACAAGATGAACAATAAACACAAGAAGCAACTAATATCTGTATAAATCATATTTAACTATGTGGATTATTGGATCTTCAACTAGGTTACTGAATTCTCATAAAAAAGAAACAATGAAATAGGAATAAAAATAGAGTAATAAAACAAATTGAATAAATTATTATAAGCCTAAAATAAGTTAGATAAAGGACTGCAGACTTCCATCATTGGTTCCACTAATATTTCACATTGATTGAGCTGTAAAATCTTGGTTGAACAAGATGAAGACATTTGTATAGCACTGCCTTCTGGTTTGATGGTTTGGTGTTTCTTCTCACTACTCACTCAAGCTGCTAGGGTTTTATTTATTGTTTTGGTTAATACTATTGTTTATTTTCTTTGTTACCGTCCCTTGATGCTTACTTTCACTCTGTATTTATAAGAAAATATTAGGTTAAACTTCGTAAACCCGGTATTAGTTTCTAGATTAAAACCATTTTATCTGAGATATATTGACTTAAAATAATTAGAATTTGTGATAAAATGAGACCATGTCAAACTAAATCCAAAGCCAAAACAAAACCATATTGAATTAGGGCTTGCCCAGGTCGATATGGATATGTCCATATCGAACTAGGGCTCAGTTCGATATAGGTGTCCATATCAAACTGGGAATGTCCTAGTTCGATATAGACAAGTCCATATCAAACTGAACATGGTCTAGTTCGATATGGATAGGTCCATATCAAATTGGTAGGCCCTATTCGACCAAAATAGCTTACAGACCTGATTTTAAACTGTTTCAAGTTTTAAAAGTAAATTTTAGACCATTTCAAGGTTTAAAAGTAGCTTTCAGATCGTTTCAAAGTTTTAAAAACTAAACCAGACTTATTTGGGCCTTATAAAAATTGGACCAATCAAAATAAAGGCTTAAAATAGGTTTAAGCCATTAAGAAATGGACTAATAAGTATTTAAGCCATCTTTAATTAGGACCGAACTAGCTTAGGGCCAAAATCAAGGGTCTACAATTTTTTCCCTGCTTGAACGATCTTGAATTTATTCAGAGAGTAAAAAGAAACATGAGTTGGAGCTAATTTTAGTCGCAGATGGGTTCTGGACCTAAGTTTAGATTGGTTTGGGTTTTGGACCCAAATTGATTTGGGTTCTTAACCCAAATTGGTTTGGGTTCTGAACCTAGTTTGAGTTTTGGACTCAAAAAATATTTTGGGTTCTAGACCCAAATTGGTTTGGATTTTGGACCCGGCTTGTGTTCTGGACTCAAAAATGATTTTGGGTTCTGGACCTGATTTGGTTTGGGTTCTGGACCTGGTTTGAGTTTTGGGCTCAAAAAATATTTTGGGTTCTAGGCCCAAATTGGTTTGAGTTCTGGACCCGGTTTGAGTTATGGACTCAAAAATAATTTTGGATTCTGGACCCAATTTGGTTTGGATTATGGACCCGATTTGATTTGGGTTATAGACCTGGTTTGAGTTTTGAACTCAAAAAATATTTTTGATTCTGGAACCGAATTGGTTTGGATTTTGGACCCGAGATATCTGCAAAAATTAGTTGTAGTTAGTAAAGCAAAAAAATGAGCTATTTTTTATGATACCTATATAATCTTGCCCCTTGCATGGAAAAAATATTTTATGAGTATAAATATATTTTTTAGACACGCAATATATATATATATATATGCACAATAAATATCTATTATTGTGTGCTCATGTGTTGTGTCTGAAAATTAGTAAGAAAGTAAATTGCAGAATGAATTATTAATAGGAAACATGAATAATTAAAAAGTGACAGGAGACATGTTTTATCTTTGACATAGAATCAAGTGATTGTGTTTTTAACTTTTAACTTTTTTAAAATAAAATAAAAAAATATATCCTGCGGACTCTCTATTCTTCTATATATTGAAACAAAAATCACCCGTTTTTTCAGCCATACCTTTGCCAAAGCTCTTTATTTAGTCTTCAAAAATTTTCAAGCTTTTTAAAGAGGAAGGAAATGGCAGTACATCAACATGCATCTAGGACTGGATTGCACATGGATTTTGAAATGTGAGCTTACCTCAGAGATATCAGGTTGGACTAAATTCCAATTCTAGCAAGGATGCACCTCTATAGAAGTTCTCAAGAGAAAACACAAGTATTTATTATTTTCTATAAGGTATATTTTTTGTAATTCTAATTAAGTAAAATTTTTTACAATTTTTATGTATTTTTACTGCTAAATTATTGTTTGTAATAGAAAAAATAAGCCAACTAATTCTAAAAATAATGAGCTCACACATATAATTAGAATTAAAATACAAATATATAACAAAAAATAAGTTAGAAATAATAATAATAATAATTATTATTATTATTTTTGGATTTTTTGAGAATAATTATTAGGGGTGATATACTTACATGGTTAGACTTACCTTTATCTTGGCAACTTGATAACTATATGATTCATGGTGGCGGGAACATCCATAGAGCTCGTGAGTGGTATGATCGAGTATCACCTGCAGTTCGGAGGATGATCTATGAGTATGGACTTGAGGAATTTGTGTTGCAGTTGCCAGTCAAGGGATACCAAATTGACAGGAGCGTAATATAGGTGCTTGCTGAGTGGTGGATGGACACTACTCATACCTTTCACTTGCCTGTTGTGGAGATTATGATTGGCCCTGTGGATTTTACTGCAATAAAAAGCTTGAAGTATGACAGAATCCCATTCCCATTGACCAACAATTTACTGACTAAGGTTGAAATTTCCAAATTAATTGGTCTGAATCCCAGATATAAGGGAATGTGAAAAATAAAGTATGAATACATCCGAGAATATTAGATGAGATACACCCGACCGATGGTTGGTAGACGGGCATAAAGATACACCTACGAATTCTTGCCATAATTGTTAGCTACGACAATCTTGTGTAGTACTGAGGTAGCAATTCACCTGTCGATTTTGTGTGCTCTAGCAGATTTTGATCTTGTCCTTTTTTATGCTTAAGGAGAGGCTAGCCTTGCCTCTCTCTATCACAGTTTTGATAAGATTAGCAGGAATAAGATATCCTTTACAGGCTTAATGGCCGTTGCTAAGGTATAAGTTCTACCTCTTTGTTAATTGAAATAATGGTCTATAATCCAAATTAACCCCTTTTCGACCATGACAGGTGTAGACCTAAGAACATAATCTCATGAAACCATCTAGTACTTCTGGCAAATGGGTGGGATTGAGCTTTTGGTTGTTGAGTCACAAAGAAGTGCCTGGCGATCATCATGTGCATTCCCAGCATTACTAGTTGAGCCGACTGATCGGTATTGTTGTGTTGCAGGTGAATGTTGCTTGGTGGGATGTGAATGAAAGAGCGAATTGGACCACTATCATGATCAATGCATTACCCCTGTAGAACTCCCGTCAAATCATTGCTGGGCCAATTTCGAGTGGATGATTTCTAGGTGAGAGGGTACATAACTGGTTTCTTGGCCCTGATCTGAGGCGAGTACCAACCAATGTCCCAACATCTGTGCTGACTTGTAAATCCATGCCTGATAACTCCTGGAGGCGTGCCCAAAATAGATTCAATATTGATGTACTTTTTCTTCGACTAGACTTGTTGTACACTGAGTTTGTACGGAATTAGCTTTTGCACTTTGACATCTCCCATGGCTGTGTTGTAACTTCAAAGGGATAAGGGGATGAAGAGGGAGAAGAAGAAGAGGAGGTGGTGGATGAAGACATGGATGAAGAAGGTGATGAGAATGAAGATGAAGATAAGGGGAATGATGATGGTGAGGGGGAGAATGAGGATGATGAAGAGGAAGAGGAGGAGAATGAAGAGCACGATGATACAAGGGATCTTGCCGCACATGATGATACCACGGTTTTCTCTTTCTCGTTAATCAGACATATATCTATACATATCTATGATGATACCATGGTGGTGCTCAACCGATGACGAATTTAGCTTGATATTTATAAATTAGCATATCTATGTATTATAATTCGAATGACTTTACTAGGTGAAAAACTTTTTCTGTTGCATTGAGTTATGTATGCTTACTTAGAGAGGGCTCCTTCATAATTACCTTTGTTTAGGTCCTAGTCAATCTTATAATATGCTTTAACAAACTTTTGAGGTGAAATTGAACTCTATTTATTTAAGAGAGAGATGATCTAGGTATTATTTGATAAGCCAACAACTAGTACCCACCCTATTAAATATCAATCCCTAGTTGTCCTTTGAGCCTTTATAAGATTTTAGCTTTCTCTTTATTGGCTTATAAGCCTGATGGCCTATCCTGAGATGTTGTTACACTTTTGGCAAGTCTTTTGATCACTAAGGAACAAAAAAGAAAAAAGAAGAAAAAGGAAAAATAAAAAGGAAAAAGTGAGAGGAGAAAAAAGAAGAAGAAAGAAAAAGGAAGAAGAAGAAGAAGAAGAAGAAGAAGGAAAGAAAAGGAAAAGAAAATAAAATAGAAAAGGCAGCCAACCGAGTTTTCCTTTACCTAAAGCTGTAGAAGGCAAATACAATTTGATTTAAATTGGTCCAACCCAACTAGAAATTCAACCAAAATTAGAAAGGTAGGAGAAAGGCCATCTAGTGCTTGAAAATCCTATACTTGACAGTCCTATAGGAGAGAAGGAAAAAATGATATAAAAAAAAGGAAGAGGAGAGAGAGAGAAAAGGGAAAAGAAGAAAAGGAAAGACATATGGGTACCGAACTTTCTGCAACGACAAAGATTATCCTAATCAAGCTCCAAATTCATGTCAAGAAGAAAGAAGAATGTTAAAAGCTCTATCTTTTCATGCTTCAAATTATCTAAATAAGAAGTTAATAGTGTAAAGGTTTGTCAGCAGTGCCACATCAGCTCCAATCTCAAATATGGCCTTCATTTAACCTGTGTCCCTTATAGACCCCATTTCAAGCCTATCAAAGACCTGTTGATCTCTCTTGGCAAGTATAGTCTATTAGTGGAGATAGTTTGACTAAGTATGCATATGAGATAGACAATATTTAAACTCGATGAGACCTTTAGCCAAGTAATGTGTATGTGTCTATCTGAAGTGCAACAGTTCTTACTTAAATGGAAATGATTCTTGAGTTTAGTATGGTAACTAGGGTTGTCATGTTATTGATATGTTAATTTGAAAAATCGAGCCCCAAGGTTAATTGACATTGATTTAGCAAAGCCAATATTTGATTTCATCAAAATTCAAAAAAAAAGGAGAAAAAATTTTCGTACAAAGCCTTCAAGTTAAGGGAAGTATGTCGAACCATCGAACCATGAAGGACACATTGGGCGAAGGAAATTATTATTGGCAAAGTTATGAAGAAGCTACAAATTGACATGCTGAATCATAGTTTGAAATGGATTTATCTCTGCTGCTTGGGGTCTCCATCGCTTATGTTTTCAATATTTTGAAGATACAAGTCATAAATGCGAAGTATTCTGTCATTCCAATGCAAGACCTGAGTGGACATCTTGAAGGAGTCAATGAGAACACTTTAGCTAAGCACCTCGTCCTATGAGTCAATGGAACCACTGTAAGTATTATTCATGCATATCATGCATACATGAGCATATCACATTGCATTTTCTTGTATTGGATTGTCTATTCTTTGTCAAAGTGAACAATAGATACTCTATGAAGCAAACATGAAGTGAATATGGAATCAGGGGACATGGAAGGCCCATTGCTTAAGGAAGCTCCAGTCATTCTGCAAAATAGTAAATGCATGCTTATCCGAAGAACTAAACAATATACAAACTTCAACCAAAGCCCGCATAGAAAAAATTATGGGTTTGAGCCTACACAGGGGGCAAAGTTTCTCCTTTCAATTTTTTGAGTTTATGCGTGTACAAAATATATTTAGACTCACTTTTAATATTTTTCCACGCAGGGGCAAAGAGATGGAAGGAGATGATATAATAGCCACCTAAAAAAAAGCTGAATTTTTTACAAAAAAAGAATAAAAAAACAAAAATGAAGAAGAAAAGAATAAAACAAAAAGAAAATAAGAATCCCAAAAGAAATAACGATGCAAAAAAAAATTAGTTCAGCTAGAAGAGCTGAAGCTTGGTACAGACTCGATCTCCAATGGATAAAGATCCACGTTTCTAGGGTAAAGACCCAATCTCCAATGGATAAAGATTCATGTTTCAAGGGTAAAGACTCGATCTCCAATGGATAAAGATCCATGTTTCAAGGGTAAAGACCCAATTTTTAATGGATAAAGATCCACGCTTCAAGGGTAAAGACCCGATCTCCAATGGATAAAGATCCATGTTTCAAGGGTGAAGACCCAATCTCCAATGGATAAAGATCCATGCTTCAAGGGTAAAGTCTCGATCTCCAATGGATAAAGATCCATGTTTCAAGGGTCAAGACCCGATTTCAATTGGATAAAGATCCATGTTGTAAGGGTAAAGACCCGATCTCCCATGGATAAAGATCCATTTTTGGTGGGTAAAGACAAATAATCCATTAAAGAATGAAACAACCAGTTAAGCTAGAATTCTCAACTGATAAAAGGTTAGTCTCAGGTCTAAGTACCCAAATCCAACCTAGTCTTGGGTTCAAGTACAGTCTCGGGTCCAAGTACCTAGTCTTGGGTCTAAGTACCCAAATTAAATTCAATCTTGGGTCTAAGTACCTAGTCTCGGGTCCAAGTACCCAAATCAAATTCAGTCTTGGGTCCAAGTACCCAAATCAAATTCAGTCTTGGGTCCAAGTACCCATCTTGGGTCCAAGTACCTAAATCAAATTCAATCTCGGGTCCAAGTACTCAGTCTCGGTTCCAACTATCCAAATCAAATCCAAGTACCCAGTCTCGGGTCCAAATACCCAAATCTTTTTTGAGAATCCATCTTCATCCAAAATTGGCTCAAAGTCATGTTGCTTTTCACTCTCTTCTATTGAAAGTCTCAGATCGTTCAAGCAGGGGGCAAACAGTAGGCCCTTAATTTTTAACCAAGTCTAGTCCAATATTTTAAAATAAGTTTGAAATAATTTTTGTGGTATCTATTATTTATTTTAATATTTATTATTTATTTTATTTATTTTTAATAACATAATTAAATATATAATATTTATTTTTAATATATATATAAATAAAAATAAAAAATCGGACGGACCAATCAGTACGCTAGTGATAAAGAATCCAACGGTGACTCAATCAGCTTCTCACCGAAAGCAATGGATCTCGAACAAATTCAAAGGATGGTGGACGACGCCCTCACTGCCAAGATGGAAGAACTGAAGAAGGTCATGGCTGAGACTGTGAAGAGCCAATTGGCCGCAATTTTGGGAAACACTGTTGAGGCATCTGCAAGTACTAAGAAGCCGAAAGACAAAGGGAAGGCTATGGTTGGTGAAGTCGCTTTGATGATGATAAGGTAGTTGTTGATGATGATGACGACTTGGCTTAATACTTTCAAGATCCTCGAGATAAGAAGAAGGAGCCGAAGGTTGTTGAAAGATCAACCATGGAAAAGACTACTGAAACTTTAGATGTTGAGAAACTGATTGCTGATTTGGAGAAGAAATTCAAGAAGAAGCTAAAAACTAAAGAAATATCGGAGGTTGACAAATTGTTTGAAAAAGATGAAGAGGTCCCTTATAAGTTCATGATGCCTTCCTTTGCTAGGTACAACGGTACAGGGAATCTTCACTTGCATGTTAAACAGTACATCACTGCCATGCAGTTTGCCAGAGCTACTAAGGCTCAAACTCTAAGGTATTTTATGCTCTCATTAGACCCTATTGTCCAGAATTGGTTCAACACCTTAAAGGAAAGTACTAAAAAAGATTGGGATATGCTGTACAAAGCCTTCATCCAGCAGTATGGGTACAATGTTGAGCTGAAAGTTACCTTGATTGAGGTAGAGACCATTAGGCAAAGACCAAATGAGAACTTTGTTGATTATGTAAAGAGATGGAGAAATAAGGCTGCATTTCTCAAAAGGAGGCCTGATGAGTCAGACTAGATCAGAATGATAGTAAGAGGCATCCTGTCCAACTTTCATGAGAGGTTGTCTCACACCCTTATAAGGGATTTTAGAGATCTTCTCCAAGATGGATTGCAAATAAAAGAGTGGGAAAGAGAGAAGAACCATTTTTCTATAAAATGGAATTATCAGTCTGGTAATCAAAGTACACATAAAGAAGTTGATGTCAATACAACTAGTCAAGTAAATAGAAGACATTTTCAGATCTGGGGAAACCTTTGTCTTGGGTTTTAAACAAACTACAAAAGATGAGACTATTACAGTCGCAAGAACCATTCCACCTGGAGGGAGGGGCAAAAATCCCGCTTGCAGTGGTGACTCCACTAGGGATAAGAGAAGTTAATTCCATTGGTCTTTATATTATTTTATTCTTTCTTATTATGTTATTGTCCATTGCATCAATTTAGATTGCATTGTGTGCATGAGTTAGGATGTCTGTGTTGCATTATGTAAGTGATACCATACTTTTATTCAACATATGGAGATCGAGCATGGCATAACCACTCATATCCTTATACCTTTTGGTATATACTTGCTATGGGAGCCTAAGCCTTTTCAACCCAAAGACTGAAGCCCATGTAGTTGGCCTAGTTACTTTGCTTAGGTTTATACCCAAATGCATGCTCTTTGACTATGTTTGATATATCTTAGTTTGAATCATGGCTTATTTGGTTTGTTCCATTCCTAATATGACCTAATTACATTGTAACCCAAAAGACCAAAACTATTTTTAAAATTTTTCACAATGGTCTTTTAGATATAAAACCTTTTTTCAAGATGGGTCAAAAATTCTTTCTATCGTATGGCTCAAGCCCAAAGTTTAAAATCTATTTTCAAACAAATCTTTTCTCAATGGGCTTTGAATAAAACCATTTTTCACTCCATTGAAACTTTTTTCTAAATGGGCTTACAACTATTTAGGTCAATTATGGAATACTTAAAATCAATCGTGGGCCTAATTCACACTAAGACTTATTAATCATGGACTTATTTGTAGCATGAATCAATAGTTTTTTTTTTAAATGGGGAAATCTATTTATGATAAGCCTTTTAGTTTAGTTTTAATCTAATATAGCATAAAAGCTGTCTTTCGACCCAATAGATTAAGACCTAATTAATGGGAGTTATCATGGAATTAACTTCTATGTTTGAAAATATAAATATTGGTTAAACCGTTTGAGAGAATTTGTTGAAAGCAAGATACCCCATGTTGGTATTTTGTTGGCCATATGCCTAGGAAAAGAGACTCGTCACTCGTGTGTGGAAGTTATATGGTTGGAAGGTTTGTTCCTAATATGTTGAGTTTGTTCCTACTATGTTCCCAAACAATACATGTATCACAGCCTTGTAGTAGAGCAGTTTAAGAGCTTACGACAATTCGACCAATGCTAGCGACATAGAATCCAGCAATGACTCAGTTAGCTTCTCACCAAAAGTAATGGAGCCATAACAGATTTAGAGGATGATAGAGAATGCAATCAACACCAAGATGGAAGAACTAATGGGGGTCCTGGCTAAGACCATGAAAAGCCAAGTGGTTGCAATGTTTGGGAATACAACTGAAGCATCTACTAGTACCAAGAAGCACAATGTCAAAGGGAAGACTAAGGTGGGTGGGGTAGCCTTTGATGATGACAAGATGGTTTTGGATGATGATGAATACTGGGCTCAGTACTTTTAAGATCCTTAAGATAAGAAGAAGCCAAAGGTTGTGGAGAAGGCAATTGATGAAAAGACTGAGACTTCTAATGTTGACAAGATGATTGCTGATCTAGAGAAGAGGTTTGAAAAGAAGCTAAAAATTGAAGAAATGTCAAAAGTGGAAAAGCTATTTGAACAAGATGATGAAGTCCCTTATAAGTTCAAGATGCCATCTTTTGCTAAGTTTGATGGAATTGGCAACCCTCATCTTCATGTAAAGCAATATATCACAATTATGAAATTTTCCCGAGCTACTAAGGCTGAAACTCTAAGGTAGTTCGTGCTTTTGTTGGATTCGGTTGTGCAGAATTGGTTCAACACCTTAGAGGATAGTACTCAAAAGAGCTGAGATTTATTGTATAAGGCCTTCATTCAATAATACATGTATAATGCTGAGTTGGAGGTCACTTTGATGGAAGTTTAGTTGATAAGGTAGAAATCAAATGAAAATTTTGTTGACTATGAGAAGAGGTGGAGAACTAAGGCTGCATTGCTCAAGAAGATGCCTGATGAATTTGATTAGATTAGGATGATTGTGAGGGGAGTGATGCCTAGTCTTCATGAAAGGATGTCTCACACACTCATATAGGATTTCAAGGATCTTCTTCAAGCTGGTTTGCAAATTGAAGAGTGGGAAAGGTGTAAACCCTTAATTTTGACACCAATTTTGTACGATCCTAATTTAAGAATGCCAAAATAAGTTCAATCCAACTTTAAAAGATTTAAACCTAGTTTATGATTTTAAAATAAGTCAATTTGGGTTAAAAAGGCATAAATTCAATTATTCAGTCTAAATAAAGTATTTTTGGACTGGTTTTAAGTCAGCAGGGCCCCAGGTGACTTGAACCATGGTTCATATCGACCTGCAGGGCCAAAATTGACATGAGCCATGGCTCATGTCCATTTAGTGGCCCAAATCAATATGGCCTTTGCCCATGTCGATTCGAACAACCAAATCGACATGGAATTTGATTCTGAAACATTTTTGGGTTTCCAAATTAAATTAGAATCCTTTTATGTCTTGAATTAGGCATATTAGGTTTAGGTTACGCTTATTTTTGCCTATAAATAATAAGCTTTAATACTTTAACAAGGGGGAAAAATTTAGACGGGGGAACAAAGGAAGTAGCAACAGTTAAAAAAGGAAACAATGAACAAAAAACCCTAGCAACTTGAGATTGCAGGGAAAAGAAACATCAAAACTATCAAACCAGAAGGCAGTGCTATACGTCTGTCTTCAACTTATTTAAACCAAGATTTACAAGCTTAAATATTGGTGGAACCTACGACAGAGATTTGCAATCTTTCATTTAAATTGTTTTAAAGATTACAGTAATTAAATTATTCCTTTTCATTATTTTATTTTCAATTTTGTTTCATTGTTTGCTTTGATTATTTCATTGATTAAAATATCCAGTAGTCATTGCCTTGTTTCATTATTTCATTGATACAAATATTCAGTAGCCATGTCCTACCATGCTATTTCCTTTATATCTAGTAGCCATGAATCCATAATTCATTTAGATGTGTTTCTGTGTTGTTCACTCATCAAAATACATTAAACAATTTCATTGATTTCCAAAATGTATTGTTAAAACCGGTTTTAAAATTCCAATAGTCTAAACAAATCAATTCTCAAGTCCTCTTAAGTTTTAAAATAGTTTTCTTTAAGCCCTTAAATGTCACAGTAACAAAAATAAGTTTTTACAACCCTAAAAACAATACTTTAACAAGGGGGACCGCCATATGGGCTCGTCGAAGGAGTCAATATTTATTTGTGTATTATAAGTCTTTATGTTTAACTTTCTTTATTTAAAATCCTAATTTAGTTATTAAAATTCTAAAACCATAATTTAAGATTTAAACCCTAAACTTATACATTTATTACTTTATTTAGTTTTAAATTTAATTATGCAGTTTATTATATGTATTGATGATTGATTTATTTGATTTCGATGTTTGATTTATTTAATTTATCATGGATGGATGTTTTCTTTATTTTTATTTTTATTATTATTTGTTTATATTGGTATTAATAATGTAAGAGGTATGTTTCCACTTTTTGGGTACCTCATTAGTTAAGCTTCATGTAATTTAAATTATTTTCATATTTTGGGATTAATATAAAGGACATGTTTCCACCTTTTGATGGGTGTCCTATTTAGTTTTAGACATTAGATTATGTAAGGACATGTTTCCATCCTCGGATGGGTGTCAATTTATTTATTTTGTTTGAACATTACTTTGATTTTAATACAATGATACTTTTGTTTTAATTATTATATGTAGTATGGATTATATCATAATAATTAAGAATTCTACAATATTTAGACCTGAAAAGGAGGCCGATTCTAATGAACCGAGTGTTGTATGGGTGCTGGGTCCTTCTTACCTTCCCCACATATATCCAACTTTTCGAACCCACTAGGGGGTTGGGGGATTCCTTAGGAATTGAATCATCCACCCCTTTCTTTTTTCTCTGCTCGTCCGGGCGGCGACTTCATTTTCTCTAGGTTTAGGTCCGTGTTCTCCAAGGCCCTGAGCCTAACAATGCCAAAGTCGCAATAATCATTCCACATGGGAGTGGGGGCAAAAATTTTTGCTCACAATGGCGACTTTACTGGAGATAAGAGCAGTTGATTTTGTTGGTCTTTATATTATTTTATTCTTTCTTATTATGATATTGTCCATTGCATCATATTAGATTGCATTGTGTGCGTGAGTTAGGATGCCCATGTTACCCATATTGTGTCATGCAAGGGATACCTACCTTCACTCAAGGTATGGAGATCGAGCATGGCATAACCACTCATAACCTCATACCATTTAGTATATACTTGCTATGGGAGCCTAAGCTTTTCAACCTAAAGACTAAATCCCATGTAGTTGGCCTAGTTACTCTCTTTAGGTTTATACCCAAATGCTTGTTGTTTGACTATGAATGATATATCTTGGTTTGAATCACGACTTATTTGGCTTGTTGCATTCCTAATATGACCTAATTCTATTGTAAACCCAAAATAATTTTTAAGCCCAAAAGACCAAAACTATTTTCAAAATTTTTCAAGATGCGCTTTGGACATAAAACTTTTTTTCAAGATGGGTCAAAAAAATTTTCACCTTGTGCCCTAAATACAAAGCCCAAAATTCAAACCTTTTACTATGGGCTTTGAAATAAAACTATTTTTAGACTTCAAAACCTTTTTTTTAAATGCGCTTACAACTAGTTAGGTCAATTATGGAATACTTAAAATCAATTGTGGGCCTAGTTCATACCAAGTTTTGTTAATCATGGGCTTGTTTATAGCATGAATCAATAGTTGCTTTTCTAAAATGGGAAATATATTTATGATAAAACTTTTGATTTAGTTTTAATCCAATCTATCATAAAATCTATCTTTTTCCAGACCAATGGATTAAGACCTAATTAATGAAAATTATCATGGACCGATTTCTAAGTTTGAAAATACAACTATTGGTTAAACCGTTTGAGAGAATTATTCGAAAGCAAGATGCCCCATGTTGGTATTTTTTTTGGCCATATACCTAGGAAAAGAGACTCATCATTTCGTGTATGGATGTTATAAGGTTGGAAGGAACGTCCTTACTCTCGTTGTTTGTTTGTTTGTTTATTAATTGTTCATCCATGCATACATGCATTTGCATCTCATTTCATTGATCCTTTCTAGCTCACAGCCCTAGATTACAACAATTCAAAAGCCTACGACAATCTGACCTACACCGGTGATGAAGAATCCAGCAACAACTCAGTTAGCTTCTTAATAAAAGCAATGGAACCAGAGCATATTCAAAAGATGTTGGATGATGCCCTTGAAGTCAAGATGGAAGAACTAAAGGGGGCCCTGGCTGAGATCATGAAAAGCCAAATGGCTGCAATATTTGGGAACACTGCTGAAGCATTTGCAAGCACCAAGAAAGACAAGGAAAAGGCTAAGGTTGGTGAGGTGGCCTTTGATGATGACAAAGTAGTTGTTGATGACGATAATGACTAGGCTCAATACTTCTAAGATCCTCAAGATAAGAAGAAAGAGCTGAAGGTTATGGAAAGATCAGCCATGGAAAAGACTAAAACGTCAGATATTGAGAAACTGATTATTGATTTAGAGAAGAAATTTGAAAAGAAGCTAAAAGCTAATGAGATGTCAGAAATAGACAAGCTATTCAAACAAGATGAGGAGGTCCCTTATAAGTTCAAGATGCCTTCCTTAGATAGGTACAATGGTACAAAAAACTCTCACTTTTATGTTAAGCAGTACATCACTATCATGCAGTCCGCTCTAGCTACTAAAGCCCAAACTCTGAGGTATATTATGCTTTCTTTGGACCTGGTTGTGCAAAATTAGTTCAACACCTTAAAGGATGATACTCAAAAGAGTTGGGATCTCTTGTACAAGGTCTTCATCTGACAATACGGGTACAATGCTGAATTAGAGGTCTCTTTGATGGAAGTTGAGTCGATAAGGCAGAAATTGAATGAAAACTTTGTTGACTATGTGAAGAGGTGGAGAAACAAGGTCGCGTTACTCAAGAAGAGGCCTGATGAATATGATCAAATTAGGATAATCATAAGAGGGGTGCTACCAAATCTTCGTGAAAGGATGTCTCACACTCTTATTAGATATTTCAAGGATCTTCACCAAGCTGGCTTGCAAATAGAAGAATGGGAAAGGGAGAAGAACCATTTTTATGGGAGAAGGAATGAGAAGGGAAACTACTAATCTGGCAATCAGAGTGCATAAAAAGAAATAGATGTCAATGTAACTACTAGCCAAGGGAATAAGAGATAATTTTTAGAGTTGGTGAGACCTTTATCTTGGGTTTTCAATAAGTTACAAAAGCAAGGGCTATTATAGCCATTGGCTCCCCGATAGCTACATTATCCTCTGCTATCAAACTTTGATGTTCAGGCCTTCTGTCAATTCCATCAAATGCAAGGGAATGATATTAATAAATGTGCTCAATTAAGGCATGAGATATAAGATTTAATCGACAATGGCAAGCTACTCGAGCCCAATAAACCCAATACTAAAAGCAATCCATTGCCTAAATTTGGAGGAGTGCCACTGCCAGCAACCTTTATGATAGAAGGAGGATTGATGAAAAGTTATGTCCTATCGTCTTTCCAAGATGTGGATAGAGGAGTTATGGATGAAGAGGTGATGAACATTGCCCCTAACATGTCCAAGTAGATTCAACACACTTCTTTAGGCATGAGTGCTACCTATTTTATTTATGCTTTGTTTAATATTTTTGGAACAATTATATTTTTCAATTTAAGATTATTTGAATAATTTATTTTTCATTAAATTTGTGTTTATGAGCTGGGATTTTTGCCTCCACTCCCGATGGATTGATTCTTGCGACTTCGACACTGTTAGGCTCAGGGCCTTAGAGAACACGGGCCTATGCTTGGAGAAAATGGAGTCGCCATCTGGATGGGCTGGAAAAAAGAAAGGGGTGGATGAGTCAATTCTTAAGGAATCCCTAATCCCTTAATGGGTTTGGAAAGTTAGGTACATATGAAGAAAGGTGAGAAATGACCTAGCACCCCCACAATGCCCAGTTAATTGGAACCGGCCTCCTTTTCAGGTTTAATATTATAAAATTCTTAAATATAATGATATTATCCATACTACATGCAACAATAAAAAAAGAATCATTATATTAAAATCAAAGCAATGTTCAAACAAAATAAATAAATGGGCACCCATCCGAGGATTAAAACGTGTCCTTTACATTAATTCCAAAATATAAAAATAATTTAAATTATATGAAAATTAATTAATGAGGTACCCAATCATAGAAACATATCTCTTACAATTTTAATAAACAAATAATAATTTAAAAAAATATTCATCCATGACAAATTAAATAAATCAAACATTGAAATTAAATAAATCAATCATCAAAACATATAATAAACTACACAATTAAATCTAAAACTTTAAATAAATCAATAAAAATATAAATTGAGGTTTACATCTTAAATTAGGGTTTCTTGAACAAAATTAGGGTTTAGAATTTTTAAAAAAATAATTTTAGGGTTTAGATGAAAAACTGTAATTTTATGGGTGTTTGGAATCAAACTAGGGCTTTAAGACTTTAGAAAATAACATTAGAGTTATAGGGTTTTTGGATACTGTAAGTGATTATAAAATTTGTTGAAAATTCCTATTTCTTGAATTATTATAATAGTCAGTTAAATGAGTTAAGTATTAAAATTAATCAATGTATTTAACTGGATGAGTTAATAAGAACGTTACTAGTATTGTAAGCTCCACCAAGTTGATGTGTTGATCCAAGCTATCTTTTCTTCTATGCCTAGAACAATTGATTCTTGGTTGAAGACTTCGTGATCCAAAGATCAACCACTGACACTTTGATTTGCTTTCTTCTTTGTTTTCAGATTGTTTTCTTCCTTACTTGATGTTGCTCAATTGCTTTTTGATGATTCCCATTTATCAAACTGCTATTGTTGTCTTTTTTATTGCCAATTTGTTAATCCAAATTTCTGTCGATCTGTTAATCTCCCCTTACCTATTTGTGTTAATCACGTATTTATAGGGAAACCAACACTTTAACTTAAACCTAATTTGGCTCTCATAAGTTAATTAGGAAGTCTAATGGCCGGTACAATTATGTTTAGGACTCGGATTAAAGGCCAAAATCAACATGGAGTGCACTCATATCTATTTAGGCTAGCCAAACCGATATGAGGCAGATTTCATATCGATTTGGGCTAGCCAAATAGATATGAAATTGCCTCATATTGATTTGGCTTGCCAAAATCGATATGTTCCAATTTAATTCTAAAATTAGTGTGAGCAAGGATTTTCACCCTCACTCCCGGTGGAATGGTTCTTGAAACTTCAGCACTGATTAGGCTCGGGGCCTTAAAGAACACAGGCCTAAGCCCAGAGAAAATGGAGTCCCCACTCGAACGGGCCTGGAAAAAGAAAGGGGTAGATGACTCGATTCCTAAGGAATCCCCAACCCTCTAATGGGTTTAGAAAGTTGGGTACGTGTGGGGAAGGTGAGAAATGGCCCAACACCCCCACAATGCCCGTTTCATTGGAACCGGCCTCCTTTGCAGGTCTTAATATTATAAAATTCTTAAGTATAACAATATTATCCATATTACATGCAACAATTAAAATAAAGCATCATTATACTAAAATCAAAGCAATGTCCAAACAAAATAAATAAATGGACACCAATCCGAGGATGAAAAACATGTCCTTACATTGCCCATGTCTAAAACTAAATGGGACACCCACCAAAAGGTAGAAACGTGTCCTTTACATTGGTCCAAAAACTTTAAAATAATTTAAATTATATAATATTTAACTAATGAGGTACCCACAAAGTGGAAACATACCTCTTACAATTTTAGAACTGAGGCAAATAAAAGAATATTTGATTATCTAATTATAAATAAAAGCAAACCATTCAAAAAATAAAATAAACCATTCATCATTAACATATAACAAATCACATAATCAAATAAATAAATAAAATTAGAATTTAATCCATTAAATAAACAAAGTTAAGGTTTAAGATTTAAGATTTAAGAAATTAGGGTTCTGGGATTTAAAGTTTTAGAGTTTTTGATTTTATTTATGGCTTTAGGCTACTGGGGGTACTAGATGTTGTTTTTATAATTTCTAAATTTTAGTTTTGAAGAATTAAGGTTTTGGCATTTAGAACTAGTGTTTTAAAGAATTAGGATTCGGGAAAAAGGATTTAGGGTTTTTGTCAAAACATGATTATTGTAAAACTCTAAGACTATTTTAACATGGATTTTTGATAAATACTTATATGTAATATAACTACTAGATGTTTAAAACATTATTTGAATAATCTAATACTATAGTGATTTAACAGAATAGGCTGCTGTGATGATAATAAATAATAATTGATTAAGGTTTTAACTAAATAAGTTAGGGTTTAATTTAAATTAAAATTAGGGTTTCTAAGAAAACTATCACTATCATATTCAATTTTGAAAGAGGAGGCTACTGTGAAGATTTTGAAAAATTGATTTGATTAGGGTTTTTAAGAAAACAGATTATTATAGTTTTTAGAAAAGTGTAATTAGGATTTGTGATTTCAAAAATATGTGTTACGGGCATTAAGGCATTAGGGTTTTGGAAAAACTCTTTCTAGGATTTTTTAAATAAAGTTTGGATAATAAGCATAACCATTGATCAAGTAACAGAAATGTGCATGCTTGAACAATTCATCAAATTGTATAATGAAGTTACTGTGAATATAAGTAAAGAAATAAAGATTCAAACCTCCGTTGTTGGTTCCACCACAATCTTTGAATTCTGGTTGAACAAGAATAAAGATAGTGTAGGCTGCCTTTGATCGATTGGTGTTGCTTCCTCAGTACCTTTTACTTCTTCAAGGTTTTCTTTTGGCCAAAAGAATTCAAGAGTCCCAAGTCCGGTTAAAATTTTTAGTTCATGAATTTTCGTCTCTTTTAAAAAGATCCAAGTCCCTTTCTGTGTGTTTTAATGTGGTATTTATAGGAAAAATAAGAAATCTACTTCTAATTGTCTCAGGAAATAAAAACCTTTTAGGAAAAGAAATAAAAACCAAATAGAATTGGGTTTCAGAAAAAACTGCGCTGGCAAAAATTGCACTAACAAAAATTATTGTAGGCTACAGGTGGGCCAGCTATGAGAATCTACGAGAATTTCTACAAGAATTTCTCGCGGCAAATTGGCCCAAGCCAAATAAAAATCGACGACGAAAATTTTTCGTCGCCGATTTTTAGTTATTATTTTTTATCTTTTTTTACTGTTACCTTTTTTTATTTTTATTAAAAATAAATATTTTAAGTAATGAATATTAAAATAAATATTATTTAATTAAAATACCACAAAAATTATTTTGGACTATTTTAAAAAATATTGGACTAGACTGGGTAAAAAATTAAGGGTCTACAGTTTACCCCCTGCTCGAATGATCTGAGACTTTCAATAGAAGAGAGTACAAAACAACATGACTTAGAACAGATTTTGGATGAGGATGGGTACTTGGATTCAATTTGGGTACTTAGACCCGAGATTAGGTACTTGGACCCGTGATTGGATTGGGTACTTGGACCCAAGACAAGAGTTGGATGCTCGATCCAAAATTAGATTTGGATACTCAATCTTAAACTAGATATGCTCAACCTAAAACTGGATTTGGATGCTCGATCCTAAACTGGATTTGGATACTCGATCCTAAACTGGATTTGGATACTCGATCCTAAATTGGATTTGGATGCTCGATCCTAAACTGGATTTGGATGCTCGATCCGAGATGAGTTTGGGGCTCAAAAGTGATTTGGGTTCTGGACCCAATTGTGAAATCTGAACTTAAAAGTGATTTGGGTTTTGGACCCGGTGGTGAGTTCTGGACTCAAAAAGTGATTTGAGTTCTGGACCCGATGGTGAGTTCTGGACTTAAAAGTGATTTGGGTTATAGACCCGGTGGTGAGTTCTGGACTCAAAAAGTGATTTGGGTTCTGGACTAAAATATTTGAAAGTGAGTTTGAAAATATTAAAATGGAGAAACTTTGCCCCCTGTGTAGGCTAAAACCCATGATTTTTCTATGCGGACTTTGGTTTATGTTTGTAGATTGTCTAGTTCTTTGGTCAAGCATACATTTCTTCTTATGCAAAATGACTTGAGCTTCCTCAAGCAATGGGCTTTCAATGCCCCCTGATTCCGTATGCTCTTTTGATTGCTTCATAGAATATTACTGTTTATTTTTTACAAAGAAAAATGGAGTGTGATATGCTTATGTATGCATGATATGCAAGGATAATACTTACAGTGATTTCATCGACTCACAGACCGAGGTGATCAGTTGAAGTGTTCTCATTAACTCCTTCTAGATGCCCATACAGGTCTTGCATTGGAATGACAGAAGGCTTCACTTTTATGGCTTTTATTTTTGAGATATTGAAAATATGAGTGGTGGAGACCCCAAGCTTGTAGATTCAGGGATACATCCATTTCAAACTATGTTTCAGCATGTCGGTAGATTCTTCATAATCGTGCCAATAATCATTTACTTTGCCCAATGTATCCTTTGAGGTTCAATGATTCGACATACTTCCCTTAACTTGAAGGCTTTGTAAATTTTTTTTTGAATTTTCAATTTTGAATTTTGATTTTGAAATCAAATGTTGGCTTTGCCAAATTAATGTTAATTTATCTCAGGACTTGATTTTCCAAATTAACATATCTATAACATAACAACCCTTATTACCATACTATGCTCGGGAATCATTTCTATTTAAGTAAGAATTATTGCACTTCAGATAGGCACATACACATTACTTGGTCAAAGATCTCATTTGAGTTTGAATATTGTCTATCTCATATGCATGCTTATTCAAACTATCTCCATTAATAGACTCTACCTACCAAGAGAGATCAACAGGTCCTTGATAAGCTTGAAATGAGGTCTATAAGGGACATGTGTTAAATGAAGGCCATTTGTAATTTTGAGCCATTGTGACACTATGGGCAAACCCTCACACTATAAATTTCTTGTTTAGATAGATGGAAGCAGGAATAAGATAGACCTTTGAACAATCTTCTTTCTTCTTGATGTTAACCTGAATCTTAATTGAGATAGTCTTTGCCTTTGCAAAAAGTTTGGTACCCATATTCATTTCTTTTCTTCTTTTCCCTTTTCTTTCTCGTCCTTTTTCTTACTCTTCCCTGTCTTTGAGCATTTTATCATTTTGTCCTTCTTCCCTATAGGATTGTTAAGTACATGACTTTTAAAAACTAGATGGTCTTTCTCCTTTTTTCTCCAATTTTGATTGAATCTTTGGTTGGGTTGGACTAATTCAAGTCAAACAGTGCATATAAACCAAATGGAAGCCTTTTGCTTCCTTAGGCAAAAGAGAACTCAATTGGATTTCTAAACTGCCTTTTTGGGTTTCATCTTTTTTCATTTTTTTCCTTCTTTCTTTTTTGTATTATTATTTTTTCTTTTTTTCTTATTCTTTCTTTTTTTATTCTTTTTTCCTTTTTCTTTTCTTCTTTTTTTTTGAGGTTTTAGCTCTAAAAGAGTTGTCTTATTTGTACCAACTTGGGTTTCTAATAATGGATGAGTGGAGTGACATAAATCTTCTTTAACAGGGATAAATCATTTGTTACTCTGATGTTGTCTTGATAGATTGGAGATATTAGGTGAACTTCAACCACCCTTATGGTCTTGATAACATCAACTATCCTTATGGCTTTGGCTATGCATTCCATTCTTTGATCTTCTTGTCTCTTCACCTTAGTGATCATAAGACTTGTCAAAAAGTATCACAACAGCTCAGGGTAGGTTATCGGGCTTATATGCCAATGAAAAGAAAGCTAAAATTTTATGAAGGTTCAAAGGGACAACTAGGGATTGATATTTAATAGGGTGGATACTAGTTGTTGGCTAACCAAACAATGCCAAGATCATCTCTATGTTAAATAAGCAGAGCTCAATTTCACCTCGAAAGTTTGTCAAAGCATGTTCTAAGACTGACTAGGACCTAGACAAAGATCATTATGTAGGAGCCCTCTCTAAGTAAGCATACACAACCTAATGCTATAAAGCAATTTCCTCACCTAGTAAAGTCATTCAAGTCATGATGCATAAATATATTAATTCATAAATAATCAAGCTAGATTCCTCATTGGTTGAGCACCAAAATGAACAAAGACCAATAAAAATTTTGATGAAAGTAATTTATTCAAATAATATTAATTTTAAAAATATAATTGTTCCAATTAAATATTAAAGAAAGTAAAATTGAAAAACAACATTCAAGATAAGGAAAGTTTGTTGAGTTAAGCTCCTTCTCCTTTTACATCTTCAACATTCCCATCTTAAAAAGAGGATAAGACAAAATCTTCTTCCAATCTTTTTCCTACCATGAAGGTTGCTGGTGGTGGCACTCTATTGAACCTTGGCAAAGGATTGTCTTTTGTGCTGGGCTTATCAGGCTCAGGCAGCTTACCCCTATCAATCAAATCTTGGATCTCTTGTCTTAGATGAGCACATTTATCCATCTCATGCCCTTTCATTTGATGAAATTGACAGAAGGTCTCGGCATTGAAGTTTGGCAGCAGAGAATTATGTAGCAGTCGAGGAGCCAACGGTTGTAACAATCCTTTCTTCTGTAGCTTGTGGAAAACCCAAGATAGATGTTTCCTCAATTCTGAGAATTGTCTTTTATTTCCTTGACCAGTTGCATTAACATCAACTTCTTTTTGTGTGCTTTGATTGCTAGGCTGATAATTCCCTTTCTCATTTCTTCTTACTGAAAAGTAGTTCTTCTCCCTTTCCCACTCTTCGATTTGCAAGCCAACTTGTAAAGGTCTTTGAAGTCCCTTATAAGGGTGTGAGACAGCCTTTCATGGAGGTTGGGCAGCACCCCTCTCACAATCATCCTTATTTGATCAGATTCATTGGGCCTCTTCTTGAGCAAAGCAGCCTTATTTCTCCATCTTTTCACATAGTCCACAAAATTCTCATTTGGCCTTTGTCTAATGGACTCAACTTCCATTAAGGTAACTTCTAGCTTGACATTGTACCCATATTGCTGAATGAAAGTCTTATACAACATGTCCCAATCTTTTTGAGTACTTTCCTCTAAGGTGTTGAACCAATTTTGGACAATAGGGTCCAATGAGAGCATAAAATATCTTATAGTTTGAGCTTTAGTAGCTCAGGAAGACTGTATAGCAGTGATATACTGCTTCACATGGAGATAAGGATTTCCAGTACCATTGTACCTAGGAAGGCATCTTAAACTTATAAGGGAACTCCTCATCTTGTTCAAATAGTTTGTCAATCTCAAACATCTCTTCGGTTTTTAGCTTCTTCTCAAATTTCTTTTCTAAATCAGCAATCATCTTCTCAACATCAGACGTCTCAGACTTTTCAATAGTTATCTTCTCAACAACCTTTGGCTCCTTTTTGTCTTGAGGATCTTAGAAGTACTAAGCCCAGTCGTCATCATCATCAACGACTTCCTTGTCATCATCAAAAGCCACTTCACCAACCTTAGCCTTCCCTTTGTCCTTTGGCTTCTTGGTGCTAGCACATGCTTTGGCATTATTCCCTAAAATTACAGCCAATTGATTCTTCATGGTCTCGGGCAAAGGCCTCTTTTATTTCTTCCATCTTGGTATTGAGGGTGTCATCCACCATTCTTTGAATTTGTTCAGGCTCCATTGCTTTTGGTGAGCAAGTGTTTGAGTCATTGCTAGATTCTTCATTTTTGGCATAGGTTGAATTGTTGTAAACTTTCGAACTATCGCAATCTAGGGCTCTGAGCAAAAAATGATTAATGATATGAGATGCAAATGTATGCATGTATGCATGTATGCACAAATCATAGACAAAAATAAGTAGAACGTCCCTTCCACCCTTATAACTTCCACACACGGATGGCGAGTCTCTTTTTCTAGGTATATGGCTAACAAAGTATCAACATGGGGTATCTTGTTTTTGAATATTTCCCTCAGATGTTTCAACTAATAGTTATATTTTCAAGAATGGAAATTAGTTCTTGATAATTCCTATTAATAGGCTTTAATCCATTCAACCAACTAAAGTAGCTTTTATGCTATATTGGATTAAAACTAAATTAAGAGGTTTATTCTCACTTAAAAAAGTAACTAGTGATTCATGCCAAAAACAAGCCCATGATTAATTATTCTTAGTATAAACTAGGCTTACAATTGATTTTTAGTATTTCATAATTGATCTAAATAATTTGCAACCTCTTTGTAAGAAAAGGTTAGATAAAAATAATTTTATTTCTAAGCCCATTGTAAAAATATTTTAGAAAAAATAGATTTTAACTTTGTATTTGAGTCATGAGAAAATAATTTTTGATTTGTTTTTAGAAAAGTTTTATGTCCAAAGACCATCTTGAACAGTTTTGAAAATGGCTTTGGTCTTTTTGACTTAAAAAAAATTATTTTGAGCTTCCAATGTACTTAAGTCATATTAGAAAAAGAACAAACCAAATAAGCCATGATTTAAACCAAGATAAAATAACCATAGTCAAACAACATGCATTTGGGGTAAAAACCTAAAGAAAGTAACTAGGCCAATTACATGAGCTTTAGTCTTTGGGTTAAAAGGCTTAGGTTTCCATAGCAAGTATGTACCAAATAATACAAGGCTATGAGTGATCATGCCATGCTGGATCTCCATACCTTGAGTGAAAGTATGGTATCACTTACATAACACAACATGGGTAACACAGGCATCTTAACTCACCCACACGATGCAATCTAATATAATGCAATGGATAATATCATGATAAGAAAGAATAGAATAATATAAAGACCAACAGAATCAACTTCTCTTATCCCCAGTGGAGTTGCCACTGTGAGAGGGAATTTTCATCTCCACTCCCGGTGGAATGGTTCTTGCTACTTCGGCACTGTTTAGGCTCGGGGCCTTAGAGAACACGGGCCTAAGCTCGGAGAAAATGGAGTCGCCACCTGAATGGGCTGGGAAAAAGAAAGGGGTGGATGACTCTATTCCTAAGGAATTCCCAAACCCCTAATGGGAAAGTTAGGTATCTGTGGGGATGGTGAGAAATGGCCCAGCACCCACAACGCCCGGTTCATTGGAACCGGCCTCCTTTGCAGGTCTTAATATTATAAAATTCTTAAGTATAACAATATTATCCATATTACATGCAATAATTAAAATAAAGCGTTATTATATTAAAATCAAAGCAATGTCCAAATAAAACAAATAAATGGACACCCATCCGAGGATGGAAACATGTACTTACATCACCCATGTGTAAAACTAAATGGGAAACCCACCGAAAGGTGGAAATGTATCCTTTACATTGGTCCAAAAACTTAAAAATAATTTAAATTACATAATATTTAACTAATGAGGTACCCACAAAGTGGAAACATACCTCTTACAATTTTAGAACTAAGGCAAATAAAAGAATATTTGATTATCTAATTATAAATAAAAGCAAACCATTCATAAAATAAAATAAACCATTCATCATTAACATATAACAAATCACATAATCAAATTAATAAATAAAATTAGAATTCAATCCATTAAATAAACAAAGTTAAGGTTTAAGATTTAGGATTTAAGAAATTAGGGTTCTGGGATTTAAAGTTTTAGAGTTTTTGATTTTATTTATGGCTTTAGGCTACTGGGGGTACTAGATGTTGTTTTTATAATTTCTAAATTTTAGTTTTGAAGAATTAAGGTTTTGGCATTTAGAATTAGTGTTTTAAAGAATTAGGGTTCAGGAAAAAGAATTTAGGGTTTTTGTCAAAACATGATTATTATAAAACTCTAAGACTAATTTAACATGGATTTTTGATAAATACTTATATGTAATATAACTATTGGATGTTTAAAACATTATTTGAATAATCTCATACTATAGTGATTTAATGGAATAGACTACTGTGATGATAATAAATAATAATTGATTAAGGTTTTAACTAAATAAGTTAGGGTTTAATTTAAATTAGAATTACGGTTTTTAAGAAAACTATCACTATCATATTCAATTTTGAAAGAGGAGGCTATTGTGAAGATTTTGGAAAATTCATTTGATTAGGGTTTTTAAGAAAATAGATTATTATAGTTTTTAGAAAAGTGTAATTAGGGTTTGTGATTTCAAAAATATGTGTTACGGGCATTAAGGCATTAGGGTTTTGGAAAAACTCTTTCTAGAGTTTTTTAAATAAAGTTTGGATAATAAGCATAACCATTGATCAAGTAAAAGAAATATGCATGCTTGAACAATTCATCAAATTGTATAATGAAGTTATTGTTAATATAAGTAAAGAAATAAAGATTAAAATCTCCGTTGTTGGTTCCACCACAATCTTTAAATTCTGGTTGAACAATAATAAAGACAGTGTAGGCTACCTTTGATGGATTGGTGTTTCTTCCTTACTACCTCTTGCTTCTTCAAGGTTTTCTTTTGGCCGAAATAATTCAAGAGGCACAAGTCCGGCTATAAATTTCAGTTCAAGAATTTCCTTCTCTTTTAAAAAGATCCAAGTCCCTTTCTATGTGTTTTAATGTGGTATTTATAGGAAAAATAAGAAACCTACTTCTAATTGTCTCAGGAAATAAAAATCATTTAGGAAAAGAAATAAAAACCAAATGGAATCGGGTTTCAAAAAAAACTGCACTGGCAAAAATTACGCGGGCAAAAATTGCTGCTGGCTATGGGCGGGCCTGCTATGAGAATCTGCAAGAATTGCATGCGAGCTGTGGGCGCGGGCCAGCCAATTCACCGCAGGTTTTTCCTGATGCAAATTGGCCCAAGCCAATTCATCTTCGGCGACGAAAATTTTTCGTCGCCAATTTTTATTTATTTATTTTATCTTTTTTTACTATTACCTGTTTTATTTTTATTAAAAATAAATATTTTAAGCATAAATTATTTTGGACTGTTTTAAAAAATATTGTACTGGACTGGGTCAAAAATTAAGGGTCTACAATTAGGTTTAAGAAATCCAAATCCATAATGGACTAACATAAACCTTTTAAATTTAAACCATTCTAAATTTAAGGGTCTACAGTTTGCCTCCTGCTTGAACGATCTGAGTCTTGGATGAAGAGAGTGAAAAGCAACATGATTTTGAGCAGATTTTGGATGAGGATGGGTTCTTCACCCGAGGTTGGAGTTGGTTTGGGTTTGGATCCGAAAAAGATTTAGGTACTTAGACTTGAGACTGGGTACTTGGATCCAAGACTGAATTGGATTTAGGTACTTGGACCCGAGAGTGGATTGGGTACTTGGACCCGTGACTTAATTAGATACTTGGACTCAAGACTAAATCTGATTTGGATACTTGGGCTCGAGACTGAATTAGATTTAGGTACTTGAACTTGAGACTAGGTACTTAGACCCGAGACTGAATTGGATTTGGGTACTTAGACCCAAGACTGGGTACTTGGACCTGAGACTAAATTGGATTTGGGTACTTGGACCCAAGACTGAATTAGATTTGGGTACTTGGACCCGAGACTAGATTGGACCTGAGATTAGGTACTTGGACCCGAGACTGAATTGGGTTTGGGTACTTGGACCTGAGATTGGGTACTTGGACCCGAGATTGGATACTTGGACCTGAGATTGAATCTGATTTGGGTACGAGACTGGATTGGGTACTTGGACCCTAGACTAAAATTGATTTGGGTACTTGGACCCGAGACTAAATTGAATTTGGGTGCTTAGAGCCGAGTCTGAATTAGATTGGGTACTTGGAGCCGAGACTGAATTAGATTAGGTACTTGGACCTGAGACTAAAATTGATTTGGGTACTTGGACCGGAGATTGGGTACTTGGACCCGAGACTGAATTGAATTTGGGTGCTTGGATCTGAGACTGGTACTTGGACTTGAGACTAATTTTGATTTGGGTACTTAGACCCAAGACTGGGTACTTGGACTCAAGACTGAATTGGATTTGGGTACTTAGACCCAAGACTGGGTACTTGGACTCAAGACTGAATTGGATTTGGGTACTTGGACCCGAGACTGGGTACTTGGACCCGAGACTGAATTAGATTTGGTTAACCTTTTATCAGTTGAGAATTCTGATTGTTCCATTCATTAATAGATTGTGGGTCTTCACCCTCAAAATGGATCTTCATCCTTGGACCTTGGATCTTCATCCTTGGTATTGGGTCTTCACCCTTGAAATGGATCTTCATCCTTTGGACTTCGGATCTTCACCCTTCAAAGTGGATCTTCATCCTCGGCATCAGGTCTTCACCCTTGAAAATAGATCTTCATCCTTGAAAATTGGATCTTCACCCTTGAAATTAGATCTTCATCCTTTAAGCTGGATGTTCATCCTTGTCTTCACCCTTGAAATTGGATCTTCATCCTTTTGACTTTTGTCCTATACTAGCTTTAGCTCTTCTAACTGGATTGATCTTTTGTCTTTTGCATCTTCATTCTTTTGAGAGTTCTAATTTTCTTCTTTTTTTCATTCTCTTTGTTCTTTCTTTGTACTTTAAAAAAAATTCAGCCATTTTTTTCCTGACCTCTTATATCTTCTCCTTGCCCCCCTATGTAGGCTCAAACCCATGATTTTTCTATGCAGGCTTTGGCTGTTTGTATATTGTCTGGTTCTTCGGACAAGCATGCATTTCTTCTTTCTTTTGCAAAATTACTGGAGCTTCCTCAAGCAATGGGCTTTCCATGCCCCCTGATTCAATATCTTCTTTTGGACTTTAAAGAAAAATTTATTTTGAGCTTACAATGTACTTAGGTCATATTAGAAAAAAAAAACAAACCAAATAAGCCATGATTTAAACCAAGATAAATTAACCATAGTCAAACAACAATCATTTGGGGTAAAAACCTAAGAAAAGTAACTAGGCTAATTATATGAGCTTTAGTCTTTGGGTTAAAATGCTTAAGTTCCCATAGCAAGTATATACCAAAAGGTACAAGGCTATGAGTGGTTATGCCATGCTCGATCTTCATACCTTGAGTGAAAGTATAATATCCCTTACATAACACAACACGGGTAACACGGGCGTCGTAATTCACATACACGATGCAAATCTAATATGATGCAGTGGATAATATCATGATAAGAAAGAATATAATAATATAAAGACATACGGAATCAACTTCTCTTATCCCCAGTGGAGTCGCCACTGTGAGCGGAGATTTTCGCCCCTAATCCCGGTGGAATGGTTCTTGCTACTTCGGCACTATTAGGCTCAGGGCCTTAGAGAATACGGGCCTAAACCCAGAGAAAATGGAGTCGCCACCCAGATGGTCTGGGAAAAAAAGGGATGGATGACTCGATTCCTAAGGAATTCCCAACCCCTTAATGGTTTCGGAAAGTTGGGTACGTGTGAGGAAGCTGAGAAATGGCCCAGCACCCCCACAATGCTCGGTTCATTGAAACCGGCCTCCTTTTCAGGTCTTAATATTATAAAATTCTTAAATATAATGATATTATCCATACTACATGCAACAATTAAAATAAAAGCATCGTTATATTAAAATCAAAGCAATGTTCAAACAAAATAAATAAACGTGCCCGTACATCGTCCAATGTCTAAAACTAAATAGGATACCCACCAAAAGGTGGAAACATGTCCTTTATATTAATCCCAAAATATAATAACAATTTAAATTACATGAAAATTAATTAATGAGGTACCCAATCATGGAAACATACCTCTTACAATTTTAATAAACAAATAATAATTGAAAAAATATCCATCCATGATAAATTAAATAAATCAAATATTGAAATTAAATAAATCAATCATCAAAACATATAATAAACTACACAATTAAATTTAAAACTTTAAATAAAGAAATAAAAATATAAATTGAGGTTTACATCTTGAATTAGGGTTTCTTGAACAAAATTAGGGTTTAGAATTTTTATAAAAATTATTTTAGGGTTTAGATGAAAAACTGTAATTTTATGGGCATTTGGAATCAAACTAGGGTTTTAGGACTTCAGAAAATAACATTAGAGTTATAGGGTTTTTGGATACTGTAAGTGATTATAAAATTTATTGCAAAATACTATTTCATGAATTATTATAACGGTCAGTTAAATGAGTTAAGTATTGAAATTAATCAATGTATTTAACTGGATGAGTTAATAAGAACGTTAATTGTATTGTAGGCTCCACCAAGTTGAAGTGTTGATCCAAGCTATCTTTTCTTTTATGCCTAGAACAATTGATTCTTGGTTGAAGACTTCGTGATCCAAAGATCAGCCATTGCCACTTTGATTTGCTTTCTTCTTTGTTTTCAAATTGTTTTTTTCCTTGCTTGATGTTGCTCAATTGCTTTTTGATGATTCTCGTTTTATCAAACTGCTACTGTTGTCTTTTTTACTGCCAATTTGTTAATCCAAGTTCCTGCCGATCTATTAATCCCCCTTTGCCTATCTGCGTTAATCACGTATTTATAGGGAAACCAACTTTTTAACTTAAACCTATTCTGACTCTCATAAGTTAATTAGGAAGTCTAATGGCCGGTACAATTATGTTTAGGACTCGGATTAAAGGCCAAATTCGATATGGAGTGCACTCATATAGATTTGGGCTAGCCAAATTGATATGAGGTAGATTCCATATCGATTTGGGCTAGCCAAATCGATATGAAATTGCCTCATATCGATTTGGACTAGCCAAATCGATATGAAATTGCCTCATATCGATTTGGCTTGCCAAAATAGATACGAGGCACTTGCCATATCAATTTGGCAAGCTCAAATCGATATGGGCAGTACCCATATTGATTTAGCCCTCCTAAATCGATATGGCAGTGTAACACCCCCACATCCAATACACGCACACTACAAACACCACAATGTAATATACGTGCACTGAACATAGGGATGCTACGGATTTTATTACATTCAAAATATTTTAAATAATACTATAATCTTTCTCATTATACCTTATAGAAAATAAGTCATTAACTTATAATATAAAACAAATAGATATATATATACATTTACTTAATACGCAGCGGAATATAGAAAATATTTACAAATGTACATATGTTTACATTATAAACAATACTTTACAAAATATAAAGAAGTTATATATGATTGGCAGCTTTCTCTGATCTTTAAGTCCCAAAATAATCTCTTCAATTTCTACTCTCACTCGGTCTCGAGGAGCTCTCAGGTTCAACTCTATTACCTGCGCGATCAACACTATCGCGTTAAGCCAACGGCTTAGTAGTACAAAAATATGCTTATGCTATGCTTTAATGCCATGCCATACTATACACATCAATAATAAAGCAACATTATAGTTGAAACACTAACATCGTACCTTTACCTTTCACAAAAGACATTCACATAAGCATATCACATTTCAAAGTTCTTTCATAAATCTCATTATTCAATTAATTTGCTATCAATGAATCACATGTAAACAAAGACAAGCATTGGGCCCAAGACACACTAATATGCCATTCAATTTTCAGAGTTAATGCTTTGGTTTTGTTATTACATTTATCATTATCATAATCCCAACTAGGCTTCAAGGATTTAGGTTCAACCAAGCTTCAAGGGGAGCAAAGCATGCTAAGCAACAACCCAACTTGGCTTCAAGAATCAATCCAACCTAGCTTCAAGGGTTGTAACATCTCAATTAGGCTTCAAGGACTTAGCCAACCTAACTTCAAGAGAATGTTACCAATAGGCATGCCACCAACAACAAAACTCTGAAAATGAATAACACATTAGACACACAATTCATTTATTGTTTCATTCTCAATTCTCATCATCAATTAGGCAAACATGCCTTATGTTCTTTCAATGGAATCATCATAGCCAATCACAATGGCCTCAAATCATACAATATCTCAATTCATATTATTCATATAGCATCATTGATACAATATTTCAAAGTACATATCACATTACCATTCACAATGCATATAGCCTAACATTGTTCATATGCTTCATCAATCTCATCAAATGTATGCTATAATCTCAACATCATATGAATGTATGTTCTACATATATTTATTTAGATCATTCTTTGTTTTCAAAGTGTTTAGAGTGTTTATGTTTAGGTTTAGGAACAACAAAACCTTTAAAGAATCAAAACAAAGTGAGAAAAGTCAAGAAACATCACAGTAGCAAACACCTTCATGGGACACGGCCAAGCTTGTGGCCGTGTCTCTCAAAACCAATTGGCAGTAACAAACACATGCATAAAACACGGCCGTGTCCCTCCAAAATCAATCCAACACGGCTCAATTTTCCTTGACTTGGCCGTGTCTCTCTTGAATTGGCCGTGTCTCTCAAGAACAAAACCCTATTTGTGGCCAAAACACTTCTAATTGCATTTAAACACATGATACACAACATAAACTCATTCAAATGGATGTAATCAAAGTCATTAACACTTATTTTGCATGTTTAACACAATAATCACAATTAACCATACATTTAATCATTCATCACATCAAAACCCTAAAACCAAATTCACTCTTGATCTTCCACTATCAACCTCCACATAACTTACCATATTCAAGACCAAACCAAACACCAATTCAATCTTTTAACTTACAATCAATTCTAACACTTATAAACACAACTCAAACACACCAAATCACAATTCATCTTAGACACAACTTCAAGATTAACAAAAGAAAACAAGAGAGTACTAACCTTAAATGAAGAAATTTCACAAATCTCCAACCAACTCCTTTGATTTCTCCTTCAATTTGATTTTAGAAATCAAACTTTCCTCTTGCTCCTTTTCTCTTGACAAGGTTCGGCCACCAAAGAAGAAGAAAAGAAATTGAAGAAGCAAAGTCAACCTCTTCCTCTCTTTAAACCTACACCAAGCAATTCCCAAAAGAAAATTACCTTAATACCCTTTTTCATTTAACTTAACTTTTGTCACTTGTTTGCCCATTATAGTAATTACACACATATCACATAAAAATATCTTCTCCCATTGACTCCTCATATTGACTTATGTATATGTTATTTATATTAACATATATACAACATATATCTTCCCTTTACACCATCATTTCCTTTGCAAAAACATATATACATTGATCCAAATCAAGCAACAATTATATTTAAAACTTCTAGGGCATACATTGGGGTATTACAATTCTCCCCCTCTAAAAAGAAATTTCATCCTCGAAATTACCTGATATCAAGTCTGAAACAACTGAGGATATTGATCTCGCATAGTTTGCTCACGTTCCCAAGTTGCTTCTTCTTTTGCATGATTCTTCCACAAAATCTTCATAAGTGGCACTTTCTTATTTCTCAATTCTTTCACTTCACGTGCCAAGATAGCAACTGGTTCCTCTTCAAACGTCAGATCTTGACTCACTTCGATTGATTCAATTGGCAAAACATGAGATGGATCCGATCTGTACTTCCTCAACATAGAAACATGGAATACATTATGGATACGATCCAACTCAGGTGGCAAAGCAAGCCGATAAGCAACTGGCCCAACTCTTTCTAAAACTTCATACGGTCCAATGAAGCGAGGACTCAATTTCCCTTTCCGACCAAACCTCAAAATCTTCTTCCAAGGAGACACTTTCAAAAACACTTTATCTCCCACATTATACTCAATGTCTCTCCTCTTCAAATCTGAATAAGATTTTTGTCGGTCTGAAGCTGCTTTCAATCTATCTCGAATCATCTTCACTTTTTCTTCAGTATCCTTAATCAAATCAGGCCCAATCAACTTACCGTCTCCAAGTTCACTCCAACACAGAGGTGTCCTACACCGTCTACCATACAATGCTTCAAAAGGTGCCATACCAATGCTGGATTGGTGACTGTTATTGTAAGCAAATTCAACAAGTGGTAAGAATCCATCCCAACTTCCAGAGAAATCAATGACACAGCTTCTCAACATGTCCTCAACAATCTGTATCACTCGCTCTGACTGCCCATCTGTCTGCAGATGGAAAGCAGTGCTGAAGTGCAGTCGAGAACCCAAAGTATCCTGAAAACTCTTCCAAAATCTTGAAGTAAACCGGGGATCTCGATAAGACACTATAGAAATTGGGATACCATGTAACTTTACAATTTCATGGATATACAGCTCAGCTAATCTCTCCAAAGAGTAATCCATCCGAACCGGAAGGAAATGAGCTGTCTTAGTCAACCTGTCAACAATCACCCAAATAGCATCATGTTTCCTTTGTGTCAATGGAAGACCAGACACAAAATCCATTGTTACTCTCTCCCATTTCCATTCAGGCACTGACAAAGGTTGAAGCAACCCGGTTGGAACTTGATGCTCTGCTTTTACCTTCTGACATGTGAGACATCTGGATACAAACTTCGCTATATCTCTCTTCATACCAGACCACCAGTAATGTTGCTTCAAATCATGGTACATCTTGGTATTGCCCGGATGCATAGCAAATACTGATTGATGTGCTTCTTCTAAAATAATCCTTCTCAAATCAGCATCATCAGGTACACACAATCTGTTCTTAAACCAGAGACTCCCATCATTTCTCATACTAAAATCTTGACTCTTTCCACTCTGGCAATCTGAAACAATCTTTTGAACCTTCTCATCAACCAACTGAGCCTCTTTAATATGATCCAACAAAACTGGTTTCAATTGCAACTGTGCCAATAATGCACCATCATTACAAGATACAAAACTGGCATGCAATGCTCTCAACTCAACAAGCAACGAGAGCGAATAAACAGTCAAACCTGCTAAAGACTTCTGACTTAAGGCATCAGCAACAACATTTGCTTTACCTGGATGATAATCAATCAAACAGTCGTAGTCTTTAATCAATTCTAACCATCTCCTCTGTCGAAGATTAAGCTCTTTCTGAACCCCCAAATATTTCAAACTTTTATGGTCAGTATAGATGAAACACTTTTCCCCAAACAAATAATGTCGCCAAATCTTCAATGCAAACACAATGGCTGCCAACTCTAAATCATGGGTCGGATAATTGAGCTCATGCGGTTTCAATTGTCGAGAAGCATAAGCTATCACTTTACCTTCTTGCATCAGAACACAACCCAAACCACTATGTGAAGCATCACTGTAGATCACATATGGTTTGCCTTCCACAGGTAAAGTAAGAACAGGCGCTTGAGTCAACATTTCTCTTAACTGTTCAAAACTAGCCTGACACTGATCCGTCCACACAAATCTCACTCCCTTTCGAAGTAATCTAGTGAGTGGAGTAGCTATCAAAGAAAAATCTTTCACAAACCGTCGGTAATAACCTGCCAAACCCAGAAAACTTCTGATTTCAGTCACAGACTTTGGTGGACTCCAATTCAAAATAGCTTCAACTTTACTCGGATCAACTCTAATACCTTCTGCTGAAACTATATGACCGAGAAAAGTAACTTGGTCAAGCCAAAACTCACACTTCGACAGTTTAGCAAACAATTGTTTCTCTCTCAAGATTTGCAACACAATCCATAGATGCTTATCATGTTCCTCCTCATTACGCGAATACACCAGAATGTCACCGATAAACACTACCACAAACTGATCCAGATAGGGCCTAAACACCCTATTCATCAAGTCCATAAAAGCTGCAGGTGCATTCGTCAAACCAAAAGGCATAACTAGAAACTCATAATGCCCATACCTGGTCCGAAAAGCTGTCTTAGGAACATCATCAACTCTGACCCTCAATTGATGATACCCTGATCTCAAATCAATTTTAGAAAACACTGCTGCACCCTTCAACTGATCAAAAAGATCATCAATTCTAGGCAAAGGATATTTATTTTTAATAGTTACCTTATTCAATTGCCTATAATCGATACACAATCTCATAGTACCATCTTTCTTTTTCACAAATAAAACAGGAGCTCCCCACGGTGAAACACTAGGACGAATAAATCCTTTATCTAACAACTCCTGCAACTGCACCTTCAGTTCTCTCAATTCAGCAGGTGCCATTCTATAAGGAGTAATAGAGATAGGAGTGGTACCAGGCAATAATTCAATACCAAACTCCACCTCTCTCTCAGGAGGCAACCCTGGCAACTCCTCTGGAAACACATCTGGAAAATCTGCAACTGTGGGTATATCATCAAGTTGAGAACTCTTTACTCTAGTATCCACAACATAAGCAAGGTAAGCATCACACCCTTTTCTAATCAATCTCCTAGCTGCAACAGCTGAGACAAACAAGGATGCTAGCTGCTCCTGCTCATTAGATACTATCACCTCTCTTCCATCACCAGTTCTCAAAGTAACAATTTTCTTTTTACAGTCCACCACAGCTCCATGTTTAGATAGCCAATCCATGCCTAGAATCACATCATATTCCTTAAAAGGCATCTCAATCAAATCACCAAGGAACTCCTCAACTTGCACCATCACTGCACTATCTCGGTGCACTTTGCTAACATTCACACTATGCCCTAACGGATTTGTCGCCAATACATCAAATCCTAGGGATTCAGCATGCACATCAGACACAGGCAAAACAGATGCACTAATATATGAATGTGTGGAACCCGGATCAATCAAAGCAAGTACTGAAGTATCAAATAAAGAAAAAGTACCAGCTATGACTGCTGAAGCATCTGGTTGCCTCTGCATCACATAAATCCTCTGAGAAGATCCAGCCTCCTCTGGTCTACTCTCCCTGGATGTAGAACCTCCTCTAGAACTGAACCTAGATCTGCCTCCTCTACCAAACCCTCTGCCTCCTCGACCTCCCCTCACACTAGGTCGAGAAGCTGCAGTATCCACTGACATCTGCTCCTGCCTCTCAGGACAATCTCTCACAAAGTGATCAGGTGATCCACATCTGAAGCATACCCCTGACACACCAGTCCTCCAACAAGTACCACCATGGGGCCTGCCACAATGAATGCATACAGGTGGAGTGGATCTCTGAGTCACTGGGGTCGGAGCACTCGCCACTGAAACTGTAGGTCTAAATCTCTGCCTCTGAAACTGTACTGATCTACCAGCTGGCCTCTGGCTCCTACTAACCCGAGGAACAAAGCTTCCTTTACCTCTTTTAGCAGATGAAGACCCTGCCTCAAACTGGGGCCTTCTAACCCTGACCTCTTCCTCTGAAGCAGCTGCAATAACCTGAGCTCTCTCCACGCTCCTGGCTGCTGCAACAAGCTGAGGAAAATCATGATATCTAGATCCAGCCACATGACACATGATAGAGGGCCTCAATCCCTCCTCAAATCTCCGGCATCTATCTATCTCATAAAATATAATACCCCCAGCATACTAGCTCAATCGAATAAATTCAACTTCATATTCTGTTACGGTCCGGCTGTCTTGCTTTAAACTCAAAAACTTCATCTTCTTCCTGTCTTTATACTCCCTCGGAGTATACTTCAACTCAAACTCTCTCAGAAAATCAGCATAGGACAAAGTTGGTGGATCATCCATAGCATGGGGCACTGTCTTCCACCAATCATATGCGTCCTTCTGTAGCAATGATCTTGCATAATCAAACTTCTCCTCTGAAGTGGCTTGCAACTGAACAAATACTCTCTGTACTCTATCTAGCCACTGTTCAGCTACAGCTGTATCAACAGTACCAAGGAAATCCTCTGCTCCATACTTCCTTAGTTTGTCATACTGTCTCACTGATACCAAAGGCTGTGGTGGGGGTGGCGGTGGTTGCACTGGTGCTTGCCTCAAAGCCTCTACCACATGCCTAACCCAAGCTGGCGGAACCTCCTCACCAGCTGGTCTCCCCGACACCGAAACAGGTGCCTCCCCAGCACTATCCAATCTAGCTCCCTCTCTAATCTCATCAAGAGCTACACTCTCCGCACTACCCTCAACTGACTGACATGAGTGAGAATCCATCACAACCTATATCTGCAAACACAGCAGAATACCTCTCATTAAAGATCAGAGACTGCCAATGCCAAACATGTATGTTATTCAAAAATCCACTTTTTAAAATCAAAATACTCTTTTTCTTACACTTGACCTAGATTGAGAATCTCAAACCTGGCTCTGATACCAAAACAATTGTAACACCCCCACATCCAATACACGCACACTACAAACACCACAATGTAATATACGTGCACTGAACATAGGGATGCTACGGATTTTATTACATTCAAAACATTTTAAATAATACTATAATCTTTCTCATTATACCTTATAGAAAATAAGTCATTAACTTATAATATAAAACAAATAGATATATATATACATTTACTTAATACGCAGCGGAATATAGAAAATATTTACAAATGTACATATGTTTACATTATAAACAATACTTTACAAAATATAAAGAAGTTATACATGATTGGCAGCTTTCTCTGATCTTTAAGTCCCAAAATAACCTCTTCAATTTCTACTCTCACTCGGTCTCGAGGAGCTCTCAGGTTCAACTCTGTTACCTGCACGATCAACACTATCGCGCTAAGCCAACGGCTTAGTAGTACAAAAATATGCTTATGCTATGCTTTAATGCCATGCCATACTATACACATCAATAATAAAGCAACATTATAGTTGAAACACTAACATCATACCTTTACCTTTCACAAAAGACATTCACATAAGCATATCACATTTCAAAGTTCTTTCATAAATCTCATTATTCAATTAATTTGCTATCAATGAATCACATGTAAACAAAGACAAGCATTGGGCCAAGGACACACTAATATGCCATTCAATTTTCAGAGTTAATGCTTTGGTTTTGTTATTACATTTATCATTATCATAATCCCAACTAGGCTTCAAGGATTTAGGTTCAACCAAGCTTCAAGGGGAGCAAAGCATGCTAACCAACAACCCAACTTGGCTTCAAGAACCAATCCAACCTAGCTTCAAGGGTTGTAACATCTCAATTAGGCTTCAAGGACTTAGCCAACCTAACTTCAAGAGAATGTTACCAATAGGCATGCCACCAACAACAAAACTCTGAAAATGAATAACACATTAGACACACAATTCATTTATTATTTCATTCTCAATTCTCATCATCAATTAGGCAAACATGCCTTATGTTCTTTCAATGGAATCATCATATCCAATCACAATGGCCTCAAATCATACAATATCTCAATTCATATTATTCATATAGCATCATTGATACAATATTTCAAAGTACATATCACATTACCATTCACAATGCATATAGCCTAACATTGTTCATATGCTTCATCAATCTCATCAAATGTGTGCTATGATCTCAACATCATATGAATGTATGTTCTACATATATTTATTTAGATCATTCTTTGTTTTCAAAGTGTTTAGAGTGTTTATGTTTAGGTTTAGGAACAACAAAACCTTTAAAGAATCAAAACAAAGTGAGAAAAGTCAAGAAACATCACAGTAGCAAACACCTTCATGGGACACGGCCAAGCTTGTGGCCGTGTCTCTCAAAACCAATTGGCAGTAACAAACACATGCATAAAACACGGCCGTGTCCCTCCAAAATCAATCCAACATGGCTCAATTTTCCTTGACTTGGCCGTGTCTCTCTTGAATTGGCCGTGTCTCTCAAGAACAAAACCCTATTTGTGGCCAAAACACTTCTAATTGCATTTAAACACATGATACACAACATAAACTCATTCAAATGGATGTAATCAAAGTCATTAACACTTATTTTGCATGTTTAACACAATAATCACAATTAACCATACATTTAATCATTCATCACATCAAAACCCTAAAACCAAATTCACTCTTGATCTTCCACTATCAACCTCCACATAACTTACCATATTCAAGACCAAACCAAACACCAATTCAATCTTTTAACTTACAATCAATTCTAACACTTATAAACACAACTCAAACACACCAAATCACAATTCATCTTAGACACAACTTCAAGATTAACAAAAGAAAACAAGAGAGTACTAACCTTAAATGAAGAAATTTCACAAATCTCCAACCAACTCCTTTGATTTCTCCTTCAATTTGATTTTAGAAATCAAACTTTCCTCTTGCTCCTTTTCTCTTGACAAGGTTCGGCCACCAAAGAAGAAGAAAAGAAATTGAAGAAGCAAAGTCAACCTCTTCCTCTCTTTAAACCTACACCAAGCAATTCCCAAAAGAAAATTACCTTAATACCCTTTTTCATTTAACTTAACTTTTGTCACTTGTTTGCCCAATATAGTAATTACACACATATCACATAAAAATATCTTCTCCCATTGACTCCTCATATTGACTTATGTATATGTTATTTATATTAACATATATACAACATATACCTTCCCTTTACACCATCATTTCCTTTGCAAAAACATATATACATTGATCCAAATCAAGCAACAATTATATTTAAAACTTCTAGGGCATACATTGGGGTATTACAGGCAGTATGGGAAAACCAACTCAACCAAAACCATTAATTTCAACTCAAACTAGTCTAAAATAATTAAATTTTCAGCCAATATTTTTGCAATTTTGATATAACTTCTAATTAAATTCTAAAATTAGGATTAAGAAATCTAAATTCATAATGGACCAACATAAACCTTTTAAATTTAAACCAATCCAAATTTAATGGTTTACAGTGTTGGTTTTTTTTAATTTTGGTGTTCAACCGATGACGAGTCTACCTTGATGTTTAAAAATTAGCATATCTATGCATCATGATCCAAATGACTTTATCAGGTGAGGGAGTTGTTCTATAGAAATGAGTTGTGTATGCTTACTTAGAAAGGTCTCCTACATAATTATAAGTGTCTAGGTCCTAGTCGATCTTAGAACATGCATTGACGAACTTTCGAGGCAAAATTGAATTCTGCTTATTTAAGGGAGAAATGATATAGGCATTGATTGGTTAGCCAACAACTAGTATCCACCCAATTAAATATCAATCCCTAGTTGTCCCCTTGAGTCTTCATAAGATTTTAGCTTGATTTTTATTGGCTTGTAAAGCCCAATAACCTACCCTGAGCCGTTGATACACTTTTGACAAATCTAATGATCACTAAGGTGAAGAGGCAAAGAGATCAAAGAAAGGAATGCATATTCAAGGCCATAAGGATAGTTGAATTTCTCAAGATGATAAAGATAGTTGAAGTTTACCTGAATTGGACTTAATATCTCATATCTATAAAGGCACCAAAGGGTCTGTCCTCACTGAAATAGGCTCGCTCTAAACAGACCCACTCTAATCCACTCATCCATAATCAGAAGCATAGAATGGTGAAAACAAGACAACTCTCTTCAATCTAGGAAAACAAAATAAAAAAAAGTAGTAAAAAAGAGAAAATAAAGAAAATAAAACCCCAAAAGAGAGATTTAGAAAGCCAACCAAGTTCTTCCTACCTAAAGCAAGCAGAAGACTTCCACTTAGTTTATGAGAAAGACCATCTATAACATGAGACCCACCACACTTCCTGGTCAGTAATCTTGAAAGACCTATACTTGACAATCCTATAGAGAAAAAGGACAAAATGATAAAATGATAAAAAAAAAAAAGAAGAAAGAAGAAAAAGAAAAAAAAAAGAAGAAAAGGGAAAGGAATGAGGTCTCAAAATTTTTTTTTTGCAAAGGCAAAGACTATCTGAATCAAGATTCAAAATAATGCCAATGGAAGAATGGTCAAAGATCTATCTTATCCCAACTGCTTATGGCTCCAACAGAAGATTTTGGTGTGAAGGTTTGTCAGCAGTGTTACATCAGCTCCAATCTCAAAATGGCTTTCGCTTAAACTATGTCCCTTATAGACCCCGTTTCAAGCCTATTAAAGACCTATTGATCTCTCTTAGTAGGTAGAGTCTATTAGTGGAGATAGTTTGAATAAGCATGCATATGAGATAGACAATATTCAAACTCGATGAGGCCTTTGGCCAAGTAATGTGTATGTGCCTATCTGAAGTGCAACAGTTCTTGTTTAAAAAGAAATAATTCCTGAGTTTAGTACGGTAACTAGGGTTGTCATGTTATAGATATGTTAATTTGAAAAATTAAGTCCTAAGGTATAATGACACTAATTTGACAAAGCCAAAATATAATTTTAAGATTTAAAAAAAATGTGTTTTTGTCATACAAAGTCTTCAAATTAAAGGAAGTATGTTGAACCGTCAAACCTCGAAGGACACATTAGGCAAAATAAAGGATTATTTGTAAGGTTATGAAGAAGTTACCAACTGGCATGTTGAATCATAATTTGAAATGGATGTATCTCTGCTGATTGTGGTCTCCACTACTCATGTTTTCAACATCTTGGAGATAAAAGCCATAAATGTGAAGCCTTTTGTTATTCCAATGAAAGGCCTGAACGAGCATCTGGAGGAAACCAATGAAAACACTTCAGCTGATCACCTCAGTCTGTGAGTTGATGGAACCACTTGAGTATCATCCATGCATATCATGCATACATGAGCATATCACATAGTATTTTGTTGTATTGTATTGTCTATTCTTTATCAAAGTAAACAAAAAATACTCTATGAAGTAAAGATGAAGCGAAAATGGAATCAGGAGGCTTGGAAAGCCCATTGCTTGAGGAAGCTTCAATCATTTTGCAAATGAAGAAATGCATGCTTGTGCGAGGAACTGGACAACACAAACATCAATATGAGCCTGCATGGGAAAAATCGTTGGTTTGAGCCTATACAGGGGGCAAAGTTTCTCCTTCCAATTTTTTGAGTTTATGCATGTACAAAATATTTGCAAACTCGCAAAGAGAGGATATAAAGGCCATCTAAAAAATAGCTGAATTTTTTGCAAAAAGAAGAACAAAAAGAACATAATAACCCTAAAAGAAATGAAAATGTGAAAGATAAAAGATCAATCTAGCTAGAAGAGCTGAAGCCAGTATAGGACAAATCTATAAAGGATGAAGATCCGTTTTGAAGGGTGGAGACCCGATGTTAAGGATGAAGATCTATTTTAAAGGGTGAAGGCCCGATCTATAAGGATGAAGATCTGTTTTGAAGGTTTAAGATCCAACGACCAAAGACGAAGATCCAAGGTCCAAGGATGAAGATCAATTTTGAAGGGTGAAGACCTAATCTCCAAGGATAAAGATTCATTTTGAAGGGTGAAGACTCAATCTCCAAGGATGAAGATCCATTTTAAAGACCCAATGACCAAAGATGAAGATCCAAGGTCCATGGATAAAGATCTATTTTTTAGGGTGAAGACCCACAATCCATTAAAGAATGGAACAGCAGGTTAGAAGAAAGCCAAAATTCTCAACTAATAAAAGGTTAATCAAATTTAGTCTCGGGTCTAAGCATCCAGTCTCAAGTCCAAGTACCCAAATCAAATCCAACTTGGGTCGAGAACCCAAATCCAGTTTAGGGTCGAGAACCTAAAATTCAGTTTAGGGTTGAGAACCTAAAATCCAGTCTCAGGTCCAGCACCCAAAATCTAGTTTTGGGTCGAGCAGCTAGTCCAATCTTTGGGTCGAGCAGCCTAATCCAGTTTTGGTAGAGAATCCAAATCCAATTTTGAGTCGAGACCCTAATCTATTCTTGGGTCGAGCACCCTAACCCAGTTTTGGGTCAAGTACCTAATCCAATCTTGGATCGAGAATCCAAATCTAATTTTGGGTCGAGAACCCAAAATCCAGTTTAGGGTTGAGAATTCAAAATCTAGTTTTGGGTCAAAAATCCAAATTCAATTTAGGGTCGAGAATCCAAAATCTAGTCTCGGGTCAAGCACCCAAAATCCAGTATTAGGGCGAGCATCCAAAATTTAGTTTTGGGTCAAACACTCTAATCCAGTCTTTGGGTCGAGCACCCTAATCCAGTTTTTGGGTCAAGAACCCTAATCCAGTCTTGGGTCAAGCACCCTAATCCAATTTTAGGTCAAAAATCCTAATCTAGTCTTGGGTCGAGCACACTAATCCAGTTTTGGATCGAGCATCCTAATCCACTCTCGGGTCGATAACCCAAATCTAATCTTGGATTGAGAACCCAATCAAACCTATCTGCGTGCAGAACCTAAATTTGTTTTTAGTCCAAAACTCTTTTCAGTTTCAGAATCCAATCAATCAACCTCAGGTTGAGAACCCATCCTTATCCAGAATCAACTCAAAATCATGTTGCTTTTCACACTCTTCTACTGAAGTCTCAGATCATTTCAAGCAGGAGGCAAACTGTAAACCATTAATTTTGACCCCCATTTTGTACGATCTTAATTTAAGCATGCCAAAATAAGTTTGATCCGACTCTAAAATATTTAAACCTAGTTTATGATTTTAAATAAGTTATTTCAAGTTAAAAAGGCATAAATTTAATTATTCAGTCTGATTAAAGTATTTTTGGACTGCTTTTAAGTCAGGAGGGCCCCAGGCAACTTGAACCATGGTTCATGTCGACCTGAAGGGCTAAAATCGACATGAGCCATGGCTCATGTCCATTTGGTGGCCCAAATCGACATGAGCCAAAGGTTCATGTCGATTTGGCATACCAAATCGGCATGGCTATGGTTCCATGTCGATTTGGCACACCAAATCGATATGGCCTTGACCCATGTCGATTCGGACAGCCATATCTACATGGAATTTGATTCTGAAGCATTTTTGGATTTCCTAATTAAATTAGAATCCTTTTATGCCTTGGATTAGGAAGATTAGATTTAGGTTAAGCTTGATTTTGCCTATAAATAATAAGTTTTAATACTTTAACAAGGGGGAAAAATTTTTGACGGGGGAACAAAGGAAGCAGCAGCAGTTAAAAAAGGAAACAACGAACAGAAAATGCTAGCAATTCGAGAGAGCAGGGAACAAAAACATCAAAACTATCAAACCAAAAGGCAATTGTATACGTCTGTCTTCAACTTGTTTCAACCAAGATTTACAAGCGTAAATATTGGTGGAACTTACGACCGAGGTTTGTATTCTTTCATTTAAATTGTTTTTAAGATTAAAATAATTCAATTATTCCTTTTCATTATTTTATTTTCATTTTTGTTTCAATGTTTGCTTTGATTATTTCATTGATTAAAATATCCAGTAGTCATTACCTTGTTTAATTATTTCATTGATACAAATATTCAGTAGCCATAAATCCATAATTCATTCGGATGTGTTTCTGTGTTGTTCATTCATCAAACTACATTAAACAATTTCATTGATTTCCAAAACGCATTGTTAAAATCAGTTTTAAAATTCTAGTAATCTAAAAAAAAAATCAATTCTTATGTCCTCTTAAGTTTTAAAATAGTTTTCTTTAAGCCCTTAAATGTCACAGTAACAAAAATAAGTTTTTACAACTCTAAAAACAATACTTTAACAAGGGGGACCGTCGTATGGGCTCGTCGAAGGGGTTAATATTTATTTATGTATTATAAATCTTTGTGTTTAACTTATTTTATTTAAAACCCTAATTTAGTTATTAAAATTCTAAAACTCTAATTTAAGATGCAACCCTAAACTTATACATTTATTGCTTTATTTAGTTTTAGATTTGATTATGTAGTTTATTATATGTTTTGATGATTGATTTATTTGATTTCAATTTTTGATTTATTTAATTTATCATGGATGGATGTTTTCTTTATTATTATTATTATTATTATTATTATTATTATTATTATTATTTGTTTATCTTGGTATTAATAATGCAAGAGGTATGTTTCTACTTTTTGGGTACCTCATTAGTTAAGCTTCATGTAATTTAAATTATTTTTATATTTTAGGATTAATGTAAAGGACATATTTTCACCTTTTGGTGGGTATCCTATTTAGTTTTAGACATTGGACTATGTAAGGACATATTTCCATCCTTGGATGGGTGTCCATTTATTTATTTTGTTTCAACATTACTTTGATTTTAATACAATGATGCTTTTGTTTTAATTATTGTATGTAGTATGGATTATATCATAATAATTAAGAAATCTATAATATTTAGACCTAAAAAGGAGACTGGTTCCAATGAACCAGGCATTGTGGGGGTGTTGGGTTATTCTCACATTCTCCACATGTACCCAACTTTTCGAACCCATTAGGGAATTGAGGATTCCTTAAGAATCGAGTCGTCCACCACTTTCTTTTTTTCAGCCCATTCGGGTGGTGACTCCATTTTCTCCGGGTTTAGGCCTGTGTTCTTTAAGTCCCTGAGCCTAATAGTACCGAAGTCACAAGAGCATTCCGCATGGGAGTGGGGGCAAAAATCCTCGCTCAAAAAAGGGAGAAGAACTGTTTTTCTATAAGAAGAAATGAGAAAGGGAACTATCAATCTGTCAATCAAAGCACTCAAAATGCGGTAGATGTTAATACGACTAGTTAAGGTGGAAGAAGATAGTTTTTGGAGTTGCATAAACCGTTGTCTTAGGTTTTCAATAAACTACAAAAAAAAGGTTTATTACAACCATTAGCCCTAGGCCCATTGCCAAATCCTTTGCCACTTAATTTTGATGCAAAGGCATTTTGCAAATTTCATCAGATGCAAGGGCACGAGACGGATAAATGTTTGAGGTTGAAGTATGAAATTCAAAATTTAATTGATAGTGGGAAGTTGCTCGAAACTAACAGGCCAAACATGAAGGATAATCTGTTACCAAGGTTTAACAGGGTTCCACCACCGGTGACTTTCATGATTGAGGGTGGTTTAAGTGAGAAGCTTGTCATGTCTTCTTTCCAAGATTTACATGGAGAGATGGATAAAGAAGAAGTGATCCTCAACAAGATGGAGCAAAATGAAGCTGGAAAGGAAGTAACCATTTGTGTGGTGAGCGAATTTTGAGACTCAACTGATAGTGCAACCTCTAGAGTAATTTTGATGAAAGTAATTTATTCAAGCAATTTTAAATTTGAAAAACAAGATTGTTCCAATTAAATATTAAAGAAAGTAAAATTGAAAAGCAACATTCAAGCTAAGGAAAGTTTGTTGAATTTAAGCTTCTTTTCCTTTCACATCTTCAATATTTCCATCTTGAAAGGAGGATAAGACAAAATCTTCTTCCAATCCTTTTCCCACCGTGAAGGTTGCTGGTGGAGGCACCCTGTTGAACCTTGGAAATGGATTACCTTTGGTATTGGGCTTGTCCGGCTCAGTCAACTTGCCATTATCAATTAAATTCTGGATCTCATACCTCAACTTCATACAATTGTCCGTTTCATGTCCAGGCCTTTGATGGAATTGGCAAAATGCACTAGTATCAAAGTTAGGTGGAAGAGGATTAGGCAAAGGATGAGGAGTCAAGGGTTGTAACAATCCCTTCTTTTGTAGCTTATTGAGAACCCAAGACAGTGGCTTCCCTAATTTTGAAAACTGCCTCATTCCTCCTTGACTAGTGGCATTAACATCAACTTCTTTTTGTGTGCTTTGATTGCCCCGTTGATAATTTCCTTTCTCATTCCTTCTTATTAAAAAGTGATTTTTCTCCCTTTCCCACTCTTCAATTTGTAGACTAGCTTGGAGGAAATCTTTGAAGACACGGATGAGTGTATGAGACATCCTTTCACAAAGACTTGGCAGGATGCCTCTCACGATCATCCTTATTTGATCATATTCATCGGGCCTTTTCTTGAGCAAAGCAGCCTTGTTCCTCCATCTTTTCACATAGTCAACAAAATTCTCATTTGGCCTTTGTCTTATGGACTCTACTTCCATTAAGGTAACTTCCATCTCGACATTATACCCATATTTTTGGATGAAGGCTTTGTAAAGCAGATCCCAACTCTTTTGTGTTCCATCATCTAAAGTATTGAACCAATTTTGGACAACAGGGTCTAATGAGAGCATAAAGTACCTTAGAGTTTGAGCCTTAGTAGCTCGGGCAGACTGCATAGCAGTGATATACTGCTTCACATGGAGATGAGGATTTTCGGTGCCATTGTACTTTGCAAAGGATGGCATCTTAAACTTGTACGGGACTTCTTCATCTTGTTCAAATAGTTTATAAATCTCGGACATCTCTTCATTTTTCAACTTCTTCTCAAATTTCTTTTCTAAATCGGCAATCATCTTTTCAACATCGGGTGTCTCGGTCTTTTCAATAGTGGCCTTCTCAACAACCTTCGACTCCTTTTTCTCTTGAAGATCTTGGTAATATTGAGCCCAATCATCATCATCAATGATTACCTTATCATCATCAAAAGCTACTTCATTAACTTTAGCTTTCCCCTTGACTTTCTTGGTGCTAGCAGATGTTTCGGCATTGTTTCCTAAAATTGCAGCTAGTTGATTCTTTATGGTCTCAGCTAGGGCCTCTTTTATTTCTTCCATATTGGCAATGAGGGCTTCATCCACCATTCTTTGAATTTGTTCAGGCTCCATTGTTTTTGGTGAGCAAGTGATTGAGTCGTTGCTAGACACTTTGTCACCGGCGTAGGTCGGATTGTTGTAAGCTTTTGAACTATCATAATCCAAGGCTGTGAGCCATAGAGGATCAATGATATGAGATGCAAATGTATGCATGTATGCATGTATGCACAAACAAATAAGGATAAATAGGACGTTCCTTCCAACCTTATAACATCCGCACACGAATGGCGAGTCTCTTTTCCTAGGCATATGGTTGACAAAATACCAACATGGGGTATCTTGCTTTCGAATAATTCCCTCGGACGTTTCAACCAATAGCTATATTTTCAAAAATGGGAATCAATCCATGATAATTCCTATTAATTAGGTTTTAATCCATTCAACCAACTATAATAGCTTTTATGCTATATTGGATTAAAACTAAATTAAGAGGTTTATTATAGATAGATTTCTCACTTGAAAAAGTAACTAATGATTCATGCCAAAAACAAGCCCATGGTTAGTTTGTTCATAGTGTAAACTAGGCCCACAATTGATTTTTGGTATTTCATAATTGACCTAAATATTTTTGCAAGCTCTTTGTAAAAAATGGTTGGGTGAAAATAGTTTTGTTTCTAAGCCCATTGTAAAAGATATTAGAAAAATGGATTTTGGGCTTAGTAATTGGGTCATGGGCCAAAAAATTTTTGACTTGTTTTTAGAAAAATCTTATGTCCAAAGACCATCTTGAAAAATTTTGAAAATAGCTTTGGTCTTTTGGACTTTAAAGAAAAATTTATTTTGAGCTTGCAAATGTACTTGAGTAATATTAGAAAAAGAACAAACCAAATAAGCTATGATTTAGACTAAGATAAACTAACCATAGTCAAACAACATGCATTTGGGGTAAAGCCTAAGGAAAGTAACTAGGCCAATTACATGAGCTTTAGTCTTTGGGTGAAAAGGCTTAGGTTCTCATAGCAAGTATATACCAAATGGTACGAGGCTATGAGTGGTTATGCCATGCTCGATCTCCATACCTTGAGTGAAAGTATGGTATCCCTTACATAACACAACACGGGTAACACTGGATTCCTAACTCACGCACACGATGCAATCTAAGATGATGCAATGGATAATATTATTATAAGAAAGAATAGAATAATATAAAGACCAACGAAATCAACTTCTCTTGTCCCTAGTGGAGTCGCCACTGTGAGCGGGAATTTTCGCCCCCACTCCTGGTGGAATGGTTCTTGCGACTTCGGCACTATTTAGGCTCAGGGCCTTAGAGAACACGGACTTAAGTCCGGAGAAAATGGAGACGCCACCCGGACGGGCCGAAAAAAAGAAAGGGGTGGATGACTCGATTCCTAAGGAATCCCTAACCCCCTAATGGTTCGGAAAGTTGGGTACGTGTGGGGAAGGTGAGAAACGGCCCAGCACCCCCACAACGCCCGGTTCATTGGAACCAGCCTCCTTTACAGGTCTTAACATTATAAAATTCTTAAATATAACAATATTATCCATACTACACACAATAAAAAGAAAGCATCATTATATTATAATTAAAGCAATGTCCAAACAAAACAAAACAAATAAATGGACACCCATCCGAAGATGGAAACATGTCCTTACATCACATGCCTAGATAGGACACCCACCAAAAGGTAGAAACATGCCCTTTACATAGGTTCTAAAATAGAAACGCAAAGTAAATTACATGATATTTAACTAATGAGGTACCCACCAAGTGGAAACATACATCTTACAACTTTTGGAAATCTAAATTAATCATAAATAAATCATTCATCAAAGGTATTAAATATCAATAGAAAATAAACATCCATCCATGATAAATAAAATAAACCAAGCATTGAACTTACATAAATTAAAGCATATAAAATAAATCAAAACATAATCAAATATGGAATTGAATAAAGCAAATAAAAGTCCAATTATAGCTACTGTGACATTTTATGGAATTAAAATATATTAGGGTTTTATGTTTTAAAAGGTTGGTAAGACTCTTTGATTAACTAAATTAATATTTGAATGGTGAAATCATGAAACTAGGGTTTTAGACACTTTGAAATACTTTTGATTTGTGGTTTTAAATGATGATTTCAAGCTACTATGTAAAATTTAAAGTATTTATATTTTTATGGTTTTTAATGTTTTAAAGGATCAAGGTTTAGAAAAAATTAAGGTTTAAGGTTTTAAAGGAGTTAGAGTTTATTATTTTAGGTTTAGAAGTTGAATTATGGTTTTAGGATTTAAAATTAGGGTCTCGGGTGATGAATTTGAATTAGGATTTAGAAAGACAATTGATGATTTCATGAGGTTTTATGAATTTAAACAAACGGATTAAAGTTTTTATAAATAGAAAAGATATTTTGTTAAAGCTTTTTGAAAGAAACAGAACCTAGTTTAAAGTTTTGAAAGAAATAGAATCAAATATTGGTTTTGTTGAAAAATATGTTTAATTAAGGTTTTAAGATTTTGAAAAGGTAAAAATAACAATTTTAAGTCTTTTTGGAAAATAAAGTAACGTATTAATGTTTTTAACTTTGGAAAAACTAAATTAAAGTTCTAAGGTTTTTGATTTAAAAAACAAAATTTCATAGTTTATGCTACTGTGAAAAAATAAAACAAAAAAGAATTTAATACATACCTCCTTTTGTTGATTCTCCAAAAATAATTCTTCTTGGATGAACAAGAACAAAGACAGTTGCTGCCTTTGAATTGCTTAAATCGTGTCCCTGCTATTCAAAAAAAAAAGAAATTGAATTGCTCCTTTTCCTTCACTGATTCGGTTTCAAATTTTCAAGCTACTGTCCCTTTCGGCCTCCTTTTTTTTATGTTTAGTCCATATTTATAGAATTTTATATCCTTCATTCCTAATTATTCATGGCATCTTTATTGAATAAGAAAAGGAAACCAAAACCTAATTGTATTAGGTTTCAGAAAATTTGCGTCGGAAAAATTTCGCTGGCAAAAAAAAACTGCTGCTGAAAACTGCGCTGGCGAAAAAATCTGCTGCAGCTGGCTGCGGCAGCGCACGCAGAACGGGCCCGTAGGCCATTTCGCCCGCAGGAAATTCCTACGGGCGAAATGCCCACGGGCCCACGCTGACTTTCGGCCGCCGATTTTTCCGTCGCCGATTTTTTTTTGTTATTTTTTTGTTATTTTTGAATTTTTATTCATTTTACCATTTTTTACTTAAATAAATATTAAAATTAATTAAGATACCATAAAAATTATTTTGGACTAACTAAAACATATTGGACAACACAAAAATTATTTTGGACTAATTAAAATATATTGGACCGGACCAGGTCAAAAATTAAGGATCTACAGTATCTAATTTTCATTAATAAAAAATAAAATTAAACAAATAAAAAAATAACAAAAAAATCGGCGATCGAAAGTCAGCGCGGGCCCGTGGGCATTTCGCCCGCAGGAGTTTCCTACGAGCGAAATGGCCCGCAGGCCCATTTCGCCCTCTACGACAGCTTTTTTGCCAGCGCAATTTTTCCGCAGCAGTTTTTTTTGCCGGCGTAATTTTTCTGCAGCAGTTTTTTTTCCCCAGCAAAATTTTTCCGACTCAAATTTTTCGAAACCTAATGCAATTAGGTTTCGGTTTCCTTTTCTTATCAATATTAACTTCCGTGAATAACTAGGAAAGAACCATAAAATTCTTCTATAAATAAGACCAAAAACAACACAAAAAAGGAGGGAGAAATCGGAGGAGAAATAGGAACAAAATTGGATCCGAAACTGAGTAGGAAAGGCAGTAAATCAATCCAATTTTTTTTTAGAGCAGAAAAACAATTCAGGCAATTCAAAGCAGCAAAACTTATCTTTGTTTTTATTCATCCAAGAAGAAATTTTTGCTGGAACCAACAAACGAAGGTATGCATCAATTGTTTAAATTTTATTCTTCACAGTAGCTAAATCATCCCATTATTTCTTTTAATTCAAAAACTTTAAAACCTCAATTCACTTTTTCCAAGGTTTAAAAATCTTAATTCGTTGCTTTGTTTTCCAAAAAGATTGAAGTTATTAGTTATGTTTCTTTAAAACCCCAAAACCAAAATTTGTTTTCCAAATTTTCAAAACCCTAAATTGTGTTCTGTTTCTTTCCAAAAGCCCTAAAAACATATTTTTTGCTTTTATAAACTTTAAATCATTTGGTATTTTCATAAAACTTCATAAAATTGTCAATTGTTTTTCCAAATTCTAAAAACCAATTCATTATCCGAAACCCTAATTCAAAAATCCTAAAACCCTAATTCAATTCCAAAACTCAAAACAGTGAACCCTAACCCTTTAAAACCTTAAATCCTAATTTTTTCTAAACCCTAATCCTTTAAAACTTTAAAAATCATATAAACACAAATGTTTAATTTTACACAATAAGCTTAAAACCATAATTCAATGAATAACCGTAAACTATAAATCTAAGAATTTTAAAGTGTTCAAACCCTAATTTCATGATTTTACATCACAAACTTTAATTTGGTTAATCAAAGAATTTTACCAACTTTTAAAACATAAAACCTTAATCTATTTTAATCCCTTTAAAAACTCACAGTAGCCTAATTCCACAAATTCTAAAACCCTAAACACATGAAATAAAGATCCCAAAATGGAAACAGTAGCCATAATTTAGATTTTTATTTTTCTTATTCAATTCTATATTTGATTATGCTTTGATTTATTTTATATACTTTAATTTATTTAAGTTCAATGCTTGGTTTATTTAATTTATCATGGATGGATGTTTACTTTTTATTGATATTTAATACCTTTGATGAATGATTTATTTATTATGAATGGTTATTTACTTTTATCAATTTATTTAGATTTCCAAATGTTGTAAGAGGTATGTTTCCACTTTGCGGATATCTCATTAGTTAAATATCATGTAATTTAAATTGCTTTTCTAATTTAGAACCAATGTAAAGGGCATATTTCTACCTTTCGGTGGGTGTCCTATTTAGGCATGGGATGTAAGGACATGTTTCCATCCTTGGATGGGTGTCCATTTATTTGCTTTGTTTGGACATTGCTTTGATTTTAATATAATGATGCTTTCTTTTAATTATTGTGTGTAATATGGATAATGTTGTTATACTTAAGAATTTTATAACATTAAGACCTGTAAAGGAGGCCGGTTCCAATGAACCGGGCGTTGTGGGGGTGTTGGGCCATTTCTCACCTTCCCCACACATACCCAACTTTCTGAACCCATCAGGGGGTTGGGGATTCCTTAGGAATCGAGTCATCCACCCCTTTCTTTTTTCCCAGGCCGTCCGGGTGGCAACTCCATTTTCTTCGGACTTAGGTCTGTGTTCTCTAAGGCCCCGAGCCTAAACAGTGCCAAAGTCGCAAGAACCATTCCACCGGGAGTGGGGGCGAAAATCTCCGCTCACATATTTGTCCAAGTTGGTGGAGGCTATCCCTGCTAGGACCAATGATGCTAACATTATTTTCAAAATTTTGAAGGAATACATCTTATTTAGGTTTAGAACCCTTAAAGTGATATTCAGAGATGGAGAAAGCAACTTTTACAACAAGTGGTTCGAAAAGCCGATGACCATGATGGGTATTTGGCATAAAGTGGCAACTCCCTACCATCCTATGAGCGGGGATTTTCACCCCTACTCCCGATGGAATGGTTTTTATGACTTCGGTACTGTTTAGGCTCAGGGCCTTAGAGAACACGGGCCTAAGCCCGGAGAAAATGAAGTTGCCCCTAGATGGGCCGAAAAAAAGAAAGGGGCGGATGACTCAATTCCTAAGGAATCTCCAACCCCCTAATAGGTTCAAAAAGTTGGGTACATGTGGGGAAGGTGAGACATGGCCCGTCACCCCAACAACGCCCGGTTCATTGGAACCGGCCTCCTTTTCAAGTCTTAATATTATAAAATTTTTAAATATAATGATATTATCCATACTACATGCGATCATAAGAATAAATAAATACTTTATTAAAATCACAACAATGTCCAAATAAAATAAATAAATGAACACCCATCCAAGGATGGAAACATGTCCTTACATCATCCATATCTAAAACTTAATAGGACACCCACCAAAAGGTGAAAACGTGTCCTTTACATTAATTCCAAAATATGAAAATAATCTAAATTACATAAAGATTAAATAATGAGGTACCTATAGACCTTTAATTTTTGACTCAGTCCGGTCCGTTATTTTTTATATAGTCCAAAATAATTTTTGTGGTATTTTAATTAAGTAATATGTATTTTAGTAAAAATGGTGAAGTTAATAAAAAATATAATAATAAAAATAATAATAATAAAAATAATAATAAAAAATAAAAATAAAAAATCGTCGCCAAAGGTCCAATTGGTCGCTCGCAATTTTCTCCAAATTCCCTCACAGCTCGCAGTAGTCTTTTTTTGCCAGCGAAATTTTTCAACGTAATTTTTTCTGAAACCAAATTCTATTTGGTTTTGGTTTCTTTTTCCTAATTAATTATAGTTTCCTTAAACAATTAGAACTAGGTTTATAATTTTTCCTATAAATAACCCTTTAAAACTAAAAATTGGGGGAGGAATTTTGGACGAGGACTTGGATCAAAAAAAAAAACTTGGACTTTGAACTGGAACTGGGAGATCGAATAGTGAGATTTTGATTAGGTGATCGAAACTTGGATTATAGAAAACCCTAGCAATAAGCTTGCAATCAACAATTGATCAAAGGTAGCAACCTTGTCTTTGTCCTTGTTCATCCAGAAAGCAATTTTTGGTGGAACCAACGAACGGAGGTTTGAATCTCTATTTTCTTTACTTATTTCTTTACAATAGCTTCATCACTCAAATTGAATAAATTGTTTCTTATGTTTCTTCTAAAACTTAAAACCCTAAAATGTTTCTTCTAAACCTTAAAATCCTAAATTGTTCCTTCTATTTCCAAAAAATCCTAAAAGGTACTTTTCTGTTTCCAAAAAACCTTAAGAACCCTAATTTGCTTCTTTTGTCTCTAAAAAACCCTAATTCATTTCGTTTGTTTCCAAAAACCTTAAATAGTTTCTCCTATTTCCAAAAACTTTTAAAAACCCTAAACTGTTTTTCTCTAACTTTTTCTGAAATTTCCAAATGTTTTGCTAAATCTCTAAACTCTAACTTATTTTATAGTTTCTGAAAATCATAATTACTTTTATAAAACTCTAAACTGTAATCTCAAATCCTAAAACCAAATATGTCTTCTAAAATACCAAAACCCTAATTCTCTCAAAACTAATATGGTAAACCCTAATCTTTCTAAACCCTAGTTCTTAAAACCTTAAAATCTTATAAATCCAAACCTTAAAACTCAATACAGTAAGCCTAAAATCACAATCCAATAAACATCAATTATAAACTTAATATCTTAAGATTCTAAAACCCTAATTTCATAATGTTACCCCTAAACCCTAATTTGATTCATGAAACCATAATCCACTCAAATTTTCTTAAACCTTTACAGTAGGTTAAACAAATAATAATAATACTAAAATCCCAAAACCCTAAACATGAATTAAAGAATTTTAAATAGAAACAGTAAACCCTAATTTGTATCTTTACTTGCTTTATTTTAAGATTGGATTATGTACTTCATTATATGCTTTAATGCTTGATTTATTTAATTTTAATGCTTAATTTATTTAATTTATCATGGATGAATGTTTTCTTTATCGCCATTATTTGTTTGTTTTAGTATTGAAAGTGTAAAAGGTATGTTTCCAATTAGTGGGTACCTCATTAATTAAATATCATGTAATCTAAATTGCTTTTATATTTTGGACCAATGTAAATTATATGTTTCTACCTTTTGGTGGGTGTCCTATTTAGTTTAGACATGGATGATGTAAGGACATAATTCCCTCCTCGGATGGGTGTCCAATTATTTGCTTTGTTTGGACATTGCTTTGATTTTAATATAATGATGCTTTATTTCAATTGTTGCATGTAATATGGATAATATTGTTATATTTAAGAATTTTATAATATTAAGACCTGTAAAGAAGGCCAGTTCTAATGAACTGGGCGTTGTGGGGGTGCTGGGCCATTTCTCACCTTCCCCACACGTACCCAACTTTCCGAACCCATTAGGGGGTTAGGAATTCCTTAGGAATTGAGTCATCCACCCCTTTCTTTTTTCCGGCCCATCCAGGTGGTGACTCCATTTTCTCCGGACTTAGGTCCGTGTTCTCTAAGGTCCCGAGCCTAAATAGTGCCAAAGTCGCAAGAACCATTCCACCGGGAGTGGGGGTAAAAATCTCCGCTCACAGTGGTGACTCCACTGGGGATAAGAGAAGTTGATTCTGTTGGTCTTTATATTATTCTATTCTTTCTTATAATGATATTATCCATTGCATCATATTAGATTGCATCGTGTTCGTGAGTTAGGACGTCCGTGTTACACGTGTTGTGTTATGTAAGGGATACCATACTTTCACTCAAGGTATAGAAATCGATCATGGCATAACCACTCGTAGCCCCGTACCATTTGGTATATACTTGCTATGGAAACCTAAGCCTTTCAACCCAAAGACTAAAGCTCATGTAATTGGCCTAGTTACTTCCCTTAGGTTTTACCCCAAATGCTTATTGTTTGACTATGGTTAATTTATCTTAGCTTAAATCATGGCTTATTTGGTTTATTCTTTTTCTAATATGACCTAACTACATTGTAAGCTCAAAATAATTTTTTTCTTTAAAGTCCAAAAGACCAAAACTATTTTTAAAACTTTTCAAGAGGGTTTTTGGACATAAAACTTTTCTAAAAACAAATCTAAAATTCTTTGCTCATGACCCAAATACTAAGCCTAAAATCTATTTTTTTTTTCTAAAACTTTTTTTACAATGGGCTTAGAAACAAAATTATTTTCATCCAAAAGAGCTTACAAATATTTAGGTCAATTATGAAATACCAAAAATCAATTGTGAGCCTAGTTTATACTAAGAATAAATTAACCACGGGCTTGTTTTTGGCATGAATCATTAGTTACTTTTTCAAGTGAGAAATCTATCTATAATAAACCTCTTAATTTAGTTTTAATCCAATATAGCATAAAAGCTACTATAATTGGTTGAATGGATTAAAACCTAATTAATGGGAATTATTATGAACTGATTTCCATTTTCAAAAATATAACTATTGGTTGAAACGTCCGAGGAAAATATTCAAAAATAAGATATCCCATATTGGTATTTTGTTAACCATATACTGGTGAGCGCGAGCCTAAAGCTATAGCAATACTGCAAGTGCACGGGTTGCCAAAGTAATAAAGTAGTGAGTGAGTTATCATTCCACTGAGGACAAGGTCAAGTACTAGTGCAAATCTTAACTGTTGTTTAGCAAATTAATAGTTTTTGTAATGTTTTATAACTAAAGACAGCTAACTTAATGAATGCAAGTAAAGATAAAGTGTTGTGTAAAAAGGTTTGATGATAAAAATGCTATCCAAATATTGAATCCCCCTAGCCACCACTATATTTATGAACCTCAATTTGATTAAATCACATAATAGAGTTGAATTGGCATTCCTCTAACTTAGACTAAAACCTCTCTCGAGTGAATTAATCCCTAATCACTAAGTAGAGTGTCGGAATCTCTTCTCAAACACAATTAAATAGATCTTGCATTAAGAACAAGGAACTATAAACCAAAGGATCTTGTAAGTCTATCTCTAGCACTCCAATCAATCCTCAACTCTTATGAGTATTCAATTCATATCAAGCTTTCTCAAGTCAATAATATGAAAATTTTAACCAATCAATAAGCATGCTATTATCAATTGGAAATAAATCACTAAGCATCATAAGAATAAAACAACTCCATCAATTAAAAATATTCAATCATACAAATAAGATAGGGTTCATCAATATCAAGATAAAGAATGAGTTAGTTCATGTTCAATACTCTTAATACAATAACAACAATAACAACATTAAAATAAATTGAAAGAGACAGTAGAAAAACCCCTTGTGAAGATGCCATGAGTAGGATTACTAGTCTTCCTCCTAGCTCCACTTGGGTGTATGATGAAGAGCTCAAGCCCTCTTCATTTGTTGAAGCTTGCCAATGGAAGATGGAGATGATGGAGAGGATAAAAATGGAGGATGAAGATGAAGAGTCAAGGAGAGTGTCACTCCCTCCTTGCCCAAATCGTGTATGCCCAAAGCCTCCTCTAATCTCAGCCCAAAACACCTTCTCCCTGTCTCTGTTCTCTGTATCCTCTTCTTCTCTTTTAAATCATTCAAAGCTCAAAACCCATACCTTCCAACTCACACCACTCTCCATTGTCTCCCACCTTCTCCTTGTTTAATATTTCTTCCCATCAATTAGGCTAGCTTTTCTTTTCTTTAATCTTTCTTTTGGCAAAAGCAAGTTGTTTGTCCCCCACTTTCTCCTCAATCCATGCAAAAGAATTCAAGGTTTTTATAGGTTACACGGCCAAGCCATGAGTGGCTTGGCCGTGTCTCTCATTTCTCTTTGGGACACGGCCAACTAGCTTGGCCGTGTCCATCACTGCCTCTCTTTCTTCTTTTCTTTTCTTTGTTCTTCAAGGAGTGACACGGCCAAGCTTGTGGCCGTGTCATGTGGGTGTGTCACCTTCTGCTTCTAGCTTTGTCAATTCTTTTCTTTGTTTCCAATGGGTGACACGGCCAAGCTCCTGGCCATGTCATGTGACACAGCCAGTGACTTGGCCGTGTCATGTGATGGTGTCAGCTTCTGCCTTCATTTCTTTGGTTTCTTGGTTTTGCTCTTTAGGTGAGACATGGCTAGTGGCTTGGCCGTGTCTTCTGGCTGTGTTAACTACTGCCTTGAAGTTCTTTTGAGGGACATGGCCAAGCTTGCTTTGGCTTGGCCATGTCTTGTTTGATTCATGCTCTTTCTTCATTGTTTTGATCATCCAAGGGAGTTTTTGCACTTTAACCTAAAACAAATACTTAAAACAAACTTTAAAAAAAAATCAAATGAAACATTAACTAAAAACACATAAAAATTATACTAAAAACAAGTTTAAAATTGATCTCATCAAATACCCCACACTTAATTCCTTGCTTGTCCCCAAGCAAGATTAAAATCAAAACAACTAAACACGATAAATTTTTAAAGTTCAAGAGTTATAAAAAAAATGTTTCAAGATTTCCATATTCCTAAATCCGCAATCAATATCAAACCGAACAAAATCGATACCCATGCAATTTAGTGGTTTTTCCATGCATAACCTATGCTTGTCACTCCCTCACCAACTCTTAGAAAGTGTTTGATCAAGGTGGTGTTTACACTCATAACAATCAATGAAAGATTATTGCCATAGGCTTGCTTGTCGATCAAATCTCCACTACCTAATTACAATCAAGCATCAATCAAAAGGTCTTTTATTGGGTTGTAATGGGGTTAAGGTAGAGGCATGACATTTAGGAAATGTGAGCTTAATCATTAAGTTCAAGAGCACTTCAAGAATGAAGTAACCGATCATATGTATAACCCAACGATCTCAAAACACCTTCCTCTTATCTACCCCTTGACATTAAAGAACTTTTCAAGGGAACTCACTTATTACATCTTGCAATGATTATTCCAAACATATTCCAACCCTTTCAACAAGAACAACAATTATTCTTATTATTTTTCTTCTTTTTATTTGATTTTTTTTTATATTTTGCTTTGCAATCTTAAACCTACTAAATTTAACCCCACACTTAATTCGACACAACACTCGGTCGTAAACGCTCTTAAAATGCTCTTGACCTAATGAAAGGGTAAGAGACAAAATAGCATGATTCAAAGTTGGTAGTGTTGCGAAGAAGAAAGAAAAGGAAAAATGAAATAGGATCAAAATTGGCTAACTAAGGTTAAAAATAGGGTTGGTCTTTTTAAGCCAAAGTGGTTTCACCTAATTGCCTTAATCATCTTGATGCCTAATTAAAATTTTTATGTAATCTTAAAATGCATGTCAAAGCAAGTTCTAGCAAGTCATCAATCAAAGATGTTCACCCATAGTAAGAATAATAAGTTGATGGCCCAATTTCTCATTAGGTTAAAGGCAATGCAAGGAAAAACCAACAAAATTGACAATAAGTATCAATTCTACTCAATTCTCAAATTCATGCTTCAAAAATTCAAAGGTCATCAATCAACAATTTATAACAATTGAACTTTCCAAAATTCATTTATTCAAAGAAAAACATCAACTAAACCTAAACAAAAATAACTTAAAAGTAAAATACAACTAATACTTAAACAAAAATAACTTAAAAGTAAAAATACAAAATGCACTCCACACTTAAAAATTGACATTGTCCTCAATGTGAGCATGCATAAACAAATAGAGAGTTCAGATGAAACCTGATTTCCATCTTTCCCATATGCGATATGTAGGGCTCCTTCCTCCCATAATACAATTGTAGCCCAGGATTGAGAGGATGGACATCATGCAACTTCGAAATGTGCCCAATGTATTACAAAGCCTAGGTAGTATCCTTGGATGAGCAAATGGCCAATGAGAACTCATGAAGGCTGTCTTGGGGTGGTCTTCCAATGCTATAGGAACTTGGTAAAAATATTCTTCATTATGAAACATGGTTATATTCATTTTTTGTTCTTTCTCGCTCTCGAAAGTGGGAGGGATGATCATTGGTTGCATATTGTTCTCCCCAACCAAAACATATTTCAAAATTTTTAGGGTCTTTTGAAGTTCAACCAAGTTTGGTTGAATCTCTTTCTCATCCTCTTTAGCAATTTGAAGTTTCCTCTCAACAACCTCATCATTTAATATTAATTTGCTCTCCTCAATTTCTAAATTGGAAATATTAGGCTCTACTTCTAAGGTCATGGCTACCTTAATCTTATCTACACTATCTTCACTATAGGACATGTCATAGAGTTTAGGAATATGCATACCTTGTTTCTCTTCCTCCAGCCTACATGAGAATGAAATTGGTGGCATAAAAGGATTTGGAGGTTCATGCAATTCTATCCAAGTTGATGTTTCCAAATTCTTCTCCTCCTTTGATTAACTCAGCTCCTCTATGTTGGGTTGGATCTCCTCGCCATTTTCTTCTTGATTAGTCCCTGCATCAAAGGAATCACAAAAATTGTTATATATTACCTGTTCATTCCTCAAATTTGTGATTACCTCAATTTGCTCCAATTGGCTAGGAAATTCCTCCTTTTGGTGTGCTTGGGGTTGATGTGCCAGCTGCCCAACTTGAGCTTCTAACCTCTTCCATGATTCTTGCAAAGATTCAAACCGCAAATTATCTTCCACTATGTATTGCTTGCATTGAGCTTGATGTTTCTTGGTATTTTGAATGAAGACATTCAATCTTTCCTCCAAAGTGAGTTTCTTAGATTGATCTATATTTTGTGGGCTATTTTGAATGAAGGCATTCAATCTTTCCTCCAAAGTAGGTTCCTTAAGGTGATCTTGATTCAACGTGTGTTTTTGAATATAGGAATTTAATTTATCCTCCAATGTGGGTTCCTTAAGGTGGTCTTGGTTTGAAAATTGTTCTTGAAAGTAAGAACTTCCTTGATAAGGCTGAAAAAATTATTAAGGTGGAATGTACTGCTGATTTTCCCAAGAAAAATTTGGGTGGCTTTCCCAGCTTGGATTATAGGAATTGGAATATGGGTCATTACCACCCAATTGCTGGAAACTTTGGTAGTCATATTCTTCCTCTTGCCATTCTTGGTATCGTTCGAAACCAAATGAACATGTATTGGCACTATGTCCTGCATTGCCACATGCTGCACATACCATGTCAGAATTATAGTCCCTATCATAAATTCTCCCATACTGTGAAAACTTTATCTTTACAACAAAAAGAACACTTAACAATTTAAAGAAAAACAAACAAACAATTAAAAAGAAACAAATTCAAACACAACAAACAAATAATTCAAAGAAAAAAACAAACAATTCACAAAAAACAAACAAGCAGTCTTGATTCAAATGAAAATAAAACTAAAACAACAGTCTTGATTATATTACTAATATTGAAACCGTTGTCCCCGGCAGCGGCGCCAAAAACTTGGTGCGCGCGAACCTAAAGCTATAGAAATACCGCAAGTGCACGGGTCGCCCAAGTAATAAAGTAGTGAGTGAGTTATCGTTCCACTGAGGACAATGCAAGTACTAATGCAAATCTTAACTGTTGTTTAGCAAATTAATAGTTTTTGTAATGTTTTATAACTAAAGACAACTAGCTTAATGAATCCAAGTAAAGATAAAGCGTTGTGTAAAAAGGTTTGATGATAAAAAATCTATCCAAATATTGAATCCCCCTAGCCACCATTATATTTATGAACCTCAATTCGATTAAATCACATAATAGAGTTGAATTGGCATTCCTCTAACTTAGACTAAAACCTCTCTCAAGTGAATTAATCCCTAATCACTAAGTAGAGTCCCAGAATCTCTTCTCAAACACAATTAAATAGATCTTGCATTAAGAACAAGGAACTATAAACCAAAGGATCTTGTAAGTCTATCTCTAGCACTCCAATCAATACTCAACCCTTACAAGTAGTCAATTCATATCAAGCTTTCTCAAGTCAATAATATGAAAATTTCAACCAATCAATAAGCATGCTATTATCAATTGGAAATAAATCACTAAGCATCATAAGAATAAAACAACTTCATCAATTTAAATTATTCAATCATACAAATAAGCTAGGGTTCATCAATATCTAGATGAAGAATGAGTTAGTTCATGTTCAATACTCTTAAAACAACAACAACAATAACAACATTAAAATAAATTGAAAGAGACAATAGAAAAACCCCTTGTGAAGATGCCATGAGTAGGATTACTAGTCTTCCTCCTTGTATTATCCCAATGTGTGCCCTAGAAGTTTGGATATATTTTGTTGTTTGATTTGAATTAAATGTATATATGTTTTTGCAAAGGAGATGATTGTGTTAATGGAATGTATATGTTGTATATATGTTAATATATATAACATATAAGTTGGTCAAATGGAGAGTCAAGGGAAGAAGATATTTTTAATTTGGGATGAGTGAAATTACTAAATAGGGCATGTGGATGAAGGGTAGTTAGAACAAGTGAGAAGAGGATATGTTGGTAATTGTCTTTTTAGAATTGCTTGGTGGAGATTTAAAGAGATGATAATTTGACTTGTCTTTATCATCTTTTCTTCTTTTCCCTTATGGTGGCCGGCTCATCCAAAGACAAAAGGGAGCAAGAGAGCAAGAGAGGATCTTGAAGTTCTAAGCTCAAATTGAAGAAAGAATCAAAGGATTAAGTTGGAGATTTGTGAAATTTCTTCAATTAAAGTAAGTACTCTCTTGTTTTCCTTTGTTCTTTTTGAAGTGGTGTTTGAAGTGAGTTTTGAATTGTTAGTAATATGATTAGTTGTGCTTGTGGTGTGTTTTTAAGTGTTGAAAGTGATTGTAAGTAAAGAAGTTATATTATTGTTGATATTGGAAGTGTTGGTTTTGGTTTGAAGATGGTAAGTTATGAGTGATGTTGGTTTTTAGGGTTTTGAAGTGGTAAGAGATTGAATGTGTTGTTAATGTGCAAATTGTGATGAATATGTAAAATATGTGTTTAGAACATTGATTACATTCATTTGAATTAAGTTATCTTGTGTATAATGAAATTGAGTGCAACCAAAGGAGATTTGGACATGTTTAGGGTTTCAATTCATGAGTGACACGGCCAATTCATGAGAGACACGGCCAAGCCAAGGAAATTTGGGCCGTGTTGGATTGATTTTGGAGAGACACGGCCGTGTCCCATGCCCGTGTTTGTTACTGCCAAATTTGTGTTGAGAGACACGGCCACAAGCTTGGCCGTGTCCCTCAAATGTGTTAGTTAATGTTTCTATTCTTTATTCTTCTTACATTGTTTTGATTCTCCAAAGGTATTTATGTACCTAAACCTAAACATAAACACACTTAAAACAATAATGATCCAAACAAATGTATGTGGAAGATTCTAAATCCATGAATAATGTAAATTGTTATGTGTATATATATGATGAAATAGGAAATGTGAAATATATGATGATCATTGAAAAAGTATATGCAATGCCATTGATTGTGTATACTTGAGTGAGGAATTGATCAATGTGAATCTTGTGAATGGTAATGTGTATAAGAATAATGTACTTTGAAATGCTATATTAATGAGGCTATATGTATAATATGAATGGAGATATGAAATGGTATGAGGCCATTGTGATTTGGCTATGATGATTCCATTGAAAGAAAATAAGGCATGTTTGCCTAATTGATGATGAGAATTGAGAATGAGATAATAAATGAATTGTGTGTCTAATGTGTTATTCATTTTCAGAGTTTTGTTGTTGGTGGCATGCCTATTGGTAACATTCTCTTGAAGTTAGGTTGGATTTGATCCTTGAAGCCTAATTGAGATGTTACAACCCTTGAAGCTAGGTTGGGTTGGTTCTTGAAGCCAAGTTGGGTTGATACTTAGCATGCTTTGTTCCCCTTGAAGCTTGGTTGAACCTAATACTTGAAGCCTAGTTGGGTTTATGATAATGATAAATGTGATCATAAAACCAAAGCACTAACTCTGAAAATTGAATGGCATATTAGAGTGTGTTGGGCCCATGCTTGTCTTTGTATATAATGTGATTCTTGAATGGTAAAATCAATGAAACTATGAAGATGTAATATGAATATTGTTATGACATTGAATGTAGTATGATGTGGTAATGTGATGTGCTTCTATGTGTATGCTTTATGAAATATAAAGGTGTGATGTTAGCTTTTCACTTATGATGTTAACTTTATGATTTAGATGTGTAACATTACTTTGCCTTAAAGTATAATGTTGGTATATTTTGTACTACTAAGCCGATGGCTTAGCGCGATAGTGTTTGATCGCGCAGGTGACAGAGTTGAACCTGAGAGCTCCTCGAGACCAAGTGAGACTAGACATTGAGGATTTTTCTTTTGGGACTTAAAGATCAGAGAAGTGCTGCCAATAATGTATATATATATTCTATGTTTTGTAAACTTTAATTTATAACATATTTGTAATAACTTCCACTGTAAATTATTAAACATTTTATATATAGTGTCTTTTGGATTTCTTTTATTTGTTTGAGGTTGGTTTCACTTATTTACAAAGATATTTGTTGTGTCTTTTAAAACCGTGGCATTTTCTATATTCAGTATACGTATATTACGATCGTTTAAGCATGCTTGGTACGTATACAGGGTATAGAGGTGTTACACTCCTAGCTCCACTTGGGTGTATGATGAAGAACTCAAGCCCTCTTCATTTGTTGAAGCTTATGGTGCGTGCTGCTATGGCTATACCACAAGTGCACGGGTCGCCCAAGTAATATAGTAGTGAGTGAGTTATCGTTCCACTGGGGACGAGGCCAAGTACTAGTACAAATCTTAACCGTTGTTTAGCAAATTAATAGTTATGTGATGCTTTGTAACTAAAAACAACTAATTTAATAACTGAAAATAAAGGGTAATTAAAGGTTGTGCAAAAAGGATTGATAATAATAATACTATCCAGATATTGAATCCCCCTAGCCTCAATAATATTTATGATCAATCAATTCAGCTAAATCATTTAATAGATTTGAGTTGGCATTCCTCTAAATTAGACTAAAACCTCTCTCGAGTGGATTAATCCCTAGTTACTAAGTAGAGTGCTGGAATCTCTTTTCAAACACAATTAAATAGGTTTTGCATTAAGAACAAAGAACTATAAACCAAAGGATCTTGTAAGTCTATCTCTAGTACTCCAATCAATCCTCAACCCTTATGAGTATTCAATTCATATCAAGTTTTCTCAAGTCAATAATAAAAACATAGCAACCAATCAATAAGCATGCTATTATCAATTGGAAATAAATTATTAAGCATCATAAGAGTAAAACAACTCAATCAAATGATTCAACTAAATATAATTATTCAATCCATACAAATAAGCTAGGGTTCATCAATATCTAGATAGAGAATGAATTAGTTCATGTTCAAAACCAGAAAAACAGAACAAGAGAAATGAGTAAAAGAGACCAAACAATCCATGGTGAATAATTTGTATTTCTTCACTTTAATCCTTGATTCTTGGTTTAGATCTTGTATAGGATGTATCTCCTTCTTCAAACTCAGCTTAAGACTCTCCTCCTTGCTCCAGCAGTTGGCTCCTTACCCCTTCTCTTTTTTTTTTCTTTTAACTCTCTTCCAAGCTCACAGCCCATACCTTCCAGCTCACACCCCATACCTTCAAACTCATACCATTCTCCCTTGTCTTCCATATTCTCTTTGTTTTATCTTTCTTTTTATCACTTAGGTCAACTTTTCTTTTCTTTAATCTTTCTTTGGCAACAGCACAGTCCTTGTCCCCCACTTGTTCCTCAATCAGTGCAAAGAATTTAACTTTTCCATAGGTGACACGACCATTGACACGCCCATGTCACTGGGCGTGTCATAGCCACTGTGATTCTGAATATAAGACACGTCCAATGACACGTCCATGTCACTGGGCATGTCACAGCTACTGTGAGTCTAAATATAAGGCACGTTTGGTGACACGCCCATGTCACTGGGCATGTCAATGCTTCTGAATGCAGTATCAAGGGCACGTCTATTGACAAGCCCGTGTTCATGGGCGTGTCCATTGATAAATTTTGCTCTTTTCTTCTACTTTCATCCGTAATTCCTCCGAAATGACCATAAAACTCAAATTACAGAGAATTCCTGAAATTAACCCTAAAATACACTTTGAACAAACAAATTAAACTCAATTGGATAATAATCATATTAAGAAATAGGAATAAAATATCATCAATTGTGTACTTATCAAATTCCCCCACACTTGAGTTTTTGCTTGTCCTCAAGCAAACTAAATCACTGTAATAAACAGAAATGACGGAATCTCTCTATATTCAAAAAGAAAAATGAAGTTTTGACAATGCTTGAATCAGAAAACCTCACTTTCTCAACCAAGAAAAATAATTCACAATCATAACAGCTGAATCAAGAAGTTTCAAAATAAAAATTTCACATACCTAAAACCTAAAAATCCAGAGTTAAAAAATTGAGCATAAAATTCCAACAAATCCAAATGCCATGAACAAAGTACAAAAAATGTGAATTTTCTCCTAAGTTCTCTAGCCCTCAAAATTTTTTTTTTAAAATACATATATATATGTATATATATACATATTTTAAGGAGCCCGACTTATTTGAACTGATACTAACCTTTTGACGTGAAGGTAAACATTTGTGATGCCGACCCCCGGTTACTCAGCCAGAATCACCGTTCAAATGACTACTAGCACTATTCATGATTCCAACTCATTTGTTTTGATTCGAGAGTCAAAATCAGCGAAACAGGAAAAAATTTTCAAAGCTCCTTTTAATTAGAATTATTTGTTTTGGTTATTATTATTATTATTATATTTATTTTTTATATATATAAATATATATAATTCAACAGAAACTTAAGGGTCATACTAAGTCCGACTCAAGAATCTAAGGAATTATATCATGCTCAAAAATGTAACTAAGGTTTTAAACTTTAGTCATGTTCCAATTTCCATCAATCCACAACTTAACTGTAGCTATTACAATCGATCCTCAGCAATTGATTAAGATCACTAAGTTAACCTCAACAAGAAATTGTCATTTAGGAAATCTCAAATTAGTTTAACATATAAAGGGAAACCACATCAAGTCACACTTATCATAACAATCTAGCTTACTTAGCAGGCATTAATTGAGACAAATGAATCAAATAGAAAGAATGTAGTAAAAATTTAATCAAGAAAGTATACCTCACCCCCACACTTAAGATGCACATTATCCCCAATATGTGCGCAAAACAAGAAATAATGAAGAGAGAGAACAACTGCCCTTTTCATGTCCATGAGTGGATGAATATGAGTACGGTGAAGGAGGATTTGCGTCAAAACAAAATTCTAAAATGCAAACAAAACAAGGTTAAGACATAAATAAACAAAAGAAGCAGTTCTTAAAGAAAATAACAATTGTCCAAAAGCAATTAAAAAGAAAGAAAACTAAAAAGGGTATTAAATAAGCAAAGAAATGGAAAATAACATAAAAATAAAATTAAAATATGGGCTAGTCAAGAATCGGTGCATCGCCGGAATCGTCACTGCCAGTCTCATCATTGGAAACATCAATTTGTGGTGCAGGTTCCGGTGCAGGTGCAAGTGCCGGTGCACGGGCAGATGGCTGATATGGTGGAGGTGGTGGTTGCGAAGGGTGAAACCCTTGATACCACCAGAACTCCAACATGGATTGCTCCAGCCATTGCCGTCTCAAGATCTCGTGATCCAGCTGGGCTTGAAAAGAAGTGCTCTGGTCTTGTAAAAGCTGCTGCAGTTCTTCCTGCTGGATTAAGATCATATTCTGATTCAGCTCAATATTCCCTATCTTCCCTTCAATCCTACAAATTTGACGCTCTAAATCTTTGGGTTTCCTGTCATCATCCCACTCGACATTAATTGATTGACATCAATCCCGGAATGCAGGAGTTTGGACAAAAGAAGGTCCAGCAGAAGAAGAAGGTGCAGCAGCAGCGGTCGAAGGCCCAGCGGCGGTGGATGTACCCAGAAAATCTGACGGTGGAGGTGGTGGTATATCGGAAGGAGGAGCAGAAGGATCTGCCTCTGGTACATCTAAATCCATAGGAGTGGCCTGCAGCCCAACTACCTTCTCCCGGTTCAGTCTTTTCAACGTGTCCATACCCAACAACTTGGGCATACCATCCACCGTCATAGGTAGGCAGCCATCTAACAGACCCAGACGACGAGCGAGTCTTGTGACATACATGCCACCATGTAAAGTACCTAATGCTCCTTTTTTAGACTGCTCGTAGAAAAAATGGGTGATGGCATGTGGGACATTGCACCGGGTCTTCTACATCATGCAGTTCAGGAAAAACAGATCTCGCAATGTTACCACCCCTGTGCTACTCAGCCGAGCTGTAATAGTGTGAACTAATAAATTGTGCACCACTCGGAAGGGAAAAAACTCAAAATTGGATGCCTTAGAAACCTTGGGTTGATACTTATTGGCTTTGGGTGCAAAGTTCTGCCAAATCCGAGGAGGAGCAACCTCATACTCAACTAAATCCACCTCAGAGTTTAGATAATCGAAGGTCTATACTTCCTCTTCAGTATATAACCCGAGATGTACCCTAAGGTCATTAATGCTCATGCTGAATCTCTGCCCTCCCAGTCTGAATTTAATCGTTGGCTCAGTAATGGAAACCTTGGTTTTCTAGAACTGAAAGGTGCAGTAAAATTCCAGTGTAAGTTCTCAATATGAGGGCTCATTGATAGAGAAGAGTTGATCCCAACCTGGTTGATTAATTAATTCCTGAACATCTGCTGCAATGTTAGCCAGTTCCATAGCCTCCCAATCTAAGATACGAGGTGCAGACCATTCTTTGTTGCCGAAAAGTTCGAATTGCCTTCTTTCCTAGGCATTTAAAAATCGGAGGCATTTGGGTGTCGCCATAAATTTAGAAGTTGGACGTGTAGCGGGTTGGCTGGAACTGCCTTCACCTCATGCACGCTTGGTAGGAAGCTAGGAAGATGATTGTTTGCGAGGGCCCATTTTCGGTTACTCTACAAAACAAATAAAAAGGTTCCTCAATAACAAAAGTATAACATGATACCGTTTAACCGAAATGCTGGCATTATAGCGATAAAGCATAACCAAACATAATCCACCTATAGCAACACATGCTTAATCAACCAAAAGCAATAAACCAACCCGAACGACAGCACAAATATACCACAATAACAATATATTTTCCAGAAATAACGAGCAACTAGAAACCAACAAATGAAACAATCAATATATAATTCAAACCATTTCAAAAATAAACATACGCCGAATCAAAACGGAATTCAAAACGAAGAAAATTAAAATTAATTAAATTCCGCAAAAATTATGAGAAATAAAAACACATTAGAATAAAACAAACACATCATGAAACTTCCAACTTCAAGGTAAAGACAAGAAAATACAAGGAATGTATACAAAAAATGAAAGAAAAACGAAGGAAAATGAACAAAAATCGCAAAAGTTGAGATTTCGTACTTGAAAAGCAAAAATTCTCGTGGAACGAGTAAATTCAATGGGAAAATGAGCAAATGCACACAAATAATGCATGCCGTGAGTGAGAATCTCTCTTAGAGTGAGTAGGTATGTGAATGCGCCGGTTGAATTGCAAGAAGGATGAGAGAAAATGAGAGAAAAATGAGAAAGAAAACTTGAATTCGCATGAAAATGGCATCGGTTCTATTTATAAAGACGTCGACACGCCCATCAACACGCCCGTGTCATTGGGCGTGCCGTATAGTATAAAAGCCAGTGTGCTTGATACGCTCATGGACACGACCGTGTCAATGGGTGTGTCATAGGTACTGGATGAAATCACAATCGACACGCCCAAAAACACAGGCGTGTTCATGGACGTGTCACAAATACTGTGACAAACAAGCAAACGACACACCCACTAGTCTGGGCGTGTTTTGAGGGCGTGCTGGGTTATTTATTTATTTAATAATTTAAATTTTTTTTAGAGACACGCCCATTGACACGGGAGTGTCCATAGGCGTGTTATAGCTATTGTTTGAAAAAATAATGACACGCTCATGAACACGGGCGTGTCGATGGGTGTGTTCTAGCTACTGCCTGAGAAAAATAATGACACGCCCATTGGCACGGGCGTGTCCTTTCATATGCTCAATTTACTCCTCAAAATCAAATTTCCTCCTACAAATTCAGATGAATGCAAAACAAACAAACAACCACCCAATAAAAGAAAGATAGAACTAAAACAAAATGATGACACAAACCAAAAACATAAAACGGTGGGTTGTCTCCCACCCAGCACTTCTTTAACGTCGTATTAGTTGGACGGTTGGGTAAATGTCCCTAATCTTGGAGGTGTAAAACCTCCTTTAAGTCCTGTATTTCCCCTCCAAAATAAAATTTGAGCCTGTGCCTATTGACTTTAAAATCTCCTTTTTTCGGGTGGGTTATTTCAACCCCTCCGTAGGGGAAAACTTCCTTGACAGTAAAAGGAACAAACCATCGAGATTTCAACTTACCTGGAAAGAGTCGAAGCCTTGAATTGTACAGTAATACCTAATCTCATGCTTGAAACTCTTTTCATTCCTTAATGTGAGCATCATGCCATCTCTTGGTACGTTCCTTATACATTCTCGCATTGTCATAAGCTTGCAACCTCCACTCGTCTAACTCGTTTACCTGTAATTTTTGCCTTTCACCTGCACAAGCTAGATCAAGGTTAATATGTTTTATTGCCCAATATGCATTATGTTCTATTTCAACAGGTAAATGGCAAGCTTTTCCATATACCAATCTAAATGGTGTAGTGCCCAAGGGAGTTTTGAATGCAGTCCTAAAAGCCCATAGAGCATTGTCCAATCTCTTGGACCAATCCTTTCAGGATCGTTCAACAGTTTTTTCCAGAATTCGTTTAATCTCCCTATTCGTGTTCTCAACTTGGCCACTAGTTTGGGGATGATAGGGAGTAGCAAACCTATGTGTAACTCCTAATCTTTTAAAAACTTTCTTAAGCTGAACGTTACAAAAGTGAGTACCCTTATTACTTATAATTACTTTTGGTGTACCAAATCGAGAAAACAACTTCTTCAAAAACTGCATCACAACCCTAGCATCATTGGTTGCCAAGGCTTGGGCTTCAGGCCATTTAGATACATAGTCTATAGCTACAAGAATATATTTGTTACCAAAAGAATTTGGAAATGGCCCCATAAAATCAATTCCCCATACATCAAAGATTTCATAAACTAAAATCCCATTTTAGGGCATTTCATCACGAGATGAAATATTTCCAGTTCTTTGGCAGCGATCACAACAATTTACAAATTTGTAGCTATCTTTAAACAAAGTGGGCCAATAAAATCCTGATTCTAGTACCTTTTGAGCAGTCCTATTAGCTCCCATATGACCACCAGCTGGTCCGACATGGAATTGACTAAGGATGTTCATTGTTTCGGGCCATGCCACACATCGTCGAATCATGTGATCCTTGCATAATTTAAACAAAAAGGGATCCTCCCAAAAATAATACTTTAAATCAGAAAAGAATTTCTTCTTTGCTTGATAAGTTAAGTCCTTAGGAAGTTCCCTAACAGCTAAATAGTTAGCAAAATCTGCAAACCAAGGTGTTTCAAAACTTAAATTACTTACCTCACCATGGTGTATAGCTGTTCATCGGGGAAGTGATCATCAATGTCCCCTTCCTCAAATCTCTCTAAGGTCGGATTCTCCAAGCGAGAAAGTTGATCGGCTGCAAGATTTTCAGCTCCCTTCTTGTCTTGAATTGTCAAGTCAAATTCCTACAACAACAAAACCCAACGGATTAGCCTAGGCTTAGCATCAACTTTCGCAAGTAAATACCTTAAAGCCGAATGGTCTGTATAAACAATTACCCTCGACAAGATTAGATATGATCTAAACTTGTCAAAAACAAAAACCACAGCTAGCAGCTCTTTCTCTGTAGTTGTGTAATTAGCTTGAGCTGTGTTCAAGGTCTTGCTCGCATAGTAGAAAGGCTGAAAGTATTTCTCCTTGTGTTGACCCAAGACTGCTCATACTGCAAAGTCACTTGCATCGCACATTAGTTCAAATGGTAGATTCCAATTAGGAGCTACCATGATTGGAGCATGGGTCAATTTCTCCTTAAGGGTTATGAATGCTCTTAGACATTCCTCATCAAAAACAAAATCGAGGATCAATCTCAATGCCATTCAGACCAATCACATGTCCCAATAATTTTCCTGAGGTAACCCCGAACACACACTTCTTCGGGTTTAATCTTAGCTTATATTTCAATGCTCTATTAAAGAATAATTCTAAGTTTTGGAAGTGTTGTTCCCTTGTATCCAATTTCACCATCATATCATCAACATATACTTCAACTTCTTTATGTATCATGTCATGAAATAGTGTGGTGGCCATCCTTTGGTAGGTTGCTCCAGCATTCTTTAAGCTGAACAGCATCACCCTGTAACAAAATATACCCCATGTAGTAATGAAAACAGTTTTGGCTTTATCCTCTTGGGCCATTAACACTTGGTTGTATCCAGAAAATCTATCTACAAACGAGTGTAGAATGCTAGAGGCTGCACTGTCAATGAGAACATCTATATGGGGTAAAGAAAAATCATCTTTAGGGGAAGCCTTGTTTAAATCTCTATAGTCTACATAGACCCTTATTCTTCCATCTTTCTTTGGCACAGGTACTATGTTGGCTAGCCAATATGGATATTCTATCACTTCAAGGAACTTCACTTGTATTTGTTTAGTGACCTCTTCTTTAACCAATTCAGCTCATTCAGGTCTTAATTGCCTAAGCTTTTGTTTGATAGGTTTCATGTGAGTGTAAGTAGGAATAAGATGTTCGGCTATGTCTCGATCTATTCCAGGCATATCCTCATAAGACCAAGCAAATACTTCTTCATATTTTTTGAATATTTTTTTCAAATCTCTCTCTCTCTCATCAGGAGTAAGGTTTGATTCTATGCTAATGTTTTTAGGATTTTCAGTTGTTCCCAAATTTAATGATTGTGTGTTAACATAATTAATATTAAATATGTTCATGTAACTGCTATTTGAATGTATGCAACCATCAGGAGAAACATCACACAAGTAAGCAAAATCAGACTTTATTGCATTCATTTTGGAAAAGAAAACATCATCATCCTCATACAAAAGTAGAAAAATTAAAATCAAAATCATTTTTCTCAAAATCATAAGGCAGGATGACTTCAAACTTCTCTTCAACCAGGGCAGCAATCTCCTTCGGGGTCTTCTCAGATTTCGGGACAGCTTCGCTCTTCTCTTCCGATTTGGATTCTTTGTTGGCTGGCAGGGTGAGCTCTTTCTTCACTTGCTCCACTAGTTCGGCAACATCTGTATAAATTTTAAAACCCGGGATAAACTTTCCCATGAACATGATTGGCTCGGGCTTTCCCTGGAGTGGTCCCATATCTGAAGCTTTGACAAATATTTCTTCAAGTGGTGGCAAGTTCATCTTCTCATTCTTCTTTGGCTAGGCATTGTTGGATTCATCATATCCCAACCCCTTCTTGGAAGTTTGAGTTCTAAAATCTGGCAGCTTTGCAAACCGGCCTTACCCTTTCTAAGACAATCTCCAGGAAGGTAGTTCATGCTCTTCATCATATTCAAGACTTTGGAGTCCACTACTTCATTATCAGAAATTGCAGCTACTTGGAAATCATTGGGAGGCCTCTCAATCATTAGAGCGTTAACCATCTCATTATCTTCGGCCTCGATGACCACTGTCTCATCTCCGTTAGGGAACTTGATCTTTTGATGAAGGGTGGAAGGAACTCCACCAAGAGGATGAAACCATGGTTGTCCCAAGAGTAAGGCGAAGGTAACAAGTATGTCCAAAATAACAAATTCAACAATAGATTCAATTGGACCGACCTTGACAACATCTTTGAAAGTTCATTCGGCATGCCTCTTAGTGTTGTCATAAGCCCGAATGGTTACCTCAGTCGGGTTTAGATCCCTTGTTGACATGGCTAGCTTTGGCAATATTTTAAGTGGACAAGAATTTATGGTGGACCCATCATCGACCATTACACATGGAGTCCTTTTCCCTTTGATTTCTATTTTGATAAAGAGAGGGCGAATGTGATCTCTCCCCTCCTCCGGTAAATCCGCATCTGAGAAAGAAACTGCTCCCATATTAACTTCACTCTTCTCTTGAACATCTTCACATTTCATTACTCCTCCAATTTTTATGAAGTTGATCAGCTCCTCCAGTGTTGTGGAGGTAGAAAATGGCATGCTAGCTAAGGCCTTGGCCATAGTTTCTCGGTGCTTTTTAGAAGTAGCCAATAAGTCCCAAATACTAACACTTTCTTGGGTTCTTTTCAATTGCTTGAGCACAGTATCATCTTCCTTTTCTTTATTCCCTACTTCAACTTCCTTTCCCTTATTAATTTCTACCTCCTTAGGCGGTGGCCTTGCATAAGGCTTACCGGATCTAGTGTTCATTACTTCATCTTCTTCGGGCTCGAACCAGGTCCATTCCTCCTTCTTGGATACCAGATCATCATCACTATCGCTTGAATCCCAAAACCCATTGACAACACAAATTGCTACTTCTCCACCCACCATAGCTTGTTTAATTTTGCCAAATACCTCTTCTTATTTGGTTGCTTCTCCACCCACATCTTGGAAAGAAGACATGACAAAATCTTCATACCAACCTCCTCCAATCATGAAGGTTACCGGTGGTGGTACTCTATTGAACTTCGGTAATGGGTTATCTTTGGTGTTTGGCTTGTTGGGCTTGGGCAGCTTCCCACTATCAATTAGATTTTGGATCTCATGTCTCAACCTCACACATCTATCCATGTCATGCCCTTGCATTTGATAAAACTGACAAAATGCTTTAGTGTCGAAATTAGGTGGGAGAGGGTTAGGCAAAGGACGAGAATTTAAGGGTTGTAACAATCCCTTTCTTTGAAGCTTATTGAGAACCCAAGACATCTGTTCCCCCAATTCCGAAAATTGTCTCCTCATTCCTTGGTTAGTAGCATTGACACCGACTGCCTTTTGCATACTTTGGCTACCAGACTGATAGTTTCCTTTCTCGTTCCTTCTAGTTGAAAAATGGTTCTTCTCTTTTTCCTATTCTTCAATTTGTAGACCAGCTTGGAGAAGATCTTTAAAATCACGGATGAGTGTATGAGACATCCTTTCACGAAGACTAGGTAACACCCCTCTCACAATCATCCTTATTTGATCGTATTCATCGGGCCTCTTCTTGAGCAAAGCGGCCTTGTTTCTCCATCTTTTCAAATAGTCCACAAAATTTTCATTTGGTCATTGCCTAATGGACTCAACTTCCATTAAGGTAACTTCCATTTCAACTTTATAACCATTATTACTAAATGAAAGCCTTGTATAGAAGATCCCAACTCTTTTGTGTACCATCATCTACAGTATTGAACCAATTTTGGATAACAGGATCCAATGAGAGCATAAAGTACCTTAGAGTTTGAGCCTTAGTAGCTCGGGCAGACTGCATAGCAGTGATATACTGCTTCACATGGAGGTGAGGATTTTCGGTTCCATCAAACTTCGTAAAAGACGGCATCTTGAACTTGTACATAACTTCTTCATCTAGCTCAAATAATTTGTCAACTTCGAACATTTCTTCGGTTTTTAGCTTCTTCTCAAATTTCTTTTCTAAATTCGCGATTATCTTTTCAACATCAGAAGTCTCGGTTTTCTCCATAGCTGATCTTTCAACAATCTTCAATTCTTTCTTCTTGTCTTGAGGATCTTGGAAATATTGAGCCCAATCATCATCATCATCATCAATGATCACGTTATCATCATCAAAAACCACTTCACCAACTTTAGTCTCCCCTTTGTCCTATGGCTTCTTAGTGCTAGCAGATGCTTCGGCATGATTTTCTAAAATCATAGCCAATTGATTCTTCATGGTCTCAGCTAGGGCCTCTTTTATTTCTTCCATCTTGGCATTGAGGGCATCATCCACCATTCATTGAATTTGTTCGGGATCCATTACTTTTGGTGAAAAAGAGATTGAGTCGTTGCTAGATTCTTCGCTTCCGGCATAGGTCAGATTATCGTAAGCTTTTGAACAGTCGTAATCCAGCGTTGTGAGCCAGAAAGGATCAATTATATGAGATGCAAATGTATGTATGTATGCATGTATGCACAAACAATTAACAAACAAAGATAAATAGGACGTTCCTTCCAACCTTATAACATCCACACACGAATGGCGAGTCTCTTTTCCTAGGTATACAGTTAACAAAATACCAACATGGGGTACCTTGTTTTTGAATATTTCCCTCGGATGTTTCAACCAATAGTTATATTTTTAAAAAATGGAAGTTAGTTCATGATAATTCCCATTAATTATGTTTTAATCCATTCAACCAACTATAGTAGCTTTTATGCTATATTGGATTAAAATGAAATTAAGAGGTTTATTATAGATAGATTTCTCACATGAAAAAGTAACTAATGATTCATGCCAAAAACAAGCCCATAGTTAATTTATTCTTAATATAAACTAGGCTCACAATTAATTTTTGGTATTTCATAATTGACCTAAATATTTATAAGCTCTAAAAAGATTGTGAAAATAATTTTGCTTCTAAGCCCATTGTAAAAAGATTTTAGAAAAAAATATATTTTGGGCTTTATATTTGGGTTATGAGAAAAAGAATTTTTAACTTGTTTTGGAAAAATTTTATGGCTAAAGACCATTTTGAAAATGTTTTGAAAATATATTTGGTCTTTTGGACTTTTAAGAGAAAAATTTATTTTGAGCATACAAATGTACTTGGGTCATATTAGAAAAAGAACAAACCAAATAAGCCATGATTTAGACTAAGATAAACTAACTATAGTCAAACAACATGCAGTTGGGGTAAGACCTAAGGAAAGTAACTAGGGCAATTACATGATTTTTAGCCTTTGGGTTAAAAGGCTTAGGTTTCCATAACAAGTATATACCAAATGGCACAAGGCTATGAGTGGTTATGCCATGCTCAATCTCCATACCTTGAGTGAAAGTATGGTATCCCTTACATAACACAACACGGGTAACATGGGCGTCCTAACTCATGCACACGATGCAATCTAAATGATGCAATAGATAATATCATTATAAGAAAGAATAGAATAATATAAAGACCAACGGAATCAACTTCTCTTATCCCCAGTGGAGTTGCCACTGTGAGCGGAGATTTTTGCCCCCACTCCTGGTGGAATGGTTCTTGCGACTTTGGCACTGTTTAGCTCGGGGCCTTAGAGAACACGGACCTAAGTCCGGAGAAAATGGAGTCGCCACCCGAACGGGCCAGGAAAAAGAAAGGGGTGGATGACTCGATTCCTAAGGAATTCCCAACCCCCTAATGGGTTCGAAAAGTTAGGTACATGTAAGGAAGGTGAGAAATGGCCCAGCACCCCCACAACGCCCAGCTCATTGGAACCAGCCTCCTTTACAGGTCTTAATATTATTAAATTTTTAAATATAACAATATTATCCATATTACACACAACAATTGAAATAAAGCATCATTATATAAAAATCAAAGCAATGTCCAAACAAAAAAAATAAATGGACACCCATCGGAAGATGGAAACATGTCATTACATCATCCGTGTCTAAACAAATAGGACACCCATCAAAAGGTAGAAACATGTCCTTTACATTGGTCCAAAATATAAAAGCAATTTAAATTACATAGAACTTAATTGATGAGGTATCCACAAAGTGAAAACATACCTCTTACAACATTTGGAAATCCAAAATAAATCGATAAAAGTAAATAACCGTTCATCATAAATAAGTCATTCATCAAAGATATTAAACATCAATCAAAATAATAAACATTCATCCATGATAAATTAAATAAATCAAGCATTGAAATTAAATAAATCAACCATCAAAGCATATAATAAACTACATAATCAAATCTAAAAATAAAGCAAGTAAAAAGACAAATTGAGGTTTTCTGTTTCTATTTAAAGTTCTTTAATTAATATTTAGGGTTTTGGAATCTTAAGATATTATTATTGTTATTTGTTTAGGCTACTGTAAGTTTTAAGAGAATTGAAATGGATTAGGGTTTTATAATTTAAGAAATTAGTAAGGTTCTTTGATTGATCAAATTAGGGTTTGAGGGATAAAATTATGAAATTAGGGTTTTGACATTTTAAGATATTAGGTTTATAATTCATGTTAACTGGATTGTTATTTTAGTTTTATTAGATTATGGCTTTAGGGTTTAAATTAACTAGTTTGGGGTTTTATATTCAATGAATTAGGGTTTAGGAAAATTTAGGATTTATTGTTTTGGTTTTGAGAGAATTAGGGTTTTTGGTGTTTCGAAAAATATGTTTGGTTTTAGGATTTTAGAAAACAATTTAGAGTTTATAAAAGTAATTGTGATTTTTAGAAACTGTAAAGTAAGTTAGAGTTTGGAGATTTAACAAAACATTTGGAAATTTTGGAAAAAAAGTTAGAGGGAAATAGTTTAGGGTTTTTTTATGTTTTTTGAAATAGACAAAACGATTTAAGGTTTTAGGAAACAAAAGAAACGAATTAGGGTTTTTAAGATATTTGGAAATAGGCAAAACGATTTAAGGTTTTTGGAAACAAAAGAAACGAATTAAGGTTTTTTGGACATAGAAGAAATAAATTTAGGGTTCTTAAGGTTTAAAAGAAACAGAAAAGTATTTTTAGGGTTCTTAAGGTTCTTGGAAATAGAAGAATACTTTTTAGGGTTCTTAAGGTTTTTGGAAACATAAGAATACTTTTTAGGGCTTTTGAAATGAAGATCAAGTTGCTACATATTTAAAGATCAAAGTTTTGTGTGTATATTATTATGAATCAAAGAAACAAAGCTACTGTGATCATGAGTAATTTATGATTAAGGATCAAACCTGCATAGTTGGTTCTACCAAAATTAACTTCTGGATGAACGGAGACAAATGCGATGTGGCTACCTTTGATGAATTGTTGATTGCTTGCTTGTTGCTCCTCTCTAATATGAAGTCCCAAATTACAGTCCCTAGAAGTTCTCCCCTTCTTTCTTTCTTTTAAAGTGTTATTTATATGAAAATTTATAAGATTCATTCTAATTGTTTAAGGAAACTATAATTTATTAGGAAAAAAACTGAAACCAAATAGAATTTTGCTGGTGAAATTGCAAGCGCTGGCCAAAACTGCGAGGAAATTACGAGAGCTGGGCGGCCAGCCAATTTTGCCGCAGGAAATTCCTGTGGGCGAATTGGCCTTGGCCAACCTTTGCGACGATTTTTATTTTTATTTTTATTTTTTATTTTTTTTTATTTATTATTATTATTATTATATTTTTATTAACTTCACCATTTTTATTTTTATTAAAAATTATAAATAATAAATAATTAAAATAAATATTATTTAATTAAAATACCACAAAAATTATTTTGGACTATATAAAAAAAATCGGACCGGACTGGGTCAAAACTTAAGGGTCTATAGTATGCTTACTTAGAGAGGGCTCCTGCATAATTACCTTTATCTAGGTCCTAGTCAGTCTTAGAACATGCTTTGACAAACTTTCGAGGCGAAATTGAACTCTGCTTATTTAAGGGAGAGATGATCTAGGCATTGTTTTGTTAGCCAACAACTAGTATCCACCCTATTAAATATCAATCCCTAGTTGTCCCTTTGAGCCTTCATAAAATTTTAGCTTTCTTTTCATTGGCTTACAAACCCCAACAACCTACCCTAAGTTGTTGTGATACTTTTGACAAGTCTTATGATCACTAAGGTGAAGAGGCAAGAAGATCAAAGAAAGGAATGCATAGCCAAAACTATAAGGATAGTTGATGCTATCAAGACCATGGGGATAGTTGATGTTCTCAAGACGATAAGGGTAGTTGAAGTTTTCCTAATATCTCTAATATATCAAAACAACATCAGAGTAACAAATGATTTATCCCTGTTAAACAAGATTTATGTCACTCCACTCATCCATTATTAACCCAAGTTGGTACAAACAAGACAACTCTTTTAGAGCTAGAACCAAACAAAAACCAAACATAAAAAAGAGAAGAGAAAAAAGAAGAAAAAGAAAAAAAATAAAAATAAAAAAACAACAAGAAAAATAAAAGAAGAAAAATAAAACCTAAAAAGGAGGTTCAGAAAGCCAACTGAGTTCTCTTTTACCTGAAGCAGCAAAAGGCTTCCATTTGGTTTATAAGGATAGTTTGACTTGAATTGGTCCAGCCCAACCAAAGATTCAATCAAAATTAGAGAAAAAGGAAAGGCCATGTAACACTCCTATACCCCATATATGTATACCACATATACACTCAATATGTAATATACGTATACCGGATATAAGGATGTCACAGTCTTTTTTAAACAAACCAATCTTTCTATTTAACAATATGAGAAAACTTAAAACATTTAAGTTATATTATAGAATATAATAGATAAAATGTTTGCTTATTAAGCAACGGAAAATAAAGCGGCATATACATATATATACATCAAAATCCATAAATACAAAAATATAGAATTATACATGCTTGGCAGTTTGTCTCTGATTTTGAAGTCCAAAAATCAACACTTCACAAAGGATCACAAACCTAGACTCAACTCGGTCTAGCTGAACTCTTAGGTTCTACCCTGTCACCTGCGCAATGAACCACAATCGCGCTAATCCAACGGCTTAGTGGTACTAACCACAATCACAATGTACTTTAATGTAATGCAATGTCTCACTTTCAAGCCTTAGAAGCAATATTCAAGAATGCAATTTTTCATAATATTAAATCTCATCATGTTATTCATTTGTTTCATCATTCATAGTTCACATTAAAGCAAAGACAAACATGGGCCCAAAAGAAACTAATATGTCATTCAACTTCCAGAGTTACTGTTTTGGTTCAATAATCACATTTATCAAGCCCGTAGGCGATTCATTATCACAATGAGAAACATCTCATATGTAACATCCCAATTAGGCTTCAAGGACTAGGCCCAACTAAGTTTCAAGGGGAGCTAAGCATCAACCCAACTTGGCTTCAAGGACCAAGCCCAACCCAGCTTCAAGGGAGTGTTACTTTTAGGCATGCCACCAATAACAAAACTCTGAAAATTGAATAACACATTAGGCACACAATTCTTTCATTATTTCATTATTAATTCCATTCTCATTTTCTCACAATCATCTAGGCACAATGCCTCAATATTTCATTTACATCATTATAGCCAACATCAATGGCTTCACATTTCATCATTTGAGTGCACATCACAACTTACATTGTTCATATATTTTGAATCCTTAACATATAATTCACATAGTTCACATTATGCAAAACATAGCATTATTCATATGCATCAACAATGTAGTGGGTTACTTAACACATTTCCATCCAAATGTGTTAAGTTCCAAAGTCATGTAAATGTATGCAATCATATAAGGTTTGTACTTATCTCAAGAGCAACTCACACCAATCTAACAACCTCCTCTTCCAAGAATCCTTCAACACTTGGATTAGGGTAACTCAAACTCTTCAAAACCTAATCCAATTGTAATTATACACACTCACTTAGTGATACACATAAGAAAATAAGAACAAGAACCAACTAGGGCAAACTCTACACATGACACGCTCAACAACACGGGCGTGCCCCTGATCGTGCCCTAAACCCACAACACAGAAGCTTTGACATGCTCAGTGACATGGGCGTGTCACTGCACGTGTCAATCCTCCAACAACACATAAGCTATGACACGCTCAGTGACATGGGCGTGTCACTGCACGTGTCAATACTACAACACAGAAGCTGACATGCTCAGTGACATGGGCGTGTCACTGGTCGTGTCACCCATCCAGAAAATAGAACCATCGACATGCCCAAAGACTTGGCCGTACTCATGGGCGTGTCAGGCCAAAAACCCTGATTCCGACACCGACAACACCACATCCAACAAACATCTTACTTAACCCTTTTCCACTCCAAACAATCTTACCCAAAACCATCAATAAACCATACTAAACTTGCATAAACACCAAAACAACTCAATACATACATCAAAACACAATCACAACCATCTTCACAATTCAACACATACACAAACCACAACACTCGCTTTCCATCACCAAACTTAACCTTTCCTTCAAGCCAACCCCAAAATCAAAGTCAAATAGACAACACAATCTCAAACACATCAAAATTAACCATACACATATCATCAACAACCATACACCAAGCTCAAAACACAAACTCAATAGAAAACCAAAGAAACAAGTTGGAAACTTACCAAAAGTGAAGAAAATCTTTAGAATTCCAACTTGATCACTTGAAACACCCTTCAAATCTTGAGTTTGGAAAAACAAAATCTCTCTTTCCCTCTTGTTATGGAGATAGCCAGCCAAGCACAAGAAGAAAGAAGAAGATGATAAAAAGACAAAGTCAATCTCTCTTAACCACACAACCTCTCTTTTAATATCCACCAAGTAATTAAATATTATAATAATATAAATAACCAAAATATCAACTTTCACTTATATTAATTTCCATTTATATAATAATCAATAAATCTCATTTGACCATCTCAATAGTTGACTTGTATATGTTGTATATATCTCTATATATATAACATATACACACTCCTCTTTCCTTTCTTATCTTCCCACTTAAACATATATACTTTATATCATTTAATCCAATTTCAACAATAATCATTCCAAAAATTTTAGGGTATAGTTTGGGATATTACAGGCCATCTAGTTCTTGAAAATTTTGTACTTGACAGTCCTATAAGGAAGAAGGAAAAAATGATAAAATGCTCAAAGAAAGGGAAAAGTAAGAAAAATAAAAAGAAAGAAAAGGGAGAAGAAGAAAAGAAGCGAATTTGGGTACCAAACTTTTTGCAAGGGCAAAAACTGTCCTAATCAATATCCAGATTACTGCCAAGAAGATAGAAAGAATTTAGAGTCTAGCAAGATTGCTCCTAGCAGCCTAAAGTTCAAACAAGAAATTTGTAGTGTGAAGGTTTGTCCATTGTGTCACATCGGCTCCAACTTACAAATAGCCTTCATTTAAACCATGTCCCTTATAGACCACATTTCAAGCCTATCAAAGACTTGTTGATCTCTCTTGGTAGGTAGAGTCTATTAGTGGAGATAGTTTGAATAAGCATGCATATAAGATAGATAATATTTAAACTCAATGAGACCTTTGGCCAAGTAATGTGTATATGCCTATCTGAAGTACAACAGTTCTTGCTTAAATAGAAATAATTCCCAAGTTTAGTCAGTAACTAGGGTTGTCATGTTATAGATATGTTAATTTGAAAAATCAAGTCCTGAGGTACATTGACATTGATTTGGCAAAGCCAACATTTGATTTCAAAATCAAAATTCAAAAAAAAAAATATTTTTGTCATACAAAGCCTTTAAGTTAAGAGAAGTTTCTTGAACAGTCGAACCTCGAAGGACACAGTGGGCAAAGGAAATGATTACTGGCAAGGTTATGAAGAAGCTACCAATTGACATACTGAAACATAATTTGAAATGGATGCATCTCTGCTGTTTGGGGCCTCCATTATTCAACATCTTGAAGATAAAAGCCATAAATGTGAAGCATTGTGTCATTCCAATGCAAGACCTGAATGAGCATCTAAAAGGAACCAATGAGAACACTTCTGCTGATCACCTCGGTCTGTGAGTTGATGGAATGACTGTAAGTATTATTCATGGATATCATGCATACATGAGCATATCACATCGCACTTTCTTGTCTTGTATTGTCTATTCTTTGTCAAAGTGAATAGAAAATACTCTGTGAAGTAAAGAATCAAAAGAAGATATCAAATCGAGGGAGCATGGAAAGCCTATTGCTTGAGGAAGCTCCAGTTATTTTGTAAAAGAAGAAATACGTGTTTGTGTAAAGAGCTAGACAAGACAAACATCAAACAAAGCTTGCATGGAAAAATTCTTTGGTTTGAGCCTACACAGGGGGCAAAGTTTCTCCTTTTCAATTTTTTTTGAGTTTATATACAAAACATTTTCAAACTCACTTGCAAATATTTTGCCATACAGGGGGCAGGAGAAGATATGAGGGCCAACTAAAAATAGCTGAATTTTTGCTAAAAGGAAGAACAAAAGAATGGAACATTAGAACTATCAAAAGAATGAAGACGAAAATGACAAAAAATCAGTCCAGCTAGAAGAGCTAAAGCCAATATAAGACCTAATCTCTAATGGATGAAGATCCAGCTTAAAGGATGAAGATCCACTTTAAAGGGTAAAGACCCAATTCCAAGGATGAAGATCCAACTTAAAGGATGAAAATCCACTTTAAAGGGTGAAGACCCAATTCCAAGGATGAAGATCCAGCTTAAAGGATGAAGATCCACTTTTAAAGGTGAAGACTTGATTCCAAGGATGAAGATCCAATTTTAAAGGGTGAAGACCCAATTCCAAGGATGAAGATCCACTTTCAAGGGTGAAGACTCGATTTCCAAGGATGAAGATCCAGTTTAAATGATGAAGATCCATTTCAAGGGTGAAGACTCGATGTCCAAAGGATGAAGATCCATTTTCAAGGGTAAAGACCTTATCTCAAAGGATGAAGATCCATTTACAAGGGTGAAGACCCGATCTCCAAGGATGAAGATCCATTTTTAAGGGTGATGACTCGATGTCCAAAGGATGAAGATCCATTTTCAAGGGTAAAGACCCGATCTCAAAGGATGAAGATCTATTTACAAGGGTGAAGACCCGATCTCTAAGGATGAAGATCCATTTTCAAGGGTGAAGACCCAATCTCAAAGGATGAAGATCCATTTTCAAGGGTGAAGACCCAATCTCAAAAGATGAAGATATTTTCAAGGGTGAAGACTGTTTAGTTCATTTTTGTACTTGTTTTTAGTATGATTTTATGTGTGTTTAAGTTAATGTTTTGATTGATTTTTTTTTTAAGTGTGTTCAAAGTGTTTGTTTTAGGTTTAGGTGCAAAAACACCCTTGGAAGATCAAAACCGGGCAAGAAAAGCATGAACCAAGCAAGACATGGCCATGTCCCTCAAAATTTCTTCAAGGCAGTAGCTGACACACCCAGAGACACGACCAAGCCTCTGGCCGTGTCTCATTCAAAAGGCAAAACAAAGAACAAAGAAAAGAAAGAGCAAAAATGAAGGCAGGAAGAGACACACTCAGAGACACTGCCAAGCTTGTGGCCGTGTCACCTGACACGGCCAAGACAAAAATGGCTTGGCCGTGTCCCATTCATACCAAAGAACAAGAGAGCAAGCAAAGAAGGAAAGAAAAGAGGCAGAGACTGACACTGTCAAGGGACACGGCCAGGACACTGGCCGTGTCTCATTCTGTATCAAAGAGAGTGAGGGACACGGCCAGGAGCTTGGCCATGTCCCAAAGAAAAAAAATCAAGAGACACGGCCAAGCTCCACATGGCTTGGCCGTGTCACCTCTCACAACCAAAGAGAAGAAAGAAAGAAAGAAAGAGGTCCAGTGAGGGACACGGCCAAGGGACACGGCCGTGTCCCATGAAGAATCAAGAGACACGGCCAAGCCAACCAAGGCTTGGCCGTGTCACCTCATGAAAAAGTGAAAAAAGTGCAAGAGACACGGCCAAGCTTGGCTTGGCTTGGCCATGTCCCACCTGAAAAGTCAAAATTCTTTCAACAAAGTGGGGAACAAAGTGGGAGACAAACACTATTGCTTGCCAAAAGAAATAGAAAACAAATAAAAAGTGGGGGACAAAGGAAAATGGGATGAGTTGGAAGGCATGGGTGTTGATTTTTTAATGAATTAAAAGGAGAGGAAGAGGAAAATGGAGGGAGTTCTTGGGTTCTTGGAGCCAAAATTTCTTAAAAACATGGGAGAGGGAGAGAGTGACACTCTCCCTTGTCCCTTCACCTCCAACCTCCATTTCCATCCTCTCCACCTTCTCCATCTTCCATTGATAGGATCTTTGAGGTTCTTTGGGATAAATTGGGTTACAAGTTCTCAAGGGTTGAAGAAGCTTCATTGAAGGGATTGGTGACTTGAGAAAGCTCCATTCCATCTTCCAAAGGCAAAATCCATTGAAGGTTGGTGACTTGAGAAAGCTCCATCCAAAGGTTTGGTGACTTGAGAAAGCTCCATTCCACATTGCAAAGGGAAATCAACCATTGAAGAGGGCTTGAGTTCTTCATCATACATCAAGTGGAGCTAGGAGGAAGACTAGCAATCCTACTCTTGGCATCTTCACAAGGGGTTTTTCTATTCTCTCTTTTAATTCATTTCTTATTTTTGTTGTTGTATTAAGAGATTGATATTGCAATGAACAATTTGTATTTGTGTTATATTGAGTTGAATGAATGTTATAAATTAATGATGTTGAGTTAAATACCCATGTTTAGGGTTTATAGTATATTTGGTTGAATGTCTTGATTTCATATCTACATTGATGTTCCTTGTTGATTGGTTGATTGTATTGTATTAAATGCTAGGTTGATAGATTAGCTACCTATTGATCTTTGAATATTGGATGACGGACTGAGAGGTGAAATCCGATATTGGAACTATATAATCGACCACCCTATGAATGAATTAGAAATATAAGTTCTAGGGTTTCATTAATTTGGTAATGTAAAATAATTGGTCATTGTTAATTCATGAATGTGAGAACTAATGGATTGGTAATTGACTAATTAATCTTAAGGAACAAATTAATTTACAAGGTTATGTTAATGGACAATTGAGAATTGAGCTTTGATTGAATGGACCTATAACCCTAGGCACCTTCCCAAGAATCGATTTGATCTTGTACACCCACACACATTACTCTCTACGCACGGTTAAATTTAGGTTTAATTATTCTCGCACCACTCTAAACAACAAACTCTCACATTTAAATAAATTGTCAATCAAGCTATTACGAACCACACCTTCTTGGGGAAACGACCTTGGGGCGATCACCTTTGCTACAGCTACCTCGTATACTTGAGAGTGACGCTTTGTAGTAGTACTTAATTCGAGCGCAACAAGGGTGAAGACCATTTACAAGGATGAAGACCCGATCTCCAAGGATGAAGATCCATTTTCAAAGGTGAAGATCCGATGCTAAGGATGAAGATCCGATCTCAAAGGATGAAGATCAATTTTCAAGGGTGAAGACCCGATCTCAAAGGATGAAGATCCATTTTCAAGGGTGAAGACCCGATCTCCAAGGATGAAGATCCATTTATAAGGGTGAAGACCCGATCTCCAAGGATGAAGATCCGTTTTCAAAGGTGAAGATCCGATGCTAAGGATGAAGATCCAAGGTCCAACGATGAAGATCCATTTTGAGGGTGAAGAACCACAATTCATAGAACAGCCAGAGCAGTCAGACTTCTCAACTGATCAAAGGTTAGTCAAACTTAGCTCGGGTCCAGAACCCAAATTACCATTAGGTCCAGAACCTAAAATCTCTTTTAAATCCAGAACCTAGCTCGGGTCCAGAACCCAAATTACCATTAGGTCCAGAACCTAAAATCTCTTTTAAGTTCAGAACTTAGCTCAAGTCCAGAACTCAAATTATCCTTAGGTTCAGAACCTAAAATCCCTTTTAAGTCCAGAACATAGCTCGGGTCCAAAACCTAAATTATCCTTAGGTCCAAAACTTAAAATCTCTTCTAAGTCCAGAACTTAGCTCGGGTCCAGAACCCAAATTATCCTTAGGTCCAGAACCTAAAATCTCTTTTAAGTCCAGAACTTAGCTTAGGTCCAGAACCCGAAATTACCCTTAGGTCCAAAACCTAAAATTATCCTTGAGTCCAGAACTCGAACCGAGTCCAGAACCCAAAACCTCGGCCATCTCAGAAAAATTAAGTCTTATTGCTTTTCACTCTCTTTTACTGAAGTCTCAAATCGTTCAAGCAGGGGGCAAACTGTAGACCCTTAATTTTTGACGCAGTCCGGTCCGTTATTTTTTATATAGTCCAAAATAATTTTTTTTGGTATTTTAATTAAATAATATTTATTTTAGTAAAAATGATGAAGTTAATAAAAAATATAATAATAAAATAATAAAAATAAATAAAAATAAAAATCGGCGAAGGAACAATCGGTGACGAAAAACTTTTCGTCGCCGAAGGTCCAATTGGCCAATGCCAATTCGGTCGCAGGAATTTCCTACAGGCCATTTCGCCGTAGGAAATTCCTGTTGCGAATTGACTAGCTGCGAGGGAATAGCCGCTCGCAATTTTTGCCAAATTCCCTCGCAGCTTGCAGTTTCAAGCCCGCAGCAGTCTTTTTTCTCCAGTGAAATTTTCCAACGCAATTTTTTCTAAAACCAAATTCTATTTGGTTTTGATTTCTTTTTCCTAATTAATTGTAATTTTCTTAAACAATTAGAACTAGGCTTATAATTTTTCCAATAAATAACCCTTTAAAACTCAGAATTAGGGGAGGAACTTTGGACGAGGACTTGGATCAAAAAAGAAAAACTTGGACTTTGGACTGGAACTGGGAGATCAAATAGTGAGACTTTGATTAGGTGATCAAAACCTGGATTATAGAAAACCCTAGCAATAAGCAAGCAATCAACAATTGATCAAAGGCAGCAACCTTGTCTTTGTCCTTGTTCATCGAGAAAGTAATTTTTGGTGGAACCAACGAACGGAGGTTTGAATCTCTATTTTCTTTACTTATTTCTTTACAGTAGCTTCATCACTCAAATTGAATAAATTGTTTCTTCTATTTCTTCTAAAACTTAAAACCCTAAAATGTTTCTTCTAAACCTTAAAATCCTAAATTGTTCCTTCTATTTCCAAAAAATCCTAAAAGGTACTTTTCTGTTTCCAAAAAACCTTAAGAAACCTAATTTGCTTCTTTTGTCTCTAAAAACCCCTAATTCATTTCTTTTGTTTCCAAAAACCTTAAATCGTTTCTCCTATTTCCAAAAATTTTTAAAAACCCTAAACTGTTTTCCTCTAACTTTTTTCCAAAATTTCCAAATGTTTTGCTAAATCTCCAAATTCTAACTTATTTTACAGTTTCTGAAAATCATAATTACTTTTATAAAACTCTAAACTGTTTTTTCAAATCCTAAAACCAAATATGTCTTCTAAAATATCAAAACCCTAATTCTCTCAAAACTAATATGGTAAACCCTAATCTTCCTAAACCCTAGTTCTTAAAACCTTAAAATCTTATAAATCCAAACCTTAAAACTCAATATAGTAAGCCTAAAATCACAATCCATTAAACATGAATTATAAACTTAATATCTTAAGATTCTAAAACCCTAATTTCATAATGTTACCCCTAAACCCTAATTTGATTCATGGAACCATAATCCACTCCAATTTTATTAAACCTTTACAGTAGGTTAAACAAATAATAATAATAATACTAAAATCCCAAAACCCTAAACATGAATTAAAGAATTTTAAATAGAAACAATAAACCCTAATTTGTATCTTTACTTGCTTTATTTTTAGATTTGATTATGTAGTACATTATATGCTTTGATGCTTGATTTATTTAATTTTAATTCTTGATTTATTTAATTTATCATGGATGGATGTTTTCTTTATCTCCATTATTTGTTTGTTTTAGTATTGAAAGTGTAAGAGGTATGTTTCCACTAAGTGGGTACCTCATTAATTAAATATCATGTAATCTAAATTGCTTTTATATTTTGGACCAATGTAAAGGACATGTTTCTACCTTTTGGTGGGTGTCCTATTTAGTTTAGACATGGATGGTGTAAGGACATATTTCCATCCTCGGATGGGTGTCCATTTATTTGCTTTGTTTGAACATTGCTTTGATTTTAATATAATGATGTTTTATTTTAATTGTTGCGTGTAATATGGATAATATTGTTATATTTAAGAATTTTATAATATTAAGACTTGTAAAGGAGGTCGATTCGAATGAACCGAGCGTTGTGGGGGTACTGAGCCATTTCTCACCTTCCCCACACGTACCCAACTTTCCGAACCCATTAGGGGATTGGGGATTCCTTAGGAATCGAGTCATCCACCCCTTTCTTTTTTCCCGGCCCGTCCGGGTGGCGACTTCATTTTCTCCGGACTTAAGTCCGTGTTCTCTAAGGCCTCGAGCCTAAATAGTGTCGAAGTCGCAAGAACCATTCCACCGGGAGTGGGAGCAAAAATCCCCGCTCACAGTACCCAATCATAGAAACATACCTCTTACAATTTTTAATACCAAAATAAAAATAATAAAGAAATCATCCATCCATTATAAACAAATCAAATATCAAAATTAAATAAATCAATCATCAAAACATATAATAAACTGCATAATCAAATTTAAAATTAAATTAATTAATAAATATATAAATTTAGGGTTTTAGAATTTTAATAACCAAATTAGGGTTTTTAAATAAAGGGAGTTAAACACAAAGACTTATAATACACAAATAAATATTGACCCCTTCGACGAGCCCATACGGCGGTCCCTCTAGCCAATTAGCCGGCAGGATCAAGGGACAGCGCCCCTAAAAATGTTAAAAAATTGACTTAGTGTTGTAGGTTTTGGTATTGAAAATTAAGATTTTAGGGTTTAAGATTTAGAAAATAGGGTTTCGGAATTGGAAGAAACAAGCTACTATAAATCTTAGAAAAATAGAATTGATTATGGTTTTGAGAAAATAGATTATTGTTTTTTGGTCTTAGAAAAGTGTAATTAGGGTTTTAGATTTCAAAAATAAGTTTTACGAGTATTAAGGTATTAGGGTCTTGAAAATAATTTTTAGTGTTTTAAATAAAGTCTATGTGGTAAACAAAATAATTGATCAAATAACAAAAACATCATCTATTGTAGGTTTAAACAATTGATCAATTTGAATGATGAAGCTACTGTAAACATAAATAAGTCAATAGAAACTCAAACCTCCGTTGTTGGTTCCACCACAATTTGAATTCTGGTTGAACAATAACAAAGACAGAGTATGCTGCCTTTGAAGGATTTCTTGTTGCTTGCTGGCTGCCACTTACTTTTTTCAAGTTCAAGGTTCTAAATCAATTCATTCAATAATTGTGTCGTCCAAGGTTGCTAAGAAAAAGTTCCCAAAAAATCCAGATCCCAAAAGTCCGATCCCAAAATTTCCTCCTGGCCGAAATCAAAATCCTCCCTTTTTGTGTCTTTAATGTGGTATTTATAAGAAATAAAAATAAAAATATAATACTAATTGATTAAGAAAATAAAAACCATTTAGGAAATAAAATTAAAAACCAAGTACAATAGGGTTTCAAAAAACTGCGCTGGCAAAAATTATGCTGGCAAAAATTACTGCAGGGTGCTGTTGGCCGGGTACGCTGGCTGCCAGCATTTCTGCCGCAATTTTTCCTGGGCAAAATTGGCCCACAGCCAATTTGCCGCCAGTTGGCCCAAGCCAATTCGTCTCCGATTTTACCCATCGTCGATTTTTATTTTTTTTGTATTTTTTATTTTCATTATTAAAAATAAAATAGTATAAGTAATAAATATTGTTTAGTTTAAAATAAATAATAAATATTAAAATACCACAAAATTATTTTGGAGTGTTTAAAAATATCGGACTGGACTGGGTAAAAAATTAAGAGTCTATACATCCCCAAACATCCGGCCATTCAGAAACCTCAATTAAGCAGATCAAAGGAATTTTCGAGAAAATAGTGAGTGTAACCAGGAAGGATTGGGCAATGCGCCTTCTAAAAGCACTTTAGGCATATCTAACAGCTTTTAAAACACCTTTGGGAATGAGTCTATATTGTCTAGTCTTTGGCAAGACATGCCACCTGCCGGTGGAATTAGAGAACAAAACCTATTAGGTGATCAAAGCTACGAATATGGACTTAGATGGGGCGAAAGAGCAGAGAATGTTATAAATTTTGAGCTAGATGAGCTTAGAAATGAAGCCTATGAGAGTTCAAAATTTTACAAGAAATAAACTAAGGCAATGCATGACAAAATGATCCTCAGAAGGACTTTCAAACCAAGAATGAAAGTCCTTTTATTCAATTCAAGGATGATGTTGTTCCCCATAAAGTTAAAGTCTTGTTGGAGTGGTCCATTCCAAGTTGTTCAAACCTTCCCATTTGGAGTTGTTGAATTTGAAAATCAATAAAACTTTCAAGGTAAATGGCCAAAGAGTGAAACCCTACTTGGAGGAGTTGAAGGATGAAACAACCATTGAAAGTGTGGTGTTTGTGGATACATGATGCAACCACGTCCAACTATATGCTGCTAAAGAAGCACTCGATGGGAGGCAACCCATCGGTTTTTATTTCTCTTTTTAATTAATTTTTCATACTTTGCAGTTCTAAATTTTCATTTTTATGTGTGAAAGGTGTTAATAAGTTGAATGGAATAGGTGCTTTGATGGGTATTTTTGTTGTGATTGAGTTTCAAGATAAGAAAATGAAGGAAAAAGGTTGAATAAAATTTGGTAGGAATTGACACACCCAGAGACACGGCCAAGACAGAGAAGACATGACTAAAAACACCAATTTGTTCAAAATTTTTAAAGTGGCAGTAGCAGACTTGACTAAACAACATGACAGTGTAAATGACTGTGTCAAGCCACTCTGAAAATAGGCTCAAAACACAGAACCAAACACGCTCAAATAACTTGGCTATGTCATTCCCATTTCGCAAATCATAATTTTTACACAGTAGTAAACACCCCTAGATAATACAGTCGTGTCATTGGTTGTGTCTACAAGAACAACTTGGCAGTGTCTCCTCTCTTCTAATGCTTTGATGTCTAGATTCACAGAACTAAACATGGCACTCAACACGACCGTGATTGTGGCCATGTCTAATCCAAATGCCCATGACACTACCAAGACAAGTGTAACTTGGTTGTGTCACCCATTTTAAACCTTTTAAAGCCCAATCCTATTCCACTTTTCTCGCTCATTCAAACCCTCAAACTCCATTTTCCCTCTCCCCCACCTCTCATAGCATTGCGAAGACATCACCCATCCCCCAAAAACTCAATTTTCCATCAAATTTATTGATTTTTCTTCAATAAAACACCATTAAAACTTCTTTCATTCCATTTCTAGTAAGAAGCAAGATGCGAAGGACTAAGATGGTGTCTCACCATAGAAGAAAACAACCATTATCATCTTCTTTATCTTCCTCAAGAAGAATGGCCTTTGAAGCTAGGGGATTATTCCCCACAAGGTAAATTAGTGATTAATCTCTCAATGCTTTACAAATTAGGAAAATTTTCATTATGTATGTGTAAAACCTAGGTTGGGAGAAAGTCATTACCCTTAAACCTTTGCAATTTCAAGAGCTAACAATGGAGTTTCTTTCCTTTATTAAAGTAGAAAGGGATGAATTTAAGCTTTGCACTATGCTAGGATTCAAATTGAATGAAAAATCATATATGATTGATATTGATTAATGACATATTTGGTTTTAATCAAAAGGGGGAAAGAACTATACCTACGGACTTGAAGCAACAATTTGAAAGAGGAGCATTAGGTTCGGGCAAAACTTATGTGGCTAAATTGGCCAAGGAAACTAAATTGAAAACCCCACATTGAGAGACTTATACCGATTCATGTCTTATGGCTTCTTTACTAGAAAAGAAAGTCATGGGGTAGTTAAACATAGTGAGTTATTTTTCTTGAATTATGCTAATAATGCTACACCTGTAAGCACTGGATATTGGTTAGCTGATGTTTTTGATAATGCAGCTCATAAGAAAAAGGGTACAATTTGTATTGGTGGATTGGTAACCATCCTTGCCATGGCTCTTAATAGCGACTTTAATCCTAATACTTGCAACATGCAAAGGTTTTTGGACAGTGATTCGCTTGATATTGCCACTCTAGAGAAAATCCATATGATAACCAAGAGTGGAGGGGCTTATGTGATGGCTTCTAATGAATCAAGCACACAGGGGAACCGACAAAAGAGACTGTGAGCAGAATCAACTTCTCTTATCCCCAATGGAGTCGCACTGTGAGTGGGGATTTTTGCCTCCACTCCCATATGGAATGGTTCTTGTGACTTCAGCACTGTTAGGCTTAGGGCTTTAGAGAACATGGGCCTCAACCCGGAGAAAATTGAGTTGCAACCCAGACGGGCAGGAAAAAAGAAAAGGGTGAATGACTCGATTCCTAAGAAATCACTAACCCTCTAATGGGATCAAAAATTGGGTACGCATGGGGAAGGTGAGAAATGGCCCAGCACCCCCATAACACCATGTTCATTAAAACATGCCTCCTTTTTATGTCTAATTAAATTATTAGGTAATATAATATTATCCATACTACATGCAAATTAAAATAAAAAAATATTCATTGTATTGAAATCAAATAAATGTCCAAATGTCCACAAAAAGAAAATAAAGTAAATAAAATGAGACACCCACCATAGGTGAAAACATGCCCCTTACATCAATCCAAAGTCTTTGAAATAAACTAAATTACGTAAACTAAATATACAAGGCACTCATACTAGATGAAAATATGTCTTTTACAATTTTCTTTAAAAATACAAATAAATCTAAGGAAAAGAATAAAGCAAGAAAAAAATAATACAACACATATGAAAATAATTGAATAATTAATAATAAAATAAGCAAACACATCTTAATATTATCCCATTAAGGAAATATAGCACGCTACGATGAGGGTCGCACCTGCGGCAGTCCCGCTAGCCGGTTAGTAGGCTGGGGTCAAGGGGAAAGCGCCGCCGAAAGATAGACAGTTTACATGATATGGTTTTGTTGGAGAATTAGGGCTTTTTCTAAACTAGAATTTTATATTTATAAAAATTAGGATTTTTAAAAATAAAACTACTATTTTAGGATTGTTAGAAAACAAAGCCACTATTTTAGGGTTTTTAGAAAACAAAACTAAGGTTTTAGTTAATTAGGGTTATGGTTCTAAAATATTAAAAACTAGGGTTAAGAAACTAATTTTAGGGTTTAGAAAATAATGGATTAGGGTTTAGGTTTTAGAAAACAATATTAGGATTTAAGTCTTAGAAAACAGGATTGAGGTTTTAAATATTTGAAAATCATAGTTACTGTGATATCAAGATATTAGTGCCAATTTGATTAAATGGGCTACTGTGATATAAACCTTATTTATATAGTCTATTGGATGAAAAGAAAATAGGAACTAACTAAAACAATTCAACAGATTAAACAATAATGCATAAAATACTGTGAATTTAAAACAGACTAAGTAAAAAATTTCAAACCTCCATTTGTTGATTCCATCGATATTTCATGTTTATCCAAGCTTTATATTTACACTAGTTGTAGAATTTCTATTGAACAGAGTGAAGAAAATATGCTACTGCCTTCTGGTGCAGTGTTTTGGTTTGTGTTTGTTAATGGTTGTTGCTCAACTCTCCCTCTTTCACCTACACTGGCTGCTAGGGTTTTTTACTTTTTCTGCTGATTGATTATTTTTTTTCCTCCCTCCCAATCTCTTTTAAATCCTCTATTTTTAAGAGAACTTTTCGGTTTCTTTTTTCTTCGGGCTCACTTAACTTTTATTTTAAAAACAGCCAATTTTAATTCAATTACAATTAGAATTAGAAGTTGACACAAACTGAATCTGGACGCAATTGACTTAAAAATACAAAGTTAAACCCAAGAGGCATGGCCTGTGGCAAATTTGGCATGCTAATTCGCCATAGGCATAGGCCTGTGGTGAATTGGCATGTCCAATTCACCACAGGCAAGGCCTATCTAATTGGTGAATTTGGCATGCTAATTCACCACAAGCATGGCCTATGGAGAATTTGGCATGCTGATTTGACCAAATCCAAACTTTTGGGCTTGGGCGACTTGTCTTGGGATTTTAATATTATATCAGACCCATTTTAGGCTTAAAGGTTGAACTAGTTTATTTTAGCCCTTTTAAAATCGGACCGACCTAAATTAAAGCTATAAACTAGGTTTAAGCTTTTAAAATCTGACTGAATTTAGCTTGGCCTTCTTTAATTGAATCGAACTAGCTTATGATCAAAATTAAGGGTCTACAGTTTATCCCCTGCTTGAACGATAAGGAATTTATTCAGAGAGTGGAAAGTAATATGAGTTTGAGCTGATTTTAGACACGGATGGGTTCTGGACCCGAGATTGGATTGACTTGAGTTTTGGACCCAAGCTTGGATTGGTTTGGGTTATGGACTTGGATTAAGTTTTGGACTAAAAAATAATTTGGGTTATGGACCAATAAAATATATTTCTTTAATATTAAGTGATAAAATATGTGTATACAAGCACCACTAAGTTTTGCTTAGCGTGTTAGAATTGTTTTCTGACACGCAGGTATCAGGACATCGGAGCAAGTTAAGAACAGATGAAGATCTTGTGTTTATTGTATTCATAAGTTATAAAATGTATATAGATACTTCAGTTTGGCGATTTGAGAGATTGTATAAATTTGTAAACATAAAAGGATATATGTATTTAGAGAATGAAGTTTGAGATTATAGTGAATGAGTATCACGAAAGAAATGTATTGTTTATTTATTTGATTTGATGAACTTATGAAGTTTATCTAATTGATAAATTCTATTCGGATTATTGAAGTTATTGGAAATTGGTCTAAATGTTGGACCTATAAGTGTTGTGATATACAGATTGTATTGTTATTTTTTATTTATGATGAGAGTTTTATATGAATTGATTGGAGCGTGGACAGTATATCGAATAACATTCTCTGATATTTTTTATATAAGAATTGTCAGAGGATGTTACACAATTTCACCTTAACACATCCTTTCATTATTTTAAATAAACACAAGCATGAGCCCAAACAAACTAATACATTATTCAAATTTCAGAGTTACTGTTTTGATCTATAATGACATCAAGTGTCTAGCCCCGAAGGCAAATCAAGTAATACTCAAAAGTTAACCCCGAAGGCAAATCACATCACAGTGACACCAAGTATCTAGCCCCAAAGGCAAATCAAAGTATTGCTCAAAAGCTAGCCCTGAAGGCAAATAATGAGAATAACCTCATAGGCATACCGTCAAACACATAACTCTAGAAATTGAATAACATTCTAGGCATACAATCATTTCATATCTTTCATCATCAATATTTTTTTCATTTTCTCATATTCAACTAGGCACATTGCCTCATTTCTCATTATCAATTAGACACATTGCCTCATTTACTCATTTTTCTCATTCATATCAATGTCAATTTATTTTAAATTATTATATTTAATCATTTCATCAGAATGTATACACATTTCTCATTAGAAACACATCACCCAAATATTTTAGGTTATATTCTCATAAGTCATATAAATCACATATTATGCAATTTAGCCATTAACAGTAGCTTTTCATAATGCATATAATGCATACATAATATTAAACATGTCATCACACATTATTCATGAATTATCAATGCATCAACTAGCTTAACACATTTTTCCAACCAAAATGTGTTAAGCCTAATTTAATATCAATATGTCTAATTAATCAAAAGTTTATACTTACCTTAGAAAGCACTCAAAAGCAAGCTACAAATCTCCCTCCAACCTTCACTTCCAATTTGCTCTTCAATACTAAGGTTGGGCAAGCTACTTTCTCTCAATGCTTATGCCAAATGTGATCATAAATAATCATTTAATATCACATTTTAAGACATTTTTAATATCAAACCATAATTAAACATCACTCTAAAAAATTCTAAAATTGAGCCTTACCTCACTTTAATATTGGACAACCATGTTAATCTATTTAAATTAGTGTTTTAAGTTTATTTATGTTATTACAAACATATTTTAACATATTTAAACTAATTACATTAATTAAACACATGCTTTAGTACAAAACCGTAAAATGACAACCATTTCCATTAATGGTTCTCCATTTCAACTCATTCCAATTAATAATTCAAGCTTATTTCCATTACTTTTATCATAAAATAACATGCTTTAAGCATTAAAATCAAACAATTCACCATACTTTGAAAATTCACTTTTTCAAAACCCTAAATCAACACTGCCCTTTTTAAATTATATCCAAACTTAACCAAATTCATCATTTGACATTAAAATCCTTGTTTATGCATCAAAACAACACATTTGGAACCAAATTGCACAATTAAAACTCATGATTTCACAAACTCAAAAGTTTCATAACCATAAATTCTCTCTCTTCACTAAACTTTATTCGACTCAACCATTTCTTCAATCCAACCTTTAAAATCATTAATAACTAATCAAAATAGCTTCAATTATATTCATTTAAACAATTTAATCACATCCATTCAAAATTTCAAACTTCACATAATCTTTAAAAAAAAAAAAAACAAGCTTTAGAAAAGATGTACTTACTTGATTACTTGCTAAGACTTCAATATCAACTTAAATCCTCTTGAATCTATTGTAGTATTTGGTGTATAGAAGAAAATTATATCATTCTCTACCTCTCTCTCAAGTTACGGGTTCCATAAAAAAAGAAGAAGATGACCACTTTCGCTTCTTTCTTATTTCCTATCCATAAGTATACATATATTAATTAATTAATTGATTAATTTCATTTTAATTCTCCACCACATGTTTTCTTTCTTCTTTGACTTTCTTTTCTTTTTATTTATTATTATTATTATTATTATTATTATCATCGTCGTCATCATCATCACATTTTTCACCACAAATGTATACTTTATATATATTTATGGTATATTTTATGTATATGTATATGTTATATCTATTTGACTTATATGTTACATATATCTTTATGTGCATATTTATATAATATATATATATTATGTATATGTAATATATATTTTACTCATATGTATATAATATATATCTTATGTATACATCAACTATACATTATATGTACATTCAGTGGCAGGCCCAGCACATCAACCAGGGGGGCAAAATCCGGTTGCCAATCGCCGGTCTCCTCTCCTCTCTCTCCTCTCCTCTCCTTTGTCTTCTTCCCTCTTTCCTTGTCTGCAAACACAGCAAATCCACAACCCCCTAGATCCGTCCATATGTATATTATATATATTAAAAATAATATATATACCCAACATATATAATAATTATTATATGATATGTATATACTATGTATACACTAAGTATACATTAAATATATATAATACTTTATACCTTCGAATACATATTTTATTTTTCCAAAATCACAGATATGACAAGTGATTCCTCTATGGGATTGAAGTTCGAACCAGCTGCATCATAAATCATTTTTTTGGAAATCATTAGACAATGCTCCTTCATCTGTCACAGTAGTATGATCAACCCTGTTATGTTGATCATCAAATCCAACACCAACTTCCTCTTTCGGTGCAGTCCCCATAGATCGAACTTCTCCATGTAAAATCCATTCATAATAATTTGCAACAAATCCATACTTCTGAAGATGGTACCAGATAATATTGACCTCATAGTAACTTCAATTTTGGTATTAGTATATACTTAGACTCAGGGTTTATGTAAGATGAGAAGCCCAAGGTGAATATTAGTATTACTATAAAAAGGCACAAGTGGAAAGGCATAGAGAAATAGGAGATATAATCTAAGTAAGACTGTTTGTAGTTTCTAGCCATATTGTTGTTTATACTTAGAGAACACTTCTGAACAGAAACTAGCTTAGCTTAGTTTACGAGTTTTTAAATATTTTAGATATATGAAAGGAACTATAACTTTTTAGAAAGGCTTTCTAGAATAAACTGGTTAGATTGAGAAAGGGAAGTTATGTAGACAAGACTAGTATATGGACCTAGTGAGAAATTAAATATACTATTTTATGCAAAGTATCTCATTCGAATGGAAATCAAAATAACCCGTCTTTTGATGATGAGGAATATTTATTTAATTTTTGTCCATTTGAAAAGTTGCAAAGTGTGTGTGTGCATAATATATATATATATATATATATTACAATGTAGTATGATATATATATTTAAGTATAATCAAACATAAAACAAAATACATTGGTCGTACAAAGCTAAAGGAACATATGCATTCACAAACTAGTAGCACCAAATTAATCAACATATGGACATAAATGAAGGCTTAACCTTAGCAACTTACATACCTGGTAATAAAAGGGTTGCAGAAGCAACAGTAACAGTAAAAAAAAGAGCTTTATCAGCAGCACAAGCAGCAGTACACCATTATAAGAAGCTACAAATTCAAAATTTTCAAAACTAATAACCATTTGGCAAATATTGACACATAGCTGAATATACATTTCAGTTTTACAATTAAAAATTGCAAAATAAATACTCTCAAGAAAAAATATATCCAGCCACAACAATCGACATGTTTCAGCAATATTTTTAATAAATAAAAAAAGCATCAATAGTCAAGTGAGTTAAAATTTTACATATATTGAAAAGCCACTTATCCCCACACAAAAGCCACATGCAAAATCTTATTAGCAGTAGCGATTTTAATTTCTATAATTGCTTGCTGCAACTATCTGCAATTTTTAATAATGTATCTAAAACTTTGTTGTGTATAAGGGAAGAAAGAAGCAAGGGAGGAAGGAGACAACTTAGGATGGGACAAAATTAAAGAATTAGCAAATGATGTACAAAGGACCAATAGCAGTAGTAAATACACATACACGTCAGAGTAGTAAATACATATGTTACATAATTAATAAATTCACATTTGAATGTCATTCAATTAATACTTTTTGTTGGAATAATTATCTCTTCTATATAGTTTATTAATTAAAATATATAAATAATGAACGATATAAATACTATAAAATTAAAAAAAAAATGGATACAGTATATTACGACTCATAACAAATATATACAATAATATGTTAATAATATTAAAAATATATCAATTCTGTATTGTGAAGAGACAGTTTATGTATAATATGCTATACATAAATAATATAGATTTTATGTCAAAATGTATAACTTTTGTATGAGCTTTTATGTAAATTAATGCTTTTATTTTTATAGTAAATATAAGGATTATTTGTTTATCTATTATTGATATAACTAAAAGAACTGTTTCATACAAATATATGATATAACATTTTATGAAATTTATGTGTTTTGTACATAAAAATTTATTTACCATTCTAAATCTTTAATTCTACAAAATTAGCTATATATGATAATTATTTATCAAAATTAATAAAATTTGTAAATAACTTATAAACTGAAATAAGGGGTGTAAGTTGATAAATTTAAGTGTGAGAAAATAAATTTATGTGCTAAAATGAATTTTATAACACTGACAAAAAATGAATTTCAGAATCAGTTTAAACAAACAATTTTATTCATAAATTATTTTTATTAGAATTTTATATTGGAATATTGTTTATATGAATGTATATCAAACATATCTAAGAAATTAATTATAATGACTGCTAATTACAAGAATAATAAATGAAAATGAGAAAGAATATAAATAAAAACATCATATTGTTTTTTTATAAGGACAAATCCATCAAGGCTACTCACATATAAATTTAATAATCAAAGAGGGGTTAAGAAATTAAAGCGTGTACATTATTTAGGATTTTGGATTAAAATCCATTTCCAAATTTCAAGATCCAAAAACTAAAATCACATTGCATATCAAGAAATTGAAAAGTAGTAAAGCTTTTCCACCACTATAAGGGGGAAAAATAAAAGAATAAAATAGGCAAAGAAAAAAAAAGGCTGAATCGGACTTGTATTTATATAATGCAATTGTATTATTATTTTCTATATCTAGCATCCAAAACCAAAGCCACTGACATTGCAAAAGCGGCCCGTGAATTCTTCTTTTAGGTGTAACACAATGATTAGGGCAGGCAAAATACCCCTTTTATTAAGTTAATAAGATGTTGATGCCAGTCCATCTACTAACTTTCTCAAAGGCAAAATAAAATTCAATAAATTTATTAATGTTATGATCATATTCAAAAAAAAAAAATCAGCCTATATGGCCATAGATACGTTGAAAAAAAAAGCAAAGGAAGAAAGAGTGACGTGTACAAAGCAACAAGTGTGTATAATATTTGAAATATGATCATATGTTCCCTTCTCTTACATTAGGCCTTCCATTAGAAGCAGATTTTGTAACACCCTAACCTGAAATAGTTAAGTTCTATTATGTAATAATTGAATTCTATTATATCATAACTGAATTTATGATTAAGTCAAAGAAATGCAATTAGCAAATTAAAGTGAAATCTAATTTTATTTTTATTAAAAGAAATTCAGAAAAGAATTAAAATAAGTAGAATACTTATAAAATTTTATTTTTAATGGGTATGATAAAATCTTGTAGTAAGGACTGAATTAAGAACTTATCATAAGTAAAGATTAAAGTTGGATTAATTTGTAGTAATTAATTGGACATAAGTTAAAATGTTATTGTAATAGTAGTTTGCTAATTTCTCTTGAAGAGAAAGCATGCAATGTAAATGCATGGATTAGAGAAGGAGATGGGATAGGGCAATGTAATATAACCCATCAATGGGAGCTTAGTTAAATGGTAGAGTATAAAACACCAGAAGTACACAATTTTAGCTTGTAGATTTTGGTGGTGGGGCTGAATCAACTAAACAAATTGATGGTAAAATTGTACAAGGCATCCACATATTAAGGCAATGGAAGAATGAAGAAGCCACAAGTGCCCATGTGACTAAGCCAAGGTCTTCCAACTGTAAGAAGAAAAAGAAAGGAAGAAGGGGCTGGAAATTCTTATTTGCTATGTACAAGAGATAGATGATACCAGGAAAATATAGCTATTTCATTATGTTGAGGTTATGAGAGTTGTACCAACCTTAAGCGAATTGATCTAAAGAGTATAAGGAAGCTGAGTTTCTATATTTTCCACGCGAAAGGAAGAAAAGAACTCAAGGAAAAACATTTTAGCCTTTGCTCCTCTTCTTGGATGAGCAAGGCAGCAGCTAAACCTTACGAAGTAACATGGTGCGTTGCAAGCAAAGAGCAACCTGAATTTGGAGCTTTTGATCGAGAAGGAGCCTAGGTAAGAAATCTGGAAATTTGTATAATTAAAATCATCTTTTACTCACACAACATCACTATACAATCTGAATAAGAGCTGAAACAATAAAGTAACTGAACTGCCATTGTTATACAGAAGTTTTATGCTTAAATAAGAGGAAGAAAAATGTTAAAATGATCTGGAAACTAATCCTTCAACATGCAATCTGTTGTACTGAAGGACTATGAGCTATATAGCACTTTGGTTGTGATTACTAAGCTCAAAATGAAGGGAAAAGCAGAAATCAAGGAACTAAACTGATCTGGAACTCAGATTTGGAGGGAAAATGTTTAAATGATAAAGACAAAAATAAATTGGAGAGGAAGAAGTGTATGTATGGCGGCTGTTACTGACCAAAAAAAATATGGTGGCCGTTTTGAAATCAAGGAAACTTGAAATCTTGGCTTATAAAATTTTTAGTTTAATAAGTAATAAACCAGGATAGTTAGAGACTTAGAGTTTAATCTGAAATTGGAGCTTTTGATCGAGAAGGTGCGTAGGTAAGAAATTTGGAAAATTGTAGAATTAAAATCATCTTTTTCTCACACATCATCTATACATTCTGAATAAGAGTTGGAACTAGAAAGTAACTGAACTACCATTGTTGGTCACATGTTTTATGCTGAAATAATAGGAAGAAAAATGTTAAAAGGATCTAGAAACTAATTCTTCAACATGCAATATGTTATACTAAAGGAGGAAGAGCTATAAAGCACTTTGGTTGTGTTTAATAAGCTCAAAATGGAGGGAAAAGGAGAAATCAAGGAACTAAACTGATCTGGAACTCAGGTTTAGAGGGAAAATGTTTAAACGACAAAGAAAAAAATAAAATGGAGAGGAAGAAGTGTATATATGGTGGCTGTTTTGAAATCAAGGAAACTTAAAATCTTGGGTTATAAAATTCTTAGTATAATAAGCAATAAACTAGGATACTTAGAGTTTAAATTGCTTGGTTAAGTTAACATGATTTGGCATGAGAAACCTCTGAAATTATGGCCAAGAAGCTGAGTGCTTCTGGTTGTGGATAACAGAGAAGAGAAGAAAAACGAGAAGCACTAAGGAATATACAAATAAATGATAGTATTTAATAGTAGTTCAATTAAAAAATGTATTTACTTTTTCAATCATCTAATTTTAAAGTTACAGGTCTATTACTCCCAAGATCACTACTTCTAGAACTAGTGGAATTAATAGGAGCAGATGTAACACCAAATTCACGATTCTTAGATGTTTTAGATGGCTTCCGTTGAAGCCTACCCAATATTTGTTTTATCATAACTCAAGTTTTATGTACAATGATAAAAAAATTCCCACAAACCCAGCAGTGCAAGGAGACTCTTTTAAAGCAGACTTTTAGCCCATTAAAATGACCAAAACTCAACTTCACAATCAAAGAACAGTATAGAAGTGCAGAACATCCATATCAAATGTTGGAGAAAGACAAGTAATAAATAGAGAAAAGTAAGAAGAAGGAGAATTGAAGCTGTCGGATAATGAGATTGAAGTTTGGTCTCATGTTATGTTGGCTTTTATTAGTTTGTAGTTTATATTTTGTTCCCTTGAGGACATGTGGGCTCTGTCCTTACTAGCTAATGATTTGATTTGGTGTTTGTCCTAACTACTCCGTGCTAAATTAGCCCCAGCACATATATATCAACCTAACATTATGGAAACACAATTGAGCTGAAATTTATATAAATTACAATCCAATTGAAATGGAAGCAAACCTAACTCATTTCTTTCACTTTTCTTAATTTTAATGGGTTCAACTACTGTTTTGCTTTTTATTTTTCTTAGAGCCACTACCATATTAAAAATTATTGATTCTAAATTTTTATACCCCACTTGTCCAAGATTTTTACAGTTCTATTCGTTGACTACCAACTACACTGTTATGTGAATAATGCAAACAATTTAAAGCAGTACCTGGAAGGGAAAACAATCCAAACCCAATTTTCTTATTGCATCAGTCAAAATAAACCATATGTAAGGCCATTGTTAAGGAATTATCAAAGAATTAGGTTGAAATTTTTAAAGAAATGTAAATAGGATTATAACTGCGTTGGACATATAATATGTAGTTGGAAGCCTAAATCAGTAATTACAACTGATATAATTAACTAAAGCAATTACAACTTTCCAAGTTACCTACTTGGAAAACAAGCACTAAGCTATAATTATTGACAAAATAAAAAAAAAAAAATTTATCAGTGCTTCAATTTCACTAATTCATGCTCAAGTTCAGATTTTGTAGACAAGAAACATATAAGAAACGATTTGAAAATGGAAAATGGCAAAGGTTTTTTTCCCCCTGAGACATCGATATATTCCTCTTTTCAGATTCTCAGATTTTATCCATAAACCAACATTAGACCATGAACAAAGATTGGAGCTTGATACAAAAAAAAAATGGCAAAAACACACTAAATTAATATTTTGATTGAACAAAACATTATTCAGAGCAACCAAACTTTTGAGACAAAACACAAACAGAATCGGATAACCCAATACATGAAATATTTTGATTACAAATAATATTGCAAAATTAACAAAAATTATCACAATGATAAACTTACCTAAAACAAATGTGTCTTCTTCAGTAGTATTTGCTCCCAAATAATCAATGAACTCAATGAGAGTTCTACACCAAAGTCGATAGATGATAGAGACATGAAGTCGGAGTTAGTGAGAGAGAGAGAGAGAGAGACTTACTGAGACAGTCGACGTTGCGAGAGATGGACGACATTCACAGAGAAAAACAAAAGAGTTTTGAGAGAAGGAAATTAAGAGTCTGTGAAATGAGGTAAGAAAGAAGAAAGGAAACAAATTAGGCTTTTATATTTATGGTCCAGAAATAGACTCACAAACGGACCATATTTTCATGACACTGACAATTTATAAACGGACTAAAATTTTGTTTCTGTCGGAAACAGACTCTTATAACCAAGAAACGGAAACAAAATCTATTTCTCACTTTCCATACTTCTTTTGCGCGCAAAAATTTCCCTCCAAATACAAAAAACGGACTATAATATGTTTTTAAATATCTATTTCTAAGCGGTTGCAGATCTGTTTCAAGGGTCACGCGCCATTACATCGCGCGAAACTTATAAACGGTTTTAAAAATGGATTTTATCTCTTTTAAATATCCGTTTCTGGTATGTTTTTAAATGGTTTCAAAAAATGCTTATATTATATTTGTTTCTTTTCTGTTTCAAATCGGTTTCTAATGAGAAAACGACTCTAATCTGTTTCTAACATTGGTTTTAAAATTGCTAATTTTTGGTATTGTGAGGTAATTCGAACCACTATAAATTTTTTATTTATATTTTTCTCTATTCTACTCTTCTCTTACTTTGTTTACTTTTAATTTTTGAAATTTATCATTACTTTTTCAAAAACAACCAATTCACTATCCTCTTAGTTATTATCTTGAGACAACAATTCGTATTAAAGTCTTAAAATTTCAAGAAGCTCAGCCATTCCTCCATCCAATATCTCAATCTCTTTATCTCATAGAAATCTCAATTCCTATTTTAAACCTTACATTGATGGAACTGATTACTCTTATTGAAAATATAAGATGTATTTATTCCTTGATAGTGAAAGAATTAAGCTTTAAAAATATGTGAAAAATGAGTAGAAACCTCCTACTGATGAGGTTGATAGTGTTCCTAGAGAAAAATGGACCGATGCCCAAGAAATGACTTTCTATTAGAATAATAGGGCAACCTCCATCTTGGTGAACTCTTTATCTAGAGAAGAAGATGAAAGAGTACACCATCTTAGTTGTGTACATAGCATTTGAAAAACTCTTGAGAATTACCATGAGAGTACCACCCAAGTGAGGTTCACAAAGACTCAAATGCTTGTGCATGAGTATGAACTTTTCAAAATGAAATCTAATGAAAATGTCACCGAAATAATGAATCGGTTACTTACTATTTGTCAATGACTTGAAGAAATATGAAAAATTCTATGATCAAGGTGATATTGTTGCGCTCGAATTAAGTATTACTACAAAGCGTCACTCGCAAGTATATGAAGTAATTGTAGCAAAGGTGATCGCCCCAAGGTCGTCCCACAAGGAAGGTGTAGTTCGTAATAGCTTGATTAGAGCAATTAAATTGAAAGCGAGTTCATTGTTTTGGAATTGTGAAAAAACAATCTAAACCTAAAAGTAACGAGTGTAGGGTTGATGTGTATGATGATTGTACAAGTTCAATTCAATTCTTGGGAAGGTGCCTAGGGTTGTAGGTCCATTCAATCAAAGCTCAATTATCAAATTATCCATTAACATAACCTTGTAAATTAATTTGTTCCTTAAGGTTAATTAGTCAATCACCAATTCATTAGTTCTCACATTCATGAATTAACAATAACCAATTATTTTGCATTACCAAATTAATAGAACCCTAGAACTTATATTTCTAATTCATTCTTAGAGTGGTCGATTATATAGTTCTGATATCGGATTTCACCTCTCGGTCCGTCATCCAACATTCAAAGATTAATAGGTAGCTAATCTATCAACCTAACATTTAATACAATACAATCAACCAACATAAGGTACATCAATGGAAATAGCAAATCAAGGCATTCAATCAAATATACTACAAACCTTAGGCATGGGTATTTAGCTCAACATCATCAATTTAAAACAAACATTCAACTCAATATAAAATAAATACAAATTTTTCATTGCAATATCAATTCTCTTAATACAACAACAACAATAAGAAATGAATTAAAAGAGAGAATAGAAAAACCCCTTGTGAAGATGCCAAGAGTAGGATTGCTAGTCTTCCTCTTAGCTCCACTTTGATGTATGATGAAGAACTCAAGCCCTCTTCAATGGATTATTCTCCTTTGCAACGTGGAATGGAGCTTTCTCAAGTCACTAATCCTTCAATTGATTATGCCTTTGAGAGATGGAATGGAGCTTTCTCAAGTCACCAATCCTTCTATGAAGCTTCTTCAACCTTTAAGAGCTTGCTAACCCAATTTATCCCAAAGAATATCAAAGAACTTGTGGATGGAAGATGGAGAAGGTGGATAGGATAGAAATGGACGTTGAAGATGAAGGACCAAGGAGAGTGTCACTCTCTCCCTAGCCCAAACCTTGTATCCAAAAAAAACTCCTCCTAATTTCCCTCTTCTTCTCTTTTTAATTCATTCAAAGCTCAACAATATGGCTTCCAACTCACACCATCCTCTCTTGTCTCCCACTATTCTCTTTGTTTAATAATTCTTTCCATCAATTAGGCAAGCTTTTCTTTTCTTTAATATTTCTTTTGGCAAAAGAAAAGTCTTTGTTCCCCACTTATCTCCCAACTCGTGCAAAGGAATTCAAAACATCAAGAGTGACACGGCCAAGCTTGTGGTCGTGTCTCTCAATTTCTTTGGGATACGGCCAAGCTTGCTGGCCTTGTCACTTACTGCCTATTTTCTTTCTTTTCTTCTCTTTGTTCTCTTTGGTCTCATGGGGTGACACGACCAAGCTTGTGCCCGTGTCATGTGGGTGTGTCCTCTTTTGTTTCTTTTCTTTCATTCTTTGCTTGCTCCAATTGTTTCTTGGCTTAAAATGGGACACGACCAAGCTTGCGGCCGTGTCACAGTGGCTTGGCCGTGTCACTTGCCTGTGTCAGCTTCTGCCAAATTTTCTTTCTTCCTTTGGTTTCTTTTGTTTTGCTCCTTAGGTGAGACACGGACAGTGGCTTGGCCGTGTCTCATGGCCGTGTCAAGCTCTGCCATCATCATTCTTTGAGGGACACGACCAAGCTTGTTTTGGCTTGGCCATGTCTTGCTTTATTCATGCTCTTCTTTCTTTATTTTAATCTTCCAAGGGTATTTTTGCACTTAAACCTAAAACAAACACTTCAAACAAACTTTAAACAAAAATCAAATGAAACATTAACTAAAACCACATAAAATCATACTAAAAATTAGTACAAAAATGATCTAAACATATATCAATAGCAAAATATTAAAAGCAGTTAGAGCTAAGAAGAGCTTTGAATCAAAGATTTCTTTAATTGAAGAAGCTCATGATCTTATCACATTAAGAACCAACGAGTTGGTGCTCTCAAAGGTGACAAATGTGAGAAGGATAAGAGGAAAGCAATTGCTCTCAAAGTCACCAAAAAAGTTAAGAGCTCAAGTGAAGAAGATAGTGATGATGATGATGAAGAAATGGTCATGCTATCTAAAAGAGTGAGTGAATGAAAAAGAAAAAGAAGATGGCAAGCAAATAAAGGTACTTCTTCCAAGTCCTCCTTCAAAGACAAAGAAAAGAAGAATGAAATAAAATACTATGAATGTGGTAGGATGGGTCACATCAAAACGGGTTGCTTCAAATTGAAGAGCAAGAAGAAATGGGACAAGGAAAAGAAGAAATTTCTCTAAGCTACATGGGATGGTGACTCTTCAAGTGAATAAGAAGAGGAGGAAGAGCAAGGAATTGTAAATCTTTGTCTCATGGCTATTGAAGATGATGATAATCACACCAATGAGGTAGGTACTCAATCCTTAAATTTTAATATAGATAGTGATAATGTTGATGATGTTTTGGATGATAGTGATTTAGTTGAATATATGAATCTAAGAGTCAAAAAATATTTTTCTAAGATGAAATTCTATAAAGAAAAGTACTCTAAGCTAGAAAAAAAACTTTATCTCTTTAAAGAATTCTACTTTAGAATTAAAAAGTTCAAATAAATAATTGATGAAATCATTAGATGAAATGTCAAAAAATTCTTCTAGCTTAGAGAGAATTTCTAAAGAAAAAGATATTTTAAAGAATAAATAAATGAACTAAAGAACTCTATTTCTAATTTCATAAAGGTAAGAAAGCCTTAGATACATTGATCAGCATTCAAAGGTCACCTTCCTCCAAGTATGATTTTGGGTTCAATGGCTCTTCTACTACTACATCCATTATACCAACATTTGTTGAAGTCTCTACAACTCAAACCTCTAGTGTTAAAGTTGTAAATAATATAAATACACACTAAACCTAAAAGTCCTTAAAAGACTACTCAAGGCTCACTAGGCTTTAGAACTAAGGTTCCAAGAGCAAATTATGCATATATATACACAAAGCTTGAATACAACCAAAAGCATGCACATAGACAATCCTATCCAATACACGCTTGTCAATTTAAGTTAAATAGAAAAAGGATGCAAAAACATAAAACCTTGTATCAATGCCAATATTACATGAAATTTGGTAAAAAAAAGTACATATTGCTATATTAGGAAGGCTCATCTCAAATTAGAGGATCCTTCTACAACTAACCTTTAAGGACTCAAATTCATTTGAGTACCTAAAAGAAGATAAACTTTATTGTCTTGTTAGTGTGCCTAAAGTCTCCTATCAATGAAAGTGTTTGGCTTGTAGATAGTGGATGCTTAAGGCACATGATCGAAAATGTAAAATTTTTTACAAATCTTACTTACAAGCAAGGAGATAATGTGATATTTGAAAATAACGCTAAAAGTAAAGTTATAGGCATTGGTTCTATCTGTATGCTTGGTAAAAATATGATTGATGATGTATGGTTGGTTGATGGATTGAAACATAACTGGCTTAGTGTTAGTAAATTGTGTGACAAAGGATATAATGTCAATTTTAATTCTAAAGGATGCAAAATTACCTCTTCTAGTAGTGAACTTGCATTTAGTGGAAGTAGAATTGGTAACACTTATAAAATTGACCTACATTCTAATAATGCTTTTGAATACTTAGTCACTATTAGTAATGATGCTTGGCTTTAGCATGGAAGATTAGTACATACTAATATAAATCAATTACATTGCCTAAGCGAAGAAGAACTTGTATATGGTCTTCCTAAAATAAAATTTAAATAAATATAAAATTTGTGAACCTTGTCAATCTAGAAAATAACATAAGAGCTCCTTCAAAACTAAGAATTTTAAAAGTACATCTAGACCTCTAGAACTAATACATTTAGATTTGCTTGGACCAAATAGGGTTGCTAGTATATGAAGTAAATTATATGCATTTGTGCTTGTTAATAATTACTCAAGATTTACATAGTTTAATTTCCTAGCTCAAAAGAATGAATCTTTTAATTATTTTAAAAATTTTGCAAAAAAAGTTTAAAATGAAATAGGATATGTGATCACAAAAAATAATTTAAAAATGAGAACTTCGAAAATTTTTGCAATGAACTTGGTATTTCATATAATTTTTTAGTACCTAGAACACCACAACAAAATGGTGTAGTTGAAAAAAATAGAACATTGGTAAAAATGGCTAGAACCATTGCAAATCTAAATGGTTAGAACCATTTGGTAGAAATGGCTAGAACCATTTGGACAGAAGCAGTTAGTACCACATGTTATCTTTCAAATCGAGTTTTCAAATGACCTTTAATGAATAAAACATCTTATGAGCTATGAAATGGAAGAAAATCCAAAATTTCACACCTTAGAGTATTTGGATGCAAATTCTTCATATTAAATACCAAGGACAACCTTGGAAAATTCTCATCCAAATTGGATGAAGGTGTTTTCTTAGGATGGTAATCTTCTAGTAAAGCATATAGGGTATTTAATAGCAGAACTCTAGTAGTTGAGGAATTAATGCATGTTATCTTTAATGAATCCTCTAATCTTGATCATGGGTAAGGTAGTGTTCTTGATGATTTTATAGATATATTTGAAGAACATGAGATAAACAATCATTCAAAGGAAAACAATGATGAGGCAGAACAAATTGTGGAACAAAAAGAGACTCAAAAACTACCTAAAAATTAGCATTATCAAAAGGATCATCCAAAAGAACTCATCATTGGTGACATTTCAAAGGGAGTAACTACTATATCCAAGCTTAAATATTTAGATTCTAATATCTTTTGTTTCTCAAATTGAGCCAATGACTATTGAAAAGGCTATTAGCGATGAATATTGGGTGATTCCCATGCAAGATGAACTCAACCAATTTGAGAGAAACAAAGTTTGGGAGTTTATTCCTAGACCTAAGGATCATCCAATTATTGGTTGCAAATGAGTGTATAGGAACAAACTTGATGAAGATGGTTTCATCACTAGAAACAAAGCTAAATTAGTATCCAAAGGCTATAACTAACAGGAAAGTATCGATTATGATGAGACATTTTCTCTCATTGCTATATTAGAAGCAATTAGAATCTTACTTGCTTATGCATGTCATATGAATTTTAAACCTTTTCAAATGGATGTCAAAAGTGCATTTATAAATGGCTTTATTAATGAGGAAGTTTATGTTGAACAACCTCCAGGTTTTGAAGACTATCAATTTCTAAATCACGTTTTCAAATTAACCAAGGCACAAACATGCTCCCAAAGCTTGGTATAATAGACTTAGTGCTTATTTGTTGGAAAATGGTTTTACAAAAGGCAAAGTTGACACTACACTGATAGAGTGAAAGTTTGATTAATATTTTATATAATTCTAACCATGATTTTAATTATTTTACAATTGAATTTGATGAATTTTGTATGTTTGAGTTAGAATTATATTATTTTAGCTTGGAAAGACAAGATTCAAGATTTTTAATGATCAGTGGTGAAAAATTGAAGAAAAGTAAGGAAAAATGAAGAAAGGCTCAAAACCCACGAACATGGCCCTTCAAATCCACAACCCTAGGATTTAAATTGAGTTTGCCACATCAAAAATTGAAGAAAAATAAAAGTTTCAGAAGCAAAATGAATGCCAAACTGTGGCATTGAATAGCCACACTCGTGGTATACATTTCTCTACTACCTGAGCCAAGAAAAAGAAGAAAAGCCAGAGTTTAAAACCTCCATTCAAAAGCCACGATCATGGCATTCAAAGGGGCACACCCATGGTTCACTTAGCTGCCATTTATAGCTGGAAAATGGCTCAAAATAGTCCATTCCAACCCAGGCCATGACCGTGGCACCCATACCCCATAACCATGGGGCTGAATTTATGAGTTTTAGTCAGAAAAGTTAAACTTTGAATATCAAAACAGCTGTAACATGTTGGGTTCATGCATTTGACAGTTAGGAAAACCTTAGTCACTTTGTGTTTAAGCTACCGCTTGATACTTTGTCTCTGCCTCCATATTGTTTTGCCTTCTACATTTTTGATTTATGGTTTGTTGATTGCTTTTCAATTTCTCTCCCCTTAATTCTTACTGTTAGTTTTTTTTTTTAAATTATTGTCATTCAAATAATTATTTGTTAACTGTTATTAAATTAAGAGAGACTCGGATTAGGGTTAGTCCCTTAATCCTAATCCCATCAGGAAAACCTTTATCTATTCGAGTATCTCTTAATTTAATAATAGTTAGGACACTTAAAACTAAATTAAAACCAAATTAGGCAAGATTAAAGGCTCATGTCAAATTGGCTAGCCCAAATTTGACATGAGCCTATGCTCATGTTGAATTGGCCACGCCAAATCGACATGAACATGGTTCATGTCGAATTGGATGACCCTATTCATCTGCTCAGCCTTTTTAAATCAAAATGAGTTAGCTTGGGCCTTTAATCAGATTTGACATTTAATTCAAGCTTTTAAAATTGAGTTGGAGTTGATTTGGTCCTTTTAAAAATTAGATCAGACTAGATTAGGGTTTTATAAATTAAACAAACTTAATTTAGGCATTTCAAAACTGGACGACCAATTTCAAAGCTATGAACTAGGTTTAAGCTTTTAAAATACGACCAAATCTAGCTTGGCCTTCTTTAATTGAGATCGGATTTGCTTGGGGCCAAAATTAAGGGTCTACATTCCCAAAAGAGGAGATGAAAAGTATTTTAGAATTCTGTCATTCGAAGGAGGTCATTCTAACACATCTATGACAGTTGCTAAAATTTGATAATCTAGATTTTTTTGGCCAACTATGTATAAGGATGCCAAAACTTTTGTTCATTCATGTGATAGATGTCAACGGGTGGGCAATATTTCAAAAAGACAAAAAATGCCACTTAACATAATCCTTGAAGTTGAATTGTTTGATGTTTGGGGAATTGATTTTATGGGACCATTTCCACCATCATTTAATAATCAAAACATTTTTAGTGGCTGTAGATTATGTTTCTAAATGGGTTGAAGCATGAGCAAATCCAATAAATGATTCCAAGGTTGTAACTTAGTTTACCAAAAAGAACATTTTCACTAGATTTGGAGTTCCTAAGGCTATACTTAGTGATGGAAGTACTTATTTTTATAATAAGAGTTTTGAATCTATTCTTTGGAAATATGGAGTATGTTGCGCTCGAATTAACTCTACCACAAAGCGTCACTCGCAAGTATACGAGGTAGCTGTAGCAAAGGTGGTCGCCCCAAGGTCGTCTCACAAGGAAGCTAAAGTGGCTAATTGATTATCAGATTGTAAATAACAAGTAATTAAAGAAATTTAAATTGCTAAATAATGAAGAAGATTGATTAAAATTTAAAACGAATAAAAGTAAATTAAGTTGATTGATTTGATTCACTTGATAAAAAGGTCTAGGGTTTGCACTTCTCTACTACTTATATGTATGAATGGTTATTCCTCTTAACTAATTCAATTTCAAAGATTAAATCTCAAACAACTTAATTAATTGAGTCAAGGAAATAAGCTCTCGCATTCAAACCTCTTACAACTAATCTTGTTATAATTGAAACAATCTTTTCAATAGGTTATATCTCTAATTCACCTAAGTCCTTAATTGAATTGTTCCAGCATTAGACTTCATCTCTCAATCCATCATCTAATACCTAAAACACACAATTGGTGGCCAATCAATTATATGTAACAATATTTCATTCAATAAAGGAAAAAGAAATTATTAGCTAAGAGAATACCCAATTCATACAATCATAGCAGATCCATACAAACCCTAGACTAGATCAAATTAGTTCATAATGCAATCAAACATATTCATCTCATTAATGTTCAAAGAAATCAAAATAGACATGATAATATCCATTCAAATAAAATAAAGAGAATAAGTTCGAGAACAAAACCAAGTTACAAATCCTTGAAGCTTCTGAATAATCTCTTGTTCAAATCTTGCAAGAAGAATGAATAACTGGCATGAATAATCTAATCTAGCTAGTTTTGATCCAAAGTTTAATCAAAATCCAAGAACACAAAGTAAAAACCCTAATCTCTACTCTCTGACGGCTCAAACTTTTTCTTCCAATCATCAACAGTTTAAACCCTAGCTCCCCTCTTTCCTTTTATACGAAACGTCCGCTTTAAAATTCGCTGCGCGTTTGGTTCATGAGGGACACGGCCAGGTCAGATGTGACTTGGCCGTGTGAGTGGCTTTTGGAGGAACACGGCCAGGTGACACGGCTGTGTCCCTTGCCCGTGTCCACCACTGATTGCCTTTCCTTCTTTCTCTTCTTTGTTGAGTGACACGGCCAAGTGGAGCTTGCCTTGCCGTGTTGAAGTCTTTTAGAGGGACACGGCCAGGTGACACGGCCGTGTCCCTTGCCTGTGTCTGCCTCTGTGAAATTTGCTTCATCTTTGCCTTTGGAACCAAGTGAGACACGGCCAAGTGAAGATGACTTGGCCGTGTGGATCTTCTTTGGAGGGACACGGCCACAAGACTTGGCCGTGTCCCTTGCATGTGTTTGCTACTGGGACTTGCTCTTCTTTTTAACTTGGTATGGGACACGACCAGTGACTTAGCCGTGTCCTCTGCCTGTGTCAGCCACTGCCCCTGTCTCCTTCAATTTGTTTCCTTGCTTGTTTAACCTAACACAAAACTTGCAAACAAAACTTAAACAAGAAATAAATAAACATTAACAATCAAACACATAAACACATACTAAAAACTAGATCAAAAACAACATAAACACTGAAATAAACTAAAACTAACACAATTAAAGAAAATACTAAACAAACCAATTAAAACTAACAAAATACCTAAATAAAACAATAATTAACATAACAAACAAGACACAAAACTATAACAAAAACTAATAAAACAACTACCCCACACTTAAAACTTTGCTTGTCCTCAAGCAAATTCACATGACATAAATTAAAAACTCAAACAACCTTAACTATAATTCCAGCATATAGATGAAAAACTTCAAGACATCAGACATAAATAATTGCAATTTCCTACAATCGAGATTTTCTTAACTCATTCATTAATCCAGACATACAAATCTTATCTCTCATCTAAGTGTTTCACTCGATTTCAAAATTTATTCACTCAAACCACTCATGATTGCATACTACCATAAACTTGCTTAATTATCCAATCTCCCTCACTGATTTTCTCAAGAAATAATCTGAAGGTCTTTCATTTGGATGTAATGGGGCTAAGGTAAAGGTGTGAGAAATGGAGTATCTAAATTAGACACTTCTCTTGATAAGGAACTCATAACTCCCTCAAATGGCATACTCACCAACCCTTGATAATCTTACATACTTGCATAAAAATACATGAGTCAACATTCCTCTTTTGATAACCAATGCTAGAACATATATGAATTTTGTATATATATATGTAACTTTTCTTTTATTTTCTCTCTTTTTTTTGTACTTTTACTATTTTTTTAATATATATATACACAAAATTAAGAATTGATGGAACATCTAGCTTAAAATGTAGAGGAAAAGAATAATCAACTCTTAATCGAACACAATATGCAAAGTATGCATTTCAACCCCAAATAGCAAAACCATTTTTTTTTTATATCTTTTTTTACTTACCCCACACTTTGCAATAAACTACCCAATTGTCAAAACATAAAACTCCATTCCTTAATGCATAGGGATGATGATAATAAGAACATGTCAAGTTGAGAATTATGTTGATCAAACACAAGAAAAGGTCAATGGCTCAACTTGGCTCACTAAGGAAATCAATATTAAGGGAAGTCTTTTTAAGCTAAAGGGGCTAACCTAATTTGCCTTCATCATTTTAAAACTTGAGATTAAATCATAATGTGAGTTCAATAAGTATGCAAAAGCAAACTCTAGAGATGCAAAATCATGAAGGTGCACACTTAAGAAAAGAAAATTAACTGATAATAATATCAAATTATGAGGCTCAAAACTCACACAGGTGGGTTCACAAAGATTTATATGTCATGAATTGCAAAATGCGAAAATTGATCCCGAATGAATTCAAATGCTCATTTCTATGCTGATACTAAAGTCTCAACTATAATGCTAGAATCAAAGAAAAGATCAATAAATTTTCAACAATTATGCCATGCACAACAAACGCAATAAACAAAACGAGACAAACATTAACGGAAAACTTAAAGAATACCCCACACTTAAAATTTACATTGTCCTCAATGTAAAACAAGAATAGTAAATAAAAAAAAAGTTAAAGGACAACCTGTCTTCCATCGTATTGGTGAGGCAAAACCCTAGCTTTCCATCACAAACACAAAAGTTCAAAAATAAAAGTACAATATATAAAAATAAAATATCCAAATATAAAGGTTAGCATGAAAACAAAAACAAAAAAATAAGAAAAAAAATACATTAAACAAAATAAAGCAAGGATCTCAAAATCTATGGAAAAGGCGGGCGTGAAGATGATGCAGCTGAGGGATGAAGACTTAGGATCGTCGCAAGGTTGCTGTTAATCTGTTCCAACTGCTGTAAGACCTCAGCATGTTTACGGTCCACCTTGCTATCCAGTCGATCCACTTTGCCCTCCAGGGCCTCAATCCTCAGAAGTACCTCTTGATGTTCCGAGATCGGAGCATCCTCATCTAGGTCAAGAGAATCCGAGTCGGACTCCTCTTGGACCCGTGGTCTCTTCTGCCTGTCCCCCGGTGCTTCAGGCTCATCTGAAGGCATCACATAAGTCCCTCTCCTACACACCACCATGTGCATCTTCTCAAGAGTAGCTAAATCCAAAGAGTCATTACCCAAAATTCTAGTCATACGACTAGTACTCGGGTCAAAATCCTCAACCAGGGCTACTGCTAGTGTGGTAACCAACCCCCCAACACAAATTGCCCCCTTTCTTTTGTTAGCCACAAAATCAAAGATATCGGCTAACCAATAGCCGGCACTGACATGCATTGCATTAAAAGCACAATCCAGGAAAAATAGTTCACTCACTTCAACCACACCAGGGTTCTCTTTCCTAGCAAAGAATCCACAAGCCATAAACCTATGCAAATATCTCAAAGCGGAATTTCTTAACTTAGATGCCTTGGCCGATTTGGCCACATAAGAACCCGAGCCTAAAGCTCCCCAAGCAAATTGTTGTTTAAATTCTTTGGGTACTGACCTTTCCCCGTGCTGATGAAAACTATATATATCATTTAACTGGTCAATATTAAGCACATAAGATTTACCCAGCAATTTAAACATCAATTTAGTGCAGATTTTCTTATCATTTCTTTCAACCTTGAGAGATGTCAAAAATTCTAGAGTAAGTTCCTCAAACTGCAAAGGTCTCAAGGTGACTAGAGTTTCCCATCCAAGAAATTGCACATATCGCTCAAAATTAGTCCTAATTTGCAAGGCATCAAGAGATTCATCGTTAACATACCTTGTCGGGAAAAAACCCCGAGCCAAAAGACTTGCTCTCTTCGAAGATAAAGTGGATGAAGAGGAAGAAGCTCCTTCGGTTGTAGGCCTCTTCTTCTTGTGGTGTGAAACAGTCTTAGTTCTCGGCATCCTTAGAAATCTGAAAATTCAACCCAAAACTGAATTAAATCAAAATAATGAGTAAAGAGGAAGTTTTAAGTGATTATCTCAAGTTTTGTTGAAGAAATTTGAAGTTTTAATGGAAAAGTTGGAGTTTTGAAATAAAAATATGGCTATGGCGATACAGAGAGCGAGAGAGCGAGAGAGAGACGAAGAAAAGAAATTAGGGATTTATGAAAAGAACTGGGCAAAATCGGGTTTTAAAAGTGTAAAATTTGAGGGACACGGCCGTGTGAGTGTGGACTTGGCCGTGTCTGGTGTGTGAAAGTGAAGGGACACGGCCAAGTCAAGGTGACACGGCCGTGTCTGATGGTCTTGGAGGGACACGGCCAGGTGACACGGCCGTGTCCCTTGCCAGTGTTCATCTCTGTGAAGAAAAGGTGCAAAAAATAAAAACAAAAAAAAACGAAGTAGTGAAGCTCGGCCATACCAAGTGACACGGCCAAGGGACACGGCCGTGTTCCATGGCCATGTCACTCACTGTGACAAATGCATATTTTTGGTTTTGTTGAGGCATGGCTGTGTCCAAGTGACACGGCCAAGTCCTTTGGCCGTGTCTCCTTCTGCCATTTCAACTTTTCTTCTTTTTTTTTATATATATTTATAAATCACCAAACATCAAAGAAATTGCACCCTCTGTTTCCGATCAACCCTGAAACACATTAGAAAGATAAAACCGATCAAAGCACCTGTTCCATTTATTTAGACTAATCATAAAATCAAAACTTGCTAAAATTAAAATTACAACTATCAAAAATAAATACAAACTGATGGGTTGCCTCCCATTAAGCGCTTCTTTAATGTCATATAGCTAGACATCATGCAAGGCCTAGGGGTCATGAATCAAAGTGCTATCAATGATCCTCACTTCTTGAAATCCTTCATTGTATGGCTTAACTCTCTGTCCATTCACTTTAAAAGTCTCACCTGTTCGAGAGTTAAGTAATTCAATGGCACCAGAAGGATACACCCGAGTTATCTCGAAAGGCCCACTCCATCGAGACTTGAGTTTACCTGGAAAAAGACGGAGTCGTGAGTTAAAAAGTAAAACTTTCATACCTGGACTCAATGTCTTTCGCACTATAATTCTGTCATGAAGTGCTTTCGTGCGATCCTTGTAAATTCTCAAGCTCTCATACGCCTCATTTCTCAGCTCATCTAACTCTGAAATTTGAAGAAATGGTTCCCTCTTCGCTTTGTCCAAGTCCAAATTCAGAGTCTTGATTGCCCAATATGCTCTGTGCTCCAACTCCATTGGTAAGTGAGAAGCTTTTCCAAAAACCAATCGGTAAGGACTCATACCAAGAGGAGTTTTGAAAGCAGTCCTATATGCCCATAGTGCATCATGCAATCTATTTGCCCAATCCTTCCTGGATGTGTTGACTGTTTTCTCCAGAATTCCTTTTAGCTGCTTGTTTGATGTTTCCACTTGCCCAGAAGTCTGTGGATGGTATGGGGTTGCCACCTTGTGCTTCACACCAGATTTGTGCATTAACTTCTCAAAAATCCTGTTGCAAAAATGGCTCCCCCCGTTACTAACTATCACCCTTGGTGTGCCAAATCTGCTAAGAATGTTTTCCTTCACAAATTTAACAACAATATTAGCATCATTAGTACGGGTGGGGATTGCCTCCACCCATTTGGAAACATAATCAACAGCAACTAAAATGTATTCATAACCAAAGGACTTGGGGAAAGGACCCATAAAGTATATTCCCCACACATCAAACAGTTCAACAACAATATATGACTGAAGGGGCATTTCATTCCTCCTACCAATGTTACCTACTCTTTGGCAACGATCACAGTGCTTACAATAGTCTTGAGCATCTTTAAATAAAGTAGGCCAGTAAAAACCACTTTGAAGCACCTTTTCTGCAGTCTTCCTTCCACCAAAATGACCCCCACAGTGAAGGTCATGACAAAATTGAAGAACACTCAGTTGTTCTTCCTCAGCTACACACCTGCGAACTATCTCATCTTTGCATATCCGGAATAGATAAGGTTCATCCCAAAAATAAAACTTACTCAAGTGTAGAAACCTTTTCTTTTCCTGAAAGGACATGTTAGATCTCAAAATACCACAAGCAAGATAGTTAGCAATATCTGCAAACCAAGGGGCATTAATTACCACAAACAGATGCTCATCAGGAAATTCTTCTAAATTTTTATAAATGCTATCAGATGCAAGATTTTCACTAAAGAAGGGTAATCTGGATAAGTGATCAGCAACAACATTCTCACTACCCTTAGTATCCTTGATTTGGAAATCAAACTCTTGCAACAACAACACCCATCTAATTAAGCGCGGTTTAGCATGTTGTTTTGTTAATAGATATTTAAGAGCTGCATGATTAGAATGCACAATAAATTTTGACCCAATTAAATATGCTCTAAATTTGTCTAAAGCAAAAACAACAGCTAACATTTCCTTCTCAGTTGTGGTGTAGTTCATTTGTGCACTATTCAGGGTTAAACTGGCATAATAAATTACTCTCAAGTATTTGTCAACCCTTTGCCCAAGAACAGCTCCTACTGCATGATTAGAGGCATCACACATGATTTCAAAAGGTAAAGACCAGACAGGAGCTACAATCACAGGTGCACTAGTCAATTTTTCCTTAAGGGAATTAAAAGCTTGCATGCATTGTGCTGTAAATTCAAATGGAACATCTTTCCCCAATAAATGGCACAATGGTTGGCTTATTTTGGAAAAATCCTTAATAAACCTCCTGTAAAATCCTGCATGCCCTAGAAAACTTCTTATTCCCTTAACTGAGGTAGGTGGGGGTAACTTAGCAATCAATTCAATTTTAGCCTTGTCTACCTCAATCCCTTTACTTGACACCACATGACCTAAGACAATGCCCTGAGTAACCATAAAATGACTCTTTTCCCAACTTAAAGTGAGGTTACATTCAATGCATCTCTCAAGCACATGAACAAGTTTATTGAGGCAATTATCAAAAGAATTACCAAAAACAGAAAAGTCATCCATAAATACCTCAATAAAATCGTCTATCATGTCAGAGAAGACAGACATCATGCATCTCTGAAAAGTTGCAGGTTCATTGCACAAGCCAAAGGGCATACGTCGAAATGCATAAGTCCCAAAAGGGCAAGTAAAGGTTGTCTTGGACTGATCCTCTGGAGCTATTGGCACCTGATAGTAACCTAAAAGGCCATCCAGAAAACAATAGTGTGAGTGTCCAGAAAATTTATCTAACATCTGATCAATAAAAGGAAGAGGGAAATGATCTTTCTTTGTAGCATTGTTCAACTTCCTATAATCGATGCACATTCTCCACCCAGTAGTAGTCCTAGTAGGAACCAACTCATTATTCTCATTTTTCACCACAGTGATTCCAGATTTCTTAGGAACTACATGAACTGGGCTCACCCACTCACTATTAGCTATTGGGTAAATTACTCCTTCATCCAGCAATTTGAGCACTTCTTTCTTAACCACTTCACTCATATTTGGGTTAAGTCGCCTTTGGGTCTCCCTCACAGGTTTAGCTCCCTCTTCTAAAGTGATTCTATGCATGCACATACAAGGGCTAATACCCTTTATGTCACTCAATCCCCATCCTATTGCTCTTTTTAATTTTTTAAGCTCACTCACCAACCTCATCTCCTCCCCTTCACTAAGTTCACTAGATATTATCACAGGTAAAGTGTTGTGATCTCCTAAAAACACATATTTCAGGTTCTTAGGTAACTCTTTCAGCTCTAACTCTAGTGAGGGGTTCTTCTCTTCTTTTTCAATGGGGAAAAGCTCACAAATTGGGTCCTCCTTAAGCTCCTCTACTTCAGCACTTCCTAAGGTCTCAATGCAATTGGCTATTTCTGCATCAAAAATTTCCAAATCACTATCCAAAGTCAATGCCAGCTCCAATTTATCAGAGGAACCTATCTGCAAGAAAACATCTGTTAAAAATAGGAGAAGTGTTAAAAATAGAAAATTCCACAGTTTGTCCCAAAACAGTCATTGATAATTTTCCATTCTTAACATCTATCAAAGTATTGGTAGTCTCCATAAAAGGCCTACCCAGCAGAATGGTGTGTGCAGATGGTGAAGAATTACTTACTTCCATGTCAAGAACAATGAAATCCACAGGTACTATCAAACCACCAACTTTAACTAACACATCTTCTATAACCCCTTTCGGGAATCTAAGAGATCTATCAGCTAATTGCAACACCATTTTTGTTGGCTTAAGTTCCCCTAATTCTAAGTCAAGGTACACAGAGTAAGGCATTAAATTCACACTAGCTCCCAAATCACACATACCATCAGTACCTTTTCCATTCCCCATAGTAATTTGAATAATAAAGCTTCCAGGATCCTTTAGCTTAGGAGGTAGTTTATGCTGTAAAACAGCACTAGCTACCTCAAAAACTATCACCTTTTCATTCGGCTCATACCTCTTTTTCTTGGTATTCAGTTCTTTGAAGAATTTAGCATAAGCCGGCATGTTCTTAATTGCTTCAAGTAAGGGTAAGTTAATACTTACCTTAGACAGTATGTTGAAGATATCTGAAAATTGCTTATCTTTTTTATCATCCTTCAACCTGCTGGGGAATGGTATAGGTGGGCGGTATGGATTACTTGCCTTATGCAAATCTGCTGTAGGGGGCTTCTCCATTGATCTTTCTTCAGCACCTTTGTTCTCCAGTTCTCCTTCCTTTTTATTTTCTTGCTCACCTGCATTCACAAAATTATTTTCAACATTGTTATTAATCACCTTGCCATTCCTAAGAACAGTCACTGCTTGTGCCTGTTCAGGTTGACTTGGGAACTTCCCCTTTTGTTGAATCTGCATCTGTTGAGCAAGTTGCCCCACTTGAGTCTCCACCTTCTTAAAAGATGCTTCTAAGGAATCTAGCCTCTTGTTGTTCATCTCCTGATTTTTAGCACTGACTTGGATAAAAGCCTGTAAACTTTCCTCCAAACTTTCTCTCTTAGGCTGACCTTGATTTGAGGATTGGCCCTGCTGTTGGTTTTGTCTCTGGAGAAATGGAATGGCTGTTGAGCATTATTTGTTGTCCAGGAAAAATTGGGGTGACTCCTCCAACCAGGATTGTAAGTGTTGGAATAAGGATCATTCCTGGCTCTTGATTGAAATCCCCCCATAGCATTAACTTGCTCAGCTTCATTCCCAAAAGATTCATATGCAGAGGGGCATATATTTGCTCCATGCCCAAATGTCCCACATATTCCACACACCTCTTGAGTGGATGAAGAAATATTTTTCTTCATGTTTAGCATCTGAACCTGCCTTGTCAACTCAGCTATTTGACTAACCATTTCATTATTGGCTTCCAGTTGATTCACCCCTTTACTTCTTCCCCTTACACTCTTTTGTTGAGAATTAGCTCCCAACATCTCAAAGATCTCATAAGTCTCATCAGCTGTCTTTTCTCCCATGGCTCCCCCAGCTGCATTATCAACAGTGTTTTGAAATTGATGGGTTAGACCATCATAGAAAAACTGATTCAAGAGTTGAAGTGGGTAGTGATGATGTGGACACTGGATCAATAGCATCTTGAATCTGTCCCAAGCCTCATGAAATGGCTCTCCTTCAAATTGAGAGAATGTAGCAATCTTCCCTCTCAACTCAGCTGTCTTCTGGTGTGAATAGAACTTGCCCATGAACTTGTTATAAACTTGTTCCCAAGTTGTCAGTGAATTTTCAGGCAACATCATGAGCCAGCTCTTTGCCCTATCCTTCAAAGTATATGGAAAAAACCTCATCCTCTACTGATCCTCTGTTAATCCTCCTAATGGAAAAGTGTTGAGAGTGGAGTAGAAATCCCGAATAAAGTTCAAAGGATCTTCATTTGGAACTCCATAGAATGATGGCAGCGTGTTGTAGTGAATGTTCTTCAACTCATAATTTCTTGCTGCATCTGTCAGTCTTATGCAAGAGGTGGAAGTTCCAATGACAGGTCTAGCAAAGTCTCTCATCGTTCTTTGCCTTTCTTCAACCATTTTAACTGATTGTGCAGAATCTGACTCAAATTCAGAAGTGTCCTCCTCTGTATCAAATCCGGTATAAAGCTCAAACTCTTCTCTGCTCCTTTTCACTCTCTGAATTTCTGGAATGAATGGATGTAGCTCTCCTTCGAGTGATCTCCTGCCTTGCATAAACAAAATTTCTAGAAAAAGAAATTATTAAAAGCAAAAGACAAAATAAAATAAAAAATAAACAATGAAAAATATTTTAAAATATTTTTGCCTAATAAACAATTTCGCCAATTAGCCTCCCCGGCAGCGGCGCCAAAAACTTGTTGCGCTCGAATTAACTCTACCACAAAGTGTCACTCGCAAGTATACGAGGTAGCTGTAGCAAAGGTGATCGCCCCAAGGTCGTCTCACAAGGAAGCTAAAGTGGCTAATTGATTATCAGATTATAAATAACAAGTAATTAAAGAAATTTAAATTGCTAAATAATGAAGAAGATTGATTAAAATTTAAAACGAATAAAAGTAAATTAAGCTGATTGATTTGATTCACTTGATAAAAAGGTCTACGGTTTGCACTTCTTTACTACTTATATGTATGAATGGTTATTCCTCTTAACTAATTCAATTTCAAAGATTAAATCTCAAACAACTTAATTAATTGAGTCAAGGAAATAAGCTCTCGCATTCAAACCTCTTACAACTAATCTTGTTATAATTGAAACAATCTTTTCAATAGGTTATATCTCTAATTCACCTAAGTCCTTAATTGAATTGTTCCAGCATTAGACTTCATCTCTCAATCCATCATCTAATACCTAAAACACACAATTGGTGGCCAATCAATTATATGTAACAATATTTCATTCAATAAAGGCAAAAGAAATTATTAGCTAAGAGAATACCCAATTCATACAATCATAGCAGATCCATACAAACCCTAGACTAGATCAAATTAGTTCATAATGCAATCAAACATATTCATCTCATTAATGTTCAAAGAAATCAAAATAGACATGATAATATCCATTCAAATAAAATAAAGAGAATAAGTTCGAGAACAAAACCAAGTTACAAATCCTTGAAGCTTCTGAATAATCTCTTGTTCAAATCTTGCAAGAAGAATGAATAACTGGCATGAACAATCTAATCTAGCTAGTTTTGATCCAAAGTTTAATCAAAATCCAAGAACACAAAGTAAAAACCCTAATCTCTACTCTCTGACGGCTCAAACGTTTGCTCCCAATCATCAACAGTTTAAACCCTAGCTCCCCTCTTTCCTTTTATAAGAAACGTCCGCTTTAAAATTCGCTGCGCGTTTGGTTCATGAGGGACACGGCCAGGTCAGATGTGACTTGGTCATGTGAGTGGCTTTTGGAGGGACACGGCCAGGTGACACGGCTGTGTCCCTTGCCTATGTCCACCACTGATTGCCTTTCCTTCTTTCTCTTCTTTGTTGAGTGACACGGCCAAGTGGAGCTTGCCTTGGCCGTGTTGAAGTCTTTTAGAGGGACACAGCCAGGTGACACGGCTGTGTCCCTTGCCTGTGTCTGCCTCTGTGAAATTTTCTTAATCTTTGCCTTTGGAACCAAGTGAGACACGGCCAAGTGAAGATGACTTGGCCGTGTGGATCTTCTTTGGAGGGACACGGCCACAAGACTTGGCCATGTCCCTTGCATGTGTCTGCTACTGGGACTTGCTCTTCTTTTTAACTTGGTATGGGACACGGCCAGTGACTTGGCCGTGTCCTCTGCCTGTGTCAGCCACTGCCCCTGTCTCCTTTAATTTGTTTCCTTTCCTGTTTAACCTAACACAAAACTTGCAAACAAAACTTAAACAAGAAATAAATAAACATTAACAATCAAAACATAAACACATACTAAAAACTAGATCAAAAACAACATAAACACTGAAATAAACTAAAACTAACATAATTAAAGAAAATACTAAACAAACCAATTAAAACTAACAAAATACCTAAATAAAACAATAATTAACATAACAAACAAGACACAAAACTATAACAAAAACTAATAAAATAGAGTACACCATAAGGTGGCAACACCTTATCACCCTCAAACTAGTGGATAAGTGAAAATCTCTAATAGGGAACTTAAAGGAATTTTGGAGAAAATGGTAAGTAATTCGAGGAAGGATTGGCCAACTAAGTTAGATGATGCACTTTGGGCTTATAGAATAGCATATAAGACTCTGATTGGTATGTCACCATATAGACTTGCCTTTGGAAAAGCATGTCATTTACCAGTTGAGTTAGAACATAAGGCATATTGGGCTATAAAACAACTGAACATGGACTTGAATAAGGCCGGACAAAAATATCTTTTTTAGTTGAGTGAATTAGATGAAATTAGGTTTCAAGCTTATGAGAATGCCAAAATTTATAAAGAAGGAACTAAGACATGGCATGATAAATTTATCAAATTTAAGTAATTTCATGCATGACAACAAGTTTTGTTGTACAATTTGACATTAAAACTCTTTACTGGAAAGCTTAAGTATCCTTACAGTGTAGTAAATATACAAAATCAAAGAGGTGAAATCTTCAAAGTAAACGGCCAATGATTGAAACCTTATTTTATTGGTAATCTAATAGACGTTGGGAGCATCTATCATTTCAGCAAATGAACATTCAACCAAAGAATGCCGAGCTATCAACTATAAACCTTGCACTTGTTGGGAGGTAATCTAATTTATTTTTCAATTTTATCATTTTGAATTAATTTTCTTTATATTTTTTAATTGATGTTGTTTAAATTTTGTTATGCAGGCCATTTGAAGTACCAAATCACAAGAAATTTAAGGAATAAAGGTGCTAGGACAGTGGGTATATCACCACCATGATTGTGAAAATAAATTTGAAGCTGTGAAAATGCAAACGGAAAAAAATAAAACAAAAAAGTCTAGTATAAAATTGAACCCACGACTGTGGCTATCCAAAGGCCCACGACCATGGGATTGAAGATGGATCTACCAAAAATGGGAGCATGAGGAACAAAAGGGAGGCATAAGTGAATTTAAACCTACGACTGTGGCCTTTCAAGTCCCATGGCTGTGGCTTTCCATGCAAACTCTCCCTTTGATTAGACAAAATGAGCCCCATGACCATGGCACTCTAGACCTATATATTCATCTTGTTTTCTCTCTCTCCTCACTTTTTGCAAACCCTGGCTGCCCATATTTGAAACCCATGACTTCTACCTCTCACCCCACGACCAAAACTCCAATTCTCACCCCATTTTCTTCAAATCTTCTTCAATTTCATCAAATCAAACCCCAAAATTCCAAGAAGTAAAACCCTTGCCAAGAAATCAAAGGGTGAAGGATGGGTATCATCATCTTCATCAACACCTTCTCCACCTTCATCTCCACCACCTTAATGACCTAATATATATCTGGAAATTCACTTTCATGATATGGTGCAATGGAAAAGGTACCATGACTTGAGTTCACATAAAATTTTTCCTTCTAGATTCATTAATGGAAATGTCATTAGAAAACTAAGATGGAATAATTTATTGCTCAAAACGTTTACTGATTTAGAATGGATCCTATTTGCTAGTATGCGTCACCTTACTTATGCATATTTGACCCTTGAATTTTTAAGTAGTTTTCAGTTCATCCCACTGGATAGCAATGCTGCCCATAATGGGAGAGTAGACTTTAGGTTAGCCAATCAAAATTATAATTGGTTCATTATTGAATTTTGGGCATGCTCTTGGATTAGTACAATTGCAAGATACTCATGGGAGAACTAAAGGTTTCGATGAAAAAGAAACATGGACTTGATTAAGGGGGATAGGGAGATTTAATAGCAAGATATCAAAAGCCTCTAATTTTACAAACTCATTCTACTAGTATATCCATGTTTATTTTGTCAAATATAATTTTTGGGAAAGGGGAGATCTAAGGCACTATTAACTCTAAAGATTGCATTTCTTTTATTGTGCCATGGAAGAGAAAGTTTTTAATGTTGGTTTATGGTTTGCTAAAAGGTGTGAGGAAGTAGTTAAGCAAGGCGGTAAGATTATCATAGGGGGATGATTACAAAATTGTTGAATATCTTAATATAAGTTTTGATCACCTTGCTCCAATCCCGGGTAAAACTACAACTGATATGGGTACCGTCCTACTATGAGACTAGCAACAAAGAGAGGCCACTAGTATGTAGATTTAGGACCACCAGATGCCGATATTAACATTGATGAGGAGGAATTATATGGAGATGGATGTGATTTTGAGGAACCAACAGACCAACTGCAACCTCCTCCACCTCCACCTTCTGAGGTAGATCCATCGGCTCCACCACCAAACACATTTGATTTTATTGGTAACAGGCTTGATTCTTTTGAAAATGAGATGAACTGTAGGAATATAGCTTAGGAGCAATGATTGACAATATGGATCAGCGGTTTAGAGAAGTTGAGCATGAGGTGCAGACTATTTCCACTCAGATTATCGGACTCAGTGAGCAGTTCAATACCTTATTTGCTCATTTCATGCTCTACTACCCACCTCCACAGTAGCCCCCACCTCTACAGTAGCCCCATCCACTTGGTGATGGCCCTGATGCTGGTGACCACTGAGGACAGTGAAAATTAAAGTTTGGGGCAGTTTTCCCTAAACTAAACTTATTGGTTTTGCAAAAACTTGTGGTACTATACTTTTAAATTTGTAGCATTTTGGTTTTATGTTTTGGTTATTTTTATGTTTGGATTATTTAAGGTTCTATTTATGTTTTTAAAATTGGATTATTATTATATATTGAGAATGGTTTAATATTTAATTATGAGTGTTTTTATATGAAGTTACTTTATATTTCTATATATGTAATTTTATGTGTTAAATTTTTTCAATTAAAATTTTTGAAAATTTTAAGGTCAAGATTTGGTAGAATAATAATATCTTATGGATTTTTAACCAAATGAGCTCTTTAAATTAATTAAAAGTGATTAGTTACTGAATTTTAGAATAAGTTTATATTCTTTGACATTATTATTTGCCTAGGCCTAGAACATGTTTAAAAGAGTTTTTGAGGCGAAATTGAACCTTGCCAAGTAAAAGGAAAAAATGATTTAGGTATTGTTTGTGAAACCAAATTCTCATACCCACCAATTTTAACATTGCCCCTAAAAGTCCCTTTTAAGCCTAAAATAAATCTTAGCTTGAGTTTTTCTTTGATTTAATAACCAAATCAACTACCCTTTTCAAGGTTGATTATCTTTTGAAAATTTTCTCAAAAATCAAATTGTTCATTCATGAGGATAAAGTATAGAAAGTTTACAATAGTCGACTCCTAAGTTTAAAGTTTGGGGGAAATATATGAGTAAATATATAAATGTCTATTTGATTTTTAAAAAAAATCCCCTAGAGGAGAGAAAGGAGTCAAGAAAGGAGCAAATATCCAAGAATCCTTTACATAAGCTACGTGATGAGAGAAATTTTTGAAAGATACTTAACCAATTTCATTTAAACCTTATGTTAATCTTCACCTTTATAGACCCTATTACAAGCCTATCAAAGTCCTTTTGATTTTTCTTGATTTAGTGCGGTCTATTAGTGGATAAAGCTTAATTAAGCATGCATATGAGACTAGGTTAAGTTTTCATCAAAAGAATATTTGCTTTATGTAAAGCTTGATAATTGATTACAATTAATTAAATTTCTTAAAGTAAAGGACGTAAGAATGAAGTAGGTAAAGTTATGAAGCTAAATTGAGACCTAAAATTTTGAAGTTTTAATTATCTAAATTTTTGCATCTAAACTCAACATATAAGGAAATCTATATTGCTAAACTTCAATTACTTGAGGACAAGCAATGATTTAAGTTTGGAAGAGTTTGACTGAGTGAAATTTTGATTAATATTTTATATAATTCTAGCCATGATTTTAATTATTTTGCAATTGAATTTGATGGATTTTGTTTGTTTAACTTAAATTATATTATTTTAGCTTGGAAAGGAAAGATTCAAGGTTTTTAATGATTAGTGATGCAAAATTAAAGAAAAGTAAGCAAAAATGAAGAAAGACTCAAAACCCACGAACATGGCCCTTCAAAGCCACGACCATAGGATTTAACTTGAGTTTGCCACATCAAAAATTGAAGAAAAACAAAAGTTCCAGAAGCAAAATGGGTGCCACAACTGTGGCATTGAATACTCATGCTCGTGGGTTACATTTCTCTGCTACCTGAGCCAAGAAAAAGAATAAAATTCAGAGTTTGCAGCCTCCATTCAAAAGGCATGACCATGGCATTCAAAGGAGAACGACCGTGGCCCACTTAGCCATCATTTATAGTTGGAAAATGGCTCAAAATAGTCCATTCCAACCTAGGCCACAACCATCACACCCATACCTCATGACTATGGGGCTGAAATTTATGACTTTTAGCCAAAAAAGTGGAACTTTGAAGATCAAAACAACTGTAACTTGTTAGGTTCATGCATTTAACAACTTGCCACCACCAAGAAGCTTTCAAGCACTATATATAAACACCTTCCTCCAAGAATTCAAGCATGAAAAAGAGATTGAAGAAAAAGTGAGTTAATAAACAAGTGAGAGTTAGATACAAGTGAGAGTGTAATAAGATTAAATATTTGTTCTCAAACTTATATCAATTGAGTACTAGTCTTTTTTTTAGAGAAGAGCGAATTAGGGTTTCAAGGGAAGAGATTCAAAGAATCCTAGTGGAGTTCTTCTTCAAGTCAAAGAACTAGAGTTTGCTCTTTCTTGTTATTATGTTTTCAGTTCATAATTGTTTTGTTTTCATCTCAATTATGAGGAACCAATCTCTATTTAGTGTTGGTCCCTTATATTGAATTTACTATGGAATAGCATATTTCTATTTGATTTAGTTAAGTTATACATTTGATTATTTTGTTATCCTTGCTTTTAATGCTTTGATTATCTGGCCTAATTAATTGAATTGAGATGTTGTGTGAAGGAGCAAGAGTTCATCCAAGGAGATAACAACCTTAAGGAAGTTTTTCACTTATAGATAATGTTAACTTAAGAAATTGATTCAAGATTCTCACAAATCCTTATGAATTAATTTAATTACTTACGATCATGAGTATACGAAGTATTAAATTGTATTAACATTAGTACTTGAGAGAGACATAAGCTTATTTAAGGAGGATTCAACCATTAATCAAAAGGAAAACTGAACTAAATTAATAATTCAAAAAATTCATGATAAATTCATAAATGTGACTTAACCCTAAGTTTCATATTATTAGTTTTAATTCCAAGTAATTTATTTTGTTTAAAGTTTAATTTAATCATAAATCAATTTTTGTTATCCAAATAATAATTAGTTTAATTGCTTGATACTTAGTCATCACTTTAGTACTTGATACGACCTGTGCACTTGCAGATAGCTAGGCTCAAGTCTTAACATACACTTTTTGTTAAAAAGAAATTACATAACATACAAATTATGTTGATGATATTATATTTGGTGTTACTAATGAATTTTTGTTCCAAGAGTTTACTTCTTGTATGATTAGGGAATTTAAAATGAGCATGATGGGTGAGCTTAAGTTCTTTCTTGGTCTACAAGTTAAGCAATGCAAGGATGGTATCTTCATCAACCAATCTAAATATACAAATGAACTCCTCAAGAAGTTTGGCATGAATGGTTGCAAAGCAAGTAAGACTCCAATGAGCACATTCTTGATAATGGACAAAGATGAATTTGACAAGAAAATTGATGAGAAGAAATATCGAGATATTATTGAATCACTTATTTATCTTATAGCTTTAGGACTCAATATAATGTATAGTGTTTATATGTGTGCCCAATCATGCCCTAAAGAATCATACTTAAATGGCACCAAAAGAATTTTAAAATATTTAAGTGGAACATTAAATTTAGGACTTTGGTATCCTAGAAATACATCATTTGACATTTTAGGTTTTTTAAATGCAGATTATGCCAGTAGCCTATTGTATAGAAAAAGCAAAACTGGTGCATGCCATTTTCTTGGTGATTGTCTAATTTCTTGGTTTAGCAAGAAACAAGTGTCGGTTTCTCTATCTACTACGGAAGTTGAATATGTTGCTACATATTTTTGTTGCACACAAGTTGTATAGATAAAGTAACAATTGCTAGATTATGGTAAAACATTTGATCACATTCTTATTAAATGTTATAATACAAGTTCCATTAATATATCCAAAATCCAATCCAACATTCTAGGTCAAAATATATAGACATTAGGTATAATTTCTTGAGAGATAATGTTCAAAATCAAAATTTTTTTTTATAATTCATTGACACTCAAAATCATATTGATGACATCTTTACAAAACCCTTGAATGAAGAATGATTAAATTTGATAAAACAAAACATAGGGATGATGAATGGAAGTACTTTGAATTGAAATACATTTTGTTGATTAGCTTGATTGTGCATATCAATGATGCAATTAGAATTACTTGAAAATATGTATAAATTTTACATAACCTAATTCCTCATTTATATCTATTTTGATCATACATTAAGGCCACAAATTGAGATTAACAATTTTTCCCATTTTTTTAAAGCTCATCTAGTCTGTTTGGACTAAGCTCGGGTTCGACCGTGCCATAATATTTCTTGCTCAATCGAGCATACTAAGACCTGGTTCGACTGAGCTTCTTTAAAATCTTTTGATTGTTATATTAAAAAGAGGTCAGTTCATTCAAACTCTGTTATGCATGCTCTGACTAAGCTCAAGGCTGACCTTAATAACTGAGGTTCGATAGGGAAGACACACAATTTTTCAAAAATATAGCCGTTGGAAACTACTTGGAAACATGCATAAACCTTTTCCAACAACTATAAACAGCTAGGTTTGACCCAAAATACTATAAATACCCCCCCCCCCCCCCCCCCCCCCAACATTAGATTTTTATAACACTTGATCTATTTCTAAACTCTTAAACACTCAAATACCACCAAGTCATTCATTATCCTCTCTATTTCAAGTATTTTTCCTTGAATGGCTCCACAAGACTCTCACAAGAAGAAGGTCTCAAGACATGAGAAGGGCAAGGGAATTTCCACTTCATCCACCCCTATAGAAGAGTCTAGGATAAGAAATCACAAGCCTAAGCACTTGAGTGAAGAAAAAAAAAAGATATGCAATAATCCAAAACAAAAAATGTGAACCAAATAAAGTCCCTTCTTCTTTTACTCTAAAATCCCTAGTCATTGATTCCTATATAAATCAAGCTTTAGCATACCTTGGGTGGGAAAATTTTATTTTCTTAGAGAAAGATGTTCTAGGTTGGGAGTCTCTAACTAAAGAATTTCTTACTACTTTGGTTGTTGAGAAAAGAGATTTGGCCCCTAGGGCCCTATAGTATCACTTTTAAACTTTTCAATGCGTCTTATCAACTTTCCTTCCAAGAATTTTCTTCAATTTGGGGTTTCAACATGGAAGGCATTTTTTATCTATCCTACCCTTTTGTTTCCAATGCCATCTTACTTGATTTTTGGAGAGAAATATCCTTAGAAACTAATTTCCATAAACTATCCAGTGCCAAACACCTTAGAACCTTACCTCTTTGGATCCTCTATAGAATCTTCACCTACACCATCAATACAAGAGGAGAAAGCAATGAGAAAGTGACTCACAAAGGTCATCTCTTTCTCTATTACTTGGAGAAAAAGGTAAAAATTCAAGTCGGTAAATTTCTAATTGACCAATTTTTCATCCTCTGAAATAAATCAACCGAGACACTCATGATCACATCCTTCATCACTCAAATAGCCAAGTATGTGGGTGCTCTTACTCCTACCAATTTAGCCAATCTCTCCAATCCTCATGATCTGACCAAAGCTCTCATTAATATTAAATTCTTGAAACACTCCAAATGCATATTTGAAGAGGATGGAACATACCATTATGCTTTTGGGACTCAAGATATTAAAGCTTAACAAAGAAAAAGGCCAAGAATTATTGATGAAATTCAAGAGTCATTCCAAGTGGAAATCCCTAGACCTCAAAGCACTAGAGCTCAAGGTTTAATCCTTGACACCCTCCATCAAATTCAAGGGCAAATCTCCTTACAAAGCTCTAACATTGAAAATCTCACCAAGAGGGTCTCTCATCTTCATATAGATTTTAGGGATATGTAAGAATTCATGCCCCCCATCGGATGAAGAAGATAAAAGAGAACCAACCGAAACCTTTAATGAAGACTTGGAAGAGGAAGAGAGAGATAAAGATGAGGAAGAGTGAGATAGAAATAGAAATGATGATGATGATTTTGACTATCCTCCTTATTCACTATTACCTTAACCTTTTTTTTTTTTATCTTTTGTATGATCTCTATGTCTTTTTTTGGCTCTTGATAGAAATGATCATACATGAATGTGTGCTTTTCAAATTATGCACTCTAAATTGTTGGCCCCTCATATGCATTCTCTTTGTCTTTGTCAAATGGGGAGAATTTGCATGAATTGCATTTGAATTGATTAAATTGCTTTATTTTAATTAATAATATAATTTGCATTAATTTTATTTATTAAATTGCTTTATTTAAATTGATAACATATAGGGGGAGCAACTATAAACTTTTATAATTATAAGCTTTTCACAACTTTCTTTTGTCAAAAGGAAGAGCATATGCTAAGGGGGAGAATATTCTTCAGACATGAAAACTTATAAAGTTCATTTTAAATCAAATCAATTTAATTATTAAAGTAAAAAAAGGGGGAGATTGTTAGCTAAAGAATTGGCCTCTATTTTGATCTTAGGCAATCAAATTGAATAGGACTAATATTCATACCAAGTTACATTTTGCAGATATTTAATTTTTTTAAGAAATCTCACATAGCCCGAGCGGACCACTATCTAGTCCGATCGCACCACTACCAAGCTGAAAGGACCAAAAGCTAGTCCGATCAGACCATATAGAGTTGTCAAGCATTCCATGAATGAGGTGACAAGAGAACGGAGGTTCCATAGCCAAGCGGATCGAGCTCAAGCTAAAATATCCAGTAGAGTTTATGCTCAATGTCACTCTTACATTGTGAATGGACTACATGTCTTGACTGGACCATCAATTAGTGTGACCATACCAAATCTCAAGTTAAATGCTCAAAACATCCAGTAGAGCTCATGGTCCCTGGTACTCTTAAAATCACAGCAGGATCGGACCTGATGCAGTCCTACCGGAATGAGACATAGTAAAAAATCTAAAGTTCTAGTAGTGTTCATGGTCACTGCTACTCCCAAAATCTCAGCATACAACAAGCTATCTGACCAGACCAAAGTCATTCTAACCGTACCAATGAAATGGGAATCAAATATTATAGTCATTACTTATCCACTCAATCGGTGGATGTAACGTGTACTAGCCATTGAAGAACTTTTGTCAAAAAAAATGGAGAGCACGAACAAACTTGTGCTCAGTCCGATAGTGTCGAGCCCGTGCTGACCGAACCAATGGCTGTCTGACCATGAATTGGGTCTAAACAATGATTAAAGTGGGAGATAAGAATTAAATATGTTGGCACCCATCTCAAATGGCTAGTTGAAGACTTGAAGGCTATAAATACCTCAAGAAACCTCATTTTTCAAAAAGGTTGTGATTGTAATAGCCAAGTTTAACATCTTACATTTTCTTACATCAAAATTTCTATTTGTATTCATTGAGTGTTGGGTGTAAGCATTAAACACCATTGTAAGTTTAAGTGTGAGCTTTGAAATACTTAGGTTTTAGAGCGAGCATGGAAAAACTCTTGTTTGGGTTCTGATGAAGACTCTCAAACTATATAGAAGTTTGGTGTGAGCTTGTGAAAATATTAAGTTAGAGTTGAGCTTGTAAAAAATCAAGATTAGTTGTAGACCCTTAGGTTTTACCGTAGGCAAGTTGGATCCTAATTGATTGAGACCAAGTCAAATTCAATCTGTTCTTAATGGCTTAAACCTACTTTAAAGCTTTAAATTATATTAGTCCAATTTAATAGGACCCAAATTAAGCCGGTTCAAATTTTAAATTCTTAGTTAGGTCTGATTCAAAGTGAGAAAGAAGATCGGTTTGGTTTGATTTGGCATAGCCAATATCGAACTGGACATTCCAATTCGATATGAGCCCATGCCATATCAAATTGGACCATGTCCAATTCAATATGAGTGTGTTCATATCTAATTGGACAAGCTCCAATTCAATATGAATGTGTTCATATCGAATTGGACACCTTTTAATTTGATATAAGGTTTTGTTTTAAGACTTAATTCATGCCAAATATAGATTAAGTTTTTTTTTTCTAAATTCTAATTAAGCATGGATAAGTTGGGGTTAGTTGTAACACCCTTATACCCCATATGCGTACACCATATATACCCACATATGTAGATATACGTATACCGGATACAAGAATGTCACAATCCATTTTAAACAAATCAATCTTTAACTTTAACATCAAATCATCATTTCTACAATCTAAGTAAACTTAAAACATTTAACTTATATTATAGAAAGTAATAGATAAAACATTCCTTGTTAAAATACATATATATATCTTCATTACCCAAAAGTTTATCCAAAACATTTTTTATTGCAGAAGCGAAATATACATTTCTATATACATCAAAATCAATATGTAAATGCAAAAATCTAAAATATATACATGCTAGAAGTTCATCTCTGATCTTGATGCCAACTAACAACTCTAATCTCAAAGTCTCAAGCCTAGACTCGACTCGGTCTAGTTGAAGTCTCCGGCTCAACCGAATCTACCCTGTCACCTGCGCGATGAACCACAATTGCGCTAAGCCAAAAGCTTAGTGGTACAAACCTTGATAACAATATAGACCAAATGAAATGTCAATGCACAACACATATATATATATATCACAACTCATAACATTATATCTCATTATATTGCTCAGTCGTATCACAATTCATAATTCACATTAAAGCAAAGACAAGCATGGACTAAAAAAAGATCTAATATGCTATTCAAATTTTAGAGTTACTGCTTTGGTCCATAATAACACCTTGTGTCTAGCCCCGTAGGCAATATATATCCATGGATAATCCAACTAGATCTAAGCTTACGACCCGGTCTTTTCACTCAGTCTAGCTTCAAGGATTTATTTTTGAGGCTTACGATATGATCTTTTCACCCCAAAAACATCACATTTATCAGCTGGGCCCGGCTTACGATCTAGCCTTTTCACCTGCCCAGCAATTCATAGGCATGCCGCCAAACCCAAAACTCTGAAAATTGAATAACATACTAGGCACATAATTTGTTCATTTTTCTCATTATCAAATTCTTTCACAATTCCATTCTCAAATTATTTCTTATTTTCTCATAATCAAATTAGGCACATTGCCTCATCTTTTCTCACTTTTCTCATTCTTCTCTTCTATATCAATATCAATTTATTACATTATGTTTTATCATATCTCATCACATTATTCAACATTTCTTTTCATTTACAACACATTACTCAATTGCTTTGATACATCAACATAATTCACATTAAATACATCATAACATATTTCTCATTCATCCACAATATATTAAGTAACTTAACACATTTTCCCAACCAAATGTGTTAAGTCCCAATGTCATGTAAATGTATGCAATCATTCAAAGTTTGTACTTACCTCTAAAAGCAACAACACCACTTTAACCTCATCTTCCAAGATATCCCTCAATCCTTGGATTGGGTAACTCAATTCTCTTCAAAGCCTAAACCAAAGGTGATTATAAATATTCACTTAGTTATACACATAGGAAATAAGAATAAGAACTATCTAGGGCAAACTCTACACATGACATGCTCAACAACACGGACGTGTCCCTGACCGTGCCTTAAACCCACAGCACAGAAGCTTTGACACGCTCAGTGACATGGGCGTATCACTGCACGTGTCAATCCTCCTCCAACACAGAAGCTATGACACGCTCAGTGACATGGGCATGTCACTAGAAGTGTCAATCCTCCAACATCACAGTAGTTGTGACACGCTCAGTGACATAGGCGTGTCAATGGACGTGTCACCAGCCCTAAAAACAGAACCATCGACACAAAAATGCCACATCCAACAAACATCTTTCATCACCCCCTTTCAATCCACACAACTCAACCAAAACCATCATAATACCACAATAAACTTGCATAACATCAAAACAACTCAATTACAAGCATCAAAACACAATCACAACCATATTTCACAACTCAAAACTTACACAATCCACAACTCTTATTTTCTTCACTAAACTTAACCTTTTCTTCAATCCAACCCCGAAATCAAAGTTAACTAAACAAAACAACCTCAAATACACCAAAATCAACCATAAACATAATTACACCACATATCCAACAAACTCATAAACACAAACTCAAACGAAATTAAAGAAACAAGTTGGAAGCTTACCAAATATGAAGAAAAATCCTTAAAACTCCAACTTGATCACTTGAAATCTTTCAATTGCTTGAGTTAGCAAGAAACAAAACCTCTTTTCCCATTGATAATGGTGATGGCTGGCCCTCTTGGAGAAGAAAGAAGAAGATGAAGATGGTTATCAACAAGTCAAACCAACCACTATTCTTAACCACTTAAATCCCTTCTTTTAATCACCACCAAGCATTAATATATTATTATAATATAATAAACAAAAATCAACTTCCACTATCAATATTTAATATTTAATTAATTAAAATATAAATAACTAAAATATCTCTTAACCTATCAAGATATCAACTTGTTTATATATTGTATATATCTTCATATACATAACACATACACACTCCTTCCTCTTATCTTTTTACTTAAGTATATATACACTTTTAAATCATTTAATTAAATTACAACAATTAACATTTTCAAATTTTTGGGGTACTTTATGGGATATTACATTAGTAACCGTCTTTAACCTAATTAATCCTATAAATATAAGTTTAATGAGCAAAAAAAGGAAGAAAAAAGAAAACAAACAATTGAGAGGTAGTAGGCGGCGAGCATTAATATCAACCATAATTAACTCAATATCAGAGGTAGAAACCAAAACATAGCAATCAAGAGCATCAATTTTTGCATTGCTTTGCTAAAAAAATAGAGTTATCTTGGTAGTGGCATAAGATAGCTTGGTTCAACGTTAAACTTTGGTGGAGCCTATAAATGAAGGTTTGGTTTTGTTATTTAGCTTGTTTAAATTTATAGTAGCAATTCTCATTCCTTAAAATGATACTATCTCTTGCAATATCTTATTTAAATCAATATCCAATGACCAAAAAGTTATGAATTCAATTGCATTAGCCAAACATTAAGCATTAATCCCTAATAACGTGATTTCTTCTAATCTGATTTCACTCAAAAACCCTAATTCATTAAGATTTAGCCCTAAGTTGTACGTTCTAACCTTAATTCATATCCAAAAACACTAATTTTCACCTAAAAACTCTAATCTTATTTTCAAAATCCCAAAAACCCTAATTTTCACCTAAAAGCCTAATTTACATCAATAAACCCAAACCTCATATGTAAAACCCTAATCTTATACCTAATTTAAGATTAAATCCTGTATTTGATTATTTAATTTATTGTTATACGCTTATGATGGATAATTTACTTTTATGATGAATGATTGAATCAATTGATTATTTTTGGTTGATTATCTTTTAATTTCAAAGATGCAAAAAAGATTTTTTCCACTTTGTGGGTGTCTTATTTTATTCTTTTATTTAATTTAAATTTAGGATTAATGTAAAGCATATATTTTCACCAATGGTGGATATCCTATTTTATTTAATTGTATTTTAGATTTTGGACATTATTTTAAGGGTATATTTCCATCAAGTATGGGTGCCCATTTTATGGATTTGATTGGACTTCCTTTGATTTTAATACAATGAATATTTATTTATTTTAATTGCATGTAGTATGGATGGTATGATGATAAGTTAAAAATTTAATAATATATAGACCTCAAAAAAAGGTTGGCCCTAATGAACTGGGGGCTATAAATGTGTTGGATCATTCTCACATTCCCCATGTGTATCCAACTTTTCAAACCAATAAGGGATTAAGGATTCCTTAGGAATTGAGTCATCCACCCTTTTTTACCTTCCCGACCCGTCTGAGTGGTGACTTCATTTCTTCAGGTTTGGGCCCGTGTTCTCTAAGGCCTAGAGTCTAATAGTGCCAAAGTCACAAGAACCATTCCACCGGGAGTGGGGATGAAAATCTTTGCTCACATTAGTGGAACCTTAATAAGTTGTTAAGGAAGTGGATGTAGTATTAAGGTGTTCTGAATCACTATACATTCTTTGTATATATTCTTCTCTATTCTACTCTTCTCTTGCTTTGTTTGCTTTTAATTTTTAAATTTATCGTCACTTCTTCAAAATAACCGATTGACCCCCCTTTTGGTTGCCATCTTGGGATAACATAATATATGGTTCAATAAATGCGAGCTAGTCTAGGTGCTTCAAATAAACTTGGATTCTTCAAGTAGATGCTTTAATAGTTCCAAGCTAGTCCATATGCATTTAATAAACCTGGAGTCTTCAAATGGATGGTTTAATAAATCCGAGTTGATCCGGGTGCTTCAAATAAACCTGGGAGTTGTAAGTGGATGCTTTAATAAATCCAATCTGATTTAGGTGTTTCAAATAAACCTGAGACCTTCAAATGGATGCTTGAATAAATCTAATCTAATATGTGTGCTTCAAATAAACTTGGGACCTTCAAGTGGATACTTCAATAAATCCAAGCTGATCTAGGTACTTCAATAAACCCAAGTTCAAAATATGGGTACTTCAACAAACCCACCTTTGTCTAAGGATGCTTCATCAAATCTGCAAAACTATACTGTTAGGATGCTTCAACAAATCCAATATAGGCTAGAGATTTGGATACTTCCGCAAATCCAAATAATTCATCATACTTTAATTTTGAGTAGACTCAGTTGTGGATACTTCAACAAATCCATTAAATTCCAATTGATAGAAATTTGATCTGGATACTTCAATAAGTCCAGAAAAACCATATGCCTTTGTAGAAATGAATCTTCATCTTGATTTTTTTTTATTTTTGAATACTTTAACAAATCCAAAAAAATGTTTGCCTCTATAGGTATGGATCTTCATCTTGATTCTTTATTCTTAGGAATGGATCTTTCTCTTGCATTGACTTTAGCTCTTCTAGCTAGGCTAATCTTATGTCTTTTGTATTTTTATTTGAGATTTTTGGCTTTCTTCTAGCCACCTGTTCTAATCTTTAATAGATTCTGCTTTCCCAAACTCAACTATTCTTTCTGCTGCGTACTCTATCTTCACCCCTTGCATAAGCTCAAACTGGAAATTTTGCCCCTTAGGTAGGTTTCAATCAATGTTTTTGCAAGCATGCATCTCTTCTATCTTTTCCAATGGGCCTTTCATGCCCCTTGATTCCATGTCTGCTTCTCATCTTTTATTTCACAAGGTATTGACTATTCACTTTGACAAAGGAATAGGCAACACAAGACAACAAAAGTGCAGATATGATATGCATGAGTAATAATTACAGTAGTTATATTAACTCACAAACTGAGGTGATAGGCCAAAGTACTTCCTTTAGTACCTTTAAGATATTTGCATAGGTCTTGTACTGGAATAATAGAAGATATAGCATCCATGTCTTTATCTTTAGGATGTAGAAAATATGAGTAGTGAGGGGTGGGCCCAAGCAGAGTAGTCAGAGATACAAGAGACACCTGGTTCAACCCATGATTCAACATGACCTTGCAAATAATCCTTTTATTGGCCCACCTATTTCCTTTAATATTCAACAATACAATATAATTCCCTAAATTTGAAGGCTCATATGACAAGAAAATACTTTTTTTCTTTTAATTTTAAAATCACATGTTGGCTTTGTCAAATTAGTGTCAAAATACCTTAAATCTCATTTTTTCCAAATTAACACATTCATAACATCACAACCCTAGTTACTGTACTAAATTTGGGAATTATTTCCATTTGAGCAAGAACTGTTATACTTCAAATAGGAACATATACATTACTTGGCCAAAGGTCTCATTGAGTTTAAATACTGTCTATCTCATATGCATGCCTTTTCAAACAATCTCCACTAATGGACTCTGCCTACCGAGAGAGATCAACAAGTCTTTAATAGGCTTGAAATGGAGTATATAAGGAACATGGGTTAAATGAAGACCATTTTTAAGCTGAAGTTGATGTGACATAAGTGACAAACTTACACACAATAAACTTTCCGTTGGAACCATATACTATTAGAAATGTTCTTAAACTCTGGGTATCATTTTCACCTTCTTGGTGTCTTACTTCATAAAAAGATAGAGCTTGAATTTAATTTATCTGGATCTGATTAGGATGATCTTTGCAAAAAAGTTTAAGACCTTTATTCTTCTTTTTTTTTTCCTTTTTCTTTCTTTCTTTCTTTTTTTTTCCTTTTCCTTTTTTTTGTTTTTTCTATTTTTTTTATTATTTTTTTCTCTCTTTCTTTTTCCAAGAGAGTTGTCTTGTTTATATCATTTTATGCTTTTGGTAATGGATGAACGGAGTGGTGCGAGTCTACTTCAATGAGAATAAATCCTTTATTACTTTAATGCCATCTCAAGATGAAATAATTTTGAGACATCAGAACTAATTCAGGTGAACTTCGACGGTCTTTATGGTCTTGATTAACCATCCCTTTCTTTGATCTTTTTGCTCCTTGGTAGCTTAATAATCATCAAACTTTCCATAAGTGTCATGAAAGCATATGGTAGGTTATTGGGCTTACAAGCCAATAAAAAAACAAGCTAAAATCTCATAAAGGCTCATAGGGACAAACTAGGGATTGATATTAACAAGGTGGATACTGGTTATTGGCTCAGTAAACAATGCCTAAATCATTTCTCTCTTGAATAAGCAGAGTTTAATTTAGCGTCGAAAGTTTGTCAAAGTATGTTCTAAGATTCATTAGGATATAGACTAAGATAATTATGCAGGAGCCCTCTCTAAGTAAGCATACACAACTCAATACTACAGAATAATTTTCTCACCTAGTAAAGTCATTCCGATCATGATGCACATATATATATATTAATTAATGAATATCAAGCTACATTCATCATCAACGGGCATCAAAATGACAAAAACAAATAAAATTATAAATTCAACAAAAGTAATTTATTCAAATAATTTTAATTTAAAAAACATAGTTGTTCCAATGAAATACCAAAGAAATAAGACAAACATCACTCAAGCTTAGGGAAGTTTGTTGAGTTGGAGTAAAAAATGCTTCATCTACTTGGACATTCTGGGGCAAGGATCTATTTCATGCCTTAATCACGTACATTCATCTATTTCACAACTAGGCACCTGATGGAACTGATAGAAAATCTCTATATCAAAATTGGAGAGCAGAGGATCCAACAAAAGTTGAGGGGCTAAAGGTTGTAATAACCCCTTCTTCTGTAATTTGTTGAAGACCAAAGATACTGGCTTTCCCAATTCTATGAACTGACACTTCTTTAGTGGCTTGGTTGTTGTATTCACCTCAACATCTTTTTGTTCATGAGACTGATAGCCACTCTTATTGCTCCATTTTCTGCAGTATCTGTTCTTTTCTCTCTCCCATTCTTCCAATTAAAGATTTGTCCGTAGAAGATCCTTGATATGATTCATCCAGTCTTTTCTTGAGAAGGGTCACCTTATTTCTCCATCTTTTAATGTAATCAATAAAGCCCTAATTCAGTCTTTGTCTCAGAGACTCCACCTCCATTAAGGTTACCTTCAACTTAGTATTGTACCCATATTATTGGATGAAATCCAATAATATTGAACCAGTTCTACACCATAGGATATAGAGAGAGCATAAAGTACCTTAGTGTTTGAGCCTTAGAGACTCCAGCAGATTACATGGCAATGACGTGCTGCCTAACATGCAAGTGAGGATTTCTCGTACCATTGTACTTAGAAAAAGCATGCATTTTGAACTTATATAGGAGTTCTCATGCTCTTTAAAAAGCTTATCAACTTCAGAGGCCTCTTTAACTTTCAGTCTCTTTTCAAACTTCTTTTCTAGGTGTGTAATCAATTTTCAATATCATCATATTCAGCCTTCTATATAGCCTTCTTCTCTTCTTTTTTGTTGAAGGTACATATCCCAAACATCATCATCTATAACACCCTTATACTCTATACATGTACAATACATATATCCTATATACGTAAAATATGTATATAAAATATAAAAATGTCACCATTACCCGCTATTTCAAAATCTCCAAATATATACAAGAAAATATTTTAAATCTTATAATATACTTTAATAAACAAATAAAAATATTTATTAGTAAATTAAATATAAATATATATTAATGAAAATTCTCTGAAAAAAATTTGTCAGAGTTTTGTTTGTAATTTTAACATTTCCAAAATAGTCAAATTTTCACAACATGCATAAAAATCTGAAACACTCCCAAATTAAAGTTTTCACCCATTCTTCATGAAGCCACTTCATCAATGTACTATCGATTTTATAACTCAAAACGATATTTATCATGATTAAATACATATATACATATATGCCACCATCCCACATCTTTGGAAAACAAACACAAGTTTTGCAATAAAATATACATATTTCAAAATGCATAAAACTCTAACTATACATGTATGCAAGTGGCACTGTTGGTCTTGAGGCACCACAAAAATCCAACTCTCACCCGCAATTCGAATTCCTTTGACCATCAATCTTCCACCTGCGTGAATCAAACATCTGTGCTAAGCCCAAAAGCTTAGTGGTACATACTAAAACCATACGACATTTTAAATAACACACACAACTCATATTTTATCATTAAACCACAACATGCATTGGGTCCAAATGACCTTATATAATATTCAAGTTCTAGAGATATTGCTTTGGACTAATATTTGACATCTAGTGTCTGGCCCGAAGACAAATATATTGATGCCCAGCATCTGGCCCAAAGTTAAATAAAAGTGATGCCCAACATCTGACCTGAAGGCAATAATAATAATAATGCCTAGCGTCTAGCCCGAAAGTAAATAACCGATATACCGCATAACATCAAACACAATACTTTAAAAATTGATATTTCATAAGTTTTCACACATAACACAAATGATTCTACATTTTTCTCATACTTTGGCAATTATGCCAGTTTCCATTCTTTTTGCACTTTTTCCATCTTTTCTCATTATTTCCACAAATTTTCATCAATTTCAATTACATACTCAATTATAAAAGAAGTCACTTCAAAGAATTTCTTCATTCTTTAAAGAATTTCAACATGTATAAAGCCATGAATAAATAATTAAATTAAATGTGATTAAAGTATGTACTAACCTCAAATTTGGCTAATTCCAAATCAATCTCAATCTCGAACATTCATTTCTCAAGTTGCCCTTCAATTCTTTAATTCTAAAAATTTACTCCATCTCATCCTAAACCATGTTTTAAGTTTAAATATAGCATTAGAGTTCCATTTCAACATAATTCAATCAATTAAATTCTCATTACTTTATTCTTGCCAAAATCCTATCAAAACATTAATTACCCTTACTAATTCATTCAAACTTTACAAAACCCACTCATTTCTAACATCTAACCATTAAATCATTATCTACATATCAAAATAACACTAAAACAATTCCATTTAATAATTATAATCAATTTCATACAAAATCATAATTTTTATATATTTCACTTATAACCATAACTTTATCCAAAATCATCCATATCAAAATTCTAACCATAAAATTACCATATATATATATTAAAATAACATTAAATCATCTCATTTCAATAATTAAATCCACCCATACCAAAATTCTAGTTTAGACATAATCTACCCATAACCCTAAATCCACCAACTAAAACTTATTTCAACCAACTAAACATTAAATCATCACATACACACTTAAATAACCTCAATACAATCCATTCCAATAATTATAAGCTTCATCACCAAAATCTCAAGATACACATAACATCAAAATTAAAGAAAACAAGCTTGAAAATCATATTACTTGCATGATTTTCTTACTAATCTTTCAAAATTCACCTAAATCCTATTGAAAATCCTTGTGAATTTAATGTATGTATGAAATACTCACTCTCATCCCACCCTCTCTTAAGTTCACGTTCAAAGAAGAAGAAGAAGAAGAATACTCTTCTTTTCCCATCATTATCTCTATATATATTATAATATATATAAATTAATTAATTATCTCTCCACCAATCATCTTCTTCCTTCTTTTGAATTTCCTCTTCCTTTTATTATTATTATTATTATTATTATTATTATTATTATTATTATTATTATTATTATTATTATTATTATCTTCCAACACTAATTTATATCTTACATATACGTGTTGTATATTTCATATTTATTTATATGTCTTATATATGTAGTTTATATTCCATATATACTTCAAGTAAATATCTTATATGTATTTTATGCTCATCTTATATTTCTCTCTACCCATTATTCATACTTAAATCTCCACATTAATTACTCCAATATTTACTAAAAAATGAGAAAGTTACATTTCTCTCCCCCTTAAATAATTTTGTCCTCAAAATTACTTACTCTAATAGTTAACTCCATTAAATAATTAACTACTAAATTATTATCACAACTTATCATCACGACTAACCACAAAATCTTTTACTCTTCCCCTTATAAATACTCAATTATTTTTATAATTACGAATGTAAAGATCAATACTAAATATTAACTCTTTACTTACTTATATCAAATATACATATAGTTCTAGTTCTCCAACTATACAATTAAATTCCAAATCCATACTTCCCTTCATTAATCAATAAATCTTATATACATTTTTTTATTACAACTTAATACTTCCTTTAGATACTATTCAATTTCCTTTATATTCTTAATTCATCTTTTGGAATATCTCTTATTGCCCACCAATATTAGCACAAAACATTTAAATTTAATATTTCATCAAATTCCCTTTACTAATAATAATTTCTTCCTTTTTAATCATTTACCATTGATATAATTTAATTTATCTCATTCTTTTATATTTACTCACGATTCCTTTAAATCAAAACCATCATGTACACTTCAATCACCATGTATATAAATTTTTAGAATTACCACCCAATCATTTATACTTCATTATCCTAACACGTATATAATTGTACTCACTTCAATTTTTATCTTTTCTCCTTCCAATACCCATAATTTTAATCAATTCCTAAATTTCCATCCATACATAATTGCATATCAAACTATTTGTATGACTATATTTCTTTTCAAAACTAATTGATATATCATCTCCAATCAAATAATTCAGCAATTTGATACTTTATTTACTTATTGAATTATATTTTTTTATAAAAGTATGAATTTATTATTTATTAAAACTACAGAGGGAAAGATGAAACACAACATTACACCAATAAAGGGCACCCAACTTACCCAACTCATCTAAATACAATAACAGGGTTGCAGAGGTTGAATTATATAGTTAATATCTTATTTCTTAGAGACATAATAAAATTCAAACTTTTATTTCCATTTCGTTGTTCTTCCATTCCTCATAACTCAGATAATAATGTTATCATTATCTTTGCATATAACTTACATAATCCAAAGTTGTTTTTTAATACATTATTCACGTAATTTCTTATACATTTTCTATAATCACATAATTAGTACAATATTTCATCCCTTTAACTTATATACCTCAAATAACCATTTAGCTCCAAAAACACTTTGTACATAAAATCAAATAGTCCCACTATAGTTTCTATTTACTTATTCTAATATTTCTTTTATCTTACAAACATCATAAACATGTATATTTCAACATTATAAATTAGCAATTATTAATATAATTGACTTTACTCATGATTTCTTTGAATCAAAACTATCATTCACATTTCCATAAACTTATAGATAACTTGTTAAGGAACACCATCAAATACCTTGCACTACCCAATTCAAATCAATCTTTGTATTCACACATAATTGCATAATAAATAATTTATATCCATGCGAACATTTATATAAATTCACTTGTTAATTGATCATAATAAGGAATGATGTATAAACTTTTATTCACTTAAAGTAAATCTTGGCTAAATCAATACTATTTATCACTTTAATAAATCCTCTATATATTTTCACAAAAAAAAGATTTGCTGATATATATTAATTCTCTATTTAATTTTAATTTTGAACTCTTTGTTCTAATTTATTAAAAACTCCATATCTCTTCTTCATACTTTTACCAATCTATATTTACTTTTCATAATTTTCTTCAATCATTTGTCACATAAACTTAATTTGTTACTCAATTCCATAAATTTGCATAACTTCCTAACTTTCATGTCAATCTCAATTATCAACTTTTTATTCATCCCCAAATTTTCACAAAAGATTATAAAAATCTAAAATTTTAAATATAAGTATATTTAAAATTTTAGATTTTTTTATGCTGATTTACTATATTTAAAAATTAAGTCTTCCAAACCTATCGAATCTGTTTCTTTGATAATCCTTCTGGTAGTACTTATTCACCCATTTGTTTTAGGTACCAAACCTTAATAAAAATTCATGAAATTTTAACCATATGTTTAGAAATACATATAATAGTTTATGTAAAATTTCAGATGTTTCTGGGCTAGTTTGCTATAGTTTTTAAATATGTTTATCGACTTTTACAAATTTTGAGTTGCTAGAATTTCTTCAATAATCTGTGTTATTCTATTTTTCTTAAATATAAAATCATTATTAAAAATTATGAAATTCTATACATCAAATGTTAACACATAGAAAAACTATCCATTAAAATTTCAAGCTCATTTAAATCTATAGATTAGTCTAAAAATTTATCCTTCACAACATATATGCAGAGTTTCCATCAACTATAATACTCATCTCTCAAACTCTTAATACTCATCTCTCAAACTCTTACTTCATATCATAAATAATTTTCTTATTTCCACTTATTTATCAATTGAAAAAACCATAAATCTTAATTTTCAAATGAGTTTTCTAAAAATCCTTAATCTATAATCTCTAGAATGACGCTTCCAATGCACTGCCCTGAGCTACACATCCAAGACACCACCACAATCTGTTACATCAAACATACTTTATCACATCAAAGACCAATACAGGTGCCAATGCATATGCATATATTAAAAACTCAATTCACTATTTTAAAATTTTTCTTTTCATTTTTTACAACTCACCTAGGTCGAGAATCTCATACCTAGGATCTAATACAAAAATAAATGTAACTGTAATATCCCAAACTATACCCTAAAATTTTTGGAATGCTTATTGTTGAATTTGGATTAAATGTTATAAGTATATGTATGTTTAAGTGGGAAGATAAGAAAGGATAGAGGAGTGTGTATATGTTGTATATATAGAGATATATACAACATATATACAAGTCAACATTTATTTAAGGTCAAAGGAGATATTTTGGTTAATTTTTAAATGGAAATTTATTTAAGTGGAAGATGATATTTGTAATATTATAATATTTAAATTGCTTGGTTGTTATTGAAAGAGAATTTGTGTGGTTTAAGAAGTTTGACTTTGCTCTTTCAATCATCTTCTTCTTTCTTCTTGTGCTTGGCCGGCTATCTCCATAGCAAGAGGGAGAGAGAGATTTTGTTCTTCCAAACTCAAGTTTTGAAGGTGTTTCAAGAGATCAAGATGGAGTTTGAAGGATTTTCCTCACTTTTGGTAAGTTTCCATCTTGATTCTTTGGTTTTCTTTTGAGTTTGTGAATTGAGTTTGATGAATGGTTATTGTTGATGTGTGTATGGTTAATTTTGATGTGTTTGAGATTGTGTTGTCTAATTGATTTTTATTTTTTGGGTTGGTTTGAAGGAAAGGTTAAGTTTGGTGATGGAAAGTAAGTGTTGAGTTGTGATAATGGTTGTGATTTGTGTTTGATGTATGTATTGAGTTGTTTTGGTGTTTTTGCAAGTTTAGTATGGTTTATTGATGGTTTTGGGTAAGTTTGTTTGGAGTGGAAAAGGGTTAAGAAAGATGTTTGATAGATGTGGTGTTGTTGGTGTTGGAATCAGGATTTTTGGCCTGACACACCCATGAGCACGGCCAAGTCTTTGGGCGTGTCGATGGTTCTATTTTCTGGATGGGTGACATGACCAATGACAAGCCCATGTCACTGAGCGTGTCACAGCTTCTGTGTTGGAATATTATTGACACGTCCAGTGACACGCCCATGTCACTGAGCATGTCATAGCTACTGTGATGTTGGTGGATTGACACGTGCAGTGACACACCCATGTCACTGAGGGTGTCAAAGCTTCTGTGATGTGGGTTTAGGGCACGATCAGGGGCATGCCCGTGTTGTTGAGCGTGTCATGTGTAGAGTTTTCCCTAGTTGGTTCTTGTTCTTATTTTCTTATGTGTATCACTAAGTGAGTGTGTATAATTACAATTGGATTAGGTTTTGAAGAGATTGAGTTGCCCTAATCCAAGTGTTGAAGGATTCTTAGAAGAGGAGGTTGTTAGATTGGTGTGAGTTGCTCTTGAGGTAAGTACAAACCTTACATGATTGCATACATTTACATTACTTTGGAACTTAACACATTTGGATGGAAATGTGTTAAGTAACCCACTACATTGTTGATGCATATGAATAATGCTATGTTTTGCATAATGTGAATTATGTGAATTATATGTTGAGGATTCAAAATATATGAACAATGTAAGTTGTGATGTGCACTCTAATGATGAGATGTGAAGCTATTGTTGTTGGCTATAATAATGAAAATGAAATAATTGGGGCATGGTTGCCTAGATGATTATGAGAAAATGAGAATGGAATTGTTAATGAAATAAAGAAAGAATTGTGTGTCTAATGTGTTATTCAATTTTCAGAGTTTTATTATTGGTGGCATGCCTAAAAGTAACAATCCCTTGAAGCTGAGTTGGGCTTGGTCCTTGAAGCCAAGTTGAGTTGATGCTGAGCTCCCCTTGAAGCTTGGTTGGGCCTAGTCTGTAACATCCCCTGACAAATCTCATTAGAACTATCAGAGAATGTTACTCGATATACTATCAGTGCTCTAATCAATTGCTTGACAAAGTTTCCTTTCAAAATGTTACTAACAAAAATCTTTAAATAATAATAATACAATCTGTATAATACAATACTTATAAATCCAATATTTAAACCAATCTCCAATATCTCCAATAATTCAAATAGTAATTATGAATCAGATAAACATCATAAGTTCATCAAATCAAATAAATATATAATACATTACTTTATTTGATAATCATTCACTAGAATCTCAAATTTCATCCTCTAAATACATAAATTCCTTTCATGTTTACAAGTTTGTACAGTCTATCAAATAGCCAAAGTAAATTGTATATATACATTTCATAACTTATGAGTTTAATATACAAAAGATCTCGATATTTACTATAGGTAATTTCCTGAGATCCTTAATTCCACTTCTTAACTTGGTCCGATGATCTGATACCTGCATGTCAGAAAAACAATTCTAATATGCTAAGCAAAGCTTAGTGGTGCTTGTATAAACATATTTATCACTTAATATTAAAGGAAAAATACTTATGGAAATATAGTAATAACACTCAGTTTTAAGAAATATTTTAATATATTAACTATTTTCAATAACAAACCAACATAATATTTTGATTACACAAAATAATAACTTTAACTCTATAAAAGTTATCAGGCTACACTACACTTTTGGGATTGCAACTATTCTCGTTTAGAATCATTTTGTTTAATACTTACTTTTTCATTTGTTAACATTGTTTATATCACACTTATTTATTTTTTAGTAAGTCATACTTTTCAGTTTCACATATAGAATAATTTCATTCAATCTATAATTTTTAGCACTTAAATTTAGTACTATACTTTGGAGCACTTTGTATCTTATATCATTATATACACTCTTAATCATTATAACACTTAGAAAGTTATTGATCAATTCAATAACTTGAGCATAACATTTCTATTATGTGCATTAGAACTTTCACTTGTAAACCTTAATATATACATTACCAAACACTTTCATATTGTAATACAGTAAGTCGATTTGAACTAATTGATATATACTATTATTTTGCATTTCTTTCATTATTCACAACATCATATTCACAATAGATAACTTCATTAAATGTCCATACATACTGAACTCAGATTATAGGTTTGGATAAGATGTTAGTGTAGCAATTTTAATGCCAAATCTCAAGAATGTATAATGACAACTATGTCCACTGTCACTGATGACACAATGTGTCCATTAATGGGATGAGGTACCCACTATCACTATGGCTATCCTTCCTCTAGTTAGCCATTCAATCCAAAGCTAGATATAAAATCAGTATGATTTGGGCAATTCATTTGTTTTAATTAACATTGAATTATGTATATCACTTCAATGGAACAATTCTTTGATCAACACTTAGTATCACACATATTTATCATATATTCAAAATAAATTTATCACACAATTTGTTAGGGTTAATTTCAAATATTCTTTACATCTTAAGACTTTATAGTCATTTAAAAAGACAAGAAAAGTGCCATTTTGGGCAAATTTCTTCAAGTGACATGCCCAATGACATGGGCGTGTTACTATGCGTGTCTTTTACTCATTTCACAGTAGCTTTGACACGCCCACTGACATGGGCGTGTCACTGGGTGTGTCATTCATTTTACAATTCAGTAACTGTGACACACCCAGTGACATGGGTGTGTCACTGGCCATGTCAGACAAAAATTCTGCATTTTGCACACTTAACCATTTTAACTCAATACATTCAAAATCTATGATAATAATGAATCAAATCCAAATTTTTTTTAATATAAAAGAGTCTACATCCAATACTTTACTCAAATTTCAATTAATCAAACCTTCAAATATCACTTATGGCTAAAACAACATCAAACTATCCAATTCTTATAAAGATTGAATTAAGAATCAAACTCATCACATATAAGTTCTTTTAATTCATTTTTCACTCATTAATCCATTTAATCAATATTTTCAAGAAATATTTCATTATAAATGACTTAATAAATCAATTCAAACATTCAAACTCATAGAAATTCAATTATTTGCAAAGTATCATACATAAGCACAGACCTCTTCAAACTCTTCTTTTTCTCTAATTACTTGTTGATAATCTCAACTTTCCAGCTTAATCTTGTAAAACTTATATTTAAATGTGATCTTATCTTAAGTTTTGATTAAAATCTTGGAAAGAAGGAAGAAAGAAAGAGTTTTGATGGTGAAAATGGTGATGAACGTGGATGATGAAGAGAGAAGGAAGGAGAAACTTCTACATAACACACCTGTCCACACACACACACACATATATATATATTAATCTAGTGTGGCCAATCCCATCTTAGTTATGGTGCACCCTCTTTCTTATCCTTTGATTCTAATTCGATTTTTAATCCCATAAAACCATAAAAATAATCTCTTCAGTAAATTTTTAAGATATACAATTTATTATTCTCTACTTATAGCATTTATCCACATTACTTTTATCACTATAAACTATTAATTTTTCAATATTAGTTAAAAAGTTTCCTATTTAAAATCTTGATCATTACATAGTCCTTGAAGCCTAGTTGGGATGTTACATATGAGATGTTTCTCATTGTGATAATGAATCGCCTAAGGGCTTGATAAATGTGATTATTGAACCAAAACAGTAACTCTGGAAGTTGAATGCCATATTAGTTTCTTTTAGGCTCATGTTTGTCTTTGCTTTAATGTGAACTATGAATGATAAAACAAATGAATAACATGATGACATTTAATGTTATGAAAAATGGTATTCTTGAATATTGTTTCTAGTGCTTGAAACTGTGACATTGGCATTACATTTAAAGCATATTGTCATCATAGTTTGTACCACTAAGCCGTTGGCTTAGCGTGATTGTGGTTCATCGCGCAGGTGACAGGGTAGAATCGGAGAGTTCAGCTAGACCTAGTTGAGTCTAGGTTTGTGATCCTTTGTGAAGTGTTGATTTTTGGACTTCAAGATCAGAGACGAACTGCTAAGCATGTATAAACTCTATATTTTTGTAAATATTATTTTTGATGTATATATATAAATGCCTTTACATTTTCTGCTGCTTAATAAGGAAACGTTTTATTTATTATGTTTTATAATATAACTTAAATGTTTTAAGTTTTCTCATATTGTTTATTAGAAAGTTTTCTTTGTTTCAAATAGTCTGTGACATCCATGTATCCGGTATACGTGTATTACATATTGAGAGTATATATGGTGTACGTATATGGGGTATATGGGTGTTACAGTAACGCTCTTATACTCTATACACGTACAATACACACACCCCGTATATGTAAAATACATATGCAGAATATAAAAATATCGCCATTTCCCGCTTTTTCAAAATCTCCATATATATATATAAGAACATATTTTAAATCTTATAATATACTTTAATAAACAAATAAAAATATGTATTAGTAAATTAAAGCTAAAAATATATATTTTAATGAAAATTCTCTAGAAAAAATTTACAAGAGTTTTGTCTGTAATTTCAACATTCTTAAAATAGTCAAATTCACAACATGCATAAAAATCTAAAATACTCCCAAATTAAATTTTCACACATTCTCCATGAAGCCACTTCATCAATGTACTATCAATTTTTTAACACAAAATAATATTTATCATGATTAAATACATATATACATATATGCCACCATCCTACATCCTTGGAAAACAAACACAAGTTTTACAATAAAATATACATATTTCAAAATGCATAAAACTCTAACTATACATGTATGCAAATGGCACTGTTGGTCTTAAGGCACCACAAAACTCCAACTCTCACCCATAATCTAAATCCCTTTGACCGGCAATCTTTCACCTGCGTGACTCAAACAATTGTGTTAAGCCCGAAAGCTTAGTGGTACATACTAAAACCATACGACATTTTAAATAACACACACAACTCATATTTTATCATCATACCACAACATGAATTGGGCCCAAATGGCCTTATATAACATTTAAGTTCTAGAGATATTGCTTTGGACTAATATTTGACACCTAATGTCTGGCCTGAAGGCAAATATATTGACGTCCAATGCCTGGCTGAAGGCAAATAAAAGTGATGTCCAGCATCTGGTATGAAGGTAATAATAAAAATGTCCAGCATCTAGTCCGAAGGAAAATAATCGGTATACCATATAGCACCAAACACAATAATCTGAAAATTAATATTACATAATGTTTCACACATAACACAAATGATTCTACATTTTTCTCATACTTTGGCAATTATGTCAATTTCCATTCTTTTTGCACTTTTTCCATATTTTCTCATTATTTCCACAAGTTTTCATCAATTTCAATTACATACTCAATTATAAATGAAGTCACTTCAAAGAATTTCTTCATTCTTTAAAGAATTTCAACATGTATAATGCCATGAATAAATAATTAAATTAAATGTGATTAAAGTATGTACTAACCTCAAATTTGGCTAATTCCAAACCAATCTCAATCTCTAACATTCATTTCTCAAATTTCCTTTCAATTCTTTAATTTTGAAAATTTACTCCATCTCATCCTAAAACATGTTTTAAGTTTAAATGTAGCATTAGAGTTCCATTTCAACACAATTCAATCAATTAAATTCTCATTACTCTATTCTTGCCAAAATCCTACCAAAACATTAATTATCCTTACTAATTCATTCAAATCTCAACCAAACCCACTCAATAATTAAATCCACCCATACTAAAATTCTGGTTTAGATATAATCTACCCATAACCCTAAATCTACCAACTAAACTTCTTTCAACCAACTAATCATTAAATCATCACATACACACTTAAATAACCTTAATACAATCCATTCCAATAATTATAAGCTTCATCACCAAAATCTCAAGATGCACATAACATCAAAATTAAAGGAAACAAGCTTGAAAATCATATTACTTACTTGATTTTCCTACTAATCCTTCAAAATCCAACTAAATCCTCTTGAAATTCTTTGTGAATTTGATGTATATATGAAAAACTCACTCTCTTCCCACCTCTCTTAAGTTTGCATTAAAAGAAGATGAAGAAGAATACTCTTCTTTTCACATCCTTATCTCTATATATATTATTATATATATATAAATTAATTAATTACCTCTCCACCAATCATCTTCTTCCTTCTTTTAACTTTCTTTTTCTCTTTATTATTATTATTATTATTATTATTATTATTATTATTATTATTATTATTATTATCTTCCAACACCAATTTATATCTTGCATATACGTGTTGTATATTTCATGTTTATGTATATATCTTCTATATGTAGTTTATATTCCATATATACATACTTTATTTTATGCTCATCTTATATTTCTCTCTACCCATTATTCATACTTAAATCTCCATATCAATTACTCCAATATTTACTAAAAATGAGGATGTTTCATCATCAAACACCACCTTTTCTTCATCAAAAGCTTCCTTAGTTACCTTAGCCTTTCCCTTATCCTTCTGCTTCTTAGAACTGGCAAATGCCTTAGCAGTGTTATTTTCTAACAGTGCAGCTAGTTGGCTTCTCACAATCTCAGCCAAGGCTCCTTTTAATTCTTCCATCTTGGATGTAAGGGCTTTATTTACCAAGTTCTAAACTTGCTCATGATCTATTGCTTTTAGCGTGAAGTTAACTGAACTTTCACTAAACTCTAAGTCACTGATGTAGTTCGGGTTGTCGTTAGATCATGAACTACTATACTCTATATATATGAGCTTTACTCTATATTTGTGAACTAGAAAGGATCATGCAATGTAATGCAATGTATGTATGCATATGTAACAAAAAAACAAATAGAGTTAATACATTCCTTTCTTCCCAGACACGAGTGACGAGTATCCTTCCCTGGGTGTTATGGTAAAAAAATATCAATAGGGGATACTTCTATTTTTGAACCACTCAAACAAAATAACCAATAGTTGTGTTTTCAAGCATAAAAGTCAGTTTATGATAATTTTCACTAATTAAGCCTTAATCTTTTGGATCCACTGAAAAGTTTAGCAGCATTTCTGCTATATTATGGATTAATACTAAATTAATAGGTTTATTATAAATAGACTTCTTATTTAAAAAAGCAACTAATGATCCATACCACAAACAAGTCCACAACTAACAAGTCTTGGCATAACTAAGGCCACAGTTTATTTTGGTATTCCTTAATTGACTTAACTACCTAGAAGCTTCTTTTAAAAAATTTTGGTCCATTATAAAAAGATTTTTAATTTTAAGGCCTAATGAAAGCTTGATTTAGAAAAATGTGTCATGAAGTGAAAAACGATTTATGGGCCCTTCATTGAAAACATTTCAAAGCCCATTATAAAAAAATTATTTCAAAAATTAATTTTGGACTTCATACTCAGGCCATAAGGTAGAAAGTAATTATTGACCCAACTTTAAAAAGTTATAAAAAGAACTTTTAGGTCATAAAATAATTTTGGGCTTACACCATAATTAGGTCATATTAGAGAAAAACAAACCAAATGGGCCCTAATTCAGGCCAAAATATGTTAATCATAGTCAAACAACAAGTATTTAAGGTAAACCTAAGAAAAGTTACTAGGCCAACTGCATTGGCTTTAGTTATTGGGGTAAAAAAGGCTCAGGTTCACATAGCAAGTATATATCAAAAGGTATAAGGCTATGAGTGGTTATGAAGTTCTCGATCTCTATACCTTGAATGAAAGTATGGTATCACTTACATGCCTATAACACAGGTTCCACAAGGCATCCTAACTTATACACACAATGCAATTCTAAGTGATGCAATGAACAATATCATAATAAGAAAAAATTAAATAATATAAAGACAACGAATTGTTCCTATCCCTAGTGGAGTCGCCACTATGAGTGGGGATTTTCTCCTCCACTCCCAGTGGGATAGTTCTTGCGACTTCGACACTGTTAGGCTTTGGGTCTTAGAGAATATGAGCTTAAATTCAGAGAATAAAAGTACCACCTGGACAGTCCAAGAAGAAGATAAATGGGGCTTATGGCTCGATTTCTAAGGAATCTCTAACCTCTACTGGGTTCAAAAAGATGGGTACACATGGAGAAGGTGTGAAAGGCCCAGCACCCCATAACGCTCGGTTCATTAGAAATGGCATTCTTTTCAGATCTAAATATTATTAAATTTTATATTATTATTTTATTACTCATATACAAGCAATTAAATTAAATAAAATGAAAACAATCATCATATCATAAATCAAACAATAACATGGGCACCCATACAGGATGGAAACATGCCTTTTATAATATTTGATAGTTAAAAATAAAAATGGGATACCCACAAACAAGTGAAAACATGTCCCTTATAGATACTCAAAATACAAATCGATAAAAGGATGTAAAGATAAATTAAATAAACAAGGCACCCACAAACTGTGGAAACGTGCCTTTTACATCCTTAAAAATCCAAATAATAAGAAATTACAATCCACTTATAAAAAAGGCATAAAAATAATCAACACACACATAATCATAAAATTAAGAGTTAATAAATAATATTAGGGTTTTAGTTGATGAAATTAGGATTTTGATTGTAATTAGGGTTTTGATTTAAAATAGGGATTAAATATGGAATTAGGGTTTCGGTGTGTAATAAAAAAATCATGACAACAAAATAAATTAAAGTGAATATGTAAAGTCACATAACAAACAGATATGATAATTGAATCAAGTATAAGTATTGAAGGTTATTAACAACATTATTGGCTCCACCAAATAATAGTATTGAACCAAACCTTTAGACTAGCATTATCCCTCTGTGAAGATTTGTAACATCCATAATTTTTAAAAATTAAATAAAATAAATTAAAATAAAATTGGATAAGTTAAATAAAATATTTAAATGGGAAATGGAAGGTTTAGAAGTGAGAATATGGGATGTATATGTGAAATATACACGAAATATACACAATATATACAAAGTCAACTAAAAGTCAACACTTTAAAAGTCAAAGGTCAAATAACATTTTTGTAAATATACTTTAAAAAATAAATTATTTAAATAATTCAAAAAATAAATTATTTTTTTGTTGGAAGAGGTGATTTATATTTTTTTAAATAAATAAATAAATAAATAATTAAAATAATAATAAAATAGTTAATGGAAGATGATGGAGAAATTTAAATATTTATTAAATATTAAAATAAAATATTATTTTTAGTGAAAGATGTTAATTAGTATTTTAAAATTAATTAATTAAATAATTAATTAAAATATTATATATGTATATGTGATTGGAATTTGAAAGAGTAAGAAAAGTCAAAATTTTTAAACAAAAACCCATCTTTTCTCTTCTTGTTCTTTCTTACCAGAGAATCTCCATGGCTATATGGGAATGAATTTTTCTTCATCAAATTACTCACTTTGGCAAGAATTTTCAAGAATTAATTGAAGTTTTAGTGGATTTCCAATAAGTTAGTAAGTTTCCTTTCTTAATTTTTAATTTTCCATGAAAACTATAAATATGTTTGAATTGGGATTTTGATATAGCATGTTATAATTGCTTAATTGGATATGAATGAAGTTGTTTTGAGTAGTTATTAATAATTTTAAGGTTGAATTGAAGAAATGGTTAAGTTTGAGTGAAGTTTGGTGAAGAGAGAGAATTTAGGGCTATGAAACTTTTGAATTTGTGAATTCATGGATTTTAATAGTGCAATTTGGTTCCAAATGTGTTTTTTTAATGCATAAACAGTGATTTTAAAGTCAAATGATGGATTTGGTTAAGTTTGGATAGAGTTTGGAAATGGTAGTGCTGATTTGGGATTTTGAAAAAGTGAATTTTCAAAGTATGGTGGATTGTTTGGTTTTAATGTTGGAAGCATGATTTTTAATGATATAAGTGATGGAAATAAGCTTGGATTAGTAATTGGAATGAGTTGGAATGGAAAACCTTCAATGGTGAAGGTTATGCCATTTTAGGGTTTTGTACTAAAGCATGTACTTATGTAATGTAATTGGTTTAAACATGTTAAAATATGTTTATAATGATATAAATAAACTTAAAACTCTAATTTAAATGGATTAATATGGTTTTTTACAGTTAAAGTGAGGTAAGGCTTAATTTTGGGGTTTTGTTTAGAATGATGTTTAATTATGGTTTAAGTTTGGAAATATTTTTAAATGTGATAGTAAATGATTATTTATGATCACATTTGGTATAGGCATTGAAGGTAGTAGTTTGTCCATTTGGTGGGAGATTTATGACTTGCATTTGAGAGCTTTTAGAGGAAAGTACAAACTTTGGATAAATTAGATATGTTTGCATTACATTGGACGTAGAGCTACTTGATACATTGAACATTCGTGAACAATGTGCTATGACATGTTTAATGTTATATATGCATTATATGCATTATGAAAAGCCATTGTTAATGGCTAAATTGAATAAAATGTGAAATATGTGCATTATGTGAAAATGACCCAAAGTGTTTGGGTAATGTGAGTTATTATGTATGCATTAAAGGCATTGTGAAAAGCCATTGTTAATGGCTAAATTGCATAAAATGTGAAATATATGAATTATGTGAAAATAATCCAAAATATTTGGGCAATGTGTTTTAATGTAAAATATGATACATTGTGATTATATGTTGAGATATGATGAAATGAAATGAATTGGCATTGATATGAATGAGATAAATGAGAAAATGAGGCAAAGTGCTTAATTGATAATGAGAAATGAGGCAATGTGTCTAATTGATAATGAGAAATGAGGCAATGAGCCTAGTTTATTATGGAAAAATGAGAAAGAAATTGATAATAGAAAATATAAAATAATTGTGTGCCTAGTATGTTATTCAATTTTCAGAGTTCTGTGTTTAGCAGCAAGCCTATGAGGTTATCCTCATTATTTGCATTCAGGGATAGATTTTGAGAAACTACTTTAGTTTGCCTTCGAGGCTAGACGCTTGGCGTCACTGTGATATGATTTGCCTTTGGGGCTAGTTTTTAAGCAATTACTATGATTTGCCTTTGAGGCTAGGTACATGGTATCAATTTTGACCAAAATAGTAACTCTGGGATTTGAATGGCATATTAAATCCTTTAGGCCCATGCTTGTGTTTGTTCTTATGTGAATTATTAAATGATGTAGGAATATATTTAAAAGTGAGCTTGGATGCCACATTGTGAAATAACATAAAAGCATTTTGCATTGGCATTATGGTTCGTCGCGCCTAGTGCTATAGCAATACCGCAAGTGCACGGGTCGCCCAAGTAATAAAGTAGTGAGTGAGTTATCATTCCACTGAGGACAAGGCCAAGTACTAATGCAAATCTTAACTGTTGTTTAGCAAATTAATATTTTTGTGTGAAGTTTTGTAATTAAAGACAATTAACTTAAATAAATGAAAGTAAAGATAAAATGAGTGTTGTGTAAAAAGGATTGATGATAATGATGCTATCCAGATATTGAATCCCCCTAGCCACAATTACATCACATAAATAGATTTGAATTGGCATTCCTCTAACTTAGACTAAAACCTCTCTCGAGTGAATTAATCCCTAATCACTAAGTAGAGTGTCAGAATCTCTTCTCAAACACAATTAAATAGGACTTGCATTAAGAACAAGGAACTATAAACCAAAGAATCTTGTAGGTCTATCTCTAGCCCCCCAATCAATCCTGTAATATCCCAATGTGTGCCCTAGAAGTTTGGATATAATTGTTGTTTGTTTGAATTATGTGTATATGTTATGTTGATAAGAAAAGAAATGGAAAAGAGAATGTTTAGGTATTGTTCAAAAAGGAAAGTAATGTGTAGAGAGAAAGCGTATATGTTGTATATATGGAAGTATAAATAACATATACATAAGTCAAAATGAGTGGTCAAGGGAAGAGGATATTTATTTGTGATATGTGAAATTACTTAAGTGGGCATATAAGTGAAAGAAGCTAAGTTAAATGGATGAGGGCATTTAGGTAATTGCTTGGTTAGAATTGCTTGGTGGAGATTTAAAGAAGAAAAGAAGTTTGACTTGTTTTCATTTTTCTTTTCTTCTCATGTGTGTGGCCGGCTACCAAAGGAAAGAGAGAGCAAGAGAGGTGTTCTCAATTCTATAATCAAATTGAAGGAAGAATTAAAGGATTAAGTTGGAGATTTGTTGAATTTCCTCAATTTTGGTAAGTACTCTCTTGTTTTCCTTTGTTATTTTTGAAGTTGTGTTTGAGATGAGTTTTGGATTTGTTGATATTATGATTAGGTGTGTTTGAGATGTGTTTATAAGTGTTGAAATTGATTGTAAGTTAAAAAGTTAAATTGGTGTTGGTTTTGGTTTGAAAATAGTAAGTGAAGTGGATGTTGATATTGAAGAATAAGAGTGATGTTGGTTTAAGGGTTTTTGAAGTGGTAAGTGATTAAATGTATTGTTGATGTATTGCTAATGTGAATATTGTGATGAATATGTAAAATAAGTGTTAATGACATTGATATATCCATTTGAATGAGGTTATGTTGTGCATAATGTGTTTTAATTCAATCAAAAGAAATTTGGCTATGTTTAGGGTTTTATTCTTGAGAGACACGGCCAAACTAAGGAAGAGACACGGCCAAACTAAAGAATTTTTGGGAGACACGGCCAAGTTTAAGGAAATTTGGCCGTGTTGGATCAATTTTGGAGAGACACGGCCGTGTCCCTTGCCCATGTTTGCCACAGTATGATTTTGGTTGAGAGACACGGCCACAAGCTTGGCCGTGTCCCTTGAGTGTGTTAGCTACTGTGATTGTTCTTTGCTCTTCTTGCATTGTTTTGATTCTTCAAAGGTCTTCTTGCACCTAAACATAAAAATAAACACTCTAAACACATTTAATACAAAGAATGATCTAAACAAATATATGTGGAAGATTCTAAATCCATGAATAATGTTATATTGTGTATAATGTGGGACACAATGTGAGTATTAATGATGTATATGAATGCTTTTATGATGAATTGCTTTGATAAGAATGGAAATATTATAATATGAATTGAGACATGATATGATATGAGGCCATTGTGATTGGCTATAATAACTCAAATGTGATGTGAAGCCATTGTGATTGGCTATGATGATTCAATTGAAAGAAATAAGGCATGTTTGCCTAGGTGATGATGAGAATTGAGAATGGAAATGATAATTAAATAATGAATGAATTGTGTGGCTAATGTGTTATTCCATTTTCAGAGTTTGTTGTTGGTGGCATGCCTAATATTAGTAACAATCTCTTGAAGTTAGGTTGGATTTAATCCTTGAAGCCTAATTGAGATGTTACAACCCTTGAAGCTAGGTTGGGTTGGTTCTTGAAGCCAAGTTAGGTTGATACTTAGCATGCTTTGTTCCCCTTGAAGCTTGGTTGAACCTAATCCTTGAAGCCTAGTTGGGTTTATGATAATGATAAATGTGATGATTGAACCAAAACATTAACTTTGAAAATTGAATGGCATATTAGTGTCTTTTGGGCCCATGCTTGTCTTTGTTTCAATGTGATTTATTGATGTTGAAATAATTGAATAATGAGATCCTTGAAAGGACTTTGAAATGTAATATGCTTATATGAGTATGAGTTATGGAATATAAAGGTGTGGTATTATCTCTACAACTATATTGTTGTTTATTTATTAATGTGTATGATATTGCATTGCATTAAAGCATAATGTTGGCATACTTTGTACTACTAAGCCGTTGGCTTAGCGCGATAGTGTTGATCGCGCAGGTGACAGAGTTGAACCCGAGTGTTCCTCGAGACCAAGTGAGTCTAAGCATTGAAGAATTTGTTTTGGGACTTAAAGATCAGAGAAAAGCTGCCAATCATGTATAACTTCTTTATATCTTGTAAAGTATTGTTTATAATGTGAATATATGTATATTGGTAAATATGGATTTAAAAGTTTTCATATTTGTAACTATTTTATAAATTCCGCTGCGTATTAAGTAAATGAATATATATATTTTATTTTATATTGCAAATTAATTACTTATTTTATATAATGTATATAGAAGAAAGGTTATGGTATCTTTTAAAATGATTTGAATGTTAAAGAAAACCGTAGCATCCCTATGTTCAGTGCATGTATATTACAATGTGGTGTTTGTAGTGTGCGTGTACCGGATGTGGGATGTTACAATTGTTTTGGTATCAGAGCCTAGGTTTGAGATTCTCAACCTAGGTAAAATGTAAGAAAAAGAATATTTTGACTTAAAAAGTTAGTTTTTGAATAATATACATGTTTGGGATTGGCAGTCTCTGATCTTTAATAAGATGTATTCTGCTGTGTTTACAGACATAGGTTGTGATGGATTCTCACTTGCGACAGTCAGTAGAGGGTAGTGCGGAGAGCGTAGCTCCTGATGAGGTTAGAGAGGGAGCTAGAGTGGATAGTGCTGGAGAGGTACCTGCTTCTGTGTCGGGGAGACTAGCTGGTGAGCAGGTTCCACCAGTTTGGCTTAGGCATGTGTAGGCTTTGAGGCCAGCACCAGTGCAACCGCCACCACCCCCACAGCCTTTGGTATCAGTGAGGCATTATGACAAATTACGGAAGTATGGATAAGAAGATTTCTTGGGTACTATTGATCCAGCTGTAGCTGAGCAGTGGCTAGATAAAGTACAGAGAATATTTGTTCAGTTGCAAGCCACTCCAGAGGAAAGATTTGATTATGTAAGATCATTGTTGCAAAAGGACGCATATGACTGGTGGAAGACAGTGCCCCATGTTATGGATGATCCACCAACATTGTCCTATGTTGATTTTCTAAGAGAGTTTGAATTGAAGTATACTCCGAGGGAGTACAAAGATGTGAAGAAAATGGAGTTCTTAAGCTTGAAGCAAGATCACCGGACCGTAACGGAATATGAGATTGAGTTTATCCGGTTGAGCCATTATGCTGGGGGTATTATATCAGATGAGATTGATAGATGCAGGAGATTTGAGGAGGGATTGAGGCCCTCTATTATGTGTCTTGTGGCTGGATCTAGATATCATGATTTTTCCCAGCTTGTGGCAGCAGCTCGAAGTGTGGAGAGAGCTCAGAATATTGCAGTGGCTGCTTCTGAGGAAGAGATCAGGGTGAGAAGACCCCAGTTTGAGGCAGGGTCTTCGTATGTAAAGAAAGGTAAAGGAAGCTTCATTCCTTGGGTTAGTAGGAGTCAGAGGCCAGCTGGTAGGTCAGTACAGTTTCAGAGACAGAATCTAGACCTACAGTTTCAGTGGCGAGTGCTCCGACCCTAGTGACTCAGAGATCCACTCTACTCATATGCATTCATTGTGGCAGGCCACATGGTGGTACTTGTTGGAGGACGGGTGTGGCAGGGGTATGTTTCAGATGTGGATCGCTTGATCATTTTGTTAGAGATTGTCCTGGCAGGCAGGAGCAGATGCCGGTTGATTCTGCAGCTTCTCGATCTAGTGTGAGGGGAGGTCGAGGAGGCAGGAGTTTCAGTAGAGGAGGTAGATCTGGGTTCAGTTCTAGAGAAGGTTCTACATCCAGGGAGAGTAGACCAGAGGAGGCTGGATCTTCTCAGAGGATTTATGTGATGCAGAGACAACCAGATGCTTCGGCAGTCATAGCTGGTACTTTTTCTTTATTTGGTATTTCAGTACTTGCTTTGATTGATCCCGGATCCACACATTCATATATTAGTGCATCTATTTTTCCTGCGTCTGATGTGCATGCTGAATCCCTAGGATTTGATGTATTGGTGACAAATCCTTTAGGGCATAGTGTGATTGTTAGTAAAGTGCACCGAGATAGTGCAGTAGTGGTGCAAGGTGAGGAGTTCCTTGGAGATCTAATTGAAATGCCCTTTAAGGAATATGATGTGATCCTAGGCATGGACTGGTTATCTAGACATGGAGCTATGGTAGATTGTAAAAAGAAAATTGTTGCTTTGAGAACTGGTGATGGAAGAGAGGTGATAGTATCTAGTGAGCAGGGACAGTTAGCATCCTTGTTTGTTTCAGCTGTTGCAGCTAGGAGATTGATTAGAAAGGGGTGTGACGCTTATCTTTCTCATGTGATGGATATTAGAGTAAAGGGTTCTCAAATTGATAGTATACCCACAGTTTCAGAGTTTACAGATGTGTTTCCAGAGGAGTTGCCAGGGTTGCCTCCTGAGAGAGAGGTGGAGTTTGGTATTGAATTATGGCCTGGTACCACTCCTATCTCTATTACTCCTTATAGAATGGCACCTGCTGAATTGAGGGAATTGAAAGTGCAGTTGCAAGAGTTGTTAGATAAAGGGTTTGTTCGCCCTAGTGTTTCACCGTGGGGAGCTCCTGTTTTGTTTGTGAAGAAGAAGGATGGTACTATGAGATTGTGTATCGATTATAGGCAATTGAACAAGGTGACTATTAAAAATAAATATCCTTTGCCTAGAATTGATGATCTCTTTGATCAATTGAAGGGTGCAGCAATGTTTTCCAAGATTGATTTGAGATCAGGGTACCATCAGTTGAGGGTCAGAGCTGAGGATGTTCCTAAGACAGCCTTTCGTACAAGGTATGGGCATTATGAGTTTCTAGTTATGCCTTTTGGTCTGACGAATGCACCTGCAGCTTTTATGGATTTGATGAATAGGGTGTTTAGGCCCTATCTGGATCAGTTTGTGGTAGTTTTTATTGATGATATTTTGGTGTATTCGCGTAATGAAGAGGAGCATGACAAGCATCTGCGGATTGTGCTACAGATTTTGAGAGAGAAGCAATTGTTTGCTAAACTGTCGAAGTGTGAGTTTTGGCTTGACCAAGTAACTTTTCTCGGTCACATAGTTTCAGCAGAAGGTATTAGAGTTGATCCGAGTAAAGTTGAAGCTATTTTGAATTGGAGTCCACCAAAGTCTGTGACTGAAGTTAGAAGTTTTCTGGGTTTGGCAGGCTATTACCGACGATTTGTGAAAGGATTTTCTTTGATAGCTACTCCACTTACCAGATTACTTCGAAAGGGAGTTAGATTTGTGTGGACAGATCAGTGTCAGGCTAGCTTTGAACAGTTGAGAGAAATGTTGACTCAAGCGCCTGTTCTTATTTTACCTATGGAAGGCAAACCATATGTGATTTACAGTGATGCTTCACATAGTGGTTTGGGTTGTGTTCTGATGCAAGAAGGTAAAGTGATAGCTTATGCTTCTCGACAATTGAAACTGCATGAACTCAATTATCCGACCCATGATTTAGAGTTGGCAGCCATTGTGTTTGCATTGAAGATTTGGCGACATTATCTGTATGGGGAGAAGTGTTTTATCTATATAGACCATAAAAGTTTGAAATATTTGGGTGTCCAAAAAGAGCTTAATCTTCGACAGAGGAGATGGTTGGAGTTGATTAAAGACTATGACTGTTTGATTGATTATCATCCTGGTAAGGCAAATGTTGTTGCTGATGCCTTGAGTCGGAAGTCTTTAGCAGGTTTGACTGTTTATTCACTCTCGTTGCTTGTTGAGTTGAGAGTGTTGCATGCTAGTTTTGTATCTTGTGACGATGGTGCATTGTTGGCACAGTTGCAATTGAAACCAGTTTTGTTGGATCAGATTAAAGAGGCTCAATGGGTTGATGAGAAGATTCAAAAGATTGTTTCAGATTGCCATAATGGAAAGAGTCGAGATTTTATTGTGAGAGGTGATGGGAGTCTTTGGTTTAAGAACAGATTGTGTGTACCTGATGATGCTAATTTGAGAAGGATCATTTTAGAAGAAGCCCATCAGTCAGTATTTGCTATGCATCTGGGTAATACAAAGATGTATCATGATTTGAAGCAGTGTTACTGGTGGTCCGGTATGAAGAGAGAGATTGCGGAGTTTGTATCCAACCGAGTTGCTTCAACCTTTAGCAGTGCCTGAATGGAAATGGGATAGAGTAACCATGGATTTTGTATCTGGTCTACCATTGACACAAAGAAAGCATGATGCTATTTGGGTGATTGTTCACAGGTTGACTAAGACAGCTCATTTTCTTCCGGTTCGGATGGATTACTCTTTGGAGAGGTTAGCTGAGCTGTATATCCATGAGATTGTGAAGTTACATGGTGTCCCAATTTCTATAGTGTCTGATCGAGATCCCCGATTTACTTCAAGATTTTGGAAGAGTTTACATGGTGCCTTGGGTTCTCGATTACACTTCAGTACTGCTTTCCATCCGCATACAGATGGACAGTCAGAGAGAGTGATACAGATTATCGAGGATATGTTGAGAAGCTGTGTCATTGATTTCTCTGGAAGTTGGGATAGATTCTTACCACTTGTGGAATTTGCTTACAATAACAGTCATCAATCCAGCATTGGTATGGCACCATTCGAAGCACTGTATGGTAGATGGTGTAGGACACCTTTATGTTGGAATGAGCTTGGAGAAAGTAAGATAATTGGTCCTGATCTGGTTAAAGAAACTGAAGAGAAAATGATAATGATTCGAGATAGGTTGAAAACAGCTTCAGATCGACAAAAATCTTATTCAGATTTGAAGAGGAGAGACATTGAATATAATGTGGGAGATAAGGTATTTTTGAAAGTGTCTCCTTGGAAGAAGATTTTGAGGTTTGGTCGGAAAGGGAAATTGAGTCCTCGTTTCATTGGACCGTATGAAGTTTTAGAAAGAATTGGACCAGTTGCTTATCGACTTGCTTTGCCACCTGAGTTGGATAGGATCCATAATGTATTTCATGTTTCTATGTTGAGGAGATACAAGTTGGATCCATCTCATGTTTTGCCAATTAAATCTATCAAAGTGAGTCCAGATCTGACATTTGAAGAAGAACCAATTGCTATTTTGCCACGTGATGTGAAAGAATTGAGAAATAAGAAAGTGCCACTTGTGAAGATTTTGTGGAAGAATCATGCAAAAGAAGAGGCAACTTGGGAAAGTGAACAAACCATGCTAGATCAGTATCCTCAGTTGTTTCAGACTTGATATCAGGTAATTTCGAGGACGAAATTTCTTTTTAGAGGGGGAGAATTGTAATATCCCAATGTGTGCCCTAGAAGTTTGGATATAATTGTTGTTTGTTTGAATTATGTGTATATGTTATGTTGATAAGAAAAGAAATGGAAAAGAGAATGTTTAGGTATTGTTCAAAAAGGAAAGTAATGTGTAGAGAGAAAGTGTATATGTTGTATATATGGAAGTATAAATAACATATACATAAGTCAAAATGAGTGGTCAAGGGAAGAGGATATTTATTTGTGATATGTGAAATTACTTAAGTGGGCATATAAGTGAAAGAAGCTAAGTTAAATGGATGAGGGCATTTAGGTAATTGCTTGGTTAGAATTGCTTGGTGGAGATTTAAAGAAGAAAAGAAGTTTGACTTGTTTTCATTTTTCTTTTCTTCTCATGTGTGTGGCCGGCTACCAAAGGAAAGAGAGAGCAAGAGAGGTGTTCTCAATTCTATAATCAAATTGAAGGAAGAATTAAAGGATTAAGTTGGAGATTTGTGGAATTTCCTCAATTTTAGTAAGTACTCTCTTGTTTTCCTTTGTTATTTTTGAAGTTGTGTTTGAGATGAGTTTTGGATTTGTTGATATTATGATTAGGTGTGTTTGAGATGTGTTTATAAGTGTTGAAATTGATTGTAAGTTAAAAAGTTAAATTGGTGTTGGTTTTGGTTTGAAAATAGTAAGTGAAGTGGATGTTGATATTGAAGAATAAGAGTGATGTTGGTTTAAGGGTTTTTGAAGTGGTAAGTGATTAAATGTATTGTTGATGTATTGCTAATGTGAATATTGTAATGAATATGTAAAATAAGTGTTAATGACATTGATATATCCATTTGAATGAGGTTATGTTGTGCATAATGTGTTTTAATTCAATCAAAAGAAATTTGGCTATGTTTAGGGTTTTATTCTTGAGAGACACAGCCAAACTAAGGAAGAGACACGGCCAAACTAAAGAATTTTTGGGAGACACGGCCAAGTTTAAGGAAATTTGGCCGTGTTGGATCAATTTTGGAGAGACGCGGCCGTGTCCCTTACCCATGTTTGCCACGGTCTGATTTTGGTTGAGAGACACGGCCACAAGCTTGGCCGTATCCCTTGAGTGTGTTAGCTACTGTGATTGTTCTTTGCTCTTCTTGCATTGTTTTGATTCTTCAAAGGACTTCTTGCACCTAAACATAAAAATAAACACTCTAAACACATTTAATACAAAGAATGATCTAAACAAATATATGTGGAAGATTCTAAATCCATGAATAATGTTATATTGTGTATAATGTGGGACACAATGTGAGTATTAATGATGTATATGAATGCTTTTATGATGAATTGCTTTGATAAGAATGGAAATATTATAATATGAATTGAGACATGATATGATATGAGGCCATTGTGATTGGCTATAATAACTCAAATGTGATGTGAAGCCATTGTGATTGGCTATGATGATTCAATTGAAAGAAATAAGGCATGTTTGCCTAGATGATGATGAGAATTGAGAATGGAAATGATAATTTGTAACACCCCTACATTCAATACATGCACACTACAAACACCACAATGTAGTATACATGCACTAAACATAGAGATGCTACAAATTTTCTTAACGTTTTAAACATTACCATAATCTTTCAATTGCTTACATTATAGAAAGATAAGTAGTTAACTTGTAATACAAAACTAAATAGATATATATATAGACACATTTAGTTGTTACGCAGCGGAATTTATCAAATATTTACATATATAAAAACATTTAATTTCATATTTACAAATATACACATATGTACATTAAAATCATTACTTTACAAAATATAAAAGAGTTATACATGATTGGCAAGTCTCCTCTGATCTTTAAGATCCCAAAATCAACTCTTCACTGTCTACTCTCACTCGGTCTCGAAGAGCTCTCGGGTTCAACCCTATTACCTGCGTGATCAAACACTATCGTGCTAAGCCAACGGCTTAGTAAGATAATTCATGCTGATGTTATGCTTTAATGCAATGCAATGCCAATTCTCAATCCATATTATACATGTAACATCATATATGCAAAGCTAACAACATACCTTTACATTTCATAACTCAACATAAATAGACATATCATATTTCAACATCTTATTATATACCTCATTAGTATTCATTTAATCATTCATAATCAACACTAAACAAAGACAAGCATGGGCCCAAAACACACTAATATGCCATTCAATTTTCAGAGTTAATGTTTTGGTTTTATCATCACATTTATCAATATCATAAACCCAACTAGGCTTCAAGGATTAGGTTCAACCAAGCTTCAAGGGGAGCAAAGCATGCTAAGCATCAACCCAACTTGGCTTCAAGAACCAACCCAACCTAGCTTCAAGGGTGGTAACATCTCAATTAGGCTTCAAGGATTCAATCCAACCTAACTTCAAGAGATTGTTACACTTATTAGGCATGCCACCAACAACAAACTCTGAAAATGGAATAACACATTAGCCACACAAATCATTTATTATTTAATTATCATTTCCATTCTCAACTCTCATCTTAGCCAATAACAATGGCCTCATATCACATATAAGTTACCATAGCCAATCACAATGGCATTTTATTCCATCACATTATACATATAGCATTATTGATATAAACATAACCAAACACATTACTCATCACATGAGTCACAATACATGAAATATCACATTGTTCACATAGTATCATATACATTGCCATTATCATCATATGCAACAATGCAATAATACAAGATTTGTACTTATTTTACTAACAATTCATACAACTCCTAACATTTCCTTGTCCAAGATTCTTTAACCTCTTAGATCAATGATCAATCACTATCTCCAAGACTTAAATCAAAAGTAATAGCATATACTTGTTTAGGGATACACAAGAGATAATCCAATTAGGAATTAATTAGGGCAAACCTCAACCCTGACACGTTCACCCACACGGGCGTGTTCATGGCCGTGCCCTAACTCCACAACACAGAAATATTTACACGCTCAACAACATGGGCGTGTTCCTGGGCGTGTAAATTCTTAAATCTTACAGTAGCTATGACACGCTCAATAACACGGGCGTGCTACTAGTCGTGTCAAACCTACTGCCTCCACCACAATTGACACGCCTAAAAACCCTGGACGTGCTCATGGGCGTGTCCGGCCACAAATCAAGACTCCGATAAAAAACAACCATACACTCAACAACACACTTCTATACATTAACATCCTCTTCAAATAATCTTAACAAAACATACTCAAAACTCATCTCAAACTTGCAACACACCCAAAACAAACCAAAACACACATCAAACACCAAACACAAAATCATCTCAAAACCCTTACCACATATACAACATCATCTCTTCCAACCACTTACTCTTTTCTTCAATCCATACTCAATATCCATCATCCAATCACTCAAACATCTCTCACATCTCAAAATCAACCAACACACTCTTAAAAATCTATCAAACTCAAATATCATTTCAAATAAACACAAAGATCACAAGAGAACTTACCAAAGTTACAAAACTTCTTGAATCACCAACTTGATCACTTAATCTTTCTTCAATTTGAGCTTCACTCAACAAGATCTTCTCTTTGCCTCTTGCTTCCTTTGTCTAAGGAGGAGCCGGCCACCATGGAAAAGAAGAAGAAAATATCAAGAAGCAAAGTCAAATTTTGCTTTTAATCTCCACCAAGTGATCTTATCCAAGCAATTACCAAAATACCCTCAATCATATAACTAACTTTTTGTCTCATATAAGCCCTTATATGTAATTACACAATCAACACAAATAAATATCTCTTCCATTGACTCTTCATTTGACCAATTTATATGTTATATATATCATCATATACACAACATATACCATTCTCTCTAAACCCTAATTCTTTTCCCCAAAACACATATACACAAGCATACACTTTCCAAAATCTTTTCTCTTGCAATTTAACACATATATTCAATCCAATATATCACTACAACAACAATAACAACAACATCAACAACATAATCAAAACTTCTAGACCATATATGAGGATATTACAATTCTCCCCCTCTAAAAAGAAAATTTCGTCCTCGAAATTACCTGATATCAAAGCTGAAACAACTGAGGATATTACTCTCGCATGGATTGTTCACTTTCCCAAGTTGCTTCTTCTTTTGCATGATTCTTCCATAGAACCTTCACCAATGGCACTCTCTTGTTTCTCAATTCTTTCACATCACATGCCAAGATAGCAACTGGTTCCTCTTCAAATGTCAAATCTGGACTCACTTCGATAGATTCAATTGGCAACACATGAGATGGATCCGATCTGTACCTCCTCAACATAGAAACATGAAATACATTATGAATACGATCCAACTCAGGTGGCAAAGCAAGCTGATAAGCCACTGGCCCAACTCTTTCCAAAACTTCATACGGTCCAATGAAACGAGGACTCAATTTCCCTTTCCGACCGAACCTCAAAATCTTCTTCCAAGGAGACACTTTCAGAAATACCTTATCTCCAACATCAAACTCTATATCTCTCCTTTTCAGATCTGCATAAGACTTCTGTCGGTCTGAAGCTGCTTTTAACCTGCTTCGAATCAACTTTACTTTTTCTTCAGTTTCTTGAATCAAATCAGGACCAACCAACTTATTATCTCCAAGCTCATTCCAACAAAGAGGTGTCCTACACCGTCTGCCATACAATGCTTCAAACGGTGCCATACCAATGCTGGATTGGTGACTGTTGTTGTAAGCAAACTCCACAAGAGGTAAAAACCTATCCCAACTTCCAGAGAAATCGATGACACAGCTTCTCAACATGTCCTCAATAATCTGTATCACCCTCTCTGACTGTCCATCCGTCTGTGGATGAAAAGCAGTACTGAAGTGTAATCGAGAACCCAAAGCACTATGCAAACTCTTCCAAAATCTTGAAGTAAACCTAGGATCTCGATCAGACACTAAAGAAGTTGGAACACCATGCAACTTTACAATCTCATGGATATACAGCTCAGCCAATCTCTCCAAAGAGTAATCCATCCGAACCGGAAGGAAATGAGCTGTCTTAGTCAATCTATCCACAATCACCCATATAGCATCATGCTTCTTTTGTGTCAATGGCAACCCAGACACAAAATCCATCGTTACTCTATCCCACTTCCATTCTGGTACTGATAATGGTTGAAGCAATCCAGTTGGAACTTGATGCTCTACTTTTACCTTCTGACAAGTGAGACATTTCGATACAAACTCAGCAATGTCTCTCTTCAAACCAATCCATCAATAATGCTGTCTCAAATCATGATACATCCTTGTATTACCCGGATGCATAGCAAACACTGACTGATGTGCTTCTTCCAAAATGACTCTTTTCAAATCAGCATCATCGGGTACACACAATCGGTTCTTAAACCAGAGACTCCCATCACCTTTCACAATAAAATCTCTAGTCTTCCCATTCTTGCAATCTGAAATAATCTTCTGAATCTTCATATCAATCAACTGAGCCTCTTTGATCTGATCTAACAAAACTGGTTTCAAAAGCAACTGTGCCAACAATGCACCATCATCACAAGCTACAAAACTGGCATGCAAAGCTCTCAACTCAACAAGCAACGAGAGCGAGTAAACAGTTAAACCAGCTAAAGACTTCCGACTCAAGGCATCAGCAACAACATTTGCTTTACCTGGATGATAATCAATCAAATAGTCGTAGTCTTTAATCAATTCCAACCATCTCCTCTGCCGAAGATTGAGCTCTTTTTGAACACCCAAATATTTCAAACTTTTGTGATCAGTGTAGATAAAACATTTCTCCCCAAACAGATAGTGTCGCCAAATCTTCAATGCAAACACAATGGCTGCTAGCTCCAAATCATGGGTCGGATAGTTAAGCTCATGCGGTTTCAATTGTCGAGATGCATAAGCTATAACTTTACCTTCCTGCATCAGCACACACCCCAAACCACTATGTGAAGCATCACTGTAGATCACATATGGTTTGCCTTCTACAGGTAAAGTAAGAACAGGTGCTTGAGTCAACATTTCTCTCAACTGCTCAAAGCTAGTCTGACACTGATCCGTCCACACAAATTTCACTCCCTTACGAAGCAATCTGGTGAGTGGAGTACCTATCAAAGAAAACCCTTTCACAAACCGCCGGTAATAGCCTGCCAAACCCAGAAAACTTCTAACCTCTGTCACCGACTTTGGTGGACTCCAATTCAATATAGCTTCAACTTTGCTCGGATCAACTCTAATGCCTTCCGCTGAAACTATATGACCGAGAAAAACGACTTGATCCAACCAGAACTCACACTTCGACAATTTGGCAAACAACTGCTTCTCTTTCAAAATCTGCAACACAATCCGCAGATGCATATCATGTTCCTCTTCATTCCGCGAATACACCAGAATGTCATCGATGAAGACCACTACAAACTGATCCAGATAGGGCCTGAACACCCTATTCATCAAATCCATAAAAGCTGCAGGTGCATTCGTTAGACCAAAAGGCATAACTAAAAATTCGTAATGCCCATACCTGGTCCGAAAGGCGGTCTTTGGAACATCTTCAGCCTTGACTCTCAGCTGATGGTACCCAGATCTCAAATCAATTTTAGAAAACACAGCTGCACCCTTCAATTGATCAAAGAGATCATCGATTCTAGGCAAAGGATATTTATTTTTAATAGTCACCTTGTTCAATTGCCTATAATCGATACACAACCTCATAGTACCATCTTTCTTTTTCACAAATAGCACAGGAGCTCCCCAAGGAGAAACACTGGGGCTAATAAAATCCTTTGTCCAACAACTCCTGTAATTGCACTTTCAATTACTTCAATTCTGCTGGTGCCATTCTATAAGGAGTAATAGAAATAGGAGTGGTACCAGGCAACAATTCAATACCGAACTCCACCTCTCTCTCAGGAGGTAACCCTGGCAACTCCTCTGGAAATACATCTGGGAACTCTGCAACTGTGGCAATACTATCAATGGGAGAACCCTTCACTCTAGTATCTATCACATGAGCAAGATAAGCTTCACACCCCTTTCTAATCAACGTCCTGGCTGCAACAGCTGAAACAAATAAGGAGGCTAGCTGTTCCTGCTCATTAGATACTATCACCTCTCTACCATCAACAGTTTTCAAAGAAACAATTTTCCTTTTACAGTCTACCACAGCTCCATGTCTAGATAGCCAGTCCATACCTAAAATCACATCATATTCCTTAAATGGCATCTCAATCAAATCTCCAAGGAACTCCTCACCTTGCACCCTCACTGCACTATCTCGGTGCACCTTACTCACAATCACACTATGCCCTAACGGATTTGTGACCAACACATCAAATCCTAGGGACTCAGCATGCATATCAGATACAGGCAAAACAGATGCACTAATAAAAGAATGTGTGGAACCCGGATCAATCAAAGCAAGTACTGAAGTATCAAATAAAGAAAAAGTACCAGCTATGACTGCCGATGCATCTGGCTGCCTCTGCATAACATACATCCTCTGGGAATATCCAACCTCCTCTGGTCTACTCTCCCTGGATGTAGCACCTCCTCTAGCACTGAACCCAGATCTGCCTCCCCTGCTGCTACCTCTGCCTGCTCGACCTCCTCTCACACTAGATCGAGAAGCTGCAGTATCAACTGACATCTATTCTTGCCTCTCAGGACAATCTCTCACAAAGTGATTAGGTGATCCACATCTGAAACAAACCCCTGCTACACCAGTCTTCCAGCAAGGACCACCATGTGGCCTACCACAATGAATGCAGATGGGTAGGGTAGATCTCTGAATCATAGGGGTCGGAGCACTTGCCACTAAAACTGCAGGTCTAAATCTCTGCCTCTGTAACTGCACTGACCTACCAGCTGACCTCTGACTCCTACTAACTCTAGGAACAAAGCTTCCTTTACCTCTCTTAACAGAAGAAGACCCTGCCTCAAACTGGGGCCTTCTCACTCTGACCTCTTCCTCTGACGCAGCTGCAATAACTTGAGCTCGCTCTACACTTCGAGCTGCTGCCACTAGCTGGGAGAAATCGTGATATCTAGATCCAGCCACTAGACACATGATAGAGGGCCTCAATCCTTTCTGAAACCTCCGGCATCTATCTATCTCATCAGCTATAATGCCACCAGCATAATGGCTCAATCTAATAAACTCAACCTCATATTCAGTTACAGTCTTGCTATCTTGCTTCAAGCTTAAGAACTCCATCTTCTTCATGTCTTTGTACTCCCTAGGAGTATACTTCAACTCAAACTCTCTCAGAAAATCCGCATATGACAAGGTTGGTGGATCATCCATAGAATGGGGCACTGTCCTCCACCAATCATATGCATCCTTCTGTAGCAAAGATCTTGCATAATCAAACTTTTCCTCCGAGGTGGCTTGCAACTGAATAAAGATTCTCTGTACTTTGTCAAGCCACTGTTCTGCTACTGCTGGATCAGTAGTACCAAGGAAATCCTCCGCTCCATACTTCCTTAGTTTATCATAGTGCCTCACTGGTACCATAGGCTGAGGGGGTGGTGGCACTGGTTGCACTGGTGCTTACCTCAAAGCTTCTACCACATGCCTAACCCAAGCGGGTGGAACCTCCTCACCAACTGGTCTACCAGACACCGAAGCAGGTGCCTCCTCAGCACTAACAGCCCTAACTCCATCATCAGGGACAATACTCTCAGCACTACCCTCAACTGACTGGCGTGAGTGGGAATCCATCACAACCTAACACTGCAAACACAGTAGAATACTTCTTATTAAAGATCAGAGATTGCCAATCCCAAACATATATGTTATTCAAAAACCACTTTTTAAAATCAAAATAGTCTTTTTCTTACATTTTACCTAGGTTGAGAATCTCAAACCTAGGCTCTGATACCAAAACAATAGTAACACCCCTACATTCAATACATGCACACTACAAACACCACAATGTAGTATACATGCACTAAACATAGAGATGCTACAGATTTTCTTAACGTTTTAAACATTACCATAATCTTTCAATTGCTTACATTATAGAAAGATAAGTAGTTAACTTGTAATACAAAACTAAATAGATATATATAGACACATTTAGTTGTTACGCAGCGGAATTTATCAAATATTTACATATATAAAAACATTTAATTTCATATTTACAAATATACACATATGTACATTAAAATCATTACTTTACAAAATATAAAAGAGTTATACATGATTGGCAAGTCTCCTCTGATCTTTAAGATCCCAAAATCAACTCTTCACTGTCTACTCTCACTCGGTCTCGAAGAGCTCTCGGGTTCAACCCTATTACCTGCGAGATCAAACACTATCGCGCTAAGCCAACGGCTTAGTAAGATAATTCATGCTGATGTTATGCTTTAATGCAATGCAATGCCAATTCTCAATCCATATTATACATGTAACATCATATATGCAAAGCTAACAACATACCTTTACATTTCATAACTCAACATAAATAGACATATCATATTTCAACATCTTATTATATACCTCATTAGTATTCATTTAATCATTCATAATCAACACTAAACAAAGACAAGCATGGGCCCAAAACACACTAATATGCCATTCAATTTTCAGAGTTAATGTTTTGGTTTTATCATCACATTTATCAATATCATAAACCCAACTAGGCTTCAAGGATTAGGTTCAACCAAGCTTCAAGGGGAGCAAAGCATGCTAAGCATCAACCCAACTTGGCTTCAAGAACCAACCCAACCTAGCTTCAAGGGTGGTAACATCTCAATTAGGCTTCAAGGATTCAATCCAACCTAACTTCAAGAGATTGTTACACTTATTAGGCATGCCACCAACAACAAACTCTGAAAATGGAATAACACATTAGCCACACAAATCATTTATTATTTAATTATCATTTCCATTCTCAACTCTCATCTTAGCCAATAACAATGGCCTCATATCACATATAAGTTACCATAGCCAATCACAATGGCATTTTATTCCATCACATTATACATATAGCATTATTGATATAAACATAACCAAACACATTACTCATCACATGAGTCACAATACATGAAATATCACATTGTTCACATAGTATCATAGACATTGCCATTATCATCATATGCAACAATGCAATAATACAAGATTTGTACTTATTTTACTAACAATTCATACAACTCCTAACATTTCCTTGTCCAAGATTCTTTAACCTCTTAGATCAATGATCAATCACTATCTCCAAGACTTAAATCAAAAGTAATAGCATATACTTGTTTAGGGATACACAAGAGATAATCCAATTAGGAATTAAATAGGGCAAACCTCAACCCTGACACGTTCACCCACACGAGCGTGTTCATGGCCGTGCCCTAACTCCACAACACAGAAATATTTACACGCTCAACAACATGGGCGTGTTCCTGGGCGTGTAAATTCTCAAATCTTACAGTAGCTATGACACGCTCAATAACACGGGCGTGCTACTGGTCGTGTCAAACCTACTGCCTCCACCACAATTGACACGCCTAAAAACCCTGGACGTGCTCATGGGCGTGTCCGGCCACAAATCAAGACTCCGATAAAAAACAACCATACACTCAACAACACACTTCTATACATTAACATCCTCTTCAAATAATCTTAACAAAACATACTCAAAACTCATCTCAAACTTGCAACACACCCAAAACAAACCAAAACACACATCAAACACCAAACACAAAATCATCTCAAATCCCTTACCACATATACAACATCATCTCTTCCAACCACTTACTCTTTTCTTCAATCCATACTCAATATCCATCATCCAATCACTCAAACATCTCTCACATCTCAAAATCAACCAACACACTCTTAAAAATCTATCAAACTCAAATATCATTTCAAATAAACACAAAGATCACAAGAGAACTTACCAAAGTTACAAAAATTCTTGAATCACCAACTTGATCACTTAATCTTTCTTCAATTTGAGCTTCACTCAACAAGATCTTCTCTTTGCCTCTTGCTTCCTTTGTCTAAGGAGGAGCCGGCCACCATGGAAAAGAAGAAGAAAATATCAAGAAGCAAAGTCAAATTTTGCTTTTAATCTCCACCAAGTGATCTTATCCAAGCAATTACCAAAATACCCTCAATCATATAACTAACTTTTTGTCTCATATAAGCCCTTATATGTAATTACACACTCAACACAAATAAATATCTCTTCCATTGACTCTTCATTTGACCAATTTATATGTTATATATATCATCATATACACAACATATACTATTCTCTCTAAACCCTAATTCTTTTCCCCAAAACACATATACACAAGCATACACTTTCCAAAATCTTTTCTCTTGCAATTTAAAACATATATTCAATCCAATATATCACTACAACAACAATAACAACAACATCAACAACATAATCAAAACTTCTAGACCATATATGAGGATATTACAATTCTCCCCCTCTAAAAAGAAAATTTCGTCCTCGAAATTACCTGATATCAAAGCTGAAACAACTGAGGATATTGCTCTCGCATGGATTGTTCACTTTCCCAAGTTGCTTCTTCTTTTGCATGATTCTTCCATAGAACCTTCACCAATGGCACTCTCTTGTTTCTCAATTCTTTCACATCACATGCCAAGATAGCAACTGGTTCCTCTTCAAATGTCAAATCTGGACTCACTTCGATAGATTCAATTGTCAACACATGAGATGGATCCGATCTGTACCTCCTCAACATAGAAACATGAAATACATTATGAATACGATCCAACTCAGGTCGCAAAGCAAGCTGATAAGCCACTGGCCCAACTCTTTCCAAAACTTCATACGGTCCAATGAAACGAGGACTCAATTTCCCTTTCCGACCGAACCTCAAAATCTTCTTCCAAGGAGACACTTTCAGAAATACCTTATCTCCAACATCAAACTCTATATCTCTCCTTTTCAGATCTGCATAAGACTTCTGTCGGTCTGAAGCTGCTTTTAACCTGCTTCGAATCAACTTTACTTTTTCTTCAGTTTCTTGAATCAAATCAGGACCAACCAACTTATTATCTCCAAGCTCATTCCAACAAAGAGGTGTCCTACACCGTCTGCCATACAATGCTTCAAACGGTGCCATACCAATGCTGGATTGGTGACTGTTGTTGTAAGCAAACTCCACAAGAGGTAAAAACCTATCCCAACTTCCAGAGAAATCGATGACACAGCTTCTCAACATGTCCTCAATAATCTGTATCACCCTCTCTGACTGTCCATCCGTCTGTGGATGAAAAGCAGTACTGAAGTGTAATCGAGAACCCAAAGCACTATGCAAACTCTTCCAAAATCTTGAAGTAAACCTAGGATCTCGATCAGACACTAAAGAAGTTGGAACACCATGCAACTTTACAATCTCATGGATATACAGCTCAGCCAATCTCTCCAAAGAGTAATCCATCCGAACCGGAAGGAAATGAGCTGTCTTAGTCAATCTATCCACAATCACCCATATAGCATCATGCTTCTTTTGTGTCAATGGCAACCCAGACACAAAATCCATCGTTACTCTATCCCACTTCCATTCTGGTACTGATAATGGTTGAAGCAATCCAGTTGGAACTTGATGCTCTACTTTTACCTTCTGACAAGTGAGACATTTCGATACAAACTCAGCAATGTCTCTCTTCAAACCAATCCACCAATAATGCTGTCTCAAATCATGATACATCCTTGTATTACCCGGATGCATAGCAAACACTGACTGATGTGCTTCTTCCAAAATGACTCTTTTCAAATCAGCATCATCGGGTACACACAATCGGTTCTTAAACCAGAGACTCCCATCACCTTTCACAATAAAATCTCTAGTCTTCCCATTCTTGCAATCTGAAATAATCTTCTGAATCTTCATATCAATCAACTGAGCCTCTTTGATCTGATCTAACAAAACTGGTTTCAAAAGCAACTGTGCCAACAATGCACCATCATCACAAGCTACAAAACTGGCATGCAAAGCTCTCAACTCAACAAGCAACGAGAGCGAGTAAACAGTTAAACCAGCTAAAGACTTCCGACTCAAGGCATCAGCAACAACATTTGCTTTACCTGGATGATAATCAATCAAACAGTCGTAGTCTTTAATCAATTCCAACCATCTCCTCTGCCGAAGATTGAGCTCTTTTTGAACACCCAAATATTTCAAACTTTTGTGATCAGTGTAGATAAAACATTTCTCCCCAAACAGATAGTGTCGCCAAATCTTCAATGCAAACACAATGGCTGCTAGCTCCAAATCATGGGTCGGATAGTTAAGCTCATGCTGTTTCAACTGTCGAGATGCATAAGCTATAACTTTACCTTCCTGCATCAGCACACACCCCAAACCACTATGTGAAGCATCACTGTAGATCACATATGGTTTGCCTTCTACAGGTAAAGTAAGAACAGGTGCTTGAGTCAACATTTCTCTCAACTGCTCAAAGCTAGTCTGACACTGATCCGTCCACACAAATTTCACTCCCTTACGAAGCAATCTGGTGAGTGGAGTACCTATCAAAGAAAACCCTTTCACAAACCGCCGGTAATAGCCTGCCAAACCCAGAAAACTTCTAACCTCTGTCACCGACTTTGGTGGACTCCAATTCAATATAGCTTCAACTTTGCTCGGATCAACTCTAATGCCTTCCGCTGAAACTATATGACCGAGAAAAATGACTTGATCCAACCAGAACTCACACTTCGACAATTTGGCAAACAACTGCTTCTCTTTCAAAATCTGCAACACAATCCGCAGATGCATATCATGTTCCTCTTCATTCCGCGAATACACCAGAATGTCATCGATGAAGACCACTACAAACTGATCCAGATAGGGCCTGAACACCCTATTCATCAAATCCATAAAAGCTGCAGGTGCATTCGTTAGACCAAAAGGCATAACTAAAAATTCGTAATGCCCATACCTGGTCCGAAAGGCGGTCTTTGGAACATCTTCAGCCTTGACTCTCAGCTGATGGTACCCAGATCTCAAATCAATTTTAGAAAACACAGCTGCACCCTTCAATTGATCAAAGAGATCATCGATTCTAGGCAAAGGATATTTATTTTTAATAGTCACCTTGTTCAATTGCCGATAATCGATACACAACCTCATAGTACCATCTTTCTTTTTCACAAATAGCACAGGAGCTCCCCAAGGAGAAACACTGGGGCTAATAAAATCCTTTGTCCAACAACTCCTGTAATTGCACTTTCAATTACTTCAATTCTGCTGGTGCCATTCTATAAGGAGTAATAGAAATAGGAGTGGTACCAGGCAACAATTCAATACCGAACTCCACCTCTCTCTCAGGAGGTAACCCTGGCAACTCCTCTGGAAATACATCTGGGAACTCTGCAACTGTGGCAATACTATCAATGGGAGAACCCTTCACTCTAGTATCTATCACATGAGCAAGATAAGCTTCACACCCCTTTCTAATCAACGTCCTAGCTGCAACAGCTGAAACAAATAAGGAGGCTAGCTGTTCCTGCTCATTAGATACTATCACCTCTCTACCATCAACAGTTTTCAAAGAAACAATTTTCCTTTTACAGTCTACCACAGCTCCATGTCTAGATAGCCAGTCCATACCTAAAATCACATCATATTCCTTAAATGGCATCTCAATCAAATCTCCAAGGAACTCCTCACCTTGCACCCTCACTGCACTATCTCGGTGCACCTTACTCACAATCACACTATGCCCTAACGGATTTGTGACCAACACATCAAATCCTAGGGACTCAGCATGCATATCAGATACAGGCAAAACAGATGCACTAATAAAAGAATGTGTGGAACCCGGATCAATCAAAGCAAGTACTGAAGTATCAAATAAAGAAAAAGTACCAGCTATGACTGCCGATGCATCTGGCTGCCTCTGCATAACATACATCCTCTGGGAATATCCAACCTCCTCTGGTCTACTCTCCCTGGATGTAGCACCTCCTCTAGCACTGAACCCAGATCTGCCTCCCCTGCTGCTACCTCTGCCTGCTCGACCTCCTCTCACACTAGATCGAGAAGCTGCAGTATCAACTGACATCTGTTCTTGCCTCTCAGGACAATCTCTCACAAAGTGATTAGGTGATCCACATCTGAAACAAACCCCTGCTACACCAGTCTTCCAGCAAGGACCACCATGTGGCCTACCACAATGAATGCAGATGGGTAGGGTAGATCTCTGAATCATAGGGGTCGGAGCACTTGCCACTAAAACTGCAGGTCTAAATCTCTGCCTCTGTAACTGCACTGACCTACCAGCTGACCTCTGACTCCTACTAACTCTAGGAACAAAGCTTCCTTTACCTCTCTTAACAGAAGAAGACCCTGCCTCAAATTGGGGCCTTCTCACTCTGACCTCTTCCTCTGAAGCAGCTGCAATAACTTGAGCTCGCTCTACACTTCGAGCTGCTGCCACTAGCTGGGAGAAATCATGATATCTAGATCCAGCCACTAGACACATGATAGAGGGCCTCAATCCTTTCTGAAACCTCCGGCATCTATCTATCTCATCAGCTATAATGCCACCAGCATAATGGCTCAATCTAATAAACTCAACCTCATATTCAGTTACAGTCTTGCTATCTTGCTTCAAGCTTAAGAACTCCATCTTCTTCATGTCTTTGTACTCCCTAGGAGTATACTTCAACTCAAACTCTCTCAGAAAATCCGCATATGACAAGGTTGGTGGATCATCCATAGAATGGGGCACTGTCCTCCACCAATCATATGCATCCTTCTGTAGCAAAGATCTTGCATAATCAAACTTTTCCTCCGAGGTGGCTTGCAACTGAATAAAGATTCTCTGTACTTTGTCAAGCCACTGTTCTGCTACTGCTGGATCAGTAGTACCAAGGAAATCCTCCGCTCCATACTTCCTTAGTTTATCATAGTGCCTCACTGGTACCATAGGCTGAGGGGGTGGTGGCACTGGTTGCACTGGTGCTTACCTCAAAGCTTCTACCACATGCCTAACCCAAGCGGGTGGAACCTCCTCACCAACTGGTCTACCAGACACCGAAGCAGGTGCCTCCTCAGCACTAACAGCCCTAACTCCATCATCAGGGACAATACTGTAATATCCTCATTTATGCCCTAGAAGTTTTGCATGTTGTTGTTGTTGTTGTTGTTGTATTGTTGGTTTAAATTGAGAAAAGAAAAGTATAAGTGTTTTGGGAAAGAATTTAGGGTTTAGAGACAAGTTTATATGTTGTGTATATTGTGATATATATAACATATACATTGGTCAAAAGAGTTGGTCAAGGCAAGAGGAGATATTTTTTTTTTTAGGGCATGTGAAATTACCAAAATGGGCAAGAGATATCAAAGAGAATTAAGATATGTATGAGGGCATTATAGTAATTTTCCTTTGGATGGGTATTTAATGAAGATTGACTTTGTGATTCTTGATCATTTTCTCTTCCTCTTGATGGTAGTGGCCGGCTCTCCATTAGCAAAAGGGAAGGAGAAGTGTTCTTGATAGTAAGATCAAGATTGAAGGGAGAATTGAAGAATCAAGTTGAAGATTTGTGGAATTTCTTCACTTTAGGTAAGTAATTTCTTGTTTTCTTTTATTAATTTGGAAATTGTGGTTAAGGTGTATTGAGAATTGTTGAGATGATGATTTAGTGTGTTGATGTGTGTTTATAAGTGTTAGAGTTGATTGTAAGTTAAAAATTGGAGGTTGTGTTGGTTTGGTTGTGATTATGGAAAAATAAGTGAAGATTGATAGTGGAAAATCAAGAGTAGAGTTTGAGTTAGGGTTTTGAGATGGTGTTTGTTTAATTGTGATATTAAGGTGTTTTAAAGTGATTATTGTAATGAATATGTATTTAGAACATTGATGATGTTCATTGGAAGCATGTGGTATGATGTATATTGAGTTTTAATGCATTTGGAAGAGAGTTGGTTAGAATTAGGGTTTTGGTTTTGGGAGACACGGCCAAATGCCATGTGAGACACGGCCAAGTCATATGATTTTGGACGTGTTGGATTAATTTTTGGGTGACACAGCCGTGTTCCCAAGCCGTGTGAGCTTCTGTGAGTTTTGGTTGAAGAGACACGGCCGTGTCCCTAAGCCGTGTTTGCTACTGCCAAAGTTGAATTGAGAGACACGGCCACAAGCTTGGCCGTGTCCCTCATGTGTGCTGCCCGTGTCCATCAAATGAGTTGGTTAGGGTTTTGTTTCTTTGTTCTTTTTGCATTGTTTTGGTTCTTCAAAGGTGGGTTGGTTCTTAAACCTAACCCTAAAACACTTTAAACACACTTGAATCAATGAATGAACTAATCAAATGTATATGGAAGATCCTAAAGCTATGAATCATATAAGTTGTTCTTTGCCCTAATTGCATTGTTGAGATTTAAACAAGGTTATGTTATGCATTGTGAAAGGTATTGTATTTTATGAGTAATGTACCTTGAAATGTTGTATCAAAGATGAAATGATAATTCAAATAAGATATGATATGAGACAATGCCATTGTGTTTGGCTATGATGAATGATGCTATATGATGATAATATTGAGAGAATGAAGGCATGTTTGCCTAAATGTTGATGAGAATTGAGAATGGAAATGATAATTGATATGTAAATGAATTGTGTGGCTAGTGTGTTATTCCATTTTCAGAGTATGTTATTGGTGGCATGCCTAATGATAGTAACAATCTCTTGAAGTTAGGTTGGATTGAATCCTTGAAGCCTAATTGAGATGTTACCACCCTTGAAGCTAGGTTGGGTTAGTTCTTGAAGCCAAGTTGGGTAGAAGCTTAGCATGCTTTGCTCCCCTTGAAGCTTGGTTGAACTTAATCCTTGAAGCCTAGTTGGGTCTATGATATTGATATTGATAAATGTGATGATAGAACCAAAACATTAACTCTGAAAATTGAATGGCATATTAGTGTGTCTTGGGCCCATGCTTGTCTATGGTTAATGTGAGTCATGAATGATGTTTGTTTTGCTTTGTAATGATGATTAAATGAATACTAATGAGGTATATGAAAAGATAATAAAATGTGATATGTAATGTGAAAGTATATTGTTAATTTTGCATATATGATGTTACATATATATTATGGTTTGAGAAATGACATTGCATTGCACGAAGTCATATCATTAGCATGATTATCTTACTAAGCCCTTGGCTTAGCGCGATAGTGTTTAATCGCGCAGGTGATAGAACTGTTAGAGTTGATCCCGAGAGCTCTTCGAGACCGAGTGAGGGTAGACAGTGAAGAGTTGATTTTGGAGACTTAAAGATCAAAGAAAACTTGCCAATCATGTATAACTCTTTTTATATTTTGTAAAGTATTGATTAAATGTACATATTTGTATATTTGTAAATATGGAATTAAGTGTTTTCAATTATGTAAATATTTTATGACTTCCGCTGTGAAATAACTATATGTATGTATATATATATCTAATGTGTTTTATTTTAAAAGTAAATGATCTACTTTTCTATATTATATAATGATAATAGTATTGTATCTATTTAAATGTTTTGAATGTTGAAGAAAACCGTAGCATCCCTATGTTTGGTGCACTTATGCTACATGGTTGTAGTTGTAGTGTGTGTGCATTGGATGTGGGGGTGTTACAATTGTTTTGGTATCAGAGCCTAGGTTTGAGATTCTCAACCTAGGTAAAATGTAATAAAAAGAATATTTTGAATTAAAAAGTGAGTTTTTGAAATAAAATACATGTTTGGGATTGGCAATCTTTGATCTTTAATAAGGTATGTCCTGTTGTGTTTGCAGTGTTAGGTGTTGATGGATTCTCATTTGAGACAGTCAGTTGAGGGCAGTGAGAAGAGTGTTGCTCCTGATGAGGGAGTTAGAGTTGAGAGTGCTGGGGAGGCACCTGCTTCTGGGTCGGGGAGACCAACTGGTGAGGAGGTTCCACCAGCTTGGTTTGTGAATATGATGGAGACTTTCAGGCAAGCACCAGTACAACCAGTGCCACCACCCCCTCAGTCTTTGGTGCCAGTGAGGCACTATGACAAGTTAAGGAAATATGGAGCTGAGGATTTTATTGGTACCACTGATCCAGCTGTGGCAGAACAGTGGCTTGACAAAGTTCAGAGGATCTTTATTCAGTTACAAGCCACCCCTGAGGAAAAGTTTGACTATGCAAGATCTTTGCTACAGAAGGATGCCTACGATTGGTGGAAGACTGTGCCACATTCCATGGAAGATCCACCAACTTTGTCATATGCAGATTTCTTGAGGGAATTCGAGTTGAAATATACTCCTAGGGAGTATAAGGATATGAAGAAGATGGAATTCTTGAGCTTGAAGCAAGATAACAAGACTGTTACTGAGTATGAAGTTGAGTTTATTCGACTGAGTCAGTATGCTGGGGGCATCATTGCTGATGAGATTGATAGATGCCGGCGATTTCAGGAGGGATTGAGGCCCTCGATCATGTGCTTAGTGGCTGGATCTCGATATCACGATTTCTCCCAGCTAGTGGCAGCAGCTCGAGATGTAGAAAGGGCTCAAGTGATTACAGCTGCTTCAGAGGATGAGGTTAGGGTGAGAAGGCCCCAGTTTGAGGCAGGGTCTTCTTCAGTGAAGAGGGGTAGAGGAAGCTTTGTTCCTCGGAGTATTAGGAGCCAGAGACCAGCAGGTAGATCAGTGCAGTTCCAGAGACAAAGATTCAGACCTGCAGCTTCAGTGGCAAGTGCTCCGACCCCTATGGTTCAGAGATCCACCTTACCTATTTGCATCCATTGTGGGAGGCCACATGGTGGTCCATGTTGGAAAGCTGGTGTTGCTGGGGTATGTTTCAGGTGTGGGTCACCGGATCACTTTGTGAGAGATTGCCCTGAGAGGCAGAGGCAGATGTCAGTTGATTCTGCCGCTTCTCGAGCCAGTGTGAGGGGAGGCAGAGGTGCCAGCCGAGGTGGTAGAGCAGGGTTCAGTTCTAGAGGTGGTGCTGCATCCAGGGAGACTAGACCGGAGGAGGTTGGTTCTTTCCAGAGGATGTATGTTATGCAGAGACAGCCGGATGCATCGGCGGTCATAGCTGGTACTTTTTCTTTATTTGATACTGCAGTACTTGCTTTGATTGATCCGGGTTCCACCCATTCTTATATTAGTGCATCTGTATTGCCTGTGTTTGATGTGCATGCTGAGTCCCTAGGATTTGATGTTTTGGTGACAAATCCGTTAGGGCATAGTGTGATTGTGAGTAAAGTGCATCGGGATAGTGCAGTGAGGGTGCAGGGTGAGGAGTTTCTTGGAGATTTGATTGAGATGCCATTTAAGGAATATGATGTGATTTTAGGCATGGATTGGCTATCTCGACATGGAGCTGTGGTGGATTGTAAAAAGAAAATTGTTTCTTTGAGAACCGGTGATGGGAGAGAGGTGATAGTATCTAATGAGCAAGAACAGTTAGCCTCCTTATTTGTTTCAGCTGTTGCAGCCCGGAGGTTGATTAGAAAGGGATGTGAAGCTTATCTTGCTCATGTGGTAGATACTAGAGTGAAGGGTTCTCCTATTGATAGCATTGCCACAGTTGCAGAGTTCCCAGATGTATTTCCAGAGGAGCTGCCAGGATTGCCTCCTGAGAGAGAGGTGGAGTTTGGTATTGAATTGTTGCCTGGTACCACTCCTATCTCTATTACTCCTTACAGAATGGCACCAGCAGAATTGAGGGAGTTGAAAGTGCAATTACAGGAGCTGTTGGATAAAGGATTCATTCGCCCCAGTGTTTCTCCTTGGGGAGCTCCTGTGCTCTTTGTAAAGAAGAAGGATGGTACTATGAGGTTGTGCATCGACTATAGGCAATTGAACAAGGTGACCATTAAAAATAAGTATCCTTTGCCTAGAATCGATGATCTCTTTGATCAGTTGAAGGGAGCGTCAGTATTCTCTAAGATTGATCTGAGATCGGGGTACCATCAGCTGAGAGTCAGAGCTGAAGATGTTCCGAAGACTGCATTTCGGACCAGGTATGGGCATTATGAATTTTTAGTTATGCCTTTTGGTCTGACGAATGCACCTGCAGCTTTTATGGATTTGATGAATAGGGTGTTTAGGCCCTATTTGGATCAGTTTGTAGTGGTCTTCATCGATGATATTCTGGTGTATTCGAGGAATGAAGAGGAACATGATTTGCATCTGCGGATTGTGTTGCAGATTTTGAGAGAGAAGCAACTATTTGCCAAATTGTCGAAGTGTGAGTTCTGGTTGGATCAAGTAGCTTTTCTTGGACATATTGTTTCAGCAGAAGGCATCAGAGTTGATCCGAGTAAAGTTGAAGCCATTTTGAATTGGAGTCCACCCAAGTCTGTGACAGAGGTTAGAAGTTTTCTGGGTTTGGCAGGCTATTACCGGCGGTTTGTGAAAGGATTTTCTTTGATAGCTACTCCACTCACCAGATTGCTTCGTAAAGGAGTGAGGTTTTTGTGGACAGATCAGTGTCAGGCTAGCTTTGAACAGTTGAGAGATTTGTTGACTCAAGCGCCTGTTCTCACTTTACCTGTAGAAGGCCAACCCTATGTGATCTACAGTGATGCTTCACATAGAGGTTTGGGGTGTGTATTGATGCAGGAAGGGAAAGTTATAGCTTATGCATCTCGACAGTTGAAACCGCATGAGCTTAACTATCCTACCCATGATTTGGAGTTGGCTGCCATTGTTTTTGCATTAAAGATTTGGCGCCATTATCTGTTTGGGGAGAAATGTTTCATTTACACTGATCACAAGAGTTTGAAGTATTTGGGTGTTCAGAAAGAGCTCAACCTTCGGCAGAGGAGATGGTTGGAATTGATTAAAGACTACGACTGTTTGATAGATTATCATCCAGGTAAAGCAAATGTGGTTGCTGATGCCTTAAGTCGGAAGTCTTTAGCTGGTTTAACAGTTTACTCGCTCTCGTTGCTTGTTGAGTTGAGAGCATTGCGTGCCAGTTTTGTACCTTGTGATGATGGTGCATTATTGGCACAGTTACAATTGAAGCCTGTTTTGTTGGATCAGATCAAAGAGGCTCAGTTAGCTGATAAGAAGATTCAGAAGATTGTTTTAGATTGTGAGAGTGGAAAGACTAGAGATTTTGTTGTGAAGGATGATGGGAGCCTATGGTTTAAGAATAGATTGTGTGTACCCGATAATGCTGACTTGAAGAGGATCATTTTAGAGGAAGCTCATCAGTCTTTATTTGCTATGCATCCGGGTAATACGAAGATGTATCATGATTTGAGACAGCATTATTGGTGGATTGGGTCGAAGAGAGACATTGCTGAGTTTGTATCAAAATGTCTCACTTGTCAGAAGGTTAAAGCAGAGCATCAAGTTCCCACTGGGTTACTTCAACCGTTGTCAGTGCCAGAATGGAAGTGGGAAAGAGTGACAATGGACTTTGTGTCTGGGTTGCCTTTGACACAAAGGAGACATGATGCCATATGGGTGATTGTGGATAGATTAACTAAGACAGCTCATTTCCTTCCGGTTCGGATGGATTACTCTTTGGAGAGGTTGGCTGAGCTGTACATCCATGAGATTGTGAGATTGCATGGTGTTCCAACTTCTTTAGTGTCTGATCGAGATCCCAGGTTTACTTCGAGATTTTGGAAGAGTTTGCATGGTGCTTTGGGTTCTCGACTGCATTTCAGTACTGCTTTTCATCCACAGACGGATGGACAGTCTGAGAGGGTGATACAGATCATTGAGGATATGTTGAGAAGCTGTGTCATTGATTTCACTGGAAGTTGGGATAGATTCTTACCTCTTGTGGAGTTTGCTTATAATAACAGTCACCAGTCTAGCATCGGAATGGCCCCATTCGAGGCATTGTATGGCAGACGGTGCAGAACACCTCTTTGTTGGAGTGAACTTGGTGATAGCAAATTGATTGGGCCTGATTTGATTCAAGAAACTGAAGAGAAAGTAAAGTTGATTCGAGGCAGATTGAAAGCAGCTTCAGACCGACAGAAGTCCTATGCAGATCTGAAGAGGAGAGACATTCAGTTTGATGTTGGGGATAAGGTATTTTTGAAGGTATCTCCTTGGAAGAAGATTTTAAGGTTCGGTCGGAAAGGGAAATTAAGTCCTCGTTTCATCGGACCGTATGAAGTGTTAGAAAGAGTTGGGCCAGTGGCGTATAGACTTGCTTTGCCACCTGAGTTGGATCGTATTCATAATGTATTTCATGTTTCTATGTTGAGGAGGTACAGATCGGATCCATCTCACGTGTTGCCAATTGAGTCTATCGAAGTGAGCCCAGATTTGACATTTGAAGAGGAACCAGTTGCTATCTTGGCACAGGAAGTGAAAGAATTGAGGAACAAGAGAGTACCATTGGTGAAGATTCTTTGGAAGAATCATGCAAAAGAAGAAGCAACTTGGGAAAGTGAGCAGACTATGCGAGAGCAATATCCTCAGTTGTTTCAGAATTGATTTCAGGTAATTTCGAGGACGAAATTTCTTTTTAGAGGGGGAGAATTGTAATATCCTCATTTATGCCCTAGAAGTTTTGCATGTTGTTGTTGTTGTTGTTGTTGTATTGTTGGTTTAAATTGAGAAAAGAAAAGTATAAGTGTTTTGGGAAAGAATTTAGGGTTTAGAGACAAGTTTATATGTTGTGTATATTGTGATATATATAACATATACATTGGTCAAAAGAGTTGGTCAAGGCAAGAGGAGATATTTTTTTTTAGGGCATGTGAAATTACCAAAATGGGCAAGAGATATCAAAGAGAATTAAGATATGTATGAGGGCATTATAGTAATTTTCCTTTGGATGGGTATTTAATGAAGATTGACTTTGTGATTCTTGATCATTTTCTCTTCCTCTTGATGGTAGTGGCCGGCTCTCCATTAGCAAAAGGGAAGGAGAAGTGTTCTTGATAGTAAGATCAAGATTGAAGGGAGAATTGAAGAATCAAGTTGAAGATTTGTGGAATTTCTTCACTTTAGGTAAGTAATTTCTTGTTTTCTTTTATTAATTTGGAAATTGTGGTTAAGGTGTATTGAGAATTGTTGAGATGATGATTTAGTGTGTTGATGTGTGTTTATAAGTGTTAGAGTTGATTGTAAGTTAAAAATTGGAGGTTGTGTTGGTTTGGTTGTGATTATGGAAAAATAAGTGAAGATTGATAGTGGAAAATCAAGAGTAGAGTTTGAGTTAGGGTTTTGAGATGGTGTTTGTTTAATTGTGATATTAAGGTGTTTTAAAGTGATTATTGTAATGAATATGTATTTAGAACATTGATGATGTTCATTGGAAGCATGTGGTATGATGTATATTGAGTTTTAATGCATTTGGAAGAGAGTTGGTTAGAATTAGGGTTTTGGTTTTGGGAGACACGGCCAAATGCCATGTGAGACACGGCCAAGTCATATGATTTTGGACGTGTTGGATTAATTTTTGGGTGACACAGCCGTGTTCCCAAGCCGTGTGAGCTTCTGTGAGTTTTGGTTGAAGAGACACGGCCGTGTCCCTAAGCCGTGTTTGCTACTGCCAAAGTTGAATTGAGAGACACGGCCACAAGCTTGGCCGTGTCCCTCATGTGTGCTGCCCGTGTCCATCAAATGAGTTGGTTAGGGTTTTGTTTCTTTGTTCTTTTTGCATTGTTTTGGTTCTTCAAAGGTGGGTTGGTTCTTAAACCTAACCCTAAAACACTTTAAACACACTTGAATCAATGAATGAACTAATCAAATGTATATGGAAGATCCTAAAGCTATGAATCATATAAGTTGTTCTTTGCCCTAATTGCATTGTTGAGATTTAAACAAGGTTATGTTATGCATTGTGAAAGGTATTGTATTTTATGAGTAATGTACCTTGAAATGTTGTATCAAAGATGAAATGATAATTCAAATAAGATATGATATGAGACAATGCCATTGTGTTTGGCTATGATGAATGATGCTATATGATGATAATATTGAGAGAATGAAGGCATGTTTGCCTAAATGTTGATGAGAATTGAGAATGGAAATGATAATTGATATGTAAATGAATTGTGTGGCTAGTGTGTTATTCCATTTTCAGAGTATGTTATTGGTGGCATGCCTAATGATAGTAACAATCTCTTGAAGTTAGGTTGGATTGAATCCTTGAAGCCTAATTGAGATGTTACCACCCTTGAAGCTAGGTTGGGTTAGTTCTTGAAGCCAAGTTGGGTAGAAGCTTAGCATGCTTTGCTCCCCTTGAAGCTTGGTTGAACTTAATCCTTGAAGCCTAGTTGGGTCTATGATATTGATATTGATAAATGTGATGATAGAACCAAAACATTAACTCTGAAAATTGAATGGCATATTAGTGTGTCTTGGGCCCATGCTTGTCTATGGTTAATGTGAGTCATGAATGATGTTTGTTTTGCTTTGTAATGATGATTAAATGAATACTAATGAGGTATATGAAAAGATAATAAAATGTGATATGTAATGTGAAAGTATATTGTTAATTTTGCATATATGATGTTACATATATATTATGGTTTGAGAAATGACATTGCATTGCACGAAGTCATATCATTAGCATGATTATCTTACTAAGCCCTTGGCTTAGCGCGATAGTGTTTAATCGCGCAGGTGATAGAACTGTTAGAGTTGATCCCGAGAGCTCTTCGAGACCGAGTGAGGGTAGACAGTGAAGAGTTGATTTTGGAGACTTAAAGATCAAAGAAAACTTGCCAATCATGTATAACTCTTTTTATATTTTGTAAAGTATTGATTAAATGTACATATTTGTATATTTGTAAATATGGAATTAAGTGTTTTCAATTATGTAAATATTTTATGACTTCCGCTGTGAAATAACTATATGTATGTATATATATATCTAATGTGTTTTATTTTAAAAGTAAATGATCTACTTTTCTATATTATATAATGATAATAGTATTGTATCTATTTAAATGTTTTGAATGTTGAAGAAAACCGTAGCATCCCTATGTTTGGTGCACTTATGCTACATGGTTGTAGTTGTAGTGTGTGTGCATTGGATGTGGGGGTGTTACAAATACTCTCAGCACTACCCTCAACTGACTGGCGTGAGTGGGAATCCATCACAACCTAACACTGCAAACACAGTAGAATACTTCTTATTAAAGATCAGAGATTGCCAATCCCAAACATATATGTTATTCAAAAACCACTTTTTAAAATCAAAATAGTCTTTTTCTTACATTTTACCTAGGTTGAGAATCTCAAACCTAGGCTCTGATACCAAAACAATTGTAACACCCCTACATTCAATACATGCACACTACAAACACCACAATGTAGTATACATGCACTAAACATAGAGATGCTACAGATTTTCTTAACGTTTTAAACATTACCATAATCTTTCAATTGCTTACATTATAGAAAGATAAGTAGTTAACTTGTAATACAAAACTAAATAGATATATATAGACACATTTAGTTGTTACGCAGCGGAATTTATCAAATATTTACATATATAAAAACATTTAATTTCATATTTACAAATATACACATATGTACATTAAAATCATTACTTTACAAAATATAAAAAGAGTTATACATGATTGGCAAGTCTCCTCTGATCTTTAAGATCCCAAAATCAACTCTTCACTGTCTACTCTCACTCGGTCTCGAAGAGCTCTCGGGTTCAACCCTATTACCTGCGTGATCAAACACTATCGCGCTAAGCCAACGGCTTAGTAAGATAATTCATGCTGATGTTATGCTTTAATGCAATGCAATGCCAATTCTCAATCCATATTATACATGTAACATCATATATGCAAAGCTAACAACATACCTTTACATTTCATAACTCAACATAAATAGACATATCATATTTCAACATCTTATTATATACCTCATTAGTATTCATTTAATCATTCATAATCAACACTAAACAAAGACAAGCATGGGCCCAAAACACACTAATATGCCATTCAATTTTCAGAGTTAATGTTTTGGTTTTATCATCACATTTATCAATATCATAAACCCAACTAGGCTTCAAGGATTAGGTTCAACCAAGCTTCAAGGGGAGCAAAGCATGCTAAGCATCAACCCAACTTGGCTTCAAGAACCAACCCAACCTAGCTTCAAGGGTGGTAACATCTCAATTAGGCTTCAAGGATTCAATCCAACCTAACTTCAAGAGATTGTTACACTTATTAGGCATGCCACCAACAACAAACTCTGAAAATGGAATAACACATTAGCCACACAAATCATTTATTATTTAATTATCATTTCCATTCTCAACTCTCATCTTAGCCAATAACAATGGCCTCATATCACATATAAGTTACCATAGCCAATCACAATGGCATTTTATTCCATCACATTATACATATAGCATTATTGATATAAACATAACCAAACACATTACTCATCACATGAGTCACAATACATGAAATATTACATTGTTCACATAGTATCATAGACATTGCCATTATCATCATATGCAACAATGCAATAATACAAGATTTGTACTTATTTTACTAACAATTCATACAACTCCTAACATTTCCTTGTCCAAGATTCTTTAACCTCTTAGATCAATGATCAATCACTATCTCCAAGACTTAAATCAAAAGTAATAGCATATACTTGTTTAGGGATACACAAGAGATAATCCAATTAGGAATTAATTAGGGCAAACCTCAACCCTGACACGTTCACCCACACGGGCGTGTTCATGGCCGTGCCCTAACTCCACAACACAGAAATATTTACACGCTCAACAACATGGGCGTGTTCCTGGGCGTGTAAATTCTCAAATCTTACAGTAGCTATGACACGCTCAATAACACGGGCGTGCTACTGGTCATGTCAAACCTACTGCCTCCACCACAATTGACACGCCTAAAAACCCTGGACGTGCTCATGGGCGTGTCCGGCCACAAATCAAGACTCCGATAAAAAACAACCATACACTCAACAACACACTTCTATACATTAACATCCTCTTCAAATAATCTTAACAAAACATACTCAAAACTCATCTCAAACTTGCAACACACCCAAAACAAACCAAAACACACATCAAACACCAAACACAAAATCATCACAAAACCCTTACCACATATACAACATCATCTCTTCCAACCACTTACTCTTTTCTTCAACCCATACTCAATATCCATCATCCAATCACTCAAACACCTCTCACATCTCAAAATCAACCAACACACTCTTAAAATCTATCAAACTCAAATATCATTTCAAATAAACACAAAGATCACAAGAGAACTTACCAAAGTTACAAAACTTCTTGAATCACCAACTTGATCACTTAATCTTTCTTCAATTTGAGCTTCACTCAACAAGATCTTCTCTTTGCCTCTTGCTTCCTTTGTCTAAGGAGGAGCCGGCCACCATGGAAAAGAAGAAGAAAATATCAAGAAGCAAAGTCAAATTTTGCTTTTAATCTCCACCAAGTGATCTTATCCAAGCAATTACAAAAATACCCTCAATCATATAACTAACTTTTTGTCTCATATAAGCCCTTATATGTAATTACACACTCAACACAAATAAATATCTCTTCCATTGACTCTTCATTTGACCAATTTATATGTTATATATATCATCATATACACAACATATACCATTCTCTCTAAACCCTAATTCTTTTCCCCAAAACACATATACACAAGCATACACTTTCCAAAATCTTTTCTCTTGCAATTTAACACATATATTCAATCCAATATATCACTACAACAACAATAACAACAACATCAACAACATAATCAAAACTTCTAGACCATATATGAGGATATTACAATTCTCCCCCTCTAAAAAGAAAATTTCGTCCTCGAAATTACCTGATATCAAAGCTGAAACAACTGAGGATATTGCTCTCGCATGGATTGTTCACTTTCCCAAGTTGCTTCTTCTTTTGCATGATTCTTCCATAGAACCTTCACCAATGGCACTCTCTTGTTTCTCAATTCTTTCACATCACATGCCAAGATAGCAACTGGTTCCTCTTCAAATGTCAAATCTGGACTCACTTCGATAGATTCAATTGGCAACACATGAGATGGATCCGATCTGTACCTACTCAACATAGAAACATGAAATACATTATGAATACGATCCAACTCAGGTGGCAAAGCAAGCTGATAAGCCACTGGCCCAACTCTTTCCAAAACTTCATACGGTCCAATGAAATGAGGACTCAATTTCCCTTTCCGACCGAACCTCAAAATCTTCTTCCAAGGAGACACTTTCAGAAATACCTTATCTCCAACATCAAACTCTATATCTCTCCTTTTCAGATCTGCATAAGACTTCTGTCGGTCTGAAGCTGCTTTTAACCTGCTTCGAATCAACTTTACTTTTTCTTCAGTTTTGTTGAATCAAATCAGGACCAACCAACTTATTATCTCCAAGCTCATTCCAACAAAGAGGTGTCCTACACCGTCTGCCATACAATGCTTCAAACGGTGCCATACCAATGCTAGATTGGTGACTGTTGTTGTAAGCAAACTCCACAAGAGGTAAAAACCTATCCCAACTTCCAGAGAAATCGATGACACAGCTTCTCAACATGTCCTCAATAATCTGTATCACCCTCTCTGACTGTCCATCCGTCTGTGGATGAAAAGCAGTACTGAAGTGTAATCGAGAACCCAAAGCACTATGCAAACTCTTCCAAAATCTTGAAGTAAACCTAGGATCTCGATCAGACACTAAAGAAGTTGGAACACCATGCAACTTTACAATCTCATGGATATACAGCTCAGCCAATCTCTCCAAAGAGTAATCCATCCGAACCGGAAGGAAATGAGCTGTCTTAGTCAATCTATCCACAATCACCCATATAGCATCATGCTTCTTTTGTGTCAATGGCAACCCAGACACAAAATCCATCGTTACTCTATCCCACTTCCATTCTGGTACTAATAATGGTTGAAGCAATCCAGTTGGAACTTGATGCTCTACTTTTACCTTCTGACAAGTGAGACATTTCGATACAAACTCAGCAATGTCTCTCTTCAAACCAATCCACCAATAATGCTGTCTCAAATCATGATACATCCTTGTATTACCCGGATGCATAGCAAACACTGACTGATGTGCTTCTTCCAAAATGACTCTTTTCAAATCAGCATCATCGGGTACACACAATCGGTTCTTAAACCAGAGACTCCCATCACCTTTCACAATAAAATCTCTAGTCTTCCCATTCTTGCAATCTGAAATAATCTTCTGAATCTTCATATCAATCAACTGAGCCTCTTTGATCTAATCTAACAAAACTGGTTTCAAAAGCAACTGTGCCAACAATGCACCATCATCACAAGCTACAAAACTGGCATGCAAAGCTCTCAACTCAACAAGCAACGAGAGCGAGTAAACAGTTAAACCAGCTAAAGACTTTCGACTCAAGGCATCAGCAACAACATTTGCTTTACCTGGATGATAATCAATCAAACAGTCGTAGTCTTTAATCAATTCCAACCATCTCCTCTGCCGAAGATTGAGCTCTTTTTGAACACCCAAATATTTCAAACTTTTGTGATCAGTGTAGATAAAACATTTCTCCCCAAACAGATAGTGTCGCCAAATCTTCAATGCAAACACAATGGCTGCTAGCTCCAAATCATGGGTCGGATAGTTAAGCTCATGCTGTTTCAACTGTCGAGATGCATAAGCTATAACTTTACCTTCCTGCATCAGCACACACCCCAAACCACTATGTGAAGCATCACTGTAGATCACATATGGTTTGCCTTCTACAGGTAAAGTAAGAACAGGTGCTTGAGTCAACATTTCTCTCAACTGCTCAAAGCTAGTCTGACACTGATCCGTCCACACAAATTTCACTCCCTTACGAAGCAATCTGGTGAGTGGAGTACCTATCAAAGAAAACCCTTTCACAAACCGCCGATAATAGCCTGCCAAACCCAGAAAACTTCTAACCTCTGTCACCGACTTTGGTGGACTCCAATTCAATATAGCTTCAACTTTGCTCGGATCAACTCTAATGCCTTCCGCTGAAACTATATGACCGAGAAAAACGACTTGATCCAACCAGAACTCACACTTCGACAATTTGGCAAACAACTGCTTCTCTTTCAAAATCTGCAACACAATCCGTAGATGCATATCATGTTCCTCTTCATTCCGCGAATACACCAGAATGTCATCGATGAAGACCACTACAAACTGATCCAGATAGGGCCTGAACACCCTATTCATCAAATCCATAAAAGCTGCAGGTGCATTCGTTAGACCAAAAGGCATAACTAAAAATTCGTAATGCCCATACCTGGTCCGAAAGGCGGTCTTTGGAACATCTTCAGCCTTGACTCTCAGCTGATGGTACCCAGATCTCAAATCAATTTTAGAAAACACAGCTGCACCCTTCAATTGATCAAAGAGATCATCGATTCTAGGCAAAGGATATTTATTTTTAATAGTCACCTTGTTCAATTGCCTATAATCAATACACAACCTCATAGTACCATCTTTCTTTTTCACAAATAGCACAGGAGCTCCCCAAGGAGAAACACTGGGGCTAATAAATCCTTTGTCCAACAACTCCTGTAATTGCACTTTCAATTCCTTCAATTCTGCTGGTGCCATTCTATAAGGAGTAATAGAAATAGGAGTGGTACCAGGCAACAATTCAATACCGAACTCCACCTCTCTCTCAGGAGGTAACCCTGGCAACTCCTCTGGAAATACATCTGGGAACTCTGCAACTGTGGCAATACTATTAATGGGAGAACCCTTCACTCTAGTATCTATCACATGAGCAAGATAAGCTTCACACCCCTTTCTAATCAACCTCCTGGCTGCAACAGCTGAAACAAATAAGGAGGCTAGCTGTTCCTGCTCATTAGATACTATCACCTCTCTACCATCAACAGTTCTCAAAGAAACAATTTTCCTTTTACAGTCTACCACAGCTCCATGTCTAGATAGCCAGTCCATACCTAAAATCACATCATATTCCTTAAATGGCATCTCAATCAAATCTCCAAGGAACTCCTCACCTTGCACCCTCACTGCACTATCTCGGTGCACCTTACTCACAATCACACTATGCCCTAACGGATTTGTGACCAACACATCAAATCCTAGGGACTCAGCATGCATATCAGATACAGGCAAAACAGATGCACTAATATAAGAATGTGTGGAACCCGGATCAATCAAAGCAAGTACTGAAGTATCAAATAAAGAAAAAGTACCAGCTATGACTGCCGATGCATCTGGCTGCCTCTGCATAACATACATCCTCTGGGAATATCCAACCTCCTCTGGTCTACTCTCCCTGGATGTAGCACCTCCTCTAGCACTGAACCCAGATCTGCCTCCCCTGCTGCTACCTCTGCCTGCTCGACCTCCTCTCACACTAGATCGAGAAGCTGCAGTATCAACTGACATCTGTTCTTGCCTCTCAGGACAATCTCTCACAAAGTGATTAGGTGATCCACATCTGAAACAAACCCCTGCTACACCAGTCTTCCAGCAAGGACCACCATGTGGCCTACCACAATGAATGCAGATGGGTAGGGTAGATCTCTGAATCATAAGGGTCGGAGCACTTGCCACTAAAACTGCAGGTCTAAATCTCTGCCTCTGTAACTGCACTGACCTACCAGCTGACCTCTGACTCCTACTAACTCTAGGAACAAAGCTTCCTTTACCTCTCTTAACAGAAGAAGACCCTGCCTCAAATTGGGGCCTTCTCACTCTGACCTCTTCCTCTGAAGCAGCTGCAATAACTTGAGCTCGCTCTACACTTCGAGCTGCTGCCACTAGCTAGGAGAAATCGTGATATCTAGATCCAGCCACTAGACACATGATAGAGGGCCTCAATCCTTCCTGAAACCTCCAGCATCTATCTATCTCATCAGCTATAATGCCACCAGCATAATGGCTCAATCTAATAAACTCAACCTCATATTCAGTTACAGTCTTGCTATCTTGCTTCAAGCTTAAGAACTCCATCTTCTTCATGTCTTTGTACTCCCTAGGAGTATACTTCAACTCAAACTCTCTCAGAAAATCCGTATATGACAAGTTTGGTGGATCATCCATAGAATGGGGCACTGTCCTCCACCAATCATATGCATCCTTCTGTAGCAAAGATCTTGCATAATCAAACTTTTCCTCCGAGGTGGCTTGCAACTGAATAAAGATTCTCTGTACTTTGTCAAGCCACTGTTCTGCTACAGCTGGATCAGTAGTACCAAGGAAATCCTCCGCTCCATGCTTCCTTAGTTTATCATAGTGCCTCACTGGTACCATAGGCTGAGGGGGTGGTGGCACTGGTTGCACTGGTGCTTACCTCAAAGCTTCTACCACATGCCTAACCCAAGCGGGTGGAACCTCCTCACCAACTGGTCTACCAGACACCGAAGCAGGTGCCTCCTCAGCACTAACAGCCCTAACTCCATCATCAGGGACAATACTCTCAGCACTACCCTCAACTGACTGGCGTGAGTGGGAATCCATCACAACCTAACACTGCAAACACAGTAGAATACTTCTTATTAAAGATCAGAGATTGCCAATCCCAAACATATATGTTATTCAAAAACCACTTTTTAAAATCAAAATAGTCTTTTTCTTACATTTTACCTAGGTTGAGAATCTCAAACCTAGGCTCTGATACCAAAACAATTGTAACACCCCTACATTCAATACATGCACACTACAAACACCACAATGTAGTATACATGCACTAAACATAGAGATGCTACAGATTTTCTTAACGTTTTAAACATTACCATAATCTTTCAATTGCTTACATTATAGAAAGATAAGTAGTTAACTTGTAATACAAAACTAAATAGATATACATAGACACATTTAGTTGTTACGCAGCGGAATTTATCAAATATTTACATATATAAAAACATTTAATTTCATATTTACAAATATACACATATGTACATTAAAATCATTACTTTACAAAATATAAAAGAGTTATACATGATTGGCAAGTCTCCTCTGATCTTTAAGATCCCAAAATCAACTCTTCACTGTCTACTCTCACTCGGTCTCGAAGAGCTCTCGGGTTCAACCCTATTACCTGCGTGATCAAACACTATCGCGCTAAGCCAACGGCTTAGTAAGATAATTCATGCTGATGTTATGCTTTAATGCAATGCAATGCCAATTCTCAATCCATATTATACATGTAACATCATATATGCAAAGCTAACAACATACCTTTACATTTCATAACTCAACATAAATAGACATATCATATTTCAACATCTTATTATATACCTCATTAGTATTCATTTAATCATTCATAATCAACACTAAACAAAGACAAGCATGGGCCCAAAACACACTAATATGCCATTCAATTTTCAGAGTTAATGTTTTGGTTTTATCATCACATTTATCAATATCATAAACCCAACTAGGCTTCAAGGATTAGGTTCAACCAAGCTTCAAGGGGAGCAAAGCATGCTAAGCATCAACCCAACTTGGCTTCAAGAACCAACCCAACCTAGCTTCAAGGGTGGTAACATCTCAATTAGGCTTCAAGGATTCAATCCAACCTAACTTCAAGAGATTGTTACACTTATTAGGCATGCCACCAACAACAAACTCTGAAAATGGAATAACACATTAGCCACACAAATCATTTATTATTTAATTATCATTTCCATTCTCAACTCTCATCTTAGCCAATAACAATGGCCTCATATCACATATAAGTTACCATAGCCAATCACAATGGCATTTTATTCCATCACATTATACATATAGCATTATTGATATAAACATAACCAAACACATTACTCATCACATGAGTCACAATACATGAAATATCACATTGTTCACATAGTATCATATACATTGCCATTATCATCATATGCAACAATGCAATAATACAAGATTTGTACTTATTTTACTAGCAATTCATACAACTCCTAACATTTCCTTGTCCAAGATTCTTTAACCTCTTAGATCAATGATCAATCACTATCTCCAAGACTTAAATCAAAAGTAATAGCATATACTTGTTTAGGGATACACAAGAGATAATCCAATTAGGAATTAATTAGGGCAAACCTCAACCCTGACACGTTCACCCACACGGGCGTGTTCATGGCCGTGCCCTAACTCCACAACACAGAAATATTTACACGCTCAATAACATGGGCGTGTTCCTGGGCGTGTAAATTCTCAAATCTTACAGTAGCTATGACACGCTCAATAACACGGGCGTGCTACTGGTCGTGTCAAACCTACTGCCTCCACCACAATTGACACGCCTAAAAACCCTGGACGTGCTCATGGGCGTGTCCGGCCACAAATCAAGACTCCGATAAAAAACAACCATACACTCAACAACACACTTCTATACATTAACATCCTCTTCAAATAATCTTAACAAAACATACTCAAAACTCATCTCAAACTTGCAACACACCCAAAACAAACCAAAACACACATCAAACACCAAACACAAAATCATCTCAAAACCCTTACCACATATACAACATCATCTCTTCCAACCACTTACTCTTTTCTTCAATCCATACTCAATATCCATCATCCAATCACTCAAACACCTCTAACATCTCAAAATCAACCAACACACTCTTAAAAATCTATCAAACTCAAATATCATTTCAAATAAACACAAAGATCACAAGAGAACTTACCAAAGTTACAAAACTTCTTGAATCACCAACTTGATCACTTAATCTTTCTTCAATTTGAGCTTCACTCAACAAGATCTTCTCTTTGCCTCTTGCTTCCTTTGTCTAAGGAGGAGCCGGCCACCATGGAAAAGAAGAAGAAAATATCAAGAAGCAAAGTCAAATTTTGCTTTTAATCTCCACCAAGTGATCTTATCCAAGCAATTACCAAAATACCCTCAATCATATAACTAACTTTTTGTCTCATATAAGCCCTTATATGTAATTACACACTCAACACAAATAAATATCTCTTCCATTGACTCTTCATTTGACCAATTTATATGTTATATATATCATCATATACACAACATATACCATTCTCTCTAAACCCTAATTCATTTCCCCAAAACACATATACACAAGCATACACTTTCCAAAATCTTTTCTCTTGCAATTTAACACATATATTCAATCCAATATATCACTACAACAACAATAACAACAACATCAACAACATAATCAAAACTTCTAGACCATATATGAGGATATTACATAATTAAATAATGAATGAATTGTGTGGCTAATGTGTTATTCCATTTTCAGAGTTTGTTGTTGGTGGCATGCCTAATATTAGTAACAATCTCTTGAAGTTAGGTTGGATTTAATCCTTGAAGCCTAATTGAGATGTTACAACCCTTGAAGCTAGGTTGGGTTGGTTCTTGAAGCCAAGTTGGGTTGATACTTAGCATGCTTTGTTCCCCTTGAAGCTTGGTTGAACCTAATCCTTGAAGCCTAGTTGGGTTTATGATAATGATAAATGTGATGATTGAACCAAAACATTAACTCTGAAAATTGAATGGCATATTAGTGTCTTTTGGGCCCATGCTTGTCTTTGTTTCAATGTGATTTATTGATGTTGAAATAATTGAATAATGAGATCCTTGAAAGGACTTTGAAATGTAATATGCTTATATGAGTATGAGTTATGTAATATAAAGGTGTGGTATTATCTCTACAACTATATTGTTGTTTATTTATTAATGTGTATGATATTGCATTGCATTAAAGCATAATGTTGGCATACTTTGTACTACTAAGCCGTTGGCTTAGCGCGATAGTGTTGATTGCACAGGTGACAGAGTTGAACCCGAGTGTTCCTCGAGACCAAGTGAGTCTAGGCATTGAAGAATTTGTTTTGGGACTTAAAGATCAGAGAAAAGCTGCCAATCATGTATAACTTCTTTATATCTTGTAAAGTATTGTTTATAATGTGAATATATGTATATTGGTAAATATGGATTTAAAAGTTTTCATATATGTAACTATTTTATAAATTCCGCTGCGTATTAAGTAAATGAATATATATTTTTTATTTTATATTGCAAATTAATTACTTATTCTATATAATGTATATAGAAGAAAGGTTATGGTATCTTTTAAAATGATTTGAATGTTAAAGAAAATCGTAGCATCCCTATGTTCAGTGCATGTATATTACAATGTGGTGTTTGTAGTGTGCATGTACCGGATGTGGGATGTTACAAATCCTCAACCCTTATGAGTAAGCAATTCATATCAAGCTTTCTCAAGTCAATAATATGAAAATTGCAACCAATCAATAAGCATGCTATTATCAATTGGAAATAAATCATTAAGCATCATAAGAATAAAACAACTCCATCAATTCAAATTATCTAGTTATACAAATAAGCTAGGGTTCATCATTATCTAGATAGAGAATGATTTAGTTCATGTTCAATACACTTAATACAACAACAACAACAACAACAATAATAACATTAAAATGAATTAAAAGGAGAAAATAGAAAAACCCCTTTCAATGTAGCTTCTTCAATCTCTAGGAGCTGTCAAGGAGAGTGTCACTCCCTCCTTGCCCAAACCGTGTATGCCCAGCCTCCTCCTCTCAAACCTCTCTTCTTTGTCTCTGTCTCCTCCAAAAACCTTCCAGCATTCCCAAAAACTGAACTCCTCTCTTCTTCCTCCTCTTCTCTTTTTATTTCCCTCCAAAGCTCAAGCCCATGCTTCCAAATCACACCACTCTCGATTGTCTCCCACTTTCTCTTTGTTTAATCTTTCTTTCCATCAATTAGGCAAGCTTTTCTCTTCTTTAATGGCAAAAGCAATGTCCTTGTCAACCACTTGTCTCCCAATTCACGCAAAAGATTCAAGGTTTTTATAGGTGACACGGCCAAGCCATGAGTGGCTTGGCTGTGTCTCTCATTTCTCCTTGGGACACGGCCAAGCTAGTTGGCCGTGTCCATCACTGCCTTCCTTCCTTTCTTTCTTTTCTCTTTGGTCTCATGGGGTGACACGGCCAAGCTCCTGGCCGTGTCATGTGACACGGCCAGTGGCTTGGCCGTGTCACTTGGGTGTGTCATCTTCTGTTCTTCATTTTTCCTTCTTTGCTTGGATCTTTGGCTAGGGGTGGGACACAGCCAAGCTTGTGGCTGTGTCATGTGACACGGCCACTGGCTTGGGCGTTTCACCTGCCAGTGTCAGCTTCTGCCTTCATTTTTCCTTTCTTTCTTGGTCTTCTTTGGTTTTTCTCCTTGGGTGAGACACGGCCAGTGGCTTGGCAGTGTCTCTTGGGTGTGTCAGCTACTGTCTTGCACTTCTTTTGAGTGACACGACCAAGCTTGCTTTGGCTTGGCCATGTCTTGCTTGATTCATGCTCTTTCTTCATTATTTTCATAATCCAAGGGAGTATTCCCACTTTAACCTAAAACAAACACTTAAAACAAACTTTAAACCAAAATCAAATGAAACATTAACTAAAAACACAAAGAAATCCATACTAAAAATAGGTATAAAATGATCTCATCAAATACCCCACACTTAATCCCTTTCTTGTCCCCAAGCAAGGCTAAAATCAAAACAAACTAAACACAAAAATTTTGTCAAGTTCAAGAGTTATAAAATTGTATCAAGACTTCCCTATCCTTAAATCCGCAATCAATATCAAATCAAACAAAATCGATACCAATGCAATTAAGTGGCTTTCCATGCATAACCTATGTTGTCACTCCCTCACCAACTCTTAGAAAGTGTTTGATCAAGGTGGTGTTTGCACTCATAACAATCAATGAAAGATTATTGTCATAGGCTTGCTTATCTATCAAATCTCCACCACTTAATTACAATTAAGCATCAATCAAAAGGTCTTTCTTTGGGTTGTAATGGGGCTAAGGTAAAGGTGTGGCATTTAGGAAATGTGAGCTTAATCATTAAGTTCAAGAGCACTTCAAGAATGAAGTAACCGATCATACGTATAACCCAACGATCCCAAAACTCAATTATTTCAAGGGAACTCAATTATTACATCTTGCAATGATTATTTCAAAACATATTCCAACCCTTTCAACAAAAACAACAATTATTCTTATTATTATTTTTTTTCTTTTTATTTGATTTTTTTATTTTTTTTGCTTTGCAATCTTAAACCTACTAAATTCAACCCCACACTTAATTCAACACAACACTTGGTCATAAACGCTCTTAAAATGCTCTTAACCTAATGAAAGGGTAAGAGACAAAATAGCATGATTAAAAGTTGGTAGTGTTGCGAAAAATGAAGAAAAGGAAAAATGAAATAGGCTCAAAATTGGCTAACTAAGGTTAAAAATAGGGTTTGTCTTTTTAAGCCAAAGTGGGTTCACCTAATTGCCTTAATCATCTTGATGCCTAATTGAAATTTTTATGTAATCTTAAAATGTATGTCAAAGTAAGTTCTAGCAAGTTATCAATCAAAGATGTCCACACACAAAAAGAATAATAAGTTGATTGCTCAATTCCTCAATAGATTAATGGCAATGGAAGGAAAAACCAACAAAATTGACAATAAGCATCAATACTACTCAATTCTCAAATTCATGCTTCAAAAATTCAAAGGTCATCAATCAATAATTTATAACAATTGAACTTTCCAAAATTCATTTATTCAAAGATAAACATTAACTAAACCTAAACAAAAATAACTTAAAAGTAAAAATACAAAACACAAAATGCTTGATTCATGCTCTTTCTTCATTATTTTCATAATCCAAGGGAGTTTTCCCACTTTAACCTAAAACAAACACTTAAAACAAACTTTAAACCAAAATCAAATGAAACATTAACTAAAAACACAAAGAAATCCATACTAAAAATAGGTATAAAATGATCTCATCAAATACCCCACACTTAATCCCTTTCTTGTCCCCAAGCAAGGCTAAAATCAAAACAAACTAAACACAAAAATGTTGTCAAGTTCAAGAGTTATAAAATTGTATCAAGACTTCCCTATCCCTAAATTCGCAATCAATATCAAATCGAACAAAATCGATACCAATGCAATTAAGTGGCTTTCCATGCATAACCTATGTTGTCACTCCCTCACCAACTCTTAGAAAGTGTTTGATCAAGGTGGTGTTTACACTCATAACAATCAATGAAAGATTATTGCCATAGGCTTGCTTATCTATAAAATCTCTACCACTTAATTACAATTAAGCATCAATCAAAAGGTCTTTCTTTGGGTTGTAATCGGGCTAAGGTAAAGGCGTGGCATTTAGGAAATGTGAGCTTAATCATTAAGTTAAAGAGCACTTCAAGAATTAAATAACCGGTCATATGTATAACCCAACGATCCCAAAACTCCTTCCTCTTATCTACCCCTTGACATTGACATAATTTTTCAAGGGAACTCAATTATTACATCTTGCAATGATTATTTCCAAACATATTCCAACCCTTTCAACAAAAAAAGCAATTATACTTATTATTATTTTTTTTCTTTTTATTTGATTTTTTTTTGCTTTACAATCTTAAACCTACTAAATTCAACCCCACACTTAATTCAACACAACACTTGGTCATAAACGCTCTTAAAATGCTTTTGACCTAATGAAAGGGTAAGAGACAAAATAGCATGATTCAAAGTTGGTAGTGTTGCGAAAATTGAAGAAAAGGAAAAACGAAATAGGCTCAAAATTGGCTAACTAAGGTTAAAAATAGGGTTGGTCTTTTTAAGCCAAAGTGGGTTCACCTAATTGCCTTAATCATCTTGATGCCTAATTGAAATTTTTATGTAATCTTAAAATGTATGTCAAAGTAAGTTCTAGCAAGTTATCAATCAAAGATGTCCACACACAAAAAGAATAATAAGTTGATGGCTCAATTCCTCACTAGGTTAATGGCAATGGAAGGAAAAACCAACAAAATTGACAATAAGCATCAATTCTACTCAATTCTCAAATTCATGCTTCAAAAATTCAAAGGTCATCAATCAATAATTTATAACAATTGAACTTTCCAAAATTCATTTATTCAAAGAAAAACATTAACTAAACCTAAACAAAAATAACTTAAAAGTAAAAATACAAAACACAAAATGTACCCCACACTTAAAAATTCACATTGTCCTCAATGTGAGCATGCATAAACTAAAAGAGAGTTAAGATGAAACCTAATTTCCATCGTTCCCATATACGATGTGTAGGGCTCCTTCCACCCATAATGCAGTTGCAGCCCATGACTGAGAGGATGAACAACATACAACATTGAAATGTGCCCAATGTATGGCAACCCCTAAATATTATTCCTTGAAGAGAAATTGTCCCAAAGGGACATGTGAAGGTTGCCTCGGGGTGATCCTCCAGTGCTATAGGAACGTGGTAATAAGTTTTGTCTTTGTGCAATATGGGCATATCAGATTTCTGCTCTTCCTTACCACCAAAAGTAGAAGGAATGACTTTTCGGGACTCTTGAAATTCAACCAAGGTTGGTTGAATCACTTTCTCATCTATTTTAACAATGTCAAGTCCCCTCTCAACAACCTCAGCATCTAAAATTAGTTTACACTCCTTAAGTTCTAAATTGGGCATTTCATGTTCTTCTTCTAAGGACATACCCATCTCAAACTTATTTTCAATATCTCCTTGGGAGTGCATGTCATAGATATCAGAAAGTTGCATACCTTGCTTCTCATCCTTCAAGTTACTTGGAAATGGATTTGATGGCCTATAAGGATTAGAAGTTTCATGCAACTTGGGTGAGGTTGATGCCTCCAAATTTTCCTCCTCCATTGATTGGCTTGGCTCCTCCATGTTGGGTAGTATCTCCTCACCATTATCTTCCTTATTAGTCCCTACATCAAAGGAATCACAAAAATTGTTATATATCACCTATTCACTCCTCAAATTTGTGATTACCTGGATTTGCTCCAATTGGCTAGGAGATTCCTCCTTTTGGTATGCTTGGGGTTGATGTGCCAGCTGCCCAGTTAGAGCGTCCAACCTCTTCTATGTTTCTTGTAAAGATTCAAACCTCAAGTTATCTTCCACTATGTATTGCTCGCATTGAGCTTGAAATTTCTCGGTATGCTGAATGAAGGGATTCAATCTTTCCTCCAAAGTGGGTTTCTTAGGTTGATCTACAGTTTGTGGGCTATTTTGATTAAAGTCATTCAATCTTTCCTCCAAAGTGGGTTCCTCAAGGTAATCTTGATTCATCTTGAGTTTTTGAATATAGGCATTTAACTTATCCTCCAATGTGGATTCCTTAAGGTGGTCTTGGTTTGAAAATTCTTCTTGAAAGTAAGGACCTCTCTGATAAGGCTGAAAAAATTGTTGAGGTGGAATGTACTGCTGGTTTTCCCAAGAAAAATTTTGGTGGCTTTCCAGCTTGGATTATAAGAATTGGAATATGTGTCATTACCTCCCATTTGCTGGAAACTTTGGTAGTCATATTCTTCCTTGTGCCATTCTTGGTATCATTCAAAACCAAATGAACATGTATTGGCACTATGTCCTTCATTGCCACATGCTGCACATACCATGTTAGAATTATAGTGCCTATCAAAAACTCCCCCGTACTGTGAAAACTGCATCTTTACAATAAAAAGAACACTTAACAATTTAAAGAAAAACGCACAAACAATTAAATAAAAAAATTCAAACACAATCAAACAAACAAATTTACAGAAAACAAACAAACAATTCAAAGAAAAACACATAAACAATTCAAAGAAAATAAACAAATATTCTTGATAAAAATAAAACTAAATCAACAGTCTTAATTATATTACTAGTATTGAAACCATTGTACCCGGCAGCGGTGCCAAAAACTTGGTTCGTTGTACCTAGTGCTATAGTAATACCACAGGTGCACAGGTCGCCCAAGTAATAAAGTAGTGAGTGAGTTATCGTTCCACTGAGGACAAGGCCAAGTACTAATGCAAATCTTAACTGTTGTTTAGCAAATTAATATTTTTGTGTGAAGTTTTGTAATTAAAGACAATTAACTTAAATAAATGAAAGTAAAGATAAATTGAGTGTTGTGTAAAAAGGATTGATGATAATGATACTATCCAGATATTGAATCCCCCCAGCCACAATTACATCACATAATAGAGTTGAATTGGCATTCCTCTAACTTAGACTAAAACCTCTCTCGAGTGAATTAATCCCTAATCACTAAGTAGAGTGTCGAAATCTCTTCTCAAACACAATTAAATAGGTCTTGCATTAAGAACAAGGAACTATAAACCAAAGAATCTTGTAGGTCTATCTCTAGCACCCCAATCAATCCTCAACCCTTATGAGTAAGCAATTCATATCAAGCTTTCTCAAGTAAATAATATGAAAATTGCAACCAATCAATAAGCATGCTATTATCAATTGGAAATAAATCATTAAGCATCATAAGAATAAAACAACTCCATCAATTAAAATTATCTAGTTATACAAATAAGCTAGGGTTCATCAATATCTAGATAGAGAATGATTTAGTTCATGTTCAATACACTTAATACAACAACAACAACAACAATAACATTAAAATGAATTAAAAGGAGAAAATAGAAAAACCCCTTTCAATGTAACTTCTTCAATCTCCAGGAGCTGCCAATGGAAGATGAAGATGGTGGAGAGGATGGAAATGGAGGATGAAGATGAAGAGTCAAGGAGAGTGTCACTCCCTCCTTGCCCAAACCGTGTATGCCCAGCCTCCTCCTCTCAAACCTTTCTTCTCTGTCTCTGTCTCCACCAAAAACATCCCAGCACTCCCAAAAACTGAACTCCTCTCTTTTTCCTCCTCTTCCCTTTTTATTTCACTCCAAAGCTCAAGCCCATGCTTCCAAATCACACCACTCTCCATTGTCTCCCACTTTCTTTTTGTTTAATCTTTCTTTCCATCAATTAGGCAAGCTTGTATCTTCTTTAATGGCAAAAGCAAAGTCCTTGTCTCCCAATTCGTGCAAAAGAATCAAGGTTTTTATAGGTGACACGGCCAAGCCATGAGTGGATTGGCTGTGTCTCTCATTTCTCCTTGGGACACAACCAAGCTAGTTGGACGTGTCCATCACTGCCTTCCTTCCTATCTTTTCTCTTTGGTCTCATGGGGTGACACGGCCAAGCTCCTGGCCGTGTCATGTGACACGGCCAGTGGCTTGGCCGTGTCACTTAGGTGTGTCACCTTATGTTCTTCATTTTTCCTTCTTTGCTTGGATCTTTGGCTAGGGTTGGGACACGGCCAAGCTTGTGGCCGTGTCATGTGACACGGCCACTAGCTTGGGCGTGTCACCTGCCAGTGTCAGCTTCTGCCTTCATTTTTCCTTTCTTTCTTGGTCTTCTTTGGTTTTTCTCCTTGGGTGAGACACGGCCAGTGGCTTGGCCGTGTCTCTTGGGTGTGTCAGCTACTGTCTTGCACTTCTTTTGAGTGACACGGCTAAGCTTGATTTGGCTTGGCCATGTCTTGCTTGATTCATGCTCTTTCTTCATTATTTTCATAATCCAAGGGAGTTTTTCCACTTTAACCTAAAACAAACACTTAAAAAAAACTTTAAACCAAAATCAAATGAAACATTAACTAAAAAAACAAAGAAATCCATACTAAAAATAGGTATAAAATGATCTCATCAAATACCCCACACTTAATTCCTTGCTTGTCCCCAAGCAAGGCTAAAATCAAAACAAACTAAACACAAAAATGTTGTCAAGTTCAAGAGTTATAAAATTGTATCAAGACTTCCCTATCCCTAAATTCACAATCAATATCAAATCGAACAAAATCGATACCAATGCAATTAAGTGGCTTTCCATGCATAACCTATGTTGTCACTCCCTCACCAACTCTTAGAAAGTGTTTGATCAAGGTGGTGTTTACACTTATAACAATCAATGAAAGATTATTGCCATAGGCTTGCTTATCTATAAAATCTCTACCACTTAATTACAATTAAGCATCAATCAAAAGGTCTTTCTTTGGGTTGTAATCGGGCTAAGGTAAAGGCGTGGCATTTAGGAAATGTGAGCTTAATCATTAAGTTAAAGAGCACTTCAAGAATTAAATAACCGGTCATATGTATAACCCAACGATCCCAAAACTCCTTCCTCTTATCTACCCCTTGACATTGACATAATTTTTCAAGGGAACTCAATTATTACATCTTGCAATGATTATTTCCAAACATATTCCAACCCTTTCAACAAAAAAAGCAATTATACTTATTATTTTTTTTTTCTTTTTATTTGATTTTTTTTTGCTTTACAATCTTAAACCTACTAAATTCAACCCCACACTTAATTCAACACAACACTTGGTCATAAACGCTCTTAAAATGCTTTTGACCTAATGAAAGGGTAAGAGACAAAATAGCATGATTCAAAGTTGGTAGTGTTGCGAAAATTGAAGAAAAGGAAAAACGAAATAGGCTCAAAATTGGCTAACTAAGGTTAAAAATAGGGTTGGTCTTTTTAAGCCAAAGTGGGTTCACCTAATTGCCTTAATCATCTTGATGCCTAATTGAAATTTTTATGTAATCTTAAAATGTATGTCAAAGTAAGTTCTAGCAAGTTATCAATCAAAGATGTCCACACACAAAAAGAATAATAAGTTGATGGCTCAATTCCTCACTAGGTTAATGGCAATGGAAGGAAAAACCAACAAAATTGACAATAAGCATCAATTCTACTCAATTCTCAAATTCATGCTTCAAAAATTCAAAGGTCATCAATCAATAATTTATAACAATTGAACTTTCCAAAATTCATTTATTCAAAGAAAAACATTAACTAAACCTAAACAAAAATAACTTAAAAGTAAAAATACAAAACACAAAATGTACCCCACACTTAAAAATTCACATTGTCCTCAATGTGAGCATGCATAAACTAAAAGAGAGTTAAGATGAAACCTAATTTCCATCGTTCCCATATACGATGTGTAGGGCTCCTTCCACCCATAATGCAGTTGCAGCCCATGACTGAGAGGATGAACAACATGCAACATTGAAATGTGCCCAATGTATGGCAACCCCTAAATATTATTCCTTGAAGAGAAATTTTCCCAAAGGGACATGTGAAGGTTGCCTCGGGGTGATCCTCCAGTGCTATAGGAACGTGGTAATAAGTTTTGTCTTTGTGCAATATGGGCATATCAGATTTCTGCTCTTCCTTACCACCAAAAGTAGAAGGAATGACTTTTCGGGACTCTTGAAATTCAACAATGTCAAGTCCCCTCTCAACAACCTCAGCATCTAAAATTAGTTTACACTCCTCAAGTTCTAAATTGGGCATTTCATGTTCTTCTTCTAAGGACATACCCATCTCAAACTTATTTTCAATATCTCCTTGGGAGTGCATGTCATAGATATCAGAAAGTTGCATACCTTGCTTCTCATCCTTCAAGTTACTTGGAAATGGATTTGATGGCCTATAAGGATTAGAAGTTTCATGCAACTAGGGTGAGGTTGATGCCTCCAAATTTTCCTCCTCCATTGATTGGCTTGGCTCCTCCATGTTGGGTAGTATCTCCTCGCCATTATCTTCCTTATTAGTCCCTACATCAAAGGAATCACAAAAATTGTTATATATCACCTATTCACTCCTCAAATTTGTGATTACCTGGATTTGCTCTAATTGGCTAGGAGATTCCTCCTTTTGGTATGCTTGGGGTTGATGTGCGAGCTGCCCAGTTAGAGTGTCCAACCTCTTCTATGTTTCTTGTAAAGATTCAAACCTCAAGTTATCTTCCACTATGTATTGCTCGCATTGAGCTTGAAATTTCTCGGTATGCTGAATGAAGGGATTCAATCTTTCCTCCAAAGTGGGTTTCTTAGGTTGATCTACAGTTTGTGGGCTATTTTGATTGAAGGCATTCAATCTTTCCTCCAAAGTGGGTTCCTCAAGGTAATCTTGATTCATCGTGAGTTTTTGAATATAGGCATTTAACTTATCCTCCAATGTGGATTCCTTAAGGTGGTCTTGGTTTGAAAATTCTTCTTGAAAGTAAGGACCTCTCTGGTAAGGCTAAAAAAATTGTTGAGGTGGAATGTACTACTGGTTTTCCCAAGAAAAATTTTGGTGGCTTTCCCAGCTTGGATTATAAGAATTGGAATATGTGTCATTACCTCCAATTTGCTGGAAACTTTGGTAGTCATATTCTTCCTCGTGCCATTCTTGGTATCATTCGAAACCAAATGAACATGTATTGACACTATGTCCTGCATTGCCACATGCTGCACATACCATGTTAGAATTATACTGCCTATCAAAAACTCCCCCATACTGTGAAAACTGCATCTTTACAACAAAAAGAATACTTAACAATTTAAAGAAAAACACACAAACAATTAAAGAAACAAATTCAAACACAATCAAACAAACAAATTTACAGAAAACAAACAAACAATTCAAAGAAAAACACACAAACAATTCAAAGAAAATAAACAAACATTCTTGATAAAAATAAAACTAAATCAACAATCTTAATTATATTACTAGTATTGAAACCATTGTCCCCGGCAGCGACGCCAAAAACTTGGTTCGTCTTGCCTAGTGCTATAACAATACCGCAAGTGCACGCGTCGCCCAAGTAATAAAGTAGTGAGTGAGTTATCGTTCCACTGAGGACAAGGCCAAGTACTAATGCAAATCTTAACTGTTGTTTAGCAAATTAATATTTTTGCTTGAAGTTTTGTAATTAAAGACAATTAACTGAAATAAATGAAAGTAAAGATAAATTGAGTGTTGTGTAAAAAGGATTGATGATAATGATACTATCCAGATATTGAATCCCCCTAGCCACAATTACATCACATAATAGAGTTGAATTGGCATTCCTCTAACTTAGACTAAAACCTCTCTCGAGTGAATTAATCCCTAATCACTAAGTAGAGTGTCAGAATCTCTTCTCAAACACAATTAAATAGGTCTTGCATTAAGAACAAGGAACCATAAACCAAAGAATCTTGTAGGTCTATCTCTAGCACCCCAATCAATCCTCAACCCTTATGAGTAAGCAATTCATATCATGCTTTCTCAAGTCAATAATATGAAAATTGCAACCAATCAATAAGCATGCTATTATCAATTGGAAATAAATCATTAAGCATCATAAGAATAAAACAACTCCATCAATTAAAATTATCTAGTTATACAAATAAGCTAGGGTTCATCAATATCTAGATAGAGAATGATTTAGTTCATGTTGAATACATTTAATACAACAACAACAACAATAACATTAAAATGAATTAAAAGGAGAAAATAGAAAAACCCCTTTCAATGTAGCTTCTTCAATCTCCAGGAGCTGCCAATGGAAGATGAAGATGGTGGAGAGGATGGAAATGGAGGATGAAGATGAAGAGTCAAGGAGAGTGTCACTCCCTCCTTGCCCAAACCGTGTATGCCCAGTCTCCTCCTCTCAAACCTCTCTTCTCTGTCTCTGTCTCCTCCAAAAACCTCCCAGCACTCCCAAAAACTGAACTCCTCTCTTCTTCCTCCTCTTCTCTTTTTATTTCCCTCCAAAGCTCAAGCCCATGCTTCCAACTCATACCACTCTCCATTGTCTCCCACTTTCTCTTTGTTTAATCTTTCTTTCCATCAATTAGGCAAGTTTTTCTCTTCTTTAAGGGCAAAAGCAAAATCCTTGTCACCCACTTGTCTCCCAATTCGTGCAAAAGAATCAAGGTTTTTATAGGTGACACGGCCAAGCCATGAGTGGCTTGGCCGTGTCTCTCATTTCTCCTTGGGACACGGCCAAGCTAGTTGGCCGTGTCCATCACTGCCTGCCTTCCTTTCTTTCTTTTCTCTTTGGTCTCATGGGGTGACACGGCCGTGTCACTTGGGTGTGTCACCTTCTGTTCTTCATTTTTCCTTCTTTGCTTGGATCTTTGGCTAGGGGTGGGACATGGCCAAGCTTGTGGGCGTGTCATGTGACACGGCCACTGACTTGGGCGTGTCACCTGCCAGTGTCAGCTTCTGCCTTCATTTTTCCTTTCTTTCTTGTTCTTCTTTGGTTTTTCTCCTTGGGTGAGACACGGCCAGTGGCTTGGCCGTGTCTCTTGGGTGTGTCAACTACTTTCTTGCACTTCTTTTGAGTGACACGGCCAAGCTTGCTTTGGCTTGGCCATGTCTTGCTTGATTCATGCTCTTTCTTCATTGTTTTAATCATCCAAGGGAGTTTTTCCACTTTAACCTAAAACAAACACTTAAAACAAACTTTAAACCAAAATCAAATGAAACATTAACTAAAAACACAAAGAAATCCATACTAAAAATAGGTATAAAATGATCTCATCACATTACTTTACAATTTTATTGTTATCAAAATTTGTACTGCTAAGCTTTTAGTTTAGCGCAATTGTAATTTACTTAAAGCGATTGTAATTTATCGCACAAGTGACAGGGATGATCCGGTAGAGCCGGAGAGTTTTACTATACCTAGTCGGGTCTAGGCTTGTGTTTATTGAGCTTGAAGTGTTTTTAGTTACATCAAGATTAGAGTCATTTGCAAGCATGTACATATTTGGTAGTATCATACATTTTGATATTGTGTATCTTATGTTTATGTTTTTAAAGTATATATATATTATAAATTATAAAGACTCTTTGGACAAATTGTATAATATGGGTTGTTTATATGTGTTTTGATATATATATATATGTATGTATATAAATAAATATTTTGAGAAAATATGGAGAAGTTGAGTAGTTGGGGTGGAAAGGTTTGATTTATTTTATTGGGAGTGTATTTTATGTAGGTTAAGTAATTATTGAAAATTTGGGACGTCCAAATTACAGACAAAACTCTGGGAAATTTTTTCTAGAGATTTTCTAATAAAATGCTTATCTTGAAACCTATAACTAAAAAGGAATAATTTATTACTACTTAAATAAATGTTTTTAAGTATGTGGGATCATAAGTTTGAAATGTGAAAATTTTTATTTTACTGTTGTAATATTTTTATACCGTATACACGTGTTTCAAATGAACTAGATGTATGTATTATATGTATATAGGGTATAAGTGTATTACAATATCAATATAGGTTTCTGATTGATAGTTCAACAATTGGTTTGGATCAAATAAATTTTGGATTGCTCATTTTATCTCTTGTTTTCCTTGCTACTATCTCTTTTGTTTTTTATTGCTTTTTCACTCACTGTGTCTTTTATTTTGCCTGTTCTTAGTTTCTGCTTCGTCTCCTTTTTCTGTGTTTCATTAAGTCCCTTTTTATAGTTAAATTAGGGTAACATTAGTGCTAATCATAAGATAAAAACTTGATTTGACTAGCAAACTTAGTAATTATCTTAAAAAAAGTGGAGTTTGATTAGGTTTAGGAGAAATTAAATGAATGGGTCAAACAAGCGAATTGGCCATGGACTCATGGGCAATTCGCCATGAATTAGAGCCAATTTAGGCCGATATGGTAATTTAGGTTTCTTAGGTTTTTTTTAATTGGGAATGGATTTGTTCGGGGGCCAAAATTAAGAGTCTACAATTAGTTACCTATTTATTTGGTATCATAAAGGTGCACATGGCTATCATGCTTTCGATACGCACACTAGTGCTTTAGTGAGTGGATTTGTTATGTTTTGATTTGTATGAACCCTCTCAATCTTCACATCTTGTTTACCAATGATCTCTTTAATGAAATGATACCGTCTAAGTACATATTTGGATCATTGATGAGACTATGGTTTCTTTTCTTATGCAATGGCTCCATTTTTGTCATAATACAAGGATATTAAATCAACAATACTAGAGACCACTCCTAAAACAGTGATGAACTTCTTGATCTATACAACTTTTTTGGCTACCTTAGATGTTGTTATTTATTGAGCTTTCATTGATTAATAAGTAATTGTATCTTATTTCAAATCTCTTCCAACTAACTACACAACCACACAATGTAAACACATAGCCAAACTATGATTTGGAGTTATCCTTATGAGACTTAAAACTAGCATCCTTATACCTATGTACCATTAATTCCCCATCTCCATAAATTAAGAACACATTAATCCTTAGTCATTCTCAAGTACTTGAAGATATTTTTTATAGTCATCCAATGCCCTCTAACTGGGATCAAATGGATATTTGTTTGTGACATTCAAAGCATATATTATATCAAGTCTAATACATAACATAGCATGCAAGATAGATCCACTAACCAAGGCATATGGCTTGCACATGTGATCCTTTCTTCTTGTTTCTCTATATATATAGACATAAAAAGGCTTATCCCATAGATCATGGATAAGAATCCTCTCTTGGGTTAATCTAAGCTAGACCTTTTTAATATTTTATCTATGTACACAAATTGGACACACCTAGTAACATTTTAGATCTATCTCTATAGATCTTGATTCCAAAATATAGTTGTTTCTTCAAGGTCTTTGATGGAGAATTTCTTGAATAGCCATATGTACTAATTGAAGAAAAGAGACATCTTTTCCTATGAGCAATATATCTTTTATATATAACAATAAGAAAATAATTGCACTCCCATTAACCTTCTTATATATATAGCTTTTCATCCATATTTTGTGAAAAACTAAATTTTTTTATTGTCTCGTCAAAATAGTTTCTCAAATTTCTAGAAGTTTGCCTTAATCCATAAATTAATTGCAAGTTACATGCCTTGTTGGTGTCACTACATGTGAAATTCTCAAGTTATGTCATGTACACACCCTTAATAGGCTTATTTTGGTTTCCACCTTCATATTGACTTTTGTTGCTGAAGATTTAGTAGCTTAGAGAAAATATCAACAACTAACTCTAGAGTTTGGCTTTGTTTTGAAGGGGAGTCTATTTATTTATTTTGATCTTCAATTTTTTTCTAACCAGAGTCCAGCCTCACTCCCAATCCAATTTTGTTGTTGTTATGTTTTTGGCCCTCTCTTTTGTTCTTATGCGCTTCAAGATTATCTTTTATTTTTCAGAAAAAAATTAATCCTTCTTTGGCTACAATTGTGAATCTTCAATCATGTTGCTCCCTCATTTTGGATATCCTTGGACAACATCCAAGGGAGGCGACTCATTGGTGACCATTCAATTCCAGCTCATTCTCATTAATATATCTGAGTTTTTTTTTTGTTTCTCTGATGTCCCATTTAAGGATACTTTATCCTTCTTTTCCCTCAACTTTCTATGTTTTTACATATGCCAAATTATGAATGGAATTTATGGTTTAAGGAAGTTAATCCCTTCAATCAAGTTAGTCTACTCTTGTTTAAGAGTGACTTCAAAGCTTTGATCTTTGTTCTCTTTTTAGGCCATTTTCTTTTATCATTCTATTTGGAGATGCTATGTCTTTATTGTAAAGTTCCATGGAATAGGAAAAAGATTGATTACCTTCTGTATGATCTTGTGGCTTTGCCTATCAAGAAGTTATATACTTCTTTTATCTTTTAATGATATTATCTTTTTATTTGTTAAAAAAAATGATGAATACTTAACCTTATAGGTTGATTAATACCTAGAGGGTGTCTGGCTTAGCTTGTAATATCCCAAACTATGCCCAAAATTTTTGGAATGATTATTGTTGAAATTGGATTAAATGATATAAAGTATATATTTATGATTAAGTGGTAAGAGAGGAAAGAGAAGTGTGTATATGTTGTATATATAGAGATATATACAACATATACAAGTCAACTTATTAATGGTCAAAGGGGATATTTTGGTTATTTTATAAATGGAAATTAAATTAAGTGGAAGATGATATTTATAATATTTTATTATTTTAATTGCTTGGTGGATATTAAAAGAGAGGTTGACTTTATCTTTCTATCATCTTCTTCTTCTTCTTTCTTATGCTTAGCCGGCCATCACCATTAACAAGAGGGAAAGAGAGATTCTGTTCTTCCTAACTCAAGATTTGAGGGTATTTCAAGTGATCAAGTTGGAATTCTAAAGATTTTCTTCACTTTTGGTAAGTTTCCAACTTGTTTCTTTAGTTTTCTTTTGAGTTTGTGAATTGAGGTTGGTGAATGGTTGTTGTTGATATGTGTATGTTTAATTTTGATGTGTTTGAGATTGTGTTGTCTATTTGACATTGATTTTAGGGTTGGTTTGAAGGAAGGTTAAGTTTGGTGATGGAAAGCAAGTGTTGTGGTTTGTGTATGTGTTGAATTGTGAAGATGGTTGTGATTGTGTTTTGAGATATGTATTGAGTTGTTTTGGTGTTTATGCAAGTTTAGTATGGTTTATTGATGGTTTTGGGTAAGATTGTTTGGAGTGTAAAAGGGTAAAGTATGATGTTTGTTGGATGTAGTATTGTTGGTGCCGGAATTAGAATTTTTGGCTTGACACGCCCATGAGCATGGCCAAGTCTTTGAGTGTGTCAATGGTTCTATTTTTAGGGCTTGTGACACTAGCAGTGACACGCTCATGTCACTGAGTGTGTCATAGCTTCTGTGTTGAGGGAGGATTGACATGACCAGTGACACACCCATGTCATACGAACCAGCCACGAGGCAAGGATCCATTGGTGCTTCCAAATAGGCCATTGACTAGGAGCAGAGCTAAGAAGTTTAGAGTAGCTATGGGATTGCATATTGTTGTGCTCGAATTACTCTACCACAAAGCATCACTCGTAAGTATATGAGGTAGCTGTAGCAAAGGTGATCGCCCCAAGGTCGTCTCACAAGGAAGCTAGATAAGCTTTGGACTGATGAATTGATTCACTTAATAGAATGGTCTAGGGTTTGCACTTCTCTACTACTTATATGTATGAACGGTTATTCCTCTTAACTAATTTAATTTCAAAGATTAAATCTTAAGCAACTTAATTAATCGAATCAAGGAAATAAGCTCTCGCATTCAAACCTCTCTCAAATAATCTTGTTACAATTGAAATAATCTTTTCCTAGGTTATATCTCTAATTCACCTAAGTCCCTAATTGAATTGTTCCAGCATTAGACTTCATTTATCAATCCATCATCTAATACCTAAAACACATAATTGGTGGCTAATCAATTATATATTAACAATAATCCATTCAATCAAGGCTAAAGAAATAATTAAGTTAAGAGTAATAACCAATTCATACAATCATAGCAGATCCATACAAACCCTAGACTAGATCAAATTAGTTCATAATGCTATCAAACATACTCATCTCATTAAAATTCAAAGAAATCAATTTAGACATAGAAGAATTCATGAGTACAATTCCAATGAAATTAAAGAGATAAAGTTCGAGAACAAAACCAAATTACAAACTCCCTTAGCTCTTGAAGAATCTCTTATTCAGAACTTACTCGAAGAATGTATCAATGGCAAGAAAAAATCTAATCTAAGCTAGTTTAATCAAAGTGTAATCAAAATATCAAAGAAAACAAGATATCAAAACCCTAATGTTCTTTGACGGCTCAATCTAAACTCAAACTCTCAACACCCACTCTCAAAACCCTAACTTTAATATTTATACGAAACCTCCGCTCCAAAAATTGTCGTTCTCTTTAATCCATGAGTGATACGGCCAAGTTGGGGGAGACACGGCCGTGTCTGAGGTTCTTGGAGGGACACGGCCACAAGCTTGGCCGTGTCCCCTGAAAGTGTCTTCTACTGCTTGATTTTCATCTTTCTTTTGCTTTGGACTTGAGTGTGACATGGCCAAGCTCAAACAACTTGGCCGTGTTGGACAATTTTGGAGGGACACGGCCACAAGCTTGGCCGTGTCCCTTGCTTGTGTCACCTTCTGTGTCTTGGTCTTCTTCCTTAGCTTGGTATGGGACACGGTCAGTGGCTTGGCCGTGTCCTCTACATGTGTCAGCTACTGTCCATTTTTTCCTTCTTCTTGGTTCCTTGGCTTTTTAACCTAAAACAAAACTTGAAACAAACTTTAACAAGAAGTAAATAAATATTAACCAACAAAACATGACACCACACTTAAAACTAGGACAAAAATAATAAAAACACTAAAATAAATTAAAACTACCAAAATTAATGAAAACACTAAATAAACTGATTGAAACTACCAAAATACCTAAAGAAAACAATAATCATCATAACAAATAAGATATGTGACATTGCTAGAGTATTATTTGTTTCTATTTCTTGTTTGAGCTACCGTTTTGATTATGTGACATTGCTAGAGTATTATTTGTTTGATTCTATACTCTGGTTGATATAATCATGTGACACAAAATTTTCTTGTGTTCCCTCCAAAATTGTCAAGTTTCTTTCTAGGTGTCATTCTAGGATTTAGGTACTAGTTCCCTTGAACGTGCTTGGTGATTGATTTGTGATCCTTTTTTCTAAAGTGCAATCGAAGAATTAGCGAAGGTGAGGTAATGAGTAGCAATTCTAGTAGAGATAAAAGCATAGTTGTTGAGAAAGAAGAGATGAGTATCCGGGATATTACAGATGATCTTGAGACGTACAAGCAAGCAAATGAGGGCAATATGGAAAGAATAGCAAATACATTGGCCAGCTTGCAGCAGTCCATGGAATGCTTAATGCAAGCACAACAACCTGCTCCAATAAGGCTACCACAGAGAATTCTACAACCAGCAAGAGCTGAAGAGAGAGAAGAGCTAGTTAGGAGGAGGGCACCAAGAGGTGCATATGAGAGAGGCCGTGTGCTGATTATGGATTTGAAGAAGGAGAGGCTGAAATTTATCAAGCACCTATCAATGATAATGATTTGACTTCCATCAAAATGAAGGTTCCTTAATTTAGAGGGAACAACAATGCTGAAGAATACATTGAATGGGAGTGCAACGTAGAGCAAATTTTTGAGTGCCATAATTATTCTGAAGAAAAGAAGTCACACATAGTAGCTGTGGAGTTCGAGGGTTATGCAACATTCTGGTGGGATCAACTAAAATCCACTAGAAGAGGCAAGGGGTTGAGAGCCGTACCCACATGAGAGGAGTTGAGAGATCTGATGAGGCAGCGATTTATCCCTTCTCATTATTATAGGGATCTTTATAATCGCTTAGCACGACTGGTGCAAGGTGGCAAGAGTGTAGAAGAATACCACAAGGAGATGGAGATGATCATGGCTAGAGCTCATATTGAGGAAGATGAACAATGGATGATGTCTAGATTTCTTGGAGGACTGAATCAGAATATTGCAAGTGAGTTGGACATGTATGATTACAATACCATGGAGGAGATGGTTGATAAATCTATGAAGATAGAGAGGAGGTTAAAGAGCAAGAGTTCCACCAAACTTGGCTATGGGAGACCACAAAATGTGTTTGGGAGTAATTCGGCCTATAGGGGACCCCAATATAGTGGTAGGGCAAATTCAGCCAATAGGGGTGAAGAGAAAGGGGAGTTCAAGAATTCATTCCAGAAAAGCAATGCTACAACCTCCAGTGGAAAAGGGCCATCTAGTGGTCCAAATAAGCAAACAGGTACGCCTAACACTACCACTCCTAGTAGGGAGATTAAATGTTTTAAGTGTTTAGGGAATGGGCATATTGCATCCCAATGTCCAAATAGAAGAGTTATGATTGCTACTGCTGATGGTGATGTTGTGTCTGATTCTGAACCTAGTGATGATGATAATGATGATGTTGGGAACTTTGATTCTCCTATATATGATGATGTTGGTAGTGATGAGCATGTTGATTGTACTTTGTTAGCTGAGCGTGGTGAATTGTTAGTTGCTAGGCGTGCATTGAATATGCAGGTGAAAGAGGAAAGTCTAGTACAGCGTGATAATATTTTTCATACTAGATGCTTAATGAATAGTAAGGTTTGTACACTTATTATTGATAGTGGGAGCTGTACTAATGCTGCAAGTACTACTATCGTTGAAAAATTGGGGTTAGAATGTATGAAGCATCCCAATCCTTATAAGTTGCAGTGGTTTAATGATAGTGGTGAGGTGAAAGTAACTAAGCGAGTAAGGGTACCATTTTCAATAGGCTGGTACAAAGATGAAGTTGATTGTGATGTAGTTCCTATGCAAGCTGGACATATGTTGTTGGGCAGACCGTGGCAATATGATCGGAGAGGGTAACATGATGGGTTTTCTAATAGGTACACATTTACCTATGAAGGAAAACAGGTCACTCTTGTTCCATTATCACCCCTATAAGTGTATGAAGATCAAAGAAAGATGATTGAGAAAGAGAGGCAAGTTGGGGCTACCAATTCAAAAATTAAGGGGAGTTTAAGAGAACATGATAAGGTGAGTGAGAGTGAAAATCAAATGGGATAAGAGGCCAGAAAAGAAACAAAACAAATAAATGGCCCATTGGTGAGAGAAAATAAGAAAGAAGGTAGAGCAAAACAAACTTTTTATGCAAGAGCGAGAGAGGTTAATTTTGCAATGTCTATTGGGTAGCCATTATTGCTCATTAGATACAAAGAAACTTTGTTTGCTGACACTAATGTTTCGCTTGATAGTTTGCCTTCTAGTTTTGTGTCTTTGTTGTAGGATTTTCAGGATGTGTTTCCAGATGAATTACCTAGTGGATTGCCACCGCTAAGAGGAATTAAGCATCAAATAGACTTCGTGCCTGGTTCTACCATCCCAAATAGACCAGCTTACTGGAGTAATCCAATGGAAACGAAAGAGATGCAAAAGCAAGTATATGAGTTACTGGAGAAAGGGCTGATTAGAGAGAGTTTGAGTCCGTGTGCTGTTCCTATGTTGTTGGTTCCAAAGAAGGATGGCACATGGAGAATGTGTGTTGATTGTAGGGCTGTAAATAAGATCACAATGAAGTATCGGCATCCTATACCACGACTTGATGACATGTTGGATGAGCTGCATGGTGCCAGGTATTTTTCTAAAATTGATCTTATGAGTGGATATCATCAAATTCGTATGAAACCTGGTGATGAATGGAAAACATCATTTAAAACTAAATATGGTCTATATGAGTGGTTAGTAATGCCTTTTGGGTTGTCTAATGCACCTAGTACTTTTATGAGACTAATGAACCATGTTTTGAGAGCTTATTTGGGCAAATTTGTTGTAGTCTATTTTGATGATATTCTGATTTATAGTAAGACTTTGGATGACCATGTTGAGCATGCTAGGCTAGTTTTAGAAGTATTGAGAAATGAAAACTTATATGCCAAGCTTAAGAAATGAACATTTTTCATAGATAGGCTTGTGTTTCTTGGTTTTGTTGTGAGTGCGCAGGGCGTTGAAGTAGATGAAGAGAAAGTGAAAGCTATAAAGGAGTGGCCTACTCCAAAGAGTGTGACGGACGTGAGGAGCTTTCATGGATTGGCTAGTTTCTATAGGAGGTTCGTGAAGGAATTTTCTACTATTGCAGCACCGTTAACTAGCATAATCAAAAAGGAAGTTGGGTTCCAATGGGGAGAGGAGCAACAAAAAGCCTTCGACTGCCTGAAAGGGAAGTTGACATCTTTCCTATTTTATCATTACCTAATTTTGAGAGTACATTTGAGATTAAGTGTGATGCTTCTGGTGTAGGTATTGGAGCTGTGTTGATGCAAGAGAAGAATCCCATAACCTATTTTAGTGAGAAACTCAATGGTGCACAATTGAACTATTCCACTTATGATAAGGAGTTGTATGCCTTGGTGAGAGCATTGGACGTGTGGCAGCACTACCTCCTTCTAAAGGAGTTTGTGATACATACGGATCATGAGTCCCTCAAACACTTGAAGGGACAAGGTAAGTTGAACAAGAGGCATGGTAAGTGGATAGAATTTATAGAACAATTCCCTTATGTTGTTAAATACAAGCAAGGAAAGGATAATATAGTGGCTGATGCGTTGTCTAGAAGATATACATTACTATCTATGTTGAGTTCTAAATTGCTTGGTTTTGAGTATGTTAAGGACTTATATGTAGGTGATGTTGATTTTGGCAATGTGTATGTTGCATGTGAACATGGAGCTTTTAATTCATTTTATAGGCATGATGGATACTTGTTTAAGGGAAATAAATTATGTGTGCCTAAATGTTCCATGCGTGATTTTCTTGTGTTAGAATCTCATTATGGGGGATTGATGAGACATTTTGGGGTAGCTAAGACTTATGATATCTTGTTTGAGCATTTTTATTGGCCGTCTATGAGTAAGGATGTTGAGAGATTGTGTTCTGCTTGTATTGCTTGTAGACAGACGAAATCTAAGTCTATGCCTCATGGTCTATATATGCCTTTACCTGTACCTAGTTCACCTTGGATTGATATTAGCATGGATTTTGTGCTTGGATTGCCTAGAACTAGAAAAGGTAGGGATAGCATTTTTGTAGTTGTTGATAGGTTTAGTAAGATGGCACATTTTATTCCTTGTCATAAAGGTGATGATGTGATTGTTGTAGCTGATTTGTTCTTTATAGAAGTGGTTTGACTACATGGGGTGCCTAGGACTATTGTGTATGATAGAGATGCTAAGTTTTTGTCCCATTTTTGGAGAGTTTTGTGGGGTAGATTAGGAACTAAGCTTTTGTTTTCTACTACTTGTCATCCACAAATAGATGAGCAAATAGAGGTAGTTAATCGTACACTTGGTACATTGTTGAGAGCTATAGTGGGAAAGAATTTGGCTGCTTAGGAAGATTGTTTACCTTTTATTGAGTTTGCTTATAATCATTCTATTCATTCTTCTACAGGTTATTCGTCATTTGAGCTTGTTTATGGTTTTAACCCATTAACTGTACTTGATCTTATTCCTTTACCTTCACATGAGCTTGTTAGTTTAGATGGAGACAGGAAAGCAGAATTGGTGAAGGCTATGCATGAGAAAGCTCGAGTTAATATGGAGAAAAAGAACAAGTCATATTCTGATCAAGCGAATAGAGGACGCAAGAAGATAGTGTTTGCTCCTGGGGATTGGGTTTGGGTACACTTCCGAAAGGAGAGTTTTCAAAATCAAAGGAAGAATAAGCTTGATGCACGTGGTGATGGTCCATTTCAAGTGTTGGCAAAGATAAATGATAATGCATACAAGATAGACTTGTTTGGTGAGTATGGTGTTAGTGCTACTTTTAATGTGTCTAATTTATCTCCTTATGATGATGCAGATTTGAGGACAAATCTTTTTGAAGAGGGGGAGAATGATACGAACTAGCCACGAGGCAAGGATCCATTGGTGCTTCCAAATGGGCCATTGACTAGGAGCAGAGCTAAGAAGTTTGGAGCAGCTATGGGATTGCATATTCAAGATCAAATTTCAAAGGAAGTGACTGAAATGGCAATGGAAAAGTACACAATAGAGCTTGAAGAAGGCACACCAAAGCTGATTATGATGCTTAGTGTGAATATGGAAGCTAAAGGCTAGCTAAAGAGGTCCAACGTGCAAGAAAGGTCCATGGGGGTTCATATACAGCATTAGGAAGTAATTTAAGGCCCATGGACAGCCCAAATAGCGTGGGGCGTGTTCTTATTTTGAAGGAATTTAGTTTGGCCGAATTTTGGCATCTTTTTGGCACATGGGATGTGTGGTCCCCTATTTAGTTATTTCAGAATATTAGTTTGTTTCCATACTTTCTATTTTCCTTAGTGGGTTAGGGTTTTGACTTTAATTGGGGCATGGTTGCCTAGATGATTATGAGAAAATGAGAATGGAATTGTTAATGAAATAATAAAAGAATTGTGTGTCTAATGTGTTATTCAATTTTCAGAGTTTTATTATTGGTGACATGCCTAAAAGTAATAATCCCTTGAAGCTGGGTTGGGCTTGGTCCTTGAAGCCAAGTTGGGTTGATGCTTAGCTCCCCTTGAAGCTTGGTTGGGCCTAGTTCTTAAAGCCTAGTTGGGATGTTACATATGAGATGTTTCTCATTGTGATAATGAATCGCCTACGGGCTTGATAAATGTGATTATTAAACCAAAACAGTAACTCTGGAAGTTGAATGACATATTAGTTTCTTTTGGGCCCATGTTTGTCTTTGCTTTAATGTGAACTATGAATGATGAAACAAATGAATAACACGATGAGATTTAATGTTATGAAAAATTGCATTCTTGAATATTGCTTCTAAGGCTTGAAAGTGTGACATTGCATTACATTGAAGTACATTGTGATTGTGGTTAGTACCACTAAGCCGTTGGCTTAGCACGATTGTGGTTCATCGCGCAGGTGACAGGATAGAACCGGAGAGTTCAGCTAGACCGAGTTGAATCTAGGCTTGTGAAGTGTTGACTGTGGACTTCAAGATCAGAGACGAACTGCCAAGCATGTATAAACTCTATATTTTTGTATTTATGCATTTTGATGTATATATATGTAAATGCCACTACATTTTCAGCTGTTTAATAAGCAAATGTTTTATCTATTAGGTTCTATAATATAACTTAAATGTTTTAAGTTTTCGCATATTGTTAAATAGAAATATTGGTTTGTTTTCACATAGACTGTGACATCCTTGTATCCGGTATACGTGTATTACATATTGAGAGTATATGTGGTGTACGTATAAGGGGTATAGGGGTGTTACATAGCTTATGAGTTGGTCAAACCAGCTTATATACTCTAAATTTAAGCTGAAATATTTGTTTAGATAATTTTATGAGCTTATAAATCCAATTTACAAGTTAAAAAGAAAAGTTAGGAGATACCAGCTTATCATTTTGGTGCTTAAAAGTGATGTAGACCCTTATTTTTGACCAGTCCGATCCAAAATAATTTATGTGTTGTCTAATATATTTTAATTAGTCCAAAATAATTTTTTTATCTTAATTAAATAATTTTTGCTTCATTATCTAATTTTTATTAATAAAAATAAAAAAATAAAAATGGCGGCGAAAAATCGGCAACCATTTTTTTGTCGCCGAAAGTCAGCGGGCCCGAGGGCATTTTGCCCGCAAGAGTTTTCTGCGGGCGAAATGGCCTGCAGGCCTATTCCCTGTCCACTGCCGCAGCCAACTGCGCCATATTTTTTTCGCCAGAGCAATTTTTCCTGCTGCAGATTTTTTTCGCCAGCACAATTTTTCCTGCGGCATTTTTTTTTGCAAGCGAAATTTTCCGATGCAAATTTTTCGAAACCTAATACAATTAGGTTTTGGTTTCCTTTTCTTATTAAATATGGTATACCGTGAGTAACTAGGAAAAAATCAATGAAAAAACCTCTATAAAAAACAACACAAAAGGGGAGAAAAATTGGGACGAAATTGAGAATTGAAAACCGAAATTAAAAGGGAAAACTGGGAAACTTGAAAAAGGCCTTCTGGCAGTGAATTGAGGGGGACTTTTTTGGAGAGAAGCTGTGAAGGGAATTCAAGAATTCAAAGGCAACAAAGCTTGCCTTTATTTTTGTTCATCCAAGAAGAATTATTTGTTGGAGGAACTATCAAAAGGAGGTATGTATTAAATTCTTTGGTTATATTTTTCACAGTAGCTAAAATTATGAAATTGTGTTTGTCAAAATCAAAAAACCTTAGAACTTTAATTTAGTTTTTCTAAAGTTAAAAACCTTATTTCGTTGCTTTATTTTCCAAAAGATATAAAATTGTTATTTTCACTTCTTCAAAACTCCAAAACCCTAATTTACTTTCTAAATCATCAAAAACCCTTAATCATAATCTGTTACTTTCCAAAAGCCTTAAAAACTACCTTTTTGCATTTATAAACTTTAAATCATTTGTTTATTTTCATAAAACTCCCTAAAATTATCAATTGCTTTTTCCAAATTCTAAAATTCTAAGATCACTTGAAACCTTAATTCAAAGCTTCTAAAACTCTAATTCAATTCCTAAACACAAAATAGTAAACCCTAACCCCTTAAAACCTTAAACCTTAATTTTTTCTAAATCCTAAATTCTTTAAAACTTTAAAAAACCAGAAAAACACAAATGTTTAATTTTACACAGTAAGCTTGAAATCATCATTTAAAATCACAAATGAAAAGTTTTTTAAAGTGCACAATACCCTATTTTCATGATTTCACCATTCAAACCTTAATTTGTTTAATCAAAGAGTCTTACTAACCTTTTAAAACATAAAACCTTAATCTATTTTAATTCCATAAAAAAGTCACAGTAGCCTAATTCTATGAATTCCAAAACCTTAAACACATGAAATAAAGAGCCCTAAATGGAAACAGTAGCTATAATTGGACTTTTATTTGCTTTATTTAATTCTTTATTTGATTATGCTTTAATTTATTTAAATTCAATACTTGGTTTATTTTATTTATCATGAATGGATGTTTACTTTTTATTGATATTTAGTACCTTTGATGAATGATTTATTTATTATGAATGGTTATTTACATTTATCAACTTATTTAAATTTCTAAATGTTGTAAGAGGTATGTTTCTACTTGGTGGGTACCTCATTAGTTAAATATCATGTAATTTAATTTGCTTTTCTATTTTAGAATCTATGTAAAGGACATGTTTCTACCTTTCGGTAGGTGTCCTATTTAGGCATGTGATGTAAGGACATGTTTCCATCTTCCCTTCGGATAGGTGTCCATTTATTTGTTTTGCTTGGACCTTGCTTTGATTTTAATATATTGATGCTTTCTTTTAATTATTGTGTGTAATATGGATAATATTGTTATATTTAAGAACTTTATAATATTAAGACCTGTAAAGGAGGTCGGTTCCAATGAACCGGACGTTGTGGGGGGTGCTGGGCCATTTCTCACATTCCCCACACGTACCCAACTTTTTGAACCCATTAAGGGGTTGGAGATTCCTTAGGAATCAAGTCATCCACCCCTTTCTTTTTTCTCGGCCCGTCCGGGTAGCGACTTCATTTTCTTCAGACTTAGGTCCGTGTTCTCTAAGGCCCCGAGCCTAAACAGTGTCGAAGTCGCAAGAACCATTCCACCGGCAATGAGGGTGAAAATCCCCGCTCAAAAGTGATTAACTTATAAGCTAGTTTGACCAAATAATTTACTTTATTATCCGTATTTATTTTAATCAATGCTTTTAATACTATAACTTTATATCTTTTTTAGTTATTTTAATAATAAATGTACTTATAAATTATTTTTTACCAAACAAATTAAGAGTTTATCAACCACTTATAAGCACTTAAAATAAACACGTAACTGTTTACAATTTTAAATGCTTATAAGCCAAAGCTAATTTTCATAAGCTAAGTCAAACACCCTCCTAATAATATTACCCTCGAAGGGAAAATAATCACTACTCATACCATAATTAAAAATACATTCTATCCATTATTTTGCATACACCACCATATGGCTCTATGCCTAAGAGTCAACAACGAATAAAATTTACTAACTTGGATATGCAGTAGTTATTTTTTAGTTATCCCACATATTTTTTCACTTCTATCTGTTTAATGGTCTAAGTATAAGATTAATTTTATTCGAGATGTAGTTTGTAGGTTAAAGCCCATTTGCCCATCCCCAAAAGTATATTTAGTAAGATTTGAACTCTTATCACTTTCCACAAACTTAACTTTACTTTAAGTAACTTAGCTACCCCTACTTAGCTTTACTTTAAGCAACTTAGCTACTCCTACTGGATATGCAGTAGTTATTGTTTTCAGTTCTCTTATTATTTTTGTAGTCCTCCAAAGTCTATAGCATTGCCACGTCACAAAATCTTCTCTTGGTGATCTTAGTAGTCATGCAAGTCAAAGAATAAATAGCAAATTGGTTTTATTTAACAATTTGCAATGTAATCTCTGTCTACTGAGCCTTTAATAAATTAAATAATAACAATAATTCAAAAGTTAGCATCATGTACGAAAATGAAACTTTAATTAACGGAAAGGTCTCTAGTTCTACGGCATATATAGGACATCAAAACAGCAATACCTTAATCAATACAGATTATAATAATTGATATAATCAAGTATGAAATCTTAAATTCAATCAGCAAGCTCTCGAGTACATCTGCACCACTGATTATATGATACTTGGAGATTTGGACAATCTGAGGCAGATATGGTGAAATCTAGTAGCTTGTCAAAATAATTTCTTGATCATTTGCAGGTAATGTGGGTATCACTTCTTCCATTGCGTTCTCTACTTCTATCCTTTCGAAGCTCGTCAAGAAAGGATATGATAGACCGTTGTTTGGATGGCAAAACAATGGAATCCACAGTACTGATAGTCTGAACTTCACTTGCATCGAAACTTCAACCTTACTGGCCGTTAGATCTCCAATTAATATAGCTACATTTTGAAAAAATAATAATAATAAATACAGATTATTATTTTTCTATAAAAGATATAAGAGTTATTATTTGTAAATAAAGTTAAAAAAAGAACTCTAATTCTAATTAAGTGATCAAATTAAAATTCCTAGCTTGTTCATGAATAATATTCAGCTTAAAATGATTTGATATTATCTTTGATCATATGACATTATTCTACACTATATTAGTAAAAATATATGAAGATAGCGCAATCAAATGAGACAAGGTAATACTATATTAGTTTTTCTTTTTAAATCGTAAAAGAAGAAGAGAGAGACCTGAGATCTTGACAATGTAGCCCTGGACCCTGGGGTTTGCAGTGAAAGCCAGAGAAGCGAGACTCGATGCAAAGCTCCATTGTACCATACTTCGTCCCCAGCTCCATAGGCTCGAAGTTTGTTGGTTATCCAAAGTAATTCTTGTGCCAACTTCTCCGCCACCACATCATTTGCGCCTTCAAAACCCAATCGCGGCCTTTTATCCAACTCCCATGTTCCTTTTCCTACTACTTGCAAGACGGTGCTTAAGCAGTAATTCATCACTTTAACGCAGTAAGATATGTAAGATCCCATGGGAAGTGTTCTTAAGAAACGTGATGTCCAAGTGCTAGAATCATCTGTGACCTGCTGCTGCTGAAGGGATCAATACAGAATGCTCAATGTGCGCGCGAATGCTGAAGATAGTGCTGTCCGATTGACCTCTACGAGTTCCACGTGGCCGTCCCGAAAGTGACCATCCATGATCTTATCAGCCAATGCCATTGCAAATTGGTATTTTCTTGAGGTGGCAGGTATGCAGTTCAGTAATCCAAGGATCTGCATGCTCCCACACATTAAACAATCTAATTTTCATCTTATATTAATAGAATTTATTTAATTTTTCATTTTTCTTTTATTTATATTGAATTTGATTCTTAAAAAAAATTAATTTAGAAAAGTGCATAATGAGCAAAATTTTAACGTGGCTTCGAATCAAGTATGAAACCCTGCATGATACCTACTTGTGAAATGGTTTTGTAAGGTTATTAGAGATGTGTATGTTTGGCAGGATATCAATCTCACCGCTCTGAATATCTTTTTTTTTTTTTAAATGGTCATCTTCCAGTATATCATCATTGCTTTGTCTGGAAGTAAGCTTTACAGGCGGTCCTCTTAACATTACTGCATGAAAAGCCACATGTGTTCTATAGTTATTTAAACAATGAAACGTGGCATGTTATCTCCTGTGTCACATCTATTGGATATCGCATACATCTATTTTTAAGTTAGTGCACCTGCGCTTAAATAATTTATTAAAATATTTTTCCTATTTTGAATATCTTTAAATATATTACATCACTATATATGTTATGTGAATTCTACAAATATATTTTATTTTGATATCATAATATGGTTAACTTTTTAAAAACTATAATACGTATAATACATAGCCCTTCTATCTATTAATTAAAATTCATACCCATTCTCACGCAAAAATTCAGAATTTTTATTTTTAATATTTTATTGTTATTAGAGTTACTAATGATACTAATTATTCTAGAATAGCATTACTGATTGTAATTAAATAAGATATTGAGGACATTATAATACAACCATCCATTAAAAAAAAAAACTTAAAAACAATGACAATGGCCGTAAAAAAGTGAAATGCGTACTTCCGAGTTCCGAGAGAAAATGATATGGCCGTACATTTGAAACCCAACAGTTAGAAACACTGTAAATTCCTCAAAATTTAATTTAAAAAAGAAGATGAATTATTTTTTGGACCAGCTCACAAGCACCTCAAGCGGGGCTCAACTTAGTTATAATTGGGCTGCTCAGCAAGTACCGCAAGCAGTGCTCAAGTTACTAGTTAATTAGCTCCCTAAAAGCAATTCCACTGGAGAATAAATATTATAATTATATACCCAATAATGGATAAACAAAGAACCTTTTTGATGGTTAAAAGAAGAATAAAAAATAGTAATTAAATAGTAAAAAAAGAAACAAGAAAGCAACATATATTAACTAATTCTCTATCATTGGATGTCAATTTTAGAATTATGTAAATATAATTGTGGAATTTTATGATTAATTAAAAAAATCTCATGTAAAAGTAACGGTTGAGTATAATTCATGAGCTAATTAAGTATGCTTACATGTGTGAGCAATCTACCAAGTGCTTGAACAGAAGGTCCATCAAATTCGCCTTGAAGAATCATCAAATCCAATAACGAAGGTGAAGTTGAAAATTTCGTTAACGATGATGATGGTGCTGGCAGCGCCAAGTTGGATCTGACGGACGAAAAGCATCCAGGAAGAAGACGATGTAGAGAAAAATTCATAACACTAGGGAAATAATCCATGAAAATCCTTAGAAACCAGACGGTGACCCAAGTCATTAGCATCTTCATGAACCTCAAATGATCACCCACTCTCCATTTTTCCGAATTTAAAGTATTTATGGGCCTTACATTTGAAGCCACATAAACAAGTGATTTTGCAGCCACGTTCAGCGTCGACATGAAGATACTGTTCAAGAGGCCTGATGGCCTTGTTTTGTAGGGATAGTCCAGAGCTCGCTAACTAGCCTGAGGCGGTTAAACATTGTGTCCTTTTGGCTAAGAATAATCCAAACCGTCTTTTGAGTAGTCCGTGGAGCTGACTTCATGATCGATTATTTGACTGTAATATATAATAACCTTCAGCTTGAAGTCTTTTACTTGACGCTACCGTTGTAAGCCATGTCGTCAATATTCGACTTTGATACGCGTCTTTGGTCTGCTTATTTGCGTTTCTGTTACGAAACCTTCACGACTCTTTTATGGAGACAGCTAAAATTACTTGGATTCAACTTAGCTGCCAGCATCATCTTGATCTCATAAATATCTATGTAACTCACCTTTGATTTTAGGGTCAAAATAAATACAAAATAATCAATTACTTTGATAAAAACATTTCTATTTAAAATACTTTTTAGGGTAATAGATGTGCTTATTAGTTGTGTTGAAATTTGTAGGCTTTGGTGACCTGATTCATATGTTGAAAGTGTTGGGCCTGTGACATTTGGATTTCTTATGATTTTTGTCTTAATAAAATGGCCTAATCCTGTTTTGTCTTGAAATCACTTCATATTATAGAGATAATTATGCTATGCATGGAAATAAGTTTTCGGTTTTTAAAAATACGAGAGGCGTAATCTTTTTTATATTTTTTACTTTTACACATTTTTTTTATTTTTGTAAATTTTTTATTTTCATTTTTTATAATTTATTTAATTTATATTTTTTCTAAATAATTTTTTTAATATCATATTTTTAATATATATATAAAAATAAATATATACACAACATATATAAAATGCACACTTAACCACACAAATTATATCTACAACACATCTATAATACATCCATAACATATATTTTTAATATTTATTTAATTTTATTTTTTTAATTTTTTATTCTCACAACATCTACACAAATTCAATAATTTTTACCAAAATACAAACAACTTAGATAACAAAAATATAATATATACACAATATCTACAACATATCTGCAACATTTACAACATATCTACAATACATCTGCTACATATCTATCATAAATCTACATAATTAAATTGTGTGTATTTATTTTTATTTTTTATTTGTATGATATGTAAAATTTATTTAAAAATAAATTTAATAATTTTTAGTAATATATTTTTGTATATTTTATTTTTTTTTAATTTTTTCGTGAGTGTTATTTATCTTTTATAATTAAAATTAAAATTTTGCCTTTTATAAAAATTATGGTTTTTATATAATGAAAAATATTTTAAATTTAAATTTTAATTATTTTATTAGAATATTTTTATTTAATAGCAACGTGAAAAAAAATTGAACTAAAATATTGATTGTAGTGAAGGAAGAGATACTTTTGCAAAAAAAAAAAAATATTTTAGTGAGAAATGATGTATTTTTGAAATTTTATATTAACTTTTTATAAAAATGTAAATATTTTTACTTTTTGTAGTATTTTTGAAATAAATGTTATTTTTTTAGATATTTACGTAAATGTCATAATATTATATTCTCTTCTTCTTTTATTGTTTTGTCTTGAAATCGCTTAATGTTATATGCTCTTTTTTGTTTTTATTATTTTTCTAATGTGGGATTTGTATCTCATATATTCTTCAACAAATTGGATAACAAAGGATCCCACATCAACTTCGGTTATGAAGCTTATGAGCAACCTCCTCATCTCCTTAGATAGATTTTGATGGAAGACTTAGTTGGAGTCTATTTTCTCTAATTAGTTGTTGTGTAATTCTCTTAGAATGATGACTTGTGCCTCATTCTTGGTGCAATGTATATATATACTCACTTAGCACATAGATCAATTGATAATGGCTGGTTTAGTTTAGTCAGAAATCTCGGATTTGACTTTTTAGCTTTGCAACTGTATTAAAACTCGATAGATATAATTTCATTGCCATTATGGTCCTACCCGGTTGACTATAAAAAGATGATTTATAAAATATATGTATATATATATATTTTAGATGGCAAATGTAAATAATAATTATAAAAAATAACATTGTTTTATCTAATATCAACAAAATTATATTGCCTACAATTTACTAATGCTAAACCTTTAAATTGTATTGGTATTTTTTTATGTAATCTAGAAATTGTCGATGTCTTCCAAAATTTTAATTTTTGATCCAAATTAAATTTTTAAATGAAATATTTTATATAGAAAAGTTTTAGTTGCAAGCATACATATATTTTTGTAATTAATGCCACGTAAATGACAAGGATTAAAAATGACTAGCCATCCAAATTAAACTTAAAATGACCAAAATTATAAGTAGTAGGTTTGACATCTTCGTAATCCTTAGGTCTAAAGTAGCAATAATTAGCATAATTAATGTAATCATATATAAACATGTCAACTTGGTCATCATCCCATTAATAGTTTAAGACAGAAAGTATTTCATATATATAGTTACCTCATACTAACAATACCTCACCTCGAAATTAGATAAGTTCATTAATTAGCATATGAAAAGAGTTTGTCTCGACACCTATTTTAAATTTTTTTAGATTTATAGTCACTTCATCAGTACACTGAGACTCCACATCTAGAAGGGATTCAACTAAATTAACCCTTACTTTGTGTCCTCCAACCTCTTCTCTTTTCTATCTTAGTTGTACCAGTCAGGATACCCATGTAACTTGAAACAGGTATCCCTGACATGGTCAGATTTGTTACGCTAAGAACAATGTTTGTCTTCATACTGCAGACTCTCGCTTTTCCTGTAACTTGTCTTCACATTACCAACATTCTTCTGTGCATTAGCCAACAAAGCAATAGTAACATCATTTCCTTCCAGAGTACTAATGGAGATTAATCTTTATTTCTCAATATTCAGAACCAATGAATAAACCTCATCCAAACTAGGAAGTTGTTCGATCATTAAGATCTGGTTCTTAACAGTGTCAAAAGTGTCATTTAGTCCCATAAGAAACTGTATAACCCTTACATTCTCATTTATCTTTACAACTTATTTAGATATTTTGCAAGTGCACTTTCCACAAGAGCATTGAGGAACTGGCATAATGCTGCCAAGTTCATCCCACAGTTTGCATAACTTGGCAAAATACATGGATAAAGAAGCATTACCTTGAGTTACTGAAGTAATTTCTCTCCTGATCTGAAACTCCTTTGGTCCATTAGCATTGTTGAAGTGATTCTTCAATTTCTTCCATAGCTCTTTTGCAGATCGCACATAAAGAAAGGCATCATGCAATTCTTTTGTCAAAGAATTCAAGATCCAGGAAACAACTATTGCATTATTCCCATATAACTTAATTTATATTAAATTTAGTTATACGTTATATATAACTACATAAAACTGCATATATATTGGTATATAACTGCTATACATATAGTTATATGTTTATATATATAATATATAAAAATATATATTTGAATTTCAAAATAAATAAGTATGAATTTCTTTATATGTTTGTATATATAACATATAACGACATTAAATGTTCTGAATTTTAAAAGTCAAAACAAATAAGTATTAAATTATTTATATGTCTGTATATAACATATAACTACATATATGTGCTAAATTTGAAAAGAATCATGATATACAACTGTTATTTATTTAATTATATATTTGTATAAATAAAATACAAAAACAAATGTGTTAAATTGTAAAATAAATAAGTATAAAATTATTTATATGTCTATATATATAACATATAACAATATATATATATATATGCTAAATTTGAAAAGAATCACGGTATATAATTGCTATGTAATTAGTTATATATTTATAAATGTAACATATAATAACATTTATGTACTGAATTTGGAGATAATCACAATATACAACTTTTGTATATTTAATTATATGTTTATATGTATAACATATAGCAACATATATGTGTTGAATTTCAAAGAAAAAAAATAAGTATAAAATAATTTATATATATGTATATGTAATATATAACAACATATATGTTATTATATGTAATAAATACTGGCAAATAACTAAACATATAATAGTTTTATATTCTTATTCTTTTAAAATTTATTGCGTATATGTTGTTATAAATAACATATATCGATAAATAACTAAATATATAATAGTTTTATACTCTTATTCTTTTGAAATTTAATATGTATATGTTGTTATATATAACATATACCAATATATAACTAAATATATATCATTTTTATAAGGTTATTTTTTTTAAATTTCAACAATACGTAATATATATCGATATATACTAACATATACCCATATATATGTAACATATATTGTTATTATTTTATAATATATACCCACATATATTTAGTTTTATGTAATATATATCCACATATAAATAAAAATATAAAAATACCAATATTTATACACATATACTGACATATTGTAATATCCTAAAGTATACCCTAAAAGTGTTGGGGTTACTATTGTACTTGGATTCAATGTGTGTATTGAAGGAAAGAGAAAAGAAGAAGAAAGTCAAAAGGAATTGTGTGTGGTGGAGATTTAATGGTATTAATGTTATTATTATTATTATTATTATTATATATATATATGATAAGAATGAAAGAAAGAACTAGATCTTTCTTTCTTCTCCTTCGTCTTCTTTTCTTAGTGAACGAGAGAGAGAGAGAGAGAGAGAAGCTAGAGAGAGAAAGATGATTTTGCTTCAAATTACACCAAGGATTAAAGGAATTTAAGAGTATTGAAGATGGAGATGAAGATTTGGCAACATATTCAAGTAAGTAATCATCTCTTGAGTTGAATTTATTGATTATACTTATATCTATAAGTTTTTATTTCCTTAGTTGGATTTCTTTTGGATTTGGGTTATGTTTGGTTTGATTGGTGTGTAAGTGGATGATAACAAGAGATTGAAGTATATAAATGTGTAAAATTAACATTTAAGTGATGATGAGTTGAGATAATTGTAAGGAAAATGATGAAAGGTTGATTTGGGGTTTAGTTGGATGAATTTTCGATTGTTTGGTCTTTAAATTATTGTAGGACACGGCCAAGTCATAAGAGACACGGCCAAGTTGGGGCAAATTTGAGTGTGTTGAATGAATTTTGGAGAGACACGGCCACTGACACGGCCGTGTCCCTTGCCCGTGTTCGCCACTGTCTGAATTGGTGTTGAGAGACACGGCCGTGTTCCTTGCCCGTGTCCGGTACTGGATTGTTGTGTTGAAAGACACGGCCACTGGCTTGGCCGTGTCCATTGCCCGTGTTTGCTACTGCTTGAATTGGTGTTGAGTGACACGGCCACGAACACGGCCGTGTCCCTTGGGCGTGTTGGCTACTGGATGTTTAAATTGAGAGACACGGCCACAGGCTTGGCCGTGTCCCTTGAGGGTGTTAGTTTTTGTGTTTGTTAATTGTTCTTCATACATTGTTGGATCTTCAATTGTCTTTTGTACTTACATAGACTTGCAACAATAATGATCCAACCAAATGTATATAGAAGATTCTACATTAATGTATAATGTAAATTGTTTTTGTATATAACAATGATGGTATAGTGCTTATATGGAGTATGGGGGCGTTACAATTATTTTGGTATCAGAGCTTAGGTTCGAGATTCTCGGCCTAAGTGAAATTTAAAAGAAAAATTTTTGAAGAGTTAATTAAGAATTGAAAAGAAGATTTTTGAAATGCAATTGGTAAGACATGCATATGCATTCACATCTAGGTTGGTCTCGAACGTGGCATTATGTGAATTGTGATATATTTGAATTACATGAGATAAATGATAGTGTGTAAATGAGATTTCATATGAAAGCAAATTTTGAAATGTTGATAATAGAGAGGTGATTGTGATATAAAGAAATGATATGGAAGGTATAAGTAAAAAGTTTGATAATTGAGATCTGTTTGATATATAAAGAAATGGCTAGAAGAGTAAAGTTGGAAATGAGTTGGAACCAAATTAAGATTAAAGTATTTAATTTTTCCTCTAATATTTGAATCATTTTCCATTAAACTTTATGTTTGGATTTCTATAAAGAGGAAATATTGTCGGATGGGTAATGTGGAAAGATACATTATGTGAATGCAAAGAGTACAGTAAAATATTGAATGAGTTAATTGGTACAGATTTGGTGTGATAATGTAAGGTGTGGATATGTCAAGTTAAGGTTGGTTTAATAGGAAAAAGAGATGATGTTGGTCAAGTACGAAGTGATATGGGTGTTGTTTGTATTGTTATTTTCATGCAAACATGGTGATTTCAATGATAGAAATATGATATGTTTGAATATTGTGAAAGCTCATGTTAATGGTGGAGACATGAAATATTTAGATTTTCTTTAGAATGAGCTTAATAATTGTGAAACATAAATGTTTTGATGTTGTTTTGTGGTGTATGCATATAAGATGTGTTAAAGTTAATATGAAGAGTATGAGATGAATAAATTGAAGTTTAAGTAAATTAGTAAATTGGAATTTATAGTTTTCATGGAATGTGGATGAAGATCAATGAAATATTGATAGTTTAATGTATTTATTACATGAGATATATGAGATGTGATTGATAGTTTTGGTTTGAAATAAAAGAAAAGGAATGGAGCAAAAGAAAATGAATTACTTTAAGTAATTTGATGGAAAGGATGAAAATGATTATGAAAGATGTGTTAAAGATATTTATAAACAAATGTAAGAGAGATATCACATTGGAAATGTGATTAAGCTTCTTGTGAAATAATATTATAAGTAGAGTATGTATATTTATTGAAGTTAATGAATAACTTAAGCTATGATAAACAAAAGAGAATGATAATAGTCAAAGAAAAGTGATAAATATTAATTTGTATAAACTATATGTAAAGGGGAAATTTACTAAATTATATGATTATGTGTTTATATAAAGAGAATTTGTGAAATGAACTTTTCGATATGAATGTGACCTATGAAGGTGTATATAATATGTTTATTATTTTATACCATTACATGTTTAATGGTATTAGAAGTGAGAATGGATCTGGGTATTATTGAACAGTGAAATTGTTATAGCAATAACTAAATGAGGCTATTATAAGATGTTTTGGAACTCCAAGTATTTGAGTGTGACAATGTTTTATGTATAAATGTATAATAAGAAATTGTAAGGAAGAAATTATGTATTTGAAAATTTTAAAAGAGATGGATTGGAAATGGAGTAATGAATGATACTTGTGTAAGATTTGTATCTGATTAAAGGTTGGGAGTAGAAAATGTTAAGGGTAATATTATTGAACATGAGTTGGGTTAATGATGATCAAATCACCAAAAACCAATTGTTTTGGAGATGGAATTAAAATGTGTTAATTCTTGGTGTAAGAAAAGCTTGGAGAATATATATAAGTTTTGTGATGCAATCTAGCATTATAATTGTAAAGGTTAGAAATCGAATAATAGAAGAACAATATTGATTTACAAACCTCAAGAGTGATTGATAATTATGTTATCAGAAACATGGTTAAAAGATATGATTGGTGAAGTTATATCTTATAATTTTGATGTTAAAAATTTAATTATAATTATGAGAAGTAAAGTAAAGGAAGAGAATTGTGATAATGTTTTAAGTTATGAATTGTGAGATCGAACAATAATTATATAAATATCATGATAATAAGTGAAGTGAAGATATAATATAAGGAAAGAAATTGTAATTCTGATTGAAAGTTATACTGAATACATTTACAGTGTAAAGTGATTAAGTGAATGCACTTAAAGTTTATGGGAGTATGAATAATGTAAATTATTATGTATATATCAATAATGTTGAAAATGATATGATTGAATAATGAGATGTTCAATATAGTTGATGATATATGTGTGTATATTATTTTGATATGATAAGAAACCATGATGGTTGACAATGATGTTAGAAATAAATTATAATTGAGGTATAGTGCCTAATTGTTTATGAAAAATGAATTGTGAAAAGATAAATGAATGGACTTATCTGCCTCCTGTGAAACCATGCGGACCCAATGTGTTGGGCAACCGAACTAGGATTACCGACTTGGTTGGGGGAAAAGTTGTTTATAAAGATATAGTTGTTGGTTAAATTGATAGATTTTGAATGAGTATGAGAAATGATGCTATAATTATTGAAACAATGAAATTTATAGGTATAAGCATGATTCTTATTGATTGAATATATAAATTTGGCAAGATTACAATTTGAACATAAATTTGACCTAATGAAATTAGATTATATTATATATATATATATATATTGTGAAATCTAATGATAAATTTCATTAAGTTAATTGTTGACTTGAAACAAATAAGATCGAAATGTTAGTATATTGTGATAAACAGATCTATTGGTCTAAAGTTTGCTATAATTGCGAGTCAATGTTGAGATTTAATACGTACAGTTGTACTGGAAGTGTAAAATTTAATGGAAATGTGTATGATGTAATATTCTAGCTTATGAATAAACATAAATAAATTGAATTATATCATTTGTACATGATGAGAAGAAAGGAAATATTGTTTATCGATTAAGTAAGTTTAAAGGTATTGTATTAATAATTATATTAAGTGTGAAGCAAGCTAAAGAAAGTAAGGATATTGTTTTTCATTGAGGTTTGGTAAATGTTTATTTTGAAAGTGATTGTAAGAATGGAATAAACAATGTTAAGATATTAATTAATGAATTTTGAGATTAAAGTTAAAAAAATATTTCTAAGGAGATAAAGTGATAATCTGACTCCAGTACAAGATAAAGTGTATTGGAGATGTTATGAGTTATCTAAATTGCTTCGTTGAGTAAGTAATAAGATGTAAAGATATATATATATATATATATACCTATACAATGATGAATTATGAATTTTAGAGAAGAGGATTAGCTCTAAGGGGGAGAGTAGAAGATATGAGATTTGATAAAACTATATTGTAAGAAATGATTATCTTCATATGAAAATTACGATAGTGAATTGTGCTAAATGGGTTGTTATATTATATTGGATAATTTCGAGGACGAAATTATTTAAGGGGGAGAGAATTGTAATATCCTAAAGTATACTCTAAAAGTGTTGGGGTTACTATTGTACTTGGATTCAATGTGTGTATTGAAGGAAAGAGAAAAGATGAAGAAAGTCAAAAGGAATTGTGTGTGGTGGAGATTTAATGGTATTAATGTTATTATTATTATTATTATTATTATTATTATTATTATTATTATTATTATTATTATTATTATTATATATATATATATATATGATAAGAATGAAAGAAAGAACTAGATCTTTCTTTCTTCTTCTCCTTCGTCTTCTTTTCTTAGTGAACGAGAGAGAGAGAGAGAGAGAGAGAAGCTAGAGAGAGAAAGATGATTTTGCTTTAAATTACACCAAGGATTAAAGGAATTTAAGAGTATTGAAGATGGAGATGAAGATTTGGCAACATATTCAAGTAAGTAATCATCTCTTGAGTTGAATTTATTGATTATACTTATATCTATAAGTTTTTATTTCCTTAGTTGGATTTCTTTTGGATTTGGGTTATGTTTGGTTTGATTGGTGTGTAAGTGGATGATAACAAGAGATTGAAGTATATAAATGTGTAAAATTAACATTTAAGTGATGATGAGTTGAGATAATTGTAAGGAAAAAGATGAAAGGTTGATTTGGGGTTTAGTTGGATGAATTTTCGATTGTTTGGTCTTTAAATTATTGTAGGACACGGCCAAGTCATAAGAGACACGGCCAAGTTGGGGCAAATTTGAGTGTGTTGAATGAATTTTGGAGAGACACGGCCACTGACACGGCCGTGTCCCTTGCCCGTGTTCGCCACTGTCTGAATTGGTGTTGAGAGACACGGCCGTGTTCCTTGCCCGTGTCCGGTACTGGATTGTTGTGTTGAAAGACACGGCCACTGGCTTGGCCGTGTCCATTGCCCGTGTTTGCTACTGCTTGAATTGGTGTTGAGTGACACGGCCACGAACACGGCCGTGTCCCTTGGGCGTGTTGGCTACTGGATGTTTAAATTGAGAGACACGGCCACAGGCTTGGCCGTGTCCCTTGAGGGTGTTAGTTTTTGTGTTTGTTAATTGTTCTTCATACATTGTTGGATCTTCAATTGTCTTTTGTACTTACATACACTTGCAACAATAATGATCCAACCAAATGTATATAGAAGATTCTACATTAATGTATAATGTAAATTTTTTTGTATATAACAATGATGGTATAGTGCTTATATGGAGTATGGGGGCGTTACACATATACTTGCATATATTGTTATTCTTCAATCAAATTATATGTAGCATATACTGACATATATCCACATATACTGAGTTAAAGTATATATAACATGTATCCATATATACCTATAAGTATCATTCTTCAGTTAAGTATATATAACATATACTTGCATGTATCCACATGTACCATTCTTTAATTAAAATATATGTACATTGTAATACCCCGATTTTTGATGCACTTTGGAATAGTAGTTGTGAGAGAGTATGTTGGTGAAATATGTAAAGAAAATATTATAAGAGATAGATATATATGAAGGATGATATGTATATATATTGTAATTGAAAAACATGGGAAATATAAATACAATATATAAGACATGTGCATATGCCAACATATACACAACATATACATGATATATATATTGGTGTAGGAAAAGTAAATTGTAAAATAATTAATTAATTAATAATAATAATGATAATAATGACAAGAGAAAAAGAAGAAAAGAAAGTCAAAGAAGTACCAATATTTGTGGTGGAGAATTTTTAGGGGAATTTAATTATATTATTATTATTATATATATATAATAGATAAGGATGAGAGTTTGACAAGAGAACTTCCACTTTCTTTCTTTCTTTCTTTCTTCTTCTTCTTCTTCTTGAACGTGGGAGAGAGAGAGAGAGAGAGAGAGAGAGAGAGAGAGAAGAGTATGTGTAATATCCCAAGGTACACCCTAAAAATTTTGAAATAATTATTATGCTATTTGGATTTAAGGAGTATGTTTAATAGAAGGAGAAGAGAAGTGAAGGTATATATAACATATATAAGTTAAACTAATGAAAGTCAAAAGAAGATAAATGAATTAATTTAATACCCGATTTTGGTGTACATTGGAATGGTAGTTGTGAGAAGATATGTTGGTAAAATATGTAAGGAAAATATTATAAGAAATAGGTGTATATGAGGGATGATATATATTTATGTGGTATTTGAAAAATATGGAAAATATAAAGGAAATATAAAAGAGATATACATATACCAACATATATATTACATATACATAATGTATAAAGTGGTGTAGGAAAAGTAAGTTTATATAATTAATTAATAAATAATAATAATAATAATAATAATAATAATAAAAGAAAAAGAAGAAAGAAAAGTCAAAGGGAGAAAAGTGTGTGGTGGAGGTTTTTAGAAATAATTTATTTTATTATAATAATAATTATTATATATATATATATGATAAACATGAAAAGAAGAAGGGAAAAATATATTTTTCTTCTTCTTCTTCTTCTTATACGAGAGAGAGAGAGAGAGAGAGAGAGAGAGAGAGAGAGAGAGAGAGAGAGAGAGAGAGAGAGAGAGAGATGTGATTTTACTTATATACACATCAAATTCATAGGGATTTTGAGAGAATTAAAGATGGATGTTGAAGATTTGGCATAATATTCAAGTAAGTTTTCTTTTGATTTCTCTTGTTCTATTTGGAATTTTGTTTGAGTTTGATGGAGTGTTGTTGATGGTTGGAGTGTGTTTGTGTATGGTGTGTGTAAAAGTGTTGAAATGGAACTAAAGATAAGAAGTTAGGTTGGTGTTGGTGATGGAAGAGTAAGAGTTGTGTTTAGTGAAATTTTTCTGTTTTACAATTAGTAAAGGCTGTGACTTGTATGATTTTTAATTAAATATAGAAAAATTTTCTTGAAGTGAATTTTTGATATGTTGTGCCTCTATGAGTCTAGAATGACTAAAAAATATGTTGATTCGATTTTGGAATGGTTATGATTTTGGAAAGATTATTTTTATTAGACATGTACCAGCAGGTACCTTAACTGAGACAGCCATTTTCGGGATTTTTAATAAAATGTAGAAAAATCATATCCAATTGAATTTTGGATATGTTGTTTCTTAGTGAGTCTAGTATTTGAGAAAAATAATTTGGAACCACGTTGATTGAATTTAATTTATGGAATTCACAAAGTTCAGAACTGCTGCAAGGATGCAGGGCAATTGGAGCAGTCTGGTTGGGTGAACTATTTGACCAAGCTTTTGTGTTCATTTTGATCTGAAATTTTAAAGGAATGATTTTAAGATGTAAAACTAAATTCTGTAAAAATTTTAGAGTTTTTTTGTCAAGTAGATTATTTTATACAATTTTTCAAAATAAGGATTAAGTTGAGTTCAAAACCAGAATTTTACTATTCATATGGTCATTTTGCTAATATTCCTTTTGGATTAGGTTGTGAAGAGGTTGAATTGCCCTAATCTAAGTGTTGAGGATTCTTTGAAGAGTAAGTGTATAGATTGGTGTGAGTTGATTTTAAGGTAAGTACAAACTACATTATTGCATAAATGCATACGACTTTGAGACTTGATACACATTTGGTTGTAAATGTGTTAGGAAATGTAATGCATTGTTGATGTATATTAATATTAGGAAATGTAATGCATTGTTGATGTATATTAATAATGTTATGTTTGGTATAATATGAATGTTGTGATGAGTATGTAAAATGTGTGTTAATGCCAATGATTATATACATTTGAATTGATTAAGGTGATTTGAGATCATATGAGATATGAGGCCATGGTTGTTGGCTATGATAATGCAAATGAAATATATAATTGAGGCATGGTTGTCTAATTAATTATGAGAAATGAAATGAAAAGAGATTGATAAAGAGATAAATGAAATGATTGTGTGCCTAATGTGTTAATTCAATTTTCAGAGTTCTGTTTTTGGCGGCATGCCTATGAATCACTGGATAGGTGAAATGACCGGGTCGTAAGCCGATTCCAGTTGGAAAATGTGAAATGTGATGTTTTTGGGGTGAAATGACCGGGTCGTAAACCTCAAAAACAAATTATTGAAACTAGATTGAGTGAAATGACTGGGTCGTAAACTCAAATCTAGTTGAATATCCAGGGATAAATGTATTGATGATTACGATTATAGACCAAAACAGTAACTCTGAACTTTGAATAGCATATTAGTGTCTTTTGGGCCCATGCTTGTCTTTGTTTAAATGTGATTCATGAAATGTGAAATGAATGAATAATGAGACCAATGATTATTTTTGTTTAAATGTGAATTATGGAATAAGATGTAATGTTATGAGATATATGATGATAATTATGAAATGAGATGAGTACAATGTATAAGTAAATTATTGAAGGTGAATGTGGATTGAAAAATTATGTTGAATGATGAGATCTGAAGGTACTACATGAAAATACAATATGATGTATAATATGGATGTGGTTGTGGACATTATGAGTATTATTTTATGAATTTTTTAATAAGTCATGGTATTGTGGGTTGTATTAATGAAATACGTGCATATGTATATAATTATGAGATTAGTAGAAATATATATAAGGTGTAATTGAAATGGGAAAATATGATAAGAAAATAATAATATATGAAGTTAACATATAAGTATGATTGTCTGTTATGTATGTTTATAATATTTATTTGTACTACTAAGCTTTCGGGCTTAGCGCGGTTGTATAAATCGCGCAGGTGAGTAGGTGGTTGATCTGGAAGCCAAACTGTTATGCCACGAGAAGGGTAAGAGTATTTCGAGACCAACTAGAAGGTGATGCATATATGTATAATTTCGTTATGTTGTATTTTCTGACAAGAATGTATTCATAAGTATAAAAGAAATTTTGGTAAAGACAAGATTATCATATATATGTAAGATTATTGAAAGTATAATGATTTTGTAAATGTTCTATATTTAAATTAATGTAATATTATTTGAACTCAGATATAGGTTTTTAAACTATAACAAAAAGTGACATTCTTATACTTTATATACGTACTGTATGTATACCCGGTATATGTATAGTACTTATATAGAGTATGGGGGTGTTACAGTTATACTGTACGTTAGTAGTATGTGATAATAATAAACCTCTACTTATTTTGTATTAGAAGTGTGAACTCTTCTTGCAGGTTTGTAGTTGAGGGTATAAGGTGGATTCATTGGGAGTGTATTGAAACTGATTGCATTGGTTTGTGTAAAAATGTTTTCAAAAATCAGAAAAAAACCAGTTTTGTCGACACTTGGGATCCAATTTCTAGGCGAACCTCTGGCAAAATTTCTGTAAAACCGGAACTAAAATTTGAATTAAGTAAAATTGGTAACAACATTAGGATAGTGTGGCGCCTCTACTCGGCTTACACATGTAGGTTGGGAAGGGGTGTTACAATTTTTGGTATCAGAGCTTAGGTTCGAGATTCTCGGCCTAAGTAGAATTAAAAAAGAAAGTTTTGAAAAGCTTAAAGAGAATTAAAAAGAAAAGTTTTGAAATGAAATTTGTAATACATGCATATGCATTAACACCTAGGTTGGTCTCGGATGTGGCATTATGTGAATTGTAATGTATTTGAATTAGATGAGATGGATGATAGTATGTGGATGAAGTTCTACATGAAATAAAAAAAAATGAAAAATGATATGGAAACATTCATATGAGTTTAATTGATAAATTAAAGAATGGAAATTTTTAACTTGAAGGAAATATGGTGGAACATTGAGTGAGTTGACTGGTATAGACAAAATGTGATCATTTAAGGTTTGGGTGTATAAAGTTAAAGTTTTGTTTAAAAGAAAAAGAGATGATATTGGTTAAGTAAAAAGATATATTGGTATTGTTTGTATTGTTATTTTAATGCAACATTGTGATTTCAATGTTAGAAATGTGATATGTTTGAATATTGTGAAAGCTCATGTTAATGGTGGTAATATGTGACATTTGGATTTTTGAAATGAGCTTAATAATTGTGAAAATTATATATTTGGATGTTGCTTTGTGGTATATATATAAGATGTTTTTAAAGTTGATATTAAGAAAAGATGAGAATTGTAAGTTGAAGTTTAGGTGAAATAGTGATTTGAGAATTTAGAATTTTAATGGAATGTTGATAAAGATTATTTAGATATTAAACATATGAGCTATTTGCAATGAATATTCTTGCATATGAGAATACTACGAATTGGGTAATGAGATTGATAGTATGAGAATTTGTTTTGAAATAAAAAAAAAAGTGATTGAGCGAGTGAAAATGAGTTACTTAAAGTCATTTGACTGGAAAGGGTGAAAATGGATATGAAGGTACATTAAATGCTTTAAAAAAAATGAGAGAGATGTCACATTAGAAATGTGACTTGAATATATGTGAAGTGTTATTATGGTTAGAATGTATATATTTGTTGTGTTGATGAATAATTTAAATCATGTCAAAAGAATGAGTATGATAATGTTCAAAGAAAAATGATAAACATTAAATTTGTACAGATTGTATGCAAAAGAGAAATTAAATAAAAGTACCTGATTAAGTGTATACATGCATAGGATATGTGAGATGAGTTTTTCGATATGAATGTAATTGTATTATGTAAGAAATGTGGGAAGTGAGTCACATTATGGATGTGGCCTATGAATATGTAGATGGTATAATTACTGGTATAATGATATTAAGAATGATATTGCATGTATTAGTGGACCTAAGAGAGATTAGGTCTTGAACTGTGCAAAGCTAGATGGATTATGTAACGAAATTAAGAGTGAGAATGGACTCGAGTAATATTGGATGGTGAAATTGTTATGGTAATCACTGAACCTGATGATTATATAATATTTTGAGTCCCAAGGTATCCACATGTGGGAAGGTTTTATGTATATGTGTATAATAAGAGATTGTAAATGGATTAGAAATAGATTCGAAATGGAGTAACAAAAGGGAAATTGTGTAAGAATTGCATATGATTGAATATGTATACATAAGAGATGTTAATAATAATATTGTTGAACATGAGTTAGGCTAATGATGAACATAATCGAGTGCAAATTGTTTTGAGATAGAGTTGAAATGTGTTAACTCTTGGTGTAACAAAAGTTTAGAGAATGAATATGCAATTCTTGTGATATGATTTAGCATTGTAATTAGAAAGGTTGGAAGTTGAATAATAAAGGAACATTATGGATTTTTAAGCTTCAGGCATGACCATTAATCTCCTATAATTCTATGATTTGTTTAGTATATTTTGGTCGATTAATTTTGTTATCCACAGATTTGGAACTGAGATAACATGACTGTAGTGCAGCTTTGGTGAGATTGATAATTATGTTTCTAGAAACATGGTCAAGAATTATGACTGGTAAAGTTATACTTTATCATTTTTTTTGTTAGAAATTTGGTTATAATTATGAAAAGTAAGGAAAGAAAAGAGAAATGTAAAAAGTTTTGAGTTATGGCTAATGTGATAGAAAGCTGATTATATAAAGATCGTAATGGTATGAAATGTGAGGAGATATTAAAAAGGGGAAATTACAAAATGTGACTGAAAGTTATACTAAATATGTTTATGGTATAAAGTGAATAAGTGAATGGATTTAAGGTTTAAGTGAGTGAACTATGGATAGGAAGTATGGTATGAGATTATCATGAGAATTGGTGGAAATTATACTAAGATAGTAGAAAATAAACTATGTGTATATTGAAAGATAATTTAAAGTGATTTGTAATCATGATAATTTTACTGAATATGGATATGAAGAGATCAGGATTTGAATATAAGTTTGCTCTAATGGAATTAAGTTATATATATATATATATTGTGAAATTTCATGATAAGTTTAAATAAATTAATTGTTGATTTGAATTAAACAAGATTGAAACATGGGTATATTGTGACAGATAGATCAATTGATCTAGATTCTATGAAGATTATGAATCATTATTGAAATTTAATGTGTACAGTTGTACTAGGAGCATAAGATTTAAGTGATAATGTATATGATGTAATATTCTAATAAATAAATGAACGTGAATGTATTGAGTTAAATCAGTTGTAAATGATGAAAAAAAAAGTGTAGGAAAAATAAGGATATTGTTATCAATTAAGGTGTGATAAATGTCTATTATGGAAGTGATTTTAATGATGGGATAATCAATGATTTTTAAGGTTGAAGTTAAGAGAGTAATTATAAAGAGATGAAGTAATAAAATATCTTGAATGTAATAATTAGACAAAGTACATGTATAATATAAGATGATCTGATTCTTGCATCAAGATAAATTAATTGGGAATGTAATGAGATATTTTGAATGTTTGGATAAAAAAGTAATAAGATATATAAATAGATCTAATGATGAGTTATGAAATTTAGAGAAGATGATTGACTCTAAGGGAGAGAGTAAAAGTTATATGATGTGATGACATAATAACTTAAGAATATAATTAACTTCATATGAAAGTTAACATGGTATTATGTTAAGAATGGATTGCTATTGTACTAGATAATTTCGAGGACGAAATTATTTAAGGGGGAGAGAATTGTAATATCCCAAGGTACACCCTAAAAGTTTTGAAATAATTATTATGCTATTTGGATTTAAGGAGTATGTTTAATAGAAGGAGAAGAGAAGTGAAGGTATATATAACATATATAAGTTAAACTAATGAAAGTCAAAAGAAGATAAATGAATTAATTTAATACCCGATTTTGGTGTACATTGGAATGGTAGTTGTGAGAAGATATGTTGGTAAAATATGTAAGGAAAATATTATAAGAAATAGGTGTATATGAGGGATGATATATATTTATGTGGTATTTGAAAAATATGGAAAATATAAAGGAAATATAAAAGAGATATACATATACCAACATATATATTACATATACATAATGTATAAAGTGGTGTAGGAAAAGTAAGTTTATATAATTAATTAATAATAATAATAATAATAATAATAATAATAATAATAATAAAAGAAAAAGAAGAAAGAAAAGTCAAAGGGAGAAAAGTGTGTGGTGGAGGTTTTTAGAAATAATTTATTTTATTATAATAATTATTATTATATATATATATATGATAAACATGAAAAGAAGAAGGGAAAAATATATTTTTCTTCTTCTTCTTCTTCTTATACGAGAGAGAGAGAGAGAGAGAGAGAGAGAGAGAGAGAGAGAGAGAGAGAGAGAGAGAGAGAGAGAGAGATGTGATTTTACTTATATACACATCAAATTCATAGGGATTTTGAGAGAATTAAAGATGGATGTTGAAGATTTGGCATAATATTCAAGTAAGTTTTCTTTTGATTTCTCTTGTTCTATTTGGAATTTTGTTTGAGTTTGATGGAGTGTTGTTGATGGTTGGAGTGTGTTTGTGTATGGTGTGTGTAAAAGTGTTGAAATGGAACTAAAGATAAGAAGTTAGGTTGGTGTTGGTGATGGAAGAGTAAGAGTTGTGTTTAGTAAAATTTTTCTGTTTTACAATTAGTAAAGGCTGTGACTTGTATGATTTTTAATTAAATATAGAAAAATTTTCTTGAAGTAAATTTTTGATATGTTGTGCCTCTATGAGTCTAGAATGACTGAAAAATATGTTGATTCGATTTTGGAATGGTTATGATTTTGGAAAGATTATTTTTATTAGACATGTTCCAGCAGGTACCTTAACTGAGACAGCCATTTTTGGGATTTTTAATAAAATTTAGAAAAATCATATCCAATTGAATTTTGGATATGTTGTTGCTTAGTGAGTCTAGTATTTGAGAAAAATAATTTGGAACCACTTTGATTGAATTTAATTTATGGAATTCACAAAGTTCAGAACTGCTGCTAGGATGCAGGGCAATTGGAGCAGTATGGTTGGGTGAACTATTTGACCAAGCTTTTGTGTTCATTTTGATCTGAAATTTTAAAGGAATGATTTTAAGATGTAAAACTAAATTCTGTAAAAATTTTAGAGTTTTTTTGTCAAGTAGATTATTTTATACAATTTTTCAAAATAAGGATTAAGTTGAGTTCAAAACCAGAATTTTACTATTCATATGGTCATTTTGCTAATATTCCTTTTGGATTAGGTTGTGAAGAGGTTGAATTGCCCTAATCTAAGTGTTGAGGATTCTTTGAAGAGTAAGTGTATAGATTGGTGTGAGTTGATTTTAAGGTAAGTACAAACTACATTATTGCATAAATGCATACGACTTTGAGACTTGATACACATTTGGTTGTAAATGTGTTAGGAAATGTAATGCATTGTTGATGTATATTAATATTAGGAAATGTAATGCATTGTTGATGTATATTAATAATGTTATGTTTGGTATAATATGAATGTTGTGATGAGTATGTAAAATGTGTGTTAATGCCAATGATTATATACATTTGAATTGATTAAGGTGATTTGAGATCATATGAGATATGAGGCCATGGTTGTTGGCTATGATAATGCAAATGAAAAATATAATTGAGGCATGGTTGTCTAATTAATTATGAGAAATGAAATGAAAAGAGATTGATAAAGAGATAAATGAAATGATTGTGTGCCTAATGTGTTAATTCAATTTTCAGAGTTCTGTTTTTGGCGGCATGCCTATGAATCACTGGATAGGTGAAATGACCGGGTCGTAAGCCGATTCCAGTTGGAAAATGTGAAATGTGATGTTTTTGGGGTGAAATGACCGGGTCGTAAACCTCAAAAACAAATTATTGAAACTAGATTGAGTGAAATGACTGGGTCGTAAACTCAAATCTAGTTGAATATCCAGGGATAAATGTATTGATGATTATGATTATAGACCAAAACAGTAACTCTGAACTTTGAATAGCATATTAGTGTCTTTTGGGCCCATGCTTGTCTTTGTTTAAATGTGATTCATGAAATGTGAAATGAATGAATAATGAGACCAATGATTATTTTTGTTTAAATGTGAATTATGGAATAAGATGTAATGTTATGAGATATATGATGATAATTATGAAATGAGATGAGTACAATGTATAAGTAAATTATTGAAGGTGAATGTGGATTGAAAAATTATGTTGAATGATGAGATCTGAAGGTACTACATGAAAATACAATATGATGTATAATATGGATGTGGTTGTGGACATTGTGAGTATTATTTTATGAATTTTTTAATAAGTCATGGTATTGTGGGTTGTATTAATGAAATACGTGCATATGTATATAATTATGAGATTAGTAGAAATATATATAAGGTGTAATTGAAATGGGAAAATACGATAAGAAAATAATAATATATGAAGTTAACATATAAGTATGATTGTCTGTTATGTATGTTTATAATATTTATTTGTACTACTAAGCTTTCGGGCTTAGCGCGGTTGTATAAATCGCGCAGGTGAGTAGGTGGTTGATCTGGAAGCCAAACTGTTATGCCACGAGAAGGGTAAGAGTATTTCGAGACCAACTAGAAGGTGATGCATATATGTATAATTTCGTTATGTTGTATTTTCTGACAAGAATGTATTCATAAGTATAAAAGAAATTTTGGTAAAGACAAGATTATCATATATATGTAAGATTATTGAAAGTATAATGATTTTGTAAATGTTCTATATTTAAATTAATGTAATATTATTTGAACTCAGATATAGGTTTTTAAACTATAACAAAAAGTGACATTCTTATACTTTATATACGTACTGTATGTATACCCGGTATATGTATAGTACTTATATAGAGTATGGGGGTGTTACAGTTATACTGTACGTTAGTAGTATGTGATAATAATAAACCTCTACTTATTTTGTATTAGAAGTGTGAACTCTTCTTGCAGGTTTGTAGTTGAGGGTATAAGGTGGATTCATTGGGAGTGTATTGAAACTGATTGCATTGGTTTGTGTAAAAATGTTTTCAAAAATCAGAAAAAAACCAGTTTTGTCGACACTTGGGATCCAATTTCTAGGCGAACCTCTGGCAAAATTTCTGTAAAACCGGAACTAAAATTTGAATTAAGTAAAATTGGTAACAACATTAGGATAGTGTGGCGCCTCTACTCGGTTTACACATGTAGGCTGGGAAGGGGTGTTACAGTATGATTTTGTTCACATATACATCAAATTCATAAGGGTTTTAAGAGAACTGAAGGTGGATATTGAAGATTTGGGAAAGAATTCAAGTAAGTGTTCATTTCCTTGTATTGATTTCTATTGATTGAGTTTATATTTGATATGGTTAGTGTGTGAAAATGATGATAATGAAAGATTGAAGTATATATATAGATGTTGAATTGGTATTTAGATGATGATAATATGGTTATTTGTGAGGATGAAGATGAGTTGTTAAAATTGTTTAGTAAGGGTTTAGTATAAATGAGTTGGGGAATTGAGTAATTGGTACATGGATGATGTATATAATGATTACGATTATGATATGTTGAAGTTATATAAGTGTTGAATTGATAAGTGATTTATGAATATAAACTAAGATGTTGATTAAGGGTGTTGTAGTATGGATTTTAGAGTGATTGTGCTTTCATGGATGAGAGTTCAAAATGTATAATCTTTACCTGACACGGCCATGTCGTTGGGCATGCCAACGGTGCTGAGTTTAACGTTTGTGATATGACCATTAACACGACTATGTTATTGGACGTGTCATAGCTACTGAGAGATAAAGTAATTGACACGGCCATGAACACGCCCGTGTTGTTGGGCGTGTCAATGTTTCTGTAAGGCAGAATGAATGACACGTCCAGTGACACGTCTGTGTTACTGAGCGTGTCAAAGCTTCTGTGTTGTTGGTTTAGGGCACGATCAGGGACACGCCCATGTTGTTGAGTGTGTCATGTGTAGAGTTTGCCCTAGTTGGTTCTTATTTATATTATCTCATGTGTATCTTTGAGTGAGTGTGTATGATCACTTTTGAATTAGGTTTTGAAGAGATTGAGTTGCCTTAATCCAAGTGTTGGAGGATTCTTGGAAGAGGAGTTTAGATTGGTGTGAGTTTCTCTTGAGGTAAGTACAAACATTGATTGATTGCATACATTTATATGATATTGGGACTTAACACATTTAATTGAGAAATGTGTTAAGTTACTTAAGACATTGTTGATGAATGAGTTATTTGTTGTGATATGCATAATGTGAATTATGTTGATGTGTCAATGCAATTGAGTAAAGTATTGTATATGTGAAATATATATATATATATATATATAATGATCTTTCAAAATGTATGTACAGTGCAATTGGTTGTGTGTACCCTAATGATGAGATGTGAAGCCATTGTTGTTGGCTATAATGATGCAAATGAAATAATTGGGGCATGGTTGCGTAGTTTGATTATAAGAAATAAAATGAGAAATGAGTTCTGAAAGAGATTGATAATGAGATAAATGAATTAATTGTGTGCCTAGTATGTTATTCAATTTTCAGAGTTCTGGGTTTGGCGGCATGCCTATGAATCGCTGGGCAGGTGAAAAGACTGGGTTGTAAGCCGAGCCCAGCTGAAAAATGTGAAATATGATGTTTTTGGGGTTAAAAGACCGGATCGTAAGCCTCAAAAACTATAATAGTCTAGCCGGGTTGAGGACCAAGATACTGGGGCCCTAGGGTCTAGTCGGGTTAAGTTCCAAGAGACTGAGTCTGTTACATTATCCATGGATATATATATATATATATCGCTTACGGGCTTGATAAATTTGATTATGTACCAAAGCAGTAACTCTGAACTTTGAATAGCATATTAGATTCTTTTTGGGCCCATGCTTGTCTTTGCTTTAATGTGAATTATGGAATAAGATATAATGTTATGAGATATATGATGATAATTATGGAATGAGATGAATACAATACATAAGCAAATTACTGAAAATGAATGTGGCTTGAGAAACTATGCTGAATGATGAGATTATGAAAATACAATATGATGTGTAATATGTATATGGATGTGGAAATTGTGAGTATTAGTTCATGAATATTCTGATAAGTCATTGAATTGTGGTTTGTTGAAATGATATATGTGTATATGTATATAAATTATGAGATTAGTGGAAATATATGAAGAGTGCATTGAAAAGGGAAAACATGATAGGGAAATGATGATACATGATGTTAATATATGAAGTATGTTTTTTCTGTAATGTATATTTAAAATATTTATTTGTACTACTAAGCTTTCGAGCTTAGCGCGGTTGTGTAAATCACGCAGGTGAGTAGATGGTTGATCTGGGAGTCAAACCGTTATGCCACGAGAAGGGTAAGAGTATTTCGAGACCAACTAGAAGGTGGTGCATACATGTACAATTTGATTATCTTGTATTTTGATAAAAAAAAATGTATATATATACAAATGAATTTTGAAAAAGACAAGGTAATATATATATGTAATATCATCAAAAGTATAATGATTTTGTAAATGTCCTTTAAATCAAATGTATTATTGTTTGAAACTAAGGTAAAAGTTTTAAACTGTAATGAAAAGTGACATCCTTATACTTTGTTTACGTATTATATGTATATAAGGTATATGTATAGTACTTATATAGAGTATAGGGGTGTTACAATTATTTTGGTATCAGAGCTTAGGTTTGAGATTCTCAGCCTAAGTAGATTTAAAAACAAAAGTGGAAATTTTTTTTTTGAAAAAGTGAAATTTGTGATACATGCATATGCATTAACACCTAGGTTGGTCTCGGATGTGGCATTATGTTATTTGTGATGTATTTAAATTACATGAGATGGTAGATAGTGTGTGAATGTGGCTTTACATGAAAGTAAAGCTAGAGAAAGAAATGATATGGAAAAATTTGTACAAGTTTAATTGATAAATTAAAGAATTGGAGTTTACTTAAGTAAAACAAATTTCAAAATTTTTGATTGTTGAAGTGTGCTTGTGAAATAGGTTATAAAGAAATGAATATGAGAATAATGTTGGAAATGAGTTTAAAAAAATAATTAAGATTTAAGTAAGTACTCTTTTCTCTAAAATTTGGATTTTCTTCTAATAAAGATTATGTTTGGATTGCTAGAGAGAGGAAATCTTGTTCGATTGTTAAAACGAATAGATATGATATTAAATTGAAGAAAGTAGGGTGGAGTCTTGAGTGAGTTGATTGGTATAGACAAAGTCTGAATATTTAAGATTTGGTTATGTAAAGTTAAGATTTTTTTTAAAAAAAAAGGGGGGGGGGGGATGATGTTGGTTAACGTAAGGAGATATAATGGTGTTGTTTGCATTGTTGTTTTAATGGAAACATTGTGATTTTAATGTTAGAAATGTGATATGCTTAAGTGTTGATAAAGCTAATGTTAATGGTGGTAATATGTGAAATTTGAATTTTTGAAATGAGCTTTAATAATTGTGAAAATGATATGTTTTGATATTACATTATGGTATATATATAATGTTTTTAAAGTTAATATTAAGAAAACGAGATTAGTAAATTGAAATTTAGGTAAAGTAGGAAGTTGAGAGTATAGAGTTTTAATGGAATTTGAATGAGGATTATTTAGCTATTGATAGTTTAATGTATATTAAGCATATGAGCTATTTGGAATGAATATTATTGCTTATGAAAATACTATGAATTGGGTAATGTGATTGATAGTATGAAAATTTGTTTTGAAATAAAGAGAAAATGACTAAGCAAGTGAAAATGAGTTACTTTAAGTAATTGGACTGGAAATGATGAAAATGGATATGAAGGGTATGCTAAATGCATTTAAAAAAAATGTGAGAGAGAGATGTCACATTAGAAATGTGACTAAGATTTATGTGAAGTGTTATTATGGTTAGAGTGTATATATATATTGAGTTGATGAATAACCTAATTCATGCTAAAAGAATGAGAATGATAATGTTCAATGAAAAGTAATAAACGTTAAATTTGTATAGATTGTATGTAAAAGAGGAATTAAATATAATTGTATGATTATGTGTTTACATGTATAGAATATGTGAGATGAGTTTTTCGATATGAATGTAATTTTACTATGTAAGAAATGTGGAAAGTAAGTCACATTATGAATGTGACCTATGAATGTGAATGTGGTATAACTATTTGTTTAGTGGTATTGAGAATGATATTGCATGTATTAGTGGACCTAAGAGAGATTAGGTCTTGACCTACGCAGAGCTAGACTATGTGATGAAATTGAGAGTGAGAATGGACTCGATTAAGACTGGACGGTGAAATTGTTATGGTAATAACTGAACTTGACTATCATATAATGTTTTGGGCCCAAGGTATATGCATGTGGAAATGTTCTGTGTATATGTGTATAATAAGAGATTGTAAGGAAAAAGGGAGGTATAAAGCATTAAAATTTTTATAAGAGATAGATTAGAAATGGAGTAATAAATAGAAATTGTGTAAAATTTACATATGATCGAATGTTGTGCGTAAGAGATGTTAAAGATAATATTGTTGAACATGAGTTAGGCTAATGATGATCAAATGATCAAGAGAAATTTGTTTTGAAATGGAGTTGAAATGTGTTAACACTTGGTATAGCAAAAGTTTAGAGAATGAATATGTAATCTTTGCGATACAAACTTAGCATTATAATTGGAAATGTTTGAAGAAAAATAATTGATTTATAAGCTACAGACGTGACCATTAATATACTATGGCCATATGATTTGTTTAGTATATTTGGCCGGTTAGTTTTGTTATCCACAGACTTGGGCCTGAGATGACATGATTGTAGTATAGTTTTGGTGAGATTGATAATTATGCTTCAAGAAACATGGTCAAGAGTTATGATTGGTAAAGTTGTACCTTATAATTTTATGGTAGAAATTGTTTGTAATTATAGAAAGTATGGAAAGAGAAGAGAACTGTGAAAATGTTTTGAGTTATGGATAATGTGATAGAAAGGTGATTATGTAAATATAGTAATGGTATGAAAATATGAGGAGATGTTAAATGGGAGAAATTACGAAATGTGATTGGAAGTTATACTGAATATATTCATAATGGTATAAGGTGAATAAGTTGATGGAAATAATGTTTAAGTGAATGAACTATGGGTAATAAATATGGTATGAGATAATCATGAGAATTTTGTGGAAATTGTACTAAGATAATAGAAAATAAAATATATGAAAATTGAAAAATAATTTGAAGTGAATTGTTATAAATAATCATAATTTCAGAAAGTTGAAAAGATGGGTCCGAAGAGATTATAATTTGAATATAAATTTGACCTAATAGAATTAGGTCATATATTGAAATCTAATGATAAATTTAAATAAGTTAATTGTTGGCTTGAATGGAGTAAAATTGAGACGTTGGTATATTGTGACAGATAGATCAATTGATCTAGATTTCGCTAAGATTGTGAATCATTATTGAGATTTATATGTATAGTTGTACTAAGAGTATAAGATATATGTGATAATGTAAATGAGGTAAAATTATGATATGTGTATGGACATGAATGAGTTAAGAGATATCAGTTGTAAATGATGATAAAAGGAAAAATGTTGATTATCCGCAAAGTAAGTTTAAAGACATTGTATTAATATTAATGTTAAGTGAAAAACATGTTAAAGAAGGAATTAAGTGTATGAAAAAAAAGAATATTGTTATCAATTAAGGTTTGATAAGTGTCTATTTTGAAAATGACTGTAATGACGGGACAGTCAATATTAAGATATAAATCAATAACCTCTAACTTTAAGGTTAAGAGAGTATATCTATAAAGAGATGAAGTGATAAAATATCTTGAATGTATTAGATGGATGAAGTATATGTATATTAAAAGATGATCTGATTCTTGTATAAGGATAAATTAAGTGGGAATGTAATAAGTTATCTTGATTGCTTTGTTGAGAAAGTAATAAGATATATAGATATATAATGATGAGTTATGAAATTGGAAGAAGATGATTGACTCTAAGGGGGAGAATAGAGGTTATGTGATTTAATGAAATAATAACTTAATAATATGATTAACTTCATATAAAAATTAAGATGGTATTTTGTTAAGAATGGATTGTTACTGTACTGGATAAGTTTGAGAGCGAAATTATTTAAGGGGGAGAGAATTGTAATACCCCGATTTTTGATGCACTTTGGAATAGTAATTGTGAGCGAGTATATTGGTGAAATATGTAAAGAAAACAATATAAGAGATAGATATATATGAAGGATAATATGTATATATATTGTAATTGAAAAACATGGAAAATATAAATACAATATATAAGACATGTGCATATACCAACATATACACAACATATACATGATATATATATTGGTGTAGGAAAAGTAAATTGTAAAATAATTAATTACTAATAATAATGATAATAATGACAAGAGAAAAAGAAGAAAAGAAATTCAAAGAAGTACCAATATTTGTGGTGGAGAATTTTTAGGGGTATTTAATTATATTATTATTATATATATATATAATAGATAAGGATGAGAGTTTGACAAGAGAGCTTCCACTTTCTTTCTTTCTTCTTCTTCTTCCACATTTTCCAAGAGACTGAGTTTGTTACATTATCCATGGATATATATATATATATCGCCTACGGGCTTGATAAATGTGATTATGAAGCAGTAACTCTGAACTTTGAATAGCATATTAGATTCTTTTTGGGCCCATGCTTGTATTTGCTTTAATGTGAATTATGGAATAAGATATAATGTTATGAGATATATGATGATAATTATGGAATGAGATGAATACAACACATAAGCAAATTACTGAAAATGAATGTGGCTTGAGAAATGATGAGATTATGAAAATACAATATGATGTGTAATATGTATATGGATGTGGAAATTATGAGTATTATTTCATGAATATTATGATAAGTCATTGAATTGTGGTTTGTTGAAATGATATATGTGTATATGTATATAAATTATGAGATTAGTGAAAATATATGACGAGTGCATTGAAAAGGGAAAACATGATAAGAAAATGATGATACATGATGTTAATATATGAAGTATGTTTTTTCTGTAATGTATATTTAAAATATTTATTTGTACTATTAAGCTTTTGAGCTTAGTGCGGTTGTGTAAATCACGCAGGTGAGTAGATGGTTGATCTGGGAGTCAAACCGTTATACCACGAGAAGGGTAAGAGTTTTTCGAGACCAACTAGAAGGTGGTGCATACATGTACAATTTGATTATGTTGTATTTTGATAAAAATGTATATATATACAAATGAATTTTGGAAAAGACGGTAATATATATATATATATATATGTAATATCATCAAAAGTATAATGATTTTGTAAATGTCCTTTAAATCAAATGTGTTATTGTTTGGAACTAAGGTAAAAGTTTTAAACTGTAATGAAAAGTGACATCCTTATACTTTGTTTACGTATTGTATGTATACAAGGTATATGTATAGTGCTTATATAGAGTATAGGGGTGTTACATACATATACCCACATATACCTATAAAAATAATTCTTCAGTTAAAGTATATTTAACATGTGCCTACATTTATCCACATGTACTATTCTTGAGTTAAAATATATGTATCATATACCCATATATACCTACAAATACTATTTTTCAATTAAAGTATATATAACATACACCCTTATGTATCCATATATACTATTTTTTCGTTAAAGTATATGTAACATATACTCATATACACCTACAAAACCATTATTTAGGTAGGATATATGTAACATATACCTACATATATCCACATATACCATTTTTTAGTTAAAATATCTGTAATATATACCTACAAATACCATTCTATAATTAAAGCATATATATTGTATACCTACATATATCTACCTATATCATTATTTAGTTACAATATATATAACATATATCCACATATACTTACTGTAGACTCTTAATTTTGGCCATAAGCTAGTCCGGTCCTAATTAAAGATGACCTAAGTGTAGACCCTTAATTTTTGACCCAATCCGGTCCATATATTTTATTTAGTCTAAAATAATTTTTGTGATCCTAATTAAATAATTTTTGCTTTAGTATCTAATTTTTATTAATAAAAAAAATAAAAATAAACAAATAAAAAATAAAAAATAAAAATAAAAATCGGAGACGAAAAAAATCGTCGCTGAAAACCAGCGCAGGGCATGGCCATGGGCCATTTCGCCCGCAGGAATTTCCTGCAGGCGAAATGGCCCGTAGGCCGGTCCTCGCCCTCTGCTGCAGCCAACTGCGGCAAATTTTTTCGCTAGCGCAATTTTTCCGTAGCAGTTTTTTTTCTCTAGCAAAATTTTTCCGACGCAAATTTTTTGAAACCTAATACAATTATGTTTCGGTTTTCTTTTGTTAATGAATGTTATATGCCGTGAGCAACTAGGAATAAACCATAAAAACTTCTATAAAGAAGATAAAAAACAACACAAAAAAGAAAGGATAAATAAGGAAGAAATTGTACAGAAACTTGGGAAGGATTGGATCCGAATCTGTGAAGGAAAACCTTGAACCAAGCTGATTTTTTGAGAGAGCATAAAAACAATTCAAGCAATTCAAAGGCAAAAAGGCTTGTCTTTGACCTTGTTCATCCAAGAAGTAATTTTTGGTGAAACTTACAAAATAAGGTTTAAATTCTTAATTTCTTTTATTTTGTCACAGTAGCTAGATCATATAATTGTTTCTTTTAAATTAAAAACCTCATAACCTCAATTCACCTTTTTTGAAGTATGAAAATCTTAAATCGTGGCTTTATTTTTCCAAAAGTTTAAAGCTATTAGTTTTATTTCTTCAAAACCCCAAAACTAAGATTTGCTTTCCAAATTATCAAAACTTTAAATTGTGTTCTATTTCCTTCCAAAAGCCTTAAAAATATCTTTTTTGCTCTTATAAACTTTAAATCATTTTGTTTAAATTCATAAAACTTCATGAAATTGTCAATTGTCTTTCCAAATCTTAAAATTAAATTTATTGCCCAAAATCCTAAATTCAAAAATCCTAAAACCCTAATTTAATTCCAAAACTCAAAATAGTAAACCCTAACCCATTAAAACCTTAAACCCTAATTTTTTCTAAAACCTAATCCTTTAAAACTTTAAAAACCATACAAACACAAATTTTACAATTTTACATAGTAAGCTTGAAACCATAATTCAATGAATAGCCGTAAACCACAAAACTTAATGTTTTAAAGTGTCCAAACCCTAGTTTCATGATTTCACCATTCAAATATTAATTTAGTTAATCAAAGAGCTTTATCAACCTTTTAAACCATAAAACCTTAATCTATTTTAATTCCTTTAAAAACTCACAGTAGCCATAATTTAGATTTTTATTTGCCTTATTCAATTCTATATTTGATTATGCTTTGGTTTATTTTATATGCTTTAATTTATTTAAGTTCAATGCTTGGTTTATTTTATTTATCATGGATGGATGTTTACTTTCTATTGATATTTAATGCCTTTGATGAATGATTTATTTATTATGAATGGTTATTTACTTTTATCAATTTATTTAGATTTCCAAATGTTGTAAGAGGTATGTTTCCACTTTGTGGATACCTCATTAGTTAAATATCATGTAATTTAAATTGCTTTTCTATTTAGAACTAATGTAAAGGGCATGTTTCTACCTTTCGGTGGGTGTCCTATTTAGGCGTGGGATATAAGGACATGTTTCCATCTTCGGGTGGATGTCCATTTATTTGTTTTGCTTGGACATTGTTTTGATTTTCAATATATCGATGTTTTATTTTAATTATTATGTGTAATATGGATAATGTTGTTATACTTAAGAATTTTATAATATTAAGACCTGTAAAGGAGGCCGGTTCCAATGAACCGGGCTTTGTGAGGGTGCTAGGCCATTTCTCACCTTCCCCACACGTACCTAACTTTCTGAACCCATTAGGGGGTTGGGGATTCCTTAGGAATCGAGTCATCCATCCCTTTCTTTTTTCCCGGCCCGTCCGAGTGGCGACTCCATTTTCTTCGGACTTAGGTTCGTGTTCTCTAAGGCCCCAAGCCTAAACAGTGCCGAAGTCGCAAGAACCATTCCACCGGGTGTGGGGGCAAAAATCCCCGCTCACAGTGGCGACTTCACTGGGGATAAGAGAAGTTGATTCCGTTGGTCTTTATATTATTCTATTCTTTCTTATAATGATATTATCCATTGCATCATATTAGATTGCATCGTGTGCGTGAGTTAGGACGCCCGTATTACTCGTGTTGTGTTATGTAAGGGATACCATACTTTCACTCAAGGTATGGAGATCTAGCATGGCATAACCACTCATAGCCTCGTACCATTTGGTATATACTTGCTATGGGAACCTAAGCCTTTTTAACCCAAAGACTAAAGCTCATGTAATTGGCCTAGTTACTTTCCTTAGGTTTTACCCCAAATGCATGTTGTTTGACTATGGTTAATTTATCTTGGCTTAAATCATGGCTTATTTGGTTTGTTCTTTTTCTAATATGACCTAAGTATATTATATGCTCAAAATAAATTTTTCTTCAAAATCCAAAAGACCAAAGCTATTTTCAAAACTTTTCAAGATGGTCTTTGGACATAAGACTTTTCCAAAAATAAATAAAAAATTCTTTTGGTCATGGCCCAAATACTAAGCCCAAAATCCATCTTTTCTAAAATCTTTTTACAATGGGCTTAGAAATAGAATTATTTTCAAAGAGCTTGCAAAAATATTTAGGTCAATTACGAAATACTAAAAACCAATTGTGAGCCTAGTTAATACTAAGAGTAATTAATCATGGGCTTGTTTTTGGCATGAACCATTGGTTACCTTTTTCAAGTGAGAAATCTATCTGTAATAAACCTCTTAATTTAGTTTTAATCCAATTTAGCATAAAAGCTACTTTAGTTGGTTGAATGGATTAAAACCTAATTAATGGGAATTATCATGGATGGATTTCCATTTTCGAAAATATAACTATTGGTTGAAACATCCGAGGGAATTATTCGAAAGCAAGGCACCCCATGTTGGTATTTTGTTAACCATATACCTAGGGAAAGAGACTCGCCATTCGTGTGTGGATGTTATAAGGTTGGAAGGAACGTCCTAATTATCCTTGTTTGTTGTTTGTGCATACATGCATATATTTGTATCTCATATCATTGATCCTTTTTGGCTCACAGCCCTGGATTACGATAGTTCTAAAGCTTACAACGATCCGACTTACGCCGGAGATGAAGTATCTAGCAACGACTCAATCACTTGCTCACCAAAAACAATGGAACCCGAACAAATTCAAAGGATGGTGGATGAGGCCCTCAATGCCAAGATGGAAGAAATAAAAGAGGCCCTAGCTGAGACCATGAAGAACCAGTTGATTGCAATCTTAGAGAACCATGCCGAGGCATCTGCTAGCACTAAGAAGCCAAAGGACAAAGGGAAGACTAAAGTTGGTAAAATGGTTTTTGATGATGAAAAAGTGATCATTGATGATGATGATGATTGGGCTCAATACTACCAAGATGCTCAAGAGAAGAAAAAGGAACCTAAGGTTGTTGAGAAGGCAACTATTGAAAAGACCGAGACATTCGATGTTGAAAAGATGATTGCTGACTTGGAGAAGAAATTTGAGAAGAAGCTGAAAACTGAAGAAATGTCCGAAGTTGACAAATTATTTGAGCTAGATGAAGAAGTCCTGTACAAGTTCAAGATGCCATCCTTTGCCAAGTACAATGGCACTGGAAATCCTCATCTCCATGTGAAGCAGTATATCACTGCTATGCAGTCTGCCCGAGCTACTAAGGCTCAAACTCTAAGGTATTTTATGCTCTCATTGGACCCTGTTGTCCAAAATTGGTTCAATACCTTAGATGATGGAACACAAAAGAGTTGGGATCTACTTTACAAAGCCTTCATCCAGCAATATGGATATAATGTTGAGTTGGAAGTTACCTTAATGGAAGTGGAGTCCATTAGGCAAAGGCCGAATGAGAATTTTGTAGATTATGTCAAGAGATGGAGAAACAAGGCCGATTTGCTCAAGAAGAGGCTTGATGAATCCGATCAAATAAGGATGATTGTGAGAGGGGTGTTGCCTAGTCTTCGTGAAAGGATGTCTCATATACTCATCCATGATTTCAAAGACCTTCTCCAAGCTGGTCTGCAAATTGAAGAATGGGAAAGAGAGAAGAACCGTTTTTCAACAAGAAGGAACGAGAAAGGGAATTATCAATCTGGAAGCCAAAGCATGCAAAAGGCAGTCGGTGTCAATGCTACTAACCAAGGAACGAGGAGATAATTTTGAAATTAGGGAAGCTGATGTCTTGGGTTATCAATAAGCTTCAAAGAAAGGGATTGCTACAACCCTTAAATCCTCGCCCTTTGCCTAACCCTCTCCCTCCTAACTTTGACACTAAAGCATTTTGTCAGTTTCACCAAATGCAAGGGCATGACACAGATAGATGTGTGAGGTTGAGACATGAGATCCAAAATCTAATTGATAATGGGAAGCTACCCAAGCCCAACAAGCCAAACACTAAAGACAACCCATTACCAAAGTTCAATAGAGTACCACCGCCGGTAACCTTCATGATTGGAGGAGGTTTGCATGAGGACATTGTCATGTCTTCTTTTCATGATGTGGGGAAAGAAGCAATCAAAGAAGAAGAGGCATTTGTCAAGACTAAAGAAGCTATGGTGGCTAAAGAGGTAACAATTTGTGTTGTCAATGGGTTTTGGGATTCAAGCGATAGTGATGATGATCTTGGAAGGAGGAGTGGACTTGGTCCGAGCCCGAAGAAGATGAGGTGATGAACACTAGGTCCGGTAAGCCTTATGCAAGGCCATCACCTAAGGAGGTAGAAACTAATAAGGGTAAGGAATTTGAAGTAGAAGAAGATGATGCTGTGCTCAAGCAATTGAAAAGAACCCAAGCAAGTGTTAGCATTTGGGACTTATTAGCTACTTTTAAAAAAGCACCGAGAAACAATGGCCAAAGCCTTGGCTAGTATGCCAATTTCTACCTCCACAACCCCAGAGGAGCTGATCAACTTCATAAAAATTGGAGGAGTAATAAAATATGAAGAGGTTCAAGAAAAGAGCAAAGTTAATATAGGAGCGGTTTCTTTTTCAGATGCGGACCTACCGGAGGAGGGGAGAGACCACATCTGCCCTCTTTATCAAGATAGAAGTCAAAGGGAAGAGGACTCCATGTGTAATGGTCGATGATGGGTCTGCCATAAATTTTTGTCCACATAAGATATTGCCAAAGCTAGCCATGTCAACAAGAGATCTAAACCCGACCGAGGTAACAATTCGGGCTTATGACAACACTAAAAGACATGCCGAAGGGACTTTCAAAGCGGCTATCAAGGTTGGTCCAATTGAATCTATTGTTGAGTTTATTGTTTTAGACATACCGGTTACCTTTGTTTTACTCTTGGGGCGACCATGATTTCATCCTCTTGGTGGAGTTCCTTCCACCCTTCATCAAAAGATCAAGTTCCCCAACGGAGATGAGACAGTGGTCATTGAAGCTGGAGACAATGAGATTGTTAATGCTCTAATGATTAAAAGGCCTCTCAATGGTTTCCAAGTAGCTGCAATTTCTGATGATGAAGTAGTGGACTCCAAAGTTTTGAATATGACGAAGAACATGAACTATCTTCCCGGAGCTAGTCCTGGAAAGGGTAAGGCCGGTTTGACAAAGCTGCCAGACTTTAGAACTCAAACTTCCAAAAAAGGGTTGGGATATGATGAAGACAACGATGTCCAGCTAAAGAAGGATGAGAAGATGAGCTTCCCACCACTTGAAGAAATCTTTGTCAAAGCTCTAGATATGGGACCACTCCAAGGAAAGCCCGAGCCGATCATGTTCATAGGTAAGTTGATCCCAGGTTTCAAAATTTTTGCAGATGTGGCCAAACTAGTGGACCAAGTGAAGAAAGAGCTCACCTTGTCAGCCAATAAAGAATCCAATCCGAAAGAGAAGAATGAAGCTGTTCTGAAAATCAAAAAGACTCCGGAGGAGATTGCTGCTCTGGTTGAAGAAAAGTTTGAAGACATCCTGCCTTATGATTTTGAGAACAATGATTTTGATTTTGATTTTAATTTATCTGCTTTGTATGAGGATGATGATGTTTTCTTTTCCAAAATGAATGCAATAAAGTCTGATTTTGCTTACTTGTGTGATGTTTCTCCTAATGGTTGAATACATTCAAATAGCAGTTACATGAGCATCTTTAATATTAATTCTGTTAACACACAATCATTAAATTTGGGAACAACATAAAATCCTAAAATATTAGCATAGCATCTGACCTTACTCCTGATGAGAGAGAGAGATTTGAAAAAATATTCAAAAAATATGAAGAAGTGTTTTCTTGGTCTTATGAGGATGTGCCTGGAATAGATCGAGACATAGCCGAGCATCATATTCCAACTCACACTCACATAAAACCTGTCAAACAAAAGCTTAGGCGATTAAGACCTGAGTGGGCTGAATTGGTTAAAGAAGAGGTCACTAAGCAAATACAAGTGAAGTTTCTTGAAGTGATAGAATATCCAGATTGGTTAGCCAACATAGTACCTGTGCCAAAGAAAGATGGAAGGATAAGGGTTTGTGTGGATTATAGATATTTGAACAAGGCTTCCCCTAAAGATGATTTTCCTTTACCTCATATAGATGTCCTCATTGATAGTGCAGCCTCTAGTGTGCTACACTCATTTATAGATGGATTTTTTTTGGATACAATCAAGTGTTAATGGCCCAAGAGGATAAAGCCAAAACTGCTTTCATTACCATATGGGGTATATTTTGTTATAGGGTGATGCCACTCGGTTTAAAGAATGCTGGAGCAACTTACCAAAGGATGGCCACCATACTATTTCATGACATGATGCACTAAGAAGTTGAAGTATATGTTGATGATATGATAGTTAAATTGGACACAAGGGAATAACACTTCCAAAACTTAGAATTATTCTTTGATAGAGCTTTGAAATATAAGCTAAGACTAAACCCGAAGAAGTGTGTGTTCAGTGTTACTTCAGGCAAATTATTGGGACATGTGATTGGTCCAAATGGCATTGAGATTGATCTTGACAAAGTTAAAGCGATCAGGGATATGCCAGCCCCAAAGATGGAGAGAGAAGTTCGGGAATTTATTGGTAAATTACAATACATTAGCAGATTCATAGCAAAACTCACAACAATTTGTGAGCCTATCTTCAAATTGCTTAAAAAGAACCAACCGGTCTTATGGAATGAAGAATGTCAAAAGGCCTTTGAGCGAATAAAAGAGTATTTTTTGAATCCACCTATTTTAAAACCACCTAAACCCGGCAAACCTCTATTACTATACTTAGCAGTAGAAGAAGAGTTGATAGGAGCCATGCTAGCCCAAGCAGATGAGTTAGGGATTAAGCATGCAGTTTACTATTTAAGTAGAAAGCTCCTACCTTATGAAATTAAGTATAGTATCATTGAAAAGACCTGTATAGCCATGGTTTGGTCTTCTAAGAAGTTACAACATTACTTTCAATCGTATAGTGTGCAAGCAATTTTCAGGTTGGATCCAATGAAGTACTTAAGGGAGACACCCTCTTTGATTGGGAAATATGGTCGATGGCTGATAATATTAGAAGAATTTGAGATTGAGTATATAACCAGGAAAACAATCAAAGGTAGAGCGATGGCAGAATTCCTGGCCCAATAACCATTTCTAGAAAGTGAAGAGGTAATCTTGGAATTTCCTGATGAACATTTAGAAGCAATTGAAGTACAAGGGTGGAAAATATATTTTGATGGAGCAGTAAACAGGAAAGGAGCAGGTTTGAGAGTTATACTAGAATCGCCAAAGGGGAACTCATCCCTTTAGCTAAAAAGTTGAAATTTAGGGCAACCAATAATATGGTGGAGTACGAAGCTTGTATTTTCAATTTGGAAACCCTAATGATAATGAAAGGTGGATAAGGTGGAAGTTTATGGTGATTCATTACTAGTAGTATCCCAAGTAAATGGAGAGTAGGAGTTGAAAGAGGAAAAATTAAAACCATACCACCATTGCCTAACCATGATGAAGAAGAACTTTAAAGAGTGTAGGTTTATACACCAATCGAGAGAAGAAAATCAGATGGCTGATGCCCTAGCCACATTGGCTTCGGTATGGGAAAACCCTGTCAGCTTATTCCTTAAGCCTCTAATCTTGACAAGTTCATTTAACTCCTTGCTATGAATATGAAACAATCATGAAAATTGATACATACCATGATGCATGGTATGTTACTATAAGGCAATTTTTGGAAGAAAGAGAATACCCGCCGGGGTCAACAAAGAAAGAGAGAAGAGCCATAAGGCGATGGTCTTTGCAATACATCACATTCCATGGGGAGTTATATCAAAGATGGCCTGATGGGGTGTATTTGAGATGTTTAAGAAAGCCTAAAGTGGAGCGCATCATGTCAGAGATACATGCGGGAAGTTGCGGTTTGCACATGAGTGGTTTGGCTCTAGTTAAGAAGATTATTCGACAAGGTTACTACTGGTTGACCATGGAGAGAGATTGTATTGAGTTTGTAAAGAAGTGCCAACAATGTCAGATGTATGGTAACTTGAATCACATGCCTCCTGAAGAATTGCATTCTATGTCTTCACCCTGGCCATTTGCCACCTAGGGTATCGACATTATAGGAGAGATGCATCCGACAGCTTCAAATGGTCATAGTTTCATTGTGGTAGCAATAGATTATTTTTCAAAATGGGTCAAAGTCAAATCCTTCAACAAGCTGGGTGCAAGCCAAATGGCTAGATTTATTGAAAAGAACCTCATCTGTAGATACGGGGTCCCACACAGTGTGATATCAGACAATGGGGTACAGTTTCAAGGAGTAGTTAAGGATTTATTCTCGAAGTACCAAATCCATCATCATCGATTCTCTCCTTATAGACCAAAGGCTAATGGAACAGTAGAAGCAACAAACAAGAAAATTAAGCAAATTTTGTCCAAGATGACCAAGACTTACAGGGATTGGTCAGAGATGCTTCCCTTTGCTTTATGGGGATATAGGACAAGTGTGCGAACACCTACTGGAATGACACCGTTCTCTTTGGTTTATGGGATGGAAGTAGTATTGCCAATTGAAATTGAGATCAAGTCGTTAAGAGTAGTCTTGGAAGCTGAACTGCCTGAAATGGAATGGGTAGCAAGCAGATAAACACAGTTAGCTCTACTAGAAGAGAGAAAGTTAAAGGCACTATATCATCACCAACTATATCAAAAGAAGATAGCTCAGGCCTATAATAGAAGGGTTAAGGTAAGAAAATTCAGAGTTGGGGATTTGGTGTTGAAGCAGTATAAGCCTAATGTATCTGATCCAAGAGGGAAGTTCAGACCTAGCTGGGAAGGGCCATATGTCGTGAAACAAGTCATGAACAAAGGTGCGGTGAAGTTGTCAGACATGGACGGGAACGAATTTAGTGAGCCAATAAACATTGATAGGTTGAAGAAGTTTTATGTATGAAAAATAGAAAAGAAAGAGCTCGCTAGGTTGAAAACCCAAAAAGGGTGGCCTAGGCAAAAGTTAGAGCAGTCCGCTAGTCCTGAAAACCCAAAAGGGCAGGCTAGGCAACAATTAGGGCTAAAAGAGAGAAAATAGTCAATTAGAAAACCCGAAAGGGCTAGTTGGTAACAGGAGTAATCTTGTGTATGCTGGCTTTATGTTTGGTTGTTCCCTAATTTAATAAAATAGAATTAATGTTAAAATTGTTCTATGTGCTCTGTTATAAGTATTCGACCAGATATGGATGAAATAAATAAACACAATAGCAAAAGGTGATGACAAATTATAAATGGAAAAGAAGCATCTCTTTATTACTTTGATTATTTTTTCATCCTAACAATACACTTTCTGAATTGACAAATGTAAAATCTATGGTAGTGGATAAATGTAACGTGCAGGCCAACTTTGCCTCAGCCGATCCAAGTAGGCTTCAGTCAAGCAAGGCATGTCTAAATCGGGAGTAAAGTTAGAATCATGAGGCTCAGCTCCGTACTGACGGCCAAGTCAGCGAGGATCATAGCATGTACCTTGAAGAAGAGTAGCAAGGGGAACGTACATCAAGTATGTCCGCATGGTGACACAATAAAATCTTCCACCAAGGTACCAACCAACGGATAATAACTTCAGAGCGTGAGTGGATCCAGTCAACCCAGTCAGCATATGAAGAAGCATGATGGAGTAGCTTCCTAGCAGAATGATGACGTGGCAGGTATCTGGCAAAATCCATGGATGGAGTATCAAGCAAATAAAGAAGCACCTGGAGTCAAATCTGTGAAGAAAGAGTTAAAAAAAAAGTTCGCTAAGTTGAAAACCTGTGAGGGCAGCTTAGGCAAAAATTAGGACGGCTCGCTAGTTTCGAAAACCCACACCGGCGGACTAGGCAAAAATTAGAGCAATAAAGAAAAAAAAGAGAAAAGAGAAAATCTAAATTGAAAACCCGAAAGGGTAGTTTAGGTAATTACCTGAAGCAGCAACAGACTCCCAATCAGTCTCTTTGACAATCCTGATTTAAATCGGTCTAATCCAACTAAGGTCTCGGCTAAGATCACAAGTACCAGCGACAAGCCTCCTTCCATTTGGTCCATAATATCCAATACTTGTGGATCAATATCGCCGTCAGAAGAAACAGGCAAGAATTGGCCGAGCAAGCAAAGATAGAGCATGCGTCCCCATGCCTTAGTAGGGGCCAAATGAGAGAGACAAAAGTCAATCAAAGGAGCAAGTAGAATTTTTTCACCTCTCATTAACCGAAGAACTTCGGGTTTTGGAATTTGAAATAACATCTGCATCTTCTGTTGAGTCTTGGAAATCAATGTGGGTAACGCCATTTGTTGATCATTTGGATATCCAAGGATGGCCTCAAATTCTTCAATCAAGGGACATATTTCGAAGCCATTAATTTTAAATACCCTAGAATCCGTATTCCAAAAGGAAGCCACGGGATGTAAGAAGGAGTGGTCCAATTTGACATTTTGAAAACATTTTAAAGCATCAAGTTTTGACCATGAAATTTGCTTCCAATGAATGGTATCCATATTCTTAAATAGAATTTTTATTCTCTTTAAATGATGCTCGGTCATGGTGAATGAATAAAGAAAAAAAAATTAAAATTGTTAAAGGGAGTCTTCACATTGAAAGAGAAAGAATTTTGATTTCTGTATTAAAATGGGGCGTGCAAGGTGATTTATATAGAAGAAAATAAACCTTTTCCAAAAGTGAAAAGAAAAAGGTTATGGGAAAGAATAAGACCATATGGCATAAGGAAAGGAATTAGCAATGAATTTCCTTTACCACGTTGGATTTGGTTTAGCAAATGAGGTGGATGCGAATTATGAAATTATGATGTATTGTGATAAAAAAAAGTGGTGCAGTAACAAAAAAAAGGTTACAGTAAAGAGGAAAATTGTATTTTTTCATTATTGTACAATATTTACGTATCACTAAGAGGGTGGTGGTAGGTCATCAAATAAATCCTTGAAAAAATCATCGCCTGTTGGAGGAGGGGGAAAATCACTCGTCCCGAGTCCGCTCAAAGCGGGAGCACCAAAACCTGGCAAATTACTCGTCCTGGGATCACCCAAAGCTAGAGCACCAAAATCCCTATTACCTTGAGGTTTCGATCCATCATGGTCCTCATCAGAAGTAGACGAATGGATCTCATGTTCATCAATCTGGGGGCCTCTTGATGAAGAAGCGCCGGGATCCCTCATCCCCTGAAATTGAAAATCTCAGAAATGTTGTTCGGATTGATGATATAAACTTTCAAAATGAGAAGCCTGCTGACGACTTGCAACCAACTCTTCTTGAAGTTTCCTATTTTGTTCTTCGAGCATCTGCTGTGAGCCAAGAAGGAAAAGGTAAGAGCATACATAATCATGCATACATATAGCATAAACTACTATGAAATAAGAAAAGTACCAGGTAGTTCATATCAATGCCCTACGAATGAGATGATATATCTGGTGGGCTAGAATGAGCAAACAAAGGGGCATTAAAAGAAGGTCCAGCCTCATGATCAAATGAGCCAACAGCCTGCAACAATCATTTAAGAATCAAAGAAAGAAAAAAGCAGTTGCAAGAGAAAAGTGGTAAAAGTTTTACCTGAGAAGTACTAGTCCCGAGATGTGGAACAAACTCTCTTGCATCTTCGTGATGTTCTTCTTCATATCTACCCTCATTTTTGTCGGAAATCTCCAGCACACCAACAGGAGATACATCAAAGTTTAAGAGCCTTCTTTGAATAAAATTGGCATAGAATGGACCCGGTAGATGAAGAAATGATTCAGCACCATAACCATATCGGGCTGGCCACCACGCATCCTCCGGCATTGACATAATATTTAAAGTATATTCTGGGATTTGGATCGGAACCCTCCGCTGCTCTGGACCGAGAAACCATTCATAAACTCTCTCCCTGAGAAACCAGCCACTAGACACTGGGCCAGTAATAACTCGGCGAGAATGTTGGAAAGACAATGCAGTCCTCATCAAAGGAGACCAGTTTGCTCACTCTTCTGGGTTCCACCAGGCCAAATTCACCTGCAGAATAACATAAGGTAAGTAAAACTTTCACATAAAATTTAAAGCATAATAATGTTATTTTACCTGGTCCCAGGTTAAGCGGCTCAACACATAGCGGTGAGTATGCACATGATGAGAGCCGGGAACGTCCACACGACCGGACAACCAAAAATTTAATCTCGGATACCCGACTCTCTCTCGGGAAATACCGGGTACCCTCACGATGTTATGTTCATATGCCCATGCCTACAATAATAATAGTAAAGATCAAATTCATGCAAGAAAAGAGTGGAAATAACATTGGTGAAGGAAAAGAATACCTCGACAACCGCGATCAAGCCAACAAAAGACTTCTTGTTTCAGCAAAGTTTATCAAGACCATGGTAAAGACTCGCGAGACCAGCTTCACCCCAGCCAGAAGATGGTACCATTCTGAGATAAGAAAGGGCACTCAACATTGACAAGTGGATGGAGGATTCAGTGCTACCTAAGATGGTCGTGAGCAGATATAACAAAAATCCTCGAGCATACTGTTCGGCCATGTCTCTGCCAACCTGTCCTTCGTAGTTCATCAAATAACTATGAATTGGCTCGATTTTTATCTTAAAAGGACCTTTATATGATGGTTCCATACCAATTAATTCCTGAATTTCTTCAAATGTTAAAATATCGTTGGTCAGAGGAACCGAAACACCATCATATCGAAGGCCGGTTATGGCAGTAAAATCGATCGGACCAATTGTCATCTCTCCAATGGGCAAGTGAAAAGTATGGGTTGTATCCAACCATCGCTCTGCAAGTGCCTGGACTACGCTCCGGTCTATCTGATATTCCTCGGATGGCAATTGTAAGATAAACTGCTCAAAGTCGCAATCTCAGATAATCCGCCTTACCCGATAAGGCACTACATCGCACCATTGTCGGGCTTTGTAAATACATCCTGCAGCCCGAACAACGCAATGATTATGCTAACACAGACCTAGGTAAGTTAATACCAGGTAAGTACATATTATCCTATCTACTTAAATAAATTTATTTTTCCAAAAAAAGAATAATAATATAAAATATAAATAAAAAATAACAATAATACAAAAAACACAGAGACGAAAAATCAAGAGAAAAGAAAAAGAAAAAATAATTACCGCTCTCTTTTCGTTGGAACTACGGTGAAGCGGCATCCCGACTAGTATATCTACATTTTCGTCTTCATGATGCCGAATAAACTCCAATAATTTGGCATTAGAATGAGTCCCTGACCTCGAAGCATGCATTGTTTTTGAAAAATATGTGTTAAAATTAAAAGAAATTTGAGAGAATTATATCTTGCTGTGAAATGAAATGAAGAATCAGCTCCTTTATATAGAGAAACGACAAACAAAAAATAAAATTCAAAACTATTTATGAATAGTAAATTTCACAATTCATGAATAGTATTACTATTGATGAATAGTATAATTACTATTTTCAATAGTAAATACTATTTACTACTATTTATAAATAGTAAATTTACTATTTATGAATAATAAATAGTGCATGAACAGTGACTACAAAGTAAATAAACAGTAAATTCATTTATTCACTTTAATCATTCAAATAACGGCGGGTATATAAATATTTTTACACCCAGGGGGCAATAAGAAGACATATGCATAAAAATTAACCAAATTTTTGTAATAAAAAATTATTAGCTCGGGTCCAGAACCCAAATTTTCCTTAGGTCCAAAATCCAAATTTTCTTTAGGTCCAGAACGTAGAATCTCTTCTAAGTCCAGAACTTAGCTCGGGTCCAGAACCCAAATTATCCTTAGGTCCAGAACCTAGAATTTATTTCTAAGTCCAGAACTTAGCTCGGGTCCAGAACCCAAATTATCCTTAGGTCCAAAACCTAGAATTTATTTCTAAGTCCAAAACTTAGCTCGGGTCCAGAACCCAAATTTTCTTTAGGTCTAGAAACTAGAATCTCTTCTAAGTCCAGAACTTGGCTTGGGTCCAGAACCCAAAATTTCCTTAGGTCCAGAACCTAGAATCTCTTTTGAGTCCAGAACTTGAACCGGGTCCAGAACCTAAAACCTCAACCATCTCAAAAATTAAGTCTTAATTGCTTTTCACTCTCTTTCACTAAAGTTTCGGATCATTCAAGCAGGGGGCAAACTGTAGACCCTTAATTTGACTCAGTCCGGTCCAATATATTTTATTTAGTCCAAAATAATTTTTGTGTGGTCTAATATATTTTAATTGGTCCAAAATAATTTTTGTGATCTTAATTAAATAATTTTTGCTTTAGTATCTAATTTTTATTAATAAAAAATAAAAATAAACAAATCAAAAATCAAAAAATAAAAATAAAAATCGGTGACTGAAAAATCGGCGATGAAAAAAATCATCGCCAAAAACCAGTGGGGGGCATGGCCGTGGGCCATTGGCCCGTAGGCTGGTCCTCGCCCTCTGCTGCAGCCAACTGCGGCAAATTTTTTCGCTAGCGCAATTTTTCCGTAGCAGTTTTTTTTTCGCTAGCGAAATTTTTTCGACGCAAATTTTCCGAAACCTAATACAATTAGGTTTCAGTTTCCTTTTCTTAATGAATGTTATATGCCGTGAGCAACTAGGAATAAACCATAAAAAATTCTATAAATATGATAAAAAAAACAACACAAAAAAGAAAGGAGAAATAAGGAAGAAATTGGATAGAAACTTGGGAAGGATTGGATCCGAATCTGTGAAGGAAAACCTTGAACCAAGCTGATTTTTTGAGAGAGCAGAAAAACAATTCAAGCAATTCAAAGGCAAAAAGGCTTGTCTTTGACCTTGTTCATCCAAGGAGTAATTTTTGGTGAAACTTACAAAATAAGGTTTGAATTCTTAATTTCTTTTATTTTGTCACAGTAGCTAGATCATATAATTATTTCTTTTAAATTAAAAACCTCATAACCTCAATTCACCTTTTTTGAAGTATGAAAATCTTAAATCGTGGCTTTATTTTTCCAAAAGTTTAAAGCTATTAGCTTTATTTCTTCAAAACCCCAAAACTAAGATTTGCTTTCAAAATTATCAAAACTTTAAATTGTGTTCTGTTTCCTTCCAAAAGCCTTAAAAATATTTTATAAACTTTAAATCGTTTTGTTTAAATTCATAAAACTTCATGAAATTGTCAATTGTCTTTCCAAATCCTAAAATTAAATTCATTGCCCGAAATCCTAAATTCAAAAATCCTAAAACCCTAATTTAATTCCAAAACTCAAAATAGTAAACCCTAACCTATTAAAACCTTAAACCCTATTTTTTTCTAAACCCTAATCCTTTAAAACTTTAAAATCCATACAAACACAAATTTTACAATTTTACATAGTAAGCTTGAAACCATAATTCAATGAATAGCTGTAAACCACAAAACTTAATGTTTTAAAGTGTCCAAACCCTAGCTTCATGATTTCACCATTCAAATATTAATTTAGTTAATCAAAGAGCTTTATCCACCTTTTAAAACATAAAACCTTAATTTATTTTAATTCCTTTAAAAACTCACAGTAGCCATAATTTAGATTTTTATTTGCCTTATTCAATTCTATATTTGATTATGCTTTGGTTTATTTTATATGCTTTAATTTATTTAAGTTCAATGCTTAGTTTAATTTATTTATCATGGATGGATGTTTACTTTCTATTGATATTTAATGCCTTTGATGAATGATTTATTTATTATGAATGGTTATTTACTTTTATCAATTTATTTAGATTTCCAAATGTTGTAAGAGGTATGTTTCCACTTTGTGGATACCTCATTAGTTAAATACCATGTAATTTAAATTGCTTTTCTATTTTAGAACTAATGTAAAGGGCATGTTTCTACCTTTCGGTGGGTGTCCTATTTAGGCATGGGATGTAAGGACATGTTTCCATCTAGGGTGGGTGTCCATTTATTTGTTTTCCTTGGACATTGTTTTGATTTTTAATACACTACAAAAAAACACGCTATCTGCGACGGACAGAATCCGTCGCAAATCAAGTTTTGCGATCGATCTGTGACCGATCTGCGACGGATACGATCCGTTACTAAAAAAGGCGTTGCAATTTTCAATTTTGCGACAGGCCGTTGCAGATTGCGACGGATTTGCAACCACTCGGTGTAACACCCCAATACTTTATATAAGTACTATACCTATACCTGGTATACATACAGTAAGTATATAAAGTACAAGGATGTCACTTTTCGTTACAATTTAAAAACCTTTACCAGCGTTCAAACCACCTTACATTCATTTAAAAAAAATATTTATAAAATCGTTATACTTTTAATGATCTTACACATATATATAATAGTCTTATCTTTATCAAAACTTCATTTATATACATGAATACACTTAATCAGAAATACATCATAATTAAAAGTTTTACATGTATGCATCACCCTCTAGTTGGTCTCGACAAACTTTATCTCTACTTGTGGCATAACGAAAGACTTCATATCTTCCACCTAAACACCTGCACGAATACACATCCGCGCTAAGCCCGAGAGCTTAGTAGTACAAATATAACATACCTTATAGAAATTCCACGTATTAATAGTTTCTTATCATGTTTTTCATTTCTAATTGCACCTTTCATATATCTCGACTACATTCACATATTATATACATATATACAAGTCATTATCACCAACCATAATCCATTAATAATACTCATAGCCAATATATCAATATACACATTATGTGTCATACTTCATATACATTACTTTATTCACAATTTACCATTCATGAATCACATTTTCAACAAAGACAATCATTATTAATAACCACAATCCATCACCAATACTCACAATCAATATATCAATACACACATTACATATCATACCAAACATGAATCACACTTCCAATGAAGTCAACCATAGATCTCATTATTCATTTCTTTCAACACTTGTATATCACATTGACAACAAAGACAGACTCGGGCCCAAAAGACACTAATATGCTATTCGACTTTCAAAGTTAATGCTTTGGTTTTATTATCATATTTATCAATATCATAATCCCAACTAGGCTTCAAGGATTAGGTTCAACCAAGCTTCAAGGGGAACAAAGCATGCTAAGTATCAACCCAACTTGGCTTCAAGAACCAACCCAACCTAGCTTCAAGGGTTGTAACATCTCAATTAGGCTTCAAGGACTAGACCCAACCAAGCTTCAAGGGGAGTAAAACATGTTAAACTTCTACCCAACTTGGCTTCAAGGATCAAGCCCAACCTAACTTCAAGAGATTGTTACCATCATTAGGCATGCCACCAACAACAAACTCTGAAAATAGAATAACACATTAGCTACACAATTCATTGATTATTTCATCATCAATACCATTTTAAATTCTCATCATCATCTAGGCAAACATGCCCTATTTCTTTCAATTGAATCATCATAACCAATCACAATGGCTACATATCACATTTGAATTATCATAGCCAATCACAATGGCTTCATATCACATTTGTCTCAACTCATAGTATAATATTTCATTATTCAAGTATCCATAATCAATTGCCTCATCACCTCATTCGCATTATATATATAGCATCATTGCTATAACATTACAAAGTACATTATTCATATAGCACAATACAATTTACAAGATTCACAATGCATAAAACATAACATTGTTCATATAGTATCATATGCATCATCATTAAAATACACAAACATATCATTATTCAACCATATCATGTACATTATTATAATTCAGAACATTAGTTTCAATCTCTTTATGTCTCAATTTACATTAAAGTAATTCATCATAAAAGCATTTATCATAATAAATTGCATTGCACATACCTTTTTGAATGATCCTCTTCCCTTTCACACTATACAAATCATAATACCGGTCACATTATATTAACAATATAATAACTTAATTAACATTGTTTTAAGTCTTAAAATCATATAGAAGAATGCATCTAGGTAAGTTTGTACTTACCTCAATAACAATTCACACAATTCCAAACACTTTCCTCTTCCAAGATTCTTCACTTCCCAAATTTGGGCAAATCATCTTCTTTCAAAACCTAATCCCAAAAATGATACAATACATCAATTCCAATACAATTTATCACTTAATAACCTCATCTAAGACCTTTATAACATACATTACAAACCAACACCTCATGTTAGAGCCCACGACCGTGGCCACCTCAACCCCCACGGGCGTGGGATAAAGAAGGATTCTGCCACTCATGTTCCTACCCTCCACGGCCACGGCTTCAAATAACTATGAATGGCCACGGCCATGGCACCTAAGGCCACGGGCGTGGCATCCAGAAGGCTACTGCCTTAGGCCAAAATCTCATTCCAAAGCCCAAAAATTCCAACAAACATCATCCACATGAAGATCTATGACAATCACTAAACAAACTCAAGTTAAACCTCATGTTACACTTCAAACCTTAACACAAAATCAACTACAACACTTCCAATAATAACACCAATTCAACTTCTTAACTTACAATCAATTTTAACACTTAAAAACACATCACAAACACATCTACTCATAAAATCAACAAACCATAATTCACTTCAAACACAACTTCTAAAGAACAAAGGAAATCAAGAAAAAGAACTTACCAAAGTTGTTAAATTTCACAAATCTCCAACTTAATTTCTTGATTCTCCCTTTAATTTGATTTTAAAAATCAAAACACTTCCTTTGCTCTCTTCCCCCTTTGATAGCCGGCCTCTTCAAGAAAAGAAAAGAAAATAAAAACAATTCAACCACTTCTTCTTCTTTAAATCTCCACCATACAATCCAACAAGGAAAATTACTTAATTACCCTTTTCCATTTATTCTAACTCTCTTTTCCCTTATATGTCCTTTTAGGTAATTTCACACTCACAAAATAAATATCCTCCTCCATTGACTCTCTATTTGACTTATGTATATGTTAATATACTACCATATATGCAACATATACACTTTCTTTACAAATTCTTTTCTCTTTCAAATTAACATATACATTCAATCCAATTAAAATAACAATAATATTCAAAACTTCTAGGGCATACATTGGGATATTACACTCGGCGGTTGCAAATCTCGCGCTTAAATTTTCGCGGGTAAAGGGCAGCCGTCGCAGATTTCGTCGCAGATTTCGTCGCAGATTTCCGTCACAGATTCCGTCACAAATTTTCGTAGCAAATTCGTTGCAGATTCCGTCGCAGATTGCCGTCACAGATTTTGTCGCAGATTGTCGTCGCAGTGTCTGTCGCAGATTCCGTCATAGATTTCAAATATCCGTCGCAGATTCGTAGCAAATCCGTAATAATTTAATATTGATTTTTATTGGAACTATTTGTATTATCAATTAATTTTATGAGAACTTTATAAATACATTTGGAACATTTAAACACAATCTAAAAACACACTAATTATATTGATAAAAATAATTCTTTTATTAATCTTCAATAGAATAAAATATTTTACAATTTAACTATACAAGTGTTAAGAACACTACTATAAATAATCTATCTTGAAAATAACAATATAGATCTTCAATTATCATTTTCCATTGAATCATGACTTGCATCATCATCTAGCTTGGACTGAAGCTTTGCAACTGTTAAATAATTCATCAGAAGAACATGATATAAAGCTTGAAATTGTAAGAAGTGAAGTCAGTGCATGATGTGGGAAATAATTTCAAGAGAACTGTTATATGAAATGGCAAATGCAAATTTTATAAATTGGAAAATGCAAATTAAATGAAATGGCAATAATGATATACTTGAATTAAAAGCAACTAAGATTTCATAAATAGATAATTTTAACCTTCATGTATATGTGGTCAGTGATCTGCACAGCTTTGTTACTAAGATTTCATAATTTCTGAAATTCAATAAACAAGAACCAATATAGAAGAGAATTAAGAAAAGAAAAACTGGAGATATTCCCTTTCCTGTTTAAGTGTTAACAAAGAATCAGTCGCTCCGATTACCTTCAGTCAAAGCCTGTAAAACCAAAATCAACATAATGAATCCGAAAATTTCAATCAGCTAGGTGCAACATGATTACTTTATTATACTAGGTGAAAAGATTGAAAATTTTAGGGAGAGGAGAAGAACCTCTTACCACTGATATATCTGGGAAATTGGAGAGAACATCATTAAGTCCTACAGTGTCAAGGTGATGAGCAGTGATCCAATCCTTCACCCTAGTCAATTGCTGTTCATCCTCCTCTGGATCCTGAGTATCATCTGCACCATATATAAAAGATAATTAGTCAAGGACTACGCTGCCCAGAGATGAACCTAACACCCTGAGGACCAATACATATATTTCAACTAAAAAATAAAAAGGAAATGAAATGTTGCGTTGCTAACTCCCATTATGATGTGAAGACTGTTCTGTAGTCTTCTTGTTCAATTTGAAATGTTACCTTCATCAACCTCTTCCAAGTTTTAAGTCCTTACCTCGAGAGAAAGCACAAAATGCTTACTATTGACATTCCCGATCTCCATTTTGAGAGGCCTTTTATTCCATGGGTTATGTATCAGTTCAGAAAAAATTCCACAAACCTCTTCCAAGTTATTATTAATTACACTACAAGCATGGAAATGTGAATTTTAATGTAAATTATTCAGTGCACCTTATATTGACAAATATATGGGGTTCACATGACATTATGAAAGGTAAATCCCACAATTTTGTGATTTGAAGGTGCATTACACAGGCGGTATTGAATAATTTTCCTCCATACTCATCTTTCTTTTGGTCAAGAAATCTGATTTAGGCATCTTTTCGAGCAGTTGCATCAGAGACATTGATTTCCTCTGTGGTTTTAAGCTGTTCAGAAGCCTCGACAGTTCCTGATGCAAAATTAGACCTTGCTTCTATATGATGGTCCTCTTGTCCTACAATAGAAAGTATTTCGTTAGTTTTTTGCAACGAAGCGTCTGTGAACTCTTCAGGTCATTCAGACAAATGATATCTTGTTTACTCACCATCCATTGCAGCAACCATCCCATCTTCTGAAACATTCAAGTATGGGCCCTGATCAATTGAAGTTCCCTCTGATGTATGCATGTTAGAAGTCTGCTCCTGCAAATACAGTAAAAGAAAGAAGTATTAACTGCATAGAGTCTAGTAAATTGAAAATGAAAATTGTGGAATGGGGAGAGCAGGAACTTGATCTAATGAGCCTCAAATGTTATATCCAATAATCAAACAAGATAAACTTTTGCAACAACAAATTGTACAGACTGGATCATCTAGAGCATTGATACAGAGTAGTGGTACTGACACATTCCCAATGTAATGGGAACTGCTACAGTGCCTGTAGTATGTGTCCACAGTCTGAGAAAACAGAATGATATTTTTAGTCACTTTTAGAAGATAAGAAAATCTGAAGAAATAGATGAAATCATGAAAATGCCAAAAACTGATACCTCAAATTTTCCAACGAGGCAGGTTGCATGGTTGTCAAACTCTCGAATAGAACGTGACTTTTGAAGCCAAAAAGATAATCATGAAAAAATACAGTTGTTAGAGAGGAGACAAGAAAGATAATACATGAATAATTAAAATTTTAGATACAAAATATCCCAATGTTTGTTTGCCAGATAGGAAACTAAATTGAGATGGAACATATACCAACTGAAAAAGCTAAAAATGCACAATAGAATAGAGCTATTCTAGTAACCAACTACATCTTTTTCTATGCACAATTGAAATACCATTGCGTACACACTAAATTCCCTTGCATACAGAAGATAATCAAGAATTTTGAAAGAAATCAACCTTTTTTATGCCTTCCCAATTAGCAAGACGGGTAAGTCGAGACTCATGCCTGCAATGAGCATAGGAAAGTATTCAAATCAAGCCAAGCAAATTTCAACTCTAAAACCAAAGCACTGATATTTAAATTCATCCTAAAATCAGTCAAGAGGAAAAGGAGAAGTGGGAAATTTATTTTTCTAGTAATTTTACGAAATATCATCATCAAAATTTCACCCTCAATAAGTCAACTGAAAAGGTTAACACACTCGTACAATTTTGCATAATCTTGAAGGCCGACTGCTAAAGCTCTGGCATAGAACTTTTGCAACAGCATGCGGCATAAAAATCTATCAATAATCTGCAAAAGAAGAAAGTAATCAATTACAAAATGAAAGTGATAATAGATTAGATGTGAAATGAGCAGGTAAACTTGATGCATCTACGAATTCTTGTTGTGTGTGAAGATGTCAGTAATTCGTAGATAATACTACAGAGGGAAGAAGATTGTACTTAAGTTGACTAAATGAACAAACAGAGATTTTACACTTGCTTGAATTCAATAAGAGAGGTTTCATGTTTTCAACCTTGGTCTATGAGATTCCCACCCCGTGCCCCTCCTATACTCCCATACATTTTATGACAATGTTTACAAAAGGATTGAAAGTAGGAGCTGCAGCATATTTGGGCTAATAACATTCAGGAAGGATACAAACTCCTGTTTTCATTGTCTTCAATTCTTATTAGATTTTTCCTCATATATATGTGTCATTTTTTTTCCTAAAAATGGATGATTTGAGTAAATTGCTCCCATCTCTCACTAAGTAATTTATTTGTTTCTCCATTTGTTATGAATCAGAAATAAACTGAGCTCTGATTGGATTTTTCAGGGTTGGGAGGGGAACTTTAGGTTTGCAATCGGTGGGTGTCTAATGCATTTTGCTTTTCCATTGCTGGACAATGCTAGGTACTATTTTGCTGGTTCCATACCAGTTTTTGGCTGATGCCACAGCTGGTTAAATTTCTCACGCAGTTCAATTTGTTAGTGGAATTTTTGCAAGTTCACGTTTTCTCTGGATGCTAATTAGTTGCGGTTCATAAGGCTTGGCAAAGAAATCACCTAGAAAGACTGGCAACAGAAGCTCCCAAAAGAGATGGGATGCTAAATAGATGAGATGGAGGGAAAATAAGTGTAAATGATAACTGCATATATGCATGAAATCAGAGAAATTTATACCCTCATGATGTGCACTCTGCTTGAAACATGAAACTGCTTTACAGTCTTGAGTTAAGCTGAAACACTTACCAAGAGATCCCATGGGTTACCAACAGCAGCCACCCCAGCAAGATGAGTCCTTTCTCCATCTTCCCCCAGATATTTTAACTGAAGGCAAATTACAATAAACAAAAATATAAATACAGAGATCGACTAAATTTCAACGGCTTCAAAGCGATAGGCTCCAACAAATCTATGAAGAAAATAATATGTTTATAAAATTTGTGGGAAACCAGAGGACCAACAGCACATTGAACTTATTTCAGCTCAAACTATCATATCCAGTAGGTATTTGAAAAAAAATACATACACGGTCCAGATCTAAATGAATCCAAAAATTTACACACAAAGTTCGGAAGAGAGTCCTGCTCAGTGATCTCTGCTTCCTTAACTTTCTGTGCTACCACCTGAAACGGGGAATGGATGAAACACCATCAGATTAAGAAGAGAAATGACGATAAAAGAATTAAAGAAACGAACAAAGGTTGCAAATGAAGTAGAAAACGGAGGATCAAACAGAGATTTTCTCTGCTCACCATTGCTGTGGAGTTTTTAGAGAAGAGCTGATAATCCTAGAGAGAGAGAACTATGAGCGTTTTGACTTCAAAAATTTGAATCGAAATTTAAAAAAAAAATAGAAAGGAGTGGCGCCAGAAGCAAGGGAATTTGGGTGAGCAAATCTAACAAAGTAATAGTGAGCATGCAATGGTGAGCAAGCGGCTAACGAAAAAATCGATGGTGAGTAAGCGGCTTGGTAGCATCGATGATGGCGATGGTGAGGGTTTGAGAGAGATGTGAGAGGAAGTGAGCAGCGCAGGCAAAGAAGGCAAAGAGGAATGGAGAGCGAAATAAGGGATTTTTTTTAGAATAGAGATTAATTGGATTATTTGCGACGGACTGATTTTCGTTGCAGATCTGCGACGGATTTGCAACGGATTTCTCAAAATTCCTCTGACTCGTCCTTCCGTCGCAAATCCGTCGCAGATCCGTAGCAAATTTGCGACGGAAAACATGTCCGTCGCAGATTTTCGTCGCAAAATTTCGAATATTTTTATAGTGAAATTTGCGACGGCAATAGACGGTAGCATATCTCCGTTGCAAATTGATTTTTTTAGTGTTTTCTCTCTTGCGCCAAGTTTTCGCGCCAACTTTTGCGACGGAATGATTTTCGTCGCAGATCTGCGACGGATTTGCAACGGATTTGCGACCAATTTCTCAAAATTCCTCTGACTTGTCCTTACGTCGCAAATCCGTCGCAGATCCGTAGCAAATTTGCGAAGAAAGCATGTTCGTCGCAGATTTCCGTCGCAAATGCCAAATATTTTTGTAGTGATATATCGATGCTTTATTTTAATTATTGTGTGTAATGTTGCGCTCAAATTAAGTCTACCACAAAGCGTCACTCGCAAATATACGAGGTAGCTGTAGCAAAGGTGATCGCCCCAAGGTCGTCTCACAAGGAGGTTAAAGTAGCTAACTGATTATCAGATTATAAATAACAAGTAATGAAGAAAATTTAAATTGTTAACTAATGAAAAAGATTGATTGAAGTTTAAAGCAATAAAAGTAAATTGAGCTAATGTTTTGATTCACTTAATAAAATGGTCTAGGGTTTGCACTTCTCTGCTACTTATAAGTATGAACGGTTATTCCTCTTAACCAATTTAATTTCAAAGATTAAATCTCAAGCAACTTAATTAATTGAATAAAGGAAATAAGCTCTCGCATTCAAACCTCTCTCAAATAATCTTGTTCCAATTGAAATAATCTTTTCCTAGGTTATATCTCTAATTCACCTAAGTCCTTAATTGAATTGTTCCAGCATTAGACTTCATCTCTCAATCCATCATCTAATACCTAAAACACATAATTGGTGGCCAATCAATTATATATTAACAATATTTTATTCAATCAAGGCTAAAGAAATTATTGAGTTAAGAGTAATAACCAATTCATACAATCATAGCAAATCCATACAAACCCTAGACTAGATCAAATTAGTTCATAATGCTATCAAACATACTCATCTCATTAATATTCAAAGAAATCAATTTAGACATGATAATATCCATAAATACAATTCCAATGAAAATAAAGAGATAAAGTTCGAGAACAAAACCAAATTACAAACTCCTTGAAGCTTTTGAAGAATCTCTTGTTCAAATCTTGCAAGAAGAATGTATCAATGGCTAGAACAATCTAATCTAAGCTAGATTAATCAAAGTGTAATCAAAATCAAAGAAAACAAGATATGAAAACCCTAAAACTCTCTTTGACGGCTAAAACAGCTCTCCAAATCGCCAACACCCTCAAAACTCTAACTTTATTTTCTTTTATACGAAACCTCCGCTTAAAAATCCGCGTTGCCTTTGGTTCATGAGAGACACGGCCAAGTTGGATGAGACTTGGCCGTGTTGGAGGTCTTTGGAAGGACACGGCTAGTGACTTGGCCGTGTCCCTTGCTTGTGTCTTCTACTGCCTGGTTTTGATCTTTCCTTTGGACTTGAGTGAGACACGGCCAAGCTGGAGAGACACGGCTGCGTTGAAGCTTTTTTGGAGGGACACGGCCAGTGACTTGGCCATGTCCCTTGCTTGTGTTTGCTTATGTGAGAGTTTCTTCTTCTTTGCTTTGGATTTAAGTGAGACATGACCAAGCTTAAGCAACTTGGCCATGTCTGGACTTCTTTGGAGGGACACGGCCAGTGACTTGGCCGTGTCCCTTGAGTGTGTTCCTCTCTGTGTCTTGATCTTCTCTTTAACTTGGTATAGGACACGGCCACAAGCTTGGCCGTGTCCTCTGCCTGTGTCAGCTACTGTCCCTTTTTTCCTTCAATTTGGTTCCTTGGCTTTTTAACCTAAACAAAACTTGAAACAAACTTTAAACAAGAATTAAATGAACATTAACCAACAAAATGTAAACACACACTAAAAACTAGGACAAAAACGACATAAACACTAAAATAAACTAAAACTACTAAAATTAATGAAAACACTAAATAAACATATTAAAACTAACAAAATACATAAAGAAAACAATAATAATCATAATAAACAAGACACAAATCTATAACAAAAACTAATCAAACAACTACCCCACACTTAAAACTTTGCTTGTCCTCAAGCAAATTCACATGGCATAAATTTAAAACTCAAACAACATTAACTATAATTCTAGTATATAAGATGAAATCCTTTAAGACTCAGACATAAATAATTGCAATTTCCTTCAATCAAGATTTTCTTAACTCATTCATTAATCCAGACATACAAATCTTATCTCTCTTCTAAGTGTTTCACTCGATTTCAAAGGTTAATTCACTCAAACCACTCATGACTGCATACTACCATAAACTTGCTTAATTATCCAATCTCCCTCACTGATTTTCTCAAGAAATAATCCGAAGGTCTTTTATTTGGATGTAATGGGGCTAAGGTGAAGGTGTGAGAGAAGATATTTAAGCTGGAGCATCAAGAAATGGAGTATCTAATTTAGACAATACTCTTGCTAAGAAACTCATAACTCCCTCAAATGGCATACTCACCAATCCCTTAATACTTTCACATATTTGCATACTTCAAGAAAAATACACGAGTCAACATTCCTCTAATGCTAGAAAATATATGAATTTTGTATATATATATATCTTTTTTTTATTTTCTCTTTTTCTTTTTCTTTTATTTTTATCATCATTTTTTTAATATATATATACAAAATATAAACTTGCATGGAACATCTAGCTTAAAATGTAGAGGAAAAGAATAAGCGACTCTTAGTCAAATACAATGTGCACAATATGCATTTTCTTTTTTTTTATTTATTTATTTGCTCACCCCACACTTTGAAATAAACCACCCTATTGTCATATCATAAGAACTCCATTCCTTAATGCAGGTATGATGATAATAAGAGAAAGTTGAGTTATGAATTGTGTTGATCAGTCAAGAAAAGGTCAAAGGCTCAACTTGGCTCACTAAGGAATTCAATATTAAGGGAGGTCTTTTTAAGCTAAAGGGCTAACCTAATTTGCCTTCATCATTCTAAAACTTGAGATTAAATCATAATGTGAGTTCAATTAGCATGCAAAAGCAAACTCTAGAGATGCAAAATCATGAAGGTGCACATTTAAGAAAAGAAAATCAATTGACAATAAAATTCAATCTATAAGGCTCAAAACTCACAAAGGTAGGTTCACAAAGATTTATATGTCATGAATTGCAGAATGTGAAAATTGATCCTGAATGAATTCAAATGCTAATCTCTATGCTGATACTAAAGTCTCAACTATAATGCTAGAATCACAAATAAGTTAATAAGCTTTCAACCATTATGCCATGCATAACACAATAAAACACATCAAGACAAACAAAACAAAAATTAAAGAAAAGCTAAAAGATTACCCCACACTTTAGAATTTACATTGTCCTCAATGGAAAACAAGAATAATAAAGAGAAAGAGTTAAGTACAACATGTCTTCCATCGTACCCTGGTGAGGCAAAACCCTAACTTTTCATCACAAACACAAATGTTCAAAAACAAACAAAATACAATATATAAAATAAAATATCCAAAATATAAAATGTTAACATTAAAAACAAAAATGAAAAATAATAAAAAAAAATACACTAAACACAATAAAGCAAGGAACTCAAAATCTATGGTGAAGGTGGGTGTGAAGATGATACAGCCGAGGGATGGAGACTCAAAATCTTTGCAAGGTTGCTATTAATCTGTTCCAACTGCTGCAAAACCTCAGCATGGTTACGGTCCACCTTGCCATCCAGTCGATCTACTTTTCCCTCCAGGGCCTCAATCCTATTAAGCACCTCTTGATTAGCCGAGATCGGAGCATCCTCATCTAGACCAAGAGAATCCGAGTCGGACTCTTCTTGAACCCGTGCTCTCTTCTGCCTGTCCCCCGGTGCTTCTGGCTCAGCTGAAGCCATCATATAAGCCCCTTTCCTATGCACCACCATATGCATCTTTTCTAATGTGGCTAAATCCAAAGAATCATTACCCGTAATTCTAGTCATGCGACAGGTACTCGGGTCAAAATCATCAAAAAGGGCTAAGGCCAATGAGGTAACCAATCCTCCAATACAGATAGCCCCCTTCTTCTTATGTGCCACACTATCAAAAACATCGGCTAACCAATAGCCGGAACTAATAGGCACTGCATTAACCACACAATCTAAGAAAAATAATTCACTCAATTCCACCACACCCAGACTTTCCTTCCTAGCAAAGAATCCGCATGACATAAAACGATGCAAGTACCTCAAAGCGGGATTTCTCAATTTAGTTGCTTTGGCCGATTTGGCCACATAAGTCCCCGAGCCCAAAGCTCCCCAAGAAAATTATTGTTTAAACTCCTTAGGAACCGACCTTTCACCATGTTGATGGAAACCATATATACCATTTAATTGTTCAATATTCATCACAATTGATTTTCCAAACAACCTAAAACTCAACCTAGAGCATATTTTCTGTGCATCTCTTTCAAAATGAAGAGAAATTAAGAACTCCAAAGTAAGCTCTTGAAATTGCAAAGGTCGCAAAGAAAATATGTTCATAATCATAGAAAATCCATACAAACCCTAGACTCGATCAAATTAGTTCATAATGCTATCAAACATACTCATCTCATTAATATTCAAAGAAATCAATTTAGACATGATAATATCCATCAATACAATTCCAATGAAAATAATGAGATAAAGTTCAAGAACAAAACCAAATTACAAACTCCTTGAAGCTTCTGAAGAATCTCTTGTTCAAATCTTGCAAGAAGAATGTATCAATGGCTAGAACAATCTAATCTAAGCTAGATTAACAAAGTGTAATCAAAATCAAAGAAAACAAGATATGAAAACCCTAAAACTCTCTTTGATGGCTAAAACAGCTCTCCAAATCGCCAACACCCTCAAAACTCTAACTTTCTTTTCTTTTATACGAAACCTCCTCTTAAAAATCCGCGTTGCCTTTGGTTCATGAGAGACACGGCCAAGTTGGATGAGACTTGGCCGTGTTGGAGGTCTTTGGAGGGACACGGCCAGTGACTTGGCCGTGTCCCTTGCTTGTGTCTTCTACTGCCTGGTTTTGATCTTTCCTTTGGACTTGAGTGAGACACGGCCAAGCTGGATGAGACACGGCCGTGTTGGAGCTTTTTTGGAGGGACACGGCCAATGACTTGGCCGTTTCCCTTGCTTGTGTTTGCTTCTGTGAGAGTTTCTTCTTCTTTGCTTTGGATTTAAGTGAGACACGGCCAAGCTTAAGCAACTTGGCCATGTCTGGGCTTCTTTGGAGGGACACGACCAGTGACTTGGCCGTGTCCCTTGAGTGTGTTCCTCTCTGTGTCTTGATCTTCTCTTTAACTTGGTATAGGACACGGCCACAAGCTTGGCCATGTCCTTTGCCTGTGTCAGCTACTGTCCCTTTTTTCCTTCAATTTGGTTCCTTGGCTTTTTAACCTAAAACAAAACTTGAAACAAACTTTAAACAAGAATTAAATGAACATTAACCAACAAAATATAAACACACACTAAAAACTAGGACAAAAACGACAAACACTGAAATAAACTGAAACTACTAAAATTAATGAAAACACTAAATAAACATATTAAAACTAACAAAATACCTAAAGAAAGCAATAATGATCATAATAAACAAGACACAAATCTATAACAAAAACTAATAAAACATGTAATATGGATAATGTTGTTATACTTAAGAATTTTATAATATTAAGACATGTAAAGGAGGCCGGTTCCAATGAACCGGGCATTGCGGGGGTGCTGGGCCATTTTTCACCTTTCCCACACGTACCCAACTTTCTGAACCCATTAAGGGGTTGGGGATTCCTTAGGAATCTAGTCATCCACCCCTTTCTTTTTTCCCGGCCCGTCCGGGTGGTTACTCCATTTTCTCCGTACTTAGGTTCGTGTTCTCTAAGACCCCGAGCCTAAACAGTGCCGAAGTCGCAAGAACCATTCCACAGGGAGTGGGGGCAAAAATTCCCGCTCACACTAAGTCATGATCGGTCCATTATTAATAGCTTAAACCTACTTTATACTTATTATTAAATTGGTCCAATTTTATAAGGCCTAAAATAAGTATGGTCCAACTTTAAAGCCCTGAAACGGTCCGATTTGAGGTTGAAGCAATTTTGGTTCGATATGGAAGCATCCGTATCGAATTAGAGTAATTCTAATTCGATATGGATGATCCATATCAAATTAGAGTTATTGAATTAGAATTACTCTAATTCGATATGGATCATATCCATATCGAATTAGTTTGATTCTAATTCGATATGAAAGGCCCATATCGAATTAGATTAGTTCTAATTTGATATGAAACACGAACATATTGAATTAGACTTGCTAAGTCAATACGGACGTTAGTCCATGTCAGATTAAACTTGTTTTAATCCGATATGGTCACAGTTTCACTTGAATTTAAAGACTTTAATTCAATATGCTTTAAATCGGAACCATGCTTAAATAAGAAATCAAAATTAGGTTCTCAGTTACAAGGTGTTAACCTAATATATTTTCTATAAATACAAGTTTAAAGGGGGGAATTAGCAGCAAGAATTATTATGAACTTTTGGAGAACAATTAGAATTATCAAAAGCAACAAACAACCAAAGCAAAAAATACATAGAATACTAATCATCAACAACAAACAAGAAGGTAGCAGACATTGACTTCACTTTGCTCAACCAAGATTCAACATTGGTGCAAGCATAAAGTTTAGATCAACATATAATATTGGTGGAGCCAACAAATGGAGGTTTGAGATTCTTTATTTAGCTTACTTTAAATTACAGTGATTAATTACTTTATTTTATTAGCATGGCGTTTTGATATCATGGTAGCAGTAGCAATTGAATTTCAATGGGTAGTGAGCTAGTTGAGCTTATAATAATAATACAAACCCTTTGAATCATCTTTGCATAATGGTTTGTTAAGACATCCAGAGGCCTATTTTAGTACCCAGTAATATATTTAGTTTATATCCATAGAATTAGGTTTCACGATAGTTTATTTAAGTGTCTAGTAAGTTATTTAACTTATATCCATAGTAACTTTATCCATAGTAACTTTAAGTGTCTAGTAGCTTGAGATTTAATCAAAAACCTAATTTTTATTTCAAAACCTAATTCTAAACCAAAAACTCTAATTTTTTTTACAAACCCAAAAATCATGTTTTAACCTTAAAAACCCTAATTTTCACATCCAAAACCCTAATTTTATTTTAGAATCCATAAAACATTGATCTTATATAAGAAATCCTAATTTAAGTTAAAAAAACCTAATTGTATAATAAAACCCTAATTGAATAATTAAAACCCTAGTTTTAGGTTAGAAACCATAATTTTGCATGCTTGAAACCTAATTTAAGATTAAACCCTAGATTTAATTATTTAATTTATTGTTACATGCTTTTATGATGGATGATACATTTTGATTGTTTTATTACTCATTTTATTTTATTGAACTACGTTTGTTTATTTGGATTTTAAAGTTGTAAAAGGCATATTTCACCTTGTGGGTGCCTTATTTATTTAATTTGTTCCTTTTTATTTTATTTGTATTTGGGAATTAATGTAATGGACATATTTTTACCAATTGGTGGATGTCCTATTTTATTTTACCTTTATTTTGGACATTGGACATTTTAAGGGCATGTTTTCATTTGTATGAATGCCCATTTATTATTTTGTTTGAACTTATTTTAATTTTAGTACAATGATTATTTATTTCAATAATTGCACATAGTATGTATAATATCATAATATTTAAGAATTTAATAATATTTAGACCTGAAAAGGAGGCCAGTTCCAATGAACCGAGCGTTATGGGGGTGCTGGGTCATTCTCACCTTCCCTATATTTACCAAACTATCTGAACCCATTAGGGGATTGGGAATTCCTTAGGAATTGAGTCATCTATCCTTTTTTTCCCAGCCTATCCGAGTTTAGGCCCGATTCTCTAAGGCCCTAAGCCTAACAGTGCCGAAGTCGCAAGAATCATTCCATATGGGAGTGGGGGCAAAAATTTCCAATTACAATGGCGACTCCACTGGGGATAAGAGAAGTTAATTCTATTGCTCTTTATATTATTTCATTCTTTCTTAATATGGTATTATCTATTGCATCACTTAGCTTGCATTATGTGCGTGAGTTAGGATGCCCGTGTAACCTGTTTTGTGTTATGTGCTATGTTAGGGATACCATACTTTCACTCAAGGTATGGAGATCGAGCATGGCATGACCACTCATAGCCTCGTACCATTTGGTATATACTTGCTATGAGAGCTTAAACTTTTCAACCCAAAGACTAAAGCCCACGTAGTTGGCCTAGTTACTTTCCTTAGGTTTTTACACAAATGCTTATTATTTGACTATGATTGATATATCTTGGTTTGAATTATGGCCTATTTGGTTTGTTCTTTTCCTAATATGGCCTAACTATATTATAAGCCCAAAGTAATTTTATTCTTTTAAGCCCAAAAGACAAAAATTATTTTCAAAACTTTTTAAGATGGTCTTTAGTCATAAAACCTTTAAAAGATGGATTAAAAATCTTTTTCACCTCATGGCCCAAGTACAAAGCCCAAGATTCATTTTTGAAACAAACTTTTTTATAATGGGCTTTGAAATACTTTTTTTTTAAAATGGGCTCAAACTAAAACCTTTTCTTAAATGGGCTTGCAACTATTTAGGTCAATTATCAAATACTTAAAATCAATCATGGGCCTAATTTACAATAAGACTTATTAATCATGGGTTTGTTTAAGGCATGAATCATTAGTTGTATTTCCTAAATTCAAAATCTATTTATGATAACCCTCTAATTTAGTCTTAATCCATAATATTACATAAAAGCTATTTGCAGTTGACCCAATAGATTAAAGCTTAAATAGTGAAAATTATCATGGACTGACTTCTAAATTTAAAAATATAACTATTGATTAAATATCCGAGTGAATTTTATGAAAATAAGATATCCCAAATTGATATTTTGTTGACTATATACATAGAAAAAGAGGCTCTCCATTCATGTGTGGAAGATATAAGGTTGGAAGGAATGTCATAATTGTCTTTGTTTGTCTGTTATTTGTGTATACATGCATACACACATTGAATTACATAACATTGATCCTTTCTGGCTCATAGACCTGGAGTACAACAATTTAAGAGCTTACGACAATCTGACCTATGCCAGTGATGTAGAATCCAATAATGACTCAGTCAGGTTCTCACAAAAAGCAATGGAACTTGAAAATATTTAAAAGATGGTGGATGATGCAATCAACTCTAAGATGGAAGAACTAAAGGGGGCCCTAGCTGAGACTATGAAAAGCTAGTTGGCTAGGTTATTAGGAACACTGTTGAAGCATCTGCTAGCACTAAGAAGCAGAAGGACAAAGGAAAGGCCAAAGTTGGTAAGGTGGCCTTCGATGATGACAAGGTGATAGTTGATGATAATGATGACTGATCTCAATACTTCCAAGATCCTCAATATAAGAAAAAGAGCCAAAGGCTTTAGAAAAATCAATTGTTGAAAGGATTAAAATATCGGATGTGGAGAAGATGATTACTGATTTAGAGAAGAAGTTCAAAAAGAAGCTGAAAGTTAATGAGATGTCGAAAGTAGACAAGTTGTTTGAACAAGATGAAGAAGTCCCTTACAAGTTCAAAATGCTTTCTTTTGCCAACTTTGATGGAACTAGCAACCCACATCTCCATGTCAAGCAATACATCACTTCCATATAATCTGCTCAAGTGACCAAGGCTCAAATGTTGAGGTATTTTATATTTTATTTGGACTTGTTGTGCAAAATTGGTTCAATACTTTGGATGAAAGTACCCAAAAATATTGGGATATATTGTACAAAGCCTTCATTCAGTAATATGGGTACAATGTAGAATTGAAAGTGACCCTGATGGAGGTGAAAACTATCAGACAAAGGAAAAATGAGAATTTTGTTGACTATGTAAAGAGGTGGAGAAATAAGGCTGCACTGCTTAAGAAGAGACCAGATGAGTCCGACCAAATTCGAATGATAGTAAGGGGTGTCCTACCCAGTTTGCGTGAATGGATGTCTCACACTCTCATAAGGAATTTCAAAGATCTTCTCCAAGTTGGCTTATAGATAGAAGAATGGGAATGAGGGAAGAGCCATTTTTCTGGAAGAAGGAATGGGAGGAGAAATTATCAGTCTGGCAGCCGAGTACATAGAATACAATAGATGTCAATACAACTGTTCAAGCATATAAGAGGCATTTTTCAGATCTTAGGAAACCCCTGTCTTGGGTTTTCAATAAGTTGCAGAAGAATAGGCTATTATAGCCACTGGCTTTCTGACCTTTGTGAAATCCTCTACCATCAAGCTTTGATTTCAAGGCCTTTTGTCAATTCCATTAAGTACAAATGCATGAGACAGATAGATGTGTTCACTTAATGCATAAGATCAAAGATTTAATTGACAGTGGAAAGCTGCCTGAGCTTAATAAGCCCAACGGCAAGAAAAATTCTCTGCCTAAATTCAGAAGGGCGCCACCGTATACAATCTTTATGATAGAGGAAGGATTGGAGGAGAGTTTTGTTTTTTCATCTTGTCATGATATGGATGGAGAAGCTGCGAAAGAGGAGGAACTACTAAGCAAGCTTGAACCAACTGTGGATGTAATATCCCAAAAATATTAAAATAAATATTAATTGTTGAAAATTAATTAAAGGATTTAAAAGTGTATATATTTAATTAAGTGAAAAGAAAGGAAGAAAGAAAAGGGGAAGTGAGTATATGTTGTATATATGTAGATATATACAACATATACAAGTTAACATTTCATAAGGTCAAATGGTATTTAATTATTACAATTGGATATTTATTAATGGATTGTGGAAGAGGATATTTAAGATTAATTATTTTATAATAATATATTTGCTTGGTGGAGATTAAAAGAGGGATTTGTATGGTTATGGGGGTTTGTTGGTAAAAAGAGGAGTTGACTTTCTTCTTCATCTTCATCTTCTTCCTTCTTTGAGCAGACCAATATCATCATCAAAATGAGAGAGGTTTTGTTCTTCCTAACTCAAGCAATTGAAGAATTTCAAGTGATCAAGTTGGAGTTTTAAGGATTTTTCTTCATATTTGGTAAGTTTCCAACTTGTTTCTTTGATTTCCTTTAAGAGTGTGTTTATGAGTTTGTTGGATGTTTGACGCGGTATGTGTTTATGGTTGATTTTGGTATGTTTGAAGTTCTTTTGTCTAGTTTGTTATGAATTTAGGGTTGTATTGATGATAAGTGTTAAGTTTGGTGAAAAGAATAAGAGTTGTGGATTGTATAATTGTTGAGTTGTGAAGTATGGTCGTGATTGTGCATTTTTGTGTTAAATTGAGTTGTGTTGATGTGTATTCAAGTATTATGTGATATAATAATGGATTTGGTTGAGTTTGTATGGAGTTGAAATGGTTAATGAAAGATGATAGTCGGATGTGGCATTTTTGTGTCCATATCAGGTTTGTTGGCCTGACACGCCCGGTGACACGGCCATGCCTTTGGGCATGTCGTTGGTTCTATTTTTGGTATTGGTGACATAAGTAGCAACATGCCCATGTCATTGAGCATGTCACAACTATTGTGATGTTGTAGAATTGACACCTGAAGTGACACGCCCATGTCACTGAGCGTGTCACAGCTACTGTGTTGGAGGAGAATTGACACGTGCAGTGACATGCCTATGTTATTGAGCGTGTCAAAGCTTCTGTGTTGTGGGTTTAGGGCACGGTTATGAACATTCCCATGTTGTTGAGCGTGTCATGTGTAGAATTTGCCCTAGATACTTCTCTTCCTTATTTTCTTATGTGTATCACTAAGTGGGTATTTATAATCACCTTTGGAATCAGTTTTGAAGAGAATTGAGTTGCCCTAGAAGACACTGGCAAGTGACACCACTGCCACAAGCTTGGCCGTGTCCCATCCAAGCCAAAGAACAAAGAAAGGAAAGAAATGAACCAAAAGCCAACACACTCAGGTGACACGCCCAACCCAATGGCCGTGTCACATGCTTGGCCGTGTCACATGACACGACCAGTGGTTGGCCATGTCACCTAGAAGAAAATGAGGAAAGAAAGAGCAGAAGGTGACACGGCCAGCAAGCTTGGCCGTGTCACCTAGGGCAACTTTGAAATGTTCAAATTTTTCTGCAGACAAGTGGGGAACAAAGGCTAGTTTTAGTCAAAAGTAATATTAGACAAAAGAAAAGCTTGCCTAATTTGAGGAAAAGAAAGATTGAACAAAGGGAATGTGGGAGACAAAGTGAGTTGGAAGTGAGTTGAAAGCATGACTTGAGCTTTGGAGGGAAATAAAAGAGAAGAAGAGGGAGTTTTTAGGGGCTTCTGGAGCTTGAAACGTGAGAGCTGGAACAAGGGAGAAGGAGCCAACAACTGAAGCAAAGAGGAGGGTTTTGAGCTGAGTTTGAAGAAGGAGATACATCTTGTACAAGACCTAAACCATGAATCAAGGATTGAAGTGAAGAAATACAAATTATTCGCCTTGGATTGTTTGGTTTTTTTTACTCATTTATCTTGCTCTGTTTTTCTGGTTCTGAACATTAACTAATTTCTTCTCTATCTAGATATTGATGAACCCTAGCTTATTTGTATGGATTGAATAATTATATTTAGTTGAATCATTTGATTGAGTTGTTTTATTCTTATGATGCTTAATGATTTATTTCCAATTGATAATAGCATGCTTATTGATTGGTTGTAATTTTCATATTATTGACTTGAGAAAGCTTGATATGAATTGATTACTCATAAGGGTTGAGGATTGAATCGGGTGCTAGAGATAGACTTACAAGATCCTTTGGTTTATAGTTCCTTGTTTAATGCATGATCTATTTAATTGTGTTTGAGAAGAGATTCTGGCACTCTACTTAGCGATTAGGGATTAATTCACTCGAGAGAGGTTTTAGTCTAATTTAGAGGAATGCCAACTCAACTCTATTGAATGATTTAACTGAATTGATTGTTCATAAATATCATTGAGGCTAGGGGGATTCAATATCTGGATAGTATTATTATCATCAATCCTATTTTCATAACATTTAATTTCCCCTTACTTCCAGTTATTAAATTAGTTATTTTTAATTACAAAGCATCACACAACTATTAATTTGCTAAACAACGGTTAAGGTTTGCACTAGTACTTGGCCTTGTCCCCAGTGGAACGATAACTCACTCACTACTCTATTACTTGGGCGACCCGTGCACTTACGGTATTAGTATAGAAGTTTTTGGCGCCACTGCCGGGGACAACGGTTTCAATATTAGTAATATAGTCAAAACTGTTGATTTAGTTTTTATTTTCATTTGTTTTTGACATTGGTTCTTGATTATCGATTATCATTTTAGGTATTCTTCCCTGTTTATGACCAGAGGTAACTCATCCCAATTGTTTGAGTTAGACCCAGAGCTAGAAAGAACATTAAGGAGAAAGATAAAGGAAGAAGGGGAGGCAATTTTGGAAGACGTAGAAATAGAAATAAATCTGGAAAGAGACGAAGAAGAAGAGTTTAAAGTGATGGATGGAGCTGGACCAAGAACAATGCAGGAGTTTGCTAAGCCTAATCTCAATGGAGCTGAATCTAGTATCCGAAGGTCGACAGTTGTTGCAAACAACTTCAAAATAAAGGCAAATGTAATTCAAATGGTGCAGCAGACTTGTCAATTCGATGGGTTTCCTGATGAAGATCATAATGCACATATTGAGAATTTTCTGGAGATCCGTGACACATTCAAGATAAATAATGTCTCAGATGATGCAATTAGGCTGAGGTTGTTCCCATTTTATCTTAGAGATAGACCAAAGAAGTGGCTGAAATCTTTTCCTCCAGGGAACTTTACCACATGGGGTTAGTTGGCAGAGAAATTCCTAGAGAAATACTTCCCACCATCCAAAACTGCTAAGTTGATGAATGATATCTCATCCTTTCTGCAGCAAGATGGTGAGACCCTTTATGATGCCTGGGAAAGATTTAAAGATTTGCTGAGAAGGTGTCCTCATCATGGACTTCCACTATGGCTTCAAATTCAAACATTTTACAATGGGTTGAATTATGTAAGTAAGCAATCCATTAATGCAGCAGCTGGTGGTACCATAAACAACAAGACACCTAAACAAGCAAGGGATTTAATTGAAGACATGGCTATCACCAATTATCAGTGGCAAGCCCCAAGGGAGCAAGGAAAGCTGAAGATTATGGGTTCACACCAATTAGATCCTGTGGTGGCTTTGACAGCACAATAGGAAGCATTGAATAAAAAATTTGATTCCTTGGCCTCTTCTTCTAGGAAATTAATGCAAGTGATGTCTTGTGAATGGTGAGGGGGTGGACATCAAAGTCAAGATTGCCAAAGTGGCAACATGTTTGCTAGGTAAGAGCAAGTAGATTATTTTGGAGATATGCCAAGGCAACAGCAGAATAACCCCTACAGCAACACATACAATCCGGGGTGGAGAAATCATCCAAATTTCTCATGGAATAATCAAAATAATCCAAGACCTCCCCCTGGATTCCAGCAGCCCCAAAATCAAGAAGTAGCCCCTCCAAGAAAGAGTAGTTTGGAGGACATGATGGAGAAATTTATAGTACCTTCTGAAACTAGGCTCCAATCAACTGAAACCACCTTAAGAAATCAGCAAGCCTCCATTCATAATTTGGAGAATCAGGTGGGACAAATTGCCAAGATGCTCAGTGAGAGACCACAAGGGAGTTTACCTAGCAACACTGAGGCAAATCCTAAAGAGCAACTTAAGGCAATTACACTAAGGAGTGGAAAAGAGATAAAGGGTAATGTGGAAGAGAAAAGGGCTGAAGTACAAGAAAAAGAAAAAGAAGAAGATCCTCCTGTCACTTTGGGAGAGAAAACTGCACTAGAAAGTGAGAGAGAGAAGCAGCCACAAGAAAGCAACCCCAATTTGAAGGAATACCGACCTAGAGTACCCTATCCGGCAAGGTTGAACAAGGACAAGATTGATGCTCAATTCGGTAAGTTTCTTAAACTTTTTAAACAATTGCACATTAATATTCCATTTGCTGAAGCTTTGTCACAAATGCCTAAGTATGCTAAATTTTTGAAAGATATCCTTTCTAACCAAAGGAAAATTGAGGAATTGTCTTTAGTGCATTTATCTGAAAAGAGTTCGGCAATTTTGCAAGGAAGGTTACCTAAGAAGTTAAAAGATCCAGGTAGTTTTACCATTCCATGTTTGATAGGTAATCTTGAGGTTAAAAGTGCATTAGCTGATTTGGGGGCTAACATAAGTGTTATGCCCTATAAAATGTTTAAAGAGTTAGGCATTGGTAAACCAAAACCAACACTCATGACCATCCAGCTTGCTAATAAAGTCAGTAATCCACCCTCGTGGCATTATAGAAGATGTGTTGGTAAAAGTCGGAAATTTCATTTTCCCCAATGATTTTGTTGTCATTGATATTGATGAGGATGCAGATGTTTCACTTATTCTTGGTAGGCCATTTTTAAATACAGCCCGTGCCCTTATCGATGTACATGATGGCACATTAACTTTGAGAGTGGGTGATGAAAAAGTTATTTTTAGGATACATGATGCCATGAAACATTCACTTTCACTTGATGAGGCGAAATCATGCAATGATGTTATTGAGCATGAGACCGTAAATTGTGTTACTAACATTGTTTCCAAGGATCCCCTTGAGTTGTGTTTATTGCAGAAAAATGTTGAGGATCGAGAAGCAATGGAGCAGCTTGCTTTTCTTGAAGCAAGCAAATCATTCAAATGCAGGGCATATGAGACTATTGAGATGCCAAAGGAAGAAAAGCCAAAACCATCGGTGATTGATCCACCCAACTTGGAAGTGAAACCTCTTCCGGATCACCTTCAGTATGGGTTTCTAGCGGAGAAAAAGAAACTGCCAATAATTCTGAGTTCCCATCTATCTTTTGAACAGAAGGAGAAGCTTATTTAGTTGTTGCAGAAACATAAGCAAGTGATAGCTTGGAAGATAGCAGACATAAAGGGTATCAGTCCATCCTATTGCACTCACAAGATACTGATGGAAGATGAATTCAAACCAGTAGTGCAACCGCAACGGAGACTGAACCCAAAGATGAAAGATGTAGTGAAGACTGAAGTGATAAAACTACTTGATGCAGAGATTATCTATCCGATCTCGGATAGCTCTTGGGTGAGCCCAGTTCAGGTAGTACCAAAGAAAGGAGGGATGATAATGGTCCCTAATGAAAATGATGAGCTCATTCCAACAAGAACAGTTACCGGTTGGAGGGTTTGCATTGACTACAGAAAATTGAATGATGCAACTAGAAAGGATCACTTTCCTTTACCCTTCATTGATCAGATGTTGGAGAGGTTATCCGGCCATGAGTACTATTGCTTTTTGGATGGCCTTTCAGGCTATTTCCAAATTCCTATTGCACCAAAAGACCAAGAGAAAACTACATTCACCTGTCCATATGGGACATTCACATATCGAAGAATGCCATTCGGGTTGTGCAATGCACCTGCAACTTTCCAAAGGTGCATGGTAGCAATCTTTGATGAGCATATAGAGGATATTATGGAGGTGTTTATGGATGATTTCTCGGTCTATGGCAGCTCATTTGAAAGATGTTTGGAAAACCTTGAAAGAGTCTTGATGAGATGTGAGGAAACCAATCTAGTGCTTAATTGGGAAAAGTGTCATTTCATGGTTCAAGAGGGAATCGTGTTGGGACACAAAATTTCAAACAAGGGCATTGAGGTGGATCGGGCAAAGGTAGATATAATTGAGAAGTTAACACCACCCACATCTGTGAAGGCCATCAGAAGTTTTCTAGGACATGCAGGTTTTTATCGGAGGTTCATTAGAGATTTTTCTAAGATAGCTCGTCCATTAACAAGACTCCTTGAGAAAGATGTGAACTTTGTTTTTGATGAGGAATGTTTGAGAGCATTCACAACTCTTAAGGAGAAATTGACCCATGCTCCAATCATGGGAGCTCCCAATTGGAGTCTATCATTTGAACTAAAGTTCGATGCAAGTGACTTTGCAGTGGGAGTAGTCTTGGGTCAACGCAAGGAGAAATACTTCCAGCCTATCTACTATGCAAGAAAGACCTTGAACACAGCTCAAGCTAATTACACAACTACAGTGAAAGAGCTGCTGGCTGTGGTTTTTGCTTTTGACAAGTTTAGATTATATCTAATCTTGTCAAAAGTGATTGTTTATACAGATCATTCGGCTTTGAGGTATTTATATGCAAAAATTGATGCAAAGCCGAGGCTAATCCGTTGGGTTTTGTTGTTGCAGGAATTTGACTTGACGATTCAAGACAAGAAGGGAGCTGAAAATCTTGCAGTAGATCATCTTTCTCACTTGGAGAATCCAACCTTGGAGAGGTTTGAAGAAGGGGACATTGAGGATCACTTCCCCGATGAGCAGTTGTACGCCATGGTAAGTGAGGTAAGTAACTTTAATTTTGAAACACCTTGGTTTGCAGATTTTGCTAACTTTTTAGTTGTTAGAGAACTTCCAAAGGACTTAACCTATCAAGCAAAGAAGAAATTCTTTTCTGATTTAAAGTATTATTTTTGGGAGGATCCCTTTTTGTTTAGATTATGTAAGGATCACATGATCCGATGATGTGTGGCATGGCCCCAAACAATGAACATTCTTAGTCAATGCCATGCTGGACCAGCTGGTGGTCATATGGGAGCCAATAGGACTACTCAAAAGGTACTAGAATCAGGATTTTATTGGCCCACTCTGTTTAGAGATAGCTACGAATTTGTAAATCATTGTGATCGTTGCCAAAGAACTGGAAATATTTCATCTCGTGATGAAATGCCCCAAAATGGGATTTTAGTTTGTGAAATTTTTTATGTATGGGGGATAGATTTTATGGGACCCTTTCCAAATTCATTTGGTAACAAATACATTCTTGTAGCTATAGACTATGTATCCAAATGGCCTAAAGCCCAAGCCTTGGCAACCAATGATGCTAGGGTTGTGGTGAAATTTTTGAAGAAATTGTTTTCTCGATTTGGTACACCAAAAGCAATTATAAGTGATAGGGGTACTCACTTTTGTAACTTTTAGCTTGCAAAAGTTTTCAAAAGATTAGGAGTTACACATAGGTTTGCTACTCCCTATCATCCCCAAACTAGTGGCCAAGTTGAGAACACGAATAGGGAGATAAAAAGAATTTTAGAAAAAACTATAGAGTGATCCCAAAAGGATTGGTCCGAGAAATTAGACAATGCTCTATGGGCTTTTAGGACTGCATTCAAAACTCCCTTGGGAACTACACCATTTAGGTTGGTATATGGAAAAGCTTGCCATTTACCTGTTGAAATAGAGCATAATGCATATTGGGCCATAAAACAGATTAACCTTGATCTAGCTTGTGCAGGTGAAATGAGAAAATTACAGGTAAACGAGTTAGACGAGTGGAGATTGCAAGCTTATGACAATGCAAGAATGTATAAGGAACGTACCAAGAGATGGCACGATGCTTGCATTAAGGAACGGAAAGAGTTTCAAGCGGGAGATCAAGTATTACTGTACAATTCAAGGCTTCGACTCTTTCCAGGTAAGTTGAAATCTCGATGGTCTGGTCCTTTTACTGTCAAAAAAGTTTTCCCCTACGGAGTGGTTGAAATAACTCACCCGGCAAAAGGAGATTTTAAAGTCAATGGGCACATGCTCAAACTTTATTTTGGAGGGGAAATACAGGATTTAAAGGAGGTTTTACACCTCCAAGACTAGGAACAATTGCCCTGAACGTCCAACAAATACGACGTTAAAGAAGTGCTGGGTGGGAGGCAACCCATCATTTTATTCGTACTTTAATTATTATGTCTTTAATTTCTGCATTTTTGGGTAATAATAATAATAATAATATTATTATTAATAATATTAATAATATGTTTCATCTAAATTCTCTTTTAATGTATGCATGCTCGCATTGAGGACAATGTGAATTTTTAAGTGTGGGGTGCATTTTGTGTTTTAAGTTATCCTTGTTTAGGTTTAGTTAATGTTTTTCTTGTTTTTCTTTGAATAAATCAATTTTGGAAAGTTTAATTGTTATAAATTGTTGATTGATGACCTTTGAATTTTTGAAGCATGAATTTGATAATTGAGTAGAATTGGTGCTTATTGTCAATTTTGTTGGTTTTTCCTTGCATTACCTTTAAACTAGTGAGGAATTGAGCCATCAACTTATTATTCTTTGTATGGGAAAACATCTTTGATTGATGACCTGCTAGAACTTGCTTTGATATACATTTTAAGACTACATAAAAATTTCAATTTAGCATCAAGATGATTAAGGCAATTAGGAGAACCCACTTTGGCTTAAAAAAGACCAACCCTAATTTTAACCTTAGCCAATTTTGAGCCTATTTCATTTTTCCTTTTCTTTCTTTTTCACAACATCATTAGCTTGAACCTTGTTGTTTTAACTCTTGCCCTTTCATTAGGTCAAGAGCATTTTAAGAACGTTTATGACCAAATGTTGTGTTGAATTAAGTATGGGGTTGATTTTAGTAGGTTTAAGATTGCAAAGCATAAAAAAAATAATAATCAAAATCAAATAAAAAGAAGAAAAATAAGAATAATTGTTGTTATTGTTGAAAGGGTTGGAATATATTACAAGATGTAATAAGTGAGTTCCCTTGAAAAGTTCTGTAAATGTCAAGGGGTAGATAAAAGGAAGTTGTTTTGGAACCGTTGGGTGATACATATGATCGGTTACTTCATTCCTGAAGTGCTCTTGCACTTAATGATTAAGCTCACATTTCCTAAATGCCATACTGTGAGCGGGGATTTTCTCCCCCACTCCCGGTGGAATGGTTCTTGCGACTTTGGCACTGTTTAGGCTCGGGGCCTTAGAGAACACGGACCTAAGTCCGGAGAAAATGGAGTCGCCACCCGGACGGGCCGGGAAAAAAAAAGGGGTGGATGACTCGATTCCTAAGGAATCCCCAACCCCCTAATGGGTTCGGAAAGTTGGGTACGTGTGGGGAAGGTGAGAAATGGCCCAGCACCCCCACAATGCCCGGTTCATTGGAACCGGCCTCCTTTACAGGTCTTAATATTATAAAATTCTTAAGTATAATAACATTATCCATACTACACACAATAAAAAGAAAGCATCATTATATTAAAATCAAAGCAATGTCCAAACAAAAGAAAACAAATAAATGGACACCCATCCAAAAATGGAAACATGTCCTTACATCACATGCCTAAGTAGGACATCCACCAAAAGGTAGAAACATGCCCTTTACATAAGTTCTAAAATAGAAGAGAAAATTAAATTACATGATGTTTAACTAATGAGGTACCCACGAAGTGGAAACATACCTCTTACAACTTTTGGAAGTCTAAATTAATTAATAAATTTAAATAATCATCCATAATATATAAATCATTCAAACATCCATCTATGATAAATTAAATAAATCAAGTGTTAAAATTAAATAAATTAAAGCATAAGAAATAAATCAAAGCATAAATAAATATGAAATTGAATAAAACAAATAAAAGTTCAAGTATAGCTACTATTTCTATTTAGGATTCTTTATCTCATGTGTTAAGGCTTTGGAAATTCTAAAGTTTAAGCTATGTGACTTTTTAGGTAATTAAAATAGATTAGGTTTTATGTTTTTTTAAGGTTAGCAAGACACTTTGATTAAACAAATTAAGATTTGAATGATGAAATAATAAAACTTGAGTTTTAGACACTTTTGAAATATTTTTTAATTCATGTTTTTAAAATAGTAAATTGAGCTACTGTAGCTTTTTTGAGTTTTTTTTTTTATGTTTTTATGTTTTTTATGTTTTAAAGGATTTAAAGTTCATAAAAATTGGGGTTTAAGGTTTTAAAAGGGTTATGGTTTATTACTTTAGGTTTAAAAGATGATTTTTGGATTTTAGGCTTTGAAACTTGATTCTTGGCCAAGGAATTATTTTTAGGGTTTTAAAAAAACAATTTGATATTTTATGAAGTTTTATGAATTTAAACACATGAATTGAAGTTTTTATAAGTAGAAAAGATGTTTTTTAAGGTTTTTTGAATGAAAAAGAACCTAATTTAAAATTTTAATAGAAACAGAATTTTATTTTGGTTTTGTAGAAAAATATGTTAAATGAGTGTTTTAAGGTTTTTAAGAAGAAAAAATAATAATTTTGAGTCCTTTTAGAAAAGAAAGTCACGTTTTTAATGTTCTAAACTTGGAAAAATTAAATTAAAACTCTAAGATTTTTTATTTAAAAAACTTAAATTTTATAGATTTGGCTATTGTAAAACATAAATCAAAAGAATTAAAACATACCTTCTTTTGTTGATTCTCCAAAAAATAACTCTTCTTGGATGAACTAGCTCCAAAGACAAGCTTTGATTGCCTCTTTTCTTCTCCCTTTTTCGTGCTACTGCTGCTACTGCTGCTATAAATATCAATTGAATTGAGTTTTCCCTTTCCTTCCTTGATTTGGTTTCAAAACCTAAAGTTATCATGAAAAGTTTTTCCTCTCTTGATTTGGTTTAATTGGTCCTTATTTATAGTGGTTTTTATGTTGTTTATTCCTAATTAATTAAGGTAAGTAATAATAATTAAAAAAAGAAATTAAAACCTAATTGGATTAGAATTCTAAAAATTGCAGCTGAAAAATTTGCGCTGGCAAAAATTCTGGTGACGAGGCCGTGGGCGTGCCAGCTCGCAGGAGCCTGCGGGCGAGCCACTGTTGGCCCGACGGGCCCGCGCGACCACTTTTTGCTGCCAATTTTTTTCTGACTCTGATATTTATTTTTATTTGTTTATTTTCATTTTTTACTACTAAAAATTAGATACTGAGGTAAAAATTATTTAATAAAAATTATTTTGGACCAATTAAACAACAAAAATCATTTTGGACTAAATAAAGCATGTTGGATCGGATTGGGTCAAAAATTAAGGGTCTACACATACCTCTACCTTAACCCCATTACAATCCAATAAAATACCTTTTGATTGATGCTTGATTGTAATTAAGTAGTGGAGGTTTGATAAATAAGCAAGCCTATGGCAATAATCTTTCATTGATTGTTATGAGTGTAAACACCACCTTGATCAAACACTTTCTAAGAGTTGGTGAGGGAGTGACAACATAGGTTATGCATGAAAACCATTTAATTGCATTGGTATCGATTTTGTTTGATTTAATATTGATTGTGGATTTAAGGATAGGGAAGTCTTGATGCAATTTTTATAACTCTTGAACTTGACAAAATTTTTGTGTTTAGTTTGTTTTGAGTTTAGCCTTGCTTGGGGACAAGCAAGGATTTAAGTGTGGGGTATTTGATAAGAGTATTTTTATACTTATTTTTAGTATGATTTCTATGTGTTTTTAGTTAATGTTTCATTTGATTTTGGTTTAAAGTTTGTTTTTAAGTGTTTGTTTTAGGTCAAAGTGCAAAAACTCCCTTGGATGATCAAAACAATGAAGAAAGAGCATGAATCAAGCAAGACATGGCCAAGCCAAAGCAAGCTTGGCCGTGTCCCTCAAAATTACTTCAAGGTAGTAGATGACACACCTAAGAGACACGGCCAAGCCTCTGGTCGTGTCTCACCCAAAGAGCAAAAATCAAAGAGACCAAGAAAGGAAAGAAAATTTGGCAGAAGAAGACACTAGCAAGTGACACGGCCAAGCCAGTGGCCGTGTCACATGACATGACCACAAGCTTGGCCGTGTCCCATCCAAGCCAAAGAACCAAGAAAGGAAAGAAATGAACCAGAAGCCAACACACTCAGGTGACACGCCCAAGCCAGTGGCCGTGTCACATGACACGGCCACAAGCTTGGCCGTGTCACCCTTGGAAACAAAGAAAGCAAGTTGACGAAGCTAGAAGTAGAAAGTGACACACCCACATGACACGGCCAAGCCAATGGCCGTGTCACTTAGAAGAAAACAAGGAAAGAAAGAGCTGAAGGTGACACGGCAAGCAAGCTTGGCCGTGTCACCTAGGGCAACTTTGAAATGTTTAAATTTTTCTGCAGGCAAGTGGGGAACAAAGACTAGTTTTAGTCAAAAGTAATATTAGACAAAAAGAAAAACTTGCCTAATTTGAGGAAAAGAAAGATTGAACAAAGGGAATGTGGGAGATAAAGTGAGTTGGAAGTGAGTTGGAAGCATGACTTGAGCTTTGGAGGGAAATAAAAAGAGAAGAAGAGGGAGTTTTTAGGGGCTTCTAGAGCTTGAAACGTGAGAGCTGGAACAAGGGAGAAGGAGCCAACAATTGAAGTAAAGAGGAGTGTTTTGAGCTGAGTTTGAAGAGGGAGATACACCTTGTACAAGCCCTAAACCAAGAATCAAGGATTGAAGTGAAGAAATACAAATTATTCGCCATGGATTGTTTGGTTTTTTTTACTCATTTATCTTGCTCTATTTTTCTGGTTCTGAACATGAACTAATTTCTTCTCTATCTAGATATTGATGAACCTTGTATAGATTGAATAATTATATTTAGTTGAATCATTTGATTGAGTTGTTTTATTCTTATGATACTTAATGATTTATTTCCAATTGATAATAGCATGCTTATTGATTGGTTGCAATTTTCATATTATTGACTTGAGAAAGCTTGATATGAATTGATTACTCATAAGGGTTGAGGATTGATTGGGGTGCTAGAGATAGACTTACAAGATCCTTTGATTTATAGTTCCTTGTTCTTAATGCATGATCTATTTAATTGTGTTTGAGAAGAGATTCCAGCACTCTACTTAGCGATTAGGGATTAATTCACTCGAGAGAGGTTTTAGTCTAATTTAGAGGAATGCCAACTCAACTCTATTGAATGATTTAACTGAATTGATTGTTCATAAATATCATTGAGGCTAGGGGGATTCAATATCTGGATAGTATTATTATCATCAATCCTATTTGCGTAAAATTTAATTTCCCCTTACTTCCAGTTATTAAATTAGTTATTTTTAATTACAAACCATCACACAACTATTAATTTGCTAAACAACGGTTAAGGTTTGCACTAGTACTTGGCCTTGTCCCTAGTGGAACGATAACTCACTCACTACTATATTACTTGGGCGACCCGTGCACTTGTGGTATTAGTATAGCTCTAGGCACGATGCACCACTTTTCTATTTTCAAAAATCCTAAAGATTATTTTTCTGTTTCTTATAAAATTTAAGAGCACTTTTCTGTTTCTTCAAAAAATACTTTCTATTTCCAAAAACCTTAAATCGCCTTGCCTATTTTCAAAACTTTATAAACTCTAAACTGTTTTCTTCAATTCCAAAACCAATACAGTAACCACAAACTAGCTAATCTAAACCCTAAGTCTTCTTAAACCCTAATTCCCTTAAAACCTTACACCCTAGTTTTCCTAAACCCTAATCCTTAAAACCTTAAAACCATAAAACCTTATAAACCTAAACATTCAAACCCAATATAGTAAATCCAAATAATAATCCAGTAACCATGTGTAATATCCCAAAATGTACCCTAGAAGTTTTGGTATATTTGTTATAATTGGATTTTATGTATATGTATCTTTGGTAAGAGAAAAGAATTATATAGAGAATGTATATGTTGTGTATATGAAAATATATACAACATATACACAAGTCAAAGTCAAAGAAGGTTAGTGGAAGAAGATATTTAGTTATTTTAAATTAATTAAGTTAATTAGTGGAAATGGGAAATTAAATGAATGGAAGAGGTTAATTTGGATTATTTTAATATTATTATTGCTTGGATGAGAGGGTTTTAAGGAAAAGTTTGACTTTGATTTCTTTGGTTTCTTTCCTTCTCTCTTTCTTCATCGTGGTTCTCTTTCCTTTTCTTTCTTTTTCCTTTTGTTGTCCGACCATCAAAGAAGCAAGAGAGCAAGAAGAGTTTTGATCTTCCAAGTTTAAGATTGAAGGAAGTTTTCAAGAGATCAAATTGGAGATTTAAGAGTTTCCTCATTCTTGGTAAGTCTTTCCACTTGATTCTTGGATTTGTTTGGGTTTGTGAGTTGAAGTTGTGTTTGAGAATGTGTTTGTTTGATTTTGGGTGTGTTTAAGAGTGTTTGGTTCTATTGATTTTTGGATTTTGGGGATGGATGGAAGGAAAGAGTAAGTTTGTTGGTCTAGAAGTGTTGTGGTTGTGTTTAGGGTGGTGATGATATTTTGGATTGTGTTTGATGTATATTTTAGGTTGTTTTGTTATGTTTGCTAGTTTGATATGGTTTTGGGTATGTTTGGGCTAAGTTGGTTTGAAGTGGATGATGGTGGTAAGAAGAAAAATGTTGGTTGTGAGGTTGTTGTGGCCGAAATATGGGTTTTTGGTCTGACACGCCCACGAGCACGTCCAGGTCTTTAGGCGTGTCAATTGTTCTGTGTAGCAGTAGGTTTGACACGGCTAGTAACGTGCCCGTGTTATTGAATGTGTCATAGCCACTGTGTTATTGGGGAATTGACACGGCCATGAGCACGCTCATGTTGTTGGACGTGTCAATATTTCTGAGAGACAGAATGTATTACACGCCCAGTGACACGCCCGTGGTCCTGAGCATGTCAATGCTTCTGTGTTGTAGAGTTAGGGCACGGTCAGGGACACATCCGTGTGGTTGAGCGTGTCATGTTTAAAGTTTGCCCTAGTTGGTTCTTAGCCTTATGATCTTATGTGGGTTTCATCATTCTTTTGGAATAGGTTGTGAAGAAGGTGATTTGCCATAATTTAAGAAGTGAAGGATTTTTGGAAGAGGAAGTCAATAGAGTTGTGTGAGTTATTTTGAGGTAAGTACAAACCTTGCATTATTGCATACATTCATGTGATTTTGGAACTTATACATTTGAGTATGAATGTACTAAGGAATCTTATTGCATTGTTGATATATATAAATAATGTTATGTTTTATACAATGTGAACTTTGTGAAATGCAATATGATGTATATATATTGATTATGAGTATTTGAATATGAATTGTAATAGAATGAAATGTGAAGCCATTGTGGTTGGCTATGATATTGTAAATGATGTTGAAGACATGAATTGAGAAAGAGAATGGTAAAGAGGTAAATGAATTGATTGTATGCCTAATATGTTATTCAATTTTCAGAGTGCTGGGTTTGGTGGCATGCCTATGAAAGGTAACAGTCTTGCCGGGTTGAGGATCTCTTCAAATTGATTTGAATTGAGGTCCAAGAGACTGGGTCTGTTACACTATGTGAATTATTGATATGAAATATATGAAAAGTAACAGTCTTGCCGGGTTGAGGATGTCCTCGATTTCAATCGGGTTGATGGTCCAAGAGACTGGTCTGTTACTAGTAACAGTCTTGCCGGGTTGAGGATCTCCTCAAGCTTGTTGAGTTGATGGTCCAAGAGACTGGGTCTGTTACACTATCCATGGATAGAGATATGAGATATATTGCCTACGGGCTTGATCATTGTGATTATAGACCAAAGCAGTAACTCTGAACTTTGAATATCATATTAAATACTTGTTGGGCCCATGTGTGTCTATGTTAGTATTATTGAATGTATGACATTGATATTGACATTGCATAATATCAATATGGTTTTTACCACTAAGCCGTTGGCTTAGCGCGATTGTGATTTATCACGCAGGTGATAGGGTTGAGACGGAAGACTCCTCTAGACCTAGTTGAGTTTATGCTTGAAGAGTTGGCCTAGAGCTTAAAGATCAGAGAGTCAAGCTATCAATCATGTATATATTTCATGTTTTGAAAATTTTGATTTTTAATGTAATTGTACTTATTTGTTATAATTTCCGCTGCGTATTAATAAATGTTTTTATCTATTATGTTTTATGAATTTCTTCTAAACCTTTGATATTTGTTTTATTTCTTTTCGAGTTATGACTTGTGTATTTTATAAACTATGGTATTTTCTATATTCAGTATACGTATATTACGATCTTATAAGCATGCTGTGTACGTATACGGGGTATAGGGGTGTTACAATTATTTTGGTATCAGAGCCTAGGTTTGAGATTCTCAACCTAGGTTAATTGTAAGAAAAAGAGTATTTTGATTTTAAAAAGTGGGTTTTTGAATAAAATACATGTTTGGTATTGGCAGTCTCTGATCTTTAATGAGGTGTATTCTGTTGTGTTTACAGATATAGGTTGTAATGGATTCTCATTCACGTCAGTCTGTTGAGGGTAGTGCGGAGAGTTTAGCTCCTGAAGAGAGTAGAGATGGAGCTAGAGTGGATAGAGCTGGAGAGGTACCTGTTTCTGCGTCTGGGAGACTAGCTGGTGAGGAGGCTCCGCTGGGTTGGCTTAGACATGTGATAGAATTGTTTAGGCAAGCCCCAGTACAGCCGTCACCACCCCCACAGCCATTGGTACCAGTGAGACATTACGATAAATTAAGAAAGTATGGAGCAGAAGATTTTCTGGGTACTATTGATCTAGCAGTAGCTGAACAATGGTTAGATAGAATAGAGAGGATATTCATTTAGTTGCAAGCCACTCCAGAAGAAAAATTTGATTATGCTAGATCACTATTACAGAAGGATGCATATGATTGGTGGAAAACAGTTCCTCATGCCATGGATGATCCACCTACATTGTCCTACAGTGATTTTCTATGGGAGTTTGAGCTGAAATATACTCCGAGGGAATATAAAGATGTGAAAAAGATGGAGTTTCTTAATTTGAAGCAAGACAGCCGGACTGTAACATAATATGAGGTCGAGTTCATCCGGTTGAGTCACTATGCTGGGGGAATTATTTCAGACGAGATAGACCGGTGCAGAAGATTTGAGGAGGGATTGAGGCCCTCTATCATGTGTCTTGTGGCTGGTTCTAGATACCAGGATTTTTCCCAGCTTGTTGCAGCAGCTAGGAGTGTGGAGAGAGCTTAGGGTATTGTAGCGGCTGCAACCGAGGAGGAGACCAGGGTTAGGAGACCCCAGTTTGAGGCAGGGTGTTCATCTGTGAAGAGAGGTAGAGGAAATTTTGTTCCCAGGATCAGTAGGAGTCAGAGGCAGGCTGGTAGGTCAGTTCAGTTTCAGAGACAGAGATCGAGACCTACAGTTTCAGTAGCGAGTGCTCCGACTGTAATATCCCAAAATGTGCCCTAGAAGTTTTAATACAATTGTTGTTTTATTTGGATCAAGTGTATTTGTGTTTAATTGGAAAAGAGGAAATAAGTGAAGAGAGAGTTTATATGTTGTATATATGTAAATATATATAACATATACACAAGTCAATGGGAAAGTCAAAGGAAGAGATTAATTATTGATTAATTATGTTTAAAGGATTAATTAATTATTTGTATTTGGGTTAGAGTAAGTGGAAGAAGATATTTTAATATATTAATATTATTTTGCTTGGAGGAGAGGGTTTTGAGGAGATGTTTTGACTTTTGCTTTCTATCTTTTCTTCTTTCTTTCTTCCCTTGCCGTGGACCATTTTCTTTCCTTCTCTTCTCTTTGCTTTTCTGTGTTGTTCGGCCATCAAGAAGAAAGAGAGCAAGATAGAGATTTGTTCTTCCAAGTTCAAGATTGAAGAGAGTTTTCAAGAGATCAAGTTGGAGGTTTAAGAGTTCTCCATCTTTGGTAAGTTCTCTCTTGATTTCTTGTGTTGTTTTTGAAGTTATGTGGGTTTGTGAGTTGAAGTTGTGTTTGAGAATGTGTTTGGTTTGATTGTGTTGGGTAAGAGTATTTGGTTTAAGTGGTTTTGGATTTTGGGGTTGGATTGAAGAAAAGAGTAAGTTGGTTAGTATAGTTTGAGTTGTGGTTATGTTTAGAGTTTTTGATGATGTTTGTAATTTGTGTTTGATGTGTGTTTTGGCTTGTTTTGGTGTTGTTGCAAGTTTGAGATGGTTTTTGGGTATGTTTTGTTAAGTTTGTTTGAAGAGGATGTTGGTGAAAAGAAGTGTTTTGTTGGGTGTTTTGTGGTTTTGGCGGGAATATGAGTTTTTGGCCTGACACGCCCGGGAGCACGTCCAGAGTTTTAGGCGTGTCAATTGTGTTGGAGGCAGTAGGTTTGACACGACCAGTAACATGCCCGTTTTATTGAGCGTGTCATAGCTACTGTGAGATTAGAGAGTTTACACGACCATGAGCACCCTCACGTTGTTGGACGTGTTGATATTTTTAAGAGAGGCAGAATGTATTACATGCCCAGTGACACGCCCGTGGTTCTGAGCGTGTAAAAGCTTTTGTGTTGTGGAGTTAGGGCACGGTCAGGGACACGCCCGTGTGTTTGAGCGTGTCATGTTTAGGGTTTGCCCAAGTTAACTCTTAATTTGATTATCTCATGTGTATCCTTAAGTAAGTGTATGTTATATTTGTTGGATTAGGTCTTGAAGAAGGTGAGTTGTCATTGATTTAAGAAGTAAAGAATCTTGGGAAAGGAAGTGTTTAGAGTTGTGTGAATTGTTATTGAGGTAAGTACAAATATTGCATTATTACATTGCTAATTCATATGAATATTATACTTTGTTATGTATTATCAATGATGTTACATAAATGATGTGGATTGAGATGTGATGGAATGTAAAGCCATTGTGATTGGCTATAATGAATTTAATGAGGCATGTTTGCCTAATTGATAATGAGAATTGAAAATGGAATTGATGATGAGATAATAAATGAATTGTGTGTCTAATGTGTTATTCTATTTTCAGAGTTTTGTTGTTGGTGGCATGCCTTCTATTAGTAACAATCTCTTGAAGTTAGGTTGGGCTTGATCCTTGAAGCCAAGTTGGGTAGAAGTTTAACATGTTTTACTCCCCTTGAAGCTTGGTTGGGTCTAGTCCTTGAAGCCTAATTGGGATGTTACAACCCTTGAAGCTAGGTTGGGTTGGTTCTTGAAGCCAAGTTGGGTTGATACTTAGCATGCTTTGTTCCCCTTGAAGCTTGGTTGAACCTAATCCTTGAAGCCTAGTTGGGATAATGATAATGATAAATGTGATAACAAAACCAAAGCATTAACTCTGAAAATTGAATGGCATATTAGTGTATTTTGGGCCCATGCTTGTCTTTGTTTAAATATGATTCATTGATGGTAAAATAATTGAATAATGAGATTTATGAAGGACTTTGGAAATGTAATATGTTGATATGTGTATGATTTATGAAATACAAAGGTGTGATATTATCTTTCCATCTATGAAGTTGTATTGATTATTAAAATGTATGACATTGCATTTGTAATATCCTCATTTATGCCCTAGAAGTTTTGCATGTTGTTGTTGTTGTTGTTATTGGATTGTTGGTTTAAATTGAGAAAGAAAAGTATATGTGTTTTGGGAAGGATTTAGGGTTTAGAGAGAATAGTATATGTTGTGTATATGTTGATATATATAACATATAAATGGGTCAAAGAAGAGTCAAAGTGTTGGTTAGTGGAAGAAGATATTTTCTTGTTGAGTGTGAAAGTTCATTTATGGGCTCATATAAGACAAAAGGTTAGTTATATGGTTAAGGGCCTTGAGGTAATTTACTTTTGGAAATTTTATGGTGGAGATTAAGAAGGAAAGAGAGGTTGACTTGTGCATTTTCTTTTCTTCTCATGTTTGTGCCGGCCATTGAAGAAGACAAAGGAAAGGAGAAGTGTTCTTGATAGTAAGATCAAGATTGAAGGGAGAATTGAAGAATCAAGTTGAAGATTTGTGGAATTTCTTCACTTTAGGTAAGTAATTTCTTGTTTTCTTTTATTAATTTGAAAATTGTGGTTAAGGTGTATTGAGAATTGTTGAGATGATGATTTAGTGTGTTGATGTGTGTTTATAAGTGTTAGAGTTGATTGTAAGTTAAAAATTGGAGGTTGTGTTGGTTTGGTTGTGATTATGGAAAAATAAGTGAAGATTGATAGTGGAAAATCAAGAGTAGAGTTTGAGTTAGGGTTTTGAGATGGTGTTTGTTTAATTGTGATATTAAGGTGTTTTAAAGTGATTATTGTAATGAATATGTATTTAGAACATTGATGATGTTCATTTGAAGCATGTGGTATGATGTATATTGAGTTTTAATGCATTTGGAAGAGAGTTGGTTAGAATTAGGGTTTTGGTTTGGGTGACACGGCCAAAGGCCATGTGAGACACGGCCAAGTCATATGATTTTGGACGTGTTGGATTAAATTTTTGGGTGACACAGCCGTGTTCCTAAGCCGTGTGAGCTACTGTGAGTTTTGGTTGAAGAGACACGGCCGTGTCCCTAAGCCGTGTTTGCTACTGCCAAAGTTGAATTGAGAGACACGGCCACAAGCTTGGCCGTGTCCCTCATGTGTGCTGCCCGTGTCTCTCATATGGGTTAGGTAAGTTTTGTTTTCCTTGACCTAGTTGCAATGTTTTGGTTCTTCAAAGGTAGGTTGGTTCCTAAACCTAAACTTAAACACTCTAAACATACTTTAAACTATGACCGAGCTAATCAAATGCATATGAAAGATCCTAAAGCTATGAATCATATAAATTGTTCTTTGCCCTAATTGCATTGTTGAGATTTAAACAAGGTTATGTTATGCATTGTGAAAGGTAATGTGTCTTATGAGTAATGTACCTTGAAATGTTATATCAAAGATGTGATATCAATGATGCTTTATGCATAATATGAATTGAAATGTGAAATGTGATACAAAGCCATTGTTATTGGCTATGATGATGATATTGAGAGAAAGAAGGCATGTATGCCTAAATGTTGATGATAATTGGAAATGGAAATGATAATTGAATAATAAATGAATTGTGTGGCTAATGTGTTATTCCATTTTCAGAGTTGGTTGTTGGTGGCATGCCTAATAAGTGTAACAATCTCTTGAAGTTAGGTTGGATTGAATCCTTGAAGCCTAATTGAGATGTTACCACCCTTGAAGCTAGGTTGGGTTGGTTCTTGAAGCCAAGTTGGGTTGAAGCTTAGCATGCTTTGCTCCCCTTGAAGCTTGGTTGAACCTAATCCTTGAAGCCTAGTTGGGTATGTGATATTGATAAATGTAATGATAGAACCAAAACATTAACTCTGAAAATTGAATGGCATATTAGTGTGTCTTGGGCCCATGCTTGTCTATGGTTAATGTGAGTCATGAATGATGCTTGTCTTTGCTTAATGTTGATTATGAATGATTAAATGAATACTAATGAGGTATATGATAAGATGTTGAAATATGATATGTCTATTTATGTTGAGTTATGAAATGTAAAGGCATGTTGTTAGTTTTGCATATATGATGTTACATGTATAATATGGATTGAGAATTGGCATTGCATTGCATCAAAGCAAAACATTAGCATGTTTTATCTTACTAAGCCGTTGGCTTAGCGCGATAGTGTTTGATCGCGCAGGTAATAGAGTTGGTAGAGTTGAACCCGAAAGTTCATCAAGACCGAGTGAGAGTAGACAGTGAAGAGTTGATTTTTGAGGACTTAAAGATCAGAGCAGACTTGCCAATCATGTATAACTCTTTTTTATATTTTGTAAAGTAATGTTTATAATGTAAATATGTACCTAATTTATAACTTCCGCTGTGTAATATTTAAATGTATATATATATGTATATCTAATATGTTTTATATTTTAAGTCAATGATTTAATTTCTATAATGTATAATGATTAGGGTATTGTATCAAGTTTAAAATGTTTTGAATGTTGAAGAAAACCGTAGCATCCCTATGTTTGGTGCACTTATGCTACATTGTTGTGGTTGTAGTGTGTGTGCATTGGATGTGGGGGTGTTACAATTGTTTTGGTATCAGAGCCTAGGTTTGAGATTCTCAACCTAGGTAAAATGTAATAAAAAGAATATTTTTACTTAAAAAGTGGTTTTAAATAACACATATGTTTGGGATTGGCAACCTCTGATCTTTAATAAGGTGTGTCCTTCTTTTTGTGTTTGCAGTATAGGTGTTGATGGATCCTCATTTGAGACAATCGGTTGAGGGTAGTGAGGAGAGCGTTGCTCCTGAGGATGGAGCTAGGGTTGATAGTGCTGGTGAGGCACCTGTTTCTGGGTCGGGTAGACCAGTAGGTGATGAGGTTCCGCCAGTCTGGTTTAGGAATATGATGGAAGCTATGAGACAAGCACCTGTGCAACCACAGCCACCACCCCCTCAGCCTTCAGTTCCAGTAAGGCATTATGATAAACTGAGGAAATATGGAGCGGAGGATTTCTTAGGCACAGTTGATCCAGCTGTGGCAGAACAGTGGCTTGACAGAGTTCAGAGAGTATTTGTTCAGTTGCAAGCCACCTCAGAGGAAAAGTTTGACTATGCAAGATCTTTGCTACAGAAGGATGCCTACGATTGGTGGAAGACGGTGCCCCATTCTATGGATGATCCTCCAACACTGTCTTACACTGATTTCTTGAGAGAATTTGAGTTGAAGTATACTCCAAGGGAGTATAAGGATATGAAGAAGATGGAGTTCTTGAGCTTGAAGCAAGATAGCAAGACTGTAACTGAATATGAGGTTGAGTTTATTAGATTAAGTCATTATGCTGGTGGCATTATTGCTGATGAGATAGATAGATGCCGGAGGTTTCAGGAGGGATTGAGACCCTCTATCATGTGCTTAGTGGCCGGGTCTAGATATCACGATTTCTCCCAGCTAGTGGCAGCAGCTCGAGATGTAGAAAGGGCTCAAGTGATTGCAGCTGCATCAGAGGAAGAGGTCAGAGTGAGAAGGCCTCAGTTTGAGGCAGGGTCTTCTTCAGCAAAGAGGGGTAGAGGAAGCTTTGTTCCTCGGAGTAGTAGGAGCCAGAGACCAGCAGGTAGATCAGTGCAGTTCCAAAGGCAAAGATATAGACCTGCAGCTTCAGTGGCAAGTGCTCCGACCCCTATGGTTCAGAGATCCACCTTACCTATCTGCATCCATTGTGGGAGGCCACATGGTGGTCCTTGTTGGAAGGCTGGTGTTGCAGGGGTTTGTTTCAGGTGTGGGTTACCGGATCACTTTGTGAGAGACTGTCCGGAGAGACAGGAGTTTATGCCAGTTGATTCTGCCGCTTCTCGAGCCAGTGTGAGGGGAGGTAGAGGAGGCAGAAGTGCCAGCCGAGGTGGTAGGGCAGGGTTCAGTTCTAGAAGTGGTGCTACATCCAGGGAAACTAGACCGGAGGAGGTTGGTTCTTCCCAGAGGATGTATGTTATGCAGAGACAGCCGGATGCATCGGCGGTCATAGCTGGTACTTTTTCTTTATTTGATACTGCAGTACTTGCTTTGATTGATCCGGGTTCCACCCATTCTTATATTAGTGCATCTGTATTGCCTGTGTTTGATGTGCATGCTGAGTCCCTAGGATTTGATGTTTTGGTGACAAATCCGTTAGGGCATAGTGTGATTGTGAGTAAAGTGCATCGGGATAGTGCAGTGAGGGTGCAGGGTGAGGAGTTCCTTGGAGATTTGATTGAGATGCCATTTAAGGAATATGATGTGATTTTAGGCATGGATTGGCTATCTCGACATGGAGCTATGGTGGATTGTAAAAAGAAGATTGTTTCTTTGAGAACTAGTGATGGTAGAGAGGTGATAGTATCTAATGAGCAGGAACAGTTAGCCTCCTTATTTGTTTCAGCTGTTGCAGCCAGGAGGTTGATTAGAAAGGGATGTGAAGCTTATCTTGCTCATGTGATAGATACTAGAGTAAGAAGTTCTCCTATTGATAGCATTGCCACAGTTGCAGAGTTTCCTGATGTTTTTCCTGAGGAGTTGCCAGGATTGCCGCCTGAGAGAGAGGTGGAGTTTGGTATTGAATTGTTGCCTGGTACCACTCCTATCTCGATTACTCCTTACAGAATGGCACCAGCAGAACTAAGAGAGTTAAAAGTGCAATTACAGGAGCTGTTGGATAAGGGATTCATTCGCCCCAGTGTTTCTCCTTGGGGAGCTCCTGTGCTGTTTGTGAAGAAGAAAGATGGTACCATGAGGTTATGTATCGACTATAGGCAATTGAACAAGGTGACAATTAAGAATAAATATCCTTTGCCTAGAATCGATGATCTCTTTGATCAATTGAAGGATGCAGCTGTGTTTTCTAAAATTGATCTGAGATCTGGGTACCATCAGCTGAGAGTCAAAGTTGAAGATGTTCCGAAGACCGCATTTCGGACCAGGTATGGGCATTATGAATTTTTAGTTATGCCTTTTGGTCTGACGAATGCACCTGCAGCTTTCATGGATTTGATGAATAGGGTGTTTAGGCCCTATTTGGATCAGTTTGTAGTGGTCTTCATCGATGATATCCTGGTGTATTCGAGGAATGAAGAGGAACATGATATGCATCTGCGGATTGTGTTGCAGATTTTGAGAGAAAAGCAGTTATTTGCCAAATTGTCGAAGTGTGAGTTCTGGTTGGATCAAGTAGCTTTTCTTGGACATATTGTTTCAGCAGAAGGCATCAGAGTTGATCCGAGTAAAGTTGAAGCAATTTTGAATTGGAATCCACCCAAGTCAGTGACAGAGGTTAGAAGTTTTCTGGGTTTGGCAGGCTATTATCGGCGGTTTGTGAAAGGGTTTTCTTTGATAGCTACTCCACTCACCAGATTGCTTCGTAAGGGAGTGAGATTTGTGTGGACGGATCAGTGTCAGGCTAGCTTTGAGCAGTTGAGAGATATGTTGACTCAAGCGCCTGTTTTAACTTTACCTATTGAAGGCAAACCATATGTGATCTACAGTGATGCGTCACATAATGGTTTGGGATGTGTGCTGATGCAGGAAGGGAAAGTTATAGCTTATGCATCTCGTCAGTTGAAACCGCATGAGCTTAACTACCCCACCCATGATTTGGAATTGGCAGCCATTGTGTTTGCATTAAAGATTTGGCGCCATTATTTGTTTGGGGAGAAATGTTTCATTTACACTGATCACAAAAGTTTGAAGTATTTGGGTGTTCAGAAAGAGCTCAACCTTCGGCAGAGGAGATGGTTGGAATTGATTAAAGACTACGACTGCTTGATTGATTATCATCCAGGTAAAGCAAATGTAGTTGCTGATGCCTTAAGTCGGAAGTCTTTAGCTGGTTTAGCAGTTTACTCGCTCTCGTTGCTTGTTGAGTTGAGAGCTTTGCGTGCCAGTTTTGTACTTTGTGATGATGGTGCATTATTGGCACAGTTGCAATTGAAGCCGGTTTTGTTGGATCAGATCAAAGAGGCTCAGTTGACTGATAAGAAGATTCAGAAGATTATTGCAGATTGTCAGAGTAGAGAGAGTAGAGATTTTGTTGTGAGGAATGATGGGAGCCTATGGTTCAAGAACAGATTGTATGTACCCGATAATGCTGATTTGAAGAGGGTCATTTTGGAAGAGGCACATCAGTCGATGTTTTCTATGCATCCGGGCAACACCAAGATGTATCATGATTTGAGACAGCATTACTGGTGGATTGGGTTGAAAAGAGACATTGCTGAGTTTGTATCGAAATGTCTCACTTGTCAGAAGGTTAAAGCAGAGCATCAAGTTCCAACTGGGTTGCTTCAACCGTTGTCAGTGCCAGAATGGAAGTGGGAAAGAGTGACAATGGACTTTGTGTCTGGTTTGCCATTGACACAAAAGAAACATGATGCCATATGGGTGATTGTGGATAGATTGACTAAGACAGCTCATTTCCTCCCCGTTCGGATGGATTATTCTTTGGAGAGGTTGGCTGAGCTGTACATCCAGGAGATTGTGAGATTACATGGTGTTCCAACTTCTTTGGTGTCTGATCGAGATCCCAGGTTTACTTCAAGATTTTGGAAGAGTTTGCACAGAGCTTTGGGTTCTCGACTACACTTCAGTACTGCTTTTCATCCACAGAAGGATGGACAGTCTGAGAGGGTGATACAGATTGTTGAGGATATGTTGAGAAGCTGTGTCATCGATTTCTCTGGAAGTTGGGATAGATTCTTACCTCTTGTGGAGTTTGCTTACAACAACAGTCACCAATCCAGCATCGGAATGGCCCCATTCGAGGCATTGTATGGCAGACGGTGCAGAACACCTCTTTGTTGGAGTGCACTTGGTGATAGCAAGTTGATTGGGCCTGATTTGATTCAAGAAACTGAAGAGAAAGTGAAGTTGATTCGGGGCAGGTTGAAAGCAGCTTCCGACCGACAGAAGTCCTATGCGGATCTGAAAAGGAGAGACATTCAGTTTGATGTTGGGGATAAGGTATTTTTGAAGGTATCTCCTTGGAAGAAGATTTTGAGGTTCGGTCGGAAAGGGAAATTGAGTCCTCGTTTCATCGGACCGTATGAAGTGTTAGAAAGAGTTGGGCCAGTGGCTTATCGGCTTGCTTTACCACCTGAGTTGGATCGTATTCATAATGTGTTTCATGTTTCTATGTTGAGAAGGTTCAGGTCGGATCCATCTCATATGTTGCCATTTGAATCTATTGAAGTGAGCCCAGACTTGACATTTGAAGAGGAACCAGTTGCTATCTTGGCACGGGAAGTGAAAGAATTGAGGAACAAGAGAGTACCATTGGTGAAGATTCTTTGGAAGAATCATGCAAAAGAAGAAGCAACTTGGGAGAATGAGCAAACCATGCGAGAGCAATATCCTCAGCTGTTTCGGCCTTGATATCAGGTAATTTCGAGGACGAAATTTCTTTTTAGAGGGGGAGAATTGTAATATCCTCATTTATGCCCTAGAAGTTTTGCATGTTGTTGTTGTTGTTGTTATTGGATTGTTGGTTTAAATTGAGAAAGAAAAGTATATGTGTTTTGGGAAGGATTTAGGGTTTAGAGAGAATAGTATATGTTGTGTATATGTTGATATATATAACATATAAATGGGTCAAAGAAGAGTCAAAGTGTTGGTTAGTGGAAGAAGATATTTTCTTGTTGAGTGTGAAAGTTCATTTATGGGCTCATATAAGACAAAAGGTTAGTTATATGGTTAAGGGCCTTGAGGTAATTTACTTTTGGAAATTTTATGGTGGAGATTAAGAAGGAAAGAGAGGTTGACTTGTGCATTTTCTTTTCTTCTCATGTTTGTGCCGGCCATTGAAGAAGACAAAGGAAAGGAGAAGTGTTCTTGATAGTAAGATCAAGATTGAAGGGAGAATTGAAGAATCAAGTTGAAGATTTGTGGAATTTCTTCACTTTAGGTAAGTAATTTCTTGTTTTCTTTTATTAATTTGAAAATTGTGGTTAAGGTGTATTGAGAATTGTTGAGATGATGATTTAGTGTGTTGATGTGTGTTTATAAGTGTTAGAGTTGATTGTAAGTTAAAAATTGGAGGTTGTGTTGGTTTGGTTGTGATTATGGAAAAATAAGTGAAGATTGATAGTGGAAAATCAAGAGTAGAGTTTGAGTTAGGGTTTTGAGATGGTGTTTGTTTAATTGTGATATTAAGGTGTTTTAAAGTGATTATTGTAATGAATATGTATTTAGAACATTGATGATGTTCATTTGAAGCATGTGGTATGATGTATATTGAGTTTTAATGCATTTGGAAGAGAGTTGGTTAGAATTAGGGTTTTGGTTTGGGTGACACGGCCAAAGGCCATGTGAGACACGGCCAAGTCATATGATTTTGGACGTGTTGGATTAAATTTTTGGGTGACACAGCCGTGTTCCTAAGCCGTGTGAGCTACTGTGAGTTTTGGTTGAAGAGACACGGCCGTGTCCCTAAGCCGTGTTTGCTACTGCCAAAGTTGAATTGAGAGACACGGCCACAAGCTTGGCCGTGTCCCTCATGTGTGCTGCCCGTGTCTCTCATATGGGTTAGGTAAGTTTTGTTTTCCTTGACCTAGTTGCAATGTTTTGGTTCTTCAAAGGTAGGTTGGTTCCTAAACCTAAACTTAAACACTCTAAACATACTTTAAACTATGAACGAGCTAATCAAATGCATATGAAAGATCCTAAAGCTATGAATCATATAAATTGTTCTTTGCCCTAATTGCATTGTTGAGATTTAAACAAGGTTATGTTATGCATTGTGAAAGGTAATGTGTCTTATGAGTAATGTACCTTGAAATGTTATATCAAAGATGTGATATCAATGATGCTTTATGCATAATATGAATTGAAATGTGAAATGTGATACAAAGCCATTGTTATTGGCTATGATGATGATATTGAGAGAAAGAAGGCATGTATGCCTAAATGTTGATGATAATTGGAAATGGAAATGATAATTGAATAATAAATGAATTGTGTGGCTAATGTGTTATTCCATTTTCAGAGTTGGTTGTTGGTGGCATGCCTAATAAGTGTAACAATCTCTTGAAGTTAGGTTGGATTGAATCCTTGAAGCCTAATTGAGATGTTACCACCCTTGAAGCTAGGTTGGGTTGGTTCTTGAAGCCAAGTTGGGTTGAAGCTTAGCATGCTTTGCTCCCCTTGAAGCTTGGTTGAACCTAATCCTTGAAGCCTAGTTGGGTATGTGATATTGATAAATGTAATGATAGAACCAAAACATTAACTCTGAAAATTGAATGGCATATTAGTGTGTCTTGGGCCCATGCTTGTCTATGGTTAATGTGAGTCATGAATGATGCTTGTCTTTGCTTAATGTTGATTATGAATGATTAAATGAATACTAATGAGGTATATGATAAGATGTTGAAATATGATATGTCTATTTATGTTGAGTTATGAAATGTAAAGGCATGTTGTTAGTTTTGCATATATGATGTTACATGTATAATATGGATTGAGAATTGGCATTGCATTGCATCAAAGCAAAACATTAGCATGTTTTATCTTACTAAGCCGTTGGCTTAGCGCGATAGTGTTTGATCGCGCAGGTAATAGAGTTGGTAGAGTTGAACCCGAAAGTTCATCAAGACCGAGTGAGAGTAGACAGTGAAGAGTTGATTTTTGAGGACTTAAAGATCAGAGCAGACTTGCCAATCATGTATAACTCTTTTTTATATTTTGTAAAGTAATGTTTATAATGTAAATATGTACCTAATTTATAACTTCCGCTGTGTAATATTTAAATGTATATATATATGTATATCTAATATGTTTTATATTTTAAGTCAATGATTTAATTTCTATAATGTATAATGATTAGGGTATTGTATCAAGTTTAAAATGTTTTGAATGTTGAAGAAAACCGTAGCATCCCTATGTTTGGTGCACTTATGCTACATTGTTGTGGTTGTAGTGTGTGTGCATTGGATGTGGGGGTGTTACAGCATTGCATTAAAGCATAATGCTAGCATACTTTGTACTACTAAGCCGTTGGCTTAGCGCGATAGTGTTAATCGCGCAGGTGACAGAGTTGAACCCGAGAGTTCCTCGAGACCGAGTGAGAGTAGACATTGAAGAATTTATTTTGGGACTTAAAGATCAGAGAAGAGCTGCCAATCATGTATAACTCCTTTATATTTTGTAAAGTATTGATTTTAATGTATATATATGTATAATTGTAATTATAGTTTTGGGAGTATTCATATATGTAAATATTTTATAAATTCCGCTGCGTATTAAGTAAATATATATATCTATTTTGTTTTATATTATAAGTTAATTACTTATTTTCTATAATGTATAATGAGAAAGATTATGGTATCAGTTTAAAATGATTTAAAGGTTAAGGAAAACCGTAGCATCCCTATGTTCAGTGCACGAATATTACATTGTGGTGTTTGTAGTGTGCGTGTACCGGATGTAGGGGTGTTACAATTGTTTTGGTATCAGAGCCTAGGTTTGAGATTCTCAACCTAGGTAAAATTGTAAGAAAAAGAATATTTTGACTTTAAAAGTTAGCTTTTGAATAATATACATGTTTGGTATTGGCAGTCTCTGATCTTTAATAAGATGTATTCTGCTGTGTTTGCAGATATAGGTTATGATGGATTCTCATTTACGTCAGTCAGTAGAGGGTAGTGCTGAGAGTGTAGCTTCGGATGAGGTTAGAGAGGGAGCTAGAGTGGATAGTGCTGGTGAGGTACCTGCTTCTGTGTCGGGGAGACCAGCTGGTGAGGAGGTTCCGCCAGTTTGGCTTAGACATATGGTAGAATTGATGAGGCAAGCACCATTGCAACCACCGCCACCACCCCCACAGCCTTTGGTATCAGTGAGACAGTACGATAAATTAAGGAAGTATGGAGCAGAAGATTTTCTAGGTACTATTGACCCAGCTGTAGCTGAGCAATGGCTAGATAAAGTACAGAGAATATTTATTCAGTTGCAAGCCACTCCAGAAGAAAAATTTGATTATGCAAGATCATTGTTGCAGAAGGACGCATATGACTGGTGGAAGACAGTGCCCCATGCTATGGATGATCCACCTACATTGTCCTATGCTGATTTTCTAAGAGAGTTTGAATTGAAGTATACTCCGAGGGAGTACAAAGATTTGAAGAAAATGGAGTTTCTAAGCTTGAAGCAAGATCACCGGACTGTGACAGAGTATGAACTAGAGTTTATCCGGTTGAGCCAGTATGCTCCAGTAGTTCAGAGATCTACTCTACCTATATGTGCTCAGTGTGGGGGGTTCTCATAGAGGTGTTTGTTGGAAGAATAGTGGACCAGTTGTATGCTTCAAATATGGATCTCCTGATCATTTTATTAGAGAGTGTCCTGAGATGCAAGAGCAGAGGCCGGCAGATTCTGCAATTTCTCGACCTAGTGTCAGAGGTGGTCGAGGGGGCAGAGGTTTCAGCAGAGGGGGTAGACCTGGAGTTAGTCAGAGAGGAGGATCTCCATCCAGGGTTAGTAGGCCAGATGAGGCTGGGCCTTCTCAACGAGTATATGTGATGCAAAGACAACCAGATGCTTCAGCAGTCATCGTGGGTACTTTCTCTTTATTTGGCATTCCAGTTCTTGCTTTGATTGATCCAGGATCTACTCATTCATATATAAGTGCATCCATATTTCCTGTGTCTGAATTGCATTCTGAGTCCTAGGATTTGATGTTTTGGTGACAAATCCTTTAGGGCATAGTGTGATTGTTAGCAAGGTGCACCGAGATAGTGCAGTTGTGGTGCAAGGTGAGGAGTTTCATAGAGATTTGATTGAAATGCCTTTTAAAGAATATGATTTGATTTTGGGCATGGACTGGTTGTCTAGACATGGAGCTGTGGTAGATTGTCAACAAAAGTGTGTTACTTTGAGAACTAATGATGGTAGATTTGTGTTGGTATAGTGAGCAGAAACAGCTTGCATCCTTGTTTGTATCAGCTGTAACCGCTAGAAGGTTGATTAGAAAAGGGTGTGACGCTTATCTTGCTCATGTCGTGGATACTAGAGTAGTAGGTTCTCAACTTGATATTATAACCACAGTTGCAGATTTTCCAGATGTGTTTCCAGAGGAGTTGCCAGGGTTGCCCCTTGAGAGAGAGGTTGAGTTTGGTATCGATTTGTTGCCTGGTACCACTCCCATCTGTATCACTCCTTATCGCATGGCACCTACTAAATTGAGAGAATTGAAAGTGCAGTTACAGGAGTTGTTGGATAAAGGTTTTATTCGCCCCAGTGTTTCTCCTTGGGGAGCTCCTGTGTTGTTTGTGAAGAAGAAAGATGGTACCATGAGGTTATGCATTGATTATAGGCAATTGAACAAAGTGACTATTAAGAATAAATACCCTTTGCCTAGGATTGATGATCTCTTTGATCAATTAAAGGGAGCAGCAGTGTTTTCCAAGATTGATTTGAGATCTGGGTACCATCAATTGAAGGTTAGAGCTGAAGATGTTTCTAAGACAGCTTTCCGCACCAGGTATGGGCATTATGAGTTTTTAGTAATGCCTTTTGGGTTGATGAATGCACCTGCAGTTTTTATGGATTTGATGAATAAAGTATTTAGGCCCTATCTGGATCAGTTTGTGGTAGTTTTTATCAATGATATTTTGGTGTATTCGCATAATGAAGAGGAGCATGACAAGCATTTGAGAATTGTGTTGCAGATCTTGAGAGAGAAGCAATTGTATGCTAAGCTGTCGAAATGTGAGTTTTGGCTTGATCAAGTGACTTTTCTCAGTCATATAGTTTCAGCAGATGGTATTAGAGTTGATCCGAGTAAAGTTGAGGCTATTATGAATTGGAGTCCACCCAAATCCGTGACCGAAGTTAGAAGTTTTCTGGGTTTGGCAGGCTATTATCCACGCTTTGTGAAAGGATTTTCTTTGATAGCTACTCCACTTACCAGATTACTTCGAAAGGGAGTTAGATTTGTGTGGACAGATCAGTGTCAGGCTAGCTTTGAACAGTTAAAAGAGATGTTAACTCAAGCACCTGTTCTTACTTTACCCGTAGAAGATAAACCATATGTGATTTACAGTGATGCTTCACATAATGGTTTAGGATGTGTATTGATGCAAGAGGGTAAAGTCATAGCTTATGCTTCTCGACAGTTGAAGCCGCATGAGCTCAATTATCCAACCCATGATTTGGAGTTAGCAGCCATAGTGTTTGCTTTGAAGATTTGGCGACATTATTTATATGGGGAGAAATGTTTTATTTATACGGGTCATAAAAGTTTGAAATATTTGGGGGTTCAGAGAGAGCTCAATCTTCGGCAGAGACGATGGTTGGAGTTGATCAAAGACTACGACTGTTTGATTGATTATCATCCTGGTAAGGCAAATGTTGTTGCTGACGCCTTGAGTCGGAAGTCTTTGGCAGGTTTGGCTGTTTACTCACTCTCGTTGCTTGTTGAGTTAAGAGTGTTACATGCTAGTTTTGAAGCATGTGATGATGGTGCATTATTGGTTCAGCTGCAGTTGAGACCAGTATTGTTAGATCAGATAAAGGAGGCCCAATTAGTGGATGAGAAAATTCAGAAGATTGTATCAGATTGCCGAAATGGAGAGAGCTGAAATTTTCATGTGAAAAATGATGGTAGTCTTTGGTTCAAGGATAGATTGTGTGTTTCTGATGATGATAGTTTGAAAAGGATCATTTTGGAAGAAGCACATCAATCAATGTTTGCTATGCATCCGGGAAGTACAAAGATGTACCATGATTTAAGACATCATTATTGGTGGTCTAGTATGAAAAGAGACATAGCGGAATTTGTGTCCAAATGTCTCACTTGTCAGAGGGTAAAAGCGGAGCATCAAGTTCCAACAGGGTTGCTTCAACCTTTAACAGTGCGTGAATGGAAATGGGAGAGGGTGACAATGGATTTTGTTTCTTGTTTGCCATTAACTCAGAGGAAACATGATGCTATTTGGGTGATTATTATTAGATTGACAAAGACAACTCATTTTCTTCTGGTTCGGATGGATTATTCTCTTGAGAAGTTGGCTGAGCTGTATATCCATGAGATTGTGAAGTTGTATGGAGTCCCAATTTCTTTAGTGTCGGATCGAGATCCCCGGTTCACTTCGAGGTTCTGGAAGAGTTTACATGGGGCTTTGGGTTCTCGATTGCATTTTAGCACTGCTTTTCATCCGCAGACAGATGGGCAGTCAGAGATAGTGATACAGATTATCGAGGATATGTTAAGAAGCTGTATCATTGATTTTTCTGGAAGTTGGGACAGATTCTTACCACTTGTGGAATTTGGTTACAACAATAGTCATCAATCCAGTATTGGAATGGCACCATTTGAGGCATTGTATGGTAGAAGATGTAGAACACCTTTATGTTGGAATGAAATCGGAGAGGGCAAGTTAATTGGTCCTGATTTGGTTAAAGAAACAGAAGAGAAAGTAAAGATGATTCGGGATAGGTTGAAAGCAGCTTCAGATCGGCAGAAATCTTATTCCGATTTGAAGAGGAGAGACATTGAGTATAATGTGGGAGATAAAGTATTTTTGAAAGTGTCTCCTTGGAAAAATATTGAGATTTGGTCGAAAAGGGAAACTGAGTCCTCGTTTTATTGGACCTTACGAGGTATTGGAAAGAATTGGGCCAGTTGCTTATCGGCTTGCTTTGCCGCCTGAGTTGGATAAAATCCATAATGTCTTCCATGTTTCTATGTTGCGGAGGTACAGATTAGATCCATCTCATGTCTTGTCTGTTGAATCTATTGAGGTGAGTTCAGATCTGACTTTTGAAGAAGAACCAGTGGCTATTTTAGCATATGGGATGAAAGAATTGAGACATAAGAAAGTACCAATTGTAAAGGTTCTTTGCAAGAATTATGGTAGAGAAGAATCAACTTGGGAGAATGAGCAAGCGATGCTAGACCAATATCCTCAACTTTTTCAGACTTGATATCAGGTAATTTCGAGGACGAAATTTCTTTTAGAGGGGGAGAATTGTAATATCCCAAAATGTACCCTAGAAATTTTGGTATATTTGTTATAATTGGATTTTATGTATATGTTTCTTTGGTAAGAGAAAAGAATTATATAGAGAATGTATATGTTGTGTATATGAAAATATATACAACATATACACAAGTCAAAGTCAAAGAAGATTAGTGGAAGAAGATATTTAGTTATTTTAAATTAATTAAGTTAATTAGTGGAAATGGGAAATTAAATGAATGGAAGAGGTTAATTTGGATTATTTTAATATTATTATTGCTTGGATGAGAGGGTTTTAAGGAAAAGTTTGACTTTGATTTCTTTGGTTTCTTTCCTTCTCTCTTTCTTCATCGTGGTTCTCTTTCCTTTTCTTTCTTTTTCCTTTTGTTGTCCGACCATCAATGAAGCAAGAGAGCAAGAAGAGTTTTGATCTTCCAAGTTTAAGATTGAAGGAAGTTTTCAAGAGATCAAATTGGAGATTTAAGAGTTTCCTCATTCTTGGTAAGTCTTTCCACTTGATTCTTGGATTTGTTTGGGTTTGTGAGTTGAAGTTGTGTTTAAGAATGTGTTTGTTTGATTTTGGGTGTGTTTAAGAGTGTTTGGTTCTATTGATTTTTGGATTTTGGGGTTGGATGGAAGGAAAGAGTAAGTTTGTTGGTCTAGAAGTGTTGTGGTTGTGTTTAGGGTGGTGATGATATTTTGGATTGTGTTTGATGTATATTTTGGATTGTTTTGTTATTTTTGCTAGTTTGATATGGTTTTTAGGTATGTTTGGGCTAAGTTGGTTTGAAGTGGATGATGGTGGTAAGAAGAAAAATGTTGGTTGTGAGGTTGTTGTGGCCGGAATCTGGGTTTTTGGTCTGACACGCCCACGAGCACGTCCAGGTCTTTAGGCGTGTCAATTGTTCTGTGTGGCAGTAGGTTTGACACGGCCAGTAACACGCCCGTGTTATTGAACGTGTCATAGCCACTGTGTTATTGGGGAATTGACACGGCCATGAGCATGCTCATGTTGTTGGACGTGACAATATTTCTGAGAGACAGAATGTATTACACGCCCAGTGACACGCCTGTGGTTCTGAGCGTGTCAATGCTTCTGTGTTGTAGAGTTAGGGCACGGTCAGGGACACGCCCGTGTGGTTGAGTGTGTCATGTTTAAAGTTTGCCCTAGTTGGTTCTTAGCCTTATGATCTTATGTGGGTTTCATCATTCTTTTGGAATAGGTTGTGAAGAAGGTGATTTGCCATAATTTAAGAAGTGAAGGATTTTTGGAAGAGGAAGTCAATAGAGTAATGTGAGTTGTTTTGAGGTAAGTACAAACCTTGCATTATTGCATACATTCATGTGATTTTGGAACTTATACATTTGAGTATGAATGTACTAAGGAATCTTATTGCATTGTTGATATATATAAATAATGTTATGTTTTATACAATGTGAACTTTGTGAAATGAAATATGATGTTTATATATTGATTATGAGTATTTGAATATGAATTGAAATAGAATGAAATGTGAAGCCATTGTGGTTGGCTATGATATTGTAAATGATGTTGAAGACATGAATTGAGAAAGAGAATGGTAAAGAGGTAAATGAATTTATTGTATACCTAATATGTTATTCAATTTTCAGAGTGCTGGGTTTGGTGGCATGCCTATGAAAGGTAACAGTCTTGCCGGGTTGAGGATCTCTTCAAATTGAGTTGAATTGAGGTCCAAGAGACTGGGTCTGTTACACTATATGAATTATTGATATGAAATATATGAAAAGTAACAGTCTTGCCGGGTTGAGGATCTCCTCGATTTCAATCGGGTTGATGGTCCAAGAGACTGGATCTGTTACTAGTAACAGTCTTGCCGAGTTGAGGATCTCCTCAAGCTTGTTGAGTTGATGGTCCAAGAGACTGGGTCTGTTACACTATCCATGGATAGAGATATGAGATATATTGCTTACGGGCTTGATCATTGTGATTATAGACCAAAGCAGTAACTCTGAACTTTGAATATCATATTAAATACTTGTTGGGCCCATGTGTGTCTATGTTATTATTATTGAATGTAAGACATTGATATTGACATTGCATAATATTTATTGTGATTTATTGACATTGATATTGACATTATTGTTGGCTTAGCGCGATTGTGATTTATCGCGCAGGTGATAGGGTTGAGACGGAAGACTCCTCTAGACCTAGTTGAGTTTATGCTTGAAGAGTTGGCCTAGAGCTTAAAGATCAGAGAGTTAAGCTATCAATCATGTATATATTTCATGTTTTGAAAATTTTGATTTTTAATGTATTTGTACTTATTTGTGATAATTTCCGCTGCGTATTAATAAATGTTTTTATCTATTATGTTTTATGAATTTCTTCTAAACCTTTGATATTTTTTTTATTTCTTTTCGAGTTATGACTTGTGTATTTTATAAACTATGGCATTTTCTATATTCAGTATACGTATATTACGATCATATAAGCATGCTGTGTACGTATACGGAGTATAGGGGTGTTACAATTATTTCTGGAAGAATTGGTACTGGATTACACTCGCAGGCTCTCTTAAGTGGGAGGTCAGGGGTTCGATCTGGGGAGGCAACTCATTTGGGAGTCAAATTAAAAAATCCTGCTGGAGGGCCCGTGAGGGCAGTACAGTACTGTGGTCGGTCTGGCTCGTGGGCCTGACTGGGTTTCTCCGGGTAGGAATGGCCCAGGTGGCAGGTTGGTGGGTGGGATTAAGCGGGGTGGACTGTCACAGTTAAAAAGGCGCCTTTTTAACTGTGACAGTCCACCCGGCTTAATCCCACCCACCAACCTGCCAGCTGGGTTTCTCCGGGTAGGAATGGCCCAGCTGGCAGGTTGGTGGGTGGGATTAAGCCGGGTGGACTGTCACACCATGAGTCCTAAACTCAAATGTTTTAAAGTATCCAAACCCTAATTTCATGATTTTATCCCTCAAACCCTAATTTGGTTAATCAAAGAACCTTATCAATCTCTTAAAATTATAAAACCTTAATACATTTCAATGCTCTTAAAACTTACAGTAGCCTAAACCAATAAATTCCAAAACCCTAAATATTAATTAAAGAACTTTAAATGAGAAACAGTAAACTTCAATTTGTATCTTTACTTACCTTATTTGATTATGTAGTTTATTATATGCTTCGATTTATTTAAGTTCAATTTATTTAATTTATCATGGATGAATGTTTATTATATATTTTGATTGATGTTTAATATCTTTGATGAATTATTTATTTATGATGAATGGTTATTTGACCGGGTTGTAAGCTTAGATCTAGTTGGATTATCCATGGATATATTGCCTATGGGACTAGACACAAGGTGTCATTATGGACCAAAGCAGTAACTTTGAAATTTGAATAGCATATTAGATCTTTTTTGGACCTATGCTTGTCTTTGTTTATATGTGAATTATGAATTGTGAAACAATTGAGTAATTTATCTAGGTATGATGATATAATGTTGTGAGATGTGATATTCTTACGTATGGTGCTATTCAAATTTATCCGGGAGACCGAGGAGAAAGTCATAATTATCTGGGATCGGTTAAAAGCTGTGGCGGATAGACAAAAATCATACGCGGACCTGAAGAGAAGGGACATAGAATTCAATGTTGGTGATAAGGTATTTCTTAAGGTTTTACCATGGAAGAAAGTGCTAAGATTTAAACAAAAGGGTAAGCTAAGTTCAAGGTTATTGGGCCTTACAAACTCATTGAACGTATAGGTCCAGTAGCTTATCGGCTAGCATTACCATCCGAGCTAGACAAGATACATAACATATTCCACGTGTCGATATTAAGACGGTATCGTTTGACCCGTCACACATCGTAAAGACCCAGGATATTGAAGTTCAGCCTGATTTGACATATGAAGAAGAACCAATGGAAATCTTGGCATGGGAAGTGAAAGAACTTCAGAATAAAACGATTCCATTAGTCAAAGTACTCTGAAGCAATACCCATACTTATTTCAACCTGATGAGCTTCGGGACGAAGCCTAAATAAACGAGGAAGGAACTGTCACATCCATCACTGCATTTATGCATAGCAGTCACGTGCACAGTGAGAGAAGGGGAAAGGAGAAGATAATTCCTAACAATGGGCCTAGATAAGGCTATAGGACCAAAGGGACCTAATTGAAAAAAATGCAAAGTTTTGGGGAGGTGATTGTAATTTTAAAAAGTTTTGGGGAGGTAACTATAATTTTCAAAAGTTGTACTGGAGGTTCTTAATAGTGCACATAACATATTCCAAAAATGGGGAATAGAGAAAAATCGGGTCGCAACGACGCGTAACAGTTTTTCCAGAAAACACACTGTTTGGAAGATATAGGGGATTTTGACTAGGGACATGTTGGTCATTATTAATTAAAATTTATACATGAATCCAAAGTAGAAAATAAAAACACGAGTGAGTAGAGGACGTCGAGGGGTTGAATATGAAACGATCGTCAGTAGAAACGGAGCCCGGGCAAAACCCGAGCAAAGAAAGGACCTAAAGGGAATTTTGTAAAAAGTCGAGGGCTTATTGGTAATTTTTCAAAATGACTTGAAAACCTAAAATAGACCTTAGAAATAGAAAGTAGAGGTCAAAAGGATCAAAATCATATGTAGTTTGCCTCGTGGAACTGTACGGTTTAAAAGTTACGATCGATTAATCGCTGGAGCATAAAATGGGCCCGGTTCCATTTGGGTACCATATGGGTGATATGGAACAAGTTAGGATATCCAATGGGAATAGGGACAAGTTGGAGGACTTAATTGGAAGGGAAAATATAAAAATCTTTTAATGGCCAATCATATTTAGCCATTTAAAAGTTAAAAAAAAGAAGAAAGAAAAAGGTGTGGACAAATGGTCATAAACCATTCATCCAACCCAAAAGTGGACATCATCTCCACTATATATATCATAACAAGAGGAGCAAAATCTCTCTCCCACAAACTCTCTCAAAAATTCGGCCACCATAGGAAGAACACCAAAGAGTTTCAAATTTTTGTCAAGTTTGATTTTCAAGGTCAGTTTTAAGGTTTTCAAGTATGTAGAATTCAATTCTAGTATCAATTTTAAGTATTTATATATCTATTGGAAGGTTGGAAATTAGGGTTCTTATGGTGGAATTTGGAAAAATTTTAAGTAGTGATGATATTGATTAATTAAATGGAAGAATCAAAGTTTCTAAGGTTTAATAAGGCTAGATTAGGGTTTAGTTTGAAAAGAAATGAAGGATAGCTTATTATTCTAAATTGCTAAGGGTTATGTTTAAGGTTGTGTTCTTGAATTTCTTGAAGGAGAAACAAAGATTAAGGAAGGAGAAGAAGGAAAGGCAAAAAGGGAATTAAAAGAACAAGGTTTGGTACTTTACCTTGGAAAAATACTTTACCATAAAAGAAATTTTATTTTTCTTACAAACTTTGGTTTATGGAATTTTTGATGTTGATGCTTAAATGTATTGATTTAGTTTAAATTAAATATTTGAGTTATGTTCTTGGTTTCTTATGGCAATTGAGTTGGTTAAATTTAATTTAAACCAAGTGTTTTGAGAAAAATTTTGGCAAGTTGATTTGATGAACTTTAATTAGTTGATTTAAGTTAAACATGCAAAAGTTGTCAAAGGGAAGTGTTTGAATCTTCACTTTATCATTAAAGAAGCCTTCATATTGATTTGAAAAAGAAAAATAAACTATCCCATGTATTTCATATGTTTGGGCCGAAATGGTTCCAAAATGGCAGATTTCTGGACTCTTTTTGTGGCAGTTGTTTGAGGTAGCAAATGAATGAATTTTCAACGAAATTTTACATGCAATTAGTTAACATATGAAATAAGTTTCCTGTAAAATTTCAGCTAAAAATAAGATCATTTAACTGGTCAGATGCATGACTGAAGTGGATAGAAATTTTGACGAAAACCCAGATTTTACTATTCATATGTCACTTGCATTCTGCGTTGCCAATTTTACGTGCCGTGACACTATTCATTTGGTCAATTTGTGACTTTTTGAGGAATGCTTTGAAATGTTTGATATGTTTATTGTGGATGTTAAAAATGTGAAAAGGGTAATGGTTTGACTAAAGAATGTGGTGCGCGGCGTAAATGGCAAAGCGCGATGGGAATTAAAATGATTTTTTGAGTCATTCTAAAATGAAGTTTGAGACTTAAATTGAAACATTTTAACCTTATTGCTCTACTGGGTAGATGGGAGTGGTAGATAAGGGTATGGTGCACTATACTAACTTATGCAGTACTGCCACTTATTGTGTTTGATACACCCCGTCGGTTATCTTCGGGTATAGGCCGTGGAGCAGAGATGTTGTGAAATTGTGATTGGAATGCCCCGGCGGTTACCTTTGGGTATAGGCCGTGGAGAGAAAATGTTGTAAAATTGTGATTGTAATGCTCTGGCGGTTACCTACGGGTATAGGCCGTAGAGTGGAATTGGTTATAACCATGGTGGTGAGGGCCACCTATGTTACAGTGGTGAGGGCCACTGCCTTATCGCTATGGTTCCCTATATGCTAGTAGAGCCTGAGCCAAAGTCCTGTTTTTCTAAAACTACGTACTGCAATATGAGTTTGAATTATGGTTTTTACAATTGTTGAAAGCATATTTACACTGAATGTACAGTAACTTCCATTGGTTTAATGTGGGGTTGATTTATGATTTAATTATTTCCTTTTAGTTCAAATGCTTTCATGTTTTACTTTTATTTCCATTGGTAAAGTACCCACTGAGCATCATTGCTCAGCGAGTTGAGTTTTCCTGACTCGTAGGTTCGGAGCAGTAGATTTCGGTGATTAGCATCGAGCAGCACAACACAGCGCAGCACCTCAGAGTAGCCTTTCATTTCCTATATTATGAGTTGGCTAGTTGTGGCATGTATATGAAAATATAAGATTGAGAATTTCTATGTTATACTATATGTTAGTAGTATGTAATAATAAGAAACCTCTACTTTAATTTGTATTAGAAGTGTGAATTCTTCTTGCAGGTTTGTAGTTGAGGGTATAAGGTGGATTCATTGGGAGTGTATTGAAACTGATTTTATTCGCATTGGTTTATGTAAAAATGTTTTTAAAAAAAAGAAAAATCAGTTTTGTCGATACTTGGGACCCAAAATTCTAGGCGAACCTCTGGCAAAATTTCTGTAAAACTGGAACTAAAATTTGACTAAGTAAAATTGGTAGCAACATTTGGATAGTGTGGCGCCTCTACTCGGCTTACACATGTAGGTCGGGAAGGGGTATTACAGTTTGTACCACTAAGCTTTGGTTTAGCACGATTGTGGTTCATCGCGCAGGTGTCAGGGTAGATCCGGTTGAGCCAGAGAGTTCAGCTAGACCGAGTCGAGTCTAGGCTTGAGATTTTGTGAGTTGAGTTGATTTGGGACATTAAGATCAAAGACTAGCATCCAGCATGTATATATTTTACATTTTTGTACATATTGACTTCGATGTATATATATATACGTACATCCCGCTTCCACAAACTATTGATAATATTTTGGATAAATCTTTGATAATGAAGTATACATGTGTTTTAGCAAATAATATTTCATTTACTATTTATGTCATATTACTTAAATATTTTAAGTTTATACATATTTTGTATTTGAGGAATTATTTCATTAAACTGGTTGTGACATTCTTGTATCATCTGTATGTATATTACATATGTAGAGAGTATGCAGTGTACGTATATTATGTATAAGGGTGTTACAATGGATACCAAAGTGATGACTATTATTGATGATCCTTTCCCTTGATATGTCCAAGTAGAAAATGCTTTTTTGACTTCAAATCAATAAAACTTCCCTTGGCTTATTTGGTTTTTGTTTCATTTTTTGGTATGTTTTGGAACAATTATGTTTTTCATATTAAGATTGTTTGAATAAATTATTTTCATTAAAGTTTTGTTGGTCTTTGTTCATTTTGGTGCTCAATCAATGATGAGTCTACCTTGATATTCATAAAGTAGTGTATTTATGCATCATGATCCGAATGACTTTACTATGTGAGAGAGTTGTTCAATAGCATTGAGTTGTGTGTGCCTACTCAAAGAGGGCTCCTGCATAATTATGAGTGTCTAGGTCCTAGTCAATCTTAGAACATGCTTTGATGAACTTTTGAGGTGAAATTAAACTTTGCTATTTAAGGGAGAAATAATCTAGACATTGTTTGCTAAGCCAACAACTAGAATCCACCAAATTAAATATCAATTCCTAGTTGTCCCTTTGAGCCTTCAAGAGATTTTAGCTTGCTCTTTATTATCTTGTAAGCTCAATAACCTATCCTATACTATTGTGACTCTTATGACAAGTCTGATGATCACTAAGGAGAAGAGGTAAGAAGATCAAAGAAAGAAACACATAGTCAAGACTATAAGGATAGTTAAAGTTCACCAAACAATAGACCTAATATTTTTGATCTATTAAGATGACATCAGGGCAACAAATGTTTTATCCTTATTGAAGCAGAATCATTCCACTCCACTCATTTATAGTCAGAATCATATAATGGTGCAAATAAGACAACTCTCCTAGAGATAGAACAAAAAAAAAAGAGAAAAAAAAAGAAAAAAAAAAGGAAAGGAAAGAAAGAAAATAAAAAAATAAAACCCAAAAAGGGCGGTTCAAAAAGCCAACAAGATCCATTTTACATACACAAATTGACTTGGATTGGTCCAGCCCAGCCAAAGACTCAAAAAATCAAAGAAATAAGAGAAAGACCATCTTTCATTTTACCCACCATAGCTCCAAGTCCGCAATCTTAAAAGTCTTAGACTTGATATTCCAAAGGGAAAAAGGGCAGAATAATGGTCCTTAGTTTTAGCAAAAGGAAAAGATCAAGAATTCTGCCAAATGATGGAAGAACATTCAAGCTTTATTCATGAAGCCCATAACAAGATGCTTAGAAAAGGAAATGGTGCCCAGAATTTAAAGATGCTTCTAACAACATACAGTGCCAATAAGAAAGTTTAAAGTGTGAGGGTTTGTCCATAGTGTCACATTAGCTCCAATTTGAAAATGGCCTTCACTTACCCATGTTCCTTGTAGACCCCATTTCAAGCGTGTTAAAGACCTATTGATCTCTCTTGGTAGGTAGAGTCTATTAGTGGAGATTGTTTGAATAATCATGAATATGAGATAGATAATATTTAAACTTAGTTAGACCTTTGACTAAGTAATGTATATGTTCCTACCTAAAGTGCAATAGTTCTTGCTCAAATAGAATTGATTCCTGAGTTTAGTATGGTAACTAGGATTGTCATGTTATAGATATGTTAATTTCAGAAAATTGAGCCCTGAGGTTTATCGACACTGATATGACGAAGCCAAAATGTGATTTGAAAATTAAAAAAAAGTGTTTTATCATATGAGCCTCCAAGTTTAGGGAAGTGTGTTGAACTATCAAGCCTCAAAGGACTTATTGGGAAAATGAGAATCATTTGCAAAGTCATGAAGAAGTTACCAATCGATGTATTGAATCATGGGTTGAAACAACTTCTCATATACTTTTAACTACCCTGCTGGGGCCTCCACTACTCATGCTTTGTACATATGAAAGATAAAGCCATAGAAATGGAGTCTTCTAATATTCTAAACAAGCATCTAGAAAGAACCAATGAGAGTGCTTCAGTTGACCACCTTAGTCTGTGAGTCAAGAACCATTGTATATATCACCCATGCATATCATGCATACATAAGTATATCACACTGTATTTTTATCTTGTATTGCCTATTATTTGTCAAAGTGAATAGCAGACGCAATGAAGTAAACAATCAGAAGTAGATATAGTATCAGGGAGGCATAAAAAGGCCATTACAAAAAGAAAGGGAAGATGCATGCTCGTGCAAAGAACCAAACAAAATATAGACATCACTCAGAGCCTGCATTAGTTTGAGCCTATACAGGGGGCAAAACTTATCCTTGTCAATTTTTGAATTTATATATAAAACATTTTCAGATTCACCTTCAATGTTTTACCACGCAGGGAGCAAAGCGAGGGTATAACGGTAAAATATAGTTGAATAGCTGAATTTTCTACAATAGTGCAAAGTGAAGAATCCATTTAAGAATGGAATAAGAAGAAAATTAGAACTCTCAAACGAATGAAGATACAAAAGATAAAAGATCAGGACAAAGGTCCAAGATAAAAATTAGATCAGTCCAGCTAAAAGAGTTGAAGTCGAGGCAAGACAAAGGCCCATCCTCAAGAATAAAGAATTAAGATGAAATTCATTTCTGTCAAGGTAGACATTTTCAAGTAGATTTGTTGAAGCATCCACTACCCAACCTATATTGGATTTTTTGAAGTATCCTGAAGGAATAACCTCTAGCCTATATTGGATTTGTTAAAGTATCCTAACAGCATAGCTTTCCTTGATATGTTGAAATATACAAGTTTGTTTTAGTGAGATATTAGAGTCGCTCACTATCCTTCCAAGATATCAGAGTCGCTTGGTAGTTGTCATCGGGATATTAGAGTCTCTTATCCCGATGACTGTTTTAATTTACTAAGATATTAGAGTAGCTTTCATCAGGATATTAGAATTGCTCAATGGTTGTTTTCACTCATCAAGATATTAGAATTGCTTTGTGATTTTATTGAGATATTAGATTCACTTGATAGACCTATTAGTATATTAGAGTTGCCCAATGACCCATTGAGATATGAGAGTCGCTCAACAATTTTGTCGCTTGGTCATCATAATATTAGAGTTTCCTGATGAACTGATTGGGATATTAGAGTTGCCCATTGACTCATTGAGATATTACGGTTGCTCAACGGTTTTGTCACTTTGTCATTTCATTAGGATATTAGAGTCGCCTGATGAACCTATTGGGATATTAGAGTTTCCCAAAACCAGTCTTGGGTCCAGAACCTAACCAAACTAGTCTCGGGTCTAAAACCCAAATTCAATCTTGGGTTTAGAACTCAACTAAACTAGTCTCAGATCTAAAACCCAATCAAGACTCAGGTCTAGAACCCAACCATTCCAATCTCGGGTTTAGAACACAAATCCAGTCTTGGATCTAGAACCCAACCAAACCAGTCTAGAGTCTAGAACCCAAATCAACCTCGGGTCCATAACCCAAATTAATCCTCAGGTTCAAAACACATCCTTATCCAAAATTAGCTCAAAGTCATATTGCTTTACTCTCTCTAAAGAAATTCAAGATCGTTCAAGCAAGGGATAAACTTTAGACCCTTAATTTTGGTCCCAAGCTAGTCCAGTCCCAATTAAAGATGGCCTAAGTCATGATCGGTTCATTCTTCATAGCTTAAACCTACTTTAAGTTTTTAATTAAATGGCCCAGTTTTATCAGGCCTAAAATAAGTCCAGTAGAACTTTAAAGCCCTAAAACAGTTTGATTTGAGGTTGAAGCAAGTTTGGTTTGATATGGAAGCATCCATATCAAATTAGACTAATTCTAATTCGATATGGATGGTCCATATAAAATTAGAATTACTCTAATTCAACATGGATCATATCCATATCGAATTAATGGAAGGCTCGTATCAAATTAGATCAGTTCTAATTAAATATGGATCACGAGCATATCTAATTAGACTTGCTAGTTAGATATGGACTTTTTTCCATGTTTAATTATATATGGACTTTTAAATTTGTTTTAATCTGATATGGTCACGGTTTCACTCAAATTAAAAACACTTTAATTTGATATGCTTTAAATGGGAGCCATGCTTAAATAGGAAATCAAAACTAGGTTCTCGGTCATAAGGTGTTAACCTAATATAATTTCAATAAATACATCTTTAAAGGGGGGAATTAGCAGCAATAATTATTAGGAACTTTTGGAGAACAATTAAAATTATCAAAAGCAACAAACAACCAAAGCAAAAAATACACAGAATACTAATCATCATTAACAAATAAGAAGGCAGTAGACATTGCCTTCACTTTGCTCAACCAAGATTCAACATTGGTGCAAGCATAAAGTTTGGATCAACGTAAAATATTGGTGGAGCCAACAAATGGAGGTTTGAGATTCTTTATTTAGCTTGAATTTAAATTAAAGTTATTAATTATTTTATTTTATTAGCATGGTGTTTTAATATCATGGTAGCAGTAGCAATTGAATCTCAACGGGCAGTGAGCTAGTTAAGCTTACAATAATCATGCAAACCCTTTGAATCATCTTTGTATAATGGTTTGTTAAGACATCCAGTGGAGTATTTAAGTACCCAGTAATCTATTTAGTTTATATCCATAGAATTGGGTATCATGGTAGTTTATTTAAGTGTCTAGTAAGTTATTTAACTTATATCTGTAGTAACTTTAAGAGTCCAGTAACTTGAGATTTAATCAAAACCCTAATTTTTATTTAAAACCCTAATTCTAAACCAAAACCCTTAATTTTTATTTATAAACCCTAAAATCATGTTTTAACCTTAAAAACCCTAGTTTTCACATCCAAAATCCTAATTTTGTTTTAGAATCCATAAAACATTAATTTTATCCAAGAAACCCTAAGTTAAGTTAAAAAACCTAATTGTATAATAAAACCCTAATTGAATTATTAAGAAACCCTAATTTTGCATGCTTGAAATCTAATTTAAGATTAAACCCTAGATTTGATTATTTAATTTATTATTACATGCTTTTATGATGGATGATACATTTTAATTATTTTATTACTCATTTTATTTTATTGAACTACATTTGTTTATTTGGATTTTAAAGTTGTAAAAGGCATGTTTCCATCTTGTCGGTGCCTTGTTTATTTAATTTGTTCCTTTTATTTTATTTGTATTTAGGGATTAATATAAGGGACATATTTCCACCAATTGGTGTGTGTCCTATTTTATTTTACTTGTATTTTAGACATTGGACATTGTAAGGGCATGTTTCCATTTTGAATGAATGCCCATTTTATTATTTTGTTTAAACTTATTTTGATTTTAATACAATGATTATTTATTTCAATAATTGCATGTAGTATGGATAATATCATAATGTATAAGAATTTAATAATATTTGGACCTAAAAAGGATGTCAGTTTTAATGAACCGAGCATTATAGGGGTACTGGTCTTTCTCACCTTCCCCATATGTACCAAATTTTCCAAAACCATTAGGGGTTTGGAGATTTCTTAGGAATCGAGTCATCCACCTCTTTCTTTTTCCCAGCCCGTCTGGGTGGCGACTCTATTTTCTTCATATTTAGGTCTATGTTCTCTAAGGCCCCGAGCCTAACATTGCCGAAGTAGCAAGAACCATTCCACGTGGGAGTGGGGGCAAAAATCCCTACTCACATTTACAAAAACCATTTTTCAGTTTAAGCATATGTAACATATGCCCACATATATCCATATATACCATTCTTCGATTAAAATATATGTAATATATACCCACATATACCATTATTCAGTTAAAATACATATAGCATATATCTACATTTATCCAAATATACCATTTTTTTTAAAGTATATGTAACATATACCCATATCCACCTATAAAAACTGTTCTTTATTTAAAGTATATGTAATATATACCCATATATATATATCTACAAATATTATTCTTCAGTTAAATTATATATAACATATGCCTATATATATCTGCATATATCAATCTTTAGATAATGTATATCTAACATATACCCATATATACCTGCATATACCATTTTTCGGTTAAAATACATATAACATGTACCTACATGTATTCACATATACAATTCGTTAGTTAAAGTATATGTAACATATGCCCACATATACCCACATATATTTAGGAACTTATATGTAACATATAATGACATATATTCACATATGCTATTATTCTTTAGTTAAAGTATATGTAATATATACCCGTATGTATGTAATTTATATTATTATTTTCTTGCAACATATACGATATAAACTAAACATATATCACTTTTACACTTTTATTCTTTTGAAATTTAACATATATATTGTAATATCCTCATTTATGCCCTAGAAGTTTTGCATATTGTTGTTGTTGTTATTGTTATATATTGGATTGAATATATGTGTTAAATTGTAAGAGAAAAGAAATTGAGAAGAGAAAGTATATGTATATGTATTTTGGGAAGAAATAGGGTTTAGAGACAAATTTATATGTTGTGTATATGTTAATATATATGACATATAAAGTGGTCAAAAGGCTTGGTCAATGCAAGAGAAGATATTTATTTGAGATTGGTAAATTACTTAATTGGGCACATATAAGACAAAAAGATAATTATGTGAATAAGGGCACTTTGGTAATTGCTTATATAAAATCACATGGTGGATATTTAAAGAAGGTTTGACTTGTGTTTTCTTTATCATTTCTTCTTCTTCTTCTTGTTGATGGCCGGCCCTCCATAGCCAAAGAGAAAGAAAGAGACAAGTGATGGTTTTGATGATTTCAAGCTTAAATTGAAGAAAGATTAAGTGTTCAAGTGTTGATTTAAGAAGTTTTTAACTAAGGTAAGATCTTTTCTCTAATTTCTTCAATTCTTTTGAAGTGGTATGATTAAGTTGCTTATGGTATGATTGTAAGTATTGATTTTGCTTGATAGATGAGAAGTTGGGTTGGTGTTGGTGATGGAAGAGTAAGATTGGTGTTTAGTGAAATTGTTTCTGTTTTAGGATTAGTAAAGGCTGTGACTTGTATGATTTTTAATTAATTTTAGAAAAATGTTCTTGAAGTGAATTTTTGATATGTTGTGCCTCTATGAGTCTAGAATGACTGAAAAATATGTTGATTCAATTTTGGAATGGTTATGAGTTTAGAAAAATTATTTTCATTAGACCTGTTCCAGCAGGTACCTTAACTGGGACAGCTATATTTCGGGATTTTTAATAAAATGTAGAAAAATCATATCCAATCGAATTTTGGATATGTTGTTGCTTAGTGAGTTTAGTATTTGAGAAAAATAATTTGGAATCACATTGATTGAATTTGATTTATGGAATTCACAAAGTTCAGAACTGCTGCCAGGATGCAGGGCAATTGGGGCAGTCTGGTTAGGTGAACTATTTGACCAAGATTTTGTGTTCAGTTTGATCTGAAATTTTAAAGGGATGATTTTAAGATACAAAACTAAATTCTGTAAAACGTTTAGAATTTTTAGTCAAGTAGATTATTTTATACAATTTTTCAAAATAAGGATAAAATGGAGTTTAAAACCAGAATGTACTATTTATGGTTAGGGTTTTAATTCTTTGTTCTTCTTGCATTGCTTTGGTTCTCCAAAGGTAGGTTGGTCCTTAAACCTAACCCTAAACACTTTAAACACACTTGAATCAATGAATGTTATAATCAATTGTTCTTTGCCCTAATTGCATTGTTGAGATTGAACAATGTTATGTTGTGCATTGTGAATGGTAATGTGTTTCATGAGTAATGTGGAATGAAATGTTGATATTTATGAATGATGCTATGTGAGATATAATGTGATCATGGATGAGATATATATATATATATACTTGAATAATGAGATGTGTTTAGGTCATTTTTATACTAGTTTTTAGTATGATTTTATGTGTGTTTTAGTTAATGTTTTGATTGATTTTTGTTTTAAGTTTGTTTATTGTGTTTGTTTTTAGGTTTGAGACCTAAAAACACCCTTGGAATATCAAAACAGTGAAAAACAGAGCAAAAATGAAGAAATAGTAAGAGACACACCCAGAGACACGGCCAAGTCACTGGCCGTGTCTCATCTGATGAGCAAAACCAAAGAACAGAGCAAGAAAGAGCAAAATTGAAGGCAGGAGAGGACACACTCAAGGGACACGGCCAGGTCAGTGGCCGTGTCCCTCCAAATAAGCCCAGACACGGCCAAGTCACTCTGACTTGGCCGTGTCTCACCAAATGCCAAAGGAAAAGAAATTGCAAAGCTCATAGTGGAAGACACAGGCAAGGGACACGGCCGTGTCACCTGGCCGTGTCCCTCCAAAAGACTTCAACACGGCCAAGTCAAGCTCCACTTGGCCGTGTCACTCAACAAAGAAGAGAAAGAAGGAAAGGCAATCAGTGGTGGACACAGGCAAGGGACACGGCCGTGTCACCTGGCCGTGTCCCTCCAAAAAGCAGTCACACGGCCAAGTCACTTCTGACTTGGCCGTGTCCCTCATGAACCAAACGCGCAGCAATTTTAAACGGGCGAAAAATCTAAAAAGAGAAGAGAAGAAAGAGAGAAGGCATCGAGGGTTTGGTGAACGAAAATTAGAGAGAAGAAAGGGAGGCACACCAACTTGGGATGAGGAGAGAGTGACACTCTCCTTGTCCCTCATCTTCATCCTCCATCTTCATCTTCTCCATCTTCCATTGATAGATCTTTAAGGTTCTTTGGGATAATTTGGGTTAGTAGCTATCAAAGGTTGAAGAAGCTTCATGAAAAAGATTGGTGACTTGAGAAAGCTCCTTTCTATCTTCCAAAGGCAAATCAATTGAAGAGTTGGTGACTTGAGAAAGCTCCATCTACATTGCAAGGGGAATCAACCATTGAAGAGGCTTCAGTTCTTCATCATACATCAAGTGGAGCTAGGAGGAAGATTGGCAATCCTACTCTTAGCATCTTCACAAGGGGTTTTTCTATTCTCTCTTTTAATTCATTTTTATTGTCATTGATGTATTAAGATATTGATATTACAATGAACAATTTGTATTTGATTTATATTGAGTTGAATGGATATTTTAATTTGATGATGTTGAGCTAAATACCCATGCTTAGGGTTGTAGTATATTTGATTGAATGCTTTAATTTGACATTTCCATTGATGTTCCTTGTTGATTGGTTGATTGCATTGGATTGTATGCTAGGTTAATAGATTAGCTACCTATTGATCTCTAGATATTGAATGAAGGACCGAGAGGTGAAATTTTGTATCGGAATTATGCAATTAACTACCCTATGAATGAATTAGAAATATAAGTTCTAGGGTTTCATTAATTTGGTAATGTAAATAATTGGTTATTGCTAATTCATGAATGTGAGAACTAATGGATTGGTAATTTTGGAAAAATGTTCTTGAAGTGAATTTTTGATATGTTGTGCCTCTATGAGTCTAGAATGACTGAAAAATATGTTGATTCAATTTTGGAATGGTTATGAGTTTAGAAAAATTATTTTCATTAGACCTGTTCCAGCAGGTACCTTAACTGGGACAGCTATATTTCGGGATTTTTAATAAAATGTAGAAAAATCATATCCAATCGAATTTTGGATATGTTGTTTCTTAGTGAGTTTAGTATTTTAGAAAAATAATTTGGAATCACATTGATTGAATTTGATTTATGGAATTCACAATGTTCAGAACTGCTGCCAGGATGCAGGGCAATTGGGGCAGTCTGGTTAGGTGAACTATTTGACCAAGATTTTGTGTTCAGTTTGATCTGAAATTTTAAAGGGATGATTTTAAGATACAAAACTAAATTTTGTAAAAATTTTAGAATTTTTAGTCAAGTATATTATTTTATACAATTTGTCAAAATAAGGATAAAATGGAGTTTAAAACCAGAATGTACTATTTATGGTTAGGGTTTTAATTCTTTGTTCTTCTTGCATTGCTTTGGTTCTCCAAAGGTAGGTTGGTCCTTAAACCTAACCCTAAACACTTTAAACACACTTGAATCAATGAATGTTATAATCAATTGTTCTTTGCCCTAATTGCATTGTTGAGATTGAACAATGTTATGTTGTGCATTGTGAATGGTAATGTGTTTCATGAGTAATGTGGAATGAAATGTTGATATTTATGAATGATGCTATGTGAGATATAATGTGATCATGGATGAGATATATATATATATATATACTTGAATAATGAGATGTTATATTGTGAAATGAAATGTGAAGCCATTGTTATTGGCTAAGATGATGTAATTGAAAGAAAGAAGGCATGTTTGCCTAAATGTGATGAGAATTGAGAATGGAAATGAATTGTTTGTTTAATATGTTATTCAGTTTCAGAGTTCTGGATTTGGGTGGCATGCCTAAGAAATGATGAAAGGTAATAGTCTTGCCGGGTTGAGGACCTCCTCATAGGTGTTGAGTTGATGGTCCAAGAGACTGGGTCTGTTACACTATGAGATACATGATTTGTAACAGTCTTGCCGGGTTGGGGATCTCCTCATATGTGTTGAGTTGATGATTCAAGAGACTGGGTCTGTTACACTATCCATGGATAGAGATACATGTATATACATTGCCTACGGGCGTGATTATTGTGACTATGAACCAAAGCAGTAACTCTGAACTCTGAATATCGTATTAAATACTTGTTGGGCCCATAGGTGTCAAGGTTATATGAATGTCCTAAATAATGTTATGAGTTTAATGAAATGAGATGTTGGTTATGGAGTATGATTGATTAATGTTGAATGTGAAAAGATGTTGAAATGTGGTATGCTCATATGACTATGATTTGTGAAATGCATAATTGTGTGGTTAACTTTATATTTATGATGTTGATCTTATCAATAACATATGTGGCATTGCATTTCATTAAAGCATACCGTTAGCATGTTTTATCTTACTAAGCCGTTGGCTTAGCGCGATAGTGTTTAATCGCGCAGGTAGTAGAGTGGATAGAGTTGAACCCGAGAGTTCATCAAGACCTAGTGAGAGTAGACCTTGAAGAATCCATTTTGGGAGCTTAAAGATCAGAGCAGACTTGCCAATCATGTATAAATTTTATGTGTTGTAAAACTTGAGTTTTGATGTATATGAATTTGTAAATATGTAAATATTTTATAACTTCCGCTGTGTAATATTTAAATATGGGGGTTGTCACAAAACCTTTATTTTATGTTGTACTAGAAGTGTAAATCCTTTTTGCAGGTTGTAGTTGAGGTTACAAGGGGGATTTATTGGGAGTGTACTGAGAATGATTTTGTTTGCATTGGTTTGTGTAAAATGTTTTTAAAAATAAGAAAAAAACCGGTTTTGTCGACACTTGGGACTCAATTTTTAGGCGAAACTATGGCAAAAATTTTGTAAAAATCGGAACTAAAATTTGACTAAGTAAAATTGGTAGCAACATTAGGTTAGTGTGGCGCCTCTACTCAGCTTACATATGTAGGTTGGGAAGGGGTGTTACAATTGTTTTGGTATCAGAGCCTAGGTTTGAGATTCTCAACCTAGGTAAAATGTAAGAAAAAGACTATTTTTACTTAAAAAGTGAGTTTTTGAACAAAAATACATGTTTGGGATTGGCAGTCTCTGATCTTTAATAAGAGGTATTCTGTTGTGTTTGCAGACTTAGGTTGTGATGGATTCTCACTCTCGTCAGTCGATTGAGGGTAGTGCCGAGAGTATTGCTCCTGCTGAGGGAGCTAGGGTTGATAGTGTTGAGGAGGCACCTGCTTCGGTGTCGGGTAGACCAGCTGGGGAGGAGGTTCCGCCAGCCTGGTTTAGGCCTATGATGGAAGCTATGAGACAAGCACCAGTGCAACCACAGCCACCGCCACCACCCCCTCAGCCTTCAGTACCAGTAAGGCACTATGATAAGCTAAGGAAATATGGAGCAGAGGATTTCTTTGGTATAGTTGATCCGGCTGTAGCAGAACAGTGGCTTGATAGAGTTCAGAGGGTATTTGTGCAGTTGCAAGCCACTTCAGAGGAGAAGTTTGACTATGCAAGATCTTTGCTACAGAAGGATGCCTACGACTGGTGGAAGATAGTGCCCCATTCTATGGATGATCCTCCAACACTGTCTTACACTGATTTTCTGAGGGAATTTGAGTTGAAGTATACTCCTAGGGAGTATAAAGATGGGAAGAAAAGAGAGTTTCTAGATTTGAAGCAAGATCATCGGACCGTAACTGAATATGAAGTTGAGTTTATTCGACTGAGTCAGTATGCTGGGGGTATCATTGCTGATGAGATTGATAGATGTCGGCGATTTGAGGAGGGATTGAGACCCTCGATCATGTGCTTAGTGGCTGGATCCAGATATCAGGATTTCTCACAACTTGTGGCAGCAGCTCAAAGTGTAGAGCGAGCTCAAGTTATTGCAGCTGTTTCAGAGGAGGAGGTTAGGGTTAGAAGGCCCTAGTTAGAGGCAGGGTCTTCTTCTGCGAAGAGGGGTAGAGGAAGTTTTGTTCCTCGGAGTAGTAGGAGCCAGAGACCAGCGGGTAGGTCAGTGCAGTTCCAGAGGCAGAGATTTAGACCTGCAGCTTCAGTAGCGAGTGCTCCTACTCCTGGAGTTCAGAGATCCACCTTACCTTTGTGTAACCAGTGTGGTGGAAGACATGGGGGCGTTTGTTGGAGGCATAGTAGATCAGGGGTATGCTTCAGGTGTGGATCACCTGACCACTTTGTGAGAGACTGTCCTGAGAGGCAGGAGCAGATGTCAGTTGATTCTGCTGCTTCTCGAGCTAGTGTGAGGGGAGGCAGAGGAGGCAGAGGTGCCAGCCGAGGAGGTTGACCAGGATTCAGTTCTAGAGGAGGTGCTACATCCAGGGAGGGTAGACCAGAGGAGGTTGGATCTTCCCAGAGGATGTATATTATGCAGAGGCAGCCAGATACATCGGCAGTCATAGCTGGTACTTTTTCTTTATTTAATACTCCAGTACTTGCTTTGATTGATCCGGGTTCCACGCATTCATATATTAGTGCATCTGTTTTGCCTGTATTTGATGTGCATGCTGAGTCCCTAGGATTTGATGTGTTGGTGACAAATCCGTTAGGGCATAGTGTGGTTGTGAGTAAGGTGCATAGAGATAGTGCAGTAGTGGTGCAGGGTGAGGAGTTCCTTGGGGATTTGATTGAGATGCCATTTAAGGAATATGACGTGATCTTAGGTATGGATTGGCTATCTCGACATGGAGCTGTGGTGGATTGTAAAAAGAAAATTGTTTCTTTGAGAACGGGTGATGGTAGAGAGGTGATAGTATCTAATGAGCAGGAACAGCTAGCCTCCTTATTTGTTTCAGCTGTTGCAGCCAGGAGGTTGATTAGAAAGGGGTGTGAAGCCTATCTTGCTCATGTGGTGGATACTAGAGTGAAGGGTTCCCCTATTGATAGCATTGCCACAGTTGCTGAGTTCCCGGATGTATTTCCAGAGGAGTTGCCAGGGTTACCTCCTGAGAGAGAGGTGGAGTTCGGTATTGAATTGTTGCCTGGTACCACTCCTATCTCTATTACTCCTTACAGAATGGCACCAGTAGAATTGAGGGAGTTGAAAGTGCAATTACAGGAGTTGTTGGACAAAGGATTTATTCGCCCCAGTGTTTCTCCTTGGGGAGCTCCTGTGCTATTTGTGAAGAAGAAAGATGGTACTATGAGGTTGTGTATTAATTATAGGCAATTGAACAAGGTGACTATTAAAAATAAATATCCTTTGCCTAGAATCGATGATCTCTTTGATCAGTTGAAGGGAGCGTCAGTGTTCTCCAAAATTGATTTGAGATCTGGGTATCATCAGTTGAGAGTCAAAGCTGAAGATGTTCCTAAGACCGCTTTTCGGACCAGGTATGGGCATTATGAATTTTTAGTTATGCCTTTTGGTCTGACGAATGCACCTGCAGCTTTCATGGATTTGATGAATAGGGTGTTTAGGCCCTATTTGGATCAGTTTGTAGTGGTCTTCATTGATGATATACTGGTGTATTCGCGGAATGAGGAGGAACATGATATGCATCTGCGGATTGTGTTGCAGATTTTGAGAGAGAGGCAGTTGTTTGCTAAATTGTCGAAGTGTGAGTTCTGGTTGGATCAAGTAGCTTTTCTCGGACATGTTGTTTCAGCAGAAGGCATTAAAGTTGATCCGAGCAAAGTTGAAGCTGTATTGAATTGGAATCCACCTAAATCAGTGACAGAGGTTAGAAGTTTTCTGGGTTTGGCAGGCTATTACCGGCGGTTTGTGAAAGGATTTTCTTTGATAGCTACTCCACTCACCAGATTGCTTCGTAAGGGAGTGAGATTTGTGTGGATGGATCAGTGTCAGGCTAGCTTTGAGCAGTTGAGAGAAATGTTGACTCAAGCTCCTATTCTAACTTTACCTGTTGAAGGCAAACCATATGTGATCTACAGTGATGCTTCACATAGAGGTTTGGGGTGTGTATTGATGCAAGAAGGTAAAGTTATAGCTTATGCATCTCGACAGTTGAAACCGCATGAGCTTAACTATCCAACCCATGATTTGGAATTGGCTGCCATTGTTTTTGCATTGAAGATTTGGCGCCATTATCTGTTTGGGGAGAAATGTTTCATCTACACTGATCACAAGAGTTTGAAGTATTTGGGTGTCCAGAAAGAACTCAATCTTCGTCAGAGGAGATGGTTGGAGTTGATTAAAGACTACGACTGTTTGATTGACTATCATCCAGGTAAAGCAAATGTTGTTGCTGATGCCTTAAGTCGGAAGTCTTTAGCTGGTTTAACAATTTATTCGCTCTCGTTGCTTGTTGAATTGAGAGCTTTGCGTGCTAACTTTGTATCTTGTGATGATGGTGCATTGTTGGCACAATTGCATTTGAAACCAGTTTTATTGGATCAGATCAGAGAGGCTCAGTTGACTGATATGAAGATTCAGAAGATTATTTCAGATTGTCACAATGGAAAGACTAGAGATTTTGTTGTGAGAGATGATGGGAGTCTCTGGTTCAAGAGCAGATTGTGTGTACCCGATGATGCTGATTTGAAGAGAGTTATTTTGGAAGAAGCACATCAGTCGATGTTTGCTATGCATCCGGGTAATACCAAGATGTATCATGATTTGAGACAGCATTATTGGTGGATTGGGTTGAAGAGAGACATTGCTGAGTTTGTATCTAAATGTCTCACTTGTCAGAAGGTTAAAGCAGAGCATCAAGTTCCAACCGGGTTGCTTCAACCATTGTCAGTGCCAGAATGGAAATGGGAAAGAGTGACAATGGATTTTGTGTCTGGTTTGCCATTGACACAAAAGAAGCATGATGCTATATGGGTGATTGTGGATAGATTGACGAAGACAGCTCATTTCCTTCCGGTGCGGATGGATTACTCTTTGGAGAGATTGGCTGAGCTGTATATTCAGGAGATTGTGAAATTGCATGGTGTTCCAACTTCTTTAGTGTCTGATCGAGATCCCCGGTTTACTTCAAGATTTTGGAAGAGTTTGCATAGTGCTTTGGGTTCTCGACTACACTTCAGTACTGCTTTTCATCCACAGACGGATGGACAGTCAGAGAGGGTGATACAGATTATTGAGGACATGTTGAGAAGCTGCGTCATCGATTTCTCTGGAAGTTGGGATAGGTTTTTACCTCTTGTGGAGTTTGCTTACAACAACAGTCACCAATCCAGCATTGGTATGGCACCGTTTGAAGCATTGTATGGCAGACGGTGTAGGACACCTCTTTGTTGGAGTGAACTTGGTGAAGGTAAAATAATTGGATCTGATTTGATTCAAGAAACTGAGGAAAAAGTGAAGTTGATCCGAGGTAGGTTAAAAGCAGCTTCAGACCGACAGAAGTCTTATGCAGATCTGAAGAGGAGAGACATTCAGTTTGATGTTGGAGATAAGGTGTTTTTGAAAGTATCTCCTTGGAAGAAGATTTTGAGGTTCGGTCGGAAAGGAAAATTGAGTCCTCGTTTCATTGGGCCGTATGAAGTGTTAGAAAGAGTTGGGCCAGTTGCATATCGACTTGCTTTGCCACCTGAGTTGGATCGTATTCATAATGTATTCCATGTTTCTATGTTGAGGAGGTACAGGTCAGATCCATCTCATGTGTTGCCATTTGAGTCTATCGAAGTGAGCCCAGATTTGACATTTGAAGAAGAACCAGTTGCTATCTTGGCACGTGATGTGAAAGAATTGAGGAACAAGAAAGTGCCATTGGTGAAGATTCTTTGGAAGAATCATGCAAAAGAAGAAGCAACTTGGGAAAGTGAGCAAACTATGCGAGAGCAATATCCTCAACTATTTCAGAGTTGATATCAGGTAATTTTCGAGGACGAAATTTCTTTTTAGAGGGGGAGAATTGTAATATCCTCATTTATGCCCTAGAAGTTTTGCATATTGTTGTTGTTGTTATTGTTATATATTGGATTGAATATATGTGTTAAATTGTAAGAGAAAAGAAATTGAGAAGAGAAAGTATATGTATATGTATTTTGGGAAGAAATAGGGTTTAGAGACAAATTTATATGTTGTGTATATGTTAATATATATGACATATAAAGTGGTCAAAAGGCTTGGTCAATGCAAGAGAAGATATTTATTTGAGATTGGTAAATTACTTAATTGGGCACATATAAGACAAAAAGATAATTATGTGAATAAGGGCACTTTGGTAATTGCTTGGATAAAATCACATGGTGGATATTTAAAGAAGGTTTGACTTGTGTTTTCTTTATCATTTCTTCTTCTTCTTCTTGTTGATGGCCGGCCCTCCATAGCCAAAGAGAAAGAAAGAGACAAGTGATGGTTTTGATGATTTCAAGCTTAAATTGAAGAAAGATTAAGTGTTCAAGTGTTGATTTAAGAAGTTTTTAACTAAGGTAAGATCTTTTCTCTAATTTCTTCAATTCTTTTGAAGTGGTATGATTAAGTTGCTTATGGTATGATTGTAAGTATTGATTTTTCTTGATAGATGAGAAGTTGGGTTGGTGTTGGTGATGGAAGAGTAAGATTGGTGTTTAGTGAAATTGTTTCTGTTTTAGGATTAGTAAAGGCTGTGACTTGTATGATTTTTAATTAATTTTAGAAAAATGTTCTTGAAGTAAATTTTTGATATGTTGTGCCTCTATGAGTCTAGAATGACTGAAAAATATTTTGATTCGATTTTGGAATGGTTATGAGTTTAGAAAAATTATTTTCATTAGACCTGTTCCAGCAGGTACCTTAACTGGGACAGCTATATTTCGGGATTTTTAATAAAATGTAGAAAAATCATATCCAATCGAATTTTGGATATGTTGTTTCTTAGTGAGTTTAGTATTTGAGAAAAATAATTTGGAATCACATTGATTGAATTTGATTTATGGAATTCACAATGTTCAGAACTGCTGCCAGGATGCAGGGCAATTGGGGCAGTCTGGTTAGGTGAACTATTTAACCAAGATTTTGTGTTCAGTTTGATCTGAAATTTTAAAGGGATGATTTTAAGATACAAAACTAAATTCTGTAAAAATTTTAGAATTTTTAGTCAAGTATATTATTTTATACAATTTGTCAAAATAAGGATAAAATGGAGTTTAAAACCAGAATGTACTATTTATGGTTAGGGTTTTAATTCTTTGTTCTTCTTGCATTGCTTTGGTTCTCCAAAGGTAGGTTGGTCCTTAAACCTAACCCTAAACACTTTAAACACACTTGAATCAATGAATGTTATAATCAATTGTTCTTTGCCCTAATTGCATTGTTGAGATTGAACAATGTTATGTTGTGCATTGTGAATGGTAATGTGTTTCATGAGTAATGTGGAATGAAATGTTGATATTTATGAATGATGCTATGTGAGATATAATGTGATCATGGATGAGATATATATATATATATATACTTGAATAATGAGATGTTATATTGTGAAATGAAATGTGAAGCCATTGTTATTGGCTAAGATGATGTAATTGAAAGAAAGAAGGCATGTTTGCCTAAATGTGATGAGAATTGAGAATGGAAATGAATTGTTTGTTTAATATGTTATTCAGTTTCAGAGTTCTGGATTTGGGTGGCATGCCTAAGAAATGATGAAAGGTAATAGTCTTGCCGGGTTGAGGACCTCCTCATAGGTGTTGAGTTGATGGTCCAAGAGACTGGGTCTGTTACACTATGAGATACATGATTTGTAACAGTCTTGCCGGGTTGGGGATCTCCTCATATGTGTTGAGTTGATGATTCAAGAGACTGGGTCTGTTACACTATCCATGGATAGAGATACATGTATATACATTGCCTACGGGCGTGATTATTGTGACTATGAACCAAAGCAGTAACTCTGAACTCTGAATATCGTATTAAATACTTGTTGGGCCCATAGGTGTCAAGGTTATATGAATGTCCTAAATAATGTTATGAGTTTAATGAAATGAGATGTTGGTTATGGAGTATGATTGATTAATGTTGAATGTGAAAAGATGTTGAAATGTGGTATGCTCATATGACTATGATTTGTGAAATGCATAATTGTGTGGTTAACTTTATATTTATGATGTTGATCTTATCAATAACATATGTGGCATTGCATTTCATTAAAGCATACCGTTAGCATGTTTTATCTTACTAAGCCGTTGGCTTAGCGCGATAGTGTTTAATCGCGCAGGTAGTAGAGTGGATAGAGTTGAACCCGAGAGTTCATCAAGACCTAGTGAGAGTAGACCTTGAAGAATCCATTTTGGGAGCTTAAAGATCAGAGCAGACTTGCCAATCATGTATAAATTTTATGTGTTGTAAAACTTGAGTTTTGATGTATATGAATTTGTAAATATGTAAATATTTTATAACTTCCGCTGTGTAATATTTAAATATGGGGGTTGTCACAAAACCTTTATTTTATGTTGTACTAGAAGTGTAAATCCTTTTTGCAGGTTGTAGTTGAGGTTACAAGGGGGATTTATTGGGAGTGTACTGAGAATGATTTTGTTTGCATTGGTTTGTGTAAAATGTTTTTAAAAATAAGAAAAAAACCGGTTTTGTCGACACTTGGGACTCAATTTTTAGGCGAAACTATGGCAAAAATTTTGTAAAAATCGGAACTAAAATTTGACTAAGTAAAATTGGTAGCAACATTAGGTTAGTGTGGCGCCTCTACTCAGCTTACATATGTAGGTTGGGAAGGGGTGTTACATATATGTTGTTATATATATTATATACCGGGGTATAACTAAATATATATTACTTTTATGCTCTTATTCTTTTGAAATTCAACATATACCAATATAAATCGACATATATCAATATATACCATTAAAAATATGTAACATATATTGACATATATCAACATATGATATAAAACTAAAAAATTACAAAAATATATATATTTCTTTAAAGCATTTTATCGAACATATAGAGTATGCTATATTAGAAGAATAAAAAAAATTCAATCATTATAGTTCAAATACAAAAACAAAATCAAAACATGGTAATTAAATTAAATTAATAAAATGATTAATAAGAATAATTAAAAATATAATAATTTTTGAAATATATTTATTTCAATAATTTAAATAAACTATTTCTAAATAAAATATTTAAATAAATATATAAAATAAAAATATACTCTATAATAATAATAAATAATAATTATACTTTATAATAATAATATATTCTATTTCTATAATAATAGAACCATATTAAAAAATGTTGTCCCAAGATGGCAACCAAGAGGGGGGGTGAATTGGTTTCCTCAAGAAGTAATGACAATTTAAAAAACTCAACAAACAAGAAATGCGGAATAGAGAGTTGGTTGAGTAATGGAGGAAAGAAAGAACACACAAGATTTATAGTGGTTCGGATTTACTTCAATCCTACATCCACTTCCTTAACAACTTGTTAAGGTTCCACTAATCTTTGAAGTTTTTACAAGCTCACTTCCAACTTTGGTGTTTTCACAAGTTCACACCTAACTTCACAAGTTTTTTTCTTAGGCTCACACTTACAACCCAAACAAGAGTTTTACAAGGCTTACTCTCACAACCCAAGTGTTTCCCAAGCTTACACTCAAACTTATACAATGGTGTTTTCAATGCTAACACCTAACATTCAAAACAATTCAAATACAAGTTTAAGTAAAAGAAAATTTGTTGCTTGGCTATGAAAATCTTTTCTCAATGTTGTCTCTTTTTTGTTTTCTCATGGAAACATTGTATTTATAGCCAATGTGGTCTTACTAGCTGTTATTGATGTTGAGAATAAAGTCTTGGCAGATTAGACCTTCTTTACTTAAACTGTTCGAAGCACTTCGCGGTCGCCCTTCACACAAGGATGGTCGCGCTCATGCTTCACGCGGTCGTCCTGGTTAAAAGGACGGTCGCTACTTTTAAAAAAGCTTCAACGGTCGAATTTTAGTGCTCTGCAGCTGGAATCTTGCCCATGATGTGTTTGTCGGAACGTTTCTTGCCCATGCTGTGTTTGTCGGGACGGTCGCGCCAAGCAAAGGTGCGGTCGCCCTTTTTGAATATTGAAGTGGCTTTACAACGGTCATGTCACGTCCATTATTTGAATCTCGCGGTCGCCCTTGGTAGCATTTCGCGGTCGAACTCATATTCTCGCGTCGAACTTTTGGACGCGCCTGAGGACGCGAACACTACTATCTCTTTGAGCAATTTCTTCTTGAATTGTTGGGCGGTCGCGACTCTGAATGGGCGGTCGCTAAAGTGGTAAGCGAGGTCGAACTTCTGACCGCGAAACCTTACTGTGATTGTAATGATTTAAGTTCCTTGAGTAGCGGTCGGGCAAGTATTTGGACGGTCGCTATTATGTAGGAGCGGTCGTGACTGAGGTCGAACTTCTGACCGCGAAACCTACTGTGACAAGGTTTTATTCTGTAATTGCATGGAGCGGTCGTATTTAGGTGAGGTGCGACCGCTAGAATTGTTCTGTTCACCTTTAATTGAAGCAACCTAATCCTGCAACAAGATTTCTAAAACACAAGTTAAATAGATCATCCATTTGAGTTGTCAAGGATCAAAATTAAGATCATTTGTCTAACAATCTCCCCCATTTTGACTTTGACAATTCAAATGGAATGATGAGAGAAAAAATAATAAGTCTAAAATGCTCCCCCTTAACATATGCAACAATCATGGTTAAGAGCATTGTGATTATTAGATTATCTTGGTGCAAATGTTATTGTTTGATTCAAACATTTCTCCCCATAAACATTTCTCCCCTATTGTCAATAAACATACTGTGTGTTTCATTCCATTTTGGTATTTTTCTCCCCCATTGTCATAGGCAAAATGAACCAAATGTTAAGCAAAACCATTAACAAAACAATGAAAGGGTATTTAGACATTATATATATTAAAGTGGAGGAAAGTACAAGGAGAGATTAAAACAAGCATATGAAAATGTAAACAATAAGAAAAATCTAAGCTATTCTGAGTCATCATCTACATCTAACTCTTCTTCAACTAAAGGAGCTTTCCCTTTATCTTGAGGTGCAACAGAGGCAGAGCTAGTGCTAATGGACTCTCCTTCTTCAGCAATGCTTTGGGTGTGATCACTTATATCCCAATCTTCAAGGTTGCATTGAGGCATGTACAATTTGCCTTGCATGTCATAAAGATCATGGTGCATGTGGGATATAAGGTCTATTCTCTTGTTCAAGTGCTGGAATCTCTTGGAGACACTTTTCTTGAACTTAGAGAGTTTCCTGGAGAGAGTTTTGATAGCTTGGAGAATGAGTTGTGTGGAGGATGAAGCAGTTTCTGGAGCAGCTTTTGAAGGTAATTCTACTGCAACTTCTACAGAATCTCCCTCTTCCTCAATTGTATACCTTGGCCTTTTCTTTTGTTTATCCATAACTCCTTTCTTGCCAAAGCAGTATACATATGATCCTTCAATCTTCCTTACACATCCAGCATGCTCTAAGTAATCGATTGTGATAGCATTGGAGGCTAGAGTGAAAGGGTTTCTCAAAGTAGCTAAGTTCAAATCATTCAGAAGGTTTAGGTGCCTAGCTATTTGAGTAACTTGAGAGGATAGGAAGAAAGTACCAGTTCTTGTAACAGCATGATGATAAAGGGTATCAATCAAGAACTTGGTGGTATTTATTTTGATGTTGTGGGTGAAAGCATAGAGAAAGATAAGGTCTCTTTTGGTTACTTTCTCATTCCCATCTGCTCTTTGATGAATGGTATAGGTGATAATCCTATGGAGCATCCAGTGGGTGAGAGATTTGATGTGCCTGGCTTTAGATTCCTTTTCAAAAGAAGTTTCAATGGAAATTTCTCTCCAGAAATCAGAAAGGGTTTGGTTTGAGAAGATTTGGTCATTGTAAGAGGTTATACCTTCAAAAGGGAAGTTCCAAATGTTTCCAAATCCTTCTAGGGTTAAGGAGTGATAGTTATCAAAGAGTTTAAACCTAACCCCATACCATCCTAATGCAGAGTTTGCACTCTTCTCTATTTGGAGGGACATCAGAAACTCTTTACTTAGACTAGAGTAGCCTACCTCTTCTGGAAAGACAAAATTTCTCCATCCAAGGACATCCAACAATCCTTCAATTTCATCCTTGATGTTCAAGGCAGACAGCATCCCACCAAAAGGTGATTTGGTGCCTTCAACCTTCTTTTTCTTCAGCATAGCATACCTAATATCTTCCTCAGAAGTTTGGTGATGAGGTTTGTGAATTTTCTCACCTCTTCTAGACTGTGGAGGAGATGGAGGATCAACAATAGGTTCTCTAATGGTGATTCCTGGAACTCTCTTGGATTGACCTTTTATTTTGGAAGTGGTTTTTCTTTTGGGGGCCATCAGAATAGAAAGAATAGAAGAGAGTAGGAAAACAGAGAGTGATTGAGAGACAGATGATATTGAGAATTTTTTAGGGTTTCAGAGGAAGGTTTGTGTGCTTTAATAGGCAAAATATTAGATAAACTGATGCAAAACACTCTTAAATAGATGAAATTAAGGAAATAGCCATTTATGACTGTTGAAAATTAAGAGTTGCGACCTGTCACACAGCCAACGGTTATAAATTTTCGAGCAGAGTGTAAAGGGTGCGGTCGCATATTCAACAAGGTGCGATCGCGATATGTGGTCTAGCGACCATTAGTTAGATAGGTACTCTCGCGAGTGAAGAAAGCAATTGTAACAGTCGAAACTATTCAAATTGGTGCGGCCGCGCACATATTTTCTCGACCGCGCACAGAGATTTTTATTGAATGGAACTGGCAGACGAGATAGCGATCACTAAATGACACTGGAGCGACCGCGAAAAACTTAAAAATGAAAGATTCAAGGAAAGATGGAAGATATTCCAAGTGTGTTAAGAAAAATTAATTTCATGCACATAGAAACTTTATTGTAAGGCAAAAATTTTAATTAACTCAAAGTGATTCCATCAATCATTCCTAAATTGAGTTTAATGAAGTTAAGTCTATCTTCATTCAAGGGTTTTGTAAAGACATCAGCAAGTTGATTTTCTGTATCTATGAATTCTAGGATTATATTCTGATTTTGTACATTTTCTCTTAAGAAATGATGTCTAATATCTATGTGTTTTGATCTAGAATGTTGGATAGGATTCTTAGACAAATTGATAGCACTAGTGTTGTCACATTTAATGGAGATATTGTTAAACACTTTACCATAGTCAAGCAATTGTTGTTTCATCCATAATACTTGTGTGCAACAAAAACATGCTGCAACATATTCAGCTTCTGTTGTGGATAAAGCAACCGATGCTTGTTTCTTACTATGCCAAGAAACTAGACAATTACCAAGAAAGTGACATGCTCCTATTGTGCTTTTCCTATCTAAGATGCTACCAGCATAATCTGCATCTGAAAATCCTATAATATGAAATGATGTGTTTTTAGGATACCAAAGTCCTAAATGCATTGTACCACTCAAATATTTCAAGATTCTTTTAGTGGCATTCAAGTGTGATTCTTTAGGACAAGTTTGAAATCTAGCACAAAGACATACACTATACATTATATCAGGCCTAGAAGCGGTTAAGTAAAGTAGTGATCCGATGATACCTCGATATTTCTTCTCATCTACTGCTTTACCATTTTCATCTTTACTTAATTTCAATGATGTGCTCATAGGAGTTTTGCTAGTTTTGCATCCATCAATTCCAAATTTCTTGATGAGTTCTTTTGTATATTTGGATTGGTTGATGAAGATCCCATCTTTACATTGCTTGACTTGCAGTCCAAGGAAAAACTTGAGTTCACCCATCATGCTCATTTCAAATTCCCTAGTCATACAAGAAGCAAATTCTTTGCACAAGGCTTCATTAGTAGCTCCAAATATTATGTCATCCACATAAATTTGTACAATCAAAATGTTGTGCTTATCCTTTTTAACAAAAAGAGTTGTGTCTACTTTTCCTTTTGAAAAACCATTTTCAAGCAAATATGCACTAAGTTTATCATACCAAGCTCTAGGTGCTTGCTTTAATCCATATAAAGCTTTGGTAAGTTTGAAAACATGATCAGGAAATTTGTAGTTTTCAAAACTAGGAGGTTGTTCTACATAAACTTCTTCATTTATAAGTCCGTTTAGAAATGCACTTTTGACATCAATTTGATAAAGCTTAAAATTCATATGACATGCAAAAGCAAGTAATATTCTAATAGCTTCTAATCTGGCTACGGGGGCAAAGGTTTCATCATAGTCAATACCTTCTTCTTGATTATAACCTTTGGCTACCAATCTTGCTTTATTTCTAATGATGTGACCATTTTCATCAAGCTTATTCCTATACACCCATTTGCATCCTATTATAGAGTGATCTATAGGTCTAGGAGTAAGTTGCCAAACATTATTTCTTTCAAATTGATTAAGTTCATCTTGCATTGCAGTTATCCAATTTTCATCATTTAAAGCTTCCTCAACAGTTTTTGGTTCAATTTGAGAAACAAAAGCAAAATTAACATCAACGTGATTAATTTTAGATCTAGTAGTTACTCCCTTTGATGTTTCTCCAATGATGAGTTCCTTTGGATGATCTTTCTTGTATTGCCAATGCTTAGGTAGATCTTGAGTCTTTTCTTCAAGTTGATTGATCTTTGGAGCATCAATAGATTCAAGAGGTTCAAGAGTACCTGCAGGGTCATTGAAAGTAATACCTTTCTTTTGATCAAGTTTAGATGATTCATCAAATACAACATGCATTGATTCTTCTGTAACTAGAGTTTTCAGGTTAAATACTCTATATGCTTTGCTATATGATGAATATCCTAAGAATATGCCTTCATCTGATTTGGATGAGAATTTTCCAAGATTATCCTTGGTATTCAATATGAAGCATTTGCATCCAAATACCCTAAAATATCCAATTCTGGGTATTCTTCCATTCCATAGCTCATAAGAAGTTTTATTAGTTAAATGCCTTTTATAAACATGATTTGCAATGTAACAAGCTGTATTAACGGCTTCTGCCCAAAAATAAGATGGTAAATCATATTCATTGAGCATTGTCCTAGCCATTTCGATTAAAGTTCTATTTTTCCTTTCAACTACACCATTTTGTTGTGGAGTTCTAGGAGCAGAAAAATTGTGTGAAATGCCAAGTTCATTGCAAAAGTCTTCAAAGTTCTCATTTTCAAATTCTTTGCCATGATCACTTCTAATAGATGTGATCACATATCCTTTTTCATTTTGAACTCTTTTTGCAAAAGTTTTGAAGTAATTAAAGGCTTCATTCTTTTGAGCTAAGAAATTATGTGAATCTAGAGTAGTCATCAACAAGAACAAATGCATATGATTTGCCTCCTAAGCTTGTAACTCTATTTGGTCCAAACAAATCTAAATGAATGAGCTCTAAAGGTCTAGAGGTGCTTATAACATTCTTTGTTTTAAATGAGCTTTTATGTTGCTTACCATGTTGACAAGGTTCACAAATTCTGTCTTTATCATATTTTATCTTAGGTAAGCCATCAACTAAGTTTTCATTACAAATATATTTCAATTGATCCATACTAGCATGTCCTAGTCTTCTATGCCATAACCATGCATCATTATTAGTGGACATTAAAAATGTATGATTTGAATGTATGCTGACATTGTAAGTGTTGTTTGTTCTAGTGCCCTTAAATATGATAACATCATTTGAATTTGTGATTTTGCATTCCTTGGAATCAAACTTGACAAAGTATGCTTTATCACAAAGTTGACTAACACTTAGCAAGTTATGTTTCAAACCATCAACAAGCCATACATCTTCAATTAAATCCTTACCAATAGAACCAATGGAGCCAACACCAAGAATTTTACCTTTAGCATTGTTTCCAAAAGTTACGTTACCTCCATGTTTATAGGTAATACTTGTAAAGAGCTTTGCATTTCCAGTCATATGCCTTGAGCATCCACTATCCACAAGCCATGTGCTTTCATTGGTAGTAGATTTTAGGCATACCTGCAAGACAATTGTGATCATCTTCTTTTAGGTACCCACATATAGTTGGGTCCTTGATGGTTAGTAGAAAGAGTGCCTTCTAAATTGAGATGAGCTTTTCTTATATAACAATAGAAAGAGTGCCATATAGTTGGGTCCTTGTGACCAAATTTCATGCAATATGTGCATTGCCATGGTATCCTATGCTTCTGCATTTTTCTTTTTGCATTATACATACAACTACAAGTATGTGATTTCTTTTGTACAAGTTTAGTGAACAACAATGCATAATTATTTTTGGCTTTATCTCCTAGTGAACCATAAGAAGTTCTTTTAGACTTGGTGCAAGCATCTTTGATATGAACATCAGAAATTTTAGTTGTAGATGCTTTCACAAATGTTGGTTTGCTAGGTGCAATGTTGGTTGAGCCATTGAATCCTAATCCATATTTCAAGGAAGGTGATCTTTGATTATTAATTAATGTGTTCAATGCTTCCTTTCCTTTATGAAATTTGGAAATTGATTCTTTTAGTTCTTTTAGTACATGCTTCAATGCCTCATTCTCTTTAATCACCTTTTCTAAGTCATGTGAGCTTTTATTTAATTCTCCTATTGTATTTATTAAGTGTTCATTTGAGGTTTTCAATTCTAAGGTAGAGTTCTTTAAGCATATAAAATCCTTTTCTAACTTAGAGTTTTTCTCTTTATAGAGCATCATTTTAGAGAAATATTTTTCTATTTTAGAATTCATATGCTCAATCAAGTCACTATCATCTATATCATTTATATCATCATGTGCTACAAGATCAAAGGATTGAGTACTTACCTTATTGGAGTCATCTTCAATAGTCATGAGACAAAGATTTGCAATTCCTTCTTCTTCTTCTTCTTCACTTGAGGAAGAGTCATCCCATGTGTCTTTGAGAGACTTTTTCTTTTCTTTATCCCATTTCCTTTTGTTCTTTAATTTGTAGCAATTCGATTTGATGTGACCAGTTTTTCCACATTCATAGCACTTTACCTCATTTTTCTTTTCTTTATCTTTGAAGGAGAATTTAGGAGGTGTACCTTTGTTTGTTTGTAATCTTTTCTTCCTTTTCCATTCATTCATTCTTTTTGAGAACATTGCCATTTCATCTTCATCATCAGTACCTTCATTGCTTGAGCTCTCAGCTTCTTTGATTGCTTTGAGTGCAATTGGTTTTCTCTTTTCTTTTTCACCTTGATCTTCTTCTTTTTCACTGTGCAGCTCAAAAGTGAGTAATTTACCAACTAGCTCGTCGGTTCTTAATGTGCTGAGATCATGAGCTTCTTCTATGGATGATACTTTGGATTCAAAGTTCTTTCTAGCTCTTAGGGCTCTCAAGATTTTACTGTTTACATCACCTTGATCATATACCTTGCCATACTTCTTTAGTTCATTGACAATAGCAAGCAAGCGATTTGTCATGTCGGTGACATTTTCATTTGGTTTCATCTTGAATAGCTCATACTCATGAACATGCATTTGTTTCTTGGTAAATCTTACCTGAGTTGTACCTTCATGGTAGTTTTCAAGTGTTTTCCAAATGCAATGTGCACAAGTTAAATGTTGAACTCTTCCACCTTCTTCTCTTGAAATGGAGTTCATCAAGATGGAAGCAGCTCTATTGTTCTTGAATCGATCTCTGATATTGCTAGTTGACCATTGAGCTTTGGGAAGTGGAACTTGAATACCGTCAACTTCATGAGTGGGAGATTTCCACTCATTTTCCACGAAATCCCATAGTTCAATCCCTTCACTGTCTAGAAATAAATACATTTTGTGTTTCCAGTATGAGTAATCCGTTCCATCAAAGTAGGGTCTAAGAATAGAGTTGAGATTTCCATGAGAGCTTGATGAAGAAGAAGTTGCCATAGTGGATCAGATTTCACAATTAAGTTTAAGAAATCTCAGGGCTCTGATACCAAATGTTGTCCCAAGATGGCAACCAAGAGGGAGGGTGAATTGGTTTCCTCAAGAAGTAATGACAATTTAAAAAACTCAACAAACAAGAAATGCGGAATAGAGAGTTGGTTGAGTAATGGAGGAAAGAAAGAACACACAAGATTTATAGTGGTTCGGATTTACTTCAATCCTACATCCACTTCCTTAACAACTTGTTAAGGTTCCACTAATCTTTGAAGTTTTTACAAGCCCACTTCCAACTTTGGTGTTTTCACAAGTTCACACCTAACTTCACAAGTGTTTTTCTTAGGCTCACACTTACAACCCAAACAAGAGTTTTACAAGGCTTACTCTCACAACCCAAGTGTTTCCCAAGCTTACACTCAAACTTATACAATGGTGTTTTCAATGCTAACACCTAACATTCAAAACAATTCAAATACAAGTTTAAGTAAAAGAAAATTTGTTGCTTGGCTATGAAAATCTTTTCTCAATGTTGTCTCTTTTTTGTTTTCTCATGGAAACATTGTATTTATAGCCAATGTGGTCTTACTAGCCGTTATTGATGTTGAGAATAAAGTCTTGGCAGATTAGACCTTCTTTACTTAAACTGTTCGAAGCACTTCGCGGTCGCCCTTCACACAAGGATGGTCGCGCTCATGCTTCACGCGGTCGTCCTGGTTAAAAGGACGGTCGCTACTTTTAAAAAAGCTTCAACGGTCGAATTTTAGTGCTCTGCAGCTGGAATCTTGCCCATGATGTGTTTGTCGGAACGTTTCTTGCCCATGCTGTGTTTGTCGGGACGGTCGCGCCAAGCAAAGGTGCGGTCGCCCTTTTTGAATATTGAAGTGGCTTTACAATGGTCATGTCACGTGTCATTCTCTGACAGGGCAAAAAAGATGTCCGCCATTATTTGAATCTCGCGGTCGCCCTTGGTAGCATTTCGCGGTCGAACTCATATTCTTGCATCGAACTTTTGGACGCGCCTGAGGACGCGAACACTACTGTCTCTTTGAGCAATTTCTTCTTGAATTGTTGGGCGGTCGCGACTCTGAATGGGCGGTCGCTAAAGTGGTAAGCGAGGTCGAGTCATTCACCGTTCTTGTCACCGCGAACTTTACTGTGATTGTAATGATTTAAGTTCCTTGAGTAGCGGTCGGGCAAGTATTTGGACGGTCGCTATTATGTAGGAGCGGTCGCGACTGAGGTCGAAATTCTGACCGCGAAACCTACTGTGACAAGGTTTTATTCTGTAATTGCATGGAGCGGTCGTATTCAGGTGAGGTGCGACCGCTAGAATTGTTCTGTTCACCTTTAATTGAAGCAACCTAATCCTGCAACAAGATTTCTAAAACACAAGTTAAATAGATCATCCATTTGAGTTGTCAAGGATCAAAATTAAGATCATTTGTCTAACAAAAAAAGATTTACATATGCAAACATTTAAAAATAAAAAAAGCAAAAAAAAGTTTCATCAACAATATAATTCCACTTGTACATTCAAAAATGCAAAAACTCATGATTTTCCCCGAGAACAATTGTTGCACATCCAACATAAGTCCAACGGCGACATAAGTCCAACTGTGGCATCATATTTTTGTAAAAAAGAATATATATATATATATATACAAGGTTAAAATTGAAAAAAATAAAAAGTAAAAAAAGAAAGGGTAGTACAAATGATAATGGAATTTAAAATGCATTATATAGTGTAATTTCCTCTAAAAAAAATCAATAATGGGCTTTGTTTTTTTTATTATTTATAGGCTACAATAACTTGTCTAGGGCAACTTAATTCCCATGGCCATGCTCAAAAGTCAAATGAGGAAAACAAAATTAAAGGGGTATATGTGAACGGGTTAGCATGCCTCCCTATATGCCCCCGTCTTTTTTTTGTTCTCTTTATAGTCCAACCATGGAAGTCCAAATGATCATCTAGAGTCTTCTCACCATTGACAACACGAAATAGGTTGATAGTGGTGGTGGTGGTTGTGGTGGTGATAATTGATTGTTAAAGGAAAAAAAAAAGAAAAAAAAACATGTGATGGATCTCTCTCATTATTGCTCAATTTTTCTAGTTTTCAATTTAGAGGGAAAAAGTTAATATTATTTGATATGCTAATACCTTAAAATCTAGTATTAGCATATCAAATAAAAACTATTTAATTTATTTTTAAATTCAAAATTTCTTGTTTAGGTTCTGCTTGATTTTCTATAGCAATTGAAACATATTTTCAACATTCCTCTAGTCTTTCCTGTATTATTTGCCGTATACTTGAAATTCTTGATTCTCTTAAGACTTCAAAATTAGCTTATCAATATTAAGTTCCTCCTTGGTGGTAGTACTTTTTCTTGAACATTTCAAATCTACTAAATTTCTTTTTATTATTTTTAAAAAACAAGAAAGCTACATAAATCAAATGACTCATAGCGTTACAACAAAAAATATTATCAGTTTAAGGACATGATACCCTTCAATTTCTTTTCATTTCATTGTAGTTTATAGATATGTCGGTTGCTTCATCATTTTTGCATTTTGTTGTAGTTTATAGACATACCGATCACTTTATTATTTTTTGCATTTCATTGCAGTTTGTAGATATGTTGGCCACTGCATCATTTTTTGTATTTTTATTCAGAGGTGTGCAAATTTTTCAAAATTGACAGTACGCGATCGAACCGAATAGATTTTTGTTGGGTTTGGTCAGTTTATAGTGTATCTCTAGGTGAAATCGGGATTATATTTAAAAAAAATGGGTTTAGTCGAGTGGCCGAGTTGAGATTTATTTTTTTGTTTGAACCCGAGCTTGACCGATAAACATATTATATATATATTTATAATATAGTGTATAACCCAATCCAACTCAACCCAACTCAACCCGAACCATAAATTATCTATACAAAATAGTATGTATATAAATATATTTATAATATATATAATATATATATATATGTATATTTGATTTAACCTAACTGAACCTGAAAATATATATGGGTTGATCGAAAATAAATATAATTATGGTCGGATTTGTTTTGAATCTTTTGTATTGAATCGAGTTTGATTAGGTTGAAATGCATATGTGAGTGGATATTTTTGCCCCCACTCCCAGTGGAATGGTTCTTCTGACTTTAGCACTGTTAGCTTTTGGGCCTTAGAGAATACGACCCTAAGCCTGGAGAATGGAGTCACCACCTGGACGGGCCGAAAAGATATAAAGGGGTGGATGACTCGATTCCTAAAGAATTCCCAATCCCTAATGGGTTTAAAAAGTTGAGTGCATATGGGGAAGGTGAGAAGTGACCTAGCACCCCCATTGCGCTCGGTTCATTAGACTCAGCCTCCTTTTTAGGTCTAAATATTATTGAATTCTTACATTATTATAATATTATTCATATTGCAATCAATTTAAAGAAAATAAAATGAAAATAACCATTCCATAAAATAAACAAGCAAACAATAAAGTGGGCACCAATACAAAGATGTAAACATACCCTTACAATATCCAAATATCCATAATACACATTAAATAAAATGGGACACCCACCAAAAGGTAGAAACATGCCCCTAACATTAATCCTCAAAATTAAATAAAAGAGGAAAAATTAAATAAGGCACCCACAAAGTGGAAACATGCCTTTTACAACTTTGAAATCCATAACCAATCAATAAAAAATAACAAAAACAAGTAACCCAAACAAATATTTCATCATTATGTAAACAATTATAAATTAAGGCTAAACTAATGAAATTAGGGTTATATCATCAATTTAGGGTTTTATATGGAATTAGGGTTTAAATCATATAAATTAGGTGTTGGCCAAACAAGTTGATCTCTATTTTGATCTTAGGCAATCAAATTGAATAAGACTAAAATTCAATTAAGCTACATTGTACAGGACTTAAATTATTAAAGAATTATTCAGAGCCCGACTGGACCATCCACCAGGCCGATCGGACTAAGAGCAGCTCATCATACTGAGCTGAGGAATGATGATACCGAGTAGAGCTTGTTGTTCATGACCGAACCTACTGAAAGTCAGTATACCAATACTGAATTGATGAACAACAAAATGACAAGGACAAACATTTCAAAACAGAGCTTGTTAGACTGGAGAATGCATTGAGAATGAGCTGATCATATAAAATACGAGCCGACCAAACAGAGCACAAGCTAAATAATGAATCGGGCACCCCAAGCCTTAAGCTAATAGATTTAAGGAGGAGCATATCATACTTGAATCTAGCCAAAGTATTCAGAAGAACTCATGCCCAACATCACTCTCACTCTGTGAATGGACTATATGTTTCGACCGGACTAGTATAATGACCGAGCATATTGAGCTCAATGATAAATTCTCAAGACATCCAGCAGAGCTCATTATCCCTGGTACTCTCAAAGTTTCAGCATACTACACTCAGGCCGACCGGACCTAATGCATTTCAACTGGACCAAATTGTAGGCAAAAATTCAATAAGTTTCAATAGAGCTCATGGTCGCCAACACTCTCAAAATCTCAGCATACTCGAAGAAGACCGACCGGACCGAATTGGTCCTAAGCATAACACTGGTATTGGGTTTAAAAATTATAGCCTTTATTTATTCACTCAATTAGTGGATGCCACATGTACTAGCCGTTGAAGGACTTTTGTCATAATATATAAAGAGCACGACCAGACCGAGCCTAATCTGACCATGTAGAGCTTGAGCTAGCCATACTAAGTGCAACTCGACTATGCCGAGCTCGAGCCCACTGAATCAAAGTTAGTCCTACCATGAAATTGCTCAAAAAAGAAAGAGGAGTGAGAGACAATAATCAAACATGTTGGCTCCTACCAAAAACAGCTAGTTGAAGACTTAGATGCTATAAATACCACAAGAAACATCATTTTTGTGCAAGATTGTGATTGTAATAGCCAAGTTTAACATCTTTCATTTCTTTGCATAAAAAATAATACTTGTATTCTTTGAGTGTTGGGTGTGAGCATTGAAAAACCATTATAAGTTAGAGTGTGAGTTTGCAAACACTTAGGTTTTAGAGTTAGCCTAGGAAAACTCTTGTTAGGGTTGTGAGGAAGATATTCAAACCTTGTAAAAGTTTGGTGTGAGCTTGTGAAAACACCAAGTTAGAGTTGAGCTTGTAAAAACTCAAGAGTAGTGGAACCTTAACAAGTTGTTAAGGAAGTGGATGTAGGATTGAGGTAAATCTGAACCATTATAAATTCTTTTGTGTTCATTCTTCTCTACTCTACTCTCTCCTTTCTTTATCTTGCTTTTAATTTTTCAATTTGGCATCAACTCCTCAAATCAACAAATTCAGCCCCCTTTTGGTTTCTATCTTTGGACAACAATTGGTATTAGAGCCTCAAAATTTCTAAAAGCTTAATTGTGAAATTTTGAGCCACTATGGCAACCACCTCTAATGCTTCAACCTCTTTTTCACATGGAAATCTCAATGCCCATCTTAAACCTTACTTTGAAGGAATGGATTACTCTTATTGGAAACATAAGATGTACTTATTCCTTGATAGTGAGGGAGTTGAGCTTTGGAAATATATGGAAAAAGAGTGGAAACCTCCTACCCATGAAGTTGAAGGTGTTCAAGTGCCTCTTCCTAGAGAAAAATGGACCGATGATCAAGAAAGGGCTTTCTACAAGAACAATAGGGAAGCCTCCATCTTAATGAACTACTTTTCAAGCGACTAAGGTGGAAGAGTCCAAAATCTTATATACGCACATAGCATTTGGAAGACTTTTGAGAATTATCGTGAGGGTACCACCCATGTAAGGTTTACTAAGGCCCAAATGCTTGTACATGTTATAATGAAGCCCAATGAAAATGTCATTGAAATGACAAATTGTTTACATGCTATTGTCATTGACATAAGGAAATATGGAAAATTCTATGATCAAGGTGATGTCAATAGCAAAATATTAAGGGCACTTAGAGCCAAGTGGAACTTTGAATCAAAAGTCTCTTCAATTGAAGAAGCTCATGACCTTAGTGTACTAAGGACCGATGAGCTAGTTGAAAAACTTCTCACCTTCGAACTGCACACTGAAAAGGAAGATGACAAAGGTGAAAAGGATAAGAGGAAGGCAATTGCTCTCAAAGTCATCAAGGAAGATAAGAGCTCAAGTGTAGAAGATAGTGATGATGATGAAGAGATGGCCATGCTCTCCAAAAGTGTAAGTGAATGGAAAAGAAAGAGGAGGCAGCAAGCTAACAAAGGTAATTCATCAAAATCTTCTTTCAAAGATAAGGAGAAAAAGAATGAAGTAAAATATTATGAATGTGGCAAATAGGGTCACATTAAAATGGATTGCTTCAAGATGAAGAACAAGAAGAAATGGGACAAAGAGAAGAAAAAATCTCTCAAGGCCACATGGGATGATGACTCCATAAGTGAAGAAGAAGAGGAGGAGGAGCAAGGAATTGCAAATTTATGTCTCATAGCTTTTGAGGATGATGATCACACCAATGAGGTAAGTACTCAATCTCTAAATCTTAATGCACATAGTGATGATGTTGATGATGCTTTGGATGATAATGATCTAGTTGAGCATATGAACGTGAGAGTCCAAAAATACTTTTCTAAAATGAAGTTTTATAAAGAAAAATGTTCTAAGCTAGAAAAGGATTTTCTCTTTGAAAAATTCTACATTATAATTAAAGGCATCATGAACAATTATCAAAATCTATTGATAAAATGTCTAAAAACTCTTGTAGCCTAGATAAAATTTCTAAAGAAAATGACTTTTTAAAAAAGGAAATAAATGAATTAAGGAACTCTATCTCTAAGTTTCATAAGGGCAAGGAAGCCTTAGATACTTTGATAAGTATTCAGAGGTCACCTTCATCCAAATATGGCTTAGGGTTCAATGGCTCTTCTACTACTTCATCCAATGCACCAACATTTGTTAAATCCTCTACAACTTAAACCTCTAGTGTTGAAGTTATAAAAAATACACATGCCCACACTAAGCCTCAAAGTCCTAAAAAGACTACATAAGGCTCACTAAGCTCTAGAACTAAGTTTCAAAGAGTAAATTATGCTTATATGTACACCAAGCTTGAACACAACCATAAGTATGCACATAAACAATCCTATCCTATACACATTTGTGATTGTCAATTTAATTCTTCAAAAATTAATAAAAAAAAGGATGCAAAAACATAAAACATTGTATCAATGCCAATATTGCATGAAATTTGGTCACAAAAGTACATTTTGCTACATTATAAAGAGTCACCTCAAATTAAAGGATCTGTCTACTACTAACCCCCAAGGACCCAAATACATTTAGGAACCTGAAAGAAAGAAAAATTTATTGTCTTGTAGGTATGTCTAAACTCTATTATCAATAAAAGTGTTTAGATTGTAGATAGTGGATGTTCAAGGCACATGACCGATAATAATAAACTCTTCACAATTCTCACTTATAAGCAAAGAGGTAATATGACATTTTGAAATAATGCTAAAGGAAAAATTATAGGCATTGGTTCTATTAGTATGCTTGGTGAGAACATGATTGATGATTTATGGTTAGTTGATGGCTTGAAACATAACTTGCTAAGTGTTAGTCAATTGTGCGACAAAGGATATAATGTCAATTTTAACTCTAAAGGATGCTGCAAAATTACTTCTTCTAGTGATGATCTTGCATTCAATGGAAGTAGAATTGGAAATACATATAAAATTAACCTTTACTCTAATAATGCTTTTGAATGTTTAGTCACTGTCAGCAATGATACTTGGCTTTGGTGTAAAAGATTAGGACATGCAAATATGGACCAACTCCAATGTCTATGCAAAGAAGAAATTATGGATGGTCTTTCTAAAATAAGATTTCATAAAGATAAGGTGTGTGAACTATGTCAACTTGGGAAATAATACAAGATCTCTTTTAAATCCAAGAATGTAGTAAGTACTTCTAGATCTTTAGAATTGATTCGTTTGGTCCTAATAGAGTTACTAGTCTAGGTGGTAAATTGTATACATTTGTGCTTGTTGATGATTACTCAAAGTGTACATGGGTTAATTTCTTAGCTCAAAAGAATGAAGCTTTTAATTATTTCAAAAATTTTATAAAAAAAGTTCAAAATGAAAAAAGGTTATGCGATTACATCACTTAGGAGTGATCATGGCAAAGAATTTGAAAATGATATCTTTTGAAAATTTTTGCAATTAACTTGGAATATCACATAATTTCTCAGCTCCTAGAACACCATAACAAAATAGTGTGGTTGAAAGGAAAAATAGAACTTTGGTAGAAATAGCTAGAACAATGCTCAATGAGTATAATTTACCTTCTTACTTTTGGGCGAAAGCCGTTAATACCGCTTGTTATATTGCAAATCGTGTGTTCAAAAGACCTTTGATAAAAAAAAACTTCTTATGAGCTATGATAAGGGAGAAAACTCAAAATTTCATACCTTAGAGTATTTGGATACAAATGCTTCATATTAAACACTAAGGAGAACCTTGAAAAATTCTCATCCAAATCGAATGAAGGCATATTCCTATGGTATTCCTCCTCTAGTAAAGCATATAAAGTGTTTAACAGGAGAACTCTAGTTATTGAAGAATCAATGCATGTTATCTTTGATGAATCATTTAAGCTTGATCATGGGAAATGTATTATTCTTGATGATGTTGTAGGTACACTTAAAGATCTTAAGATAAACAATGAACAAAAGGAGAACAATGATGAGCTAGAGCATATTATAGAACACGAAGAGACTCAAGAGCTACCCAAAGAGTGGCATTATCAAAAGGATCATCCCAAAGAACTCATCATTGGTGACACTTCAAAGGGAGTATCTACTAGATCCAAACTTAAATATTTACATTCTAATGTTGCTTTTGTTTCTCAAATTGAGCCAAGGACCATTGTAGAGAATCTTTGTGATGAATGTTGGATGATTGCCATGCAAGATAAACTCAACTAATTTGAGAGAAACAAAGTATGGGAACTTGTTCCTAGACCCAAGGACCACCCTATTATTGGTTGCAAATTTGTATATAGGAATAAGCTTGATGAGGATGGCCTCATTACTAGAAACAAAGTGTAACATCCAAATTTTTTGAAAATTTAAGAAAATAAATTAAAATTAAATTGGATAAGTTAAATAAATGATTTAAATGGTAAATGGAAGGTTTAGAAGTGAAAACATGGAATGTATATGTGAAATATATATGAAATATACATAATATATATACAAAGTCAACCAAAAATCAACACTTTAAAAGAAATGTCAAAAAGTCAAATGACATTTTTGTAAATATACTTTGGAAATTAAAAATTATTTAAATAATTTTAAAATAATTTATTTTTGTATGGAAGTTGTAAATTTATGGTTTTTATTAAATAAATAAATAATTAATTAAAAATATAATAAAATATAATATATATATAATACATATAAGGTATATTGGATGTGTAAATGATATGCACATTATATGTGCATATCAGTATTTAAATACATTAAATATATATTAAATATACATAGTATATGCATCACATAAATATATACATAATGGTATATGTAAAATATAAGTAACATATATAAGACATATACATATACATAAAATATACATTACATATATGTGAGGTATAATTTAGTGTTGGAAAAGTGGATGATGATGATGATAATAATAACAAATAAAATAAAAAGAGAAAAGTCAAAGAAAAGTGCTTGGTGGAGATTTAAAGTAATTAAATAAATAAATAAATAATTATTTTACATAAGTGATAAAGATGAAAATTAAATGGGAAAAAGATATTTCTTCTTCTTCTTCTTCTTCTTTTGGATGTGACATTGAGGGAGGCAAGATCTTGAGTTTTGTTTCATGTTATACATCAAATTCATTGGAAATTCAAGAGGACTTTAAGAAAATTTTGAAGAAAAATCATGAAGCAAGTAAGCAATATTTCTTTTAAGTTTGTTGTAATTGATTTTAAGTTTATGTGTAAGATTGCTAGAGAGAGAAAGTGATTTTAAATTGTTTATACAAATAAATATGATGTTAAAATGATGATTATACAATGATTTTTAAGTTGGATTGAAGAAATGATTAAGTTTGAGATGAATTGGTTGAATAGAGAGAATTTAGGGCTATAGGAATTTTGAATTTGTGAAATCACGTTATTTAATTATGTAATTTGATTCTAAATGTGTTGTTTTGATGCATAAATAATGATTTTAAAGTCAAATGATGGATTTGGTTAAGTTTGGATAGAGTTTGAAAATGGTAGTGTTGATTTAGGGTTTTGGAAAAAGGGAATTTTCAAAGAATGGTGAATTGTTTGATTTTAATGTTTAAAGCATGTTGTTTAATGATAGTAGTGATGGAAATAAGCTTGGATTAATAATTGGGATGAGTTGGAATGAAAAACCTTCAATGGTGAAGGTTATACCATTTTAGGGTTTGAATAAAAGCATGTGGTTAATTAATATAATTGGTTTGAACATGTTATAATATGTTTAGAATGATATAAACTTAGAACACCAATTTGAATGGTTTAATATGGTTTTCCTAAGTTAAAGTAAGGAAAGACTATATTTTGGGATTTTGATTAGAGTAATGTTTAATTAAGGTTTGATGCTTGTAATGCCTTAGAATACGATATTAAATGATTATTTATTATCACATTTAGTATAGGCATTGAGGATAATTTATTTTCCCAATCCAAGTGTTGAAGGGCAAGTTGAAAGAGAAGGTTGGTGTTATTTTTGTGGCTTGCATTTGGTTGCTTTTAGAGGTAAGTACAAACTTTGAATAAATTGGGCATGTTTGCATGATATTTGAGCTTAACACATTTTGGTTGAAAAATGTGTTAAGTTACTTGATGCATTGAATATGCATGAACATTGTGCTATGTTATGTGATTTGTCAAAAATACATTATATGCGTTATGAAAAGCCATTGATAATGGCTAAACTGAGTAAAAAGTGAATATATGCAAAATGTGAAAATGACCCAAAGTGTTTGGGTAATGTGGTTTGTTGTGTATGCATTAAAGACATTGTGAAAAGCCATTGGGAATGACTAGAATGCATAAAATGTGACTTATATGCGAATTAAGTGAATTATTTGGGTAATGTGTTTTAATGCAAAATGTGAGACATTGTAATGATATATTGAGATATGATGAAATGTGATAAATTGAAAGGAAATAATATGGATGAGAAATATGAGAAAGTGGCAATGTGCCTAGTTGATAATAAGAAATGAGGCAATGTGTCTAGCTTGATTATGGGACAATGAGAAAGAAATTGATGATGGAAAATATGAAATAATTGTGTGCCTAAAATGTTATTCAATTTCGAGAGTTGTATGTTTGGTGGAAAGCCTATGAGGTTATCCTCATTATTTGCCTTCGGGCCTAACTTTTGAGCAGTTATTTGATTTGCCTTCAGGCTAGATGTTGGACATCACTTGCCTTCGGTCTAGACGTTGGACATCACTTGCCTTCGGGTTAGATGCTGGGCATCACTATGATTTGCTTTTTGGCTAGACGCTGGGCATCACTTGCCTTCAGGCTAGACACTGGGTGCCAATATGGACCAAAACAATAACTCTAAAATTTGAATAGCATATTAGATCTTTTGGGCCCATGCTTATATTTGTTCTTATGTGAATTATTAAATGATGAAATAATATGTTTGAAAGTGAGCTTGGATGCCACATTATGACATAGCATAAAAGCATTAAGCATTGGTATTGTATTTAAGTTTATTTATTATCAAAGTTTTACAGCTAGGCGTTTAGCTTAGAGCGATTGTAATTTATCGCGCTGGCTTCAGGGGCAATCTGATAAAGCTGGAGAGTTCTACTAGACCAGGTCAGGTCCAAATTGAAGTTGCTTGTTGAGTTGTTTTTGCTACGTCAAGATCAGAGTCATTTTTTCATCATGCACATATATATTATATTATAGTACAATTTGTTATGATGTATTTTATGATTATGTTTTTGGAAAATAAATTGTAAATTATAAAGAATATTTGGATAAATAGTGTAATGTGGGTTTTTACATGTGTTTTAACATAAATATATGCATGTGTTTAAATGTTTTGAGAAATGTGGAGAAATTGAGAATTTGGGAGTGTTTCTGATGCATGTTGTGTTTTGTTGATAATTTGGGAATATCCAAATTAAAGACAAAACTCTGGTGAATTTTTTTTAGAGATTTTTATGGAAAATGCTTATTTTAGAACCTATGATTTCTAATAAGTATTTTATTGGTTGTTAAAATTACATTTTAAAATATTAAGATTTTAAATTTGAAAAGTAAAAATTTTTATGAAATCGGGTCGTGACATTTTTATACCTTATATGTGTATTTTACATATATTGGGTGTATGTATTATACATATATAAGGCATAAAGGTGTTACATTTATTTTGGTATCAAAGCCTAGGTTTGAGGTTCTCGACCTATGGTGGGTTTTTAGAGAAAGAAAATAGGGGTTTTAAATATGATTTTAATTAGTGATACATGCATTTGTATTGACATTTTATTTTATCCCTGATATGATAATGTCCGTTCGATGTAATGGATATAAGTTTATATGGCATCTGGAATGCATAGATTAGAGTGGCGCAGTGGAAGTGTCATTCTAGAGTATATAGATTAAGAATTTTTGGAACTTTTATTTTGAATTAAGATTCATAGATGATTCAATTGATGAATAAGTGAAATTAAGAAAAATAATCTAGGGAATGATTTAAGCTATGAAATAAAAAGTTTGAGAGATGAGTATGATAGTTACAGAAAATTCTATATGTGTGCTACAAAATGATATGTTCAATTTTTTTTGATAAATCTAGGAATGTTGGATGAGTTTGAAAATTTAATGGAAAGTTTTTTCTATATGTTAGAATGCTATGTATAAAATTTCATAATTTTTAAAGATGGACCACTAATTAAGAAAAATAGAAGAATATAAATTGTTGGAGCAGTTCCGACAACTCAGAATCTATAGAAATTGAGAAATGTATTTAAAAACTATGGAAAACCAACCCAGAAAAATCTAAAAATTTACATAAAATATCATATGTATTCCTATAACATATGTTTAAAATTTCATGAAGTTGTCTTAAGGTTTGATTCCTAAAAAAAATAGATAACTAGGTGCTGCCAGTATTAAAGAGATAGATCTATGGGTTTGGAAGATTTAATTTTCAAATATAGTAAACCAGTTTGGAAAAATCTAAAATTTAAAATATAAATCCCTATATGTTTTAAGTATACATGGTTATAATTTTACAAGCTTTATAAAGAATTGGTGAGGAATATAATAATTGAAAAGTGCGATTGACATGAAACTGAGGAAGTCTTGCAATTTTGTGTAAATAAGTAATAAATTAATTTCTTGATACAAATGAATGAGGTAAATTATGAAAATTTATTTACAAATGGGTGGAGGTATGATGAAATAATACGGAATTTTTAATAATTTAGAACAAAGAGATCATAATTAAAAATCAAAGAGAGAAATAGTATGTGATAGTGAATTGTTTATTATGGAAAAATGGTGCATGATTTAGGGTTTGAGTATGTAAAATTTGGGAATCTAAATGGATAATGGTAATTAGTGTAATGAAATAAATTAGTGTTATTTAAAAGTAAATGTTATAATCTTAAGATTGGGAATGTGACATGGATGAGATTTGGCGAGGTTCATGTTGTTGGTTGCATTATGTGAAATTTGAATTTTTAAAATGGGTTTTCATAATTATGAAAGTGATGTGTTTTGACGTTATATTAATATATAAATAATGTTTATTAAGTTGGATGTTGAAAATAAGATTAATATAATGAAGTTTAAGTAAAGTAGCAAGTTGAAAATTTAGTGTTGTAAGGGAATTTTGATGAGGATTGCTTAGATATTGATGGTTTAATATTTAATGAGCATGTGAGTAATTTTGAATGAGTAATATTGTTTATGAGAGTATCATGTAATGTGTAATGTGGTTGATGGTATAGAAACTAGATATGAAATAAAGAGGAATGATTAAGAAAGTGAAAATGAGTTTCATTAGGTATTTTATTGGAAGTGATTGAAATGAATATGAAGAGCATGGTAAATGTATGGAAAGTGTGAGAGAGAAGTCACATTGGAAATGTGACTAAGACTTATATATAAAAAAATGAAATGAATGAGGATAATTTATTTAATATATAAGATGGGAAAATTGGGAAATGACCTAAATAATGTTATAAGAATGAGAAATGATAATATTCTATGGAATATGATAAATGTTAAATTTATATAGATTGTGTGTAAATGAGGAATTTAGCATAATTGTGTGATTGTGTGTATACATGTATATGGTATGTGTGATGAGTTGTTCAATATGAATACTATTGTGATATGTAAAAACAAAAAAAGTGGAAAGTAAGTCATGTTATGAATGTGACTTATGAATATGTATGTGGATAATTTAAAAATATGGGAAATGATTAAAAAGTAAAATAATATGAATTTGTGAGGTGAGGGTGAGCACGATAAGGTTAATCACCTGAAAATTGTGACAATGTGATGTAATACGAAAGTGATCATGAGTGAGTTGATCACTTGATAAATTTGGAAAATTATGGAAAGGAAGTGAAATATGGATATGAATGTGGGAACTAAGAAAAGCATTTAATATATATATATATATATATGAACAATAAAGAATGATAATAGTAAAGTAATAATATGTATAAAATGTGTAATTTTGAGATACCGTGGGCATGTGACCACCGAGTTATGGACGTAACAGTGAGATAAAAATTGTTTGAAAAAAAGTATAGTGTAGGCAATGTTTATTTGTAACCCCCGGGTGTGGGCTTGAGATGACACGATTATGAAATGCATTTGATGAAATTGATAGTTTTGCTTTATGAGATACAAGCAAGATTTGGGGTTGGTATAGTTGGAACTCATAATCTAATTTTTTAGAAATTTTACTTTTGTCTATAAACAGTGTGGAAGTAGAAGAGAATTGTAAAAATATGATGAGCTACAAATGATGTTTAAGAAAATAATTATGTAAGCATGGCAACTATAAGTAATGTGAAGAGATGATAAATGAGAGAAATTATGAAAAGTGATTAAGAGTTATCTCGAATGTGTTTAAAAATGGTATAATATGAATAGGTTGATGCAAATGACGTTTAAAGTGAATGAGACTAGGGGAAGTGATTAAGGTAAGAGTTGGTCATGAAAATTATGTAGGACCTGTATGGAAAAAAAAATAAAAGTAAAATATATTGACTATATATAATCATTAGCTCCAATAAGTTGAAATGAATATTAGTCGTGAAGATGAATCCAAAAATAATTAATATTTAAGAATAAGTTTGACCTAATTGAGTTAGGTTATCAATTGAAATAAATTAATAAATTTAAAGTAGGCTGGAATTTGACTGAATGGAATAAGACTGTGATAGTCATATTGAGATAGTTAGATCAATTGATCTGGATATGGAAGTTACAAGTAATTATTGAGATTCAAATATTATATAATTGTATTAAGAATGTGAGAGATACGTAATAATGTATATGATGTAATGTTCTAATATATATATGGCTATGAAAGGAGTTACGACATATTAGTTGTAAATCATTACAAGAAAAATATATTAACTATATTGTGATGGAATATATGTATATTTTGGGTTGATGAATAGCTTGTAAGATTGAATCTTAATAAGGAAATAAGATTTTGTTGTTGTATACTCATAATCTTGAGATAATACATGATATTAGTATAAAGAGTAAGATCAGTGTGAGGATGTGCACAAGATTATTAAGTTAAGACTTAATTAAGGTTTGATGTTGTTATTTATGATCATATTTAGTATAGGCATTGAGGAGAATTGATATGTCCGATCCAAGTGTTGAAGGGCAAGCTGGAAGAAAGGTTGGTGTTAGTTTTGTGGCTTGCAATTGGTTGCTTTTAGAGGTAAGTACAAACTTTGAATAAATTGGATATGTTTGCATGACATTTTGGCTTAACACATTTTGGTTGAAAAACATATTAAGTTACTTGATGCATTGTATATGCATGAACATTGTGTTATGTTATGTGATTTGTGAAAATTGCATTATATGCATTGTGAAAAACCATTGATAATGGCTAAGCCGAGTAAAAAGTGAAATATGTGCAATATGTGAAAATGACCCAAAGTGTTTGGATAATGTGGTTTGTTATGTATGCATTAAAGACATTGTGAAAAGCCATTGGAAATGGCTAGATTGCATAAAATGTGACTTATATGAATTATTTAGGTAATGTGTATTATTTAGGTAATGTGTTTTAATGCAAAATGTGAGACATTGTAATGATATACTGAGATATGATGAAATGTGATAAATTGAAAGGAAATAATATTGATATGAATGGGAAATATGAGGAAAGAGTCAATGTGCCTAGTTGATAATAAGAAATGAGACAATGTGCCTAGCTTGATTATGGGAAAATGAGAAAGAAATTGATGATGGAAAATATGAAATAATTATGTGCCTAGTATGTTATTCAATTTTTAGAGTTATGTGTTTGGCGGCATGCCTATGAGGTTATCCTCATTATTTGCCTCCGGGGCTAGTTTTTGAGCAACTATTTGATTACCTTCGGGCTAGACATTGGACATCACTTGCGTTCGGGCTAGATGCTGGGCATCACTATGATTTGCTTTCGGGCCAGAAGCTGGGCGTCACTTGCCTTTGGGCTAGATACTGGGTATCAATATGGACCAAAATAGTAACTCTGAAATTTAAATAGCACATTAGATCTTTTGGGCCCATGCTTGTGTTTGTTCTTATGTGAATTATTAAATGATGAAATAATATGTTTATAAGTGAGCTTGGATGCCACATTGTGACATAGCATAAAAGCATTAAACATTGGTATTGTATTTAAGTTTATTTGTTATCAAAGTATTGCCGCTAGACTTTTAGCTTAGCGTGATTGTAATTTATTGCGCAAGTGACATGGGCAATCCAGTAAAGCCGGAGAGTTCTACTAGACCAGGTTAGGTCTAGATTAAAGTTACTTATTGAGTTGTTTTTGCTATGTCAAGATCAGAGCCATTTTGCCATCATGCATATATATATATTATAGCACGATTTGTTATGATGTATTTTATGATTATGTAGGTTGTGTTTTTTTGATAATTTGGGAATGTCCAAATTGTAGATAAAACTCTAGTGAATTTTTTTCAGAGATTTTTATGGAAAATGCTTATTTTAGAACCTATGATTTCTAATAATTATTTTATTGGTTGTTTAAAATTTCATTTTAAAATATTTAAGATTTTAAATTGGAAAAGTGAAAATTTTTATAAAATCGGGTTGTGACATTTTTATACCTTACAAACCTAGATTGGGTATGCATATAGTTAGATTTGAAGCTAGATAAGGGTGTTACACAAAGCTAGATTGGTAGCCAAAGTCTATAACCAAAAGGGGGCATTGAGTATGATGAGACAATTGCCCTGCAAAAAGATTTGAAGCAATTAGAATTTACTGGCATTTGCATGCAATATGAAATTTAAACTTTTTCAAATGGATGTCAAAAGTGCCTTCTTAAATGGTTTTATTAGTGAAGAAGTTTACGTTGAACAAACTCTAAGTTTTGAAGATTATTAATTTCCAAACCACATTTTTAAATTAAACAAAGCACTATATGGATTGAAACAAGCTCTAAGAGCTTGGTATGTTAGACTTAGTGCTTACTTGTTAGAAAATGATTTTACAAAAGGCAAAGTTGACACTACACTTTTTTGTTAAAAAGAAATTACATGACATTCTAATTGTGCAAATATACGTTGATGAAATTATATTTGCTGCTACTAATAAATCTTTGTGCCAAGAGTTTGCCTCTTGCATGACAAGAAAATTTGAAATAAGGATGATGGGTGAACTTAAGTTCTTTCTTGGTCTATAAATAAAGTAAAGCAAGGATAGAATCTTCATCAACCAATCTGTTGCACTCGATTAATTACTACTACAAAGCGACACTTATAAGTATACGAGACAGTTGTACCAACGGTGATAGCCCCAAGGTCGTCTCACAAGGAAGGAATTGTTTTGTAATAATTTAATTAACAAGTAAATTTAAAAAAAAGGGTGTGATGTGTTGGAATGGTGAAAAGCAATTTAATTTTAAAAGTAATGTGTGTAATGGTTGTACAAGATCAATTCAAATTCTTGGAATGGTGCCTAGGGTTGTAGATTAATTTAATCAAAACTTAATTCTCAAATTTTCCATTAATATAACTGTAGACCCTTAATTTTTGATTCAGCCCGGTCCAATATATTTTAATAAGTCCAAAATAATTTTTTATTGTCCAATATATTTTAATTAGTCCAAAATAATTTTTGTGTTATCTTAATTAAATAATATTTGCTTTACTATTTAGTTTTTATAATTAATAAAACATAAAAATAATAATAATAAACAAATAAACAAAAATAAAAATAAAAATCAGCGACGAAATTGGGGTCTGACGAAATGGCCCGCAGCCCGCAAGTTTCCACGGCAGTTTTTTTCGCCAGCAAAAGTTTTCCGCAGCAGTTTTTTTTCGCCAGTGAAATTTTTCCAATGCAATTTTTTCCGAAACCAAATTCAATTCGGTTTCGGTTTCCTTTTCTTAATTAATGTTAGATTCCGTGGACAATTAAGATTAAACATATAAATCTTCTATAAATAAGACCAAAAACAACACAAAAAGGGGGATTGAAATTTAGGAGAAAAAAAGGAGGAAAATTTTAGAGGACTTTTGGAGAAAAACTTTGAGGGATCAAACTCGAATTCTTTTTGAACTCAGAACTTTGGGAGACTTTTGATTAGGTGGTCGAAACTCAGTAAACAGAAGCAATAAGCAAGCAAATCTATAATTCATCAAAGGCAGCAAAGATTGTCTTTGTTCTTGTTCATCCAAGAAGTAATTTTTGGTGGAACCAACAAATGAAGGTATGAATATCTAATCTCTTTTCCTTACAATAGCTTCAATCATCCAATTGTTTCTTTCGATACTAAAAACCTTAATTCGTTTCTATGTTTTCCAAAATCTTAAAATTGTTGTTTCTGTTTCTTCAAAATCTTAAAACCCTAATCTACTTTCTAACTTTTCAAAACCTTAAATCGTTTCATTAATTTACCAAAACCCTAATCTACTTTTCAATTTTCCAAAACCCTAAATTGAATCCTTTTCTTTCTAAAAATCCTAAAAAATATATTTTCTATTTCTATAAACCTTAAATTGTTTTGTTTATTTTCATAAAGCTTCATTAACCATAAATTGTTTTTCCAAATTCTAAAGTCAAATACATTCTCCGAAACACTAAAAACCCTAATTTAACTTTAAAACCTTAAACCCTAGTTTTCTTAAACCCTTAATTCCCTTAAAACCTTAAACCCTAGTTTTCCTAAACCCTAACCCTTTAATCCTTAAAACCTTAAAACTTTATAAACCTAAAACATTCAAACCCAACATAGTAAATCCAAAATAATAATCCAGTAACTGTAAATCATAAACCTAATGTTTTAATATCCAAACCCAAATTTCATGATTTTACCCTTCAAACCCTAATTTGGCTAATCAAAGAACCTTATCAATCTCTTAAATTATAAAACCTTAATCCATTTCAATTCCCTTAAAAACTTACAGTAGCTTAAACCAATAGAATCCAAAATCCTAAATATTAATTAAAGAGCTTTAAATGAGAAACAGTAAACTTCAATTTGTATCTTTACTTGCTTTATTATGTAGTTTATTATATGCTTTGATTTGTTTGCAATGCTTTATTTAATTTATTGTGGATGGATGTTTATTTTATATTTTGGTGATATCTTTGATAAATGGTTTATTTATGATGAATGATTATTTACTTTATCGATTTATTCAGATTTTCAAATGTTGTAAGAGGTATGTTTCCACTTTGTGGGTACCTCGTTAATTAATTCTATGTAATTTAATTTGCTTTATATTTTAGACCAATGTAAAGGACATGTTTCTACCTCATGATGTGTGTCCTATTTAGTTTAGACATGGATGATGTAAGGACATGTTTCCATCCTCGGATGGGTGTCCATTTATTTGCTTTGTTTGGACATTGCTTTGATTTTAATATAACGATGCTTTATTTCAATTGTTGCATGTAATATGGATAATATTGTTATATTTAAGAATTTTATAATATTAAGACTTGTAAAGGAGGCCGGTTCCAATGAACCAGGCATTGTGAGGGTGCTGGGCTATTTCTCACCTTCCCCACATGTACCCAACTTTCCGAACCCATTAGGGGGTTGGGGATTCCTTAGGAATCGAGTCATCCCCCCTTTCTTTTTCCTGGCCCATCCGGGTGGTGACTCCATTTTCTCCAGACTTAGGTCTGTGTTCTCTAAGGCCCCGAGCCTAAACAGTGCCGAAGTTACAAGAACCATTCTACCGGGAGTGGGGGCAAAAATCCCCACTCACAATAACCTTGTATTTTAATTTATTCCTTGAGTTTAATTAGTAATTACTAATTTATTAGTTTTCACATTCATGAATTAAAAACAACCAATTATTTTGAATTTGCAAATTAATAAAACCCTAGATCTTATATTTCTAGTTCATTCTTAAGGTAGTTGAATGCATAATTCCAATATCAAATTTCACATCTCGGTCCTTCATTCAATATCTAGAGATCAATAGATAACTAATCTATCAACCTAATATTCAACCCAATACAATCAAATAATAAAAAGGTATATTAATGGAAATATCAAATCAAGTCATTCAATCAAATCTACTACAAGCCCTAGGCATGAGTAATTTAGCTCATCATCATCAATTTAAAACAAACAATCATCTCAATATAAATCAAATCACAATTATACATTGTAATATTAATGTTCATAACAAAATAATAATAATCTAGAAATGAATCAAATGAGAGAATATGAAAAGCCCCTTTAAAGATACTAAGAGTTGAACTTCTAGTCTTCCTCCTAGCTCCACTTTGAATATGATGAAGAACTAACAATCCTTCTTCAATCAATGGCTCTCCTCTTGAAAGAAGGAATGGTAACTCTCTCAAGCCCCCAACTACTAAATCAAGCTTTCTTCAAATCCTAATCTTTACAACAGCTTGCTCACCCAATTTTATCCCAAAAATGTTAAGAGTCTAGTCTATGTAAGAAATAGAAGATGAAGATGAAGGTGATGTTCATGGTCTCTCTCAAGACCAAGAACAAGAAGATGAATTAAGAACAAGATTAGGACCAAGCCTCTAGCCCCCTTTAATCGAGCCCCAACGTGTATGTATATTTTCACTTTTAATTCTTTTTAATTTTTTAAGACATCAAGCATGTCTTGCCAACTCACACACTCACCTTTGTCTCCCTACTTTTTCATTATTTAAATCTTCATCCCATGAATTAGGCAACCTTTTTCTTCTTTCATTATTTCTTTTTAAAAGATAGCACTTGTTGTCTCCTACTTTGTCCCCCATCTCGTGTAAACAAATTGAAAAAATTCTTAGAAGACAAGGCCAAGTCATGAGTGACTTGGTCGTGTCACTCATTTTCCTATTAACACGTCCAAGCCATGTGGCCATATCCTTGGCTACCATTCTGCCCTCTTTCTTCTCTAGGTGAGACACGGCCAAGGCCTTGGCTGTGTCTCTTGAATGTGTTCTCCACTGTCTCTATGTTATCTCTTCTCTTTGCTTTGCTCTTTAGATGGGACATGGCCAAGGCCTTGGTCATTGTAGACCCTTAATTTTTGACCCAGTCCGGTCCAATATATTTTAGTTAGTCCAAGATAATTTTTATGGTATCTAGATTAATTTTAATATTTATTTTAGTAAATAATGGTGAAGTGAATAAAAAATAAAAAATAATAAAAAATAACAAAAAAAATTCGGCAACGAAAAAATTATCGTTGAAAGTCAGCGCGGGCCTGTGGGTATTTCACCCGCAGGAGTTTCCTGCGGGCGAAATGGCCCGCAGGCCAATTCGCCCGACGCTGCCACAGCCAGCTGCAACAGCTTTTTTGCCAGCGTAATTTTTTCGCAGCAGTTTTTTTTTGCCAGCGCAATTTTTCCGCAGTAGTTTTTTTTGCCAGCGAAATTTTTTCGACGTAAATTTTTCAAAACCTAATACAATTAGGTTTCGGTTTCCTTTTCTTAACGAATGATATATGCCGTGAGTAACTACAATTAATCATAGAATTCTTCTATAAATAAGGACTAAAACAACATAAAAAGGGGGGGGGTGAAAAATTGAAATTTGGAGGAGAAAATTGAAACTGAAACTGAGGAGGAAAAGCTTTGAATCAATCTGAATTTTTGAGAGAGCAAGCAAGCAATTCAACCCATCAAAGGTAGCAAAGTTTGTCTTTGACCTTGTTCATCCAAGAAGCAATTTTGGTGTAACCTACGAATGAAGGTTTGAATTCTTAATTTCTTTTTATTTCTTCAAAGTAGCTTAATTCATCTAATTGTTTATTTTAATTCAAAAACCCTAGAACCTTAATTCCCCTTTTCTAAATTTAAAAACCTTAATTTGTTGCTTTGTTTTCCAAAAAAGCTTAAAATTGTTATTTTTACTTCTTTAAAATCTTAAAAACCTAATTGAACCTGTTTTTCTTCAAAACCAAAATTTGATTCTGTTTCTTTCAACAAACCCTAAAAACATCTTTTCTATTTATATAAACCTTAAATCATTCTGTTTACTTTCATAAAGCTTCATAAAATTATCAATTGTTTCTTCAAATTCTAAAAACCTAATGCATCCTCCGTAACCGTAATTCTAAAAACACTAAACCCTAATTCAACCCCAAAATCCAAAATAGTGAACCCTAACTCCCATAAAACCTTAAACTCTAAAGTTTTCTAAACCCTAATCCTTTAAACCTTAAAACCCTATAAACATATTCAAACATAGTAAGCTTTCAAAAATAATCTAGTGACCGCAAATCATGAATCCAATGCTTTAAAATGTCCAAACCCTAGTTTCATGATTTCACTACTCAAACACTAATTTGTTTAATCAAAGAATCTTATCAACCTTTTAAATTCTAAGATTTGGTTTCATGTCAATTCTTTTAAAACTCACAGTAGCTTAAACTCATGAATTCCAAAACCCTAAACACATTCAATAAAAGAAACTTAAATAGCAACAGTAGCCCTAATTTGAATCTTTATTTGCCTTATTCAATTTTATTTTTGATTTTGCTTTGATTTATTTTATATGTTTTAATTTATTTAAGTTCAATGCTTGGTTTATTTAGTTTATCATGGATGGATGTTTACATTCTATTTAATATCTTTGGTGAATGATTTAGTTATGATGAATGGTTATTTACTTTTATCAATTTATTTAGATTTCCAAATGTTGTAAGAGATATGTTTCCACTTGATGGATACCTCATTAGTTAAATATCATGTAATTTAAATTGCTTTTGTATTTTAGAACCAATGTAAAGGGCATGTTTCTACCTTTCGGTGGGTGTCCTATTTAGGCATGGGATGTAAGGACATGTTTCCATCCTTGGATGGGTGTCCATTTATTTGCTTTGCTTGGACATTGTTTTGATTTTCAATATATCGATGCTTTATTTTTATTATTGTGTGCAATATGGACAATATTATTATATTTAAGAATTTTATAATATTAAGACCCTTAAAGGAGGTCGGTTCCAATGAACTAGGCATTGTGGGGCTGCTGGCCATTTCTCACCTTCCCCACACGTACCCAACTTTTTGAACCATTAGGGGGTTGAGTGTAATATCCCGGAATAGACCCTAAGAGTTTTGGAGTTATTGTTGTTGTATTTGGATTTAATGTATATGTGTATATGGGTAATATAAAGATAATATATATAAGACATATACATATACATCATATATATACATGGGATATAAAATTGGTGTAGGGAAAGTGAATTGTATATATATTTGTATAATTAAGTAATAATAATAATGATAATAAGGACAAAAAGAAAAGAGAAGAAGAAAGTCAAAGAAAGAATATGTGGTGGAGATTTAAAGTTTTAGTATTAGTATTATTATTATTATTATTATTATTATTATTATTATTATTATATAAGATAAGAACGGAAGAAGCAAGACGTTTCTTTCTTCTTCTGCTTCTTCTTCTTTGTGGTCGAGAGAGAGAGAGAGAGAGAGAGAGAGAGAGGATGATTTTGAGAAGATTGAAGATTTTTATTCAAGATTTGGCAAATAACCAAGTAAGTATTCATTCCTTTACATTGATTTCTATGGTTTGAGTTTGAATTTGATGTGGGTAGTTATGAGGATGATGATGAATTGTTGAGATTTGAGGTAGTTAATATGTTAAGATGATGATAGTGAAAGATTGAAAGATATATATAGATTTAAATGGTTATTTGTGAAGATGATGAAGGATTAGTGAAATTGGTGGGTAAGGATTTAATATGTATTAGTTGGAGAATTGAATAATTGATGTATGATTGATGTATGTTTGTGTTTAATGGAGTTTAAAACATAGAATACATGTGTTTGGTCCGGAAACAGAGGTATTTTGGGTGCCACGCCCGTGGCCATTGGCTGCCACGACCGTGGCCATTGGAAGCCATGGCCGTGGAGGTGTTGAACACAAGAAACAGATTCACTTTATATGCCACGGCCGTGGGGATTGGAAGGCCACGACCGTGGCCATTTTAGAGCATTTGGGCAGAATTGGTTGTTAAGCCACGCCCGTGGGGGAATAGTAGGCCACTGCCGTGGGGCCCTAGAGGGAGAAGTCGGTTTGTAATTTGTGATCTAAAGGTCTAGTATGTGATTAATCTAAGAATAATTGAATTGAGATTCATATATTTTATTATTTGAATGGAATAGGTTGTGAAGAAAATGGATGGCTCTAATTCAAGTGGTGAAGAGCAATTGAAAAAAAGAAGTGTGTAGTTTGGTGTAAGGGGTACATAAGGTAAGTACAAACCCTATTTGATTGAGTATGTTTATATACTCTTAGATCTTAACACATTTAGCTATAAATGTGTTAAGTAATCTATTATATTGTTGATGCTTATGAATAATGTAAATTGCTATGTATACATATATATATTATTAATGAAATATGAAATGTGAAAAAGATGCTGATATGAGGAAATATGGCAAGTGAAAGATATGAGGATCATTAAAAGGTATGTGCAATATAATTTATTATAAATTGTAATACAATTGAGATATAAGGAGATGTGTGAAATTAATGTTATAAGCTATAATGATGTAAATGATATGATTGAAGCATGTTTATATGATATGTTTGTTTAATTGATATTCAATATCATTGATGATATATATATATATACTTGAATAATGAAGTGTTATATTGTGAAATGAAATGTGAAGCCATTGTGATTGGCTATGATGGTTCAATTGAGATAAATGGGGCATGTTTGCCTATAATATGATAAGAATTGGAAATGGAATTGAGAATGAAATAATAAATGAATTGTGTGTGTCTAATATGTTATTTATTTTCAGAGTTTTGTTATTGGTGGCATGCCTAATGATAGTAACAATCTCTTGAAGTTAGGTTGGATTTGATCCTTGAAGCCAAGTTGGGTTGAAGTTTAACATGTTTTACTCCCCTTGAAGCTTGGTTGGGTCTAATCCTTGAAGCCTAATTGAGATGTTACAACCCTTGAAGCTAGGTTGGATTGGTTCTTGAAGCCAAGTTGGGTTGATGCTTAGCATGCTTTGCTCCGCTTGAAGCTTGGTTGAACCTTAATCCTTGAAGCCTAGTTGGGATAATGATAAATGTGAAAATTGAACCAAAACATTAACTCTGAAAGTGGAATGGCATATTAGTGTTTTGGGCCCATGCTTGTGTTTGTATTTATATGGAATGTTGAATAATGGAGTAAATGAATAATGAGATATATGTTGTCCTTGTTTTAATGTGAACTATGGAATGAAACATAATATTATGTGATATATGGTGATAACCATGGATTGAAATATATGATGATAATCATGGAATGAGATGTATACAATATATATAGGCAAATTATTGAAAGTGAATATAGCTTAAGAAGCTATGTTGAATGATGAGCTTATAAAATTATAACATGATGTGTAAAATGTATATGGATGTGGAAATGATGAATATTGCTTCATGAAGGTTTTGGGTAGTCGTTGAATTGTGAATTATTGAAATGAAATATATGTGTATATGATTATGAATAAAACATTAGTAAAAGTATATATAAAAAGTGTATTCACAATGGGAAAACATGATAATAAAATAATGATATGTAAAGTTAATATATAAATATGATTTTATGAAATGTATGTTTATATGAATGATTTGTATTACTAAGCTCTCGGGCTTAGCGCGGTTGTGTGATCGCGCAGGTGATTATGCGGTTGATTCGGAAGTTAAGCTGTTATGCCACGAGAAGGGGAAGAGTGTTTCGAGACCAACTAGAAGGTGATGCATACATGTATGATTTAATTGTGATGTATTATTCATACTATTATATTCATATGAAATAATGAAGTTTTGGTAAATAAGATTAAGATCATTGAACGTATAATGATTTTGTTAATGTTATTTAAATTAATGTAATATTGTGAGAACTTGATTAAAGGTTCTGAAATTTAAAACTAAAAGTGACATTCTTATATTCTATATACGTATTGTATGTATACTAAGTATATGTATAGTACTTATATAGAGCATGGGGATGTTACATTGGGGATTCCTTAGGAATCGAGTCATCCACCCCTTTCTTTTTCCCGGCCCGTCCGGGTGGCTACTCCATTTTCTCAAGACTTAGGTCCGTGTTCTCTAAGGCCCCGATCCTAAACAGTGCCGAAGTCGTAAGAACCATTCCACCGGGAGTGGGGGTGAAAATCTCCGCTCACAGTGGCAACTCCACTGGGAATAAGAGAAGTTGATTCCGTTGGTCTTTATATTATTCTATTCTTTCTTATAATGATATTATCCATTGCATCATATTAGATTGCATCGTGTGCGTGAGTTAGGATGCTCGTATTACCCGTGTTGTGTTATGTAAGGGATACCATACTTTCACTCAAGGTTTGGAGATCGAGCATAGCATAACCACTCATAGCCTCGTACTTTTTGGTATATACTTGCTATGGGAACCTAAGCCTTTTAACCCAAAGACTAAAGCTCATGTAATTGGCCTAGTTACTTTCCTTAGGTTTTTACCCCAACTGCATGTTGTTTGACTATGGTTAATTTATCTTGGCTTAAATCATGGCTTATTTGGTTTGTTAGTTTTCTAATATGACCCAAGTACATTTTTAAGCTCAAATAAAATTTTCTTTAAAAGTCCAAAAGACCAAAGCTATTTTCAAAACTTTTCAAGATGGTCTTTGGACATAAAACTTTTCTAAAAACAAATCAAAAATTCTTTTGCTCATGGCCCAAATACTAAGCCCAAAATTCATTTTTCCTAAAATCCTTTTACAATGGGCTTAGAAACAAAATTATTTTCATCCAACCTTTTCTTACAAAGAGCTTGCAAATTATTTAGGTCAATTAAGAAATATCAAAAATCAATTGTGAGCCTAGTTTATACTATGAGTAATTAATCATGGGCTTGTTTTTGGCATGACTCACTAGTTACTTTTTCAAGTGAGAAATCTACTTATAATAAACCTCCTAATTTAGTTTTAATCCATTATAACATAAAAGCTACATTAGTTGGTTAAATGGATTAAAACCCAATTAATGGGAATTATTATGAGTTGATTTCCATTTTTGAAAATATAACTATTGGTTGAAACGTCTGAGGGAATTATTCGAAAGCAAGATACCCCATGCTGATATTTTGTTAACCATTTACCTAGGAAAAGAGACTCGCCTTTCATGTGCGGATGTAATAAGTGTTGTCCCAAGATGGCAACCAAGAGGGGGGGTGAATTGGTTTCACCAAGAAATAATGACAATTAAAAAACTCAACAAACTAGAAATGCGGAATAGAGGGATGGTTGAGTAATGAAAGAAAGAAAGAACACACAAGATTTATAGTGGTTCGGATTTACTTCAATCCTACATCCACTTCCTTAACAACTTGTTAAGGTTCCACTAATCTTTGAAGTTTTTACAAGCTCACTTCCAACTTTGGTGCTTTCAAAAGTTCACACCTAACTTCACAAGTGTTTTTCTAAGGCTTACACTCAAGAACCTTTAAAGGAATTTTTAAGGCTCACTCTCACAACCCAAACAAGATTTTTACAAGGCTTACTCTCACAACCCAAGTGTTTTTCCAAGCTCACACTCAAACTTATACAATGGTGTTTTCAATGCTTACACCTAACATTCATTACAATTCAAATGTAATTTTAAGTAAAAGAAAGTTTGTTGCTTGGCTATGAAATTCTTTTTTTCTTGCTTCTTATCATATTCTTTTCTTATAGAAGCACTGTATTTATATCCAATGTGGTCTTACTAGCCGTTATTAATAGTAAGAATAAAGTCTTGGCAGTTTAGACCTTCTTTATTAAATTGTCCGAAGCATTTTGCGATCGTCCTTCATATAAGGATGGTCGCGCTATTGCCATACGTGGTCGTCCTTGTACAAGGTACGGTCACTGAATTTAAAAAAGCTTCAACGGTCAAATTTGAGTGCTCTGCAGCAGGAATCTTGCCCATGCTGTGGTTGTCGGGACGGTCGCGCATCACAAAGGTGCGGTCACCCTTTTTGAATGTTGAAGTGGGTTTATAACGGTCATCACACGTGTCATTCTTTGACAGGGCAGAAAAGATGTCCGCCAAAATATGAATGTCGTGGTGGCCCTAGGTAACATCTTGCAGTCAAAGTGAGATACTCGTGTCAAACTTTTGGACGCACCTGAGGACGCGAACACTACTGTTTCTTTAAGCAAATTCTTCTTGAATTGGTAGAGCAGTCGTGAATATAAATGGGCGGTCGCTAAAGTGATAAGCGAGGCTGTATCATTCGTCGTTCTAGTCACCGTGAACCTTACTGTGATTAGAATGTTTTGAGTTCCTTGGGTAGTGGTCGTCCATAACTTGGGACGGTCGCTCTTCATTAAGTGCGGTCGTTACTGAGGTCGGGTTTCTGACCGCGAAACCTACTGTGATAAGGTTTCATCCTTTAATTGAATGGTGCGGTCGTATTCAGGTTTGGTGCGACCGCTATAAGTGTTCTGTTCAGCTTTATTTGAAGTAACCTAAGCCTGCAACAAGATTCTCCAAACACATGTTAAATGGATCATTCAATTTGAGTTGTCAAGGATCAAAATTGAGATCATTTGTTTAACAATCTCCCCCATTTTGACTTTGACAATTCAAATGGAATGATAAAAAAAATAATAAGTCTAAAATGCTCCCCCTTAACATATGCATGAATCATGGTTAAGTATATCTTGGTGCATTGATATTATTTGATCACAATCATTCCAAGTTTCAAGTTGTTTACTATTTCTCCCCCATTGTCATAGGCAAATTGCATAATAAAAAGCAAGAAGTAAACATATCAAGCTACAAATAGAGGAAAGTAAACATCTTGTTTATTAAAAGATAAAGGAAAGTTAACATATTAAGCTACAAATATATAGAAAACATATTAAGCAACAAACATAATAACATCTTGAAAATGTAAGCTATTCAGAATCATCATCCTCATCTATCCCTTCTTCTACTAAAGGAGCTTTTCCTTTATCAAGAGGAGCAACAGAGGTAGAGCTAGTGCTAATGGACTCTCCTTCTTCAGGAAGGCTTTGTGTATGATCACTTATATCCCAATCTTCAAGATAGCATTGAGGCAAGTCCAGTTTGCCTTACATATCATAGAGACCATGATGCATGTGAGATATAAGGTCGATTCTCTTGTTCAAGTGATGGAATCTCTTGGAGACACTTTTCTTGAATCTAGAGAATTTCCTGGAGAGAGATTTGATAGCATTGAGGATGAGTTGTGTAGAGGATGAGGTAGTTTCTTAAGTAGCTTTTGATGAAGCAGCTTTTGGAGGTAATTCCACAGCAACTTCCAGAGAGTCTCCCTCTTTCTCAATTGTGTACCTTGGCCTTTTCTTTTGTCTATCCACAACTCCTTTTTTTACCAAAATAATACACATATGTACCTTCAATTTTCCTTACACATCCAGCATGTTCTAGATAGTCAATAGTGATAGCACTAGAGGCAAGATTGAAAGGGTTTCTCAATGTAGCTAAGTTCAGATCATTTAGTAGGTTCAGGTGCCTAGCTATTTGATTTATTTGTGAGGATAAGAAGAAAGTTCCAGTTCTTATAACTGCATGATGATAGAGGGTGTCAATCAAGAACTTGGTTGTGTTCATTTGGATGTTGTGGGTGAAAGTATATAAAAATATGAGGTCTCTTTTTGTTACCTTTTCATTCCCATCGGCTCTTTGATGGATGGTGTAGGTGATAATCCTATGAAGCATCCAATGGGTGAGGGATTTGATGTGTCTGGCTTTTGATTCTTTTTCAAAGGATGTTTCCACAGAAATTTCTTGCCAGAATGCAGAGAGAGTTTGATTGGAAAAGGTTTGATCGTTGTAGGAGGTTATACCATCAGCAGGAAAGTCCCAAATTTTGCCAAAGTCTTCTAGGGTTAAGGCTTGGTATTGATCAAATAGCTTAAATCTAACCCCATACCATCCCAGTGCAGAGTTAGCACTCTTCTCTATTTGGAAAGACATAAGGAATTCCTTGCTTAAACTGGAATAACCTACCGCCTCAAGAAATACAAGCTTTCTCCATCCAAGAACATCTAATAATCTTTCAATCTCGTCCTTGATATTCAGGGCAAAGAGCATCTCACCAAAAGGAGATTTGGTTCCCTCAACTTTCTTTCTCTTTGGCATGGCATACCTCACATCTTCCTCAGAGGTTTGGTGGTGAGGTATGTGAATTTTCTCACCTCTTCTAGACTGTGGAGGAGATGGAGGATCATCTATTGGTTCTCTTATAGTGATTCCTGAAGATCTATTTGCTTTTCCTTTTACTTTGGAGGTTGTCTTCTTTTTGGGAGCCATTAGGATAGGAAGAAAAAGAAGAAAACTGGAAAACAGAGGGTGTTTTGAGAAGCAGATGATTTTGAGAGGATTTTCATGATTTAGAGGACAAATTATATGTTGTAATAAGCAAAATATCGAAGAAACTGATGTATCATACTCTTAAATAGAAGAAATTAAGAAGATAGTCGTTTATGACTGTTGAAAGTTAAGAGTTGCGACCTGTCACATAGCCAATGGTTACAAAATTTCGAGCAGAGTGTACAGAGTGTGGTCGCAGATTCAAAAGGGTGCGATCGCGAAATGTGGTCTAGCGACCATTAGCAGGATCAGTGTGCTCGCGGGTGAAGAAACTGTCTGTAACGGTCGAAACTGTTCAAATTATTGCGTCAGTGCACAAATTTTCTCGACTGCGCACAGAGATTTTTGTTTGAATGAATCTGGCAGACGAGATAGCGATCGCTAAGGACACTGGAGCGAACGCGACTGACTTAGAAATGAAAGAGTCAAGGAAAGATGGAGGAATTTTCTAATGTTTAGGCAAAAAAAATTTTATGCACATAGAAACTTCATTGATAGGCAATTTTTTTTTATTAATTCAATGTGATTCCATCAATCATTCCTAAATTAAGTTTAATGAAGTTAAGTTTATCTTCATTCAAGGGTTTTGTAAATATATTAGCAAGTTGATTTTGTGTATCTATAAATTCTAGGATTATATTCTGATTTTGTACATTTTCTCTCAAGAAATGATGTCTAATATCTATATGTTTGGATCTAGAGTGTTGGATAGGATTTTTAGACAAATTGATGGCATTAGTGTTGTCACATTTAATGGAGATATTGTTAAATACTTTACCATAGTCAAGCAATTGTTGTTTCATCCATAATACTTGTGTGCAACAAAAACATGCTGCAACATATTCGGCTTCCGTTGTGGATAAAGCAACCGATGCTTGTTTCTTACTATGCCAAAAACTAGACAATTACCAAGAAAGTGACATGCTCCTGTAGTGCTCTTCCTATCTAAGATACTACCAGCATAATCTGCATCTGAAAAGCCTATGATATGAAATGATGTGTTTTTAGGATACCAAAGTCCTAAATGCATTGTACCACTCAAATATTTCAAAATTCTCTTAGTGGCATTCAAGTGTGATTCTTCAGGACAAGTTTGAAATCTAGCACAAAGACATACACTATACATTATATCAGGTCTAGAAGCGGTTAAGTAAAGTAGTGATTCGATGATACCTCGATATTTCTTCTCATCTACTGCTTTACCATTTTCATCTTTACCTAATTTCAAGGATGTGCTCATAGGAGTTTTACTAGTTTTGCAGCCATCCATTCCAAATTTCTTGATGAGTTCTTTTGTATATTTGGATTGGTTGATGAAGATCCCATCTTCACATTCCTTGACTTGCAGTCCAAGGAAGAACTTGAGTTCACCCATCATGCTCATTTCAAATTCCCTAGTCATACAAGAAGTGAATTCTTTGCACAAGGCTTCATTAGTAGCTCCAAATATTATGTCATCCACATAAACTTGTACAATTAAAATGTTATGCTTGTCCTTTTTAACAAAGAGAGTTGTGTCTACTTTTCCTTTTGAAAAACCATTTTCAAGTAAATATGCACTAAGTTTATCATACCAAGCTCTTGGTGCTTGTTTCAATCCATATAAAGCTTTGGTAAGTTTGAAAACATGATCAGGAAATTTGTAGTTTTCAAAACCAGGAGGTTGTTCTACATAAACTTCTTCTCTTATAAGTCCGTTTAGAAATGCACTTTTAACATCCATTTGAAAGAGTTTAAAATTCATGTGACATGCAAAAGCAAGTAATATTCTAATAGCTTCTAATCTGGCTACAGGGGCAAAAGTTTCATCATAGTCAATACCTTCTTCTTGATTATAGCCTTTGGCTACCAATCTTGCTTTATTTCTAACAATGTGACCATTTTCATCAAGCTTATTCCTATAGACCCATTTGCATCCTATTATAGAGTGATCTGTAGGTCTAGGAGTAAGTTTCCAAACATTATTTCTTTCAAATTGATTAAGTTCATCTTGCATTGCGGTTATCCAATTTTCATCATTTAAAGCCTCCTCAACAGTCTTTGGCTAAATTTGAGAAACAAAAGCAAAATTAACTTCTATATGATTAATTTTAGATCTAGTAATTACTCCCTTAGATGTTTCTCCAAAGATGAGTTCCTTAGGATGGTCTTTCTTGTATTGCCAATCCTTAGGTAGATCTTGAGTCTTTTCTTCAAGTTCATATTGATTGATCTTTGGAGCATCAATAGATTCAAGAGGTTCAAGAGTACCAATAGAACCAATGGAGCCAACGCCAAGAATTTTACCTTTAGCATTGTTTCCAAAAGTTACATTACCTCCATGTTTGTAGGTAATACTTGTAAAGAGCTTTGCATTCCCAGTCATATGCCTTGAGCATCCACTATCCACAAGCCATGTGCTTTCGTTGATAGAAGATTTTAGGCATACCTGCAAGGCAATAGTGATCATCTTCTTTTAGGTACCCACATGAATTTGGGTCCTTGATGGTTAGTAGTAAAAGTGCCTTCTAACTTGAGATGAGCCTTTCTTATATAACAAGAAAAATTTTTCTGTCTGAATTTCATGCAATATGTGCATTGCTATGGCATTCTATACTTCTGCATTTTTCTTTTTATATTTAACGTATTATGCATACAACTACACGTATGTGATTTCTGTTGTGCAAGTTTAGTGTACAAAAATGCATAATTATTTTTGGCTTTATTTCCTAGTGAACCATAAGAAGTTCTTTTGGTACTTTTAGACTTGGTGCAAGCATCTTTGATATGAACATCAGAGATTTCAATTGTAGATGCTTTTACAAATGTTGGTTTGCTTGGTGCAATGTTGGTTGAGCCATTGAATCCTAATCCATATTTTAAGGAAGGTGATCTTTGGTTATTAATTAATGTGTTTAATGCTTCCTTTCCTTTATGAAATCTGGAAATTGATTCTTTTAGTTCTTTTAGTTCATGCTTCAATGTTTCATTTTCTTTAATAACTTTTTCTAAGTCATGTGAGTTTTTATTTAACTCTCCTATCGTATTCATCAAGTGTTCATTTGAGGTTTTTAATTCTAAGGTAGAGTTCTTTAAGCATATAAAATCCTTTTCTAACTTAGAGTTTTTCTCTTTATAGAGCATCATTTTAGAAAAATATTTTTCTATTTTAAAGTTCATGTGCTCAATCAAATCACTATCATCTATATCATTTATATCATTATGTGCTACTAGATCAAAGGATTGAGTACTTACCTCATTGGAGTCATCTTTAATAGCCATAAGACACAGATTTGCAATTCCTTCTTCTTCTTCTTCTTCACTTGAAGAAGAGTCATCCCATGTGGCTTTGAGAGACTTTTTCTTTTCTTTATCCCATTTCCTTTTGTTCTTTAATTTGAAATAATCTGATTTAATGTGACCAGTTTTTCCACATTCATAGCACTTTACCTCATTTTTCTTTTCTTTATCTTTGAAGGAGAATTTTGGAAGTGTACCTTTGTTTGCTTGTAATCTTTTCTTCCTTTTCCATTCATTGATTCTTTTTTAGAACATTGCCATTTCATCTTCATCATCAGTACCTTCATTGCTTGAGCTCTCAACTTCTTTGATTTCTTTGAGTGCAATTGGTTTTCTCTTTTCTTTTTCACCTTGATCTTCTTCTTTCTCACTGTGTAGCTCAAATGTGAGTAGTTTACCAACTAGCTCGTCGGTTCTTAATGTGCTGAGATCATGAGCTTCTTCTATGGATGATACTTTTGATTCAAAGTTTTTTCTAGCTCTTAAGGCTCTCAAGATTTTACTGTTTACATCACCTTGATCATTTACCTTGCCATACTTCTTTAGTTCATTGACAATAGCAAGCAAGCGATTGGTCATGTCGGTGACATTTTCATTTGATTTCATCTTGAATAGCTCATACTCATGGACATGCATTTGTTTCTTGGTAAATCTAACTTGAGTAGTACCTTCATGGTAGTTTTCGAGTGTTTTCCAAATGCAATGTGCACAAGTTAAATGTTGAACTCTTCCACCTTCTTATCTTGAAATGGAATTCATCAAGATGGAAGCGGCTCTATTGTTCTTGAATCGATCTTTGACATTGCTAGTTGACCATTGTGCTTTGGGAAGTGGAACTTGAATACCGTCAGCTTCATAAGTGGGAGGTTTCCACTCACTTTCCACGAAATCCCATAGTTCAATCCCTTCATTGTCTAGAAACAAATACAATTTGTGTTTCCAGTATGAATAATCAGTTCCATCAAAGTAGGTTCTAAGAATAGTGTTGAGATTTCCATGAGAGTTTGATGAAGAAGAAGTTACCATAGTGGATCAAATTTCACAATTAAGTTTAAGAAATCTCAGGCTCTGATACCAATTGTTGACCCAAGATGGCAACCAAGAGGGGCGGTGAATTGGTTTCCTCAAGAAATAATGATAATAAAAAACTCAACAAACTAGAAATGCGGAATAGAGAGATGGTTGAGTAAAGAAAGAAAGAAAGAACACACAAGATTTATAGTGGTTCGGATTTACTTCAATCCTACATCCACTTCCTTAACAACTTGTTAAGGTTCCACTAATCTTTGAAGTTTTTACAAGCTCACTTCCAACTTTGGTGTTTTCACAAGTTCACACCTAACTTCACAAGTGTTTTTCTAAGGCTTACACTCAAGAACCTTTAAAGGAGTTTTTAAGGCTCACTCTCACAACTCAAACAAGAGTTTTACAAGGCTTACTCTCACAACCCAAGTGTTTTTCCAAGCTCACACTCAAACTTATACAATGGTGTTTTCAATGCTTACACCTAACATTCATTACAATTCAAATGTAATTTTAAGTAAAAGAAAGTTTGTTGCTTGGCTATGAAATTCCTTTTTTCTTGCTTCTTATCATATTCTTTTCTTATAGAAGCACTGTATTTATAGCCAATGTGGTCTTACTAGCCGTTATTGATAGTAAGAATAAAGTCTTGGCAGTTTAGACCTTCTTTATTAAACTGTCCGAAGCATTTCGCGGTCGTCCTTCATATAAGGATGGTCGAAATATTGCCATACGCGGTCGTCCTTGTGCAAGGTATGGTCGCTGAATTTAAAAAAGCTTCAACGGTCGAATTTGAGTGCTCTGCAGCAGGAATCTTGCCCATGCTGTGGTTGTCGGGATGGTCGCACATCACAAAGGTGCGGTCGCCCTTTTTGAATGTTGAAGTGGGTTTATAATGGTCATCACACGTGTCATTCTTTGACAGGGCAGAAAAGATGTTCGCCAAAATATGAATGTCGCGGTCGCCCTAGGTAACATCTCGCGGTCAAAGTGAGATACTCACGTCGAACTTTTGGACGCACCTGAGGATGCGAACACTACTGTTTCTTTAAGCAAATTCTTCTTGAATTGGTAGAGCGGTCGCGAATATAAATGGGTGGTCGCTAAAGTGATAAGCGAGGCCGTATCATTCGCCGTTCTAGTCACCGCGAACCTTACTGTGATTAGAATGTTTTGAGTTCCTTGGGTAGCGGTCGTCCATAACTTGGGACGGTCGCTCTTCATTAAGTGCGGTCGTTACTGAGGTCGAGTTTCTGACCGCGAAACCTACTGTGATAAGGTTTCATCCTTTAATTGAATGGTGCGGTCGTATTCAGGTTTGGTGCGACCGCTATAAGTGTTCTGTTCAGCTTTATTTGAAGTAACCTAAGCCTGCAACAAGATTCTCCAAACACATGTTAAATGGATCATTCAATTTGAGTTGTCAAGGATCAAAATTGAGATAATTTGTTTAACAATAAGGTTGGAAGGAACGTCCTATTTTTCCTTTTTTGTCTATTGTTTATGCATACATGCATACATGCATACATTTGCATCTCATATCATCAATCCTCTCTGGCTCACAGCCCTGGATTATGATAGTTCAAAAGCTTACGATCATCCGACCTACGCCGGAGATGTAGTATCTAGCAACGACTCAATCACTTGTTCACCAAAAATAATGGATCCCTAACAAATTCAAAGAATGGTGGATGATGCCCTTAACGCCAAAATGGAAGAAATAAAAGATGTCCTAGCACAGACCATGAAGAACCAATTGACTGCAATCTTAGAAAATCATGCTGAAGCATCTGCTGGCACTAAGAAGTCAAAGGACAAAGGGAAGACTAAAGTTAGTGAAGTGGTTTTTGCTGACGAAAAGGTGATCATTGACGATGATGATGATTGAGCTCAATACTACCAAGATCCTCAAGACAAGAAGAAAGAACCGAAGATTGTTGAAAGATCAACTATGGAGAAGACTGAAACTTCTGATATTGAAAAGATGATTACTGATCTAGAAAAGAAATTTGAGAAGAAATTGAAAACCGAGGAAATGTCTGAAGTTGACAAATTATTTGAGCTAGATGAAGTTCCATACAAATTCAAGATGCCATCTTTCACAAAGTTTGATGGAACTGAAAATCCACATCTCCATGTAAAGCAGTATATCACTGCTATGCAGTCTGCTCGAGCTACTAAGGCTCAGACTCTAAGGTACTTCATACTCTCATTGGACCTGTTATCCAAAATTAGTTCAATACCTTGGAAGAAGAAACACAAAAGAGTTGGGATCTGCTTTACAAAGCCTTCATCCAACAATATGGGTATAATGTCGAGATGGAAGTTACCTTAATGGAAGTGGAGTCTATTAGGCAAAGGTCAAATGAGAATTTTATGGATTATGTGAAGGGATGGAGAAACAAGGCCTCTTTACTCAAGAAGAGGCCCGATGAATCCGATCAAATAAGGATGATCGTGAGAGGTGTCCTGCCCAATCTCCGTGAAAGGATGTCTCACACCCTTATAAGTGATTTCAAAGATCTTCTCCAAGCTGGTCTGCAAATTGAAGAGTGGGAAAAAGAGAAGAATTTCTTTTCAATAAAAAGGAATGAGAAAGGGAACTACCAGTCAGGCAATCAAAGCACACAAAAAGAAGTTGATGTTAATGCCACTAGTCAAGGAGGAATGAGGCAGTTTTCAGAATTAGGGAAGCCACTGTCTTGGGTTCTCAATAAGCTACAAAAGAAGGGACTATTACAGCCATTAGCCCCTCGACCTGTGCCAAATCCTTTACCCCCAAAATTTGATACTAAGGCCTTTTGTCAATTTCATTAGACTCAAGGACATGAGACTGATAGATGTACCTGATTGAAGCATGAGATCCAAAATCTAATCGATAGTGTTAAGCTACCGGAGCTGGAAAAGCCCAATACCAGTCCTTTGCCTAAGTTTGGAAGAGTACCTTCACCGGAAACCTTCATGGTGGGAAAGGGATTGGAAGAAGATTTTGTTTTACATCCTTTCAAGATGGGGATATTGAAGGTGTGAAAGGGAAAGAAGCTTAACTCAATGAACTTTCCTTAGCTTGAATGTTGCTTTTCAATTTTACTTTCTTTAATATTTAATTGGAACTATCGTGTTTTTAAAATTTAAATTTGTTTGAATAAATTACTTTTATCAAAAATTTTGTTGGTCTTTATTCATTTTGGTGCTCAACTGATGAGGAATCTAGCTTGATAATTCACAAATTAATATATTTATGCATCATGACTTGAATGACTTTACTAGGTGAGGGAATTGCTCTATAGCATTGAGTTGTGTATGCTTACATAGAGAGGGCTCCTGCATAATTACCTTTGTCTAGGTCCTAGTCAGTCTTAGAACATGCTTTGACAAACTTTCGAGGCGAAATTGCAACTTTACTTATTTAAGAGAGAAATGATCTAGGCATTGTTTGGTTAGCCAACAACTAGTATCCACCCTATTAGATATCAATCCCTAGTTGTCGCTTTGAGCCTTCGTAAAATTTTAGCTTTCTTTTCATTGGCATATAACCCCAACAACCTACCCTGAGCTGTTGTGATACTCTTGACAAGTCTTATGATCACTAAGATGAAGAGGTAAGAAGATCAAAGCAAGAAATGAATAGTCAAGACCATGAAGATAATTGAAGTTCTCAAGACCATAAGGGTAGTTGAAGTTCTCAAGACCATAAGGGTAGTTGATGTTTTGAAGACCATAAGGATAGTTGATGTTCTCAAAACCATAAGAGTAGTTGAATTTCACTTACTATCTCCAATATATCAAGACAACATTGACATCGGAGTAACAAATGATTTATTCCTGTTAAAGAAGATTTATGTCACTCCACTCATCCATTATTGGAAGCCCAAGTTGGTACAAACAAGACAACTCTTTTAGAGCTAAAACTAAACAAAAAACAAACAAACAAACAAAAAAGAGAAGAAAAAACAAAAGAAACAAAAAAGAGAAGAAAAAAGGAAAAGAGAAAAAAAAAAGAGGAAAAAAGATAAACCTAAAAAGGTGGTTCAAAAGGCCAACTGAGTTTTCTTTTACCTAAAGCAGCAAAAGGCTTCAATTTGGTTCATAAGGACATTTTGACTTGAATTGGTCCAACCCAACCAAAGATTCAATAAACATTAAAGAAAAAGGAGAAAGACCACTCAGTTCTTGAAAGTTCTATACTTGACAATCCTACAAGAAAGAAGGGCAAAACGATAAAAGAAAGGGAAGAGTAAGGAAAGAGAAAGAAAAGGGAAGAGTAAGAAAAATAAAGAGGAAAGAAAAGGGAAAAGAAGAAAAGAAACGAATTTGGGTCTTAAACTATTTGCAAGGGCAAAGACTGTCCTAATCAAGATCCAAATTAATGCCAAGAAGATAGAAGGAATTTGGAGTCTAGAAAGATTGCTCCCAACTGTCTAAATTTCCAACAAGAAATTTGTAGTGTGAAGGTTTATCCATTGTGTCACACCAGCTCCAATCTCAAAATGGCCTTCACTTAAACCTGTGTCCCTCATAGACCCCATTTCAAGCCTATCAAAGACTTGTTGATCTCTCTTGGTAGGTAGAGTCTATTAGTGGAGATAGTTTCAATAAGCATGCATATGAGATAGACAATATTTAGACTCAATGAGACCTTTGGCCGAGTAATGTGTATGTGCCTATCTGAAGTGCAACAATTCTTGCTTAAATAGAAATGATTCGCGAGTTTAGTACGGTAACTAGGGTTGTCAAGTTATAGATGTGTTAATTTGGAAAAAATCAAGTCCTGAGGTACATTGACATTAATTTGGCAAAGCCAACATTTGATTCAAAAATTCAAAAAAAAAAAAGAGTTTTGTCATACGAAGCCTTCAAGTTAAGGGAAGTATGTTGAACCTCCAAAGGACATATTGGGCAAAGGAAATTATTATTGGGAAGGTCATGAACAAGCTATCAACCGACATGCTGAAATATAGTTTAAAATTGATGCATCCCTGACTCTGCTGCTTAGGGTCTCCACCACTCATGTTTTCAACATCTTGAAGATAAAAGCCACAAATGCAAAAGCTTTCGATCATTCTAATGCAAGACTTGAACAAGCGTCAAAATGGAACCAATGAGAACACTTCTACTGATCACCTCGGTCTGTGAGTCGATGGAACAACTGTAAGTATTATTCATGCATATCATGCATACATGAGCATATCACATCGCACTTTCTTGTCTTGTATTGTCTATTCCTTGTCAAAATGAATAGCAAACACCCTGCGAAGTAAAGAATCAAAAGAAGATATCAAATCAGGGGGGCATAGAAGGCCCATTACCAGAGAAAGTTCCAGTAATTTTACAAAGAGAAGAAATGCGTGCTTTTGAGAAGAACAAGACGAAATACAAACGTCAATCAAAGCCCGCATAGAAAAATTATGGGTTTGGGCCTACACAGGGGCAAAGTTTCTCCTTTTCAATTTTTTGAGTCTATATAAAAAATATTTTCAAACTCACTTACAAATATTTTGCCACGAAGGGGGCAAGGAGACGATATAAGGTCCAATTAAAAATAGCTGAATTTTTGCAAAAAGGAAGAACAAAAAGAATGGAACATTAGAACTATCAAAGAAAGGATGACGCAAATGACAAAAGATCAGTCTAGCTAGAAGAGCTGAAGCCAATATAAGACTTAATCTCTAATGGATGAAGATCCAGTTTAAAGGATGAAGATCCATTTTCAAGGGTGAAGACCCGATTTCCAAGGATGAAGATCCACTTTCAAGAGTGAAGACCCGATGTCCAAAGGATGAAGATCCATTTTCAAGGGTGAAGACCCGATCTCAAAGGATGAAGATCCATTGCAAGGGTGAAGAAATGATCTCAAAGGATGAAGATCCATTTTCAAGGGTGAAGACCCGATCTCAAAGGATGAAGATCCATTTTCAAGGGTGAAGACCAGATCTCAAAGGATGAAGATCCATTTGCAAGGGTGAAGATCCGATCTCAAAGGATGAAGATCCATTTTTAAGGTCAAGGGTGAAGACCCGATTTCAAAGGATGAAGATCCATTTTCAAGGGTGAAGACCTGATGTCCAAAGGATGAAGATCCATTTGCAAGGGTGAAGACCCAATCTCAAAGGATGAAGATCCATTTGCAAGGCTGAAGACCCGATCTCGAAGGATGAAGATCCATTTTCAAGGGTTAAGACTCGACCTCAAAGGATGAAGATCCATTTTTAAGGGTGAAGACCCGATCTCAAAGGATGAAGATCCATTTTTAAGGGTGAAGACCCCATCTCAAAGGATGAAGATCCATTTTCAAGGATGCAGACCCGATCTCAAAGGACGAAGATCCATTTTCAAGGGTGAAGACCTGATCTCAAAGGATGAAGATCCATTTTCAAGGGTGAAGACCCGATCTCAAAGGATGAAGATCCATTTTCAAGGGCGAAGACCCGATCTCAAAGGTTGAAGATCCATTTTCAAGGATGAAGACCCAATCTCAAAGGATGAAGATCCATTTTGAGGGTGAAAAACCGCAATGCATAGAATAACCGGAGTAGTCAGACTTCTCAAATGATAAAAGGTCAATCAAACTCAGTCTCGGGTCCAAGCACCCACATTAAATTCAATATCGGGTCCAGAAGCCAAATTACCCTTAGGTCCAGAACCTAGAATCTTTTCTAAGTCCAGAACTTAGCTAGGGTCCAGAACCCAAGTTTTCCTTAGGTCCAGAACCTAGAATCTTTTTTAAGTCTAAAACTTAGCTCGGGTCTAGATCCCAAATTTTCCTTAGGTCCAGAACCTAGAATCTCTTCTAAATGTCTATTAGCTCGGGTCCAGAACCCAAATTTTCCTCAAGTCATTTCTAAGTCCAAAACTTAGCTCGGGTCCAGAACCAAAATTTTCCTTCTGTCCAGAACCTAGAATCTCTTCTAAGTCCAAACTTAGCTCGGGTCCAGAACCTAAATTTTTCTTAGGTCCAGAACCTAAAATTATGCTTAGGTCCAGAACCTAAAATTATCCTTGAGTCCAGAACTCGAACCGGGTCCAGAACCTATGTAACACCCCATCTTAGCCTACGTTTATAGACCAAGATGGACTGTTATCTCATGGTGGTTGTGTCTTAATATTTTATTTAGCCAATTTTAAGTACAGATTTTAAAAATTTTTTTGCCATAACCTCCCCTAAAAATGGAGGTCCCAAGTGTCGCCAAAACTGATTCTTTAATTTTTGAAAAACATTTTGTTTCACAATTCAACTCAAGCACACTCCCAATAATCCACCCTTATAACCTCAACTACAATCCTGCAAGAAGAAGTCACACTTCTATACTTGCATACATAAGTGCTAAACCCAAATAAGATTTATTAGATTACTAGCAGTGTACGTATTCTAGCTTTTCAGTATAATACATTTATTTGCTAGATCATACAAGCTTATGTACATGCCATATTGCTACAATCCATCATATCCAAACTCCTATCCAAAGTAGTAGTCAAGGCCAGCTGCGCAGGACATGCTGCAATCTCGTCTCCTCGTTTAACCTACGAGTTTAGAGGGAAACTAAACTCACTAAGCAATTGCTTAGTGGGTACTTAAATCATTGCAATAAATAAATAAAATGAAAGAATGATTTGAACATACCTTTATATACTTTAAATACTTGAAAGGAATACATATAAAACACAGATGGTAAAAAGGATTGACTGAATAATTTGAATTTAAATCATTTTTCTTGCTTTTATCATTTTGGTTGCTCTACTGGTTTAACATAACATCAGTGGATAAGGAAGGGTCATGATAAACATATCTCGTCATGATCATATTTCATTATCTTTCATCATAATTCTTGCACATGTGCCAATGGCCATTATCATTGCATCATTGATCATGTCATTGTAATCATCGGCCTTCAGCCGGAATATCATATCATGTCATAAGTAGTACTGTAGTAATAGTATGATGCATCATACCCTTATCTCAAGGGTTCTGATATACCAAGTAGAGCATAAATAATTTATTAAATTACTTTGGTCATGATATTCAATAGGTCATGATTTTTCCATAATGCAAATATTACTAGGATAACTTCTCATGATGCCTTTCTGATTATTCCAAACCCCTTTCGTGTCATTTTAAATGATATAACATCAATCTATATCATACTATTCAAGTTTTAACACATTTAGAAAAATGACCAAATGAATAGTAGCACGGTGCGTAAAATCGGCAACGCAATGGCGCGAGACAACTAAATAGTAAAATCTGTTTTTACTGCTGAAAATCAGTCAACTTGGCAATAGTTTTGACCAAGTAAACAACCTTATTTTTGGATGAATTTCTTCAGGAAAACACTTTCATAAGTTAACTAAATTCATGTAAAATTTTGTCGAAAAATTCTTTCGTTTGCCCCTTCAACGGACTGCCCAAAATGAAAGCTGCAGAATGGTGCCCAAAAGGGACCATTCGGCCAAATTTTCAAAATTTGAGGGAAATTCATTTTTTTTTTTTTGCAAAATTGATTTTTAGACTCCTTTTGTGATACCATTGAAAGACTAAGGGTCCCTCTTTCAAAAATCAAACTAAAGGAGTGATTAAAAGTTCATCAAAGTTTATGGATAATTGAGCAAAGTTTAGCTAGTTTGTTTTGTTTTCATTCTTTTCACAATCAATTGATTACAAATGGTTCAAGAGCACTTTCCCACATATTTACCACACATAATAACATTATTTCAAAACCATTTCAAAAGTCCCATAATGCAAAATATGTGAATTAATTGAAAAGGCAATGATTTAAGTACCAAACCTTAATACTATTAATTCCCCTTTGCTTTTCCTTCTTCTCCTTCCTTAATCTTTGTTTATTTGCTTTATCCCTTGCTTGTCCTATTCTTTCTTCCCTTCATCTTCTTTATCCCTTTGATTTCCTATAATTTTCATAACTTCCATAATAAGAACATGATAAAAACCATATGTTCAAGCCTTGGTTCTTGCTATCTAAGGCTACTAATAACCATTAATTCATTAATTTTACATGTATGAATCATTTAATCTAATTTTTCTTCACTTTCTTAACTTTCCCATAATCTTCCCAACTTTTATTTCATTGATAACTTGAAAACTATCAATCAAATGAATAAACTAAAGCTAGAATTGGAATCCTTACCTTAAAATTAAGCTTTTCCTTCCAAAAATCCATTTGAACACTTGAAAAATTCCTTCCCTTTTTTTTGGTGGAGAGAATTCGGCCATGCCTCTCAAAAATGGAGAGAAAATGTGTCCTTAGTTCTTTAATCATCCTTCTCTCCCTTTTTATATTTTTCCATTTTCCATTTATTTAATTAATTTCATTTTGGAGGGTTAAGATGTAACCACCACAAAAGTAGTTTTAACTAGGATGGTGCCATATGGAGGGTTAAGATTAATCCAACCCAAAAGTGTTTTTAAACAAGATTTTGCCATGTGTCCTTTTCTAGAAAATTACTATGCCATGTGTCCCTTTTCTAGAAAATGGGTGGAAGTGAAAAGACCAAAATACCCTTCAATGGAAGGTTTTGCCTTTTCTTTGTAACCGGGTGGTTTTACGATGCGTAAAATGTACCGTTCTCCTCCTTTCAACCTCTAGTTTCCATTTCCGACATTCATTCTTGATTTTGAGCTAATTTATAAAAATTACGCTCATGCCTTTGACTTTTGTAAAAATTCCCTTTAGGTCCTTACGTGATTCGGGTCTCCACTTAGGTTCATTTTTCAACATCGATCACTGCGGAGTCCTTCCGTTTACTTCGGATACCTTTACGTGTCTTGTTTTCCAGTGTATAAATTATTATCACAAGAATGACGAAAATACCCTTGGTCGAGAATCCACTGTATCTCTCAAACTATGCATTTTCGGGAAAAACAGTGGTGTTCCATTTCGACCCAATTTTTCTCTACTTTTCATCCTTAGAGTCTGTTATATGCACTATTAAGAACCTCCAGTACAACTTTTGAAAATTATAGTTACCTCCCCAAAACTTTTTGAAATTACAGTCACCTCCCCAAAACTTTTACAATCTTTTCAGTTAGGTCCTTTTTGTCCTATAAAGCTTCCTTTCACTTTGTGTTCTTTGGTGGTTACTCGGGATGGCTCCTCTTACTGTACGCGGATATACTGTACATGGATATACTATACATATGTACAAATTTGGTCGTGACAACCTAAAACTTCAAACATATCAAAAATTAAGTTTTATTGCTTTTCACTCTCTTTCACTAAAGTCTCAGATCATTCAAGCAGGGGGCAAACTGTAGACCCTTAATTTTTGACCCAGTTCGGTCTAATATATTTTAGTTAGTTAAAAATAATTTTTATGGTATCTTGATTTATTTTAATATTTATTTTAGTAAAAAATGGTGAAGTGAATAAAAAATCAAAAATAATAAAAAATAAAAAATAACAAAAAAAATCGGCGAGGGCCCGTGGGCATAACTCCCTACCGTAGCCAGCTGCGGCAACTTTTTTGCCAGTGTAATTTTTCAGTAGTAGTTTTTTTTTTCCAGCGCAATTTTTTCACAGCAGTTTTTTTTTGCCAGAGAAATTATTCCGACGCAAATTTTTTGAAACCTAATACAATTAGGTTTCGGTTTCCATTTCTTTATGAATGATATATGTCGTGAGTAACTAGAATTAATCATAGAATTCCTCTATAAATAAGGACTAAAACAACATAAAAAGGGGGTGAAAAAATTGAAATTTGGAGGAGAAAATTGAAACCGAAACTGAGGAGGAAAAGCTTTGAATCAATCTAATTTTTTAAGAGAGCAAGCAAGCAATTCAACCCATCAAAGGCAACAAAGCTTGTCTTTGACCTTGTTCATCCAATAAGCAATTTTGGTGTAACCTACGAATGAAGGTTTGAATTCTTAATTTCTTTTTATTTCTTCATAGTAGCTTAATTCATCTAATTGTTTCTTTTAATTCAAAAACCACCATAACCTTAATTCCCCTTTTCTAAAGTTATAAACCTTATTTTGTTTCTTTGTTTTCTAAAAAAGCTTAAAATTGTTATTTTTACTTCTTCAAAATCTTAAAACCCTAATTGAACCTGTTTTCCTTCAAAACCAAAATTTGATTCTGTTTCTTTCAACAAACCCTAAAAACATCTTTTCTATTTATATAAACCTTAAATTGTTTTGTTTACTTTCATAAAGCTTCATAAAATTATCAATTGTTTCTTCAAATTCTAAAAACCTAATGCATCCTCCGTAACCCTAATTCCAAAAACACTAAACCCTAATTCAACCCTAAAATCCAAAACTGTAAACCCTAACTCCTATAAAACCTTAAAACCTTAAACTCTAAAGTTTTCTAAACCCTAATCCTGTAAAACTTAAAACCCTATAAACATATTCAAACATAGTAAGCTTTCAAACATAATCTAGTGATCGCAAATCATGAATCGAATGCTTTAAAATGTCCAAACCCTAGTTTCATGATTTCACTACTCAAACACTAATTTGGTTAATCAAAGAATCTTATCAACCTTTTAAATTCTAAGATTTGGTTTCATGTCAATTCTTTTAAACTCACAGTAGCTTAAACTCATGAATTCCAAAACCCTAAACACATTAAATAAAGAAACTTAAATAGCAACAGTAGCCCTAATTTGAATCTTTATTTGCCTTATTCAATTTTATATTTGATTATGCTTTGATTTATTTATATGCTTTAATTTATTTAAGTTCAATGCTTGGTTTATTTAGTTTATCATGGATGGATGTTTACATTCTATTTAATATCTTCGGTGAATGATTTATTTATGATGAATGGTTATTTACTTTTATCAATTTATTTAGATTTCCAAATGTTGTAAGAGGTATGTTTCCACTTGATGGATACCTCATTAGTTAAATATCATGTAATTTAAATTGCTTTTCTATTTTAGAACCAATGTAAAAAGCATGTTTCTACCTTTCGGTGGGTGTCCTATTTAGGCATGGGATGTAAGGACATGTTTCCATCCTTGGATGGGTGTCCATTTATTTGCTTTGCTTGGACATTGTTTTGATTTTCAATATATCGATGCTTTATTTTAATTATTGTGTGTAATATGGATAATATTGTTATATTTAAGAATTTTATAATATTAAGATCTGTAAAGGAGGCCGGTTCCAATGAACCGGGCGTTGTGGGGGTGATGGGCCATTTCTCACCTTCCCCACACATACCCAACTTTCCGAACCCATTAGGGAGTTGGGGATTCCTTAGGAATCGAGTCATTCATCCCTTACTTTTTCCCAGCCCATCCGGGTGGCGACTCCATTTTCTTTGGACTTAGGTCCGTGTTCTCTAAGGCCCCGAGCCTAAACAGTGCCGAAGTCGCAAGAACCATTCCACTGGGAGTGGGGGTGAAAATCCCCACTCACAGTCATCTCATGTGACACTCCCAGTGGCTTGGCCGTGTCTCTTGAATGTATTCACATCTACCTATTCTCTTTGCTTCTTCTGTGTTTTTTCTTCTGGTGTGACACGACCAGTGGCTTGGCTGTGTCTCTTGCTTGTGTCTGTCTCTACCAAATTTTCCCAAGGGACACAACCAAGCTGACTTGACTTGGCCATGTCAAGTGAGTGGTTCATGCCTCTTGCCTAGGATGAGGGACACGACTTAGCCATGAAGTGTCTTGGCGGTGTCTCATGTTTTTCCACCAGTTTGATCCATCAATCCATTCTTTTGCACTTCAACCTAAATCAAACACTTAAAGCAAACTTTAAACACAAATTAAAAGAAAAATTAACTTAAAGTCAACAAAATTAACCTAAACATGTATACATATTTGATCAAAACAACTACCCTGCACTTAATCCTTTGCTTGTCCCTAAGCAAAGTTTAAATCAAAACAAACTAAAACAAGATAAATTTAGTTAAGTTCAAGAGTTATAAGGATGTATCAAGACTCCCATTTTCTTAAATCCACAATCATTATTAAATCAAGAATAATCAGTACTCAAGGAATTTAATGGCCAATCTATACATACCAAAAATTGTCACTCCCTCACAAAACCTCTTTAATCTTTAATCAGGTAGTGTTTTAGCTCTCAACATTCAATGAAAGATTATCTCATAGGCTTGCTTATCAATCAAATCTCAACCAACTAATTACAATCAAACATCAATCATAAGGTCTTTCATTGGGTTGTAATGGGGCTAAGGTAAAGGTATGACATTTGGGAATGTGGGTTTATTCACTAAGTTCAAGAGCACTTCAAGAATGAAGCAAACAATGTAATACAATTGAACAATCCCAAAACACCTTCCACTCAACTATCACTTGACATTAAAGAGCTTTCTAAGGGAACTCACTTATTAAATTTTGCAATGATCATTGCCAAACTTATTCCAACCCTATGAAAAGGATAACTTTTATTATTTTAATTTTTCTCTCTTTATTTATTTATTTATTTATTCATTTATTTATTTGTTTATTTATTTTTTAATCAAAATATGGTTTACAATTAAAGAACACAATACTTTGCAATTTTAAGCCCCCTAAATTTAACCCCCACTCTTTATTTAACACAACACTCAATCATAAATGCTCTTAAAGTGCTCTTGACCTAATGAAAGGGTAATAGTTAAAACAACAAGGTTCAAGATAATTGAGTTGTGAAAAAGAAAGAAAAGAAAAAATGAAATAAGCTCAAAATTGGCTAACTAATGTCGGATATAAGGTTGGTCTTTTTTAGCCAAAATGGGTTCATCTCATTGCCTTAATCATATTGATGCCTAATTGAATTTTTTATGTAGCCTTAAAATGCATGTCAAAGCAAGTTCTAGCAATTCATCAATCAAAGACGTTTACACATAATAAAGAATAATAAGTTTATATCCAACTTAATAGGCTCAATTCCTCACTAGTTTAAAGGTGATGCAAAGAATAACCATCAAAATTGACAATAAGCACCAATTCTAATCAATTCTCAAATTCATGCTTAAAAAATTCAAAGGTCATCTATCAACAATCTTATAACAATTGAACATTTCAAAATTCATTTATTCAAAGAAAAATATTAACTAAACTTAAACAAAGATAAGTTAAAAGTAAAAATTGCACCCCACACTTAAAGATTCACATTGTTCCCAATGTGTGCATGCATAAATTAAAAGAGAAGAGTTCAGATGAAACCTAATTTCCATCGTTCCCTTATGCGATATGAAGTGTTCCTTCCATCCTTAATGAATTTGTCGCCCATGTTTGAAAAGATGAATAGCATGCAACTCCAAAAGGTACCCAGTGTATTGCAATGCCTAAATAGCATCCTTTGAAGAGCAAATGTCTAAAGGGGCCATGTGAAGGTTGTCTTGGGGTGATCCTCCAATGCTATAGGAACTTGGTAAAAATCTTTTTTAGTCTGCAACATGGTTATATCCATTTTTTGCTCTTCCTCACCACCGAGATTGGAAGAGATGATCATTGGTTGTATACTGTTCTCCCCAACCAAAACATATTTCAAAAGTTTTGGGGTCTTTTTAAGTTCAACCAAGTTTGGTTGAATCTCTTTCGCATCCACTTTAGCAATCTGAAGTCCTCTCTCAACAACCTCAACATTTAAGATTAACATGCACTCATCAATTTCTGAATTAGAAATTTTAGGCTCTACTTCCAAGGTCATAGCCATCTCAAGCTTATCTTCACTATCTTCTTTGGAGGTCATGTCATATATTTCAGAAAGTTACTTACCTTGCTTCTCATCCTTCAATCTACTTAGGAATGAAATTAGTGGCATATAAGGATTTGAAGGCTCATACAATTTTGGTGAGTTTGATGCTTCCAAATTCTCCTACTCCTTTAATTGACTTGGTTTCTCTATGTTGGGTTGTATCTCCTTGCCATTTTCTTCTTGATTAGTACCTGCATCAAAGGAATCACAAACTTTGTTATATATTACCTTTTCACTCCTTAAAATTGTGATTGCATTGGCTTGCTCTAATTAGATAGGAGATTTCACTTTTTGGTGTGCTTGGAGTTGATTTGCTAGTTGTCTAACTTGAGTTTCAACCTTCTTCAATGATACCTCCAAGGAATCAAACCTCTTATTGCTTCTTTCCTGATTTTGTGGGCTAATTTGAATGAAAGCATTAAAATTATCTTCAAATGTGGGTTTCTTGAATTGATCTTGATTTTGTGTGCTAATTTGAATAAAGGGATTCAAATTATCTTCCAATATGGGTTTCTTAAGTTGATCTTGATTTGAAAATTGTCCTTGAAAGAAAGAACTTCTTTAATAAGGCTGAAAAAATTATTAAGGTGGAATTTGCTGCTGATTTTCCTATGAACAATTTGGGTAGTTTCTCTAACATGGATTATAAGGATTGGAATATGGGTAATTTCTACCCTTGGCTAGAAACTTTCAAAGGCATATGCTTCCTCTTGCCTCTCTTTGTATTGTTTAAAACCAAATGAACACATGTTTGCACTATGTCCTGCAATGCCACATGCTGGACATACTTCTTGACTAGGCATAGGTGCTCTTCCTCTTTTATTTAGCATCTTAAGCTGACTTGTTAATTTTGCTAAATGCCATGCCATTTTAGAATTAGCATTCACATCATAAACTCCCTCATGCCTTGAAAACTGCATCCTTATAATAAACACTTAATAATTCAAAAAGAAACACTTTAAACAATTTAAATAAAAAATATCAAAATACTAACAACAATTTCCCTCCCTGGCAACGGCACCAAAAACTTGTTGCACTTGATTAATTACAACTACAAAGCGACACTCGCAAGTATATAAGGTAGTTGTAGCAACAATGATAGCCCTAAGGTCGTCTCACAAGGAAGGAATTATTTTGTAATAATTTGATTAACAAGTAAATTTAAAAACAAGGATGTGATGTTTTGGAATGGCGAAAAGAAATTTAAATTTAAAAGTAATGTGTGTAATGGTTGTACAAGATTAATTCAAATTCGGTGCCTAGAGTTGTAGATCAATTTAATTAAAACTTAATTCTCAAATTGTCCATTAATATAACCTTGTATTTTAATTTATTTCTTGAGTTTAATTAGTAATTACTAATTCATTAGTTTTCACATTCATGAATTAACAACAACCAATTGTTTTGAATTTGCAAATTAATAAAACCCTAGAACTTATATTTCTAATTCATTCTTAGGGTAGTTGAATGCATAATTCCAATATCAAATTTCACATCTCGATCCTTCATTCAATTTCTAGAGATCAATAGGTAGCTAATCTATCAACCTAATATTCAATCCAATACAATCAACTAATAAAAAGGTATATTAATGGAAATATCAAATCAAGTCATTCAATCAAATCTACTACAAGCCCTAGGCATGAGTAATTTAGCTCAACATCATCAATTTAAAATAAACAATCATCTTAATATAAATCAAATCACAATTATATGTTGTGATATTAATTTTCATAATAAAATAATAATAATCTAGAAATGAATCAAATGAGAGAATGTGAAAAATCCCTTTAAAGATACTAAGAGTTGAACTTCTAGTCTTCCTCCTAGCTCCACTTTGAATATGATGAAGAACTAACAAGCCTTCTTTAATCAATGGCTCTCCTCTTGAAGGATGGAATGGTAACTCTCTCAAGCCCCCAACTCCTCAATCAAGCTTTCTTCAAACCCTAACCTTCATAAGGGCTTGCTCACCCAATTTTATCCCAAAAATGTTAACAGTCTTATCTATGGAAGAAATAGAAGATGAAGATGAAGGTGATGTTCATGGTCTCTCTTAAGACTAAGAACAAGAAGATGAACTAAGAATAAGATTAGGACCAAGCCCCCAGCCCCCTTCAATGGAGCCCTAACGTGTATGTATATTTCCACTTTTAATTCTTTTTAATTTTCTAAGACATCAAACATGTCTTGCCAACTCACACACTTACCTTTGTCTCCCTACTTTTTCCTTTTTAAAATCTTCATCCCATGAATTAGGCAACCTTTTTCTTCTTTTATTGTTTCTTTTTAAAAGATAGCACTTGTTATCTCCCACTTTGTCCCCCATCTCGTGTAAACAAATTGAAAGAATTCTCAGAAGACACGGCCAAGTCATGAGTGACTTGGCCGTGTCACTCATTTTCCTATTGACACTGCCAAGCCATGTGGCCATGTCCTTAGCTGCCATTCTACCCTCTTTATTCTCTAGGTGAGACACGGCCAAGGCCTTGGCCATGTAATGTGACACCTCCAATGGCTTGGCCATGTCTCTTGAATGTGTTCTCCACTATCTCTATGTTGTCTCTTCTCTTTGCTTTGCTCTTTAGATGGGACATGGTCAAGGCCTTGGCTGTGTCTCTTGAATGTGTTCACCTTTACCTATTCTCTTTGCTTCTTCTTTGTTTTGTTCTTCTAGTGAGACACAGCCAAGTCCTTGGTCGTATCATGTGACATGGCCAAGTCCTTGGCCGTATCATGTGACACGGCCAGTGACTTGGCCATGTCTCTTGCTTGTGTCTGTCTCTGCCAAATTTTTCTGAGGGACATGGTCAAGCTGACTTGACCTGGCTGTGTCATGTGAGTGGTTCATGCCTCTTTCCTAGGATGAGGGACACGGCCAAGCCATGAAGTATCTTGGCCATGTCTCATGCTTTTCCACCATTTTTATCCATTAATCCATTCTTTTGCACTTTAACCTAAATCAAACAATTCAAGCAAACTTTAAACACAAATTAAAAGAAAAATTAACTTAAAGCCAATAAAGTTAACCTAAACATCTATACATATTTGATCAAAACACAATCCAAATATACAAAGGAACTTCTTAAGAAGTTTGGGATGGATGGTTGCAAAGCAAGCAAAACTCCATGTAACACCCATATACTTTATACAAGTACTATACATATACCTTGTATACATACAATACATATAAGGATGTCATGTTTCAGTATAAGGATGTCACGTTTGGGATGGATGGTTGTACTATACATATAAAGTATAAGGATGTCATGTTTCAGTATTGTTTAAATCCCTTACTTTAGTTCCATAACAATGATACATTTTTAATTAAAGAACATTTACAAAACCATTATACTTTTAATTATATTACAAATATATAAATTACATTGTCTTTTTTCGAAATTCATTTATGCACATATACATTTTATCAAAATACAGCATAATAAAGTTGTACATGTATGCACCACCTTCTAGTTGGTCTCGAAATACTCTTACTCTTCTCGTGGCACAACTATTTGACTCCCAGATCAACCATCTACTCACCTGCACGATTTACACAACCGCGCTACGCTCGAAAGCTTAGCAGTACAAATAAATATTATATACATACATTACAGAAATTCATACTCACATACTAACATCATTTATCATCATATTCTTATCATGTTTTTTCCATTTCCAATGCACTTTTCATATCTTTTCACTAATTTCATAATTTATATATATCTTTAACATTAATCACAATTCAATGGCTTATATAATAATATTCATGAAATAATACACACAATTTCCACATCCATATACATATTACACATCACATTATATTTCCATAATCTCATTTTCAATATCAAGACTTAGCTCTGCTCAAGTCTTTCACCAATTCATTTCTCATCATTTAGCCTATTTTCTTAAGCCACATTCCTTTTAAGTAATTTGTATACATGTTATGATCATATCATTCCATGATCATCATCATATATCTCATAACATTATATCTTAATATATTGCTCAATTGTTCAATAATTCATAATTCACATAAAAGCAATCACAAGCGTGGGCCCAAAAGGATCTAATATGCTATTCAAATTCCTAAGTTACTGCTTTGGTCCAAGATAACAACATTTTTTTGGTCCCGAAGGTAAATCATAATCACAATGAGGATTACCTCATATGTAACATCCCAACTAGGCTTTAAGGACTAGGCCCAACCTAGCTTCAAGGGTCTGCTACATCATGTAACACCCAACTAGGCTTCAAGGACTAAGCCCAACCCAGCTTTAAGGGACTATTACGTCTTAGGCATGCCGCCAAACACAAAATTCTAAAAATTGAATAACACACTAGGCACACAATTCTTTTATAATTTCATTATCAATATCTTTCTCATTTTCTCAAGATCAAGCTAGGCACAATGCCTCAATTATCTCATTTATATCAATATAGTCATCACCAATGTCTTTACATATCATCTTTAATGTATACATAACAAATTACAGTACCCATACGTTTTGGGTCATTATCATATTTTGCACATAGTTCACATTACATATAATGCATTTGTAACATCATACGAATCATAGCATGTAGTAAGTAACTTAGCACATTTTCCAACCAAATGTGTTAAGTCCAAATGCCATGCAAATATAAGCAATTATTCCAAGTTTGTACTTACCTTATGAAACACTCCAAAATAAACTTTAAAACTTCCTTTAACCTTCTCTCCCAAGTTGCCCTTCAACACTAAGGTTGGGCAAACTACTCTCTCTCAATGCCTATACCAAATGTGATCATAAAGAACCATTTAGTATCACATTCTAAGGCATTCTTAACATTCAAATCATTTAAATAGGAATTACAAATGAAAAACAACAAAAAGAGTTATTCTAAAGTGACACGCCCAACAACACGGGCGTGTTGATGACCGTGTCATTAACTCATTCATACAGAAGCATTGACACATCTAATGACATGGGCGTGTCACTGCCCATGTCATTCATTTTGCCTTACAAAAACATTGACACGCCCAACAACATGGGCATGTTCATGGCGATGTCAATTATCTTATCAAACAACAGCCATGACTCGTCCAAAGACATGGCCGTGTTAATTGTCGTGTCATCAATGTTAGACTCAGAACTGCTGACACGCCTAATGACATGGCCGTGTCAGACAAAAGTTATGCATTTTGAACTCTCATCCATATAAACATAATAATTCCAAAATCAATAACTCAGGAATTACTATGTTAGTTTTTCATATATAAAATCAATATACAACACCCTTAATCATCATCTTAGTTTATATTCATAATTCACCCATCAATTCAACACTTATATAGTTCCAACATATCATACTAATAATCATTATATAATTCATTTATACTAAACCCTTACTTTTTTCCTTTTCACCCTTATTCCTCAACTTCAAGTACTAAACATCATCCTCACAAATAATCATATTTTCATCATCTAAGCACCAATTCAACACATATATATATATACTTCAATATTTCATTATCATCATAATATTCAATTAATCATCACTTTCTCTCACTAACCATATCACATATAAACTCAAAATCTATAAAAATCAACTCAAGAAAAAGAGCAATTACTTGAATTATTTGCCAAATCTTCAATATTCACCTTCAATTCTCTTAAGGCTCTTATGAATTTGGTGTGTATATGAACAAAATCAAACTCTTCTCTCTCTCTCTCTTTATTCCCACGTTCAAAGAGGAAGAAGAAGAAGAAGAAGAAAGAAAGAGAGAGAGAGAAAACTCCCTTTTCAATTTTCATCCTTATCTTATATATATAAAATAATATAATTATTTCCACCTAAATTTTCCCCACCACTAATATTTGTCCTTCCTTTGACTTTCATTTCTCCTTTCTCTTGTCATTATTATCATTATTATTATTATCAGTTAATTATTTAAAATTTACTTTTCCTACACCAATGTATACATCATGTATATATGGTGTATATGTTGATATATGTATATGTCTTATATATTGTATTTATATTTTCCATATATTTCAAATACAATATATATATATAACATCCTTCATACACATCTATCTCTTATTATATTTTCTTTACCTATTTCACCAACATACTTTCTCATAACTACTATTCCAAAGTACATAAAAAATCAAGGTATTACACTCCAGTTACCACATCCTTGAATTTGGACAAAGATAAAAGTGGTAAGAAAGTTGATGAGAAGACATAATTAGGTATTGTCGGATCACTTCTTTACTTAACCACTTCTAGACCTGATATAATGTATAATGTAAGTTTGTGTGCTAGATTTCAATCTTGCCCTAGAGAATCACATTTGAATGCAACTAAAAGGATTTTAAAATACTTAAGTGAAACATTGCATTTAGGTCTTTGGTATCTTAGGGATACATCATTTGACATTTTAGGCTTTTCAAATGTAGATTTTTCTAGTAACCTATTAGATAGAAAAGCACGACTGGTGAATTTCATTTTTTTATTGATTGCCTAGTTTCTTGATTTAGCAAAAAACAAGTATCAGTTGCTCTTTCTACTGCAGAAGCCAAATATGTTGCTGCATCTTTTTGTTGTATACAAGTTTTATGAATGAAACAATAATTGTTAGATTACGGTAAATATTTTAGTCACATTCCCATTAAATGTGATAACACAAGTGCCATTATCTATCATAAAATTCAATTAAACATTCTAGGTCAAAACATATAGACATTAGGAATTATTTCTTGAGAGATAATGTTTAAAACCAAATTGTTGTTTTAGAATTTATAAACACTGAAAATCAACTTGCTGATATTTTTACAAAACCCTTGAATGAAGAAAGATTGAATTTTATCAAACAACACATAGGTATGATAAATGGTAGCACTCTTGGTGAATTCTTGTGCACATATTAATGATGGAATTAGAATTGCTTGCATATATATATATATTTACATGACTTAATTTCTCATTTACATCTTTTTTGATCATGCATTAAAGGCCACAAATTGAGATCCAAAAACTCCTCTCTCTTTTCTTTTGAAAATTGCCCTAGCTTGCGCGGACTATGTCTCAGCACGACCGGACTACCATTGGTATGACTAAACTATAGATTGTCCAGCTCAACTGAGCATGCTGAGATCTAGTCCGACCGAGCTCCTTTAAAATTTTCTTGACCATTGCTATACTATCTGCTTGATTTGACCAAACTGTCTCATGTGCGACTGAGCACTCTAAATATTTATTTTTTTGTCAGCTCGGTTCGCTCGGACTCCTTTATGCATGTTCATATTACCAAACGTCAAGCTCAGTCCGACCGTACTGCATGTGGTCCACCTGCATAGCTCCAAATTTTCAAAATTTCTAGCTATTGGAAACATTTTCAAAATGTGCATAACTTCTCTCCAATAGCTAAAAATGGCTAGTTTGACCTTTAAACTCTATATAAATTCCCTCATACTCAAATTTTACGATATTTAACACTTACTTTCATTTATAGACACTTAAACATCTATTTCTCATTCAAATTTCAAGACTTGAGAAGGGCAAAGGAATTGTCACTTCCCATAAGCTAAGAACCCACAAACCTAGGCACTTGAGTGAAGAAGAAAAGCAAAGGTATGCTATCATACAAAACAATAAATGTGAACCAAACAAAATCCCTTCTTCTTTCACTCTAGAAGCCCTAGGCATTGAATCCTATGTTCATGAAGTCTTGTCCTATCTTGGGTGAGAAAATTTGTATTCTTAGATAAGGATGATCTTGGATGGGAATCTTTAACCAAAGAATTTCTCACTACTTTAATTGTTGAGAAGAGAGACTTGGAACCTCAAAGACCCTACTCCATCACATTCAAACTTTTCAATGTGTCCTACCAACTTTCTTTCTGAGAATTTTTATCCACTTGGAGATTTAACACTAAAGGTATTTATTATCTATCTAATCCTTCCATTTCCAATGCTATCTTGCTTGATTTTTGGAAAGAAAGTTCTTTAGAATCCAATTTTCACAAGCTATCCAATGATAAACACCTTAAAACCTTACCTCTTTGGATTCTTCATAGAATCATCACCTATACCATTAATGCAAGAAATGAAAGAAATGAAAAAGTAACTCAAAATGATCTTTTGTTTCTTTATTTCTTGAAGAAAAGGTGAAAATTCATACTAGTAAGTTCCTAATTAACCAAAATTTCATCCTCTGAAACAAATCTATCAAAATCCTTTTGATCACATCCTTCATCACCCAAATAGGAAAATATGTGTATGCTCTTAACCCTACCAATTTAGCTACTCAATCCGATCCCCTTGATCCCACCAAGAACCCTGTAACACCTTTATACCCTATACACATATAATATACACTCACCGTATGTATAAAATATATTTACAGAAGAATACAAGAATGTCACATATTTTTTTCCATTTAAAAACTTCCATCATTCTAAATTAATTATTTAGAACACTATATATATTAATAAATAATGAAAATTATTTCTTAATAATGTAAATATAAAAAGACACATTTTAAAGGAAAATATCTGGAAAAAATTTACCAGAGTTTTATCTGTATTTAGGATATTTCCAAATTTCAACACAGTCAACCTATTTTTAAAATACACTCCCAAATATTCATTTAATACATTTATTTCTCCAAAATCTCCTACATAATCACAAAATACACAAGTGTTTATATGTAACCATACATATAACTCATCTCTCAAATTTTCAACATTAAAACTATAAATCCTTTTATAATTTACATCATATATATATGCTTACAAACATAAGATACATACTTAAGTAAATATGTCAAAGTTTAAAATATATACATGAAATGCATATGGCTCTGATCTGTGGCAGCTTGACAAGCTCCAAAGGTAAACAACTATAATTGAGACCTCGTGGGGTCTAGTAGTACTCTCCAAATCAGCTCTATCACCTGATCGATGCAATTCAATCATGCTAAGCATAATGCTGAGTGGTACATACTTTGGTAAAATAAATAAATGGTATAACACATACAATGCCATAAAATGCATTATGATAAAAATGCTAGATAATTTACTTCTTTTTACACATTTTAACAACACATCAATCAACCACATACATTGGGCCCAAAATCCTTATATATTAGTCTAGTTTCAAAAAATATTGTCTTGGGCTAACTCAATCATCTGTGACACCAACGTGTCTCAATGAAGGCATATAAAATCTATGACACCAATGTGTCTCATCCAAAGGAGTAATAATGTCTATGATACCAGTGTGTTTCACCCTAGGGAGTAACAATATTTGTGACACTAGTGTGTCTCACCCAAGAGGTGTAATAATATCCAGCAACAACATTCTAGAACTAGACCATATAGAAGGTAACATGCAATTATATTTTCACAATTTCCACTTTTTACATTCCTTTTCATATTTTCAATGCATCTTTAGCATTATCATTATATACAATGCAAATGTTGCTCATTCCCACTTGCTAGTGCACAATTTGCACTTTTCACATTTTGTACACACATCTAATTTAGCCATTCTCAATGGCCTATCATGCAATAATAATCACAAATCAAACATTGTTACTCCAAGCAATGCTACAGACACATATATTCATGAATACCAAGTAACATAGCACATTCAACATTTACAACGTGTTATGCTAAAATTTAATGCAATTAAACATATTATAACCCAAAGTATATACCAACCTTTATTAAGTAACAAATGAAGTTAAAAGTCAACTCCACTTTCAAAATCTCCTAATGCCCTTCATGACTAGGTTGATGAAATTACAACCTACTCAACACCTATTGAAAATATGAATGCAAGTAATCAATTAGTATTACATTTCTAGGTGTTAAAGCATAGAACATGAATTTAGGCACATTCCTTCAAAAATTCTAAAATATGCTCTAACACACTCCAACTTTTAAAGTTCACTCTAATTAATCCCAATTTGATTTTAAAGTTTAAATATATCATAAACGTCATATTTTAACACATTCCAAGCATTAAAATATAATGTACCACTTTTCCATCTAAATTCCAAAATTTTTCCTTAAGCCTCTTTGATTTTGATTTTTCATTCTAACCAATTCCAAATGGTAATTTTAGCTCATTTATATCATTACCAATACAAAATAACATAATTCAAATCATAAAACCAAATATACCACCACTTTTTATCAAAACCCTTACTAAACCCTAACTTCCATACTGCCTCTTCCAAACTCCAACTAAACCTAATCAAATCCAATATTTAACCATAAATCTTTATTTACTCATCAAAATAACATCTTACACAAAAATTTAAACAATGATAACATAATCAAAAATCTAATTTACTCATATTCATATTTAACCATAAAGCTTCCAAATAAGGTAAGAAAGCTTACTTTTGAATGGAGAAACCACCAAATTTCACTTCAATCTTTAAAAACCCTTCAAAATTTTTGATGTTGGAAGAATCAAACCCCACCTATCTCCATCCATGGAAAATTTCAGCTAAGTATGAAAAATGAAGAAGAAGATGGATTTTTATTGAGTTTACTTTTCAAATACACCCCTCATCTTTCTTTATAATTACCAAATAGTTAATTAATAAAATATTCATATTTAATTAATTATTTAGTTATTTTAAGTCTTTAATTTTCATCATCTATCAAAAAATAATTTTATTTTATTTTTATTTTTATTTATATAAATTACCATTTTACCCCTCCTTTTTCTTTTTAAAATTTATCTTTTTTCTAACTTGTTTTTGACTTTATATATAATGTATATTTTCTTTATACCTTACATATACATTACCTATTTATCACTTTCAATACTTCATTTAACCTTCCAACTTATTAATTTAATTTAATTTATTTCAGTATTATGCGAGCATTACAAACCCAATCAACATTAAATATTTGAAACATTCCAAATGCATAGTTAAAGGAGATGAAATATACCATTATGCCTTTGGTGCTCAAGAAATTAGAACTCAACAAAGTAAAAGGCCAAGAATTATTGATGAGAGTCAAGAGTCTTTTCAAGTTGAATTTCCAAGATCTCAAAACTCTAGAGCCCAAGGTTCCATCCTTGATATCCTCCATCAAATTCAAGATCAAATTTCCTCACAATCCTCCCACATTGATGATCTTACCAATAGAGTATCTCACCTTCATATGGACTTTAGGGATATGAAAGAGTTCATGGGCATCCCTAAATGTCCTCCAGTGGATGAAGACGGAGATGAAGGAGAACCAACTGGAATCTTTGACGAAGGGAATAAGAATGAAGAAGAGAAAGAGGGACAAGGAAATAGTGAAGATGATTTTGACTATCCACCTTATGCACCACTACGTTAACTTTATCTTTTTTATTTTTGTATGATCTCGATATATTTATTGGCCCTTAAATGAGAATGATCATACATACATGTTTTCTTATATTTTGCTTCAATTTAGTAAAAGTTTTTGCTTTATTCAATGATAGTTTTTACTTTATTCAATGATGTTTACATTCTTTTTTTTCTTGGTCAAAAGGGGAGAGATTATGAATTGATGATAATTTTTTTTTTCAAAGGAAGAGTGATATTAAGGGGGAGTTAAATAAGAAAGAGATATTAAGGGGGTGTTAAATAAAAACCTATAGCATGTGTTAAGGGGGAGCTTGCAATAATACTTAATTCAATATCAATTCAATTTAATTGCCAAAGCCAAAAAGTGGGAGATGGTTGGCCAAACAATTTTATCTCTATTTTGATCTTAGGAAATCAAATTGAATAAGACTAATATTTGTATTAAGCTACATTGAGCATGACTTAAATTATTGAAGAATTATTCAGAGCATGACCGGACCATCATCTAGGCTAATCAGACTAAGAGCAGTTCATCATAGCGAGCTAAGAAATGATGATACCAAGCGAAGCTTCCTATGTCTAACCGAACCTACTGAAAGTTAGTATACCAATACCAAACTGACAAACAATAAAATGATAAGGACCGAGCTTGTTGTACTAGAGAATGCATTGAGAACAAGCTGAGCAGATGAAACACGAGGTGACCAAACAGAGCATGAACTAAGCAATGAATTGAGCACACCAAGCCTTAAGCTAATAGATTTAAGGACAAACATATCATACCTGACTCTAGCCAAAGTACTCAGAAGAACTCATGCCCAATATCACTCTCACTCTATGAACGGACTATATGTTTTGATCAGACGAATGTGATGACCGAGCATACCGAGCTCAATTATAAATTCTCAAGACATCTAATAGAGCTCACAGTCCCTGGTACTCTCAAAGTTTCAGCATACTACACTTAGGGCGACCGGACCTTATGCATTCCGACCGGACCAAACTATAGGCAAAAATCCAATATGTTCCAGTAGAGCTCCCGGTCTCCAACACTCTCAAAATCTTAGCACACTAGAAAAAGATCGACCGGACTGAACTGGTCCCAAGCATATCACTATTACGGGGTTTAAAAATTATAGTCGTTATTTATCTGCTCAATTAGTGGATGCTATGTGTACTAGTTGTTGAAGGACTTTTGTCAGAAAATATGAAGAGTAAGATCAGATTGAGCCTAATCTGTTCATGCAGAGCTCGAGCTGACCTGACTAGATGCAACCCGACCATGCTGAGCCTGAGCTGATCGACCAAAGGGAGTCTGACAATGAAACTGCTCGAAAAAGAGAGAAAAGTGAGAGACAAGAATCAAACATATTGGCTCCTACCCAAAATGGCTAGTTGAAGACTTTCAGGCTATAAATACCACAAGAAACATCATTTTTGTGTAAGATTATGATTGTAATAGCCAAGCTTAACATCTTTTATTTCTTTGCAATAAAAATTATATTTGTATTCTTTGAGTGATAGGTATAAGCATTGAAACACCATTGTAAGTTTGAGTGTGAGCTTGGAAATACTTAGGTTTTAGAGTGAGCCTGGGAAAACTCTTATTGGGGTTGTTAGGAAGATACTCAAATGTTGTAAAAGTTTGGTGTGAGCTTGTGAAAACACCAAGTTAGAGTTGAGCTTGTAAAAACTCAAGATTAGTGGAACCTTGACAAGTTTTTAAAGAAGTGGATGTAGGATTGAGGTAAATTCGAACCACTATAAATTCTCTTGTGTTCATTCTTCTCTTCTTTACTCTCTCTTTTCTTTATCTTGGTTTTAATTTTTCTATTTTCCATGAACTCCTCAAATCAACCAATTTACCCCCCTCTTTGCTGCTATCTTGGGACAATATTAGGGTTTTAATCATGAAGATTAGTATTTTAATCCTAAACTAGGGCTAAACATGAAAAATTAGGATTTTTAACCTAAAATAGGGTTTTAACTATTAAGCTAGAGTCTTATTGTACAATTAGGATTTTAGATTTACAAAGCTAAAGTTAAAACATACAGTTATGGTTGGTCTTAATCTTAAATATATGGCTTACGAGGTGGAATTTGCAAAGTCAAAGCCATAATTTGAAAACATAGTGATTTAAACAAATGAAGGTAATTAATAGAATTAAATAGAATTGGTTAGTAAGAGCCATACCTACATTATTGGCTCCACCTGTAGACACTTAATTTTGGCCCAGTTCAAATTTTATTTTAATTAAAAGGCTGGATCGAGTTTAACTTCAACAAAAAATTCAAATAAAACCCATCTAATTTTTAAGAAGTCTGAATTACGTTTGGTCCAATGATTAAATTAAATTTGAGCCATTTTTCAAGAAAAATGAAACCAACTTGTTTTAGTTGGCCTTATCCAATTCAATATGAGCAAGCTCATATTGAATTGGACTCAGTTAATTCAATATGAGCTATGCCAATTCTATATGAGACAACCTCATATTCAATTTAGCCTAGGACAATTTGATATAAGGCTGCTCATATCAAAATTGGCTAGGCCAATTCAATATGGAAGCCTAATATAGAAATTGGCTAGGCCAAATTTGATATGAGTAGCCTCATATTGAATTGGCCGCAACTAATTCAACATGAGCCTTTGTTTTAGTCCAAATACATTCTTAATTGCACCTAAATTCTAGCAAGCTTCAGATAAGCAGAGGAGAGGTTAAGTTACATATGGACATATGAACCAAGTTGCCTTATTGGAGGCCTATAAATACAAGATTTTATTCAAAGAATGCGTGAGGAAAAAATTGGCAGCAAAAGCAATTGAACAATAATAGATCAAAGTTAAAAAATAGGCAGAGACCATAGAACCAAAACACAACAATCATAAGGGAGAGGCAGTAGTTGAAAGTAGCCACTGTCTTTATATTACTTCAGTCAACCAAGATTATAATTGATCCAGGTAGTAGCATCAACAATCTTGGTTATAAATTTCTATTGATCATCCTAATCTCAGTTTGTGGATTAAGCATACTACTATATTTCATCATAAATTTGGCTTCAAAAACTTCATTCAACACATCACAAACTCAGTGTTCAATTTGTTCCAAACCTAATTACTAATTCTAATCTTAGTCAAATAATCAGAGATCCAAATTTGCATTAAACCCTAATCTTGCATTATTTTAATTCTAGTTTATATGTTTGGCCCTAGGTTTTCATATCTTAGCCTTAGTTTGTGTTTTAAACCCTAGCTTTCATGTTTCAACACTCTATTTTGCATGGATTAAACCCTGGGTCAAGAAAAACCCTAATTTTGTAATAAAATCCCAATTTGATTAGTAAAAAACCCTAAAACCCTATGAATTGCATATCAAACCCTAATTTACATGTTTGATCTTAGTTTACATATAAAAACCCTAATTTGGTTAGTGTAGACCCTTAATTTTTGACCTAATATGATCTAATATTTTTTATATATATAGTCCAAAATAATTTTGTTGATATTTTAATTAAATAATATCTATTTTATTATTTATTATTTATTATTTATAATTTTTAATAAAAATAAAAAAAGTAATATGAGTAAAGTTAAAAATAAAAATAAATAAATAAATAAATAAAAATCGACGATGCAAAATTTCATCACCGAAAATGAATCGGCTGGGCCAATTCACCGTAGGAAATTCCTGCTGCGAATTGGCGCCCGCCCCAGCCAGCGCTAGTAATTTCGCCCGCAGCAGTTTTTTTCGCCAACGCAATTTTCCAGCGTAGTTTTTTTCAAAACCAAATTCTATTTGGTTTTGGTTTCTATTCCTATTTGGTTTTAATTTCCTTAAACAATTAGAAGTAAGTTTATGATTTTTCCTATAAATACCATATTAAAACACAGAATTAGGGGGAGAAAAATTGTTTATTGAATAGGAGACTCAAAAATTCTATCGGCCAAAAGAGAACCCTAGAAAGCAAGAGACATTAGCAACAAAAAGCAATCATTCCATCAAAGGCAACAGGATTGCCTTTGTTATTGCTCATCTAGAAATCAGTTTTTGCTGGAACCAACTATGCAGGTTTGATCTTTAATCATAAATTATATATTCACAGTAGCTTCGTTTTCTTTGATTAATAAGAATATGTAGTAATTTGATCTTTGTTTCAATAACTTTAATTGTTTACATTAGTTAATACATTAATAGTTGGTTTTCAAAACTCCACTTCTATATTTTATAAAACTAAAAACTTCAATAAATCATCCTTCTATTTCTAAAACTTCAAAAAACCCTAAATCATCCTTCTATTTCTAAAACTTTAAAAACCTTAAATTTCTCTTCTACTTCCAAAAACTTTAAAAACCCTAAATTATTTTTTCTGTTTCCAAGACTTTAAAAACCCTAAATTGTTTTTCCCCGAACTATTTTCTTAATCATCTAAACTTTAACTTTTTGTCCAAAATTTCTAAATAGCTTCTTAAATCTTCAAAAACCCTAATATTCTTTATAGTTTTTAAAAACTTTAATCATAATTATTTTTATGAAACTCTAAGCTGTTTTCTTAAATCCTAAGATCAAATATGTTTTCCAAAATATCAAAACCCCTAATTTTCTCAAAACCCAATCCAGTAAACCCTAGTTTTCCTAAACCCTAATTCTTAAAACATCAAAACTTTACGACAAGTTCATTAACACGTAAAGCCCTAATCCAGTGAACCTAAAACCCAATCTTTTAAAATTATAAACCCTAATTTCTTAAGGTTCTAAAACCCTAATTTCATGATGTTTGCTTAAAACCCTAACTAAACCTACTTTTTAAAATCACAGTAACATTATTTTCATAAAGCATCCAAAACCTTAAATGTTTTAAACATCCAGTAGCTATGTTATTACTTTAAAATATTTCTCCACAAATTAAACTAGTATATGCATAACCCTATTTGTTGAAAATAAACCCCTAGAAACCCTACTTAATGCATGAACCCCTAAATTTAATATATTTACTATTTTATTTAAATTGGATGAATGTTTATTATATATTTTGATTAATGTTTGATATCTTTGATGAATGATTTATTTATTATGAATGGTTATTTACTTTTATCGATTTATCTTGATTTCCAAATATTGTAAGAGGTATGCTTCCACTTTGTGGGTACCTCATTAATTAATTTCTATGTAATTTAAATTACTTTTTATATTTTGGACCAATGTGTGTCCTATTTAGTTGAGACATAGACGATGTAAGGACATGTTTCCATCCTTGGATGGGTGTCCATTTATTTGCTTTGTTTGGACATTGCTTTGATTTTAATATAATGATGCTTTTTTTTAATTGTTGTATGTAATATGGATAATATTGTTATACTTAAGAATTTTATAATATTAAGACCTGCAAAGGAGGTCGGTTCCAATGAACCGGGCGTTGTAGGGGTGCTAGGTCATTTCTCACCTTCCCCACATGTATCCAACTTTTCAAACCCATTAGGGAGTTGGGGATTCCTTAGGAATCGAGTCATCCACCCCTTTCTTTTTTCCCAGCCCATTCGGGTGGTGACTCTATTTTCTTTGGGCTTAAGCCCGTATTCTCTAAGGCCCCAAGCCTAAACAATGCCGAAGTCAGAAGAACTATTCCACCGGGAGTGGAGGCAAAAATCCCCACTCACAGTTAGTTGAGACCTTAAAACCCTAATTTAGCAATCTAACCATAGTTTAATGGTTTGGGTGCCTTGCTTTAATTATGTAATTTAATTTATTTTAAGGATTTTGGACTATGGTAAGGACACATTTCCAACAATTGGTAGGTGTCCTATTTTATTTATTTGTATGGACCTTTGAACAATTGTAAGGGCTTGTTTCCATCTCATATGGGTGCCCATCTTGTTTGGTTGTTTGAATTACAATATGATGGATGTTTATTTATTTTAATTGTATGTAGTATGGATAATATTGTAATAATTAAGAATTAATAATATTTAGACTTGAAAATAAGGAAGATTCCAATAAACTGAGCGTTATAGGAGTACTGGGTCATTCTCACCTTCCTTATGCATAGGAATTCCTTAAGAATCGAGTCATCCACCCCTTTCAATCTTCCTGGTCTATTAGGGTGGCGACTCCAATTCTTAGGGCTTAGGCCCATGTTATCTAAGGCCATGAGCCCAACAGTGCCAAAGTTGCAAGAATTATTCCACCGAGAGTGGGGGAAAAAAATTCCTGCTCATAGTGGTGACTCCACTGGGAATAAGAGAAGTTGATTTTGTTGATCTTTATATTATTTATTTTTTATTATTATTGTATTATTCATTGCATCATTTAGGTTTGCATTGAGTGCGTAAATTAAGATGAACTGTGAAACCCATGTTATATGTATGTAAGGGATATCATACTTTCATTCAAGGTATGGAGATCGAGTGTCGCATAACCACTCATAGCCTTGTACCTTTTGGTATATACTTGCTATGGGAACCTAAGTTTTCAACCTAAAGGCTAAAGCCCATGTAGTTGACCTAGTAACTTTCCTTAGGTTTACCTTATTTGCTTGTTGTTTGACTATGATTAACATATTTTAGTATGAGTTATGTCCCATTTGGTTTGTCCTTTTCTAATATGACCTAATTATGGTATAAGCCCGAAAATATTATATGGTCTAAAAAATTCTTTTAATCCTAAAGCCCAAATCTTAAAATCCTTTTAACAAAAGTTGGGTCAATAATTACATTCTATCTTACAGCCTAAGTATAAAGCCCAAAAATGATTTTTCCAAGGGCTTTGAGATATTTTACTTTTATTGGGCCTTAAAATTAAAACTCTTGTTACAATTGGATAATTTTTTGAAAGGGGCTTGTAAGTAGTTTGGCCAATTATGAAATATTAAAATCAATTGCAGGCCTTAATTTTATTAAAACGTATTAGTCATGGGTTTATTTGTGGCATGAATCAATAGTTGCTTTTCAAAGTAAGAAGTCTATTGATGATAAACCTATTAATTTAGTTTTAATCCAAACCATGGCAGAAATATTGTTTAGTTGACCCAATGGATTAAGGCTTAATTAGAAGAAATTATCATAAATTGACTTCTATTTGTTGAAAACATAGCTATTGGTTATTTCATCTGAGTGATTCTAAAAAAAAGTATCCTCTGTTAATATCTTTGTTGACCATAACACCTCTGAAAAGAGACTCACCACTCATGTGTGGAAGATATAAGTTTGGAAGGAACATCATAACTCTCTTTATTTTATTGTTACTTATGCATACATGCATAATTGCATTGTATTACATTGCATTGATCCTTCTTGGCTTACATACCTAGAGTACAATAGTTCAAAGGCTTATGATAATCCCACCTACGTTAGCGATTCAGAGTTCAGTGAGAATTCAGTCAACTTTGCATCGAAACATATGGATCATGACCAAGTTCAGAACCTAGTGAATGAGGCCATTGCATCTAAAATGGAAGAACTAAAGGGGGCCCTAGCTCAGGTTATGAGAACTCAACTAGATGCAATATTGGAAAATAACACCGTTGAAGCATCTACTAGTACTATAAAACAAAAGGACAAAGGAAAGGCTAAAGCTGGTAAAGTGACCTTTGATGATGACAAGGTGATAATCTATGATAAGGACAAGGAGGACTATTTCTAAGAATAAAAAAAAGAAGAAGAAACAAAAGAAGGCTGAATCTACTAATGTTGAGAAGATGATTGCTAACTTAGAAAAGAAGTTTAAGAAGAAGCTGAAGACTGAAGAGGTGTTAGAAATTGACAAACTATTTGAGGATGATGAAGGAATACCTTACAAATTCAAGATGGCTCCTTTTGCTAAGTTTGATGGAACTGAAAATCCCCATTTGCATGTCAAGCAATACATCACTGCCATGTAGTCTGCTAGAGCAACGAAGGCTCAAACCCTAAGGTATTTTATTCTCTGGATCCTATTGTGCAAAACTGGTTCAATATCTTAGAGAAAAACACCCAAAAAAGATTGGGATCTGCTGTACAAAGCCTTTATTCAGCAATATGGGTACAATGTTGAGCTGAAAGTGACCTCGATGGAGGTAGAGACTATCAAACAGAAGCATAATAAAAAAATTTTTGATTGTGAGAAAAGGTGGAGGAACAAGGCCGCTCTTCTTAAAAAGAGGCCTGATGAATCTGACCAGATTAGATTGATAGTGAGAGGTGTCCTACCTATGCTCCGTGAGAGGCTATCTCATGCCCTTATAAGAGATTTCAAAAATCTTATCTAAGTTGGATTACATATAGAAGAGTGGGAAAGGGAGAAGAATAATTTTCCTAGAAGAATGAATGAGAAGAGAAGTTACCAATCAGATGGCCAGAATACACAAAAAGTGGTGGATGTCAATGTAACTACTGGACAAGGGAATGGAAGAAAGTTTTAAGATCTGGGAAGGCCTATATCCTGGGTTTTCAATAAGCTATAAAAGAAAGGGCTATTATAGCAATTGGCCCCGCATCCTCTACTGAATCCATTGCCACCAAATTTTGATGCCAAGGCCTTTTACCAATCCCACTAGGTGCAAGGGCATGAGATAGATAATTGCATCTAGTTAATGCATGAGATCTAAAACCTTATTGACAATGGAAAGTTGCATGAACCTAGCAAACCCACCACAAAAGACAATCATTTGCCTGTTTAATAAAGTACCTCCACTAGCAACTTTTATGATAGGAGGAGGATTGAGTTAGAAGTTTGTCTTGTCATCTTTTGAAGACATAGGTGAAGAAGCAATAAGAAATGAGGTTTCACTTGCTGAATCAATTGTGAGTGAGAAGGCATTGACTATCTGTGTTGTGAATGAGTTTTAGGATTCAACTGACAGTGATGAATAATTAGAAGCCAAAGAAGATGAGTGAGATTTGTTTGAACCTGAAGAAAAAGTGTTGAATACCCATTCTGGCAAACCTTTTGGTAGGGTTCCACTAAAAGAAGCAAAGGTTGACAAGGGCAAGGATGCTAACTTGGAAAGAAAAGAAGATGAAGATGATGATGTCCTTAAGCAATTGAAAAGGACCCAAGCCACCATCACTATTTGGGATTTATGGGCTACATCTAAGAAGCATCGTGAAACTATGGCCAAAGATATGAAAAGCATGCAGATTTCCACTTATGCAACCTTTTATAACACCAGAGGGGCTAGTTAGTTTTATGGGAACAATGAAAGCGAAAGAGGTGAAGAAAGGTGAAGACATTCAAGAGGGAAACAAGGATGAAAATGAGATGATTTCTTTTCAGATGCTGACTTACCAGAAGAGAGAGGAGACCATGTCCTCCCACTTTTCATTAAAGTGGAAGTTAAAGAAAAGAGAACCCCTTGTGTCATGGTTGACGATGGACCCACTCAAGATTCTACCAAAAATTGCCATCTCTACTTGTGACCTGAGTCTGTCTGATGTAACAATCCAAGCTTATGACAATACTAAGAGGCAAGCTGAAGGAACCTTCAAAAGACCTATAGAATTTATGGTTGAATTTATTATTCTAGATATACCAGTTACATTTGCATTGTTGTTGGGTCGCCCATGGTTTCACCCTCTTAGTGGAGTTCCTTTAAGACTCCATAAAAAGATCAAGTTTCATAGCGATGATGGGATGATAATAATTGAGGTAAAAAATAATGAAGCAGTTCATACTCTTATGGTGGAAAGGCCTCTTAATGGTTTCCAGGGGGCTGGCATTTCTAAAGACATGATGTGGGTTCTAAGATTTTGACTATGATGAAGTAGATGAACTACTTTCCAAGAACTAGACTTTGGTAAGGAAAAGCAGGTGTGATGGAGTTTCTAAATTTCAAGACTCAAGTATGTAAGAAGGGTTTAGGGTTATGAAAGAACATATGTGGATACTCTATTGAAGGGGGACAAAAAGATGGAATTTCCTCCACTTAAGGAGATATTTGTCAAAGCTCTAGAGTTGGGACCACTACAAGGGAAGCCAAAGCTCATCATGTTCATGGGAAAGATGATTCCATGATTTGAGATCTTTGCTGATGCTGTTGAGCTTGCTGAACGGGTGAAGAAGATCCTTCCACCGTCTGACCAAGGGGAGAAGAAGAAAACTAACCCCAAAACCCAAAAGACTCCAAAAGAGATTGATGCCTTCATTGAAGGTCAACATTAAAATCTTGCAATATGTGATGATAAAAACATTGATTCGGATTTTGATTTTGATTTGTATGCTCTTTATAAGGATGATGATGTTTTCTTTTTCAAAATGAACTCAATAAAGACTGATTTTGCTTAATTGTGTGATATTTTTCCTAATGGTTTCATACATTCATGTAGTGATTACATGAGCATTTTTAATATTAACTCTGTTGAATCTTAGTCATTAAATTTGGGAACACCTGAAAATACTAAAAATATTAGCATAGCATCTATCTTACTCCTGAAAAAAAGAAGAGAGATTTGAAATAATATTCAAAAAATATAAAGAAGTTTTTGCTTGGTCTTGTAAAGATATACCGGGGATTAATCGAGTCATAGTTGAACACCTAATTCCAACCTATACCCACATAAAGCTTGTCAAGTAAAAGTTGAGGCATATGAGGCCAAAATGGGTAGAGTTGATTGTAACATCCCCATACTCTATATAAGTACTATGCATATACCTTGTATACATGCAGTACGTATATAAAGTATAAGAATGTCACTTTTCATTTCAGATTAAAAACCTTTACTTTAGTTCCAAACAATAATACATTTTATTCAAAATACAACATAATTACATTGTAAATGTATGCACCACCTTCTAGTTGGTCTCGAAATACTCTTACCCTTCTCGTGGCATAACGATTTGACTTCCAGATCAACCACCTACTCACCTGTGCGATTTACACAACCGCGCTAAGCTCGAAAGCTTAGTGGTACAAATAAATAATATAACATTCATTACAGAAAAATTATACTTCCTACATTAACATCATGTATAATAATTTTCTTATCATGTTTTCCCCTTTTCAAAGCATTCTTTACATTTTTCCACTAATCTCATAATTTATATACATAAACACATATATCATTACAACAACCTATAATACAACGACTTATCAAAACATTCATGAAATAATACTTACAATTTCTATATCCTTATACATATTACACATCATATTGTATCTTCATAATCTCATTATTCAACAGTTTATCAAGCCACATTCATTTTCAGTAAATTGCTTATGTATTGTAATCATCACATTAAAGCAAAGACATGCATGGGCCCAAAAAGAATCTAATATGCTATTCAAAGTTCAGAGTCACTGCTTTGGTCCGTAATCACATTCATCAAGCCCGTAGGCGATATATATCTATCCATGGATAGTGTAACAGACCCAGTCTCTTGGACCTCAACCCGGCTAGACCCTTGGGCCCCAGTCTCTTGGTCCTCAACCCGGCTAGACTGTTACAACTTTTGAGGCTTACGACCCGGTCTTTTCACCTCAAAAACATCATATTTCACATTTTTCAGCTGGGCTCGGCTTACGACCCGGTCTTTTCACCTGCCCAGCGATTCATAGGCATGCCGCCAAACCCGGAACTCTGAAAATTGAATAACATACTAGGCACACAATTAATTCATTTATCTCATTATCAATCTCTTTCACAACTCATTTCTCATAATCAAACTAGGCAACCATGCCCAATTATTTCATTTGCATCATTATAGCCAACAACAATGGCTTCACATCTCATTCACATCTCATTATTAGGGTATACATAACCATTTTCATTGTACATACATTTTGTATGCTTATTATATCTTTCATATTTCATATTTCACCTTTATATCCATTAACATTAGTTTCATATTTTATCATTGAGATATACATAGCAAATTACATTATTCATATTTTTAGAATCTTCAACATACATTCCACATAGTACACATAATAAAATCATAGCACATTTCTCACACATGAACAATATAATAGATAACTTAACACATTTTTCAATCAAATATGTTAAGTCCCATAGTCATACAAATATATATATCATATAGGATTTGTACTTACCTCAAGAGAAACTCACACCAATGTAAACTCCTCTTCTAAGAATCCTCCAACACTTGGATTAGGGCAACCCAATCTCTTTAAAACCTAATCAAAAAGTGATCATACACACTCACTCAGAGATACACATGAGATAATATAGATACGAACCAACTAGGGCAAACTCTACACATGACACGCTCACCAACACGGGCGTGTCCCTGATCGTGCCCTAAACCAACAATACAGAAGCTTTGACACGCTCAGTAACATGGGCGTGTCCTTGGACGTGTCACTCATTCTGCCTCACAGAAACATTGGCACGCCCAACAACACGAGCGTGTTCATGGCCGTGTCAATTACTTTATCTCACAGTAGCTATGACACACTCAATAACATGGCCGTGTTAATGGTCATGTCACAAACGTCAAACTCAATACCATTGACACGCCCAACGACATGGTCGTGTCACTAGCCATGTTAGGCAAGAATTATACATTCCGAACTCTCATCCATGAAAACACAATCACTCCAAAATCCATACTACAACACCCTTAATCAACATCTTGGTTTATATACACATAAATCACCTATTAATTTAACACTTATATAACTTCAACATATCATAATAATAATCATTATATACATCATCCATATATCAATTATTCAATTCCCCAACTCATTTATTAAACCCTTACTAAACAATTTCAACAATCCATCATCATCCTCACAAATAACCATATTATCATCATCTAAATACCAATTCAACATATATATATATACTTCAATATTTCATTATCATAATCTTCACACACTAACCATATCAAATATAAACACAATCAATAGAAATCAACACAAAGAAATGAACACTTACTTGAATTCTTTGCCAAATCTTCAATATCCACCTTCAATTCTCTTAAAGCCCTTAAGAATTTGATGTGTATGCCAACAAAATCACATCTCTCTCTCTCTCTCTCTCTCTCTCTCTCTCTCCCCCTCTCTCTCTCTCTCGTTCAAGAAAAAGAAGAAAAAGAAGAAAGAAAGAAAGAAGATCTTTTCTTCCTTTTTCACTCTTATCTTATATATATATATATTAATATAATTAAATCCCTTAAAAATTCTCCACCACACACTTGTCATTCCCTTTGACTTCCTTTTCTTCTTTTTCTCTTGTTATTATTATTATTATTATTATTATTATTATTATTATTATTATTATTATTATTATTATTATTATTATTACAACTTACTTTTCCTACACCAATATATACATCATGTATATGTGATGTATATGTTACTATATGTATATCTCTTATATATTGTATTTATATTTCCCATATTTTTCAAATACCATATATACATATCATCCTTCATATACATCTATCTCTTATAATATTTTCTTTACATATTTTACCAACATATCTTCTCACAACTACTATTCCAATGTATACCAAAATCGGGGTATTACATTGATAATGGAAAAAGTCACCAAGTAGATACAGGTGAAGTTCTTAGAAGTAATTAAGTACCCTGGCTGATTGGCCAATATTATTCCCATACGAAAGAAAGACAAAAGAATTAGAATTTGTGTGTACTATATGGATTTGAATAATGCTTCCCCTAAAGATGACTTCCCTTTACCCCATATAGATGTCCTAATTGATAGCATCCCATAGCGTGCTGTGAGAGAGGATTTTTGCCTACACTCCCTGTGGAATGGTTCTTGCAACTTCGACAATGTTAGGCTCTGGGCCTTAGAGAGCACGAACCTAAACCCAGAGAAATGAAGTCACCAACCAGATAGGTCAGGAAAGAAAAGAAAGGGGTGGATGACTAGATTCCTAAGAAATCCCTAATCCCCTAATTAGGTTAGAAAAGTTGGGTACGCATAGGGAATTAAGAATCACCCAGCACCCCTATAGTGCCCGGTTCATTGGAATCATCCTCCTTTTAAGATCTAAATATTATAGAATTCATAAATATCATGACATCATCCATATTACATACAATTAAAAGAAATAAAATGGGCACCCATCCAAGGATGGAAACATGCCCTTACAATATCCAATGTCAAAAAGAAAGTAAAAATAAATAAAATAGGACACCCACCATAGGTGAAAACATGTCCCTTATAATTGTCTGAAAAATAAATTAAATAAACAAGGCATCCACAAGTGGAAACATGCCTTTTATAATTTCAAAATCCCAAATAATAAGAAATTATATTCCATAAGCAAATAAATAATAATGCACATAATGATTAAACAATAATAAATCATGACTTAAATAAAATAAAATCACAAAAAAGTGCAATCCATGAGCAAATCTTAACATTAACCCCTTAATGAAATATAGGGCTTCGTGCATACGGTGGTCCTGCTAGTCGGTTAGTGGGCAGGGGTCAAGAGGTCAATGCCTCTTGAGGAAGATTAGGGGCAGCGCCCCCAAAAGGTACACAATTTACAAGATATAGTTTTATTATGGAATTAGGATTTGGTTGTGGAATTAGGGTTTGATTGTAGAATTAGGGTTTTAATCCTAAACTAAGGTTCGACATCCAAAATTAGTGTTTTTAACCTAAAACTAGGGTTTTAGATTGAATTAGTGCTAAAACATGCAAATTAGGTTTTTATACAAAATCATAACCAAAGTTAGGGTTTCATGTTTAAGTCATGCTACTGCAATTAAATTTATAATTTCATGGCTACTGGATATTTATTTAAATAAGCTACTGAATGTGATGGCATTATTTTAAGGAATTGAAATTGCTAATGTACATTTAGACAAGTTAAATAACAAAACTAAATCTTTGCTTCTTGGCTCGACCAAAGTTGAACATTGAACTAAGCTCTCTATTTTGTGGCACTGCCTGGATCAATCTGATTTTTGGTTGGAAGCTTGATATAATCCATGAAAAATTTTCTCGTTTAGCTACCACCTCCTTAGATTTCTTGCTATGTATTTGTTGTCTTTTTGCTTTTTGTGTATTTGATTGCTTTCCCTTGATAATTTCTAAGTTAATCTTTAGTATTGTCAATTTTTGTTGTCTATTACTTAAAGAGTCCAAAGTCCTTTTAATTATTGTCAAGCCCTGTATTTATATCCAATGATTAGGTTAAATTGGCTTACTACAAGAATGTAGCGGATTACCGACAAAATTTTTTTGTTGGTAATACCGAGAGAATACCAAGAGAAAATATTAAAAAAATAAATTTAAAAATTACCGATAAATTACAGACAGAATAACGATAAATTCATTTGTCGACAGAAATTGTGTCGATAAATATGGCACGATATTATGGCGGGTGGATTTACAGATAAAACTTACCGATCAAAATTTATTTTTCTCGGTAGTACCAATGAAAAAATATTCTCTCGATAAATAATAGGCATTTACCGAGAGAACATCCTTTTATCGGTAAATAAAAAATCCAACATAATAATTATTAATTATATTTACTCCTAAATTTACTGAGATAAATAGATTTCTATCGGTAGTATGACGAAAATACTATCTGTCAGTAAATAAATATCACAATAATTAATATTTATTTATTTAGTATTACCGAGAGAACACGATTTCTCTCGGTAAATTACTGACGAAAATATTTAACTGTTGGTAAATGAAAAATCAAATATAATTACTAATTATAGTTATTACTAATTTTACTGACAAAATGATTTGACTGTCATTAAATTACCAATGGAGATGGTTTCTCTCGGTCAATTTACCTACAAAAATACACATCTGTTAGTAAATTTATAGTCAAATTTTTATTAGAGACAATTACCGACATAATAAATAGTCTATCAGTAAATGAAAAGTAGGGTGGCGGAATTTTTACCACAAATTGTCAAGCATTTAACGAGAGAAATAGATTTATGTTGGTAATACGGATGAAAAAAATTTCTGTCGGTAATTCCATAGTGTCAGACAATTAATATAGCCCTGCTTTTGAGAAAACTTACTGATTGATAAATATTTCTTTCGGTAATACCAACAGAAATATTTATCTATCCGTAAATTGTTAGTGCCAGCCAATTAATTAGTCAAGATCATTTACCCATAGAAAAGCTCGTCTTTCTATAAATTTACTGAGAGATTACAATTTCTCAGTAAATTTGCCTAGAGATTAAAGTATCTCTTGGTAAATTTACTGAGAGAGCTTTAATCTCTTGGTAAATTTACTGAGAGATCTTTAATCTCTTGGTAAATTTACTGAGAGACCCTTTAATCTCTTGGTAAATGTTACATTTACCAAGAGATTAAAGTGTCTCTTGGTAAATTTACCGAGATATACTTTAATCTCTCGGTAAATGTAAAATATCCCTATCATCTTCCTCGCGCCGTTTCCTCTCTATTTTTATTTCTTCCCTTCCCTTTATGTTTTTGTTGCTGCTATTTCTGTTTGTGCCGAGAGCTCACTCTTGTTGCACAAAGAAGAAGAAGAAGGAGGAGGAGGAGGAGGAGGAGGAGGAGATTTGGAGATATTTATTTGTTTTTTTTTTAAATTTTGTTAAATATTTTTTATTATTTATATTTTTGTTGCATGTTTAATTGATAATAAATTTTGTGTTGGATGTTGTTATTGTTTATATTTGTGTAGTTTAGGTTGATATGTATATTTATTTGTTTGTTGTTTCAATTTTTAGGATAGTTTTATATTTTTGCAAAAATATATCCAAAAATTAATTTTTTTTACACATTTTTATTTACTCATAATATTATTTTAGGGAAGTAAAATTTTAATAAAAAAATTAAAGAATTTTAGGTAGTATATGTATTATTATTATGTATTATTATTAAATTTTAAAAAATTTAAGTTAATTATTTATTTAATTTTCGTATAATTGTTAAAAAAGTTAATATGTGTATTATTATAGATTTTTATATAATTGTTTAAAATAAAATAATTAGGTAGAATGAATTAATTTTTTAAGTTTCAGTAAAAAAATAATTTATAAGATTTTTTAGGGAAAAAAATAAAATTAAAAAAAATAAAATTAATTATATTTTATGAAATTTTTTGTAAATATAAATATTTTAGATTTATTTATTGTTGTGAGGATTTTTTTAAAAATTTTATGTAATTAGATTTAATTTAATAAATTGTAGAATGAAAAAATATAAAAATTTAAGTATTTTTAATGGTTATAAATTTTTTTTGAGAAATTATATTTATTGTTATATTATATATTTGATTTTGGTGTTTATGGTATTATTTTAGGGTTTTAGATTTTTGTTAACAAAAATTTTTAAAAAAGAATAGGTTTTAGATTCAAAAATAAGATACCCCATGTTGGTATTTTGTTAACCATACACCTAGGAAAAGAGACTCACCATTCGTGTGTGGATGTTATAAGGTTAGAAGGAATGTTTTATTTGTCCTTGTTTGTTTATTGTTTATGCATACATACATACGTGCATACATACATCACATGACATATCATTAATCCTTTCTCGCTCATAGACCTGAAGTATGACAATTCAAGAGCATACAACGATATCACCTGCAGCATTGATTTTTTTATTCAAGTGCTTCATTGGGAGGATGGATGCAAACCAACTAAGGGATATAATCGATGTAGTTGTCAAAGCTAGTGTAACACCCCATCTTAGCCTACATTTATAGACCAAGATGGACTATTAACTCATGGTGGTTGTGTCTTAATATTTTACTTAGCCAATTTTAAATGTAGATTTTAAAAAAAATTTTGCCATAACCTCCCCTAAAAATGGAGGTCCCAAGTGTCGCCAAAACTGATTCTTTAATTTTTGAAAAAACATTTTGTTTCACAATTCAACTCAAGCACACTCCCAATAATCCACCCTTATAACCTCAACTACAATCCTGCAAGAAGAATTCACACTTCTATACTTGCATACATAAGTGCTAAACCAAAATAAGATTTATTAGATTACTAGCAGTGTACGTGTTCTATCTTTTCATTATTATACATTTATTTGTTAGATCATACAAGCTTATGTACATGCCATATTGCTACAATCAATCATATCCAAACTCCTACCCAAAGTAGTAGTCAAGGCCAGCTGCGCAGGACATGCTGCAATCTCGTCTCCTCGTTTAACCTACGAGTTTAGAGGGAAACTAAACTCGCTAAGCAATTGCTTAGTGGGTACTTAAATCATTGCAATAAAATGAAAGAATTATTTGAACATATATTTATATACTTTAAACAATTGAAAGGAATAAATACAAAACACAAAAGGTAAAAAGGCTTGACTGAATATTTTGAATTTAAATCATTTTCTTGCTTTTATCATTTTGGTTGCTCTACTAGTTTAACAGAACATCAGCGGATAAGGAAGGGTCATGATAAACATATCTCATCATGATCATATTTCATTATCTTTCATCATATTTCTTGCACATGTGCCAATGGCCATTATCATTGCATCATTGATCATGTCATTGTAATCATCGGCCTTTAGCAGGAATATCATATCATGTCATAAGCAGTACTGCTGTAATAGTATGATGCATCATACCCTTATCTCAAGGGTTCTGATATACCAAGTAGAGCATAAATAATTTATTAAATTACTTTGGTCATGATATTCAATAGGTCATGATTTTTCCATAATGCATATATTACTAGGATAACTTCTCATGATGCCTTTCTGATTATTCCAACCCCATTTGTGTCATTTTAAATGATATAACATCACTCTATATCATAATATTCAAGTTTTAACACATTTAGAAAAATGACCAAATGAATAGTAGCGCGGTGCGTAAAATCGGCAACGCAATGGCGCGCGACAACTAAATAATAAAATCTGTTTTTACTGTTGAAAACCAGTCAACTTTGGCAACAGTTTTGACCAAGTAAACAACCTTATTTTTGGATGAAGTTTTGCAGGAAAACACTTTCATAAGTTAACTAAATGCATGTAAAATTTCGTCGAAAAATTCTTTCGTTTGCTCCTTCAACGGATTGCCCAAAATGAAAGCTGCAGAATGGTGCCCAAAAGGGACCATTCGGCCCAATTTTCAAAACTTGAGGGAAATTCATTTTTTTCTTGCAAAATTGAATTTTAGACTCCTTTTGTGATACCATTGAAGGACTAAGGGTCCCTCTTTCAAAAATCAAACCAAAGGAGTGATTAAAAGTTCATCAAAGTTTATGGATAATTGAGCAAAGTTTAGCTAGTTTGTTTTGCTTTCATTCTTTTCACAATCAATTGATTACAAATGGTTCAAGAGCACTTTCCCACATATTTACCACACATAATAACATTATTTCAAAACCATTTCAAAAGTCCCATAATGCAAAATATGTGAATTAATTGAAAAGGCAATGATTTAAGTACCAAACCTTGTTTATTTGCTTTTGTTCCTTGCTTGTCTTATTCTTTCTTCCCTTCTTCTTCTTCTTTATCCCTTTGATTTCCTATAATTTTCATAACTTCCATAATAAGAACATTATAAAAACCATATGTTCAAGCCTTGATTCTTGCTATCTTAAGCTACTAATTACCATTTATTCATCACTTCTACATGTATGAATCATTTACTCTAATTTCTCTTCACTTTCTTATCTTTCCCATAATCTTCCCAACTTTTCTTTCATTGATAACTTGAAAACTATCAATCAAATGAATAAACTAAAGCTAGAATTGGAATCCTTACCTTAAAATAAAGCTTTTCCTTCCAAAAATCCACTTGAACACTTGAAAAAAATTCCTTCCCTTTTGTTGGTGGAGAGAATACGGCATGCCTCTCAAAAATGGAGAAAAAATGTGTCCTTAATTCTTTAATCATCCTTCTCTCCCTTTTTATATTTTTCCATTTTCCATTTATTTAATTAATTTCATTTTGGAGGGTTAAGATGTAACCACCACAAAAGTATCTTAACTAGGATGGTGCCATATGGAGGGTTAAGATTAATCTAACCCAAAAGTGTCTTTAAACAAGATTTTGCCATGTGTCCTCTTCTAGAAAATTACTATGCCATGTGTCCCTTTTCTAGAAAATGGGTGGAAGTGAAAAGACCAAAATACCCTTCAATGGAAGGTTTTGCCTTTTCTTCGTAACCGGGTAGTTTTACGACTCGTAAAATATAATGTTCTCCTCCTTTCAACCTCTCGTTTCCATTTCCGACATTCATCCTTAATTTTGAACTAATTTATAAAAATACACTCATGCCTTTGACTTTTGTAAAAATTCCCTTTAGGTCCTTACGTGATTCGGGTCTCCACTTAGGTTCGTTCTTCAATATCGATCACTGCGGAGTCCTTCCGTTTACTTCGGATACCTTTACTTGTCTTGTTTTCCAGTGTATAAATTATTATCACAAGAATGACAAAATTACCCTTGGTCAAGAATCCACTGTATCTCTCAAACTATGCGTTTTCGGGAAAAACTGTGGTGTTCCGTTCCGACCCAATTTTTCTCTACTTTCCATTTCTGGAGTCTGTTATATGAACTATTAAGAACCTCCAGTACAACTTTTGGAAATTACAGTTACCTCCCCAAAACTTTTTGAAATTACAGTCACCTCCCCAAAATTTTTACAATCTTTTCAGTTAGGTCCTTTTTGTTCTATAGAGCTTCCTTTCACTTCCTGTTCTTTGGTGATTACTCGGGACAGCTCCTGTTACTGTACGCGGATGTACTATACATGGATGTACTATACATATGTACAAATTGGGTCGTGACATTTCTTCCCCTCTAAAATTTAGGCTTCGTCCCGAAGCCGATCGGGTGTAAAATTTAGGCTTCCATCCTCATTATTCCTTCTCTTTCCCAAAATATCTCTTCCATTCTATGGTTCCTTCGCCGCACTTTAACTGGAGGAAATCTCTTATTTCTTAATCCTTTGACTTTTCATGCTAAAATTTCTATTGGTTCTTCTTCATAATTTAGGTCAGATTGGACTCTAATGTTTTGTGTCTTTATATCGTGTGTGAAGTTCAACGATATTGCCTTATCATTGAAACGTGAAAAACATTATGTATTTTGTTCAGTTCTGGTAATAGAGTTAACCGATAGGCTATTGATCTATGCGTTCGATGATCTCGTATAGTCCAATAAGCCTAAGGCTTAACTTACTTTTCTGCTTAAATCTTAATACCTTCTTTCATAGGAAAGTCTTAAGAAAAACCTTGTCTTCCACTTAGAGTTCTATGTCCCTTCATTTCGAGTCTGCATATGATTTTGCTCCTACCTACCCGCATGTGATTTTATCTTGTCTTTACTTAATTTCATCCAACACTCTAGTGTTCCATGTTTTCTTTCGTATAATTCTTTATAGGGCATCACCGTATGCTGAATTAATAGTCGTTGTTATATGCATATTCAATTAAACTCAAATACCTATTCCAGCCGCCCTTAAATTCTATAACACATACTCTTAATATGTCATCCCAAAATTTGGATTACTCTTTCAAATCGTCCATCTGTTTACGGGTGAAAGGCAGTGCTATAATTTGTTTGGGGTTTCAGAAGCTGTTTGCGACTTCTATCATAAATTCATGATGAACTGTGGACCTCTGCCTAAAATGATAGACGTTGGAATCCTGTGTAATCGTACAATTTCCTTGGCGTACATTTCCACCAATTTATCTATTGAATAATCCATTAGTAAAAGTAGAAAATGAGCTAACTTAGTTAGGCAGTCAACAATTATCCGAACAACGTCCTGCCGGCCTCGTGTCATTGGTACTTCTATGACGAAATCCATAGTGATATGTTCCCACTTCCATACCAGACTGGGAATTAGTTGTAACTGTCCTGATAGGATTTGATATTTCGCTTTTGTTTGTTGACATATTAAACATTTGGTCATAAAATCAACAATATCTCTCTTCATTCCAGGCTACCATTAAAACTTCTTTAGATATTGATACTTTTGTAACTCCTGGATTCATTGCGTAGAGACTACTATATGCTTTTCGAAAAAAAATTTTCTTTCTTATGTCTCCCATTGTTCGTATCATTATTCTATTATCATAATACAAACCACTGTTCTTAGAAATTTAGAATTTTATATCCTTTCCTCCTTGCACTTGCTTGATCCATTTTTGTTTTTGTTCATTTTTCTTTTGCACTTGATGAATTTCTTGAAAAGAAACATAGTTTATGCTTGCATTTCTATTAATAGTACTTCCTCTTCCATTGGTCTTAAACTGATCTTTATAGCGCCTAAGGCTGGTATCAAATTTCCACCAAGTGCATCGGCCACCACGTTAGCTTTTCCTAGATGATAATTTATAACTTAGCTGTTATTTCCAAAACTTGGGCTTACTTTCCTTATCATAAATTGAGATCCTCATGGGTTGGCTGATATTTTAAACTTTTGCGTCTGTATAAATATAACACTTTTCTCCATATAAATCATATCTCCAAATCTTGAAAGCCAATACGATAACTGTTAATTCCAAACAGTGTGCCGGGTTATTATTATTTTTTTCATATGGTTTAAATCATCAAAAGATTTATGCGACTATTTTATCCTTTTCCATATGCATATAACCTTAACCGATGTGTGAAGCATCACTATATATCACAAATTCTTTGCTGGACACGGGCCGTATGGGTATTGAAGCATTCGTTAACTTTTCCTTTAGTTTCTCAAAGTTCCTCTAACATTTATTAGTCCATTGGAGTTTGGCATTCCTTTGAACAACCTTGTCATTGGGATGATAATAATGGAAAACCCTTTTATAAAACATTAATAGTACCCAGTCAGTCCTAAGAAGATTCTTACTTCTATTACTGTCTTTGGTGTTTTCCATTCCAAAATGGCTTTTATTTTATTAAGACCTACTTTAATGCCTTATGCTAATATGGTGTGTTCTAAGAATGTCACTTTTTCCAATCAAAACTCGCATTTGTCATATTTGACGTACAACTGCTTCTCTCGCAACATTTGCAATACTATGCAAAAGTATCGATCGTATTCTTCTTTGTTCCTTAAATAAATAAAGGTGTCATCTATGAACACCATTTACAAATTGGTCAAAATATGGATGAAAGATATGATTCATTAAATCCATGAATACTACTGACACATTTGTGGGCTCAAAAGGCGTTACAAGGAACTTATAACATCCGTATCGAGTTCTAGATGTAGTCTTTGGAATGTCTTTTCCTTTGATCCGTAGCTGCTGATATCCCAGTCGGTGATCTATATATTTTTTTAAAAGACCTTAGTTCCTTTAAGTTGGTCGAATACATCGTCGATGGATGGTAATGGATATTTATCCTTAATCGCAAGCTCCTTCAACTACTTATAGTTCACATATGACCTTAAGGATTTATCTTTCTTCTTGACAAAGAGTACTAGCGTGCCCCATGAAGAAATACTTGGCTATATAAGACCCTTGTCGAGTAGCTCCTATAATTGCGTTTTCATTTCTTTGGGTTCCGCTGGTACCATTCGGTATGAGGCAACCAACACCGGTGCATTTCCCGGATATACATTTATAGTGAATCCTACTTTTCTCTTAGGTAATAATCCGGGTAGCTCGTCTGAAGAAACATCGAGAAAATCAAACATTGTTGATACCTCTTGAATCTTTATCACATTCTTCTTTGCTTCTATAGTGCTTACCAAGTGTGCCTCACATCCGTTTGTATGGAACGCCTTGTTATAACTGCTGCTGTTACGTTGTTTAGGTAATCGACTCTCTTTCCTACTACCGTCACTTCCTCCTTGTGATGAGTATGAAGTGTTACTCTCTTTCTTCATATAATCAACCACTGTTTTATGCCTTGTTAGCCAATCCAATACCAACATTACGTCAAATTCTTGGAATGGTAACTCTATTAAATTTTCTGGAAATGCATTTTCATGTAACTCTATAGAACATTCTTTAATCACTTGTGTGTAACTACCTCGTCTCTTATCGGATTTATAACTAATGTTTCAAACTTAACATATCCTACTGGTAATTCTTCTAAATTTTCATTACGTAGGCTCTGGCTGGTGTACTTGAATTGAGCTAGTCAACGGTCTCTGATTGTGCTCTTTGAAAATTCGAATCACTTTCCTTTCGCCTGCTTCAGCCTCGGCCAAAAGCGGGCCATGATTTTTCTATCGATGCGGGTGCATTCACTTGTCTTTCTGGCAGTTTACCCTAACACGATCTGGTGCCCTGCATTCCCAGCATCCATCTGTTAAATACTAGCATTCACTCTTATATCTTCATCCACAGTATTTGCATAGAGGAGTAATATATCCTTCAAATCTATATTTCTTTCCAATCCTCTAGTAATTTTTGTATTGTTACTTTTTCCTTTTTCCTTTACCTAGTCCTTGGGTTGTTATTACTTTCATTCTTTCCTTTTTTATCTAATTTTAATTTTGCACTTTCTACCTCTTTAGTTCTCAATTTCTCTCTTTCTCTTCTTTCTCTTTTTTTTTCCATCATTGACTGAATTCATAAATCTCATATATCTTCTTCTTATAATTTCTTAATTTTGATGATTACATTGGGGCATTTTCAGGAGAAATCACAATACAGTGTTTTGATTAGGTTTCGTCTAGTTTCTACTCATATAGTACGTCACCTACCTTATTAAGACTTCACGGGATGGTCACCCATCATCATTGGTTGAGCACGTTTAACTCTGATTTCTTGCTAAATTTCAACATGACCTTCTTAGTGCGCTTACTTCATCTGCTTATGTGAATATTGTACATGGGGTTACTGTACATATTCTATAGTGGCCGGACATGAGAATTTCTCATATACTTATTTCTGTTCACTCATCTTTGTTATCTAAGTTCTATCTATTTTATCTCTTACCGTTTGGTCTTAACATTTTACGTACTTTTCTTTTTTCCTCTTATTCTGTTCCTCTTTTTATTCCATTCTTCAAATTTCATTTTCTTATATACATTTTCATTTTTACATTCATATACGCCTATCTAACCTTCTACTGGAACCCCTTATAAGGACCCCGGTATACTAGCTACGGATGTCTGGCACCTTGAACCTTGGCCGGATCCTTGGCTTTGCAATCGCCGGCTTTACTGTGTAAAACTATCTTCACTTCTAAACTTCTTCCCAACTTGTCAAAATCTTCCTAAGCTTTAAGTTTGTACTCTCTTTTGTTGCATGCGTTGGTGTCTACTTCTCTAATCCATGTATACCCTCTCAATACCTAAAACTTTCACAACTAATCTTGAAAATTCAAACACGTCCATGACTATTAATTGTACTTTAATTCCATTATTTAACCTTCCAAAACCTTTGACGTCTTTCTTGCTTTGTTTCTATCATTTTCTTTGCATACTTACTGAGGCAAGTGAACTCTCTATCATACTCAGATACTGTCATTCTTCCTTGCTGTAGATATATAAACTCATTTCTCCTTGCGTTTAAGTATGTTTTACCAAGTGTATGTTTCTTCTACCCAAAGGGACATGGCATAAATATATCTTTTATCTGGCGTGCATCTCAATTGTTCCAATGCCCTATTGGTACTGTCTAAACAGTACTCAACTTCTTCAAGTCCTTCTTCTCTACTAGCCTTCAATTCTTTAGCCCCATATTTCCTTAACTTCTCGATTGGGGACTTCCTTTCTCTTTTGGTAGCAATAGGTACCATTCTTGCCGTTTATTGCAATGGTACTATCATCTATCTTAAATAAACTTCGGGGCCTTCCATAGCCACCGTTGCGGGTCGTGGCATAAGTCCAAGACCCATTTCTACATTTATGGGCACGAAAAGCGTGTGATTCCTTTTCTTGATCTATAATTCTTTGTGATTCTGCCTCTTGCAACCTTATACCGTATACATATATCGTGATAAGGATTAGCAGCTGGATTGACTCAACATATTAACTTTCCTATATGGCATGTACATAATCACCATTAGATTTTCCTTTATCACATGTACCTCATATACTTATGTATTTATAATATTCTTCTACTATACTGACATTTCGTACCTAAATGATATATGCTCTCATTTCTTATCTGCTATAGGATATCCCATTTTACATTGGTAATGGCCACTCCCAACATAAAATGTGTATCCTCCTATGTTGAATTTTCCAGGACCGGCTAAACCGGTGCTCTGATACCACTAAATGTAACACCCCATCTTAGCCTACATTTATAGACCAAGATGGACTGTTAACTCATGGTGGTTGTGTCTTAATATTTTACTTAGCCAATTTTAAATGTAGATTTTAAAAAAAATTTTGCCATAACCTCCCCTAAAAATGGAGGTCCCAAGTGTCGCCAAAACTGATTCTTTAATTTTTGAAAAAACATTTTGTTTCACAATTCAACTCAAGCACACTCCCAATAATCCACCCTTATAACCTCAACTACAATCCTGCAAGAAGAATTCACACTTCTATACTTGCATACATAAGTGCTAAACCAAAATAAGATTTATTAGATTACTAGCAGTGTACGTGTTCTAGCTTTTCATTATTATACATTTATTTGTTAGATCATACAAGCTTATGTACATGCCATATTGCTACAATCAATCATATCCAAACTCCTACCCAAAGTAGTAGTCAAGGCCAGCTGCGCAGGACATGCTGCAATCTCGTCTCCTCGTTTAACCTACGAGTTTAGAGGGAAACTAAACTCGCTAAGCAATTGCTTAGTGGGTACTTAAATCATTGCAATAAAATGAAAGAATTATTTGAACATATATTTATATACTTTAAACAATTGAAAGGAATAAATACAAAACACAGAAGGTAAAAAGGCTTGACTGAATATTTTGAATTTAAATCATTTTCTTGCTTTTATCATTTTGGTTGCTCTATTGGTTTAACAGAACATCAGCGGATAAGGAATGGTCATGATAAACATATCTCATCATGATCATATTTCATTATCTTTCATCATATTTCTTGCACATGTGCCAATGGCCATTATCATTTCATCATTGATCATGTCATTGTAATCATCGGCCTTCAGCCGGAATATCATATCATGTCATAAGCAGTACTGCTGTAATAGTATGATGCATCATACCCTTATCTCAAGGGTTCTGATATACCAAGTAGAGCATAAATAATTTATTAAATTACTTTGGTCATGATATTCAATAGGTCATGATTTTTCCATAATGCATATATTACTAGGATAACTTCTCATGATGCCTTTCTGATTATTCCAACCCCTTTTGTGTCATTTTAAATGATATAACATCACTCTATATCATAATATTCAAGTTTTAACACATTTAGAAAAATGACCAAATGAATAGTAGCGCGGTGCGTAAAATCGGCAACGCAATGGCGCGCGACAACTAAATAATAAAATCTATTTTTACTGTTGAAAACCAGTCAACTTTGGCAACAGTTTTGACCAAGTAAACAACCTTATTTTTGGATGAAGTTTTGCAGGAAAACACTTTCATAATTTAACTAAATGCATGTAAAATTTCGTCGAAAAATTCTTTCGTTTGCTCCTTCAACGGACTGCCCAAAATGAAAGCTGCAGAATGGTGCCCAAAAGGGACCATTCGGCCCAATTTTCAAAACTTGAGGGAAATTCATTTTTTTCTTGCAAAATTGATTTTTAGACTCCTTTTGTGATACCATTGAAGGACTAAGGGTCCCTCTTTCAAAAATCAAACCAAAGGAGTGATTAAAAGTTCATCAAAGTTTATGGATAATTGAGCAAAGTTTAGCTAGTTTGTTTTGCTTTCATTCTTTTCACAATCAATTGATTACAAATGGTTCAAGAGCACTTTCCCACATATTTACCACACATAATAACATTATTTCAAAACCATTTCAAAAGTCCCATAATGCAAAATATGTGAATTAATTGAAAAGGCAATGATTTAAGTACCAAACCTTGTTTATTTGCTTTGTTCCTTGCTTGTCTTATTCTTTCTTCCCTTCTTCTTCTTTATCCCTTTGATTTCCTATAATTTTCATAACTTCCATAATAAGAACATTATAAAAACCATATGTTCAAGCCTTGATTCTTGCTATCTTAAGCTACTAATTACTATTTATTCATCACTTCTACATGTATGAATCATTTACTCTAATTTCTCTTCACTTTCTTATCTTTCCCATAATCTTCCCAACTTTTCTTTCATTGATAACTTGAAAACTATCAATCAAATGAATAAACTAAAGCTAGAATTGGAATCCTTACCTTAAAATAAAGCTTTTCCTTCCAAAAATCCACTTGAACACTTGAAAAAAATTCCTTCCCTTTTGTTGGTGGAGAGAATACGGCATGCCTCTCAAAAATGGAGAAAAAATGTGTCCTTAATTCTTTAATCATCCTTCTCTCCCTTTTTATATTTTTCCATTTTCCATTTATTTAATTAATTTCATTTTGGAGGGTTAAGATGTAACCACCACAAAAGTATCTTAACTAGGATGGTGCCATATGGAGGGTTAAGATTAATCCAACCCAAAAGTGTCTTTAAACAAGATTTTGCCATGTGTCCTCTTCTAGAAAATTACTATGCCATGTGTCCCTTTTCTAGAAAATGGGTGGAAGTGAAAAGACCAAAATACCCTTCAATGGAAGGTTTTGCCTTTTCTTCGTAACCGGGTAGTTTTATGACTCGTAAAATATACTGTTCTCCTCCTTTCAACCTCTCGTTTCCATTTCCGACATTCATCCTTGATTTTGAACTAATTTATAAAAATACACTCATGCCCTTGACTTTTGTAAAAATTCCCTTTAGGTCCTTACGTGATTCGGGTCTCCACTTAGGTTCGTTCTTCAACATCGATCACTGCGGAGTCCTTCCGTTTACTTCGGATACCTTTACTTGTCTTGTTTTCCAGTGTATAAATTATTATCACAAGAATGACAAAATTACCCTTGGTCAAGAATCCACTGTATCTCTCAAACTATGCGTTTTTGGGAAAAACTGTGGTGTTCCGTTCCGACCCAATTTTTCTCTACTTTCCATTTCTGGAGTCTGTTATATGCACTATTAAGAACCTCCAGTATAACTTTTGGAAATTACAGTTACCTCCCCAAAACTTTTTGAAATTACAGTCACCTCCCCAAAACTTTTACAATCTTTTCAGTTAGGTCCTTTTTGTTCTATAGAGCTTCCTTTCACTTCGTGTTCTTTGGTGATTACTCGGGACAGCTCCTGTTACTGTACGCGGATGTACTATACATGGATGTACTGTACATATGTACAAACTGGGTCGTGACAGCTAGGATGGCCGAGCTACAAAATCAATTGGTTGAAATTATCAAGACCCAGTTGATTGAAATTATGGAGCTCATCAACAATGCTAAGGTAGCGTCCATGGAGAACATGTTCACTAATAGAGATTGAATGAAAAATGAGGGACCAATCCCTATTCTACGAGACCGGCCAAATCATGTGCTATCTAAGTGGGGAAATAAGGGCGGCTATCACCCCAGTGGAAAAAGTCAAAGGGAAAGAGAGAAGAACCATTTTTTGCAAAATGGAATTATCAGCCTAGCAATTAAAATACATGAAAGGAAGCTGATGTTAATGACACTGGTCAAGAAGGAATGAGGCAGTTTTTGAAATTGGTGAAGCCACTATCTTGGGTTCTCAATAAGCTACAAAAGAAGGGATTGTTACAACCCTTGACTCCTCAACCTTTGCCAAATCCTTTACCCCTAAAATTTAATACTAAGGCTTTTTGTCATTTTCATCAGACTCAAGAACATGAGATCGATAGATGTACCCGATTGAAGCATGAGATCCAAAATCTAATCTACAGCGGTAAGCTGTCTGAACCTGATAAACCCAACACTAAGAATAATCCTCTACCTAAATTTGGAAGGGCACCACCGCTTACAACTTTCATGAAGAGTTTTATCTTGTCGTCCTATGATGATATGGATAGAGAAGCTGCTAAAGATGATGTGCTACTAAGTAAGCTTGGACTAAATGTGGATGATGACGCAATGATCCTTGATGATGGAAAAAATCCTTGCCTCCAACTCAACAAACTTTCCTTAGCTTGAATATTGCTCTGTTTATTTTGCTTTCATTAATATTTAATTGGAACAATTATGTTTTTTAAATTTAAAGTTGTTTGAATAAATTACTTTCATAAAATTTTGTTGGTCTTTGTTCATTTTTGTACTCAACAAATGAGGAATCTAGCTTGATAATTCATGAATTAATATATTTATGCATCATGACTTGAATAACTTTACTAGTTGAGGGAATTGCTCTATAACATTGAGTTGCGTATGCTTAATTAGAGAGGGTTCCTGCATAATTACCTTTGTCTAGGTCCTAGTCAGTCTTAGAACATGCTTTGACAGACTTTTGAAGTGAAATTAAACTCTGCTTATTTTAAGAGAGAGATGATCTAGGCATTGTTTGACGAGCCAACAACTAGTATCCACCCTATTAAATATCAATCCCTAATTATCCCTTTGAGCCTTCATAAAATTTCTAGCTTTCTTTTCATTGACTTATAAGCCCAACAACCTACCCTGAGCTGTTGTGATACTTTTGACAAGTCTTATGATCACTAAGATGAAGAGGCAAGAAGATCAAAGAAAGGAATGAATAGTCAAGACCATGAAGATAGTTGAAGTTCTTAAGACCATAAGGGTAGTTGAAGTTCTCAAGACCATAAGGGTAGTTGAAGTTCACCTAAACTAGACCAAATATCACAAATAAAGTCAAGACTGAAGCAGATTAATACCACTCTACTCATCCATTATTAGTAATACAAGTTAGTATAAACAAGACAACTATGTTAGAATTAGAACCCAAAAAAAAAAAGAAAAGAAGAAGAAAAGAAGAAGAAAAAAAATAAAAGAAAAGAAAAGAAAAAAGGGGACCAAAGAAAAAAAAGAAAGATGAAACCTAAAAAGGTGGTTCAAAAAGCCAACTGAGTTCTCTTTTACCTAAAGCAGCAAAAGGCTTCCATTCAGTTTATAAAGAAAGTTTGGCTTGAATTGATCCAACCCAACCAAAGATTCGATCAAAATAAGAGAAAAAGGAGAAAGACCATCCAGTTCATGAAAGTTCTATACTTGACAGTCCTACAAGGAAGAAGGACAAAATGATAAAATGCTCAAAAGAAAGGGAAGAGTAAGAAAAATAAAAAGAAAGAAAAGGGAGAAGAAGAAAAGAAGCGAATTTGGGTACCAAACTTTTTGCAAGGGCAAAGACTGCCCTAATCAAGATCTAGATTTATGCCAACAAGATAGAAGAAATTTGGAGTCTGGCAAGATTACTCCCAGCTGCCTAAAGTTCAAACAAGAAATTTGTAGTGTGAGGGTTTGTCCATAGTGTCACAACGGCTCCAACTTACAAATGGCCTTCAGTTAACCCATGTCCCTTATAGACCCCATTTCAAGCCTATCAAAGTCTTATTGATCTCTCTTGGTAGGTAGAGTCTATTAGTGGAGATAGCTTGAATAAGCATGCATATGAGATAGACCATATTCAAACTCAATGAGACCTTGGACCAAGTAATGTGTATGTGCCTATTTGAAGTGCAACAGTTCTTGCTTAAATAGAAATAATTCTCTAGTTTAGTATGGTAACTAGGGTTGTGATGTTATAGATATGATAATTTGGAAATTTGAGTATTGAGATACTATAGCACTAATTTGACAAAGCCACTGTATCTAATTAAAAAAAAGAGAGAAAAAGTAAAAAAAAAAAGTGTACAGAAACAAAAAAAAATTATCATTACCATTTTTGCTTAATTTTATTACAAGTTTTATTGCAAGTTTTATATTTTTGTCACTGTGAGGAAGGAGGCGGTTCATAATCAGACAAAGCCCTAAGAAAATCATCACCCGTTGGAGGAGGGGGCATATTTTCCTTCCAATATCCACTCGAAGAAGAAATATCTAAACCTCCAGGACTTCAAAAATCGGTTCTATCATTGCCTAAAGAGAAAGGTGGTATATCATGGATAACAGTCCGAGATCCTCTTGATGAAGAAGCATTTGGTTCCCTCATGTGTTGAAATCAAAAGTATTAGAAGTCCCATGCCTCTTGTTGATATATTTCCTCAAAATGGGCCACATGTCGATGACTCGCAACTAATTCCTCCTTAAGCTTCTTGTTTTACTCCTCAAGCATCCGCTGTAAGCCAGAAAAGGAAAGGGTAAGTCCATACATTTTCATGCATACATGCAAGCATACATCATTATGGGATAAGAATGACTAACCAGGTAACTTAGATCAAAGCTCTACGAATCAGATGGCACATCTAAATGAGAAGAGGAAATGGAGAAAACTATCACTGTATCGGGGTATCAAACAGAGGGACAGCCCCATAGTCAGAGGAACAAGCAGCCTACAATGATCATATAAATAATCAGAATAGATAAACAAAGAGACAGTTGTAATGAAAAGTGATAGCTACCTGGAAAGTGCAGGCCCGGAATTACCATGGGATTGAGAAGAAGGCTCCTCCTCATCTTCTTCCTCATCCTCATCCTCTTCCTCATCTTCTTCATTCTCTCCTCACTCCACTTCTATTTATTCTTCACCTCCAGACAGCCCACGGACACCAGCAGGTGACACTTCAAAACTTAATAGATGATCCTGAATAAATTGAGCATATGGCACATCCGGTAAGAGCAGGAAGTCATGAACATCGAAACCATTATGGGAATGACTCCAAAAGGGCTTCGGCATTGCTATAGTGTTCAGAACAAATGATGGAATATCAACTTGTACTCTGTGCTGGTTAGGTCCAAGGAACCAGTCATGTACTCTCTCGCCTAGAAACCACCCACAAAAGACTAGGCTAGTAATAATTCGACGAGAGTTGTGCAAAGGCATTGCATCAGTCATGCATCTAATCCAACCATTTTTCTCTTTGGCTCTCCACCAGGCTGTATCCACTTGCAGAAAAGCAAATCTATAATTTATCTTTTATCATAGGTTTGATATTAATATTAATATTTTTCTTACTTGATCCCAGGTCAGACGACTCAAGTGGTAATGATGAGAGTGCACATGGTGACTTTCGGACAGTTCCTTGCGACCCGACAAACCAAATGCCTAACCATGGAAAATTGACTCGTGGCTATGAAATGTTTGGAACCCTTACCAAGTTATGCTCATATGCCCAAACCTGTACATGAAAGAGAAAATTAAGCCTATACACATGCATTGTGTGGATCAATAATTTTTAAGGAAGTAGCACCTCAGCAATGGCCGCAAAACCAATAAAGGATTTTTTCTTCCTACAGAGCACATCAAAACTGTGATAAAGAAAAGCTAGACCAGCTTTCCTCCATGCATAAGAAGATATGTGATCCAAGTCAGAAAGGGTGCACAACACAGATAAGTGAATGGCAGACTCGGCGCTACCCAAAATGGTTGTCCCTAACAAATATAACAAAAATCCCCGAGTATATTATTTTGCCCTCTCACCCTGCACGGGTCAAGTGTACTTTACCCAATACTCTCATATGGGCTCATATTGGATCTTATACGACCTCCTATATCGGGGCTTTACACCGATCAACTGTCAAATTTCTTCTTCTTTCAAAATATTGCTGATCAAAGGGACGAGGGTTCTATCACATCGGAGGCCGGTTATAGCAGCAAAGTCAACCAGACCAATTGTCATCTCTCCAATGGGCAAATGAAAAGTATGAGTTGTGTCCAACCATCGTTCTACAAGCGCCTAGATCACGATCCATTCTATTTGATAGCCCTGTACTGGTAATTGCAAAATGAAGTCCTCAAAACCACTTTCCCGCACCATTCTCTTTACTGCAGGCGGGGCCTGGTCATACCACTTACGGGCCTTATGAATATTTTCCCCCACTTTAACATCGCAACCATCATGCTATCCAAATACAGGTAAGTCCAAGTAAGTACACATGTAATTTTCCTCACACACTTTTGAAAAAGTATAACTATAATAAAAAGTAAATAAAAAGTAAATAATAGTAACATAAAATAGTAAATGATATATAATATATTAAATAATAAAAAATAAAATAAATTTGTATAAATATATAAAGCAATATATTTATGTATATAATATAAATAAAATAAAAAATATAAAAATAATAAAAATAAAAAAGGGACATAGACAAATAATTTCTCTCACAACAATTGATGTGTTTCATTCTTATACAATCATTTTACATAAGAAGTTTCATGCATAAATTTGTAGATTTTGTTATATAAATTATGCTACATAGATATTTTTGTATATCAATTTTTCATACTTATTCTTGTATAATCTACATGAACAGTATAATCTATATGAACATAATTATACTAACAAACCTTGCAATAAATTACTTATATGTATGGAAAAGTACCACTTACTAGTGTTTTATCATTAAAACTCCGATGGAGATGTATGCTGGGTAATAATGAAATTTGTATAGCTTTGTTGTCTCGAAGGTAATAAATCAATTCATTATTTGATCGAGTCTTATGCCTTGAAGAGTGTTGGACACCTGCCATGGTAAGTGCTTGAGCTTTAAGAATCTTACAATGGAATTGAAATATACAGTATTTAGTTTGCAAGATGAGAAATAGCACAACCTCTTTATAAAGAATGAAATGTATATAAGTCAAAAATAGTAAATATAAAAAAAATCAAATAAAAGGGAGGACAAGTTCACTTATTATTGCCATTTATTATAAATTTCTTTATGTAAAGTCATTTAACTTTAGTTAGTCAAAATTGTCTACTTCATCTTTTATCTATTTCAATAATATGCACAGTATTACGTTATGAGTACAGATAATTTCAATAGATATTTATTACATTAAAAAAATAAATAAATAATAATATAATAATAATAATATAATAAAATAATAACTTAAGTTTTGCAAAATATTTTACTGACTCTAATTTATTTTTGCAAGTATATCGGGTCCAGAACCTAAGTCTTTTCCGAGTTTAGAACTCAAACTGGATCCAGAACCCAAATCATCTCGGGTCTAGAACCCAAGTCTTTTCCGAGTCCAGAACTCAAATCGGGTCTAGAACCCAAACTATCCCAGGTCCATAACCCAAGTCTTTTCTGAGTCCATAACTCGAATTGGGTCCAAAACCCAAATCATCTCGGGTCCAGAACCCAAGTCTTTTTCGAGTCCAGAACTCAAATGGTGTCCAGAACCCAAACTATCCCGTGTCCATAATCCAAGTCTTTTTCTAGTCCAGAACTCGAATCGGGTCCAGAACCCAAACAATCTCGGATCTAGAACCCAAGTCTTTTTCAAGTTTAGAACTCGAACCGAGTCCAAAACCCAAGTCTTTTCGAGTCCAGAACTCGAACCGGATCTAGAACTGTAGACCTTTAATTTTTGACCCAGTCCGGTCCAATATATTGTAATTAGTCCAAAATAATTTTTGTGATCGTAATTAAATAATTTTTGCTTTAGTATCTAATTTTTAATAATAAAAAATAAAAATCAAATAAAAATCAAAAAATAAAAATAAAAATCGGCGACAGAAAAATCGGCGACTAAAAAAATCATCGCCGAAAACCTGTGCGCCGGACATGGTCTTGGGCCATTTCGCCCGCAGGAGTTTCCTGCGGGCGAAATGGCCAGCAGGCCGGTCCTCGCCCCCTGCCGCAGCCAACTGCGGCAATTTTTTTTCGCCAGCGTAATTTTTCCGCAACAGTTTTTTTTTTCGTCAGCAAAATTTTTTCGACCCAAAATTTTTGAAACCTAATACAATTAGGTTTCGGTTTCCTTTTCTTAATGTTTGTTATATGCCATAAGCAACTAGGAATAAACCATAAAAACTTCTATAAATAAGATCATAATTACATCACAAAAGGGGGATCATAAATCGGAGGAAAATTGGACTGAAATTTGTGACCGAGAGTGAGAAGGAAAACTCTGAAACTTTCAAAATCCTTCTGGCAGTAAATTGAATCGGACTTTGGGGGGAATAATTCAAGCAATTCAAAGGCAAAAAGGCTTTGTCTTTGACCTTGTTCATCCAAGAAGCAAATTTTGGTGAAACTTACAAAATAAGGTTTGAATTCTTAAATTTTCTTTTATTTTGTCACAATAGCTAGATGACATAATTATTTCTTTTAAATTAAAAGCCTCATAACCTCAATTCACCTTTTCTAAAGTATGGAAATCTTAAATCGTTGCTTTATTTTTCCAAAAGTTTAAAGATATTAGTTTTATTTCTTCAAAACCCCAAAACCAAGATTTGCATCCCAAATTATCAAAACCCAAAATTGTGTTCTGTTTCCTTCCAAAAGACTTAAAAATATCTTTTTTACTCTTATAAACTTTAAATATTTTGTTTAAATTCATAAAACTTCATGAAATTGTTAATTGTCTTTCTAAATCCTAAAATAAAATTCATTACTCGAAACCCTAAATTCAAAATCCTAAAACCCTAATTCAACTCCAAAACCTAAAATAGTGAACCCTAACCTCCTTAAAGCCTTAAACCTTAATTTTTTATAAACTCTAATCCTTTAAAACTTTAAAAAACCATATAAACACAAATATTTAATTTTACACAGTAAGCTTGAAACCATAATTTGATGAGTAACCGTAAACCACAAATCAAAAGTATTTTGAAGAGCCCAAACTCTAAATTCATGATTTTACATCTCAAACCCTAATTTGGTTAATCAAAGAATTTTATCAACCTTTTAAAACATAAAATTTTAATCTATTTTAATTCCTTAAAAAAAACTCATAGTAGCCATATTTTAGATTTTTATTTGCTTTATTCAATTCTATATTTGATTATGCTTTGATTTATTTTATATTCTTTAATATATTTAAGTTCGATGCTTGGTTTATTTAATTTATCATGGATGGATGTTTACTTTCTATTGATATTTAATACCTTTGATGAATGATTTATTCATGATGAATGGTTATTTACTTTTATTAATTTATTTAGATTTTCAAATGTTGTAAGAGGTATGTTTCCACTTGGTGGGTACCTCATTAATTAAATATCATGTAATTTAATTTTCTTTTCTATTTTAGAACCTATATAAAGGGCATGTTTCTATCTTTCGGTGGGTGTCCTATTTAGGCATGAGATGTAAGGACATGTTTCCATCCTTGGATGGGTGTCCATTTATTTGCTTTGTTTGGACATTGCTTTGATTTTAATATAATGATGCTTTCTTTTAATTATTGTTTGTAATATGGATAATATTGTTATACTTAAGAATTTTATAATATTAAGACCTGTAAAAGAGGCCGATTCCAATAAACCGGGCGTTGTGGGGGTGCTGGGCCATTTCTCACCTTCCCCACACGTACCCAACTTTTTGAACCCATTAGGGGGTTGGGGATTCCTTATGAATTGAGTCATCCACCCTTTCTTTTTTCCCGGCCCGTCCAGGTGGGTACTCCATTTTCTCCGGACTTAGGTCTGTGTTCTCTAAGGCCCCGAGCCTAAATAGTGCCAAAGTCGCTAGAACCATTCCACTGGGAGTGGGGGTGAAAATCCACGCTCACAGTGGCGACTCCACTGGGGATAAGAGAAGTTGATTCTGTTGATCTTTATATTATTCTATTATTTCTTATAATGATATTATCCATTGCATCATATTAGATTGCATTGTGTGCTTGAGTTAGGATGCCCGTGTTACCCGTGTTGTGTTATGTAAGGGATACCATACTTTCACTCAAGGTATGAAGATCGAGCATGACATAACCACTCATAGCCTCGTACCATTTGGTATATACTTGCTATGGGAACCTAAGCCTTTCTACCCAAAGACTAAAGCTCATGTAATTGGCCTAGTTAATTTCCTTAGGATTTTACCCCAAATGCATGTTGTTTGACTATGGTTAATTTATCTTTGCTTAAATCATGGCTTATTTGGTTTGCTCTTTTTCTAATATGACCTAAGTATATTGTAAGCTCAAAATAAATTTTTCTTTAAAAGATCCAAAAGACCAAAGCTATTTTCAAAAATTTTCAAGATGTTCTTTGGACATAAAACTTTTCTAAAAACAAATCAAAAATTCTTTTGCTCATGGCCCAAATATTAAGCTCAAACAAAATTATGTTACAAAGAGGTTACAAATTATTTGGGTCAATTAAGGAATACCAAAAATCAATTGTGAGCCTAGTTTATACTAAAAATAAATTAACCATGGGCTTGTTTTTGGCATGAACCATTAGTTACCTTTTTTAAGTGAGAAATCTATTTATAATAAACCTCTTAATTTCATTTTAATCCGATATAGCATAAAAGCTAATTTAGTTGGTTGAATGGATTAAAACCTAATTAATGGTAATTATCATGGATTGATTTTCATTTTCGAAAATATAACTGTTGGTTGAAACGTCCGAGGGAATTATTCGAAAATAAGGTACCCCATGTTGGTATTTTGTTAACCATATACCTTGGGAAAGAGACTCGCCATTCGTGTGTGGATGTTATAAGGTTGGAAGGAACGTCCTATTTGTCCTTGTTTGTTAATTGTTCGTGCATACATGCATACATACATTTGCATCTCATGTCATTGATCCTTTTTGGCTCACAGCCCTAGATTACGATAGTTCTAAAGCTTACAATAATCCGACTTACGCTGGAGATGAAGTATCTAGCAATGACTCAATCACTTACTCACCAAAAACAATAGAGCTCGAACAAATTCAATGGATGGTGGATGAGGCCCTCAACACCAAGATGGAAGAAATAAAGATGCCCTAGCTGAGACCATGAAGAATCAATTGACTGCAATCTTAGAGAATCATGCCGATACATCTGCTAGCACTAAGAAGCCAAGGGACAAATTGAAGACTAAAGTTGGTGAAGTGGTTTTTGATGATGAAAAGGTGATCATTGATGATGATGATGATTGGGCTCAATACTACCAAGATATTCAAGAGAAGAAGAAAGAACAGAAGGTTGTTGAGAAGGCAACTATTGAAAAGACCGAGACTTCCAATATTGAAAAGATGATTGCTGATTTAGAAAAGAAATTTGAGAAGAAGCTGAAAACTGAAGAAATGTCCAAAGTCGACAAATTATTTGAGCTAGATGAAGAAGTCCCATACAAGTTCAAGATGCCATCCTTTGCCAAGTACAATGGCACCAGAAATCCTCATCTCCATGTGAAGCAGTATATCACTACTATGCAGTCTGCCGAGCTACTAAGGCTCAAACTCTAAGGTACTTCATGCTCTCATTGGACCCTGCTGTCCAAAATTGGTTCAATACCTTAGATGATGGAACGCAAAAGAATTGGGATCTACTTTACAAAGCCTTCATCCAACAATATGGATATAATGTTGAGTTGGAAGTTACCTTAATGGAAGTGGAGTCCATTAGGCAAAGGCCGAATGAGAACTTTATAGATTATGTCAAGAGATGGAGAAACAAGGCCGCTTTGCTCAAGAAGAGGCATGATGAATCCGATCAAATAAGGATGATTGTGAGAGTGGTGTTGCCTAATCTTCGTGAGAGAATGTCTCATACACTCATCCAAGATTTCAAAGACCTTCTCCAAGCTAGTTTGCAAATTAAAGAATGGGAAAGAGAGAAGAACCGTTTTTCAACAAGAAGGAAAGAGAAAGGGAACTATCAATCTGGTAGCCAAAGCATGCAAAAGGCCGTCGGTGTTAATGCTACTAACCAAGGAACAAGGAGACAATTTTTGGAATTGGGGAAACCGATGTCTTGGGTTCTCAACAAACTTCAAAGGAAAGGATTGCTATAACCCTTAATCCTCGCCCTTTGCCTAACCCTCTCCCTCCTAACTTCGACACTAAAGTATTTTGTCAGTTTCACCAAATGCAAGGGCATGACACAGATAGATATGTGAGGCTGAGACATGAGATCCAAAATCTAATTGATAATGGGAAGATACCCGAGCCCAACAAGCCAAACACCAAAGACAACCCATTACCAAAGGTCAATAGAGTACCACCGCCGACAACCTTCATGATTGGAGGAGGTTGGCATGAGGACTTTGTCATGTCTTCTTTTCAAGATGTGGGGAAAGAAGAAATCAAAGAAGAAGAGGCATTTGTCAAGACTAAACAAGATATGGTGGCTAAAGAGGTAACAATTTGTGTGTTGTCAATGGGTTTTGGGATTCAAGCGATAGTAATGATGATCTTGTATCTAAGAAGGAGGAGTGGACTTGGTTCAAGCCCGAACAAGATGAGGTGATGAACACTGGATCCAGTAAGCCTTATGCAAGACCATCACCTAAGGAGGTATAAAAAAATAAGGGTAAGGAAGTTGAAGCAAAAGAAGATGATGCTGTGCTCAAGCAATTGAAAAGAACCCAAGCAAGTGTTAGCATTTGGGACTTATTAGCTACTTCTAAAAAGCACCAAGAAACAATGGCCAAAGCCTTGGCTAGCATGCCAATTTCTACCTCCACAACCCCGGAGGAGTTGATCAACTTCATAAAAATTGGAGGAGTAATGAAATGTGAAGAGGTTCAAGAAAAGAGCGAAGTTAATATGGGAGCGGTTTCTTTTTCAGATGCGGACCTACTAGAGGAGGGAAGAGATCACATTCGTCCTCTCTTTATCAAGATAGAAGTCAAAGGGAATAGGACTCCATGTGTAATAGTTGATGATGGGTCCGCCATAAATGTTTGTCCACTTAAGATATTGCCAAAGCTAGCCATGTCAACAAGAGATCTAAACCCGACCGAGGCAACAATTCGGGCTTATGACAACACTAAAAGACACGCCGAAGGGACTTTCAAAGTGGCTGTCAAGGTTGGTCCAATTGAATCTATTGTTGAGTTTATTGTTTTAGACATACCGATTACCTTTGCTTTACTCTTGAGGCGACCATGGTTTCATCCTCTTGGTGGAGTTCCTTCCACCCTTCATCAAAAGATCAAGTTCCCCAACGGAGATGAGATGGTGGTCATTGAAGCTGAAGACAATGAGATTGTTAATGCTCTAATGATTGAAAGGCCTCTCAATGGTTTCCAAGTAGCTGAAATTTCTGATGATGAAGTAGTGGACTCTAAAGTTTTGAATATGATGAAGACCATGAACTACCTTCCCGGAGCTGGTCTTGGAAAGGGTAAGGCTGGTTTGACAAATATGCCAGACTTTAGAACTCAAACTTCCAAGAAAGGGTTGGGATATGATGAAGACAATGATGTCCAGTCAAAGAAGAGTGAGAAGATGAGCTTCCTACCACTTGAGGAGATCTTTGTCAAAGCTCCAGATATGGGACCACTCCAAGGAAAGCCTAAGCCGATCATGTTCATGGGTAAGTTGATCCCAGGTTTTGAAATTTTTGCAGATGTGGCCGAACTAGTGGACCAAGTGAAGAAAGAGCTCATCTTGTCAACCAACAAAGAATCCAATCCAAAAGAGAAGAATGAAGCTATTCTGAAAGCCGAAAAGACTCCGGAGGAGATTGCTGCTCTGGTTGAAGAAAAGTTTGAAGACATCCTGCCTTATGATTTTGAGAACAATGATTTTGATTTTGATTTTAATTTATCTGCTTTGTATGACGATGATGATGTTTTCTTTTCCAAAATGAATGCAATAAAGTCTGATTTTGCTTACTTGTGTTTTGTTTCTCCTGATGGTTGCATACATTCAAATAGCAGTTACATGAGCATCTTTAATATTAATTATGTTAACACACAATCATTAAATTTGGGAACAACCAAAAATCCTAAAAACATTAACATAGCATCCGACCTTACTCCTGATGGGAGAGAGAGATTTAAAAAATATTCAAAAAATATGAAGAAGTGTTTGCTTGGTCTTATGAGGATATGCCTGGAATAGATCGAGACATAGCTGAGCATCATATTCCAACTCACACTCACATAAAACCTGTCAAACAAAAGATTAGGCGATTAAGACCCGAGTGGGCTGAATTGGTGAAAGAAGAGGTCACTAAGCAAATACAAGTGAAGTTCCTTGAAGTGATAGAATATCCAGATTGGTTAGCCAACATAGTACCTGTGCCAAAGAAAGATGGAAGGATAAGGGTTTGTGTGGATTATAGAGATTTGAACAAGGCTTCCCCTAAAGATTATTTTCCTTTACCTCATATAGATGTCCTCATTGATAGTGCAGCCTCTAGTGTGCTACACTCATTTGTAGATGGATTTTTCGGATACAATCAAGTGTTAATGGCCCAAGAGGATAAAGCCAAAACTACCTTCATTACCACATAGGGTATATTCTGTTATAGGGTGATGCCATTCGGCTTAAAGAATGCTGGAGCAACCTACCAAAGGATGGCCACCACCCCATTTCATGACATGATGCACAAAGAAGTTGAAGTATATGTTGATGATATGATGGTTAAATCGGACACAAGGGAATAACACTTCCAAAACTTAGAATTATTCTTCGATAGAGCTTTGGAATATAAGCTAAGATTAAACCCTAAGAGGTGTGTGTTCGGTGTTACTTCAGGTAAATTATTAGGACATGTGATTGGTCCAAATGGCATTGAGATTGATCCTGACAAAGTTAAAGCAATCATGGATATGCCAGCTCCTAAGATGGAGAGAGAAGTTTGAGGATTTATTGGTAAATTACAATACATTAGCAGATTCATAGCAAAACTCACAAAAATTTGCGAGCCTATCTTCAAATTGCTTAAAAAGAATCAGCCGGTCGTATGGAATGAAGAGTGTCAAAAGGCCTTTGATCAAATAAAAGAGTATTTTTTGAATCCGCCTATTTTAAAACCACCTAAACCTAGCAAACCTCTATTACTATACATAGCAGTAGAAGAAGAGTTGATAGGAGCCATGCTAGCCTAAGCAGATGAATCAGGGATTGAGCATGCAGTTTACTATTTGAGTAGAAAACTCTTACCTTATGAAATTAAGTATAGTATCATTAAAAAGACCTGTATAGTCGTGGTTTGGTCTTCTAAGAAGTTGAGGCATTACTTTCAATCGTATAGTGTGCAAGCAATTTCCAGGTTGGATCCAATGAAGTACTTAAGGGAGACACCCTTTTTTATTGGGAAATATGGTCGATGGTTGATAATATTAGAAGAATTTGAGATTAAGTATGTAACCAGGAAAATGATCAAAGGTAGAGCGGTGGAATAATTCCTAGCCCAACAACCATTACTAGAAAGCGAAGAGGTAATCTTGGAATTTCCTGATGAACATTTAGAAGCAATTGAAATACAAGGGTGAAAAATGTATTTTGATGGAGCAATAAATAGGAAAGGAGCAGGTTTGGGAGTTAAATAGTGCCGAAGTCGCAAGAACCATTCTACCAGGAGTGGGGGTGAAAATCCCCGCTCACAGTGGCGACTCCACTGGGAAAAGAAAAGTTGATTTCGTTGATCTTTATATTATTCTATTCTTTTTTATAATGATATTATCCATTGCATCATATTAGATTGCATCGTGTGCGTGAGTTAGGTCGCCCGTGTTACCTGTGTTATGTTATGTAAGGGATACTTTACTTCCACTCAAGGTATGGAGATCGATCATGGCATAACTACTCATAGCCTCGTACCATTTGGTATATACTTGCTATGGGAACCTAAGCTTTTCTACCCAAAGACTAAAGTTCATGTAATTGGCCTAGTTACTTTCCTTAGGTTTTACCCCAAATGCATGTTGTTTGACTATGGTTAATTTATCTTGGCTTAAATCATGGCTTATTTGGTTTGTTCTTTTTCTAATATGACCTAAGAATATTGTAAGCTCAAAATAAATTTTTCTTTAAAATCCAAAAGACCAAAGCTATTTTCAAAATTTTTCAAGATGGTCTTTGGACATAAGACTTTTCTAAAAATAAATCAAAAATTCTTTTGCTCATGGCCCAAATACTAAGCCCAAAACCCATTTTTCTAAGATCTTTTTACAATGGGCTTAGAAACAAAATTGTTTTTATCCAATCTTTTCTTACAAAGAGCTTGCAAATTATTTAGGTCAATTAAGAAGTACAAAAAATCAATTGTGAGCCTAGTTTATACTAAGAATAATTAATCATGGGATTATTTTTGGCATGAACCATTAGTTACTCTTTTCAAGTGAGAAATCTATCTATAATAAACCTCTTAATTTAGTTTTAATCCAATATAGCATAAAAGCTACTATAGTTGGTTGAATGGATTAAAACCTAATTAATGGGAATTACTTTGAATGGATTTCCATTTTCGAAAATATAACTATTGGTTAAAATGTCCGAGGGAATTATTCGAAAATAAGATGCCCCATGTTGGTATTTTGCTAACCATATGCCTAGGAAAAGAGGCTCGCCATTCGTGTGTGGGTGTTATAAGGTTGGAAGGATCGTCCTATCTTTCTTTGTTGATTGTTTGTGCATACATGCATACATTTGCATCTCATATCATTAATCCTTTCTGGCTCACAGCCCTGGATTACGATAGTTCAAAAGATTACGACAATCCGACCTACACCGGAGATGAAGTATCTAGCATCGACTCAATCACTTGCTCACCAAAAATAATGGATCCCGAACAAATCCAAAGAATGGTGGATGATGCGCTTAACACCAAGATGGAAGAAATAACAGAGGCCCTAGCTGAGACCATGAAGAATCAATTAACTGCAATCTTAGAAAATCATGTCGAGGCATCTGCTAGCACTAAGAAGCCGAAGGACAAAGGGAAGACCAAAGTGGGTGAAGTGGTTTTTGATGATGAAAAGGTGATCATTGATGATGATGATGATTGGGCTCAATACTACCAAGATGCTCAAGACACGAAGAAAGAGCCTAAGATTGTTGAAAGGTCAACTATGGAGAAAACTAAAATTTCTGATGTTGAAAAGATGATTGCTGATTTAGAAAAGAAATTTGAGAAGAAGTTGAAAATCAAGGAAATGTCTAAAGTTGACAAATTATTTGAGCTAGATGAAGAAGTCCCGTACAAGTTCAAGATGCCATCTTTCGCTAAGTTTGATGGAACAAGAAATCCTCATCTCCATGTGAAGTAGTATATCACTGCTATGCAATCTGCTCGAGCTACTAAGGCTCAAACTCTAAGGTACTTTATGCTCTTATTGGATCCTATTGCCCAAAATTGGTTCAATACCTTAGATGATGGAACACAAAAGAGTTGGGATCTGCTTTACAAAGCCTTCATCCAACAATATGGATATAACATCGAGATGGAAGTTACCTTAATGGAAGTGGAGTCCATTAGGCAAAGGTCGAATGAGAATTTTGTGGATTATGTAAAGAGATGGAGAAACAAGGCTTCTTTGCTCAAGAAGAGGCCTGATGAATCCGACCAAATTAGGATGATTGTGAGAGGGGTGTTGCCTAGTCTTCATGAGAGGATGTCTCATACACTCATCCATGATTTCAAAGATCTTCTCCAAGCCGGTCTACAAATTGAAGAATGGGAAAGAGAGAAGAACCATTTTTCAATAAGAAGGAATGAAAAAGGGAACTATCAGTCTGGTAGCCAAAGCATGCAAAAGGTAGTTGGTGTCAATGCTACTAACCATGGAACAAGGTGACAATTTTTGGAATTGGGGAAGCCAATGTCTTGGGTTCTCAATAAGCTTCAAAGAAAGGGATTGCTACAACCCTTGAATCCTCGCCCTTTGCCTAACCCTCTCCTACCTAATTTCGACACCAAAGCATTTTGTCAATTTCACCAAATCAAGGGCATGACACGAATGTGTGAGGTTGAGACATGAGATCCAAAATCTAATTGATATTGGGAAGCTACCCGAGCCCAATAAGCCAAACATCAAAGACAACCCATTACCAAAGTTCAATAGGGTACTACCACCGGCAACCTTTATGATTGGAGGAGGTTTGCATGAAGATTTTGTCATGTCTTCTTTTCAAGATGTGGGTGGAAAAGCAACCAAAGAAGAAGAGGTATTTGGTGGAATTAAACAAATTATGGTGGGTAAAGAAGTAACAATTTGTGTTGTCAATGGGTTTTGGGATTCAAGCGATAGTGATGATGATCTTGTATCCAAGAAGGAGGAGTGGACTTGGTCCGAGCCCGAAGAAGATGAAGTAATGAACACTAGATCCGGTAAGCCTTATGCAAGGCCACCACCTAAGGAGGTAGAAACTAATAAGGGTAAGGAAGTTGAAGTAGGAAATAAGGAAGAGGAAGATGATACTATACTCTAGCAATTGAAAAGAACCCAAGCAAGTGTTAGCATTTGGGATTTATTAGCTACTTCTAAAAAGCACCGAGAAACTATGGCCAAAGCCTTAGCTAGCATGCCAATTTCTACCTCCACAACACCAGAGGAGCTGATCAACTTCATAAAAATTGGAGGGGTAATGAAATGTGAAGAGGTTCAAGAAAAGAGTGAAGTTAATGTGGGAGCAGTTTCTTTTTCGGATGCGGACTTACCGGAGGAGGGGAGAGATCACATTCGCCCTCTCTTCATCAAAATAGAAGTCAAGGGAAAGAGGACTCCATGTGTAATGGTCTATGATGGTTCCATCATAAATGTTTGTCCACTTAAGATTTTGCCAAAGCTAGCCATGTTAACAAGAGATCTAAACCCGACCGAAGTAACAATTCAGGCTTATGACAACACTAGGAGACACGCCGAAGGGACTTTCAAAGCTGCTGTCAAGGTTGGTCCAATTGAATCTATTGTTGAATTTGTTGTTTTAGACATACTGGTTACCTTCACCTTACTCTTGGGGCGACCGTGGTTTCATCCTCTTGGTGGAGTTCCTTCCACCCTTCACCAAAAGATCAAGTTCTCTAACAGAGATGAGACAGTGGTCATTGAAGCTGAAGTTAATGAGATCGTTAACGCTCTAATGATTGAGAGGCCTCTCAATGGTTTCCAAGTAGCTGCAATTTCTGATGATGAAGTAGTGGACTCCAAAGTCTTGAATATGATGAAGAACATGAACTACCTTCACGGAGCTGGTCTTGGAAAGGGTAAGGCCAGTTTGACAAATCTGCCAGACTTTAGAACTCAAACATCCAAGAAAGGGTTGGGATATGATGAAGACAATGATGTCCAGCCAAAGAAGAGTGAGAAGATGAGCTTCCCACCAATTGAAGAGATCTTTGTCAAAGCTCCAGATATGGGACCACTCCAAGGAAAGCCCGAGCCAATCATGTTCATGGGTAAGTTGATCCCAGGTTTTGAAATTTTTATAGATGTGGCCGATCTAGTGGACCAAGTGAAGAAAGAGCTCACCTTATCAATCAACAAAGAATCCAATCCAAAAGAATTGAATGAAGCTATCCTGAAAGTCGAGAAGACTCTGGAGGAGATTGCTGCCCTGGTTGAAGAAAAGTTTGAAGACATCCTGCCTTATGATTTTAAGAACAATGATTTTAATTTTAATTTTAATTTGTCTGCTTTGTATGAGGATGATGATGTTTTATTTTCCAAAATGAATGCAATAAAGTATGATTTTGCTTACTTGTCTAATGTTTCTCCTGATGGTTGCATACATTCAAGTAACAGTTACATGAGCATCTTTAATATTAATTCTGTTGACACACAATCATTAAATTTGGGAACAACTGAAAATCCTAAAACTATTAGCATAGCATTCGACCTTACTCCTAATGAGAGAGAGAGATTTGAAAAAATATTCAAAAAATATGAAGAAGTGTTTGCTTGGTCTTATGAGGATATGCCTGGAATAGATGGAGACATAGCCGAGCATCATATTCCTACTTACACTCATATGAAACCTGTCAAACAAAAGCTTAGGCAATTAAGACCTGAGTGGGTTAAATTGATTAAAGAAGAGGTCACTAAGCAAATACAAGTGAAGTTCCTTGAAGTGATAGAATATCCAGATTGGCTAGCCAACATAATACCCGTGCCAAAGAAAGATGGAAGGATAAGGGTCTGTGTTGATTATAGAGATTTAAACAAGGTTTTCCCTAAAGATGGTTTCCCTTTACCTCATATAGATGTCCTCATTGATAGTGTAGCCTCTAGCTTGCTACACTCGTTTGTAGATGGATTTTCTAGATAAAATCAAGTGTTAATGGCCCAAGGGGATAAAGCCAAAACTGTTTTCATTACTACATGGGCTATATTTTGTTATAGGGTAATGCCGTTCGGTTTAAAGAATGCTGGAGCAACCTATCAGAGGATGGCCACCACATTATTTCATGACATGATGCACAAAGAAGTTGAAGTATACATTGATGATATGATGGTTAAATCAGATACAAGGGAAGAACACTTCCAAAACCTAGAATTATTCTTTGATAAAGCTTTGAAATATAAGCTAAGATTGAACCTGAAGAAGTGTGTGTTTGGGGTTACCTCAGGCAAATTATTAGGACATGTGATTGGTCCAAATGGCATTGAGATTGATCCTGACAAAGTTAAAGCAATCAGGGATATGCCAGCTCCTAAGACGGAGAGAGAAATTCGGGGATTTATTGGTAAATTACAATACATTAGCAGATTCATAGCAAAACTCACAACAATTTGTGAGCCTATCTTCAAATTGCTTAGAAAGAATCAGACGGTCATATGGAATGAAGAATGTCAAAAGGCCTTTGAGTGAATAAAAGAGTATTTGTTGAATCCACCTGTTATAAAACCACCTAAACTCGGTAAACCTCTATTACTATACTTAGCAGTAGAAGAAGAGTCGATAAGAGCCATGCTAGCCCAAGCAGATGAGTCAGGGATTAAGCATGTAGTTTATTATTTGAGTAGAAAGCTCCTACCTTATGAAATTAAGTATAGTATCATTGAAAAGACTTGTATAGCCGTGGTTTGGTCTTCTAAGAAGTTGCGGCATTACTTTCAATCGTATAGTGTGCAAGCAATTTCCAAGTTGGATCCAATGAAGTACTTAAGGGAGACACCTTCTTTGATTGGGAAATATGGTTGATGGTTGATAATATTAGAAGAATTTGAAATTGAATATGTAACCAGAAAAATAATCAAAGGTAGAGCGGTGGCAGAATTCTTGGCCCAACAACCATTACTAGAGAGTGAAGAGGTAATCTTGGAATTTTTGGATGAACATTTAGAAGTAATTGAAGTACAGGGGTGGAAAAAGTATTTTGATGGAGTAGTAAATAGGAAAGGAGCAGGTTTGGGAGTTATACTAGAATCGCCCGAAGGGAAACTTATCCCTTTAGCCAAAAAATTGAAATTTAGGGCAACCAATAATATGGTGGGGTATGAAGCTTGTATTTTCGATTTAGAAACCCTAATGATTATGAAGGTCGATAAGGTGGAAGTTTTTGGCGATTCATTGCTCGTAGTATCCTAAGTAAATGGAGAATGGGAGTTAAAAGAAGAAAAATTAAAACCATACCACCACTACTTGACCATGATGAAGAAGAACTTTAAGGGGTGTAGGTTTTTACACCTATTAAGAGAAGAAAATTAGATGGCTAATGCCCTAGCCACATTGGATTCGATATGGGAAAACCCTATTAGCTTATTCCTTAAGCCTCTGATCTTGACCAGTTCATCAACTCCTTGCTATGAATATTGTAGACCCTTATTTTTTTACCCGGTCCGGTCCAATATATTTTAATTAGTCCAAAATAATTTTTGTGTTGTCCGATATATTTTAGTTAGTCCAAAATAATTTTTATGGTATCTTAATTAATTTTAATATTTATTTTAGTAAAAAATGGTGAAATGAATAAAAATTCAAAAATAATAAAAAATAAAAAATAACAAAAAAATTGGTGACGGAAAAATCGGCAACGAAAAAATCATCGCCGAAAGTCAGCTTCTGCGGGCGAAATGGCCTACGGGCCCGTTCCGCCCTCGCTGCTACAGCCAGCTGCGGTAGTTTTTTTTTGCAAGCGCAGTGTTTCCGCAGCAGTTTTTTTTCGCCAGCGAAATTTTTCCGACGCAAATTTTTCGAAACCTAATACAATTAGTTTTCATTTTCCTTTTCTTATTCAATAAAGATGTCGTGAATAGTTAGGAATGAAGGATATAAAAATTCTATAAATATGGACTAAACAAGACAAAAAAAAAGGGGGGGGCCGAAAAAGAATAAATTGGACAGAAACTTGTGAAAAGTTGGAGACCGTATCTGAGAAGGAAAATCTGGAACCAAACTGATTTTTTGAGAGAGCCAAAAATCAATTCAAGCAATTCAAAGACAAAAAAGCTTGTCTTTGACCTTGTTCATCCAAGAAGCAATTTTTGGTGAAACTTATAAAATAAGGTTTGAATTCTCAATTTCTTTTGTTTTTTTTCACAGTAGCTTAATCATCACTTTGTTTCTTTTAATTCAAAAATTTTAGGACCTCAATTCACTTTTTCTAAGGCTTAAAAATCTTAAATCGTGGCTTTATTTTCTAAAAGTTTAAAGATATTAGTTTTATTTCTTCAAAACCCCAAAACCAAAATTTGTTTTCCAAATTTTCAAAATTTTAATTTGTGTTCTGTTTCCTTCCAAAACGCCTTAAAAACACTTTTTCTATTTATATAAACTTTAAATCCTTGGTCTACTTTCATAAAATTATCAATTGCTTTTTTCCAAATTCTAAAAACCAACTCATCATCCGAAACCCTAATTTAAAAATCTTAAAACCCTAATTCAATTCCTAAACTCAAAACAGTGAACCTTACCCCCTTTTAAAACTTTAAACCTTAATTTTTTCTAAACCTTAATCCTTTAGAACTTTAAAAACCATAAAAACAAAAATCTTTAAATTCACACAGTAAGCTCAAATCAACAATTCATTAACCAAAATCACAAAATCAAAAGTATTTTAAAGAGTCCAAATCCTAGATTCATGATTTTACATAACAAACCCTAATTTGGTTAATCAAAGAGCCTTACCAACCTTTTAAAACACAAAATACTTAATTTATTTTAATTCTCTTAAAGTCACAGTAGCCTAATTCCTTTAATTCCAAAACCCTAAACACATGAAATAAAGGACCCAAAATGTAAACAGTAGCTATGATTTAGATTTTTATTTGTCTTATTCAATTCTATATTTGATTATGCTTTGGTTTATTTTATATGCTTTAATTTATTTAAGTTCAATGCTTGGTTTATTTAATTTATCATGGATGGATGTTTACTTTCTATTGATATTTAATACCTTTGATGAATGATTTATTTATTTTGAATAGTTATTTACTTTTATCAATTTATTTAGATTTCCAAATGTTGTAAGAGGTATGTTTCCACTTGTTGGATACCTCATTAGTTAAATATCATGTAATTTAATTTGCTTTTCTATTTTAGAACCTATGTAAAGGACATGTTTCTACCTTTCGGTGGGTGTCCTATTTAGGCATGTGATGTAAGGACATGTTTCCATCTTCGGATGGGTGTCCATTTATTTATTTTGCTTGGACCTTGCTTTAATTTTAATATATTGATGCTTTCTTTTAATTATTGTGTGTAGTATGGATAATATTGTTATATTTAAGAATTTTATAATATTAAGACCTGTAAAGGAGGCCGGTTCCAATGAACCAGGCGTTGTGGGGGTGCTGGGTCATTTCTCACCTTCCCCACACGTGCCCAACTTTTCAAACCCACTAAGGGGTTGGGGATTCCTTAGGAATCGAGTCATCCACCCCTTTCTTTTTTTCCTGGCCCATCCGGGTGGTGACTCCATTTTCTCCGGACTTAGGTCCGTGTTCTCTAAGGCCCCGAGCCTAAACAGTGCCGAAGTCTCAAGAACCATTCCACCGGGAGTGGGGGAGAAAATCCCCGCTCACAGTGGCGACTCTATTGGGGATAAGAGAAGTTGATTCCATTGGTCTTTGTATTATTCTATTCTTTCTTATAATGATATTATCCATTGCATCATATTAGATTGCATCGTGTGCGTGAGTTAGGACGTCCGTGTTACCCGTGTTGTGTTATGTAAGGGATACCATACTTTCACTCAAGGTATGGAGATCGAGCATGGAATAACCACTCATAGCCTTGTACCATTTGGTATATACCTGCTATGGGAACCTAAGCCTTTTAACCCAAAGACTAAAGCTCATGTAATTGGCCTAGTTACTTTCCTTAGGTTTTACTCCAAATGCATGTTGTTTGACTATGGTTAATTTATCTTAGCCTAAATCATGGCTTATTTTGTTTGTTCTTTTTCTAATATGACCCAAGTATATATTTGCAAGCTCAAAATAAATTTTTCTTTAAAGTCCAAAAGACCAAAGCTATTTTCAAAATTTTTCAAGATGGTCTTTGGACATAAAACTTTTCTAAAAACAAATCAAAATTTCTTTTACTCATGTCCCAAATACTAAGCCCAAAATCTATTTTTTCTAAAATATTTTTACAATGGGCTTAGAAACAAAACTATTTTCACCCAACCTTTTCTTACAAAGAGCTTGCAAAAATATTTAGGTCAATTATGAAATACCAAAAATCAATTATGGGCCTAGTTTACACTAAAAATAAATTAACCATGGGCTTGTTTTTGGCATGAGTCATTAGTTGCCTTTTTCAAGTGAGAAATCTATCTATAATAAACCTCTTAATTTAGTTTTAATCCAATATAGCATAAAAGCTACTTTAGTTGGTTGAATGGATTAAAACCTAATTAATGTGAATTATCATGGATTGATTTCCATTTTCGAAAATATAACTATTGGTTGAAACGTCCGATGGAATTATTCGAAAGCAAGGTACCCCATGTTGGTATTTAATTAACCATATACCTAGGAAAAGAGACTCGCCATTTGTTTGTGGATGTTATAAGGTTGGAAGGAGCGTCCTAATTATCCTTGTTTGTTGATTGTTTGTGCATACATGCATACATGCATACATTTGCATCTCATATCATTGATCCTCTCTGGCTCACAGCCCTGGATTACGAGAGTTCAAAAGCTTATAATAATCTGACCTATGCCGAAGACGAAGAATCCAGCAATGACTCAACAACTCAATCACTTGCCAAGATGGAAGAAATAAAAGAGGCCATGGCCGAGACCATAAAGAATCAACTAGCTGGAATTTTAGGAAACAAGGTCGAAGCATTTGCTAGTACTAAGAAAGACAAAGGAAAGACTAAAGTTGATGATGATGATAAGGTGATCATTGATGATGATGATTGTTCTTAATACTACTAAGATCCTCAAGAAAAAAAGGAGCCGAAGATTGTTGAGAAGGCAACTGTTAAAAAGACCGAGACATCTGATGTTGAAAAGATGATTGCTGATTTAGAAAAGAAATTTGAGAAGAAACTAAAGATCGAAGAGATGTCCGAGATCGACAAACTATTTGAACAAGATGAGGAGGTCCCTTATAAGTTCAAGATACCTTCCTTCGCTAGGTACAATGGAACCGGAAACCCTCATCTCCATGTGAAGCAGTATATCACTGCTATGCAGTCTGCCCGAGCTACTAAGGCTCAAACTCTAAGGTACTTCATGCTCTCATTGGACCCTGTTGTCCAAAATTGGTTCAATACCTTGGAAGAAGGAACACAAAAGAGTTGGGATCTGCTTTACAAAGCCTTCATCCAACAATATGGATATAATGTCGAGATGGAAGTTACCTTGATGGAAGTTGAGTCCATTAGGCAACGGCCAAATGAGAATTTTGTGAACTATGTGAAACGATGGAGAAATAAGGTCGCTTTGCTCAAGAAAAGGCCCGATGAATCCGATCAAATAAGAATAATCATGAGAGGTGTCCTGCCCAATCTCCGTGAAAGGATGTCTCACACCCTTATAAGGGATTTCAAAGATCTTCTCCAAGCTGGTCTACAAATTGAAGAATGGGAAAGGGAGAAAAATTGCTTTTCAATAAGAAGGAATGAGAAAGGGAATTACTAGTCTGGCAATCAAAGCACACAAAAAGAAGTTGATGTTAATGCCACTAGTCAAGGATGAATGAGGCATTTTTCAGAATTAGGGAAGCCACTGTCTTGGGTTCTCAATAAGCTACAAAAGAAGGGATTGTTACAACCTTTGACTCCTCGTCCTTTGCCTAATCCTCTTCCACCTAACTTTGATACTAGTCCATTTTGCCAATTCCATCAAAGGCCTGGACATGAAATGGACAATTGTATGAAGTTGAGGCATGAGATCCAGAATTTAATTGATAATGGCAAGTTACCGGATCTAGATAAGCCCAATACCAAAGGTAATCCATTTCCAAGGTTCAACAGGGTGTCACCACCAGCAGCCTTCATGGTGGGAAAAGGATTGGAAGAAGATTTTGTTTTATCATCCTTTCAAGATGGAAATATTGAAGATATGAAAGGAAAAGAAGTGTAAACTCAACAAACTTTCCTTAGCTTGAATGTCGCTTTTCAATTTTACTTTCTTTAATATTCAAATTGGAATAATCTTATTTTTCAAATTTAAAGTTGCTTGAATAAATTAATTTTATCAAAAATTTTGATGGTCTTTGTTCATTTTGGTGCTCAACCAATGAGGAATCTAGCTTGATAATTCATGAATTAATATATTTATGCATCATGACTCGAATGACTTTACTAGATGAGGGAATTGCTCTATAACATTGAGTTGTGTATGCTTACTTAGAGAGGGCTCCTGCATAATTACCTTTGTCTAGATTCTAGTCAGTCTTAGAACATGCTTTGACAAACTTTTGAGGCAAAATTGAACTCTACTTATTTAAGAGAGAAATGATCTAGGCATTGTTTGACGAGCCAACAACTTGTATCCACCCTATTAAATATCAATCCCTAGTTGTCCCTTTGAGCCTCCATAAAATTTTAGCTTTCTTCTAATTGGCATATAACCCCAATAACCTACCTTGAGTTGTTGTGATACTTTTGACAAGTCTTATGATCACTAAGATGAAGAGGCAAGAAGATCAAAAGAAAGCAATGATTAGCCAAGATCATGAAGATAGTTGAAGTTCTCAAGACCATAAGGGTAGTTGATGTTTTCAAGACCATAAGGGTATTTGAAGCTTTCAATATCATAAGGGTAGTTGAAGTTTTCCTAATATCTCAAATATATCAACATCAACATCGGGGTAATAAATGATTTATCCCTATTAAAGAAGATCTATGTTACTCCACTTATCCATTATTGGAAGCCAAAGTTGGTACAAACAAGACAACTCTTTTAGAGCTATAACCAAAAAAAAAAGAAGAAAAAAGAGAAGAAAAGAAAAAAAAAGAGAAAAAAAAGAAAAGAAAACCCAAAATGGTTCAAAAACCCAACTGAGTTCTCTTTTACCTAAGACAACAAAAGGCTTCCATTTGGGTTATAAGGACATTTTGATTTGAATTGGTTCAACCCAACCAAAGATTCGATCAAAATCAAAGAAAAAGGAGAAAGACCATCTAATTCTTGAAAGTTCTATACTTGACAGTCCTATAAAAAAGAAGGAAAAAATGATAAAATGCTCAAAGAAAGGAAAGAGTAAGAGAAATAAAGAAAAGGGAGAAGAAGAAAAGAAACGAATTTGAGAACCAAACTTTTTTACAAGGGCAAAAACTATCCTAATCAAGATCCAGATTAATGCCATGAAGATAGAAGGAATTTGGAGTCTAGGAAGATTGTCTCCAAGTTGCCTAAAATTCAAACAAGAAATTTAAAGTGTGAGGGTTTGTCCATTGTGTCACATCAGCTCCTATCTTAAAATGGCCTTCATTTAACCCATGTCCCTCATAGACCCCATTTCAAGCCTATCAAGGACCTGTTGATCTCTCTTAGTAGGTAGAGTCTATTAGTGGAGATAGTTTGGATAAGCATGCATATGAGATAGACAATATTTAAACTCAAATGAGACCTTTGGCCAAGTAATGTGTATGTGCCTATCTGAAGTGCAACAATTCTTGCTTAAATAGAAATGATTCCTGAGTTTAGTACAGTAACTAGGGTTATCATGTTATAGATATGTTAATTTGGAAAATCAAGTCCTGAGGTACACTGACATTGATTTGGCAAAGCCAACATTTCATTTCAAAATCAAAATTTAAAAAATTCAAAAAATTCAAAAAATGCTTTATCATACAAAGCTTTCAAGTTAAGGGAAGTATGTTGAACCTCCAAAGGACACATTGGGCAAAGGAAAATGATCATTGGCAAGGTCATGAAGAAGCTATCAATCGATATGCTGAAACATAGTTTGAAATGGATGCATCCCTGACTCTGCTGCTTAGGGTCTTCACCACTCATGTTTTCAACATCTTGAAGATAAAAACCACAAATGCAAAAGCTTTTGATCATTCCAATGCAAGACTTGAATAAGCGTCAAAAGGGAACCAATGAGAACACTTCTACTGATCACCTCAGTCTGTGAGTTAATAAAACTGCTGTAAGTATCATTCATGCATATCATGCATACATGAGCATATCACATCACACTTTCTTGTCTTGTATTGTCTAATCTTTATCAAAGTGAACAGCAAACACTCTGTGAAGTAAAGAATCAAAAGATGATATCAAATCAGGGTAAAGACCCAACCTCCAATGGATAAAGATCCATGTTACAAGGGTGAAGACCCGATCTCAAAGGAATAAGATCCATTCTCAAAGGTGAAGACCCAATCTCCAAGGATGAAGATCCATTTGCAAGGCTGAAGACTCGATCCCAAAGGATGAAGATCCATGTTTCAAGGGTAAAGACCCGATGTCAAAAGATGAAGATCCATTTTCAAGGATGAAGACCCGATCTCAAAGGATGAAGATCCATTTTGAGGGTGAAAAACCACAATGCATAGAATAACTGGAGTAGTCAAACTTATCAAATGATAAAAGGTCAGTCAAACTCAGTCTCGGGTCCAAGCACCCAAATTAAATTCAATATCGGGTCCAGAACAAAAAATACCCTTAGGTCCAGAACCTGGAATCTTTTCTAAGTCCAGAACTTAGCTCGGGTCCAGAACCCAAATTCAATCCAAGCTTGGGTCCAAGTACCCAATCTCGGGTCTAAGTACCCAATTTTGAGTCCAAGTACCCAAATCCAATTCAATCTCGGGTCCAAGAACCCAAATTCAATTCAATCTCGAGTCCAAGTACCTAATTTTAATTCAACATCAGGTCTAAGCACCCAAATTCAATTTAGTCTCGGGTCCAAGTACCCATTCTCGGGTCCAAGCAACCATTCTTGGGTCCAAGTACTCAAATCAAATAAATTTCGGGTCCAAATATCCAAATCAAATCAGTTTTGGGTCCAAGTACCCAATTTTGGGTCCATGTACCCAAATCAATTCAAGCTCGGGTCCAAGCACCCAATCTCGGGTCCAAGTACCCAAATCAATTCAAGCTCGGGTCCAAGAACCCATTCTCGGGTCCAAGTACCCAAATCAATTCAAGCTCGGGTCCAAGTATCCAATCTCGGGTCCAAGTACCCAAATCAAATTCAATCCAATCTTAGGTCCAAATACCCAATCTCGGGTCCAAGAACCCAATCTCGGGTCGAAATACCCAAATCAAATCCAATCTTGGGTTCAAGTGCCCAATCTTGGATCCAAGTACCCAATCTCGAGTCCAAGAACCCAAATCAAATCATTCTCGGGTCCAAGTACCCAATCTCGGGTCCAAGTACCCAATCTTAGGTCCAAGTACCCAAATCAAAATCAATCTCGGGTCCAAGTACCCAATCTTGGGTCCAAGTACCCAAATTCAATCCAATCTTGGGTCGAAGTACCCAATCTAGGGTCCAAGCACCCAATCTCGGGCCCAAGTACCCAAATCAATTCAAGCTCAGGTCCAAGTACCCAATCTCGGGTCCAAGCACCCAATCTCGAGTCCATGTACCCAAATCAATTCAAGCTCGGGTCCAAGTATCCAATCTCAGGTCCAAGTACCCAAATCAAATTCAATCCAATCTTGGGTCTCAGGTCCAAGTACCCAAATCAAATTCAATCCAATCTTGGGTCCAAGAACCCAATCTCGGGTCCAAGTACCCAATCTCGGGTCCAAGTACCCAAATCAAATCATTCTGGGGTCCAAATACCTCATCTAGGGTCCAAGTACCCAAATCAAATCAATCTCGATTCCAAGTACCCAAATTCAATCTAATCTCGGGTCCAAGCACCCAAATCAAATCAGTCTCGGGTCCAAGTACCCAATCTCGGGTCCCAGTACCCAAATCAAAATCAATCTCGGGTCCAAGTACCTAAATTCAATCCAATCTTGGGTCCAAGTACCCAAATCAAATCAGTCTTGGGTCCAAGTACCCAAATCAAATTCAATCTCGGGTCCAAGTACCCAAATCAAATTCAAGCTCGGGTCCAAGTACCCAATCTCTAGTACAAGTACCCAAATCAAGTCCAGAACTAGAACTGGGTCCAGAACCAAAAACAAATTCAAATAATCATCTCATCAAAAATTAAGTCTTATTGCTTTTCACTCTCTTTCACTAAAGTTTTAGATCATTCAAGCAGGGGGCAAACTGTAGACCCTTAATTTTTGACTCGGTCCGGTCCAATATATTTTAATTAGTCCAAAATAATTTTTGTGATGTCTGATATATTTTTGTTAGTCCAAAATAATTTTTATAATATCTTAATTAATTTTAATATTTATTTTAGGAAAAAAAATGGTGAAATGAATAAAAATTCAAAAAAAATAAAAAAAAATAACAAAAAAAAATCGGCGACGAAAAAATCATCGCCGAAAGTCAGGGCGGGCCCGTGGGCATTTCGCCCGCAGGAAACTCCATCATCATAGATCCTCTCCTTATAGACCAAAGGCTAATGATGCAGTAGAAGCAACAAACAAGACAATTAAGCAAATTCTGTCCAAAATGACCAAGACTTATAGGGATTGGTCAAAGATGCTTCCCTTTGCTTTGTGGGGATATAGGACAAGTGTGCGAACACCTACTGGAATGACACCATTCTCTTTGGTTTACGGGATGGAAGCGGTGTTGCCAATTGAAATAGAAATCAAGTCATTGAGAGTAGTCTTGGGAGTCGAATTGCCTGAAATGGAATGGGTAGCAAGCAGATACACACAGTTAGCTTTACTAGAAGAGAGAAGGTTAAAAGCGTTGTATCATCACCAACTGTATCAAAAGAAGATAGCTCGGGCCTATAATAGAAGGGTTAAAATTAGAAAATTCAGATTTGGGGATTTGGTGTTGAAGCAATGTAAGCCTAATATATCTGATCCGAGAGAGAAGTTCAGACCTAGCTAGGAAGGGCCATATGTCGTGAAACAAGTCATGAACAAAGGTGCGGTGAAGCTATCAGACATGGATGGAAACGAGTTTAGTGAGCCAGTAAACATTGACAGGTTGAAGAGGTTTTATGTATGAAATAAAAAAAAAGGAGAGAGCTCGCTAGGTTGAAAACCCAAAAGGGGCGGCCTAGGCAAAAGTTAGAGCAGTCCGCTAGTCCCGAAAAACCAAAAGGGTGGGCTAGGCAACAATTAGGGCTAAAATGAAAGAAAATTGTCAATTAGAAAACCCAAAAGGGCTGATTGGCAATAGGAATGATCTTGTGTATGCTGGCTTTATGTTTGGTTGTTCCCCAATTTAATAAAACAGAATTAATGTTAAAATTTTTTTATGTGCACTGTTATAAGTATTTGACCAGATATGGATGAAATAAATAAACATAATAGCAAAAGGTGATGACAAATTATAAATTGGAAAAGAAGCATCTTTTATTACTTTAATTATTTTTCATCCTAGCAATACACTTTTTGAATTGACAAATTTAAAATCTATGGCAGACGATAAGTGTAACGTGCAGGCCTGCTTTGCCTCAGCCGATCCAAGTAGGCTTCAGTAGAGTGAGGCATGTCTAAATCGGGAGTAAAGTCAGAATCATGAGGTTCAGCTCCGTACTGACGACCAAGTCAGCGAGGATCATAGCATGTACCTTGATGAAGAGCAGCAAGGGGAACATACTTCAAATATGTCTGCATAGTGATGCGAGAAATCTTCCACCAAGGTACCAACCAGCGGATGTTGACTTCAGCACGTGAATGGATCCAATCAGCCTAGTCAGCATATGAAGAAGCAGGATGGAGTAGTTTCCTAGCGGAATAATGACGTGGCAGATATCTGGCAAAATCCACAGATGGAGTATCAAGCAAACAAAGATGCTCCTGAAGCCAAATCTGTGAAGAAAGAATTAAATAAAAAAAAAAGAAAAGAGTCCGCTAAGTTGAAAACCCACAAGGGCAGCTTAGGCAAAAATTAGGACAGCTCGCTAGTTCCGAAAACCCACATGGGCAGACTAGGCAACAGAAAAAAAGAAAAAAAAAGTTCGCTAAGTTGAAAAGCCGGAAGGGCAGCTTAGGCAAAAATTAGGACAGCTTGCTAGTTCTGAAAACTCACATGGGCGGACTAGGCAAAAATTAGAGCAATAAAAAGAAAAAAAGAAAACCTAAATTGAAAACCTGAAAGGGCAGTTTAGGTAATTACCTGAAGTAGTAACGGACTCCCAGTCAGTCTCTTTGGCAATCCTGATTTAAGTCGGTCTAATCCAACTAAGGTCTCGGCTAAGATCAAAGGTATCGGCGACAAGCCTCTTTCCATTTGGTCCATAATATCCAATACTCATGGATCAATATCATTGTCAGAAGAAATAAACAAGAATTGCCTGAGCAAGCAAAGACAAAGCATGCGCCCTCATGCCTTAGTAGGAGCCAAATGAGAGAGAAAAAAATCAATCAAGGGAGCCAGTATAATTTTTTCACCTCTCATCAACCGAAAAACTTTGGTTTTTGGAATTGGAAATAACATCTGCATCTTCTGTTGAGTCTTGGAAATCAATGTGGGTAATGCCATTTGTTGATTATTTGGATATCCAAGGATGGCCTCAAATTCTTCAATCAAGGAACATATTTCAAAACCATTAATTTTAAATACCCTAGAATCCGTATCCCAGAAGGAAGCCACGGCATGTAAGAAGGAGTGGTCCAATTTAACATTTTGAAAATACTTTAAGACATCAAGTTTTGACCATGAAATTTGCTTCCAATGAATGGCATCCATATTCGTAAATAGAATTTTTATCTTCTTTAAATGATGTTCGGTCACGGTGGATGAATAAAGGAAAATTAAAATTGTTAAAGGGAGTTCTTTGCGTGGGAATGGAAAGAATTTTTGATCCTGTATAAAATATGGCATGAAAGATGATTTATATAGAGGAAATAAACTTTTCCAAAAGTGATGAGGAAAAGGTGATTTGAAAGAATAAGAACATATGGCATCAGGAAAGGAATTAGCAATGAAATTCTTTACCGCGTTGAATTGGTTTTGGCAAATGGTGCTGCTATGGAAAAAGAAATTGTGATTCACTGTTTATGATGTGATAAAAAAAAGTGGCACAGTAAAAAAAAGAGTTACAGTAAAGATGGAAATTGTATTTTTTCATTATTGTACAATATTTTACAATTGCTACAATATTTACATATCACTAAGAGGGTGGTGGTAGGTCATCAAATAAAGCCTTGAAAAAGTCGTCGCATGTTGGAGGAGGGGGCAAATCACTCATCCCGAGTTTGCCCAAAGCGGGAGCACCAAAATTCGTCAAGTTACTCATCCTGGGATCACCTGAAGTAGAAGTACCAAAATCTCTATTACCTTGAAGTTCCGATCCATCATGGTCCTCATCAGAAGCAGATGAAAGGACCTCATGGTCATCAGTCTGGGGGCCTCTTGATGAAGAAGCGTCGGGATCCCTCATCCCCTGAAATAGGAAGTCTCAACAATTTTGTTCGGATTGATGATATAAACTTTCAAAATGAGAAGCCTACTAACGACTTGCAGCCAACTCTTCTTGAAGTTTTCTATTTTGTTCTTTGAGCATCCGATGTGGGCCAAAAAGGAAAAGGTAAGAGCATACATAATCATGCATACATATAGCATAAATCACCATGAAATAAGAAACGTACCAAGTAGTTCATATCAATACCCTGCGGATCAGATGGCATATCTGGCGGGCTAGAATGAGCAAATGAAGGGGCAGTGAATGAAGGTCCAACCTCATGATCAAATGAACCAACAGCCTGCAACAATCATTAAAGAATTAAAAAAAGAAAGAAGCAGTTGCAAGAAAAAAAATGGTAAAAGTTTTACCTGAGAAGTACTGGCCCTGAGATGTGGAACAAACTCTCCTGCATCTCTGTGATGTTCCTCTTCATCTCTACCCTCATTTTCTTTGGGAATTCCCCGCACACCAATAGGAGATACATCAAAATTCAAGAGCCACCTTTGAATAAAATGGGCATAAAATCCATCGGGCGGATATAGAAATGACTCAACACCATAACCGTACCGAGCCGGCCACCATGCATCCTCCGGCATCGACATAATATTTAAAGTATATTCTGGAATATGCATCGGGAGCCGCCTCTGCTCTGAATTGAGAAACCACTCATAAACTCTCTCTCCGATAAACCAGCCACTGGATACTGGGCCAGCGATAACTCGGCGAGAATATTGGAAAGATAGCGCAGCCCTCATCAAAGGAGACCAGTTTGCTCGCTCTTCTGGGTTCCACTAGGCTAGATTCACCTACAAAATAACATAAGGTAAGTAAACTTTCAAATAAAATTTAAAGCATACTAATGTTATTTTACCTGGTCCCAGGTTAAGCGGCTCAACACATAGCGGTGAGTATGCACATGATGAGAGCTGAGAACGTCCACATAATTGGACAACCAAAAATTTAATCTCGGATACCCGACTCCCTCTCAGGAAATACCGAGTACCCTCATGAGGTTGTGTTCATATTCCAATATCTACAACAATAATAGTAAAGATCAAATTCATACAAGAAAAGAGTGGAAATAACATTGGTGAAGGAAAAGTGTAATATCCTAAAGTATACCCTAAAAGTGTTGGGGTTACTATTGTACTTGGATTCAATGTGTGTATTGAAGGAAAGAGAAAAGAAGAAGAAAGTCAAAAGGAATTGTGTGTGGTGGAGATTTAATGGTATTAATGTTATTATTATTATTATTATTATTGTTATTATTATTATATATATATATATATATATATGATAAGAATGAAAGAAAGAACTAGATCTTTCTTTCTTCTTCTCCTTCGTCTTCTTTTCTTAGTGAACGAGAGAGAGAGAGAGAGAGAGAGAGAAGCTAGAGAGAGAAAGATGATTTTGCTTCAAATTACACCAAGGATTAAAGGAATTTAAGAGTATTGAAGATGGAGATGAAGATTTGGCAACATATTCAAGTAAGTAATCATCTCTTGAGTTGAATTTATTGATTATACTTATATCTATAAGTTTTTATTTCCTTAGTTGGATTTCTTTTGGATTTTGGTTATGCTTGGTTTGATTGGTGTGTAAGTGGATGATAACAAGAGATTGAAGTATATAAATGTGTAAAATTAACATTTAAGTGATGATGAGTTGAGATAATTGTAAGGAAAATGATGAAATGTTGATTTGGGGTTTAGTTGGATGAATTTTCGATTGTTTGGTCTTTAAATTATTGTAGGACACGGCCAAGTCATGAGAGACACGGCCAAGTTGGGGCAAATTTGAGTGTGTTGAATGAATTTTGGAGAGACACGGCCACTGACACGGCCGTGTCCCTTGCCCGTGTTCGCTACTGTCTGAATTGTGTTGAGCTACTGTCTGAATTGCCCGTGTCCGGTACTGGATTGTTGTGTTGAAAGACACGGCCACTGCCTTGGCCGTGTCCATTGCCCGTGTTTGCTACTGCTTGAATTGGTGTTGAGTGACACGGCCACGAACACGGCCGTGTCCCTTGGGCGTGTTGGCTACTGGATGTTTAAATTGAGAGACACGGCCACAGGCTTGGCCGTGTCCCTTGAGGGTGTTAGTTTTTGTGTTTGTTAATTGTTCTTCATACATTGTTGGATCTTCAATTGTCTTTTGTACTTACATACACTTGCAACAATAATGATCCAACCAAATGTATATAGAAGATTCTACATTAATGTATAATGTAAATTGTTTTGTATATAACAATGATGGTATAGGCAATGTGGAAGATATAATGATCATGGAAAAAGGTTTGTGCAATGCCATTGTTTATGTATTGTTGAGTGATAAATTGAATTGATCAATATGATTTGATGATAATGTTGATATTATATGAACTATGTTATGCTTTATGCATTGTCAATCTTATGAATTGTATTGTGCTATATGTAGATTAATGATGCATATGAATAATGACGTGTTATGTACAATGTGAAATATCATGTGATCATTGATGATGAATTACCTTAATGTTATGATTAAGGCTTGTTTGCCTAATTGATGATATAAATGTGTATTTGAATAATGAAGTGTTATATAGTGAAATGTTATAAAATGATGTGAAGTCATTGTTATTGACTATGATGATTAAAATATGAAGTGAAGCCATTGTGATTGGCTCTAATGATTCAAATGAGATATGAAGCCATTGTTATTGGCTATGGCAATTCAATTGAGAATGAAATGAGAATGAAAAGATTTTGTGTCTAATATGTTGATTCAAATTTCAGAGTTCTGGTTTTGGCGGCATGCCTAGAAAATGTGAAAAAGGTAACAGTCTTGCCGGGTTGAGGATCTCTTCAATTTGAGTGAGTTGAGGTCCAAGAGACTGGGTCTGTTACACTATATGAATTATTGATATGAAATATATGAAAAGTAACAGTCTTGCCGGGTTGAGGATCTTCTCGATTTAGTCGGGTTGATGGTCCAAGAGACTGGGTCTGTTACTAGTAACAGTCTTGCCGGGTTGAGGATCTCCTCAAGTTATTGAGTTGATGGTCCAAGAGACTGGGTCTGTTACACTATCCATGGATAGAGATATGAGATATATTGCCTACGGGCTTGATCATTGTGATTATAGACCAAAGCAGTAACTCTGAACTTTGAATAACATATTAGTGTGTTGTTTGGGCCCGAGTCTGTCTTTTTTGAAATATGTGATATGCAAATGTTGAAAGATATGACTAAAGAGATCTATGGCTGCCCTCATTGGAAATGTGATTCATGGTTGATGAATTGTGAATAAAATGATGTTATGAAATATGACTTTGTAATATGTGTATTGATATATTGAAAGTGAATATGGCTTGAAGTGTTTTATTGAGATATGAGTTTATGAAAATGTTGTATGATGTGTAAAATGTATGTAAATGTGAGAATTGTTTCCATGAAAGTTTGGATATGCCAAAGAAGGGTGATTTGTTGAAAATGATGTATATGTATATGTATATGAGATAGAAATGGTAAGTATTGTATTGTGAATGTTGTATATAGATATGTGTATAATTTCTGAGATTAGTGGGATTATATGAAGAATGTTTTGAGAAAGGAAAAACGGGATAAGCGAACTATAGAACATAATGCTAAGAACGTGAGGTATGATTATTTTGTAAAGTATATTTTAATGCTTATTTGTCTTACTAAGCTTTCTAGCTTAGCGTGGTTTTGTAATCGCGCAGGTTTTTATGCGGATGATCTAGAAGCTTAGTTGCTATGCCACGAGATGGGTAAGAGTGTCTCGAGACCAACTAGAAGGTGATGCATACATGTGTGATTTTTCATTATGCTTTATATTTTTATAAGAATAATGATTACTATAAATGTTTCTTAAATGAACATAATATTGCTTGAACTTGGATAAAGACTTTTAAATAGAAATTAAAAGTGACACTCTTATACTTCATATACGCATTGTATGTATACCAAGTATATGTATAGTGCTTATATGGAGTATGGGGGCGTTACAAAAAGAATACCTCGACAATCGCCATCAAACCGACAAAAGACTTCTTGTTTCAGCAAAGTTTATCAAGACCATGGTAAAGACACGTGAGGCCAGCTTCACCCCAGCCAGACGTTGGTACCATTCTAAAATAAGAAAGGGCACTCAACACTGACAAGTGGATGGAGGATTCAGTGCTGCCTAAGATGGTCGACCCAAGCAGATATAACAAAAATCCTCGAGCATACTGTTCGCCCGTGTCTCTGTCAACCCGTCCTTCGTAGTTCATCCAATAACTACGGATTGGCTCTATCTTTATCTTAAAAGGCCCTTTATATGATGGTTCCATACCAAATACTTCCTAAATTTCTTCAAATGTTAAAATATAGTTGGTCAAAGGAACCGAAACACCATCATATCGAAGACCGGTTATAGCAGTAAAATCAACTGGACCAATTGTCATCTCTCCAATGGGCAAGTGAAAAGTGTGGCTTGTGTCCAACCATCGCTCCAAAAGCGCCTGGACTACGCTCCGGTCTATCTGATATTCCTCGGATGGCAAAAGTAAGATGAATTGCTCAAAACCGCAATCTCGGATAATCCGCCTTACCCGAGAAGGCACTACATCGTACCATTGTCGGGCTTTGTAAATACACCCTCCAGCCCGAACAACGCAACGATCATGCTAACACGGAGCCAGGTAAGTTAATACAAGGTAAGTACATACAATCCTAGATTAATTTATTTTTTCTAAATATTATTATAATATAAAAATGTAAATAAAAATAAAGGCAAACACAATAATAATAAAAGAGTATAAAAAATATAATATAAAAAAATAATAAAGAATAATAATAACAAAATAAATAAAAAATAAAAAAAAGAAGAAAGACCAACGAAAAAAGAAAAGGAAAAGAAAGGGAAAAATAATTACTGCGCTTTTTTCGTGGGAACTACGATGGAGCGGCATCCCGGCTAACATATCTATATTTCCGTCTTCATGATGCTGAATAAACTCCAATAACTCGACATTAGAATGAGTTCCTAACCTCGAAGCATGCATTGTTTTTGAAAAATATGTGCTAAAATTGAAAAAAAATGAGAGAATTATAGAATTGAAAGTTTTGCTGTGAATAAAACTGAAAGAATAAGCTCCTTTATATAGAGAAACGGTAAGCAAAAAAAATTCAAAAGTAAGTTTTACTGTTCATGAATAGTAAATTTACTATTTATGAATAGTAAATTACTATTGGTGAATAGTAAATTTCACTATTTCCAATAGTAAATACTATTTCCTACTATTTACAAATAGTAAATACTATTTACTACTATTTACTAATAGTAAATTTACTATTTATGAACAGTGAATAGTCATGAACAGTATTTACATAGTAAATAAACAGTAAATTCAATTATTCACTTTAAACATTTAAATGCTTGAGTGTCTATAAATATTTTTACGCGCAGGGAGCAAAAAGAATACATATGCATAAAAATTAGCCAAACTTTTTGAAATAAAAATTATTATTAGCTCAGGTCTAGAACCCAAATTTCCCTTAGGTCCAGAACCTAGAATCTTTTCTAAGTCCAGAACATAGCTTGGGTCCAGAACCCAAATTTTTCTTAGGTCTAGAACCTAAAATTATCCTTGAGTCTAGAACTCAAACCGGGTCTAGAACCCAAATTTTCCTTAGGTCTAGAACCTAGAATTATCCTGGAGTCCAGAACTCGAATCGGGTCCAGAACCCAAATTTTCTTTAGGTCCAGAACCTAGAATTATCCTTGAGTCCTTAGGTCCAGAACCTAGAATTATCCTTGAGTCTAGAACTCGAATCGGGTCCAGAACCCAAATTTTCCTTAGGTCCAGAACCTAGAATTATTCTTGAGTCTAGAACACGAACCGGGTCCAAAACTCAAAACCTCAACCATCATAAAAATTATGTCTTATTGCTTTTCACTCTCTTTCACTAAAGTTTCAGATTATTCAAGCAGGGGGCAAACTGTAGACCCTTAATTTTTGACTCAGTCCAATCCAATATATTTTAATTAGTCTAAAATAATTTTGTGTTGTCCAATATATTTAATTAGTCCAAAATAATTTTTGTTATCTTAATTAAATAATTTTTGCTTTAGTATCTAATTTTTATTAATAAAAATAAAAATAAACAAATAAAAATAAAAAAAATAAAAATCGACGACGAAAACATCATCGCCGAAAACCAGCGCGGGACTAATGGCCCGCAGGCTAGTCCTCGCCCCTGCCGCAGCCAACTGCAACAATTTTTTTTGCCAACGCAATTTTTCCGCAGTATTTTTTTTTCGCCAGCAAAATTTTTCCGACGCAAATTTTTTAGAAACCTAATGCAATTAGGTTTCGGTTTTAATTTTTTTTATCAATATTAGTTTTCGTGAATAACTAGGAATGAACCATAAAATTCTTCTATAAATAAGACCAAAAATAACACAAAAATCACAAAATGAATTTAAAGGAAAATTTGATCAAAAATTGGATCGGAAATCTGAAGAAATTGAGACCGAAACTAAGTAGGAAAGGCAGTGAATCAATCTGATTTTTTGGAGAGAGCAAACAACAATTCAATCCATCAAAGGCAGCAAAGCTTGTCTTTGTTTTTGTTCATCCAAGAAGAAATTTTTGGTAGAACCAACAAACGAAGGTATGCATCAATTGTTTAAATTCTATTCTTCACAGTAGCTAAATCATCCCATTGTTTCTTTTAATTCAAAAACCCTAGAACCTCAATTCACTTTTTCTAAAGTTTAAAAACCTTAATACGTTGCTTTGTTTTCCAAAAAGTTTAAAGTTGTTAGTTTTGTTTCTTCAAAACACTAAAGCCCTAATTTGCTTTTCAAATTTTCAAAATCTTAAAATTAAGTTCTGTTTCTTTCCAAAAGCCCTAAAAACTACTTTTTTTTTTTGCTTCTATAAACTTTAAATCGTTTTGTTTATTTTCATAAAACTTCATAAAATTATCAATTGTTTTTTCCAAATCCTAAAAACCTAATTCATTCCCCGAAACCCCAAATCAAAAATTCTAAAACCCTAATTAAATTCCCAAACCTAAAACCATGAAACCTAATTCCCTTAAAATCTAAACCCTTAAGTTTTCTAAACCCTAATCCTTTAAAACTTTTAAAAAAACCATATAAACATAAATGTTATAATTTTACACAGTAAGCTTAAAAAATAATTCAGTAGCTAATAGTCATAATCTAAATGTTTTGAAGAGCCCAAACTCTAATTTCATGATTTTACATCACAAACCCTAATTTGGTTAATCAAAGAATTTTACCAACTTATTGAATCATAAAACCTTAATCTATTTTAATTCCTTTAAAAACTCACAGTATCCTAATTCCACAAATTCCAAAACCCTAAACACATGGAATAAAGGATCTTAAATAGAAACAGTAGCCCTAATTTGAATATTTATTTTCTTTGTTCAATTTTATATTTGATTATGCTTTGATTTATTTTATATGCTTTAATTTATTTAAGTTTAATGCTTGGTTTATTTAGTTTTTCATGGATGGATGTTTATATTCCATTTAATATCTTTGGTGAGTGATTTATTTATGATGAATGGTTATTTACTTTTATCAATTTATTTAGATTTCCAAATGTTGTAAGAGATATGTTTCCACTTGGTGGGTACCTCATTAGTTAAATTTCATGTAATTTAAATTGCTTTTCTATTTTAGAACCAATGTAAAGGACATGTTTCTACCTTTTGGTGGGTGTCCTATTTAGGCATAAGATGTAAGGGCATGTTTCCATCCTCGGATGGGTGTCCATTTATTTGCTTTGTTTGGACATTGTTTTGATTTTTAATATATCGATGCTTTATTTTAATTATTGTGTGTAATATGGATAATGTTGTTATATTTAAGAATTTTATAATATTAAGACTTGTAAAGGAGGCCGATTCTAATGAACCGGGCGTTGTGGGGGTGCTGGGCCATTTCTTACCTTCCCCACACGTACCCAACTTTCCGAACCCATTAGGGGGTTAGGGATTCCTTAGGAATCGAGTCATCCACCCCTTTCTTTTTCCTGGCCCGTCCGGGTGGCGACTCCATTTTCTCTGGACCTAGGTTCGTGTTCTCTAAGGCCCCGAGCCTAAACAGTGCCGAAGTCGCAAGAACCATTCCACCGGGAGTGGGGGCGAAAATCCCTGCTCACAGACACATATATTTTGACTAAAATATCAACACTGTATCCTTTTGACTCTACCCATAATTATCTTCTATAATTAGATCAATTATTGCATCCATATTTATCTTGTTAAAAGCAAGCCTTCTAAGCATATGCCCTTTTTGTTCTTGCATTCTTTTCTTTTCTTATTTGTTTGCGATTTCTAGTTCTTTTCTTTTCTTTCACTTTACTTTTTTTTTTTAACCTGGATAACTTTTCCTATTTAGATGGCAACAATTTAACTACTTCCTTGTCACACTTTCATTTTCATCCAGAATTCCCTTGCCAGTTTTATTTAAACAATCTAGTCCTCATATCTTGCAAATGGAGGGGATTCAACACACTTCCAGAACTGGGCCATGTTCCAATGCCGATCTTCTAGAATATATCTGGGTTCATGAACTTGGGAGGGTTTCTCTTTTAGCTAAGATGCAGCCACATCACAGTGCAAGTGAAAAGACTGAGGTAAGCATTATTTTGCTACAATCTAATTACTTAATAACACAAAACTTATTAGTACAATTTAATTGATAGAAAAAATTTATGAATGAAAATTAATGTTTCATAAAATAAATTTATAGGAATGATTTAGCAAAAATTATGAGAAAATAGATAGACCTGATATTAAAGTAGATAAATTTATGCAAAAGAAGGAACTAATTAGCACAATTAATTATGAGCATAAAAAGGAAAAAAAATAAAAACTAAAAATATTAAAATAAAAATAGTTAGAACAAAACACTCCCAAATAACAAATTATTAAAGTGCTAGGAATAAATTTCTAGAGCTTATTTACATACCTCATATTAACTTACTTATTTTGTGATAGCACGACAACTATGTCGTCTGTGACGGGGGGTGCATCTATAAAGCTCGCTGATGGTATAACCAAGTGCCTCCTCCAGTGAAGCAAATGATTCAAAAATTTAGTTTTGAAGATTTCATTCTATAATTACTATCACAAAGATTCCATATTGATAAAAGCGTGATCTAAGCGCTTGTAGAATGGTGGATGGACAATACCCATACTTTTCACTTGCCGGTGGGAGAGGTGTCAATTGGTCCAGTTGATTTTGCTCCTATAACTGGCATCTAGTACCATGGGATCTCGGTCCCTTTTACAGATGACCTCCTAACTCGTGATGAAATTCAACAATTGATCGGCATGAATTGTAACACCCCATCTTAGCTTATGTTTATAGACCCAGATGGAATGCTATTTTATGATATTCGAGTCTTGGTTCTATACTTAGTCAATTTATAATACACATTTTACAAAAAAATTTCCAGAGTTTCCCCTATAATTGGTGGTCCCAAGTGTCGCCAAAACTGATTTTTTTTTATTTAATGAAAACATTTTTTTATCTCAACCAATCAATCTCAATCAATCTCAAGCACTTCTATAGTCGACCTCCTTATATCCTCCACCAAAACCTGCATTAAAATTTCACACTTCTACACACACATCCATACACACTAATTCATACCAACATATAGTAGTTAATATACTTAGCACACGTACTTTGGTCTTTTACTAGTCATACATACAATTCTTAGTTTACGCTAACATATGTACATGCCATTCTAGTTACATTACTTATAATAACTTTCTATCCGAAAAGTTGCCAACACCAGCTGCTCGGGACACTGCAGAAAATAGCTTCTTGCTCAACCTACGAGTTTAGAAAAGAAAACTAAACTCGCTAAGCGATTGCTTAGTGGATACTTAAATCATTGCATTAAATAAATAGATTAAAAGAGTAATTAAAAACATGTATTTGAATACTTTAAATCAATGAATAAGATCTAAACATAATGATAAAAGATTAAATCCCATATTCTGAATTTAGAAATTTCTTGTTTTGCTTTTATTAATTTAGGTGCTCTATTGGTTTAACAGAACATCAGCGGATAAGGAAGGGTCATGATAAACATATCTCATCATGGTGAGATATTACAGGATGATATGCGTCATGGTGCATATTTCATCATCCTTCATCATAATTCTTGCACATGTGCTAATAGCCATTGTTCATTGAATCATTGATCATGTCATTGTAATCATCAGCCTTCAGCTGGAATATCATGTCATTTCATGTGCAGTACTACAATAATAGATGAATTTTTGCTGAATTTTTGGCTGAATTACTTATCATTTCATATCATGTCATGTCATTTCATATCATATCATGTCATGTCATTTCATGTGCAGTACTACTTATTTTTGGCTGAATTTTTGCAGGAAAAAACTTTCATAAGTTAACTAAATGCATTTAAAATTTCATGGGAAAATTCCTTCGTTTGACCCTTCAACGGACTGCCCAAAATGAAAGCTACAGAATGGTGCCCAAAAGGGACCATTCGGCCCAATTTTCAAAACTTGAGGGAAATTCATTTTTTTCTTGAAAAATTGATTTTTAGACTCCTTTTGTGATACCATTGAAGGACTAAGGGTCCCTCTTTCAAAAATCAAACCAAAGGGGTGATTAAAAGTTCATCAAAGTTTATGTATAATTGAGCTAATTTAGCTAGTTTGTTTTGTTTTCATTCTTTTCACAATCAATTGATTACAAATGGTTCAAGAGCACTTTCCCACATATTTACTACACATAATAACATCATTTCAAAACCATTTCAAAAGTCCATAATGCAAAATATGTGAATTAATTGAAAAGGCAATGATTTAAGTACCAAACCTTAATTCTTTTCACTTGTTTCTAGTTCTTTTATGCCTTCTTTGCTTCCTTCTCTCTCACTTCTTGATTTCCTATAATTTTCATAAAATCCATGTCAAGAACATAATAAAATTTAAGTGCTTCTTGCCTTATTTTGCTAACTAATACTACTAGTCATCCTTTTTATCCTTAATCTTATATGTGCAAATCATCTCTTTCACTTTCTCTTCAACTTCTTAAATTTTCTATAATCATCATATTTATTCTTTCATTTGTATCTTGAAAATAATATAAGCAATGAAAGAAATAGGACCATAGATGAATTTCCTTACCTTAAAGTCTTATTCTCCACCCAAGTTTGCAACCAAAATTAGCTACTTGAAAAAAACAATCTCTCTCTCTTTTCCCTTTCTCTTCAATTCGGCCAAGCAAGAACAAAGAGAGCTCTTGGCTTTTATTTATTTGGTGTTCTCTCCTCCAAATGGCAGCCAAGAGAGGTTAAGATGTGATGGTGTAAGTGTTGATTTCCCATTGGTGCACTTAAGTGGGAAAATGGCTAATTCTTATTGGTCCAAATGTCTCTTTCTTTTATTTATTTAAAACCCAAGCCCTTGGACTTTTTATTAATTATATTTTGGCCCCTCAACCTCCTTGTACTGTAATTTTGTGGTTTAAGATGTGAAAAGGCCAAAATACCCTCATGCGATTACTCGTTCGTAACTTTTAAACCGCGCACTTCCGCCGAATGCTGTGGTACACTTTTTGACTCAATTTTTCCTCTACTTTTCATTTTTGAGATCCATTATTACTTTTGAGACACTTTTAAAAATGACCATGATGCCCCTGGTCAAAATCCCCTATATCTTCCAAACCGTGCGTTTTCAAGAAAAACTGTGTCGCGCTGTTGCTACCCGATTTTTCTCTACTTTCCATTTCTGGAGTCTGTTATATGCACTATTAAGGACCTCCGGAACAACTTTTGGTAATTACGGTCACCTCCACAAAACTTTGCAATCTTTTCAAATAGGTCCTTTCAGTTCTACAGAACTTCCCGTCACTTCGCGCTCTTGACTAGCTTCTCGGGATGGTTTCTCTTACTGTACATGACGTACTGTACATATGTATAAGTTGGGTCGTGACATTTCTTCCCCTCTAAAATTTATGCTTCATCCCGAAGCTGGTCAGTTGTAAACAAGTGTGGGTATTGCTGCTTCATAGTTTCTTCTCTTTCCCAGGTTGCCTCTTCTACCTTATGATTTCTCCATAATACCTTAACCAAAGGAATTTTCTTATTTCTCAATTCTTTAACCTCTCGTGCCAAAATCTTCACTGGCCCCTCTTCATAGTTCAAGTCGGACTGGACCTCGATATCTTGTGTCTTAATGACATGTGCAGGGTCTGAACGATGTTGTCGTAACATCGAAACATGAAAAAACATTATGTATCCTGTCCAGTTCAGGTGGTAGGGCTAGCCGATAAGCTACTGGGCCTATACGTTCAATGACTTCATACGGTCCAATGAATCTGAGACTTAACTTGCCTTTCTGCTTAAATCTCAGTACTTTCTTCCATGGAGAAAATTTAAGGAAAACTTTATCCCCTACTGCAAATTCTATGTCTTTTCGTTTCAGGTCTGCGTACGACTTCTGTCTATCTGATGCAATCTTTAGTCTATCTCGAATGATGTCCACTTTCTCCTGAGTCTCCTTCACAATGTCGGGTCCAAGAACTTTTTCCTCACTTAGTTCTGTCCAACATACTAGTGTTCTGCACTTTCTTCCGTACAATGCTTCATAGGGTGCCATCTGTATGCTGGATTGGTAACTGTTGTTATATGCGAATTCCATTAGGCTTAGGTACTTATCCCAGCTACCTTTAAACTCCATAACACACAAACTCTCAACATGTCCTCCAAAATCTGAATTACTCTTTCAGATTGCCCATCCGTTTGAGGATGGAAAGCAGTGCTATAGCTTGCTTGGGTTCCGAGGGCTATTTGGAGCTTTCTCCAAAAGTTTGAAGTGAACTGTGGATCTCTATCTGAAATAATAGATGTCGAGACTCCATGCAATCGTACAATTGACATATATTTCTACCAACTTATCCATTGAATAGTCCATTCGCACAGGCAGAAAATGAGCTGACTTAGTTAATCGATCGACAATTACCCATACAACGTCATGTTTATCTCTCGTCATTGGCAGTCCTGTGACAAAATCCATAGTGATGCGATCCCATTTCCATGTCGGAATTGTAATTGGCTGTAATAGTCATGATGGCACTTGATGTTCTGCTTTCACTTGCTCGCATGTCAAACACTTAGTTACGAAATCTACGATGTCTCTCTTCATTCCTGGCCACCAATAGAATTTCTTCAAGTCTTGGTACATTTTTGTAGCCCCTGGGTGCATTGCGTAAGGACTACTGTGGGCTTCCTGAAGAATCTTCTTCTTTATATCTCCTGTTGCTGGTATTACTGTCTGACTTTTGTAATATAACGCCGTCTTTTGAAATTTGAAACTTTGTACTTTTTCCTTCTTGTACTTGCTTGATCCATTTTTGGACTTGGTTATCTTTTTTTTGTGCTTGGTAGATTTCCTAAAAAAGCGTGGGCCGTGTTTGCATTTCTGCTAGCAGTGCTCCTTCTTCTGTTGGTCTCAAACTGATCCTCATAGCACTTAAGGTTTGCATTGATTTCCTACTAAGTGCGTTGGCCACGACGTTTGCCTTTCATGGATGATAGTTTATGACATAGTCATAATTCTCCAAAATTTGGATCCATTTCCTTTGTCGCAAATTGAGGTCCTTTTGTGTTGGCAGATACTTCAAGCTTTTGTGATCCGTATAAATGTAGCATTTTTCTCCATACAGATAATGTCTCCATGTCTTGAATGCCAATACAATAGCCGCCAATTCTAAGTCGTGTGTTGGATAATTCTTCTCGTATGGTTTAAGTTGCCGGGAAACATACGCGACCACTTTACCTTCTTGCATGAGTACACAACCTAGGCCAATGTGCGATGCATCACTGTATATCACAAAAGTCCTTACCGGACACTGGTTGCGTGAGTATCGGAGCATTTATTAGCTTTCCTTTCAGTTTCTCGAAGCTTCTTTGACATTCATCTGTCCACTGAAATCTAGCATTCTTCTGTAGCAACTTGGTCATTGGGGCGGCGATAATGGAAAATCCTTTCACAAATCGTCGATAGTATCCTGCCAATCCTAGGAAACTTCTCACTTCTGTTACTGTCCTTGGCGGTTTCCAATCCAAAATAGCTTCTGTTTTCTTAGGAGTTACTCTGATGCCCTCAGCAGATACAATGTGTCCCAAGAATGTCACTTCTTCCAGCCAAAATTCGCACTTACTGAGCTTGGCATATAGTTGTTTTTCTCTCAATGTTTACAATACAATGTGGAGGTGTCGATCGTGCTCTTCTTTGTTCTTTGAATAAACAAGAATGTCGTCTATAAACACCACTATGAATTGGTCGAGGTACGGATGGAAAATTCGATTCATCAAATCCATAAATACTGCTGGTACGTTTGTATGCCCAAAAGGCATTACAAGAAACTCATAATGTCCGTACTGAGTTCTGAAAGTAGTCTTTGGAATATCCTCCTCCTTAATTGGCAGCTAATGGTATCCCGATCGGAGATCTATCTTTGAAAATACACTGGTTCCTTTTAAGTTAATCAAATAAATCGTCAATGCGTGGTAATGGATACTTGTTCTTGATTGTGAGCTTGTTCAACTGTCGATAATCCACGCATAGCCTTAAGGATCCATCCTTCTTCTTGACGAAAAGTACCAGTGCGCCCCATGGGGAAACGCTTGGTCGTATAAAGCCTTTGTCGAGTAGCTCTTGTAATTGCGTCTTCAATTCCTTGAGTTCCTCTGGCGCCATTCAGTATGGGGCAATTGACACTGGTGCAGCTCCCGGATAAACATTTATGGTGAATTCCACTTCTCTCTTAGGTGGTAGTCCGGGTAGCTCATCTAGGAAAACATCGGGAAAATCACGCACCGTCGGTATGTCTTGGATCTTAGTAGCATCTTTCATTGCTTCCATGGAGCTTACTAGATATGCCTCGCATCCCTTTTGTATTAGCTTCCTTGCTGTCACTGCCGATATTATGTTGTTCAAATAGTCGCCTCTTTTTCCGACTACTGTCACTTCCTCTCCACGAGGGGTATGGAGCATCACCCTTTTCTTCTCACAGTCAACTATTGCTTTATGCTTTGCTAACTAGTTCATTCCTAAAATTACGTCAAATTCCCGAAATGGTAATTCCATCAAATTTCCAGGAAATACGTTTCTGTGTATCTCTATAGGGCATTCTTTGATTACTTTGTTCGTAACTACTTCATCTCCTATAGGGTTTGTAACTAGTATACCGGACTTGACATATTCTACTGGTAATCCTTCTAAATTCTCACTATGCATGTATATGTATGAATGTGTGGATCCGAGATCAATTAAAGCATGTACAGGTTTGCTGAACATATAAAACGTACCAACAATGACGTCCGGTACTTCTTCTTCTTCTCGGGTTCTCATCGCATATACCCTTGCTGGTGCACTTGTACTAGGTTGGTTAACAGTCTTTGATTGTGCCTTTTGAAAATTTGGATTACCTCCTCTTCCTCTACCTCGGCCTCTGCCAAAGGTAGGCTGTGACCTCTCCGTTGGTTTAGGAGTATTCATCTGTATTTTAGGACAATTCACCTTTACATGGTCTGGTGCTCCACATTCCCAGCATCCTTCGGTTAAATACCAACATTCACCCCCATGTCTTAGTCCACAATGCTCACATAGAGGAAAAGTATATCCTTCAAAACCCGTGTTTCTTCCAAATCCTCCACTAATTCCTGGATTGTTACTTCTTCCTCTGCCTCTACTTAATCCTCTTCCGAAACCTCTTCCAAACGACCCCGGTGCACTGGCTACAGATGTTTGATAACTCATACCTCGGCCTGACCTCTAATTCTGAGATCATCGGCCTTGTTGTATAGAACTACTTCCTCCCATGAATCTCTTTGGGCCTGCTGAGGTCCTCCCGGGCCTCGAGTTTGCATCCTTTTTTGCTGCATGCGTTGATGCCTATTCCTCCCATCCACTTGTACTTTCTCAACGTCCAAAGCCTTTACAACAAGCTTGGAAAATTCTGATATATCTATGGCTACCAATTGCACTTTGATTTCATTGTTTAATCCTTCTAAGAATCTCTGGCATCTTTCCTGTTCTGTTTCTATCATTCTCCTCGCGTACTTACTAAGACGAGTGAACTCTTTTTCATACTCGGATACCGTCATTCTTCCTTGCTTTAAGTACGTGAATTCATTCCTTTTTGCATTTAAGTATGCCTCGGTGATATATCTCTTCTTAAACTCGGTTTGGAAAAATTCCATGTCTGCTGTTCTGGTGGCAAGCGCTGCTGTGTAGTCTCCCACCAAATGTATGCTTCTTCAACCAAAAGAGACGTGGCACAAATAAATCTTTCCTCTGGCGTGCACCTTAATTGATCCAATGCTCTAATGGTACTATCTAACCAGTATTCCACTTCCTCAGATCCTTCTTCCTTACTGGCTTTAAATTCCTTAGCCCCATACTTCCTTAATTTCTCGATTGGGGGCTTTCTCTCTCTTTCGGTAGCAGCAGGTACCATTCCTGCCATTTGTTGAAATGCTGCTGCCATCTGCCGTAAATAAGAATCGGGGCCTTCCGCGGCCGCCGCTGCTGGTTGGGGCATAGTTCCAAGACTCTCCTCTACATTCATAGGCACGTGACTCGCCCTCCTCGTCTACGGCTCTCTATGATTCAACTTCTTGCGACATTCTACAATCATATACATGTATATCATAATAAAGTTAGTAGCTGGTTTGGCTTGGCATATTAAATTTTTTATATGGCATGTACAAAGATAAATTCCAATCATAATTTCAGATCATACACTTAATATAAACATAACCTTATTTATTCACATAATCGCGTTTTCATACATATTTAACATACATCATCACATACTCCTATTATGAACTATTTTACATCTATGTACAGCAAAATGGCCTATATTAGTTTGTTACTTGTCCGGCCTATTTATATCTATTTACAACAAATTGGCCTATCTACTGTTGCATTTTTATCCTCCTATATACATAACCAAAAGGGTAGCAAAATCATTAGCCCATCACAGCTCAATAAGTAGGAGCTCGGGGAGAGGTAGCACTATCTGAAGCAAGCTCCATCGGATCCAGATCTACCTCGTTAGACTGAACTCTAGGAAGGTTATGAGGGAGTTCGTGCATTCTATCCTGTAACATCTCTACCCTTCCTTGCAAGGTCCTAGCCAAACGATTCACATTCTCAAGCTCTACTGTAGTTTGCCTCTTATCCACTTGTAATGCCCTAACATCTTCCATCAAGAGCCTACTATTATCTAGGGCTAACACTAAGTCTTCCCGATCCTGGAGTCTCAAATCTCTCAAATGATCTATTACTTCCTCTTGCTCCTCCTGTTTCCCTTTCATTCTAACTAATTCTTCTTTTTAACTCTGCTATTTCTCGCTCTCTGGCTTCCATTTTAATTTTCTGGCGCAGATTCTCCTTCCCCAATTCAAAAAGCTTCTTATCTATGGCTTGTTTCTCACTTGTGCTGGCCCGAGAATAAGTTTTAGGACCTAAAGCCAATTTAGCTGGTTGCTTCGAATCACTCATCCTCACTCCTATTGTCAATACCACAATATTACTAATAAGCATCATAAGCATACACATCAGCTTATTAAAATTCCCTTCCTAAACCTATGTGTCATGCATTCACAGTTTGATTCAACTAACTACCCAGAATCGACTAAACCAATGCTCTGATACCACTAAATGTAACAGCCCATCTTAGCTTATGTTTATAGACCAAGATGGAATGCTATTTTATGATATTCGAGTCTTGGTTCTATACTTAGTTAATTTATAATACACATTTTACAACAATTTTTCCAGAGTTTCCCCTATAATTGGTGGTCCCAAGTGTCACCAAAACTGATTTTTTTTTATTTAATGAAAACATTTTTTTATCTCAACCAATCAATCTCAATCAATCTCAAGCACTTCTATAGTCGACCTCCTTATATCCTCCACCAAAACCTGCATTAAAATTTCACACTTATACACACACATCCATACACACTAATTCATACCAACATATAGTAGTTAATATACTTAGCACACGTACTTTGGTCTTTTACTAGTCATACATACAATTCTTAGTTTACGCTAACATATGTACATGCCATTCTAGTTACATTACTTATAATAACTTTCTATCCGAAAAGTTGCCAACACCAGCTGCTCGGGACATTGCAGAAAACAGCTTCTCGCTCAACCTACGAGTTTAGAAAAGAAAACTAAACTCGCTAAGCGTTTGCTTAGTGGGTACTTAAATCATTGCATTAAATAAATAGATTAAAAGAGTAATTAAAAACATGTATTTGAATACTTTAAATCAATGAATAAGATCTAAACATAATGATAAAAGATTAAATCCCATATTCTGAATTTAGAAATTTCTTGTTTTGCTTTTATCAATTTAGGTGCTCTATTGGTTTAACAGAACATCAGCGGATAAGGAAGGGTCATGATAAACATACCTCATCATGGTGAGATATTACAGGATGATATGCATCATGGTGCATATTTCATCATCCTTCATCATAATTCTTGCACATGTGCTAATAGCCATTGTTCATTGAATCATTGATCATGTCATTGTAATCATCAGCCTTCAGCTGGAATATCATGTCATTTCATGTGCAGTACTACAATAATAGTATGATGCATCATACCCTTATCTCAAGGGTTCTGTCATAACCAAGTAGAGCGTAAACAATTTATTAATTAATTTGATCATGATATTCAATAAGCCATGATTTTTCCATAATGCATGTATTGTCGGAATAGCTTGTCATGATGCCTTTCTGATCATTTCCAATTCTCCTTCATGTCATTTTATATGATTTAACATCAATCCATATCATAATATACAAGTTTTAACACATTTAGAAAAAATGACCAAATGAATAGTGGCGCGGCGCGTAAAATCGGCAACACAATGGCGCGCGTCAACTAAATGGTAAAATCTGTTTTTACTGCTGAAAATCAGTCAACTTTGGCAACAGTTTTGACCAAGTAAACAAACTTATTTTTGGCTGAATTTTTTCAGGAAAACACTTTCATAAGTTAACTAAATACATGTAAAATTTCATGGGAAAATTCCTTCGTTTGCCCCTTCAACGGACTGCCCAAAATGAAAGCTGCAGAATGGTGCCAAAAAGGGACCATTCGGCCCAATTTTCCAAACTTGAGGGAAATTCATTTTTTTCTTGAAAAATTGATTTTTAGACTCCTTTTGTGATACCATTGAAGGACTAAGGGTCCCTCTTTCAAAAATCAAACCAAAGGGGTGATTAAAAGTTCTACAAAGTTTATGGATAATTGAGCAAATTTAGCTAGTTTGTTTTGTTTTCATTCTTTTCACAATCAATTGATTACAAATGGTTCAAGAGCACTTTCCCACATATTTACTACACATAATAACATCATTTCAAAACCATTTCAAAAGTCCCATAATGCAAAATATGTGAATTAATTGAAAAGGCAATGATTTAAGTACCAAACCTTAATTCTTTTCACTTGTTTCTAGTTCTTTTATGCCTTCTTTGCTTCCTTCTCTCTCACTTCTTGATTTCCTATAATTTTCATAAAATCCATGTCAAGAACATAATAAAATTTAAGTGCTTCATGCCTTATTTTGCTAACTAATACTACTAGTCATCCTTTTTATCCTTAATCCTATATGTGCAAATCATCTCTTTCACTTTCTCTTCAACTTCTTAAATTTTCTATAATCATCATATTTATTCTTTCATTTGTATCTTGCAAATAATATAAGCAATGAAAGAAATAGGACCATAGATGAATTTCCTTACCTTAAAGTCTTATTCTCCACCCAAGTTTGCAACCAAAATTAGCTACTTGAAAAAAACAATCTCTCTCTCTTTTCCCTTTCTCTTCAATTCGGCCAAGCAAGAACAAAGAGAGCTCTTGGCTTTTATTTATTTGGTGTTCTCTCCTCCAAATGGCAGCCAAGAGAGGTTAAGATGTGATGGTGTAAGTGTTGATTTCCCATTGGTACACTTAAGTGGGAAAATGGCTAATTCTCATTGGTCCAAATGTCTCTTTCTTTTATTTATTTAAAACCCAAGCCCTTGGACTTTCTTTTAATTATATTTTGGCCCCTCAACCTCCTTGTACTGTAATTTTATGGTCTAAGATGTGAAAAGGCCAAAATACCCTCCGGCGATTACTAGTTCGTAACTTTTAAACCGCGCACTTCCGTCGAATGCTGTAGTACACTTTTTGACTAAGTTTTTCCTCTACTTTTCATTTTTGAGATCCATTATTACTTTCGAGACACTTTTGAAAATGACCATGATGCCCCTGGTCAAAATCCCCTATATCTTCCAAACTGTGCATTTTCGGGAAAAACCGTGTCGTGTCGTTGCTACCCAATTTTTCTCTACTTTCCAATTCTGGAGTCTGTTATATGCACTATTAAGGACCTCCGGAACAACTTTTGGTAATTACGCTCACCTCCACAAAACTTTGCAATCTTTGCAAATAGGTCCTTTCAGTTCTACAGAACTTCCCTTCACTTCGCGCTCTTGAGTAGCTTCTCGGGATGGTTTCTCTTACTGTACATGGACGTACTGTACATATGTATAAGTTGGGTTGTGACATGAATCCCCCATTAAAGGAGCCATTCAAGATAAAATATCAATTGATTTTGGAGTATGGGATAAATTATATCCACCCAATACACAATGAAAGAGCCAAATAGTACACATGAGAGTTCTTATTATATTTATTGGGATCTACCATCATGTGTAATACTGAGTCTACCATCGATTTATTGGTGCTGTGGGCCCTTGCTAATCTAAATCTTATACCAATTTATGGCTGGAGGGAGGCTGGCCTTTCCTACCTTTATCAAGGATTTGACAAGATTTGCAGGAGAAAAATATCCTTTACCGGCTTTATGGTCATTGCTAAGATATTAACTCTTACCACTATTGATTTAAATAAAGGGCTTGCATGAGCCTGACCTTTATCGTCTTTGTAGTTTTGGCCATATGAGCACAATCTTGTGAAGGTACTTGGTATTTCCAGATTGCAGGCTGGGTATCCAAGGCTAAACTGCTAGCTATCATGCCACACAACAATGTCTGGCACTCACCATGAGCCTACAAATCAATATCACTTGAGTCGCTTGACTTGGAACCAGGTAAAAGAAAGTTAATATCATTATTAAATTTTAAAAGAAGTCAAATTACCCCCTTTTATAATTTTGCAGGCGAATGTTGCTTAGTGGAGGTTAGCGAGCAGGCCAACTAGTCTCCATTCATGAATGCAGCACTACCTTTGCAAAATTCGCATCAAATTATTGTCGGGCTAGTTTCCAATGGCTAGTTCCTTAGCTAAAGGGTCTACAATTGGTTCCTCAGTCTAGAAAAATGAAGGGTATCTATAAACATTCTAGCATACACACTAAACAACATGTCCATGCCGAAGAACTCTTAGAGCCATGCTCATAATGGATTTCTACTTTCCCCTTTTGAGTCATATATGTCTAATTTATTTGGGAGTGACTTTTGAATTTTCAAGTCTCTCTTGTTGGTGTCCAAGGGATTCATGAGGAAGAAGAAGAAGAAGAAGAAGAAGAAGAAGATATGGAAGAAGAAGATGAAGAGGAGCAGGAAGAAGGTGATGGAAGTAAGGATGAGAGTGGAGGTGTCCTCCCATTCTTATAGTGACACCAGGGCTGGCTCTTCCCAGGTTAATAAAAAATGTACATTTATTGTCTTGGATTATTTCTTCCTCTTTAGTTGTCTAACTCTTTATGAACATTGTAGTGGTAAGATAGTCAGGCGGTTCTTTTCGTGATGAGGCTAGTCCTTCTCACCCATCTTTGGCTCAGCCACATATTCCTTTTTTAACACCGTTGCCTTATGTTGATATGTCCTTTGGACCTCAAGGCTTTGATTTGAATTACCAAGACTACAGCCTTGTTTCATATTGATTTATTCTATATGTATGAATGATAATGCATGTTCTTACCTTTTCCTTTTCTAGCTCACATTGAATGATCAAGGAACAAAATAGTAAGTTGCAGGAAGAGTTAGATGCTAGTTGTCGAGATCTAAGGGCCAGCCAAAATGTTGCTTGTTTCATAGATCTATACCGTCGATCAGAATAAATCTTTTAAGACTTTTGGTTCTAGGTCTTTAGAGATCTTGATGCTTCTTCATTAAGGGGACCCCCAGCTGATGACCATGAATGCCTCCTCCATCTTCAGGCGATGAATTTTTTTAATGCACTATTTGATTATGGACCACCTCCCTCTTCTCAGTGATTAGCTTGTATTACAACTATTGATGTACATGTAATGAATATGAATTTTGCAATAATATTTACTTTTGCCCTTTTTTAATTTGACTTTCCCTTTTTTTATACAAAACCCCTTTTTGAATTTTTTTTAATATATAAATAGTATCCATGGTGAATTCATTCAAATGAATTTTTCATGGATTATGATGATGAATTCATCTATGTTGTCCCATTTCCTTTTCCATTTTTGTTTCATAATTCCAAAACCAACACTGATTTGCCTCTTAAACTTCCTCTTATTTAAACCCTCAAATTTTCTTGTACATAACCATTCAATCATGAGACAATTTAATCAAATCACAGGTAGCAACTTAATCTTTGATGAGTAGCAATTCAAAATTTTTTTTTGAAAAATCATAATATGTTAGAAGAAAATTGAAAGAAGATGAAGGAATCATTTAAGAGCATTGAAACTATTCATTAGAAGCAAATATCTTGCATGCTAGAAGAAAATTGAAAGAAGATGAAGGAATCATTTAAGAGCATTGAAACTATTCATTGGAAGCAAATATCTTGGTCTCAAATGAATGCTTTAAAGTGCTTCCAAAATATCAAATTGAAGCAATCATTCTTGCATGCTATGGCCTCATTTTGGAATGTAGAATCTAGGACTTTTAAAATTAACAACTTCAAGTTGTGTCCCATGATCGATAAATTTGAAGCTATGCTGACTATCCAACCAATCATCAAATTGCATTGCCCATATTATCCTCCAATTCTCATTAAAAAATACAGATGCTATTTCAGATTTCAAAACCTGAAGTTCTTCAACTGACTAGAGGTGAGATAAATATACTTGGTCCTTTGATTGATTTATACACATCTCATTTGGCTCCCATAAAAGCATGGGGCACATGTTCTGCTTATGTCTACTTGGTCAATTCTTGCTTGTTTCCTCTTATGTGATATTGACCTACGAGCACTGGATATTATGGACCAAATGGAGGGAGGATTTTCACTAGTACCTTTGATTTTAGCTGAAACCTTGGCTGGATTAGATCAATTCAAAATCGGCTCTTTGAGAAGGCTAACTAAAAGTCTTTTGCTATTTTAGGTAATTACCTAAACTGCCCTTTCGGGTTTTCATTTTAGGTGATTGCTTTAATTTTTGCCTGGCTTGCTCTTGTGGGTTTTCAGGACTAGCAAGCTTTCTTTTTATTTTATTTTGGTCTTAATTTTTACATAGTCTGCCCTTGCGGATTTTCAAAACTAGACGACTACCCTAATTTTTGCTTAGGCCAGCCACGCAGGTTTTCAACCTAGTTAACTCTTCTACTTTTTTTTAATAATACCTTCTTTCCTTCAGGGCCAGCTGCCGGTGTAATATCCCAAAGTATACCCTAAAATTTTGGAGTGTTAATTGTTGTATTGGATTAAATAATTTAAAGTGTATATGTTATGTATATGGAGATAAAAACAATATATATACAAGTCATTGGGTCTTAGAAGTCAAAAGAGATATTTTGATTAATTAAATGGATTTAATTATGTTAGTGGATGATGATGTTAGTGGGTGAATATTTTATTGTTTAAATGTATGGTGGAGAGTGTTTTGAGGAGAGAGTAGTTGAGAGTGTTGACTTTCTTTCTTTCCTTCTTTCTTTCTTTCTTTCTTCTTCCTCGTTCACCTTCATCTTCTTCTTTCCTTCTCTTTGGCCGGCCACCCTGATCAACCAAAGGAGAAGAGATTTTTTGCTTCCAAGCTCAAAAGATTGAAGGTTTTCAAGAGATCAAGTTGGAGTTTTAAGGATTTTCTTCACTTTTGGTAAGTTTTCAACTTGTTTCTTGGTTTTCTTTTGAGTTTATGTTCTTGGGTTTGTTGGATGGTTGGTGTAGATGTGTTTATGGTTATTTTGGTGTGTTTGAAGTGTTTTGTCTTAGTAACTTTGATTTTTGGGTTTGGATTGAAGAGACAAGAGTTGTGGGTGTTGTGATTTTGAGTTGTGTTATATGGTGGTGTTTGTGTTTGATGTTTGTGATTAAGTTGTTTTAAGGTTTACTCAAGTATTTTTGAGTTGTTGATGGTTTTGGTTGAGTTATGTGTGGTTGATTTGGCTATTGGAAGATGAGTGTTGGTTGTAGCTTTGTTGGTGTTGATTTCAGGGTTTTTTGGCCTGACACGCCCAGGAGCACGGCCATGTCTTTGGGCGTGTCGTTGGTTCTGTTTTCTGGGTTGGTGACACGAGCAGTGACACGCCCATGTCACTGAGCGTATCACAACTTCTGTGTTGTAGTAGCATTGACAAGGCCAGTGACACGCCCATGTCACTGAGCGTGTCATAGCTACTGTGTTGTTGGAGGATTGACACGGCCAATGACACGCCCATGTCACTGAGAGTGTCAAAGCTTCTGTGTTGTGAGTTTAGGGCACGGTCAAGGACAGGCCCGTGTTGTAGAGCGTGTCAAGTGTAGAGTTTGCCCTAGATAGTTCTCTTTCCTATTTTCTTCTTGTGTATTTCTAAGTGAATGTGTATGATCACCTTTGGATTAGGTTTTGAAGAGAGTTGAGCTACCTTTATTCAAGTGTTGAGAGTTATCTTGGAAGAGGAGTTGATAGAGTGGTGTTGTTGCTTTAAGAGGTAAGTACAAACTTTGAATGATTGCATACATTTATATGACATTGGGACTTAACACATTTAGTTGAAAAATGTGTTAAGTTACTTGATACATTGTTGATGAATGAGTTATATGTTGTGATATGCATAATGTGAATTTTATTGATGTATCAATGCAATTGAGTAAAGTATTGTATAAGAAAAGAAATGTGGAAATAGGTGATATGAGATGTGAAAACATAATGTAACCAATCGTTATTGAGATGAAATAGAAGAATGAAAAAAGATGATATTATTATAAGGCAATGAGCCTATTTTGATTATGAGAAATGAAATGAGATAAATGAATTAATTGTGTGCCTAGTATGTTATTCAATTTTCAGAGTTCTGGGTTTGGCGGCATGGCTATGAATTGCTGGACAGGTGAAAAGACTGTGTCGTAAGCCGAGTCCAGCTGAAAAATGTGAAATATGATGTTTTTGAGGTGAAAAGACTGGGTCGTAAGCCTCAAAAATAGTAACAGTCTAGCCGGGTTGAGGACCAAGAAACTGGGGCCCTAGGGTCTAGCCGGGTTGAGGTCCAAGAGACTGGGTCTATTACAATCCATGGATATATATTGCCTACGGGGCTAGACACATGGTGTCATTATGGACCAAAGCAGTAACTCTGAACTTTGAATAGCATATTAGTTTCATTTTGGGACCATGTTTTTCTTTGTTTTAATGTGAATTATGAAATTTGATGTAAATGATTAATATATTGAAATATATAATGTAATGAGTTGACATATTCATATGTATTGTGTATGAGCATCGCATTGATTTATATTGAATCAAAGTTTGTACCACTAAGTTTTTTGCTTAGCGCGCTTGTGGTTCATCCCGCAGGTGGCAGGGTAGATCCGGTTGTGCCGGAGGGCTCGTCTAGACTGAGTCGAGTCTAGGCTTGAGTTGTGAGAGTAGTGTTGAGTTGTGGACATCATGATTAGAGACGAACTGCCAGCATGTATAAATTCATATTTTTGTACTTATTGATTTTGATGTAAACACATATATTTTCCGCTGCTTAATTAACAAATATTTTGAACAGACTATTTTAGATAAGCTTTTGGGTACTAATGTTATATATATATATATTAACGAAGAAATACTTTCTCTATTACTATTTATAATATAGGTTGAATGTTTTAAGTTTATTCGGACTGAGTTATGATGCTTATATGTTAAAGACTAAAGTTTTTGGGTTGTTTAGAAATGAACCGTAGCACCCCTTTATCCGGTATGCGTATATCGCTTGTTGTGCGGTGTGCGTATATTGGGTGTGGGGGTGTTACAATTTGTTTTGGTATCAGAGCCTAGGTTTGAGGTTCTTAACCTAGGTGAATTATAAGAAAAAAAATTTTGATTTTAAAATATGATTTTTAAATAAGATACATGCATTGGCACAGGCAGTTTTTGATCTTTGATGGGGTATTCTGCTGTGTTTGCAGATATAGGTAGTGATGGCGTCTCAGTCATGTCAGTCTGTAGAAGGTAGTGCTGAGAGTGTAACTTCTGTTGAGGGAAGAGATGGAGCTAGCATTGAGATAGCTGGAGAGGCACCTGCTCCTATGCCAGAGAGACCAACTGCTGATGAGATGCCGCCGGTTTGGTTACGGCATGTAGTAGATTTGTTGAGGCAGGCTCCAGATCAGCAGCTGCCACTGCCACCACAGCCGCAAGTACTGGTGAGGCAGTATGATAAATTAAGGAAATTCAGAGCTGAGGACTTCTTTGGTAATACATGTAACACCCCTTCCCGACCTACATGTGTAAGCCGAGTAGAGGCGCCACACTATCCAAATGTTGCTACCAATTTTACTTAGTCAAATTTTTGTTTCGATTTTACAGAAATTTTGCCAGAGGTTCGCCTAGAAATTTGGGTCCCAAGTGTCGACAAAACTGATTTTTCTGATTTTGAAAACATTTTTACACAAACCAATGCGAATACAATCAGTTTCAATACACTCCCAATGAATCCACCTTATACCCTCAACTACAAACCTGCAAGAAGAATTCACACTTCTAATACAAAATAAAGTAGAGGTTTATTATTATTACATACTACTAACGTACAGTATAACATAGTACTTCCCAATCTTATATATAAATATATACATATACATGCCACAACTAGCTAACTCATAATATAGGAAATGAAAGGCTACTCTGAGGTGCTGCGCTGTGCTATGCTGCTCGATGCTAATCACCAAAATCTACTGCTCCGAACCTACGAGTCAAGAAAACTTAACTCGCTGAGCAATGACGCTCAGTGGGTACTTTACCGATGAAAATATAAGTAAAACATGAAAGCATTTGAAATAAAAGGAAATAATTAAATCATAAATCAATCCACCTTAAACCAATGGAAGTTACTATACATTCAGTGTAAATATGCTTCCAAAAAATGTAAAAACCATAATTCAAACTCATTTTGCATTACGTAGTTTAAAAGAAACATAGGACTTTGGCTCATGCTCTACTGGCATATAGGGAACCATAGCGATAAGGCAGTGGCCCTCACCACTGTAACATAGGTTGTAACACCCCCATATCCAATGCACACACACTACAACCACAACAAGGTAGCATAAGTGCACCAAACATAGGGATGCTACGGTTTTCTTAACATTCAAACCCTTTAAAACTTGATACAATACCCTTATCATTTTACATTATAGAAAATTAGATCATTTACTTATAAAACAAAACATATTAGTTATATGTATATATATATACATTTATATATTACACAGCGGAAGTTATAAAATATGTACATATTTACATATTAAACATTTCTTTACAAAATATAAAGAAGTATACATGATTGGCAAGTTTGCTCTGATCTTTAATCTCCCAAAAATGGATTCTTCAAGGTCTACTCTCACTTGGTCTTGATGAACTCTCGGGTTCAACTCTATCAACTCTATTACCTGCGCGATTAAACACTATCGCGCTAAGCCAAGGGCTTAGTAAGATAAAACATGCAATGGATATGCTTTAATGCAATACAATGTCAATTCTAATTCATATCATATATGTAACAATATAGATGCAAAGCTAACAACATCCCTTTACATTTTATAATCAACATACATATATGCATATCACATTTCAACATCATTGCATATACTTCATTATTTAATCATTTAATCATCCATGAACAATAGTAAACAAATCATGACTCACATTAAACAAAGACAAGCATTGGGCCCAAGACACACTAATATGCCATTCAATTTTCAGAGTTAATGCTTTGGTTTGTTATCACATTTATCAATATCATATACCCAACTAGGCTTCAAGGATTAAGTTCAACCAAGCTTCAAGGGGAGCAAAGCATGCTAAGCTTCAACCCAACTTGGCTTCAAGAACTAACCCAACCTAGCTTCAAGGGTGGTAACATCTCAATTAGGCTTCAAGGATTCAATCCAACCTAACTTCAAGAGATTTTTACACTCATTAGGCATGCCACCAACAACAAACTCTGAAAATGGAATAACACATTAGCCACACAATTCATTTAGATTTCATTCTCAATTCTCATTATCATTTAGGCAAACATGCCTCATTTATCTCCATTGAATCACCTTAGCCAATAACAATGGCTTCACAATTCATTTCACAATATAACACTTCATTATTCAAGTGTATATCTATCACATCCATGATCACATTATACCTCATATAGCATCATTCATAAATATCAACATTTCATTTCACATTACTCATGAAACACATTACCATTCACAATGCATAACATAACATTATTCAATCTCAACAATGCAAGAACAATTTATTTTATTCATAGCTTTAGGATCATACACAAGTGTTTGATTAAGTTATTCCTTGGTTTAAGCATGTTTAAAATGTTTATGTTTAGGTTTAGAGACCAAACTACCTTTGAAGAATCCAAACCATGCAAAAAGAACCAAGACATCAAACACTATCCAACTCATTTGTAAGACACGCCCAGCCCACTTGAGGGACACGCCCAGCCCTCTTGAGGGACACGCCCGTGTCTCTAAAAATAAAAGAGGCAGTAGCCAACACAAATAAATGACACGCCCGTGTCACTTCATTGCTGCTGGCCGTGTCACACATAAACACCACCTTAATCAATCCAACACTTTATCAATTGCACTCAACACAATATTCATCATATAACATGTTTCAAATGAATATAATCAATGTTCTAAACATATCTTCATCACAAGAATCACTTCACAACACATTATCATAACAATTAAACACATATCATCTCAAAACCCTAAAACCAACATCCACCAAATCACAAAATCACCAAACCTTAATTCACTTCCAACACCACTTCCAAATAAGTAAAGAAAACAAGAGAATACTTACTTCAAAAGAAGAAATTCCACAAATCTCTTGTCAAATCTTTTGATTGTTTCTTCAATTTGCTTCAAGCATCAAGAACACTTCTCTTCCCTTTTTGGTTTTTGGAGAGCCGGCCACCTCTTGAAAGAAAGAAGAAAATGATGAAGACACAAAGTCAAATTTTGCTTTTAATCTCCACCAAGTGTTCTTATCCAAGCAATTACCAAAATACCCTCAATCATATAACTAACTTTTGTCTCATATAAGCCCTTACATGTAATTACACACTTAACACAAAAATATCTCTCTTCCTTTGACTCTTTCTTTGACCCATTTATATGTTATATATATCATCATATACACAACATATACCACTCTCTCTAAACCCTAATTCTTTCCCAAAACACTTATACACAAGCATTCTCTTCTCAATTTCTTTTCTTATCTCATCATATACATTCAATCCAATTTATAACAATAACAACAACAACAATATGCAAAACTTCTAGGGCATAAATGAGGATATTACAATTCTCCCCCTCTAAAAAGAAATTTCGTCCTCGAAATTACCTGATATCAAGTCTGAAACAACTGAGGATATTGCTCTCGCATGGTTTGTTCACTTTCCCAAGTTGCTTCTTCTTTTGCATGATTCTTCCAAAGAATCTTCACCAATGGCACTCTCTTGTTTCTCAACTCTTTCACATCATATGCTAAGATAGCAACTGGTTCCTCTTCAAATGTCAAGTCTGGGCTCACTTCAATAGATTCAAATGGCAACACATGAGATGGATCCGATCTATATCTCCTCAACATAGAAACATGGAATACATTATGAATACGATCCAACTCAGGTGGCAAAGCAAGTCGATACGCCATTGGCCCAACTCTTTCTAACACTTCATACGGCCCAATGAAACGAGGACTCAATTTTCCTTTCCGACCGAACCTCAAAATCTTCTTCCAAGGAGATACTTTCAAAAACACCTTATCTCCAACATCAAACTGAATGTCTCTCCTCTTCAGATCTGCATAAGACTTCTGTCGGTCTGAAGCTGTTTTCAATCTACCTCGAATCAGCTTCACTTTCTCTTCAGTTTCTTGAATCAAATCAGGTCCAATCAACTTACCATCTCCCAGTTCACTCCAACAAAGAGGTGTCCTACACCGTCTACCATACAGAGCTTCGAACGGTGCCATACCAATGCTAGATTGGTGACTATTGTTGTAAGCGAACTCCACAAGTGGTAAGAATCTATCCCAACTTCCAGTGAAATCGATGACACAACTTCTCAACATATCTTCAAGAATCTGTATCACCCTCTCTGACTGTCCATCCGTCTGTGGATGAAAAGCGGTACTGAAGTGTAATCGAGAACCCAAAGCACTATGCAAACTTTTCCAAAACCTAGAAGTAAACCTGGGATCTTGATCAGATACTAAAGAAGTTGGAACACCATGCAACTTCACAATCTCCTGGATATACAGCTCAGCCAACCTCTCCAAAGAGTAATCCATCCGCACCGGAAGGAAATGAGCTGTCTTAGTCAATCTATCCACAATCACCCATATGGCATCATGTTTCCCTTGTGTCAATGGCAACCCAGACACAAAGTCCATTGTCACTCTTTCCCACTTCCATTCTGGCACTGACAACGGTTGAAGCAACCCGGTTGGAACTTGATGCTCTGCTTTAACCTTCTGACAAGTGAGACATTTCAATACAAACTCAGCAATGTCTCTCTTCAACCCAATCCACCAGTAATGCTGTCTCAAATCATGATACATCTTCGTATTACCTGGGTGCATAGCAAACATCGACTGATGAGCTTCTTCTAAAATGATCCTTTTCAAATCAGCATCATCCGGCACACACAATCGGCTCTTAAACCAGAGACTTCCATCACTCTTCACAATAAAATCTCTACCCTTTCCACTCTGACAATCCGAAACAATTTTCTGAATCTTCTTATCGGCCAACTGAGCTTCTTTGATCTGATCTAACAAAACCGGCTTCAATTGCAACTGTGCTAACAATGCACCATCATCACAAGGTACAAAACTAGCACACAATGCTCTCAACTCAACAAGCAACGAGAGCGAGTAAATAGTCAAACCTGCTAAAGACTTCCGACTCAAGGCATCAGCAACAACATTTGCTTTACCTGGATGATAATCAATCAAGCAGTCGTAGTCTTTACTCAATTCTAACCATCTCCTCTGACGAAGATTGAGTTCTTTCTGGACACCCAAATATTTCAAACTCTTGTGATCAGTATAGATGAAACATTTCTCCCCAAACAGATAGTGGCGCCAAATCTTCAATGCAAACACAATGGCAGCCAATTCCAAATCATGGGTCGGATAGTTAAGCTCATGCGGTTTCAACTGTCTAGATGCATAAGCTATAACTTTCCCTTCTTGCATCAATACACACCCCAAACCTCTATGTGAAGCATCACTGTAGATCACATATGGTTTGCCTTCAACAGGTAAAGTAAGAACAGGCGCTTGAGTTAACATTTCTCTCAACTGCTCAAAGCTCGCCTGACACTGATCGGTCCACAAAAACCTCACTCCCTTACGAAGCAATCTGGTGAGTGGAGTAGCTATCAAAGAAAACCCTTTCACAAACCACCGGTAATAGCCTGCCAAACCCAGAAAACTTCTAATCTCTGTCACAGACTTGGGTGGACTCCAATTCAAAATTGCTTCAACTTTGCTCGGATCAACTCTGATGCCTTCTGCAGAAACAATATGTCCAAGAAAAGCTACTTGATCCAACTAAAACTCACACTTCGACAATTTGGCAAATAACTGCTTTTCTCTTAAAATTTGCAACACAATCCGCAGATGCAAATCATGTTCCTCTTCATTCCTTGAATACACTAGAATATCATCGATGAAGACCACTACAAACTGATCCAGATAGGGCCTAAACACCCTATTCATCAATTCCATAAAAGCTGCAGGTGCATTCGTCAGACCAAATGGCATAACTAAAAATTCATAATGCCCATACCTGGTCCGGAAAGCTGTCTTCGGAACATCTTCAGCTCTGACTCTCAGCTGATGGTACCCTGATCTCAGATCAATTTTGGAAAACACAGCTGCACCCTTCAATTGATCAAAGAGATCATCGATTCTAGGCAAAGGATATTTATTTTTAATAGTCACCTTGTTCAATTGCCTATAATCGATACACAACCTCATAGTACCATCTTTCTTTTTCACAAATAGCACAGGAGCTCCCCAAGGAGAAACACTGGGGCGAATGAATCCTTTATCCAACAACTCCTGTAATTGCACTTTCAACTCCCTCAATTCTGCTGGTGCCATTCTATAAGGAGTAATAGAGATAGGAGTGGTACCAGGCAACAATTCAATACCGAACTCCACCTCTCTCTCAGGAGGCAATCCTGGCAACTCCTCTGGAAAAACATCAGAGAACTCTGCAACTGTGGCAATACTATCAATGGGAGAACCCTTCACTCTAGTATCCACCACATGAGCAAGATAGGCTTCACACCCCTTTCTAATTAACCTCCTGGCTGCAACAGCTGAAACAAATAAGGAGGCTAGCTGTTCCTGCTCATTAAATACTATCACCTCTCTACCATCACCCGTTCTCAAAGAAACAATTTTCTTTTTACAATCCACCACAGCTCCATGTCGAGATAGCCAATCCATACCTAAGATCACATCATATTCCTTAAATGGCATCTCAATCAAATCCCCTAAGAACTCCTCACCCTGCACCACTACTGCACTATCTCGGTGCACCTTACTCACAACCACACTATGCCCTAACGGATTTGTCACCAACACATCAAATCCTAGGGACTCAGCATGCACATCAAATACAGGCAATACAGATGCACTAACATATGAATGCGTGGAACCCGGATCAATCAAAGCAAGTACAGAAAAACCAAATAAGGAAAAAGTACCAGCAATGACTGCCGAAGCATCTGGCTGCCTCTGCATAACATACATCCTCTGGGAAGAACCAACCTCCTCTGCTCTACTCTCCCTGGATGTAGCACCTCCTCTAGCAGTGAACCCTGGTCTACCTCCTCGGCTGCTACCTCTGCCTACTCGACCTCCCCTCACACTAGGTCGAGAAGCTGCAGTATCAACTGACATCTGCTCTTGCCTCTCAGGGCAATCTCTCACAAAGTGATCTGGCGATCCACATCTGAAACAAACCCTTGCTACACCAGTCTTCCAGCAAGGACCACCATGCGGCCTACCACAATGGATGCAGATGGGTAAGGTGGATCTCTGAACCATAGGGGTCGGAGCACTCGCCACTGAAGCTGCAGGTCTAAATCTCTGTCTCTGTAACTGCACTGACCTACCAGCTGACCTCTGACTTCTACTAACTCTAGGAACAAAGCTTCCTTTACCTCTCTTCGCAGAAGAAGACCCTGCCTCGAACTGGGGCCTTCTAACCCTAACCTCTTCTTCTGAAGCAACCGCAATACCCTGAGCTCGCTCTACACTTCGAGCTGCTGCCACAAGCTGTGAGAAATCCTGATATCTGAATCCAGCTACTAAGCACATAATCGAGGGCCTCAATCCCTCCGACATCTATCAATCTCATCAGCAATGATACCCCCAGCATACTGACTCAGTCGGATAAACTCAACTTCATACTCAGTAACAGTCTTGCTATCTTGCTTCAGACTCAAAAACTCCATCTTCTTCATGTCTTTATACTCCTTAGGAGTATACTTCAACTCAAATTCCCTCAGAAAATCAGTGTAAGACAGTGTTGGAGGATCATCCATAGAATGGGGCACCGTCTTCCACCAATCGTAAGCATCCTTCTGTAGCAAAGATCTTGCATAATCAAACTTTTCCTCTGAGGTGGCTTGCAACTGAACAAATACCCTCTGAACTCTATCAAGCCACTGTTCTGCTACAGCCGGATCAACTGTACCAAAGAAATCCTCTGCTCCATATTCTCTTAGCTTATCATAGTGCCTCACTGGTACTGAAGGCTGAGGGGGTGGTGGCTGTGGTTACACAGGTGCTTGTCTCATAGCTTCCATCATATGCCTAAACCAGGCTGGCGGAACCTCTTCTCCAACTGGTCTACCCGACACCGAAGCAGGTGCCTCCTCAACACTATCAACCCTAGCTCCCTCATCAGGAGCAACGCTCTCCTCACTACCCTCAACCGACTGTCTCAAATGAGGATCCATCAACACCTAACACTGCAAACACAAAAGGACACACCTTATTAAAGATCAGAGATTGCCAATCCCAAACATGTATTTTTATTCAAAACCAACTTTTTAAGTAAAAATATTCCTTTTTGTTACATTTTACCTAGGTTGAGAATCTCAAACCTAGGCTCTGATACCAAAACAATTGTAACACCCCCATATCCAATGCACACACACTACAACCACAACAAGGTAGCATAAGTGCACCAAACATAGGGATGCTACGGTTTTCTTAACATTCAAACCCTTTAAAACTTGATACAATACCCTTATCATTTTACATTATAGAAAATTAGATCATTTACTTATAAAACAAAACATATTAGTTATATGTATATATATATACATTTATATATTACACAGCGGAAGTTATAAAATATGTATATATTTACATATTAAACATTTCTTTACAAAATATAAAGAAGTATACATGATTGGCAAGTTTGCTCTGATCTTTAATCTCCCAAAAATGGATTCTTCAAGGTCTACTCTCACTTGGTCTTGATGAACTCTCGGGTTCAACTCTATCAACTCTATTACCTGCGCGATTAAACACTATCGCGCTAAGCCAAGGGCTTAGTAAGATAAAACATGCAATGGATATGCTTTAATGCAATACAATGTCAATTCTAATTCATATCATATATGTAACAATATAGATGCAAAGCTAACAACATCCCTTTACATTTTATAATCAACATACATATATGCATATCACATTTCAACATCATTGCATATACTTCATTATTTAATCATTTAATCATCCATGAACAATAGTAAACAAATCATGACTCACATTAAACAAAGACAAGCATTGGGCCCAAGACACACTAATATGCCATTCAATTTTCAGAGTTAATGCTTTGGTTTGTTATCACATTTATCAATATCATATACCCAACTAGGCTTCAAGGATTAAGTTCAACCAAGCTTCAAGGGGAGCAAAGTATGCTAAGCTTCAACCCAACTTGGCTTCAAGAACTAACCCAACCTAGCTTCAAGGGTGGTAACATCTCAATTAGGCTTCAAGGATTCAATCCAACCTAACTTCAAGAGATTTTTACACTCATTAGGCATGCCACCAACAAAAAAACTCTGAAAATGGAATAACACATTAGCCACACAATTCATTTAGATTTCATTCTCAATTCTCATTATCATTTAGGCAAACATGCCTCATTTATCTCCATTGAATCACCTTAGCCAATAACAATGGCTTCACAATTCATTTCACAATATAACACTTCATTATTCAAGTGTATATCTATCACATCCATGATCACATTATACCTCACATAGCATCATTCATAAATATCAACATTTCATTTCACATTACTCATGAAACACATTACCATTCACAATGCATAACATAACATTATTCAATCTCAACAATGCAAGAACAATTTATTTTATTCATAGCTTTAGGATCATACACAAGTGTTTGATTAAGTTATTCCTTGGTTTAAGCATGTTTAAAATGTTTATGTTTAGGTTTAGAGACCAAACTACCTTTGAAGAATCCAAACCATGCAAAAAGAACCAAGACATCAAACACTATCCAACTCATTTGTAAGACACGCCCAGCCCACTTGAGGGACACGCCCAACCCTCTTGAGGGACACGCCCGTGTCTCTAAAAATAAAAGAGGCAGTAGCCAACACAAATAAATGACACGCCCGTGTCACTTCATTGCTGCTGGCCGTGTCACACATAAACACCACCTTAACCAATCCAACACTTTATCAATGCACTCAACACAATATTCATCATATAACATGTTTCAAATGAATATAATCAATGTTCTAAACATATCTTCATCACAAGAATCACTTCACAACACATTATCATAACAATTAAACACATATCATCTCAAAACCCTAAAACCAACATCCACCAAATCACAAAATCACCAAACCTTAATTCACTTCCAACACCACTTCCAAATAAGTAAAGAAAACAAGAGAATACTTACTTCAAAAGAAGAAATTCCACAAATCTCTTGTCAAATCTTTTGATTGTTTCTTCAATTTGCTTCAAGCATCAAGAACACTTCTCTTCCCTTTTTGGTTTTTGGAGAGCCGGCCACCTCTTGAAAGAAAGAAGAAAATGATGAAGACACAAAGTCAAATTTTGCTTTTAATCTCCACCAAGTGTTCTTATCCAAGCAATTACCAAAATACCCTCAATCATATAACTAACTTTTGTCTCATATAAGCCCTTACATGTAATTACACACTTAACACAAAAATATCTCTCTTCCTTTGACTCTTTCTTTGACCCATTTATATGTTATATATATCATCATATACACAACATATACCACTCTCTCTAAACCCTAATTCTTTCCCAAAACACTTATACACAAGCATTCTCTTCTCAATTTCTTTTCTTATCTCATCATATACATTCAATCCAATTTATAACAATAACAACAACAACAATATGCAAAACTTCTAGGGCATAAATGAGGATATTACATAGGTGGCCCTCACCACCATGGTTATAACCAATTTCACTCTATGGCCTATACCCGTAGGTAACCGCCGGAGCATTCCAATCACAATTTCACAACATCTCCGCTCCACGGCCTATACCCGAAGGTAACCGCCGAGGTGTATCAAACACAATAAGTGGCAGTACTGCATAAGTTAGTATAGTGCACCATACCCTTATCTACCACTCCCAACTACCCAGTAGAGCATAAAGGTTAAAATGATTCAATTTAAGTCTCAAACTTCATTTTAGAATGACTCGAGAAATCCTTTTAAATTCCCATCGCGCTTTGCCATTTACGCCGCGCACCACATTCCTCAGTCAAACCATTACCCTTTTTCACATATTTAACATCCATAATAAACATATCAAACATTTCAAAGCATTCCTCAAAAGATCACAAATTGACCAAATGAATAGTGTCACGGCACGTAAAATCGGCAACGCAAATGGCATGACCATATAAATAGTAAAATCTGGGTTTTCGTCAAAATTTCAGTCCACTTCAGTCTTCCATTTGACCAAGTAAACGATCTTATTTTTGGCTAAAAGTTTACAGAAAACTTATTTCATATGTTGACTAATTACACGTAAAATTTCGTTGAAAAATTCATTCAATTGCTACTTCAAACAACTGCCACAAAAAGATCCAGAAATCTGCCATTTTGGGACCATTTCGGCCCAAACATATGAAATACATGGGATAGTTTATTTTTCTTTTTCAAATCAATATGAAGGCTTCTTTAATGATAAAGTGAAGATTCAAACACTTCCCTTTGACAACTTTTGCATGTTTAACTTAAATCAACTAATTAAAGTTCATCAAATCAACTTGCCAAAATTTTTCTCAAAACACTTGGTTTGAATTAAATTTAACCAACTCAATTGCCATAAGAAACCAAGAACATAACTCAAACATTTAATTTAAACTCAATCAATACATTTAAGCATCAACATCAAAAATTCCATAAACCAAAGTTTGTAAGAAAAATAAAATTTCTTTTATGGTAAAGTACTAAACCTTGTTTATTTGCTTTGTTCCTTGCTTGTCCTATTCTTTCTTCCCTTCTTCTTCTTTATCCCTTTGATTTCCTATAATTTTCATAACTTCCATAATAAGAACATGATAGAAACCATATGTTCAAGCCTTGATTCTTGCTATCTAAAGCTACTAATTACCATTTATTCATCACTTCTACATGTATGGATCATTTAATCTAATTTCTCTTCACTTTCTTAACTTTCCCATAATCTTCCCAACTTTTCTTTCATTGATAACTTGAAAACTATAAATCAAATGAATAAACTAAAGCTAGAATTGGAATCCTTACCTTAAAATTAAGCTTTTCCTTCCAAAAATCCATTTGAACACTTAAAAAAATTCCTTCCCTTTTTTTGGTGGAGAGAATTCGGCCATGCCTCTCAAAATGGAGAGAAAAATATGTGTTCTTAGTTCTTTAATCATCCTTCTCTCCCTTTTTATATTTTTCCATTTTCCATTTATTTAATTAATTTCATTTTGAAGGGTTAAGATTAATCCAACCCAAAAGTGTCTTTAAACAAGATTTTGCCATGTGTCCATTTCTAGAAAATTACTATGCCATGTGTCCTCCCTTGGAAATTTACCAAATTAACCCTCAAATTATCACACATGGCCCCCTTGGTGCTTGGGTGGAAGTGAAAAGACCAAAATATCCTCCGGCGATTAATCGGTCGTAACTTTTAAACCGTACAGTTCCACGAGGCAAACTACATATGGTTTTGATCCTCTCGACCTCTACTTTCTATTTTTAAGGTCTATTTTAGGTTTCCAAGTCATTTTGAAAATTTACCAATAAGCCCTCGACTTTTTTACAAAATTCCCTTTAGGTCCTTTCTTTGCTCGGGTTTTGCCCGGGCTCCATTTCTGCTGACGATTGTTTCATATTCAACCCCTCCACATCCTTTACACACTCGTGTGTTTATTTCCTACTTTGGTTTCATGTATAATGACCAAAATGTCCCTAGTCAAAATCCCCTATATCTTCCAAACCGTGCGTTTTCTAGAAAAACCGTTACGCGTCGTTGTGACCCGATTTTTCTCTACTTTCCATTTTTGGAGCCTGTTATGTGCACTATTAAGAACTTCCAGTACAACTTTTGAAAATTAAAGTTACCTCCCCAAAACTTTTTGAAATTACAGTTACCTCCCCAAAACTTTTTGAAATTAGAGTCACCTCCCCAAAACTTTGCATTTTTTTCAATTAGGTCCCTTTTGTCCTATAGCCTTATCTAGGTCCATTGTCAGGAATTATCTTCTCCTTTCCCCTTCTCTCATTGTGCACGTGACTACTATGCATAAATGCGGTGGGCGGATGTGACAATACAGATCCTGCTGTAGCTGAGCAGTGGCTGGATAGAGTTCAAAGGGTATTTATCCAGTTGCAAGTCACTCCTGAAGAGAAGTTTGATTATGCTAGATCTCTTTCTGCAGAGAGATGCTTATGATTGGTGGAAGACGATTCCCCATGCCATGGATGATCCACCGACTTTGTCTTATGGTGATTTTCTGCGGGAATTTGAATAGAAGTATACTCCGAGGGAGTATATGGATGCTAAGAAGATGGAGTTTCTAAATCTGAGGTAGGATAACTGGACGGTGACAGAGTATGAGATAGAGTTCATCCGGTTGAGTCATTATGCCGGTGGGATTATTTTAGATGAGATAGATCAGTGCAGGAGATTTGAGGAGGGGTTGAGGCCCTCTATTATGTGTATTGTTGCTGGTTCCCGGTATCAGGATCTTTCCCAGCTTGTTGCAGCAGCCAGAAGTGTTGAGGGAGCACAGGCTATTGCAGCAACTGCTACTGAAGAGGAGACCCGAGTTTGAGGCAGGGTCTTCATCTGCAAAGAGAGGTCAAGGAGGTCATTTTTAGAGGTTCAGTAGGGGCTAGAGGTAGCCTGTTAGGTCAGTACCACATCAGAGGCAGAAATTGAGACCTAAAGTTTCTGTGGCTAGTGCACCGACCCCAGTGGCTCAGAGATCTGTTCCACCTGTTTGTGTTCATTTTGGTAGAGCACACGGAGGTGAATGCAAGTGGAGGAGTACTTCGGGGCTATGTTTCAGATGCAGGTCGCCAGACCATTTCATCAGAGATTGTCCCAAGCTATAGGAGGATAGGCTGGCAGATTCTGCAATTTCTCGACCTAGTGTGAGAGGAGGTCATAGTAGCAGAGGTTTTAGTAGAGGTGGTAGACTTGGGTTCAGTCAGAGAGGGGGCTCTACATCCGGAGGCAGTAGGCCAGATGTGGCTAGGCCTTCTCAGCTAGTGTATGTGATGCAGAGGCAGTCGGATGCTTCAGCTGTCATTGCGGGTACATTTTCTTTATTTGGCATTTCTGTTCTTGCTTTGATTGAGCCAGGATCTACTCATTCATATATAAGTGCATCCATCTTGCCTGTGTCTGTATTGCATTCTGAGTCCCTAGGATTTGGTGTCTTGGTGACAAATCCTTTATGGCATAGTGTTGTGGTGAGTAAGGTGCACCGAGATAGTCCAGTTGTTGTTCAGGATGAGGAGTTTCTTGGTGATTTGATTGAAATTCCTTTTAAGGAGTATGATTTAATTTTAGGCATGGATTGGTTGTCTAAGCATGGAGCTGTAGTAGATTGTCAGAAGAAGTGTGTTACCCTGAGAACCGGTGATGGTAGAGATGCAATGGTATCTAGTGAGCAGAGACAACTTGCATCCATGTTTTTTTCAGCTGTTGCAGCTAGGAGGATGATTCAGAAAGGGTGTGATGCTTATCTTGCTCATGTTGTAGATACCAGAATAGTGGGTTCTCAACTTGATAGTATACCCACAGTTGCTGAATTCCCAGATGTGTTTCCTGAGAGTTGCCAGGGTTACCCTCTGAGAGAGAGGTTGAGTTTGGTATCGATTTGTTGCCTGGTACCACTCCCATCTCTATTACTCCCTATCGAATGGCACCTGCTGAGTTGAGAGAGTTGAAGGTGCAATTACAGGAGTTGTTAGATAAAGGGTTTGTTCGCCCTAGTGTTTCTCCGTGGGGAGCTCCTGTTTTGTTTGTGAAGAAGAAGGATGGTACTTTGAGATTGTACTTTGATTATAGGCAGTTGAATAAAGTGACCATCAAGAATAAGTATCATTTGCCTAGAATGGATGATCTCTTTGATCAGTTGAAGGGAGCAGCAGTTTTCTCCAAGATTGATTTGAGACCAGGGTACCATCAGTTGAGAATCAGAGAGGAAGATGTTCCTAAGACAGCTTTCCACACAAGGTATGGGCATTATGAGTTTTTGGTAATGCCTTTTGGATTGACAAATGCACCTGCAACTTTTATGGATTTGATGAATAGGGTGTTTAGACCCTATCTGGATCAGTTTGTTGTGGTCTTTATTGATGATATTTTGGTATATTCGCATAATAAGGAGGATCATGACAAGCATCTACAGATTGTATTGTAGACCTTGAGAGAGAAGTAGTTGTATGCTAAGCTGTTGAAATGTGAGTTTTGGCTTGATCAAGTGACTTTTCTAAGTCATGTAGTTTCAGCAGATGGTATTAGAGTTGATCCGAGTAAAGTTGAGGCCATTTTGAATTGGAGTCCACCGAAGTCAGTGACTGAAGTTAGAAGTTTTCTGGGTTTGGCAGGCTATTATCGACGATTTGTGAAGGGTTTTTCTTTGATAGCTACTCCACTCACCAGATTACTTCGGAAAGGAGTTAGATTTGTGTGGACAGATCAGTGTCAAGCAAGCTTTGAGTAGTTGAAGGAGATGTTGACTCAAGCTCCTGTTCTTACATTGCTTGTGGAAGATAAACCATATGTGATTTACAGTGATGCTTTCACATAATGGTTTAGGATGTGTCTTGATGCAAGAGGGTAGAGTCATAGCTTATGCTTCTCGATAGTTGAAGCCGCATGAGTTGAATTATCCGACGCATGATTTGCAGTTAGCAGCTATAGTTTTTGCTTTGAAGATTTGGCGACACTATTTGTATGGGGAGAAGTGTTTTATCTATATGGATCATAAGAGTTTGAAATACTTGGGTGTTCAGAGAGAGCTGAATCTTCGGCAGAGACGGTGGTTGGAATTGATCAAAGACTACGACTATTTGATTGATTATCATCCTGGTAAGGCGAATGTTATTGCTGATGCCTTGAGTCGGAAGTCTTTGGCAGGATTGACTGCTTATTCGCTCTCGTTGCTTGTTGAGTTGAGAGCGTTGCATGCTAGTTTTGAATCATGTGATGATGGTGCGTTGTTGGCTCAATTGCAGTTGAGACCGGTGTTGTTGGATCAGATTAAAGAGGCTCAATTTGCTGATGAGAAAATTCAGAAAATTGTGTCAGAATGCCAAAAAGGATAGAGCCGAGATTTTCTTGTGAGAGATGATGGTAGCCTTTGGTTTAAAGATAGATTGTGTGTTCCTAATGATGCAAGATTGAGAAAGACTATTTTAGAGGAAGCACATCAGTCGGCTTTTGCTATGCACCCTGGGAGTACCAAGATGTATCATGATTCAAAATAAAACTATTGGTGGTCAGGTATGAAGAGGGATATAGCGGAGTATGTATCCAAGTGTCTCACTTGTCAGAGAGTGAAGGCCGAGCACCAAGTTCCAATAGGGTTGCTTCAACCTTTATCAGTGCCTGAATGGAAGTGGGAGCGTGTAACAATGGATTTTGTGACTGGTTTATCGTTGACTCAGAAGAAGCATGATGCAATTTGGGTGATTGTTGATCGGTTGACGAAGGCAGCTCATTTCCTTCCAGTTCGGATGGACTATTCTCTTGAGAAGTTGGCTGAGCTGTATATCAGTGAGATAGTGAAATCGCATGGAGTCCCAATTTCTTTAGTGTCTGATCGAGATCCTCGATTTACTTCAAGGTTTTGGAAGAGTTTGCATGCTGCTTTGGATTCTCGATTGCACTTTAGCACTACTTTTCATCCGTAGACAGATGGGCAGTCAGAGAGAGTGATACAAATTTTAGAGGACATGTTGAGAAGTTGTATCATTTATTTCTCTGGAAGTTGGGACAAACTCTTGCCATTGATGGAATTTGCTTACAACAACAATCATCAATCTAGTATTAGAATGGCACCTTATGAGGCATCGTATGGCAGAAGATGCAGGATGCCTCTATGTTGGAATGAAGTTGGAGAAGGCAAATTGGTTGGTCCCGATTTGATTAATGAGACAGAAGAGAAAGTGAAAATAATTCGGGATCAGTTGAAAGCCCCTTTAGATCGGCAGAAGTCCTATTCAAATTTGAAAAGGAGAGACATAGAGTTTGATGTTGGAGATAAAGTATTTTTAAAAGTGTCTCCTTGGAAGAGAATTTTGAGATTTGGCCGCAAAGGAAAGTTAAGTCCTCGTTTCATTAGACCTTACGAGGTACTGAAGAGAGTTGGACCAGTGGCTTATCGATTAGCTTTGCCTCCTGAGTTGGATAAAATTGACAATGTCTTCCATGTATCTATGCTACGAAGGTATAGGTCAGACCCATCTCATGTTTTGTCAGTGGAATCCATTGAGGTGAGTCCGGATCTGACTTTTGAAGAAGAACCAGTGGTTATTTTAGCACATGGAGTGAAAGAGTTGACACATAAGAAAGTGCCAATTGTGAGGGTTCTTTGGAAGAATCATGGTAGAGAAGAGGCAACTTGGGAGAGTGAGCAAGCGATGCGAGATTAGTATCCTCAATTATTCCAGACTTGAGAATAGGTAATTTTGAGGATGAAATTTCTTTTTGGAGGGGGAGAATTATAATATCCCAAAGTGTACCCTAAAATTTTGGAGTGTTAATTGTTGTATTGGATTAAATAATTTAAAGTGTATATGTTATGTATATGGAGATAAAAACAATATATATACAAGTCATTGTGTCAAGAGATATTTTGATTAATTAAATGGATTTAATTATGTTAGTGGATGATGATGTTAGTGGGTGAATATTTTATTGTTTAAATGTATGTTGGAGAGTGTTTTGAGGAGAGAGTAGTTGAGAGTGTTAACTTTCTTTCTTTCCTTCTTTCTTTCTTTCTTTCTTCTTCCTTGTTCACCTTCATCTTCTTCTTTCCTTCTCTTTGGCCGGCCACCCTTATCAACCAAAGGAGAAGAGATTTTGTTGCTTCCAAGCTCAAAAGATTGAAGGTTTTCAAGAGATCAAGTTGGAGTTTTAAGGATTTTCTTCACTTTTGGTAAGTTTCCAACTTGTTTCTTGGTTTTTTTAGAGTTTATGTTCTTGGGTTTGTTGGATGGTTGTTGTAGATGTGTTTATGGTTATTTTGGTGTGTTTGAAGTGTTTTGTCTTAGTAACTTTGATTTTTGGGTTTGGATTGAAGAGACAAGAGTTGTGGGTGTTGTGTGTTTGAGTTGTGTTATATGGTGGTGTTTATGTTTGATGTTTGTGATTGAGTTGTTTTAAGGTTTACTCAAGTATTTTTGAGTTGTTGATGGTTTTGGTTGAGTTATGTGTGGTTGATTTGGCTATTGGAAGATGAGTGTTGGTTGTGGCTTTGTTGGTGTCGATTTCAGGGTTTTTGGCCTGACACGCCTAGGAGAACGGCCATGTCTTTGGGCGTGTCGTTGGTTCTGTTTTCTGGGTTGGTGACACGAGCAGTGACATGCCCATGTCTCTGAGCGTGTCACAACTTCTGTTCTGTAGTAGCATTGACACGGCCAGTGACACGCCTATGTCACTGAGCGTGTCATAGCTACTGTGTTGGATGATTGACACGGCTAGTGACACGCCCATGTCGCTGAGCGTGTCAAAGCTTCTGTGTTGTGAGTTTAGGGCACGGTCAAGAACATGCCCGTGTTGTAGAGAGTGTCAAGTGTAGAGTTTGCCCTAGATAGTTCTCTTTCTTATTTTCTTCTTGTGTATTTCTAAGTCAGTGTGTATGATCACCTTTTGATTAGGTTTTGAAGAGAGTTGAGCTACCTTTATTCAAGTGTTGAGAGTTATCTTGGAAGAGGAGTTGATAGAGTGGTGTTGTTACTTTAAGAGGTAAGTACAAACTTTGAATGATTGCATACATTTATATGACATTGGGACTTAACACATTTAGTTGAAAAATGTGTCAAGTTACTTGATACATTGTTGATGAATGAGTTATATGTTGTGATATGCATAATGTGAATTTTATTGATGTATCAATGCAATTGAGTAAAGTATTGTATAAGAAAAGAAATGTGGAAATAGGTGATATGAGATGTGAAAACATAATGTAACCAATCGTTATTGAGATGAAATAGAAGAATGAAAAAAGATGATATTATTATAAGGCAATGAGCCTATTTTGATTATGAGAAATGAAATGAGATAAATGAATTAATTGTGTGCCTAGTATGTTATTCAATTTTCAGAGTTCTGGGTTTGGCGGCATGGCTATGAATTGCTGGACAGGTGAAAAGACTGTGTCGTAAGCCGAGTCCAGCTGAAAAATGTGAAATATGATGTTTTTGAGGTGAAAAGCCTGGGTCGTAAGCCTCAAAAACAGTAACAGTCTAGCCGGGTTGAAGACCAAGAAACTGGGGCTCTAGGGTCTAGCCGGGTTAAGGTCCAAGAGACTGGGTCTGTTACAATCCATGGATATATATTGCCTATGGGCCTAGACACATGGTGTCATTATGGACCAAAGCAGTAACTCTGAACTTTGAATAGCATATTAGTTTCGTTTTGGGCCCATGTTTGTCTTTGTTTTAATGTGAATTATGAAATATGATGTAAATGATTAATATATTGAAATATATAATGTAATGAGTTGACATATTCATATGTATTGTGTATGAGCATCGCATTGATTTATATTGAATCAAAGTTTGTACAACTAAGCTTTCTGCTTAGCGCGATTGTGGTTCATCGCGCAGGTGGCAGGGTAGATCCGGTTGTGCCGGAGGGCTCGTCTAGACCGAGTCGAGTCTAGGCTTGAGTTGTGAGAGCAGTGTTGAGTTGTGGACATCATGATCAGAGATAAACTGCCAGCATGTATAAATTCATATTTTTGTACTTATTGATTTTGATGTAAACACATATATTTTCCGCTGCTTAATTAACAAATATTTTTAACAGACTGTTTTAGATAAGCTTTTGGGTACTAATGTTATATATATATATATATGTATTTTAACGAAGAAATATTTTCTCTATTACTATTTATAATATAGGTTGAATGTTTTAAGTTTATTCGGACTGATTTATGATGCTTATATGTTAAAGACTAAAGTTTTTGGGTTGTTTAGAAATGAACCGTAGCACCCCTTTATCCGGTATGCATATATCGCTTGTTGTGCGGTTATTACAGCCGGAATGCTTTTCCTTGCTTGAAACCCTAGCTGTAGATCATGTAAGATACTTCACCACCATTCTGAAAGAAAACTTCTTCGACCTGCTTCTTCATATGCCAAATGCATCAAGTGGATTAGCTTAAGATCTATTATCAATATTTACTGGTTAGTGCCTTGGTGGAAAATTAGTCATATTACCACTCAGACATATTTGATGTACATTCCACTTGTTGCTCTTTGTTGAGGTACTTGCTATGATCCTTGCCATCTTGGTCATTAATGTGGAGCTTAACCTTGAAATTTTAATTTTATGGCTGACCTGGACATGCCTTTGCTGACTAAAGCTTTCTTAGATCATCTGAGGCAGAGCTGGCCTACACATTACACTTACCGACTTTTATGAACTCTTCAATTGTCAGTCTTTAAATAAAATGATGTTAGGATGAAAGATATTTTCTTTTTATTTTGATTTGTCATCACTTTTTATTAATATGCAATTTATTTAAGCCTTTTGGTTGACATTTTGAAATGGTGCACATAGAACAACTTTATTATTAGCTTTGTCTCATAAAATTGTGAACAATCATAAACATATAGCAATTGTATACAAAATCACTCATGTCGCCAACTAGCCATTTTTAGTTTTCTATTTTGCAATTTTCTCTCATTTTTTAGCCTTAATTGTTGCCTAGCCCACTCTTTAGGGTTTTTGAAGCTAGCAGGTTCCTCTAATTTTACCTAGGCTGCCTTTTGGGTTTTCAACCTAGCAAGCTTCTTTATTTATTTTATTTTTTATTTTTTAATTTCAAACATAGAACTTCTTCAGCGTATCGATGTTCAGTGGTTCACTGAATTCATTTCCATCCATGTCAGATAACTTGACTGTGCCTTTCTTCATTACTTCTTTTACAAAATAAGGCCCTTCACAACTTAGTCTGAATTTAACTCTTGGATTTGGGACATTTGCTTTACATTATTTTACCACTAGATCACCACCCTTAAATCTTCTAACATGGACTCTTTTATTATAAGCCCAAGCTATTTTTCTTTGGTAAAGCTGGTGATGATACAGTGCTTTTAGCCTCTTTTCTTCCAACAAAGCCAACTGTGTATATCTACTTAATACCCACTCTATTTCTAGCAACTTAGCTTCTAAGACTACCCTTAGGGACTTGGCCTCAATCTCAATAGGTGGCATCACTTCAATCCCATAAACCAAAGAAAATGTCATCATTTTAGTCGGGGTTCATACACTTATTCTATACCCCCCATAAAGCAAAATGTAGCATCTCTGACCAATCCCTGTATGTCTTGGTCATCTTGGAAAAAATTTCCTTAATTGTCTTATTAGTTGCTTCTACTACAACATTAGCTTTTAGTCTATATGGTGAGGATCGATGATGATGGATCCGATACTTGGAAATCAAATCCTTAACAGCTCTTTGAAACTGTACTCCATTAGCAGATACTACACTGTGTGGAACTCCATATCTACAGATGAGACTTCTCTCAATAAACTGAGCCATTTGCCTTTCTCCTAGATTATTGAAAGATTCAACTTTAACCCACTTCAAAAAGTAGTCGACTACTACTGCTATATACCCGTGACCATTTGAAGCCATTAGATGTATCTCCCTAATAATATATATTCCCCAAGTCGTGAACAACTAGGGCAAAGACATAGAATACATTTCCTTGAGAGGTAAATAGTTCAAATTTCCATGCAGCTTGCATTATTGACACTTTCGCACAAAATAAATACAATCCCTTTCCATGGTCAACCAGCAATAGCCTTGTCGAATTATCTTCATATCCAGGGCTAAACCATTCATATGAGGCCCACAGGTTCCTACATGTACTTCTGACATTGTTTTTTCAACTTCATACTTCCTTAAACATCTCAAATGTACCCCATCTTGTCATCTTTGATACCACTTCACTTGAAAAGTATTGTATTGAAGAGACAAATGCCTTATCGCTCTTCTTTTTTCTTTTGTTGCTCCCATTGGATAGTCTCTATTTTCAAATAACTGTTTAATGGTATCATATCATGCACCATGATCTATGCTAGTTTCTATGATCATTTCATAATCATAGCAAGGCACTGGTGAACTGGTCAAAATCAGAGGCTTAAGAAATAATTTGACAGAATTATCCCATACCAAAGCCAGTGTAGCTAGGGCATCGACCATCTAGTTTTGTTCTCTGGGTAGATGAGAGAACCTACAATCCTTGAAACTTCTCCTTACCATGGTCAAGTAATCATGGTACAGTTTCAATTTCTCTTCCTTTAACTCCCATTCTCCATTTGCTTAGGATATTACTAGTAATGAATTACCAAAAACCTATACTTTATTAACCTTTATTATCATCAAGGCTTCCAAACCAAAAATGCATGCTTCATACTCTACCATATTGTTGGTTACCTTGAATTTTAATTTCTTAGCTAAAGGGATGAGTTCTCCTTTAGGTGATTCCAATATAACTCCTAATCTAGCTCCCTTTCTATTCATTACTCCATCAAAGTACATCTTCCATTATTGCACTTCTATGGTCCCTAAATATTCATCTGGGAATTCAAATTCACTTTCTCACTTTTAGTAAGTGGTTGTTGAGCCAAGAATTATGTAGTTTCTCTTCCTTTAATAGTTTTCCTAGTTATGTATTCGATCTCAAATTCTTTTAGGATTATTAACCATCATCCATATTTCCTGCTTAGCGAAGGCGTCTCCCTTAAGTAATATCAAAATCAAACTTTATTGCATTCATTTTAGGAAAGAAAAACATCATCATCCACATAAAGAACAAATAAATCAAAATCAAAATCAATGTTGTCATGATCACATATTACAAGATTTTCAAATTGAACTTCAATGATAGTAGAAATCTCCTCTAGAGTCTTCTGGATTTCTGGGCCAGCTTCCTTCTTCTCCTCTTGGCTAACTTTTTGGTCAATTATTGAGATGATCATCTTCTTTGTATGTTCAGCAAGCTTAATAACATTAGCAAAGATCTCAAAACTAGGAATGTTGATTGATGGGCAATCAAACTCTATTTTAATCATTGACAATCAAATTGAGAAAGAACTAATGATTTCAAAGAAGTTTTTCAAGTCTGTTTTGCAGAAATCGAGCACCTTTGTACGACCACCAGAATGAGTAACTGCTTAAATGTAGCAAAACTGAATAGGCATATGACATACAGACTTACCAAACAGAAAGCGTAGAACATATAGTGTGTCGAGCCAGATATAGAACTACTGGGCTATGAACCAAAATTGACTAGCTAAAAGCAGCCCAATGAAACAACTGAGCTAAGTAAGTAGTGCATCCCTATACTGAGCTGGACAAAACAGCTACGACCAACTAAGGTAAGTCCATAATTTCCACAGAAGAGTTCATGTTGTTGGTGAGCGGTGAAGCAAAGACATCTCGAGTGACTAGACATGTGCACCAAATGACCGCACCAAATCAAGATAAAAATCCATAAACTCACAGAAAGGTTAGCGGTCTTAGAGACCAGTGAAGTCAGGATGCCAGAACTTCTATAAACCACCCAAAATGACCGAGTGACCACACATAACAAAGAGCTAAAATCCTAAAAAGAACATAAGAGATAGCGGTCAAGTTTCAAGGTGCTTTCTTAATGTTCAAAACCTTGTACAACTACTAGAAAAATTGAGGGCTGAACATGTCCGACAGATTTGAATCTTAATACCAAACACCTCAGATCAATGATAACCAAACTTGTGGATAAAGAATTTTAAATTCAATGATAACTTTATGCCAACCGACCACATGCCAAGCCAAGCGATCGCATGACACAAAGGTATAGGTATGCAAGATTTTGTCAGACAACACAATTCGATCATTGGAACTAGCCGTTACACAGAGCTTTTAAAATGAGCGACTGCATGCCTAGCTGAGCGATTGCATACCAAGCTCCAACCACTAATTTAATGGAAGACAAACACTAAACATATGGAAACCACCTCAAATGGCTAGTTTAAGCCAAATGGCTATAAATACCACATTAAACTTCATTTTTGTGGTTAGAGAATACTTTGATTGTTATTGTAATTTCATTGAGCAACATTTTTCATTTTCTTATCTAAAGATCAAAACCTAGAATCTTGGAGTGTTGGTTGTGAGCATTAAACACTATAAGAAATTTGAGTGTGAGATTAGAAACACTTAGGTTGTGAGAGTGAGTCTAGAAAAACTCTTGTAAGGGTTATGAGGATTGATCTCAAACCATTGAAATAGTTTGGTGTGAGCTAAAGAAAACATGAAGTTAGAGTTAAGCTTGTAAAAAACTCAAGATTAGTGAAACCTTACCAAAGTCGTTAATGAAGTGGATGTATGATTGAGGTAAATCCGAACCCACTATATGTAATATCCTAATTTTTGGAAAATTCCTAATTTTTAGAAATTTAATAAAATAAATTAAAATTTAATTGGATAAATTAAATAAATAATTTTAAATGAAAAATTTAAATGGAAAAGTGGAATATATATGTGATATATATGCAAAGTCAAATTTTTAAAAAGTCAAAGTCCATGCCATTTTTGTAAATAAACTTTGGAAATTTAAAATTATTTAAATTATTCAAAATTAATTTATTTTTGAATGGAATATGTATTTTTAGATTTGTAATTAATTAAATAATTAATTATTAAATTAATAAAATAATATATATATGGATATAAATAAAGTTGGAAAGAAAGATAAATTAATTTGTTTTTTTCATCTTTTTCTTCTTCTCATAAGGCCAAACCTCCATGGATGGTGATCTCAAGATTTTGCTTCTTCCATACTCCACAAATTGAAGGATTTCAAGTGTTCAAAGTGGATCTTTGGTGATTTCCACCAATATTAGTAAGTTTCCAACTTCTTTCTTTGGATTTCATGGAAATTGTAAATATGTGTTTTGGGATTTCGAAGTGCTATGATTTAATTGTCTATTTGGGTATGGATGAAGTTATTTTAAGTGATTAACAATGATTTTAAGGATGGATTAAAGAAATGGTTGAGTTTGGGTAAGGATTGGTGAAGAGAGAGAGTTTATGGTTATGTAACTTTTGGACTTTTGAATTCATGGATTTTAATTATTCAAATTGATTATAAATAAGTTGTTTTGATGCATAAATAAGTATTTTAAAGTCAAATATTGGATTTGGTTAAGTTTGATTGGAGTTTGAGAATGGAAGTGGTGATTTAGGGTTTTGGAAAAGTGATTTTTCAAAATTGTTGAATTGTTTAATTTTATTGGTTAAGGCATGTTGTTTAGTGACAAAAGTGATGAATATGAGCTTGAAATGATAAATGGATTGAGTTGGAATGGAAAACTTTCAATGCGGGAAGGTTATGCCATTTTAGGATTTTGGTCATAAATATGTGTTTTTGTAATGTAATTGGTTTAAACATGTTAAAATATGTTTTTAATATTATAAATAAACTTAAAATACCAAATTGAATGGCCTAGTATGGTATTCCAAAGTTAATGTGAGGTTAGCCTTAACTTTAGGATTTTTGTTTGAATGATGTTTAATTATGATTTAAGAATGGAAATGCCTTAGAATGTGATACTAAATGATTATTTATGATCACATTTGGTATAGGCATTGAGGAGAATTGATTTGTCCAATCCAAGTGTTGAAGGGCAAGTTGGAAGATAAGGTTGAAGGTGGTGTCTTAGCTTGCTTTTGGTTGTTTTTAGAGGTAAGTACAAACTTTGGATGAATTGGACATGTTTGCATTACACTGGCCTAAACACATTTTGAAATAGGAAATGTGTTAAGCTACTTGATGTTTTGATTATTTATGAATAATGTGCTATGACATATGTAATGTCATATATGAATTAAATGCATTGTGAAAAGCCATCGTTAATGGCTAAATTGTGTAAAATGTAAAATATGTGTATTATGTGAAAATGACCTAAAGTGTTTGGGTAATGCCATTTGTTGTGTATGCATTAAGGGCATTGTTAAGAAGCCATTGTTAATGGCTAAAGTGCATAAAATATGATTCATATGTGAATTATGTGAAAATATCCAAAATAATTTGGTATTGTGTTTAAATGTAAAATATGATACATTATGATTATATGATGATATGAAGTGAGATGTGTAACACCCCATCTTAGCCTACGTTTATAGACCAAGATGGACTGTTATCTCATGGTGGTTGTGTCTTAATATTTTACTTAGCCAATTTTAAGTGCAGATTTTAAAAAATTTTACCATAACCTCCCTTAAAAATGGAGGTCCCAAGTGTCGACAAAACTGATTTTTCTTATTTATGAAAAATATTTTGTTTCACAATTCAATACAAGCACACTCCCAATAATCCACCCTTATAACCTCAACTACAATCCCGCAAGAAGAATTCACACTTCTATATTCACAACCCAACTCAATTCAAAACCATACAGTTATTATACATTACTAGATTGACATGCTACATCAAGTTAACTCTTTGTATTGTTCAAATAAGTACATGCCAGTTTCTAATACCAAAATACAAACTGAAGAGCACCACCTAACTTTGTTGATGACCGGCAGATCGCAGGACTCCTCTGCTCACTACTGTCTCCTTGATAATAACCTACGAGTTTAGAAGAAACTAAACTCGCTAAGCATTGCTTAGTGGGTACTTTAACTAATTACGAAAAATAAATAATAAAAGCATAATGCACTTTTAAAAGCAATGAGTCATATTGAAAAATAATATCACAGTAAAAGTAATCCATACATGTCATATATTCAGTTATTATCATTTTATCATTTTGCTCCACAAGGTAATTATGAATACACCAATCTCAAATGAGGCCTCGTATAGAGTTACGCATGGTCTTTACCTCACATGACTAATTTCCATGGTCTTGGTCTCACACGATATGGAATATACAAGATAACTGCGTGGTCTTGGTCTCACACGACTAGTTGCCATGATCTTGACCTCACACGATATAACTGCGTGGTCTTGGTCTCACACGACTAGTTGCCATGATCTTGACCTCACACGATATAACCACCATTCCAGACCGGTTTTACTCATTTACCGAGTAGAGCATAAATAACATTTCATATATACCCATTCACTTCGTATATATACCACATATTCTCCACGTATATACAATATATATTTACACAAATATCACATATACTCACATATGTATCATATGTATTCACATATTTTCCATCTTAATTTATTCTTCATATCATAATTAAACTCAATACCAAAAATAAAATAATAAAACACCCACACCATGTTTTTGACCAAGTTAATAATGAAAAATTACCATATGAACAATAAACTCTGGTTCTTGACCCAACTTGATCCTTGTTTTAGAAAATTTGTATAAAATAATCCACTTGGATAAAAACTCTAAAATTTTTACAGAATTTAGTTTTGCATCTTAAAATCATTCCTTTAAAATTTCAGATCAAACTGGACACAAAATCTTGGTCAAGTAGCTCACCCAACCAGACTGCTCCAGTTGCCCTGCATCCTAGCAGCAGTTCTGAATTTTATAAATTCCGTAAATTAAATTCAATCAATGTGGTTCCAAATTATTTTTCTCAAATACTAGACTTACTAAACAACAATATATACAAATTTCAACTCAATATAATTTTTCTATATTTAATTAAAAATCATACAAGTCACAGCATTTTACTAATTGTAAAACAGAAAAATTTCAAAAGGATTTCCATGGTTAAAGTACCAAACCTTGCTCTTTTAATTCCCTTTTGCTTTTCCTTCTTCTCCTTCCTTAATCATTGTTTTTCCTTCAAGATATTCAAGAACACAACCTTAAATATAAACCAGAGAAATTTAAAATAATAAGTTATTCTCCATTTCTTTTCAACCGAAACCCTAATCCAACCTTATTAAACTTTATACCTCTTCATTCTTCCATTTAATCAATTAATCTCATCACTTACTTAAAATTTTTCCAATTCCACATAACAACTCTAATCTCCAATCTCCCAATAAATATATAAATACCTAAAATTGATACTAAAATTAAAGTCTACATACTTGAAAACCTTAAAACTTACCTTGAAAATCAAACTTGGAAAAACTTGGAAGTCCTTTGGTATTTTCCCATTGTGGCCAAATTTTTAAGTGGAAAAGAGAGAGTTTTTTCTTCATTTTATGATATATATATATATATAAGGAAAATGATGATCACTTTATGTGTTGGATAAATCCTTTAAGACCACTTGTCCACCTTTCTCTTTCTTCATTTAATACTCATGCTAATGGTTACTTTTGATTGGCCAACAAGAGATTTTTAGTTTTCTTTCCCATTACTTCTTCCCACTTATCCCTCTTCTCATTGGATACCCTAAAGTTGTCCCGTGTTACCCATACGGTCCCGACACAAAACCGGGCCCACTTTACGTTCCGGCGATTAATCGATCATATCTTTTAAACCGTACAGTTCCACGAGTCAAACTACATATAGTTTTGATCCTCTCGACCTCTACTTTCTATTTATAAGGTCTATTTTAGGTTTCCAAGCCATTTTAAAAAATTACCAATAAGCCCTTGACTTTTTACAAAATTCCCTTTAGGTCCTTTCTTTGCTCGGGTTTTGCCCGGGCTCCGTTTCTACTGACGATCGTTTCATATTCAACCCTTCGACGTCCTCTACTTACTCTTATGTTTATTTTCTACTTTGGATTCATGTATAAATCTTAATAAAAATGACCAAAATGCCCCTAGTCTGCATGTCTTCATTTCTCTTTAACGGGGCGTTTTCTGGAAAAACCGTTACACGTCGTTGCGATCTGATTTTTCTCTACACTCCATTTTTGGAATCTGTTATATGCACTATTAAGAACATCCAGTGCAACTTTTTGGAAAATTACTCTTAGGTCCTCGGTCTTTCAAAAAATTACCTTTAGGTCTCGTCGACTTCACGGGCCTCCTTTGCACAACGATTTTGTTTTTGACTATCTCGAGCCTCTAGTTGACCACTTATTTATATCCTTCTTGCCTAATACTCGACTATCTAAATTTTGGGATGTGACAAGATGATATTGAAATAAATGAGAAAATATGGCAATGTGCCTAATTGATAATAACAAAAGAGGCAATGTGCCTAATGAATTATGAGAAAATGAGAAAGAGATTGATAATGAAATATATATGATAATTGTGTGACTAGTATGTTATTCAATTTTTAGAGTTCTGTGTTTGGCGGCATGCCTATGAGGTTATCCTCATTTTTTGCCTTCGGGGCTAGCTTTTGAGCAATTATTTGATTTGCCTTCAGGGCAGATGTTGGGTGTCACTTGCCTTCAGGCTGGATGCTTAGCATCACTATGAATTGCCTTTGGGCTAGACGTTGGGAATTACTTGTCTTCAGGCTAGAAACTAGGTGTCAATATGGACCAAAATAGTAACTCTAGGATTTGAATAATATATTAGATTATTTGGGCCTATGTTTGTGTTTTTTTATGTGAAATGTAAAATGATTGAAAAAGATGTTTAAAATGAAATGAAATGGCATATGGTGTCATGATATACATAAGCATTGTACATTGGCATTATTTTACAATTTTATTTCTATTCAAAGTTTGTACCGTTAGCCTTTTGGCTTAGCGCGATTATAATTCATCGCGTAGGTGACAAGGGAGATCTGATAGAGCCGGAGAGTTCATCTAGACCGGGTCGGGTCTAGATTTGAGGTTTTAAGTGTAGAGTTGATTTTGGGTGTCAAGATCATAAACACTGCCAGCATGTATATGTTTTTATTACATTTTGATATTTCATATATTATAGTATGTTTTGATGTATATATATTGTAAATTATAAAGAATGTGTTGAAAAACTTTATAATGTGGGTTGATATGTCTTTTGAAAAATTATATATATGTATAAATGTGTTGTGAAATTTTGAGAAATTGAGAAGTATGGGTGAAATGGTGATTTGATATTATTTAGGAGTTTTATCTTATGCAGGTTGTGGTTTTATTGAATTTGGAAATATCCAAATTACAGATAAAACTCTAACAAATTTTCTTAGAGATTTTGATGGAAAATGCTTAATTTAGAACCTATGATTTCTAATAATATTTTATTTGTTATTTAAATATGCATTTAAAAGTATTTAAGATTATAAATTAGAAAAGTGAAAAATTTTTATTAAACCGAATTGTGACATTTTTGTACCGAATATGCATATTTTACGTCTACTAGGTATATGTATTGTATGTATATATGGTATAAGGGTGTTACATTTATTTCGGTATCAAAGCCTAGGTTTGAGGTTCTCGACCTAGGTGGGTTGTTAGAGAGAGAAAATGGGGATATTAAATATGATTTTTAATTATGATACATACATTAGCACAGGCAATTTTTGATCTCTGATGTGGCAATTTGTGCTGTATTTGCAGATATAAATAGTTATGGCATCTCGGATGCAATAGTCTGCAGAGGATAGTGCTGAGAGTATGGTTCCTAATAAGGGTAGAGATGGAGCTAGAGTTGAGACTACTGGTAAGGCATTTGCTTCTATGCTTGTTAGACTAGGAGTAAAGGAGATTCCGCTGGGCTAGGTATGGTATATGGTGGAGCTATTGAGGTAGGCTCCAGTTTAGCAGCCACCACCGCCACCACAGTCGCAGTCGCATTTGCCGACAAGGAAATATGATAAGCTAAGGAAGTTTGAAGCTGAGGACTTTGTTGGTACTACAAACCCTGCTATAGTAGAGTAGTGGCTAGACAGGGTATGGAGAGTGTTCATCTAGCTACAGGCTACTCCAGAGGAGAAGTTTGATTATGCCAGATCTCTTCTGCAGAGGGATGCTTCATGAGTGGTGAAAGACGGTTCCACATTCTATGGTTGATCCACCAGTCATGACCTATGATGATTTCCTGTGAGAATTTGAGAAGAAGTATACTCCGAGGGAGTATGATAAGTGTATAATTGATGATATTTTTGTCCCTATTTCTTAATATATTTATTGTCAAATTGAGTTTAATTTTTTTGTTCAAGTGTTTATTAGGGTTTATTCTAGAAGCTTTTGACACGTTGGGACCTTAAAATTATTTAGGCTGGAATCATAGATGAAAGACAAGGGAAGAAGCTATTTTGGGAAAATTCTTCAAGTGACACGCCCAGTGACATGGGCTTGTCAGTGGCAACTACTTTACAAAAGCTTCGACATGCCTAGAGACATGGGCGTGTCACTGAACGTGCCATTACTCCTGACTTATAGAAACCGTGACACGCCCAATGACACGGTAGTGTCCCTGACCGTGTCCCTAACTCAACATTGCAGTAGCAACAACACGCATAAGGACATAGGCTTGTCACTGCCCATGTCATTAAAGTTCGAACCGTTGACATGCCCATAGACACGGGCGTGTTAGAAAAAAATATCTGGGCTATAAAATCTGAGCTAAAGAGCGAATTAGGGATCCAATTTTATTTTCAGAGCCGATTTTCTGAGAAAAATGGAGTTTTCGGCAGCCAAGAATGAAGGTGAAGATCTGATTCTTGCGAGATTTAATCCAAGATTCGAGGATTGAAGTAAAGAAACACAAATCTTTCATTATGGATTATTTGAATTATTTTACTTATTTCATCTATTTTGGTTTTTTGGTTATGAACATGAGCTAAACATTTTATCTATTTAGATATTGATGAACCCTAGCTTTATTGTATGGATTGAATAATTCTTATTAAATTAAATCATTTGATTGAGTTGTTTTATCCTTTTGATTCTTAATTTCTTATTTCCAATTGATAATAGCATGCTTATTGATTGATTGCAATTTTCATATTAATGACTTGAGAAAGCTTGATATGAACAAAATGCTCATTAGGATTGAGGGTTGATTGAAGTGCTAGAGATAGACTTACAAGACCCTTTGGTTTAAAGTTCCTTGTTCTTATTGCAAGATCTATTTAATTATTCTTGAAAGAGATTCCTAGTATTCTACTTAGTGATTAGGGATTAATTCACTTGAGAGAGGTTTTAATCTAATTTAGGGGAATGCCAATTCAGCTTTATTATTTGATTTAATTGAACTAATATTCATAAATGCTTTTTATGGCTAAGGGGATTCAATATCTGAATAGTATTTTCATCATCAACTTTTGTTGCACAATATTCAGTTTTTCTTCACTTTAGTTTATTAAGTAATTTGTCTTTTATTTTGATCATCACACAAACTATTAATTCACTAAACAACAGTTGAAATTTGGACTAATATTTGACCTTGTCCCCAGTGGAATGATAACTTACTCACTATTTTATTACTTGAGCAACCTGTTCACTTGTGGTATCACTGCGATAGCATAAATTTGCCATCAAGTTTTTGGCGTCACTACCGAGGACAATGGTTTTCAATGGACAACGGTTTTCAATATTAGTAATATAATCAAGACTGTTGATTTAATTTTTATTTTATTTGTTTTAACATTAGTTCTTGCTTGTTGATTGTCATTGTAGGTACTTCTTCCCGTTTATGACCTGAGTTAGCTCTTCCCAATTACTTGAATTGGATCAAGAGCTAGAGAGAAAGTTGAGGAGAAAGCGAAAGGAAGAAGGGGAAGTAGTTTTAGTAGAAAAGGAACCAAACTTTAAAGATCTCAGCTTATAAGAAGAACTGGAAGTGATGGTAGGAAATGAGCCAAGGATAATGCAAGAATTTGCTAGGCCCACTCTTAATGGGGCCGATTCTACATACAGAGACTGGTAGTTGCTGCAAACAAATTCAAGATAAAAACAAATGTAATTCAAATGGTGCAGTAGACTTGTCAGTTTGATGGGATCCCAGATGAAGATCCAAATGCACATATTGAGACTTTTCTAGAAATATGTGACACATTCAAGATACAGAATGTCTCCAAAGATGCAATTAGGCTGAGGTTGTTCCCATTCATGCTTAGAGATAGACCGAAGAAATGGCTGAAATCTTTCCCCCCAAACACTTTCACCACTGGTGCGCGCGTCGTGCGCGCATCGTACTATGGCTATACCGCAAGTGCACGGGTCGCCCAAGTAATATAGTAGTGAGTGAGTTATCGTTCCACTGGGGACAAGGCCAAGTACTAGTGCAAACCTTAACCGTTGTTTAGCAAATTAATAGTTATGTGATGCTTTGTAATTAAAAACAACTAATTTAAAAACTGAAGTAAGGGAAAATTAAATGTTATGCAAATAGAATTGATGATAATAATACTATCCAGATATTGAATCCCCCTAGCCTCAATGATATTTATGAACAATCAATTCAGCTAAATCATTCAATAGAGTTGAGTTGGCATTCCTCTAAATTAGACTAAAACCTCTCTTGAGTGAATCAATCCCTAATCACTAAGTAGAATGCCGAAATCTCTTCTCAAAACACAATTAAGTAGATCATGCATTGAGAACACGGAACTATAAACCAAAGGATCTTGTAAGTCTATCTCTAGTACCCCAATCAATCCTCAACCCTTATGAGTAATCAATTCATATCAAGCTTTCTCAAGTCAATAATATGAAAATGGCAACCAATCAATAAGCATGCTATCATCAATTGGCAATAATCATTAAGCATCATAAGAATAAAATAACTCAATCAAATGATTCAACTAAATATAATTATTCAATCCATACAAATAAGCTAGGGTTCATCAATATCTAGATAGAGAAGGAATTAGTTCATGTCCAAAAATAGAAAAACAGAACAAGATAAATGAGTAAAAGAAACCAAACAATCCATGGCGAATAATTTGTATTTCTTCACTTCAATCCTTGATTCTTGGTTTAGGGCTTGTAAAGATGTATCTCCTTCTTCAAACTCAGCTCAAAACCCTCCTCTTTGCTTCAGTTTTTGGCTCCTTCTCCCTTGTTCCAGCCTCCACGTTTCAAGCTCCAGACCCCCTAAAAACTCCCTCTTCTTCTCTTTTTATTTCCCTCCAAAGCTCAAGCCATGCTTCCAGCTCACTTCCAACTCACCTTGTCTCCCACATTCCCTTTGTTTAATCTTTCTTTCCATCAATTAGGCAGGCTTTTCCTTTCTTTTTTCTTTCTTTTGACAAAAGCAATTGGTTTGTCTCCCACTTGTTCCTCAAAACGTACAAAAGAATTCAACATTTGATAGGTGACACGGCCAAGCCATGAGTGGCTTGGACATGTCTCTCATTTTTTTTTGGACATGGCCAAGCTAGTTGGTCGTGTCACCTTCTGCCTTTTTCTTTTCTTTCTTTTCCCTTTGATTTCATGAGGTGACACGGCCAGTAGCTTGGCCGTGTCACCTAGGTGTGTCACCTTTTGCTTGCCAATTTGTTGATTTCTTTCTTTGCTTTCAAGTGGTGACACGGCCAAGTACATGACACGGCCACAGGCTTGGGCGTGTCACCTGGGTGTGTCAGCTACTGTCTTCATTTCTTTCCTTTCCTGCTTGGTTCTTTGGCTTATGTTCTTTGGGTGAGACATGGCCAGTGACTTGGGCGTGTCACCTGGACGTGTCAGCTACTGCCTTCAAGTTACTTTGAGGGACACGGCCAAGCTTGCTTTGGCTTGGCCATGTCTTGCTTGCTTCATGCTTTTTCTTCGTTGTTTTGATCATCCAAGGGAGTTTTTGCACTTTGACCTAAAACAAACTTTAAACCAAAATCAAATGAAACATTAACTAAAAACACAAAGAAATCATACTAAAAATAATTATAAAAATGCTCTTATCAACCACATGGGGTTAATTGGTAGAAAAATTCTTAGAGAAATATTTTCCACCATCCAAGACTGCCAAGTTAAGGATTGATATTTCATCTTTTCTCCAGCTAGATGGTGAAACTCTTTATGATGCTTGGGAAAGATTCAAAGATTTATTGAGAAGGTGTCCTCATCATGGGCTTTCGCTGTGGCTACAGATTCAAACTTTCTACAATGGATTGAATTATGAAAGTAAGCAGTCCATCAATGAAACCAACTGAGGTACCATAAATAATAAGACACCTGAATAAGCAAGGGATTTGATTAAAGATATGGCCCTTACCAATTATCAGTGGCAAACCCCAAGGGAATAAGGAAAATTAATGGTCACTGGTGCACATCAATTGGATCCTGTGGTTTCTTTGACAGCACAGTTGGAAGCAATGAATAAAAAGATTGATTCTTTAGCTTCATCTTTGGGGGAATCAATGCAAGTGATGTCTTGTTAATGGTGTTGGGGTGGACATCAATGTCAAGATTGTGTGGCAATATGTTTTCTAGACAAGAATAGGTGGATTATGTTGGAAACATGCCTAGGCAATAACAGAACAACCCCTATAGCAACACATATAATCCAGGGTGGAGAAATTGTAATATCCACATTTATGCCCTAGAAGTTTTGCATATTGTTATTGTTGTTGTTGTTATAAATTGAATTGTTTGTATATGATGGGATAAGAAATTGGAAGGAGAATGCTTGTGTATAAGTGTTTTGAGAATGAATTAGGGTTTAGAGAGAATGGTATATATTGTGTATATGAGGATATATATAACATATAAATGGGTCAAAGGATGAGTCAAAGGAAGAGAGATATTTTTGTGTTAAGTGTGTAATTACATATAAGGGCTTATATGAGACAAGAAGTTAGTTAATTGAGTGAGGGCATTTTGGTAATTGCTTGGATAAGAACACTTGGTGGAGATTAAAAGCAAAATTTGACTTGGTGTCTTCATCTTTTCTTCTTTCTTTCAAGAGGTGGCCGGCTCTCCATTAGCAAAAGGGAAGGAGAAGTGTTCTTGATACTAAGATCAAATTGAAGAAGGAATTGAGAGCTTTGGTGAAAGAATTGTGGAATTTCTTCATCTAAGGTAAGTATTCTTTTGTTTCCTTTACTTATTTTGTAGTAGTGTTGAAGTTATGATTAGGGTGATTTGTGATTTGTTGGTTTGATGATTAGATGTGTTTGTGTTGTGTTCTTAAGTGTTGAATTGGTTTTAAGTTAAGAGTTTAAATAGGTGTTGTTGTTGGAAGTGGTGGATGTTGATTTTGAAAGATGGTGATTTTAGGGTTTTGAGATGATTTGTGTTTAAGTGTAATATTAATGTGTTATGAGGTGATTTTTATGATGAATATGTGTTTAAAACATTGTTTATGTTCATTTGAAACATGTGGTATGATGTATATTAAGTTTAAATGCAATTGGGAAAGTGTTGGCTTTGGTTAGGGTTTTGGTTATGGGTGACACGGCCAAAAAGCTATGGGAAACACGGCCAAGACATGAAATTTTGAAGGTGTTGGATTGATTTTTGGGAGACACGGCCGTGTCCCCAAGCCATGTTTGCTACTGCCAAAGTTTGGTTGAGAGACACGGCCACAAGCTTGGCCGTGTCCCTTGCCCGTGTTGCTTACTGTCCAATTGGGTTGAGTGACACGGCCACAAGCTTGGCCGTGTCCCTCATGTGTGCTGCCCGTGTCCCTCATATGGGTTAGGTAAGTTTTGTTTTCCTTGACCTAGTTGCAATGTTTTGGTTCTTCATAGGTAGGTTGGTTCCTAAACCTAAACTTAAACACTTTAAACATACTTTAAACTATGAATGAGCTAATCAAATGCATATGAAAGATCCTAAAGCTATGAATCATATAAATTGTTCTTTGCCCTAATTGCATTGTTGAGATTTAAACAAGGTTATGTTATGCATTGTGAAAGGTAATGTGTTTTGTGAGTAATGTACCTTGAAATGTTTTATCAAAGATGTGATATCAATGATGCTTTATGCATAATATGAATTGAAATGTGAAATGTGATACAAAGCCATTGTTATTGGCTATGATGATGATATTGAGAGAAAGAAGGCATGTATGCCTAAATGTTGATGATAATTGGAAATGGAAATGATAATTGAATAATAAATGAATTGTGTGGCTAATGTGTTATTCTATTTTCAGAGTTTGTTGTTGGTGGCATGCCTAGTAAGTGTAACAATCTCTTGAAGTTAGGTTGGATTGAATCCTTGAAGCCTAATTGAGATGTTACCACCCTTGAAGCTAGGTTGGGTTGGTTCTTGAAGCCAAGTTGGGTTGAAGCTTAGCATGCTTTGCTCCCCTTGAAGCTTGGTTGAACCTAATCCTTGAAGCCTAGTTGGGTATATGATATTGATAAATGTGATGATAGAACCAAAACATTAACTCTGAAAATTGAATGGCATATAAGTGTGTCTTGGGCCCATGCTTGTCTATGGTTAATGTGAGTCATGAATGATGCTTGCCTTAGCTTATTGTTGATGATGAATGATTAAATGAATATAAATGAGGTCTATGATAAGATGTGAAGTATGATATGCCTATATATATATAAATGTTGAGTTATAAAATGGAAAGCTATGTTATCAACTTGGCATATATGATGTTACATGCATAATATGGATTGAGAATTGGTACTGCATTGCATTAAAGCATAACATTAGCATGATTATCTTACTAAGCCGTTGGCTTAGCGCGATAGTGTTTAATCGCGCAGGTAATAGAGTTGATAGAGTTGATCCAGAAAGCTCTTCGAAACCGACCGAGGGTAGACAGTGAAGAGTTGATTTTGGAGACTTAAAGATCAAAGAAAACTTGCCAATCATGTATAACTCTTTTATATTTTGTAAAGTATTGATTAAATGTACATATATGTATATTTGTAAATATGGAATTAAGTGTTTTCAAATATGTAAATATGTAAATATTTTATGACTTCCGCTGTGTAATAACTATATGTATGTATATATATATATCTAATGTGTTTTATTTTAAAAGTAAATGATCTACTTTCCTATAATATATAATGATAATAGTATTGTATCTATTTAAATGTTTTGAATGTTGAAGAAAATCGTAGCATCCCTATGTTTGGTGCACTTATGCTACATTGTTGTGGTTGTAGTGTGTGTGCATTGGATGTGGGGGTGTTACAATAGTTTTGGTATCAGAGCCTAGGTTTGAGATTCTCAACCTAGGCAATATGTTATAAAAAGAATATTTTGAATTAAAAAGTGAGTTTTTGAAATAAAATACATGTTTGGGATTGGCAATCTTTGATCTTTAATAAGGTGTGTCCTGTTGTGTTTGCAGTGTTAGGTGTTGATGGATTCTCATTTGAGACAGTCAGTTGAGGGCAGTGAGGAGAGTGTTGCTCCTGATGAGGGAGTTAGAGTTGAGAGTGCTGGGGAGGCACCTGCTTCTGGGTCGGGGAGACCAACTGGTGAGGAGGTTCCACCAGCTTGGTTTGTGAATATGATGAAGACTTTCAGGCAAGCGCCAGTACAACCAGTGCCACCACCCCCTCAGCCTTTGGTGCCAGCGAGGCACTATGACAAGTTAAGGAAGTATGGAGCTGAGGATTTTATTGGTACCACTGATCCAGCTGTAGCAGAACAGTGGCTTGACAAAGTTCAGAGGATCTTTATTCAGTTGCAAGCCACCCCTGAGGAAAAGTTTGATTATGCAAGATCCTTGTTGCAGAAGGATGCATATAGTTGGTGGAAGACAGTGCCCCATTCTATGGATGATCCATCAACCTTGTCATATGCTGACTTTCTGAGAGAATTTGAATTGAAGTATACTCCAAGGGAGTATAAAGATGGGAAGAAAAGAGAATTTTTAGATTTGAAGCAAGATCACCGGACCGTAACTGAATATGAGGTTGAGTTTATTCGATTAAGTCAGTATGCTAGGGGCATAATATCAGATGAGGTAGATAGATGTAGGAGGTTTGAAGAGGGATTGAGGCCCTCTATCATGTGTCATGTGGCTGGATCTAGATATCAAGATTTTTCCCAGCTAGTGGCAGCAGCTCGGAGTGTGGAGCGAGCTCAGGGTATTGCAGCTGCTTCAGAGGATGAGGTTAGGGTGAGAAGGCCCCAGTTTGAGGCAGGGTCTTCTTCAGTGAAGAGGGGTAGAGGAAGCTTTGTTCCTCGGAGTATTAGGAGTCTGAGACCAGCAGGTAGATCAGTGCAGTTCCAGAGACAAAGATTTAGACCTGCAGCTTCAGTGGCAAGTGCTCCAACCCCTATGGTTCAGAGATCCACCTTACCTATCTGCATCCATTGTGGGAGGCCCCATGGTGGTCCTTGTTGGAAGGCTGGTGTTGCAGGGGTATGTTTCAGGTGTGGGTCACCTGACCATTTTGTGAAAGATTGCCCTGAGAGGCAAAGGCAGATGCCAGTTGATTCTGCCGCTTCTCGAGCCAGTGTGAGGGGAGGCAGAGGTGCCAGCCGAGGAGGTAGACCGGGGTTCATTTCTAGAGGTGGTGCTACATCCAGGGAGACTAGACCGGAGGAGGTTGGTTCTTCCCAGAGGATGTATGTTATGCAGAGGCAGCCGGATGCATCGGCGGTCATAGCTGGTACTTTTTCTTTATTTAATACTGCAGTACTTGCATTGATTGACCCTGGATCCACACACTCTTACATTAGTGCATCTGTGTTACCTGTATCTGATATGCATGCTGAGTCCCTAGGATTTGATGTTTTGGTAACAAATCCGTTAGGGCATAGTGTGATAGTTAGTAAAGTGCACAAAGATAGTGCAGTAGTGGTGCAGGGTGAGCAATTCCCTGGGGATTTGATTGAGATGCCATTTAAGGAATATGATGTGATCCTAGGCATGGATTGGCTATCTCGACATGGAGCTATGGTGGATTGTAAAAAGAAAATTGTTTCTTTGAGAGCTGGTGATGGTAGGGAGGTGATAGTATCTAATGAGCAGGAACAGTTAGCCTCCTTATTTGTTTCAGCTGTTGCAGCTAGGAGGTTGATTAGGAAAGGGTGTGAAGCCTATCTTGCTCATGTGGTAGATACTAGAGTAAGAGGTTCACCTATTGATAACATTGCCACAGTTGCAGAGTTCCCAGATGTATTTCCAGAGGAGCTGCCAGGATTGCCTCCTGAGAGAGAGGTGGAGTTTGGTATTGAATTGTTGCCTGGTACCACTCCTATCTCTATTACTCCTTACAGAATGGCACCAGCAGAATTGAGGGAGTTGAAAGTACAATTACAGGAGCTGTTGGATAAAGGATTCATTCGCCCCAGTGTTTCTCCTTGGGGAGCTCCTGTGTTATTTGTAAAGAAGAAAGATGGTACTATGAGGTTGTGCATCGATTATAGGCAATTGAACAAGGTGACCATTAAAAATAAGTATCCTTTGCCTAGAATCGATGATCTCTTTGATCAGTTGAAGGGAGCGTCAGTATTCTCTAAGATTGATCTGAGATCGGGGTATCATCAGCTGAGAGTCAGAGCTGAGGATGTTCCGAAGACCGCATTTCGGACCAGGTATGGGCATTATGAATTTTTAGTTATGCCTTTTGGTCTGACAAATGCACCTGCAGCTTTCATGGATTTGATGAATAGGGTGTTTAGGCCCTATTTGGATCAGTTTGTAGTGGTCTTCATCGATGATATTCTGGTGTATTCGAGGAATGAAGAGGAACATGATAAGCATCTGCGGATTGTGTTGCAGATTTTGAGAGAGAAGCAATTATTTGCCAAATTGTCGAAGTGTGAGTTTTGGTTGGATCAAATAGCTTTTCTTGGACATATAGTTTCAGCAGAGGGTATTAGAGTTGATCCGAGCAAAGTTGAAGCTATTTTGAATTGGAGTCCACCCAAGTCTGTGACTGAGATTAGAGGTTTTCTGGGTTTGGCAGGCTATTACCGGCGGTTTGTGAAAGGGTTTTCTTTAATAGCTACTCCACTCACCAGATTACTTCGTAAGGGAGTTAAATTTGTGTGGACTGATCAGTGTCAGGCGAGCTTTGAGCAGTTGAGAGATATGTTGACTCAAGCGCCTGTTCTTACTTTACCTATTGAAGGCAAACCATATGTGATCTTCAGTGATGCTTCACATAGAGGTTTGGGGTGTGTGCTGATGCAAGAAGGTAAAGTGATAGCTTATGCATCTAGACAGTTGAAATCGCATTAGCTTAATTATCCTACCCATGATTTGGAGTTAGCAGCCATTGTATTTGCATTGAAAATTTGGCGTCACTATCTGTTTGGGGAGAAGTGTTTTATCTACACTGATCATAAGAGTTTGAAGTATTTGGGTGTCCAGAAAGAACTCAATCTTCGCCAGAGGAGATGGTTAGAATTGATTAAAGACTACGACTGCTTGATAGATTATCATCCAGGTAAAGCAAATGTTGTTGCTGATGCCTTGAGTCGAAAGTCTTTAGCTGGTTTAACTTTTTACTCGCTCTCATTGCTTGTTGAGTTGAGAGCATTGTGTGCTAGTTTTGTACCTTGTGATGATGGTGCATTGTTAGCACAGTTGCATGTGAAACCAGTTTTGTTGGATCAGATCAAAGAAGCTCAGTTGGCTGATAAGAAGATACAGAAGATTGTTTCGGATTGTCAGAGTGGAAAAGGTGGAGATTTTATTGTGAAGAGTGATGGGAGTCTATGGTTCAAGAACAGATTGTGTGTACCCGATGATACTGTTTTGAAAAAGGTCATTTTGGAAGAAGCTCATCAGTCAGTGTTTGCTATGCATCCAGGCAATACAAAGATGTATCATGACTTGAGACAGCATTATTGGTGGATTGGGTTGAAAAGAGACATTGCTGAGTTTGTATCGAAATGTCTCACTTGTCAGAAGGTTAAAGCAAAGTATCAAGTTCCCACTGGGTTGCTTCAACCGTTGTCAGTGCCAGAATGGAAGTGGGAAAGAGTGACAATGGACTTTGTGTCTGGATTGCCTTTGACACAAAGGAAACATGATGCCATATGGGTGATTGTGGATAGATTGACTAAGACAGCTCATTTCCTTCCGATTCGGATGGATTACTCTTTGGAGAGGTTGGCTGAGCTGTACATCCATGAGATTGTGAGATTGCATGGTGTTCCAACTTTTTTTAGTGTCTGATCGAGATCCCAGGTTTACTTTGAGATTTTGGAAGAGTTTGCATAGTGCTTTGGGTTCTCGACTGCATTTCAGCACTGCTTTTCATCCACAGACGGATGGACAGTCTGAGAGGGTGATACAGATCATTGAGGATATGTTGAGAAGCTGTGTCATCGATTTCACTGGAAGTTGGGATAGATTTTTACCTCTTGTAGAGTTTGCTTACAACAACAGTCACCAATCCAGCATTGGTATGGCACCATTCGAAGCACTGTATGGTAGACGGTGTAGGACACCGCTGTGTTGGAATGAACTTGGGGAAAGTAAGTTAATTGGGCCTGATTTGATTAAAGAAACTGAGGAGAAAGTGAAGTTGATTCGGGGCAGGTTAAAAGTAGCTTCAGACCGACAGAAGTCCTATGCAGATCTGAAGAGGAGAGACATTCAGTTTGATGTTGGGGATAAGGTATTCTTGAAGGTATCTCCTTGGAAGAAGATTTTGAGGTTTGGTCGGAAAGGGAAATTGAGTCCTCGTTTCATCGGACCGTATGAAGTGTTAGAAAGAGTTGGGCCAGTGGCGTATAGACTTGCTTTGCCACCTGAGTTGGATCGTATTCATAATGTGTTCCATGTATCTATGTTGAGGAGGTACAGGTCGGATCCATCTCATGTGTTGCCATTTGAATCTATCGAAGTGAGCCCAGATTTGACATTTGAAGAGGAACCAGTTGCTATCTTGGCACGGGAAGTGAAAGAATTGAGGAACAAGAGAGTGCCATTGGTGAAGATTCTTTGGAAGAATCATGCAAAAGAAGAAGCAACTTGGGAAAGTGAGCAGACTATGCGAGAGCAATATCCTCAGTTGTTTCAGAATTGATTTCAGGTAATTTCGAGGATGAAATTTCTTTTTAGAGGGGGAGAATTGTAATATCCTCATTTATGCTCTAGAAGTTTTGCATATTGTTTTTGTTGTTGTTGTTATAAATTGAATTGTTTGTATATGATGGGATAAGAAATTGGAAGGAGAATGCTTGTGTATAAGTGTTTTGGGAAAGAATTAGGATTTAGAGAGAATGGTATATATTGTGTATATGAGGATATATATAACATATAAATGGGTCAAAGGATGAGTCAAAGGAAGAGAGATATTTTTGTGTTAAGTGTGTAATTACATATAAGGGCTTATATGAGACAAGAAGTTAGTTAATTGAGTGAGGGCATCTTGGTAATTGCTTGGATAAGAACACTTGGTGGAGATTAAAAGCAAAATTTGACTTGGTGTCTTCATCTTTTCTTCTTTCTTTCAAGAGGTGGCCGGCTCTCCATTAGCAAAAGGGAAGGAGAAGTGTTCTTGATACTAAGATCAAATTGAAGAAGGAATTGAGAGCTTTGGTGAAAGAATTGTGGAATTTCTTCATCTAAGGTAAGTATTCTTTTGTTTCCTTTACTTATTTTGTAGTAGTGTTGAAGTTATGATTAGGGTGATTTGTGATTTGTTGGTTTGATGATTAGATGTGTTTGTGTTGTGTTCTTAAGTGTTGAATTGGTTTTAAGTTAAGAGTTTAAATAGGTGTTGTTGTTGGAAGTGGTGGATGTTGATTTTGAAAGATGGTGATTTTAGGGTTTTGAGATGATTTGTGTTTAAGTGTAATATTAATGTGTTATGAGGTGATTTTTATGATGAATATGTGTTTAAAACATTGTTTATGTTCATTTGAAACATGTGGTATGATGTATATTAAGTTTAAATGCAATTGGGAAAGTGTTGGCTTTGGTTAGGGTTTTGGTTATGGGTGACACGGCCAAAAAGCTATGGGAAACACGGCCAAGACATGAAATTTTAAAGGTGTTGGATTGATTTTTGGGAGACACGGCCATGTCCCCAAGCCATGTTTGCTACTGCCAAAGTTTGGTTGAGAGACACGGCCACAAGCTTGGCCGTGTCCCTTGCCCGTGTTGCTTACTGTCCAATTGGGTTGAGTGACACGGCCACAAGCTTGGCCGTGTCCCTCATGTGTGCTGCCCGTGTCCCTCATATGGGTTAGGTAAGTTTTGTTTTCCTTGACCTAGTTGCAATGTTTTGGTTCTTCATAGGTAGGTTGGTTCCTAAACCTAAACTTAAACACTTTAAACATACTTTAAACTATGAATGAGCTAATCAAATGCATATGAAAGATCCTAAAGCTATGAATCATATAAATTGTTCTTTGCCCTAATTGCATTGTTGAGATTTAAACAAGGTTATGTTATGCATTGTGAAAGGTAATGTGTTTTGTGAGTAATGTACCTTGAAATGTTTTATCAAAGATGTGATATCAATGATGCTTTATGCATAATATGAATTGAAATGTGAAATGTGATACAAAGCCATTGTTATTGGCTATGATGATGATATTGAGAGAAAGAAGGCATGTATGCCTAAATGTTGATGATAATTGGAAATGGAAATGATAATTGAATAATAAATGAATTGTGTGGCTAATGTGTTATTCTATTTTCAGAGTTTGTTGTTGGTGGCATGCCTAGTAAGTGTAACAATCTCTTGAAGTTAGGTTGGATTGAATCCTTGAAGCCTAATTGAGATGTTACCACCCTTGAAGCTAGGTTGGGTTGGTTCTTGAAGCCAAGTTGGGTTGAAGCTTAGCATGCTTTGCTCCCCTTGAAGCTTGGTTGAACCTAATCCTTGAAGCCTAGTTGGGTATATGATATTGATAAATGTGATGATAGAACCAAAACATTAACTCTGAAAATTGAATGGCATATTAGTGTGTCTTGGGCCCATGCTTGTCTATGGTTAATGTGAGTCATGAATGATGCTTGCCTTAGCTTATTGTTGATGATGAATGATTAAATGAATATAAATGAGGTCTATGATAAGATGTGAAGTATGATATGCCTATATATATATAAATGTTGAGTTATAAAATGGAAAGCTATGTTATCAACTTGGCATATATGATGTTACATGCATAATATGGATTGAGAATTGGTACTGCATTGCATTAAAGCATAACATTAGCATGATTATCTTACTAAGCCGTTGGCTTAGCGCGATAGTGTTTAATCGCGCAGGTAATAGAGTTGATAGAGTTGATCCAGAAAGCTCTTCGAAACCGACCGAGGGTAGACAGTGAAGAGTTGATTTTGGAGACTTAAAGATCAAAGAAAACTTGCCAATCATGTATAACTCTTTTATATTTTGTAAAGTATTGATTAAATGTACATATATTTATATTTGTAAATATGGAATTAAGTGTTTTCAAATATGTAAATATGTAAATATTTTATGACTTCCGCTGTGTAATAACTATATGTATGTATATATATATATATCTAATGTGTTTTATTTTAAAAGTAAATGATCTACTTTTCTATAATATATAATGATAATAGTATTGTATCTATTTAAATGTTTTGAATGTTGAAGAAAATCGTAGCATCCCTATGTTTGGTGCACTTATGCTACATTGTTGTGGTTGTAGTGTGTGTGCATTGGATGTGGGGGTGTTACAGAAATCATCCTAATTTCTCCTGCAATAATCATAATAATCCAAGGCCTCCCTTTGGATTTCAGCAGCCTCAACATCAACAAGTTGCCCCTCCAAGAAAGAACAATTTGGAGGAAATGATGGAGAATTTTATAGCAGCTTCAAAACTAGATTTCAATCAACAAAAACTACCCTTAGAAATTAGCAAGCCTCCATTCATAATTTGGAAAATCAGGTGGGGCAAATTGCCAAGTTACTTAGTGAATGATGATAAGGAAGTTTACCTAGCAATACTGAGGCAAAACCAAAGGAGCAGTAAAAGGCAATTACTCTAAGGAGTGGAATGGAAATTAAGGGTGGTGTGATTGAAAAAGAAGCTGGGTCACAAGCAAAAAAGGTTGAGACACAGAAATAAGAAGAAGATAACTCTACTGTCGCTTCGGGAGAGAAGGCTGCAGTGGGAAATGAGAAAGAAAATCAACCTCAAGAACCAGTCCACTAGTGAAGGAATACTGACCTCGAGTGCCATATCCAGCAAGGTTGAACAAGGACAAGATGGATGCTCAGTGTGGTTAGTTCCTTGAACTCTTTAAACAACTGCACATTAATATTCCATTTGCTGAAGCTTTATTGTAGATGCCCAAATATGTTAAATTTTTGAAAGATATCCTTTCTAACAAAAGAAACTTGAGGAAGTATCTTTGGTGCAATTGTCATAAAAGAGTTTAGTGATTTTGCAGAAGAGATTGCCTAAGAAATTAAAAGATCCTGGTAGTTTTACTATTCCATGTTTGATAGGTAATCTTGAAGTTCAAAGTGCATTAGCTGACTTGGGGGCTAGCATAAGTGTTATGCCCTACAAGATGTTTGAAGAGTTAGGTGTCAGAGAACCTAAACCAACACTCATGACCATTCAATTTGTTAAAAGTCAGTAATTCACCCTCGTGGCATTATGGAGGATGTGTTGGTAAAAGTAGAGAATTTCATTTTCCCCAATGATTTTATTATCATTGATGCGGATGAGGATGTGGATGTTTTGCTTATCCTTGGTTGGCCATTTTTGAATATAGCCTGTGCCCTTATCAATGTCCATGATGGCACATTGACCTTAAGAGTGGGAAATGAGAAAGTTGTTTTTAATATACATTATGCTATGAAGCACCCACTTACACTCAATGAGGTGGATTCATGCAATGATATCATTGAGCATGAAACATTAAATTGTGTTACTAATGTTGTTTCCAAGGATCCCCTTGAGTTGTGTTTATTCTAGGATAATGTTGAGGATCAGGAAGCACAGGAGCAGCTTGCTTATCTTGAAGCAAGCAAATCATTTAAGAGTTGGGCATATGAAACCATTAAAATGTGAAAAGAATAGAAGCCACGACCATCTGTGATTGATCCACCCAATTTAAAACTCAAGACTCTTCCAAATCATCTTGAGTATGGATTCCTGGGAGAGGAGAATAAATTGCCAATTTATTTTTAGTTCCCACCCATCTTCTGAGCAGAAGGTAAAACTCATTGAGCTATTACAAAAACATAAGAAGATTATAGCTTGGAAGATAGCAGACATCAAGGGTATTAGTCCATCCTATTGCACTCACAAAATACTAATGGAGGATGAGTTTAAGCCAGTGGTGCAACCATAACAGAGACTAAACCCTAAGATGAAAGAAGTAGTTAAAGCTGAAGTAATCAAGCTACTTGATGATGGAATTATTATATCGGATAGCTCTTAGGTGAGCCCAGTTCAAGTAGTACCAAAGAAAGGAGGGACAACGGTGATGCCTAATGAAAATAATGAGCTAATTCCAACAAGAACAGTTACCAGCTAGAGGGTTTGCATCGACTACCGGAAGTTGAATGATGCAACTTGGAAGGACCATTTTCCTTTGCCCTTCATTGATCATATATTGGAGAGATTGTTTGGGCATGAGTATTACTGCTTTTTGGATGGCCTTTCAGGCTACATTCGAATTCCTATTTTCCCGAAAGACCAAGAGAAAACTACATTCACCTGCCCATATGGGTCTTTCACATATCAAAGAATGCCATTTGGATTATGCAATGCACCTACAACCTTTCAAAGGTGCATGGTGGCAATCTTTGATGAGCTCATTGAGGATATTATGGAGGTGTTTATGGATGATTTCTTGGTTTATGGCAGCTCATTCAAAGGTTGTTTGAAAAATCTTGAGAAGGTCTTGATAAGATGTGAGGAAATAAACCTGGTACTTAATTGGGAAAAATGTCATTTCATGGTTCAAGAATGAATCATGTTGGGACACAAGATTTCAAGCAACGGTATTGAGGTGGACTGGGCTAAAGTGGAAACCATTGAAAAACTGCCACCCCCCACACCAGTCAAGGCTATCAGAAGTTTTTTGGGACATGCAAGCTTCTATCAAAGGTTTATACGCGACTTTTCTAAGATAGCATGTCCTCTAACAAGACTCCTTGAGAATGATGTTGATTTTGTGTTTGACGAAGAATGTTTAAGGTCTTTCACAACTCTTAAGGAGAAATTGACCCATGTTGCAATAATGGTAGCTCCCGATTGGAATTTACCATTCGAGCTGATGTGTGATGCAAGTGATATTGCAGTGGGAGCAGTTTTGGGTCAACGCAAAGAGAAGCATTTTTAGCCCATTTATTACGCAAGCAAGATACTGAACGCAGCCTAGCCAAATACATGTCTATAGAGAAAGAACTTCTACCAGTAATTTTTGCTTTTGACAAGTTTAGATCATATATGATCTTGTTCAAAGTGATTATGTATACGGATCACTCGGCTTTGAGGTATTTATTTGCCAAAACATATGCAAAGCCTAGGCTAATTCATTGAGCTTTGTTATTGTAGGAATTTTATTTGAAGATTCAAGACAAAAAGGGAGCTGAAAATCTGGCAGCAGATCACCTTTCATGCTTAGAGAACCCAACCTTGGAGAAGTTCGACGAAGGGAACATTGATGATCATTTCCCTGATGAGCAACTTTATACCATGGTAAGTGAGGTAAGTGCTTCAACTTTTGATGTACCTTGGTTTGCAGATTTGGATAATTACTTGGCTGCTAGGGAACTCCCTAATGATATGACTTATCAAGAGAAGAAGAAATTCTTTTCTGACTAGAAATATTACTTATGGGAGGATCCTTGCTTATTTAGGTTATGTAAGGACCACATGATCCAGTGTTGTGTGGCATGGCCTGAAATGATGAATATTCTTCGTCATTGTCATGCTGGACCAGTTGGTGGTCATATGGGAGCCAATAGGACTACTCAAAAGGGGCTCGAATAAGGATTTTATTGGCCAACGCTGTTTAAGGATAGCTATGATTTTGTGAAATGTTGTGATCGTTGTCAAAGAAATGGAAACATCTCCTCTCATGAAGAGATGCCCCAAAATGGAATTCTAGTGTAAGAAGTCTTTGATGTATGGGGGATCGACTTTATGGGATCATTTCCTAGTTCTTTTGGTAACAAATATATTCTTGTATCTATAGACTATGTTTCTAAATGGCTTGAAGCCCAAGCGTTAGCAACGAATGATGCTAGGGTAGTAATGAGATTTTTGAAGAAGATGTTTTCTCGATTTGGTACACCAAAAGCGATCATAAGAGATAGGGGTACTCACTTTTGTAACACTCAGCTTAAGAAAGTTTTCAAGAGGTTAGGTGTTACACATAGGTTTCTACTCCTTACCATCCCCAACCTAGTGGCCAAGTTGAGAACACGAATAGAGAAATAAAAAGGATCCTTGAAAAAATCGTAGAGCAATCCTGAAAGGATTGGTCTGAGAAATTAGACAATGCTCTATGGGCCTTTAGGACTGCATTCAAAACTCCATTGGGTACTATGCCATTTAGGCTAGTATATGGAAAGGCTTGTCACTTACCTGTGGAGATTAAACATAATGCTTATTGGGCAATAAAATAGATTAACCTTGATCTAGCTAGTGCTGGTGACAGGAGGAAATTACAGATCAATGAGCTGGATGAATGGAGATTACAAGCTTATGACAATGCAAGGATGTATAAGGAGCAAACTAAGAGATGGCATGATGCTCACATTAAGGAAAGGAAAGAGTTTCAAGTTGGCAATCGGGTATTATTGTACAATTTGAGACATTGACTTTTTCCGGGTAAGTTGAAATCAAGATGGTATGGTCCATTTACAGTCAAAGAAGTTTTTCCCTATGGCACAATTGAAATTACTCACTTAGAGAAAGGGAATTTTAAGGTTAATGGGCAAAGGCTTAAACTATATTTAGGGGAACTTGAGTGAGTTGAAGGAGGTTCTACACCTCCAAGACTAAAGATGAACCAATCCCGAACGTCCAACTAATACGACCTTAAAGAAGTGCTAGGTGGGAGGCAACCCAGTATTTTATTTATTTTGATATTTGTTCCTTTAATTTTCATGTTTTTAGTTGTTTTGTTGGTTTTTGATTCTTCTATCATTGGTCGGTGGTGTGTTTGCCTTGAATTCATTTGAATTTGTAGAGGAAAATTTTCTTTTGATGGGTAACTTGAACTTATTTTGGGACACGCCTGTGTGAGTGGGCGTGTCATTAATTTTAAGAGATAGTAGCTATGACACAACCAGTGACACGTCTGTGTCACTGGACGTGTCATTTAGATTGCACCACAGTAGCTACAATAGGCCCAATGACATGCCCGTGTCATTGGTCATGTCATTTTGGTTAAATTTGAGATTCGTAATAGCTACCACACTCCCAATGACACGCCCGTGTCACTGGTCGTGTTGATTTAAATGAGTCACGGTAGCTACAACATGCCCACTGACACGCCCGTGTCAGTGAGTGTGTTGTTTTGTTTAAGAAATAGTAGTTATGACATGCCCATTGACACAGCCTTGTCAATTGGCATGTCCATGGTTTTTTAAGTCGTGCCGATTTTAAATCAAACATAATTTCCTCTCTCCTCTTCCCCTCTTTTATGATTTTCTCTCAAATTTTCACAATCTCACCATTGAAATCACATATCCATTCATCATAGAAGGGATTTTGACTCCCATTTTGTGATTTGAAGGGGATTTACTCATTTTTCCTTCGATTTTCTTGCATTCTTCACGCTATTTAGGTACACTCTTAACTTTTGAATTTTTTTTTTGCGATTTCTTATGATTTGTTTGGAGATTCTTTGAGATTTGTTGATTATTGGATTTGTTTTGTTTAGTTGGATTCTTGAGACTCTATTCTATTTTATTGTGGGTTTGTTTATTTACCATAGCTAGTTTTAGGGATTTCAAAATTTTTTGACTATGGGATTTTGCATTTTATTTGAGTTTGATGGATATTTTGTGATTTAATCATTGTGTTTTTGAAGATTCTATGGATAGAATCAAGTTGTGTTTATTGACACTCTATTTTTTATTGTTTATTCTTAATGAGTTGACATCCTATGTTTTGTTGCGTTGGGCTATGGTGATATTGATTTGGAGCGATGCTATTGAATTGGAGATCGATTATTGCATGGATTTAAAAAGTTGCCCTTGTTGAGAATTGGTTCAATGCTCTCTCGTTGGTTTAGTGTCATTGCTTGTGTTATTTGATAATGCATTACTATTATTGGTTTCGTTGGGGTTGGCCTATTGTGTTGTTCTTCTTGGCTTGTTTGGTGTACTTTGTTTTGAGGCTATTCTTGTTTTTTTTGCAGATCATGGGTCCTCACAAACAAGTGCCATCTAAATTACCAACTAAGCAGGCTAGAGGTGAAGGTAGCTCAAGCTGACTTGCTATCATTCCCATCTCAAAATTCATTGCTGGCCACAAGTGCCTTCATTTCTCAACTGTGGAGGAGAAAAGATGGTTTGAACTGTTAGAGAATAAGGATTGGTCACTGCCTAGGGTTTTGGATTGGGGTGCCATGGAGAGAGCCAACATACTGACTGAGGTCTGGGAATTGATCAACCAGTCGGGATGGGAACAACTCTTTTCTATCAATGAACCTTCCTACAGAGAGTTAACCCTGGAATTCTTCTGCGCTTTTCAATTTCATAAAAATAAGATCTCCATCATCGAGCCGACAATGAAGTTTCAGTTGAACAGTCAGCGATTCCACATGAGCATCAACGAACTTGGCATGCATGGGTTTATTTACTATGGAGGAGGTACAGACCATAGAGTATCTTAACTCTGAGGTAGACTTTACAGAGTACGATGTCATTCCTCCCAGGGTTTGGAGCACATTTGCACCGAATGCCACCAAGTATCAGCCGAAGGTATCAAAGGCATCAAATTTTGTGTCCTTCCCATGTCGAGTAGTGCATAATCTGTTGGTTCACACCATAGTGGCTCGACTTAGTAGTACGGGAGTTGTTAGCCTGAGGGAGATGTTCTTCTTGAACTGCATGGTCCATAAGATTCGGTGTAACATAGCTCATGCTATCACACACTTTTTCTATGAGTAGTCGAAGAAAGGGGCACCGGGTAACTTGCATGGTGGCATGTATATCACGAGACTTGCTCTCAGTTTGGGGTTGCTAGATGGATGCCTCCCGATGACTTTGGATGGGCTCCCTAAACTTTTGTGCATGGATACTTTGAAATGGTTAGATCGGGAGAAGGTGGTGGAGCTGCAGGCGCCACCTACGGATTCTGAGCCAGTGCCACCCATGGATTTTTTAGCCAGTTCCTCCTACTCCCACTTCCAACATACCTCCACCTCCATCGACAGATGTCCCCCGCCCATCCACCACTGTCGGACCTTTTTCCTCAGCTGGCCCATCTTTTCCTCCAGCCCCTACCTTCAGAGACTGGCGTCATTCTATAGATGTTGAGTGGGATGATGATCAGAAACCAACTGAGTTTGAATGCTAGATATGTAGGATAGAAGGAAAAATTGGCAACATTGATTTGAACCAAAATAAAATATTGAATTAGCAGGATCAGATCCAGCATTCCATAGAGCATCACTACTTATCCTTCCAAGCTCAACTGGATCATGAGATAATTAGGAGGCAATGGCTCGAGCAGTCTATGCTTGAGTTTTGGAGACATCAGGGATTTAGCCCTTCCCAGCCACCGCCACCACCGTACCAGCCTTCAATCCCCCATGTTCATGTTTTGGACAACGATGATAGCGATGATGCTAGTGCCAACGGTGATGATACCGGTGCTAGTAATGATTCAAGTGCAGAGCCCATGACCGACTAGCTTATTTTGTTTATTTATTTTCATTTTTTTATGTTTCTTTTTATTTTTTTATGAATGACTGTACGTTTCATTTTTAATATTTTCATGTTTGTATTTTATTATTATTATTTTTATATATGCCTTTGAATCTTCACCATTCTCTATGTCCATTTTTTGTCCTGTAGCTCTTTCGACATCGCAACGCTTCTAAATACCTATTCATATATGTCGATTCAGAACATGTCAGGGCAGATCTCTCTCTTTTGTTCTTTTTATTATTTTACACACATTGGGGACAATGTGCATCTTAAGTGTGGGGGAGAGGCATATTTTATAGATTGAGCTTTTAGTTTCATTTTTTTGCCATTCGTTGCATTTGTCTCATTTAGTTTCTTTGATTTTATTTTGGATTCAAGTAAACTAGATCGTTATTATAATATGATGTGAAATGGTTCCTCTTTTCATTAAAATAATGACTAATTTAATCAACGATAATTTCTTGTTGAAGTTGACTCATTTTTCTTAATTGATTTATAAAGACTAAATGTGATAGTTTGAATTAGGTAGTTAATTTATGAGAGTTGCACATCTGAAGTTTAAAACCTTAGTTACATTTTTTAGTATATCCCAATTCTTTAGATACTTGAGTCAAACTTAGTATGACATCTTTATTATCTTAAGTTCCTAACCACTTTATAAAAAAATTAACTAAATAAATTAAAATAATTTTTTAGGAGCATTGAAAATTTATCCCTGTTCCGCTGATTTTAACTCTTGAATTGAAACAAATGAGTTGGAATCATGAATAGTGTTAGTAGCCATTTGAATGGTGATTCTAACTGAGTAACCGGGGGTCAGCATCACAAATGTTTACCTTCGCATTAAAAAGTTAGTATCAGTTCAAACAAGTCGGGCTCCTTTTGAAAAAATAATTAATGTTTCACGCAATCCATTTTACGAAGGGGTCAAAGAACTTAAGAGAAAACTTACACTTTCTTACTTCGTTCATGACTTTTGAGTTCTTGGAATTTTATGCTCAATCTTTTAACTCTGAATTTTTAGACTTTAGATCTGTTAGATTTTTATTTTGAAACTTCTTAATTCAGCTATCATGTTTGAGATTTAGTTTCTGGTTAAGAATGTTCGATTTTCTAATTCAAGTGTTGTAAAAACTTTTATTTTTTTTTTGGATATAGTGGGGTCTTTCTTTTCTGCCTATTATAGTGATTTGGTTTGCATGAGGATAAGCAAAAACTCAAGTGTGGGGGATTTTGATAAGTGTATAATTGATGATATTTTTGTCCCTATTTCTTAATATATTTATTATCAAATTGAGTTTAATTTGTTTATTCAAGTGTTTATTAGGGTTTATCCTAGGAACTTTTGACATGTTGGGACCTTAAGATTATTTAGGTTGGAATCATGGATGAAAGACAAGGGAAGAAGCTATTTTACGAAAATTCTTCAAGTGACAAGCCTAGTGACATGGGCGTGTTAGTGGCCGTGTCATTCAACTACTTTACAAAAGCTTTGACACACCTAGAGACATGGGCGTGTCACTGAATGTGCCATTACTCCTGACTTACAGAAGCTGTGACATGCCCAATGACACGGGCGTGTCCCTAACCGTGTCCCTAACTCAACATTACAGTAGTAACAACACGCCCAAAGACATGGGCATGTCACTGCCCATGTCATCAAAGTTTAAAATAGCACCATTGACATGCCTATAGACACGGGCGTGTCCATGGACCTGTCAGGCAAAAATATTTGGCTATAAAATCTAAGCTAAAGAGCGAATTAGGGATCCAGTTTTATTTTTAGAGTCGACTTCCTGAGAAAAAGAGAGTTTTTGGCAGCCAAGAATGAAGGTGAAGATCCGATTCATGCGAGATTTAATCCAAGATTCGAAGATTGAAGTGAAGAAACACAGATCATTCATTATGGATTGTTTGAACTCTTTTACTTATTTCCTCTGTTTTGGTTTTCTATTTTTGAACATGAGCTAAACATTTTATCTAACTAGGTATTGATGAACCCTAGCTTTATTGTGTGGATTGAATAATTCTTATTAAATTAAATCATTTTGATTTAGTTGTTTTATCTTTTTGATTCTTAATTTCTTATTTCCAATTGATAATAGCATGCTTATTGATTGGTTTCAATTTTCATATTATTGACTTGAGAAAACTTGATATGAGCAGAATGCTCATTAGGATTAAGGGTTGATTGGAGTGCTAGAGATAGATTTACAAGACCCTTTGGTTTAAAGTTCCTTGTTGCAAGATCTATTTAATTGTGCTTGAGAAGAGATTCCTAGCATTCTACTTAGTGATTAGGGATTAATTCACTTGAGAGAGGTTTTAATCTAATTTAGGGGAATGTCAATTTAGCTCTATTATTTGATTTAATTGAATTAATATTCATAAAAGCTTTTTATGGCTAAGGAGATTCAATATCTGGATAGTATCTTCATCATCAACTTTTGTTGTGCAATATTTAGTTTTTTTTCTCTTTAGTTTATTAAGTAATTCATCTTTTATTTTAGTCATCACACAAACCATTAATTCACTAAACAACTGTTGAAATTTGCACTAATATTTGACCTTGTCCCCAGTGGAACGATAACTTACTCACTATTTTATTACTTGAGCAACCCATGCACTTGCGGTATCACTGTGATAACATAAATTTGCCATCAGAGTATAAGGATGCAAAGAAGATGGAGTTCCTGAGTTTGAGGCAGGATACTAGGACAGCGACAAAGTATGAGATAGAGTTTATATGGCTAAGTCAGTATGCTGGTGGGATCATTTTTTATGAGATTGACCTGTGAGGCTCTACTTATTAAGATTTTTCTCAGTTAGTTGTAGCTGCCAGGAGTGTAGAGATAGCACAGGGTCTTACAGCAGCTGCTAGGGTTGAGAGAGCAGAGCTAGGTGAGGTAGGGTCTTCATCAGTGAAGAGAGGTCGAGGGGGATATTTTCAGAGGTTTAGTAGGAGCTAAGGGTAGTTTGGCAGGTTAGCACAGTAGCAGAGATAGAGACAAAGACCTACATTTTTAGTGGCTAGTGCTTGCTCCACCTACTTGTGTTAGGGTACACAGAGGTGTCTGCTGGAGAAGAGGTACATCAGCAGTGTGTTTCAGATGTGGATCGCTAAACCATTTTATCAGAGATATCCAGAGCCACCAGAGGATATATAAACAAATTTTGCAGCTTCTTGACCTAGTGTCAGAGGAGGTCGTGGTGGCAGAGGTTTTGGTAGAGGTGGTGAATCTAAGACTAGTCAAAGAGGCAGTTCAACAGCCAGGGGTAGACCAGATAAGGTAAATCCATCACAGCGGGCCTATGTGATGTAGAGGCAGTCGAATGCTTCAGCTATTATTGCTGGTACTATTTCTTTATTTGGTACTTTAGTTCTTACATTGATAGACCCTGGGTCGACTCATTCATATATCAAAGCATCCATCTTGCCTGTGAGTGATTTACATTCTGAGTCCCTAAGATTTAATGTTTTGGTCACAAATCTTTTAGGGCATAGTATTAGGGCTAGTAGGTTGCACCAAGACAGTCCTGATGTGGATCAAGATGAGGAGTTTCTCGATGACCTAATTGAGATTCCTTTCAGGGAGTATGATCTGATTTTGGGCATGGATTGGTTATCCATGCATATGGTTGTGGTAGACTCTTAGCAAAAATGTGTTACCCCGAGAACACATGATGATAGGGATGTGATGGTATCTAATGAGTAGAGACATCTTTCATTCATATTTATTTCAGCTGTTTCAGCTAGGAGGATGATTTGGAAGGGATGTGAGGCTTATCCTGCTCATGTTGTAGATACCAGAGTAGTGGGGTCCCAGCTTGACAGTATACCCACAGTTGCCAAGTTTTCTGATGTTTTCCCTGATAAGTTGCCATGGGTACCTCCTGAGAGAGAGGTTGAGTTTGGTATTGATCTGATACCTGGTACCACTCCCATCTCTATTACTCCTTATCGGATGGCACCTACTGAGTTGAGAGAGTTGAAGGTGCAGTTATAGGAATTGTTGGATAAAGGGTTCATCCACCCTAGTGTGTCCCTGTGGGGAGCACCTATTTTGTTTGTGAAGAAGAAGGATGGCACCTTGAGATTATGCATTGATTACAGACAATCGAATAAGGTAATCATCAAGAATAAGTATCCATTGCCTTAGATAGATGATCTCTTTGATCAATTGAAAGGACTAATAATATTCTCTAAAATTGATCTGAGATGAGGGTACCATCAGTTGAGAGTCAAAGATGTGGATGTACCCAAGACAGCTTTCCATATGATGTATGGGCATTATGAGTTTTTGGTGATGCCCTTTGGATTGATGAATGTACCAACAACTTTTATGGATTTGATGAACAAGGTGTTTAGACCATATTTAGATCAGTTTGTGGCGGTCTTCATCGATGATATTCTGGTGTATTCGTGTAATGAGGAGGATCATGATAGGCATTTGTGGATTATATTGCAGACTCTGAGAGAGAAACAATTGTATGTTAAGCTATCTAAGTGTGAGTTCTAGCTCGATTAGGTGACTTTTCTCAGTCATGTGGTTTCAGCCGAGGGTATTAGAATTGGTCCGAGTAAAGTTAAGGCTATCTTGAACTAGAGGCCACCGAAGACTGTATGAGAGGGGATTTTTGCCCCCACTCCCGGTGGAATGGTTCTTGCGACTTCAACACTATTTAGGCTCGGGGCCCTAGAGAACACGGACCTAAGTCCAGAGAAAATGGAGTTGCCACCCGGACGGGCCGGGAAAAAGAAAGGGCTGGATGACTCGATTCGTAAGGAATCCCCAACCCCCTAATGGGTTCAAAAAGTTGGGTACGTGTGGAGAAGGTGAGAAATGACCCAGCACCCCCACAACGCCCGGTTCATTAGAACCGGCCTCCTTTATAGGTCTTAATATTATAAAATTCTTAAATATAACAATATTATCCATATTACACACAATAATAAAAATAAAGCATCGATATATTGAAAATCAAAATAATGTCCAAGCAAAACAAATAAATGGACACCCATCCGAAGATGGAAACATGCCCTTACATAATCCATGCCTAAATAGGACACCCACCGAAAGGTAGAAACATGACTTTTACATTGGTTCTAAAATAGAAAAGCAATTTAAATTACATGATATTTAACTAATGAGGTACCCACCGAGTGGAAACATACCTCTTACAACATTTGGAAATCTAAATAAATCAATAAAAGTAAATAACCATTCATCATAAATAAATCATTCATCCAAGATATTAAACATTAATCAAAATAGAAAGTAAACATCCATCCATGATAAATTAAATAAATCAATCATTGAACTTAAATAAATCAACAAAGCATTGAAAATAAATTAAAGCATATAATAAACTACATAATCAAATATAAAATTGAATAAGGCAAATAAAGATTCAAATTAAGGCTACTGTTTCTATTCAAGATTCTTTATTTAATGTGTTTAGGGTCTTGGAAATTCATGGGTTTAAGCTACTGTGAGTTTTATAAGAATTGAAATGGAGCAAAGTTTTATAATTTAAGAGGTTGATAAAGTTCTTTGATTAACCAAATTAGTGTTTGAGAAGTGAAATCATGCAACTAGGGTTTGGACACTTTAAAACATTAAGTTTATGATTATTAGCTACTTACTGTGTTGAATTTTAGGTTTTATAAGGTTTTAAGATTTAAAAGATTAGGGTTTAGAAAAATTAGGGTTTAAGGTTTTAAGGGAGTTAGGATTCACTGTTTTGGGTTTTGGAGTTGAATTAGGGTTTTAGAATTTTAGAATTAGGGTTTCGGAGAATGCATTAGGTTTTTAGGATTTGAAAATCAATAGATAATTTTATGAAACTTTATGAAAATAAACCAAACGATTTAAGGTTTATATAAATAGAAAAGATGTTTTTAGGGTTTGTGAAAGAAACAGACTCAAATTTAGGATTTTGAAAAGAAACAGGTTCAATTAGGGTTTTAATATTTTGAAGAAGCAAAAATAACAATTTTAAGATTTTTGGAAAACATGTAAACGAATTAAGGTTTTTAAACTTTAGCAAAGGTGAATTGAGGTTCTAGGGTTTTTTATTTTGAAGAAACATAAATAATTATTTTTAATCATAGTGATGAAGCTACTGTGAATTCATAAAACAAATAAAGAAATTCATACCTTCGTTTGTTGGTTCCACCAAAAATCACTTCTAGGAGGAACAATAACAAAGACAAGCTTTGCTACCTTTGAATTGCTTGAATTATTTTTCTGCTCTCTCAAAAAATAAGCTTGATTCAAGGTTTTCCTTCAAAGTTTCGGATCCAAGCTTTTCCCAAGTTTTTGTCCAATTTTCTTCCTTATTTCTGATTATTTTTCTCCTCCCCTTTTTTGAGTTGTTTAGTCCATATTTATATAAGAATTTATGATATAATTCTAGTTATTCACGGTATTTAATCCTAATTAGGAAAAGGAAACCGAAACCTAATTGTATTAGGTTTCGGAAAAATTTGCGTCAGAAAATTTTGCTAACGAAAAAAAACTACTGCGGAAAAATTGCGCTGGCGAAAAAAACTATTGCAGGAAAATTTGCACTGGCGAAAAAAATTGGCTACGGAAAATATGCGCTGGCGAAAAAGCTGCGGCAGCGCGGGCGAAATGGGACTGCGGGAGAAATGGCCCCAGGCCATTCCGCCGCAGCCGACCCCCTTCCTTTTTTAACTTTATTTTTTATTTTATTTTTATCATTTATTTTTATTATTTTTTATTTTTTTATTAATAAAAATTAGATACTAAAGCAAAATTTATTTAATTAAAATAACAAAAATTATTTTGGACTAATTAAAATATATCGGACAACACAAAAATTATTTTGGACTAATTAAAATATATTGGACCGGACCGGGTCAAAAATTAAGGGTCTACAGACTGCGACAGCTGTTAGAAGTTTTCTGGGTTTGGCAGGCTATTATCATCGATTTGTGAAGGGTTTTTCTATGATAGTTGCACCACTCACTAGATTACTTCGGAAGGAAGTTAGATTTGTGTGGACAGATCGGTATCAGGCGAGTTTTGAGCAGTCGAGGGAGATGCTGACTCAGGCTCCTGTCCTTACCCTGCCTATGAAAGGTAAACCTTATGTGATATACAATGATTCTTCATATAGTGGTATTGGTTGTGTTCTAATATAAGAGGATAGAGTCATTGCTTATGCCTCTTGACAATTGAAGCCACATAAGTTGAATTACTCAACTCATGATTTGGAGCTTGCAGCCATAGTTTTTTCATTGAAGATTTGGCAGCATTACTTGTATAGGAAGAAGTGTTTCATTTATATGAATCACAAGAGTTTCAAGTACCAGAGTGTTTAGAGAGAGCTGAATCTTCGGCAGAGATGGTGGTTAGAGTTAATTAAAGACTATGACTATTTGATTGATTATCATCTTGGCAAGGCAAATGTTGTTAATAATGCCTTGAGTCGGAAATCTTTAGCAGGTTTGACTGCTTATTTGCTTTTGTTGCCTATTGAGTTGAAAGTGTTGCATTCTAGATTTGAGTCTTATGATGATGGTGCTTTGATGGCTAAGTTGCAGTTGAGGTCAGTTTTGTTGGATCAGATTAGGGAGGCTCAGTTGGTAGATGAGAAAATCCAGAATATTGTGATGGATTGTCAAAAGGGGGAGAGTCGAGACTTTTATGTGAGAGATGATGGTTGTTTGTGGTACAGAGATAGGTTGTGTATTCCTGATGATGCAGGATTAAAAAGGATGATTTTAGAGGAAGAACATTAGTCACTCTATGGTATGCACGCTGGTAGTACCAAATGTATCAGGACTTGAAGCAACATTATTGGTGGTTAGGTATGACATAACAGAGTTTGTATCCAGAAGTCTCACTTGCTAGAGAGTGAAGGCCGAGCACCAGGTTCCTTCAGGGTTGCGTCAGCCATTATCAGTGCCAGAGTGGTGTGAGCGGGGATTTTTGTCCCCACTCCCAATGGAATAGTTCTTACAAGTACGACATTGTTTAGGCTCAAGACCTTAGAGAACACGGGCCTAAGCCCGGAGAAAATGGAGTCGCCATCCTAACAGGCCAAAAAATAGAAGGGGTGGATGACTCGATTCCTAAGGAATCTACAACCCCCTAATGGGTTCGAAAAGTTGGATACATGTGGGGAAGGTGAGAAATGGCCCAGCACCCCCACAACGCCCGGTTCATTGGAACCGGCCTCCTTTTCATGTCTCAATATTATAAAATTCTTAATTAATACAATATTATCCATACTACATAAAATAATTAAAATAAAGCATCATTATATTAAAATTAAAGCAATGTTCAAACAAAATAAATAAATGGACACCCATCCGAGGATGGAAACGTGTCCTTACATCGCCCAATGTCTAAAACAAAATAGGACACCCACCAAAAGGTGAAAACGTGTCCTTTACATTAATCCCAAACTATAAAAACAATTTAAATTACATAAAAATTAATTAATATGGCACCCAATCATGGAAACATACCTCTTATAAGTTTTTAAAATCAAAGCAAATCAATAAAAATAACCAACTAACCATTCTTCATAAATAAATCATTCATTGAAGATATAAATCGAAAATATAAATAAATTATTAATCAAAATATATAATAAATACTTAATAATGAAACAAATAAAGATGCAAATTTAGGTTTATGTATCAACTTAGGGTTTCTTAAATAACATTTAGGGTTTTGGAATTTATATCTAAAAGCTAGGGTTTTTGCATCTTAAAGAACTAATATTATTGTTAGGTTTATTTTTTTTAGAAGAATTATGCTACTGTGTGATTAAAATTAGAATTTAGGATTTAAGTAAATAAGGTACAAACCTATGAAAATAAGATTAAAACTTAAATATTTAAAAAGAAATAGCTACTGTGATGATTTTGGTAAATTGATTAGGGTTTTAAAATAGATTAAGGTTTGAATTGAACTAAGGTTTGGATTTGTAATAAAACTAACACTATCATATTTATTTTTGAAAGAAGAGGCTACGGTGAAAATTTTGAAAAATTGATTTAATTAGGTTTTTACAATTTTAAGTGGTTTATGGTTTTGATTTCTTATGAAAGTAGAGTTAAAAAGTTTCGGAATAAATAAAATTAATACATACTGTGTCGTTTAGAAAATAATATTTTTCTTTTAGATAATCAAATTGATGGCTACTGTCTTCAAAAGAAATAAAAAACTTTGTCCGTTGATGTTCATAATTATTTATTACATGAGTTTTGAAAGTTATAATTTATCAATCTTGAAGATGATTTTTGATAAATAAAATTAGATATAAATATCTATGCTTGAAGGCTCCATCAAAATTGTTGAATAAAAATTTGGGATGAACTAACACCAAGACGATCACTATTTCCTTGCTTGTTGCCTTAGTCTTCTTGCTAAAATTGCTATGGTTTTTCAGTTCCTAGCTTCTGCAAAAAATCACTTTAATAATCTGGCTTCAAAAAGTACCAAGGTCCAAGCCCTTCTGTACTTCTTTTAATCTCCTATCTATAAGAGAAAATAAAATCCTAATATTAATTGGTTAAGAAAATAAAATTATTTAATAAAATAAAATTGTTTAGGAAATAAAACTTTAAAACCGAGTAAAAGAACGTTTTGGCAAAATCAACAGGGCACACGAATAGGCCTATGGGCTGCGAGGTGCCTGGGAGAGGCTCTTGGGCGAGCAACGCCTGCGGTGAATTGGGCTTGGCACACCATTTCACCGTAGGCAATACCTGCTGCGAATTGACCTGCAGCAGGCCAATTGGCCGCAACCGCATGGCACGCACCGATTCGACTGTCCGATTTTTTATTTTCTATTCTTTATCATTTTTATATGTATATATTTTTATTTTTTATTTTTATTATTAAAAATATTATTATTAAAATAATAAAATGAATAATAAATAAATGTTATTTTATTATAATAAATATCATTTTTAGAAACAAATAATAAATATTAAAATACTATAAAAATTATTTGTGACTGTTTTAAAATATTTGGACTGGACTTGGTAAAAAATTAAGGGTCTAAAGTTTGTCCCCTACTTAAACGATCTGAGACTGCAGCAAAAGAGAGTGAAAAGCAATATGATTTTTGATCGAGTTTTTTTGAAAAAACTTATTTGGGTTCTAGACCCAAAAATAATTTGGGTTCTAAATTAAAAGATAATTTGGGCTCTGGACCCGAGATGAATTTTGGACTCAAAAATAATTTGGGCTTTGGACCCGAGGCAAGTTCTAGACTCAAAAATAATTTGGGCTCTGGACCCAAGGCAAGTTTTGGACTCAAAAATAATTTGGGCTCTAGACCCGAGGCGAGTTCTTGACTCAAAAATAATTTGGGCTCTGGACCCGAGGTGTGTTCTTGAGTCAAAAGTAATTTGGGCTTTAGACTCGAGGTGAGTTCTAGACTCAAAAATAATTTGGGCTCTGGACCCGAGGTGATTTCTAGACTCAATAATTCTGAACTCAAAACTAATTTGAACTTTGGACCCAAGGCGAGTTTTGGACTTAAAATTATTTTGGGCTTTGGACCCGAGGCAAATTCTGGACTCAAATAATTTGGGCTCTAGACCCGAGGTGAGTTTTGGACTAAAAACTAATTTGGGCTCTGGACCCGAGGCGAGTTTTGGACTCTAAAATAATTTGAATTATCTACAAAATAATTATAGTTAGTAGGACATTGAAAAAATTTATAAAAAATTTAGCTATTTTTTACTATACCCGTACTCTCTTTCCCCCTGCGTAGAAAAATTTTATAAGAGTGCAAAAATATTTGTAGACACACAAATAGCTCAATAAATGAATTGAATAATTGATTTTAATATTTAAATACTATTTGAACACTGTTCATCCACTATTCACTACTATTTACTAACAGTGATTTTGACTCCTTTTTTTTTCTTTTCACGGGAATTATTGTTGATTGATTTTTTTTTTGTTTTTTTCCTTCATCCATTTTCTTTATAAACTGTGCCACCCTTGCCATTCTCTTCATCTTTCCATCATTTATGTTTGTTTACATTTTAGAGAGTTGATAATAATAATAGAAAAAATGGAGAGAGTACATGCTTTGAGGTCTGGGCCCCAATCTAATGTCGAGTTGCTAGAATTTATTCGACGACATGAAAATGGAACTGTTGATATACTAGCTGGAATGCCACTTCATCGCAGTTTAAGTCAAAGGACTGAGGTAACATATTTTAACAGCACAAATATGTATTCATCACTTTATTTATAGTAATTAATTTTTTTATTTTTTATTATCATCATTATTATCATTATTTATTATTATTATTTTATTTTATCTATAATTGAGTTATATGAAATAAATTGGCTTTTATTATTATTATTATCTTTTAAAAAATAAATTAATTGATAGACTTTTAATAAAAATAGATTTAAATAGAAAATAATGAGTAATATTAAGCTATGAAACAGTAATATTAGTGAGATGATATACTTACCTCGTGTTGGCCTACCTTGTTCGGTGCTAGTATGATCATTGTGTTGTCCGGGGGTGGAGGGTGTGTCTATACAACCCAGCAATGGTATGACATAGCACCATCTCATGTAAAACAGATCATCCAAAAGTGCGGTTTTGAAAGCTTCATTCTGCAATTGCCATCTGAGGAGCATCCAATAGATTGGAGTGTAGTTCAAGCAGTGATGGAGCGGTGGATGGACACGACTCATACTTTTCACCTACCTATGGGAGAGATGACTATTGGCCCAATCGATTTTATATCCATAACTGATATCTAGTACTATGGCCTTCCCATCCCTCTCACCAGTGATATCCTGACACATGAAGAAATTTAATAATTAATTGGTATGGAACCGCCACTAAAGGGGCCCTTTAAGATAAAAATTGAGCTGATTCATAGTTATTGGATGAGCTATGATGGACGGGTTCATAAAGAAACAACCAAGAAATATGCTCGGGGATTTTTGCTGTATCTGCTTAGGTCAACTATTTTCTATAGCACCGAATCCGCCATACATTTATCGATATTGACCCTTGCCAATATGGTCCTAGTGCCGCTTTACGGCTGGGGTGAAGCTAGCCTTGCCTGTCTCTATCATGGCATAAACAAGATTTACAGGAATAAGAAATCTTTTATTGGCTTCATGGTGATCGTCAAGGTACTTTCTCCCACCATTGCCAATTCCATTCATATACGTGTATGAATTTGATTCTCATTGCTATTGCAGGTATGGGCATACATGCACAATCTTGTAAGGGTGCCTGATATTTTCCAAGAGAGAGTCGGGTATCCCAGGTTAAATCTTTGGTTGTCTAATCGCACAACAGTTCCTAACTCTCACCATGTGCATACCCAGCGCTATCACTTGAGTTGCCTAACCTGGGACCAGGTAAAATAATGTTAGCATTCTTTTAATTTTATGTAAAAATTTTACTTATCTTTTTGTCATCTTGTTGGTCGATTTGGCTTGGTGGTATGCTGCTGAGCGGGTGAATTGGACTCCTTCCATGAATGTTGTACTGCCTTGCCAGCATACCCTCTGAATCATTGCTGGTCTTGTGTCCAGTGGCTGGTTCCTCAGGGAGAGGGTGTATGAGTGGTTCCTTGGTCCCAAGCGATGGAGGATCCCCATGGAATACCCAATGTATACTTTAAATGTTACCTCAATGTTGGAGAATACGTGGTTGTTAGCTCGGAATGGTTATGATGTTGAGACCTATCTCCATCCATCGGGTACGTCATATGTTCAATTTATTCAAACACGGCTCTTGAACTTTAATGTATCTCCTGTTGGTGCTCAGGGAATTTTCGATAATAGTGATGAAGAGGAGTATGAAGGAGAAGGAAGAGGATCCATCTCTCATCACGGGGCTAGCACCTCTCAAGTAAACTTTCATCATTTGGTAATTGCAATTGCTTCTTTTTTTAACTTGTTTTGACCGTTTTGATTATTTTTGCAGGTTACTGACTCATCTGGTCATGAGGCTGGACCTTCCTCTGGCGCCCCTCCATTTGAGGCTTCTTACCAACTGAAAATGTCATCTCATCCGCAAGGCACTGATTTGAGTTACCTGGTATATCATCCTATTCCATGATGATTTATGCTATATGTATGCATGATTATGTATGCTTTTACCCTTTCCTTTTCTAACTCACAGCGGATGCTTGAGGAGCAAAATAACAATTTGCAAGAAGAATTAGCTACTAACCGCCAATAGGTAGCCCTTCTCGAAAGATTGTATCATCAATCTAAGCAAAACTTTCGAGACTACCAATTTTAGGGAATGAGAGATCCTGGTGTTTCATCTTCTTGGAAACAACAAATTGATGATCATGAGATCCTTTCATCTTATTCAGATGATGACTATTAAAAGCTTGAATGATATGCTTCCTTCTCCTTAGTGATCTATCATTGTATTATTAATAATAACAAAATAAATAAATCAAAAATAATGATAATAGTGAATTTTAATTTTACTGCAACTTTTGACTTTTGTTATCACTACTATTACAGTCAACGCAAAAGCATTTCTTTTTCAATCCAGAGTCCAAAATTGGCATGATTTTGTAAAAACCAAAAGCCAATGGGAGTGCAGCAATTCCTCATCCATTGCAACGTAAATATTTTCCTTGCGTGTCTTGGTTTAATGCATTCCTTGTCAACTTTGGTTTAGCAAATCCTTATATAAGTCTTCTTTCATATCCCAATTTCAAAAGAAGCCAAAAGAAAATCCTCTATGAATTTTACTCCAACATAAAAAAAATCCTTTCAATAATTTTCAATTTTCTTTTTAACTTTAACAATGACGAAACTCAGTTTGAAAAAGATCAAGAGTTTATTTAAAGCCATGAAAGCTATTCATTGGGAGAAAATATCTTGGTCTCAAATTAATACTTTGAAATGGTTTCAAAATATTAAATTGGACTATTCTTTTCTACATGCTATGGTTTCCTTTTGGGATGTGAGTTCTAGGACATTCAAGATAAATGAATTTGAGATATGTCCCTTGATTGAAGAATTTAAGGCCATCCTTGGATATCCAAGCAATTAACCAATGGCATTACCTATATTGACTTCCAAAACTCAACAAAAGATGCAAATGTTGCTTCAACTTTCAAAGCCCGAAGTTCTACAATTGACGAGAGGTGAGAAAATTCTGCTTAGTCCTTTGATTGACTTTTACATTTCTCATTTGGCTCCTACCAAGGCATGGGGATGTATGCTTTGTTTATGCTTGCTTGGCCAATTCTTGCTTGTTTCTTTCGATGGCGACATCGATCCACGGGTATTGGATATTATGGACCAAATGCAAGGAGGCTTGTCACCGATACCTGTGATTTTAGCCGAGACTTTAGTTGGATTGGACCAATTTAAATTAGAATCTTCAAGGAGATTAGCTGGGAGTCCCTTGCTGCTTCAGGTAACTACCTAAACTGCCCTTTCAGGCTTTCAATTTAGGCTTTATTTTTTATTTCTCTAATTTTTACCTAGTCTGCCCTTGTGGGTTTTCGGAACTAGCGAGCTGTCCTAATTTTTACCTAAGCCTCCCTTGTGGGTTTTCAACTTGGCAGACCCCCTTTTTTATATATGTTGATTCTAATTTTTGCCTAGACCGCCCTTGCAGGTTTTCAGAACTAGTGAACTTCCCTAAGTTTTGCTTAAGTTGTCTTTGCGGATTTTATACCTAATGAGCTCTTTTTTTACTTACATATTTGGCTTCAGGAGTGCCTTTGCTTGCTTGACACTCCATCCATGGATTTCACTAGATACCTGCTACGACATCATTCTGCTAGAAAACTACTTTATCCTACTTCTTCATATGTTGATTGGGTTGACTGGATCCGCTCTCGTGTTGCACTCAACATCCGTTGGTTAGTACCTTAGTGGAAGATTTCTTGTATCACCATTTGGACATATTTGATGTATGTTCCTCTTACTTCTCTTCATCGAGGTACTTGTTATGATCCTCATCGGCTTGACCGTCGGTATGGAGCCGAGCCTTGAGGTTCTGAGTTTACTCCTAACTTGGACATGGCTTGTCTGACTGAAGCCTTCTTGGGTCGGCTGAAGCAAAGCTGTCCAGCATGCTACACTTATTGTCTATGATAGATCTTACATTTGTCAATTTCTTTAGAAAGAATATTGTTAGGGTATAAAAATAATGAAAACAATAATAAGAGATGTATCTTTTCCTTTTATAATTTGTCATCACCTTTCACTATTGTGTTTATTTGTTTTATCCATATTTCGTCAAATACTAAAATAGTGGGCATAGAACAATTTTAATATTAATTCTATTTTATTAAATTGGGGAACAACCAAACATAAAGCCAGTATACACAAGATCACTCATGTCGCCAACTAGCCCTTTCGGGTTTTCTAATTGACAATTTTCTCTCGCTTAGCCCTAATTGTTTCCTAGTCCACCCTTTCGGGTTTTTGGGACAAGCGGACTACTCTAACTTTTGCCTAGGATGCCTTTTTGGGTTTTCAACCTAGCAAGCTCTCTCTTTTTTTTTATTTTATACATAAAATCTCTTCAGCCTATCGATGTTCACTGGTTCACTAAACTCATTCCCATCCATATCTGATAACTTGACTGCACTCTTGTTCATGATTTGCTTTACAACATACGGTCCCTCCCAACTAGGCCTAAATTTTCCTCTTGGATTAGAGACATTAGGCTTACATTGCTTCAACATTAAGTCACTGACTCTGAACTTTCTGACCCTAACCCTTCTATTGTATGTCCGAGCTATCTTTCTTTGATTTAGCTGATGATGATACAGTGCTTTTAACCTCCTTTCTTCTAATAAAGCTAACAGTGTGTATCTGCTCACTACCCACTCCGTCTCAGGCAGTTCAGCTTCTAGTACCACTCTTAGTGACTTGATCTCTATCTCAATTGGCAATACTACTTCCATCCCATAAATCTAAGAGAACGGTGTCATTCTAGTAGGTGTTCATACACTTTTTCTGTATCCCCACAAAGCAAAAGGAAGCGTCTCTGACCAATCCCTGAATGTCTTAGTCATCTTGGACATAATCTTCTTAATTTTCTTATTTATTGCTTCTACTATACCATTAGCCTTCGGTCTATAAGGGGAGGATTGGTGATGATGAATTTGGTACTTCGAGATTAAGTCCTTAACTGCACCTTGAAACAGTACCCTATTGTCTGATATCACACTGTGTGGGACCCCATACCTGTAGATGAGATTCTTTTCAATAAATCTAGCCATTTGCCTCACCCCCAATTTATTGAAAGATTTGGCCTCAACCCACTTTAAAAAATAATCCACTGCTACTACAATAAAATGGTGACCATTTGAAGTCGTTGGATGTATCTCTCCTATGATGTCAATTCCCCAAATTGCAAAGGGCTAGGGTGAAGACATAGAATGCAATTCTTTAGGAGGCATGTGATTCAAATTACCATACATCTGACATTGCTGGCACTTCTTCACAAACTCAATACAATCTCTCTCCATGGTCAACTAGTAGTAGCCTTGTTGAATTATCTTCTTAACCTAAACCACTTATGTGGACCGCAACTTCCTGTGTGTATTTTTAACATGATATGCTCAACTTCATGCTTCCTCAAGCATCTCAAGTGCACCCCATCAAGCCATCTTCGATACAACTATCCTTGAAAGGTAATGTATTGTAAGGACCGTCATCTTATGGCTCTTCTTTCTTTCTTTGTTGCCCCCAATGGGTATTCCTTCTCCTTTAAAAACTATCTTATAGTATCATACCACACATCATGGTTTGTATCAGTTTCCATGATTGTCTCATATTCATAGCAAGGAGTTGATGAATTGGTCAAAATTAAAGGCTTAAGGAATAAGTTGACAGGATTTTCCCATACCAAAGCCAATGTTGCTAGGGCATCAGCCATCTAGTTTTCTTCTCTTGGTAGGTGTATAAACTTTCACTCCTTAAAATTCTTCTTCATCAAGGTCAAGTAATGGTGGTATGGTTTTAGCTTCTCTTCTTTTAACTCCCACTCTCCATTTTCTTGGGATACTACTAGCAATGAATCGCCAAACACTTGCAACTTATCCACCTCCATAATTATCAGGGTTTTCAAACAAAAAATACATGCTTCATACTCCACCATATTATTGGTCACCCTGAACTTCAACTTCTTGGCTAAATAGATAAGCTCCCCTTCGAGCGATTCTAGTATGACTCCCAAACCAGCTCCTTTCCTATTCACTACTCCGTCGAAATACATTTTCCATTCTTGCACTTCTATGGCCTCTAAATGTTCATTAGGAAATTCCAAGATCACCTCTTCACTATCCGGTAATGGTTGTTGGGCTAGGAATTCTGCCACTGCTCTTTCTTTGATTGTTTTCCTGGGTACATACTCAATCTCAAATTCTTCCATTATTATCAACCATCATCCATACTTCCCGATCAAAGAGGGTGTCTCCCTTAAGTACTTCACCGGATCCAACCTGGAAATTGCTTGCATACTATAAGATTGGAAGTAATGCCGCAACTTCTTTGAAGACCAAACCACAGCTATACAGGTCTTTTCAATGATACTATACTTAAATTCGTAAGGTAGGAGCTTTCTACTCAAATAGTAGACTACGTGTTCAACCCCTGACTCATCTGCTTGGGCTAGCATGGCTCTTATTGATTCTTCTTCTACGGCTAAATATAGTAACAAGGGTTTACCGGGTTTAGGTAGTTTCAAAATAGGTGGATTTAGCAGATACTCTGTAACACCCCTTCCCAACCTACATGTGTAAGCCGAGTAGAAGCACCACACTATCCTAATGTTGCTACCAATTTTACTTAATTCGAATTTTAGTTACAGTTTTACAGAAATTTTGCCAGAGGTTCGCCTAGAAATTGGATCCCAAGTGTCGACAAAACTGGTTTTTCTGATTTTTGAAAACTTTTTTACACAAACCAATGCAAATGCAATCAGTTTCAATACACTCCCAATGAATCCACCTTATACCCTCAACTACAAACCTGCAAGAAGAGTTCACACTTCTAATACAAAATAAGTAGAGGTTTATTATTATCAAATACTACTAATGTACAGTATAACTGTAACACCCCCATACTCTATATAAGTACTATACATATACCGGGTATACATACAATACGTATATAAGGTATAAGAATGTTACTTTTTGTTACAGTTTAAAAACCTATATCTGAGTTCAAACAATATTACATTAATTTAAATATAGAACATTTATAAAATCATTATACTTTCAATAATCTTACATATATATGATAATCTTGTCTTTACCAAAATTTCATTTATACATATGAATACATTCTTGTCAGAGATACAACATAACTAAATTATACATATATGCATCACCTTCTAGTTGGTCTCGAAATACTCTTACCCTTCTCGTGGCATAACAGTTTGACTTCCATATCAACCATCTACTAACCTGCGCGATTTATACAACCGCGCTAAGCCCGAAAGCTTAGTAGTACAAATAAATATTATAAACATACATAACAGACAATCATACTTATATGTTAACTTCCTATATTATTATTTTCTTATCATATTTTCCCATTTCAATTACACCTTATATATATATTTCTACAAATCTCATAATTATATATATATGCACGTATTTCATTAATACAACCCACAATTCCATGACTTATTAAAACATTCATAAAATAATACTCACAATGTCCACAACCACATTCATATTATACATCATATTGTATTTTCATGTAGTACCTTCAGATCTCATCATTCAACATAGTTTTTCAATCCACATTCACCTTCAATAATTTACTTATACATTGTAATCATCTCATTTCATAATTATCATCATATATCTCATAACATTACATCTTATTCCATAATTCACATTTAAACAAAAATAATCATTGGTCTCATTATTCATTCATTTCACATTTCATGAATCACATTTAAACAAAGACAAGCATGGGCCCAAAAGACACTAATATGCTATTCAAAGTTCAGAGTTACTGTTTTGGTCTATAATCATAATCATCAATACATTTATCCATGGATATTCAACTAGATTTGAGCTTACGACCCAGTCATTTCACTCAATCTAGTTTCAATAATTTGTTTTTGAGGTTTACGACCCGGTCATTTCACCCCAAAAACATCACATTTCATATTTTCCAACTGGAATCGGCTTACGACCCGGTCATTTCACCTATCCAGTGATTCATAGGCATGCCGCCAAAAACAGAACTCTGAAAATTGAATTAACACATTAGGCACACAATCATTTCATTTATCTCTTTATCAATCTCTTTTCATTTCATTTCTCATAATTAATTAGGCAACCATGCCTCAATTATATATTTCATTTGCATTATCATAGCCAACAACCATGGCCTCATTTATATCTCAAATCACCTTAATCAATTCAAATGTATATAATCAATGGCATTAACACACATTTTACATACTCATCACAACATTCATATTATACCAAACATAACATTATTAATATACATCAACAATGCATTACATTTCATAATATTAATATACATCAACAATGCATTACATTTCCTAACACATTTACAACCAAATGTGTATCAAGTCTCAAAGTCATATGCATTTACGCAATAATGTAGTTTGTACTTACCTTATAACCAACTCACACCAATCTATACACTTACTCTTCCAAGAATCCTCAACACTTAGATTAGGGCAATTCCTTCTCTTCACAACCTAATCCAAAAGGAATATTAGCAAAATGACCATATGAATAGTAAATTCTGGTTTTGGACTCAACTTAATCCTTATTTTGAAAAATTGTATAAAATAATCTACTTGACTAAAAACTCTAAAATTTTTACAGAATTTAGTTTTACATCTTAAAATCATTCCTTTAAAATTTCAGATCAAACTGAACTCAAAATCTTGGTCAAATAGTTCACCCAACCAGACTGCTCAAATTGCCCTGCATCCTGGCAGCAGTTCTGAACTTTGTGAATTTCGTGAAATAAATTCAATCCACGTGGTTCCAAATTATTTTTCTCAAATACTAGACTCACTAAGAAACAACATATCCAAAATTCAATTGGATATTATTTTTCTACATTTTATTAAAAATCCCGAAAGATAGCTGTCTCAGTTAAGGTATCTGCTGGAACAGGTCTAATAAAAATAATCTTTCCAAAATCATAAACATTCCAAAATCAAATCAACATATTTTTCAGTCATTCTAGACTCATAGAGGCACAATATATCAAAAATTCACTTCAAGAAAATTTTTCTATATTTAATTAAAAATCATACAAGTCACAGCATTTACTAATTGTAAAACAGAAAACCAAACTCATGTATTCTATGCTTTCAACTTCACTAAACACAACTCTTACTCTTCCATCACCAACACCAACCTAACTTCTTATCTTTAATTCAATTTTAACACTTTCAAACATACCACAATCAAACTCAAATAAAACAAGGGAAATCAAGAGAGAACTTACCAAAGTTAATGAAATTTCTCAAGTCTCCAACTTGATCACTTAAATTCTCTTTAAATTTTGATCTTAAGAAAACAAAACTCTCTTTCTCTCTATCCCTCTCTCTCTCTCGTTGAAGAAGAAGAAGAAGAAAGAAATAAAGAAAATCTTTTCTTTTCCTTTCAAATTTATCTTATATATATATATATATAATAATATAATTAAACAACTCCAAAAATTCTCCACCACAAATCTTTTCTTCCCTTTGACTTTCTTTTCTTCTTTTTCTCTTATCATCATCATCATCATCATCATCATCATTATTATTATTATTATTATTATTATTATTATTATTATTATTATTATCATTATTCTTACTTACTTTTCCTACATCAACATATACATTATGTATATGTGATGTATATGTTGCTATATGTATATCTCTTATAATATTTCTTTTTAAATTAATTTAAAATAATTAATTTATCTTCTTTTCTCTTTCCCTTAAACATATACATTATATCCAAATACAACAATAATTCCAAAACTTTTAGGGTATACTTTGGGATATTACAATTCTCCCCCTCTAAAAAGAAATTTCGTCCTCGAAATTATCCAGTACAATAACAATCCATTCTTAACAAAATACCATCTTAACTTCCATATGAAGTTAATTATTATTAAGTTATTATGTCATCAAATCACATAACTTCTACTCTCCCCCTTAGAGTCAATCATCTTCTCTAAATTTCACAACTCATCATTATATATATATATATATATATCTTATTACTTTCTTAACCAAACATTCAAAATAACTCATTACATTCCCAATTAATTTATCTTTATACAAGAATCAGATCATCTTATAATATACTTATACTTCATCTAATTATTACATTCAAGATATTTTATTACTTCATCTCTTTATAAATACTCTCTTAACTCTAACCTTAAAAATCATAGATTTATATCTTAATATTGATTATTCCGTCATTACAATCACTTTCAAAATAGACATTATTAAACCTTAATTGATAACAATATCCTTATTTTCATACATGTAATTCCTTCTTTAGCATGCTTCTCACTTAACATAAATATTAGTACAATGCTTTTAAACTTACTTTACAGGTAATTAACCTTTTCCCTTTTATCATCATTTACAACTGATATAATTCAATTCATTCATGTCCATTCATTTGTCAGAATATGACATCATATCCATTATCATTTAAATTTTATACTCTTAGTACAACTATACATATTAAATCTCAATAATGATTTGCAACCTTAGCGAAATCTAGATCAATTGATCTATCTGATACAATATACCTCCATTTCAATCTTGTTCGATTCAAACAAACAATTAATTTATCATTAGATTTCACAATATATATGACCTAATTCCATTAGGTCAAACTTATATACAAATTCTAATCTATTCGGATCCATTTTTCAGCTTTTTGAGATTATGATTATTAATAACAAATCACTTCAAATTATTTTTCAATAAACACATAGTTTATTTTCTATTATCTTAGTACAATTTCCATAAAATTCTCATGATTATCTCATACCATACTTTCTATCCATAGTTCACTCACTTAAATCTTAAGTCCATTCACTTATTCACTTTATACCATAAACATATTTAGTATAACTTTCAGTCACATTTTGTAATTTCCCCTTTTAATATCTCCTCACATTTCATACCATTACGATCTTTACATAATCAGCTTTCTATCACAGTAGCCATAACTCAAAACATTTTACATTTCTCTTTTCTTTCCTTACTTTTCATAATTATAACCAAATTTCTAACAAAAAAATGATAAAGTATAACTTTACCAGTCATAATTCTTGATCATGTTTCTAGAAACATAATTATCAATCTCACCAAAACTGCACTACAGTCATGTTATCTCAGTTCCAAATCTATGGATAACAAAATTAATCGACCAAAATATACTAAACAAATCATAGAATCATAGGAGATTAATGGTCATGCCTGAAGCTTATAAATCCATACTGTTCCTTTATTATTCAACTTCCAACCTTTCTAATTACAATGCTAAATCATATCACAAGAATTACATATTCATTCTCTAAACTTTTGCTACACCAAGAATTAACACATTTCAACTCTATCTCAAAACAATTTGCACTCGATTATGTTCATCATTAGCCTAACTCATGTTCAACAATATTATTATTAACATCTCTTATGTATACATATTCAATCATATGCAATTCTTACACAATTTCCCTTTTGTTACTCCATTTCGAATCTATTTCTAATCCATTTACAATCTCTTATTATACACATATACATAAAACCTTCCCACATGTGGATACCTTGGGACTCAAAATATTATATAATCATCAGGTTCAGTGATTACCATAACAATTTCACCATCCAATATTACTCGAGTCCATTCTCACTCTTAATTTCGTTCATAATCCATCTAGCTTTGCACAGTTCAAGACCTAATCTCTCTTAGGTCCACTAATACATGCAATATCATTCTTAATATCATTATACCAATAATTATACCACCTACATATTCATAGGCCACATCCATAATGTGACTCACTTCCCACATTTCTTACATAATACAATTATATTCATATCGAAAAACTCATCTCACATATCCTATGCATGTATACACTTAATCATGTAATTTTATTTAATTTCTCTTTTGCATACAATCTGTACAAATTTAATGTTTATCATTTTTCTTTGAACATTATCATACTCATTCTTTTTGACATGATTTAAATTATTCATCAACATAACAAATATATACCTTCTAACCATAATAACACTTCACATAAATTCAAGTCACATTTCTAATGTGACATCTCTCTCATTTTATATATATATATATATATTAAAGCATTTAATGTACCTTCATATCCATTTTCACCCTTTCCAGTCAAATGACTTAAAATAACTCATTTTCACTCGCACAATCACTTTCTTTTATTTCAAAACAAATTCTCATATTATCAATCTCATTACCCAATTCGTAGTATTCTCATATGCAAGAATATTCACTGCAAATAGCTCATATGTTTAATATCTAAATAATCTTTATCAACATTCCATTAAAATTATAAATTTTCAAATCACTATTTCACCTAAACTTCAACTTACAATTCTCATCTTTTCTTAGTATCAACTTTAAAAACATCTTATATACATACCACAAAGCAACATCCAAACATATAATTTTCACAATTATTAAGCTCATTTCAAAAATCCAAATGTCACATATTACAACCATTAACATGAGCTTTCATAATATTCAAACATATCACATTTCTAACATTGAAATCACAATGTTGCATTAAAATAACAATACAAACAATACCAATATATCTTTTTTACTTAACCAGCATCATCTCTTTTTCTTTTAAACAAAACTTTAACTTTATACACCCAAACCTTAAATGATCACATTTTGTCTATACCAATCAACTCACTCAATGTTCCACCATATTTCCTTCAAGTTAATAACATATTTATTCATTTTAACATCCGAATAATATTTCTTCTCTCTAATAATCCAATCATAAGCTTTATTAGAAAGAGATTCAAATTGCAGAGGAAAGAGTACCTACTTAAATCTTGATTTTGTTTTTAGCTCATTTTCAACTTTATTCTCTTATTCATTTCTTTATATTTCAAACACATTTCAAAAATCAAAAATTTAACAATTTACTTTACTTGGATAAATTTCCATTCTTTAATTTATCAATTAAACTCATATGAATGTTTCCATATCATTTTTTTTCCTTTCATGTAGAACTTCATCCACACACTATCATCCATCTCATCTAATTCAAATACATTACAATTCACATAATGCCACATCCGAGACCAACCTAGGTGTTAATGCATATGCATGTATTACAAATTTCATTTCAAAACTTTTCTTTTTAGTTCTCTTTAAGCTTTTCAAAACTTTCTCTTTTTATTTCTACTTAGGCTGAGAATCTCGAACCTAAGCTCTGATACCAAAAATTGTAACACCCCTTCCCAACCTACATGTGTAAGCCGAGTAGAGGCACCACACTATACTAATGTTGCTACCAATTTTACTTAATTCGAATTTTAGTTCCAGTTTTACAGAAATTTTGCCAGAGGTTCGCCTAGAAATTGGATCCCAAGTGTCGACAAAACTGGTTTTTCTGATTTTTGAAAACTTTTTTACACAAACCAATGCAAATGCAATCAGTTTCAATACACTCCCAATGAATCCACCTTATACCCTCAACTACAAACCTGCAAGAAGAGTTCACACTTCTAATACAAAATAAGTAGAGGTTTATTATTATCAAATACTACTAATGTACAGTATAACTGTAACACCCCCATACTCTATATAAGTACTATACATATACCGGGTATACATACAATACGTATATAAGGTATAAGAATGTTACTTTTTGTTACAGTTTAAAAACCTATATCTGAGTTCAAACAATATTACATTAATTTAAATATAGAACATTTATAAAATCATTATACTTTCAATAATCTTACATATATATGATAATCTTGTCTTTACCAAAATTTCATTTATACATATGAATACATTCTTGTCAGAGATACAACATAACTAAATTATACATATATGCATCACCTTCTAGTTGGTCTCGAAATACTCTTACCCTTCTCATGGCATAACAGTTTGACTTTCAGATCAACCATCTACTAACCTGCACGATTTATACAACCGCGCTAAGCCCGAAAGCTTAGTAGTACAAATAAATATTATAAACATACATAACAGACAATCATACTTATATGTTAACTTCCTATATTATTATTTTCTTATCATATTTTCCCATTTCAATTACACCTTATATATATATTTCTACAAATCTCATAATTATATATATATGCACGTATTTCATTAATACAACCCACAATTCCATGACTTATTAAAACATTCATAAAATAATACTCACAATGTCCACAACCACATTCATATTATACATCATATTGTATTTTCATGTAGTACCTTCAGATCTCATCATTCAACATAGTTTTTCAATCCACATTCACCTTCAATAATTTACTTATACATTGTAATCATCTCATTTCATAATTATCATCATATATCTCATAACATTACATCTTATTCCATAATTCACATTTAAACAAAAATAATCATTGGTCTCATTATTCATTCATTTCACATTTCATGAATCACATTTAAACAAAGACAAGCATGGGCCCAAAAGACACTAATATGCTATTCAAAGTTCAGAGTTACTGTTTTAGTCTATAATCATAATCATCAATACATTTATCCATGGATATTCAACTAGATTTGAGCTTACGACCCAGTCATTTCACTCAATCTAGTTTCAATAATTTGTTTTTGAGGTTTACGACCCGGTCATTTCACCCCAAAAACATCACATTTCATATTTTCCAACTGGAATCGGCTTACGACCCGGTCATTTCACCTATCCAGTGATTCATAGGCATGCCGCCAAAAACAGAACTCTGAAAATTGAATTAACACATTAGGCACACAATCATTTCATTTATCTCTTTATCAATCTCTTTTCATTTCATTTCTCATAATTAATTAGGCAACCATGCCTCAATTATATATTTCATTTGCATTATCATAGCCAACAACCATGGCCTCATTTATATCTCAAATCACCTTAATCAATTCAAATGTATATAATCAATGGCATTAACACACATTTTACATACTCATCACAACATTCATATTATACCAAACATAACATTATTAATATACATCAACAATGCATTACATTTCATAATATTAATATACATCAACAATGCATTACATTTCCTAACACATTTACAACCAAATGTGTATCAAGTCTCAAAGTCATATGCATTTACGCAATAATGTAGTTTGTACTTACCTTATAACCAACTCACACCAATCTATACACTTACTCTTCCAAGAATCCTCAACACTTAGATTAGGGCAATTCCTTCTCTTCACAACCTAATCCAAAAGGAATATTAGCAAAATGACCATATGAATAGTAAATTCTGGTTTTGGACTCAACTTAATCCTTATTTTGAAAAATTGTATAAAATAATCTACTTGACTAAAAACTCTAAAATTTTTACAGAATTTAGTTTTACATCTTAAAATCATTCCTTTAAAATTTTAGATCAAACTGAACTCAAAATCTTGGTCAAATAGTTCACCCAACCAGACTGCTCAAATTGCCCTGCATCCTGGCAGCAGTTCTGAACTTTGTGAATTTCGTGAAATAAATTCAATCCACGTGGTTCCAAATTATTTTTCTCAAATACTAGACTCACTAAGAAACAACATATCCAAAATTCAATTGGATATTATTTTTCTACATTTTATTAAAAATCCCGAAAGATAGCTGTCTCAGTTAATGTATCTGCTGGAACAGGTTTAATAAAAATAATCTTTCCAAAATCATAAACATTCCAAAATCAAATCAACATATTTTTCAGTCATTCTAGACTCATAGAGGCACAATATATCAAAAATTCACTTCAAGAAAATTTTTCTATATTTAATTAAAAATCATACAAGTCACAGCATTTACTAATTGTAAAACAGAAAACCAAACTCATGTATTCTATGCTTTCAACTTCACTAAACACAACTCTTACTCTTCCATCACCAACACCAACCTAACTTCTTATCTTTAATTCAATTTTAACACTTTCAAACATACCACAATCAAACTCAAATAAAACAAGGGAAATCAAGAGAGAACTTACCAAAGTTAATGAAATTTCTCAAGTCTCCAACTTGATCACTTAAATTCTCTTTAAATTTTGATCTTAAGAAAACAAAACTCTCTTTCTCTCTATCCCTCTCTCTCTCGTTGAAGAAGAAGAAGAAGAAAGAAATAAAGAAAATCTTTTCTTTTCCTTTCAAATTTATCTTATATATATATATATATAATAATATAATTAAACAACTCCAAAAATTCTCCACCACAAATCTTTTCTTCCCTTTGACTTTCTTTTCTTCTTTTTCTCTTATCATCATCATCATCATCATCATCATTATTATTATTATTATTATTATTATTATTATTATTATTATTATTATTATTATTATTATTATTATCATTATTCTTACTTACTTTTCCTACATCAACATATACATTATGTATATGTGATGTATATGTTGCTATATGTATATCTCTTATAATATTTCCTTTTAAATTAATTTAAAATAATTAATTTATCTTCTTTTCTCTTTCCCTTAAACATATACATTATATCCAAATACAACAATAATTCCAAAACTTTTAGGGTATACTTTGGGATATTACATACTCCTTTATACGCTCAAAGGCCTTTTGACACTCTTCATTCCACTCGACTGATTGAAATTTTTTTAAACAATTTGAAGATAAGTTCACAAATTGTGGTGAGCTTTGCTATAAACCTACTAATGTACTGCAATGTACCAATGAATCCCCAAACTTCTCTCTCCGTCTTAAGGGCTGGCATATCCCTAATTGCTTTAACCTTGTTAAGGTCAATCTCAATGCCATTTGGACTAATCACATATCCCAACAACTTGCCTGAGGTAACCCCAAACACACATTTCTTCGGGTTTAACCTTAGCTTATAATTCACTGCTCTCTCAAAGAATAACTTTAAGTTTTGGAAGTGTTGTTCCCTTGTATCTGACTTTACCATCATATTATTAACATACACTTTGACTTCTTTATGCATCATATCATGAAAAAAAGTGGTGGCCATCCTTTGGCAGGTTGCTCTAGCATTCTTTAGCCTAAACAACATCACCCTATAACAAAATATACTTCACATAGTAATGGAGTCAGTTTTAGCTTTATCTTCTTAGGCCATTAACACTTGGTTGTATCCAAAAAAATCCATCTACAAATGAGTGTAGCATGCTAGAGGCTGCACTATCAATAAGGATATCTATATGGGGTAAAGGAAAGTCATCTTTAGGGGAAGCTTTGTTCAAGTCTCTATAGTCCACACAGACCTTAATTCTTCCATCTTTCTTTGGCTCGAGTACTATGTTGGCTAGCCAATCTGGATAATCTATCACTTCAAGGAATTTTAATTATATTTGTTTAGTGACCTCTTCTTTAACTAATTCAGCCCACTCCGGTCTTAACCGCCTAAGCTTTTGTTTGATAGGTTTCATGTGAGTGTAAGTAGAAATCAGATGTTTTGCTATGTCTCAATCTATTCGAGGCATATTGTCATAAGACCAAGCAAAAACTTTTTCATATTTTTTAAATATTTTTTCAAATCTCTCTCTCTCATCAGGAGTAAGGTCGGATGTTATGCTAATATTTTTAGGATTTTCGGTTGTTCCCAAATTTAATGATTGTGTATCGACAGAGTTAATATTAAAGGTGCTCATATAACCACTATTTGAATGTATGCAACCATCAGGAAAAACAACACACGAGTAAGCAAAATCAGACATTATTGCATTCATTTTGGAAAAGAAAGCATCATCATCCTCATACAAAGCAGACAAATTAAAATCAAAATCAAAATCGTTATTCTCAAAATCATAAAGCAGAATATCTTCAAACTTCTCTTCAATAAGGGCAGCAATCTCCTTGGGAGTCTTCCCGACTTTCAGGATAGCTTCCTTCTCCCCTTCCAAATTGGGCTCCTTGTCGGCTGGCAGGGTATGAGCAGGGATTTTTGCCCCTACTCCCAGTGGAATGGTTCTTGCGACTTCGGTACTATTTTGGCTCAGGACCTTAGAGAACACGGACCTAAGTGCGAAGAAAATGGAGTCGCCACCCAGACGGTGTAGACCCTTAATTTTTGACCCAATCCGGTTCAATATGTTTTATTTAGTCCATAATAATTTTTGTTGTCCAATTGGTCCAAAATAATTTTAATTAAATAATTTTTGCCTTATTATCTAATTTTATTAATAAAAAAATAAAAATAAACAAATAAAAATAAAAAAATAAAAAAAATAAAAATCAGAGTCGGAAAAATCGGCGATGAAAAAATAGTCTCACGGGCCCGTGGGATATTTCGCCCGCAGGAAATTCCTGCGAGCGAAATAGAATTTCAGCCCACTGCCGCAGTTTTCTGAGGCAGTTTTTTTTGCCAGCGCATATTTTCCTGCGGCATTTTTTTCGGCAACGCAATTTTTTCCGATGCAAAATTTCCAAAACCTAATTTAATTAGGTTTTGGTTTCCTTTTCTTATTTAGATTATTTGCCGTGATTAATTAGGATTATACATAGAAAGACCTCTATAAATAAGGATCAAAGGCAACCAAATTATTCAACCTTAGTTAGCCAATTTTGAGCTTATTTTATTTTTCCTTTTCTTTCTTTTTCACAACACCATTAGCTTGAACCTTGTTGTTTAACTCTTACCCTTTCATTAGGTCAAGAGCATTTTAAGAGCGTTTATGACCGAGTGTTGTGTTGAATTAAGTGTGGGGTTAAATTTAGTAGGTTTAAGATTGCAAAGCAAAATAATAAAAATAAAGTAAAATAAAAAAATAAAAATAAAGTAAAAATTTGGGTGGCTTCCCCAGCTTGAATTATAAGGTCTTGAATATGGGTCATTTCCACCCATTTTCTGGAAAATTTCATGGGTATATTCTTCCTCTTGCCTCTCTTGGTATTGTCCATAACCAAATGAACACATGTTTACGCTATGTCCTGCAATGCCACATGCTGAACATACTTCATGAGTAGGCATAGGTGTTCTTCCTCTTGCATTTAGCATCTTAAGTTGGTTCGTTAATTATGCTAATTGCCATACCATTTCAGAATCATCGTTCCTATCATAAACTCCCCCGTGCCTTGAAAATTGCATCTTTAGAAAAGGCACTTAGCAACTTAAAGAAAACAAACAAATAATTAAATTAAAAGAAAATCAAACAAAAACAAACAAACAATTAAAAGAAAACAAACAAACAATTAAATTGTAAAGAAAAATTAAACTATTACTACTTAAACAACCTTCCCCGGCAACGGTGCCAAAAACTTGTTGTGCTCGAATTAAGTACTACTACAAGCGTCACTCGCAAGTATATGAGGTAGTTGTAGCAAAGGTGATCGCCCCAAGGTCATTTCCCCAAGAAGGTGTGGTTCGTAATAGCTTGATTGACAAATTATTTAAATGCGAGAGTTTGTTGTGTTGGAATGTAAAAGAACAATTTAAACCTAAGATTAAGGAGTGTAGCGTTGATGTATGAAAGTTGTACAAGATCAAATCGATTCTTGGGAAGGTACCTAGGGTTATAGGTCCATTCAATCAAAGATCAATTCCCAATTATCCATTAACATAACCTTATAAATTAATTTGTTCCTTAAGGTTAATTAGTCAATTACCAATTCATTAGTTCTCACATTCATGAAATAGCAATAACCAATTATTTTACATTTGCAAATTAATGAAACCCTAAAACTTATATTTCTAATTCATTCATAGGGTAGTCGATTGCATAATTCCGATATCAAATTTCACCTCTCGGTCCTTCATTCAATATCTAGAGATCAATAGGTAGCTAATCTATTAACCTGGCATACAATCCAATGCAATCAACCAACAACAAGGTACATCAATGGAAATATCAAATCAAAGCATTCAATCAAATATACTACAAACCCTAAGCATGGGTATTTAATTCAACATCATCAATTTAAAACATTCATTCAACTCAATATAAATCAAATACAAATTGTTCATTGAAATATCAATTCTCTTAATACAACAAAAACAATATTGAAATGAATTAAAAGAGAGAATAGAAAAAACCCTTTGTGAAGATGCCAAGAGTAGGATTGCTAGTCTTGCTCCTAGCTCCACTTTGATGTTTGATGAAGAACTCAAGCCCTCTTCAATGGTTGATTCCCCTTTGCAATATGGAATGGAGCTTTCTCAAGTCACCAATCCTTCAATTAATTGTGCCTTTGGAAGATAGAATGGAGCTTTCTTAAGTCACCAATCCTTTCAATGAAGCTTCTTCAACCTTTAAGAGCTTGTTAACCCAACTTATCCCAAAGAACCTCAAAGATCTTGGCAATGGAAGATGGAGAAGATGAAGATGGAGGATGAAGATGAAGGGACAAGGAGAGTGTCACTCTCTCCTTATCCCAAATGTGTTTGCTTGCTCCTTCTCTTTTCTTTTCTCCCTTTCAAACCCTAGCCATCCTCCACTCTTTTTGCCGTGCGAAAGAACTTAAATAGATATTAAAGGTGACACGACCAAGCTTGATTTGGCTTGGCTGTGTCTCTTGGTCTTTTCCTTGCTTTCCATTAGGTGACATGGCCAAGCCAAGGTTGGCTTGGTCGTGTCTCTTGATTTCCATGGGACACGGCCAAGCCAATTGGCGTGTCCCTCACTGGCTCTTCCTTTCTTTCTTTCTTTTCTTTCTTTTTCTTTAGTGGTGAGAGGTGACACGACCAAGCCATGTGGAGCTTGGCCGTGTCTCATGTTTTTCTTTCTTGGGACACGGCCAAGCTCCTGGCCGTGTCCCTCACTGTTTATTCCTTTGGTGAGACATGGCCAGAGGCTTGGCCGTGTCTCTGGGTGTGTCTCTCTCTGCCCTCTTCAATCTTTGAGGGACACGGCCAAGCCTGATTTGGCTTGGCCATGCTTGCTAGGTTCATGCTTTTCTTGCACTGTTTTGATCTTCCAAGGGTCTTTTTGCACCTAAACCTAAAACAAACTCTTTAAACATACTTAAAACAAAAATTAATCAAAACATTAACTAAAACACATATAAAATCATACTAAAAACAAGTACAAAAATGATCTAAATAATTAATTAGGATTATACATAGAAAGACCTCTATAAATAAGGATCAAAGGCAACCAAATTAAGGGAGGAAAATTTTTGGCAGTAGCTTGGAAATTGGAAAACCAAATTAGTGAAGGAAAAGTAATAAATTCAATTCAATTGATTTTTAAAGGAGCAGCATCACGATTTAAGAAATTCAAAGGCAAAAAAGGTTTGTCTTTGGAGCTAGTTCATCCAAGAAGTATTGTTTTTGGAGGAATCATCAAAAAAAGGTATGTGTTAATTGATTCTCTTTAATTGTTTTTTTACACAGTAGCTAAAATTAGGAAATTGTGCTATTCAAAATTAAAAACCTTTGAACTTTAATTTAGTTTTTCTAAAGTTAAAAACATTAATCCGTTGCTTTATTTTCCAAAGAACTTAAAGTTATTAGTTTTATTTCTTCAAAACCCCAAAACCAAAATTTGTTTTCTAAATTTATAAAATCTTAAAACCTAATTAATGGGAATTATCATGGATTGATTTCCATTTTTGAAAATATAACTATTGGTTTAAAAGTCCAAGGGAATTATTCGAAAGCAAGATACCCCATGTTGGTATTTTGTTAACCATATACCTAGGAAAAAGGGACTCGCCATTCGTGTGTGGATGTTATAAGGTTGGAAGGAACGTCCTATTTATCCTTATTTGTTGATTTGTTAGTGCTTACATACATGCATACATTTGCATCTCATATCATTGATCCTCTCTAGCTCACAGCCCTGGATTACGATAGTTCTAAAGCTTACAACAATCCGACCTATGCCGGAGATGAAGTATCTAGCAACAACTCAATCACTTGCTCACCTAAAGCAATGGAGCCCGAAAAAATTCAAAGGATGGTGGATGAGGCCCTCAATGCCAAGATGGAAGAAATCAAAGAGGCCCTAGCAGAGACCATGAAGAACCAATTGACTGCAATCTTAGAAAACCATGCCGAGGCATCTGCTAGCACTAAGAAACCAAAGGACAAAGGGAAGACCAAAGAAAGTGAAGTGGTTTTTGATGATGAAAAGGTGATCATTGATGATTATGATGATTGAGCTCAATACTACCAAGAGGTTCAAGAAAAGAAGAAAGAACCAAAGGAGGGGTGGACTTGGTCCGAGCCCGAAGAAGAGGAGGTGATGAATACTAGATCTGGTAAGCCTTACGCAAGGCCACCACCTAAGGAGATAAAAACGAATAAGGGAAAGGAAGTTGAAATAGAAGAAGATGATGCTGTGCTCAAGTAATTGAAAAGAACCGAAGCAAGTGTTAGCATTTGGGACTTGTTAGCTACTTCTAAAAAGCACCGAGAAACTATGGCCAAAGCCTTGGCTAGCATGCCAATTTCTACCTCTGCAACACCGGAGGAGTTGATCAACTTCATAAAAATGTGGGAAGTAATGAAATGTGATGAAGTCCAAGAAAAGAGTGAAGTTAATATGGGAGCAGTTTCTTTCTTAGATGCGGACTTACCGAAGGAGGGGAGTGATCACATCCGCCCTCTCTTTATCAAAATAGAAGTTAAGAGGAAGAGGACTCCTTGTGTAGTGGTCGATGATTGGTCCGCCATAAATGTTTTTTCACTTAAGATATTGCCCAAGCTATCCATGTCAACAAGAGATCTAAACCCAACCGAGGTGACAATTCGTGCTTATGACAACACTAAGAGGCATGCCGAAGGGACTTTCAAAGCTGCTGTCAAGGTTGGTGCAATTGAATCTATTGTTGAGTTTGTTGTTTTAGACATACCAGTTACATTCGCCTTGCTCTTGGGGCGACCATGGTTTCACCCTCTTGGTGGAGTTCCTTCCACCCTTCATCAGAAGATCAAATTCCCCAATGGAAATGAGATAGTGGTCATTGAAGCTGAAGATAATGAGATTGTTAACGCTCTAATGGTTGAGAGGCCTCTCAATAGTTTTCAAGTGGCTACAATTTCTGATGATGAAGTAGTGGACTCCAAGGTCTTGAATATGATGAAGAACATGAACTACCTTCCTGGAGCTGGTCTTGGAAGGGGTAAGGCCGGTTTAACAAAGTTGCCAAATTTTAGAACTCAAGCTTCCAAGAAGGGGTTAGGATATGATGAAGACAACGATGTCCAGCCAAAGAAGAGTGAGAAGATGAGTTTCCCACCACTTGAGGAGATCTTTATCAAAGCTCCAGATATGGGACCACTCCAAGGAAAGCCCGAGCCGATCATGTTCATGGGTAAGTTAATTCCAGGTTTTAAAATTTTTGCAGATGTTGCTGAGCTAGTGGAACAAGTGAAGAAAGAGCTCACCCTATCAACCAACAAAGAATCCAATCCAAAAGAGAAGAATGAAGCTGCCCTGAAAGCCGAGAAGACTCCGGAAGAGATTGCTGCCCTGGTCGAGGAAAAGTTTGAAGACATCCTGCTTTATGATTCTGAGAATAATGATTTTGATTTTGATTTTAATTTTTCTGATTTGTATGACGACGATGATGTTTTCTTTTCCAAAATGAATGCAATAAAGTCTAATTTTGCTTACTTGTGTGATGTTTCTCCTGATGGTTGCATACATTTAAATAGCAGTTACATGACCATCTTTAATATTAATTATGTTAAAACACAATCATTAAATTTGGGAACAACTGAAAATCCTAAAAACATTAGCGTAGCATCCGACCTTACTCCTGATGAGAGAGAGAGAGATTTGAAAAAATATTCAAAACAATATGAAGAAATGTTTGCTTGGTCCTACGAAGATATGCCGGGGATAGATCGAGACATAGCCGAGCATCACATTCCTACTTACACTCACATTAAGCCTGTCAAACAAAAGCTTATGCGACTAAGACCTGAGTGGGCTGAGTTGGTTAAAGAAGAGGTCACTAAGCAAATACAAGTGAAGTTCCTTGAAGTAATAGAATATCCAGATTGGTTAGCCAACATAATACCCGTGCCAAAGAAAGATGGAAGGATAAGGGTCTGGTGGACTATAGAGATTTAAACAAAGCTTCCCCTAAGGATGATTTTCCTTTACCTCATATAGATGTTCTCATTGATAGTGCGGCCTCTAGCATGCTACACTCGTTTGTAGATGGATTTTCCGGATACAATCAAGTGTTAATGGCCCAAGAGGATAAAGCCAAAATTGCCTTCACTACTACATTGGGTATATTTTGTTATAGGGTGATGCCTTTCGGCTTAAAGAATGTTAGAGCAACCTACCAAAGGATGGCCACCACACTATTTCATGACATGATGCACAAAGAAGTTGAAGTATATGTTGATGATATGATGGTGAAGTCGGATACAAGGGAGCCACACTTCCAAAACTTAGAATTATTCTTCGAAAGAGCTTTGAAGTATAAGCTAAGATTAAACCCGAAGAAGTGTGTATTCGGTGTTACTTCAGGCAAATTGTTGGGACATGTAATTGGTCCGAATGGTATTGAGATAGATCTTGACAAAGTCAAAGCAATCAGAGATATGCCAGCCCCAAAGATGGAGAGAGAAGTTCGGGGATTCATTGGTAAACTGTAGTACATTAGCATATTTATAGCAAAGCTCACAACAATCTGTGAGCATATCTTCAAGTTGCTTAGAAAGAATCAGCCGGTCATATGGAACGAAGAATGTCAAAAGGCCTTTGACTTAATAAAAGAGTATTTGTTGAATCCACCTGTTTTGAAACCACCTAAACTAGGAAAACCTCTATTACTATACTTAACAGTAGAAGAAGAGTCGATAGGAGCCATGCTAGCCCAAGCAGATGAGTCGGGGATTGAGCATGCCATTTACTATTTGAGTAGAAAGCTCCTACCTTATGAAATTAAGTATAGTATCATCGAAAAGACATGTATAGCCGTGGTTTGGTCTTCTAAGAAGTTGCGGCATTACTTTCAATCATATAGTGTGCAAGCAATTTCTAGGTTGGATCCAATGAAATACTTAAGGGAGACACCCTCTTTGATTGGGAAATATGTCGATGGTTGATAATATTAGAAGAATTTGAGATCGAGTATGTAACCAGGAAAACAATCAAGGGTAGAACGGTGGCAGAATTCCTGGCTCAACAACCATTGCCAGAAAGTGAAGAGGTAATCTTGGAATTTCCAGATGAACATTTAGAAGTAATTGAAGTACAAGGGTGGAAAATGTATTTTGATGGAGCGGTAAACAGGAAAGGAGCAGGTTTGGGAGTTATACTAGAATCGCCCAAAGGGGAACTTATCCCTTTAGCCAAGAAGTTGAAATTTAGGGCAACCGATAACATGGTGAAGTATGAAGCATGTATTTTTGGTTTGGAAACCCTAATGATTATGAAGGTGGATAAGGTGGAAGTTTATGGCGATTCATTGCAAGTAGTATCCCAAGTAAATGAAGAGTGGGAGTTGAAAGAGGAAAAATTGAAACCATACCACCATTATTTGACCATGATGAAGAAGAATTTTAAGGAGTGTAGGTTTATACACCTGTCAAGAGAAGAAAATCAGATGGCTGATGCCCTAGCCACATTGGCTTTGGTATGGGAAAATCCTGCCAGCTTATTCCTTAAGCCTCTGATCTTGACCAGTTCATCAACTCCTTGCTATGAATATGAGACAATCATGGAAGTTGATACGGACCATAATGCATGGTATGATACTATAAGGCAATTTTTGGAGGAAAGAGAATACCCGCCGGGGGCAACAAAGAAAGAGAGAAGAGCCATAAGGAGGTGGTCATTTCAATACATCACCTTTCATGGAGAGTTATACCGAAGATGGCTTGATGGACTGCATTTGAGATGTTTAAGAAAGCCTGAAGTGGAGCGCATCATGTCTGAAATACAAGCGGGAAGTTGCGGTCCGCACATGAGTGGTTTGGCCCTAGTTAAGAAGATTATTCGACAAGGTTACTATTGGTTGACCATGGAGAAAGACTGTATTGAATTTGTAAAGAAGTGCCAGCAATGTCAGATGCATGTGTGAGCGGGGATTTTCGCCCCCACTCCCAGTGGAATGGTTCTTGCGACTTCGGCACTGTTTAGGCTCGGGGACTTAGAGAACACGGACCTAAGTCCAGAGAAAATGGAGTCGCCACCCGGATAGGCAAGGAAAAAAGAAAGGAGTGGATGACTCGATTCCTAAGGAATCCCCAACCCCCTAATGGTTCGAAAAGTTGGTACGTGTGGGGAAGGTGAGAAATGGCCCAGCACCCCCACAACGCCCGGTTCATTGGAACCGGCCTCATTTACAGGTCTTAATATTATAAAATTCTTAAATATAACAACATTATCCATACTACACACAATAAAAAGAAAGCATCATTATATTAAAATCAAAGCAATGTCCAAACAAAACAAAATAAATAAATGGACACCCATCCGAAGATGGAAACATGTCCTTACATTACATGCCTAGATAGGACACCCACCAAAAGGTAGAAACTTGCCCTTTACATAGATTCTAAAATAGGAAAGCAAATTAAATTACATGATGTTTAACTAATGAGGTACCCACCAAGTGGAAACATACCTCTTACAACTTTTGGAAATCTAAATTAATTGATAAAAGTAAATAATCATTCATCAAATCTATTAATCAAAATATCAAATAAACATCTATCCATGATAAATTAAATAAATCAAGTATTGAAATTAAATAAATTAAAGCATAAGAGATAAATCAAAGCATAATCAAGTATAGAATTAAATAAAGCAAATAAAAGTCCAATTATAGCTACTGTGACTTTTTATGGAATTAAAATAGATTAGGGTTTTATGTTTTAAAAGGTTGGTAAGACTCTTTGATTAATTAAATTAATATTTGAATGGTGAAATCATGAAACTAGGGTTTTAGACACTTTAAAATACTTTGATTTATGATTTTTGGTTATTGGGTTTTTAAGCTACTGTGTAATTTTAACCTATTTATGGTTTTATGGTTTTTAATGTTTTAGAAGAATTAAGGTTCATAAAAATTAGGGTTCAATGTTTTAAAAAGATTAGGGTTCATTATTTTGAATTTTGGAAATTGAATTTGGGTTTAGTATTTTTATAATTTAGGGTCACAGGTGGTGAATTAATTTTTAGGAATTTGGAAATCAATTTGATAATTTCATGAAGTTTTATGAATTTAAACAAACAAATTAAAGTTTTTATAAGTAGAAAAGATGTTTTTTAAGGCTTTTTGAATGAAATAGAACCTACTTTAAAATTTTAAAAGAAACAGAATTTAAATCTTAGTTTTGTTGAAAAATATGTTCAATTAGAGTTTTAAGATTTTTAATAAGTAAAAATAACAATTTTAAGCCTTTTGAAAGATAAACCAATGAAATAATGCTTTTAACATTAGAAAAACTAATTAAAATTCCAAGATTTTAGATTTTTTTTAAAAAAAAAAAAGCAAATTTCTAGTTTTAGCTACTGTGTAAAAAAAATAAAGAAATTAGAATTTCATACCTTCTTTTGTAAGTATTTTAAAATTTAAAATTTAAAATCTAAACCAGGAAAACCTCTATTACTAATTTAAAATTTCACCCTCAAAATGGATCTTCATCCTTTGAGATCGGGTCTTCATCCTTGAACATTAATCTTCATCTTTTGACATCGGGTCTTCACCCTTGGATATGGATCTTCATCCTTTGAGATCGGGTCTTTACCCTTGCGAATGGATCTTCATCCTTTGAGATCGGGTCTTCACCCTTGCAAATGGATCTTCATCCTTTGAGATCGGGTCTTCACCCTTGCGAATGGATCTTCATCCTTTGAGATCAGGTCTTCACCCTTGCAAATGGATCTTCATCCTTTGAGATTGGGTCTTTACCCTTGAAACATGGGTCTTTATCCATTGGAGGTCGGGTCTTTACCCTGGCTTCAGCTCTTTTAGCTAGATTGGTCTTTTGTCTTTTGCATCTTCATTCTTTTGAGAGTTCTAATGTTCTATTCTTTTGTTCTTCCTTTTTGCAAAAATTCAGCTATTTTTAATTGGACCTTATACTCTCTCCTTCCCCCCCTGTCTGGAAAAATATTTGTAGGTGAGTTTAAAAATATTTTGTATATAAACTTAAAAAATGAAAAGGAGAAACTTTGCCCCCTGTGTAGGCTCAAACCATAGATTTTTTCCATGCAAGCTTTGATTCATATTTTTCTTGTCTAGTTCTTCGCACAAGCACGCATTTCTTCTCTTTGCAAAATTACTGGAGCTTTCTCAAGCAATGGGCTTTCCATGCCCCCTTGATTTGACATCTTCTTTTGATTCTTTACTTCACAGAGTGTTTGTTGTTCACTTTGATAAAGAATAGACAATAAAAGACAAGAAAGTGTGATGTGATATTCTCATGTATGCATGATATGCATGAATAATACTTACAGTCATTCCACCAACTCACAAACCGAGGTGATCATAAGTGTTCTCATTGGTTCCTTTTTGACGCTCGTTCACGTCCTTCATTGGAATGATTGAAAGCTTTTGCATTTGTGGCTTTTATCTTCAAGATGTTGAAAACATGAGTGGTGGAGACCCCAAGCAGCAGAGTCAGGGATACATCCATAGCATGTCGGCTGATATCTTCTTCATGACCTTGCCAATAATCATTTCCTTTGACCAATGTGTCCTTTGGAGGTTCGACAGTTCAATATACTCCCTTAGCTTGAAGGCTTTGTATGACAAAACATTATTATTATTATTATTATTATTATGATTTTTTTTAATTTTGATTTTGAAATCAAATGTTGGCTTTGCCAAAATAATGTCAATGTACCTCATGGCTTGATTTTTCTAAATTAACATATCTATAACATGATAACCCTAGTTACCATACTAAACTCGGGAATCATTTCTATTTAAGCAAGAATTGTTGCACTTTAGATAGGCACATACACATTACTTGGCCGAAGGTCTCATTTGAGTTTAAATATTTTCTATCTCATATGCATGCTTATTCAAACTATCTCCACTAATAGACTCTACCTACCAAGAGAGATCAACAGGTCTTTAATAGGCTTGAAATGGGGTCTATAAGGGACACGGGTTTAAATGAAGGCCATTTTAAGATAGGAGCAATGTGACACAAGGGACAAACATTCACACTACAAATTTCTTGTTTGAATTTTAGGCAGCTTGGAGGCAATCTTGCTAGACTCCAAATTCCTTCTATCTTCTTGGCATTAATCTAGTTCTTGATTGGGATAGTCTTTGCAATTGTAAAAAGTTTGGTACCTAAATTTATTTCTTTTCTTCTTCTCCCTTTTCTTTATTTCTCTTACTCTTCCCTTTTCTTTCTCTTTATTTTCCTTACTCTTCCCTTTCTTTGAGCATTTTGTCCTTCTTCCTTATAGGACTGTCAAGTACAAAACATTTAAGCACTGGATGGTCTTTCTCTCTTTCTTTTGATTTTGATAGAATCTTTGGCTGGGTTGGGACCAATTCAAGTCAAAATGTACTTATGAACCAAATGGAAGCCTTTTGCTGCTTAGGTAAAAGAGAACTCAGTTGGCTTTCTGAACCGCCTTTTTAGGTTTTCTTTTCTTGTTTTTTTCCTTATTTCCTTTTTCTTTTCTTTTTTCTTTTTTCTTTTTCTTTCTTTTCTTTTTCTTTTGTCCTTTTTCTTTTTCTTTTTCTTCTCTTTTCTCTTCTCTCTTTTTTTGTTTATTTTTATATTTTTTTTGTTTGGTTATATCTCTAAAAGAGTTGTCTCGTTTGTACTAGCTTGTGCTTCCAATAATGGATGAATGGAGTAACATAAATCATCTTTAGCAGGGATAAATCATTTGTTACTCTAATGATGATGTTGTTTTGATATATTGGAGATATCAAAGGAACTTCGACTACCCTTATGGTCTTGAAAACTTCAACTACCCTTATGGTCTTGAAAACATCAACTATCTTCATGGTCTTGAGAACTTCAACTATCTTCATGATCTTGACCAATCGTTGTTTTCTTTGATCTTCTTGCCACTTTATCTTAGTGATCATAAGACTTGTCAAAAGTATCACAACAGCTCAGGGTAGATTATTGGGGTTTGTAAGCCAATGAAAAGAAAGCTAAAATTTTATGAAGGCTCAAAGGGACAACTAGGGATTGATATTTAATAGGGTGGATACTAGTTGTTGGCTAATCAAACAATGTCTAGATCATCTCTCCCTTAAATAAGTAGAGTTCAATTTCGCCTCAAAAGTTTGTCAAAGCATGTTCTAAGATTGACTAGGACCTAGACAAAGGTAATTATGCAGGAGCCCTCTCTAAGTAAGCATACACAACTAAATGCTATAGAGCAATTCCATCACCTAGTAAAGTCATTCAAGTCATGATGCCTAGACACATTAATTTATAAACATCAAGCTAAGTTCCTCATCAGATGAGCACCAAAATGAACAAAGACCAACAAAAATTTTGATGAAAATAATTTATTCAAATAAATTTAAATTTGAAAAATAAGATTGTTCCAATTTAAATATTAAAGAAAGTAAAATTGAAAAGAAACATTCAAGCTAAGAAAAGTTCATTGAGTTGCAGTTAAAGATGCTTCATTTATTTAGACATCTTAAGGGCAAGGATTTTTTTCATCATCAAGGATCATTGCTTCATCATCCATAATTGGCCCAAGCTTGCTTAGTAGCACATCATCTTTAGTAGCTTCTCTTTCCATATCATGACAAGATGACAAGATAAAACTCTTCATGAAGGTTGCAAGCGGTGGCGCCCTTCCAAATTTAGGCAAAGGATCATTCTTAGTATTGGGCTTATCAGGCTCAAGCAGCTATCCACTGTCAATCAAATCTTGGATTTTGTGCCTTAAGTGAACACATTTATCTGTCTCATGCCCTTGCATTTGATGGAATTGACAAAAGACCTTAACTTCAAAATTTGGTGTTAGAGGCTTATGTAGAGGCCGAGGTGTCAATGGTTGTAGCAAATCAATCTTTATTAAATTTTCTAACATCTTTGACAAAGGCTCCCCCAAGTTTGAAAATTTAAGCTTCTTTGTTGGCTTAGTTGTTGCATTTTTCTCAACACCTCCTCTTTTCCTTTGACTTTGCCCACTAGGGTGATAGCCACTCTTATTGCTCCACTTAGATAGCACATGGTTTGGTTGGTCTTGTAGAATAGGGATTGATCTCTCTTTTTTATTCAATCTCTATCAGTAGATATGTTCCTTGTTAATGCTACCTTTTCCTTCTTTCTTATGTCAATGGGAGATGCCTCATTAGCATTGTTGATGACCTCTAGAATTTGAATCAACTGGGTCTTCATAATTTCAACCAATTGATCTTATAGCTCTGCCATCCTAGCTTTGACAACTTCATCAATTATATCCCTTAGCTGGTTTGCATCCATCCTTCGAATGAAGCAGTTGAATCAAAAATCAATGTTGTAGGTGATATCGTTGTATGCTCTTGAATTGCTATACCTCAAGTCTATGAGCCAGAAAAGATCAATGATATGAGATACAAATGTATGCATGTATGCACAAACAATAAACAAACAAGGATAAATAGGACGTTCCTTCCAACCTTATAACATCCACACACGAATGGCGAGTCTCTTTTCCTAGGTGTATGGTTAACAAAATACCAACATGGGGTATCTTCCTTTCGAATAAATCCCTCGGACGTTTCAACCAATATTTATATTTTTGAAAATGGAAAACAATCCATGATAATTCCCATTAATTAGGTTTTAATCCATTCAACCAACTAAAGTAGCTTTTATACTATGTTGGATTAAAATGAAATTAAGAGGTTTATTACGAATAGATTTCTCACTTGAAAAGAGTAACTAATGGTTCATGCCAAAAACAAGCCCATGTTTAATTTATTCTTAGTGTAAACTAGGCCCACAATTGATTTTTGGTATTTCATAATTGACCTAAATATTTTTACAAGCTCTTTGTAAAAAATGGTTGGGTGAAAATAGTTTTGTTTCTAAGCCCATTGTAAAAGATTTTAGAAAAATGGATTTTGGCCTTAGTATTTGGGCCATGGGCCAAAGAATCTTTGATTTGTTTTAGAAAAGTCTTATGTCCAAAGACCATCTTGAAAAATTTTGAAAATAGTTTTGGTCTTTTGGATTTTAAAGAAAAATTTATTTTGAGCTTACAATATATTAAGGTCATATTAGAAAAAGAACAAACCAAATAAGCCATGATTTAGACTAAGATAAACTAACCATAGTCAAACAACATGCATTTGGGGTAAAACCTAAGGAAAGTAACTAGGCCAATTACATGAGCTTTAGTATTTGAGTTAAAAGGCTTAAGTTCCCATAGCAAGTGTATACCAAATGGTACGAGGCTATGAATGGTTATGCCATGCTCGATCTCCATACCTTGAGTGAAAGTATGGCATCCCTTACATAACATAACACGGGTAACATGGGCAACCTAACTCATGCACACAATGCAATCTAATATGATGCAATGGATAATATCATTATAAGAAAGAATAGAATAATAAAAAGACCAATGGAATCAACTTCTCTTATCCCTAGTGGAGTCGCCACTATGAGCGGGGATTTTTGTCCCCACTCTCAGTGGAATGGTTCTTGCAACTTCGACACTGTTTAGGCTTGGGGCCTTAGAGAACACGGACCTAAGTCCAGAGAAAATGGAGTTGCCACCCGGACGGGCCGGGAAAAAAAAAGGGGTGGATGACTCGATTCCTAAGGAATCCCCAACCTCCTAATGGGTTCGGAAAGTTGGGTACGTGTGGGGAAGGTGAGAAATGGCCCAGCACCACCACAACGCCCGGTTCATTGGAACCAACCTCCTTTACAGGTCTTAATATTATAAAATTCATAAATATAACAACATTATCCATACTACACACAATAAAAAGAAAGCATCATTATATTAAAATCAAAGCAATGTACAAATAAAACAAAACAAATAAATGGACACCCTTTCGAAGATGGAAACATGTCCTTACATCACATGCCTAGATAGGACACCCACCAAAAGGTAGAAACATGCCCTTTACATAGATTCTAAAATAGGAAAGCAAATTAAATTACATGATGTTTAACTAATGAGGTACCCACCAAGTGGAAACATACCTCTTACAACTTTTGGAAATCTAAATTAATTGACAAAAGTAAATAATCATTCATCATAAATAAATCATTCATCAAAGCTATTAATCAAAATATCAAATAAACATCTATCTATGATAAATTAAATAAATCAAGTATTGAAATTAAATAAATTAAAGCATAAGAGATAAATCAAAGCATAATCAAGTATAGAATTAAATAAAGCAAATAAAAGTCCAATTATAGCTACTGTGACTTTTTATGTAATTAAAATAGATTAGGGTTTTATGTTTTCAAAGGTTGGTAAGACTCTTTGATTAATTAAATTAATATTTGATTGGTGAAATCATGAAACTAGGGTCTTAGACACTTTAAAATACTTTGATTTATGATTTTCGGTTATTGGGTTTCTAAGCTACTGTGTAAATTTAATCTATTTATGGTTTTATAGTTTTTAATGTTTTAGAAGAATTAAGGTTCATAACAATTAGGGTTCAAAGTTTTAAAAGGATTAGGGTTCATTATTTTGAATTTTGAAAATTGAATTTGGGTTTAGTATTTTTAGAATTTAGGGTCACAGGTGGTGAATTAATTTTTTGGAATTTGGAAATCAAATTGATAATTTCATAAAGTTTTATGAATTTAAACAAACAAATTAAAGTTTTTATAAGTAGAAAAGATGTTTTTTAAGGCTTTTTGAATGAAATAGAACCTGCTTTAAAATTTTAAAAGAAACAGAATTTAAATCTTAGTTTTGTTGAAAAATATTTTCAATTAGAGTTTTAAGATTTTTAAGAAGTAAAAATAACAATTTTAAGCCTTTTGGAAGATAAAACAACGAAATAAAGCTTTTAACTTTAGAAAAACTAATTTAAAATTCTAAGATTTTAGATTTTGAAAAAAAAGCAAATTTCTAGTTTTAGCTACTGTGTAAAAAATATAAAGAAATTAGAATTTCATACCTTCTTTTGTAAGTTGCACCAAAATTGTTTCTTGGATGAACAAGCTCAAAAGACCAGCCTTTTTGCCTTTTGAATCTCTTCAATCGTGTTTTTGCTTCTTTTAAAATCAATTGAATTCAAGCTTTTTCCTTTGTGGATTTGGATTTTCTTTTTTCCTTGTCCCTCTCGGCCTCTCTTTTTTAATTGCCTTTGGTCCTTATTTATAGTGGTTTGATGTGGTTTTTTCCTAATTAGTTAAGGTAAGTAATATTAATAAAAAAAAAACCGAAACCTAATTGAATTAGGTTTCGAAAAATTTGCGTCGGAAAAATTGCGCTGCCGAAAAAAATTGCCGTAGGAAAAAATGCGATGGCGAAAAAATTCTGCCGTAGTTGGCTGCGGCAGTGCGCTCAGAACGGGCCTATAGCCATTTCGCAGGCAGAAAAATTCTGCATGCGAAGGCAGAATTTTTCTGCGTGCGAAATGCCCACGGGCCTGTGTCCATAGGCCTGCGCGACGATTTTTTCGTTGCTGATTTTTCCAACTCCAATTTTTATTTTTTGACTTTTATTTGTTTATTTCTATTTTTTATTAATAAAAATTAGATACTAAAGCAAAAATTATTTAATAAAAATTATTTTGGACCAATTAGACAACAAAAATCATTTTAGACTAAATAAAACATATTAGACCGGATTGGGTCAAAAATTAAGGGTCTACAGTATGGTAACTTGAATCATATGCCTCCTGAAGAACTGCATTCAATGTCTCCACCCTGGCCATTTGCCACCTGGGGTATCGACATTATAGGAGAGATACATCCGACAGCTTCAAATGGGCACCGTTTTATTGTGGTAGCAATTGATTATTTTTTCAAAATGGGTCGAAGCCGAATCCTTTAATAAACTGGGTGCAAGCCAAATGGCTAGGTTTATTGAAAAGAAAGTCATCTGCAGATATAGGGTCCCGCACAGTGTTATATCAGACAACGGGGTACAGTTTCAAGGAGCAGTTAAGGATTTATTCTCCAAGTACAAAATCCATAATCATCGATCCTCTCCTTATAGACCAAAGGCTAATGGTGCAGTAGAAGCTATGAACAAGACAATTAAGCAAATTCTGTCCAAGATGACTAAGACTTACAGGGACTGGTTGGAAATGCTTCCCTTTGCTTTATGGGGATATAGAACAAGTGTGCGAACACCTACTGGGATGACACCGTTCTCTTTGTTTTATGGGATGAAGCGGTATTGCCAATTGAAATTGAGATCAAGTCGTTAAGAGTAGTCTTGGAAGCTGAATTGCCTGAAATGGAATGGGTAGCAAGCAGATACACACAGTTAGCTCTACTAGAAGAAAGAAGGTTAAAGGCACTATATCATCACCAACTGTATCAAAAGAAGATAGCTCGGGCCTACAATAAAAGGGTTAAGGTCAGAAAATTCAGAGTCGGGGATTTGGTGTTAAAGCAATGTAAGCCTAATGTATCTGATCCAAGAGGGAAGTTCATACCTAGCTGGGAAGGGCCATATGTCGTGAAACAAGTCATGAGCAAAGGTGCGGTGAAGTTATCAGACATGGATGGGAACGAATTTAGTGAGCCAGTAAACATTGACAGGTTGAAGAGGTTTTATGTATGATAGGAAAAAAGAAAAAAGAAGCTCGCTAGGTTGAAAACCCAAAAAGGGCAGCCTAGGCAAAAGTTAGAGCAGTCCGCTAGTTCCAAAAACCCGAAAGGGAGGGCTAGGCAACAATTAGGGCAAAATGAGAGAAAATCGTCAACTAGAAAACCCGAAAGGGCTAATTGGCATCAGGAGTGATCTTGTGTATGCTGGCTTTATGTTTGGTTGTTCCCCAATTTAACAAAATAGAATTAATGTTAAAATTGTTCTATGTGCACTGTTATAAGTATTTGACCAGATATGGATGAAATAAATAATCATAAATGCAAAAGGTGATGACAAATTATAAATGAAAAAGAAGCATCTTTTATTACTTTAGTTATTTTTCATCCTAACAAAACACTTTCTGAATTGACAAATGTAAAAGCTATGGCAATCGATAAGTGTAACATGCAGGCCAGCTTTGCCTCAGCCGATCCAAGTAGGCTTCAATCAAGCAAGGCATGTCTAGGTCAGGAGCAAAGTCAGAATCACAAGGCTCAGCTCTATACTGACGCCCAAGTCGGCGAGGATCATAGCATGTACCATGACGAAGAGCAGCAAGGGGAACGTACATCAAGTATGTCCACATGGTGATACGAGAAATCTTCCACCAAGGTACCAACCAACGGATATTGACTTCAGAGCATGAATGGATCCAGTCAACCCAGTCAGCATATGAAGAAGCAGGATGGAGTAGCTTCCTAGCAGAATGATGACGTGGTAGATATCTGGCAAAATCCATGGAGGGAGTATTAAGTAAACAAAGACGCTCCTGAAGCCAAATCTATGAAGAAAGAATTAAGTTAAAAAAAAAAAAGAAGTCCGCTGAATTGAAAACCCGCAAGGGCAGCTTAGGCAAAAATTAGGACAGCTCGCTAGTTTCGAAAACCCGCATGGGCGGACTAGGCAAAAGTTAGAGCAATAAAAAAAAGCCTAAATTGAAAACCCGAAAGGGCAGTTTAGGTAATTACCTGAAGCAGCAACGGACTCCCAGTCAGTCTCTTTAACAATCCTGATTTAAATCTGTATAATCCAACTAAGGTCTCGGATAAAATCACACGTACCGGCGACAACCATTTGGTCCATAATATCCAATACTCGCGAATCAATATCGCCGTTAAAAGAAACAAGCAAGAATTGACCAAGCAAGCAAAGACAAAGCATGTGTCTCCATGCCTTAGTAGGAGCCAAATGAGAAAAACAAAAGTCAATCAAAGGAGCAAGTAGAATTTTTTCACCTCTCATCAACTGAAGAGCTTCGGGTTTTAGAATTTGAAATAACATCTGCATCTTTTATTGAGCTTTGGAAATCAATGTGGGTAACACCATTTGTTGATTATTGGGATGTCCAAGGATGGCCTCAAATTCTTCAATCAAGGGACACATTTCAAAGCCATTAATTCTAAATACCCTAGAATTCGTATCCCACAGGGAAGCCACGGCATGTAAGAAGAAGTGGTCTAATTTGACATTTGAAAGCATTTTAAAACATCAAGCTTTGACCATGAAATTTGCTTCCAATGGTTGGCATCCATATTCTTAAATAGAATTTTTATTTTCTTTAAATGGTTCTTGGTCATGGTTGATGAATAAAGGGGAACCAAAATTGCTAAAGGGAGTCCTCACGTTGAAAGAGAGAGATTTTTGGTTTATGAATTGAAATATGGCATGCAAGGTGATTTATATAGAAGAAAATAAACCTTTTCCAAAAGTGAAATGGAAAAGATGATGGGAAAAGATAAGACCATATGGCATAAGGAAAGGAAGTGGTCACAATTTCTTTTTTCTACTTTGGATTTAGTTTAACAAAAGAAGTGGATATTAATTATAATGTACTATATATATAAAAAATAATAATAATAAAAAATAAATAATTTGGCAGTAACGAAAAAATATGCAAAAAAAAGGATTACAGTAAAGAGGAAAATTGTATATTTTTCATTATTGTACAATGTTTTACAATTGCTGCAATATTTACATATCACTAAGAGGGTGGTGGTAGGTCACCAAATAAAGACTTGAAAAAGTCATCGCCTGTTGGAGGAGGGGGCAAATTACTCGTCCCGGGATCATCCGAAGCAGAAGAACTAAAATCCCTATTGCCTTGGAGTTTCGATTTGTCATGGTCCTCATCAGAAGCGGACAAAAGGATCTCATGGTCATCAGTCTGGGGGCCTCTCGATGAAGAAGCATCGGGATCCCTCATTCCTTGAAAACGAAAGTCGCGGAAATTTTGTTCGGATTGATGATATAAACTTTCAAAATGAGAAGCTTGCTGACGACTTACAGTCAACTCTTCTTGAAGTTTCTTATTTTGTTCTTCAAGCATCCGCTGAGAGCCAAGAGAGAAAAAGGTAAGAGCATACATAATCATGCATACATATAGCGTAAACTATTATGAAATGAGGAACGTATCAGGTAGTTCATATCAATACCCTACGGATGAGATGGCGTATCCGGCGGGCTAGAATGAGCAAACAAAGGGGCAGTGAAAGAGGGTCCAGCTTCATGATCAAACGAGCCAACAACCTGCAACAATCATTAAAGAATCAAAGAAAGAAAAAGCAGTTGCAATGGAAAGGTGGTAAAAGTTTTACCTGAGAAGTACTGGCCCCGAGATGTGGAACAGACTCTCCTGCATCTCCGTGATGTTCCTCCTCATCTCTACCCTCATTTCCATCGAAAATCTCCCGCACACCGATAGGAGATACATCAAAGTGCAAGAGTCTCATTTGAATAAAATGGGCATAAAATGGACCTGGTAAATGGAGAAATGACTCGGCATTATAACCATACCGGGCCGACCACCAAGCATCCTCTGGCATCGACATAATATTTAAAGTGTATTCCGGGATTTGCATCAGAAATCTCTGCTGCTCTAGGCCGAGAAACCATTCATAAACTCTCTCCTCGAGAAACTTACCACTAGACACTGGGCCAGCAATAATTCGGCGAGAATGTTGGAAAAATAGTGCAGCCCTCATCAAAGGAGACCAATTTGCTCGTTCTTATAGATTCCACCAGGCAAAATTCACCTGCAAAATAACATATGGTAAGTAAAACTTTCACATAAAATTTAAAGCATACTAATGTTATTTTACCTTATCCTAGGTAACGACTCAACATAAAGCATTGGGTATGCACATGGTGAGAGCCGGAAACTTCCACACGATCGGACAACCAGTAATTTAATCTCGGATACCCGATTCTCTCCCGGGAAATGCTGGGTACCCTCACGAGGTTGTGTTCATATGCCCATATTTACAATAACAATAAAGATCACATTCATGCAAGAGAAAAGGGGAAAAGATATTTATGGAAGAAAGAATACCTCGACAACCACCATCAAGCCGATGAAAGAATTCTTGTATCGGCAAAGGTTATCAAGGCCATGGTAAAGACATTCGAGACCAGCTTCACCCCAGCTAGAAGATTGTACCATTCTGAGATAAGAAAGGGCACTCAACACCGACAAGTGAATGGATGATTCAGTGCTGCCAAAGATGGTCGATCCGAGCAGATATAACAAAAATCCTCAAGCATACTATTCGGCCCCGTTTTTGCCAATCCGACCTTCGTAGTTAATCCAATAACTGCGAATCGGCTCGATTTTTATCTTAAAAGGCCCTTTATATGACGGTTCCATACCAATTAATTCCTGAATTTCTTCAAATGTTAAAATTTCATTGGTCAGAGGAACCGGAGCACCATCATATCGAAGGCCGGTTATGGCAGTAAAATCGACCGGACCAATCGTCATCTTCCCGATGGGCAAGTGAAAAGTGTGAGTGGTATCCAGCCATCGCTCTGCAAGCGCCTGGACTACGCTTTGGTCTATCTGATATTCTTCGGACGGTAATTGTAAGATGAACTGCTCAAAGCCGCAATCTCGGATAATCCGCCTTACCTGAGAAGGTACTACATCATACCATTGTCGGGCTTTATAAATACACCCTCCGGCCCGGACGACACAACGATCATGCTAACACAGGCCCAGGTAAGTACGTGTTATTCTATCTATTTAAATTAATTTATTTTTCACAATAATAAAAATAAATAAATAAATAAATAATAAATAATAATAAAAAGATAAAATATATATATATATATATATTAAAAAAAAGAGAAAAAGGAAAAAGTAATTACCTCGCTCTTTTGGTTGGAACTGCGATGGAGCGGCATCCCGGCCAGCATATTTAGATTTTCGTCTTCATGATGCCGAATAAACTCCAATAACTCGGCATTAGAATGAGTCCACGACCTCGAAGCATGCATGATTTTTGAAAAATATATGCTGAAATTGAAAAGAAATTTGAGAGAATTACAAAATTGAAATTTAAATTGTGAAATGAAGTGAAGAATTGATGGCCTTTTATAGAGGAACGGCAAGCAAAAGAAAACAAACTCAAAACTGTTCATGAATAGTAAATTTTACTATTTATAAATAGTAAATATCACTATTTATGAATAGTATTACTATTTATAAATAGAAAATATTACTATTCATAAATAGTATTACTATTAGTAAATAGTAAAATTACTTTTTCCAATAGTAGATACTATTTGATACTATTTGCGAATAGTAAATTTATTATAGTGAATAGTGCATGAACAGTGACTACATAGTAAATAAACAGTAAATTCATTTATTCATTTTAATCATTCAAATAATTGCAGGTATATAAATATTTTTACACCCAGGGGACAATAAGAAGACATGTCTAAAAATTAGCCAAACTTTTTTATTCTCGGGTCCAAGTATCCAAATCAAATCAAGTTAGGATCGAGTATCTCAATCCAATTTAGGATCGAGTATTCAAATCTCTTGGGTCCAGAACCCAAAGTTTTTTTTAGGTCCAGAACCTAGAATTATCCTTGAGTCTAGAACTTGAACCGGGTCCAGAACTCAAATTTTTCTTTAGGTCCAAAACCTAGAATTATCCTTGAGTCCAGAACTCGAACCGGGTCCAGAACCCAAATTTTTCCTTAGGTCTAGAACCTAGAATTATCCATTGAGTCTAGAACTTGAACCGGGTCTAGAACCTAAAATCATCCATTGAGTCCAGAACTCGAACCGGGTCCAGAATCCAAAATTTTCTTAGGTCCAGAACCTAGAATCATCCTTGAGTCCAGAACTTAAACCGGGTCCAGAACCCAAAACCTCAAACATCTCAAAAATTAAGTCTTATTGGTTTTCACTCTCTTTCACTAAAGTTTCAGATTTTTCAAGTAGGGGGCAAACTGTAGACCCTTAATTTTTTACCCAATCCGGTTCAATAAGTTTTATTTAATCCATAATGATTTTTGTTGTCCAATTGGTCTAAAATAATTTTAATTAAATAATTTTTACCTTATTATCTAATTTTTATTAATAAAAAATAAAAAAAAGCAAATAAAAATAAAAATAAATAAAAATAAAAATCGAAGTCGAAAAAATCGGCGACGAAAAAATAGTCGCACGGGCCCGTGGGATATTTCGCCCGCAGGAAATTCCTGCGGGCGAAATCACTGTGCTATTTCGCTCTCAGGATTTTCCTGCGAGCGAAATAGAACTCGCCCACAGGAATTTCCTGCGGGTGAAACCCCAGCCCGTCCACTGTCGCAGTTTTCTGCGGCAGATTTTTTTTGCTAGCGCATTTTTTCCTACGGCAATTTTTTCGGCAGCGTAATTTTTTCTGACACAAAATTTCCGAAACCTAATTTAATTAGGTTTTGGTTTCCTTTTCTTATTTAGATTATTTTTCGTGATTAATTAGTATTATACATAGAAAGACCTCTATAAATAAGGATCAAAGGCAACCAAATTAAGGGATGAAAATTTTTGGCAGTAGCTTAGAAATTGGAAAACCAAATCGGTGAAGGAAAAGTAATAAATTCAATTCAATTGATTTTTAAAGAAGCAGCATCACGATTTAAGCAATTCAAAGGCAAAAAAGGTTTGTCTTTGGAGCTAGTTCATCTAAGAAGTATTGTTTTTGGAGGAATCATCAAAAGAAGGTATGTGTTAATTGATTTTCTTTAATTGTTTTTTTACACAGTAGCTAAAATTAGGAAATTGTGTTATTCAAAATTAAAAACCTTTGAACTTTAATTTAGTTTTTCTAAAGTTAAAAACATTAATCCGTTGCTTTATTTCCCAAAGAACTTAAAGTTATTAGTTTTATTTCTTCAAAACCCCCAAACCAAAATTTGTTTTCTAAATTTATAAAATCTTAAAACATGTTCTGTTTCTCACAAAAAAAAACCCTAAAAACACTTTTTCCAATTATATAAATCTTTTCTATTTATAAAAACTTTAATTTATTTGGTTTATTTTCATAAAATCACATAAAAGTATCAAATTGATTTTTAATCCTAAAGTTCCATGCATCACCCGTAACCATAAATTCTAAAAACACTAAATCCAAATTCAACTTCTAAACCTAAAATAATAAGCTCTGTACCCTTTAAAACCTTAAACCCTAATTTTATGAACCCTAATCCTTTTAAAACTTTAAAAACCATAAAACCATAAATAGATTAAATTTACACAGTAGCTTAGAAACCCAATAACCGAAAATCATAAATCAAAGTATTTTAAAGTGTCTAAAACCCTAGTTTCATGATTTCACTGTTCAAACCTTAATTTAGTTAATCAAAGAGTCTTACCAACCTTTTAAAACATAAAACCCTAATTTATTTTAATTCCATAAAAAGTCACAGTAGCTATAATTGGATTTTTATTTGCTTTATTTAATTCTATACTTGATTATGCTTTGATTTATCTCTTATGCTTTAATTTATTTAATTTCAATACTTGATTTATTTAATTTATCATGGATGGATGTTTATTTTCTATTTTGATTAATAGCTTTGATGAATAATTTATTTATGATGAATGATTATTTACTCAATTCCTAAGGAATCCCCAGCCCCCTAATGGGTTTGAAAAGTTGGGTACGTGTGGGGAAGGCGAGAAATGGCCCAGCACCCCCACAATGCCCGGTTCATTGGAACCGGCCTCCTTTACAAGTCTTAATATTATAAAATTCTTAAGTATAACAATATTATCCATATTACATGCAACAATTGAAATAAATATATATTGAAAATCAAAACAATGTCCAAGCAAAACAAATAAATGGACACCCATCCAAAGATGGAAACATGCCCTTACATAATCCATGCCTAAATAGGACACCCACCGAAAGGTAGAAACATGTCCTTTACATTGGTCTAAAATATAAAAACAATTTAAATTAAATGATATTTAACTAATGAGGTACCAATAAAGTGGAAACATACCTCTTACAGCATTTGGAAATCTAAATAAATTGATAAAGTAAATAACCATTCATGTAATATCCTCATATATGCCCTAGAAGTTGTGATTATGTTGTTGTTGTTGTTATATAATTGGATTGAATATATGTGTTACATTACAAGAGAAAAGAAATAGAGAAAAGAATGTTTATGTATATGTGATTTGGGAAAGAATTTAGGGTTTAGAGAGAATGGTATATGTTGTGTATATGATGATATATATAACATATAAGTTGGTCAAAATGAAGAGTCAAGGAAAGAAGATATTTATTTTTGTTAAGTGTGAAGTTACTATAAAGGGCATGTAATGAATGGTAATCAAGACAAATGGTATAAGGGTGTTTAGGTAATTACTCTTGTTGAATCACTTGGTGGAGATTTAAAGAGGTGATATTTTGTCTTTTCTTCATTTCCTTCTTCTTCTTCTTCTCTTCTCCACGTTGGTTGGCTCCTCCTTAGACAAGAGAGAGAAAAGTGAGATTTGTTTAATTCTAACATCAAATTGAAGGGAGAATCAAAGGATTTAATTGAAGATTTGTGGAATTCAACAACTTAGGTAAGTTCTTTCTCTTGATTTTCCTTTGTTCTTTTGAAATTGTGTTTGGGATTGGTGAGTTGATATGGATGGTTGATGGAGTGTGTTTGTGTATGGTGTGTGTAAAAGTGTTGAAATGGAATTAAAGATAAGAAGCTAGGTTGGTGTTGGTGATGGAAGAGTAAGAGTTGTGTTTAGTGAATTTTTTTCTGTTTTACAATTAGTAAAGGCTGTGACTTGTATGATTTTTAATTAATTATAGAAAAATGTTCTTGAAGTGAATTTTTGATATGTTGTGCCTCTATGAGTCTAGAATGACTGAAAAATATGTTGATTCGATTTTGGAATGGTTATGAGTTTAGAAAGATTATTTTTATTAGACCTGTTCCAGCAGGTACCTTAACTGAGACAGCTATATTTTGGGATTTTTAATAAAATGTAGAAAAATCATATCCAATTGAATTTTGGATATGTTGTTGCTTAGTGAGTCTAATATTTGAAAAAAATAATTTGGAACCACGTTGATTGAATTTGATTTATGGAATTCACAAAGTTCAGAACTGCTGCCAGGATGCAAGGCAATTGGGGCAGTCTGGTTAGGTGAACTATTTGACCAAGATTTTGTGTTCAGTTTGATCTGAAATTTTAAAGGAATGATTTTAAGATACAAAAATAAATTCTGTAAAAAGTTTAGAATTTTTAGTCAAGTAGATTAATTTATACAATTTTTCAAATTAAGGATAAAATGGAGTCTTAAACCAGAATGTACTATTCATATGGTCATTTTGCTAATATTCCTTTGGATTAGGTTTTGAAGAGATTAGGTTGCATTAACCTAAATGTGGAGAATTCTTGGAAAGAAAAGAAATGTATAGATTGATGGGACTAGTTCTTGAGGTAAGTACCAATATATATGATTGTATTTAATTACATAATTTGAGGCTTAACACATTTGTTTGCAAATGTGTTAAGTGATCTATTATATTGTTAACATAATTGGACTAAGGTGATGATTGAATGATGTGAAGGATGTGAAGATCATTAACAAGGTAAGCATAAACCCTATTTGATTGTATATCCTTATATGTCTTTGAACATTAACACATTGGGATGAAAGTGTTAAATAAGCTATTATATTGTGAATGTAAATGAAGAATATATATAAAGGATGAAATATGAAATGGGAAAGGTAGGAAGAAATGAGGATCATTCTTAAGGTATGTGCAATTTGTTATGATAAATGCTCTAGTAATGAATGATGTTAATGTGTTTTGAGAAGTGAGAAAATGTTATGTTATATGCATTGTGAATCTTGTGTATGGCAATGTATTATATGAATAATATACTTTGAAATGTGATATCAATGATGCTATATGTATCATATGGATTGAGATATGATATGATATGAAGCCATTGTGATTGGCTATGATAATTCAATTGAAAGAGATAAGGCATGTTGGCCTAATTGATGATGAGATTGATAATGAAATAATAAATGAATTGTTTGTTTAATATGTTATTCAGTTTCAGAGTTCTGGATTTGGGTGGCATGCCTAAGAAATGATGAAAGGTAACAGTCTTGCCTGGTTGAGGATCTCCTCATATGTGTTGAGTTGATGGTCCAAGAGACTGGGTCTGTTACACTATGAGAATTGTGAATATGAGATATATGATTTGTAACAGTCTTGCCGGGTTGAGGATCTCCTCATATGTGTTGAGTTGATGGTCCAAGAGACTGGGTCTGTTACACTATCCATGGATAGAGATACATGTATATACATTGCCTACGGGCGTGATGATTATGACTATGAACCAAAGCAGTAACTCTGAACTTTGAATAACATATTAGTGTTTTGGGCCCGAGTCTGTCTTTATTGTCAATGTGAATTGCAAGTATTGAAATATTGATTGTGAGTATTAATAATGAATTATGCTTGGTGAATTGTGAATAATATAATGTTATTAAGTGTAATATGTAAATGAATTGTGGTTGATGATAAAGGTTGTCTTTATTGTAAATGTGATTTATGATTTGTATGATATATAATTTGTGTATTGCAATAATGATTGGTATGGTATATATAATGTAGGGGTATTAATATATTGGTTTTGAGTATTGGTGATGCATTGGGGTTGGTGATAATATTATGTATATATGTACATCATATTTGAAATTAGCTAGGATATATTAAAGATGAAATTAAAAAGAAAAGAAGATATGATAAGAACTAATTATATATTGAATTGATGTATCATTATATGTCAATACTTCTATACTATATGTTTATATTTTATAGTTGGACTACTAAGCTCTCGGGCTTAACGCGGGTGTTTATTCGCGCAGGTATATAGATGGAAGATATGAAGTCTTTTGTTATGCCACAAGAAGAGTAAAGTTTGTCGAGACCAACTAGAGGGTAATGCATACATGTATAAACTTTAATTATGATGTATTTCTGACGAGAGAGTATTTATATGTATAAATGAAGTTTTTGATAAAGATAATGATTTTGTAAATGTTATTTAAATTAATGTATTATGGTTTGAACTCTGTTACAGGTTTTTAAAAGGTAACGAAAAGTGACATCCTTATACTTTATATATTTACTGTATGTATACTAGGTATACGCATAGTACTTATATAGGGTATCGGGGTGTTACAATTCATCATAAATAAATCATTCACCAAAGATATTAAACATCAAACAAAATATAAACATTCATCCATGATAATTTAAATAAATCAAGCATTGAACTTAAATAAATCAAAGCATATAAAATAAATCAAAGCATATAATGAACTACACAATCATATCTAAAAGTAAATAAAGTAAGTCAAGATACAAATTAGGGTTACTGTTTCTCATTTAAAGTTCTTTAATCAATATTTAGGGTTAGGAATTTATTGGTTTAAGATGCTGTAAGTTTCAAGGGAATTAAAATGGATTAAGGTTTTATGATTTAAGGGATTGATAAGGTTCTTTTTTTAACCAAATTAGGGTTTGAGAGTAAAATCATGAAATTAGGTGTGAGCGGGGATTTTCGCCCCCACTCCCGGTGGAATGGTTCTTGCAACTTTGGCACTATTTAGGCTCGGGGCCTTAGAGAATAAGGACCTAAGTCCGGAGAAAATGGAGTCGCTACCCGGACGGGCAGGGAAAAAAAATGGGTGGATGACTCGATTCCTAAGGAATCCCCAACCCCCTAATGGGTTTGAAAAATTGGGTACGTGTGGGGAAGGTGAGAAATGGCCCAGCACCCCCACAACCCCCGGTTCATTGGAACCGACCTCCTTTACAGGTCATAATATTATAAAATTCTTAAATATAACAATATCATCCATATTACACACAATAATTAAAATAAAGCATCGATATGTCGAAAATCAAAAAAAGTCCAAACAAAGCAAATAAATGGACACCCATCCGAGGATGGAAACATGTCCTTACATCCCATTCCTAAATAGGACACCCACAGAAAGGTAGAAACATGCCCTTTACATTGGTTCTAAAATAGAAAAGCAATTAAAATTACATGATCTTAAACTAATGAGGTACCCAACAAGTAGAAACATACCTCTTAAACATCCATTCAAAGAAAATAACCATTCATCATAAATAAATCAATAAAAGTAAATAACCATTCATCATAAATAAATCAAAGATATTAAACATCCATTGAAAGTAAACATCCATCCATGATAAATTAAATAAACCAAGCATTGAACTTAAATAAATTAAAACATATAAAATAAATCAAAGGATAATCAAATATAAAATTGAATAAAGCAAATAAAGATTCAAATTAGGGCTACTGTTTCTATTTAAGATTCTTTATTCCATGTGTTTAAGGTTTTGGAATTTGTGGAATTAGGCTAATGGGATTTTAAGTGAATTAAAATAAATTAAAGTTTTATGATTCAAGAAGTTGGTAAAATTTTTCGATTAACCAAATTAGTGTTTGAATGGTGAAATCATGAATCTAGGGTTTGGACACTTTAAAATACTTAGATTTATGACTTACGGTTACTCATTTAATTATGTTTTAATCTTACTGTGTAAAATAGAACATTTGTGTTTATATAATTTTTAAAATTTTAAAGGATTACAGTTTAGAAAAAAATTAGGATTTAAGGTTTTAAAGGGGTTAGGGTTCACTGTTTTGAGTTTTGGAATTGAATTAGGGTTTTAGGATTTTTGAATTAGGGTTTCAGATAATGAATTGGTTTTTAGAATTTGGAAAAACAACTAACAATTTTATGAAGTTTTATGAAAATAAACCAAATGATTTAAAGTTTATAAAAGCAAAAATGATGTTTTTAGTTCTTTTGGAAAGAAACAGAACTCAATTTAGAAATTTGAAAATTTAGAAAGCAAATTAGGGTTTTGCGGTTTTGAAGAAATAAAACTAATAACTTTAAACTTTTTGGAAAGTAAAGCAATGAATTAAGGTTTTCATACTTCAGAAAAGGTGAATTAGGGTTCTTAAGTTTTTGAATTAAAAGAAATAATGGGATGATTTAGCTACTGTGAAGAATAAAATTTAAACTTTTGATGCATATTTTCGTTTGTTGGTTCCACCAAAAATTTCTTCTTGGAAGAACAAAATCAAAGACAAGCTTTGCTGCCTTTGAATTGCTTGAATTGTTTGTTTCTATCAAAAAAGAAATCAAGTTGATTCATTGCCTTTCCTATTTAGTTCAAATGCAATTTTTGATCAATTTCTCTTTCGATTTCTTCCTTCGATTTCTTCCCCCTTTTTGTGTTGTTTTTGGTCTTATTTATAGAAGAATTTTATGGTTCATTCCTAATTATTCATGAAACATAATATTGATAAGAAAAGGAAACCGAAACCTAACTGCATTACATTTCGGAAAATTTTGCGTCAAAAAAATTCCGCTGGCGAAAAAAAACTGCTGCAGAAAAATTACGCTAGCGAAAAAAATTTGCCACAGTTGGCTAAGGCAAGGGCGAAGGACTGGCCTGCGAGCCATTTCGCCCGTAGGAAACTCCTGTGGGCAAAATGGCCCACGGCAATTCATCCCGCGCGCTGGTTTTCGACGATGATTTTTTCGTCGCCGATTTTTATTTTTATTTTTTTATTTTGATTTGTTTATTTTTATTTTATATTAATAAAAATTAGATACTAAAGCAAAAAATATTTAATTAAGATAACAAAAATTATTTTGGACTAAATAAAATATATCGGACCGGATTGGGTAAAAAATTAAGGGTCTACAGTTTGCCCCTTGCTTGAATGATCTGAAACTTTAGTGAAAGAGAGTGAAAAGCAATAAGACTTAATTTTTGAGATGTTTGAGGTTTTGGGTTCTTGACCTAGTTCGAGTTCTGGACTCAAGGATAATTCTAGGTTCTAGACCTAAGGAATATTTGGGTTCTGGACCCGATTCAAGTTCTGGACTCAAGGATAATTCTAGGTTCCGGACCTAAGAAAAATTTGGGTTCTGAACCCAAGCTAAGTTCTGGACTTAGGAAAGATTCTAGGTTCTGGACCTAAGAAAAATTTGGATTTAGGACCCGAGCTAAGTACTGGACTTAGAAAAGATTCTAGGTTCTGGACCTAAGGAAAATTTGGGTTCTGGACCCCAGCTAAGTTCTGGACTTAGAGAAGATTCTAGGTTCTAGACCTAAGGAAAATTTAGGTTCTGGACCCGAGCTAAGTTTTGGACTTAGAAAAAATTCTAGGTTCTGGACCTAAGGAAAATTTGGGTTCTGGGCCCAAGCTAATTTCTGGACTTAGAGAAGACTCTAGGTTCTGGACCTAAGGAAAATCTAGGTTCTGGACCCGAGCTAAGTTCTGGACTTAGAAAAAATTCTAGGTTCTGGACCTAAAGGTAATTTGGGTTCTAGACCCGAGAGATTTGGATACTCGATCCTAACTGGATTTGGATACTCGATCCTAACCGGATTGGGATACTCGATCATAACTAGATTTGGATACTGGATCCTAGACTGGATTTGGATACTCGATCCTAGTCTAGATTGGATATTCGATCCTAAACTGGATTTGGATACTCGACCCTAAATTGCATTGGGATACTCGATCCTAACTGGACTTGGATACTCATCCTAAACTGGATTTGGATACTCGATCCTAATTTGGATTGGGATACTCGATCCTAACTAGATTTGGATACTCGATCCTAACTGGATTTGGATACTCGATCCTAAATTGGATTGGAATACTAGATCCTAACTGGATTTGAATACTCGATCCTAAATTGGACTTGGATACTCGATCCTAAATTGGATTGGGATACTCGATCGTAACTGGATTTGGATACTCGATCCCAAATTTGATTGGGATACTCAATCCTAACTGGATTTGGATACTCGATCCTAAATTGGATTGGTATACTCGATCATAACTGGACTTGGATACTCAATCCTAAACTGGATTTGGATACTCGATCCAAAATTGGGTATTTTTACTCGAGATTTGAATTCGATTTGATTGACCTTTTATTAGTTGAGGATTCTGGCTTAACTTGTTGTTCCATTCTTTTGTTCTTCCTTTGGCAAAAATTTAGCTATTTTTAGTTGGCCCTCATATCTTCTCCTTGCCCCCAGTGTGGCAAAATACAAGTGAGTTTGAAAATATTTGGTATATAAACTCAAAAAATTGAAAAGGAGAAACTTTGCCCCATGTGTAGGCTCAAACCAAAGATTTTTTCCATGCAAGCTTTGATGATCAAGCTTTGATGATGTTTTCGCCATGTAATTCTCAGCACAAGCATGTATTTCTTCTCTTTGCAAAATGACTGGAGCTTCCACAAGCGAATAGGCTTTCCATGCCCTCTTGATTCAATACCTTCTTTTGATTCTTTACTTCGCAAAGTGTTTACTATTCATTTTGACAAGGAATAGACAATACAAGACAAGAAAGTGTGATGTGATATGCTCATGTATGCATGATATGCATGATAATAGTCACAGCAGTTTCATTGACTCACAGACCAAGGTGATCAACAGAAGTGTTCTCATTGGTTCCTTTTTGATGCTTGTTCAAGTCTTGCATTGAAATGATCGAAAGCTTTGCATTTGTGGCTTTTATCTTCAAGATGTTGAAAACATGAGTGGTGGAGACCCTAAGTAGCAGAGTCAAGGATTCATCTATTTCAAACTATATTTCAGCATGTCGGTTGATAGCTTCTTCATGACCTTGTCAATAATCATTTCCTTTGCTCAATATGTCCTTTGGAATTCGACAGTTCAACATACTCCCCTTAACTTGAAGGCTTTGTGTGACAAAAATATATTTTTTATTTTTTATTTTTTGAATTTTGATTTTGAAATCAAATGTTGGCTTTGCCAAATCAATGTCAATATACCTCAGGACTTAATTTTTCCAAATTAACATATTTATAACATGACAACCCTAGTTACCGTACTAAACTCGGGAATCATTTCTATTTAAGCAAGAATTGTTGCACTTCAGATAGGTACATACACATTACTTGGCCAAAGGTCTCATTTGAGTTTAAATATTGTCTATCTCATATGCATGCTTATCCAAACTATCTCCACTAATAGACTCTACCTACCAAGAGAGATCAATAGGTCTTTAATAGGCTTGAAATGGGGTCTATAAAGGACACGGGTTTAAATGAAGGCCATTTTGAGATTGGAGCTGGTGTGATACCATGGACAAACCCTCACACTATAAATTTCTTGTTTGAATTTTAGGCAGCTTGGAGGCAATCTTGCTAGACTCCAAATTCCTTCTATCTTCTTGGTATTAATCTGGATCTTGATTAGGATAGTTTTTGCCCTTGCAAAAAGTTTAAGACCCAAATTCGTTTCATTTCTTCTTTTCCCTTTTCTTTTGTCTTTATTTTTCTTACTCTTCCCTCTTCTTTCTCTTTCCTTACTCTCCCCTTTCTTTTATCATTTTGTCCTTCTTTCTTGTAGAACTATCAAGTACAGAATTTTCAAGAACTGGATGGTCTTCCTCTTTTTTCTCCAATTTTGATTGAATCTTTGGTTGGGTTGGACCAATTCATGTAAAAATGTCTTTATGATCCAAATGGAAGCCTTTTGCTGCTTTAGGTAAAAGAGAACTCAGTTGGCCTTCTGAACCGCCTTTTAGGTTTTATTTTCTCTTTTTTCCTTTTCTCTTTTCCTTTTTTCTTTTTCTTTTATTTTCTTTTATTTCTTTTATTTTCATTCTTTTTTCTCTTTTTTTCTTTCTTTCTTTTTCTTTTTTTTTTTGTGGTTCTAGCTCAAATAGTGTTGTCGTGTTTGTACCGACTTGGGCTTCTAATAATGGATGAGTGGAGTGACATAAATCTTCTTTAACAGGGATAAATCATTTGTTACTCCGATGTTGTCTTGATATATTGGAGATATTAGAAAAACTTCAACTACCCTTATGGTTTTGAGAACATCAACTATCCTTATGATCTTGACTAGTCATTGCTTTCTTTGATCTTCTTGCCTCTTTATCTTAGTGATCATAAGACTTGTCAAAAGTATCACAACAGCTCAAGGTAGGTTATTGAGGTTTGCAAGCCAATGAAAAGAAAGCTAAAATTTTATGAAGGCTCAAAGGGACAGCTATGGATTGATATTTAATTGGGTGGATACTACTTGTTGGCTAACCAAACAATGCCTAGATCATCTCTCCCTAAAATAAGCAGAGTTCAATTTCGCCTTAAAAGTTTGTCAAAGCATGTTCTAAGACTAACTAAGACCTAGACAAAGGTACTTATGCAGGAGCCCTCTCTAAGTAAGCATACACAACTCAATGCTATAGAGCAATTCCCTCACCTAGTAAAGTCATTCGAGTCATGCTGCATAAATATACTAATTCATGAATTATCAAGCTAGATTCCTCATTGGTTGAGCATCAAAATGAATAAAAACCAATAAAAATTTTGATGAAAGTAATTTATTTCAAGCAACTTTAAATTTGAAAAACAAGATTGTTCCAATATAAATATTAAAGAAAGTAAAATTAAAAAGCAACATTCAAGCTAAGGAAAGTTCGTTGAGTTTAGGCTTCTTTTCCTTTCACATCTTCAATATTTCCATCTTGAAAAGAGGATAAGACAAAATCTTCTTCAAATCCTTTTCCCACCATAAAGGTTGTTGGTGGTGGTACTCTTTCAAATTTAGGCAAAGGGTTATTCTTTGTATTAGGCTTATCCAGCTCGGGTAGCTTGCCACTATCGATTAGGTCTTGGATCTCATGCCTTAAACGAGCACATTTATCTGTTTCATGCCCTCGCATTTGATGAAATTGATAAAAGGCCTCGACATTGAAGTTTGGTGGCAATGGATTATGTAACGGTCGAGGAGCTACCAGTTGTAAAAACCCTTTCTTTTGTAGCTTGCTAAAAACCTAAGATAGAGGTTTCTCCAATTCTGAGAATTGTCTTTTATTTTCTTGACCGGTTACATTTGCGTGCTTTGATTGCTAGGCTGGTAATTCCCTTTCTCATTCCTTCTTATTGAAAGGTGATTCTTCTCCCTTTCCCACTCTTCAATTTGTAGACCATCTTGGAGAAGATCTTTGAAATCCCTTATAAGGGTGTGAGACATCCTTTCATGGAGATTGGGCAGGACGCCTCTCGCGATCATCCTTATTTGATCAGATTCATCGAGCCTTTTCTTGAGCAAAGCAGCCTTATTTCTCCACCTTTTCACATAGTCCACAAAATTCTCATTTGGTCTTTGTCTAATGGACTCAACTTCCATTAAGGTAACTTCCATCTCAACATTATTTCCGTATTATTGGATGAAGGCCTTGTAGAGCAAATCCAAACTCTTTTGTGTTCCATCATCTAAGGTATTGAACCAAATTTGGATAATAGGGTCAAACAAGAGTATGAAGTACCTTAGAGTTTGAGCCTTAGTAGCTCGAGCAGACTATATAGCAGTGATATACTGCTTCACATAGAGATGGGGATTTCTGGTTCCATCGTATCTAGCAAAGGATGGCATCTTAAACTTATAAGGGACCTCCTCGTCTTGTTCAAATAGTTTGTTGATCTCGGACATCTCTTCTGTTTTCATCTTCTTCTTAAATTTCTTTTCTAAATCGGCAATCATCTTTTCAACATCGGATGTCTCTGTCTTTTCAATAGTTGCCTTCTCAACAACCTTTGGCTCCTTTTTGTCTTGGAGATCTTGGTAGTATTGAGCCCAATCATCATCATCAATGATCACCTTATCATCATCAAAAGCTACTTCATCACCTTTAGCCTTCCCCTTGACTTTTGGCTTCTTAGTGCTAGCAGATGCCTTGGCATGATTTTCTAATATTGCAGCCAATTGGTTCTTCATGGTCTCAGCTAGGGCCTCTTTTATTTCTTCCATTTTGGCATTGAGGGCTTCATCCACCGTTCTTTAAATTTGTTCGGGCTCCATTGCTTTTGGGGAGCAAGTGATTGAGTCGTTGCTAGATACTTCGACTTCAGAATCGGTCGGATTGTTGTAAGCTTTTGAACTATCGTAATCCTGGGCTGTGAGCCAGAAAGGATATGAGATGCAAATGTATGCATGTATGCATGTATGCATAAACAATAGACAAACAAAGACAAATAGGACGTTCCTTCCAACCTTATAACATCCACACACGAATGGCGTGTCTCTTTTCCTACGTATATGGTTAACAAAATACAAACATGGGGTATCTTGTTTTCGAATATTTTCATCGAACGTTTCAACCAATAGTTATATTTTCGAAAATGGAAATCCATTCATAGTAATTCCCATTAATTAGGTTTTAATCCATTCAACCAACTATAGTAGCTTTTATGCTATATTGGATTAAAACTAAATTAAGAGGTTTATTATAGATAGATTTCTCACTTGAAAAGAATAACTAATGGTTCATGCCAAAAACAAGTCCATGATTAATTATTCTTAGTATAAACTAGGCTTACAATTGATTTTTGGTATTTCATAATTGACCAAAATAATTTGCGAGCTCTTTGTAAGAAAAGGTTGAATGAAAATAATTTTGTTTCTAAGCCCATTGTAAAAAGATTTTAGAAAAAATGGATTTTGGGCTTAGTATTTAGGCCATGAGCAAAAGAATTTTTGATTTTTTTTAGAAAAGTTTTATGTCCAAAGACCATCTTGAAAAGTTTTGAAAATAGCTTTGGTCTTTTGGACTTTAAAGAAAAATTAATTTTGAGCTTACAATATACTTAGGTCATATTAGAAAAAGAACAAACCAAATAAGCCATGATTTAAGCCAAGATAAATTAACCATAGTCAAACAACATGCATTTGGGGTAAAACCTAAGGAAAGTAACTAGGCCATTTACATGAGCTTTAGTCTTTGGGTAAAAAGGCTTAGGTTCCCATAGCAAGTATATACCAAATGGTACGAGGCTATGAGTGGTTACGCCATGCTCGATCTCCATACCTTGAGTGAAAGTATGGTATCCCTTACATAACATAACACGAGTAACATAGGCGTCCTAACTCACGCACACGATGCAATCTAATATGATGCAATGGATAATATCATTATAAGAAAGAATAGAATAATATAAAGACCAACGGAATCAACTTCTCTTATCCCCAGTGGAGTCGCCACTGTGAGCGGGGATTTTCGCCCCCACTCCCGGTGGAATGGTTCTTGCGACTTCAGCACTGTTTAGGCTCGGGGCCTTAGAGAACACGGACTTAAGTCCAGAGAAAATGGAGTCGCCACCCTGACGGGCCGGGAAAAAAGAAAGGGGTGGATGACTCAATTCCTAAGGAATCCCCAACCCCCTAATGGGTTCGGAAAGTTGGGTACATGTGGGGAAGGTGAGAAATGGCCCAGCACCCCCCACAACCCCCGGTTCATTGGAACCGACCTCCTTTACAGGTCATAATATTATAAAATTCTTAAATATAACAATATCATCCATATTACACACAATAATTAAAATAAAGCATCGATATGTCGAAAATCAAAAAAAGTCCAAACAAAGCAAATAAATGGACACCCATCCGAGGATGGAAACATGTCCTTACATCCCATTCCTAAATAGGACACCCACCGAAAGGTAGAAACATGCCCTTTACATTGGTTCTAAAATAGAAAAGCAATTTAAATTACATGATCTTTAACTAATGAGGTACCCAACAAGTGGAAACATACCTCTTACAACATTTGGAAATCTAAATAAATCAATAAAAGTAAATAACCATTCATCATAAATAAATCAAAGATATTAAACATCCATTGAAAGTAAACATCCATCCATGATAAATTAAATAAACCAAGCATTGAACTTAAATAAATTAAAACATATAAAATAAATCAAAGTATAATCAAATATAAAATTGAATAAGGCAAATAAAGATTCAAATTAAGGCTACTGTTTCTATTTAAGATTCTTTATTCCATGTGTTTAAGGTTTTGGAAATTGTGGAATTAGGCTACTGGGATTTTAAGTGATTTAAAATGAATTAAGTTTTATGATTCAAGAAGTTGGTAAAATTCTTCGATTAACCAAATTAGTGTTTGAATGGTGAAATCATGAAACTAGGGTTTGGACACTTTAAAATACTTAGATTTATGACTTACGGTTACTCATTCAATTATCTTTTAAGCTTACTGTGTAAAATTAAACATTTGTGTTTATATAATTTTTAAAGTTTTAAAGGATTACGGTTTAGAAAAAAAATTAGGATTTAAGGTTTTAAAGGAGTTAGGGTTCGCTGTTTTGAGTTTTGAAATTGAATTAGGGTTTTAGGATTTTTGAATTAGGGTTTCGGTTAATGAATTGGTTTTTAGAATTTGGAAAATCAATTGACAATTTTATGAAGTTTTATGAAAATAAACCAAACCATTTAAAGTTTATAAAAGCAAAAAAAGATGTTTTTAGGGCTTTTTGAAAGAAATAGAACTCAATTTAGAATTTTGAAAATTTAGAAAGCAAATTAGGGTTTTTGAAGAAACAAAACTAATAACTTTAAACTTTTTGGAAAATAAAGCAACGAATTAAGGTTTTCAAACTTCAGAAAAGGTGAATTAGGGTTCTTAAGTTTTTGAATTAAAAGAAATAATGGGATGATTTAGCTACTGTGAAGAATAAAATTTAAACAATTGATACATACCTTTGTTTTTTGATTCCACCAAAAATTTCTTCTTGGATAACAAAATCAAAGACAAGCTTTGTTGCCTTTGAATTTATTGAATTGTTTGTTTCTCTCAAAAATGAAATCAAGTTGATTCACTACCTTTCCTACTTAGTTTCGGATCCAATTTTTGATCAATTTCTCCTCCGATTTCTTCCCCCTTTTTGTGTTATTTTTGGTCTTATTTATATAAGAATTTTATGGTTCATTCCTAATTATTCACGAAACATAATATTGATAAGGAAAGGAAACTGAAACCTAATTGCTTTAGGTTTCGGAAAAATTCGTCGAAAATACTTCGCTGGTGAAAAAAAACTGTTGCGGAAAAATTATGCTGGGAAAAAAAATTTGCCGCAGTTGGCTGCGGGAGGGGCGAGGGACTGGCCTGCGGGCCATTTTGCCTGCAAGAACCTGTGAGCAAAATGGCCCATCGCCATTCGTCCCGTGCGGTGGTTTTTGGCGATGATTTTTTCATCGCCGATTTTTCCATCTTTGATTTTTATTTTTATTTTTTTATTTTGATTTGTTTATTTTTATTTTTTATTAATAAAAATTAGATACTAAAAAAATTATTTAATTAAGATAACAAAAATTATTTTGGACTAAATAAAATATATCGGACCAGACTGGGTCAAAAATTAAGGGTCTACATTAGGGTTTGGATATTATAACATTAGGTTTATGATTTATGGTTGCTGGATTATTATTTTGGATTTACTATATTGGGTTTGAATTTTTTAGGTTTATAAGGTTTTAAGGTTTTAAGGGAATTAGGGTTTAAGAAAACTAGGGTTTAAGGTTAGCTAATTTGGGGTTATTGTCTTGGTTTTGAAGTTGAATTAGGGTTTTTAGTGTTTCAGAGAATGTATTTGATTTTAGAATTTGAAAAACAATTTATAGTTTTATGAAGCTTTATGTGATTTTTAGAAACTGCAAAGTGAGTTTGAGTTTGGATATTTAACAAAACATTTGGAATTTTGGAAAAGAATTAGCAGAAACTAGTTTAGAGTTTTATTGTGTTTTTTGGAAATAAACAAAATGATTTAAGGTTTATTGAAACAGAAAAGATATTTTTTAGGAATTTTTGGAAAGAAAAGGATTCAATTTAGAGTTTTGGAAAATTGGAAAGCAGATTAGGGTTTTGGAAAATTAATGAAATGATTTAAGGTTTTGAAAAGTTAGAAAGTAGATTAGGGTTTTAAGATTTTGAAGAAACAGAAACAATAATTTTAAGACTTTTGGAAAACACAGAAACGAATTAAGGTTTTTAGTATCGAAAGAAACAATTAGATGATTGAAGCTATTGTAAGGAAAAGATATTAGATATTCATACCTTCGTTTGTTGGTTCCACCAAAAATTACTTCTTGGATGAACAAGGACAAAGGCAAGATGGCTGCCTTTGTTGGATTGATTGTTTGGTTGCTTATTCTTCTCTCAAAAAGTCCGATTGATTTCACTGCCAGAAAGAATTTTTTAAAATTCGATTGATTCAAAGTTTCTCCCTCGATCGATTCCCCCCCCACCTTTGTGCTATTTTTTAGTCCTATTTATAGAAGATTTTAACGATTAATCTTAATTGTTCATGGAAACTATTATTTATTTGGAAAAGGAAACCGAAACCGAATTGAATTTTTTTTTTAGAAAAATTTGCGCCGAAAAATTTCGCTGTAAAAAAAAAACTGCTGCGAAAAAATTTTGCTGGCGAAAAAAGTTGCCGCAGGAGCTTGCAGGCTGCGGGGGCGAAATTGCCTGTCGGCCATTTCACTCGGAGGAAAATCCTGTGGGCGAAATGGCCCAAGGCCATTTCGTCCGACCCCTTTTCATCGCCAATTTTTATTTTTATTTATTTATTATTATTATTTTTTATTTTTTATTAATTATAAAAACTAAATACTAAAGCAAATATTATTTAATTAAGATAACACATGTAACACCCCCACATCCAATGCACACACACTACAACTACAACCATGTAGCATAAGTGCACCAAACATAGGGATGCTACGGTTTTCTTCAACATTCAAAACATTTAAATAGATACAGTACTATTATCATTATATAATATAGAAAAGTAGATCATTTACTTTTAAAATAAAACACATTAGATATATATATACATACATATAGTTATTTCACAGCGGAAGTCATAAAATATTTACATATTTGAAAACACTTAATTCCATATTTACAAATATACAAATATGTACATTTAATCAATACTTTACAAAATATATAAAAAAAAAGATATACATGATTGGCAAATCTCCTTTGATCTTTAAGTCTCCAAAATCAACTCTTCACTGTCTACCCTCACTCGGTCTCGAAGAGCTCTCGGGTTCGATTCTAACAGTTCTATCACCTGCGCGATTAAACACTATCGCGCTAAGCCAAGGGCTTAGTAAGATAATCATGCTAATGATATGACTTCGTGCAATGCAATGTCATTTCTCAAACCATAATATATATATAACATCATATATGCAAACTTAACAATATACTTTCACAATACATATCACATTTTATTATCTTTTCATATACCTCATTAGTATTCATTTAATCATCAATACAAAGCAAAACAAACATCATTCATGACTCACATTAACCATAGACAAGCATGGGCCCAAGACACACTAATATGCCATTCAATTTTCAGAGTTAATGTTTTGGCTCTATCATCACATTTATCAATATCAATATCACAGACCCAACTAGGCTTCAAGGATTAAGTTCAACCAAGCTTCAAGGGGAGCAAAGCATGCTAAGCTTCTACCCAACTTGGCTTCAAGAACTAACCCAACCTAGCTTCAAGGGTGGTAACATCTCAATTAGGCTTCAAGGATTCAATCCAACCTAACTTCAAGAGATTGTTATTATCATTAGGCATGCCACCAATAACATACTCTGAAAATGGAATAACACATTAGCCACACAATTCATTTACATATCAATTATCATTTCCATTCTCAATTCTCATCAACATTTAGGCAAACATGCCTTCATTCTCTCAATATTATCATCATATAGCATCATTCATCATAGCCAAACACAATGGCATTGTCTCATATCATATCTTATTTGAATTATCATTTCATCTTTGATACAACATTTCAAGGTACATTACTCATAAAATACAATACCTTTCACAATGCATAACATAACCTTGTTTAAATCTCAACAATGCAATTAGGGCAAAGAACAACTTATATGATTCATAGCTTTAGGATCTTCCATATGCATTTGATTAGTTCATTCATTGATTCAAGTGTGTTTAAAGTGTTTTAGGGTTAGGTTTAAGAACCAACCCACCTTTGAAGAACCAAAACAATGCAAAAAGAACAAAGAAACAAAACCCTAACCAACTCATTTGATGGACACGGGCAGCACACATGAGGGACACGGCCAAGCTTGTGGCCGTGTCTCTCAACTCAACTTTGGCAGTAGCAAACACGGCTTAGGGACACGGCCGTGTCTCTTCAACCAAAACTCACAGTAGCTCACACGGCTTGGGAACACGGCTGTGTCACCCAAAAATTAATCCAACACATCCAAAATCATATGACTTGGCCGTGTCTCACATGGCCTTTGGCCGTGTCTCCCAAAACCAAAACCCTAATTCTAACCAACTCTCTTCCAAATGCATTAAAACTCAATATACATCATACCACATGCTTCAAATGAACATCATCAATGTTCTAAATACATATTCATTACAATAATCACTTTAAAACATCTTAATATCACAATTAAACAAACACCATCTCAAAACCCTAACTCAAACTCTACTCTTGATTTTCCACTATCAATCTTCACTTATTTTTCCATAATCACAACCAAACCAACACAACCTCCAATTTTTAACTTACAATCAACACTAACACTTATAAACACACATCAACACACTAAATCATCATCTCAACAATTCTCAATACACCTTAACCACAATTTCCAAATTAATAAAAGAAAACAAGAAATTACTTACCTAAAGTGAAGAAATTCCACAAATCTTCAACTTGATTCTTCAATTCTCCCTTCAATCTTGATCTTACTATCAAGAACACTTCTCCTTCCCTTTTGCTAATGGAGAGCCGGCCACTACCATCAAGAGGAAGAGAAAATGATCAAGAATCACAAAGTCAAACTTCATTAAATACCCATCCAAAGGAAAATTACTATAATGCCCTCATACATATCTTAATTCTCTTTGTTATCTCTTGCCCATTTTGGTAATTTCACATGCCCTAAAAAAAATATCTCCTCTTGCCTTGACCAACTCTTTTGACCAATGTATATGTTATATATATCACAATATACACAACATATAAACTTGTCTCTAAACCCTAAATTCTTTCCCAAAACACTTATACTTTTCTTTTCTCAATTTAAACCAACAATACAACAACAACAACAACAACAACAACAACAACAACAACATGCAAAACTTCTAGAGCATAAATGAGGATATTACAATTCTCCCCCTCTAAAAAGAAATTTCGTCCTCGAAATTACCTGAAATCAATTCTGAAACAACTGAGGATATTGCTCTCGCATAGTCTGCTCACTTTCCCAAGTTGCTTCTTCTTTTGCATGATTCTTCCAAAGAATCTTCACCAATGGTACTCTCTTGTTCCTCAATTCTTTCACTTCCCGTGCCAAGATAGCAACTGGTTCCTCTTCAAATGACAAGTCTGGGCTCACTTCGATAGACTCAATTGGCAACACGTGAGATGGATCCGATCTGTACCTCCTCAGCATAGAAACATGAAATACATTATGAATACGATCCAACTCAGGTGGCAAAGCAAGTCTATACGCCACTGGCCCAACTCTTTCTAACACTTCATACGGTCCGATGAAACGAGGACTCAATTTCCCTTTTTGACCGAACCTCAAAATCTTCTTCCAAGGAGATACCTTCAAAAATACCTTATCCCCAACATCAAACTGAATATCTCTCCTCTTCAGATCTGCATAAGACTTCTGTCGGTCTGAAGCTGTTTTCAATCTGCCTCGAATCAACTTTACTTTCTCTTCAGTTTCTTGAATCAAATCAGGCCCAATCAATTTATCATCACCAAGCTCACTCCAACACAGAGGTGTCCTACACCGTCTGCCATACAATGCCTCGAATGGGGCCATTCCGATGTTGGACTGGTGACTGTTATTGTAAGCAAACTCCACAAGAGGTAAGAATCTATCCCAACTTCCCGAGAAATCGATGACACAGCTTCTCAACATATCCTCAATGATCTGTATCACCCTCTCAGACTGTCCATCCGTCTGTGGATGAAAAGCAGTACTGAAATGCAGTCGAGAACCCAAAGCACCATGCAAACTCTTCCAAAATCTCGAAGTAAACCTGGGATCTCGATCAGACACTAAAGAAGTTGGAACACCATGCAATCTTACAATCTCATGGATGTATAGCTCAGCCAATCTCTCCAAATAGTAATCCATCCGAACCGGAAGGAAATGAGCTGTCTTAGTTAATCTATCCACAATCACCCATATGGCATCATGTCTCCTTTGTGTCAAAGGCAACCCAGACACAAAGTCCATTGTCACTCTTTCCCACTTCCACTCTGGCACTGACAACGGTTGAAGTAACCCAGTGGGAACTTGATGCTCTGCTTTAACCTTCTGACAAGTGAGACATTTTGATACAAACTCAGCAATGTCTCTCTTCAACCCAATCCACCAATAATGCTGTCTCAAATCATGATACATCTTCGTATTACCCGGATGCATAGCAAATAAAGACTGATGAGCTTCCTCTAAAATGATCCTCTTCAAGTCAGCATTATCGGGTACACACAATCTATTCTTAAACCATAGGCTCCCATCATCCTTCACAACAAAATCTCTAGTCTTTCCACTCTCACAATCTAAAACAATCTTCTGAATCTTCTTATCAGCTAACTGAGCCTCTTTGATCTGATCCAACAAAATAGGCTTCAATTGTAACTGTGCCAATAATGCACCATCATCACAAGGTACAAAACTGGCACGCAATGCTCTCAACTCAACAAGCAACGAGAGCGAGTAAACTGTTAAACCAGCTAAAGACTTCCGACTTAAGGCATCAGCAACCACATTTGCTTTACCTGGATGATAATCTATCAAACAGTCGTAGTCTTTAATCAATTCTAACCATCTCCTCTGCCGAAGGTTGAGCTCTTTCTGAACACCCAAATACTTCAAACTCTTATGATCAGTGTAAATGAAACATTTCTCCCCAAACAGATAATGGCGCCAAATCTTTAATGCAAAAACAATGGCAGCCAACTCCAAATCATGGGTAGGATAGTTAAGCTCATGCGGTTTCAACTGTCGAGATGCATAAGCTATAACTTTCCCTTCCTGCATCAATACACACCCCAAACCTCTATGTGAAGCATCACTGTAGATCACATAGGGTTGGCCTTCTACATGTAAAGTGAGAACAGGCGCTTGAGTCAACAAATCTCTCAACTGTTCAAAGCTAGCCTGACACTGATCTGTCCACAAAAACCTCACTCCCTTACGAAGCAATCTGGTGAGTGGAGTAGCTATCAAAGAAAATCCTTTCACAAACCGCCGGTAATAACCTGCCAAACCCAGAAAACTTCTAACCTCTGTCACAGACTTGGGTGGACTCCAATTCAAAATGGCTTCAACTTTACTCGGATCAACTCTAATGCCTTCTGCTGAAACAATATGTCCGAGAAAAGCTACCTGATCCAACCAGAACTCACACTTCGACAATTTGGCAAATAGTTGCTTCTCTCTCAAAATCTGCAACACAATCCGCAGATGCAAATCATGTTCCTCTTCATTCCTCGAATACACCAGAATATCATCGATGAAGACCACTACAAATAGGCATAAACACCCTATTCATCAAATCCATAAAAGCTGCAGGTGCATTCGTCAGACCAAAAGGCATAACTAAAAATTCATAATGCCCATACCTGGTCCGAAATGCAGTCTTCGGAACATCTTCAGCTCTGACTCTCAGCTGATGGTACCCCGATCTCAAATCAATCTTAGAGAATACTGACGCTCCCTTCAACTGATCAAAGAGATCATCGATTCTAGGCAAAGGATACTTATTTTTAATGGTCACCTTGTTCAATTGCCTATAGTCGATGCACAACCTCATAGTACCATCCTTCTTCTTTACAAAGAGCACAGGAGCTCCCCAAGGAGAAACACTGGGGCGAATGAATCCTTTATCCAACAGCTCCTGTAATTGCACTTTCAACTCCCTCAATTCTGCTGGTGCCATTCTGTAAGGAGTAATCGAGATAGGAGTGGTACCCAGCAACAATTCAATACCAAACTCTACCTCTCTCTCAGGCGGCAATCCTGGCAACTCCTCAGGAAAAACATCAGGGAACTCTGCAACTGTGGCAATGTTATCAATAGGAGAACCCTTCACTCTAGTATCTACCACATGAGCAAGATAGGCTTCACATCCCTTTCTAATCAACCTCCTGGCTGCAACAGCTGAAACAAATAAGGAGGCTAACTGTTCCTGCTCATTAGATACTATCACCTCTCTCCCATCACCGGTTCTCAAAGAAACAATTTTCTTTTTACAATCCACCACAGCTCCATGTCGAGATAGCCAATCCATGCCTAAAATCACATCATATTCCTTAAATGGCATCTCAATCAAATCTCCAAGGAACTCCTCACCCTGCACCCTCACTGCACTATCCCGATGCACTTTACTCACAATCACACTATGCCCTAACGGATTTGTCACCAAAACATCAAATCCTAGGGACTCAGCATGCACATCAAACACAGGCAATACAGATGCACTAATATAAGAATGGGTGGAACCCGGATCAATCAAAGCAAGTACTGCAGTATCAAATAAAGAAAAAGTACCAGCTATGACCGCCGATGCATCCGGCTGTCTCTGCATAACATACATCCTCTGGGAAGAACCAATCTCCTCCGGTCTAGTCTCCCTAGATGCAGCACCACCTCTAGAACTGAACCCTACTCTACCACCTCGGCTGGCACCTCTGCCTCCCCTCACACTGGCTCGAGAAGCGGCAGAATCAACTGACATCTGCCTCTGCCTCTCAGGGCAATCTCTCACAAAGTGATCCGGTGACCCACACCTGAAACATACCCCAGCAACACCAGCTTTCCAACATGGACCACCATGGGGCCTCCCACAATGGATGCAGATAGGTAAGGTGGATCTCTGAACCATAGGGGTCGGAGCACTTGCCACTGAAGCTGCAGGTCTATATCTCTGTCTCTGAAACTGCACTGACCTACCTGCTGGTCTCTGGCTCCTACTACTCCGAGGAACAAAGCTTCCTCTACCCCTCTTTGCTGAAGAAGACCCTGCCTCAAACTGAGGCCTTCTCACTCTGACCTCTTCCTCTGATGCAGCTGCAATCACTTGAGCCCTTTCTACATCTCGAGCTGCTGCCACTAGCTGGGAGAAATCGTGATATCTAGACCCGGCCACTAAGCACATGATAGAGGGTCTCAATCCCTCCTGAAACCTCCGGCATCTATCTATCTCATCAGCAATAATGCCACCAGCATACTGACTCAGTCGAATAAACTCAACTTCATACTCAGTAACATTCTTGTTATCTTGCTTCAAGCTCAAGAATTCCATCTTCTTCATATCCTTATACTCCCTTGGAGTATACTTCAACTCAAATTCTCTCAAGAAATCAGTGTAAGACAGTGTTGGAGGATCATCCATAGAATGGGGCACCGTCTTCCACCAATCGTAGGCATCCTTCTGTAGCAAAGATCTTGCATAGTCAAACTTTTCCTCAGGGGTGGCTTGTAACTGAATAAAAATCCTCTGAACTTTGTCAAGCCACTGTTCTGCCACAGCTGGATCAGTGGTACCAATAAAATCCTCAGCTCCATACTTCCTTAACTTGTCATAGTGCCTCACTGGCACCAAAGACTGAGGGGGTGGTGGCACTGGTTGTACTGGCGCTTGCCTGAAAGTCTCCATCATATTCCTAAACCAGGCTGGCGGAACCTCATCACCTACTGGTCTACCCGACCCAGAAACAGGTGCCTCACCAGCACTATCAACCCTAGCTCCATCCTCAGGAGCAACGCTCTCCTCACTACCCTCAACCGATTGTCTCAAATGAGAATCCATCAACACCTAATACTGCAAACACAAAAAAAAAGACACACCTTATTAAAGATCAAAGATTGCCAATCCCAAACATGTATTTTCTTTCAAAAACTCACTTTTTAATTCAAAATATTCTTTTTATTACATTTTACCTAGGTTGAGAATCTCAAACCTAGGCTCTGATACCAAAACAATTGTAACACCCCCACATCCAATGCACACACACTACAACTACAACCATGTAGCATAAGTGCACCAAACATAGGGATGCTACGGTTTTCTTCAACATTCAAAACATTTAAATAGATACAGTACTATTATCATTATATAATATAGAAAAGTAGATCATTTACTTTTAAAATAAAACACATTAGATATATATATACATACATATAGTTATTTCACAGCGGAAGTCATAAAATATTTACATATTTGAAAACACTTAATTCCATATTTACAAATATACAAATATGTACATTTAATCAATACTTTACAAAATATAAAAAAAAAAGATATACATGATTGGCAAATCTCCTTTGATCTTTAAGTCTCCAAAATCAACTCTTCACTGTCTACCCTCACTCGGTCTCGAAGAGCTCTCGGGTTCGATTCTAACAGTTCTATCACCTGCGCGATTAAACACTATCGCGCTAAGCCAAGGGCTTAGTAAGATAATCATGCTAATGATATGACTTCGTGCAATGCAATGTCATTTCTCAAACCATAATATATATATAACATCATATATGCAAACTTAACAATATACTTTCACAATACATATCACATTTTATTATCTTTTCATATACCTCATTAGTATTCATTTAATCATCAATACAAAGCAAAACAAACATCATTCATGACTCACATTAACCATAGACAAGCATGGGCCCAAGACACACTAATATGCCATTCAATTTTCAGAGTTAATGTTTTGGCTCTATCATCACATTTATCAATATCAATATCACAGACCCAACTAGGCTTCAAGGATTAAGTTCAACCAAGCTTCAAGGGGAGCAAAGCATGCTAAGCTTCTACCCAACTTGGCTTCAAGAACTAACCCAACCTAGCTTCAAGGGTGGTAACATCTCAATTAGGCTTCAAGGATTCAATCCAACCTAACTTCAAGAGATTGTTATTATCATTAGGCATGCCACCAATAACATACTCTGAAAATGGAATAACACATTAGCCACACAATTCATTTACATATCAATTATCATTTCCATTCTCAATTCTCATCAACATTTAGGCAAACATGCCTTCATTCTCTCAATATTATCATCATATAGCATCATTCATCATAGCCAAACACAATGGCATTGTCTCATATCATATCTTATTTGAATTATCATTTCATCTTTGATACAACATTTCAAGGTACATTACTCATAAAATACAATACCTTTCACAATGCATAACATAACCTTGTTTAAATCTCAACAATGCAATTAGGGCAAAGAACAACTTATATGATTCATAGCTTTAGGATCTTCCATATGCATTTGATTAGTTCATTCATTGATTCAAGTGTGTTTAAAGTGTTTTAGGGTTAGGTTTAAGAACCAACCCACCTTTGAAGAACCAAAACAATGCAAAAAGAACAAAGAAACAAAACCCTAACCAACTCATTTGATGGACACGGGCAGCACACATGAGGGACACGGCCAAGCTTGTGGCCGTGTCTCTCAACTCAACTTTGGCAGTAGCAAACACGGCTTAGGGACACGGCCGTGTCTCTTCAACCAAAACTCACAGTAGCTCACACGGCTTGGGAACACGGCTGTGTCACCCAAAAATTAATCCAACACATCCAAAATCATATGACTTGGCCGTGTCTCACATGGCCTTTGGCCGTGTCTCCCAAAACCAAAACCCTAATTCTAACCAACTCTCTTCCAAATGCATTAAAACTCAATATACATCATACCACATGCTTCAAATGAACATCATCAATGTTCTAAATACATATTCATTACAATAATCACTTTAAAACATCTTAATATCACAATTAAACAAACACCATCTCAAAACCCTAACTCAAACTCTACTCTTGATTTTCCACTATCAATCTTCACTTATTTTTCCATAATCACAACCAAACCAACACAACCTCCAATTTTTAACTTACAATCAACACTAACACTTATAAACACACATCAACACACTAAATCATCATCTCAACAATTCTCAATACACCTTAACCACAATTTCCAAATTAATAAAAGAAAACAAGAAATTACTTACCTAAAGTGAAGAAATTCCACAAATCTTCAACTTGATTCTTCAATTCTCCCTTCAATCTTGATCTTACTATCAAGAACACTTCTCCTTCCCTTTTGCTAATGGAGAGCCGGCCACTACCATCAAGAGGAAGAGAAAATGATCAAGAATCACAAAGTCAAACTTCATTAAATACCCATCCAAAGGAAAATTACTATAATGCCCTCATACATATCTTAATTCTCTTTGTTATCTCTTGCCCATTTTGGTAATTTCACATGCCCTAAAAAAAATATCTCCTCTTGCCTTGACCAACTCTTTTGACCAATGTATATGTTATATATATCACAATATACACAACATATAAACTTGTCTCTAAACCCTAAATTCTTTCCCAAAACACTTATACTTTTCTTTTCTCAATTTAAACCAACAATACAACAACAACAACAACAACAACAACAACAACAACAACAACATGCAAAACTTCTAGAGCATAAATGAGGATATTACAACACAAATTATTTTGGACTAATTAAATTATATTGGACCACACAAAATTTTTTTTGGACTTATTAAAATATATTGGACCGGACTGGGTCAAAAATTAAGGGTCTACAGTTTGTCCCCCTGCTTGTGCGATTTGAGACTTTAGTAAAAGAGAGTGAAAAGCAATAAGACTCAATTTTTGAGATGGTTGAGGTTTTGGGTTCTGGACCCGAGCTAAGTTTTGGACTTAAAAAAGATTCTAGGTTCTGGACCTAAGGATAATTTGGGTTCTGGACCAGAGCTAAGTTCTGAACTTAGAAAAGATTCTAAGTTCTAGACCTAACGATAATTTGGGTTCTGGACCTGAGCTAAGTTCTGGACTTAGAAAAAATTCTAGGTTCTGGACCTAATCAAAATTTGGGTTCTGGACCCGAGCTAAGTTCTGGACTTAGAAAAGATTCTAGGTTCTGGACCTAAGGATAATTTGGGTTCTGGACCCGAGCTAAGTTCTGGACTTAGAAAAGATTTTAGGTTCTGGACCTAAGGATAATTTGGGTTCTGGACCCGAACTAAGTTCTGGACTTATAAAAGATTCTAGGTTCTGGACCTAAGGGTATTTTGGGTTCTGGACCCGAGCTAAGTTCTGGACTTAGGAAAAGATTCTAGGTTCTGGACCTAAGAAAAATTTGGGTTCTGGACCCGAGCTAAGTTCTGGACTTAGAAGAGATTCTAGGTTCTGGACCTAAGGATAATTTGGGTTCTGGACCTGATCTAAGTTCTGGACTTAGAAGAGATTCTAGGTTCTATATCTAATGATAATTTGGGTTCTAGACCTGAGCTAAGTTCTGGACTTAAAAAGATTCTAGGTTCTGGACCTAAAGATAATTTGGGTGCTGGACCCGAGCTAAGTTCTGGACTTAAAAGAGATTTTTAGGTTCTGGACCTAAGGATAATTTGGACTCAAAAGACTTGGATACTCGATCCTAAACTAGGCTTGGATACTCGATCCTAACTGGATTTGGATACTCGATCCTAACTGGATTTGGATACTCGATCCTAAACTGGATTGGGATCCTCGATCCTAACTGGATTTGGATACTCGATCTTAATTTGGATTGGGATACTCGATCCTAAACTGGATTTAGATACTCGATCCTATCTCGATTTGGATACTCGATCCTAAATTGGATTGGGATATTCGATCCTAAAATAAATTGGGATGCTCGATCCTAACTAGATTTGGATACTCGATCCTAACTGGATTTGGATACTCGATCCTAAACTGGATTGGGATACTCAATCCTAACTGGATTTGGATACTCAATCCTAAATTGGATTGGGATACTCGATCCTAAAATAAATTGGGATGCTCGATCCTAACTTGATTTGATTTGGGTACTAGGACCCGTGACTGGGTACTTTGACTCGAGATTGAATTCAATTTGATTGACCTTTTATTAGTTGAGGATTTTGGCTTAACTTGTTGTTCCATTCTTTTGTTCATCCTTTCGCAAAAATTTAGCTATTTTTAGTTGGCCCTCATATCTTCTCCTTGCCCCTTGCATGCATAAACTTAAAAATTGAAAAGGAGAAACTTTGCCCCTTGTGTAGGCTCAAACCAAAGATTTTTTCCATGCAATCTTTGATTGATGTTTTTGTTGTCTAGTTCTTCGCACAAGCACGTATTTATTCTCTTTGCAAGATTACTAGAACTTTCTCAAGCAATGGGCTTTCCATGCCCCCCTAATTTGATATCTTCTTTTGATTCTTTACTTTGCAGGGTGTTTGCTGTTCATTTTGACAAGGAATAGACAATACAAGACAAGCAAATGCAATGTGATATGCTCATGTATGCATGATATGCATGAATAACACTTACAATGGTTCCATGACTCATAGACTGAGGTGATCAACAGAAGTGTTCTCATTGGTTCATTTCAGATGCTCGTTTAGGTCTTGCATTGGAATGATATAATGCTCCACATTTATGGCTTTTATCTTTAAGATGTTGAAAATATAAATAATGGAGGCCCCAAGCAGCAGAGATATATCCATTTCAAACTATGTTTCAATTGGTAGCTTCTTCATGACCTTGCCAATAATTATTTCCTCTACCCAATGTGTCCTTTGAGACTCTACAGTTCAACATACTCCCCTTAACTTGAAGGCTTTGCATGACAACATTTTTTTTTGAATTTTGAATTTTGAAATCAAATGTTGGCTTTGCCAAATCGATGTCAATGTACCTCAGGACTTGATTTTTTCAAATTAACATATATATAACATGACAACCCTAGTTACCATACTAAACTCAGGAATCATTTCTATTTAAGTAAGAATTGTTGCACTTCAGATAGGCAAATACACATTAATTGGCCAAAGGTCTCATTGAATTTAAATATTATCTACCTCATATGCATGCTTATTCAAACTATCTCCACTAATAGACTCTACCTACCAAGAGAGATCAACAGGTCTTTAATAGGCTTGAAATGGGGTCTATAAGGGACACTGGTTAAATAAAGGCCATTTGTAAGTTGGAGTCGTTGTGACACTATGGACAAACCCTCATACTATAAATTTCTTGTTGTAACTTTAGACAATTGGGAGAATCTTGCTAGACTCCAAATTTCTTCTATCTTCTTGGCATTAATCTGGATCTTGATTAGGATAGTTTTTGCCCTTGCAAAAAGTTTGGCACCCAAATTTGCTTCTTTTCTTCTTCTCCCTTTTCTTTCCTTTTATTTTTCTGATTCTTCTCTTTCTTTGAGCATTTTATCATTTTGTCCTTCTTCCTTGTAGGATTGTCAAGTATAGAACTTTCAAGAACTGAATGGTCTTTCTCCTCTTTCGTTGATTTTGATCGAATCTTTGGTTGGGTTGGACCAATTCAAGTCAAAATGTTCTTATGAACCAAATGGAAACCTTTTGCTGCTTTAGGTTAAAACGAACTCAGTTGGCTTTCTGAACCGCCTTTTGGGTTTTATTTTTCTTTTTTGCTTTTTCTTTTCTTCTTTTTTCTTCTTTTTTCTTTTCTTTTTTCTCTTTTCTTTCTTTTTTTTTCTTCTTTTTTTCTTTTCTTTTTCTTTTCTTTTTCTTTTCTTTTTCTCTTTTTTTTTGGTTTGGTTTGAGCTCTAAAATAGTTGTCTTGTTTGTACTAACTTGGGCTTCCAATAATGGATGAGTGGAGTAACATAAATCTTCTTTAACAGGGATAAATTATTTGTTACTCTAATGTTGTCTTGATATGTTGGAGATATTAGGAAAACTTCAACTACCCTTATGGTCTTGAGAACTTCAACTACCTTTATGGTCTTGATAACACCAACTATTTTTACAGTCTTGGCTATGCATTCCTTTCTTTGATCTTCTTGCCTCTTCACCTTAATGATCATAAGACTTGTTAAAAGTATCACAATAGCTCAGGGTAGGTTGTTGAGGTTATATGCCAATGAAAAGAAAGCTAAAAATTTTATGAAGGCTCAAAGGTACAACTAGGGATTGATATTTAATAGGGTGAATACTAGTTGTTGGCTAACCAAACAATGCCTAGATCATTTCTCTCTTAAATAAGCAGAGTTTAATTTTGCCTCAAAAGTATGTCTAAGCATGTTCTAAGAATGACTAGGACCTAGACAAAGATAATTATGCAGGAGCCCTCTCTAAGTAAGCATACACAATTCAATGCTATAGAGCAATTCCCTCACCTAGTAAAGTCATTCAAGTCATGATGCATAAATATATTAATTCATGAATTATCAGATTCTTCATTGGTTAAGCACAAAAATGAACAAAGACCAACAAAAATTTTGATTCAAATAATTTTAAATTTGAAAAACACGATAGTTCCAATTAAATATTAAAGAAAGTAAAATCGAAAAGCAATATTCAAGCTAAGGAAAGTTCATTGAGTTTAAGCTTCTTTTCCTTTATCATCTTCAATATTTCCATCTTAAAAGGAGGATAAGACAAAATCTTCTTCGAATCCTTTTCCCACCATAAAGGTTGCTGGTGGTGGTACTCTTCCAAATTTAGGCAAAGGGTTTTTCTTGGTATTAGGCTTATCCGGCTTGGGTAGCTTGCCACTATCAATCAAATCTTGGATCTCATGCCTTAGACGAGCACATTTATCTGTTTCATGCCCTTACATTTGATGAAATTGACAGAAGGCCTTGGCATTGAAGTTTTGTGGCAGTGAATTATGTAGCGGTCGAGGAGCTAATGGCTGTAACAAACCTTTCTTTTGCAGCTTGCTAAAAACCCAAGATAATGGTTTCCCAAATTCAGAAAGCTGCCTCATTCCTCTTTGACTAGTGGCATTAACATCAACTTCTTTTTGTGTGCTTTGATTTCCTGTAACATCCGTGATTTTGGAGAAATTAAATAAGTACTTGGAGATATAAATTGTATATACTCAATATATATATCTAGAGTATATATAACACATATATAAGGTATATTAATTGTATATGTTGGATTAATACATTACATACTTAATATTTAATACACATATAAGGTACATTTGATGTGTATATAAGATACACATTATTTGTGCATATGTGTAATATCCCAAATTTTTGAAAAGTTCTAATTTTTGAAAATTTGACAAAATAAATTATAATTTAAATGGATAAATTAAATTAATGGTTTTAAATAAAAAAATGAAGGGGTTTTAAATGAAAAAGTGGATAATATATGTGATATATATGTAAAATATACATAACATATAAAAATCAACACTTTTTAAAAGAAAAGTCAAAGTAAAAGGGTATTTTGGTAATTAAATCTCAAAAATTTAAAATTAATAAAATAATTCAAAAATAAATTATTTTTGAATGGAAGAGAGAATTTAGGACTTTTAGTTTATTAAATAAATAATTAAATAATTAATTATTAAATTATTTTAATATATATATATATATGGTTTAAAATTAAAGGGTGAAAGGAAAGAAAAATAAAAAAAAAATAAAGTCTTCTTCTTCTTCTTTCCTTCAAGGCCGAATTTCATGGCTTCAAGAGAGTGATTTGCTTCTTCTATACTCCAAAAATTGAAGAGATTTTAAGGATTCAAGTGGAGTTTTAGAAGTTTCTTCATCAATTGGTAAGCTTTCTTACCAAATTATCAAATTCTATGGAAAAGTATGTTATGTAAATTTTGGAATTCTATAGTAGCATGATTTAATTGCTTAATTGGATATGAATGAATTTGTTTTGATTGGTTATTAATGATTTTAAGGTTGGATTAAAGAAATGGTTGTTTGGGTAAGATTGGTGAAGAGAGAGAATTTAGGGTTATGTAATTTTTGGGGTTTTGAAATCATGGTTTTTAATTGTGTAAATTGATTCCAAATGAGTTTTTTTGATACATAAACAAGTATTTTAAAATCAAATATTCGATTTGGTTGTGTTTGGTTTGAGTTTGAGAATGGAAGTGGAGATTTAGGGTTTTGGAAAAGTGATTTTCAAAAGTGGTTGAATTGTGTGATTTTATTTGTTTAAGCATGTTGTTTAGAGTTAAATGTGATGAATATAAGCTTGAAATGAGTAATGGATTGTGTTGGAATGGAAAACCTTCAATGGGGGAAGGTTATGCCATTTTTGAGATTTTGTGTATAAGAGTGTATTGTTATAATTTAAATGATTTAAATGTATTAAAATATATTTTTAATGATATTAATAAACTTAAAACACTAATTTAAATGGCTTGATATGGTTTTTCAAAGTTAAAGTGAGGTGAAGCTTAATTTTGGGATTTGGTTTAGAGTGATGTTTAATCATGGTTTCATGCTGAGAATACCTTAGAATATGATATTAAATGATTATGTATGATCACATTTGGTATAGGCATTGAGGGAGGTTGATTTGCTTCATCCAAGTGGTGAAGGGCAAGTTGGAAGGATAGGATTGGAGGTTGTATTAAGCTTGCTTTGGGTTGCTAGTAGAGGTATGTACAAACTTTGAGTATAATGTTTATATTTGGATGACATTTGGACTTAACACATTTTGGTTGAAAAATGTGTTAAGCTACTTGGTTCATTGATTGAGTATGAATAATGTGCTATGACATTTGTAATGTCATATATGTGTTAAATGCATTGTGAAAAGCCATTGATAATGGCTAAATTGTGTAAAGTGTGAAATATGCATATTATGTGAAAATACCCAAAGTAATTGGGTAATGTGTTGTGAATGCAAAAATGAGAGATGTAGAATAATGAAATTAATTGATATTGATAAAAATGAGAAAAAAAATGAGAAAATAAAGCAATGAGCCTAGTTTGATTATGAGAAATAAAATGAGAAATGAATTGTGAAAGTATTTGATAATGAGATAAATGAATTAATTTTGTGCCTAGTATGTTATTCAATTTTCAGAGTTCTGGGTTTGGCGGCATGCCTATGAATTGCTGGGCCGGTGAAAAGACCGGGTCGTAAGCCGAGCCCAGCTAATAAATGATAAATATGATGTTTTTGGGGTGAAAAGACTGGGTCGTAATCCTCAAAAACCGTAGCAGTCTAGCCGGGTTGAGGACCAAGATATTAGGGCATAAGGGTCTAGCAGGGTTGAGGTCCAAGAGACTGGGGTTATTACATTATCCATGGATATATATATTGCCTACGGGCTAGACACATGGTGTCATTATGGACCAAAGCAGTAACTCTGAAATTTGAATAGCATATTAGATCCTTTTTGGGCCCATGCTTGTCTTTGCTTTAATGTGAATTATGAATTGTGATACAATTGAGCAATATAATGTTATGAGTTATGAGTATGAAATATTTGAAAAATATAATAAAGTGAAATGATGTGACCTCTATATGCATTGTGTATAGGCATTACCTTACATTTTTATTATTATCATAGTTTGTGCCACTAGGCTTTGGCTTAGCGCGATTGTAATTAGTCGCGCAGGTGTCATGGACGTTTTGGTAGAGCCAGAGAGTTTTACTAGACCTGGTCAGGTCTAGGTTTGTATTTATTGAGCTTGAAGAGTTGTTTTGGGTACATCAAGATCAGAGCCAGCATGTACATTTTTGATATTATGTATGTTATGATATGTTTTTGAAGCATATATTGTAAATTGTAAAGAATGATTTGAATAATTTTGTTTAAGATGGGATTTTATATATAATGTTGATATATATATATACCTATATATAAGTATTTTGAGAAAATATGGAGAAATTGAGAGGTATTGGTGAATTGATTTTATTTGGAGTGTTTGTTTTATGCAGGTTGTGTTTTGTTGAATTTTGGAAACGTTTAAATTACAAACAAAACTCTAGCGAATTTTTCCCAGAGATTTTCATATAAAATATTTATTTTGGATTCCTATAACAAGCAAAGAATATTTATATACTATTTATTTTATATATTAGTATTTGAAATCTTAAAACAGAAATGTAAAAATTATTATTAAATCGGTCTGTGACATTTTTATACCATATATGGTTATTTTACATATGCTGAAAATATGTATTGTACGTATATAGGGTATAAGGGTGTTACATTTATTTTGGTATCAAAGCCTAGGTTTGAGGTTCTCGACCTAGGTGGGATGATAGAGAGAGAAAATTGGAATAAAAAAATGATTTTTCAATTGTAATGCATGCATTGGCACTGGCAATTTATCTGATCCCTGATGTGGCAATGTCCATTTGATATAATGGATATCAGTTGAGATGGTGTCTGGGTTGCATAGATCAAAGTGGCGCAGTGGAAATATCATTCTAGAGATTATGGATTAAGAATTTTTGGAACTTTTATTTAAAATTTAAAATTTATAGCTGATTCAATTGATAAATAAGTGAAATTAGAAAAACAATCTAGGAAATAATTTAAGATATAAAAATAAAAGTTTTGAGAAATGAGCATGATAGTTACAGAAAATTTTATAGATGTACTGCAAAGTGATATTGTCAGAATTGTTGGACAAATCTTGAAATATTGGATGAGTTTGAACATTTAATAGAAAGTTTTTCTATATGTTAGAATCCAAATGTATAAAAGTTTATAAATTTTAAAGATGGATCTCTAATTAAGAAAAATAGAAGAACACAGATTGTTAGAGAAATTTTAGCAACTCAGAATCTGAACAAATTGAAAAACAAAATAAATCTAGAAACTATGGTAAACCAACCCAGAAAAATATAAAATTTTACAAAAAATATCATATTTATTCCTATAACATATGGTTAAAATTTCATGAATTTTTATTAAGGTTTGATACCTGAAAAAAATGGACAACCAGGTGCTGGCAGAGAAATTATTAAAGAGAAATTCTCTGATTTTGGAAGATTTAATTTTTAAATATATTAAATCAACTTGAAAAAAAATCTAAAACTTTAAATATAAGTCCATATATGTGTCAAGTGAACATGGATACAAGTTTACAATCTTTTATAAAGAATTGGTAAGGAATATAAAAATTAAAAGTGAGATTGACATGAAACTGAGGAAGTCATGCAGTTTTGCGCAAGTAAGTAATAAATTAATTTTATGAGACAAATGAATGAAGAAAATTATAAAACTTTATATGCATATGGGTATAAGTATAGAAGGAATATGGAGTTTTTAATAATTTTCAACAAAGAGTTCATAATTAAAATCAAAGAGTGAAATCATATATGATAGCAAATTATTTATTATGGAACAATGATGCATAATTTAGGGTTGAGTGTGTAAAATTAAAGTATCTAAATGGATGATATTAATTAGTGTAAGGAAATGAATTAGTGTTGTTTAAAAGTAAATGTTATGATCTTAAAATTGAGAATGTGATATGGGTGAGATTTGGTGAGGTTCATGTTGTTGGTTGTAATATATGAAATTTGAATTTTTGAAATGGGTTTCCATAATTGTGAAAGTGATGTGTTTTGATGTTATATTAATATAAAAATAATGTTTATAAAGTTAGCTCTTGAAAGTGAGATTAATAGAATGAAGTTTAAGTAAAATAGTAAATTGGAAATTTAGAGTTGTAAGGGAACTTCTATGAGGATTGTTTAGATATTGATAGTTTAATGTTTAATAAGCATGAGAGTAATTTTGAATGAGTAATGTTACTTATAAAAGTACTAACTAAGGTGTTATGTGGTTGATAATATAGAAATTTATTATGAAATAAAGGGAAATGATTAAGCAAGTGAAAATGAGTTACTTTAGTTAATTGAATTGGAAATGATGAAAATGGATATGAAAGGTGTGATCAATGCAAAAAAAAAATGTGAGAGAGATGTCATATTGGAAACGTGACTAAGATTTATGTGAAGTGTTAGAAAAAAATATATATAATAAGAAACTTATTTAAGAGATGGGCAATTGAATAAGGAAGATGTTAATTATGTTGTGGTCAGAGTGTGTATATATGTTGAATTGATGAATAACCTAAGTAATGTCAAAAGAATGAGAAATGATAATGTTCTCTGAAAGGTGATAAATGTTAACTTTGTATAGGTTGTATGTAAAAGAGGAATTGAGTATAATTGTATGATTTGTGTGATGAGATTTTTTTTTCTATATGAACACAAATATGATATGTAAGAAAATGTGGAAAGTAAGTCACATTGTGATTATGACTTACGAAGGTATATGTGGATGATTAAAAAAAATGTTATCGAGTGTTTACTACCTTATACAAATACGTGTCTGGTGATATTGAGAATGATATTGCATGTATTAATAGACCTAAGAGAGATTAGGTCTTGACCTGCGTAGAGTTAGGTCATGTGATGAATTGAGATTGAGAATGGACCCGAACAGAGCTGGACGATGAAATTGTTATTTTAACAACTGAACTTCATGATTGTATAGTGTTTTGGGCCTAAAGTATATGCGTATAAATAAGAGATTGTAAAGAAAAAAGGAAAGTATAATGAAGAAAGTATGGAAGTGAAAAAAAAAATGAATGAAAATTTTTATAAGAGATAGATTAGAAATGGAATAATAATGGAAATTGTGTAAATTAGCATATGAACGAATGTGTATATGTAAGAGATGTTAATGATAATATTGTTGAAACATGAGTTAGGCTAATGATGATCAAGTGATCAAGAGTAAATTGCTTTGGAACAGAGTTGAAAAATGTTAACTTTTTGTGTATCAAAAGATTAGAAAATGAATATGTGATTTTTGCAACACGAACTTAACATTGTGATTGGAAATATTTGAAGAAGAATGATAGAAGGGCATTATTTATTTATAAGCCACAGATGTGACCATTATTATGGCATGACCGTTGGATAGTTTTGGTGAGATTGATAGTTATGCTTCAAGAAACATGGTCAAGACTTATGGTTTGCATAGTTCTATCTTATAATTTTATACTAGAAATTTGTTTATAGTTATAGAAAGTGTGGAAACATAATAGAATTGTAAAAATATGATGAGCTTTAAATGATGTATAAGAAAAGTGATTTGTGTAAATAGGGTAACTATAAGTAATGTGAGAAAATGGTAAATGAAAGGAATTATGAAATGTGAGTAAGAGTTATAATAAATGTGTTTGAAAGTGGTATAAAATGAATAAGTTGATGAAAATGATGTGTAAAGTAAATGAGACTAGGGGAAGTGAATATTATCTGTAATGATGAATTCGAAGAGAATTAAAATTTGAGAATAAATTTGACCTAATAGAATTAGGTCATGAATTGAAAACAAATTGATGAATTTAAAATAGACAAAAGGTTGGTCAGAATAGAATAAGGTTGTGATGGTCATATTATGATAGTTAGATCAATTGATCCGAAATGTAATAAGTTTACAAGTATTTATTGAAATTCAATGTGTGTAGTTGTATTAAGAATATGCAAGCTATATGATAATGTGCATAATACAGCGTTTTGATATGTATATGCATATGAAAGGAGCTAAGTTATATTAGTTTCAAATAATTATAAGAGAAAAGTGTTAGTTATAGTATAATTGGGAAGAATTTTAATAAGGAAATAAGATTTTGTTGTTGTATAATGGTGATGTTAAATTAATATGTGGTAATTGTATAAAGAGTAGGATCAAAGTGAAGATGTGTAAAATTATTGTGTTAAGATAAAAGTTATTAACATTTGAATTTAAGGTGATGAGAGTATATTTTTAAGATAATGAAGTGATCAGATATCTTGAGTGCAATAGGTGTGTGGTGTATATATATTAAGGAGATGAACTAATTTTGTCTAATGACAATTCGATTGAAGATATAATAATCTGTTGTGACTGTTTGAGCAAATAGACAATATAATGATGTGTTAGGGAATGGTAAAAAGGAAATTAAGAATGAACATAAGGGGGAGAATAGAAATTATGTAATTTGAAAAAATAATGATTTGGATGATTAATTACTATACTGGATAATTTCGAGGATGAAATTATTTAAGGGGGAGAAAATTGTAACATCCGTGATTTTGGAGAAATTAAATAAGTATTTGGAGATATAAATTGTATATACTCAATATATATATCTAGAGTATATATAACATATACATATGTATATTAATTGTATATGTTGGATTAATACATTACATACTTAATATTTAATACACATATAAGGTACATTTGATGTGTATATAAGATACACATTACTTGTCCATATGTGTAATATCCCAAATTTTTGAAAAGTTCTAATTTTTGGAAATTTGATAAAATAAATTATAATTTAAATGGATAAATTAAATTAATGGTTTTAAATGAAAAATGAAGGGGTTTTAAATGAAAAAGTGGATAATATATGTGATATATATGTAAAATATACATAACATATAAAAATCAACAGTTTTTAAAAGAAAAGTCAAAGTAAAAAGGTATTTTGATAATTAAATCTTAGAAATTTAAAATTAATAAAATAATTCAAAAATAAATTATTTTTGAATGGAAGAGAGAATTTAGGACTTTTAGTTTATTAAATAAATAAATAAATAATTAATTATTAAATTATTTTAATATATATATATGGTTTAAAATTAAAGGGTGAAAGGAAAGAAAAATAAAAAAAAATAAAGTCTTCTTCTTTTTCTTTTCTTCAAGGCCGAATTTCATGGCTTCAAGAGAGGGATTTGCTTCTTCCATACTCCAAAAATTGAAGAGATTTTAAGGATTCAAGTGGAGTTTTAGAAGTTTCTTCATCAATTGGTAAGCTTTCTTACCAAAATTTCAAATTCTATGGAAAAGTGTGTTATGTAAATTTTGGAATTCTATCGTAGCATGATTTAATTGCTTAATTGGATATGAATGAAGTTGTTTTGATTGGTTATTAATGATTTTAAGGTTGGATTAAAAAAATGGTTGAGTTTGGGTAAGATTCGTGAAGAGAGAGAATTTAGGGTTATGTAATTTTTGGGGTTTTGAAATCATGGTTTTTAATTGTGTAAATTGATTCCAAATGTGTTGTTTTGATACATAAACATGTATTTTAAAGTCAAATATTGGATTTGGTTGTGTTTGGTTGGAGTTTGAGAATGGAAGTGGAGATTTAGGGTTTTGGAAAAGTGATTTTCCAAAGTGGTTGAATTGTGTGATTTTATTTGTTTAAGCATGTTGTTTGGTATTAAATGTGATGAATATAAGCTTGAAATGAGTAATGGATTGTGTTGGAATGGAAAACCTTCAATGGGGGAAGGTTATGCCATTTTTGAGATTTTGTGTATAAGAGTGTATTGTTATAATGTAAATGATTTAAATGTATTAAAATATGTTTTTAATGATATTAATAAACTTAAAACACTAATTTAAATGGCTTGATATGGTTTTTCAAAGTTAAAGTGAGGTGAAGCTTAATTTTGGGATTTGGTTTAGAGTGATGTTTAATTATGGTTTGATGTTGAGAATACCATAGAATATGATATTAAATTATTATGAATGATCACATTTGGTATAGGCATTGAGGGAGGTTGATTTGCTTCATCCAAGTGGTGAAGGGCAAGTTGGAAGGATAGGATTGAAGGTTGTATTAAGCTTGCTTTGGGTTGCTAGTAGAGGTATGTACAAACTTTGAGTATAATGTTTATATTTGCATGACATTTGGACTTAACACATTTTGGTTGAAAAATGTGTTAAGCTACTTGGTTCATTGATTGAGTATGAATAATGTGCTATGACATTTGTAATGTCATATATGTGTTAAATGCATTGTGAAAAGCCATTGATAATGGCTAAATTGTGTAAAGTGTGAAATATGCATATTATGTGAAAATACCCAAAGTAATTGGGTAATGTGTTTTGAATGCAAAAATGAGATAGGCAGAATAATGAAATGAATTGATATTGATAAAAATGAGAAAAAAAATGAGAAAAGTAAGAAAAATAAGAAAGATGTGAAAAATGAGAAAAATGAGAAAAAAATTTGAAAATAAAGCAATGAGCCTAGTTTGATTATGAGAAATAAAATGAGAAATGAATTGTGAAAGTATTTGATAATGAGATAAATGAATTAATTGTGTGCCTAGTATATTATTCAATTTTCAGAGTTATGGGTTTGGAGGCATGCCTGTGAATTGCTGGGCAGGTGAAAAGATCGGGTTGTAAGCCGAGCCCAGCTAATAAATAATAAATATGATGTTTTTGGGGGTGAAAAGACTGGTCATAAGCCTCAAAAACCGTAGCAATCTAGCCGGGTTGAGGACCATGATACTGGGGCTAAGGGTCTAGCCGGGTTGAGGTCCAAGAGACTAGGGCTGTTACATTATCCATGGATATATATATTGCCTACAGGCTAGACACATGGGGTGTCATTATGGACCAAAGCAGTAACTCTGAAATTCGAATAGCATATTTGATCCTTTTTAGCCCCATGCTTGTCTTTGCTTTAATGTGAATTATGAATTGTGATACAATTGAGCAATATAATATTATGAGTTGTGAGTATGAAATATTTAAAAAATATAATAAAGTGAAATGATGTGACCTCTTTATGCATTGTGTATTGGCATTACTTTACATTTTTATTATTATCAAAGTTTGTACCACTAGGCTTCATCTTAGCATGATTGTAATTCGTCGCGCAGGTGTCATGGACGTTTTGGTAAAGCTGGAGAGTTTTACTAGACCTGGTCAGGTCTAGGTTTGTATTTATTGAGCTTGAAGAGTTATTTTGGGTACATCAAGATCAGAGCTAGTTGTCAGCATGTACATTTTTGATATTATGTATGTTATGATATGTTTTTGAAGCATATATTGTAAATTGTAAAGAATGATTTGAATAACTTCGTTTAAGATGGGATTTTATATATAATGTTGATATATATACCTATATATAAATATTTTGAGAAAATATGGAGAAATTGAGAAGTATTGGTGAATTGATTTTATTTGGAGTGTTTATTTTATGCAGGTTGTGTTTTGTTGAATTTTGGAAACGTTTAAATTACAAATAAAACTCTAGCGAATTTTTTCCAGAGATTTTCATATAAAATATTTATTTTAGATTCCTATAACAAGCAAAGAATATTTATATACTATTTATTTAATATATTAGTATTTGAAATCTTAAAACAGAAATGTAAAAATTATTATTAAATCGGTCTGTGACATTTTTATACCATATATGCGTATTTTACATATGCTGAAAATATATATTGTACGTATATAGGGTATAAGGGTGTTACATTTCCAGACTGGTAATTTCCTTTCTCATTCCTTTTTATTGAAAAGCGATTCTTCTCCCTTTCCCACTCTTCAATTTGCAGACCAACTTGGAGAAGATCTTTGAAATCACGGATGAGTGTATGAGACATCCTTTCATGAAGACTAGGCAGGATGCCTCTCACAATCATCCTTATTTGGTTAGATTCATCGGGCCTTTTCTTGAGCAAAGCAACCTTGTTTCTCCATCTCTTCACATAATCCACAAAATTCTCATTCAACCTTTGCCTAATGGACTCTACTTCCATTAAGGTAACTTCCATCTCGACATTATATCCATATTGCTGGATGAAGGCTTTGTAAAGCAGATCCCAACTCTTTTGTGTTCCATTATCTAAGGTATTGAACCAATTTTGGACAACAGGGTCCAATGAGAGCATAAAGTACCTTAGAGTTTGAGCCTTAGTAGCTCGGACAGACTGCATGGCAGTGATATACTGCTTCACATAGAGATGAGGATTTTCGGTTCCATCAAATTTCGCAAAAGATGGCATCTTGAACTTGTACGGGACTTCTTCATCTAGCTCAAATAATTTGTCAACTTTAGACATTTTCTCAATTTTCAGTTTCTTCTCAAATTTCTTTTCTAAATCAGCAATCATCTTTTCAACATCAGAAATTTCAGTTTTCTCCATAGTTGACCTTTCAACAACCTTCGGTTCTTTCTTCTTGTGTTGAGGATCTTGGTAGTATTGAGCATAATCATCATCATCATCAATGATCATCTTTTCATCATCAAAAACTACTTCACCGACTTTGGTCTTCCCTTTTTCCTTTGGCTTATTAGTGCTAGCAGTTGCTTCGGCATGATTTTCTAAAATTGCAGTCAGTTGGTTCTTCATGGTCTCAGCTAGGGCCTCTTTTATTTATTCCATTTTGGCATTGATGGCCTCATCCACCATTCTTTGAATTTGTTCGGGATCCATTATTTTTAGTGAGCAAGTGATTGAGTCTTTGCTAGATACTTCGTCTGCAGCGTAGGTCAGATTGTTGTAAGCTTTTAAACTATCATAATCCAGGGCTGTGAGCCAGAGACGACCAATGATATGAGATGCAAATGTATGTATGTATGCATGTATGCACAAACAATTAACAAACAAGGACAAATAGGACATTCCTTCCAACCTTATAACATCCACACACGAATGGCGAGTCTCTTTTCCTATGTACATGGTTAACAAAATACCAACATGGGGTACTTTGTTTTCGAATATTTCCCTCGGATGTTTCAACCAATATTTATATTTTCAAAAATGGAAATCAATTTATGATAATTCCCATTAATTAGGTTTTAATCCATTTAACCAACTAATATAGCTTTTATGGTATATTGGATTAAAACTAAATTAAGAGGTTTATTATAGATAGATTTCTCACTTGAAAAAGGTAACTAATGATTCATGCCAAAACAAGCCCATGATTAATTTATTCTCAGTGTAAACTAGGCTCACAATTAATTTTTGGTATTTCGTAATTGACCTAAATAATTTGTAAGCTCTTTTGGATGAAAATAATTTTGTTTCTAAGCCCATTGTAAAAAGATTTTAGAAAAAATGGATTTTGGGCTTAGTACTTAGGTTATGAGCAACAGAATTTTTTTTTATTTTGTTTTTAGAAAAGTTCTATGTCCAAAGACTATCTTGAAAAGTTTTGAAAATAGCTTTGGTCTTTTGGATTTTAAAGAAAAATGTACTTAGGTCAAATTAGAAAAAGAGCAAACCAAATAAGCCATGATTTAAACCAAGATAAATTAATCATAGTCAAACAACATGAATTTGGGGTAAAACCTAAGGAAAGTAATTAGGCCAATTACATGAAAAAGGCTTAGGTTCCCATAGCAAGTATATACCAAAAGGTACTAGGCTATGAGTGGTTATGCCATGCTCGATCTCCATACCTTGAGTGAAAGTATGGTATCCCTTACATAACACAACACAGGTAACACAGGCGTCCTAACTCACGCACACGATGTAATCTAATATGATGCAATGGATAATATTTTTATAAGAAAGAATTAAGTAATATAAAGACCAACGGAATCAACTTCTCTTGTCTCCAGTGGAGTCGCCACTGTGAGTGGAGATTTTCGCCCCCACTCCCGGTGGAATGGTTCTTGCGACTTCGGCACTGTTTAGGCTCAGGGCCTTAGAGAACATGGACCTAAGTCTGAAGAAAATGAAGTCGCCACCCGGACAGGTTGGGAAAAAGAAAGGGGTGGATGACTCGATTCCTAAGGAATCCCCAACCCCCTAATGGGTTTGGAAAGTTGGGTGCGTGTGGGGAAGGTGAGAAATGGCCCAGCATCCCCACAACTCCCGGTTCATTGAAACCGGCCTCCTTTACAGGTCTTAATATTATAAAATTATAAAGTATAACAATATTATCCATATTACATGCAACAATTGAAATAAAGCATCGATATATTGAAAATCAAAACAATGTCCAAGCAAAACAAATAAATGGACACCCATCCAAAGATGGAAACATGCCCTTACATAATCCATGCCTAAATAGGACACCCACCGAAAGGTAGAAACATGTCCTTTACATTGGTCTAAAATATAAAAACAATTTAAATTAAATGGTATTTAACTAATGAGGTACCCACAAAGTGAAAACATACCTCTTACAACATTTGGAAATTTAAATAAATCGATAAAGTAAATAACCATTCATCATAAATAAATCATTCACCAAAGATATTAAACATCAATCAAAATATAAACATTCATCCATGATAATTTAAATAAATCAAGTGTTGAACTTAAATAAATTAAAGCATATAAAATAAATCAAAGCATATAAAGAACTACACAATCAAATCTAAAAGTAAATGAAGTAATTCTAGATACAAATTAGGGTTACTGTTTCTCATTTAAAGTTCTTTAATCAATATTTAGGGTTTTGGAATTTATTGGTTTAAGCTACTGTAAGTTTCAAGGGAATTAAAATGGATTAAGGTTTTTATGATTTAAGGGATTGATAAGGTTCTTTGATTAACCAAATTAGGGTTTGAGGGTAAAATCATGAAATTAGGGTTTGGATATTAAAACATTATGTTTATGATTTACGGTTACTGGATTATTATTTTGGATTTACTATATTGGGTTTGAATGTTTTAGGTTTATAAAGTTTTAAGGTTTTAAGGGAATTAGGGTTTAAGAAAACTAGGGTTTAAGGTTAGCTAATTTGGGGTTACTGTCTTTGGTTTTGAAGTTGAATTAGGGTTTTTAGTGTTTCGGAGAATGTATTTGATTTTAGAATTTGGAAAAACAATTTACAGTTTATGAAGCTTTATGTGATTTTTAGAAATTATAAAGTGAGTTTGAGTTTGGATATTTAACAAAACATTTGGAATTTTGGAAAAGAATTAGGAGAAAACTTGTAATATCCCAAAGTATACCCTAAAAGTTTTAGAGTATTTATTGTTGTATTTGGATTAAGTGTATTTATTTTAGTGGAAAGAGAAGAGGTAATGAGGAAAGTGTATATGTTGTATATATTGAGATATATACAACATATACAAGTCAAAAGAAGTGAAAAGTCAAAGAAAGAGTTAATTTTTATTAATTAAATATAAGGAAATTAATTAAATGGGAAATTGGAGTGAGTGGAAGTGGATAGAGATATTTTAGAATATTTTAATATTAAATGCTTGGAGGAGAGGGTTTTGAGGAAGAGAGTCGACTATGCTTTCTTTGTTTTCTTCTTTCCTTCTTTCTTCTTCGTGGCTCATTGTCTTTCCTTTTCTTTTTCTTTTCTTTTGGCCGGCACTCCATAGCAAGAGAGCAAGAGAGAGATTTGATCTTCCAAACTCAAGATTGAAGGAAGTTTTCAAGTGATCAAGTTGGAAATTTAAGAGTTTCTTCATCTTTGGTAAGTTTTCCACTTGATTCTTTGATTTTCTTTGCGTTTGTGAGTTGAGGTTGTGGTTGATATGTGTTTGTTTGATTGTGGTGTGTTTAAGAGTGTTTGGTTTAATTGATTTTGGATTTTGGGGTTGGATTAAAGGAAAGAGTAAGATTGTTGGAAGAGTAAGTGTTGTGGTTGTGTTTTGGGTTTGTGGTGATGATTATGATTTGTGTTTGATGTATGTTTTGAGTTGTTTTGGTGTTTTTGCAAGTTTGTTATGGTTTTTAAGTGTGTTTAATTAAGTTTGTTTGAAGTGGAAAATGGTGGAAGAAAGAGGTTTGTTGGATGTGTTGTTGTTGTTGCCGGAATATGGATTTTTGGCCTGACACGCCCATGAGCATGGCTAGGTCTTTAGGCGTGTCAATGGTTCTGTATTCTTGGATGGGTGACACGAGCAATGACACGCCCATGTCACTGAACATGTCACAGCTTCTGTGTTGAGCAATGACACGACCATGTCACAGCTTCTGTGTTGTAATAGTATTGACACATCCAGTGACACACCCATATCACTGAGCGTGTCATAACTACTGTGTTGGTGAAGGTTTGACACGGCCATGAACACGCCCATGTTGTTGGACGTGTCAATGTTTCTGTGAGATAGAATGTATTACACGTTCAGTGACACGCCAGTGGTTCTGAGCGTGTCAAAGCTTCTGTTGTAACACCCTGATACTCCATATAAGTACTATACATATACCTAGTATACATACAATACGTATATAAAGTATAAGAATGTTACTTTTAGATTCAATTTAAAAAAAACCTTTATCCAAGTTCATCAAATTATACATTAATTTAAAACACATTTACAAAAGTCAGTATTCTTATTTATCAAAACTTCATTCATCCATATGAATATATATATTAACTCAAAAATACAATATAATTTAAAATTACACATGTATGCATCACCTTCTAGTTGGTCTCGAGACACCCTTACCCTTCTCGTGGCATAACAGCTAGACTTCCCGATCAACCGCATACATACCTGCGCGATTAAACATCCGCGCTAAGCCCGAAAGCTTAGTAGTACAAATAAATACTAAAACACATTTTACCATAAGAATCATACCTTATATTTTTAGCATTATGTTTTATGGTTCTCTTACCACGTTTTCCTTTCTCAATGCATTCTTCATATGTTCCCACTAATTTCACAATTATTATACATAATTATATAAAGCCTTTACAACGCAGTACTTTCCCTTTCTATCTCATATGCATATAAACATACATCATTTCAACCAAAATACCATTCAACGACCTATTCAACACCTTTATGAAAGCAATTCTCACACATTCCTTATTCATATATATATTCTACACATCATACTATATTTTTATAAAATCATATATCAACAAAGTCCCTCAAACATATTCACCTTCAATACATCAATGCACATATTGCAAAATCATACTTTATAACATTATTTTATCCACAATTCATCAGACATGAATCATACTTCCAATAAAGGCAGTTATAGATCTCATTACTCATTTATTTCAACATTTGAATATCACATTGACAACAAAGACAGACTCGGGCCCAAACAACACACTAATATGTTATTCAAAGTTCAGAGTTACTGCTTTGGTTCATAATCACAATAATCAAGCCCGTAGACATCATGTATCAATAACTCTATCCATGGATAGTGTAACAGACCCAGTCTCTTGGACCATCAACTCCACATGAGGAGATCCTCAACCCGGCAAGACTGTTACCTGTAACAGACCCAGTCTCTTGGACCATCAACTCGACTAACCTCGAGGAGATCCTCAACCCGGCAAGACTGTTACCAATTATATATCTCATAATCATAATTATCATAGTGTAACAGACCCAGTCTCTTGGACCTCATTTCATCTCAAATTAAAGAGATCCTCAACCCGGCAAGACTGTTACCTTTCATTTTATAGGCATGCCTCCAAACCCAGAACTCTGAAATTGAATAACACATTAGTTACACAATTCATTTATTATTTCATTATCCATCTCATTCTCAATTGAATCATAATCTAGGCAAACATGCCTCATTTATCACAATTGAATCATCATAGCCAATCACAATGGCTTTACATCACATTTGTGTTATAATAGCCAATGACAATGGCTTCATATTTCATTTGAATCATCATAGCCAATGACAATGGCTTCTCATTTCATTTGATTTCAATTCTCATTTCATCTTTCATCACAACATCACATCTTTCACATAACACATTACAATTTACAAAGTTCACAATACATAAAACATAACATTGTTCATATAGTATCTTAAACATCATTGTTATCATCATATCACATTGATCAATTCATCACTCAACAATACATAATCAATGGCATTGCACATACCTTTTTCCATGATCATTATATCTTCCACATTTCCTATATCATCATTGTTATATACAAAACAATTTACATTATACATGAATATAGAATCTTCTATATACATTTGGTTGGATCATTATTGTTTTAAGTGTGTTTAGGTATAAAAGATCTCTGAAGATCCAACAATGTATGAAGAACAAATAACAAACACCCAAGCTAACACCCTCAAGGGACACGGCCAAGCTTGTGGCCGTGTCTCTCAATCCAAACATCCAGTAGAAAACACGGTCAAAGGACACGGCCAAGCCAGTGGCCGTGTCTCTCAATCCAATTCAAGCAGTAGCAAACACGGGCAGTGGACACGGCCAAGCCAGTGGCCGTGTCTCTCAACACAACAATCCAGTAGCAGACACGGGCAAGGGACACGGCCGTGTCTCTCCAAAAATCATCCAACATGGCCGAGTTTGCCCTAACTTGGCCGTGTCTCTCATGACTTGGCCGTGTTCTTCAATGAATTAAAGGCCAAACACTTCCAAATTCATCTAACCCAAACCCAACCTCAACATTTCATCATTTACCTCACAATTTTCTCAACTTATCATCACTTAAATATCAATTCAACATCTTTACATACTTCACTCTTTCATTATCTTCACTTTACACACTAATTATACCAAACATAACCTCAATCCACAAGAATTCAAAACAAGAAGATAAGAATTTAGATATATACATATAATCAATAAAATCAACTCAAAAGGGAGTACTTACTTGAATAGCTTGCTAAATCTTCAATATCCACTTGCAAACATCTTGATATCCTTAATCTTTGGTGTAACTAGAAGCAAAATCATCTTTCTCTTTCTAGCTTCTCTCTCTCTCTCTCTCTCTCTCTCTCGTTTACAAAGGAAAAGAAGAAGCAGAGGAAGAAAGAACGTTCTCGTTCTTTCTTTCGTTTCTCTCATATATATATATATATATATAATAATAATAATAATAATAATAATAATAATAATAATACTTAATATTTCTCAAATAACCTCCACCACACATAATTTTCCAACTTTTGACTTTCTTCTTCTCTTTTCTTTTTGTCCTTATTATCATTATTATTATTATTAACTAATTATACAAATATATATACACAACTCACTTTCCTACACCATTTTATATCCCATGTATATGTGATGTATATGTATATGTCTTATATATATATTATCTTTATATTTCCCATACATACATATACATTAAATCCAAATGCAACAACATTAACTCCAAAACTCTTAGGGTCTATTCCGGGATATTACAATTCTCTCCCCCTTAAATAATTTCGTCCTCGAAATTATCTAGCACACTAACAACCCATTTGGAACAAATCACCATCTTAATTTATCAACTTACATAACTTTTACTCTCCCCCTTTTAGTCAATCATAACTTATCATTATATATCTATTTTTATCTTATAACTTTCTCAACAGAGCAACCAAGATAGCTCATTACATTCCCAATGAATTTTCTTTTATACACTAATCAACTCATCTTATAATCTATATATTCCATTCATCTATTACATTCAAGATATATCACTTCATCTCTTTATAGATAATCAACTTTAACCTTGGAAATTTTTTTGAATTATATCATACTATTGCTTATCTTGTCATTACAATCATTGTCTAAATAAACATTTATCAAACCTCAATGGATAACAAGATCCTTATTTTTCACACATGGAGTTACTTCTTTAGCATGTTTTTCACTTAACTTACATATTAATACATTACCTTTTTTACTTATTTGATAAATAACCAATCTTTTCCCTTTTTATCATGATTAACAACTATTCTAATTCCATTTATTCATGTCCAATCACACTTTAAAATTTTACATCATATACATTATCACGTAAATAATTGTACCCTTGGTATAAATATACATATTGAATCTCAATGATGATTCATAATCTTAGCCAAATCCAGATCAATTGATCCATCTATCACAATATACCCACGTTCTAATCTTGTTCACATCCAATCAACGATTAATTAATCTAACCTTTCACAAAATTTCACAATTTTTATATATATACATATAACTTAATTCCATTAGAGCAAACTTATATTCAATTTCTAATCTCCTTCAATCCATTTTCAGTCAATATCATACGTTATATCTATAACTCATTCACTCAAACCTTGAGTTCATTCCCTTAAACCTTAAGTTACATACCATAAACATATTCAGTATAACTTTCATTCATATATTATAATTTCTCCCTTCTTAATATCTCTTCACATTTCCTATCATTGGTATATTTATTTTGTTTACCTTTTTGTCATATTATTCACAGTTGTAACCAAGTTCTTAACAATAAAATAATAAGATACAACTTTATCCATCATAAATTTTAACTACACTCCTCAACCATAATCTCAATCTCATCAAATCTGTATTACAATCATTTTATCCAAGACCCAAATCCATGGATAACAAATTAACCGATCAAATATACTGAACAGAACACATAGCTTTAAGAGATTAATGTTCAAGCCTGGGACTTTCAAATCAATACTGTTCTTTATATAATTCTATTCTCAATCTTTACACATACAAAGCTTAAGTGTATTATAAGATTTATATAGTCCTTCTTTACATTTTTAGTATAACAGAAATTAACACATTCCAACTCCGTTTCAGTCAATTTGCACTCACTTATATGATCCTTATCAACTTAATTCATGCTTCAGCACTATTACTATATACATATTCAATCATAATAGTTTCCACTGTCCACTATTACTCAAGTCCATTTCAGACTTACTATCATCACATAATCCATCTAACTTTGCACAGTTCAAGACCTAATCTCTCTTAGGTCCACTCATACATACAACATCATTTCCATAACACTAATTCTATAATAATACCACATACATATTCATAAGTCACCTTCATAATGTGATTCACACACTTGTTTATATCTCATAATTTCATTCATATTGAAAAACTCAATTCACATAGCATATACATGTATACACTTAATTATATGCTCTTATTCTATTTTCCTTTGTCATACATTCCATACAAATTTAATGTTTATTACTTTCTTTCAAACACTATCATTCTCGTTTCTTCAATATAATGTAAAATATTTATCCTCCAAACAAATATATATATATATATATATTCTAACCATAATAACATTTCACATACATCTCATTCAGAATCCTTATGTGACATCTCTTTCACTTTTGTCTTTAAAAGTGTTTAATATACCTTCATATCCATTTTTACTCTTTCCACTCAAATGACTTAAAATAACTCATTTTCATTTGCTTACTCACTTTCTTAATTATTTCAAAACAAATTCTCATACCATTAATCACATTACTCAATTCATAATACTTTCATATGCAATACTAGTCATTCCACCTAGCTCATGTATTGAATATACATTAAACTATCAATATCCAAATAATCTTTATCAAATTCCACTAAAACTTTAACTTTTCAACTTACTACTTTGCTTAAACTTCAATTTACCAAACTCATCTTTTCTTAATATCACTTTAAAAGCATCTTACGTATATATATCACAAAGCAATATCAAAATATATACTTTTCACAATTACCAAGCTCATTTCAAAATCTCAAATATCACATATTATCATCATTACCATGAGCTTTCATAATATCAAAGCATCTCACATTTTTAACATTAAATTCACATTATTTACAATATAATCACGATACCAATTTATATTCTTACTTAACCAATATCATCTCTTTTTCCTTTAAACAAAACCTTAACTGTATATATATATCCCAACTTTACATAATCACACTTTGTCTCTACTAATCAACTCATTCAATATTCCACCACACTCTCCTCATTAATAATATAACTTTCGATATTAACAAATTCAACATTAATTCCTCTGTCTAGCAAACTCAACATTAGCTGACCACATAAACTTTATTCTAAGGAAGTTCAAAGTGTAGAAGAAAGAGTACATACTCTTATCTTGATTTGATTTCAACTCATTTTCAACTTTATTCTCCTTTTTTTTTTTATGTTTCAATTCACATTATGTCCTACATAATATTGCTCATAAACATCAACATTACATTCCATGTTGCACACAACATGACATTTTTCATATGCATCATCAATATACATACATCACATTACATTACATTTCACCATTCGTTTCCCATAATCAATTAGATACTATGCCTCAATTATAATTCATTTCTAACATCATTGCCAACAATCATGATTTCTCATTACATCCAAAATAGTATATACATATATCATCAACTATTTTGAACATCTTTTATAACACAAATATTCTACAACTCATATAATGCCACGTCCGAGACCAAACTAGGTGTGAATGCATATGCATGTATTACCAATTGCATTTCAAAACTTTTCCTTTTTACTTCTCTTTAGGCCTTTCAAAACTTTCTCTTTTTAATTTTACTTAGGCCGAGAATCTCGAACCTAAGCTCAGATACCAAAATAATTGTAACACCCTGATACTCCATATAAGTACTATACATATACCTAGTATACATACAATACGTATATAAAGTATAAGAATGTTACTTTTAGATTCAATTTAAAAAAAACCTTTATCCAAGTTCATCAAATTATACATTAATTTAAAACACATTTACAAAAGTCAGTATTCTTATTTATCAAAACTTCATTCATCCATATGAATATATATATTAACTCAAAAATGCAATATAATTTAAAATTACACATGTATGCATCACCTTCTAGTTGGTCTCGAGACACCCTTACCCTTCTCGTGGCATAACAGCTAGACTTCCCGATCAACCGCATACATACCTGCGCGATTAAACATCCGCGCTAAGCCCGAAAGCTTAGTAGTACAAATAAATACTAAAACACATTTTACCATAAGAATCATACCTTATATTTTTAGCATTATGTTTTATGGTTCTCTTACCACGTTTTCCTTTCTCAATGCATTCTTCATATGTTCCCACTAATTTCACAATTATTATACATAATTATATAAAGCCTTTACAACGCAGTACTTTCCCTTTCTATCTCATATGCATATAAACATACATCATTTCAACCAAAATACCATTCAACGACCTATTCAACACCTTTATGAAAGCAATTCTCACACATTCCTTATTCATATATATATTCTACACATCATACTATATTTTTATAAAATCATATATCAACAAAGTCCCTCAAACATATTCACCTTCAATACATCAATGCACATATTGCAAAATCATACTTTATAACATTATTTTATCCACAATTCATCAGACATGAATCATACTTCCAATAAAGGCAGTTATAGATCTCATTACTCATTTATTTCAACATTTGAATATCACATTGACAACAAAGACAGACTCGGGCCCAAACAACACACTAATATGTTATTCAAAGTTCAGAGTTACTGCTTTGGTTCATAATCACAATAATCAAGCCCGTAGGCATCATGTATCAATAACTCTATCCATGGATAGTGTAACAGACCCAGTCTCTTGGACCATCAACTCCACATGAGGAGATCCTCAACCCGGCAAGACTGTTACCTGTAACAGACCCAGTCTCTTGGACCATCAACTCGACTAACCTCGAGGAGATCCTCAACCCGGCAAGACTGTTACCAATTATATATCTCATAATCATAATTATCATAGTGTAACAGACCCAGTCTCTTGGACCTCATTTCATCTCAAATTAAAGAGATCCTCAACTCGGCAAGACTGTTACCTTTCATTTTATAGGCATGCCTCCAAACCCAGAACTCTGAAATTGAATAACACATTAGTTACACAATTCATTTATTATTTCATTATCCATCTCATTCTCAATTGAATCATAATCTAGGCAAACATGCCTCATTTATCACAATTGAATCATCATAGCCAATCACAATGGCTTTACATCACATTTGTGTTATAATAGCCAATGACAATGGCTTCATATTTCATTTGAATCATCATAGCCAATGACAATGGCTTCTCATTTCATTTGATTTCAATTCTCATTTCATCTTTCATCACAACATCACATCTTTCACATAACACATTACAATTTACAAAGTTCACAATACATAAAACATAACATTGTTCATATAGTATCTTAAACATCATTGTTATCATCATATCACATTGATCAATTCATCACTCAACAATACATAATCAATGGCATTGCACATACCTTTTTCCATGATCATTATATCTTCCACATTTCCTATATCATCATTGTTATATACAAAACAATTTACATTATACATGAATATAGAATCTTCTATATACATTTGGTTGGATCATTATTGTTTTAAGTGTGTTTAGGTATAAAAGACCTCTGAAGATCCAACAATGTTTGAAGAACAAATAACAAACACCCAAGCTAACACCCTCAAGGGACACGGCCAAGCTTGTGGCCATGTCTCTCAATCCAAACATCCAGTAGCAAACACGGTCAAAGGACATGGCCAAGCCAGTGGCCGTGTCTCTCAATCCAATTCAAGCAGTAGCAAACACGGGCAGTGGACACGGCCAAGCCAGTGGCCGTGTCTCTCAACACAATAATCCAGTAGCAGACACGGGCAAGGGACACGGCCGTGTCTCTCCAAAAATCATCCAACACGGCCGAGTTTGGCCTAACTTGGCCGTGTCTCTCATGACTTGGCCGTGTTCTTCAATGAATTAAAGGCCAAACACTTCCAAATTCATCTAACCCAAACCCAACCTCAACATTTCATCATTTACCTCACAATTTTCTCAACTTATCATCACTTAAATATCAATTCAACATCTTTACATACTTCACTCTTTCATTATCTTCACTTTACACACTAATTATACCAAACATAACCTCAATCCACAAGAATTCAAAACAAGAAGATAAGAATTTAGATATATACATATAATCAATAAAATCAACTCAAAAGGGAGTACTTACTTGAATAGCTTGCTAAATCTTCAATATCCACTTGCAAACATCTTGATATCCTTAATCTTTGGTGTAACTAGAAGCAAAATCATCTTTCTCTTTCTAGCTTCTCTCTCTCTCTCTCTCTCTCTCTCGTTTACAAAGGAAAAGAAGAAGCAGAGGAAGAAAGAACGTTCTCGTTCTTTCTTTCGTTTCTCTCATATATATATATATATATATAATAATAATAATAATAATACTTAATATTTCTCAAATAACCTCCACCACACATAATTTTCCAACTTTTGACTTTCTTCTTCTCTTTTCTTTTTGTCCTTATTATCATTATTATTATTATTAACTAATTATACACATATATATACACAACTCACTTTCCTACACCATTTTATATCCCATGTATATGTGATGTATATGTATATGTCTTATATATATATATATTATCTTTATATTTCCCATACATACATATACATTAAATGCAAATGCAACAACATTAACTCCAAAACTCTTAGGGTCTATTCCGGGATATTACATCTGTGTTGTGAGTTTAGGGCACGGTCAGGGACACGCCCGTGTTGTTGAGCGTGTCATGTGTAGAGTTTGCCCTAGTTGGTTCTTATCCATATTATCTCATGTGTATCTCTAAGTGAGTATGTATTATCAACTTTGGTTTAGGTTTTGAAGAGAGTTGAGTTGCTCTAATCCTAGTATTGAAGGACTCTTGAAAGAGGAAGTGTATAGATTGGTGTGAGTTGTTCTTGAGGTTAGTACAAACCATATATTATTGCATATATTATATGATCTTGAGACTTAACACATTTGGTTGTAAATGTGTTAAGTAACTTATTGCATTGTTGATGCATATGAATAATGTTATGTTTTGCATAATGTGAACTTGGTGGAGTGTATGTTGAAGATTTTAAATATATAATGATATGATTGAATATGAAATGTGAAAGCTATGATAACCATTCAAAATGTATGTTCAATGCAATTGATTATGAATACTTTAATGATGAATTGCCTTAATGTGAATTGAGATATGATGTGACATGAAGCCATTGTGGTTGGCTATGACAATGTAAATGAAATAATTGGGACATGGTTGCCTATTTGATTATGGAATATGAAATGAGAAATGAATTGAGAAAGAGATTGATAAAGAGATAAATGAAATAATTATGTGATTAATATGTTATTCAATTTTCAGAGTTTTAAGTTTGGCGGCATGCCTATGAATCACTGGATAGGTGAAAAGACCGGGTCGTAAGCCGATTCCAGTTGAAAAATGTGAAAAATGTGAAATGTGATGTTTTTGGGGTGAAAGACTGGGTCGTTAGCCTCAAAAACAGTAACAGTCTAGCCAGGTTGAGGATCTCCTCGAGTTTAGCAGGGTTGAGGTCCAAGAGACTGGGTCTGTTACACTATCCATTGAAAGAGATATATATATATATCGCCTACGGGCTTGATGATTGTGATTATGGACCAAAGCAGTAACTTTGAACTTTGAATAACATATTAGTGTATTTTGGGCCCATTCTTGTCTTTGCTTTAATATGAAACTATGAAGATACAACAAGATGTGTAATATGTTTATGGATGTGGAAATTGTGAGTATTACTTCATGAATGTTTTGGTAAGTTATTGAATAATGTAAGGTTTTGAAATATAATATTCTTTTGAATTGTTTATGAAACTTGATTGTGTGACATTGGCATTGCATTGAAGCATAATATTATTGTAGTTTGTACCACTAAGACATAGGCTTAGCGTGATTGTGGTTCATCGCGCAGGTGACAGGGTCGAACCGGAGAGTTCTTCTAGGCCGAGTAGAGTTTAGATTCTGAAGTGTGGATAGTGAGCTTAAAGATCAAAGACTGACTATCAAATATGTATAAACTTTATGATTTGTAAAATTTGTTTTTGATGTATTTGTATTTATAAATATAACTATATTTTCCACTGCGTATTAAATGAATGTTTTATTTACTGTGTTTAAGTTTATGTATATTTTTGTAGAAGGAAGTGAGTTGTTTGTTTAGTAAACCGTGACATTTCTATATTCAGTATACGTATATTATGATTGTATTAGCATGCTGTGTACGTATACGGGATATAGGGTTGTTACAATTGTTTTGGTATCAGAGCCTAGGTTTGAGATTCTCAACCTAGGTAAATTGTAAGAAAAAGAATATTTTGATTTTAAAAGTTTGTTTTTAAATAAGATACATGTTTTTGTATTGGCAGTCTTTGATATTTAATGAGGTATATTCTGCTGTGTTTGCAGATATAAGTAGTGATGGCATCGCAGTCACGCCAGTCCGTAGAAGGTAGTGCTGAGAGTGTAGCTCCCGAAGAGGGTAGAGATGGAGCTAGGGTTGATAGAATTAGTGAGGCACCTGCTCCTGTGCCAGGGAGATCAGATGCTGATGAGGTTCCGCCGGGTTGGTTACGGCATATGGTAGAATTGTTGAGGAGAGCTCCCGTACAGCAGCCGCCACCGCCACCACAGCCTCAAGTGCTGGTGAGGCATTATGATAATTTGAGGAAGTATGGAGCTGAGGATTTCTTGGGTACTACCGATCCTGCAGATAAGAATAATAATAATGATGAGAAATTTATCCAGTTGCAAGCTACTCCTGATGAAGTGCAGAGGATATTTATCCAGTTGCAAGCTACTCCTGATGAGAAATTTGATGATGCTAGATCCCTTCTTTAGAAAGATGCTTATTATTGGTGGAAGACGGTTCCTCATGCCATGGATGATCCACCTACATTATCTTATAACGATTTTCTGAGGGAGTTTGAGAAAAAATATACTCCGTGGGAGTATAAAGATGTTAAGAAGATGGAATTTCTGAATCTGAGACAAGATAACCGGATAGTGACAAAGTATGAGATAGAGTTCATCCGGTTTAGTCACTATGCCGGTGGGATTATTTTCGATGAGATTGACCGGTGCAGGAGGCTTGAGGAGGGGTTGAGGCCCTCTATTATGTGCATTGTTGCTGGTTCTCGATACCAGGATTTTTCTCAATTGGTTGCAGCAGCCAGAAGTGTTGAGAGAGCACAGGGCATAGCAGCAGCTGCTACCGAGGAAGAGACCAGAGTTAGGAGACCCAATTTGAGGCAGGGTCTTCATCTATGAAGAGAGGCAGAGGAAGTTTTATTCCAAGAGTCAGTAGAAGCCAGAGGTAGTCTAGTAGGTCAATTCAATATCAGAGACAGAGACCAAGACCTACAGTTTCTGTAGCGAGTGCTCCGACTCCAGTGGTTCAGAGATCTACTCCACCTGTATGTGCCCATTGTGGTAGGATACATGGGGGTGTTTGTTGGAAGATTGGTGGATCAGCTGTGTGTTTCAAATGTGGATCGCCTGACCATTTCATTAGAGAGTGTCCTGAGCCACAGGATGATAGATAGACTGATACTGCAGCTTCTCAACCTAGTGTCAGCAGAGGTGGTCGAGGGGACAGAGGTTTCAGTAGAGGTGGTAGACCTGGGTTTAGTCAGAGAGGAGAATCTTCATCCAGAGGCAATAGGCCAGATGAGGCCGGATCTTCTCTGAGAGTATATGTGATGCAGAGGCAGCTGGATGCTTCAGCAGTTATAGCAGGTACATTTTCTTTATTTGATATTCCAGTTCTTACTTTGATTGATCCAGGATCTACTCATTCATACATAAGTGCATCTATCTTGCCTGTGTCTGAGTTTCATTCAGAATCTTTAGGATTTGATGTGTTGGTGACAAATCCTTTAGGGCATAGTGTGGTAGTTAGCAAGGTGCATCGTGATAGTTCAGTTGTGGTGCAAGGTGAGGAATTTTTGGGTGATTGATTGAAATGCCTTTTAAGGAGTATGATTTGATACTGTGGCATGGATTGGTTGGCTATACATGGAGCTGTGGTAGATTGTCAAAAGAAATATGTTACCCTGAGAACCGGTGATGGTAGAAATGTGATGGTGTCTAGTGAGCAAAGACAACTTGCATCCTTGTTTGTGTCAGCAGTAGCAGCTAAGAAGTTGATTAGAAAAGGGTGTGATGCTTATCTTACTCATGTGGTGGATACCAGAGTAGTGGGTTCTCAACTTGATAGTATACCCACAGTTGCGGAATTCCCAGATGTTTTTCCGAAGGAGTTGCCAGGATTACCCCCTGAGAGAGAGGTTGAGTTTGGTATCGATTTGTTGCCTGGTACCACTCCCATCTCTATTACTCCCTATCGAATGGCACCTGCTGAGTTGAGAGAGTTGAAGGTGCAGTTGCAGGAGTTGTTGGATAAAGGATTTGTTCGCCCTAGTGTTTCTCCATGGGGAGCTCCTGTTTTGTTTGTGAAGAAAAAGGATGGTACTTTGAGATTGTGCATAGATTATAGGCAATTGAACAAAGTGACTATCAAGAATAAGTATCATTTGCCTCGGATAGATGATCTCTTTGATCAATTGAAGGGAGTAGCAGTGTTTTCCAAGATTGATTTGAGATTAGGGTACCATCAGTTGAGGGTCAGGGAGGAAGATGTTTCTAAGACAGCTTTCCGCACAAGATATGGGCATTATGAGTTCTTAGCGATGCCTTTTGGATTGACGAATGCACCTGCAACTTTCATGGATTTGATGAATAGGGTGTTTAGGCCCTATTTGGATCAGTTTGTTGTGGTCTTCATTGATGATGTTTTAGTGTATTCATGTAATGAAGAGGAGCATGACAAGCATTTATGGATTGTGTTGCAGACCTTGAGAGAGAAGCAATTGTATGCTAAGCTGTCGAAGTGTGAGTTTTGGCTTGATCAAGTTACTTTTCTCGGTCATATAGTTTCAGTAGATGGTATAAGAGTTGATCCGAGTAAAGTGGAAGCTATTTTGAATTGGAGTCCACCGAAGTCTGTAACTGAAGTTAGAAGTTTTCTGGGTTTGGCAGGTTATTACCGATGCTTTGTGAAAGGTTTTTCTTTGATAGCTACTCCACTCACCAGATTACTGCGAAAGGGAGTCAGATTTATGTGGACAGATCAATGTCAAGCTAGCTTTGAGCAGTTGAAAGAAATGTTGACTCAAGCTCCTGTTCTTACTTTGCCTGTGGAAGATAAACCATATGTGATTTACAGTGATGCTTCACATAATGGTTTAGGTTGTGTTTTGATGCAAGAGGGTAAAGTTGTAGCTTATGCTTCTCGGCAATTGAAGTCGCATGAGCTTAATTATCCGACACATGATTTGGAGTTAGCATCTATAGTGTTTGCTTTGAAGATTTGGCGACATTACTTGTATGGAGAGAAGTGTTTTGTCTATACAGATCATAAGAGTTTGAAATATTTGGGGGTTCAAAGAGAGCTTAATCTTCGGCAAAGACGGTGGTTGGAGTTGATCAAAGATTATGATTGTTTAATTGATTATCATCCTGGTAAAGCGAATGTTGTTGCTGATGCCTTGAGTCGAAAGTCTTTGGCAGGTTTGTCTGTTTATTCACTCTCATTGCTTGTTGAGTTGAGAGCATTGCATGCTAGTTTTGAATCATGTGATGATGGTGCGTTGTTGGCTCAACTGCAGTTGAAACCAGTGTTGTTGGATCAAATTAAAGAGACTCAATTGGCAGATAAGAAAATTCAGAAGATTGTGTCAGATTGCCAAAATGGGGAGAGCCGAGATTTCCATGTGAGAAGTGATGGTAGCCTTTGGCTTAAGAATAGATTGTGTGTTCTTGATGATTAAAGATTGAGAAAGATTATTTTAGAGGAAGCACACCAGTCAGTTTTTGCTATGCACCCTGTGAGTACTAAGATGTATCAGGAATTGAAGCAGCATTATTGGTGGTCAGGCATGAAGAGAGACATAGCAGAGTTTGTATCTAAATGTCTCACTTGTCAGAGGGTGAAAACTGAGCATCAAGTTCCTACAGGGTTGCTTCAACCTTTATCAGTGCCTGAATGGAAATGGGAGAGAGTGACAATGGATTTTGTTTCTTGTTTGCCATTGATTCAAAAGAAGCATGATGCTATTTAGGTGATTGTTGATCGGTTGACAAAGACAACTCATTTTCTTCCAGTTCGGATGGATTATTCTCTTGAGAAGTTGGTTGAGCTGTATATCAGTGAGATAGTGAAGTTGCATGGAGTTCCAATTTCTTTAGTGTCTGATCGAGATCCACGATTTACTTCAAGGTTTTGGAAGAGTTTACATGGTGCTTTGGGTTCTCGATTACACTTTAGCACTGCTTTTCATCGGCAGACAGATGGGCAATCAGAAAGAGTGATACAAATTATAGAGGATATGTTGAGAAGCTATGTCATTGATTTCTCTGGAAGTTGGGATAGATTTTTGCCACTTGTGGAATTTGCTTACAACAACAGTCATCAATCCAGTATTGGAATGGCACCTTATGAGGCATTGTATGGTAGAAGATGCAGAATGCCTCTGTGTTGGAATGAAGCTAGGGAAGGCAAGTTGATTGGTCCCGATTTGATTAAAGAAACAGAAGAGAAAGTGAAAATAATTCGGGATCGGTTGAAAGCAGCTTCAGATCGACAGAAATCTTATTCAGATTTGAAGAGGAGAGATATAGAGTTCAATGCTGGAGATAAAGTATTTTTGAAAGTGTCTCCTTAGAAAAAGATTTTGAGATTTGGTCGAAGAGGAAAGCTAAGTCCTCATTTTATTGGACCTTATGAAGTATTAGAAAGAGTGGGACCAGTTGCTTATCGACTCACTTTGCCGCCTGAGTTGGATAGAATTCATAATGTCTTCCATGTTTCTATGCTGCGAAGGTACAGATCAGACCCATCTCATGTTTTACCAGTTGAATCTATTGAGGTGAGTTCGGATATGACATTTGAAGAAGAACCAGTTGCTATTTTGCCTTATGGAATGAAAGAGTTGAGACATAAGAAAGTGCCAATTGTGAAGGTTCTTTGGAAGAATCATGGTAGAGAAGAGTCAACTTGGGAGAATGAGCAAGCGATGATAGATCAGTATCCTCAATTGTTTCAGACTTAAGATCAGGTAATTTCGAGGACGAAATTTCTTTTTAGAGGGAGAGAATTGTAATATCCCAAAGTATACCCTAAAAGTTTTGGAGTATTTATTGTTGTATTTGGATTAAGTGTATTTATTTTAGTGGAAAGAGAAGAGGTAATGAGGAAAGTGTATATGTTGTATATATTGAGATATATACAACATATACAAGTCAAAAGAAGTGAAAAGTCAAAGAAAGAGTTAATTTTTATTAATTAAATATAAGGAAATTAATTAAATGGGAAATTGGAGTGAGTGGAAGTGGATAGAGATATTTTAGAATATTTTAATATTAAATGCTTGGAGGAGAAGGTTTTGAGGAAGAGAGTTGACTATGCTTTCTTTGTTTTCTTCTTTCCTTCTTTCTTCTTCGTGGCTCATTGTCTTTCCTTTTCTTTTTCTTTTCTTTTGGCCGGCACTCCATAGCAAGAGAGCAAGAGAGAGATTTGATCTTCCAAACTCAAGATTGAAGGAAGTTTTCAAGTGATCAAGTTGGAAATTTAAGAGTTTCTTCATCTTTGGTAAGTTTTCCACTTGATTTTTGATTTTCTTTGAGTTTGTGAGTTGAGGTTGTGGTTGATATGTGTTTGTTTGATTGTGGTGTGTTTAAGAGTGTTTGGTTTAATTGATTTTGGATTTTGGGGTTGGATTAAAGGAAAGAGTAAGATTGTTGGAAGAGTAAGTGTTGTGGTTGTGTTTTGGGTTTGTGGTGATGATTATGATTTGTGTTTGATGTATGTTTTGAGTTGTTTTGGTGTTTTTGCAAGTTTGTTATAGTTTTTGAGTGTGTTTAATTAAGTTTGTTTGAAGTGGAAAATGGTGGAAGTAAGAAGTTTGTTGGATGTGTTGTTGTTGTTGCCGAAATCTGGATTTTTGGCCTGACACGCCCATGAGCACGGCCAGGTCTTTAGGTGTGTCAATGGTTCTGTATTCTTGGATGGGTGACACGAGCAGTGACACGCCCATGTCACTGAGCGTGTCACAGCTTCTGTGTTGTAATAGTGTTGACACATCCAGTGACACGCCCATGTCACTGAGTGTGTCATAGCTACTGTGTTGGTGAAGGTTTAACACGGCCATGAACACGCCCGTGTTGTTGGACGTGTCAATGTTTCTGTGAGACAGAATGTATTACACGTTCAGTGACACGCCCGTGGTTCTGAGCGTGTCAAAGCTTCTGTGTTGTGAGTTTAGGGCACGGTCAGGGACACGCCCGTGTTGTTGAGCATGTCATGTGTAGAGTTTGCCCTAGTTGGTTCTTATCCATATTATCTCATGTGTATCTCTAAGTGAGTATGTATTATCACCTTTGGTTTAGGTTTTGAAGAGAGTTGAGTTGCTCTAATCCTAGTATTGAAGGACTCTTGAAAGAGGAAGTGTATAGATTGGTGTGAGTTGTTCTTGAGGTAAGTACAAACCATATATTATTGCATATATTATATGATCTTGAGACTTAACACATTTGGTTGTAAATGTGTTAAGTAACTTATTGCATTATTGATGCATATGAATAATGTTATGTTTTGCATAATGTGAACTTGGTGGAGTGTATGTTGAAGATTTTAAATATATAATGATATGATTGAATATGAAATGTGAAAGCTATGATAATCATTCAAAATGTATGTTCAATGCAATTGATTATGAATACTTTAATGATGAATTGCCTTAATGTGAATTGAGATATGATGTGACATGAAGCCATTGTGGTTGGCTATGACAATGTAAATGAAATAATTGGGGCATGGTTGCCTATTTGATTATGGAATATGAAATAAGAAATGAAATTAGAAATGAAATGAGAAATGAAATGAGAAATGAATTGAGAAAGAGATTGATAAAGAGATAAATGAAATAATTGTGTGATTAATATGTTATTCAATTTTTAGAGTTTTGAGTTTGGCGGCATGCCTATGAATCACTGGATAGGTGAAAAGACAGGGTCGTAAGCCGATTCCAGTTGAAAAATGTGAAATATGTGAAATGTAATGTTTTTGGGGTGAAAAGACTGGGTCGTAAGCCTCAAAAACAGTAACAGTCTAGCCGGGTTGAGGATCTCCTCGAGTTTAGCCGGGTTGAGGTCCAAGAGACTGGGTCTGTTACACTATCCATGGATAGAGATATATATATCGCCTATGGGCTTGATGATTGTGATTATGGACCAAAGCAGTAACTCTGAACTTTGAATAACATATTAGTGTATTTTGGGCCCATGCTTGTCTTTGCTTTAATATGAAACTATGAAGATACAACATGATGTGTAATATGATTATGGATGTGGAAATTGTGAGTATTACTTCATGAATGTTTTGGTAAGTTATTGAATAATGTAAGGTTTTGAAATATAATATTCTTTTGAATTGTTTATGAAACTTGATTGTGTGACATTGGCATTGCATTGAAGCATAATATTATTGTAGTTTGTACCACTAAGCCGTTGGCTTAGCGCGATTGTGGTTCATCGCGCAGGTGACAGGGTCGAACCGGAGATTTCCTCTAGGTCGAGTAGAGTTTAGATTCTGAAGTGTGGATAGTGAGCTTAAAGATCAAAGAATGACTGCCAAATATGTATAAACTTTATGTTTTGTAAAATTTGTTTTTGATGTATTTATATTTGTAAATATAACTATATTTTCCGCTGCGTATTAAATGAATGTTTTATTTACTGTGTTTAAGTTTATGTATATTTTTGTAGAAGGAAGTGAGTTGTTTGTTTAGTAAACCGTGGCATTTCTATATTCAGTATACATATATTACAATCGTATTAGCATGCTGTGTACATATACGGGATATAGGGGTGTTACAAAACTAGTTTAGAGTTTTATGGTGTTTTTTGAAAATAAACAAAACGATTTAAGGTTTATAGAAACAGAAAAGATATTTTTTAGGAAGAAAAGGATTCAATTTAGAGTTTTGGAAAATTGGAAAGCAGATTAAGGTTTTGGTAAATTAATGAAATGGTTTAAGGTTTTGAAAAGTTAGAAAGTAGATTAGGGTTTTAAGATTTTTAAGAAACAGAAACAACAATTTTAAGACTTTTGGAAAACACAAAAAAGAATTAAGGTTTTTAGTATCGAAAGAAACAATTAGATGATTGAAGCTATTGTAAAGAAAAGAGATTAGATATTCATACCTTCGTTTGTTAGTTCCACCAAAAATTAGTTCTTGGGTGAGCAAGGACAAAGGCAAGATGGCTGCCTTTGTTGGATTGACTGTTTGGTTGCTTATTCTTCTCTCAAAAATTCCGATTGATTTCACTGCCAGAAAGAATTTTTTAAAATTTGATTGATTCAAAGTTTCTCCCCCGATCGATTCCTCCCCACCTTTGTGTTGTTTTTTTAGTCCTATTTATAAAAGATTTTAATGATTAATCTTAATTATTCACGGAAACTATTATTAATTTGGAAAAGGAAACCGAAACCGAATTGAATTTGGTTTCGAAAAAATTTGTGTCTAAAAAATTTTGCTGGTGAAAAAAGTTGCCACAAGAGCTTGCGAGCTACGGGGGCAAAATTGCCTGCGGGCCATTTCGCCCGCAGGAAAAATCTACGGGCAAAATGGCTTTGGCCATTTCGTCCGACCCCTTTTCGACAACAAAATTTTTTGTCACCGATTTTTTGTCGTCGATTTTTATTTTTATTTATTTGTTTATTATTATTTTTTATTAATTATAAAAACTAAGTACTAAAGCAAACATTATTTAATTAAGATAACACAAAAATTGTTTTGGACTAATTAAAATATATTGGACCACACAAAAATTATTTTGGACTTATTAAAATATATTTGACCGGATTGGGTTAAAAATTAAGGGTCTACACAGGGTGAGCTCTTTCTTCACTTGTTCCACTAGCTCGGCAACATCAGTAAAAATTTCAAAACCTGGGATCAACTTTTCCATGAACATGATTGGCTCGAGCTTTCCTTAGAGTGGTCCCATGTCTAGAGCTTTGACAAAGATCTCTTCAAGTGGCGGGAAGCTCATCTTCTCATTCTTCTTTAGTTGAACATCTTTGCTGGCTTCTTCATACCCTAACCCTTTCTTGGACATTTGAGTCTTGAAATCTGGAAGCTTTGTCACACCGGCCTTGCCCTTTCTAAGACTAGCACTAGGAAGGTAGCTCATGTACTTCATCATGTTCATGACCTTGAAGTCTACTACTTCATCATCAAAAGTTGTAGGTACTTGGAAATCATTAAGAGCCCTCTCAATCATTAGAGCATTGACCACCTCATTATCTTTAGCCTCGATGACCACCGTCTCATCTCCATTAGGCAACTTAATCTTTTGATAAAGGGTGGAAGGAACTCCACCTAGAGGATGAAACCATGATCATCCCAAAAGTAGAGCAAAAGTAACAGGTATGTCCAAAACCTCAAATTCAACCATAGATTCAATTGGACCAACCTTCACAACAGCTTTGAATGTCCCTTTAGCATGCCTCTTAGTATTGTCATAAGCTGTAATGGTTACCTCGGTTGGGCTTAGATCCATTGTTGACATAGCTAGCTTTGGCAAAATTAAGTGGGTAAACATTTATGGCGGACCCATCATCAACCATAACACATGGGGTCCTTTTTCCTTTGACTTATACTTTGATAAAGAGAGGGCAGATGTGATCTCTCCCCTCTTTCGGTAAATCTGCATCTGAGAAAGATACCATTCCCATGTCAACTTTGTTCTTCTTTTGAACCTCTTCACACTTCATTACTCCTTCAACTTTTATGAAATTAACCAGCTCATCCAGTGTTATTGAGGTGGAAATTGGCATGCTAGCCAAGGCCTTGGCCATAGTTTCACGGTGCTTCTTAGAAGTGGCCAATAAGTCCAAAATACTGACGCTTGCTTGGGTTCTTTTCAATTGCTTAAGCACAGTGTCATCTTCCTCTTCATTGTTTCCAGCTTTGACTTCTTTTCCTTTATTAGCTTCCACTTCCTTGGGTGTTGGCCTTGCATAAGGCTTACCAGATCTGGTGTTCATCACTTCATCTTCTTTAGGTTCAGACTAGGTTCATTCTTCCTTCTTGGGTTCATGATCATCATCACTATCACTTGAATCCCAAAATTTTCTCACAACATAGATTGCCACTTTTTTTCTAACCACAGCTTATTCAATTTTGCTAAACACTACTTCTTCTTTGGTTGCTTCTCCATCTACATCTTGGAAAGAAGACATGACAAAAATTTCATGCAAACCTCCTCCAATCATGAAGGTCGCCGGTGATGGTACCCTATTGAACCTTGGCAATAGATTGTCTTTAGTGTTTGGTTTGTTGGGCTCGGGCACTTTTCCACTATCAATCAAATTCTGGATCTCAAGCCTCAACATCACACATTTATCCATGTCGTGCCCTTGCATTTGATGAAACTAGCAAAATGCATTAGTGTCAAAATTAGGTGGGAGAGGGTGTTAGTGTATATGCCTTAGGCCATTGATTTGGACCTTAATGTTATTCATTTTTGTTATTAATAAAGAAGTTTTTATTATCATTGTTATGTTTGCATGTTATATATAATAATGATTATATCCCTGGTTTATTATTGTTATGGAGATAATAATAAATATAACTAGTGTAATATTGATTTGATAATCATAAGATGATTATAGGTATGAAGATACAAATCAATATTATGGATACATGTTAGAGAACAGTGTATTGGATAGACCCACATAGATATCACTTCATGGTTTAATGTCATAAGTGTATCTCATAATAGTTTTCATTTAATCCTTTGACTTGAGATTGTCATAGTTTCCAACATAAGGAATATTATGTTTTGACATGATCAAACGTTATCTGTAACTAGATAATTATAAAGGTTATGCTTGAACATGGTATAAATTATGTAGAGGAAAATGAACAATCAAGATGGAATTTGTCCCTCTCTATGAGAGAGATATCTTCTGGGCCCCTCGATAAGTGTAACTGAGAAATGCATGGCCGTGCTCAAATAAGTTGATATAAGATCAATCTTATTTGTTTATCAGTTAACTTGGAGATCGAGTAATCATAAGTTTGGACAATATAAGTATGACATTTACTATGACTTATGTTCAAACTAGATATCGTGTGACAAAGGGATTAATGCATGTACTATTTTAGGTTTTCATTTATAATGATTCTCATGATTAATTGGGTAGTCGTAATGTCTTGCTAGAGGCCAATTATGATTTGTGCATTTCAATAGAGATTGAAATACACTACCAATTAATATGAGCCTATCGGGTCACACACATAGAACGTAGGTTGTACTTAAATAATAATTATTATATTTTTATTATTGTTGTTAGTATTATTATTATTATTATTATTAGATATTAATAATAATATTGTTATAATAATTATTATTAGATAATAATTATTAAAAATGTGGGTCCATATAGGATATGGACAGTTAGGGTTTTGAAGAGTCTTTTAAACGGTTTTAAAAGGGCTAGAGGTATGATGATCTGATCATTATTCGTTTTGAAAAAAACGGAAGAAGAAAAAAAAAACCTAAAACCCTAGTTTCATTTTTGAAAAGGTTCAGCCACTGCCGTTGGTGAGCTAGCACTCAGACCGGCGTACGTTCGTGTGGACTTCGCTAGAGGGTGTTCGTCTTCAGAAGGCAGCATCTGTTAATCGATTTGAAGCTACACAAAAGGTTAGTTTTGGAATCTCTTTTATCGAACTGAATGGATCACATGGATCCTGGGAATAAATCGAAAGATATGTTTTTTTTTTGTTTTTCCGCTGCGGCAAAAGAGTTGCAGATTCTTCTCGATTTACTAACAGTGGTATCAGAGCCCCTTGTTGATTCCATTTAATTCGAAATATGCCATGTTGATGTGTTGATGTGATCTATTGTTTTTCGAATGGCATGATTGGATTCGTTTTATCATTTGATGATGATTCGAATCTGTTATATGAGATATAACCTAAATCGTTGTTGATATATGATGTCAAAGATGACCAATTGTATAAGATACAATTCTGTGAAGTCGAATTAGGGTTGGTATACAATCTGTTATGGTTTCGAATTAGGGTTAATATGATTAATTCAATTCGTTTATTCATATTGAATGTATACATAGATTTCGATTTTGATTAATATGATTATTCAGTAAATCGTTTTCTAAGGTTTCTTGTAATAGTTCTCTGTTAATATGATTAATAGATTGCTATTATATTCTATTTAATATGATTGACAGAATAAGGGTTTTGACAGAAAATAATTAATTGGATTAATGATTCTGTTTAGCTTCGAGGGGCGCTGCCCCTCGACCCCGCCCAGGGGCGCTACCCCTTCGGAACCCCGCCCGCTGACCGGCCAGCGGGACCGCCGTGTGCGCAGCGCCTTATAGTTCGTTCTGGTGACATTATGAATGTCAATCTATTTGGTTATTTTAAGATGTTTATATGAAATATGCTATGATTATTTGATGTCTTGGCATGGTGCATAGTATGGCCTTATGACCTATGTGATTGGTTTATTTATATCTTAATTTTGGGTAAATACGGCCTGCGTGTCGTTTATTTTGTTGTAATTTATTTTACTAGTAGTTAGATTTTCTTTTATTGTAATAAATGAAGATTCAAGCTACAATGTTTATGATAGAGATTCATACCAAGGAGAAGATGATTCCATGGTGATGGAAGCACAAGCTCAAGTTTTGAAGATATGTAACATTGCAAGTGTTGTAATAGATAGGTTTTTCACCTAGGGTTGCCTATATGATCTTCATTTGGTCTCATGAAGATCATATCTAGTTTGGCCATACTATGTCACGTTTATTTTTATCGAATATGTATGAGATGTCATGTTTGATAGTTTATATATGCATATAGGATGTGATATATAAATGTTAATTTTAACATGTTTTCAAAATTAAATGGAATGAACCCTCACTATTAATCTAAGTTTTAATGCCATCCATATCTTAAACACTTATCAAGGCTAAGATCATCTAAATGTAGATTTTGCCAAAGCAAAGTACTTTAGGTTATCCTAGTAAGATATGATGAGTAATGGTGCTGCTCATGCGTTTAAAATTGGTTAGACTTAATTAGGCTATCAAAATGGTTTTGGGCCTAAGGCATTAGATGGGGTATAACATGCTATGACATATGATGTCATGATCCCATATTATCTAAGAGTTACATGTGATGTAATTGGTAAGGGGTTACCTACCATAATAACTTGATTTTAAGTGTCATGCCAAAACTGACTTAATATTAAGTAAAAATTGGATCTTAGCCCACTAAAATGTCATTGTGATGATTGAGGGTTATATTTTAGTGGGATTTTAATTACTTATCACCTTTTATTAATTAAAATTTGCATATTTTGTAGATTGAAATGGCTACCAACAATAACTCCACTTTATCACTGCGATCCATCCTTGAGAAGGAAAAACTGAAAGAGAATGGGACTAATTTTGTTGATTGGTTTAGGAACCTGAGAATTGTTCTCAAACAAGAAAAGAAGTCCTATGTGCTTGATGAAGCTGTCCCTGAGCCACCTCCTGCTAATGCTTCTAATGCTGATAAGAACAAGCATAAGAAGCATATGGATGATTCCAATGACATTGGATGTCTTATGCTTGCTACTATGTGTCCAGAACTTCAGAAGGATCTGGAACACTTGGAGGCTTATGAGATGAGTGTCCATCTCAAACAAGCTTTCCAACAGCAAGCTAGGCAGGATAGATTCGACACTGCTGTTGCATTATTTGACTGCAAGATGTCAGAGGGCGAATCGGTTAGCGCTCATGTTTTGAAAATGAAGGGCTACATAGATCACCTTGCCCGACTTGGATATCCCTTGAGTTTAGAACTCTCCATGGATTTGATCCTTCATTCTTTGCCCAGCAATTTTTCACATTTTGTTATGAACTATAATATGAACAACATGGAAAAGTCCATTCCTGAGCTACATGGTATGCTCAAAACTGCTGAAGGGAATATCAAAAAGCCCACTAAGGCTACCCATGTATTGAATGTCAATAAGGGTAAGCCTATGAATAAGAAAGGCAAGGCAAAGGGTAAAGCAACAGTTGCTACAAAGCCTAAGGGACAGCCCAAGCCAAAAGTACCCAAGGCACCTGTTCCTAAGGAAGGAACTTGTCACCATTGCAAGGAGCCTGGGCATTGGAAAAGAAATTGCCCACTTTATTTGGCTGAATTGAAGAAATCGAAGGGTAGTGCGACTACATCTTCAGGTATATATGTTATAGAAATTAACTTATCTGCTTCTACTTCATGGGTATTGGATACTGCATGTGGTTCTCACATTTGTACAAATGTGCAGGGACTCAAAAGGAGTAGATCACTGAAAAGGGGCGAAGTTGATCTACGAGTTGGGAATAAAGCAAGAGTTGCTGCACTAGCTGTAGGATCTTATGAACTTCATATGCCTAATGGCTTTTTGTTAAATCTAAACAATTGCTATTATGTTCCTACTTTGAGTAGGAATCTTATTTCAGTTTCAGTTTTGGATGATGAAGGTTTTTCATTTTTAATTAAAAATAAGACCTGTTCTATTTTTGATAAAGATGATTTGCTTTATGGTATTGCAAGATCTTTTAATGGCCTTTATGTCCTTGACTTAGATGATTCTAGGGAGAATCATATTTATAACATAAACTCTAAGAGAATTAAGCCAAATGACCTAAACCCTACATTTTTATGGCATTGTTGTCTTAGCCATATAAATGAGAAACGCATTTCTAAACTCCATCAAGATGGATTATTAGATTCATTTGATTTTGAATCATTTGATAAATGTGAATCTTGTTTGCTTGGCAAAATGACAAAGAATCCTTTCATCGGACAAGGTAAAAGGGCTAATGACTTGCTAGGACTAGTACATACAGATGTATGTGGCCCGTTAAGCATTAGTGCCAGAGGAGGATATAATTACTTCATTACTTTTACTGATGATTTCAGTAGGTATGGCTATGTCTACCTAATGAAACATAAGCATGAGGCTTTTGAAATGTTCAAAACTTTTCAAAATGAAGTACAAAATCAACTTGGTAAAACTATTAAGGCGCTTCGATCTGATCGAGGTGGTGAATTTTTGAGCCAAGAGTTTGACGAACATCTAAGAAATTATGGAATTGTTTCACAATTAACTCCTCCAGGAACTCCACAGTGGAATGGTGTTTCTGAAAGAAGAAATCGAACTTTATTAGATATGGTTCGATCTATGATGAGTCAAGCAGATCTTCCATTATCGTTTTGGGGTTATGCCCTGGAGACAGCTGCTTTTGTTTTAAACCGTGTACCATCTAAAGCGGTTGAAAAGACGCCATATGAGATATGGACTGGCAAAACACCTAGTTTGTCTTTTCTTAAGATTTGGGGTTGTGAAGCTTATGTGAAAAGACCAGTTTCAGATAAGTTAGCTCCAAAATCTGCTAAATGTATCTTTGTGGGATATCCTAAGGAAACTAAAGGATATTATTTTTATATTCCATCTGAGAACAAAGTGTTTGTTGCTCGAAATGGAACCTTTTTGGAAAAGGAATTCATTTCTAAAAGAACTAGTGGGAGTACAGTTCAATTAGATGAATTTATAGAACCACAAGAAGATATTGAACCGCCTGTAGAAACAGTTTCAGAACCACAAGCCATTGTGCAAACTGAAAATGTTACACAAGTTCTGCGCAGATCTGATAGACCATGTCATCAGCCTGAGAGATATGGATTTCTCATGACTAAAGTCATGAAGTTTTGCTCATAGATCAAGATGAGCCAACTACCTATCTTGAAGATGTGTTAGGTCCAGATTTAGAGAAATGGCTTGGAGCCATGAACTCTGAGATGCAGTCCATGTTTGACAACCAAGTTTGGGCCTTAATTGATCCTCCCGAAGGTATTAAGACTATTGGTTGCAAATGGGTTTTCAAGAAGAAAATTGACATGGATGGAAATGTGCAAACCTATAAAGCAAGGTTGGTTGCTAAAGGTTTCAAACAAACTCATGGTATAGACTATGATGAAACCTTTTCTCCAGTTGCTATGATTAAATCTATTAGGATTCTCCTTGCCATTGCTGCATACTATGATTATGTGATATGGCAAATGGATGTCAAAACCGCTTTCCTTAATGGAAATTTACTCGAGGATGTGTACATGACACAACCTGAGGGTTTTGTAAATCCTGAGAATTCTGGGAAGGTTTGCAAGCTTCAAAGGTCCATTTATGGATTGAAGCAAGCATCTCAAAGCTGGAATCTTTGTTTTGATGAAACAGTTAAGAACTTTGGTTTCATTCAAAATGAAGATGAACCATGTGTTTACAAGATGGTTAGTGGGAGTGCTATCGTGTTCTTAGTCCTATATGTAGATGACATATTGATCATTGGAAATGATGTCCCCACTTTACAAAAGGTTAAAGATTGGTTAGGGAATTCTTTTTCAATGAAGGACTTGGGTGAGGCTGCATATATCCTTGGTATAAGGATCTATAGAGATAGATCTAGAAGGATAATTGGCTTAAGTCAAAGTACATACATTGACAAAGTGTTGAAGAGGTTCAACATGCAAGATTCCAAGAAGGGATTTTTGCCTATGTCACATGGTATTCATCTTAGCAAGAATCAATGTCCTAAGACATCTGATGAGCGAGCTAGAATGAATAAGATCCCTTATGCTTCTGCTATTGGATCTATTATGTATGCCATGCTATGTACTAGACCTGATGTCTCATATTCTTTGAGCACAACAAGTAGATATCAAGCTGATCCTGGTGAGGGTCACTGGACAGCTGTTAAGAACATTCTTAAGTATCTAAGAAGAACTAAGGATGCTTTCTTGGTTTATGGAGGTTTGGAAGATGAGCTAGTTGTAAATGGTTACACAGATGCTAGTTTCCAAACTGATATAGATGATTACAAATCGCAGTCAGGTTTTGTATTCACATTGAATGGTGGAGCCATTACTTGGAAAAGTTCCAAGCAGAGCACAGTAGCAGATTCTACAACAGAAGCTGAGTATATAGCAGCATCAGATGCAGCTAAGGAAGCAGTTTGGCTGAAGAAATTCATCACTGAGCTTGGAGTGGTGCCTAGCATTGCTAATCCTATGGCTATCTATTGTGACAACAATGGTGCCATAGCGCAAGCAAAAGAGCCAAGGTCCCATCAGAAATCTAAGCATATACTCAGGCGATTTCACCTCATTCGAGACATCATTGATAGAGGTGATATCAAGATATGCAAAGTTGACACAAATGACAACATAGCAGATCCATTGACAAAGCCTCTCTCGCGGGTCAAGCATGATCAGCACACTAGGTCTATGGGTATGAGATATTTGTTAGACTAGGCCTAGTGCAAGTGGGAGACTGTTAGTGTATATGCCCTAGGCCATTGATTTGGACCTTAATGTTATTCATTTTTGTTATTAATAAAGAAGTTTTTATTATCATTGTTATGTTTGCATGTTATATATAATAATGATTATATCCCTGGTTTATTATTGTTATGGAGATAATAATAAATATAACTAGTGTAATATTGATTTGATAATCATAAGATGATTATAGGTATGAAGATACAAATCAATATTATGGATACATGTTAGAGAACAGTGTATTGGATAGACCCACATAGATATCACTTCATGGTTTAATGTCATAAGTGTATCTCATAATAGTTTTCATTTAATCCTTTGACTTGAGATTGTCATAGTTTCCAACATAAGGAATATTATGTTTTGACATGATCAAACGTTATCTGTAACTAGATAATTATAAAGGTTATGCTTGAACATGGTATAAATTATGTAGAGGAAAATGAACAATCAAGATGGAATTTGTCCCTCTCTATGAGAGAGATATCTTCTGGGCCCCTCGATAAGTGTAACTGAGAAATGCATGGCCGTGCTCAAATAAGTTGATATAAGATCAATCTTATTTGTTTATCAGTTAACTTGGAGATCGAGTAATCATAAGTTTGGACAATATAAGTATGACATTTACTATGACTTATGTTCAAACTAGATATCGTGTGACAAAGGGATTAATGCATGTACTATTTCAGGTTTTCATTTATAATGATTCTCATGATTAATTGGGTAGTCGTAATGTCTTGCTAGAGGCCAATTATGATTTGTGCATTTCAATAGAGATTGAAATACACTACCAATTAATATGAGCCTATCGGGTCACACACATAGAACGTAGACTGTACTTAAATAATAATAATTATATTTTTATTATTGTTGTTAGTATTATTATTATTATTAGATATTAATAATAATATTGTTATAATAATTATTATTAGATAATAATTATTAAAAACGTGGGTCCATATAGGATATGGACAGTTAGGGTTTTGACGAGTCTTTTAAACGGTTTTAAAAGGGCTAGAGGTATGATGATCTGATCATTATTCGTTTTGAAAAAAAAGGAAGAAGAAAAAAAAAACCTAAAACCCTAGTTTCGTTTTTGAAAAGGTTTAGCCACTGCCGTTGGTGAGCTAGTACTCAGACCGGCGTACGTTCGTGTGGACTTCGCTAGAGGGTGTTCGTCTTCAGAAGGCAGCATCTGTTAATCAATTTGAAGCTACACAAAAGGTTAGTTTCGAATCTCTTTTATCGAACTGAATGGATCACATGGATCCTGGGAATAAATCGAAAGATATGTTTTTTTTTTGTTTTTCCGCTGCGGCAAAAGAGTTGCAGATTCTTCTCGATTTACTAACAGAGGGTTAGGCAAAGGACGAGGATTTAAGGGTTGTAATAATCCTTTCCTTTATAGCTTATTGAGGACCCAAGACAGCGGCTTCTCCAATTCTGAAAACCGCCTTCTTCCTCCTTGGCCAGTAGTATTAACATCAACTACCTTTTGCATGCTTTGGTTAACAGACTGGTAGTTTCCTTTCTCGTTTCTCCTTGTTGAAAAGCGGCTCTTCTCTCTTTCCCACTCTTCTATTTGTAGACCAGCTTGCAAAAGTTCCTTGAAATCTGAAATGAATGTATGCGACATCCATTCACGAAGGCTGGGTAACACTCTTCTCACAATCATTCTAATTTGATTGGAATCATCAGGCCTTCTTTTGAGCAATGCAGCCTTATTCCTCCACTTCTTCATATAGTCAACAAAGTTCTCATTCGGCCTTTGTCTAACGGACTCCACCTCCATTAGAGTGACTTCAAATTCAACATTGTATCCATGTTGTTGAATGAAGGCCTTGTATAGCAGATCCCAGCTTTTTTTAGTGCCATCATCTAAGATGTTGAACCAATTTTGGACCACAGGATCTAATGAAAGCATGAAGTACCTTAGGATTTGAGCCTTGGTAGCTCGGGCAAACTATATAGTAGTGATATATTGCTTCACATGGAGGTGAGGGTTTCCAATTCCATCAAACTTTGCAAAGGATGGCATCTTGAACTTGTATGGAACTTCTTCATCTAGCTAAAATAATTTGTCAACTTTGGACATTTCTTCAGTTTTCAACATCTTTTCAAACTTCTTTTCCAGGTCAGCAATCATCTTCTCAACATCCAAAGTTTCAGTTTTCTCCACAGCTGATCTTTTAACAACCTTCGACTCCTTCTTGTCTTGAGGATCTTGGAAGTATTGAGCCCAGTCATCATCATCATCATCAACAACTACCTTGTCATCATAAAAAGCCACTTCACCAACCTTAGCCTTCCCTTTGTCCTTTGGCTTCTTGGTGCTAGCAAATGCTTTGGCATTGTTCCCTAAAATTGTAGCCAGTTGGTTCTTCATGGTCTAAGCCAAGGTTTCCTTTAGTTCTTCCATTTTAGCATTGAGGGCATCATCCACCATTCTTTGAAATTTTTTCAGGTTCCATTACTTTTTGTGAAAAAGTAATTGAATTGCTGCTAGATTCTTCATCTTCGGCGTAGATTGGATTGTCGTAGGCTTTTGAACTATTGTAATCTAGCGCTGTGAGCCAGAAAGGATTAATGATATGAGATGCAAATATATGTATGCATGTATGTATGTAGGCATAAACAGTAAACAAAGATAATTAGGATGTTCCTTCCAACCTTATAACTTCCACACACGGATGGCGAGTCTCTTTTTCCTAGGTATATGGTTAACAAAATACCAACACGAGGTATCTTATTTTTGAATAATTCCCTCGGACGATTCAATCAATAGTAATATTTTTGAAAATGAAAATCAGTTCATAATAATTCCCATTAATTAGGCTTTAATCCATCCAATCAACTAAAGTAGTTTTTATGCTATATTGGATTAAAACTAAATTAAGAGGTTTATTATAAATAGATTTCTCAATTGAAAAAAGTAACTAATGATTCATGCCAAAAACAAGCCCGTGATTAATAATTCTTAGTATAAACTAGGCTCACAATTGGATTTTGATATTTCATAATTGACCTAAATATTTTGTAAGCTCTTTCAAAAGGTTGTAGTGAAGTGAAAAATAGTTTTGTTTCAAAACCCATAAAAAGATTTTAGAAAAAATGAATTTTGGGCTTTGTATTTGGGTCATGAGAATTTTTGACTTGTTTTTAGAAAAGTTTTTACATCCAAAGATCTTGAAAATTTTGACAATAATTTTGGTCTTTTCGATCTTAAATGAAAGAATTATTTTTGAGCTTAAAATATAGGTAGGTCATATTAGAAAAAGAACAAACCAAATAAGTCATGGTTTAAACCAAGATATATCAATCATAGTCAAACAACAAGCAATTGGGGTAAAAACTAAGGAATGTAAGTAGGCCAATTACATGAGCTTTAGTCTTTGGGTTGAAAGGCTTAAGTTCCCATAGCAAGTATATACTAAATGGTACAAGGCTATGAATGGTTATGCCATGCTCGATCTCCATACCTTGAGTGAAAGTATGGTATCCCTTACATGACACAACAAGGGCGTCCTAACTCATGCACACAATGCAATCTAAATGATGCAATGGACAATATCGTAATAAGAAAGAATAGAATAATAAAAAGACTAATGGAATCAACTTCTCTTATCCCAGTGGAGTTGCCACTGTGAGCGGGGATTTTCGCCCCCACTCTTGGTGGAATGGTTCTTGCGACTTCAACACTATTTAGGCTCGGGGCTTAGAGAATACGTACCTAAGCCTGGAGAAAATGGAGTTGCACCCGGACCAGTCGAAAAAATATAAAGGGGTGGATGACTCGATTCCTAAGGAATCCCTAACCTCCTATGGGTTCAGAAAGTTGGGTACGTGTGGGGAAGGTGAGAAATGGCCCAACACTCCCACAATGCCCGGTTCATTGGAACCGGCCTCCTATTCAGGTCTCAATATTATAAAATTCTTAATTAATACAATATTATATGTACTACATACAATAATTAAAATAAAGCATCAATATATTAAAATCAAAGCAATGTTCAAACAAAACAAATAAATGGACACCCTGGTGCGCGCGAACTACGCTATAGCAATACCGCAAGTGCACGGGTCGACCAAGCAATAAAGTAGTGAGTGAGTTATCATTCCACTGAGGACAAGGTCAAGTAATAGTGCAAATCTTAACCGTTGTTTAGCAAATCAATAGGTTTGTGATGTGGTGTAATTAAAAATAATTAATTTAATGACTGAAAGTAAAGGGAAATTAAATGTTGTGCAAAAATGATTGATGGTAATAAAACTATCCAGATATTGAATCCCCCTAGCCTCAATGATATTTATGAACATCAATTCAGTTAAATCATTTAATAGAGTTGAGTTGGCATTCCTCTAACTTAGACTAATACCTCTCTCAAGTGAATTAATCCCTAATCACTAAGTAGAGTGCCTGAATCTCTTCTCAAACACAATTAATTAGATCTTGCATTAAGAACAAGGAACTATAAACCAAAGGATCTTGTAAGTCTATCTCTAGTACTCCAATCAATCCTCAACTCTTATGAGTATTCAATTCATATCAAGCTTTCTCAAGTCAATAATATGAAAATTGCAACCAATCAATAAGCATGCTATTATCAATTGGAAATAGATCATTAAGTATCATAAGAATAAAAATACTCAATCAAATGATTCAACTAAATATAATTATTCAATCCATACAAATAAGCTAGGGTTCATCAAAATCTAGATAGAGAATGAATTAGTTCATATTCAAAACCAGAAAAACAGAACAAGAGAAATGAATAAAAGAAACCAAACAATCCATGGCAAATAATTTGTATTTCTTCACTTCAATCCTTGATTCTTGATTTAGATCTTGTTTAGAGTATGTCTTCACCCTCAATCTCAGCTCCAAAACTCTCCTCTTTGCTTTAGAAGTCGGCTCTAGGTTATAAAATATGAAATTCGGGATCCTTAATTCGTGCTTCAGCGTAGCTTTTATAGTGTAGATAATTTCGCCTGATACACCCATTGACACGCCCATGTCACTGGCATGCCATTGCCACTGAGATTTTGAACATAAGGCACATCCAATGACAGGCCCATGTCACTAGGCGTGTCACAGCTACTGTGAAACATTGCAAAAGGCACGCTTGGTGACACGTCCATGTCACTGTGTGTGTCAATGCTTCTGTATGCATCATCAAGGGCACGTCCATTGACACGCCCATGTCCATGGGCATGTCCATTGATGAATTTTGCTCTTTTCTTCTACTTTCATCCGTAATTCCTCCGAAATGACCATAAGCCTCAAAATACAGAGAATTCCTGAAATTAACCCTAAAATACACTTTGAACAAACAAATTAAACTCAATTGGATAATAATCATATTAAGAAATAGGAATGAAATATCATCAATTGTGCACTTATCAAATTCCCCCACACTTGAGTTTTTGCTTGTCCTCAAGCAAACTAAATCACTGTAATAAGTAGAAATGACGGAACCCCTCTATATTCAAAAAGAAAAGTAAAGTTTTGACAATACTCGAATAAAAAAACCTCACTTTCTCAACCAAAAACTGATTCACAATCATAACAGCTGAATCAAGAAGCTTCAAAACAAAAAAAAATATCGTAGACCTAAAACCTAAAAAATCCAGAGTTAAAAGATTGAGCATAAAATTCCAAAAAATCAGAAAGCCATGAGCAAAGTACGAAAAATGTAAATTTTCTCTTAAGTTCTCTAACCCTCAAATTTTTAATTTTTATTTTTATTTTTTTGTCAAATGTATATACACATGTATATACATTTTAAGGAGCCCGACTTGTTTGAACTGATACTAACCTTTTGACTCAAAGGTAAACATTTGTGATGCCGACCCCCGGTTACTCAGCCAAAATCATCGTTCAAATGGCTACTAGCACTATTCATGATTCCAACTCATTTGTTTTAATTCGAGAGTAAAAATCAGCGGAACAGGGATAAATTTTTAAAGCTCCTTTAATTAGAATTATTTATTTATTTATTTATTATTTTATTTTATTTAAAAAAAAACTCAAGGGTCAGAAACTTAAGGGTCATACTAAGTCCGACTCAAGAATCTAAGGAATTATAACATGGTAAAAAATGTAACTAAGGTTTTAAACTTTAGATGTGTCCAATTTCCATCAATCCACAACCCAACTATAGCTATTACAATCGATCCTCAGCAATTGATCAAGTATCACTAAGTTAACCTCAACAAGAAATTGTCATTTAGGAAATCTCAAATTAGTTCAACATATAAAGGGAAACCACATCAATTCACACTTATTACAACAATCTAGCTTACTTAAATCCAAAAAGAAAAACAATTTGCAGAAATTAATTGAGACAAATGAGTCAAATAGAAAGAATGAAATAATAAAAATTCAATCAAGAAAGTATACCTCTCCCCCACACTTAAGACGCACATTGTCCCCAATGTGTGTACAAAATAAGAAATAATGAAGAGACAGAAAAACTGCTCTTTTCATGTCCATGAATGGATAAATATTAGTACGGTGCCAAGAGTATGGTGAAGGAGGATTTCATCAAAACAAAAATCTAAAATGCAAGAAGAAGAAAAAACAAGGTTAAGACATAAATAAATAAAATAAACAAACAAACAAAAGAAACAGTTCTTAAAGAAAATAATAATTGTCCAAAAGCAATGAAAAAGAAAGAAAACTAAAAAGAATATTAAATAAGCAAAGAAATGAAAATAAAATAAAAATAAAAATAAATTAAAAATGTGGGCCAGTAAAAAATCGGTGCATCGCCGGAATCATCACTGCTAGTCTCATCATCGGAAACATCAACTTGAAGTGCAGGTGCAGGTGCAGGGGCAAGTGGCTGGTATGGTGGAGGTGGTGGTTGTGAAGGGTGAAACCCTTGATACCGCCAGAACTCCAACATGGATTGCTCCAACCATTGTTGTCTTAAGATCTCGTGATCCAGCTGGGCTTGGAAAGAAGTAGTCTGGTCAAGTATAAACTGCTGCAGCTGGTCCTGCTGAGTTAAGATCTTATTCTGATTCAGCTCAATATTCCCTATCTTCCCTTTAATCCTACGAATCTGACGCTCTAAATATGTGGGTTTCCTGTCATCATCCCACTCAAAATTAACTGGCTGACGCTAATTCCGGAATGCAGGAGTTTGGACAAAAGAAGGTGCAGCAGAAGAAGAAGGTGCAGCAGCAGCGGTCAAAGGCCCAGCGGCGGTAGTTGAACCCAAAAAATTTGACAGTGGAGGTGGTGGTATATCCGAAGGAGGAGTAGAAGGAGCTGCCTCTGGCATATCTGAATCCATAGGAGTTGCCTGCAGTCCAGCTACCTTCTCCTGGTTCAGTCTCTTTAATGTGTCCATACCCAACAACTTGGGCATACCATCCACCATCATAGGTAGGCAGCCATTTAACACACCCAGACGATGAGCGAGACTTGTGACATACATGCCACCATGTAAAGTACTTGATGCTCCTTTTTTAGACTGTTCGTCGGAAAAATGTGTGATGGCATGTGCGACATTGCACCGGGTCTTCTGTACCATACAGTGCAAGAAAAATAGATCTCGCAAGCTTACCACCACTGTGTTACTCAGCCGAGCTGTAAGAGTGTGAACTAATAGGTTGTGCACCACTCGGCAGGGGAAAGACTCGATGTTGGATGCCTTAGAAACCTTGGGTTGATACTTATCGGCAGTGGGTGCAAAGGTCCACCAAACCCTAGGAGGAGCAACCTCATACTCAACAAAATCCACCTTGAAGTTTAGATAATCAAAGGTCTGTACTTCCTCTTCAGTATATAACCCGAGATGCACCCCAAGGTCATTAATGCTCATGTTGAATCTCTGCCCTCCCAGTCTGAATTTAATCGTTGGCTCAGTAATTGAAACCTTGGTCTTCTAGAACTAGAAGGTGCAGTAAAATTCCAGTGTCAGCTCTCGATAAGAAGGCTCATTGATGGATAATAGTTGGTCCCACCCTGGTTGATTAATTAATTCCCGCATATCTACTGCAATATTAGCCAGTTCCATAGCATCCCAATCTAAAACACGAGGTGGGGACCATTCTTTATTGCCGAAAAGTTCGAATCGCCTTCTTTCCTCGGCATTTGAAAATCTAAGGCATTTGTGTGTGGCCATGAATTTAGAAGTTGGACGTGTAGCAGGTTGGCTGGAATTGCCTTCCCCTCGTGCACGCTTGGTGGGAAGCTGGGAAGATGATTGTTTGCGAGGCCCCATTGTCAGTTAGTCTGCAAAACAAACCAAAGAGATTCCTCAATAACAACAAAAGAATAGCATGATACAAGGTTACCGAAATGCTGGCATTATAACGATAAAGCATAACCAAATGTAATCCACCTATACCAATACACGCTTAATCAACCAAAAGCAACAAACCAATCCGAACGACAGCAATAAACATACCACAATAAAGGCAATTCCCACAATAACAATACATTTTCCAAAAATAACAAGCAATTAAAACCTAACAAATGAAACAATCAATATATAACTCAAACCACAAACCAATTCAAAAATAAACAACCGCCGAATCAAAAAGACATTCATAACAAACAAAATCAAAATTAATCAAATGACGCAAAAAGTACGAGAAATAAAAACACATCAGAATAAAGCAAACACATCATGAAACTTCCAACTTCAAGGCAAAGACAAGAAGATACAAGGAATGTACACGAAAAATGAAAGAAAAATGAAAGAAAACAAACAAAAATCGCAAAAATTGAGATTCCGTACCTGAAAAACAAAAATCACGTGGAACGAGTGAATTCAATGGAAAATGAGCAAATGCACGCAAATAATGCAAGCCGGGAGTGAGAATCTCTCCTAAAGTGACTGGGTGTGTGAATGTGCCAGTGGGAGTGCAAGAAAGTAGAGAGAAAATGAGAAAGAAAACTGAAAATTGCATGAAAAATGGCATCGGTTCTATATATAAAGACGTCGGCATGCCCATTGACACGCCCGTGTCACTGGGCGTGCCCTATAGTATAAAAGACAATGTACACGACACGCTCACAGACACGACTATGTCAATGGGCGTGTCACAGGTACTGGATGAAATGATAATCGACACGCCCACAAACACGGGCATGTCTATAGGCGTGTCACATGTACTGTGATAAAAAGAAAACGACACGCCCACTAGTTTTGGGCGTGTTCTGAGGGCGTGCTGGATAATTTTTTCGTCATTTTTCATTTTTTTTAGAGACACGTCCATGGACACGGGTGTGTCACCGAGCGTGTTATAGCTACTGTTTCTCATGCAAAATGACACACTCATAGACACATCTGTGTCACTGGACGTGTTGTAGCTACTGCCTGAAAAAAATAATGATACCCCCATTGACACGAGCGTGTCCTTTAATATGCTCAATTTACTCCTCAAAATCAAATTTCCTCTACAAATTCAAATGAATGCAAAACAAACAAACAACCACCCAATAAAAGAAAGATAAAACTAAAACAAAATGATGACACAAACAAAAAACATAAAACGGTGGGTTGTCTCTCACCTAGCACTTTTTTAATGTCGTATTAGTTGGACGGTAGGGTAAACTTCCCTAGTCTTGGAGGTGTAAAACCTCCTTCAAGTCTTGTATTTCCCTTTCGAGGTATAATTTGAGCCTGTGCCCATTAACTTTAAAATCTCCTTTTTTCGACTGAGTTATTTCATCCACTCCGTAGGGGAAAACTTCCTTGACAGTAAAAGAACCAGACCATCGAGACTTTAACTTACCCAGAAAGAGTTAAAGCCTTGAATTGTACAATAATACCTGATCTCCCGCTTGAAATGCTTTCCTGTCCTTAATGCGAGCATCATGCAATTTCTTGGTACGCTCCTTATACATTCTAGCATTGTCATAAGCTTGCAACCTCCACTCATCCAACTCGTTTACCTGCAACTTTCTCTGTTCACCTGCAAGAGCTAGATCAAGGTTAATCTGTTTAATAGCCCAATATGCATTATGTTCAATTTTGACAAGGACAAGCTTTTCCATATACTAGTCTAAACGACGTAGTGCCCGAAGGAGTTTTAAATGCAGTCCTAAAAGCCCATAGAGCATTGTCCAATTTCTCGGACCAATCCTTTCGGGATCGCTCTACAGTTTTTCCAGAATTCATTTAATCTCCCTATTCGTGTTCTCAACTTGGCCACTAGTTTGGGGATGATAGGGAGTAGCAAACCTATGTGTAACTCCTAGTCTTTTGAAAACTTTCTCAAGCTGATAGTTACAAAAGTGAGCACCCCTATCACTTATAATTGCTTTTCGTGTACCAAATCGAGAAAACAACTTCTTCAAAAACTTCATCACAACCCTAGCATCATTGGTTGCCAAGGCTTGGGCTTCTGGCCATTTAGAAACATAATATATAGCTAAAAGAATATATTTGTTACCAAAAGAATTTGGAAACGGTCCTATAAAATCGATCCCCCATACATCAAAGACTTCACACACTAAAATTCCATTTTGGGGCATCTCATCACGAGATGAAATGTTTCTAGTCCTTTGGCAACGATCACATCTGTTCACAAATTCGTAGCTATTCCTAAACAAAATGGCCAATAAAATCCTGATTCTAGTACCTTTTGAGCAGTCCTATTGGCTCCCATATGACCACCAGCTGGTCCAGCATGGCATTGATTAAGAATGTTCATTGTTTCGGGCCATGCCACACATCGTCGGATTATGTGATCCTTACATAATCTAAACAAAAAAGGATCCTCCCAAAAATAATACTTTAAGTCATAAAAGAATTTCTTCTTGGCTTGATATGTTAAGTCCTTAGGAAGTTCCCTAGCAGCTAAATAGTTAGCAAAATTTGCAAACCAAGGTGTTTCAAAATTTAAATTACTTACCTCACTTACCATGGTGTATAGCTTCTCATCGGGGAAGTGATCATCAATGTCCCCTTCTTCAAACCTCTCTAAGGTTGGATTTTCCAAGCGACAAAGGTGATCAGCTGCAAGATTTTTAGCTCCCTTCTTGTCTTGAATCGTCAAGTCAAATTCCCGCAACAACAAAACCCAATGGATTAGCCTAGGCTTAGCATCAATTTTCGCAAATAAATACCTTAAAGCCGAATGGTCTGTATAAACAATCACTTTTGACAAGATTAGATATGATCTAAACTTGTCAAAAGTAAAAACCACAGCTAGCAGCTCTTTCTCTGTAGTTGTGTAATTAGCTTGAGCTGTGTTCAAAGTCTTGCTTGCATAGTAGATAGGCTAAAAGTATTTCTCCTTGTGTTGACCCAAAACTGCTCCCACTACAAAGTCAAATGCATCGTACATTAGTTCAAATGGTAGATTCCAATTAGGAGCTACCATGATTGGAGCATGGGTCAATTTCTCCTTAAGGGTTGTGAATGCTCTCAGACATTCCTCATCAAAAACAAAATCCACATCCTTTTCAAGGAGTCTTGTCAATGGACGGGCTATCTTAGAAAAATCTCGAATGACCCTCTGAAAAAAACCCGCATGTCCTAGAAAACTTCTGATGGCCTTCACAGATATGGGTGGTAACTTCTCAATGGTGTCTACCTTAGCCTGATCCACCTCAATGCACTTACTTGAAATTTTGTCCCAACACAATTCCCTCTTGAACCATGAAATGACACTTTTCCCAATTAAGCACTAAGTTGGTTTCCTCACATCTCATCAAGACTCTTTCAAGGTTTTCCAAACATCTTTCAAATGAGCTGCCATAGACTGAGAAATCATCCATAAATACCTCCATAATATCCTTAACAAGTTCATCAAAGATTGCCACCATGCACCTTTGAAAAGTCGCAGGTGCATTGCACAACCTGAATGGCATTCTTCGATATGCGAATGTCCCATATGGGCAGGTGAATGTAGTCTTCTCTTAATCTTCCGGGGCGATAGGAATTTGGAAATATTCTGAAAGACCATCCAAAAAATAGTAATACTCATGCTTGGATAACCTCTCCAACATCTGATCAATGAAGGGTAAAGGAAAATGGTCCTTCCTAGTTGCATCATTCAATTTCCTGTAATCTATGCAAACCCTCCAATCGGTAACTGTTCTTGTTGGAATCAGTTCATCATTTTCATTAGGGACCACCGTCATCCCTCCTTTCTTTAGTACTACCTGGACTGGGCTCACCCAAGAACTATCCGAGATCGGATATATAATCCCTGTGTCAAGTAGTTTTATCACTTTAGCCTTCACTGCATCTTTCATCTTCGGGTTTAGTCTCCATTGTGGTTGCACTACCGGCTTGAATTCGTCCTCCATCAGTAACTTGTGAGTGGAATAGGATGGACTGATACCCTTGATGTCTGCTATCTTCCAAGCTATTACTTTCTTATGTTTTTGCAACAACTGAATAAGCTTTTCTTTCTGCTCAGAAGATAGGTGGGAACTCAGAATTATTGGTAATTTCTTCTTTTCTGCCAGAAATCCATACTCAAGGTGATCTGGAAGGGGCTTTAGTTCCAAGTTGGGTGGATCAATCACCGATGGTTTTGGCTTCTCCTCCTTTGGCATCTCAATAGTCTCATATGCCTTGCATTTGAACGAATTGCTTGCTTCAAGAAAAGCAAGCTGCTCCATTGCTTCTTGATCCTCAACATTTTCCTGCAATAAACACAACTCAAGGGGATCCTTGGAAATAATGTTAGTAACACAATTTATGGTCTCATGCTCAACAACATCATTGCATGATTCTGCCTCATCATGTGAAAGTGAATGTTTCATAGCATCATGTATCCTAAAAATAACTTTCTCATCACCCACTCTCAAAGTTAATGTGCCATTATGAACATCGATAAGGGCACGGGCTGTATTTAAAAATGGCCTACCAAGAATAAGTGAAACAACCGCATCCTCATCAATATCAATGACAACAAAATCATTGGAGAAGATGAAATCCATGACTTTTACCAACACATCTTTTATAATGCCACGAGGGTGGACTACTGACTTATCAGCAAGTTGGATGGTCATAAGTGTTGGTTTAGGTTTACCAATGCCTAACTCTTTACACATTTTATAGGGCATAACACTTATGCTAGCCCCCAAATCAGCTAATGCACTCTTGACCTCAAGGTTTCCTATTAAACATGGAATGGTAAAACTACCTGGATCTTTTAACTTCTTAGGTAACCTCCTTTGCAAAATTGCTAAACCCATTTCAGATAAATGCACTAAAGACACTTCCTCAAGTTTCCTTTTGTTAGAAAGGATATCTTTCAAAAGTTTAGCATATTTAGGCATCTGTGACAAAGCTTCAATAAATGGAATATTAATGTGCAATTGTTTAAAAAGTTTAAGAAACTTACCGAACTGAGCATCAATTTTGTCCTTGTTCAACCTTGCCGGATAGGGTACTATAGGTCGGTATTCCTTCAATATGGGACTGCTTCTCTTTCTCATTTTCCAATGCAGTTTTCTCTCCCAAAGTGACAGGAGGATTTTCTTCTTTTTCTTTTTCTTGTACTTTAGCCTTTTTCTCTGCCACTTCTCATCTTTTCTCATCCACATTACCTTTGATCTCTTTTCCACTCCTTAGTGTAATTGCCTTGAGCTGCTCTTTAAGATTTTCCCCAGTGTTGCTAGGCAGACTTCCTTGTGGTCTCTCACTGAGCAACTTGGCAATTTGCCCCACCTGATTCTCCAAATTATGAATGGAGGCTTGCTGATTTCTTAGGGTGGTTTCAGTTGATTGGAGCCTAGTTTCAGAAGCTGCTATAAATTTCTCCATCATGTCATCCAAATTACTCTTTCTTGGAGGGGCAGCTTGTTAATGTTGGGGCTGCTGGAATCCAGGGGGAGGTCTTTGATTATTTTGATTATTCCATGAGAAATTTGGATGATTTCTCCACCCCGGATTGTATGTGTTGCTGTAGGAGTTATTCTGTTGTTGCCTTGGTATATTTCCCATATAATCTACTTGCTCTTGCCTAGCAAACATGTTGCCACTTTGGTAATCTTGACTTTGATGTCCACCCCCACACCATTCACAAGACATCACTTGCATTACTTTCCTAGAAGAAGAAGCCAAAGAATCAAAATTTTTATTCAATGCTTCTAATTGGGCTGTCAAAGCCACCACAGGATCTAATTGGTGTGAACCCATGACTTTCAGCTTTCCTTGCTCCCTTGGGGGTTGCCACTGATAATTGGTGATAGCCATGTCTTCAATTAAATCCCTTGCTTGTTCAGGTGTCTTGTTGTTTATGGTACCACCAGCTGCTGCATTAATGGATTACTTACTTACATAATTCAACCCATTGTAAAATGTTTGAATTTGAAGCCATAGTGGAAGTCCATGATGAGGACACCTTCTCAACAAATCTTTAAATCTTTCCCAGGCATCATAACCATCTTGCTGCAGAAAGGATGAGATATCATTCCTCAACTTAGCAGTTTTGGATGGTGGGAAGTATTTTTCTAGGAATATCTCTGCCAACTGACTCCATGTGGTGAAGGTTCCTGGAAGAAAAGATTTCAGCCACTTCTTTAGTCTATCTCTAAGGGAAAATGGGAATAACCTCAGCCTAATTGCATCATCTGAGACATTATTTATCTTGAATGTGTCACATATCTCCAGAAAATTCTCAATATGTGCCTTAGGAACTTCATCAGGAAACCCATCAAACTGACAAGTCTGCTGCACCATTTGAATTACATTTTCCTTTATTTCGAAGTTTGTCGCAGCAACTGTCAGCCTCCGGATACTAGATTAAGCTCCATTGAGATTGGGATTAGCAAACTCCTGCATTGTTCTTGGCTCAGCTCCTTCCATCACTTCAAACTCTTCTTCTTCTGCTGCTATTTCCAGATTTATTTCTATTTCTGGGTCTTCCAAAACTACCTCCCCTTCTTCCTTTCGCTTTCTCCTTAATGTTCTTTCTAGCTCTGGATCTAATTCAAATAGTTGGGATGAGTTACCTCTGGTCATAAATGGGAGGAAATACCTAAAAATAAGCAAGAACCAATGTTAAAAACAAATAAAAATAAAACTAAATCAATAGTCTTAATTATATTACTAATATTGAAACCGTTGTCCCCGGCAGTGGAGACAAAAACTTGGTGCTCGCGAACTATGCTATAGCAATACCGCGAGTGCACGAGTTGACCAAGTAATAAAGTAGTGAGTGAGTTATCACTCCACTGAGGACAAGGTCAAGTACTAGTAGAAATCTTAACCGTTGTTTAGCAAATCAATAGGTTTGTGATGTGGTGTAATTAAAAACAAATAATTTAATGACTGAAAGTAAAGGGAAATTAAATGTTGTGCAAAAAGGATTGATGGTAATAAAACTATCTAGATATTGAATCCCCCTAGCCTCAATGATATTTATGAACATCAATTCAGTTAAATCATTTAATAGAGTTGAGTTGGCATTCCTCTAACTTAGACTAAAACCTCTCTCGAGTGAATTACTCCCTAATCACTAAGTAGAGTGCCTGAATCTCTTCTCAAACACAATTAATTAGATCTTGCATTAAGAACAAGGAACTATAAACCAAAGGATCTTGTAAGTCTATCTCTAGTACTCCAATCAATCCTCAACCCTTATGAGTATTCAATCCATATCAAGCTTTCTCAAGTCAATAATATGAAAATTGCAACCAATCAATAAGCATGTTATTATCAATTGGAAATAGATCATTAAGTATCATAAGAATAAAACAACTCAATCAAATGATTCAACTAAATATAATTATTCAATCCATACAAATAAGCTAGGGTTCATCAATATGTAGATAGAGAATGAATTAGTTCATATTCAAAACCATAAAAACAGAACAAGAGAAATGAATAAAAGAAACCAAAAAATCCATGGCGAATAATTTGTATTTCTTCACTTCAATCCTTGATTCTTAATTTAGATCTTGTTTAGAGTATGTCTTCACCCTCAATCTCAGCTCCAAAACTCTCCTCTTTGCTTTAGAAGTCGGCTCTAGGTTATAAAATATGAAATTCGAGATCCTTAATTCATGCTTCAGCGCAGCTTTTATAGTGTAGATAATTTCTCCTGACACGCCGATTGACACGCCCATGTCACTGGGCGTGTCATTGCCACTGAGATTTTGAACATAAGGCACGTCCAGTGACACGCCCATGTCACTAGGCGTGTCACAGCTACTGTGAAACATTGCAAAAGGCATGCTTGGTGACACGCCCATGTCACTAGGCATGTCAATGCTTCTGTATGCATCATCAAGGGCACGTCCATTGACACGCCCATGTCCATGGGCGTGTCCATTGATGAATTTTGCTCTTTTCTTCTACTTTCATCCATAATTCCTCCAAAATGACCATAAGCCTCAAAATACAGAGAATTCCTGAAATTAACCCTAAAATACACTTTGAACAAACAAATTAAACTCAATTGGATAATAATCATATTAAGAAATAGGAATGAAATATCATAAATTGTGCACTTATCAAATTCCTCCACACTTGAGTTTTTTCTTGTCCTCAAGCAAACTAAATCACTGTAATAAGTAGAAATGACGGAACCCCTCTATATTCAAAAAGAAAAGTAAAGTTTTGACAATACTCGAATAAAAAAACCTCACTTTCTCAACCAAAAACTGATTCACAATCATAACAGCTGAATCAAGAAGTTTCAAAAGAAAAAAAAAATATCACAGACCTAAAACCTAAAAATCCAAAGTTAAAAGATTGAGCATAAAATTCCAGAAAATCAGAAAGCCATGAGCAAAGTATGAAAAATGTAAATTTTCTCTTAAGTTCTCTAACCCTCAAATTTTTAATTTTTATTTTTATTTTTTTTTTTTTCAAATGTATATACACATGTATATACATTTTAAGGAGCCCGAATTGTTTGAATTGATACTAAACTTTTGACTCGAAGGTAAACATTTGTGATGCCGACCCCCTGTCACTCAGCCAGAATCACCGTTCAAATGGCTACTAGCACTATTCATGATTCTAACTCATTTGTTTTAATTTGAGAGTAAAAATCAGTGGAACAGGGATAAATTTTTAAAGCTCCTTTAATTAGATTTATTTATTTATTTATTTATTTATTATTATTATTTTATTTTTAAAAAAAAACTCAAGGGTCAGAAACTTAAGGGTCATACTAAGTCCGACTCAAGAATCTAAGGAATTATAACATGCTAAAAAATGTAACTAAGGTTTTAAACTTTAGATGTGTCCAATTTCCATCAATCCACAACCCAACTATAGCTATTACAATCGATCCTCAGCAATTGATCAAGTATCACTAAGGTAACCTCAACAAGAAATTGTCATTTAGGAAATCTCAAATTAGTTCAACATATAAAGGGAAACCACATCAATTCACACTTATTACAACAATCTAGCTTACTTAAATCCAAAAAGAAAAACAATTTGCAGAAATTAATTGAGACAAATGAATCAAATAGAAAGAATGAAATAATAAAAATTCAATCAAGAAAGTATACCTCTCCCCCACACTTAAGACGCACATTGTCCCCAATGTGTGTACAAAATAAGAAATAATGAAGAGACAGAAAAACTGCCCTTTTCATGTCCATGAATGGATAAATATGCGTACGGTGCCAAGAGTAAAGTGAAGGAGGATTTGCATCAAAACAAAAATCTAAAATGCAAGAAGAAGAAAAAACAAGGTTAAGACATAAATAAATAAAATAAACAATCAAAAGATACAGTTCTTAAAGAAAATAATAATTGTCCAAAAGCAATGAAAAAGAAAGAAACTAAAAAGAATATTAAATAAGCAAAGAAATGAAAATAAAATAAAAATAAAAATGTGGGCCAGTCAAAAATCGGTGCATCGCCGGAATCATCACTGCCAGTCTCATCATCGGAAACATCAACTTGAGGTGCAGGTGCAGGGGCAGGTGGCTGGTATGGCGGAGGTGGTGGTTGCGAAGGGTGAAACCATTGATACCGCCAGAACTCCAACATGGATTGCTCCAGCCATTGCTGTCTCAAGATCTCGTGATCCAGCTGGCTTGGAAAGAAGTAGTCTGGTCAAGTATAAATTGCTGCAGCTGGTCCTGCTGAGTTAAGATCTTATTCTGATTCAGCTCAATATTCCCTATCTTCCCTTCAATCCTACAAATCTGACACTCTAAATCTGTGGGTTTCCTGTCATCATCCCACTCAAAATTAACTGGCTGACACCAATCCCGGAATGCAGGAGTCTGGACAAAAGAAGGTCCAGTAGAAGAAGAAGGTGCAGCAGCAGCGGTCGAAGGCCCAGCTGCAGTGGATGAACCCAAAAAATCTGACAGTGGAGGTGGTGGTATATCTTAAGGAGGAGCAGAAGGAGCTACCTTTGGCATATCTGAATCCATAAGAGTTGCCTGCAAAGTGCCTGAATCTCTTCTCAAACACAATTAATTAGATCTTGCATTAAGAACAAGGAACTATAAACCAAAGGATCTTGTAAGTCTATCTCTAGTACTCCAATCAATCCTCAACCCTTATGAGTATTCAATTCATATCAAGCTTTCTCAAGTCAATACTATGAAAATTGCAACCAATCAATAAGCATGCTATTATCAATTGGAAATAGATCATTAAGTATCATAAGAATAAAACAACTCAATCAAATGATTCAACTAAATATAATTATTCAATCCACCTAAATAAGCTAGGGTTCATCAATATCTAGATAGAGAATGAATTAGTTCATATTCAAAACCAGAAAAACAGAACAAGGGAAATGAATAAAAGAAACCAAACAATCCATGGCGAATAATTTGTATTTCTTCACTTCAATCCTTGATTCTTGATTTAGATCTTGTTTAGAGTATGTCTTCACCCTCAATCTCAGCTCCAAAACTCTCCTCTTTGCTTTAGAAGTCGGCTCTAGGTTATAAAATATGAAATTCAGGATCCTTAATTCGTGCTTCAGTGCAGCTTTTATAGTGTAGATAATTTCGCCTGACACACCGATTGACACGCCCATGTTACTGGGCGTGTCATTGCCACTGAGATTTTGAACATAAGGCACGTCCAGTGACATGCCCATGTCACTAGGTGTGTCACAGCTACTGTGAAACATTGCAAAAGGCATGCTTGGTGACACGCCCATGTCACTAGGCGTGTCAATGCTTCTGTATGCAGGATCAAGCGCACGTCCATTGTCACGCCCATGTCCATGGGCGTGTCCATTGATGAATTTTTCTCTTTTCTTCTACTTTCATCCATAATTCCTCCGAAATGACCATAAGCCTCAAAATACAGAGAATTCCTGAAATTAACCCTAAAATACACTTTGAACAAACAAATTAAACTCAATTGGATAATAATCATATTAAGAAATAGGAATGAAATATCATCAATTGTGCACTTATCACACCCATCCGAGGATGGAAACGTCTCCTTACATCGCTCAATGTCTAAAACTAAATAGGACACCCACCAAAAGGTGGAAATAAGTTCTTTACATTAATCCCAAAATATAAAAATAATTTAAATTACATGATCATTGAAACATACCTCTTACAATTTTTTGAAATCAAAGAAAAATAATAAAAAACAACCAACCAACCATTCATCATAAATAAATCATTCACTGAAGAGATAAATAAAAAATATAAATAAATCATTAATCAAAATATATAATAAATATTTACTTAATAATGAAACAAATAAAGATGCAAATTTAGGTTTATGTAACAACTTAGGGTTTCTTAAATAACATTTAGGGTTTTGGAATTTATATCTAAAAGCTAGGGTTTTGGCATCTTAAAGAACTAATATTATTGTTAGGTTTATTTCTTTAGAATAATTATGCTACTGTGTGATTAAAATTAGAATTTAGGATTTAAGTAAATAAGGCACAAACCTATGAAAATAAGATTAAAACTTAAATATTTAAAAAAGAAATAGCTACTGTGATGATTTTGGAAAATTGATTAGGGTTTTAAAATAGATTAAGGTTTGAATTGAACTAAGGTTTGGATTTCTAAGAAAACTAACACTATCATATTTATTTTTGAAAGAAGAGGCTACTATAAAGATTTTGGAAAATTGATTTAATTAGGGTTTTACAATTTTAAGTGGTTTATGGTTTTTATTTTTTATGAAAGTAGAGTTAAAAAGTTTTGAAATAAATAAAAATAATACCGACTGTGTCTTTTGGAAAATAATATTTTTCTTTTAGAAAATCTAAGTAATGGCTACCGTGTCTTTAAAGGAAATAAAAAACTTTGCCCTTTGATGTTTATAATTATTTATTACATGAGTTTTGAAAGTTATGAATAATGATTATTTATGAATAATGTGCTATGACATGTGTAATTTCTTATATGAATTAAATGCATTGTGAAAAGCCATTGTTAATGGAGAAATTGTGTAAAATGTGAAATATGTGTATTATATGAAAATGACCCAAAGTGTTTGGGTAATGTCATTTGGTGTGTATACATTAAGGAAATTGTTAAAAGCCCATTTGTAGACCCTTAATTTTTTACTTGGTCCGGTCCAATATATTTTAATTAATTTTTGTGTTGTCCAATATATTTTAGTTAGTCCAAAATAATTTTTATGGTATCTTAATTAATTTTAATATTTATTTTAGTAAAAAATGGTAAAATGAATAAAAATTCAAAAATAATAGAAAAATCGTTGCCGAAAGTCAACGCGGACCCATGGGCATTTCGCCCGCAGGAAATTCCTGTGGGCGAAATGGCCTACGGGCCCGTTCCGCGTGCGTTCCCGCAGCCAGTTTGGGCAGATTTTTTCGCTAGCACAGTTTTTCCACAGCAATTTTTTTTCGCTAGCGAAATTTTTCTGTCTCAAATTTTCCGAAACCTAATACAATTAGGTTTTGGTTTCCTTTTCTTATTCAATAAAGATGCTGTGAATAATTAGGAATGAAGGATATAAAACTTTTATAAATATGGATTAAACAACACAAAAAAAGGGGAGGCCGAAAATAAAAAAAAATTGGACAGTAGCTTGAAAAAATTGAAACCAAATCAGTGAAGGAAAAGGAACAATTCAATTTATTTTTTCTGGAATAGCAGGGACACGATTTAAGCAATTCAAAAGACAACAACTGTCTTTGTTTTTAATTCATCCAAGAAAAATAATTTTTGGAGGACTCATCAAAAGGAGGTATGAAATTCTAATTTCTTTATATTTTACACAATAGCATAATCATCCTTTAGTTTCTTTTAATCCAAAAATTTTAGGATCTCAATTCACTTTTTCTAAGGATTAAAATTCTTAAATCGTGGCTTTATTTTCTAAAAGTTTAAAGCTATTAGATTTATTTCGTCAAAACTCCAAAACCAAAATTTGTTTTCCAAATTTTCAAAACTCAAAATTGTGTTCTGTTACTTTCCCAAAAGCTTTAAAAATATCTTTTTTTGCTTTATAAACTTTAAATCGTTGGTTAATTTTCATAAAATTCCATAAAATCTTCAATTGCTTTTTCCAAATCCTAAAAATCATGCATCATCGAAACCCTAAATTCTAAAACACTAAACCTAAATTCAACTTCTAAACCTAAAATGGTAAACCCTAACCCTTTAAAACTTTAAACCCTAACTTTTTCTAAACCTTAATCCTTTAAAACATTAAAAACCATAAAAACATAAATATTTAAAATTTACACAGTAAGCTTGAAATCACCATTTAAAACCACAAATCAAAAGTATTTTAAAGTGTCTAAAACCCTAGTTTAATGATCTCACCATTCAAATATTAATTTAGTTAATCAAAGAGTCTTACCAACCTTTTAAAACATAAAACCTGAATCTATTTTAATTCCATAAAAAAGTCACAGTAGCTTAATTTTATGAATTCCAAAACCTTAACACATGAGATAAAGAACCCTAAATGGAAATAGTAGCTATAATTTGGATTTTTATTTACCTTATTCAATTCCATATTTGATCATGCTTGGTTTTATTTCTTATGCTTTAATTTATTTAAATTCAATGCTTGGTTTATTTTATTTATAATGGATGGATGTTTACTTTTTATTGATATTTGGTACCTTTGATGAATGATTTATTTATTATGGATGGTTATTTACTTTTATTTATTTGTTTAGATTTCCAAATGTTGTAAGAGGTAGTATGTTTCCACTTGGTGGGTACCTCATTAGTTAAATATCATGTAATTTAATTTGCTTTTCTATTTTAGAATCAATGTAAAGGGCATGTTTCTACCTTTCGGCGGGTGTCCTATTTAGGCATGTGATGTAAGGACATGTTTCCATCCTTGGATGGGTGTCCATTTATTTGCTTTATTTGGACATTGCTTTGATTTTAATATAATGATGGTTTCTTTTAATTATTGTGTGTAATATGGATAATATTGTTATATTTAAGAATTTTATAATATTAAGATCTGTAAGGGAGGCCGTTTCCAATGAACCGGGAATTGTGGGGGTGCTAGGCCATTTCTCACCTTCCCCACACGTACCCAACTTTCTGAACCCATTAAGGGGTTGGGAATTCCTTACGAATTGAGTCATCCACCCCTTTCTTTTTCCCGGCCCGTCCGGGTGGTGACTCCATTTTCTCCGGACTTAGGTCCGTGTTCTCTAAGGCCCCGAGCCTAAGCAGTGCTAAAGTCACAAGAACCATTCCACCGGGAGTGGGGACAAAAATCCCTGCTTACAGTGGCAACTCCACTGGGGATAAGAGAAGTTGATTCCATTGGTCTTTATATTATTCTATTCTTTCTTATAATGATATTATCCATTGCATCATATTAGATTGCATTGTGTGCGTGAGTTAGGACGCCCCTGTTACCCGTGTTATGTTATGTAAGGGATACCATACTTTCACTCAAGGTATGGAGATCGAGAATGGCATAACCACTCATAGCCTCGTACCGTTTGGTATATACTTGCTATGGGAACCTAAGCCTTTTTACCCAAAGACTAAAGCTCATGTAATTGGCCTAATTACTTTCCTTAGGTTTTACGCCAAATTCATGTTGTTTGACTATGGTTAGTTTATCTTAGTCTAAATCATGGCTTATTTGGTTTGTTCTTTTTATAATATGACCTAAGTATATTGTAAGCTCAAAATAGACTTTTCTTTAAAGTCCAAAAGACTAAAGCTATTTTCAAAAATTTTTCAAGTTGGTCTTTGGACATAAGACTTTTCTAAAAACAAATCAAAAATTCTTTGGCCCATGGCCCAAATACTAAGCTCAAAATCCATTTTTCTAAAATCTTTTACAATGGGCTTAGAAACAAAACTATTTTCACACAACCTTTTCTTACAAAGAGCTTGCAAAATATTTTAGGTCAATTATGAAATACTAAAAATCAATTGTGGGCCTAGTTTACACTAAGAATAAATTAACCGTGGGCTTGCTTTTGGCATGAACCATTAGTTACCTTTTTCAAGTGAGAAATCTATTTATAATAAACCTCTTAATTTCATTTTAATCCAATATAGCATAAAAGCTACTTTAGTTGGTTGAATGGATTAAAACCTAATTAATAGGAATTATCATGGATTGATTTCCTTTTTTGAAAATATAACTATTGGTTGAAACGTCTGAGGGAATTATTCAAAAGCAAGATACCCCATGTTGGTATTTTGTTAACCATATACCTAGGAAAAGGGACTTGCCATTCGTGTGTGGATGTTATAAGGTTGGAAGGAACGTCCTAATTATCCTTGTTTGTTGATTGCTTGTGCATACATGCATACATGCATACATTTGCATCTCATATCATTGATCCTCTCTAGCTCACAGCCCTGGGTTACGATAGTTCTAAAGCTTACAACAATCCGACCTACCCCGGAGACGAAGTATCTACCAATGACTCAATCACTTGCTCACCAAAAACAATGGAGCCCGAACAAATTCAAAGGATGGTGGATGAGGCCCTCAACGCCAAGATGGAAGAAATAAAAGAGGCCCTAGCTGAGACCATGAGGAACCAATTGACTGCAATCTTAGAGAATCATGCCGAGTCATTTGCTAGCACTAAGAAGCCAAAGGACAAAGGGAAGATCAAAGTTGGTGAAGTGGTTTTTGATGATGAAAAAGTGATCATTGATGAAGATTATGATTGGGCTCAATACTACCAAGATCTTCAAGACAAAAAGGAGCCAAAGGTTGTTAAGAAGGCAACTATTGGAAAGACTGAAAATTTTGATGTTGAAAAGATGATCGCTGATTTAGAAAAGAAATTTGAGAAGAAATTGAAAATCAAAGAGGTGTCCGAGATCAACAAATTATTTGTGCTAGATGAAGAAGTTCCGTACAAGTTCAAGATGCCATCTTTTGCCAAGTACAATGGCACCGGAAATCCTCATCTCCATGTGAAGCAGTATATCTCTGCCATGTAATCTACTCGAGCTACTAAGGCTCAAACCCTAAGGTACTTCATGCTCTCATTGGCCCTGTTGTCCAAAATTGGTTCAATGCATTAGATGAAGGAACACAAAAGATTTGGGATCTACTTTACAAAGCCTTCATCCAATAATATGGATATAATGTTGAGTTGGAAGTTACCTTAATGGAAGTGGAGTCCATTAGGCAAAGGCCGAATGAGAATTTTGTTGACTATGTAAAAAGATGGAGGAACAAGGCTGCTTTGCTCAAGAAAAGGCTCGATGAATCTGATCAAATAAGGATGATCGTGAGAGGCATCCTGCCAAGTCTTCGTGAAAGGATGTCTCATACACTCATCCGTGACTTCAAAGATCTCCTCCAAGCTGGTCTACAAATTGAAGAGTGGGAAAGGGAGAAGAATCGCTTTTCAATAAAAGGAATGAGAAAGGGAACTACCAGTTGGGCAATCAAAGCACACAAAAAGAAGTTGATGTTAATGCCACTAGTCAAGGAGGAATGAGGTAGTTTTCAGAATTAGGGAAGCCACTGTCTTGGGTTCTCAATAAGCTATAAAAGAAGGGATTGTTACAACCCTTGACTCCTCTTCCTTTACCTAATCCTCTTCCACCTAACTTTGATACCAGTGCATTTTGCCAATTCCATCAAAGGCCTGGACATGAAACGGACAATTGTATGAAGTTGAGGCATGAGATCCAGAATTTAATTGATAATGGCAAGTTGCTTGATCTAGATAAGCCCAATACCAAAGGTAATCCATTTCCAAGGTTCAACAGGGTGCCACCACCAGCAGCCTTCATGGTAGGAAAAGGATTGGAAGAAGATTTTGTTTTATCATCCTTTCAAGATGGGGATATTGAAGATATGAAAGGAAAGGAAGTCTAACTCAACGAACTTTCCTTAGCTTGAATGTTGCTTTTCAATTTTGCTTTCTTTAATATTTAATTGGAATAATTTTATTTTTCAAATTATGTTCATTTGAATAAATTACTTTTATCAAAAATTTTGTTGGTCTTTGTTCATTTTGGTGCTCAAACAATGAAAAATCTAGCTTGATAATTCATGAATTAATGTGTCTAGGCATCATGACTTGAATGACATTACTAGATGAGGGAATTACTCTATAGCATTGAGTTGTGTATGCTTACTTAGAGAGGGCTCCTGCATAATTATCTTTGTCTAGGTCATAGTCAGTCTTAGAACATGCTTTTGAAAAAATTTTGAGGCGAAATTGAACTCTACTTATTTAAGGGAGAAATGATCTAGGCATTGTTTGGTTAGCCAACAACTAGTATCCACCCAATTAAATATCAATCCCTAGTTATCCCTTTGAGCATTCATAAAATTTTAGCTTTCTTTTCATTGGCATATAACCCCAACAACCTGCCCTGAGCTGTTGTGATACTTTTGACAAATCTTATGATCACTAAGATGAAGAGGCAAGAAGATCAAAAGAAAGCAATGATTAGTCAAGGTCATGAAGATAGTTGAAGTTCTCAAGACCATGAAGATAGTTGATGTTTTCAAGACCATAAAGATAGTTGAAGTTTTCAAGACCATAAGGGCAGTTGAAGTTCCCTTAATATCTCCAATATATCAAAACAACATTAGAGTAACAAATGATTTATCCATATTAAAGAATATTTATGTTACTCCACTTATCCATTATTGAAAGCCTAAGTTAGTACAAACAAGATGGCTCTTTTAGAGCTAGAACCAAACAAAACAAAACAAAAAAACAAAACCAACAAAAAAAAGAGAAGAAAAGAAAATGAGAGAAATGAGAGAAAAAAAAAAAGAAGAAAAGAAAAAAGAGAAAAAAAAGAGAAGAAAAAAAGAAGAAAAAGAAAAAGAAAAGAAAACCCAAAATGGTTCAAAAAGCCAACTGAGTTCTCTTTTACCTAAGACAACAAAAGGCTTCCATTTGGTTTATAAGGACGGTTTGACTTGAATTGGTCCAACCCAACTAAAGATTCAATCCAAAATTGGAGAAAAGGAGGAAGACTATCCAGTTCTTGAAAGTTCTATACTTGATTGTCCTACAAGAAAGAAGGACAAAATGATAAAAGAAAGGGAAGAGTGAGGGAAGAGAAAAATGGAAAATTAATAAAAATAAAGAAAAAAAAAGAAAAGGGAAAAGAAGAAAGGAAACAAATTTGGGTCTTAAACTTTTTGCAAGGGCAAAGACTGTCCTAATCAAGATCCAGATTAAGGCCAAGAAGATATAGAATGAATTTGGAGTCTAGCAAAATTGCTCCCAACTGTCTAAAATTCAAATAAGAAATTTATAGTTTGAGGGTTTGTCCATTGTGTCACATTAGCTCCTATCTCAAAATAGCCTTCATTTAACCCATGTCCCTTTAGACCCCATTTCAAGCCTATCAAAGACCTGTTGATCTCTCTTGGTAGGTAGAGTCTATTAGTGGAGATAGTTTGGATAAGCATGCATATAAGATAGACAATATTTAACCTCAACTAAGACCTTAGGCCGAGTAATGTGTATGTGCCTATCTGAAGTGCAACAATTCTTGCTTAAATAGAAATGATTCCTAAGTTTAGTACGGTAACTAGGTTTGTCATGTTATAGATATGTTAATTTGAAAAATCAAGTCCTAAGGTACATTGACATTGATTTGGCAAAGCCAACATTTGATTTCAAAACTAAAATTCAAAAATTCAAAAAAAAAAATTTGTCATACAAAGCCTTCAAGTTAAGGGAAGTATGTTGAACCTCCAAAGGACACATTGGGCACAGGAAATGATTATTGGCAAGGTCATGAATAAGCTATCAACTGACAGGCTGAGACATAGTTTGAAAAGGATGTATCCCTGACTTTGCTGCTTAGGGTCTCCACCACTCATGTTTTCAACATCTTGAGGATAAAAGCCACAAATGCAAAAGCTTTTGATTCATTCCAATGCAAGATTTGAGCAAGCTTTTGATCATCACCTCGGTCTGTGAGTCAATAAAACCGCTGTAAGTATCATGTATGCATATCATGCATACATGAGTATAACACATCACACTTTCTTGTCTATTCTTTGGCAAAATGAATAGCAAACACCCTGTGAAGTAAAGAATCAAAATCAAATCAGGGGGGCATAGAAAGCCCATTGCTTGAGAACGCTCCAGTAATCTTGCAAAGAGAAGAAATACGTGCTTGTGCGAAGAACTAGACAATAACAACAACATCAATCAAAGTCCGCATAGAAAAATCATGGGATTGAGCCTACACAGGGGGCAAAGTTTCTCCTTTTTAATTTTTTTTGAGTTTATATATAAAACATTTTCAAACTCACTTGCAAATATCTCGCCACGTAGGGGGCAAGGAGAGGATACGAAGGCTAGATAAAAAGGGCTGAATTTTTGCAAAAGTGCAAAGGAAGAATAAAACAGAATGGAATAAAAAAGAAGAGCAAAAATTAGAATTCTCAAAAGAATGAAGAGGCAAAAGACAAAAGATCAATCCAGCTAAAAGAACTGAAGCCAGGGAGAAGACCCGATCTCAAAGGATGAAGATCCATATTTTCAAGGGTGAAGACCTGATCTCCAAGGATGAAGATCCATTTGCAAGGGTGAAGACCCGATCTTAAAGGATGATGATCCATTTGCAAGGGTGAAGAACCGATCTCAAAGGATGAAGATCCATTTTTCAAGGATAAAGACCCGATGTCAAAAGATGAAGATTCATTTTCAAGGATGAAGACCCGATCTCAAAGGATGAAGATCCATTTTGAGGGTGAAAAACCATAATGCATAGAATAACCGAAGCAGTCAGATTTCTCAAATGATAAAAGGTCAGTCAAACTCAATCTTGGGTCCAAGCACCCAAATTCAATTCAATCTCGGGTCCAAGCACCCAAATTCAATTCAATCTCCGGTCCAAGTACCCAATTCCAATTTAATATCGGGTCCAAGCACCCAAATTTAATTCAGTCTTGGGTCCAAGCACCCATTCTCGGGTCCAAGTATCCAATTTCGGGTCCAAGTACCCAAATCAAATCTAATCTCGGGTCCAAGTACCCAAATCAAATCAATCTCGGGTCCAAGTACCCAATCCTGGGTCTAAGTACCCAAATTCCATCCAATCTTGGGTCCAAGTACCCAAATCGAATTCAATCCAACCTTCGGTCCAAGTGCCCAATCTCGGGTCCAAGCACCCAACTCGGGTCCAAGTACCCAAATCAATTCAAGCTCGGGTACAAGTACCCAATCTCGGGTCCAAGTACCCAAATCAAATCTAATCTCGGGTCCAAGTACCCAAATTCCATCCAATCTTGGGTCCAAGTACCCAAATCGAATTCAACCCAATTTCGGGTCCAAGTACCCAAAATCAATTCAATCTCGGGTCCAAGTACCCAATCTCTGGTCCAAGTACCCAGTCTCGAGTCCAAGTACCCAAATCAAATAAATCTCGGGTCCAAGTACCCTATCTCGGGTCCAAGTACCCAAATCAAATTCAATCTTGGGTCTAAGTACCCAATCTCGGGTCCAAGTACCCAAATTTAATCAATCTCGGGTCCAAGTACCCGATCTCGGGTCCAAGTACCCAAAACAAATTTAAATCTCCATCTCAAAAATTAAGACTTATTACTTTTCACTCTCTTTCACTTAAGTTTCAGATCATTCAAGCAGGGGGCAAACTGTAGACCCTTAATTTTTGACCCGGTCCGGTCCAATATATTTTAATTAGTCCAAAATAATTTTTGTGTTGTCCAATATATTTTAGTTAGTCCAAAATAATTTTTATGGTATCTTAATTAATTTTAATATTTGTTTTAGTAAAAAATGGTAAAATGAATAAAAATTCAAAAAAATAATAAAAAAATTCGACGACGGAAAAATCTGCGACGAAAAAATCATCGCCGAAAGTCAGCGTGGGCCTGTGGGCATTTCGCCTGTAGGAATTTCCTACGGGCCCGTTCCGCGCTCGCTACCGCAGCCAGCTGCAGCAAATTTTTTGCCAGCGCAGTTTTCCGCATCAGTTTTTTTTCGCCAGCAAAATTTTTCTGACGCAAATTTTTCGAAACCTAATACAATTAGGTTTTGGTTTCCTTTTCCTATTCAATAAAGATGCCGTGAATAATTAGGAATGAAGGATATAAAACTTCTATAAATATGGATTAAACAACACAAAAAAAGGGGAGGCTGAAAATAAAAAAAAAATTAGACAATAGCTTGAAAAAGTTGAAACCAAATCAGTGAAGGAAAAGGAGCAATTCAATTTATTTTTTCTGGAACAGTAGGGAAACGATTCAAGCAATTCAAAAGGCAGCAACTGTCTTTATTTTTAATTCATCCAAGAAAAATAATTTTTGGAGGAATCATCAAAAGGAGGTATGAAATTCTAATTTCTTTATATTTTACACAGTAGCATAATCATCATTTAGTTTCTTTTAATTCAAAAATTTTAGGATCTCATTTCACTTTTTCTAAGGATTAAAATTCTTAAATCGTGCCTTTATTTTCTAAAAGTTTAAAGCTATTAGATTTATTTCTTCAAAACTCCAAAACCAAAATTTTTTTTCCAAATTTTCAAAACTCAAAATTGTGTTCTGTTACTTTCCCAAAAGCTTTAAAAATATCTTTTTTTTCTTTATAAACTTTAAATCATTGGTTTATTTTCATAAAATTCCATAAAATCTTCAATTACTTTTTCCAAATCCTAAAAATCATGCATCACCGAAATCCTAAATTCTAAAACACTAAACCTAAATTCAACTTTTAAACCTAAAATAGTAAACCCTACCCCTTTAAAACTTTAAACCCTAACTTTTTCTAAACCTTAATCCTTTAAAACATTAAAAACCATAAAAATATAAATATTTTAAATTTACACAGTAAGCTTGAAATCACCATTTAAAACCATAAATCAAAAGTATTTTAAAGTGTCTAAAACCCTAGTTTCATGATTCACCATTCAAATATTAATTTAGTTAATCAAAGAGTCTTACCAACCATTTAAAACATAAAACCTCAATCTATTTTAATTCCATAAAAAAGTTACAGTAGCTTAATTTTATGAATTCCAAAACCTTAACACATGAGATAAAGAACCCTAAATGGAAATAGTAGCTATAATTTGGATTTTTATTTACCTTATTCAATTCCATATTTGATCATGCTTGGTTTTATTTCTTATGCTTTAATTTATTTAAATTCAATGCTTGGTTTATTTTATTTGTCATGGATGGATGTTTACTTTTTATTGATATTTGGTACCTTTGATGAATGATTTATTTATTATGGATGGTTATTTACTTTTATCAATTTGTTTAGATTTCCAAATGTTGTAAGAGGTATGTTTCCAATTAGTGGGTACCTCATTAGTTAAATATCATGTAATTTAATTTGCTTTTCTATTTTAGAACCAATGTAAAGGGCATGTTTCTACCTTTCGGCTGGTGTCCTATTTAGGCATGTGATGTAAGTTCATATTTCCATCCTTGGATGGGTGTCCATTTATTTGCTTTGTTTGGACATTGCTTTGATTTTAATATAATGATGGTTTCTTTTAATTATTGTGTGTAATATGGATAATATTGTTATATTTAAGAATTTTATAATATTAAGACCTGTAAAGGAGGCCGGTTCCAATGAACAGGGTATTGTGGGGGTGCTGGGCCATTTCTCACCTTCCCCACACGTACCCAACTTTTCGAACCCATTAGGGGGTTGGGGATTCCTTAGGAATCGAGTCATCCACCCCTTTCTTTTTCCCGGCCCGTCCAGGTGGCGACTCCATTTTCTCTGGACTTAGGTCCGTATTCTCTAAGGGCCCGAGTCTAAACAGTGCCAAAGTCGTAAGAACCATTCCACCTGGAGTGGGGGCAAAAATCCCCGCTCACACCATTGTTAATGGCTAAATTTCATAAAATGTGATTCATATGTGAATTATGTAAAAATACCCAAAATAATTTGGTAATGTGTTATAAATATAAAATGTGGTATATTACGATTATGTGATGATATAAAGTGAGATGACATTGAAATAAATGAGAAAATAAGGCAATGTGCCTAATTGATAATAAGAAAAGAGGAAATGTGCCTAATGAATTAAGAGAAAATGAGAAAGAGATTGATAATGAAATATATGTAATAATTGTGTGAATAATATGTTATTCAATTTCAAGAGTTCTGTGTTTAGCGGCATGTTTATGAGGTTATCCTCATTATTTGCCTTAGCTTTTGAGCAATTATTTGATTTTCCTTCGGGCTAGACATTAGGCGTCACTTGCCTATAGACTAGATGGTAGGCATCACTTTGAATTTCCTTTGGGCTAGACGCTGGGCATCTAGACACTCGATGTCAATATGGAACAAAATAGTAGCTCTAGGATTTGAATAATATATTAGATTATTTGGGACCATGTTTGCATTTTGTTTGTGAAATGTAAAATGATTGAAAAAGATGTTTAAAATGAAATGATATGACATATGGTGTGATGATATACATAAGCATTGCAAATTGGCATTAATTTATAGTTTTATTTCTATCAAAGTTTGTACCACTAGGTTTTTGGCTTAGCATGATTGTATTTAATCTCGCAGGTGACAAGGGAGATCCGGTAGAGTCAGAGAGTTCATCTAGACCGGGTCGGGTCTAGATTTGTGGTTTTTAGTGTAGAGTTGATTTTTAGGTGTCTATTTTATTAGTTTTTGTCCTCAAATTGCTATTTATTTATTATGATAGTTATTGTTTTCTTCATGCATTTTGGTAGTTTTAATTTGCTTAATTAGTGATTTCAGCATTTTGGTAGTTTTAATTTATCCCAGTGTTTAGATCATTTTTTTGTACTAGTTTTTAGTATGATGTCTATGTGTTTTTAGTTAATGTTTCATTTGATTTTTGTTTAAAGTTTATTTTACGTGTTTGTTTTAGGTTAAAGTGCAAAAAACTCCCTTGGAAGATCAAAACAAAGAAAGAAGAGCATGAATCAAGCAAGACATGGCCAAGCCAAATCATGCTTGGCTGTGTCACCTCAAAGGAAATGAAGGCAGAGCTTAACACGGCCAAGCAACTGGTCGTGTCTCACCTAAAGACCAAAACCAAAGAAACCAAATAAAGAAAAGAAACAGAAGCTGACACACCCAGGAGATACGACCAAACCACTGGCCGTGTCACATGACACGGCCAGGAGCTTGGCCGTGTCCCATCCTAAGCCAAAGAACAAGGAAGAACCAAAGAAAATAAACAGAAGTTGCCACACCCAGGAGACATGGCCAAGCCACTGGCCGTGTCACATGACACGGCCACAAGCTTGGCCATGTCACCCCATGAGACCAAAGAAAGAAAGAAAGAAGGCACAAAATTTTGTCCAAGGGATTTGTATAAATAGATAAGATTAGGGCAAGAGCAAGGGATACTTTTCAGCCATTCTTTATTTTTCTCTGGAGAATTCTTTCTCTAAAAAAACATGAAAACTATCAAAGATTGATTTCACTTTCATTCAAACACACTAGATCAAATTATTTCTAGCCATTACATTATTCTTTTGGCAAAAATCTGAGCAAGAGATTCTTCAGAAGCCAAAGGAAAATTGTAATTGGGTTTTGTTCTTTAACTCTATTTCTTAAGTTTTATTGAAATTTTATTTATGAATTCTCTAATGTCTAAATTAATTTCTTTGAATTTTAATGAGATGAATTTGTTTGATAGCATTACTATGAACTAATTTTGATCTAGTTTAGGGTTTGTATGAATCTACTATGATTGTATGAAATGGTTATTTCTCTTAATTCATTTATTTCTTCTATCCTTAATTGAAAAGACTAATGTTAATATATAATTGATTGGCCACCAATTATGTGTTTAAGGTATTTAGATGAAGGATTGAGAAATGAAATCTAATACTGGAATAATTTAATTAGGGACTTAGGTGAATTAGAAATATAAACCTAAGGATTTGATTGTAGTTTGATTAATTGAAGAAGGTTTGAATGCGAGAGCTTATTTCCTTAATTTGATTAATTAAGTTGCCTGAAATATGATCTTTGAAATTAAATCAGTTGAGAGGAATAGCCGTTCATACATATAAATTAGTAGAGAAGTGCAAACCCTAGCCTTTTCTATTAAGTGAATCAATATATTTGTTCAGTTTTCTTTCATTGTTATAAATTCAATTCCTTTCTGTTTTCGTTAGTTGTTCAGCAATTTAATTTTATAAATCAAAGACTATTAATTGATAGTTTGTTTATTATGATTTGATAAATAATTAGCTTATCTAGCTTCCTTGTGAGACGACCTTGAGGTGTTCACTGAAATACTACAACAGCCTCGTGTACTTGCGAGTGTAGCTTTAGTAGTGTTTATTAGAGCACAACAAGTTTTTGGCGCCATTGCCGAGGAAGCTAATTGGCGTAATTATTTATTAGTCATATATATTTTAAATTATTTTTCATTGTTTATATTTTATTTTATTTTTCTTTTGCTTTAAATAATTCCTTCTTTCAGAAATGTTTTTTATGCAAGGTAGGAGATCACTTGGAGGAGAGCTTTGCCCATTTATTTCAGAAATTCAAATAGTGAAAAGGAGCATAGAAGAGTTTGAATTGTATATCGAGTTTGATAAAGAGGAGGAAATTTCTAATTTTGAGACGGATATTGCACAATCTACCAATATGGGAGATGATAGACAAAGAACTATGAGGGATTTTGCCAGACCTGTCATTGGGACTGCCACCTCATGTATAAGATTGACAGATACAACAAGAAATTACGAGTTGAGGAATATCCATTGCAACATGCTGCCATCTTTCTATGGAGTTCCAAATGAGTATCCTCTGAATTTTATCCAGGATTTCTACTCCACCCTCAATACATTTCCATTGGGAGGACTAACAGAAGACCAGTTGAGGATGAGGTGTTTTTCATAAACATTAAAGGATAGGGCAAAAAGCTGGCTTTTGATGTTGCTTGAAAATTCTTTGACAACTTGGGAGCAAGTATATAACTAGTTTATGGGCAAATTTTACTCACATCAGAAGACAGCTGAATTAAGAGGAAAAATAGCTATATTTGCTCAATTGGATGGAGAGCCATTTCATGAGGCTTGGGACAGGTTTCAGATGTTGTTAATCTAGTGTCCACATCATCACTACCCACTTCAACTGTTGAATCAGTTTTTCTACGATGGTCTAACCCAGCAATTTCAGAATACTATTGATAATGCAGCTGGGGGAGCTATGGGAGAAAAGACAGCAGAAGAGACTTATGATATCTTTGAAATGTTGGGAGCTAATTCCCAACAAAAAAGTGTAAGATGAAGAAGTAAAGGGGTAAATCAAGTGGAAGCCAACAGTGAGATGGTCAATCAGATAGCTGAATTGACAAGACAAGTGCAGATGCTAAATATGAAGAACAATGCTTCTTCATCCACTCAAGAAGTGTGTGGAATTTATGGAACTTTTGGGCATGGAGCAAATACATGCCCCTCTGCGTACGAGTCATATAGAAATGAGGCTAAGCAAGTTAACGCTATGGAGGGTTATCAACCAAGGGCCCGGAATGATCCTTTCTCAAACACTTACAATCCTGGTTGGCGGAATCATCCAAACTTTTCATGGGCAACAAATAATTCCCAACAACCTTTCCATTTGCTCCAAAGACAAAATCAACCGCCAAGGCAATCTTCAAATCAAGGGCAGCCTAAGAGATACAATTTGGAGGACAGTTTACATGCTTTTATCCAAGCCAGTACCAAGAATCAAGAGATGAATAACAAAAGGTTAGATTCATTGGAAGTGTCTTTCAAGAAAGTGGAGACCCAAGTGTGTAACACCCCTTCCCAACCTACATGTGTAAGCCGAGTAGAGGCGCCACACTATCCTAACGTTGCTACCAATTTACTTAGTCAAATTTTGGTTCTGATTTTTACAGAAATTTTGCCATAGTTTCGCCTAGAAATTTGGATCTCAAGTGTCGACAAAACTTGTTTTTCTGATTTTTGAAAACACTTTACACAGACCAATGTGAATACTATCAAATTTAATGCACTCCCAATGAATCCACCTTATACCCTCAACTACAAACCTGCACGAAGAGTTCACACTTCTAATATAACATAAAGTAAAGTTTTATTATTATTACATACTACTAATGTACAGTATAACATAGTAATTCTCTTTTATATTTATTCATATACATGCCACAACTAGCTAACTCATAATGGAACTAAAAGATCTACCCCTGAGATTTGCTGTGGTCTGGTCGTTGCTTTCCCAAGATTTATCTACTGCTCCGAACCTACGAGTCAAGGAAAACTTAACTCGCTGAGCGTTGTCGCTCAGTGGGTACTATACTGATGAAAATATAGTAAAACATGAAAGCATTTGAAATAAAAGGAATTAATTAAATCATAAATCAACCAACATTAAACCAAAGAAAGTTATTGTCCATTCAGTGTAGATATACTTTCAACAATTGTAAAAACCATAATTCAAACTCATATTGCAGTATGTAGTTTTAGAAAAATAGGACTTTGGCTCAGGCTCTACTGGTATATAGGGAACCATAGCGATAAGGCAGTGGGCCTCCCCACTGTAACATAGGTGGCCCTCACCACCGATATCAGATCACAGGAATGGGCCTCCCCATCCTGGTTATAACCAATGGGCCTCCCCATTGGCTTTAGTGCCCTCACCACTGAATAAAATATCATATCACAATAATGAGCAGTACTGCATGCGTTAGTATAGTGCACCATACCCTTATCTACCACTCCCACTATCCAGTAGAGCAAAAAGATTAAAATGATTCAATTTAAGTCTCAACTTCATTTTAGAATGATTCAAGAAATCAATTTAAATTCTCATTGCGCTTTGCCATTTATGCCGCGCACCACTTTCTTTGGTCAAACCATTACTTTTTTTTCACATATTTAACATCCACAATAAACACATCAAACATTTCAAAGCATTCCTCAAAAGATCACAAATTGACCAAATGAATAGTGTTGCGGCGAGAAAAATCGGCAACGCAAAATGGCATCACCACATGAATAGTAAAATCTGGGTTTTCGTCAAAATTTCAGTCCACTTCAGTTATGCATTTGACCAAGTAAATGATCTTATTTTTGGCTGAAATTTTACAGAAAACTTATTTCCTATGTTGAATAATTGCATGTAAAATTTCGTTGAAAAATTCATTCGTTTGCTGCCCCAAACAATTTCCACAAAAATAGTCCAGAAGCTGTCACTTTGGGACCATTTCGGCCCAAACATTTGAAATGCATAGGATAGTTTATTTTTCTTTTGCAAATCAATATTAAGGCTTCTTTAATAGTAAATTGAAGATTCAAACACTTCCTTTTAACAATTTTTGCATGTTTAACTCAAATCAAACTAATTAAAGTCCAAACAACTTACCAAATCAACTTGCCAAATTTTCTCAAAACATTTGGTTTCAATTAAATTTAACAACCCAATTGCCATAAGAAAACACGAACATAACTCAAATATTTAATTTAAACTCAATCAATATATTTAAACATCAACTTCAAAACTTCCATAAACCAAAGTTTGTAAGCAAATAGAATTTCTTTTATGGTAAAACACCAAATCAAAAGTAATTATTCAAAGGTAAAGTACCAAACCTTATTTCTTTAATTCCTCTTAGCTTTTCTTTCTTCTCCTTCTTTAATTCTTTATTTCTCCTTCAATAAATTCAAGATACAACATAAACCTTAGAAATTCAAAATAATAAGTTATCCTCCATTTCTTTTCCAACCGAAACCCCTAATCCAACCTTATTAATCTTTATACATCTTGATTCTTCCATTTAATCAATTAATCTCATCACTTACTTAATATTTTTCCAATTCCACATAAAGACTCTAATTCCCAATCTCCCCATAAATATATAACTACCTAAAATTAATACTAAAATTAAAGTCTACTTACTTGAAAACCTTAAAACTTACCTTGAAAATCAAACTTGGAAAAAAACTTGGAAGTCCTTTGGTATTTCCTATTGTGGCCGAAATTTGTAAGTGGAAAAGAGAGAAATCGGTTCTTCATTTCATAATATATATATATATAAGGGAAATGATGATCACCTTATGTGTTGGATAAATCCTTTAAGACCACTTGTCCACCTTTCTCTTTCTTCATTTAATACTCATGCTAAATGGTTACTTTTGATTGGTCAACAAGAGATTTTTTATAGTTTTATTTCCCATTACTTCTTCCCACTTGTCCCTCTTCTCATTGGATACCCTAAAGTTGTCCCGTGTTACCCATACAGTCCCGACACGAAACCAGGCCCACATTACGTTCCGGCGATTAATCGATCATATCTTTTAAACTGTATAGTTCCACGAGTCAAACTACATATAGTTTTGATCCTCTCGACCTCTACTTTCTATTTATAAGGTCTATTTTAGGTTTCCAAGTCATTTGGAAACATTACCAATAAACCCTCAACTTTTTACAAAATTCCCTTTAGGTCCTTTCCTTGCTCGGGTTTTCTTCCGGCTCCGTTTCTACTGACGATCGTTTCATATATCACCCCTCGTCATCCTCTACATACTCATTTTTTTATTTCCTACTTTAAATTCATGTATAACTTTAATTGATAATGAACAAAATGCCCCTAGTCAAAATGTCTTCGTTTTTCTTTAACGGGACATTTTCTGGAAAAATCGTTACACGTCGTTGCGACCCGATTAATCTCTAGAATATTCTTCCGGGGTCGGATATGGGCACTATTAAGAACTTCCGACTCTTAATTTTTAAGTTTACATAGTTACCCCTAACTTTTGAGAAATTTTCACTTAGGTCCTTTTGATATCCCTTCCTGACCTTTCTGTCTTTCTTTCTTAATATCTTTTTACTCACAACTCCAAATTAAGTAATTCTTATTCCCACTGCAACTAGACATCCGGGGCTACATTGTGTCAAAATTTCAGGTCGATCCGAGTTATATCTGATTTTTGACGGTCCTTCGAAGTCAAGCCTACTATGCTGTCCTGAGGCAGCTTGCACATTGTCTACTAAATCCATCATATCTTATTCTGTACAACTCTAAATTGAGTAATTTCAAGTTATACATCTAGCTAAGACACAAATAAACAATTAAGTATTCTTTGAGACTCTCTAATTTTGTCATTAACTTGGATGAAATTCGAGCTCAAGTTATAGATTATGTCTATTTCTTACCAATCTGGGATTTGGGATGTTACAAAGTGGGACAACTTGCACAACAGATGTAGATTCAACAGAAAGGAAATTTTTTGAGTCAACCTAAGCAAGCACAAGCAGTGACTATTCTTAGAAGTGGCAAGGTAATAAATAATGGAAATAATGGTGCTGGAAATAATTCTGTGAATGCAGGTGATCAAGACAATAGAAAAGAAGGAGAACCAGAGGACAAGGGTGATGGAGAAAAATCAATGGAGCAATCTCCTTTAGCAGATTTACACAAGGCAAGTAATCCTTACTGGCCACCTATACATTCCCAGCAGATTGAAGAATGATAAACAAGATAAGCAATTTTCAGACATCTTCAACATGTTGTCTAAGGTAAGTATTAACTTACCTCTACTTGAAGCAATAAAAAATATGTCGGCTTATGCCAAATTCTTCAAGGAATTGAACACCATGAAAAAGAGGTATGAGCCGAATGAAAAGGTGATAGTATCAGAGGTAGCTAGTGCTATTTTGCAACATAAACTACGTCCGAAGCTAAAGGATCCTGGCAGCATAGTAATTAAAATTACTATGGGTAATGGAAAGGGGACTGATGGCATGTGTGATTTAGGAGCCAGTGTTAATTTGATGCCTTACTCTATATATCTTGAATTAGAACTTGGAGAACTAATACCTACTAAAATGGTCTTGCAATTAGCTGACAGATCTCTTAGATTCCTAAAAGGAATTATAGAAGATGTGTTAGTTAAGGTTGGTGGGTTGATAGTGCCCGTGGATTTTATAGTCCTTGACATGGGAGGAGATAACCCTACACACTCTGTACACACTATTCTACTGGGTAGGCCTTTTATGGCTACGACCAACACCTTCATTGATGTTAAAAATGGAAAATTGTCAATGACTGTCTTGGGACAAATGGTTATATTTTCTAATTTTAACACTTCTCCTATTCCTACAACTGCATTATATGAGGATTGCTCTTTAATTGATTGTATTGACGCAGTTGTTTCAAATGTTTTCTTGCAAATAGGTTCTTCTGATAAATTGGAGCTGGCACTAACCTTAGATCATAACTTGGATATTTTTTACTTAGAAGTAGGCGGTTGCCTTGATATATTAGAAAGTACCGAAATAGAGAAATTTAAAGAGGAACCATCATTCGAGCTCCCCTCCATCCAAAAAGAAGAGAATAATCCTTCACTTAAGTTAGAGCTAAAATAGTTGCCTAAAAATCTAAAATATGTGTTTTTATGAGATCAGGACACCTTACCTTTGATAATTTCTAGCGAACTTAGTGAATGGGAAGAGATTAGGTTGGTGAGTGAATTAAAAAGATTGAAAAGAGCTATAGGATGGGGGTTGAGTGATATTAAAGGTATTAGCCCTTCAATGTGCATGTATAGAATTATCTTAGAAGAGGGAGCTAAACCTGTAAGAGAGACCCAAAGGCGCCTTAACCCAAACATGAGTGAAGTGGTTAAGAAGGAAGTGCTTAAATTGCTTGATGAAGGAGCGATATACCCGATAGCCAATAGTGAGCCCAGTACATGTAGTACCTAAGAAATCAGGAATCACTGTGGTAAAAAATGAAAAGAATGAATTGATTCCTACTAGGACTACCACAGGGTGGAGAATGTGTATAGACTATAGGAAGTTAAATAATGCCACAATGAAAGATCATTTCCCTCTTCCTTTTATTGATTAAATGCTGGATAAACTTTTTGGACACTCTCACTATTGCTTTTTGGATGGACTTTCAAGTTATTATCAGGTGGTGATAGCACCAGAGGATCAATCCAAGACCACTTTTATTTGCCCTTGGACTTTTGCATTTCGGCGTATTCCCTTTGGCTTGTGCAATGCGCCTGCAACTTTTCAGAGATGCATGATGTTTATTTTTATGGACATGATAGATGACTTTATTGAGGTATTTATGGACGATTTTTCTATTTTTGGTTACTCTTTTGATAATTGCCTCAGTAACTTGTTCTTGTGCTTGAAAGATGTATTGAATGTAATCTCACTTTGAGTTGGGAAAAAAGTCATTTCATGGTTACTCAAGGTAATGTATTATGCCATATTGTGTCTAGTAAAGGGATTGAGGTGGATAAAGCTAAGGTAGAGTTGATTGCTAAGTTACCCCCACATTCCTCTGTTAAGGGAATAAGAAGCTTTCTAGGGCATGCAGGTTTTTACCGGGGGTTTATTAAAGATTTTTCTAAAATAAGCCAACCATTGTGTCATTTGCTTGTAAAAGATGTTCCATTTGTATTTACTACACAATGCATGCAAGCTTTCAATTTCCTTAAGGAAAAATTGACCAGCGCACCAGTAATTATAGCTCCTGTTTGGTCCTTACGTTTTAAAATTATGTGTGATGCATCCAACCATGCAGTAGGAGCTGTCCTTGGGCAAAGGGTTGAGAAATTTTTTAGAGCGATTTATTATGCTAGCTTGACCCTAAGTAGCACACAAGTTAATTACACAACAACTGAAAAAGAAATGCTAGCTGTTGTTTTTGCCTTAGATAAGTTTAGAGCATATTTGATTGGGTCTAAAATTATTGTGCATTCAGATTACGCAGCTTTAAAATATCTTTTGACCAAACAACATGCTAAACCTCATTTAATTAGATGGGTGCTATTATTGCAAGAATTTGATTTTCAAATCAAAGATACTAAGGGTAGTGAAAATGTTGTAGCTGATCATTTATCTAGGTTACCTTCCTTTGATGAAAATCTTGCATTTGATAGCATTCATAGAAATCTAGAAGCATTTCCTAATGAGTTGTTATTTGCGGTATTGAATTCACCATGGTCTGCAGATATTGCTAACTATCTTGCTTGTGGTCTTTTGCGTTCTAACATGTCATTTCAGGAAAAGAAAAGGTTTTTGCACATGAGTAAATTCTATTTCTGGGATGAACCTTACCTATTCCAGATATGCAAAGATGAGATAGTTCGCAGGTGTGTACCTGAGGAAGAACAACTTAGTGTTCTTCAATTTTGTCATGACCTTCACTGCGGTGGTCATTTTGGAGGGAGAAAGACTGCAGAAAAAGTGCTTCAAAGTGGATTTTATTGGCCTACTCTATTCAAAGATGCTCAAGAATATTGTAAGCATTGTGACCACTATCAAAGAGTAGGTAATATTGAAAGGAGGAATGAAATGCCCCTTCAATCTTATATTGTAGTTGAACTGTTTGATGTTTGGGGAATAGACTTCATGGGTCCTTTTCCCAAATCTTTTGGTTATGAATACATATTGGTTGCTGTTGATTATGTTTCAAAATGGGTGGAGGCAATCTCCACCCGAACTAATGATGCTAATGTGGTTGTTAAATTTGTGAAGGAATACATTCTTAGCATATTTGGCACGCCAAGAGTGATAGTCAGTGATGGGGGAAGTCATTTCTGCAATAAACTTTTCGATAAGTTAATGCTCAAGTCAGGTGTGAAACACAAAGTGGTGACCCCATACCATCCACAGACTTCAGGACAAGTTGAGACATACAACAAGCAAATCAAAGGAATTTTGGAAAAAATAGTCAACTCATCAAGGAAGGATTGGGCAAGTAGATTGAATGATGCATTGTGGGCATATCGAACTGCTTTCAAGACTCCCTTGGGTATGAGTCCATACCGATTGGTTTTTGGTAAGGCTTGTCATTTACCAGTGGAGTTAGAGCACAAGGATATTGGGCAATTAAGACTCTGAATTTAGATTTGGACAAGGCAAAGAGAGAACATTTTTTGCAAATTTCAGAGTTAGATGAACTAAGGAACGAGGCATATGGGAGTTTGAGGATTTATAAGGACCGTACTAAAGCACTTCATGACCAAATTTTAGTACAAAAGACATTGAGCCCAGGAATGAAGGTCTTGCTTTTTAATTCTCATCTCCGACTATATCCAGGAAAACTCAAGTCTCTATGGAGCGGTCCTTTCGAGATAACTCAGGTATATCCTTCCGGTGCTATAGAATTACTTAACTCTCGAACAATGAAACTTTTAAAGTAAATGGATAGAGAATTAAACCATATAACGAGGGGTTCCAAGAAGTAAGGATTATCGATAGTACTTTGATCTATGATCCTTAATTCTTACAGTAACGTCCAGCTAAGATGACGTTAAAGAAGCGCTCGATGGGAGGCACCCCATTGTTATCATTTTTATCATTTTAGTTTAGTATCTTTAGTTTATTTATTTATTTTCCCTTCTATTTTTCTTTAAGGCTTAATGGTTTGGAGATTGGAAGTGTTTTTATTCTTGTAGAGAACAGGCCAGGAGCATTGAGTTTAATTGAGAAAAGGAGGGCCAGCCAGTTCCAACTTTCCTTGATCGCATGTTTATGTTGAAGTCACTGCTGTTTTCTTTTATGTTGATTATCTGTTCGTAACAAAAAGGTTAATGGATTTTTGTACGAAAGCTCCACTATGAGTGACACAAAAGAGGTTCTTTCTATCTTTTCTTTTGTTTACATTGAGGACAATGTAACTCATAAGTGTGGGATAATTTTTAAGCTTTTCTTTAATTTTTGTTTTGTTTTCTTTGTGAGTTATATTGTGCGCTTTTCATGGCATAATTGTTGGAAACTTATTGACTTTTCTATAATTCTAGCATTACATTTGAGCCTTTAGTATTAGCATAGAGATTAGCATTTGAATTCATTCAGGATCAATTTTCATGTTCTGCAATTCATGACATATAAATCTCTGAGAACCCACCCATTGTGAGTTTTGAGCCTCATAGATTGAATATTATTGTCAATTGATTTTCTTTTCTTAAGTGAGTACCTTCATGATTTTGTATCTCTAGAGCTTGCTTTTGCATACTGATTGAACTCACATTATGATTTCATCTCAAGTTCTAAAATGATGAAGGCAAATTAGGATTACCCCCTTTAGCTTAAAAAAGACCTCCCTTAATTGTGAATTCCTTAGTGAGCCAAGTTGAGCCTTTGACCTTTTCTTGATTGATCAACATAATTCACAACTCAACATTTTTTTTTCTATTTTTATCATACCTTCATTAAGGAATGGAGTTTATTATGATATGACAATAGGAGTGGTTTAATTGATAAGTATGGGGTAAACATAAAAAAAGGGTAAACATAAAAAAAATAAAATAGTATTGTTTTAGTAAGATTTGGGGCTGAAATGCATACTTTGCAGGTTTTATTTGACATAGAGTCGATTATTCTTTTCTTCTACATTTGAGCTAGATGTTCAATGCATTTTTATATTTTGCATATATATATATATAATAAAAAATAAATAAAAATAAAAAGAGAAGATATATATATACAAAATTCATATATTTTCTAGCATTAGTCATCAAGAGGAATTTTGACTCATTTACTTTTCTTTAAGTATGCAAATATTTGAGACTATCAAGGGTTGGTGAATATGCCATTTGAGGGAGTTATGAGTTTCTACGCAAGATTATTGTCTAATTTAGATGCTCCATGTTCCAACTTAAATGTCTTTTCTCACACCTTCACCTTAGCCCCATTACATCCAAACGAAAAGACCTTCGGATTATTTCTTGAGAAAAATCAGTGAGAGAGATTGGATAATTAAGCAAGTTTATGGTAGTATGCAATCATGATTGGTTTGAGTAAATTAACCTTTGAAATTGAGAGAAACACTTAGAGGAGAGATGAGATTTGTTATGTCTGAATTAATGAATGAGTTAAGAAAATCTTGATTGAAGTAAATTGCATTTATTTATTGCTGAGTATTAAAGGATTTCATCTTATATACTTTAATTATAGTTAAGGTTAATTGAGTTTTTAATTTATGCCATGTACATTTGCTTGAGGACAAGCAAAGTTTTAAGTGTGGGATAGTTATTTTATTAGTTTTTGTCCTCAAATTGCTATTTATTTATTATGATAATTATTGTTTTCTTTATGCATTTTAGTAGTTTTAATTTGCTTAATTAGTGATTTCAGCATTTTGGTAGTTTTAATTTATCCCAGTGTTTAGATCATTTTTTTGTACTAGTTTTTAGTATGATGTTTATGTGTTTTTAGTTAATGTTTCATTTGATTTTTGTTTAAAGTTTGTTTTAAGTGTTTGTTTTAGGTTAAAGTGCAAAAAACTCCCTTGAAAGATCAAAACAAAGAAAGAAGAGCATGAATCAAGCAAGACATGGCCAAGCCAAATCAAGCTTGGCCGTGTCACCTCAAAGGAAATGAAGGCAGAGCTTGACACGACTAGGAGACACGGCTAAGCCACTGGACGTGTCTCACCTAAAGACCAAAACCAAAGAAACCAAAGAAAGAAAAGAAACAGAAGCTGACACACCCAGGAGACACGGCCAAGCCACTGGCCGTGTCACATGACATGGCCAGGAGCTTGGCCGTGTCCCATCCTAAGCCAAAGAACAAGGAAGAACCAAAGAAAAGAAACAGATGCTGACACACCTAGGAGACACGGCTAAGCCACTGGCCGTGTCACATGACACGGCCACAAGCTTGGTCGTGTCACACCATGAGACCAAAGAAAGAAAGAAAGAAGGCACAAAATTTTGTCCAAGGGATTTGTATAAATAGATAAGATTAGGGCAAGAGCAAGGGATACTTTTCAGCCATTCTTTATTTTTCTCTGGAGAATTCTTTCTCTAAAAAAACATGAAAACTATCAAAGATTGATTTCACTTTCATTCAAACACACTAGATCAAATTATTTCTAGCCATTACGTTATTCTTTTGGCAAAAATCTGAGCAAGAGATTCTTCAGAAGCCAAAGGAAAATTGTCATTGGATTTTGTTCTTTAACTCTATTTCTTAAGTTTTATTGAAATTTTATTTATGAATTCTCTAATGTCTAAATTAATTTCTTTGAATTTTAATGAGATGAATTTGTTTGATAGCATTACTATGAACTAATTTTGATGTAGTTCAGGGTTTGTATGAATCTACTATGATTGTATGAAATGGTTATTTCTCTTAATTGATTTATTTCTTTTATCATTAATTGAATGGATTAATGTTAATATATAATTGATTGGCCACCAATTATGTGTTTTAGGTATTTAGATGAAGGATTAAGAAATGAAATCTAATACTGGAATAATTTAATTAGGGACTTAGGTGAATTAGAAATATAAACCTAAAGAAAAGATCATTTTGATTGCAGTAAGATTAATTGAAGAAGGTTTGAATGCGAGAGCTTATTTCCTTAATTTGATTAATTAAGTTGCTTGAAATATGATCTTTGAAATTAAATCAGTTGAGAGGAATAGCCGTTCATACATATAAATTAGTAGAGAAGTGCAAACCATAGGCTTTTCTATTAAGTGAATCAATATATTTGTTTAGTTTTCTTTCATTGTTATAAATTCAATTCCTTTATGTTTTAGTTAGTTGTTCAGCAATTTAATTTTATAAATCAAAGACTATTCCTTTTGGGATGACCTTGAGGTGTTCACCAAAATACTACAGCAGCCTCGTATACTTGCGAGTGTAGCTTTAGTAGTGTTTATTAGAGCGCAACAGTGTCAAGATCAGAAACACTGCCAGTATGTATATGTTTTTATTACAATTTGACATTTCATATGTTATAGTATGTTTTGATGTATATATATTGTAAATATAAAGAATGTGTTAAAAAACTTTATAATGTGGGTTGATATGTGTTTTGAAAAATTATAAATATGTATATGTTTAAATGTGTTGTGAAATTTGGAGAAATTGAGGAGTATGGGTGTAACACCCCATCTTAGCTTATGTTTATAGGCCAAGATAGAATGCTATTTTATGATATTCGAGTCTTGGTTCTATACTTAGTCAATTTATAATACACATTTTACAAAAATTTTGCCAGAGTTTCCCCTATAATTGGTGGTCCCAAGTGTCGCCAAAACTAATTTTTTTTATTTAATGAAAACATTTTTTTATCTCAACCAATCAATCTCAGGCACTTCTATAGTCGACCTCCTTATATCCTCCACCAAAACCTGCATTAAAATTTCACACTTCTACACACACATCCATACACACTAATTCATACCAACATACAGTAGTTAATATACTTAGCACACGTACTTTGGTCTTTTACTAGTCATACATACAATTCTTAGTTTACGCTAACATATGTACATGCCATTCTAGTTACATTACTTATAATAACTTTCTATCCGAAAAGTTGCCAACACCAGCTGCTCGGGACACTGCAGAAAACAGCTTCTCGCTCAACCTACGAGTTTAGAAAAGAAAACTAAACTCGCTAAGCGTTTGCTTAGTGGGTACTTAAATCATTGCATTAAATAAATAGATTAAAAGAGTAATTAAATAAAAACATTTATTTGAATACTTTAAATCAATGAATAAGATCTAAACATAATGATAAAAGATTAAATCCCATATTCTGAATTTAGAAATTACTTGTTTTGCTTTTATCAATTTAGGTGCTCTACTGGTTTAACAGAACATCAACGGATAAGGCACGGGTCATGATAAATATATCTCGTCATGGTGAGATATTACAGGATGATATGCATCATGGTGCATATTTCATCATCCTTCATCATAATTCTTGCACATGTGCTAATAGCCATTGTTCATTGAATCATTGATCATGTCATTGTAATCATCGGCCTTTAGCGGGAATATCATGTCATGTCATGAGCAGTACTGCAATAATAGTATGATGCATCATACCCTTATCTCAAGGGTTCTGTCATAACCAAGTAGAGCGTAAACAATTTATTAATTAATTTGATCATGATATTCAATAAGCCATGATTTTTCCATAATGCATGTATTGTCGGAATAGCTTGTCATGATGCCTTTCTGATCACTTCCAATTCTCCTTCATGTCATTTTATATGATTTAACATCAATCCATATCATAATATTCAAGTTTTAACACATTTAGAAAAAATGACCAAATAAATAGTGGCGCGGCGCGTAAAATCTGCAATACAATGGCGCGCGTCAACTAAATGGTAAAATCTGTTTTTACTGCTGAAAATCAGTCAACTTTGGCAACAGTTTTGACCAAGTAAACAAACTTATTTTTGGCTGAATTTTTTCAGAAAAACACTTTCATAAGTTAACTAAATGCATGTAAAATTTCATGGGAAAATTCCTTCGTTTGCCCCTTCAACGGACTGCCCAAAATGAAAGCTGCAGAATGGTTCCCAAAAGGGACCATTCGGCCCAATTTTCAAAACTTGAGGAAAATTCATTTTTTTCTTGAAAAATTGATTTTTAGACTCCTTTTGTGATACCATTGAAGGACTAAGGGTTCCTCTTTCAAAAATCAAACCAAAGGGGTGATTAAAAGTTCATCAAAGTTTATGGATAATTGAGCAAATTTAACTAGTTTGTTTTGTTTTCATTCTTTTCACAATCAATTGATTACAAATGGTTCAAGATCACTTTCCCACATATTTACTACACATGATAACATCATTTCAAAACCATTTCAAAAGTCCCATAATGCAAAATATGTGAATTAATTGAAAAGGCAATGATTCAAGTACCAAACCTTAATTCTTTTCACTTGTTTCTAGTTCTTTTATGCCTTCTTTGCTTCCTTCTCTCTCACTTCTTGATTTCCTATAATTTTCATAAAATCCATGTCAAGAACATAATAAAATTTAAGTGCTTCATGCCTTATTTTGCTAACTAATACTACTAGTCATCCTTTTTATCCTTAATCTTATATGTGCAAATCATCTCTTTCACTTTCTCTTCAACATCTTAAAATTTCTATAATCATCATATTTATTCTTTCATTTGTATCTTGCAAATAATATAACCAATGAAAGAAATAGGACCATAGATGAATTTCCTTACCTTAAAGTCTTATTCTCCACCCAAGTTTGCAATTAAAATTAGCTACTTGAAAAATAATCTCTCTCTCTTTTCCCTTTCTCTTCAATTCGGCCAAGCAAGAACAAAGAGAGCTCTTGGTTTTTATTTATTTGGTGTTCTCTCCTCCAAATGGCAGCCAAGAGAGGTTAAGATGTGATGGTGTAAGTGTTGATTTCCCATTGGTACACTTAAGTGGAAAAATGGCTAATTCTCATTGGTCCAAATGTCTCTTTCTTTTATTTATTTAAAACCCAAGCCCTTGGACTTTTTTTTAATTATATTTTGGCCCCTCAACCTCCTTGTGCTGAAATTTTATTGTCTAAGATGTGAAAAGACCAAAATACCCTCCGGCGATTACTCGTTCGTAACTTTTAAACCCCGCACTTCCGCCGAATGCTGTGGTACACTTTTTGACTCAATTTTTCCTCTACTTTTCATTTTTGAGATCCATTATTACTTTTGAGATACTTTTGAAAATGACCATGATGCCCCTGGTTAAAATCCCCTATATCTTCCAAACCGTGCATTTTCGGGAAAAACCGTGTCACGTCGTTGCTACCCGATTTTTTTCTACTTTCCATTTCTGGAGTCTGTTATATGCACTATTAAGGACCTCTGGAACAAATTTTGGTAATTAAAGTCACCTCCACAAAACTTTGCAATCTTTTCAAATAGGTCCTTTCAGTTCTACAGAACTTCCCTTCACTTCGCGCTTTTGAGTAGCTTCTCGGGATGGTTCCTCTTGCTGTACATGGACGTACTGTACATATGTATAAGTTGGGTCGTGACAATGGGTGAAATGGTGATTTGATATTATTTGGGAGTGTTATCTTTTGCAGGTTGTGGTTTTGTTGAATTTGGGAATGTCCAAATTACAGACAAAACTTTAGCATATTTTTCTTAGAGATTTTTATGGAAAATGCTTAATTTAGAACCTATGATTTCTAATAACATTTTATTTGTTATTTAAATATACATTTAAAAGTATTTAAGATTATAAATTAGAAAAGTAATTTTTTTTATTAAAACGGATTGTGATATTTTTGTACCGTATATGCATATTTTACATATACTGGGTGTATGTATTTTATGTATATAGGTATAAGGATGTTACACTATATCTCCTTGTGTTCTTTCTTCTCTACTCTACTCAATCTTTATCTATATATTCTTCATCTCTTGCTTTTAAACTTTAAATTTACCATCACTCTTCATATCAACCAATTCCCCCCCCCCCCACCTCTTAGTTGCTAGTTTGGGACAATAATTGATATCAGAGCTAGTTAATTTCTAGTTAATTTCTTCAAACTTAATTGTGAAATTTGATCCAAATTGGCAGCCATTCCATCAACAAACAATTTTACACATGGAAACCTCAATTCATTCCTTAGACCCTATTTCGATAGAACATATTATTCTTATTGGAAACACAAGATGTTATTGTTTTCACATAGTGAAGGAATTGTGCTTTGGGATTTTGTTGAAAATGAGTGAAAACCTCCTACTCATGAAGTTGATGGTGTCCAAGTTCCTCTTCCTAAATCGCAATGGTCAAGTGCCAATGTGAATCGATTCAAGAACAGTAGGGTAGCCTCCATCTTCATGAATTCAATATCAAGAAAATAAGGTGGAAGAGTCCAACATATCACTTGTGCACATTGCATTTGGAAACTCTTGAGAACTATTTTGAGGGTACTACCCAAGTGAGGCTCACCAAGAAGCAAATGTATGTGCATGAGTATGAGTTATTCAAGATGAAGCCCAATGAAATGTCACTGATCTGACAAACTGCTTGCTTGTCGTTTTTAATGAATTAAAGAAATATGGAAATATATATGATCAAGATGATGTCAATAGTAAAATCTTGAGAGCACTTGTAGTAAAGAAGAACTCTGAGTCTAAAGTTTCTTCAATTGAAGAAGCTCATAATCTTAGCTCCTTGAGAACCGATGAACTTTTCAAAAAACTACTTACCTTTGAATTGCACATCAAAAGAGAAGAAGAACAAGGTGAAAAGGATAGGAGAAAAGTAATAGCTCTCAAAGCCATCAAAGAAGTTAAGAGCTCAAATGAAGAAGATAGTGATGATGAAGAAGAATTGGCTATGCTATCCAAAAGGATAAGTGATTTGAAGAGAATGAGAAGACTACAAGCTAATAAAGTTACATTTCCTAAATCCTCATTCAAAGATAAAGATAAAAAGAATGAAGTAAAATGATATGAATGTGGCAAATCCGGTCACATGAAATTGGATTACTTCAAATTGAAAAATAAAAAGAAGTGGGATAAGGAAAAGAAGAGATCACTCAAAGATACATGGGATGATGATTCCTCAAGTGAAGAAGAAGAGGAAGAAGAAAAAGAAGAAATTGCAAGTCTATGTCTCATGGCTATTGAAGATGATAATAGCTCCAATGAGGTAAGCCATCTTTAAACTTGATTAAATATGATGATAATGTTGATGATGCTTTAGATGAAAATGGGTTGATTGAACATATGACCCTTAGAATAGAAAAGTATTTCTCTAAGATGAAATTTATAAGGATAAATGTTCCAAGTTAGAAAAGGATTTTGTGTCTTTAAAAAACTCTACATTAGAATTGAAGACCTCAAATGAAAATTTGTTGAAATCAATTGATGAAATGACTAAAAATTCACATAGCTTAGAAAATGTGATCAAGGAAAATGAGATTTTGAAGGATGAACTAAAAGATCTAAAAGAACCAATTTTAAAACTTCATAAGGGAAAAAAGGCATTTGATACATTGATAGATAATCAAAGGTCACCCTCTTTAAAACATGATTTAGGATTCAATGGCTCATCCATCTCTACACATAATGCACCAACATTTGTAAAAGCATCTACAACTCAAACCTCTAGTGTTGAAGTTGTAAAGAATACTAATGTACAACCAAACATAAAAATCCTAAAAGGATTACATTGGGTTCACAAGGATCTAGAACTAAAGTTCCAAGAGCAAATCATGCATTCATGTATTCAAGGCATGTACATAAACACAAGAATGCACAAAAACAATCTCATTTAACATGCACTTGCAATTGTGTGCATGGTTCATTGAATTTCAATAGGAAAGTGCATAAGTATAGAACCTTGCTTTAATGCACTTAAAGTATGAAATTCGGACACAAGAGCACATTTTGCTATATTAGGAGGGCTCATCTCAAGGTAAAAGATCCTTCTACTACTAACTCCTATGGACCCAACTTCATTTGGGTACCTAAAAGAAAATGAATATTGTCATTTTGTATGTATGCCTAAAATCCACTATCAATGAAAATGTTTGGCTTGTGGATAGTGAATGTTCAAGGCATATGACGAATAATGCAAAGCCTTTTACAACATTCATTTACAAGCATGGAGGTAATCATACTTTTGGAAATAATGCTAAAGGTAAAATAATTGGAATTGGTTCCATTAGCATGCTCGGTAAGAATATGATTGAAAATGTGTGGCTTGTTGATGGATTAAAACATTATTTACTTAGTGCGTAACATTCGTAATTTCCAAAAATTTAATTAAATAAATTAAATAAATAATTTAAATGAAAAATTGAAGGATTAGAAGTGAGAAAGTAAAGTGTATATGCGAAATATATATGAAATATATATAACATATACAAAAGTCAACTTTTAAAGAAAGTCAAATGGCAAATGGCAAAATTGTAAATATACTTTGTAAAATTAAAATTAATTAAATAATTTAAAAATAAATTAATTATGGATGGAGAACAAAATGATGATTTTTTTAAAATAAATAAAGAAATAATTAATTAATTAAAAATATATTAAAATAATATATATGGTCTTAAATTTAAAGTGGAATGAAAGAGAAAATCAAAAATTAAAATCTTCTTCTTCTTCTTCAAGGGTGGCTGAACCTCCATGGTTAGAGGAGTAATCTTTTTTCTTCTTCCAAGCATCAAGAATTTAGGGGATTTCAAGGAATTAAGTGGAGTTTTGGTGATTTACTCCCAAATTAATAAGCTTTCCATCTAAATATTTGGAATTTCATAAAGTTATGAACATGTGAAGTTTGGAGTTTTGGATATGTGTGTTGTAATTTCTTGAATGGGTATGCATAAAGCTATTTTGACTAGTATATAATGATTTTTAAGTTAAATGGAAGAAAAGATTAAGATTGGGTTGAGTTTGGATGAAGAGGATGGTTTAGGCTTATGTATAATTTGGAATTCTAAAATTATGTGTTATAATTGTGCAAATGGATTCCAAAGAAGTTTTTTTAATGCCTAAACAAAGATTTTAAAGTCAATGATAGATTTAATTAAGTTTGGTTAGAGATTGGGTAAGGTAGTATTGAATTTAGGATTTTGGAAGATAATTTTCAAAGAATGACTGTTTGTTTTATTTTAATGAATAAATCATGTTATTAAAAGATTTAAATGATGGAAATGGGCTTAAGTTAGCATTTGGAATGGGTTGTAATGAAGAACCGTAATTGATGAAGATTATGGCATTTTAGGGTTTTGTATAAGAATATGTGTTTATTGAATTTAATTGGTTAAAACATATTATAATATATTTTTAATGATAAAAGTAAACTTATAACAACAATTAAAATGGATTAAAATGGAATTCAAAAGTTAATGTAAGGAAAGTCAAATTTTGGGATATTGGTTTTAGTGATGTTTAATTAGGAAATCCCTTGAAATGTGATTCTAGATGATTGTATTTGCTCACATTTTGAATAGGCGTTAAGATGAAGTTATTTGCCCAATCTTAGTGATGAAAGGCAATTTGGAAGTGAAGGTTGGAGAGTGATTTTTAGCTTGGTTTTGAGTGATAAGTAAGGTATGTATAAACTTTTGATATTTTAGGTGGATTGCTACTAAATTTGGCCTAATAGATTTTGAACAGAAAATTGTGTTAAGCTATTTGGCAACTTGAACATTCATGTACATTATGTTATAACATGTGAATTGATGAGTATGCATTATGTGCATTATAAAAAGCCATTATTAATGGCTAAAATGAGTGAAATGTGATTTATGTGCATTATGTGAAAATAACTAAAACATATTTGGGTAATATGATGATAATGTTAAATGTCGTACATTGTGATAAAGTGGTGAGATATGATGAATTAAAGTAATTGGGCATTGATATGAATAAGAAATATGAGAAAATGTGGCAATATGATGAGAAACATTGATTATGAAAGTATGTACTATTTGTGTGTGCCTAGTATATTATTTAATTTCCAGAGTTCTGTGTTTGGAAGAATGCCTATGAGATTATTCTCATCATTTGCCTTCGAGACTAGATGCTGGGTGTCACTGATATATGATTTGTCTTTGGGCTAGACGCTAGACGTCACTATGATTTGCCTTCAGGCTAGATGTTGGGCATCACTTGTATTGCCTTCGTGCTAGACACTGGGTGTCAAAATAAACCAAAATAGTAACTCTGGGATTTGAATAATATATTAGATTATTTGAGCCCGTGCTTGTGTATGTGTTAATCTGAAGTATAAAAAGATTAAAGATTATGTTTGAAAGTGGAATTGTGTACCACATTGTGAAATACCATGCAATAGCATTATGCATTGTCATTGTTTTTATGTTTTATTATTATCAAAATTTGTACTGCTAGGCTTTTAGCTTATCATTGATTATAATTCATCACACATGTGACAGGGTTAATTCGGTAGATCAGGAGAGTTCTATTAGACCTGGTAAGGTCTAGGCTTGTGTTTGTGAGTCGAGGTGACACCATGTATACATTTTTTGTTATAGTATATTTTATCATTATGTTTATATTTTAAGAGTATTGTAAATTATAAAGAACATTTCTGATAAATTGAGAAGTTGGGGGTGAAATATTTGATGTATTTTTGTTGGTAGTGTATTTTTATATAGGTTGGGTATTGTTGACAATTTTTGGGATGTCCAATTTACAGATAAAACTCTAATGAATTTTTCTCATAGATTTTTAAAAATACTTACTCTGGGTACCTAAAACTACTAAAGAATAATTTAATGGTTTATTAAAAATACATTTTAAAGTGTTTATGTTGTTAAATTGGGAATATGAAGAATTTTATTAAACCAGGTTGTGACATTCTTATACTTTATATGTGTATTTTACATATACTGGGTTTATGTATCATATGTATATAGGGTATAAAGGTGTTATATTTAATTTGGTATCAGAGGCTAGGTTTGAGGTTCTCAACCTAGGTGGGTTTTTAGAGAGAGGAAACATAAATTTTAAATATGATTTTAAATTGTGATACATGCATTGGCTCTGGCATTTTATTTCATCCCTAATGTGGCAATCTTTGTTGTATTTTAAAATATAGGTAGTCATGGCATCTAGGATGAACCAGTCTGCCGAGGGTAGTGCAGAGAGTGTAGCTTCAGATGAGGGTGGAGCTGAAGCTAGTGCTGAGACTGCAGGAGAGGCATCTGTATCTGTGCCAGTTAGACCAACAGTTGAGGAAGTTCTGCTGGGCTGGATATGACATGTGGTGGAGCTATTACGACAGGCTCTGGCTCAGCAGCAATCGCCACCACAGTCGCAGCCACAACAGCAGTTGCTGACTCGAAAGTATGACAAGCTGAAGAAGTTTGGAGCCACAGATATTATCGGCACTATAGACCCATCTATAGTAGTGGTTGGATAGTGTCCAGAGAGTATTCATACAGTTGTAGGCTAGTCTGAAGGAGAAGTTTGATTATGCTAGATCTCTTTCGCAGGGGGATGCATATGAGTGGTGGAAGACAGTTTCCCATGGGACAGCTGATCTACCAGTGCTGACATATGTTCATTTTCTGTGGGAATTCGAGCAGATGTATACTCCCAAAGAGCATAAGGATGCTAAGAAGATGGAGTTCTTGAGTTTGAGGCAGGAGATGATGATAGTGACTAAGTATGAGATAGAGTTCATCCGGCTAAGCCAGTATGCAGGGGGAGTATATCATATCAGGTTGATAGATTCCAGAGGTTTGAGGAGGGGTTGAGACCACCTATTATACGTCTTATGGAAGGCTCTCGGTATAAGGATTTCTTAAAGCTGGTTGTAGCTGCCAAAAGTGTAGAGAAAGCATAGGCACTTACAACAGTTGCCAGAGCAGAGGAGAGCAGAGCTAAGAGACCCCAGGGTGAGGTAGGGTCTTCATCATTGAAGAGAGGTTGAGAGGGATATCCTCATAGGTTCAATAGGAGCTAGGGTTAGTCTGGCAAGTCATCATAGTAGCAAAGACAAAGACTTGCAGTCTCAATGGCTAATGCCCTAACCCCTGTGACCCAAAGACCTGCTCTTACTATCTGTGCTCAGTGTGGTAGGGCACATGGAGATGTTTGCTAGAGGACTGGTGCATCAGCTATATGTTTCATATATGGATCATCAGACCATTTTATCAGAGACTATCCAAAGCTACCAGATGATAGATAGATAGATACAGCAGCATCTAGTCCCATTGTCAGAGGGGGTCGTGGTGGTAGAGGATTTGGCAGGGGTGGTAGATTAGGGACTAGTCAGAGAGGAAACCAAATGAAGTAGGGCCATCACAGTGGGTTTATGTCATGCAGAGGCAACCAGATGCTTTAGTTGTCATAGCTGTTATTTTTACTTTATTTGGTACTTCGATTCATGCATTGATAGACCCTGGGTCTATGCATTAATACATCAGAGCATCCATACTGCCTGTGAGTGATTTGCATTTAGAGTCCCTAGGATTTGATGTGTTGGTTACCAATCCTTTAGGGCACCGCGTCTTAGTTAGCAGGGTGCACCGAGATAGTCCAGTTGTTTTTTAGGATGAGCAGTTTCTTAGTGACCTGATTGAGATGCCTTTTAAGGAGTATGATCTAATTTTGGGCATGGATTGGTTATCCAGGCATGGGGATATGGTAGACTGCCAGCAGAAACATGTTACTCTGAGAACATATGATGGTAGAGATGTGGTGGTATCTAGTGAGTAGGGACACCTTTCATCCATGTTTATCTCAGCTATATCAACTAGGAAGATGATCCAAAACGGATGTAAGGCATATCCTGCTAATGTTGTAGATACCAGAGCAGTAGGATCCCAGCTTGATGATATTCATATAGTTGCTAAGTTTGCAGATGTTTTCCCTGATGAGTTGCTAGGGTTACCTCCTGAGAGAGAGGTGGAGTTTGGTATCGATCTATTGCCTGGTACCACTCCCATCTTCATTACCCCTTATCGGATGGCACCTACTGAATTAAAGGAGTTGAAGGTGCAGTTGCAGGAGTTGCTTGATAAAGGGTTTATCCGCCCTAGTGTGTCACCATGCGGAGCACCTATCTTGTTTGTGAAGAAGAAGAAGAATGGCACCTTGAGACTATGTATTAATTACAGGCAGCTGAATAAGGTGACCATCAAGAATAAGTACCGATTAACTTGTATAAACGATCTCTTTGATCAGTTGAAGGGAGTAGCAGTATTCTTTAAGATTGATCTAAGATCAGGGTAACATCAGTTGAGAGTTAGAGATATGGATGTATCCAAGACAGCTTTCCTCATGAGGTATGGGCATTATGAGTTTTTGGTGATGCCCTTTGGACTGATGAATGCACTAGCAACATTTATGGATTTGATGAATAAGGTGTTTAGACCATACTTAGATCAATTTGTAGTGGTCTTCATTGATAATATTCTGGTGTATTCGCGTAATGAGGAAGATCATGACTGACATCTACGTATTGTATTGCAGACTTTGAGAGAGAAGTAGTTATATACTAAGCTATCTAAGTGTGAGTTTTGGCTCAATCAAGTGACTTTTCTCGGTTATGTGGTATCAACAAAGGGTATTAGAGTTGATCCGAGTAAAGTTGAGGATATCTTGAAGTGGAGTCCACCAAAGAATGTGATAGAGGAAGAATTTTTCTTGGATTGTTAGGCTATCATATTTTATTTGTAAAGGGATTTTCTATGATAGCTATACTACTCACCAGATTACTTCAAAAAGGGGTTAGATTTGTGTGGACATATCGGTGTCAGACGAGTTTTGAGTAGTTGAGGGACATGTTGACTCAGGCTCCTGTCCTTACCCTACTTGTGGAAGGTAAACCATATGTGATATACAGTGATGCTTCATATAGTGGTTTAAGCTGTGTTTTGATGCAGGAGGGTAGAGTCATTGCTTATGCATCTCGACAGTTGAAGCCTTATCAGTTGAATTACCAAACTAATGATCTAGAGCTAGGAGCCATAGTTTTTGCATTGAAGATTTGGCATCATTACTTGTATGAGAAAAAATGTTTTATTTACATGGATCATAAGAGTTTGAAGTACTTGGGTGTTCAAAAAGACTTGGATCTTCTGCAAAGACGGTGGTTGGAGTTGATTAAAGACTATGACTGCTTAATTGATTATCATCCTAGCAAGGCAAATGTAGTTGTGGATGCCTTGATTCGGAAGTCCATGGTAAGTTTGACTACTTATTCACTCTCATTGCTTGTTAATTTGAGATTTTTGCATGCCATATTTGAGTTATGTGATGATGGTGCATTGATGGCTCAGTTGCAGTTGAGGCCAATGTTGCTGGATCATATTAAGGAAGCCTAGTCGGTAGATGAGAAAATCTAAAAGATGGTGAAGTATTGCAAAAGGGGGGAGAGTAAAGACTTTCATGTGAGAGATGATGGTAGTTTATGGAACAGAGATAAGTTGTGCATTCCTGATGATGTAGGACTGAAGAGGAAGATTTTAGAAAAAGTACATCAGTCATTTTATGCTATGTACCCTGGAAGTACCAAGATGTATCAAGATTTGAAGTAGCATTACTGTTGGTCAGGTATGAAGAGGGACATAGCAGAATTTGTATTCAGATGTCTCACTTGCTAGAGAGTGAAGGTTGAGTACCAAATTCCTTCAGGGTTGCTTAAGCCATTGTTAGTACCTGAGTGGAAATGGGAGCGAGTGATGATGGATTTTATGATTGGACTGCATTTGACCCAGAGGAAGCATGATGTAATATGGGTGATAGTTGATCGGATGATGAAGATAGCTTATTTTCTTCCAGTTTGGATGGACTACTCACTTGATAGGTTAGTTGAGCTACATATCAGTGAGATAGTGAGAGTGCATGGTGTCCCAGTTTCTTTGGTGTCAGGCCAAGATCCCTATTTTACATTGAGATTTTGGAGGAGTTTACAGGATGTATTAGGTTCTCGGTTGCACTTTAGTACTACTTTTCATCCTTAGGAAAATGGGCAGTCAGAGAGAGTGATATAGATTCTATAGGATATTTTGAGAAGTTATATCATTGATTTCACTAGGAGTTGGGATAGATATTTGCCACTGATTGAGTTCGCCTACAACAACAATCATCAATTCAATATTGGGATGGCACCTTATGAGGCCTTGTATGGCAGAAAGTGCAGGACACCATTATGTCGGGATGAGGTTGGAGAAGGTAAACTGGTCTATCCCAATTTGATTATGAAAGCATAAGAGAAAGTAAAGGTAATTCAGGGTTGTTTGAAAGTAACTTCAGACCAACAGAAATCCTATACAGATTTGAAGAGGAAAGATTTAGAGTTCAGTATGGGAGATAAAGTGTTACTGAAGGTGTCTCCGTGGAAGAAGATTTTGAGGTTTGGTCAGAAAGGGAAGTGGAGTGCTTACTTCATAGGAGCATATGAAGTACTGGAGAGAGTTGGTCCAATAGCTAACAGATTGGCTCTGCTGCTCGAGTTAGATTGAATACACAATGTCTTCCATGTCTCTATACTTTAGAGATATAGGTCAGACCCATCTCACATATTGTCAGTGGAGTCTATTAAGGTGAGATCAGATCTCACTTACAAAGAAGAACCTATGGCAATCTTGGTATGAGAGGTGGAAGAGTTAAGAAACAAGAAGGTGCCACTTCTTAAATCTCTTTGGAAGAACCATGCCTCTAAGGAGGCAACATGGGAGAGTGAGCAGACAATATGGAGCCAGTATCCTCAGTTATTCCAGAGTTAATATAAGGTAATTTCGAGGACGATATTTTAGTTAGGGGAGATAATTATAACATTCGTAATTTTTAAAAATTTAATTAAATAAATTAAATAAATAATTTAAATGGAAATTTGAAGGATTAGAAGTGACAAAAAAAGTGTATATGTGAAATATATATAATATATATATAACATATACAAAAGTCAACTTTTAAAGAAAAAAGTCAAATGGCAAAATTATAAATATACTTTGCAAAATTAAAATTAATTAAATAAATTAAAAATAAATTAATTATGGATGGAATACAAAAATTATGATTTTTTAAAATAAATAAAGAAATAAATAATTAATTAAAAATATACTAAAATAAAATATATATATATATATATATATGGTCTTAAATTTAAAGTGGAGAGAAAGAGAAAATCAAAAATTAAAATCTTCTTCTTCTTCTTCAATGGTGGATGAACATCCATGGTTAGGGGAGTAAGCTTTTTTATTCTTCCAAGCATCAAGAATTGAAGGGATTTCAAGGAATTAAGTGGAGTTTTGGTTATTTCCTCTCAAATTAGTAAGCTTTCCATCTTAATCTTTGGCCTTCATGAAGTTATGAATATGTGATGTTTGGTGCTTTGGATATGTGTGTTATAATTACTTGAATGGGTATATGAAGCTATTTTGACTAGTATATAATGATTTTTCAGTTAGATGGAAGAAAAGATTAAGTTTGGATGAAGAGGATGGTTTAGGGTTATGTATAATTTGGAATTTTAAATCATGTGTTTTAATTGTGGAAATGGATTCCAAAGATGTTGTTCTGATGCCTAAACAAGGATTTTAAAGTCAAATGATGGATTTAATTAAGTTTGGTTAGAGATTTGGTAAGGTAGTATTGAATTTAGAGTTTTGGAAGAGAATTTTCAAAGAATGGCTGTTTGTTTGATTTTAATGAATAAATAATGTTATTAAAAGATTTAAATGATGGAAATGGGCTTAGGTTAGCATTTGGAATGAGTTGTAATGAAGAACCATAATTGATGAAGGTTATGGCATTTTAGGGTTTTGCATAAGAATGTGTGTTTATTGAATTTAATTGGTTAAAACATGTTATAATATATTTTTAATGATAAAAATAAACTTAAAACACCAATTAAAATGGATTAAAATGGAATTCCAAAGTTAAAGTAAGGAAAGTCAAATTTTGGGTTATTAGTTGAAGTTATGTTTAATTAGGGTTTTGTATTTGAAATGCCTTGAAATGTGACTCTAAATGATTGTATTTGCTCTCATTTTGAATAGGCATTAAGAGGAAGTGATTTGCCCAACCTTAGTATTGAAGGGAAATTTGGAAGTGAAGGTTGGAGAGTATTTTTTTATCTTGGGTTTGAGTGATAAATAAGGTATGTACAAACTTTTGATAATTTAGATATATTTGCATTAAATTTGGCATAACACATTTTGGATAGAAAATGTGTTATGCTACTTGGCAACTTGAACATTAATGTACATTGTGTTATAACATGTGAATTGATGAGTATGCATTATGTGCATTATGAAAAGCCATTGTTAATGGCTAAAATAAGTGAAATGTGATTTATGTGCATTATGTGAAAATATCCCAAAAATATTTGGGTAATATGATGATAATGTTAAATGCCATACATTGTGATAAAGTGGCAAGATATGATGAATTAAAGTGATGGGGCATTGATATGAATGAGAAAAATAAGAAAATGTGGCAATGTGATGAGAAACATTGAAATATGAAAATATGTACTATTTGTGTGTGCCTTGTATATTATTCAATTTTTAGAGTTATGTATTTAGCAGCATGCCTATGAGATTATTCTCATCATTTGCCTTTGAGGCTAGATGTTGGGCATCACCGATATATGATTTGCCTTCGGGTTAGACGTCACTATGATTTGCCTTCAGGCTAGACGTTGGACGTCACTTGTATTACCTTCGGGCTAGACACTAGGTGTCAAATTAGACCAATACAGTAACTCTAGGATTTGAATAATATATTAGATTATTTGGGCCCATGTTTGTGTATGTGTTAATATGAAGTATAAAAAGATTAAAGATTATATTTTAAAGTGGAATTGTGTACCACATTGTGAAATACCATGCAATAGCATTATACATTGTCATTTTTTTAAGTTTTATTATTATCAAAGTTTATACCACTAGGCATTTAGCTTAGCATGATTGTAATTCAGTACACATTTGATATGGTTGATCCGGTAGATCCGGAGAGTTCTTCTAGACCTGGTCAGGTCTAGGCTTGTGTTTGTGAGCTGAGGTGATTTTTGCTGCCACAGGGTCAGAGCTGGTTGCCACCATGTATACATCTTATGATATAGTATATTTTATCATTATGTATATTATGTGTTATATTTTGAGTGTATTATAAATTATAAAGAGCATTTTGGATAAATTGTATAATGTGGGAATGTGTATATGTGTTTTGATATATATGTTTATATATAAATGTTTTGAGGAAATGGGAGGAGTTTGAGAAGTTGGGGTGAAATGTTTGATGTATTTTTAATGGGAGTGTATTTTTATGCAGGTTGTGTATTGCTGACAATTTTTGGGATGTCCAATTTACAGACAAAACTCTGACAAAATTTTTTCAGAAATTTTTATATAAAATACTTATTTTGGGTACCTAAAACTAATAAAGAATAATTTAATGGTTTAATAAAAATACATTTTAAAGTATTTGGGTTGTTAAATTGGGAATATGAAGATTTTTATTTAACCGAATTATAACATTCTTATACATTATATGCGTATTTTACATATATTAGGTGTATGTATTATACGTATATAGAGTATAAAAGTGTTACATAGTGTGAGTCAATTATGTGATAAAGGATATGATGTAAGTTTTAACTCTAAAGAATGCAAAGTTACAAATTCAAATGGTGGACTTGCAAAAGGAGTTAGAATTGGCAATACATATAATTGCCATAAATTCCAATAATGCATTTGAATGTTTGATTACCATTAGTAATGATCCTTAGTTATGGCATAGAAGACTAGGACATGCTAGTATTGATAACTTACAATGCATTAGTAAAGAAGAATTAATTGATGGTCTCCCTAAAGTAAAATTTGATAAAGATAGGACTTATAAACCTTGTCAATTTGCTAAGCAACACATAAGTTCAGTCAAATCTAAAAATATTGTGAGCACCTCTAGACCCTTAGAACTCATTCATATGGATTTGTTTGGACCAAATAGAGTTGCTAGCTTAGGTGGCAAATTATATGCATTTGTGCTTGATGATTACTCAAGGTTTACATGGTTCAACTTCTTGGCCCAAAAGAATGAAGCTTTCAATCATTTTAAAATATTTGCAAAAAGAGTTCAAAATGAAAAATGTTATGTAATCACATCTATTAGAAGTGATCATGGCAAAAAATTTAAAAATGAGTACTTTGAAAATTTTTATAATGAATTTGGTATTTCACATAACGTTTTGGCTCATAGAACACCATAAAAAATGGAGTAGTTGAAAGAAAAAAATATAACATTAATAGAAATGGCTAGGACAATGCTCAATGAGTATGATTTACCATCTTACTTTTGGGTAGAAGCCATTAATACCGCATGTTATATTTCAAATCGTGTTTACAAAAGGCCTTTGATAAATAAAACTTCTTATGAGCTATGGAATGGAACAATACCCAAAATTTCATACTTTAGAGTATTTGGATGTAAATGTTTTATATTGAATACCAAGTACAATCTTGGAAAATTCTCATCCAAATTGGATGAAGGCATATTTTTAGGATATTCATCATCTAGAAAAACATATACAATATTTAATAAGAGAACACTAGCAATTGAGGAATCAATGCATGTTGTTTTTTATAAATCCTCTAAACTTGATCAAAGGAAAGGTAGTGTTCTTGATGATCTTATAGGTACATTTGAATAACAAATCGAAAAACAATCATGATGAACAAGAAGAAGAGTCTTAAGAGCTACCCAAAGATTAGCATTACAAGGAGGATCATCCAAATGAACTAATCATTGGTGACACCTCAAAGGGAGTAACCACTAGATTTTAATTTAAATACATAGATTCTAATAGTGCTTTTGTTTCCCAAATTAAGCCAAGGACCATTGAGGAGCCTCTTAGTGATAGTGTTGGGTGATTTCTATGCAAAATGAACTCAGCCAATTTGAGAGAAACACAGTTCCCAAACCTAAAGATCATCCAATTATAGGATGTAAATAGGTATATAGGAATAAGCTTGATGAAAATAGTCTTATTACTAGAAATAAAGCTAGATTGGTAGCCAAAGGCTATAACTAAGAGGAAGGCATTGACTATGATGAGACATTTGCTCCCATTGCTAGATTAGAAGTCATTAGAATATTGCTTGCATTTGCATGTCATATAAATTTTAAACTTTTCCAAATGGATGTTAAAAGTGCATTTCTCAATGGATTTAGATATGAGGAAGTTTATGTTGAACAACCTCCCAGTTTTGAAGATTATGAATTTCCAAATCATATTTTTAAACTTACCAAAACACTATATGGAATAAAACAAGCTCTAAGAGCTTAATATGATAGACTTAGTTAATATTTGCTTAAAAATGGTTTATTAAAAGGCAAGGTTGACACAACTCTTTTTATTAAAAAGAAAATGCATAATATTTTAACTATACAAATTTATGTTGATGGCATTATATTTCAAGCTTGTAACACCCCTATAGCCCATATACGTACACCACATATACTCTCAATATGTAATACATGTATACCGGATACAAGGATATCACAGTCTATGTGAAACAAACTAATCTTTCTATTTAACAATATGAGAAAACTTAAAACATTTAAGTTATATTATAGAACCTAATAGATAAAATGTTTACTTATTAAGCAGCGGAAAATGTAGTGGCATTTACATATATATACATCAAAATGCATAAATACAAAAATATAGAATTATACAAGCTTGGCAGTTCATCTCTGATCTTGAAGTCCAATAATCAACTCCTCACAAAGTGTAATATCCCAAGGTACACCCTAAAAGTTTTGGAATAATTATTGTGGTATTTGGATTTAAGGAGTATGTTTAATGGAAGGAGAAAAGAAGTGAAGGTATATATACATAACATATATAAGTTAAACTAATGAAAGTCAAAAGAAGATAAATGAATTAATTTAATACCCTATTTTGGTGTACATTGGAATGGTAGTTGTGAGAAGATATGTTGGTAAAATATGTAAGGAAAATATTATAAGAAATAGGTGTATATGAGGGATGATATATTTATGTGGTATTTGAAAAATATGGAAAATATAAAGGAAATATAAAAGAGATATACATATACCAACATATATATTACATATACATAATGTATAAAGTGGTGTAGGAAAAGTAAGTTTATATAATTAATTAATTAATTAATAATAATAATAATAATAATAATAATAATAAAAGAAAAAGAAGAAAGAAAAGTCAAAGGGAGAAAGTGTGTGGTGGAGGTTGAAATAATTTATTATATTATATTATTATTATTATTATTATATATATATATGATAAACATGAAAAGAAGAAGGAAAAAGATATTTTTTCTTCTTCTTCTTCTTCTTACACGAGAGAGAGAGAGAGAGAGAGAGAGAGAGAGAGAGAGAGAGAGAGAGAGAGAGAGAGAGAGAGAGAGAGAGAGAGAGAGAGAGAGAGAGAGTTGTGATTTTGCTTATACACATCAAATCCATAGGGATTTTGAGAGAATTGAAGAGGGATGTTGAAGATTTGGCATAATATTCAAGTAAGTTTTCTCTTGATTTCTCTTATTCTATTTGGAATTTTGTTTGAGTTTGATGGAGTGTTGTTGATGGTTGGAGTGTGTTTGTGTATGGTGTGTGTAAAAGTGTTGAAATGGAATTAAAGATAAGAAGTTAGGTTGGTGTGGGTGATGGAAGAGTAAGAGTTGTGTTTAGTGAAATTTTTTCTGTTTTACAATTAGTAAAGGCTGTGACTTGTATGATTTTTAATTAAATATAGAAAAATGTTCTTGAAGTGAATTTTTGATATGTTGTGCCTCTATGAGTCTAGAATGACTGAAAAATATGTGGATTCGATTTTGGAATGGTTATGATTTTGGAAAGATTATTTTTATTAGACCTGTTCCAGCAGGTACCTTAACTGAGACAACTATCTTTCGGGATTTTTAATAAAATGTAGAAAAATCATATTCAACTGAATTTTGGATATGTTGTTGCTTAGTGAGTCTAGTATTTGAGAAAAATAATTTGGAACCACGTTGATTGAATTTAATTTACAGAATTCACAAAGTTCAGAACTGCTGCCAGGATACAGGGCAATTGGGGCAGTCTGGTTAGGTGAACTATTTGACCAAGATTTTGTGTTCAGTTTGATCTGAAATTTTAAAGGAATGATTTTAAGATGCAAAACTAAATTCTGTAAAAATTTTAGAATTTTTAGTCAAGTAGATTATTTTATACAATTTTTCAAAATAAGGATAAAGTGGAGTCTAAAACCAGAATTTACTATTCATATGGTCATTTTGCTAATATTCCTTTTGGATTAGGTTGTGAAGAGGTTGAATTGCCCTAATCTAAGTGTTGAGGATTCTTGGAAGAGTAAGTGTATAGATTGGTGTGAGTTGGTTTTAAGGTAAGTACAAACTACATTATTGCATACATTCATATGATATTGAGACTTGTGACATATTTAGTTATAATGTGAATGTTGTGATGAGCATGTAAAATATGTGTTAATGCCATTGATTATACCCATTTGAATAATGAATTGATTAATGTGATTTGAAATATAATGAAATGTGAAATGTGCAAGATGTGATGATGAAATGTAATGTGAAAGATATGATGTTATGAAGAGTTGCTTCATTGCGATTTGAGATCATATGAGATATGAGGCCATGATTGTTGGCTATGATGATGCAAATGAGATGACTGAGACATGGTTGCCTAATTTGCTTATGAAATATAAAATGAATTGAGAAAGAGATTATGAAGAGATGAATGAAATGTTTGTGTGTTTAATATGTTATTCAGATTTCAGAGTTCTGGGTTTGGCGGCATGCCTATGAAATATATGAATAATAGTAACAGTCTTGCCGGGTTGAGAATCTCCTCGAGATTAGTCGGGTTGAGGTCCAAGAGACTGGGTCTGTTATACTTGTTTTGGTAACAGTCTTGCCGAGTTGAGAATCTCCTTGAGTCTAGCCAAGTAGAGGTCCAAGAGACTGGGTCTGTTACCGTATCCATGGATAGATATATATATGTGTATATCGCCTACGGGCTTGATGATTATGATTATGGACCAAAGCAGTAACTCTGAACTTTGAATAACATATTAGTGTCTTTTGGGCCCATGCTTGTCTTTGTTTAAATGTGATTCATGAAATGTGAAATGAATGAATAATGAGACCAATGATTGTTTTTGTTTAAATGTGAATTATGGAATAAGATGTAATGATATGAGATATATGATGATAATTATGAAATGAGATGATTACAATGTATAAATAAATTATTGAAGGTGAATGTAGATTGAAAAACTATGTTGAATGATGAGATCTGAAGGTACTACATGAAAATACAATATGATGAATAATATGGAGGTGGTTGTGGACATTGTGAGTTTTATTTTATGAATGTTTTAATAAGTCATGGAATTGTGGGTTGTATTAATGAAATACGTGCATATGTATATAATTATGAGATTAGTAGAAATATAAATAAGGTGTAATTGAAATGGGAAAATATGATAAGAAAATAATAATATATGAAGTTAACATATAAGTATGATTGTCTGTTATGTATGTTTATAATATTTATTTGTACTAATAAGCTTTCGGGCTTAGCGCGGTTGTATATATCGCGCAGGTGAGTAGGTGGTTGATCTGGAAGTCAAACTGTTATGCCACGAGTAGGGTAAGAGTATTTCGAGACCAACTAGAAGGTGATGCATACATGTATAATTTCGTTATGTTGTATTTCTGACAAGAATGTATTCATATGTATAAATGAAATTTTGGTAAAGACAAGATTATCATATATATATAAGATTATTAAAAGTATGTGATAATAATAAACATCTACTTATTTTGTATTAGAAGTGTGAACTCTTCTTGCAGGTTTGTAGTTGAGGGTATAAGGTGGATTCATTGGGAGTGTATTGAAACTGGTTGCATTTGCATTGGTCTGTGTAAAAATGTTTTCAAAAATTAAAAAAAAAATCAGTTTTGTCGACACTTGGGATCAAATTTCTAGGCGAACCTCTGGCAAAATTTCTGTAAAACCAGAACTAAAATTCGAATTAAGTAAAATTGGTAGCAACATTTGGATAGTGTGGCGCCTCTACTCGGCTTACACATGTAGGCTGGGAAGGGGTGTTACAATTTTTGGTATCAGAGCTTAGGTTCGAGATTCTCGGCCTAAATAGAATTAAAAAGAGAAAGTTTTGAAAAGCTTAAAGAGAATTAAAAAGAAAAGTTTTGAAATGAAATTTGTAATACATGCATATGCATTAACACCTAGGTTGGTCTCGGATGTGGCATTATGTGAATTGTAATGTATTTGAATTAGATGAGATGGATGATAGTGTGTGGATGAAGTTCTACATGAAAGGAAAAAAAAATTAGAAAAAAAAAATGATATGGAAACATTCATATAAGTTTAATTAATAAATTAAAGAATGGAAATTTATCCAAGTAAAGTAAATTGTTAAATTTTTGATTTTTGAAATGTGTCTGAAATATAAAGAAATGAATAAGAGAATAAAGTTGAAAATGATCTAAAAACAAAATCAAGATTTAAGTAGGTACTCTTTCCTCTACAATTTGAATCTCTTTCTAATAAAGCTTATGATTGGATTATTAGAGAGAAGAAATATTATTCGGATGTTAAAATGAATAAATATGTTATTAACTTGAAGGAAAATATGGTGGAACATTGAGTGAGTTGATTGGTATAGACAAAATGTGATCATTTAAGGTTTGGGTGTATAAAGTTAAAGTTTTGTTTAAAAGAAAAAGAGATGATGTTGGTTAAGTAAAAAGATATTGGTATTGTTTGCATTGTTATTTTAATGCAACATTGTGATTTCAATGTTAGAAATATGATATGTTTGAATATTGTGAAAGCTCATGTTAATGGTGGTAATATGTGACATTTGGATTTTTTTGAAATGAGCTTAATAATTGTGAAAACTATATGTTTGGATGTTGCTTTGTGGTATATATATAAGATGTTTTTAAAGTTGATATTAAGAAAAGATGAGAATTGTAAGTTGAAGTTTAGGTGAAATAGTGATTTGAGAATTTAGAATTTTAATGGAATGTTGATAAAGATTATTTAGATATTAAACATATGAGCTATTTGCAATGAATATTCTTTCATATGAGAATACTACGAATTGGGTAATGAGATTGATAGTATGAGAATTTGTTTTGAAATAAAAGAAAGTGATTGAGCGAGTGAAAATGAGTTACTTTAAGTCATTTGACTGGTAAGGTTGAAAATGGATATGAAGGTACATTAAATGCTTTAAAAAAATATATAAAAAAAATGAGAGAGATGTCACATTAGAAATGTGACTTGAATATATGTGAAGTGTTATTATGGTTAGAATGTATATATTTGTTGTGTTGATGAATAATTTAAATCATGTCAAAAGAATGAGTATGATAATGTTCAAAGAAAAATGATAAACATTAAATTTGTACAGATTGTATGCAAAAGAGAAATTAAATAAAATTACATGATTAAGTGTATACATGTATAGGATATGAGAGATGAGTTTTTCGATATGAATGTAATTGTATTATGTAAGAAATGTGGGAAGTGAGTCACATTATGGATGTGGCCTATGTATATGTAGGTGGTATAATTACTGGTATAATGATATTAAGAATGATATTGCATGTATTAGTGGACCTAAGAGAGATTAGGTCTTGAACTGTGCAAAACTAGATGGATTATGTAACAAAATTAAGAGTGAGAATGGACTCGAGTAATATTGGATGGTGAAATTGTTATGGTAATCACTGAACCTGATGATCATATAATATTTTGAGTCCTAAAGTATCCACATGTGGGAAGGTTTTATGTATATGTGTATAATAAGAGATTGTAAATGGATTAGAAGTAGATTCGAAATGGAGTAACAAAAGGGAAATTGTGTAAGAATTGCATATGATTGAATATGTATACATAAGAGATGATAATAATAATAATATTGTTGAGCAGGAGTTAGGCTAATGATGAACATAATCGAGTGCAAATTGTTTTGAGATAGAGTTGAAATGTGTTAACTCTTGGTGTAGCAAAAGTTTAGAGAATGAATATGTAATTCTTATGATATAATTTAGCATTGTAATTAGAAAGGTTGGAAGTTGAATAATAAAGGAACAGTATGGATTTATAAGCTTCAGGCATGACCATTAATCTATTATGATTTGTTTAGTATATTTTGGTCGATTAATTTTGTTATCCACAGATTTGGAACTGAGATAACATGACCGTAGTGCAGTTTTGGTGAGATTGATAATTATTTTTCTAGAAACATGATCAAGAATTATGACTGGTAAAGTTATACTTTATCATTTTATGTTAGAAATTTGGTTATAATTATGAAAAGTAAGGAAAGAAAAGAGAAATGTAAAATGTTTTGAGTTATGGCTAATGTGATAAAAAGCTGATTATGTAAAGATCGTAATGGTATGAAATGTGAGGAGATATTAAAAAGGGGAAATTACAAAATGTGACTGAAAGTTATACTAAATATGTTTATGGTATAAAGTGAATAAATGAATGGACTTAAGGTTTAAGTGAGTGAACTATGGATAGAAAGTATGGTATGAGATTATCATGAGAATTGGTGGAAATTATACTAAGATAGTAGGAAATAAACTATGTGTCTATTGAAAGATAATTTAAAGTGATTTGTAATTATGATAATTTTACTGAATATGGATCTGAAGAGATCAGGATTTGAATATAAGTTTGCTCTAATGGAATTAGGTTATATATATATTGTGAAATTTCATGATAAGTTTAAATAAATTAATTGTTGATTTGAATTAAACAAGATTGAAACGTGGCTATATTGTGACAGATTGATCAATTGATCTAGATTATATGAAGATTATGAATCATTATTGAAATTTAATGTGTACAGTTGTACTAGGAGCATAAGATTTAAATGATAATGTATGTGATGTAATATTCTGACAAATGTATGGATGTGAATGTATTGAGTTAAATCAGTTGTAAATGAAGAAAAAAGGAAAAAAAATTAAGTGTAGGAAAAATCAGGATATTGTTATCAATTAAGGTGTGATAAATGTCTATTCTGGAAGTGATTTTAATGATGGGATAATCAATGATTTTTTTTTTTAGGTTGAAGTTAAGAGAGTAATTATAAAGAGATGAAGTAATAAAATATCTTGAATGTAATAATTAGACAAAGTACATGTATAATATAAGATGATCTGATTCTTGCATCAAGATAAATTAATTGGGAATGTAATGAGATATTTTGAATGTTTGGATAAGAAAGTAATAAGATATATAAATGGATCTAATGATGAGTTATGAAATTTAGAGAAGATGATTGACTCTAAGGGAGAGAGTAAAAGTTATATGATGTGATGACATAATAACTTAAGAATATAATTAACTTCATATGAAAGTTAAGATGGTATTATGTTAAGAGTGGATTGCTATTATACTAGATAATTTCGAGGACGAAATTATTTAAGGGGGAGAGAATTGTAATATCCCAAGGTACACCCTAAAAGTTTTGGAATAATTATTGTGGTATTTGGATTTAAGGAGTATGTTTAATGGAAGGAGAAAAGAAGTGAAGGTATATATATATAACATATATAAGTTAAACTAATGAAAGTCAAAAGAAGATAAATGAATTAATTTAATACCCTATTTTGGTGTACATTGGAATGGTAGTTGTGAGAAAATATGTTGGTAAAATATGTAAGGAAAATATTATAAGAAATAGGTGTATATGAGGGATGATATATTTATGTGGTATTTGAAAAATATGGAAAATATAAAGGAAATATAAAAGAGATATACATATACCAACATATATATTACATATACATAATGTATAAAGTGGTGTAGGAAAAGTAAGTTTATATAATTAATTAATTAATTAATAATAATAATAATAATAATAATAATAATAATAATAAAAGAAAAAGAAGAAAGAAAAGTCAAAGGGAGAAAGTGTGTGGTGGAGGTTGAAATAATTTATTATATTATATTATTATTATTATTATTATATATATATATGATAAACATGAAAAGAAGAAGGAAAAAGATATTTTTTCTTCTTCTTCTTCTTCTTACACGAGAGAGAGAGAGAGAGAGAGAGAGAGAGAGAGAGAGAGAGAGAGAGAGAGAGGAGAGAGAGAGAGAGGAGAGAGAGAGAGAGAGAGAGAGAGAGAGAGAGAGAGAGTTGTGATTTTGCTTATACACATCAAATCCATAGGGATTTTGAGAGAATTGAAGAGGGATGTTGAAGATTTGGCATAATATTCAAGTAAGTTTTCTCTTGATTTCTCTTATTCTATTTGGAATTTTGTTTGAGTTTGATGGAGTGTTGTTGATGGTTGGAGTGTGTTTGTGTATGGTGTGTGTAAAAGTGTTGAAATGGAATTAAAGATAAGAAGTTAGGTTGGTGTGGGTGATGGAAGAGTAAGAGTTGTGTTTAGTGAAATTTTTTCTGTTTTACAATTAGTAAAGGCTGTGACTTGTATGATTTTTAATTAAATATAGAAAAATGTTCTTGAAGTGAATTTTTGATATGTTGTGCCTCTATGAGTCTAGAATGACTGAAAAATATGTGGATTCGATTTTGGAATGGTTATGATTTTGGAAAGATTATTTTTATTAGACCTGTTCCAGCAGGTACCTTAACTGAGACAACTATCTTTCGGGATTTTTAATAAAATGTAGAAAAATCATATTCAACTGAATTTTGGATATGTTGTTTCTTAGTGAGTCTAGTATTTGAGAAAAATAATTTGGAACCACGTTGATTGAATTTAATTTACAGAATTCACAAAGTTCAGAACTGCTGCCAGGATACAGGGCAATTGGGGCAGTCTGGTTAGGTGAACTATTTGACCAAGATTTTGTGTTCAGTTTGATCTGAAATTTTAAAGGAATGATTTTAAGATGTAAAACTAAATTCTGTAAAAATTTTAGAATTTTTAGTCAAGTAGATTATTTTATACAATTTTTCAAAATAAGGATAAAGTGGAGTCTAAAACCAGAATTTACTATTCATATGGTCATTTTGCTAATATTCCTTTTGGATTAGGTTGTGAAGAGGTTGAATTGCCCTAATCTAAGTGTTGAGGATTCTTGGAAGAGTAAGTGTATAGATTGGTGTGAGTTGGTTTTAAGGTAAGTACAAACTACATTATTGCATACATTCATATGATATTGAGACTTGTGACATATTTAGTTATAATGTGAATGTTGTGATGAGCATGTAAAATATGTGTTAATGCCATTGATTATATCCATTTGAATAATGAATTGATTAATGTGATTTGAAATATAATGAAATGTGAAATGTGCAAGATGTGATGATGAAATGTAATGTGAAAGATATGATGTTATGAAGAGTTGCTTCATTGCGATTTGAGATCATATGAGATATGAGGCCATGATTGTTGGCTATGATGATGCAAATGAGATGATTGAGACATGGTTGCCTAATTTGCTTATGAAATATAAAATGAATTGAGAAAGAGATTATGAAGAGATGAATGAAATGTTTGTGTGTTTAATATGTTATTCAGATTTCAGAGTTCTGGGTTTGGCGGCATGCCTATGAAATATATGAATAATAGTAACAGTCTTGCCGGGTTGAGGATCTCCTCGAGATTAGTTGGGTTGAGGTCCAAGAGACTGGGTCTGTTATACTTGTTTTGGTAACAGTCTTGCCGAGTTGAGGATCTCATTGAGTCTAGCCAAGTAGAGGTCCAAGAGACTGGGTCTGTTACCGTATCCATGGATAGATATATATATGTGTATATCGCCTACGGGCTTGATGATTATGATTATGGACCAAAGCAGTAACTCTGAACTTTGAATAACATATTAGTGTCTTTTGGGCCCATGCTTGTCTTTGTTTAAATGTGATTCATGAAATGTGAAATGAATGAATAATGAGACCAATGATTGTTTTTGTTTAAATGTGAATTATGGAATAAGATGTAATGATATGAGATATATGATGATAATTATGAAATGAGATGATTACAATGTATAAATAAATTATTGAAGGTGAATGTAGATTGAAAAACTATGTTGAATGATGAGATCTGAAGGTACTACATGAAAATACAATATGATGAATAATATGGAGGTGGTTGTGGACATTGTGAGTATTATTTTATGAATGTTTTAATAAGTCATGGAATTGTGGGTTGTATTAATGAAATACGTGCATATGTATATAATTATGAGATTAGTAGAAATATAAATAAGGTGTAATTGAAATGGGAAAATATGATAAGAAAATAATAATATATGAAGTTAACATATAAGTATGATTGTCTGTTATGTATGTTTATAATATTTATTTGTACTACTAAGCTTTCGGGCTTAGCGCGGTTGTATATATCGCGCAGGTGAGTAGGTGGTTGATCTGGAAGTCAAACTGTTATGCCACGAGTAGGGTAAGAGTATTTCGAGACCAACTAGAAGGTGATGCATACATGTATAATTTCGTTATGTTGTATTTCTGACAAGAATGTATTCATATGTATAAATGAAATTTTGGTAAAGACAAGATTATCATATATATATAAGATTATTAAAAGTATGTGATAATAATAAACATCTACTTATTTTGTATTAGAAGTGTGAACTCTTCTTGCAGGTTTGTAGTTGAGGGTATAAGGTGGATTCATTGGGAGTGTATTGAAACTGGTTGCATTTGCATTGGTCTGTGTAAAAATGTTTTCAAAAATTAAAAAAAAAATCAGTTTTGTCGACACTTGGGATCAAATTTCTAGGCGAACCTCTGGCAAAATTTCTGTAAAACCAGAACTAAAATTCGAATTAAGTAAAATTGGTAGCAACATTTGGATAGTGTGGCGCCTCTACTCGGCTTACACATGTAGGCTGGGAAGGGGTGTTACACAAAGGGTCACAAACCTAAACTCAACTCGGTCTAGCAGAACTCTCCGGTTCTACCCTGTCACCTGCGCGATGAACCACAATCGCGCTAAGCCAACGGCTTAGTGGTACAAACCATAATATCAATATGCTTTAATGTAATGCAAATGTCACACTTTCAAGCATTGAAAACAATATTCAAGAATGCCATTTTTCATAATGTTAAATCTCATCATGTTATTCATTTGTTTCATCATTCATAGTTCACATTAAAGCAAGGACAAACATGCGCCCAAAAGAAACTAATATGTCATTCAACTTCTAGAGTTACTGTTTTGGTTCAATAATCACATTTATCAAGCCCGTGGGCGATTTATTATCACAATGAGAAACATCTCATATGTAACATCCCAACTAGGCTTCAAGGACTAGGCCCAACCAAGCTTCAAGGGGAGTTAAGCATCAACCCAACTTGGCTTCAAGGACCAAGCCCAACCCAGCTTCAAGGGAGTGTTACTTTTAGGCATGCCACCAATAACAAAACACTAAAAATTGAATAACACATTAGGCACACAATTCTTTCATTATTTCATTATTAATTCCATTCTCATTTTCTCACAATCATCTAGGCACAATGCCTCAATATTTCATTTACATCATTATAGCCAACATCAAGGGCTTGACATTTCATCGTTTGTGTGCACATCACAACTTACATTGTTCATATATTTTGAATCCTCAACATATAATTCACATAGTTCACATTATGCAAAACATAGCAGTATTCATATGCATCAACAATGTAGTGGGTTACTTAACACATTTCCATCCAAATGTGTTAAGTTCCAAAGTCATGTAAATGTATACAATAATATAGGGTTTGTACTTTCCTCAAGAGCAACTCACACCAATCTAACAACCTCCTCTTGCAAGAATCCTTCAACACTTGGATTAGGGCAATTCAAACTCTTCAAAACCTAATCCAATTGTAATTATACACACTCACTTAGTGATACAAATAAGAAATTAAGAACAAGAACCAACTAGGGCAAACTCTACACACGACACGCTCAACAACACGGGCGTGCCCCAGATTGTGCCCTAAACCCACAAGACAGAAGCTTTGACACGCTTAGTGACATGGGCGTGTCACTGCAACTATCAATCCTCCAACAACACAGAAGCTATGACACGCTCAGTGACATGGTCGTGTCACTGGTCGTGTCACCCATCCAGAAAACAGAACCATTGATATGCCCAAAGACTTGGCCGTGCTCATGGGCGTGTCAGGCCAAAAACCCTGATTCCGACACCAACAACACCGCATCCAACAAACATCTTACTTAACCTTTTTCCACTCCAAACAATCTTACCCAAAACCATCAATAAACCATACTAAACTTGCATAAACACCAAAACAACTCAATACATACATCAAACACAAATCACAACTCAACCCATACACAATCCACAACACTTGCTTTCCAGTACCAAACTTAACCTTTCCTTCAAACCAACCCCAAAAATCAAAGTCAATTAGACAACACACTCTCAAACACACCAAAATTAAACATACACATATCAACAACAACCATTCACCAACCTCAAAACTCAAACTCAAAATAAAACGAAAGAAGCAAGTTGGAAACTTATTAAAAGTGAAGAAAATCTATAGAATTCCAACTTGATCACTTGAAACACCCTTCAAATCTTGAGTTAGAGAGCAATAAAAATCCCTCTCCCTCAAGCTATGGTGATGGTCGGCCAAAGAGAAGAAAGAAGAAGATGAAAATGAAAGTCAACACATTCATAACCTCTTAAACCACACAATTCTCCAATAAATGTCCACCAAGCAATTTAAATATTATAATATTACAAATATCATCTTCCACTTAAATAAATTTCTATTTTAATTATAATTAATCCAAATATAATTAAATATCTCATTTGACCAAATCAACCCATTGACTTGTATATGTTGTATATATCTTCATATATACAATATACACACACTCCTCTTTTCCTCTTAATCATATATATATATATACTTTATATCATTTAATCCAATTACAACAATAAGCATTCCAAAATTTTAGGGTATAGTTTGGGATATTACAATTCTCCCCCTCTACAAATAAATTTCATCCTCAAAATTACCTGATCTCAAGTTTGAAATAACTGAGGATACTGATCTCGTATCACTTGCTCACTCTCCCAAGTTGCCTCTTCCTTAGCATGATTCTTCCAAAGAACCTTCACAAGTGGCACTTTCTTATTTCTCAACTCTTTCACTTCATGCGCCAAAATAGTCACAGGTTCTTCAAAAGTCAGATCCGGACTCACCTCAATAGATTCAATTGACAAAACATGAGATGGGTCTGATCTGTACCTCCGCAGCATAGAAACATATAAGACATTATGGATTCTATCCAACTCAGGTGGCAAAGCTAAACGATAGGCAACTGGTCCAACTCACTCCAATACCTCATAAGGTCCTATAAAATGAGGACTCAGCTTCCCTTTGAGGCCAAATCTCAAAATCTTCTTCCAAGGAGAAACTTCCAAAAATACTTTATCTCCAACATTAAACTCTGTCTTTCCTCTTCAAATCTAAATAGGACTTCTGTCGATCCGAAGTTGCTTTCAAACAATCCCGAATTATCTTCAGTTTATCTTTTGTTTCTTTAATCAAATCTGGACCAACCAATTTACCTTCTCCAACTTCATTCCAACATAGAGGTGTCCTACATCTTCTAACATACAATGCCTCATAGGGTGTCATTCTAATACTGGATTGATGACTGTTGTTATAGGCAAATTCCATCAATGGCAAAAATCTGTCCCAACTCCCAGAGAAATCAATAATACAGCTTCTCAACATATCCTCTAAAATCTGAATCACTCTCTCTGACTGCCCATCTGTCTGAGGAAGGAAAATAGTGCTAAAGTGCAATCGAGAACCCAAAGCAGCATGCAAACTCTTCCAAAACCTTGAGGTGAACCGGGGATCTCGATCAGACACTAAAGAAATTGGGACTCCATGCAATCTTACTATCTCACTAATATACAGTTCAACCAACTTCTCAAGGGAATAGTCCATCCGAACTGGAAGGAAATGAGTTGTCTTTGTCAACCGATCAACAATCACCCAAATGGCATCATGCTTCCTCTGAGTCAATGGCAAACCAGTCACAAAATCCATTGTTACATGCTCCCATTTCCATTCTGGCACTGGTAAAGGTTGAAGCAACTCTGATAGAACTTGGTGCTCGACCTTCACTCTCTGACAAGTGAGAAACTTAGATACAAACTCCGCAATGTCCCTCTTCATACCTGACCACCAATAATCTTGCTTCAAATCATGATACATCTTGGTATTCCCAGGGTGCATAGCAAAAATTGACTGATGTGCTTCCTCTAAAATAATCTTTCTCAATCTTGCATCATCAGGAACACACAATCTATCTTTGTACCAAATGCTGCCATTATCTCTCACAATAAAATCTCGGCTCTCCCCTTTTTGGCAATCCATAACAACTTTTCAAATTTTATCATCAGCCAACTGAGACTCTCTAATTTGATCCAACAAGATTGGCCTCAATTGCAAATGAGTTAACAAAGCACCATCATTACATAATTCAAAACTAACATGCAACGCTCTCAACTCAACAAGCAATGAGAGCGAATAAGTAGTCAAACCTACTAGAGACTTCCGACTTAAGGCATCAGCAACAACATTTACCTTACCGGGATAATAGTCAATCAAACAGTCGTAGTCTTTAATCAACTCCAACCACCGTCTCTGTAGAAGATTCAACTGTCTCTGAACTGTAATACCCTTATACCCCATATACGCACACTACATACAACAACATCTTTAATATACGTATACCGGATACAGGAGTGTTACGGTTTATAATAACCAAACCAATCCTTTCTTTTAGTAATAATATGAGAAAACTGAAACCATTCAAATTATATTATAAAACATAATAGATAAAATATTTATTTATTATGCAGCGGAAAATGTAGCGGTATATACGTATATATATATATATACATAAATATCAATATTTAGACATGTTTGGTAGTTCGTCTCTGATCTTGAAGTCCACAATCAACACTGCTCTCACAAACTCAAGCCTAGACTTGACTCGGTCTAGCTGAACTCTCCGGTTCTACGCTGTCACCTGCGCGATGAACCACAATCGTGCTAAGCCATAGGCTTAGTGGTACAAACCATAATAACAATATGCTTTAATGTAATTCCAATGTCATATGTTTAGATCAATTTTGTATAAATTTTCTATGATGTTTTTGTTGATTTTAAGTTAAATTTTATGTTAATTTGTACTTAAGTTTGTTTGAAGTTGTTGATTTAGGTTGAAGTACATTTGATGGAGCTTTTTAATCAAAATTTGGTGGACTTGTTGGAGAAAAACATGTGACACGGCCAAGCTTGTCATGGCTTGGCCGTCTCTCTCATCAAAAGAAGAAGAAATCAAAGACAAGGCAGGACACGTCCAGGATTAACCAAGCTTGGCCGTGTCCCTTAAGTAAACATGTCCAGAAGCAGACACGGCCATGGCCGTGTCTCACCAAAGGAACAAAAGGCAAAGAAAGAAAAGAAAGAAGTAGAGACTGACACCATCAAGAGACACTGCCAAGCCACTGGCCGTGTCGCATGACAAGGCCAGAAGCTTGGCCGTGTCACCCCTTGGACACAAAGAGGAGCATAAGGCAGCAAGGGACACGGCCAGAAGCTTGGTCGTGTCCCAAGAAAGAAAAGACAAAACCAAGAGACACGGCCAGCAAGCTTGGCCGTGTCACCCTAGATCAATTGTTAGGCTTGCATGAGGTGAGATTAGTGGGGAACAAAAAGGATAAAAAGGAGTGAAATGTGGAAGGATTTATGGAAGAAATATATAAAGAAATTGAAAAGTGGGAGACAAAGAGTGATGGGTGTCTTAAAAAATTCAAAGTGGAAGAGCATGGAGGGAATAGAAAATAGATTGAATATATTGAGTGGACATTCTCTACACACCATTATCATCTTCTTCCTTGGTTCTTGCTTGAGAGAGCAAGACACCATTCTCCCATTCTTCATTCACCATTTTCCTTTCACACACCAAGAGCAAAGACAATTGTTGGAAGGGAAGTGAGTAGCTAGTTCTTAAGGATTAGGGTTTTAAGAGGCTTGAGTGCAGAGTTGAGAACTTGAGAGAGCCATCATTCATCCTTCAAGAAGAGAGCCATTGGTTCAAGAGAGCTTGGAAGTTCATCATCACACATCAAAGAGGGAGCTATAAAAGAGACAAGGAGTCCGATTTTTAGCATCTCCAAAAGGGGTTTTTCAAACTCTTTCTTTTAATCCATTTCTTATATGTTGTTGTTATATTAAGGATATTATTATTGCAATGAATAACTTTGATTTGGTTTATATTGAAATGGGCATTTATTTAAAGAATATGATGAGCTAATTTACTCATGCTTTGGGTTGTAGTATATTTGATTGAATGATTTGATTTGATGATTCCATTGATATACCTTGTTATTTGTTGATTGCATTGAAATTAAAGGTAAATTGATAGATTGGCCACCTATTGATTACGGACCGAGAGGAGAAGTTTAATATCGGGACTATGATTACCCTAAGAATGAATTAGAAATATAAGTTCTAGGGTTTATTAATTTGCTAATGTAAAATAGTTGGTTGTTGTTGATTCATAAATGTGAAAACTAGTGAATTGATAATTGACTAATTAACCTAAAGGAACAAATTAAGGAACAAGGTTATATTGATGGATAATTTGATAATTAAACATTTGATTAAATGGACCTACAACCCTAGGCATCATTTCCATAATCGAATTCATCTTGCACAAAATCATTCATTTTCATTTCTAAGGTTAATTACAATTCACCAATCCAATCACACACTTAAGTTTATTATTTCATGTTAATCGAACTATTACACGCAATTCCTTCCTTGTGAGACGACCTTGGGGCAATCACCATTACTGCAATAGCCTCGTATACTTGCGAGTGCCGCTTTGTAGTAGTACTTAATTCGAGTGCAACATCATACATTCAAATATTATAAACAATACATAAGGATATCATATTTCAAAATCTTATATTAAATTTTAGTATTCATTTGTTTCACCATTCATGACTCACATCTAAACAAAGACAAGCATAGGCCCAAAAGAAACTAATATGCCATTCAACTTTCAGAGTTAATGTTTTGGTTCAATTTTCACATTTATCATCTGTAATATCCTCATTTATGCCCTAGAAGTTTTGCTTGTTGTTGTTGTTGTTGTTGTTGTTGTATTGTTGGTCTAAATTGAGAAAAGAAAAGTATAAGTGTTTTGGGAAAGAATTTAGGGTTTAGAGACAAGTTTATATGTTGTGTATATTGTGATATATATAACATATACATTAGTCAAAAGAGTTGGTCAAGGCAAGAGGAGATATTTTTTTAGGGCATGTGAAATTACTAAAATGGGCAAGAGATAACAAAGAGAATTAAGATATGTATGAGGGCATTATAGTAATTTTCCTTTGGATGGGTATTTAATGAAGTTTGACTTTGTAATTCTTGATCATTTTTCTCTTCCTCTTGATGGTAGTGGCCGGCTCTCCATTAGCAAAAGGGAAGGAGAAGTGTTCTTGATAGTAAGATCAAGATTGAAGGGAGAATTGAGGAATCAAGTTGAAGATTTGTGGAATTTCTTCACTTTAGGTAAGTAATTTCTTGTTTTCTTTTATTAATTTGGAAATTGTGGTTAAGGTGTATTGAGAATTGTTGAGATGATGATTTAGTGTGTTGATGTGTGTTTATAAGTGTTAGAGTTGATTGTAAGTTAAAAATTGGAGGTTGTGTTGGTTTGGTTGTGATTATGGAAAAATAAGTGAAGATTGATAGTGGAAAATCAAGAGTAGAGTTTGAGTTAGGGTTTTGAGATGGTGTTTGTTTAATTGTGATATTAAGGTGTTTTAAAGTGATTATTGTAATGAATATGTATTTAGAACATTGACGATGTTCATTTGAAGCATGTGGTATGATGTATATTGAGTTTTAATGCATTTGGAAGAGAGTTGGTTAGAATTAGGGTTTTGATTTTGGGAGACACGGCCAAAGGCCATGTGAGACACGGCCAAGTCATATGATTTTGGACGTGTTGGATTAATTTTTGGGTGACACAGCCGTGTTCCCAAGCCGTGTGAGCTACTGTGAGTTTTGGTTGAAGAGACACGGCCGTGTCCCTAAGCCGTGTTTGCTACTGCCAAAGTTGAATTGAGAGACACGGCCACAAGCTTGGCCGTGTCCCTCATGTGTGCTGCCCGTGTCCATCAAATGAGTTGGTTAGGGTTTTGTTTCTTTGTTCTTTTTGCATTGTTTTGGTTCTTCAAAGGTGGGTTGGTTCTTAAACCTAACCCTAAAACACTTTAAACACACTTGAATCAATGAATGAACTAATCAAATGCATATGGAAGATCCTAAAGCTATGAATCATATAAGTTGTTCTTTGCCCTAATTGCATTGTTGAGATTTAAACAAGGTTATGTTATGCATTGTGAAAGGTATTGTATTTTATGAGTAATGTACCTTGAAATGTTGTATCAAAGATGAAATGATAATTCAAATAAGATATGATATGAGACAATGCCATTGTGTTTGGCTATGATGAATGATGCTATATGATGATAATATTGAGAGAATGAAGGCATGTTTGCCTAAATGTTGATGAGAATTGAGAATGGAAATGATAATTGATATGTAAATGAATTGTGTGGCTAATGTGTTATTCCATTTTCAGAGTATGTTATTGGTGGCATGCCTAATGATAGTAACAATCTCTTGAAGTTAGGTTGGATTGAATCCTTGAAGCCTAATTGAGATGTTACCACCCTTGAAGCTAGGTTGGGTTAGTTCTTGAAGCCAAGTTGGGTAGAAGCTTAGCATGCTTTGCTCCCCTTGAAGCTTGGTTGAACTTAATCCTTGAAGCCTAGTTGGGTCTATGATATTGATATTGATAAATGTGATGATAGAACCAAAACATTAACTCTGAAAATTGAATGGCATATTAGTGTGTCTTGGGCCCATGCTTGTCTATGGTTAATGTGAGTCATGAATGATGTTTGTTTTGCTTTGTATTGATGATTAAATGAATACTAATGAGGTATATGAAAAGATAATAAAATGTGATATGTAATGTGAAAGTATATTGTTAATTTTGCATATATGATGTTACATATATATTATGATTTGAGAAATGACATTGCATTGGACGAAGTCATATCATTAGCATGATTATCTTACTAAGCCCTTGGCTTAGCGCGATAGTGTTTAATCGCGCAGGTGATAGAACTGTTAGAATCGAACCCGAGAGCTCTTCGAGACCGAGTGAGGGTAGACATTGAAGAGTTGATTTTGGAGACTTAAAGATCAAAGGAGATTTGCCAATCATGTATAACTCTTTTTATATTTTGTAAAGTATTGATTAAATGTACATATTTGTATATTTGTAAATATGGAATTAAGTGTTTTCAAATATGTAAATATTTTATGACTTCCGCTGTGAAATAACTATATGTATGTATATATATATCTAATGTGTTTTATTTTAAAAGTAAATGATCTACTTTTCTATATTATATAATGATAATAGTATTGTATCTATTTAAATGTTTTGAATGTTGAAGAAAATCGTAGCATCCCTATGTTTGGTGCACTTATGCTACATGGTTGTAGTTGTAGTGTGTGTGCATTGGATGTGGGGGTGTTACAATTGTTTTGGTATCAGAGCCTAGGTTTGAGATTCTCAACCTAGGTAATATGTTATAAAAAGAATATTTTGAATTAAAAAGTGAGTTTTTGAAATAAAATACATGTTTGGGATTGGCAATCTTTGATCTTTAATAAGGTGTGTCCTGTTGTGTTTGCAGTGTTAGGTGTTGATGGATTCTCATTTGAGACAGTCAGTTGAGGGCAGTGAGGAGAGTGTTGCTCCTGATGAGGGAGTTAGAGTTGAGAGTGCTGGGGAGGCACCTGCTTCGGTGTCGGGGAGACCAACTGGTGAGGAGGTTCCACCAGCTTGGTTTGTGCATATGATGAAGACTTTTAGGCAAGCGCCAGTACAACCAGTGCCACCACCCCCTCAGCCTTTGGTGCCAGTGAGGCACTATGACAAGTTAAGGAAGTATGGAGCTGAGGATTTTATTGGTACCACTGATCCAGCTGTAGCAGAACAGTGGCTTAACAAAGTTCAGAGGATCTTTATTCAGTTGCAAGCCACCCCTGAGGAAAAGTTTGATTATGCAAGATCTTTGCTACAGAAGGATGCCTACGATTGGTGGAAGACTGTGCCACATTCCATGGAAGATCCACCAACTTTGTCATATGCAGATTTCTTGAGGGAATTCGAGTTGAAATATACTCCTAGGGAGTATAAGGATATGAAGAAGATGGAATTCTTGAGCTTGAAGCAAGATAACAAGACTGTTACTGAGTATGAAGTTGAGTTTATTCGACTGAGTCAGTATGCTGGGGGCATCATTGCTGATGAGATTGATAGATGCCGGCGATTTCAGGAGGGATTGAGGCCCTCGATCATGTGTTTAGTGGCTGGATCTCGATATCACGATTTCTCCCAGTTAGTGGAAGCAGCTCGAAGTGTAGAGCGAGCTCAAGTGATTGCAGCTGCTTCAGAGGATGAGGTTAGGGTGAGAAGGCCTCAGTTTGAGGCAGGGTCTTCTTCAGTGAAGAGGGGTAGAGGAAGCTTTGTTCCTCGGAGTATTAGGAGCCAGAGACCAGCAGGTAGATCAGTGCAGTTCCAGAGACAAAGATTCAGACCTGCAGCTTCAGTGGCAAGTGCTCCAACCCCTATGGTTCAGAGATCCACCTTACCTATTTGCATCCATTGTGGGAGGCCCCATGGTGGTCCATGTTGGAAAGCTGGTGTTGCTGGGGTATGTTTCAGGTGTGGGTCACCGGATCACTTTGTGAGAGATTGCCCTGAGAGGCAGAGGCAGATGTCAGTTGATTCTGCCGCTTCTCGAGCCAGTGTGAGGGGAGGCAGAGGTGCCAGCCGAGGTGGTAGAGCAGGGTTCAGTTCTAGAGGTGGTGCTGCATCCAGGGAGACTAGACCGGAGGAGGTTGGTTCTTCCCAGAGGATGTATGTTATGCAGAGACAGCCGGATGCATCGGCGGTCATAGCTGGTACTTTTTCTTTATTTGATACTGCAGTACTTGCTTTGATTGATCCGGGTTCCACCCATTCTTATATTAGTGCATCTGTATTGCCTGTGTTTGATGTGCATGCTGAGTCCCTAGGATTTGATGTTTTGGTGACAAATCCGTTAGGGCATAGTGTGATTGTGAGTAAAGTGCATCGGGATAGTGCAGTGAGGGTGCAGGGTGAGGAGTTCTTTGGAGATTTGATTGAGATGCCATTTAAGGAATATGATGTGATTTTAGGCATGGATTGGCTATCTCGACATGGAGCTGTGGTGGATTGTAAAAAGAAAATTGTTTCTTTGAGAACCGGTGATGGGAGAGAGGTGATAGTATCTAATGAGCAGGAACAGTTAGCCTCCTTATTTGTTTCAGCTGTTGCAGCCCGGAGGTTGATTAGGAAGGGGTGTGAAGCCTATCTTGCTCATGTGGTAGATACTAGAGTGAAGGGTTCTCCTATTGATAGCATTGCCACAGTTGCAGAGTTCCCTGATGTTTTTCCAGAGGAGTTGACAGGATTGCCTCCTGAGAGAGAGGTGGAGTTCGGTATCGAGCTGTTGCCGGGTACCACTCCTATCTCCATTACTCCTTACAGAATGGCACCAGCAGAATTGAGGGAGTTGAAAGTGCAATTACAGGAGCTGTTGGATAAAGGATTCATTCGCCCCAGTGTTTCTCCTTGGGGAGCTCCTGTGCTCTTTGTAAAGAAGAAGGATGGTACTATGAGGTTGTGCATCGACTATAGGCAATTGAACAAAGTGACCATTAAAAATAAGTATCCTTTGCCTAGAATCGATGATCTCTTTGATCAGTTGAAGGGAGCGTCAATATTCTCTAAGATTGATCTGAGATCGGGGTACCATCAGCTGAGAGTCAGAGCTGAGGATGTTCCGAAGACTGCATTTCGGACCAGGTATGGGCATTATGAATTTTTAGTTATGCCTTTTGGTCTGACAAATGCACCTGCAGCTTTTATGGATTTGATGAATAGGGTGTTTAGGCCCTATTTGGATCAGTTTGTAGTGGTCTTCATCGATGATATTCTGGTGTATTCGAGGAATGAAGAGGAACATGATTTGCATCTGCGGATTGTGTTGCAGATTTTGAGAGAGAAGCAACTATTTGCCAAATTGTCGAAGTGTGAGTTCTGGTTGGATCAAGTAGCTTTTCTTGGACATATTGTTTCAGCAGAAGGCATCAGAGTTGATCCGAGTAAAGTTGAAGCAATTTTGAATTGGAGTCCACCCAAGTCAGTGACAGAGGTTAGAAGTTTTCTGGGTTTGGCAGGCTATTACCGGCGGTTTGTGAAAGGGTTTTCTTTGATAGCTACTCCACTCACCAGATTGCTTCGTAAGGGAGTGAAGTTTGTGTGGACGGATCAGTGTCAGGCTAGCTTTGAACAGTTGAGAGATTTGTTAACTCAAGCGCCTGTTCTCACTTTACCTGTAGAAGGCCAACCCTATGTGATCTACAGTGATGCTTCACATATTGGTTTGGGTTGTGTGCTAATGCAGGAAGGGAAAGTTATAGCTTATGCATCTCGTCAGTTGAAACCGCATGAGCTTAACTATCCTACCCATGATTTGGAGTTGGCTGCCATTGTCTTTGCATTAAAGATTTGGCGCCATTATCTGTTTGGGGAGAAATGTTTCATTTACACTGATCACAAGAGTTTGAAGTATTTGGGTGTTCAGAAAGAGCTCAACCTTCGGCAGAGGAGATGGTTAGAATTGATTAAAGACTACGACTGTTTGATAGATTATCATCCAGGTAAAGCAAATGTGGTTGCTGATGCCTTAAGTCGGAAGTCTTTAGCTGGTTTAACAGTTTACTCGCTCTCGTTGCTTGTTGAGTTGAGAGCATTGCATGCCAGTTTTGTACCTTGTGATGATGGTGCATTATTGGCACAGTTACAATTGAAGCCTGTTTTGTTGGATCAGATCAAAGAGGCTCAGTTAGCTGATAAGAAGATTCAGAAGATTGTTTTAGATTGTGAGAGTGGAAAGACTAGAGATTTTGTTGTGAAGGATGATGGGAGCCTATGGTTTAAGAATAGATTGTGTGTACCCGATAATGCTGACTTGAAGAGGATCATTTTAGAGGAAGCTCATCAGTCTTTATTTGCTATGCATCCGGGTAATACGAAGATGTATCATGATTTGAGACAGCATTATTGGTGGATTGGGTTGAAGAGAGACATTGCTGAGTTTGTATCTAAATGTCTCACTTGTCAGAAGGTTAAAGCAGAGCATCAAGTTCCCACTGGGTTGCTTCAACCGTTGTCAGTGCCAGAATGGAAGTGGGAAAGAGTGACAATGGACTTTGTGTCTGGATTGCCTTTGACACAAAAGAAACATGATGCCATATGGGTGATTGTGGATAGATTAACTAAGACAGCTCATTTCCTTCCGGTTCGGATGGATTACTCTTTGGAGAGGTTGGCTGAGCTATACATCCATGAGATTGTGAGATTGCATGGTGTTCCAACTTCTTTAGTGTCTGATCGAGATCCCAGGTTTACTTCGAGATTTTGGAAGAGTTTGCATAGTGCTTTGGGTTCTCGACTGCATTTCAGTACTGCTTTTCATCCACAGACGGATGGACAGTCTGAGAGGGTGATACAGATCATTGAGGATATGTTGAGAAGCTGTGTCATTGATTTCACTGGAAGTTGGGATAGATTCTTACCTCTTGTGGAGTTTGCTTATAATAACAGTCACCAATCCAGCATCGGAATGGCTCCATTCGAGGCATTGTATGGCAGACGGTGCAGAACACCTCTTTGTTGGAGTGAACTTGGTGATAGCAAGTTGATTGGGCCTGATTTGATTCAAGAAACTGAAGAGAAAGTGAAGTTGATTCGAGGCAGATTGAAAGCAGCTTCAGACCGACAGAAGTCCTATGCAGATTTGAAGAGGAGAGACATTCAGTTTGATGTTGGAGATAAGGTATTTTTGAAGGTATCTCCTTGGAAGAAGATTTTGAGGTTCGGTCGGAAAGGAAAATTGAGTCCTCGTTTCATCGGACCGTATGAAGTGTTAGAAAGAGTTGGGCCAGTGGCGTATAGACTTGCTTTGCCACCTGAGTTGGATCGTATTCATAATGTGTTCCATGTATCTATGTTGAGGAGGTACAGGTCAGATCCATCTCATGTGTTGCCATTTGAATCTATTGAAGTGAGCCCAGACTTGTCATTTGAAGAGGAACCAGTTGCTATCTTAGCATATGATGTGAAAGAGTTGAGAAACAAGAGAGTGCCATTGGTGAAGGTTCTATGGAAGAACCACGGAAAAGAAGAAGCAACATGGGAAAGTGAGCAAACCATGCGAGAGCAATATCCTCAGTTGTTTCAGACTTGATATCAGGTAATTTCGAGGACGAAATTTCTTTTTAGAGGGGGAGAATTGTAATATCCTCATTTATGCCCTAGAAGTTTTGCTTGTTGTTGTTGTTGTTGTTGTTGTTGTATTGTTGGTCTAAATTGAGAAAAGAAAAGTATAAGTGTTTTGGGAAAGAATTTAGGGTTTAGAGACAAGTTTATATGTTGTGTATATTGTGATATATATAACATATACATTAGTCAAAAGAGTTGGTCAAGGCAAGAGGAGATATTTTTTTAGGGCATGTGAAATTACTAAAATGGGCAAGAGATAACAAAGAGAATTAAGATATGTATGAGGGCATTATAGTAATTTTCCTTTGGATGGGTATTTAATGAAGTTTGACTTTGTAATTCTTGATCATTTTTCTCTTCCTCTTGATGGTAGTGGCCGGCTCTCCATTAGCAAAAGGGAAGGAGAAGTGTTCTTGATAGTAAGATCAAGATTGAAGGGAGAATTGAGGAATCAAGTTGAAGATTTGTGGAATTTCTTCACTTTAGGTAAGTAATTTCTTGTTTTCTTTTATTAATTTGGAAATTGTGGTTAAGGTGTATTGAGAATTGTTGAGATGATGATTTAGTGTGTTGATGTGTGTTTATAAGTGTTAGAGTTGATTGTAAGTTAAAAATTGGAGGTTGTGTTGGTTTGGTTGTGATTATGGAAAAATAAGTGAAGATTGATAGTGGAAAATCAAGAGTAGAGTTTGAGTTAGGGTTTTGAGATGGTGTTTGTTTAATTGTGATATTAAGGTGTTTTAAAGTGATTATTGTAATGAATATGTATTTAGAACATTGATGATGTTCATTTGAAGCATGTGGTATGATGTATATTGAGTTTTAATGCATTTGGAAGAGAGTTGGTTAGAATTAGGGTTTTGATTTTGGGAGACACGGCCAAAGGCCATGTGAGACGCGGCCAAGTCATATGATTTTGGACGTGTTGGATTAATTTTTGGGTGACACAGCCGTGTTCCCAAGCCGTGTGAGCTACTGTGAGTTTTGGTTGAAGAGACACGGCCGTGTCCCTAAGCCGTGTTTGCTACTGCCAAAGTTGAATTGAGAGACACGGCCACAAGCTTGGCCGTGTCCCTCATGTGTGCTGCCCGTGTCCATCAAATGAGTTGGTTAGGGTTTTGTTTCTTTGTTCTTTTTGCATTGTTTTGGTTCTTCAAAGGTGGGTTGGTTCTTAAACCTAACCCTAAAACACTTTAAACACACTTGAATCAATGAATGAACTAATCAAATGCATATGGAAGATCCTAAAGCTATGAATCATATAAGTTGTTCTTTGCCCTAATTGCATTGTTGAGATTTAAACAAGGTTATGTTATGCATTGTGAAAGGTATTGTATTTTATGAGTAATGTACCTTGAAATGTTGTATCAAAGATGAAATGATAATTCAAATAAGATATGATATGAGACAATGCCATTGTGTTTGGCTATGATGAATGATGCTATATGATGATAATATTGAGAGAATGAAGGCATGTTTGCCTAAATGTTGATGAGAATTGAGAATGGAAATGATAATTGATATGTAAATGAATTGTGTGGCTAATGTGTTATTCCATTTTCAGAGTATGTTATTGGTGGCATGCCTAATGATAGTAACAATCTCTTGAAGTTAGGTTGGATTGAATCCTTGAAGCCTAATTGAGATGTTACCACCCTTGAAGCTAGGTTGGGTTAGTTCTTGAAGCCAAGTTGGGTAGAAGCTTAGCATGCTTTGCTCCCCTTGAAGCTTGGTTGAACTTAATCCTTGAAGCCTAGTTGGGTCTATGATATTGATATTGATAAATGTGATGATAGAACCAAAACATTAACTCTGAAAATTGAATGGCATATTAGTGTGTCTTGGGCCCATGCTTGTCTATGGTTAATGTGAGTCATGAATGATGTTTATTTTGCTTTGTATTGATGATTAAATGAATACTAATGAGGTATATGAAAAGATAATAAAATGTGATATGTAATGTGAAAGTATATTGTTAATTTTGCATATATGATGTTACATATATATTATGATTTGAGAAATGACATTGCATTGCACGAAGTCATATCATTAGCATGATTATCTTACTAAGCCCTTGGCTTAGCGCGATAGTGTTTAATCGCGCAGGTGATAGAACTGTTAGAATCGAACCCGAGAGCTCTTCGAGACCGAGTGAGGGTAGACATTGAAGAGTTGATTTTGGAGACTTAAAGATCAAAGGAGATTTGCCAATCATGTATAACTCTTTTTATATTTTGTAAAGTATTGATTAAATGTACATATTTGTATATTTGTAAATATGGAATTAAGTGTTTTCAAATATGTAAATATTTTATGACTTCCGCTGTGAAATAACTATATGTATGTATATATATATCTAATGTGTTTTATTTTAAAAGTAAATGATCTACTTTTCTATATTATATAATGATAATAGTATTGTATCTATTTAAATGTTTTGAATGTTGAAGAAAATCGTAGCATCCCTATGTTTGGTGCACTTATGCTACATGGTTGTAGTTGTAGTGTGTGTGCATTGGATGTGGGGGTGTTACATCATCCCAACTAGGATTCAAGGATTAGGCCCAACCAAGCTTCAAGGGGAGCGAAGCATGCTAGGCATCAACCCAACTTGACTCCAAGGACCAAACCCAACCCAGCTTCAAGGGTTTGTAACATCCCAACTAGGCTTCAAGGACTAGACCCAACCAATCTTCAAGGGGAGTTAAGCATGCTAAACTTCAACCCAACTTGGCTTCAAGGATCAAGCCCAACCCAGCTTCAAGGGATTGTTACTATTAGGCATGCCATCAACAACAAAACTCTGAAAATGGAATAACACATTAGGCACACAATTCATTCATTATTTCATTATCAATTCTATTCTCATTTTCTCATAATCATCTAGGAAACCATGCCCCAATTATTTCATTTGCATCATTATAGCCAACAACAATGGCTTCACATCTCATCATTAGAGTATACATAACCAATTGCTTTGGACATACATTTTGAATAATCATCATCTTTTTCACATTATGCAAATCATAACATTAATCAAATGTATCAACAATGTAATAGATTACTTAACACATTTACAACCAAATGTGTTAAGTTCCAAAGTCATGTAAATGTATGCAACCATATAGGTTTGTACTTACCTCAAGAGCAACTCACACAACACCAAACTCCTCTTCCAAGAATCCTTCAACACTTGGATTAGGACAACTCAATCTCTTCAAAACCTAATCCAAAAGGGATGATACACACTTACTTAGAGATACACATGAGATAATATGGATAAGAACCAATTAGGGAAAACTCTACACATGACACGCTCAACAACACGGGCGTGTCCCTGACCATATTTAAACCCACAACACAGAAGCTTTGACACACTCAGTGACATGGGCGTGTCACTGGCCGTGTCAATCTCCCTCAACACAGTAGCTATGACACGCTCAGTGATATGGGTGTCTCACTGGACATGTCAATCCACCAACATCACAGTAGCTATGACACATTCAGTGACATGGGCGTGTCACTGGTCGTGTCAATACTACTCCAAAATAGAAGCTATGACATGCACAGTGACATGGCGTGTCACTGGTTGTGTCACCCATCCAGAAAACATAACCATTGACACTCCCAAAGACTTGGCCATGTTCATGGGCGTGTCAGGCCAAAAAAATCTTGATTCTGGCAACAACAACACCACATCCAACAAACCTCTTTCTTTCACCATCTTTGACTCCAAACAAACTTAACTAAACACATCAATAAACCATAATAACTTGCAAAAACACCAAAACAACTCAATACATACATCAAACACAAATCACAACCATCACAACTCATCCATACCCAAAACACAACACTTGCTTTCCAACACCAAACTTAACCTTTCCTTCAAACCAACCCCAAAATCAAAATTTAATTAAACCAAACACTCTCAAATACACCACGATCAACATACTCATACCATCAACAATCAAACACCAAACTCAAAACACAAACTTAAAAGAAAACCAAGGAATCAAGTGGAAAACTTGCCAAAAGTGATGAAAACCCTTAGAATTCCAACTTGATCACTTGAAACACCCTTCAATCTTGAGTTTGGATTAGCAAAATCTCTCTTTCCTCTCTTGCTATTGTGATAGTCGGCCAAACAAGGAAAGAAGAAGAAGAAGATGAAGAAAGAAGAGCAAAGTCAACATAATAACGACTCTTAACCACTCAATCTTCTCTTTAAATCTCAACCAAGCAATTTTAATAATATAATATATAAATATCCACTTCCACTTAACTCAATTTCCATTTCAATTAATTTAATTAAAATTAAATATTTCTTTTGACCAATTCATTAATTGACTTGTATATGTTGTATATATCTCTATATATACAACATATACGCACTTCTCTTCTCATCTTTTATTTTCCCCCTTAAACATTTATACCTTATATCATTTAATCCAATTTCAACAATAATCATTCTAAAAATTTTAGGGTATAGTTTGGGATATTACAATTCCCCCCTCTAAAAATAAATTTTGTCCTCGAAATTACCTGATCTCAAATTTGAAACAGCTGGGGATACTGGTCTTGCATCACTTGCTCACTCTCCCAAGTTGCCTCTTCCTTTGCATGATTCTTTAAAAGAACCTTCACAAGTGGAACTTTCTTATTTCTCAACTCTTTCACTTCATGTGCCAAAATGGCAACTGGTTCTTCTTCAAGAGTCAGATCCGGACTCACCTTAATAGATTCAACTGACAAAACATGAGATGGGTCTGGGTCTGATCTGTACCTCCTCAGCATAGAAACATGAAAGAAATTATGGATTCTATCCAACTCAGGCGGCAAAGCGAGTCAATAAGCAATTGGTCCAACTCTCTCCAATACCTCATAAGGTCCAATAAAATGAGGACTCAACCTCCCTTTTCGTCCAAATCTCAAAATCTTCTTCCAAGGAGACACTTTCAGAAAAACTTTATCTCCAACATTAAACTTTTTATCTCTCCTCTTCAAATCTGAATAAGACTTCTGTCGATCTGAAGCTGCTTTCAATCGATCCCGAATTATTTTCACTTTCTCTTCCATTTCCTTAATCAAATTGGGACCAACCAATTTGCCTTCTCCAACTTCATTCCAACATAGAGGTGTTATGCATCTTCTACCATACAATGCCTCAAATGGTGCCATTCTAATACTAGATTGATGACTATTGTTGTAGGCAAATTCCATCAATGGAAAGAATCTGTCCCAACTTCCAGAGAATTCAATGACACAGCTTCTCAACATGTCCTCTAAAATCTGTCTCACTCACTCTGACTGTCCATCTGTCTGAGGATGGAAAGCAATGCTAAAGTGCAATCGAGAACCTAAAGCACCATGTAAACTCTTCCAAAATCTTGAAGTGAACCGGGGATCTCGATCAGACACCAAAGAAATTGGGACTCCATGCAACTTCACTATCTCACTGATATACAGCTCAGCCAACTTCTCAAGAGAATAGTCCATTCTAACTGGAAGAAAATGAGTTGTCTTCGTCAACCGATTAACAATCACCCAGATGGCATCATGCTTCTTTTGAGTCAATGGCAAACCAGTCACAAAATCCATTATTACATGCTCCCATTTCCATTCAGGCACTGATAAAGGTTGGAGCAACCATGTTGGAACTTGGTGCTCAGCCTTCACTCTTTGACAAGTGAGACATTTGGATACAAACTCCGCTATGTCCCTCTTCATACCTGACCACCAATAAAGTTGTTTCAAATCATGATAAGTCTTAGTACTTTCAGGGTGCATAGCAAAAACTGACTGATGTGCTTCCTCTAAAATAATCTTTCTCAATCTTGCATCATCAGGAACACACAATCTATCTTTGAACCATAAACTACCATCACCTCTCACATGGAAATATCAGCTCTCCCCATTTTGGCAATCCGACACTACTTTATGAAGTTTCTCATCAGCCAATTGAGCCTCTTTAATCTGATCCAACAACACTGGTCTCAACTGCAACTAAGCCAACAATGCACCATCATCACATGATTCAAAACTAGCATGCAACGCTCTCAACTCAACAAGCAATGAGAGCGAATAAGCAGTCAAACCTGCCAAAGACTTTTGACTCAAGGCATCAATAACAACATTTGCCTTATCAGGATGATAATCAATCAAACAGTCGTAGTCTTTAATCAGCTCTAACCACCGTCTCTGCCGAAGATTCAACTCTCTCTGAACCCCCAAATATTTCAACCTCTTGTGATCCGTATAGATAAAACACTTCTCCCCATACAAATAGTGTCGCCAAATCTTCAAAGCAAACACTATGGCTGCCAATTCCAAATCATGCATCTGGTAATTCAACTCATGCGGCTTCAACTGCCGAGAAGCATAAGCTATGACTCTACCCTCTTGCATCAAAACACAACCTAAACCATTATGTGAAGCATCACTGTAAATCACATATGGTTTATCTTCCACAGGCAAGGTAAGAACAGGAGCTTGAGTCAACATCTCCTTCAACTGCTCAAAGCTTGCTTGACACTGATTTGTCCACACAAATCTAACTCCCTTCTGAAGTAATCTGGTGAGTGGAGTAGCTATTAAAGAAAAACCCTTCACAAACCATCGATAATAGCCTGCCAAACCCAGAAAACTTCCAACATTCGTCACTGACTTCGGTGGACTCCAATTCAAAATGGCCTCAACTTTACTCGGATCAACTCTTATACCATCTGCTGAAACTACAAGACTGAAAAGTCACTTGATCAAGCTAAAACTCACACTTTGACAACTTAGCATACAATTTCTTCTCTCTCAAGGTCTGCAATACAATCCGTAGATGCTTGTCATGATCCTCTTCATTACACGAATAAACCAAAATATCATCAATAAAGACCACCACAAACTGATCTAGATAGGGTCTAAACACCCTATTCATCAAATCCATAAAAGCTGCTGGTTCATTCGTCAATCCAAAAGGCATCACCAAAAACTCATAATGCCCATACCTTATAGGAAAAGCTATCTTAGGAACATCTTCAGCTCTAACTCTTAACTAATGGTACCCTAATCTCAGATCAATCTTGGAAAACACTGCTGCTCCCTTGAATTGATCGAAGAGATCATCTATCCTAGGCAAAGGATACTTATTCTTGATAGTCACTTTGTTCAATTGCCTATAATCGATGCACAGTCTCAAAGTACCATCCTTCTTCTTTACAAACAAAACAGGCGCTCCCCATGGAGACACACTAGGGTGAACAAATCCTTTATCCAACAACTCTTGCAACTGCACCTTCAACTCTCTCAACTCAGCCGGTGCCATTTGATAAGGAGTAATAGAGATAGGAGTGGTACCAGGCAACAAATTGATACTAAACTCAACCTCTCTCTCAGGGGTAAGCCTGGCAACTCCTTAGGAAAAACATCTGAAAATTCCGCAGCTGTGGATATACTATCAAGTTGGGAACCCACTACTCTGGTATCCACAACATGAGTAAGATAAGCATCATACCCTTTTCTAATCAACTTCCTAGCTGCAACAGCTGAAACAAACAAGGATGCAAGTTGTCTCTGCTCACTAGATACCATAACACTTCTACCATCACTGGTTCTCAGGGTAACAGACTTCTTTTGACAGTCTACCACAGCTCCATGCTTAGATAAACAATCCATGCCTAAGATCATATCATATTCCTTAAAAGGCATTTCAATCAAATCACCCAAAAACTCCTCATCTTGCACCACAACTGAACTATCACGATGCACCTTGCTAACTACCACACTATGCCCTAAAGGATTTGTCACCAAGACATCAAATCTTAGGGACTCAGAATGCAATTCAGACACAGGCAAGATAGATGCACTTATGTATGAATGAGTAGATCCTGGATCAATAAGAGCAAGAACTGAAATGCCAAATAAAGAAAATGTACCCGCAATAACTGTTGAAGCATCCGACTGCCTCTGCATCACATACACTCACTGAGATGACCCAGCCTCATCTAGCCTACTGCCTCTGGATGTAGAACCTCCTCTCTGACCGATCCCAGGTTGACCACCTCTACTAAAACCTCTGCCCCCTAGACCTCCTCTGCTAACACTAGGTCAAGAAGCTGCAGTATCAGTCTGTCTATCCTCCTGTAGCTCAGGGCAATCTTTGATGAAATGAGCTGGTGACCCATATCTAAAGCATACTCTTGATCCACCCGTCATCCAACAAGCACCCCTATGTGCCCTACCACAATGGACACATGTAGGTAAAATAGATCTCTGAACTACTGGAGTTGGAGCACTTGCTATAAAAATGTAGATCTTGATCTCTGCCTCTGATACTGAACTGACCTACCAGACTGTCTCTGGCTCCTACTGATCCTTGGAACAAAACTTTCTCTATCTCTCTTCATAGATCAAGACCCTGCCTCAAAATGGGGTCTCCTAATTTTGGTCTCCTCCTCAGTAGTAGCTGCTGCAATACTCTGTGGTCTCTTAACACTTCTAGCTGCTACAACCAATTGAGAAAAATCTTGATACTGAGAAGCAGCAACAATACACATAATAGAGGGTCTCAATCCCTCCTCAAATCTCCTGCACTGGTTAATCTCATCTGAAATAATCCCACCGGCATAGTGACTCAACCGGATATACTCTATCTCATACTCTGTCACTGTCCAGTTATCTTGCCTCAGATTCAGAAATTCCATCTTCTTAACATCCTTATACTCCATTGGAGTATATTTTTGCTCAAACTCCCTCAAAAAATCACTATAAGATAAGGTAGGAGGATCATCCATGGCATGTGGAACCGTCTTCCACCAATCATAAGCATCTTTCTGCAAAAGTGATCTAGCATAATCAAATTTCTCTTCAAGAGTAGCTTGCAACTAAATAAAGATTCTCTGCACTCTATCCAACCATTGCTCAGTTACTGCAGGATCTATAGTACCAAAGAAATCCTCAGCCCTAAACTTCCTCAATTTATCATAATGCCTCATCGGCACTTGTGGCTGTGGTTACGGTGGCGGCTGCTGCACCGGAGCTTGCCTCAATAATTCTACCATATGCCGTAACCAAACCGGCAGAATCTCATAAGCAGTTAATCTCTCTCTCATAGGAGTAGGTGCCTCTCTAGCTCTATCAACCCTAGCTCCATCTCTACCCTCTTCAAGAGCTACACTCTCAGCACTACCTTCTATAGACTGACGTGACTAAGACGCCATCACTACCTATATCTGCAATCACAACAAAATATACCTCATCAAAGATCAGAGACTGCCAGTGCCAAAGCATGTATCTTATTTAAAAATCATATTTTAAAATCAAAATTTTCTTTTTTCTTACAATTCACCTAGGTTGAGAATCTCAAACCTAGGCTCTGATACCAAAACAGCTATAACACCCCTATACCCCATATACGCACACTACATACAACCACATTTGTAATATACGTATACCGGATACATGAGTGTTACGGTTTATATTAACCAAACCAATCCTTTCTTTTAGCAATAATATGAGAAAACTGAAAGCATTTAAATTATATTATAAAACATAATAGATAAAATATTTATTTATTATGCAATGAAAAATGTAGCGGTATTTACATATATATATACATAAATATCAATATTTATACATGTTTGGCAGTTCGTCTCTAATCTTGAAGTCCACAATCAACACTGCTCTCACAAACTCAAGCCTAGACTCGACTCGATCTAGCTAAACTCTCCGGTTCTACCCTGTCACCTGCGCGATGAACCACAATAGCCCTAAGCCATAGGCTTAGTGGTACAAACCACAATAACAATATGCTTTAATGTAATGCCAATGTTATACATTCAAATATTATAATCAATACATAAGGATATCATATTTCAAAATCTTATATTAAATTTTAGTATTCATTTGTTTCACCATTCATGACTCACATCTAAACAAAGACAAGCATGGGCCCAAAAGAAACCAATATGCCATTCAACTTTCAGAGTTAATGTTTTGGTTCAATTTTCACATTTATCATCCCAACTAGGCTTCAAGGATTAGATCCAACCAAGCTTCAAGGGGAGCGAAGCATGCTAGGCATCAACCCAACTTGGCTCCAAGGACCAAACCCAACCCAGCTTCAAGGGTTTGTAACATCCCAAATAGGCTTCAAGGACTAAACCCAACCAAGCTTCAAGGGGAGTTAAGCATGCTAAACTTCAACCCAACTTGGCTTCAAGGATCAAGCCCAACCCAGCTTCAAGGGATTGTTACTATTAGGCATGCCACCAACAACAAAACTCTGAAAATGGAATAACACATTAGGCACACAATTCATTCATTATTTCATTTTCAATTCCATTCTCATTTTCTCATAATCATCTAGGAAACCATGCCCCAATTATTTCATTTGCATCATTATAGCCAACAACAATGGCTTCACATCTCATCATTAGAGTATACATAACCAATTACATTGGACATAAATTTTGAATAATCATCATCTCTTTCACATTATGCAAATCATAACATTAATCAAATGTATCAACAATGTAATAGATTACTTAACACATTTACAACCAAATGTGTTAAGTCCCAAAGTCATGTAAATGTATGTAACCATGTAGGTTTGTACTTACCTCAAGAGCAACTCACACAACACCAAACTCCTCTTCCAAGAATCCTTCAACACTTGGATTAGGACAACTCAATCTCTTCAAAACCTAATCCAAAAGGGATGATACACACTTACTTAGAGATACACATGAGATAATATGGATAAGAACCAATTAGGGCAAACATTACACATGACACGCTCAACAACACGGGCGTGTCCCTGACCGTGTCCTAAACCCACAACACAGAAGCTTTGACATGCTCAGTGACATGGGCGTGTCACTGCCCGTGTCAATCTCCCTCAACACAGTAGCTATGACACAGAACCATTGACACGCCTAAAGACTTGGCCATGTTTATGGGCGTGTCAGGCCAAAAATCCTAATTCCGGCAACAACACCACATCCAACAAACCTCTTTCTTTCACCATCTTCCACTCCAAAAAAACTTAACCAAACACATCAATAAACCATAATAACTTGCAACAACACCAAAACAACTCAATACATACATCAAATACAAATCACAACCATCACAACTCATCACATACCCAAAACACAACACTTGCTTTCCAACACCAAACTTAACCTTTCCTTCAAACCAACCCCAAAATCAAAATCAATTAAACCAAACACTCTCAAATACACCACGATCAACATACTCATACCATCAACAATCAAACACCAAACTCAAAGCACAAACTTAAAAGAAAACCAAGGAATCAAGTGGAAAACTTACCAAAAGTGATGAAAACCCTTAGAATTCTAACTTGATCACTTGAAACACCCTTCAATCTTGAGTTTGGATTAGCAAAATCTCTCTTTCCTCTCTTGCTATGGTGATAGTCGGCCAAACAAGGAAAGAAGAAGAAGAAGATGAAGAAAGAAGAGCAAAGTCAACATAATAACCACTCTTAACCACTCAATCTTCTCTTTAAATCTCAACCAAGCAATTTTAATAATATAATAAATAAATATCCACTTCCACTTAACTCAATTTCCATTTCAATTAATTTAATTAAAATTAAATATTTCTTTTGACCAATTCATTAATTGACTTGTATATGTTGTATATATCTCTATATATATAACATATACACACTTCTCTTCTCATCTTTTATTTTCCCCCTTAAACATTTATACCTTATATCATTTAATCCAATTTCAACAATAATCATTCCAAAAATTTTAGGGTATAGTTTGGGATATTACATGATCCCCCAAATATTTCAAACTCTTGTGATCCGTATAAATGAAACACTTCTCCCCATAAAGATAATGTCGCCAAATCTTCAAAGAAAACACTATGGCTGCCAACTCCAAATCATGCATCGGATAATTTAACTCATGTGGCTTCAACTGCCGAGAAGCATAAGCTATGGCTCTACCCCCCTGCATCAAAACACAACCTAAACCATTGTGTGAAGCATTACTATAAATCACATATGGTTTATCTTCCACAGGCAGGGTAAGAACAGGAGCTTGAGTCAACATCTCTTTCAACTGCTCAAAGCTTGTTTGACACTGATCTGTCCACACAAATCTAACTCCCTTCCGAAGTAATCTGGTGAGTGGAGTAGCTATCAAAGAAAAATCCTTCACAAACTGTCTATAATAGCCTACCAAACCTAGAAAACTTTTAACATCAATCACAGTCTTCGGTGGACTCCAATTCAAAATAGCTTCAACTTTACTCAGATCAACTCTAATACTGTAACACCCCCATACTCTATATAAGTACTATACATATACCAAGTATACATACAATACGTATATAAAGTATAAGAATGTCACTTTTCGTTTCCAATTAAAAACCTTTATCCAAGTCTAAGCAATATTGCATTAATTTAAAGAGCATTTACAAAATCATTATTCTTATAAAAAATACAACATAATTAAAGTCACACATGTATGCATCACCTTCTAGTTGGTCTCGAGACACTCTTACCCTTCTCGTGGCATAACAGCTGGACTTCCAGATCAACCACATAACCACCTGCGCGATTACACCACCGCGCTAAGCCCGAGAGCTTAGTAATACAAATAAATATAAAATATATATACTTTACATAAAGATCATACCTTATACTTTTAGCATCATGTTTTATTGTTTTCTTACCCTGTTTTCCTTTCTCAAAGCATTCTTCATATATTCCCACTGATCTCATAAATCATACACATATTTACATAGAACATTCACAAAACTATACTTACCATTTCTATCTCATATACAGATACATATACATCATTTTAACAAATCACTATTCAATGATCTATCCAAACCTTCATGAGAACAATTCTCACAAATTCCACATTCATAAACATTTTACACATCATACTATATTCTCATAAACTCATATCTCAACAAAACTCCTCAAGCCATATTCATTTTCAATATATCATTACACACATTACCAAATCATACTTCATAACATTATTTTATTCACAAATTTATCAATCATGAAACACACTTCCAACAAAAGCAACCATAGATCTCATTACTCATTTAGTTCAACATTTGGATATCACATTAACAACAAAGACAGACTCGGGCCCAAACAAAACACTAACATGCCATTCCATTATCAGAGTTAATGCTTTGGTTTAATCATCACATTTATCATTATCCCAACTAGGCTTCAAGGATTTAGGTTCAACCAAGCTTCAAGGGGAACAAAGCATGCTAAGTATCAACCCAACTTGGCTTCAAGAACCAATCCAACCTAGCTTCAAGGGTTGTAACATCTCAATTAGGCTTCAAGGATTTGACCCAACCAAGCTTCAAGGGGAGTAAAACATGTTAAACTTCAACCCAACTTGGCTTCAAGGATCAAGTCCAACCTAACTTCAAGAGATTGTTACTCATATTAGGCATGCCACTAATAACAAACTCTGAAAATGGAATAACACATTAGCTATACAATTCATTTATCAATTTCATTCTCAATTGAATTATCATAACTAATAACAATGGCTTCACATGTCATTTGAATCATCATAGCCAATAACAATGGCTTCACATGTCATTTGAATTATCATTGCCAATCACAATGGCCTCATATCTCAATTTATGTTATAACCTTTCATTATTCGAGTATACATAATCAATTACCCCATCATATCACTCACATTATACATATCGCATCATTAGTATCACATTTCAAATACATTATTCATATAACACATCACCATTCACAAGACTTACAATGCATAGTACATAACCTTGTTCATATAATATCATATGCATTATCAAATGTAAGTTCAATTCCAATCATTTAAGAAGAACAAAAACCAAACACAGTAACCAACACACCCAAGGGACACGGCCAAGCTTGTGGCCGTGTCTCTCAATCCAACACTTCAGTAGCAAACACGGGCACAGGACACGGCCAAGCTTGTGGCCGTGTCTCTCAAAACAAATTGGCAGTGACCAACACTGGCATAGAACACGGCCGTGTCTCCTCAAAATCCACCCAACACGGCCAAAATTCCCTTGACTTGGCCGTGTCTCTCATGAATTGGCCGTGTCTCTCCTTGCTTTTGGCCGTGTCACTCATGGATTGAAACCCTAACATACACAAGTCTCCTCTAATTGCACTCAAACTCATCATACACAAAATAGCATGGTTCAAATGAATGGAATCAATGTTCTAAACACAAATTCTACATGTTTATCACAATATTCACCTTATTAAAACACATCCACAAAACATTTAAACACATACTATCTCAAAACCCTAAAACCAACATCCTTCTCCATCTTCCAAAATCAACATCCACCACTTTCAACAACACCACCTATTTAAACTCTTAACTTAAAACCAAATTTAAAACTTGAAAACACATTACAAACACATCTCATCATCAAATCAACAAACCCTCATTAACTTCAAATACCACTTCAAAAGAATAAAAGAAATCAAAGAAAAGAACTTACCTTAGTTATAAACTTCTTGAATCATCACTTGATCACTTAATCTTCCTTCAATTTGAGCTTAACTCTTCAAGATCTTCTCTTTGTCTCTTGCTTTCCTTTGTCTATGGAGGAGCCAGCCAACAATGGAGAAGAAGAAATCATGAAGAAAACAAAGTCAATTCTTCTTTAAATCTCCACCAAGAGTTTTTAACCAAACAATTACCTATATACCCTTATCCATTTAACTAACCTCTTGTCTCTTATATGCCCATATAAGTAATTTCACCTATCACAAATGAAAATATCTTCTTGCATTGGCTCTCCCTTGACCAACTTATATGTTATATATATTATCATATAAACAACATATACATTTCTCTCTAAACCCTCTTTTCTCCCAAAACACATATACATAAGCATTCACTTTCCAATTCCTTTTTTTCTTTCAAATCAACATATACATTCAATCCCATTTAAAACAACAACAACAACAACATCAACAACAACAACATTCAAAACTTCTAGGGCATATATGGGGATATTACAAATACCATCTGCTGACACCACATGACTGAGAAAAGTCACTTGATCAAGCCAAAACTCACACTTAGATAGCTTAGCATACAATTGCTTCTCTCTCAAATTCTGCAACACAATCCATAAGTGTTTATCATGATCCTCCTTATTATGCCAATATACCAAGATATCATCGATAAAGACCACCACAAACTGATCTTGATAGGGTCTACACACCCTATTCATGAAATCCATAAAAGCTGCTGGTGCATTCATTAATCCAAAAAGCATCACCAAGAACTCATAATGTCCATACCTTGTGCGAAAAGCTGTCTTAGATGCATCTTCAGCTCTAACTCTCAACTGATCGTATCCTGATCTCAGATCAATCTTAGAGAAAACTGCTGCTCCCTTCAATTGATCAAAAAGATCATCTATCCTAGGCAAATGATACTTATTCATGATAGTCACCTTATTCAACTACCTATAATCAATACACAGTCTTAAAGTGTCATCCTTCTTCTTCACAAACAAAATATGCGCTCCCCACGGAGAAACACTAGGGTGAACAAAGCCTTTATCCAACAACTCCTACAACTGCACCTTCAATTCACTCAACTCAGTAGGTGCCATTCAATAGGGAGTAATAGAGATTGGAGTGGTACCAGGCAACAAATTGATACCAAACTCAACTTCTCTCTCTCAGGGGGTAACCCTGGCAACTCCTCAAGAACAACATTTGGGAAATCAACTACTGGGAGTATACTATCAAGTTGAGAACCCACTACTCTGGTATCTACAATACAAGCAAGATAAGCCTCACATCCCTTTCGAATCAACCTCTTAGCTGTAACAGTTGAAACAAACATGGATGCAAGTTTTCTCTGCTCACTAGATACCATCACACTTCTACCATCACCGGTTCTCAAGGTAACACACTTATTTTGACAGTCTGCCATAGCCCCATGCTTAGACAACCAATCCATGCCTATGATCAAATCATACTCTTTAAAAGGCATTTCAATCAAATCACCCAAGAACTCCTCATCTTGCTCCACAACTGAACTATCTTGGTGCACCTTGCTAACTACCACACTATGTCCTAAAGGATTTGTCACCAAGACATCAAATCCTAGGGACTCTGAATGCAATTCAGTCACAGGCAAGATGGATGCACTTATGTATGAATGAGTAGATCCTAGATCAATGAGAGCAAGAACTAAAATGCCAAATAAAGAAAATGAACCCGCAATGACAGCTGAAGCATTAGGTGCCTCTGCATCACATACACTTGTTGTGATGGCCCAGCCTCATCTGGCCTACTGCCTCCGGATGTAAAACATCCTCATTGACTAATCCCGAGTCGAACACCTCTACTGAAACCTCTGCCCCCTCGACCTCCTCTACTGACACTGGGTCGAGAAGCTGCAGTATCAGTTTGTTTATCTCCAGTAACTCAGGGCAATCTTTAATGAAATGATCTAGTGATCCACATCTAAAACACACTCCTGGTCCACCCGTCTTCTAGCAAGCACCCCCATGTGCCCTACCACAATGAACACATGTAGGTGGAATGGATCTCTGAACCATTGGAGTTAGAGCACTAGCTACAGAAACTGTAGGTCTCGATCTCTGCCTCTGATACTAAACTTACCTACCAGGCTGCCTCTGACTCCTACTGACCCTCAGAACAAAACTTCCTCTACCTCTCTTCATAGATGAAGACCCTGCCTCAAACTGGGATCTCCTAACTCTAGTCTCCTCCTCAGTAGCAACTGCTGCAATACCCTATGCTCTCTCAACACTTCTGGCAGCTGCAACCAACTGAGAAAAATCTTGGTACCGAGAACCAGTAACAATACACATAATAGAGGGTCTCAACCCCTCCTCAAATCTCCCGCATCGGTCTATCTCATCTGAAATAATCCCGCCGGCATAATGACTCAACCGGATAAACTCAATCTCATACTCTGTCACTGTCCAGTTTTCCTGTCTCAAATTTAAAAACTCCATCTTCTTTGCAACCTTATACTCCCTTAGAGTATACTTCTGCTCAAACTCCCACAGAAAACCACCATAAGACAAAAGTCGGTGGATCATCCATCGCATGTTGAACTATCTTCCACCAATCATAAGCATCTCTCTGCAGAAGGGATCTAGCATAATCAAATTTCTCTTCAGAAGTAGCCTGCAGCTGAATAAATACCTTTGAACTCTATCCAACCACTGCTCAGCTACTGCAGGATCTGTGGTACCAAATTAAATCCTCAGCCCCATACTTTCTCAATTTATCATAATGTCTCACCGGTACTTGCAGCTGTGGTTGCGGTGGCCGCTGCTGCACTGGCTCTTACCTCAATAATTCTACCATATGCCGTAACCAAACCGGCAGAATCTCATCAGCAGCTGGTCTCTCTGGCATAGGAATAGGTGCCTCTCCAGCTCTCTCAACCATAGCTCCATCTCTACCCTCTTCAGGAGCTACACTCTCAGCACTACCTTCTATGGACTGACGTGACTGAGACGCCATCACTACCTATATCTGCAAATACAGTAGAATATACCTCATCAAAGATCAGAAACTGCCAATGCCAAAGCATGTATCTTATTCAAAAACCATATTTTAAAATCAAAATTTTCTTTTTCTCTTACAATTCACCTAGGTTGAGAACCTCAAACCTAGGCTCTGATACCAAAACAATTGTAACACCCCTATACCCCATATACGTACACCACATATACTCTCAATATGTAATACACGTATACTGGATACAAGGATGTCACAGTCTATGTGAAACAAACCAATCTTTCTATTTAACAATATGAGAAAACTTAAAACATTTAAGTTATATTATAGAACCTAATAGATAAAATGTTTGCTTATTAAGCAGCGAAAAATGTAGTGGCATTTACATATATGTACATCAAAATGCATAAATACAAAAATATAGAATTATACATGCTTGGTAGTTCGTCTCTGATCTTGAAGTCCAATAATCAACTCCTCACAAAGGGTCACCAACCTAGACTCAACTCGGTCTAGCAGAATTCTCCGGTTCTACCCTATCAGCTGCGCGATGAACCACAATCGCGCTAAGCGAACGGCTTAGTGGTACAAACCATAATATCAATATGCTTTAATGTAATGCAAATGTCACACTTTCAAGCATTAAAAACAATATTCAAGAATGTCATTTTTCATAACGTTAAATCTCATTATGCTATTCATTTGTTTCATCATTCATAGTTCACATTAAAGCAAGGACAAACATGTGCCCAAAAGAAACTAATATGTCATTCAACTTCCAGAGTTACTGTTTTGGTTCAATAATCACATTTATCAAGCCCGTAGGCGATTCATTATCACAATGAGAAACATCTCATATGTAACATCCCAACTAGGCTTCAAGGACTAGGCCAAACGAAGCTTCAATGGGAGTTAAGCATCAACCTAACTTGGCTTCAAGGACCAAGCCCAACCCAACTTCAAGAAAGTGTTACTTTTAGGCATGCCACCAATAACAAAACACTGAAAATTGAATAACACATTAGGCACACAATTCTTTCATTATTTCATTATTAATTCCATTCTCATTTTTTCACAATCATCTTGGCACAATGCCTTAATATTTCATTTACATCATTATAGCCAACATCAATGGCTTCATATTTCATCATTTGAGTGCACATCACAACTTACATTGTTCATATATTTTGAATCCTCAACATATAATTCACATTGTTCACATTATGCAAAACATAGCATTATTCATACGCATCAACAATGTAGTGGGTTACTTAACACATTTCCATCCAAATGTGTTAAGTTCCAAAGTCATGTAAATGTATGCAATAATATAGGGTTTGTACTTTCCTCAAGAGCAACTCACACCAATCTAACAACCTCCTCTTCCAGGAATCCTTCAACACTTGTATTAGGGCAACTCAAACTCTTTGAAACCTAATCCAATTATAATTATACACACTCACTTAGTGATACACATAAGAAAATAAGAACAAGAGCCAACTAGGGCAAACTCTACACATGACACGCTCAACAACATGGGTGTTCCCCAGATCGTGCCCTAAACCCACAACACAGAAGCTTTGACACGCTTAGTGACATGGGCGTGTCACTGCACTTGTCAATCCTCCAACAACACAAAAGTTATGACACACTCAGTGACATGGGCATGTCACTAGACGTGTCAATACTACTCCAGCACAGAAGCTATGACACGCTCAGTGACATGGGCGTGTCACTGGTCATGTCACCAATCCAGAAAATAGAACCATCGTCACGCCCAAAGACTTGGCTGTGCTCATGGGCGTGTCAGGCAAAAACCCTGATTCTGACACCAACAACACCACATCCAACAAACATCTTACTTAACCCTTTTCCACTACAAAAAATCTTACCCAAAACCATCAATAAACCATACTAAACTTGCATAAACACCAAAACAACTCAATACATACATCAAACACAAATCACAAATTAACCCATACACAATCCACAACAGTTGTTTTCCATTACCAAACTTAACCTTTCCTTCAAACCAACCCCAAAAATCAAAGTCAATTAGACAACACACTCTTAAACACAACAAAATTAAACAAACACATATCAACAACAACCATTCACCAACCTCAAAACACAAACTCAAAAGAAAACCAAAGAAATAAGTTGGAAACTTACCAAAAGTGAAGAAAATCTTTAGAATTCCAACTTGATCACTTGAAACACCCTTCAAATCTTGAGTTAGAGAGTAACAAAAATCCCTCTCTTTCATGCTATGGTGATGGCTGGCCAAAGAGAAGAAAGAAGAAGATGAAAATGAAAGTCAACCCATTCATAACCTCTTAAACCACACAATTCTCCAATAAATCTACACCAACCAATTTAAATATTATAATATTACAAATATCATCTTCCACTTAAATAAATTTCCATTTTAATTAATTAAAATATAATTAAATATCTCATTTGACCAAATCAACCCATTGACTTGTATATGTTGTGTATATCTTCATATATACAACATATACACACTCCTTTTTTCCTCTTAATCATATATTTATACTTTATATCATTTAATCCAATTACAACAATAAGCATTCTAAAATTTTAGGGTATAGTTTGGGATATTACAATGCTACTAATGAATCTTTGTGCAAGGAGTTTGCTTCATGTATGACTAGGGAATTTGAAATGAGCATGATGGGTGAACTTAAATTCTTCCTTGAACTATAAATCAAGTAATGCAAGGACGGGATCTTCATCAACCAATCCAAGTACACAAAGGAACTCCTCAAGAAGTTTGGAATGGATGGATATAAAATTAGCAAGACTCTAATGAGCACATTCTTAAAACTTGAGAAAGATGAAAGTAGTAAGATAGTAGATGAGAAGAAATATCAAGGTATTATTGGATCACTATTTTACTTAACCGCCTCTAGACCCGATATAATGTATTGTGTATGTTTGTGTGCTCCTAGGGAATGACATTTGAATGCAACTAAAAAAATTTTAAAATACTTAGTGGCACATTGCATTAAGGCTTATGGTATCCTAGAAACATATCTTTTGATATATTAGGCTTTTTCGATGCGGACTTTACCGGTAGCTTGCTAGAAAGGAAAAGCACTATCGGAGCATGTCTTTTTCTTAGTGAATGCTTAGTTTCTTAGTTAAGCAAGAAATAAGTGTTGGTTGCTTTATCTACCATGGAAGCCAAATATGTTGCTGCATGTTTTTATTGCACATAAGTTCTTTGAATGAAATAACAATTGCTTGATTATGGAAAAAATTTGATCACATTCCTATTAAATGTGATAATACTAGTTTTTTTTTATTAGTTTTTGTCATAAAATTGCTATGTATTTATTATGATAATTATTGTTTTCTTCTTGCATTTTGGTAGTTTTAATCTGTTTATTTAGTGATTTCAGCAATTTGGTAGTTTTTAATTTATCCCAGTGTTTAGATCATTTTTGTACTAGTTTTTAGTGTGATGTTTATGTGTTTTTTGTTAATGTTTTATTTGATTCTTGTTTAAAGTTTGTTTTAAGTGTTTGTTTTAGGTTAAAGTGCAAAAACTCCCTTGGAAGATCAAAACAAAGAAAGAAGAGCATGTATCAAGCAAGACATGGCCAAGCCAAATCAAGCCACTGGCCCTGTCTCACCTAAAGGTCAAAATCCAAAGAAACCAAGAAAGAAAGGAAAATTTGGCAGAAGCTGACACTGTCAGGTGACACGGACAAGCCATGTGACATGGCCACAAGCTTGGACATGTCCCATCCTAAGCCAAAGAATAAGGAAGAACCAAAGGAAAGAAACAGAAGATGACACACCCAGGAGACACGGCCAAGCCACTGACCGTGTCACATGACATGGTCACAAGCTTGGTTGTGTCACTCTCATCTCTAAAGAACAAAGAAGAGCAAGGAGAAACAGAAGCTGACGGACCCACATGACATGGCCAAGCCACTGGCCGTGTCACATGACACGACCACAAGCTTGGCCGTGTCACTCCATGAGACCAAAGAAAGAAAGAAAGCATGGATTTTTAGTAAGGGATTTGTATAAATAAGAACATTAGGACATCACATACACTCTTCCAGCCATCCTATACTTCTCTTTCAGTCGTTCTTCACTTTTCTCTGAGAGTTTTTTCTCTAAAACAAAAAAGTTATCAAGGATTGATTTCACTTTCATTTAAACACTCTAGATCAAATTAGTTTTAGCCAGTGCATTATTCTTTTAGCAAAAATATGAGCAAGAGATTCTTCAAAAGCCAAAGGAAGTTTGTAATTTGGTTTTGTTCTTAAACTCTATCTCTTAAGTTTCATTGAAATTGTATTTATGAATTCTCTAATGTCTAAATTAATTTCTTTGAATTTTAATGAGATGAATTTGTTTGATAGCATCACTATGTACTAATTTTGATTTAGTCTACGGTTTGTATGGATCTACTATGATTTAATGAAATGGTTATTGCTCTTAACTAATTTATTTCTTTTATCCTTAATTGATTGGATTAATGTTAATATATAATTTATTGGCCACCAATTATGTATTTTAGGCATTTAGATGAAGGATTGAGAAATGAAATCTAGTACTGGAATAATTCAATTAGGGACTTAGGTGAATTAGAAATATAAACCTAAGGAAAAGATCATTTTGATTGTAGTAAGATTAATTGAAAAAGGTTTGAATGCGAGAGCTTATTTCCTTGATTTGATTAATTAAGTTGCATGAAATCTGATCTTTGAAATTAAATCAGTTGAGAGGAATAGCCATTCATACATATAAATTATTAGAGAAATGCAAACCCCAGGCTTTACTATTAAGTGAATCAATATATTTGTTCAGTTTCCTTTCATTGTCTTAAATTCAATTCATTTTTGTTTTTGATAGTTGTTCAGCAATTTAATTTTATAAATCAAAAACTATTAATTGATAATTTATTTATTACGATTTGATAAATAATTAGCTCATCTAGCTTCCTTGTGAGACGACCTTGAGGTGTTCACCAAAATACTACAGCAGTCTCGTATACTTGCAAGTGTAGCTTTAGTAGTATTTACCAGAGAGCAACAAGTTTTTGGCACCGCTGCCATGGAAGCTAATTGGTATAATTGTTTATTAGTCATATATATTTTAAATTATTTATCATTGTTTATATTTTATTTTATTTTTCATTTGCTTTAAATAATTCCTTCTTTCAGAAATTTTGTTTATGCAAGGTAGGAGATCACTTGGAGGAGAGCTTTGCCCAGTTATTTAAGAAATTCAAAGAGTGAAAAGGAGCAGAGAAGAGTTTGAACTGTATACCGGGTTTGATGCAGAGGAGGAAATTTTTTATTTTGAGTCGGATATTGCACAATCTACCAATATGGGAGACGAAAGGCAAAGAACTATGAGTGATTTTTCTAGACCTGTCATTGGGAATGCCACCTCATGTATAAGATTGACAGATGCAGCAAGAAATTACGAGTTGAAGAATATCCATTACAACATGCTACCATCTTTCTATGGAGTTCCGAATGAGGATCATTTGAATTTTAACCGGGATTTCTATTCCACCCTCAATACATTTCCATTGGGAGGATTAACAGAATACCAGTTGAGGATGAGGTGCTTTCCATACACATTAAAGGATAGGGCAAAAAGCTGGCTTATGATGTTGCCTGAAAATTCTTTGACAACTTGGGAGCAAGTATACAACAAGTTTATGGGAAAATTTTACTCACATCAGAAGACATCTGAATTAAGAGGAAAAATAGCTACATTTGCTCAAATGGATGGAGAGCCATTTCATGAGGCTTGGGACAGGATGTTGTTAATCCAGTGTCCACACCATCATTACCCACTTTAACTACTGAATCAGTTTTTCTACGATGGTCTAACCCAGCAATTTCATAATACTGTTGATAATGCAGCTGGGGGAGTTATGGGAGAAAAGACAACAAAAGATACTTATGATATCTTTGAAATGTTGGGAGCTAATTCCCAATAGAAAAGTGTAAGCGGAAGGAGTAAAGGGGTAAATCAAGTGGAAGCCAACAGTGAGATGGTCAATCAGATAGCTGAATTGACAAGACAAGTGCATATGATGAACATGAAGAACAATGCTTTTTCATCCACTCAATAAGAGTGTGGAATTTGTGGAACTTTTGGGCATGGAGCAAATATATGCCCCTCTACGTATGAGTCTTATGGAAATAAGGCTGAGCAAGTTAACACTATGGAGGGATATCAACCAAGGGCCTGGAATGATCCTTTCTCAAACACTTACAATCCTGGTTGGCAGAATCATCCAAACTTTTCATGGGCAACAAATAATTCCCTACAACCTTTCCATTTGCTCCAAAGACAAAATCAACCGCCGGGGCAATCTTCAAATCAAGGGTAGCCTAAGAGAGATAGTTTGGAGGATAGTTTACATGCTTTTATCCAAGTCTGTACAAGAATCAAGAGATGAATAACAAAAAGTTGGATTCATTGGAAACATCTTTCAAGAAAGTGGAGACCCAAGTGGGACAACTTGCACAACAGATGCAAATTCAACAGAAAAGAAAATTTATGAGTCAACCTGTGCAAGCACAAGCAGTGACTATTCTTAGAAATGGTAAGGTAATAAATAATGGTGTTGAAAATAATTCTATGAATGCAGGTGATCAAGAAAATGAAAAAGAAGGAGAACCAGAGGACAAGAGTGATGGAGAAAAATCAATGGAGCAATCTCCTTCAGCAGATTTACACAAGGCAAGTAATCCTTACCGACCACCTAAACCATTCCCCAGCAGATTGAAGAATGATAAACAAAATAAGCAATTTTCATACATCTTCAACATGCTGTCTAAGGTAAGTATTAACTTACCTTTACTTGAAGCAATAAAGAATATGCCGGCTTATGCCAAATTCTTCAAGGAATTGAACACCAAGAAAAAGAGGTATGAGCCAAATGAAAAGGTGATAGTATCAGAGGTAGCCAGTTCTGTTTTACAGCATAAACTAGCTCCGAAGCTAAAGGATCCTGGCAGCTTCATAATTAAAATTACTATGGGTTATGGAAAGGGGACAGATGGCATGTGTGATTTAGGAGCCAGTGTTAATTTGATGCCATACTCTGTGTATCTTTAATTAGAACTTGGGGAACTTAAACCTACTAAAATGGTCTTGCAATTAGCTGATAGATCTCTTAGATTCCCGAAAGGAATTATAGAAGATGTGTTAGTTAAGGTTGGTGGGTTGATAGTGCCCATGGATTTTATAGTCCTTGACATGGAAGGAGATAACCCTACACCATCCACACATACCATTCTACTGGGTAGGCCTTTCATGGCTACGACCAACACCTTGATTGATGTTAAAAATGGTAAATTGTCAATGATTGTCTTGGGACAAACGATTGAATTTTCTATTTTCAACACTTCTCCTATTCCTACAATTGCATTATATGAGGATTGTTCTTTAATTGATTGTATTGACGCAGTTGTTTCAGATGTTTTCTTGCAAACAGGTTCTTCTGATAAATTGGAGCTGGCACTGACCTTAGATCGTGACTTGGATATTTTTTACTCAGAAGTAGCCAGTTGCATTGATATATTAGAAAGTGCTAAAATAGAGGAATTTGAAGAGGAACCATCATTCGAGCTCCCCTCCATCCAAAAAGAAGAGAATAATCCTTCACTTAAGTTAGAGCTAAAAGAGTTGCCTAAAAACCTAAAATATGTGTTTTTAGGAGATCACGACACCTTACCTGTGATAATTTCTAGCGAACTTAATGAAAGGGAAGAGATGAGGTTGGTGAGTGAATTAAATAGATTGAAAAGAGCTATAGGATGGGGGTTGAGTGATATTAAAGGTACTAGCCCTTCAATGTGCATGCATAGAATTATCTTAGAAGAGGGAGCTAAACCTGTGAGAGAGACCCAAAGGCACCTTAACCCAAACATGAGTGAAGTAGTTAAGAAGGAAGTGCTTAAATTGCTTGATGAAGGAGTGATATACCTGATAACCAATAATGAGTGGGTTAGCCCAGTAAATGTAGTGCCTAAGAAATTAGGAATCACTGTGGTAAAAAATGAAAAGAATGAATTGGTTCCTGCTAGGACTGCCACTGGGTGGAGAATGTGTATAGACTATAGGAAGTTAAATAATGCCACAAAGAAAGATCATTTCCCTCTTCCTTTTATTGATCAAATGCTGGGTAAAGTTTCTGGACACTCACACTATTGCTTTTTGGATGGACTTTCAGGTTATTATCAGGTGGCGATAGCACCAAAGGATCAATCCAAGACCATTTTTACTGCCCTTTTGGGACTTTCACATTTCGGCGTATGCCCTTTGGCTTGTCGAATGTGCCTGCAACTTTTCAGAGATGCATGATGTTTGTTTTCACGGACATGATAGATGACTTCATTGAGGTATTTATGGATGATTTTTCTATTTTTGGTGACTCTTTCGATAATTGCCTCAGTAAACTTGTTCTTGTGCTCGAAAGATGTATCGAATGTAATCTCACTTTGAGTTGGGAAAAAAGTCATTTCATGGTTACTCACGGTATTGTATTAGGCCATGTTGTGTCTAGTAAAGGGTTTGAGGTGGATAAAACTAAGGTAGAGATGATTGCTAAGTTACCTCCACCTACCTCTGTTAAGGGAATAAGAAGCTTTCTAAGGTATACAGGTTTTTACCAGAGGTTTATTAAAGATTTTTCTAAAATAAGCCAACCATTGTTTCATTTGCTTGGAAAAGATGTTCCATTTGTATTTATTGCACAATGCATGCAAGCTTTCAATTCCCTTAAGGAAAAATTTACCAGTGCACCGGTAATTGTAGCTCCTGTTTGGTCCTTACCTTTTGAAATTATGTGTGATGAATCCAACCATGCAGTAGGAGCTGTCCTTGGGCAAAGGTTTGAGAAATTCTTGAGAGTGATTTATTATGCTAGCTTGACCCTAAGAAGCACATAAGTTAATTACACAACAACTGAAAAAGAAATGCTTGCTGTTGTTTTTGCCTTAGATAAGTTTAGAGCTTATTTGATTGGGTCTAAAATTATTGTGCATTCAGATCATGCAGCTTTAAAATATCTTTTGACCAAACAACATGCTAAACCTCGCTTAATTAGATGGGTGCTATTATTGCAAGAATTTTATTTTTGAATCAAAGATACTAAGGGAAGTGAAAATGTTGTAGCTGATCATTTATCTAGGTTACCTTTCTTTGATGAAAATCTTGCATCTGATAGCATTCATAGAATTTTAGAACATTTCCTGATGAACAGTTGTTTACTGTAATGAATTCACCATGGTTTGCAGATATTGCTAACTATCTTGCTTGTGGTATTTTGCGTTCTAATATGTCATTTCAGGAAAAAAAAAAGGTTTTTGCACATGAGTAAATTCTATTTCTGGGATGAACCTTACCTATTCCGGATATGAAAAGATGAGATAGTTCGCAGGTGTGTACCTGAGAAAGAAGAACTTAGTGTTCTTCAATTTTGCCATGACCTTCACTACGGTGGTCATTTTAGAGGGAGAAAGACTGTCGAAAAAGTGCTTCAAAGTGGATTTTATTGGCCTACTCTATTCAAAGATGCTCAAGAATATTGTAAGCATTGTGACTGCTGTCAAAGAGTAGGTAATATTGGAAGAAGGAATGAAATGCCCCTTCAATCTTATATTGTGGTTGAACTGTTTGATGTTTGGGGAATAGACTTCATGGGTCCTTTTCCCAAATCTTTTGGTTATGAATACATATTGGTTGCCATTTATTATGTTTCAAAATGGGTGGAGGCAATCCCCACCCGAACTAATGATGCTAATGTGGTTGTTAAATTTGTGAAGGAATACATTCTTAACAGATTTGGCACGCCAAGAGTGATAGTCAGTGATGGGGGAAGTCATTTCTGCAACAAACGTTTTGAGAAGTTAATGCATAAGTCAGGTGTGAAACATAAAGTGGTGACCCCATACCATCCATAGACTTCAGGACAAGTTGAGACATCCAACAAGCAAACAAAAGGAATTTTGGAAAAAACAGTCAACTCATCAAGGAAGGATTGGGCAAGTAGATTGAATAACGCATTGTGGGCATATCAAACTGCCTTCAAGACTCCCTTGGGTATGAGTCCATACCGATTGGTTTTCGGTAAGGCTTGTCATTTACTAGTAGAGTTAGAGCACAAGGCATATTGGGCAATAAAGACTCTGAATTTAGATTTGGACAAGGCAAAGAGAGAACGTTTTTTGCAAATTTCGGAGTTAGATGAACTAAGGAACGAGGCATATGAGAGTTCGAGGATTTATAAGGACCGTACTAAAGCACTTCATGACCAAATTTTAGTATGAAAGACATTGAGCCCAGGTATGAAGGTCTTGCTTTTCAATTCTCATCTCCGACTGTTTCTAGGAAAACTCAAGTCTCAATGGAGCGGTCCTTTCGAGATAACTCAGGTATATCCTTCAGGTGCTATAGAATTACTTAACTCTCGAACGAATGAAACTTTTGAAGTAAATGGATAGAGAGTTAAACCATATAATGAGGGGTTCCAAGAAGTAAGAATTATCGATAGTACTTTGATCTACGATCCTTAATTCTTACAGTAACATCAAGCTAAGACAAAATTAAAGAAGTGCTCGATGGGAGGCAACCCATTGTTATTGTTTTTAGCATTTTAGTTTAAGTATATTCAGTTTATTTATTTATTTTCCCTTCTATTTTTCTTTAAGGCTTGATGGTTTGGAGATTGGAAGTGTTTTTATTCTAGTGGAGAACAGGCCAGGAGCATTGAGTTTAATTGAGAAAAGGAGGGCCAGCCAGTTCCAACTTTCCTTGATCGCATGTTTATACTGAAGTCGCGGCATTTGCTTTAGTTGTTTTCTTTCATGTTGATTATTTGTACGAAAGCTTCACTATGCGCAACACAAAAGAGGTTCTTTCTATCTTTTCTTTTGTTTACATTGAGGATAATGTAACTCATAAGTGTGGGGTAATTTTTAAGCTTTTCTTTAATTTTTGTTTTGTTTTCTTTGTGAGTTATATTATGCGTTTTTCATGGCATAATTGTCGGAAACTTATTTTCATGGCATAATTGTTGGAAACTTATTAACTTTTTTGTAATTCTAGCATTACATTTGAGCCTTCAGTATCAGCATAGAGATTAACATTTGAATTCATTCAAGATCAATTTTCACATTCTGCAATTCATGACATATAAATCTTTGATAACACACCCTTTGTGAGTTTTGAGCCTCATAGATTGAATATTATTGTCAATCGATTTTCTTTTCTTAAGTGTGCAGCTTCATGATTTTGCATCTCTAGAGCTTGCTTTTGCATACTAATTGAACTCACATTATGATTTCATCTCAAGTTTTAAAATGATGAAGGCAAATTAGGATTACCCCCTTTAGCTTAAAAAGACCTCCCTTAATTATGAATTCCTTAGTGAGCCAAGTTGAGCCTTTGACCTTTTCTTGATTGATCAACACAGTTCACAACTCAACATTTTCCTATTATTATCATACCTTCATTAAGGAATGGAGTTTCTTATGATATGACAATAGGAGTGGTTTAATTGATAAGTGTGAGGTAAACAAAGCAAAAAAAAATAAAAAAATATATAGTATTGTTTTAGTAAGATTTGGGGCTGAAATGCATACTTTGCAGATTGTATTTGACTAAGAGTCGATTATTCTTTTCTTCTACAATTGAGCTAGATGTTCAATGCAATTTTATATTTTGTATATATAAAAAAATATAATAAATAAAAATAAAAAAAGAAAAGATATATATATATATATACAAAATTCATATATTTTCTAGCATTAGTCATCAAAGAGGAATTTCAACTCATTTACTTTTCTTTGAGTATGCAAAATTTGAGACTATCAAGGGTTGGTGAATATGATATTTGAGGGAGTTACGAGTTTCTACCCAAGATTATTGTCTAATTTAAATGCTCCATTTCTTAATGTTCCAACTTAAATGTCTTTTCTCACACCTTCGCCTTAGCCCCATTACATCCAAACGAAAAGACCTTCGGATTATTTCTTGAGAAAAATCAGTGAGAGAGATTGGATAATTAAGCAAGTTTATGGTAGTATGCAGTCATGATTGGTTTGAGTGAATTAACCTTTGAAATTGAGAGAAACACTTAGATGAGAGATGAGATTTGTTATCTCCGAATTAATGAATGAGTTAAGAAAATCTTGATTGAAGTAAATTGCATTTATTTATTGCTGAGTATTAAAGGATTTCATCATATATACTTGAATTATAGTCAAGGTTAATTGAGATTTTAATTTATGTTATGTAAATTTGCTTGAGGACAAGCAAAGTTTTAAGTGTGGGGTAGTTGTTTTATTAGTTTTTGTCATAAAATTGCTATGTATTTATTATGATAATTATTGTTTTCATGCATTTTGGAAGTTTTAATCTGTTTATTTAGTGATTTCAACAATTTTGTAGTTTTTAATTTATCCCAGTGTTTAGATAATTTTTGTACTAGTTTTTAGTGTGATGTTTAAGTGTTTTTAGTTAATATTTCATTTGATTCTTGTTTAAAGTTTGTTTTAGGTTAAAGTGCAAAAACTCTCCTGGAAGATCAAAACAAAGAAAGAAGAGCATGTGTCAAGCAAGACATGGCCAAGCCAAATCAAGCCATTGGCCATGTCATCTCAAGGATATTTTGGCAAAACTTGACACGGTCAGGAGACACGGCCAAGCCACTGGCCGTGTATCACCTAAAGGGCAAAAACCAAAGAAACCAAGAAAGAAAGGAAATTTTGGCAGAAGCTGACACTGTCAGGTGACACGGCCAAGCCATGTGACACGGACACAAGCTTGGCCGTGTCCCATCCTAAGCCAAAGAACAAGGAAGAACCAAAGGAAAGAAACAGAAGCTGACACACCCAGGAGACACGGCCAAGCCACTAGCCGTGTCACATGACACGGCCACAAGCTTGGCTGTGTCACTCTCATCTCCAAAGAACAAAGAAGAGCAAGGAGAAACAGAAGCTGACGCACCTACATGACACGGCCAAGCCACTGGCCGTGTCACATGACACGGCCACAAGCTTGGCCGTGTCACTCTATGTGACCAAAGAAAGAAAGAAAGTGTGGATTTTTAGCAAGGGATTTGTATAAATAAGAAGATTAGGGCATCACATACACTCTTCCAGCCGTCCTATACTTCTCTTTCAGCCGTTCTTCACTTTTCTCTGAGAGTTTTTTCTCTGAAATAAAAAAGTTATCAAGGATTGATTTCACTTTCATTCAAACACTCTAGATCAAATTAGTTTTTTTCCATTGCATTAGTCTTTTAGCAAAAATCTAAGCAAGAGATTCATCAGAAGCCAAAGGAAGTTTGTAATTTGGTTTTGTTCTTAAACTCTATCTCTTAAGTTTCATTGAAATTGTATTTATGAATTCTCTATTGTCTAAATTAATTTCTTTGAATTTTAATGAGATGAATTTGTTTGATAGCATCACTATGAACTAATTGTGATCTAGTCTAGGGTTTGTATGGATCTACTATGATTTTATGAAATGGTTATTGCTCTTAACTGATTTATTTCTTTTATCCTTAATTGAATGGATTAATGTTAATATATAATTGATTGGCCACTAATTATGTATTTTAGGTATTTAGATGAAGGATTGAGAAATGAAATCTAATTCTGGAATAATTCAATTAGGGACTTAGATGAATTAGAATATAAACCTAAGGAAAAGATCATTTTGATTGTAGTAAGATTAATTTAAAAGTTTGAATGCGAGAGCTTATTTCCTTGATTTGATTAATTAAGTTACATGAAATCTGATCTTTGAAATTTAATCAGTTGAGAGGAATAGTTGTTCATACATATAAATTAGTAGAGAAGTGCAAACCCTAGGCTTTACTATTAAGTGAATCAATATATTTGTTCAGTTTCCTTTCATTATCTTAAATTCAATTCCTTTTTGTTTTCGATAGTTGTTCAACAATTTAATTTTATAAATAAAAAACTATTAATTGATAATTTGTTTATTATGATTTGATAAATAATTAGCTCATCTAGCTTCCTTATGAGACGACCTTGAGGTGTTCACCGAAATACTATAGCAGCCTCGTATACTTGTGAGTGTAGCTTTAGTATTTACCAGAGCGCAACAAGTTTTTGGCGCCGCTACCGGGGAGGCTAATTGGCGTAATTGTTTATTAGTCATATATATATTTTAAATTATTTATCATTGTTTATATTTTATTTTCTTTTTCTTTTTCTTTAAATAATTCCTTCTTTCAAAAATTTTGTTTATGCAAGGTAGGAGATCACTTGGAGGAGAGCTTTGCCCAGTTATTTCAGATATTCAAAGAGTGAAAAGGAACAGAGAAGAGTTTGAACTGTATACTGGGTTTGATACAGAGCAGGAAATTTTTTATTTTGAGTTAGATACTGCACAATCTACCAATATGGGAGACGAAAGGCAAAGAACTATGAGGGATTTTGCTAGACCTGTCAATGGGAATACCACCTCATGTATAAGATTAGCAGATGCAACAAGAAATTACGAGTTGAAGAATATCCATTACAATGTGCTGCCATCTTTCTAAGGAGTTCCGAATGAGGATCCTTTGAATTTTATCCAGGATTTCTATTCCATCCTCAACACATTTCCATTGGGATGATTAACAGAAGACCAGTTGAGGATGAGGTGCTTTCTATACACATTAAAGGATAGGGCAAAACGCTGGCTTATGATGTTGCGTAAAAATTCTTTGACAACTTGGGAACAAGTATATAACAAGTTTATGGGCAAATTTTACTCACTTCAGAAGACAGCTGAATTTAGAGGAAAAATAGCTACATTTGCTCAAATGGATGGAGAGCAATTTCATGAGGCTTGGGGCAGGTTTAAGATGTTGTTAATCCAGTGTCCACACCATCATTACCCACTTCAACTGCTGAATCAGTTTTTCCATGATGGTCTAACCCAGCAATTTCAGAATATTGTTGATAATGTAGCTGGGGGAGCTGTGGGAGAAAAGACAGCAGAAGAGACTTATGATATCTTTGAAATGTTGGGAGCTAATTCCCAATAGAAAAGTGTAAGAGATTTTTCATCCACTCAAGAAGTGTGTGGAATTTGTGGAACTTTTGGGCATGGAGCAAATATATGCTCCTCTGTGTACGAGTCTTATGGAAATGAGGTTGAGCAAGTTAACGCTATGGAGGGATATCAACCAAGGGCCCGAAATGATCCTTTCTCAAACACTTACAATCCTGGTTGGCGGAATCATCCAAACTTTTCATGGGCAACAAATAATTCCCAACAGCCTTTCCATTTGCTCCAAAGACAAAATCAACTGCCGGGGCAATCTTCAAATCAAGGGCAGCCTAAGAGAGACAGTTTGGAGGATAGTTTACATGCTTTTATCCAAGTCAGTACCAAGAATCAAGAGATGAATAACAAAAGGTTGGATTCATTGGAAGTGTCTTTCAAGAAAGTGGAGACCCAAGAGGGACAACTTGCACAACAGATGCAAATTCAACAGAAAGGAAAATTTCTGAGTCAACCTGAGCAAGCACAAGCAGTGACTGTTCTTAGAAGTGGCAAGGTAATAAATAATGGTGTTGAAAATAATTCTGTGAATGCAGGTGATCAAGAAAATGAAAAAGAAGGAGAACTAGAGGATAAGAGTGATGGAGAAAAATCAATGGAGCAATCTCCTTCAGCAAAATTACACAAGGCAAGTAATCCTTACCGGCCACCTATACCATTCCCCAGCAGATTGAAGAATGATAAACAAAATAAGCAATTTTCAGACATCTTCAACATGTTGTCTAAGGTAAGTATTAACTTACCTTTACTTGAAGCAATAAAGAATATGCCGACTTATGCCAAATTCTTCAAGGAATTGAACACAAAGAAAAAGAGGTATGAACCAAATGAAAAGGTGATAGTATCAGAGGTAGCCAGTTCTGTTTTGTAGCATAAACTGCCTCCGAAGCTAAAGGATCTTGGCAGCTTCAGAATTAAAATTACTATCTGTAATGGAAAGGGGACTGGCGGCATGTGTGATTTAAGAGCCAGAGTTAATTTGATGCCCTACTCTATGTATCTTGAATTAGAACTTGGGGAACTTAAACCTACTAAAATGATCTTGCAATTAGCTGACACATCACTTAGATTCCCGAAAGGAATTATAGAAGATGTGTTAGTTAAGGTTGGTGGGTTGATAGTGCCCATGGATTTTATGGATTTTATAGTGCCCATGGATTTTATAGTCCTATTCTACTGGGTAGGCCTTTTATGGCTACGACCAACACCTTGATTGAATTTAAAAATGGTAAATTATCAATGAATGTCTTGGGACAAATGGTTGAATTTTCTACTTTTAACACTTCTCCTATTCCTACAACTGCATTATATGAGGATTGTTCTTTAATTGATTGTATTGACGCAGTTGTTTTAGATGTTTTCTTGCAAACAAGTTCTGATAAATTGGAGCTGGCACTGACCTTAGATCGTGACTTGGATATTTTTGACTCAGAAGTAGCCAGTTGCATTGATATATTAGAAAGTGCTGAAATAGAGAAATTTGAAGAGGAACCATCATTCGAGCTCCCCTCCATCCAAAAAGAAAAGAAAAATCCTTCACTTAAGTTAGAGCTAAAAGAGTTGCCTAAAAACCTAAAATATGTGTTTTTAGGAGTTCACGACACCTTACCTGTGATAATTTCTAGCGAACTTAGTGAAAGGGAAGAGATGAGATTGGTGAGTGAATTAAAAGGATTGAAAAGAGCTATAGGATGGGGGTTGAGTGATATTAAAGGTACTAGCCCTTCAATGTGCATGCATAGAATTATCTTATAAGAGGGAGCTAAACCTGTGAGAGAGACCCAAAGGCGCCTTAACCCAAACATGAGTGAAGTAGTTAAGAAGGAAGTGCTTAAATTGCTTGATGAAGGAGTGATATACCCGACAGCCACTAATGAGTGGGTTAGCCTAGTACATGTAGTGCCTAAGAAATTAGGAATCACTGTGGTAAAAAATAAAAAGAATGAATTGGTTCCTACTAGGACTACCACTGGGTGGAGAATGTGTATAGACTATAGGAAGTTAAATAATGCCACAAAGAAAGATCATTTCCCTCTTCCTTTTATTGATCAAATGCTGGATAAACTTTCTGGACACTCACACTATTGCTTTTTGGATGGACTTTCAGGTTATTATCAGGTGGCGATAGCACCAGAGGATCAATCCAAGACCACTTTTACTTGCCCTTTTGGGAATTTTGCATTTCGGCGTATGCCCTTTGGCTTGTGCAATGTGCCTGCAACTTTTCAAAGATGCATGATGTCTGTTTTCACGGACATGATAGATGACTTCATTGAGGTATTTATGGATGATTTTTCTATTTTTTGTGACTCTTTTGATAATTGCCTCAGTAAACTTGTTCTTGTGCTCGAAAGATATATCGAATGTAATCTCACTTTGAGTTAGGAAAAAAGTCATTTCATGGTTACTCACGGTATTGTATTAGGGCATGTTATGTCTAGTAAAGGGTTTAAGGTGGATAAAGCTAAGGTAGAGTTGATTGCTAAGTTACCTCCACCTACCTCTGTTAAGGGAATAAGAAGCTTTCTAAGGCATGCAGGTTTTTACCGGAGGTTTATTAAAGATTTTTCTAAAATAAGCCAACCATTGTGTCATTTGCTTAGAAAAGATGTTCCATTTGTATTTACTGCACAATGCATGCAAGCTTTCAATTCCCTTAAGGAAAAATTGACCAGTGCACCGGTAATTGTAGCTTCTGTTTGGTCCTTACCTTTTGAAATTATGTGTGATACATCCAACCATACAGTAGGAGCTATCCTTGGGCAAAAGGTTGAGAAATTCTTGAGAATGATTTATTATGCTAGCTTGACCCTAAATAGCACACAAGTTAATTACACAACAACTGAAAAAGAAATGCTAGCTATTGTTTTTGCCTTAGATAAGTTTAGAGCTTATTTGATTGGGTCTAAAATTATTGTGCATTCAGATCATGCAGCTTTAAAATATCTTTTGACCAAACAACATGCTAAACCTCGCTTAATTAAATGGGTGCTATTATTGCAAGAATTTGATTTTCAAATCAAAGATACTAAGGGAAGTGAAAATGTTGTAGCTAATCATTTATCTAGGTTACCTTTCTTTGATGAAAATCTTGCATCTGATAGCATTCATAGAATTTTAGAAGCATTTCTTGATGAACAGTTGTTTGCGGTAATGAATTCACCATGGTTTGCAGATATTGCTAACTATCTTGCTTGTGGTATTTTGAGTTCTAACATGTCATTTTAGGAAAATAAAAGGTTTTTGCACATGAGTAAATTCTATTTCTGTGATGAACCTTACCTATTCCGGATATGCAAAGATGAGATAGTTCGCAGGTGTGTACCTGACGAAGAACAACTTAATGTTCTTCAATTTTGTCATGACCTTCACTGCGGTGGTCATTTTGGAGGGTGAAAGACTGCCGAAAAAGTGCTTCAAAGTGGATTTTATTGGCCTACTCTATTCAAAGATGCTCAAGAATATTATAAGCATTGTGACCGCTATCAAAGAGTAGGTAATATTGGAAGAAGGAATGAAATGCCCCTTCGATCTTATATTGTGGTTGAATTGTTTGATGTTTGGGGAATAGACTTCATGGGTCCTTTTCCCAAATCTTTTGGTTATGAATACATATTGGTTGCTGTTGATTATGTTTCAAAATGGGTGGAGGCAATCTCCACCTGAACTAATGATGCTAATGTGGTTGTTAAATTTGTGAAGGAATACATTCTTAGCAGATTTGGCACTCCAAGTGTAATATCCCAAAGTATACCCTAAAAGTTTTGGAATATTTATTGTTGTATTGGATTAAATAATTTAAAGTGTATATTTGATTAAGTGAAAAGATAAGAGGAAGAAGAAGTGTATATGTTATGTATATGGAGATAAAAACAATATATACAAGTCAATGGGTCTTATAAGTCAAAAGAGATATTTTTATTAATTAAATGGATTTATTTAAGTTAGTGGAAGATGATGTTAGTGGTTGAATATTATATTGTTTAAATGTATGGTGGAGAGTGATTTGGGGAAAAGTGGTTTGGTTAAAAGAGAAGAGTGTTGACTTTCTTTCTTTCCTTCTTTCTTTCATCTTCTTCTTTCATCTTCATCTTCTTCTTTTCTTCTCTTTGGCCGGCCACCCTTAGCAACCAAAGGAAAAGAGGTTTTGTTGCTTCCAAGCTCAAAAGATTGAAGGTTTTCAAGAGATCAAGTTGGAGTTTTAAGGATTTTATTCACTTTTGGTAAGTTTCCAACTTGTTTCTTAGTTTTCTTTTGAGTTTTTGTTCTTGGGTTTGTTGGATGGTTGTTGTAGATGTGTTTATGGTTATTTTGGTGTGTTTGAAGTGTTTTGTCTTAGTAACTTTGATTTTGGGGTTGTATTGAAGAGAGAAAAGGGTTGAGTTTGGTGAAAGAGGAAAGTGTGTGGATTGTGTGATTTTTGAATTGTGAATATGGTGGTGTTTGTGTTTGATGTTTGTAATTGAGTTGTTTTAAGGTTTACTCAAGTATTTTTGAGTTGTTGATGGTTTTGGTTGAGATATGTGTTGTTGATATGGCTATTGGTAGATGATTGTTGGTTGTGGCTTTGTTGATGTCGATTTCAGGGTTTTTTTCCTGACACGCCCAGGAGCACGACCATGTCTTTGGGCATGTCGTTGGTTCAATTTTCTGGGTTGGTGACACGAGCAGTGACACGCCCATGCCACTAAGCGTGTCATAGCTTCTGTGATGTAGTAGCATTGACACGGCCAGTGACACGCCCATGTCACTGAGCATGTCATAGCTACTGTGTTGTTGGAGGATTGACACGGCCAGTGACATGCCCATGTTACTGAGCGTGTCAAAGCTTCTGTGTTGTGTGTTTAGGGCACGATCAGGGACACGCTCGTGTTGTTGAGTGTGTCAAGTGTAGAGTTTGCCCTAGATAGTTCTCTTTCTTATTTTTTTCTTGTGTATCTCTAAGTGAGTGTGTATGATCACCTTTGGATTAGGTTTTGAAGAGAGTTGAGCTACCTTTATTCAAGTGTTGAGAGTTATCTTGGAAGAGGAAGTGGATAGAGTGGTGTTGTTGCTTTAAGAGGTAAGTACAAACTTTGAATGATTGCATACATTTATATGACATTGGGACTTAACACATTTAGTTAAAAATGTGTTAAGTTACTTGATACATTGTTGATGAATGAGTTATATGTTGTGATATGCATAATGTGAATTTTATTGAGTTCTAGGTTTGGCGGCATGCCTATAAATTGCTGGACAGGTGAAAAGACCGGGTTGTAAGCCGAGTCCAGCTGAAAAATGTGAAATATGATGTTTTTGAGGTGAAAAGACCAGGTCGTAAGCCTTAAAAACTATAATAGTCTAGCCGGGTTGAGGACCAAGATACTGGGGCCCTAGGGTCTAGTCGGGTTGAGGCCCAAGAGACTGGGTCTGTTACAATCCATGGATATATATTGCCTACGAGGCTAGACACATGGTGTCATTATGGACCAAAGCAGTAACTCTGAACTTTGAATAGCATATTAGATCCTTTTTGGGCCCATGCTTGTCCTTGCTTTAATGTGAATTATGAAATGTGATGCAAGTGATTAACATGTTGAGATATAATGCTATGAGTTGATATATTCATATATATATATATATATATATATTGCGCATGAGCATCGTATTGATCTATATTGAATCAAAGTTTGTACCACTAAGCTTTCTGCTTAGCGCGATTGTGGTTCATCGCGCAGGTGAAAGGGTAGATCCGGTTGTGCCTGAGAGCTCGTCTAGACCAAGTTGAGTCTAGGCTTGAGTTTGTGAGAGCAGTGTTGAGTTGTGGACATCAAGATCAGAGACGAACTACCAACATGTATAAACTTCATATTTTTGTACTTATTGATTTTGATTTAAACATACATATTTTTCGCTGCTTAATTAACAAATATTTTGAACATACTGTTTTAGATAAGCTTTTGGGTACTAATGTTATATATATATATATGTATTTTAACAAAGAAATATTTTCTCTATTACTATTTATAAAATAGGTTAAATGTTTTAAGTTTATTCGGATTGACTTATGATGCTTATATGTTAAAGATTAAAGTTTGGTTTATTTAAAATGAACCGTGGCACCCCTTTATCCGGTATACGTATATCGCATGTTGTGTGGGTGTATGCGGTGTGCGTATATGGGGTACGAGGGTGTTACAGCTGTTTTGGTATCAGAGCCTAGGTTTGAGGTTCTCAACCTAGGTGAATTGTAAGAAAAAGGAAATTTTGATTTTAAAATATGATTTTTAAATAAGACACATGCATTGGCACTGGTAGTTTCTGATCTTTGATGGGGTATTTTTTGCTGTGTTTTTAGATATAGGTAGTGATGGCGTCTCAGTCACGTCAATCTGTAGAAGGTAGCGCTGAGAGTGTAGCTCCTGTTGAGAGAAGAGATGGAGCTAGGGTTGAGTTATCTGGTGAGGCACCTGCTCTTGTGCTAGAGAGACTGTGAGCGGGGATTTTCGCCCCCCCACTCCCGGTGGAATGGTTCTTGCGACTTCGACACTGTTTAGGCTCGGGGCCTTAGAGAACACGGACCTAAGTCCGGAGAAAATGGAGTCGCCACCCGAACGGGCCTGGAAAAAGAAAGGGGTGGATGACTCGATTCCTAAGCAATTCCCAACCCCCTAATGGGTTCGGAAAGTTGGGTAAGTGTGGGGAAAGTGAGAAATGGCCCAGCACCCCCACAACGCCCGGTTCATTGGAACCGGCCTCCTTTATAGGTCTTAATATTATAAAATTCTTTAATTATAATAACATTATCCATACTACACACAATAATTAAAAGAAAGCATCAATATATTAAAATCAAAGCAATGTCAAAACAAAGCAAATAAATGGACACCCATCCAAGGATGGAAATATGTCCTTACATCACATGCCTAAATAGGACACCCACCAAAAGGTAGAAACATGCCCTTTACATAGGTTCTAAAATAGAAAAAGCAAATTAAATTATATGATGTTTAACCAATGAGGTACCCACCAAGTGGAAACATACCTCTTACAACTTTTGGAAATCTAAATTAATTGATAAAAGTAAATAATCATTCATCATAAATAAATCATTCATCAAAGCTATTAATCAAAATAGAAAATAAACATCCATCCATGATAAATTAAATAAATCAAGTATTGAAATTAAATAAAATAAAGCATAAGAAATAAATCAAAGCATAATCAAGTATGGAATTGAATAAAGCAAATAAAAGTCCAATTATGGCTACTGTGACTTTTTATGGAATTAAAATAAATTAGGGTTTTATGTTTTAAAGGGTTGGTAAGACTCTTTGATTAACAAAATTAAGGCTTGAATGATGATATCATGAAACTAGGGTTTTAAACACTTTAAAATACTTTAATTTGTGATTTTTGGTTATTGGGTTCCTAAGCTACTGTGTAAAATTTAGGTTTTTATGTTTCTATGTTTTTTAATGTTTTAAAAGGATTAGGGTTCATAAAAATTAGGGTTTAAGATTTTAAAAGGGTTAGTGTTCATTATTTTGGGTTTAAAAGTTGAATTTTGGATTTTAGGATTTAGAAGTAGGGTCACGGGTGGTGAATAATTTTTAGGGTTTTAGAAATCAATTTAATATTTTATGGAATTTTATGAATTTAAACAAGTGAATTAAAGTTTTTATAACTAGAAAAGATGTTTTAGAAGACTTTTTGAATGAAATAGAACCTACTTTAAGATTTTAAAAGAAGCAAAATTTACATCTTAGTTTTGTTGAAAAATATGTTCAATTAGAGTTTTAAGGGTTTTAGGAAGAAAAAATAACAATTTTAAGCCTTTTGGAAGATAAACCGACGAAATAAGGTTTTTTTTTTTTTTTTGCTTTAGAAAAACTAAATTAAAGTTCAAAGGTTTTTAATTTTGATTTCATAGATTTGTTACTATGTAAAAAAAAACAATTAAAGAAAATTAATTAACACGTACCTTCTTTTGATGATTTCTCCAAAAACTATTCTTCTTGGATGAACTAGCTCCAAAGACAAGCTTTTTCTGCCTTTGAATCCTCTAAATTGTGCTACTGCTGTTCTAGAAAAAAGTTGAATTGAATTTCTTCTTTTCCTTCCTTGATTTGGTTTCAAATTTTCCAAACTCCTCTTGGATTTTTGCCTCCCCTTTTTTAATTGTCTTTGGTCCTTATTTATAATTATTTAAGGTTGTTTATTCCTAATTAGTTAAGGTAAGTAATATTAATATAAAAAAAAAAGAAACCAAAACCTAATTGGATTAGGTTTCAAAAAATATGCGTCGGAAAATTTGCGCTGCCGAAAAAAACTGCTGCGGAAAAACTACGCTGGCGAAAAAATCTGCTGCGGCTGGCGGCAGCAGCGCGCGCGGAGCGGGCCCGTAAGCTATTTCGCATGCAGAAAATTTTTGCGTGCGAAATAGCCCAGCTATTTTGCAGGCAGAAAATTTCTGCGTGCGAAATAGCACAGTGATTTCGCCCGCAAGAATTTCCTGCGGGCGGAATGCCCATGGGCTCGTGCGATAATTTTTTTCGACTCCGATTTTTATTTTTATTTTTATTTTTTGACTTTTATTTGTTTATTTCTATTTTTTATTAATAAAAATTAGATACTAAAGTAAAAATTATTTAATAAAAATTATTTTAGACTAAATAAAACTTATTGGACCAGATTGGGTCAAAAATTGAGGGTCTACAGTTTGCCCCCTGCTTGAATGATCTGAAACCTTAGTGAAAGAGAGTGAAAAGCAATAAGACTTAATTTTTGATGAAATGATTGAGGTTTTGGGTTCTGGACCCGGTTCGAGTTCTGGACTCAAGGATAATTCTAGGTTCTGGACCTAAGGAAAATTTGGGTTCTTGACCCGGTTCGAGTTCTGGACTCAAGGATAATTCTAGGTTCTGGACCTAAGAAAATTTGGGTTTTGGACCCGATTCGAGTTCTGGACTCAAGGATAATTCTAGGTTCTGGACCTAAGGAAAATTTGGGTTCTGGACCCGGTTCGAGTTCTGGACTCAAGGATAATTCTGGGTTCTCGACCTAAGGAAAATTTGGGTTTTAGACCCGGTTCGAGTTCTAGACTCAAGGATAATTCTAGGTTCTAGACCTAAGGAAAATTTGGGTTCTGGACTCAAGGATAATTCTAGGTTCTCGACCTAAAGAAAATTTAGATTCTGGACCCGGTTCGAGTTCTGGACTCAAGGGAGATTCTAGGTTCTGGACCTAAGGAAAATTTTGGGTTCTGGACCTGAGAGATTTGGATACACGATCCTAAACTAGACTTGGATACTCAATCCTATCTAGATTCGGATACTCGATCCTAAACTGGATTTGGATACTCGATCCTAACTGGATTTGGACACTCGATCCTAAACTGGATTGGGATATTCGATCCTAAATGTATTGGGATACTCGGCCCTAAATTGATTTGATTTGAGTACTTGGACCTGAGATTGATTTAATTTGGGTACTTGGACCCAAGATTGATTTGATTTGGGTACTTGGACCCGAGAATGGGTACTTGGACCTGAGAATGGGTAATTGGACCCGAGCTTGGGTACTTGGACCCGAGAATGGGTGCTTAGACCCGAGATTGAGTTTGACTATCCTTTTATCATTTGAGAAGTCTGTCTGCTCCGGCTGTTTTATGCATTGTGATTCTTCACCATCAAAATGGATCTTCATCCTTTGAGATCAGGTCTTCACCCTTAAAAATGGATCTTCATCTTTTGAGATTGGGTCTTCACCCTTGAAAATGGATCTTCATCCTTTGAGATCGGGTCTTCACCCTTGAAAATGGATCTTCATCCTTTGAGATCGGGTCTTCACCCTTGAAAATGGATCTTCATCCTTTGAGATCGGGTCTCCACAATTGAAAATGGATCTTCATCCTTTGAGATCGGGTCTCCACCCTTGAAAATGGATCTTCATCCTTTGAGATCGTGTCTTCACCCTTGAAAATGGATCTTCATCCTTTGAGATTGGGTCTTCACCCTTGAAAATGGATCTTCATCCTTTGAGATCGGGTCTTCTTTGTTCTTTGAAGATGGGAGTGACATGGCCAGTGGCTTGGCCGTGTCCCCTGGGTGTGTCAGCTTCTGTGTTTTTTCTTTGGTTCTTCTTTATTCTTGGCTTAGGATGGGACACGGACAAGCTTATGGCTATGTCATGTGACACGTCTAGTGGCTTGGCCGTGTTGCCTGCCAGTGTCACCTACTGCTTCCCTTCTCTCTTTGCTTGGTCTTTCTTGGCTTTACCCTTTAGGTGAGACACGACCAGTGGCTTGGCCGTGTCTCCTGCCCGTGTCATGTTCTGCCAAGATTTCCTTTGAGGTGGCATGGCCAAGCTTGATTTGGCTTGGCCATGTCTTACTTGATCCATGTTCTTCTTTCCTTGTTTTGATCTTCCAAGGGAGTTTTTGCACTTTAACCACTTTTCCCTTGCAACTGCTTTTCCTTTTTTCTCCAATTTTGATTGGATCTTATATCCTCTCCTTGCCCCCCCCCCCAAGGATTTTTTCTTTCATGCAAGCTTTGATTGATGTTTTTCTTGTCTAGTTCTTTGCATAAGCACGCATTTCTTCTCTTTGCAAAGTGACTGGGGCTTCCACAAGCGAATAGGCTTTCCATGCCCCCTTGATTCAATATCTTCTTTTGATTCTTTAATTCGCAGGGTGTTTGTTGTTCATTAAGACAAGAAAGTGTGATGTAATATGCTCATGTATGCATGATATGCAAGAATAATACTTACAATCATTCCATCGACTCACAGACCGAGGTGATTAGCAGAAGTGTTCTCATTGGTTCCTTTTTGACGCTCGTTCAAGTCTTGCATTGAAATGATCAAAAGCTTTGCATTTGGCTTTTATCTTTAAGATGTTGAAAACATGAGTGGTGGAGACCCTAAGCAGCAGAGTCAGGGATGTATCCATTTCAAACTATGTTTCAGCTTGTCAGTTGGTAGTTTCTTCATGACCTTGCCAATAATCAATTCAACATACTTCCCTTAACTTGAAGGCTTTGTATGACAAAACACTTTTTTTTTTTAATTTTGATTTTGAAATCAAATGTTGGCTTTGCCAAATTGTTGTCAATGTACCTCAGGACTTGATTTTTCCAAATTAATATATCTATAACATGACAACCCTAGTTACCGTACTAAACTCGGGAATCATTTCTATTTAAGCAAGAACTGTTGCACTTCAGATAGGCACATACACATTGCTTGGCCAAAGGTCTCATTTGAGTTTAAATATTGTCTATCTCATATGCATGCTTATCCAAACTATCTCCACTAATAGACTCTACCTACCAAGAGAGATCAACAGGTCTTTGATAGGCTTGAAACGGGGTGTATAAGGGACATGGGTTAAAGTGGAGGCCATTTTGAGATTGGAGCTGATGTGACACAATGAAAAAACCCTCACACTACAAATTTCTTGTTTGAACTTTAGGCAATTGGGAGCAATCTTGCTAGTCTCTAAATTCTTTTTATCTTCTTGACATTAATCTGGATCTTGATTGGGATAGTCTTTGCCCTTGCAAAAAGTTTGGTTCCCAGATTTGTTTCTTTTCTTCTTCTCCCTTTTCTTTCTTTTTATTTTTCTTACTCTTCCTTCTTCTTTCTCTTTCCTTACTCTTCCCTTTCTTTTATCATTTTGTCCTTCTTTCTTGTAGGACTATCTGGTACAGAACTTTCAAGAACTGGATGGTCTTCCTCCTTTTTTTCCAATTTTGATTTAATCTGTGATTGGGTTGGATCAATTCCAGTAAAAATGTCTTTATGAACCAAATGGAAGCCTTTTATTATCTTAGGTAAAAGAGAACTCAGTTGGCTTTTTGAACCATTTTGGTTTTTCTCTTTTTTCTTTTCTTTCTCTTTTTTTCTTTTCCTTTTTTTTCTCTTTTATCTTTCTTTTCTTTGTTTCCTTTTCTTCTTTTTTTTGTTTTGTTTTGTTTTGTTGTTTTCTTTTTTTTTTTTTGGTTCTAGCTCTAAAAGAGTTGTCTTGTTTGTACCAACTTGGGCTTCCAATAATGGATGAGTGGAGTAACATAAATCTTCTTTAATAGGGATAAATCATTTGTTACTCCGATGTTGTCTTGATATATTGGAAATATTTAAGGAAACTTCAACTACCCTTATGGTCTTGAGAACTTCAACTATCTTCATAGTCTTGAAAACTTCAACTATCCTCATAATCTTGACTAATCATTGCTTTCTTTGATCTTCTTGTCTCTCCACCTTAGTGATCATAAGATTTGTCAAAAGTATCACAACAGCTCAGGGTAGGTTGTTGGGGTTTGTAAGCCAATGAAAAGAAAGCTAAAATTTTATGAAGGCTCAAAGGGACAACTTGGGATTGATAATTAATAGGGTGGATACTAGTTGTTGGCTAATCAAACAATGCCTAGATCATTTCTCTCTTAACTAAGCAGAGTTGCAATTTCACCTCGAAAGTTTGTCAACGTATGTTCTAAGACTGACTAGGACCCAGACAAGGTAATTATGCAGGAGCCCTCTCTAAGTAAGCATACACAACTCAATGTTATAGAGCAATTCCCTCATCTAGTAAAGTCATTCGAGTCGTGATGAACAAATATATTAATTCATGAATTATCAAGCTAGATTCCTCATCGGTTGAGCATCAAAATGAACAAAGACCAACAAAATTTTTGATGAAAGTAATTTATTCAAGCAACTTTAAATTTGAAAAAAATAAGATTGTTCCAATTTAATATTAAAGAAAGTAAAATTAAAAAGCAATATTCAAGCTAAGGAAAGTTCATTGAGTTAGACTTCTTTTCCCTTCACATCTTCAATATTTCCATCTTGAAAGGATGATAAAACAAAATCTTCTTCCAATCCTTTTCCCACCATGAAGGTTGCCGGTGGAGGTACTTTATTGAACCTTGGTAATGGATTATCTTTGGTGTTGGGCTTATCTGGCTCGGGTAGCTTGCCACTATCGATTAGGTCTTGGATCTCATGCCTTAATCGGGTACATCTATCAGTCTCATGTCCTTGAGTCTGATGAAATTGACAAAAAGCCTTAGTATCAAATTTTGGGGGTAATGGACTAGGTAAAGGTCGAGGAGGCAATGGTTGCAACAACCCTTTCTTTTGTAGCTTGTCGAAGACCCAAGACAAAGGCTTCCCCAGATTTGAAAACTGCCTTCTATTTGCTTGACCAGTTGTATTGACATCGACTTCTTTTTGTGTGCTTTGATTGCCCGACTGGTAGTTCCCTTTCTCATTCCTTCTCATTGAAAAGTAATTCTTCTCCCTTTCCCACTCTTCAATTTGTAGACCAGCTTGGAGAAGATCTTTGAAATCATGGATGAGTGTATGAGACATTCTGTCATGAAGATTAGGTAACACCCCTCTCATAATCATCCTTATTTGATCGGATTCATCGGGCCTCTTCTTGAGTAAAGCGGCCTTGTTTCTCCATCGCTTCACATAGTCCACAAAATTCTCATTTGGCCTTTGCCTAATGGACTCCACTTCCATTAAGGTAACTTCTAACTCAACATTATATCCATATTGTTGGATGAAGGCTTTGTAAAGTAGATCCCAACTCTTTTGTGTTCCATCATCTAAGGTATTGAATCAGTTTTGGACAACAGGGTCCAATGAGAGCATAAAGTACCTTAAGGTTTGAGCCTTAGTAGCTCAAGCAGACTGCATGGCAGTGATATACTGCTTCACATGGAGATGAGGATTTTCGGTGCCATTGTACTTAGCAAAGGAAGGCATCTTGAATTTATAAAGGACCTCTTCATCTTGTTCAAATAGTTTGTCGATCTCATACATCTCTTCGGTTTTCAGCTTCTTCTCAAATTTCTTTTCTAAATTAGTAATCATCTTTTCAACATTGGATGTCTCGGTCTTTTTAATAGTTGCTTTCTCACCAACCTTTGGTTCTTTCCTCTTTTCTTAAACATCTTGGTAGTATTGAGCCCAATCATCATCATCATCAATGATCACCTTTTCATCATCAAAAACCACTTCACTAACTTTGGTCTTCCCTTTGTCCTTTGGTTTCTTAGTGCTAGCAGATGCCTCGGCATGGTTCTCTAAGATTGCAGTCAACTGGTTCTTCATGGTCTCAGCTAGGGCCTCTTTGATTTCTTCCATCTTGGCATTGAGGGCCTCATCCACCATCCTTTGAATTTGTTCGGGCTCCATTGTTTTAAGTGAGCATGTGATTGAGTCGTTGCTAGATACTTCATCTCCGGCGTAGGTCAGATTGTTGTAAGCTTTAGAACTATCATAATCCAGGACTGTGAGCCAGAGAGGATCAATGATATGAGATGCAAATGTATGCATGCATGCACAAACAAATCAATAAATAAGGATAAATAGGACGTTCCTTCCAACCTTATCACATCCACACACGAATGGTGAGTCTCTTTTCCTAGGTATATGGTTAACAAAATACCAACATCGGGTACCTTGCTTTCGAATAATTCCCTCGGACATTTCAACCAATAGTTATATTTTCGAAAATGGAAATCAATCCATGATAATTCCCATTAATTAGGTTTTAATCCATTCAACCAACTAAAGTAGCTTTTATGCTTTGTTGGATTAAAACGAAATTAAGAGGTTTATTATAGATAGATTTCTCACTTGAAAAAGGTAACTAATGTTTCATGCCAAAAACAAGCCCATGATTAATTTATTCTTAGTGTAAACTAGGCCCACAATTGATTTTTGGTATTTCATAATTGACCTAAATATTTTTGATAGCTCTTTGTAAAAAATGGTTGGGTAAAAATAGTTTTGTTTCTAAACCCATTGTAAAATAATTTAGAAAAATGGATTTTGGGCTTAGTATTTGGGCCATGTGCCAAAGAATTTTTTATTTGTTTTTAGAAAAGTCTTATGTCCAAAGACAACTTGAAAAAATTTTGAAAATAGCTTTGATCTTTTGGACTTTAAAGAAAAGTTGAGATTACAATAAACTTAGGTCATATTAGAAAAAGAACAAACCAAATAAGCCATGATTTAGACTAAGATAAACTAACCATAGTCAAACAACATGCATTTCGGGTAAAACCTAAGGAAAGTAACTAGGCCAATTACATGAGCTTTAGTCTTTGGGTTAAAAGGCTTAGGTTCCCATAGCAAGTATATACCAAACGGTACGAGGCTATGAGTGGTTATGCCATGCTCGATCTCCATACCTTGAGTGAAAGTATGGTATCCCTTACATAACACAACAGGGGTAACACGGGCGTCCTAACTCACGCACACAATGCAATCTAATATGATGCAATGGATAATATCATTATAAGAAAGAAAACAATAATATAAAGACCAATGGAATCAACTTCTCTTATCCCAAGTGGAGTCACCACTGTGAGCGGGGATTTTCGCCCCCACTCCCGGTGGAATGGTTCTTGCGACTTCGGCACTGTTTAGGCTCGGGGCCTTAGAGAACACGGAGCTAAGTCCGGAGAAAATGGAGTTGCCACCCGGACGGGCCGGGAAAAAGAAAGGGGTGGATGACTCGATTCCTAAGGAATCCCCAACCCCCAATGGGTTCGGAAAGTTGGGTACGTGTGGGGAAGGTAAGAAATAGCCCAGCACCCCCACAACGCCCGGTTCATTAGAACCGGCCTCCTTTACAGGTCTTAATATTATAAAATTCTTAAGTATAATAACATTATCCATACTACACATAATAATTAAAAGAAAGAATCAATATATTAAAATCAAAGCAATGTCCAAACAAAGCAAATAAATGGACACCAATCCAAGGATGGAAACATGTCCTTACATCACATGCCTAAATAGGACACCCACCAAAAGGTAGAAACATGCCCTTTACATAGGTTCTAAAATAGAAAAAGCAAATTAAATTATGTGATGTTTAAACAATGAGGTACCCACCAAGTGGAAACATACCTCTTACAACTTTTGGAAATCTAAATTAATTGATAAAAGTAAATAATCATTCATCATAAATAAATCATTCATCAAAGCTATTAATCAAAATAGAAAATAAACATCCATCCATGATAAATTAAATAAATCAAGTATTGAAATTAAATAAATTAAAGCATAAGAAATAAATCAAAGCATAATCAAGTATGGAATTGAATAAAGCAAATAAAAGTCCAATTATGGCTACTGTGACTTTTTATGGAATTAAAATAAATTAGGGTTTTATGTTTTAAAGGGTTGGTAAGACTCTTTGATTAACAAAATTAAGGTTTGAATGATGATATCATGAAACTAGGGTTTTAAACACTTTAAAATACTTTAATTTGTGATTTTTGGTTATTGGGTTCCTAAGCTACTGTGTAAAATTTAGGTTTTTATGTTTTTATGTTTTTTAATGTTTTAAAAGGATTAGGGTTCATAAAAATTAGGGTTTAAGGTTTTAAAAGGGTTAGTGTTCATTATTTTGGGTTTAAAAGTTGAATTTTGGATTTTAGGATTTAGAAGTAGGGTCACGGGTGGTGAATAATTTTTAGGGTTTTAGAAATTAATTTAATATTTTATGGAATTTTATGAATTTAAACAAGTGAATTAAAGTTTTTATAACTAGAAAAGATGTTTTAGAAGACTTTTTGAATGAAATAGAACCTACTTTAAGATTTTAAAAGAAACAGAATTTACATCTTAGTTTTATTGAAAAATATGTTCAATTAGAGTTTTAAGGTTTTTAAGAAGAAAAAATAACAATTTTAAGCCTTTTGGAAGATAAACCAAAGAAATAAGGTTTTTTTTTGCCTTAGAAAAACTAAATTAATTAACACATACCTTCTTTTGATGATTTCTCCAAAAACAATTCTTCTTGGATGAACTAGCTCCAAAGACAAGCTTTTTTTTCCTTTGAATCCTCTAAATCGTGCTACTGCTATTCCAAAAGAAAGTTGAATTGAATTTCTGCTTTTCCTTCCTTGATTTGGTTTCAAATTTTCCAAACTCCTCTCGGATTTTTGCCTCCCCTTTTTTAATTGCCTTTGGTCTTTATTTATAATGGTTTGAGGTTGTTTATTCCTAATTAGTTAAGGTAAGTAATATTAATAAAAAAAAGAAATCAAAACCTAATTGGATTAGGTTTCAAAAAATTTGCATCGGAAAATTTGCATTGTTGAAAAAAACTGCTGCGGAAAAACTGCGCTGGCGAAAAAATATGCTGCAGCTGGCTGCGGCAGCGCTCGCGGAGTGGGCCTGTAAGCTATTTTGCAGGCAGAAAATTTCTACGTGCAAAATAGCACAGTGATTTCGCCCGCAGGAATTTCCTGCGGGCGAAATGCCCACGGGCCCGCGCGACAATTTTTTCGTCGCTGATTTTTTCGACTCTGATTTTTATTTTTTGACTTTTATTTGATTATTTCTATTTTTTATTAATAAAAATTAGATACTAAAACAAAAATTATTTAATAAAAATTATTTTGGACCAATTAGACAACAAAAATTATTTTAGACTAAATAAAACCTATTAGACCGGATTGGTCAAAAATTGAGGGTATACAGAGACCCGCTGCTGATGAGATTCTGCCAGTTTGGTTACGACATATGGTAGATTTGTTGAGGCAGGCTCCAGTGCAGCAGCCGCCACCGCAACCACAGCCACAAGTACCGGTGAGGCAGTATGATAAATTAAGAAAATTCGGAACTGAGGACTTCTTCGGTACTACAGATCCTGCTGTAGCTGAGCAGTGGTTGGATAGAGTTCAGAGGCTATTATCCAGTTGCAAGCCACTCCTGAAGAGAAGTTTGATTATGCTAGATCTCTTCTGCAGAGAGATGCGTATGATTGGTGGAAGATGGTTCCCCATGCCATGGATGATCCACTGACTTTGTCTTATGGTGATTTTCTGCGGGAGTTTGAGCAGAAGTATACTCTGAGGGAGTATAGGATGCTAAGAAGATGGAGTTTCTGAATCTGAGGCAGGATAACCGGACGGTGATAGAGTATGAGATAGAGTTCATCTGATTGAGTCATTATGCAGGTGAAATTATTTCAGATGAGATTGATCGGTGCAAGAGATTTGAGGAGGGGTTGAGGCCCTCTATTATGTGTATTGTTGCTGGTTCTCGGTATCAGGATCTTTCCTAGCTTGTTGCAGTGGCCCAGAGTGTTGAGAGAGCACAGACTATTGCAGCAGCTGCTACTGAGGAAGAGACCATAGTTAGGATACCCCAGTTTGAGGCAGGGTCTTCATCTGCAAAGAGAGGCCGAGGAGGTCATTTTTAGAGGTTCAGTCGGGGCCAGAGGCAGCCTGTTAGGTCAGTACCACATCAGAGGCAAAGATTGAGACCTATAGTTTTTGTGGCTAGTGCATCGACCCCAGTGGCTCAGAGGTCTACTCCACCTACATTTGTCCATTGCGGTAGGATACATGGGGGTGTTTGTTGGAAAATTGGTGGACCAGCTGTGTGTTTTAGATGCGGGTCGCCTGACCATTTCATCAGAGATTGTCCTGAGCTACAGGAGGATAGGCAGGCAAATTCTGTAGTTTCTTGACTTAGTGTGAGAGGAGGTTGAAGTGGTAGAGATTTCAGTAGAGGTGGTAGACCAGATGAGGCTAGGCCATCTCAGCGAGTGTTTGTGATGCAGAGGCAGCCGGATGCTTCAGTCGTCATTGCGGGTACATTTTCTTTATTTGGCATTTCAGTTCTTGCTTTGATTGATCCAGGATCTACTCATTCATATATAAGTGTATCCATCTTGCCTATGTCTGAATTGCATTCTGAGTCCCTAGGATTTGGTGTCTTGGTGACAAATCCTTTGGGGCATAGTGTTGTGGTGAGTAAGGTGCACCGAGATAGTCCAGTTGTTATTCAGGATGAAGAGTTTCTTGGTGATTTCATTGAAATGCCTTTTAAGGAGTATGATTTGATCTGGTTGTCTAAGCATGGAGCTATAGTAGATTGTCAGAAGAAGTGTGTTACCCTGAGACCGGTGATGGTAGAGATGTGATGGTATCTAGTGAGCAGAGACAACATGCATCCAGGTTTGTTTCAGCTGTTGCAACTAAGAGGTTGATTCGGAAGGGATGTGAGGCTTATCTTGCTCATGTTGTAGATACCAGAGTAGTGGTTTCTCAAATTGATAGTATACCCACAGTTGCTGAATTCCCAGATGTGTTTCCTGGGGAGTTGCCAGGGTTACCTCTTGAGAGAGAGGTTGAGTTTGGTATCGATTTGTTGCCTGGTACCACTCCCATCTCTATTACTCCCTATCGAATGGCACCTGCTGAGTTGAGAGAGTTGAAGGTGCAGTTGCAGGAGTTGTTGGATAAAGGGTTTGTTCGCCCTAGTGTGTCTCCGTGGGGAGCTCTTGTTTTATTTGTGAAGAAGAAGGATGGTACTTTGAGATTGCGCATTGATTATAGGCAATTGAATAAAGTGGCCATCAAGAACAAGTATCCTTTGCCTAGAATAGATGATCTCTTTGATCAGTTGAAGGAGATGTTGACTCAAGCTCTTGTTCTTACCTTGCTTGTGGAAGATAAACCATATGTGATTTATAGTGATGCTTCACATAATGGTTTAGGATGTGTTTTGATGCAAGAGGGTAGAGTCATAGCTTATGCTTCTCGGCAGTTGAGGCCGCATGAGTTGAATTACCCGACGCATGATTTGGAGTTAGCAGCTATAGTTTTTGCTTTGAAGATTTGGCGACACTACTTGTATGGGGAGAAGTGTTTCATCTATATGGATCATAAGAGTTTGAAATACTTGGGTGTTCAGAGAGATCTGAATCTTCGGCAGAGATGTTGGTTGGAGTTGATCAAAGACTACGACTGTTTGATTGATTATCATCCTGGTAAGGCAAATGTTGTTGCTGATGCCTTGAGTCGGAAGTGTTTGGCAGGTTTGACAGCTTATTCACTCTTGTTGCTTGTTGAGTTGAGAGCGTTGCATGCTAGTTTTGAATCATGTGATGATGGTGCTTTACTGGCTCAGTTGCAGTTGAGGCTAGTCTTGTTGGATCAGATTAAAGAGGCTCAATTGGTTGATGAGAAAATTCAGAAAGTTGTGTCAGAATGCCAAAAAGGAGAGAGCTGAGATTTTCTTATGAGAGATTATGGCAGCCTTTGGTTAAGATAGATGTGTGTTCCTAATGATGCAAGATTGAGAAAGATTATTTTGGAAGAAGCACATCAATCAATTTTTGCTATACACCCTGGGAGTACTAAGATGTATCATGATTCAAAGCAACATTATTGGTGGTCAGGTATGAAGAGGGATATAGCGGAGTTTGTATCCAAGTGTCTCACTTGTCAGAGATTGAAGGCTGAGCACCAAGTTCCAACAGGGTTGCTTCAACCTTTATCAGTGCCTGAATGGAAGTGGGAGCATGTAACACTGGATTTTGTGACTGGTTTTCCGTTGACTCAGAAGAAGCATGATGCAATTTGGGTGATTGTTGATCGGTTGACGAAGGCAGCTCATTTCCTTCTAGTTTGGATGGACTATTCTCCTAAGAAGTTGGCTGAGTTGTATATCAAAGAGATAGTGAGATTGCATGGAGTCCCAATTTCTTTAGTGTCTGATCGAGATCCCCGGTTTACTTCAAGGTTTTAGAAGAGTTTGCATGCTGCTTTGAGTTCTCGATTACACTTTAGCATTGCTTTTTATCCGCAGACAGATGGGCAGTAAGAGAGAGTGATACAGATTTTAGAGGACATGTTGAGAAGCTGTATCATTGATTTCTCTGGAAGTTGGGACAAATTCTTGCCATTGTTGGAATTTGCTTACAACAATAGTCATCAGTCCAGTATTAGAATGGCACCATTTGAGGCATTGTATGGTAGAAGATGTAGGACGCCTCTATGTTGGAATGAGGTTGGAGAATGTAGGTTGGTTGGTCCCGATTTGATTAAAGAAATAGAAGAGAATGTGAAAATAATTCGGGATCGGTTGAAAGCAGCCTCAGATCGGCAGAAGTCCTATTCAGATTTGAAGAGGAGAGACATAGAGTTTGATGTTGGAGATAAAGTATTTTTAAAAGTGTCTCCTTGGAAGAGAATTTTGAGATTTGGCCGCAAAGGGAAGTTAAGTCCTCGTTTCATTGGACCTTATGAGGTACTGGAGAGAGTTGGACCAGTGGCTTGTTCAACTAGCTTTGCCTCCTGAGTTGGATAAAATTCACAATGTCTTCCATGTATCTATGCTACGAAGGTACAGGTCAGACCCATCTCATGTTTTGTTAGTGGAATCCATTGAGGTGAGTCTGGATCTGACATTTGAAGAAGAACCAGTGGTCATTTTAGCACATGGAGTGAAAGAGTTGAGACATAAGATAGTGCCAATTGTGAAGGTTCTTTGGAAGAATCATGGTAGAGAAGAGGCAACTTGGGAGAGTGAGCAAGCGATGCGAGATCAGTATCCTCAATTATTCCAGACTTGAGATCAGGTAATTTCGAGGACAAAATTATTTTATAGAGGGGGAGAATTGTAATATCCCAAAGTATACCCTAAAAGTTTTGGAATATTTATTGTTGTATTGGATTAAATAATTTAAAGTGTATATTTGATTAAGTGAAAAGATAAGAGGAAGAAGAAGTGTATATGTTATGTATATGGAGATAAAAACAATATATACAAGTCAATGGGTCTTATAAGTCAAAAGAGATATTTAGATTAATTAAATGGATTTGTTTAAGTTAGTGGAAGATGATTTTAGTGGTTGAATATTATATTGTTTAAATGTATGGTGGAGAGTGATTTGGGGAAAAGTGGTTTGGTTAAAAGAGAAGAGTGTTGACTTTCTTTCTTTCCTTCTTTCTTTCATCTTCTTCTTTCATCTTCATCTTCTTCTTTTCTTCTCTTTGGCTAGCCACCCTTAGCAACCAAAGGAAAAGAGGTTTTGTTGCTTCCAAGCTTAAAAGATTGAAGGTTTTCAAGAGATCAAGTTGGAGTTTTAAGGATTTTCTTCACTTTTGGTAAGTTTCCAACTTGTTTCTTGGTTTTCTTCTGAGTTTGTGTTCTTGGGTTTGTTGGATGGTTGTTGTAGATGTGTTTATGGTTATTTTGGTGTGTTTGAAGTGTTTTGTCTTGGTAACTTTGATTTTGGGGTTGGATTGAAGAGAGAAAAGGGATGAGTTTGGTGAAAGGGGAAAGTGTGTGGATTGTGTGATTTTTGAGTTGTGAATATGGTGTTGTTTTTGTTTGATGTTTGTAATTGAGTTGTTTTAAGGTTTACTCAAGTATTTTTGAGTTGTTGATGGTTTTGGTTGAGATATGTGTTGTTGATATGGCTATTGGTAGATGATTGTTGGTTGTGGCTTTGTTGGTTTCGATTTTAGGGTTTTTGGCCTGACACGCCCAGGAGCACGGCCATGTCTTTGGGCATGTCATTGGTTCTATTTTCTAGGTTGGTGACACGAGCAGTGACACGCCCATCTCACTGAGTATGTCACAGCTTCTGTGTTGTAGTAGCATTGACACGGCCAGTGACACGCCCATGTCACTAAGCGTGTCATAGCTACTGTGTTGTTGGAGGATTGACATGGCCAGTGACACGCCCATGTCACTGAGTGTGTCAAAGCTTCTGTGTTGTAAGTTTAGGGCACGGTCAGGGACACGCCCTTGTTGTTGAGCGTGTCAAGTATAGAGTTTGCCCTAGATAGTTCTCTTTCTTATTTTCTTCTTATGTATCTCTAAGTGAGTGTGTATGATCACCTTTGGATTAGGTTTTGAAGAGAGTTGAGCTACCTTTATTCAAGTGTTGAGAGTTATCTTAGAAGAGGAAGTGGATAGAGTGGTGTTGTTGCTTTAAGAGGTAAGTACAAACTTTGAATGATTGCATACATTTATATGACATTGGGACTTAACACATTTAGTTAAAAATGTGTTAAGTTACTTGATACATTGTTGATGAATGAGTTATATTTCATTTTAACCCATTATAAATGGTGTTTTAAGTTTTTTTTAGTATTAAAAACATATTTGAACATGTTTTAATCAATTAAATCCAATAAACACATATTCTTTAACAAAACCCTAAAATGTGCCCTAAGCATCTTCATTTCTAATTCTACATTCCATTCCATTTCAAATGTTAATCTAAGCCCATTTCCATCATTAAAATCACTTAATAACATGATTTATACAAATAAAATAAACTAAGCATACATACTTTAAGAATTTCTTCCAAAACCCTAAATTTACACTACTTCTCCCAACACCATCTAAACTTAATCAAATCCACCACTTGAAATTGAAATCCTTGTTTAAGCATCAAAACAACATCTTTTGTATCCATTTGAATAATTAAAACACATTATTGCAAAATTTCAAATTACACATAACCCTAAAGTCATATTCTTCATCCAAACTCAACCCAAATTTAATCCTTTGTCCTATCTAACTTCAAAATCATTTCTTACTAATCAAAAAAACATCATACACACCAATTCTAGTAATTATAACACACATACTCAAAATCTCAAACTTCACATAGTCATAGTCTTTCATAAAACTTGGAAATTTGGTAAGAAAGCTTACCAATTGATGGAGAAATCATCAAAACTCCACTTAATTCTTGAAAAACCCTTTAAATCTTGATGTTTGGAAGAAGAGAAGACCTCTCTTTCTCTCTAATGGTGGTTTGGCCCTTGGAGAAGAAGAAGAAGAAATGAATTTTTGATATTATCTCTTTCTTTTTCCTTTTTTAATTTAAGACCATACATATAATATTATATTATTTGAATTAATTAATAATTTATTTATTTAAAAATGGTAATTTATCTCTTCCATCCATAAATATTTTACTTTTAAATTATTTAATTAATTTTAATTTTATAAAGCATATTTACAATTTTACCATTTGACCATTTGACTTTATTCTTTAATGTTGAGTTTTGTATATGTTATATACATTTCATATATATCATATATACACTTTATTTTCTCACTTCAAATCCTTCAATTTTTTATTTAAATTATTTATTTAATTTAATTTTTGAAAAAATTAACGGATGTTACTATTCTCTCCTCCTAAATAAAATTTCATCCTCGAAATTACTTGATATCATCTCTGGAATAACTGAGAATATTGTCTTCGCATTGTCTGCTCACTCTCCCATGTTGCCTCCTTAGTGGCATGGTTCCTCCAAAGAACTTTTACAAGTGGCATTTTCTTCTTTCTCAACTCTATCACCTTTTGTGCCAAAATCACCACTGGTTCTTCTTCGTAAGTCAGATCCGGACTCACCTCAATAGACTCCACTAACAAGACATGAGATGTGCCTGACTTGTATCTCCAAAGCATAGAGACATGACAAATATTATGTAACAAATCTAACTCAGATGGTAGAGCCAATCTGTACGCCACTGGTCCAACTCTCTCCAGTACCTCATAAGGTCCTATGAAGCGAGGACTCAACTTTCCTTTAAGACCAAACCTCAGAATCTTCTTCCACGGAGACACCTTCAGCAACACTTTATCTCCCACACTAAACTCTATACCTTTTCTATTCAAATCTATATAGGATTCCTGTCGGTCTGAAGCTGCTTTCAGACAATTCCAAATTATCTTCACTTTCTCTTCCATTTCCTTAATAAATCGGGACCTACCAGTTTACCTTCTTCAACCTCATCCTAACATAATGGTGTCCTACACTTCCTGCCATACAAGGCCTCATATGGTGTTATCCCAATACTAGACTGATAACTGTAGTTGTAAGAAAACTCTATCAGTGGCAAATATTTATCCCAACTCCTAGTAAAATCAATGATACAGCTCCTCAACATGGCCTCTAGAACTTGTATTACTCTTTTCTAACTACCCATCTATTTATGGATGGAAAGCAGTACTAAAATGTAATAGAGAACCCAATGCACCCTGTAAACTCCTTTAAAATCTTGATGTAAAATGGGGATCTCGATCAGACACCGAAGAAACTGGGACTCTATGTAATCTCACTATCTCACTGATATATAGCTCAACTAACCTATCAAGTAAGTAGTCCATCCAAAGTGGAAGAAAATGAGCTATCTTTATCATCCGATCAACTATCACTTAGATTGCATCATGCTTCTTCTGAGTCAAAGGCAGTCTAGTCACAAAATCCATGGTCACTTGCTCCCATTTTCTCTCAGGCACTGATAATGGCTGAAGCAACCCTGAAGGAGCTTGATGTTTAGCCTTCACTCTTTGGCAAGTGAGACATTTAGATACAAATTCTGCTATGTCCCTCTTCATACCTGACCACCAATAGTGCTGCTTTAAATCTTGATACATCTTGGCACTTCCAGGGTGCATAGCATAGAATGACTGATGTGCTTCCTCTAAAATCTTCCTTTTTAATTATGTATCATTAGGAATGCATAATCTATCTCTGTACCATAAACTGCCATCATCTTTCACATGAAAGTCTCTACTCTCCCCTTTTTGCCTATCATTCACTATCTTCTGGATTTTTTCATCTGTATGCTGGGTTTCCTTAATATGATCCAACAACACTGACCTTAATTGCAACTAAGCCATCAATTCACCATCATCACATAACTTAAATCTAGCATGCAATGCTCTTAACTCAATAAGCAACAAGAGCGAATAGGCAATTAAACCTGCCATAGATTTCTGACTAAAGGCATCCGCAACTACATTTGCCTTGCCTGGATGATAATCAATTAAGTAGTCATAGTCTTTAATCAACTCCAAGCACCGTCTTTGCCAAAGATTTAGCTCTCTCTCGATACCCAGATACTTTAAACTCTTATGATCTATGTAAATAAAATATTTTTCCCCATGCAAATAATGTCGCCAAATCTTCAATGAAAAAACTACGGCTTCTAGCTCCCAATAATGATTAAGGTAATTCAACTTGTGAGGCTTCAAATATCGGGATGCATAAGAAATGACTCTACCCTTGTACATTAGAACATGGCCTAAACCACTATGTGAAGCATCACTGTATATGTCATATAAGGTTTACCTTCTACAGGCAGGATAAGGACAGGAGTCTGAGTCAACATGTCTCTCAACTGCTCAAAACTCGCCTGACACCAATCTGTCCATACAAATCTAACCCCATTCTGAAGTAATTTGGTGAGTGGTGTAGCTATCATAGAAAAACCCTTCACAAACCGACGATAATAGCCTGCCAATCCCAAAAAATTTCTAACCTTTATCACATTCATTGGTGGACTCCAGTTCAAGATAGCCTTGACTTTACTTGGATAAACTCTAATACCCTCTGTTGATACCACATGCCCGAGGAATGTCACCTAATCGAGCCAGAACTCACACTTAGACAGCTTACCATATAATTGCTTCTCTCTCAATATCTATAGTATAACCCGTATATGCATATCATGATCTTCCTCATTACTCGAATACACCAGAATATCATTAATGAAGACCATTACCACTACAAGAATTTAGCAGTTTAGTAACAGATATTAGAAACGGATAAAAATTAGTTTCTGTTTTTAACATATTTCAAAATGAAAAAAAAAACTGATTTTTTAAGCAATATTGCAACAAATGAGAAATGAATTTGAAATGGATTTTCAAAACCACAATATTCTACTCTTATTCTATTTCTAAGTTATGGCGAGAGTTATTGGCGCAAATTTTAGAAATGGAATAGAAACAGATGCAGAAACTGATTATTTGAAACGAATGTTAATCCATTTATAAGCTTTGGAGGGAAATTATTGTGCCTAAAAACCTCAGTAAATTCATAAAAGGATATTTCCATTTTTAAACAACATTTTGGTTTCAAACTCAGAAACGGATGACTTAAGCCGTTTCAAATTCCAAAAATGGATTATTTAATGCGTTTATAATTTTGTTTCTATTGGAAATATATTTAACTAATTTTGCTATTTTCTTATTCCATCATCTTTACATCTAACTCTTTTAATATTCTCTCTCTCTAACACACACATTAGCCTAATTTTATTTTCCACCATTCTCACATACATCAGTCAGAGAATGAGATTATCGATCAAATTATCTTTCTCTTTCTCTCTCAACGAAGAAAGCACTCGTTCTCAGTCAGAAGCAGTCATTTGAAAATATCAGTGCTCTCAGTCTAAAGATTGATATCATCAGAAGAACGATTTTGTTTCTCAATCAGGTGCATTTTTTATTTTAATGTTTTTTTTATTAATTTTCTTTAGTTTTAATAATCAAAATATGAATGGGTTTTAATTTGATTTTAGTTGTATGTTTTTGTTGAATGCACGTATGGCTTAATGTTTTCTAGTTTGATTGTGTGTTCTATTTTGATAAATGAATTTAAAGTGGAGGGTAGCAGAGAGTGAAGAGTGTTTGGAGGATGAATCCATAAGAAGGAGAAACATCCTCATAAATTGTGAAGAGTGTTTTGGACAGTGAATTTTGCTAGCTGATAAATTTTACTCATCCTCATAAATTTTTGCTAGATCTCGCTTTGTCTCTTTAGACCGCAAAGAGCGTTTGGAGGTTTTGCCTGAAGAGTTTTCCAAACACTATTTGTCTTATTTACAAAGGTAAAATACCCACTAATGATTTCTTCTTTTTTGTCTCTTTTTCAGCTGATTTAGGTGTTTTCTTCAAGTAAAATTGAAATTTTGAAATGAACTGGTTGCTTTCTTCTAATTAACATATATTAATTGGTTGCTTTCTTTTGTAGATTATTTTTCATAAAAATAAAATTTTTAAAAAAATTCTGTTGGTTTTAAGAAAATTATGAAGGCAAATTTTCCCTATTGCTGTGTCAAGTTATGTGTTGTTGTTTGAAGGAAAAATCAAGGGGCATCCTCCAAAACCCTTAAAATTGGGTAAACATAAAAAAATTCACACTTCTATTCCATTCCATACTCCAACAAACTCCCTCTTACCTACTTATTCCAATTAAAAACACTCTATAAGTTTTGTTTTGTTTATTTGCTTTTGAGGTTGTGTTCTTGGTAAACCATACTAGATCTAGAGATTGTGTGTCATACTCAAATATCTCATATTTTGGATTTTATTTTTCTGTGATTTTTCAAAATCCCTTTTAAAATAATTGTTGGTTTTGCTTGCGAGATATTGTTGGTTTTTACTTGTGAAATTCTACTTCTTATTTTATATTATTAATTTATATGTTTAATTGTTGTTATTGCTTTGAATTTTATGGGTTTTGTACATTTTGATATAGTTTGACTTCTAGGATTTGTCATGTTATTACATTTTTCTTCCTTTTTAATCAACTAGGAATATATTTAAATAATTGTATATGTCAATTCATATTAAACTTTTCTCTTTAAATAAGTTGAATAAATATTATCACCAAATATTTCACCATTAATTAATAAATTTCTAAACTAGAAAATTTTATATAATGCCTAGGTAGCATAGTCCCTCTCCCATAGTCCAATTGCATAATTCTACCATATTGGCTGGCTGGGAAAGTGGCCAACAAAAGGATACTTAATGAAAATTTCTTCATTATTAAATAAAAATGAAACTGAAAATGAAAACCTTGAATGCCATCATTTATACAAATTCTAAAAATTGTTAGAATTTTTGTTCAGTATGCTTCATCTAGATATAAAATTGACACTTCTATCATAGGGTGATTTTCCAAAATGAGTTGATGGTGAGGCAAAGGGTATGTTATCATATCTCATACACAGTAAAGTGTGTCTTATTGGGTAATGGTTTACGTTCCAGGACCATGTCTAGTAATAATGACTGGAACAATTGGATTTGAGTTGGTTGCTGGGTGATCTATTTGATTTTGTTAAAGTAGCTAATGGCTGTGTTTTTGCTTGTGTTTTACTATTTTGGGTCCTGAATTGTTTTCTTGGCTGGAGGCTGATCCTGGATACCCATTTTCTCTTGTCTTTTCTGTGGACTTGTCTATTGCTTTGTAGTTGCTGAGTTTTTTGGTTGATCTATTTTTTGGTGAGGGTTAGGCTGCTTTCATGCCTGGTGCAGTAAATAGTGAGCTTCTGATTTTTTGGCTTGTGGGGCAGGTTTGCTACTCTTTTAATTTTGCTGGAGTTTTTCTTATTTTGTAGTATTGTTTCTGGCATTTGTGATGGCTTGCTTTTGTACCTATCTGGGTTGTTTAGGCAGAGGTTTGAGAGACCATATTTGGTCTATTTGTGTTTTTTTTTTTGTGTTTTCTTGGCTACTTGTCCTGTGGCCATGATGGTTTAGTTGTGTTTGTATGTTTCTGTTGTATTTCAGGATTGTACAGAATTCTTTTTTCCTTTTGGCAATAATATTGATTTTATTGACCAAATTTTTTTTTATAATTTCAAATCAAAACCATATATAATTGACACAGCTTGCATATTATATGAATTATTGTTGAATGATTATTGAAATGGATACAATTTCAACTCCATTTGCAATTGTTAGGTAATATATAGGGCTGAATATAGTAAATAGAATAGGGTGTCAAGTTGCTCGAAGTCTTGACAACTTTAGTACCTAAATGCTATAAAATACATTTGCCAATACAAAATAATCAACCAAACAGCTAATTAAACAAACTGACCGAACATCAAAATATTTTATAGCATTTCTTGGTTATAGTTATTTTATAGCATTATTGATTGAACAATTAATTTGTTGTTCTCTTAATTAGCTATTTGGCTGATTATTTTGTAACTGCAAATTAAGGGTTTAATCAATCCTTAATTTGCAATTGCAAATGGTAAATAAGTTAATTCACAATTGATGTAATTCTCAATTGCTGGAAATCAAAAGGTGGGCATTAAAAAAGGTGGGTATTAGAAAAGGATTAATAGTAATATCACTTTTCTTATGTATATAATTGATCAATAATTGAAGAAAATTTGTTTGCCTTGTGTAATCTTGTTCTTATTATCTCTAGATATAGAAAGTTATTCTAGCTTAGAATGAACTTAAAATAGTTGGGTTGTAAGGTTTTAACTGCTAAATTTGTTGTTAGTACTACTATTATTGGTCTATGGATCCTGCTATTGTGATTTGAACCCGAATCTACAGGGAAGTAGTAGTGTCCAGCTGTGTAAGTCTTTATGCTTGGGTTTGAATGACTTATTATGTGGCTAAAGTTGGAGTTGGATGTGTAGTGTTGAGACAAGTATGTGTGAGTGTGTGTGGTTAGAAGTGTTGCTGAATTTTGGAGCTATAGGACACAATATGAGCTATAAAATTTATGTTTGCAGCTAGAATGTCACCAACTGGGCTGTTATTTTTTACTAATGTATACTACTTTTGGATTAGTGTCCATATTGGACTGGGTTCCTAGTTATTAAGAGATGATGATACAGAACCTCCAAGAATAAGCCTGAGAACCCCTTGATTTCGAACCCCCACAGTATTAACTTGAAAACCCCTAGTCGAATTCGGTACAACCCCCAAGGATTAGGTTAGATTTCAGATTACCTTGAATTGATTAAAGATCCAAGAGTTCGAAACAAGTCAGTTCCTAAATCCCAGATTCGAAACACTCCACAAGAAAGTTGATTAAACTACTTGAATGTTTCTGAAGCATGTATTCAAGCAAGAACACAAAGATAAAAGCAATTCGGCTTTAGGTTAATAAATTCATCCAAAAACTAAAACTGATGTCTTACAACCCTAAATGAGATATAAATAGCTAAACCCTAATTAGGGTTATTAAGTAGCATTTGGCTTTCTAATCAAATTTTAAGAAATAATAAAGTAATCAAAGTCCTAATTTAATACCAAACAAACAGGGCCCTTACTTTTTAAATGAGCATAACTAGTGGGCCTTAATACATATTAATTACAAGCCTCATTCGTGAATTACAACTTGTAGCAAGTTGTAATTGACTTCCTTTAGTCTTGTCTCCAAGCTTATAATTCCTTGCAAACCATAGTTAGCCAAATTCACCAAATCTTGCAAATGGCAAATTAGTGCTTGCTGAATCTTTTTGGCTCGCGATCTAGTTATAGGACCTTGTGGCAGAATAATTGGATTGATGATCTCCTCAACTTGGTCCTCAGTCCTAGGCCTTGCTCGTCCTTGTGGTGTGCTCGTTGTTCCACAACATTTCCCCTCTCCTCAAAAGGATTCGTCCTCAAATCATAAGCATCACCTACATCAAAAGGACTTAAATCAGCAACATTAAACGAAGCACTCACATTATACTCACCTGGAAAATCCACTTTATACGCATTATCATTAATCCTTTCAAGTATTTGAAAAGGACCATCTCCTCGTGGATTTAACTTAGACTTGCATTGCTGTGGGAACCTTTCATTGCGAAAATGTACCCAAACCCAATCACCAGGCTGAAAAAGCATTGGCTTTCTTCCTTTATTCACTCTAGAAGCTACTTTGGCATTTTGCTTTTCAATCCTTTCCTTAACCTGCTTATGTAACTTCCTCACAAAATCTGCCTTTGAACTAGCATCAACACTCACAAAATCGTTAGATGGCAATGGCAAAATATCTAAAGGAGTAAGCGGATTAAAACCATAAACAATTTCAAATGGAGAACAGTTAGTAGTGCTATGAATAGCCCTATTGTAAGCAAACTCCACAAATGGTAAACAATCCTCCCACATCCTAATATTCTTTTCTATTATTGCCCTAAGCAAAGTAATCAATGTTAGATTCACAACCTCAGTTTGACCATCTGTTTGAGGATGGCAAGTAGTAGAAAACAGCAACTTAGTTCCCAACTTTCCCCACAAAACACGCCAAAAATGACTCAAAAACTTAACATCTCGATCACTAACAATGCTTTTGGGTATGCCATGCAAACGCACAACCTCTTTAAAGAACAAATCAGCAATCAATTTTGCATCATCAGTTTTATGACATGGTATAAAATGAGCCATTTTACTAAATCTATCAACCACAACAAATATACTATCACGACCTCTCCTAGTTTTAGGCAAACCAAGCACAAAATCCATAGACAAATCAGTCCAAGGTCCATTAGGAACAGGTAATGGCGTGTACAAACCATGCGGTTTCAACCTAGACTTAGCTTCTCTACATGTTATGCAATGCTCACAAACTTTATGCACATCATGTTTCATACCAGGCCAATAAAAATGTTCTATCAACACATCATAGGTCTTACTTACCCCAAAATGACCCATCAAGCCTCCTCCATGGGCTTCCTTAACTAACAACTCTCTCATGGAACACTTAGGAATACACAATCTACTTTTCTTGAACAAAAAATCATCAAACAAATGAAAGTCTTTCAAAACAGCCACATCACCACACGAATTATATATGTCACCAAAATCCACATCACTAACATATAATCCCTTAATATGCTCAAAACCCAACAATCTAGCACTAAGAGAATTAAGTAAAACATACCTTCGCGACAACGCATCAGCCACTACATTCTCCTTACCTCGCTTGTATTTAATCACATATGGGAATGTTTCTATGAACTCCACCCATTTGGCATGCCTACGATTCAGCTTATCTTGACCCTTCAAATGCTTTATGTTAGTGTATATGCCCTAGGCCATTGATTTGGACCTTAATGTTATTCATTTTGTTATTAATAAAGAAGTTTTTATTATCATTGTTATGTTTGCATGTTATATATAATAATGATTATATCCCTGGTTTATTATTGTTATGGAGATAATAATAAATATAACTAGTGTAATATTGATTTGATAATCATAAGATGATTATAGGTATGAAGATACAAATCAATATTATGGATACATGTTAGAGAACAGTGTATTGGATAGACCCACATAGATATCACTTCATGGTTTAATGTCATAAGTGTATCTCATAATAGTTTTCATTTAATCCTTTGACTTGAGATTGTCATAATTTCCAACATAATGAATATTATGTTTTGACATGATCAAACGTTATCTGTAACTAGATAATTATAAAGGTTATGCTTGAACATGGTATAAATTATGTAGAGGAAAATGAACAATCAAGATGGAATTTGTCCCTCTCTATAAGAGAGATATCTTCTGGGCCCCTCGATAAGTGTAACTGAGAAATGCATGGCCGTGCTCAAATAAGTTGATATAAGATCAATCTTATTTGTTTATCAGTTAACTTGGAGATCGAGTAATCATAAGTTTGGACAATATAAGTATGACATTTACTATGACTTATGTTCAAACTAGATATCGTGTGACAAAGGGATTAATGCATGTACTATTTCAGGTTTTCATTTATAATGATTCTCATGATTAATTGGGTAGTCATAATGTCTTGCTAGAGGCCAATTATGATTTGTGCATTTCAATAGAGATTGAAATACACTACCAGTTAATATGAGCCTATCGGGTCACACACATAGAACGTAGGCTGTACTTAAACAATAATAATTATATTTTTATTATTGTTGTTAGTATTATTATTATTATTAGATATTAATAATAATATTGTTATAATAATTATTATTAGATAATAATTATTAAAAACGTGGGTCCATATAGGATATGGACAGTTAGGGTTTTGACAAGGAAAGGTCTTTTAAAACGGTTTTAAAAAGACTAGAGGCCTGGATGATATTTATTATTATTTTCGTTTTGAAAGAAAACGGAAGAAGAGAAAAAAAAACCTAAAACCCTAGTTTCATTTTTGCAAAAAAGTTCAGCCACTGCCGTTGGTGAGCTAGCACTCAGAACGGCGTACGTTTGTGTGGACTTCGTTAGAGGGTGTTCGTCTTCAGAAGGCAGCATCTGGTAATCATTTTGAAGCTACGCAAAAAAGGTTAGTTTCGAATCTCTTTTATCGAACTGAATGGATCACATGGATCCTGTGAGTAAATCGAAAGAAATTTTTGTTTTCCGCTGCGGCAAGGGTTGCAGATCCTTTTTCGATTTACTAACAGTGGTATCAGAGCCTCTTGTTGATTCCATTTAATTCGAAATATGCCATGTTGATGTGTTGATGTGATCTATTGTTTTTCGAATGGCATGATTGGATTCGTTTTATCATTTGATGATGATTCGAATCTGTTATATGAGATATAACCTAAATCGTTGTTGATATATGATGTCAAAGATGACCAATTGTATAAGATACAATTCTGTGAAGTCGAACTAGGGTTGGTATACAATCTGTTATGGTTTCGAATTAGAGTTAATATGATTAATTCAATTCGTTTATTCATATTGAATGTATACATAGATTTCGATTTTGATTAATATGATTATTGAGTAAATCGTTTTCTAAGGTTTCTTGTAATAGTTCTCTGTTAATATGATTAATAGATTGCTATTATATTATGTTTAATATGATTGACAGAATAAGGGTTTTGACAGAAAATAATTAATTGGATTAATGATTCTATTTAGCTTCGAGGGGCGCTGCCCCTTCGGAACCCCGTCCGCTGACCGGCCAGCGGGAGCCCCGCCCGCTAACCGGCTAGCGGGACCGCTGTATGTTCGCGCCCTATAGTTCGTTACCGTGACATTAAGAATGTCAATATATTTGTTTCTATTTAACATGTTGGTGATGAATATGCTATGATTATTTGATGTCTTGGCATGGTGCATAGTATGGCTTTATGACCTATGTGTTTGTTTATTCATATCTTTGGATTGTATATACGGCCTGCGTGTCGTTTATTTTTGTAACTTTATTATTACTAGTTTAGTAGTTAGTTTTATTATTAATGTAATAATGAAGACTCAAGCTTGGAGAAGAAGATGAAAATTCCATGGAGATGAAGTTGCCTTTCAAGATATGAAGAAATGTACTATTGCAAATGTTGTAATAGATAGGTTTTCTTTTCACCTAGGGTTGCCTATATGATCTTCATTTGGTCTCATGAAGATCATATCTAGTTTGGCCATACTATGTCACGTTTATTTTTATCGAATATGTATGAGATGCCATGTTTGATAGTTTATGTATGCATATGGGATATGATATATAAATGTTAATTTTAACATGTTTTCAAAATTAAATGGAATGAACCCTCACTATTAATCTAAGTTTTAATGCCATCCATATCTTAAACACTTATCAAGGCTAAGATCACCTAAATGTAGATTTTGCCAAAGCAAAGTACTTTAGGTTATCCTAGTAAGATATGATGAGTAATGGTGCTGCTCATGCGTTTAAAATTGGTTAGACTTAATTAGGCTATCAAAATGGTTTTGGGCCTAAGGCATTAGATGGGGTATAACATGCTATGACATATGATGTCATGATCCCATATTATCTAAGAGTTACATGTGATGTAATTGGTAAGGGGTTACCTACCATAATAACTTGATTTTAAGTGTCATGCCAAAGCTGACTTAATATTAAGTAAAAATTGGATCTTAGCCCACTAAAATGTCATTGTGATGATTGAGGGTTATATTTTAGTGGGATTTTAATTACTTATCACCTTTTATTAATTAAAATTTGCATATTTTGTAGATTGAAATGGCTACCAACAATAACTCCACTTTATCACTGCGATCCATCCTTGAGAAGGAAAAACTGAAAGAGAATGGGACTAATTTTGTTGATTGGTTTAGGAACCTGAGAATTGTTCTCAAACAAGAAAAGAAGTCCTATGTGCTTGATGAAGCTGTCCCTGAGCCACCTCCTGCTAATGCTTCTAATGCTGATAAGAACAAGCATAAGAAGCATATGGATGATTCCAATGACATTGGATGTCTTATGCTTGCTACTATGTGTCCAGAACTTCAGAAGGATCTGGAACACTTGGAGGCTTATGAGATGAGTGTCCATCTCAAACAAGCTTTCCAACAACAAGCTAGGCAGGATAGATTCGACACTGCTGTTGCATTATTTGACTGCAAGATGTCAGAGGGCGAATCGGTTAGCGCTCATGTTTTGAAAATGAAGGGCTACATAGATCACCTTGCCCGACTTGGATATCCCTTGAGTTTAGAACTCTCCACGGATTTGATCCTTCATTCTTTGCCCAGCAGTTTTTCACATTTTGTTATGAACTATAATATGAACAACATGGAAAAGTCCATTCCTGAGCTACATGGTATGCTCAAAACTGCTGAAGGGAATATCAAAAAGCCCACTAAGGCTACCCATGTATTGAATGTCAATAAGGGTAAGCCTATGAAGAAGAAAGGCAAGGCAAAGGGTAAAGCAACAGTTGCTACAAAGCCTAAGGGACAGCCCAAGCCAAAAGAACCCAAGGCACCTGTTCCTAAGGAAGGAACTTGTTTCCATTGCAAGGAGCCTGGGCATTGGAAAAGAAATTGCCCACTTTATTTGGCTGAATTGAAGAAATCGAAGGGTAGTGCGACTACATCTTCAGGTATATATGTTATAGAAATTAACTTATCTGCTTCTACTTCATGGGTATTGGATATTGCATGTGGTTCTCACATTTGTACAAATGTGCAGGGACTCAAAAGGAGTAGATCACTTAAAAGGGGCGAAGTTGACCTACGAGTTGGGAATAAAGCAAGAGTTGCTGCACTAGCTGTAGGATCTTATGAACTTCATATGCCTAATGGCTTTTTGTTAAATTTGAACAATTGCTATTATGTTCCTACTCTGAGTAGGAATCTTATTTCAGTTTCAGTTTTGGATGATGAAGGTTTTTCATTTTTAATTAAAAATAAGACCTGTTCTATTTTTGATAAAGATGATTTGCTTTATGGTATTGCAAGATCTTTTAATGGCCTTTATGTCCTTGACTTAGATGATTCTAGGGAGAATCATATTTATAACATAAACTCTAAAAGAATTAAGCCAAATGACCTAAACCCTACATTTTTATGGCATTGTCGTCTTAGCCATATAAATGAGAAACGCATTTCTAAACTCCATCAAGATGGATTATTAGATTCATTTGATTTTGAATCATTTGATAAATGTGAATCTTGTTTACTTGGCAAAATGACAAGGAATCCTTTCATCGGACAAGGTGAAAGGGCTAATGACTTGCTTGGACTAGTACATACAGATGTATGTGGCCCGTTAAGCATTAGTGCCAGAGGAGGATATAATTACTTCATTACTTTTACTGATGATTTCAGTAGGTATGGCTATGTCTACCTAATGAAACATAAGCATGAGGCTTTTGAAATGTTCAAAACTTTTCAAAATGAAGTACAAAATCAACTTGGTAAAACTATTAAGGCACTTCGATCTGATCGAGGTGGTGAATTTTTGAGCCAAGAGTTTGACGAACATCTAAGAAATTATGGAATTGTTTCACAATTAACTCCTCCAGGAACTCCACAGTGGAATGGTGTTTCTGAAAGAAGAAATCGAACTTTATTAGATATGGTTCGATCTATGATGAGTCAAGCAGATCTTCCATTATCATTTTGGGGTTTTGCCTTGGAGACAGCTGCTTTTGTTTTAAACCGTGTACCATCTAAAGCGGTTGAAAAGACGCCATATGAGATATGGACTGGCAAAACACCTAGTTTGTCTTTTCTTAAGATTTGGGGTTGTGAAGCTTATGTGAAAAGACCAGTTTCAGATAAGTTAGCTCCAAAATCTGCTAAATGTATATTTGTGGGATATCCTAAGGAAACTAAAGGATATTATTTCTATATTCCATCTGAGAACAAAGTGTTTGTTGCTCGAAATGGAAACTTTTTGGAAAAAGAATTCATTTCTAAAAGAACTAGTGGGAGTACAGTTCAATTAGATGAATTTATAGAACCACAAGAAGATATTGAACCGCCTGTAGAAACAGTTTCAGAACCACAAGCCATTGTGGAAACTGAAAATGTTACACAAGTTCTGTGCAGATCTGATAGACCACGTCATCAGCCTGAGAGATATGGATTTCTCATGACTGAAAGTCGTGAAGTTTTGCTCATAGATCAAGATGAGCCAACTACCTATCTTGAAGCTGTGTCAGGTCCAGATTCAGAGAAATGGCTTGGAGCCATGAACTCTGAGATGCAGTCCATGTTTGACAACCAAGTTTGGGCCTTAATTGATCCTCCCAAAGGTATTAAGACTATTGGTTGCAAATGGGTTTTCAAGAAGAAAATTGACATGGATGGAAATGTGCAAACCTATAAAGCAAGGTTGGTTGCTAAAGGTTTCAAACAAACTCATGGTATAGACTATGATGAAACCTTTTCTCCAGTTGCTATGATTAAATCTATTAGGATTCTCCTTGCCATTGCTGCATACTATGATTATATGATATGGCAAATGGATGTCAAAACTGCTTTCCTTAATGGAAATTTACTCGAGGATGTGTACATGACACAACCTGAGGGTTTTGTAAATCCTGAGAATTCTGGGAAGGTTTGCAAGCTTCAAAGGTCCATTTATGGATTGAAGCAAGCATCTCGAAGCTGGAATCTTTGTTTTGATGAAACAGTTAAGAACTTTGGTTTCATTCAAAATGAAGATGAACCATGTGTTTACAAGATGGTTAGTGGGAGTGCTATCGTGTTCTTAGTCCTATATGTAGATGACATATTGATCATTGGAAATGATGTCCCCACTTTACAAAAGGTTAAAGATTGGTTAGGGAATACTTTTTCAATGAAGGACTTGGGTGAGGCTGCATATATCCTTGGTATAAGGATCTATAGAGATAGATCTAGAAGGATAATTGGCTTAAGTCAAAGTACATACATTGACAAAGTGTTGAAGAGATTCAGCATGCAAGATTCCAAGAAGGGATTTTTGCCTATGTCACATGGTATTCATCTTAGCAAGAATCAATGTCCTAAGACATCTGATGAGCGAGATAGAATGAATAAGATCCCTTATGCTTCTGCTATTGGATCTATTATGTATGCCATGCTATGTACTAGACCTGATGTCTCATATTCTTTGAGCACAACAAGTAGATATCAAGCTAATCCTGGTGAGGGTCACTGGACAGCTGTTAAGAACATTCTTAAGTATCTAAGAAGAACTAAGGATGCTTTCTTGGTTTATGGAGGTTTGGAAGATGAGCTAGTTGTAAATGGTTACACAGATGCTAGTTTCCAAACTGATATAGATGATTACAAATCGCAGTCAGGTTTTGTATTCACATTGAATGGTGGAGCCATTACTTGGAAAAGTTCCAAGCAGAGTACAGTAGCAGATTCTACAACAGAAGCTGAGTATATAGCAGCATCAGATGCAGCTAAGGAAGCAGTTTGGCTGAAGAAATTCATCACTGAGCTTGGAGTGGTGCCTAGCATTGCTAATCCTATGGCTATCTATTGTGACAACAATGGTGCCATAGCGCAAGCAAAAGAGCCAAGGTCCCATCAGAAATCTAAGCATATACTCAGGCGATTTCACCTCATTCGAGACATCATTGATAGAGGTGATATCAAGATATGCAAAGTTGACACAAATGACAACATAGCAGATCCATTGACAAAGCCTCTCTCGCGGGTCAAGCATGATCAGCACACTAGGTCTATGGGCATGAGATATTTGTTAGTCTAAGCCTAGTGCAAGTGGGAGACTGTTAGTGTATATGCCCTAGGCCATTGATTTGGACCTTAATGTTATTCATTTTGTTATTAATAAAGAAGTTTTTATTATCATTGTTATGTTTGCATGTTATATATAATAATGATTATATCCCTGGTTTATTATTGTTATGGAGATAATAATAAATATAACTAGTGTAATATTGATTTGATAATCATAAGATGATTATAGGTATGAAGATACAAATTAATATTATGGATACATGTTAGAGAACAGTGTATTGGATAGACCCACATAGATATCACTTCATGGTTTAATGTCATAAGTGTATCTCATAATAGTTTTCATTTAATCCTTTGACTTGAGATTGTCATAGTTTCCAACATAAGGAATATTATGTTTTGACATGATCAAACGTTATCTGTAACTAGATAATTATAAAGGTTATGCTTGAACATGGTATAAATTATGTAGAGGAAAATGAACAATCAAGATGGAATTTGTCCCTCTCTATGAGAGAGATATCTTCTGGGCCCCTCGATAAGTGTAACTGAGAAATGCATGGCCGTGCTCAAATAAGTTGATATAAGATCAATCTTATTTGTTTATCAGTTAACTTGGAGATCAAGTAATCATAAGTTTGGACAATATAAGTATGACATTTACTATGACTTATGTTCAAACTAGATATCGTGTGACAAAGGGATTAATGCATGTACTATTTCAGGTTTTCATTTATAATGATTCTCATGATTAATTGGGTAGTCATAATGTCTTGCTAGAGGCCAATTATGATTTGTGCATTTCAATAGAGATTGAAATACACTACCAGTTAATATGAGCCTATCGGGTCACACACATAGAACGTAGGCTGTACTTAAACAATAATAATTATATTTTTATTATTGTTGTTAGTATTATTATTATTATTAGATATTAATAATAATATTGTTATAATAATTATTATTAGATAATAATTATTAAAAACGTGGGTCCATATAGGATATGGACAGTTAGGGTTTTGACAAGGAAAGTGTAATATCCTCATTTATGCCCTAGAAGTTTTGAGTATGTTGTTGTTATTGTGGTTGTTGATATATATATTGGGAAGTGAATGTTTGTGTATATATGTGTTAAATTGTAAGAGAAAAGATATGGGAAGAGAATGTATATGTATATGTGTTTTGGAGAAGAAATTTAGGGTTTAGAGACAAATGTATATGTTGTTTATATGATGATATAATTAACATATACATTGGTCAAATGAAGAGTCAAGGTGATGGTTAAGTGGAAGAAGATATTTTTGGTTGTTAATGAAATTACTATAAAGGGCTTATATGAGACAAAGAGTTAGTTATATGGTTAAGGGTGTTTTGGTAATTTTCCTTGTAAGATGCATGGTGGAGATTAAAAGAAGAAAAGGTGTTTGACTTGTGCATTTTCTTCTTTCTTTCTTGAAGTGGCCGGATTCTCCATAGACAAAGAGAGAAAGAGAGGTGATCTTGAGGTTTGAAGCATTTTGAAGAAGGAAGCAAGGGTTTTGGTTAAAGATTTGTGGATTTCTTCATTTGAGGTAAGATCTTTTCTCTAATTTCTTCAATTCTTTTGAAGTGGTATGATTAAGTTGCTTATGGTATGATTGTAAGTATTGATTTTGCTTGATAGATGAGAAGTTGGGTTGGTGTTGGTGATGGAAGAGTAAGATTGGTGTTTAGTGAAATTGTTTCTGTTTTAGGATTAGTAAAGGCTGTGACTTGTATGATTTTTAATTAATTTTAGGAAAATGTTCATGAAGTGAATTTTTGATATGTTATGCCTCTATGAGTCTAGAATGACTGAAAAATATGTTGATTCGATTTTGGAATGGTTATGAGTTTAGAAAGATTATTTTCATTAGACCTGTTCCAGCAGGTACCTTAACTGGGACAGCTATATTTCGTGATTTTTAATAAAATGTAGAAAAATCATATCCAATCGAATTTTGGATATGTTGTTGCTTAGTGAGTCTAGTATTTGAGAAAAATAATTTGGAACCACGTTGATTGAATTTGATTTATGGAATTCACAAAGTTCAGAACTGCTGCCAGGATGCAGGGCAATTGGGGCAGTCTGGTTAGGTGAACTATTTGACCAAGATTTTGTGTTCAGTTTGATCTGAAATTTTAAAGGGATGATTTTAAGATACAAAACTAAATTCTTTAAAAATTTTAGAATTTTTAGTCAAGTAGATTATTTTATACAATTTTTCAAAATAAGGATAAAATGGAGTTTAAAACCAGAATGTACTATTTATGGTTAGGGTTTTAATTCTTTGTTCTTTTTGCATTGCTTTGGTTTTCCAAAGGTAGGTTGGTCCTTAAACCTAACCCTAAACACTTTAAACACACTTGAATCAATGAATGTTATAATCAATTGTTCTTTGCCCTAATTGCATTGTTGAGATTGAACAATGTTATGTTGTGCATTGTGAATGGTAATGTGTTTTATGAGTAATGTGGAATGAAATGTTGATATTTATGAATGATGCTATGTGAGATATAATGTGATCATGGATGAGATATATATATATATATATACTTGAATAATGAGATGTTATATTGTGAAATGAAATGTGAAGCCATTGTCATTGGCTAAGATGATGTAATTGAAAGAAAGAAGGCATGTTTGCCTAAATGTGATGAGAATTGAGAATGGAAATGAATTGTTTGTTTAATATGTTATTCAGTTTCAGAGTTCTGGATTTGGGTGGCATGCCTAAGAAATGATGAAAGGTAACAGTCTTGCCGGGTTGAGGACCTCCTCATAGGTGTTGAGTTGATGGTCCAAGAGACTGGGTCTGTTACACTATGAGATATATGATTTGTAACAGTCTTGCCGGGTTGAGGATCTCCTCATATGTGTTGAGTTGATGATCCAAGAGACTGGGTCTGTTACACTTGCCTACGGGCGTGATTATTGTGACTATGAACCAAAGCAGTAACTCTGAACTCTGAATATCGTATTAAATACTTGTTGGGCCCATAGGTGTCAAGGTTATATGAATGTCCTAAATAATGTTATGAGTTAATGAAATAAGATGTTGGTTGTTGAGTAATGTTGAATGTGGTATGCTCATATGACTATGATTTGTGAAATGCATAATTATGTGTTAACTTTATATTTATAATGTTGATCTTATCAATAGCATATGTGGCATTGTATTGCATTAAAGCATACTATTAGCATGTTTTATCTTACTAAGCCGTTGGCTTAGCGCGATAGTGTTTAATCGCGCAGGTAATAGAGTGGATAGAGTTGAACCCGAGAGTTCATCAAGACCTAGTGAGAGTAGACCTTGAAGAATCCATTTTGGGAGCTTAAAGATCAGAGCAGAAAAATAAGAAAAAAACCGGTTTTGTCGACACTTGGGACTCAATTTTTAGGCGAAACTATGGCAAAATTTTTGTAAAAATCGGAACTAAAATTTGACTAAGTAAAATTGGTAGCAACATTAGGTTAGTGTGGCGCCTCTACTCAGCTTACACATGTAGGTCGGGAAGGGGTGTTACAATTTTTGGTATCAGAGCCTAGGTTTGAGATTCTCAACCTAGGTAAAATGTAAGAAAAAGACTATTTTGATTTTAAAAAGTGGTTTTGAATAACATATACGTTTGAGATTGGCAGTCTCTGATCTTTAATAAGATATAATCTGCTGTGTTTGCAGTGTTAGGTTGTGATGGATTCTCACTCACGTTAGTCGATTGAGGGTAGTGCCGAGAGTATTGCTCCTGCTGAGGGAGCTAGGGTTGATAGTGTTGAGGAGGCACCTGCTTCGGTGTCGGGTAGACCAGCTGGGGAGGAGGTTCCGCCAGCCTGGTTTAGGCCTATGATGGAAGCTATGAGACAAGCACCTGTGCAACCACAGCCACCGCCACCACCCCCTCAGCCTTCAGTATCAGTAAGGCACTATGATAAGCTAAGGAAATATGGAGCAGAGGATTTCTTTGGTACAGTTGATCCGGCTGTAGCAGAACAGTGGCTTGATAGAGTTCAGAGGGTATTTGTGCAGTTGCAAGCCACTTCAGAGGAGAAGTTTGACTATGCAAGATCTTTGCTACAGAAGGATGCCTACGACTGGTGGAAGACAGTGCCCCATTCTATGGATGATCCTCCAACACTGTCTTACACTGATTTTCTGAGGGAATTTGAGTTGAAGTATACTCCTAGGGAGTATAAAGATGGGAAGAAAAGAGAGTTTCTAGATTTGAAGTAAGATCATCGGACCGTAACTGAGTATGAAGTTGAGTTTATTCGACTGAGTCAGTATGCTGGGGGTATCATTACTCATGAGATTGATAGATGTCGGCGATTTGAGGAGGGATTGAGGCCCTCGATCATGTGCTTAGTGGCTGGATCCAGATATCAGGATTTCTCACAGCTTGTGGCAGCAGCTCGAAGTGTAGAGCGAACTCAAGTTATTGCAGCTGCTTCAGAGGAAGAGGTTAGGGTTAGGAGGCCCCAGTTTGAGGCAGGGTCTTCTTCTGCAAAGAGGGGTAGAGGAAGTTTTGTTCCTCGGAGTAGTAGGAGCCAGAGACCAACGGGTAGGTCAGTGCAGTTCCAGAGGCAGAGATTTAGACCTGCAGCTTTGGTAGCGAGTGCTCCTACTCCTGGAGTTCAGAGATCCACCTTACCTGTGTGTAACCAGTGTGGTGGAAGACATGGGGGCGTTTGTTGGAGGCATAGTAGATCAAGGGTATGCTTCAGGTGTGGATCACCTGACCACTTTGTGAGAGACTGTCCTGAGAGGCAGGAGCAGATGCCAGTGGATTCTGCTGCTTCTCGAGCTAGTGTGAGGGGAGGCAGAGGTGCCAGCCGGGGAGGTAGACCAGGATTCAGTTCTAGAGGAGGTGCTACATCCAGGGAGGGTAGACCAGAGGAGGTTGGATCTTCCCAGAGGATGTATGTTATGCAGAGTTCCCAGATGTATTTCCAGAGGAGTTGCCAGGGTTACCTCCTGAGAGAGAGGTGGAGTTCGGTATTGAATTATTGCCTGGTACCACTCCTATCTCTATTACTCCTTATAGAATGGCACCAGCAGAATTGAGGGAGTTGAAAGTGCAATTACAGGAGTTGTTGGACAAAGGATTCATTCGCCCCAGTGTTTCTCCTTGGGGAGCTCCTGTGCTATTTGTGAAGAAGAAAGATGGTACTATGAGGTTGTGTATCGATTATAGGCAATTGAACAAGGTGACTATTAAAAATAAATATCCTTTGCCTAGAATCGATGATCTCTTTGATCAGTTGAAGGGAGCGTCAGTGTTCTCCAAAATTGATTTGAGATCTGGGTACCATCAGCTGAGGGTAAGAAGTGAAGATGTTCCTAAGACTGCTTTTCGGACCAGGTATGGGCATTATGAGTTTTTAGTTATGCCTTTTGGTCTAACGAATGCACCTGCAGCTTTTATGGATTTGGTGAATAGGGTGTTTAGGCCCTATTTGGATCAGTTTGTAGTGGTCTTCATTGATGATATACTGGTGTATTCGCGGAATGAGGAGGAACATGATATGCATCTGCGGATTGTGTTGCAGATTTTGAGAGAGAGGCAGTTGTTTGCTAAATTGTCGAAGTGTGAGTTCTGGTTGGATCAAATAGCTTTTCTCGGACATGTTGTTTCAGCAGAAGGCATTAAAGTTGATCCGAGCAAAGTTGAAGCTGTATTGAATTGCAATCCACCTAAATCAGTGACAGAGATTAGAAGTTTTCTGGGTTTGGCAGGCTATTACCGGCGGTTTGTGAAAGGGTTTTCTTTGATAGCTACTCCACTCACCAGATTGCTTCGTAAGGGAGTGAGATTTGTGTGGACGGATCAGTGTCAGGCTAGCTTTGAGCAGTTGAGAGAAATGTTAACTCAAGCGCCTGTTCTAACTTTACCTGTTGAAGGCAAACCATATGTGATTTACAGTGATGCTTCACATAGAGGTTTGGGGTGTGTGTTGATGCAGGAAGGGAAAGTTATAGCTTATGCATCTCGACAGTTGAAACCGCATGAGCTTAACTATCCGACCCATGATTTGGAATTGGCTGCCATTGTTTTTGCATTGAAGATTTGGCGCCACTATCTGTTTGGGGAGAAATGTTTCATCTACACTGATCACAAGAGTTTGAAGTATTTGGGTGTCCAGAAAGAACTCAATCTTCGTCAGAGGAGATGGTTGGAGTTGATTAAAGACTACGACTGTTTGATTGTCTATCATCCAGGTAAAGCAAATGTTGTTGCTGATGCCTTAAGTCGGAAGTCTTTAGCTGGTTTAACAGTTTACTCGCTCTCGTTGCTTGTTGAGTTGAGAGCATTGCATGCCAGTTTTGTACCTTGTGTTGATGGTGCATTATTGGCACAGTTGTAATTAAAGCCGATTTTGTTAGATCAGATCAAAGAAGCTCAGTTGGCTGATAAGAAGATACAGAAGATTGTTTCAGATTGTCAGAGTGGAAAGGGTAGAGATTTTATTGTGAAGAGCGATGGGAGTCTCTGGTTTAAGAACCGATTGTGTGTAACCGATGATGCTGATTTGAAAAGAGTCATTTTAGAAGAAGCTCATCAGTCAATGTTTGCTATGCATCCGGGTAATACGAAGATATATCATGATTTGAGACAGCATTATTGGTGGATTGGTTTGAAGAGAGACATTGCTGAGTTTGTATTGAAATGTCTCACTTGTCAGAAGGTTAAAGCAGAGCATCAAGTTCCAACCGGGTTGCTTCAACCATTGTCAGTGCCAGAATGGAAGTGGGAAAGAGTGACAATGGATTTTGTGTCTGGTTTGCCATTGACACAAAAGAAGCATGATGCTATATGGGTGATTGTGGATAGATTGACTAAGACAGCTCATTTCCTTCCGGTTCGAATGGATTACTCCTTGGAGAGATTGGCTGAGCTGTATATCCATGAGATTGTGAAGTTGCATGGTGTTCCAACTTCTTTAGTGTCTGATCGAGATCCCAGGTTTACTTCCAGATTTTGGAAGAGTTTGCATAGTGCTTTGGGTTCTCGACTGCACTTCAGCACTGCTTTTCATCCACAGACGGATGGACAGTCGGAGAGGGTGATACAGATTATTGAGGACATGTTGAGAAGCTGTGTCATCGATTTCTCTGGAAGTTGGGATAGGTTTTTACCTCTTGTGGAGTTTGCTTACAACAACAGTCACCAATCCAGCATTGGTATGGCACCGTTTGAAGCATTGTATGGCAGACGGTGTAGGACACCTCTTTGTTGGAATGAGCTTGGAGATAATAAGTTGGTTGGTTCTGATTTGATTCAAGAAACTGAAGAAAAAGTAAAGTTGATTCGAGGCAGGTTAAAAGCAGCTTCAGACCGACAGAAGTCTTATGCAGATCTAAAAAGGAGAGATATAGAGTTTGATGTTGGAGATAAGGTATTTCTGAAAGTGTCTCCTTGGAAGAAAATTTTGAGGTTCGGTCGGAAAGGAAAATTGAGTCCTCGTTTCATTGGGCCGTATGAAGTGTTAGAAAGAGTTGGGCCAGTGGCGTATCGACTTGCTTTGCCACCTGAGTTGGATCGTATTCATAATGTATTCCATGTTTCTATGTTGAGGAGATATAGGTCGGATCCATCTCATGTGTTGCCATTTGAGTCGATTGAAGTGAGCCCAGATTTGACATTTGAAGAGGAACCAGTTGCTATCTTGGCACGAGAAGTGAAAAAATTAAGGAACAAGAGTGTGCCATTGGTGAAAGTTCTATGGAAGAATCATGCAAAAAGAAGAAGCAACTTGGGAAAGTGAACAATCCATGCGAGAGCAATATCCGCAGTTGTTTCAGCTTTGATATCAGGTAATTTCGAGGACGAAATTTTCTTTTTAGAGGGGGAGAATTGTAATATCCTCATTTATGCCCTAGAAGTTTTGAGTATGTTGTTGTTATTGTGGTTGTTGATATATATATTGGGAAGTGAATGTTTGTGTATATATGTGTTAAATTGTAAGAGAAAAGATATGGGAAGAGAATGTATATGTATATGTGTTTTGGAGAAGAAATTTAGGGTTTAGAGACAAATGTATATGTTGTTTATATGATGATATAATTAACATATACATTGGTCAAATGAAGAGTCAAGGTGATGGTTAAGTGGAAGAAGATATTTTTGGTTGTTAATGAAATTACTATAAAGGGCTTATATGAGACAAAGAGTTAGTTATATGGTTAAGGGTGTTTTGGTAATTTTCCTTGTAAGATGCATGGTGGAGATTAAAAGAAGAAAAGGTGTTTGACTTGTGCATTTTCTTCTTTCTTTCTTGAAGTGGCCGGATTCTCCATAGACAAAGAGAGAAAGAGAGGTGATCTTGAGGTTTGAAGCATTTTGAAGAAGGAAGCAAGGGTTTTGGTTAAAGATTTGTGGATTTCTTCATTTGAGGTAAGATCTTTTCTCTAATTTCTTCAATTCTTTTGAAGTGGTATGATTAAGTTGCTTATGGTATGATTGTAAGTATTGATTTTGCTTGATAGATGAGAAGTTGGGTTGGTGTTGGTGATGGAAGAGTAAGATTGGTGTTTAGTGAAATTGTTTCTGTTTTAGGATTAGTAAAGGCTGTGACTTGTATGATTTTTAATTAATTTTAGGAAAATGTTCTTGAAGTGAATTTTTGATATGTTATGCCTCTATGAGTCTAGAATGACTGAAAAATATGTTGATTCGATTTTGGAATGGTTATGAGTTTAGAAAGATTATTTTCATTAGACCTGTTCCAGCAGGTACCTTAACTGGGACAGCTATATTTCGTGATTTTTAATAAAATGTAGAAAAATCATATCCAATCGAATTTTGGATATGTTGTTGCTTAGTGAGTCTAGTATTTGAGAAAAATAATTTGGAACCACGTTGATTGAATTTGATTTATGGAATTCACAAAGTTCAGAACTGCTGCCAGGATGCAGGGCAATTGGGGCAGTCTGGTTAGGTGAACTATTTGACCAAGATTTTGTGTTAAGTTTGATCTGAAATTTTAAAGGGATGATTTTAAGATACAAAACTAAATTCTTTAAAAATTTTAGAATTTTTAGTCAAGTAGATTATTTTATACAATTTTTCAAAATAAGGATAAAATGGAGTTTAAAACCAGAATGTACTATTTATGGTTAGGGTTTTAATTCTTTGTTCTTTTTGCATTGCTTTGGTTTTCCAAAGGTAGGTTGGTCCTTAAACCTAACCCTAAACACTTTAAACACACTTGAATCAATGAATGTTATAATCAATTGTTCTTTGCCCTAATTGCATTGTTGAGATTGAACAATGTTATGTTGTGCATTGTGAATGGTAATGTGTTTTATGAGTAATGTGGAATGAAATGTTGATATTTATGAATGATGCTATGTGAGATATAATGTGATCATGGATGAGATATATATATATATATATATACTTGAATAATGAGATGTTATATTGTGAAATGAAATGTGAAGCCATTGTCATTGGCTAAGATGATGTAATTGAAAGAAAGAAGGCATGTTTGCCTAAATGTGATGAGAATTGAGAATGGAAATGAATTGTTTGTTTAATATGTTATTCAGTTTCAGAGTTCTGGATTTGGGTGGCATGCCTAAGAAATGATGAAAGGTAACAGTCTTGCCGGGTTGAGGACCTCCTCATAGGTGTTGAGTTGATGGTCCAAGAGACTGGGTCTGTTACACTATGAGATATATGATTTGTAACAGTCTTGCCGGGTTGAGGATCTCCTCATATGTGTTGAGTTGATGATCCAAGAGACTGGGTCTGTTACACTTGCCTACGGGCGTGATTATTGTGACTATGAACCAAAGCAGTAACTCTGAACTCTGAATATCGTATTAAATACTTGTTGGGCCCATAGGTGTCAAGGTTATATGAATGTCCTAAATAATGTTATGAGTTAATGAAATAAGATGTTGGTTGTTGAGTAATGTTGAATGTGGTATGCTCATATGACTATGATTTGTGAAATGCATAATTATGTGTTAACTTTATATTTATAATGTTGATCTTATCAATAGCATATGTGGCATTGTATTGCATTAAAGCATACTATTAGCATGTTTTATCTTACTAAGCCGTTGGCTTAGCGCGATAGTGTTTAATCGCGCAGGTAATAGAGTGGATAGAGTTGAACCCGAGAGTTCATCAAGACCTAGTGAGAGTAGACCTTGAAGAATCCATTTTGGGAGCTTAAAGATCAGAGCAGACTTGCCAATCATGTATAAATTTTATGTGTTGTAAAACTTGGGTTTTGATGTATATGAATTTGTAAATATGTAAATATTTTATAACTTCCGCTGTGTAATATTTAAATATGGGGGTTGTCACAAAACCTTTATTTTATGTTGTACTAGAAGTGTAAATCCTTTTTGCAGGTTGTAGTTGAGGTTACAAGGGGGATTTATTGGGAGTGTACTGAGAATGATTTTGTTTGCATTGGTTTGTGTAAAATGTTTTTAAAAATAAGAAAAAAACCGGTTTTGTCGACACTTGGGACTCAATTTTTAGGCGAAACTATGGCAAAATTTTTGTAAAAATCGGAACTAAAATTTGACTAAGTAAAATTGGTAGCAACATTAGGTTAGTGTGGCGCCTCTACTCAGCTTACACATGTAGGTCGGGAAGGGGTGTTACAGAAAGGTCTTTTAAAATGGTTTTAAAAAGACTAGAGGCCTGGATGATATTTATTATTATTTTCGTTTTGAAAGAAAACGGAAGAAGAGAAAAAAAAAAACCTAAAACCCTAGTTTCGTTTTTGCAAAAAAGTTCAGCCACTGCCGTTGGTGAGCTAGCACTCAGAACGGCGTACGTTTGTGTGGACTTCGTTAGAGGGTGTTCGTCTTCAGAAGGCAGCATCTGTTAATCATTTTGAAGCTACGCAAAAAGGTTAGTTTCGAATCTCTTTTATCGAACTGAATGGATCACATGGATCCTGTGAGTAAATCGAAAGAAATTTTTGTTTTCCGCTGCGGCAAGGGTTGCAGATCCTTTTTCGATTTACTAACACTTTAAACTCTCATGGTCAGTATGTATCACAAACTTTTTTTACCACAAATAATGCTGCCATGTATGCAAAGCTCGAAACAATGCATATAACTCCTTATCATATGTCGGATACTTCAAAGCCGCTCCACTCAGCTTTTCACTAAAGTACATCAATGGCCTTTGATATTGTATCAAAACAGCTCCAATTCCTATGCCACTTGCATCACATTCAATTTCAAAAGTCTTATCAAAATTAGGCAAAGCAAGCAAGGGTGCATTACACAATTTATCCTTAAGTTCATTAAATGCATGTTCTTGTGCATCTCCCTAAACAAATCTGACATTTTTCTTAACTAACTCATTCAAAGGTGCAGCTATAGTACTGAAATTTCTAATGAATCTCCTATAAAAACCAGCAAGTCCATGAAAACTCCTCACCTCACTAGCATTCTTAGGTTTCGGCCAGTCCCTAATAGCCTTTACCTTTTCCTCATCAACCTCAATACCTTGACTAGACACCACAAAACCAAGAAAATGAACCTTATCCATGCAAAAACTACACTTCTTAAGGTTAGCATATAACTTCTCATGCCTAAGAATGTCAACACAAGACGCACATGCATGACATGATCATCCAAACACTTAGAGTAAACAAGAATATCATCAAAGTAAACAACAAATTTACCCAAGTGCTCACGCAACACATGATTCATCAAACGCATGAATGTGCTAGGTGTATTAGTAAGACCAAACGGCATAACCAACCACTCATACAGCCCATATTTAGTCTTAAATGTTGTTTTCCACTCATCACCCACACTCATTCTAATTTGATAATAACCAGATTTCAAATCAATTTTGGTGAACAAACAAGAACCATGTAACTCATCAAGCATATCTTCTAGTCTAGGAATAGGATGACGATACTTTACAGTGATTTTATTGATGGCTCTGCAATCCACACACATCCTCCACGTTCCATCCTTCTTTGGCACAAGAATAACAGGAACTGAACAAGGACTCAAGCTTTCCCTCACATATCCCTTAGCTAGCAATTCCTCCACTTGCTTTTGTATCTCCTTTGTCTCAAAAGGATTAGCTAGATACGCTGGCCTATTGGGAATGGAAGCTCCAGGAATGAAATCAATTTGATGCTCTATGCCTCTGATTGGCGGCAATTCATCAGGTATTTCTTCGGGAAACAAATCTGCATATTCCTGCAAAAGATCAACAAACACTCTAGGCAAAGATTGGTTAGAAACAGTAGTATCTAAACGAGCCTCTTTGCACAAAAGCACAAACATAGGCTGTTTGGTGTAAAAAGCATGTTTAACCTCACTTGTACTAGCTAACAAACTCACATTCTTCTCTCCTTCTCTATTTTTCTCAAACTGAATTTGTTTTGATTTTTCTTTTCTCTCTCTTTCTTTCTTTTCATTTGCAATCTGATTTTTTTCACTCATTTTTTTTGTCACTCTCTCTTTCTTTCTTTTCAAATTCAAGTCTCATTCTTTCCATTTTACATTGGTCTTCATACACTTCTTTTGGAGAGAGTGGTGTCAGAATTGTCTTTCGTCCATCCTTAGTGAATGAATACCGATTGAGATATCCATCATTCTTAGCTCGCCTATCATACACACAACACCTCATCATGATACTTACCAATGGAAAAAGAAATGATAGATTGTCGATTTACCTTAACCTCTCCACAATCATTCAGCCACTAAAGTTTGTAAGGATGTGGGTGAAGTTTCATTGGCAGCCCCAATCGATCAACCAAAAATGTACTTACCACATTGGTACAGCTTCCACCATCCACAATCATACTACAAACCTTGCCTTGAACGTGACACCTTGTATGGAACAAGTTGTCTCGTTGTTCTTCATGGTTTTCCTCCTTCAATTGCATATTAAGAGCACGCCTAGTAACCAGCAAGTCACCCTTAATTGGTTCTTCAATGCTCCCATCACTACAACTTTCCAATGCTGGCATCTCACCATCATCACTCTCATTGTCGTCTTCCTCTTCATCAGTCACTATCTCACCATTTCTCATGGTCATAACTCTCTTGTTTGGACATTCTTTGCTGATATGTCCCACACCTTGGCACTTCCAACACTTAATATCTCGATTTCGCAGCTTAGGCTCTTCAACTTTGGACTTGTCTTTAGAACTTGATTCGGCCTTCACTTTCCCACTATCTTGACCAGCCTTGTTTCTTTCCTTGTAATCACGCCTTCCTTCCCTATTCCAAGGAGAAAAAGAATTAGAAACAGGTTTTGAATAATACCTTGATGGTCGTCTTCCTTGGAGTTGTTTTTCCACCTTGATGGCAATATGCACCATCTCTTCTAACTCCACATATGGCTGCAAATCAACCTGGTCAGCAATATCCGAATTCAAACCAGCCAAGAAACGTGCCATAGTAGCCTCTACATCCTCATCTAGGTTAGCTCTAGTCATCAACATCTCCATCTCTTTGTAGTAGTCATCAACACTTTTACTTCCTTGCTTGAGAACCTGAAGTCTCTGCATGATTTCCCTATGGAAATGTCTAGGCACAAACCTCTTCCTCATGACTGATTTAAGATCAGCCCAAGTCTCAATAGGATACTCCAAATTCCTTCTTCTACTAGTCACTAACTGATCCCACCAAGCTATAGCATAATCTGTAAATTGAGTAACAATAAGCTTGACCTTCTTTTCCTCAGTACATCGATGGCAATCAAATATGAGGTCAACCTGCTTCTCCCATTGCAAATAAGCTTCTGGATCTGATTTACCACGAAAATTAGGAATTTTCAGCTTGATGCTTCCCAAGCTCCTATCAACGACTTCATCATCACCATGATTTCTACCATAGAAAGGATTATTATTCATCCTTCCTCTACCTCTACCAGCACCACGTCCTCCTCTACCTCCACCTCTATGTAGAGCTCCTCCAACCAGACTTGCATTATCCTCCTCAAGCTCATTTTCATCTTCCAAATGTTCAGGCTGTTGCATTCGATTTCTGCCACCTCTTTGCCTCTCAATGCGCTCCGGCGTGGCTCTTTCAACACTCTGCAACCTCAAATCCATGCGCTCCAATGTTTCTATTATGTTCTCCATAGTGCGGTATAAACGTGTAAATTCAGCTTGCTGCGCCTCACGCAATCGAGCTGGATCAATCGGAACACCCCTGCTATCACTTTCATCTCTCCCAGACATTTTTCCTGCAATAAAAGGTTAGCACAAAACAAATAAAAGGCCTCACAACACTCCCTCACGTGTTTACACTCAATAGATGAAGGTTGGTCTCTCGTGTTTCACTCAATATATGAAATCACTCACGGTTCAGCTCACACCTCTCAAGCTGATAACTTTTACGTTCTTAGGTGAATCACACTTTATGAAACAACTCAAATAGCCTTCCGTGTGTAGTATCCCAAAATCTGAAATTTCGTGAGAAAAAAATTCAGTTACTTCTAACCCACCTAGATTCGACCCTTAGCACCTAAATAACAAGGAAAACGAAAAATTTTTCTTGAAGTGATTCTATACTCTTTTTTTTTTCTCTCCCTCTCACTATCTCTTTTGAAGGGCAGCCCTAGTTCACACCACACGAAACTTTTTTTCCAATCAGGTAACAAGAACAAGATCGAATTTGAAGCACTTTCTTTGAATTTCGAAACTGAATCAGAATGAATAATCAAGACAAGATTCGAATTTAGCACACTTTGTTGAATTTCAAATTCAAACCAGAATGATTAACAAGAACAAGATTCGGATTTAGAACACTTTGGTGAATTTCGAATTCAAATCAGAATGAATAACAAGAACAAGATTCGGATTTAGAAAACTTTCCCTGAATTTTGAATTTAGGTTTTATGAAAAATGAAAACGAAAATAACCCACAAAGAAAAATGAAAACGCAAATAACAGGTGAAGAAAACAAAAACGAAAATAACCCACCAAGAAAACAATTCAGAGGAACAAGGAAAACAAGAGAACGAATTCAACAATCGAATCAAAGAAACGAAAACGCAAATAACAAAAGAAGGAACGAAAACGAATTGATAGGGATAAAACCTGATCTAAAGCATTGGCTCTGATACCAAATGATACGGAACCTCCAAGAATAAGCTTGAGAACCCCTTGATTTCGAACCCTCACAGCATTAACTTGAAAACCCCTAGTCGAATTCGGTACAACCCCCAAGGATTAGGTTAGATTTCAGATTACCTTGAATTGATCAAAGATCCAAGAGTTCGAAACAAGTCAGTTCCTAAATCCCAGATTCGAAACACTCCACAAGAAAGTTGATCAAACTACTTGAATGTTTCTGAAGCATGTATTCAAGCAAGAACACAAAGATAAAAGCAATTCGGCTTTAGGTTAATAAATTCATCCAAAAACTAAAACTGATGTCTTACAACCCTAAATGAGATATAAATAGCTAAACCCTAATTAGGGTTATTAAGTAGCGTTTGACTTTCTAATAAAATTTTAAGAAATAATAAAGTAATCAAAGTCCTAATTTAATACCAAACAAACAGGGCCCTTACTTTTTAAATGAGCATAACTAGTGGGCCTTAATACATATTAATTACAAGCCTCATTCGTGAATTACAACTTGTAGCAAGTTGTAATTGACTTCCTTTGGTCTTGTCTCCAAGCTTGTAATTCCTTGCAAACCATAGTTAGCCAAATTCACCAAATCTTGCAAATGGCAAATTAGTGCTTGCTGAATCTTTTTGGCTCGCGATCTAGTTATAGGACCTTGTGGCAGAATAATTGGATTGATGATCTCCTCAACTTGGTCCTCACGTCCTAGGCCTTGTTCGTCCTTGTGGTGTGCTCGTTGTTCCACAACAGATGATTTAATTTTTGTTGATGAGGAAAATTATCATATAAGATGAGAATTAATAAAACTTTCTTAAGACTATGGTCAGTGTCTCTCTTCAGACTTATGCACTCTTTTTTTTTACATCTTCTGAAACATTAAACTGTTAATTTGATTGTAGAAACTGAATAGACAGTTAGGTACTGCTAAATTACAAAATCTAAATTTTTTTAAGCATGGAAATGTCATTAAGTTTTTAGTAAACAATGCTGTGGCTAGCTATTTATTTGTGTTAGGTGTGGTAGACACGAATATCTAACTTTATGCATGCTTATGATTTTTATATATGCCCCGCCCCCTCGTAGTCATGGGTCCTACTCTTACCTAATCAACCTTTCTAGTTAAACTTATTTTCTTGCTTAACTAATGAAAATTAACTTCTTCTTTTTTTCTTTCTTTTTTCAAAGAATTAAAATAATTTAGGTAGATAGAAAGACCGTACATGAGTCCTTTTGAGACATGATACTAGTAATAATATATTAATTGGGGAACGGAATGTGGAGATTATAATTAGTAAAAAAAACAAAGGCGGGGATTATAAATAAAAAAATACTTTATATTTTATCAAAAGGAGATGGTGGAGATTATTATAGCCAAGAAGACATTGGGGAAGGGTTATTGGTATTATTAAGTATTATTATAATTATTTTTATTATTTGACAAGCAATTTATGTCAGTTGAGTTAGTAGCTAAAAAGGGGAAGATGAGATTAAACTATTAAAGGCGTTCATGCTTGAGCCTCCCTCTAGATTAAATATACCTAATCAATATAATTATGCCTAATTGCTATAGTCATTATATTTATTTGTTTTGCATGCTTTCGTTTTACTGTCAAATTATGAAGACTAAAATGGTTGGCTTTTTGTGTTTGATTATTTTATATAGACTTTGCCTATAGTTATGATATTTTATTTTGATTATGCAGCCTACTAATCTCACATATTTTGCTTTTTTTGGACTCATTTCTATTTGAAGTTGCTAGCTACTTCCGCATATCAGGTACCCATTTCCTCATAGCACTAGGTTATATGTTTTGAAATTATTATAATTCACATTTTTTGAGTTGTTGTTTAGTTGTTCTTATGATATGGATGAAGTTACTGGCTTGCTAAAAATAATTGATGAACTAAATAAGTTTTTATAATTAAATTAAGTAATAAGTTTTTATAATATTATCCTGATTTTTCTATCATATATTGTAAGTATTATCTTACCTTTGTAAAATATTAGATGAGATATTGTTACCTGTGATAATTATGAGATACTTTGTTGTTAATTATTTTTGATATATGCATATGCTATCTAGGATAAGTAGTCAATTAGAAATGAATGTTCTTGATATATTTTCTATGAAGTGCTTGTGATTATCACTTAGTGATGTAGTATGGGTGATATAAGGGTGAGATGTTGGAAGTGCTTGCCAATTGCAGGGATGTTATAAATTATACAATACTCTTAGTTACAATCGTAGGATAAACTCTGCTGAAACATCTACATAAATAACTTTCCCTTTCCCTTATGTAGTTACTACCATTTATAAAAATTGTTTCATATAAGAGTCAATTTTACATATTTATTATTTTATACCTTTTTTTTTTTGCATGGCCATACATGGTTCCATGTATTTCTCAAGTACATCAATGTATGCTTGCATATGAATGATCAATGGTCTTTAAACTCAAACCAACTACTTCAGCTATTCAATTCTTTCTTGATAATAACTTTTTTCTATATTATTAGGGACCATGTTATAAAAAATTAATTACATCAACCCTAAATTTTCACAGTAAAAAGAATATTAATTGGTTACTGTAAATTTCACCAACTTCATAATTTGTAAAAGAAAATCTTCAAAGTAAGTTCATAACAATTCACCAATGCATGGGAATTCAGTTTTAATCTCAAAATAAAGTTGAGTGTAATATTTCTTAGCCCAACACTTCTCGTTTGAGTTAAATCACAAATTTAGAAAAATATATTACATGGTTATGACAGGTTGCTAACATATATATATATATATATATTTAAAGGAAATTTATATATATATATATTTATTTAAAAGAGGTGTTTCTTGAACTACCTGTTTTGACCCAGAAGAAGAGTCAATTTTACTTAATTGTTCTTTAATTGCTTTAACAAAATCTGAATCTTTAGATTTTACTTCTTTTTGTCCTGTTTTAGAAACTTCAAAAGGTTTAAAAACATGAGATTTAAGTTTTCTATCTTTTCTATATTTTTCAATTTTTACTATCTTACTTTCTTTAATAGTATCTTCTATTCTGTTTAATTGTTGTCCTATACTCAATAGGTGTGCATTACTAAAATTATTTTGCTCTAAAATTTTCCTATTAGGGTCATCTTCTGAAACTATTTTAAATGGTGCTATATTTATTTCTTTATCTCCATGTAAAAAAACACTTGATGCTTTAGGTGGATGTTCACTCTGTATAATTTTATCTTTTACCTTCCATTCTGTATTTTTATTTCTAATGGTTACTGGATTTATTAATTTCTCTGCTTTAAGTTTTCCTCTATAAATTCTTTTAAACCAATCAAAGAATTTCATATTAACTTCATAATGTTTTATAAAGTCAATATATTCTTTTTTAACTGATTCAAAATCTTTTACCTTTTTTATTACATTTTCTAATTTATCTTTATTTTTAATTGCTGTAAAAACTTATGAAGATGGAATACCTATATTAGATGAGCTTGGTGATACTATTCAAGATGCAGTGGCAACACTAATCTTGACTATATCATTCCATTTTATAGGTGATCCTACTCATTTAAAGGATAAAAATGCAGAATTACTAAGTAATCTTAGATGCAAGAAACTTAGTGATTTTCAGTTTTATAAAACAACTTTCCTGACTAGGATAATGCTTAGAGAAGATTCTAACCAGGCTTTCTGGAAAGAAAAATTCTTAGCAGGATTACCCTTCTTCTTAGGAGAAAAGGTTAGGAACCATATAAAACAGGAATTTGGAAATCCTATTCCTTATGACTTATTGACCTATGGACAACTGTTTAGTATAGTTCAAAAGGAAGGATTAAAACTTTGTCAAGATATAAAACTTCAAAAATCATTAAAATATGAAATGAGAAAGACTAAACAAGAATTAGGTTCTTTCTGTAAACAATTTGATTATAGCATAACACAGAAACATAAAGATTGTAATGGACAATGTTCTACTACAAGAAAATATAAGAAACCTTATAAAAAATATCACAAAAAGAGTTATAAGAAAAAATTAGATAAAGATGATTATTATAAAAAACAGAAACCTTATAAACCTTACAAATATAGAAAACCTAGTAGAAAACCATATAAACAAAAAGATAAAAAATTTACATCATATAAAGATTTAACATGTTATAAATGTGGAAGAAAAGGCCACACATCAAGATTTTGTAAATTTGATAAAAAAAATACAAGAATTAAATTTAGAAGAATCTGTATTAAACAAAATTTATGAATTATACTTAGATTATTCAGATTCTGAAGAGTATTCAGATTCTGAGGAAATAAATCAGATAGACGATATAGGATCAGAATCAAGTTCTGAATATAGTAGTAAATCATTAAATGTTTTAACTAAAGAACAAGAGTCTATATTAGAAGCAATAAAATATATAAGTGATCCTAAAATTCAAGAAAAAATGTTAAATAAGATATTAGAAAATGATAAACCTAAAAACTCTATGTTACCTAGTACTAGTAAACAAACATATGATTTAACTGCAATATTAAACAAGAATAAAACAGTAAAAAATAAACCAACCATAAATGATTTACAAAAAGAAATTAAAGAAATTAAATTAGAGTTAAAAGAATTGAAGAATAAACAAGAACAAGATTCACAGATAATAAAATCTTTAATGAGCTCAACTTTTTCTTCTGATGAAAAAGCTGAAGAAGATATTGAACAGATAAATGATAAAGAAACTGATAATGAAATTAGCTTAATTAGTAAAGATAAAATCACTGATAATTTAATTTTTATGTTGCATGAAATAACATCTAGAAAATATTTAATAAAAATAAGATTAAAATTTTCAGATAATTATAATATAGAAACTATAGCATTGTTTGATACAGGAGCTGATTTAAACTGCATTAAACCTAGTTTAGTACCAAAAAGATTTTGGCAACAAACTAATGAAAGTTTATCAGCAGCAAATAAATCTAAACTAAATATACTTGGTAAAGCAGAAGCATCAATTATAGATAAAAATTTAGAAATAAAGAATATATTTATCTTAACCAACATTCATCATATGGTAATCTTAGGAACACCATTTATGAATTTGATAACACCTTATTCAGTAAATGATGATAGTATAAGTTTTAAAGTTAGAAAACAAAAGATAATTTTTCCATTTTTAGAGAAACCTAAAAAGAGGAATTTAAATCTTTTAAAGGCTCATTCAATAAATGAATTACAAATAAATGCACTCATAAAAGCAAAGTTTGAACAACTTTGTAATTTAAAAAATAATTATCATTTACAAAAAATAAATGAACAGTTAAACAACAAATTTACACAAGATAAAATTAATAAATTAAAATCTCAAATAGAAAAAGATTTGTGTGCTGATATTCCAAATGCATTCTGGAATAGAAAGCAACATATGGTTGATTTACCTTATGAAATAGGCTTTGATGAAAAGTCTATTACAACTAAAGTGTAACACCCTCATACTCTATATAGGTACTATACATATACCTAGTATACATACAATACGTATATAGAGTGTAAGAATGTCACTTCTAGTTTTAATTTAAAAATCTTATCCAAGTTCAAACAATACTATCTTTAGATTTTAATAACATTTAGTAAATCATTATACATATGAATATATGATTGTGAATAATATAACAAAATTAAACTTTATATGTATGCATCACCTTCTAGTTGGTCTCAGAACACTCTTACCCTTCTCGTGGCATAACTGCTTGATTTCCCGATCAACCGCATAATCACCTGCGCGATCACACAACCGCGCTAAGCCCGAGAGCTTAGTAATACAAATAAATCATATACACATACAATAGAGAAAATCATATTTTCATTTTAACTTATTATGTCATTATTTTCTTACCATGTTTTTCCCTTTTTGGCTATACTTTTCATATATATATACTTCTACTAATGTTTTACCAATATACATATTCATACATTTTATTTCAGTAATTCACAATCCAATGACTTATCAAAGTCTTCATGAAACAATATCCACTATTTCCACATTCATATACATTTCACACATCATATATCATCATATACAATTTACACATCATAAACTCATCATTTCACATAGCTTCTCAAGCTATACTCATCTTCAATAATTCACTTATGTATTGTATGCATCTCATTCCATAGTTATCACTATATATCACACAACATTAATTTCCTTCCATAGTTCACATTAAAACAAGGACAAACATATATCTCATTATTCATTTTCATTATTCAGGAATCACATATATATATATATATATTAACACACACATGGGCCCAAGAACACTAATATGCCATTCCACTTTCAGAGTTAATGTTTTGGTTTAATTATCACATTTATCATTATCCCAACTAGGCTTCAAGGATTAAGGTTCAACCAAGCTTCAAGGGGAACAAAGCATGCTAAGTATCAACCCAACTTGGCTTCAAGAACCAATCCAACCTAGCTTCAAGGGTGGTAACATCTCAATTAGGCTTCAAGGTTTTGACCCAACCAAGCTTCAAGGGGAGTAAAACATGTTAAACTTCAACCCAACTTGGCTTCAAGGATCAAACCAACCTAACTTCAAGAGATTGTTACTATTAGGCATGCCACCAACAACAAAACTCTGAAAATGAATAACATATTAGACACACAATTCATTTATGAGTTCATTATCAATTTCATTTTCAATTGAAATCATCATAGCCAATTACAATGGCTTCTCATATCATTTAGATCATCATAGCCAATCACAATGGCTTCTCATATCATTTAAATCATCATAGCCAATCACAATGGCTTCTCATATCATTTAAATCATCATATCTCAATTCATATCATAGCTTTTCATCTTTCAAATACACAATCATTTATCTCAAATACTACACATTTCATATAACATCATTATCAATCACAATTACATCACATCTTATTTGGTCTCAATTCACATTAGAATACTTCATTATTTACATATTCATAATCAAACACATTTAACATTCATCAAGAATGATCATCATTGATATACACATATATAATTTACCTTATTCTTAGATTTGGAATCCTCAACATACATTTGTTTCATATATATTTGAAGTATAGATTCAACAAAACCCTTGGAGGATCCAACAATACAAGAATAATCAAGAATAAGAATCATTAACTAACCAATTTGAGGGACACGGCCAGCATCACTTGAGGGACACGGCCAAGCTTGTGGCCGTGTCTCTCAACCCTAATTGGCAATAGTGAACGTGGTCAGGCAACACGGCCGTGTCTCTCAACACAATTTCAGGCAGTAGGTGACACGGCAAGTGACACGGCTGAGCCAGTGGCCGTGTCTCACAACAAAAATCATACAGTCACAGACACGGGCAAGGGACACGGCCGTGTCTCTCCACAAAAATCTGGCAGTGACAAACACGGGCAGAGAACATGGCTGAGACTGTGATCGTGTCTCTCCAAAATCAAACCAATTCCCTTGACTTGGCCGTGTCTCTCCTTGTTTTTGGCCGTGTCACACATGAATTTAAGCCCCTAACATTTATAAATCCCCTTTGGTTGCACTCAAACACTTCATACATAATATGACACCACACAAATGAACATAATCAATGTCCTAAACACATAATTTACATATTTCTCACATTATTCACCTTGCTAAAACACATCAACCAAACATTCAATTCCTTAACACATTTACAAATGAATATGTGTTAAGTTTCAATATCTTATTAATAGATGAATTTAGGTAGTTTACTTACCTTAAGAACCATTCTCAATCTATTCACTTTACCTTCCAAGATCTCTTCACCCATTTAATTTAAAGCAATCCATTTCCTTCACAACCTAAATCAAATCAAATAATAAGATACTTGAATTCCAATACAAATATTCAATAACCAAACTCATATATTCTATATTTTCAACTTCCTTAAACACCAACATACATCACTCATATATCAACTACTCAAATCCCCACTTCATTAACACTAAACACTTATTCAATAATCTCAACAATTCATCATCATCCTCATAACTACCCACATCAAATTCAAACTCAAACCATAGAAATCAATGTAAAGGAATGAATACTTACTTGGTTATTTGCCAAATCTTGAATAAAAATCTTCAATCTTCTCAAAATCATCATCTCTCTCTCTCTCTCTCTCTCTCTCGACCACAAAGAAGAAGAAGAAGAAGAAGAAGAAAGAAACTTCTTGCTTCTTCCGTTCTTATCTTATATATATATAAATAATAATAATAATAATAATAATAATAATAATAATAATAATACTTTAAATCTCCACCACATATTCTTTCTTTGACTTTCTTCTTCTCTTTTCTTTTTGTCCTTATTATCATTATTATTATTACTTAATTATACAAATATATATACAATTCACTTTCCCTACACCATTTTATATCCCATGTATATATGATGTATATGTATATGTCTTATATATATTATCTTTATATTTCCCATATACACATATACATTAAATCCAAATACAACAACAATAACTCCAAAACTCTTAGGGTCTATTCCGGGATATTACATAAAGCTAGGCCCATTCAGATGGCACCCGATTTAATTGAATTCTCTAAAAAAGAAATAAATGATTTAGAAAATAAAGGATTAATAACTAAATCTAGAAGCCCTTGGTCTTGTGCTGCATTCTATGTAAACAAGGCCTTTGAAATAGAAAGAGGAGCACCTAGATTAGTAATAAATTATAAACCTTTAAATAAAGCTTTAAATGGATTAGGTATCCTATTCCAAATAAAAAAGATTTATTAGGAAGATTATATAAAGCAAATATTTTTAGTAAATTTGATATGAAATCTGGTTTTTGGCAAATTCAGATTAACCCTAAAGATAGGTATAAGACTGCATTCACTGTTCCATTTGGACAGTATGAATGGAATGTTATGCCTTTTGGTTTAAAGAATGCACCCTCTGAATTTCAGAGAGTGATGAATGATATTTTTAACCCTTACACTAAATTTTGTATTGTTTATATTGATGATGTTTTAATATATTCAACAACTATAGAAGAACACTTTAAACATTTAAAAACATTTTTTATGGTAATAAAACATAATGGTTTAGTATTAAGTAAAACGAAGATGTCTCTGTTTCAAACTAAGATTAGGTTCTTAGGACATTATATAGAACAGGGAATCATAGAACCTATAGAAAGAAACTTAGCCTTTGGGGATAAGTTTCCTGACCAAATAATAAATAAAGCTCAGTTATAAAGATTTTTAGGTTGTCTGAATTATGTTATAGAATTCTTTCCCAACCTAAATAGAACTATTAAACCTCTACATGATAGATTAAAGAAAAACCCAGGTCCATGGACTGAGGTCCATTCTGGCATAGTTAGACAAGTTAAAGACCTAGTTAAAACTATTCCTTGCCTACATATAGCCGATCCCTTAGCCTCCAAAATAGTAGAGACTGATGCATCAGATATAGGTTTTGGTGGGATTTTAAAACAGATTAAAGAGGGTAGAGAAGCCATAGTCCAATTCTATTCAGGACATTGGAGCCCAACCCAATTAAACTATTCAACTATAAAGAAAGAGATTTTGAGTATCGTTTTATGTATTTCAAAATTTCAATCTGATTTATTAAATCAAAAATTTCTATTGAGAATTGATTGTAAAAGTGCAAAAGATGTTTTGCAAAAAGATGTTAAAAACCTTGCCTCAAAACAGATTTTTGCTAGATGGCAAGCTATTTTAAGTATTTTTGATTTTGATATTGAGTTTATTAAAGGAGAAAATAATAGTTTACCTGATTTCCTTACTCGTGAATTCCTTCTCAGGAATCATGGGGAGAAAAAAGAAAACAACCAATAAAGAAAAGGAAACCCTTAAAGATGACTCTCCTAAAGCCCTATCTGATCATTCAGATAGCATTGCAAACCCTAAACCTATAAAGTCTTGGGCTGATGCTGTCCAAGCAGAAGATGATAAAGCTAAAATGGATATTTGGGTCTCTCAGCTGGCCCAATCTCCAGAGGTCCTTAAAGCTCTTGCAAATTTGGGCTTCCCGCCTCCTGAAGCCCCAGGTATGAATTCTTTAATCCCTTTTAAAACAGAGTTAGGTCAATCTTCAAAAACCCTAACTCAAAATATTTCTAAAAATGAGTTGAATGTTTCAAACTCTTCAACTCAAATTGTTTCTTCAAATTTTCTTTTAAAGTCAAAAACCTTTTGGCACAATAAAAATTTTTGGTCTACAGAATTAATTACTGATTTTGGTACTGCTCAGCAGAACCCATGGTATATAATTGATTCTATATATCCTAAAGGATGGTTTTTTAAACCAAAAGAATTTTCAAAACCTCAAGAATATTATCTTCATATTCTTGTGGATTCAGGTTCTTTGTTTTTAAAGCACAATTATAGTCAGCAAGATAAGGCTGTCATAGCCTATTCTTCTTTTAAAATAAAGAAAATTCTCCATCCTTCTGAATGGGGAAGACCTTTGCACATTCCTGTGCAGTTTAAAACCCTTCCTTCTTTATCATGCTGTTCTTCATATAACTATTGGGACTATATAAAAGTCTGGACTAAAGCCCTGTTTTTCCAAAACCCTGGCAAAACCCATTCCTGGCTAATCTATTGTGAGACCAATATAAAGATAAACAACCTCCCATCCTGGTTTGTTGACTGGTGGTATTTATGTGGTAATGAAGACCGTTGTCTCCCACAAGAGGTACAGTTAGCTTACCAGCATTATAAAGCTCACTTAAACCCTAATCCTTATGAGAAGAATTTTCCTCCTCTTCTTCTCTTTTGTTTGACTTTCAATATACCTTGGGTATATCAATGGTACTTTGAATCATCTATTATTCCAGGTACCAATATTTCTGTTGTATTAAGGAAGTCTAAAGTTAAGTGGTGGACTGCCTTTCGCAATTCTACCACTGAGGAGACTGTTAAAGCATGGCTCCTAAAGAGAAACCACAATGGTCTTGACCCAAGACTATCTGTCTCTTTTGGAGCTTAAAGAGCCCAGAATATTGCCCTTCTTGCAGCTGCCAAAACTGCAGAAGAATATAAAGCCTTAATGGAACAGATGGTTGGGTCTCTTCCCTCAACGTCTGAGCCCATTAAGCCCAGTAGAACCTGCTCTGCTGGATCTTCAAATAAAGCCCAAATTAAAGTCTCTAAAGCCTCATCCAGAAGAAGAAAATCTCTTTCCTCTTCTTTGGATTCCTCTACATCATCCATGACATCATCTTCCACCGAGACATCTGACTCGGATTACTGTCCCAGTAATGAGGATGATTGCTATGGTATATTGTCTCCCATCAGAGTGAAAAGTAAAGGTAAAATGAAAAAGAATAAAGAAAAAGAAAAAGAGAGAAAAGATAAAGAAAAAAGAAAAGAAAAAGAAAAAAGAAAAGAAAAAGAAAAAAGAAAAAGAAAAAGAAAAGAAAAATAAAAAAAGAAAAAGAAAAGTAAAGTAAAAAGAAAATTGAGTCAGAAGTTGAATCTGACTTAGATTCATCTGATTAAAGGCAGGAGAAACCTTATTTCTCCACTCATATTGATAAAGTCAATAAAGACGGTGCCCACTGACAAAATACTATTCATCAACAGTATTCACCAGAGGAAAACCAACAGTAAAGTCAGAAGAACTGTTCATCCACAGTTCTCCACAGTAAAGTCAACAGTACCCCAGACAAGGTACTATTCATCCACAGTTCCGGACGCGTGAAGGTACAGTAAAAGCAAATAGTAACGACAGGTTACTATTCCTCTACAGTGCCAAAGCATGTGACAAGAATAGTGGAATTTTAAAGCCTCTGACTATATAATGAAGCTCATTCTGAAGGAAAAGAGGATCCGAAACACTTCTCTCTCAACACAGAAGATATTCAAGAACCTCTCAGCCTAGTTTTAGCTTCTTCCTTCCCTCTCTTCTTTCATTTACTATTTCTCCAGTTCTGTACGCCACACCTATTGATCTCCTTATATAAGGTAGTCTTAATTTATAACTTATAATTTATATTTTGTATTTTAAATTTTAAGTTTTATTCTGTATTGTTATTTCAATTAAATAAATTTATATTTTATTTATCTCATCTCTCATTTCATTATAAGTATGCTCTGTTTTAGTTCTTGCAAGCAAAAAACGAGCAAGTTGAGCTTCATCTGGAACTAAAGCATCAGAAATTATATTTGCACTACTTACAGACTGAAAAGGACCTCTATATTCTATCCTTTTCTGTCTTTCTTCTCTCTTTATTCTACGCTATATACTTATACGAGATCCATATATTTATACGTATACTAAAAGATATAGACATAAGAGTGTGTATTGATTAAAATATTTTAGACTTAAGATACAAGTTTAATTAAAGATTTAATTGTAATCTTTAAAGTGGTATATAAGGCTGGAAACCTAAATATAAATTGGAGCAACGTCAGACTTGCACTTGTCTGAAGTCCTCCTTTGCACCAGGTATGAAACAACGCCGCCGTACCATTTAAAAGAGATTATAATTATTCTTTATATATTTTTAATATATGCTTTTAAATTATTTCTGTAATTTATTTTAATATAGTCTTTTACATTCTGTTTCTTATTTCTGTTTCTTATTTATTATTTTAATTAAATCTGTTTATATATGTATCCTAACTGTCTATTGTTTTTATTAAATCCTTTTAAGATTATTTCATCCCCTGTGAACGGTCCTTTTAAGATTATTTATATATATATATATATATATTGGTTCATTTTACTCTAATTGCTTCATCTGCATGCTAGTATATATATTTTTAGTAACCTCTTTCCTATTGGTTAAATGAAAGTCTAGTTAGCTTAAAAGAACTAGTTTTATTAATCACAAGTTTTAAACCCAATTCAGGTTACACTAGTATAACAATTGATTAAACTTAATTAAATAAAAACTTATGTGCACATACTTAGGCGTATTACTTATCCAGCATGCTAATTCATGTTTTAATCATTTTTTTTCTTTTTTCATTCTATAACAGATTACTTTTCTAAAAAAATTAGTAAATGAACTTTGTAAATCAAGTGAAACTTTGTTTGGTTTCTTTCTTACCTCAATTTCCAGATTATCTCTAAGCTTAATATCGAAGTCAAATTTCTTCTCTTCAATCCTTACACAACCTATGTTAATGAAGCAAAAGGAAAACCTTTGCTTGCTACTCAAAATCCAAGTCAATTTTTTTTCTCTTTATTTTTAACGATTTCATTTCTTTTCATATGTTTATATATTTATCTATCCACTAATTGCACTTTGCTATCTGCATTTCAGCCTATGGAGTTAGCATTTTTAAATTCACACTTTTATAACTAATTATTTATTGTTCTAAATGGAAAATTTAATTTAATCATAATTCTTTAAGTTCTATAAATTTTAATTCTTTTTATTGTTCTTGCTTGTTTTTTTTACAAATTTTAATTTATAAATTATTTCTTGTAATCCTTAACTCTATTGAAAACTCTATTTCTAGTAAATGGAACCAACCTTATTGGGTTGGGGTATTAGATGAAAGCTTCTTTGATTTTTATTGCTAGAATAACTAATCAGAACAATAGTGGTCCATGATATCTATAGATTTTGTTGGGCCATATACTCTTAACTTGGTTTGTTTATCAAGATTGAGAAGAGAACCATTTGTTTTGAAATGGCTGATGATTGGTGCTATGTTTGAACTTCATTTCTATTTAAATTTTATAATTTTGTTTTGTAAGTAAATATATATGTGTGTGTGTGGTGATTGGTTGATTTATATTCAAAAGATTGTTGCTTGATTCTATTACGAATCCTTTCATTATGCTTCCAATTTTCGGATATTAAAAGTTTTTTAGGTTGTAAACAACTAGGCTAGAGAGCTCGGACACGATTTACATCCTCACAAGCTCTTTGAGAGGACTTATAAAAAGAAAAAAAATCTTCTAATTTTGTGAATGCTAGATCTTGAAGCATTAATATAAGTTATAATATTTGTGTTGGCTATTACTTTGATCTAATAATTTATAATTAATAAATATATTAAGTGTTTTGTTGGCCTTGTTTTTTTAAGAGCGATACATATAGCTAAAGGAGCAGCAGTCTCAGTTGCATAAGGGGTCAAAAGAGTCTGCTGATGTTGATGAGGCACAGATTTTTTTGGATGCTGTTGGCGGAGAGAAGAAACACAGAGTCTACTATATGGGCTCCACTGCAGCTACTTGCTATTCAGCATCGTCTACCTCCTCTCAACCAGTAGACGCATCAGTTTAAGAGGAGCTGCAAACTCTTTGACAGTCATTGGCAGATTTGCAGGAGAGGGAGCAACATTGCAAGCGTGAGCATCACTAGACGATGGCTCGTATGGAAGAGTTGTAGCTTTTATCATGCTCTCATCCTCCTTCTGATGATCCACCTTTTGATTATGACGCTATTGTAGACTCTTAATTTTTGATCCAGTTCAGTCCATTATTTTTTTTATAGTCCAAAATAATTTTTATGGTATTTTAATTAAATAATATTTATTTTAGTAGTTATTTTTTATAAGTTTTAATAAAATAAATAATAATAAATAAATAAAACAAAATAAAAATAAAAATAAAAATCGGCGACGAAAAAATTCATCGCTGAAAAGGTTGGACGAAATGGCCTTGGGCCATTTCGCCTGGCAGCCCGCGCCCCTCGCAATTTTCCACGCTAGCACTCAGCCCGTCGTAGTTTTTGCCAGCGAATTTTTTTTCAACGCAATTTTTTTCGAAATCAAATTCTATTTGGTTTCGGTTTCCTTTTCCTAATTAATGATAATTTTCTTAAACAATTAAAATTAATCATCTAAATTTAATCATTAAACAGTGCCGAAATCGCAAGAACCATTCCACTGGGAGTGGAGGCAAAAATCTCCGCTCACATCTATAGATGATAGGTATACAGGTTTGTAGCTCTTTTTGGATATCATTATCATACGTTTTTGGTATGTGGACTGTAATATCAACTGCATATGATAGATCTACATATTTGTAGTTGTTTTGGTTACTATTATTATACATTTTTTGGTATGTTGACAAAAATAACATTTTTTTAATATTCTTATTTTTTTATTTACATTATCTAAATGTGTTTATATTTCCTCAGTATTTCGAAGTTTATATTTACATTCTTAGAATAAAAATAAAATATATGTAATACTGGAAAATATAAAATATTTAATAAAATAAATTAAAATAAATATTATAATATTATAAAATAAAAATAAATAAAATAATTAATAAAGTATTTAGAAATAGAATTTTTTGTTTCTATGCTCTTCATTCGCTAATAGAAGAACGATGATTTGAAATCAATCTTTCATTTGTAACTAAAACAAACACTAGAAACAAAAAAATTTTCATTTCTAAAATAAAAAATTAATTTAGCAGATACTAAAAGCAATTTAGCAATGATAGCCATTCGTTTATAATATAAATAGAAAATTTCGCTTTTAAACTAAAAAATCAGTTTTCTTTTTTCTCCAACTACATCTCTACTAGATCAATTTCTATTTGAAATGGATTGTGTTCTGTTTCTATTTGAAACAGATCTTTGGTTCTCATACCAACTCAATTTAGAAATAGACGTGTGTTTCGTTGTAAATCTACAATGGCATATCCATTGCAAGTTTGTTTCTACTGTAGAAACGGACTAGAATTTTCGGTACGTTAGAAATAAGCATTTTACAAACAAACATTTTTCATTTCAAATACATTTCTAAATATGTTTAGAAATGTAATTTTAGTGTTTAGAAACAAAATTTTTCATTTCTAATTAGCTTGATTCTTGTAGTGTACAAACTGATCTAAGTATGGTCTAAACACCCTGTTCATCAAATCCATGAATGTTGCATTTGTCAGTCCAAAGGGATCACAAAAAACTCATAATGCCCAAACCTCATGTAAAAAGCAGTCTTGGGTACATTTGTATCTCTAACTCTTAACTGATGGTACCCTGATCTCAGATCATTCTTAGAGAATATTACTGCTTCCTTCAACTAATTAAAGAGATCATCAATACAAGGTAATGGATACTTGTTCTTAATAGTCACCTTATTCATCTGCTAGTAATCAATGCATAAACTCAAGGTGCCATCTTTCTTCTTCACAAATAAGACAAGTGCTCCCCATGGTGAAACACTAGGCCAAATAAACCCTTTATCAAGTAACTCCTGCAACTGCACCTTTAACTCTTTTAATTCAACAGGTGTCATTTGATAAGGGGTAATGGGGATGAAAGTGGTAACATGCAACATATCGATACCAAACTCTGCCTCTCTCTCAAGAGGTAACCCTGACAACTCATCAGAAAAAATATCTGGAAATTTGGCAACTGTAGGTATACTGTTAAGATGAGACCCCATGTAACATTCGTAATTTTTCAAAAAAAATTGCATTAAATGAATTAAATAAATTATTTAAATGGATTAGAAGTGGGAAAGTAAAGTGTATATATGATATATATATATATATGAAATATATATAACATATACAAAAGTCAACATTCAAAAAAGAAAGTCAAAAAGTCAAAAGACAAAATTATAAATATGCTTTATAAAATTAAAAGTAATTAAATAATTTAAAAATAAATTATTTATGAATGGAAAACAAAAATAGTCATTTTTAAAATAAATAAATAAATAATTAATTAATTAACTAAAATATTAAAATAATATAAATATATGTTCTTGAAATTTTAAGTGGAAAGAAAGAAAATATCAAAATAATCATCATCTTCTTCTTCTTCAAAGAGGCCGAACCTCCATGGTTAAAGGAGCAAGATATTTTCTTCTTCCAAGCACCAAGAATTGAAGGGATTTTCAAGAATTAAGTTGCGTTTTGGTGATTTCTTCTCTAATTAATAAGCTTTCCATCTTAATCTTTGAAATTTCATAAAATTATGAATATGTGAAGTTTGGGATTTCGGGTATGTGTATTATAATTTCTTGAATGGGTATGTTTGAAGCTATTTTGACTAATATATAATGATTTTCAAGTTAAATGGAAGACAAGATTAAGTTTGGGTTAAGTTTGGATGAAGGTTATGTGTAATTTAGACTTTTTCAATTATGTTTTTTAATTATTCAAATGGATTCAAAAGATGTTGTTTTGATGCATAAATAAGTATTTTAAAGTCAAATGATGGATTTAATCAAGTTTGATTAGGGATTGGGTAAGGTAGCATTGAATTTAGGGTTATGGAAGAGAGTTTTTAAAGTATTGATATTTGTTTGATTTTAATATATAAACTATGTTATTAAATGATGTAAATGATGGAAATAAGCTTGGATTAACATTTGGAATGGGATGGAATGAAGAGGTTATGGCACATTTTAGGGTTTTAATAAAGAATATATGTTTATTGGATTTAATTGGTTAAAACATGTTATACTATGTTTTTAATGATAAAATAAAACTTACAACACCAATTAAAATGGATTAAAACGGAATTCCAAGGTTAAAGTAAGGAAAGGAAAAATTTTGGGATATTGGTTGGAGTGATGTTTAATTAGGGTTTTATATTTGAAATGCCTTGAAATGTAATTATAAATGATTGTATTTGCTCACATTTTGACTAGGCATTAAGAGGAAGTGGTTTTCCCAACCTTAGTGTTGAAGGGCAAGTTGGACGTGAAGGTTAGATAGTGATTTTTAGCTTGGGTTTGAGTGATAATTAAAGTATGTACAAATTTTTGATAATTTAGATATATTTGCATTAAATTGGGCCTAACACATTTTGGATAGAAAATATGTTAAGCTACTTGGCAACTTGAACATTCATGTACATTGTGTTATAGCATGTGAATTGATGAGTATGCATTATGTGCATTATGTAAAGCCATTATTAATGGCTAAAGTGAAAGAAATGTGGTTTATAAGAATTATGCGAGAATGAGCCAAAAATATTTGGGTAATATGATTGTAATGTTAAATGACATACATTGTGATAAAGTGGTAAGATATGATGAATTAAAGTGATTTGGCATTGCTATGAAAGAGAAAAATGAGAAAATGAGGTAATGTGATGAGAAAAATTGATTATGAAAATATGTACTATTTATATGTGCCTAGTATATTATTCAATTTCTAGAGTTTTGTATCTGGTAGCATGACTATGAGATTATTCTCATTATTTGCCTTTAGGGCTAGACACTGGGTGTCACTGATATATGATTTGCCTACGAGCTAAACGTTGGACATCACTATGATTTACCTTCGGGCTAGATATTGGGTGTCACTTGTATTGCCTTCGGGCTAGACACTGGGTTCCAAAATAAACCAAAATAGTAACTCTGAAATTTGAATATTATATTAAATTATTTGGGCTCATGCTTGTGTATGTGTTAATGTGAAGTATAAAACAATTAAAGATTATGTTTTAAAGTGGAATTGTATATCACATTGTGAAATACCATGCAACAACATTATGCATTGTCATTATTTTAAAGTTTTATTATTATCGAAGTTTGTACTGCTAAGTTTTTAGCTTAGCACGATTGTAATTTATCTCACAGGTGGTAGGGTTGATCTAGTAGATCTGGAGAGTTCTTCTAAACCTAGTTAGGTCTAGGCTTGTGTTTGTTGAGCCGAGGTGATTTTTGCTACCACAGGGTCAGATCTGGTTGCCACCATGTATACATTCTATGTTATAGTATATTTTATCACTATGTATATTATGTTTATATTTTTATAGTGTATTGTAAATTTTAAAGGACATTTTGGATAAATTGTATAATGTGGGAATGTGTATATGTGTTTTGATATATATATAAATATATATATATATATAAATGTTTTGAGGAAATGGAAAGAGTTTGAGAAGTTGGTGTGAAATGTTTGATTTCTATTTATTGGGAGTTTATTTTTCTATAGGTTGAGTGTTGTTGAAATTTTTGGGATGTTCAAATTACAGATAAAACTCTAGCGAATTTTTTTCAGAGATTTTATACAAAATACTTATTTTGGGTACCTAAAACTAATAAAGAATATTTTATTTACTTCTTAAAATATACATTTTAAATGTTTGAAATTTAAGTTGGAAATATGAGGATTTTCTTATCAAACTGAATTGTGGAATTCTTATACTATATATGCATATTTTACATATACTGGATGTATGTACTATATATATAGGGTATAAGGTATTATACCATACTTCTCTAGTATCTACAACATGAGCTAGATAAGCCTCTCATCCCTTCCGGATCATCCTCCTAGCTGATAAAGCTAAGATAAACATGGATAAAAGGTGTCTCTGATTACTAGATACCACCACATCTCTACCATCACGTGTTCTCAGAGTAACACATTTCTGCTAACAGTCTATCATAACCTTATGCCTCAATAACTAAACCATGCCCAAAAAAAAATCATACTTCATAAAAGGCATCTCAATCAGGTCACCGAGAACTCCTGATCATGAACAATAACTGGACTATCTCGGCGTACCCTGCTAACTACAACATTGTGCCCTAAAGGATTAGTAACCAATACATTAAATCCTAGGGACTCTGAATGAATGTCACTCACAGGCATAATGGATGCACTGATGTATGAATGCATTGACTTAGGGTCTATCAATGCATGAACTGAAGTGCTAAATAAAGTAAAAATACCAGCTATGATAACTAAATCATCTGGCTGCTTGTGCATCACATAAACCCGCTGTGATGGCCCTGCATCATCTAGTCTACTCCCTGCTATAGAACCTCCTCTCTAACCTGACCTGGTCTACCACCTCTGCCACTACCTCTACCACTACGACCCCCTCTAACATTGGGTCTAGATGCTGCTGTATCTATATATCTATCATCTAGTGGCTCTGGACAATCTCTGATAAAATTATAATGTGATCCACATCTGAAACATATTGTTGGTGCACCAATCCTCCAATAAACCCCTCCATGCACCCTACCACACTGAGCACAAGTAGGTGGAATTGGCCTCTGGGTCACTGGAGTCGGTGCACTAGCCACTGAGGTTACATGTCTCTATCTTTGTCTCTACTACTATGAAGACCTGTTAGGCTGCCCTTGTCTCCTACTAAACCTCTTTGGATATCCCCCTCAGCCTCTCTTATATGATGAAGACACTACCTCACCCTGGGGTCTCCTAGCTCTTCTCTCCTCTGCTCTGATAGCTACTGCAAGTCCCTATGCCTTCTCTACACTTCTGGCAGTTGCAACCAATTTAGAAAAATCTTTATATTGTGAGCCTGCCACTAGACACATGATAGATGGTCTTAGGCCCACCTCAAACCTCCAACATCTATCAACCTCATTTGATATAATCCCCCCTGCATACTGACTCAGCCAGATGAACTCTATCTCATACTCAATCACTATCTTCGTCTCCTACCTCAAACTCAGGAATTCCATCTTCTTAGCATCTTTGTACTCTATGAGGGTATACTTCTTCTCAAATTCATGCAGGAAATTAGCATATGTCATCACCTCTGGATCAGCCGTTCCATGAGGAACTGTCTTCCACCACTCATAAGCATCCCCCTGTAGAAAGAGACCTAGCATAATCAAATTTCTCCTCTGTACAAGCCGACAACTATATAAACATTCTTTGGACCCTGTCCAGCCACTGCTCTGCTATACCTGGGTCAGTAGTGATGATAAAATCTATGGCTTCAAACTTTCTCAGCTTTTCATATTTCTGAGTCGATAGTTACAACTGTGGCTGCGGCTGTGGCGATGACTACGGCTGCTGTACCAGAGCCTGTCGTAATAGCTCTACCATATGCTGCACCCAGCCCGGCGAAACCTCCTTAGCTGCTGGTCAAATTGGCACAGATGCTTTCCCAGCAATCTCAGCACTAGCTCCAGCTCTACTCTCATCTAGAGCTACACTCTCTGCACTACCCTCAGCAAACTGATGCATCCTAGACACCATGATTACCTATATCTGTAAATACAATAGATATTGCCACATCAGGAATCAGATAAAATGCCAGTGTCAATGCATGTATCATATTTTAAAATCATATTTAAAATTCCCGTTTACTCTCTCTAAAGACCTACCTAGGTCGAGAACCTTAAACCTAGGCTTTAATAGAAAAATAAATGTAACACCCTTATACCCTATATACGTATAATACATACACCAGTATAAGAATGTCATAACTCAGTTTAATAAAAATTTTCATATTCCCAAAAATATAAACATAAAATATATAATGATGAAATGTACTATAATATAGAATATATAAATAGCAGCAATTGGCTCTGAACCTATAGCAGCAAAAGCTCCTCAAGCTCAACCAACCTCAAGTCTAGACTTGACCAGGTCTAGATGAAATCTCTGAATCTACCGGATCATCCCTGTCACCTGTGAGATGAATTTCAACCGTGCTAAGCTAAAAGCCTAGCGGTACATACTTTGATAATAATGAAACTTTAAAAGAAATGACAATGCATAGTGTTGTTTCATTCACAATGTGATATGCAATTCCACTTTAATTCACATTTATCATTCTTCCTAAGCATCACATTAACACATACAGAAACATTGGGCCACATAACTTAATACATTATTCAAATCCAAGAGTTACTATTTTTGTTTATTTTGACACCCAGTATCTAGCCTGGTGGCAATACAAGTGATGCCCAGCGTCTAGCTTGAAGGCAAATGATGAGAATAATCTCATAGGTATGCCACCAAATACAAAACTCTGGAATTGAATAATATATTAAGCAACACATAAATAGTACATATTTTCCATTATCAATTTTCTTATCACATTGCCTCTTTTACTCATTTTCTCATTCATAATAATGTCAAATCACTTTAATTCATTATATCTTATCACTTTATGACAATGTATGTCATTTAGCATTACAATCATATTACCCAAAGCCTAGTGGTACATACTTTGATAATAAGAAACTTTAAAATAAATGACAATGCATGGTATTGTTTCATGACATCTCACAATGTAATATGCAATTCCACTTTAATTCACATTTATCATTCTTCCTAAGCATCACATTAACACATACAGAAACATTGGGTCCACATAACCTAATACATTATTCAAATCCTAGAGTTACTATTTTTGTTTATTTTGACACCCAGTATCTAGTTCTAAGGCAATACAAGTGATGCCCAACGTCTAGCCCAATGGCAAATCATAGTGACATCCAATGTCTAGTTCGAAGGCAAATCATATATCAATGATGCTCAGCATCTAGCCCAAAGGCAAATGATGAGAATATTTTCACAGGTATGCCACCAATCACAGAACTTTGGAATAGAATAATATATTAAGCAACACATAAATAGTACATATTTGTCATAATCAATTTTCTTATCCCATTGCCTCTTTTACTCATTTTTCTCATTCATAATAATACCAAATCACTTTAATTCATTATATCTTATCACTTTATCACAATTTATGTCATTTAGCATTACAATCATATTACCCAAATATTTTTGGGTTATTCTCACATAATTATATCTTATCACTTTATTACAATGTATGTCATTTAGCGTTATAATCATATTACCAAAACATTTTTGGGTTATTGTCACATAATTCATATAAACCACATTCCACTCATTCTAGCAATTAATAATAGCTTTTCATAATGCATATAATGCATGCTTATCATTTCACATGTCATATCACAATGTATATGAGTATTCAAATAGCCAAGTAGTTTAACACATTTTCTATCCAAAATTTATTAAGCCATATTAAATGCAAATACCTTTAAATTATCAAAAGTATGTAAATACCTTAATTTAACACTCAAACTCAAGCTAAAGTATATCTTTAGCTTCAACTTCCACAATGCCCTTCAACACTAAGGTTGGGCAAATTGCTTCCACTTAATGCCTATTCAAAATGTGAGTAAATATAATTATTTAGAATCACATTTCAAGGCATTTCAAACATAAAACCCTAATTTTCCTTCCCTTATGTTAACTTTTCCATTATAAATGGTGTTTTAAGTTTATTTTTAGTATTAAAAACATATTAGAACACGTTTTAACCAATTAAATCCAATAAATACATATTCTTTAACAAAACACTAAAATGTGCCCTAAGCGTCTTCATTTTTAATTCTACATTCCATTCCATTTCAAATGTTAATCTAAGCCCATTTCCATTATTAAAATCATGTAATAACATGAGTTATACAATAAAATAAACTAAACATACATGTTTTAAGAATTTCTCCCAAAACCCTAAATTTACACTACTTCTTCCAAACTCCATCTAAACTTAATTAAATCCACCACTTGACTTTAAAATCCTTACTCAAGAATCAAAATAACATCATTTGTATCCATTTGACCAATTAAAACACATTATTGCAAAATTTCAAATTACACATAACCCTAAAATCATCTTCTTCATCCAAACTCAACCCAAATTTAATCATTTCTCCTATCTAACTTAAAAATAATTACTTACTAATCAAAATAAAATCATACACACCAATTCCAACAATTATAACACACATACTCAAAATTCCAAACTTCACATATTCATAGTTTTTCCTGAAACTTGGAAATTTGGTAAGAAAGCTTACCAATTGATGGAGAAATCACTAAAACTCCACTTAATTCTTGAAAACCCTTCAAATCTTGATATTTGGAAGAAGAGAAGACCTCTCTCGTTCTCTCTAATGGTGGTTGAATTTTTGATATTTTCTCTTTCTTTTTCCTTTTTTAATTTAAGACCATGTACATATAATATAATATTATTTTAATTATTTATGTATTTATTTATTTTAAAAATGGTAATTTATCTCTTCCATCCATAAATAATTTATTTTTAAATTATTTAATTAATTTTAATTTTATAAATCATATTTATAATTTTGCCATTTGACCATTTGACTTTCTTCTTTAATGTTGACTTTTTGTATATGTTATATATATTTCATATATATATATATATCATATATACACTTTATTTTCTCACTTATAATCCTTTAATTTTTCATTTAAGTTATTTATTTAATTCATTTAATTTAATTTTTAAAAAATTAATGGATTTTGCAATTAAAAAGATTTTACATGTAATATCCGTGGTTTTAGATAAATTAAATAAGAAATTGGATATCAATTAAAGTACTGGGAGATGTATATGTGTAGTATTTACTTAATACATATATAGTGTATACTTAGTATATACCTAACATATTGTTATTAAATATATTAATTCATAGAATACACATAATATACCCATAATGTATACATGATGTACATGTGAAATACACATTACATATACATGTAGGAAAAAGTGTACATAAAATATAAGTAAAATATATATGACATATATATATATACATGAAATATGCTTAGCATATATATGAGATGTAAATGTGGTGTTGGGAAGATGAGAATTAATTAATAAATAAAAAAAAAGAAAGTCAAAGTAAGAAAAAAAAATACTTGGAAGGGAAAAAAAGTGAAAAACAATAAAATAATAGATATTAATTAATTAATTAAATTGATATTTATGGATGGGAATTAAAGGAAGAACCAAAATAAAGTCTTCTTCTTCCTTCACCTTTAACCATGGCCGATTTTACACATATCTATAGAGAGAGAGAGAGAGAGAGAGGGTGAATTTTACTTTAAAATAGTAAAATTAATTAAGAATTTCCAAGGTTTCAAGTGGACTTTTGAAGAGAAATCAAGAAACAAGTAAGTAATTCTCCTTTTAAATTAGTTTTATTTGATTTTAAGATTATGTATGAAATGGCTAGAGAGAGAAAGTAAGTTTAAATTGCTAAAATTGATAGTAATGAAGTTCAAATGATGAGTGTATGATGAATTATTAGTTAGTTGTTTGAAATGAACTAAGTTGATGAATTTAGGGTTATGGGATAAATATGTGTGAATTAGGATTTTAATTTAGATATTTATAATTATGGTAATGGATGGATTTAATGTTGTTTTAATTTGTATGTTATGATTTTATGGTTAGAAATTGATTGTGGGCAAGTTTGCATAAAGTTGATAAATTTAGGGTTATGCAAAAATTAGAGTTTTGGTATGAACGCCTATAATTGTTGGAATGGAATAATTTAATGTTGTTATAGTATATATATATATATATAGTGATCTTAAGGTTGAAAATTTAATATGGGAGAGTTTGAATAAAGTTAGAGCTATGGCCATATTATGTGAAAATTAGGATTTTCGAAAGAGGTTGAGATAATTATAGAAACGAGTTGTGTTATTGTTATTTTGGTATGTAAATAATGATTTTAACGTTAAATGTTGGAAATGAGTTGGGTTTAATGAAGTTTAAGCAAAGTAGTAAATTATAAATTTAGGGTTTTAATGGGATTTTAATAAAAATTTTGTAGATAAATAGTAGTTTAATATACATTGGTCATCATTACAATCATTTTTATATATGTTTTTGAGGTTAATTTTGTTTACTTTTTAGTTATTTTCTAAATGATTATTTATGATTGTTTCAAGGTTTTATATTTCAAGTTGAAGCAAGGAAATCATAAGAAAATAGGCAAGTTTACTGATGAAAGGAAAAATTTTAAGAAAAATATGCAACATTGCCAAGCCTGTAACATCCGTAACTTTTATAAATTAAATTATATAAATTAAAATTAAATTAAATTAATTAAATAAATAATTTAAATGGAAAATGGAAGGTTTAGAAGTGAGAAAATGGAATGTATATGTGAAATATATATGCAATATGCATAATATATACAAAAGTCAACTCAAAGTCAACTCTTAAATAGAAAAGTCAAAAGTCAACTGGCATAATTATAAATATACTTTGAAAAATTAAAATTATTTAAATAAATTAAAAATAAATTATTTTTGGTTGGAAGAGGAAATTTATGGTTTTTTAAATAAATAAATAAATAAATAAAAATATAATACAATAATATATATAAGGTCATTTTTGAAAGTGCAAAAAGAGAGAAATTCAAAGTTGTCTTCATCTTCTTCTTCTTCCTTAGGAGGCTGAACCTCCATGGTTACCCAAGCCGAGCTTTTTCTTCCTCCAAGCATCCATAATTGAAAGGATTTCAAGGTGTCAAGTAAAGTTTTGGTGATTTCCTCTTGAAATAGCATTATGAGGAAGTGAATTGCCCAACTCTAGTGTTAAAGGGCAAGTTGGAAGTGAAGGTTGGTGGGAGATTTTTAGTTTGGATTTGAGTGTTGTTTGAGGTATGTACAAACTCTAGATAAATGAGGTATAATTGCATTACATTTGGCCTAACACATTTTGGATGAAAAATGTGTTAAGAAATTTTTAGCTTGAATATTCATGAATATTGTGCTATGACATATGAATTTTTATGTATGCGTTATATGCATTATGAAAAGCCATTATTAATGGCTAAAATGAATGAAATGTGAATTATGTGCATTATGTGAAAATGAGCCAAAAATATTTGGGTAATGTGATTTTTATGTAAAATGACATACATTGTGATGAAAGAATGAGATATGATGAATTGACATTGATATGAATGGGAAAAATGAGAAAATGAGGCAATGTGATGAGAAAAATGAAAAATTGAAGCAATGTGATAATAAAAGTTAATTTTGGGAATATTAATTAATTGTGTGCCTACTATGTTATTCAATTTCTAGAGTTCTGTGTTTGGCGGCATGTCTATGAGATTATCCTTATTATTTGCCTTCGGGACTAGACACTATGCGTCATTGATATATGATTTGCCTTTGGGGCTAGACGCTAGGCATCACTGTCATTTGATTTGCCTTCGGGGCTAGACGTTATGTGTAACTGTTATATGATTTGCCTTCGGGACTAGACACTTGGTGTTAATATAGACCAGAACAGTAACTCTGGGATTTGAATAATATATTAGTTTATTTAGGCCCATGCTTGTGTATGTATTAATGTGAATTATTAAATGATTAAAGAATATATTTTAAAGAGGTATTGAGTGCCACATTGTGACATAACATGCAAAAGCATTATCCATTGGTATTATATTAAAGCTTTATTGTTATTGAAGTTTGTACAGCTAGACTTTTAGCTTAGCACAATTATAATTCATCGTGCAGATGACTAGCTGATCCGGTAGATCCAGAGAGTTCTACTTGACCTGGTTGGGTCTAGGCTTGTGTTTGATGAGCTTGAAGTGTTTTTGCTACTACAAGATTAAACCAGTTGCCATCATGTATATATTTTATATTATAGTACATTTTGTTATTATATATATTATGTTTATATTTTTAAAGTATATATTGTAAATTATAAAGAATATTTTGGATAAATTGTGTAATGTTGGATTTTTATATGTGTTGTGATATATATATATATATGTCTATATATAAATGTTTTGAGGAAATATGAAGAAATTAAGAAGTTGGGGTGAAAAGCCTTGAGGCTGTGTCCATGGCTGCCCAATATTTCTTCTTCTTTTCCAGGTGTGACACGGCCAAGTCACTGGCCATGTCATGTGACATGGCCATTGGCTTGGCCGTGTCTTCTGCTTGTGTTCACCTCTACCATTTGCTTTTCTTCCTTTATTCTTTGGTTTTATCAAGTGGGACATGGCCAAGGCCTTGTCCGTGTCATGTGAAACGACCAATGGCTTGGCCGTGTCTCTTGCCAGTGTCACTCTCTGACCATTTTCTTGCTTCCTTTCTTAAGGGACACTACCAAGGTTGCTTTATCCTAGCCGTGTCTTGCTTGGTTCCTGATCTTCCTTTCCATTGATGAGAGACATGACCAAGCCATGAATGACTTGGCCTTGTTGCATGCTTTTCTCCAAATTTCATCCATCAGTTGAATTGAATCTCCATTGTTTTATACTTCAACTTAAAGAAAACACTTTAAGCAATCTTTAAACACAAATTAACTTAAAAATTAACTTAAAACCAATAAAATTACCCTAAAAATATATACATAATTATTCAAAACAACTACCCCACACTTAATCCTTTGGTTGTCCCCAAGCAAAATTAAAATTAAAACAAACTAAACAAGAAAAGTTAGTCAAGTTCAAGAGTTATAAGGATGTATCAGGACTTCCAATTTCTTAAATCCACAATCAATATCAAATCAAACAAAACCAATACTCAAGTAATTTATTTGTTCTCCATGCATAATCAATGTTGTCACTCCCTCACCAACTCTTTGAAGTGTTTAATAATGTAGTGTTTACACTCATAACATTCAATGAAAGATTATCACCATAAGCTTGCTTATCTATCAAAATTTGAATCAATCATCAATCATAAGGTCTTTCACTTGGTTGTAATGGGACTATAGTAAGGGCATGATATTTGGGAGTGTGAGTTTATTCACCAAGTTCAAGAGCACTTCAAGAGTGAAGTAAGCAACGTAGGATGACCGACAATCCCAATGTACCTCCCGATCACTTAGCACTAGACATTAAAGAACTTTTTAGCAAATCCACTTATTAAATTTGCAAAGATCATTTCCAAACTCATTTCAACTCTTCCAACAGGAACAACAACTTCTATTATTTTGATACCATTTTTTTACCATTATTATTATTATTATTATTTCTAGTAAATTATGGTTTGCAACTAAGGAACACAATAGTTTGCAATCTTAAACCCACTAAATTTAACCTATTTAACACAACACTCAATCATTAATGCTCTTTAAATGCTCTTGACTTAATGAAAGGGTAAGAGACAAAATAGCATGGTTCAGGGCTATAAGTGTTGTGAAAAAGAAAGAAAAGGAGAAATAAAATAGGCTCAAAATTGGCTAACTAAGGTTTAATATAAGGTTGGTCTTCTTAAGCTAAAATGGGTTCACCTAGTTGCCTTAATCATATTGATGTCTAATTGAAATTTTTATGTAGTCTCAAAATGCATGTCAAAGCAAGTTCTAGTAATTCATCAATCAAAGATGCTCATACACAAAAAAGAATATTAAGTTGGCATCCAACTTAATAGGCTCAATTTCTCACAAATTTAAAAGGCAGAGCAATGAATATCCAACAAATCAACAATAAGCAACAATTTTATCCAATTCTCCAATTCATGCTTCAAAAATTAAAAGGTCATCTACCAATAAACTTATATCAATTGAACTTAATAATATTCTTCAAAATAATATGTAAAGTAAGGCAAAACACTTAACAAAACAAATAAAACAACGACTAAGATAAAGACTTAAAAACAACAACTAAATTATGAAAAATAAAAGCTTTGCATTTATGAACAAAAACTTAGCACCCCAAGATTTAAGATTGACTTTGTCCTCAATGGAAACTAGGATAATTTAAAAGAGTAAGAGTTAAGGTACAACCTAATTTACATCATTTTCTTTGTGAGACAAGTGCTACATTTTCATCCATAAAACATTAATTGTTCAAGAATAAAAAGCAATAAATATAAAATAATAAAAAACACAGAGTTTTAATAACAAAAAGTGGTAAAAAAAATAGCAACTAAAATATCCAACAACTGAAAATAAGAAAATAAGAAGTGTTCTCAAAATGCTAAAGGTGATATGATCTATAGTGATGGAGGATGTGACGATGCTGCTGCTGAAGGATGGAGGCTAAGAATCTTGGCAAGGTTGCTATTGATTTGTTCCAACTGGTGAAGGACTTCAACATGCTTATGATCTACCTTGTTTTTCAATGCTTCTATCATACTAATAATCTGAATTTTTAGAACTGAAGCATCTTTATCCAAACTGAGTGAATTTGAGTTAGACTCCTCATCAACTCGTGGTCTCTTTTGTCGGTCCCCTGGTGCAACTTGCTTATCTGAAGCCATCACATAAGCCCTTCCCCTTTTTGTAACCATATGCATCTTCTCAAGAGTAGCAAGGTCTAATGAATCACTACCAATAATTCTAGTCGTATGGCAACTGCTCGGGTCAAAACATCGACAAGTGCTATAGCTAAGGTGGTCACCAATCCACCTATACAAATTGCACCCCTTTTTCTATTTGCTACACTATCAAACACATTGGCTAACCAGTAGCCGATACTGATAGGTATAGCGTTGCTAGCACATTCTAAGAAAAATAGCTCGCTTAGTTCCACCACACCCGCACTTTCTTTCTATGCAAAGAACCCACAAAACATAAACCTATGTAAATATCTCAAGGCGAGATTTACCAATTTTGTTGCCTTGGCCGATTTGGCCATATACATTCCACTCGAGCCTATTGCTCCCCATTCAAATTGTTGTCTAAAACATTTAGGCACACATTTTTCCCCTTGTTGATGGAAACCAACAATAGCGTTCAATTGTTCAATATCAAGAACACATAATTTTCCACGCAATTTAAAGTTGAACCTAGTGCAAATCTTCTTAAAGAGAGGTTAGAAATTCCATGGTAAGTTCTTGGAATTGGAAAGGTTTAAGGGAAACTAATTTCTCCCATCCAAGGTTTTGAACATATCTAGTAAAATTTTCTGTAATTCGGAGACCATCAAGGGATTTTTCACTTACATACCTTGTTGGAAAGAAACCCCTTGCTAGAAGAGCCAATCTCTTTGAAGATGATGAAGAGGATGAAATAGGTTGCCTCCTCTTGTGATGGGAACCCATTTTTGTTCTAGGCATCGTGATTCTTGGTGAAAATTGAAGCTTTGATGGATTTTATTAATTTTTTATTAGAAAATTGGAAGATTTAATGGGTTTAATTGACTTTTTTGGTTAAGAATAATGGAAGATTTGGTGGAATTTAGAGGTTTTTAGGGATGGGAATGGAGGATTGAGAGAGAGAGAGAGAGAGAGAGTTGAGAGAAAGAAGAAAGAAAAATGGAGGCTAGGTTTTGAAAGTAGGGAAGTAAGTAGAAAGATCGAGTTAAAATTGGGTTTTAAAAAGAGTGACATGACCAAGCTGGGAATGGCTTGGCCGTGTTTGATTCTTTAGGAGGGACACGACCAGTGGCTTGGCCATGTCCCTTGGGTGTGTCCACCACTGTGGAATTTGGCTGCAGGGGAAAGAAATGGGGACATGGGCTGGGTGGCTTAGCCGTGTCTGGGTGATACGGCCAAGGACACGGCCAAGCCTTCTAACCGTGTCCACGCCTGGACTTCCTGGGCATGCTTGACACGGCTAGTGGCTTGGCCGTGTCAAGTGATAATTTCCTTCACTGCCATTTTTGCCTTTTATTTTTTTTCATTGTGTCACCCAAGTCTAATTTGTGCAATTTTTCTTCCTAGCTCCACCTTAAAAATCTATCAAAAATAAAAACTGATCAAAGCACCCATTCTATTCTCTTTAAACCAAAAACAAAATTTAAATTGCAAAACATGAAAATTTAACTATGAAAAGAAATACAAACTGATGGGTTGCCTCCCATTGAGTGCTTCTTTAATGTCGTGTAGCTAGACATCGTTGCATCACTCGTCAAAGAATACCATACTTCCTATGGTATTTTACAACTTCAATTTCTTCAAAATAGGGCTTCACCCTTTGTCCATTCACCTTAAATGTCTCATTGGTTTTCAAATTCAACAATTCAAAAAATCCAAATGGAAGTGTTTGAATCACTTGAAATGGTCCACTCCAACAAGACTTCAATTTTATGGGGAACAATCTCATCTTTGGTTTAAACAAAAGAACCTTCATTCTTGATTCAAGGTTTCTACTAGGAATCATTTTATCATGCATCACTTTCATTTTTTCTTGGTAGATCCTTGAGCTCATAAAGGCTTCATTCCTAAGTTCATCTTGTTCAAAAAATTTTAACACCTTGTGAAGAGTATATGTCCCAAACGGGTAGGTGAAGGTCACCTTGGGTAGATTCTTCTCTTCTATCTTGCAGTCATCAATTTTCACTTTAGATATTTCAACTTCTTCTCTCTAGGGCAAGGCTTATCTGGCTTGCCTTTACTAATTTTTTGCAAGAAAACTTCTTTAACCACAAAATCAGAATAATCAATAAAAGAATAATTTTCATGGATAGAAAAATTAGAAGTAGGGGAAGTGTTAAAAATTGAAAATTTTACAGTTTGTCCTAAGACAATCATGGACAATTTTTCATTTTTAACATCTATCAAGGTATTAGTTGTAGCCATGAAAGGCCTTCCTAACAAAATTGTATGTTCAGCATCCTTAGGGATATCTTCCCCCATATCCAGGACTATGAAGTCCATATGAACTATTAAACCTCCAAATTGCACTAAAACATCCTCTATGATTCCCTTAGGAAACCTAAGAGTTCTATTAACCAATTGTAAGACCATCTTGGTTGGTTTAAGTTCCCCAAGCTCTAATTTCAAGTAAATTGAGTAAGGCATTAAATTTATGATAGCTCCCAAATCACACATGCCAGATGCTTCTTTCCCATTTCCCATGGAAAGGTTAATTACAAAACTTCCAGGGTCTTTAAGCTTAGGAGGTAACTTGCGTTGTAAAATAGCACTTGCCACCTCCAAAACCATCACCTTTTTATTTGGCTCATATCTTCTCTTTCTGGTGATCAGTTCTTTGAAAAATTTGCCATAAGCCAAGATGTTCTTGATCACTTTAAGTAAAGAAAGATTTATACTTACCTTGGAGAGCATGTTATAAATTTTAGAAAATTGCTTATCTTGCCTCTCACTTTCTAACCTGCTCGGGAATGGGATTGGCAGTCTGTAAGGATTTAGAGATTTGTGTAGCTTTGGTGCAACTGATGCCTCCTCACTAACTTTCTTTTGCTCACTTGGTTAAGCTTTGCCTTCTTTCATGTCCTCTCCATCTTCTTCAAATGTTCCTGCATCCAAAGAATCATCAATGTTATTATCACCGATTTTATTATCAAGTACCTTACCACTTCTTAAGACCGTGATTACTTTGGCTTGCTCCGGTTGACTAAAAAATTTTCCTTTTTGATGAGCTTGAAGTTGATTAGCCAGTTGACCCACTTGAGTTTCCACCTTCCTAAGTGATGCTTCTAAAGAGTCAAATCACTTGTTATTCACCTCTTGATTTTGAGTGCTTATTTGAATGAAAACATTCAAATTATCTTCAAGTAAAGGTTTTGTTATTTGCTATTGATTCAAAGTTTTTCCTTGGAAGTTCGATCCTCTTTGATAAGGTTGGAATGAATGTTGAGGTGGAACTTGTTGGTTCTTCCATGAAAAATTAGGGTGATTTCTCTAATCGGGGTTATAAGAATTTGAGTACGGGTCATTCCTTCTCCTTTATTGGAACCCTTAAAAGCAAAAGCTTACTCTTGCCCTTCTTGGAATTGGTTACAGTTTGAAGGACAAAATTTTGCATTGTGGTCTACCACACCACATGATGCACATGATTCTTGGTTTGGCACCGGCAAGTTTCCTCTAGCATTCAATAATTTAACTTGTCTTGTGAACTCGGCAATTTGCCTTGCCATTTCTAAGTTTGCATTCAGCTCATATGCTCCTATTCTCCTTTCCCCAATACTTTTTTATTGAGAATTTACTCCCAACATTTCAAATAATTCAATTATTTCAGTAGCTATTTTCTCACCCATTGCCCCTCCTTCAACATTATCCACTGTGTTTTAACATTGTTGAGTTAGCCCATCATAGAAGAACAAATTGAGTAATTATTGTGGATAATAGCGATGAGGGCAATGAAACAATAAAGATTTGAAGCAATCCCACACCTCATGAAATAGTTCCCCATCAAATTGGGTGAAAGTTACAATACTCCCCCTAAGATCCTTCGTCTTTTGGTGTGAATAAAATTTTTCCTTGAATTTGTTATACACTTCGGTCCAAGTGGTCAAGGAATTCTCCGGTAAGGTCATCAACCATTCTTTAACCCTATCTTTCAAACTATATGGGAAATATCTCATTTTGAGTTTATCCTTCGTTAATGCTTGCAAAGGGAAAGTATGCAATGTTGTGTAAAAATCTTGAATGAAGTTGAGAGGATCTTCATTCGACAATCAATGGAAGGATGACAGCATACTATAATGAGTGTCTTTAAGTTCATAATTTCTTACTATGTTGCTCAACCAGATACATGATCTGGTTACTCTAATGATCGTTCAAGCAAAGTCCTTCATAGGCGGTTCCTCTATGTCACCCATTTCTACTTCCATGTTCTCCTCAAACTACTTGTCAATTTCTTCTCCTTCTTATCCCAAAGGATCTACTCCCTTGGTTATTGGAAGTCTATGAATATCATCCATATACGGAATAATTTTGTTTCATTGGGACCTTCGTCCTTGCATAAATCACATGGGCAATTCAAAAAGGAACACTTTAAAAAAATTAAACAATTAAGGCAAAAGCATCAAGCTACTAACAAAAACTACCTTCCCCAGCAACAGCGCCAAAAACTTGTTACGCTCTACCAACACTACTGCAAAGCGACAGTCGCAAGCATACGAGGTAGTTGTAGCAATGATGATTGCCCCAAGGTCATCTCATAAGGAAGAAATTGTTAAAGCAAATAAATTGAAAAGTATGAGTGTACAGTGTTTACAATGTTGTTGAAATTGTAATAAAAGTAAAATAGCAAGTGAATAATTATTGGAATGCTTAGAATTGGTTTAATTCTTGGAAAGGTACCTAGTGTTATAGATCAACTTAATCAAAGCTTAATTCTCAAATTATCCATTAATATAACCTTGTAATTTAATTTGTTCCTTGTGTTTAATTTAGCAATTATCAATTAATTAGTTCTCGCATTCATGAATTAACAACAACCCACTATTTGAGTTTTCAAATTAAAAGAACCCTAGAACTTATATTTCTAGTTCATTCTTAGGGTAGTTGATTGTATAGTTTTGATATCAAATTTCACCTGTCGATCCTTCATTCAATATCTAGAGATCAATAGGTAGCTAACCTATCAACCTAATATTCAATCCAGTACAATCAACCAATAATAAGGTATATTAATGGAAATATCAAATCAAGCCATTCAATCAAATCTACTACAAACCCTAGGCATGAGTAATTTAGCTCATCATTAATTTAAAATAAGTATTTATCTCAATATACATCACATCACAATTGTCCATTGAAATATTAATGTTATTAACAACAACAACAATCAAGAAATGAATTAAAAGAGAGAACATGAAAAACCCCTTTCGAAGATGATAAGAGTTGAACTACTTATCTTCCTCCTAGCTTCCACTTTGATGTGATAAAGAACTTTCAAGACCTCTTCAATCAATGACTCTCTTCTTGAAAGGTAGAGTGGTAACTCTCTCAAGCTTGCACTCCTCAATCAAGTCTTCTTCAAACCGTAACCTTCTTGAAAGCTTGTTCACTCACTTTAATCCCAAGAATTGTCTTTACTCTTGTTTATGGAATAAGTGGAAGATGGAAATGGAGGATGAAGAGAGAATGATGTCTTCTCTTCCAAAACAAGAACAAAACTAGGACCTCTATGCCCCTCCATCAAGCCTAATGTGTATGTATGTTCCATCACCCTCCACTTCCATTTATTTTCAATTTTTTAAGATACCAAGCATGTCTTGCCAACTCACATGCTACTCTTTGTCTCCCTCTTTTTCTTTGTTTAATATTTCTTCCCATAAATCTATCCCCCTTTTACTCATTTTTAATATTTCTTTTCAAAAATTTGAGTTTTTTATCCCCCATTTGTCCCCCACTTCGTGCAAAATAATTTAAAGGAATCACATGAGACACGGCCAAGTCATGAGTGATTTGGCCGTGTCACTCATTCTTCTTGGGACACACCTTGAGGCTGTGTCCATGGCTGCCCAATATTTCTTCTTCTTTTCTAGGTGTGACACAACCAGTGGCTTGGCCGTGTCTTCTGCTTGTGTTCACCTCTGCCATTTGCTTTGCTTCCTTTATTCTTTGGTTTTATGAAGTGGGACAAGACCAAGGCCTTGGTCATGTCATGTGATGCAACCAATGGCTTGGTTGTGTCTTTTGCTAGTGTCACTCTCTGACCATTTTCTTACTTTCTTTCTTGAGGGAGACGACCAATGTTGCTTTGTCATGGCTATTTCTTACTTGGTTCCTGATCTTCTGATGAGAGACACGGCCAAGCCATGAGTGACTTGGCCATGTCACATGCTTTTCTCCAAATTTCATCCATTAGTTGAATTGAATCTCCATTGTTTTGTACTTCAACCTAAAGAAAACACTTCAAGCAATCTTTAAACACAAATTAACATAAAAATTAACTTAAAACCATTAAAATTACCCTAAAAATATATACATAATTAATCAAAATAATGCTAAGCTAAGGATCTTGCTTCTTCCATACTCCATAAATTGAAGGATTTCAAGTGTTTAAAGTGGAGTTTTGGTGATTTTCACCAAAATTAGTAAGTTTCCAACTTCTTTCTATGAATTTCATGGAAATTGTGATTATGTGTGTTTTGGGTTTTTGAAGCAATAAAATTTAATTCTCTATTTGGGTATGAATGAAGTTATTTTTAAGTGATTAACAATGATTTTAAGGTTGGATTAAAGAAATGGTTGAGTTTGGGTAAGGATTGGTGAAGAGAGAGAGTTTAGGGTTATGTAACTTTTGAAATTTTGAATTCATGGATTTTAATTGTGCGAATTGATTCTAAATGAGTTTTTTTTAATGCATAAATAAGTATTTTAAAGTCAAATATTAGATTTGGTTGATTTTGATTGGAGTTTTGAGAATGGAAGTGGTTATTTAGGGTTTTGGAAATGATTTTTCAAAGTTGTTGAATTGTTTGATTTTATTTGTTAAAGCATGTTCTTTAGTGATTAAAGTGATGAATATAAGCTTGAAATAATAAATGGATTGAGTTGGAATGGAAAACTTTCAATGGGGGAAGGTTATGCCATTTTAGGGTTTTAGTCATAAGTATGTGTTTTTGTAATGTAATTTGTTTAAACAGGTAAAAAAATATTTTTTTAATAATATAAAAAAACTTAAAATACCAAATTGAATGGCCTAGTATGGTATTCCAAAGTTAAAGTGAGGTTAGCCTTAACTTTGGAATTTTTGTTTAAATGATATTTAATTATGATTTAAGATTGGAAATGCCTTAGAATGTGATACTAAATGATTATTTATGATCACATTTGGTATAGGCATTGAGGAGAATTGATTTGCCCAATCCAAGTGTTGAAGGACAAGTTGGAAGAGAAGGTTGAAGGTGGTGTTTGAGCTTGCTTTTGGTTGTTTTTAGAGGTAAGTATAAACTTTGGATGAATTGGACATGTTTGCATTACACTGGGCTAAACACATTTTGAAATGGGAAATGTGTTAAGCTACTTGATATTTTAATTATTTATGAATAATGTGCTATGACATGTGTAATGTCATATATGCATTAAATGCATTGTGAAAAGCCATTGTTAATGGCTAAATTGTGTAAAATGTGAAATATATGTATTATGTGAAATGACCCAAAGTGTTTGGATAATGTCATTTGTCGTGTATTCATTAAGGGCATTGTTAAGAAGCCATTGTTAATTGCTAAAGTGCATAAAATATGATTCATATGTGAATTATGTGAAAATACCCAAAATAATTGGGTAATGTGTTGTAAATGTAAAATGTGGTACATTATGATTATATGTTGATATGTGATGACATGAAGTGAGATAACATTGAAATAAATGAGAAAATAAGGCAATATGCCTAATTGATAATAAGAAAAGAGGCAATGTGCCTAATGAATTATGAGAAAATTAGAAAGAGATTGATAATAAAATATATGTAATAATTGTGTGACTAGTATGTTATTCAATTTCCAGAGTTATGTGTTTGGCGGCATGCCTATAAGGTTATCCTCATTATTTTCCTTCAGGGCTAGCTTTTGAGTAATTATTTGATTTGCCTTTGGGCTAGACGCTCGGTGTCACTTGCCTTTGGGCTAGACGCTCGGTGTCAATATGGACCAAAACAGTAACTCTAGAATTTGAATAATATATTAGATTATTTGGGCCCATGTTTGTGTTTGTTTATGTGAAATGTAAAATGATTGAAAAAGATGTTTAAAATGAAATGATATGACATATGGTGTCATGATATACATAAGCATTGTAAATTGGCATTATTTTACAGTTTTATTTCTATCGAAGTTTGTACCGCTAGGCTTTTGGCTTAGCGTGATTATAATTCATCTCATTGGTGACATGAGAGATTCGATAGAGCCGGAGAGTTCATCTAGATCGGGTCGGGTCTAGATTTGAGGTTTTCAGTGTAGAGTTATTTTTTGGGTGTCAAGATCAGAAATACTACCAGCATGTATATGATTTTATTACCTTTTGATATTTCATATATTATATTATGTTTTGATTTATATATATTGTAAATTATAAAGAATGTGTTGAAAAACTTTATAATGTGTGTTGATATGTGTTTTGAAAAATTATATATTTGTACATGTATAAATGTGTTGTGAAATTTGGAGAAATTGAGGAGTATGGGTGAAATGGTGATTTGATATTATTTGGGAGTGTTATCTTATGCAGGCTGTGGTTTTGTTGAATTTGGGAATGTCTAAATTATAGCTAAACTCTGACAAATTTTTTTCAGAGATTTTTATGGAAAATGCTTAATTTAGAACCTATGATTTCTATTAATATTTTATTTGTTATTTAAATATAAATTTAAAAGTATTTAAGATTATAAATTAGAAAAGTGAAAAATTATTATTAAACCGGATTGTGACATTTTTGTATCGTGTATGCATTTTTTATATATACTTGGTGTATGTATTATACGTATATAGGGTATAAGGGTGTTACAAATTATAAGTTTTTAGTTGAATTAAAGAATGGTTAAGTTTGAGTGAAGTTTGGTGAAGGAGAGAATTTAGGGTTATGAAACTTTTGGATTTTTGAATTCATGCGATTTTATTGTACAATTTTATTCTAAATATGTTATTTTGTTGCATAAATAAGGATTTTAAAGTCAAATGATGGAATTGATTAAGTTTGGTTAGAGTTTGGAAATGGTAGTGTTGAATTTAGAGTTTTAGAAAGAGAATTTTCAAAGATTGGTCAATTGTTTGATTTTAATGTTGGAAGCATGTTATTTAATAATATAAGTGATGAAAATAAGATTGGCTTGATAATTGGAGTGAGTTGAATTGAAGAACCTTCATTGGTGAAGGTTATGACATTTTAGGATTTTGAACAAAAGCATGTGTTTAATTAATGTAATTGGTTTAAACATGCTAAAATATATTTTTAATAATATAAATAAACATAAACACCAATTTGAATGGTTTAATAAGGTTTTCCAAAGATAAAGAAAGGTTAGGCCTAATTTTGGGCTTTTGATTAAAGTGATGTTTAATTAAGGTTTGATACTTGTAATGCATTAAAATGTGATATTAAATTATTGTATTTGATCAAATTGTGTATAGGCATTAAGGAGAGGTGATTTGTCCAACCCTAGTGTTGAAGGCCAACTTGAAAGAGAATGTTGGAGGTTGATTTTAAGCTTGTTTTTTAGTACTTTTTAAGATAAGTACAAACTTTTGAGGAATGGGATATGTTTGCATTAATTTTGGCCTATCACATTTTGGATGGAAATGTGTTAAGCTATTTGGTACATTGAACATTCATGAACAATGTGCCATGATATGTGATGTAAAACCCTTATACCCCATATACGTATGATACTTACCCCCTGTATATATAAAATATGCATATACGGTATAAGAATGTCACAATCCGTTTTAATAAAAATTTTCACTTTACCAATTTAAATTTTCAAATACTTTATAATATATATATAAATATTAATAATATATTCTTTATTTATTATAGTTTCCAAAATAACCATTTTATATAAAATCTCTGAAAAAAATTCGCCAGAGTTTTGTCTGTAATTTGGATATCCCCAAATTTTAACAAAACGCAACCTACAAAAGAAGAAGACTCCCAATAAAAACCAATCATATATTTTACCCAGACTCCTCAATTTCTCCAAGTTTGTCAAAATATTTACACATATACATACATATATATAAAAACACATATAAACCTCACATTATAAAATTTTTCAACACATTCTTTATAATTTAAAATAGATACATCAAAACATAAGATAATATACATAATATCAAAATGTAATATAAAATATACATGCTGGCAGTGTCTCTGATCTTGATGCCTAAAATCAACAATACAATCAAAATCTCAAATCTAGACTCGACCCGGCCTAGACAAACTCTCTGGCTCTACCAGATCACCCCTGTCACCTGTGCGATGAGTTACAATCACGCTAAGCTAAAAGCCTACTGACACAAACTTTGATAATAAATAAACTTAAATACAATGCCAATGCAATATGCATTTATGCTATGTCACAAGGTGGCATCCAAGCTCACTTTTAAACATATTTTTTCATCATTTAATAATTCACACAAGAACAAACACAAGTATGGGCCCAAAAGATCTAATATGCCATTCAAATCCCAAAGTTACTATTTTATTTTAAATTGACACCATGTATCTAGCCCTGAAGGCAAATCATAGTAATGCTCAAAAGCTAGTCACGAAGGCAAATCATATCACAGTGATGCCAAGTGTCTAGCCCGGAAGGCAAATTAAATAATTGCTCAAAAGCTTGCCCTGAAGGCAAATAATGAGGATAACCTCATAGGTATGCCCTTAAATATAGAACTCTGAAAATTGAATAACATACTAGGCACACAATTATTTTATATTTTCCATTATCAATTTCTTTTTCATTTTCTCATAATCAACTAGGCACATTGCCTCTTTTCTCATTATTAATTAGACATATTGCCTTATTTTCTCATTTTTCTCATTTTTATCAATGTCAATTCATTTCATTTCATCATATTTCAACATATCATCATAATGTATCACATTTTACATTAAAACACATCACCCAAATATTTTGGGTAATTTCACATAATTCACATATAAATCACATTTTAGGCACTTTAGCCATTAACAATGGCTTTTCATAATGCCTTTAATGCATACATAACAAATCGCATTACCCAAACACTTTGGGTCATTTTCACATATTGCGCAAATTTCACTTTTTATTCAATTTAGCCATTATCAATGGCTTTTCATAATGTATATAATGCATACATAACATTACACATGTCATAACACATTGTTCATGTATGTTTAATGCATCAAGTAACTTTACACATTTTTCATCTAAAATGTGTTAAGTGCAAATTATTACCGACACATCTAATTTATCAAAAGTTTATATTTACCTCCAAAAGCTCCCAAATGCAAGCTCAAAAACAACCTCCAACCTTCTCTTCCAAGTTACCCTTCAGCACTTGGGTTGACTAAACTACTTCTTCTCAATGCCTATACCAAATGTGATCATAAATAATTATTTAGTATCACATTCAAAGGCATTTCCAATCTTAAACCATAATTAAACAAAAAGCCCATAAAATTTCCAAAATTAAGCCTTACCTCACTTTAACTTAGAAAATACATATTAACCTATTTAAATTAGTGTTTTAAGTTTATTAATATCATTAAAAACATATTTTAACATGTTTAAACCAATTACATTAATTAAACACTTGCCTTAATTCAAAACCCTAAAATGGTGTAACCTTCACCATTGAAGGTTTTCCATTCCAACTCATTCCAATCATCAATCCAATCTTATATCCACCCTTAATATCATTAGAAAACATGCTTTCAACTTTAAAATCAAACAATTCACCATCTTTGAAAATTCACTTTTCCAAAACCCTAAATCAACACTTCCATTATCAAACTCTATACAAACTTAACCAAATCTATCATTGGACTTTAAAATACTTATTTATGCATCAAAATAACACATTTGGAAACAAATTGCACAATTAAATCATATAAATTTAAAAGTCCAATTCTCCCATAACCCTAAATTCTCTCTCTTCACCAAACCTCACTCAAACTTAACCATTTCTTCAATCCAACCTTAAAATCATTGTTAACTACTTAAAACAATTTTATTCATACCCAAATAGACAATTAAATCATATTACTTCAAAATTTTCAAAATCAACATATTCAAATATCCATGAAATTTCAAAGAAAAAGTTAGAAAACTTACTTTTTCAAGAAGAAATCACTAAAACCACCTTTGAATCCTTGAAAATCCTTCAATTTTGGAAGCTTGGAAGAATCAAAATTTCCTCTCTTGAAGCCATGGAAAATTGGCCAAACATGGAAGAAGAAGAAGATGAAGACCAAGTTTAGTTTTCTTTCTCTTTCCAATTTCATTCTTAACCTTATATGCATAATATTTAATTATATTTTTAATTAATTATTTAATTATTTAATTAATTAATTAAAATCTAAAAATTAATTCTTCCATATAAAAATAATTTATTTTTGAATTATTTAAATAATTTTCAATTTTCAAAGTTTAATTATAAAAATACCCTTTGACTTTGACTTTTCTTTTAAAAAAGTTGACTTTTTTGTTGACTTGTATATATTATGTATATTTAATGTATATTTCACATATGCATTCCACTTTTTCACTTAAAATCAATCAATTTTTCATTTAAATTGTTCATTTAATTTATCCAATTTAATTTTAATTTGTTTTATTTAATTTTCAAAAATTTCTAATGTTACATGTGATTTGTTATGTATGCATTAAATGCATTGTGAAAAGCCATTGTTAATGGCTAAATTGCATAAAATGTGATTTATCAAAATATTTGGATGATGTGTTTGTGATGAGAAATGTACATACAATGTGATGAAATGATGAAATATGAAGAATTAAAGTGAATTGACATTGATATGAATAAGAGAATTCGGCAATGTGCCTAATTGATAATGAGAAAATGAGGCAATTTACTTAATTCATAATGAGAAAAGAGGCAATGTGCCTAGTTGATTATGGGAAAATGAGAAAGAAAATTGATGATGGAAAATATGAAATATTTATGTGCCTAGTATGTTATTCAATTTTCAGAGTTCTGTGTTTGACGGCATGCCTATGAGGTTATCCTCACTATTTTCCTTCGGGGCTAGACGCTTGGTGTCACTATGGTATGATTTTGCATTCGGTGTAACACCCCGATTTTTATGTATTTTGGAATAGTAAATATGGGAGAGTAAATAGTTATGATGGATAGAAAAAATATATGATGAATATGTATGATAGATGTAATATATATGTGTATGTTATATATATTTAAAATATATTTAAAATAAGCATGACATATATAAGACATAGACATATATTCAACATATACACCACATATACATGAGGTATCATTGGTTGTAGAAAAAGTTAATTTTAATTACTTAATAATAATAATAATAATAATAATAATAATAATAATAATAGTAATAGTAATAATAATAATAAAGGGGAAGCATAAAGTCAAAAGAAGGAAGAAGATGAGTGGTGGAGAATTTTAGGTAGAAATTATTTATAATATTTTATTTATATAAAGATAAGGATAAGAAAAGAAGAGATAAGTGCTTCTTCTTCTTCTTCTTTTTTAACGTGAGATAAAGAGAGAGAGTCGGAAGAGTGAACTTTTTATGTTACATATCAAATTTTACAAGAGATTCAAGAGGGATTAAAGGAAATAGTCAAGATTTGGAAAATAATTCAAGTGCCTTCTTCTTGAGCTTATTTTATGGATTATATATATGTATGATATAGTTAGAGAGAAAGTGATGTTTAATGGAATAAGATGATGAAAATGATATATTGAGGCATATATATGATGAATTGGTGCATAGACGAAGAAAATATGGTTAGATGTTGGGGAATAACGATGAGCAGATGGAATTGAGGAAAAGAGTAAGGGTTTTATAGAATTGAGTTGGGGATTGAGTAAATTGATATATGGATGATTATATGAATGAAATATATGAGGATTGTTGTTATGATTTTGTGTTTAGATTAACAATAAGTAAGTAAAGAAGAGTAAGCTTGAAGTAACCAAAGGTTTGTACATGTAGCTTCTTTGGTTTGTGCAGATAATCACTTTGATTTGTACATATGATCTTAAGTATGTATATATGATCTTGAGTTTATACATATTTGATTTAATATGATTTGGACTTGCTTATGTGATATGTGAGTATTGTATTGATGAAAATGGTGTGAAAAGTGGTTTTGGGATGTCATGGGTATGCCTAGAGATTTAGCCTAACATACCCACTGACACGCCCATGTCACTGGGCATGTCGTAGCTACTGTAATACAAGATAAATAATAGGGGCAGTGACACGCCCATGTCACTGGGAGTGTCAAAGCTTTTGTAAGGTGGGCAAATGACATGGTCATTGACATGCCCATGTCGTTGGGCGTGTCAGTTGAAGAATTTGCCCAAAATAGCTCTCTTCCTTGTCTTTTGTATGTGATTTCGGCCTAAATAACCATAAGTCATCAAAGTATAAATATATGATTTTAAGTTGAAGAATTATGATAAAATATGTTGATTATGCTAAATATTGGTATGTTGATGAGTCATATGGTGAGTGTGGCTTATGCTTGCATGATGGAAATATTAAATGAGAAATGTATTTGGATGTTAAGTGTGAATTATTAATGAATAATGAATATGATAAAGATGAGATGAATGTGATATTATTATTAGTTTGGAAACATCATATAGGCTTAATTAATGAGAAATTCCAAAGTATGGAGTATTGAATTAAATGTTATGAGTTGAGAAGGAAAGAGAGGATTTAAGTTGTATAATTGAGATATGTAAATTGATGTTGTTAATAACTTGATTATTCACATCTTGATTAGAAGATCAAGTAATGAAGAGTTAGAGGAAGTGAAGATTTAAGGAGTTTGGCTTGAGTTTGGGTTATGTTTACATTACATGGGGCTTAACACACGTTGGATAGGAAAATGTGTTAAGGTATTTGGTACATTGAACATGGATGAAAAATGTGCCATGACATGCATTAAATGCATTATGAAAAGCCATTGATAATGGCTAAATTGAGTAAAAAGTGAAATATGTGCAATATGTGAAATGGTCCAAAGTATTTGGGTAATGTGGCTTGTTGTGTATGGATTAAAGATGTTGTTAAAGCCCATTGGCAATGGCTAGATTGCATAAGTATGTGAATTATACAAAGATACCCAAAATATTTGGGTAATGTGCGTTAATGTAAATTGTGATACACTGTGATGATATGCTGAGAAATGATGAAATGAAATGATATGACATTGATATAATGAAATGAAATGATATAATATTGAAATGAATGAGAAAAATGAGAAATGAGGCAATGTGCCTAGTATATTATTCAATTTTCAAAGTTCTGTGTTTGGCAGCATGCCTATGAGATTATCCTCATTATTTTCCATCTAGGCTAGCTTTTGAGCAATTATTTGATTTGCCTTTGGGGCTAGACACTTAGCGACACTGTGATATGATTTGCCTTCGGGGCTAGACTCTTGGCATCACTGTGATATGATATGCCTCCGAGGCTAGCTTTTGAGCAATTATTATGATATGCCTTCGGGGCTAGCTTTTGAGTAATTACTTGATTTGCCTTCGGTGCTAGACATATGGTGTCAACTTAGACCAAAATAGTAACTCTGGGATTTGAATAGTATATTAGTTCCTTTGGGCCCATGCTTATATTTTTTGTTATGTGAATTGTAAAATGATTGATAAATATGCTAAAAATAAAATGGTATGTTACATAGTGACATGATGTACATAAGCTTTATGCATTAGCATTGCATGTAAATTGGTAAATGATGAAAGAATATGATGATAAACGATATTAGTGTTGTGAATGTGATTTTCTGTAATGTATGTGTATGCTGTTTATATGTACCACTAAGCTTTCGAGCTTAGCACGGTTGTATGAATCGTGCAGGTGAGTAGATGGCTTATCCGAGAATTGGAGAGTTGTGCTACAACAGAACTAAGGGCATTACGAGACCAACTAGAAGGTGGTGCATGCTTGTACACTGTGTTATGTTGTATTTTGATCATATGTATATGTATATAAGTGAATTTTAGAAAGATAATGCATAAATGTATATATATTATTAAATGAAAAGTTTAATGATTTTGGAAACTTTACTTTTAAAGAATGAGATTTGATAATTTAAAAATGTTCTTTTATCAATTATTTAATTAAAGGTGAATTAAGGTAAAGGTTTAAACAACACTGTAATGTGACATCATTATATTTTATATGCGTATTATATGTATACGAGGTATATATATGGTACATATATAGGATATGGGATGTTACAATTATTTTGGTATTAGAGCTTAGGTTTGAGATTCTCAGCCTAAGTGAGTTTTAAAGAAGAAATGGAAATTTTGGAAAAGTGAAGCGAGTTGTGATACATGTATATGCATTGATACCTAGTTCGGTCTCAGATGTGGTATTATGTGGTTTATGATGTGAGGTGTTTGAATGATATGAGTTAGATGATAGTGTGGAAAATGAGGTTCCATATGAGAGTAAAGCTAGAAAAGAAATGATGCGGGAAGAGTTTTATAAGTTTAATTGATGAATTAAAGAAATGGAGTCTTATTTAAGTAAAACTAATTTTAAAATTATTGATTATTGAAACGTGTTTGGTAAATAAGTTATAAGAGAATGAATTTGAGAATAATGTTAGAATTGAGTTATAATATTATAAAAGAAAATGAAATATTTGTTATTAAGTAAAATTATATATTATATGATATTGATTTAAATGAATTATGTTGGTTATAGTCTATGGTGATAAAAATGTGTACAAGTAAGAGATTGTAAAGAAAAGAAAAGTATAATGAAAATAGTGTGTAAGTGGAAAAGTTAGTTTGATTAGAGGGGAATGGAAGTTGAGTTAATACAATTTTATGCAAGCGCGTTGAGTGTTATTTGATAAAATTGTTACGAGAAAGGAGTGAATGAGAATTTTTATAAGAGATATATTGGAAATGGAATAATAAATAGAGAAGTAAGATTTTAATATGGTGTATATATACATGATTTAAGGAATACTTGGTATGTTAATTATTTGACTTGAGGTGAAATGTGTTGTTAGAATGAAATGATTATTTGGATATAAAAATTTAAAGATGTGAATATTATGAAAATATTTATTCAATTATAACGGGTGGATGAGTAGTTAAAGAGTAAGTTTGAGTCAAGTGAATGATTTAAGCAATGAAGAAAATTGACATGGAACTAATTGAATACTTGTTAAGATTGTAAATTTATTAATTGTGTTGATAGATAGAAAGAAAATCATAATGGTTGAATATATTCGGTATGACTATGGAGGATATGTAATTGCATTGCAAAGTGGTGAGATAATTTATTTAAAGTAGAAGAGATTTATTATACACGGATGTGTTAATTAAATTAAAATGGCCATGTGACTTGTTTCGTGTATTGGCAGATTAGTTTTATTATCCACGGGGATAGTTTTGATAAGATTGATAGTTTTGTTTTTGGAACTTGTAATCTTGTGTAGAAATTTATTTATAACTATAGAAAGTGTGAAAGAGAAAAGAATTGTGAAAATATGATGAGTTATAGAAAGTGGAATGTGACTAAGAGTCTTGTTGAATGTGAAATGCTAGTATGGTGCGATTACGTACAACGATGATCATGGGAAATGTATAGAGTAATGGGTATGTGATAATAAAATGTAAAGTGATGTTATATATGTAGCCTATACAATTACTTGTTTGGTTGTGTTGAGATTGATTGGATATGCATGAGAGGTCCTGAGCAAAGCTAGGACTAGAGATGCATATATTGATAGACCAGAGCAGGGTTAGGTCTTAACATGAGCAGTGCTAGGTCATGTGATTGAGATCAGTAATGATTCCGAGCAGAGCTGGACATGAAACTGTGTTAACTGGACATGTTAATTGTATAGAAGTGTTGCGCTCAATAGTGTATTTGTATATATGTATGTTATGTATATATATGAATATGTAATTTGATGATTAATGTAATATGATGATTAATGAGATATTTGATAGTAATCATAGTTTGATATGATCACCTGAGTTATGAGGAATGTGATTTATTGGTCATATTGTTGTTATAACTCAAAATATGATGAATTGAATGTGATATGATTAAAGGTATATAATAGAAAATGCATAAGAATTTTTTTTTAATGATTGAATGTAATTTGAAATGATGTATATTAGTTATATATAATCTTTAGCTCCAATAAGTTGAAATGAGTATTATTTATGATAGATCCAAAGAAAATCAGAATTTGAAAATAAGTTTGACCTAATAAAGTTAGGTCATGAATTGAGATAGAATGATAAATTTTAACTGGCCAAAAGTTGATTAGAATAGAATAAGGTTGTGAGGCAGCTATTATGATAATTAGATTAATTGATCTAGAATGTGGTAAGTTTGCGAGTAATTATTGAGATTCAATAAGTATAGTTGTGTTAAGAATATGAAAGATATGTGATGACATGTATATGATGTAATATTCTGATATGAGCGTGGTCATGAAGTAAGTTTAGAGATATTATATTAATACTGATACTAAGAAAAGGACATTCTAGAGACTGAATTAATTGTGTAAGAAATAAGAAAGTTGTTTAAGAAAATGGTGGTTAAGTTGAGTAAGATGTGAATTATGTGTGATTGAATGTATAAATATGTTGGTTTGATGAATAAATCATGAGAATGAATTTTAATGATGGAAATAAGATTTTGGTAGATATATATTGATTGTATTAAAATAATATGTGGTAATTGTATAAAGAATAAAATCATTGTAAAAATGCATATATTATCGTAATGAGATTGAGATTTGTTATCATTTATTGGTTTACAAATACTTATTTGTAAATATAATAAAGGGATAGTTGAATAAGGACACACTCCTGAAGATGATTATGGTGACTAAAAAGTTAGTGTTAAGGTGTAAACACATAACCTTTAAATTTAAGGATTATGAGAGTATATTTATAAAAGGATGAAATGATAAAATATCTTGAGTATAATAGATATGTGTGATATATAAATAATAATGAGGTAAATTGATTTTTGCCTAATGACAATTTCATTAATGATATAATGATTTATCATGATTGTTTGATTAGAGTGGAAAAGTATAGTGAAAAGTTATGATTATTCATAAGAAGATGATTAAGAATAACCCTAAGTGGGAGAGTAGAGGTGTGATTTGATGACATGAATAATTTCATATGATAATTTAAAATGATATTTTATTATGGATGGATTATCACTGTATTGGATAATTTCGGGGACTAAATTATTTAAGGGACGGAGAATTGTAACACCCCGATTTTTATGTATTTTGGTATAGTAAATATGGGAGAGTAAATAGTTATAATGGATAGAGAAAATATAAGATGAATATGTATGATAGATGTAATATATATGTGTATGTTATATATATTTAAAATATATTTAAAATAAACATGACATATATATATATATTCAACATATACACCGCATATACATGAGGTATAATTTCTTGTAGGGAAAGTTAATTTTAATTACTTAATTAATAATAATAATAATAATAATAATAATAATAATAATAATAATAAAAGGGAAAGCACAAAGTCAAAAGAAGGAAGAAGATGAGTGGTGGAGAATTTTAGGTAGAAATTGTTTATAATATTTTATTTATGTAAAGATAAGGATGAGAAAAGAAAAGACAAGTGCTTCTTCTTCTTCTTAAATGTGAGATAGAGACAGAGAGAGAGTGGGAAGAGTGAACTTTTTATGCTACATATCAAATTTTACAAGAGATTCAAGAGGGATTAAAGGAAATAGTCAAGATTTGGAAAATAATTCAAGTAAGCACCTTCTTCTTGAGCTTATTTTATGGATTATATATATGTATGATATAGTTAGTGAGAGAAAGTGAATTTAAATGGAATAAGATGATGACAATGATATATTGAGGTATATATATATATGATGAATTGATGCATAGACGAAGTAAATATGGTTAGATGTTAGGGAATAACGATGAGCAGATGGAATTGAGGAAAAGAGTAAGGGTTTTGTAGAATTGTGTTGGGGATTGAGTAAATTGATATATGGAATTGTATGAATGAAATATATGAGGATTGTTGTTATGATTTCGTGTTTAGATTAACAATAAGTAAGCAAACAAGAGTAAGCTTGGAGTAACCAAAGGTTTGTACATATAACTTATTTGGTTTGTAAATATAATCTCTTTGATTTGTACATATGATCTTGAGTTTGTATATATGATCTTGAGTTTATAAATATTTGATTTAATATGATTTGGAGTTGCTTATGTGATATGTGAGTATTATATTGATGAACATTCATGAACATTGTATTATGATATGTGATTTGTTATGTATGCATTAAATGCATTGTGAAAAGCCATTGTTAATGGCTAAATTGCATAAAATGTGATTTATATGAATTATGTGAAAAGAACCCAAAATATTTGGGTGATGTGTTTGTGATGAGAAATGTATATACATTGTGATGAAATGATGAAATATGATGAATTAAAGTGAATTGACATTGATATGAATGAGAGAATGAGGCAATGTGCTTAATTGATAATGAGAAAAGAGGCAATGTGCCTAGTTAATTATGGAAAAATGAGAAAGAAAATTGATGATTGAAAATATGAAATAATTTTGTGCCTAGTATGTAATTCAATTTCCAAAATTCTGTGTTTGGCAGCATTCCTATGAGGTTATCCTCACTATTTGCTTTTAGGGTTAGATGCTTGGCATCACTGTGATATGATTTGCCTTTGGGGCTAGAGGCTTGGCGTCACTGTGATATGATTTGCCTTCGGGGCTAGCTTTTGAGCATCACTTTGATTTGCCTTTAGGGCTAGACACTTGGTATCAATTTGGACCAAAATAGTAACTCTGGGATTTGAATGGCATATTAGATCCTTTGGGCCCATGCTTGTGTTTGGTCTTATATGAATTGTAAAATGATTAAAAGATATGTTTTGAGGTGAAATTAATTATTACATTGAGAAACATCATGTAAAAGCATTTCACATTGGCATTTTGTATAGTTTTATTGTTATCAAAGTTTGTACCGTTAGGCTTTTAGCTTAGCGAGATTATAATTCATTGCACAGGTGACATGGGTGATTTGGTTGAGCTAAAGAGTGTTTTTAGATTGAGTCGGGTCTAGATTTGAGGCTACTTGCTAAATAGATTTTGGATGCATTAAGTTCAGAGACATTTGCTAGCATGTATATATTATATTATAGTATATTTTGATATTATGTGTGTTATGTTTTGTTTTTGAAGTATATATTGTAAATTGTAAAGAATGTTTTGGATAAAACATACAATAAGGGTTTTATATGTGCTTTGATATATATATATATGTGTGTGTGTGTGTGTGTGTACATGTATAAAATGTTTTGAGAAAATATGGAGAAATTAAGAAGTATTTGAGAAAATGTGTCATTTTCTTTATTGGGAGTATTTCTTTTGCAGGTTGTGAACTATTGAATTTTTAGGATGTTCTATTTACAAACTAAACTCTGGTGAATTTTCCCATAGATTATCATATAAAATAATATTTTAGAACATATAATTAATAAAGAATAATTTATTTACTATTTAAATATATATTCTAAAGTATTTGAGATTTTAATTTGGTAAGGATAAATTTTTTATGAAACCAAGTTGTAACATTTTTTATCAAACTCCATCCCTTTTTCATGAACAATTTCATTCTCAATGTAACTAATAGAAGTTGTAATTTCAATCTCATATTTTTCTTTCTTTTCCACTTACTTTTCACTAATAACCACATTAATTATTGAAATTTGATTTTCAACCTCATTTTCTTCATTAAAAATTCTTTCTCATCTTGCATTGTTAGGTGCTTATCAAATTGTATACAAATTGAGTCAAACAATTTTTTTCAACTTATCATATCTGCTTGTATCGAATCAAGTTTATTTTCAATTCTCACTATAACTTTACTAGGACCAACACTACTACTTCTGTTATTTGCCATAATAAAATAAAAAAATTTTAAGAGAACCAATTGTAGGCAGAGATTTTTGCCCCCACTCCCGGTTGAATGATTCTTACGACCTCGGCACTATTAGGCTTGGGGCCTTAGAGAACACTGGCCTAAACCTAGAGAAAATGGAGTCACCACCAGGATGGGCTGGGAAAGAAGAAAGGGGAGGACGACTCGATTCCTAAGGAACCCCTATTGGGTTCAGAAAGTTAGGTACGCATGGGGCAGGTGAGAAGTGGCCCAACACCCCCATAACACTCGATTCATTGGAACCGGCCTGCTTTTCATGTCTAAATATTATTAAATTCTTAAACATTATGATATTATCTATACTACATGCAATTAATAAAAATAAAACATCATATTATTATTTAAAACAAATCAATCAAAGATGGGCACACATACAAGATGGAAACATGCCCTTACAAATGTCCAAATGTCCACAAAGAAAATAAAATAAAATAGGACACCCACTAAAAGGTGGAAACATGTCTCTTACAATTATTCCAAAGTCTTAAAAATAAATCAAACTACATAAAATTAATTAATTAAATAAATAAGGCACCCACGAATGGAAACATGCATTTTACAATCCTTAAAATCCAAAATAATAAGAAATTACAATTCATAAGCAAATAAATCATAATAATGCACATTATTATTAAACAATAATAAATTATGACTTAAATATAATTGTAGACCCTTAATTTTTAACCCGGTCCGGTCCAATATATTTTAATTAGTCCAAAATAATTTTTGTGTTGTCCAATATATTTTAGTTAGTCCAAAATAATTTTTATGGTATCTTAATTAATTTTAATATTTATTTTAGTAAAAAATGGTGAAATGAATAAAAATTCAAAAATAATAAAAAAATAACAAAAAAAAATCGGTACGACGAAAAAATTGTCGCTGAAAGTCAGCGCGGGCCCGTGGGCATTTCGCCAGCGCAGTTTTTCCGCAGCAGTTTTTTTTCGCAGAAGAAATTTTTCTGACGCAAATTTTCCAAAACCTAATGCAATCAGGTTTCAATTTCCTTTTCTTATTGAATATTGTATGCCGTGAATAATTAGAATTACCCATAGAATTCTTCTATAAATATGGACTAAAGAACACAAAAAAAGGGGAGGGAAAAAAGAGGAGAAATTGGACAAAAACTTGGAGCAAAAGTGGAGACCGAGACTGTGAAGGAAAACCTTGAACCAAGCTGATTTTTTGAGAGAGCAGAAAAACAATTCAAGCAATTCAAAGGCAAAAAGGCTTGTCTTTGACCTTGTTCATCCAAGAAGCAATTTTTGGTGAAACTTACAAAATAAGGTTTGAATTCTTAATTTCTTTTATTTTGTCATAGTAGCTAGATCACATAATTGTTTCTTTTAAATTAAAAGCCTCATCACCTCAATTCACCTTTTCTAAAGTATGAAAATCTTAAATCATTGCTTTATTTTTTCAAAAGTTTAAAGATATTAGTTTTATTTCTTCAAAACCCCAAAACTAAGATTTGCTTTCCAAATTATCAAAACTTTAATTTGTGTTCTGTTTCCTTCCAAAAACCCTAAAAACACCTTTTCTATTTATATAAACCTTAAATCATTGGTCTACCTTCATAAAATTATAAATTGAATTTTCCAAACTCTAAAAAATAATGCATTCCCCGAAGCTTTAAATAAAAAATCCTAAAACCCTAATTCAAATTCCAAAACTCAAAATAGTAAACCCTAACCCCTTTAAAACCTTAAACCCTAATTTTTTCTAAACCCTAATCCTTTAAAACTTTAAAAAACCATATAAACACAAATATTTAATTTTACACAGTAAGCTTGAAACCATAATTCAATGAATAGCCATAAACCACAAATCAAAAATGTTTTAAAGTGTCCAAACCCTAGTTTCATGATTTCACCATTCAAATATTAATTTATTTAATCAAAGAGTTTTATCAACCTTTTAAAACATAAAACCTTAATCTATTTTAATTTCTTAAAAAACTCAAGTAGCCATAATTTAGACTTTTATTTGCTTTATTCAATTCTATATTTGATTATGCTTTGATTTATTTTATATGCTTTAATTTATTTAAGTTCAATGCTTGGCTTATTTAATTTATCATGGATGGATGTTTACTTTCTATTGATATTTAATATATTTGATGAATGATTTATTTATGATGAATGATTATTTACTTTTATCAATTTATTTAGATTTTGAAATGTTGTAAGAGGTATTTTTCCACTTGGTGGGTACCTCATTAGTTAAATATCATGTAATTTAAATTACTTTTCTATTTTAGAACCAATGTAAAGGGCATGTTTCTACCTTTCGGTGGGTGTCCTATTTAGGCATGTGATGTAAGGACATGTTTCCATCTTCGGATGGGTGTCCATTTATTTATTTTGCTTGGACTTTGCTTTGATTTTAATATATTGATGCTTTCTTTTAATTATTGTGTGTAATATGGATAATGTTGTTATACTTAAGAATTTTATAAAATTAAGACCTGTAAAGGAGGCCAGTTCCAATGAACCGGGCGTTGTGAGGGTGCTGGGCCATTTCTCACCTTCCCCACACGTACCCAACTTTTCGAACCCATTAAGGGGTTGGGGATTCCTTAGGAATTGAGTCATCCACCCCTTTCTTTTTCCCAGCCCGTCTGGGTGGCGACTCCATTTTCTCCACACTTAGGTCCGTTTTCTCTAAGGCCTCGAGCCTAAACAGTGCTGAAGTTGCAAGAACCATTCCACGGGAGTGGGGGCGAAAATCCCCGCTCACAATAATGAAATCACAAAAAGGTACAATCCATAAGCAAACATTAACTCCCCTAATGAAATATAGGGCGCGGTGCATACGGTGGTCTCGCTAGCTGGTTAGCGGGTGGGGGGCAAGGGGCAGCGCCCTAGAAAGTTAAACGATTTTCAAAATAAGTTTAGGGTTTTTGGACTTTAGAAAAATAAGATTAGGGTTTTAAAGTTTTGAAAACTGGTTTTTACGATTTAGGAAATTAAGTTTCTGGAATTAGGGTTTACGATTTTAAGGTTTGAGGTTATGGGTTACTGGATTATTTTAGAAAAAAAGATTTAGGGTTTTAAGGTTTTATAAAAATAGGTTTAGGGTTTTAATGTTTTACAAAAATAGATTTAGGGTTTTATGATTTTATAAAAACATTATTAGAGTTTTCAACAAATGCTAAGGTTCTGATTAATTAAATTTGGATTTTGATTATTGGAATAGGGATTAGGATTTTGATAAAACTTGGTTATTTGGAAAACTGATTTAGAATTTTATAAAAACATTATTACTCTAAAATCTTTAAGGCCATTTTAATTATTGATAAGTAATTGCATGGGACATAGCTACTGGATATATCTAAATAAAGATATAATAGGCATACATTGATGGCGTTCTCATATGAAGCTCACTGGGCATTATTTAAACAAAACCACAAGTATGAACTTCATGATTTAATAAACTGGATTTGCTATTATTTTAAATAGTTTAGAAAACAAATCCTGCATTGATGGCTCCACTAAATTATTCGTTTATCCAAGCCATTGCTTGAAGGATTTGGACCTCTGGCTGAGCAAAAGCAAAGGCAGTATGCTACTGCCTTTGGGGGTGTATAGTTTAAATAATATATCTTTGATTGCTTTTGGTAGTTGCTGCTAGGGTTTTTTAATTTTTTTTGTTGCTTGTTGATTGATTGTTGCTGCCTTGCTAAAATTGTCGATCCTTGTTTTAGTATTAAGCATTATTATTTATAGGCAAAACCGTCACCCCATAACCCTAAACCTAATTTTAATTTATCTTTTAAAATGAATTCTAACTTAATTAGGACACTAAATGGCTAGCCAAAACTCAAAATAATTCAAGACCATATCAATTCGGTGTCCCAGATTGATGTGGGCTAAGACTCATGTCGACCTGGGCAACCAGGTAGACATGACCTTTGGCTCATGTTGAACTGGACCACCAGATCGACATGAGCCATGTTCATGTCGACCTGGGCCTTCCAGGTCGACAATAGCAATGGCTCAAGTCAACCTGAGCCACCCCGACTCGATTTTTAATTTTTTGGACCAAAAAGTTTTAATTTGGGCCTAAAAACTCAATTTAGGGTTTTATAGTTGAATTTGTGCCTTTTAAAACCGGACAAACTTATTTAAAAGTTGTAAACTAAGTTTACATCTTGTAGACCCTTAATTTTTGACCCAGTTTAGCTCGATATTTTTAAGCAGTCCAAAATAATTTTTTTGGTATTTTAATTAAATAATATTTATTTTATTATTTATTTCTTATAATATTTTTTAAAAAAATAAAAATGGTAACAAAAAAAGAGAAAAATAAATAAAAATCGGCAATGGAAGAATCAACGATGAAAAATTTTCGTCGCTGGCAATGAATTGGCCACAAGCCAATTCTCCGCAGATTTTTCTGCGGCGAAATGGCCATAGGCCAATTCGCCACAGGATTTTCCTGTGGTGAATTGGATGGCTCGTGCCCAGATCCCGTAGCAATCTTTTTGCCAACGCACTTTTGCACACATGTCCTGCATGCGGTTTTGCCAAAACCCTATTCTACTTCGTTTTTAATTTTATTTCCCAAAAGGTTTTTATTTTTTTAGCCAATTAGGATTAGGTTTTTTTATTTTTTTTCTTATAAATACCACATTAAAGACACAAATTAAGGGATCAAAATTTTTTTATTGGACTTTGATCTTTTAAAAAGGGCGGGGCTAAAATTTTTTACTTGACCTTGGATTTTTGGATTTTTGGGCCAATCTCAACCTTGAAAGATCAAGAGGCAGCAAAAAACAAACACTCCTTCAAAGGTAGCCTACACTATCTTTGTTATTGTTCAACCAGAATTCAAGTTGTGGTGGAACCAACAACGGAGGTTTGAATCTCTATTTCTTTGTTTATGTTTACAGTAGCTTCATCATACAATTTGATCAATTGTTTAAACATACATGTTTTTATTATTTGATCAATTATTTTGTTTACCTCTAAACTCTATTTGAAATCCTAAAAACTATTTGAAACCTTAATGCCTTAATACCCGTAAAACATATTTTTGAAATCTAAAACCCTAATTACACTTTTCTAAAACCATAAAATAATAGACTGTTTTCTTAAAACCCTAACCTAATATCTAATTCAAACATCCAGTAGCCTTATTTTTTAAGTGTCAAAAGCTTTAACCCTAGCAGGACCGCCGTATGGGCTCGTCGAAGGGGTCAATATTTATTTGTGTATTGTAAGTCTTTATGTTTAACTTCCTTTATTATGGTTATTCAAAATACAGTAGCTTTATTCAAAATACAAACCTAAACCCTAATTGATTCAAACCATAAATCTTAATTAATTCTATTTTCCAAATCATCACAGTAGCTTGTTCCTTTCAAATATCTAAAGATTTTATTTTATTTTCATAAGCTTCAATCTTATTTACTTAAACCTAAAGTTATATACTTACTATTTTGTTTAAATTAGATGAATGATTTGTTTATCATGAATGGATGTTTACTTTTATTGATTTGTTTTGAATTCAAAACTTTGTAAGAGGTATGTTTCCATATGTTGGGTACCTCATGTATTAAGTATCATGTAATTTAAATTGCTTTTATATTTTTTACCAATGTAAAGGACATGTTTCCACCTTTTGGTGGGTGTCCTATTTAGTTTTAGACATGGACAATGTAAGGACATGTTTCCATCCTCGGATGGGTGTCCATTTATTTATTATGTTTGAACATTGCTTTGATTTTAATATAACGATGCTTTATTTTAATTGTTGCATGTAGTATGGATAATATCATTATATTTAAGAATTTTATAATATTAAGACCTACAAAGGAGGCCGGTTCCAATGAACCAGGCGTTGTGGGGGTACTGGGCCATTTCTCACCTTCCCCACACATACCCAACTTTCCGAACCCATTAAGGGGTTGGGGATTCCTTAGAAATCAAGTCATCCACCCCTTTTTTTTTCTCAGCCCATCTGAGTGGCAACTCCATTTTCTCCGGGCTTAGGCCCGTGTTCTCTTAGGCCCCGAGACTAAACAGTACCGAAGTTGCAAGAGCCATTCCACTGGGAGTGTGGGCAAAAATCCTTGCTCACACATCTTTTAAAGTCAGATTGATTTTATTTTGGCATTCTTTAATTAAGACCATGCCAACTTAGGGCAAAAATTAAGGGTATACAATTTTCCCTTTGCTTGAACATTCTTAAATTGATTTAGAAGGTGAAAAGCAACATGATTATTGAATTAATTTTGGCAAAAATGAATTGGGCTCTGGGCCCGATGTTGGATTTGTGTGCCTGGACCAGGTTTGAGTTTTGGACTAAAAAAAGATTTGGGTTCTGGAATCGAGACTTGATTAGGGTGCTCGATCAAAAACTAAACTAGGGTACTCGACCCATGACTGGATTAGGGTACTCAACCCAAGTCTGGACTAGGGTACTCAACCCAAGACTGGATTAGGGTTCTTGACCCAATGCTGGATGCTTCAAGAAAAAATAGATCAGCTTCAGCTCTTCTAGCTTGGTTGACCTTTTGTCATTTGAGAATTCAAGCTTTCTTCTAACTAATTGGTTTCATTCTTCAATGGATTTTACTGACTTTCTGTCATTTGTGAATTTTAGCTTTCTTTTGGCCATTGTTCCATTCTTCAGTGGATTATGCTGACCTTCTATCATCTGAGAGTTTGGGCTTTCTTCTAGCCAAATAATTTCAGCTCTTCTAGTTGGACTAATCTTCTATCAGTTGAGGGTTTTGGCTTTCTTCTAGCCAAACAATTTCAGCTCTTCTAGCTAGACTGACCTTCTATCAGTTGAGGGTTCTGGCTTTCTTCTAGCTATTGTTCCATCCTTCAATGGATTAACTTTAATGAAATTGTCAGGAGCTTTAGATCATTTGTCATCTAGCAAGGAACTATGTTGTGAGTGAACCTGATTTAGTATGACCAATGAATAAGTGTGGCCAATGAATAATCTAGACTACCGAGTTATGATTATGCCAGAAAGCCTAGTAAATAGCAAATAACAAACATCGATCTTCGCTGGAGATTCTATTCATCATCCATTGCAGCCAATCTTTAAAGGTTGATGCATTCCTATGACAAAAGCTTAGTTTGGATCTTTGCCAACATTCTTGCGCATTAAAGCAAGTTAGAAAGGCATGCCATGTATCCCTCATTTTCTAAGTGACAGATAGGGCACATCATATGGGATCAATATCAACTTTTCTACATGTAAGGTTTATAGAGGTTGGAATAACCTCCTTACAGGCTCTCCAAATAACATTTTTAACCTTAGGTGCCACCTTAGTGTTATGATCATTTATGTGTGTGGTTTTAAAGTAATTTTATTGGCTTTTGATTAATTTTTCTTTAAATTTGTGCTCATGTTTGTTTGAAGTGTTATGATTTAGGTAGAAGTGCTTAGAGCTTTAATTTACTTGTTGGATCCAAATTTGGAGGAAAAGGCATTGAACATGGCCAAGTCATTCCTGACTTGGCCATGTCCCTCATTAAAGAGTTGGAAAAAGTGGACACACTCAGTAACCTGGCTGTGTCCCTCATTAAAAGAAGAAAAATTTGATACACTGTGACACACCCAGGTGACTTGGCCGTGTCACATGACATAGCCAGGATAAACATGACTTGGCCATGTCCCTTTGATGAAAAAAGAACTTTGAAGGCAAAAGTAGACACATTGACTGTTACATGATCCTCTTCCATCAAACTTTAATGCTAAGTCCTTCTATCAATTCCATCAAATTCAAGGACATGAGACACATAAATTGTAACACCCTTGTACCATATATACATACAATATATATTTTCAGCATATGTAAAATATGCATATACGGTACAAAAATATCACAGACCGGTTTAATAAAAAATTTTCACATTTCCAATTTAAACTTTCAAATTCCAAATATATAAAAATTAAATAGAATATAAATATTCTTTACTTTTTATAAGAACCCAAAATAAATAATATATATAAAAATCTCTGGAAAAAATTCGCCAGAGTTTTGTTTATAATTTGGATATCCCAAAATTTAGCAATTACTCAACATGTAAAAAGAAAACACTCCCAAATAATTTTTCAATCACCATCTCAACCATACTTCTCCATTTCACCAAGTTTCTCAAACATTTATATGTATAGATATATATAATTTAAAACACACTTACTCTCCCATTTCAAATACATTGACCCAAACATTCTTTATAATATACAATATATAAAATCCAAAACATAATATATTATGCATAATACTCAAAATGTACAATAACATAAAAATATATACATGATGCTGTTAGTGTTTCTGATCTAGATAGCAACTCAACAAGCTCAACTACAAGTCTAGACCCGACCTAGTCTATAAGAACTCTCTGGCTCAACTGGGTCTATCCTGTCACTTGCTCGATGAAAACAATCGCGCTAAGCCAAAGCCTAGTGGTACAAACTTTGATAATAACAATAAAACTCAATGCCATGCCAATGCACAATGCATTTAGATGTCACATCATTCCACTTTCTTATATTTTTCAAAAATTTCATAATCACAACTCATAACATTATATTACTCAATTGTATTATAATTCGTAATTCACATTAAAAAAAAGACAAGCATGGGCCCAAAAAGGATCTAATATGCTATTCAAATTTCAGAGTTACTACTTTGGTCCAATATGACACCATGTGTCTAGCCCCGTAAGTAATATATCCATGGATAATGTAACAACCCTAGTCTCTTGGACCTTCAACCCAAATAGAACCTTAGGCCCCAGTATCTTGGTCCTCAACCCGACTAGACTGCTACAGTTTTTGAGGCTTACGACCCAGTCTTTTCACCCCAAAAACATCATATTTATCTACTAGTCTGGCTTATGACCCAGTCCAGCATTTAGCCTGTAGGCAATAATAGGCATGTCGCCAAACCCATGTTAGTGTATATTCCCTAGGCCATTTATTTGGATCTTTATGTTATATATTCATTATTAATAAATGAGGTTTTATTATCATTATTGTTTGTTTGCATGTTACACAATTTTGATATTTGTCCCTGGTTTATTATTGTTATAGAGATAAAAAATAATAATTCTTAACCAGTATGAACATTGATTTGATAATCATCAGATGGTTATGTGTATAGTGATACAAATCAATTTCATAGATACTTGTTAGAGAACAATGTATTGGATAGACCCATCATGAGATTACTACATGGGTTAGTGTCATAAGTAAATCTCATGATAGTTATGTATTAATTCTTTGACTTGAGATTGTCATAGTTTCCAATATAAGGACTATTATATTTTGACATGATCAAACATTATCCGTAACTAGATAGTAATAAAGGTTATGATCATATATGATAGAAATTATGTAGAGGATAATGAACAATCAAGATAGAATTTGTCCCTCTCTTTGAGAGAGATATCTTTTGGGCCCCTCGATAAGTGAGACTGTCAAATGCATGGCCGTGCTCAAATGAATTGATAGTGTGATCAATTTCATTTGTTTTTATCAGTCTACTTGGAGATCGAGTAATCATAAGTTTGGACAATATAAGTATGACGTTGACCATGACTTATGTTCAAGCTAGATATCGTGTGACAAAGGGATTAATGCATGTACTATTATTAGGCAAATTGGACATTCCTTATATTAATTGGGTAGTTGTAACGCCTTGCTAGAGGCCAATTATGACTTGTTGGTTTAATAGAGATTAAATTGACTACCAATTAATATGGGCCTATCGGGTCACACACAAGAATGCGCTTTGGGGTGGATATAATATTAAAATTAGATATTAATATTTATTATTATTAATATTTTTGTTATATATATATTATTAGGTAATATATTCAGAATCCTAATTAGACTTGAATTCTGAATTTGATTTACCTTATCCAATTATATATATTATTAGATAATATATTCAGAATCCTAATTAGATTTGGATTCTGAATTTGACTTACCTTATCCAATTTCGAATTGGATTCTGGAGTGATTATATTCACTCCAGACGTTAAGTCTTTATATAGGTAACTTTAGAAAATAAAAAGAAAAAAAAGAAACCCTAATACGTTTTAGAGAAAACATTTTTCAGCCTTCGCCGTTGCAGAGAGCTAGCACTCCAGATGGTAGCATTCGTGTGGATACACGATAGAGGGTGTTTCGCGATCGAGGCATCTCTTCCAAACTGTGATTTCAAATCATCAACAGGTTAGTTCTTTGAACACTTTTGTCGAATTAAACGAACAGCATGGATCCTGATGGGAAATCAAAGATCAAAATTTTTTTTTCCGCTGCATGTTTTGTTTGCAGTGATCTCCTTGATTTCCTAACAGTGGTATCAGAGCCACTTGTTGTTTTCGTTTAAGTCGAAAATGCCATGTTGATATGATTACATGAGATATATTGATTTCATATGGCATGTTAATTATAAAACCTTAATTCGTTTTTCATATGATGAGAAAGGATTGTTTTTGGTTTCGTTTCTGTAAAACCCTAATTCGTTTTTCATATGATGAGAAAGGATTGGTGTTTTTAATTTTGTTTTCATGAGATGATCAAGTATATATAATTGGTTTTCATATGATGAGAAAGGATTGTTTTTGGTTTCATTTCTGTAAAACCCTAATTCATTTTTCATATGATGAGAAAGGATTGGTGTTTTTAATTTCGTTTTCATGAGATGATCACGTATATATGATTGGTTGATTAAAACGATTTTCATAAGATGAAAACGATTAAGTTTATATGTGATATAAACATTTGGTAATGATTCTATAATGGGTTGTACATATTCAAAATAAAACAGTAAGAAGGTTAATGAGATTAACGATTCTATTTTAGGTTTTCACCAAAGAAAAATGTTAATGAGATTAACGTTTCTGTTTGGCTTCGAGGGGCGCTGCCCCTTCGGAACCCCGCCCGCTGACTGGCCAGCGGGAGCCCCACCCGCAAACCGGCTAGCGGGACCGCCGTATGTTCGCGCCCTATAGTTTGTTACCGCAACATTAAGAATGTCAATATATTTGTTTCTTTTTAACATGTTGCTGATGAATATGTTATGTTTGTTTGATGTCTTGGCATGGTGCATAGCATGGCCTTATGACCTATGTGATTGGTTTATTTATATCTTAATTTTGGGTAAATATGGCCTGCGTGTCGTTTATTTTGTTGTAATTTATTTTACTAGTAGTTAGATTTTCTTTTATTGTAATATATGAAGATTCAAGCTACAATGTTTGTGATGGAGATTCATACCAAGGAGAAGATGGTTCCATGGTGATGGAAGCACAAGCTGAAGTTTTGAAGATATGTAATATTGCAAGTGTTGTAATAGATAGGTTTTTCACCTAGGGTTGCCTTTATGATCTTCATTTGGTCTCTTGAAGATCATATTTAGTTTGGCCATGCTATGTCACGTTTACATATTTTGTCATTTGGTATATGATGCTTATGTGATAAATTATATATATGCATATAGGATGCTAAAATATAATGATATGTAATGCAAGACATGATAATAATTTAGTTGAACCCTCATTAATAATTTAAGTCTAAATGCCATCCACGTTTTGAACACCTATCAAAACTAAGATTGTATTAAAGTAGGTATTGCCAAAGCAATATGCTTTAAACATTCCTAGATAAGTAGGATGAGTAATAGTATTACTCATATGTTTTAAAATTGGTTAGACTTAATTAGGCTATCAAAATGGTTTTGGGCCTAAGGCATTAGATGGAATTCAACATGTTATGACATATGATGTCAATATTCCATAATTACTAAGAGTTACATGAGATGTAATTGGTAAAGATGTTACCTACCTAAATAACTTGATTTTAAGCGTCACGCCAAAGCTGAGTTTAGAATTAAGTGAAATACGGATCTTAGCCTACTAAAATTTTTCTTTAGAGGGTTATATTTTTAGTAGGAGTTTAAGTAATTTTAACCTCATTATTAATTAAAATTTGACTTTGCATATTTATCAACAGATGGCTGCTAATAACAATTCCACCTTATCACTGCGATCTATCCTTGAGAAGGAAAAACTGAAAGAATGTGGGACTAATTTTGTTGACTGGTTTAGGAACCTGAGAATTGTTCTCAAACAAGAGAAAAAGTCCTACGTGCTTGCTGAAGCTATCCCTGACCCACCTCTTGCTGATGCTTCTAATGCTGCTAAGAGTAAGCATAAGAAGCATGTGGATGATTCAAATGACATAGGATGTCTTATGTTGGCTACTATGTGTCCAGGACTTCAGAAGGATCTGGAACACTTAGAGGCTTATGAGATGAGTGTGCATCTCAAACAAGCTTTCCAACAACAGGCTAGGTAAGATAGGTTTAACACCGCTGTTGCATTATTTGACTGCAAAATGTCTGAAGGTGAATCTGCTAGTGCTCATGTTTTGAAGATGAAAGGCTAACTAGATCACCTTGCTAGACTTGGATATCCCCTGAGTTTAGAACTCTCCACGGATTTGATCCTACATTCATTGCCTAGCAATTTCTCACAGTTTGTCATGAACTATAACATGAATGACATGGAGAAATCCATTCCTGAGCTACATGGTATGCTCAAAACTGCTGAGGGGAATATCAAAAAGCCTACCCAAATATTGAATGTCAATATTAAACAAATAAAAAGAAAGCCAAATATACTAAAGGCAAGGGTAAGGCAAAAGGTGCTAAAGGGTCCAAGGGACAAGCTAAACCAAAACCTGAACCTAAGGCTAAAGTTCCTAAGGAAGGGACTTGTTTCCATTGCAACAAGCCTGGGCATTGGAAGAGAAATTGTCAACTCTATTTGGATGAGTTAAAGAAGTTGAAGGGTAGTACGACTACATCTTCAGGTATTTATGTTATAGAAATTAATTTATCTATTCCTTCTTCCTGGGTATTAGATACCGGATGTGGATCTCATATTTGTACAAATATGCAGGGACTTAAAAGGAGTAGGATGATGAAGAAGGACGAAGTGGACCTACTCAATAGAGCAAGAGTTGCTGCTATAGCTGTAGGAACTTATGAACTTGTTATGCCCAATGGGTTTTTGTTAATTTTGAACAATTGCTTTTATGTTCCTACTATGAGTAGGAATCTTATTTCAGTATCTGTTTTGGATGATGAAGGTTATTCATTTTTTATTAAGAATAAGAAATGTTCTATTTTTGATAAAAATGATTTGCTTTATGGTATTGCAAATTCTTATAATGGCCTTTATATCCTTAATCTTGATGATTCTAATGGTAATGATATATATAACATAACTTCTAAGAGAACTAAGCCAAATGAGTTAAACCCTACTTATTTATGGCATTGTCGCCTTAGCCATATAAATGAGAAACACATTTCTATGCTCCATCAAGATGGATTATTAGATTCATTTGATTTTGAATCATTTGAAACATGTGAGTCTTGTTTGCTTGGTAAGATGACAAAGGATCCTTTTACTGGGCATAGTGAAAGGGCTAATGATTTATTGGGCTTGATACATACAGATGTATATGGTACTTTCAGCATTAGTGCCAGAGGAGGATTTCGATACTTCATTACTTTTACTAATGATTTCAGTAGGTATGGCTATGTCTACCTAATGAAACATAAGCATGAGTCTTTTGAAATGTTTAGAACTTTTCAAAATGAAGTACAAAATCAACTTGGTAAAACAATTAAACAACTTCGATCAGATCGAGGTGGTGAATATTTGAGCCAAGAGTTTGATGATCATCTAAGGGATTGTGGAATTGTTTCACAACTGACTCCTCCAGGAACTCCACAGTGGAATGGAGTTTCTGAAAGGAGAAATCGAACTCTATTAGATATGGTTCGATCAATGATGAGTCAAGCGGATCTTCCTTTATCTTTTTGGGGTCATGCCTTGGAGATAGCTGCATTCATTCTGAACCGTGTACCATCTAAGGCGGTTGAAAAGACACCATATGAGATATGGACAGGTAAGACACCTAGTTTGTCTTTTCTTAAGATTTGGGGTTGTGAAGCTTATGTGAAAAGACCAGTTTCAGATAAGTTAGCTCCAAAGTCTATCAAATGTAATTTTGTGGGGTATCCTAAGGAAACTAAAGGATACTATTTCTATACTCCTTCAGAGAACAAAGTGTTTGTTGCTCGAAATGGGATCTTTTTGGAAAAGGAATTTCTTTCTAAGAGAACTAGTGGGAGTATAGTAGAACTTAAGGAAACTCAAGTACCATAAGAAATCATTGAGCCGTCTATAGAGCCTATTTCAGAACCACAAATAGTTGTGGAGTCTGAAGATGTAACACAAATCCCTCGCAGGTCTGATAGGACACGTTGTCAGCCAGAGAGATATGGATTTCTTATGACTGATGATAGTGAAGTAATGCTCATAGATCAAGATGAGCCTACTACCTATCAAGAAGCTGTGTCAGGTCCAGATTCAGAAAAATGGCTTGGAGCCATGAAATCTGAGATGCAATCTATGTTTGACAACCAAGTTTGGTCTTTAATTGATCCTCCAGAGGGTATTAAGACTATTGGTTACAAATGGGTTTTCAAGAAGAAAACTGACATGGATGGGAATGTGCAGACCTATAAAGCAAGGCTTGTTGCAAAAGGTTTCAAGCAAACTCATGGTATAGACTATGATGAAACCTTTTCACCAGTTGCTATGCTTAAGTCTGTTAGAATTCTCATTACCATTGCAGCATACTATGATTATGAGATATGGCAAATGGATGTCAAAACCGCTTTCCTTAATGGAAACTTGCTTGAGGATGTGTATATGACACAACCTGAGGGTTTTGTAAATCCTGAGAATTCTACAAAGGTTTGCAAGCTTCAAAGATCCATTTATGGATTGAAGCAAGCATCTCGAAGCTGGAATCTTCGTTTTGATGAAATAGTTAGGAACTTTGGTTTCATCAAGAATGAAGATGAACCTTGTGTTTACAAGATGGTTAGTGGGAGTGCAGTAGTGTTTTTAGTCTTATATGTGGATGACATATTACTCATTGGGAATGATATCCCTACCTTGCAAAAGGTTAAGACTTGGTTAGGGAATTCTTTCTCAATGAAAGACTTAGGTGAGGCTGCCTATATCCTTGGTATAAAGATCTATAGAGATAGATCTAGAAGGATAATTGGCCTGAGTCAAAGTACATACATAGATAAAGTGTTGAAGAGGTTCAACATGCAAGATTCCAAAAAGGGATTCTTGCCTATGTCTCATGGCATTCATCTCAGCAAGAGTCAATGTCCTATGACATCTGATGAGCGAGATCGAATGAATAAGATTCCTTATGCTTCTGCTATAGGATCTATTATGTATGCCATGTTATGTACTAGACCAGATGTCTCATATCCATTAAGCGCAACTAGTAGATTTCAAGCTGATCCTGGTGAAGGTCACTGGACAGCTGTCAAGAATATTCTTAAGTACCTTCAAAGGACTAAAGATGTATTCTTGGTTTATGGAGGTTTGGAAGATGTGCTAGTTGTAAATGGTTACACAGATGCTAGTTTCCAAACTGACATAGATGATTTTAGATCGCAGTCAGGTTTTGTATTCACATTGAATGGTGGAGCTGTTAGTTGGAAGAGTTCATTTTTGTATTCACAACACATTACCCAATTACTTTGGGTATTTTCACATAATATGCATATTTCACATTTTACACAATTTAGCCATTATCAATGGTTTTTCACAATGCATTTAACACATATATGACATTACAAATGTCATAGCACATTATTCATACACAATCAATGAACCAAGTAGCTTAACACATTTTCCAACCAAAATGTGTTAAGTCCAAATATTATGCAAATATAAACATTATATTCAAAGTTTGTACATACCTCCACTAGCAACCCAAAGCAAGCTAAAAACAACCTTCAATCCAATCTTTCCAACTTGCCCTTCACCACTTGGATGAAGCAAATCAACTTCCCTCAATGCCTAAACCAAATGTGATAGCAAATACTCATTTAGTATCACATTTAATGGCATTTCCAACATTAAACCATAATTACACATCACTCCTACAAATTTCCAAAAATTTAGCTTTTCCTTACTTCAATATTAGAATTCCATTCTACTACAATTAAATTAGTGTTTTAAGTTTATTTATATTATTAAAAATATATTTTAATATATTTAAATCATTTACATTATAAAAATACACTCTTATACACAAAATCTAAAAAATGGCATAACCTTCCCCCATTGAAGGTTTTCCATTCCAACACAATCCATTACTCATTCCAAGCTTATATTCATCACTTTTAACACTAAACAACATGCTTAAACAAATAAAATCACACAATTCAACCACTTTGGAAAATCACTTTTCCAAAACCCTAAATCTCCAATTCCATTCTCAAACTCCAACCCAACACCACCAAATCCAATATTTGACTTTAAAATACTTGTTTATGAATCAAAATAACTCATTTAGAATCAATTTTCACAATTAAAGTTCATGTTTTCAAAACTCCAAAAATCCATAACCCTAAATTCTCTCTCTTCACCATTCTTTAACCAAACTCCATCATCTCTTCAATCTAACTTTAGAATCATTGATAACTACCCAAAATAACATCATACACACCAATTCCAACAATTATAACATACTACATCAAAATTCCAAAGCTCACATAATACAAATTTCCAAGGAATTCAAAGAAAAGAGATGGAAACTTACTAATTTTAGTGGAAATCACCAAAAATCCACTTGAAACTTGTTAAACCCTTCAATTTATGGAGTATGGAAGAATCAAATTCTTGCTCTAGCTCCCATGAAAAATTCAAACAAAGGAAAGAGAAGAAGAAGAAGACTTTTAATATTTCTTTTCCTTTTCATCTTTATTTTTAAGCCATATATATATATATTAAAATAATTTAATATTTAATTATTTAATTATTTTTTTAATAAATTAAAAGTCCTAATTTCCCTCTTCCATTCAAAAATAATTTATTTTTGAATTATTTTATTAATTTTGAATTTATAAGATTTAATTACCAAAATACCCTTTTCTTTTAAAAAATGTTGACTTTTATATGTTATGTATATTTTTCATATATATCACATATATATTCCACTTTTTCATTTAAAATCCCTTCATTTTTCATTTAAAACCATTAATTTAATTTATCCTTTTAAATTATAATTTATTTTATCAAATTTTTCAAAAATTAGAAATTTTTAGAAATTTTATTACAATTCTCTCCCCCTAAAATAAATTTCGTCCTCGAAATTACATGTCCTCAAGTTTGAAATAATTGGGGAAATTGACTCTGCATCACCTGCTCACTTTCCCATGTCATCTCCTCAGTGGCATGATTCCTCCGAAGGATTTTCAAAAGTGGCACCCTCTTATTCCTCAATTCTTTAACCTCTCGTGCCAAAATCGCCATTGGTTCTTCCTCATAAGTCAGATCTGGACTCACCTCAATGGATTCCACTTACAAGATATGAGATGGGTCAGACCTGTATCTCCAAAGCATCGAGACATGGAAAATATTATGTATTCGATCCAACTCAGGCAGCAAAGCTAGTCTATAAGCCACTGGACCAACTCTCTCCAACACCTCATATGGTCCTATGAAACGAGGACTCAATTTCCCTTTGTGGCCAAATCTCAAAATCTTCTTCCATGGAGGCACCTTCAGAAACACTTTATCTCCCACAATGAACTCTATGTCTCTTCTATTTAAATCTGAATAGGATTTCTGTTGGTCTGAAGCTGCTTTCAAATGACCCCGAATCACCTTCAATTTCTCCTCTGTTTCCTTAATCAAATCGGGACCAACCAGTTTACCTTCTCCAACTTCATCCCAATACAAAGGTGTCCTGCATCTCCTACCATATAAAGCCTCACAAGGAGTCATCCTAATACTGGACTGATGACTATTGTTATAAACAAACTCAATTAATGGCAAAAATATGTCCCAATTCCCGGTAAAATCAATGATACAGCTCCTCAACATATCCTCCAGAATCTGTATCACTTTCTCTGACTGTCCATCTATCTGAGGATGGAAAGTAGTACTAAAATGTAATCGAGAACCCAAAGCATCATGTAAACTCTTCCAAAACCTCAAAGTAAACTGGGGATCTCGATCCGACACCAAAGAAACTAGGACTCCATGCAACCTGACTATCTCATTGATATACAACTCAGCTAACCTCTCAAGAGAATAATCCATCCGAACTAGAAGAAAATGAGTTGTCTTCATCATCTGATCAACTATCACCCAGATTGCATCATACTTCTTCTGGGTCAAAGGCAGTCCAGTAACAAAATCCATTGTCATTCACTTCCATTTCCACTCTAGCACTGATAAAGGTTGGAGCAACCCTGAAGGAACTTGGTGCTCAGCCTTTACTTTCTGGCAAGTGATACATCTGGATACAAACTCCGCTATGTCCCTCTTCATACCTGACCACCAATAATGTCACTTCAAGTCCTGATACATCTTGGTATTCCCAGGGTGCATAGCAAAAGGTGACTGATTTGCTTCCTCTAATATCATTCTTTTCAATTCTGCATCATCAGGAATATACAATCTATCTCTGTACCATAGACTGCCATCATCCCTCACATAAAAGTCTCGACTCTCCCCCTTCTGACAAACCAATAAAAATTTTTGAATTCTCTCATCTGCCAACTGAGCCTCCCTAATATGATCTAACAAGACTGGCCTCAACTGCAACTGAGCCATTAAAGCGCCATCATCAGAAGATTCAAATCTAGCGTGCAATGCTCTCAACTCAACAAGCAACAAGAGCAAATAAGCAGTCAAACCCGCCAAAGATTTTTGACTCGAGGCATCAACAACAACATTTGCCTTACCAGGATGATAATCAATCAAATAGTCGTAGTCTTTAATCAACTCTAACCACCGTCTCTGTCTTAGATTCAACTCTCTCTGAACACCCAGATATTTTAAACTCTTGTGATCTGTATACATGAAACACTTTTCCCCATATCACCAAATTTTCAAGGCAAAAACTATTGCTGCTAATTCCAAATCATGCGTTGAATAATTCAGCTCATGCGGTTTCAACTGTCAAGAGGCATAAGCAATGACTCTACTCTCTTGCATTAGAACACAACCTAAACCACTATGTGAAGCATTACTGTATGTCACATATGGTTTACCTTCCACAGGTAGGGTAAGGATAGGAGCTTGAGTCAACATCTCCCTCAGCTGCTCAAAACTCGCTTGACACCGATCTGTCCACACAAATTTAACTCCTTTCCAAAGTAATCTGGTGAGTGGTGTAGCTATTATAGAAAAATCCTTCACAAATCGACGATAATAGCTTGCCAATCCTAGAAAACTTCTAACCTCTGTCACAGTCTTCGGTGGATTCCAATCAAGATAGCCTCAACTTTACTCAGATCAACTCTAATACCCTCTGCTGAAATCACATGACCAAGAAAAGCTACCTGATATAGCCAAAACTCACACTTAGATAACTTAGCATACAACTGCTTCTCTCTCAGAGTCTGCAATACGATCTGCAAATGTCTATCATGATCCTCCTCATTACACGAATACACCAAGATGTCATCAATGAAGACTACCACAAACTGATCCAAAAATGGTCTGAATACCCGGTTCATCAAATCCATAAAAGCTGTTGGTGCATTCGTCAATCCAAAGGGCATCAGTAGAAACTCATAATGCACATACCTCGTATGAAAAGCTATCTTGGGTACATCCATATCTCTGACTCTCAACTGATGGTACCCTGAACTCAAATCAATCTTAAAGAATACTACTACTCCCTTCAACTGATCAAAGAGATCATCTATCCGAGGCAAAGGATACTTGTTCTTGATGGTCACCTTATTCAACTGCCTATAATCAATGCACAATCTCATGATGCCATCCTTCTTCTTCACAAACAACACAGGCGCACTCACGGGGAGACACTAGGGTGGATAAACCCTTTATCCAAAACTCCTGTAACTGCGCCTTCAACTCTCTCAACTCAGTAGGTGCCATCCGATAAGGGGTGATAGAGATAGGAGTGGTACCAGGCAACAAATCGATACCAAACTCCACTTCTCTCTCAGGAGGTACCCCTAGCAACTCTTCAGGGAAAACATCTGGAAACTCGGCAACTGTGGGTATACTTTCAAGCAGGGATCCTACTACTCTAGTATCTACAACATGAGCAAGATAAGCCTCACATCCCTTCCGAATCATCCTCCCAGCTGAAATAGCTGAAACAAACATGGATGAAAGATACCTTTGCTCACCAGATACCATCACATCCCTACCATCACGTGTTCTCAAAGTAACACATTTCTTTTGATAGTCTACCACAGCCCCATGCTTGGATAACCAATCCATGCCTAAAATCAGATCATATTCCCTGAAAGGCATTTCAATCAGGTCACCAAGAAACTCCTCATCCTGAATAACAACTGTACTATCTCGGTGCACCCTGCTCACCACAACACTATACCTTAAAGGATTTGTCACCAAAACATTAAATCCTAGGGACTCAGAATGCAAATTAGTCACAGGCAAGATAGATGCACTTATGTATGAATGCGTAGATCCAGGATCTAATAGAGCAAGGACTGAAATACCAAATAAAGAAAATGTACCCGCAATGATGGCTGAAGCATCCGACTACCTCTGCATCACATAAACCTGCTGAGATGTCCTAACCTCATCTGGCCTACTGCCTCTGGATGTAGAGCCTCCTCTTTGACTAAACCCTGGTCGACCACCTCTACTAAAACCTCTGCCACCATGACCCCCTCTGACACTGGGTCGAGAAGCTGCAGTGTCTGCCTGTCTAATCTCTGGTGGCTCGGGACAATCTTTGATAAAATGGTCTGATGACCCACATCTAAAACATACTCCCGAAGCACCTCTCCACCAGCAGACACCTCCGTGTACTCTGCCACAATGGACGCAAGTAGGTCGAGCAGGCCTCTAAGCCACTAGAGTCGGAGCACTAGCCACTAAAATTGTAGGTCTCTGTCTCTGTCTCTGCTGCTTTATTGACCTGCCAAATTGTTCCTGACTCCTACTAAACATCTAAAAATATCCCCCTCGGCCTCTCTTCACTAATGAAAACCCTGCCTCACTCTGGGGTCTCCTAACTCTGGTCTCCTCAACCCTGGTAGCTGCTGCAAGACTCTATGCCCTCTCAACACTCCTGGCAGCTGCAACTAACAATAGAAAAGTCGATGATGCACATGATAGAGGGTCTCAGTCCCTCCTCAAACCTCCTGCACCTATCAAACTCGTCAGAAATGATCCCACCAGCATAGTGACTCAACTGGATAAACTTGATCTCATACTCAGTCACTGTCCTGGTATCCTATCTCAGACTCAGGAACTCCATCTTCTTTGCATCTTTATACTCTCTTGGAGTATACTTCTGCTCAAATTCCTACAGGAAATCATCATAGGTCAGGACTGGTAGATCATCCAGAGCATGTGGAACTGTCTTCCACCAATCATATGCATCTCTCTGCAGAAGAGATCTGGCATAATCAAACTTCTCTTTTGGACTAGCCTGCAACTGAATGAATACCCTCTGAACCCGGTCTAGCCACCGCTTTGCTACAGCAGGGTCTGTAGTACAAACAAAGTCCTCAGCTCCATACTTTCTCAGTTTATCATACTGCCTCACTGGCAACTGTGGCTGCGGTTGTGGCGGCTGCGAAATTGGAGCCTGCCTTAACAACTCTACCATATGCCATACCCAGCTAGGCAGAATCTCATCAGCTGCTGGTCTCAAAGGAACAGAAACAGACACCTCACCAGCAGATACAACTCTAGCTCCATCTCTACCCTCATCTGGAGCCACACTCTCTGCACTACCCTCAGCAGCCTGATGCGGCTGAGACGCCATACCTACCTATATCTGCAAACACAGTAAAAAAATACTATATCAGAGATCAGAAACTGCCAGTGTCAATGCATGTATTACAATTAAAAACTATTTTAAAATCCCCCATTTTCTCTCTCTATCATCCCACCTAGGTCAAGAACCTCAAACCTAGGCTCTGATACCAAAACAAATGTAACACTCTTGTACCTTATATACATACAATACATATTTCCAGAATATGTAAAATATGCATATACAACAACAACAACAACAACTAAGCCTTAATCCCAAACAAGTTGGGGTCGGCTGTATGGATCCTCAACAAAATAAGCTCAAAAGACACCAAGAAAGATACTCCAGCCTTAGGCCCCTTCCAAGACACGGATTTTACGTCTCCATTCAAGTCTGTCATTAATCAAATCCGCATCAAGATCTAAGGCACGTAAGTCTCTTGCTATCACCTCATTCCACACAGTTCTAGGTCTTCCACGACCTCTAGCCCCCTCAATCAACAAATTCTCACACTTACGAACCGTAGCATTAGGAGGTCTTCTGAAAACATGCCCATACCATCTAAGTCTTCCTTCCCTCACCTTATCTCCGACATCCGCTACTTGGATTTTTTGTCGAATATGCAAAATATGCATATATGGTACAAAAATATCACAGACCTGTTTAATAAAAAATTTTCACATTTCCAATTTAAAATTTCAAATTCTAAATATATAAAAATTAAATAGAATATAAATATTCTTTACTTGCTATAAGAACCCAAAATAAATAATATATATAAAAATCTCTGGGAAAAATTTGCCAGAGTTTTGTCTGTAATTTGGACATCCCAAAATTTAGCAATTACTTAACCTACAAAAAGAAAACACTCCCAAATAATTTTCCAATCACCATTTCAACCATACTTCTCCATTTCACCAAGTTTCTCAAACATTTATATATATAGATATATATAATTTAAAACACACTTACTCTCCCATTTCAAATACATTGACCCAAACATTCTTTATAATATACAATATGTAAAATCGAAAACATAATATAATATGCATAATACTCAAAATGTACAATAACATAAAAATATATACATGCTGCTGGTAGTGTTTCTGATCTTGATAGCAACTCAACAAGCTCAACTACAAGTCTAGACCTGACCTAGTCTAGAAGAACTCTCTGGCTCAGTTGGGTCTACCTTGTCACCTGTGCAATGGAAACAATCGTGCTAAGCTAAAGCCTAGTGGTACAAACTTTGATAATAACAATAAAACTCAATGCCATGCCAATGCACAATGCATTTAGATGTCACATCATTCCACTTTCTTATATTTTTCAAATATTTCATAATCACAACTCATAACATTATATAGCTTAATTGTATTATAATTCATAATTCACATTAAAACAAAGACAAGCAGGGGCCTGAAAACGATATAATATGCTATTCAAATTTCAAAGTTACTGCTTTAGTCCAATATGACACCATGTGTCTAGCCCCGTAGGCAATATATCCATGGATAATGTAACAGCCCCAATATCTTGGTCCTCAACCCGGCTAGACTGCTATAGTTTTTGAGGCTTACGACCCAGTCTTTTCACCCCAAAAATATCATATTTATCAGCTGGCCTGGCTTACGACCCAATCTTTTCACCATTCCAGCGTTTAGCCCGTAAGCAATCATAGGCATGCCGCCAAACCCAGAACTTTGAAAATTGAATAACATACTAGACACACAATTTATTCATTTTTCTCATTATTAATCTCTTTCTCTTTGTCACATATTCAATCGAGGCACATTGCCTTATTTTCACATTTTTTTCTCACTTTTCTCATTTTTCACATTTTTCTCATCTTTCTCATTTTTCTCACTTTTCTCATTTTTATCAATAACAATTCATTTCATTATTCCCCATATCTCATTTTTGTATTCACAACACATTACCCAATTACTTTGGGTATTTTTAAATAATATGCATATTTCACATTTTACATAATTTAGCCATTATCAATGGTTTTTCACAATGCATTTAACACATATATGACATTCCAAATGTCATAGCACATTATTCATACACAATCAATGAACCAAGTAGCTTAACACATTTTCCAACCAAAATGTGTTAAGTCCAAATGTTATGCAAATATAAACATTATATTCAAAGTTTGTACATACCTCCACTAGCAACCCAAAGCAAGCTAAAAACAACCTTCAATCCAATCTTTCCAACTTGCCCTTCACCACTTGGATGAAGCAAATCAACCTCCCTCAATGCCTAAACCAAATGTGATAGCAAATACTCATTTAGTATCACATTTAATGGCATTTCCAACATTAAACCATAATTACACATCACTCCTACAAATTTCCAAAAATTTAGCTTTTCCTTACTTCAACATTAGAATTCCATTCTACTACAATTAAATTAGTGTTTTAAGTTTATTTATATTATTAAAAACATATTTTAATAATTTAAATCATTTACATTATAAAAATACACAAAATCTAAAAAATGGCATAACCTTCCCCCATTGAAGGTTTTCCATTCCAACACAATCCATTACTCATTCCAAGCTTATATTCATCACTTTTAACACTAAACAACATTCTTAAACAAATAAAATCACACAATTCAACCACTTGGAAAATCACTTTTCCAAAACCCTAAAACTCCACTTCTATTCTCAAACTCCAATCCAACACCACCAAATCCAATATTTGACTTTAAAATACTTGTTTATGAATCAAAACAACTCATTTAGAACCAATTTGCACAATTAAAGTTCATGTTTTCAAAACCCCAAAAATCCATAACCCTAAATTCTCTCTCTTCACCATTCTTTAACCAAACTCCACCATCTCTTCAATCTAACCGTAGAATCATTGTTAACTACCCAAAATAACATCATACACACCAATTCCAACAATTATAACATACTACATCAAAATTCCGAAACTCACATAATACAAATTTCCAAGGAATTCAAAGAAAAGAGATGGAAACTTACTAATTTTGGTGGAAATCACCAAAAATCCACTTGAAACTTGTTAAATCCTTCAATTTATGGAGTATCAAATTCTTGGTCTAGCTACCATGAAAATCCAGCCAAAGGAAAGAGAAGAAGAAGAAGAAGAAGAAGAAGACTTTTAATATTTCTTTTCCTTTTCATCTTTATTTTTAAAGCCATATATATATATATATTAAAATAATTTTATATTTAATATTTAATTTTTTTTAATAAATTGAAAGTCCTAATTTTCCTCTTCCATTCAAAAATAATTTGTTTTTGAATTATTTTATTAATTTTGAATTTATAAGATTTAATTACCAAAATACCCTTTTCTTTTAAAAAATGTTGACTTTTATATGTTATGTATATTTTTCATATATATCACATATATATTCCACTTTTTCATTTAAAATCCCTTCATTTTTCATTTATAACCATTAATTTAATTTATTCTTTTAAATTATAATTTATTTTATCAAATTTTCCAAAAATTAGAAATTTTCAAAAATTTTAGGATGTTACATAAATGTGCTCGATTAAGGCACGAGATCCAAGATTTGATTGACAGTGGAAAGTTGCCTGAGCCTGATAAGCCCAACACCAAGAGTAATCCTTTGCCTAAATTTAAAAGAGTGCCACCATCATCAAACTTCATGATTTGGGGATAATTGGATGAAAAGTTTGTCTTGTTGTCTTTTTGAGACATGGATAAAGAAACTACAAAAGTGGAGGTTCTGCTTGGCAAGATTGAATTAGCTATAGGTGAGAAAACTTTGATCATTTATGTTGTGAATGAATTTGAATCTAAGGAAGAAGAGTGGGTTTGGTATGAACCCTAAAGTATAAAATACTCACCCCAACATGTCCAAGTAGACTCCAGCTCAACAAACCTCCCTTGGCTTGAATGTTGCTCATTTTATTTTGCTTTTTTTGGTATTGGAACAATTATATTTTTCAAATTAAAATTGTTTGAATAAATTACTTTTATTAAATTTATAATTTTGTTGGTTTTTGTCAGTTTAGTGTTTAACCGATAATGAATCTAGCTTGATGTTCATAAATTGGTATATCTATGCTTCATTATTTGAATGACTTTACTAGGTGAGAAAATTGTTCTATAGCATTGTGCTTTGTATACTTACTTAGAGAGGGCTCCTGCATAATTACCTGTGTCTAAATTCTAGTCGATCTTAGAACATGCTTTGATGAACTTTTGAGGCAAAATTAAACTTTGCTTATTTAAGAGAGAAATGATCTTGGCATTATTTGATGAGCCAACAACTAGTATCCACCCTATTAATATCAAATCCTAGTTTGTTCCTTTGAGCCTTCTGTTTTATTAGTTTTTGTCATAAAATATTAATTAATTTATTATGATGATTATTGTTTTCTTCGTGCATTTTGGTAGTTTTAATCTGTTTATTTAGTGATTTCATCAATTTGGTAGTTTTTAATTTATCCCAGTGTTTATGTCATTTTGTACTAGTTTTTAGTGTGATGTTTATGTGTTTTTGGTTAATATTTCATTTGATTCTTGTTTAAAGTTTGTTTTAAGTGTTTATTTTAGGTTAAAGTGCAAAAACTCCCTTTGAAGATCAAAACAAAGAAAGAAGAGCATGAAGCAGCAAGACATGGCCAAGCCAAATCAAGCTTGGCCGTGTCACCTCAAGGAAATTTTTGGTAGATCATGACACGGGTAGGAGACACGGCCAAGCCACTGGCCGTGTCTCACCTAAAGGGCAAAACCAAGGGAACCAAGAAAGAAAGGAAAATTTGGCAAAAGCTGACACTGGCAGGTGACACGGCCAAGCCACTGGCCGTGTCACATGACACGGCCACAAGCTTGGCCGTGTCCCATATTAAGCCAAGAAGGACCGAGCAAAGAAAGAAGAGATTCAGTAGGTGACACTGGCAGGTGACATGGCCAAGCCACTGGGCGTGTCACATGACACGGCCAGGAGCTTAGCTGTGTTACTCTCATCTCCAAAGAACAAAGAAGAGCAAGGAAAGAAACATAAGCTGACACACCCAGGTAACACGGCTAAGCCACTGGCCGTGTCACATGACACGGCTACAAGCATGGCCATGTCACTCCATGGGACCAGAGAAAGGAAGAAAGCATGAATTTTCAGCGGGGGTTTTGTATAAATAATAAGATTAGGGTAAGAGTAAGGGGAATCCACACTTCCAGCCGTCTAACATATACTTTTCAGCTATTCTTCACTTTTCTTTTGAAGATTGATTTCACTTTCATGCAAACACTCTAGATCAAATTAGTTTTAGCCATTGCATTATTCTTTTAGCAAAAATCTGAGCAAAAGATTCTTCAGAAGCCAAAGGAAGTTTGTAATTTGGTTTTGTTCTTAAACTCTATCTCTTAAGTTTCATTGAAATTGTATTTATGAATTCTCTAATGTCTAAATTAATTTCTTTGAATTTTAATGAGATAAATTGGTTTGATAGCATCATTATGAACTAAGTTTGATCTAGTCTAGGGTTTGTATGGATCTACTATGATTGTATGAAATGGTTATTGCTCTTAACTGAATTATTTCTTTTATCCTTAATTGAATGGATTAATGTTAATATATAATTGATTGGCCACCAATTATGTGTTTGAGGTATTTAGATGAAGGATTGAGAAATGAAGTCTAATGCTGGAACAATTCAATTAGGGACTTAGGTGAATTAGAGATATAAACCTAAGGAAAAGATCATTTTGATTGTAATAAGATTAATTGAAAAAGGTTTGAATGCGAGAGCTTATTTCCTTGATTTGATTAATTAAGTTGCTTGAAATATGATCTTTGAAATTAAACATGTTGAGAGAAATAACCATTCATACATATAAATTAGTAAAGAAGTGCAAACCCTAGGCTTTTCTATTAAGTGAATCAATATCCTTGTTTAGTTTCCTTTCATTGCTATAAATTCCATTCATTTTCTTTTGCATTAGTTGTTCAACAATTCAATCTTATAAATCAAAAAACTACTAATTAATAATTTGTTCATTACGATCTGATAAATAATTAGCCTATCTAGCTTCCTTGTGAGACGACCTTGAGGTGTTCACCGAAATACTACAGCAGCCTCGTATACTTGAGAGTGTGGCTTTAGTAGTGTTTATCACCTTCATGAGATTTTAGCTTTCTTTTCATTGGCTTATAAATCCTCATAACCTACCCTGAGCTGTTATGACACATATGGTAAGTCTAATGATCACTGAGTTACCAAGAAGGCAAGAAGAATGAAGAAAGGGATGCTCAATCAAGACTATGAAGAAAAGTTGAAGTCTACCTGAATTTAGGTCTGATGGCATCAAGATTACAAAGGATTTATCCTCATTGAAGCAAACTCGTGTTGCTTCATAGTTAGAAACATAGGGCAATATGAACAAGAAGACTCTCTTAGAGTTAAAATAAGGAAAAATAAGAAAAAGAAAAAGAAAAAGAAAGGAAGGAAAAAGAAGAAAGAGGAAAAAAGAAAAAGAAAAAATAAAATAACAAAAGTTTGGAAGAGCAGTTCAAAAATCCATCAAAGTTCTTTTTACCTGATTTAATAGAAGACTTCCACTTAGCCTATAAGAAGAAGTTTGACTTGAATTGGTCCAACACAACTAGAGATTCAACCAAAATCAAAGAAAGACCATCTAGTTCATAATACCTATCACAACACCTAGTCAGCAATCTTGAAAGTCCTATACTTGACAGTCCTATAGAGAAAAAGGACAAAATGATGAAATACTAAAAGAAAGAAAAGAGAGGAGAAAAGGGAAAAATGATGTAAAAGAAAGGGAAATGGGGTCCTGAGTTTTTGCAAAAGGAGAAGCTGGAAAACATTCAAGCTCTATCTTTTCATGAAGGTGGAAAACAAGATGCCTAAAAGGTCAAAATGATGTCTAGAGTTTAATATTTTTAATTATCTATGATTCCAATAAGACGTTTGCAGTGTGAAGGTTTATATATAATGTCCCATAGGTTCCAATCTACAAATGGCCTTGTAGCGCCTTAATTTTGGCCCTAAGCTGATACGGTCCTAATTAAAGAATGCCAAAATAAATTTGATCCAAATTTAAAAGGCTTTATTCTAGTTTATAACTTTTAAATAGGCCGGTCCGATTTCAAAAGGTAAAAATTCAATTTAATCATCTTATGAAGGACCAAATTAAATCTATTCGACCAGTGGATTAAAAAGTATAGACCGCTTTAAGTCAGGATGGCCCAAGGAGACCCGAGCTAATGCTCATGTCGACTTGTATGGCCAAATTGACATGAACAAAGGCTCATGTTGATTTGGCACACCCAAATCGACATGAGCCTAGCTTATGTCGAGTTGGGCATACCAAATCGACATGGGCTAGCCCCATGTCTATTTGGATGTGCCAAATCGACATGACCCAATGTAACACCCCCGTACCCCATATACGCACACCGCATACACCCACACAACATGTGGTATATGTATAGAGGATATAAGGGTGTCACAGTTCATTTTAAACAAACCAATCTTTATCACTTTATCATCAAATCATTATAAATCAATCTAAGTAAACTTAAAACATTTAACTTATTTTATAGAAAATAATAGATAAAACATTCCTTCGTTAAAATACATATATATATATCATCATTACCTAAAAGTTTATCCAAAATAGTCTGTTCAAAACATTTGTTAAATAAGCAGCAGAAAATACATCAAAATCAATGTTTACAAAATTATAGAATTTATACATGCTGGCAGTTCGTCTCTGATCTTGATGTCCACAACTCAACACTGCTCTCACAAACTTAAGCCTAGACTCGACTCGGTCTAGATGAGCTCTCCGGCACAACCAAATTTACCCTGTCACCTGCGCGATGAACCACAATCGCGCTAAGCAGAAAGCTTAGTGGTACAAACTTTGATTCGATAAAGATCAATGCGATGCTCATACACAATACATATGAATATATATCAAGTCATTACATTATATCTCAACATATTAATCCTTTGCATCACATTTCATAATTTACATTAAAATAAAGACAAGCATGGGCCCAAACGAAACTAATATGCTATTCAAAGTTCAGAGTTACTGCTTTGGTCCATATTGACACCTTGTGTCTAGCCCCGTAGGCAATATATATCCATGGATAATGTAACAGACCCAGTCTCTTGGACCTCAACCCGATTAGACCCTTGGGCCCCAGTATCTTGGTCCTCAACCCGGCTAGACTGTTATAGTTTGAGGCTTACAACCCGGTCTTTTCACCTCAAAAACATCATATTTCACATTTATTAGCTGGGCTCAGCTTACAACCCTGTCTTTTCACCTGCCCAGCAATTCATAGGCATGCTGCCAAACCAGAACTCTGAAAATTGAATAACATACTAGGCACACAATTAATTCATTTATCTCATTATCATTTTCTTTCACAATTAATTTCTCATTTCATTTCTCATAATCAACTAGGCTCATTGCCTTATTATATCCTCATTTTCTCATACTTTCTCATTCTTCTCTTTTGTATCAATATCAATTTGTTACATTATGTTTTCACATATCATATCACTTTATTCAACATTTCTTTTCATGTACAACACATTACTCAATTGCATTGATACATTAACATAATTCACATCATGCATATCATAATATATAACTCATTCATCAACAATTTATCAATTAACTTAACACATTTCTCCACTAAATGTGTTAAGTCCAATGTCATGTAAATGTATGCAATCATTCAAAGTTTGTACTTACCTCTAAGAGCAACAACACCATTCTATCAACTTCCTCTTTCAAAATGTCCCTCAACACTTGAATTAAGGTAGCTCAAATCTCTTCAAAACCTAATCCAAAGGTGATCAACAACACTCACTTAGTGATACACATAAGAGAATAAGAACTATCTAGGGCAAACTATACACTTGACATGCTCAACAACACGGGCGTGTCCCTAACCGTGCCCTAAACCCATAACACAGAAGCTTTGACACGCTCTATGACATGGGCGTGTCACTGCACGTGTCAATTCTCCAACATCACAGAAGCTATGACACACTTAGTGACATGGGCGTGTCACTGCACGTGTCAATCTTCCAACAACACAGTAGTTATGACATGCTCAGTGACATGAGCGTGTAACTGGACGTGTCAATGCTACTATTACACAGAAGCTATGACATGCTTAGTGACATGGGAGTGTCACTACTTGTTTCACTGACCCAGAAAATAGAACCAACGACATGCCCAAGGACATGGTCGTGCTACTGGGAGTGTCAAGCCAAAAAACCTAAAATCGACACCACAATACCACATCCAACAATCACCTTCCAATAACCATATCAACAACACATAAACTCAATCAAAACCAACAACAATCCATATAATACTTGAGTAAACCTTAAAACAAGTCAATTACAAACATCAAAACACAATATCAACCATATCTCATAACTCAAACTTACAAAATCCACAACACTTGTTCTTTACACCCAACTTAACCTTTTTCTCTTGAATCCAACCTCAAAATCAAAGTTAACAAAACAAAACAACCTCAACCATACCAAATCAACCATACACATCTACAACAACCATTCCAACAAACCCATAAACACAACTCAAAAGAAAACAAAGAAATAAGTTGAAAACTTACCAAAAGTGAAGAAAATCCTTAAAACTCCAACTTGATCTCTTGAAAACCTTCAATCTCTTGAGTTTGGAAGCATCAAAATCACTTTTCCTTTGGTGGATAATGGTGGTCGTCTCACTAGAAAAGAAAGAAGAAGGTGAAGAGGAAAGAAGAAAGAAAGAAAGAAAGAAAGTCAACCTCTTTAAAACAACCACTTCCCTCAAAATCCTCTCCAGCAAGTATTATACTAATATAATAATCAACTCACTTACATCATCTTCCACTAACTCTTATTAATTCCATTTAAATAACTAAAATATCCTTTGACCAAAATAAACCCATTGACTTGTATATATATTGTATATATCCTCATATATACAACATATACACATCTCCTCTTATTCCATTAGTCATATATACACTTTAAATTATTTAATCAAATTCTCACAAATAAGCATTCGAAAATTTTAGGGTACTATATGGGATATTACACCCAAACTATAAAACAAATTGGCCAGCAATTTAATTTCCTAATCAAGCTAGAATCCTTTTAAGTCTCGGATTAGGTAGATTAAGTTTAGGGTTATGTTTTATTTACCTATAAATAAAAAAGTTTAAATACTCATAATAGGTATCAACATTCAGCAACAACAATTAAGAATTATCAAGAAGGTGCAGCAAGCAACAATCATCTAGCAAGCATTTAACACATAAGTAACAAGGCATTCTCAAGTCAAAATTCTTGGATTGGTGCAGGCAGCAGCTTGGATTAGCCTATTTAATTTGGTGGAGCCTTCAAACATAGGTTTCATTTTCTAAACCTAGCTTGTTTAAAACAGACAATAGCTATATTTTATTTTCTTTCAAGCATTTTGATTATTTGTTTTAATTGTCACTTTAATCTAGTAGCTTAATTGCTAAGACCTCAATTACATATTTATAAGACCAAAAATCAATCCATACTATCTCATCCAGTAGCTCAAGGTTTAAATCAATGGTATAATTATCAAAGCCCTAACCTGTATCCCAAGCTCTAATTTGCTCTTTCAATTGCTAAAAATCCTAAATTATTTTCCAACTTCTAAAACCCTAATTTGTTTTTCAAACTTTAAAACCATAATCAGTTTTCTAACTTCCAAACCCTAATTTGCAAAATCTATTTCTCAAAACCAAAACCATAATCTAAAATATGTTTTCAAAAACCTAAACACTAATATCCAGAAACCAAAAATCCTAAACCTAATTTCCAGTAACCCTAATCCAAAACCTAATTTCCTAAACCCTAGCTCTAGAAAGCCTAATTTCCAGTAACCCTAAACCAAACCCTAATTTCCTAAACTTAATCCAGTAACCCAAAAACAATTTCATCCAATAGCTCCAAAATCCTAATTTTCAACCTAAAACCTTAATTCCTAAACTAAAACCCTAATTTCCAAAATAAAACCACAAAACCCTAATTTTCATCCTATAAGCCTTAATTTAAGATGCAATTCCTAATGATATATATATATTTAATACTTTAAACCCCAGTTTTAATTATTTAATTTATTACATGCTCTTTATGAATGTATGATTTATTTTTATTTTTGCTAATGATGGATGGTTTATTTTGTTTTGATTATGATGGATAATTTAATTCTAAATTATTATACATGAATGGTTTAATTTATTTTGTTATTTGTTTATTTAGATTCTAAAATTGTAAAAAAACATGTTTTCACTTTATGGGTGCCTTGTTTATTTAATTTGTTTCTTTTATGCTATTTTTGAGGATTAATGTAAGGGGCATGTTTTCACCAATTGGTGGGTGCCCTATTTTGGTTTTATTTGTAACACCCTTATACTCTTATACATATAATTTATACACCCAGTATATATAAAATACGCGTATATGGTATAAAATATCACGACACGGTAAAAATAAAGATTTTTACATTTCAAATTTAAACCCCAAAATACTTTTAAAAGTATAATTGAATAATAAATAAATATTCTTTATAAATTATAGATTCCAAAATAGAGTTTTATATGAAAATCTCTGGAAAAAATTCGCCGAAGTTTTGTTTGTAATTTGGACATCCCTAAATTTCAATAAACCATAACCTGCATAAGAAAAACACTCCCAATAAAAACCAATCATATGTTTTACCCTGCTCCTCAATTTCTCTAAGTTTCTCAAAACATTTATGCATACATATATATTTATCAAAAACACATACATAAAACCCACATTATAAAATTTTTCAACACATTCTTTATAATTTACAATATATACATCAAAACATAATATAATATACATAATATCAAAATGTAATATAAAATATATACATGCTGGCAGTGTCTCTGATCTTGATACCCAAAATCAACTCTACTAGCAAAATCTCAAATCTAGACATGACCCGGTCTAGAAGAACTTTTCGGCTTAACCGGATTACCCTGTTGTAACATCCAAAATTTTTAAAAATTAAATTAAATAAATTAAAATTTAATTGGATAAATTAAATAAATAATTAAAATGGAAAATTGAATATTTTAAATGAAAAATGTGGGATGTAGATGTGATATATATGCAAAATATATATAATATATAAAAGTCAGTAAAAAATCAACTCTTCTAAAAGAAAAGTCAAAGTCAAAAGACATTTTTATAATTAAACTTTAAAATTTTAAAATTATTTAAATAATTTAAAAATAAATTATTTTGGATGGAAGAAGTAATTTTGGGGTTTTTATTTATTAAATAAATAATTAAATAATTAATTAAAATATAATTTAATATTATATATATAGTTATTAAGAAAGTGGAAAGAGAGAGAAATAATTTTGTCTTCTTCTTCTTCTTCTTCCTAGTGTGTGCCGAACCTCCATTGATGCCATGCCAAGATTTTTGCTTCTTCTTATCTCCATGAATTGAAGGATTTAACAAGTTTCAAGTGGATTTTTAGTGTTTTCCTCCATAATTAGTAAGTTTTCCTACTTTTTCCTTGAATTTCCATAAAGATTTGATTATGTTGATTTTGGATTTTTGAAGTAGTATGTTTTAATTGTCTATTAGGGTATGAATGAAGTTGTTTTGAGTAGCTAACAATTATTTTAAGGTTGGATTGAAGAAATGGTTAAGTTTGAGTGAGGTTTGGTAAAGAGAGAATTTAGGGGTATAGGAGAATTGGACTTTGGAATTCATGTGATTTAATTGTGTAATTATGTTCTAAATGTGTTATTTTGATGCATAAAAAAGTATTTTATAGTCAAATGATGGATTTGGTTAAGTTTGGATTGAGTTTGAGAATGGAAGTGTTGATTTAGGATTTTTAAAAAAGTGATTTTCAAAGTACGGTGAATTGTTTGATTTTAATTGTTAAAGCATGTTGTTTAATGATATAAGTGATGGAAATAAGATTATATTGATAATTGGATTGAGTTGGAATGAAGAACCTTCAATGGGGAAGGTTATGCCATTTTAGGGTTTTGGACATAAGCATGTGTTTAACTAATGTAATTAGCTTAAACATGTTAAAATATGTTTTTAATGATATTAATAAACTTAAAACATCAATTTAAATGGCTTAATATGGTTTTTCAAAGTTAAAGTGAGGTAAGGCTTGGGGTTTTGTCTAGAATGATGTTTAATTATGGTTTAGGTTTGAAAATGCCTTCAAATGTGATACTAAATGATTGTTTATGATCACATTTGGTATAGGCATTAAGGCGAGGTAGTTTGCCCAATCCTAGTGTTGAAGGGCAAGTTGGAAGTGAAGTTTAGTGGGAGATTTGTGGCTTGCATTTGAGAGCTTATAGAGGTAAGTACAAACTTTGGATAAATTAGTTATGTTTGCATTACATTAGGCTTAACACATTTTGGATTAGAAAATGTATTAAGCTACTTTATGCATTGATCATTCATGAACAATGTGCTATGATATATGTAATGTTACGTATGCATTATATGCTTTATGAAAAGCCATTGATAATGGCTAAATTGAGTAAAATATGGAATGTGAGTTATGTGAAAATGACCTAAAGTGTTTGGGTAATATGATTTGTTATGTCTGCATTAAAGGCATTGTAAAAAGCCATTGTTAATGGCTAAATTGCATAAGATGTGAATTATGTGAAAATAGCCCAAAGTGTTTGGGTAGTGTGATTTTGATGTGGAATGTGCTACATTGTGATGATATATTGAGATATGATGATATGTGATAAGTTGAAATGAAATGACATGATATGAATGAGAAAAAAAATGAAAATGATGCAATGTGATGAATAATGAGAAAAGAGGCAATGTGCCTAGTTAATTATGGGAAAATGAGAATGAAATTGATAATGGAAAATATGAAATAATTGTGTGCCTAGTATGTTATTCAATTTTTAAAGTTCTGTGTTTGGCTGCATGCCTATGAGATTATCTTCATTATTTTCCTTTAAGGCTAGCTTTTGAGCAATTACTTTGATTTGCCTTTGAGGCTAGATGCTTGGCATCACCGTGATATGATTTTGCCTTTGGGTCTACCTTTTGAGCATTAGTATGATTTGATTTCGGTGCTAGACACATGATGTAACTTTGGACCAAAATAATAACTCTAGAATTTGAATGGCACATTAAATCTTTTGGGCACATGCTTGTGTTTGTTCTTGTGTGAATTATTGAATGATGAAAGAATATGTTTAAAAATGAGCTTGGATGCCACCTTGTGATATAGCATAAGTGCATATTGTGAGCGAGGATTTTCGCCCCCACTCCCACGTGGAATGGTTTTTGCGACTTTGACACTATCAAGCTTGAGGCCTTAGAGAATACGAGCCTAAGTCCGGAGAAAATGGAGTCGCCACCCGAACGAATTGGAAAAAATAAAGGGGTGAATGACTCAATTCCTAAGAAATCCCTAACCCCTTAATGGGTTCGAAAAGTTGGGGACATGTGGGGAAGATGAGAATGACCCAGCACCCCACAATGCTCAATTCATTGGAACCAGCCTCCTTTTCAGGTGTTAATTTTATAAAATTCTTAATTAATATAATATTTTCCATACTAGATGTGATCATAAAAATAAATAAATAAATACTTTATTAAAATCACAACAATGTCCAAACAAAACAAATAAATAGGCACTCATCCATGGATGGAAATATGCCTTTATAATTATCCAATGTCTAAAACTAAATAAGACACCCACCAAAAGGTGAAAATGTGTCCTTCACATTAATCCCAAAATATAAATACAACTTAAATTACATGAAAATTAATTAATGAGGTACCAAATCATGGAAACATACCTCTTACAATTTCTTGAAATCAAAACAAATTAATAAAAATAACCATCGAACCATTCATCATAAATAAATCATTCATAGAAGATATAAATCAAAGATATAATTAAATCACTAATCAAAACATATAATAAACATGCTTCTAACTTGAATAAAACAAATAAAGATGCAAGTTTAGGTTTATGTCTCAATTTAGGATTTCTTAATTAACATTTATGGTTTTTAAAAAGAAATAAATTAGGGTTTGGTATTTATAAAAAATAATGTTTGTAGCTTAAGATTTTGCATGAATTAGGGTTTAGTGTCTGTGAAAAACTAATCAAAGATTTTAAGGTTTATATAAACTGTGAATATATTTTTTTAAAAGAGGTTTAGATGCTACTGTATGGTTTTATATATAAAAAATCTTAATGTGATTTCTGAGTAACACATGGATTAAATAACTACGAGATAAAGAAAAACAAATAAACATCCTAGGCCAAACAAGTTTACTGGTTCTAAAGGTTATGATTTAGCAAAACAATAATATGCACTCCGTGCAAACTAACAGATACTGATTCAATAAGAAATTGCATACTGTGACTTTAGTTTAGATGAAGAGAAAACTCATTCAATGTTTAAAAAATCAAAACATATAGTATTTTTTAAATTTAAAGTATACTGTCATTTGTTGGCTCCACCAAAATTGTTTAAACATGAATTCTGAATGAGCTTTTGCAAAGACAATGTGTATATTACCTTTGTTTGTTGCTTGTATAGAAGATCGAATGATTCTTGAGTCCAATCTCCCTCCTCTCTTTTTTCTGTGTGTTTTTAATGTGGTATTTATAGGCAATTAAAATAAAAAAAAACCTATTATGTTAAGGAAATTAAAAACTATTTTGGAAATAAAATCAAAAACCAAGTAAAATAAGATTTTGGCAAAAATTGTGTGCGGGCCCGGGCGAGCTGGGGGAGAGCTGCTGCTGAGCACGGGGCAAAACTGTAGGCTGGGGCACAATTTCATCCTATGACGAATTGGCTGAATTGGCCTAAGCCAAATCATCGTGTTTGCCGCAATCGTCGCCAATTCTGGCATCGTCGATTTTTTTATTTATATATATATATTTAAAAATAAATAATAAAATAAATAATTAATAAATGAAAAATAAAATAAATAAAATAAATAAAATATATATTATAAATAAATAATAAATAAAATCAATAATAAGTAATAAGTAAAATAAATATTATATTATCAAAACATATAATAAAGATTAAAATAAATGATATATACCACAAAAGTTATTTTGGACTGTTTTAAAATCTTTGGACTGGACTGGATAAAAAATTAAGGCTCTATAGTTTGCCCTCTGCTTGAGCGATCTGAGACTACAACAAAAGAGAGTGAAAAGCAATGTAATTTTTTACTAGGTTTAAAGCTAGACTGGACTCTATGCCCAAGATTGGTTTGAGCTATGGACTAAAAAAATAATTTAGTTTCTGGACCCGAGGTAAGTTTTGGACTCAAAAATATTTTGGGTTCTGAACCCGAGGTGTGTTCTGGACAAAAAAATAATTGAGATTTTGGACCCGAGATGAGTTTTGAACTCAAAAATAATTTGGATTCTGGACCCAAGGTGAGTTATGGACTCAAAAATAATTTGGGTTCTTGACCCGAGGTGAGTTCTAGACTAAAAAATAATTTGGGTTCTGGACCCGAGGTGAGTCCTGAACTCAAAAATAATTTGGGTTCTGGACCCAAGATGAGTTCTGGACTCAAAAATAAAATAATTTGAATTATTTGCAAAAAATAATTGTAGTATGTAGGATATTAAAAAAACTTACAAAAAATTTAACTATTTTTTACCATATCTATACTATAACTATACTCTCTTACCTCCTGCATGGAGAAATTTTTAAAAGTGCAAAAATATTTTTAGACACGCAAATAATTGAATAATTGAATTTCCTGTTGAAATACTATTGACACACTGTTTAATAACTATTCATTTGCTATTTATCAACAGTGATATTAACTTTTTTTCATTGATTCACTATTTCTTTTTTGTTTTTTTTTGTTTTGCCATCTGCCTATATAAACCCATTTGGTTGCCATCATTTTTCATTCACTTTCATTCATAATTGGATTTGAGAGTAGAGAGCTAATTAAGCATATAGTATAGAGATTTTATGTAATATCCCAAAGTATACCCTAAAAGTTTTGGAATATTTATTGTTGTATTTGGATTAAATGTATATGTTTAAGTGGAAAGAGAAGATAGGTAAAGAGAAGAGTGTATATGTTGTATATATGAGATATATACAACATATACAAGTCAAAGAAATGGAAGGTCAAAAGAAGATTTATTTATTTATTTATTAAATTAATTGTAATGGAAATTAGTAAGTGGATGAAGATTTTTATGAATATTATATTAATTAAATTGCTTGGTTGAGAATTAAAGGGAGTTTTAGTGGTTGAAAGAAGAATTGAGTGTTGACTTTGCTTTTCTCTATTCATCTTCTTCTTCTTTTCTTTTCTCCTTGGCCGGATAGCTCCATAGCAAGAGAGGAAGTGAGATTTTGTCTTTCCAAACTCAAGATTGAAGGATGTTTCAAGTGATCAAGTTGGAAATCTAAGAGTTTTCATCACTTTTGGTAAGTTCTCCATTTGATTCTTTGGTTTTCTTCTAAGTTTGTGTTTTGAGTTTGGTGTTTGATTGTTGATGGTATGTGTATATTTGATTATGGTGTATTTGAGGGTGTTTGATCTTATTGGTGTTGATTTTGAGATAGAGTTAAGTTTGGTGTTGGAAGAAAACAAGTGTTGTGTTTGGGTTGTGTGTATGTGATGGTTGTGAATTGGTGTTTGATGTATGTATTGAGTTGTTTTGATGTTTTTGCAAGTTAGTATGGTTTATGGGTATGTTTAGTTAAGTTTGTTTGGAGTGGAAGATGGTGGAAGTAAGAGGTTTGTTGGATGTGATGTTGTTGTTGCCGGAATCAGGATTTTTGGCCTGACACACCCATGAGCACGGTCATGTCTTTAGTCGTGTTAATGATTCTGTTTTCTGGATGGGTGACACTACCAGTGACACGCCCATGTCACTGAGCGTGTCACAACTTCTGTGTTGTGGTAGCATTGACACGTCCAGTGACACGCCCATGTCACTAAGCGTGTCATAGCTACTGTGTTGAGGGAGGATTGACACGGCCAGTGACATGCCCATGTCACTGAGCGTGTTAAAGCTTCTGTGTTGTGAGTTTAGGGCACGGTCAGGGACACGCCCGTGTTGTTGAGCGTGTCATGTGTAGAGTTTGCCCTAGTTGATTCTTAGCCTTATTATCTCATGTGTATCTTTAAGTGAGTGTGTATTATCACTTTTGGATTAGGTTTTGAAGAGATTGAGTTGCCCTAATCCAAGCATTGGAGGATTCTTGGAAGAGGAAGTGTTTAGATTGGTGTGAGTTGCTCTTGAGGTAAGTACAAACTTACATGGTTGCATACATTTACATGACTTTGAGACTTAACACATTTGGTTATAAATGTGTTAAGTAATTTATTACATTATTAATACATTTGATTAATGTTATGATTTGCATAATGTGAAAGATATGATGATCATTCAAAATGTATGTTCAATGCAATTGGTTATGTATACTTTAATGATGAGATGTGCAGTCATTGTTGTTGGCTATAATGATGCAAATGAAATAATTGGGGCATGGTTGCCTAGTTTGATTATGAGAAATGAAATGAGAAATGAATTGTGAAAGAGATTGATAATGAGATAAATGAATTAATTGTGTGCCTAGTATGTTATTCAATTTTCAGAGTTCTGGGTTGGCGGCATGCCTATGAATTGCTGGGCAGGTGAAAAGACCGGGTCGTAAGCCGAGCCCAGCTGATAAATGTGAAATATGATATTTTTGAGGTGAAAAGACGGGTCGTAAGCCTCAAAAATAGTAACAGTCTAGCCGGGTTGAGGACCAAGATACTGGGGCCCTAGGGTCTAGCCGGGTTGAGGTCCAAGAGACTGGGTCTGTTACATTATCCATGGATAGATATATATATCGCCTACGGGCTTGATGAATGTGATTATGGACCAAAGCAGTAACTCTGAACTTTGAATAACATATTAGATCCTTTTTGGGCCCATGTTTGTCTTTGTTTCAATGTGAATTATAAATGGTAAAACAATTAAATAAGATAATGAAATATAATGTTATGAAATATAGCATTTTTGAATATGATCTCTATTGCTTGAAAGTATGACATTGACATTGCATTAAAGCATATTGTTATTGTGGTTTGTACCACTAAGCCTATGGCTTAGCGCGATTGTGGTTCATCACGCAGGTGACAGGGTAGAACTGGAGAGTTCAGCTAGACCGAGTCGAGTCTAGACTTTGAAGTGTTGATTGTGGGCTTAAAGATCAGAAACGAACTGCCAAACATGTATAAACTTTATGTTTTGTAAATATTGATTTTGATATAAATATATATGTAAATACCGCTACATTTTTCGCTGCTTAATAAATAAATGTTTTATCTATTATGTTTTATAATATAACTTAAATGTTTTAAGTTTTCTCATATTATTGCTAAAAGAAAAGATTTGTTTGTGTAGTAAACCGTGGCACTCCTGTATCTGGTATACGTATATTACAGATATGGTTGTATGTAGTGTGCGTATATGGGGTATAGGGGTGTTACATCTGTTTTGGTATCAAAGCCTAGGTTTGAGATTCTCAACCTAGGTAAATTGTAAGAAAAAGAACATTTTGATTCTAAAAGTTGGTTTTTAAATAAGATACATGTTTTGGTATTGGCAGTCTCTGATCTTTGATGAGGTATATTCTGCTGTGTTTGCAGATATAGGTAGTGATGGCGTCTCAGTCACGTCAGTCCATAGAAGGTAGTGCTGAGAGTGTAGCTCTTGAAGAGGGTAGAGATGGAGCTAGGATAGAGAAAGCTGGAGAGGCACCTACTCCTATGCAAGAGAGATCAGCTGCTAATGAGGTTCCGCCGGTTTAGTTACAGCATGTGGTAGAATTGTTGAGGCAAGCTCCAGTGCAGCCACCGCCACCGCAGCCACAAGTACTGGTGAGACATTATGATAAATTGAGGAAATTTGGGGCTAAAGATTTCTTTGGTACTACAGATCCTGCAGTAGCTGAGCAATGGTTGGATAGAGTTCAGAGGGTATTCATCCAGTTGCAAGCCACTCCTGAAGAGAAATTTGATTATGCTAGACCCCTTCTGCAGAAAGATGCTTATGATTGGTGGAATACGGTTCCTCATGCTATGGATGATCCACCGACTTTGTTTTATAGTGATTTTCTGCGGGAGTTTGAGCAGAAATATACTCCGAGAGAATATAAGGATGTCAAGAAGATGAAATTTCTGAATCTGAGACAAGATAACCGGACTGTGACAGAGTATGAGGTAGAGTTCATCCGGTTGAGTCATTATGCCGGGGGGATTATTTCAGATGAGATTGACCGGTGTAGGAGATTTGAGGAAGGGTTAAGGCCCTCTATAATGTGTATTGTTGCTGGTTCCTGGTATCAGGATCTTTCCCAGCTTGTTGCAGTATCCAGAAGTGTTGAGAGAGCACAGGCTATTGCAGCAGCTGCTACTGAAGAGGAGACCAGAGTTAGGAGATCCCAGTTTGAGGCAGGGTCTTCATCTATGAAGAGTGGTCGAGGAAGTTTTGTTCCGAGAGTCAGTAGGAGCCAGAGGCAGTTGGGTAGGTCAGTTCAGTATCAGATGCAGAGACCGAGACCTACAGTTTCTGTAACTAGTGCTCCGACTCCAGTGGTTCAGAGGTATACTCCACCTACATGTGTCCATTGTAGTAGGATACATGGGGGTGTTTGTTGGAAGATGGGTGGATCAGCTGTGTGTTTCAGATGTGGATCACCTGACCATTTCATTAGAGATTGTCCTGAGATGCAGGAGCATAGGCAGGCAGATTCTGCAGTTTCTCGACCTAGTGTGAGAGGAGGTCGAAGTGGCAGAGGTGTTAGTAGAGGTGGTCGACCTGGTATCAGTCAAAGAGGAGGCTCTACATCCGGAGGTAGTAGGCCAGATGAGGCTGGGTCTTCTCAGCTAGTGTATGTGATGCAGAGGCAACCAGATGCTTCAGCAGTCATTACGGGTAAATTTTCTTTATTTGGCATTTCAGTTCTTGCTTTGATTGATCCAGGATCTACTCATTCATACATAAGTGCATCTATCTTGCCTGTGTCTGAATTGCATTCAGAGTCCTTAGGATTTGATGTCTTGGTGACAAATCCTTTAGGGCATAGTGTGGTAGTTAGCAAGGTGCATCGTGATAGTTCAGTTGTGGTGCATGGTGAGAAGTTTCTTGGTGATTTCATTGAAATGCCTTTTAAGGAGTATGATTTGATTTTAGGTATGGATTGGTTATCCAAGCATGGAGCTGTGGTAGACTATCAAAAGAAGTGTTTTACCCTGAGAACTAGTGATGGTAGAAGTGTGATGGTATGTAGTGAACAGAGACAATTTGTATCCTTGTTTGTGTCAGCTGTTGCAGCTAGAAAGTTGATTAGAAAAGGGTGTGATGCTTATCTTGCTCATGTTGTGGATACCAGAGTAGTGGGTTCTCAGCTTGATAGTGTACCCACAGTTGCGAAATTTCCAGATGTTTTTCCGGAGGAGTTGCCAGGGTTACCCCCTGAGAGAGAGGTTGAGTTTGGTATCGATTTGTTGCCTGGTACCACTCCCATCTCTATTACTCCTTATCGAATGGCACCTACTGAGTTGAGAGAGTTGAAGGTGCAGTTGCAGGAGTTGTTGGATAAAGAGTTTGTTCGCCTTAGTGTTTCTCCGTGGGGAGCTCCTATTTTGTTTGTGAAGAAGAAGGATGGTACTTTGAGGTTGTGCATCGATTATAGGCAATTGAACAAGGTGACTATTAAGAATAAGTACCCTTTGCCTAGGATAGATGATCTCTTCGATCAATTGAGGGGAGCAGCAGTGTTTTCCAAGATTGATTTGAGATCAAGGTACCATCAGTTGAGAGTCAGAGCTGAAGATGTTCCTAAGACAACTTTCCGCACAAGGTATGGGCATTATGAGTTTTTAGTGATGCCTTTTGGATTGACGAATGCACCTGCAGCTTTCATGGATTTGATGAGTAGGGTGTTTAGACCCTATATGGATTAGTTTGTGGTAGTCTTTATTGATGATATTTTGGTATATTCACATAATAAGGAGGATCATGACAAGCATCTGTGGATTGTATTGCAGACTTTGAGAGAGAAGCAATTGTATGCTAAGTTGTCGAAGTGTGAGTTTTGGCTTGATCAAGTGACTTTTCTCGGTCATATAGTTTTAGCAGATGGTATAAGAGTTGATCCGAATAAAGTTGAGGCCATTTTGAATTGGAGTCCACCGAAGTCTATGACTGAAGATAGAAGTTTTCTGGGTTTGGCAGGCTATTATCGATGGTTTGTGAAAGGTTTTTCTTTGATAGCTACTTCACTCACCAGATTACTTCGGAAGGGAATTAGATTTGTGTGGATAGACCAGTGTCAAGCAAGCTTTGAGCAGTTCAAAGAAATGTTGACTCAAGCTCCTGTTCTTACTTTTCCTGTGGAAGATAAACCATATGTGATTTACAGTGATGCTTCACATAATGGTTTAGGTTGTGTTTTGATGCAGGAGGGTAAAGTCATAGCTAATGCTTCTCGGCAGTTGAAGCCGCATGAGCTTAATTATACGACGCATGATTTGGAGTTAGCAGCCATAGTTTTTGCTTTGAAGATTTGGCGACACTACTTGTATGGGGAGAAGTGTTTCATTTACACGGATCATAAGAGTTTGAAATATTTAGGGGTTCAGAAAGAGCTTAATCTTTGGCAAAGACGTGGTTGGAGCTGATCAAAGATTATGACTGTTTGATTGATTATCATCCTGGTAAGGCAAATGTTGTTGTGGATGCCTTGAGTCAGAAGTCTTTAGCAGGTTTGACTGTTTATTTGCTCTCGTTGCTTGTTGAGTTGAGAGCGTTGCATGCTAGTTTTGAATCATGTGATGATGGAGCCTTGTTAGCTCAGTTGCATTTGAGACTGGTGTTGTTGGATCAGATTAAAGAGGCTCAATTGGCTGATAAGAAAATTTAGAAGATTGTTTCGGGTTGCCAGAAAGGAGAGAACCGAGATTTTTATATGAGAAAAGATGGTAGCCTTTGGTTCAATGATAGATTGTATGTTCCTGATGATGCAAGATTGAGAAAGATTATTTTGGAGGAAACACATTAGTCGGTTTTTACTATGCACCCTGGGAGTACCAAAATGTATTATGATTTGAAGCAACATTATTGGTGGTCAGGTATGAAGAGAGACATAGCGGAGTTTGTATCCAAGTGTCTCACTTGTCAGAGAGTAAAGGTCGAGCACCAAGTTCCAACAGGGTTGCTCCAACCTTTATCAGTGCCTAAATGGAAATGGGAACGTGTGACAATGGATTTTGTGTCTAGTTATGAAATTATTACAAACAAACACCTTCCTTGTGAGATGACCCCTGGGGCTATCACATTTACTATAATAACCTCGTATACTTACAAGTGTCACTTTGTAGTAGAATTAAATAAAGCGTAATAGAATGCACATGATGAGAGCCGGACACTAGTGTACGACCTGATAACTAAAGATGCAACCTTGGATACCCTTGTAATATCCCGAAATGTGCCCTAGAATTTTTGATATAATTATTGTTTTAATTGGATTATGTGTATAAGTTAAATTGAAAGAGAAAAGAAATTAAGATAGAAGTGTATAGGTTGTATATATGGAATATATATAACATATACATAAGTCAAAGTGTGATGGTCAAAGAAGGTTAGTGGAAGAAGATATTTATGTGTTTTTAAGTAATTAATTAATTAAAGGAAATGGAAATTAAATAATGAGTGGAAGAGAAGAAATGGGATTATTTTAATAGTTAAAATACTTGGAGGAGGTTTAAAGGAATTTTGTGTGGAAATTAAGAGTTGACTTTGTTTCTTTTTTCTTCATTTCTTCTTTGTTTCTTTGTTGGCCGTACACCCAAGAGAGAAGAGAACAAGAGAGAGATTAATGGTTCTAAGATCAAAATCTAAGGAGATTTGAAATGATCAAGTTGAAGATTGAGGAATTTCATCAACTTTGGTAAGTTCTCTCTTGATTTCTTGTGTTGTTTTTGAAGTTATGTGGGTTTGTGGTTTGAAGTTGTATTTGAGAATGTGTTTGGTTTGATTGTGTTGGGTTTAAGAATATTTGGTTTAAGTGGTTTTCGATTTTGGGGTTGGATTGAAGAAAAGAGTAAGTTGGTTTGTATAGATTGAGTTGTGGTTGTATTTAGAGTTTTGATGAAGTTTGTGATTTGTGTTTGATGTGTGTTTTGGTTTGTTTTGGTGTTGTTGTAAGTTTGAGATGGTTGTTGGGTATGTTTTGTTAAGGTTATTTGAAGTGGATGTTGATGGATAGAAGTGTTTTGTTGGTTGTGGTGTTGTCTTGGCCGGAATCTGGGTTTTTGGCCTGACACGCCCATGAGCACGTCCAGAGTCCTTAGGCGTGTCGTATGTTCTGTGTGGCAGTAGGTGTGACACAGACATTAACACGCCCGTGTTAGTGAGCGTGTCTTAGCTACTGTGATTTTGGAGAATTTACACGGCCAGGAGCACGTTCAGGTTGTTGGACGTGTCGATGTTTTTGTGTGAGGCAGTATGTATTACACGCCCAGTGACACGCCCGTGGTCATGAGCGTGTAATAGCTTCTGTGTTGTGAAGTTAGGGCACGGTCAGGAACACACCCGTGTGGGTGAGCGTATCCAGTTTAGGGTTTGCCCTAATTGATTCTTAGCCTTATGATTTTATGAGGGTTTCTTCATTCTTTTGGAATAGGTTGTGAAGAAAGTGAATTACCCTAATTCAAGAGGTGTTAGATTCTTTAAGGAAGAAGTGTTTAGAGTTGTGAGGATTGTTGTTAAGGTAAGTACAAGTTCTTCATTTATGCATATATGTATATGATCTAGAGGCTTATCATATGTGATTGTAAATGTTATGTTGTGTATATTGTGAATTGCTATGCATACATATATATATATACACTTGAATGATGAAATATGAGATGTGAAACTAATGTGGTTGATTATAATGATATGGAATTGGAAATGTGAAAAGTATGAGTTATGAGATAATGATTGTTGAGGCATGATTGCCTAATGGATTGTGGATTGTGAAATAAAGTTTAAAATAAAATAATTATATGTCTAATATGTTGATTCAACTTTCAGAGTTCTGTATTTGGCGGCATGCCTATGAATCACTAGATAGGCGAAATGGGATGGCCCGTAAGCCGATTCTGGTTGAAAAATGTGAATATGAATCACTGGATAGGTGAAATGGGATGGCCCGTAAGCCGATTCCAGTTGAAAAATGTGAAATGATAAATGTGAAATGTGAATTAAAGTAACAGTCTAGCCGGGTTGAGGATCTCCTCGATTAGTCGAGTTGAAGGTCCAAGAGACTAGGTCTGTTACACTATCCATGGATAGAGATATGATATTTGTTGCCTACAGGCTTGATTATTGTGATTATGGACCAAAGCAGTAACTCTGAACTTTGAATAACATATTAGTGTGTTGTGGGCCCTGTCTGTCTTGGTTTTCAATGTGGTTATTGTATGATGAATAAGATATAACTTGAAATGTAATATTCTTTTGAACAATGCATAAAACTTGATTGTATGACATGGACATTGCATCATAGCTTAATGATACTATAGCTTGTATTACTAAGCCGTTGGCTTAGCGCGATTGTGATTCATCGCGCAGGTGACAGAGGAGAACCCGAGAGTTCAGCTAGACCGAGTGAGTCTAGACATTGAGGAGTTGCTTTAGAGCTTAAAGATCAGAGAGTCAAGCTGCCAATCATGTATATATTTTATGTTTTGTAATCTTTGATCTTAATGTATATAAAATTGTAAATATTTCTAAAATTTCCGCTGCGGAGTCATTAAACGTTTTGTTTTTATCTATTGGGACTTATAAAGTCTATTATATGTTTTATATTTGTTTTATTTGATTTTATTAAAGATGTGCTTTGTGTATTTGTAAACTGTGACCTTTCTATATTCAGTATACGTATATTACGATCGTTTAAGCATGCTGTGTACGTATACGGAATATAGGGGTGTTACAATTATTTTGGTATCAGAGCCTAGGTTTGAGATTCTCAACCTAAGTTAACTATATGGAAAAGAATCTTTTGGTTTTTAAAAGTCAGATTTTGAATATAATACATGTTTGGTATTGGCAGACTCTGATCTTTAATAAGGTGTATTCTGCTATGATTGCAGATATAGGTTGTGATGGATCCTCATTCACATCAGTTTGTTGAGGGAAGTGCGGAGAGTGTAGCTCCAGATGAGGGTAGAGATGAGGCTAGACTTGATAGAGCCGGTGAAGCACCTGCTTCTGGGTCAGGGAGACCAGTTGGTGATGAGGTTCCACCAGCTTGGTTCAGGCATATGATGGAAATGATGAGACAAGCACCAGTGCAACCACCACCTCAGCCTCAAGTACCAGTGAGACAGTATGATAAGTTGAGGAAGTTTGGAGCAGAAGATTTTCTGGGTACTGTCGATCCAGCAGTGGCTGAGCAATGGCTAGACAAAGTACAGAGGATATTTATCCAGTTACAAGCCACTTCAGAGGAAAAATTTGATTATGCCAGGTCATTGTTGCAGAAGGACGCCTATGATTGGTGGAAGACTGTGCCTCATGCCATGGACGATCCACCTACTTTGTCTTATGCTGATTTTCTTAGAGAGTTTGAGTTGAAGTATACTCCGAGGGAGTATAAAGATACGAAGAAGATGGAGTTTTTAAGTTTGAGGCAAGATCACCGGACAGTGACAGAGTACAAGGTTGAGTTCATCCGGTTAAGCCATTATGCTGGAGGTATTATATCTGATGAGATTGACAGATGTAGAAGGTTTGAGGAGGGACTGAGGCCTTCTTTTATGTGTCATGTGGCTGGTTCTAGATACCAAGATTTTCCCCAGCTTGTTGCAGCAGCTAGGAGTGTGGAGAGAGCTCAGGGTATTGCAGCAGCTGCTTCAGAGGAAGAGACCAGGGTTAGGAGACCCCAGTTTGAGGCAGGGTCCTCATTTGTGAAGAGAGGTAGAGGCAATTTTGTTTCCAGAGTTGGGAGGAGTCAGAGGCCAGCTGGTAGGTCAGTACAGTATCAGAGGCAGAGACAACAACCTACAGCTTCTGTGGCGAGTGCTCCGACCCCAGTGATTCAGAGATCCACTCCACCGGTATGTGAGCTTTGTGGTAAGATTCATGTGGGTGCTTGTCGGAGGATTGGTGGATCAGGTGTGTGCTTTCGTTGTGGATCGCCTGACCATTTTATTAAAGAGTGTCCTGAGATGCAGGAACAGAGGTCAGTGGATTCTGCAGCTTTACGGCAGAGTTTTAGCAGAGGAGGTAGAAGTTTTGGTCGAGGAGTTAGATCTGGGTTCATTCAGAGAGGAGGATCTTCATTTAGAGACAGTAGACCGGATGAGGCAGGATCTTCCCAGAGAGTTTATGTAATGCAGAGGCAGCCAGATGCTTCAGCTGTCATTGCTGGTATTTTCTCTTTATTTGGCATTTCAGTACTTGCTTTGATTGATCCAGGATCTACTCATTCATATCTTAGTGCATCTGTATTGCCTGTGTCTGAATTGCATTCTGAGTCTTTAGGATTTGATGTGTTGGTGACAAATCCTTTAGGTCATAGTGTTATTGTAAGTAAGGTGCACCGAGATTGTGCAATTGTGGTGCAAGGTGAGGAGTTCCGTGGTGATTTGATTGAAATGCCATTTAAAGAGTATGATTTAATTTTAGGCATGGATTGGCTATCTAGACATGGAGCTGTAGTAGATTGTAAGAAGAAGAATGTTACATTGAGAACTAGTGATGATAGAATTGTGATGGTATCGAGTGAGCAGAGGCAACTTGCATCCTTGTTGATTTCAGCTATTTCAGCTAGGAAGTTGATCAGAAAAGGGTGTGATGCCTATCTTGCTCATGTCTTGGATACTAGAGTGGTGGGTTCTCCACTTGACAGTCTTCCTACAGTTTCAGAGTTTCCAGATGTTTTTCCAGAGGGGTTGCCAGGGTTGCCTCCTGAGAGAGAGGTGGAGTTTGGTATCGATTTGTTGCCAGGTACCAATCCTATCTCTATTACTCCTTATAGAATGGCACTTGCTGAATTGAGAGAGTTGAAAGTGCAGTTGCAGGAGTTGTTGGATAAAGGATTCATTCGCCCTAGTGTTTCACCATGGGGAGCTCCTGTTTTGTTTGTTAAGAAGAAGGATGGTACTATGAGATTGTGTATCGATTATAGGCAATTGAACAAAGTAACTATCAAGAATAAATATCATTTGCCTAGAATTGATGATCTCTTTGATCAATTGAAGGGAGCAGCTGTGTTTTCCAAGATTGATTTGAGATCAGGGTACCACCAGTTGAGGGTTAGAGCTGAAGATGTTTCTAAGACAGCTTTTCGTACAAGGTATGGGCATTATGAGTTTTTAGTAATGCCTTTTGGATTGACGAATGCACCTGCTGCTTTTATGGATTTGATGAATAGGGTGTTTAGGCCCTATTTGGATCAGTTTGTGGTAGTTTTTATTGATGATATATTGGTGTATTCGCGGAATGAAGAGGAGCATATCAAGCATCTGCGGATTGTGTTGCAAATCTTGAGAGAGAAGCAATTGTATGCTAAGCTATCGAAATGTGAGTTCTGGCTTGATCAAGTAGCTTTTCTCGGTCATATAATTTCAGCAGATGGTATTAAAGTTGATCCGAGTAAAGTTGAAGCTATTTTGAATTGGAGTCCACCAAAGTCTGTGACTGAAGTTAGAAGTTTTCTGGGTTTGGCAGGCTATTACCGACGGTTTGTAAAAGGTTTTTCCCTAATAGCTACTCCACTTACCAGACTACTTCGAAAGGGAATTGGATTTGTATGGACTGATCAGTGTCAATCTAGTTTTGAGCAGTTGAAAGAAATGTTGACTCAAGCGCCAGTTCTTACTTTACCCGTGGAAGATAAACCATATGTGATCTACAGTGATGCTTCACATAGTGGGTTGGGTTGTGTGTTGATGCAAGAGGGTAAAGTGATAGCTTATGCTTCTCGACAGTTGAAGCCGCATGAGCTTAACTATCCGACCCATGATCTGGAATTAGCAGCCATTGTGTTTGCATTGAAGATTTGGCGACATTATCTATGTGGGAAAAAGTGTTTTATTTATACTGATCATAAAAGTTTGAAATATTTGGGGGTTCAAAGAGAGTTGAATCTTCGGCAGAGGTGATGGTTAGAATTGATTAAAGACTACGACTGCTTAATTGATTATCATCCTGGTAAGGCAAATATTGTTGCAGATGCCTTGAGTCGGAAGTCTTTAGCAGGTTTAACTGCTTATTCGCTCTTGTTGCTTGTTGAGTTGAGAGCGTTGCATGTTAGCTTTGTATCTTGTGATGATGGTGCATTGTTGGCACAGTTGAATGTGAGGCCAGTGTTGTTGGATCAAATTAGAGAGGCTCGGTTGGTTGATGAGAAAATTCAAAAGATTGTTTCTGAATGCCATATAGAAAAGAGCCAAGATTTTATTGTGAGAAATGATGGTAGCTTGTGGTTTAAGAATAGATTGTGTGTTCCTGATGATGCTAACTTAAGAAGGATTATTTTAGAAGAAGCACACCAATCAGTTTTTGCTATGCATCCGGGTAATACGAAGATGTATCTTGATCTGAAGCAGTATTATTGGTGGACTGGTATGAAGAAAGACATAGCGAGTTTGTGTCCAAATGTCTTACATGTCAAAGGGTTAAAGCTGAGCATCAAGTTCCAACAGGGTTGCTTCAACCTTTGTCAGTGCCTGAATGGAAGAGGGAAAGAGTCACCATGGATTTTGTGTCTGGATTGCCATTGACACAGAGGAAACATGATTCCATTTGGGTGATTGTTGACAGATTGACAAAGACAGCTCATTTTCTTCCGGTTCGGATGGATTATTCTCTTGAGAGGTTGGCTGAACTGTACATCCATGAGATTGTGAAGTTACATGGAGTCCCAATTTCTTTAGTGTCTGATCGAGATCCTAGATTCACTTTGAGGTTTTGGAAGAGTTTGCATGGTGCTTTGGGTTCTCGATTACACTTTAGTACTGCTTTCCATCCGCAGACAGATGGACAGTCAGAGAGAGTGATACAGATTATCGAGGATATGTTAAGAAGCTGTGTCATTGATTTCTCTAGAAGTTGGGACAGATTTTTGCCACTTGTGGAATTTGCCTACAACAACGGTCATCAATCTAGTATTGGTATGTCACCATTTGAAGCATTGTATGGGAGAAGGTGTAGGATGCCTTTGTGTTGGAATGAAACTGGTGAAGGTAAGTTAATTGGTCCTGATTTGGTTAAAGAAACAGAAGAGAAAGTAAAGATAATTCGAGATCGGTTGAAAGCAGCTTCGGATCGGCAAAAATCTTATTCGGATTTGAAAAGGAGAGACATTGAGTATAATGTGGGAAATAAAGTATTTTTGAAAGTGTCTCCTTGGAAAAAGATCTTGAGATTTGGTCGAAGAGGGAAGTTGAGCCCTCGGTTCATTGGACCGTATGAGATATTGGAAAGAGTGGGACCAGTTGCTTATCGACTTGCGTTGCCACCTGAGTTGGATAGGATCCATAATGTCTTCCATGTTTCTATGTTGAGGAGATACAGATCAGACCCATCTCATGTTTTACCAGTGGAATCTATCGAGGTGAGTCCGGATTTGACATTTGAAGAAGAACCCATTGCTATTTTGGGCCGAGAAGTGAAAGAATTAAGAAATAAGAAAGTGCCATTAATAAAGGTTCTTTGGAAGAATCATTCAAAAGAAGAGGCAACTTGGGAGAGTGAGCAAGCAATGCGAGATCAGTATCCTCAATTGTTTCAGACTTGATATCAGGTAATTTCGAGGATGAAATTTCTCTTTTAGAGGAGGAGAATTGTAATATCCCGAAATGTGCCCTAGAAGTTTTGATATAATTATTGTTTTAATTGGATTATGTGTATAAGTTAAATTGAAAGAGAAAAGAAATTAAGATAGAAGTGTATATGTTGTATATATGGAATATATATAACATATACATAAGTCAAAGTGTGATGGTCAAAGAAGGTTAGTGGAAGAAGATATTTATGTGTTTTTAAGTAATTAATTAATTAAAGGAAATGGAAATTAAATAATGAGTGGAAGAGAAGAAATGGGATTATTTTAATAGTTAAAATACTTGGAGGAGGTTTAAAGGAATTTTGTGTGGAAATTAAGAGTTGACTTTGTTTCTTTTTTCTTCATTTCTTCTTTGTTTCATTGTTGGTCGGACACCCAAGAGAGAAGAGAACAAGAGAGAGATTAATGGTTCTAAGATCAAAATCTAAGGAGATTTGAAATGATCAAGTTGAAGATTGAGGAATTTCATCAACTTTGGTAAGTTCTCTCTTGATTTCTTGTGTTGTTTTTGAAGTTATATGGGTTTGTGGTTTGAAGTTGTATTTGAGAATGTGTTTGGTTTGATTGTGTTGGGTTTAAGAATATTTGGTTTAAGTGGTTTTCGATTTTGGGGTTGGATTGAAGAAAAGAGTAAGTTGGTTTGTATAGATTGAGTTGTGGTTGTATTTAGAGTTTTGATGAAGTTTGTGATTTGTGTTTGATGTGTGTTTTGGTGTTGTTGTAAGTTTGAGATGGTTATTGGGTATGTTTTGTTAAGGTTATTTGAAGTGGATGTTGATGGATAGAAGTGTTTTGTTGGTTGTTGTGTTGTCTTGGCCGGAATCTGGGTTTTTGGCCTGACACGCCCATGAGCACGTCCAGAGTCCTTAGGCGTGTCGTATGTTCTGTGTGGCAGTAGGTGTGACACAGACATTAACACGCCCGTGTTAGTGAGCGTGTCTTAGCTACTGTGATTTTGGAGAATTTACACGGCCAGGAGCACGTTCAGGTTGTTGGACGTGTCGATGTTTTTGTGTGAGGCAGTATGTATTACACGCCCAGTGACACGCCCGTGGTCATGAGCGTGTAATAGCTTCTGTGTTGTGAAGTTAGGGCACGGTCAGGAACACGCCCGTGTGGGTGAGAGTATCCAGTTTAGGGTTTGCCCTAATTGATTCTTAGCCTTATGATTTTATGAGGGTTTCTTCATTCTTTTGGAATAGGTTGTGAAGAAAGTGAATTACCCTAATTCAAGAGGTGTTAGATTCTTAAAGGAAGAAGTGTTTAGAGTTGTGAGGATTGTTGTTAAGGTAAGTACAAGTTCTTCATTTATGCATATATGTATATGATCTAGAGGCTTATCATATGTGATTGTAAATGTTATGTTGTGTATATTGTGAATTGCTATGCATACATATATATATATATACACTTGAATGATGAAATATGAGATGTGAAACTAATGTGGTTGATTATAATGATATGGAATTGGAAATGTGAAAAGTATGAGTTATGAGATAATGATTGTTGAGGCATGATTGCCTAATGGATTATGGATTGTGAAATAAAGTTTAAAATAAAATAATTATATGTCTAATATGTTGATTCAACTTTCAGAGTTCTGTATTTGGCGGCATGCCTATGAATCACTAGATAGGCAAAATGGGATGGCCCGTAAGCCGATTCTGGTTGAAAAATGTGAATATGAATCACTGGATAGGTGAAATGGGATGGCCCGTAAGCCGATTCCAGTTGAAAAATGTGAAATGATAAATGTGAAATGTGAATTAAAGTAACAGTCTAGCCAGGTTGAGGATCTCCTCGATTAGTCGAGTTGAAGGTCCAAGAGACTGGGTCTGTTACACTATCCATGGATAGAGATATGATATTTGTTGCCTACAGGCTTGATTATTGTGATTATGGACCAAAGCAGTAACTCTGAACTTTGAATAACATATTAGTGTGTTGTGGGCCCTGTCTGTCTTGGTTTTCAATGTGGTTATTGTATGATGAATAAGATATAACTTGAAATGTAATATTCTTTTGAACAATGCATAAAACTTGATTGTATGACATGGACATTGCATCATAGCTTAATGATACTATAGCTTGTATTACTAAGCCGTTGGCTTAGCGCGATTGTGATTCATCGCGCAGGTGACAGAGGAGAACCCGAGAGTTCAGCTAGACCGAGTGAGTCTAGACATTGAGGAGTTGCTTTAGAGCTTAAAGATCAGAGAGTCAAGCTGCCAATCATGTATATATTTTATGTTTTGTAATCTTTGATCTTAATGTATATAAAATTGTAAATATTTCTAAAATTTCCGCTGCGGAGTCATTAAACGTTTTGTTTTTATCTATTGGGACTTATAAATTCTATTATACGCTTTATATTTGTTTTATTTGATTTTATTAAAGATGTGCTTTGTGTATTTGTAAACTGTGACCTTTCTATATTCAGTATACGTATATTACGATCGTTTAAGCATGCTGTGTACGTATACGGAATATAGGGGTGTTACAACCCTACCCTTTATTTAGAAATACCTAATACCTACACCAAATTATGCTCATATGCCCAAACCTATAAAGACAATAAAAGTCAAATTCACGATAGTCCTTTATTTGAATCAACAAATGATGGGAGTTAATACCTCGATAATAACAGACTCAATGTTGTACAAAATGGTCAACCCTAGCAAATATAGCAAGAACCCTCAAGAATATTGTTTGGTCATTTCCCCATGAACTAGTTAGGCATAGTTTATCCAATATTCCTAAATCGGTTCATATTTTATATTGAATGACTCTTTTAATGAGGGTTCCATACCTATCAACTGTTGAATTTCATTGCGTGTCAAGATGTTATCTGTAAAAGGGACTAGGATCCCATGATACTGAATGTTAGTTATAGCAGTAAGATCAAACATGCAAATAGTCATTTCTTCCACCGATAAGTGAAAGGTATGGGTGGTGTCCATCCACCATTCCACAAACATTTGGATCACACTTTTGTCTATCTAGAATCCTTGTGATGGCAATTACAGGATAAAATTTTTAAAGCCACAATTTTGGTTCATTCGTTTCACTCAAGAGGGTGCTCAATCATACCAATGGCAAACCCTACAGATGCAACCACCGCCATGAATGATATAGTCATCATTCAATCACAAAGCAGGTAAGTCAGTATGAGGAAAGTAAATAAGCTCCAAAAATTATTTTTAACATGTTAATTATTTTTATACATAGAGTGCAGTATTTTGTTTTAAATATTTTATATTTTCCAGGTCATAAAAAAAATAATAATAATAATATAATAAAAAATATTTAATAATAACAAACAAAACTTTGTGCACACATTAGGGTTATTCATTTTAAATTTGTTTTATGACGTTAGTTGTTATGCTAATTATTTTTCTATTTTTCCATATTGTTGCATTAAAGATTCTATTCTATTAAGTAATTAAAATGCTATAAAATAATGCTTACCTCAGTCTTTTTGCCTGAACTGCGATGTCACTGTATCCCAGTTAATAAAGAAGTCATTTCGTGTTCGTGAACCTGGATATGTTTAAGTAGCTCAACATTGGAAAGAGGTCTAGTCCTAGCATAATGTTGATTACTTGCTATTCATGAGAAAGGTACTAACAATTCGAGAAGTTTTAAAAATGAAGGTTTTTGAAGGTGAAAGAAAATTTTGAAGTTATGGATTGCAATGATAAATGCAGTTGCATCATGTTTGTTTATATATAGAAATGACATGCTTAAAGCCTCAAGGATAAGAGCAAATTCCAAAACTAAATTCAAAGAAAAAGAAGCACAGATTCAAAAAAAAAAGTGAAGTGAAAGAAAAGAAAAGAATAAAAAAATATAAAGTAAAGAAAAGAATATGGTCAGATTAAAAGAAATGGACAAATTCCTTGACTGCACAGTACATGCACAAATAATTCATCAAATGCACACAATGAATTTATATTTATGTGTCTAAAAATATTTTTTTCGTAAAAATATTTTTGCATGTGGGAGGCAAGGGTATATAAGGAGGAACCCGATATAGCAGGCAACTAAAAAATTGACAATTTTTTTTTATGATGTTACGGGTCCAAAACCCAAACCAGTTCGAGTCCAGAACCCAAAAAAATTTATGAGTCCAAAACTTAAATCAATCTAGGTCTAGAACCCAAATTAACCCGCGAGTCCAAAACCAAGCCAATTCACGGGTTCAAAACCCAAACTAATTCATGGGTATAAAACCCAAAGCAACAAATTCATGGGTCGAGAACCCTAAACAATCCATGTCTAGAACCCAAACCAACAAATTCATGGGTCTAGAAACTAAACCAGTATGGGTCTAAAACCCAAAAAAATTCATAGGTCTAGAACCCAAACTAACCCACGGGTCCAGTACCCAAACAAATTCATTAGTCCAGAACCCAAACCAGTCCAGTTCTAAAACCCTAAACAATCTGGATCCAAAACCCAAACTAACAAATTCATGGGTCCAGAACCCTAAAACAATCTGGATCTTAGTTTGCATGTAAAAACCCTAAAACCCTAGAATTGCATATCAAACCCTAATTTGCATGATTTAATCTTAGTTTGCATGTTTTGATCTTAGTTTGCAAGTAAAAACCCTAAAAACCTAGAATTTCATATCAAACCCTAATTTGCATGTTTTAATCTTAGCTTACATATGAAAACCCTAATTTAATTGATGGTATAAGCCCTAAAACCCTATTTTTTCAATCTAAACCTAATTTAATGGTGGAGCAATAATTTTAATCATTAATTTATTGTTATTTACTTACGATGGATGATATGGTTGGTTGATATAATTTGTTTATGATGAATGATTAGATTATGATTATTTACCATTGTTTGGAGTTTTCAAGGAGATGTAAAAGGCACGTTTCCACTTACGTGGATGCCTTGTTTATTTTAGTTATGAATTTTAATTTCAAGGATTTTGGACCATTGTAAAGGACATGCTTCCACCAATTGATGTGTGTCATGTTTTATTAATTTGTATGGACATTAGAACGTTGTAAGGGCATGTTTCTATTTTCAGGTGCCCATTTTGTTTTGTTGCTTAATTTTATGATATGATGAATGTTTATTTATTTTAATTACATGTAATATGAATATTATTATAATAATCTGTGAATTTAATAATATTTAGACTTGAAAAGGAGGTTGGCTCCAATGAACCGAGCATTATGGGGGTGCTAGGTCATTCTCACCTTTCCCATGTGTACCTAATTTTTTGAACCTAATAGGGGTTAGAGATTCCTTAGGAATCGAGTCATCCACCCCTTTCTATCTTCTCGGCCTATCTGGTTGGCGAATCCTATTCTCCAAGTTTAGGCCTCGTGTTCTCTAAGGCCCAGAGCCTAACAGTACCAAAGTCGCAAGAATCATTCCACCGGGAGTAGGGGCAAAAATCTCCACTCACACTAGCGAAGCAAGCAGAGGTGGCCAGTATGGCATGGAGCTCATTTTACCAAGTGTGCCAATTGTAATATCACAAGCCAAGAAGCTTAAATGTACCTTCATAGGCTTTGTGAGTCAATTCATGAAAGAAAGACTTGATGGACAGGCCTTTGACTCTAAAGATGTGGAGGAGAAGCAACCCATAAATTTAATCCAAGTATATGGGCCTATTATTTAATATGTATTAAGACCCAATAATTATACTTTTTAAAAAAAGTAAGGGCTTTGTTTGTTTTATGTTAAATTTGAACTTTATTTTTTATTAGTTCTTTAAACTATGATTAGCCAACTAAATGCTACTTTGTAACCCTAATTAGGATTTAACAATTCATAGCTCTTTAAGGTTGTAAGATAACAATTTCGATCATTCAATTACACCATAATTAGGGATTATTTTCTTTCATATGTACACCATATCTTACCTTCCTAATTGGCATGAGTTAGTCTAAATCATAAAGTTTAAAGTTTATTTTGGCTTCCACTTGGGGAAAACCAAAATTCTTTTTTTAGCTTCTTATTTTGTCAATTTGATTGCATTCATAGTTTAATTTTTCAATCTCTATTTTTTTGCTTCTACACACATATAAGGGTGACTTTTGCACTCTGGTTAATCTTAGGACTTGCATTCACAAGCATACAATTCTTCATCTATGTGCTTTTTCTAAATATTACAAATGATAATCAAATTGCATCTAGAACTTGGTGTTCTCATTTTTTGTTAGGATTTTCATTATAATTTCTATAAATTGTTGCTTTGAACAACTTGATTGGTTATTTTTTATTATGAAGCACAACTTCAGGAAGAGAATAAAGAGGTAAAAGGCAAGAGAGTGTCAGTAATTAAGAGGATAAAAGCTTGATTTGAGTGAAACACAAGTGGAGTGAAATATTATCAAGTGTAAACACGTGAGGGAGAGTGTGAGGATTTTTTTCTCTGACATTTTGTTGCAATTTTACATTATGTCTGAGGAGGCAGGCAGAAATGGCAAAATGAGAAAGAAAGATGTAGTTTTCATGTTGAAGGCTATGCAAAACCAATTTGAGAAGTTTATTTTAGATGTTATGAATTTAAGGGATGAAGTTCAGGTGGTTAAGCAATCCCAACAATTAGGAGCTATATCAATTAGGTAGAGGGACACTAGGCAATAGACTTATGATGAAGAAGATGTAGAGTCCCATGATGAACCTAATGAAGATGAATATCAAGATGACACCTAATTTTTAAAGGTTAGGCCTGGAAGAGATAGAAGAATAGGAGGAGATAGGAGGTCAGGAAGGAGAGACAGTAACATCAATTCCATAAAGATGAAGATTTCAACATTTGTAGGAAGGAATGATGTCAAAACATACCTAGAGTAGGAACGGAAGGTGGAGATTATCTTTGACTGTCATGACTTTTCAAAGAGAAAAAAAGGTGAAGTTGGCAACAATTGAGTTTACAAATTATATATTGATATGGTGGGGCCAACTAAAACTTATAAGAAGAAGGAATGGAGTGAGGCCTATTTAGATGTGGGAAAAAATGAAGACTATTATGAGTAGGAGATTTATGCCATCCTACTACTATCGTGAGCTACACTAGAAATTGCAAAGACTAGAACAAGGGTCTACATCAGTAGAAGATTATCATAAAGAGATTGAGATGGCAATGATTTGAGCAAATATTCGAGAGGATAGAGAAGCTACCATGGCTCAATTCTTGGGAGGTTTAAACAAATATATTGCAAATATAGTAGATCTACATCACTATATAGAGCTTGAGGAGATGGTGAACATGGCCATGAAGCTGGAGAGATAACTCAAGCAAAAAGGGGCGACAAGTGGTTCCTCCAATTACACTGCAACTTGGACCTCAAGGTGGCTACAGAAAGATTTGAAGACTAAAGATGAGAGGCCTAAGGATAGAGACTCAAGTTCTAAGGTGAAAAGTGCAAGTTTTGAAAAGAGAAAAAGAGCCTCTTCCACAAATAGAGGTACCAGTGATTTTCCTGATTCTTCTAATAGGCAAATAAATATTAAGTGTTTTAAAATGTTTGGGTAATGGACATATTGCTTCGCAATGTCCCAATAAAAATACTATGTTTTTGAGGGTCAATGGGGAAATTAAATCTGAATCAGAATCTGACAGCTATGCTATGCCTAGTTTGGAGGATTAGAATGATGATGAAGTTGAGTATGCTATTTGTGGTGAATCTTTGATAGTTAGGCATGCACTTAATGTTTAGGCTAAGGAAAAGAGTATAGAATAGAGGGAAAACATCTTTCACACTAGGTGTTTGGTAGGAGGGAACGTTTGTAACATGATTATATGTGGAGGTAGTTATGCAAATGTGGCTAGTACAACCTTAGTTGATAAGTTAGAGTTGAAGTGCAAAAAACACCCTAAACCAAATAGGCTACAGTGGCTGAATGATAGTAGTGAAGTAAAGGTAATAGAACAAGTTGTGGTGCCATTCTCTATTAGGAAATATGTTGATCAAGTGTTGTGTGATGTAGTACCCATGCAACCTGGACATTTACTATTGGGTAACCCTTAGCAGTTTGATACGAAAGTCACACATAATGGGTACAAGAATAGGTATTCTTTTAGTTTGAAGGGGAAGATTTTCACTTTAGCACCTTTATCTCTAAAGGAAGTGTATCAAGAATAGATTAAGATGATAAAAACTTAAAATGGGGATTTAGGTAGTGAGTTAACTAAAAGAATAGAGGGATAAGAGGCCAAGAGAGAAAAAGAAATAATTATGTGGCCCAATAGGGAGTGACTGCACAAGTGAGAAAAAGAAAGAGAGATGTACAAGAAAGAACAGTAAGAGGAGAGAAAATAAGAATGAAAAGATGTTGTAGACCCTTAATTTTTTACCAAGTCCAGTCCAATATTTTAAAATAAGTCTGAAATAATTTTTGTGTTATTTATTATTTATTTTAGTATTTATTATTTATTTTAAAACTTATTTTAATATTTATTTTATTATTTATTTTATTTATCTTTAAATATATATATAATAAAAAAATTAAAAAATTGGATGGACCAATCAGTCAACGGCACACGGCAAGCTAGTTCACTGCAGGGTGAAAGGGCCTGCGGCGAATTGGCCTGCTCCAATTTGCCGCAGGCATAACCTAAGGCAAATTGGGCAATGCCTCACCCAATCTCATAGGCGCTCACCCATTGCTCGTGTCCCAGCTGCCCAGCCTCATTGCTCGCATCCCAGTAGCCCGTGCCAGCGCGTTGGCCAAATTTTGCCAAAACTCTATTTTTACTTGGAAACTTCAATTAATTTCCTAAACAGTTTAATTTTCTTAACATATTAGGTTTTGTTTTAAATTCTTATAAATAGTTTTTTTAAACACAGAAACAAGGGGATGACAAAAAATTACTCAAGAATTATTATTGGAATTTTGAACTTTGAAGCAACCCGAAGCAACCCAAAAACAAAAAGAACACTCTAATTCACAAGGCAACAAGGCTTTGTTGTCTTGATCAAGCTTTCCTAGAATTCCAATGGTACAATTGTGGTGTGGCCAACAAATGATGGTATTTTCTTAATCAATTCATTATAACATGCTTTTGATAGTTTTAATGTGGAACATACATTATCTTCATTTAAAATTGAATCCAGTAGCCTATTAGCATAAACTCTTCCAAATACATGATTATTTAGTCAGCATGCTAATAGTTTTGTTTAAAGTTTTTGTGATGTCACTTAATTTTTCTCAAAAATTATTAACAGTAGCTTGTTTATTCCAACTTCAAAGCTTTGATCATTATTCTTATAAATTCCAAAACCCTAATTGCATAATATGAGCCCTAAACCCTAATTAATTATATTTTTTAAAATCTTTACAGTAGCTTAATACTTAAAAAATTATTATAATAATATTAGTTTCTCTAAAACCTAAAACCATAGTTTTTGAATATAAACCCTAAAACTTTAGAACCCTAATCCTATTTAAAAAAAACCTAATTATATTTTCCTATAATTTATAAAACCTTAGCTTGTATATTTAGTCTTTAATTGCTATTTGAATCCTGCTTTACATACTGTATTCTTAGTTTATAGCTTCATATCTTGATCTTTATTTGACTTGTAATGGATGGTTTACTTTCATGATGAATGGTTGAATGTCTTTTATTGGTTTATTTTATTTTTCATTATGTAAGAGGTATGCTTCCACCTTATGGATACCTCATTAATTAAGCTTCATGTAATTTAAATTATTTTCATATTTTGGGATTAATGTAAAGGATACATTTTCACCTTTTTGTGGGTATCCTATTTAGTTTTAGACATTGGATGATGTAGGGGCATGTTTCCATCCTTGGATGGATGTCCACTTATTTTTTTTGTTTGGACATTGCTATGATTTTTAATAAAGTATTTATTTATTCTTATGATCGCATGTAGTATGAATAATGTTATTATATTTAAGAATTTTATAATATTAAAAATTGAAAAGGAGGTTGGTTCTAATGAGCCGGGCATTGTGGGGGTGTTGGGTCATTCTCACCTTCCACACATGTACCCAACTTGTAATATCCCAAAGTGTGCCCTAGAAGTTCTGATATAATTGTTGTTTTATTTGGATTATGTGTATATGTTAATTTGTAAAGAATAGAGAAAAGAAGTGAAGAGAGTGTATATGTTGTGCAAATGAAAATATATACAACATATACACAAGTCAATGAGAAAGTCAAAGGAAGATATTAATTATTATTAATTGTGTTTAAAGAATTAATTAATATTTAAGTGGGATTATAGTTAGTGGAAGTGGAAGATGATATTTCGATTATTTTATATTAAATGCTTGGATGAGAGGGTTTTAAGGAAAAAGAGTTGACTTTGCTTTCTTTGGTTTTCTTTCTTTTCTTCTTCCTTCGTGGCTTTCTTTCATTTCTTTTCCTTCTCTTTTCCTTTCCTTTTTGTTGTCCGGCCATCAAAGAAACAAAAGAGCAAGAGAGAGATTTGATCTTCCAAGTTCAAGATTGAAGGAAGTTTTCAAGAGATCAAGTTAGAGATTTAAGAGTTTCTTCATACTTGGTAAGTCCTTCCACTTGATTCTTTGATTTCTTTGGGTTTGTGAGTTGAAGTTGTGATGGATAGGTGTTTGGTTTGATTGTGTTGTGTTTAAGAGTATTTGGTTTAATTGATTTTGGAATTTTGAGGTTGGATTAAAGGAAATAGTAAGTTTGTTGGTGAAGATAGTGTTGTGGTGGTGTTTAGGGTTTGTGATGATATTGATGATTTGTGGTTAATGTATATTTTGTCTTGTTTTGGTGTTTTTGCAAGTTTGAGATGGTTTTTGGATGTGTGTAGTTAAGTTTGTTTGAAGTGGATGTTGGTGGAAGAAGTGATTTGTTGGGTGTTTTGTTGTTTTGGCCGGAATATGGGTTTTTGGCCTGACACGTCCACGAGCACGTCTAGGTCTTTAGGCGTGTCAATGGTTCTGTGTGGCAGTAGGATTGACACGGCCAGTAACACGCCCGTGTTATTAAACATGTCATAGCCACTGTGTTATTGGGGAATTGACACGGCCATGAGCACGCTCATGTTGTTGGACGTGTCAATGTTTCAGAGAGGCAGAATGTATTACACGCCCAGTGACACGCCCGTGGTTCTGAGCGTGTAAAAGCTTCTGTATTGTGGAGTTAGGGCACCGTCAGGGACACGCCCATGTTGTTGAGCGTGTCATGTTTAGAGGTTGCCCTAGTTGGTTTTTAGCCTTATGATCTCATGTGGGTTTCATCATTCTTTTGGAATAGGTTGTGAAGAAGGTGAATTGCCCTAATTCAAGTGGTAAAAGATTCTTGGAAGAGAAAGTCTTTAGAGTTGTGTGGGTTGCTTTTGAAGTAAGTACAAACCTTGCATTTTTTCATACATTCATGTGATTTTGGAACTTACACATTTGGATATGAATGTACTAAGAAATCTTATTGCATTTTTGATATATATATGATTAATGTTAACCTTGTGAAATGTAATGTGTTATATGTGTATTGATGATGATATATGAAATATGAGTTGAGATATAATGAAGCCATTGTTGTGGGCTATGGTTATGCAAAATGAAATTATTAAGGCATGTTTGCCTATGTGTTTATGAGATATGAATTGAGAAAGAGAATGGTAAAGAAGTGAATGAATTGATTGTATGTTTAATATGTTATTCAATTTCAGAGTTCTGGATTTGGCGGCATGCCTATAAAATGTAAAAAGGTAACAGTCTTGCCGGGTTGTGGATCTCTTCAATTTGAGTTGAATCGAGGTCCAAGAGACTGGGTCTATTACACTATATGAATTATGAATATGAAATATATGATAAGTAACAGTCTTGCCGGGTTGAGGATCTCCTCGATTTCAGTCGGGTTGATGGTCCAAGAGACTGGGTCTGTTACAGGTAACAGTCTTGTCGGGTTGAGGATCTCCTCAAGTTTATTGGGTTGATGGTTCAAGAGACTGGGTCTGTTACACTATCCATGGATAGAGATGTATATATATATTGCCTACGGGCTTGATCATTGTGATTATGGACCAAAGCAGTAACTCTGAACTTTGAATATCATATTAAATATTTGTTAGGCCCATGTGTGTCTATGTTGAATGTGTGTGATGGATGATGATACAATTGTTGAAATAATGAAATGTAATATTTATGAGTATGATCTCTATTATTTGAATGCATGACATTGACAAGGCATTGAAGCATATCATTGTTATGGTTTGTACCACTAAGCCGTGGGCTTAGCGCGATTGTGTTTCATCGCGCAGGTGATAGGTGTGAGCCAGAGAATTTTGCTAGACCTAGTTGAGTTGAGGTTTTGAAGAGTTGGTTTAGAGCTTAAAGATCAGAGAGTCAAGCTGCCAATCATGTATATAATTCATGTTTTGTAAATTTTGATCTTAATGTATATGTACTTGAAAATATTTGTTATATTTTCTGCTGCGTTTTGAATAATCATGTTTATTTATTGTGTTTTATAAATTCCCTTAAACGTTTTAAATTTATTCATAATTCATCAGAGGGATGATTTGTGTGTTTTGTTAACCATGGCATTTCTATATTCAGTATATGTATATTACGATCTTATAAGCATGCTGTGTACGTATACGGGGTATAGGGGTGTTACAATTGTTTTGGTATCAGAGCCTAGGTTTGAGATTCTCAACCTAGGTAAATTGTAAGAAAAAGGATATTTTGATTTTAAAAGTTGGTTTTTGAATAAAATACATGTTTGGTGTTGGCAGTCTCTGATCTTTAATGAGGTGTATTCTGCTGTGTTTGCAGATATAGGTTGTAATGGATTCTCATTCACGTCAGTCTGTAGAGGGTAGTGCTGAGAGTGTAGCTCTTGAAGAGAGTAGAGATGGAGCTAGAGTTGATAGAGCTGGAGAGGTACCTGCTTCTGTGTCAGGGAGACCAGCTGGTGAGGAGGTTCCGCCAGTTTGGCTTAGGCATGTGGTTGAATTATTGAGGCAAGCACCAGTGCAACCGCCACCACCACCACAGCCAATGATACCAGTGAGACATTACGATAAATTAAGAAAGTATGGAGCATAAGATTTTTTGGGTACTATTGATCAAGCAGTAGCTGAGCAGTGGCTGGAAAAGGTACAGAGGATATTCATTTAGTTGCAAGCCACTCCAGAAGAAAAATTTGACTATGCTAGATCACTGTTGTAGAAGGATGCATATGATTGGTGGAAGACAGTTCCTCATGCCATGGATGATCCACCTACATTGTCCTACAGTGATTTTCTACGGGAGTTTGAGTTGAAATATACTCCGAGGGAGTATAAAGATGTTAAGAAGATGGAATTTCTGAATTTGAAGCAGGACAGCCGGACTGTGACAGAATATGAGATCGAGTTCATCCGGTTGAGTCACTATGCTGGAGGTATTATTTCAGATGAGATAGACCGGTGCAGAAGATTTGAGGAGGGATTGAAGCCCTCTATTATGTGTCTTGTGGCTGTTTCTAGATACCAGGATTTTTCCCAACTTGTTGCAGCAGCTAGGAGTGTGGAGAGAGCTTAGGGTATTGCAGCAGCTGCTACCGAGGACGAGACCAGAGTTAGGAGACCCCAGTTTGAGTCTGTGAAGAGAGGTAGAGGAAGTTTTGTTCCCAGGATCAGTAGGAGTCAGAGGCAGGCTAGTAGGTCAGTTCAGTTTCAGAGGCAAAGATCGAGACCAACAGTTTCAGTAGCGAGTGCTCCGACTCTAGTAGTTCAGAGATCCACTCCACCTATATGTGTTCAGTGTGGTGGAACACATAGGGGTGTATGTTGGAAGAATAGTGGACCAGCTGTGTGCTTCAGATGTGGATCACCTGATCATTTTATTAGAGAGTGTCCTGAGATGCAGGAACAGAGGCCGGCAGATTCTACAGTTTCTCGACCTAGTGTGAGAGGTGGTCGAGGGGGCAGAGTTTTCAGCAGAGGGGGTAGACCTGGGATTAGTCAGAGAGGAGGATCTTCATCCAGGGATAGTAGACCAGATGAGGCTGGGCCTTCTCAGAGAGTATATGTGATGCAGAGGTAACCAGATGCTTCAGCAGTTATTGCGGATACTTTCTCTTTATTTGGCATTTCAGTTCTTGCTTTGATTGATCCAGGATCTACTCATTCATATATTAGTGCATCTATTTTGCCTATGTCTAAATTGCATTCTGAGTCCCTAGGATTTGATGTGTTGGTGACAAATCCTTTAGGGCATAGTGTGATTGTTAGCAAGGTGCACCGAGATAGTGCAGTTGTGGTGCAAGGTGAAGAGTTTCGTGGAGATTTGATTGAAATGCCTTTTAAAGAGTATGATTTGATTTTGGGCATGGACTGGTTGTCTAAACATGGAGCTGTGGTGGACTGTCAAAAGAAATGTGTTACTTTGAGAACTAATGATGGTAGAATTGTGTTGGTATCTAGTGAGCAGAGACAGGTTGCATCCTTGTTTGTTTCAGCTGTTACAGCTAGGAAGTTGATTAGAAAAGGGTGTGATGCTTATCTTGCTCATGTTTTGGATACTAGAGTAGTATGTTCTCAACTTGATAGTATATCCACAGTTGCAGAATTTCCAGATGTGTTTCTAGAGGAGTTGTCAGGGTTGCCTCCTGATAGAGAGGTGGAGTTTAGTATCGATTTGTTGCCTGGTACTACTCCTATCTCTATTACCCCTTATAGAATGGCACCTGCTGAGTTAAGAGAGTTAAAGGTGCAGTTGCAGGAGTTGTTGGATAAAGGGTTTGTTCGCCCTAGTGTTTCACCGTGGGGAGCTCCTGTTTTGTTTGTGAAGAAGAAGGATGGTACAATGAGATTGTGCATTGATTATAGGCAATTGAATAAGGTGACTAGTAAGAATAAATATCCTTTGCCTAGAATTGATGATCTTTTTGATCAATTAAAAGGAGCAGCAGTGTTTTCCAAGATTGATTTAAGATCAGGGTACCATCAGTTGAAGGTCAGAGCTGAAGATGTTCCTAAGACAGCCTTTCGCACAAGGTATGGGCATTATGAGTTTTTAGTGATGCCTTTTGGGTTGACAAATGCACCTGCAGCTTTTATGGATTTGATGAATAGGGTGTTTAGGCCCTATCTGGATCAATTTGTGGTGGTCTTCATTGATGATATTTTGGTGTATTCATGTAATGAAGAGGAGAATGACAAACATCTGCAAATTGTATTACAGATTTTGAGAGAGAAGCAATTGTATGCTAAGCTGTCGAAGTGTGAGTTTTGGCTTGATCATGTGACTTTTCTCGGTCATATAGTTTCAGCAGATGGTATTAGAGTTGATCCGAGTAAAGTTGAGGCTATTTTGGATTGGAGTCCACCGAAGTCAGTAACTGAAGTTAGAAGTTTTCTGGGTTTGGCAGGCTATTATCGACGGTTTGTGAAGGGATTTTCTTTAATAGCTACTCCACTTACCAGATTACTTCGAAAAGGAGTTAGATTTGTGTGGACAGATCAGTGTCAGGCTAGCTTTGAGCAGTTGAAAGAGATGTTGACTCAAGTGCCTGTTCTTACTTTACCTGTAGAAGATAAACCATATTGATCTACAGTGATGCTTCACATAGTGGTTTGGGTTGTGTTTTGATGCAAGAAGGTAAAGTTATAGCTTATGCTTCTCGACAGTTGAAGCCGCATGAGCTCAATTATCCGACCCATGATTTGGAGTTAGCAGCCATAGTGTTTGCTTTGAAGATTTGGCGACACTACTTGTATGGGGAGAAGTGTTTCATCTATACGAATCATAAGAGTTTAAAATATTTGGGGGTTCAGAGAGAGCTTAACCTTCGGCAGAGATGATGGTTGGAGTTGATCAAAGACTACGACTGTTTGATTGATTATCATCATGGTAAGGCAAATGTTGTTGCTGATGCCTTGAGTCGAAAGTCTTTGGCAGGTTTGGCTGTTTACTCGCTCTTGTTGCTTGTTGAGTTGAGAGCGTTACATATTAGTTTTGAAGCATGTGATGATGGTGCATTGTTGGCTCAGTTGCAATTGAGACCAGTATTGTTGGACCAGATTAAGGAGGCTCAGTTGACAGATGAGAAAATTCAAAAGATTGTTTCAGATTGCAAGAATGGAAAGAGTCAAAATTTTATTGTGAGAATTGAATGGAGTCTTTGGTTTAAGAACAGATTGTGTGTACCTGATGATGCTAATTTGAGAAAGATTATTTTAGAAGAAGCACACCAGTTAGTTTTTGCTATGCATTCGGGCAATACGAAGATGTACCATGATTTGAAGCAGCATTACTGGTGGTCAGGTATGAAGAGAGACATAGCTGAGTTTGTGTCCAAATGTCTCACGTGTCAGAGGGTAAAAGTTGAGCATCAAGTTCCAGCAAGGTTGCTTCAACCTTTATCAGTGCCTGAATGGAAATGGGAAAGAGTAACAATGGACTTTGTATCTGGTTTACCATTGACGCTAAGGAAACATGATGCTATTTGGGTGATTGTTGATAGGTTGACAAAGACAGCTCATTTTCTTCCGGTTCGGATGGATTATTCTCTTGAGAAATTGGCTGAGCTGTATATCCACGAAATTGTGAAATTGCATGGAGTCCCAATTTCTTTAGTGTCGGATCGAGATCCCCGGTTTACTTCGAGGTTCTGGAAGAGTTTACATGGTACTTTGGGTTCTCGATTGCACTTTAGCACTGCTTTTCATCCGCAGACAGATGGGCAGTCTGAGAGGGTGATACAGATTATCGAGGATATGTTGAGAAGCTGTGTCATTGATTTTTCTGGAAGTTGGGACAGATTTTTACCACTTGTGGAATTTGCTTACAACAACAGTCATCAATCCAGTATTGGAATGGCACCATTTGAGGCATTGTATGGGAGAAGATATAGAACGCCTTTATGTTGGAATGAAATTGGAGAGGACAAGATAATTGGTCCTAATTTGATTAAAGAAACTAAAGAAAAAGTGAAGATGATTCGGAATCAGTTAAAAGCAGCTTCAGATCGGCAGAAATTTTATTCGGATCTAAAGAGGAGAGACATAGAGTATGATGTAGGAGATAAAGTTTTTCTCAAAGTGTCTCCTTGGAAAAAGATATTGAGATTTGGTCGAAAAGGGAAGCTGAGTCCTCGTTTCATTGGACCATATGAAGTTTTAGAAAGAGTTGGACCAGTTGCTTATCGTCTTGCTTTGCCGCCTGAGTTGGATAGCATCCATAATGTCTTCCATGTTTCTATGTTGAGAAGGTACAGAGCAGATCCATCTCATGTTCTTTTAGTTGAATCTATTGAGGTGAGTCTGGATCTGACTTTTGAAGAAGAACCAGTTGCTATTTTAGCATATGGGACGAAAGAGTTGAGACATAAGGAAGTGCCAATTGTGAATGTTCTTTGGAAGAATCATGGTAGAGAAGAATCAACTTGGGAGAGTGAGCAAGCAATGCGAGATCAATATCCTCAGTTGTTTCGGACTTGATATCAGGTAATTTCGAGGACGAAATTTCTTTTTAGAGGGGGAGAATTGTAATATCCCAAAGTGTGCCCTAGAAGTTCTGATATAATTGTTGTTTTATTTGGATTATGTGTATATGTTAATTTGTAAAGAATAGAGAAAAGAAGTGAAGAGAGTGTATATGTTGTGTAAATGAAAATATATACAACATATACACAAGTCAATGAGAAAGTCAAAGGAAGAGATTAATTATTATTAATTGTGTTTAAAGAATTAATTAATATTTAAGTGGGATTAGAGTTAGTGGAAGTGGAAGATGATATTTTGATTATTTTATATTAAATGCTTGGATGAGAGGGTTTTAAGGAAAAAGAGTTGACTTTGCTTTCTTTGGTTTTCTTTCTTTTCTTCTTCCTTCGTGGCTTTCTTTCATTTCTTTTCCTTCTCTTTTCCTTTCCTTTTTGTTGTCCGGCCATCAAAGAAACAAGAGAGCAAGAGAGAGATTTGATCTTCCAAGTTCAAGATTGAAGGAAGTTTTCAAGAGATCAAGTTAGAGATTTAAGAGTTTCTTCATACTTGGTAAGTCCTTCCACTTGATTCTTTGATTTCTTTAGGTTTGTGAGTTGAAGTTGTGATGGATAGGTGTTTGGTTTGATTGTGTTGTGTTTAAGAGTATTTGGTTTAATTGATTTTGGATTTTTGAGGTTGGATTAAAGGAAAGAGTAAGTTTGTTGGTGAAGATAGTGTTGTGGTGGTGTTTAGGGTTTGTGATGATATTGATGATTTGTGGTTAATGTATATTTTGTCTTGTTTTGGTGTTTTTGCAAGTTTGAGATGGTTTTTGGATGTGTAGTTAAGTTTGTTTGAAGTGGATGTTGGTGGAAGAAGTGATTTGTTGGGTGTTTTGTTGTTTTGGCCGAAATCTGGGTTTTTGGCCTGACACGCCCACGAGCACGTCCAGGTCTTTAGGCATGTCAATGGTTCTGTGTGGCAGTAGGATTGACATAGCCAATAACACGCCCTTGTTATTGAACGTGTCATAGCCACTGTGTTATTGGGGAATTGACACGACCATGAGCACGCTCATGTTGTTGGACGTGTCAATGTTTCAGAGAGGCAGAATGTATTACACGCCCACTGACACGCCCGTGGTTTTGAGCGTGTAAAAGCTTATGTATTATGGAGTTAGGGCACCGTCAGGGACACGCCCGTGTTGTTGAGCGTGTCATGTTTAGAGGTTGCCCTAGTTGGTTTTTAGCCTTATGATCTCATGTGGGTTTCATCATTCTTTTGGAATAGGTTGTGAAGAAGGTGAATTGCCCTAATTCAAGTGGTAAAAGATTCTTGGAAGAGGAAGTGTTTAGAGTTATGTGGGTTGCTTTTGAAGTAAGTACAAACCTTGCATTTTTGCATACATTCATGTGATTTTGGAACTTACACATTTGGATATGAATGTACTAAGAAATCTTATTGCATTGTTGATATATATATATATGATTAATGTTAACCTTGTGAAATGTAATGTGTTTTATGTGTATTGATGATGATATATGAAATATGAGTTGAGATATAATGAAGCCATTGTTGTGGGCTATGGTTATGCAAAATGAAATTATTAAGGCATGTTTGCCCATGTGTTTATGAGATATGAATTGAGAAAGAGAATGGTAAAGAAGTGAATGAATTGATTATATGTTTTTAATATGTTATTCAATTTCAGAGTTCTTGATTTGGCGGCATGCCTATAAAATGTAAAAAGGTAATAGTCTTACCGGGTTGAGGATCTCTTCAATTTGAGTTGAATCGAGGTCCAAGAGACTGGGTCTGTTACACTATATGAATTATGAATATGAAATATATGATAAGTAACAGTCTTGCCGGGTTGAGGATCTCCTCGATTTCAGTTGGGTTGATGGTCCAAGAGACTGGGTCTGTTACAGGTAACAGTCTTGTCGGGTTGAGGATCTCCTCAAGTTTATTGGGTTGATGGTCCAAGAGACTAGGTCTGTTACACTATCCATGGATAGAGATGTATATATATATTGCCTACGGGCTTGATCATTGTGATTATGGACCAAAGCAGTAACTCTGAGCTTTGAATATCATATTAAATATTTGTTGGGCCCATGTGTGTCTATGTTGAATGTGTGTGATGGATGATGATACAATTGTTGAAATAATTAAATGTAATATTTATGAGTATGATCTCTATAGTTTGAATGCATGACATTGACAAGGCATTGAAGCATATCATTGTTATGGTTTGTACCACTAAGCCGTGGGCTTAGCGAGATTGTGTTTTATCGCGCAAGTGATAGGTGTGAGCCGGAGAATTCTGCTAGACCTAGTTGAGTTGAGGTTTTGAAGAGTTGGTTTAGAGCTTAAAGATCAGAGAGTCAAGCTGCCAATCATGTATATAATTCATGTTTTGTAAATTTTGATCTTAATGTATATGTACTTGAAAATATTTGTTATATTTTCCGCTGCGTTTTGAATAATCATATTTATTTATTGTGTTTTATAAATTCCCTTAAACATTTTAAATTTATTCATAATTCATCCGAGGGATGATTTGTGTGTTTTGTTAACCGTGGCATTTCTATATTCAGTATACGTATATTACGATCGTATAAGCATGTTGTGTACGTATACGGGGTATAGGGGTGTTACACAACTTTCCGAACTCAATTGGGAGTTAGGAATTCCTTAGGAATCAAGTCAACCATCCCTTTCTTTTTCCCGGCCCATCCGGATGATGACTCTATTTTTTTGGGTTTAGGCCCATGTTCTCTAAGGCCCTGAGCCTAACAATGCCAAAGTCGCAAGAACCATTCCACTAGGAGTGGGGGCGAAAATCCCCACTCATAGTGGCGACTCCATTGGGGATAAGAGAAGTCAATTTCGTTGGTCTTTATATTATTCTATTCTTTCTTATCATGATATTATCCATTGCATTATATTAGATTGCATCGTATGCGTGAGTTAGGATGCTCGTGTAACCCATGTTGTGTTATGTAAGGGATACCATACTTTCACTCAAGGTACGGAGATCAAGCATAGCATAACCACTCATAGCCTTGTACCTTTTAATATATACTTACTATGGGAGCCTAAGGAAGTAGAAGCTAATAAAGGAAAGGAAGTAGAAGTTGGGAATAAAGAAGAAGAAGATGACACTGTCCTTAAGCAATAGAAGAGGACCCAAGCAAGTGTTAGTATTTGGGACCTATTGGCCACTTCCAAGAAGCACCGTGAATTCATGGCCAAGGCTTTGGCTAGCATGCCGATTTCCACTACCTGTGAGCGGGGATTTTTACCCCCACTCCCGGTGGAATGGTTCTTGCGACTTTGGCACTGTTTAGGCTTGGGGCCTTAGAGAACACGGACCTATGTCCGGAGAAAATGGAGTCGCCACCCGAACGGGCCGGGAAAAAAGAAAGGGGTGGATGACTTGATTCCTAAGGAATTCCCAACCCCCTAATGGGTTCGGAAAGTTGGGTACGTGTGGGAAAGGTGAGAAATGGCCCAGCACCCCCACAACGCCCGGTTCATTAGAACCGGCCTCCTTTACAGGTCTTAATATTATAAAATTCTTAAATATAACAACATTATCCATATTACACACAATAATTAAAAGAAATCATCATTATATTAAAATCAAAGCAATGTCCAAACAAAGCAAATAAATGGACACCCATCCAAGGATGGAAACATGTCCTTACATCACATGCCTAGGTAGGACACCCACCAAAAGGTAGAAACATACCCTTTACATAGGTTCTAAAATAGAAAAGCAAATTAAATTACATGATGTTTAACTAATGAGGTACCCACCAAGTGGAAACATACCTCTTACAACTTTTGGAAATCTAAATTAATTGATAAAAGTAAATAATCATTCACCATAAATAAATCATTCATCAAAGTTATTAATCAAAATAGAAAATAAACATCCATCCATGATAAATTAAATAAATCAAGTATTGAAATTAAATAAATTAAAGCATAAGAGATAAATCAAAACATAAGCAAATATGGAATTGAATAAAGCAAATAAAAGTCCAATTATAGCTACTGTGACTTTTTATGGAATTAAAATAAATTAGGGTTTTATGTTTTTAAAAGGTTGGTCAGATTCTTTGATTAACTAAATTAATATTTGAATGGTGAAATCATGAAACTAGGGTTTTAGACACTTTGAAATACTTTGATTTATGATTTTTGGTTATTGGGTTTCTAAGCTACTGTGTAAATTTAATCTATTTTTGGTTTTATGGTTTTTAATATTTTAAAAGGATTAGGGTTCATAAAAATTAGGGTTTAAAGTTTTAAAAGGATTAGGGTTCATTATTTTGAATTTTGGAAGTTGAATTTGGATTTAGTATTTTTAGAATTCAGGGTCACGGGTGATGCATGGAACTTTTAGGATTAAAAATCAATTTGATACTTTTATGTGATTTTATGAAAATAAACCAAACAAATTAAAGTTTTTATAAATAGAAAAGATTTATATAATTGGAAAAAGTGTTTTTAGGGTTTTTTTTATGAGAAGCAGAACATGTTTTAAGATTTTATAAATTTAGAAAACAAATTTTGGTTTTGGGGTTTTGAAGAAATAAAACTAATAACTTTAAATTCTTTGGGAAATAAAGCAACGGATTAATGTTTTTAACTTTAGAAAAACTAAATTAAAGTTCAAAGATTTTTAATTTAAAAAACCTAAATTTCATAGATTTGCTACTGTGTAAAAAACAATTAAAGAAAATCAATTAACACACACCTTCTTTTGATGATTCATCCAAAAAAAATTTTTCTTGGATGAACTAGCTCCAAAGACAAACCTTTTTTGCTTTTGAATTTCTTAAATCATGATGCTGCTACTTTAAAAATCAATTGATTTGAATTTATTACTTTTCCTTCACTTATTTGGTTTTCCAATTTCCAAGCTACTACCAAAAATTTTCCTCCCCTAATTTGGTTGCCTTTGATCCTTATTTATAGAGGTCTTTCTATGTAAAATCCTAATTAATCATGGAAAATAATCTAAATAAGAAAAGGAAACCAAAACCTAATTAAATTAGGTTTCAGAAATTTTGCGTCGAAAAAATTGCGCTGCCGAAAAAAATTACCGTAGGCAAAAATACGCTAGCAAAAAAAAACTGTCGCAGAAATCTGCGGCAGTGGGCGGGCTGGGGCGTCGCCCGCAGGAAATTCCTGCGGGCGAGCTATTTCGCCTGCAACTCGCCCGCAAGAATTTCCTGCGGGTGAAATAGCCCACAGGCCCATGCGACTGTTTTTTCGCTGCCGATTTTTCCGACTCCGACTCCGATTTTTATTTTTATTTTTATTTTTATGATTTTTATTTTTCTTAATAAAAATTAGATAATAAGGTAAAAATTATTTAATTAAAATTATTTTGGACTAATTGGACAATAAAAATCATTATGGACTAAATAAAACATACTGAACCGGATTGGGTCAAAAATTAAGGGTCTACAGTTTGCCCCCTGCTTGAAAAATCTGAAATTTTAGTGAAAGAGAGTGAAAAGCAATAAGACTTAATTTTTGAGATGGTTGAGGTTTTGGGTTCTGGACCCGGTTTGAGTTATGGACTCAAAGATGATTCTAGGTTCTGGACTTACGAAAAATTTGGGTTCTGGAAAATTTGGCTAATTTTTAGACGTGTCTTCTTATTGCCCTCTAGGTGTAAAAATATTTATATACTCGCAATTATTTGAATGATTAAAGTGAATAATTGAATTTTCTGTTTATTTACTGTGTAGTCACTGTTCATGTACTATTCACTATTCATAAATAGTAAATTTACTATTTACAAATAGTATCAAATAGTATTTACTATTGGAAAAGTAATTTTACTATTTCCCAATAGTAATACTATTAGTATATTTACTATTCATCAATAGTAATACTATTCATAAATAGTAACATTTACTATTTATCAATAGTAATACTATTCATAAATAGTAAAAATTCACTATTCATGAATAGTAAAAAATACTATTCATGAACAGTTTTGAGTTTGTTTTCTTTTGCTTGTCGTTCCTCTATAAAAGGCCATCAATTCTTCACTTCATTTCACAATTTCAATTTCAATTTTATAATTCTCTCAAATTTCTTTTTAATTTCAGCATATATCTTTCAAAAACAATGCATGCTTCGAGGTCGTGGACTCATTCTAATGCCGAGTTATTGGAGTTTATTCGGCATCATGAAGACAGAAATCTAGATATACTGGTCGGGATGCCGCTCCATCGCAGTTCAAACCAAAAGAGCGAGGTAATTACTTTTCCCTTTCTCTCTTTTCTCTTTATATATATATATTATTTTTTATCTTTTTATTATTATTATTATTTTATTTTTTATTTATTTTTTTGTTATTGTGAAAAATAAATTAATTTAAATAGATAGAATAACACGTACTTACCTGGTATTAACTTACCTGGGTCTGTGTTAGCATGATCGTTGTGTCGTTCGGGCCGGAGGGTGTATTTATAAAGCCCGACAATGGTATGATATAGTGCCTTCTCGGGTAAGGTGGATTATCCGAGATTGCGGCTTTGAGCAGTTCATCTTACAATTGCCGTTAATATCAGATAGACCGAAGCGTAGCCCAGGTGCTTGCAGAGCGATGACTGTATACCACTCACACTTTTCACTTGCCCATCGAGGAGATGACGATTGGTCTGGTCGATTTTACTGCCATAACCGGCCTTCGATATGATGGTGCTCCGATTCCTCTGACCAATGAAATTTTAACATTTGAAGAAATTCAGGAATTAATTAGTATGGAACCATCATATAAAGGGCCTTTTAAGATAAAAATCGAGCCAATTCGCAGTTATTGGATTAACTACGAAGGTCGAATTGGCATAAACAAGGCCGAACAGTATGCTCGAGGATTTTTGTTATATCTGCTTGGATCGACCATCTTTGGCAGCACTGAATTGTCCATTTATTTGTCAGTATTGAGTGCCCTTTCTTATCTTAGGATGGTACCATCTTCTGGCTGGGGTGAAGCTGGTCTCGCATGTCTTTACCATGGCCTTGATAAGCTTTGCTGAAACAAGAATTCTTTCGTCGGCTTGATGGCGGTTGTTGAGGTATTCTTTCTTCCATCAATGTCTTTTCCCCTTTTCTCTTGCATGAATGTGAACTTTATTATTATTGTAGATATGGGCATATGAACACAACCTCGTGAGGGTACCCGGCATTTCCTGAGAGAGAATCTGGTATCCGAGATTAAATTACTGGTTGTCCGATCATGTGGATGTTCCTAGCTCTCATATGTGCATACTCATCGCTTTATGTTGAGCCGCTTAACCTGGGATCAGGTAAAATAACATTAGTATGCTTTAAATTTTATGTGAAAGTTTTACTTACCTTATGTTATTTTGCAGGTGAATTTGGCCTGGTGGAATCCAGAAGAACGAGCAAATTGGTCTCCTTTGATGAGGGCTGCACTATCTTTCCAACATTCTCGCCGAATTATTGCTGGCCCAGTGTCTAGTGGCTGGTTTCTCGGGGAGAGAGTTTATGAATTGTTTCTTGGCCCAGAGCAGCGGAGGTTTTCGATGCAAATCCCGGAATAAACTTTAAATATTATGTCGATGCCGGAGGATGCTTGGTGGTCGACCCGATATGGTTATAATGCCGAGTCATTTCTCCATTTACTGGGTCCATTTTATGCCCGTTTTATTCAAATGAGACTCTTGTACTTTGATGTATCTCCTGTCGGTGTGCGGGAGATTTTCGATGGAAATGAGGGTAGAGATGAGGAGGAACATCACGGAGATGTAGGAGAGTCTGTTCCACATCTCGGGGCCAGTACTTCTCAAGTAAAACTTTTACCACTTTTCCATTGCAACTGCTTTTTCTTTCTTTGATTCTTTAATGATTGTTGCAGGTTGTTGGCTCATTTGATCATGAAGCTGGACCCTCTTTCATTGCCCCTTCGTTTGCTCTTTCTAGCCCGCCGGATACGCCATCTCATCCGTAGGGTATTGATATGAACTACCTGGTACTTTCCTCATTTCATAATAGTTTACGCTATATGTATGCATGATTATGTATGCTCTTACATTTTTCTCTCTTGGCTCACAGCGGATGCTTGAAGAAAAAAATAAAAAACTTTAAGAAGAGTTGGCTACAAGTCGTCAGCAGGTTTCTCATTTTGAAAGTTTATATCACCAATCCGAACAAAATTTCCTTGATTTCCGATTTCAAGGAATGAGGGATCCCGGTGCTTCTTCATCGAGAGGCCCCCAAACTAATGACCATGAGATCCTTTCGTCTGCTTCTGATGAGGACTATGACAAATCAGAACTCCAAGGAAATAGGGATTTTAGTACTTCTACTTCGAATGATCCCGGGATGAGTAAGTTGCCCCCTCCTCCAACAGGCGACGACTTCTTCAAGTCTTTATTTGGTGACCTACCACCACCCTCTTAGTGATATGCAAATATTGTAGCAATTGTAAAACATTGTACAATAATGAAAAATATACAATTTTCCTCTTTACTGTAATCCTCTTTTTTTTTCGTTACTGCCAAAATTATTTATTTTTTTATTATTATTATATATATATATAGTACATCATAATTAATATCCACTTCTTTTGTTAAACCAAATCCAAAGTGGAAAAAGAAATTGTGACCACTTCCTTTCCTTATGCTATATGGTCTTATCCTTTCCCATCATCTTTTCCATTTCACTTTTGGAAAAGGTTTATTTTCTTCTATATAAATCACTGTGCATGCCATATTTCAATTCATAAACCAAAAATCTCTCTTTCAATGTGAAGACTCCCTTTAGCAATTTTGGTTCCCCTTTATTCATCAACCATGACCGAGCACCATTTAAAGAAAATAAAAATTCTATTTAAGAATATGGATGCCAACCATTGGAAGCAAATTTCATGGTCAAAGCTTGATGTTTTAAAATGCTTTCAAAATGTCAAATTGGACCACTCCTTACATGCCGTGGCTTCCCTGTGGGATACAGATTCTAGGGTATTTAGAATTAATGGCTTTGAAATGTGTCCCTTGATTGAAGAATTTGAGGCCATCCTTGGACATCACAATAATCAACAAATGGCGTTAGCCACATTGATTTCCAAAACTCAACAGAAGATGCAGATGTTATTTCAAATTCTGAAACCCGAGATTCTTTGGTTGATGAGAGGTGAAAAAATTCTACTTGCTCCTTTAATTGACTTTTGTTTCTCTCATTTGGCTCCTACTAAGGCATGGTGTTGCATGCTTTGTCTTTGCTTGCTCGACCAATTCTTGCTTGTTTCTTCTAACGGCGATATTGATCCACGAGTATTGGATATTATGGACCAAATGGAAGGAGGCTTGTCGTCAGTACCTGTGATTTTAGCCGAGACCTTAGTTGGATTAGACTGATTTAAATCAGGATTGTAAAAGAGACCGACTGGGAGTCCGTTGTTGCTTCAGGTAATTACCTAAACTACCCTTTCGGGTTTTCAATTTTGGCTTTTTTTTTATCGCTCTAACTTTTGCCTAGTTCGCCCATGCGGGTTTTCGAAACTAGCGAGCTGTCCTAATTTTTTTCTAAGCTGCCCTTGCACTGCCATAGATTTTACAATTTAGAAAGTGTCTTGTTAGGATGAAAAATAACTAAAGTAATAAAAGATGCTTCTTTTCCATTTATAATTTGTCATCACCTTTTGTAATTATGATTATTATTTCATCCATATCTGGTCAAATACTTATAACAGTGCACATAGAATAATTTTAACATTAATTCTGTTTTATTAAATTAGGGAACAACCAAATATAAAGCCAGCATACACAAGATCACTCCTGTTGCCAATTAGCCTTTCGGGTTTTCTAATTGACGATTTTCTCTCATTTAGCCCTAATTGTTGCCTAGCCCACCCTTTCGGGTTTTCGGAACTAGCGGACTGCTCTAACTTTTGCCTAGGCTGCCCTTTTTAGGTTTTCAACCTAGCGAGCTTCTTTTTTCTTTTTTTTTATCATACATAAAATCTCTTCAACCTGTCAATGTTTACTGGCTCACTAAATTCATTCCCATCCATGTCTGATAACTTCACTGCACCTTTGCTCATGACTTATGACCAAATCCCCAACTCTGAATTTTCTAACCTTGACCCTTCTATTATAGGTCCGAGCTATCTTCTTTTGATACAATTGGTGATGATACAACGCCTTTAATCTTCTCTCTTCTAATAGAGCTAATTGTGTGTATCTACTTGCTACCCATTCTGTTTCAGGCAGTTCAGCTTCCAAGACTACTCTTAGTGACTTGATCTCAATTTCAATAGGCAATACTGCTTCCATCCCATAAACCAAAGAGAACGGTGTCATTCCAGTAGGTATTCGCACACTCGTCCTATATCCCCATAAAGCAAAGGGAAGCATTTCCGACCCTATAAGTCTTAGTCATCTTGGATAGAATTTTCTTAATTGTCTTGTTCATTGCTTCTACTACACCATTAGCCTTTGGTCTATAAGGAGAGGATCGATGATGATGGATTTGGTACTTGGAGAATAAATCCTTAACTGCTCCTTGAAACTGCACCCCATTGTCTGATATCACACTGTGCGAGACCCCATATCTGTAGATGAGATTCTTTTCGATAAACCTAGCCATTTGACTTGCACCCAGCTTGTTGAAGGATTCAGCTTTGACCCATTTTGAAAAATAATCAACTGCTACTACAATGAAACGGTGACTGTTTGAGGTTGTCGGATGTATTTCTCCTATAATGTTGATACCCCAGGTGACAAATGGCCAGGGTGAAGACATTGAATGCAGTTCTTCAGGAGGCATGTGATTCAAGTTACCATACATCTGACATTGCTGGCACTTCTTGACAAACTCAATACAATCTCTCTCCATGGTCAACCAATAGTAATCTTATCGAATAATCTTCTTAACTAGGGCCAAACCACTCATGCGCGGACCGCAACTTCCCGCATGTATTTCAGACATGATGCGCTCCACTTCAGGCTTTCTTAAACATCTCAAATGCACTCCATCAGGCCATCTTCGGTATAACTCTCCATGGAAGGTGATGTATTGCAATGACCACCTCCTTATGGCTCTTCTCTCTTTCTTTGTTGCCCCCGGCGGGTATTCTCTTTCCTCCAAAAATTGCCTTATAGTATCATACCATGCATCATGGTCTGTATCAACTTCCATGATTGTCTCATATTCATAGCAAGGAGTTGATGAACTGGTCAAGATCAGAGGCTTAAGGAATAAGCTGGCAGGATTTTCCCATACCGAAGCCAATGTGGCTAGGGCATCAGCCATCTGATTTTCTTCTCTTGACATGTGTATAAACCTACACTCCTTAAAATTCTTCTTCATCATGGTCAAATAACGGTGGTATGGTTTTAATTTTTCCTCTTTCAACTCCCACTCTCCATTTACTTGGGATACTACTAGCAATGAATCGCCATAAACTTCCACCTTATCCACCTTCATAATCATTAGGGTTTCCAAATCGAAAATACACGCTTCATACTCCACCATGTTATTGGTTGCCCTAAATTTCAACTTCTTGGCTAAAGGGATAAGTTCCCCTTCGGGCGACTTTAGTATAACTCCTAAACCTGCTCCTTTCCTGTTCACCGCTCCATCAAAATACATTTTCCACCCTTGTACTTCAATTGCTTCTAAATGTTCATCTGGAAACTCCAAGATTACCTCTTCACTTTCTGGTAATGGTTGTTGAGCCAGGAATTCTGCCACCACTCTACCTTTGATTGTTTTCCTGGTTACATACTCAATCTCAAATTCTTCTAATATTATCAACCATCGACCATATTTCCCAATTAAAGAGGGTGTCTCCCTTAAGTATTTCATTGCATCCAACCTGGAAATTGCTTGCACACTTTATGATTGAAAGTAATGCCGCAACTTCTTAAAAGACCAAACCACGGCTATACATGTCTTTTTGATGATACTATACTTAATTTCATAAGGTATGAGCTTTCTACTCAAATAGTAAACAGCATTCTCAATCCCCGACTCATCTGCTTGGGCTAGCATGGCTCCTATCGACTCTTCCTCTACTGCTAAGTATAGTAATAGAGGTTTGTCGAGTTTAGGTGGTTTCAAAATAGGTGGATTCAATAAATACTCTTTTATTCGGTCAAATGCCTTTTGACATTCTTCATTCCATATGACCGGCTGATTCTTTCTAAGCAATTTGAAGATAGGCTCATAGATTGTTGTGAGCTTTGCTATAAATCTGCTAATGTATTGCACTTTACCAATGAATCCCCGAACTTCTCTCCCCATCTTTGGGGCTGGCATATCTCTTATTTCTTTGACTTTGTCAGGATCTATCTCAATACCATTCAGACCAATTACATGTCCCAAAGCCTAAAGTAACACCGAATACACACTTCTTTGGGTTTAATCTTAGCTTATACCTCAAAGCTCTATCGAAGAATAATTCTAATTTTTGGAAGTGTTGCTCCCTTGTATCTGACTTCACCATCATATCATCAACATATACTTTAACTTCTTTGTGCATCAAGTCATGAAATAGTGTGGTGGCCATCCTTTGGTAGGTTGCTCCAGCATTCTTTAAGCCGAACGACATCACCCTATAACAAAATATACCCCATGTAGTAATGAAGGCAGTTTTGGCTTTATCCTCTTGGGCCATTAACACTTGATTGTATCCGGAAAATCCATCTACAAACGAGTGTAGCACGCTAGTGGCCACACTATCAATGAGTACATCTATATGAGGTAAAGGAAAATCATCCTTAGGGGAAGCCTTATTTAGATCTCTATAGTCAACGAAGACCCTTATCCTCCCATCTTTCTTTGGCACTGGTACTATGTTGGCTATCCAATCTGGGTATTCTATCACTTTAAGGAACTTCACTTGTATTTGCTTAGTGACCTCTTCTTTAACCAACTCAGCCCACTCAGGTCTTAGTCGCCTAAGCTTTTGTTTGACATAATGTGAGTGTAAGTAGGAATGTGATGCTCGGCTATGTCTCGATTTATCCCCGGCATATCCTCATAAGACCAAGCAAACACCTCTTCATATTTTTTGAATATTTTTTCAAATCTCTCTCTCTCATCAGGAGTAAGGTCGGATGCTATGCTAATGTGTTTAGGATTTTTAGTTGTTCCCAAATTTAATGATTGTGTGTTAACAGAATTAATATTAAAGATGCTCATGTAACTGCTATTTGAATGTATGCAACCATCAGGAGAAACATCACACAAGTAAGCAAAATCAGACTTTATTGCATTCATTTTGGAAAAGAAAACATCATCATCCTCATACGAAGCAGACAAATTAAAAATCAAAATCAAAATCATTGTTCTCAGAATCATAAAGCAGGATGTCTTCAAACTTTTCTTCAATCAGGGCAGCAATCTCTTCTGGAGTCCTCTCGGTTTTCAGGGCAGCTTCATTCTTCTCTTTTGGATTGAATTCTTTGTTGGTTGACAAGGTGAGCTCTTTCTTCACTTGCTCCACTAGCTCAGCAACATCTGCAAAAATTTCAAAATTTGGAATTAACTTACCCATGAACATGATCGGCTCGGGCTTTCCTTGCAGTGGTCCCATATCTGGAGCTTTGACAAAGATCTCCTCAAGTGGTGGGAAACTCATCTTCTCACTCTTCTTTGGCTGGACATCGTTGTCTTCACCATATCCTAACCCCTTCTTGGAAGTGTAAGTCCTAAAATCTGGCAACTTTGTCAAACCAGCCTTTCCCTTTCCAAGACTAGCTCCGGGAAGGTAGTTCATGTTCTTCATCATATTTAAAACTTTGGAGTTCACTACTTCATCATCAGAAATTGCAGCCACTTGAAAACCATTGAGAGGCCTCTTAACCATTCGATCATTAACAATATCATTATCTTCAGCTTTAATGACCACTGTCTCATTCCTGTTGGGGAATTTGATCTTTTGATGAAGGGTGGAAGGAACTCCACCAAGAGGATGAAACCATGGTCACCCCAGGAGTAAGGAAAAGGTAACTGGTATGTCTAAAACAGCAAGCTCAACAATAGATTCAATTGGACCAACCTTGAATTTTGGAAGTTGAATTTGGGTTTAGTATTTTTAGAATTTAGGGTCACGGGTGATGCATGGAACTTTTAGGATTAAAAATCAATTTGATACTTTTATGTGATTTTATGAAAATAAACCAAACAAATTAAAGTTTTTATAAATAGAAAAGATTTATATAATTGGAAAAAGTGTTTTTAGGGTTTTTTTTTTTATGAGAAACAGAACATGTTTTAAGATTTTATAAATTTAGAAAACAAATTTTGGTTTTGGGGTTTTGAAGAAATAAAACTAATAACTTTAAATTCTTTGGGAAATAAAGCAACAGATTAATATTTTTAACTTTAGAAAAACTAAATTAAAGTTCAAAGGTTTTAATTTAAAAAACCTAAATTTCATAGTTTTGCTACTGTGTAAAAAACAATTAAAGAAAATCAATTAACACATACCTTATTTCGATGATTCCTCCAAAAACAATTCTTCTTGGATGAACTAGCTCCAAAGACAAACCTTTTTTTCCTTTGAATTGCTTAAATCGTGATGCTGCTCCTTTAAAAATCAATCATTTGAATTTATTACTTTTCCTTCACTGATTTGGTTTTCCAATTTCCAAGCTACTGCCAAAAATATTCCTCCCCTAATTTGGTTGCCTTTGATCCTTATTTATAGAGGTCTTTCTATGTAAAATCCTAATTAATCACGGAAAATAATCTAAATAAGAAAAGGAAACTAAAACCTAATTAAATTAGATTTCGAAAATTTTGCGTCAGAAAAAATTGAGCTGCCGAAAAAAATTGCGGCCGGAAAAAATGCGCTGGCGAAAAAAAACTGCTGCAGAAATCTGCGGTAGTGGGCGGGCTGGGGCATCGACCGCAGGAAATTCCTGTGGGAGAAATAGAAATTCTATTTCGCTCGCAGAAAAATCCTACAAGTGAAATAGCACAGTGATTTCGCCTGCAGGAATTTCATGCGGGCGAAATAGCCCACGGGTCCATGCTACTGTTTTTTCGCTGCTGATTTTTCCGACTCCGACTTTTATTTTTATTTTTATTTTTTTCATTTTTATTTGTTTATTTTTATTTTTTTATTAATAAAAATTAGATAATAAAGAAAAAATTATTTAATTAAAATTATTTTGGACCAATTGGACAACAAAAATCATTATGGACTAAATAAAACATATTGAACCGGATTGGGTCAAAAATTAAGGGTCTACACTACCATAACAATAGATGAGCTGGTTAACTTTATGAAAGTTGAAAGAGTCCTAAAGTGTGAAGATATTCAAAAGAAGAGCGAAGTTGATATGGGAATGATATGGTTCTCAGATGTGGATTTTCTAGAAGAAGGGAGAGATCATATCTGCCCTCTCTTTATCTAAGTAGAAGTCAAAGGAAAAAGGACTCCATGTGTGATGGTTGATGATGGGTTTGCCATAAATGTTTGCCCACTTAAAATAATACCAAAGCTAGCTATGTCAACAAGAGATCTAAGCCCAACCGAAGTGACCATTAGGGCTTATGATAATACTAAAAGGCATTCCAAAGGGACTTTCAAAGTTGTTGTGAAGGTTGGTCCAATTGAGTATATGGTAGAATTTGTGGTTTTGGATATACCTATTACTTTTGCACTACTATTAGGATGACCTTGGTTTCATCCTCTTGGTGGAGTCCCTTCAACACTCCATCAAAAGAGCAAGTTCTCAAACAGAGATGAGACGGTGGTCATCAAGGCCGAGGATAATGAAGTGGTCAATGCTTTAATGATTGAGAGACCTCTCAACGGTTTCCAAGTAGCCATAATTTCTGATGATGGAATAGTGGACTCTAAGGTCCTAAACATGATGAAGAATATGAACTACCTTCCTGGTGCTGGTCTTGGAAAGGGTAAGGCCGGTGTGACAAAGCTTCCAGATTTCAAGACTCAAGCTTCCAAGAAAGGGTTGGGGTATGAAGAAGTTAGCAAAGATGTTCAGCTAAAGAAAAATGAGAAGATGAGCCTCCCACCACTTGAAGAGATTTTTCTCAAAGCTCCTGACATGGGACTACTCCAAGGGAAGCCCGAGCCAATCATGTTCAATGGAAAGTTGATCTTGGGTTTTGAGATTTTTGCTGATGTTGCCGAATTGGTGGAACAAGTGAAGAAAGAGCTCATCCTGCCAACTAACAAGTAGCCCAGTCTAGAAGGAAAGAAGGAAGCTATCCTGAAAGCCAAGAAGACTCCCGAGGAGATTGCTACTCTAGTTGAAGAAAAGTTCGAAGATGTTCTGCTTTATGATTTTAAGAACAATGATTTTGATTTTGATTTTAATTTATCTACTTTGTATGAGGATGATGATGTTTTCTTTTCAAAAATGAATGCAATAAAGTCTAATTTTGCTTACTTGTGTGATATTTTTCTTGATGGATGCATACATTCAAAAAGTGGTTACATGAGTGTAGACCCTTAATTTGACCCTAATTTGATACGGTCCTAATTAAAGGATGCCAAAATAAATTTGATCTGACTTTAAAATATTTAAACCTAATTTATAATTTTTAAAGAAGTCGGTTCGGATTTAAGATGCATAAATTCAATTGTAAAACTCTAAAATCAAGTTGAATCAGCCCAAATTAAAACTTTCGGTCCATGAGTTGAAAAACACAATACTAATTTGAATTAGGTCGGCAGGGGAGACATGAGCATGCCTCATGTCGATCTGGCAGCCGAAATTGACATGAGGTTGGACTCATGTCAACCTGGGTAGGCTAGGTCGACATGAGCATGCTTCATGTCAACCTTGGCAGGCTAGGTCAACATGAGCCCAAGGTCGACATGAGGTTTGTCTCATGTCGACCTAGGGCAACCAAGTCAACATGAGTTCAAGAACTTTCCTAATTCAACTAGAATTCATTTTAGGGACTGATTAATATTAGGTTAAGAATTCTAAGTGAGGTTTGGTTATAAATACTAATGTTTCAGAATTCAAAGAGGGGGAGGAACATTAGAAGGAGGAGGAATATAAACAAGGGCAGTAATAAACATTAAAACAGAAGAGATGGCAAGAAAGAGAGAAGAATAGCAGTAGCTTTTTGGAAAGCGAAGGAAACCAGAAATAGAAAAATCAAAACAACCAAAGAAGAAGGCATAATCCATACTGTCTTCACATTGTTCATCCAAAAATAAATTTTTTGGTGGAACCAATGACGGAGGTTTGATCTTTAATTATAAATTATTCATACTCACAGTAGCTTCGCATATTTGATTAATAAGAGCATGCATGCAGTAACATGATCCTTGAAAGTGCAGTAACTTGATCTTTGAACATGCAATAAATTTATCTTTGTTTCAATAACTTTAATTGTTTGCTTTATTTAACACATTGATCAGTTGATATTCATAGCCCCTATGCATGTTTCATAGAAAAAATATAAAACTATCCAGTATCCATCGAGGATTTAAATTAATTGTTAGAATCTATTTTGTTTACTTTACATCAAGAACTGTAAATTATTTTATTGAAACTCAAAACCTTAAACTATTTTTATCCAAAAGCATAAACCATTTCATTATTAAACTCCAAAATATTGATATTTTTTCCAAAACTGTAATTTATCTTTCCAAAACGAAAATTATGTTTTTAAGGCAGTAAGTTAAACCCAAAAACCCTAATTCCAAATTCTGAACTCCAAAACCCTAGTTTCAAAAACCCTAATTTTAAAACCCTAATTCCAAGCTCTGAATTCCATAACCCTAGTTTCAAAAACCCTCAAAACCCTAATTCAAAACCCTAATTACAAAACCTTAATTTTAAAACCCTAAGTTCCAAAAAAACCCTAAATTCTTTAAAACCCTAAACTTATATATTTATTGCTTTATTTAATTTTAGATTTGATTATGTAGTTTATTATATGTTTTGATTGTTGATTTATTTAATTTCAATGTTTGATTTATTTAATTTATCATGGATGGATATTTTCTTTATTATTATGATTATTATTCGTTTATTTTAGTATTAAAAGTGCAAGAGGTATGTTTCCACTTTGTGGGTACCTCATTAGTTAAATATCATGTAATTTAAATTGCTTTTATATTTTAGACCAATGTAAAGGACATGTTTCTACCTTTTGGTGGGTGTTCTATTTAGTTTAGACATGGATAATGTAAGGACATGTTTCCATCCTCGGATGAGTGTCCATTTATTTGCTTTGTTTGGATATTGCTTTAATTTTAATATAATGATGCTTTATTTTAATTGTTGTATGTGGTATGGATATTATTGATATATTTAAGAATTTTATAATATTAAGACATGCAAAGGAGACTGGTTCCAATGAACCGGGCGTTGTGGGGGTACCGGGCCATTTCTCACCTTCCCCACATGTACCCAACTTTCCGAACCCATTAGGGGGTTGGGGATTCCTTAGGAATCTAGTCATCCACCCCTTTCTTTTTCCCGACCCATCCGGGTGGTGACTCTATTGTTCTCCGGGCTTAGGTCCGTGTTCTCTAAGGCCCCAAGCCTAAATAGTGTCGAAGTCACAAGAACCATTCCACCGGGAGTGGGGGCGAAAATCCCCGCTCACAGTGGCAACTCTACTGGGGATAAGAGAAGTTAATTCCGCTGGTCTTTTTATTATTCTATTCTTTCTTATAATGATATTATCCATTGTATCATATTATATTGCGTCGTGTGTGTGAGTTAGGACGCCCGTATTACCTGTGTTATGTCATGTAAGGGATACCGTACTTTCACTCAAGGTATGGAGATCGAGCATGGCATAACCACTCATAGCCTCATACCATTTGGTATATACTTGCTATGGGAACCTAAGCCTTTTTACCCAAAGACTAAAGCTCATGTAATTGGCCTAGTTACTTTCCTTAGGTTTTTACCCCAAATGCATGTTGATTGACTATGGTTAATTTATCTTAATTTAAATCATGGCTTATTTGGTTTGTTCTTTTTCTAATATGGCCTAAGTACATCATAAGCTCCAAATAAATTTTTCTTTAAAGTCCAAAAGACCAAAGCAATTTTCAAAAATTTTAAAAATGGTCTTTGGATATAAAACTTTTCTATAAACAAATTCTTTTTCTCATGACCCAAATACTAAGCCCAAAATTCATTTTTTCTAAAATATTTTTACAATGGGCTTAGAAACAAAATTACTTTCATCCAACCTTTTCTTACAAAGAGCTTGCAAATTATTTAGGTCAATTATGAAAATACCAAAAATCAATTGTGAGCCTAGTTTATACTGAGAATTATTAATCATGGGCTTATTTTTGGCATGAACCATTAGTTACTTTTTCAAGTGAGAAATCTATTTATTATAAACCTCTGAATTTAGTTTTAATCCAATATAGCATAAAAGCTACTTTAGTTGGTTTGATGGATTAAAGCCTAATTAATGGGAATTTTCATGAATTGATTTCCATTTTTGAAAATATAACTATTGATTGAAACGTCCGAGAGAATTATTCAAAAATTAAAATACCCCATGTTGGCATTTTGTTAACCATATTACCTAGGAAAAGAGACTCGCCATTCGTGTGTGGATGTTATAAGGTTGGAAGGAACGTCCTAATTATCCTTGTTTATTTATTGTTTGTGCATACATGCATACATACATTTGCATCTCATATCATCGATCCTCTCTGGCACATAGCCCTGGATTACAACAATTCAAAAGCTTATGACAATCTGACCTACACTGGAGACGAAGAATCTAATAGCAACTCAATCACTTGCTCACCAAAAGTAATGGAGCCCAAACAAATTCAAAGAATGGTGGACGACGACCTCAATGCCAAGATGAAAGAAATAAAAGAGGCCATGGAGGAGACCATAAAGAATCAACTAGCTACAATTTTAGGAAACAATGCCGAAGCATCCGCTAGCACCAAGAAAGACAAGGGGAAGGCTAAAGTTGGTGAAGTGGCTTTTGATGATGATAAGGTGATCACTGATGATGATGATTGGGCTTAATACTTCCAAGATCCTCAAGACAAAAAGGAGTGGAAGGTTGTTGAGAAGACAACTGTTGAAAAGACCGAGACATCTGATGTTGAGAATATGATTGCTGATTTAGAAAAGAAATTTGAGAAGAAGCTGAAAATTGAAGAAATGTCCGAGATTGACAAACTATTTGAACAAGATGAGGAGGTCCCTTATAAGTTCAAGATGCCATCCTTCGCTAGGTACAATGGTGCTGGAAACCCCCATCCCCATGTGAAATAGTATATCACTGCTATGCAGTCTGCCCAAGCTACTAAGGCTCAAACTCTAAGGTACTTTATGCTCTCATTGGACCCTGTTGTCCAAAATTGGTTTAACACTTCATAGGAAAGTACTCAAAAAGATTGGGACATGCTATACAAGGCTTTCATTCAGCAATATGGGTATAATGTCGAGTTGGAAGTTACCTTAATGGAAGTTGAGTCCATTAGACAAAGGCCAAATGAGAATTTTGTGGACTATGTGAAAAGATGGAGAAATAAGGCTGCTTTGCTCAAGAAAAGGCCCGATGAATATGATCAAATAAGGATGATCATGAGAGGCGTCCTGCCCAATCTCTGTGAAAGGATGTCTCACACCCTTATAAGGGATTTCAAAGATCTTCTCCAAGCTGGACTACAAATTGAAGAGTGGGAAAGGGAGAAAATCGCTTTTCAATAAGAAAGAACGAGAAAGGAAACTACCAGTCGGGTAATCAAAGAATGCAAAAAGAAGTTGATGTTAATGCGACTGGTCAAGGAAATAAAAGACAATTTTCAGAATTGGGAAAACCTCTATCTTGGATTTTTAGCAAGCTACAAAAGAAAGGGTTATTATAACCATTGGCTCCTCAACCGCTACATAATCCCCTGCCACCAAACTTTAATGCCGAGGCCTTTTGTCAATTTCATCAAATGCATGGGCATGAGACGGATAAATGTGCTTGTCTAAGGCATGAGATCCAAGATTTGATTGATAGTGGTAAGCTACCTGAGCCGAATAAGCCCAATACTAAGAATAATTCTCTACCTAAATTTGAAAGGTCACCACCACTAGCAACCTTCATGAAGAGTTTTATTATGACATGGATAAAGAAGCTGCTAAAGAGGATGTGCTACTAAGCAAGCTTGAACTAACTATGGACGATGAAGCAATGACCCTTGATGATGGAAAAAATCCTTGCCCTTGAGATGTCTAAATAAATGAAGTATCTTCGACTCCAACTCAACAAACTTTCCTTGGCTTGAATATTGCTTTTCAATTTTGCTTTCTTTAATATTTAATTGGAACAATTTTGTTTTTCAAATTTAAATTTTTTTGAATAAATTACTTTCATTAAAATTTTTGTTGGTCTTTGCTCATTTTGGTGCTCAACCAATGAAGAATCTAGCTTGATGTTCATAAATTAATGTGTCTATGCATCATGATTCGAATGACTTTACTATATGAGGGAATTATGCTATAGCATTGAGTTGTGTATGCTTACTTAGAGAGGGCTCCTGCATAATTACCTTTGTCTAGGTCCTAGTTGATCTTAGAACATGGTTTGACAAACTTTCGAGGCAAAATTGAACTCTGCTTATTTTAAGAGAGAGATGATCTAGGCATTGTTTGGTTAGCCAACAACTAGTTCCACCCAATTAGATATCAATCCCTAGTTGTCCCTTTGAGCCTTCATAAAATTTTAGCTTTCTTTTCATTGGCATATAACCCTAACAACCTACCCTGAGCTGTTGTGATACTTTTGACAAGTCTTATTATCACTAAGGTGAAGAGGCAAGAAGATCAAAGAAAGGAATGAATAGTCAATATCATAAGGATAGTTGATGTTCTCAAGACCATAAAGGTATTTGAAGTTCACCTAATATCTCCAATCTATCAAGATAATATCAGAGTAACAAATGATTTATCCCTGTCAAAGGAGATTTATGTCAATCCACTCTTCCATTATTAGAAACCCAAGTTGGTACAAGCAAGACAACTCTTTTAGAGCTAGAACCAAAAAAGGAAAAAGGAAAAAAAAGAAAAAGAAAAGAAGAAAGAAGAAAGAAAAAAGAAAAGAAATAGAAAAGGAAAAAGGTCAAAAGGAAAAAAAGGAAAAAAATAAAAAATAAAACCCAAAATGGTTCAGAAAGCCAACTGAGTTCTCTTTTACCTACAGCAGCTTCCATTTGGTTTATAAGGATAGTTTGACTTGAATTGGTCCAACCCAACCAAAGATTCGATCAAAATCAAAAAAAAGGAGAAAGACCATCCAGTTCTTGAAAGTTCTATACTTAAGAGTCCTACAAGGAAGAAGGGCAAAATGATAAAATGCTCAAAGAAAGGGAAGAGTAAGAAAAATAAAAAGAAAGAAAAGGGAGAAGAAGAAAAGAAATGAATTTGGGTAACAAACTTTTTGCAAGGGCAAAGACTATCCTAATCAAGATCTAGATTAATGCTAAGAAGATAGAAAGAATTTAGAGTCTAACAAGATTGCTCCCAGCTGCCTAAAGGTCAAACAAGAAATTTGCAGTGTGAAGGTTTGTCCATTGTGACACATCAGCTCCAACTTACAAATGGCCTTCATTTAACCCATGTCCCTTATAGACCCCATTTCAAGCCTATCAAAGACCTGTTGATCTCTCTTGGTAGGTAGAGTCTATTAGTGGAGATAGTTTGGATAAGCATGCATATGAGATAGATAATATTTAAACTCAAAAGAGATCTTTGGCCAAGTAATGTGTATGTGCCTATCTGAAGTGCAACAATTCTTGCTTAAATAGAAATGATTCCTGAGTTTAGTATGGTAACTAGGGTTGTCATGTTATAGATATGTTAATTTGGAAAAATCAAGTCTTGAGGTACATTGACATTGATTTGGCAAAGCCAACACTTGATTTCAAAATCAAAATTCAAAATTGAAATTTTCAAAAAAAAAAATTACAAAAACTTCAAGTTAAGGGAAGTATGTCGAATCATCGAACCTCAAAGGATACATTGGGCAAATGAAAGAATTATTGGCAAGGATGTGAAAAGTTACCAACTGGTGTGCTGAATCCTAGTATGAAATTGATGTATCTTTGCTGCTCGGGGCCTCCATTATTCATGTTTTCAATATCTCAAAGATAAAAGCCAAAAAAGTGAAGCCTTCTGCCATTCCAGTGCAAGACCTAAACGAGCATCTGGAAGAAATCTATGAGAACACTTCAGCTAATAACCTTGGTCTATGAGTTGATGGAACCACTATAAGTATTACTCATGCATATCATGCATACATAATCATACCACACTGCATTTTTCTTTGTCAAAGTGAATAACAAACACTCTATGAAGCAAACTTAAAGAAGATATTGAATCAAGGGGGCATGAAAGAATCATTGCTTGAGGAAGCTCTAGTCATTTTGCAAAAAGAAAGAAGAGATGCACGCTTATGCAAAGAACAAGACAAAATACAAACATCAATCAGAGCCTACATGAGAAAAATTATTAGTTTGAGCCTACACAGGGGGCAAAGTTTCTCCATATTAATTTTTGAGTTTATGCATATACAAAATATTTTCAAACTCACTTTCAAATATAGTTTAGGATCGAGCATCCAAATCCAGTTTAGGATCGAGTATCCAAATCCAGTTTAGGATAGAGTATCCAAATCCAGTTAGGATCGAGCATCCAAATCTAATTTAGGATCGAATATCCAAATCTAGTTAGGATCAAGTATCCAAATCCAGTTTAGGATAGAGTATCCAAGTCCACTTTAGGGTCGAGCATCCAAATCCAGTTAGGATCGAGTATCCAAATCCAGTTTAGGATCGAGTATCCAAATCCAGTTAGTATCGAGTATCCAAATCCAGTTTAGGATCGAGTATCCAAGTACACTTTAGGATCGAGTATCCGAATCCAGTTATGATCGAGTATCCAAGTCCAGTTTAGGATTGAGTATCCAAATCCAGTTTATGATCAATTATCCAAATCCAGTTTAGGATCGAGCATCCAAATTTACTTTCATGTCGAGTACCCAAATCAAACCCAAGTATCCATCCTCATCTGCTCAATGTCATGTTGCTTTTCACTCTCTTCTACTGAAAGTCTTAGATCTCTCAAGCAGGGGGCAAACTGTAGACCCTTAATTTTGACCACAATTTGATAAGGTCCTAATTAAAGGATGCCAAAATAAATTTGATCTAACTTTAAAATATTTAAACCTAATTTATAATTTTTAAAGAAGTCGGTTTGGATTTAAGACGCGTAAATTCAATTGTAAAATCCTAAAATCAAGTTGAATCAGTCCAAATTAAACCTTTCGGTCCATGAGTTAAAAAAGGAAATACTAATTTGAATTAGGCCGGCCGAGGAGACATGAGCATGCCTCATGTCGATCTGGCAGCCCAAATCGACATAAGGTTGGACTCATGTCAAGGTCGACATGAGCATGCCTCATGTCGACCTTGGTAGCCCAAGGTTAACATGAGGTTGGTCTCATGTCAACCTAGGGCAACCAGGTCGACATGAGTTCAAGAACTTTCCTAATTCAACTAGAATTCATTTTAGGGACCGATTAATATTAGGTTAAGAATTCTGAGTGAGGTTTTGCTATAAATATTAATGTTTCAAAATTCAAAGAGGGGGAGGAACATCAGAAGGAGGAGGAACATTAACAAGGGTAGCAATAAACATTAAAACAGAAGAGATGGCAAGAAAGAGAGAAGAACAGCAGCAGCTTTTTGGAGAGCGAAGGAAACTACAAACAGAAAATTCAAAACAACCAAAGAAGAAGGCAGAATCCATACTGTCTTCACATTGGTCATCCAGAAATCAATTTTTTGGTGGAACCAACGACGGAGGTTTGATCTTTAATCATAAATTATTCATACTCATAGTAGCTTCGTTTATTTGATTAATAAGAGCTTGCATGCAGTAACATGGTCCTTGAACGTGCAGTAACTTGATCTTTGAACATGCAATAAATTTATCTTTGTTTCAATAACTTTAATCATTTGCTTTATTGAACACATTGATCAGTTGATATTCATAGCCCCCATGCATGTTTCATAAAAAAATATAAAACTATCCAGTATCCATCGAGGATATAAATTAATTGTTAGAATATATTTTGTTTACTTTACATCAAGAACCGTAAATTATTTTATTGAAACTCATCAAAACCTTAAACTATTTTTATCCAAAAGCTTAAACCATTTCTTTATTAAACTCCAAAATTTTGATATTTTTCCAAACCATAATTTATCTTTCCAAACCGAAAATTATGTTTTTAAGGCAGTAAGTTAACCCAAAAACCCTAATTCCAAATTCTGAACTCCAAAACCCTAGTTTCAAAAACCCTAATTTTAAAACCCTAATTCCAAACTCTGAATTCCATAACCCTAGTCTCAAAAACCCTCAAAGCCCTAATTCAAAACCCTAATTACAAAACCCTAATTTAAAACTCTAAGTTTCAAAACCCTAAGTTCCAAAAAAACCCTAAATTCTTTAAAACCCTAAACTTATATATTTATTGCTTTATTTAATTTTAGATTTGATTATGTAGTTTATTATATGTTTTGATGGTTGATTTATTTAATTTCAATGTTTGATTTATTTAATTTATCATGGATGGATATTTTCTTTATTATTATGATTATTATTAGTTTATTTTAGTATTAAAAGTGAAAGAGGTATGTTTCCAATTTGTGGGTACCTCATTAGTTAAATATCATGCAATTTAAATTGTTTTTATATTTTGTGTAATATCCTCATGTTTGCCCTAAAAGTTTTGATTATGTTGTTGTTGTTGTTGGTTTAAAATGTGATTGAATGTATATGTTATGTGATAAGAAAAGAAATTGGAAAGAGAATGCTTGTGTATATGTGTTTTGGGAAAGAAAAGAGGGTTTAGAGACAAGTTTATATGTTGTTTATATGATGATATAATTAACATATATATAAGTCAAATAGAGAGTCAATGCAAGAAGATATTTTATTTGAGATTTGTGATATTACATATTTGGGCATGCAAGTGACAAAAGCTAAGTTAAGTGATGAAGGGTGTTTTGGTAATTGTTTAGTTAAAAACTCTTGGTGGAGATTAAAAGTAAAATTTGACTTTGCTTCTTCATAATTTCTTCTTCTTCTCCATGTGTGGCCGGCTTCTCCATAGACAAAGGAAAGCAAGAGGCAAAGAGAATATCTTGAAGAATTAAGCTCAAATTGAAGAAAGATTAAGTGATTAAGTGTTGATTCAAGAAGTTTTAACTAAGGTATGTTCTTTCCTTTGATTTCTTTTATTTTTTTTGAAGTGGTATTTGAAGTGAATTAGGGTTTGTTGATTTAATGATGAGAGGTGTTTGTGATGTGTTTTTAAGTGTTAAATTTGGTTTTAAGTTAAGAGGTTAAATAGGTGTTGTTGTTGGAAGTGGTGGATGTGGATTTTGAAAGATGGAGAAGGAGGCTGGTTTTAGGGTTTTGAGGGGATATGTGTTAAATGTGGTGTTAATGTATTGTTAAAGTGATTAATGTGATGAATATGTAAGATATGTGTTAATAATGTTGATTAGAACCATTTGAATGAGATTATTGTTGTGTATAATGTGTTAAAATGCATTTAGAAGAGTTTGGCCATAATTAGGGTTTGTGTTCTTGAGTGACACGGCCAAAAGCAATGTGAGACACTGCCAAGCCAAGGAAATTTAGGCGTGTTGGATTGATTTTTGAGAGACACGGCCGTGTCTATTGCCCGTGTTTACTACTGGATTTTTGTGTTGGTAGACACGGCCACAAGCTTGGTCGTGTCCTATGCCCGTGTTTGCTACTGGAAGTTATGGTTGAGAGACACAGCCACAAGCTTGGCCGTGTCCCTCAAGTGTGCTGCCCGTGTCCCTCAAATGTGTTAGATAAGGTTTTGATTCTTTATTCTTTTTGCATTGTTTTGGTTCTTCAAGGGTGATTGTGTACCTAAACCTAAACCTAAACACTTTAAACATACTTAAATCAATGAATGACATAAACAAATGCATGTGTAAGATCCTAAAGCTATGAACAATGGTATGTGATATGTATTGTGAATCTTGTAAATGATAATGTGTGATATGGATAATGTATTTTGAAATACTATATCAATGAGGTTATATGCATAATATGAATTGAGATGTGAAATGTGATGCAAAGCCATTGTGATTGGCTATGATGATGAAATTGAAAGAAATAAGGCATGTTTGCCTAAATGTTGATGAGAATTGAGAATGGAAATGATAACTAAATAATAAATGAATTGTGTGGCTAATGTGTTATTCCATTTTCAGAGTTTGTTGTTGGTGGCATGCCTAATATGAGTAACAATCTCTTGAAGTTAGGTTGGATTGAATCCTTGAAGCCTAATTGAGATGTTACAACCCTTGAAGCTAGGTTGGGTTGGTTCTTGAAGCCAAGTTGGGTTGAAGCTTAGCATGCTTTGCTCCCCTTGAAGCTTGGTTGAACCTAATCCTTGAAGCCTAGTTGGGTCTATGATATTGATAAATGTGATAACAAAACCAAAGCATTAACTCTGAAAATTGAATGGCATATTAGTGTGTCTTGGGCCCATGCTTGTCTTTGTTTAGTGTTGTTCATGAATGGTTTAATAAATAACTAATGAGGCATATGAAAAGATATTGAAATGTGATAAGTCTACATATGTTGGATTATGAAATGTAAAGGTATGTTGTTAGCTTTGCATATATGATGTTGCATGTATAATATGGATTGAGAATTGGCATTGCATTGCATTAAAGCATATCAATAGCATGTTTTATCTTACTAAGCCCTTGGCTTAGTGCGATAGTGTTTAATCGCGCAGGTGATAAAGTTGATAGAGTTGAACCCGAGAGCTCTGCGAGACCGAGTGAGAGTAGACGTTGAAGAGTTGATTTTGGGAATCTAAAGATCAGAGAAGATTTGCCAATCATGTATAACTCTTTTAATATTTTGTAAAGTATTGTTTATAATGTGAATATATGTATATTTGTAAATATGGATTTAAATGTTTTCATATATGTAAATCTATTTTACAAATTCCACTGCGTATTAACTAAATGTATATATATATATATCTATTTTGTTTTGTATTACAAGCTAATTACTTATTTTCTAAAATGCATAATGAGAAAGGTGATTGTATCGTTTAAAATGTTTTAAATGTTAAGAAAATCCATAGCATCCCTATGTTTAGTACATGTATACTACATTGTGGTGTTTGTAGTGTGCATGTATTGAATGTGGGGGTGTTACATTTTGGACCAATGTAAAGAACATGTTTCTATCTTTTGGTGGGTGTTCTATTTAATTTAGACGTGGATAATGTAAGGACATATTTCCATCCTCGGATGGATGTCCATTTATTTGCTTTGTTTGGATATTGCTTTAATTTTAATATAATGATGCTTTATTTTAATTGTTGTATGTAGTATGGATAATATTGTTATATTTAAGAATTTTATAATATTAAGACCTGCAAAGGAGGCCTGTTCCAATGAACCGGACTTTGTGGGGATGCTGGGCCATTTCTCACCTTCCCCACATGTACCTAACTTTTCGATCCCATTAGGGGGTTGGGGATTCCTTAGGAATCGAGTCATCCACCCTTTTCTTTTTCTCGGCCCATTCGGGTGGCGACTCCATTTTTCTCCAGGCTTAGGTCCGTGTTCTCCACGGCCCTGAGCCTAAACAATGCCAAAATCGCAAGAATCATTCCACCGGGAGTGGGGGCGAAAATCCCCACTCTCAATGAACATTTTTAATATTAACTCTATTAATACACAATCATTAAATTTGGGAACAATCGATAATCCTAAAAACATTAGCATATCATCCGACCTTACTTCTAATAAGAGGGATTTGAAAAAATATTTAAAAAATATGAAGAGGTGTTTGCTTGGTCTTATGAGGATATGCCTGGAATAGATTGAGGCATAGCCAAGCATCTGATTCCTATCTACACTCACATGAAACCTGTCAAACAAAAACTCAGACGGTTAAGACCAAAATGGCCTGAATTGGCTAAAGAAGAGGTCACTAAACAAATATGAGTAAAGTTCCTTAAAGTTATAGATTATCCAGATTGGCTAGCCAACGTAGTACCCGTGCCAAAGAAACATGGAAGAATTAGGGTCTATGTAGACTATAGAGACTTGAACAAAGCTTCCCCTAAAGACAATTTTTCTTTACCGCATGTAGATGTCCTTATTGATAGTGCAGCTTCTAGCATGCTACACTCGTTTGTAGATGGATTTTTTGGATACAACCAAGTATTAATGGCCCAAGAAGATAAAGCCAAAACTATCTTCATTACTATGTGGGGTATATTTTTTTATAGGGTGATGTCGTTTGGGTTAAAAAATGCTGGAGCAACCTACCAAAGGATGGCTACCACTTTGTTTCATGATATGATGCACAAAGAAGTCAAGGCCTACGTCGATGATATGATGGTAAAGTTGGATACAAGAGAACAACACTTCTAAAACTTAGAGTTGTTCTTTGAGAGAGCGGCGAAGTATAAGCTAAGGTTAAACTTGAAGAAGTGTGTATTTGGGGTTACTTCAGGCAAGTTGTTGGGACACGTGATTGGTCCAAATGACATTGAAATTGACCATGACAAGGTTAAGGCAATCAGAGATATGCCAGCCCCAGCGACGAAGAGAGAAGTTTAGGAATTTATTAGCAGGTTATAATACATTAGTAGGTTCATAGCAAAGCTCACCACGATCTGTAAGCCTATCTTTAAATTGCTTAAAAAGAATCAGCCGGTCGAGTGGAATGAAGAATGTTAAAAGGCCTTTGAACTTATAAAGGAGTATCTACTAAATCCACCTATTTTGAAACCACCTAAACCCAATAAACCTTTATTATTAAACTTAATAGTAGAGGAAGAGTCGATAGGAGCTATGCTAGCCCAAGCAGACGAGTCAGGGGTTGAGCACGCGGTCTACTATCTAAGTAGAAAGCCCCTACCTTACGAGATTAAGTGTAGTATCATTGAAAAGACTTGTATAGCTATGGTTTGGTCTTCTAAGAAGTTGCAGCATTACTTTCAATCTTATAGTGTGTAAGCAATTTTCAAGTTGGATCCAGTGAAGTACTTAAGGGAGACACCTCTTTGATCGGGAAATATGGTCGATGGTTGATAATTTTAGAAGAATTTGAGATTAAGTATGTAACCAAGAAAACAATCAAAGGTAGAGTGGTGGCAGAATTTCTGGCTTAGCAACCATTGCCGGATAGTGAAGAGGTAGCCTTGGAATTTCCTAATAAACATATAGAGGCCATAGAAGTACAAGGATGGAAGATGTATTTTGATGGAGTAGTAAATAGGAAAGCAGCAGGTTTAGGAGTCATATTAGAATCCCCTGAATGGGAGCTTATCCCTTTAGCTAAGAAGTTGAAATTCAGGGCAACCAATTATATGGTGGAGTATGAAGCACGTATTTTTGGTTTGGAAACCCTAATGATTATGAAGATAGATAAAGTGCAAGTCTTTGGGGATTCATTGCTAGTAGTATCCCAAGTGAATAGAGAGTGGGAGTTGAAAGAAGAGAAGCTAAAACCATACCACCACTACTTAACCAGGATGAAGAAGAACTTTAAGGAGTGCAGGTTTATACACATACCAAGAGAAGAAAACCAGATGGCCGATGCCCTAGCCACATCGGTTTCGGTATGGGAGAACCCTATAAATTTATTTCTTAAGCCTCTGGTTTTGACCAGTTCATCAACTTCTTGCTATGAATATGAGATAATCATGGAAACTAATACAGACCATGATGTGTGGTATGACACCATATGATGGTTTTTAGAGAATAAGGAATACCCGTTTGGGGCAACAAGGGAAGAGAGAAGGGCCCTAAGGCGATGGTCCTTACAATACATCACCTTTCATGGAGAGTTGTATCAAAGATGGCCTAATGGGGTGCACTTGAGATGTTTAAGAAAGCCTAAAGCTGAGCATATCATGTCAGAAATACATGCGGGAAGTTGTAGTCAACAAATGAGTGGTTTATCCCTAGTTAAGAAGATAATTTAACAAGGTTACTACTGGTTAACCATGGAGAAAGATTGCATTGAGTTTGTGAAGAAATGCCAGCAATGTCAGATGTATGGTAATTTGAATCACATGCCTTCTGAAGAATTACATTTTGTGTCTTCACCCTGGCCCTTTACAACTTGGGGAATTGAAATTATAGGAGAGATACATCCGATGGCTTCAAACGTCACCGCTTTATCATAGTGGCAGTGGATTATTTTTCAAAATGGGTTGACACTGAATCTTTCAAAAAGCTAGGGGTAAGACAAATGGCTAGATTTATTGAAAAGTATCTCATCTGTAGATATAGGGTCCCGCACATTGTGATATCGGACAATGGTGTACAATTTCAAGGAGCAGTTAAGAACTTATTCTTGAAGTACCAAATTCATCATCATACATCCTCCCCTTATAGACCGAAGGCTAATGGTGCAGTAGAAGCGATAAATAAGACAATTAAGCAAATTCTTTCTAAGATGACCAAGACATATAGGGATTAGTCAAAAATGCTTCCTTTTGCTTTATAGGGATACAGAACAAGTATATGAATGCCTACTGGAATGACACCATTTTCCTTGGTTTATAGGATGGATGTAGTGTTACCAATTGAAATAGAGATCATGTCATTAAGAGTGGTCCTGCAAGCTGAACTACCTGAGATGGAGTGGGTAGTAAGTAGATACACACAATTAGCCTTATTATAAGAGAGGAGGTTGAAAGCACTGTATCATCATCTGTATCAAAGGAAGATAGCTTAAGCCTACAATATACGGGTTAAGGTCAGAAAGTTCAGAATTGATGACTTAGTCTTGAAGTAGTGTAAGTCTAATGTCTCTAATCCAGGAGGAAAATTTAGACCTAGTTAGGAAGGACCATATATTGTGAAACAATTCATAAGCAAGGGCGCAGTCAAAATATCAAACATTGACGGGAACGAGTTTAGTGAGCTGGTGAACATGGACAGGTTGAAGAGATTTTATGTGTAAATAAAAAAAGAGAGAATTCGCTAGGTTGAAAACCCAAAAAGGGCGGCCTAAGTAAAAGTTAGAGCAGTCTGCTAGTTTCAAAAACCCAAAAGGGTGGACTAGGCAACAATTAGGGCTAAACGAGAGAAAATTGTCAATTAGAAAACCCAAAAGGGCTGATTGGTGACAGGAGTGATCTTGTGTATGCTGGCTTTATGTTTGGTTGTTCCCCAATTTAATAAAATAGAGTTAATATTAAAATTGTTCTATATGCACTGTTTCTAGAATTTAACCAAATATGGTAAAATAAATAACACAATAGCAAAAGGTGATGACAAATTATAAAAGGAAAAGAAACATCTTTTATTATGTTCATTATTTTTCATCCTAATATTGTTCTTTCTAAATAATTCTATGGCAGACTATAAGTGTGACGTGTAGGCCAACTTTGCTTCAACCGATCCAAGAAGGCTTCAGTCAGACGAGGCATGTCCAAGTCAGGAGTAAACTCAGAACCTCGAGGCTCAACTCCATACATACAATTAAGTTGGTGAGGATCATAGCAAGTACCTCGATGAAGAGCAATGAGAGGAACATACATCAAATACGTCCGAATGGTGATACAAGAAATTTTCCACCAAGGTACTAACCAACAAATGTTGACTACAGCGCGTGAACGGATCCAGTTGGCATATGAAGAAGTGGGATGAAATTGTTTCCTAGTGGAGTGATGTTGCGGTAGATATCTGGTGAAATCCATGGATGGAATGTCAAGCATGCATAGGCACTCTAGAAGCCAAATCTTTAAGTCTAATAAAAAAAAAAGAAAAATGATGATGCCCGTTAGGTTGAAAACCAACATAGGCGGCCTAAGCAAAAGTTAGGGCGGTTAGATAGTTTCAAAAATCCACAAGGCTGGTCTAGACAAAAATTAGAACTAATAATAAAATAATAAGAAAAAGGGTCTGCTAAGTTGAAAACCCGCAAGGGCAACTTAGGAAAAAGTTAGGACAGCTCGCTAGTTTCAAAAACCTGCAAGGGCGGACTAGGTAAAAATTAGAGCAATAAAAATAAAAAGAAAACGGCCTAAATTGAAAACTCTAAAGAGCGGTTTAGGTAATTACTTGTAGCATTAAGGGACTTCCCACCAATCTCCTTGAAGATTCTAATTTAAATTGATCCAATCCAACTAGGGTCTCAGCTAAGATCACAGGTATCGACGATAAGCCTCCTTTCATTTGGTCCACGATAACCAATACTTATGGATCGATGTCCCTATTGGGAGAAACAAGCAAGAATTGTCCATGCAAGCATAGACAAAGCATGCATTCCCATGCCTTGGTGAGAGCCAAATGAGAAATGCAAAAGTCAATCCGAGGACCAAACAAAATTTTTCTCACCTCTAGTCAATTGCAAAACTTTAGGCTTTGAAATTTGAAACAACATTTGCATATTTTGTTGAGTTTTAGAAATCAATATGGGTAATGTCATTGGTTGATTGCTTGGATATCCAAGGATGGCCTCAAATTCTTTAATCATGGGACATATCTCAAAGTCATTTACCTTGAATGTCTTGGAATTCACATCCCAAAAGGAAACCATGGCATGAAGAAAAGAATAGTCTAATTTAACATTTTGAAAGCACTTCAAAGTATTAATTTGAGACAAAGATATTTGCTCCCCATGAATAGCTTTCATATTTTTAAATAAACCTTTAATTTTCTTCAAATTGAGTTCTGTCATTATTGAAATTAAAGAAAAAAAATTTTAAATTATTGAAAGGGATTTTTGATAATGAAACAAAATTTCATGGAGAATTTCTTAGTTTTTATTGGGAATTATAGCATTGAAAGAAGTTTTATATAAGGGATTACGTTGTCCATCAAGATTGACAAGGAAAGAGCAATAATTCAGGTCGAGATGCATAAGGAAAGAAAATTTAAAAGATTATAAGTTGCCGCATTACATTTGAATCTGCAAATTAGGGGTGGTTTAGGATTTTGAATTGTGAGAGGTACTTCTATGTATACTGTAATAATAATAATGATAAAAAAATGATAAAAAAAAAGGGGGAAGAAGAGTCAAAAGTTGTAGTAAAAGTAAAAGTAAAAATTATTATTATTTATTATTATCATCGTTGTTGTTATTATTAATAATAATACAATATTTTCTCAATTAATACAATGATCACTGAGAAGGAGGAGGTGGTCTATAATCAAATAAAGCCCTGAGAAAGTCGTCACCTGTTCGAGGAGGAGGCATATCATCTATCCCAAGTCCACCTAAAGAAGGAGCACCTGAACCTCTATTACCCTGGAATTCAGGCCTATAGTAGTAATCATCTGAAGTAGATGAAGGAATCTCATGGTCATCAGTTTGGGGCCCCCTAGAAGATGAAGCACCAGAATCCCTCATTCCCTAGAACTGAAAGTCTTGGAAGTTTTGCTCCGACTGATGATACAATCTTTTGAGATGGGTGATCTGTTGGCGGCTAGCGGTTAGCTCCTCTTGCAGTTTCTTATTTTTCTCCTCAAGCATTCGCTATGAGTTAGAAAATGAAAGGGTAAGAGCATGTATAACCATGCGTACTTATATAGCATAAATCATCATGGAACAGGATGACCCACCAGGTAACTCATATCTGAGCCTTGTGGATGGGATGGCACTTCTGGTTGGTGAGAAGGAGTAAATAGAGGAACAACATAGGAAGGTCTAGTCTCATGATCGAATGAGCTGACAGCCTGCAATAATCATGAGAATAGCTGAAATAAGTTGAAAAAGAAGCAATTGCAATGATAGAATGACGCGTATTTACCTGAAAGGTTCCAGCCTTGTAATAAGAGATAGATTCTTTCTCCTCCTCTTCATCACTGGTTTCCTCATCATTTCCTTCTTCCTCCTCGAGAAATCCCAGAATGCCAACAGAAGATACATTAAAGTTCAAGAGCTATATTCGAATGAATTGTATGTATGACGCACCCGGTACACAAAGATAATCTTCAACATCATAGCCATTCCGAGCTAACCACCATGAATTCTCCGACATTGATATAATATTTAAAGTATATATTGGATAGTTCATCAGGACCCTCCACTGCTTAGGACCAAGGAACCAATCATAAACCCTTTCCTTGAGAAACCAGCCACTAGACATAGGACTAGCAACGATTCGGCGGGAGTGTTGGTAAGGCATTGCAACATTCATAAAAGGAGTCCAATTCACTCACTCTTCCACTTTCCACCAAGCCAAGTTGACATGTAGGATGACAAAAGGTAAGTAAACTCTTTACATAAACTATAAAGCATACTAATACTATTTTACCTGGTCCCAGGTTAGGCAACTCAAGTGATAACGCTGGGTGTGCACATGATGAGAGTCGAGAACTGTTGTGTGATCAGACAACCAAAAAACCTAACCTTGGATATCTGACTATCTCTCGAGAAATATCAGGCACCCTCATGAGATTGTACTCATAAGCCTATACCTGTAATAACAATGGAAATCAAATTCATGCAAATATATGAGTTGAATTAACAATGGCAGGAGATAGTACCTCGATAATCACCATGAAGTTAATGAAAGACTACTTATTCCTGCAAATCTTGTCTAGCACATGATAGAAATAGGCAAGGCCAACTTCACCCTAGCCGTAAAGCGGTATCATATCCATTTCAATAAGGGCCTTCAACACCGACAAATGGATGGTGGATTCAGTACTGCATAAAATGGTCGACCCAAGTAAATATAGAAAAAATCCCTGAGCATATTGTTTGGTTGTTTCTCTATGAATCCATCCATCATAGCTCATCCAATAACTCTGAATTAGCTCAATTTTAATCGTAAAGGGCTCTTTTAGTGACGGTTCAAAATTGATTAACTGTTGAATTTCTTCGTGTGTCAGGATATCGTTGGTAAGAGGAACCGGAAGGCCATAGTACCAGATACCAGTTATGGATGAAAAATTGACTGGGCCAATAGTCATTTCTCCCATAGGTAGGTGGAAAGTATGGGTCATGTCCATCCACCACTCTAACAATGCTTGAACTACACTACAGTCTATTGGACATTCCTCAGATGGTAATTGCAGAATAAAGCTTTCAAAACCGCACTCTCGGATGATCCATTTTACCTGAGAAGGTGCTAGTCATACCATTGCCAGGCTTTATAGACACACCCTCCTCCCCGGATAATACAACGATCATGCTAACTTTGAACAAGGTAAGCCAATACAAGGTGAATATATCATCTTACAACTATTATTGTTTCAAAGTATGAAATTACTCATTATTGTATTTATTTATTTTAATTTTTTATTTTTAGCATTAGAATATTTTTACTATTCATTCACTAATATACTAAATTATAACTAAAAATAATAATAATAATAATAATAAATAAAAATGATAAATAATAATAATAATAATAATAATATGATAAATATTTGTGCTGCTAAAGTTATAGTATTACCTCAGTCTTTAGGCTAGAACTACGATGAAGTTGTATTCAGCTAGTGGATTAACAGTTCCACGTTCATGTTGTCGAATAAATTCTAGTAACTCATCATTAGATCGAGGTCCGGATCTTGAAGCATGCCTTCCTTCCATTTGATGGCTAAACTCTCTATTCTTTCTGCTCAAACTTAAGCTCTCTATATTTATAATGTAAATAATGAAAATTGAATGAGAAATGTTGGTAAGCCGAGAATTTATATAGGCAAATGGAAATGGAAAAGACAAAAAGAAATAGAAAAACAGTAAATGCCCGTGAAAAAAAAAGTCTATTTACTGTTAGTAAATAATGGGCAAATAATAATGAACATTATCTAAATAGTAAATTCAAATTATTCTATTCAATTATTCAGCTATTTGCTTGTCTAAAAATATGTTTTAAACTTTTAAAAATTATTTTTCCACGCAGGGGGCAAGAGGATATAGGTATCGTAAAAAATAGCTAAATTTTTTGCAGTTTGCAGAGTTTTTATTAATACCCTACTAACTACAATTATCTTTTGAAGCAACCGAGTCCAAAACCCAAATCTTTTTTTAGTCCAGAACTCACCACCGGGTCCAGAATCCAAATTATTTTTTAGTCCAGAACTCATCCCGGGTCTAGAACCCAAATTATTTTTTAGTCCAGAACTCACCCTAGTCCAGAACCCAAATTATTTTTTAGTTCAAAACTCAACATCAGATCCAGAACCCAAATCATTTTTTAGTCCAGAATTCACCGTGGGTCCAGAACCCAAATCATTTTTTAGTTTAGAACTCACTCCGGGTCCAGAACTCAAACTATTTTTGATTCCAAAACTTACCACCGTGTCCAAAACCCAAATTATTTTTGAGTCCAGAACTCACTTCGGGTCCAGAACCCAAACTATTTTTAAGTCCAGAACTCACTCCGGTCCATAATCCAAATCATTATTTAGTCCAGAACTCACTCCGGATCCAGAACCCAAATCATTTTTTAGTCCAGAACTCACCACTGGGTCTAGCACCCAAATCATTTTTGAGTCTTCAACTCACCACCAGATCCAGAACCCAAATCATTTTTTAGTCCAGAACTCACCACCGGGTCCAGAATCCAAATCACTTTTGAGTCCCAAACTCATCTCGGGTTGAGTACCCAAACCATTGCAAATCTCGGGCAGAGAACCCATCCTCATCTAAAATCTGCACAAAGTCATGTTGCTTTTTACTCTCTTCTATTGAAAATCTCATATCGTTCAAGCAGGGGGCAAACTGTAGACCCTTAATATTTGACCAAGTCTAGTCCAATATTTTAAAATATGTCTAAAATAATTTTTGTGCTATTTATTATTTATTTTAGTATTTATTATTTATTTTAATACTTATTTTATTATTTATTATTTATTATATTTATTTTTAAAATATATATATATAATAAAAAAAATAAAAAATCGGATGGACCAATCGGTGAGCGGCACGCGGTAAGCCATTTTGCCGTAGGCCTCGCAGCAGGCATAACCTGCAGTGAATTGGGTAGCACCTCACCCAACCTCGCAGGTGCTTGCCCGTTGCTCACATCCCAGCAGCCTAGCCTCATTGCTCGAGTCCCAGCAGCCTATGCAAGCGTGTTGACCGATTTTTGCCAAAACTCTATTTTTACTCGGAAACTTCAATTAATTTCCTAAACAATTTTAATTTCCTTAACATATTTGGTTTGTTTTAAATCTTATAAATAGTAGTTTTAAACACAGAAATAAGGGGATGGCAAAAAATTACTCAATAATTATTATTGGACTTTAGAACTTTGAAGCAACCCAAAAACAAAAAGAACGCTCCAATTCACAAGGCAACAAGGCTTTGTTGTCTTGATCAAGCTCTCCCAGAATTCCGACAGTGCAATTGTGGTGGAGCCAACAAATGATGATATTTTCTTAATCAATTCATTATAATATGCTTTTGATAGTTTTAACGTGGAACATGCATGATCTTTATTTAAAATTGAATCTAGTAGTCTATTGGCATAACCTCTTGCAAATACATGATTATTTAGTCAGCATGCTAATAGTTTTTTTTAAAGTTTTTGTGATGTCACTTAATTTTTCTCAAATATTATTAATGGTAGCTTATTTATTCCAACTTCAAAGCTTTGATCATTATTCTTATAAATTTCAAAACCCTAATTGCATAATATGAGCCCTAAACCCTAATTAATTTTATTTTTCAAAATCTTTACAATAGCTTAATACTTAAAAAATAATTATAATAATATTAGTTTCTCAAAACCCTAAAACCATACTTTTTGAATATAAACCCTAAAACTTTAGAACCCTAATCCTATTTTAAAAAAACCTAAACCCTAATTGTATTTTCTTAAATCATAATTCATAAAACCCTAGCTTGTATATTTAGTCTTTAATTGCTATTTGAATCATGCTTTACATACTATATTCTTAGTTTATATCTTCATATCTTGATCTTTATTTGGTTTATAATGAATGGTTTACTTTCATGATGAATGGTTGAATATCTTTTATTGGTTTATTTTATTTTCATTATGTAAGGGTATATTTCCACCTTGTGGATACCTCATTAATTAAGCTTCATATAATTTAAATTATTTTCATATTTTGGGATTAATGTAAAGGATATGTTTTCACCTTTTGGTAGGTGTCCTATTTAGTTTTAGACATTGGACGATGTAAGGGCATGTTTCCATCCTTGGATGGTTGTCCACTTATTTGTTCTATTTGGACATTGCTATGATTTTTAATAAAGTATTTATTTATTCTTATGATCGCATGTAATATGGATAATGTCATTATATTTAAGAATTTTATAATATTAAGACCTGAAAAGAAGGTCGGTTCCAATGAACTGGGCATTGTGGGGATGCTGGGTCATTCTCACCTTCCCTATAAGTACTCAACTTTTTGAATCCAATATGGGGTTAGGGATTCCTTTAGGAATCGAGTCATCCACCCCTTTCTTTTTTCTAGCCCATCCGGGTAGCGACTCCATTTTCTCCGGGTTTAGGCCTGTGTTCTCTAAGGCCTTGAGCCTAACAGTGCCAAATTCGCAAGAACCATTCCACCGAGAGTGGGGGCGAAAATCCCCGCTCACAGATGCAAAGTTTCTTTACAAAAGAGAGGGATCTTAAGAGTGCTTATATAGGTAGAAGATCAGTCATAACAAATAAGGTTTAAGGAGCATTTATTGATTATGACTGGCCTTAACCCAAATTTGCCTGGTGTTTTTATTTCTTTGTTGCAGGAATTTGATGATATATTTCCTTAAGAGATACGGAAGGGACTCCCTCCCTTGAGAGGTATTAAGTATTAGATTGATTTTGCACCTGGAGCATTAATTTCAAATAGGCCAGCTATAGAAGTAACTTGGAGGAGACAAAGGAACATTAAAGGCAAGTAGATGAATTGATGGAGAAGGGGCATGTGAGAGAGAGCTTTAGCCCATGTGTCGTACAAATGTTGTTGGTACCTAAGAAAGATGGAACATGGAGGATGTGTTCATTGTCGTGCAGTCAACGAAATTACTATAATGTATCGCCATCCCATTCCTAGATTAGATGACATGTTAGATGAGTTATATAGTGCATGTATTTTCACTTAAATTTATTTGAAAAGTGGATATCATTATATTAGGACCAGGTGGTGAGTGGAAAATTGCATTTAAAACAAAAATGGTTTATATGAATGGATGGTTATGCCTTTTGGTTTGACTAATGCACCCAGCACATTTATAAGATTAATGAACCATGTTTTGCATAATTTCCTTGGAAAATTTGTTATTGTGTATTTTGATGACATTCTCACATACAACAAGTCTCTAGATGAGTATATCATGCATGTTAGGTTAGTTCTAAAGGTTCTAAGAAAAGAGAAGTTGTATCATAATATGAAGAAGTGTACTATTTGTATTGATAGACTTGTTTTCTTAGGCTTTGTTGTGAGTGCTAAGGGGGCTGAGGTAGATGTTGAAAATGTAACACCCAATTTTTTATTAAAATATAATTGAATAAATAATTGGGAGGGATAAATGAGGTGTTAGAAGTAAGGAAATAACTAATGTATATGTGAAAGATAAATAAAATATATATAGTATATAAAAGTCAAATGGTAAATAGAAAAGTTAAAGTTTTAATAGTAAAGGTTAAAAGTTAAAAAAATTCAAAATTAAAATAATTTTGAATGGAAGATGGAAAATTGGAATATTTAAATAAATAATTAATTAATTTAAATAGTTAAATAATATAAATATGGTTAGAAATAAGAAGAGGAAAAGAAAGTCAAAATTGAATGTTCATCTTCTTCTTTCTCTTCATAGTAGGCCGAAATTCTCCATGAGCAAAGGGAAAATATTTACTTCCTTCCTATATCAAATTCTTCAAGTTTTTCAAGAGTTTTGGGGTGATTTTGAAGTTTCATTATTGAAAGGTAAGCTTTCTTACAAATTTAAGAAGTTCATTGATAATTAGTGAATATGTGAGAATTGGATTTTTGAAGGAGGGTGTGATAATTGTCTAAATGAGTATGGATGATGTTATTTTGATGTAAAAACAAGGATTTTATTGTTAAATGGTCGAAACAATTAGGTTTAATAGAAGTTTGAGAGATGTAGTGATGAATTTAGGGTTTTGATGGATAAATGGTAAAGAATTGATGTTAATTGGATTTAATTATTTAAATTATGTTATAATATTATTCTAATGGTAGAAATAAACTTAAAATTCACTTTGGAATTGATTGGAATATTTTTCTAAAATTAAAGAAAGTCAGGACAAAATTTGAAAGTTTGAGGGAAATGGGATAAATTGATGTTTATTATTTAAAATACATAGAAATGTGATTCTAATTAATTATATACACTCACATTTTAATTAGGTGGTGAGTGAAACCAAGTTGTTTGGTTAAAGTGGTGAAGGAAATTGTGAAAAAGTGGTGAGACAGTGTGGTTTTAGCTTGGAAGTTGCTTGAACAAAGGTAAGTGCATAATTTGATAAATATGTATTAAAATAAATTAAAATGACATGCTACATTATATGTTGATATTGACATTATGCTACTTTGGTGTGTGTATTCACCAAGAATGGTTGTGTATAATTTTGAAATAGGGGAAAGGATTACAAGGTGGCTATGGATCAGAGGCAAGTGAGCAAGAGCATAGTCATAGCTACGAGGGTGATGCATGATGGCCTTGGCCAATCCGGGGAGAAATTGACCTAAGGGAGACCCAAACAACATAAGGCAAGGCAGAGGAGGCACAAGGGGAGTGCTAATCCTTTTGTCAAGCATGGGGATCAATAGGGAGGCAGGGTGATGCGAATGCCACAAGGATCTACCAAGTGAAGGTAGTCCACAAGGCAAAGCATCAAGTTGGAAGGAAGAATAGCTGAAGCTTTAAGGAAGAGGATATGGTGGTGCTTCAACTTTTACCTAAGGGGAAGGTTAGAAGGCTTGAAGGTCCCTTCCTAGTTGTGAGTAAACATGGCAACGCTGAGGTTAACTTGTGGCAATTCTCCAAGAACATCCTAAGGCATGAGGATGGAGATGCAACGAGGGAGTCGTGAGCTTAGGTGGGGGAGAATTGTCAGCACCCGCTAATTGGCTGCCAAATTGGCAAGGGTGATTGGCCAAAGAAGGCCAAGGATGGAGGCAGCAAGTTTGGATCATTATTGGTGAAGTAATCCAGAGGTGCCAATGGTGCAGCATAGCATTGAGCCATTATGTGGTGAATTGGCCTGTAGGCAAGTTGAGGAGAAAGGATCATGTAACGTAGGCATTTTTTGGCCAATTACTTATGCATTGGTGTGCAAATGAAGGCCAAAGTAGCTCTTGGGAAGAGCAAGGAAATTGGTTGCCAAACTTGGGTACTCTTCTCCTTGCACCCTGGGTACTCTCCTCCTTGTACAACCAAGTTTGCCCCAGTTGCATTTATAGCGGTCCCCTTATATATGGTGGAAGAAATCTCTAGAACCTTACGGAGGGTTCTAGCTTATTACAAATAATGGTGGAAGAATCTCGTAGCTCTTAGCAAAATTGGCTTGGTTCCCCTAAGTTGACAAAGCTTGTAGGCCAATTCGAAAGATTCTTAGAGCCATTAGCTTGCCAACTAGTCTGCCTCACCCTGAAAGTCTCTAGAACATCCCAGTTGTTGGCCAACCAACTTAATTTCTGGAGAAACCTAGGAACTGACCTTGCTAGGTTAGTGATGTTGGCTATAAATACTAGCATGGCTAATTTGTAAAGCTTGCTAATGGTTGATCCATAGAACTGTGTGAGAGCTACCAAGTGCTTCCTTGTACATAACCATGTAAATATTGTTGTATAGTTGATTCTTTTGTAAATAATACAAACCTCCATTGTTTTATTTACTCTTGTGTATGCTTGTTGGTTCGATTGCCTACTTTACTTTTATTTACTCTTATGTATGATTGTTTTGCTAGTGTGAAGGCTGAACTTAGAATGGCTTTAGGGAAAGCTACCTACTAGTTGCCACACTTGGACAAGTGAATTACTCTTGCCTAGTGACACTTGGTATCAGAGCCATTTTAAGTGCATAGTTTTATGTTTAAAGATATGATTTACATTATATATGAAATTTTAAGCCATTTTAAGATGGCCATTGGCATTGTTGAATGTGTTTATGTGAAAAAGTACTTTGTGTCAATTTAAAGGCATATTTTGGCCACATTATATAAGTGGCATGAAATATGGTGCCTATGATGAAAATGTATGGAAAAGTGATGAAATAATAGAAAAAGGAACCAAAAAGATGAAAAATGATAAAATTGGAAAAATAATATTAAAGTGTGAACAATGTTGTTACCTTATATAATATTCCATTCCAGAGTTTTGTGTTTAGCAATATGGTTATGGCATGCCTATAAGATGATTTGTCTTCGGGCTAGAAATTGGGTGTCACTATTGATTATACTGGCCTTCGAGCTAGATGCTAGGAAAATGTTGCCTTCTAGATAGACACTGGATGTCAATAGACCAAAATAATATGTCTAGAATCTAAATATTATAAATGGTCATTTGGGCCCAATGCATGTGGTCATGTTATATGATGAGATTATATGAGTGATGCAGGCATTTTAAATGTGTTGGCATGCTACACTGTGTGTTTAGAAGAGAAAGAGGCATACAACATTACTTTTAGAATTTCTTATTTTATCAAAGTATGTATCGCTAAGCTATTGGCTTAGCACAATTTGTTTATCATGCAAGTGACAGGGTTTGTATGGAGAGTCCTACCAAACTATATTAGGTCTAGGACTTGGGGTATTGCTAGAAGTCTGCATTTGCCACAAGCCAGAGAGCCAGCATATCATGTATAAATATGCTTTGTACTTTAGTAAATGTAAATAGTATGTTAGTATGTAATAATATTATAAACTTAAAGATTGTCGGAGTAAGTTAAGCATTTGAATAATATATATATATAAATATAAATATTATGTAATGTTTGATGGTTTTGAACCACCGGGCTTTCTTGGAGAAATGGTTGATTTTATGTATATTAGGAGTGTAAAACCTTTTGCAGGTTAAATTGTGTTTTTGGGAATGTCTGAAATACAAATAAAACTTTGGCAAATTTTTTCCAAATATTGTTCTTCAAAATTTGTATTTTTGATGCTTAATCACTATAGAATATATATATATTTTTATTAAAGTATGTTTTAAGGAATAAAATATTTTTCTTAAATTTAGGGTAAAATTTTCAAGTGATAAAGATATTGACATTCTTATATTCTGCATACGTATTTTACATATACATGGTATATGTATTGTATCTATATAGGGTTAAGAGTATGTTTGAGGTAAGGAGTTTTCACGGGTTAGCTAGTTTTATAAAAGATTTGTGAAAGATTTCTCATCTATTGCAGCTCCTTTGATTGAAATAATCAAAAAGGATGTTGGGTTTAAATGGGGAGAGGAACAGAATATGGCTTTCAATACTTTAAAAGATAGGTTGTGTTCTGCTCCTATTTTAGGTTTACCTGATTTTGATAAAACTTTTGAACTTGAATGTGATGCTTCTGGGATTGGTATGGGTGTTGTGTTAATGCAAGAAAAATGTCTCATAGCATATTTCAGTGATAAGTTGAATGGAGCTCAATTGAAGTACTCTACCTATGACAAGAAGTTGTATGCCCTAGTAAGAACACTAGACATGTGGCAACATTACTTGATTCCAAAAGAATTTGTGATCCATACAGACCATGAGTCACTTAAGCACCTCAAAGGGCAAGGGAAACTAAATAAGAGGCATGTAAAATGGGTTGAATTTATTAAGGCATTTCCTTATGTGATCCACTATAAGCTAGGTAAAGATAATGTTGTTGTTGATGCCTTATCAAGGAAGTATGCTTTAATCACTACACTTAGTTCTAAGTTGTTAGGATTTGAGCAACTTAAAGATATGTATGCAACGGATTCTAATTTTGGTAAAGTGTATGTTTCTTATGAATATGCTTCTTTTTAAAAATTTTATAGGCATGAAGAATTTTTATTTCATGAAAATTTATTATATGTACCTGCATGTTCATTAAGGTAATTGCTTATGCATGAGTCACATAGTGGTGGATTGATGGGTCATTTTGGTGTGCATAAGAATTTGAACATTGCATAAGAATTTGGACATACTTTCTGAGCATTTTTATTTTCCACATATTTATAGGGATGTTGAGAGAATTTGTTCTAAATATGTTGCATATAGGCAAGCTAAGTCCAAATCTATGCCTCATGGATTGTATGCACCTCTACCTATTCCTAGTGAGCCTTGGTTTGAAATTTCTATGGATTTTATGATAGGTTTACCTAGGACAAAGAAAGGTAGAGATAGCATATTTTATGTTATGGATAGATTTAGCAAAATGGCATATTCATAACTTGTCATAAAACTGATGATGCAACAATTATAGCTTATTTATTCTTTAGAGTTGTTGTAGTTTTGCATGGCATACCTAGGATTATAGTCTCTGATCATGATGTTAAATTCTTGAGCCACTTTTAGAGAGTTTTGTGGGGAAAACTAGGTACTAAGTTATTATTTTCTACTACTTATCATCCACAAACTGATGGACAAACTAAAGTGTTGAATAGAATTTTAGGGACTTTATTAGGTTTTGTGGAAGGTAAGAATTTGAGAACATGGGAAGATTGTCTTCCATTAGTTGAATTTGCTTATAATCATAGTTTGCATTCATTGGATTCTTACCTTTTGAAATTGTGTATGGATTCAATCCTCTTACTCATAAAGATTTAATGTCTTTGCCATTACATGAGATTACTAACCTAGTGCTAAATTGGTTAAGACTATACATGAGAAGGCTAGATAGCATATTGAAAAAGAAGAATGAGCATCATGCATGTCAAGCCAATAGAGGGCACAAAGTAGTTACTTTTAAACTTGGTGATTGGGTATGGGTGCATTTAAGGAAGGAAAGGTTTCTTAATCTGAGAAAATCAAAGCTGGATCAAAGAGGCAATGGTCCTTTCTAAGTGCTGGAGAAGATTAATGACAACGCTCATAAAATTGACTTGCTTAGTGAGTTTCAAGTTTCTATAACCTTTAAGGTATCTAATCTTTCTCCTTTTGATATGGATGCAACGATGAATCTTTTTAAGGAGGGAGGGATTGATGCGAACAAAGGTGGCAATGCATGTAGGGTTGGCGGTGCAAGCAAGGCTGGCGGTGAGAGTGAGGCTAGCGAAGGAAGCAAAGGCAGCCATCAAGGAATAAAGCTCATTTTACCAAGTGGACAAAGTACAAGATCGCACGCCAATAAGCTTAAATCTTCCTTGTAAGACTTTGTGAGTTGATTCATGGAAGAAAGGCTTAGTGGATAGGTCTTTCACGCCAAAAATGTGGAGGAGAAGCAGCCCATAAATTTAATCCAAGCATGTGGGCCTATTATTAGACCCAATAGTTATACTTATTTAAAAAGTAAAGGCCTTATTTATTTTTCTTTTATTTGAACTTTATTTATTTTATTAGTTCTTGAAATTGTGATTATCTAACCAAACACTACCTTATAACCCTAATTAGGGTTTAGCTATTTATAGCTCATTTGGAGTTGTAAGATAATAGTTTTGATCATTCTATTAAATTATCTTTGGCTTAGCCAAATTTCACTTTAAGAGAGGTTCACCTTCTTCTTGTTGCATTAGGAATTGGAATCAACTTATCAAGGTAACACTTATGGCACTCTTTCTATTTCTTCTTTATTCTATCCAATTATCTATGTTTCTGATTGCATGTTAATTAGGGGTTTAGTAGGACAAACAATCATCTAGCATTCTTGGTATACTGGATTTGTGTGTTGGGGTTTAGGATCCTTTATAATCTTGGGGTTTCGCATCATAAGGGAATAACAGTTACCCCCATAAACCTTCTTTAACTTCCTAATGAGCACCTTATCGAGCTACTCAGAACCATACAAAGAGTAATAGTGATGCACTATCCTCACCTGATGTGGCATAATGTTGTTTTTGTTGCCATGAATGGATCCTCCACTAATCTTATGTTTGATACTCCCACCCAGATGACTTGCTCAATGATGATACTAGTTCTGGAATGTTCCTTTTGCCTTGATGGGAAGGATGCTATTAACTTCAATGTCCTCAAGAGCCTCAAGGACCTTTTGTGTTTGGTGAGTACAATTGGGGTTATGTGTTCTTGGCCACCATGTATCGTGATATGAGTAACTTCTCCCATAGCTCATCGCCTTTCCTTTGTAGGAATTATCTCGTTTGGAAGGTATGTTCTATAACTATACTCATTCTTGTGTCTCTTGATTAACTTCATTCTCAGGTCTTGACTCCTTACCTTTCAGTTGTGGGCTTATGGGTACATCCCCTATATCGACCCAATGTTGCTTCAACCCAAGATCAATGCCTACCCTTCTAGAATGGATGCAATAAGGAGAACTGGTCTAGTAGCTCCTCCGATCTGCCTAGCAACTTCTCAAGTTCTAAGAGTCATTTCTGTAATATCCCTAATTTTTGAAAATTCATAATTTTTGGAGATTTAATAAAATAAATTATAATTTAATTAGATAAATTAAATAAATAATTTGAAATGAAAAATGAAGGGATTTTAAGTGAAAAAGTGAAATATATATGTGATATATATACAAAATATACATAACATATACAAAGTCAACAAAAATCAAATTTTTAAAAGTCAAAAGTCAAAGTCCAATGGTATTTTTATAAATAAACTTTAAAAATTTAAAATTATTTAAATTATTCAAAAATAATTTATTGTTAAATGGAAGATGTATTTTTGGATTTTTAATTAATTAACTAATTAATTAATTAATTAATTAATATATATGGTTTAAAATAAAGGTGGAAAGAAAGAGAAATTTGATTTTGGTCTTCTTCTTCTTCTTCTTCTCTCCAAGCCGAACCTCCATGGATGCCAAGCTAAGGATTTTGCTTCTTCCATACTCCACAAATTGAAGGATTTCAAGTGTTCAAAGTGGATTTTTGGTAATTTCCACCAAAATTAGTAAGTTTCCAACTTCTTTCTTTGGATTTCATGGAAATCGTGATTATGTGTGTTTTTTGTTTTTGAAGTTCTGAGATTTAATTGTCTATTTGGGTATGGATGAAGTTATTTTAAGTGATTAACAATGATTTTAAGGTTGGATTTAAGAAATGATTGAGTTTAGGTAAGGATTGGTGAAGAGAGGGAGTTTAGGGTTACGTAACTTTTGGACTTTTGAATTCATGGATTTCAATTGTGCAAATTAATTCTAAATGAGTTTTTTTTTATCCATAAACAAGTATTTGAAAGTCAAATATTGGATTTGGTTTAGTTTGATTGGAGTTTGAGAATGGAATTGGTGATTTAGAGTTTTGGAAAAGTAATTTTTTAAAGTTGTTGAATTGTTTGATTTTATTTGTTAAAGCATGTTCTTTAGTGATAAAAGTGATGAATATAAGCTTGAAATGATAAATGGATTGAATTGGAATGGAAAACCTTCAATGGGGGAAGGTTATGTCATTTTATGGTTTTGTTCATAAGTATGCATTTTTGTAATGTAATTGGTTTAAACATGTTAAAATATGTTTTTAATAATATAAATAAACTTAAAATATCTAATTGAATGGCTTAGTATGGTATTCCAAAGTTAAAGTGAGGTTAGCCTTAACTTTGGGATTTTTGTTTGAATGATGTGTAATTGTGATTTAAGATTGGAAATGCCTTAGAATGTGCTACTAAATAATTATTTATGATCACATTTGGTATAGGCATTGAGGAGAATTGATTTCCCCCATCCAAGTGTTAAAGGGCAAGTTGGAAGAGAAGGTTGGAGGTGGTGTTTGAGCTTGCTTTTGATTGTTTTTAGAGGTAAGTACAAACTTTGGATGAATTGGACATATTTGCATTACATTGGGCTTAACACATTTTAAAATGGGAAATGTGTTAAGCTACTTGATGTTTTGATTATTTATGAATAACGTGCTATGATATGTTTAATGTCATATATGCATTAAATGCATTGTGAAAAGCCATTGTTAATGGCTAAATTGTGTATAATGTGAAATATGTGCATTATGTGAAAATGACCCAAAGTGTTTGAGTAATGCCATTTGTTGTGTCTGCATTAAGGGCATTGTTAGAAAGCCATTGATAATGGCTAAAGTGCATAAAATGTGATTTATATGTGAATTATATGAGAATACCCAAAATAATTGGGTAATGTGTTATAAATGTAAAATGTGGTACATTATGATTATATGTTGATATATGATGATATGAAGTGAGATGACATTGAAATAAATGAGAAAATAACGCAATGTGCCTATTTGATGGTAAGAAAAGAGGCAATTTGCCTAATGAATTATGAGAAAATGAGAAAAAGATTGATAATGAGAAATATGAAATAATTATGTAACTAGTATGTTATTCAATTTCCAGAGTTCTGTATTTAGCAGCATGCCTATGAGGTGATCCTCATTATTTGCCTTTAGGGCTACCTTTTGAGCAATTATATGATTTGCTTTCAGGCTAGACGTTGGACGTCACTTGCCTTCGGGCTAGATGTTGGGCATCACTATGAATTGCCTTCGGGCTAAACGTTGGGCATCACTTGCCTTTGGGCTAGATATTGGGTGTCAATATGGACCAAAATTATAAATCTGGGATTTGAATAATATATTAGAGTATTTGGGCCCATGTTTGTGTTTGTTTTATGTGAAATGTAAAGTGATTGAAAAAGATGTTTAAAGTGAAATGATATGACATATGGTGTCATGATATACATAAGCATTGTAAATTTGCATTATTTTATAGTTTTATTCCTATTAAAGTTTGTACTGCTAAGCTTTTGGTTTAGCGCAATTGTAATTCATTAAGCAGGTGATAGGGGAGATCCGGTAAAGCTGGAGAGTTCATCTAGACCGGGTCGGGTCTAGATTTGAGGTTTTCAGTGTAGAGATGATTTTTGGGCGTCAAGATCAAAAACACTTGCAGCATGTATATGTTTTTATTACATTTTGATATTTCATATATTATATTATGTTTTGATGTATATAATGTAAATTATAAAGAATGTGCTAAAAAACTTTATAATGTGGGTTGATATGTGTTTTGAAAAATATATATATATATATATGCATAAATGTATTGTGAAATTTAGAGAAATTAAGTATTGGAAAAATATATGAATTGGTTATTGGGAGTGCTTTTGTGTGCAGGTTGTGATTTTGTTGAATTTGGGAATATTCAAATTACAGATAAAACTCTGAAAAATTTTTTCCTAGAGATTTTTATGAAAAATGCTTATTTTAGAACCTATGATTTATAATAATATTTTATTTTTTATTTAAATATACATTTTAAAGTATTTAAGATTTTAAATCTAAAAAGTGAAAAATTTTTATTAAACCGGACTGTGATATTTTCATACCGTATATGAATATTTTACATATACTGGGTGTATATATTGTACATATATAGGGTATAAGGATGTTATAATTTAAACCTATGAGGCCTCGCTCGAGCACTAAGTTCGATTCACTAAGGGGAGCCAAGATGCTTATTTAGGTTTGAAATCACAAAACACTATAGCATACAGTCTCCAATTAGTTCGACAAGTACAGGTTTAAAATTGATCTTTTGTTTGAAAAAGAATTGCTCTCTTTTTATTTTGAAAAAAGAGGATGGTTTTGTTTTGAAAGCTTTATTAGAGAGGCACCACCTCAATTTATTTATTTTGGAAAATTTTAGGGAAAAATTTTGTTGACTCCATAAAAATGATTAAATTTTTTTTCCTAAATGCACTAGTCCGAAACAAATCATGATGGATTTTAGCCTAGGTTTTCAAGTTGATTTTAAGTAACAAAATATTCCTCTTTAATTGAACCTTAACTTTTGAAAATTTGATTTTTATGCAATGGCAATTAAATTATGAATGGCAAATAATTATACGCATGTGCAATTATAATCATGACATCCATCCAAATGCAAAAGTAAAAATAAAGTTACACAAATTGACATACACAAGAGAGCTTTGACTTCAGCCTTTATGGGTACTAGGTCAAGCATAAATCTCCAATGAAATTAATAGTTATAACTCTAAGATTGAATACATAGAGGAGCATTAGCTCAACCCTTATGGGTATGGCTAAGCACAAATCCTCAAAAGCAATAAATTTAAGCAAATAATAATTAAAATAATAACATACAAATAAATTAATAAATAAGGAGGGACAAATTATATAGCTTTTAATGGGCTAGATGCTTGAAGTAAAATTTCAAACATGCCTACTTATCCCTTTTGAATAGGAATCAAAGCCTCTTAGTAGTTCTCTCATTTGATTGCAAATGGCAAGGATTAATTATTTAGGTTTGGTTATGTTACCAAATTGACAAAGATATGGGTTAGATAAATACCTATATGGCTTTCCTCTTTGTTATCGCAATTCCACTGCACTTGATCTTTAAGCACCAAAGAGATAATTTAATAAAAAGAAGAAGAAGGAAAAATTAATCATTTGGTAATTAATTAATTTTTCATAACCTAAAACCGACAGTTCTTTCATCACCCACACTTAGTTGAAGGGTCATATCAACACCTTGATAAGGAAGAGTGATTATTTTCTCGACTTCTCTACATAAGATGCATGTTGTGTAATTCTTCTGCTACTAGGATGCGAGACACTATTGTTCTGACCATTCTCATGAGCTTGGACAATTTGACTTGTATTTCAAGGTTTGACTGGGGATGGAGCTCTCTTTCTATGTATGAAGAGATGGGGAGACTTTCTTAAGGAGATGTCCATTCCATTGGAGGGACATATGTCCACATTACTTTTCTGATTTCTGATTCCATTTGTGGCTCCCTCTTTGGGTAGCCCTTAGCTGGATGACTTCCCTGCAAGGCATTGTTGGCTATGGAGCAACTGATTGCAGCCTCCTTCTGTAGACTTTTGAAATTTGAGAGCATTTTTCAACAATATGAATGTGGATAAGGTATGCGTCCTTAGCATTGCATTTTTATCTTGTTTGTAAAAATTCCTTCATAACTTTTTTCTTTCTTCCCTTAGGTGAGATGGATGTATTTTGGTGGGAGATTTATTCCTACCAACCATGATCATTTAAGCCGGGTTGTTCTATATTTCAACTATAGGATAGTGTTCCAATCATTGAGGACCCAATCTGAAAATCTTCAAATGTCTTCTAAAAATTTTATGAAGATTGTTTTCCCATTCTAGAACTCTAAGATCTTTAAATTCTTAAATAAAGCTTTAAAGGTCAAATCTGCCCAAATATGAAAATTACATAATAAGCCCAATTTATGGTCTTTCACCTCTAAAACTTTCATAATCAGAATTTTAGCCCATAAATTCAGCATCATATTAAGTTTTGAATCATTAAAGTTTTTTTATGAGCTTGCGTGGGCGTGCTCGCTTCAAATAGGATCCACTCATGGTTCAGGAAATCAATAAAGGGAATTTGTCCCTCCCTTAACAAAGTATCCATTAAGGATTTTGAAATACGGTCTCATAAGTCAGTCGAATGTTTCTCCCATCTTCTTACATCGAGATCTTTGCTTATTTGTTTCTTCCATCTCTGCTATATTTTCTTGGGTTAGTCTATAGCCCAAACCAAATGGTGGTTGTACTAAAGGGTAGTCTGGGAATTGTGGTATTCCTTGTTGATTTTTACCTAATCCCATTCTAGGGAAGTTGTTCATATGTTTGAGGATGTTGGCAACAATTTGATTACCATAAGGATCAAAGTCAATGGGAATAACTTTTTTACCTGCCTCTACTTTAATGAACCAAATATCATTAAAAGTGAACCCTGACAGAGCTATAGTTCAAGGTTCTTTCTGGGTTTCCAAAATGGGAAGGTATGATTTTCCACTTTGATCCCCTCTTAGGATGTCAATCCCATTTTACAGGGAAATGTGAGCTTCTAATGAAGGGAGGATGGAACTGGCTTAGCTTGATGAATCCATGGCCTTCCAAGTAAGAAGTTGAAGTAAGCTAGGACATCTAAAACCTAAAAAATGATTTCATGTTCTATAGGGTCAATGGTTACCATGATTTTGGGTACCCCCAGAACTTCCCTCTTAGTATTGTCATACACCCTTATAATATGGTCAGAGGGCATGAGTTTTGACATTTCAATTCCCAAGCGACTGGCAATTTTAAGCGGCAAGATGTTCAACATTGAACCAATGTCGACCAGGACCATAGGCATTGTCTTTCCACAGGCTAGAACTATAATGTAAAGAGCATAATTATGGTCCATTTCTCTAGCAGGTAGGTCATTATCTGGGAAAGAGATTATAATTGACTTAGTCATTGAAGCAACCAAAACTTTAAAGGTTGTTTAGCAAACAAAGTTAAAAGAGGTGAATCATGAATTTTAGACTTTCAAAGTGTATTTTAGCAAAGTTTTGACTCCTAAAAATATGACCATTTAATTAAAAAGGGGACCCTTATTTATAGAGGCAAAAAATATGCCAAAAAATTAGACTGGGCAGATAGGGGGGTCACAAGAGTGTCGAATGGTCTGTAGGGGTGTGGCCCAGCCAGGGCTCAATCACCCTGTCTCGCTGCATAATTTTCCAAATTAATTTTTTTAATAAAATGGAAAAATAATTCTTAAAAAAATTACTTTCTAATTTTTTAAAGTTGAAAACACCTTATTTAAATTTTTTTGCTAATTTTGGGGTTCCCAATATGTAACATATATGCCATATTTCAAAACATATAACAGTTATATATTGTTATTCTTATGCAATCTAACACTTATTTCTTCTTATATATAACATATATATGTCATGTAACTATCCGTATAACAATTGTGTGCTCATATTCCTCTCTAATCCAACACATATCTATTTATATATAACATATAACTAAACATAAAATAATAATGTACTATCATTCCTTTGCAATTCAACACATATGTCGACTTATATATAACTTATATGTCATATAACTAGACATATAACAGTTATGTACTATTATTTTTATGCAATTGAACACATATTTCTACTTATATATAACATATATGTCATATAACTAAGCATATAACAATCATATATAGTTATCCTTTGTAAACCAATACATATTTGTACTATATATAAACATATGTATCATATAACTAAACATGTTATAGTTGTGTATTGTTATTTTCTGTAATCCATCATATATTTATGCTTATATGTAACGTGTGTCATATTACTAAATATGTATGTAACATTTGGTAATTTATTAAAATTAAATTAAATTAATATGTTGGAGGGTTAAATAAGGTGTGGGAAGTAAGAAAATATTATATATATATATGTGTGTGCGAAATATAATAAAAATATACATTGCATATAAATTTTAACATAAGATAGAAAAAGACAAAATATGAAAAGTAAAAAGGGAAAAAATGGTAAATAAACTTTATAAAAATTAAAATTAATAAAATAATTCAAAAAGAAAATAATTTTTGATGGAAGATGGGAAATTGGGAATTAAAATTAATTAATTAATTAAAATATTAAAATAATATATATAGTTAGTATTTAAAGAAGGAAAAATCAAAACTTAAGTCATCTTCTTCCTCTCTTCTTTCTTCCTAAACCCGAACCTCTATAGCCATTAGGAGGGGGCTTTTTCTTCATCCAAACACTAATTTCGGCAAGGATTTTCAAGAATCAATAGGAGATTTGGTGAGTTTCTAACAAGTAATCTTTCTTTAAAAATTTATGGATTTATTTGAAGTTTATGATTATGTGGAAATTTGGAATTTGATGTAGTATGTTTTAATTGTTGAAATGGGTATGGCGGAAGTTAATTTGATGAGTAAACATTTATTTTAAGATTAGATTCAAGAAAAAGTTAAATTTGATTAGAGTTTGGAAAGAGTATAAGTGATTTTAGGGTTTTGGAAGAAGTTGGTTAAAGTATGCATGTTTATTGGGTTATGATTTAAATTGTGTTGTTTAGTGATTTAAATGATGGAAATAAGCTTAAATTACCATTTGTAATTGATGGAAGTGGAGAATTAAAATTGAAGTGAGTTAGGGCAGATTTTAGGGTTTTGAAAGGAGTGATTCTAAATTGAGTTTTATTGCTTGAAATATGTTAAAATATAATGTTTTGGATATTTTAGGCTTAAAACTCAATTTGGAATTGGTTAAAATGAATTTCCAAAGCTAAAGTGCATTAGGACTAAGAAAAGGGGAACTAGAAGGAATGTGCTTTAAATGATATTTTATGCTTTAAACACCTTAAAATGTGAGTCTAATGTATGGTATACATTCACATTTTGTCTAGGCATTGAGTAGAAGAAATTTGTCCAACCCTAGTGGTGAAGGACATAGTGAGAAAGTGGAATAAGTAGGCTTTTTATCTTGAAAGTGACTAAATCTAAGGTTAGTACATACTTTGACATTGAATATGGTTGATTTCATTAATTTTAAGCATAATACATTTCATTATTTGAAATTTGAAAGGTTTAGGAAGCTGTAATTCAGTCTTGTTATAGTAAAGAAAAAGCGGACAATGGTCCGAAGTAGTAAAGCCCAGGTGCCTCACCAATGTAACATCAAATTGTTCAAAAAATAAATCATTGGCCATGAACCGATCAAGCCGCTTCCAAACCATACCACTATTTCGATTCCCAGACCAAGTAAATGCCGATCCATAAAAGGAAAATCCATAAAGCCACAAGTATCACAACAGGAATTGAAGTCATCAATACTGGCTTGATTAGGAACAGAAGAGCCTTTGTATTCATCAATGCCACGAGTAACATTAAAGACTCCTCCAATAAGAAAAGGACAATCAATATTATACTCAGTCAAAGCCTCCCATAAATTACTTCTCTCATGCCTTGAGTGCTTGCCATACACCATAGCCAAGGTAAAAGAAAAATTAATGGATAAACATTGAGCCATGCAAAAAATAACTTGCCCCTTATTAAAGAAATTTTGGAAAATTATTGATTGAATATTCCAGAATAGCCACAGTTTATTGTTATCATTGCCAAAAAATTGATCAAAACCCAACCTCTTAGCAAACACAGGACCTTGCTCAACATTAACCATAGATTCAATTATTATAACAGCTAAGAATTTATGAGAAACACATAAACTTTTGAGCCTAGTGAAGGATGATGAAATACCTCTAATGTTCCAGCACAAAAAATTCATTGATTATTGTTATTATCCACAAAAGCATTAAGACGCGATCGACGCGTAGCAATTGGAGAGTCACGACCAAATTTTTGCTTGCCTATCTCTACAGTTGGGGGGGTTGCTGTCTCGGCTAAAAAATATGGTAAGCAACTCCCTTCTGAGCTTATTGATTTGTTGCCCGAAGGATTTGGTAGTTTGCAGAAGAAACCAATGCTTGTAAAATGGATGAGGCCTACTCGTGCTACATTAAAAATGAACGTGGATGATTCCTACACTAAGCATACAAAGTCTGGTGGTTTTATATTATGGGATTCCTTAGGCAAATTAATTGTCGGCCAAGGTTTCCTATTGAATGCCTCATCTCCTTTTCAAGCAGAAATTCAAGCTTTATATGTTGCTACATTCTGGTTTGCAAATGCTTACAATTGCATGGTGGAAATTGAAGTGGATTCCTTGGCTCTTGCTCAACTTTTCCTTGGCTTGAGGGACTTAAGGTCAACTGATCATAGACTTTGCTTTATTCGTGATTTTCTTATCTCCTCTGGATCTATTGTTCGTCATGTTTATAGGGAAATTAATCAAATCTCCCACTCCCTTGCTAGCTTAAGTAGGCTTAATTTGCGTCATTTTTTTTTACTCTGAAGCTTCACTACCTCAGGTTATAAGAGGCTTAGTGAGAACTGAATGTATTGGTTTACCATTTTTTAGATATAAATAAATTTATCCCGGCGGTGTCGCCCGCCTTTATAAAAAAAAACATTTCATTATTTGAAAGTGATATGTTACTTTATTAATGTGGATGTGTGCGTATGGCATTATTTAAAGTAACAATACTTGGTTTTCTTTGATTATGGTATGATAAGCCATTGGAAAATGGCTAAATGTGATGTGTGCACAAACTGAGAAAAGTGTAAATGTTCACTAAAAAGTGGAAGTAAGCCTTATTTGATTTAAATGTGATGATGATATGTGTTGAGGGTCAATATTAGGAAAAGAATGAGAAATGTTGAATAAAAGAAAATGTGTTTTCATGTCACCTTATATAGAGTCTAGTTTCGAATTATTGTTGTTGAATTTTTTACACCTTTAGGTGAGACACGCTGGTGTCATATATTCATTACGCCTTTAGGTGAGACACACTGGTGTCATAAACTCATTATGCCTTCGGGTGAGACACACTGATATTACAGATGAAATCTTAGTGTGAATTAATTTCATAGTGCAGATGATAGGGTACATCCAGAGGATCCGATGAGTGCTGCTAGATCACACCAAGATTAGGTTATAGTTGATTATTGTGAAGATCTTTGAGCTTCCACGGACCAGTACCACCTACATATCATATATACACCTTAAACTTTTTGAAACATATTTAAATATGTACATTATATTTACAAACACGTATATGGTGTAAATTATAAAGATTTTTTTATGTTAAATGTTGGAGATTAAAAAAAATGGGACTTATATATATATATTGATGGATGTATTTTGGTGAAATGTTGGTGGGCTGTTTTGGAAAAATGTATGTGTTGAATACATATTTAGGAGTGTGTTTTATTATAGGTTGTGTAAATTTGAATTTGGAATTTATCCAAAATATAGACATAACTCTAGCAAATTTTTTCTAGAGATTTTTATTTAAAATTTATATTTTTGGTACTTAAGATTAATAATAGATATTTTTATTTATTGATTAAATTATATTTTAAGTTACAAATATTTTCTTTGAAATATAAAATTATGGAAGACTGAGAACCGTGGCATTTTTATACGATATATGTGTATTTTACATATACTGGGTGCATGTTTTATATGTATGTGGGGTATAAGGATGTTACATTTATTTTTGTATCAGAGCCTAGATTTGAGGTTCTCAACCTAGGTGGGTTTTTGGAGAGAGAAAATGAGATTTTAAATGTGACTTTAACATGTCATACATGCATTGCACTGGCATTTTATCTAGTCCCTAATGTGGCGGTTCTTTCTATATTTACAAACATAGGTGGACATGGCATCTTGGACCTATGAGTTTGGATAAGGAAGTACAGAGAGTGTTACTCCCGGAGAGGGTGTTGTTGGAGCTAGTGCTGAGATTGTTGGGGAGGCATTAATGCCAGCTAGACCAGCAGTTGAGGAGGTTACGCTAGTCTACGTGTGGCATATGGTGGAATTGTTAGGACACGCTCTGGTACCACAGCCACAACCGCTACCTATTATGATCAATTATGTGTGTGTTTTTAGGGTAATTTTATTACCTTTCTAGTTAATTTTTTCTAAAATGTGTGTTTAAGTTTGCATGAAGTTTTATGATTTAGTTTGAAGCATGAACTTGTGCAAAATGGAGCTTTAGTTCACTTGTTGAAGCCAATTTGGAGGAAAGGGCATTGAACATGGCTAAGTTGTGGCCACTGACTTGGTCATGTCCCTCATCAAAGAAAGTGGAAATTTGACAGCATGTGACACACCCACTAGACCTGGCCATGTCACATGACATGGCAAGGACAAACATGAAGCTTGGTCATGCCTTTGATAAGAAAGAAAAATGAGATCAAATAGGCAGAAGCAGACACATGGAGAAGACACAGTGGTGTCACACCATACACCCACTGACTTGGCCGTGTTTCACCTCAAGAGAAAAAGAACCGAGAACATGCAGAAAAAGACACAACCATGAGACATAGTCGCTTCACTGGCCGTGTCACTCCACACAATAAGCATACATGACAAGCAATGTTGGACACGGGCATATGACTTGGCCATGTCCAAGGAAAGATTGAGAGACAAACCCAAGACCAAACTAACTTGGTCGTGTCTGAGATAGATTCCTTGTGTTTTTTTACCACTGGTGGGACAAGATTGAGGAGACAATATGGAATGTTTTCTTAAAAAAAATGAAAAGGTGAGCTATTTTTTGTGGAAAGAAAAGTTTAAAAATGTAAAAGAGGGAACAAGTGGAAGTGGGAGTATGGATGTTAGTTGGAAAGTAAGTTTTCTTTTTCTTTAAACTAAAAATAATTTGAATGGGGGTAGATAGAGATAGGGATACACATGGGAAATAAGACAACCATTTCTTCTTCCTAATTGCCTTCTTCCTCTTGGTTGAAAAACCACCACCATCTTCTCTATCTCTCTCTCTTCTTCTTTATCTTTTTCCTTAGACAAGTTCTTTTAACATTTTTGGGATAGTGTTTGGGTAGTTCTTGAATAAGCTCTTAAGAGGGTTAGATTTGGAGGTAGTTTATAGAATTGATTAAAGGCTTGAGAGAGTTTTTACATCATTTTCAAGGATAGAACCATTGATTGAAGGGTTTGAAGAGGGCTTAAAAGTTCTTCATCACATTCAAGTTGAGCTAGGAGGGGGATTAAGAAATTTCAACTCTTAGCATCCTCAAGGGATTTTTCTATTCTCTTAATTAATTTATTTTTTAGATTTTGTTGTTGTATACATTAATACTTCAATGAATATTTGTGAATTGAACTATATTGAGATGAATATTTATTTTGGAATGACGATGAGCTAAATTACCCATGCCCAAGGTTTGTAGTATATTTTATTAAATGTCTTAATTCAATATTTCCATTAATATAACTTGTTATTAGTTATTTGCACTGGATTATATGTTAGGTTGATAGATTGGCCACCCATTGATCTCTTATATTGAATGAAGGATCAAGAGGTGAAATTTGATATTGGAACTATGCAATCAACTACCCTAATAATGAATTAGAAATATAAGTTCTAGGGTGTACTTAATTTGCTAGTTAAGATAATTAGTTTTTGTTAATTCATGAATGTGAGAACTAATTAATTGATAATTGCTAATTGATATTAAGGAGTAAATTAAGTTATAAGGTTATGTTAATGGATAATTGAGAATTAAGCTTTGATTAATTTGATCTACAAATCTTAGGTACCATTATAAGAATTTAAATTAATCTTGTACAACCATTACTCATTTCACTTTTAAGTTTTAAACACTTTTCACCATTTTAACACTACATACTCAATCTTTAAATTTGTTGTTTCAATCAAACTATTACCAACAAACATCTTCCTTGTGAGATGACCTTGGAACATTCCACCATTTACTATATCTACCTCATATACTTACAACTTTCACTTTTATTAATTAGTATTAAGTAGAGCGTAACACTACCGCAGCAGCAGCTATCGACCAAAAAATATTCAAGCTAGGAAATTCGGAGCAACATATTTTTTAGCACCATTGATCTAGCTGTGGTAGAGCAGTAGTTAGATAGAGTATAGAGAATTTTTATTCAGTTACGGGCCACTATAGAGGAGAAGTTTGATTATGCTTTGTCATTGCTACAGGGGGATGTCTATGATTAGTGGAAAACTATACCACGTGGATTAGAGGCTCCACTGATGTTGACTTATGCTGATTTTCTATAAGAATTTGATAAGAAATATACTCCTTGAGAGTATAGGGATGCAAAGAAGAAGGAGTTTCTGAGTCTAATGCATTATGCAAAGACAGTGATAGAATATGAGAAAGATTTCATCCGGCTATGTAAGTGTGTAGGATATTGTGATAGATGAGATTGATAGAGCCAGAGGTTTGAGGAAGGTCTAAGGCCATTGATTATGTGCTAGGTGGCTGGAAGTCAGTATGAGGATTTCTCCCAATTGGTATCTATTGCTAAAAATATGGAGATGGCTCAGGGGATTGCAGCTACAGCTAGAGCTGAGAGTAAAGATAGGAGATCTCGATCAAAGGTAAAGTCTTCATCATCTAAAAGGGGCCAAGGGATTTTTTAATAGAGGTCTGGTGGAGGCTAGGGGTAGTCAACAGCAGAGGCAGAGACAAGGACCTGTTGCTTCAGTGGCTAGTACTCTAACCCCAGTTACACAGAGATCTCCTCCACCTACTTATACTGTCAGGTCAAATTCAAAGGGGTGTTTGTTAGGCTATTAATCCATCATCAACTGGTTGTTTTAGGTGTGGCTCCCATGATCTCAGAGATTGTCAAGAGCCATCAGTGGATAGACATACTGAGATAGTAATGTCTAGACCTAGTGATAGAGGACATCGAGATGGCAGAGGTGGTAGGAGTGGCAAATTTGGGTTTAGTCAGAGAAGGGGATCCATAACAGGGACTAGTAGACCAGAGCAGGCAGGGTCATCACAAAGAGTATATATGATGCAGCAGTAGCCGAGTGCCTCTGATGTTGTAACTGATACATTCTCTTTAATTGGCATTTCTATGCATGCATTGATTGATCCTGGATCGACTCATTCATACATCAGTGCATCCATCCTGCCTGTGAGTGATATGAATTCTGAGTCATTAGGGTTTGATGTACTGGTGACCAATCCTTTAGGGCATAGTGTGGTAGTTATTAAGGTACACCTAGATAGTTCAGTTGTTGTTCAGGATGAGGAGTTTCTTAGTAATCTGATTGAGATGCCCTTTAGGGAGTACGATGTGATTATGGATATGGACTAGTTAACCAAACATGGGGCTATGGTAGACTATCAGCAAAAATGTGTTACTCTTAAAACACATAATGGGAAAGATGTAGTGGTATCTAGTGAGCAGAGACACCTCGTTGTTCATTTCAGCTATGTCAGCTGGGAGGATGATCCAGAAGGAGTGTGAGGTACATTTGGCTCATGTTATAGATACTAGGGTAGTGGGGCCTAAGGTACATTTAGCTCATGTTACAGTACATCTACAGTAGCAGAGTTTTTGAATGTATTCCTTAATGATTTGTCAGGATTTCCTCTAGAGAGAGAGGTAGAGTTTAGTATCAATTTGATGTTGTAGACCCTTAATTTTTGACACAGTCCGGTCCAACATATTTTATTTAGTCCAAAATAATTTTTGTGTTGTCTAATATATTTTCATTGGTCCAAAATAATTTTTGTTATCTTAATTAAAAAAATTTTTCTTTAGTATCTAATTTTTATTAATAAACAAATAAAAATTAAAAAATAAAAATAAAAATAAAAATCGGCGATGAAAAAATCAACACTGAAAACCAGCACGGGGCATGGCCATGGGCCATTTCGGCCGCAGGAATTTCCTGCAGGCGAAATGGCCCACAGGCTGGTCCTCGCCCCCTGCCGCAGCCAACTGCAGAAATTTTTTTTTGGCCAACGCAATTTTTCCACAGCAGTTTTTTTTTCGCCAGCGAAATTTTTCCAACGCAAATTTTTCGAAACCTAATACAATTAGGTTTTGGTTTCCTTTTCTTAATGTATGTTATATGCCATGAGCAACTAGGAATAAACCATAAAAACTTCTATAAATAAGATCACAATTACAATACAAAAAGAGGAAAAAGAAATCGGAGGAAAATTGGACTTAAATTTGTGACCGAGAGTGAGAAGGAAAACTCTGAAACTTTAAAAATTCCTTCTGGCAGTAAATTGAATAGGACTTTGGAGGGAACAATTCAAGCAATTCAAAGGCAAAAAGGCTTGTCTTTGACCTTCTTCATCCAAGAAGCAATTTTTGGTGAAACTTACAAAATAAGGTTTGAATTCTTATTTTCTTTTATTTTGTCACAGTAGCTAGATCGTACAATTATTTCTTTTAATTTAAAAACCTAATAACCTCAATTCACCTTTTCTAAAGTATGAAAATCTTAAATCGTTGCTTTATTTTCCAAAAAGTTTAAAGATATTAGTTTTATTTCTTCAAAACCCCAAAACAAAGATTTGCATCCCAAATTATCAAAACCCAAAATTGTGTTCTATTTCCTTCCAAAAGACTTAAAAATATCTTTTTTGCTCTTATAAACTTTAAATCATTTTGTTTAAATTCATAAAACTTCATAAAATTATTAATTGTTTTTCCAAGTCCTAAAAATAACTCATTACCTGAAACCCTAATTCAAAAGTCTTAAAACCTTAAATTCCAAAACTCAAAATAATAAACCTTAAACTAGCTAACCTAAACCTTAATTTTTTCTAAATCCTAATCCTTTAAAACTTTAAAAACTTTATAAACACAAATATTTAATTTTATACAGTAAGCTTGAAACCATAATTTGATGAGTAACCGTAAACCACAAATCAAAAGTATTTTGAAGAGCCCAAACTCTAAATTCATGATTTTACATCTCAAACCCTAATTTGGTTAATCAAAGAATCTTATCAACCTTTTAAAACATAAAATCTTAATCTATTTTTATTTCTTAAAAACTCACAGTAGCCATAATTTAGACTTTTATTTGCTTTATTCAATTCTATATTTGATTATGCTTTGATTTATTTTATATGCTTTAATTTATTTAAGTTCAATGCTTGGTTTATTTTATTTATCATGGATAGATTTTTACTTTTTATTGATTTTAATGCCTTTGATGAATGATTTATTTATTATGAATGGTTATTTACTTTTATCAATTTATTTAGATTTCCAAATGTTGTAAGAGATATGTTTCCACTTGGTGGGTACCTCATTAGTTAAATATCATGTAATTTAAATTACTTTTTTTATTTTAGAACTAATGTAAAGGGCATGTTTCTACCTTTCGGTGGGTGTCCTATTTAGGCATGAGATGTAAGGACATGTTTCCATCCTTGGACGGGTGTCCATTTATTTGCTTTGTTTTGGACATTGCTTTGATTTTAATATATTGGTGCTTTCTTTTAATTATTGTGTGTAATATGTATAATATTGTTATACTTAAGAATTTTATAATATTAAGACCTGTAAAGGAGGCAGGTTCCAATGGACCGGGCGTTGTGGGGGTGCTGGGCCATTTCTCAACTTTCCCACACGTACCCAACTTTCCAAACCCATTAGGGGGTTGGGGATTCCTTAGGAATCGAGTCATCAACCCCTTTCTTTTTTCCTAGCTCGTCCGGGTGGCGACTTCATTTTCTCCAGACTTAGGTCCGTGTTCTCTAAGGCCCCGAGCCTAAACAATGCCGAAGTTGCAAACCGGGACTGAGGGAAAAATTCCCCGCTCATAGTGGCGACTCCACTGGGGATAAGAGAAGTTGATTTCTTTGGTATTTATATAATTCTATTCTTTCTTATAATAATATTATCCATTGCATCATATTAGATTGCAGTGTGTGCATGAGTTAGGACGCCCGTGTTACCCGTGTTGTGTTATGTAAGGGATACCATTCTTTCACTCAAGGTATGGAGATCGAGCATGGCATAACCACTCATAGTCTCGTACCATTTGGTATATACTTGCTATGGGAACCTATGCCTTTTTACTCAAAGACTAAAGCTCATGTAATTGGCCTAGTTACTTTCCTTAGGATTTTACCCCAAATGCATGTTGTTTGACTATGGTTAATTTATCTTGGCTTAAATCATGGCTTATTTGGTTTGCTCTTTTTCTAATATGACCTAAGTATATTGTAAGCTCAAAATAAATTTTTCTTTAAAATATCCAAAAGACCAAAGCTATTTTCAAAATTTTTCAAGATGGTCTTTGGACATAAAACTTTTCTAAAAATAAATCAAAAATTCTTTTACTCATGGCCCAAATATTAAGCCCAATATCCATTTTTCTAAAATCTTTTTACAATGGGCTCATAAACATAATTATGTTACAAAGAGCTTACAAATTATTTGGGTCAATTAAGGAATACCAAAAATCAATTGTGAGCCTAGTTTATACTAAGAATAAATTAACCATGGGCTTGTTTTTGGCATGAACCATTAGTTACTTTTTTCAAGTGAGAAATCTATTTATAATAAACCTCTTAATTTCATTTTATTCCAATATAGCATAAAAGCTACTTTAGTTGGTTGAATGGATTAAAACCTAATTAATGGAAATTATCATGGATTGATTTCCATTTTAAAAAATATAACAATTGGTTGAAACGTCCGAGGGAATTATTCGAAAGCAAGGTACCCCATGTTGGTATTTTGTTAACCATATACCTAGGGAAAGAGACTCGCCATTTGTGTGTGGATGTTATAAGGTTGGAAGGAACGTCCTCATTATCCTTGTTTGTTGTTTGTGCATACATGCATACATTTGCATCTCATATCATTGATTCTTTTTGGCTCACAGCCATGGATTACGATAGTTCTAAAGCTTACAACAATCCGACCTACACCGGAGATGAAGTATCTAGCAACGACTCAATCACTTACTAACAAAAAATAATGGAGCCTGAACAAATTCAAAGGATGGTGGATGAGGCCCTCAACGCCAAGATGGAGGAAATAAAAGAGGCCCTAGTTGAGACCATGAAGAACCAGTTGACTGCGATCTTAGAGAATCATGCCGAGGCATCTGCTAGCACTAAGAAGCCAAGGGACAAAGGGAAGACTAAAGTTGGTGAAGTGGTTTTTGATGATGAAAAGGTGATCATTGACGACGATGATGATTGGGCTCAATACTACCAAGATGTTCAAGAGAAGAAGAAAGAACCGAATGTTGTTGAGAAGGCAACTATTGAAAAGACTGAAACTTCTATTATTGAAAAGATGATTACTGATTTAGAAAAGAAATTTGAGAAGAAGCTGAAAACTGAAGAAATGTTCGAAGTCGACAACTTATTTGAGCTAGATGAAGAAGTCCCGTACAAGTTCAAGATGCCATCCTTTTCCAAGTACAATGGCACTGAAAATGCTCATCTCCATATGAAGCAGTATATCACTGCTATGCAGTCTGCCTGAGCTACTAAGGCTCAAACTCTAAGGTACTTCATGCTATCATTGGACCCTGTTGTCCAAAATTGGTTCAATACCTTAGATGATGGAACGCAAAAGAATTGGGATCTACTTTACAAAGCCTTCATCCAACAATATGGATATAATGTTGAGTTGGAAGTTACCTTAATGGAAGTGGAGTCCATTAGGCAAAGGCCAAATGAGAACTTTGTAAATTATGTCAAGAGATGGAGAAACAAGGCCGCTTTGCTCAAAAAGAGGCCTAATGAATCCGATCAAATAAGGATGATTGTGAGAGGGGTGTTGCCTAATCTTCATGAGAGGATGTCTCATACACTCATCCGAGATTTCAAAGACCTTCTCCAAGCTAGTTTGCAAATTGAAGAATGGGAAAGAGAGAAGAATCATTTTTCAACAAGAAGGAATGAGAAAGGGAACTATCAATCTGGTATCCAAAGTATGCAAAAAGTCGTCGATGTTAATGCTACTAACCAAGGAACAAGGAGACAATTTTCGAAATTGGGGAAACTGATGTCTTGGGTTCTCATTAAACTTCAAAGAAAGGGATTGCTACAACCCTTAAATCCTCACCCTTTGCCTAACCCTCTCCCTCCTAACTTCGACACTAAAGCATTTTGTCAGTTTCACCAAATGCAAGGGCATGACACAGATAGATGTGTGAGGCTGAGACATGAGATCTAAAATCTAATTGATAATTGGAAGCTACCCGAGCCCAACAAGCCAAACACCAAAGACAACCCATTACCAAAGTTCAATAGAGTACCGCCGCCGACAACCTTCATTATTGGAGGAGGTTTGCATGAGAACTTTGTCATGTCTTCTTTTCAAGATGTGGGGAAAGAAGCAATCAAAGAAGAGGCATTTGTCAAGACTAAACAAGCTATGGTGGCTAAAGAGGTAACAATTTGTGTTGTCAATGGGTTTTGGGATTCAAGCGATAGTGATGATGATCTTGTATCCAAGAAGGAGGAGTGGACTTGGTCCGAGCCCGAAGAAGATGAGGTGATGAACACTAGATCCGGTAAGCCTTATGCAAAGCCATCACCTAAGGAGGTAGAAACTAATAAGGGTAAGGAAGTTGAAGTAGAAGAAGATGATGTTGTGCTCAAGCAATTGAAAAGAACCCAAGCAAGTGTTAGCATTTGGGACTTATTATCTACTTCTAAAAAGCACCGAGAAACAATGGCCAAAGCCTTGGCTAGCATGCCAATTTCTACCTCCACAACCCCGGAGGAGCTGATCAACTTCATAAAAATTGGAGTAATGAAATGTGAAGAGGTTCAAGAAAAGAGCAAAGTTAATATAGGAGCAGTTTCTTTTTCAGATGCGGACCTATCGGAGGAGGGGAGAGACCACATATGCCCTCTCTTTATCAAGATAGAAGTCAAAGGGAAGAGGACTTCATGTGTAATGGTCAATGATGGGTCTGCCATAAATGTTTGTCCATTTAAGATATTGCCAAAGCTAGCCATGTCAACAAGAGATCTAAACCCGACCGAGGTAACAATTCGGGCTTATGACAACACTAAAAGACACGCCAAAGGGACTTTCAAAGCGACTATCAAGGTTGGTCCAATTGAATCTATTATTGAGTTTATTGTTTTAGACATACCGGTTACCTTTTCTTTACTATTGGGGCAACCATGGTTTAATCCTCTTGGTGGAGTTCCTTCCACCCTTCATCAAAAGATCAAGTTCCCCAATGGAGATGAGACAGTGGTCATTGAAGCTAAAGACAATGAGATTGTTAACGCTCTAATGATTGAAAGGCCTCTCAATGGTTTCCAAGTAGCTACAATTTCTGATGATGAAGTAGTGGACTCCAAAGTTTTGAATATGATGAAGAACATGAACTACCTTTCCGGAGCTGGTCTTGGAAAGGGTAAGGCCGGTTTAACAAAGCTGCCAGACTTTAGAACTCAAACTTCCAAGAAAGGGTTGGGATATGATGAAGACAACGATGTCCAGCTAAAGAAGGATGAGAAGATGAGCTTCCCACCACTTAAAGAAATCTTTGTCAAAGCTCCAGATATGGGACCACTCTAAGGACAGCCCAAGCCAATCATGTTCATGGGTAAGTTGATCCCAGGTTTTGAAATTTTTGTAGATGTTGCCGAACTAGTGGACCAAGTGAAGAAAGAGCTCACCTTGTCAGCCAACAAAGAATCCAATCCGAAAGAGAAGAATGAAGTTGTTCTGAAAACTGAAAGGACTCCGGAGGAGATTGCTGCTCTGGTTGAAGAAAAGTTTGAAGACATTCTTCCTTATGATTTTGAGAACAATGATTTTGATTTTGATTTTAATTTATCTGCTTTGTATGAGGATGATGATGTTTTCTTTTCCAAAATGAATGCAATAAAGTCTGATTATGCTTACTTGTGTGATTTTTCTCCTGATGGTTGCATACATTCAAATAGCGGTTACATGAGCATCTTTATTATTAATTCTGTTAACATACAATCATTAAATTTGGAAACAACTGAAAATCCTAAAAACATTAGCATAGCATTCGACCTTACTCCTGATGAGAAAGAGAGATTTGAAAAAATATTCAAAAAATATGAAGAAGTGTTTGCTTGGTCTTATGAGGATATGCCTAGAATAGATCAAGACATAGCCGAGCATCATATTCCAACTCACACTCACATAAAACCTGTCAAACAAAAGCTTAGGCGATTAAGACCTGAGTGGGCTAAATTGGTTAAAGAAGAGGTCACTAAGCAAATACAAGTGAAATTCCTTGAAGTGATAGAATATCCAGATTGGTTAGCCAACATAGTACCTGTGCCAAAGAAAGATGGAAGGATAAGGGTTTGTATGGATGATAGAGATTTGAACAAGGCTTCCCCTAAGGATGATTTTCCTTTACCTCATATAGATGTCCTCATTGATAGTGCAGCCTCTAGTGTGCTACACTAGTTTGTAGATGGATTTTTTAGATACAATTAAGTGTTAATGGCCCAAGAGGATAAAGCCAAACTGCCTTCATTACCACATGGGGTATATTCTGTTATAGGGTGATGTCATTCGGCTTAAAGAATGCTAGAGCAACCTACCAAAGGATGGCCACCACACTATTTTATGACATGATGCACAAAGAAGTTGAAGTATATGTTGATGATATGATGGTTAAATCAGACACAAGGGAACAACACTTCCAAAACTTAGAATTATTCTTCGATAGAGCTTTGGAATATAAGCTAAGATTAAACCCGAAGAAGTGTGTGTTCGGGGTTACTTCAGGCAAATTTTTGGGACATGTGATTGGTCTGAATGGCATTGAGATTGATCCTGACAAAGTTAAAGCGATCAGGGATATGCCAGCCCCAAAGACGGAGAGAGAAGTTCAGGGATTTATTGGTAAATTACAATACATTAACAGATTCATAGCAAAACTCACAACAATTTGTGAGCCTATCTTCAAATTGCTTAAAAAGAATCAGCTGGTCGTATGGAATGAAGAGTGTCAAAAGGCCTTTGATCGAATAAAAGAGTATTTATTGAATCCGCCTGTTTTAGAACCACCTAAACCCAGCAAACCTCTATTACTATACTTAGCAGTAGAAGAAGAGTCGATAGGAGCCATGCTAGCCCAAGCAGATGAATCAGGGATTGAGAATACAGTTTACTATTTGAGTAGAAAGCTCCTACCTTATGAAATTAAGTATAGTATCATTGAAAAGACCTGTATAGCTGTGGTTTGGTCTTCTAAGAAGTTATGGCCTTACTTTCAATCATATAGTGTGCAAGCAATTTCCAGGTTGGATTCAATGAAGTACTTAAGGGAGACACCCTCTTTGATTGAGAAATATGGTCGATGGTTGATAATATTAGAAGAATTTGAGATTGAGTATGTAACCAGGAAAACAATCAAAGGTAGAGCGGTGGCAAAATTCCTAGCCCAACAACCATTACCAGAAAGCGAAGAGGTAATCTTGGAATTTCCCGATGAACATTTAGAAGCAATTGAAGTACAAGGGTGGAAAATGTATTTTGATGGAGCAGTAAATAGGAAAGGAGCAGGTTTGGGAGTTATATTAGGATCGCCCGAAGGGGAACTTATCCCTTTAGCCAAAAAGTTAAAATTTAGGGCAACCAATAATATGGTGGAGTATGAAGCTTGTATTTTGGGTTTGGAAACTCTAATGATTATGAAGGTGGATAAGGTGGAAGTTTTTGGTGATTCATTGCTAGTAGTATCCCAAGTAAATGGAAAGTGGGAGTTGAAAGAAGAAAAATTAAAACCATACTACCATTACCTAACCATGATGAAGAAGAATTTTAAGGAGTGTAGGTTTATACACCTGTCAAGAGAAGAAAATCAGATGGCTGATGCCCTAGCCACATTGGCTTCGGTATGGGAAAGCCCTGTCAGCTTATTCCTTAAGCCTCTGATCTTGACCAGTTCATCAACTCCTTGCTATGAATATAAGACAATCATGGAAATTGATACGGACCATGATGCGTGGTATGATACTATAAGGCGATGTTTGGAAGAAAGAGAATACCCGCCGAGGGCAACAAAGAAAGAGAGAAGAGCCATAAGGTGGTGGTCTTTGAAATACATCACATTCCATGGGGAGTTATATCGAAGATGGCCTGATGGGGGGTGCATTTGAGATGTTTAAGAAAGCCTAAAGTGGAGTGCATCATGTCAGAGATACATGCGGGAAGTTGCGGTCCGCACATGAGTGGTTTGGCTCTAGTTAAGAAGATTATTCGACAAGGTTACTACTGGTTGACCATGGAGAGAGATTATATTGAGTTTGTAAAGAAGTGCCAACAATGTCAGATGTATGGTAACTTGAATCACATGTCTCCTGAAGAATTGCATTCTATGTCTTCACCCTGGCCATTTGCCACCTGGGGTATCGACATTATAGGAGAGATACATCCGACAGCTTTAAATGGTCACCGTTTCATTGTGGTAGCAGTAGATTATTTTTCAAAATGGGTCGAAGCTGAATCCTTCAACAAGCTGGGTGTAAGCCAAATGGCTAGATTTATTGAAAAGAATCTCATCTGTAGATACGGGGTCCCACACAGTGTGATATCAGACAATGGGGTACAGTTTCAAGGAGCAGTTAAGGATTTATTCTCGAAGTACCAAATCCATCATCATAGATCCTCTCCTTATAGACCAAAGGCTAATGGTGTCGTGGAAGCAACAAACAAGACAATTAAGCAAATTCTGTCCAAGATGACCAAGACTTACAGTGATTGGTCAGAGATGCTTCCCTTTGCTTTATGGGGGCTATAGGACAAGTGTGCGAACACCTACTGGAATGACACCGTTCTCTTTGGTTTATGGGATTGGAAGTAGTATTGCCAATTGAAATTGAGATCAAGTCATTAAGAATAGTCTTGGAAGCTGAACTTCCTGAAACAAAATGGGTAGTAAGCAGATACACACATTTAGCTCTACCAGAAGAGAGAAGGTTAAAGGCACTATATCATCACCAACTGTATCAAAAGAAGATAGCTCAGGCCTACAATAGAAGGGTTAAGGTAAGAAAATTCAGAGTTGGGGATTTGGTGTTGAAGCAGTATAAGCCTAATGTATCTAATCCAAGAGGGAAGTTCAGACCTAGCTGGGAAGAGCCATATGTCGTGAAATAAGTCATGAACAAAGGTGCGGTGAAGTTGTCAGACATGGACGGGAATGAATTTAGTGAGCCAATAAACATTGATAGGTTGAAGAAGTTTCATGTATGAAAAATAAAAAAGAAAGAGCTCGCTAGGTTGAAAACCCAAAAAGGGCGGCCAAGGAAAAAGTTAGAGCAGTCCGCTAGTCCCTAAAACCCGAAAGGGCGGGCTAGGCAACAATTAGGGCTAAATGAGAGAAAATCGTCAATTAGAAAACCCGAAAGGGCTAGTTGGCAACAGTAGTGATCTTGTGTATGCTGGCTTTATGTTTGGTTGTTCCCCAATTTAATAAAATAGAATTAATGTTAAAATTGTTCTATGTGTTTTGTTATAAGTATTCGACCAGATATGGATGAAATAAATAAACACAATAGCAAAAGGTGATGATAAATTATAATTGGAAAAGAAGCATCTTTTTATTACTTTGATTATTTTTTTCATCCTAACAATACACTTTCTGAATTGACAAATGTAAAATCTATGTAGTCGATAAATGTAACGTGCAGGTCAGCTTTGCCTCAGCCGATCCAAGTAGGCTTCAGTCAAGCAAGGCATGTCTAAATTGGGAGTAAAGTCAGAATCATGAGGCTCAGCTCCGTACTGACGACCAAGTCAGTGAGGATCATAGCATGTACCTTGACGAAGAGCAGTAAGGGGAACGTACATCAAGTATGTCCGCATGGTGATACAAGAAATCTTCCACCAAGGTACCAATCAATGGATATTGACTTCAAAGCGTGAGTGGATCCAGTCAACCCAGTCAGCATATGAAGAAGCAGGATGGAGTAGCTTCCTAGCAGAATGATGACGCGGCAGGTATCTGGCAAAATCCAAGGATGGAGTATCAAGCAAACAAAGATGCTCCTGAAGCCAAATCTGTGAAGAAAAAAAAATTAATTAATGAAAAAAAAGTCCGCTAAGTTGAAAACCCGCGAAGGAAAATTAGGCAAAAATTAGGACAGCTCGCTAGTTCCGAAAACCCACACGGGCGGACTAGGCAAAAATTAGAGCAATAAAGAAAAAAAGAGAGAAAAGAGAAAATCTAAATTGAAAACCCGAAAGGGCAGTTTAGGTAATTACCTGAAGCAGCAACGGACTCCCAATCAGTCTCTTTGATGATCCTGATTTAAATCGGTCTAATCCAACTAAGGTCTCGGCTAAGATCACAGGTACCGGCGACAAGCCTCCTTCCATTTGTTCCATAATATCCAATACTCGTGGATCAATATCACCGTCAGAAGAAACAAGCAAGAATTGGTCGAGCAAGAAAAGACAGAGCATGCGTCCCCATACCTTAGTAGGGGCCAAATGAGAGAGACAAAAGTCAATCAAAGGAGCAAGTAGAATGTTTTCACCTCTCATTAACCGAAGAACTTCGGGTTTTGGAATTTGAAATAACATCTGCATCTTCTGTTGAGTCTTGGAAATCAATGTGGGTAACGCCAATTGTTGATCATTTAGATATCCAAGGATGGCCTCAAATTCTTCAATCAAGAGACATATTTTAAAGTCATTAATTTTAAATACCCTAGAATCCGTATTCTAAAAGGAAGCCATGCCATGTAAGAAGGAGTGGCCCAATTTGACATTTTGAAAACATTTTAAAACATCAAGTTTTGACCATGAAATCTGCTTCCAATGGATGGCATCCATATTCTTAAATAGAATTTTTATCTTCTTGGAATGATGCTCGGTCATGGTGAATGAATAAAGAAAAAATTAAAATTGTTAAAGGTAGTCTTCACATTGAAAGAGAAAGAATTTTGGTTTTTGTATTAAAATAGGGCATGCAAGGTGATTTATATAGAAGAAAATAAACCTTTTCCAAAAGTGATGATGAAAAGGTGATGGGAAAGGGTAAGATCATATGACATAAGGAAAGGAATTGGTGGAAATTTCCTTTACCACGTTGGATTTGGTTTAGCAAATGATGTGGATTATGAAATTATGATGTACTGTGATAAAAAATTAAAATAAAATAAAATAAAATTGTATTTTTTTTGTTATTGTACAATATTTTACAATTGCTACAATATTTACATATCACCAAGAGTGTGGTGGTAGGTCATCAAATAAAGCCTTGAAAAAAATCGTCGCCTATTGGAGGCAAATCACTCATCCCGAGTTTGCCTGAAGCAAGAGCACCAAAACCCGGCAAATTACTCATCCTGGGATCACCCGAAGCAGGAGCACCAAAATCCCTATTACCTTGAGGTTCCGATCCATCATGGTCCTCATCAGAAGCAAACGAAAGGATCTCATGTTTATCAGTCTGGGGGTCTCTTGATGAAGAAGTGTCGTGTCACTCTCATCTTCAAAGAACAAAGAAGGCCAAAGGAGAAATAGAAGATGATACACTAACAAGCTCTCTTATAGCTTTGTGATGTTCTTCTTCATCTCTACCCTCATTTTTGTCAGAAATCTCCCGCACACCAACAGGAGATACATCAAAGTTCAAGAGTCTTCTCTGAATAAAATGGGCATAAAATGGACTCGGTAAATGGAGAAGTGACTCGGCACCATAACCATACCGGGCCGGCTACCATGCATCCTCCGGCATTGACATAATATTTAAAGTATATTTCGGGATTTGCATCGGAACCCTCCACTGCTCTTGACCAAGAAACCATTCATAAACTCTCTCCTTGAGAAACCAGCCACTAGACACTAGGCCAGCAATAACTAGGCGAGAATGTTGGAAAGATAGTGCAGCCCTCATCAAAGGAGACCAGTTTGCTCACTCTTCTAGGTTCCACCAGGCCAAATTCACCTGCAGAATAACATAAGGTAAGTAAAACTTTCACATAAAATTTAAAGCATACTAATGTTATTTTACCTAGTCCCAGGTTAAGCGGCTCAGAACATAGCAGTGATTATGCACATGATGAGAGCCAGGAACGTCCACACGATCGGACAACAAGAAATTTAATCTTGGATAACTGACTCTCTCTCGAAAAATACCAGGTACCCTCACGATGTTATGTTCATATGCCCATACCTACAACAATAATAGTAAAGATCAAATTCATGCAAGAAAAGAGTGGAAATAACATTGGTGAAGGAAAAGAATACCTCGACAACCACCATCAAGCTGACAAAAGACTTCTTGTTTCGGCAAAGTTTATCAAGACCATGGTAAAGACACACGAGACCAGCTTCACCCCAGCCAGAAGATGGTACCATTTTGAGATAAGAAAGGGCACTCAACACTGACAAGTGGATGGAGGATTCAGTGCTGCCTAAGATGGTCGACCCGAGTAGATATAACAAAAATCCTCGAGCATACTATTCGGCTTGTCTCTGCCAACCCGTCCTTCGTAGTTCATTAAATAACTATGAATTGGCTCGATTTTTATCTTAAAAGACCCTTTATATGATGGTTCCAAACTAATTAATTTCTGAATTTCTTCAAATGTTAAAATATCATTGGTCAGAGGAACCGTTATAGCAGTAAAATCGACCGGACCAATTGTCATCTCTCCGATGGGCAAGTGAAAAGTGTGAGTTGTGTCCAACCATCGCTCTACAAGCGCCTGGACTACGCTCTGGTCTATCTGATACTCCTCGGATGGCAATTGTAAGATGAACTGCTCAAAGCCACAATCTCGGATAATCCGTCTTACCCGAGAAGGCACTACATCGTACCATTGTCGAGCTTTGTAAATACATCCTCCAGCCCGAACAACGCAACGATCATGCTAACACAGAGCCAGGTAAGTCAATGCAAGGTAAGTACATATTATTCTATCTGCTTAAATTAACATATTTTTCTTAAATTTTTTAAAAATAATAATACAAAAAAAAGAGAAACAAAAAATATAATAAAAATAACGAAGATAAAAAAAGAAAAAAAATGGAAAAATCAAGAGAAAAGAAAAGAAAAATAATTACCGTGCTCTTTTCGTTGGAACTGAGGTGAAGCAGCATCCCGGCCATTATATCTAAATTTCCATCTTCATGATGCCGAATAAACTCCAATAACTCGGCATTAGAATGAGTCCCTGACCTCGAAGTATGCATTGTTTTTTAAAAATATGTGCTAAAATTGAAAGAAATTTGAGAGAATTATGAAATTAAAATTGTGCTATGAAATGAAATGAAGAATCAGCTCCTTTATATAGAGAAACGGCAAGCAAAAAAACAAAATTCAAAACTATTCATGAAAACAAAATTTTACTATTCATGAATAGTATTACTATTGATAAATAGTAAATATTACTATTCATGAATAGTATTACTATTGATAAATAGTACAATTACTATTTCTAATAGTAAATACTATTTACTACTATTTACAAATAGTAAATTTACTATTTATAAATAGTGCATGAACAGTGACTACATAATAAATAAACAGTAAATTCATTTATTCACTTTAATCATTCAAATAATGGCGGGTATATAAATATTTTTACACCCAGGGGGCAATAAGAAGACATATGCATAAAAATTAGCCAAATTTTTGTAATAAAAAATTATTAGCTCGGGTCCAGAACCCAAATTTTCCTTAGGTCCAGAACCTAGAATCTTTTCTAAGTCCAGAACTTAGCTCGGGTCCAGAACCCAAATTTTTCTTATGTCCAGAACCTAGAATCTTTTCTAAGTCCAGAACTTAGCTCAGGTCCAGAACCCAAATTTTCCTTAGGTCCAGAACCTAGAATTATCCTTAAATCCAAGAACTTAGCTCCGGTCCAGAATCCAAATTTTTCTTAGGTCCAGAACCTAGAATCTTTTCTAAGTCCAGAACTTAGGTTGGGTCCAAAACCCAAATTTTCTTTAGGTCCAGAACCTAGAAATGTTTCTAAGTCCAAAACTTAGCTCGGGGTCCAAAACCCAAATTTTTCTTAGGTCCAAAACCTAGAATCTTTTCTAAGTCCAGAACTTAGCTCCGGTCCAGAACCCAAATTTTCCTTAAGTCCAGAACCTAGAATCTCTTCTAAGTCAAGAACTTAGGTCGGGTCCAGAACCCAAATTTTCCTTAGGTCCAGAACCTAGAATCTCTTCTAAGTCCAGAACTTAGGTCGAATCCAGAACCCAAAACCTCAACCATCTCAAAAATTAAGTGTTATTGCTTTTCACTCTCTTTCACTAAAGTTTCAGATCATTCAAGCAGGGGGCAAACTGTAGACCCTTAATTTTTGACGTAGTCCGGTCCAATATATTTTATTTAGTCCAAAATAATTTTTGTGTTGTCTGATACATTTTAATTGGTCCAAAATAAATTTTGTTATCCTAATTAAATAATTTTTGCTTTAGTATCTAATTGTTATTAATAAAAAAAATTAAAATTAAACAAATAAAAATTAAAAAATAAAAATCTGCGACAAAAAAATCGGCGACGAAAAAATCGTCGCTGAAAACCAGTGCTGGGCATGGTCGCGAGCCATTTTTCCCGCAGGAGTTTCCTGCGGGTACTTCACACGCAGGAAAATCCTCCTGCGGGCAAAATGGCCCACAGACCGGTCCTCGCCCCCTGCCGCAGCCAACTGCGGCAATTTTTTTTTGCCAGCGCAATTTTTCCGCAGCAGTTTTTTTTCGCTAGCGAAATTTTTCCGACGTAAATTTTTCAAAACCTAATACAATTAGGTTTCGGTTTCCTTTTCTTAATGTATGTTATATGCCATGAGCAACTAGGAATAAACCATAAAAACTTCTATAAATAAGATCACAATTACAACACAAAAAGAGGAAGAAGAAATCAGAGGAAAATTGGACTGAAATTTGTGACCAAGAGTGAGAAGGAAAACTCTGAAACTTTAAAAATTCCTTCTGGCAGTAAATTGAATTGGACTTTGGAGGGAACAATTCAAGCAATTCAAAGGCAAAAAGGCTTGTCTTTGACCTTGTTCATCCAAGAAGCAATTTTTGGTGAAACTTACAAAATAAGGTTTGAATTCTTAATTTCTTTTATTTTGTCAAAGTAGCTAGATCATACAATTGTTTCTTTTAATTTAAAAACCTAATAACCTCAATTCACCATTTCTAAAGTATGAAAATCTTAAATTGTTGCTTTATTTTCCAAAAAGTTTAAAGATATTAGTTTTATTTTCTTCAAAACCCCAAAACCAAGATTTGCATCCCAAATTATCAAAACCCAAAATTGTGTTCTGTTTCCTTCCAAAAGACTTAAAAATATCTTTTTTGCTCTTATAAACTTTAAATCGTTTTGTTTAAATTCATAAAACTTCATAAAATTATTAATTGTTTTTCCAAGTCCTAAAAATAACTCATTACCCGAAACCCTAATTCAAAAGTCTTAAACCCTAAATTCCAAAACTCAAAACAATAAACCTTAAACTAGCTAACCTAAACCTTAATTTTTTCTAAAACTTAATCCTTTAAAACTTTAAAAACTTTATAAACACAAATATTTAATTTTACACAGTAAGCTTGAAACCATAATTTGATGAGTAACCGTAAACCACAAATCAAAAGTATTTTGAAGAACCCAAACTCTAAATTCATGATTTTACATCTCAAACCCTAATTTGGTTAATCAAAGAATCTTATCAACCTTTTAAAACATAAAATCTTAATCTATTTTAATTTCTTAAAAAACTCACAGTAGCCATAATTTAGACTTTTATTTGCTTTATTCAATTCTATATTTGATTATTCTTTGATTTATTTTATATGCTTTAATTTATTTAAGTTCAATGCTTGGTTTATTTTATTTATCATGGATGGATGTTTATTTTCTATTGATATTTAATGCCTTTGATGAATGATTTATTTATTATGTATGGTTATTTACTTTTATCAATTTATTTAGATTTCTAAATGTTGTAAGAGGTATGTTTCCACTTGGTGGGTACCTCATTAGTTAAATATCATGTAATTTAAATTACTTTTTTATTTTAGAACCAATGTAAAGGGCATGTTTCTACCTTTCGGTGGGTGTCCTATTTAGGCATGAGATGTAAGGACATGTTTCCATCCTTGGATGGGTGTCCATTTATTTGCTTTGTTTGGACATTGCTTTGATTTTAATATATTGATGCTTTCTTTTAATTATTGTGTGTAATATGGATAATATTGTTATACTTAAGAATTTTATAATATTAAGACCTGTAAAGGAGGCCGGTTCCAATGGATCGGGCATTGTGGGGGTGCTGGGCCATTTCTCACCTTCCCCACATGTATCCAACTTTTTGAACCCATTAGGGGGTTGGGGATTCCTTAAGAATCGAGTCATCCACTCCTTTCTTTTTTCCCGGCCCGTCCGGGTGGCGACTCTATTTTTTTCTGACTTAGGTCCGTGTTCTCTAAGGCCCCGACCCTAAACAGTGCCGAAGTCGCAAGAACCATTTCACCGGGAGTGGGGGACAAAAATCCCCGCTCACAGATGTCTAGTACCACTCTCATCTCTATTACTCCTTATCGGATGGCAGCTATTGAATTAAAGGAGTTGTAGGTGTAGTTGCAAGAGATGTTTGATAAAGGTTTCATCTACCCTAGGGCATTACCATGGGGAGCACCAGTGTAATTTATAAAGAAGAAGGATGGCACTTTAAGGTAGTGCATTGATTATCGATAGTTGAATAAAGTGACCATCAAAAATAAATACCCATTGCCTCACATTGATGATCTCTTTGATCAATTGAAGGGGACTACAGAGTTTTTTTAATATTGATTTAAGATCGGGGTATCATCAGTTGAGGGTCAGGGATAAAGATGTGCTTAATACTACATTCCGCATGAGATATGGCCATTATGAGTACTTAGTGATGCCTTTTGGGCTAACGAATGCACCAGCTGCATTCATGGATGTGATGAATTAGGTGTTTAGGCCACACTTGGATCAGTTTGTGGTGGTGTTCATTGATGATATCCTGGTATACTCTCACAGTAAAGAAGAGCATGACAGACATTTATGGATTGTGTTGTAAAACTTAAGGGAGAAATAATTGTATGCCAAGTTTCCCAAGTATGAATTTTGGTCAGATCAAGTGACTTTTCTGGGGCATGTTGTTTCAGTGAAGAGTATTGATCCAAGTAAAGTTGAGGCAATATTGAATTGGAGTCCACCAAAGAATGTGACTAAGATTAGAAGTTTTCTGAAATAGGCTAGTTATTACCATCAATTTTTGAAGGGATTTTTCATGATACTACACCACGCACCAGATTACTTCGTAAGGATGTAAAGTTTGTGTGGACGGATTGACGTTAGGTGAGTTTTGAGCAATTAAGAGATATGTTAACTCAATCTCCTATTCTTACTCTACCAATGGAAGGTAAACCAAGTGTGATCTATAGTGATGCTTCACATAATGGTTTAGGTTATGTTTTGATGTAGGAGGGTAGAGTTATTGCTTATGCTTCTAGATAGATGAAGCCTCATTAGATAAATTATTCGACCCATGATTTGGAGTTGGCTGCCATTATTTGCATTAAAGATTTGGAGACACCATTTGTATGGAGAGAAGTGTTTTATTTATACTGGGTGAAATGCTTATCACGAATAAATTTTATAGCATAAGTAACAGGGCAGATTCAGAGAATTTGGAGAGTGTTGGTAGATCACACCAAGATTAAGTTATAGTTGATTATGGTAAAGATCTTTAAGCTGCCACGGACCAGTGCCACCTACTGTTATGATCATTTTTATATGTGTTTTTAGGATAATTTCATTTGCTTTTTAGTTATTTTTCTAATATGTGGGTTCAAGTTTACTTGAAGTTTGATAATGCAAATGAACATGTGCAAAATGGAGCTAAATTCACTTGATGAAGTTATTTTGGAAGGAAAAATATTGAACACAATAAAGATGGTTCAAGGTTGGCCATTTCTCCTCCATTAAAAGAATTATAAAGTTTAGGCAGTACTTGACACACTCACATGACATGGCCATGTCTGCTCATCTTAGCCATGTCTTTGCCCATGTCTGATCATCTTGCCCATGTCACTTGAAGCATGGCCATGTCTCATTGTTTTGGCCGTGTTTCATCCTAAGAAAATAACATCATATGAAAATAGACGCAAAAAATATGTTTTGGTTGGGGGAAATAGTATACAACCAATGATCATCTCTTCCACTCTCAGTGGTGAGGAAGAGCAAAAAATGTATACAACCATTTTGCAGACTGAAAAAGATTTTTACGAAGTTCCTATAGCATTGGAGGATCACCCAAAGACAGCCTTCACATTTTCCCTTTGGTCACTTGCTCTTCCAAGGATGCTATTTCAGTTTTGCAATACACTGGATACCTTTTGGAGTTGCATTCTATTCATCTTCTCACAAATGGCCGACAATTGCCTTATGGATGGAAGGAGCACTTCATATCACATATGGGAATGATGGAAATTAGGTTACATCTAAAGTCTCTCTTTTAATTTATGCATGCTCACATTGGAGACCATGTGAATCTTTAAGTGTGGGGTGCAGTTGGTGTTTTTACTTTTAATTTATCTTTGTTTAAGTTTTGTTATTGTTTTTCTTTGAATAAATGAATTTTAGAAAGTTCAATTGTTATAAAATTGTTGATAGATGACTTTTGAATTTTGAAGCGTGAATTTGAGAATTGATTAGAATTGGTGCTTATTGTCAATTTTGTTGGTTTTCCTTGCATTGCCTTTAAACTAGAGAGGAATTGAGCCATCAACTTATTATTCTTTTTGTGTGTAAATATCTTTGATTGATAAATTGCTAGAACTTGCTTTGACATGCATTTTGGGACTACATAAAAATTTCAATTAGGCATCAATATGATTAAGGCAATTAGGTGAACCCATTTTGGCGTAAATAGACCAACCTTATAATCCAACCTTAGTTAGCCAATTTTGAGCTTATTTTATTTTTTTTGTTTCTTTCTTTTTCACAACACCATTAGCTTGAACCTTGTTGTTTTAACTATTACCCTTGTATTAGGTCAAGAGTATTTTAAGAGCATTTATGATTAAGTGTTGTGTTAAATAAAGCGTGGGGTTAAATTTAGTGGGCTCAAAATTATATATTATTATCTTCTTTAGTTGTAAACCCTAAAAAATAAAATATATATATATAGAAAAATATATATAGAAAATAAAAAAATAAAAAAAATAAATAAATAAATAATAGAAGAAGTTGTTCTTTTTCTTAGGGTAGAAATAAGTTTAGGAATAATCATTGCACAATGTAATAAGTGAGTTCCCTTGAAAAGCTATTTGATGTCAAGGGGTAGAAGGTGTTTTGAGACTGATGGGTTATACATACGATCAATTACTTCATTCTTGAAGTGCTCTTGAACTTAATAAAGAAGCTCACATTTCCTAGATGTCATGCCTTTACCTTAGCCCCACTACAACCCAATGAAAGACCTTATGGTTGATGCTTGATTATAATTAGGTGGTGGAGATTTGATTGATAACTAAGCCTATGGCGATAATCTTTCATTGATTGTTATGAGTGTAAACACTATCATGATCAAACACATTTAAGAGTTGGTGAGGCAGTTACAACATTAGTTATGCATGGAAAGCCACTAAATTGCATGAGTATCGATTTTGTTTGATTTGATATTGATTACGGATTTAGGGAAAGGGAAGTCTTGAAACATCCTTATAACTCTTGAGCTTAACTAAATTTTTCTTGCTTAGTTTGTTTTGATTTTGACTTTGCTTGGGGACAAGCGAAGAATTAAGTGTGGGGTAATTGTTATGATCATTTTTATATGTGTTTTTAGGATAATTTTATTTGCTTTTTAGTTATTTTTCTAATATGTGTGTTCAAGTTTACTTGAAGTTTGATGATGTAGATGAAAATGTGCAAAATGGAGCTAAATTCACTTGATGAAGTTATTTTGGAAGGAAAAATATTGAACACAACAAAGATGGTTCAAGCTTGGCCATGTCTCCTCCATTAAAAGAATTATAAAGTTTAGGCAGTACTTGACACACTCACATGACATGGCCAAATCACTTGAAGCTTGGCCATGTCTGCTCATCTTGGCCATGTCTTTGCCCATGTCTGATCGTCTTGGCCATGTCGCTTGAAGCTTGGCCATGTCTCATTGTCTTGGCCATGTTTCATCCTAAGAAAATAAAATCATATGAAAATGGAAGCAGTGTTGAACACAAGCACCATCTTGGTCATGTCTCTACCCATGTCTAATCATCTTGGCCATGTTGGTTGAAGCTTAGCCATGTCGCTGACCATGTCACACCTGAAGCTTGGCCATGTAACTGACCATGTCACACCTGAAGGAAGCAAAACATACATTCAAGCAGTAAAGGACACTGTAGACCCTTAATTTTTGACCCAGTCCGATCCAATATATTTAATTAGTCCAAAATAATTTTTGTGTTGTCCAATATATTTTAATTAGTCCAAAATAATTTTTGTTATCTTAATTAAATAATATTTACTTTAGTAACTAATTTTTATTAATAAAAAAATAAATAATAATAATAAACAAAAAAATAAAAATAAAAATCGGCGACGAAAAAAAAATCGTCGCCGAAGAGTTGCAGCCACAGGATTTTCTTGCAGGCGAAATGGCCCGCTGGCCCATTTTGACCGCCGCTACCGCAGCCAGCTACTACAGCTTTTTTGCTAGCGCAATTTTTCCGCTGCAGTTTTTTTTTCAGCAAAATTTTTCGACGCAAATTTTTCGAAACCAAATACAATTAGGTTTTGGTTTCCTTTTCTTAATTAGTGTTAGATTCCGTGAATAACTAAAATTAATCATAAAAATCTTCTATAAACAAGGATTAAAACAACACAAAAAGGATCGAATTTTGGGAGGAGAAATTGGAGACCGAAATTGAAAAGGAAAAACTTAAGAAAAGGAATCAGACTTTAGACAGACTTAGAATTTGGAACAGGGACTTTACAAATTGATCGGAAATTGGGAGGATAAATTGAGACCGAAATTGAGGAGGAAAACTTTGAATTTGAAGAATTCCTTCTGGCAGTGAATCAATCAAACTTATTGAGAGAAGCAAACAAGCAATTTAATTCATCAAAGGCAGCAAAGCTTGTCTTTGTTCTTGTTCATCCAAGAAGTGATTTTTGGTGTAACCAACAAACGAAGGTATGAATTTCTTTATTTATTTTTTCTTCACAGTAGCATAAACCATTTAAATTGTCTATTTTGATTCAAAAACCCTAGAATCTTAATTTATCTTTTCTAAAGCTTAAAAACCTTAATTCGTCTCTTTGTTTTTTAAAATCATAAATTGTTGTTTTTATTGCTTCAAAATTTACCAAAACCCTAATTTGAATCTGTTTCTTTCCAAAAACCCTAAAAAACATCTTTTCTGTTTCTACAAACCTTAAATAGTTTCGTTTATTTTCATAAAGTTTCATAAAATTATCAATTATTTTTTCCAAATTCTAAAATCTAATGCATTCTCCGAAAACCTAATTCTAAAATTCTAAAACCCTAATTCAACTCCAAAACCCTAATTTTTATAAAGCCTAAACTAGCTAACCTAAACCCTAATTTTTCTAAACCCTAATTTTTAAAACCTTAAAACCATATAAATCTAAATGTTATAATTCTACACAGTAAGTGACCGTGAATCATAAATCCAATGTTTTAAAGTGTTTAAACTCTAGTTTCATGATTTCACTTCTCAAACACTAATTTGGTTAATTAAAGAACTTTATCAACCTCTTAAATTGTAAAACTTTGCTCCATGTCAATTCTTTTAAAATTCACAGTAGCTTAAACCCATGAATTCCAAAACCCTAAACACATGAAATAAAGAATCTTAAATAGAAACAGTAGCCCTAATTTAAATCTTTATTTGCTTTATTCAATTTTATATTTGATTATGCTTTGATTTATTTTATATGCTTTAATTTATTTAAGTTCAATGCTTGGTCTATTTAGTTTATCATGGATGGATGTTTATATTATATTGATGTTTAATATCTTTGATGAATGGTTATTTACTTTTATCGATTTATTTAAACTTTCAAATGTTGTAAGAGGTATGTTTCCACTTCGTGGGTACCTCATTAGTTAAATATTATGTAATTTAAATTGCTTTTCTATATTAGAACCAATGTAAAGGACATGTTTCTACCTTTCGGTGGGTGTCCTATTTAGGCATGGATTATGTAAGGGCATGTTTCCATCTTCGGATGGGTGTCCATTTATTTGTTTTACTTGGACATTGTTTTGATTTTCAATATATCGATGCTTTATTTTAATTATTGTGTGTAATATGGATAATATTGTTATCTTTAAGAATTTTATAATATTAAGACCTGTAAAGGAGGCCGGTTCCAATGAACCGGGCGTTGTGGGGGTGCTGGGCCATTTCTTACCTTTCCCACACGTACCCAACTTTTCGAACCTATTAAGGGGTTAGGGATTCCTTAGGAATCGAGTCATCCACCCCTTTCTTTTTCCTGACCCGTCCGGGTGGCGACTCCATTTTCTCTAGACTTAGGTCCGTGTTCTCTAAGGCCCTGAGCCTAAACAGTGCCAAAGTCGCAAGAACCATTCCATAAGGAGTGGGGGCGAAAATCCCCGCTCATAGTGGCGACTCCACTGGGGATAAGAGAAGTTGATTCCGTTGGTCTTTATATTATTCTATTATTTCTTATAATGATATTATTCATTGCATCATATTAGATTGCATTGTGTGCGTGAGTTAAGATGCTCGTGTTACCCGTGTTATTTTATGTAAGGGATACCATACTTTCACTCAGGGTATGGAGATCGAGCATGGCATAACCACTCATAGCCTCATACCACTTGGTATATATTTGCTATGGGAACCTAAGCCTTTTAATCCAAAGACTAAAGCTCATGTAATTGGCCTAGTTACTTTCCTTAGGTTTTACCCCAAATGCATGTTGTTTGACTATGGTTAATTTATCTTGGCTTAAATCATGGCTTCTTTTGTTTATTCTTTTTCTAATATGACCTAAGTACATTGCAAGCTCAAAATAAATTTTTTGTTTAAAGTCTAAAAGACCAAAGCTATTTTTAAAACTTTTCAAGATGGTCTTCAGACATAAGATTTTTTTAAAAACAAATCAAAAAATTCCTTTGCTCATGGCCCAAATACTAAGCCAAAATCCATTTTTCTAAAATATTTTTACAATGGGCTTAGAAACAAAATTATTTCCATTCAACCTTTTCTCACAAAGAGCTTGCAAATTATTTAGGTCAATTATGAAATACAAAAAATCAATTGTGAGCCTAGTTTATACTAAGAATAATTAATAATGGGCTTGTTTTTGGCATGAATCATTAGTTACTTTTTCAAGTGAGAAATCTATTTATAATAAACCTCTTAATTTAGTTTTAATCTAATATAGCATAAAAGCTACATTAGTTGGTTAAATGGGTTAAAACCTAATTAATGGGAATTATCATAAGTTGATTTTCATTTTTGAAAATATAACTATTGGTTGAAATGTCCGGAGGAATTATTCGAAAACAAGATGCCCCATGTTAATATTTTGTTAACCATATACCTAGGAAAAGAGACTCGCCATTCATGTGTGGATGTTATAAGGTTGGAAGGAACGTCCTATTTGTCCTTGTTTGTCTATTGTTTGTGCATACATGCATACATTTGCATCTCATATCATTTCTAGCTCACAGCCCTGGATTACGATAGTTCAAAAGCTTATGACAATCTGACCTACGCCGGAGATGAAATATCTAGCAACGACTCAATCACTTGCTCACCAAAAACAATGGATCCCGAACAAATTCAAAGAATGGCGGATGAAGCCCTCAATGCCAAAATGGAAGAAATAAAAGAGGCCCTAGCTGAGACCATGAAAAACCAATTGACTGCAATTTTAGAAAATCATGTTGAAGCATCTGCTAGCACAAAGAAAGTTGAGGGGAAGGCTAAAGTTGATGAAGTGATCATTGATAATAATTGGGCTCAATACTACCAAGATCTTCAAGACAAAAAGGAGCCGAAGGTTGTGGAGAAGGCAACTATTGAAAAAATTGAGACATCTGATGTTGAGAAAATGATTGCTAATTTAGAAAAGAAATTTGAGAAAAAATTGAAAACCGAAGAAATGTCTGAAGTCTATAAATTATTTGAGCTAGATGAAGAAGTTTCATACAAATTCAAGATGCCATCTTTTGCGAAGTTTGATAGAATCAGAAATCCTCATCTCCATGTGAAGCAGTATATCACTGCTATGCAGTCTGCTCGAGCTACTAAGGCTCAAACTCTAAGGTACTTTATGCTCTCATTGGACCCTGTTGTCTAAAATTGGTTTAATACCTTAGATGAAGGAACACAAAAGAGTTGGGATTTTCTATACAAGGCCTTCATCCAACAATATGGATACAATGTTGAAATGGAAGTTACCTTAATGGAAGTCGAGTCCATTAGACAACGACCAAATGAAAATTTTGTGGACTATGTGAAGAGATGGAGAAACAAGGCTGCTTTGCTCAAGAAGAGGCCCGATGAATCTGATCAAATAAGGATGATTGTGAGAGGGGTGTTTCCTAGTCTCCATTAAAGGATGTCTCACACCCTTATAAGGGATTTTAAAGATCTTCTCCAAGCTAGTCTACAAATTGAAGAGTGGGAAAGGGAGAAAAATCGCTTTTCAATAAGAAGGAATGAGAAAGGGAATTATCAGCCTAGCAATCAAAGCACGCAAAAAGAAGTTGATGTCAATACAACTAGTCAAGCAAATAGAAGACAATTTTCAAAATTAGGGAAGCCACTGTCTTGGGTTCTTAATAACCTACAAAAGAAGGGATTATTACAACCCTTGACTCCTTGTCCTTTGCCTAATCCTCTTCCACCTAACTTTGATACTAATACATTTTGTCAATTCCATTAAAGGCCTGGACACGAAACAGACAATTGCATGAAGTTTAGGCATGAGATCCAGAATTTAATTGATAGTGGTAAGCTATCGGAGCCGAACAAGCCCAATACCAAGAACAATCTTTTGCCTAAGTTTGGAAGAGTACCTTAACCGGAAACCTTCATGGTGGGAAAAGGATTAGAAGAGGATTTTGTTTTATCATCCTTTCAAGATGGGGATATTAAAGATATGAAAGGAAAAGAAGTTTAACTCAATAAACTTTCCTTAGCTTAAATGTTGCTTTTCAAATTTTGCTTTAATATTTAATTAGAACAATCGTGTTTTTCAAATTTGTTTGAATAAATTACTTTTATCAAAAATTTTGTTGGTCTTTGTTCATTTTGGTGCTCAACCAATGAGGAATCTAGCTTGATAATTCATGAATTAATATATTTATGCATCATGACTTGAATGACCTCACTAGATGAGGGAAATGCTCTATAGCATTGAGTTGTGTATGCTTACTTAGAGAGGACTCCTGCATAATTACCTTTGTCTAGGTTTTAGTCAGTCTTAGAATATGCATTGACAAACTTTCGAGGCGAAATTGAACTCTACTTATTTAAGGGAGAGATGATCTAGGCATTGTTTAAAGAGCCAACAACTAGTATCCACCCTATTGAATGTCAATCCCTAGTTGTCCCTTTGAGACTTCATAAAATTTTAGCTTTCTTTTCATTGGCTCAAAAACCCCAATAATCTACCCTGAGCTGTTGTGATACTTTTGACAAGTCTTTTGATCACTAAGATGAAGAGGCAAGAATATCAAAGAAAGAAATGAATACCATGAAGATAGTTGAAGTTCTCAAGACCATAAGAGTGGTTGAAGTTCTCAATACCATAAGTGTAGTTGAAGTTTTCTTAGTATTTTTAATATATCAAGAAAACATTAGAGTAACAAATGATTTATCCCTGTTAAAGAAGATTTATGTTACTCCACTCATCCATTATTGGAAGCCCAAGTTGGTACAAACAAGATAACTCTTTTAGAGCTAGAACAAAAAAAAAACAAAAAAGAAATAAACAAAAAGAAGAAGAAGAAAAAGAAAAGAAAAAAAAAGAAGAAAAAAGGAAAAGAGATGTGAATACTCGAATTTTGAGGCTTGGAAAGCTGATTTCTCCAGACCGCAAAATGCCGACTAAGACTGGGTGACTTTGGAAAAGTTCACCGGAAATATATCTATATGGTACTTGAAATGTCCGGGACGACACGTGGATCATAGAAATGGTCTCGGAATATTTTTTCGAGGTCCGTATCACCCAAAAAATCAGTTTGAGCGGAAATCGTGAGAGCTGATGTGTTTTTTTGGAGGCCGAACCGCCACGTGCAGCGGTCTAACAGCCGTGCACGGCGGTTCAACCGCCGCGGTCTGCATGGCGGTCCAACCGTCGCGTACGGCGGTTCGACCGCTGAATTTTTTTTTTTGGCAAGCTAACCGCTGGGACCAGCGGTTCAACAGCCTTCCAGGTCCGAATTTGGTCTATTTTCACTATAAATAGCACCCAGAATGGTCAGAAAAGAGGGTCGGCTTCGTGTTGACGAGCTCCCTACCTTTCTATACGCTTAGGCGCTTCTCTTCTACTCTTCTTTGCATAAATCTAACCTTGTACTGCAGGAATCAAGAATCATAATCCAAGGTCCAAGAAAACAAGATCTGGAGCTTCGAAGTGGGAAAATCCTAAGCCAGGTAATATTCTAATTCATTCTTTGTCAATTCAAGCATGTAATAAGCATTACACTTTCTTCTTAATTCTTTTTGGTCAAAGACCTAATCCTTTTAGGTCTAAGGCCTAATTAACTAATCAATCAATCTCAATTCAAGCATGTCATAAGCATTACACTTTCTTCTTAATTCTTTTTGGTCAAAGACCTAATCCTTTTAGGTCTAAGGCCTAACTAATCAATCAATCTTTCGGCATTAAGCCATGAATCAATCAACCTTTTTGGCCAAAGGCCTAAAATTTGCATCCTTTTGGTACAAAGTACCTAAATTTCACAATTTTGCACTAAGTGCTAATTAAATCTCACAATGCACAAAGCATACACACACACATGCATGAAGCATAATTCTTATCGCCTTTGAATAGGCACTATCGAACTACATGGGCTTTGATCTCCCATTCAAACGGGGGTATGTAGGCATATTTTGAGATTCACCTCAAATAGCAAGTCCACAATCCACTAACAATTTGTTCGTCCTTTTCCTTGTTTTTTTAGGTTTGTTTCCTTTTTGCAAGTTAATCAAATGCATGACATAGTCCCCGAATCCTCCTTGGGTTCGTAGATTAGAAACCTTTACATTGGATGCATTATTGGAGTCAAACAAGGGTTTTCTTAGTTTTACCCTTTGAACAAAAAAAAACTGAGTAGCGACTCCCAACAACAAGTGAATGTTCATTCGAATCCTTTTCGGGTGGAATTATAGGTTCACAATTTGGCGACTCCATTGGGGATTTCCTAGTAGACCACAATTGCTTATTTGACTAACTTGCCCCTCTTTAGGGTACTTGTATTTGTTTTGTAGGGTACCTTAGCAATGTTTATCCTTTCTTTAAGGATATTGGAATTGAAGATTAATAAAAGGAATCTTTTTCCTTTGATGGATCCCTTGTTTGATTAATTGTGCATTTGTTTTGTCATTCAGAGAATCTTTTTCTCTTGCATTATATGGGGGAATTCTTTTCCTCCATTGTATAAAAAATTTTTTCAAATGAATTTCTTCTCTTTCTGTTCAAAGTTCTGAGTCTGGATAGCAAGTAGCGCTGACCGGCAGGTCTCCTTGATTATGCCGGCAGATAGCCAAAGCGTCCTCCCTGTTACCGCAAACCATTCCAATCCTTTTGGAATGGCCCACGAGTGTATCGTACACTTTGACCCACGCGAAACTCCTTGTTTCACATGTGGCAGGTATATCTTACTCAAGGTTCAAGGGTCCCTATTATAAGCCCATTCTCTATTTTCATTCAACAATAGAACCCTCCCTTAGGTTGTATGTACCCAATGATAGTGCCACATTCCATTAAAATGAATTATGATGTGATGAGGTGCATTAATGCAACATAACAACATGGTTTTGGGGAAAACCTTTTGATATATACAAGTGGACTAAGAGTCTTCCTACCCTACACACTACCCTAATCCTTTACCCTTAACCCTTGCAGGTACCCACCATCCGTGTGCCTTCACCTACATAAACTACACCAACTCCAACTGAGCAATCACCCACAAGTTCTACTACCCCAACTTCACCAACTACTCCAATTGCTGAAATGGCTACTATTGAACAGATTAAGGCCTTGCTAGATGGATAGGTTAGGGAGATTGAAGCTAGGATGCAAGAAAGAATTGATGAAGCTTTGACTGCCCAAAGGGTAGCCATCTTGGCCGACTTGGGAGAGGCTCCAAAGATGACCACTACTCCTGGAAATCTAGGGAAAGAACCTATTGTGGGGCAAACTAGTACCCCCACGACTGCTCGAAATAATACCCCTGTCATTAATTTGGAGGATCCACCCTCTAAGAATGCTACTGAAACTGATGAACTGAAAAAGAAACTTGAATTGCTTGAAAGGTCAATCACTGCCATGAAAACTCATAAAGAGGTGGTAGACATGGATTCCTTATCCTTGTTTCCCCAAGCTAGATTGCCTCCAAAATTCAAAATGCCGGGGATGGACAGATTTGATGGGACTACTTGCCCTAAAACCCACCTGAAGATGTATGTGGGGGCCTTAAGCCCTTGGGGCTTAAATGATGAGCTCTTTGCTCAACTATTCCAACAATCCTTGACTGGTGCTACCCTTAAATGGTTTGTAAGCCTGGATCGTGCCAAGATCAAGACCTGGGAAGACATCTGCAATGCATTTAACACTCAATACCACTACAATATTGAGGTGGACGTCACTAAAAGGGAGCTTGAGACTACCAAGCAGAACAACAATGAACCCTTCTCCTCGTTCCTTACGAGGTGGAGGGTAAAGGCCGCCCAAATGATCAATCGCCCTTCAGAACAGGAGTAAATTGATATCATAATCAAGAATTTAAGGCCTACATATCAAGCTCAACTGCAAACCCAATACCTGCCTACTTTCAAATCGATCATTGTGACTGCAACCAAGGTAGAGGATTTGATACAATTGGGTAAGATAGTAGATGAGGGAGCTACTTTGAAGTACAAGAAACAAGGCCAAGCTGCTTCCTCAAGCAAGGTCAATGAAGTGGCCAATATTGCCCCTGCGAATCCTTTACGTGTGGGCAATCTTGGGCAGAGAAATCAGCCAAGAAGACAATATACCGACCTTAGGATGCCCCTTCATCTGGTGTTTAAAAAGGCCATGGAAGGAAAGTACTTGATGTAACACCCCCATATCCAATGCACACACACTACAACCACAACAATGTAGCATAAGTGCACCAAACATAGGGATGCTACGGTTCTCTTAACATTCAAAACACTTTAAAACTTGATACAATACCCTTATCATTATACATTATAGAAAAGTAGATCATTTACTTATAAAACAAAACATATTAGTTATATATATACACTTAAATATTACACAGCGGAAGTTATAAAATATGTACATATTTACGTATTAAACATTTCTTTACAAAATATAAAGAAATATACATGATTGGCAAGTTTGCTCTGATCTTTAAACTCCCAAAATGGATTCTTCAAGGTCTACTCTCACTTGGTCTTGATGAATTCTCGGGTTCAACTCTATCAACTCTATTACCTGCGCGATTAAACACTATCGCGCTAAGCCAAGGGCTTAGTAAGATAAAACATGCAATGGATATGCTTTAAGGCAATACAATGTCAATTCTAATTCATATCATATATGTAACAACATAGATGCAAAGCTAACAACATCCCTTTACATTTTATAACCAACATACATATATGCATATCACATTTCAACATCATTGCATATACTTCATTATTTAATCATTTAATCATCCATAAACAACAATAAACAAATCATGACTCTCATTAAACAAAGACAAGCATTGGGCCCAAGACACACTAATATGCAATTCAATTTTCAGAGTTAATGCTTTGGTTTTATGATCACATTTATCAATCTCATATACCCAACTAGGCTTCAAGGATTAAGTTCAACCAAGCTTCAAGGGGAGCAAAGCATGCTAAGCTTCAACCCAACTTGGCTTCAAGAACTAACCCAACCTAGCTTCAAGGGTGGTAACATCTCAATTAGGCTTCAAGGATTCAATCCAACCTAACTTCAAGAGATTGTTACACTTATTAGGCATGCCACCAACAACCAACTCTGAAAATGGAATAACACATTAGCCACACAATTCATTTATTATTCAATTATCATTTTCATTCTCAATTCTTAACATCATTTAGGCAAACATGCCTTATTTCTTTCAATCACATCATCATAGCCAATAACAATGGCTTCACATTTCATTTCACAATATAACACTTCATTATTCAAGTGTATATTTTTCTCATCCATGATCACATTATATCTCACATAGCATCATTCATAAATATCAACATTTCATTCCACATTACTCATGAAACACATTACCATTCACAATGCATAACATAACATTGTTCAATCTCAACAATGCAAGAACAATTTATATTATTCATAGCTTTAGGATCATCCACAAGTGTTTGATTAAGTCATTCCTTGGTTTAAGTATGTTTAAAATGTTTATGTTTAGGTTTAGAGACCAAACTACCTTTGAAGAATCCAAACCATGCAAAAAGAGAACCAAGAAATCAAACAATATCCAACTCATTTGAGGGACACGCCCAGCCCACTTGAGGAACACGGCCGTGTCTTTAAAAATAAAAGAGGCAGTAGCCAACACAAATAAATGACACGGGCGTGTCTCTTCATGGCTTCTGGCCGTGTCACCCATGCACATAACCTTAACTAAAACCAACACTTTCTCAATTGCACTCAAACACAATATTCATCATATAACATGTTTCAAATGAACATAATCAATGTTCTAAACACATATTCACCACAAGAATTACTTCACAACACATTAATATAACAATTAAACACACATCATCTCAAAACACTAAAATCACCATCCTTCTCCACCTTTCAAAATCAACATTTACCACTTCCAACAACTACACCTATTTAAACTATTAACTTAAAACCAATTTAACACTTGAGAACAAATCATAAACACATCTCATCATCAAATCATCAAACCCTAATTAACTTCCCATACCACTTCAAAAGAATGAAAGAAATCAAAGGGAAGATCTTACCTTAGTTAAAAACTTCTTGAATCAACACTTGAACACTTAATCTTCCTTCAATTTTGAACTCAACTCATCAAGAACCTCTCTTCACCTCTTGCTTCCCTTTGTCTATGGAGGAGCCGGCCACTTCATGAAAGAAAGAAGAAAATGATGAAGAAACAAAGTCAAATTTTGCTTTTAATCTCCACCAAGTAATCTTATCCAAGCAATTACCAAATTGCCCTTAACCATATAACTAACCTTTTGTCTCATATAAGCCCACATATGTAATTACACACTTAACACAAAAATATCTCTCTTCCTTTGACTCTTCCTTTGACCCATTTATATGTTATATATATCATCATATACACAACATATACCATTCTCTCTAAACCCTATTTTCTTTCCAAAACACATATACACAAGCATTCTCCTCCCAATTTCTTTTCTTAACACATCATATACATTCAATCCAATTTATAACAATAACAACAACAACAATATAACCAAGACTTCTAGGGCATACATGAGGATATTACACTTGAAGCCTTTGGACCCAAGGCCTCCTCCAAACCCATTACCCTCCAATTATAGGGTCAATGAGTACTGTGAATACCACCAAGGAAATGGGCATAGAACAGATGCTTGCTGGACTCTAAAAAACCGCATCCAGGATCTGGTGGATTGTGGTGACATCATTCCTCTCAAGAGCCAACCAAACATTAATACTAACCCTTTGCCCAATCATTCCATCCACATCATCACTGTGGAAGAAGAGCTGTTTGATCCTTTCAAACTTCTCCTGGAGATGAATGAAGTATGTGTGCTGGATCTGAATGACCTCGCTGAAGAGGTCGATGCTTTGACAAGAAGTGGAAGGCAATATCAACCACTCGACTTGGGGGAAGTCCCTAAAACTTCAAGTCACCCCTATAAGAAGATGCCAGAACCAAAGGAAGATCCTGTCCTCGCTCAGCTTAAACTGTAACACCCCCACATCCATTACATGCACACTACAATACCACAATGTAGCATACATGCAATAAACATAGGGATGCTACGGATTTTCTTAACATTCAAAACATTTTATATACTACTATAATCTTTATCATTATATATTATAGAAAAGAAGTCATTAAATTGTAGTATATAATAAATTCAATATATACATACATTTAATTATTACACAACGGAAGTTATAAAATTATTTACATATATGAAAACATTTAAATCTGTATTTACAAATATACATATATTTACATTATAAACAATATTTTACAAAACATAAAGAAGTTATACTTGATTGGCAAGTCTGCTCTGATCTTTAAGTCCAAAATCAACACCTCAATGTCTACTCCCACTAGGTTTCGAAGAGCTCTCCGGTTCAACTCTATCACCTGCGCGATTAACACTATCGCGCTAAGCCAACGGCTTAGTAAGACAAATCATGCTAATGTTATGCTTTAATGCAATGCAATGTTTCATATATGTATTAACAAATCAACATCAATGATACACACTCAATCAATAAAGATCATATTCAACAGACAATTTTCCGTGAATAGTCCGTTTCATCATTTAAGTAATATTAACATTTCATTACATTAGAACATCATTTATGATATACATAAAACCTAGACACCTATGGGCCCATCAAGTATTTAATACGATATTCAGAATTCAGAGTTACTGCTTTGGTTCATAAACACAATTATCAAGCCCGTAGGCAACAAATACATATATATCTCTATCCATGGATAGCGTAACAGACCCAGTCTCTTGGATCATCAACTCATCTAACTTGAGGAGATCCTCAACCCGGCAAGACTGTTACAAATCAAATATCTCATAATATCAATTATCATTGTGTAACAGACCCAGTCTCTTGGACCTCAATTCAATTCAATTTGAAGAGATCCTCAACCCGGCAAGACTGTTACCTTTCATTAAATAGGCATGCCTCCAAAAACCAGAACTCTGAAACTGAATATCATATTAAGCATACACTTATTTCTTTATTCTCTTTATCAAACTCTTTCTCAATCTTCCTCATCAATTAGGCAAATATGCCATACATCATTCAATTGTATCATCATAGCCAATCACAATTGCTTTACATCACATTTCAAATCACATTACAATACTTCATCTTTCAAATACACCATCATATCCTCAACATATCCATCACATTATACATATAGCATTATTGATATAAACATAACAAAACACATTACTCATCACATAAGTCACAATACATGAAATATCACATAGTATCATATGCATTACCATTATCATCATATATATGATCAATCTCAACTTCATATGCATCATCAATGCAATGTCACATGTATGCATCAACACAAGATTTGTACTTACCTCAATCACAAGTCACACAACTCTAAACACCTTCCTTCTTGCAAAGTTCTTCACTTCACAAATTAGGGCAAAACACCTTCTATCAAACCCTAATCCAAAGAATGATACAATCCATCAATTCCAATACCATTTAATCACTTAATAACTTCATCTTAAACCTTAAATCACAAAATTACACTTCAACATCATTCATTATAGACCACGGTCGTGGCCACCATAACCACCACGGGCGTGGGGTACAAAACAATTCTGCCACTCAAGCTTCCATCCTCCACGGCCATGGCACCAAAAGCCTACCAATGGCCACGGCCATGGCCAATCAAGGCCACGGGCGTGGCATCCAGAAGGCTACTGCCCTCGGCCAAAATCCCATTTCCAAGTCCAAAATTCCAACAAACACCAACCACAAGAAGATCTTTGAAAATAATGAAGCAAACACAAGGAAAACATCATGTAACACTTCAAAACCCTAAAACAATATCAACTCCAACACTTCCAACAACAACACCTCTTAAACTTCTTCACTTAAAATCAAAAACAACATTTAAAAACTCATTACAAACACATTTAATCATCATCTCAACAAACCAAAAATTCATTTCCAACTCCACTTCAAAAGAACAAAAGAAAATCAAGAGAAAGGACTTACCAAAGTTGATGAATTTCACAAATCTTCCACTTAATTCCTTGAATCTCCTATCAAATTGAGTTTAGAACTTCAAGCCCTCTCTAGCTCTTTCTCTTCTTCAATGGCCGGCACACACATGAGAAAAGACAAGAAAATAAACTCAAGTCAACCACTTCTTCTTCTTTTAATCTCCACCATGCAATTCCTACAAGGAAAATTACCAAAACACCCTTAACCATTTGTTCTAACTTTTGTCCCTTGCATGCCCATATATGTAATTTCACATATCCCATAAAAATATCTCTCTAAACCCTATTTTCTTTCCTAAAACACATATACATAACCATTCTCTTCTAAAATTCTTTTCTTCTCACATAACATATACATTCAATCCAATTTAAAACAACAACAACAACATAGTCAAAACTTCTAGGGCATACATGAGGATATTACATAAACAAACTCAAGCTAAGGTGTCAATTTGGGAGCTCCTTGCTTCCTCATTCCCACACCGTCAGGCTCTCAGCAAAGCCTTGAGTCAACTCGATACATCAGTAGACACAAGCCCAGAGGCTTTGGTGGCCACTTTGACCCAATCAACCAAGGCATTGAGTATCCGGTTTTCTGATGTAGACCTACCAGAAGATGGCAGGAAACACAATGATGCTCTATACATCACCTTACAAACTAGGGGAAAGATTGTGCCCATGGTTCTTGTTGATAATGGGTCAGCCTTAAATGTATGTCCTTTGAAAGTAGCAAGCTGTCTGGGATTGGAGGCTACAGATCTTACACCTTCTAATCAAATTGTTAAAGCATATGATAACACACGAAGAGAAATTTTAGGTGTTGCTACTCTGGAAATTGCTATTGGACTGATAAAAATGGGAGTGCCATTCCAAGTCATTGATGTACCCACGAGCTTTAATCTCCTCCTTGGAAGGCCGTGGATTCATCAAAATAATGCTGTCCCTTCTTCATTACATCAAAAACTTAAGTTCCCTTTTGAAGGAAAAATCATCACTATCAAAGGAGACACATGTGAAATCAACAAGAAAACCACAGATTAGTCCCTCTTTGAGGTTGTTCCTGGTGAAACTGCTATAGCATTGATTGGGTTCCATTATGACACTGTTCAAAGCATTGAAGGAGAAAGGCCCAAAGGGCCATTCATTCTATATGACTTTGGGGAGGTCCAAGTCAATTGCCTGGTAGGAATGATGCTAAGGGTAGGGCTACTACCCGGAATGGAAATGATAAGGTCTGGGAGGAAATTATCCATAGTGCGGCCATGGGAAGAACCTGAGAATAAGGGAACTTTTGGCTTGGGGTACAAACCCACAGATGAGGGGATATAAGAATTTGAGCATGGGAAGAAGAAAAAGAAGACTTGGTGGGCAAACAGCCTCAAAATGCGCCCTTACTTTAGAACTCTGAACGGTCACTTCTGCAAGCCTGGAAAATCAGTTCCTTACTGTGGTTTCCAGAAGCCATTCTATTCTCCCAAGACTGGAAAGAAGCTACCGGGTTTTGAGATGTTCACTGATGTTTTGACCATAAAGGAAGAAGAGCCAAAACCTATAATTGACTCACAAGTGGAGGATTTCATGCAGCCTAGTCTCTTTGATGAGGTTGCTATGATAATCAATTTCGAAGACAAAAGGGACTTCACAAAGCTTATCAAGACAACAGATGGACCGCTGACAAACTGGTACGCCGAGGAGGGACAAGCTACTATAGTCAAACCTAGTCCTGTGTCACACCCTGAACCTGAGTCTTGTACTGAGTCAAATCCTGAGTAAAACACCGAGTCAGAGTCTAGTTTTGAGTCTTCTATAGCTTCAGATTTAGAGCACCCTAATGTCAAATTTAATGTAACCTTGGAGAATGACTCCGCCATTATCAATAAAACTGTTCAAATTCTTGGTTACCCTGTGTCTTTTGCTTTCCAAGTATTATCTAGCAAAAATGAAATAAAAGAAATAAATGAAATAAATGAAAAGATAATAATTGGCAAAGAAAATGAATATACATACATTGCATGTGATTGTGTGAATAAAGAACAAGTTGTTGAGTCCATCAGAAAGTATGCCGACTGCTTCATGTGGAAGACAAGTGATGTCACAAGAATAGACCTAGCCATAGCAGTTCATAAGATTCCGCTATACCCAGATGCAAAGCCAGTTAAGCAGAAGTTGAGAAGAATGAAGCCAGAATGGTCTTTGAAAATTAAAGAAGAGATTGCCAAGCAACTGGATAATAGGTTTATAGAACCAATTGCCTACCCTTCCTGGTTAGCAAACATTGTGCCGGTCCCGAAGAAAGACAGAAAGGTCAGGATGTGTGTTGACTACAGAGATTTGAATAAGGCTTGTCCCAAGGATGATTTCCCACTACCACACATCGATTTGCTAATAGACAGGATGGCTGGGCATATGATGGTTTCCATGACTGACCTTGCGGTTGGGTACAATCAGATCATGGTGCACCCACCAGACAAAGAGAAGACAGCTTTCATTACAGAATGGGGCACTTTCTGCTACAGGGTTATGCCTTTTGGATTGATAAATGCAGGGGCTACCTACCAAAGGATGGCAACAACAGTCTTTCATGACATGATTCACAAAGAAGTAGAAGTGTATGTTGACGATATGATTGTCAAGTCAAAATCTCCAGAAGAGCACGTTGAAGCACTTGAGAAGTTTTTCCTTAGACTTCGCAAGTACAATTTGAAGCTTAATCCTGCAAAGTGCCTCTTTGGTGCAACATCAGGCTTATTTTTGGGATATTTGGTCAGCAAGAAAGGAATAGAAATTGATCCAGCAAAGTCAAAGGCTATTCTGGAAATGCCTCCACCAAGAACAGAAAAGGAGATTCGAGGTTTGCTAGGTAGATTACAGTATATCAGTCGATTCATATCGCAGTTGGCAGAGACTTGCGGTCATATCTTTAAGCTACTATGGAAAGGTGCTTCACAAGAATGGAATGAAGACTGCCAGAAGGCCTTTGACAAGATCAAAGAATACTTGTTAAGTCTGCCAATTCTGCAACCTCCCAGAATGGGAAAACCTCTGCTCTTGTATTTGTCTGTAATAGATGAAGCCATGGGTGCAATGCTAGCTCAAGAGGCCAAAGGTACAAAGGTGGAAAATGCAATTTACTACCTCAGCAAAAGGATGATGGACTATGAGTTAAAGTATAACAAGATTGAGAAGTTGTATTTAGCGTTGTATTGGGCTTGCACGAAGTTACAGCACTACTTGTCTTCTTACACTACTTATGTCATCGCAGAACAGAGTCCCTTGAAATTCCTTATGGAGAGGCCTATTTTGGATAGCAAAATGGCAAAGTGGGTGTCAACATTGGCAGCCTTTGACTTAAAATTCATTCAAAGGAAAGCTGTGAAAGGTGGGGCAATAGCTGACCAGTTAACAGAATTACCCGTAAAAGACGAGATGCGAGAAATGAATTTCCCTGACGAAGACCTCTTGAGCGTGGAAAGGAGTGTTTGGGAGATGTACTTTGATGGGGCATCCAATTATCATGGAAATGGAATTGGGGTTGTGTTCAAAACTCCTTGTGGAGAATACATTCCATTTGCAGTTAAACTTGACTTTAGCTGCACAAACAATGAAGCAGAATATGAAGCTTGCATCAATGGGCTTGAAGCCGCCCTGGAATTGGTGATTAAGAACCTAAAGGTCTATGGTGATTCTATTTTAATAGTATCACAAGCTTTAAGGAAATATAAGATAAGAGAAGAGCGTTTGGTTCCTTACCTACAACGCCTTGATTGTATGGCACAACAATTCGATGATCTATCTTTTGAGTATCTCCCAATAGCAAAGAATTAGTTTGCTGATGCCCTGGCTACTTTAGCTTCCATGGTCAATATCAAGGGGGGGAATCATCCATTGAATGTTCAGCTTCAGAAACAACCCGCCCATATAATGCACTTGGCTGATGGTAAGCCATGGTTTTGGGATATCAAGAGTTATCTCAAGGATGGAAGTTATCCGAAGGGATCATCAAAATTTGATCAGAGGACAATAAGACAGCTAGCCACAGGTTACATTCTTAATGGAGATATCCTCTACAAAAGAAGTTGGAATGGGATGCACCTAAGGTGTGTAAATGAAGCAGAGGCTAAGCAAATAATGGAAATGGTACATGGTGGCGAATCAGGACCGCATATGTATGGGATTGCCTTGGCATGAAAAATAGCCAATCTAGGTTATTATTGGTCCACCATGAATACAGACTGTGTGGCATTTGTGCAAGAATGCCATCACTGTCAGGTATTTGCTAAACTGCAGAAGCAACCTCCCGTTGCCCTGAATCCAATCGCTTCTCCATGGCCCTTCGCTACTTGGGGAATAGATATAATTGGCAAAATATATCCAAAAGCCTCAAATGGACATCAGTTTATCTTGGTCGCAGTGGATTACTTCACAAAGTGGGTTGAAGCAGCTTCCTATGCAGAATTAGACGCCAAAAAGGTAGCATAATTTGTCCGAACCAACATCCTTTGTCGGTACGGAACGCCATTTGAGATTATCACTGATAATAGAACTCATTTCCAAGCAGAATTTGCTAAATTCTTAAAAGATAAGAAGATCCAGCATCATACGTCCTCTCCTTATAGACCTAAACAAATGGAGCTGTAGAAGCAGCAAATAAGTCTATAAAGGTGATCATACAAAAAATGATCGAGAAACATAAGGGTTGGCATGAGAAGTTACCACTGGCCTTGTGGGGATATAGGACATCAATTAGAACTCCTACTGGAGCAACCCTGTATTCACTAGTGTACGGAATGGAAGCAGTACTCCCCATTGAACTAGAAGTTCAATCAGCGAGGATAATTCAAGAAAGTTAGATAAATGAAGCTGAATGGATCAGCAATTATCATCATCAGTTGTTGGGTTTGGATGAAAAAAGACTTCAAGCTCTACATCAAATTCAAGGGTACCAAAGGCGAATGGCTAGGCATTTCAACAAAAAGGTCAAAAATCGGAAGTTGGAAGAAGGTTGTTTGGTCCTAAAAGAAATCAGAGCACCTGTTTCAGATCCTCGTGGGAAGTTTCGTCCTCATTGGGCGGGACCCTACATTTTGAAAAAAATACTTTTCGACGGAGCCGTCATTTTAACTGATTTGGATGGGTTAGAATTCACAAATCCATGTAACATGGATCAGTTAAAGAGATATTATGTATAAAGAAGTACTAAAAAAGGAACTACATTAGACCTGATTCTCGCAAACTAATTCGAGATATGTAGGCAGCTCTCCTTGAGCACGGTCTAAATTTTAATAAAAATCATTGATTCATTTTTCTTTTGCCAACATAAAAATAAATAAATAAATAAAAGAAGAAAGAAAAGAAAGAAAAATCCCGCTAAGTCGAAAACCCACAAAGGGCGGCTTAGGCAATAGTGGGGCCCGCTAAGTAGAAAACCAGCAAAGGGCGGCTTAGGCAAGAATGGGTAAGAGCTCGCTAAGTTGAAAATTCGAAAGGACGGCTTAAGCAAAAATTAGAGCAAGTAAATAAAGTAGATAATGCTTGGAAAGCAAATAAAAGAGTCATTCCAAAAAGAGTCATTCATTCCGAAAAGAGTCATTCATTCCAAAAAGAGTCATTCATTCTGAAAAGAGTCATTCATTCCAAAAAGAGTCATTCATTCCATGAAATATCAAACCAATCAAAAGAGTCAAGCCATAAGTCCAAAAACGTCAAATGAACCAAAAAGGTAAAAACAATCCCAAAAAAAAAGAGAGTAGACAATAGAGTCAACCCTAGGGTCTAAATCCTACGCCTCCTACGTGGGGCAGAGTCTTCGGTATCTTCCTTAGCTCCGGAACTCTCTGCAGCATCTATCTTCTCCTCATTAAGAGGAACCACCTCCTCTCCCTCTAGCTCCTGCAGCAATGCATGCCTCCTTGGCTTTTCAATTGGCCAAACTTCGGCTATAAACCAAGTCCTATACTCTGGTGTAGGCTGGACAAGGGAAGGCTCTGCAAAAGGTCTGATCATCTGATGGTTCCTAACCCAAGTTTGAAGAACAGCTCGAGTAACTCCGGGAGTAATAGGGGCAGCAATAGTAAGCCCAACAGGAAGAGGAACCCTCTGATCAATCCCCATCTGGCTAAGGACGCGAGAAGCACTATACCATGTACTGTGAGTGAAACCAAGAAGGTAGACATGGTTATGCATTGCATTTGCCTCCATGAAGTGAGAAATTCTATACCAAGAGATGTACCACAGCAATTCTTCTGGTTCAAGCTCATACAACCAGATAATCCACCTGGTCATAGAAGGAAAAGAAACTTGGATTCTTCTAGTACGATACTGAGAAGGGTTATAAGTCAAGGCATGGGGAGTGGCAACCACTCGGAGATGGTCTCTCAGCCAAACCTAAAAAAAAAAAAAACATCCTTTCTATTTACAAAGGAAAAAAATGAGAAGAAACAAAAGGTATAACAACATTACCTGAAGAATGATCGGAGTAACAATCCAATCTTCAAATCCAAGTGCAGTTCTATCAAGACTCTGAATAGTTTCAGCCAGGATCATACCACCAATGCAGTTAAGTTCTTCCATCTGCCTAATCATGGGGCAAAGCTTTAAATCTCCTAAGCCAGGGTCACGGTTGAAAAGAAACCCAGCTAACAGGCAGAAGATAAAAGCTCTCATCCTATGCTTCAGTTGAATCTCATCTTCAAAATTAGCAGTCAAGAATTCATCAATCAAAGGAAGCAGCATCGCCTTATTCCCATCCACAATCATAGCTTGAGCTTGAGGCCTTGTAAAGTTGAAAAGCCTCTAAAAAGACCCCACATAGCCAATTTGAACCTCATGCCTTACAAGAGGGGCATTTGGGTCACATCCAATAATTGAGCAGAATTCCTCAAAAAGAGGACACATCTCGTCCATCCGGGCACCAAATCTGAAGACGTGAGCTTGGGGATCCCAAAATCTGATACAAGCATGCAAGAAATCCCAATCTATAGCTACGCCTCTAAGAGTAGCAACAGCTTTCAATCCATATCTTCCCATATTGATCCTTTCAACATTATGGAGGCTCTTGGTCCATTCATGCATCACATGGTTAAAAAGAGGGTTCATTGTTGAGGGTCCATATTTCACCTTGCCCAAAATTCTCGTTTCTGACGACCACTGAGCCCATAAATCATTTTTATGGATCCCGGTGGGGGGCAATTGTGAATACTCGAATTTTGAGGCTTGGAAAGCTGATTTCTCCAGACTGCAAAATGCCAACTAAGACTGGGTGACTTTGGAAAAGTTCACCGGAAATATATCGATATGGTACTTGAAATGTCCGGGATGACACGTGGATTGTAGAAATGGTCTCGGAATATTTTTTGGAGGTCCGTAGCACCCGAAAAATCAGTTTGAGCAAAAATCATGCGACCTGATGTGTTTTTTTGGAGGCCAAACCGCCGCGTGCAGCGGTCTAACCGCCATGCACGGCAGTTCAACCGCCGCTGTCTGCACGGCGGTCCAACCGCAGCATACGGCGGTTCGACCGCCGGATTTTTTTTTCTGGCAAGTTAACCGCCGGGACCAGCGGTTCAACCGCCATCCAGGTCCGAATTTGGTCTATTTTCACTATAAATAGCACCCAGAATGGTTAGAAAAGAGGGCCGGCTTCTTGTTGACGAGCTCCCTACCTTTCTATACGCTTAGGCGCTTCTCTTCTACTCTTCTTTGCATAAATCTAACTTTGTGTTGCAGGAATCAAGAATCATAATCCAAGGTCCAAGAAAACAATATCTGGAGCTTTGAAGTGGGAAAATCCTAAGCCAGGTAATATTCTAATTCATCCTTTGTCAATTCAAGCATGTAATAAGCATTACACTTTCTTCTTAATTCTTTTTGGTCAAAGACCTAATCCTTTTAGGTCTAAGGCCTAATTAACTAATCAATCAATCTCAATTCAAGCATGTCATAAGCATTACACTTTCTTCTTAATTCTTTTTGGTCAAAGACCTAATCCCTTTAGGTCTAAGGCCTAATTAACTAATCAATCAATCTTTCGGCATTAAGCCACGAATCAATCAACCTTTTTGGCCAAAGGCCTAAAATTTGCATCCTTTTGGTACAAAGTACCTAAATTTCACAATTTTGCACTAAGTGCTAGTTAAATCTCACAATGCACAAAGCATACACACACATGCATGAAGCATAATTCTTATCGCCTTTGAATAGGCACTATCGAACTACATGGGCTTTGATCTCCCATTTAAACGGGGGTATGTAGGCATATTTTGAGATTCACCTCAAATAGCAAGTCCACAATCCACTAACAATTTGTTCGTCCTTTTCCTTGTTTTTTTAGGTTTGTTTCCTTTTTGCAAGTTAATCAAATGCATGACATAGTCCCCGAATCCTCCTTGGGTTCGTAGATTAGAAACCTTTACATTGGATGCATTATTGGAGTCAAACAAGGGTTTTCTTAGTTTTACCCTTTGAACAAAAAAACTGAGTGGCGACTCCCAACAACAAGTGAATGTTCATTCGAATCCTTTTCGGGTGGAATTAGAGGTTCACAAGAGAAAAGAGAAAAAATAAAACCTAAAAAGGCGGATCAGAAAGCCAACTGAGTTCTCTTTTACCTAAGACAATAAAAGGCTTCCATTTGGTTTATAAGGACATTTTGACTTGAATTGGTCCAACCCAACTAAAGATTCGATCAAAATCAAAGAAAAAGGAGAAAGACCATTCAGTTCTTGAAAGTTTTGTACTTGACAGTCCTACAAGGAAGAAGGACAAAATTATAAAATGCTCAAAGAAAGGAAAGAGTAAGAAAAATAAAAAAGAAAGAAAAGGGAGAAGAAGAAAAGAAACAAGTTTGGGTAACAAACTTTTTGCAAGGGCAAAAACTGACCTAATCAAGATCCAGATTAATGCCAAGAAGATAGAAGGAATTTGGAGTCTAGCAAGATTGCCTCCAAGCTGCCTAAAATTCAAACAAGAAATTTATAATGTGAGGGTTTGTCCATTGTGTCACATCAGCTCCTATTTCAAAATGGCCTTCATTTAAACCTGTGTCCCTTATAGACCCCATTTCAAGCCTATCAAAGACCTGTTGATCTCTCTTGGTATGTAGAGTCTATTAGTGGAGATAGTTTGGATAAGCATACATATGAGATAGACCATATTCAAACTCAATGAGACCTTTGGCCAAGTAATGTGTATGTGCCTATCAGAAGTGCAACAATTCTTGCTTAAATAGAAATGATTCCCGAGTTTAGTACGATAGCTAGGGTTGTCATGTTATAGATATGTTAATTTGGAAAAATCAAGTCATGAGGTACTTTGACATTAATTTGGCAAAGCCAACATTTGATTTCAAAATTAAAATTCAAAAAAATCAAAAAATAAAAAAAATGTTTTGTCATACAAAGCCTTCAAGTTAAGGGAAGTATGTTGAACCTCCAAAGGACACATTGGGCAAAGGAAATGATTATTGGCAAGGTCATGAAGAAGCTATCAACTGACATGCTGAGACATAGTTTGAAATAGATGAATCCCTAACTCTGCTGCTTGGGGTCTTCATTATTCATATTTTCAACATCTTGAAGATAAAAGCAATAAGTGCAAAGCTTTCTATCATTCCAATGCAAGACTTGAACGAGCATCGAAAAGTAGTAAATGAGAATACTTCTGCCGATCACCTCGGTCTGCGAGTCAATGAAACCACTATGAGTATTATCATACATACATGAGCATATCATATCGCACTTTCTTGTCTTGTGTTGTCTATTCCTTGTAAAAATGAACAGCAAATATCTTGCGAAGTAAAGAATCAAAAGAAGATATTGAATCAAGGGGACGTGGAAAGCTCATTTGCTTGTGGAAGCTCCAGTCATTTTGCAAAAGAATAAATACGTGCTTGTGCGACGAACTAGACGACAAAAACATCAATCAGAGCCCGCATAGAAAAATCATGGGTTTGAGCCCACACAGGGGGCAAAGTTTCTCCTTTTTCAATTTTTTGAGTCTATATATAAAATATTTTCAAACTCACTTACAAATATTTCGCCACACAGGGGGCAGGAGAAGATATGAGAGCCAACTAAAAATAGCTGAATTTTTGCAAAAAGGAAGAACATAAGAGTGGAACCTTAGAACTATCAAAAGAATGAAGATGCAAAAGACAAATGATCAGTTCAACTAAAAGAGCTGAAGCCAGGGTAAAGACCCGACCTCCAATGGATAAAGATCCATGTTCCAAGTGTGAAGACCCGATCTCAAAGGATGAAGATCCATTTTCAAGGGTGAAAGCCTGATCTCAAAGGATGAAGATCCATTTTGAGGGTGAAGAACCACGATGCATAGAACAACCAGAGCAGTCAGACTTCTCAATTGATAAAAAGGTCAGTCAAACCCAATCTCGGGTCCAAGTACCCATTCTCGGGTCCAAGTACCCATTCTCGGGTCCAAGTACCCAAATCAAATCAATCTCGGGTCCAAGTACCCAATCCTGGGTCCAAGTACCCAAATTCAATCCAATCTCAGGTCCAAGTACCCAAATTCAATCCAATCTCGGGTCCAAGTACCCAAATCAAATCAATCTTGGGTCCAAGTACCCAAATTCAATCCAATCTCGAGTCCAAGTACCCAATCTCGGGTCCAAATATGCATTCTTGGGTCCAAGCACCCAAATCAAAATCAATCTCGGGTCTAAGTACCCAATCTCAGGTCCAAGTACCCAAATCAAATCAATCTTGGGTCCAAGTACCCAAATTCAATCCAATCTTGGGTCCAAGTACCCAATCTCGAGTCCAAGTACCCAAATCAAATCAATCTTGGGTCCAAGTATCCAAACTCGGGTCCAAGTACCCAAATTCAATCCAATCTTGGGTCCAAGTATCCAATCTCAGGTCCAATTACCCAAATCAAATCAATCTCAGGTCCAAGTACCCAAATTCAATCCAATCTCGGGTCCAAGTACCCAATCTCGGATTTAGGTACCCAAATCAAATCAATCTCGGGTCCAAATACCCAAATCAAATCAATCTCGGTCCAAGTACCCAATCCTGGGTCCAAATACCCAAATTTAACCCAATCTCGGGTCCAAGTACCAAAATCAAGTTCAGTCTCGGGTCCAAGTATCCAAAACAAATTCAAAAAACCTCAACCATTTCAAAAATTAAGTCTTATTGCTTTTCACTCTCTTTCACTAAAGTTTCAGATCATTCAAGCAAGGGGCAAACTATAGACCCTTAATTTTTGACCCAGTCCAATCCAATATATTTTAATTAGTCCAAAATAATTTTTGTGTTGTCCAATATATTTTAATTAGTCCAAAATAATTTTTGTTATCTTAATTAAATAATATTTGCTTTAGTATCTAATTTTTATTAATAAAAAAATAAAAAATAATAATATAAACAAAAAAATAAAAATAAAAATAAAAATCGACAACAAAAAAATCGACGACGAAAAAAAATCGTCGCCGAAAGTTGCGGCGAAATGGCTATAGCAATACCGCAAGTGCACGGGTCGCCCAAGTAATATAGTAGTGAATGAGTTATCGTTCCACTGGGGACAAGGCCAAGTACTAGTTCAAACCTTAACCGTTGTTTAGCAAATTAATAGTTGAGTGATGCTTTGTAATTAAAAACAACTAATTTAATAACTGGAAGTAAGGGGAAATTAAATGTTATGCAAAAAGGATTGATAATAACAAAACTATCCAGATATTGAATCCCCCTAGCCTCAATGATATTTATGAACAATCAATTCAGTTAAATCATTCAATAGAGTTGAGTTGGCATTCCTCTAAATTAGACTAAAACCTCTCTCGAGTGAATTAATCCCTAATCACTAAGTAGAGTGCCGGAATCTCTTCTCAAACACAATTAAATAGGTCATGCATTAAGAACAAGGAACTATAAACCAAAGGATCTTGTAAGTCTATCTCTAGCACCCCAATCAATCCTCAACCCTTATGAGTAATCAATTCATATCAAGCTTTCTCAAGTCAATAATATGAAAATTGCAACCAATCAATAAGCATGCTATTATCAATTGGAAATAAATCCTTAAGCATCATAAGAATAAAACAACTCAATCTAATGATTCAACTAAATATAATTATTCAATCCATACAAATAAGCTAGGGTTCATCAATATCTAGATAGAGAAAGAATTAGTTCATGTTCAAAACCAGAAAAACAGAGCAAGATAAATGAGTAAAAGAAACCAAACAATCAATGGCGAATAATTTGTATTTCTTCACTTCAATCCTTGATTCTTGGTTTAGGGCTTGTACAAGATGTATCTTCTTCTTCAAACTTAGCTCAAAACCCTCCTCTTTGCTTCAATTGTTGGCTCCTTCTCCCTTGTTCCAGCTCCCCTGTTTCAAGCTCCAGAATCCCCCAAATATTCCCTCTTCTTCTCTTTTTATTTCCCTCCAAAGCTCAAGTCAATCTTACAACTCACTTCCAACTCACCTTGTCTCCCACATTCCCTTTGTTCAATCTTTCTTTTCCTCAAATTAGGCAAGATTTTCTTTTGTCTAATGTTACTTTTGACCAAAACTAGTCTTTGTTTCCCACTTGTCTGCAGAAAAATTTGAATATTTCAAAGTTGCCCTAGGTGACACAGCGAAGCTTGCTGGCCATGTCACCTTCTGCCCTTTCTTTCCTTGTTTTCTTCTAGGTGACACGGCTAAGCTCCTGTCCGTGTCATATGGGTGTGTCATGTTCTGCTTCTAGCTTCGTCAATTTGCTTGTCTTTGTTTCCAAGGGTGACACGGCCAAGCTTGTGGTCGTGTCATGTGACACGGCCACTGGCTTGGGCGTGTCACCTGGGTGTGTTGGCTTATGGATCATTTCTTTTCTTCTCTTATTCTTTAGCTAGACATGGGACACGACCAAGCTTGTGGCCGTGTCACCTACCAGTGTCAGCTTCTGTTCTTCATTTTTCCTTCTTTGCTTGGTTCTTTGGTTTCTGTTCTTTGGGTGAGACATGGCCAGTGACTTGGGCGTGTCACCTGGCCGTGTCATCTACTGCCTTGAAGAAATTTTGAGGGACACAGCCAAGCTTGCTCTGGCTTGGCCATGTCTTGCTTGCTTCATGCTTTTTCTTCATTGTTTTGATCATCCAAGGGAGTTTTTCCACTTTAACCTAAAACAAACACTTAAAACAAACTTTAAACCAAAATCAAATGAAACATTAACTAAAAACACATTAAAATCATACTAAAAACAAGTATAAAAACACTCTTATCAAATACCCCACACTTAAATCCTTGCTTGTCCCCAAACAAGGCTAAAATCAAAACAAACTAAACACAAAAATTTTGTCAAGTTCAAGAGTTATAAAAATGCATCAAGACTTCCCTATCCTTGAATCTGCAATCAATATCAAATCAAACAAAATCAATACCAATGCAATTAAGTGGCTTTCCATGCATAACCTACATTGTCACTCCTTCACCAACTCTTAGAAAGTGTTTGATCAAGGTGGTGTTTACACTCATAACAATCAATGAAAGATTATTGCCATAGGCTTGCTTATCTATCAAATTTCCACCACTTAATTACAATCAAGCATCAATCAAAAGGTCTTTTAGTGGGTTGTAATGGGGCTAAGGTAGAGGCATGGCATTTAGGAAATGTGAGCTTAATCATTAAGTTCAAGAGCACTTCAAGAATGAAGTAACCGATCATATATAAATAACCCAACGATCCCAAAACACCTCCCTCTTATCTACCCCTTGACATTAAGAAACTTTTCAAGGGAACTCACTTATTACATCATGCAATGATTATTTCTAAAACATATTCCAACCCTTTCAACAATAACAACAATTATTCTTATTTGTCTTCTTTTTATTTGATTTTGATTTTTTTTATGCTTTGCAATCTTAAACCTGCTAAATTTAACCCCACACTTAATTCAACACAATACTTGGTAATAAATGTTCTTAAAATGCTCTTGACCTAATGAAAGGGTAAGAGTTAAAACAACAAGGTTCAAGCTAGTGATCTTGTGAAAAAGAAAGAAAAGGAAAAATGAAATAGGCTCAAAATTGGCTAACTAAGGTTAAAATGTCTTTTTAAGCCAAAGTGGGTTCACCTAATTGCCTTAATCATCTTGATGCCAAATTGAAATTTTTATGTAGTCTTAAAATGTATATCAAAGCAAGTTCTAGCAAGTCATCAATCAAAGATGTTTTCCCATACAAAGAATAATAAGTTGATGGCTCAATTTCTCACTAGGTTGATGGTGATGCAAGGAAAAACCAACAAAATTGACAAAAAGTATCAATTCTACTCAATTCTCAAATTCATGCTTTTAAAATTCAAAAGTCATCTATCAACAATGTTTATAACAATTGAACTTTCCAAAATTGAGTTATTTAAAGAAAACATTAACTAAACCTAAACAAGGATAACTTAAATCACAAAATGCACCACACACTTAAAAATTCACATTGTCCTCAATGTGAGCATGCATACACTAAAAGAGAATTTAGATGAAACATATTATTATTATTATTTAAACCAAAAATGCAGAAATTAAAGACATAATAATTAAAGAATGAATAAAATGGTGGGTTGCCTCCCACCCAGCACTTCTTTAACGTCGTATTAGTTAGACGTTCAGGGCAATTGTTCCTGGTCTTGGAGGTGTAAAACCTCCTTTAAGTCCTGTATTTCCCCACCAAAATAAAGTTTGAGCCTGTGCCCATTGACTTTAAAATCACCTTTTTCCGGGTGGGTTATTTAAACCACTTCATAGGGGAAAACTTCCTTGACAGTAAAAGGAACAGACCATCGAGATTTCAACTTACCTGGAAAGAGTTGAAGCCTTGAATTGTACAGTAATACCTGATCTCCCGCTTGAAACTCTTTCCATTCCTTAATGTGAGCATCATGCCATCTTTTGGTACATTCCTTATACATCTTTGCATTGTCATAAGCTTGCAATCTCCACTCGTCTAACTTGTTTACCTATAATTTTCACCTTCCACTTGCACAAGCTAGATCAAGGTTAATCTGTTTTATGGCCCAATATGCATTATGCTCTATTTCAACAGGTAAATGGCAAGCTTTTCCATATACCAACCTAAATGGTATAGTGCCCAAGGGAGTTTTGAATGCAGTCCTAAAAGCCCATAGAGCATTGTCTAATTTCTCGGACCAATCCTTTCGGGATTGCTCTACAGTTTTTCCAAAATTCTTTTAATCTCCCTATTCGTGTTCTCAACTTGGCCACTAGTTTGGGGATGATAGGGAGTAGCAAACCTATGTGTAACTCCTAATCTTTTGAAAACTTTCGCAAGCTAAAAGTTACAAAAGTGAGTACCCCTATCACTTATAATTGCTTTTGGTGTACCAAATCGAGAAAACAATTTCTTCAAAAATTTCACCACAACCCTAGCATCATTGGTTGCTAAGGCTTGGGCTTCAGGCCATTTAGATACATAGTCTATAGCTACAAGTATGTATTTGTTACCAAAGGAATTGGGAAAGGGTCTCATAAAGTCGATTCCCCATACATCAAAGATTTCACAAACTAGAATCCCATTTTGGGGCATCTCATCACGAGATGAAATATTTCCAGTCCTTTGGCATCGATCACAGCAGTTTACAAATTCGTAGCTATCCCTAAACAAAGTGGGCCAATAAAATCCTGATTCTAGTACCTTTTGAGCAGTTCTATTGGCTCCCATATGACCACCAGCTGGTCCAGCATGGCATTGACTAAGAATGTTCATTGTTTCGGGCCATGCCACACATCGTCAGATCATGTGATCCTTACATAATCTAAGCAAAAAGGGATCCTCCCAAAAGTAATATTTTAAATCAGAAAAGAATTTCTTCTTTGCTTGATAAGTTAAGTCCTTAGGAAGTTCCCTAACAGCCAAATAGTTAGCAAAATCTGCAAACCAAGGTGTTTCAAAATTTAAGTTACTTACCTCACTTACCATGGCGTACAGCTGCTCATCGGGGAAATGATCATCAATGTCCCCTTCTTCGAACCTCTCCAAGGTTGGATTCTCCAAGCAAGAAAGGTGATCTGCTGCAAGATTTTCAGCCCCCTTCTTGTCTTGAATTGTCAAGTCAAATTCCTGCAATAATAAGACCCAACGGATTAGCCTAGGCTTTGCATCAATTTTTGCAAATAAATACCTCAAAGCTGAATGATCTGTATAAACAATCACTTTTGACAAGATTAGATATGATATAAACTTGTCAAAAGCAAAAACCACAGCCAGCAGCTCTTTCTCTGTAGTTGTGTAATTAGCTTGAGCTGTGTTCAAGGTCTTGCTTGCATAGTAGATAGGCTGGAAGTATTTCTCCTTGCGTTGACCCAAGACTGCTCCCACTGCAAAGTCACTTGCATCGCACATTAGTTCAAATGGTAGACTCCAATTGGGAGCTACCATGATTGGAGCATGGGTCAATTTCTCCTTAAGAGTTGTGAATGCTCTCAAACATTCCTCATAAAAAACAAAGTTCACATCTTTCTCAAGGAGTCTTGTTAATGGACGGGCTATCTTAGAAAAATCTCTAATGAACCTCCGATAAAAACCTGCATGTCCTAGAAAACTTCTGATGGCCTTCACAGATGTGGGTGGTGGTAACTTCTCAATTATATCTACCTTTGCCCGATCCACCTCAATGCCCTTGCTTGAAATTTTGTGTCCCAACATGATTCCCTCTTGAACCATGAAATGACACTTTTCCCAATTAAGCACTAGATTGGTTTCCTCACATCTCATCAAGACTCTTTCAAGGTTTTCCAAACATCTTTCAAATGAACTGCCATAGACCGAGAAATCATCCATAAACACCTCCATAATATCCTCTATAAGGTCATAAAAGATTGCTACCATGCACCTTTGGAAAGTTGCAGGTGCATTGCACAACCCGAATGGCATTCTTCGATATGCGAATGCTCCATATGGGCAGGTGAATGTGGTTTTCTCTTGGTCTTCCGGTGCAATAGAAATTTGGAAATAGCCTGAAAGGCCATCCAAAAAGCAGTAGTACTCATGGCCAGATAACCTCTCCAACATCTGATCAATGAAGGGTAAAGGAAAGTGATCCTTTCTAGTTGCATCATTCAATTTTCTGTAGTCAATGCAAACCCTCCAACTGGTAACTGTTCTTGTTGGAATCAGCTCATCATTTTCATTAGGGACCACTGTCATCCCTCCTTTCTTTGGTACTACCTGAACTGGGCTCACCCAAGAGCTATCCGAGATTGGATAGATAATCCTTGCGTTAAGTAGTTTTATCACTTCAGTCTTTACTACATCTTTCATTTTTGGGTTTAGTCTCCATTGTGGTTGTAGTACTGGTTTGAATTCATCTTCCATTAGTATCTTGTGAGTGCAATAGGAGGGACTGATACCCTTTATGTCTGCTATCTTCCAAGCTATCACTTGCTTATGTTTCTGCAACAACTGAATAAGCTTCTCCTTCTGTTCAAAAGATAGATGGGAACTCAGAATTATTGGCAGTTTCTTTTTTTCTGCCAGAAACCCATACTCAAGGTGATCCGAAAGAGGTTTCAGTTCCAAGTTGGGTGGATCAATCACCGATGGTTTTGGCTTTTCTTCCTTTGGCATCTCAATAGTCTCATATGCCCTGCATTTAAACGATTTGCTTACTTCAAGAAAAGCAAGCTGCTCCATTGCTTCTCGACCCTCAACATTTTCTTGCAATAAACACAACTCAAGGGGATCCTTGGAAACAATGTTAGTAACACAATCTACGATCTCATGCTCAATAACATCATTGCATGATTCCACCTCATCAAATGAAAGTGAATGTTTCATGGCATCATGTATCCTAAAAATAACTTTCTCATCACCCACTCTCAAAGTTAAAGTGCCATCATGAACATCGATAAGGGCACGGGCTGTATTTAAAAATGGCCTACCAAGAATAAGTGAAACATTCGCATCCTCATCAATATCAATGACAACAAAATCATTGGGGAAAATGAAATCCTCAACTTTTACCAACACATCCTCTATAATGCCACGAGGGTGGACTACCGATTTATCAGCAAGTTGGATGGTCATGAGTGTTGGTTTAGGTTTACCAATGCCTAACTCTTTAAACATTTTATAGGGCATAACACTTACGCCAGCCCCCAAATCAGCTAATGCACTTTTAACCTCAAGGTTACCTATCAAACATGGAATGGTAAAACTACCTGGATCTTTTAACTTCTTAGGTAATCTTCTTTGCAAAATTGCCGAACTCTTTTCAGATAAATGCACTAAAGACACTTCCTCAAGTTTCCTTTTGTTAGAAAGGATATCTTTCAAAAATTTAGCATACTTAGGCATTTGTGACAAGGCTTCAGCAAATGGAATATTAATGTGCAATTGTTTAAAAAGTTCAAGAAACTTACCAAACTTACCATACTGGGGCTGCTTTCTTGCGGCTGCTTATTTTTCTCACTGTCTAGTGTAGCTTTCTCTTCCGAAGTGACAACAGGATCGTCTTCTTTTTCTTATACTTCAGCCCCTTTCTCTGCTACTTTTTCTCTTTTCTCAACCACATTGCCCTTGATCTCTTTTCCACTCCTTAGTGTAATTGCCTTGAGCTGCTCTTTAGGATTTGCCTCTATGTTGCTAGGCAGACTTCCCTGTGGCCTCTCGCTGAGCAACTTGGCAATTTGCCCCACTTGATTCTCCAAATTATGTATGGAGGCTTGCTGATTTCTTATGGTGGTTTCAGTTGATTGGAACCTATTTTCAGAAGCTGCTATAAATTTCTCCATCATGTCCTCCAAATTACTCTTTCTTGGAGGGGCAGCTTATTGATTTTGGGGCTGCTGGAATCCAGGGGGAGGTATTGGATTATTTTGATTATTCCAAGAGAAATTTGGATGATTTCTCCACCTCGGATTGTATGTGTTACTGTAGGGATTATTTTGTTGTTGCCTTGGCATATTTCCAACATAATCTACTTGCTCTTGCCTAGCAAACATGTTGCCACTTTGGCAATCTTGACGTTGATGTCTACCCCCACACCATTCACAAGACATCACTTGCATTACTTTCCCAGAAGAAGAAGCCAAGGAATCAAATTTTTTATTCAATGCTTCCAATTGTGCTGTCAAAGCCACCACAGGATCTAATTGGTGTGAACCCATGACCTTCAGCTTTCCTTGCTCCCTTGGGACTTGCCACTGATAATTGGTGATAGCCATGTCTTCAATTAAATCCCTTGCTTGTTCAGGTGTCTTGTTGTTTATGGTACCACCAGCTGCTGCATTAATGGATTGCTTACATAATTCAACCCATTGTAAAATGTTTGAATTTGAAGCCATAGTGGAAGTCCATGATGTGGACACCTTCTCAGCAAATCTTTAAATCTTTCCCAGGCATCATAAAGGATCTCACCATCTTGCTGCAAAAAGGATGAGATATCATTCCTCAACTTAGCAGTTTTGGATGGTGGGAAGTATTTCTCTAGGAATTTCTCTGCCAACTGACCCCATGTGGTGAAGGTTCCTGGAGGAAAAGATTTCAGCCACTTCTTTGGTCTATCTCTAAGGGAAAATGGGAACAACCTCAGTCTAATTGCATCATCTGAGACATTGTTTATCTTGAATGTGTCACATATCTCCAGAAAATTCTCAATATGTGCATTAGGATCTTCATCAGGAAACCCATCAAATTGACAAGTCTGCTGCACCATTTGGATTACATTTGCTTTTATTTCAAAGTTGTTTGCAGCAACTGTCGGCCTCCGGATACTAGATTCAGCTCCATTGAGATTAGGCTTAGCAAACTCCTGCATTGTTCTTGGTCCAGCTCCTTCCATCACTTCAAACTCTTCTTCTTCGTCTATTTCCAGATTTATTTTTGTTTTTCCATCTTCCAAAACTGCCTCCCCTTCTTCCTTTCGCTTTCTCCTTAATGTTCGTTCTAGCTCTGGGTCTAACTCAAACAATTGGGATGAGTTGCCTCTGGTCATAAACAGGGAGGAACACCTAAAATGATAATCGAAAAGCAAGAACCAATGTCAAAAACAAATGAAAATAAAAACTAAATCAACAGTTTTGATTATATTACTAATATTGAAACAATTGTACTCGGCAATGGTGCCCAAAAACTTGGTGCATCGCGCCTAGAGCTATAGCAATGCCGCAAGTGCACGGGTCTTCCAAGTAATAAAGTAATGAATGAGTTATCGTTCCACTGGGGACAAGGCCAAGTACTAGTTCAAACCTTAACCGTTGTTTAGCAAATTAATAGTTGAGTGATGCATTGTAATTAAAAACAACTAATTTAATAACTGGAAGTAACGGGAAATTAAATGTTATGCAAAAAGGATTGATAATAACAAAACTATCCAGATATCGAATCCCCCTAGCCTCAATGATATTTATGAACAATCAATTCAGTTAAATCATTCAATAGAGTTGAGTTGGCATTCCTCTAAATTAGACTAAAACCTCTCTCGAGTGAATTAATCCCTAATCACTAAGTAGAGTGTCAGAATCTCTTCTCAAACATAATTAATCCCTTTCTTTCCTTGTTTTCTTCTAGGTGACACGGCCAAGCTAGTGGCCGTGTCATGTGACACGGCCACTGGCTTGGGTGTGTCACCTGGGTGTGTTGGCTTATGGATCATTTCTTTTCTTCTCTTATTCCTTAGCTAGACATGGGACACAGCCAAGCTTGTGGCTGTGTCATGTGACACGGCCACTGGCTTGGGCGTATCACCTGCCAATGTCAACTTCTGTTCTTCATTTTTCCTTCTTTGCTTGGTTCTTTGGTTTTTGTTCTTTGGGTGAGACACGGCCAATGACTTGGGCGTGTCACCTGGCCGTGTCATCTACTGCCTTGAAGAAATTTTGAGGGACACAGCCAAGCTTGCTCTGGCTTGGCCATGTCTTGCTTGCTTCATGCTTTTTCTTCATTGTTTTGATCATCCAAGGGAGTTTTTCCACTTTAACCTAAAACAAACACTTAAAACAAACTTTAAACCAAAATCAAATGAAACATTAACTAAAAACACATTAAAATCATACTAAAAACAAGTATAAAAACACTCTTATCAATTTTCCTGCAGGCGTGTAATGTTTAAAATTTTAGATACTAAACTTTTAAATTAATAGTGATAATTAATAGTGAATTGTGATATAAGAGATAAGGATAAGTGATATAAATAGTGGATCTCAAAAATTTACCGAAGTAAATATTTATTTTTACTATTTTACGAGATTTAAAATCGAATTAGAATCAACGGATAAGAAAGAGGGTACACCATAACTAAGATGAGATTGGCTACACCAAATTACTATATATATAAGTGTGTGCAGGTGTGTTGACAGGTGTGATATTTAGAAGCATTTCTTTCTTTCTTTCCTCTTCTTCCCACGTTCACCACCTTTCTCCCCATCAAATTTCCTTCTTGTTTCCTTCTTTCCAAGAGTTTGATCAAAACTAAAGAGAAAATAAGGTTTAGGTATAAGTTTTAAGAAGATTAAGATAGAAAGTTGAGATTATTAACACTTAAATAGAGAAAAGAAGAGGTATGTGCTTTTGGATTTATAATTTGCAAATATATGAATTTTTATGAGTTTTAATGATTTATTCTTTATAATGACATGTTTCTTGAAAATATTGATTAAATGGGTTATTGAGTGAAAAATAGCCTTTATATGATGGGTTTTGATTCTTAACTCAACCTTTATGAGAATTGAATGGTTTGATGTTGTTTTTATTCATATGAAATGATTGAAAGTTTGATTGAGTGAAGTTGTGGTAAAATATTTTATATGAATCCTTTTTATGTCAAAAGTTTGAGTTTGATATATTATTACCTTAGATTTTCAATATGTTGGTGTTTTATGAAGTTAAAAGTGCAGAAGACATGATTTTGGAATGCCACGGGCGTGGCTTAAAGGTGCCATGGGCATGGCATCAAAGTGGGAACTGTTGGAGGAAGAATTACTCCGAAAATAGACCAAAAATCAATGCTACGGTAGTGGCCAATAAGTGCCACGACTGTGGGATTGAAAACGGGACTGTGTCTTTAAGGATTTTCTAAAAAAGAGCCGTTCTAAATGCCACGGTCGTGGCCCTGGAAGGCCACGACTGTGGGGGTCTTCAAAATCATTTTTTAGCTTCTTCTTGTATCCCACGGTCGTGGGGTTGAGATGCCACTGTCGTGGGGTACCTAAATGATGTTTTTGACTTGTATTTTGTGATATACGGGCCTAGTATGAGGCTAATATGTTTATATTTATTACTTTTGTATTGGGAATTCATGTGTAAGTGTTGAGAGTATGAAAAAGAGTGATAAACTTTGAATTTATGATAAATATTTATAATACTAAATATTGATGAAAGTATTATTTCATTGAAATGATATATATATAATTCAGTGTTAACTATAAATTGATGAATTGCCCTAATCATACTAATTTTAGATCTAGCTTGGGATTGAATGGCTAGCCAAAAGGGAGGATATCCAAAGTGTTAGTGGGCACTCTGTGCCAGCAAAAGACACTCTGTGTCATCATACTCAGTGGGCATTCATGCCATAGTGGGCCATTGGCCAAAATTCTATACAGCGGCAATAAATTGCCTTCAGTGACCCGTTATCCAAATCTAGAATCTGAGTTCAGTGTGTTTGGGCATAATTAAAATAGTTATATATATATATAATGAAAACAAAGTGATATTTAGTTGTTGATAAATTACTCAATTCTAAATCTAATTGTGCTTAGTATTTCAATTTATAATGAATTTATTTAATTTCTTTATTTAGCATCCAGAAAATAATGCACTTCGATGTTTCTAATGTAATATCCTAAAGTATACCCTAAAAGTGTTGGGGTTACTGTTGTATTTGGATTCAATGTGTGTATTGAAGGAAAGAGAAAAGAAGAAGAAAGTCAAAAGGAATTGTGTGTGGTGGAGATTTAATGGTATTATTATTATTATTATTATTATTGTTATTATTATTATTATTATTATTATTATATATAAGATAAGAACGAAGGAAGGATGGAGAACCTTCCTTCTTCCTCTTCTTCTGTTTCTTCTTCGTGGACAAGAGAGCACGAGAGAGAGAGAGAGAGAGAGAACACGAAAGAGAGAGAGAGATTGATCTTCATCAAATTTCTTAAGGATTTTAAGAGTATTGAAGATGGAGATGAAGATTTGGCAAGCTATACAGGTAAGTACACATTTCTTGAATGAATTTTATTGATTATACATATATATAAGTATATACCTTCTTGTGTGGTTTTCTTTTGGATTGAGGTTATGTTGGGTATGATTGGTGTGTAAAATGATGATAACAAGAGATTGAAGTATGTAAATGTGTGGAATTGATATCTAAGTGATGATGAGTTGAGAAAATTGTGAGGAAAATGATGAAATGTTGAATTAGAGTTTGGTTTAGATGAATTTCGAAGTGTTTGGTCTTTGAATTATTGAAGGACACGGCCAAGTTATGGGAGACACGGCCAAGTTAGGGCAAAATTGGTCGTGTTGGATGAGTTTTGGAGAGACACGGCCACTGGCTTGGCCGTGTCCCTTGCCTGTGTTTGCTACTGTCTGATTTATGTTGAGAGACACGGCCGTGTCCCTTGCCCGTGTCTGGTACTGGATTGTTGTGTTGAGAGACACGGCCACTGGCTTGGCCGTGTCCATTGCCCGTGTTTGCTGCTGTTTGAATTGATATTGAGTGACACGGCCACAAGCTTGGCCGTGTCCCTTGGGCGTGTTGGCTACTGGATGTTATACTAGGAGACACGGCCACAAGCTTGGCCGTGTCCCTTGAGGGTGTTTGCTATTGTGTTTGTTACTTGGTCATCAAACATTATTGGATCTTCAAATGTCTTTTGTATCTAAACACATTTAAAACAGTAATGATCCAACCAAATGTATATGGAAGATTCTAAATCCATGAATAAGGTAAATTGTTATGTATATGTATACTTGAGTGATGAATTGAATTGATCAATATGATTTGATGATAATGTTGATATTATATGAACCATGTTAGGTTTTATGCATTGTCAATCTCATGAATTGTATTGTACTATATGTAGATTAATGGTGCATATGAATAATGGCATGTTGTGTATAATGTGGAATATCATGAGATCATTGATGATGAATTACTTTAATGTTATGATTGAAGCATGCCTATATGGTATGATTGATTCATGATATGTTTGTTTAGTAATGTAATTGATGTTGCATATCTCAATGATGAAACTGGAAATGTGATTTGAGATATAATGTGATATAAAGCCATTGTTCTTGGCAATGATGACTCAAATGTGATATAAAGCCATTGTGATTGGCTATGGTGATGCAATTGAAAGAAATAAGGCATGTTTGCCTAAATGATGATGAGAATTGAGAATAGAAATGATAATGAAATAATAAATGAATTGTGTGACTAATGTGTTATTCCATTTTCAGAGTTTGTTGTTGGTGGCATGCCTATTAGTAACAATCTCTTGAAGTTAGGTTGGATTTGATCCTTGAAGCCAAGTTGGGTTGAAGTTTAACATGTTTTACTCCCCTTGAAGCTTGGTTGGGTCTAATCCTTGAAGCCTAATTGAGATGTTACAACCCTTGAAGCTAGGTTGGGTTTGGTTCTTGAAGCCAAGTTGGGTTGATACTTAGCATGCTTTGTTCCCCTTGAAGCTTGGTTGAGCCTAATCCTTGAAGCCTAGTTGGGTCTATGATAATGATAAATGTGATGAATAAACCAAAGCATTACTCTGAAAATTGAATGGCATATTAGTGTGTCTTGGGCCCATGCTTGTCTTTGTGTAATGTGAGTCATGAATGGTAACATGATTGATAAATAAGATATATGGAAACAATGTTGAAACAAATGAATAATGAGATCTATGAATGCTTTTGATGGAAATGTGTTTCATGATTAATGAATTGTGAATAAAATGATGTTATGAAGTATGAGTTTGTAATATGTGTATTGAAATGTTGAAAGTGAACATGGCTTAAGGAGTTCTGTTGAGATATGAGGTTATGGAATTGTTGTGTGATGTGTAACATGTTTGTGAATGTGAGAATTGTTCTTATAAAGGTTTGAATGGTGTTTTGTTGTAACAATATATATACATATATATGTGTATATGAAATAGAAAGGGTAAGTAATGTGTTGTGAATATGCTATGTAATGATGTATTTAATTTATGAGATTAGTGGCAATATATGAAGAATCTATTGAGAAAGGAAAACGTGGTAAGAGAACAATAAAACATGATGCTAAAATTAGAAGGTATGATTATTTTGTAATGTATACTTTATTATTTATTTGTACTACTAAGCTCTCGGGCTTAGCGCGGTTGTGTAATCGCGCAGGTATTTATGCGGATGATCTGGATGCCTAGCTGCTATGCCACGAGAAAAGTAAGAGTGTCTCGAGACCAACTAGAAGGTGATGCATACATGTGTGATTTTTAGTTATGATTTACTTTTTGATAAGAATCATGATTTTTATAAATGTTTCTTAAATTAACATAATATTGCTTGAATTCGGATAAAGATTTTTAAATAGAAACTAAAAGTGACATTCTTATACTTTATATACGCATTGTATGTATACCAGGTATATGTATAGTGCTTATATGGAGTATAGGGGCGTTACATCTAAATTATTTAATTGCTAAATCTCTTTTATTTAAATTTTCTTGCATATTATAAATGCATAAGCACCACTAAGCTTTGCTTAGCGTGTTAGAATTGTTTTCTGACACGCAGATCAATCAAGGAGAGTTGAGACCGCAGAGTGAGAGACTTACTTTCTTGATCAACTGCATCATCAAGGTTCAATGAACAATATTGTAAATATTGTAATCTTTATGGTTCACATAGCAAAACTAATTTTGTATGACAGTTGTACTAGTTTGAGAATACTTATAATAATGTAAGTTTTTACTAAGAGTTCTTATAAATATATGAATATATGTGTGTAATATAGAGAACTTAACAGTGGTATTATAGCTAAAAGGTTTTATGATTTTATTTCTTTAGTACATACATAAACATATATTTAGTACAATTGTAAATGTTAGGTGGCATCTCCTAAATAGGTAAGTGTATGGTCTATGTAGGGGGTTTACAATTAGTGGTATCAGAGCAGGTTTAGACGGTTCTAAGTTGTGGGTTAAAAGAAAATTGAAGTACAACTGTCATTGCTATGTGAACTATACAATTGAATAAATGTTTGATGCAGTTGATTTTTTTTATGTTTAAAGGTATAAGATGGCCTCTGAATCCAGTCAAGGTGCCGAGGATCAAGCTGCATCATCACACAGTCAATCTAGTGTGGGAAATCAGTAGCCATCGGAACCTTTTGTGGAACAAATTCTGTTAGATCCTCAATTTGTGAGAAATATGGGGGAAATCCTTAGGCAAATTGTGAGTGTTACTCCTCCTGCACAACCTCCACCTCTAGTACCCCAAAGATCTCCTTTGGAAAGAATTAGAAAATTGGGGGCAGAAGATTTTAAAGCTCGTGACACTGATGAGTCTTCAGTAGTAGAGTATTGGATGGAGAGGATTGTGAGAGTTTTTGATATTCTGCATTGTACTGATGATGAAAGATTAGAATGTGCAATTTCCTTATTGCAAGAACAAGCTTTTGTATGGTGGGATACAAAGCAGAAAGGTATACCTGCAGGTAGACTTACATGGGCATTTTTCCAAGAAGAATTCAAAAAGGAATATATTAGTGAGATCTATTTGGAGGAGAAGCATCAGAAATTTTTGTATCTTAAGAAAAGGCAATTATCTGTGTCTGAATATGAGAGGCAGTTTGTTTGCCTCAGTAAATATTTTCCAGAGTTGGTTGTATCTGAGAAAGAGAAGTGTAAGCGGTTTGAACAGTCAGATTTGGAGTATTTAATAGCAATGAGGATTAAAGAGTTTTCTACTCTTATTAATGCGGAAGTCGCTATAGAAAATGAGATTAAACAAGAGCAGGGAAGAAAACAATAGTTAAAGAAGGGATTTTCTAGTGAACAACAACAAGATAGCCAGAAAAGACAGAGAAATAACTCAGGGGTTTAGTAGAGGAAGTGGAGCTAGTTTTCATAAATCTAGAGGTGGTAGATTTGGAGTGGCTACAGGATCTTTTTCAAGAATGGTTACTACACCTTGTCAATATTGTGGTAAGGGTCATGCAAGTGAAGATTGTTGGTTTAAAAAGGGGGCTTGTTTGAAATGTGGTTCTTTGGAGCATAAAATCAAAGATTGTCCAACAATAAAAGAATTAGAAGTTGTGGAAGGACAAAGTTCTATACAGAGGTCTCAGGCAAGCCGTAAGACTGGTAGAGGTGGTCGACCCAGTGTTAATCAGCAGAGAGGATCTGAAATAGTGGATAGACCTTAGACTCGAGGCAATGCTCCAGCTAGGGCTTATGCCATGAAAGTTGTGGAAGACCAAGATGCTCCTGATGTTGTAGTTGGTAAATTTTCTTTACTTGGTCTTGATGTGTATGCATTGTTAGATCCTGGTTCTACACATTCTTATATTTGTACAACTATAGCTTCAGGAAGGAAAATGTGTGTTGATAAACTTGATTATGAGATAGAAGTTACAAATCCCTTAGGCCATAGTGTGAAGGTAAATAGAGTATATCGAAATTGTCCACTTAGAGTTCATGATGTGGAGCTTTCTGCTGATTTGATTGAACTACCATTCCATGACTTTGATGTAATCTTGGGAATGCATTGGTTATTCCGACATCAAGTAGTTATGGACTGCTGTAGTAAAGTTGTAACTTTTAAAATTTTGGGTTATGGTGAAATTGTAGTTCAAGGAGAAAAGCAATTTTATCCTTCTAGTTTGATTTTTGCAGCTAAAGCTAGAAGGTTAATTACGAAGAGATGTGAAGCTTATCTTGCTTATGTTAATGATACACGACATTCAAGTAAGGTTTTGGGAGACATACCTACAGTGAGTGAGTTTTCAGATGTTTTTTCGGATGAACTACCTGGAGTACCACCAGAGAGAGAGGTAGAATTTGATATTGATGTAGTTCCAGGTACAGCACCCATTTCTATTCCACCTTATAGAATGGCACCTCAGGAACTAAAAGAATTAAAGGTGCAACTCCAAGAATTGCTTGACAAAGGATTTATAAAACCTAGTGTGTCACCTTGGGGTGCACCAGTTTTGTTTGTAAAGAAGAAGGATGGTACTTTAAGATTATGCATAGATTATAGACAGTTGAATAAAGTGACTATTAAGAATAAGTACCCGTTACCTAGGATTGATGACTTATTTGATCAGTTGAGAGAAGCAGGTGTTTTCTCTAAAATTGATCTTAAATCGGGTTATTATCAGATGAAAATTAAAGAAGTAGATATTCCAAAGACAGCTTTTAGAACTTGATATGGACATTATGAATTTTTGGTTATGCCCTTTGGTTTAACTAATGCTCCAGCAGCTTTTATGGACTTGATGAATCGAGTTTTTAAACCCTATTTGGACCAGTTTGTAGTTGTTTTTATTGATGATATACTGGTTTATTCTATAAATAGGGAGGATCATAATAAGCATTTGAGAATTGTACTACAGACACTCAGAGAGAATCAATTGTATGCTAAATTATCGAAGTGTGATTTTTGGTTTACGGAAGTGGCATTTCTAGGACATGTAGTGTCAGCTAATGGTATTCATGTGGATCCAAGTAAAATTGAGACTATTTTGAATTAGCAACCACCAAAGAATATAACAGAAGTCTGAAGTTTCCTTGGGTTGGCTGGATATTATAGAAGATTTGTTCAAGGGTTTTTGAAGATACCACTTCCCTTAACTAAGCTCCTTAGAAAAGAAATTAAATTTGAGTGGAATGCTCAGTGTCAAGCTAGTTTTGAACAATTGAAGGCGATATTGACTGAAGCACCTGTCTTAACTCAACCAATTCCAGGAAAAGACTATGTTATTTATAGTGATGCTTCTCATCAAGGACTTGGTTGTGTATTGATGCAAGAGGGTAAGGTAATTGCTTATGCTTCTAGGCAATTAAAATCTCATGAATTGAATTACCCTACACATGATTTGGAGTTAGTTGCTATTGTATTTGCTCTTAAAATCTGGCGACATTATTTGTATGCTGAAAGGTGTTATATTTTCACTGATCATAAAAGTTTAAAATACTTGCCAACACAAAAGGAACTAAATTTAAGGCAGAGAAGATGGATGGAATTGATCAATGATTATGATTGTATCATCGACTATCATCCTGGGAAAGCTAATGTGGTAGTCGATGCTTTAAATCGAAAGACTTTAGCAGGTATGTTATATACAGAATATTTTAACATTATATATATATATATATTAAATAAACTAAATGATATCATGTGTTATGTTAACAGAATTGAGGGTTGAACCAACCATTAGACAAAAAGTGATAGAAGCTCAGAAATAAAATCAAAAATTGTTAGAACTTTTGAAACAAGTGCATGAAGGGGAAAGGCCAGATTATATTGTGTCAAAAGATGGTGGAGTGTATTATAGAGATCGATTGTGTGTGCCTGATGTGAAGGAATTGAAGGAAGGTATTCTTGGTGAAGTTCATAATACTATGTATATTGTACATCCCGAAAGCAATAAGATGTACCAGGATTTGAAATCTCATTATTGGTGGCCTGGTATGAAAAGAGATATTACTGAATATGTGACTCGATGTTTAGTATGTCAACAAGTCAAAGCAGAACATCAAGTGCCATCAGGTCTGTTGCAACCTATATCAATACCATAATGGAAGTGGGATAGAATCACTATGGATTTTGTGACTGGACTTCCAAATACCCAAAAGAAGCATGATACAATTTGGGTAATTGTTGATCGATTAACTAAATCAACTCATTTTCTTCCCATTCGAGTTGACTATTCAATGAATAAACTTGTAGAATTGTATGTTAATGAGATAGTCAGGCTTCATGGAATACCAATGTCTATTATTTCATATCGAGACCCTCGTATTACATCCAGATTTTGGGAAAGTTTTCAGAAAGCATTGGGTACTCGACTTCATTTTAGTACTGCATTTCATCCATAAGCAGATGGTCAATCAGAAAGGGTGATACAAATACTTGAGGATATGCTTAGAAGTTGTGTAATCGATTTTGAAGGTAGCTGGGATAAATATCTACCTTTAGTAGAATTTGCTTATAATAACAGTTATCAAACGAGTATTGGAATGGCTCCATATGAGGCACTCTATGGTAGGAAGTGTAGAACTCCATTGTGTTGGGTGGAATTGAATGAGAGCAAACTTGTAGGACCTGATCTCATAAAACAAACTGAAGACAAACTAAAGCTTATAAAGGATCGATTACAAATTGCAATGGACAGACAAAAATCTTATGCAGATTTAAAACGGCGTGATGTTGAGTATAATGTGGGTGATAAGGTATTTTTAAAAGTATCACCGTGGAAGAAAGTTCTTCGCTTTGGAAAGAAAGGTAAATTAAGTCCTAGGTTCATTGGACCATATGAAATACTTGAACGTGTAGGTCCAGTAGCCTATCGACTAGCTTTACCTCCAGAATTGGCTAAGATTCATAACATTTTTCATGTGTCGATGCTTAGGCGCTATAGATCATATCCTACACATATGATTCAAGTGGGGTCTATTGAAATTCAGCCAGATTTGAATTATGAAGAAGAACCAGTGGCTATCTTAGCTCATGAAATAAAGGAGTGGCGTAATAAGCGCATTCCTTTAGTAAAAGTGTTATGGAGGAATCATTTGATAGAGGAAGCTATTTGGGAAAGCGAAGAGATAATGAGACAACAATATTTTCAATTATTTCAAAAATCTATAACAGGTAAATTTCGAGGATGAAATTTCTTTAGAGGGGGAGAATTGTAATGTTTAAAATTTTAGATACTAAACTTTTAAATTAATAGTGATAATTAATAGTGAATTATGATATAAGAGATAAGAATAAGTGATGTAAATAGTGGATCTCAAAAATTTACCGAAGTAAATATTTATTTTTACTGTTTTACGAGATTTAAAATCGAATTAGAATCAACGGATAAGAAAGAGGGTACACCATAACTAAGATCAGATTGGCTACACCAAATTACTATATATATATAAGTGTGTGTAGGTGTGTGGACAGGTGTGATGTTTAGAAGCATTTCTTTCTTTCTTTCCTCTTCTTCTTCCCACGTTCACCACCTTTCTCCCCATCAAAACTCCTTCTTGTTTCCTTCTTTCCAAGAATTGATCAAAACTAAAGAGAAAATAAGGTTTAGGTATAAGTTTTGAGAAGATTAAGATAGAAATTTGAGATTATTAACACTTAATTAGAGAAAAAGAAGAGGTATGTGCTTTTGGATTTATAATTTGCAAATATATGAATTTTTATGAGTTTTAATGATTTATTCTTTATAATAATATATTTCTTGAAAATATTGATTAAATGGGTTGTTTAGTGAAAATAGCCTTTATATGATGGGTTTTGATTCTTAACTCAACCTTTATGAGAATTAAATGGTTTGATGTTATTTTTATTCATATGAAATGATTGAAAGTTTGATTGAGTGAAGTTGTGGTAAAATATTTGATATGAATCATTTTTATGTCAAAAGTTTGAGTTTGATATATTATTACCTTAGATTTTCAATATGTTGGTGTTTCATGAAGTTAAATGTGTAGAAGACATGATTTTCGGATGCCACGGGAGTGGCTTAAAGGTGCCACGGGCATGGCATCAAAGTGGGAACTGTTGGAGGAAGAATTACTCTGAAAACAGACCAAAAATCAATGCCACGGTCGTGGCCAATAAGTGCCATGACTGTGGGATTGAAAACGGGACTGTGTCTTTAAGGATTTTGCTAAAACAGAGCCGTTCTAACCACAGTCATGGCCCTGGAAGGCCACGACCGTGGGAGTCTTCAAAATCATTTTACAACTTCTTCTTGTATCCCACGGTCGTGGGGTTGAGATGCCACGGTCGTGGGTGTGAGCGGGGATTTTTGCCCCCACTCCCGATGGAATGGTTCTTGCAACTTCGGCACTGTTTAGGCTCGGGGCCTTAGAGAACACGGACCTAAGTCCGGAGAAAATGGAGTCACCACCCGAACTGGCCAGGAAAAAAGAAAGGGGTGGATGACTCGATTTCTAAGGAATCCCTAACCCCCCTAATGGGTTTGGAAAGTTGGGTACGTGTGGGGAAGGTGAGAAATGGCCCAGCACCCCCACAATGCCCGGTTCATTAGTACCGGCCTCCTTTACAGGTCTTAATATTATAAAATTCTTAAATATAACAATATTATCCATACTACACACAATAAAAAGAAAGCATCATTATATTAAAATCAAAGCAATGTCCAAACAAAACAAAACAAATAAATGGACACCCATTCGAAGATGGAAACATGTCCTTACATCACATGCCTAAATAGGACACTCACCGAAAGATAGAAACATGCCCTTTACATAAGTTCTAAAATAGAAAAGCAAATTAAATTACATGATATTTAACTAATGAGGTACCCACCAAGTGGAAACATACCTCTTACAACATTTGGAAGTCTAAATAAATTGATAAAAGTAAATAACCATTCATCATAAACAAATCATTCATCAAAGGTATTAAATAGAAAGTAAACATCCATCCATGATAAATTAAATAAACTAAGTATTAAAGTTAAATAAATTAAAGAATATAAAATAAATCAAAGCATAATCAAATATAGAATTGAATAAGGCAAATAAAAAGCTACTGTTTCCATTTAAGGCTCTTTATTACATGTGTTTAAGGTTTTAGATTTTATGGAATTAGGCTACTGTAACTTTTTAAGAGAATTAAAATAGATTAGGGTTTTATGTTTTAAAAGGTTGATAAAATTATTTGATTAACCAAATTAATGTTTGAATGGTGAAATCATGAAACTAGGGTTTGAAAACTTTAAAACACTTTTGATTTATGGCTCCAAGCTCACTATGTGAATTTAAAATATTTGTGTTTTTATGGTTTTTTAAGTTTTAAAGGATTAGGGTTTAGAAGAAATTAGGGTTTAAAGTTTTAAAGGATTTAGAGTTTACAATTTTGAGTTTTGGAATTGAATTAGGATTTTAGGATTCTTGGATTAAAGTTTCGGGTGATAAGTTTGAATTAGGGTTTAGAAAAAAAATTTGATGATTTTATGAAGTTTTATGAATTTAAACAAATGGATTAAAGTTTTTATAAATAGAAAAGATGTTTTTTAAGGCTTTTTGAAAGAAACAGAACCAAGTTTAAACTTTAAAAAAAAACAGAATCAAATTTTGGTTTTGTTGAAAAAATATGTTTAATTAGGGTTTTAAGATTTTAAAGAAGTAAAAATAACAATTTTAAGCCTTTTGGAAAATAAACCAACGAAATAAGGTTTTTGACTTTAAAAACTAAATTAAAGTTCTAAGATTTTAAATTTTGAAAAACACAAATTCCTAGTTTTAGCTACTGTGAAAAAAAAACAAAGAATTTAATACATAGCTCCTTTTGATGATTCCTCCAAAAATTGTTTTTCTTGGTTGAATTAAAACAAAGACAATTGCTGCCTTTTGAATTCCTTCAATCGTGTCCCAGCTATTCCAGAAAAAATATCAAATTGAATTGCTCCTTTTCCTTCATGGATTTGGTTCCACTTTTCAAGCTACTGTCCAAGTTTTTTTGATTTTCGGCCTCCCCTTTTTTTGTGTTGTTTAATCCATATTTATAGAAGTTTTATATCCTTCATTCCTAATTATTCACGGCATCTTTATTGAATAAGAAAAGGAAACCAAAACCTAATTGTATTAGGTTTCGAAAAATTTGCGTCGAAAAAATTTTGCTGGCGAAAAAAAACTGTTGCGGAAAAACTGTGCTGGCAAAAAAATCTGCCGCAGTTGGCTGTGTCAACGCGCTCGGAACGGGCAGTAGGCCATTTCGCCTGCAGGAATTTCCTACAGGCGAAATGGGCAAGAAATTCCTGCGGGCAAAATGCCCACGGGCCGCGCTGATCGTCGCCGATTTTTTTTTTTTGAATTTTTATTCATTTTACCATTTTTTTTACTAAAATAAATATTAAAATTAATTAAGATACCATAAAAATTATTTTGGACTAACTAAAATATATTGGACAACACAAAAATTATTTTGGACTAATTAAAATGTACTGGACCGGACCGGGTCAAAAATTAAGAGTCTACAGTGGGGTACCTAAATGATGTTTTTGACTTGTATTTTGTGATATACGGGCCTAGTATGAGGCTAATATGTTCATGTTTATTACTTTTGTGTTGGGAATTCATGTGTAAGTGTTGAGAGTATGAAAAAGAGTGATAAACTATAATTTATGATAAATATTTATAATACTAAATATTGATGAAAGTATTGTTTCATTGAAATGATATATATATATAATTCAGTGTTAACTATAAATTAATGAATTGTCCTAATCATACTAATTTTAGATCTAGCTTGGGATTGAATGGCTAGCCAAAAGGAAGGATATCCAAAGTGTTAGTGGGCACTCTGTGCCATCAAAAGACACTCTGTGTCGTCATACTCAGTGGGCATTCATGCCATAGTGGGCAATTGGCCAAAATTCTATACAGCGGAATTAAATTGCCTTCAGTGACCCGTTGTCCAAATCTAGAATCTGAGTTCAGTGTGTTTGGGCATAATTAAAATAGTTATATATATAATGAAAACAAAGTGATATTTAGTTGTTGATAAATTACTAAATTCTAAATCTAATTGTGCTTAGTATTTCAATGTACAATGAATTTATTTAATTTCTTTATTTAGCATTCAGAAAGTAATGCACTTCGATGTTTCTAAATTATTTAATTGCTAAATCTCTTTTATTTAAATTTTCTTGCATATTATAAATGAATAAGCACCACTAAGCTTTGCTTAGCGTGTTAGAATTATTTTCTGATGCGCAGATCAATCAAGGAGAGTTAAGACCGCAGAGTGAAAGACTTGCGTTCTTGATCAACTGCATCATCAAGGTTCAATGAACAATATTGTAAATATTGTAATCTTTATGGTTCACATAGCAAAACTAATTTTGTATGACAGTTGTACTAGTTTGAGTGTAGTTTGAGAATACTTATAATAATGTAAGTTTTTACTAAGAGTTCTTATAAATATATGAGTATATGTGTGTAATATAGAGAACTTAACAGTGGCATTATTGCTAAAAGGTTTTATGATTTTATTTCTTTAGTACATACATAAACATATATTTAGTACAATTGTAAATGTTAGGTGGCATCTCCTATATAGGTAAGTGTATGGTCTATGTAGGGGGTTTACAATTAGTGGTATCAGAGCAAGTTTGGATGGTTCTAAGTTGTGGGTTAAAAGAAAAGTGAAGTACAACTGTCATTGCTATGTGAACTATACAATTGAACAAATGTTTTATGCAGTTGATTTTTTTTTCTTTAAAGGAATAAGATGGCCTCTGAATCCCGTCAAGGTGCCGAGGATCAAGCTGCATCCTCACACAGTCAAGCTAGTGTGGAAATCAGCAGCCATCGGAACCTTCTGCGGAACAAATTCTGTTAGATCCTCAATTTGTGAGAAATATGGGGGAAATCCTTAGGCAAATTGTGAGTGTTACTCCTCCTGCACAACCTCCACTGCCAGTACCCCAAAGATCTCCTTTGGAGAGAATTAGAAAATTGGGAGCATACTTAACTGTCATCATACTTTAAGGGCAATAGTACAACTATCATCATACTTAACTCTTTTCCACTCCAAACAATCTTACCTAAAACCATCAATAAACCATACTAAACTTGCATTAACCCCAAAACAACACAATACATAAATCAAACACCAATCACAACCATAATCACAACTCAACCCACACAATCTACACTCTTGCTTTCCATCACAAAATTTAACCTTTCCTTCAAGCCAATCCTAAAATCAAAACCAATAAGACCAAACACTCTCAAACACACCACAATCAAACATACACATATCAACAACAACCAATCAACAACCTCAATTCACAAACTCAAAAGAAAACCAAAGAATCGAGATGAAAACTTACCAAAAGTGATGAAAACCTTTAGAATTCGAACTTGATCACTTGAAACACCCTTTAATCTTGAGTTAGGAAGAACAAAATCTCTCTCTCCCTCTTGCTATGGAGATGCCAGCCAAAACAAAGAAAGAAGAAGATGAGGATGATGATAGAAAGAGCAAAGTCAAACTTCTTAAACCACACAATTTCTCTTTTAATATCCACCAAGACAATAAATATAATATAATATTATAAATAACCAAAATATCATCTTCCACTTAATTAAATTTCATTTTAAAAATAATCACAATATCCCCTTTGACCATTAATAAGTTGACTTGTATATGTTGTATATATCTCTATATATACAACATATACACACTTCTCTTTTCTCTACATCCTTTATACATACTTCAAAATCATTTAATCCAATTACAACAATAAACATTTCCAAAAATTTTAGGGTATAGTTTGGGATATTACAATTCTCCTCCTCTATAAAATAATTTCATCCTCGAAATTACCTTATCTTAAGTCTGAAACAGCTGGGGATATTGGTCTCACATCACTTGCTCACTCTCCTAAGTTGCCTCTTCCTTGGCATGATTCTTCCAAAGAACCTTCACAAGTGGCACTTTCTTATTTCTCAACTCTTTCATTTCATGTGCCAAAATAGCAACTGGTTCTTCTTCATAAGACAGATCTGGACTCACCTCAATGGATTCAACTGACAGAACATGAGATGGGTTTGACCTGTACCTCCTTAACATAGAGACATGGAAGACATCGTGAATTCTATCCAACTCAGGCGGCAAAGCTAAACGATAGGCAACTGGTCCAACTCTCTCCAATACCTCATAAGGTCTAATAAAATGAGGACTCATCTTCCCTTTGCAGCCAAATCTCAAAATATATTTCCAAGGAGACACTTTCAAAAATACTTTATCTCCAACATTAAACTCTATGTCTTTCCTCTTCAAATCTGAATATGATTTCTGCCGATCTGAAGCTGCTTTCAACCGATCCCGAATTATCTTCACTTTCTCTTCCATTTTTTTAATCAAATAGGGACCAACCAATTTTCCTTCTCCAACCTCATTCCAACATAGAGGCATCCTGCATCTTTTACCATAGAATGCCTCATAAGGTGTCATTCTACTGATGACCATTGTTGTAAGCAAATTCCATCAATGGCAAGAATCTGTCCCAACTCCCAGAGAAATCAATGACACAGCTTCTCAATATATCCTCTAGAATCTGTATCACTCTCTCTGACTGCCCATCTGTCTAAGGATGGAAAGCAGTACTAAAATGCAACCAAGAACCCAAAGCAGCATGCAAACTCTTCCAAAACCTTGAAGTAAACCTGGGATCTCGATCAGACACTAAGGAAATTGGGACTCCATGCAATCTCACTATCTCACTGATATACAACTCAGCCAACTTTTCCAGAGAATAGTCCATCCGGACTGGAAGAAAATGAGTTGTCTTCATCAATCGATCAACAATCACCCATATGGCATCATGCTTCTTCTGAGTCAACGGCAAACCAGTCACAAAATCCATTGTCACACGTTCCCATTTCCATTCTGGCACTGATAAAGGTTGGACCAACCCCGAAGGAACTTGGTGCTCGGCCTTCACTCTCTAACAAGTGAGATATTTGGATACAAACTCCGCTATGCCCCTCTTCATACCTTACCACCAATAATGTTGCTTCAAATCATGATACATCTTGGTATTCCCAGGGTGTATAGCAAAAACTGACTGATGTGCTTCCTCTAAAATAATCTTTCTCAAACTAGCATCATCAGCAACACATAATCTATATTTATACCAAAGGCTGCCATCACTTCTCACATGAAAATCTCGGCTCTCCCCCTTTTGACAATCCGACATAACTTTCTAAATTTTCTCATCAGCCAACTGAGCCTCTTTAATCTGATCCAACAAGATTGGCCTCAACTGCAACTGAGCTAATAAAGCACCATCATCACAAGGCTCGAAGCTATCATGCAGCGCTCTCAACTCAACAAGCAACGAGAGAGAATAAGCAGTCAAACCTACTAAAGACTTCCGACTCAAAGCATCAGCAACTACATTCGCCTTACTAAGATGATAATCAATCAAATAGTCATAGTCTTTGATCAACTCCAACCATCATCTCTGTTGAAGATTCAATTCTCTCTGAACCCCCAAATATTTCAAACTCTTGTGATCTATATAGATGAAACACTTCTCGCCATACAAGTAGTGTCGCCAAATCTTCAAAGAAAAAACTATGGCTGCCAACTCCAAATCATGCATCGGATAATTAAGCTCATGCAGCTTCAACTGCCGAGAAGCATAAGCTATGACTCTACCCTCCTGCATCAAAACACATCCTAAACCACTATGTGAAGCATCACTGTAAATCACATAGGGTTTACCTTCTACAAGCAAGGTAAGAATAGGAGCTTGAGTCAACATCTCTTTCAACTACTCAAATCTAGCTTGACACTGATTTGTCCACACAAATCTAACTCCCTTCCGAGTAATCTGGTGATTGGAATAGCTATCAAAGAAAAACCCTTCACAAACCGTCGATAATAGCCTGCCAAACCTAGAAAACTTCTAACTTCAGTCACTGACCTCGGTGGACTCCAATTCAAAATGGCCTCAACTTTACTCGAATCAGCTCTAATACCATCTGCTGAAACCACATGACCGAGAAAAGTCACTTGATCAAGCCAAAACTCACACTTAGACAGCTTAGCATACAATTGCTTCTCTCTCAAAGTCTGTAATACAATCCGCAAGTGCTTATCATGATCCTCCTTATTATGCGAATACACCAAAATATCATCGATAAAGACCACCATAAACTGATCTAGATAGGGTCTAAACACCCTGTTCATCAAATCCATAAAAGCTACTGGTGCATTCATCAACCCAAAAGGCATCACCAAAAACTCATAATGCCCATACCTTATACGAAAAGTTGTCTTAGATACATCTTCAGCTCTGACTCTCAGCTGATGGTACCCTGATCTCAAATCAATCTTGGAAAACACCGCTGCTCCCTTCAAATGATCAAAGAGATCATCAATCCTAGGCAAAGGATACTTATTCTTTATAGTCACCTTATTCAATTGCCTATAATCGATGCACAATCTCAAAGTACCATCTTTCTTCTTCACAAACAAAACAAGAGCTCCCCACGGAGACATGCTAGGGCGAACAAACCCTTTATCCAACAACTCCTGCAATTGCACCTTCAATTCTCTCAACTCAGCAGATGCCACTCGATAGGGAGTAATAGAGATAGGAGTGGTATCATGCAACAAATCGATACCAAACTCAACCTCTCTTTCAGGGGGTAACCCTGGCAACTCCTTAGGAAAAACATCTGGAAATTCAGTAACTGTGGGTATACTATCAAGCTGAGAACCCACTACTCCGGTATCTACAACATGAGCAAGATAAGCCTCACATCCCTTCTGAATCAACCTCCTAGCTGCAACAGCTGAAACAAACATGGATGCAAGTTGTCTCTGCTCACTAGATACCATCACACTTCTACCATCACCAGTTCTCAAGGTAACACACTTATTTTGACACTCTACCATAGCCCCATGCTTAGACAACCAATCCATGCCTAAGATCAAATCATACTCTGTAAAAGGCATTTCAATCAAATCACCCAAGAACTCCTCATCCTGCACCACAACTGAACTATCTCGGTGCACCTTGCTAACTACCACATTATGCCCTAAAGGATTTGTCACCAAGACATCAAATCCTAGGGACTCTGAATGCAATTCAGTCACAGGCAAGATAGATGCACTTATGTATGAATGAGTGGATCCTGGATCAATAAGAGCAAGAACTGAAATGCCAAATAAAGAAAATGTACCCATAATTACTGCTAAAGCATCCGGATGCCTCTGCATCACATACACTCGCTGAGAAGATCCAGCCTCATCTGGCCTACTGCCTCCGGATGTAGAGCCTCCTCTCTAACTAATCCCGGGTCAACCACCTCTACTAAAACCTCTACCTCCCTCGACCTCCTCTGCTAACACTAGGTCAAGAAGCTACAGTATCAGTCTGCCTGTCCTCCTATAGCTCGGGACAATCTCTGATGAAATGATTCGGTGACCCACACCTAAAACATACTCCTAGTCCACCCGTTTTCCAGCAAGCACCCCCATGTGCCCTACCACAATGAACACATATAGGTGGAATGGATCTCTGAACCACTGGAGTCGGAGCACTAGCTACAAAAATTGTAGGTCTTGGTCTCTGCCTCTGATACTGAACTGACCTACTAGACTGCCTCTGACTCTTACTGAACCTCGGAATAAAACTTCCTCTGCCTCTCTTCATAGATGAAGACCATGCCTCAAACTGGGATCTCCTAACTCTAGTATCTTCCTCAGTAGCAGCTGCTGCAATACATGTGCTCTCTCAACACTGCTGCAACCAACTGAGAAAAATCTTGGTATCGAGAACCAGCAACAATACACATAATAGAGGGCCTCAATCCCTCCTCAAATCTCCTGCACCGGTCTATCTCATCTGAAATAATTCCACCTGCATAATGACTCAGCCGGATGAACTCTATCTCATACTCTGTCACCGTCCAGTTATCCTGTCTTCAAATCAAAAACTCCATCTTCTTGGCATCCTTATACTCCCTGGGAGTATATTTTTGCTCAAACTCCAGCAGAAAATCACCATAAGACAAGGTCGGTGGATCATCCATGGCATGTGGAACCGTCTTCCACCAATCATATGCATCTTTCTGCAGAAGTGATCTAGCATAATCAAATTTCTCTTCAAAAGTGGCCTACAGCTAAACGAATACCCTCTGAACTCTATCCAACCACTGCTCAGCTACTGCAGGATCTGTGGTGCCAAAGAAATCTTTAGCCCCAAACTTCCTCAATTTATCATACTGCCTCGTCGGTACTTGCGATTGTGGTTAAGGTGGCGGCGGCTGCACTGGAGCTTGCCTCAACAATTCCACCACATGTCGTAACTAAACCAGTGAAATCTCATCAGCTGCTGGTCTCTCTGGCACAAGAGCAGGTGCCTCTCCAGCTCTCTCAACCCTAGCTCCATCTCTACCCTCTTCAGGAGCTACACTCTCAGCACTACCCTTTATGGACTGACATGACTGAGACGCCATCACTATCTATACCTGCAAACACAGTAGAATATACCTCATCAAAGATCAGAAACTGTCAGCTCCAAAGCATGTATCTTATTCAAAAATCATATTTTAAAATCAAAATTTTCTTTTTCTTACAATTAACCTAGGCTGAGAATCTCAAACCTAGGCTCTGATACCAAAACAATTATAACACCCCTATACCCAATATACACACACTACATACACCCACATCTGTAATATAAGTATACCGGATACAGAAATGTCACGGCCTATTTTAAATCAAACCAATCTTTCTATTATCAATATAAGAAAACTTAAAACATTTAAGGTATATTATAGAACATAATAGATGAAACATTTCTTATTAAAACATATATATATACATATATACCAAAATAGTACCCAAAAATTTATCTAAAACATTTGTTTATTAAGCAGCGGAAAATTGTAGTGGAATATACATGTGTATATACATCAAAATCCATAAATACAAAAATATAGAATTATACATGTTTGGCAGTTCGTCTCTGATATTGAAGTCCAAAAATCAACTCTTCACAAGCCTAGACTCAACTCGGTCTAGCAAAACTCTCTGGTTCTAACCTGTCACCTGTCCGATGAACCAGAATAGCGCTAAACCTACGGCTTAGTGGTACAAACCACAATAACAATATGATTCAATGTCATACTTTTGAGAATTAGAACCAATACACAAGAATATCATATTTCATAACATTATATTTCATTATATTATTCAATTGTTTCATCATTCATGATTCACATTTAAGCAAAGATAAGCATGGGCCCAAAAGAAACTAACATGTCATTCAAATTCCAGAGTTAATGTTTTGGTCCAATAATCACATTTATCAAGCCCGTAGGCGAATCATTATCACAATGAGAAACATCTCATATGTAACATCCCAACTAGGCTTCAAGGCTAGGCCCAACCAAGCTTCAAGGGGAGCTTAGCATCAACCCAACTTGGCTTCAAGGATCAAGCCCAACCCAGCTTCAAGGGATTGTTACTTTTAGGCATGCCACCAACAACAAAACTCTGAAAATTTAATAACATATTAGGCACACAATTCTTTTATTATTTCATTATCAATTCCATTCTCATTTTCTCATTAACGTCTAGGCAACCATGCCCCAATTATTTCATTTGCATCATTATAGCTAACAATAATGGCTTCACATATCATCATTTGAGTGCACATCACAACTTACATTGTTCATATATTTTGAATCCTCAACATAAAATTCACATAATTTACATTATGTAAAACATAGCATTATTCATATGCGTCAACAATGTATTGGTTTACTTAACACATTTCCATCCAAATGTGTTAAGTTCCAAAGTCATGTAAATGTATGCAATCATGTAAGGTTTGTACTTACCTCTAAGAGCAACTCACACCAATTCCAAACTTTTCTTCCAAGAATCCTTCAACACTAGGATTAGGGCAACTCAATCTCTTCAAAACCTATTGCAATTGTAATTACACACACTCACTTAGTGATACACATAAGAAAATGAAAACAAGAACCAACTAGGGCAAACTCTACACATGACATACTCAACAACACAGGCATGTCCCTGATCGTGCCCTAAACCCACAACACAGAAGCTTTGACACGCTCAGTGACATGGGCGTGTCACTGGCCATGTCAATCCTCCCTCAACACAGTGGCTATGACACGCTCAATGACATGGGCGTGTCACTGGACGTGTCAATCTACCAACACCACAGTAGCTATAACACGCTCAATGACATGGGCGTGTCACTGGCCGTGTCAATGCTACTACAACACAGAAGCTATGACATGCTCAGTGACATGGGCGTGTCACTGGTCGTGTCACCCATCCAAAAAATAGAACCATTGGCATGCCCAAAGACTTGGCCGTGCTCATGGGCGTGTCAGGCCAAAAATTCTAATTCCGACACCAACAATACCACATCCAACAAACATCATACTTAACTCTTTTCCACTCCAAACAATTTTACCTGAAACCATCAATAAACCATACTAAACTTTCATAAACACCAAAACAACACAATACATACATCAAACACCAATCACAACCATAATCACAACTCAACCCACACAATCCACACTCTTGCTTTCCATCACAAAATTTAACCTTTCCTTCAAACCAATCCCAAAATCAAAACCAATAAGACCAAACACTCTCAAACACACCACAATCAAACATACACATATCAACAACAACCAATCAACAACCTCAATTCACAAACTCAAAAGAAAACCAAAGAATCAAGATGAAAACTTACCAAAAGTGATGAAAACCTTTAGAATTCCAACTTGATCACTTGAAACACCCTTCAATCTTGAGTTAGGAAGAACAAAATATCTCTCTCCCTCTTGCTATGGAGATAGCCGGCCAAAACAAAGAAAGAAGAAGAAGAAGATGATAGAAAGAGCAAAGTCAAACTTCTTAAACTACACAATTTCTCTTTTAATATCCACCAAGCAAATAAATATAATAAAATATTATAAATAGCCAAAATATCATCTTCCACTTAATTAAATTTCATTTTAAAAATAATCACAATATCCCCTTTGACCATTAATAAGTTGACTTGTATATGTTGTATATATCTCTATATATACAACATATACACACTTCTCTTTTCTCTACATCCTTTATACATATTTCAAAATCATTTAATCCAATTACAACAATAAACATTTCCAAAAATTTTAGGGTATAGTTTGGGATATTACATAAAAATAAAACTAGTGTTTTAAGATTTTTAGAAAACAAATCTATGGTTTTAGTTCATTAGGGTTATGGTTCTAAAATATTGAAAACTAGGATTCAAAAAATAATTTTAAGGTTTAGAAAATAATGGATCAGGGTTTAGGTTTTAGAAAACAATATTTGGGTTTAAGTCTTTACAAAACAAGATTGGGGTTTTAGATATTTGAAAATCATAGCTTCTGTGATATCAAGATATTAATGCCAATTTGATTAAATGGGCTACTGTGATGTAAAACTTATTTATACAGTCTACTAGATGAAAAGAACACAGGAATTAACTAAAATAATTTAACATTTTAAATAATAATGCACGAAATACTATGAATTTAAAACAGACTAAGTAAGAAATTCCAAACCTCTGTTTGTTGGCTCCACCAATACTCCACCTTGATCTAGATTGTATACTTACACTAGTGTTGAATCATGGTTGAGCACAGTGAATACAGTATGCTACTACCTTCTGGTGTAGTGTTTTTGTTTGTGTTTGTTAATGGTTGTTACTCAGCTCTCTCTCTTTCCCCCACACTGGCTGCTAGGGTTTTTCTTCTTATTGATTGCTGATTCCTGTTGTTGATTGTTACCTGATAATTACTTCTGTGTTGCTTTGTTAAACTATGCTAATTCTTGATTCTGTTCTTTACAATTCTTTCTCCCCTGTTTTAATGTTAAACATCAATATTTATAGGCATAATTAGGTTTAAAATAAAACCTAAAAACTTAATCCGATAGTTTTAATGATATCCAGCTTAATTATAGAATTAATAAGCTGAATTATGACCGGTTTAGTGGACCATGGCAAATTGGAAATTGCCAATTCGCCATTGTAAGCCATCCATGCCAATTTTCCATGGATGAGTGTCCATGCCAAATTGGCTGAGCCAATTCATCATGGTTTGCTATTTTGGTCTGGTCTGGCTCATTTTCATGCTTTAAAATTAAATAACATGACAAATCAGGCTAGGTTTAAGGTTTTAAAATCAAACCAATTTATTTTTAGACCAAACCTGATTTATGAAAGCTACAAACTAAGTTTTAAACATTTATAAATCGAATCAACTTGTTTTTAGGCCTTGCAGAACCAAACCGACTCATTAATAGCTATAAACTAGGTCTAAACTTTTTGGAATCGGATCAAATATAGTTTGGCCTTTGTTAATTGGGACCAGACCAGCTTAGGGCCAAAATCAAGGGTTTATGCCATATATACACATAACCTCAAAATTAAAGAAAGTAAAGCTTAGAAGAAATATACTTACTTGAATCCTTTATAAACCTTCAAAATCACCCTAAATCCTTGGAAAATCTCGTGAAATTAGATATAATTGAAGAAGAAATCCTCTCCCTCTTGCTCTCCATTAAAAAATTCAGCCACCATAACTAAATGAAGAAGAAAATGGTCTTTTATACACAAAATTCCTAATTTTAGCCCCCAACTTTATATGTAATTGCAAAATAATTAAATATTAAAATATTTAGATATTTTCTTTCTTCATCCTACTCAAAAATCCCATTTTAACCTCTTTTACTTTTTTATTTATTACTTATAAATATATATATATATATATATTAACTTTTTGACTTTTTATCATTTTTTTCTTTTAGTGACAATGTATATATTAGGTATATGTTAGGTATATATCATGTATATATTATGTATATCCAATATATATCTTGTGTAAACATTAGGTATATACTATACATATACCTCTCTCAACCCACCAATTGTATGTAAATTTAAAGATGTTACATATATGATATATAACTAAATATATAATAGTTAAGTACTTCCATTCTTTTGCAATTCAACACATATATCGACTTATATATAATATATATGTCATATAACTAGGCATATAATAGTTATGTACTATTATTTTTATGTCGTTGAACACATATTTCTATTTATATGTAACATATATGACATATAAGTAAACATATAACAATTATATATAGTTATCCTTTGCAATCCAACTCATATATCTACTTATATGCAAACATATATGTCATATAACTAAACATATAATAGTTATGTACTATTATTTCTCTATATTCCATTATATATTTCTATTTGTATATAACATATATGTCATTTTACTAAACATATAGCAGTTATATGTTATTATTCTTGTAATATCCGTTATCTTGTTAAAATTAAATAAGTATTTGGATGTATAGGAGTTATATATACCTAATGTATACCTAGTGTATACATGGTATATACATATTATATATATAATGTATGTAACCAGTTGGGGGTAGCTCAACTGGCCACCTGATGTTACTCTCAATAGGAGAGGTCAGGGGTTCGAACCTTAAAAATATATTTCCAAGGTTCGAGCTTTTTATAAAAATAAAAAAAACAAATATATATATATATAATGTATGTTGGTTATATGTATATAAATTATATACTTGATATATATACTATATGTATATGGTATGCTTGTAGTGTACATAGGGTGCACATTATATATATATATATACATGTGGGTAAATGTATATATTAAATATACTTTACTTATACATAATATATATATATACATTACATAACCATGTACATAAAAGTATATGTAACATATAAGCAATATATATATGACATATACATATACATAGAATATATGCAACACATAAATGGTATATATATATATATGTATAATTTATGATGTAAGATAATAAATAAATAAATAAGAAAGAAAGAAAAGAAAGTTAAAATATGAAATAAGTGCTTAGAGGAGATAAAAAGTAAATTAAATAAATAATTAAATGTATAATAGATGTAATATATATATATATACATTATATATACTTGAAATATATGTGAAATATAAATTGAATATATAAGGCATATAAATATACATAAGATATACAATATATATAGATGAAGTATAAATTGGTGTAGGGAAAGGTGATGATGATGATGATGATGATAATAGAAGAAGAGAAAAAGTCAAAGAGAGGAGAATATTATTGGTGGAAATTGTTATATTATTTTATATATATATTAAGGATAAGGATGGGAAACTAAAAAGAAAGACTTCTTCTTCTTCTTCTTCTTCTTCTTTTCTTCTTCAACATGAATTTTAAGAGAGAGGGGAAGTTATTTCCAAATACCTCAAATTACTTAAGAAAATTAAAGATTTCAAGTGAATTTTGAAGAGAAAGTAAGAATTCAAGTAAGTCCTCTTCTTTAAGGCTTTAATTTCATGGTTTTATGACTATGTTAGTAATAGTTAAAGAGAGAAAGTTATGTTTAATATCTAAAATTGATAGAAATGAAATTAAAATGATGATTAGATGGTGATTTGTTGATTAATTAGTTAAAATGAATTAAGTTGATAAATTTAGGGTTATGGGTAGATTATGCTTAAATTGAGGTTTTGTTATGGATGGATTTAGTTTTGTAATATATGAATTTTATGTGGTTTTAACATATTTATGAAGGTTATATGGTTAGAATTTTGATATGGATGAAGTTAGGATTTGTAAGTGTGTTATTTGGAATTGGGGTTTTTGAAAGAGATTTTGATAATTGTGAAAATGAGTTGTTTTATTGTTATTTAGGTATGTAAATGATGGTTTTAATGTTAAATGTTGAAACTGAGTTAGGTTTGATGAAGTTTAAGTGAAGTAGTAGGTTGAAAATTTAGGATTTTAATGTGATTTTGGTGAAAATTGTAGAAATAATGGTAATTTGATATACATTGTGTATGCAAGTGACTTTAAATGAATAATGTTGGTTATTGTCGAATTTATATGTGTGCATATCAAATTGGTAGAAGTGGTGAAGTTTAGGGTTTGGCTTGGAAAAATGAATAAGGTTAGTACATATCCTTAAAACTTGTGATTTTCATCAAATGCGAATTGACATTGTGTATGTAAAGTTAACTTGGTATGTAAAATGCATAAGATTTGTAAGTTGAGCCATTGTAAATGGCTATGATAGTGGTCATGTGTATAATGTAGTAAATGAGAAACATACTAAAAAATAATAATTGAAAAATATGATAAATAAACAATGTGTTAAGAAATGAGAAAGAAGATTTAAAAATTATGAAAGGAACCATTATGTTATAAAATGTCTAAATTGAGAATATTGAAAGATATGATGAATGTGTGTAGAAAGAGTCACATTGTGAATGTGACTCATGACTATGTAATGTGATAGTGAAATGGTGATGAATATGTGGAAAATAACTAAAGCATGATTCAATGTAAAGTGATCATGGGAAGTGATTATCCCTTGAAAAATGTGGGTAGTAATCATAAAATGCTAAAAATATGGGAAAGTGTAATGTTTTATGAATGTGATGTTAAGTCATGGAATTATGGCTAGTATTAATGTTGTGTATAAATTGGAGAATTATGAGATAACTAGTAGTAATGAAATAAATATTCATATTGCCATGGTGTTTAAGTAATATGTAATATAATATTAATTATGTATATGATTATGAATTGTGAAAAGAATGTGGGAATGATTGTTGAGAATGTGGAAATGTGAAAGTGATCATGATAAGATTGATCACTTGGAAACTGTGAAAAATATTAATATTAAATGAGTATTGCATTATGAAATTATGACTGAATATGTTGAAATGAGATAATATGACATAATGGAAATGAGAAATGATGAAAATGGTTGTAATATCCCAAATTTTTAAAATTTCTAATTTAATTTTAAAAATTTGATAAAATAAATTATAATTTAATTGGATAAATTAAATAAATAATTTTAAATGAAAAGATTTTAAGTGAAAAAGTAAAATGTATATGTGATATATATGTAAATATACATAACGTATACAAATTAATTTTAAAAAGTCAAAGTTTCTTTTAATAATTCAAAAAGTAAATTATATTGTTAATGAAAGATGATATTTTGATGTTATAATATATATACATGGTGGTAATTAAAAGTGGAAAATGCAAGGTTGAAATTAAAATTGGGTGGAGAGAGATATTTACTTAGTCTTCTTCTTCTTCTTATTTTCTTCCTTAGAAGAATTCCATGGTTGTGCAAAAGAGGATTTTTGCTTCTTCTAAGCTTCCTAAGGTGAAGGATTTTCAAGGTTTTAAGGGAAGATTTGGTGATTTCTTCTTGAGTTGATAAGTTTCTAACTTGTTTCTTGGATTTTTCTTAAAGATGTGAAGTTTGACTTGTTATGGTTGTATGTTTTAATGGTTGGAATTGGTATGTATGAAATTGTTTTGAGTAGTTAAACATGATTTTAAGGTTGGATTGAAGAAATGGTTAAGTTTAAGTTGAGTTTGGTGTAGAGAGAGAGAGTTAGGGTAATGTAACTTTTGAGTTGTGAATTTATGGTTTTAAATTGTGTAATTTGATTTAAATTGAGTTATTTTAATGCATAAACAAGTATTTAAAAGTTAAATGATGGATTTGATTTTATTGGATAGAGTTTGAGAATGGAAATGGTGATTTAAAGGCTTAAAAGGAAAAAGAAAGATTGTTCAAAGTATGGAAAACAATGTTACCTTTGGATATGTGATTTTTTTATGTTGATATCAGGATTTTGGCCTGGCACTCCCAATTACATGGCCATATTATTGGGTGTGTCAACTATTCTATTTTTAGTAATAGTGACACGTGCAGTGACACGCCTATGTCACTGAACATGTTAAAGCTACTGTAATGCAATATGTTTGGCATGGGAGCTATCCTGGGCAAATGATACTAAGTGATTCTTATCTTTGTGTTAAGAGATCATGTATATGTATTAAAATGTGATACTAAGTGATTATTTATAATCACATTTGGTTTAGACTTTGAGGAGATTTGATTTGCCCAATCTAAGTGTTGAAGGGTATCTTCGAAGAGAAGGTTAGAGGTGGTGTTAAGCTTGCTTTTGGTTGTCATTTGAGGCAAGTATAAACTTTGAATAAATTGGTTATGTTTGCATCACATTTGGACTTAACACACTTTGGTTGGAAAATGTGTTAAGCTCCTTGATGCATTGAATATGCATAAACATTGTGCTATGTTATATGATTTATCAAGAATGCATTATATGTAATGTGAAAATGATCCAACATGTTTGGGTAATGTGGTTTGTTGTGTATGTATTAAATATGTTGTAAAAGATATTGGCTATGGCTAGAATGCATAAAATGTGATACAATGTAATGATATATTGGTGTAGACCCTTAATTTTTGACCCAGTCCAATCCGATAGTTCAAGATAATTTTTGTGGTATTTTAATTATTTAAATAATATTTTAATTACTAATAATATTTAATAGTTATTTTTAATAAAAATGAAACATAAAAAATATAAAAAATAAAAAATCGAACGGATCGGCAAGCGTCGCGCAGAGCTGCTGCGCGGCAAGGGAATTCGTCGCAAAAAATTTCCACGACAAATTGCGCACTGCCCAATTCACCGTAACTAGGCTTGCCCAGTTCTGCGATGAACTAGCTTGCCCAGCTTGCCTGGCCCGTGCCCGTAGCCTGCAGCAGTTTTTTCACCAACGCAACCCACAGGCCTGGTAGCCCGCGCTATCGATTTTTTGACCAAACCTTGTTTTATACGGTTTTGTAATTTTTCCTAAATAGTTAGTATTTCCTTATTAAAATAGGATTAGGTTTTTATTTTTTTTCCTATAATACCACATTAAACACATGAGAAAGGGGAGACAGAACACAAAAAAACCCTAAAGAAAGAGAGGGGAGACAGAACACGGGAAAAACCCTAAAGAAAGAGAGACGGGAAATAAAAGGAAAACCCTAGAGACAGAAGGGAGGAAAGAGAAAAAAACCCTAGAGGTCGGCAATTAATATTAAGAGAGATTAAACAGAAAAGAAAAAAACAGCAAAAATAAATTAGCAACAAGTAGCACTCATCAATCATCAATCCATCAAAGGCAGCAACATTATCTTTGTTCTTGTTCAGCCAGAGTTAACTATGGTGGAACCAATGACGCAGGTTTGATTGTAAATCTTTAATTTTTTTATATTTATAGCATTCTTATATTTTAATTCATGAATTGTTTAAGCATACGATAGCATTGCCATATTTTCTTTTAAGTGTTTCTATTATTTGCTTTGATATTGAGTCTTTCAGTAACCTAAATTATTAATTATTAAACCCTAATCGTATTTTTTATAAATCAGATTTTCCATTCATCCAGTAGCCTAAGTCATTTATTAAATTATCAAAACCCTAAACTGTTCTTTTGTTTCCAAAACTTTAAAACCCTAAACTATTTTTCCCAAAACTTTAAACCCTAAATTATTCCATTAAAGTCTTAAAACCCTAATTGTTTTCCAAAATCTTGATTATTCTTCCAAAACTTTAATTCATTTCTCCAAATTCAAAATTGTTTTTCAAAGGCAATAAGTTAAAACCCTGAACCCTTAATAGCCTTTAAACATGTTTTTCAAATCTAAAATCCTAATTACACCTTTTTAAAAACCAAAACAAAAATCTGTTTGCTTGAAACCCTAACCAAACCTATTTTTTTTTAAATCACAGTAGCATTATTTTCATAAAAACATCCAAAACCCTAAATCTTTAAAACATCCAGTATCATTATTCTTTTAAAAAATAATATTAGCTCCTCAAAAATCCCAAAACCCCATTTTCTAAATCCTAAACCCTAAAATCTTAATTTTCAACACCAAAACCTACAACCCTAAAAGCTAGTTTCTAAAATTTTCTGGGGCGTTGCCCCCTTGACCTGGGACCGCCGTATGGGCTCGTCGAAGGGGTCAATATTCATTTGTGTATTATGAGTCCGTGTATTTAAATTTCCTTTTTCCAATGCTCTAATTTAGTAATTAAAATTCTAAAACCCTATTTTAAGATGTGAACCCTAAATCTATTTATTTATTGCTTTATTTAATTTTAGATTTGATTATGTAGTTTATTATATGTTTTGATGGTTGATTTATTTAATTTCAATGCTTGATTTTTTTAATTTATCATGGATGGATATTTTCTTTATTATTATGATTATTATTCGTTTATTTTGGTATTAAAATTGTAAGAGGTATATTTCCATTATTGGGTTCCTCATTAATTAATTTTCATATAATTTAAATTATTTTTATATTTTGGAATTAATGTAAAGGGCACGTTTCCACCTTTCGGTGGGTGTCATATTTAGTTTTAGACATGGACGATGTAAGGACATGTTTTCATCCTTGGATGGGTGTCATTTATTTATTTTGTTTGGACATTGCTTTGATTTTAATATAATGATGTTTTATTTTAATTATTGCTTGTAGTATGGATAATATTGCCATATTTAAGAATTTTATAATATTAAGACCTGCAAAGGAGGTCGGTTCCAATGAACCGGGCGTTGCGGGGGTGCTAGGCCATTTCTCACCTTCCCCACACGTACCCAACTTTTCGAACCCATTAGGGGGTTAGGGATTCCTTAGGAATCGAGTCATCCACCCCTTTCTTTTTCCTGGCCCGTCCGGGTGGCGACTCCATTTTCTCCGAGCTTAGGCCCGTGTTCTCTAAGGCCCCTAACCTAAACAGTGCTGAAGTCGCAAGAACCATTCCACCGGGAGTGGGGGCAAAAATCCCCGCTCACAATTGGGATATGAGAAATGATGAGTTGAAATAATATGACATTGATATAAATGTGAAAAGAGGCAATGTGCATAATGAATTATGAGAAAAATGAGAAAAAGATTGATAATGAGAAATATGAAATAATTTTGTGCCTAGTATGTTATTCAATTTTCAGAGTTCTGTATTTGGTGGCATGCCTATGAGGTTATCCTCATTATTTGCCTTCGGGGCTAGCTTTTGAGCAATTATTGATTTGCCTTTGGGCTAGACGTTGGACATCACTTGCCTTCGAGCTAGATGTTGGGCATCATTATGATTTGCCTTCGGGCTAGACGTTGGGCGTCACTTGCCTTCGGGCTAGACACTGGGTGTCAATATGGACCAAAATAGTAACTCTGAAATTTGAATAGTATAGTAGATCCTTTGGGCCCATGCTTGTGTTTGTTATTATGTGAATTGTAAAATGATTGAAAAATATATTGAAAATGAATTAGTATGTCACATGGTGACATTATATACATAAGCATTGTGCATTGGCATTGCATTTAAGCTTTATTGTTATCAAAGTTTGTACCGCTAGGCTTTTAACTTAGCATGATTGTAATTCATTACTCAGTCTAGACCAAGCCGAGTCTAGATTTGAGATCTTAAGTGTAGAGTTAATTGTTGGACATCAAGATCAGAGACATACTGCCAGCATGTACATATTTTATATTATCGTACATTTTGACATTATGTAAGTTATATTATATATATATATATCTTAATATTGTAAATTATAAATTTTGTAATGGGGATTTGATATGTGTTTTTAAAAGTAATATTTTATTTGTTATTTATATATATTTTAAAGTATTTAAGATTTAAAAATTAAAAAACTAAGGGTTTTTATAGAAAATGGGTTGTGACATTCTTGTATCGTATATGCATATATTACATATGTTGGGTGTATGCATTGTACGTATATAGGGTATAAGGGTGTTACAATGGTTATGTAAAATGAGAATGTAATGAAATGTGTAGTTACCTTATATAGAATCATGTTCTATATAATTATTTTTGGTGCTATTGATACAATTTGCCTTCGGGCTAGACGATGGGTGTCACTATTATTTGCCTTCAGGCTAGATGTTGGGTATCACTATTATTTGCCTTTAGACTAGACACTGGGTGTCATTGTTATTTGCCTTTTGGGCTAAACACTAATGTGTCAACAGGGGATGGATGTGACACTTAGATCCCCAGTGTCGCTATTGTAATATTCCAAAATTTTAAAAATATTAATTTTTGAAAATTAAATAAATGATTTAAAAGTATATATATATAATTAAGTGAAAAAGGAAAATGTGTATATGATATATATATATATATGTAGATATACATATATATATATAAGTCAACATTTTAATATGGCCAAATATCATTTTAGTTATTAAGATATTAATTAAATGGTTAGTGGAAGATGACATAGTATATATTAATTTAGTAATATATTTTACTTGGTGGAGAGTGAAAGAGGAATAATTGTGTGGTTAAAAGGGATTGTTGGTAGTGGAGTTGGTGATCATTATCTTCTTCTTCTTTTCTTTCTCCTTTGAAGCCGACCACCTTCATCAAAGGAAGAGAGGAATTTTGTTTCTTGCTAACTCAAGTAATTGAAGGATTTCAAGTGTTCAAGTTGGAGTTTTAAGGATTTTCTTCATATTTGGTAAGTTTCCAACTTGTTTCTTTGATTTCCTTTAGAAGTTGTATTTGTGTGAATTGGGTGTTTGGTTTAGTATGTGTTAAAGGTTGATATTGGTATGTTTGAAGTTCTCTTGACTAGTTAACTATGAAATTTAGGGTTGGATTGAAGAAAAAGTTAAGTTTGGTGAAGAGAATAAGAGTTTTGGATTGTGTAACTTTTGAGTTGTGAAGTCATGGTTGTAATTGTGTATTTTTGCTTTTAATTGAGTTGTTTTGATGTATATACAAGTATTATGTGGTATAATGATGGATTTGGTTGAGTTTGTATGAAGTTGAAAAAGTTAATGAAAGATAATAGTTGGATGTGACAATTATGTGTGGATATCAGGATTTTGGCCTGACACGCCCGGTGACACGGCCATGCTTTTGGCCATGTTAATGGTTCTATTTTCAGTAATGGTGACACGTGCAGTGACACGCCTATGTCACTGAGTGTGTCACAGCTTCTGTGATGTTGAAGTATTGACACGAGCAGTGACACGCAATGTCATGAAGCGTGTCATATCTATTGTGTTGTTGTAGTTTTGACACATGCAGTGATACGCCCATGTCACTGAGCATGTCATAGCTACTATGTTGTAGGAGTTTTGGCATGTCATTGAGCATGTCAATGCTTCTTTGTTGTGGGTTTAGGGCATGGTCATTGACACACCCGTGTTGTTGAGTGTGTCATGTGTACAGTTTGCCCTAGATAGTTCTTTTCCTTATTTTTCTTTGTGTATCTTATCCTTGTGTTGAGAGGTTTTGTTTATAACTATAAGTGTATCACTAAGTGATTATTTATAATCATATTTGGTTTAGGCTTTAAAGAGAATTAAGTTACCCAATCCTAGTGTTGAGGGATATCTTGGAGAGGAGGTTGAAAGTGGTTTTTGTTGCTTTTAGTGGTAAGTACAAACTTTAATTAATTGTTTATATTTACATGACATTGGGACTTAACACATTTGGTTAAAAAATGTATTAAGTTACCTACTACATTATTGGTGCATGAGAAATATGCTATGATTTGTATAATGTTACAAATGCATTATATGTAATGTGAACTTTGTGCAAAATATGATAATGGCCCAAAACGTAAGGGTATTGCAATTTGTTATGTATAAATTAAAGATGGTATGTAAAGCCATTGGTGATGGCTATATTGATATAAATGAGATACTTGAAGCATTATGCCTAGTTTGAACATGAGAAAATGAGAAAGGATTTGATAATGGAATTATGAAAGAATTGTGTGCCTAGTATGTTATTCAATTTTCAGAGTTTTGTATTTGGCGGCATGCCTAAGGTGCAACAGTCCCTTGAAGCTGGGTTAGGTTTGGTCCTTGAAGCCTAGTTGGGTGTTACATGATGTAGCAGACCCTTAATGCTGGGTTGGGCCTAGACCTTGAAGCCTAGTTGGGATGTTACATATGAGGTAATCCTCATTGTGATTATGATTTGCCTTTGGGCTAGACACATGGTGTCATCTTGGACCAAAGCAGTAATTTTGGAATTTGAATGGCATATTAGATCCTTTTGGGCCCATGCTTGTGTTTGCTTTTATGTGAATTATGAATTGTGGAACAATGGAGCAATTTATCAAGATATAATGTTATGAAATATAATATCCTTATGTGTTGTGCATTAGCATTGCATTTGAATTATATTGTTATCAAAGTTTGTATCACTAAGCTTTTGGCTTAGCGCGATTGTGATTCATTGCGTAGGTGACATGGTAGATCCTGTTGAGTTGGAGAGTTCGTCTAGACCGAGTCGAGTCTAGGCTTGAGATCTTGAGTGCAGAGTTCATTGTTGGACATCAAGTGTTAGGAAATCAAGGAGATCACTGCAAACAAAACACGCGGTGGAAAATTTTTTTTTTTTATCTCTGATTTCTCACCAGGATCTATGCTGTTCGTTTAATTCGACGAAAGTGTACAAAGAACTAACCTGTTGATGATTCGAAATCACAGTTTGGAATAGATGCCTCGATCGTAAAACACCCTCTATCGCGTATCCACACGAATGCTACCGTCTGGAGTGCTAGCTCTCTGCAACGGCGAAGGCTGAAAAACGTTTTCTCTAAAACGTATTAGGGTTTCTTTTTCATTCTCTTTTAATTTTCTAATGTTACCTATAAGAAGACTTAACTTCTAGAGAGAATATAATCACTCCAGAATCCAATTCGAAATTGGATAAGGTAAGTCAAATTCAGAATCCAAATCTAATTAGGATTCTGAATATATTATCTAATAATATATATAATTGGATAAGGTAAGTCAAATTCAGAATCCAAATCTAATTAGGATTCTGAATATATTATCTAATAATATATATATATAACGAAAATAATAATAATAATAAATATTAATATCTAATATTAATATTATTAATATTATATCCAACCCAAAGCACATTCTTGTGTGTGACCCGATAGGCCCATATTAATTGGCAGTCAATTTAATCTCTATTAAACCAACAAGTCATAATTGGCCTCTAGCAAGGCGTTACAACTACCCAATTAATATAAGGAATGTCTAATTTGCCTAATAATAGTACATGCATTAATCCATTTGTCACACGATATCTAGCTTGAACATAAGTCATAGTCAACGTCATACTTATATTGTTCAAACTTATGATTACTCGATCTCCAAGTAGACTGATAAAAACAAATGAAATTGATCACACTATCAATTCATTTGAGCACGACCATGCATTTCACAGTCTCACTTATCGAGGGGCCCAAAAGATATCTCTCTCAAAGAGAGGGACAAATTCTATCTTGATTGTTCATTATCCTCTACATAATTTCTATCATATATGATCATAACCTTTATTACTATCCAGTTACGGATAATGTTTGATCATGTCAAAATATAATAGTCCTTATATTGGAAACTATGACAATCTCAAGTCAAAGAATTAATACATAACTATCATGAGATTTACTTATTGTAATATCCTCATGTATGCCCTAGAAGTCTTGGTTATGTTGTTGTTATTGTTGATGTTGTTGTTAGTGTTGTTGTTGTTATATATTGGATTGAATATATGTGTTAAATTGTAAGAGAAAAGAAATGGGAAGAGAATGTATATGTATATGTGTTTTGGAGAAGAAATTTAGGGTTTAGAGACAAATGTATATGTTGTGTATATGATGATATATATAACATATAGATTGGTCAAATATAGAGTCAATGCAAGAAGATATTTTTGTGGAATGTGCAATTACATATAAGGGCTTAGATGAGACAAAAGGTTAGTTAAATGGTGAAGGGTGTTTTAGTAATTGCAAGGTTAAAAACACTTGATGGATATAAGAAGCCAAATTTGACTTTGCTCTTCATATTTTCTTCTTCTCTTCATGTGTGGCCGGATTCTCCATAGACAAAGAGAGAAAGAGAGGTGATCTTGAGGTTTGAAGCAAATTGAAGAAGGAATCAAGGGTGTTGGTTAGAGATTTGTGGAATTCTTCATTTAAGGTAAGTTTTCTCTTGATTTCTCTTGTTCTATTTGGAATTTTGTTTGAGTTTGATGGAGTGTGTTTGTGTATGGTGTGTGTAAAAGTGTTGAAATGGAATTAAAGATAAGAAGCTAGGTTGGTGTTGGTGATAGAAGAGTAAGAGTTGTGTTTAGTGAATTTTTTTCTGTTTTACAATTAGTAAAGGCTGTGACTTGTATGATTTTTAATTAATTATAGAAAAATGTTCTTGAAGTGAATTTTTGATATGTTGTGCCTCTATGAGTCTAGAATGACTGAAAAATATGTTGATTCGATTTTGGAATGGTTATGAGTTTAGAAAGATTATTTTTATTAGACCTGTTCCAGCAGGTACCTTAACTGAGACAGCTATATTTCGGGATTTTTAATAAAATGTAGAAAAATCATATCCAATTGAATTTTGGATATGTTGTTGCTTAGTGAGTCTAGTATTTGAGAAAAATAATTTGGAACCACGTTGATTGAATTTGATTTATGGAATTCACAAAGTTCAGAACTGCTACCAGGATGCAGGGCAATTGGGGCAGTCTGGTTAGGTGAACTATTTGACCAAGATTTTGTGTTCAGTTTGATCTGAAATTTTAAAGGAATGATTTTAAGATACAAAACTAAATTCTGTAAAAATTTTAGAATTTTTAGTCAAGTAGATTATTTTATACAATTTTTCAAAATAAGGATAAAATGGAGTCTAAAACCAGAATGTACTATTCATATGGTCATTTTGCTAATATTCCTTTTGGATTAGATTGTGAAGAGGTTGAATTGCCCTAACCGTGTCCCTCAAGTGGCTGCCCGTGTCCCTCAATTGTGTGGGTTAGGGTTTTAATTCTTTGTTCTTCTTGCATTGCTTTGGTTCTCCAAAGGTAGGTTGGTCCTTAAACCTAACCCTAAACACTTTAAACACACTTAAATCAATGAATGATATAATCAAATGCATGTGTAAGGTCCTAAAACTATGAATCATATCAATTGTTCTTTGCCCTAATTGCATTGTTGAGATTGAACAATGTTATGTTATGTATTGTGAATGGTAATGTGTTTCATGAGTAATATACATTGAAATTGAAATGTATATCAAAGATGCAATGATAATTTAAATAAGACATGATATGAGACAATGCCATTGTGATTGGCTATGATGATGATATTGAAAGAAAGAAGGCATGTTTGCCTAAATGTGATGAGAATTTGAGAATGGAAATGGTAACTATATAATAAATGAATTGTTTGTTTAATATGTTATTCAGTTTCAGAGTTCTGGATTTGGGTGGCATGCCTAAGAAATGATGAAAGGTAACAGTTTTGCCGGGTTGAGGATCTCCTCATATGTGTTGAGTTGATGGTCCAAGAGACTGGGTCTGTTACACTATGAGAATTGTGAATATGAGATATATGATTTGTAACAGTCTTGCCGGGTTGAGGATCTCCTCATATGTGTTGAGTTGATGGTCCAAGAGACTGGGTCTGTTACACTATCCATGGATAGAGATACATGTATATACATTGCCTACGGGCGTGATTATTGTGACTATGAACCAAAGCAGTAACTCTGAACTCTGAATATCGTATTAAATACTTGTTGGGCCCATAGGTGTCAAGGTTATATGAATGTCTTAAATAATGTTATGAGTTAATGAAATGAGATGTTGTTTATTGAGTATGATTGATTAATGTTGAATGTGGAAAGATGTTGAAATGTGGTATGCTCATATGACTATGATTTGTGAAATGCATAATTATGTGGTTAACTTTATATTTATGATGTTGATCTTATCAATAACATATGTGACATTGCATTACATTAAAGCATACCATTAGTATGTTTTATCTTACTAAGTCGTTGGCTTAGCGCGATAGTGTTTAATCGCGCAGGTAATAGAGTGGATAGAGTTGAACCCGAGAGTTCATCAAGACCAAGTGAGAGTAGACCTTGAAGAATCCATTTTGGGAGCTTAAAGATCAGAGCAGACTTGCCAATCATGTATATTTCTTTATATTTTGTAAAGAAATGTTTAATATGTAAATATGTACATATTTTATAACTTCCGCTGTGTAATATTTAAATGTATATATATATATAACTAATATGTTTTGTTTTATAAGTAAATGATCTACTTTTCTATAATGTATAATGATAAGGGTATTGTATCAAGTTTAAAGTGTTTTGAATGTTAAGAAAACCGTAGCATCCCTATGTTTGATGCACTTATGCTACATTGTTGTAGTTGTAGTGTGTGGGCATTGGATATGGGGGTGTTACACTTATGACACTAACCCATGTAGTAATCTCATGATGGGTCTATCCAATACATTGTTCTCTAACAAGTATCTATGAAATTGATTTGTATCACTATACACATAACCATCTGATGATTATCAAATCAATGTTCATACTGTTTAAGAATTTTTTTTTTATCTCTATAACAATAATAAACCAGGGACAAATATCAAAATTGTGTAACATGCAAATAAACAATAATGATAATAAAACCTCATTTATTAATAATGAATGTATAACATAAAAATCCAAATAAATGGCCTAGGGCACATACACTAACATCAAGATCAGAGACAAACTGTCAGCATGTATATATTTTATATTTTTGTACATATTGATTTCATGTATATTATGTTATATTTTGATGTATATATATGTATATTCCAAAAACTATCGAAAATGTTATGGATAAACATTTGCTAATGAAGTATACATATGTGTTTTAACAAGTAATATTTCATCTATTATTTATATGATATCAGTTGAATGTTTTAAGTTTATACAGATTTTATAAGTGAAGAGTTGTTTTGTCAAAATGGGTTGTGAGATCCTTGTATCCTATATTCGTATATTACATATGTTGGGTGTATGTAGTGTACGTATATTGGATATAAGGGTGTTACATTTGTTTTGGTATCAAAGCCTAGGTTTGAGGTTCTCAACCTAGGTGGGTTGTAAGAGAAGGAAAATGGAAATTTTTAAATATGGTTTTTAAATATGATACATGCATTGGTACTAGCAGTTTCTGATCTCTGATGTGGCAAATTTTGCTGTGTTTGCAGATATAGGTAGTTATGGCGTCTCAAACACGTCAGTCTGCTAAGGGTAGTTGTAACACCCTTATACCCTATATACATACAATACATATTTTCAGCATATGTAAAATACGCATATACGGTACAAAAATGTCATGGACCGGTTTAATAAAAAAATTTTACATTTCCAATTTAAAATTTCAAATTCTAAATATATAAAAATTAAATAGAATATAAATATTATTTATTTGTTATAAGAACACAAAATAAATAATTTATATAAAAATCTCTGAAAAAAAATCACCACAGTTTTGTCTGTAATTTGGATATCCCAAAATTTAGCAATTACTCAACCTGCAAAAAGAAAACACTCCCAAAGAATTTCCAAGCACAATCTCAACCATACTTCTCAATTTCACCAAGTTTCTCAAACATTTATATATATATATATATAATTTAAAACACACTTACTCTTCCATTTCAAATACATTGACCCAAACATTCTTTATAATATACAATAAGTAAAATTCAAAACATAATATATTATGCATAATACTCAAAATGTACAATAACATAAAAATATATACATGCTGCTGTAGTGTTTCTCATCTCGATAGCAACTCAACAAGCTCAACTACAAGTCTAGACCTGACCTGGTCTAGAAGAACTCTCTGGCTCAACTAGGTCTACCCTGTCACCTTCGCGAAGGAAACAATCGCACTAAGCCGAAGCCTAGTGATACAAACTTTGATAATAATAATAAAACTCAATGCAATGCCAATGCATAATGCATATAGATGTCACATCATTCCACTTTCTTATATTTTTCAAATATTTCATAATTCATAATTCACAATAAAACAAAGACAAGCATGGGCCCAAAAAGGATCTAATATGCTATTCAAATTTTAGAGTTACTGCTTTGGTCCATAATGACACCATGTGTCTAGCCCCGTAGGCAATATATCTGTAATATCCCAAAGTATACCCTAAAAGTTTTGGAATATTTATTGTTGTATTTGGATTAAATGTATATTTTTTAGTGGAAAGACAAAAGAGGTAAAGAGAAGAGTGTATATGTTGTATATATGAGATATATACAACATATACAAGTCAAAGAAATGGGTGGTCAAAAGAAGAAATAATTAATTTTAATTAATTGAAATGGAAATTAAGTGGAAAGTGGATGATGATATTTGTAATATTATATTAATATAATTGCTTGGTTGAGAATTAAAGGGAGTTTTAGTGGTTGAAAGAAGAGTTGAGTGTTGACTTTGCTTTTCTCTATTCATCTTCTTCTTCTTTTCTTTTCTCCTTGGCCAGCTAGCTCCATAGCAAGAGAGAAAGTGAGATTTTGTCTTTCCAAACTCAAGATTTAAGGATGTTTCAAGTGATCAAGTTGGAAATCTAAGAGTTTTCATCACTTTTGGTAAGTTCTCCACTTGATTCTTTGGTTTTCTTCCAAGTTTGTGTTTTGAGTTTGGTATTTGATTGTTGATGGTATGTGTATATTTGATTATGGTGTATTTGAGGGTGTTTGATCTTATTGGTGTTTATTTTGAGATAGAGTTAAGTTTGGTGTTGGAAGAAAACAAGTGTTGTGTTTGAGTTGTGTGTATGTGATGGTTGTGAATTGGTGTTTGATGTATGTATTGAGTTGTTTTGAGGTTTTTGCAAGTTAGTATGGTTTATGGGTGTGTTTAGTTAAGTTTGTTTGGAGTGGAAGATGATGGAAGTAAGAGGTTTGTTGGATGTGATGTTGTTGTTGCCGGAATCAGGATTTTTGGCCTGACACGCCCATGAGCACGGCCAAGTCTTTAGGCCTGTCAATGACTCTATTTTCTGGATGGGTGACACGACCAGTGACACGACCATGTCACTGAGCGTGTCACAGCTTCTATGTTGTAGTAGCATTGACACATCCAGTGACACGCCCATGTCACTGAGCGTGTCATAGCTACTGTGTTGAGGGAGGATTGACACGGGCAGTGACACTCCCATGTCACTGAGCGTGTTAAAGCTTCTGTGTTGTGAGTTTAGGGCATGGTCAAGGACACGCCCGTGTTGTTGAGCATGTCATGTGTAGAGTTTGCCCTAGTTGATTCTTAGTCTTATTATCTCATGTGTATCTTTAAGTGAGTGTGTATTATCACTTTTGGATTAGGTTTTGAAGAGATTGAGTTGCCCTAATCCAAGCGTTGGAGGATTCTTGGAAGAGGAAGTGTTTAGATTGGTGTGAGTTGCTCTTGAGGTAAGTACAAACTTACATGGTTGCATACATTTACATGACTTTGAGACTTAACACATTTGGTTATAAATGTGTTAAGTAATTTATTACATTGTTAATACATTTGATTAATGTTATGATTTGCATAATGTGAAAGATATGATGATCATTCAAAATGTATGTCCAATGCAATTGGTTATGTATACTTTAATGATGAGATGTGAAGCCATTGTTGTTGGCTATAATGATGCAAATGAAATAATTGGGGCATGATTGCCTAGTTTGATTATGAGAAATGAAATGAGAAATGAATTGTGAAAGAGATTGATAATAAGATAAATGAATTAATTGTGTGCCTAGTATGTTATTCAATTTTCAAAGTTCTGGGTTTGGCGGCATGCCTATGAATAGCTGGGCAGGTGAAAAGACCGGGTCGTAAGCCAAGCCAAGCTGAAAAATATGAAAAATGATATTTTTGAGGTGAAAAGACCGGGTCGTACACCTCAAAAATAGTAACAGTCTAGCCGGGTTGAGGACCAAGATACTGGGGCCCTAGGGTCTAGCCAGGTTGAGGTCCAAGAGACTGGGTCTTTTACATTATCCATGGATAGATATATATATCGCCTACGGGCTTGATGAATGTGATTATGGACCAAAGCAGTAACTCTGAATTTTGAATAACATATTAGATCCTTTTTGGGCCCATGCTTGTCTTTATTTTAATGTGAATCATAAATGGTAAAACAATTGAATAAGCTAATGAAATGTAATGTTATGAGATATAGCATTTTGAATATGATCTCTATTGCTTGAAAGTATGACATTGACATTGCATTAAAGCATATTGTTATTGTGGTTTGTACCACTAAGCCTATGGCTTAGCGCGATTGTGGTTCATCGCGCAGGTGACAGGGTAGAACTGGAGAGTTCAGCTAGACCGAGTCGAGTCTAGACTTTGAAGTGTTGATTGTGGGCTTAAAGATCAAAGACAAACTGCCAAACATGTATAAACTTTATGTTTTGTAAACATGGATTTTAATGTATTTATATATGTAAATACCACTACATTTTCCGCTGCATAATGAATAAATATTTTATCTAGTATAGTTTATAATATATTATGAAGTGTTTTAAGTTTTCTTATATTATTGCAGAAGAGAAAAATTGGGTTATCTAATATAAACCGTGGCACTCCTGTATTCGGTATACGTATATTACAGGTGTAGTAGTGTGTAGTGTGCGTATACGGGGTATAGGGATGTTACAATATCCATAGATAATGTAACAGCCCCAGTCTCTTGGACCTCAACCTGGCTAGACCCTTAGGCCCCAGTATCTTGGTCCTCAACTCGGCTAGACTACTACAGTTTTTGAGGCCTACGACCCAGTCTTTTCACCCTAAAAACATCATATTTATTAGTTGGCCTAGCTTACGACCCAGTCTTTTCACCATTCCAGCGTTTAGCCCGTAGGCAATCATAGGCATGCGGCCAAACCCAGAACTCTAAAAATTGAATAACATACTAGGCACGCAATTTATTCATATTTCTCATTATTAATCTCTTTCTCATTTTTACATATTCAATCTAGGCACATTGCCTTATTTTCACTTTTTTTTCTCACTTTTCTCATTTTTCACATCTTCTCATTTTTCTCACTTTTCTCATTTTTATCAATATCAATTCATTTCATTATTACACATATCTCTTTTTCTTTTTTTAGCATTCATAACACATTACCCAATTACTTTGGGTATTTTCACATAATATGCATATTTTACATGTTACACAAATTAGCCATTATCAATGGCTTTTCACAATGCATTTAACACATATATGACATTACAAATTTTATAGCATATTATTCATACACAATCAATGAACCAAGTAGCTTAACACATTTTTCAACCAAAATGTGTTAAGTCCAAATGTTATGCAAATATAGACATTATATTCAAAGTTTGAACATACCTCCACTAGCAACCCAAAGCAAGCTAAAAACAACCTTCAATCCAAGCTTTCCAACTTGGCCTTCACCACTTGGATGAAGCAAATCAACCTCCCTCAATGCCTAAACCAAATGTGATAACAAATAATCATTTAGTATCACATTTAATGGCATTTCCAACATTAAACCATAATTACACATCACTCCTACAAATTTCCAAAAATTTAGCCTTCCCTTACTACAACATTAAAATTCCATTCTACTACAATTAAATTAGTGTTTTAAGTTTATTTATATTATTAAAAACATATTTTAATACATTTAAATCATTTACATTATAAAAATACACTCTTATACACAATCTCAAAAATGGTATAACCTTTCCCATTGAAGGTTTTCCATTCCAACACAATCCATTACTCATTCCAAGCTTATATTCATCACTTTTAACACTAAACAAAATGCTTAAACAAATAAAATCACACAATTCAACCACTTTGGAAAATCACTTTTCCAAAACCCTAAATCTCCACTTCCATTCTCAAACTCCAACCCAACTTTGACTTTAAAATACTTGTTTATGAATCAAAAATCAATTTGCACAATTAAAGTTCATGTTCTCAAAACCCCACAAATCCATAACCCTAAATTCTCTCTCTTCACCATTCTTTAACCAAGCTCTATCATCTCTTCAATCTAACCTTAGAATCATTGTTAACTACCCAAAATAACATCATACACACCAATTTCAACAATTATAACACACTACATAATAATTTAAATTCTCATATAATCCTAATTTCCAAGAAATTCAAAGAAAAGAGATGGAAACTTACTAATTTTAGTGGAAATCACCAAAAATCCACTTGAAACTTGTTAATTCCTTCAATTTATGGAGTATGGAAGAAGCAAAATCCTTGGTCTTCAAGCTCCCATGGAAACGTCCTTGAAGAAGAAGAAGAAGATGATGATGACTTTTATATTTCTTTTCCTTTCATCTTTTTTTTAGCCACATATATATATATATTAAAATAATTTAATTATTTAATTATTTTTTTAATAAATTAAAAGTCCTAATTTCTCTCTTCCATTCAAAAATAGTTTGTTTTTGAATTATTTTATTAATTTTGAATTTATAAGATTTAATTACCAAAATACTCTTTTCTTTTAAAAAGTGTTGACTTTTATATGTTATGTATATTTTGCATATATATCTCATATATATTCTACTTTTTCATTTAAAATCCCTTCATTTTTCATTTAAAACCATTAATTTAATTTATCCTTTTAAATTATAATTTATTTTATCAAATTTTTCAAAAATTAGAAATTTTCAAAAATTTTAGGACGTTACAGTAGTGCAGAGAGTGTTGCTCCTGTTGAGGGTAGAGATGGACCTAGAGTTGAGATTGCTGGAGGGCTGCCTACTCCTATGCCAGAGAGACCAGCAGTTGATGAGATTTCATCGGGCTAGGTACGATATATGGTGGAGTTGTTGAGACAGGCTCCAGTTCAGCAACCGCAGTCACAATTATCAACGAGGAAATGTGATAAGTTGAGGAAGTTTGGAGCTAATGACTTTATTGGTACTACAGACCCTGCTGTAGCTGAGCAGTGGCTAGATGGAGTCCAGAGAGTGTTCATCCAGCTGTAGGCTACTCCAGAAGAAAAGTTTGATTATGCTAGATCTCTTTTGCAGAGGAATGCATATGATTGGTGGAAGACGGTTCCACATGCCCTGGATGATCCACCAATCTTGACCTACAATGATTTTCTACGAGAGTTCGAGCAGAAGTATACTCCGAGGGAGTCATAAAGATGCAAAGAAGATAAAGTTCTTAAGTTTGAGGTGGGATACTAGGGCTGTGTCGGAGTATGAGATAGAGTTTACTCAGCTAAGTTAGTATGCTGGTGGGATCATTTCTGATGAGATTGATCAGTGTAGGAGGTTTGAGGAGAGGTTGAGACCCTCTATCATGTATATTATCGCAGGCTCCCAGTATTAGGATTTCTCCCAGTTGGTTGCAGCTACCAGGAGTGTTGAGAGAGCACAGGGTCTTGCAACAACTGCTAGAGATGAGGAGACCAGAGCTAGGAGACCTCAGAGTGAGGCAGGATCTTCATCAGTGAAGAGAGGCCAAGGAGGATATTTTTTGAGGTTCAGTAGGAGCCAAAGGCAGTTTGATAGGTCAGTACAGCAATAGAGGTAGAGATCGAGACCTACAGTTTCTATGGCTAGTGCTCCGACTCTAATAGTTTAGAGGTCAGTTCCATATACCTGTGTCCATTGTGGTAGGGCACACGGGGGTGTTTGCTAGAAGACAGGTGGACTAGCAGTGTGTCATAGATGTGGGTCACCAGATCACTTCTTCAGAGATTGCGCAGAGCCATTAGAGGATAGACATACAGATACTACAACTTCTCGACCCAATATTAGAGGGGGTCATGGTGGCAGAGGTTCTAGCAGAGGAGGTCGGACATGGTCTAATCAGAGAGGAGGTTCTACCATAGGTAGTAGACCAGAAGAGGCAAGACCATCTCGGCGGGTATATGTTATGCAGAGGTAACCAGATGCTTCAGCTGTTATTGCCGGTACTTTTTCTTTATTTGGTACTTTAGTTCTTGCTTTGATAGACCCTGGGTCGACTCATTCATACATTAGTGCATCCATCTTGCCTGTGACTAATTTGCATTCAGAGTCCCTAGGATTTGATGTTTTGGTGACAAATCCTTTAGGGCATAGTGTTGTAGTTAGCAAGGTGCACTGAAATAGTCTGGTTGTGGTTCAGGATGAGGAGTTCCTTGGTGACTTGATTGAGATGCCTTGCAAGGAGTATGATTTAATTTTAGGCATGGATTGGTTATCTAAGCATGGGGCTGTGGTAGATTGTCAGCAAAAGTGTGTTATCCTGAGAACCTGTGATGGTAAGAATGTGATGGTATCTAGTGAGCAAAGACATCTTTCATCCATGTTTGTTTCAGTTGTTTCAGCTAGGAAGATGATTTAGAAAGGATGTGAAGCTTATCTTGCTCATGTTGTAGATACCAGAGTAGTGGGTTCCCAGCTAGACAGTATATCCACAGTTGCTGAGTTTTTAGATATTTTTCCTGAGGAGTTGCCAGGGATACCCCCTAAGAGAGAGGTTGAGTTTGGTATTGATTTGTTACCTGGTACTACTCCCATCTCTATTACTCCTTATCGTATGGCACCTTCTAAGATGAGAGAGCTGAAGGTGCAGTTGTAGGAATTGTTGGATAAAGGGTTCATTCGCCCTAGTGTGTCTCCGTGGGGAGCACCCGTTTTGTTTGTGAAGAAGAAGGATTGTACTTTAAGATTGTGCATTGATTATCGACAGTTGAATAAAGTGACCATTAAGAACAAGTATCCATTGCCTAGGATAGATGATCTCTTTGATCAGTTGAAAGGAATAGCAGTATTCTCTAAGATTGATTTAAGATCAAGGTACCATCAGTTGAGAGTTAGAGATGAAGATGTACCTAAGACAACTTTCTGTACGAGGTATGGGCATTATGAGTTCTTGGTGATACCTTTTGGGTTGACGAATGCACCAGCAGCATATATGGATTTGATGAATAGGGTATTTAGACCCTATCTGGATCAATTTGTGGTGGTTTTTATTGATGATATTTTGGTGTATTCACATAATGAGGAGGATTATGACAAGCATTTGCGGATTGTATTGCAGACTCTGAGAGAGAAGCAGTTGTATGCTAAGCTGTCTAAATGTGAGTTTTGGCTTGATCAAGTGACTTTCTTGGTCATGTGGTTTCAGCACAGGGTATTAGCATTGATCCGAGTAAAGTTGAGGCTATGTTGAATTGGAGTCTACTGAAGAATGTGACAGAGGTTAGAAGTTTTCTAGGTTTGGTAGGCTATTATTGACGGTTTGTGAAAGGTTTTTCTATGATAGCTACTCCACTCACCAAATTACTTCAGAAGGGGGTTAGATTCGTGCGGATAGATCAGTGTCAGACAAGCTTTGAGCAGCTGAAGGAGATATTGACTTAGGCTCCTTTCCTTACTCTGTCTATGGAAGGTAAACCTTATGTGATTTAAAGTGATGCTTCACATAGTGGTTTAGGTTGTGTTCTGATGCAGGAGGATAGAGTCATTGCTTATGCCTCTCGACAGTTGAAGCCGCATGAGATAAATTACCCGACGCATGATTTGGAGTTAGCAGCTATAGTTTTTACTTTGAAGATTTGGCGACATTACTTGTATGGGGAGAAGTGTTTCATTTATATGGATCATAAGAGTTTGAAATATCTGGGTGTTCAGAGAGAGTTGAATCTTCAGCAAAGATGGTGCTTACAGTTGATTAAAGACTATGACTATTTAATTGATTATCATTCTGGTAAGGCAAATGTTGTTCTGATGCCTTGAGTCGGAAGTCTTTGACAGGTTTGACTGCTTATTCACTCTTGTTGCTTGTTGAGTTGAGAGCGTTGCATGCCAGATTTGAGTCTTGTGATGATGGGGCATTGATGGCTCAGTTGCAATTGAGGCCGGTGTTATTGGATTAGATTAGGGAAACTCAGTTGGCATATGAGAAAATCCAGAAAGCGGTATTGGATTGCCAAAAGGGGGAGAGTCAAGACTTTCATGTGAGAAGTGATGGCAGTTTGTGTTACAGAGATAGCTTGTTTGTTCCTAATGATGCAAGACTGAAAAAGGTAATTTTAGAGGAAGCACATCAGTCATCTTATGCTATGCACCCTAGGAGTACCAAGATGTATCAAGATTTGAAACAATATTATTAGTGGTTAGGTATGAAGAGGGATATAGCAGAGTTTGTATCTAGATGTCTCACTTGTCAAAGAGTGAAGGCTGAACACCAAGTTCCTTCGGGATTACTTTAGCCATTATCAGTGCCAGAGTGGAAATGGGAGCGAGTGACGATGGATTTTGTGACTGGACTGCCTTTAACTCAGAAGAAGCATGATGTAATCTAGGTGATTGTTGATTGGATGATGAAGACAACTCATTTTCTTCCAATTCGGATGGATTATTCTATTGAGAGGTTAGCTGAGCTGTATATCAGTGAAATAGTGAGGTTACATGGAGTGTCAATTTCTTTGGTATCTGACTAAGATCCCCAATTTACATCGAGATAGTGGAGAAGTTTACAGGATGCTTTAGGCTCTCGATTAAATTTTATCACTGCTTTCCATCCTCAGACAGATGGGCAGTCAGAGAGAGTGATACAGATTTTAGAGGACATGTTGAGAAGTTATATCATCAATTTCTCTGGAAGCTGGGATAGATTCTTACCACTGATTGAGTTTGCTTATAACAACAGTCATAAGTCCAGTATTAGAATGGCACCTTATGAGGCATTGTATAGTAGGAGATGCAAGACACCTCTATATTGGGATGAGGCTGGAGAAGGTAAGTTGATTGGTCCTGATTTGATTAAGGAAACAGAAGAGAAAGTAAAGGTGATTAGTAATTGTCTGAAACCAGCCCTAGACCGACAGAAATCATATTTAGATTTAAAAAGAAGAGACATAGAGTTCAGTGTAGGAGATAAAGTATTTTTAAAAGTGTCTCCTTAGAAGAAAATTTTGAGATTTGGCCGCAAAGAGAAGTTGAGTCCTCATTTCATAGGACCTTATGAGGTACTGGGAAGAACCAGTGGACTATAAACTAGCTTTACCACCTAAATTGGATCAAATTCACAATGTCTTCCATGTCTCTATGCTTCGGAGGTACAGGTCAGACCCATCTCATATTTTGTCAGTGGAGTCTATTGAGGTGAGTCCAGATCTGACTTATGATGAAGAACCAGTGGCTATTTTGGCATGTGAAGTGAAGGAGTTGAGAAATAAGAAGGTGCCACTTGTGAAAGTTCTTTGGAAGAATCACGCTACTAAAGAGGCAACATGGGAGAGTGAGCAGATGATGCGGAATCAGTATCCCCAGTTGTTCCAGACTTGAGAGCAGGTAATTTTGAGGACGAAATTTATTTGTATAGGGGGAGAATTGTAATATCCCAAAATTTTAAAAATATTGATTTTTAAAAATTAAATAAATAATTTAAAAGTACATATATATAATTAAGTGAAAAAGAAAAATATGTATATGATATATATATGTAGATATAAATATATATATATATATAAGTCAACATTTTAATATGGTCAAATGTCATTTTAGTTATTAAGATATTAATTAAATGGTTAGTAGAAGATGACATAGTATATATTAATTTAGTAATATATTTTACTTGGTGGAGAGTGATAGAGGAACAATTGTGTGGTTAAAAGGGATTGTTTGTAGTGGAGTTAGTAATCATTATCTTCTTCTTCCTTTCTTTCTCCATTGAAGCCGGACACCTTCATCAAAGGAAGAGAGGAATTTTTCTTCTTGCTAACTCAAGTAATTGAAGGATTTCAAGTGTTCAAGTTGGAGTTTTAAGGATTTTCTTCATATTTGGTAAGTTTCCAACTTGTTTCTTTGATTTCCTTTGGAAGTTGTATTTGTGTGAATTGGATGTTTGGTGTAGTATGTGTTAAAGGTTGATATTGGTATGTTTGAAGTTCTTTTGACTAGTTAACTATGAAATTTAGGGTTGGATTGAAGAAAAGGTTAAGTTTGGTGAAGAGAATAAGAGTTTTGGATTGTGTAACTTTTGAGTTGTGAAGTCATGGTTGTAATTGTGTATTTTTGCTTTTAATTGAGTTGTTTTGATGTTTATACAAGTATTATGTGGTATAATGATGGATTTGGTTGAGTTTGTATGGATTTGAAAAGGTTAATGAAAGATAATAGTTGGATGTGACAATTATGTGTGGATATCAGGAATTTGGCCTGACATGCTCGGTGACACGGCCATGCTTTTGGGCGTGCCGATAGTTCTATTTTTAGTGTTGGTGACACGAGCAGTGACACGCCCATGTCACTGAGATGTTGAAGTATTGACATGAGCAGTGACACGCCCATGTCACTGAGCGTGTCATATCTACTGTGTTGTTATAGTTTTGACACATGCAATGACACGCTCATGTCACTGAGCGTGTCATAGCTACTATATTGCAGGAGTTTTGGCACAGTCATTGACATGCTCATGTCGCTGAGCGTGTCAAAGCTTCTTTGTTGTGGGTTTAGGGCACGATCATTGACATGCCTGTGTTGTTGAGCGTGTCATGTGTAGAGTTTACCCTAGATAGTTCTTTTCCTTATTCTTCTTTGTGTATCTTATCCTTTTTGTTGAGAGGTTTTGTTTATAACTATAAGTGTATCACTAAGTGATTATTTATAATCACATTTGGTTTAGGCTTTGAAGAGACTTGAGTTACTCAATCCAAGTGTTGAGGGATATCTTGGAGAGGAGGTTGAAAGTGGTGTTTGTTGCTTTTAGTGGTAAGTACAAATTTTGAATAATTATTTATATTTACATGACATTGGGACTTAACACATTTGGTTGGAAAATGTGTTAAGTTACCTACTACATTATTGGTGCATGAGAAATATGCTATGATTTGTATAATGTTACAAATAAATTATATGTAATGTGAACTTTGTGCAAAATATGATAATGGCCCAAAACGTATGGGTATTGCAATTTGTTATGTATAAATTAAAGATGGTATGTAAAGCCATTAGTGATGGCTATATTGATATAAATGAGATATTTGAAGCATTGTGCCTAGTTTGAACATGAGAAAATGAGAAAGGATTTGATAATGGAATTATGAAAGAATTGTGTGCCTAGTATGTTATTCAATTTTCAGAGTTTTGTATTTGGCAGCATGCCTAAGACATAACAGTCCCTTGAAGATGGGTTGGGCTTGGTCCTTGAAGCCTAGTTGGGTGTTACATGATGTAGCAGACCGTTGAAGCTGGGTTGGGCCTAGTCCTTGAAGCCTAGATGAGATGTTACATATGAGGTAATCCTCATTGTGATTATGATTTGCCTTCGGGCTAGACACATAGTGTCATCTTGGACCAAAGTAGTAACTCTGGAATTTGAATGGCATATTAGATCCTTTTGGGCTCATGCTTGTATTTTTCTTTTGTGTGAATTATGAATTGTGGAACAATTGAGCAATTTATCAAGATATAATGTTATGAAATATAATATCCTTATGTGTTGTGCATTAGCATTGCATTTGAACTATATTATTATCAAAGTTTGTATCACTAAGCTTTTGGCTTAGCGCAATTGTGATTCATCACACAGGTGCAAGGTAGATCTGGTTGAGTCGGAGAGTTCATCTAGACCGAGTCGAGTCTAGGCTTGAGATATTGAGTGCAGAGTTGATTGTTGAACATCAAGATCAGAGACAAACTGCCAGCATGTATATATTTTATATTTTTGTACATATTGATTTCATGTATATTATGTTATATTTTGATGTATATATATGTATATTCCGCAAACTATCGAAAATATTTTGGATAAACCTTTGGTAATGAAGTATACATATGTGTTTTAGCAAGTAATATTTCATCTATTATTTATATGATATCAGTTGAATGTTTTAAGTTTATACAGATTTTATAAGTGAAGAGTTGTTTTGTCAAAATGGGTTGTGAGATCCTTGTATCATATATTCGTATATTACATATGTTGGGTCTATGTAGTGTACTTATATTAGGTATAAGGGTGTTACAGCGATAAACCATGACAATATTCCTGGAACTGGAATACTGTACAAGGTTGTTTGGGCCCAATGTATGTGTTTGTAATATGTTTATGTGTATATATATATGTGTTGTGCTGTGAATAATTGTATATGATGATTTGGTTATTATATGATAAAGTATGTGAGATAAATTGATGAATAATGTATGGTAATTTATTGTGACTAAGTTATGAGAATAATAATGCACATGCTAATAGGCCTGAGCAGAGTTAGGTCTAAAAACTAAAATGACCTTAGCAGAGTTGAGTTATGAAATTGATAATATGTGCACTAGACTTGGTGATTGAATAGAAAAATTAAGCCGATGAGTACGTGAAAATATTGTATTTGAGGAATCGATGATATAATTTATATATTAGATATGGAATAAAAGTTAACAAAAATTTTATAAAAATATCCTAAAGCTATAATTTGAGAAAAATAATAATAAATACGGGTGTAATTTGTATTGTTATTTTATAAAAGAAAAAAATATATATATACCACTAAGCTTTCGAGTTTAGTGCGGTAGTATGTATCGCGCATATATTAAATGTGCAGACCAGGGTGAGCCGGTGAGTAATTGAGATTTGAAGATATGGATGCCACAAGACCAATATTAATAGTATTGCATTTATGTATTTATTTGTGAACTGTAAAGTTTGAATTTTATATAAAAATTATGTTTGAAAATAATGTTATATATGCAAATGTACATTGTAAGATATTATAAGTATATTTTGTAATTACATTTTTAAAAGTATTGTATAAGTATTTAAAGTATTTTGTTTTTATGATTATGAAATTTCTTGATGTTATTGGTTGGAAGAATGAAAATGGATGAATAATATTTTTGGGAGTATTTTTCAAACTACAGGTTGAGTATTTGATACTTGAAAATACTAAAATTACAGATAAAACTCTGGCGAATTTTTTTTTTCAGAAATTTTCCTTAATAACTATTATTTTACATATTTAATTATTAATATGTTCATTGATTTTTTTAATAAAATTATGATTTAAGAAATAAATTATTTTTCTGATAATTTTGGTAAAATTTTTAATGTTTATATTTGTGACATTCTTGTATTCTATATACATATTTTACATATATTGAATGTATATATTATACGTGTATAAGGTATAAGAGTGTTAAAATTTTTTATGCAATCCAACACATATTTTTACTTATGTATAACATATATATGTCATATAACTAAACATATAATAATTATGTGCTCATATTCCTCACTAATCCAACATATATATGTACTTATATGTAGTATATATGATATATAACTAAACATATAATAATTATATATAGTTATTCTTTGCAATCCAAAGTATATATCTACTTATATGTAAATATATGTATCATATAACTAAACATATAATAGTCATGTACTATTATTTCTCTATAATCTATCGTATATTACTACTTATATGTAACATATATGTCATATTACTAAACATATAACTTTATATATTGTTATTCTTGTACAATCCAACATATATTATTTCTACTTACATATAACATATATATGTGATATAATTAAATATATAACAATTGTATATAATATATATATATATTTATAATTTAAAAATCATAAATCAAGTTATGAATAATTTAAATTTTTTACAAAAATCATAAATCAAGTTATGAATAATTTAAATTTTTTACAAAATGACATCATTTCTATATATATATATATATGATTTTTAAGCTAAAAAAATTAAAATTTATAACTTATCTTCATTTAACCAATTTAAAATAATAGATTTATTTTTGTAAATTAAATTAAATGAAAGTCTTATTTTGGATAGGTTAAAAAAAAATCTTCTAACTTAAGAGTTGAGAACATGACATAAACAATGAAATCAGCAGTGAAATTAGGACTTTATCACCCTCAGTAAAGTTATTTGAAAAATGGTGCTACAGCCATCAAAGTTCTGGGGTCCAACCAACCATATATAAAAGAATGAATTACAAATTGTCTGGGGACAGCTCATACACACACACACACACACATATATATATAACTCAAATTTAAGAGAAAAATCCATTTTATATATATAATATTTACCCCATCAGATTCTTGTAACATAAACAAATAAATGATGATAATAGATTTAGTATACAATATTTAGAAAAATTAACTAAAAATAGATTGAAATTTTTTTATAAAAATAAAAAATATTGAAAAAGATAATATTTTTCTTCATTTCTTTCATATGTACAAAAAAAAAGGTTAATACAAATAAAGAGACAAAACTCCCCACGAAAAAAATTTTTGGAGATTCTTACACCATCACAAAATGCACCCTTCTAGCGAAGTTTAGTTTTTTTTTTTTTCTTTTCAACTTGTATCTGTTTGTTTTGATCCTTTTCTTCCATTTTAAAAAAGGAACCCTCTTCAGTCTTCTCTGAACTGGAACTTTTAGGGTTGGTATTTTGTGGGCACTTTGCACCTCTTCAAAACCATTCCCCTTCCAAATTCATCTTCAAAAATCCTTATTTTACCTGCAAAATGTCAACTGAAATTGAATACTCACCTTCCATGAGAATTATTGTGAGAACAAGCAAATCTTCCTTTTTTTTTCTTTTTAACCAGCTTTAGGCAAAAGGAATTGCTTCATCCACCATAAACAGTTTAGAGCGTTATTTGAAACTAATAAAAGCCTAACCACATTCAAAAGTAGCCTTACTCAGTATCCATTTCCCCAACAGAGAATTATATTTATAGCTTATTTATAATTATAAGCACCAAAAATTACAAACAAAAGCAAAAAAAATCATATTTTGAAATTCGAACTATAAGCGTCTATAGTAGATGCACTAATGAAGAAACACATAAAAATAGTGATTCGGTCATTAGCACTGAAAACACAAGCAAAGGACATATCCACAGAAAATATGGTTGAAATAGTCGATAGTTTGCAAGAGCTACAGAAAGAAAGAATTTTTTTAAAATAACACTTAAAAACATTTATTAGAAATGAGATCTAATCTCCTTTTAAATATTGCAATTTAGTGCACAAAAAAAAGTTATTTGAAGGGGCTTTAACTCTTATGACAGAGTCACTCACCTAATGGTAAGCCTTTTTTCTAGTGAAATAAGCTCTAATAGAGTTTTTTTTTTCTTTCCTTTTTGTCAGTAGACATTGTTTCGGAAGCATATTCGGACTTGACAAGACCACAACCAAAATAGAGTTTGAACTTGCAATTTTCTAATTTTTGTTGCAACAGAAAGGTGTTTCTTTCCAGAATTTGAACATGAGATTCCCAATTCTTTCTATGACAATGACAATATACATGTATAATAATCAAATTGAGAAAAAGCTACCATAAGATTTGTTAGCAGCATAGAAGACAAGTGCAATACTGACTCAACTTAACCCTCAACTAACAATCTGATTTTCCATGATAGATCAAACCACCCCCACTAAAATATCTACCATCAAGTCATTAGCTTAACTCGCTACCAAACCCATTGTGTCAACTCAGCAACTCAGAAAAGCAGGCGTATAATTTAATGCAAAATTTCAACTTACCACAGAACTTTTTCTCAGTCCCAGAAAATGACTTTATCGGCGATTTTCATCAAAGGTCTCAAGCAATCCGGGGAGAATTTCCTCGCAAATAAATACGAACTGGAGTAATTCGATCTCCTCAACTCCTGAATCAACACCGGCGATATTTCTGTCGGACGGTAGGTGTAAGGATGGCCATTGGTGGTGCCTGTCCAGTTGACCCTTGTTAGCGTGTAGTGAGTGCATCCTTTGGGATCTGCCATCGATAAGAGAGTAGGGAAATAATGCTCTTCTGGGTAGCATTCGTCGGCTCTGTAACAGGGTTGCTTGAATTTCTTCCATAGACTCCGATCCTTGATTACCATGAGCGCGTGTCGGCGCGTTAACACAAAAAACTGAGACCCAACTCTGAAATTTATAAAAGAAACTTCTGGCATTAAGGAATATCTTCCCCTAGCAATGTAACGCTTCCATAGGCGAGGTTCTCTGGAGATGATTTCGATGAAGCTCTTGTATTGAACTCGGACTCCGTACTGAGTTGACTCCGGGTCAGACTCAGAGGATGTGAGATCGAAAGTTTTAGAAGAGATTAGAGAGTTATAAACATATTTGAATGAATGAAGGGGAACACAGAACTGAGACATAACAGCAAAATAAGCGTTGGCAGGATCATCGAGGATAGCAGTGGCTAAGAGGCGGCGCGTGGCGGAGACTAAAGTGGGAGACGCACGGTAGGTACGTTTAGCATTTTCAATGAAGTGGGTCTTGAAAACACCATCAGGATGAGTAATATTGACAGAAGGATCGGCATGGACATAGATATTATACAAATCTTGATGGGATTTTTTGAAGAATTTTTCCCACAAAGGAGCGAAGTAAAGATCGGTGTTAGTGAGGAAAAGAAACGCAATCTTGAGCTTATGATTGGAAGAGGAAAGGTGGGAGAATGAGGAAGGGTGAGCAGTGGCAGCGGCGGCGGCTTTACGGAAAAGGGCAAGATCATCAAGCTCATCGGAAGGAGAGATGGCGGGAAGGCGAGGAGGGAGAACTCTTGGGGCTAAAAGGAAGAGAATGGGAAGGGAAAGAAGAAGAAAGAAAGTGAGAACAAAAGGCGAGGAGTACATTGAAGGAGTATTTTTCAGATAGGAAACAAAATGGAGAAGGAAAGAAATTGGATTCGAAGATGAAGAAGAAGAAGAAAAGTTGCAATTTGGCATAAAAATGTGATATATATATATATATATATTTGAACTAAACATAAAAATGTGATATTGTGATACTAAAAATGATAGATTTATTAATTGAACAAGTAGAAAATGCTGGAAAAAAAATGTTTATTATTATTATTATTATTATTAGGGAATGTTGAGTCTTTGGTTTTAGGGTTTAGGTTTGTTTTCGTAGAATTTTAGGTGGGTGTTAATTTTTTTTTATTTTCCATTAATTTTGTTATGGGCTTTTTGGTTTTAGAGATTTGAGAGTGTTTTAAAAAAATGTCGAGGCAGGTGAGGGGATTTTTTTGGTTTTGTTTGTTGAACACATATTTGGGTTAAGAATGAAAGGTGAAAGATCGTAAAGACTGAGCAGTGATTGGGATGGAAAATGTATCTGACGGCGTTAAGAGAATTAGATTAGAGAAAGAAGTGTTTGTGTGTTTTGTTTTGGCGTTACTTACACGGGCGTTACCGATCCGTTGTGATCACTCTTATAGATTTTCCGGGATCAGATCAAACAATATTTTTTTCTTTATAAAATTTAATTAGAGAAATGATAGATTTGCCTTTTTTTTAATGCTTATTACTACTTGTAATTTAATTTTTTTCAATTATACTTGCACTCTTTTTATTCTTAATTTTATTTTTATTTAGACAGTTAAAATTATTTATCTTTTTCTACAATAAAAATAATTTCTAATTAATAAAATAAAAAGAATCACTTGTCAAATGAGTTAATTTTTTAGTTTTTGTCAAATGAGTTAATTTTTTTTAATTTTTGTCAAATGAGTTAATTTTTTATTTTTTTCAATTATATATACGTATCATTCTAAAAAGAAGTATATATTTTTGAAAATTTTATTTTTATAATTTGATCTTTAAAATTAATAATGTAAATAGAGAATATGGCGATAAGAATTCTCAAGTCACAACCCACAAGCGAGGAAATAAATTTAGGCCAACTAATTTCTTACTTGTTTTTACTTAGTTTTCAACAACATTACCATTGAGAAAAAAATGAAAATAAAAAAGTTGATTTGTCAACAAAAAGAAAAAGAAAAATAAATGACTAAGGTCATTTTGTTAATTTGCTATCTTGACATTCATTTCCTTTTTTTAGATGAGCCACATTGTCATTCCTCAGTATTTGAAAAGTTTAAATAAGTGTCTGGAGTATTAACATTATACTGATTTAGTTTTTAAATTTTTTTATTAAATATGTTCTTTTTCTATAAAAAAAAAAAAAGCTATTTAGATTTTTTCCGTTTAAAAAATTATCTTATCATTAAAATGTTTAGGTGACACTATGACATGCACTTTATTCATTTTATATTTTTTAAATGATTTAAAAATATAAAAATATATTTTAAAATATATTAAATAAAAAATCAAAATAAAAAAAATAAAAAATTAATATATATTTAAAGTTTTTCAACTAAAAATAGTTTATTTTTATTAAAATTAAAAGCATTTAGATATCATAAAAATTATTTTTTTATTTTACAACTGAGACAAAAAAAAATATATATTCTACTTATCAACATTTAAAAATTTATAAAAAAAAATCAAAATTTAATGAATATCATATCATGAATTAAAAAAAATGAAAATTAATTTTTTATCATTCAAAATTAATATTAATAAAAATTATTATTTAAAATTTTGATTTTTTTAAATACAATGTAAGTATAAAATATTTATTTTTATAATATGTGAAAAAATATTATTTTTAAATATTTTAAAAATATATTTTTTAATTTTTAATTATTTAAAAATATTTTTTAATATTTTTAATTATTTAAAAAATATATTTTTAATTATTTAAAAAATACAATATAAATAAAGTGAGTCATACAGTGTCACTTTAGCATTTTAACCGTAAGTTAATTTTTCTCTAATGATAAATGGTTTAAATGACTCACTTTTTACAAAAAAAAAATAGTATATTTGGTAAAAAAAAATTAAGGACTAAATTAAGATAGTAATAATATTTCAAAACTTATTTGAACCTTTGGCCTTCTTTAGTATGGTAAAAAGAAAAAAATATATATAATTACAATGAGGTTTGCCTGTCAAATGTTAAAAAATAAATTCAGAAATTAATAATTAATTACTAAATATTGAATAAAAATTTACCATAATTTTCATCGCTTATATGGACTTCTAAGAAAAAGGACTTCAAAGAAAAAGTGATAAGATATCAAGAACAAGGATGGGAGAAATAAATATGGAAAATAAGAAAATATATAACAAAATTGAAAACGGAAATATTCATTATTGAAATACTCTATTTTGTGCCAGGACTCAGGAGAGAAATATTTAATAAAATTACTTACTACACACCTCCATTTGATGATACTTCAAAACAAAAATAAAAAGAAAGATACCTGAACCGTTGATTTTTTTTTTCTTTTTTTTATTGTTCATACACTGAAATTTAAATGACAAGTGGTAATTTTTGCCCTCATAAATCTCATAATCAAAATGTTAGAATGTCCCTCCCCACATAAAAATCTCAATCAAAACGCTTTGCGTATATATAATCCTCTCAACTGTATTTGATGAAAAGGCCTCTTGCGATATCACATCCAGTAATGGTTTCAAGAGACCTTTAAAATTATTCAAGAGACCTTTAAAATTACAAATGGAGGATCGCATTCACAAGTAAACCGAAAAATTTCAAGTACATTTTATTGACTAAACCTAAGATAATTCTGTTTAATGTACAAAATTCTTTAAAAATTAAATATTTAAGCTTTACACTAAACATCACCATCTTCCATAGTTCATCAGAAAATGCACATTGTTTTCAACCAAATGAGAAACAGATAGTAACTTTGGCCAACTGCTCTGAAGATCATATAATTCGAAACTAAACCGGATGATAACATAATTAACAACAATAATTAAATAACAATGACTTCAATAGTCACATACCAAACCTGCTTATCTTATTTGCACAGACAAGCCAAGCCATCTGCCTCAACTTTGCATATCAAAACCAACTTAGAGACACCAATGAAAGCAATCTGATCCGCATCCTCTAGAGACGTGCACCTATATATACAACAAACTGATATAGCAGAGCATCAATGGAGAATCACCTAAATAACTCATCTTCCGTAAAATTCTCCACACTACACATCAACATCCTGTGCAACAGGCTTAGTAGTGTTTGTGTCTCCTTTTCCATTTAACTTGGACTTTTCCCTTACAGGCTTATGAGAGCCTGGCGTCTCTTCAGCAGCAATCCTGCCATGCCTGGCTGCCTGTGCCGCAGCACCTCCTCCTACTTAAACCAAATTAAGAAAGCATAAATATCATGGAAATATTGCTAGTTACTGGGAACTCTCAGTGATCCTTACAGACTCTGGACCAGACAAAGGACTATAGTCATAGACGTTACAGCTGCTGTTAAAGTTTAGAGTCCGCAGTTTAGGTTGCGTAGAGTGTATTTCAGAAAGAATTTATGAAAATGTAAGATCTAACATTGTTACTTGTCTGATGATAAGTTTCTGTGGAAATATAAACCTTGTGACATATGACTAGTAACATCGTCAAATACAACACCATTTGATGAGTATTTATCTTTATTGAATATAAAAAGTGATCTTTTGTAAACAAAACATTCATAGCCAGATATGCTCATATGGGCAGACAAGCCCAGTTTAATGTGCATCCAAACAAAGCAAAGCTTAATTTTAAGAGGAACATAGAAAAGAAAACAGCAGTCCCAATCCTTTACAAGTAACTTATAGCCCACCAGGAGTGAGATCACTAACAAAATTCATAACCAAATGACAGAGAGAGAGAGAGAGAGAAACTAACCACTGTTTGGCAGAGATAACCTCTTCTTTGCCTGTTTATCTGATTGCATTGACCTCTCTTTTGGATTGCTGTGAGATCTTTGACCAATGCTAGGTCTTGAGTTGGCTTGTTCAGCCAGATCTTCAAGAACTGGCTTTGGCTTTGGCTTTGCAAAAAGTGTGTTGGATGCCTCTAACTTGTTAGGAGAACTACTTCCATCAGAATTGGAAGGACCTGTCTTCTGATTTGATAGGTTTGGTTGAAGGCTAGATACAACAGGTTTCTTGCCAGAAGACTTCAACTGGGGTTTGGTGCCATTCTTACCTTCAGCTCCTCCATTTTCACGAATGGTCACCCCATCTCGCAGATTTATATCAAGAAACCGATTCTCCCATGGACGAACTGCCATCCATCTCTCCAACCAGTTCCATCCCCAACTACTTTTATCTGGTTCAAACCCAGCAGGAGTAGCCTGCTGCCTGGATCCTGCTTGCCACTGCACAAATAGAAACTATATTTATATTTTTTAAAGATCAAACTTTAGCAGGAAAAAAGACCTTAAAGATATATTCAAACAGGATTCAGAGCAATCCAATAAAACACTAGAATGCAGCAGAACAAACAAATATTTTTGGGATAGAAATTTTTTACCACTTATATTTCCTGGTACACAGAAAGCCGAGAGAAGCTAGCCTTTAGCAAGCTCTTATATTGTTATTTAGTTTTACAGTACACAACACTAATTATCATAAAGACTGATAGATGTGCACAAAGATCAGCCACACTGTGAGCGGGGATTTTCGCCCCCACTCCCGGTGGAATGGTTCTTGCAACTTTGGCATTGTTTAGGCTCGGGACCTTAGAGAACATGGACCTAAGTCCGGAGAAAATGGAATCGACACCCGAACGGGCCTGGAAAAAAGAAAGGGGTGGATGACTCGATTCCTAAAGAATCTCCAGCCCCCTAATGGGTTCGAAAAGTTGGGTACGTATAGGGAAGGTGAAAAATGGCTCAGCACCCCCACAACGCCCGGTTCATTGGAACCGGCCTCCTTTACAGGTCTTAATATTATAAAATTCTTAAATATAACAACATTATCCATATTACACACAATAATTAAAATAAATCATCGATATATTGAAAATCAAAACCATGTCCAAGCAAAACAAATAAATGGACACTCATCCGAGGATGAAAACATGTCCTTACATCTCATGCCTAAATAGGACACCCACCGAAAAGTAGAAACATGTCCTTTACATTGGTTCTAAAATAGAAAAGCAATTTAAATTACATGATATTCAACTAATGAGGTACCCACCAAGTGGAAACATACCTCTTACAACATTTGAAATTCTAAATAAATTGATAAAAGTAAATAACCATTCATCATAAATAAATCATTCATCAAAGGTAGTAAACATCAATAGAAAGTAAACATCCATCCATGATAAATTAAATAAACCAGGCATTGAACTTAAATAAATTAAAGCATATAAAATAAATCAAAGCATAATCAAATATAAAATTGAACAAAGCAAATAAAGATTCAAATTAGGGCTACTATTTCTATTTAAGATTCTTTATTTCATGTGTTTAGGGTTTTGGGAATTCATGGGTTTAAGCTACTGTAAATTTTAAAAAAATTGACATGGAGCAAAGTTTTACAATTTAAGAGGTTGATAAAGTTCTTTAATTAACCAAATTAGTGTTTGAGAAGTGAAATCATGAAACTAGGGTTTGGACATTTTAAAACATTTAGATTTATGATTTACGGTTGTTGAATTATGGTTTTTTGGCTTACTGTGTTTGAATTTTAATATTTATGTTTATAAGTTTAAAAGTTTAAAAGATTAGGGTTTAGAAAAATTAGGGTTTAAGGTTTTAAGGAGTTAGGGTTTACTGTTTTGGGTTTTGGAGTTGAATTAGGGTTTTAGAATTTTAGAATTAGGGTTTCGCAGAATGCATTAGATTTTAGAATTTGGAAAAACAATTGATAATTTTATGAAACTTTATGAAAACAAGCAAAACGATTTAAAGTTTATAGAAATAGAAAAGATTTTTTTTTTTAGGGTTTTTAGAAAGAAACAGATTTAATTTATGGTTTTGAAGAATTAGAAGGCAAATTAAGGTTTTAAGATTTTGAAGAAACAAAAACAACTATTTTAAGATTTTTGAAAAACAAAGAGACGAATTAAGATTTTTAAACTTTAGAAAAGGTGAATTGAGGTTCTAGGGTTTTTTAATTTTGAAGAAACAGAAACAACAATTTTAAGATTTTTAAATGATGAAGATACTGTGAATTAATGAAACAAATGAAGAAATTTATACCTTCGTTTATTGGTTCCACCAAAAATCACTTCTTGGATGAACAAGAACAAAGTCAAGTTTTGCTGCCTTTGACTAATTAAATTGCTTCTTTGCTTCTCTCAATAAGTATGATCGATTTCACTGCCAGAAGGAATTCTTCAAATCTTTCAAAGTTTTCCTCCTCAATTTCAGTCTCCAATTTTTTTCCCAAAATTCGATTTTCAGATCCCTTTTTGTGTTGTTTTTTATCTTATTTATAGAAGAATTTTTTTTTGTTAAGTTTAGTTATTTACGGAATATAACATTCATTAAGAAAAGGAAACCGAAACCTAATTGCATTAGGTTTCAGAAAAATTTGAGTCGGAAAAATTTCGCTGGCGAAAAAAAATTGCTGTGGAAAAAATGCGCTGGCGAAAAAAATTGCCGCAGTTGGCTGCAGGCGAGGACTGGTCTGCGGGCCATTTCGCCCGCAGGAGTGGCCCACGGCTATTCGCTCCGCGCTGGTTTTCGGCGACGAAAAAATAGTCGCCGATTTTTATTTTTATTTTTATTATTATTTTTTTTATTTTTTATTAATAAAAATTAGATACTAAAACAAATATTATTTAATTAAGATTACAAAATTATTTTTGACTAATTAAAATATATTGGACAACACAAAAATCATTTTAGACTAATTAAAATATATCAAACCGGACTGGGTCAAAAATTAAGAGTCTACACACACCCAAAGCTATATAAATCAAGTGATAATAACTTCTGAATCACATGTCTAATAATAAATGAATGAGGTTAGAATGAAATATATATATATATATATATATATCAAATTTTTTACATTCATGGTTATCAAGATTCAAGAGTTGCAATAACCAATGAATCATCACACTGGGCTTGTACTGTCAGAAAGCACTGATTGGATAAAGGATTTTTGTCTTATGTAGCTGAAATTAATAATCAAATAAAAACATGAAGTCTGAAGTTCGGATGCACATGCTCTAACCTTAACCATAAATTCATAAATTTCAGTTCCAAAATGAATTCAGATTTTCAGACATCTAGCATTACCTTTATGCAAGTTAGTGCCAAATTCATCAATAAAACATTCTGCTTGCTACAGTTGACTAGGGAAGTCATCATAATTTTACCTGATGAGCCAAAGCATATGCCATGGCCCTCTCACGCTTAGCTGCAGCCTCCTGCCTCTTTAGCAACTTGGCTTGAATCTCTTCAACAGACCCTACACTGTCACACCACCCTTCCTGCATCATTCAAAGTGATATGAAGCACCTAGAAGAAAGAAATTAAGCTGAAAAGAAAATCCAAGTTTTTGAAGTTCAAGTGATATTCATTCATCACACTTATGACTCTAAGATGTTAAGAACACCTGCTAACCTATCAAAATTTGAGAGATAACAACGGGTAACTAAGCAGATGTAACAACTTCAGTTTGATAACACGAATTGATGTTAGCAAGCCTACAGATCGAGGCATTGGTACTCAAAGTTTGAAGATTCTGAGTGGACTCATTACAAAACAAAGAGCAAAGAAGATGAAAGAGGCTTTGCAAGCATGTGTCCAAGGCATAGTTGATGAGGAGGTGAGGCCTTATGGGTCGAGTAGGGACAAAGAGAAACTAATCTGCTTGTTATTTATTTAGTTTGTCATATATTAATTTTGGGTTAAAGCATGTAATAGCTTTATAGATATTTCCTATTGGGCCATGTTGTTTCAAGCCCATTTTGCTTGGTTCGATATTGAGAATAAAGATGAATTTGGCCTTGTAGCCAAACACCCTACCTAAGGTAATTATCCATAGTACTATATATTCATCCTTAAGACACTTTATAAGGGTTGGAAACTTCTTTGAATAAAAATTACAGATTTTGAGAGATTTCTTTCTCTTGATCTTGGTTCTTGCTCAAGGTTCCTACAACAAATTTAATCGCTTTGAGTATAGGTCAATTCTGAGGTTCTCTTCCACAGGTTGGGATTGGATTGAGGACTTGGCAAAATCTGGTTTAGCTTTCCAAAGGGATGAATTCCAAGCACAAAAGGTCATTGGGTCCTTTGTCCGTATACAAGTGGTTCGCATCACGAATGGAATACACTTGTATGCTATAACTGTACATTTTAACTTACATAACTGTTACATTGTGCAGATATGACATAGCGGGTAAGTTAGGACATAAGCCTTCACTAAATCTAGGATAAACCATATCACATTTCTTAACAGATATTAAGCAAAAATACTAATTCTGTTGACTGCAGAATATAGTCTATCACCAAAGAGTTATATGGGAATTTTCTGAAGAGAATTTATCATAGAGGTTATACCTTTGGATAGCTGAAGCATAGGCAGCCCAAATTTTCAAACTTTCAAAAATTCACATTGCTAGCAGTATATGGCTCAAAACTCCCACCAACTATCGACTAGGTTCATGTGCAAAACACAAAAGCAATAAGAAGAAGAGGATGGGTAATTCAGCATCTCAAGCAATTCAACCTATTCATTTAGCGAATCATTGACAAGTAATAAAACTTCAAGTTATATCATCTATCTTCATAGTTCAACCTACTCATTTCATGAGTATCTACATGCTTATCTTGACATCATATGTCAAGTAGCACGAAACAAACTAGCTCTATAATCATAAGTATCTCATACTAATTATGGACAACAGTAGAGTTGCTGGCCTTCCAAATCAGTGATGCCCAATTAAAAATCTGACCATGAACAATTTAAAGTATTTGTATTTATCCTGATCTATCATTCATATTCTCAACTCTTAATAATAGATCCTCTTATAAATTACTTCAGAGTTAGTTTGGAACAATTAAAGTCATGTTTGGAACATTAAACAATATTTATTTTAGTTTTAAAATTCAATTCATAGAATTAACATAACTAAACCATATTTCATTAAAACAAATAAAAATTCCAAATGAATTCCATAAAACTTACAAAACGATGCAATAGGCAAAAATACTCTCTTTCTTTTTTTTTCTTTCTTCCATACTCCTTCTCTCTCCTCTCTCCCTTTTCTCTCACTCTCTCTCTCTTCATCTTCCTCTTTTATCTTTCTTGTCCCATTTTCCTTATTATAAACGCTCTCGTTTCTAACTATTCACTCTCTCTAACATTTTTTCCATATATTGTTCATTACTAATTTTTTATTATATTTATAAATTAAATACTAGTTATAAATATAAATAAAATTATTTTATTTTGTATAATTATATCTATTATATTTGTGGTGTTTAAGGAAATAAGAAAAAATAACTAAATTATAGATTTATTTCAAATTAAAAAAAATTGAATTCAATTAAATTTTAAATCTTAAGTTGTATCTTTCCAAACATGATAATCACTTTGTAAACGAAATCTACTTGGAATGCATTTGTAAATGAATTACGCATTGATAATTCATTTATTTCAGGCTGGCTATAGGGACTATATTGAATAAAAAAAACCTTCAATACAAAGAAGATGTTCACAGCCATTAGCAATAATATCTGAAATTACATAACGTGTATATGGCTCCTAAAGCATATGCTAATAACATTTTCTACCCAAATTAATTTCCTTGAAAGAGTAGGAAAGAAAGCAGACAGTGTTTGATTTGTCCAATACTAGAACTAGAACCCTATAGCTGCCACTTCGTGCATTATGATATCAGCATCAATTGACAGGCCCATTTCTATTGCTAGACGCATGACCAAATTTGAAATCCCATTATGAGATTCCATCAGGAAAATATGAGATGCTTTTAAGCACATGAGAATAAGACATCAAGAATGCATAATATGCAATCCCCTTGCCCCTTCCTTTCTCCCACTATACACAGACATACATATGCCAGCTAATTTTACATCTTAAATAATGTGAAGCAATTACCTCTATTTCTCGAACCCGAGCCTCATTTGCAAGTTGTTGCTGAAGTTTTTGTTGAGCTGTTTGACTTTCTAATGCTAATCGAACACGCCTTGCCCGGACGCGAGCCTGAACTCTCACCAAAGCTTGCATGCAGCGGAGAGTTATTGCAGCCTGCTTTCTCACTGCATGTCCCCTTACAAGTGCTTGAAGCCTCACTAATCCTTTTAAAGCTCGTAGAGCTCTTCTAGCCTGACATATTTTTAATATTTAATATTATAGAAACATATAAATTTGAATGTACTGAAAATTATAGAGAAAAAAAAGAAGTTACAGAAAATAGGAATGAATTGGGACACAATTTACATCTGGTGCTGCCATATTCACAGATAACAGATTGCATAAAGAAAAAATTTTGATCACAGACAGGCCTTGCAGGTTTGAAAATCCAAATCAGTGACTAAATCTGAAATTCAGCTTTTAATAATCTTGTGCACATTTGATATCTTTTTTCTTTTTCTCTAGGGCTTATTTCAAACATGGACCCTCAGCTTTAAATTGTTGCAATGTCAAACCTAAACTTTGCAAATCATATAATTGGAGAAAGTAAATTATATTTATAAAATTTCTCTTAACCTATTTTAGTTATATGTTATACATTTAATCTCAGAGAGAACCACTAGACGGTCTTTTTAACTATGCTATACATGTCAGTTACTTTTGTTAGTATAAATTGCAAGAATACAAAGTCATCGACTCAATAAGATGAGAATTTCCTTTACCACCTCATTCTTGGAGGTTTAGCAAGGTCTTTAGTAGTAATAGTTTCTAAAATACAGGATTGGCATTGTAATGATTTAACATATAGGGTCTGATTCAAAATTATCCCAAAAGGTACCAGACAGTGTCATGTACCACCCAGCACCCCCCCCCCCCCCAACCTCTTTCTTTCCCCTCTTCCCTCTTCTCTTCTTTTTGAACATTTCTGTCAGTGTATTTTATTTGATTTAAAAAAATTGAATGAAAAGAAATATGTTGAATACAAAGTATTAAGCACAACATTAAAGATGGACATGTTGAAGCTACAACCACAACAACAACAACAACTAAGCCTTAGTCCCAAACAAGTTGGGGTCGGCTGTATGGATCCTCAACAAAATAAGCTCAAAAGACACAAAAAAAGATACTTCAGTCTTAGGCCCCTTCCAAGACACGGATTTTACGTCTCCATTCAAGTCTGTCATTAATCAAATCCGCATCAAGATCTAAGGCACGTAAGTCTCTTGCTATCACCTCCTTCCACACAGTTCTAGGTCTTCCACGACCTCTAGCCCCCCCAATCAACAAATTCTCACACTTACGAACCGCAACATTAGGAGGTCTTCTTAAAATATGTCCATACCATCTAAGTCTTCCTTCCCTCACCTTATCTCCGACATCCGCTACTTGGACTTTTTGTCGAATATGAACATTCTTAATTTTGTCCAGTCTGGTATGTCCACACATCCATCTTAGCATCCTCATTTCTGCCACACTCATCTTATGCAAATGTTGTCCCGTTGGTGCCCAACACTCACTACCATAGAGCATCGCAGGCCTAACAACCGTCCTATAGAATTTACCTTTCACTTTCAGAGGTATTTTCTTATCACATAGAACCCCAGTCGCACCCTTCCACTTCAATCACCCTACCTGTATTCTGTGAGTCACATCTTCATCTATACGGCCATCATTCTGGAACACCGAATCCAAATATTTGAACTGCTTGGTTTTAGGAACCAAAACTCCATCCAACTTGACCTCATGTTCCTGCTTCTTCCTTAGACTGAACTCACAGTGCATATATTCCGTTTTACTCATACTTAACTTAAAACCCTTGTCCTCGAGGGTTTTTCTCCACACTTCCAACTTACGGTTTACACCAGCACTAGTCTCATCAATTAAAATAATGTCATCAGCAAACAACATACACCAAGGAACATCGTCTTGTATGCTTCTGGTTAGCTCGTCCATAACCAGGGTAAATAAGTATGGACTCATGGCCGAACCTTGATGCAATCCGGTAGTAATGAGGAAAGTTTCAGTGTCTCCACCAGGTATACCACCACAACACCATGAAAATTTTAAACTTGTAACAACATCAGCCTCGTAGCCATTGCTGCAGCCGCCGCCATCTTCACTGCCACCAAAAGGTGACAACCATCTACCCCCAGCACCATCATCATATAATAAGACACATATGAAGTGAAATTTGATTATTTCATGCAAGTGAAGTTATTACTTAAAGTATAGAATATTTAGCACCTCATTAGCATGAATATAACTGATGTGAGCAAGCCTATGAAGCCCATGGATGGATATGTTGGAACTCAAAGCTTGAAGGTTATAAGTGGTCCGACAAAGAGCAAAGAAGATGAAGAAAGCCTTACAAGCCAATGTTCAAAGCCTAGTGGATGTGGACATGGAGACATATGGACTAAGTAGAGATAAAGAGAAGTTGATTATCTTGTTGGAGATTCTTGGCCTAGATTTGGAAGCTTGAAGCTTGAAGACCAGTTGGGCTTCATTTGTTATTTTCAGCCTGAGTTGTTGTTGATTCACAAGCTATGTTATTTAGTTATTTTGACTTATGTTATTTTTGGGTTTAATTTATGTAATAGTTTTAGAGAAAAAGCATAAGTAAAATGCATGTTGCGGAAATGAGAATAATAAGATAGATGTGTGGTCATACTAGAATGGATAGAATTCACAATGAGTGCATTAGAAAAAAAGTGGAAGTATCACCTATTGAGGATAAGATAAGAGAGCAAAGATTGAGATGGTTTGGCAATGTGAAACGAAGACCTAGCAATGCGCCAGTTAGAAAAACCGAACAAGTTAGAGTAGATATAACTAAGAGAGGTAGAGGTAGGCCTAAACTGACTTGGTCAAAAGCAGTCCAAAATGATCTTATGATGTTACATCTATCAGAAGAGATAACCCTAAATCGCATTGAGTGGAAAAGAAAAATCTATATAACCAACCCCAATTGACTTGGGATTTAGGCTTTGTTGTTGTTGTTGTTGTTGTTGTATTTATGTAATAGGTTTAGACAATATCTTTTAGGCCATATTGTTTAGGCCCAACTCTATTTAGTTGGATAGTAGGGCAAGATTGAGTTTAGCCTAGCAGCCAAGCGCTCTAATTAGAGCAATCAACTTATAAGCCCTGTATAAGCTATCTTAAGACTTTATGTAAGGGGTTAGCCAATTTTTGAATTAAAATTACAGAATTTTCTTTTGAGAGATTATTCAACTATTGTTCTTGGTTCTTGCTCAAATCAAGGTTCCTACAACAAAATTAACAACTTTGAACATAGATAATTCCAAGGTTCTCTTCAACAAGTTGGGATTGAGTTCAAGACTTGGTAAAATCTGACTTAGCTATCCAAGGAGTTGATTTCAAACACAAAGGCGATCAGATCTTTCATCCTTATATGAAGGGTTCACATCAATAACTTAAGACATTGTCATAGATAAAGCAAAATAACTTGACAAATTTTAAGGGTGGAGTTATCTAGTGTCGTAAACAATTAAGACCAATGGTCTTAGAACAGCTATTCCATCAAAAGCACATTCTAGAATTCATTCTCATATCCTTTATTCATAATTGGCAAGGGTCTTTGGCATACCAATGTGCCTATTCCACATACAAAAAATCCTCATTTTTTTTACTGCACAGCAACCCAAGGTCGAATGTCAACTTGACAACACACAGGTTTCTTTAATCAAATAGATTCACAAATATGATTTAAAAAATTTATTGAAAATGGATTTGCAATACGAATAAGAAGTTGTAATTTCAAATTAAGTTAAAATAAGTAATCAACCATATTCGTGAATATAGTTACTTAAAAATTCATAATTGAAACTAAAAAAATGTCCAAATTCCTTTTTCCCCACACATGGCCTAACTACCTTGCAAATTTCATCTCTAATATTTCCAATGGCCTTCTTAAACAAATTAAGAGTTGTAATAGGGTCAAAAGAATATTTAGATGCACAAAAAAATTCATACACAGTGAAAGGATAATGTTTATTTATGGTTGACACATTTAAGTTCAACTTACATCAACATAATGTAAGAATATTTCAATCCCACAATCCATCCAATATACAGACACACTTTTAAATATCAGCCATCACGTCATATATCAATATTAATTGTAACAGATCACCTGACAATGACACAACTGACAATGGAAGTTTTCTAAAGAAATTATTGGTACTGCCTATTCTTACAGTTATGTTTTGGCTGCAATACACTAACACACCTACACAGCAACCATGTCCACAACTGGAATTTTAAACCTTTTATTGGAACAAGTAATCAGCATTTAATACTTTAAATATTCACCAAGTTAGATTGAGGGATGAAACAAGAATTAATACCAGAAATCCTCGAAAAGCTGTTTGGATACGTGTGGCAGCCCATTCTTCTCTTAAAATTTGTTGATTGTGAGCTACATCTTGTACTTCAAGTGAAGCAGAAGGGGATTCGGAAGCACCTGGAACATAATGAATGTTGGCATCTGGTGCAGTAGCATTGTCATTAATCTCCTGAAGTTTATCAGCATCAATCTCAATCGAGTGCTTCCTCCTATGTCGGAACTTACTAGTAGCTGTCCTCTATGATGATTCAACAATAGAATACTTATAGTTATATGATCAAACAAGCATTTCACCAAGTTTTGCGCAAATGAATATGAAGCATAAAATTCATTTGCAAATGATAGATTATGGTTTAGTAATGTTGAATTCCATAAAGTTGAACTCATAAGAGTAAACGAATACTTTCTCTTGTACCAAACATGAAATGAATTTCGCAAACATGCATCTCTTGGAATTTGACAGCGAATTCAAAGATGAATTTGACGTGATTTGGTAATAAAACTCTTATATATCTAGAAGAAAGTTTTCTCAAAAAGCAATTTCAATCATAATGCAAACAGACAATAAAGCTATAATAATAAAAATTAAAATTCATGGGAAAAATTAAAAAAAAAAACACACACACACACACACAAAATTTCGAGCATAACGCAAACAAACGCTGCAGCTAATAATAATTAACATTAAAAATTAATGGGGCAAAGGAAAATGCCCACATTTTCAACCTTTTCTGAAGATAATGACTTTTCTGACTTCCTTAAACCAACCAATGCTTTAATCCATTTTCCTGAGACCCCCATAGTAGAGTCACTGCCGCTTAAATGAAGTATCAACCTGGAAAAAAGAATTGCAATTCACACATTAGAATGAGTTCTTCCTCTTGGAATTAATTATGACAAAGAGAATAATTCATGGATTCAGATTTTCCAGACTTCGAATTCAGGCTTTCTATCAAATCAAGAGCGGAAAAGGAGAGAAATTTGAACAAAAAAATTAAGAAGAGATTCAAAGAAATATGGACCTTGATTTTGAGAATTCAGAATAATTGCTGCCTTCTTTCCCCCTCTAAACCTTCAAAGTTTAAACTATTTTCATCTCAAAATCTTCACAACTTTCTTTCTTGCTTTTGGGTATGAATTGAGATGGAGAAATAAGAATAAAAGCGAGAGCGTGGAGAAGAAGAGAGAGGATCTGCAAGAAAGACACTGTGGAGAATAAGTGAAAGGATCTGTAAGCGAAGATCTGGTGGAATTGGTGCTCAGAGTCTCGGGCTTTGGTGAAGTCAAGTGAAGAGGAATCCCACCATTTTGAAGGTATGCGATAGGCACCAACCATTTCATTCGGCAACAGTTAGGGCATTAAATGAGCCGACCTATTCGAGTTCGGCTTAAATTTCAGCTCGATAAAAATTTATTTAGGCTCAAGTTTAAATTGCTTATTTATTAAGAGGATATTTTTCAAAATTGGAGCTTTTCAGCTTATTGTGAATAAGTAATTTTTAGATTATAATCAGATTAAAAATAAACAGTTAAGCGTTTCTGTAAACTAGTTAATAATCAGTTTATAATCAATTAAGTGTTTATGTAAAATCAGCTTATAATCAGTTTTTAATTGCAGAAACTGTCAAAATGATCAAACTGTCCCTGAGTTTATTTATTGTATAAAAATAATTTTTAAATGTCAATTTAAAATTTATTTTGCAATAATAATAATAATAATAAAAAATTTATTTAATAATAATAATAATAATGGTGTTATCAATAAATTATACAAATAAAAAACTACCATGTAAATATTACCAAATTAATTTGAATCCTAAAAATATTTTTAATTAGACAATGAGAGTGGATATTGTATAGGATGGGCAAATTTGGAATATTGAAGATTAGGTAGGGATAATATAGTCTTTTATTTGGTCAAAACTGCTTAAAAAATAAGTGCTTAAAAAAAGTAGCAAAATCCAACTTTTAAAAAATATGATTAAAATCATATTATAATCTACTATTGAAGTTTTCAGAAACACTTAAATAAACAACTTATAATCTAAAAACTGCTTATAATCAGTTTTGACCAGCTTTTAAGTTTTGAGAAACACCCTCTAAATGAGCTAAGCTCAAGTTATGAAATATTCGGCTCGTTAGCTCGCGAGCTAGCTCATTTAAAAAGCTCGTGAGTTAAGCTCGTAAGCTAACTCGTTTAGTGTATTAGATTAAAAATATATATAATTTAATTTTTATATATTAAATTATGTATGTGAATATATTAATTTTTAACTAATTTAATTTATATAATTTATTAATATATGGTATGTGTAATAAATAAATTAAATAATATACAATATAAAATAGCTTAGTAATTTATAGTAAAATATAAAATTACAGTAATATAATATTTTATTTTTATTAATATACAATTATATTATTCATCTTTCATACAAATATAAATTTTAGTATATATTTTATAAAAATTTAGAAAAAGTGAATGAAAAATAAAAATTAAAATAAGTTTATTGAGCTCGTTAAACTTATTTAAATTAAGCTCAAGTTTAAGCTCGAGGTACATGATATATGAGCTGACTCGATACAAGTTCGGGCTTGGCTCGAGCTCGATTCGAGTTCGAGTTCAAACTTGACTATTTTATAATGAGTCGAGCTTGAGCTTTCCAAAGCTCGGCTCGATTACAGCCCTAGCAATAACTTTGTATTATAATGTTTTAAAGTTTATTTAAATAAATAAAATACTTAAAAATCTTTTTAACACAATCAATTAATTATATTAAATTTTATTTATATTTATTCATGTAAACATTTATTTATGAGACTATATATTATATATTATTTTTATTTTATTTTGTTAATATATAAATTTATTATTTTAAAAATATTAATAAAACGTTATAATCTATTTACTTATTAATAAAACATTATAATATATTTTGTTAATACATTTACTTATTTTAATTTTATTTTTTAATAATGGATGGGCATTTGAAATTATCGGGTTGTGTAGATACTTGTTATTCTATGTTTCTCTTACCTATTTTTAATTTTTTTTATCAGTTTTCTCTAATATAACTGTATATTATTAGTGAACATATTTTTCAAATTTATTTGGAATATATTTTTCTCTTTTAACACTACTTTTAATTTAATTCATGAGTGTGAACATGTTAGATAGAAACCTAATAATGCCCTAACTTTATTGATTTGAAGATTGAGACTAGAGGTAGAAAATAATGAACTTTATATGGTATTTCCAAATAAGGGATGAAGAGGGAAATTATGGCAAATTTTGTGAATTTTAGCAGCTAACAAACCTAGCCACGGACTGGACTTCTAGTCGTAATTAGTGAAAAATTTATAAGGGGTGGGTTGAGTCTTTAGAAAAATTAGTAATTTTCAAACTCAAACCCAACTCATGACTAGGTCTAATAGTCAATATAGACTTTCCTTGGGCAGTAATTGAAGATTTTAATGATTTGTTATCTACTAAAGATAAGGAACGTGGGACAAGTCTTTTAGTTGGTCTGATGAATGAGCTTGTGGTACTCTTGAGGAGTGTGGTCTACATGATTTAACGATGCTTGGGTATAGGTTTACCTGGTAAAGATAAAGCATGATTCATTTTGCTTATTAAGGAGTGATTGAATCATTGTATTACCAATGTAAGATGGTTACAATATTTCCAGCTGATATAATTGATTTAGTTAAATTTTTTATACATTAGCTTATTAGAGCAGGAGGATATTTTTTGGAGGTAACTTGTTAAGAATTTTTTTGTTCAAAAATGAGGATCGCAACTTTAGATTTTTTTTCATAATCAAGTAGTGACCCATAAGAGAAGGAAGCATATAACCGTCTTAAGAAGAGATGATAGTGAGTGTGAGTGCACAACTGATGAACAATCTTTATTTTATCATGTTTTGAATTATTTCATTGCCCTTTTTACAATGTCTGATGGAGCTTGGAAGTCGATGGTGAATATGGTCTACATGCATTTGTCTCAAGAGGATAATGATGTACTTTTGGCCCCTTTGAGCGTAAAGGAGATTAAGCATGTTGTCTTCCACATGCATTCGGATAAGTCATCCAAATATGATGGTATGAACCTCCAAAAATTTTGGCATATTGTGAGTCATGATTTTATAATAAATTGCCAAAGATGGTTTAATGATTGTTGTTTCCTTATGAATTTGAATAACATTAATATTGTCCTTATTCTAAAAAAAGGATAATCCTAAGACTATTAGGGATCTCAAACCTATTGCTTTATGTAATGTGCTCTACAAAATGTTTTCTAAAGTTTTGGCTAATAGGCTAAAAATTATTTTGCCCGATCTTATTTCTATTTCTTAGTCTGCTTTTTATTGAGGTGCTTAATTTCTGACAATATTCTTCTTGCTTTTGAGTTAATACACATATGAAGTGCTCTTCTAAGGGAATAAAAGGGAAATATGGCTTTGAAAATTGATATTAGCAAGGCCTATGATAGAGTGAGATAGGAATTTGTGAGATAGTAATTCCTACATGTATGCTTCTAAAACTTGGTTTTGATCGTAAATGGGTTAATCTCACAATATTGTGTATATCTTTTGCGAGCTATAAAATTACAGTTAACAATATGAAGGTGGAGCCTATTTGTCTTAAGAGAGGTCTTAGACAAAGGGATCCTCTTTCTCTTTACCTATTTATCATTTATGTAGAAGACTAATCAGCACTTTTTAGAGATGTTGAACTAACATAAGAGATTAATGGTGTTAAAGATTGTGCTTACAGGCTTAGTATTTCTCATTTGCTTTCCATATATAATTCTTTTTCCTTTTTTAGAGCCATGGTAGAAGGATGCGTCTCAATTAAAAGGATTCTTCATGACTATCAGATAGCTTTGGGACATGTAGTGAATTTCAAGGAGTTTTGTAACACTCTTATATTCTATATAAGTACAATGCACATACTCGTATATGTAAAGTACATATATAAAATAAAATAATGTCATCATCCTTTTCCCTATAAAATTCTCCATAATGTAAATAACATAATTTAAGCATTTAAAGATGATTTCACTAGTAAATAAATAGATAAATAATAGTGAATATATATTAATAATACAAATTTACAAAGAAAATCTCTGAAAAAAATTCGTTACAGTTTTGTCTATAATTTTAACATTCTCAAAATCAAAAACTACAATCTACATAAACATTAGACTCCAAAATAACATTTACCACTCATCCTCCAAATCACTACCTCACAAATTCAAATCCATATATATATATATATATACAAATCATTTCCCAAAACATATTTAGAATACAAATGATGAATTTTGATTATACAAAACCAAAGTACACTATAACATAAGATATACATGAATGCAATCCTCGGCACAACTGGTTGCGTGACAAATTGGCACTGCAACCCCATATTCATTCTGAATCACTTTGCTCTGCAATTCTATCACTTATACAATTCACACAACCGCGCAAAGCCTAAAGATTAGTGGTACATATTTAAAAATCATAAACATATAATTTAGAATTTTCAATTTAAAATTTAAAATTTATCAACATACACTATTTAAACAAAACCTTCATCAGCTCATAGTACCCGCCAACATACCACATTTGCGATGTTGGTCTCAAATACATAATTTGATGGCATATAACAAATTATGCCACCTCATAATCCACTACACATTTACTCAGCTGTAAATGTGACCCTCAACAATACTCATGGTTTTATAAACTATAGAAGCATAACATGATCACAACAACACACACATATTCACACACACATTCACACTTTGGGACTAACCAGTTCCTGCACAATACCCAAGTTTCAAAAATATCAATTTAATCCATCACAATATCGAGAAAAATGTCACATAAATCACCTGAAGGTCGTCCCTATGGACACCGAGGCAAGTTTCATAAAATCACCCGTAGGCCGCCTCTATCGACACCAAGGGCAAGTGTCATATAAATTACCTATAGGCTACCCTCTCTCGACACCAGAGGCAAGTGTCACATAATTCACCCAAAGGCTGCCTCCTCAATACAGTACCAATTTTAATATTCTGGAATGATTTATTGTGCAAGGCATACACGCAATACGCATCACATTATACCACTTTTTTTTATTTATCATATTATTCACATTTCCATATTTCCATACATTTTTTTATATTTCATTCATTTTCTATATATTTCTCACGATCATCTCATATCATGATCACTTCCCATAGTCTCATTCACTTTGAACATTATTTTTATCAATTTATTCACATTACATATCCTTGAGCCACATTGTAAATGTGACTCACTCCATACTTTTTTTTTTTACATTTTTCATGTCTTTACTCAATATTTATACTTTTCAATATATACAACACATTGGTTTATAATAATGTTACTTTAACGAATATTATATATTTTAAATGAGCTAAATTATACTCTTTTCTCACCACATTTCTCATATTTATCAATTTCTCATCATTTTTATTCTTTTCCCACAACTTCCCATGTTTTTCACATTTTTATATTTATCTTTCATATTACCCACATTTTTACATCACACTAGTAAACCTCACATATTTCATGTATAAACATTAATTTTTACATTAAGCAAGTGTCCAATGTGACATCCATCACATAACTATGTCACATTGCATAGGTTATGTAAATATCCACATTTAAAGAAACCACATTCATTATTCCAAGCCTTATTTAATAACACCTTAAAATATTTAAATATGTACTAACCTCAATTATGCCAAGTTCCAACCTTTAACCACCTTCCAACTCTAACTTCACCATTTACCCTTCAATACTTTGATTTCACCATTTACCCTATTCAATCCTAAAGCAAATCATAAGTAGAAAAAAAATAGTATTTGTAACACCCTATTACCCTATACGCATATAATACATACACACGGTATATGTATAATACGTATATATGGTACTAGAATGTCATAGTTCAATTTTACCAAAAATTTTCATAACTTAAATTGTACCTTAATACATAAATAGAAATATTCATTAGTAATTTAAATTCTAAAAATACAAAAATTTAATGAAAAATCTCTGAAAAAATTCGTCAGAGTTTTGTCTATAATATAAATATTTTCAATAATAATAATTGTCATAATCTGCAAGAAAACACCTCTCAAATATTTTTCAACTATTTCATACTTTCAAGAACCCTTCATTCCTCCAAAATATTTAAACACACATATATATATCCGTAAATCCCAAAATTTAAACCAAACTCCAATAATTTACATCAATTTCATATTTACTAACTTAATGTACATAATTAAAAGATAGGTTTCCAAAATGAAATCATTATATGCTTGCAACTGGTCCTAGTCCATTGCAGCAAAACAAAACACTAAAAATAAGCAGAAAACTCTACTCCTGCACAGGTCCTGCGGGGCTCTCTGAATCAACCCTGTCACCTGTGTGATAAACAAATCGCGCTAAGCAACTTTGCCTAGTAATACATACTTTGATATAAACAAAAACTAATAAACGGTGCAATGCAACAATGCAACTCATTTCAAAATATTAACTTGGCATGCAAATTCATGAAGCAAGTCACACATTTAACTTTATCAATAATCACATCCTATACTCACATGCATTGTGCCCAAGTGAGCTTATATAATATTCAAGTTCTAGAGATATTACTTTGGACTCTTATTTGACACTTAGTGTCTAGCTCGAAGGCAAATATCAGTGATGTCAAGCATTTGGCCCGAAGGCAATATATTAATGATGCCCAATATCTGGTCCGAAGATAATAATAATGACTCCTAATGTCTGGCCCAAAGACAAATATTGGTATACCATAACACCAAACACAATTATCTGAAAATTGATATTATACAAGGTTACATACATACATTAAACAGTTTCTCATTTGTTTTTCATTTTTTGGCAATTGTGCCAATTTCTATTCTTTTTGCACTTTTACCATCATTTCTCATTATTTCAATACATTACAATAACTTTATCGATTTTCTTGTTACACACTAAATGTGATCAAATTATGCATTTATTAAGCAAATTACACATTTTGCACAAACACATTGTGCATTTCATAGCTTAAACATACATCAATGCACTTTTTATGCTAATTCTCACTTCAAAGCAGCATAATCATCAAATCACATATCAATATAATATGCCAATAAATGCAAACTAATACATTTCATTCAAAATATGTACTTATCTCTTTATAAGAACACTTCCAAGCCAAAAAGTACAACTCTCCATAACTTTTCCATAACTCCTTTGCTAATAAGTTGTTAGAACAACAACTTATTCAACACCTAACAAAAATATGGACATAGACCATACATTAGGATCACATTTTAATGTGTTTAACACTTCAAACACAAAATTATAGCACAATGCTTCAATTTTTCCTTTTCTTAGCCCTAAGGTTCTCCAACCTTAAAAATCCAATACAACCAATTCCAAATTGAGTTTTAAGCTTACATACATCTATAACATTATATTTTAATACACTTTGAGCAGCAAAACTCAATTTAGAAACATTCCTTCCAAAACCCTAAAATGTGCCCTAACTCACTTCAACTTTGGAACTTCCTTCTAATAAATTCTAAATGGTAATTTAAGTTCTTTTTCATCATTAACATAATTAAACAATATAATTTAAATCATAAAACTAAATACACCGTCATTTTTTTACTAAAACCCTAATTTTCATACTTTCTCTTCCAAACCCTAACCAAACCTAAACTTTTCTTCTATCTAACCCTAAAATAATTGTTTACTCATCAAATTAACATCATTTATATCCATTCAAACAATTATATCACAGTCATTCAAAATCCCAAATTATACATAATCATAACTTCAAAGAATCTTAGAATTTCAAGTAAGAAACTTACTTATTGGGAAATCACCAAAATTCACTTCAATCCTTGAAAATCCCTCTAAAATTTAGTATTTGGAGCAAAAATAATCCTTTCATGGTGGATATTTTGTGCCTGAGAGACAAGATAAGAAGAAGAAGAAGAAGATAAATATGTTATTTTCATTTTCTTTGTTCTTTAAAATTTAACCATATATATGTATTATTTTATTATTTTAATTAATTAAATATTTATTTATTTTAAAATTTGAATTTATATCTTCCATCCAAAATTAACTTCTTTTTTGAATTATTTAATTAATTTTCATTTTTATAAAATTCATTTACCATTTGCCTCTCTTTCACTATTTATCTTTTGTCTTTTTCTAATTCATGTTTGACTTCATATGTAATATATATTTTCATTATATTTCACATATACATTACATATTTTCTCATTTTCAACACTTCATTTACCCCTCAAATTATTTAATTTAATTTAATTTTTAGCAAATAAGTGGATGTTACAGCATTAATATCTCATTCTAAGCATTTTAAACATTTAAACATTAATTATATTCATTATACCCAAAATTGATCCAAACCCTAATTTGCTGACTACCTTTTCCAAATTACCACCAAACTCAACAATTTTAACATACCAACCTTAAAATCATTACTTCTACACCAAAATAACTTCATCCCATACCATTTGGACAATTATTGAAATTTTTTTAGAAATTTTAAATTTCACATAATCACCCATAAACCCTAATCCTCTCTACTTCCTTCAAACTTCACCAATCATGCTCATCTTAATCAATCAATCATCAATCATCAATTCACCATATATCCATTATATTAGCTTCTTTACTATCAATTTAATAATTTAAATCAATCTATTACCAATCCATATCATTACATAGTCTTAAAACAAGGAAATTGTGAGCGGAGATTTTCAACCCTACTTTCGGTGGAATGGTTCTTGCGACTTCGGTACTGTTTAGGCTCGGGGCCTTAGAGAACACGGACCTAAGTCCAGAGAAAATGGAGTCGCCACCCGAATGGGCTGGGAAAAAGAAAAGGATGGATGACTCGATTCCTAAGGAATCCCCAACCCCCTAATGGGTTCGGAAAGTTGGGTACATGTGGGGAATGTGAGAAATGGCCCAGCACCCCCACAACGCCTTGTTCATTAGAACCGGCCTCCTTTGCAGGTCTTAATATTATAAAATTCTTAAGTATAACAATATTATCCATATTACATGCAACAATTAAAATAAAGCATCATTATATTAAAATTAAAGCAATGTCCAAACAAAGCAAATAAATGAACACCCATCCGAGGATGGAAACATGTTGTAATATCCCGGAATAGACCCTAAGAGTTTTGGAGTTATTGTTGTTGTATTTGGATTTAATGTATATGTGTATATGTGAAATATAAGGATAATATATGTAAGACATATACATATACATCACATATACATGGGATATATATAATGGTGAAGGATAAGTGAGTTGTATATATATTTGTATAACTAAATAATAATAATAATAATAAAGACAAAAAGAAAAGAGAAGAAGAAAATCAAAGAAAGAATATGTGGTGGAGATTTAAAGTATTATTATTATTATTACTATTGTTATTGTTATTGTTATTATTATTATTATTATTATTATTATTATTATTATTATTATTATATATATGGATAAGGACAAAGGAAAGAAGTAGAAACTTCTTCTTCCTTCTACTCCTTCTTCGTCTTCTTCGTTCTTCTTGGCCGAGAGAGAGAGAGAGAGAGAGAGAGAGAGAGAGAGAAAGAGAGAAAGATGTGATTTTCTTACCAAATTTCTTAAGGAATTCAAGAGATTTGATGATAGAGATGAAGATTTGATAAAGGATTCAAGTAAGTATTTATTTCTTTAAATTGATTTTCATTGTTTGAGTTGGGTTTGGTATGGTTGATGTGTGATGATGATGATATTGAAAGATTTAAGTATATATATGTGTTGATTTGGTAATTGGATGATGATAATATGATTATTTGTGAAGATGATGATGAATTGTTGAATAAGGGTTGAGTTTAATGAAATTTGGGGATTTGATAAATTGGTATATGAATGATGTTTATAATGATGATTGGTGTGTGTTTTGAGTGTTGTTGATGTTTTGGTAAGTTTGTTATGGTTTTTGGGTGTGGTTGATGAAGATTGTTTGAAGTGAGTAATGATAAAAAGATGGGTATTGTTGGATGTTGTTGTGTGTTGACCGGAATCTGGGTTTTTAGTCGGACACGCCCAGAGACACGGCCAGTTTGTTAGGCGTGTCGTTGGTTCTGTTTTCTGGAGTTGGTAGCACGAGCAGTGACACGCTCATGTTATTGAGCGTGTCATAAGTTCTGTGTGGCAGTAGAATTGACACGACCAGTAACACGCCCGTGTTATTGAGCGTGTCATAGCTACTGTGAGTTTGGAGAATTGACACGGCCATGAGCACGCTCTTGTTGATTGGACGTGTTTATGTTTTTGAGATACAGAATGTATTACCGCCCAGTGACACGCCCGTGGTTATGAGCGTGTCAATGTTTCTGTGTTGTGGAGTTAGGGCACGATCAGGGACACGCCCGTGTTGATGAGCGTGTCATGTGTTGAGTTTGCCCTAATTGATTCTTATTTGTATTATCTCATGTGTATTTCTAAGTGAGTGTGTATGATTACTTTTGGATTAGGTTTTAAGAGATGGAATTGCCCCTAATCCAAGTATTGAAAGATCTATGGAAGAGAAGTTATATGGGAGTGAGTTCTTTAGAGGTAAGTACAAAACCCTATTGGATTGCATATAAGTATATTGTTAAAATAAATATTAATATTGTATATGCAATGAAAAGATAAGAGATATGATAATACATTAATACATATAAGATGTGAAGGCATTCAATATATATATGTTATGAAATGTGAAAGATGTGAGGATATGATTTGTATGATGTGTATTCCAATTTATATGGTAATGCAATTGATTGTGCATACTTGAGTAATGAATGATTATGTATATAAATATCAAAGATGAACTATGAAATGTGATAATGTGATATTGTGATGAACTATGAAATGTGATAATGTGATATTGTGATGAACTATGAAATGTGATAATGTGATATTGTGGTGAACTATGAAATGTGATAATGTGATATTGTGGTGAACTATGAAATGTGATAATGTGATATTGTGATGAACTATGAAATGTGATAATGTGATATTGTGGTGAACTATGAAATGTGATATTGTGATGGAATATGAAATGTAAATTGAGAGGTGATGATGTATAAAGCCATTGTGGTTGGCTATGATATTGAGAATGAGATAAATGAGGCATGTTTTGCCTAAATGATGCCATTGTGGTTGGCTATGATGGTGTAAATGATGATGAGAATGAGAATGAAATTGATAATGAAATAATAAATGAATTGTGTGGCTAATGTGTTATTCATTTTCAGAGTTTTGTTGTTGGTGGCATGCCTAATAAGTGTAACAATCTCTTGAAGTTAGGTTGGATTGAATCCTTGAAGCCTAATTGAGATGTTACCACCCTTGAAGCTAGGTTGGGTTAGTTCTTGAAGCCAAGTTGGGTAGAAGCTTAGCATGCTTTGCTCCCCTTGAAGCTTGGTTGAACTTAATCCTTGAAGCCTAGTTGGGTATATGATATTGATAAATGTGATAACAAAACCAAAGCATTAACTCTGAACTTTGAATGACATATTAGTGTCTTTTGGGCCCGAGTCTGTCTTTGTTGTTAATGTGATGTATATACAAGTTGAAATAAATGAGTAATGGGATCTATGTTGCCTTTGTTGGAAATGTGAGTTGTGAATGATGAATTGTGGTTAGTGATATGATTATATAACATACATGAATTATTGAAAGGAGATATGGTTTGTGAAGTTATATGCAATATGCGATTATAAAGTATAAAATGATATATATGATATGTATGAGGTGAAATTGGTAAGTATCATAATATGAAGGTTCTATCAATTTATTGAATTATGTTTGATGGTTATGTTATATGTGTATATGTATATCCTCTATAAGGTTAATAGGATTATATGAAGAATGCATTGAAAAAGGGGAAAACGGAGTAAGAAAATGTTAAAACATGAGACTAAACATATGAGGTATGTTTCCTTTATATTGTATATTTTAATGGTTACTTGTACTACTAAGCTTTCGAGCTTAGCGCGGTTATCTTAATCGCGCAGGTATATAGGTGATGAAGCTGGAGATAAGCTACTATGTCACAACGAGGACAAGTATAGTTCGAGACCAACTAGATGGTGGTGCATGCATGTAATTATACTGTATTTTCATAAGAATGTATTCATTTGTATAAATGAATCTCTGGAAGAAACAATGTAACTTATATTTATGTATTACCATGATAAGAATAACCATTTTGTAAATACTTTCATATGATTTAAATGTATTATGGTTTTAAAAATTAAAGTAAAGAGTTATAATGGTGATGAAAAGTGACATTCTTATACTCTATATACATATTGTATGTGTACCTGGTATATGTACCGTATTTATATGGGGTATCGGAGTGTTACACATGTCCTTACATCGTCCATGTCTAAACTAGATAGGACGCCCACCAAAATATGGAAACATGTCCTTTACATTGATCCAAAATATAAAAGCGATTTAAATTACATAATACTTAACTAATGAGGTATCCACAAAGTGGAAACATACCTCTTACACTTTTAATACCAAAATAAACAAATAATAATCATAATAATAAAGAAAATATATATCCATGATAAATTAAATAAATCAAGAATTGAAATTAAATAAATCAACAAATAAAGCATATTATAAACTATATAGTCAAATCTAAAATAAAATAAAGCAATAAATATATAAGTTTAGAGTTTATGTCTCAATTTAGGGTTCTTTAATTAACATTTAAGGTTTTGGGATTTTGAAATTATTATATTTATTATTTAGGCTACTGTGAAGATTTTGAAAATTTGATTTAATTAGGGTTTGGGACTAACATCATGAAATAGGGTTTCTAGGGTTTTACGTTTAACAATTATGGCTTTGGAAAAAGGAAAGTTAAATACACAGACTCATAAATTCACAAATGAATATTGTTACTTTTTAAAGTTAAACCCTATTCACAAATAAAACTTAAACCCTATTCACAAATAAATAGGGTTTTGGAATTGGAAGAAACTAATGTTGCTTTTTAAAAGAATAATGCTTACTGTGTGATTTTGGAAAGAAGAATTAATAGGGTTAAAGATTTTGATATTTGAAAAATAAGGTTACTGGATATTTGAATTAGAAATCAGGTTAGGGTTTTGAGAAAACAGTTTATTATTTTATGGTTTTAGAAAAGTGTAATTAGGGTTTTAGATTTCAAAAATATGTTTTACGGGTATTAAGGAATTAGGGTTTTGAAAAATAGTTTTTAGGGTTTCAAATAAAATTTGGATGGTTTGTAGAATAATTGATCAAATTGTATGATGAAATAATTAATCTAATTTGATGAAGCTAATGTAAATATAAACAAAGAAAATAGAGATTCAAACCTGCGTAGTTGGTTCCACCAAAAGCTGATTTCTGGATGAACAATGACAAAGGCAATGTTGCTGCCTTTGATGGATTGATGAATGCTTCTTGTTCTTTCAAGCTTGAGGTTGGCCGAAGAAATTCAAAGTCTAAGGTCAAGTCCAAAATTTCTCCCCCGATTAAAGTCCCAAGTTTTGCTCAGCAAAACAAATTTTTTTCCGACCCAAAAGTCCCTTAATTCTGAGTTTTAAAGTGTTATTTATAGGAAAAATTATAAACATAATTCTAATTGTTTAAGGAAACTAAAATTAATTAGGAAAAGAAACCAAAACTAAATAGAATTTGGTTTCGAAAAAAACTGCATTGGAAAATTTCGTTGGCGAAAACTGCGAGCGTTGGCCAAGAATTGCTAGCGAGCGAAGAAATTCCTGCGGGCGAGTGTTGGGTAGCTAGCCAATTCACTGCAGGAATTTCCTATGGTGAATAAGGTCATTTCGCCCACAGGAAATTCCTGCGGGCGAATTGGCCTGGCCAATTGGACATTCGGCGACGAAAAAATTTCGTCGCCAATTTTTATTTTATTATTATTATTTTTATTAACTTTATCATTTTTAATTTTTATTAAAAATTATAAATAATAAATACTAAAATAAATATTATTTAATTAAAATATCACAAAAATTATTTTGGACTATATAAAAAATAACGGGCCGGACTGGGTCAAAAATTAAGGGTCTACATAAATACAAACCTAAAGTTAGAAAACTTACTTGAATCTTGATTTTTCTTCAAAGTCTCCTTGAAACCTTTGAAATCTCCATGAAATGTGGTGTTTTGGATAAAAAAAATCTCTCACTTTCTCTCTCTAAATTCGTTCCCCATGGATAGAAGAAGAAGATGATGAAGCTTTTTCATTTTTTTCTTTCATTTTTATCCATCTATATTAACTATTTAATTAATTATTTTAATATTTTTCATCTTTTTTCCCATCCGTATATTTATTCTCTTTTTTTTTACTTTTCATTTATTTATTTATTTACTTTTTATTTCATCTTCCACCGATAAATATATATATGTCTTTTATATTTTATGTATATGTATATGTAATGTGTATTTTATGTATACATCAAGTATACATTATATATATCTTATGTAAATTATGTATATATCTTATATTATTTCCTCCAACATACTAATTACCCTCTAATTTAATTATTTAAGAATATTTAAAATTTACAGATGTTACAATTCTCTCCCCCTTAAATAATTTCATCCTCGGAATTACCCACTAAGTAAATCCATTCAAAAATAAATATCAACCTCAATTCTTTATAAAATCTATCTCACACAATTTATTATAAACTACAATTGTCACCATCATTAACCACATAATTTATACTCTCCACATTACAATTCTTCTCGATCACTATCTGAAATTTCAAATCAACTGTTTGTATTTCTTTAATATGATCAAATAAATCCAGACTAACTCATAGTTATACCATTATAATTCTATTCCATTAAATTTCCAAACTAGCACAAAGAATTCTCCACTCTACACTTTCGCTATGCTATTATGATCTATGCATCCCAGATGCCATATTAATTAATATCCATTAAAAAAACAAACATTACAATATTTGAGACCAGCACAGATGTCAATGCTTATGCATATATTAAAACTCAAATCATCAATTTTAAATTTCCTCTTTCTTTCTTCCAAAACCCTCTAGGTCGAGAATTTTAAACATAAGCTCTGATACCAAAATAAATATAACACCATTATATTCTATATATGTATAATACACATACCCGTATATGTAAAGTACATATATAATAAACAAGAATGTCACCATCCTTTTCCTTAGAAAATTCTCCATAATTTAAATAACAAAATTTAAGCATTTAAAGATGATTTCACTAGTAAATAAATGGATAAATAGTAGTGAATATATGTTAATAATACAAATTTACAAAGAACATTTCTAAAAAACATTTGCCAGAGTTTTGTCTATAATTTTAATATTCTCAAAATCAAAAACCACAACATGCACAAACATTACACTCCAAAATAACATTTACCACTTATTCTCCAAATCACTACCTCATAAATTCAGATCCATATATATACACACACACACACACACACACACACACACACACACACACACAAATCATTTGCTAAAACATATTTAGAATACAAATAATGTATTTTGATTATACAAAACCAAAGTACACCGTAACATAAGATATACATGAATGCAATCCCTGGCATAGCTGGTCACATGGCAAACTAACACTTTAACCCCAAATTCACTCTAGACCACTTTGCTCTACAGTTCTGTTACCTGTGTGATTCACACAACAGTGCTAAGCCTAAAGCTTAGTGGTACATATTTAAAAACCATAAACATATAATTCAAAATTCTCATTTTAAAAGTTATCAATATACATTATTTAAACAAACCTTCTTCAGCTCATAATACCTACCAACATGCCACATTTGCGATGTTGGTCTCAAATACATAATTTGATAGCATAAAACACAATATGCCACCTCATAGTCCACTACACATTTACTCAGATGTAAATGTGGCCCTTAACAATACTCATGGTTTTATTATATAAAAGCATAACACGACCGCACCAACACACATATTCACACACACATTCACACTTTGGGCCCAACCAGTTCTTGCACAATACCTAATTTCTAGAAATATCAATTTAATTCATCTCAATACCGGGGCAAGTATGACATAAATCAACTGAAGGCCGCCCCTGTGGACATCGAGGCTAGTGTCATATAATCACCCGTAGGCCGTCTTTATTGACACTGAGGGCAAGTGTCATATAAATCACCTGTAATAGCCTAAAGTGCACCCTAATAGTTTTGGATATAATTGTTGTTTTAATTTGATTTAATATATATGTGTAAGTGGAAAGAAAAAGGAAGTGAAGAGAGAGTGTATATATTGTATATATAGCAATATACACAACATATACAAGTCAAGTTAGTGGAGGTCAAAGATGATTAGTTAATGATTTTAAATTAATTAAGTTAATTAAGTGGAATTTGAGTGAGTGGAAGTGGATGGAGATATTTTAATATTTTAATATTAAATGCTTGGAGGAGAGGGTTTTGAGGAGTTAGTGGTTGAGAGTTTGACTTTGTTTTCTTCTTTCTTTCTTTCTTCTTCGTGGTTCACTTTCCTCTTCTTCTCTTTTCTTTGTTTTGGCCAGCATTCCATAGCAAGAGAGAGAGAGAGAGAGAGAGAGAGAGAGAGAGAGAGATTTGATCTTCCAAACTCAAGATTGAAAGAAGTTTTCAAGTGATCAAGTTGGACATTTAAGAGTTTCTTCATCCTTGGTTAGTTCTCTACTTGATTCTTTGATTTTCTTTGAGTTTGTGAGTTGAGGTTGGGGTTGATATGTGTTTGCTTGATTGTGGTGTGTTTAAGAGTGTTTGGTTCAATTGATTTTGGATTTTGGGGATGGATTGAAGGAAAGAGTAAGTTGTTGGAAGAGAAAATGTTGTGGTTGTGTTTTGGGTTTGTGGTGATGATTATGATTTGTGTTTGAGGTAGGTTTTGGGTTGTTTTTGTGTTTTTGCAAGTTTGTTATGGTTTTTGGGTGTGTTTAGTTAAGTTTGTTTGAAGTGGAAAATGGTGGAAGTAAGAGGATTGTTGGATGTGAGGTTGTTGTTGCCGGAATCTGTATTTTTGGCCTGACACGCCCATGAGCACGGCCAGGTTTTTGGGCGTGTCGATGGTTCTGTGTTGCAGTAGCATTTACACGTCCAGTGACATGCCCATGTCACTGAGCGTGTCATAGCTACTGTGTTGGTGAAGGTTTGACACGGCCATGAACACGCCCATGTTGGTGGACGTGTCAATGTTTCTGTGAGACAGAATGTACTACACGTTCAGTGACACGCCCGTGGTTCTGAGCGTGTCAAAGCTTCTGTGTTGAGAGTTTAGGGCACGGTCAGGGACACGCCAGTGTTGTTGAGCGTGTCATGTTTAGAGTTTGCCCTAGTTGATTCTTAGCTTTATTATCTTATATATATCTCTAAGTGAGTGTGTATGATTACCTTTGGTTTAGGTTGTGAAGAAGTTGAATTGCCCTAATCTAAGTGTTGAGGATTCTTGGAGGAGGAAGTGTATAAGTTGGTGTGAGTTGGTTTTGAGGTAAGTACAAACTACATTGTTGCATACACTTACATGATTTGATAGTTAACATATTTGATTGTACATATGTTAAGTAGTTGATTACATGGTTAAAACATTTGATGATATGATGAAATATGAAATGTATGATAATGCAATTGGTTGTGTACACTTGAATGATGAATTGATTTAATGTGATTTAAGATATAATGAGATATAAAACCAATGTGATTGGCTATGATGATGGTGTCTAATGCAATTGATATTGTATATTATCTTGAAGAGATATGAAGCCATGGTTGTTGGCTATAATGATGCAAATGAGATGATTGAGGCATGGTTGCCTATTTTGAAATGAGAAATGAATTGAGAAAGAAATGTATAAAGATATAAATGAAAAGATTGTATGCCTAATGTGTTATTCAACCTTCAGAGTTCTGAGTTTGGCGGCATGCCTATAAAGTACTGGATAGGTGAAAAGACCGGGTCGTAAGCCGATTTCAGTTGATAAATGTGAAATGTGATGTTTTTGGGGTGAAAAGACTAGGTCGTAAGCCTCAAAAACAGTAACAGTCTTGTCGGGTTGAGGATCTCCCCGAGTTTAGCCGGGTTGAGGTCCAAGAGACTGGGTCTGTTACACTATCCATGGATAGAGATATATATATCGCCTACGGGCTTGATGATTGTGATTATGGACCAAAGCGGTAACTCTGAACTTTGAATAACATATTAGTTTCTTTTTGGGCCCATGTTTATCTTTGTTTACAATGTGATTTATGAATGATGAAATAAATAATGAGATTCTTGAGAATTGTTTATATGTTTGAAAGTATGACATTTGCATTTCATTATGGTATAATGTTATTATAGTTTGTACCACTAAGCCGTTGGCTTAGCGCGATTGTGGTTCATCGCGCAGGTGACAGGGAAGAACCAGAGAGTTCCTCTAGGCCGAGTAGAGTCTAGATTTTGAGGTGTTGATAGTGGAGCTTAAAGATCAAAGACATACTGCCAAACATGTATATATTTTATATTTTGTAAAACTTGAGATTTGATGTATATGTATTTGAAAATATTTGTAATATTTTCCGCTGCGTTTTGAATAAACATTTTATCTATTGTGTTTTATAATATAATTTAAATGTTTTAAATTTGTTCATATTATTGTAAAAGAAATGAGTTATTTGGTTAGTAAACCGTGGCATTCCTATATTCAGTATACATATATTACGATCGTAATAGCATGCTGTGTACGTATACGGGGTATAGGGGTGTTACAATTGTTTTGGTATCAGAGCCTAGGTTTGAGATTCTCAACCTAACCTAGGTCAATTGTAAGAAAAAGGAAATTTTGAGTTTTAAAATATTGTTTTTAAATAAGATACATGTTTTTGTAAGGCAGTCTTTGATCTTTAATGAGGTATATTCTGCTGTGTTTGCAGATATAAGTAGTGATGGTGTCTCATTCACGTCAGTCTGTAGAAGGTAGTGCTGAGAGTGTAGCTCCTGAAGAGAGTAGAGATGGAGCTAGGGTTGAGAGAGTTAGTGAGGCACCTGTTTCTGTGCCAGAGAGATCAGTTGCTGAGGAGGTTCCGCCGGGTTGGTTAAGGCATATGGTAGATTTGTTGAGGGGAGCTCCAGTGCAGCCGCCACCGCCACCACAGCCTTAAGTGCTGGTGAGACATTATGATAAGTTGAGGAAGTATGGGGCTGAGGATTTCTTGGGCACGACAGATCCTACAGTGGCGGAGCAGTGGTTGGACAAAGTACAAAGGATATTTATTCATTTACAAGCCACTCCTGATGAAAAATTTGATTATGCTAGATCCCTTCTTCAGAAAGATGCCTATGACTGGTGGAAGACTATTCCTCATGCCATGGATGATCCACCTACATTATCTTATGGGGATTTTCTGAGAGAGTTTGAGCTGAAATATACTCCGAGGGAGTATAAAGATATTAAGAAGATGGAATTCTTGAATTTGAGGTAAGACAACCGGACAGTGACAGAATATGAGATTGAGTACATCCGGTTGAGTCACTATGCCGGTGGGATTATCTCTGATGAAATAGACCGGTGCAGAAGATTTGAGGCGGGATTGAGGCCCTCTATTATGTGCATTGTTGCTGGTTCTCAGTACCAAGATTTCTCTCAGCTAGTTACAGCAGCTAGAAGTGTTGAGAGAGCACAGAATATTGCAGCAGCTGCTACTGAGGAAGAGACCAGGGTAAGGAGATCCCAGTTTGAGGCAGGATCTTCATCTATGAAGAGGGGCAGAGGAAGTTTTGTTCCGAGGATCAGTAGGAGCCAAAGACAGTCGGGTAGGTCAGTGCAGTATCAAAGGCAGCGACCGAGACCTACAGCTTCTGTAGCGAGTGCTCCGACTCCAGTGGTTCAGAGGTCTACTCCACCTACATGTGAACATTGTGGTAGGAACTATATGGGTGTTTGTTGGAAGATTGGTAGACCAGCTGGGTGTTTCAGGTGTGGATCGTCTGACCATTTCATTAGGGAGTGTCCTAAGATGCAGGAGCATAGGCAGGTTGATTCTGCAGCTTCTCGACCTAGTGTCAGCAGAGGTGGTCTAGGGGGTAGAGGTCTCAGTAGAGGTGGTCGGCCCGGGTTTAGTCAGAGAGGAGGATCGACATCCGGAGGTAGTAGACCAGATGAGGCTGGATCTTCTCAGAGAGTATATGCGATGCAGAGGCAGCCGGATACTTCAGTAGTTATAGCGGGTACATTCTCTTTATTTGGCATTTCAGTTCTTGCTTTGATTGATCCAGGATCTACACATTCATACATAAGTGCATCCATATTGCCTGTGTCTGAATTACATTTAGAGTCCTTAGGTTTGATGTTTTAGTGACAAATCCTTTAGGACATAGTGTTGTGGTGAGTAAGGTACATCGTGATAGTGCAATTGTGGTTCAAGGTGAGGAGTTTCTTGGTGATTTGATCGAAATGCCTTTTAAGGAATATGATTTGATCTTAGGCATGGATTGGTTGTCTAAGCATGGAGCTGTGGTAGATTGTCAAAAGAAGTGTGTTACTTTGAGAACCATTGATGGTAGATATTTGATAGTATCTAGTGAGCAGAGACAACTTGCATCCTTGTTTGTATCAGCTGTAGCAGCTAGAAGGTTGATTAGAAAAGGGTATGATGCTTATCTTGCTCATGTTGTGGATACTAGAGTAGTAGGTTCTCAACTTGATAATATCACCACAGTTGCAGATTTTCCAGATGTGTTTCCTGAGGAGTTGCCAGGGTTACCCCCTGAGAGAGAGGTTGAGTTTGGTATTGAATTGTTGCCTGGTACCACTCCCATCTCTATTACTCCTTATCGAATGGCACCTGCCGAGTTGAGAGAGTTGAAGGTGCAGCTGCAGGAGTTGTTGGATAAAGGGTTTATTCGCCCTAGTGTTTCTCCATGGGGAGCTCCTGTGTTGTTTGTGAAGAAGAAGGATGGTACTATGAGGTTATGCATCGATTATAGGCAATTGAACAAAGTGACTATCAAAAATAAGTATCCTTTGCCTAGAATTGATGATCTCTTTGATCAATTAAAGGGAGCAGCAGTGTTTTTCTAAGATTGATTTGAGATCGGGGTACCATCAGTTGAGGGTTAGAGCTGAAGATGTTCCTAAGACAGCTTTCCGCACAAGATATGGGCATTATGAGTTTTTAGTGATGCCTTTTGGATTGACGAATGCACCTGCAGCTTTCATGGATTTGATGAATAGGGTGTTTAGGCCCTATATAGATCAGTTTGTGGTGGTCTTCATTGATGATATTTTGGTGTATTCGCGTAATGAAGAGGAGCATGACAAGCATTTGCGGATTGTGTTGCAAATCTTGAGAGAGAAGCAATTGTATGCTAAGCTGTTGAAGTGTGAGTTTTGGCTTGAACAAGTTACTTTTCTGGGCCATATAGTTTCAGCAGATGGTATAAGAGTCGATCCAAGTAAAGTTGAAGCTATTTTGAATTGGAGTCCACCAAAGTCTGTAACTGAAGTTAGAAGTTTTTTGGGTTTGGCAGGCTATTATCGACGGTTTGTGAAAGGTTTTTCGTTGATAGCTACTCCACTCACCAGATTGCTTCGGAAGGGAATTAGATTGTGTGGACAGATCAGTGTCAAGCTAGTTTTGAGCAGTTGAAAGAGATGTTGACTCAAGCGCCTGTTCTTAATTTGCCTGTGGAAGATAAACCATATGTGATTTACAGTGATGCTTCACATAATGGTTTAGGATGTGTTTTGATGCAAGAAGGTAAAGTTGTAGCTTATGCTTCTCGGCAGTTGAAGCCGCATGAGCTTAATTATCCGACGCATGATTTAGAGTTGGCAGCTATCGTGTTTGCTTTGAAGATTTGGCTACACTATTTGTATGGAGAGAAGTTTTTTATCTATACAGATCATAAGAGTTTGAAATATTGGGTGTTCAGAAGGAGCTTAATCTTTGGCAGAGACGGTGGTTAGAATTGATCAAAGACTGCGACTGTTTGATTGATTATCATCCGGGTAAGGCGAATGTTGTTGCGGATGCCTTGAGTCGGAAGTCTTTGACAGGTTTAACTATCTATTCGCTCTTGTTGCTTGTTGAGTTGAGAGCGTTGCATGCTAGTTTTGAATCATGTGATGATGGTGCATTGTTGGCTCAGTTGCAGTTGAGACCGGTATTGTTGGACCAGATAAGGGAGACTCAACTGGCAGATGAGAAAATTCAGAAGATTGTATCAGATTGCCAAAATGGGGAGAGCCGAGATTTCTTCGTGAAAAATGATGGTAGCCTTTGGTTCAAGGATAGATTGTGTGTTTCTAATGATGCTAGTTTGAGAAGGATTATTTTAGAGGAAGCACACCAATCAGTTTTTTCTATGCATCCTGGAAGTACAAAGATGTATCATGATTTGAAACAACATTATTGGTGGTTAGGTATGAAGAGAGACATAGCGGAGTTTGTATCCAAGTGTCTCATTTGTCAGAGGGTGAAAGCTGAGCATCAAGTTCCAACAGGGTTACTTCAACCTTTAACAATGCCTGAATGGAAATGGGAGAAGGTAACAATGGATTTTGTGTCTAGGTTGCCATTGACTCAGAAGAAGCATGATGCTATTTGGGTGATTGTTGATCGGTTGACAAAGACAGCTCATTTTTTTCCAGTTAGAATGGACTATTCTCTTGAGAAGTTGGCTGAGCTGTATATTAATGAGATAGTGAAGTTGCATGGAGTTTCGATTTCTTTAGTGTCTGATCGAGATCCCCGGTTTACTTCAAGGTTTTGGAAGAGTTTGCATGGTGCATTGGGTTCTCGATTGCACTTTAGTACTGCTTTTCATCCACAGACAGATGGGCAGTCAGAGAGAGTGATACAGATTATAGAGGATATGTTGAGAAGCTGTGTCATTGATTTTTCAGGGAGTTGGGATAGATTTTTACCACTTGTGGAATTTGCTTACAACAACGGCGATCAATCCAGTATTGGTATGGCACCATTTGAGGCATTGTATGGTAGAAAATGTAGGACGCCTTTATGTTGGAATGAACTTGGAGAAGGCAAACTAATTGGTCCTGATTTGGTTAAAGAGACTGAGGAGAAAGTGAAGATAATTCAGGATCGGTTAAAAGCGGCTTCAGACCGACAGAAATCTTATTCAAATTTGAAGAGGAGAGACATAGAGTTTAATATTGGAGATAAAGTGTTTTTGAAAGTGTCTCATTGGAAAAAGATTTTAAGATTTGGTCGTAAAGGAAAACTGAGTTCTCATTTTATTGGACCGTATGAGATATTGGAAAGAGTTGGACCAGTTGCTTATCATCTTGCTTTGCTGCCTGAGTTGGATAGAATCCACAATGTCTTCCATGTTTCTATGTTGCGGAGGTATAGATCAGACCCATCTCATGTTTTGTTAGTTGAATCTATTGAGGTGAGTTCGGATTTGACTTTTGAGGAAGAACCATTTGCTATTCTGGCACATGAAGTGAAAGAGTTGAGAAATAAGAAAGTGTCATTGGTGAAAGTTCTTTGGAAGAATCATGGTAGAGAAGAGGCAACTTGGGAGAGTGAGCAAGCAATGCGAGAAAAACATCCTCAACTGTTTCAGACTTGATATCAGGTAATTTCGAGGACGAAATTTCTTTGTAGAGGGGGAGAATTGTAATATCCCAATGTGCACCCTAATAGTTTTGGATATAATTGTTGTTTTAATTGGATTTAATATATATGTGTAAGTGGAAAGAAAAAGGAAGTGAAGAGAGAGTGTATATGTTGTATATATAGCAATATATATATATACAACATATACAAGTCAAGTTAGTGGAGGTCAAAGATGATTAGTTAATGATTTTAAATTAATTAAGTTAATTAAGTGGAATTTGAGTGAGTGGAAGTGGATGGAGATATTTTAATATTTTAATATTAAATGCTTAGAGGAGAGGGTTTTGAGGAGTTAGTAGTTGAGAGTTTGACTTTGTTTTCTTCTTTCTTTCTTTCTTCTTCATGGTTCACTTTCCTCTTCTTCCCTTTTCTTTGTTTTGGCCGGCATTCCATAGCAAGAGAGAGAGAGAGAGAGATTTGATCTTCCAAACTCAAGATTGAAAGAAGTTTTCAAGTGATCAAGTTGGACATTTAAGAGTTTCTTCATCCTTGGTTAGCTCTCTACTTGATTCTTTGATTTTCTTTGAGTTTGTGAGTTGAGGTTGGGGTTGATATGTGTTTGCTTGATTGTGGTGTGTTTAAGAGTGTTTGGTTCAATTGATTTTGGATTTTGGGGATGGATTGAAGGAAAGAGTAAGTTGTTGGAAGAGAAAGTGTTGTGGTTGTGTTTTGGGTTTGTGGTGATGATTATGATTTGTGTTTGAGGTAGGTTTTGGGTTGTTTTTGTGTTTTTGCAAGTTTGTTATGGTTTTTGGGTGTGTTTAGTTAAGTTTGTTTGAAGTGGAAAATGGTGGAAGTAAGAGGATTGTTGGATGTGAGGTTGTTGTTGCCGGAATCTGTATTTTTGGCCTGACACGCCCATGAGCACGGCCAGGTTTTTGGGCGTGTCGATGGTTCTGTGTTGCAGTAGCATTTACACGTCCAGTAACATGCCCATGTCACTGAGCGTGTCATAGCTACTGTGTTGGTGAAGGTTTGACACGGCCATGAACATGCCCATGGTTCTGAGACAGAATGTACTACACGTTCAATGACACGCCCGTGGTTCTGAGCGTGTCAAAGCTTCTGTGTTGAGAGTTTAGGGCACGGTCAGGGACACGCCAGTGTTGTTGAGCGTGTCATGTTTAGAGTTTGCCTTAGTTGATTCTTAGCTTTATTATCTTATATATATCTCTAAGTGAGTGTGTATGATTACCTTTTGTTTAGGTTGTGAAGAAGTTGAATTGCCCTAATCTAAGTGTTGAGGATTCTTGGAGGAGGAAGTGTATAAGTTGGTGTGAGTTGGTTTTGAGGTAAGTACAAACTACGTTGTTGCATACACTTACATGATTTGATACCTAACATATTTGATTGTACATATTTTAAGTAGTTGATTACATGGTTAAAACATTTGATGATATGATGAAATATGAAATGTATGATAATGCAATTGGTTGTGTACACTTGAATGATGAATTGATTTAATGTGATTTGAGATATAATGAGATATAAAACCAATGTGATTAGCTATGATGATGGTGTCTAATGCAATTGATATTGTATATTATCTTGATGAGATATGAAGCCATGGTTGTTGGCTATAATGATGCAAATGAGATGATTGAGGCATGGTTGCCTATTTTGAAATGAAAAATGAATTGAGAAAGAAATGTATAAAGATATAAATGAAAAGATTGTGTGCCTAATGTGTTATTCAACCTTCAGAGTTCTGAGTTTGGCGGCATGCCTATAAAGTACTGGATAGGTGAAAAGACCGGGTCGTAAGCCGATTCCAGTTGATAAATGTGAAATGTGATGTTTTTGGGGTGAAAAGACTGGGTCGTAAGCCTCAAAAATAGTAACAGTCTTGCCGGGTTGAGGATCTCCTCGAGTTTAGCTGGGTTGAGGTCCAAGAGACTGGGTCTGTTACACTATCCATGGATAGAGATATATATATCGCCTACGGGCTTGATGATTGTGATTATGGACCAAAGCGGTAACTCTTAACTTTGAATAACATATTAGTTTTTTTTTGGGCCCATGTTTGTCTTTGTTTACAATGTGATTTATGAATGATGAAATAAATAATGAGATTCTTGAGAATTGTTTATATGTTTGAAAGTATGACATTTGCATTTCATTATGGTATAATGTTATTATAGTTTGTACCACTAAGCCGTTGGCTTAGCGCGATTGTGGTTCATCGCGCAGGTGACAGGGAAGAACCAGAGAGTTCCTCTAGGCTGAGTAGAGTCTAGATTTTGAGGTGTTGATAGTGGAGCTTAAAGATCAAAGACATACTGCCAAACATGTATATATTTTATGTTTTGTAAAACTTGAGATTTGATGTATATGTATTTGAAAATATTTGTAATATTTTCCGCTGCGTTTTGAATAAACATTTTATCTATTGTGTTTTATAATATAATTTAAATGTTTTAAATTTGTTCATATTATTGTAAAAGAAATGAGTTGTTTGGTTAGTAAACCGTGGCATTCCTATATTCAGTATACGTATATTACGATCGTAATAGCATGCTGTGTACGTATACGGGGTTTAGGGGGTGTTACATCACCCGTAGGCCGCCCTCTCTTGACACTAGAGGTAAGTGTCACATAATTTACCCATAGGCTACCTCCTCAGTACAATAACAATTTCAATATTCTTAAATGATTCATTGTGCAAGGCATACACGCAATACGCATCACATCATACCACATTTTCACATTTATCATATTATTCACATTTCCATATTTCCATACATTTTCTATATTTCATTCATTTTTCACATATTTCTCGTGATCATCTCATATCATAATTACTTCCCATAGTCTCATTCACTTTAAATATTATTTTCATCAATTTATCCACCTTATATATCCTTGAGTCACATTTACAATATGACTCGCTCCATACATTTTTTTTTTTTGCAATTTTCACATTTTTACTCAATACTTACACTTTTTCAATATATACAACACATTGGTTTATAATAATGTCACTTTAAAGAATATTATATATTCTTTAAATGAGCCAAATTATACTCTTTTCTCACCACATTATTCATATTTATCAATTTATCATCATTTTTTTCTTTTCCCACAACTTCCCATATTTTCCACCTTTTTATATTTATTTTCCATATTACCCGCATTTTCACATCACTTTAGTAAACCTCATATATTTCTTGTACAAACATTGATATTTACATCGAGCAAGTACCCAATGTGACACCCATCAATAACTATGCCACATTGCATAGGCTATGTAAATATCCACATTTAAGAAAACCACATACATTATTCCAAGCCTCATTTAATAACTCCTTAAAACATTTAAATATGTACTAACCTCAATTATGCCAATTTCTAAACTTTAATCACCTTTCAACTCTAACTTCACCATTTACCCTTCAATACTTTGATTTCACCATTTACCCTATTTAATCCTAAGTCAAATCATAAGTAGAAAAAAAATAGTATTAGTATCTTATTCTAATTCATTTTAAACATTTAAACATCAATTATGTTCATTCTACCTAAAATTGCTCCAAAACCCTAGTTTCCTCACTACCTCTTCCAAATGACCACCAAACTCAATCATTTTAACATACCAACCTTAAAATCATTACTTCTGCAACAAAATAACTTCATCCCTTACCATTTGAAAAATTATTGAAATCTTTTTAGAAATTGCAAATTTTACATAATCACCTATAACCCTTATCCTCTCTACTTCCTTCAAACTTCACCAATCATGCTCGACTTAATCAATCAATCATCAAATCGCCATATATCTATTATATTAGCTTCTTTACTATCAATTTTAATAATTTAAATCAATTTATCACTAACCCATATCATTACATAATCTAAAAATAAGGAAACACAAGCTTAAAGTTAGAAAACTTACTTAAATCTTGATTTTTCTTCAAAATCTCCTTGAAACCTTTGCAATCTCCATGAAATTTGGTGTTTTGGATGAGAAAGATCTCTCACTTTCTCTCTCTAAATTCGTTCCCCATGGAGATAAGAAGAAGGTGATGAAGCTTTTTCATTTTTTTCTTTCATTTTCATCCGCATATATTAACTATTTAATTATTTTAATATTTTTCATCTTTTATCCCATCCATATATTTATTTTCTTTCTTTGACTTTTCATTTATTTATTTATTTACTTTTTATTCCATCTTCCACCCATAAATATATATATGTATGTCTTTTTATATTTTATGTACATGTATATATATAATGTGCATTTTATGTATACATCCACTATAAATTATGTGTATACCTGTCTTTTAATATTTTATGTTCATGTTTTTGTCTGAAGATCTTTAAATAATTTTATACCTGCTAAAAAATGGTTACAAGAGAAGGGGCTACTATGTGGCCTCGCTCGAGCACTAGTTCGGCAAGCTAGATGGAAGCCGAAATGCTCATTTGGGCAATTTCTCACACAAAAGTGTCTAAGTCACTCTTTGTCACTTGAGATTACTCTAGTGTCTTTGTCACAAAAATACAATTTGAATCGTCACTTAAGTTTCTTTTGAAAGAAGTGAAAATTTAAGAAAAATCCAAATGATGATTCCAATTGTATTCCAAGGATAAAAACCACTCTTTTGGAAATTGTATATAGTTTTAAAGTTAATTCATATATAGTTTTGAAGTTAGTTTGGAAACAAGTAGGCACAATACTAGTGTCATGTTTAGCAAGCTAAAGTTCCTCCCAAAATTAGGATTTTTGTCTGAAGATCTTTAAATAATATTATACCTGCCAAAAAATGGTTACAAGAGAAGGGGCTACTATGTGGCCTCGCTCGAGCACTAGTTCGGCCAACTAGATGGAAGCCGAAATGCTCATTTGGGCAATTTCTCACACAAAAGTGTCTAGGTCACTCTTTGTCACTTGAGATTACTCTAGTGTCTTTGTCGCAAAAATACAGTTTGAATCGTCACTTATGTTTCTTTTGAAAGAAGTGAAAATTTAAGAAAAATCCAAACAATGATTCTAATTGTATTCCAAGGATAAAAACCACTAGCTTTGAACCAAAGAATGAATTTGGGGGCTAGGTTTTAGCTTATTTTAAGTAAGATTAGTTTGTCCTTAAATTAAATTAAAACTTACAAAATAATTTTAATGAAAATGATAATTATTATATGACATGACAAGTAATAATGCATGAAAAATATACTATACATGACATATCAATAATTTGTCCACAAAGTATAAAAGTAAAGTAAGCAAAGTTTAAATTAAATTACAATTTATAATCCAAAATATGATATCCTAACTCTAACCCTTATGGGTTCTAGGATGAGCATACATCCCTTAAAGAATGTAAACAAAGTAAATAAAACATCCATAAGTTGTAAAGGGAAGAAGAGAGAAAAGGTTTTCAAGTTTTAATGTGTTCAATACTCATATTAAAATTTCCAGTAAGCCTGCATATCTTATTTGAATAGGAATCAAAGGCTATGCATATAATATCCCAAAATTATTTTTGAAAAATTAAATAAAATAAATTATAATTTAATTGGATAAATTAAATTAAAAGGTTTTAAATAAAAAAATGGGATATTTTTAAATTAAAAAGTGAAATATATATGTGATATATATACAAAACATATATAACATATAAAAGTCAACAAAAAAGTTAATATTTTTTTAAAAGAAAAGTCAAAAGTCAAAGTAAAAAGGTATTTTGATAATTAAATTTTAGAAATTTAAAATTATTAAATTAATTCAAAAATAAAAAAATTTTGAGTGGAAGAGGTATTTTGGGGTTTTAAATAAATAAATAAATAAATAAATAATAATATATATATGGCTTAAAATAAAAGATGAAAGGAAAGAGAAAATTAAAATGTTTTTTCATCTTCTTCTTCTTCTCACAAGGGCTGAAATCTCCATGGATGCCAAGAGAGGATTTTTGTTTCTTCCAAACTCATTTAATTGAAGGATTTAACAAGTTTAAAGTAGATTTTTGGTGATTTCTACTAAATTTGGCAAGTTTCCAACTCCTTTCTTTGAATTCCATGGAAATTTTGAATATTTGAGTTTTGGGTTCTTGATGTATTGTGATTTAATTATTGAAATTGGTGTGTATGATATTATTTTAAGTGATTAACAATGATTTTAAGGTTTGATTGAAGAATTGGTTGAGTTTGATTAAAGATTGGTGAAGAGAGAGAATTTAGGGTTATGTAATTTTTGGAGTTTTGAAATCATGATTTTTAATTGTGAAAATTGATTCCAAATGAGTTTTTTTTTATGCATAAACAAGTATTTTTAAGTCAAATATTGGATTTGGTTGAGTTTGAGAATGGAAGTGTGATTTAGGATTTTGAAAAAGTGATTTTTCCAAAGTTGTAAAATTATTTGATTTTATTGCTTAAGTGTGTTGTTTAGTGTTAAAAGTGATGAATATAAGCTTGATATGATAAATGGATTGAGTTAGAATGGAAAACCTTCAATAGGGGAAGGTTATGCCATTTTAAGATTTTGGTCCTAAGTGTGTGTTTTTGTAATGTAATTGATTTAAATGTGTTAAAATATGTTTTTAATAATATATATAAACTTATAATACCAAATTGAATGGGTTAGTATTGTATTCCAATGTTAAAGTGAGATTAGCCTTAACTTTGGGATTTTTGCTTGGATGATGTTTAATTATGGATTAAGATTAGAAATGCCTTAGAATGTGGTATTAAATAATTATTTATGATCACATTTAGTTTAAGCATTGAGAAGAGTTGATTTGCCCCATTCAAGTTTTGAAGGGAAAGTGGAAAGAGAAGGATTGGAGGGTGTTTGAGCTTGTTCTTGGGTGCTCTTTGAGGTAAGTACAAACTTTAGATGAATTAGTTATATTTGAATTACATTGAGCTTAACACATTTTGGATTGAAAAATGTGTTAAGTTACTTGATACATGGAGCATGTATGAATAATGTGCTATGACATGTGTAATGTTATATATATGTCAAATTCATTGTGGAAAGCCATTGTTAATGTAATACCCTTATACCCTATATATGCATAATACACACACCCAGTATATGTAGAATACAAATATACAGTACAAAAATATCACGACCCGATTTAATAAAAAATTTAAAATTTTTAATTTAAAATTTTAAATACTAAATATATAAAATTAAATAGTATATAAATATTATTTACTTATTATAGGAACTCAAAATAAACATTGTATATGAAAATCTCTGGAAAAAATTTGCCAGAGTTTTTTCTGTAATTTGAACATTCTCAAAATTCAGCAAAACAAAACCTGCATCAGAAAACACTCCCAAATAATTTTAAATCACCATTTCACCCATACTCCTCAATTTCACCAAGTTTCTCAAACATTTATATATATATATATATATATAATTTAGAACACATTTAAACCCCCATTTTAAATAACTTAACCCAAACATTCTTTATAGTTTACAATACATAAAATCCAAAAACATGATATAATATGCATAATACTCAAAATATATAATAACATAAAATATATACATATTACTGACAGTGTTTCTGATCTTGATATCAACTCTATAAGCACAATCATAAGTCTAGAGCCGACCTAGTCTAGAAGAACTTTTTGGCTCAGCCGAATCTACCATGTCACTTGCGCGATGTAAACAATCACGCTAAGCCAAAAGCCTAGTAATACAAACTTGATAATAATAAAACTCAAATGCAATGCCAATGCACAATGAATATGGATATCAAATCATTCCATTTTCTCATACTTTTCAAATATTTCACAATCCACATAAAAACAAACACAAACATGAGCCCAAAGATAACTAATATGCTATTCAAATTCTAGAGTTACTGTTTTGATCCATAATGACACCATGTGTCTAGCCCAGTAGGCAAAATATCAATGTAATAGTCCAACTAGATCTGATCTTAAGACCCTGTCATTTCATCCAGCTCAGCTTCAAGGACTTATTTTTGAGGCTTACGACTCGGTCATTTCACCTTAAAAAATTTAATCAGTGATGCCCAGTGTCTACCCCGTAGGTAAATCATAGGCATACTGCCAAGCACAAAACTCTAAAAATTGAATAACAAACTAGGCACACAATTATTCATATTTCTCATTTATATCGATATCAATTCATTTCATTATGTTTCCATATATCTCATTATATTATACCACATTTTTGCATTTATAACACATTACCCAATTACTTTAGGTATTTCCATATAATTTACATATTAATCACATTTAATGTAATCTAGCCAATACCAATGGCTTTTTAACAATGCACTTAATGCATACACAACAAATGGCATTACCCAAAACCCTTTGGGTCATTTTCACATAATACACACATTTTACATTTTACACAATTTAGCCATTATCAATGGCTTTTCATAATGTATTTAACACATATATGACATTACAAATGTCATATCAAATTATTGATACATTAACAATGTATCAAGTAGCTTAACATATTTTTCAACTAAAATGTGTTAAGCCCAAATGTCATGCAAATATAACCAATGTATTCAAAGTTTGTGCTTACCTCAAATAGCAACCAAAACAAGCTTAAAACAACCTCCAATCCTATCCTTCCAACTTGCCCTTCACCACTTGGATGAAGCAAATCAACCTCCCTCAATGCTTAAACCAAATGTGATATCAAATAATTATTTAGTATCACATTTAATGGCATTTCCAATATTAAACCATAATTAAATCTCATCCAAGCAAAAATCTAAAATTTAAGGCAAACCTCACTTTAACTTTGGTTTCTCATACTAGGCCATTCATTTTAATATATTAAGTTTATTTATATTATTAGAAACATATTTTAATATATTTAAACCATTTACATTACAAAAACACACTCTTATACACAAAACCCTAAAATGGTATAACCTTCCCTCATTGAAGGTTTTTCATTCCAACATAATCCATTAATCATTTTAAGCTTATATTCATCACTTATATCACCAAACAACAAGATTAAACTAATAAAATTATACAATTCAACAACTTTGGAAAAATCATTTTCCAAAATCCTAAATCACATTTACATTCTCAAACTCCAGCCAAACTTAACCAAATCTACCATTTGACTTTTTAAAATCCTTGTTTATGCTCCAAAAAAACTCATTAGAACCAATTTTCACAATTAAAAATCATGATTTCTCAAACCCTAAAAGTCCATAACCCTAAATTCTCTCTTCACCATTCTTTATCCAAATTCAACCATTTCTTCAATCCAACTTTAAAATCATTAATAATTAATCAAAATACCTTCATTCATACCCAATTAAACAATTAAATTATGCTAATAGAAAATCCCAAAATCCACATATTCATAGTTTTATAGAAAATCAAAAATTAAGAAAAGAAGTTTACTAACCTATTGGAAATCCTCAAAAACTTCAATTAATTCTTGAAAATTCTTGTCAAAATGAGTATTTGGATGAAGAAAAATAACTCCCATCAATCCATGGAATTTCATTTTTTTTTTTGAAGAAGACTAATTTTTAATTTTCTCTTTCTTTCCACTAAAAAAAATATGACCATATATAAATATTATTTTATTTTAATAATTAATTAATTAATTAATTATTTTAAAACCCCAAATTACCTCTTTCAACAAAAAATAATTTATTTTTAATTTATTTAAATAATTTTAAGTTTATAAGGTATAATTACCATTTTGCCCTTAGACTTTTGACTTTTCTTTTAAAAGAATGTTGACTTTATATGTTATGTATATTTTACATATATATCACATATATATTTCACTTTTTCATTTAAAATCCATTTATTTTTCATTTAAAACTATTAATTTAATTTATCCAACTTAATTATAATATATTTTATCAAATTTTTAAAAATTAAAAATTTTCAAAAAAATTTGGGATATTACAGTTAATGGCTAAATTGTGTAAAATGTGAAAAATGTGCATTATGTAAAAATGACCCAAAGTGTTTGGGTAATGCCATTTGTGGTGTAATGCATTTAGGACATTGTTAAAAAGCCACTGGTAATGACTAATGTGCATAAAATATGAATCATATATGGGTTATGTGAAATTATCCAAAATATTTGGGTAATGAGATTTAACGTAGAATATGATGCAATGTGATTATATGATGAAATGTGATGAGTTGATATTAATATAAGTGAGAAAAAGATGAGAAAATGGTATGAAATGAGAAAAATGAGAAAAGTGAGAAAAGTGAGAAAATGATATGAAATGAGCAAATTGAAAAATGAGGCAATATGCCTAGCTTGATTGTGTTTGTTGAATTTTGGAATGTCCAAATTACAGACAAAACTCTAACGATTTTTTCAGATATTTTTATGAAAAATGCTTATTTTAGTACCTATGACTTATAGTAATATTTTATTTGTTATTTAAATATACATTTTAAAGTATTTAAGATTTTAAATTTAAAAAGTGAAAATTTTTTATTAAACAGGTCTGTGATATTTTTATACCGTATATGCATATTTTATATTACTGGGGGTATTAATTATACGTATTAGGGTATAAGGGTATTATATTTATTTTGGTATAAGAGCCTAGGTTTTAGGTTCTCGACCTAGGTGGGTTGTTAGAGAGAGAAAATGTAATATCCCAAATAATACCCTAAAATTTTAGAAATATTAATTGTTGAAATTAAATTAAATGATTTTAAGTGTATATTTATTTAAGTGAAAAGATAAGAGGAAGGAGTGTGTATATATTGTCTATATAGAGATATATACAAGTCAATATTTTTTTATTTGGTCTAAAGATATTTTTATTATTTAAATAGAATTATTTATGGTTAGTGGAAGAGCATAATTGGGATTAATATTATTATATTAATTAATTGCTTGGTGGAGAGTGATTTAGGGAGATATGTTTGGTTAAAAGAGAAGTGTTTGGTGAGTTGTTGTTGACTTTTGCATCTTCATCTTCTTCTTTCTTCTCCAAGAGGTCGGCCATCACCATTAGCAAAGGAAAAAAGGTTTTGTTCCTTCCTAACTCAAGCAATTGAAGGATTTCAAGAGATCAAGTTGGAGTTTTAAGGATTTTTCTTCATATTTGGTAAGTTTCCAACTTGTTTCTTTGATTTCTTTTGAGTTTGTGTTTATGAGTTTGGTGGATGGTTGGTGTAGTTGTGTGTATAGTTGGTTTTGGTGTATTTGAGGTTGTTTTGTTTAATTAACTTGGATTTGGGGTTGGATTGAAGAAAATGGTTAAGTTTGGTGAAAGAAATAAGAGTTGTGGATTGTGTAAGTTTTGAGATGTGATTGTGTTTTGTTGCTTATAATTGAGTTGTTTTGATGTTATGCTAGTTTGTTATGGTATATTGATGGTTTTGGTTAAGTTTGTTTGGAATAGAAAAGGGTAAATATAAAATGATTATTGGATGTGGCATTTTGGTGTCGATTTCAGGTTTTTGGCCTGACACGCCCAGTAGCACGACCATGTCTTTGGCCGTGTCGTTGGTTCTATTTTCAGTATTGGTGACATGAGCAGTGACACGCCTATGTCATTGAGCGTGTCACAGCTTATGTGTAGTAGTAGTATTGACACGTCCAATGACACGCGCATGTCACTGAGCGTGTCATAGCTACTATGTTGTTGGAGGATTGACACGCTCAGTGACACGCCCATGTCACTGAGCGTGTCATAGCTTCTGTGTTGGAGGAGAATTGACACGTGCAGTGACACGCCCATGTCACTAAGTGTGTCAAAGTTTCTGTGTTGTGGGTTTAGGGCACGTCCATGAACACGCCCGTGTTGTTGAGCGTGTCAAGTGTAGAGTTTGCCCTAGATAGTTCTTATCTTTATTTCCTTATGTGAACCACTAAGTGAGTATTTATAATCACCTTTGGATTAGGTTTTGAAGAGAATTGAGTTACCCAATCCAAGGATTGAAGGATATCTTTGAAGAGGAGGTTGAATTGGTGTTTGTGGCTTTTAGAGGTTAGTACAAACTTTGAATGATTGCATACATTTACATGACATTGGGACTTAACACATTTGGTTGGAAAAATGTGTTAAGTTACTTAATATATTGTTGATGAATGAGAAATATGTTATGATATGTATAATATGAATTATGTTGATGTATCAAAGCAATTGAGTAATGTGTTGTAAATGCAAGGAAATGTGGAATAACGTGATGAGATATGTGAAAACATAATGTAACCAATTGATATTGATATAAATGAGAAAAATGAGAAAAATATGGTATAATAAGGCAATGTTCCTAGTTTGATAATGAGAAAATGAGAAAGGATTTGAGAATAGAATTATGAAAGAAATTGATAATGAGAAATTGATTAAATTGTGTGCCTAGTATGTTATTCAATTTTCAGAGTTCTGAGCTTGGTGGCATGCCTATGAATTGCTGGGCAAGTGAAAAGACCGGGTCGTAAGCCGGGCCCAGCTGATAAATGTGATGTTTTTGGGGTGAAAAGACCGGGTCAAAAGCTCAGATCTAGTTGGATTATCCATGGATATATATTGCCTACGGGGCTAGACACAAGGTGCCATTATGGACCAAAGCAGTAACTCTGAAATTTGAATAGCATATTAGATCCTTTTTGGGCCCATGCTTGTCTTTGCTTTAATGTGAATTATGAAATGTGATGCAAATGATTAATATAATGTTATGAGTTGTGATATATATAATGTAATGAGTTGTTATATTCATATGTGTTGTGTATTAGCATCGTATTGATCTATTTTGAATCAAAGTTTGTACCACTAAGCTTTTCGCTTAGCGCGATTGTGGTTCATCGCGCAGGTGACAAGGTAGATTTGGTTATTCTGGAGAGCTCGTCTAGACCGAGTCGAGTCTAGGCTTGAGACTTTGAGATTGGAGTTATTAGTGGACATCAAGATCAGAGGCGAACTGCCAGAATGTATATATTTTAGATTTTTGTATTTATATATATTGATTTTGATGTATATAGAAATGTATATTTCGCTTCCGCAATAAAAAATGTTTTGGATAAACTTTTGGGTAATGAAGATATATATATGTATTTTAACAAGGAATGTTTTATCTATTACTTTCTATAATATAAGTTAAATGTTATAAGTTTACTTAGATTGTAGAAATGATGATTTGATGATAAAGTTTTAATGATTGGTTTAATGAAAATGGATTGTGACATTCTTGTATCCGGTATATGTATATTACATATAGTGCGTATATGTGGTGTATGTATATTGGGTATAGGGGTGTTACACTTGTTTTGGTATCAGAGCCTAGGTTTGAGGTTCTCATCCTAGGTGAATTGTATGAAAAAGAAAATTTAGATTTTAAAATATGGTTTTTAATTAAAATACATGCATTGGCACTGGCAGTTTTTGATCTTTGATGAGGTAATTTCTGCTGTGTTTGCAGATATAGGTAGTAATGGCGTCTCAGTCACGTCAGTCCATAGAGGTAGTGCTGAGAGTGTAGCTCCTGTTGAGGGTAGAGATGGAGCTAGGGTTTGTGCTAGAGAGACCACCAGCTGATAAGATTCTGCCTGTTTGGTTATGGCATATGGTAGAGTTATTGAGGCAGGCTCCAGTGCAGCAGTCGCCACTGTAACCACAACACAGCCATAAGTACCGATGAGGTAGTATGATAAATTGAGGAAGTTCAGAGCTGAGGATTTCATTGGTACTACAAATCCTGCAGTAGCTGAGCAGTGGTTAGATAGAGTTCAGAGGGTATTCATCCAGCTGCAAGCTACTCCTGAAGAAAAGTTTGATTATGCCAGATCACTTCTGCAAAGAGATGCATATGATTGGTGGAAGACGGTTCCACATGCGTATGATCCACCAACCTTGACTTATGATGATTTTCTGCGGAAGTTTGAGCAGAAGTATACTACGAGGGAGTATAAAGATGCGAAGAAGATGGAGTTTCTGAATCTGAGACAGGATAATTGGACAGTGACAGAGTATGAGATTGAGTATATTCGGTTGAGTCATTATGCCGGTGAGATTATTTCAGATGAGATAGACCGGTGCAAGAGATTTGAGGAGGGGTTGAGACCCTCTATTATGTGTATTGTCGCTGGTTCCTGATATCAAGATTTTTCTCAGTTGGTTGCAGCTGCCAGGAGTGTTGAGAGAGCACAGGGTATTGCAGCAGCTGCTACTGAAGGGGAGACTAGAGCTAGGAAACCTTTGAGTGAGGCAGAGTCTTCGTCTGTGAAGAGAGGAAGAGGAGGCTATTTTTTGAGATTCATTAGGGGCCAGAGGCAGCCTGGTAGGTTAGTACAACATCAGAGGCAGAGATCGAGACCTACAGTTTATGTGGTTAGTGCACCGACCCCAGTGGTTCAGAGGCCATTTCTTATACATGTGTTCATTGTGGTAGGGCACATGGGGGTGCTTGTTGGAAGACAGGTGGACCAGGAGTTTGTTATAGATGTGGGTTGTAACACCCCATGTTAGTTTATGTTCATAGACCAAGATGGAATGTTATTTTGTGATATTCGAGTCTTGGTTCTATACTTAGTCAATTTATAATACACATTTTACAAAAATTTTGCCAGAGTTTCCCCTATAATTGGTGGTCCCAAGTGTCGCCAAAACTAATTTTTTTGATTTTTTGAAAACATTTTTTTTATCTCAAACCAATCAATCTTAATCAATCTCAAACACTTCTATAGTCGACCTCCTTATATCCTCCACCAAAACATGCATTAAAAATTTCACACTTCTACACACACATCCATCCACCCTAATTCATACCAACATACAGTAATTAATATACTTAGCACATGTACTTTGGTCTTTTACTAGTCATACATACAATTCTTAGTTTACGCTAACATATGTACATGCCATTCTAGTTGTATTACTTATAATACATTTCTACCCGAAAAGTTGCCAACACCAGCTGCTCGGGACACTGCAGAAAACAGCTTCTCGCTCAACCTACGAGTTTAGAAAAGAAAACTAAACTCGGTAAGCATTTGCTTAGTGGGTACTTAAATCATTGCATTAAATAAAATAAATTAAAAGAGTAATTAAAAACATGCATTTGAATACTTTAAATAAATGAATAAGATCTAATCATAATGATAAAAGATTAAATCCCATATTCTGAATTTAGAAATTACTCATTTTGCTTTTATCAATTTAGGTGCTCTACTGGTTTAACAGAACGTCAGTGGATAAGGAAGGGTCATGATAAACATATCTCTTCATGATCATATTTCATTATCTTTCATCAAAATTCTTGCACATGTGCCAATGGCCATTATCATTGAATCATTGATCATGTCATTGTAATCATCGGCCTTCAGCCGGAATATCATATCATGTCATAAGCAGTACTGCAGTAATAGTATGATGCATCATATTCTTATCTCAAGGGTTTTGACATACCAAGTAGAGCATAAATAATTTATTAATTACTTTGGTCATGATATTCAATAAGTCATGATTTTTCCATAATGCATATATTACTAGGATAACTTCTCATGATGCCTTTCTGATTATTCCAAACCCCTTTCGTGTCATTTTAAATGATATAACATCAATCTATATCATAATATTCAAGTTTTAACACATTTAGAAAAATGACCAAATGAATAGTAGCGCGGCGAGTAAAATCGGCGACGCAATGGCGCGCGACTACTATATGATAAAATCTGTTTTTACTGCTGAAAATCAGTCAACTTTAGCAACAGTTTTGACCAAGTAAAAAAACTTATTTTTGGCTGAAATTTTGTAGGAAAACCCTTTCATAAGTTAACTAAATGCATGTAAAATTTTGTCAAAAAATTCCTTCTTTTTCCCACTCAACGAACTGCCCAAAATGAAAGCTGCAGAATGGTGCCCAAAAGGGACCATTCGGCCCAACTTTCAAAACTTGAGGGGAATTCATTTTTTTCTTGCAAAATTGTGTTTTAGACTCCTTTTGTGATACCATGGAAGGACTAAAGGTCCCTCTTTCAAAAATCAAACCAAGATATGAGTAAAAGTTAGTCAAAGTTTATGGACAATTAACACAAATTGGGCTAGTTTGTTTTATTTTTTTTATTCTCTTCACCATCAATTAACTACAAATGACTAGAAGGCACTTTCCCACATATTTACCACACATAATAACATCATTTCAAAGCCATTTCAAAAGTCCCATAATGCAAAATATGTGAATTAATTGAAAAGGGCAATGATTTAAGTACCAAACCTTAATTCCTTTCACTTGTTTCTAGTTCTTTTATGCCTTCTTTGCTTCCTCCTCTCTCACTCCTTGATTTTCTATAATTTTCATAAAATTCATGTCAAGAACATAATAAAATTTAAGTGCTTCATGCTTTATTTTGCTAACTAATACTACTAGTCATCCTTTTTATCATTAATCTTATATGTGCAAATCATCTCTTTCACTTTCTCTTCAACTTCTTAAATTTTCTATAATCATCATATTTATTCTTTCATTTGTATCTTGCAAATAATATAACCAATGAAAGAAACATTATCTCTTTTTTTCCTTTTAAACCAACCTTAACTTTACATATCCACACCTTACATTATCACACCTAATCTATACCAATTAACTCATTCAATACTTCACTGTACTCTTTGCATTCACATATTGTATCTTTCCACATTACCCATCCAACAATATTTCCTCTTTATATAAATTCAAACATAAAGTTTCATGGAGAATGATTCAAATATTAGAGGAAAGATTAAATACTTTAAATCTTAATTTGTTTCTAACTCATTTCCAACTTTACTCTTCTAGCCATTTCTTTATATATCAAACAGCTAGCAATAATCAAACTTTTTACTTATACTTTCCATATCATTTCTTTATAGCACAATCACCTCTCAATTATCAACATTCCAAAATTTGCTTTCATATGAAATCTCATTTACACACTATCATTTATCTCATGTAATTCAAATACATCACAATTCACATTATGCCACGTTCGAGACCAACCTAGATGTGAATGCATATGCATATCTTACCAATTGCATTTCAAAAATCTTCTTTTCAATTCTTATTTAAACTTTCCAAAAATTTTTCTTTTAAACTTCACTTAGGCCGAGAATCTCAAACCTAAGCTCTGATACAAAAATAATTGTAACGTCCCCATACTCCATATAAGCACTATACATATACCTGGTATACATACAATGCGTATATAAAGCATAAGAATGTCACTTTTAGTTTCTATTTAAAAATCTTTATCCGAGTTCAAGCGATATTATATTAATTTAAGAAACATTTATAGGAATCATTATTCTTATAAAAAAAATAAAGCATAATTAAAATCATACATGTATGCATCACCTTCTAGTTGGTCTCGAGACACTCTTACCCTTCTCGTGGCAAAGCAACTAGGCTTCCAGATCATCCGCATAAATACCTGCGTGATTACAAAACCGCGCTAAGCTAGAAAGCTTAGTAAGACAAATAAACATTAAAATATACTTTACCAAAATAATCATACCTCATGTTCTTAGCATTATGTTCTATTGCTCGCTTATCCCATTTTTCCTTTCTCAAAACTTTCTTCATATAATTCCACTAAACTCAGAAATTATACACATATTTATATAAAACATTCACAATACAATACTTACCATTTCTATCACATATACATATACATATACATCATTTCAACAAATCATCCTTCTTTGGCATATCCAAACTTTCATGGAAACAATTCTCACAAATTCCACATTTACATACATTTTACACATCATACAACATTTTCAATATATCAATACACAAATTACAAAATCACATTTCATAACATCATTTTATTCACAATTCATCAACCATGAATCACATTTCCAATGAGGCAGCCATAGATCTCTTTAGTCATATCTTTCAACATTTGAATATCACATATTTCAACATTTGAATATCACATTGACAACAAAGACAGACTCGGGCCCAAACAACACACTAATATGTTATTCAAAGTTCAGAGTTACTGCTTTGGTCTATAATCACAATAATCAAGCCCGTAGGCAATATATCTCATATCTCTATCCATGGATAGTGTAACAGACCCAGTCTCTTGGACCATCAACTCAATAACTTGAGGAGATCCTCAACCCGGCAAGACTGTTACTAGTAACAGACCCAGTCTCTTGGACCATCAACCCGACTAAATCGAGAAGATCCTCAACCCGGCAAGACTGTTACTTTTCATATATTTCATATCAATGATTCATATAGTGTAACAGACCCAGTCTCTTGGACCTCAATTCACTCAAATTGAAGAGATCCTCAACCCGGCAAGACTGTTACCTTTTTCATATTTTCTAGGCATGCCGCCAAATCCAGAACTCTGAAATTTGAATCAACATATTAGACACAAAATCTTTTCATTCTCATTTCATTCTCAATTGAATTATCACAGCCAATAACAATGGCTTCACATTCCATTTGAATCACCATAGCCAATCACAATGGCTTTATATCACATTTGAGTCATCATTGCCAATAACAATGGCTTCATATCACATTATATCTCAAATCACATTTCAAGTTTCATCATTGATATATGCAACATCAATTACATTACTAAACAAACATATCATGAATCAATTATACCATATAGGCATGCTTCAATCATAACATTAAAGTAATTCATCATCAATGATCTCATGATATTCCACATTATACACAATATGCCATTATTCATATACATCATCAATCTACATATAGTACAATACAATTCATAAGATTGATAATGCATAAAGCATAACATAATTCATATACTATCAACATTATCATCAAATCATATTGATCAATTCAATTCATCACTCAAGTATACATAATCAATAACATTGCATATACTTTTTCAATGATCATTATATCTTCCATATACATTTGGTTGGATCATTATTGTTTTAAGTGTGTTTAGGTACAAAAGACATTGAAGATCCAACAATGTATGAAGACCAAATAACAACACAATAACAAACACCCTCAAGGGACACGGCCAAGCTTGTGGTCGTGTCTCCCAATATAAACATACAGTAGCCAACACGCCCAAGGGACACGGCCGTGTTCGTGGCCGTGTCACTCAACACCAATTCAGGCAGTATCAAACACGGGCAAAGGACACTGCCAAGCCAGTGGCCGTGTCTCTCAACACAACAATCCAGTACCAGACACGGGCAAGGGACACGGCCGCGTCTCTCAACACAATTCAGACAGTAGCGAACACGGGCAAGGGACACGGCCGTGCCAGTGGCCGTGTCTCTCCAAAATTCATCCAACACACACTAATTTGCCCCAACTTGGCCGTGTCTCTCATGACTTGGCCGTGTCCTACAATAATTTAAAGGCCAAACACTCGAAATTCATTCAAACCAAACCCCAAATCAACATATCATCATTTTCCTTACAATTATCTCAACTCATCATCACTTAGATGTTAATTTCACACATTTATATACTTCAATCTCTTGTTATCATCCACTTACACACCAATCAAACCAAACATAACCCAAATCCAAAAGAAATCCAACTAAGTAAATAAAACTTATATCTATAAGTATAATCAATAAATTCAACTCAAGATATGAGTACTTACCTGTATAGCTTGCTAAATCTTCAAACTTCACTTGCCAATAAAACGTATAACAATGACATCCGGTGCTTCTTCTTCTTCTCGAGTGCTCATTGTATATACCCTTGCTGGTGCACTTGTACTAGGCTGGTTAACAGTCTCTGATTGTGTCCTTTGAAAGTTTGGATTACCTCCTCTTCCTCTGCCTCGGCCTCTGCCAAAGGTAGGCTGTGACCTCTCCATTGGTACAGAAGTATTCATCTGTATTTTAGGGCAGTTCACCTTTATATGGTATGGTGCTCCACATTCCCAGCATCCTTCGGTTAAATACCAACATTCGCCTCCATGTCTTCCTCCGCAATGCTCACATAGAGGAAAAGTATATCCTTCAAATCCCGTGTTTCTTCCAAATCCTCCACTAATTCCTAGATTGTTACTTCTTCCTCTGCCTCTACTTAATCCTCTTCCGAAGCCTCTTCCAAACGACCCCAGTGCACTGGCTACAGATGTTTGATAACTCATACCTCGGCCTGACCTCTGATTCTGAAATCGCTGGCCTTGTTGCATAGAACTACTTCCTCCCCTGAATCTCTTTCGGGCTTGCTGAGGTCCTCCCGGGCCTCGAGTTTGCGTCCTTTTTTGCTGCATGTGCTGATGCCTATTCCTCTCATCCACTTGTACTTTCTCAACGTCCAAAGCCTTTGCAACAAGCTTGGAAAATTCTGATATATCTATGGCTACCAATTGCACTTTGATTTTATTGTTTAATCCTTCTAAGAATCTCTGGCATCTTTCCTGTTTTGTTTCTATCATTCTCCTCGCGTACTTACTAAGACGAGTGAACTCTTTTTCATACTCGGATACCGTCATTCTTCCTTGCTTTAAGTACGTGATTTCATTCCTTTTTGCGTTTAAGTATGCCTCGGTGATATATCTCTTCTTAAAATCGGTTTGGAAAAATTCCCATGTCTGCTGTTCTGGTGGCATGCGCTGCTGTGTAGTCTCCCACCAAATGTACGCTTCTTTAACCAAAAGAGACGTGGCACAAATAAATCTTTCCTCTGGCGTGCACCTTAATTGATCCAACGCTCTAATGGTACTATCTAACCAGTATTCCGCTTCCTCAGATCATTCTTTCCTACTGGCTTTAAATTCCTTAGCTCTATACTTCCTTAATTTCTCGATTGGGGGCTTTCTCTCTCTTTCGGCAGCAGCAGGTACCATTCCTGCCATTTGTTGAAATGTTGCTGCCATCTGTCGTAAATAAGCGTCAGGGCCTTCCGCGGCCGTCGCTGCTGGTTGTGGCATAGTTCCAAGACTCTCCTCTACATTCGTAGGCACGGAGGCACGTGACTCGACCTCCTCGTCTACGGCTCTCTGTGATTCAACTTCTTGCAACATTCTACAATCATATACGTGTATATCATAATAAAGTTAGCAGCTGGTTTGGCTCGGCATATTAACTTTCCTATATGGCATTTTTATCTCAACCAATCAATCTTAATCAATCTCAAACACTTCTATAGTCGACCTCCTTATATCCTCCACAAAAACATGCATTAAAAATTTCACACTTCTACACACACATCCATCCACCCTAATTCATACCAACATACAGTAATTAATATACTTAGCACACGTACTTTGGTCTTTTACTAGTCATACATACAATTCTTAGTTTACGCTAACATATGTACATGCCATTCTAGTTATATTACTTATAATACATTTCTACCCGAAAAGTTGCCAACACCAGCTGCTCGGGACACTGCAGAAAACAGCTTCTCGCTCAACCTACGAGTTTAGAAAAGAAAACTAAACTCGCTAAGCATTTGCTTAGTGGGTACTTAAATCGTTGCATTAAATAAATAAATTAAAAGAGTAATTAAAAACATGCATTTGAATACTTTAAATAAATGAATAAGATCTAATCATAATGATAAAAGATTAAATCTCATATTCTGAATTTAGAAATTACTCATTTTGCTTTTATCAATTTAGGTGCTCTACTGGTTTAACAGAACGTCAGTGGATAAGGAAGGGTCATGATAAACATATCTCGTCATGATCATATTTCATTATCTTTCATCATAATTCTTGCACATGTGCCAATGGCCATTAACATTGAATCATTGATCACGTCATTGTAATCATCGGCCTTCAGTCGGAATATCATATCATGTCATAAGTAGTACTGCAGTAATAGTATGATGCATCATATCCTTATCTCAAGGGTTCTAACATACCAAGTAGAGCATAAATAATTTATTAATTACTTTGATCATGATATTCAATAAGTCATGATTTTTCCATAATGCATATATTACTAGGATAACTTCTCATGATGCCTTTCTGATTATTCCAAACCCCTTTCGTGTCATTTTAAATGATATAACATCAATCTATATCATAATATTCAATTTTTAATACATTTAGAAAAATGACCAAATGAATAGTAGCGCGGCACGTAAAATCGGCGACGCAATGGAGCACGACTACTATATGATAAAATCTGTTTTTACTGCTGAAAATTAGTCAACTTTAGCAACATTTTTGACCAAGTAAACAAACTTATTTTTGGCTGAAAATTTGTAGGAAAACCCTTTCATAAGTTAACTAAATGCATGTAAAATTTCGTCAAAAAATTCCTTCGTTTGCCCCCTCAACGGACTGCCCAAAATGAAAGCTGCAGAATGGTGCCCAAAAGGGACCATTCGGCCCAACTTTCAAAACTTGAGGGGAATTCATTTTTTTCTTGCAAAATTGAGTTTTAGACTCCTTTTGTGATACCATGGAAGGACTAAAGGTCCCTCTTTCAAAAATCAAACCAAAGAGATGACTAAAAGTTAGTCAAAGTTTATGGACAATTAACACAAATTGGGCTAGTTTGTTTTATTTTTTTATTCTCTTCACCATCAATTAACTACAAATGACTAGAAGGCACTTTCCCACATATTTACCACACATAATAACATCATTTCAAAGCCATTTCAAAAGCCCCATAATGCAAAATATGTGAATTAATTGAAAAGGGCAATGATTTAAGTACCAAACCTTAATTCCTTTCACTTGTTTCTAGTTCTTTTATGCCTTCTTTGCTTCCTCCTCTCTCACTCCTTGATTTTCTATAATTTTCATAAAATTCATGTCAAGAACATAATAAAATTTAAGTACTTCATGCCTTATTTTGCTAACTAATACTACTAGTCATCCTTTTTATCATTAATCTTATATGTGCAAATCATCTCTTTCACTTTCTCTTCAACTTCTTAAATTTTCTATAATCATCATATTTATTCTTTCATTTGTATCTTGTAAATAATATAACCAATGAAAGAAATAAGACCATAGATGAATTTCCTTACCTTGAAATTGGTAACTTTCTTCTAAACTTTCACCTAGAAACTTGAAAATTCCTTGAATTTTTTTGTTGGAAGCCACGGCCTTTGCTTGGAGAAGGAGAAGGTGTTTTGGTTTTTTGTATTCTAGAGATTTCAAGAGCATGGATTATATATGTACACGTTTGTACATATAAATTTATTTCCTTCTTCTTCTTCTTCTTTTTTCTTTTTGATGGATGGGATTTTGCCAAAACAAAAGGCTATAAATGAATAAGATTGCAACGTGTGTCCTTCTTTGCCTTTTTATCATTTGAATGGGATTTTGCCAAAACAAAAGGTTAAATGGATAAGATTGCAACATGTGTCCTTCTTTTCCTTTTTATCATTTGGTCCTTGACTTTTAGTCTATGTCTAAATTGGTGCTTGGTTGGTGGAATGACCATAATGCCCCCTTCAGTTAAAAATTGACCGTATCCTTCAGACCGAGCAATTCCATGATGCATAAAATATACCGTCGTGCTCCTTTCGACCCCTAGTCCTCATTTCTATTATTTCTTCTTGATTCCCAGTCAATTTATAAAAAATTTTACTTATGCCCTTGACTTTCGTAAGAATTCCCTTTAGGTCCTTACGTGATTCGGGTCTCCTCTCGAGTCCGTTCGTTGATATCGATCATTGTGGAATCCTCCCGCTTGCTTCTGGTACCTTTATATGCCTTGTTTTCCTGTGTATAAATTATTATTGCATATTGACAAAAATACCCTTGGTCGAAAATCCACTATATCTCCCAAACCGTGCGTTTTCGGAAAAAACCGTGGTGTTCCGTTGCTACCCAATTTCCCTCTACTTTTCATCCTTGGGGTCTGTTATAGGCACTATTAAGGACTTTTGGAATGACTTTTGATAATTACGGTCACCTTCACAAAACTTTGCAATCTTTTCAAATAGGTCCTTTCAGTTCTACAGAACTTCCCTTCACTTCGCGCTCTTGAGTAGCTTCACGGGATGGTTCCTCTTACTGTACGTGGACGTACTGTACATATGTATAAGTTGGGTCATGACATGGGTCACCGGATTATTTCCTTAGAGATTGCCCTGAGCTACCAGAGGATAGACAGATTGATACTGCAGCTTCTTGACTCAGTGTTAGAGGAGGTCGAGGGGGCAGAGGTTTTAGTAGAGGTGGTCGACCTAGGAGTATTTTAATTAAATAATATTTATTTTAGTATTTATTATTTATAATTTTTAATAAAAATAAAAAAGTAATATTAATAAAGTTTAAAAATATAATAAATAAATAAATAAATAAAAATCAGCGACAAAACTCGGCGATGAAAAATTTCATCGCCGAAAGTGAATTGGCTTGGGCCATTTCGCCGTAGGAATTTCCTGCGGGCGAATTGGCCGCAGTAATGTTTCGCTAGCTCAATTTTTCCGCGCAGTTTTTTTCGAAATTGAATTCTATTTGGTTTTCATTTCTTTTCCTAAATTGTTTTAATTTCCTTAGATAATCAGAAGTAGGTTTTTTATTTTTTCTATAAATGCCACATTAAAACAAAAATTAAGGGGAAAAAATTGTTTTACTTGATCTGGACTTTGGAAGAAAAAACTTAGGGACTCAAAAATTCTTTCGGCCAAAAGAAAACCCTAGTAAGCAAGGAGAAGTTCAAGGGACAGCAACCAAAGGAAGCAATCATCTTCAGATTGCTTTGCTCAACCAAAATTGAATTTGAAACAGGCAACAACTTGGTTCAATTTCTTCAAATTTGGTGGAGCCTGATGAGATCATTTTTGTACTTATTTTTAGTATGATTTTTATGTGTTTTTAGTTAATGTTTCTAAAAATGAGTTGGATGTTTCAAGATCTTCAACTCAAATTGTTTCTTCAAATTTTCCATTAAAGCAAAAATCTTTTTGGCACAATAAAAATTTTTGGTCTACAGAATTGATTATTGAATTTGGGCCTGCTCAGCAGAACCCATGGTCTATCATTAATTCTGTATATCCTAAAGGATGGTTTTTCAAACCAACAGAGTTTTCTAAAACCCAAGAGTATTATCTTAATATTCTTGTGGATTCTGGTTCTCTGTTTTTAAAGCACAATTATAATCAATAGGATAAGGCTGTAATAGCTTATTCCTCATTTAAAATAAAGAATATTCTCCATCCTTCTTATTGGGGAAGACCTTTGCACGTTCCTGTGCAATTTAAAGCCCTTCCTTCTATAACCCATTGTTCTTCATATAATTATTGGGACTACATAGATGCCTGGACTAAAGCCTTATTTTTCCAAAACCCTGGAAAAATCCATTCTTGGTTTATCTATTGTGAAACCAATATAAAGATTAATAACCTACCTTTCTGGTTTGTTGATTGGTGGCATTACTGTGGTAATGATGATCGTTGTCTACCACAAGATGTACAATTAGCTTACCAGTATTATAAAGCTCATTTAAATCCTATATCTTATGAGAAGAAATTTCCTCATCTTCTTCTCTTTTGCCTTACCTTCAATATACCTTGGGTATATTAATGATATTTTGACTCATCTATTCAGTCAGGTACCAATATCCCTGTTATATTAAGAAAGTCAAAAGTCAAGTGGTGGACTGCCTTTCGCAATTCTACCACTGAGGAAACAGTTAAACAATGGCTCTTAAAGAGAAACCATAATGGTCTTGACCCAAGGCTATCAGTCTCTTTTGGAGCCTAAAGAGCTCAAAATATTGCCCTTCTTGCAGCTGCAAAGACTGTAGAAGAATATAAAGCCTTAATGGAACAGATGGTTGAATCCCTTCCTTCAATCTCTGAGCCCATTAAGCCCAGCAGAACCTGCTCTGCTGGATCCTCAAATAAAGCCCAATCTAAAGTTCCATCCAAAAGAAGAAAGTCTCCCTCATCTTCTTCGGATTCCTCCACCTCATCCATGACGTCATCTTCTACTGAGACTTCTGACTCAGATTACTGTCCCAGTAATGAAGATGACTGCTATGGTATATTGTCCCCCATTAAAATAAAAAGAAAAAAAGAAAAAATAAAGAAAAAAAGAAAAAGAAAAAAGAAGAGAAAAAGAAAAGAAAAAAGAAAAAAGAAAAAGAAAAAGAAAAAGAAAAAGAAAAAGAAAAAATAAAGAAAGAAAAGAAAAATAAAAAGATAGTTAAATTTGACTCAGATACAACTGAGTAAAGGCAAAAGAAACCTCATTTCTTCATTAAAGATAAATAAAGGCGGTGCCCACTGACAAGATACTGTTCATCAACAGTATTTACCAGAGAAAAATCAACAGTAAAGTCAGAAGAACTGTTCATCTACAGTTCTCCACAGTAAAGCAAATCGTGCCTCCGACAAGGTACTATTCTTCTACAGTTCCAGACGCGTGAAGGTACAGTAAAAGTAAATAGTAACGGCATGTTACTATTCATTCACAGTACCAACATGTGACAAGAACAGTGTAAAGATAAAGCCTCTGTCTATATTATGAAGCTCATTTTGAAGCTGAAAGGCATTCGAAACCTCTCTCTCTCACACAGAAGACATAAGAAGACCTTTAAGCTTTAGTTTTAGCTCTTTTCTTCCCTTTCCTCCTTCACTTAAAATTTCTTCCATTTCTGTAATCCCTTTCTCTATTGATTCTCTTGTAAGTTATAATTTTTTATTTTATATTTAAAGTTTTATTTTGTATAAGTATGCTCTGCACTTGCAACAACAGTTGATCTAGTACATCAGAAATTTATTGTACTTATTTTAAAGTTCTGTTATAAATATTTAAATTTTATTTATATGTTTTTAATATAGTCTTTTATTTAAACATATTGCATCATCTATAAGTATGCTCTGTTTCATTTCTTGCGAGCAAAAAGCGTGCAAGTTGAGCTCGATATGGAATTGAAACATCAGAAATATTATGCATTACTTACCAGGTTGAAAAAGACTTCTATATTCTATCATTTTCTTCCTCTTCCCTCTCTATATCTCTATGCAATATATTATACGAAGAAAAACACATCGTATAATTATACTAAAATAATTTAATTAAAATTATTCAATTTATTTATTTATTTCAATAAAGTTTTAATTATAATCTTTAAAGCGGTATATAAGACTAAAAACCTAAATATAAATTGGACCAACATCAGACTTGCACTTGTCTGAAGCCCTCTATTGTATCAGGTGTAACAACGCCGCCGTACCATTTAAAAAGATTATAGCTATTCTTTATAAATATTTTTAATATATGCTTTTGATTTATTTAATTTATTTTAATATAGTCTTTTACATTCTATATAGATCTAAGAGTGGGGCTTATGCCTGATTGTTTGTTCTTTTATTAAAGCATTTTTTAAATTACTTTATCCCCTGTAAGATCCTCTAGTCTTTTGCTAGAGTCTTTCGAATTTTCCGGTGGTAGATATATATATAAATTAATTTTCATTTTTAAGCTTTGATCTGTAGTATTAAGAGAGAAAGTTTTTACCAGAAATTTAGAAATGCAGTAAATCTCGTCTTAGCTGATGATAGGCATTTTAGGGCAATAAGTCAGTTGCCGCTTTTAAAATTTTAAAAATCACTTTAACTATTTTTTAAAAATAAAAAATAAAATCTTTTTTATATAAATTTGCTAGTACAACTAAATTTAATAGTTCTAAATCTTTAGAAATTAAAAGAATAATGAATAGAAATGAAGTAATTTTAAAAAATTTTAATAAAATAATAGATGATTGAGTAATATTTAAAGTAAATAAAGAATAAATTTATAAAATATCTAAAATAAATATTTTTAAAACCGATTATACAATAAAAATAGAAAAAAAGAGATATACAGTTAAGTAAATCTAACCATCTTTGGCTCATAAGAAGAAGTAGGTTTTATGGACTGATACAGTTAAGAAAGAGATACAGAAATATATATATATATATATGTGTGTGTGTGCGCGCGCGTGCGTGCGCAAAAAGTATTCCATATTCTCCATGAAAATAACTTAGTTTCCCTTTGATTAAAACAAACTTTTATTTTAAGCAATCTTTTTTGATGCTCTAAATATTTAGAAAATTAAAAAAAATATACTCCTGTAAATAAATTTGAATTAAAAAAATTTTTAATTCGTTTGATCTAAATGAAATATAATATTATAAACATTTACAATATCATAAATGTTTACAGAACTTGAAAATAAAATCACTGCTCACTTTTTGTTTATTTTACCAAAGTCTAAATGTTAGCTTCCTACAGCCAATCAAGCACACGCTTAAATGATTGCAATGCACCCCGTACAGATAATACTGTTAAAGACATCTAAACCTTGACTGTTTTGCTCATATTAGCAATTTAAATATATATGATTTATATATATATATATATGTATATAATTTTCAATATACTACTTGGGCATGTGAGAGAAAAACCAGATAATCTGCCAAATCAAGAGCTTTCTCTTCAAAATACGCCACATTCACTCTTTCGTCGCAAAAAAACACCAATTCCTCGAACATAGCAAGTGTAACTTTTTTCATCTCTTCTATTATCCCTATTATAACTTGTATAACTTGATCATAGTTAACAAAATAATCTTATTAACAATCACTACTTTGGAACTCATCTACCACTGCACAGAATTTACTCTACGAAGAACCCGTGGTGGCCTTCGCCTTTCAACAACTGGAATGAGATTCTCCATAAGCTGCATTTTAGAAGACAAGTTGGAGTGAGACACCAAATGGTCCTAGAAATATATATATATATATATATAAACAACTATTGAATTTCATGTACACAATTCTTAAATTAAATTTGAGTTGAACCTACAAAAACCTATCAAATAGACAAAATTACATCAACACTTTCACAACAGCACAAATTCATTTCATATGCGCAATGATGATTGATACAGAAAATAGGTGAAATAAATAAACGCACACATTGCAAATGAGTCACACTTCTTACACCAATAAGATATTTCAGTATATATTGTTCAGGTTTTGCGGTAATTTGATTATATTCAACTTGAAAAACAAGGAAAACAGAGAACTGGCATCAATAGCCCTTTCCATTGGTTCGGGTGGGAGAGTACTTGCTGACTGGTGATCCACATCTTTGAAAACTTTTTATATCACATACAGGCAGCATCCAGTATTATGTAATCTATCTCTCAGTCATTACCTGATGGTGACAAATCCCTCAGGCTCATCCAGTGTCTAAGAACTTGGGGAAAATAAATCCTTTTCATTGCAATGCAAATTATCCATGCATTTGAATTTGTTTTCATAAAATGACAATTGATGATTAGTTGCGGTCTAAAATTAGAAATAATTGAAACAAAAACATAATAGGTGAAGTTCAATGAAATTTTATTAATCTGTTATTTTGCTTGACAAAATCAGTTGGAATTTTCACAACTAAACAGATTGAGCATTACGTGAGAGGTTTTACAGATCAAAATTTGTATATTAAGCAACATCTTTTAAATTATAATTATGTAGTAATAAAAATTGTCTATAAAAGATGACCAAGATTATTCTGTCAACGCAAGCTCTCTAGACACCACATTTGCAAGATTTTCATCTAGATTATGAGAATTTGAGAATAAAAAAATTGCCAAAATCCAAATTGAAAGTCTGAAATTGTTCAAGATTCTAATTTTAACATTCAAATAGTACTTAAAAAATGTCATTGACCGCCATTTTTTTGTTTTAATTTTGACAATTTAAATAGCCATGTAAAGCCACTTTATCTATCATCAATGGCAAAATGCATGGGCAACCACTACGGTGAAGTTCTAATTCCTTTTCTTCGCACCTTCAATCCAGTATCTATCGTCCAATAAGAATCATTTGCAATAGTATTAAAAATATGCAAATATGAATTGAAATGCATGGACAAGAACAACAACACTGGAACCACTATAGCAATTTCTAATTCCTTCTATTCACTTCTCTCTCCAATATCTTTCGTTTTGATAAGAAGCATTTTCAATTGTTGTTACCGAGTCATTAGAAAAACTACATGCACAACTTTATGACAAAAGGTATGCGCACAGCCAATTATGATACACAAAATACATGGATTTTTTTTTTGTCTAATGAACAATTAACATGAGATTAAGGTTTTGTTGAGTTGGGTTGAACAATGTCAAGGAAAACTTCCAGTGATTGTACAAGATTAATTAAATGATTTATTTACTAAATGTCAGATGGCATAAACTTTAGGAGCGCCATTATCTAAACAAGCAGGGAGGAAAATATTCTTCAAAGTAAGAAATTTTATAGCATTGGTTGATCTACCAACCAAAGTAACATTATCTTATTGAAAGTATGACTCAAATAATTTCTTATGCTTCAACTGAAACCTTTGCCATCTTTCATCATGAAACAAGCGTCAAAATCAAAAGCCTTTGAAAAAGAGTACAAGAGAGGTGAGAAATCAAAAGGAAAATGCATAGTATGTAAAAGTGATTCAGAATAGGAATATAATAAATTTCAAATATAAAGATTCAAGCTTGGAATTGTGTACCATAAATAATATAGGGTTTATTGGGGAATTTTTGAGTACTTCAGTTTAGTCAGAAGTAATTTGTATTTCTAATGTTGCTACAAAATCAATATAACTATCTCTGGAAATCATTATTTTCAATTTTGAGTCTTGTTCTAAGGAAGACTTTATTGCCTTTTATTTTATTTTACTTTGGGGTCCAAATCTTTATTAGAGATGTTGACTAGTTTCAAAGTCATTTTCTTAAAAATTTAGGAATTATTCAAGTCTCCAAATGCCTAAGATTGTAATGCCTTTAATTCAATTCCCAATTGATAAACATTACCAGCAATTGTGCTTCTTCAAGTTGTGTGATCCAATTCCACCACACATTTGATGCTATGGGACCTTGAATGGGGATGCCAGAGATTATTGTGGAGCCTAAGCACACATCCTTTTTATTTTACTGTCCATCAATATTTTCATTAGTTAGGATTTGCATGCAATATTCATCAACACTATTTATATGTTACTGTTGATAGTACTTAAATCCTTCACAAGCAGCTCCATTATTCCCTGCTTCTTGCTTAATTTCACTTATATACAAACTCTAGCTGCCCGCCTGAATTTCTAACCATTCTATTCTAGCCTTCATATAAACCTAAAATCAATTTTAGGAATCTAGTAGTGACTTGAAGGAATTTATTATCCTAATGAGAGCAGGGAAGCTTCCACTTTTGAGTACCTTCAACAACACTAATTCCTAAGGCCTGCCTTTTTTATTCCGTTAAAAATAAGAGAATCTAAATGGAAACGGCCCTCTTGTAGTCAGTGTTTGGCAAAGAAGAATCCTATTCAATTCCCCTTGAAAGTTTAACTTACAACTCTTGGAATCACTTCCTAAGAACGTGATTGCTGAAGTTTCTTTCCAAGAGTAAGTTATTGTTATGGGAGTTGCAACTCTTCACAAATATATCTGCATTGGAAAGAACCCCTAAGATAGCATAAGAAATGACACATTTAACTGCATTATTTCATCATCCATGTTGGATGGAAAGCATAATTTATCAACTGTGTTTTGAAGCATCATACATGCAATTATTGGAGTTTGCGTTAGTGCAACACAGCCTGGCAATTTTTGGGCTTAATTTAAATAAAACTGATTATTCTAATGGATCTATTGAACACAATATATATATATATATATATCAGGAGCCAAAATGAAAATGCAAAAATAATTAGGTGTTTATTTGGCCCTTGTATTCATAAGAAAAACTATTGCAGACATTAGAATGCATAAAGCACACCTCTTTAAATCTCTCTTTGTTCTGCTCAACCTGCAATTACAATTTCAAATTATTAGCCAAGTTTTGAAAAAAAAAAGAAAAATTCTATGGAAATTATTGAAATTAGTGTGACATATCGAGATGGAACCATTAGTATTAATTTGTTATCACTATCATTGCGATTATCTAGAAGTTTATAGAACGTGGTATGATGAAATCACAAACACAGTGTGTAACAATCAAGGAAAATATATAAAGAGATTGTCTTGATTTGGATCCTTAGGAAGATGAGTATAGTGAAAAATAACTCATATCTTGGAATATATTTTCTAAAGAATGCATTTCTAACAAAATAACTTGCTTTCTGTTGTTTGAGTGCAATACTTGAATCAATTAATTTCTAGCATTTGGCGTACATTGAAAATAATTAGTTTTCTTTAAATAAATAAGACTATGTAATATTTTTGGACATACAAAATTTCAAATTTTTTATTTATAAATGAATGTGAGATAAATAGAGAGAGAGAGAGAGAGAGAAAAGTGGCCAAATTGTAATTGTCACGGGTAGCTGCCAATGGTCGTTTATGGCTTGAGATGATGGATGATGGTCCATACACTAATAGGTATTTGCTCATATCTCTTTTTATAAAATTGTAAAAATATGGAAAATACTTCCCATTTTGAAATCAAGAAATCATTTTCCAGAAAATGACCAATTTTCCCTTTAACTAGGAAAACATGTCCACTGACCAATTTTCTTACGTACCCCAAAATAAAATATGTGTAGGATACATTTTCAAAAATTATAGTTATTTGACACAAACAATGTTAATTATGCCTGCAGAAACTTTGTGCAGAAGGATATTTTCCCTTATACTTTTCAATAGTTCAAATGAATGGAAAGGATAAATTACAATTGTCACCAAACTTTACGCAATAAGAAAACGGACCTTTGATTCATCATTTTTAAGGTTGTAACTACAATTGAAGTCATGTGACACTAATAAAAATCAAATGTAAAGTTTGATGACCATCAATGTAATTTATCCAAAAGGAGCAAGTTTTCAAGGCAATTGCTTACTCTAAGCATGGAGAAGCCAGTTATATGGTCCACCAACGCCCAAGGAAAACACAAGTTGCATATTCAAATGGAGAAAAGGATGAAGAATCAATAAAGGAAGTTATCTAGCTGTGGAAATTATGAAGTGATAATCTGATAGATGAAGGTGTTGATACTGATCCCCAATTCCAAACTGGTTAAAGCTAATCCCAGTTCCAGGTCAAGGCGGGGGGAGGACCTAGTCCCGCCCCGTCCTTGTCAAATAGGTCTTCACCAGTGAACTGGCCGAGTCTAAATTCAAAAATAGAAACATTTTTTTGGCTAGAAAGGCTAGAAACTGATATTAAGAATAACTAGCTGTGTAATATCCCAAACTATACCCTAAAATTTTTAGAATGATTATTGTTGAAATTGGATTTAATGATTTAAAGTATATATATGATTAAGAGAAAAAGAGGAGTGTGTATATGTTATATATACGAAGATATATACAACATATACAAGTTAATGGATTGATTTAGTCAAATGAGATATTTAATTATATTTGGATTATTTAAAAAGGAAAATTAAATTAAGTGAAAGAGGATATTTATATATTTTATTATTATAATTGCTTGGTGGATATTAAAAGAAGGCTTTTGTGGTTAAGAGAAGAGTTAAGTGGGTTGACTTTCATCTTCTTCTTCTTCTTTCTTTGTTTTGGCCGGCCATCTCCATAGCAAGAAGGAAAGTGAGATTTTGTTCTTCCTAACTCAAGATTGAAGGGTGTTTCAAGTGATCAAGTTGGAATTCTAAGGGTTTTCATCACTTTTGGTGAGTTTTCATCTTGATTCTTTGGTTTTTCTTTTGAGTTTATGAATTGAGGTTTTTGATTGCTTGTTGATGATATGTGTATGGTTATTTTGATGAGTTTGAGATTGTGTTGTTTATTTAACTTTGATTTTGGGGTTGAATTGAAGAGAAAGAGTTAAGTTTTGGTGATGAAAAGTAAGTGTTGTGGATTGTGTGGGTTGAGTTGTGATTATGGTTGTGATTGGTGTTTGATGCATAAAATTGAGTTGTTTTGATGTTATGCAAGTTTAGTATGGTTTATTGATGGTTTTGGGTAAGATTGTTTGGAGTGGAAAATGGTAAAGTATGATATTTGTTGAATGTGGTGTTGTTGGTGTCGGAATCAGAATTTTTGGCCTAACACGCCCATGAGTATGGCCAAATCTTTGGGCATGTCAATGGTTCTGTTTTCTGGATGGGTGACACGACCAGTGACACGCCCATGTCACTGAGCGTGTCACAGCTTCTGTGTTGGAGTAATATTGACACGCCCATGTCACTGAGCGTGTCATAGCTACTGTGATGTTGGTGGATTGACACGGCCAGTGACACGCCCATGTCACTGAGCATGTCAAAGCTTCTGTGTAGTGGATTTAGGGCACGGTCGGGGACACGCCCGTGGTGTTGAGCGTGTTATGTGTAGAGTTTGCCCTAGCTAGTTCCTATCCTTATTATCTTATGTGTATCTCTGAGTGAGTGTGTATAATCACTTTTAGATTAGGTTTTGAAGAGATTGAGTTGCCCTAATCCAAGTGTTGAAGGATTCTTGGAAGAAGAAGTGGTTAGATTGGTGTGAGTTGCTCTTGAGGTAAGTACAAACCCTAAATGATTTTATACATTTACATGACTTTGGAACTTAACACATTTGAATGGAAATGTGTTAAGTAACCCACTGCATTGTTGATGCATATGAATAATGCTATGTTTTGCATAATGTGAATTATGTGAATTATATGTTGTGGATTCAAGATATATGGATAATGTAATTTGTGATGTACACTCAAATGATGATATGTGAAGCCATTGATGTTGGCTATGATGATGTAAATGAAATAATTGGGGCATGTTTGCCTAGATGATTATGAGAAAATGAGAATGAAATTGATAGTGAAATAATAAAAGAATTGTGTGCCTAATGTGTTATTTAATTTTCAGAGTTTTGTTATTGATGGCATGCCTAAAAGTAACAATCCCTTGAAGTTGGGTTGATGCTGAGCTCCCCTTGAAGCTTGGTTGAGCCTAGTCCTTGAAACCTAGTTGGGATGTTACATATGAGATGTTTCTCATTGTGATAATGATTCGCCTACGGGCTTGATAAATGTGATATTAGACCAAAACATTAACTCTGGAATTTGAATGGCATATTAATTTCTTTTGGGCCCATGCTTGTCTTTATTTAAATGTGAATCATGAATGATGAAACAATTGAATAATAAAATTTAATGTAATGTTATGAAATATGATATTCTTGTGTATTGTTTATAATGGTTGAAAGCATGACATTGGCATTACATTGAAGCATATTGTCATCATAGTTTGTACCACTAAGCCGTTGGCTTAGCGAGATTGTGGTACATCGCACAGGTGACAGGATAGAACCAGAGAGTTATGCAAGACCGAGTGGAGTCTAGTTTTGTGACCCTTTGTGAAGTGTTGATTTGTGGACTTCAAGATCAGAGACGAACTGCCAAGCATGTATAATTCTATATTTTTGTATTTATGGATTTTGATGTATATATATGTGTATATACCGCTACATTTCCGCTGCTTAGTAACCAAATGTTTTAGATAAACTTTTACTGCAATGAAGATATATGAATATGTGTTTTAACAAAGAATGTTTTATATATTACTATTTATAATAATGATTTGATGTTAAAGTTTTAAAGATCGGTTTGCTTCAATTAGACTGTGACATCCTTATATCCGGTATACGTATATTACATGTTGAGAGTATATGTGGTGTACGTATATGGGATATAGGGGTGTTACAAGCTGCAAATAGCACGTAGAAACAAGAAAATAAGAGCTTGTCAAAGAAGCAGGATCAGCAACCAGAAGCTGCAAATTGGCAGTCAAAGAAGGCAAAACAGCAAGCTTTTGATAACAAGAAAATCTGGAATTGATTACCTGAGAGAACTAAAAATAGAAACAATGGACTCCACTTTAAGAATGTCGTTGAGAGAAAACTAGAAGCAAATTTGCTTCTAAGTTCTAATAGGTAATAACTTTACAACCAATGGTTATGCTACTTTTTCTCCCAAAAAAAAAAAAGCTTGTGCTACTTAAAAATTGCTATAAAGATGCTACAGGTACTATTCAAAGGAATCAATCACCCATGCATTAATCAAATATCCACAAAAGTAATAAAAGAGTCTAATTTTATTGTTCAAGATGCCAAAGAGGAATTTTTGTTTCCCCTAGCATAGCCAATGTTCAAGAGATGGACTTTGTCTCTCCAAATTAGCTTGAAAAGCTTCCTAGCGCTGCCATTACCATCTAGAACAAAGAAAATTAATTGGTTTGCGACTAAAACCCAATTTTCAATTCTAAGAATGCACTTCAAGAAATCATCTATTTTCACACTCTGGCATTTCAAAAAAGTTCTCTTGCCAGAGAAGAATGATGCAAATGGTAATAATATCAAGCAAAATTCATGTTAAAAGACTTAAAAAAACTTAGATTACGGTTAGATTAAGGTGATCTCATATTTACATGTCTTTACAAAGTACTACACTTGTGCTTTTCAAACTTTCAGTAAGTTAACTGCTGGTCTGGTACTTTCTTCTAGGTATTTGTGTAATTTCCACCTTGGCTAGAATAGGTTGATTAGAAATATTTTGAAGTTATGCTTCAAATACTTATTGGTTATTTTTCAAATTGATAAAAATCATCAATTTGCTTTTTGGATTACTGGATGCTTGAAAAAGATCAAATGTGAGGATCAAACCCTTTTGTTTTACTGTTCCCAGTTTTCTTAGAGGATGATACTGTAAAATTTAGAAGGTTAATGTTCAAGATGAAATCAATCAAAGGTTAGAGTTCTTTGTTTTTACAAACCCATGAATCCATCCCTACAAGAAAAACTTAAGGACACAACTTAAATGCCAATCTAAGAAAATAGTTACCTCTTCCACTAACAACCGTGCATTCTCCTCTTCAAGTTGTCTCACCAAAGACTCCAGCTCAATGGTATAAGCCTAAGTATCATGAGTACAATAAATTATAACCATAATAATCAAAATCAGAACAGGACAAAAATTATTAGTTTTGCCACAAAAGCATGCAATCTCGAATTCAATATGTTTCACAGTTTTATTTGATGGCCTGATAAATCAGAAAAAAAGTAAAATCCCATTGCATTTTAGCCTAAACCCAAGGTAGTCAATACTTGATACTATTTTGGTCACTCTATGGATTTCTACTTGATACAGTATATTCTCATACCAATCTATTTCAGTGGCATATTTTGGTCTGGATATAAAATATAAATGAATCAAAATATTGATCAATATGTGCAATAACTGTAGCCTTTATGTAAAAATATATTCTTGTTACAATAATACATTTAATTTTTTAATGTTGTCCTAATTATCATAAGAAAACAAACATTACTCAATTAAATATCAACGAAATTTAATGAAACTGTAATAATCATTAATTAAAGAGAAAAGTACAAAAAGTAAAACTAAGCATTAACTGAAGGGAAAAGTATAAAAAGAAAACTATCCTGTAGCTTCAAGTTCTTATTAGGAGGCATTTCACATTTAGATCCATTTAGTTTGTTCTGTTAGAAACTTAAGTGTTGGTTAGTATTTGACGATTTTACATGAAATACCAATTATAAAATATTTTTCTCTTAAGATAGAATTCTATCAAATACTTTGAGCCCCATTATTCAATAAAATTTAAAACTTCAATTAATTGAAAAAATAATATTTTTAAGTAAAAAAAGAAAATAAACATTAAAAAAGAATTCCTAAATATCAAACATATTCTCATTAAAAACTTCCAACACATTTTGAGATACTACAAGTCCACAACATATCCATTTTAATGGTCATCGTCATTATATCGTTTGAGATACTCAAAATTGGAATTTCCAGGAGCAAGTGTGGCACGTGGCCATTAAATTGGAGTTGTTTGTAGATTTGTCTAGTTTCTTCTTAGGTAATTTTTCTATTCCGCATTTGCATTCTTCAAACTTCTGTTTGAGGTATGCATCATTCTGTTTTTGCAGAAATGGGGAGAGCATGACACATTTTACTTTTGTTTCTTCTTCAGTAAGAAACACGTTTCTAAATTTTCTTTATTCACTGAAACAGGCCCAAAACGTTTTGAGCCCGAATGGAGGTTCCATTTTGAAAACATTTATGAAACGCCGAAACATAACCCTACAAGCGTTTGCATGCATCATAGATGCCAAAACATGAAACTCTCCACTTAGTATAAATGAATTATACAATATTTGATGAAATTCAATTGAAATCCAATTGATATGTAAAATACCCATTCCAATTCTATAACTAAACTAATTTTCATCCAAGTAACTCATACAACTAAAATTTACCAAAATATCTATCTTTTATCTCTCCTTTTCTCTCTCTCCCATTATCTCCTTTTTTCTCTTCCCCACGTCTCCTGTCTATTCCTCTCCCATTTCTCTCATATCACTTTTTAAGGGTATTTAATTGAATTACATTTATACCAAACATAAATTAGCTGGCACAAAAATTAAATTCATATTTGAGGTTTATCATACCAAACATGGAAAATCTTTGTTCTAATGAATTTGACATTTTAGATTTGCTAACAGGAACCAGATCCTTTTTGCTTGTTCTGACAACATGATTATTAATATTCGAAAAAGGAATATGTAATCACTGTGTTTAGTTGAAAATTAGAGTTACTAAACTTTAAATACGAGGCTTGTTGAATCAAAGAAACCTACCTGTTTACGTTCCCTGGACCTAGCAGCCGATTCACGATTTTTTATCATTCTCCTCTGCTTCTGCTGGCTGGCCTTATCCATCGGTGGTTCCTCTGCTGCTCTCCTTTTATGTCTCCCTTTTCCTCCTTCCACCGTCATCATCCCATGAAATTGTCCATTATCATTATCAATTTTGTTATTGTTATCAAAACCATAAGCTGCCAAGGCCGACTCCACCTGAACTTGGACTCCAACCCCTCTCATATCTTCCTCTCCCACCGCACCAGCGTTAGTAAAAAAATCCTCCGAAGTCATCCCATCAATTCCCTCTCTCCTCTGATCTCCGCCTGCCACGATCTCCTTCCACACCTCATCAGCAGACTTGCCAGAAGCTTCTTTAGAGAAAGAGAAGCTGTCTTCACGTGAGATGGATGCACCTCCAGCAAGCGGCACGTGCTGATCCGCTAGTGGCTGTGGTGGAGTTGGATAAGAATACAAATTCTTTAACAGATCATCCATGGTGATGGTGGTGCAAGGCAAAGGATTTTGCGTGGGAGGTGAGAATTGGTTTTGGTTTTGGAGATCGGCAAGTAGGGAGGAGAGGGAGGAACATAAGGAGGGTTGACGTGGCAGATCGGGATTCGTCGTGGACGTGGTCGCCATCACCTTTGACGACGCCATACCCAAATCTAAAGCGGATTTGTAGGTTCACACTTAACACACAAACTGGCTGTGTTTTAAAGAGTTTATTGATTGATGGGTTTTTCTCACGTTCAAGGAATCAAAGCTCTGTCGGTGCGCTTTCTTCTGTTTTGCCTTCAAATTACGGAACACTAACACTATGTTTAGATTGAGGGCGTGGAGGGGAAGGGAGAGTACAAGAATAGAATATAAATTTTTAGGCTTTATTGGAAAGGAGGATATAAGTTAAATGGATGGAAAAGAGGAGCAAGCCTTACCCTTCACACATTTTAAACAGTAAAATAAAGTAAATTAATAAATTATAAAAAATATTAATTTAAATTTTTTATCCTTTTTTAAGTTGGGTTCTTATTTTATAAGATAACTAATAATTTTATTAATTTAACTTTTTTATTCTTTTGAAGTTCGGTTCTTATTTTATAAGATAACTAATATTTTTATAATTTTAATATTTTTTATATTTTTTAATAATATATATTTACCTTCTTCTTGAATAAAATTAAATATTTAACTTTAATTCTTATTCATTTCCTATTCTTACCCTCTCCTTATCTTCCTTAAATGAACCTTTGGCTCACCCCATCTAACTACAATATAAAGAGGAATATAATAATAATAATAATAATAATAATAATAATAATAATAATAATAATAATAATAGAATCCACCTATTAAATACTGTAGAAAGTTATTAGTCTTAGGGTTTATTTGGATGGAGGTAAGAATGTAACACCCTAACACCCTATATAAGTACTATATATATACTTAGTATACATACAGTAAGTATATAAAGTATAAGGATGTCACTTTTCGTTATCTTTTAAAAACCTGTAACAGAGTTCAAACCATAATACGTTAATTTAAATAACATTTACAAAATCATTATCTTTATCAAAACTCCATTTATACATATAAATATTCTCTTACCAGAAATACATCATAATTAAAAGTTATACATGTATGCATTACCCTCTAGTTGGTCTCGACAAACTCTTACTCTTCTCGTGGCATAACGAAAGACTTCATATCTTCCATCAACTACCTGCGCGATTACACATCCGCGCTAAGCCCGAGAGCTTAGTAGTACAAAAATAACATATAAACATACATTATAAAAATACTAATATATATAATGATATATCAATTCCATGTGCCATTAGTTTCTTATCATGTTCTCCTTTTAAATTGCACCTTTCATATATCTTAATTAATTTCATGTATTATATACATATCATTTTCACCAACCACAATTCATCACTAATAATCACCATCAACATATTAATACCCACTTTATATATCATGTCATTATCACCAATCATCAATCCAACATTAATACTCAAAATCAATATTTCAATATACATATTACATAACATTTCATGTCATTAGTTTATTACAACATTTATATATATCATATTGACAACAACGACAGACTCGGGCCCAAACGACACTAATATGCCATTCAATTTTCAGAGTAATGCTTTGGTTCATTCATCACATTTATCATTATCATAGACCCAACTAGGCTTCAAGGATTAGGTTCAACCAAGCTTCAAGGGGAGCAAAGCATGCTAAGCATCAACCCAACTTGGCTTCAAGAACCAATCCAACCTAGCTTCAAGGGTTGTAACATCTCAATTAGGCTTCAAGGACTTAGCCAACCTAACTTCAAGAGATTGTTACTCATTTTAGGCATGCCACCAACAACAAACTCTGAAAATGGAATAACACATTAGTTACACAATTCATTTATTACTTTCATTCTCCATTCTCATCATCAATTAGGCAAACATGCCTTATGTCTTTCAATTGAATCATCATAGCCAATCACAATGGCATCACATCACATTTGAGTTATCTTAGCCAATCACAATGGCTTCACATCACATCTGAATCATCATTATACATATACAACATCAATTACATTAGCTAAACAAACCAATCATTATCTTTACATCTCTTTATGTCTCAATTCACATTATACACTTCATTATTCAAGCATACATAATCAATTTCATTGCACATGTATCTTAAATTCATCATCATATAAACAACATATCCCTTTATAACATTTCAATCATTATTATCAACCATGAGGATCTCACATTTCATCATTTCTCAAAACACATTGGCAACATTCATTATTAAGACATTTATTATAATAAATTGCATTGCACATACCTTTTTGGATGATCCTCATCTCTTCCACACTATAAAGTCATAATATTAGTCACATTGTTCATATAACATACTATCATTCACAAGATTCACAATGCAGAACATAACCTTATTTATACATAATCATATGCATCATTGATACAATATTTCAAAGTACATATCACATTACCATTCACAATGCATATAGCCTAACATTGTTCATATGCTTTATCAATCTCATCACATGTGTGCTATAATCTCAACATCATATGAATGTATGTTCCACATATATTTATTTAGATCATTCTTTGTTTTCAAAGTGTTTAGAGTGTTTATGTTTAGGTTTAGGAACAACAAAACCTTTGAAGAATCAAAACAAAGTGAGAAAAGTCAAGAACCATCACAGTAGCAAACACCTTCATGGGACACGGCCAAGCTTGTGGCCGTGTCTCTCAAAACCAATTGGCAGTAGCAAACACATGCATAAGACACGGCCGTGTCTCTCCAAAATCAATCCAACACGGGCTAAATTTTCTTGACTTGGCCGTGTCTCTCATGAATTGGCCGTGTCTCTCTTTGCTTTTGGCCGTGTCACTCATGAACAACACCCTAACCAAAGCCAACACTCTTTCAATTGCATTTACACACTCTTTTGCACAACAATAACCTCATTCAAATGGATACAATCAATGACATAAACACATATCCTACATAATCATCACAATAATCACTTAAACAACACATTAACATCACATTTAAACACAAGCCATCTCAAAACCCTAATTCCAACATCCTTCATAATCTTTCACTATCAACCTCTACATAACTTACCATATTCAAAACCAAACCAACACCAATTCAATCTTTTAACTTGCAATCAATTTAAACACTTGTAAACACATCTCAAACACACCAAATCAAGATTCCAACCAATCAAACCTCACATCAAACATAACTTTAAAAATAACTAAAGCAAACAAGAGAGTACTGTTAGTGTATGTGCCCTAGGCCATTTATTTGGATCTTTATGTTATACATTCATTATTAATAAATGAGGTTTTATTATCATTATTGTTTGTTTGCATGTTACACAATTTTGATATTTGTCCCTGGTTTATTATTGTTATAGAGATAAAAAAAATAATTCTTAACCAGTATGAACATTGATTTGATAATCATTAGATGGTTATGTGTATAGTGATACAAATCAATTTCATAGATACTTGTTAGAGAACAATGTATTGGATAGACCCATCATAAGATTACTACATGGGTTAGTGTCATAAGTAAATCTCATGATAGTTATGTATTAATTCTTTGACTTGAGATTGTCATAGTTTCCAATATAAGGACTATTATATTTTGACATGATCAAACATTATCCGTAACTGGATAGTAATAAAGGTTATGTTCATATATGATAGAAATTATGCAGAGGATAATGAACAATCAAGATAGAATTTGTCCCTCTCTTTGAGAGAGATATCTTTTGGGCCCCTCGATAAGTGAGACTGTGAAATGCATGGCCGTGCTCAAATGAATTGATAGTGTGATCAATTTCATTTGTTTTTATCAGTCTACTTGGAGATCGAGTAATCATAAGTTTGGACAATATAAGTATGACGTTGACCATGACTTATGTTCAAGCTAGATATTGTGTGACAAAGGGATTAATGCATATACTATTATTAGGCAAATTGGACATTCCTTATATTAATTGGGTAGTTGTAACGCCTTGCTAGAGGCCAATTATGACTTGTTGATTTAATAGAGATTAAATTGACTGCCAATTAATATGGGCCTATCGGGTCACACACAAGAATGCGTTTTGGGCTGGATATAATATTAATAATATTAATATTAATATTAGATATTAATATTTATTATTATTATTATTTTCGTTTTTATATATATATTATTAGATAATATATTCAGAATCCTAATTAGATTTGGATTCTGAATTTGACTTACCTTATCCAATTATATATATTATTAGATAATGTATTCAGAATCCTTGCTAGACTTGGATTCTGAATTTGACTTTCCGTATCCAATTTTGAATTGGATTCTGGAGTGATTATATTCACTCCAGACGTTAAGTCTTCTCAGAGGTAACAATAAAAACAAAGAGGAACGAAAAAGGTAACCCTAATACGTTTTTAGAGAAAACGTTTTTCCAGCCTTCGCCGTTGCAGAGAGCTAGCACTCCAAACGGTAGCATTCGTGTGGATACGCGATAGAGGGTGTTTCGCGATCGAGGCATCTCTTCCAAACTGTGATTTCGAATCATCAACAGGTTAGTTCTTTGAACACTTTTGTCAAATTAAACGAACAGCATGGATCCTGGTGGGAAATCAGAGATCAAATATTTTTCCGCTGCGTGTTTTTGTTTGCAGTGATCTCTATGATTTCCTAACAGTGGTATCAGAGCCACTTGTTGTTTTCGTTTAAGTCGAAAATGCCATGTTGATATGATTATGGTGATATATATTGTTTACGTATGGCATGTTAACTATAAAACTCTAATTCGTTTTTCATATGATGAGAAAGGATTGGTTTTTGGTTTCGTTTCTGTAAAACCCTAATTCGTTTTTCATATGATGAGAAAGGATTGGTGTTTTTAATTTCGTTTTCATGAGATGATCACGTATATATGATTGGTTGATTAAAATGATTTTCATATGATGAAAACGATTAAGTTTATATGTGATATAAACATTTGGTAATGATTCTGTAATGGGTTGTACATATTCGAAATAAAACAGTAAGAAGGTTAATGAGATTAACGGTTCTGTTTTAGGGTTTCGCCAAAGAAAAATGTTAATGAGATTAACGTTTCTGTTTGGCTTCGAGGGGCGCTGCCCCTCGACCCCGCCCAGGGGCGCTGCCCCTTCGGAACCCCGCCCGCTGACCGCCCAGCGGGAGCCCCGCCCGCTAACCGGCTAGCGGGACCGCCGTATGTTCGCGCCCTATAGTTCGTTACCGCGACATTAAGAATGTCAATATATTTGTTTCTATTTAACATGTTGGTGATGAATATGTTATGTTTGTTTGATGTCTTGGCATGGTGCATAGCATGGCCTTATGACCTATGTGATTGGTTTATTCATATCTTTATTTTGGGTAAATACGGCCTGCGTGTCGTTTATTTTGTTGTAATTTATTTTACTAGTAGTTAGATTTTCTTTTATTGTAATATATGAAGATTCAAGCTACAATGTTTGTGATGGAGATTCATACCAAGGAGAAGATGGTTCCATGGTGATGGAAGCACAAGCTCAAGTTTTGAAGATATGTAATATTGCAAGTGTTGTAATAGATAGGTTTTTCACCTAGGGTTGCCTTTATGATCTTCATTTGGTCTCTTGAAGATCATATTTAGTTTGGCCATGCTATGTCACGTTTACATATTTTGTCATTTGGTATATGATGCTTATGTGATAAATTATATTTATGCATATAGGATGCTAAAATATAATGATATGTAATGCAAGACATGATAATAATTTAGTTGAACCCTCATTAATAATTTAAGTCTAAATGCCATCCACGTTTTGAACACCTATCAAAACTAAGATTGTATTAAAGTAGGTATTGCCAAAGCAATATGCTTTAAACATTCCTAGCTAAGTAGGATGAGTAATAGTGCTACTCATATGTTTTAAAATTGGTTAGACTTAATTAGGCTATCAAAATGGTTTTGGGCCTAAGGCATTAGATGGAATTCAACATGCTATGACATATGATGTCAATATTCCATAATTACTAAGAGTTACATGAGATGTAATTGGTAAAGATGTTACCTACCTAAATAACTTGATTTTAAGCGTCACGCCAAAGCTGAGTTTAGAATCAAGTGAAATACGGATCTTAGCCTACTAAAATATTTCTTTAGAGGGTTATATTTTTTTAGTAGGAGTTTAAATAATTTTAACCTCATTATTAATTAAAATTTGACTTTGCATATTTATCAACAGATGGCTGCTAATAACAATTCCACCTTATCACTGCGATCTATCCTTGAGAAGGAAAAACTGAAAGAATGTGGGACTAATTTTGTTGACTGGTTTAGGAACCTGAGAATTGTTCTCAAACAAGAGAAAAAGTCCTACGTGCTTGATGAAGCTATCCCTGACCCACCTCCTGCCGATGCTTCTAATGCTGCTAAGAGTAAGCATAAGAAGCATGTGGATGATTCCAATGACATAGGATGTCTTATGTTGGCTACTATGTGTCCAGGACTTCAGAAGGATCTGGAACACTTAGAGGCTTATGAGATGAGTGTGCATCTCAAACAAGCTTTCCAACAACAGGCTAGGCAAGATAGGTTTAACACCGCTGTTGCATTATTTGACTGCAAAATGTCTGAAGGTGAATCTGTTAGTGCTCATGTTTTGAAGATGAAAGGCTATCTAGATCACCTTGCTAGACTTGGATATCCCCTGAGTTTAGAACTCTCCACAGATTTGATCCTACATTCATTGCCTAGCAGTTTCTCACAGTTTGTCATGAACTATAACATGAATGACATGGAGAAATCCATTCCTGAGCTACATGGTATGCTCAAAACTGCTGAGGGGAATATCAAAAAGCCTACCCAAATATTGAATGTCAATATTAAACAAATGAAAAAGAAAGCCAAAGATACTAAAGGCAAGGGTAAGGCAAAAGGTGCTAAAGGGTCCAAGGGACAAGCTAAACCAAAACCTGTACCTAAGGCTAAAGTTCCTAAGGAAGGGACTTGTTTCCATTGCAACAAGCCTGGGCATTGGAAGAGAAATTGTCAACTCTATTTGGATGAGTTAAAGAAGTTGAAGGGTAGTGCGACTACATCTTCAGGTATTTATGTTATAGAAATTAATTTATCTATTCCTTCTTCCTGGGTATTAGATACCGGATGTGGATCTCATATTTGTACAAATATGCAGGGACTCAAAAGGAGTAGGATGCTGAAGAAGGGCGAAGTGGACCTACGTGTTGGCAATAGAGCAAGAGTTGCTGCTATAGCTGTAGGAACTTATGAGCTTGTTATGCCCAATGGGTTTTTGTTAATTTTGAACAATTGCTTTTATGTTCCTACTATGAGTAGGAATCTTATTTCAGTATCTGTTTTGGATGATGAAGGTTATTCATTTTTGATTAAGAATAAGAAATGTTCTATTTTTGATAAAAATGATCTGCTTTATGGTATTGCAAATTCTTATAATGGCCTTTATATCCTTAATCTTGATGATTCTAATGGTAATTATATCTATAACATAACTTCTAAGAGAACTAAGCCAAATGAGTTAAACCCTACTTATTTATGGCATTGTCGCCTTAGCCATATAAATGAGAAACGCATTTCTAAGCTCCATCAAGATGGATTATTAGATTCATTTGATTTTGAATCATTTGAAACATGTGAGTCTTGTTTGCTTGGTAAGATGACAAAGGATCCTTTTACTGGTCATAGTGAAAGGGCTAATGATTTATTGGGCTTGATACATACAGATGTATGTGGTCCTTTTAGCATTAGTGCCAGAGGAGGATTTCGATACTTCATTACTTTTACTGATGATTTCAGTAGGTATGGCTATGTCTACCTAATGAAACATAAGCATGAGTCTTTTGAAATGTTTAGAACTTTTCAAAATGAAGTACAAAATCAACTTGGTAAAACAATTAAACTACTTCGATCAGATCGAGGTGGTGAATATTTGAGCCAAGAGTTTGATGATCATCTAAGGGATTGTGGAATTGTTTCACAACTGACTCCTCCAGGAACTCCACAGTGGAATGGAGTTTCTGAAAGGAGAAATCGAACTCTATTAGATATGGTTCGATCAATGATGAGTCAAGCGGATCTTCCTTTATCTTTTTGGGGTTATGCCTTAGAGACAGCTGCATTCATTCTAAACCGTGTACCATCTAAGGCGGTTGAAAAGACACCATATGAGATATGGACAGGTAAGACACCTAGTTTGTCTTTTCTTAAGATTTGGGGTTGTGAAGCTTATGTGAAAAGACCAGTTTCAAATAAGTTAGCTCCAAAGTCTATCAAATGTAATTTTGTGGGGTATCCTAAGGAAACTAAAGGATACTATTTCTATACTCCTTCAGAGAACAAAGTGTTTGTTGCTCGAAATGGGATCTTTTTGGAAAGGGAATTTCTTTCTAAGAGAACTAGTGGGAGTATAGTAGAACTTGAGGAAACTCAAGTACCACAAGAAATCATTGAGCCGTCTATAGAGCCTATTTCAGAACCACAAATAGTTGTGGAGTCTGAAGATGTAACACAAATCCCTCGCAGGTCTGATAGGACACGTCGTCATCCAGAGAGATATGGATTTCTTGTGACTGATGATAGTGAAGTAATGCTCATAGATCAAGATGAGCCTACTACCTATCAAGAAGCTGTGTCAGGTCCAGATTCAGACAAATGGCTTGGAGCCATGAAATCTGAGATGCAATCTATGTTTGACAACCAAGTTTGGTCTTTAATTGATCCTCCAGAGGGTATTAAGACTATTGGTTGCAAATGGGTTTTCAAGAAGAAAACTGACATGGATGGGAATGTGCAGACCTATAAAGCAAGGCTTGTTGCAAAAGGTTTCAAGCAAACTCATGGTATAGACTATGATGAAACCTTTTCACCAGTTGCTATGCTTAAGTCTGTTAGAATTCTCATTGCCATTGCAGCATACTATGATTATGAGATATGGCAAATGGATGTCAAAACCGCTTTCCTTAATGGAAACTTGCTTGAGGATGTGTATATGACACAACCTGAGGGTTTTGTAAATCCTGAGAATTCTACAAAGGTTTGCAAGCTTCAAAAATCCATTTATGGATTGAAGCAAGCATCTCGAAGCTGGAATCTTCATTTTGATGAAACAGTTAAGAACTTTGGTTTCATCAAGAATAAAGATGAACCTTGTGTCTACAAGATGGTTAGTGGGAGTGCAGTAGTGTTTTTAGTCTTATATGTGGATGACATATTACTCATTGGGAATGATATCCCTACCTTGCAAAAGGTTAAGACTTGGTTAGAGAATTCTTTCTCAATGAAAGACTTAGGTGAGGCTGCCTATATCCTTGGTATAAAGATCTATAGAGATAGATCTAGAAGGATAATTGGCCTGAGTCAAAGTACATACATAGATAAAGTGTTGAAGAGGTTCAACATGCAAGATTCCAAAAAGGGATTCTTGCCTATGTCTCATGGCATTCATCTCAGCAAGAGTCAATGTCCTATGACATCTGATGAGTGAGATCGAATGAATAAGATTCCTTATGCTTTTGCTATAGGATCTATTATGTATGCCATGCTATGTACTAGACCAGATGTCTCATATCCATTAAGCGCAACTAGTAGATTTCAAGCTAATCCTGGTGAAGGTCATTGGACAGCTGTCAAGAATATTCTTAAGTACCTTCGAAGGACTAAAGATGTATTCTTGGTTTATGGAGGTTTGGAAGATGAGCTAGTTGTAAATGGTTACACAGATGCTAGTTTCCAAACTGACATAGATGATTTTAGATCGCAGTTAGGTTTTACATTCACATTGAATGGTGGAGCTGTTAGTTGGAAGAGCTCAAAACAAAGCACTGTGGCTGATTCTACAACAGAGGCTGAGTATATAGCAGCATCAGATGCAGCTAAGGAAGCAGTCTGGTTGAAGAAATTCATCACTGAGCTAGGAGTGGTGCCTAGCATTGCAAATCCTGTGGACATTTATTGTGACAACAATGGTGCCATAGCACAGGCAAAAGAGCCTAGATCTCATCAAAGGTCTAAGCATATACTCAGGCGTTTTCACCTCATTCGAGACATTATCGATAGAGGAGATATCAAGATATGCAAAGTTGACACAAATGATAACATAGCAGATCCATTAACAAAGCCTCTCTCACGGGTCAAGCATGATCAGCACACTAGATCTATGGGTCTTAGAAATTTGTAGGCCTAGTGCAAGTGGGAGATTGTTAGTGTATGTGCCCTAGGCCATTTATTTGGATCTTTATGTTATACATTCATTATTAATAAATGAGGTTTTATTATCATTATTGTTTGTTTGCATGTTACACAATTTTGATATTTGTCCCTGGTTTATTATTGTTATAGAGATAAAAAAAAATAATTCTTAACCAGTATGAACATTGATTTGATAATCATTAGATGGTTATGTGTATAGTGATACAAATCAATTTCATAGATACTTGTTAGAGAACAATGTATTGGATAGACCCATCATGAGATTACTACATGGGTTAGTGTCATAAGTAAATCTCATGATAGTTATGTATTAATTCTTTGACTTGAGATTGTCATAGTTTCCAATATAAGGACTATTATATTTTGACATGATCAAACATTATCCGTAACTGGATAGTAATAAAGGTTATGTTCATATATGATAGAAATTATGTAGAGGATAATGAACAATCAAGATAGAATTTGTCCCTCTCTTTGAGAGAGATATCTTTTGGGCCCCTCGATAAGTGAGACTGTGAAATGCATGGCCGTGCTCAAATGAATTGATAGTGTGATCAATTTCATTTGTTTTTATCAGTCTACTTGGAGATCGAGTAATCATAAGTTTGGACAATATAAGTATGACGTTGACCATGACTTATGTTCAAGCTAGATATCGTGTGACAAAGGGATTAATGCATATACTATTATTAGGCAAATTGGACATTCCTTATATTAATTGGGTAGTTGTAACGCCTTGCTAGAGGCCAATTATGACTTGTTGATTTAATAGAGATTAAATTGACTGCCAATTAATATGGGCCTATCGGGTCACACACAAGAATGCGTTTTGGGTTGGATATAATATTAATAATATTAATATTAGATATTAATATTTATTATTATTATTATTTTCGTTTTTATATATATATTATTAGATAATATATTCAGAATCCTAATTAGATTTGGATTCTGAATTTGACTTACCTTATCCAATTATATATATTATTAGATAATGTATTCAGAATCCTTGCTAGACTTGGATTCTGAATTTGACTTTCCGTATCCAATTTTGAATTGGATTCTGGAGTGATTATATTCACTCCAGACGTTAAGTCTTCTCAGAGGTAACAATAAAAACAAAGAGGAACGAAAAAGGTAACCCTAATACGTTTTTAGAGAAAACGTTTTTCCAGCCTTCGCCGTTGCAGAGAGCTAGCACTCCAAACGGTAGCATTCGTGTGGATACGCGATAGAGGGTGTTTTGCGATCGAGGCATCTCTTCCAAACTGTGATTTCGAATCATCAACAGGTTAGTTCTTTGAACACTTTTGTCGAATTAAACGAACAGCATGGATCCTGGTGGGAAATCAGAGATCAAATATTTTTCCGCTGCGTGTTTTTGTTTGCAGTGATCTCTATGATTTCCTAACAAGTACTTACCTTAGATGAAGAAATTTCACAAATCTCCAACTTCATCCTTTGATTCATCCTTCAATTTGATGTTAGAAATCAAAACACCTCATTTGCTCTTCCTTTCCTTTTGGTAGCCGGCCACACCAACAAAGAAGAGAGAAAAAAGAATACAAATTCAACTTCTCTTCTTCTTTAAATATCCACCAAGCAATTTAACAAGACAATTACCTAATTGCCCTCATCCATTCAACTTAACTTTTGTCACTTATATGCCCTTTATAGTAATTTCACTTAACACAAGTTAAAATATCCTCTTACCTTGACTCCCCATTTGACCAACTTATATGTTATATATATTACAATATACACAACATATACATTTTCTTAACACACTCATTTCCTTTACAAATACATATATACATTTAATTCAAATCAAAACAACAATTGTATCCAACTTCTAGGGCACACATTGGGATATTACAATTCTCTCCCCCTTAAATAATTTCGTCCTCGAAATTATCAGTACCGTAACAATTCATTCTTAACAAAATACTATCTTAACTTCCATATGAAGTTAATTATATGCTTCAGTTATTATGTCATCTAATCATATAACTTCAACTCTCCCCTTTAGAATCAACCATCTTCTTTAAATTCCATAACTCATCATTCTATATGTTTATATATCTCATTACTTCCTTAATCAACATTCAAAAGATCTCATTACATTTCTTATTAATATCTTTATACAAGAATCAAATCATTTTATAGTACACTTATACTTCATCTAATCTTTATTTTTACTATATTTTATTCATTCACCTCTTTGTAATTACTCTCTTAACTTTAACCAAAAATAAAAAAATAAAAAAAAATCATTGGTTTATACCTTAGCATTAATTATTCCGTCATTACAATCACTGTCTAAATAGACATTTATCACACTTCATTAGATAACAAGATCCTTATCTTTCACAATTGGAGTTACTTCTTTAGCATGTTCTTCACTTAACTTACATATTAATACATTACCTTTCAACTTATTTTATAAATAACCAATGATTGATAACTACTATAACTCCATTCATTCTTGTCCATTCACACTTTAACATTTTACATCATATACATCCTTATGTGACTAATTACACTTTTGGTACAACTACACATATTAAATCTCAATAATGATTCATGATCTTAGCTAAATCTAGATCAATTGATCTATTTATCACAATATATTCACATTCCAATCAACAATTAATTCATTCAAATTCATCATGAAAGATCACAATATTCATATATGTATATATATAACCTAATTCCATTAGGGCAAACTCATATACAATTCATGATCTCTTCTGATCCATATTCAATCAAATTATCATGATAACAAATCATTTCAAATTATCTTAATATAATTCTCACCAATTCTCATAATAATTTTATACCATATTTACTATCAATAGTTCTTTCATTTAAACCTCAAGTCCATTCATTTATTCATTACATACCATAACATATTTATCATAATTTTCAGTCATATTACCCATAACTCAACACATCTCCATAATTTCCTTTTTCCCTCTTTAACTTCATAATTATAACCAAATTCTTAACATAAAATGATAAAGTACAACTTTATCCATCATAACTTTTAACTATACTTCTCAACATAATTTCAATCTTACCAAATCTGTATTACAATCATTTGATCTAAAATCCAAATCCATGGATAACCAATTAATCGATCAATTATACTGAACAAAACACATGGCTTTAATAGATTAATATTCAAGCCTGAAACTTTCAAATCAATACTGTTCTTATATAATTTTATTCTTAGTTTTTACAAACACAAAACTAAGGTGTACCTCAGGAATGATATATTCCTTTCTTTACATTTTTGCTAGATCAGAAGTTAACACATTCCAACCTCATTTCAAATCAATTTGCACTCGATTATATGATCTTTATCAACTTAATTCATGTTTCAATAATATTACTATATACATATTCAATCATATGCAATTCTATACAATTTCTATTCATCACTTCATTTCTAATCCATTTACAATCTCTTATAACATATAATCACATAGGATTTCCATATGTGAATACTTTGGAATTTTAAATATTATATAATCATCAAGTTCAATACTCACTATAACAATTTCCACTGTCCAATATTACTCAAATCTATGCTATACTTACTTCCATCACATAATCCATCTAGCTCTTCACAGTTCAAGACCTAATCTCTCTTAGGTCCTCTAATACACACAACATCATTTCCATATCACTAATTCTATAATTTACCACATACATAATCATAGGTCACCTTCATAATGTAATTCACACATTTGTGTATATATCATAATTTCATTCATATTGAAAACTCAGTTCACATATCATATACATGTATACATTTAATTAGTTTGATGCTCTTATTTATTGTTTTATTTTCATACATTCAATACAAATTTTCCTTTATAACTGTAACAACCGTCCCAGTCCACCTGCTGAGCTATTCCTATCCGGAGAAACCCTCAGGGTCTCTGGGCTGGGCTGTTACAGCACTAAACTGCCCTCACGGGCCTTCCAACAGGATTCACTTATTTGACTTACACCCAAGACATATGAGTGCAAGTCACCTCCCTGGATCAAACCCCTGACCTCCCACTAAGAGAGCCAGTGAGCGCAATACAATATCGATTCTTCCAGTATGATGCAAAGTATTTATTCACACAACACAGATATATGTATATATATTCTGACTATAATAACACTTTACATCCATCTTAGCCACATTCCCAATGTAACATCTCTTTCACTTTCATCTTTAAAAGCATTTAATATATTTCCATATCCATTTTTACCCTTTTCAATATAGTGACTTAAAATAGCTTATCTTCATTTGCTTATCCACTTCCCTTTTTACTTCAAAACAAATTCTCATACTATCAATCACATTACTCAATTCATAATACTTTCATATGCAATATTAGTCATTTCATCTAACTCATGTATTGCATATACACTAAACCATCAACATCCAAATGATCTTTATCAATTTCCACTAAAATTTTAACTTTTCAACTTACTACTTCACTTAAACTTCAATTTATCAAACTCATCTTTTCTTAATATCTGTAACACCCCTACATTCAATACATGCACACTACAAACACCACAATGTAGTATACATGCACTAAACATAGAGATGCTACGGATTTTTTTAACATTCAAAACATTTTAAATGATACCATAATTTTTCAATTGTATACATTATAGAAAGATAAGTAGTTAACTTGTAATACAAAACTAAATAGATATATATATATATATAGATACATTTAGTTGTTACGCAGCGGAATTTATCAAATATTTACATATATGAAAACATTTAATTTCATATTTACAAATATACACATATGTACATTAAAATCATTACTTTACAAAATATAAAAGAGTTATACATGATTGGCAAGTCTCCTCTGATCTTTAAGTTCCCAAAATCAACTCTTCACTGTCTACTCTCACTCAGTCTCGAAGAGCTCTCGGGTTCAACCCTATTACCTGCGCGATCAAACACTATCGCGCTAAGCCAACGGCTTAGTAAGATAATTCATGCTAATGTTATGCTTTAATGCAATGCAATGCTAATTCTCAATCCATATTATACATGTAACATCATATTTCAACATCTTATTATATACCTCATTAGTATTCATTTAATCATTCATAATCAACACTAAACAAAGACAAGCATGGGCCCAAAACACACTAATATGCCATTCAATTTTCAGAGTTAATGTTTTGGTTTTATCATCACATTTATCAATATCATAAACCCAACTAGGCTTCAAGGATTAGGTTCAACCAAGCTTCAAGGGGAGCAAAGCATGCTAAGCATCAACCCAACTTGGCTTCAAGAACCAACCCAACCTAGCTTCAAGGGTGGTAACATCTCAATTAGGCTTCAAGGATTCAATCCAACCTAGCTTCAAGGATTCAATCCAACAATTCAAGAGATTGTTACACTTATTAGGCATGCCACCAACAACAAACTCTGAAAATGGAATAACACATTAGCCACACAAATCATTTATTATTTAATTATCATTTCCATTCTCAACTCTCATCATAGCCAATAACAATGGCCTCATATCACATATAAGTTACCATAGCCAATCCCAATGGCATTTTATTCCATCACATTATACATATAGCATTATTGATATAAACATAACCAAACACATTACTCATCACATGAGTCACAATACATGAAATATCACATTGTTCACATAGTATCATATACATTGCCATTATCATCATATGCAACAATGCAATAATACAAGATTTGTACTTATTTTACTAACAATTCATACAACTCCTAACATTTCCTTGTCCATGATTCTTTAACCTCTTAGATCAATGATCAATCACTATCTTCAAGACTTAAATCAAAAGTAATAGCATATACTTGTTTAGGGATACACAAGAGATAATCCAATTAGGAATTAATTAGGGCAAACCTCAACCCTGACACGTTCACCCACACGGGCGTGTTCATGGCCTTGCCCTAACTCCACAACACAGAAACATTTACACGCTCAACAACATGGGCGTGTTCCTGGGCGTGTAAATTCTCAAATCTTACAGTAGCTATGACACGCTCAATAACACGGGCGTGCTACTGGTCGTGTCAAACCTACTGCCTCCAACACAATTGACACGCCTAAAAACCCTGGACGTGCTCATGGGCGTGTCCGGCCACAAATCAAGACTCCGATAAAAAACAACCATACACTCAACAACACACTTCTATACATTAACATCCTCTTCAAATAATCTTAACAAAACATACTCAAAACTCATCTCAAACTTGCAACACATCCAAAACAAACCAAAACACACATCAAACACCAAACACAAAATCATCTCAAAACCCCTACCACATATACAACATCATCTCTTCCAACCACTTACTCTTTTCTTCCATCCATACTCAAAATCAATCATCAACTCACTCAAACACTTCTCACATCTCAAAATCAACCAACACACTCTTAAAAATCTATCAAACTCAAATATCATTTCAAATAAGCACAAGAATCACAAGAGAACTTACCAAAGTTACAAAACTTCTTGAATCACCAACTTGATCACTTAATCTTTCTTCAATTTGAGCTTCACTCAACAAGATCTTCTCTTTGCCTCTTGCTTCCTTTGTTTAAGGAGGAGCCGGCCACAATGGAAAAGAAGAAGAAAAATATCAAGAAGCAAAGTCAAATTTTGCTTTTAATCTCCACCAAGTAATCTTATCCAAGCAATTACCAAAATACCCTCAATCATATAACTAACTTTTTGTTTCATATAAGCCCTTATATGTAATTACACACTCAACACAAATAAATATCTCTTCCATAGACTCTTCATTTGACCAATTTATATGTTATATATATCATCATATACACAACATATACCATTCTCTCTAAACCCTAATTCTTTTCCCCAAAACACATATACACAAGCATTCACTTTCCAATATCTTTTCTCTTGCAATTTAACACATATATTCAATCCAATATATCACTACAACAACAATAACAACAACATCAACAACATAATCAAAACTTCTAGACCATATATGAGGATATTACAATATCCATTTTAAAAACATCCTATATATATATATATATCACAAAGCAATATCAACACATATAATTTCCACATTTATCAAGCTCATTTCAAAAATCTCAAATATCACATATTAGCACCATTACCATGAGCTTTCACAATATCCAAACATCTCACATTTCTAACATGGAATTCACAATGTTCGCATGAAAATAACAATACCAATGTATATTTTTACTTAATCAATATCATCTCTTTTTCCTTTAAACAAAATCTTAACTTTACATATACATACCACATTTTAAATTATCACACTTTGTCTATACTAACCAACTCATTCAATATTCCACCATATTTTTCTCATTTTAGTAACATATCTTCCAATATTAACAATTCAACTATATTTCCTCTATCTAACAAACCCAACATAAATTCTATTATAAAGAGATTCAAAGTATAAAGGAAAAAGTACATACTTTTATTTCGATTTGATTTCAACTCAATTTCAATTTTATTCTCCTTTTCATTTCTTTATACTTCAACACATTTAACAATTCACTTTACTTGCATAAATTTCCATTTTTAATTTATCAATTAAACTTATATAAATCCATATCATTTCTTTCTCTGAATTTACTTTCATGTAAAACATCATTCACACACCAGTATCCATCTCATATAACACAAATATTTTACAATTCATATAATGCCACATCCGAGACCAACCTAGGTGTTAATGCATATGCATGTATTACCAATTTCATTTCAAAACTTTTCCTTTTTACTTCTATTTAAACTTTTCAAAGCTTTTTCTTTTTAATTTCACTTAGGCCGAGAATCTCGAACCTAAGCTCTGATACCAAAATAATTGTAACACCCTAACACCTTATATAAGTACTATACATATACTTAGTATACATACAGTAAGTATATAAAGTATAAGGATGTCACTTTTCGTTATCTTTTAAAAACCTGTAACAGAGTTCAAACCATAATACGTTAATTTAAATAACATTTACAAAATCATTATCTTTATCAAAACTCCATTTATACATATAAATATTCTCTTACCAGAAATACATCATAATTAAAAGTTATACATGTATGCATTACCCTCTAGTTGGTCTCGACAAACTCATACTCTTCTCGTGGCATAACGAAAGACTTCATATCTTCCATCAACTACCTGCGCGATTACACATCCGCGCTAAGCCCGGGAGCTTAGTAGTACAAAAATAACATATAAACATACATTATAAAAATACTAATATATATAATGATATATCAATTCCATGTGCCATTAGTTTCTTATCATGTTCTCCTTTTAAATTGCACCTTTCATATATCTTAATTAATTTCATGTATTATACACATATCATTTTCACCAACCACAATTCATCACTAATAATCACCCTCAACATATTAATACCCACTTTATATATCATGTCATTATCACCAATCATCAATCCAACATTAATACTCAAAATCAATATTTCAATATACATATTACATAACATTTCATGTCATTAGTTTATTACAACATTTATATATATCATATTGACAACAACGACAGACTCGGGCCCAAACGACACTAATATGCCATTCAATTTTCAGAGTAATGCTTTGGTTCATTCATCACATTTATCATTATCATAGACCCAACTAGGCTTCAAGGATTAGGTTCAACCAAGCTTCAAGGGGAGCAAAGCATGCTAAGCATCAACCCAACTTGGCTTCAAGAACCAATCCAACCTAGCTTCAAGGGTTGTAACATCTCAATTAGGCTTCAAGGACTTAGCCAACCTAACTTCAAGAGATTATTATTCATTTTAGGCATGCCACCAACAACAAACTCTGAAAATGGAATAACACATTAGTTACACAATTCATTTATTACTTTCATTCTCCATTCTCATCATCAATTAGGCAAACATGCCTTATGTCTTTCAATTGAATCATTATAGCCAATCACAATGGCATCACATCACATTTGAGTTATCTTAGCCAATCACAATGGCTTCACATCACATCTGAATCATCATTATACATATACAACATCAATTACATTAGCTAAACAAACCAATCATTATCTTTACATCTCTTTATGTCTCAATTCACATTATACACTTCATTATTCAAGCATACATAATCAATTTCATTGCACATGTATCTTAAATTCATCATCATATAAACAACATATCCCTTTATAACATTTCAATCATTATTATCAACCATGAGGATCTCACATTTCATCATTTCTCAAAACACATTGGCAACATTCATTATTAAGACATTTATTATAATAAATTGCATTGCACATACCTTTTTGGATGATCCTCATCTCTTCCACACTATACAAGTCATAATATTAGTCACATTGTTCATATAACATACTACCATTCACAAGATTCACAATGCAGAACATAACCTTATTTATACATAATCATATGCATCATTGATACAATATTTCAAAGTACATATCACATTACCATTCACAATGCATATAGCCTAACATTGTTCATATGCTTTATCAATCTCATCACATGTGTGCTATAATCTCAACATCATATGAATGTATGTTCCACATATATTTATTTAGATCATTCTTTGTTTTCAAAGTGTTTAGAGTGTTTATGTTTAGGTTTAGGAACAACAAAACCTTTGAAGAATCAAAACAAAGTGAGAAAAGTCAAGAACCATCACATAGCAAACACCTTCATGGGACACAGCCAAGCTTGTGGCCGTGTCTCTCAAAACCAATTGGCAGTAGCAAACACATGCATAAGACACGGCCGTGTCTCTCCAAAATCAATCCAACACGGGCTAAATTTCCTTGACTTGGCCGTGTCTCTCATGAATTGGCCGTGTCTCTCTTTGCTTTTGGCCGTGTCACTCATGAACAACACCCTAACCAAAGCCAACACTCTTTCAATTGCATTTACACACTCTTTTGCACAACAATAACCTCATTCAAATGGATACAATCAATGACATAAACACATATCCTACATAATCATCACAATAATCACTTAAACAACACATTAACATCACATTTAAACACAAGCCATCTCAAAACCCTAATTCTAACATCCTTCATAATCTTTCACTATCAACCTCTACATAACTTACCATATTCAAAACCAAACCAACACCAATTCAATCTTTTAACTTGCAATCAATTTAAACACTTGTAAACACATCTCAAACACACCAAATCAAGATTCCAACCAATCAAACCTCACATCAAACATAACTTTAAAAATAACTAAAGCAAACAAGAGAGTACTTACCTTAGATGAAGAAATTTCACAAATCTCCAACTTCATCCTTTGATTCATCCTTCAATTTGATGTTAGAAATCAAAACACCTCATTTGCTCTTCCTTTCCTTTTGGTAGCCGGCCACACCAACAAAGAAGAGAGAAAAAAGAATACAAATTCAACTTCTCTTCTTCTTTAAATATCCACCAAGCAATTTAACAAGACAATTACCTAATTGCCCTCATCCATTCAACTTAACTTTTGTCACTTATATGCCCTTTATAGTAATTTCACTTAACACAAGTTAAAATATCCTCTTACCTTGACTCCCCATTTGACCAACTTATATGTTATATATATTACAATATACACAACATATACATTTTCTTAACACACTCATTTCCTTTACAAATACATATATACATTTAATTCAAATCAAAACAACAATTGTATCCAACTTCTAGGGCACACATTGGGATATTACAAAGAAAATATTTCGGGGGTGTTTGGTTTAGCTGTTTGATGCAGCTGATAGAGGTTTGAACCCCAAACAGCAGCTGTTTGGTAAAATTTGATGTTTAGTAAAATTTTAAAACAGCAGCTGATAGCTGTTAGGAACCCCAAACAGCTGCTGTTTCAATAAGCTCCTACTTGGAGCTTTTTCATATCAGCTGATAGCTGATTCATATTAAGACTATATTAACCCTATTAAAATAAAATAAAAACTAATATTTATTAGATAATGATATGCTTATTGGTAATTTTACATTCAAACTGCAACAACTATTGTATTTTTACTAAACACTAATCCGAATCAGCAACCAACTATCCGCCACCAGCTATCAGCAACCGCTATCAGCTACCAGCTGCTATGAATAGTTAAACCAAACAGGCCCTTCATAAAGTATTATGAGCTTAGTCATTGATTGGGATGAGATATTTGGAGATTTCATAAAGTATGAGAATATTATTGGAGGTTTTTCAAGGGTTAGTTTTAAATGATTTTCTTTCTTCTTACTGAACCTCCATTTTGGAGGTTTTGAATCTTTCTTTCCAAATATAATACAAATCAATACTCTACTTGACTTTACCATATGATACCATACTCTATTTTATTAAACATCATAATACTTTCATCTAAACATACCCTTAATATGTCAGTTTTAGACCACACTTTCTTAAATTAGACTATTTTAGATATTTTTATCTTTTGACACTAAAATAAAGCAACAAAACTTTTTTTTATTCACCAATTCTATTTTTCCTCTTTTTCTTTTTTATTTCTCATGTGAATATTGTTGTTCTTTTTTCATTATTCTTCTTTTCTTTCTCTTAATGTAAATTCTAGATTTGCTATTATTTTCTACTCTTTTACTATTATCTTGCTTAACTATTATTATTATAATTGCAAATAATAAATCCTTAGTTCAACTATTATTGAGTAGACATGTAAATTCTATTACTCTAGCACCTGTTAGATCTTGTCGTACCTCTGAACATGAACTTTTTTGTGTATTGAGTAGACTTTTGCTCTTAAGGATCGATCGCACCAAGCTTGTAGCGGTCATGCCTATTGGTATTGCGGGTGAACTTATGACTGTAAACCCCTTGTGAGTGATTTTGATGCTCTTAAGAGCTGTGACACCAGCGCTCAGATTCTAGAACAGTCGCCACATGGTTAGCTTTCAGAAAGCTCGCAACATGGTTACCTTTCAGATTCTAAAGTAAAAACACTTATTTCAAATATTAAATCCTTTCAATCTGAGTATTAAAGATCAAATATCAAAATAGAGTTTATCAACCAAGGATTTTACCAACAATAATTTATTAGAATTAAATAAATTTTTTAGTTTGTGCATTAATTTAATTAATTTATATATGTAGAATTTAAAAATAACTTTGATTGTATTAATAGTTTTATTTTTATGCATTAGTGTAATTAATTTATAATGTAATTTAATTACCTATGTATTATTTTAAATTTTAATAAATTAATTATTAAAAATACAAATAATTATTGAGAGATGATGATATCCGTCGATAAATTTATGTCATTTACTGATGGAATACGGAGCGATTTCCAATAAGTTCTTAATGTATTATATAGTTATCGACGGTTTACCGATGGACACTTTAAATCTTTGCCAATGAATTATAGTCAAACTTTATTTTTCCAATAATAAAAAATAATATATTGATAAATAGATTCTCAGCAATTTACAGATAGATTTTCTCTCACCATATTCTACCAATTTCAGAATAAAAACTTCTTTAACAGGGGCCGAGCTGGTGTCCATATAACTTGTAACACCCCGATACCCTATATAAGTGCTATACATATACCTAGTATACATACAGTAAGTATATAAAGTATAAGGATGCCACTTGTCATTACATTTTTAAAACCTGTAACAAAGTTCAAACCATAATACGTTAATTTAAATAACATTTACAAAATCATTATCTTTATCAAAACTTCTTTTATACATATAAATATTCTCTCGTCAGAAATACATTATAATTAAAAGATATACATGTATGCATTACCCTCTAATTGGTCTCGACAACTCTTACTCTTCTCGTGGTATAACGAAAGACTTCACATCTTCCACCTAGTCACCTGCGCGATTACACGTCGCGCTAAGCCCGAGAGCTTAGTAGTACAAATATAAAATATAAACATACATTATAAAAATATTAACATATGATGATATATCAATTCCATGTACCATTAGTTTCCTATCATGATTTTCCTTTTGAATTGCACCTTTCATATATCTCAATTCATTTCATATATGATATACATATATACATATCATTATCAGCAACCATAATCCATCATCAATCCTCACAATTAATATATCAATACACATATTGCACTTCACACTTCATAACATTACTTTATTCACAATTCACCGATCATAAATCACATTTCCAACAGAGGCAATCATATATGAAACCGTGTCTCTCATGATTTGATTTGGCCGTGTCTCTCCCTTGATTTGGCCGTGTCTCTCATGAATGAAACCCTAAACATAACCAAAACTCCTTTGATTGAATTAACAACACCTTATACACAACACAACCTCATTCAAATGAATGTAATCAATGTTATTAACACATATTCATCACAATATTCACATTAACACTACACTAACCATACATTCAATCAATTACCACATCAAACCCTAAAATCAACATCAATCTTCTTCTTTCAATAGCAACATCTACTTAACTTACCATTTTCAAACAAAACCAACACCAATTTAACCTTTTTAACTCGCAATCAATTCCAATACTCATAAACACATATCAAACATACCAAATCATAATGTTAACAAACCACAACTCATTTCAAACACAACTTCAAAAATAACAAAGGAAAACAAGACAGTACTTACCTCAATTGAAGAAATTTCACAAATCTCCAACTTCATCCTTTGATTCTTCCTTCAATTTGATGTTAGGAATCAAAAAACCTCACTTGCTCTTCCTTTCCCTTTGGTAGCCGGCCACACCAAACAAAGAAGAGAAAATGAAGACAAATCCAACTTTTCTTCTTCTTTAAATATCCACCAAGCAATTTTAACAAGGCAATTACCTAAATGCCCTCATCCATTTAACTTAACTTTTGTCACTTATATGCCCATTTTAGTAATTTCACATACCACAAATAAATATCCTCTTGCATTGACCATCCATTTTGACTAATGTATATGTTATATATATTACCATATACCCAACATATACACTTTCTCTCTACACATTCCTTTCCTTTTTAAACAATACATAAACATTCTCTTTTCAATTTCTTTTCTTATCAACATAACATATACACATAATTCAAACAAACAACAATTATATCCAAACTTCTTGGGCAAACATTGGGATATTACAATTCTCTTCCCCTTAAATAATTTCGTCCTCGAAATTATCTAGTATAATTGTAATCCATTCATAATACAATATCATCTTAACCTCCATAAGAAGTTAATTATATGCTTAAGTTATTATATTATCAAATCATATAACTTCAATTCTCCTCTTTAGAATCAACCACTTTCTTTAAATTCCATAACTCATCATTCTATATGTTTATACATCTTATTACTTCCTTGATCAAACATTCACAAGATCTCATTACATTTTCTGTTAATATCTTTATACCAGAATCAGATCATTTTATAGCACACTTATACTTCATCTAATCTTTATATTTAATATATTTTGTTCCTTCATCTCTTTAATAATACTTTCTCAACTTTAACCTTAGAAACCATTGGTTTTTATCTGAGCATTAATTATCCCGTCATTACAATCATTGTCTAAATAGACATTTATCAAACCTCAATGGATAACAAGATCCTTATTTTTCACAAATGGAGTTACTTCTTTAGCATGCTTTTCACTTAACTTACTTATTAATACATTATTCTTCAACTTATTTTATAAATAACCAATCTTTTCCCTTTTTATCATGATTTATAACTACTATAACTCCATTTATTCATGTCCATTCACACTTTAAAATTTTACATCATATACATTATCATGTAAATAATTATACTTTTAGTACAACTATACATATTAAATTTCAATAATGACTCATAATCTTAGCCCAATCTAGATCAATTGATCTATCTGTCACAATATACTCACATTCTAATCTTGTTCAATTTCAACCAACGATTAATTTATTTAACTTATCATGAAATTTCACAATATCCATATATATATATATAACTTAATTCCCTTAGGGCAAACTTAAATTCAATTCTTGATCTCTTTCGATCCACTTTCAGTCAAATTATCATAATAACAAATCACTTCAAATTATCTTTCAATATACACATAATTTCTTCTCTATTATCTTATTATAATTCCCACCATTTCTCATAATAATTTTTTTTATACCACATTTATAATCTATAATTCATTCACTCAAACCTCGAGTTCATTCATTCATTACATACCATAAATGAAAGTATTATTAATTCATTTCATATCATTGTCATAGTTATATTGATTACCCTTTTTGTCATATTACCCATAACTCAACACATTTCCATAATTTCCTTTTCTCTTTTTACCTTCATAATTATAACCAAATTCTTAACATAAAATGATAAGGTACAACTTTATCCATCATAACTTTTAACTATACTTTTCCAACATAATTTTCAATCTCACCAATTCTGTATTACAATCATTTAATCTAAGATCCAAATCCATGGATAACAAATTAACCAATCAAATATACTGAACAAAACACATGGCTTTAAGAGATTAATATTCAAGCTTGAAACTTTCAAATCAATACTGTTCTTATATAACTTTATTCTCAATCTTTACATTTTTGGTATAACAGAAATTAACACATTCCAACTCCATTTCAAACCAATTTGCACTCGATTATATGATCCTTATCAACCTAATTCATGATTCAACAATATTACTATATACATATTCAATCATATGCAGTTCTTATACAATTTCTATTCATCACTCCATTTCTAATCTATTTACAATCTCTTATAATATAATTATTTAGAACTTTCTATATGTGAATACTTTGGGACTCTAAATATCATATAATCATCACGTTCAATGTTCATCATAACAATTTCCACTGTCCACTATTACTCAAGTCCATGCCATTCTCACTTCCATCACATAATCCATCTAGCTTTACACAGTTCAAGACCTAATATCTCTTAGGTCCACTAATACATATAACATCATTTTTCATATCATTAATTCTATAATTATACCACATACATATTCATAGGTCACCTTCATAATGTGATTCACACATTTGTTTATATATCATAATTTCATTCATATTGAAAACTCAATTCACATATCATAAACATGTATACCCTTAATTAGATACTCTTATTTATCATACAGTCAATACAAATTTTCCTTTATAACTGTAACAACCGTCCCAGTCCACCTGCTGAGCCATTCCTATCCGGAGAAACCCCCAGGGCCTCTGGGCTGGGCTGCTACAGTACTAAACTGCCCTCACGGGCCCTCCTGTAGGATTCGTTTGTTTGGCTTACACCCAAGACACATGAGTGCAAGTCGCCTCCCTGGATCGAACACCTGACCTCCTACTTAGGAGAGCCAGCGAGCGCAATCCAGTACCAAATCTTCCAGTATGATATAAAATATTTATTCACACAGCACAAATATATATATATATATAGACTATAATAACACTTCACATCCATTTTAGTCACATTCCCAATGTAACATCTCTTTCACTTTCATCTTTAAAAACATTTAATATACTTCCATATCCATTTTTACCATTTTCATTAAAATGACCTAATATAACTCATTTTTATTTGCTTATCCACTTTCCTTTTTACTTCAAAACAAATTCTCATACTATCAATCACATTACTCAATTCATAATACTTTCATGTGCAATATTAATCATTTCACTTATCTTATGTATTGAATATACATTAAATCATCAATATCCCAATAATCTTTATCAAATTCCACTAAAATTTTAACTTCTCAACTTACTACTTCACTTAAACTTCAATTTGCCAACTCAACTTTTCTTAATATCAACTTTAAAAACATCTTATATACATATATCACAAAGCAATATCAAAACATATAATTTCCACAATTATCAAGCTCATTTCAAAAATCTCAAATATCACATATTATCACCATTACCATGAGCTTTCATAATATCCAAGCATCTCACATTTCTAACATTGAATTCACCATGTTTGCATTAAAATAACAATACCAATTTATATTCTTACTTAACCAATATCATCTCTTTTTCCTTTTAACAAAATCTTAACTTTATATATATACCCCAAAACTTTAAATATTCACACTTTGTCTATACTAACCAACTCATTCAATATTCCACCATACTTTTCTCATTTTAGTAACATATCTTCCAATATTAACAATTCAACAATATTTCCTTTATCTAGCAAACCCAACATAAACTCTATTATAAAGAGATTCATAGTGTAGAGGAAAGAGTACATACTCTAATCTTGATTTTGTTTCCAGCTCATTTTCAACTCTATTCTCCTTTTCATCTCTTTATACTTCAACACATTTAACAATTCACTTTACTTGCATAAATTTCCATATATATATATATATTTTTAATTAATCAATTAAACTTATATAAATCCATATCATTTCTTTCTCTAGCTTTACTTTCATGTAAAACATCATTCACACACTAGCATCCCTCTCATATAACACAGATTTTTATCATTCATATAATGGCACATCCGAGACCAACCTAGGTGTCAATGCATATGCATGTATTACCAATTACATTTCAAAACTCTTCTTTTTAATTCTCTTTAAGTTTTTCAAAACTTTCTCTTTTTAATTCTACTTAGGCCGAGAATCTCAAACCTAAGCTCTGATACCAAAATAATTGTAACACCCCCATACCCTATATAAGTACTATACATATACCTAGTATACATACAGTAAGTATATAAAGTATAAGGATGCCACTTGTCATTACATTTTTAAAACCCGTAACAAAGTTCAAACCATAATACGTTAATTTAAATAACATTTACAAAATCATTATCTTTATCAAAACTTCTTTTATACATATAAATATTCTCTCGTCAGAAATACATTATAATTAAAAGATATACATGTATGCATTACCCTCTAATTGGTCTCGACAACTCTTACTCTTCTCGTGGCATAACGAAAGACTTCACATCTTCCACCTAGTCACCTGCGCGTTTACACGTCCGCGCTAAGCCCGAGAGCTTAGTAGTACAAATATAAAATATAAACATACATTATAAAAATATTAACATATGATGATATATCAATTCCATGTACCATTAGTTTCCTATCATGATTTTCCTTTTGAATTGCACCTTTCATATATCTCAATTCATTTCATATATGATATACATATATACATATCATTATCAGCAACCATAATCCATCATCAATCCTCACAATTAATATATCAATACACATATTGCACTTCACACTTCATAACATTACTTTATTCACAATTCACCGATCATAAATCACATTTCCAACAGAGGCAATCATATATCTCATTTATTCATTTATTTCAACATTTGTATATCACATTGTCAACAAAGACAGACTCGGGCCCAACAGATACTAATATGCTATTCGACTTTCAGAGTTAATGTTTTGGTTTAATTATCACATTATCATTATCATTATCCCAACTAGGCTTCAAGGATTGTAACGACCCTCCCCGACCAGGTCGGCTGCCCGGCCCACTAGTGGCTTACGGCCCGGCCTTTTCACCACCTGGGCACGGAGTCCGCAGGAGGCAAGCGATCGCTACAGTACTGGACAGCCCTCGCGGCCCACCCAGCAGGAATTTGTTTATTTGGCTCCCTAAGGAGTCGCCTCCCTGGATCGAACCCCTGACCTCCCACTTAAGAGAGCCAGCGAGAACCATCCAGTACCATTTCTGCTACTAACAATTGTAACACCCCCATATCCAATGCCCACACACTACAACTACAACAATGTAGCATAAGTGCATCAAACATAGGGATGCTACGGTTTTCTTAACATTCAAAACACTTTAAACTTGATATAATACCCTTATCATTATACATTATAGAAAAGTAGATCATTTACTTATAAAACAAAACATATTAGTTATATATATATACATTTAAATATTACACAGCGGAAGTTATAAAATATGTACATATTTACATATTAAACATTTCTTTACAAAATATAAAGAAATATACATGATTGGCAAGTCTGCTCTGATCTTTAAGCTCCCAAAATGGATTCTTCAAGGTCTACTCTCACTTGGTCTTGATGAACTCTCGGGTTCAACTCTATCCACTCTATTACCTGCGCGATTAAACACTATCGCGCTAAGCCAACGGCTTAGTAAGATAAAACATACTAATGGTATGCTTTAATGTAATGCAATGTCACATATGTTATTGATAAGATCAACATCATAAATATAAAGTTAACCACATAATTATGCATTTCACAAATCATAGTCATATGAGCATACCACATTTCAACATCTTTCCACATTCAACATTAATCAATCATACTCAATAAACAACATCTCATTTCATTAACTCATAACATTATTTAAGACATTCATATAACCTTGACACCTATGGGCCCAACAAGTATTTAATACGATATTCAGAGTTCAGAGTTACTGCTTTGGTTCATAGTCACAATAATCACGCCCGTAGGCAATGTATATACATGTATCTCTATCCATGGATAGTGTAACAGACCCAGTCTCTTGGACCATCAACTCAACACATATGAGGAGATCCTCAACCCGATAAGACTGTTACAAATCATATATCTCATATTCACAATTCTCATAGTGTAACAGACCCAGTCTCTTGGACCATCAACTCAACACATATGAGGAGATCCTCAACCCGGCAAGACTGTTACCTTTCATCATTTCTTAGGCATGCCACCCAAATCCAGAACTCTGAAACTGAATAACATATTAAACAAACAATTCATTTATTATATAGTTACCATTTCCATTCTCAAATTCTCATCACATTTAGGCAAACATGCCTTCTTTCTTTCAATATCATCATCATAGCCAATCACAATGGCATTGTCTCATATCATGTCTTATTTAAATTATCATTGCATCTTTGATATACATTTCAATTTCAATATATATTACTCATGAAACACATTACCATTCACAATACATAACATAACATTGTTCAATCTCAACAATGCAATTAGGGCAAAGAACAATTGATATGATTCATAGTTTTAGGACCTTACACATGCATTTGATTATATCATTCATTGATTCAAGTGTGTTTAAAGTGTTTAGGGTTAGGTTTAAGGACCAACCTACCTTTGGAGAACCAAAGCAATGCAAGAAGAATAAAGAATTAAAACCCTAACCCACACAATTGAGGGACACGGGCAGCCACTTGAGGGACACGGTTAGGGCAATTCAACCTCTTCACAATCTAATCCAAAAGGAATATTAGCAAAATGACCATATGAATAGTACATTCTGGTTTTAGACTCCATTTTATCCTTATTTTGAAAAATTGTATAAAATAATCTACTTGACTAAAAATTCTAAAATTTTTTACAGAATTTAGTTTTGTATCTTAAAATCATTCCTTTAAAATTTCAGATCAAACTGAACACAAAATCTTGGTCAAATAGTTCACCTAACCAGACTGCCCCAATTGCCCTGCATCCTAGCAGCAGTTCTGAACTTTGTGAATTCCATAAATCAAATTCAATCAACGTGGTTCCAAATTATTTTTCTCAAATACTAGACTCACCAAGCAACAACATATCCAAAATTCAATTGGATATGATTTTTCTACATTTTATTAAAAATCCCGAAATATAGCTGTCTCAGTTAAGGTACCTGCTGGAACAGGTCTAATAAAAATAATCTTTCTAAACTCATAACCATTCCAAAATCGAATCAACATATTTTTCGGTCATTCTAGACTCATAGAGGCACAACATATCAAAAATTCACTTCAATAACATTTTTCTATAATTAATTAAAAATCATACAAGTCACAGCCTTTACTAATTGTAAAACAGAAAAAAATTCACTAAACACAACTCTTACTCTTCCATCACCAACACCAACCTAGCTTCTTATCTTTAATTCCATTTCAACACTTTTACACACACCATACACAAACACACTCCATCAAACTCAAACAAAATTCCAAATAGAACAAGAGAAATCAAGAGAAAACTTACCTTAAATGAAGAATTCCACAAATCTCTAACCAACACCCTTGATTCCTTCTTCAACTTGCTTCAAACCTCAAGATCACCTCTCTTTCTCTCTTTGTCTATGGAGAATCCGGCCACACATGAAGAGAAGAAGAAAATATGAAGAGCAAAGTCAAATTTGGCTTCTTATATCCATCAAGTGTTTTTAACCTTGCAATTACTAAAACACCCTTCACCATTTAACTAACCTTTTGTCTCATCTAAGCCCTTATATGTAATTGCACATTCCACAAAAATATCTTCTTGCATTGACTCTATATTTGACCAATCTATATGTTATATATATCATCATATACACAACATATACATTTGTCTCTAAACCCTAAATTTCTTCTCCAAAACACATATACATATACATTCTCTTCCCATTTCTTTTCTCTTACAATTTAACACATATATTCAATCCAATATATAACAACAACAACACTAACAACAACATCAACAATAACAACAACATAACCAAGACTTCTAGGGCATACATGAGGATATTACAAGGATTTAGTTTCAACCAAGCTTCAAGGGGAACAAAGCATGCTAAGTATCAACCCAACTTGGCTTCAAGAACCAATCCAACCTAGCTTCAAGGGTTGTAACATCTCAATTAGGCTTCAAGGACTTAGCCAACCTAACTTCAAGAGATTGTTACTAATATTAGGCATGCTACCAACAACAAACTCTGAAAATGGAATAACACATTAGCCACACAATTCATTTATTATTTCATTATCCATTCCATTCTCAATTGAATCATCATCTAGGCAAACATGCCTCAATTATCACAATTGTATCATCATAGCCAATCACAATGGCTTCACATCACATTTGAATCATCATAGCCAATCACAATGGCTTCACAACTCTATTAAATCATCATAGCCAATCACAATGACTTCATAACCCATTTGATTCATCATTATAATATACAACATCAATTACATTAACTAAACAACATACCATTATTCAATCATATCATTTAGGCATGTTTCAATCATATCATTCACATCATTATAACTCAAAACATTAGTTCTACATTTCTTTATGTCTCAATTACCATTATGGTAATTCATCATAAGAAATTGCATTGCACATACCTTTTTGAATGATCCACATCTCTTCCACACTATACAAGTCATAATATTAGTCACATTATTCATATAACACATTATCATTCACAAGATTCACAATGCATAACATAACATTGTTCATTTAGAATCATATACATCATTGATACCACATTTCAACATATATTATTATTGAAATGTACATAATCAAACACATTAAACATCCATTAAAATGATCATCATTGATATATATACACATATATAATTCACCTTATTCTTAAATTTAGAATCCTCAATACACATTTGTTTAGGTCATCTTTACTTTAAGTATGTTCAAAGTGTAAATACAAAAAGACCTTGGAAGGATTCAACAATGTGAGAAAAACAAGAAACAAATCACAGTAAGGGACACCCTCAAGGGACACGGCCAAGCTTGTGGCCGTGTCTCTCAACCAAAAGCAACAGAAGCAGACATGGGCAAGGGACACGGCTGTGTCTCCTCCAAAAATCACCCAACACGGCCAAAATTTCATAGACTTGGCCGTGTCTCTCAAAATTTCTTTAGTTTGGCCGTGTCTCTCCCTTGATTTGGCCGTGTCTCTCATGAATGAAACCCTAAACATAACCAAAACTCCTTTGATTGAATTAACAACACCTTATACACAACACAACCTCATTCAAATGAATGTAATCAATGTTATTAACACATATTCATCACAATATTCACATTAACACTACACTAACCATACATTCAATCAATTACCACATCAAACCCTAAAACCAACATCAATCTTCTTCTTTCAATAGCAACATCTACTTAACTTACCATTTTCAAACAAAACCAACACCAATTTAACCTTTTTAACTCGCAATCAATTCCAATACTCATAAACACATATCAAACACACCAAATCATAATGTTAACAAACCACAACTCATTTCAAACACAACTTCAAAAATAACAAAGGAAAACAAGAGAGTATTTACCTCAATTGAAGAAATTTCACAAATCTCCAACTTCATCCTTTGATTCTTCCTTCAATTTGATGTTAGAAATCAAAACACCTCACTTGCTCTTCCTTTCCCTTTGGTAGCCGGCCACACCAAACAAAGAAGAGAAAATGAAGACAAATCCAACTTTTCTTCTTCTTTAAATATCCACCAAGCAATTTTAACAAGGCAATTACCTAAATGCCCTCATCCATTTAACTTAACTTTTGTCACTTATATGCCCATTTAAGTAATTTCACATACCACAAATAAATATCCTCTTGCATTGACCATCCATTTTGACTAATGTATATGTTATATATATTACCATATACCTAACATATACACTTTCTCTCTACACATTCCTTTCCTTTTTAAACAATACATAAACATTCTCTTTTCAATTTCTTTTCTTATCAACATAACATATACACACAATTCAAACAAACAACAATTATATCCAAACTTCTTGGGCAAATATTGGGATATTACATAAATAGTATCAAATAATTTCCAAAGGTTGATTGTTGCCAAAATGTAAAGAAAATGCATTTGAGATTTTAGAATCTAGATTTGATTTTGAGAGATTGATACATTAGATCCTAATTATCTAGAATTCCTCAAAATTATTGCAAAGCCAGTTGAGAATCTTCCTTGAATCGAAACTTAGTTTAATATAAAAGAAGCAGAACAATCTAGTATGTCTTTTAAGGTGTTCGACAAAAAGCTTGACAGAGACCTGGTCTCATGGTCTTCTATGATTTCTTCTTTGGTTAACAATGGTTTTGGGCAAGAAGTTTTGGGGTTGTTTCAACAAATGCAAATTGATGGGAATGAAAAGTTTAAGGAGGAGACAATATTGTGTGTGGTATCTGTCATTTATAACTTAGGAGCATTAAAATTGGGCAGGTGGATTGATGCTTATATTTTAAGAAAAATGTTGCAATTATTTGATAAATCGGGTCACATGTGACGGGTTGACCCGAACCTCTTAGAAGAGTCACAACTCTTAGAAGAGTTGCGACCACTGAAGAGTTACAATAATTGGAAGAGTTACAACCATTGAAAAGGTTGCAACCTTTGAAAAGTGACTCTTGGCATTTATGAATATACCAAGAGAAAGAAGTTAAAGATAGTGATGAAGTTATAAAAATACTCTCTAAAAATTCCAGCAATTAATATACAATATTCTAGAGTAAATAAGATCATGGAAATATAGTGCATTTCCAATTTGTGATTTGCATTTGACTTAGTGAATAATTGAATCAAAATTTATTGTGGAATCATTAAGAGGTATGTATTCGATCTGAATTATATATATTGCAGTTTGTTACATTGGTATCAAAGCATATATGATGATTCTCATGAATTTTTTCATGTAATTTTTGAGTTATGACAATATGTTGATTTTACATAAATATGAACTATGTTAAAATACTTTTGACCATTTTCGTATTTTATATACTATCATTTATGCCATAATAATAACATATTAATAAAGGATGAAGTATGAGCTTTAAAATGACATAAAGAACACAAAATTTAGACTTTTATAGAGAAAGATATAAATTTTCAAAATTGAGTACTTGAAAACACAAATCTAGAAATTTTTATTCATGTTTAGGACAACAAATTTTGAGTCATTTTTTGAATTATTTGTTTTGTTTCATGGCATAAAATTTACATACTCTTAAAGTATGAATTAAAGGCTTCTTAATGGTACATAGAACATTAAAATTGGAGTTCTCTACAAAAAGTTATAAATTTGCGAAGTTAGCATGTTGATCATTCCAATTCTGAAATTTTTTTGTTCATGTTTGGGACAGTAACTTTCAAGATATTTTATGAATTATACATAACATTCATGAAATAAAATTTATATGCACTTAAAGTATGCATTGTGAACTTTTCAATGGTATTAAGAACATCCAAAATAGATTTTGGTAGAAAAAGTTATGGATTTACAAAATAGGTCATTTGATCATGCAAAATCTGGAAATTTTTTTGCAGAAATGGGATTTTTAAGATTTTAATTGTATTTTTCATACACTAACTTACAGACCTCAAATTTCAAAAATAATTACATTTTTGAAATCAGAATTATCATAATTAAAAAATTGAGATTTAGTGGGAGGAAATTGCTAATTTCAAATTTTAACACATTTAATTGATTAAACGCAATTTTTATTAAATTTTGTTTAAAAATTCATTAAAAATTCTTTATGTATACTGAAAAATTAATTTTGATTTCAGTTTTGATTTTTTTAATAAATCAAATATAATGTCATATTTTATTTATATAGTAAGTTCTAATTTTGTGGCTCATGCATTTTGTTATAATTGGCTTATATATTTAATATTTTCTCTTAATTTGTTTAATGAATTATATCTCACCTAAGGAGATTGCGGAAACATAAAGCCTATAGAAGACGCAGAAATAATAGACATATGACTTTTGGCACTAATCGAGAATTTGAGTTATAATTTTATTTACTAACTCCAGCCGCCTTAAGAAGAATGTCTATGTAAAAAGATTGAAAACTAAAATCTTTGATAAATAGGCTTGCCAATTATAACATGAAACCTTACAACAATATTATTGAGCATATTAGAACAGTAATCGAATGATTCAAAAGATTCTATATCACTGTGTTAAGTGGACCGAGTTTCATAAATATCATGCTTTACGCTCAACTTTACCCAAGTCTTGGAAAGAAAAATTATATAGTTTTTGGATGAGTGACTGGGATAAAAATTTTTAGTGACACACGAATAATGATAGGGATTTTATGAGCAAGAAAACTAGAAATTATAATATGTTAGTTTACTTGTTTATAGAATCTTCTATTTTGACAAATTTGAAAAAATCATCTATCTTGAATGGAAAGGTTTCTAGATCATCCCTAGAAATGTTTCCTTGGTTTAAGAACAAAACCATCAATATTTTAGATTATTTTAATTTTGAAGAATCTATTCCAAAGAGAGTTAGGACAAGGTATTATTGATTTACTTCATTTTATATGTTCTATTCATTATTGTATTTTATGATTTATAATGAATATACTCAATACATGTTTATTGTAGAAATATTATCATTGAGTTGTTAGTTACTTTAAAATTATGGGTAAACAGAGATATTAAATTGGCACAATTTAAATTAAATTGAAGAAAGATTTTATATTGAATTTGGATGATGATTGGGAACTTAGTGAACTTTCTTGTCTACTTTCAATAGAAAATTTTTCATTAATTTATTTTGAAATTACGACTAGTGATATGTATATGAGCATAATAATTGATACTTGCATTTAAATGTCTATTGTAGTTTGTGATTAATAATGGTAACAAAGAATATAATAGCAGAACTAAATAAGAGAGAAAAGCTAAATGGTGATAATTACAACATTTGGCATCTTAAAATATATTACATTCTTAAGGTGCAAGAAGCTTTAGAGGCTATTAATAGTGTTATAGAAGAGCCAAAAGCTGACGAGAGAAATGCTAATAATGCGCAATTCATGCTATGGCAGCTTATAATGCTTAGAAAAAGAAAGATTCGACTGCAAAAGGAATCTTAATTAGATCCATGAATGATGACCTTCTTTATGAATATCAGCAGTATAAAACTGCACATGCAATGTGGGTAGTTTTGAAAGAAAAGTTTGGAGGAAAATTTATCTCCAAACTTAGACAATTGACCATTCAGTTTAACATTTATAAGAAGGTCCCAAATAAGTTTATGAAACAACATTTAAGGGACATGTCAAACATGATAATGGAATTGAAGTATGCCTGGACTAATAATGGAGAAACTATAAGCAAGCTTGATGAATCTACACATGGCAGCAAATATGTTGATGATATCATTATGCCAAGTGGACCAATCTCAAGATCACAATCAAAGAAACTCCAGCATGTGTTCCAATACTTCATTCAAAGGTGGATTAATGAAGAGGGAGACCAACTTGTACTGAATATGATGGATCATGAAGAGAAAGTCAGAAACTCACCAAGAAGCATGAAGAATCTGCCCATAAGTATGGTGATGGGCATTAGCACGAATTTGGAATATAATATTGATGTGGTTTAGTGCTAGTGTGACTAGACACATGTGAACCAACACCAAAATGCATGGAGAATCTGCCCATCAATGTTGTCAGAATTATGAGCAGTAATTTAGAGTATATTATTGATATGGATGAACAATTAATGCTATTGTGACTAGATATATGTAAACCTAGACTTTTAAGCCATTAGTTTTTCTTTTCCAACTATATAGGGATGGGAAAAAGAACTTAAGAGGGTTACTACGAATTTTCAGATTGTTGAAAGTAATTGATGTGTTTTTAAGTTTGAGAGGTTTTCTTCTTATTCTTGTTGCATGAAGAATTGGTTCTAAATTGGTTCTAACTTATCAAGTCTAACTTGTGGCTCTTAAATAAATTCATTTCTTCATCCCAATCACCCAAGTTCTCAATTACAGGTTAGTTGTGGGTCTGGTAGAGAGGATTTATTTTTGAGTTCTAAGATTCTATGCTAGATGTGTATGTGGGGTTCTAGATGTAATATTTGATCCATGGGCTCCGCATCACATAACCTGACTGACGAACAACAAGTTCAAGCTATAATTCGATCTCTACCTGCCAGTTGAGAGAATATGAAGGTCAATATGATTCCGAATGAGAACATCAAAACATTTATTGATATTATGTGACATTTGGAACTAGAAGATGAGCGCCTTGAGGCAGTTAAGCCTGATGCACATGCATATATGGCTGCATCTAGTTCTAAATAATCATCTAGTTTTAAGGATAAAAAGAACTTTGGCAAATGGAAAGGCAAAGGAAAGACAGTTGAGACTAGTCAGGGACCAAAATAAGAAAGAAAGCAAGTTAAGCACCGAGGAAAGCACAGTGGGAAGAAAGACAAGACAAAATTGACCTGTTATAATTGTAATAATAAAGGTCATTATGTTCGTGAGTCCACTGAGCCTAGAAAGGTATTGTCTTATACAAATTCTTCAAATAATTGCTTTATTTCTGAAATTTATGTTTCTAGTACTATATTGCTTGCTGAATGTCCTCCTATGTGGATCATAAACTCAGGAGCAACAAATCACATAGCTAGAGACAGAACTACTTTTGCTGATTTTGATCGAATTCCTAGTGGAACAAAATGGATATATGTAGGTACAAATGATGAAGCAGAAATCAAAGGGATTGGCACATGCAAATTGGATTTACAAGAGGGTCGTATCCTATACCTATATGACGTTTTGTATGCTCCAAGTATTCGGCAAAATTTGGCCTCTGTTCTTGCTTTATTAAAATTTGGATATAATTTGTATTTTAATGATAATTATGTCATAATTTCTAATGGTACTATAGTATACGATAGTGAACAATTAGTAGATGGTTTTCTCATTCTAAACATAAAATATTATAATAATAATGATAGTGTTTGTTTTTCCTTAATCTCTGAATCTAGTGATAAAGATATGGATATTTTTTATGACATGCTAGATTAGGTGTTATAATCATGTATATATGTGCTTTCTAGGGTACTTTTAATTGATTTTTAGTTCCTTTCTAAATGATTTGTTCAAGTTGTTCAAAGAATTTTGAATTTTGGGCTGAAGCAAGGGAATTTGTGAAGAGAAGAGATAAATAGTGTCATCAAATGAAAAGTTTATAGATGAAATGCATAACATGGCCAAGCCAAACTCAATCTTGGTCATGCCTCTCAAGAAACAAAAGAAATAAAAGGGGCAGAACTAGACACATGCACCATCTTGGCCATGTCACTTAAGAGAAAGGTGACTAAAGGCAGAGCTGGACACAGGGAATCGTCTTGGCCATGTCACATGATACAGTCAAAGCTATGTTGTCTTGGCTATGTCCTATGCTAAAGAAGTAAGAAATTAAGTAGAAAGGAACACATGCACCAGTCATGGCCGTGTCTCTGACCATGCCCCATCACAGGACCAAGATAACTTGGTCTTGGCAGTGTTACACTCAAAAAATGGAAACTTTTTAATTTGGCAGTAAGGGACATGCCCATCCATGTTGTGTCCAAGGTAAGGCATGGAACACATGGCCAAGTCATGCCAAAAATTCTTGCCATGTCTCTCAAATAAAGAAGTCAAGTTGATGTGCTAGAACATGAGACAAGGAGAGATGGCTCGGTAGGATATAAGGAATGGGGTATTATTACAATGAGAAAGGAGATGAAATATGGGAGTTAGTGGAGATAAATGGTAATGGCAAAGAAAAGTAAGTGGTTTTTATTGAAAAAAGGAGAGAATCTTTTGAAATAAAAAGGGACATTCATCACGCAGTCCAGAAGGCATCAATTCTCTTAAAAACCCATACAATCTTGGCCGTGTCTGGGGAAGAAGTTCCATTGCTTTAGAGATACAGAGGACAAGATAGACAGACACAAGCAAGACATGCGGCCAAGACTTTATCTTGGAAGCAAGGGTCTTTAACAAGCTATTTTGGGGGAGACGATTGAGAGATTATCAAACTCAAGTGAAGCTCGGAAGAGAAAGCTAAACTCATCTTCAAAATGGGTTTTTCTATCCCTTCAATTTATTCATTTTTCAAATTTTGATTGTGAAATACATTAATATTTCAATGAGGTTTTGTAATTTGAATTCTATTGAAATGGATGTTTATGTTGATTTGATGATGAACTAAACTATTTATGCCTAAGATTTGTAGTAGATTTGATTAAATGATTTAATTTAATAAATTCAATAATATGCCTTGTCATATATTGATTACATTAGAATGAATGTTAGGTTAACAGATTGGCCACCTATTAATCTCTAGATATTGAACGAAGAACAAAGAGGTGAAATTTAATATTGAAACTATGCATTCAACAACCCTAAGAAATGAATTAAAAATATAAGTTCTAGAGTTTACTTAATTTGCAAGATAAAAATAATTGGATTTTATTGATTCATAAATGTTAGAACTAATGAATTGATGATATCTAATTAATCTTAAGGAAGAAATTAAGTCACAAGATTATGTTAATGGATAATTGAGAATTGGACTTTGATCAAATTGATCTATAAATCCTAGGTACCCTTCCAAGAATTAAACCAATCCTAAGCATACCGATAATTGTTCACTTGCAATTTTACTTTTATTATGATTTCAACAACATTGCAAACATTACACACTTATTCTTTTATTTATTTTGTTTCAATCAAATTATTACGACCAACGCCTTCCTTGTGAGACGACCTTGGGGCGACCACCATTACTATAATAACCTCGTATACTTGCGAGTGTTGCTTTTAGTAGTGTTAAGTAGAGCACAACAAGTTTTTAGGGCCGTTGCCTGGGAAGGCTGTTTAAGTAGTAACAATTTGATTCTTTTAATTTAATTGTTTGAGTGTTTTCTTTGAATTGCTAAGTGTTTTATGAAAGAACACAGGTCTCAAGGAGGTGAATTTGTTCCACTTTGTAAACAACATTCATAGACTTACTAGAGCAGAAAGAATAGATCCTTTGGGAGAAGAGGAGATAGAAGTCGAAGAGCAATTTGAAGAAGAAACCGAAGTAGAGATGGGTGACATAGAAGAACCGCTAATGAAGGAGTTTGCCCGACCAGTTATTGGGGTAACCACATTTTGCATATGGTTGAGCAACGTAGCAAGAAATTATAAACTAAAGAACACTCATTATAGCATGCTGCCTTCTTTTCATGGAATGCAAAATGAAGACTTTCTCAACTTCATTTGGGATTTTTATTTAACCTTGCATACATTTCCATTGTAAGGGTTAACAGAAGATGTGCTTAAAAGGAGGTCTTTTCCCATACACATTGAAGGATAGGGCAAAGCATGGTTGATGACCCTTCCAAAAAATTCCTTAACTATATAGACCAAAGTCTATAACAAATTCATGAGTAAATTTTACTCACATCAAAATACAAAAGAGCTTTAGGGGAATATTGCTACATTCACTCAAATGGATGGTGAACCATTCCATGAAGCATGAGATCGCTTCAAATCTTAATTGTTTAGCGCCTTCATCATCATTATCCCTAACAATTGCTTAATCAATTTTTCTATGATGGGCTCACATAGCAAAGTCAGAATATAGTAGACAATACAGCTGGAGGAGCCATAAGTGAAAGGACAGCTGCTGAAATTGTAAAGCTGTTTGAAATGCTTAGAGCGAATTCACAGCAAAAAAGCATAGGAGAAAGATGAAGAGGAGTTTATGATGTGAATGCTAACTCTGAAATGGCAAGACAAATAGCCGAGTTGATAAGGCAAGTTAAATTACTGAATGCTAGAGGAAATTTGCCTATGCCAAATCAGGAAACATGTGAGGCTTGTGGAGTTATAGGACATAGTGCAAATATGTGCTCTATAAACTTCAATAAATTTCAAGAAGGGCAAGAACAAGTATATGCCTTTGATGGTTTCCAATAAAGGGGAATGAATGACCCATATTCCAACACTTATAATCCCGATTGGAGGAATCACCCAAATTTTCATGAAAAAATCAGCAACAAAATCCATCTCAATAATGTTTTCAATCATACCAAAGAGGTCCTCAATTTCAAGGACAATCTTCAAACCATGATGAACCAAAGAAACCATCATTGGAGGATAAATTGAATGCTTTCATTTAAATTAGTACTCAAAATTAAGAGATAAATAATAAAAGGTTTGACTCTTTGGAAGCCTCACTCAAGAAGGTGGAAACTCAAGTGGGGCAATTGGTAAAACAACTCCAAGCATAACAAAAAGAAAAATTTCCAAGTTAACCAGAGCAAGCCAAGGCAATCACGGTCTTGAGAAGTGGTAAGATAATGATTACAAAATTGGTGATTCTTTGAATGCATGTACAATGAAAATGGCGAGGAAATACAAACAAGCCAAGCTCAACCAAGTGAATCAAAGGAGGAGGAGACTATAGAGACATCCACTTCACCAAAGTTACACAAATGTCCAAATCCTTACAGACTGCTAATTCATTTCCCAAGCAAGTTAAAAAATGAAAAGCAAGATAAATAATTTTTTAAAATTTATAACATGCTTTCAAAGGTAAGTATGAATCTCCCTTTACTTGAGGTGATTAAAAATATGTCAGCTTATGCCAAATTCTTCAAGAAACTAAACACTAAAAAGAAAATGTATGAGCTGAATGAAAAAGTGATAGTTTCGGAAGTAATAAGTGCCATTTTACAATACAAGTTAACTCATAAGCTAAAGGATCCTAGAAGTTTTATAGTTAATATCTCTATGGGGAATGTGACCTTGAAGCTAGTATAAATTTGATTTCATATTCAAATTATTTAAAATTAGAGCTAGAAAAACTTAAACCAACAAAAATGGTGTTGCAGTTTACAGTTAAAACTCTTAGATATCCTAAGGGAATCATAAAGGATGTTCTAGTTCAGGTAGGAGGTTTGATTATTCCTATTAATTTCATTGTCTTGGATATGAGGGAAGAAATTTCTAGGGATTTTGAACACATAATTTTTCTAGGAAGGTCTTTTATGGGTACAACTAATACTTTGATTGATGTTAAAAATGAAAAATTAACCGTGACTATTTTAGGACAAACTATGAAATTTTTAATTTTTAACACTTCCCTTATTCCCACTATTGTTGTGTATGAAGGCTGCTCTTTTGTTTATTATATTGATCTTACTGTTGAAGAAGTTTTCTTGTAGGAAAGTAGTGAAGATAAGCTTGAGATGGCCTTAACTTTAGGTAAAGAAGTTGAAATTTCTGATGCAAAAATTGAGGAATGCAAGTTCATGTTGGATGATGAGAGTAATGAGAAGAAACTTGAGATTAAGGAAGAGGAGATTCAACCAAAAGTGGTTGAACTTAAAGAACTCCCAAAGTATTTAAAGTATGCTTTTTCTTGGGAAGAACGACACACAACTAGTGATAATTTCTGCGACTCTCAATAGAGATGAAGAAGAAAAACTTGTGGGAGTACTAAAGAAATTTATGAAAGCCATTGGTTGGGGGGTTGAGTGATATCAAGTGTATTAGTCTCTTTATGTATATGCATAAGATAGTTTTAGAAAATGGAGCTAAACCATTGAGAGAGGCTCAAAGGATGCTTAACCCAAATATGAGTGAAGTAATAAAAAAGGTGGTTGTTAAGCTATAGCTGATAGTGAGTGAGTTAGTCCCATATATGTGGTGCTAAGAAAGCTGGATTGACTGTAGTTCAAAATGAGAAGGGGGAGTTGGTTCCAACAGATACGCAAACTGGGTGAAAAAATGTGTATAGATTATAGAAAATTAAACAATGTAACCAAAAAGATCATTTTCCTTTGCTGTTTATTGATTAAATATTCACGAGATTATCTTGACATACTTTTTATTATTTTTTTGATGGTCTTTCAGGTTATTATCAAGTCCCTATAGCATCAGAGGATCAACCTAAGACTACTTTCACCTGCCCCTTTAGGACATTTGCCTTTCAAAGGATGCCATTTAGACTTTGCAATGCACTGGGAACATTTCAAAGATGTAAACTTTATATTTTTTCCTATATGTTGGATAAGTGCATCGAGGTATTTATGGACGACTTCTCTATTTTTGGTAATTCTTTCGATGATTGGTTGCATAATTTGACTCTTGTACTTGAAAGATGTATTGAATACAATCTAATCTTGAGTTGGGAAAAGAGCCATTTTATGGTTGATCATGAGATTTTTTTGGGGCATGTTGTTTCCCATAAGGGTATTGAAGTGGACAAAGTTAAAGTTGATTTGATTATGAACTTACCACGCCCCACATCTGTTAAAGGGATTAGAAGCTTTTTGGGATACACTGGATTCTATAGGAGATTCATAAAAGATTTTTCCAAAATTTCACATCCTTTGTGTAATTTGCTTGGAAAAGTTGTCCCATTTGTCTTTGATGATAAGTGTTTAGAAGCATTTAAAATTTTGAAAGAAAAGTTGACTTCTACACATGTAATTGTTGTCCTTAATTGGGATTTGCATTTTGAAATCATGTGTGATGCATCAAATTATACTATCAGAGCCATTTTAGGCTAAAAGTTAAACAAAATATTGTGTGTAATTTATTATACAAGTTTGTCTTTAAATGATGCACAAGTGAATTACACAACCACTGGAAGAGAAATGTTATCTATGGTATTTGCACTTGAAAAATTTAGATCTTATTTGATAGGTTCTAAAGTTATAGTATTTTTGGAACACACGATCTTGAAATACTTATTGACTAAACCACATGCTAAACTAGGCTCCTTAAATGGATTTTGATGTTGCAAGAATTTGATGTTGAAATTAAGGATAGGAAGGGAAGTGAAAATGTAGTAGTCTACCATCTTTCTAGATTAAATTCTCATGATGATGATGCAAAAATTGCTTGTGAAAATGCCTTTGAGAAATTTCTCGATGAACATTTATTTACTTTAACTCAGGCACCATAGTATGTCGATATTGCTAACTATCTTTCTTGTGGTGTTTTGAGAAAAGACATAAATTTTCAAGCAAGAAAGAGATTTCTACATTCTTGCAAGTATTATTTTTGGGATAAGCCATATTTGTTTAGAATTTACAGGAATGAAATTATCAGAAGATGCATGCCAGAAAAAGAGCAAATACAAGTGTTAAAATTTTGCTATAGCATGTATTATCGAGGACATTTTGGAGGAAAGAAGACCATCTAGAAGATTCTTCAAAGTGGTTTGTATTGGGCTAATCTTTTTAAAGATGCTTATAACTTTTTGTATAAGATGTGATAGGTGCTAGAGAGTAGGAAACATAAGCAAAAGAAATGAAATGCCTCTTTCTATATTTGTTGTGGTTAAAATTTTTGACGTTTGGGGAATAGACTTCATGAGGCTATTTTCCAAGTCGTTTGGCTTTGAATATATCCTTCTTGCTATAGATTACGTGTCCAAGAGGGTAGAAGCTATCCCTACAAGGACCAATGATGCTAATGTTGTTTTGAAATTCTTGAAGGAAATATTTTGAGCAAGTTTGGGACCCCTAAAGCAATTATGAGTGATGGAGGAAGCCATTTTTGCAATAAATGGTTTGAAAGGTTAATGACCAAGATGAGCATTTGGCATAAGGTGGAAACCCCATATCATCCCCAAACATCTGGACAAGTTGAGATCTGTAACAAGCAAATTAAAGGAATCTTGGAGAAAACATTGAGTACGACGAGGAGAGATTGGGCGATCCATCTTAAGGCTTATTGGGCAATCAAAGCTACAAACATGGACTTGGATGGGGTGAAAGGGCAGAGGATGCTGCAAATTTTTGAGCATGATGGGCTTAGAAATGAAGCCTATGAGAGCTCAAGGATCTATAAGGAGAAAATGAAGGCTATGCATGACAAAATGATCCTTAGAAGAACCTTTGAACAGGGAATGAAAGTCTTTTTATTCAATTCAAGTATGCGGTTATTCCCCATAAAGTTGAAGTCCCGTTGGAGTGAACCATTTCAAGTTGTTCAAACATTTCCATATGGAGTTATTGAATTTGAAAACTAATGAGACTTTTAGAGTGAATGGACAAATGGTAAAACCCTATTTGGAAGAGCTCCAAGTTGCAAAAACCATAAAAAGCATGGTATTCATTGATGAATGATGCAACAATATCCAGCTACTATAACGTTAAAGAAAGCGCTTGATGAGAGGCAACCCATTGGTTTGCATTCTTTATTGTTTATTTGTTTTAATGGATTTTGATTTCTTAATTTTTCATGATCATTTGTTAAGCTTGAATAAATGTAGTTGGAATAGATATTGTGATATATTGTTTTATTGAATTGAGTTTCAGGGAAAAAGGAAAGAAAGAATTGCAGTAGATGGCACACCCAAGAGACATGACCAAGACAGCACCAACCCACCCAAAGCATAAAATTTATAAAAAATTTCAGAAGCTAACACGACCAAGAGTCTTGGCTGTGTTTAAAACCATGTCAAGCTTTCTCTCAAAACATGTTCTTACACAGACCTGGACAAGGCCAATCATCTTAACTGTGTCACCAGGTTATGCCAAACTTCAGCCAAATGTTAAAATTGCACAGACCCAGACACACCTAGTCTTCTTGGCCATGTCTCCAAACCATGTCAAACCTTAGCCTTTAAATACCAATTTCCAATAGCAGCCACGACCAGACATCTTGGTCGTGCCATCTTCTGAGTCACCAAAATAAAACCTTTTTTCAGAAGCAGACACGACCATCCATTTTGGTCGTGTCACCCAAACATAGCCAAGACAGACCCATCTTGGCCGTGTCTCTCACACCACTCCATAAACCAACTTTAACTTTTTAAAAAATGACACGGCCAAGACAACTCAATCTCGGCCATGTCACTCATTTTAAAACCCTTAAAAAACTGATTTCTCCTTCATTTTCCCCACTTTTCAAACCCTAGCCAATTTTCCTCTCTCCATTGCCATAGCTACACAGCCAAGATCACCCAAAACTCTAAATCAATAGTTATTTTCTTCACTAAATCGAAAGAAAAACACTTCCATCTCCATTGCAATCAAGATCAACATGCTAAGGACAAAGATGGTCTCTCATCATAAGAGAAGAGCTCTACCACCATCAACCTCTTCATCTTCCTTAAGAAGAATGGAAATCCAAATAAGAGGTTTCTTCCCTTCAAGTTATGTAAGTGATGACTCCTTAAATGCCTTGCAAATTAGGGAAAATTTTGAGGTTTATGTAAGAAATTTGCATTGGGAAAAATTTTTCAATCTTAAACCCTTGCAATTTCAAGAGCTCACTCTTGAATTTGTTTCCTGCTTGAAGATACAAAGAGATGAATCTAAGCTTGTTTCTAGGCTAAGTTTCAAAGTGAATTGGAAACAACATACTATCTCAATTGAACAATTGAATGAGATCTTTGGGTTTTCTCTTGATGGGCATAAATCTATACCTAAGGATTTCAAATAATAATATGCATGGGGAGAGAGGTTTGGGGGGGGGGGGGGAGACTTATGTGGTGAAATCTTCCAACGTAATACAGTTCAGAAATCCCACATTGGGATACTTACATTGGTTCATGACATGTAGCTTCTCTGCAAGGAAAGAGAGTCCCGGGATGGTTGAAGCTAATGAGTTATTTTTACTGTGGTGTGCTTGTAAGGTGATTCAAGTTAACACTGTCTTTTGGGCGGTTGAGATTCTAGATAGTATGTTTAATAGGAGAAAAGGGGCTATATGCATTGGTGGGATAGTCACTACCTTGACACTTTAGACAAAAGTTTCAATGCTGAAACTTGCAAAATGCAATGAATCCTTGGTAGTGACATGTTAGACATAGCCACTTTGGAAAAAATGCAAATGATCCAGAAAAATGGAGGGTGAATTGTGATGGCTTCAGGCAAGCCTAGTGCTCGAGATGAAAGGCATAAGAGGCCCCGAGTCGATGATGACTCCGATTCTAATTCTTTGAGCCTAAATGAGGATGCTCCAGTTCAAGACAATCAGGAGATAATAAGTAGGATTGAAGCACTTAAAGATAAGGTGGACCGTAATCATGTGCAAGTGCTTAACCAGTTGGAGCTTATTAACAACAACTTGGCTTACATTCTTAGCCTCCATCCTTACGTAGCATCATCTTTGTAGCCTCTACCCCAATAACTTTAGCTTGATACTTGAACAATCTTTATTTTTAATTCTAGTTGTCTTTAATTCATGTATTTAATTAGTACATTATTTTATGGTGTTTATTTTTGTAACTTATATTACTATGTTTTTAATCCATGAAGTTTATTATTTTAAATTTTATCTTTTTTATGAACAATTTACATGTGTTTCAAACAAGGTTCAAAGAATCAATTTGTGCCACACTATGGGATGTTAGAAATGGGTACTATCTAAAATTTTATTCTCTTTTATCATTGATCATTCACATTGGGGACAATGTGAATCCTTAAGTGTGGGGTGCAAATTTGTACTTTTAACCTTTTTCATTTTCGTTTTAAATTTTCTGATGATTAAATTTTCAAATCAATGCTAACCATATTTTCTTGTTTTTCTTTGAATAATAAATTTTGAAAAGTTAGTAGTTATAAGTTTGTGGATAGATAGACCTTGAAATTATTGAAGCATGAAATTGAAAATTTAATATAATTGATATTTATTGTCAAATTTGATGGATTTTTCTTGCAACTATCTTTAACTTGCAAAGAATTGAGCCTTCAGAAGTTGGATACCAACTTAATATTTTCCTTTTGAGTGAGCACCCTTGGTCGAATTGTTACTGGAACTTGCTTAAAAATGCATTTCAAAGCCACGTAAAAATTTTTAGTTAGGCATCAACATGATTAAGGCACCTAGGTATATCCACTTAGCTTAAAAAAGCTAACCCTTATACATCCTTAGTAAGCCAACTTTGAGCCTACCTCATTTTCTCATTTCTTTCTTTTACATAATAACATTAGCCTTAAACCATTTTCTACCAAGTTTTGTTCCTTCATTAAGAGTAAAAGCATTTGAGGAATTAGTAATTTAAGTGATAGTGTCAATTAAGTGTGGAGTTGAATCAAGTGGGTTAAAAGATATAAATAAAATTTTTGAAAAGTACAAATATCTTCATATATCATTGAATCCAAATAGGAATCAATTCATATTCCTATCAAAATAATAATAATAATAATAATAATAATAATAATAATAATAATAATAATAATAATAATAATAATAATAATAATAATTCTCTTATAGCCAAAGTGGAACAAGCTAGGTTTAAGAGGATAACACTCTTCCAAATAGGATAATCAAGCATTAAGAGTAGTGATTATTTGGGAAGTTGTTGTCACATATGTTGCTTCATTCTTTAATTGCTCTTGAATCTAATAAGTGAGCCCACAGTCCCAAAATGTCACACCTTAACCTTAATCTCCATTACAACTAATAAAAGACCTTATGATTGATGCTCAAAGGTAAATGAGTGGAGAAGAGTTGATTCTTAAAGCAAGCCTATAGGAAACTCGGTCATTGGGTTTAAAGAGCGAAAACACTATCCCATTGAAACACTTGATAGATTTAGTGAGAGAGTGCCACTAAGGTATGCATGAAAAGCCATCGAATTGTGTAAGTATTGATTTTGCATAACTCAAAAATGAGTGTGGACATTATGAAAAGGGAAGTCTTGAAGTTATCTTATAAAAGCTTATTTTTCTCATCTTGTTTTGTTGGTTTGACTTTGCTTGGGGACAAGCAAAGGGTTAAGTATCGGGTAATTATTATAATCATGTATATATGTGCTTTCTAGGGTACTTTTAATTGATTTTTAGTTGTTTTCTAAATGATTTGTTCAAGTTGTTCAAAGGATTTTGAATTTTAGGCTGAAGCAAGGGAAGTTGTGAAGATAAGAGATATATAGTGCCATCAGATGAAAAGTTTGTAGAAGAAATAAATAACACGGCCAAGCCAAACTCAATCTTGGTCGTGCCTCTCAAGAAACAAAGAAATAAAAATGGCAGAACTAGACACATGCACCATCTTGGTTGTGTCACTTAAGAGAAAAGAGGTGACTAAAGGCAGAGCTGGACACAGGGAACATCCTTGGGTATGTTCTTGGCCGTGTCACATGACAAGGTCTAAGCAATGTAATCTTGGCCTTATCCTACTCCGAAGAAGCAAGAAATTAGGCAGAGAGGAACACATGCACCGGTCTTGGCAATGTGTATTATCCCAAAGTATACCCTAAAAGTTTTGGAATACTTATTGTTATATTTGAATTAAATGTTATAAGTGTATATGTTTAAGTGGAAAGAGAAAAAGAGATAAGGAGAAGAGTGTATATGTTGTATATATAGAGATATATACAACATATACAAGTCAAAGAAATGGAAGGTCAAAAGAAGATTTAATTATTTTTAAATTAATTGATATGAAAATTAAAGGAAGTGGATGAGGATATTTATGAATATTATATTATTATAATTGCTTGGTTGAGATTTAAAGAGAGTTTGAGTGGTTATGAGATAAGTGAGTGGTTGACTTTCAATTTTCACCTTCTTCTTCCTTTCTTCAAGAGTCGGCCACCATTATCAACCAAGGAAGAGAGAGTTTTGTGATTTCCTAACTCAAGATTGAATGATGTTTCAAGTAATCAAGTTGGAATTCTAAGGATTTTCATCACTTTTGGTAAGTTTTTCACTTGATTCCCTTTTTTTTTTTAAGTTTATGTTTGAGTTTGGTGTTTGATTATTGATGGTATGTGTATATTTGGTTGTGGTGTATTTGAGAGTGTTTAATTTAATTGATTTTGATTTTGGGGTTGGATTGAAGAAAAAGAGTTAGGTTTGTTGGAAGAGCAAGTATTGTGTTTGAGTTGTGTGTATGTGATGGTTGTGAATTGGTGTTTGATGTTTGTTTTGAATTGTTTTGGTGTTTTTGCAAGTTATTATAGTTTATGGGTGTATTTAGTTAAGTTTGTTTGAAGTGGAAAATGGTGGAAGTAAGAGATTTGTTGGTTGTGATATTGTTGTTGCCGGAACCAGGATTTTTGGCCTGACACGCCCATGAGCACGGCAAGGTCTTTAGGCGTGTCAATGGTTCTGTTTTCTGGATGGGTGACATGAGCAGTGACACACCCATGTCACTGAGAGTGTCACAGCTTCTGTATTGTAGTAGCATTGACACAGCTAGTGACACGCCCGTGTCACTGAGCGCGTCATAGCTACTGTGATGTTGGTGGATTGACACGGCCAGTGACATGCCCATGTCACTGAGCGTGTCATAGCTACTGTGTTGAGGGAGGATTGATACGGCCAGTGACACGCCCATGTCACTGAGTGTGTCAAAGCTTCTGTGTTGTGGATTTAGGCCACGGTCATGGACACACCCGTGTTGTTGAGCGTGTCATGTGTAGAGTTTGCCCTAGTTGGTTCTTAACCTTATTATCTCATGTGTATATTTAAGTGAGTGTGTATTATCCCTTTTGGATTAGGTTTTGAAGAGATTGAGTTGCCTTAATCCAAGTGTTGAATAATTCTTGGAAGAGGAGTTTGGTGTTGTGTGAGGTGCTCTTGAGGTAAGTACAAACCCTACATTATTGCATACAATTACATGACTTTGGGACTTAACACATTTGGTTATAAATGTGTTAACTAATTTATTACATTGTTAATACATTTGATTAATGTTATGATTTGCATAATGTGAAAGATATGATGATCATTCAAAATGTATGTCCAATGCAATTGGTTATGTATACTTTAATGATGAGATGTGAAGCCATTGTTGTTGGCTATAATGATGCAAATGAAATAATTGGGGCATGTTTGCCTAGTTTGATTATGAGAAATGAAATGAGGAATGAATTGTGAAAGATATTGATAATGAGATAAATGAATTAATTGTGTGACTAATATGTTATTCAATTTTTAGAGTTCTGGGTTTGGCGGCATGCCTATGAATTGCTGGGCAGGTGAAAAGATCGGGTCGTAAACCGAGCCCAGCTGAAAAATGTGAAATATGATATTTTGGGGTGAAAAGACCGGGTCATAAGCCTCAAAAACTGTAACAGTCTAGCCGGGTTGAGGACCAAGAGATTGGGGCCCTAGGGTCTAGCCGGGTTGAGGTCCAAGAGACTGGGTCTGTTACACTATCCATGGATCGATATATATATCACCTATGGGCTTGATGAATGTGATTATGGACCAAAGCAGTAACTCTGAACTTTGAATAGCATATTAAATTCTTTTGGGCCCATGCTTGTCTTTGTTTCAATGTGAATCATAAATGGTGAAACAATTGAATAAGATAATGAAATGTAATGTTATGAAATACAGCATTTCTGAATATTGTCTCTATTGCGTGAAAGTATGACATTGACATTTGCATTAAAGCATATTGTTATTGTGGTTTGTACTACTAAGCCATTGGCTTAGCGCGATTGTGGTTCGTCGCGCAGGTGACAGGGTAGAACTGGAGAGTTCAGCTAGACCGAGTTGAATTTAGACTTTGAAGTGTTGACTATGGGCTTAAAGATTAGAGACGAACTGCCAAACATGTATAAACTCTATATATTTTGTAAATATTGATTTTGATGTAAATGTATATGTAAATACCGCTACATTTTTCGCTGCCTAATAAATAAATGTTTTATCTAGTATATTTTATAATATAATTTGAATGTTTTAAGTTTTCTTATATTGTTGTTAAATTGAAAGATTGGGTTGTTTAATATAAAACGTGACACTCCTATATCTGATATATGTATATTAGAGATGTGGTTGTATGTAGTGTGCATATAAGGGGTACGAGGGTGTTACATCTGTTTTAGTATCAGAGCCTAGGTTTGAGATTCTCAACCTAGGTCAATTGTAAGAAAAAGAAAATTTTTGATTTTAAAATATGGTTTTTGAATAAGATACATGTTTTGGCATTGGCAGTCACTAATCTTTGATGAGGTATATTCTGCTGTGTTTGCAGATATAGGTAGTGATGGCGTCTCAGTCACGTCAGTCCATAGAAGGTAGTGCTGAGAGTGTAGCTCCTAAAGAGGGTAGAGATGGAGCTAGGGTTGAGAGAGCTGGAGAGGCACCTGCTTCTGTGCCAGAGAGACTAGCTGCTGATGAGGTTCTACCGGTTTGGTTACGGCAAGTGGTAGAATTGTTGAGGCAAGCTCCAGTGCATCAGCCGCCACCACTACTACAGCCACAAGTGCCAGTGAGACATTATGATAAATTGAGAAATTATGGGGCTGAGGATTTCTTTGGTACCACAGACCCTGTAGTAGCTGAGCAGTGGTTGGATAGAGTTCAGAGAGTATTTATTCAGTTGCAAGCCACTCCTGAAGAGAAGTTTGATTATGCTAGATCCTTATTGCAGAAAGATGCTTATGATTGGTGGAAGACAGTTCCACATGCCATGGATGATCCACCGACTTTGTCTTATAGTGATTTTCTGCAGGAGTTTGAGCAGAAATATACTCCGAGTGAGTATAAGGATGCCAAGAAGATGGAATTCTTAAATCTGAGATAGGAGAACCGTACAGTGACAGAGTATGAGATTGAGTATATCCGGTTGAGTCACTATGCCGGTGGGATTATTTCAGATGAGATTGATCGGTGCAGGAGATTTGAGGAGGGATTGAGGCCCTCTATTATGTGTATTGTTGCTGATTCTCGGTACCAAGATTTTTCTCAGTTGGTTGCAGCAGCTAGAAGTGTTGAGAGAGCACAAGGTATTGCAGCAGCTGCTACTGAAGAGGAGACCAGAGTTACCCAGTTTGAGGCAAGGTCTTCGTCCATGAAGAGAGGCTGAGGAAGTTTTATTCCAAGAGTCAGTAGGAGCCAGAGGAAATCAGGTAGGTCAGTTCAGTATCAGAGGTAGAGATCGAGATCTACAGTTTCTGTAGCTAGTGCTCCGACTCTAGTGGTTCAGAGATCTACTCCACTTACATGTGTCCATTATGGTAGGATACATGGGGGTGTTTGTTGGAAGATTGGTGGATCAGCTGTGTGTTTCAGATGTGGATCGCCTGACCATTTCATCAGAGATTGTCCTGAGATACAGGAGCATAGGCAGGCAGTGTAACACCCCTTCCCAACCTACATGTGTAAACCGAGTGGAGGTGCCACACTATCCTAACGTTGCTGCCAATTTACTTCGTCAAATTTTAGTTCCGATTTTTACATAAATTTTGCCATAGTTTCGCCTAGAAATTTGGATTCCAAGTGTCGACAAAACTTGTTTTTTCTGATTTTTGAAAACACTTTACACAGACCAATGTGAATACTATCAAATTTAATACACTCCCAATGAATTCACCTTATACCCTCAACTACAAATCTGCAAGAAGAGTTCACACTTCTAATACAACATAAAGTAAAGGTTTATGATTATTACACACTACTAACATACAATTATAACATAGAAATTCTCTTTTATATTTATTCATATACATGCCACAACTAACTAACTCATAATGGAACTAAAAGATCTACCCCTGAGATTTGCTGTGGTCTGGTCATTGCTTCCCCAAGATTTATCTACTGCTCCGAACCTACGAGTCAAGGAAAACTTAACTCGCTGAGTGTTTTCGCTCAGTGGGTACTTTACCAATAAAAATAAAAGTAGTATAAGAAAGTATTCGAAATCAAAGAAAATAATTAAATCAACAATCAACCCACTTTATACCAATAGAAATCATGATACATTCAGTGTGATATGCTTTCAATAATGTAAAATCATAATTCAAACTCATTGGCATTATATAGTTCCACGAAAAATAATATGTCTTTGATTCAGGCTCTACTAGTATATAGGGAACCATAGTGATAAGGCAGTGGGCCTCCCCACTGTAACATAGGTGGCCCTTACTACCGATATCAGATCACAGGAATGGGCCTCCCCATCCTGGTTAACCAATGGGCCTCCCCATTGGCTTCAGTGGCCTCACCACTGAATAAAATATCATATCACAATAATGAGCAGTACTGCATGCGTTAGTATAGTGCACCATACCCTTATCTACCACTCCCACTATCTAGTAGAGCAAAAAGATTAAAATGATTCAATTTAAGTCTCAACTTCATTTTAGAATGATTCAAGAAATCAATTTAAATTCTCATTGCGCTTTGCCATTTATGCCGCGCACCACTTTCTTTGGTCAAACCGTTTCTCTTTCACATATTTAACATCCACAATAAACACATCAAACATTTCAAAGTATTCCTCAAAAGATCACAAATTGACCAAATGAATAGTGTTGCGGCGAGAAAAATCGGCAACGCAAAATGGCATGACCACATGAATAGTAAAATCTGGGTTTTCGTCAAAATTTCAGTCCACTTCAGTTATGTATTTGACCAAGTAAATGATCTTATTTTTGGCTGAAATTTTACAAAAAACTTATTTCATATGTTGACTAATTGCATGTAAAATTTCGTGGAAAAATTCATTCGTTTGCTGCCCCAAACAATTGCCACAAAAATAGTCCAGAAGCTGTCACTTTGGGACCATTTCGGCCCAAACATTTGAAATGCATAGGATAGTTTATTTTTCTTTTGCAAATCAATATTAAGGCTTCTTTAATAGTAAAGTGAAGATTCAAACACTTCCTTTTAACAATTTTTGCATGTTTAACTCAAATCAAACTAATTAAAGTCCAAACAACTTACCAAATCAACTTTCCAAATTTTCTCAAAACATTGGGTTTCAATTAAATTTTTCAACCCAAATTGCCATAAGAAAACAAGAACATAACTCAAATATTTAATTTAAACTCAATCAATATATTTAAACATCAACTTCAAAACTTTCATAAACCAAAGTTTGTAAGAAAATAGAATTTCTTTTATGGTAAAGCACCAAATCAAAAGTAACTATTCAAAGGTAAAGTACCAAACCTTATTTCTTTAATTCCTCTTAGCTTTTCCTTCTTCTCCTTCCTTAATTCTTTATTTCTCCTTCAATAAATTCAAGATACAACATAAACCTTAGAAATTTAAAATAATAAGTTATCCTCCATTTCTTTTCAACCAAAACCCTAATCCAACCTTATTAAACTTTATACATCTTGATTTTTCCATTTAATCAATTAATCTCATCACTTACTTAAATTTTTTTCAATTCCACATAAAGACTCTAATCTCAAATCTCCCAATAAATATATAAATACCTAAAATTGATACTAAAATTAAAGCCTACATACTTGAAAACCTTAAAACTTACCTTGAAAATCAAACTTGGAAGTCCTTTGGTATTTCCTATTGTGGTCGAAATTTGTAAGTGGAAAAGAGAGAAATTGGTTCTTCATTTCATAATATATATATATATATATATAAGGGAAATGATGATCACCTTATGTGTTGGATAAATCCTTTAAGACCACTTGTCCACCTTTCTCTTTCTTCATTTAATACTCATGCTAAATGGTTACTTTTGATTGGTCAACAAGAGTTTTTTTATAGTTTTCTTTCCCATTACTTCTTCCCACTTGTCCCTCTTCTCATTGGATACCCTAAAGTTGTCCCGTGTTACCCATACGGTCCCGGGCCCACATTACGTTTCGGCGATTAATCGATCATATCTTTTAAACCGTACAGTTCCACGAGTCATACTACATATAGTTTTGATCCTCTCGACCTCTACTTTCTATTTATAAGGTCTATTTTAGGTTTCCAAGTCATTTTGAAAAATTACCGATAGGCCCTCAACTTTTTACAAAATTCCCTTTAGGTCCTTTCCTTGCTCGGGTTTTCTTCCGGCTCTGTTTCTACTGTTGATCATTTCATATATCACCCCTCGTCATCCTCTATGTACTCATTTTTTTATTTCCTACTTTAAATTCATGTATAACTTTAATTGATAATGACCAAAATGCCCCTAGTCAAAATGTCTTCGTTTTTCTTCAACAGGACATTTCCTAGAAAAATCGTTACACATCGTTGCGACCCGATTAATCTCTAGAATATTCTTCTGGGCACTACTAAGAACTTCCGACTCTTAATTTTTAAGTTTACATAGTTACCCCTAACTTTTGAGAAATTTTCACTTAGGTCGTCCTTTTGATATCCCTTCCTGACCTTTCTGTCTTTCTTTATTAATATCTTTTTACTCACAACTCTAAATTAAGTAATTCTTATTCCCACTGAAACTAGACATCCGGGGCTACATTGTGTCAAAATTTCAGGTCGATCCGAGTTATATCTGATTTTTGACGGTCCTTTGAAGTCAAGCCTACTATGCTGTCCTGAGGCAGCTTGCACATTGTCTACTAAATCCATCATATCTTATTCTGTACAACTCTAAATTGAGTAATTTTAAGTTATACATCTAGATAAGACACAAATAAACAATTAAGTATTCTTTGAGACTCTCTAATTTTGTCATTAACTTGGATGAAATTCGAGCTCAAGTTATAAGTTATGTCTATTTCTTACCAATCTGGGATTTGGGATGTTACAGGCAGGTTCTGCAGTTTCTCGACCTAGTGTGAGAGGAGGTCAAAGTGGCAGAGGTATTAGTAGAGGTGGTCGACCTGGGATCAGTCAGAGAGGAGGCTCTACATCCGGAGGCAGTAGCCCAGAAGAGGCTGGGCCATCTCAGAGAGTGTATGTGATGCAGAGGCAGCTGGATGCTTCAGTAGTTATTGTGGGTACAATCTCTTTATTTGGCATTTCAGTTCTTGCTTTAATTGATCTAGGATCTACTCATTCATACATAAGTGCATCTATCTTGCCTGTGTCTGAATTGCATTCAGAGTCCTTAGGATTTGATGTCTTGGTGACAAATCCTTTAGGACATAGTTTTGTGGTGAGTAAGGTGCATCGTGATAATTCAGTTGTGGTGCAAGGTGAGGAGTTTTTGGGTGATTTGATTGAAATCCATTTTAAGGAATATGATTTGATCTTAGGCATGGATTGGTTGTCTAAGCATGGAGCTATGGTAGACTGTCAAAAGAAGAGTGTTACTTGAGAACCAGTGATGGTAGAAGTGTAATGGTATCTAGTGAGTAGAGACAACTTGCATCCTTGTTTGTTTCAGCTGTTGCAGCTAGGAAGTTGATTAAAAAAGGGTGTGATTTATCTTGCTCACATGGTAGATACCAGAATAATAGATTCTCAACTTGATAGTATACCCACAGTTGCTGAATTCCCAGATGTTTTTCCTAAGGAGTTGCCAGGGTTACCCCCTGAGAGAGAGGTTGAATTTGGTATCGATTTGTTGCCTGGTACCACTCCCATCTTTATTACTCCTTATCGAATGGCACCTGCCGAGTTGAGAGAGTTGAAGGTGCAGTTGCAGGAGTTGTTGGATAAAGGGTTTATTCACCCTAGTATTTCTCCGTAGGGAGCTCCTGTTTTGTTTGTAAAGAAAACGGATGGTACTATGAGGTTGTGCATCGATTATAGGCAATTGAATAAAGTGACCATCAAGAATAAGTATCCTCTGCCTAGAATAGATGATCTTTTTTATCAATTGAGGGGAGCAGCAGTTTTCTCCAAGATTGATATGAGATCAGGGTACCATCAGTTGAGGGTTAGAACTGAAGATGTTCCTAAGATAGCTTTCCGCACAAGGTATGGGCATTATGAGTTCTTGGTGATGTTAACGAATGCACCTGCAACTTTTATGGATTTGATGAACAGGGTATTCAGACAATATTTAGATCAGTTTGTGGTGGTTTTTATTGATGACATTTTGGTGCATTCGCGTAATGAAGAGCAACATGACAAGCATTTGCGGATTGTGTTGCAGACCTTGAGAGAGAAGCAATTATATGCTAAGCTATCGAAGTGTGAGTTTTGGCTTGATCAAGTAACTTTTCTGGGTCATGTGGTGCCAGCAGATGGTATAAGAGTTGATTCGAGTAAAGTTGAGGCTATTTTGAATTGGAGTCCACCGAAGTCTGTGACTGAAGTTAGAAGTTTTCTGGGTTTGGCAGGCTATTATCGACGGTTTGTGAAGGGTTTTTCTTTGATAGCTACTCCACTCACCAGATTACTTCGAAAGGGAGTTAGATTTGTGTGGATAGATCAGTGTCAAGCTAGCTTGGAGCAGTTGAAGGAGATATTGACTCAAGCTCCTGTTCTTACTTTGCCTGTGGAAGATAAACCATATGTGATTTACAGTGATGCTTCACATAATGGTTTAGATTGTGTTTTGATGCAGGAGGGTAGAGTTATAGCTTATGCTTCTCGGCAGTTGAAGCCGCATGAGTTAAATTACCCGACGCATGATTTGGAGTTAGCAGCTCTAGTTTTTACTTTGAAGATTTGGCGACGCTACTTGTATGGGGAGAAGTGTTTCATCTATACATATCATAAGAGTTTGAAATATTTGGATGTTCAGAGAGAGCTGAATCTTCGGCAAAGACGGTGGTTAGAATTGATTAAAGAATATGACTGTTTGATTAATTATCATCCTGGTAAGGCAAATGTTGTTGCTGATGCCTTGAGTCGGAAGTCTTTAGCAGGTTTTACTGTTTATTTACTCTCGTTGCTTGCTGAGTTGAGAGCGTTGCATGCTAGTTTTGAATCATGTGATGATGGAGCTTTGTTAGCTCAGTTGCAGTTGGGACCGGTGTTGTTGGATCAGATTAAAGAGGCTCAATTGGCTGATGAGAAAATTCAGAAAGTTGTGTCAGATTGCCAAAATGGGAAGAGCCGAGATTTCCATGTGAGAGGTGTTGGTAGTCTTTGGTACAAAGATAGATTATGTGCTCCTGATAATGCAAAATTGAGAAAGATTATTTTGGAGGAAGTACATCAATCGGTTTTTGCTACGCACCCTGGGAATACCAAGATGTATCATGATTTGAAGCAGCATTATTGGTGGTCAGGTATGAAGATTGACATAGCGGAGTTTGTATCCAAATGTCTCACTTGTCAGAGAGTGAAGGCCGAACATCAAGTTCCAACAGGGTTGCTGCAACCTTTATCAGTGCCTGAATGGAAATGGGAGCGAGTGATAATGGATTTTGTGACTGGTTTGCCGTTGACTCAGAGGAAGCATGATGCCATCTAGGTGATTGTTGATCGATTGACAAAGACAACTCATTTTCTTCTAGTTAGAATGGACTATTCTCTTGAGAAGTAGGCTGAGCTGTATATCAGTGAGATAGTGAAGTTGCATGGAGTTCCAATTTCTATGGTGTCTGATCAAGATCCCCGGTTCACTTTAAGATTTTGGAAAAGTTTACATGGTGCTTTGGGTTCTCGATTGCACTTTAGCACTGCTTTTCATCTGCAGACGGATGGGCAGTCAGAAAGAGTGATACAGATTTTAGAGGACATGTTGAGAAGCTATATCATTGATTTCTCTGGAAATTGGGACAAATTCTTGCCATTGATGGAATTTGCTTATAACAACAGTCATCAATCTAGTATTAGAATGGCACCTTATGAGGCATTGTATGGAAGAAGATGCAGAATGCCTCTGTGTTGGAATGAAGTTGGAGAAGGTAAACTGGTTGGTCCCGATTTGATTAAGGAAACAGAAGAGAAAGTAAAAATAATTCGAAATCGGTTGAAAGCAGCTTCAGATCTGCAGAAATCTTATTCAGATTTGAAGAGGAGAGACATAGAGTTTGATGTTGGAGATAAAGTATTTTTGAAAGTGTCTCCTTGGAAAAAGATTTTGAGATTTAGCCGAAAAAGGAAGCTAAGTCCTCGTTTTATTGGACTTTATGAGGTATTGGAGAGAGTTGGACCAGTTGCTTATCGACTTGCTTTGCCGCATGAGTTGGATAGAATTCAACTGTTTTCTATGCTGCGGAGGTACAGATCAGACCCATCTCATGTTTTGTCGGTTGAATCTATTGAGGTGAGTCCGAATCTGACTTTTTAAGAAGAACCAGTTGCTATTTTGGCATATGAAGTGAAAGAGTTGAGAAATAAGAAAGTGCCACTTGTGAAGGTTCTTTGGAAGAATCATGCAAAGAAAGAGGCAACTTGGGAGAGTGAGCAAGCGATGCGAGATCAGTATCCTCAACTGTTTCAGACTTGAGATCAGGTAATTTCGAGGACAAAATTTCTTTTTAGAGGGGGAGAATTGTAATATCCCAAAGTATACCCTAAAAGTTTTGGAATACTTATTGTTATATTTGAATTAAATGTTATAAGTATATATGTTTAAGTGGAAAGAGAAAAGAGATAAGGAGAAGAGTGTATATGTTGTATATATAGAGATATATACAACATATACAAGTCAAGGAAATGGAAGGTCAAAAGAAGATTTAATTATTTTTAAATTAATTGATATGGAAATTAAAGGAAGTGGATGAGGATATTTATGAATATTATATTATTATAATTGCTTGGTTGAGATTTTAAGAGAGTTTGAGTGGTTATGAGATAAGTGAGTGGTTGACTTTCATTTTTCACCTTCTTCTTCCTTTCTTCAAGAGCCGGCCACCATTATCAACCAAGGAAGAGAGAGTTTTGTGATTTCCTAACTGAAGATTGAAGGATGTTTCAAGTAATCAAGTTGGAATTCTAAGGATTTTCATCACTTTTGATAAGTTTTTCACTTGATTCCCTTGTTTTCTTTTAAGTTTATGTTTTGAGTGTGGTGTTTGATTGTTGATGGTATGTGTATATTTGGTTGTGGTGTATTTGAGAGTGTTTGATTTAATTGATTTTGATTTTGGGGTTGGATTGAAGAGAAAGAGTTAGGCTTGTTGGAAGAGTAAGTGTTGTGTTTGAGTTGTGTGTATGTGATGGTTGTGAATTAGTGTTTGATGTATGTTTTGAATTGTTTTGGTGTTTTTGCAAGTTATTATGGTTTATGAGTGTATTTAATTAAGTTTGTTTGAAGTGGAAAATGGTGGAAGTAAGAGACTTGTTGGTTGTGATGTTGTTGTTGCCGGAATCAGGATTTTTGGCCTGACACACCCATGAGCACGGCCAGGTCTTTGGGCGTGTCAATGGTTCTATTTTCTGGATGGGTGACACGAGCAGTGACACGCCCATGTCACTGAGCATGTCACAGCTTCTGTATTGTAGTAGCATTGACACGGCCAGTGACACGCCCATGTCACTGAGCGTGTCATAGCTACTGTGATGTTGGTGGATTGACACGGCCAGTGACAAGCCCATGTCACTGAGCTTGTCATAGCTACTGTGTTAAGGGAGGATTGACACGGCCAGTGACACGCCCATGTCACTGAGCGTGTCAAAGCTTCTGTGTTGTGGATTTAGGGCACGGTCATGGATACGTCCGTGTTGTTGAGCGTGTCATGTGTAGAGTTTGCCCTAGTTGGTTCTTAACCTTATTATCTCATGTGTATATTTAAGTGAGTGTGTATTATCCCTTTTGGATTAGGTTTTGAAGAGATTGAGTTGCCCTAATCCAAGTGTTGAAGAATTCTTGGAAGAGGAGTTTGGTGTTGTGTGAGGTGCTCTTGAGGTAAGTACAAACCCTACATTATTGCATACAATTACATGACTTTGGAACTTAACACATTTGGTTGTAAATGTGTTAAGTAATTTATTACATTGTTAATACATTTGATTAATGTTATGATTTGCATAATGTGAAAGATATGATGATCATTCAAAATGTATATCCAATGCAATTGGTTATGTATACTTTAATGATGAGATGTGAAGCCATTGTTGTTGGCTATAATGATGCAAATGAAATAATTGGGGCATGTTTGCCTAGTTTGATTATGAGAAATGAAATGAGGAATGAATTGTGAAAGAGATTGATAATGAGATAAATGAATTAATTGTGTGACTAATATGTTATTCAATTTTCAGAGTTCTAGGTTTGGCAGCATGCCTATGAATCGCTGGGCAGGTGAAAAGACCGGGTCGTAAACCGAGCCCAGCTGAAAAATGTGAAATATGATGTTTTTGGGGTGAAAAGCCAGGTCATAAGCCTCAAAAACTGTAACAGTCTAGCCGGGTTAAGGACCAAGAGACTGGGGCCCTTAGGTCTAGCCAGGTTGAGGTCCAAGAGACTGGGTCTGTTACACTATCCATGGATATATATATATATCGCCTACGGGCTTGATGAATGTGATTATGGACCAAAGCAGTAACTCTAAACTTTGAATAGCATATTAAATTCTTTTGGGCCCATGCTTGTCTTTGTTTCAATGTGAATCATAAATGGTGAAATAATTGAATAAGATAATGAAATGTAATGTTATGAAATACAACATTTCTGAATATTGTCTCTATTGCATGAAAGTATGACATTGACATTTCCATTAAAGCATATTGTTATTGTCGTTCGTCGCGCAGGTGACAGGGTAGAACCGGAGAGTTCAGCTAGACCGAGTTGAGTCTAGACTTTGAAGTGCTGACTGTGGGCTTAAAGATCAGAGATAAACTGCCAAACATGTATAAACTTTATATATTTTGTAAATATTGATTTTGATGTAAATGTATATGTAAATACCGCTACATTTTCTAATGCCTAATAAATAAATGTTTTATCTAGTATATTTTATAATATAATTTGAATGTTTTAAGTTTTCTTATATTGTTGTTAAATTGAAAGATTGGGTTGTTTAATATAAACCGTGACACTCCTGTATATGATATACGTATATTACAGATGTGGTTGAATGTAGTGTGCGTATATGGGGTACGGGGGTGTTACACAATGTCTCTGGCCGTGCCCCATCACTCGGCCAAGACAACTTGGTCTTGGCGTGTTACACTCAAGAAATGTAAACTTTTTAATTTGGCAATAAGGACATGCCCATCCATCAAGGAGAGATGGCTCGACAGGATAGGAGATATGGGGTATTATTATAATGAAAAAGGAGATGGAACATGGGAGTTAGTGGAGACAAATGGTAATGGTAGAGAAAAGTAAGTGGTTTTTTAATTGAAAAAAGAGATAAGCTTTTGAAAGACACAAGCAAGACACATGACCAAGACTTCATCTTGGAAGTAAGGGTCTTTAGCAAGCCATTTTGGAGGACACTATTGAGAGATCATCTAACTCAAGTGGAGCTAGGAAGAGCAAGCTAAACTCATCTTCAAAATGGGTTTTTAATCCCTTCAATTTATTCAATTTTCAGAATTTGATTGTGAAATACATTAATATTTCAATGAGGTTTTGTAATTTGAATTCTATTAAAATGGATGTATATGTTGATTTGACAATGAGCTAAACTATTTATGCCTATGATTTGTAATAGATTTGATGAAATGATTTAATTCAATAAATTCCATTAATATGCCTTGTCATATTTTGATTTGCATTAGAATGAATGTTAGGTTGATAAATTGGTCACCTATTAATATCTAGATATTGAATGAAGAACTGAGAGGTGAAATTTAATATTGAAACTATGCATTCAACAACCCTAAGAGTGAATTAGAAATATAAGTTCTAGGGTTTACTTAATTTGCAAGATAAAAATAGTTGGATTTTATTAATTCATGAATGTGAGAATTAATGAATTAATGATATCTAATTAATCTTAAGGAAGAAATTAAGTCATAAGGTTATGTTAATGGATAATTGAGAATTGGACTTTGATCAAATCGATCTATAAATCCTAGGTACCCTTCCAAGAATTAAACCAATCCTAAGTATACCGATAATTGTTCACTTGAAATTTTACTTTTATTATGATTTCGACAACATTGCAAACATCACACACTTATTCTTTTATTTCAATCAAACTATTACGAATAACACTTTCCTTATGAGACGACCTTGGAGCAACCACCATTACTATAATAACCTCATATACTTGCGAGTGTCGGTTTTAGTAGTGTTAAGTAGAGCGCAACATTATGGCATGTTGGACAAGATAGAATGAATAGACTTGTTCATGATGGTCTACTAGGATCAAACACAAAATTTGTATTGCCCACTTGTGAATTTGTTTACAAGGAAAAAAAAACTAGAAAACCATTTGGAAAAGGCACAAGAGCTGAATTTCCTTTGCAACTTATGCACTCAAATATTTGTTGACCAATGAGCATTAAAGCAAGGCATGGTGCTTCATATTTTATTACCTTTATAGATGACTACACTCAATACGGTCATGTCTATTTGATAAATCACAAATTTGAAGCATTAGATTGCTATATTAAATATTTAAATGAAGTTGAGAATCAATTAGATAAGAAAGTAAAAGTTTTAAGGATTGATCGAGGAAGAGAGTACCTCTCTGAACAATTTAAGAAATTATGTGAAGATAAAGGTATTATGAGGCAATTGACTACTCCTAAAACTCCACAGTAAAATGGTGTTGCCGAGAAATGAAATAGAATCTTGCTTGAAATGGTTAGGTCAATGATGGCGTAAGCTAATCTACCAATACAATTTTGGGGGTGATTCTTTATTAACTACTACCTATGTACTAAATCGTGTTCCTTTTAAGTCTGTTTCTTCTACACCTTATGCATTATGGTCGGGTAGAAAACCAAACCTGAATGAGTTGCATCCTTTGGGATCCGCAACATACATTCATGAAACTTCCAATAAATTTGGTAAACTAGGACCAAGAGGGAAGAAATGTATCTTTATATGATACTCTGAACATTTAAAAGGTTATGTATTCATTGGTGAGGATACTTATGGAAGGATAATAGAGATTGAGTCCTTAGATGTCACCTTCCTTAAAGATACTTTTCCATTCAAGGATGACGTAGACAAAGATTTTCATCTATATGAGATGAAAGAACAAGATAAAACTATTTCAAGTCAACCAATAATTGTACCTAGTCATGTTCTTGACAGTGGGAGCATACCAAATTTGCTTCATCTATCTCAATTGAGTGGGAGAGATGAGGATAAGTCTGATCCAATTTTGATTGGTGAAGAAATAATCCTCAATTATGAAGGAGTAAATGTTCAAAAGCTTCTAAAAGAAATTTTCCAATAGAAAATGAAGTTTATATAGTTACTCCCAATGATGATGAACAACCTAAAATAGTGAAAGTAGCACTTGAGTGTCCTGCAAAAGAAAAGTGGAAAGATGCATTAGAAGAGGAAATGAAATCTATAAAGGTAAATCAAGTTTGGGATTTGGTTGATTTACCACCTAGACGAAAAGCAATTAGGAACAAATGGATTCTTAAGATAAAATGTAAGGCAGATGGATCCATTGACAGATATAAAATCGCTTAGTGGTGAAGGATTATACTCAACAAGAGGGTATAGACTAAGCAGAAATGTTTTCACCAGTTGTAAGGTTTACCTCCATTCACCTAATTCTAGCTATCGTGGCACATTTAGATTTAGAATTGCACCAAATGGATGTGAAAATAGCTTTTCTCAATGGTGACCTAGAAGAAGAAATTTACATGGAACAACCTGTAGGTTTCGTTATCAAAGGCCAAGAGCGCAAAGTATGCTAGCTTAAAAGATTTATATAAGGCCTAAAACAATCATCCAGGTAGTGGTATCTTCGTTTTCATAAAGCTATCTTGTCTTATGATTTCAAGATGATTGATGAGGATCATTGTATTTATGTCAAAAGATTTATGACAAATTTGCAATTATATCTCTTTATGTTGATGACATTTTGATAGCTAGAAATGACAAGGAGTTTGTTATGATCATCAAAAGATGGTTATCCACTAATTTTAATATGAAAGATATGGGTGAAGCAGAATACATATTGGGAGTAAAAATTAAAAGAGATCGTTCAAAGAAACTTTTGGCTTTATCACAAGAGAATTATATTCAAAAGATTCTTGAACGTTTTCATATGAGTAGTTGCAAACTCGTAGATACTCCAATGTCAAAAGGAGAGGCTTTAAGTCTTAATATATGCCCTCAAAATCCACAAGAAAAAATAGAAATGTCCACTGTACCATATTCTAGATATGTTGGAAGTCTTATGTATGCTATATTATGTACTCGCCTAGATATTTGTTTTGTTGTTGGCCTAGTTAGTCGGTATCAATCTAATCCTAGAAAAGAGCATTGGAAAGCTGTGAAAAGGATATTAAGATATCTCAAAGGCACTATGGATTATTGCTTATGTTATCAAGGTCAGATTTGCATCTAGTTGGTTATTCATATGCTGATTAGGGAGGAGACCTAGATCAGTGCAAATTCAGTTCAAGATTTACCTTCTTACTTAATAAAGGCATTATATCTTGGAGTAGTAAGAAGCAAACTTACATAGCTTTATCAATAATGGAAGCTAAATTTATAGCATGTTAAGTTGTTGTGAAGGAAGTTGTTTGGTTAAGAAGATTCTTTATGAGTTTGGGAGTTCAAAAATGATCATGCAGCTATTACAATCTTTTGTGATAACCAAGCAGAAATAACTTTCACAAAAGATCTCAAATTTCATAGTAGAACCAAACACATTGATACTAAATATAACTACATTAGAGACATTATAGCTAAAAGTGAAATAGTTATAAGATATGTATCTACATATCACATGGTAGCTAATCCCCTTACAAAGCCTATTCCGATAGATGTTTTCCTTACCCATGTGAATTCATTTAGATTGCGTAGAATATAAAATATTGTTGAGTATGTATGTCATACTATTTTGAATAAATACAAGTAACTATTACATTTTGTTAATTAATTATTAATTATTATGTTCGTGACACATATATATCACTTATACAATTATTGAAAACTCAACAAAAGATGTCATTTGGGTTTTTTATTGGCTCACTCACACGAGTAATTGCCTCTAGCGCTTGAATAGAGAGTTGAGATGAGATAATGTTAGGATTATCACCTCATAAGAAATGAGATAAAGTTGTATTTATGAATAACAACTCATCTAGATTGCCCATAACCAAATAACATATGATAAGCTAGAAGTGAGTTCTTAGTTACTACTTGCCAATTAGAAGAGAACTTGGAGAACTCAAGTTAGGTGCTAGGTAGCGATTGAACTTAGATATGTACAATGTTTCAAAGTGACATAAAAGAAACATAGACATTGTAAAATATGATTCATACCATGCGTGCTTTTTCGACCAAGAAGGTAGTGGGAGAATGGATCCCTGCTTCTTCACTATGTGAGACCTCAAGGTTAAAAATGTTTCCTCATAATAGTATCCTTATACTTTTTATTGTTGTTTGTTATTTGTACTGAGTGTTTGCTATCTTAGCATGTTACCTATGATTATGGATGATTCAATCTATGGAACATGACTAGAAAAGCAGCTAAGTGCAAATTATGAACTCCGAATGAAAAAGAAAGACTTTATCGGATGCGTCCATTGGCCGGCCAATCTCATCGCTTGAAAGTAGTTTGACTTGATTATGGATACATACTGTTTATCATGTTTTTGAGGGATTATAGATGTCATGTTGAAGAGACAAGTCTAGGATACTGTGAGTATTATGAATTACTAACTTTATATTCTTATTTAGGTTGAAGCTACTATGTTATTCCTAACAGATGCATAACATAAGCTCCAAAAATTTAGGTTTACTCGTTAGGTCGCACGATCTATTTAATAGTATGAAAATGTTGTATGGATTATAAAATGTAATGTTTAAAATTTTAGATACTAAACTTTTAATTTAATATTGATAATTAATAGTGAATTATGATATAAGTGGTATGGATAAGTGATGTAAATAGTGGATCTCAAAAATTTACCGAAGAAATTATTTATTTTTATGGTTTTATGATATTTAAAATAGAATTAGAATCAAAGGATAAGAAAGCAGGTGCATCATAACTAAGATGAGATTGGCCACAATAGATTAAGTCATATATATATGTGAATGTGACAGGTGCGTTATGTAGAAGTTTCTCCTTCCTTCTCTTTTCATCATTCACGTTCATCACCACCTTCACCATCAAAACTCTTTTTTTCTTCCTTCTTTCCAAGATTTTAATTAAAACTTAAGATAAGATCACATCTAGATATAAGTTTTTAGAAGATTAAATTGAAAAAGTTGAGATTATCAACAAGTGATTAGAGAAAAAAGAAGAGTTTGAAGAGGTATGTGCTTATGTATTTTAATTTGTAACTATTTGAATTTCTGTGAGTTTGAATGTTTGAATTGATTGATTAAGTCATTTATAATGAATTATTTCTTGAAAATATTGATTAAATGGATTGATGAGTGAAAAGAGGATCAAAAGAACTTATATGTGGTGAGTGTGATTCTTAATTCAATCTTTATAAGAATTGGGTAGTTTGATATTGTTTTAACCATAAATGATGATTGAAGGCTTGACTAATTGAAGTTTGAGTAAGGTGTTAGATTTAAACTCTTTTTATGTAAAAAAAAAATATAGATTTGATTCATTTTTATCATGGGTTTTGAATACATTGAGTTAAAATGGTTAAGTATGCGAAATGCAAAATTTTTGCCTGACATAGGCAGTGACACGCCCATGTCACCGGGCATATCGTAACTACTGTATTGCAAAATAAATGACACGCTCAGTGACATGCCCATGTCACTGGGCGTGTCAAAGCTACTATGAAATGAGCAAAAGACACGTCTAGTAACACGCCCATGTCATTAGGCATGTCACTTGAAAAAATTTGCCCAAAATGACTCTTTTTCTTGTCTTTTTAAATGACTATAAGGTCTTAAGATGTAAAGAATATTTGAAATTAATCCTAACAAATAGTGTGATAAATTTATTTTGAATATATGATAAATATGTGTGATACTAAGTGTTGATCAAAGAATTATTTCATTATAGTGCTATACATAATTTAATGTTAGTTAAAAACTAATGAATTGCCCAAAACATACTGATTTTAGATCTAGATTGGGATCAATGGCTAGCCAAAGGGAGGATATCCAAAGTGATAGTGGGCACTCTATGCCATCAATACACTTTGTGTCATCATATTCAGTGGGCATTCGTGCCATAGTGTACCATTGGCCAAAATTCTATATAGTAGGTATTAAATTTCTATCAGTGACCCGTAATCCAAATCTAGAATCTGAGTTCAGTGTGTATAGGCATAATTAAAGTAGTTATCTATATTGAAAATAATGTGTTATATAGTTATCGATAAATTAATCAATTCTGAATTTAATTGTGTTTAGTATTTCAATTTTCAATGAATTTATTAATTTCTTTATTTAACATTCCAAAAGTAATACTTTTTATTGTTTCTAAATTATTTAATGTTTAGATCTCTTTTCTTTAAATTTTCTTGCATATTATAAATACATAAGTACCACTAAGCTTTGCTTAGCATGTTAGAATTTTTTTCTGACGTGCAGATCAAACAAGGAGAGTTGAGACCACAGAGTGAGAGATATATGTTTCTGATCAACTGCATCACTAAGGTTCAATGAACAATATTATAAATATTTTATTCTATATAGTTCACATTGTAATACTTTATAATTTTGTATGACAGTTGTACAAATTTGAGAGTAGTTTGAGAATTTTATAATAATGTAAGTTATCATTAAGAGTTCTTTATAAATTAATAGATATATGTGTGTGCTATAGAAAGCTTAACAACTGCATTAATGCTTAAAAGTATTTTGACTTTATTTCTTTAATACATACATAGACACATATAGAACAATTGTGAATGTTAGGTGACATCTCCTATATAGGTAAGTGTATGGGCTATGTAGGGGGTGACATTTAGTGGTATCAGAGCAGGTTTAGATGGTTCTAAGTTATGGATTAAAAGAAAAGAGAAGTACAACTGTCATTGCTATGCAAACTATATAATTGAATAATATTTGATGCAGTTGATTTTTAATGTTTAAAGGTATAAGATGGCCTCTGAATCCCGTCAAGGTGCTGAGGAACAAGCTGCATCCTCACATAGTCAAGCTAGTATGGAAAATCAGCAGCCATCGGAATCTTTTGAGGAACAAATTCCATTAGATCCCCAATTTGTGAGAAATATGGGGAAAGTTCTCATGAAAATTGTAAGAGTTGCTCCTCTTGCACAACCTCCACCGCTAGTGCCCCAAAGATCTGCATTGGAGAGAATTAGAAAATTGGGAGCAGAAGATTTTAAAGCTTGTGATACTGACGAGTCTTCAGTAGCAGAGTATTGGATGGAGAGGATTATGAGATTTTTTGATATTCTGTATTGTACTGATGAGGAAAGATTAGAGTGTGCAGTTTCCTTGTTGCAAGAACAAGCTTATGCCTAGTGGGATACAAAGCAGAAAGGTGTACCCGCAGGTAGACTTACTTGGGCATTTTTCCAAGAAGAATTTAAAAAGGAATATATTAGTGAGATTTATTTAGAGGAAAAGTGTCGAGAGTTTTTGTATCTTAAGCAAAGACAATCATTTGTGTCTGAATATGAGAGGCAATTTGTTCACCTCAGCAAATATTTTTCAGAGTTAGTTGTATCTGAGGAAGAGAAGTGTAAGTGATTTGAACAATGTTTGAACAGTCAAATTCGGGTATATTTAGTAGCAATGAGGATTAAAGAGTTTTTCACTCTTGTTAATGTGGCAGTCGCTATAGAAAATGAGATTAAACAAGAGCAGGGAAGAAAACAATGATTAAAGAAGGGATTTTCTAGTGAACAACAACAAGGTGGCCAGAAAAGACAAAGAAATATTCAAGTCCAAACTCAGGGGTTTGGTAGAGGAAGTGGAGCTAGTTTTCAGAAATCTAGAGGTGGTGGGTTTGGAGTGGCTACAGGCTCATCTTCAAGGGTTGTTACTACATCTTGTCAATATTGCGGTAAGGGCTATGCAAGTGAAGATTGTTGGTATCAAAAGGGGGCTTGTTTGAAATGTGGTTCTTTGGAGCATAAAATTAGAGATTGTCCAACGATAAAAGAATTAGAAGTTGTTGAAGGACAGAGCTCTATACAGAGGTCTCAGTCAAGTCGTAAGACAGGTAGAGGTGATCGACCTAGTGTTAGTCAGCATAGAGGATATGAAATAGTGGATAGACCTCAGACTCAAGGCAGTTCTCCAGCTAGGGCTTATGCCATGAAAGCTATGGAGGACCGGGATGCTCTTGATGTTGTAGTTGGTAAATTTTCTTTACTTGGTCTTGATATGTATGCATTGTTAGATTCTGGTTCTACACATTCTTATTTTTGTACAACTATAGCTTTAGGGAAGAAAATGTGTGTTGATAAACTTGATTATGAGATAGAAGTTACAAATCCCTTAGGCCATAGTGTGAAGGTAAATAGAGTATATCGAAATTGTCCACTTAGAGTTCATGATGTAGAGCTTTCTGCTGATTTGATTGAACTACCATTCCATTACTTTTATGTAATCTTGGGAATGGATTGGTTGTCCTGACATCAAGCAGTTATGGACTGCTATAGTAAAGTTGTAACTTTTAAGATTCCGGGTTATGGTAAAATTGTAGTTCGAGGAGAAAAATAATTTTATCCTTCTAGTTTGATTTCTGCAGCTAAAGCTAGAAGGTTGATTAGGAAGAGTTGTGAAGCTTATCTTGCTTATGTGAATGATACACGATATTCAAGCAAGGTTTTGGGAGACATACCTACAATGAGTGAGTTTTCGGATATTTTTTTGGAAGAATTACTTGGAATACGACCAGAGAGAGAGCTAGAATTTGTTATTGATGTAGTTCTAGGTACAACACCAATTTCTATTCCACCTTATAGAATGGCACCTCCGGAATTAAAAGAATTAAAGGTGCAACTCCAAGAATTGCTTGATAAAGGATTTATAAGACCTAGTGTGTCACCTTGGGGCACACCAATTTTGTTTGTGAAGAAGAAGGATGGTACCTTAAGATTATGTATAGATTATCGACAGTTGAATAAAGTGACTATTAAGAATAAGTACCCATTATCTAGGATTGATGACTTGTTTAATTAGTGGAGAGGAGCGGGTGTTTTCTCTAAAATTGATCTTAAATCGGGTTATTATCAGATGAAAATTAAAGAAGTAGATATTCTAAAGACAGCTTTTAGAACTCGATATGGACATTATGAATTTTTAGTTATGCCCTTTGGTTTAACTAATGCTCCAGTAGCCTTTGTGGACTTGATGAATCGAGTCTTTAAACCCTATTTAGACCATTTTGTAGTTATTTTTATTGATGATATATTGGTTTATTCTAGAAATAGAGAGGAGCATAATAAGCATTTGAGAATTGTACTACAGACACTAAGGGAGAATCAATTGTACACTAAATTATCGAAGTGTGATTTTTGGTTGTCGGAAGTGGCATTTCTAGGTCATGTAGTGTTAGCTAATGGTATTCATATGGATCCAAGTAAAATTGAGACTATTTTGAATTGGCAGCCACCAAAAAATATAACAGAAGTCCAGAGTTTCCTTGGGTTGGCTAGATATTATAGAAGATTTGTGTAAGGGTTTTAGAAGATAGCACTTCCTTTAACTAAGCTCCTTAGAAAAGAAATTAAATTTGAGTGGAATGCTCAGTGTCAGGCTGGTTTTGAATAATTGAAAGCTACATTGACTGAAGTGCCTATCTTGACATAACCGACTCCAGGTAAAGACTATGTTATTTATAGTGAAGCTTCTCATCAGGGACTTGGTTGTGTATTGATGCAAGAGGTTAAGGTAATTTCTTATGCTTCTAGGCAATTAAAATCTCATGAATTAAATTACCCTTCACATGATTTAGAGTTTACTATTGTATTTGCTCTTAAAATCTAGCGACATTACTTGTATGGTGAAAGGTGTTATATTTTCACTGATCATAAAAGTTTGAAATGCTTGCCAGCACAAAAAGAACTAAACTTAAGGCAGAGAAGATGGATGGAATTGATTAAGGATTATGATTGTATCATCGACTATCATCCTGGGAAAGCTAATATGGTAGCTGATGCTTTAAGTCAAAAGACTTTAGCAGGTATGTTGTATACAAAATATTTTAGCATTATATATATAAATTAAATAAACTAAATGATACATATGTTATATTAGCAGAATTGAGAGTTGAACTAACCATTAGGCAAAAAGTGATAGAAGCTTAGAAACAAAATAAAAAATTGTTAGAACTTTTGAAACAAGTGCATAAAGGGGAAAAGCCAGATTATGTTGCGTCAAAAGATGGTGGAGTGTATTATAGAGATCGATTGTGTGTACCTGATGTGAAGGAACTAAAGGAGTGTATTCTTGGTGAAGCTCACTATACTTTGTATACTGTACATCCCGAAAGCAATAAGATGTACCAGAATTTGAAATCTCATTATCAGTGGCCTGATATGAAAAGAGATATTACTGAATATGTGACTCGATGTTTATGTCAACAAGTCAAAGTAAAACATTAAGTTCCATCGGGTCTTTTGTAACCTATATCAATACCAGAATGGAAGTGGGATAGAATCACCATGGATTTTGTGACTGGTCTTCCAAACACCCAAAAGAAGAATGATACAATTTGGGTAATTATTGAATGATTAACCAAATCAACTCATTTTCTTCCCATTCGAGTTGACTATTCAATGAATAGACTTGCAAAGTTGTATGTTAATGAGATAGTTAGGCTTCATGGAGTACCAATGTCTATTATTTCATATCGAGACACTCACTTTACTTTACGATTTTGGAAAAGTTTTTAGAAAGCATTGGGTACTCGACTTCATTTTAGTACTGCATTTTATCCATAAACAGATGGTCAATCAGAAAGCGTGATACAAATACTTGAAGACATGCTTAGAAGTTGTGTAATTAATTTTGAAGGTAGCTGGGATAAATATCTACCTTTAGTAGAATTTGCTTATAACAACAGTTATCAAATGAGTATTGGAATGGCTCCATATGAGGCACTCTATGGAAGGAAGTGTAGAACTCCATTGTGTTGGGTGAAATTGAATGAGAGCAAACTTGTGGGACCTGATCTCATAAAACAAACCGAAGAAAAAATAAAGCTTATAAAGGATCGATTACAAATTGCAATGGATAAACAAAAATCTTATGCAGATTTAAAACGGCGTGATATTGAATATAGTGTGGGGGATAAGGTATTTTTGAAAGTATCACCATGGAAGAAAGTTCTTCGCTTTGGAAAGAAAGGTAAATTAAGTCCTAGGTTTATTGGACCATATGAAATGTAATATCCCAAACTATACCCTAATATTTTTGGAATGTTTATTGTTAAAATTGGATTTAATGATTTAAAGTATATATATGATTAAGAGGAAAAGAGGAGTGTGTATATGTTGTATATATGAAGATATATACAACATATACAAGTCAATGGGTTGATTTAGTCAAATGAGATATTTAATTATATTTGGATTATTTTATAAATGGAAATTAAATTAAGTGGAAGATGATATTTATATATTTTATTATTATAATTGCTTGGTGGATATTAAAAGAAGGCTTTAGTGGTTAAGAGAAGAGTTGAGTGGGTTGACTTTCATCTTCATCTTCTTTCTTCTTTGTTTTGGCTGGCCATCTCCATAACAAGAAGGAAAGAAAGATTTTGTTTTTCCTCACTCAAGATTGAAGGGTGTTTCAAGTGATCAAGTTGGAATTCTAAGGGTTTTCATCACTTTTGGTAAGTTTTCATCTTGATTCTATGGTTTTTCTTTTGAGTTTATGAATTGAGGTTGTTAATTGGTTGTTGATGATATGTGTATGGCTATTTTGATGAGTTTGGGTGTAATATCCTCATATATGCTCTAGAAGTTTTGATTATGTTATTGTTATTGTTGTTGTTGTTATATTGGATTGTATATATGTGTTAATTGCAAGAGAAAAGAAATTGGGAAAGAAAATAGGGTTTAGAGAGAATGGTATATGTTGTGTATATGATGATATATATAACATATAAATTGGTCAAATGAAGAGTTAAGGGGGTAGAGATATTTATTTGGTTATTGGTGAAATGACTATTAAGGGCATTGGATTAAAAAGAAAGCTAGAACAAATGATAAAAGGGTGTTTTGGTAATTGTTTGAATTGGAACACTTGGTGGAGATTAAAAGAAGAGTTGACTTTATTTTTGTGGTTCATTTCTTCTTTCTTCTTTGTGTGGCCGGCTCCTTCATAGACAAAGGAAAACAAGAGACAAAGTGAAGATCTTGATGTGTTAAGCTCAAATTGATGGAAGATTGAAGTGATCTAGTGGATGATACAAGAAGTCTTATAACTTTGGTAAGTTCTCTTGTGATCTTTGTGTTTATTTGAAATGATATTTGAGTTTGATAGATTTTTAAGAGTGTGTTGGTTGATTTTGAGATGTGAGAAGTGTTTGAGTGTTTGAGTGATTGGATGATGGATGTTGAGTATGGATTGAAGAAAAGTGTAAGTGGTTGGAAGAGATGATGTTGTATATGTGGTGAGGATTTTGAGATGATTTTGTGTTTTGTGCTTGATGTGTGTTTGGCTTGTTTTGGTGTGTTGCAAGTTTTAGATGAGTTTTGAGTATGTTTTGTTAAGATGGTGTGAAGTGGATGTTGTTGGATAAAAGTGTTTTGTTGAGTGTTTGGTTGTTTTGGTCGGAATCTTGATTTGTGGCCGGACACGCCCATGAGCACGTCCAGGGTCTTTAGGCGTGTCAATTGTGTTGGAGGCAGTAGGTTTGACACGACCAGTAGCACGCCCGTGTTATTGAGCGTGTCATAGCTACTGTGAGATTTGAGAATTTACACGCCCAGGAACACGCCCATGTTGTTGAGCGTGTAAATACTTCTGTGTTGTGGAGTTAGGGCACGGTCATGGACACGCCCGTGTGGGTGAGCGTGTCAGGGTTAGGGTTTGCCCTAATTAATTCCTAATTGGATTATCTCTTGTGTATCCCTAAACAAGTATATGCTATTACTTTTGATTTAGGTCTTGAAGATAGTGATTAATCATTGATTTAAGAGGTAGAAGGATCTTGAACAAGGAAGTGTTAAGAGTGGTGTGATTTGTTTTTGAGGTAAGTACAAAACCTATATGATTGTGTGTAAGTTCAAATGTGGCATTATTACATTGTTAATTTATTTGAACAATGTGTATTGTTATGTTTATATCAATGATGATATATATATATATGAATAATGTGAATGACATGATGATGCAAATGAATGTGTTTATGAAAGATTGAAATGTTATGTTGTGAATTGAGATGAAATGGAATATAGAGCCATTGTGATTGGCTATGATGATATAATTGAATGATGTATGGCATGTTTGCCTAATTGATGAGAAAGATTGAGAAAGAGTTTGATAAAGAGAATAATGAAATAAGTGTATGCTTAATATGATATTCAGTTTCAGAGTTCTGGTTTTTGGAGGCATGCCTATTTAATGAAAGGTAACAGTCTTGCCGGGTTGAGGATCTCTTCAAATTGAGTTGAATTGAGGTCCAAGAGACTGGGTCTGTTACACTATGATAATTGATATTATGAGATATTTGATTTGTAACAGTCTTGCCGGGTTGAGGATATCCTCGAGTTAGATGAGTTGATGATCCAAGAGACCGGGTCTGTTACGCTATCCATGGATAGAGATATATATATGTATATGTTGCCTACGGGCTTGATAATGGTGTTTATGAACCAAAGCAGTAACTCTGAATTCTGAATATCGTATTAAGTACTTGATGGGCCCATAGGTGTCTAGGTTTTATGTATAACATAAATGTTGTTCTAATGTAATGAAATGTTAATATTACTTATAAGATGAAACGGACTATTCACGGAATATTGTTTGTTGAGTATGATCTTTACTAATTGTGTGTGTATCATTGATGTTGATTTATTAATACAAATGTAAAACATTGCATTGCACTAAAGCATAACATTAGCATGAATTGTCTTACTAAGCCCTTGGCTTAGCGCGATAGTGTTTAATCGCGCAGGTGATAGAGTTGAACCCGAGAGCTCTTCGAGACCGAGTGAAAGTAGACGTTGAAGAGTTGATTTTGGGAACTTAAAGATCAGAGAAGAATTGCCAATCATGTATAACTCTTTTATATTTTGTAAATATATGTATAATTGTAAATACGTATTCAAATGCCTTCATATATGTAAATGTTTTCTATATTCCGCTGCGTAATATTTAAATGTATGTATATATATCTAATATGTTTTGTTTATAAGTAAATGATTTACTTTTCTATAATATATAACGATAAGGGTATTGTATCAAGTTTAAAATGTTTTGAATGTTAAGAAAATCCGTAGCATTCCTATATTCGATACATGTATACTACATTGTGGTGTATGTAGTGTGTATGTATTGGGTGTGGGGGTGTTACAATTGTTTTGGTATCAGAGCCTAGGTTTGAGATTCTCAACCTAGGTAAAATGTAAGAAAAAGACTATTTTGATTTTAAAAAGTGGTACCAGTGAGGCACTATGATAAACTAAGGAAGTATGGAGCGGAGGATTTCCTTGGTACTACTGATCCAGCTGTAGCAGAACAGTGGCTTGACAAAGTACAGAGGATCTTTATTCAGTTGCAAGCCACCCCAGAGGAAAAGTTTGAATATGCAAGATCATTACTACAGAAGGATGCATACGACTGGTGGAGGACAGTGCCCCATTCTATGGATGATCCACCAATCTTGTCATATGCGGATTTTCTGAGAGAGTTTGAGTTGAAGTATACTCCTAGGGAGTACAAAGACATGAAGAAGATGGAGTTCTTAAGCTTGAAGCAAGATAGCAAGACTGTAACTGAGTATGAGGTTGAGTTTATTCGATTGAGCCAGTATGCTGGGGGCATTATAGCTGATGAGATAGATAGATACAGGAGATTTGAGGAGGGATTGAGGCCCTCTATCATGTGTCTAGTGGCTGGATCTAGATATCATGATTTTTCCCAGCTTGTGGCAGCAGCTCGAAGTGTAGAGCGAGCTCAAGTTATTGCAGCTGCTTCAGAGGAAGAGGTTAGGGTTAGGAGGCCCCAGTTTGAGGCAGGGTCTTCTTCTGTTAAGAGAGGTAAAGGAAGCTTTGTTCCTAGAGTTAGTAGGAGTCAGAGGTCAGCTGGTAGGTCAGTGCAGTTTCAGAGACAGAGATTTAGACCTACAGCTTCAGTGGCGAGTGCTCCGACCCCAGTGACTCAGAGATCCGCTCTACCTGTGTGTGCTCAGTGTGGTGGATCACATAGGGGTGCTTGTTGGAGGTATAGTGGGTCAGCTGTGTGCTTCAGATGTGGATCTCCTGAGCATTTTATTAGAGATTGTCCAGAGAGACAGGAGCGGATGTCAGTTGATACTGCAGCTTCTCGACCTAGTGTGAGGGGAGGTCGAGCAGGCAGAGGTAGCAGCCGGGGAGGCAGATCTGGGTTCAGTGCTAGAGGAGGTGCTACATCTAGGGAGAGTAGACCAGAGGAGGTTGGATCTTCCCAGAGGATGTATGTTATGCAGAGGCAGCCAGATGCATCGGCAGTCATAGCTGGTACTTTTTCTTTATTTGATACTTCAGTGCTTGCTTTGATTGATCCGGGTTCCACACATTCTTATATTAGTGCATCTGTTTTGCCTGTGTCTGATATGCATGCTGAGTCCTTAGGATTTGATGTGTTGGTGACAAATCCGTTAGGGCATAGTGTGATTGTGAGTAAGGTGCACCGAGATAGTGCAGTGAGGGTGCAAGGTGAGGAGTTCCTTGGAGATTTGATTGAGATGCCATTTAAGGAATATGATGTGATTCTAGGTATGGACTGGCTATCTAGACATGGGACTGTGGTGGATTGTAAAAAGAAAGTTGTGACTTTGAGAACTGCTGATGGTAGAGAGGCGATAGTATCTAATGAGCAGGAACAGTTAGCCTCCTTATTTGTTTCAGCTGTTGCAGCTAGGAGGTTTATTAGAAAAGGGTGTGATGCTCATCTTGCTCATGTGGTAGATACTAGAGTAAGAGGTTCTCCTATTGATAGCATTGCCACAGTTGCAGAGTTCCCAGATGTATTCCCAGAGGAGTTGCCAGGATTGCCTCCTGAGAGAGAGGTGGAGTTCGGTATTGAATTGTTGCCTGGTACCACTCCTATTTCTATTACTCCTTATAGAATGGCACCAGCAGAATTGAGGGAGTTAAAAGTGCAATTACAGGAGTTGTTGGATAAAGGATTTATTCGCCCCAGTGTTTCTCCTTGGGGAGCTCCTGTGCTATTTGTGAAAAAGAAAGATGGTACTATAAGGTTGTGTATCGATTATAGGCAATTGAACAAGGTGACTATTAAAAATAAATATCCTTTGCCTAGAATCGATGATCTCTTTGATCAATTGAAGGGTGCAGCTGTGTTTTCTAAAATTGATTTGAGATCTGGGTACCATCAATTGAGAGTTAAAGCTGAAGACATTTCCAAGACCGCCTTTCGGACCAGGTATGGGCATTATGAATTTTTAGTTATGCCTTTTGGTCTAACGAATGCACCTGCAGCTTTTATGGATTTGATGAATAGGGTGTTCAGGCCCTATCTGGATCAGTTTGTAGTGGTCTTCATCGATGACATTCTGGTGTATTCGCGGAATGAAGAGGAACATGATATGCATCTACGGATTGTGTTGCAGATTTTGAGAGAGAAGCAGTTGTTTGCCAAATTGTCGAAATGTGAGTTCTGGTTGGATCAAGTCGCTTTTCTCGGACATATTGTTTCAGCAGAAGGCATTAGAGTTGATCCGAGCAAAGTTGAAGCTATATTGAATTGGAGTCCACCCAAGTCGGTGACAGAGGTTAGAAGTTTTCTGGGTTTGGCAGGCTATTACCGACGGTTTGTGAAAGGGTTTTCTTTGATAGCTACTCCACTCACCAGATTGCTTCGTAAGGGAGTGAGATTTGTGTGGACGGATCAGTGTCAGGCTAGTTTTGATCAGTTAAGAGAAATGTTGACTCAAGCACCTGTTCTTACTTTACCTGTAGAAGGCAAACCATATGTGATCTACAGTGATGCTTCACATAGTGGTTTGGGGTGTGTGCTGATGCAGGAAGGTAAAGTTATAGCTTATGCATCTCGACAGTTGAAACCGCATGAGCTTAACTATCCGACCCATGATTTGGAGCTAGCAGCCATTGTGTTTGCATTGAAGATTTGGCGACACTATCTGTTTGGGGAGAAATGTTTTATCTATACTGATCACAAAAGCTTGAAATATTTGGGTGTCCAGAAAGAACTTAATCTTCAACAAAGGAGATGGTTGGAATTGATTAAAGACTACGACCGTTTGATTGATTATCATCCAGGTAAAGCAAATGTTGTTGCTGATGCCTTAAGTCGGAAGTCTTTAGCTGGTTTAACTGTTTACTCGCTCTCGTTGCTTGTTGAGTTGAGAGCTTTGCATGCCAATTTTGTACCTTGTGATGATGGTGCATTGTTGACACAATTGCATTTGAAACCAATTTTATCGGATCAGATCAAAGAGGCTCAGTTGACTGATATGAAGATTCAAAAGATTATTTCAGATTGCAAGAATGGGAAGACTAGAGATTTTATTGTGAAAGGTGATGGGAGTCTCTGGTTTAAGAACCGATTGTGTGTACCCGATGATGCTGATTTGAAAAGAGTCATTTTAGAAGAAGCACATCAGTCAGTGTTTGCTATGCATCCGGGTAATACAAAGATGTATCATGATTTGAGACAGCATTATTGGTGGATTGGTTTGAAGAGAGACATTGCTGAGTTTGTATCGAAATGTCTCACTTGTCAGAAGGTAAAAGCAGAGCATCAAGTTCCAACTGGATTGCTTCAACCATTATCAGTACCAGAATGGAAGTGGGATAGAGTGACGATGGATTTTGTGTCTGGGTTGCCATTGACACAAAAGAAGCATGATGCTATATGGGTGATTGTGGATAGATTGACTAAGACAGCTCATTTCCTTCCGGTTCGGATGGATTACTCTTTGGAGAGATTAGCTGAGCTGTATATCCATGAGATTGTGAAGTTGCATGGTGTTCCAACTTCTTTAGTGTCTGATCGAGATCCCAGGTTTACTTCAAGATTTTGGAAGAGTTTGCATAGTGCTTTGGGTTCTCGATTACACTTCAGTACTGTTTTTCATCCACAGACGGATGGACAGTCAGAGAGGGTGATGCAGATTATTGAGGACATGTTGAGAAGCTGTGTCATCGATTTCTCTGAAAGTTGGGATAGGTTTTTACCTCTTGTGGAGTTTGCTTACAACAACAGTCACCAATCCAGCATTGGTATGGCACCGTTTGAAGCATTGTATGGCAGACGGTGTAGGACACCTCTTTGTTGGAATGAGCTTGGAGATAATAAGTTGGTTGGTCCTGATTTGATTCAAGAAACTAAAGAAAAAGTAAAGTTGATTAGAGGCAGGTTAAAAGCAGCTTCAGACCGACAGAAGTCTTATGCAGATCTGAAAAGGAGAGACATAGAGTTTGATGTTGGAGATAAGGTATTTCTGAAAGTGTCTCCTTGGAAGAAGATTTTAAGGTTCGGTCGGAAAGGGAAATTGAGTCCTCGTTTCATTGGACCGTATGAAGTTTTGGAAAGAGTTGGGCCAGTTGCGTATCGACTTGCTTTGCCACCTGAGTTGGATCGTATTCATAATGTATTTCATGTTTCTATGTTGAGGAGATACAGATCGGATCCATCTCATGTGTTGCCGATTGAATCTATCGAGGTAAATCAAGATTTGACATTTGAAGAGGAACCAGTTGCTATCTTGGCATGTGATGTGAAAGAATTGAGAAATAAGAGAGTGCCACTTGTGAAGGTTCTATGGAAGAATCATGCAAAAGAAGAAGCAACTTGGGAAAGTGAACAATCCATGCGAGAGCAATATCCTCAGTTGTTTCAGCTTTGATATCAGGTAATTTCGAGGCCGAAATTTTCTTTTTAGAGGGGGAGAATTGTAATATCCTCATATATGCTCTAGAAGTTTTGATTATGTTATTGTTATTGTTGTTGTTGTTATATTGGATTGTATATATGTGTTAATTGCAAGAGAAAAGAAATTGGGAAAGAAAATAGGGTTTAGAGAGAATGGTATATGTTGTGTATATGATGATATATATAACATATAAATTGGTCAAATGAAGAGTTAAGGGGGTAGAGATATTTATTTGGTTATTGGTGAAATGACTATTAAGGGCATTGGATTAAAAAGAAAGCTAGAACAAATGATAAAAGGGTGATTTGGTAATTGTTTGAATTGGAACACTTGGTGGAGATTAAAAGAAGAGTTGACTTTATTTTTGTGGTTCATTTCTTCTTTCTTCTTTGTGTGGCCGGCTCCTTCATAGACAAAAGAAAACAAGAGACAAAGTGAAGATCTTGATGTGTTAAGCTCAAATTGATGGAAGATTGAAGTGATCTAGTGAATGATACAAGAAGTCTTATAACTTTGGTAAGTTCTCTTGTGATCTTTGTGTTTATTTGAAATGATATTTGAGTTTGATAGATTTTTAAGAGTGTGTTGGTTGATTTTGAGATGTGAGAAGTGTTTGAGTGATTGGATGATGGATGTTGAGTATGGATTGAAGAAAAGAGTAAGTGGTTGGAAGAGATGATGTTGTATATGTGGTGAGGATTTTGAGATGATTTTGTGTTTTGTGCTTGATGTGTGTTTGGCTTGTTTTGGTGTGTTGCAAGTTTTAGATGAGTTTTGAGTATGTTTTGTTAAGATGGTGTGAAGTGGATGTTGTTGGATAAAAGTGTTTTGTTGAGTGTTTGGTTATTTTGGTCGGAATCTTGATTTGTGGCCGGACACGCCCATGAGCACGTCCAGGGTCTTTAGGCGTGTCAATTGTGTTGGAGGCAGTAGGTTTGACACGACCAGTAGCACGCCCGTGTTATTGAGCGTGTCATAGCTACTGTGAGATTTGAGAATTTACACGCCCAGGAACACGCCCATGTTGTTGAGCGTGTAAATACTTCTGTGTTGTGGAGTTAGGGCACGGTCATGGACACGCCCGTGTGGGTGAGCGTGTCAGGGTTAGGGTTTGCCCTAATTAATTCCTAATTGGATTATCTCTTGTGTATCCCTAAACAAGTATATGCTATTACTTTTGATTTAGGTCTTGAAGATAGTGATTAATCATTGATTTAAGAGGTAGAAGGATCTTGAACAAGGAAGTGTTAAGAGTGGTGTGATTTGTTTTTGAGGTAAGTACAAAACCTATATGATTGTGTGTAAGTTCAAATGTTGCATTATTACATTGTTAATTTATTTGAGCAATGTGTATTGTTATGTTTATATCAATGATGATATATATATATATGAATAATGTGAATGACATGATGATGCAAATGAATGTGTTTATGAAAGATTGAAATGTTATGTTGTGAATTGAGATGAAATGGAATATAGAGCCATTGTGATTGGCTATGATGATATAATTGAATGATGTATGGCATGTTTGCCTAATTGATGAGAAAGATTGAGAAAGAGTTTGATAAAGAGAATAATGAAATAAGTGTATGCTTAATATGATATTCAGTTTCAGAGTTCTGGTTTTTGGAGGCATGCCTATTTAATGAAAGGTAACAGTCTTGCCGGGTTGAGGATCTCTTCAAATTGAGTTGAATTGAGGTCCAAGAGACTGGGTCTGTTACACTATGATAATTGATATTATGAGATATTTGATTTGTAACAGTCTTGCCGGGTTGAGGATATCCTCGAGTTAGATGAGTTGATGATCCAAGAGACCGGGTCTGTTACGCTATCCATGGATAGAGATATATATATGTATATGTTGCCTACGGGCTTGATAATGGTGTTTATGAACCAAAGCAGTAACTCTGAATTCTGAATATCGTATTAAGTACTTGATGGGCCCATAGGTGTCTAGGTTTTATGTATAACATAAATGTTGTTCTAATGTAATGAAATGTTAATATTACTTATAAGATGAAACGGACTATTCACGGAATATTGTTTGTTGAGTATGATCTTTACTAATTGTGTGTGTATCATTGATGTTGATTTATTAATACAAATGTAAAACATTGCATTGCACTAAAGCATAACATTAGCATGAATTGTCTTACTAAGCCCTTGGCTTAGCGCGATAGTGTTTAATCGCGCAGGTGATAGAGCTGAACCCGAGAGCTCTTCGAGACCGAGTGAAATTAGACGTTGAAGAGTTGATTTTGGGAACTTAAAGATCAGAGAAGAATTGCCAATCATGTATAACTCTTTTATATTTTGTAAATATATGTATAATTGTAAATACGTATTCAAATGCCTTCATATATGTAAATGTTTTCTATATTCCGCTGCGTAATATTTAAATGTATGTATATATATCTAATATGTTTTGTTTATAAGTAAATGATTTACTTTTCTATAATATATAACGATAAGGGTATTGTATCAAGTTTAAAATGTTTTGAATGTTAAGAAAATCCGTAGCATTCCTATATTCGATACATGTATACTACATTGTGGTGTATGTAGTGTGTATGTATTGGGTGTGGGGGTGTTACATTGGGATTGTGTTGCTTATTTGGCTTTGATTTTGGGGTTGGATTGAAGAGAAAGAGTTAGGTTTGGTGAAAGATCAACAGTTGTGGATTGTGTATATGTTGAGTGTGATGATGGTTTTAATTGGTGTTTGATGCATGAAATTGAGTTGTTTTGATGTTATGCAAGTTTAGTATGGTTTATTGATGATTTTGGACAAGATTGTTTGGAGTGGAAAAGGGTAAAGTTTGATGTTTGTTGGATGTGGTGTTGTTGTCGGAATCAGGATTTTTGGCCTGACACTCCCATGAGCACGGCCAAGTAGTATTGACACGTCCAGTGACACGCCCATGTCACTGAGCGTGTCACAACTTCTGTGTTGGAGTAGTATTGACACGTCCGGTGACACGCCCATGTCACTGAGCGTGTCATAGCTACTGTGATGTTGGTGGATTGACACGGCCATTGACATGCCCATGTCACTGAGCGTGTCATAGTTTCTGTGTGAGAGGAGAATTGACATGTGCAGTGACAAGCCCATGTCACTGAGCGTGTCAAAGCTTCTGTGTTGTGGATTTAGGGCACGGTCAGGGACACGCCCGTGTTGTTGAGCGTGTCATGTGTAGAGTTTACCCTAGTTGGTTCTTGTCCTTATTATCTTATGTGTATCTCTGAGTGAGTGAGTATAATCACCTTTGGATTAGGTTTTGAAGAGATTTGAGTTGCACTAATCCAAGTGTTGAAGGATTTTTAGAAGAGGAAGTGGTTAGATTGGTGTGAGTTGCTCTTGAGGTAAGTACAAACACTACATTATTGCATACATTTACATGACTTTGGAACTTAACACATTTGGTTGGAAATGTGTTAAGTAATATACTACATTGTTGATGCATGAGAATAATGCTATGTTTTGCATAATGTGATCATGCGATGTATAAGATGATGATTCAAAAGGTATGAATAATGTAAGTTGTGATGTACACTCAAATGATGATATGTGAAGCCATTGATGTTGGCTATAATGATGTAATTGAAATATTGAGGCATTGTGCCTAGATGATTGTGAGAAAATGAGAATGGAATTGTTAATGAAATAATAAAAGAATTGTGTGCCTAATGTGTTATTCAATATTCAGAGTTTTGTTATTGGTGGCATGCCTAAAAGTAACAATCCCTTGAAGTTGGGTTGGGCTTGGTCCTTGAAGCCAAGTTGGGTTGATGCTGAGCTCCTCTTGAAGCTTGGTTGGGCCTAGTCCTTGAAGTCTAATTGGGATGTTACATATGAGATGTTTCTCATTGTGATAATGATTCGCCTACGGGCTTGATAAATGTGATATTGGACCAAAACATTAACTCTAGAATTTGAATGACATATTAGCTTCTTTTGGGCCCATGCTTGTCTTTGTTTAAATGTGAATCATGAATGATGAAACAATTGAATAATAAAATTTAATATAATGTTATGAAATATGATATTCTTGTGTATTGTTTATAATGGTTGAAAGCATTACATTGAAGCATATTGTCATCATAGTTTGTACCACTAAGCCGTTGGCTTAGTGCGTTCATTGCGCAGGTGACAGGGTATATCGGAGAGTTCTACTAGACCAAGTGGAGTCTTGTTTTGTGACCCTTTGTGAAGTGTTGATTTGTGGACTTCAAGATCAGAGACGAACTGCCAAGCATGTATAATTATATATTTTTGTATTTATGGGTTTTGATATATATATATGTATATACCGCTACATTTTCCGCCGCATAATAAATAAATGTTTTATCTATTATATTTTATAATATAACTTAAATGTTTTAAGTTTTCTCAAATTGTTAAATAGAAAGATTTGTTTGTTTCAAATAGACTGTAATATTCCTGTATCCGGTATACGTATATTGCAGATGTGGCTGTATATAGTGTGCGTATATTGGGTACAGGGGTGTTACAACTATTTTGGTATCAGAGCCTAGGTTTGAGGTTCTCAACCTAAGTGAATTGTAAGAAAAAGAAATTTTTGATTTTAAACTATGGTTTTTGAATAAGATACATGCTTTGACATTAGCATTTTCTGATCTTTGATGAGGTATTCTGTGGTGTTTGCAGATATAGGTAGTGATAGCGTCTCAGTCACGTCAGTCTATAGAGGGTAGTGCTGAAAGTGTAGCTCCTGAAGAAGGTAGAGATGGAGTTAGGGTTGAGAGAGCTGAAGAGGCACTTGTTCCTGTGCCAGAGAGACCATTTGCTGATGAGATTCCGCTGGTTTGGTTACGACATGTGGTGAAATTATTGAGGCAAGCTCCAATACAGCAGTCGCCACCTTAACTATAGCCATAAGTACCGGTGAGGCATTATGATAAATTGAGGAATTTCAGAGCTGAAGATTTCTTTGGTACCACAGATCCTGCAGTAGCTGAGCAGTGGTTGGATAGAGTTCAGAGGGTATTCATTCAATTGCAAGCTACTCCTGATGAAAAATTTGATTATGCTAGATCACTACTGCAGCGAGATGCTTATGATTGGTGGAAGACGGTTCCACATGCCATGGATGATCCACCAACCTTGTCTTATGGTGATTTTCTGCGGGAGTTTGAGCAGAAGTATACTCTGAGGGAGTATAAGGATGTAAAGAAGATGAAGTTTTTGAATCTGAGGCAAGATAACTGGACAGTGACAGAGTATGAGATTGAGTATATCCGGTTGAGTCATTATGTCGGTGGGATTATTTCATATGAGATAGACCAGTGCAGGAGATTTGAGGAGGGGTTGAGGCCCTCTATTATGTGTATTGTTGCTGGTTCTCGGTACCAAGACTTTTCTCAGTTGGTTGCAGCAGCTAGAAGTGTTGAGAGAGCACAGGATATTGCCACAGCTGCTACTGAGGAGGAGACTAGAGTTAGGAGACCCCAGTTTGAGGCAAGGTCTTCATCTATGAAGAGAGGCAGAGGAAGTTTTATTTTGAGAGTTAGTAGGAGCCAGAGGTAATCTGGTAGGTCAGTTCAGTATCAGAGGCAGAGACCGAGACCTACAGTTTCTGTAGCTAGTACTCTGACTCCAGTGGTTCATAGATCTATTCCACCTACATGTGTTCATTGTGGTAGGGCACATGGGGGTGCTTGTTGGAAGATGGGTGGATCAGGAGTATGTTTTAGATGTGGGTCACTGAATCATTTCATCAAAGATTGCCCTGATCTACTGGAAGATAGACAGACTGATACTGCAGCTTCTCGACCTAGTGTCAGTAGAGGAGGTCGAGGGGGCAGAGGTTTCAGTAGAGGTGATCAACCCGGGATTAGTCAGAGAGGAGGCTCTACATCTAGAGTCAGTAGACCAGATGAGGCTAGATCATCTCAGAGAGTGTATGTGATGCAGAGGCAGCCGGATGCTTCAGCAGTCATTGAGGGTACATTTTCTTTATTTGGCATTTCTGTTCTTGCTCTAATTGATCAAGGATCCACTCATTCATACATAAGTGCATCCATCTTGCCTGTGTCTGAATTGCATTCAAAATCCCTAGGATTTGATGTCATGGTGACAAATCCTTTAGGGTATAGTGTGGTAGTTAGTAAGGTGCACCGAGATAGTTCAGTTATGGTACAAGATGAGGAGTTCTTGGGTGATTTGATTGAAATGCCTTTTAAGGAGTATAATTTGATCTTAGGCATGGATTGGTTGTCTAAGCATGGAGTTGTGGTAGACTGTCAGAAGAAGTGTGTTACTTTGAGAATCAGTGATGGTAGAAGTGTGATGGTATCAAGTGAGCAGAGACAACTTGCATCCATGTTTGTTTCAGCTGTTGCAGCTAGGAGGTTGATTCGAAAAGGGTGTGATGCTTATCTTGCTTATGTGGTAGATACCATAGTAGTGGGTTCTCAACTTGATAGTATACCCATAGTTGCTGAATTTCCAAATGTTTTTCCTAAGGATTTGTCAGGGTTACCCCTTGAGAGAGAGGTTGAGTTTGGTATCGATTTGTTGCCTGGTACCGCTCCTATCTCTATTACTCCCTATCGAATGGCACCAGCTGAGTTGAGAGAATTGAAGATGCAGTTGCAGGAGTTGTTAGATAAAGGGTTTGTTCGCCCTAGCGTGTCTCCGTGGGGGGCTCTTGTTTTGTTTCAAAAGAAGAAGGATGGTACTTTGAGATTGTGTATTGATTATAGGCAGTTGAATAAGGTGACTATCAAGAATAAGTATCCTTTGCCTAGGATAGATGATCTCTTTGATCAGTTGAAGGAGCAGAAGTATTCTCCAAGATTGATTTGAGATCAGGGTACCATCAATTGAGAGTCAGAGCTGAAGATATATCTAAGATAGCTTTCTGCACAAGGTATGGGCATTATGAGTTTTTAGTGATGCCTTTTGGATTGACGAATGCACCAGCAGCTTTTATGTATTTGATGAATAGGGTGTTTAGACCCTATCTAGATCAGTTTGTGGTAGTCTTTATCGATGATATTTTGGTGTATTCGCATAATAAGGAGGATCATGATAAGCACTTGCGGATTGTATTGCAAACTTTGACAGAGAAGCAATTGTATGCTAAGCTGTCGAAGTGTGAGTTTTGGCTTGATCAAGTAACTTTTCTCGGTCATGTGGTTTTAGTAGATGGTATTAGAGTTTATCCGAGTAAAGTTGAGGCCATTTTGAATTAGAGTCCACCGAAGTCAGTGACTGAAGTTAGAAGTTTTCTAGATTTGGCAGGCTATTATCGATCGTGAAGGATTTTTCTTTGATAGCTACTCCACTCACCAGATTAATTCGGAAGGGAGTTAGATTTGTGTGGACAAATCAGTGTCAAGCTAGTTTTGAGCAGTTGAAAGAGATGTTGACTCAAGCTCCTATTCTTACCTTGCTTGTGGAAGGTAAACCATATGTGATTTACAGTGATACATCACATAATGGTTTAGGTTGTGTTTTGATGTAAGAAGGTAGAGTCATAGCTTATGCTTCTCGGCAGTTGAAGCTGCATGAGCTTAATTTTTTGATGCATGATTTAGAATTGGTAGCCATAGTTTTTGCTTTGGAGATTTGGAGACACTACTTGTATGGGGAGAAGTGTTTCATCTATACAGATCACAAGAGTTTGAAATACTTAGGTGTTCAGAGAGAGCTAAATCTTCGGCAGAGACGGTGGTTGGAATTGATTAAAGACTATGACTGTTTGATTGATTATCACCCTAGTAAGGCAAATGTTGTAGCAGATGCCTTGAGTCGGAAGTCTTTGGCAGGTTGACTGCTTATTCGCTCTCGTTGCTTGTTGAGTTGAGAGCGTTGCATGCTAGTTTTGAATCATGTGATGATGGTGCTTTGTTAGCTCATTTGCAATTGAGGCCAGTCTTGTTGGACTAGATTAAAGAGGCTCAATTGGCATATGAGAAAATTCAGAAGATTGTTTCGGATTGCCAAAAAGGAGAGAGTGGGGATTTTCATGTGAGAAGTGATGACAGCCTTTGGTACAAAGATAGATTGTGTGTTCCTGATGATGTAAGATTGAGAAAGATTATTTTGGAGGAAGCACATCAGTCAGCTTTTGCTATGCACCCTGGGATTACTAAGATGTATCATGATTTGAAGCAACATTATTGGTGGTTAGGTATGAAGAGAGACATAGCAGAGTTTGTATCTAAATGTCTCACTTGTCAGAGAATGAAGGCCGAGCACTAAGTTCCTTTGGGGTTGCTCGAACCTTTATTAGTGTCAGAATGGAAATGGGAACGTGTGACAATGGATTTTGTGACTGGTTTGCCATTGACTCAGAAGAAGCATGATGCCATCTGGGTGATTGTTGATCGGTTGACGAAGACAGCTCATTTTATTCCAGTTAGAATAGACTATTCTCTTAAGAAGTTGGCTGAGCTGTATATCAGTGAGATAGTGAGATTGCATGGAGTCCCAATTTCTTTAGTGTCTGATCGAGATCCCCAGTTCATTTCAAGGTTTTGGAAGAGTTTGCATAATGCTTTGGGTTCTCGATTGTATTTTAGTACTGCTTTCCATCCTCAAACAGATGGGCAGTCAGAGAGAGTGATACAGATTCTAGAGGATATGTTGAGAAGCTATGTCATTGATTTCTCTAGAAGTTGGGACAGATTCTTACCATTGATGGAATTTTCTTACAACAACAGTCATCAGTCTAGTATTGAAATAGCACCTTATGAGGCATTGTATGGCAGAAGATGCAGGACGCCTCTATGTTGGGATGAAGTTGGAGAAGGTAAGTTGATTGGTCCCGATTTGATTAAAGAAACGGAAGAGAAAGTGAAGATAATTCGGGATCGATTCAAAGCAGCTTCAAACAGACAGAAATCCTACTCAGATTTGAAAAGGAGAGACATAGAGTTCAATGTTGGAGATAAAGTATTTTTGAAAGTGTCTCCTTGGAAGAAAATTTTGAGATTTGGCCGTAAAGAAAAGCTGAATCCTCATTTTATTGGACCTTATGAGGTTTTGGAAAGAGTTAGACCAGTTGCTTATCGACTTGCTTTGACGCCTGAATTGGATAGAATTCACAATGTCTTCCATGTTTCTATGCTGCGGAGGTACAGGTTAGGCCCATCTCATGTTCTGTCCGTTGAATCTATTGAGGTGAGTCCAGATCTAACTTATGAAGAAGAACCTGTGGCTATCTTGGCACATGAAGTAAAAGAGTTGAGAAATAAGAAAGTGCCACTTGTGAAGGTTTTTTGGAAGAATCATGCTAGAGAAGAGGCAACTTGAGAGAGTGAGCAAGTGATGCGAGATTAGTATCCTCAATTGTTTCAGACTTTAGATCGGGTAATTTCAAGGATGAAATTTATTTATAGAGGGGGAGAATTGTAAAATCCCAAACTATACCCTAATTTTTTTGGAATGTTTATTGTTGAAATTGGATTTAATGATTTAAAGTATATATATGATTAAGAGGAAAAGAGGAGTGTGTATATTTTGTATATATGAAGATATATACAACATATACAAGTCAATGGGTTGATTTAGTCAAATGAGATATTTAATTATATTTGGATTATTTTATAAATGGAAATTAAATTAAGTGGAAGAGGATATTTATATATTTTATTATTATAATTGCTTGGTGGATATTAAAAGAAGGCTTTAGTGGCTAAGAGAAGAGTTGAGTGGGTTGACTTTCATCTTTATCTTCTTCTTTCTTTGTTTTGGCTGGCCATCTCCATAGCAAGAAGGAAAGAAAGATTTTGTTCTTCTTAACTCAAGATTGAAGGGTGTTTCAAGTGATCAAGTTGGAATTCTAAGGGATTTCATCACTTTTGGTAAGTTTTCATCTTGATTCTTTGGTTTTTCTTTTGAGTTTATGAATTGAGGTTGTTGATTAGTTGTTGATGATATGTGTATGGTTATTTTGATGAGTTTGGGATTGTGTTGTTTATTTGGCTTTGATTTTGGGGTTGGATTGAAGAGAAAGAGTTAGATTTGGTGAAAGAGCAAGAGTTGTGGATTGTGTATGTGTTGAGTGTGATGATGGTTTTGATTGGTGTTTGATGCATGAAATTGAGTTGTTTTGATATTATGCAAGTTTAGTATGGTTTATTGATGGTTTTGGGTAAGATTGTTTAGAGTGGAAAATGGTAAAGTATGATGTTTGTTGGATGTGGTGTTGTTGGTGTCGAAATCAGGATTTTTGGCCTAACACGCCCATGAGCACGGCCAAGTCTTTGGGCATGTCAATGGTTCTATTTTTTCGATGGGTGACACGACCAGTGACATGCCCATGTCACTGAGCATGTCATAGCTTCTGTGTTGGAGTAGTATTGACACGTCCAGTGACACGCCTATGTTACTGAGTGTGTCATAACTACTGTGATGTTGGTGGATTGACACTGCCAATGACACACCCATGTCACTGTGCTTGTCATAGTTTCTATGTGAGAGGAGAATTGACACGTGCAGTGACACACTCATGTCACTGAGCGTGTCAAAGCTTTTGTATTATGAATTTAGGGCACGGTCAGGGACACGCCCATGTTGTTGAGCGTGTCATGTGTAGAGTTTGCCCTAGTTGGTTCTTGCCCTTATTATCTTATGTGTATCTCTGAGTGAGTGTGTATAATTACCTTTGGATTAGGTTTTGAAGAGATTTGAGTTGCCCTAATCCAAGTGTTGAAGGATTCTTGGAAGAGGAAGTGGTTAGATTGGTGTGAGTTGCTCTTGAGGTAAGTATAAACACTACATTATTGCATACATTTACATGACTTTGGAACTTAACACATTTGGTTGGAAATGTGTTAAGTAATATACTACATTGTTGATGCATGTGAATAATGCTATGTTTTGCATAATGTGATCTATGCGATGTATAAGATGATGATTCAAAAGGTATGAATAATGTAAGTTGTGATGATGATATTTGAAGCCATTAATGTTGGCTATAATGATGTAAATGAAATATTGAGGCATTGTGCCTAGATGATTGTGAGAAAATGAGAATGGAATTGTTAATGAATTAATAAAAGAATTGTGTGCCTAATGTGTTATTCAATTTTCAGAGTTTTATTATTGGTGGCATGCCTAAAAGTAACAATCCCTTGAAGCTGGTGTAACATCCGTGATTTTGGAGAAATTAAATAAGTATTTGGAGATATAAATTGTATATACTCAATATATATATATATAGTATACATAACATATACATATGGTATATTTATTGTATATGTTGGATTAATACATTACATACTTAATATTTAATACACATATAAGGTATATTTGATGTGTATATAAGATACACATTACTTGTGCATATGTGTAATATCCTAAATTTTTGAAAAGTTCTAATTTTTGGAAATTTGATAAAATAAATTATAATTTAAATGGATAAATTAAATTAATGGTTTTAAATGAAAAATGAAGGGGTTTTAAATGAAAAAGTGGATAATATATGTGATATATATGTAAAATATACATAACATATAAAAATCAACACTTTTTAAAAGAAAAGTCAAAGTAAAAGGGTATTTTGGTAATTAAATCTTAGAAATTTAAAATTAATAAAATAATTAAAAAATAAATTATTTTTGAATGGAAGAGGAAATTTAGTACTTTTAATTTATTAAATAAATAATTAAATTATTAATTATTAAATTATTTTAATATATATATGGTTTAAAATTAAACGGTGAAAGGAAAGAGAAATAAAAAAAATAAAGTCTTCTTCTTCTTCTTTCCTTCAAGGCCGAATTTCATGGCTTCAAGAGAGGGATTTGCTTCTTCCATACTCCAAAAATTGAAGAGATTTTAAGGATTCAAGTAGAGTTTTAGAAGTTTCTTCATCAATTGGTAAGCTTTCTTACCAAATTTTCAAATTCTATAGAAAAGTGTGTTATGTAAATTTTGGAATTCTATAGTAGCATGATTTAATTGCTTAATTGGATATGAATGAAGTTGTTTTGATTGGTTATTAATGATTTTAAGGTTGGATTAAAGAAATGGTTGAGTTTGGGTAAGATTGGTGAAGAGAGAGAATTTAGGGTTATGTAATTTTTGGGGTTTTGAAATCATAGTTTTTAATTGTGTAAATTGATTCCAAATGAGTTGTTTTGATACATAAACAAGTATTTTAAAGTCAAATATTGGATTTGGTTGTGTTTGGTTGGAGTTTGAGAATGGAAGTGGAGATTTAGGGTTTTGGAAAAGTGATTTTCCAAAGTAGTTGAATTGTGTGATTTTATTTGTTTAAGCAAGTTGTTTAGTGTTAAAAGTGATGAATATAAGCTTGAAATGAGTAATGGATTGTGTTAGAATGGAAAACCTTCAATGGGGGAAGGTTATGCCATTTTTGAGATTTTGTGTATAAGAGTGTATAGTTATAATGTAAATGATTTAAATGTATTAAAATATATTTTTAATGATATTAATAAACTTAAAACACTAATTTAAATGGCTTGGTATGGTTTTTCAAAGTTAAAGTGAGGTGAAGCTTAATTTTGGGATTTGGTTTAGAGTGATGTTTAATTTATGGTTTGATGTTGAGAATACCTTAGAATATGATATTAAATGATTATGTATGATCACCTTTGGTATAGGCATTGAGGGAGATTGATTTGCTTCATCTAAGTGGTGAAGGGCAAGTTGGAAGGATAGGATTGGAGGTTGTATTAAGCTTGCTTTGGGTTGCTAGAAGAGAGGTATGTACAAACTTTGAGTATAATGTTTATATTTGCATGACATTTGGACTTAACACATTTTGGTTGAAAAATGTGTTAAGCTACTTGGTTCATTGATTGAGTATGAATAATGTGCTATGACATTTGTAATGTCATATATGTGTTAAATGCATTGTGAAAAGCCATTGATAATGGCTAAATTATGTAAAGTGTGAAATATGCATATTATGAGAAAATACCCAAAGTAATTGGGTAATGTGTTGTGAATGCAAAAATGAGATATGTGGAATAATGAAATGAATTGATATTGATAAAAGTGAGAAAAAAAATGAGAAAAGTGAGAAAAATGAGAAAGATGTAAAAAATGAGAAAAAAAAAGTGAAAATAAGGCAATGAGCCTAGTTTGATTATGAGAAATAAAATGAGAAATGAATTGTAAGAGTATTTGATAATGAGATAAATGAATTAATTGTGTGCCTAGTATGTTATTCAATTTTCAGAGTTCTGGGTTTGGCGGCATGCCTATGAATTGCTGGGCAGGTGAAAAGATCGGGTCGTAAGCCGAGCCCAGCTGATAAATGATAAATATGATGTTTTTGGGATGAAAAGACTAGGTCGTAAGCCTCAAAAACTGTAGCAGTCTAGCCGGGTTGAGGACCAAGATACTGGGGCCCAAGGGTCTAGCCGGGTTGAGGTCCAAGAGACTGTGGCTGTTACATAATCCATGGATATATATATTGCCTACTGGCTAGACACATGGTGTCATTATGGACCAAAGCAGTAACTCTGAAATTTGAATAGCATATTAGATCCTTTTTGTGCCCATGTTTCTCTTTGCTTTAATGTGAATTATGAATTGTGATACAATTGAGCAATATAATGTTATGAGTTGTGAGTATGAAATATTTAAAAAATATAATAAAGTGAAATGATGTGACCTCTATATGCATTGTGCATTGGCATTACTTTACATTTTTATTATTATCAAAGTTTGTACCACTAGGCTTCGGCTTAGTGCGATTGTAATTCGTCGCGTAGGTGTCATGAACGTTTTGGTAGAGCCGGAGAGTTTTACTATACCTGGTCGAGTCTAGGTTTATATTTATTGAGCTTGAAGAGTTATTTTGGGTACATCAAAATCAGAGCCAGTTGTCAGCATGTACATTTTTTATATTATGTATGTTATGATATGTTTTTGAAGCATATATTGTAAATTGTAAAGAATGATTTGAATAATTTTGTTTAAGATGAGATTTTATATATAATGTTGATATATATATATACCTATATATAATTATTTTGAGAAAATATGGAGAAATTGAGAAGTATTGGTGAATTGGTGAATTAATTTTATGGAGTGTTTTGTTTTATGCAGGTTGTGTTTTGTTGAATTTTGGAAACGTTCAAATTACAAATAAAACTCTCGTGAATTTTTTCCAGAGATTTTCATATAAAATATTTATTTTGGATTCTTATAACAAGCAAAAGAATATTTATATACTATTTATTTTATATATTAGTATTTGAAATCTTAAAATAGAAATGTAAAATTTTTTATTAAATCAGTCTATGACATTTTTATACCGTATATACGTATTTTACATATACTAAAAATATGTATTGTACGTATATAGGGTATAAGGGTGTTACATTTATTTTGGTATCGGAGCTTAGGTTTGAGGTTCTTGACCTAGGTGGGATCATAGAGAGAGAAAATTGGAATAAAAAAATTATTTTTTAATTGTAATGCATACATTGGCACTAACAATTTATCTGATCCCTGATGTAGCAATGTCCATTTTATATAATGGATATGAGTTGAGATGGTGTCTGGGTTGCATAGATCAGAGTAGCGCAGTGGAAACGTCATTCTAGAGATTATGGATTAAGAATTTTTAAAACTTTTATTTGAAATTTAAAATTTATAGCTGATTCAATTGATGAATAAGTGAAATTAGAAAAACAATCTAGGAAATAATTTAAGATATAAAAATAAAAAGTTTGAGAAATGAGCATGATAGTTACAGAAAATTTTATAGATGTACTGCAAAGTGGTATTGTCTGAATTGTTGGACAAATATAGAAATGTTAGATGAGTTTGAATATTTAATATAAATTTTTTCTATATGTTAGAATCCAAATGTATAAAATTTTATAAATTTTAAAGATGGATCTCTAATTAAGAAAAATAGAAGAACACAGATTGTTGGAGAAATTTTAGCAACTCAGAATCTGTAAAAATTGAAAACAAAATAAATCTAGAAACTATGGTAAAACAACCCAGAAAAATCTAAAACTTTACACACAATATCATATGTATTTCTATAACATATGGTTAAAATTTTATGAATTTTTATTAAGGTTTGATACCTGAAAAAAATGGACAACCGGGTGCTGCCAGAGAAATTATTAAAGAGACAGATTCTCTGATTTTGGAAGATTTAATTTTTAAATATATTAAATTAGCTTGAAAAAATCTAAAACTTTAATAGTAAGTCCATATATGTGTCAAGTGCACATGGATAAAAGTTTACAAGCTTTTATAAAGAATTGGTAAGGAATATAAAAATTAAATGTGAGATTGACATGAAACTGAGGAAATCATGCAGTTTTGTGTAAGTAAGTAATAAATTAATTTTATGAGACAAATGAATGAAGAAAATTATAAAAATTTATATGCATATGGGTATAAGTATAGAAGGAATATGAAGTTTTTAACAATTTTCAACAAAGAATTCATAATTAAAATCAAAGAGTGAAATCATATATGATAGCGAATTATTTATTATGGAACAATGATGCATAATTTAGGGTTAAGTGTGTAAAATTAAAGTATCTAAATAGATGATGTTAATTAGTGTAAGGAAATGAATTTGTGTTGTTTAAATGTAAATGTTATAATTTTAAGATTGGAAATGTGACATGGACGAGATTTGGTGAGGTTCATGTTGTTGGTTGCAATATATGAAATTTGAATTTTTGAAATGGGTTTCCATAATTGTGAAAGTGATGTATTTTAATGTTATATTAATATAAAAATAATGTTTATAAAGTTAGCTCTTGAAATTGAGATTAATAGAATGAAGTTTAAGTAAAATAGTAAATTGAAAATTTAGAGTTGTAAGAGAATTTCGTTGAGGATTGTTTAGATATTGATAGTTTAATGTTTAATAAGCATGAGAGTAATTTTAAATGAGTAATGTTACTTATAAAAGTACTAACTAAGGTGTAATGTGGTTGATAATCCGTGATTTTGGAGAAATTAAATAAGTATTTGGAGATATAAATTGTATATACTCAATATATATATATATATTATATAACATATACATATGGTATATTAATTGTATATGTTGGATTAATACATTATATACTTAATATTTAATACACATATAAGGTATATTTGATGTGTATATAAGATACACATTACTTGTGCATATGTGTAATATCCTAAATTTTTGAAAAGTTCTAATTTTTGAAAATTTGATAAAATAAATTATAATTTAAATGGATAAATTAAATTAATGGTTTTAAATGAAAAATGAAGGGGTTTTAAATGAAAAATGAAGGGGTTTTAAATGAAAAGGTGGATAATATATGTGATATATATGTAAAATATACATAACATATAAAAATCAACACTTTTTAAAAGAAAAGTCAAAGTAAAAGGGTATTTTGGTAATTAAATCTTAGAAATTTAAAATTAATAAAATAATTAAAAAATAAATTATTTTTGAATGGAAGAGGAAATTTAGGACTTTTAATTTATTAAATAAATAATTAATTATTAAATTATTTTAATATATATATATATGATTTAAAATTAAAGGGTGAAAGGAAAGAGAAATAAAAAAAATAAAGTCTTCTTCTTCTTCTTTCCTTTAAGGCCGAATTTCATGGCTTCAAGAAGGGATTTTCTTCTTCCATACTCCAAAAATTGAAGAGATTTTAAGGATTCAAGTAGAGTTTTAGAAGTTTCTTCATCAATTGGTAAGCTTTCTTACCAAATTTTCAAATTCTATGGAAAAGTGTGTTATGTAAATTTTGAAATTCTATAGTAGCATGATTTAATTGCTTAATTGGATATGAATAAAGTTGTTTTGATTGGTTATTAATGATTTTAAGGTTGGATTAAAGAAATGGTTGAGTTTGGGTAAGATTGGTGAAGAGAGAGAATTTAGGGTTATGTAATTTTTGGGGTTTTGAAATCATGGTTTTTAATTGTGTAAATTGATTCCAAATGAGTTTTTTTTATACATAAACGAGTATTTTAAAGTCAAATATTGGATTTGGTTGTGTTTGGTTGGAGTTTGAGAATGGAAGTGGAGATTTAGGGTTTTGGAAAAGTGATTTTCCAAAGCGGTTGAAGTGTGTGATTTTATTTGTTTAAGCATGTTGTTTAGTGTTAAAAGTGATGAATATAAGCTTGAAATGAGTAATGGATTGTGTTGGAATGGAAAACCTTCAATGGGGGAAGGTTATGTCATTTTTGAGATTTTGTGTATAAGAGTGCATTGTTATAATGTAAATGATTTAAATGTATTAAAATATATTTTTAATGATATTAATAAACTTAAAACACTAATTTAAATGGCTTGATATGGTTTTTCAAAGTTAAAGTGAGGTGAAGCTTAATTTTGGGATTTGGTTTAGAGTGATGTTTAATTATAGTTTGATGTTGAGAATACCTTAGAATACGATATTACATGATTATGTATGATCACATTTGGTATAAGCATTGAGGGAGATTGATTTGCTTCATCCAAGTGGTGAAGGGCAAGTTAGAAGGATAGGATTGGAGGTTGTATTAAGCTTGCTTTGGGTTGCTAGTAGAGGTATGTACAAACTTTGAGTATAATGTTTATATTTGCATGACATTTGGACTTAACACATTTTGGTTGAAAAATGTGTTAAGCTACTTGGTTCATTGATTGAGTATGAAAAATGTGCTATGACATTTGTAATGTCATATATGTGTTAAATGCATTGTGAAAAGCAATTGATAATGGCTAAATTGTGTAAAGTGTGAAATATGCATATTATGTGAAAATACCCAAAGTAATTGGGTAATGTGTTGTGAATGCAAAAATGAGATATGTGGAATAATGAAATGAATTGATATTGATAAAAATGAGAAGAAAATGAGAAAAGTGAGAAAAATGAGAAAGATGTGAAAAATGAGAAAAAAAAAAGTGAAAATAAGGCAATGAGCCTAGTTTGATTATGAGAAATAAAATGAGAAATGAATTGTGAAAGTATTTGATAATGAGATAAATGAATTAATTGTGTGCCTAGAATGTTATTCAATTTTCAGAGTCCTGGGTTTGGCGGCATGCCTATGAATTGCTGGGCAGGTGAAAAGACCGGGTCGTAAGCCGAGCCCAGTTGATAAATGATAAATATGATGTTTTTGGGGTGAAAAGACTGGGTCGTAAGCCTCAAAAACCGTAGCAGTCTATCCGAGTTGAGGACCAAGATACTGGGGCCTAAGGGTCTAACCGGGTTGAGGTCTAAGAGACTGGGGCTGTTACATTATCCATGGATATATATATATTGCCTACGGGCTAGAGACATGGTGTCATTATGGACCAAAGCAGTAACTCTGAAATTTGAATAGCATATTAGATCCTTTTTGGGCCCATGCTTATCTTTGCTTTAATGTGAATTATGAATTGTGATACAATTGAGCAATATAATATTATCAGTTGTGAGTATGAAATATTTGAAAAATATAATAAAGTGAAATGATGTGACCTCTATATGCATTGTGCATTGGCATTACTTTACATTTTTATTATTATCAAAGTTTGTACCACTAGGCTTCGGCTTAGCGCGATTGTAATTCGTCGCGCAGGTGTCATAGATGTTTTGGTAGAGCCGGAGAGTTTTACTAGACCTGGTTGGGTCTAGGTTTGTATTTATTGAGCTTGAAGAGTTGTTTTGGGTACATCAAGATCAGAGCCAGTTGTCAGCATGTACATTTTTTATGTTATGTATGTTATGATATGTTTTTGAAGCATATATTGTAAATTGTAAAGAATGATTTGAATAATTTTGTTTAAGATGGGATTTTATATATAATGTTGATATATATACCTATATATAAGTATTTTGAGAAAATATGGAGAAATTGAGAAGTATTGGTGAATTGGTGAATTAATTTTATTTGGAGTGTTTGTTTTATGCAGGTTGTGTTTTGTTGAATTTTGGAAATGCTCAAATTACAAATAAAACTCTGGCGAATTTTTTCCAGAGATTTTCATAGAAAATATTTATTTTGAATTCTTATAACAAGCAAAAGAATATTTATATATTATTTATTTTATATATTAGTATTTGAAATCTTAAAACAGAAATGTAAAAATTTTTATTAAATCTGTCTGTGACATTTTTATACCGTATATGCAAATTTTACATATGCTGAAAATATGTATTGTACGTATATAGGGTATAAGGGTGTTACAGCTGAGTTGGGCTTGGTCCTTAAAGCCAAGTTGGGTTGATGCTGAGCTCCCCTTGAAGCTTGGTTGGGCCTAGTCCTTGAAGCCTAGTTAGGATGTTACATATGAGATGTTTCTCATTGTGATAATGATTCGCCTATGGGCTTGATAAATGTGATATTGGACCAAAATATTAACTCTGGAATTTGAATAACATATTAGTTTCTTTTGGGCACATGCTTGTCTTTGTTTAAATGTGAATAGTGAATGATGAAACAATTGAATAATAAAATTTAATATAATGTTATAAAATATGATATTCTTGTGTATTGTTTATAATGGTTGAAAGCATTACATTGAAGCATATTGTCATCATAGTTTGTACCACTAAGTCGTTGGCTTAGCGCGATTGTGATTCATCGCGCAGGTGACAGGGTAGAATCGGAGAGTTCTGCTAGACCGAGTGGAGTCTAGTTTTGTGACCCTTTGTGAAGTGTTGATTTGTGGACTTCAAGATTAGAGACGAACTGCCAAGCATGTATAATTCTATATTTTTGTATTTATGGGTTTTGATGTATATATATATGTATATACCGCTACATTTTTCGCTGCATAATAAATAAATATTTTATCTATTATGTTTTATAATATAACTTAAATGTTTTAAGTTTTCTCAAATTGTTAAATAGAAAGATTTGTTTGTTTCAAATAGACTGTAACATTCCTATATCCAGTATACGTATATTGTAGAAGTGACTATATGTAGTGTGCGTATATGGGGTATAAGGGTGTTACATGAAATACTTGAACGTATAGGTCCAGTAGCCTATCGAGTAGCTTTGCCTCTAGAATTGGCTAAGATTCATAATGTATTCCATGTGTCGATGCTTAGACAATATAGATAAGATCCTACACATGTGATTCAAGTAGAGTCTATTGAAATTCAGCCAGATTTGAATTATGAAGAAGAACCAGTGGCTATCTTAGCTCATGAAATAAAGGAGTTGCATAAAAAGTACATTTCTCTAGTAAAAGTGTTGTGGAGAAATCATTTGATAGAGGAAGCCACATGAAAAGGCGAAGAGACAATGAGACAACAATATCCTCAATTGTTTCAAGCATCTATAACAGGTAAATTTCGAGGACGAAATTTTTTTAGTGGAGGAGAATTGTAATGTTTAAAATTTTAGATACTAAACTTTTAATTTAATATTGATAATTAATAGTGAATTGTAATATAAGTGGTATGGATAAGTAATATAAATAGTGGATCTCAAAAATTTATCGAAGAAATTATTTATTTTTATGATTTTATGAGATTTAAAATCGAATTAGAATCAAAGGATAAGAAAGAGGGTGCACCATAACTAAGATGAGATTGGCCACACTAGATTAAGCCATATATATATATGTGTGTGTGTGTGTGTGTGGACAGGTGTGTTATGTAGAAGTTTCTCCTTCCTTCTCTCTTCATCATTCACGTTCATCACCACCTTCATCATCAAAACTCTTTCTTTATTCCTTCTTTCCAAGATTTTAATCAAAACTTAAGATAAGATCACATCTAGATATAAGTTTTTAGAAGATTAAGTTGGAAAAGTTGAGATTATCAACAAGTGATCAGAGAAAAAAGAAGAGTTTGAAGAGGTATGTGCTTATGTATTTTAATTTGTAAATATTTGAATTTCTATGAGTTTGAATGTTTGAATTGATTGATTAAGTCATTTATAATGAATTAGTTCTTGAAAATATTGATTAAATGGATTGATGAGTGAAAAGAGGATCAAAAGAACTTATATGTGGCGAGTGTGATTCTTAATTCAATCTTTATAAGAATTGGGCAGTTTGATATTATTTTAAACATAAATGATTATTGAAGGCTTGATTAATTGAAGTTTGAGTAAGGTATTAGATGTAGACTCTTTTTATGTCAAAAAAAATTATATTTGATTCATTTTTATCATGGGTTTTGAATACATTGAGTTAAAATGGTTAAGTATGCGAAATGCAGAATTTTTGTCTGACATGGGCAGTGACACACCCATGTTACTGGGCATGTCGTAACTACTGTATTGCAAATAAATGACACGCCCAGTGACACGACATGTCGTTGGGCGTGTCAAAGCTACTGTGAAATGAGCAAAAGACACGCCCATTTCATTGGGTGTGTCACTTGAAGAAATTTGCCCAAAATGGCTCTTTTTCTTGTCTTTTTAAATGATTATAAGGTCTTAAGATGCAAAGAATATTTGAAGTTAATCCTAACAAATAGTGTGATAAATTTATTTTGAATATATCATAAATATGTGTGATACTAAGTGTTGATCAAAGAATTATTTCATTATAGTGCTATACATAATTTAATGTTAGTTAAAAACTAATGAATTGCCCAAAACATACTGATTTTAGATTTAGCTTGGGATTGAATGGCTAGCCAAAGAGAGGATATCCAAAGTGATAGTGGGCACTCTGTTCCATTAATAGACACTCTGTATCATCATATTCAGTGGGCATTCGTGCCATAGTGGACCATTGGCCAAAATTCTATACAGTGGGCATTAAATTACTATCAGTGACCCATTATCCAAATCTAGAATCTGAGTTCAGTGTGTATGGGCATAAATAAATTAATTATCTATATTAAAAATAATGTGTTATATAGTTATCGATAAATTACTCAATTCTGAATTTAATTGTGTTTAGTATTTCAATTTTCAATGAATTTATTAATTTTTTATTTAACATTCCGAAAGTAATACTTTTCATTGTTTTTAAATTATTTAATATTTAGTTCTCTTTTCTTTAAATTTTCTTGCATATTATAAATACATAAGTACCACTAAGCTTTACTTAGCGTGTTAGAATTTTTTCTGTCGCGTAGATCAAACAAGGAGAGTTGAGACTGTAGAGTGAGAGATATACATTTCTGATCAACTGCATAACCAAGGTTCAATGAACAATATTATAAATATTATATTCTATATATTTCACATGGCAATACTTTATAATTTTGTATGACAGTTGTACAAGTTTGAGAGTAGTTTGAGAATTTTATAATAATATAAGTTATCATTAAGAGTTCTTTATAAATTAATAGATATATGTGTGTACTATAGAAAGCTTAATAATTGCATTAATGCTTAAAAGTATTTTGACTTTATTTCTTTAATACATACATAGACACATATATAGAATAATTGTAAATGTTAGGTGACATCTCCTATGTAGGTAAGTGTATGGGCTATGTAGGGGGTGTTACATAAAATTTCTTGAAATACAGGTCTTACCCGTCATGTGTGAGTAGGAGATATTGAAATTATTTGATAAATTGGGTGTCAATCTCTTAGAAGAGTCGCAACTCTTAGAAGAGTTGCAACCATTGAAGAGTTACAACTCTTAGAAGAGTTACAAAAGTTACAACCATTGAAAAGGTTGCAACCTTTGGAAAGTGACTCCTGGCATTTATAAATATACCAAGAGAAAGAAGTTAAAGATGATGATGAAGTTATAAAAATACTCTGAAAATTTCAGCAATTAATATACAATATTCTAGAGTAAATAAGATTATGAAAATATAGTACATTTTCAATTTGTGATTTGCATTTGACTTAGTGAATAATTGAATCAAGGATGATGATGAAGTTATAAAAATACTCTCTGAAAATTCCTGCAATTAATATTCAACATTCTAGAGTAAATAAGGTTATGGAAACATAGTGCATTTTTAATTTGTGATTTGCATTTGACTTTGTGAATAATTGAATCAAAATCATTGTGGAATCATCAAGAGGTATGTATTCGATCTAAATTTTTTTTATTTCCGCAGTTTGTTACAAAATAAAATTAAGCTTACTCTATCACTTAATGCAACTCTAGTTGACATGTATTCTGGATGTGGGTCTGTTGATGATTATATAAGAGTGTTTAATGAAATACCCGAGAGAATCGTATTATTGGTTTTAATAATCTCTTTTTTTTTTATTCCTAATCTACCCTTCCCCCACCCCCACCCCCACCTAATCTACCCTACCCCCACCCCACCCCACCCCACCCCACCCATGTCCAAGTGGGGATTTGAACCCGGGTTGCTTAGCTCAAAGACTAAGCACCCTTCTACTGGGCTACACCCCATGGACTTAATAATCTAATAATCTCTTTTTATTTTTGAGTATAAATTATATATATATATATATTAAGTATAAACTTTATATATATCAAGTTTGAACTCATATATTTGCACAATATATTAATGTGTTTTTATTTTTTGTGATAATTATATTGTTGTATTAATGAATTTTAATATATAAATTGTTTATAACTTTTGTAATGTTGATACAAACTGTTCATGTAATTATTTTTATTTAATAATTCTTTCTATAGTACATGTAAACTCCATATATACTAAGTGTAAATTCTATATACTTATACAACACATTAGTATGTGTTTTATTTCTTATTATATGTTATTATTAATATATATATTTATAGTATGTGTAAACTCTATATATACTATGCATACTCTATATATTTATACAACACATTAATATGTATTTTACTTTTTGTGATATGTTATTATTAATATATATATTTATACTGCATGAAAAAATTATTAATTATATAATTTATGCCTAATAAACTCAATATATACGACATATAAACTCAATATATATTAAATATAAACTTAATATATACTAAATATAAACTTATTATAACCTTTTTGGCATTTAATGTTATTTGATAAAAAAAAAACTGATCTTTTTGAAAAAAAAATTTAAGGCTGATATTTTTATCAAATTGAAGGCTTTTTCCGGCATATTTGTCAAAGCCCTAAATCTAATACAAGAAGAAAAGGCAGCAGCAAGTACAAAGCCCAACCAATCCAATTGCATCCCCTACTGAGGTTGTTTCGTGCAATGTTCATCAAACTGGAAAAAAAATTTTCTTCTACTTTACAACATTTTTGGGTTTTAATGTTCAAAGTTCTTTCTACCTTACAGCAAATCAAACAACTATCACATCAATAGCTCAAGTGGAAGGGTCATCAAGCCTTGACTACTAGCCTAAATTTAATCAGAACAAGTGGCTTTTCTTTTGTTCTAAAGCTCCTCAACTATCAAAGAACCCTGAGCCTGCCTTTGAAAGAAGTTCCTTGCCAGCATCCTTTCCCATCATTATCATATCTTCAAAAGCATATGGGCCTTTCCTAGAAGTTTCAAGTACTGGAATACAGCAAAATATTGGTAAGGGCCAAAACTTGAGTGTCATAAAAGAGCAAAAATGGTTAGAGAAAAACATAATCACACCTCGAGCTCCATCAGGGGAAGCCACAAGCCCTTTAAATATGCAATCACCATTTTCATCTTTGCAAGCATATCCAGCAATTGGAGTGCGGCATGACCCATCCAAGGTTTCAAGGAAGGCTCTCTCACAAGCAACTGCTAGCCTTGTGTCCTCATGGTTCAAAGAAGCTAGGTAATTAACCTGCAAATAGATAGATAGCATTTTTGTTTCCTCAGGTTGAAAAAAAAGAAAGTTAAAGAAAAATCTTTAATTAGCCAAAATGAAGAGATTGTAGAAAATTTTTAGTAATAAACTGTTCAAGAGGAGTGAATAAAATGATATGCAATAGCACAAAAATACTCAGTGGATCGGTGTTATTCTGCTTCATATGAGAATCACAATAATTCATGAGATATAGTCAAAGTTTTCAAATCCAGTCTGGCTTTTGAACCGATAGAGGCAAAATATCAACTAGAGTCAAATCGGGATTGAATCAAAATTAAACTAAATGGATATTAAATGTACTGTAAAACAAATAAAATTAATAATTATAAATCCAAATAACAAACGAATTAAAACAAAAGATATTATAATTATTACAAAGGTATTTAGCATTTTATTAAACTTATTCAAATTAACTCTGGATATAATAAATTCTCTTTTAACAAGCTAAAAATGCTCTTAGAGTTCAAACTTTTAAGATAATGTTGCATGAGTTAAATAAAATTTAAAAGCATAATAAATTTCTTTATTCAAAATTAGAGAAATTTTGATACATCCTATATACAATATAAATTAATTTCCACCATTGCAAACTGGAGTGATAAAGTATTACTATGTCAATTTAGATTGTTATTTACCTGAAACTGAATTCATTTTATTGAAATACAAGAGTTTGGTTTTATATGCAATAACAAACTTGGGATCAAAGAAAGACTGAATTATCTAGCTACCCTATATCGAGCTAATAGTATTATTAGTCTAGAGGCAATAGGCCGACTAATACAACTAGCCTAATATATAATTATATCTATATATATATAACTACTTGTAACACTCTCCCTCAAGCTGGAGCATAGATGTTAATCATGCCCAGCTTGTTACAAATATATTTAACTCGAGTCCCATTTAATGCTTTTGTGAAAATATCCCCTAGTTGCTCTCTAGTCTTTAAATAGCTAGTAGAAATCAAATTCTCTTGAATCTTTTCATGGATAAAGTAACAATCGACCTCAATATGTATTGTCCTTCCATGATATACCAGATTTGAAGCGATATGAAGAGTAGCTTGGTTGTCACACCAAAATTTTACTGGTATTGAAACCTTTAAACCAATCTCATCTAAAAGATGATATACCCACATAATGTCACATGTGCCTAAACCCACATAATGTCACATGTGCCTTGCACTATGGCTTTGTATTCTGCTTCCGCACTAGATCGTGATACTACATTATGTTTTTTTGCTCTTCAAAGACACAAGGTTGCCTCCAACAAAGATGTAGTATCCTGTAATAGACCGTCTATCTATCTTGGATCTAGCCCAATCATCATCAATGAAACACTCAATGTGAATATGTCCAAGATTGATGTATAGTATTCCAAGACCATGTGCTCCTTTTAAGTAACACAAAATCTTTTCCAAACCTGCCCAGTGTTTTATCGTTGGCGCAAACATAAATTGACTTACAATACTGACTGCATAAGCTATTTTTGGACTAGTCACTATGAGAGTTTAATTTCCCAACTAATCTCTTGTACCTTTCTAAATCATCAAAGGGGTCACCATCATCTTTTGTGAGCTGCACATTAGGGACTATTAGTGAGGCCGCATGGCTTGGCTCCAATCTTTCCAGCTTCTGCAAGCAAATCAAGTACATACTTCCTCTAGACAAGAAGATCCCTTTCTTGCTTCTTGTTACTTTTACCCCAAGAAGTATTTTAGTTGGCCCAAGTCTTTTGTGTGAAACTTAGCATGTAGGAATGTCTTGAGAGAGGAGGTCCCTAAACAATCTTATCCATTAATGACAATGTCATCAACACAAACAAGGAGAATAATACCTGTTGTCGATTGTTTGTAGAAGACTGAGTGATCACACTTGCTCTTTTTTAATCCAAATTCTTAAACTACCTCACTAAACTTACCAAACCAAGAGTGGGAGCTCTGTTTTGAACCATACAAAGATTTCTTTAGACGACACACCTTCCCATACTCCCCCTGAGCAACAAACCATGATAGTTGCTCCATAAACACCTCCTCCTGAAGATCACCATGCAATAATGCATTTTTGATATCTAATTGGTGCGATGGCCATCCTTGAGCCGCAACAATAGAGATAAAGAAGTGAACAAAAGTAAATTTGGCCACCGGCGAGAAGGTATTAGAGTAATCTATCCCATAAGTTTAAGCATATCCTTTTGCGACAAGTATTACTTTGAGTCTTGCCACAGTACCATCTGGATTAATTTTGACAGCAAAAACCCATTTGCATCCCACAACTCTCTTCCCTTTAGGCAAATCCACCAAGTCCCATGTGTGATTTTCATTCAAGGCAAGTACTTCGTCAAGCATTGCATCATGCCATCCTTGATGCTTTAAGGCCTCCTTTATTGACTTGGGTATAGAAACTGAGTCTAGATAGGTAATTAAGGAGCTAGATGCAGAATTTAAATGATAATATGAAACAAAATTAGCAATGGGATAGCACGATTTGGGAAGAGTGCATTGTCGTTTACCTTTATGAAGACATAGGGAAGGTTAATGCCATTGGGAGGATCAAATGATGAAGATACTAGATCGGGACATGTATCCTAAGTCTCTTTTCTTCTACAGAAAACATGAACAATAGGCGGTCTCTTAGGGGCAAGGGGCACTGCAGTGGATGATGGCAAAGAGGATTCAAGAGGAACACACTCTGATTCTTGATCTAGGTGAGCCTCATCTGATTGTTGATCTAGATACTCTTCTTCTTGCTTATTAGAATCACTTAGGATAGAGACAGGATAGATCAGCCACTCATCTTCCTCCCCCTTACTTAAAGGGCTAGAGATTGAAGAGAAGAATGATATAGTCTCAAAAATTCCACATCATTCAATACCAAGTATTTATGGAAATCTAGGGAATAACACTGATACCTCTTCTAAAGGCGAGAATATCCCAAGAAAGCACACTTCAAAGCTTTGGGATCTAATATGGTAATAGAAGGTCGTACATCTCAAACATAGCAGGTGCTCCCAAAATCCTTGGCTCCACTGGGAATACAGATTTTCCTTCAAGCAAAACTTTATATGGAGCCTCCCCATCAAGGACTATAGAGGGCATGTGATTAATCAAGAAACATACCGTGGAAATAGCATCAGCCCAAAACTGTTTAGGAGCTTTCATCTAGAACAAGAGAGCTCGAACTGTTTCCAACAAATGTCTGTTTTTCCTTCCAGCAACTTTGTTTTGAGCAGGTGTATCAACACATGAATATTGATGTAAATTCCACGTTGAGTCATCTATGTTTGAAATGAGTCTGACATGTATTCTTTAGCATTATCACTTCTTAGTATTTGGACAGGGACATTAAATTGGGTTTTAATTTCAGCATAAAAAGCACAAAAATGGGAAAACATTTCAGACCTATTTTTAATAAAATAAATCCAAGTCATTCGAGAAAAATCATCCACAAAAGCAATAAAATAATGAAACCCAATTTTAGACACAACATGACAGGGTCCCCAAATATCATAATGCACTAATCCAAAAAAAAAAATCAGCCCATTTACAAAATCTTAGACTTAATGAACTACAATGAAGTTTTGCAAAATGACATGATTCACACTCTAATGAAGATCCATCATGTAGTTCTAGACATAGCTTCTTTAATGTAGACATAGAGGGGTGTCCCAAACGACAACGAGCTTCAAAAGGAGAGATAACACTAGAACAAGCAATTGGCTGTAGTACCCATGCATCAAGTATATAGAGAACATCAAATATATGTCCTTTATCAATAATTTTTTTTGTCATAAGATCCTAAAAAACATAGTGATTAAGAAAGAATGAGGTAGAGCAATTAAGATCTTTAGTGAGCCTACTCACTGAAATCAAATTAAAGCCAAGTTTAGGTAGACTTAATATAGATGACAAGGTAATAAAAAAAGTTGGTTTAACAGTTCTAGATCCCACAATATCATAAGTTAACCCATCAACTATGGTTACAAGTGTAGATGCCTTATGTGACTGAAAGCTAGAAAAAATATTGGAATTACTTGTCATGTCATCTGAATCACCAGAATCAATGACCCATTTGTTTGAAGAAGACATAAGACATGTATTACCTGACTCAGCAAGAGCAGTAACTGGGTTGGATGCTTTCAATGTTTCTTAATATTTGGAAAATTTAGCATATTCATCAGTAGAGATCGTGATAGTTTTCTTAGAAGATGAACCATGTGCGGTAGCAACATTAACAATTTGAGATTTTTGGTTGCAATTCCGTAATTTCTTACAATTCCACTTTGTATGACTTGGCTCTGGTAGTAGTAGCAAACAACATCACTGTTACGATTATCAACGGTCATGGTTCCTTCTCTTTATTGTTATGTCGCCTCCTCGTATCATTCCCCCCTCCTTTGGCAACTAAGGCATTAGTTTGTGAATGAGATGGGTTATTTTAGGTGCGGAGTACCCTACTAAAAACTTCTTGGAGAGAGTTAATTTCAGAACTAGAGATAATCTGAGATTCAGCCTTCTCATAGTCAAAAGGAAGACAACTAAGACGCTTATTATTGCCATCTATTCTTGCTCAGCTTGTTGCACCTTAATATCAGAATTAAATGGCAGAAGCATATTGAGTTCCTCATAAGTTTTCTTGAAATTCATAAAGTAAGTTGTGAGAGAGTGACACTCCTCAGCCCGATAGAAAGCCCTAAATGCTTCATAAATTGAGGGCATATTCCCTTTCCCAGAATATAAGAACGCAAGATAATCCATTAGTTCTTTAACGAATTCATAGTGATTAATTAGATTGTCAACTTCACCATCAATTGAATTTCTTATTTGCATAAATAATCGTGCATCATCTCTCATCCAAGACTGCTTAGTTCCATCAATAGGGGTTTCTTGTGTCAAGTGATCATCTTTACCCACACTATGCAGGTAAACCCTAATGGCCTTACTCCACTCTAAATAATTTGAACAATTTAATTTATGATCAGTAATGTTAGATGTGGTTGGTACTATTTCAACTAATGTTTTGTTATCACCCATTGTCAAGGGAAAAAAACAAAACAAAAAAAAAATTTCACAGGTTGTAGAAACTTACAATAGTCAGAATATCCACAGCCAAAAAGCCATAGGTTGACAGAATACTCAAAATGAGTAGCACAGAAACTAGAAACCAAGGTTTCAAGAAAGTAGCTCTTCAAATACTAGGTTGTGAACCACAAAATGGGGTCATTATCACTTCCCCGCTACTGTAAAGCCTAAGAATGGCTGTAAAACCGGACCACAAACGACAAACAGGCAGCTTAACAAAAGAGGATCCACACCTCTGTACAGCCCAAGAATCGCCACAAATTCACCTGAAATAGACCGGAGAGACTGATGCAATGCTGGAGAGGTAGATCGAAGCACCAGGAGGCTGCTCATGGGCTACCACGCGCCAGCGAGTTAGAGTTCCAGCGAAATTTCTGTGGCGCGTGTGGGCAACTCGCCGGTTTTCTGGTGACCGAACTTCTGCGATTGGGCAGATCGGCGGATGTTCTTTCCTTTCCGGTAGGCGGTGACACCACTATATCACCCTAACCGAGCAACCTAAAAGTGGCAGTCATGGATACAGCTGTATATTTTGAACCCGAAACTCACACCCCTTTCAAAGCTTTGATAACATGTTATTTGGACTGAAACTGAATTCATTTTATTGAACACAAGAGTTTGTTTTATAAACAATAGCAGACATGGGATCAAAGAAAGACTTAATTATCTAGCTACCCTAAATAGCTATTATTATTATTATTCTAGAGACAATAGGTCGACTAATACAGCTAGCCTAATATATAATTATATCCACATATATACAGCTACTTGTGACACAGATAAAATAACATTTATCAAATAATGCTAACAATTTGTCAATAAGTTCAAATAGCTGAGACTTGCACTCAATATTCCCCATATCATGGGTTTGAGGCTCATTTTCCTCGACTTTTTAAAGATTCTAAAGGTTGTTGCAGCTACCTGCACATCCTATATGCAAAGTGGCTTATCCATTGAACTGGTACCAAGTCATTTCGCTAATTATCCGGCAAATTCTTGCGGGTGAAAACTGGTTTTATCTATAAAGGCATTAACTTGACCAGCCAGCTCTTAGGCTGGTTCACAATTAAACTAATTCAACTGTCTGGTCTAGTTCTGACAACATTAAATAATAATTTAAGCTAATAGAAAAATTAATTGCTTTCTGCTTATAAGGTTCCACCATTACATCAAATGTAATAGCATCTAATAACAACAACAACAACAACAACAAAACCTTAGTCCCAAACAAGTTGGGGTCGGCTATATGAATCCTCAACAAAATAAGCTCAAAAGACACCAAAAAAGATACTCCAGCCTTAGGCCCCTTCCAAGACACGGATTTTACGTCTCCATTCAAGTCTGTCATTAATCAAATCCGCATCAAGATCTAAGGCACGTAAATCTCTTGCTATCACCTCCTTCCACACAGTTCTAGGTCTTCCACGACCTCTAGCCCCCTCAATCAACAAATTCTCACACTTACGAACCGCAGCATTAGGTCTTCTTAAAACATGTTCATACCATCTAAGTCTTCCTTCCCTCACCTTATCTCCGACATCCGCTACTTGGACTTTTTGTCGAATATGAACATTCTTAATTTTGTCCAGTCTGGTATGTCCACACATCCATCTTAGCATCCTCATTTCTGCCACACTCATCTTATGCAAATGTTGTCCCGTTGGTGCCCAACACTCACTACCATAGAGTATCGCAGGCCTAACAACAATCCTATAGAATTTACCTTTCACTTTCAGAGGTATTTTCTTATCACATAGAACCCCAGTCGCACCCTTCCACTTCAACCAGCCTACCTGTATTCTGTGAGCCACATCTTCATCTATACGGCCATCATTCTGGAACACCGAACCCAAATATTTGAACTGCTTGGTTTTAGGAACCAAAACTCCATCCAACTTAACCTCATGTTCCTGCTTCTTCCTTAGACTGAACTCACAGTGCATATATTCCGTTTTACTCCTACTTAACTTAAAACCCTTGTCCTCGAGGGTTTTTCTCCACACTTCCAACTTACGGTTTACACCAGCACTAGACTCATCAATTAAAATAATGTCATCAGCAAACAACATACACCAAGGAACATCGTCTTGTATGCTTCTGGTTAGCTCGTCCATAACCAGGGTAAATAAGTATGGACTCATGGCCGAACCTTGATGTAATCCGATAGTAATAGGGAAAGCCTCAGTGTCTCCACCAGGTGTTTTCACACTAGTGGATGCATTCTCATACATGTCCTTGATGATGTTGATATATTTGCCGCTGACTCCTTTCCTTTTCAAAACCCACCATAACACTTCTCTTGGTACTCTATCATAGGCTTTCTCCAAGTCAATAAATACCATGTGGAGATCTTTCTTCTTCTCTTGATACAATTCCATTAATCTTCTTAGAAGAGAAATAGCCTCCGTGGTAGATCTCCCTGGCATAAACCCAAACTGATTATCCGAAACTCTTGTAAGCTTCCTCAATCTGTGTTCAATAATCCTTTCTCATAATTTCATAGTATGACTCATAAGTTTGATACCCCGATAATTTGTACAGCATTGAATGTCTCCCTTATTTTTATATATGGGTACCAGGATACTCTTCCTCCAGGCATTCGGCATCTTACGTCCTTTCACAATAGCATTAAAGAGTTTAGTTAACCAGGCAACTCCAACCTCTCCAAGGTTCTTCCAAACCTCTATAGGAATACCAAACCAACTAATGCAAAGTACAAAGCAACAATTACAAAGCTGAGTTTCATCCCTGTGAATAATTAGCTATACATCTCCTGTTGGATAAGAATTTGGCACAATAATTATCCTAATTTTTATTGTTTATGCAAAACCACCAAAATCTCGCTCAGCATTCCTCAACTTGACACTAATGCACATTATTTTTCTTGAACTTTAATTTGTAACTAAGAATCTCGTGTCTGTTAAAATAAACATTAATTAATCACATTGATGCTTTATTCCAGCAAGCCTAACCTGAATGCTGATGTAGACTCAAGTCAGCATTTATAAATATATTTTTTTTGAACCAATACTTGAAAAATATGCAGTCAATTTTCTCTCCCTATTCATGTTTTTTCTTCTTTGGCCTAATACTATCCATCATGGCAAATCTGCCGCCAACAAGAGTGAGAAAGGAAACTCGGACTTGAGATGGAGAAGGGCTGGGCATGGATTGTATTTTGTAAAACCATTGGTGGTGGCCTAAACTTCATTCCATGAATATCTTCCATAAATTAGAGATTAAAGTGATGAGTCCTAAGATTTTGAAACTCTGATATCACAATGATGTAAGATGGTTGGAGAATTGGCTACTAAGCCTGAATTTTTGGGCTTATGTGAAGGCTACAATAGTTAGAAGTTTAGGCAGGTTGCTACAGTTTGTAAAAAAAAAAAGGCTTCAAACTTATGGCTTTTTGCAATGTTGTAAGGTACTGTGCACAGTACCCGTGAACAATAAATTACAGATATAATTTAGGCTTCAACACCTAAATTTCCTTGGGCATCACACCAAATGTCCCCTGACATCTCACTTCAGGTTGAATTGCATCAGACAACTTAAAAAAGAATAATTGCTAAGAACTTGATTTACTGAAAAACTAAACTCTAAGAATTACAAGCATAGGTATTTATAGAGACTTAAAATAGTCCTAAGCCTTTATAAAAAGGATTCCAAAATCTAATCTGAATCCTCTAAGAAAATTGCCCCTAATACTTAAAAGAAATAAAACAGCAAATTATTTATTGAAACAAAACTCTAGAAAACTAGGAATTACTCTATAATTTTCCTCATATTGAATATGGACAACAATTCTAAGCTTCTTGCACCTTTGTATTTGAATTTTCTTGAATTCCTATTCTCTATCATAAATGCTGATGTATCAAGGTACAATTGCACCTAAAAGGTCTACCAGTAGCACAGTATATTCACCAAGTATCAGCAATAATGCAGATTCTACAGCATACTAAGGACACATTGATTGCCGTACAAATTATCACCATGCATGTAATTAGTCTAGAGGTAAACAAGATACTACGCACTATTTTATCATCATTGCTTCAACAGGCAATTCCTATTGCTCCTTGAGCAACTGCTGGTAGCATGTCGTCAATTGAAAGAATTGATGTCACATTTTCTGTCATATTTAAACGTTTAAGTCCAGCTAATGCCAATAGCGTTGCTTGGACCATCCCTTCATTGAGTTTTCTCAGCCGTGTCTGAACATTCCCACGAAAATTCTGTAGAACCTGCCATATGAAGAAGCAACAGAAAGCTATCACATACCAAAAATACTAGAAAACCATGAGAATGATATTAAAAGAATATGAAAACCACCTTAGCAATCTTGCTTTTATTTACATATTGAACATCCTAGATTATAAATATCTCAGTGATTGATTGAACATCCTCCACTACAAATATCTCAGTGATGGAGCTTTGTTCAAATCATCTTTGAGTTCATACAAAAACCCAAGAGTAGTTGCAATTACAGATAATTTTAATCAATCTTTAAAAGATTCCTCATTGCTCAAGGTAACGGATGTTTGTGTGTTACCAACATATATGGACCACAGTCTAAAATCAACAATGCCATCACAGTTTCTTAAGGATAGTTCAAACCTTAATTTTTTTTTACTTTGTATCTACTTATTTATCGAAACTCTTTTTCGCTCAACAATACCTCACAACCCAAACCAAACAAGTTTCAGATGTGAGGTGTCGTTATTTTAGTTAAGCAGTTGAAGTTTGAAGCTTCCAGGTAACATTTTATATCGTTTATCCATGATTAGCTCCATGCCAACCCACAACTAATTTATTTTCATTGCATATTTAAACAAGCTCAAAGCAAAACGAATTGATATTAAAAATCTAACCTGATAATGTGACCATCAAAATGACCGCCATTATTTTAACAAGCAACAAAATAAAATAACATAAAATAAAATACCGTAAAAAGGTAGTTCTTCTTAACTTATTACATAGAACATCCAGAAAAAGCTTGATTTAATCTTTTGATATAGCTTGTGGCTTTTAGCAAGCACAGTTAATATCTATCTTTGAACATGTAAAAAGTTCCTAAAATAATTAATAGTCATTTAGCATGAAATATAAGGGAGAAAGACAAAATCATGCAAGAACAATAGCATTTTTCTCTTGATCTGTACATAATACTCAACATTAGCTATATTGAGAATAATGATATGAACAGCAACCACCAATGATGTAGGGCCATTAGATAACAGTAGCAGCTGATATTTAATTCCACAAACAGTTTTTTAAGTGCAGGATGCCATTGCAGTGGCACATTCAAATGCCAAATCATGTGTAATAAATTTGCAAGATATGTTTTAATCAATATATGAAGTGACTTTCCATGCAAAGGGAATCAGACAAAATTCCTTGTCACGGTCGTAGCAGAATAATATTAAAATAATTGTCACAAATATGCTTACACTGAGTGAGGGATATCTGTGGAGTATCTGTGACTTTCTTCTGAGGGAAGCAGAACCAATGACACTCCCACCAGGAAGCTCAGCCAGTGAAGATGTGCTCAAAGAAATAAATCCATCTCTTACATCTTCTCGTTGCAAGTTGCAAGGGAGGATTGTCTTCTCTGGTAAATATGTAGGGACATCTTTCATTGAATGGACTGCAATGTCAATTTCACCATTTATCAGTGCCTCATCTATTTCTTTTGTGAACAAGCCTTTCCCACCTATATCTGCAAGTGGCTGACTCAATATTTTATCTCATGTTGTCTTTATTACAACAATTTCAATAGCTCCTTCTTCAGCAAGCTCCAAATGTGTTGCCTTCAGTTTGTCTCGCGTCTCATAAGCCTGAGCAAGTGCTAGTGGGCTGTCATGCATGTAGGAAGAATATCAGGATCTGAAAAATATTGTAGGAGGGGGAAAATGTGTAACCCAGATTAAAATGAAGCATTTAGATTTTATTTGCTATTAAAAGAAAATAAATCCACAACTTCAAGATACCATTATTCACTGTTTCATAAAATCATCTATACTTTCTATATGGTGGTGAAGATTTTACCCAGGACAGTCTAACCAGTTTATGTGCATGAATGCATATTTAGCTGAATAAAACCTATGACAGTCACTATTAAGACAAGCAAATTGTTGCCCGTTCACTTTTGATACGTTTTAAATTAAAATTGCAGATTGTATCTACTTGAACAACATTGTGAAAAATGATATTTTGAACAGAACCAATCACGTTAAATAGAAAAAAAATTACATAACAGAACAAAACATTTGAAGTACAATAGCCAAAACATTAAGAAATCCAAGAACAAAAATAAAAGAGAATTATGGAAGCAATAATAATACTAATACATATATAGGAGAAACTAGAGTGAAAATAAGATATGAAATAATGAACTAGAAGCCACAAAGAGAAGGAAGAACATTTAAATTAAAAAGGAAAAAAGATTAATATTAGATCAATAAAAGTCACCATTTAAAGAAGACTAACAAATGAAGAAGGTCAAATGATTAAATGGGAATACACATTGAAATTGAATAAAGGGGACCGTTTTATAACAAAGTCCAGAACCCTTTTCTACCAAAAGAAATATTCAACAATAATTCGCCCATAAGAGCTACATTGACAAACAAAAGCATACCCAGAAGATTGACATAAGTAATGCTAAATATATAAAATGAATACCTTCCTCGTGTCCCAATTCTAAAGAGAGCAACTCTGGGCTCCTGTGTGTGCTGTTCAACAGCAACAGAGGCCCTCGTAACCTTCAAACTCTGTTTCCTGATGCAATTAGGAAAAGACAACCCAATAATTGAAATAGCAGAAGAACGGGACATCATGAGAGCTTGGGTCGTATATAAGGAAGAAAGAGTCTCCATCGACAGTTCTGCAGCTACAGAAAAGAGAGGAATAAAAGAAGAAGATGAAAGGAGTAATGGGTTGCCTTTGAAGGAATGAAATGATTAGCTGGATAGGATAGGAAATCTGGGATTTTACTTGGTTTTGTTACTCTGTCTAGTTCTCGACTATCCAGAGTGCTCTATCCATGTACAGTACCCAGTCAAATATAATAAAATTTAACAAATAAAATTGTTACGCCCATTTAGAATAAATGTAGGTTTCATTATTAAATTACATATTAATTCTCATATTTGAAAAAATATAATGTTTAAAATATAAATTCAATACCCAGTCAAATATATTAAAATTTAACAATAAAATTGTTACGCCCATTTAGAATAAATGTAGGTTTCATTTTTAAATCACATATTAGTTCTCATATTTGAAACAAATATAATGTTTAAAATTTAAATTTAATTTAAATTTATATTTTTGTATTTAAACTAAATTTATAATTAAATTATTTTTTTCTTATTTTTATAATATTCTCAATATAATAAAACAATATATATATTTTTTATATTTATAACCAATATTTAATTTATAAATATAATAAAAAAAAGTAGTTGGAAGGAAAAATAAATAATAAAAAAAAGGTAAAAAGAGAGAACAATTTTTGATAAAGAGTGATAAGAGGAGAGAGTACTGTATTGATAATAAAAAGAGGAATAAAGATGGAGATAAAATAGGGGTTTATTTGGGCTAGGTTAGGCTGATATTCTTGTTTGAATTTTGATTTGGCTTCAACTCGAGTTTTAATATATGACTCATGGCCTAGTTTAGACCCATGGGCATAAATGAACTCAGGTATTGTGAGTCCTTAATTTTTCACCAAAATATTAAAATTTAGTTCATTACGGTTCAAATACAACTTAATCACTCGAATTGGATGTTGGATTATCTCAAATAGACCTTCTAAAAATTATTGCACGAAATCGGCTGTAGTTGGGCCCAGCTAGGCCTACTGTTTGCTCCAGGCTTGCAGCTTGCAAGTCTCAATTTTCATGTCGCAACACCAAAATTCAAATTTTTTCAAATTTTTTCGATTTTAACCCTCTAAAACTTTATAAATAGGTCTTTCCCACCTCATTTTCAATCACTCCACTCAATTAAGTGAAAACTTAATTGCTAGTTATTCCATCTTTTCTCCCTCCTTTCTTTATTTAAAGTAAAATATTTAATCTTATTCAGTGTTGTAACACCCTTATACCCTAAATACATATAATACATATACTTTTATATACATATAATATATATTTAAGATACAAAGGTACTACAATAATTATATATAAAAACTCTCACTTTAATATTAAAAATAATTTATAAATTTATAAAAGAAATTCTCTGAAAAAATTTCATCAGAGTATTGTCCGTAATTTCAATATTTCCAAAATTAAACAACATAACCTGCATATGGAAATTTCACTCCCAAAATAATATTTCCACAAAATCCTCTAAATCATTACTTCATCAAATTTACATCCAAAAACTTCATATTTAACAACTTCATTATCTCAAATGCATTTACACATACACAATATTTCAAAACTTAATTTACATATGGTATATTTAGATTATACAAATCCAAAGTACATATGCATAAAAAATATTATATATGCATACAACACCTTCTAAGTTAGTCTCATAGCACACAAAATTTTCAATTCCTAATTATAGTTTGGATCACCCTGGTCTTTACTTTTAACACGTGTGATACACACTACCGTGCTAAGCATATAGCTTAGTGGTACATTCTAGATAACATAACTCATGCTTATACATACATTGATTTGCAAATTATTTAATGCCACTATATTATATATTCACTTAATATTCATTTACTCATTCTCAAACTCATTTTGTTATTCAATAATATTACCGCATAATACTCATTAATTCATCATGTATATATAAATATTAAATCTCACAACACACACACACACATATTGGGACATTGCATCACACACATCATCATTAAGTTTTCATAGACTTAACACAACAGTACACGTTGGGCCCCAATAATTCTCTACACAATTATCAAGTTTTAGAACAACTGATTTGGGCTATCACAATATCAGTTTCACGACTCAGCACTGCTCAGGTCAATATCTAGCTCTGCTCAGACTTATATTCAATCTCAAACTCATGACCTAGTTGTGCTCAGGTCAAACTCATTCTAAGACCTGAGCAGGACCTAGCTCTGCTTCTGCTCAGGTCTATCGACATATACTACACCAATATTAACTATCTGGAACACATAATTATGCAGAGCAAACATACCCATCAACATTATACCTTTTTCCTCTTAATTATCAACTCGCATTATCATTCCTATATTTTCATGGTTTCATATTTTACCATGATCAAATCTTTTCATGATGACATCACATTGTATCCCATTTACCATTTCTCAATCACATTACATAGTCATGAGTTACATTAGCAATGTGACTCATTTTCACATTTAACACTTTTCACAACCATATATATATATATATATATATATTACATGTCACATTACAATTCACATTTTATCTCATTATCATAGTTTCATTACATTTTCTCACTTCTCACAATTTTCATATTTTTCACATATTTAGCTATTTTCCATGTTTTCTTTCTCATTACTTATGATATTATTCATTCTCACTTTTTCCAATCATTTTTACCATATTTCACATTTTTCATATTTTCTACATATTTAATCATATTCTATCTTTTTACATAATAATTCCATAATGCACAAAATAATATCTTTTCTCACATTAATTTCAACCATATACTCAATTATACATGAAGTCACTTTAAAGAATGTCTTCATTCTTTAAAGTATTCCAACATGTATAATGCCAAGCATAGACAATTAAATTAAATGTTATTAAAGAATGTACTAACCTTGACCAACTTCCAAGCTTAATCTTTAATAAGATTCTACTCTTCTCCACTTGTTCTATCTTGGCCTAAGCACATAATCCAACAACAATCATCACATCATTCATTATATAACCATCCACATACTAATTCTATATATTTATTCATTAATTACTCCATCCATTTCATACTCTACAAAAACCTTATTCATTTCTTTAATACCCTTTTTCCCAATTTCAACTATCATTCACTATTTTCAACATCTAATCATCATTTTAACAAAAAAAAAAATAACTCATTTATACAATTATATCAATATCCATGGCAAACCCTAATCATACATATTCAACATCAAAACCCTACTTCATCATTTAGGTTCCTTTCCATAAATTATTTATCAAACCAACGCATATACATCCAAATCATATTATAACTAGCTTTTCTCTCAATTAACCACCATTTCCTCTCACTAGCCGATTCAAACATACTCTTAAAATCAATTAAAAACAAGCTTAAGAAAGAATACTTACTTGATTTCCTCAATAAACCTTCTTAAATCCTTTTGTTTCTCTTGTAAAATTTGATGTATAAGAGAACCTAACACTCTTCTTACCCTCTCTTTAATAGCATACGTTGAACAAGAAGAAGAAGAAAAAAATATATGTTCCCCATTTACATATCATCTTTATCCCTTATAATTAATAATTAATTAAAATATTAATCCACCAATCATCTTCCTTCATTCTTTGACTTTTCTTTATTATTATTATTGTTGTTATTATTATTATTATTATTATTATCACTTTTTCCACCACCGCTTTATACTTTATATATATGTGTGGTATATTTTATGTATATCCATATATCTTATATATTTTACTTATATGTTACACATATTTTTATCTACATATATATAATATATATGTAATGTGTATTCCATGTATACATCATGTATACATTAGCGGTATATATGTATATATTATAAATTCGGCATATTAAAATAGAATATGTGGTGTTAGGAAATCAAGGAGATCACAGCAAACCAAAAAACACGCAGCGGAAAAATTTGATCTTTGATTTCCCATCAGGATCCATGCTGTTCGTTTAATTCGACAAAAGTATTCAAAGAACTAACCTGTTGATGATTAGAAATCACAGTTTGGAAGAGATGCCTCGATCGCGAAACACCCTCTATCACATATCCACACAAATGCTACCGTCTGGAGTGCTAGCTCTCTACAACGGCGAAGGCTGAAAAACGTTTTCTCTAAAACGTATTAGAGTTCCTTGTTTTTTTTTCGTTCTCCTTTTATTTTCTAAAGTTACCTATATAAAGACTTAACGTCTGGAGTGAATATAATCACTCCAGAATCCAATTCAAAATTGGATAAGGTAAGTCAAATTCAGAATCCAAATCTAATTAGGATTCTGAATATATTATCTAATAATATATATAATTTGATAAGGTAAATCAAATTCAGAATCCAAATCTAATTAGGATTCTGAATATATTATCTAATAATATATATATATATAACGAAAATAATAATAATAATAAATATTAATATCTAATATTAATATTATATCCAGCCCAAAGCGCATTCTTGTGTGTGACCCGATAGGCCCATATTAATTGGCAGTCAATTTAATCTCTATTAAACCAACAAGTCATAATTGACCTCTAGCAAGGCGTTACAACTACCCAATTAATATAAGGAATGTCCAATTTGCCTAATAATAGTACATGCATTAATCCCTTTGTCACACGATATCTAGCTTGAACATAAGTCAAGGTCAACGTCATACTTATATTATCCAAACTTATGATTACTCGATCTCCAAGTAGACTGATAAAAACAAATGAAATTGATCACACTATCAATTCATTTGAGCACAGCCATGCATTTCATAGTCTCACTTATCGAGGGGACCAAAAGATATCTCTCTCAAAGAGAGGGACAAATTCTATCTTGATTGTTCATTATCCTCTACATAATTTCTATCATATATGATCATAACCTTTATTACTATCCAGTTACGGATAATGTTTGATCATGTCAAAATATAATAGTCCTTATATTGGAAACTATGACAATCTCAAGTTAAAGAATTAATACATAACTATCATGAGATTTACTTATGACACTAACCCATGTAGTAATCTCATGATGGGTCTATCCAATACATTGTTCTCTAACAAGTATCTATGAAATTGATTTGTATCACTATACACATAACCATCTGATGATTATCAAATCAATGTTCATACTGGTTAAAAATTATTTTTTTATTATCTCCATAACAATAATAAACCAGGGACAAATATCAAAATTGTGTAACATGCAAACAAACAATAATGATAATAAAACCTCATTTATTAATAATGAATGTATAACATAAAGATCCAAATAAATGGCCTAGGGCACATACACTAACAATCTCCCACTTGCACTAGGCCTACAAATTTCTAAGACCCATAGATCTAGTGTGCTGATTATGCTTGACCCGTGAGAGAGGCTTTGTTAATGGATCTGCTATGTTATCATTTGTGTCAACTTTGCATATCTTGATATCTCCTCTATCGATAATGTCTCGAATGAGGTGAAAATGCCTGAGTATATGCTTAGACCTTTGATGAGATCTAGGTTCTTTTGCCTGTGCTATGGCACCATTGTTGTCACAATAAATGTCCACAGGATTTGCAATGCTAGGCACCACTCCTAGCTCAGTGATGAATTTCTTCAACCAGACTGCTTCCTTAGCTGCATCTGATGCTGCTATATACTCAGCCTCTGTTGTAGAATCAGCCACAGTGCTTTGTTTGGAACTCTTCCAACTAACAGCTCCACCATTCAATGTGAATACAAAACCTGACTGCGATCTAAAATCATCTATGTCAGTTTGGAAACTAGCATCTGTATAACCATTTACAACTAGTTCATCTTCCAAACCTCCATAAACCAAGAATACATCTTTAGTCCTTCGAAGGTACTTAAGAATATTCTTGACAGCTGTCCAGTGACCTTCACCAGGATCAGCTTGAAATCTACTAGTTGCGCTTAATGGATATGAGACATCTGGTCTAGTACATAACATGGCATACATAATAGATCCTATAGCAGAAGCATAAGGAATCTTATTCATTCGATCTCGCTCATCAGATGTCATAGGACATTGATTCTTGCTGAGATGAATGCCATGAGACATAGGCAAGAATCCCTTTTTGGAATCTTGCATGTTGAACCTCTTCAACACTTTATCTATGTATGTACTTTGATTCAGGCCAATTATCCTTCTAGATCTATCTCTATAGATCTTTATACCAAGGATATAGGCAGCCTCACCTAAGTCTTTCATTGAGAAAGAATTCCCTAACCAAGTCTTAACCTTTTGCAAGGTAGGGATATCATTCCCAATGAGTAATATGTCATCCACATATAAGACTAAAAACACTACTGCACTCCCACTAACCATCTTGTAAACACAAGGTTCATCTTCATTCTTGATGAAACCAAAGTTCCTAACTATTTCATCAAAACGAAGATTCCAGCTTCGAGATGCTTGCTTCAATCCATAAATGGATCTTTGAAGCTTGCAAACCTTTGTAGAATTCTCAGGATTTACAAAACCCTCAGGTTGTGTCATATACACATCCTCAAGCAAGTTTCCATTAAGGAAAGCGGTTTTGACATCCATTTGCCATATCTCATAATCATAGTATGCTGCAATGGCAATGAGAATTCTAACAGACTTAAGCATAGCAACTGGTGAAAAAGTTTCATCATAGTCTATACCATGAGTTTGCTTGAAACCTTTTGCAACAAGCCTTGCTTTATAGGTCTACACATTCCCATCCATGTCAGCTTTCTTCTTGAAAACCCATTTGCAACCAATAGTCTTAATACCCTCTGGAGGATCAATTAAAGACCAAACTTGGTTGTCAAACATAGATTGCATCTCAGATTTCATGGCTCCAAGCCATTTGTCTGAATCTGGACCTGACACAGCTTCTTGATAGGTAGTAGGCTCATCTTGATCTATGAGCATTACTTCACTATCATCAGTCAGAAGAAATCCATATCTCTCTAGCTGACGACGTGTCCTATCAAACCTGCGAGGGATTTGTGTTACATCTTCAGACTCCACAACTATTTGTGGTTCTGAAATAGGCTCTATAGACGGCTCAATGATTTCTTGTGGTACTTGAGTTTCCTCAAGTTCTACTATACTCCCACTAGTTCTCTTAGAAAGAAATTCCTTTTCCAAAAAGATCCCATTTCTAGCAACAAACACTTTGTTCTCTAAAGGAGTATAGAAATAGTATCCTTTAGTTTCCTTAGGATACCCCACAAAATTACATTTGATAGACTTTGGAGCTAACTTATCTGAAACTGGTCTTTTCACATAAGCTTCACAACCCCAAATCTTAAGAAAAGACAAACTAGGTGTCTTACCTGTCCATATCTCATATGGTGTCTTTTCAACCGCCTTAGATGGTACACGGTTCAGAATGAATACAGCTGTCTCCAAGGCATGACCCCAAAAAGATAAAGGAAGATCCGCTTGACTCATCATTAATCGAACCATATCTAATAGAGTTCGATTTCTCCTTTCAGAAACTCCATTCCACTGTGGAGTTCTTGGAGGAGTCAGTTGTGAAACAATTCCACAATCCCTTAGATGATCATCAAACTCTTGGCTCAAATATTCACCACCTCGATCTGATCGAAGTTGTTTAATTGTTTTACCAAGTTGATTTTGTACTTCATTTTGAAAAGTTCTAAACATTTCAAAAGACTCATGCTTATGTTTCATTAGGTAGACATAGCCATACCTACTGAAATCATCAGTAAAAGTAATGAAGTATCGAAATCCTCCTCTGGCACTAATGCTAAAAGGACCACATACATCTGTATGTATCAAGCCCAATAAATCATTAGCCCTTTCACTATGCCCAGTAAAAGGATCCTTTGTCATCTTACCAAGCAAACAAGACTCACATGTTTCAAATGATTCAAAATCAAATGAATCTAATAATCCATCTTGATGGAGCTTAGAAATGCATTTCTCATTTATATGGCTAAGGCGACAATGCCATAAATAAGTAGGGTTTAACTCATTTGACTTAGTTCTCTTAGAAGTTATGTTATAGATATCATTACCATTAGAATCATCAAGATTAAGGATATAAAGGCCATTATAAGAATTTGCAATACCATAAAGCAAATCATTTTTATCAAAAATAGAACATTTCTTATTCTTAATAAAAAATGAATAACCTTCATCATCCAAAATAGATACTGAAATAAGATTCCTACTCATAGTAGGAACATAAAAGCAATTGTTCAAAATTAACAAAAACCCATTGGGCATAACAAGTTCATAAGTTCCTACAGCTATAGCAGCAACTCTTACTCTATTGCTAACACGTAGGTCCACTTCGCCCTTCTTCAGCATCCTACTCCTTTTGAGTCCCAGCATATTTGTACAAATATGAGATCCACATCCGGTATCTAATACCCAGGAAGAAGGAATAGATAAATTAATTTCTATAACATAAATACCTGAAGATGTAGTCGCACTACCCTTCAACTTCTTTAACTCATCCAAATAGAGTTGACAATTTCTCTTCCAATGCCCAGGCTTGTTGCAATGGAAACAAGTCCCTTCCTTAGGAACTTTAGCCTTAGGTTCAGGTTTTGGTTTAGCTTGTCCCTTGGACCCTTTAGCACTTTTTGCCTCACCCTTGCCTTTAGTATATTTGGCTTTCTTTTTCATTTGTTTAATATTGACATTCAATATTTGGGTAGGCTTTTTGATATTCCCCTCAGCAGTTTTGAGCATACCATGTAGCTCAGGAATGGATTTCTCCATGTCATTCATGTTATAGTTCATGACAAACTGTGAGAAACTGCTAGGTAATGAATGTAGGATCAAATACGTGGAGAGTTCTAAACTCAGGGGATATCCAAGTCTAGCAAGGTGATCTAGATAGCCTTTCATCTTCAAAACATGAGCACTAACAGATTCACCTTCAGACATTTTGCAGTCAAATAATGCAACAGCGGTGTTAAACCTATCTTGCCTAGCCTGTTGTTGGAAAGCTTGTTTGAGATGCACACTCATCTCATAAGCCTCTAAGTGTTCTAGATCCTTCTGAAGTCCTGGACACATAGTAGCCAACATAAGACATCCTATGTCATTGGAATCATCCACATGCTTCTTATGCTTACTCTTAGCAGCATTAGAAGCATCAGCAGGAGGTGGGTCAGGGATAGCTTCATCAAGCACGCAGGACTTTTTCTCTTGTTTGAGAACAATTCTCAGGTTCCTAAACCAGTCAACAAAATTAGTCCCACATTCTTTCAGTTTTTCCTTCTCAAGGATAGACCGCAGTGATAAGGTGGAATTGTTATTAGCAGCCATCTGTTGATAAATATGCAAAGTCAAATTTTAATTAATAATGAGGTTAAAATTATTTAAACTCCTACTAAAAATATAACCCTCTAAAGAAAAATTTTAGTAGGCTAATATCCGTATTTCACTTAATTCTAAACTCAGCTTTGGCGTGACGCTTAAAATCAAGTTATTTAGGTAGGTAACATCTTTACCAATTACATCTCATGTAACTCTTAGTAATTATGGAATATTGACATCATATGTCATAGCATGTTGAATTCCATCTAATGCCTTAGGCCCAAAACCATTTTGATAGCCTAATTAAGTCTAACCAATTTTAAAACATATGAGTAGCACTATTACTCATCCTACTTAGCTAGGAATGTTTAAAGCATATTGCTTTGGCAATACGTACTTTAATACAATCTTAGTTTTGATAGGTGTTCAAAACGTGGATGGCATTTAGACTTAAATTATTAATGAGGGTTCAACTAAATTATTATCATGTCTTGCATTACATATCATTATATTTTAGCATCCTATATGCATATATATAATTTATCACATAAGCATCATATACCAAATGACAAAATATGTAAACATGACATAGTATGGCCAAACTAAATATGATCTTCAAGAGACCAAATGAAGATCATAAAGGCAACCCTAGGTGAAAAACCTATCTATTACAACACTTGCAATATTACATATCTTCAAAACTTGAGCTTGTGCTTCCATCACCATGGAACCATCTTCTCCTTGGTATGAATCTCCATCACAAACATTGTAGCTTGAATCTTCATTTATTACAATAAAAGAAAATCTAACTACTAGTAAAATGAATTACAACAAAATAAACGACACGCAGGCCGTATTTACCCAAAATTAAGATATGAATAAACCAATCACATAGGTCATAAGGTCATGCTATGCACCATGCCAAGACATCAAACAAACATAACATATTCATCACCAACATGTTAAATAGAAACAAATATATTGACATTCTTAATGTCGCGGTAACGAACTATAGGGCGCGAACATACGGCGGTCCCGCTAGCCGGTTAGCGGGCGGGGCTCCCGCTGGCAGGTCAGCGGGCGGGGTTCCGAAGGGGCAGTGCCCCTGGGCGGGGTCGAGGGGCAGTGCCCCTCGAAGCCAAACAGAAACGTTAATCTCATTAACATTTTTCTTTGGCGAAACCCTAAAACAGAATCGTTAATCTCATTAACCTTCTTACTGTTTTATTTCGAATATGTACAACCCATTACAGAATCATTACCAAATGTTTATATCACATATAAACTTAATCGTTTTCATCATATGAAAATCACTTTAATCAACCAATCATCTATACGTGATCATCTCATGAAAACAAAATTAAAAACACCAATCCTTTCTCATCATATGAAAAACGAATTAGGGTTTTACAGAAACGAAACCAAAAACAATCTTTTCTCATCATATGAAAACCAATTATATATACGTGATCATCTCATGAAAATGAAATTAAAAACACCAATCCTTTCTCATCATATGAAAAATGAATTAGGGTTTTACAGAAACGAAACAAAAAACAATCCTTTTCTCATCATATGAAAAACGAATTAGGGTTTTATAATTAACATGCCATAAGAAATCAATATATCTCATGTAATCATATCAACATGGCATTTTCGACTTAAACGAAAACAACAAGTGGCTCTGATACCACTGTTAGGAAATTAAGGAGATCACAGCAAACCAAAAAACACGCAGCGGAAAAATTTGATCTTTGATTTCCCATCAGGATCCATGCTGTTCGTTTAATTCGACAAAAGTGTTCAAAGAACTAACCTGTTAATGATTAGAAATCACAGTTTGGAAGAGATGCCTCGATCGCGAAACACCCTCTATCATGTATCCACACGAATGCTACCATTTGGAGTGCTAGCTCTTTACAACGGCGAAGGCTGAAAAACGTTTTCTCTAAAACGTATTAGAGTTCCTTCTTTTTTTTTTCGTTCTCCTTTTATTTTCTAAAGTTACCTATATAAAGACTTAACGTCTGGAGTGAATATAATCACTCCAGAATCCAATTCAAAATTGGATAAGGTAAGTCAAATTCAGAATCCAAATCTAATTAGGATTCTGAATATATTATCTAATAATATATATAATTGGATAAGGTAAATCAAATTCAGAATCCAAATCTAATTAGGATTCTGAATATATTATCTAATAATATATATATAACGAAAATAATAATAATAATAAATATTAATATCTAATATTAATATTATATCCAGCCCAAAGCGCATTCTTGTGTGTGACCCGATAGGCCCATATTAATTGGCAGTCAATTTAATCTCTATTAAACCAACAAGTCATAATTGGCCTCTAGCAAGGCGTTACAACTACCCAATTAATATAAGGAATGTCCAATTTGCCTAATAATAGTACATGCATTAACCCCTTTGTCACACGATATCTAGCTTGAACATAAGTCAAGGTCAACGTCATACTTATATTGTCCAAACTTATGATTACTCGATCTCCAAGTAGACTGATAAAAACAAATGAAATTGATCACACTATCAATTCATTTGAGCACAGCTATGCATTTCATAGTCTCACTTATCGAGGGGACCAAAAGATATCTCTCTCAAAGAGAGGGACAAATTCTATCTTGATTGTTCATTATCCTCTACATAATTTCTATCATATATGATCATAACCTTTATTACTATCCAGTTACGGATAATGTTTGATCATGTCAAAATATAATAGTCCTTATATTGGAAACTATGACAATCTCAAGTTAAAGAATTAATACATAACTATCATGAGATTTACTTATGACACTAACCCATGTAGTAATCTCATGATGGGTCTATCCAATACATTTTTCTCCAACAAGTATCTATGAAATTGATTTGTATCACTATACACATAACCATCTGATGATTATCAAATCAATGTTCATACTGGTTAAGAATTATTTTTTTTCTCTATAACAATAATAAACCAGGGACAAATATCAAAATTGTGTAACATGTAAACAAACAATAATGATAATAAAACCTCATTTATTAATAATGAATGTATAACATAAAGATCCAAATAAATGGCCTAGGGCACATACACTAACATGTGGGACATATATTATGTATACGCTAGGTATACATTAGGTATATACTACCCATATACCTCTCTCAGTGCTTTAATTAACCTTCAAATTAATTTTTTTGACAATATCTAAAATCCTCGGTGTTACGAGCGCGAACTGCCTAAAACTTATTTTTTTTTGGCAAGTTTATGTGCTTGGTCTATGCTCAAGGGCTTGTTTTCTTTAAACTACCTTGAGTCAGTTGCTTCCTTAGCAACCTACCTTACCTTAACAAATGTGAAACTTAGATTTGGACACAAGCTGAATTCACCAACACCAAGGGCACCCAAAAAGGTAAAATATAAATTTTTATTATTTGTTCTTTAAATTTATTTTGTATGGAATAAATAGACTATTTTGAACTTCAAAGACCATCATTTGGGTTTTGAAATTGGACTTAAGAAATTGGACTCAGTCAATTGAACCCAAGACTTTAAAGGATTAAAATTGGACTTAAAGCTTGAACCTAATCGTTTTCAAAAATTCAATTTAAACCTAAATCTACATGGTTTAAAATCAAAATTTTGATTTTAACAAAAATTACCTGATTTAAAAAATTCAAAATTCAATTTAAACCTAAATCTACTTGGTTTAAAAATTTAAAATCCAGTTGAAACCTAAATCTACTTTGTTTAAAATCCAAAATTTAATTTAAACCTAAATCTACCCTGTTTAAAGAATCAAAGTTGAGCTTAAACTTAAATAGACCTAATTTAGGCTAAAGGACTTAAAATTGAGCTTAAACTTTAGACAAACCTAGTTTAGGCTATAAAAACCCAAATTTCAGGTTAAAAACAATCATTATAAAATGGTTAGACTGCATGAGCTTTGATTCTCACTCAAATGAGATATGCATACCTATTTGAAATTTCACTCAAGTACCAAATCCACTTAACCATAAAAACTTTTCCTTTCTTGTTTTATGTAAATATGTACTTTATTTGTTTCTTTTGGAGAAGATGTGCTCAACGTAGAATTCATAAGATTAGAGTTGAGATTCTCATATTTTGAGCTTTTAAATTGTAAAAGTTTAATTCTTGTACTTGATGGATAAATGTATGGATGTTAATCATACAATTTAAATTGTCATATCATACTTGTAAATGTCATTTATCATGAAATATATTTTGTAAATTTTTATTTAATTTAAAGCCAAATCATTTTCACTTAAATAAGTTAAGACCTAGGCCTCGAATCCATCATTTGGTTTGAGGCTAGTAATCTTTTATTCTTGGGATACTATTGGAGTTGCTTTCGGATTTTTCTTAAATTTTCTCCTTTTTTTCTAAAGAAAAATAAACTTAAATGGTGACTTAAATTTGTTTTACTTAAACTGAGTGTAGCCTACGAAAGGTAGAGTGACCTTAGCACTTTTATGTGAGACTTAGCACAAATGAGTATTTTGGCTCCCATCCTTTGGTGAGCCGAACTTGGTGATCGGGTAAGACCTCATAGGTCCAATCTAACTTGGTTGGTCCAGCCTCTTAAGTCCTTACATAAATTATTATTATTATTATTATTATTATTATTATTATTATTATTATTATGGTTCTCAAATAAATTTTAATTACAATTTGTAAATCCTGAATTTTGCACTGTCTAGGACATGCATATGCATATAATATGATTTGTGTAGGTGTAAAAGTAAAATAAAGATTTATTTTTTTTAGCCCTAGAAGATCACTAGAGAATAGTTCATCAAGTTACAAATTGAATGCATCAAACATCCCTCGAATTGGATTCAAAACGGGCCCAAATGGGCTAAAATTTTTTGACTGCACGTAATAGCCTATTTGCCTTGTATGGTTAGCTGCACTAGCTATTGTGTGGCTGTCACATCCCAAATTCAGAAATACGATGGTCTTAGGGTTTAGCTTAAAGTTATCAAGTACCTCATATAACTTGTATCAACCCCAGATCTTTTATATTAATGTAATCACTTGCCTTTTTTTTTTTTGAATTTACTTATAACAAATTCCTTCATCCTCTTTTATCTTTATCATATTCTTTTATCATGTAATATCTCAAACAAATTTTTTTTAAAGTAATAATTAAAAATAAATAAATAAAATTAACCTTAGTTATTATTCTATGTACGTATATACACCAAATACATAATGACAAAATGAAATTAAAATAACAAGAAAAAATGGAATCAATTTTTGCTTCCCTTGCAGCTACTCCATGCCTACAACACATGAAAATAAAAAAAAAAATTAAAACCTAAAAAAGTACTCTAGAAAAAAAAATATGAAAACATGAAAATGGAAATATTTTCCTTTATAAATACAAAATGAAATGAATTGAGACAGGGGAAGAAAAAATTAAATAAAAAAGAAAGAGTGAAAATTGAGAGAGTTTTAGAATTTCTTAGTAGAGGAAAGTCAAAATTTTGTTAAATAGGGGAAGTATATTTAACAAAATGTTAGAAGTTAAAGCAAGAGAGGAGAAAAATAAAAAAAAAACATAAAGAAAATAGAAACAAAAATAGACAGAGAAAAGAAGTGAAAAATAAAGAGTAGTTTTAGAGTAGAAAGAAAGATCTCATGGTAGAGGAGATTGAGGAAAAGTTTAAGTTTTATTATGTACAGGAATATACTTAACAAACACTTCTAAAAATCTAGGCAAAAAGACTAAAATTTGGCTTCCATTTTTTATAATAAGGAATCAAAATAGGTGAATATCCTTCTGCAATTTCGTTTACTTATCATTATTCTTTTTTTTTTTCTTGTTGTTGCATTTATATTTCCATTATCATTTCAAAATCTATGTATGGACGATTGCATCATTTATTTTTTTTAAAAAAAGGATAATTCATAAGTGCTTACAACCACACACAAAAGCCCTAAATTATTTGCAACGTTCACAAAACAGAAGAAACATAAATATTTTACAAAAAAAAAAAGATCCAGTAGAAATAATAAAAATAAAAGAATAAATTAAGAATAAAATATAAAATATAAATCCTAAAATAATGTATCTATGAAAAATATAAAATATAACAAAAAAAATCAAATTTGAAAACAAATAACAATATATATATATATATGAGCACAAAAAAAGAAAATGATACTTAAAAAATTATTGTAGGTGCTTAACTTTTTTTAATCAAATTTTAAAAAAAACTGAAAACTAAAGAAAATTTACATTAAAAGATATAATAATTTGTAGAGAAAAATAGATAAAAAAAAAACTTACCTCATTATCTGTTGATAAAAATAAAATCGGGATGCTTGCAACGATATTGAAAGAATTAACTTGAGGCCAAAAGTATGTGTATAAGGATTTCTATTTAAATTATATGAAAAAAAAATTAAAGAATGAGAAAATAATGAAGTAAAAAGAGGAACCCAAATAAATCGACGACAGTAGAACAATAGGGCTTAAAGAAGTATATATATGGGTTGGGATTTTGGGTTGAAAGAGACCACAATCAAAACAGTGTATTTTGATTTCTTTACTTTAATTTTTTATACATTTTTATTATAATATATACACATGTGCACTGTAACGCCATGGGCTCAATGATGTTAAAGTTGCACTTTGATACTTTTATTTATTCATATATAAATTTTTAATTTTTGCTTTTTTGATAATAAAAGTGGCTTTGGTGTCACTAGTTTAGTTGCATTATCTTAGATTTTAGTTTTATTTAATGTTTAGGTATTTAATTAATTATTTTTTTCTTTTTAAAAATATAAAATAAAATGAATACACATAATTAAAATAATTCTACATTATCATTTTTTATATAACATGAGATTACGATAATTTTTTTTAAATTTTGAGTAATAAATTCATCAATTCTAATATTTTAAAATTCATTGTTAATTTATCTTTATCTTATAAATTATCCTAATCAATATATTCATGTGGTGGGTATAATAATTATCAAATAAATTTAAAATTCATGTCTAAAAAATAAATTTATACATGAGTAATATCGACCAAGTAAACTTAATAATTATATCCAGGAAGTGGGTATAATTTAAAAAAATAATATATCAACAAATGACGAATCAAATATAATTTGCAAAAGAATAACCACCATAATAACAATAATAACAAAAACAACAACAATGGTAGAATAAGAAAATAATCGAACTATGTAGATTTTGATTCCGTCAAGTGGATATGTATGCATTCAAAATTAAGCTTTGAAGTCAAGTCCACTTCAATTTAAAATACTTTTTCCCAAAAAAGTATGATAAAAAATATTAATTCACAAATAGCAAAAATAAAACAATATAAAAAATAGATTTGATAAAAATATGATACTAAAATAGTCGTATTCAAGGAGTGAACATGATTTAAATAGCAACAATAATAAATATAACAAATATTGAATTAATTAATAATATAAGATTCTCCCATTATATTAGTGAATGTAGAGATTAAGTTATCAACTTATAAATAAAAAGTATTCCCACAAGGCATTTAAACCATTAAAATAATAAAATTAAATAATAAATATATAAAAATATTTGTGTCCAGATAGTGGACACAAAAATCAAATACAAAAATAATTCAATAGAAAAAAATATAATTAGAAATTATATTCAGGCAATGAATATGATCCCTTGTAACATCTACAAAATAAAATAAAATAAAATTAAACTAAAATGAATAATTTGAGGGAGAAATGAAGATTAGAAGTGAAAAAAATAGATTGTATATGTTAAATATATGTGGAATATAAATAACATATAAAAGTCAATATGTAAATAGTGAAACGTAAATAGTGAAGCATGAATAGTAAAATGTGAACAGTAAAACGTGAAAAATATAAACTCATCTTCTTCCTCTCTTCTTATTGTTGGCCAAAACTCCATGGAAGCAAGGGGAAGCTTTTCTTTTCTTCCAAACACCAATTTTTGAGTGAATTTTCAAGAGTCAAAAGAAGTTTTGGTGATTTTCAACAAATTGGTAAGTTTTCTTTAAGAAAATTTTAGATTTCTTTAAAATTGTGATTATGTAAAAATTTATAATTTTATATAGTATGTTATAATTGTTAAAATGGGTATGGAAGGTGTTGTCTTGATGAGAAGGTGAAGATTTTAAGGTTGTTTGGTTGATTTGTTTAGGTTTGATGGTGGTTTGGAAGAGGAAGAGAGTGAGTTAGGGTTTTGGGAATAGTAAACATAAAGAAATTATGTTAATTTGATTTTATGATTTGAATTGTGTTATTTAATGATGTTAATAATAAAAATGAAATTAAATTATCGTTTGGAATTAGTTAGAATGAAAAACCAAAATCAAAGTAGCTTAGGGCAAAATTTAAGAATTTTGGAGAAAATATGATACATTATGTTTTAATGCTTAAAATGTGTTAAAATATGATTTATTAGATATATTTAAGCTAAAAAATTAATTTGGAATGTGTTGGAATGATTTTACAAGGTTAAAGTTCATTATGGCAAAAACTTGAAAAATTATAGAATTATGCTTTAATTTTTGTTTTATACTTTAAACACTTTGAAAATATGATGTTAATTGATAATGTTCATTCACATTGGGTATATGTGTTGAGTATATAGGATTTCCATCAATCTAGTGGTGAAGGACTTTTGGGTATATTGGAAGTGGAGTGGAGTTTTAACTCCATTTATTGTTTTAAAGAGCTTAGTACATGCTTGATTCATAATGTGTGTGATTGTACTAAATTTTAGCATAACACATTATATATGTTAAATGTGTGATGATATTTGATTTTTATGAATATGTGTGTATGACATTGTTTGAAGTAACAATGCTTGGCTTGTGTTAGTTGTGGCATGATTAGCCATTTAAGAATGACTAAATGAATTATTTGTACAAAATGTGCAAAGTGTAATTTATGCACTAACATGAGGAAGTAAACCACATTTGCATTATTTATGATAATGATTTGTGGAAATTATAGTGTGAGTCGAGATGTAAAAGCACATTAAAAGAAATGTGTTTTGCGTGTACCTTATATACTATCTAGTTGCTAGAAGATTGTGCTTGGATGTTGGCATACCATACACTAAAATGGATAAGACACTGGGTGTCACATAGATGTGCCTACGCCTGAGTGAGATACCAATGATAGACTAAGGCAATGAGTATGAGACTAGATAATTGTATAAGGTATTTGGGCCTAATGTGTATGGATGTTTAGTGTGTTGTGTAATGTATATAAACAATGTTTGACATTTCTAGCATGATGCAAATATGGAATTATATGTGCATAACATCATTTTTAAATTTTATTAAAGTATGTACTACTAGTCAATATGCTTAGCCTGATTGAATTCCATCGCGCATGTGATAGAGTAGATTTGGGAGTTTCAGAAAGTGCTGCTAGACCGCCCTAGGTCAAGTTTTTGTATGTAAAGATCCTTGAGCTACCGCGGACGAGTGCCACTTGCATAACATGTATGCACTTTGAAACTTTAAAAAAAATGCTTTTGAGTATGTACATTATATATATAATTATATATGCAGTGTAAAATATATGTTTTTCCTTTTTTGTAATATTGAAATAAAAATGGGACTTATATTTATATATATATATGGATGTGTTTTTGTAAAATGCTGGCAGATTGAGCCGTTAGGCTTAGAGGAATGAGTGTATTGAATAAATAATTGAGAGTGTATTTTAATTGCAGGTTGTGTTATTTAAAATTTGGGATTATCCGAAATATAGACAAAACTCTGACAAATTTTTTTTGAGATTTTCTATTTAATATATCTTTTTACTATTCAAATCATTTATGGTTTTTTTATTTATTTATTAAAATACATTTTAAGTGTTTTAAAAATGGTTAACATAGATTTATGAAAGTTTTTATAAAGATCATATTGTGAAATTTTTATATTATATATATGTATTTTATATATACTGGGTGTATATATATTATATGTATATAAAGTATAAGGATGTTACATTTATTTGGTATCAGAGCCTATGACTGAGGTTCTCAACCTAGGTGGCTTTTTGGAGAGAGAAAATAAAATTTTAAATGTGATTTTAACATGTTATACATGTCTTGCACTGGCATTTTATTTGGTCCCTGATGTGGTGGTTCTTTCTATATTTACAGATAGTGGCGAATATAACGTCTCGAACACATGAGTTTGGTGAGGAGAGCACTAAGAGTGTTGCTCCTAGAGAGGGTGATGTTAGATCTGGTACAAAGATAGCTGGGAAGGCATCAGTGTCAGTTAGACCAGCTGTTGAGGAGGTTTCGCTAGGATGGGTGCGACATATGTTGAAATTGTTATGGTAGGCTCCGGTGCAGCCGGCGCCCCAGCAGCAGCTACCAATCGAAAAGTATGATAAGCTAAGAAAATTCAGAGCTATAGATTTCTTTGGCACTACAGATTCAACTATAGCGGAGGCATGGCTAGATAGAGTTCAAAGGTTATTTATCCAGCTACATGCTAGTGAAGAAGAAAGTTTGATTATGCCATATCTCTTCTGTAAGGGGACGCTTATGACTGAGGGAAGACAGTTCCTCATGCTACGGAAGATCCTTCGGAATTGACATATGATGATTTTCTATAAGAGTTTGATAAGAAATATACTCCTCGAGAGTATAAAGATGCCAAAAAGAAAGAGTTTTTGGGTTTAAGACAAAAATCAAAGATAGTGACAGACTATGAGAATGATTTCATTAGATTAAGCAAGTATGCATGAGGAATTATGACTGATGAGATTAATAGATGCCAAAGATTTGAGGAGGGTTTGAGGCCATTAATCATGTTTTTGGTAGCAGGCTCACGATATAAGGATTTCTCCAAGTTAGTTGCAGCTGCCAGAAGTATAGAGAAGGCATAGAGACCTACAGCAATTGCCAGAGCAGAGGCTAGAGATAGGAAACCACATACTACGGTGGGGTCTTCATCATCAAAGAGAAGTAGAGGAGGTTCTTCACAGAGGTCTGGTAGAGGCCAGGGGCAGCCTGGTAGGGGGTCTCAGCAGCAGAGGCAGAGTCAGGGATCTGCTACTTCAGTGGCTAGTGCTCTGACCCAGTTTCACAGAGATCTCCTCTATCCCCTTGTGCTCAGTGTGGTTGGTTTCACAGGGGTGTTTGTTGGGGGTATTAATCCATCATCAGCTGGTTGTTTTAGATGTGGGTCTATGACCATTTTATCAGAGATTGTCCAGAGCTACCAATGGATAGGCAGACTGAGATAGCATTGTCTAGATCTAGTAACACAGAGGGTCGAGGTGGCAGATTTGGATTTAGTCAGAGAAGAGGATCCACAGCGATGACTAGTAGACCAGAGCAGGTCATCACAAAGAGTATATGTCATGTAGTGGCAGCCTAGTGCTTCTGATGTTGTAGCTGGTAAATTCTCTTTACTTGGTATTTCTATGCATGCATTAATTGATCCTGGATCGACACATTCATACATTAGTGCATCCATCCTACCTGTACGTGATTTGCATTTTGAGTTATTAGGGTATGATGTGTTGGTGACTAACCCTTTAGGACATAGTGTAGTAGTTAGTAGGGTGCACCGAGATAGTCCAATTATTATTCAGGATGAGGAGTTTCTCGGTGACTTGATTGAGATTCCCTTTAGAGAGTATAATGTGACTTTGGGTATGGATCAGTTATCCAGACATGGGGTTGTGGTAGACTGTTGGCAGAAATGTGTTACTTTGAAAACACGTGATGGGAAAGACAATGGTATCTGGTGAGCAAACACACCTTGCATCCACATTTGTTTCAGTTATTTCAGCTAGGAGGATGATCCGAAAGGGGTGTGAGGTATATTTGGCTCATGTTACAGATACCAGGATAGTGAAGTCTCAGCTAGACAGTATACCTACAGTAGCAGAGTTGTCGGATGCGTTTCCTGATGATTTGCCGGGGTTGCCTTCAGAGAGAGAGGTGGAGTTTGGTATTGATTTGATGTCTAGTTCCACTCCTATCTCTATTTCTCCTTACAGGATGACACCTGTTGAATTAAAGGAGTTGAAGGTGCAATTGCAAGAGCTTCTTGATAAATGGTTTATCTGCCCTAGTGTATCACCGTGGGGAGCACCGGTGTTGTTTGTAAAAGAAGAAGGATGGCACTTTAAGGTTGTGCATGGATTATCTGCAGTTGAATAAAGTGACCATCAAGAATAAATACCCATTAACTCTCATTGATAATCTCTTTGATCAGTTGAAGGGAGATGCAGTGTTTTCCAAGATTGATTTGAGATCGGGTTATCATCGGCTGAGAGTTGGGATGCAGATATGCCTAAGACTGCGTTCCGTATGAGGCATGGCCATTATGAGTTTTAGTGATGCCTTTTGGGCTAACAAATGCACCAGCTGCATTCATGGATTTAATGAATCGGGTGTTTAGGCCATACTTAGATCAGTTTGTGGTAGTGTTCTTTGATGATATCCTGGTATACTCTCACAGTAAAGAAGAGCATGACAGACATTTATGGATTGTGTTGCAAACCTTAAGAGAGAAACAGATGTATGTGAAGTTGTCAAAGTGTGAATTCTGATTGGATCAAGTGACTTTATTTGGGTATGTTATTTCAGTAGAGGGTATAAAAGTTGATCTGAGTAAAGTTGAAGCAATCTTGAATTGGAGTCCACCGAAGAATGTAACTGAGATTAAAAGTTTTCTGGGATTAGCTAGTTATTATCATCGGTATGTGAAGGGATTTTCCATGATAGCTTCGCCACTCACTAAACTACTTTAGAAAGATGTGAAATTTATGTGGACTGATCGATGTTAGGAGAATTTTGAGCAGTTAAGGGACATGTTGACTCAGGCTCCTATCCTTACCCTGCCTGTGGAAGGTAAACCCTATGTGATATACAGTGATATTTGATATAATGGTTTTGGCTGTGTTTTGATGCAGGAGGGTAGAGTCATTGCTTATGCATCCCGATAGTTGAAGCCTCATGAGTTAAACTATCTAACTCATGATTTGGAGTTGGCAGCCATTGTATTTGTATTAAAGATTTGGAGACACTACTTATATGGGGAGAAATATTTAATTTAAACTGATCATAAGAGTTTAAACTATTTGGGTGTCTAGAAAGAGTTGAATCTTCGGCAAAGGCGATGGTTAGAATTAATGAAGGATTATGACTGTCTAACTGATTATCGCCCTAGTAAGGCAAATGTAGTTGTAGATGCATTGAGTCGAAAGTCAGTGGCAGGGTTGACTGCCTATGCTCTTGTGTTGCTTATTGAGTTAAAAGCACTGCATGTCAGATTTGAGGATTGTGATGATGGAGCTCTTATGGCTCAGTTGCAAGTGAAGCCATTATTGATTGATCAAATTAAAGAAACACAGACATCATATATGAAACTCTAGAAGATTGTGGAGGATTGCAAAAAGTGGGAGAGTAGGGATTTTCATATGAGAGATGATGGTGGTGTATGGTACAGAGGCAGATTGTGCGGGTGGTGTATGGTACAAAGGCAGATTATGTGTTCCTGAGGATGTGGAATTGAGAAAAAGAATTTTGGAAGAAGCACACTTGTCTTCATATGCTATGCACCCTAGAAGTACTAAGATGTATCAGGATTTGAAAAAACATTATTGGTGGTTTGGTATGAAGAGGGAAATAGTAAAGTTTATTTCTAGATATCTCACCTATCAGAGAGTGAAAGTTAAATATTAGGTTCCTTCAGGATTATAACAGCCCTTATCAGTATCTGAATGAAAATAAGAGCGTATAACTATGGACATTATGACTAGATTGCCTTTAACCCAGAGCAAACATGATGCAATTTGGGTGATTGTGGATAGATTAACGAAGTCAGCTCATTTCCTTCCGGTTAGGATGGAATACTCCCTTGATAGGCTGTCTAAGTTGTATATCAGTGAGATAGTGAGATTACATAGGATCCCGGTTTCAATAGTTTCAGATCGAGATCCCAGATTTACATTAAGATTTTGGAAAAGTTTGCAAGATGCTTTGGGTAGTCAATTGTATTTTAGTACTGCTTTCCATCCGTAGATAGATAGACAGTTTGAGAGGGTGATACAGGTACTAGAGGACATGTTAAGGAGCTGTGTTATTGAATTTACTGGGAGCTAGGATAAATATTTACCTTTGGTTGAATTTGTATATAATAATAGCTTCCAGTCTAGTATTGGGATGGCTCCTTATGAAGCTTTGGATAGTAGGAAGTGCAGGACACCATTATGTTGGGACGAGATTGGAGAAGGCAAGCTTATAGGTCCCTATTTGATTAAGGAAACAGAGGAAAGAGTTAAGGTAATTCGAGATAGATTGAAAATAGCTTCAGACCACTAGAAATCCTATTCAAATTTGAAGAGGAAAGACATAGAGTTTAGTGTAGGAAATAAGGTGTTTTGGAAAGTATCTCCTTGGAAGAAAATTTTAAGATTCGGTCGAAAAGGTAAATTAAGTCCTCGATTTATTGGTCCATATGAACTACTGAAAAGTGTGAGACCGATGGCTTATAGATTGGCTTGGCCACCCGAGTTAGAAAAGATACATAACATCTTTCATGTCTCGATGCTTCAGAGGCATAGATCATATTCATCTCATGTCTTATCAGTTGAATTGATTAAGATGAGTCCAGATTTGACCTATGAAGAAGAGCCAGTGGCTATTTTAGCAAGAGAGGTAAAAGAGTTAAGAAATAAAAGAGTGTCATTGGTTAAAGTATTATGGAGAAACCACTCTACCGAGGAATCGACATGGGAGAGTGAGCAAGTTATGAGAAGCCAATATCCTCAACTATTTTTGAGTTAATACTAGGTAATTTTGAGGATAAAATTCTTTTAAGGGGGAGATAGTTATAACATCCATAAAATAAAATAAAATAAAATCAAACTAAAATGAATAATTTGAGAGAAAATGAAGATTTAGAAGTGAAAAAAATAGATTATATATGTTAAATATATGCGAGATATAAATAACATATAAAAGTCAATATGTGAATAGTGAAATATGAATAGTAAAATATGAATAGTAAAACATGAAAAAATATAAACCCATCTTCTCCCTCTCTTCTTATTGTTGGCCAAAAGTCCATGGAAGCAAGAGAAAGCTTTTTTTTTTCTTCTTCCAAACACCGATTTTTGAGTGGATTTTCAAGAATCAAAAGAAGTTTTGGTGATTTTTCAACAAATTGGTAAGTTTTCTTTAAGAAAATGTTAGATTTCTTTAAAATTGTGATTATGTGAAAATTTAGAATTTTATATAGTATGTTATAATTGTTAAAATGGGTATGAAAGGTATTGTCTTGATGAGGAGGTAAAGATTTTGAGGTTGTTTGGTTGATTTGTTTAGGTTTGATGGTAGTTTGAAAGAGGAAGAGAGTGAGTTAGGGTTTTGGGAATAGTAAACATAAAGAATTTATGTTTATTTGATTTTATGGTTTGAATTGTGTTATCTAATAATGTTAATAATGAATATGAACTTAAATTACCATTTGGAATTAGTTAGAATGAAAAACCAAAATCAAAGTGGCTTAGGGAAAAATTTTAGAATTTTAGAGAAAATGTGATACATTGTGTTTTAATGCTTAAAATGTGTTAAAATATAATGTATTAGATATATTTAAGCTAAAAAATTAATTTGGAATGTGTTGGAATGATTTTACAAGGTTACAGTTCGTTATGGCAAAAACTTGAAAAATTGTAGAATTGTGCTTTAATTTTTGTTTTAGGCTTTAAACACCTAGAAATATGATGTTAATTGATAATGTTCATTCACATTGGGTATAGGTGTTGAGTATATAGAATTTTCATCAACCTAGTGGTGAAGGACTTTTGGGTGTATTGGAAGTGGAGTGGAGTTTTAACTTCATTTATTGCTTTAAAGAGGTTAGTACATACTTTATTCTTAATGTATGTAATTATACTGAATTTTAGCATAACACATTACATATATTAAATGTGTGATGATATTTGATTTTTATGAATATGTGTGTATGGAATTGTTTGAAGTAACAATGCTTAGTTTGTGTTGGGTGTGGCATGATTAGCCATTTAAGAATAGCTAAATGAATTGTTTGTACAAAATGTGTAAAATGTAATTTATGTATTGACATGAGGAAGTAAACCACATTTGTATTATTTATGATAATGATTTGTGGAAACTATAATGTGAGTCAAGATGTAAAAGCACATTGAAAGAAATGTGTATTGTGTGTACCTTATATACGATCTAGTTGCCAGAAGATTGCGCTTGGATATTGGCATACTATACACTAAAATGGATAAGACACTAGGTGTCACAAAGATGTGCCTATAGGGTATTTTGAGTGTTATATGGTATTTTTCCTTCTTTACACATAATCAACTCCTAGAACTCTATCTTTGGTAATGTTGTCCAATACCAGGTGTCTTATTAAATCTCTTAATTGATTGGTGGCGACTCTTGACACACATAAAAAAAATCACAACTAAATAAAAGTTGACCACACCAATTTAAATTTTATATTCCGCTAGCTCCATGTCACCCAATATGCGACAACTGGTGATTCCGCTAGGGACTTAATAAGTTACTAAATACAGGGGCTAAACTATATGTATTATTGTGATTTTTATGTTTTATTTACTGATTGTGTTTTACTTATTGATTTGTGTTTTAAATTGTATTAATTGTTATTCTTCATATACTTAAAAAAGAATTACAATTCTTGTCTGTATTTTATATATTCCTTACCTAGACCTTAAAATTTCAAACTTAGCATGAATTCCATTAGTACTAATTTTTTATGCATAATTTATGCATGTACATGATATATCATTCATGTAAATTTATACATCATGATTTTATAAAAAAAGGGGAAAAATAAAAAATATTTTTCTAATTTAAAATAAATATAGCATCAGGAACATCAACATAGCCTAAGTTTTAAAAAATAAATCATACTTTACTCACTATTACATGACTCGATCTAAGACCAGACTCATAGAGGACCAAACCCAAGAAGGAATGAGGCGAGACATCAACCAAATAAAGGATAGGCTAGAAGAAGTTTTAGAAATGAGGAATCAATTGGCATAACTCATGAAATTACTGAAAGATAGGAACACAATAGAAATTATACCTAATACCTCATGATCAGGAGCCTTAATAGTCTATCCCTTTACAGGTGCCATAGGGGATCTTACATATCCATATGGTTTTACCCTGCCATATAGGCAAGCAGATGGAGAAGCACTAAGTAGTAGTACCCATCTAGTTGAAAATATTGATGCTTCCCAACCTTATCAAGAAGCACCATAAGGGGCATAAGAAGGTAGATTTTAAACCAATCCTAGACCACCTATTATTCTTAAAGAACTCATAATAATCCCATACTTGGATTACCCAAATATGTAAAGTAGTTTTAGAAGAACCAGTTTTGAACCTATTTCAAAAAAGATAGAATGGTTAAAAGGCCATTTAAAGGTAATTGAAGGGATTAATGTGTATGAAACCACTGACGCATCCCAATTATGCTTAGTACACAATGTGACCATACCATTAAAATTCAAGACTCTAGACTTTGAAAAATATGATGGTATATCTTGTCCTTAAAGTCATCTATAAATATACTATAGTAGAATGGAAACATATATTAGTAATGAGAAATTACTAATTTACATTTTTCAAGAAAATCATACAAGACTAACAATGAGGTGATATATAAATTTGGACCGAACACATATTCAAAGATGGAAAGATATGATATATGCTTTTATAAAATAATATAAACATAATATGGATATGGCACCTAGCAGAGATGACTTGAGAGCTATGGAAAAGAAAAATGATGAAACTTTTAAGGAATATGCACAAAGATGGAGAGACAAAATGTCACAAATAAATCCCCAACTAACATATAAGAAGATGATATCTAATTTCTTGGACACCTTGGGTTAGCCATTCTATAATATGTGTTAGCCAACATAACTATCAATTTCTCAGATTTGGTCTTAGCAAGGGAAAGGATTGAGCAAGGCATAAAAAAGGGAAAGATTGAAGAGCAAAATACTGAAGGGAATAGCTTAAAAAGACAATACTTAGGCAAAAATAAAGAAAGAGAGATCCATATGGTAGGAGGGCTTCCACAACTTAAAGAAAATAACTATCATCATTCTCCACCACATTACGCAGCTAATGTAGGGCGTAAAATGTTTTAGTTCCCTTATCACCCTCCATAATTCATAAGTCCTCAAAATGCTCTTTACTTCACTCTATAAGGTGCTCCTACACTGGCTCAAGGACCAAATAATATAACTAGTCATCCCAATCAAAGAGAACATCAAAATAATCATCCTCGGGAAAGGAAGGTAGAAACATTCATCCTATCCCTATAACCTGTGCAAAATTGTTGCCTCAACTACTACAAGGACAATAAGTATACATGACACCAATAAAATCGACGAAGCCACCTTAAACCAAGTGGTATGATCTTAATGCAAAGTGTGAATATCATATGGGGACACCGAGACATCCAATTGAAAATTGATTTACATTTAAAAGAAAAGTTCAAAGTCTTTTAAACACAGGATGGTTAAAATTCAATCAAGAATCAAAATCTCCTAACGTGAATAATAATCCTCTGCCAAATCATGATAATGGTAAAATTAATGCCGTTATTGAGAATGAGGTTCGACAATATAAAGAAAAGGTGGAGAAAGTTCAAATGCCTATGAGGAAGCTTTTTCAAATCTTGGTCAAAGTTGGAGTAATTCTTGAAAGGCAACCAGGAGACAAGTCTTCCCCTCAAAATGAACCCTCTTGTGACTATTATGGTGAGGCATTGGATCATACAATCAACAAATGCCCACAATTCAGGATATAATTTTTAAGAATTGGTGAATGCTAAAATTATGAATTTTGGAATAGAAAGGAGGAACATTCAGAAAAAGACAAAGAAGTATTGATTAGCAAAGTTGGCAAATCAGGAAGCTTCAATAAAAAAGATGATATTTCCACCCCTAATGCAAATCTTTAAGAGTATTGGTTTTTCTAATGAGGAAATGAAAATGGGAGGAGATCCACGAGATGTGGTGACAATATCAGAGAATTCATTGGTGACTATGGTGAACGAGAATGAGCCTCATGATGAAGCAGCTTTATGGGTTACACTTTTGCCACTAGGACAAGATCTAAACTGTTGAAAAGCTTATGAATTGCCATCTTATGAATCAAAATAATCCAAATGATTATTTTTCTATGATTCTATCTAATATTTTAGGAAAATGTTAATATGGGCTTCCTTTTTCGAGTGTTTCAAAATAATTTTTAATAAAATAATACATGTTTCATTTTGATTTTTGAACTCTCCCTATTGTTTTTATTCATCATTATTTTCTGCTTGATTTCTATATCTTTGTAATATTTTCCTTTTATACTCACTCTAACCAGAAATACCAGTGATGAATTAAATTTTGACGAAATTGAGTCTGAATATAACTTTGATAACCCTATCTTTGAAATCACATTTGATGAAGGAGATGAAGAGGATTTTCCTCCTAAGATAATTAAGATAATAGAATAGGATGAAAAATTCATACAACCTTTAGAAGAGGCAGTAAAGACAGTAAACTTAGGAACCAAAGAAAATAAAGAAGAAATAAGGATTAGTGCATTTCTACCTCTAGAACTCAAAGAAAGGATGGTCAAATTGTTAAGGATGTTCATAGATGTCTTCACATGGTCATACTAGGATATGCCATGATAAAGTATGGACATAGCCATGCATCATTTACCATTGAAACTAGAATGTAAACCCGTAAAATAAAAGTTTAGAAAAATGAAGCCATACATTTTGTTGAAAATAAAAGAAGAGGTAAAAAAGTAGTTTGAGGTAGGTTTTTTAAAGGTGGCCAAATATCTAGAATGGGTGGTGGCTAATATTATTCCTATCCCTAAGAAAGATGGAAAAGTTGGAATGTGTGTTGATAATTAGGATCTTAATCATGTAAGTCTAAAGGATGATTCCTCTCTGCCACACATTAATGTATTGTTTGATAATACAACTCGATTCCATATGCTCTCATTAATGGATGGATTCTCAGGGTACAACAAAATTAAAATGAATTCTAGTGATAAGGAAAAATAACTTTTATTACTCTCTAGGGAATATTTTGTTATAAAAAGATGCCTTTTGGACTAAAGAATGCGAGGTAACTTACGAAAGAGCAATGGTTATCCTTTTTCATGATATGATTCATAAAGAAATAGAGGTGTATATCAATGAAATGATAGCAAAATCTCAACATGGTGAAGACCATATTATAGTTCTGAGAAGACTATTTGAGCAACATGGCGTGGATGATGATGATAAAAGAAAGGAGAAGATTCTAAGGTCTCTTATATAAATTATCTAAAATTTGATTGGGTGAGTGCATGCCTATTATAACTATAGTGCCCTTACTCTTAGGTTTTGATTCTAATTCAATTTTTAGTTTTGTAAACCTGTAAAAATAGTTTCTTTAATTAATTTAAAATCCTACTATCCATATTTCATATCCTAATCTCAATAAAATTCAATTCTAGAGTTACAAGGCATTTTTATAAATTCTTATCACTTTATGATTCTAATTTAGAAACACCGATTTCATCCATACCCAACTTAAATTTTCAACTTTTTTAAAACTTAACTCATCCTACTTTCTCGCTTATTTCAAATATCCAAGTCACTTTCATTACTATAAAATAATCCATTATCAATATATATCAGAAAATCACTATTTAAAATTTCAAACATTACAATTCTTCCCCTCTAAAGAAATTTTATCATCAAAATTTACATGTTCTAGATGGTTGAAATAGTTGAGGATATTGTTGCCTCATCATCTCTTCACTTTCTCATGTGGCTTCCTCAATCGAATGATTCCTCCATAACACTTTTAATAAAGGAATGCATTTATTTTGCAATTTCTTTATTTTACGAGCCAAGATAGCCACCAATTCTTCTTCATAACTCAAATCTGGCTGGATTTCAAGATACTCTATTTGAATCACATGCAAAGAATCCGATCTATATCTTCTCAGCATTGACACATGGAATACATTATGAACCTTTGCTAGTTTTGGAGGTAAAGCTAGTTGATAGGCTACTGGACCCACACGTTCAAGTGCCTCATACGGTCTAATAAACTTAGGACTTAGTTTCCATTTCTTTCCTAAGTGAAGAACTTTCTTCCATGGTGACTCTTTTAAGAACACTTTATCTCCCATATTGTACTCAATGTTTCACCGCTTCAAATTTGCATAAGATTCTTGCCTATCCACTATAACTTTCGGCCAATCCTTAATAAGTTTCACTTTATCCTTAGTTTGCCAGACAAGATCAGGTGCCACAAGTTTGCTCTCATTCAATTCTATCAAGCAAAGTGGAGTTCTACAACTCCTTCCATAGAGTGCTTCATACGGTGCCATCCCAATACTCATTTGATAACTATTGTTATGAGCAAATTTCACTAAAGGCAAATGTCTATCCCAACTACCTTCAAATTTAATTACACAACTTCAAAGCATATCTTCAAGTACCTATATAACCCTTTTCAATTTTATAGTTGGTTGGGGAAATTGATGCAAGCATGGCAATGGAATCCATGGAAGGAGGTGATGAAACTCAAAGCTTGAAGATTTCTTATGGACGAATTACAAGACAAAGAGCCAAGAAGATAAAGGAAGCCTTACAAGTTTATGTGTAAAGATTTATGGATACAAACATGGAGCCATATGGACTAAGTAAAGGTAAAGAGAAGTTGACTATTTTATTGGAGGCCATGAATGATGAAGGCTAGTTGGAATTACTTGCTATTTTAGCCCAATTGGATATTTAATATTATTATTTTTAATAATAGTTATTTATTAGAGTATGTTATTTAGATAACATTTAATAATTAGGTATTTTTCGTATGCCTATTATTAGTGGTTGGGCCTTTGCTGCTTAAGCCCAAAGTTGTTAGCTTACTATTAGGTTATTTTAGTTGGAGGTAAGGGTGAAGGTATCCATGTAACCAAACACCCCATTATTATTGTAACCTATTTAAACAAACTTGTATCTTCTTGCAAGAGGTGAGACAATTATTGAATAGAAATTTTCATATTTTCTTAAGAGAGGTTTTCTCTTGTTCTTGGTTTCTTATGAGATCAAGGTTTTCTACAACAAGGTTAATTACTTTGAAGTAGGTAATTCCAAGATTCTCTTTCACCGGTTGGAATTGGATTGCAGACTTTGCAAGGATCTAATTTGGCTTTCCAAGGAGTCGCTTCCAAGCATAAAGGTAAGTGGGTCTCCGATTTAATATATCGATGGTTCGCGTCAATACATGCCTAGGGATTACAGAGATGGGATAGAGATGGAGCTTTTAAATTTAAAGTAAGAGACTAAATTGATGACAGAGTATGAGAAAATGTTTCTAAGGTTAACGAATTATGCTAGTGGGATTATCTTTGATGAAGTGGATAGAAGTAGGAGATATGAAGAAGGGTTGAAGCCTACTATTAGATATCAGGTAGTAGCTGTACAATATGAGGTATTCTCTAGGTTAGTATCTGTAGCTAGAAGTGTAGATAAAGCTCTGGGTGGTGTAGTTATAGAAGAGAGTAAGGGTAAGAGATCTCAATATGAGGTAGGGTTATTATCTCACAAGAAGGGGCGAGAGGATTCCTTGCAAAGTATTGGTGAGGGTCAGGGGCAGTCTAGTAGGACTATCCAGTCAAGGCAGAGTCCTGTATAATTAGTTGTTAGTACCCCTATCCCTACTTCTCAGAGACCTGCTCCACTCACATGTACCCAATGTGGTAGAGCACATAGTGGTATTTGTTGGTGAGTAAATTCAAGAGGTTGCTACAGGTGTAGGTCCTAGGACAGGTAGATAGAGACTGTTGGGTTTTGGTTTAGTGCTAGAGGAGGCAGAAGTGGTAGAAGTGGCAGAGGTGGCAGGGCAGGATACAGATAGAGAGAGGAGTATGTAATTATGGATAGACCAGAAAGAGTTGGAACATTACAAAGATTGTATGGGATGCAAAGGGAGTAGAATGTCTCAGAGTTAGATAAAGGTGAATTTTTATTGTCTGGTATTAATGTTTATGCATCAATTGAATGTGTATTCTTTGGTAATGTTGTTAGAAGTTATTTTTTTTTCTTTGATCTAGTTAGGGATTTGTGGAGATATTGAGAATATTCATAAGGGGGAAATTTGAGATTAGTTGTTTAAAAATGGTAGTTGGTTTTATAAAGAGTTGGAATTTATATTTGTCTTGGATGGTTTAAGTTATTATAGGAGATAATTATAGGGAAAAAATTATCTGATGGGGAGAGAATTGTAATATCCATAGGTTTAAACAAAATTAAATATTTATATAGAGGTTAATTAGAGTGTGGAAGAGGTATATGTATAATATATACCTAATTTATACACAAGATATATATATAACACTCTTATACCCTATATACATATAATATATACACCAAATATATGTAAAATATGCATATATAGTATAAAAATGTCACAACTAAATTTAATAAAAAATTTTCACATTTTTAATTTAAAATCTCAAATACTTTAAAATTTATATTTAATTAGTAAATAAAATATTCTTTATTAATTATAGGTTCCAAAATAAGCACTTTACATAAAAATCTCTGAAAAAAATTCGTTAGAGTTTTGTCTGTAAATAGGACATCTCAAAAATTCAACAAAACACAACCTGCATAAAAACACTCCCAATAAACAATAAATCACACATTTCACCCTAACTTCTCAATTTCTCCATATTTCCTTAAAACATTTATACATATACATATAAATATCAAACACATATATATACATTCCCACATTGTAAAATTTATCCAAAAAGTCTTTATAATTTACAATATATACCCCAAAACATAATATAATGTGCATAATAACAAAATGTACTATAACATAAAACATATACATGATGGCAACTAACTCGATCTCGAAGTAGCAAAATCACCACAATGCTAGACCCAACCAGGTCTAAAAGAACTCTCCGGCTCTACCAAATCACCCCTATCACCTGTGGAATAAATTACAATCACGGTAAGCTAAAAGCCTAGGGGTACAAACTTTGATAATAATAAAACCTTAATATAATACCAATGCATAATGCCTTTACATGTTGTTTCACAATGTGGCATACAATTTTATTTAAAACATAATCTTTAATCATTTTATAATTCACATTAACACATACACAAACATGGGCCCAAACATACTAATATATCATTGAAAAAATCTTAGAGTTACTATTTTGGTCCATATTGACACCAAGTGTTTATTCCCGAAGGCAAATCATATATCAGTGATGCCTAGCGTCTAGCCCCAAAGGTAAATCATATATCAGTGAAGCATAGCGTCTAGCCTCGAAGGAAAATAATGAGGATAACTTCATAGGCATGCCGTCAAACACAGAACTCTGAAAATTGAATAACATACTAGGCACACAAATAATACATGTTTTTCGTAATCCATTTTTCTTATTACATTGTCTCAATTTCTCATTATTCTCATCACATTGCATTTTCGCATTTATCTCATTCACATCAATGTCAATTCATTTTAATTTATCGTATCTCATCATTCCATCACAATGTATCTCATTTCACATTAAAATAACACTGCCCAAATATTTTTGGGTCATTCTCATATAATGCACATAAATCACATTTTATTCAATTTAGCCATTAATAATGGCTTCTCTTAATGCATATAATGCATACATAATAATTCACATGTTATAACTCAATATTCATGAATGTTCAAGCCACCAATTAGCATAACGCAATTTTCATCTAAAATGTGTTAGGCCATATGTAATGGAATTATATCTCATTTATCAAGAGATTGTACTTACCTTAAAAAGCACTCAAATGCAAGCTAAAAAAATCTCCCTCCAACCTTCACTTCCAACTTGCCCTTCAACACTAGGGTTGGGCAATTCACTTCCTCTTAATACCTATTCCAAATGTGAACAAACACTATTATTTAGAATCACATTTTAAGGCATTAAAAGCATTAAACCTTAATTAAACCTCACTCCAAGTAATACCCCAAAATTTAGCCTAACCTTACTTTAACATTAGAAAATCATGTTAATCCATTTAAATTGGCGTGTTTAAGTTTATTTGTATCATTAAAAATATATTATAACTGTTTTAAACAATCACATTAAATAAACACATGCTCTTTAGACAAAACCCTAAAAAGCCATAACCTTCATCAATTAAGGTTCTTTATTCCAACTCATTCCAATTATTAATCCAAGCTTATTCTATCACTTATATTATCAAATAACATGATTTAAATATTAAAAATATACAATTAACCATTCTTTAAAAATTTCCTTCCATAACCCTAAATTCAACAATACCTCATCCAATCTCTAATCAAACTTAGTTAAATCCATCATTTGACTTTAAAATCCTTGTTTATGCATCAAAATAATACATTGGAATCAATTTACATAATTAAAACATAGGATTTCACCAGTCCAAATTTTCTATAATCCTAAATTAGCTCTTTCAACTAAACTCAACATATCCAAAACTTCATTCAAATCTAAAGAAATAAGTTGGAAACATACTATTTCTAGAGTAAATCACCAAAATTCTACTTGAATCCTTGAAATCCTTTTAATTGATGAAGCTTGGAAGAAGAAAAAAAACTTCCTTGGACTCACATGGAGGTTCGGCCTCCTAAGGAAGAAGAAGAAGAAGATGAAGAAGACTTTTGAATTTCTCTCTCTTACCACTTTCAAAAATGGCCTTATATATATATTATTTTATTATATTTTTAATTAATTAATTACTTAAAAAAGCCATAATTTCTCTCTTCCATTCAAAATTAATTTATTTTTAATTTATTTAAATAATTTTAATTTTACAAAGTATAATTACCATTTTGCCATTTGACTTTTGACTTTTTGACTTTTCTATTTAAAAATGTTGGCTTTTGTATATGTTATGTATATTTAATATATATCACATATACTCTTTAATTTTTCACTTATAATCCTTCAATTTTCCATTTAAATTATTTATTTAATTTAATTTAATTTAAATTATTTAATTTTTAAAAATTTTGGATGTTACAATATATATTGGATATACATGGTGTATACAAGGATATACCTAACATATACTTACTATATACATTAATTATATAACATATACCTAAAATATACATTACATATACACATACATTAATATATATATAACATATTCAAGTATACATGAAATATAAATACATATATATGTAATTATGGATAGAAGATGATAATAAAAATAAAAAAAACAAGAAACTCAAAAGGAGGAAATGAATTGTGTGGATGGGAATTAAGGGAAAAATAATTAAATAACTAATTAAATTAATATACATGGATGAAAAGGAAAGAAGAAAATGAAAAACACTATTTATCTTCTTCTTCCTTTTGGTCAAAATTTCCCTTTAGAGAGAGAGAGAGAAAGAGAGAGAATTTCTTCTAAATAGGCCAAATTTTACAAAGATTTCATAGGATTCAAAGTGATTTTGAAGATTAAATAAGATTTCAAGTAAGTTTCTTCTCTTTTAAGCTTTATTTTCTTGGATTTAAGACTATATATGATTGAATTAGTGAGAAAAAGTTCATTTTAGTTGTTATAATTGCTGGTAATGAAGCTAATAAAGTGGATATATGGTGCTTTATTGGTTAATTGGTTGAGATGGGCATAATTTATGAAATTAGGGTTATGGGATGAATATGTAAAAAATTAGGGTTATGATATGGGTGTTTATAATTCTTGTAATGGGTTTATTTAATGTTGCTTTAATGTATATGTTGGGATTTTATGGTTGGAAGTTAAATATGGGCAGGTTTTGGCGAAGTTAGGATTTTGTAGTCGGTTATGTAAAATTAGAGTTTTTGAAGGAGGTTTCAATAATTATTAAAATGAATTGTCAAGGAGTTATTTTGATGTATAGATGTTGGAAATAAGTTGGTTAAGGTAAAGTTTGAGTAAGGTAGTAAAGGGAAAAAAATTAGGGTTTTGTTGAGATTTTGATGGAATTTGTATAATTAGTGGTTGTTTAATATAAATTAAGCATAAAAGTGATATTAATTGAATAATTATTCTTATTGTATGATTTATGTGTGCTTAGGTCAAATTGGTACAAGTGGTGAAGCTTAGACCTTTTTGAATTTGAGGCTTGGAAGAGGTTTATGCTTGGTTTTGGACATTGTTGTTGGCATAACATATTGTGATTTTGTAAATGTGTTATGTCACTCTAATAGTAGTTTTAATAGGATATGTGCATTGTAAAATTAAAGTATTTATATTATGTGAAGTGTGAAATAACAAGCTATTGTAGAATGGATAGTGTAATTGTTACACATTTAATATTAAGATGTGGACTATTACACATTTAATATTAAGATGTGGACTATCTTAAATATGATTGGAAAAGATAATGTGAAAAGTAATGAGAAAGAAAATGTGGAAAATAGCTAAAAATGAGATCAAATGTAAGGTGATCATGAAAAGTGGTGATCACTTGGAAAATGTGGAAATATAAAGAGTAATTATGTGTTTGTAACCCTAAACAATTACTTGTCTAGTAATTTTGAGATTGGTTATGCATACGTTAATAGACCTGAGTAGAGATAGGTCTTGACCTGAGTAGTGCTAGGCCCTGTGATTGAGATTGATGAAAGACCTGAGCAAGGCCAGGTCTTGAGAGTGGACATGATAAATGTATAGGGGTTATTGGGTCTAATGCGTGTGTATGGATGTGTTGTGTGTGTGTATGGATTATGAGGTAATAAAATTTTTGTATAAGTATTGAAAATTACATTACAAGAAAAGCATTTATATGTATAGATATATAATTTTAAATATGTACCGCTAAGCTATATCCTTAGCATAGTTATATGTATCGCATGGGTGATAGGGCTGCAGACTGGAGTGGTCCAAATTGCGGTGAAATTATAAGTTTGAGTTTGCCACGAGACCAATCCTGATAGTGCTGCATTCATGTATAATTTTTTTCATACTATGTAATTTGGTTTTGTAAATCTTGGACATATTATATGTATATTAAAATTTTTTTGGAAATGTTATATTTGTTTATATATACAAATACTTATGATGATTAACGTTTTGGATATAAAACCTTGTTATGTGAATTAATGAAGTGGTGATTTAGAGGATTGGTTGTAAATATTTTTTTTGGGAGTGTTGTTTTATGTAGGTTGCATGTGTTTGATGATTTTGAGGTTTATCAAAATTACAGACAAAACTCTGGTGAATTTTTAAGAGATTTTCTATGAAATACACTATTTTGAATAAATAATACGTATGAATTTATTAGTTAAGTTTATCATTTAGTAATACAATTATTTTGATATTAATTATGTTAGTTTTCAAGTTGTTTGTTGTGATATTTTTATATTCTATATGTGTACTCTACATATACGGGGTGTATGTACTATATGTATATTGGGTATAAGGGTGTTACACACACTTTACCAATTCCCTTTATGATCAAAGAAATTCCATCCTGCAAGAGGTCATAGGAATGTTTTGATCCACTCCTACACCTACTCATAGCACAAATGTAGCCTTAAGTTACCAAGCTCCTCCACCAATAGCCCCAACTCGTGTAATGCCACGAGAACCTTCCAACATCAATTGTTATAGCCATTGACCTAATCCAAGTTGGATATACTCTAGAACCCTAACCAAATACTACTCCTTCTCCTACTCCTCCTTAAGAGAGTGATCCTTCCTAAAAGTTGCTTGAAAAGTGTTGTCCCTTATAAGTAACTGAAAGGGGGGTGAATTGGTGTTTTTAGGGTTTGAAGGTAATAATTGAATTCTTTGCAAGAAATTAAAAGATCTAGGGATGATAAAATCAACATAAAGAATTTATAGTGGTATAGATTGAACAATCTTGCATCCACTTCTCAACCACAAGTTAAGTATTTCACTAACTTTGGTTTTTTACAAGTTTTAACTTAGGTGTTTTGTAAGCTCACATTGAACTTTTACAAGGTTTGAGAATCCTTACAAACCAATAAGAGTTTTCCCTTGTCTCACTCTTTAGCCAAACTCACAACTATGGTGTTTAATGCTTGCGCCCAACACTCAAAGTACAATTAATGAAAAATTAAGAATGAGGCAATTTAAGAAATTAATTTGCAAGAGTTTGGCTATATGATTCACAAAAGTTGTAGTAAATGAAGATCGGTGAAGTATTTATAGCAATCTGAAGTCCAAAGAGTCATTGGAGAAGAGGTTTAGAAGATCAAAGCTTCATTAATCAAAATCTCTTGCGTTTAATGCTTTTCAGAATACTTTCCTAGTCAGAGGCGTTGGGTTCGAGAAGAATGAATCACATGCAGACTAAGCTGATCCAATTGGCATATTTGGTTTTGTGTCCAACGTCTCTCTAACGGGCAGGACACATGGTGATCTTCAATTTGGTTGACAAAAAAGGGTAAAATTTCACATACCTTATAAGCATAATCTAGTCGGACTGTCCCTCAGTTTGGTCAGGATATTTAAAGTCTTAGAATTCACCCCTTTTTGCTTTGCCACATTTCGCTCTCTCATTAGATGCTCAATTCGTGCCTCATGGGTTCTAACAAATTTAAATGTCCCGAGCAAACTAATGTCTTAGTCTAGTAGGCCTTTTTGTGTTCTATTGAAAATTTAGCTATGACACTCAGCGAATCCTTACTAGAACATTTGGACAATTTCTCTTAGGCTTGGACCAATAGGCCTGTAGGATGGTCCAAGAGGGATATCTTATCCCATTGAAGATTTGGGAGCAAAAGCTGAATGAGAACCTTATTGGATGAGTTTCATTTTTTCTTCAATTGTTTCTTGGTTGGACTCACCATGGTCTGGTTGGCATTCTATGGTTCCCTGAGAAATTGGGAGGGACAATGGCCGAGATCCTCATTGTGTCACCTTGGTTCAGGAATTTATGCTTTGGTTTGGTCAGTTTATAGGTGGTCCTGACGGGATGAAGCTATTTTCAACAACTTTTTAAGTTTTATAAATTTCCTGAATAATGAACCTTGGTAACAAGATTAGTCCTATTCAATTTCATTGCTTAAGATCAAAATAGAGTTTAGTAGGCCAAGGATCTTTCTAACAATCTCCCCCTTTTTGATTTTGGTAATTAAATTGAATTGAAGGATACAAATTCATAAGTTTTCAAAAGTTTAAATTGTTTAAGTTGATCCCCCTTAACATATGCAAGTTTTTTAAAGACTCCTCCTTTACCAATTACTAATAGGAAAAGAAAGTATAACAATTGTCGTATGAATTTGATTCGAATCATTAATATGCATATAATTGCAAGCGTTTCACCCATTCAATTTATTTCAATTTGATTTTAATTGAATTTCTTTCCTATCTTCTCCCCCTTTGACAAAGATAAAACAAAACTAGGTACTCATTCAGTTTTTACAACAAAAATTAAGTAAAATGAAAAGAGGAACAAGGCCATAAATCAAATCAAAATTTCATTGAATTGAAATAGAAACATATAAATGGAATGTGTGATCAAGTACATTGATGGAAACAAAATGAGAAAAGAGATCACACAAAAAGCAAAAAAAAAAAAACAAAAACATAAATAAAGAAAGATGAGAGTTTAAGGAGTGTTGTGAATGTCTTCTTCATCTTCTTCTTCTTCATGTCCATCATCTCCATCCTTGTCAACAATGTTTGTTCCTTGGGCCTCTTCTTCCTTTCCACTTTTATAAAGATGAGTGCTATGAATGGAAAGAGATAAGCTCTCATCATCTGATATAATGCATTGAGGAATCCCTAAGGTTCCTTGATGTAGAATGCAAAGGCAGCATGAGTAGATAGAGGCAAATTTTTTTACTTGATAACATTACTGTTTATGCCTTGGTGAAGTTCTCATTCTTTTATGATATGGTTAGAAATTGTGTTCTTTGCATTAGTATAGGGATTTGTGAAGATGCTAGAGAATATCCTTAAGGAGGAGAGTAGAGATTTTGTAATTTGAGGTGAAATTTGGTTTTATAAGGAGCTTGGAATTTTATTTAGTTTGGATGGTTTAATTTACTATAGTAGGTAATTTTGAGGATGAAATTACTTAAGGGGAAGAGAGTTGTAATATCCTTAAATCACTAAGACTGAATTAAATAAAAATTAAGTTAAATAAATAAATAAGTTGGAAGATTAATTAAGGTGTTGGAAGATGAAGAATATAAAAAATTCATATGAAAAATATAAAAGAAATATACATAACATATAAAGTCAAATTATATATAGTAAAAGTCAAAGGATGAATAGTAAAATATTAAAAAATAAAATAAAAAATAATGATAAAAAAATAATAATAATGATAAAATTAATAAAATAATTCAAAATTAATTTAATTTTGGATGGATGAAGAAAAATAAGAATTTTTAATTAATTAATTAATTAATTATTATATATATAGATAGAAATATGTATTGGAAAATAAAAGTCAAATAATCTTCTTCTTTTCTTCTTCAATGGCTGAACCACTCCATGGATGGGCAAGAATGGATTTTTCTTCATCCAAACACTAAGCTTTGAAAGGATTTTTAAGAATCAAAAGAAATTTTCGTGGATTTCCAACAAACTAGTAGGCTTTCTTTCACAATTTTGAAATTTTATTGAAAAAAGATGAATATGTCAAATATGAAAATTTGATGGGGTATTTTATAATTTGTTAAATGGGTATGGATGAAGTTAATTTGATGAGAAGATAAGGATTTTATTATTAGATGATTGATTTGTTTAGGTTTAATGGATGTTTGGATGGGTTAGTGGTAAATGAATGTTATAAAATGGTTTAAATTGCATTATAAATGTAAATTAGATTAAATGGTTTAAATCGTGTTATAAAATGATTTTAATGATGTAATGAACTTAACATACAATTTGAATTGAGTTAGAATTATGCTTCAAAATTAAAGAGAGCTAGGGCAAACATTTGCAAATTTGAAGGAATGATGTTTAATAGTTTAAATATCTTAAAATGTGATCCTAAAGTGTTTTATACACTTGCATTATGATTAGGTGGTGAGTGATACCAAGATACTTGGTTAAAGTGGTGAAGGGCACATTGAGAAAGTGGTGAGAAAGGAATGCTTTCTAGCTTGGGAGTTGTATAAACTAAGTTAGTGCATACTTTGATAGAATTATATTGTAATGCATTGAAATGGCATGTTACATTGTATTTGGAAATTATGACTATGATACTTTGATGTGTGAATTCACATGAAAAGTGCATAAAAGTGGGTTTAAATTCATGAAATGCATAATGTATGAATAAATAAGTCATTTTAAGATGGCTAATGGCATTGTTAAATATGTTATGAAAAGAATGCATTTATGCCAATTTTAGGGCATAATTTGGCTACCATGAAAAAGTAGCAAAGAAATTAATGTTTTGTGATGAAAAAGTGTGGAAATAATGTAAAATGATAGAAAAAGTGCTAAAAGGAATGGAATATGGCATAGTTGCCAATGTATGAAAAAGTATGGATATGTATATGCAATGTGTGTGCCTTGTATAATATCTTGTTCCAGAGAATTGTGTTGGTACTATTGATATGATATGCCTACGGGTTAGATGCTAGATATCACTATGATATGATGTGCTTTTCGGGCTAGACATTGGGTGTCACTCATGATTGTTATTTGCCTTTGAGGATAGACACAAAGGTGTCAATAGGGGATGAATACGACACTTAAACCTCCAATGTCATGATAAACCATAAGAATATCTTTAGAACCTAAATTCTGTATAGGGATTTTTGAGCCCAATGCATGTGATTGTGATAAGTGGTTGTTTTATATGAATAATGTGGTTTTACTACATAATGCACTTCATGTTTGAAAAGAAAGCATAAAGCATTATTTTATAAAATATTTTCATTATCAAAGTATGTACCACTAGGCAATATGTTTAGTGTGATTCATTCATCGCCCAGGTGATAGGGTAGATCCGAAGGGTCTGGAGAGTTATGCTAGACCTGGTCAGATCTAGATTTTAGTTGGTTGCTCTTGAAGTTTTGATACTTTCCATAGGTCAGAGCTAGCTGCATACATATAGTTATTTTAGTTTGAGAAACTTGATATATTTATGTACATTATGTTTGTGTATATGAAAATAATGTAAATTTAAAATGTTTGGGCTAAGTGTGTATATTGACATATATATATATATATATATATATATGAGTATTTGGAGGAATTTTTGAGGAATAATGGAGAATTGGGTGAATGTATACAGGTTGTGAATTTTTGCTTTTTTGGCAATGTCCAAAATACAGAAAAAAAAATTTGGCAAATTTTTTTCAGAGATTTTTCTTTAAAATTTGTATTTTTGGCAACCAAAAGACTAATGTATACTTTTATTTTTATATTAAAGTGCATTTTAAAAATTAAAATATATTCTTATAATAATGGGAAGATTTTCAAATGGCAAGGATGGTGATATTATTGTACTCTATATGCTTATTGTATATATATAGGTTGTATGTACTATACATATATTGGGTATAAGAATATTACATTTATTTTGTTATCAAACCTAGGTTCGATGTTCTTAACTTAGTTGGGTTTCTAAGAGAGAGAAGCTGGGACTTTAAATGTAATTTTAAAATGTCATACATGCATATGCACTAATATTTAAATTGGTCTCTGATGTGGCAATTTTTGCTATTATAATAGATATAGGTTGATGTAGTGTTTAAGACGCACCGGTTTGGTGAGGGAAGTACAGAGAGTGTTGTGCACAGAAAGGGTGTTTTTGGAGTTAGTGTTAGAGTTGCTAGGAATGCATCAGTATCAACTAGACCAGCAGCTCAGGAGGCTCCACCAGTTTGGTTACAGTAGATGGTAAAGTTGCTCTGTCAAGCCTCGGTATAGCAGCAGCAGCAGCTGGCCAAAAAGTATGATAAGTTAAGAAAGTACGGGTCTAGGGACTTCTTTGGCACTGTTGATCCAGGAAAGGCTAAGCAGTGACTGGATAGAATTTAGAGAGTATTCATCTAGTTGCTGGCCATTGCAGAAGAGAAGTTTGACTATGCTTTGTCTCTTCTACAGTGAGACACTTATGATTAGTGAAAGACTATTCCTTACAGGTTGGCTGATCCACCGGTATTATCATATAGGGATTTCTTACTAGAATTTGAGAAAAAATACACCCCCTGAGAGTATAAAGATCCTAAGAAGGACTTTTTGAGTTAAAGCAGGGAATAAAGACAGTTACAGAATATGAGAAAGATTTCATTCGGTTGAGTAAGTATGTGGGAGACATGGTGACTGAAGAGATAGATAGATGTAGGAGGTTTGAGGAAGGTTTGAAGCCATTTATTATGTGTCAGGTGGCTACAACATAGTATAAGGATTTCACCATAATAGTATTTACTTCATGGAGTGTTGAAAGGGCCTAGGGGCTGGCAACTGTAGCTAAGGTAGAGAAGAGTAGAGCCATAAGACCTCAAATCGAGGTAGAGTCTTTATCCAGCAAAAGGGGGTAGGAAGGTTTTTCACAGAGTGATGGAGAGAGTCGGGAGCATACTAGTAGGCCTATTCGGTAGAGGCAAGAGCCTACAACATCGATAACTAATGCCCCTATCACTTCTTCCCAGAGATCCATTCCACCTATCTGCACTCAGTGTGGTAGAGTGCATAGAGGTATTTTTTGAGGAGCTAATTTTAGAGGATGTTAGGTGTGGATCTCAAGATCATTATGTCAAAAAGTTCCTAGAGCCATCAAGGGCTAGATAAGCAAGGACTGTTGTGTGCAGGTTTGGTGATAGAGAGGACAGGAGTAGTAAAAGAGGTTACATGGGTAGAGGTAGCAGAATAGGTTATGGTCAGGGGAGGTGTCTGTATCTCTAAATAGGCCGGAGGGAGCAGGATCATCGTAGGGAGTCTAAGGAATGTAGAGGAAATGTGATGATTCGGATGTAGATGGAGGTAATTTTTTTTATTTTCCTTGGTAAAGTTCTCATTCTTTTATAATCTGGTTAGAAATTGTGTTCTTTACATTAGTATAAGGATTTGTGAAGATGCTAGAGGATATCCTTAAGGGGGAGAGTAGATATTTTGTAATTTGAGGTGAAAATTAGTTTTATAAGGAGTTTGGAATTGTATTTAGTTTGAATGGTTTAATTTAATATAGTAGGTAATTTCGGGGATGAAATTACTTAAAGGGAAGAGAGTTATAAAATACTTAAATTCACTAAGATTGAATTAAATAAAAATTAAATTAAGTTAAATAAATAAATTAGAAGATTAATTAAGGTGTTGGAAGATAAAGAATAAAAAAATGCGTATGAGAAATATAAAAGAAATATAACATAATATATAAAGTTAAATAGTATATAGTAAAAGTCAAAAGATGAATAGTGAAAAGTTAAAAAGTAAAAAAATAAAATAAAATTAATAATGATAAAATTAATAAAATAATTCAAAATTAATTTAATTTTGGATGGATGAAGAAATATACGAATTTTTAAATAATACTTAATTAATTAATTAAATATTATATATTTATGGATATAAATATGTATGGGAAAATAAAAGTCAAATAAACACATCTTCTTCTTTTCTTCTTTAATGGCCGAACCACTTCATGGATGGGCAAGAATGGATTTTTCTTCATCCAAACACTAAAATTTTGAAGGGATTTTCAAGAATCAAAAGAAATTTTTGTGGATTTCCAACAAACTAGTAAGCTTTCTTTAATAATTTTGAAGTTTTATTGAAAAAGATGAATATGTGAAATATGGAAATTTGATGGGATATTTTATAATTTGTTAAATGGGTATGGATGAAGTTAATTTGATGAGGAGATAAGGATTTTATAGTTAGATGGTTGATTTGTTTAGATTTAGTGGAAGTTTGGATGTGTTAGTGGTGGATTTAGGGTTTTAGCAAAATTTGTTAAGAATGAATGTAAATTAGATTAAATGGTTTAAATCGTATTATAAAATGATTTTAATGATGAAAATGAACGTAATATACAATATGAATTGGTTTAGAATGATGTTTTAAAGTTAAAGAGAGTTAGGGCAAACATTTGAAAATTGAAGGAATGATGTTTAATAGTTTAAATGTCTTAAAGTGTGATTCTAAAGTGTTTTATATACTCACATTATGATTAGGTGGTGAGTGATACCAAGTTACTTGGTTAAAGTGGTTAAAGGCACGTTGAGAAAGTGGTGAGAAAGGATTGCTTTCTAGCTTAGGAGTTGTATAAACTAAGGTTAATACATACTTTGATAGAATTATATCATAATGCATTGAAATGGCATGTTACATTGTATTTGGAAATTATGACTAAGTTACTTTGATGTGTGAATTCACATGAAAAGTGTATGAAAGTGGCTATAAAGTCATGAAATGCATAATGTATGAATAATTAAGCCATTTTAGGATGGCTAATGGCATTGTTAAATATATTGTGGAAAGAATGCATTTATGCCAATTTTAGGGGATAATTTGGCTACTATGAAAAAGTGGCAAAGAAATTGATGTTTGTGATGAAAAAGTGTGGAAATAATGTAAAATGATAGAAAAAGTGTTAAAAAGAATGGAATGTGGCATACTTGCAAATGTATGGAAAAGTGTGAAAATGTGTGTATGCCTTATATAGTATTTTATTCTAGAGAATTGTGTTGGTACTATTGATATGATATGCCTACAGGCTAGATACTAGATGTCATTATGATATGATGTGTCTTGGAGCTAGAAATTGGACTTATGATTGTTATTTGCCTTCGGGGTTGGACATAAATGTGTCAATAAGAGATGGATACGACACTTAAATCCCCAATGTCACGATAGACCATAATAATATTTCTGAAACTTGAATATTGTATAGGGATTTTTAGGCCCAATGCATGCAATTGTGATAAGTGGTTTTTTATATGCATAATGTGGTTTGGTACATAATGCACTTCATGTTTGAAAAGAAAGCATAAAGAATTGTTTTATAAAATATTTTTATTATCAAAGTATGTACCACTAGGCAATATGCTTAGCATGATTCATTCATCGTGCAGGTGATAGGGTAGATCCAGAGGGTCCAGAGAGTTCTGCTAGACTTGGTCAAGTCTAGATTTTGGTTGATTGCTCTTGAAGTTTTGTTACTTGCCACAGATTAGAGCCAACTACATACATATAACTATTTTATTTTGAGAAACTTGATATATTTGTGTACGTTATGTTTCTATATATGAAATGATGTAAATTTAAAATGTTTGGGCTAAGTGTGTAAATTTGGTAAGTTTTTATGCATATGGACATGTATATATATTTGAGTATTTAGAGGAATTTTTGAGGAATAATGGAGAATTGGGTGAATGCGATTATCTAGAAGAAATTTATAGGCTACGAGCAAAATTGACATCTGAAAAACCTAAAATGTCAAATGATGTATTCCTAGGATACTAAAGTCCTAAATGCAATGTTTCACTTAAAATTTCAAAATTCTTTTAGTGGCATTCAAATGTGACTCTCTAGGACTAGATTAGAACTTAGCAAATAGGCAAACACTATACATTATATCGGGGCTAAAAGCAGTAACGTAAAGTAGGGAGCTGATAATACCTTTCAATTTTTTCTTATCTACTTCCTTACCACTTTCATCCTTGTCCAACTTTAAGTATGTGCTCGTTGATGTCCTGCTAGCCTTGCAATCATCCATGCCAAACTTATTGAGAAGCTTTTTGGTGTACTTGGATTGGTTGATGAAGATGCTATCCTTGCATTACTTGATTTGTAGGCTAAAGAAGAATTTGAGCTCATCGATCTTGCTCATCTCAAATTCTCGAGTCATACAAGAAGCAAACTCTTGGTACAAGGCCTTATTAGTAGCACAAAATATAATATCATTAATATAAATTTGAACAATTAAAATGCCATGCAACATTTTCTTGACAAAAAAGTGTAGTATCAACTTTTCCTTTTAAAAAGCCATTTTCTATAAGGTGCTAACTAAGCCTATCATACCAAGATCTTGGAGCTTGTTTCAAACCATACAAGGCCTTAGTAAGTTTAAAAAAATGGTTTGGAAGTCTATAGTCTTTAAAAACTAGAGGTTGTTTAACATAAACTTCTTTATTGATAAAACAATTTAAAATTGCAGTTTTCACATCCATTTGAAATAGTTTAAAGTTCATATGATATGTAAAAGCTAAGAGAATCCTAATAACTTCTAATCTAGCTACGGGAGCAAATGTCTCATCATAGTCAATGCATTCCTCTTGGTTATAGCCATTGGTTTTTCAATCAGGCTTTGTTTCTAGTGATAAGCCCATCTTATTTCTCTCAAATTGGATGAGTTCATCTTGCATGGTAATCACCTAACACTTATCACTAAGAGCCTCCTCTATTATCCTTAGCTCAATTTGAGAACCAAATGCTATATTAGAATCTAGATTTCTATGCTTGGAATGAGTCCTTAACCCCTTGGAGGTATCTCAAATAATGAGCTTCTTTGGATGATAATACTTAGGTAACTCTTGAGTTGCCTCCACTTAGGGACCCTCTTGATGCTCCACTTGTTTTTGAGGTGGGTTAACTTTGTCTTCCTTTAGGGATCATTCACCTTAAGCTTTTAAAAAGAACTTACAAGATCATCAAGAGCACTACCTTCCTTAAGATCAAGCTTAGAGAATTCATCAAATATGACATTTATAGATTCTTCTACTATTGAAAACCTTATATTAAAGACTCTATAGGCTTTGCTAGTAGAGGAATAACCTAAAAAGACACCCTCATTAGATTTGTGTAAGAATTTTTAAGGTTGTCCTTAGTGTTCAATATACTTATATTGAAACACTCTTAGGTATGAAACCTTGGGTTTCCTACCATTCCATAGCTCATAAGAAGTTTTATCCATCAAAGGCTTTTTGAAAACTCTGTTAGAAATGTAGCACACAATATTAGTGGCTTTGGTCAAAAAGTATAAGGGAAGCTCATACTCGTTGAGCATAGTTCTAGCCATTTCTAGTAACATCCTATTCTTTCTTTACAAGAAACTCTAAACACGGCTATGGTTTCTTTGTCCTATTATCATCATTTACAAGGTACAGTACCTTAAATTTTATCTTGTATAAGGATTTTGAGATGATGATGTACATGTATGCATGGTGAAAAAAGGTTTCATGAACTATATTCAAAAGGGATTTGACTATTATGGTACATACAATCTAAGGCCAGGTTTTAAGTTCATTACATAAAAAGGGTAAAAGGGTGGCTTGGTAAAAAAGGTCTCATCACACTAGAGTAGAGATATACCAAACCACATGTTAGATAAGGAATTTGGCACTGGTGTAATAGTACATGCATGCTTTTTACATTCCAAAAGGATTTAGGGATATGCCATGGGTTGGATTACTTGGCTATCCCCTAGTATACCTAAGGAAGGTTGTCAGGTAGATGCTATTCGCTATCCCAATGTTAATCCTAAATAACCTAAGGCTTGAATGCAAAAGTGATTCATGAAAAGTTAATATTTTATTAAAGGCCAAACTATGTTTACTTTGAAAAGATTATGCCTAAAGCCCACTTAAAAGATTTTCTTTTGAAAAACATTTTTTCCATAGTGGAGTTACCAGCTGTGAGGCCCCGTCCAAGCACTAGTTCGGCCCGCCAAAGGATGGAAGCCAAAATGCTCATTTGGGCTAAGTCTTTCAGAAAAGTGTCGAGGTCACTCTGCTATTCATATGTTATACTCAATTCAAGTAAAATGATTTTGAGTCACCACTTAAATTTATTTTTGAGAAAAAGGGGAAAATTTAATAAAAACCTAAAAGATTGACTTCGATTGCATCCCATGGATAAAAATACTAGTCTTGAACCAAAGGATGGATTTGAGAGTTAGGTTTTAGCTTATATATAAAAAAAATGGTTTGGCATTTGATTAAATAAAAACTTACAAAATATATTTCATGAAATGATAGTTATAATATGATATGACATGACAAAATATACATTTATACATTCATCCATTCATAATAAAAGTAAAAATAAAGTGCAAAAATTAAATTAAACTTTACATTTCAAAAAGCCCAAAATAGGGGATCCCAATTCTAGCGTTATAGATTCTAGGTTGAGCACACCTTCCCTAAAAGAAACCAAGTAAACAAACATAATATGAATAAGAGACTAAGAGAATAAACAAGGATGTGTTTTATGATTAAGTGGACTTTGTACTTAGAGTGAAATTCCAAGTAGGCCTATATATCTCATTTGAATGAGAATCAAAGGCCATGTAGTTCTAACCATTTTGCAATGGTGGATTTTCACTTGAAATTTGGGGTTTTTTTTTTTCTAAACTAGGCCAGTTTTAAGTCTAAGCTCAATTTTAGGTTTTAACTGCTTAAAACCTAGGTCTAAGGTCCAAATTTTAGGTTTAACTCGATAAACCCAAGTCTAAGTTCAATATTAGGTTTTAACTCTTTAAAACCAAAGTCTAAGGTCCAAGTTTTAGGTTTGAACTTGGTAAACCTAAGTCTAAGATTGATTTTAGGTTTTAACTCTTCAAAACCTAAGTCTAAGGTTTAAGTTTTATGTTTAACTAGATAAACCTAACTATAAGGTTGATTTTAGGCTTTAACTCTTTAAAACCTAAGTCTGTGTTGAAAATTTAGGTTTAACTCGATAAATCTAAGTCTAAGATTGATTTTAGGTTTTAACTCTTTAAAACTCAAGTCTATGTTGAAAGTTTAGGTTTTAAGTCTAATTTAAGGTCCAGTGGATAGTTCATAAAGATCAAATCTAAAGCAAAAGGAATTAGGGTTTTACCTTCCCTAGTGCCCTTGCTGGTGGTAGTGGCTTTAGTGTGTGGTCGAATCAAAGTTCCATTTTTTATTAGGTAAAATGGTTACTAAAGAAGCAACTAACTTAATGAGGTTTAAGGAAAACGAGCCCTTAAACGTGGACCAAGCACCTAAATTTACTAAAGAAGCAAATTTTATGTTTTTCGCACTAAAGAAGATTTGATGTGAACATGGCTATGGAGCCCATAGATGGAAGCCTTGGAACACAAAGCTTGAATATTCCTAGTGGACTAATCACAAGACAAAGAGCCAACAAGATAAAGAAAGCTTTAAAAACTTATGTTTAGAGTTTCATGGATTCGCTTTACAAACTTGTGCGGCGCCACAATGACCGAGAAATACACAACCTGATTTTTGTGCTTCAAACACTCATCTCATTTTTACATGTTTAATTTATTGTATAGAGGTTTATTATAGTATTTGGACTTGAGGAACTTCTGTATTATGGGCTACCTATGTTTTAGGCAAATTGGTTGATTATTTTGGTTTAGCAGTTTAAGGTTAAAGTTGTTCTTGTTCCTAAACAACCTAGTTTAGGGTTTTAATGATTATAAACACTATTCAACTTTTTTCCTATGAAAAGTGGTTGGCCATTTTTTTTATAATAGAATTTCAGAATTCTGGAGAGATTGTTATCCTTGTTTCTTGGTTCTTGGTTGGATCAAGGTTGCTAATTGCTAAGTTAATTACTATGAGGTAGGTTAATTCCAAGGGATTGATATCACACGCAAAGGCGAGGGGGTCTCCGGTTTAGTATATCGGTGGTTCGCACCATTTTGGTATTAGAGCTTCAGCTTGAGATTAGATTCCACCTTACTATCTATTTATCTATCCAAAATTAAAATGTATTCTTTTTTTATTCTTTGTTCATCCTATACAAAAAAAAAAATTGAATCCATTTTTCTTTCGTTGAGTTGCATAGATCCCAAATTTTTCTTTATTCAATTGTGTCTTTGTGTCTTGTTTGATTCAATTCTATTGTTTAAAATAAAAAATTTATTATTGAATCAAATTCTTCATTGAAAGTTATTCTAGAAGAGTTTGCAACCACCCAAGGAAAGGTCTTGAACCCTAGAAGCTACAAAGATTAATCTAATTTAGGAAAACCTAGAAATTTTTGTAACCTAGTTCGCCTTGTGTTTAACGGTCGCACAACTAACCTAGTTCGCCTTCTCACAGTGCTAGTCACTGCGAACCTTATTGCCAAAATTTTGAGTTTTATTTTTTAGACATATCATGGTCGCCCTACCTTTTAGTAGTAGTAAAAGTTCCCTAGCAGTCGCCCTTCTCACCGCACAACCACCAGGAACCTTACTGTTAATTTAAGTTTAGCCAAAGGAGTCTAGCGGTCACACCTATTGGATAACAGTCGTACCAAAGCCCTAGTAGTCACACTTCTGATCGAGAACCATTTTGTTAGTTAAATTGGACATAAAAAATGAAAGAATTAAGAGAGAGAGAGAGAGAGAGAGAGAGAGAGAGAGAGAGAGAGAGAGAGAGAGATTTTTAAAGAGAACTCATCATACTAAAATTGATCTATTGCATTTTAATTGTAGATTATTTCTAGTTTCTTTGATTCAAATGACTAACTTTATAAGAGAATTGAGGGGCAAAAGGCAAGAGTGTAAGCCTATCTAGAGAAAAGCCAAGCAATTTAAGTGTAAACACGAGTGGGCTTGAGTGACATCTTACTTGAGTGAAACACATGAGGGAGTGAAGTGAGGAACATTTATATATATTTGTTTCTTATTTAATAACCTTTTATTGCAGCTTATAGTCAAACTCAAGGATGGGTGGTTACAAAAATAGAAGAGATCAGGACCAATTAATGGGATGGATGCGGACAATTCAATAAGATGAGAGATTGAATGGATAGGGCAAAAGCTTCCATTGCTAAAGGTCAACCTAACAACAACACTAATGACCCTAGAAGAAGAGTGAATAGAAGAGAACAATTAGAGGAGAATTTAGAAGGAGAAAAGACTTTTAGAGAAAATGAATAGAAAGAGGAAGTGAGGCTAAGAGGGAGACAAGACAATCGAGAAGAGGAGTGAAACTGAAGATACCTTCATTCCAGGGGAGAATAGATCTTGAAGCTCACCTAGATTGGGAAAAGAAAATGGACTTTGTATTAGATTTCCCTAAATACACTGAGTTCAAGAAGATTAAACTAATTGTTGCTACATTTGAAGATTATGCCATCACTTGGTGGGATGACACCAATCAAAGAACGAGGAGGAGTAAGGAGAGGCCAATCGAAGAATGGAGAGATCTCAAGTCTACTATGAGAATAAGTTTGTACCAATCCACTACTATAAAGAGTTATGAAACTATCTTTAAAACCTAACTCAAGGTTCCAATAGTGTTGAGGAATACTACAAGGAGATGGAGGTGTGTATGATTAGAGCTAATGTGGAGGAAGATGGGTAAGCTACCATGGCTCGATTCTTAAACGGGTTAAATAAAGGCATAGCCAATTTGGTGAAATTACAACCATATATGGAACTTAAAGAGTTACTACACTTAGCATTGAAAGTGGAAAGGCAATTAAAGAGGAAGAGTAGTTCCAGTCAGTTCTCATCTTAAACATCTTTCAAGCCTACTCGGAAGAAAGATGAAAAGGCTACTTCTTCTATGTCTAAAATTGAGCTCAAGGAAGCTGCTAAGGCTTCTAGCACTAGTAAAGACAAAGGTAAGACCAAATTCACTTTTAAAATTAAATGTTTTAATTGTGGTGGTGTAAGGAATTACAAAAGGGAGTATTTTTTAGAGGATGATGTATATGTGAGATGGGGAGTATTTTTCAACTAATGATGAAGAGAAAGGGGAGGAAAAGGAGGAGTCTGAAGAAAAAGATAGTAAAGATGAAGGAGAGGATCCTATTAATACCAAAAGTGGCAGAGCACTTATAGCTAGAAGAGCTTTAAATTTACAAGCTCAACATGAGGAATGTGATCAAAGGAAGAACTTATTTCATACAAGTTCCTTAATAGAGGACAGATTTTGTGATGTGATTGTTGATGGAGGGAGTGAAACAAATGCTGCAAATGCCACCTTAGTAGAGAAACTTTGTCTTCCAACTATCAAGCATCCACAACCTTACAAATTGAAGTGGCCCAATTGTTGTCCCAAGATTTCAACTAAGAAGGGGGGTAAATTAGTTGTTTTGAAGAAGGGATGGTAATTTAAAAAAAAATTGAAAGTAAATAAAGTAAGAGAGGAGTATAATAGAGAAGAACAAACACGAAGAATTTATAGTGGTTTGGATTACCTCAATCTCACGTCCACTTCATTAACAACTTGTTAAGTTTCCACTAATATTGAGTTTTTACAAGCTCAACTCTAACTTTGTGTTTTCACAAGCTCACATCAAACTTTTACAAGGTTTGAGTAACTTTCTCACAACCCTAACAAGAGTTTTTCTAGGCTCACTCTAAAACCTAAGTGTTTCAAATATCATACTCAAACTTACAATGGTGTTTAATGCTCACACCCAACACTCAATGAATACAATTAGAAATTTTCATGCAATGAAATGAAAGATATTAAACTTGGCTATTACAATTACAAATTCTGTGAAAAATGAGGTTTCATGAGGTATTTATAGACTTCAAGTCTTATAGTAGCTATTTAAAATGTGTGCCAACATATTTGATTCTTGTCTCCCACTTCAATCTCAAAGCAATTCACGGTCGGATTACCATTAGTTCGGTTGGCTCAGGCTCGGCCTAGTCAGACTAAGCATTAGGTCGGTAGTGCTCTCCATTTTTCTAACAAAAGTTATTCAATGACTAGTACATGTAGCATCCACTAATTAAGTGGATAAGTAATGGCTATAATATTTGAATCCTATTTCGCTGGTATGATTGGAATGTCTTTGGTTCGATCAAAATTCTCATGGTATACTGAGATTTTGGGAGTACCAGTAACCGTAAACTCCATTGGCAGTTGTTAGATTTTTTGCTATGGCTCTATCCGGTTAGACTTCATCAGGTCTTGTCGTGCTAGGCATGGTATGCCAAAATTTTTAGACTACTAGGGACCATGAGCTCTACTAGATGATGGATGTTTTGAGTATTTAGCTCGGCCTTGGTATGGTTAAAATTTTCGATGTATGGTTGGGATACATAGTCCATTCACAATGTGGGAGTGACATTGAGCGTGAACTTTACTAGATATTTTGGCTTGACCTCGATCCACTCAGCTCATGCTTAGTCCTAACAGTTAAGGCTCATTCAATCACACTATACTCTAGTCCGGTCAGCTCAACTTTAGGACATTCAAGCTCTTGTCACCTAGTTCGTGGAATGCTCGTCAGCTTAGTATTGGTGCAGTTGCACTTGCTTTTGGTTCATTAGCTCAGTATTGGTGTGGTCAGACTTGCTTCTTATTCGTCAGCTCATTATTGTTGCAGTTGGAGTTGCTTTTGGTCTGGTTAGGCTCTTTGAGATTTTTTCAAAAAAATTAAAGTCCTGCAAAATGTAACTTAGTATAAATATAAGTCCTATTCAATTTAATTACATAAGATCAAAATAGAGGCCAATTGTTTGGCTAACAATCTCCCCCTTTTTGACTTTGGTAATTAAATTGATTTGATTTAAAATGAAGTTTAAAAGTTTTGATGTCTAAAGAGTGTTCTCCTCCTTAACATATTGTTTTGATCATTTGTTTATGTATTTTTAGGGTAATTTTATTGGCTTTTGATTGATGTTTCATTAAATTTGTGCTTAAGTTTGTTTGAAGTATTTGATCCAGGTTGGAGAACAAAATAATGGAGCTTTAATTCAATTTGATGGATTGATGAGGTGGAAAGCATGAGACATGACGAAGACACTTCATGTCTTGGCCATGTCCCTTCATCCAAGATAATGAAGCATGACACACTCACAAGACACAGCCAGGTCAAATTGGCTTGGCCGTGTCCCTAAGAGAATTTGGGTAGAGACTGACACATTCAAGAGACACAGCCAAGCCATTGTCGTGTCTCACTTGAAGAACAAAGCAAAAAGAAGAGCAAGAAGAGAGAAAAGAGAGAAAACATTTAAGAGACATGGCCAAGGTCTTGGTCGTGTCTGACCAATTGAACAAAATAAGAAAAAAAAAAGTAAAAAATATGGCAGAGGTGAACACAAGCAGAAGACACGGCCAAGCCACCGTCCGTGTGACATGACATGGCCAGTGACTTGGCCGTGTCACACCTGGAAAAGAAGAAGAAATATTGGACATCCATGGACATGACCTCAAGGCTTGGCCGTGTCCTAAGAAGAATGAGTGACAAGACCAAATCACTCATGACGTGGCCGTATCTCATGTGATAGCTTTTTTACACGAGTTAAGGGACAAGTGGGAGACAATATGCAATTTCTTTTGAAAAGAAATAATAAAAGATGTAATAGGTGACTTATTTTATGGAATGAAAGATTTAAAAAAGGAAAAAAGGAGGGGACAAATGGGAGTGAGGTGAGTTGGAAAAGTAATTGGTAATTAAAAAAATATATGATTGGAAGAGAGAGTGATGGGGGCACACATTGGAAACATTAAAAGACCATTCATTCTCCAGTTTGATGATTTTGTTCTTAGTTGATCTTCTTGTTCTTGATCTTGACAAGAGAACATGAACATCACCTTCATCTTCATCTTCCATTTCTTCCATAGACAAGACTCTTAACATTTTTAGGATAAAATTGGGTGAGCAAGCTCTTGTGGAGGTTAAGGTTTAAAGAAAGCTTGATTGAGGAGTTGGGGTCTTGAGAGAGTTACCATTTCAGCTTTCAAAAGGAGAGCCATTGATTGAAGAAGGCTTGTTAGTTCTTCATCATATTCAAAGTGGAGCTAGGAGGAAGACTAGAAGTTCAACAGTTATCATCTTCAAAGGGGTTTTTCATATTCTCTCTTTTAATTTATTTCTAGATTGTTGTTGTTTTATTATGAACATTAATATTACAATGTATAATTTTAATTTGATTTATATTGAGATGAATGCTTATTTTAAATTACTGATGAACTAATTTACTCATGCCTAAGGTTTGTAGTAGATTTGATTGAATGACTTGATTTGATATTTTCATTAATATACCTTGTTATTAGTTGATTGTATTGGATTAAATATTAGGTTAATAAATTAGCTACCTATTAATCTCTAGATATTGAATGAAGGATCGAGAGGTGAAATTCGATATCAGAACTATACAACCGACTACCCTAAGAATGAATTAGAAATATAAGTTCTAGGGTTCTTTTAATTTGCAAACTCAAATAGTTGGTTGTTAATTCATGAATGTGAGAACTAAGAATTGATAATTACTAAATTAAACACAAGGAACAAATTAAATTACAAGATTATATTAATGGATAATTTAAGAATTAAGATTTGATTAAGTTGATCTATAACCTTAGGCACTATTTTAAAAATTGAATTAATCTTACACAACTACTACTCATTTTTACTTTCAAATTTTAATTACAATTCACCAATTCAACAACACACACTCAATTTTATTTATTTTGTTTAAACAAAATATTGCAAAATAATTTCTTCCTTGTGAGATGACCTTGGGGCGATCACTGTTGCTACAATTACCTCGTATACTTGCGAGTGTTGCTTTGTAGTAGTGTTAATTAGAGCGGAATAAGTTTTTGGCATGTCTGCCGGGAAAGGAAATTATTGTTAATAGTTTGATTCTTTTATTTTAATTGTTTAATTGTTTAAAGTGTTTTTGTTTGAATTTATGATGTGAATGCTAATTCTAAAATGGTATGGCATTTAACAGAATTAATAAGTCAAATTAAGATGCTAAATGCAAGAGGAAGAGAACCTATGCCTAGTCAAGAAATATGTCCAGCATGTGGCATTGCAGGACATAGTATAAACATGTGTTCATTTGGTTTTGAATAATACTAAGAGAGGCAAGAGGAAGCATATGGCTTTGAAAATTTTCAGCCAAGGGATAGAAGTGGCCCATATTCCAATCCTTATAATCCAAGTTGGAGAAACCACTCAAATTTTTATTGGAAAAATCAGCAGCAAATTCCACCTCAATAATTTTTTCAACCTTATAAAAGAAGTTCTTATTTTCAAGGATAATTTAAATCAAGATCAACTTAAAAAATCCACATTGGAAGATAATTTGAATGCATTCATTCAAATTAGCACATAAAATCAGGAAGGGAGCAATAAGAGGATTGATTCTTTGGAGGTATCATTGAAGAAGGTGGAAACTCAAGTTGGGAAATTGGCAAATCAACTCCAAGCACACCAAGAAGTGAAATCTCCTAGCCAATTAGAGCAAGCCAATGTAATAAAAATTTTAAGGACTAAAAAGGTAATATATAAAAAAGTTTGTGATTCCTTTGATGTAGGTACTAATCAAGAAGAAATGGTAGAGGTGAACATAAGTAGAAGCCACGACCAACCAACTGAACTGACCGTGTCACATGACACGACCAGTGACTTGGTCATGTCACACCTGGAAAAGAAGAAAAAATATTGGGCAGCCATGGAAATGGCCTCAAGGCTTGGTCGTGTCCCAAGAAGAATGAGTGACAAGCCCAAGTCACTCATGACTTGGCCGTGTCTCATGTGATAGCTTTTTTTTGCACGAGTTAAGGGACAAGTGGGAGACAACATGCATTTTCATTTAAAAAGAAATAATAAAAGATGTAATAGGTGACTTATTTTATGGAATGAAAGATTTAAAAAAGGAAAAAGGAGGGGAAAAATGGGAGTGAGGTGAGTTGGAAAAGCAATTGGCAAGTAAAAAAATACATGATTGGAAGAAAGAGTGATGGGGTCACACATTGGAAACATGAAAAGACCATTCATTCTCCATTTTGATGATCTTGTTCTTAGTTGATCTTCTTATTCATGGTCTTGAGAAGAGACCATGAACATCACGTTCATCTTCATCTTCCATTGATCTTTCATTTCTTCCATAGACAAGACTCTTAACATTTTTGGGATAAAATTAGGTGAGCAAGCTCTTGTGAAGGTTAGGGTTTGAAGAAAGCTTGATTGAGGAGTTGGGGGTTTGAGAGAGTTACCATTCCATATTTTAAGAGGAGAGCCATTGATTGAAGAAGGCTTGTTAGTTCTTCATCATATTCAAAGTGGAACTAGGAGGAAGACTAGAAGTTCAACTGTTAGCATCTTCAAAGGGGTTTTTCATATTCTCTCTTTTAATTCATTTCTAGATTATTGTTTTATCATGAAGATTAATATTACAATGTATAATTTTGATTTGATTTATATTGAGATGAATGCTTATTTTAAATTGATGATGAGCTAATTTACTCATGCCTAGGGTTTTAGTAGATTTGATTGAATGTCTTGATTTGATATTTCCATTAATATACCTTGTTATTAGTTGATTGTATTGGATTAAATGTTAGGTTGATAGATTATCTACCTATTAATCTCTAAATATTGAATGAAGGATCGAGAGGTGAAATTCGATATCGGTACTATACAATCGACTGCCCTAAGAATGAATTAGAGATATAAGTTTTAGGGTTCTTTTAATTTGCAAACTCAAATAGTTAGTTATTGTTAATTCATGAATGTGAGATCTAATGAATTGATAATTACTAAATTAAACACAAAAAACAAATTAAATTACAAGGTTATATTAATGGGTAATTTAAGAATTAAGCTTTGATTAAGTCGATCTATAACCCTAGACACTATTTCAAAAATTGAATTAATCTTACACAACTACTACTCATTTTTACTTTCAAATTTTAATTAAAATTCACCAATTCAACAGCACACACTCAATTTTATTTATTTTGTTTAAATCAAACTATTTTAAAATAATTCATTCCTTGTGAGAGGACCTTGGGGCGATCACTGTTGCTACGATTACCTCGTATACTTACGAGTGTCGCTTTGTAGTAGTGTTAATTAGAGCACAACACATATCCTTTTTTTTTACTCTTCTTTGACAAAAGAAAGTTGTGAAAAGTTTTACAATTGCTCCCTCTTAATATATTCTATCAATTTAAATAATGCAATTTAATCAATTGAAATGCAAAAACTCTCCCCCTTTGACAAAAACAAAAAGAATGCAAATTAACATTTAAATGTAAATATTTAATAAAAAGCTAAACTTTTATTAAGATTAAGCAATTGAAAAGTAAACATTTATGTATGATTATTTTCATTAAGGGCCAACAAAAGACATGGAGATTATACAAAAGAGGAAAAAAATTAGGGTAGTGTGAGCGGGGATTTTCGCCCTCACTCCCGATGGAATGGTTCTTGCGACTTCGGCACTGTTTAGGCTCAGGGCCTTAGAAAACACGGACCTAAGTCCAGAGAAAATGGAGTCGCCACCCGGACAGGCTGGGAAAAAGAAAGGGATGGATGACTCGATTCCTAAGGAATTCCCAACCCTTAATGGGTTCGAAAAGTTGGGTACGTGTGGGGAAGATGAGAAATGGACCAGTACTCCCACAACTCCCGGTTCATTGGAACTGGCCTCCTTTACAGGTCTTAATATTATAAAATTCTTAAATATAACAATATTATCCATATTACACGCAATAATTAAAAGAAAGCATCAATATATTAAAATCAAAGCAAGGTCCAAGCAAAACAAATAAATAGACTCCCATCCAAGGATGGAAAAATGTCCTTACATCACATGCCTAAATAGGACACCCACCAAAAGGTAGAAACATGCCCTTTTCATAGTTTCTGAAATAAAAAAAGCAAATTAAATTACATGATGTTTAACTAATGAGGTACCCACCAAGTGGAAACATACCTCTTACAACTTTTGGAAATCTAAATTAATTGATAAAAGTAAAAAATCATTCATCATAAATAAATCATTCATCAAAGTTATTAATCAAAATAGAAAATAAACATCCATCCATGATAAATTAAATAAATCAAGTATTGAAATTAAATAAATTAAAGCATAAGAGATAAATCAAAACATAATCAAATATGGAATTGAATAAAGCAAATAAAAGTCCAATTATAGCTACTGTGACTTTTTATGGAATTAAAATAAATTAGGGTTTTATGTTTTAAAAGGTTGGTAAGATTCTTTGATTAACTAAATTAATATTTGAATGGTGAAATCATAAAACTGGGGTTTTAGACACTTTGAAATACTTTGATTTATGATTTTTGGTTATTGGGTTTCTAAGCTACTGTGTAAATTTAATCTATTTATGGTTTTATGGTTTTTAATGTTTTAAAAGGATTAGGGTTCATAAAAATTAGGGTTTAAAGTTTTAAAAGGATTAGGATTCATTATTTTGAATTTTGGAAATTGAATTTGGGTTTAGTATTTTTAGAATTTAGGGTCACGGGTGATGCATGGAACTTTTATGATTAAAAATCAATTTGATACTTTTATGTGATTTTATGAAAATAAACCAAACAAATTAAAGTTTTTATAAATAGAAAAGATTTATATAATTGGAAAAAGTGTTTTTAGGGTTTTTTTTTATGAGAAACAGAACATGTTTTAAGATTTTATAAACTTAGAAAACAAAATTTGGTTTTGGGGTTTTGAAGAAATAAAACTAATAACTTTAAATTCTTTGGGAAATAAAGCAAAGGATTAATGTTTTTAACTTTAGAAAAACTAAATTAAAGTTCAAAGGTTTTTAATTTAAAAAACTTAAATTTCATAGATATGCTACTGTGTAAAAAACAATTAAAGAAAATCAATTAACACATACCTTCTTTTGATAATTACTCCAAAAATAATTTTTCTTGGATGAACTAGCTCCAAAGACAAACCTTTTTTGCCTTTGAATTGCTTAAATCGTGATGCTGCTACTTTAAAAATCAATTGAATTGAATTTATTACTTTTCCTTCACTGATTTGGTTTTTCAATTTCCAAGCTACTGCAAAAACTTTTCCTCTCTAATTTGGTTGCCTTTGATCGTTATTTATAGAGGTCTTTCTATGTATAATCCTAATTAATCACGACAAATAATCTAAATAAGAAAAGAAAACCAAAACCTAATTAAATTAGGTTTCAAAAATTTTACGTCGGAAAAAATTGCGCTGCCGAAAAAAATTGCCGCAGGAAAAAATGCGCTGGCAAAAAAAAACTAAGGCAGAAAACTGCGGCAGTGGGCGGGCTGGGGCGTCGCCCGCAGGAAATTCCTGTGGACGAAATAGAAATTCTATTTCGCTCACAGGAAAATCCTGCGAGCGAAATAGCACAATGATTTCGCCCGCAGGAATTTCCTACGGGCGAAATATCCCACGGGCCCGTGCGACTGTTTTTTCTCTGCCGATTTTTTCGACTCCGATTTTTATTTTTATTTTTATTTTTTTGATTTTTATTTGTTTATTTTTATTTTTTATTAATAAAAATTAGATAATAAGGCAAAAATTATTTAATTAAAATTATTTTGGACCAATTGGGCAACAAAAATCATTATGGACTAAATAAAACATATTGAACCGGATTGGGTAAAAAATTAAGGGTCTGCAGTTTGCCCCCTGCTTGAAAAATCTAAAACTTTAGTGAAAGAGAGTGAAAAGCACTAAGACTTAATTTTTGAGATGGTTGAAGTTTTGGGTTCTGGACCCTGTTTGAGTTCTGGACTCACGGATAAATTCTAGGTTCTAAACCTAAGGAAAATTTGGGTTCTGGACCCGGTTTAAGTTCTGGACTCAAGGATGATTCTAGGTTCTCGACCTAAGGAATATTTGGGTTCTGGACCCGGTTCGAGTTCTGGACTCAATGGATGATTCTAGGTTCTGGACCTAAGGAAAAATTTGGGTTCTGGACCCGGTTCAAGTTCTGGACTCAAGGATAATTCTAGGTTCTGGACCTAAAGAAAAATTTGGGGTTCTAGACGCAAGGATAATTCTAGGTTCTGGACCTAAAGAAAAATTTGGGTTTTGGACCCGGTTCGAGTTTTGGACTCAAGAATAATTCTAGGTTCTGGACCTAAAGAAAACTTTGGGTTCTGGACCCAAGAGATTTGGATACTCGATCCTAAACTAGACTCGGATACTGTAATATCCCAAAATACACCCTAAAAGTTTTGGAATCATTATGGTTGTATTTAGATTTAATGTGTATGTTTAATGGAAAGAGAAAAGAAGTAAAGAGAGAGTGTATATGTTATATATATATAACATATACAAGTCAAAGAGATGGAAGTCAAAAGAAGATAAATTAATAAAAAGGAAATATTATAAGAGATAGATGTATATGGAGGATAATATGTGTACATATGGTATTTGAAAAATATGGAAAATATAAATGTAATATAAAAGAGATATACATATACCACCATATACATCACATATACATAATGTATAAAGTGGTGTAGGAAAAAGTAAGTTTATATAATTAAATAATAATAATAATAATAAAAGAAAAAAAAAGAAGAAAAGAAAGTCAAAGATAGTGACAAGTGTATGGTGGAGATTTTAAGGGATTATTAATATATATATATATGATAAGTATGAGAAAAAGAAGAAAAGATCTTCTTTCTTTCTTCTTCTTCTTCTTCCTGCACGAGAGAGAGAGAGAGAGAGAGAGAGAGGGAGAAAGAGAGGTGATTTTATCTATATATACATCAAGTTATCAAGGGCTTTAAGAGAATTGAAGGTGGATATTGAAGATTTGGCAAAATATTCAAGTAAGTGTTCATGTCTTTGAGTTGATTTCTATTGATTGTGCTTATATTTGATTGGGTTAGTGTGTGAAGATGATGATAGTGAAAGATTGAAGTATATAGGTATGTTGAAGTGATATTTAGATGATAATAATATGGTTATTTGCGAGGATGATGATGGATTAATGAAATTGTTTAATAAGGATTTAATATAAATGAGTTGGAGAATTGAGTAATTGATATATGATTGATGTATGTTTGTGTTTAAGGAAGTTGAAAACATAGAATACATGAGTTTGGTCCGGTAACAAAGGCATTTTGGATGCCACGCCCGTGGCCCTTGGCTGCCACGACCGTGGCCATTGGAAGCCATGGCCGTGGGGGTGTTGAGCAAGGGAGACAGATTCATTTGCTATGCCAAGGCCGTGGGGGTTGGAAGGCCACGACCGTGGGGATTTTAGAAAGATTGGACAGAATTGTTTGCTATGCCATGCCCGTGGGGGTTGGTAGGCCGCGACCGTGGGGTCCTAGAGAGAGAGAGGTTGGTTTGTAATTTGTGATCTAAGGGTCTAGTATGAGATTAATAAATGAATAATTGTATTGAATTCATGTGTATCTTTGAATAAGTGTGTGTTATTCTTTATGGATTAGGTTGTGAAGAAATTGTTTTGCCCTAATCCAAGTGTTGAGGATTATTGGAAGGTGAGTTTGGTGTGGTGTGATTGCTCATGAGGTAAGTACAAACCCTATTTGATTGCATATATTTATATGTCTTTGGACCTTAACACATTTGGTTATGAATGTGTTAAGTAACCTATTACCTTGATGATGCATATGAATAATGCTAGGTATATATGTTAATGATGAAATATGAATTATAAAAGATATGATGATCATTAAAAAGGTATGTGCAATGCAATTGGTTATGATGAATTGCTTTAATGTGATTTGAGATTGATGAGATGTAATGCCTGATGATGAATACTTGAATGATGAATTGCTTTTATATGATTTGAGCTTAATGAGATGTAATGCCATTGTTGTTGGCTCTAATGATGAGATATGAAGCCATTGTTGTTGGCTATAATGATGCAAATGAGATAATTGAGGCATGGATGCCTAAATGATGATGAGAAAATGAAAATGAAATTGATAATGAAATAATGAATGAATTGTGTGTCTAATATGTTATTCATTTTCAGAGTTTTGTTGTTGGTGGCATGCCTAATAGTAACAATCTCTAGAAGTTAGGTTGGGCTAAATTCATGAAGCCAAGTTGGGTTGAAGTTTAGCATGCTTAACTCCCCTTGAAGCTTGGTTGGGTCTAGTCCTTGAAGCCTAATTGAGATGTTGAAGCTAGGTTGGGTTTGGTTCTTGAAGCCAAGTTGGGTTGATACTTAGCATGCTTTGTTCCCCTTGAAGCTTGGTTGAACCTAAATCCTTGAAGCCTAGTTGGGATAATGATAATGATAAATGTGATAATTAAACCAAAACATTAACTCTGAAAGTGGAATGGCATATTAGAGTCTTTAGGCCCATGCTTGTCTTTGTTTAAATGTGACTTATGAAATGTGAAATGGATGAATAATGAGACCCATGCTTGTCTTTGTTTAAATGTGACTTATGAAATGTGAAATGGATGAATAATGAGACCCATGCTTGTCTTGGTTGGAAATATGATTCATGAATGGTGAGTTGTGAATAATGAATTAATTGAATAAAATAAGGACATATAATGTTATGAAGTATGATATGATTACAATACATAAGTAAACTATTGAAAAGAAATGTGGCTTGAGAAGCTAAGTTGAAAGATGAGATTCTAAAAATATAGTATGACATGTAATATGTGTATTGATGTTGACATTGTGAGTATTAGTTATGGAATTGTGGTTTGTGTTAATGATATGTGTATATGTATATAATATATGAGATTAGTAGAGATATATGAAAGGTGTAATTGAAAAGGGAAAACATGATAAGAAAACTAATGGTACATGAAGTTAATATATATATGTTTGAATTTCTGTAATGTATGTTTATATTATTTATCTGTACTACTAAGATCTCGGGCTTAGCTCGGTTGTGTAATCGCGCAGGTGAGTAGGTGATAGATCTAAAGTCAGTTGTTATGCCACAAGAAGAGTAAGAGTGTTTCGAGACCAACTAGAAGGTGATGCATACATGTATAATTTAATTATGTTGTATTTCTGACAAGAATGTATTCATATGTATAAATGAAGTTTTGGTAAAGATAAGATTATTATATATATGTAAGATCATTAAAAGGATAATGATTTTGTAAATGTTCTTTAAATTAATGTAATATTGTTTGAACTCAGCTTAAAGGTTTTTAAATTGTAATAAAAAGTGACATTCTTATGCTTTATATACGTACTGTATGTATACCCGGTATATGTATAGTATTTATATAGGGTATGGGGGTGTTACAGATACTCGATCCTAAATTGGGTTGGGATACTCGATCCTAACTTGATTTGATTTGGGTACTTGGACCCGAGAATAAAAAAATTTGGCTAATTTTTAGACATGTGTCTTCTTATTGCTCCCTAGGTGTAAAAATATTTATATACATGCAATTATTTGAATGATTAAAATGAATAAATGAATTTACTGTTTATTTACTGTGTAGTCAATGTTTATGCACTATTCACTATAGTAAATTTACTATTCGCAAATAGTATCAAATACTATTTACTATTGAGAAAAGTAATTTTACTATTTACCAATAGTAATACTATTTATAAATAGTAACATTTAATATTTATAAATAGTAATACTATTCATAAATAGTAATATCTACTATTTATTAATAGTAATACTATTTAGTGACATTTACTATTTATCAATAGTAATACTATTTATAAATAGTGATATTTACTATTTATCAATAGTAATACTATTTAAAAATAGTGACATTTACTATTTATAAATAGTAAAATTTACTATTTATGAATAGTTTTGAGTTTGTTTTCTTTTGCTTGCCGTTCCTCTATAAAAGGCCATCAATTCTTCACTTCATTTCACAATTTCAATTTCAATTTTGTAATTCTCTCAAATTTCTTTTCAATTTCAGCATATATCTTTCAAAAACAATGCTTGCTTCGAGGTCGTGGACTCATTCTAATGCCTAGTTATTGGAGTTTATTCGGCATCATGAAGACGGAAATCTAGATATACTAGCTGGGATGCTGCTCCATCGCAGTTCCAACCAAAAGAGCAAGGTAATTACTTTTCCCTTTCTCTCTTTTCTCTTTATATATATATATTTTATCTTTTTATCTTTTTATTATTATTATTTTTTATTATTTTTTTGTTATTGTGAAAAATAAATTAATTTAAATAGATAGAATAACACGTACTTACCTGGTATTAACTTACTTGGGTCTATGTTAGCATGATCGTTGTGTCGTTTGGGCTGGAGTGTGTATTTATAAAGCCCGACAATGGTATGATGTAGTGCCTTCTCGGGTAAGGCGGATTATCCGAGATTGCGTGTAACACCCCTATACCCCATATACGTACACAGCATGCTTATACGATCGTAATATACGTATACTGAATATAGAAAATGCCATAGTTTATAAAATACACAAGTCATAACTCAAAAAGAAATAAAACAAATATCAAAGGTTTAGAAGAAATTCATAAAACATAATAGATAAAAACGTTTATTAATACGCAGCGGAAATTATAACAAATAAGTACAAATACATTAAAAATCAAAATTTACAAAACATGAAATATATACATGATTGGCAGCTTGACTCTCTGATCTTTAAGCTCTAGGCCAACTCTTCAAGCATAAACTCAACTAGGTCTAGAGGAATCTTCCGTCTCAACCCTATCACCTGCGCGATAAATCACAATAGCGCTAAGCCAACGGCTTAGTGGTACAAACCATAATGATATTATGCAATGTCAATATCAATGTCATACATTCAATAATAATAACATAGACACACATGGGCCCAACTAGTATTTAATATGATATTCAAAGTTCAGAGTTACTGCTTTGGTCTATAATCACAATGATCAAGCCTGTAGGCAATATATCTCATATCTCTATCCATGGATAGTGTAACAGACCCAGTCTCTTGGACCATCAACTCAACAAGCTTGAGAAGATTCTCAACCCGGCAAGACTGTTACTAGTAACAGACCCAGTCTCTTGGACCATCAACCCGATTGAAATCGAGGAGATCCTCAACCCGGCAAGACTGTTACTTTTCATATATTTCATATCAATAATTCATATAGTGTAACAGACCCAGTCTCTTGGACCTCAATTAAACTCAATTTGAAGAGATCCTTAACCCGGCAAGATTGTTACCTTTCATAGGCATGCCACCAAACCCAGCACTCTGAAAATTGAATAACATATTAGGCATACAATCAATTCATTTACCTCTTTACCATTCTCTTTCTCAATTCATGTCTTCAACATCATTTACAATATCATAGCCAACCACAATGGCTTCACATTTCATTCTATTTCAATTAATATTCAAATACTCATAATCAATATACATACATCATATTGCATTTCACAAAGTTCACATTGTATAAAACATAACATTATTTATATATATCAACAATGCAATAAGATTCCTTAGTACATTCATACTCAAATGTATAAGTTCCAAAATCACATGAATGTATGCAATAATGCAAGGTTTGTACTTACCTCAAAACAACTCACACAACTCTATTGACTTCCTCTTCCAAAAATCTTTCACTTCTTAAATTATGGCAAATCACCTTCTTCACAACCTATTCCAAAAGAATGATGAAACCCACATGAGATCATAAGGCTAAGAACCAACTAGGGCAAACTTTAAACATGACACGCTCAACCACACGAGCGTGTCCCTGACCGTGCCCTAACTCTACAACACGGAAGCATTGACACACTCAGAACCACGGGCGTGTCATTGGGCATGTAATACATTCTGTCTCTCAGAAATATTGACACGTCCAACAACATGAGCGTGCTCATGGCAGTGTCAATTCCCCAATAACACAGTGGCTATGACACGTTCAATAACACGGGCGTGTTACTGGCCGTGTCAAACCTACTGCCACACAGAATAATTGACACGCCTAAAGACCTGAACGTGCTCGTGGGCGTGTCAGACCAAAAACCCATATTCCGGCCACAACAACCTCACAACCAACATTTTTCTTCTTACCACCATCATCCACTTCAAACCAACTTAGCCCAAATATATCCAAAACCATATCAAACTAGCAAAAATAACAAAACAACCCAAAATATACATCAAACACAATCCAAAATATCATCACCACCCTAAACACAACCACAACACTTCTAGACCAACAAACTTACTCTTTCCTTCCATCCAACCCCAAAATCCAAAAATCAATAGAACCAAACACTCTTAAACACACCCAAAATCAAACAAACACATTCTCAAACACAACTTCAACTCACAAACCCAAACAAATCAAAGAATCAAGTGGAAAGACTTACCAAGAATGAGGAAACTCTTAAATCTCCAATTTGATCTCTTGAAAACTTCCTTCAATCTTAAACTTGGAAGATCAAAACTCTTCTTGCTCTCTTGCTTCTTTGATGGTCGGACAACAAAAGGAAAAGGAAAGAAAAGGAAAGAGAACCACGATGAAGAAAGAGAGAAAGAAAGAAACCAAAGAAATCAAAGTCAAACTTTTCTTTAAAACCCTCTCATCCAAGCAATAATAATATTAAAATAATCCAAATTAACCTCTTCCATTCATTTAATTTCCCATTTCCACTAATTAACTTAATTAATTTAAAATAACTAAATATCTTCTTCCACTAACCTTCTTTGACTTTGACTTGTGTATATGTTGTATATATTTTTATATACACAACATATACATTCTCTATATAATTCTTTTCTCTTACCAAAGAAACATATACATAAAATCCAATTATAACAAATATACCCAAACTTCTAGGGTACATTTTGGGATATTACATTGCGGCTTTGAGCAGTTCATCTTACAATTGCCGTCCGAAGAATATCAGATAGACCGAAGAGTAGTCCTGGCACTTGCAGAGTGATGGCTGGATACCACTCACACTTTTCACTTGCCCATCGAGGAGATGACGATTGGTCTGGTCAATTTTACTGTCATAATCGGCCTTCAATATGATGGTGCTCTAGTTCCTTTGACCAATGAAATTTTAACATTTAAAGAAATTCAAGAATTAATTGGTATGAAACCGTCATATAAAGGGCCTTGTAAGATAAAAATCGAGCCAATTCACAGTTATTGGATTAACTATGAAGGTCGGATTGGCAGAAACAGGGCCGAACAGTATGCTCGAGGATTTTTGTTATATATGCTCGGATCGACCATCTTTGGCAGCACTGAATCGTCCATTCATTTGTCAGTGTTGAGTGCCCTTTCTTATCTCAGAATGGTACCATCTTCTGGCTGGGGTGAAGCTGGTCTCGCATGTCTTTACCATGGCCTTGATAAGCTTTGCCGAAACAAGAATTCTTTCGTCGGCTTGATGGCGGTTGTTGAGGTATTCTTTCTTCCATCAATGTCTTTTCCCCTTTTCTCTTGCATGAATGTGATCTTTATTGTTATTGTAGATATGGGCATATGAACACAATCTCGTGAGGGTACCCGGCATTTCTCGAGAGAGAATCGGGTATCCGAGATTAAATTACTGGTTGTCCGATCGTGTGGATGTTCCTGGATCTCATCATGTGCATACTCATCGCTTTATGTTGAGCCGCTCAACATGGGATCAGGTAAAATAACATTAGTATGCTTTAAATTTTATGTGAAAATTTTACTTACCTTATGTTATTTTGCAGGTGAATTATTGCTGGCCTAATGTCTAGTGGCTGGTTTCTCGGGGAGAGAGTTTATGAATGGTTTCTCAGCCCAGAGCAGCGGAGGTTTCCGATGCAAATCTAGAATACACTTTAAATATTATGTCGATGCAAGAGGATGCTTGGTGGTCGGCCCGGTATGGTTATAATTCCGAGTCATTTCTCCATTTACTGGGTCCATTTTATGCCCGTTTTATTCAAATGAGACTCTTGCACTTTGATGTATCTCCTGTCGATGTGCGGGAGATTTTCGATGGAAATGAGGGTAGAGATGAGGAGGAACATCACGGAGATGCAGGAGAGTCTGTTCCACATCTCGGGGCCAGTACTTCTCAGGAAAAACTTTTACCACTTTTCCATTGCAACTGCTTTTTCTTTCTTTGATTCTTTAATGATAGTTGCAGGTTGTTGGCTCGTTTGATCATGAAGCTGGACCCTCTTTCACTGCCCCTTCGTTTGCTCATTCTAGCCCGCCGGATACGCCATCTCATCCGCAGGGTATTGATATGAACTACCTGGTACGTTCCTCATTTCATAATAGTTTACGCTATATGTATGCATGATTATGTATGCTCTTACCTTTTTTTTTTCTCTCTTGGCTCACAGTGGATGCTTGAAGAACAAAATAAGAAACTTCAAGAAGAGTTGGCTACAAGTCGTCAGCAGGCTTCTCATTTTGAAAGTTTATATCACCAATCCGAAAAAAATTTTTGTGACTTCCTATTTCAAGGAATGAGGGATCCCGGTGCTTCTTCATCGAGAGGCCCCGAGACTGATGACCATGAGATCCTTTCGTTTGCTTCTGATGAGGACCATGAAAAATCGGAACTCCAAGGCAATAGGGATTTTAGTACTTCTGCTTCGGATGATCCCGGGACGAGTAATTTGTCCCCTCCTCCAACAGGCAACGACTTCTTCAAGTCTTTATTTGGTAACCTACCACCACCCTCTTAGTGATATGCAAATATTGTAGCAATTGTAAAACATTGTACAATAATGAAAAATATACAATTTTCCTCTTTAATGTAATCCTCTTTTGTTTTTTGCATATTTTTTCGTTACTGCCATTTTTTTTCTTTACTGCCAAAATTATTTATTTATTTATTATTATTATTATTTATATATATATAGTACATCATAATTAATATCCACTTCTTTTGTTAAACCAAATCCAAAGTGGAAAAAGAAATTGTGACCACTTCCTTTCCTTATGCCATATGGTCTTATCCTTTCCCATCATCTTTTCCATTTCACTTTTCGAAAAGGTTTATTTTCTTCTATATAAATCACCTTGCATGCCATATTTCAATTCATAAACCAAAAATCTCTCTCTTTCAACGTGAAGACTCCCTTTAGCAATTTTGGTTCCCCTTTATTCATCAACCATGACCGAGCACCATTTAAAGAAAATAAAAATTCTATTTAAGAATATGGATGCTAATAATTGGAAGCAAATTTCATGGTCAAAGCTTGATGTTTTAAAATGCTTTCAAAATGTCAAATTGGACCACTCCTTACATGCCGTGGCTTCCCTGTGGGATACGGATTCTAGGGTATTTAGAATTAATGGCTTTGAAATGTGTCCCTTGATTGAAGAATTTGAGGTCATCCTTGGACATCCCAATAATTAACAAATGGCATTACCCACATTGATTTACAAAACTCAACAGAAGATGCAGATGTTATTTCAAATTCCGAAATCCGAGATTCTTCGGTTGATGAGAGGTGAAAAAATTCTACTTGCTCCTTTGATTGACTTTTGTTTCTCTCATTTGGCTCCTACTAAGGCATGGGGACGCATGCTTTGTCTTTGCTTGCTCGGCCAATTCTTGCTTGTTTCTTCTGACGACGATATTAATCCACGAGTATTGGATATTATGGACCAAATGAAAGGAGGCTTGTCGCCGGTACCTGTAATTTTAGCCGAGACCTTAGTTGGATTAGATTTAAATCAGGATTGTCAAAGAGATTGACTGGGAGTCCATTGATGCTTCAGGTAATTACCTAAGCTGCCCTTTCAGGTTTTCAATTTAGGTTTTTTTTATCGCTCTAACTTTTGCCTAGTCCTCCCATGCGGGTTTTCAGAACTAGCGAGCTGTCCTAATTTTTGTCTAAGCTGCCATTGCGGGTTTTCAACTTAGTGGACTTTTTTTTTTTTAATTTATGATTTAGTTTTAGGAGTGTCTTTGTGTGTCTTTGTTTGCTTGATACTCCCTCCATGGATTTTGCCAGATACCTGCCACATCATCAATCTGCCAGGAAGCTACTCCATCCTGCTTCTTCATATGCTGACTGGGTCGACTGGATCCACTCACGTTCTGAAGTCAATATCCATTGGTTGGTACCTTTGTGGAAGATTTCTCGTATCACCATGCGGACATACTTGATGTACGTTCCCCTTGCTGCTCTTCGTCAAGGTACATGCTATGATCCTCGCCGTCTTGGGCGTCAGTATAGAGCTGAGCCTCGTGATTCTGACTTTGCTCCTGACCTAAACATGCCTTTGCTTGACTGAAGCCTACTTGGATCGGCTGAGGCAAAGCTGGCCTGCACGTTACACTTATCGACTGCCATAGATTTTACATTTGTCAATTCAGAAAGTGTTTTGTTAGGATGAAAAATAACTAAAGTAATAAAAGATGCTTCTTTTCCATTTATAATTTGTCATCACCTTTTGCAATTATGATTATTATTTCATCCATATCTGGTCAAATACTTATAACAGTGCACATAGAATAATTTTAACATTAATTCTATTTTATTAAATTGGGGAACAACCAAACATAAAGCCAGCATACACAAGATCACTCATGTTGGCAATTAGCCCTTTTGGGTTTTCTAATTGACGATTTTCTCTCATTTAGCCCTAATTGTTGCCTAGCCCGCCCTTTCGGGTTTTCGGAACTAGCGGACTGCTCTAACTTTTGCCTAGGCTGCCCTTTTTGGGTTTTCAACCTAGCGAGCTTCTTTTTTCTCTTATTTTGATTTTTATCATACATAAAACTTCTTCAACCTGTCAATGTTTACTGGCTCATTAAATTCATTCTCATCCATGTCTGATAACTTAACTGCACCTTTGCTCATGCTTGTTTCACGACATATGGCCCTTCCCAGCTAGGTCTGAACTTTCCTCTTGGATCAGATACATTAGGCTTACATTGCTTCAACACCAAATCCTCAACTCTGAATTTTCTGACCTTGACCCTTCTATTGTAGACCTGAGCTATCTTCTTTTGATACAGTTGGTGATGATACAACACCTTTAATCTTCTCTCTTCTAATAGAGCTAATTGTGTGTATCTGCTTGCTACCCATTCCGTTTTAGGCAGTTCAGCTTCCAAGACTACTCTTAGTGACTTGATCTCAATTTCAATAGGCAATACTACTTCCATCCCATAAATCAAAGAGAACGTTGTCATTCCAGTAGGTGTTCGCACACTCGTCCTATATCCCCATAAAGCAAAGGGAAGTATTTCCGACCAATCCCCATAAGTCTTAGTCATCTTGGATAGAATTTGCTTAATTGTCTTGTTCGTTGCTTCTACTACACCATTAGCCTTTGGTCTATAAGGAGAGGATCGATGATGATGAATTTGGTACTTGGAGAATAAATCCTTAACTACTCCTTGAAACTGTACCCCATTGTCTGATATCACACTGTACGAGACCCCATATCTGTAGATGAGATTCTTTTCAATAAACCTAGCCATTTGACTTGCACCCAGCTTGTTGAAGGATTTGGCTTCGACCCGTTTTAAAAAATAATCTACTGCTACCATAATAAAATGGTGCCCGTTTGAAGCTGTCGGATGTATTTCTCCTATAATGTCGATACCCCAGGTGGCAAATGGCCAGGGTGAAGACATTGAATGCAGTTCTTCAGGAGGCATGTGATTCAAGTTACCATACATCTGACATTGCTGGCACTTCTTTACAAATTCAATACAGTCTTTCTCCATGGTCAACCAATAATAACCTTGTCGAATAATCTTCTTAACTAGGGCCAAACCACTCATGTGCGGACAGCAACTTCCCGCATGTATTTCAGACATGATGCGCTCCACTTCAGGCTTTCTTAAACATCTCAAATGCACTCCATCAGCCATCTTCGGTATAACTCTCCATGGAAGGTGATGTATTGCAATGACCACCTCCTTATGGCTCTTCTCTCTTTCTTTGTTGCCCCCGGCGGGTATTCTCTTTCCTCCAAAAATTGCCTTATAGTATCATACCATGCATCATGGTCCGTATCAACTTCCATGTTTGTCTCATATTCATAGCAAGTAGTTGATGAACTGGTCAAGATCAGAGGCTTAAGGAATAAGCTGGCAGGATTTTCCCATACCGAAGCCAATGTGGCTAGGGCATCAGCCATCTGATTTTCTTCTCTTGACAGGTGTATAAACCTATACCCCTTAAAATTCTTCTTCATCATGGTCAAATAATGGTGGTATGGATTCAATTTTTCCTCTTTCAACTCCCACACTCCATTTACTTAGGATACTACTAGCAATGAATCGCCATAAACTTCCACCTTATCCACCTTCATAATCATTAGGGTTTCCAAACCGAAAATACACACTTCATACTCCACCATGTTATTGGTTGCCCTAAATTTCAACTTCTTGGCTAAAGGGATAAGTTCCTCTTCGGGCGACTCTAGTATAACTCCTAAACCTGCTCCTATCCTGTTCACCGCTCCATCAAAATACATTTTCCACCCTTGTACTTCAATTGCTTCTAAATATTCATCTGGAAACTCCAAGATTACCTCTTCACTTTCTGGTAATGGTTGTTGAGCTAGGAATTCTGCCATCGCTCTACCTTTGATTATTTTCCTGGTTACATACTTAATCTCAAATTCTTCTAATATTATCAACCATCGACCATATTTCCCAATTAAAGAGGGTGTCTCCCTTAAGTATTTCATTGGATCCAACATGGACATTGCTTGTACACTATATGATTGAAAGTAATGCTGCAACTTCTTAGAAGACCAAACCACGGCTATACATGTCTTTTCGATGATACTATACTTAATTTCATAAGGTAGGAGCTTTCTACTCAAATAGTAAATAGCATGCTCAATCCCTGACTCATCTGCTTGGGCTAGCATGGCTCCTATCGACTCTTCCTCTACTGCTAAGTATAGTAATAGAGGTTTGTCGGGTTTAAGTGGTTTCAAAATAGGTGGATTCAATAAATACTCTTTTATTCGGTCAAAGGCCTTTTGACATTCTTCATTCCATACGACCGGCTGATTCTTTCTAAGCAATTTGAAGATAGGCTCACAGATTGTTGTGAGCTTTGCTATAAATCTGCTAATGTACTGCAGTTTACTAATGAATCCCTAAACTTCTCTCTCCGTCTTTGGAACTGGCATATCTCTAATTGCTTTGACTTTGTCAGGATCTATCTCAATACCATTCGGACCAATTACATGTCCCAACAATTTTGCCTGAAGTAACACCGAATACACACTTCTTCGGGTTTAATCTTAGCTTATACCTCAAAGCTCTATCGAAGAATAATTCTAAGTTTTGGAAGTGTTGCTCCCTTGTATCCGACTTCACCATCATATCATCAACATATACTTCAACTTCTTTGTGCATCATGTCATGAAATAGTGTGGTGGCCATCCTTTGGTAGGTTGCTCCAGCATTCTTTAAGCCGAACGGCATCACCCTATAACAAAATATACCCCATGTAGTAATGAAGACAGTTTTGGCTTTATCCTCTTGGGCCATTAACACTTGATTGTATCCGGAAAATCCATCTACAAATGAGTGTAGCACACTAGAGGCCGCACTATCAATGAGTACATCTATAGGAGGTAAAGGAAAATCATCCTTAGGGAAAGCCTTGTTTAGATCTCTATAGTCCACGCAGACCTTTATCCTCCCATCTTTCTTTGGCACTGGTACTATGTTGGCTAGCCAATATGGGTATTCTATCACTTTAAGGAACTTCACTTGCATTTGCTTAGTGACCTCTTCTTTAACCAACTCAGCCCACTCAGGTCTTAGTCTCCTAAGTTTTTGTTTGACAGGCTTAATGTGAGTGTAAGTAGGAATGTGATGCTCGGCTATGTCTCGATCTATCCCCGGCATATCCTCATAAGACCAAGCAAACACCTCTTCATATTTTTTGAATATTTTTTCAAATCTCTCTCTCTCATCAGAAGTAAGGTCGGATGCTATGCTAATGTTTTTAGGATTTTCAGTTGTTCCCAAATTTAATGATTGTGTGTTAACAGAATTAATATTAAAGATGCTCATGTAACTGCTATTTAAATGTATGCAACCATTAGGAGAAACATCACACAAGTAAGCAAAATCAGACTTTATTGCATTCATTTTGGAAAAGAAAACATCATCTTCCTCATACAAAGCAGACAAATTAAAATCAAAATCAAAATCATTGTTCTCAGAATCATAAAGCAGGATGTCTTCAAACTTTTCCTCGACCAGGGCAGCAATCTCTTCCAGAGTCTTCTCGGCTTTCAGGGCAGCTTCATTCTTCTCTTTTGGATTGAATTCTTTATTGGTTGACAAGGTGAGCTCTTTCTTCACTTGCTCCACTAGCTTGGCAACATCTGCAAAAATTTCAAAACCTGGAATTAACTTACCCATGAACATGATCGGCTCGGGCTTTCCTTGGAGTGGTCCCATAGCTGGAGCTTTGACAAAGATCTCCTCAAGTGGTGGGAAACTCATCTTTTCACTCTTCTTTGGCTGGACATCGTTGTCTTCATCATATCCTAACCCTTTCTTGGAAGTTTGAGTCCTAAAATCTAGCAACTTTGTCAAACCAGCCTTTCCCTTTCCAAGACCAGCTCCGGGAAGGTAGTTCATGTTCTTCATCATATTCAAAACTTTGGAGTCCACTACTTCATCATCAGAAATTGCAGGCACTTGAAAACCATTGAGAGGCCTCTCAACCATTAGAGCGTTAACAATCTCATTATCTTCAACTTCAATGACCACTGTCTCATTTCCGTTGGGGAATTTGATCTTTTGATGAAGGGTGGAAGGAACTCCACCAAGATGATGAAACCATGGTCTCCCCAAGAGTAAGGCAAAGGTAACTGGTATGTCTAAAACAAAAAACTCAACAATAGATTCAATTGGACCAACCTTGACAGCCGCTTTGAAAGTCCCTTCGGCATGCCTCTTAGTGTTGTCATAAGCACGAATTATCACCTCTGTTGGGTTTAGATCTCTTGTTGACATGGCTAGCTTTGGCAATATTTTAAGTGGACAAACATTTATGGTGGACCCATCATCGACCATTACACATGGAGTCCTCTTCCCCTTGACTTCTATTTTGATAAAGAGAGGGCGAATGTGGTCTCTCCCCTCCTCCGGTAAGTCCGCATCTGAGAAAGAAACTGCTCCCATATTAACTTCACTCTTTTCTTGGACTTCTTCACATTTCATTACTTCCCTAATTTTTATGAAGTTGACCAACTCCTCCGGTGTTGTGGAGGTAGAAATTGGCATGCTAGCCAAGGCTTTGGCCATAGTTTCTCGGTGCTTTTTGGAAGTAGCTAACAAGTCCCAAATGCTAACACTTGCTTGGGTTCTTTTCAATTGCTTGAGCACAACATCATCTTCTTCCACTTCAGCTTCCTTTCCCTTATTCGTTTCTATCTCCTTAGGTAGTGGCCTTGTGTAAGGCTTACCGGATCTAGTATTCATCACCTCATCTTCTTCGGGCTCGGACCAAGTCCACTCCTCCTTCTTAGGTATGATATCATCATCACTATCACTTGAATCCCAAAACCCATTGACAACACAAATTGCTACTTCTCCACCCATCATAGCTTGTTCAATTTTGACAAATGCCTCTTCTTCTTTGATTGCTTTTTCATCCACATCTTGAAAAGAAGACATGACAAAGTCCTCATGCAAACCTACTCCAATCATAAAGGTTGCCGGCGGTGGTACCCTATTGAATTTTGGCAATGGGTTGTCTTTGGTGTTTGGCTTATTGGGCTCGGGTAGCTTTCCATTATCAATTAGGTTTTGGATCTCATGTCTCAACCTCACACATCTATCCGTGTCATGTCTTTGCATTTGGTGAAATTGACAAAATACTTTGGTGTCAAAGTTAGGTGGGAGAGGGTTAGGCAAAGGATGAGGATTTAAGAGTTGTAGCAATCATTTTCTTTGAAGCTTTTTGTGAACCCAAGACATCGATTTTCCCAATTCTGAAAATTGTCTCCTTGTTCCTTGGTTAGTAGCATTAACACCGACGGCCTTTTGCATGCTTTGGCTACCAGGTTGATAGCTCCCTTTCTCGTTCCTTTTTGTTGCAAAGCGGCTCTTCTCCCTTTCCCATTCTTCAATTTGCAAACCATCTTGGAGAAGGTCTTTGAAATCACAGATGAGTGTATGAGACATCCTCTCATGAAGACTAGGCAACACCCCTCTCACAATCATCCTTATTTTATCAGATTCATCGGGCCTCTTCTTGAGTAAAGCGGCCTTGTTTCTCCACCTTTTTACATAGTCCACAAAATTCTCATTGGCCTTTGCCTAATGGATTCCACTTCCATTAAGGTAACTTCTAGCTCAACATTATACTCATATTATTGGATGAAGGCTTTGCAAAGTAGATCCCAACTCTTTTGTGTTCCATCATCTAAGGTATTGAACCAGTTTTGGACAACAGGGTCCAATAAGAGCATAAAGTACCTTAGGGTTTGAGCCTTAGTAGCTCGGGCAGACTGCATGGCAGTGATATACTGCTTCACATGAAGATGAGGATTTTCGGTGCCATTGTACTTAGCAAAGGAAGGCATCTTGAACTTATAAGGGACCTCATCATCTTGTTCAAACAGTTTTTCGATCTCAGACATCTCTTCGGTTTTTAGCTTCTTCTCAAATTTCTTTTCTAAATCAGTAATCATCCTTTCAACATCAGATGTCTTGGTCTTTTCAATAGTTGCTTTCTCACCAGCCTTTGGTTCTTTCCTCTTTTCTTGAACATCTTGGTAGTATTGAGCCCAATCATCATCATCATCAATGATCACCTTTTCATCATCAAAAACCACTTCAATAACTTTGGTCTTCCCTTTGTCCTTTGGTTTCTTAGTGCTAGCAGACGCCTCGGCATGGTTCTCTAAGATTGCAGTCAATTGGTTCTTCATGGTCTCAGCTAGGGCCTCTTTGATTTCTTCCATCTTGGCATTAAGGGCTTCATCCACCATCCTTTGAATTTGTTCGGGCTCCATTGCTTTAGGTGAGCAAGTGATTGAGTCGTTGCTAGATACTTCATCTCCGGCGTAGGTCGGATTGTTGTAAGCTTTAGAACTATCATAATCCAGGGTTGTGAGACAGAGAGGATCAATGATATGAGATGCAAATGTATGCATGTATGCATGTAAGCACTAACAAATCAACAAATAAGGATAAATAGGATGTTCCTTCCAACCTTATAACATCCACACACGAATGGCGAGTCCCTTTTTCCTAGGTATATGGTTAACAAAATACCAACATGGGGTATCTTGCTTTCGAATAATTCCCTCAACATTTCAACCAATAGTTATATTTTTTAAAATGGAAATCAATCCATGATAATTCCCATTAATTAGGTTTTAATCCATTGAACCAACTAAAGTAGCTTTTATGCTATGTTGGATTAAAACGAAATTAAGAGGTTTATTGTAAATAGATTTCTCACTTGAAAAAGGTAACTAATGGTTCATGCCAAAAACAAGCCCATGGTTAATTTATTCTTAGTGTAAACTAGGCCCACAATTGATTTTTGGTATTTCATAATTGACCTAAATATTTTTGCAAGCTCTTTGTAAAAAATGGTTGGGTGAAAATAGTTTTGTTTCTAAGCCCATTGTAAAAGATTTTAGAAAATTGGATTTTGGGCTTAGTATTTGGGCCATGGGTTAAGGAATTTTTGATTTGTTTTTAGAAAAAGTCTTATGTCTAAAGACCATTTTGAAAAGTTTTGAAAATAGCTTTGGTCTTTTGGACTTTAGAGAAAAATTTATTTAGAGCTCACAATATACTTAGGTCATATTAGGAAAAGAACAAACCAAATAAGCCATGATTTAGACTAAGATAAACTAACCATAGTCAAACAACATGCATTTGGGGTAAAACCTAAGGAAAGTAACTAGGCCAATTACATGAGCTTTAGTCTTTGGGTAGAAAGGCTTAGGTTCCCATAGCAAGTATATACCAAACGATACGAGGATATGAGTGATTATGCCATGCTCGATCTCCATACCTTGAGTGAAAGTATGGTATCCCTTACATAACATAACACGGGTAACACGGGCGTCCTAACTCATGCACACGATGCAATCTAAGATGATGCAATGGATAATATCATTATAAGAAAGAATAGAATAATATAAAGACCAACGGAATCAACTTCTCTTATCCCCAGTGGATTCGCCACTGTGAGCGGGGATTTTCGCCCCCACTCTCGGTGGAATGGTTCTTGCGACTTCGGCACTGTTTAGGCTCAGGGCCTTAGAGAACACTGACCTAGTCTAGAGAAAATGGAGTGGCCACCCGGACTAGCCGGGAAAAAGAAAGGGGTGGATGACTCGATTCCTAAGGAATCCCCAACCCCTTAATGGGTTCGGAAAGTTGGGTACATGTGGGGAAGGTGAGAAATAGCCCAGCAACCCACAACACCCAGTTCATTGGAACCAGCCTCCTTTACAGGTCTTAATATTATAAAATTCTTAAATATAACAATATTATCCATATTACACACAATAATTAAAAGAAAGCATCAATATATTAAAATCAAAGCAAGGTCCAAGCAAAACAAATAAATGGACTCCCATCCAAGGATGGAAACATGTCCTTACATCACATGCCTAAATACGACACCCACCAAAAGGTAGAAACATGCCCTTTACATAGGTTCTAAAATAAAAAAAGCAAATTAAATTACATGATGTTTAACTAATGAGGTACCCACCAAGTGGAAACATACCTCTTACAACTTTTGGAAATCTAAATTAACTGATAAAAGTAAATAATAATTCATCATAAATAAATCATTCATCAAAGTTATTAATCAAAATAGAAAATAAACATCCATCCATGATAAATTAAATAAATCAAGTATTGAAATTAAATAAATTAAAGCATAAGAGATAAATCAAAACATAATCAAATATGGAATTGAATAAAGCAAATAAAAGTCCAATTATAGCTACTGTGACTTTTTATGGAATTAAAATAAATTAGGATTTTATGTTTTAAAAGGTTGGTAAGATTCTTTGATTAACTAAATTAATATTTGAATGGTGAAATCATGAAACTAGGATTTTAGACACTTTGAAATACTTTGATTTATGATTTTTGGCTATTGAGTTTCTAAGCTACTGTGTAAATTTAATATATTTATGGTTTTATGGTTTTTAATGTTTTAAAAGGATTAGGGTTCATAAAAATTAGGGTTTAAAGTTTTAAAAGGATTAGGGTTCATTATTTTGAATTTTGGAAGTTGAATTTGGGTTTAGTATTTTTAGAATTTAGGGTCACGGGTGATGCATGGAACTTTTAGGATTAAAAATCAATTTGATACTTTTATGTGATTTTATGAAAATAAACCAAACAAATTAAAGTTTTTATAAATAGAAAAGATTTATATAATTGGAAAAAGTGTTTTTAGGGTTTTTTTTTATGAGAAACAGAACATGTTTTAAGATTTTATAAATTTAGAAAACAAATTTTGGTTTTAGGGTTTTGAAGAAATAAAACTAATAACTTTAAATTCTTTGGGAAATAAAGCAACGGATTAATGTTTTTAACTTTAGAAAAACTAAATTAAAGTTCAAAGGTTTTTAATTTAAATAAATTTCATAGATTTGCTACTGTGTAAAAAACAATTAAAGAAAATCAATTAACACCTACCTTCTTTTGATGATTCCTCCAAAAACAATTCTTTTTGGATGAACCAGCTCCAAAGACAAACCTTTTTTGCCTTTGAATTGCTTAAATCGTGATATTGCTCCTTTAAAAATCAATTGAATTGAATTTATTACTTTTCCTTCACTGATTTGGTTTTCCAATTTCCAAGCTACTGCCAAAAATTTTTCCTCTCTAATTTGGTTGCCTTTGATCCTTATTTATAGAGGTCTTTCTATGTATAATCCTAATTAATCACGGCAAATAATCTAAATAAGAAAAGGAAACCAAAACCTAATTAAATTAGGTTTCAAAAATTTTGCGTCGGAAAAAATTGCGCTGCCGAAAAAAATTGCCATAGGAAAAAATGCGTTGGCAAAAAAAAACTGCCGCAGAAAACTGCAGCAGTGGGCGAGCTGGGGCGTCGTCCGCAGGAAATTCCTGCGGGCAAGCTATTTCATCCGCAGTATTTTCCTGCGGGCGAAATATCCCATAGGCCCGTGCGACTGTTTTTTCGCTGCCGATTTTTTCGACTTCAATTTTTATTTTTATTTTTATTTTTTTGATTTTTATTTGTTTATTTATTTTTTTTATTAATAAAAATTAGATAATAAGGCAAAAATTATTTAATTAAAATTATTTTGTACCAATTGGGCAACAAAAATCATTATGGACTAAATAAAACATATTGAACCGGATTTGGTCAAAAATTAAGGGCTACAGGTAGTAAGGAATAAGGAGGATAATCAAAGTCATCATCATTTCCATTTCTATCTCCCTCTTATTTATCTCCGTCTTCCTCTTCTAAACCTTCATCAAAGGTTTCGGTTGGCTCTCCTTCATCTCCTTCCTCATCCAATAGGGTACATTTGGGAATACCCATAAATTTTTGCATATCCCTAAAGTCCATATGAAGATGAGAGACCCTCTTGTTGAGATCCTCAATGTGAGAAGTTTGTGAGAAAATGTGTCCTTAAATTTGATAGAGAATGTTAAGAATTGAACCTTAGGCTCTAGTGGTTTGAGGTCTAGGGATTTCCACTTGAAATGACTTGACTCTCATCAATAATTCTCTCATAATGGTATGTTCCATCCTCTTCCAATATGCATTTTGAGTATTTCAAGTATTTGATGTTGATGGGAGTTTTGGCCAAATCAAGAGGATTGGAGAGAGTGGCTAAACTGGTAGGAGTAAGAGCACCCACAAATTTGGCTGGGTGATAAAGGATGTGATCATGAGTGTCTCAGTTGATTTGTTTTGGTGGATGAGAAATTGGTCAATTAGAAACGTATTGGTTTGGATTTGTACCTTTCTCCAAGAAATAGAGAAATAAAAGCTCTCTGTGAGTCACTTTCTCATTGCTTTTTCCTCTTGCATTGATGGTGTAAGTGATGATTCTATGAAGGATCCAAAGAGGTAAGGTTCTAAGGTGCTTAGTAGTTTATGAAAATCTATTTCGGAGGAGATTTCTTTCCAAAAGTCAAGTAAGATGGCATCAAAAATGGAAGGGTTAGATAAATGAAAAATACCTTTAGTGTTGAAACCCCAAATTGAAGAAAATTCTTGGAAAGAAAGTTGATAGGATACATTGAAAAGTCTAAAAGTGATACTATAGGGCTCTAGAAATTTCAAGTCTCATTTCTCAACAACCAAAGTAGTGAGAAATTCTTTGATTAGAGATTCCCTACCTAGATAATCTTCTTCTAAGAAAACAAAATTTTCCCACCCAAGATTTGCTAAAGCTTCATTTACATAGGATTCAATGCCTAGGGATTCTAGAGTGAAAGAAGAAGGGACATTGTTTGGTTCACATTTTTTGTTTTGGATTATTACATATCTTTATTTTTCTTCTTCACTTACGTACCTAGGTTTGTGAGTTCCTGTCTAGACTCTTTTTTAGGGGTAGAAGAAGTAGCAATTCTCTTTCCCTTCTCATGTCTTAAAGCCTTCTATTTGTGAGAATCTTTTGGAGCTATTAAAAGGAGAGTACTTGAAATAGAGAGGATGATAAATGATTTGGTGGACTTTAAGTGTTTGGCAGTTTAGAGATGTATCAAGTGTTATAAAATCTGATATTGGAGGGGGCATATTTATAGTGTTTTGGGGTCAAAACTGGCTGTTTATAGTTGTTGGTGAAGGTTTATGCACTTTTGAAAGAGTTTCTAACGACTATAATTTTTAAAAATTTTGAGTCTTCCCAGTTGAACTTCAGTTAGTACGGTCAGGCCACTGGCAAAAATTGGTAGTCTGAGCGTACATAATAGAGTTTGGGTGGACCGATCTCTTTTCAACATAATGGTCAAAAGATTTTGTAGGAGCTCGGCCTCAGTATGCTCGGTTGAGTCAAAGGATCTTTGGTGCGATCGGACCAGTCTTAGTCTAAGTGAACTGAACATGTTTTCAAAAAATATTATAGATCTCAATTTGTGGCCTTAATGCATTATCAAAATAGATGTGAATGAGGAATTAGCTCATGTAAAACATACATTTATGAGCAAATCTAATTCCATCATCGATATGCACATTCAAACCAATCAACAAAATGCATTTCAATTCAAAGTGCTTTCATCTATCATCCCTATGTGTTGTTTTATAAAATTTAATCTTTCTTCATTCAAGGATTTTGTAAAGATGTCAGTAAGTTGATTTTGAGTGTCTATGAATTCTAAGATAACATTTTGATTTTGAATATTATCTCTTAAGAAATGGTGCCTAATGTCTATATGTTTTATTTAGAATGTTGGATTGGATTTTTAGATAGATTAATGGCACTTGCATTATCACATTTAATAGGAATGTGATCAAATATTTTACTATAATCTAGAAATTATTACTTCATCCATATAACTTGTGTGCAACAAAAACATGCAGTAACATATTCAGCTTTCATGGTAGATAGGCAATCGATACTTGTTTCTTGCTAAATCAAGAAACTAGGTAGTTACTAAGAAAATGACACATTCCAATTGTTCTTTTTCTATCTAATAGGCTACCGGCATAATCCGCATTCGAAAAACCTAAAATGTCAAATGATTTATTTTAAGGATACCAAAGTCCTAAATGCAGCGCTCCACTTAAATATTTTAAAATTCTTTTGGTGGCATTTAAGTCTGATTCTTTAGGGCATGATTGAAATCTAGCACACAAACAAATACTATACATTATATCGGGTCTAGAGAAGGTAAGATAAAGAAGTGACCCGATAATACCTCGATATTTCTTCTCATTAACTTTCTTACCAAATTCATCTTTATCCATCTTCAAGGATATACCCATTAGGGTCTTGCTTGCTTTGCAACCATCTATGCCAAACTTCTTAAGAAGTTCCATTGTGTATTTAGATTGGTTGATGAAGATATCATCCTTGTATTATTTAACTTATAGACTAAGAAAGAATTTGAGTTCACCCATCATGCTCATCTAAAATTTCCTAGTCATACAAGATGCAAACTATTTGCATAAAGATTCATTAGCAGCTCCAAATATAATATCATCCACATAAATTTGTATAATTAATTTTGATCTTTTTAATAAAAAGTGTAGTATCAACTTTGCCTTTTGTAAACCTATTTTTCAACAAATAAGCACTAAGTCTATCATACCAAGCTTTTAGAGTTTGTTTCAAATAAATAAGCACTAAGTCTGTCATACCAAGCTCTTGAAGCTTGTTTCAATCTATATAAATTCTTGGTTAATTTAAAACATGATTTGGAAATTGATAGTCTTTGAAACCTGGAGGTTGTTCAACATAAACTTCCTTATTAATAAAGCCATTTAGAAATGCACTTTTGACATTCATTTAAAAAAGTTTGAAATTCATGTGACATGCAAAATGCAAGTAAAATTTTTATTGCTTCTAATCTAGCAATGGGAGCAAATGTCTTATCATAATCAAAGCTTTCTTCTTGGTTATAGCCTTTGGCTACCAATCTAGCTTTATTTCTAGTGATGAGATCATCTTCATCAAGTTTATTATTATACACACATTTGCAACCAATAATTGGATGATCCAAGGGTTTATCTAGGGATAAGCTCCCATATTTTGTTTCTCTCAAATTGGTTGAGCTCATCTTGCATGGAAATCACCCAACATTCATTACTAAGAGCCTTCATAATAGTCCTTGGCTCAATTTGAGAAACAAAATCTAAATAAGCTTGGATATAGTAATTACTCACTTTGAAGTGTCACTAATGATGAGTTTTTTTGGATGATCCTTTTGATGATGTCAATCTTTGGGTAGTTCTTGAGTCTTTTCTTTTTTGACAATTTTTTCTAGCTCATCATTGTTTTTCTTTGAGCCATTGTTTATCTTATGCTTTTCAAATGACCTACAAAATCATCAAGGATGCTTTCTTTCTTATGATTAAGCTTAGAGGTCAAAGATAACATACATTGATTCTTCAACTACTAGAGTTCTCCTATTAAATACTTTATATACTTTACTAGAAGATGAATACCCTAGAAATACACCTTCATTCGATTTGGATGAAAATTTTTCAATGTTGTCCTTGGTATTCAATATGAAGCATTTGCATCCAAATTCTCTAAGATATGAAATTTTGGGTTTTCTTCCATTTCATAGCTCATAAGATGTTTTATTCATTAAAGGTCTTTTGAAAACTTGATTTGAAATATAACATATGGTATTAAGAGCTTCCATCCAAAATTAAGAATGTAAATTATACTCATTAAGCATTGTTCTAGCTATTTCTACCAATATTCTATTTTTCCTTTCAACTACACCATTTTGTTGTGGTGTTCTAGGTGCTGAAAAATTATGTGAAATACCATGTTCATTGTAAAAATTTCAAAGTTTTCATTTTTAAATTCTTTTCCATAATCACTTCTAATAGATGTGATCGCATAACCTTTTTCATTTTGAACTCTTTTTGTAAAAATTTTAAGATGATTAAAAGCTTCATTCTTTTGAGCTAAGAAATTAACCCATATAAACATTGAGTAATCATTATTAAGCACAAATACATATAACTTACCTCCTAGACTAATAACTCTATTTGGTCCAACCAAATCTAAATTTATTAGTTCTAGAGGTCTAAATGTGCTTACAAAATTCTTCATTTTGAAGGAGCTCTTACGTTGTTTTCTAAAGTGATTAGGTTCACAAATTTTATCTTATTAAATTTTATTTTAGAAAGACCATTTCCAAGTTCTTCTTTGCATAGACATTGCAGTTGATCAATATTAACATGTTCTAATCTTCTATGACAAAGCCAAGCATCATTAATAATAATGACTAAACATTCAAAAGCATTATTAGAGTTTAGGTCAATTTTATAAGTATTATCAATTCTACTTCCATTGAATGCAAGTTCACCACTAGAAGAGGTGATTTTGCATCCTTTAAAATTAAAATTGGTAGCATATCCTTTGTCACAGAGTTAATTAATACTAAGCAAGTTATGTTTCAATCCATCAACTAACCATAAATCATCAATCATGTTCTTACCAAACATACCAATAGAACCAATGTCTATAATTTTTTCTTTAGCATTATTTCCAAAAGTCACATTATCTCCTTACTTGTAAGTAAGAGTTATGAAATTTTTTGCATTATCGATCATGTTCCTTGAGCATCCATTATCTACAAGCCAAACATTCTCATTGATAGTAAATTTAGGCATACCTATAAGAAAATAAAGTTTATCTTCTTTTAGTTACCCAAATGAACTTGAGTCCTTGGGGTTTAGTTATAGAAGGATCCTCTAATTTGAGGCGAGCCTTCTTAATATAGCAATATGTACTTTTATGATCAAATTTCATGCAATATTGGTATTGATACAAGGTTTTATGTTTTTGCATTCTTTTTCTATTGAACTTTGAAGAATTGAATTGGCAATCATAAGTGCATATGGGATAGGATTGTCTATATGCATGCGTGTGGTTATGTTTATGCTTTTGTGTACATATATGCATAATTTACTGTTGGAAGTTTAGTTCTAGAGCTTAGTGAGCCTTGGGTAGTCTTTTTCAGAGTTTTAGGCTTAGTGTGTGCATTTTTGTTATTTACAACTTCAACATTGGATGTTTGAGTTGTTTATGCATTAACAAATGTTGGTGCATTGGATGAAGTAGTAGAAGAACCATTGAATCCTAAGCCATACTTGGTGGAAGGTGACCTTTGGACACTAATTAATGTATCTAAGGCTTCCTTACCTTCATAAAACTTTGAAATGGAATTCTTTAGTTCATTTAATTCTTCTTTCAAATTGTCATTTTCTTTAGAAATTCTCTGCAAGCTAGATGAATTTTTTAACATTTTATTTAATGATTTCATTAATTGTTCATTTGATTTTTAATTCTAAAGTGGAATTCTTTAAAGAAATAAAGTCCTTTTCTAGCTTAGAGCACTTTTCTTTATAGAAATTCATCTTAGAAAAATATTTTTGGACTCTTAGGTTCATATGCTCAACTAAATCACTATCATCCAAAGCATCATCAACATCACTATGTGCATCAAAAATTTAAGGATTGAGTACCTATCTCATTGGTGTGATCATTATCATCACCAATAGCCATAAGAGAAAGATTTGCAATGCCTTGCTCTTCCTCCTCCTCTTCTTCACTTGAAGAGTCATCATCCCATGTGGCTTTGAGAGACTTATTCTTTTCCTTATCCTATTTCTTTTTGTTCTTCATTTTGAAGCAATCCATTTTGATGTGACCGGTTTTACCACATTCATAGCATTTTATTTCATTCTTCTTCTCTGTTTCTTTGAAAGAGAATTTTGATGAATTAACTTTATTTGCTTGCCATCTCCTCTTTCTTTTCCAATCACTTACTCTTATAGATAACATGGCCATTTCTTTATCATCATCACTTTCTTCTTTGCTTGAGCTCTGAACTTTTTTGGTGGCTTTGAGAGCTATTGTTTTTCTCTTGTCCTTCTCATCATTATCATCTTCTTTTTTTGGTGTTAAATTCAAAGGTGAGAAGTTTTTCAACTAGCTCATTGGTCCTTTTTTCTCTTAGGAGAGGCACATGAGCACCATCAACCTCATGTGTAGGAGGTTTCCACCCATTTTTCACACATTTCTAAAGCTCAATTCCCTCACTGTCAAGGAACAAATACATCTTATGTTTCCTGACATGACACAAACCCGAAGGCACGTGACCATCACGCCAGTCCAAATCTCATCATCATATAATATCATCGAGTCATAACTCATATCACAGATCACGTGTGGTCCCATATTATCCAAGCCCTATCTAGCAAACACAAAAAATATACACCAAGCACAATAAACTCATACTCAATACACATTATGCTTATAATAATAAATGTACATATATTGCACAAGTAGTCAATACATTTATGCAAATATAACTATAAACATAAATTAGGAAAGCGTGGTATTATATTAATTTATGTAACTTACAGTAAGCAAAAATCCAATAACTCTCCTTCAAGCATCCGACTAACGATAAAAAAACACTTGAAAATTTTTTTAAACGATAATAAAAACTATTAGAAAATGGACGAATGGATGACTCTAAAAATTATACTGAAATTTTGGCAGTCTCCCTTATAACTAGACATCCCCCTGAAATAAAATAAGGAATAACACTTCTAAATATCTCAAATCCATCAACATCAATTCAACTGCCCCATCTGGGCCTCCATCAACATCCTCAATCCAACATAATATTTTATTGAACAATCACAATATATTCATTTGATAATATTAATTATAATAATAATAACTTAATTATTTTTAATTATAAAAATACTAATTTTAAATTATGTAATTAGTTTTATAAATTTTTAAACATAATACTCTAACCATTTAATTTAATTCATTAAAAGTCAATTAATCAATTACTCGTCTAATAATTATTAATTGGCTTAATTTATAAATCATAATCCAAATTAGTAAATATATTTCACATACATACAAATATATGCAGTTAATTAATGTTATTCATTGATAATCAAAATTCTAATTCAATCATAAATTATATATATATTACAATCTAAATATATTTATTAATTTTATGTATTACTATTTAAATAATCACTTAAAATTATAATATTTAAATAAAATCATAATCTAATTTAATATAACATATTAAATATTTGACTATATAATTATAACTAATCAATTTATTTTAATCAATTTCTCCTTTAATTTTAACCAATTAAAATTATATATACATTTTAATTCTATAAATTATTACTTAAACAATTAATTAGTTTTAAATTAACATATTTTAAATATTCAAATTTTAATATATTAAACTATCAATCATTAATTATACACATTTATTATTATTATTATTATTATATTTATTTCTTTTATTTTTACTATTTTTTAATATATTTTACTTTTTTTCACTGAAATAGTATCTCCATCACCGGAATAGTGTTGCCGCCGTGGAAAAATGGTCACAGAATACTATCGATATAATCGAAAAATGGTAGCCAAAATAGTATCATCATCTCCAAAAAATGGTTACTGAAATAGTATCGTCATCTTCAGAAAACAATTGCCGAATTCCGACCAAAATCAAAAGTGGTCTAAATTTATAAATAATATACCAAATTAAAGCTTGGGAGGAGAGGAACTCAACTGTACCTATCACATTAGGAAATGAGATTAGAAAAAGCAAAAATCTTTGTTGGAAGTTCACAGAAATTGTCCCGTTAGTGCCAGACGTGAACAGTAATTTGGTGGCAGTGACGACGTTCTTAGTGGTGCTGGACTTGTCGGACAATGGGTTACACAATAGTATTAGCAGTGTCTATTGTTGATCACAGGACGACGGTAGATCTAAGAAAATGTCAGACGCTCTGTCTCTCCCTCACTTTCTCTTGCTCTCTTCTCTTCCTCTGTTTTCGACTCCCTCCCTCTTCTTTTAAAATAGATACATGTATATATATTTCTTTCCTTTTTCTTTCTTTTTACATGTATATATATTTCTTTTCTTTTTCTTTCTTTCTTTCTCTTCTTTTTTTAATAAAATATCAAAAAAATTATTTAAAAAAAGTTTCATAATTTAAATAATAATTATTTATATTTTAAAAAATATCATTTTAAAATAATTTAAAAATCAAATTATTATAATATTTCTCCCTTTATAAAATTCATCCTCGAATTTTCAAATTATGGTAAGCGCTTAAGTAGAAAAGCTCTTTCCCTGTGCACTCTGATACATAATATCCTAAGAACTATAACTAATACTCTTGGGTCGACTATTTTATCATCTCGAAATCTTACGTAGGTATTAATACATTTTAGACTTAACCCTTAAGTTTAATGGTTAATCATCATAATTGTTCCTAAATCATATACCATCTTGCATAAACTTTGAATCACTCATAAGCACATTTTATCTTATATTAATTTCTGAACTCTAATTTTGTACCTTAACTAATATCAAATCTTAATGTTTCTCTTTATACATGTCTAAAATCTTCATCCATTTACATCAATCATTTATACTTATGAGTCCATTTCAAATCATGCTTTATGCTAATCATTTCTACATTTCCACATATAAAATATGTCAATTCAGTTACACTTAATTTAATCACTTTAAACTTACATTTCTAAATTATTCTAGAAGTTCCAACAATTTTTTTAAAACCTCTAACTAACAATTTTACTTGATTATTAAATTACAGTCTTAACCCTAAAATTTTCTCAACATATATATAAACTTGTATACAAATCAACTATGGATTTATTCTAACATTTTTCTCTTAAACATAAATTATTCTATCAAATAATTTTAAAAAAATATTCTAAAAATTATTTATTCTATCAAATAATTTATTCAATTTAAAAATAAATTATATCACTAAATAATTTTTAAAAATTATTTTCATAAATAATTTTTAAAAATTATTCTATAACACCCTTATACTCTACATACATATAATACATATACTCTATATATATGTAGAATCTATATGTAGAATATAAGAATGTCACAATAATTAAAGTAGAAAATCTCTCTATTTAAAAAAAATAAATCATCATTTAAAACATAAGTTTAATAGGTAAATAAAAAATATATATATATATATATAAATAATTAATTAAAAAAATACAAATCTTAATAGAAAATTTTTAAAAAAAATTCATCAGAATTTTATCTGTAATTTTAACATTTTTCCAAATATCACAACACACACAACCTGCATAAAGAATTTACAATTTCAAAATATTTATATCATCAATCTCTAATAATTTTTTAAAACATCGCTTCATTAATAAACATATCAAATTTTATATCCAAAATATTATTTATAAAATTCACATTCATTTAAAATATTACCAGTTCCATCTATATAAGTATAAATATAATATTTTCAACCATAGTTCAAAAATACTTAAATATCAGTTAGCATGTACAAAAACCATCTATATTATTATATAAAAGCTAAGGATTTGGAGGTGTTCTCTTGCTGCCACATCATCAATTTTTTAAAATTTAGAGTATTCCATATTTTCCGTAACTTGATTTCGTGCCAAAAGAAATGGCTTAGTTCCATTTTCAAACAATATGTTCTTTGAGTTCCATTTTCACGAAACGCCTAGAATCCCATTTTCAAACAATTTATTCCTTGGGTTTTATTTTCACCTTTTTTCGCAACTCGATTTCATGCCAGAAGAAATGCTTATTGATATGGGTTTTGACGTCCTTGGCTTCCATTGTCAGACAATATATTCCTTTGGGTTCATTTTGAAGTGATTTGTTCCTTACCCAGAGAATCCTCCATAAAACAAGGAAGCCGCAATCCCATTCAATTCTTCGAGAAATAAGCAGCGATAGCGCTGTCGAATCAGATTACGCAGTCGATTGGAATGTTACCGATTTTGACGCTGTTCTTAGAGACTCTCCTGCTATGTTCGCCATCATTGAATCCTTCGCTTACTGGTCAGTTCTCTTCTAGCTCTGAAACAAAGCTTTTATTTTAATTAATTTTTAATATGTATTTATTTATTGATTGATTTTAATAGTTTAATAGTGAAACTATTATTGGAATTGAAATTGAGTTGATAAATAAGATAATCAATCTGATTTATTTGCTTGTGGGTGTTGGCTAAAACTTGAAATTTATTTATTTTGTAATTTATTTTTGATGGGTAGTGAATTTTTCATTATAAACCTTCAAATTTGAGTGCGTATTCTTAGAAAACACGAGGAGCGTATTTCTGATTTTCTTTTTCCATGAGGGATTTTCACATACTGTCTCTCTATCTTCATTAGTTAGATAATCTTAGTGAGCTTATGTACTTTAAGCAGTTTTTACTCTCATATTGAATAAAAAAAAATGTAATTTTTTTGTCTATCAAGGAATAAATGGTTATAGTTGTTAGGAAATGGATATAGATAGATATTTAAATGTAAAGGTACTTGCTATAAGGTATAGGGTGCAAGTTGAGTTGGCCAATATTTTGTACTTATTTCACAACAGGAATTTGATACTCATTTTGGAATTGGGTATTTTGGCAAAACGTGAAACGTGAAGGTCCTGCATGTTAAGAATTGTTTTACTTACTCTAAGCTAGCATCTTTTTGTATTGTTAGAATATGGTACTGATGTTGTTTTTTTTTTCCAAATTATTGGTTTATGTTTTAATTTTGTTTAAATATTAAAAAGTTTGTGACGACAGATTCATTTTTTTTGTTCTTAATTTTCCATTTCATATTTTCTCAATTTAGAGGTAAAATCAGGAGGATTCAATCAAATTAACAAGTACAATTGAACGCTTTTGTATATTTTATATTCTAGCTTGTTTTCAATTCCAATAGCATCTGTGTGTAATTTAGAAAATAAGAGATGACATTAATTGTAGCATTCAGGCATAAGCTAATGGTAGAAAAAGAGCAAGAACACCAAACACAATGGATTCATTAGATTGGGAAGCTATATAAGATGTGCAAATGCTCATGAGAAAATTAATACCATAATTTTAGTTATATTTTACAGATATAAAATGAATTTGGACAAGTAGAATGGGAGATTGGCGCACCAAGTAAAGCTTACACAAAATGGCAGCTGAGATGATAGTGGTTCTTGGTACGGGAGTCCCATTGGTCATGTACAAGTAAGAAGATGCCTTTGATCTTGTTGTAAGTGATTTTTTTTTTGTCAATTTTCAAAGGTTTCCATTAACTTTAATTATGTCATATTCTTATTGAATTGTTGGTATATTTTATTCAATGTGACTCTTTCTTGATGGGGTTTCTAATAGTCTGTTGTTACATAGGTGGCCCTTAAATAAAGATCTATGATGTTTTATTTCTTGACGTCTTTTTTTCATTTTAATTTTTTGGGTTCTAGCAATTTCTTAAGTTTGTCTATTGCTTTGATATACTTTGAAGCTTTTGGAATTTCAATAATGGAAATGACAAGTTTGTTCATTTAATGATTAATAATAAAATTTTTTATGAAATGTGAATGTGATGTTATTTGTTTGAGTTAAAATATTTATTGTGGGATGTTGTCAATTTATACAAACTTACATCTACTTGATGATGTACATATTAACACCTGTAATGGATTTTATTGTGATGACTTTAAACGAAACAAGGATTACAAACCCAACATTTGGACTGCCTGGTAAGTTGCATAGATGAGCATACAAGCTAAAAACTTTACCTTTTTAATTTTCTTATCATATATTTAGTCCATTTAATGTCTAAAATTGGATTTAATTTAAAATCATAATTCTTTTTCTAACGCTAGTTGCCTTTTTTTTTTCAATTCATTGCTTTCTCATACTGTCAGGTACACCGAGTTTGGTGTTTCGGTTCCTTATTGGCGAGAAGTAGATTTGGCATTTTTAGTTGCAAGATTTATCTAGAATGGTGTTTCATTCATGAACTATTATATGGTAAGCTATTTATTTTAAGGAATTTTATTCAACTGATATATTATGATATAAAAGTAGAGCTTGCTAATTGATTTTTTTCTCTCTTTTATAGTACCATAGAGGAGCTAATTTTGGTCGTACAACTGGTGGTCTCTTCATTGCAACTAGCTATGATTATGATGCCCCTATTGATGAATATGGTATGCATCTTAGATTAGGTTATGCAAAGTTGTTTATCCACCTTGTGATTATTACTTATTATATTAATGGCTCTACCTATTGTATTAAAGTATGATATGTGTTTAGGAGTAGCATACAAAATAAGGTATATCTCAGTTGGCAACAACTTATAAATTTGTAGCATTGAATTTGCGAAAGTAGAGATCTTTCCTAAATACATGACAGGACAAAACCATGTATGCCAATATATATGTATTGTAATACCTTTATACACTATATACGCATAATACATACACTCAGTATATGTAAAATACATATATACAATATAAAAATATCACAACCTTGTTTAATAATTTTTTTTTTTACATTTTCAATTTAAAATTCAAAACACTTTAAAATGTATATTTAAGTAATAAATAAATATTCTTTATAAATAATAGGTTCTAAAATAGAGTTTTATATGAAAATCTCTGTTGTCTGTAATTTGGACATTCTCAAATTTCAACAAACTACAACCTACATAAGAAAAATACTCCCAATAAAAATCAATCATATATTTTACCAATACTCAATTTCTCCAAGTTTCTTAAAATATTTATACATATACATATATATTTATCAAAAACACATAGATAAAATCCACATTATACAAATTTTCAACACATTTTTTTTATAATTTACAATATATACATTAAAACATAATATAATATACATAATATAAAAAATGTAATATAAAACATATATATGCTGGCAGTGTCTCTGATCTTGATGACCAAAATCACCTCCACTAGTAAAATCTCAAATCTAGACCCGACTCAGTCTAGAAGAACTCTCCGGCTCAACCAGATCACCCATGTTACTTGCGCGGTGAATTACAATTGCGCTAAGCTAAAAGCCTAGAGGTACAAACTTTGATAACAAATAAACTTAAATACAATGCCAATGCTTAATGCTTTTATGCTATGTCACAATGTGGCATCCAAACTTATTTTTAAACATATTCTTTCATCATTCAATAATTCACATAAGAACAAACACAAACATGGACCAAAAAAATCTAATATGTCATTCAGTTCCTAGACTTACTGTTTTGGTCCAAATTGACACTATGTATCTAGCCCCGAAGGCAAATCATAGTAATGCTCAAAATCTAGCCCCGAAGACAAATCATATCACAGTGACGCCAAGTGTCTAGCCAGAAGACAAATCAAAGTAATTGCTCAAAAGCTAGCCCCGAGGCAAATAATGAGGATAACCTTATAGGCATGCCGCCAAATACAGAACTCTGAAAATTGAAGAACATACTAGGCACACAATTATTTCACATTACCTCTTTTCTTAGTATCAATTAGATACATTGCCTCATTTTCTCATTTTTCTCAACGTCATTTCATTTCAATTTATCACATTTCATCATATCTCAATATATCATCACAAAGTATCACATTCCACATCAAAATCACATCACCCAAACACTTTGGGGTATTTTCACATAATCCACATAATTCACATTTTATGAAATTTTGCCATTAACAATGACTTTTCACAATGCATTTATTGCATATATACCATTAGACATGTCATAACACATTGTTCATGAATAATCAATGCATTAAGTAGCTTAACACATTTTTCAACCAAAATGTGTTAAGCCCAAATGTAATTCAATTATGCTACAATTATCAAGAGATTGTACTTACCTCTATAAGCTCTCAAAAGCTAGCTCAAAATCAAACTCCAACCTCCTCTTTCAAGTTGTCCTTCAACATTAGGGTTGAGCAAACTATTACCTCTCAATGCCTATACTAAATGTGATCATAAACAATCATTTAGTATTACATTCTAAGACATTTCCAAACTTAAACCATAATCCTGGTGCTTCATCTTCTAGGGAACCCCAAACTGATGACCATGAGATTCCTTTATCTACTTCGGAAGAGGACCGTGCAGATCTGAATTCCAGGATAATAGAGGTTTAGTTGCTCCTTCTTCGGGTGGACTTGAGATAGATGATATGCCTCCTCCTCCAACAGGAGATGACTTTTTCAGAGCTTTGTTTGATTATGATCCACCACCTCCTTCTCAGTGATCCATCATTATTGTATAAATTGAGAAAATATTGTATTACTAATAATAATAATAATTATTATAATAATTATAATTTGCACTTTTACTGCAACTTTTCATTTAAATTTTTTTATTATATTTTTTATTGCTATTATTATTACTACAGTACAATCATTGGTCCTTCCTCTCATAATTCAGAATTCTACAGTAGCACTGATTCACAAAATCGAAGGCAACGCGGCAACTCAAAATCTTTTCGTCGTTGATTTCCTATCCTTGCGCATCTCGGTCTCAAGCCATTCCTTGTCAACTTGGTATTGCCAATCACCCTATATAAATCCTCTTTCCATGCTATGACCCCATACAAAATCCAGGAAATTTTTCACAAATTTTCAATTTCAACATCAAAATTCCTTTTAAAAAATTTATTTTTCCTTCAACATTCAACAATGACGGAGCTCAATTTGAAGAAAATAAAAGGTTTATGTAAAAATATGAAAGTCATTCATTGGCAACAAATATTTTAGTCTAAAATCAATACTTTGAAGTGCTTTCAAAATATTAAATTAGACCATTCTTTTTTACATGCCATGGCTTCCTTTTGGAATGTGAATTCTAGGACATTTAAGATAAATGACTTTGAGATATGTCCCATGATTGAAGAGTTTGAAGCCATCTTTCGATATCCAAGCAATCAACCAATGACAATGCCTATATTGATTTCCAGGACTCAATAAAAGATGCAAATGTTGTTTCAATTTTCAAAGCCCAAAGTTCTACAGTTAATGAGAGGTGAGAAAATTTTGCTTGGTCCCTTGATTGACTTTTGCATTTCTCATTTGGCTCCTACCAAGGCATGGGGACATATGTTTTGTCTATGCTTTCTTGGCCAATTCTTGCTTATTTCTTTCGATGGCGATGTTGATCCACGAGTATTGGATATCATGGACCAAATGAAGGAGACTTGTCACAGATACCCGTGATCTTAGCTGAGACCTTAGTTGGATTGGACCAACTTAAATTGAAATTGTCAAGGAGATTGATTAGGTGTCCATTGCTGCTTCAAGTAATTACCTAAACCACCCTTTCGGATTTTCAATTTAAGCATCTCTTTTTAATATTGCTCTCATTTTTGCCTAGTCCACCCTTGTAGGTTTTCAAAACTAGTGAGTTATCCTAATTTTTGCTTAGGTCATCCTTGCGGATTTTTTACCTAACGGGCCCCCCTTTTTTATTTTATTTTTTTATTTATTGCTCTAATTTTTGCTTAGTCTACCTTTGTGGGTTTTCAAAACTAGATAGCTGCCCTAATTTTTGCTTAGACCATCCTTGCGAATTTTCTACCTAACAGGCCCCCCGTTTTTTCTTTCTTTTTTTTATTAATTCTTGTGCTTACAGATTTGGCTTCAGGCGCATCTTTGCTTGCTCGCTACTCCATTTATGGATTTTTTCAGATATCTGCCGCGACATCATTTTGCTAGAAAACCACTCCACCTTGCTTCTTCATATGCCAACTGGGTTGACTGGATCCACTCACGCGCTGCAGTTAACATCTATTGGTTAGTACCTTGGAGGAAGACTCCTCGTATCACCATTCAGACGTATTTGATGTATGTTTCTCTCACTGTTCTTCATCGAGATACTTGTTATGATCCTTACTGGCTTGACCGTCAGTATAGAGCTGAGCCTCGAGGTTTCGATTTTACTCATGATTTGGACATGCTTCGACTAGCTGAAGCCTACTTGGATCGGCTGAGGCAAAGCTGGCCTGTACGCTACACTTATCATCTACCATAGATTTTACATTTGTCACTTTCTTTAGAAAGAATATTGTTACGATATAAAAATAATGAAAATAATAATAAGAGATGTTTCTTTTCCTTTTATAATTTGTCATCACCTTTCACTATTGTGTTTATTTGTTTTATCCATATCTGATCAAATACTTAAAATAGTGCACATAGAATAATTTTAATATTAAATTTATTTTATTAAATTGGGGAACAATCAAACATAAAGCCAGCATACACAAGATTACTCGTGTTGCCAACTAGCCCTTTCGGGTTTTCTAATTGATGATTTTTTCTCACTTAGCCCTAATTGTTGCCTAGCCTACCCTTTTGGTTTTTTGGAACTAGCGGACTACTCTAACTTTTTGCCTAGGCCGCCCTTTTGGATTTTTAACCTAGCGAGCTCTCTTTTTTTTTATACGTAGAACCTCTTCAACCTGTCAATGTTCACTGGCTCACTAAACTCATTCCCGTCCATGTCTGATAACTTGACTATACCCTTGTTCATAACTTGTTGCACAACATATGGTCCTTCCCAACTAGGCCTAAAGTTTCCTCTTGGATCAGATACATTAGGCTTACATTGCTTCAACATTAAATTGCCGACTCTGAGCTTTCTGACCCTAACCCTTTTATTATAGGCTCGAGCTATCTTCCTTTGATACTGTTGATGATGATACAATGCTTTTAACCTCCTCTCTTCTAGTAAAGCTAACTGTGTGTACCTGCTCACTACCCACTCTGTCTCAGGCAGTTTAGCTTCTAAGACCACTCTTAATGACATGATCTCAATTTCAATTGGCAACATTGCCTTCATCCTAAAAACCAAAGAGAACAGTGTCATTTCAGTCGGTGTTCGCACACTTGTTCTGTATCCCCACAAATCAAAAGGAAGCATTTCCGACCAATCCCTATATGTCTTCATCATCTTGGACAGAATCTGCTTAATTATCTTGTTTGTTGCTTCTACCACACCATTAGCCTTCGGTCTACAAGGGGAGGATAGGTGATGATGAATTTGGTATTTTGAGAACAAGTCCTTAACTATACCTTGAAACTGTAACCCATTGTCCGATATCACACCGTGCGAGACCCTATATCTGCAGATGAGATTCTTTTCAATTAATCTAGCCATTTGCTTTGCCCCCAGTTTGTTGAAAGATTCATCCTTAACTCACTTTGAAAAATAATCCACTGCTACTACAATAAAATAGTGACCATTTGAAGCCGTCGGATATATCTCTCCTATAATGTCAATCTCCCAAGTTGCGAATGGCCAAGGTGAAGACATAGAATGTAATTCTTTAGGAGATATGTGATTCAAATTACCATACATCAGACATTGCTAGCACTTCTTCACAAACTCAATGCAATCTCTCTCCATGGTTAGCCAATAGTAACCTTGTCGAATTATCTTCTTAACTAGGGTTAAACCACTCATGTGTGGACTGCAACTTCCCGCGTGTATTGTTGACATAATATGCTCCACTTTAGGCTTCCTCAAGCATCTCAAGTGCACCCCATCAGGCCATCTTCGATATAACTTTCCATGAAAGGTGACGTATTGTAAGGACCATCGTCTTATGGCTCTTCTTTCTTTCTTTGTTGCTCCCAACGGATATTCTTTCTCCTCCAAAAATTGTCTTATGGTGTCATACCATGCATCATAGTCTATATCAGTTTTTATGATTGTCTAATATTCATAGCAAGGAGTTGGTGAACTGGTCAAAATCAGAGGCTTAAGGAATAAGTTGACAAGATTTTTCCATACCAAAGCCAATGTGGATATGGCATCAGCCATCTGGTTTTCTTCTCTTGGTAGGTGTATAAACTTGCACTCCTTAAAGTTCTTCTTCATTATGGTCAAGTAATAGTGGTATGGTTTTAGCTTCTCTTCTTTTAACTCCCACTCTCCATTTACTTGGGATACTACCGGTAATGAATCACCAAAGACTTGCACCTTATCCACCTTCATAATCATCAAGGTTTCCAAACCAAAAATACATGCTTCATACTGCACCATATTATTAGTCGCCCTGAACTTCAACTTCTTAGCTAAAGCGATAAGCTCCCCTTCGGGCGATTCTAGTATGACTCCCAAACCTGCTCCTTTCCTATTCACTGCTCCATCAAAATATATTTTTCATCCTTGTACTTCTATGGCTTCTAAATATTCATCGAGAAATTCCAAGATTACCTCTTCGCTATCCGGTAATGGTTGTTGGGCCAGGAATTCTGCCACCGCTCTGCCTTTGATTGTTTTCCTGGTTACATACTCAATCTCAAATTCTTCCAATATTATCAAACATCTGTGAGTGAGGATTTTCGCCCTCACTCCCGGTGGAATGGTTCTTGCTACTTCGACACTGTTTAGGCTCGGGACCTTAGGGAACACGGGCCTAAGCCCGGAGAAAATAGTCGCCACCCGGATGGGTTGGGAAAAAGAAAAGGGTGGATGACTCGATTCTTAAGGAATCTCCAACCCCCTAATGGGTTTGGAAATTTTGGGTACATGTGGGGAAGGTGAGAAAGGCCCAGCATCCCACAACGCCCGATTCATTGGAACCGGCCTTCTTTGTAGGTCTTAATATTATAAAATTCTTAAGTATAACGATATTATCCACATTACATGCAACAATTAAAATAAAGCATTATTATATTAAAATCAAAGTAATTTTCAAACAAAGCAAATAAATGGACACCCATCCGAGGATGAAAACATGTCCTTACATCGTTCATGTATAAACTAAATAGGACATCCACCAAAAAGTGAAAATATGTCCTTTGCATTGATCCAAAATATAAAAGCAATTTAAATTAATAGATATTAATTAATGAGGTACCCACAAAGTGGAAACATACCTTTTACAATATTTGGAAATCAAAATAAATCAATAAAAGTAAATAACCATTCATAATAAGTAAATCATTCATCAAAGATATCAAACATCAATCAAAATATATAATAAACATTCATCCAATTTAAATAAAACAGTAAATATATTAACTTTAGGGGTTCGTGCATTAATTAGAGTTTTTAGGGTTTTATGTTCAATAACTAGGATTTTGCATATACTAGTTTAATTTGTTGAGAAATATTTTAAAGTAATAACATAGCTATTGGATGTTAAAAAGATTTAAGGTTTTGGATGATTTTATGAAAATAATGTTACTGTGATTTAAAAAAGTAGGTTTAGTTAGGGTTTTAAGCAAACATATTCCAAGAGACACGCCCAAGACAATGAGACATGGCCAAGCTTCAAGCGATATGGCCATGTCGATCAGACATGGGCAAAGACATGGCCATGTCTATGAGCGTGTCAAGTACTGCCTCTATTTTAAGATGAAACACAGCCAAGACAATGAGACATGGCCAAGCTTCAAGTGACATGGCCATGTCGATCAGACATGGGCAAAGATATGGCCATGTCTGTGAGTGTGTCAAGTACTGCCTCTATTTTTTTCTTTCTTGGTTTCTTTTCCTTGGGTGAGACACGGCCAGTGGCTTGGCCGTGTCTCTTGGGTGTGTCAGCTACTGTCTTGGAATTCTTTTGAGGGACATGGCCAAGCTTGCTTTGGCTTGGCCATGTCTTGCTTGATTCATGCTCTTTCTTCATTTTTCTTGATTGTTTTGATCATCCAAGGGAGTTTTTGCACTTAAACCTAAAACAAACACTTTAAACAAACTTAAAACAAAAATCAATCAAAATATTAACTAAAAACACATGAAAATCATACTGAAAACTAGTACAAATATGATCTAAACACCTACCATGAAGGTTGCCGGTGGAGGTGCTTTTCCAAATTTTGGCAATGGATTATTCTTGGTATTAGGCTTGTCCGGCTCAGGTAGCTTACCACTCTCAATCAAATCTTGGATCTCGTGCTTTAGACGAGCACATTTATCCGTTTCATGCCCTTGCATTAAAGTTTGGTGGCAGGGAATTATGTAGCGGTCGAGGAGCCAACGATTGTAATAACCCTTTCTTTTGCATCTTGCTGAAAACCCAAGATAGAGGTTTTCCCAATTCTGAGAATTGTCTTTTATTTCCTTGACCAGTCGCATTAATATCAATTTCTTTTTGCATGCTTTGACTGCTAGGCTGATAATTCCCTTTCTCATTCATTCTTGCCGAAAAGCGGTTCTTCTCCCTTTTCCACTCTTCAATTTGTAGACCAGCTTGAAGAAGATCTTTGAAGTCCCCTATAAGGGTGTGAGATAGCCTTTCACGGAGGTTGGTAACACCCCACTCACAGTCATCCTTATTTGATCAGATTCATCGGGCCTCTTCTTGAGCAAAGTTGCCTTATTTCTCCATCTTTTCATATAGTTCACAAAATTCTCATTTGGTTTTTGCCTAATGGTTTCCACTTCCATTAAGGTAACTTCCAGCTCGATATTGTACCCATATTGCTGAATGAAAGGCTTGTACAATATGTCCCAATCTTTTTGAGTACTTTCCTCTAAGGTGTTGAACCAATTTTAGACAATAAGGTCCAATGAGAGCATAAAATACCTAAGAGTTTGAGCTTTAGTAGCTTGGGCAGACTGCATAGCAGAGATGTACTATTTCATATGGAGATGATGATTTCCATTACCATTGTACCTAGCAAAGAAAGGCATCTTGAACTTATAATGGGCCTCCTCATCTTGTTCAAATAGTTTGTCGATCTCGGACATCTCTTCAGTTTTTAGTTTCTTCTCAAATTTCTTTTTTAAATCAGCAATCATCTTCTCAACATTAGATGTCTCGGTCTTTTCAAAAGTTTTCTTCTCAACAATCTTTGGCTCTTTCTTTTTATCTTGAGGATCTTGGAAGTATTGAGCCCAGTCATCATCGTCATCAACGACTACCTTGTCATCATCAAAAGCTAATTCACTTACTTTAGCCTTCCCCTTGTCCTTTGGCTTCTTAGTGCTAGCAGATGCTTCGACATTATTTCCTAAAATTGCAGCCAATTGATTCTTTATGGTCTCAGCCAAGGCCTCTTTTATTTCTTTCATCTTGGCATCGTGGGCATCATCCACTATTCTTTGAATTTGTTCGGGCTCCATTGCGTTTGGTGAAAAGGAGATTGAGTTGTTGCTAGATTCTTTGTCTCCGGCATAGGTCGAATTGTCGTAAGATTTTGAACTATCGTAATCCAAGGCTGTAAGCCGAGAGGATCAATGATATGAGATGCAAATGTATGTATGCATAATAAACAAACAAGGATAAATAGGACATTCCTTCCAACCTTATAATATCCACACACGAATGGCGAGTCTCTTTTCCTAGGTATATGGTTAATAAAATACCAACATGGGATATCTTATTTTCAAATATTTCCCTCGGACGTTTCAGCCAATAGTTATATTTTCAAAAATGGAAATTAGTTCATGATAATTTTCAATAGTTAGGTTTTAATCCATTCAACAAACTAAAGTAGCTTTTATGCTATATTGGATTAAAACTAAATTAAGAAGTTTATTATAAATAGATTTCTCACTTGAAAAAGTAACTAATGATTCATGGCAAAAGTAAGTCCATGATTAATTATTCTTAGTATAAACTAGGCTCATAATTGATTTTTGGTATTTCGTAATTGATCTAAATAATTTGCAAGCTCTTTGTAAGAAAAAAGGTTGGATGAAAATAATTTTGTTTCTAAGCCCATTGTAAAAAGATTTTAGAAAAAATGGATTTTGAGCTTTGTATTTGGGTTATGAGAAAAAGAATTTTTAATTTATTTTTAGAAAAATTTTATATCCAAAGACCATTTTAAAAAGTTTTGAAAATAGTTTTGGTCTTTTAGATTTACAGAAAAACTTATTTTGAGCTTACAAATGTACTTGGTCATATTAGAAAAAGAAAAAACCAAATAAGCCATGATTTAGACTAAGATAAACTAACCATAGTCAAGCAATATGCATTTGGGGTAAAACCTAAGGAAAATAACTAGGTTAATTACATGAGCTTTAGTCTTTGGGTTGAAAGGCTTAAGTTCTCATAGCAAGTATTTACCAAATGGTACAAGGCTATAAGTGGTTATGCCATGCTCGTTCTCCATACCTTGAGTGAAAGTATGGTATCCCTTACATAACACAACATGGGTAACACGGGCGTCCAAACTCATGCACATGATGCAATCTAAATGATACAATGGATAATATCATGATAAGAAAGAGTAGAATAATATAAAGACCAATGGAATCAACTTCTCTTGTCCCCAGTGGAGTCGCCACTGTGAGAGAGATTTTTGCCCCACTAACGGTAGAATGGTTCTTGCGACTTCGGCACTGTCTAGACTCGAGACCTTAGAGAATACGGGCCTAAGCTCAGAGAAAATGGAGTCTCCACCTAAAAGGACCGAAAAAAGAAGGGGTGGATGACTCGATTCCTAAGAAATCCCTAACCCCTTAATGGGTTTGAAAAGTTGGGTACGTGTGGGAAATGTGAGAAATGGCCCAACACCCCCATAACGCCCGGTTCATTGGAACCGGCCTCCTTTACAGGTCTTAATATTATAAAATTCTTAAGTATAATGATATTATCCATATTATATGCAACAATTAAAATAAAGCATCATTATATTAAAATCAAAGCAATGTTCAAACAAAGCAAATAAATGGACACCCATCCGAGTATGGAAACATGTCCTTACATCGTTCATGTCTAAACTAAATAGGACACCCACCAAAAGGTGGAAACATGTCCTTTACATTGGTCTAAAATATAAAAGCAATTTAAATTATATAGAAATTAATTAATGAGGTACTCACAAAGTGAAAACATACCTCTTATAATATTTAGAAATCAAAATAAATCAATAAAAGTAAATAACAATTCATAATAAATAAATCATTCATCAAAGATATCAAACATCAATCAAAATATATAATAAACATTCATCCAATTTAAATAAAATAGTAAATATATTAACTTTAGGGGTTCATGCATTAATTAGAGTTTCTAGGGTTTTATGTTCAATAACTAGGGTTTTGTATATACTAGTTTAATTTGTTGAGAAATATTTTAAAGTAATAACATAGCTATTGGATGTTAAAAAGATTTAAGATTTTGGATGTTTTTACGAAAATAATGTTACTGTGATTTAAAAAAGTAGGTTTAGTTAGGGTTTTAAGCAAACACCATGAAATTAGGGTTTTTTAAGATATTAAGGTTTATAATTTTAAAGATTGGATTTTAGGTTTACTAGATTATTGTTTTAGGTGTTGATGAATTTGTCATAAGTTTTGATGTTTTAAGAATTAGGGTTTAGGAAAACTAGGGTTTACTGGGTTGGGTTTTGAGAAAATTGGGGTTTTTGATATTTTGGAAAACATATTTGATCTTAGGATTTAAGAAAACAGTTTAGAGATTCATAAAAATAATTATGATTAAAGTTTTTAAAAACTGTAAAGAAGATTAAGGTTTTTGAGAGATAAATTAAGATTTTGAAAAAATAATCAATACTTTAGAGTTTAATAATGAAATGGTTTAAGCTTTTGGATAAAAATAGTTTGAGGTTTTGAGTTTTAATAAAACAATTTACGATTCTTGAGGTAAAGTAAACAAAATAGATTCTAACAATTAATTTAAATCCTTGACGGCTACTGGATAGTTTTATGTTTTTTTATGAAGCATGCAAGTGGGGTTACGAATACCAACTGATCAATATGTTAATTAAAGCAAACGATTAAAGTTATTGAAACAAAGATTAATTTACTGCATGTTCAAAGATTAAGGTACTGCATGTTCAAAGCTCAAGTTACTGCATGCATGTTCTTATTAATCAAAGAAATGAAGTTACTGTGAGCATGAATAATTTATGATTAAAGATCAAACCTCCGTCGTTGGTTCCACCAAATTGATTTCTGGATGAACAATGAACAAATACAGCGTTGCTGCCTTTGATGGATTGATGATTGATGAATGCTTGCTGCTAATCTTCTCTGTTTGTTGCCGTCTCTTCTGTTTTGTTGTTTAATCTTTCTTAATATTAATTGTTGACCTCTTTAATGTTAATTGCTACCCTTGTTAATATTCCCTCCCTCCTTCTGAATTTTGAAACGTTAGTATTTATAGGCAAATCTCACTCAGAATCCTTAATCCTAATATTAATCCATCCTTAAAACAAATTTTAGTTCACTTAGAAAACTTATTGAAACCATGTCAACCTGGTTGCCCTAGGTCGACATGAGTCCAAGTCAACCTTCTGCTTAGGTCGACATGAGTCCATCCTTATGTCGATCTGGGCTGCTAGATCGACATGAGGCATGCTCATGTCTCCCCGGCCGGCCTGACTCGAATTATTCTTGCCTTTTTTAACTTATGGACCAAAAAGATTTAATTTGGGCCGATTCAAATTAATTTTAGGGTTTTATAATTGAATTTATGCCTCTTTAATTCGAACCGACTTCTTTAAAATTTATAAACTAGGTTTAAATATTTTAAAGTCGGATCAAATTTATTTTGACATCCTTTAATTAGGAACGTATCAAATTGGGGTCAAAATTAAGGGTCTACACCATCGCCCATACTTCCCGATCAAAGAGGGTGTCTCGCTTAAGGACTTCACCGGATTAAACCTGGAAATTGCTTGCACACTATAAGATTGAAAGTAATGTCGCAACTTCTTAGAAGACCAAACAATAGCTATACAAGTCTTTTTAATGATACTATACTTAATTTCATAAGGTAGGAGTTTTCTACTCAAATAATAGACTGCGTGCTCAATCCTTGATTCATCTGCTTGGGTTAGCATGGCCCCTATTGACTCTTCTTCTACTGCTAAGTATAGTAACAAGGGTTAACCAAGTTTAGGTGGTTTCAAAATAGGTGGATTTAGAAGATACTCCTTTATACGCTCAAAGGGCTTTTAACACTCTTCATTCCATATGACTGGCTGATTCTTTTTAAGCAATTTGATGATAGGTTCACAGATTGTGGTGAGTTTTGCTATAAACCTACTAATGACTGCAATCTGCCAATAAACTCCCAAACTTCTCTCTCCATCTTAGGGGCTGGCATATCCCTGATTGCCTTAACCTTGTCAGGGTCAATCTCAATGTCATTTGGATTAATCACATGTTCCAATAACTTGCCTGAGGTAACCCCAAACACACACTTCTTTGGGTTTAACCTTAGCTTATTATATCCGACTTCACCATCATATCATCAACATATACTTTGACTTCTTTATGCATCATATCTTGAAACAATGTGGTAGTCATCCTTTGATAGGTTGCTCCAGCATTCTTTAGCCTAAACGACATCATCCTATAACAAAATATACCCCATGTAGTATTGAAGGCAGTTTTAGCTTTATCCTCTTGGGCCATTAACACTTGGTTGTATCCAGAAAATCCATCTACAAATGAGTGTAGCATGCTAGAGGCTGCAATATCAATTAGGACATCTATATGGGGTAAAGAAAAATCATCTTTAGGGAAAGCTTTGTATAAATCTCTATAGTCCACACAGACCCTAATTCTTTCATCTTTCTTTGGCACGGTTACTATGTTGGCTAGCCAGTCTGGATAATCTATTACTTCAAGGAACTTTACTTATATTTGTTTAGTGACCGCATCTTTAACCAATTCAGCCCATTCAAGTCTTAACCGCCTAAGTTTTTGTTTGATGGGTTTCATGTGAGTGTAAGTAGGAATCAAATGTTCAGCTATGTCTCGATCTATTCCGGGCATATCCTCGTAAGACCAAGCAAATACTTCTTCATATTTTTTAAATATTTTTTCAAATCTCTCTCTCTCATTAGGAGTAAGGTCGGATGCTATGCTAATGTTTTTAGGATTTTCGGTTGTTCCCAAATTTAATGATTGTGTATCGACAGAGTTAATATTAGAGATGCTCATGTAACCACTATTTGAATGTATGCAACCATCAGGAGAAACATCACACAAGTAAGCAAAATTCATTTTGGAAAAGGCAACATCATCATCCTCATACAAAGTAGACAAATTAAAATTAAAATCAAAATCAATGTTTTCAAAATCATAAAGCAGAACATCTTCAAACTTCTCTTCAACTAGGGCAGCAATCTCCTCTGGAGTCTTCTAAGCTTTTAGGACAACTTCCTTCTCCCCTTTCGGATTGGGATCCTTATCGTCTAGCAGGGTTAGCTCTGTCTTCATTTGTTCCACTAGCTCGGCAACATCAGCAAAAATCTCAGAACCCGAGATCAACTTTCCCATGAACATGACTGGCTTAGGCTTTCCTTGGAGTGGCCCCATGTTTGGAGCTTTAATAAAGACCTCTTCAAGTGGTGGGAACCTCATCTTCTCATTCTTCTTTGGGCGAACATCTTTGCTAGCTTCTTTATACCCTAACCCTTTATTGGAAGTTTGAGTCTTGAAATCTGGAAGTTTTGTCATACCGGCCTTGCCCTTTCCAAGACCAGCACCATGAAGTAGCTCATATTTTTCATCATGTTCAAGACCTTGGAGTCCACTACTTCATCATTAGAAATTGCAGCTACTTGGAAACCATTGAGAGGCCTCTCAATCATTAGAGCATTGATTACCTCATTATCTTCAGCCTCGACGACCACCGTCTCTTCTCTGTTAGGGAATTTGATCTTTTGATGAAGGGTGGAAGGAACTCCACCAAGAGGATGAAACTATGGTTATCCCAAAAGCAGAGCAAAAGTAACAGGTATGTCCAAAATTAGAAATTCAACAATAGATTTAATTGGACCAACCTTCATAAAAGCTTTGAATATCCCTTCGGCGTGTCTCTTGGTATTGTCATAATCCCTAATAGTTACCTCGATTGGGCCTAGATCCCTTGTTAGCATAGCTAGCTTTGACAAAATTTTAAGTGGGCAAACATTTATGGCAGACCCATCATCAATGATTACACATGGGGTCTTTTTTTCTTTGACTTCTACTTTGATAAAGAGAGGGCTAATGTGATCTCTCCCCTCCCATGTCACATTCGCCCTTCTTTTGAATATCTTCATACTTCATCACTCCTTCAATTTTCATGAAGTTAACCAGCTCCTCTGGTGTTATAGAGGTGGAAATTGGCATGATAGCCAAGGCCTTGGCCATAGTTTCACGGTGCTTCTTGGAAGTGGCCAATAAGTCCCAAATACTGACGCTTGCTTGGGTTCTCTTTAACTGCTTAAGCACAGTGTCATCTTCCTCTTCTTTGTTCCCAACTTCAGCTTTCTTTCCTTTATTAGTTTCTACGTCCTTGGGTGGTGGCCTTGCATAAGGGTTACCAGATCTAGTGTTCATTATTTCATCTTCTTCAAGCTCGGACTAAGTCCATTCCTCCTTCTTGGGTTCAAGATCATCATCACTATCGCTTGAATCCCAAAACTCATTCACATCACAGATTCCTACTTCTTTTTCAATCACAGTTTGTTCAATTTTGCTAAACACCACTTCTTCATTTCTTGCTTCTTCATCCATATCTTGAAAAGAAGACATGACAAAACTTTCATGTAAACCTCCTCTAATCATGAAGGTCGCTGGTGGTGGTACTCTATTGAATCTTGGCAGTGGATTGTCTTTGGTGTTTGGCTTGTTGGGCTCTAGTAGCTTTCCATTATCAATCAAATTTTGGATCTCATGCCTCAGCCTCACACATTTATTCGTGTCGTGCCCTTGCATTTGATGGAATTGACAAAATGCTTTAATGTCAAAATTAGGTGGGAGAGGGTTAGGCAAAGGACAAGGATTTAAGGGTTGTAACAATCCCTTCTTTTATATCTTATTGAGGACCTAAGATAACAGCTTTCCCAATTCTGAAATCTGCCTTCTTCCTCCTTAGCCAGTAGCATTAACATCAACTGCTTTTTGCATGCTTTGGTTACCAGACTAGTAGTTTCCTTTCTCGTTCCTTCTTGTTGAAAATCGGTTCTTCTCTCTTTCCCACTCTTTAATTTGTTGACCAGCTTGTAAAAGGTCCTTGAAATCCCAAACGAGTGTATGAGACATCTTTTCGCGAAGGCTAGGTAACACCCCTCTCACAATCATTCTAATTTGATCAGATTCATCATGCCTTTTCTTGAGCAATGCAGCCTTATTTCCCCACTGCCTCATATAGTCCATGAAGTTCTTGTTCGGCCTTTGTCTAATGGACTCTACCTCCATTAGAGTAATTTTCAATTCAGCATTGTATCCATATTATTGGATGAAGGCCTTGTATAGCAAATCCTAGCTTTTTTGTGTGTCATCATCTAAGATATTGAACCAATTTTGGATAATGGGATCCAGTGAGAGCATGAAGTACCTTAGAGTTTAAGCCTTAGTAGCTCAGGCATGGAGGTGAGGATTTCTGGTTTCATCAAACTTTGCAAAGGATGACATCTTGAACTTGTATGGAACTTCTTCATCTAGCTCAAACAATTTGTCAACCTCGAACATTTCTTCAGTTTTAAACTTCTTTTCAAACTTTTTTTTCAGGTCGACAATCATCTTTTCAACATCTGAAGTTTCAGTTTTCTCCACAGCTGATCTTTCAACAACCTTCGGCTCCTTTTTCTTGTCTTGAGGATCTTGAAAGTATTGAGCCCAGTCATCATCATCATTAACGACCACCTTGTCATCATCAAAAGCCACTTCACTAACTTTAGCCTTCCCCTTATCTTTCTTGGTGCTTGAGAATGCTTCAGCGGTGTTCCCAAACATCGTAGTCATTTGATTCTTCATGATCACAGTTAGGGCCCCCTTTAGTTCTTCCATTTTAGTATAAGAGCATCGTCCACCATTCTTTGAATTTTTTCAGGCTTCATTGCTTTTGGTGAAAAAGTGATTACTGCTAGATTCTTCATCTTCGGCATAGGTCGGATTGTCGTAAGCTTTTGAACTGTCATAATCCAGGGCTGTGAGCCAGAAATGATTAATGATATGTGATGCCAATGTATGTATACATGTATGCATGTATGTACAATTAACAAATAAACAAAGATAATTAGGACGTTCATTCCAACCTTATAACTTCCACATATGGATAGCAAGTCTCTTTTTCTAGGTATATGGTTAACAAAATACCAACATGGGGTATCTTGTTTTCGAAAAATTCTCTCAGACGTTTCAACCAATAGTTATATTTTAAAAATAGAAATCAGTTCATGATAATTCCCATTAATTAGATTTTAATTCATTCAACCAACTAAAGTAGCTTTTATGCTATATTGGATTAAAACCAAATTAAGAGGTTTATTATAAATAGATTTCTCACTTGAAAAAGTAGCTAATGATTTATGCCAAAAACAAGCCCATGATTAATAATTCTTAGTATAAACTAGGTTTACAATTGATTTTTGGTATTTCATAATTGACCTAAATAATTTATAAGCTCTTTCAAAAGACTATGAAAATAGTTTTATTTCTAAGCCCACAGTAAAAATATCTTAGAAAAAAAAATAGATTTTGGGTTTTGTATTTGGATCATGAGAAAAGAATTTTTTATTTGATTTTTAGGAAAGTTTTATGTCCAAAAACCATTTTGAAAAATTTTGAAAAGCTTTGGTTTTTTGGACTTTAAAGAAAAATTTATTTTGAGCTTAAAATGTACTTAGGTCATATTAGAAAAAGAACAAATCAAATAAGTCATGATTTAAACCAAGATAAATTAACCTAGTCAAACAACAAGCATTTGGGGTAAAGACCTAAGGAAAGTAACTAGGCCAATTACATGAGCTTTAGTCTTTAGGTTGAAAGGCTTAGGTTCCCAAATCAAGTATATACCAAATGGTACAAGGCTATGAGTGGTTATACCATGCTCGATCTCCATACATTGAGTGAAAGTATGGTATCTCTTACATAACACAATACGAGTAACACGAGCATCCTAACTCATGCACATGATGCAATCTAAATGATGCAATGGATAATATCATGATAAGAAGGAATAGAATAATATAAAGACCAATGGAATCAACTTCTCTTATCCCCAGTGGAGTCGCCACTATGAGCTAAAAGTTTTGCCCCCACTTTCTATGGAATAGTTCTTGTGACTTCGGCACTGTTTAGTCTCAAGGCCTTAGAGAACATGGGCCTAAGCTTGGAGAAAATGGAGTCGCCACTCGGATGGGCCGAAAAAATAGAAAGGGGTGGATGACTCGATTCTTAAGGAATCTTCGATCCCCTAATGTGTTTGAAAAGTTGGGTATGTATGGGGAAGGTGAGAAATGACCCAGCACCCCTACAACGCCTGGTTCATTGGAACCGGCCTCCTTTTCAGGTCTTAATATTATAATATTCTTAAAAATAATGATATTATCTACGCTATATGCGATCATAAGAATAAATAAATCTTTATTAAAATTACAATAATGTCCAAACAAAACAAATAAATGGATACCCATCCAAGGATGAAAACTTGTCCTTACATTATCTAATATCTAAAACTAAATAGGATACCCACCATAAGGTGAAAACGTGTCCTTTACATTGATCCAAAACTTTAAAATAAACTAAATTACATGATGCTCACAATATGAGGTACCAAAACATGAAAACATACCTCTTATAATATTTTACAACCAAAGCAAATCAATAAAAATAACCAACCATTCATCATAAATAAATTATTCATCGAGGACATGAAACATCAATCAAAGTATATAATAAACATACATCTAATTTAAATAAAGCAGTAAGTATATGAATTTAGAGTGTATGCATCAATTAGGGTTTTTTTTGAATAAAATTAGGATTTTGTAGGTTTTATGTTTAACAATTGGGGTTTTTTTTTTTAATTACTGGATTAGTCAATTGAGAAATATTTAATATAAAAGAAATAATATGGCTACCGGATGTTTGATTCAAAGATTAGGCTTGAAATAAATTAGGGTTTGAATCTAAAGAATGGAGGTTTTGAAACTAATTTTAAAGTTTAGGGTTTAAGTAAATAAAATTGAAGATCATGAAAATAGAATTAAGAGTTAGGTGTTTGGAAAGAATAGACTATTGTGAATTTTAGAAAAATAGAATTGATTATGTTTTTAGAAAACAGATTATTGTTTTGTGGTTTTAGAAAAGTGCAATTAGGGTTTTAGGCTTCAAAAATTAGTTTAATGGGTATTAGGATATTAGGGTTTTGAAAAATAATTTTTAGGGTTTTAGATAGAAACTAGATGATAAATAGAATAATTGATAGAACAATTGATCAATGTGTTTTAAATAAAAATCCATCTATTGTATACTTAAACAATTGATCAAATTGAATAATGAGGCTACTGGAAATATAAAAAAGTTAATAGAAACTCAAATCTTTGTTGTTGGTTCCACCACAATTTTAATTCTGGTTGAACAATAACAAAGACAGTGTGTGCTGCCTTTTATGGATTATTTTGTTGTTTGCTGCCTCTTAATCCTTCAAGTATGAGGTTATGAATAAATTGCCAAAAAGAATTTGAATAGTTCTTGAATAAAATTTCGACCCTAAAAGTCCCAATCCCTTTTTTGTATGTTTTAATATGGTATTTATAGTTAATTAAAATAAAAAACCTAGTATGTTAAGGAAATTAAAAATTGTTTTGGAAATAAAATCAAAAACCAAGTAAAATAAGATTTCGGCGAGAACTGCATGCGGGCCCGGGCAAAATTGCCGCTGGGCAAGTTGGGAGCGAACTACGGGCTGGGCGTGGGCAAAACTGTGCGTGGGGTGCAGTTTCGTCTCAAGAGCGACTTTCGTCGCCGATTTTGCTGTCGTCGAATTTTATTTTTTACTTATATATATATATTTTTAAAATAAATAAATAAATGAAAAGTAAAATACATATTATGTTAAAATAAATAATAAATAATAATAAATATTTATAAATAAATAATAAATAAAATAAATAATATAAATAAATAATAAATTAAAATAATAAATTAAAATAAATAATATATATTAAAATAAATAATATATATCACAAAAATTATTTTGTACTGTTTTAAAATCTTTGGACTGTATTGGATAAAAAATTAAAGGTCTACAATACCCTTTACTAAAACCACACGATCGAGAAAGGTTACCTAATCGAGCCAAAATTTACACTTAGATAACTTAGCATACAACTGCTTCTCTCTCAGAGTCTGCAATACAATCTATAAATATCTGTCATGCTTTTTCTTATTACGTAAATACACCAGAATATCATCAATGAAGACCACCACAAACTGATCTAAGTATGGTCTAAACACCATGTTCATCAAATCCATAAAAGCTGCTAGTGCATTTGTCAATCAAAAGGGCATCACCAAAAACTCATAATGCCCATACCTCGTATAAAAAGTTGTCTTAGGCACATCCACATCTCTGAATCTCAACTGATGGTACCATGATATCAGATCACTCTTTGATAATATTGATGCTCCCTTTAACTGATCAAAGAGATCATCTATCTGAGGCAATGGATATTTGTTTTTGATGGTCACCTTATTCAACTATCTGTAATCAATACACAATCTTAAGGTATCATCATTCTTCTTCACAAACAAAACAGGTGCTCCCCAAGGTGACACACTAGGACGGATGAACGCTTTATCCAGCAACTCCTGCAACTGCACCATAAACTCTCTCAACTCAGCGGATGCCATCCAATAAGGAGTAATGGAGATGGGAGTAGTACCGGACATTAGATCAATACCAAACTCCACCTCTATCTCAAGAGGTACCCTTGGTAACTCATCAGGAAAAATATATCAAGCTAGGACCCCACTACTTTGGTATCTACAACATGAGCAAGACAAGCCTCACATCCCTTTTAAATCATCCTCCTAGTTGAAACAACTGAAACAAACATGGATGAAAGATGCCTCTGCTCACTAGATATCATCACATCCCTACCATCATGTGTTCTCAGGGTAACACATTTTTTCTGATAATCTACCACAGCCCAATGCCTAGATAACTAATCCATGTCCATAATCATATCATACTCCCTGAAAGGTATCTCAATCATGACACCGAGAAACTCCTCATCCTGAACCCTGCTAGACTGTCTCGGTGCATCCTACTAACCACAATATTGTGCCTTAAAGGATTTGTGACCAAAATATCAAATCCTAGGGACTCAAAATGCAAAACACTCATAGACAAGATGAATGCACATATGTATGAATGAATCGACCTAGGGTCTATCAATGCAAGAACTGAAGTACTAAATAAAGTAAAAGTACTAGCAATAACAGCTGAAGCATCTGGTTGCCTCTGTATCACATAGACCTGCTGTGATGGCCCTGCCTCATCTAGTCTACCTCCGGCTATAGAACTGTCTCTCTAACCAGTCCCAGATTGACCACCTCTACCAAAACCTTTGCCATCACGACCCCCTTTGATACTGGGTTGAGAAGCTACAGTATATGTTGTCTATCCTCTTGTGGTTCTGGACAATCTCTGATAAAATGGTCTGGCGATCCACATCTTAAATACACTATTGATGCACCTCTTCTTCAACAGACACCTCCGTGTTCTCTACTACAATGAACATAGGTATGTGGAGCAAGCCTCCACACCACTGGGGTCAGAGTACTAGCCGCTGAAATTGTAAGTCTCTGTCTCTATCTTTACTGCTGTACTGACTTGCTAGACTGCCCGTGGCTCCTACTGAACCTCTAAAAATATCCCCTTCGGCCTCTCTGCACTGATGAAGACCCTACCTCACCCTGGGGTCTCTTAGCTATACTCTCCTCAACCTTAACAACTGCTGCAAGATCCCGTGCTCTCTCTACACTCCTAGCAGCTGCAACTAACTAAGAAAAGTCCTGATACCGAGAGCCTTCCACAATACACATAATAGAGGATCTCACCCCCTCCTTAAACCTCCGACACCAGTCAATCTCATCAGAAATGATCCCACCAGCATACTGACTCAGCCGGATAAACTCTATCTCATACTTTGTTACTATTCTGGTATCCTACCTCAAACTCAAAAACTCTATCTTCTTCGCATCCTTATACTCCCTCGGAGTATACTTCTTCTCAAATTTTCACAAGAAATCATCATAGGTCAAAACTGGTGGATGAGCCATGGCATGTGGAACCGTCTACCATCGCTTATATGCATTTCTCTACAGAAGAGATCTAGCATAATTAAACTTCTTCTACAGAGTAACCTGCAGCTGGATGAATACTCTTTGGACTCTGCCTAGCCACTACTTTGCTACAGCAGGGTCTGTAGTACCAACAAAGTCCTCAGCTTATCATACTTCCTCGTAGGCCATTGTGGCTGCGACTGTGGTGGCTGTTGTGGTTGCTAAACTGAAACCTACCTCAACAGCTCTACCATATGTCGTACTCAGCCCAAAAAATCTCCTCTGTTGCTGGTCTCACAAGCAGAGAAGCAGATGCCTCACTAGCAGTCTCAGCTCTAGCTCCATCTCTACCCTCATCAGAAGACACACTCTCTGCACTACCCTTTATAGACTGATGCGTCTGAGATGCCATAACTACCTATATCTGCAAACAAATAGCAAAAATTGCCACATCAAAGATCAGAAACTACCAGTGCCAATGCATGTATCACAATTGAAAACCATATTTAAAATTCTTATTTTCTCTCTCTAACAACCCACCTAGGTCAAAAACCTCAAATCTATGCTCTGATACCAAAATAAATGCAACACCCTTATATCCTATATATGTGCAATGTATACACCCAGTATATGTAAAATACGCATATATGGTACAAAAATATCACAATCTGGTTTAACAAAAAATTTTCACTTTTCTAATTTATAATCTTAAATACTTTTAAATGTATATTTAAATAATAAATAAAATATTATTAGAAATCATAGGTTCTAAATTAAGCATTTTTCATAAAAATCTCTGAAAAAAATTCGCTAGAGTTTTGTCTGTAATTTGGGCATTCTCAAATTCAATAAAACTACAACTTGTACAAAATTATTACATATATTTCATTATCAATTTCTTTCTCATTTTCGCATGATTTATTAGGCACATTGCCTCTTTTCTTATTATCAATTAGGCACATTGTCTTATTTTTCTTATTTATTTTAATGTCATCTCACTTTATAGCATCATATATCAACATATAATCATAATGTACCACATTTTACATTTACAACACATTACCCAATTATTTTAGGTATTTCATATAATTCACATATGAATCACATTTTATGCACTTTAGCCATTAACAATGGCTTCTTAACAATGCCCTTAATGCATATACAACAAATAACATTACCCAAACACTTTGGGTTATTTTCACATAATACACATATTTCACATATTACACAATTTAGCCATTAACAATGGCTTTTCACAATGCATTTAATGCATATATGACATTACACATGTTATAGCACATTATTCATAAATAACCAAAACATCAAGTAGCTTAACACATTTCCCATTTCAAAATGTGTTTAGCCCAATGTAATGCAATGATAAGAGTATTTTTATACTTGTTTTTAGTATGATTTCTATGTGTTTTTAGTTAATGTTTCATTTGATTTTGGTTTAAAGTTTGTTTTAAGTGTTTGTTTTAGGTCAAAGTGCAAAAGCTCCCTTGGATGATCAAAACAATGAAGAAAGAGCATGAATCAAGCAAGACATGGCCAAGCCAAAGCAAACTTGGCCGTGTTCCTCAAAATTACTTCAAGGCAGTAGATGACACACCCAAGAGACACGGCCAAGCCTCTGGCCGTGTCTCACCCAAAGAACAAAAATCAAAGAGACTAAGAAAGGAAAGAAAATTTGGCAGAAGAAGACACTGGCAAGTGACACGGCCAAGCCAGTGGCCGTGTCACATGACCCAAGCCAAACAACCAAGAAAGGAAAGAAATGAATCAGAAGTCAACACACTTAGGTGACACGCCCAAGACAGTGGCCGTGTCACATGACACAGCCACAAGCTTGGCCGTGTCACCCTTGGAAACAAAGAAAGCAAGTTGACGAAGCTAGAAGCAGAAAGTGACACACCCACAAGACACTGCCAAGCCATTGGCCGTGTCACATGACACAGCCAGGAGCTTGGACGTGTCACCTAAAAGAAAACAAGGAAAGAAAGAGCAGAAGGTGACACGGCCAGCAAGCTTGGCCGTGTCACCTAGGGCAACTTTGAAATGTTCAAATTTTTATGCAGACAAGTGGGGAACAAAGACTAGTTTTAGTCAAAAGTAATATTAGAAAAAAGAAAAGCTTGCCTAATTTAAGGAAAAGAAAGATTGAACAAAGTGAGTTGGAAGTGAGTTGGAAGCATGACTTGAGCTTTGGAGGGAAATAAAAAGAAAAGAAGAGGGGGTTTTTAGGGGCTTCTGGAGTTTGAAACGTGAGAGCTGGAAAAAGGGAGAAGGAGCCAACAACTGAAGCAAAGAGGAGGGTTTTGAGCTGAGTTTGAAGAAGGAGATACATCTTGTACAAGCCCTAAACCAAGAATCAAGGATTGAAGTGAAGAAATACAAATTATTCGCCATGGATTGTTTGGTTTTTTTACTCATTTATCTTGCTCTATTTTTCTGGTTCTGAACATGAACTAATTTCTTCTCTATCTAGTTGAATCATTTGTATGGATTGAATAATTATATTTAGTTGAATCATTTGATTGAGTTATTTTACTCTTATGATGCTTAATGATTTATTTCCAATTGATAATAGCATGCTTATTGATTGGTTGCAATTTTCATATTATTGACTTGAGAAAGCTTGATATGAATTGATTGCTCATAAGGGTTGAGGATTGATTGGGGTGCTAGAGATAGACTTACAAGATCCTTTGGTGTATAGTTCCTTGTTCTTAATGCATGATCTATTTAATTGTGTTTGAGAAGAGATTCCGGCACTCTACTTAGCGATTAGGGATTAATTCACTCGAGAGAGGTTTTAGTCTAATTTAGAGGAATGCCAACTCAACTCTATTGAATGATTTAACCGAGTTGATTGTTCATAAATATCATTGAGGCTAGGGGGATTCAATATCTGGATAGTATTATTATCATCAATCCTATTTGCATAACATTTAATTTCCCCTTACTTCCAGTTATTAAATTAGTTATTTTTAATTACAAAGCATCACACAACTATTAATTTTCTAAACAACGGTTAAGGTTTGCACTAGTACTTGGCCTTGTCCCCAGTGGAACGATAACTCACTCACTATATGTAATATCCTAAATTGTACCCTAGGAGTATTGGATTAATTGTTGGATTATTGTTGATATTAATTGGATTTTGGGTATAAGCTTAATTGAAAGAGAAAAAGGAATATTAGAAAGTGTATATGTGGTGTATATGAGTTATATATGTTTGCAAGTCAAAGGAAGAGGTTTTGTTATTATTTAATTGTGTTTAAGAAGTGATTAAGTGAGTTTTGTGTAGTGGAGGAAGATATTTTATTTGTTTAATATTAAATGAAAGGTGGAGAGGGTTTTAAGGAAAGTGGATGGAGAGAGAGAAGGTTTGATTTGATTTTTGGTTTCTCTTTCTTCCTTCTCTTCACGTGACAACCATTCTCTCTTTTCCTTTTTCTTTCATTTCCTTTTCCCTTTTCATTTTCTGTGTTCTTCGGCCAGCAGAAACAAGAGAGAGAGGAAGAGAGTTAGCTCTCCAAGATCAAGAGTAGAGAAGTTTTTAAGAGTTCAAGGAAGGGATTTAAGAGTTTCTTCTTCTTTGGTAAGTGTTTTCTTGACTCTTTGAGTTGTTTTGAGTTGATTGGATATTTGATGGTTTGAGATGTGTTTTTGAGTATTTGGTTCTTGGGTTTATGGATTTTGAGGTTTGATTGAGGAAAAGAGTAAGGTTGTTGGCAAGGTAGAGATGTGTTGATGTTAAAGATTTGTAGTGATGAGTATGAGTGGTGATTTGAGTTTGATATATATATATATGTTTTGGGTTGCTTTGTGGTTGTTGTAAGTACAACTATTTGTTTACAAACATGCATATAATATGTTTTGATGATGTAAATAAGTATTGAGGATGTTGGTTGTGTCCATTCTAAATGAGGTTATGTTGTGTATAATGTGTTTGATGTTAAACAAAAAAAAAAAGGTTGTTAAAGTTAGGGTTTATGCATGAGACACGTGAATTGGGGCGGTCGCGATTATTGAAGTGCGGTCGCGACTTAGATCGAACTTCTGACCGTGAAACCCACTGTGTTAAGGTTTCATCTTTGTTTGTGAAGTGCGGTCGCGACTCAGATCGGATTTCTGACCGCGAAACCTACTGTGATAAATTTTATCTTTTGACTGTGTAGAACGGTCGCGATTTAGCTTGGTGCGACCGCGATAGTCGTTCTGTTCTGTTTTATTTGAAGTAAGTAAAGAATGTAAAGCATGTTGCTTATATGATAATGTAATGTGAATTGTGATTGATTATGATAATTAAGATGACATGTGAGGCCATTGTGCTTGGGCCAAGATGATTCAAATGAAATGATTGAGACATGATTGCCTAATAAATTATGAATTGTGAAATGAATTGTGAAAGAATAAATGAAATGTTAGTATGCCTAATGTGTTGATTCAACTTTCAGAGTCCTGTATTTGATGGCATGCCTATAACTCATTGGATAGGCGAAATGGGAGGCCCGTAAGCCGAGTCCAATTTGAGTAATGTTTATGAATCACTGGATAGGTGAAATGGGAGGCCCGTAAACCGATTCCAGTTGTAAAATGTGAATATGGAATGATGGTGAAATGGGAGACCCGTAAACCACTTCCATTTGAGAATTTGTAACAGTCTAATCAGGTTGAGGATCTCCTCATGTTAATGGGTTGATGGTCCAAGAGACTGGGTCTGTTACGCTATCCATGGATAGAGTTATGATATATATTGCCTACGGGCTTAATGATTGTGATATTGAATCAAACACAGGGACTCTGAACTTTGAATAACATATTAGGGTGTTTTGGGCCCAGGTATGTCTTCGGTTTAATGTAATTTAGGATTTATGAATCGTGACCATTGCCTAATGAAATTGATGATTAATGATATATTATAATGTTCTGAAATGTAATTATGGTATGATAATTTATGATGAATAAGTTATGACTTGCTGTGTATTATGTACTTGATTGAGTGTCATGAGCATTGCATCAAGCATTTTGATAGTGTAGTTGTTTTACTAAGCCGTTGGCTTAGCGCGATTGTGTTCATCGCGCAGGTGTTAGAGAAGAACCCGAGAGATCCACTAGACCGAGTGAGTCTAGGAATTGAAGAGTTGTGTAGGACTTAAAGATCAAAGAGAAAGCTGCCAATCATGTATAGACTCTTTATGTTTTGTAAAGAATTGGATTTAATGTATATGTATATAATTTTGTAAATTTGTACTTGGACATATTTATATATGCAAATACATTTGATAAATTCCGCTGCGTATTAAATCAAATGTTTATATTTATTTTGTTTTATTTTAATAGTAAATACCATTATACTATATATATATATATATATATTGCAAATTGTTTATGGAAAAATGTAGCATTCTTAGGTTCTATGTATGTTCATTACATGGTGGTGATATGTAGTGAACGTATTTGGAATTTAAGGGTGTTACAATTGTTTTGGTATCAGAGCCTAGGTTTGAGATTCTCAACCTAGGTAAAATGTAATAAAAAGAATAATTTGATTTTAAAAGTTGATTTTGAATAAAATATATGTTGGTATTGGCAGCCTTTGATCTTTAATAAGGTGTATTTGGTCGTGTTTGCAGAGATAGGTAGTAATGGATCCCCATTCACGGCAGTCTGTTGAGGGAAGTGCAGAGAGTATAGCTCCTGTTGAGAGTAGGGAGGGTGCTAGAGTTGAGGTAGCCAGTGAGGTACCTGCTTCAGTGTCGGGCAGACCAGCAGGTGATGAGGTTCCACCAGCCTGGTTTAGACATATGATGGAAGTTATGAGGCAAGCACCAGTGCAACCTCCACCACCACCTCAGCCTCAGGTACCAGTGAGACAATATGATAAACTGAGGAAGTTTGGGGCAGAGGATTTTCTGGGTACGATAGATCCAGCTGTGGCAGAACAGTGGCTTGATAAAGTTCAGAGAATTTTTATTCAGTTGCAAGCCACGTCAGAGGAGAAGTTTGATTATGCTAGGTCCTTATTACAGAAGGACGCTTATGACTGGTGGAAGACCGTACCTCATGCCATGGATGATCCACCCACATTGACCTATGCTGATTTCCATAGGGAATTTGAATTGAAGTATACTCCTAGGGAGTATAAGGATGTGAAGAAAATGGAGTTCTTGAGTTTGAAACAAGATCATCGTACAGTAACTGAATATGAAGTGGAGTTTATTCGATTAAGTCATTATGCGGGAGGCATTATATCAGATGAAATTGACAGATGTAGGAGATTCGAAGAGGGGTTGAGGCCTTCTCTTGTATGTCATGTGGCTGGATCCAGATATACTGATTTCTCTCAGCTTGTGGCAGCAGCACGGAGTGTGGAAAGAGTTCAAAGCATTGCAGCTGCATCTGAGGAAGAGACTAGAGTGAGAAGACCCCAGTTTGAGGCAGGGTCTTCATCAGTGAAGAGGGGCAGAGGGAGCTTTGTTCCTAGAGTGGGAAGGAGTCAGAGGCCGATGAGTAGGTCAGGGCAGTTTCATAGACAGAGATCAAGACCTGCAGCTTCTGTGGCTAGTGCACCGACTTCCTTTATTCAAAGATCCACTCCGCTGGCATGTGAGCAATGTGGGAAGATTCATGTGGGTGCTTGTAGGAGGATTGGTGGACCGGGTGTGTGCTTCCATTGTGGGTCGCCTGACCATTTCATTAGAGAGTGTCCTGAGATGCAGGACCAGAGGTCATTGGAATCTGCAGCTTCTCGGCAGAGTTTTAGCAGAGGAGGTCGAGGAAGCAGGGGTTTCAGCCGAGGGGGTAGATCTGGGTATAGTCAGAGAGGAGGATCTGCACCCAGGGATGGTAGACCAGATGAGGCTGGGCCTTCTCAGCGGGTTTATGTGATGCAGAGACAGCCTGATGCTTCTGCAGTCATAGCTGGTACTTTTTCTTTATTTGGCATATCTGTACTTGCTTTGATTGACCCTGGATCCACACATTCTTACATAAGTGCATCCGTATTGCCTGTGTCTGAAATGCATGCTGAGTCCCTAGGATTTGATGTGTTGGTGACAAATCCTTTAGGGCATAGCGTAATTGTTAGTAAGGTGCATAGAGATTGTGCGGTAGTGGTGCAGGGTGAGAAGTTTTGTGGTGATTTGATTGAGATGCCATTTAAAGAATTTGATTTGATTCTTGGCATGGATTGGCTGTCTAGGCATGGAGCTGTGGTAGATTGTAAGAAGAAGTGTGTTACTTTGAGAACTAGTGATGATAGAGTAGTGTTGGTATCTAGTGAGCAGAGACAGCTTGCATCTTTGTTTGTTTCAGCTGTTGCAGCTAGGAAGATGATCAGAAAAGGGTGTGAAGCTTATCTTGCTCATGTGTTGGATACCAGAGTGGTAGGGTCTCAATTGGATAGCATTCCCACAGTTTCAGAATTCCCAGATGTTTTTCCAGAGGAGTTGCCAGGATTGCCTCCTGAGAGAGAGGTGGAGTTTGGTATTGAGTTGTTACCAGGTACCACTCCTATCTCTATTACTCCTTATAGAATGGCACCTGTCGAATTAAGAGAATTGAAGGTGCAGTTGCAAGAGTTGCTGGATAAGGGTTTTATTCGCCCTAGTGTGTCGCCATGGGGAGCTCCTGTTTTGTTTGTTAAGAAAAAGGATGGTACTATGAGGTTGTGTATCGATTATAGGCAATTGAACAAGATAACTATTAAGAATAAATACCCTTTGCCTAGAATCGATGATCTCTTTGATCAATTGAAGGGAGCAGCTGTGTTTTCTAAAATTGATTTGAGATCGGGGTATCATCAATTGCGGGTTAGAGCTGAGGATGTGCCAAAAACAGCTTTTCGAACCAGATATGGGCATTATGAGTTTTTGGTAATGCCATTTGGTTTGACGAATGCACCTGCCGCTTTTATGGACTTGATGAATAGGGTGTTTAGGCCCTATTTGGATCAGTTTGTGGTAGTGTTTATAGATGATATCTTGGTGTATTCGCGAAATGAAGAGGAGCATAGTGAGCATCTTCGGATTGTGTTACAAATCTTGAGAGAGAAGCAGTTGTTTGCCAAATTATCAAAGTGTGAATTCTGGCTTGACCAAGTAGCTTTTCTCGGTCATATTGTGTCAGCAGATGGCATTAGGGTTGACCCGAGTAAAGTTGAAGCTATTCTAAATTGGAGTCCACCGAAGACTGTGACTGAAGTTAGAAGTTTTCTGGGATTGGCCGGCTATTATCGACGTTTTGTGAAAGGATTTTCTTTAATAGCTACTCCACTCACCAGATTGCTTCGGAAGGGAATTAAATTTGTGTGGACTGATCAATGCCAGACCAGTTTTGAGCAGTTGAAAGAAATGTTGACTCAAGCACCTGTTCTCACTTTACCTGTGGAAGATAAACCATATGTGATCTACAGTGATGCTTCACATAATGGTTTGGGTTGTGTGTTGATGCAAGAGGGTAAAGTGATAGCTTATGCTTCTCGACAGTTGAAACCGCATGAGCTCAATTATCCAACTCATGATTTGGAGTTGGCAGCCATTGTGTTTGCTTTGAAGATTTGGCGTCATTATTTATTTGGAGAGAAATGTTTCATCTATACTGATCACAAAAGTTTGAAGTATTTGGGTGTTCAGAAGGAGCTAAATCTTCGGCAAAGGAGATGGTTGGAATTGATTAAAGACTACGACTGCTTGATTGACTATCATCCAGGTAAAGCAAATGTTGTTGCTGATGCCTTGAGTCGGAAGTCTTTAGCTGGTTTAACAGTTTACTCGCTCTCGTTGCTTGTTGAGTTGAGAGCATTGTGTGCTAGCTTTGTACCTTGTGATGATGGTGCATTGTTGGCACAATTGCAAGTGAGACCAGTTTTGTTGGATCAGATCAAAGAAGCTCAGTTGACTGATGAGAAAATTCAGAGGATTGTGTCAGTTTGTCAACAGGGGGAGAGCCGAGATTTTGTTGTGAGAGATGATGGGAGCTTATGGTTTAAGAGTAGACTGTGTATGCCTGATGATGATAATTTAAGAAAAATTATTTTAGAAGAAGCACACCAATCAACTTTTGCTATGCATCCGGGTAGTACCAAGATGTATCATGATTTGAGACAACATTATTGGTGGTCCGGTATGAAGAGAGACATTGCAGAGTTTGTGTCTAAATGTCTCACTTGTCAGAGGGTGAAAGCTGAGCATCAAGTTCCAACTGGGTTGCTTCAACCTTTGTCAGTGCCTGAGTGGAAGTGGGATAGAGTAACTATGGACTTTGTGTCTGGTTTGCCTTTGACACAAAGGAAACATGATGCCATATGGGTGATTGTGGATAGATTGACTAAGACAGCTCATTTCCTTCCGGTGCGGATGGATTACTCTTTGGAGAAGTTGGCTGAGCTGTATATCCATGAGATTGTGAAATTGCATGGTGTCCCAATTTCTTTAGTGTCTGATCGAGATCCTAGATTCACCTCGAGATTTTGGAAGAGTTTGCATGGAGCTTTAGGTTCTCGATTGCATTTCAGTACTGCTTTCCATCCCCAGACAGATGGACAGTCAGAGAGAGTGATACAGATCATTGAGGATATGTTGAGAAGCTGTGTCATTGATTTCTCTGGAAGTTGGGACGGATTTTTGCCACTTGTGGAATTTGCCTATAATAACAGTCATCAATCGAGCATTGGTATGGCACCATTTGAGGCACTGTATGGTAGACGGTGCAGAACACCTCTTTGTTGGAGTGAACTTGGTGAAGGAAAAATAATTGGCCCTGATTTGATTCAAGAAACGGAAGAGAAAGTGAAGTTGATTCAAGGCAGGTTAAAAGCAGCTTCAGACCGACAGAAGTCTTATGCAGATCTGAAAAGGAGAGACATAAAATTTGATGTTGGAAATAAGGTATTTTTGAAAGTATCTCCTTGGAAGAAGATTTTGAGGTTCGGTCGGAAAGGAAAATTGAGTCCTCGTTTCATTGGGCCGTATGAAGTGTTAGAAAGAGTTGGGCCAGTGGCGTATCGACTTGCTTTGCCACCTGAGTTGGATCGTATTCATAATGTGTTTCATGTTTCTATGTTGAGGAGATATAGGTCGGATCCATCTCATGTGTTGTCAGTTGAATCTATTGAGGTAAGTCCAGATCTGACATTTGAAGAGGAACCAGTTGCTATTTTGGCACATGAAGTGAAAGAGTTGAGGAACAAGAAGGTGCCACTTGTGAAAGTTCTATGGAAGAACCATGGGAGAGAAGAGGCTACTTGGGAAAGTGAGCAATCTATGCGAGACCAGTATCCTCATTTGTTTCGGACTTGATTTCAGGTAATTTCGAGGACGAAATTCTTTTAAGAGGGGGAGAATTGTAATATCCTAAATTGTACCCTAGGAGTATTGGATTAATTGTTGGATTATTGTTGATATTAATTGGATTTTGGGTATAAGCTTAATTGAAAGAGAAAAAGGAATATTAGAAAGTGTATATGTGGTGTATATGAGTTATATATGTTTGCAAGTCAAAGGAAGAGGTTTTGTTATTATTTAATTGTGTTTAAGAAGTGATTAAGTGAGTTTTGTGTAGTGGAGGAAGATATTTTATTTGTTTAATATTAAATGAAAGGTGGAGAGGGTTTTAAGGAAAGTGGATGGAGAGAGAGAAGGTTTGATTTGATTTTTGGTTTCTCTTTCTTCCTTCTCTTCACGTGACAACCATTCTCTCTTTTCCTTTTTCTTTCATTTCCTTTTCCCTTTTCATTTTCTGTGTTCTTCGGCCAGCAGAAACAAGAGAGAGAGGAAGAGAGTTAGCTCTCCAAGATCAAGAGTAGAGAAGTTTTTAAGAGTTCAAGGAAGGGATTTAAGAGTTTCTTCTTCTTTGGTAAGTGTTTTCTTGACTCTTTGAGTTGTTTTGAGTTGATTGGATATTTGATGGTTTGAGATGTGTTTTTGAGTATTTGGTTCTTGGGTTTATGGATTTTGAGGTTTGATTGAGGAAAAGAGTAAGGTTGTTGGCAAGGTAGAGATGTGTTGATGTTAAAGATTTGTAGTGATGAGTATGAGTGGTGATTTGAGTTTGATATATATATATATGTTTTGGGTTGCTTTGTGGTTGTTGTAAGTACAACTATTTGTTTACAAACATGCATATAATATGTTTTGATGATGTAAATAAGTATTGAGGATGTTGGTTGTGTCCATTCTAAATGAGGTTATGTTGTGTATAATGTGTTTGATGTTAAACAAAAAAAAAAAAAGGTTGTTAAAGTTAGGGTTTATGCATGAGACACGTGAATTGGGGCGGTCGCGATTATTGAAGTGCGGTCGCGACTTAGATCGAACTTCTGACCGTGAAACCCACTGTGTTAAGGTTTCATCTTTGTTTGTGAAGTGCGGTCGCGACTCAGATCGGATTTCTGACCGCGAAACCTACTGTGATAAATTTTATCTTTTGACTGTGTAGAACGGTCGCGATTTAGCTTGGTGCGACCGCGATAGTCGTTCTGTTCTGTTTTATTTGAAGTAAGTAAAGAATGTAAAGCATGTTGCTTATATGATAATGTAATGTGAATTGTGATTGATTATGATAATTAAGATGACATGTGAGGCCATTGTGCTTGGGCCAAGATGATTCAAATGAAATGATTGAGACATGATTGCCTAATAAATTATGAATTGTGAAATGAATTGTGAAAGAATAAATGAAATGTTAGTATGCCTAATGTGTTGATTCAACTTTCAGAGTCCTGTATTTGATGGCATGCCTATAACTCATTGGATAGGCGAAATGGGAGGCCCGTAAGCCGAGTCCAATTTGAGTAATGTTTATGAATCACTGGATAGGTGAAATGGGAGGCCCGTAAACCGATTCCAGTTGTAAAATGTGAATATGGAATGATGGTGAAATGGGAGACCCGTAAACCACTTCCATTTGAGAATTTGTAACAGTCTAATCAGGTTGAGGATCTCCTCATGTTAATGGGTTGATGGTCCAAGAGACTGGGTCTGTTACGCTATCCATGGATAGAGTTATGATATATATTGCCTACGGGCTTAATGATTGTGATATTGAATCAAACACAGGGACTCTGAACTTTGAATAACATATTAGGGTGTTTTGGGCCCAGGTATGTCTTCGGTTTAATGTAATTTAGGATTTATGAATCGTGACCATTGCCTAATGAAATTGATGATTAATGATATATTATAATGTTCTGAAATGTAATTATGGTATGATAATTTATGATGAATAAGTTATGACTTGCTGTGTATTATGTACTTGATTGAGTGTCATGAGCATTGCATCAAGCATTTTGATAGTGTAGTTGTTTTACTAAGCCGTTGGCTTAGCGCGATTGTGTTCATCGCGCAGGTGTTAGAGAAGAACCCGAGAGATCCACTAGACCGAGTGAGTCTAGGAATTGAAGAGTTGTGTAGGACTTAAAGATCAAAGAGAAAGCTGCCAATCATGTATAGACTCTTTATGTTTTGTAAAGAATTGGATTTAATGTATATGTATATAATTTTGTAAATTTGTACTTGGACATATTTATATATGCAAATACATTTGATAAATTCCGCTGCGTATTAAATCAAATGTTTATATTTATTTTGTTTTATTTTAATAGTAAATACCATTATACTATATATATATATATATTGCAAATTGTTTATGGAAAAATGTAGCATTCTTAGGTTCTATGTATGTTCATTACATGGTGGTGATATGTAGTGAACGTATTTGGAATTTAAGGGTGTTACACTATATTACTTGGGCGACCCGTGCACTTGCGGTATTAGTATAGCTCTAGGCGCGACGCACCATGTTTTTTGTGCCATTGCCGGGGACAACGGTTTCAATATTAGTAATATAATCAAAACTGTTGATTTAGTTTTTTATTTTCATTTGTTTTTGACATTGGTTCTTGCTTGTCGATTATCATTTTAGGTATTCTTCCCTGTTTATGACCAGAGGTAACTCATCCTAATTGTTTGAGTTAGACCCAGAGCTAGAAAGAAGATTAAGGAGAAAGTGAAAGGAAGAAGGGTAGGTAGTTTTGGAAGACGTAGAAACAGAAATAAATATGGAAATAGACGAAGAAGAAGAGTTTGAAGTGATGGAAGGAGCTGGACCAAGAACAATGCAGGAGTTTGCTAAGCCTAATCTCAATGGAGCTGAATCTAGTATCCGGAGGCCGATAGTTGTTGCAAACAACTTCGAAATAAAGGCGAATGTAATTCAAATGGTGCAGCAGACTTGTTAATTCGATGGGTTTCCTGATGAAGATCCTAATGCACATATTGAGAATTTTCTGGAGACCTGTGACACATTCAAGATAAATAATGTCTCAGATGATGCAATTAGGCTGAGGTTGTTCCCATTTTCCCTTAGAGATAGACCAAAGAAGTGGCTGAAATCTTTTCCTCCAGGGACCTTTACCACATGGGGTCAGTTGGTAGAGAAATTCCTAGAGAAATACTTCCCACCATCCAAAACTGCTAAGTTGAGGAATGATATCTCATCCTTTCTGCAGCAAGATGGTGAGACCCTTTATGATGCCTGGGAAAGATTTAAAGATTTGCTGAGAAGGTGTCCTCATCATGGACTTCCACTATGGCTTCAAATTCAAACATTTTACAATGGGTTGAATTATGTAAGTAAGCAATCCATTAATACAGCAGCTGGTGGTACCATAAACAACAAGACACCTGAACAAGCAAGGGATTTAATTGAAGACATGGCTATCACCAATTATCAGTGGCAAGCCCCAAGGGAGCAAGGAAAGCTGAAGGTCATGGGTTCACACCAATTAGATCCTGTGGTGGCTTTGACAGCACAATTGGAAGCATTGAATAAAAAATTTGATTCCTTGGCCTCTTCTTCTGGGAAAGTAATGCAAGTGATGTCTTGTGAATGGTGTGGGGGTGGACATCAAAGTCAAGATTGCCAAAGTGGCAACATGTTTGCTAGGCAAGAGCAAGTAGATTATGTTGGAAATATGCCAAGGCAACAGCAGAATAACCCCTACAGCAACACATACAATCCGGGGGTGGAGAAATCATCCAAATTTCTCATGGAATAATCAAAATAATCCAAGACCTCCCCCTGGATTCCAGCAGCCCCAACATCAAGAAGCAGCCCCTCCAAGAAAGAGTAGTTTGGAGGACATGATGGAGAAATTTATAGCAGCTTCTGAAACTAGGTTCCAATCAACTGAAACCACCCTAAGAAATCAGCAAGCCTCCATTCATAATTTGGAGAATCAGGTGGGACAAATTGCCAAGATGCTCTACCTAGCAGCACTGAGGCAAATCCTAAAGAGCAACTTAAGGCAATTACACTAAGGAGTGGAAAAGAGATCAAGGGTAATGTGGAAGAGAAAAGGGCTGAAGTAAAAGAAAAAGAAAAAAAAGACTATCCTCCTGTCACTTCGGGAGAGAAAACTGCACTAGAAAGTGAGAGAGAGAAGCAGCCACAAGAAAGTAGCCCCAATTTGAAGGAATACCGACCTAGAGTACCCTATCCGGCAAGGTTGAAGAAGGACAAGATTGATGCTCAATTCGGTAAGTTTCTTGAACTTTTTAAACAATTGCACATTAATATTCCATTTGCTGAAGCTTTGTTACAAATGCCTAAGTATGCTAAATTTTTGAAAGATATCCTTTCTAACAAAAGGAAGCTTGAGGAAGTGTCTTTAGTGCATTTATCTGAAAAGAGTTCGGCAATTTTGCAAAGAAGGTTACCTAAGAAGTTAAAAGATCCAGGTAGTTTTACCATTCCATGTTTGATAGGTAATCTTGAGGTTAAAAGTGCATTAGCTGATTTGGGGGCTAGCATAAGTGTTATGCCCTATAAAATGTTTAAAGAGTTAGGCATTGGTAAACCTAAACCAACAGTAATGACCATCTAGTTTGCTGATAAGTCAGTAATCCACCCTCGTGGCATTATAGAAGATGTGTTGGTAAAAGTCAGGAATTTCATTTTCCCCAATGATTTTGTTGTCATTGATATTGATGAGGATGCAGATGTTTCACTTATTCTTGGTAGGCCATTTTTAAATACAGCCCGTGCCCTTATCGATGTACATGATGGCACATTAACTTTGAGAGTGGGTGATGAAAAAGTTATTTTTAGGATACATGATGCCATGAAACATTCACTTTCACTTGATGAGGCGGAATCATGCAATGATGTTATTGAGCATGAGACCATAAATTGTGCTACTAACATTGTTTCCAAGGATCCCCTTGAGTTGTGTTTATTGCAGGAAAATGTTGAGGATTGAGAAGCAATGGAGCATCTTGCTTTTCTTGAAGCAAACAAATCATTCAAATGCAGGGCATATGAGACTATTGAGATGCCAAAGGAAGAAAAGCCAAAACCATCGGTGATTGATCCACCCAACTTGGAACTGAAACCTCTTCCGGATCACCTTGAGTATGGGTTTCTGGCAGAGAAAAAAGAAATTGCCAATAATTCTGAGTTTCCATCTATCTTTTGAACAGAAGGAGAAGCTTATTCAGTTGTTGCAGAAACATAAGCAAGTGATAGCTTGGAAGATAGCAGACATAAAGGGTATCAATCTATCCTATTGCACTCACAAGATACTGATGGAAGATGAATTCAAACCAGTAGTGCAACCGCAACGGAGACTGAACCCAAAGATGAAAGATGTAGTGAAGACTGAAGTGATAAAACTACTTGATGCAGGGATTATCTATCCGATCTCGGATAGCTCTTGGGTGAGCCCAGTTTAGGTAGTACCAAAGAAAGGAGGGATGACAGTGGTCCCTAATGAAAATGATGAGCTGATTCCAACAAGAACAATTACCGGTTGGAGGGTTTGCATTAACTATAGAAAATTGAATGATGCAACTAGAAAGGATCACTTTCCTTTACCCTTCATTGATCAGATGTTGGAGAGGTTATCCGGTCATGAGTACTACTGCTTTTTGGATGGCCCTTCAGGCTATTTCCAAATTCCTACTGCACCGGAAGACCAAGAGAAAACTACATTCACCTGTCCATATTGGACATTCGCATATCAAAGAATGCCATTCGGGTTGTGCAATGCACCTTCAACTTTCCAAAGGTGCATGGTAGCAATCTTTGATGAGCTTATATAGGATATTATGGAGGTGTTTATGGATGATTTCTCAGTCTATGGTAGCTCATTTGAAAGATGTTTGGAAAACCTTGAAAGAGTCTTGATGAGATGTGAGGAAACCAATCTAGTGCTTAATTGGGAAAAGTGTCATTTCATGGTTCAAGAGGGAATCGTGTTGGGACACAAAATTTCAAACAAGGGCATTGAGGTGGATCGGGCAAAGGTAGATATAATTGAGAAGTTATCACCACCCACATCTGTGGAAGCCATCAGAAGTTTTCTAGGACATGCGGGTTTTTATCGGAGGTTCATTAGAGATTTTTCTAAGATAGCCCGTCCATTAATAAGACTCCTTGAGAAAGATGTGAACTTTGTTTTTGATGAGGAATGCTTGAGAGCATTCACAACTCTTAAGGAGAAATTGACCCATGCTCCAATCATGGTAGCTCCCAATTGGAGTCTACCATTTGAACTAATGTGCGATGCAAGTGACTTTGCAATGGGAGCAGTCTTGGGTCAATGCAAGGAGAAATACTTCCAGCCTATCTACTATGCAAGTAAGACCTTGAAAACAGCTCAAGCTAATTACACAACTACAGAGAAAGAGCTGATGGCTGTGGTTTTTGCTTTTGACAAGTTTAGATCATATATAATCTTGTCAAAAGTGATTGTTTATACAGATCATTCGGCTTTGAGGTATTTATTTACGAAAATTGATGCAAAACCGAGGCTAATCCGTTGGGTTTTGTTGTTGCAGGAATTTGACTTGACGATTCAAGACAAGAAGGGAGCTGAAAATCTTGCAGCAGATCATCTTTCTCGCTTGGAGAATCCAACCTTGGAGAGGTTCGAAGAAGGGGACATTGAGGATCACTTCCCCGATGAGCAGTTGTACGCCATGGTAAGTGAGGTAAGTAACTTAAATTTTGAAACACCTTGGTTTGCAAATTTTGCTAACTTTTTAGCTGTTAGAGAACTTCCAAAGGACTTATCCTATCAAGCAAAGAAGAAATTCTTTTCTGATTTAAAGTATTATTTTTGGGAGGATCCCTTTTTGTTTAGATTATGTAAGGATCACATGATTCGACGATGTGTGGCATGGCTCAAACAATAAACATTCTTAGTCAATGCCATGTTGGACCAGCTGGTGGTCATATGGGAGCCAATAGGACTGCTCAAAAGGTACTAGAATCAGAATTTTATTGGCTCACTCTGTTTAGAGATAGCTACAAATTTGTAAATTGTTGTGATCGTTGCCAAAGAACTGGAAATATTTCATCTCGTGATGAAATGCCCCAAAATGGGGTTTTAGTTTGTGAAATTTTTTATGTATGGGGGATAGATTTTATGGGACCCTTTCCAAATTCATTTGGTAACAAATACATTCTTGTAGCTATAGACTATGTATCCAAATGGCCTGAAGCCCAAGCCTTGGCAACCAATGATGCTAGGGTTGTGGTGAAATTTTTGAAAAAAATTGTTTTCTCGATTTGGTACACCAAAAGCAATTATAAGTGATAGGGGTACTCACTTTTGTAACTTTCAGCTTGCAAAAGTTTTCAAAAGATTAGGAGTTACACATAGGTTTGCTACTCCCTATCATCCCCAAACTAGTGGCCAAATTGAGAACACGAATAGGGAGATTAAAAGAATTTTGGAAAAAACTGTAGAGCGATCCCGAAAGGATGGGTCCGAGAAATTAGACAATGCTCTATGGGCTTTTAGGACTGCATTCAAAACTCCCTTGGGCACTACACCATTTAGGTTGGTATATGGAAAAGCTTTCCATTTACCTGTTGAAATAGAGCATAATGCATATTGGACCATAAAACAGATTAACCTTGATCTAGCTTGTGCAGGTGAAAGGAGAAAATTACAGGTAAACGAGTTAGACGAGTGGAGATTGCAAGCTTATGACAATGTAAGAATGTATAAGGAACGTACCAAGAGATGGCACGATGCTCGCATTAAGGAACGGAAAGAGTTTCAAGTGGGAGATCAGGTATTACTGTACAATTCAAGGCTTCGACTCTTTCCAGGTAAGTTGAAATCTCGATGGTCTGGTCCTTTTACTGTCAAGAAAGTTTTCCCCTACGGAGTGGTTGAAATAAATCACCCGGCAAAAGGAGATTTTAAAGTCAATGGGCACAGGCTCAAACGTTATTTTGGAGGGCAAATACAGGATTTAAAGAAGGTTTTACACCTCCAAGACTAGGAACAATTGCCCTGAACGTCCAACTAATACGACGTTAAAGAAGTGCTAGGTGGGAGGCAACCCACCATTTTATTCGTTCTTTAATTATTATGTCTTTAATTTCTGCATTTTTTGGGTAAATAATAATAATAATAATAATAATATCATCGCGCAGGTGACAGGGAAGAACCGGAGAGTTTCTCTAGGCCGAGTAGAGTCTAGATTTTGGAGGTGTTGATAGTGGAGCTTAATAACAATAATAACAATATATCACAACTATACAGTCTGCTCAAGCTACTAAGGCTCAAACTCTAAGGTACTTCATGCTTTCGTTGGATCCAGTTATGCAAAATTGGTTCAACACCTTAGAGGATAGTACTCAAAAGAGCTGGGATTTGTTGTACAAGGCTTCATCCAACAATATGGGTACAATACTGAGTTGGAGGTCACTTTGATGGAAGTTCAGCCGATAAGGCATAAATCAAATAAAAATTTTGTTAAATTGGATTCTACATTGCTGGCATAGGTTGGGTTGTCGTAGGCTCTTAAACTGCTGTACTCCAGGGCTGTGAGCTAGAAAGGATTGATACGAGATGCAATGCATGTATGCATGTATGCAGGGATGCACAAGTAACAAACAAAACAAATCAACTCAACATAGTAGGAACGAACCTTCCAATCTTATAACTTCCACATACGAATGGTGAGTCTCTTTTTCTAGGTATATGGCCAACAAAATACCAACATGGGATATCTTATTTTCGAAAAATTCACTAAGACGATTTTAACCAATGGCTATACTTTTAAAATTAAAAGTCAATCTATGATAACTCCAGAACCGAGGAAATCCTCAACCCGGTTAGACTGTTACTGTTTTTGAGGCTTACGACCCAGTCATTTCACCCCAAAAATATCACATTTCACATTTATCATTTCACATTTTTCAACTGGAATCGGCTTATGACCCGGTCATTTCACCTATCCAGTTATTTATACGCATGCCGCCAAACTCAGAACTCTGAAAATTGAATTAACATATTAGGCACACAATCATATCATTTACCTCTTTATCAATTTCTTTCTCAATTCATTTCTCATTTCATATTCCACAATCAACTAGGCAATCATGCCTCAATCATCTCATTTACATCATTATCAATATAGCCAACAACCATGGCTCCTCATCTCATCATATCTCAAATCACATCAAGGCAATTCATCATATCATCATATCTTTAGAATTTTCAACATACATTTCACAAAGTTCATATTATGCAAAACATGACATTACTAATATGCATCAACAATGCAATAGATTACTTAACACATTTACAACCAAATGTGTTAAGTTCCATAATCATATACATGTATGAAATAAAGGGGGTTTGTACTTACCTCAAGGACAACTCACACCAAACTCCTCTTCCAAGAATCCACAACACTTGGATTAAGGAAACTCAACCCTCTTCAAAATCTAAACCAAAGGAATGATACACATAAGATAATAAGACTAAGAACCAACTAGGGCAAACTCTACACATGACAAGCTCAACAACACGGGCGTGTCCCTGATCGTGCCCTAAATCCACAACACAGAAGCTTTGACACGCTCAGAACCACGGGCGTGTCACTGGACGTGTAATACCTTCTGTCTCACAGAAACATTGACACGTCCAACAACACGAGCGTTCTCATGGCCGTGTCAATTCTCCAACATCACAGTAGCTATGACACGCTCAGTGACATGGGCGTGTCACTGCTCGTGTCACCCATCCAAGAACACAGACCCATTGACACGCCAAAAAACCTGACCGTGTTCATGGGCGTGTCAGGCCAAAAATGCAGATTCCGGCCACAACAACACTACACACAACAAATCACTTCCTTCCACCATTTTCCACTTCAACCAAACTTAATTTAACACTCCCAAAAACCAAAACAAACTTACAAAAATACCAAATCAACTCAACACATACATCAAACACAAATCATAATCATCACCACAAACTCAAAAACACAACCATAACACCTTCACTTCCAACAAACTTACTCTTTCCTTCAATCCAACCCCAAAATCCAAAATCACTTGAACCAAACACTCTTAAACACACACACAATCAAACAAACACATAACAACCCCAATCTTAACTCACAAACTCAAAGAATCAAAGAATCAAGTGGAAAACTTACCAAGGATGAAGAAGCTCTTAAATTTCCAACTTGAATACTTGAATACTTCCTTCAATCTTGAGTATGAAAGATCAAATCTCTCTCTTGCTCTCTTGCTAGGGAGTGCCTACCAAAACAAAGAAAAGGAAAGGAAAGGAAATGAAGGCACACGCAGAAGAAAGAAAGAAAGAAGAAAGGAAGGAAAATAAAGTCAAACACTCAACCTTCTCTTTCCTCAAAACCCTCTCCTCCAAGCATTTAATATTAAAATACTCTAAATATCTCTATCCACTTCCATTCACTCAAATCCCACTTAATTAATTTAAAATCATTAACTAATCATCTTTTGACTTCACATTTGACTTGTATATGTTGTATATATCACTATATATACAACATATACACTCTCTCTTCACTTCCTTTCTTTTTCCCATTAAGCACATATACAATTAATCCAATTACAACAATTATTATACCAAACTTCTAGGGCATATTTTGGGATATTACAATTTTCCCCCTCTAAAAGAAATTTTGTCCTCGAAATTACCTGGTATCAAGTCTGAAACAGTTGAGGATACTGATCTAGCATCGCTTGCTCATTCTCCAAAGTTGATTCTTCTCTACCATGATTCTTCCAAAGAACCTTCACAATTGGTACTTTCTTATGTCTCAACTCCTTCATACCATATGCTAAAATAGCAACTGGTTCTTCTTCAAAAGTCAGATCCGGACTCACCTCAATAGATTCAACTGACAAGACATGAGATGGATCTGATCTGTATCTCCTCAACATAGAAACATGGAAAACATTATGAATTCTATCTAGTTCAGGCGGCAAAGCAAGTCGATAAGCAACTGGTCCAACTTTTTTCAATATTTCATAAGGTCCAATAAAACGAGGACTTAGCTTTCCTCTACGGCCAAATCTCAATATCTTTTTCCAAGGTGACACTTTCAAAAATACTTTATCCCCAACATCAAACTCTATGTCTCTCCTCTTCAAATCTAAATAAGATTTCTGCCGATCTGAAGCTGTTTTCAACCGATCTCGAATTATCTTCACTTTCTCTTCCATCTCTTTAACCAAATCAGGACCAATTAAGTTGCCCTCTCCAATTTCATTCCAACATAAAGGCATTCTGCATCTTCTACCATACAATGCCTCAAATGGTGCCATACCAATACTGGATTGATGACTATTGTTGTAAGCAAATTCCACAAGTGGCAAAAATCTGTCCCAACTTCCAGAGAAATCAATGACACAGCTCCTCAACATATCCTCAATAATCTGTATCACTCTCTCTGACTGCCCATCTGTCTGCGGATGAAAAGCAGTGCTAAAGTGCAATCGAGAACCCAAAGCACTATGCAAACTCTTCCAAAACCTCGAAGTAAACTGGGGATCTCGATCAGACACTAAAGAAATTGGGACTCCATGCAACTTCACTATCTCACTTATATACAGCTTAGCCAATCTTTTAAGAGAAAAGTCCATCCGAACTGGAAGAAAATGAGCTGTCTTAGTCAATCGATCTACAATCACCCAGATAGAATCATGCTTCTTCTGAGTAAATGGCAAACCAGACACAAAATCCATTGTCACTCTTTCCCATTTCCATTCAGGCACTGATAAAGGTTGAAGTAACCCTGTGGGAACTTGATGTTCAGCTTTCACCCTCTGACAAGTGAGACATTTGGATACAAACTCCGCTATATCTCTCTTCATTCCTGACCACCAGTAATGTTGTTTTAAATCATGGTACATCTTTGTACTTCCCGGATATATAGCAAAAACTGATTGATGTGCTTCCTCTAAAATAATTTTTCTCAAACTATCATCATCAGGAATACACAACCTATCCTTAAACCAAAGGCTACCATCACCTTTCACATAGAAATCTCGGCTCTCCCCATCTCGACAATCTGACACAATCTTCTGGATTTTCTCATCAGCAAATTGAGCTTCCTTAATCTGATCCAACAACACTGGTCTTAATTGTAACTGAGCCAACAATGCACCATCATCATATGATTCAAAACTAGCATGCAACGCTCTCAACTCAACAAGCAACGAGAGTGAATACACAGTCAAACTTGCTAAAGACTTCCGACTCAAGGCATCAGCAACAACATTTTCCCTACCAGGATGATAATCAATCAAACAGTTGTAGTCTTTAATCAACTCTAACCATCGCCTTTGCTGAAGATTCAGCTCCTTCTGAACACCCAAATATTTCAAACTTTTGTGATCCGTATAAATAAAACATTTCTCCCCATACAAATAGTGTCGCCAAATCTTCAAAGCAAACACTATAGCTGCCAACTCTAAATCATGAGTCGGATAATTGAGTTCATGCGGCTTCAGCTGCCGAGAAGCATAGGCTACAACTTTACCTTCTTGCATCAAGACACATCCTAAACCATTATGTGAAGCATCACTATAAATCACATAAGGTTTATCTTCTACGGGTAAAGTAAGAACAGGTGCTTGAGTCAACATCTCTTTCAACTGCTCAAAACTAGCTTGACACTGGTCCGTCCACGCAAATCTAACTCCCTTCCGAAGCAATCTGGTGAGTGGAGTAGCTATCAAAGAAAAACCTTTCACAAACCGCCGATAATAGCCTACCAAACCCAAAAAACTTCTAACTTCAGTCACTGACTTTGGTGGACTCCAATTCAAAATAGCTTCAATTTTACTTGGATCAACTCTTATACTATCTGCTGAAACTATATGACCCAGAAAAGTTACTTGGTCAAGCCAAAACTCACACTTCGACAGCTTAGCATACAACTGCTTCTCTCTCAAGATCTGTAACACAATCCGCAAATGCTTGTCATGCTCTTCTTCATTACGCGAATACACCAAAATATCGTCAATAAAGACTACCACAAACTGATCCAGATAGGACCTAAACACCCTATTCATCAAATCCATGAAAGCTGCAGGTGCATTCGTTAATCCAAAAGGCATTACTAAAAACTCATAATGCCTATACCTTGTGCGGAAAGCTGTCTTAGGAACATCTTCAGCTCTAACCCTCAACTGATGGTACCCTGATCTCAAATCAATCTTGGAAAACACTGCTGCTCCCTTCAATTGATCAAAAAGATCATCAATCCTAGGCAAAGGATATTTATTCTTAATAGTCACTTTGTTCAATTGCCTATAATCAATGCATAACCTCAAGGTACCATCCTTCTTCTTCACAAACAACACAGGAGCTCCCCAAGGAGAAACACTAGGGTGAATAAACCCTTTATCCAACAAATCCTGCAACTGCACCTTTAACTCTCTCAATTCAGCAGGTGTTATTCGATAAGGAGTGATAGAGATGGGAGTGGTACCAGGCAACAATTCGATACCAAACTCAACCTCTCTCTCAGGGGGTAACCCTGGCAACTCCTCAGGAAACACATCTGGAAAATCTGCAACTGTGGGTATATTATCAAGTTGAGAACCAACTACTCTAGTATCCACAATATGAGCAAGATAAGCATCACACCCTTTCCTAATCAACTTCTTAGCTGTTGCAGCTGATACAAATAAGGATGCAAGTTGTCTCTGCTCACTAGATACTATCACACTTCTACCATTATTGGTTCTCAAAGTGACACACTTCTTTTGACAATCTACCACAGCTCTATGCTTAGACAACCAATCCATACCTAAGATCAAATTATATTCTTTGAAAGGCATTTCAATTAAATCACCAAGAAACTCCTCACCTTGCACCATAACAGCACTATCACGATACGCCTTACTCACCACAACACTATGTCCTAAAGGATTTGTTACTAAGACATCAAATCCTAAGGACTCGTAATGCAATTCAGACACAGGCAAGATAGATGCACTTATGTATGAATGTGTAGATCCTGGATCAATCAAAGCAAGTACTGAAATGCCAAGTAAAGAAAATGTACCTGCTACAACTGCTGAAGCATCTGGCTGCCTCTGCATCACATATACTCTCTGAGAAGATCCGGCTTCATCTGGCCTACTGTCTCTGGATGAAGATCCTCCTCTCTGACTAAACCCGGGTCTACCACCTCTACTAAAACCTCTGCCCCCTCGACCACCTCTGCTGAAACTAGGTCGAGAAGCTGCAGAATCTGCCTGTCTATGCTCCTGCATCTCAGGACAATATTTGCTGCAATGGAGCTAGTCTCAATAGTTCTATCATATGTCTTAACCAACCCGGCGGACCCTCATCTGAAGCAAATCTCTCCATCACAGAAAAAGGTGCCTCACTGACTCTCTCAACTCTAGCTCCATCTCTATTCTCTTCAGGAGCTACACTCTCCGCACTACTCTCTACAGACTGTCGTGAATGGGGCGCCATTACTACCTATATCTGCAAATATTGCAGAATATACCTCATTAAAAATCAAAGGCCGCCATACCAAAACATGTATCTTATTTAAAAACAATATTTTAAAACTCAAAATCTCCTTTTTCTTACAATTGACCTAGGTTGAGAATCTCAAACCTAGGCTCTGATACCAAAATAATTGTAACACCCTTATACTCCGTATACATATACAGCATGCTTATACGATCGTAATATACGTATACTGAATATAGAAATGACACAATTTACAAAACACACAAACCATCCCTTTAATATAACATAAACAATTTTAAAAACAATATTTTAAAAGAAAAATAAAGCACAATAGACAAAATGTTTATTCAAAACGCAGCGGAAAACATAACAAATATTTTCAAGTACATATACTTCAAAACTCAAGTTTTACAAAATATAAAATAAGTATACATGATTAGCAGTATGTCTTTGATCTTTAAGCTCCACTATCAACACCTTCAAAATCTAGACTCTACTCAGCCTAGAGAAACTCTCCGGTTCTTCCCCGTCACCTGCGCGATGAATCACACTCGCGCTAAGCCAACGGCTTAGTGGTACAAACTACAATAATATTATGCTTTGTTGCAATGCCAATGTCACTCAATCAAATTTCATAAGCAATTCATGAAGTACTATTCATAATTTCCACATCCATAAACATTTAAAGCAAAGACAAATATATATCTCATCATTCATTTATTTTCCCCTTTTTGAATTATATATAAACAAAGACAAGCATGGGCCCAAAAAGAAATCTAATATGTTATTCAAAGTTCAGAGTTACTGCTTTGGTCCATAATCACAATCATCAAGCCCGTAGGTGAAAATATATATATATCTCTATCCATGGATAGTGTAACAGAACCAGTCTCTTGGATCTCAACCCGGTTAGAACCGAGGAAATCCTCAACCCGGCTAGACTGTTACTGTTTTTGAGGCTTACGACCCAGTCATTTCACCCCAAAAACATCACATTTCACATTTATCATTTCACATTTTTCAACTGGAATCGGCATACGACCCGGTCATTTCACCTATCCAGTGATTCATAGGCATGCCGCCAAACTCAGAACTCTGAAAATTGAATTAACATATTAGCACACAATCATATCATTTACCTCTTTATCAATTTCTTTCTCAATTCATTTCTCATTTCATATTCCACAATCAACTAGGAAACCATGCCTCAATAATCTCATTTACATCATTATCAATATAGCCAACAACCATGGCTCCTCATCTCATCATATCTCAAATCACATCAAGGCAATTCATCATATCATCATATCTTTATAATTTTCAACATACATTTCACAAAGTTCATATTATGCAAAACATGACATTATTAATATGCATCAATAATGCAATAGATTAATTAAGACATTTACAACCAAATGTGTTAAGTTCCATAATCATATACATGTATGAAATAAAGGGGGTTTGTACTTACCTCAAGGACAACTCACACCAAACTCCTCTTCCAAGAATCCACAACACTTGGATTAAGGCAACTCAACCCTCTTCAAAATCTAAACCAAAGGAATGATACACATAAGATAATAAGACTAAGAACCAACTAGGGCAAACTCTACACATGACACGCTCAACAACACGGGTGTGTCCCTGACCGTGCCCTAATTCCACAACACAGAAACTTTGACACGCTCAGAACCACGGGCGTGTCACTGGACGTGTAATACCTTCTGTCTCACAGAAACATTGACACGTCCAACAACACGAGCGTGCTCATGGTCGTGTCAATTCTCCAACATCACAGTAGCTATGACACGCTCAGTGACATGGGCGTGTCACTGCTCGTGTCACCCATCCAAGAACACAGACCCATTGACACGCCTAAAAACCTGACCATGTTCATGGGTGTGTCAGGCCAAAAATGCAGATTCCGGCCACAACAACACTACACACAACAAATCACTTCCTTCCACCATTTTCCACTTCAACCAAACTTAATTTAACACTCCCAAAAACCAAAACAAACTTACAAAAATACCAAATCAACTCAACACATACATCAAACACAAATCATAATCATCACCACAAACTCCAAAACACAACCACAACACCTTCACTTCCAACAAACTTACTCTTTCCTTCAATCCAACCCCAAAATCCAAAATCACTTGAACCAAACACTCTTAAACACACACACAATCAAACAAACACATAACAACCCCAATCTTAACTCACAAACTCAAAGAAATCAAAGAATCAAGTGGAAAACTTACCAAGGATGAAGAAGCTCTTAAATTTCCAACTTGAATACTTGAATACTTCCTTCAATCTTGAGTATGAAAGATCAAATCTCTCTCTTGCTCTCTTGCTAGGGAGTGCCTACCAAAACAAAGAAAAGAAAAGGAAAGGAAATGAAGGCACACGCAGAAGAAAGAAAGAAAGAAGAAAGGAAGGAAAATAAAGTCAAACACTCATCCTTCTCTTTCCTCAAAACCCTCTCCTCCAAGCATTTAATATTAAAATACTCTAAATATCTCCATCCACTTTCATTCACTCAAATCCCACTTAATTAACTTAATTAATTTAAAATCATTAACTAATCATCTTTTGACTTCACATTTGACTTGTATATGTTGTATATATCACTATTTATACAACTTATACACTCTCTCTTCACTTCCTTTCTTTTTCCCATTAAGCACATATACAATTAATCCAATTACAACAATTATTATACAAAACTTCTAGGGCATATTTTGGGATATTACAGTGAATTTTTAAGTGTGGGGTGCATTTTGTGTTTTAAGTTATCCTTGTTTAGGTTTAGTTAATGTTTTTCTTGTTTTTCTTTGAATAAATCAATTTTGGAAAGTTCAATTGTTATAAATTGTTGATTGATGACCTTTGAATTTTTGAAGCATGAATTTGATAATTGAGTAGAATTGGTGCTTATTGTCAATTTTGTTGGTTTTTCCTTGCATTACCTTTAAACTAGTGAGGAATTGAGCCACCAACTTATTATTCTTTGTGTGGAAAAACATCTTTGATTGATGACCTGCTAGAACTTGCTTTGATATACATTTTAAGACTACATAAAAATTTCAATTTAGCATCAAGATGATTAAGGAATTAGGTGAACCCACTTTGGCTTAAAAAAGACCAACCCTAATTTTAACTTTATTTAGCCAATTTTGAGCCTATTTCATTTTTCCTTTTCTTTCTTTTTCACAACATCATTAGCTTGAACCTTGTTGTTTTAACTCTTACCCTTTCATTAGGTCAAGAGCATTTTAAGAACGTTTATGACCAAATGTTGTGTCGAATTAAGTGTGGGGTTGATTTTAGTAGGTATAAGATTGCAAAGCATAAAAAAAATAATCAAAATCAAATAAAAAGAAGAAAAGTAAGAATAATTGTTGTTATTGTTGAAAGGGTTGAAATATGTTACAAGATGTAATAAGTGAGTTCCCTTGAAAAGTTCTGTAAATGTCAAGGTAGATAAGAGGAAGGTGTTTTGGAACCGTTGGGTGATACATATGATCGGTTACTTCATTCCTGAAGTGCTCTTGAACTTAATGATTAAGCTCACATTTTCTAAATGTCATACCTCTACCTTAACCCCATTACAACCCAATAAAAGACCTTTTGATTGATGCTAGATTGTAATTAAGTAGTGGAGGTTTGATAGATAAGCAAGTCTATGGCAATAATCTTTCATTGATTGTTATTAGTGTAAACACCACCTTGATCAAACACTTTCTAAGAGTTGGTGAGGGAGTGACAACATAGGTTATGCATGGAAAGCCATTTAATTGCATTGGTATCGATTTTGTTTGATTTAATATTGATTGCGGATTTAAGGATAGGGAAGTCTTGATGCAATTTTTATAACTCTTGAACTTGACAAAATTTTTATGTTTAGTTTATTTTGAGTTTAGCCTTGCTTGGGGACAAGCAATGATTTAAGTGTGGGGTATTTGATAAGAGTATTTTTATACTTGTTTTTAGTATGATTTCTATGTGTTTTTAGTTAATGTTTTATTTGATTTTGGTTTAAAGTTTGTTTTAAGTGTTTGTTTTAGGTCAAAGTGCAAAAACTCCCTTGGATGATCAAAATAATGAAGAAAGAGCATGAATCAAGCAAGACATGGCCAAGCCAAAGCAAGCTTGGCCGTGTCCCTCAAAATTACTTCAAGGCAGTAGATGACAAGCCCAAGAGACACGGCCAAGCCTTTGGCCGTGTCTCACCCAAAGAGCAAAAATCAAAGAGACCAAGAAAGGAAAGAAAATTTGGCAGAAGAAGACACTGGCAAGTGAAACGGCCAAGCTAGTGGCCGTGTCACATGACACGGCCACAAGCTTGGCCGTGTCCCATCCAAGCCAAAGAACCAAGAAAGGAAAGAAATGAACCAGAAGCCAACACGCTCTGGTGACACGCCCAAGCCAGTGGTCGTGTCACATGACACAGCCACAAGCTTGGCTGTGTCACCCTTGGAAACAAAGAAAGCAAGTTGACGAAGCTAGAAGCAGAAAGTGACACACCCACATGACAAAACCAAGCCACTGGCCGTGTCACATGACACGGCCAGGAGCTTGGCCGTGGCACCTAAAAGAAAACAAGGAAAGAAAGAGCAGAAGGTGACACGGCCAGCAAGCTTGGCCGTGTCACCTAGGGCAACTTTGAAATGTTCTAATTTTTCTGCAAACAAGTGGGGAACAAAGACTATTTTTAGTCAAAAGTAATATTAGACAAAAGAAAAGCTTGCCTAATTTGAGGAAAAGAAAGATTGAACAAAGTGAGTTGGAAGTGAGTTGGAAGCATGACTTGAGCTTTGGAGGGAAATAAAAAGAGAAGAAGAGGGAGTTTTTAGGGGCCTCTGGAGCTTGAAACGTGAGAGCTGGAACAAGGGAGAAGGAGCCAACAACTAAAGCAAAGAGGAGGGTTTTGAGCTGAGTTTGAAGAAGGAGATACATCTTGTACAAGCCCTAAACCAAGAATCAAGGATTGAAGTGAAGAAATACAAATTATTCGCCATGGATTGTTTGGTTTTTTTTTACTCATTTATCTTGCTCTATTTTTCTGGTTCTGAACATAAACTAATTTCTTCTCTATCTAGATATTGATGAACCCTAGCTTATTTGTATGGATTGAATAATTATATTTAGTTGAATCATTTGATTGAGTTGTTTTATTTTTATGATGCTTAATGATTTATTTCCAATTGATAATAGAATGCTTATTGATTGGTTGCAATTTTCATATTATTGACTTGAGAAAGCTTGATATGAATTGATTACTCATAAGGGTTGAGGATTGATTGGGGTGCTAGAGATAGACTTACAAGATCCTTTGGTTTATAGTTCCTTGTTCTTAATGCATGATCTATTTAATTGTGTTTGAGAAGAGATTTCGGCACTCTACTTAGCGATTAGGGATTAATTCACTCAAGAGAGGTTTTAGTCTAATTTAGAGGAATGCCAACTCAACTCTATTGAATGATTTAACTGAATTGATTGTTCATAAATATCATTGAGGATAGGAGGATTCAATATCTGGATAGTATTATTATCATCAATCCTATTTGCATAACATTTAATTTCCCCTTACTTCCAGTTATTAAATTAGTTATTTTTAATTACAAAGCATTACATAATTATTAATTTGCTAAACAACGGTTAAGGTTTGCACTAGTACTTGGCCTTGTCCCCAGTGGAACGATAACTCACTCACTACTATATTACTTGGGCGACCCGTGCACTTGCGGTATTAGTATAGGTCTAGGCGCGACGCACCATGCAAACATGTCCAATTCATCCAAAGTTTGTACTTACCTCTCAAAATAACCAAAAGCAAGCTTAAACACCACCTTCAATCTTCTCTTCCAACTTGCCCTTCAACATTTGGATTGGGAAAATCAATTCTTCTTAATGCCTATACCAAATGTGATCATAAATAATCATTTAGTATTACATTCTAAGGCATTTTCAATCTTAAATCATAATTAAACATCATTCAAACAAAAATTTCAAAGTTAAGGCTAACATCACTTTAACTTTGGAATACCATACTAGGCCATTTAATTTGGTATTTTAAGTTTATTTATATTATTAAAACTATATTTTAACATGTTTAAAACAATTATATTACAAAAACACACACTTATGACCAAAATCCTAAAATGGCACAACCTTCCCCCATTGAAAGTTTTCCATTCAAACTCAATCCAATTATCATTTCAAGCTTATATTCATCACTTTTATTACTAAAGAACAAGATTTAACCAATAAAATCAAACAATTCAACAACTTTGAAAATTCACTTTTCCAAAATCCTAAATCACCACTTCCATTCTCAAACTCCAATCAAACTCAACCAAATTCAATATTTGACTTTAAAATAATTGTTTATACATCAAAACAAACTCATTTAGAATCAATTTGCACAATTAAAATTACTGAATTCAAAAGTCCAAAAGTTATATAACCCTAAACTCTCTCTCTTCACCAATCCTTACCCAAACTCAACCATTTCTTTAATAAAACCTTAAAATCATTATTATTCATGTAAAATAACTTCATCCATACCCAAATAGACAATTAAATCTTATAATTTAAAAATCCCAAAAAACACATAATCACAATTTTCATAAAATCCAAAGAAAGAATTTGAAAATTTACTAATTTTTGTGAAAATCACCAAAAATCTACTTTGAACACTTGAAATACTTTAATTTGTGGAGTATGAAAGAAGCAAAATCCTTAGCTTGGCATCCATGGAGGTTCGGCTTGAATGGAAGAAGAAGAACAACAACAACAAAATCAATTTTCTCTTTCTTTCCACTTTCATTTTAAACCATAATAATTTAATAATTCATTATTTATTTATTTATTTATTTAAAAATCCAAAAATACATCTTCCATTCAAAAGTAAATTATTTTTGAATTATTTTAATAATTTTAAATTTTTAAATTTTATTTATAAAAATGCCATTGGACTTTGACTTTAACTTTTAAAAATTTGACTTTTGTTGACTTTGTATATGTTATATATATTTTGCATATATATCACATATATATTTCACTTTTCCATTTAAAAACCCTTCATTTTTTTATTTAAAATTATTTATTTAATTTATTCAATTAAATTTTAATTTATTTTATTAAATTTCCAAAAATTAAGAATATTTAAAAATTTTGGATATTACATATATAACATATACACTTAAAAATATAAAAGAGAATAAGACAAAAATGTGAATAGTAAAAGAAGGGCAATTTAGTAAATATATTTTATAAAATTTAAAAATTAATAAAATAATTCAAAATAAAAATCCTTTTGAATGGAGGAGGAATATTGGTATTTTAAAATAAATAAATAAATAAATAATTAAAATAATAAACATTATATACATATGGTCTTGAGTGAAGAAAGCGAAAAATCAAAAGAAAAACTAAATCATCTTCTTCCTCCCTTCTCTCTTGCTAGGCCGAACCTCCATGGCCATGGGTGGATGAATTTTTCTTCATCAAAATACTAACTTTGGCAATGTTTTTCAAGAATTAATTAGAGTTTTGGTGGATTTCCAGCAAGTTAGTAAGTTTCCTTTCCTAATTTTTGAGTTTTAATGAAAAGTATGAATATGTGAAATATGAAGATTTAATTGGGCATGTTATAATTGTTGGAATTGATGTGTATGATGTTATTTTTGTGATATAACAAAGATTCTATAGTTAAATGATGGTTTGATCAAGTTTAGATGGATGTTGGGATTGAATTAATGGTTTTGAAAAGTATTCTTAAAGTATGGATGTTTATTTATTTTATTGTATAAATCATGTTATAAAATGATTTAAATGATGGAAATAAGTTTAGATTAATATTTGGAATGGGTTGGAATGAAGAATTAGAATTGAAGAAGCTTAAGGCATATTTTAGGGTTTTGAAAGGAATGTTTCTAAATTGAGTTTAATTGCTTAAAGTGTCTTAAAATATGATGTTATTGACATATTTGAGCTGAAAACTCAATTTGGAATTGATTGAATTGTACTTCTAATATTAAAGTGCATAGGGCTAAGAAAGGGGAAAATTTGGAATGTGTTTTAATTTATGTCCTATGTTTTAAGGACCTTAAAACATGATTCTAATGTATGGTATACCTTCACATTTTGAATAGGCGCCGAGTAAATAGTCATTGAACCAACCTTGCAGCAAAAGGTGATAAGAAATTTTGAAGTAAAGTGAAGCTTTGTCTCACTGTTGTGTATTAAAGAGATATGTACATAATTTGGCATTTAATAATATTGATTGCATTATTTTTAGTCATAACACATTGAATATGAAAAATGTGTTATGATACTTGATTAATAATGTGTATGTATGTGTGGCCTTATTTGAAGTAACATTGCTTGTTTTGAACTAATATTGTATGATGTGACCATTAAAAATGAATAAAAGATATGATATGTAAAAAATGAAAAAGTGCAAATATTGCACTAGGATGTAAAATAAGTTACATTTATAATGTATGAGGAAATAATGTTGATTATAAGTAGTAGATAATGAAATATGATTGCATGTTGCCTTATATATAGTCTGATTCCAGAATATTATTGTTGGATTGTATGACGCCTTCGGGCGAGACACATCGGTGTCACTGATAGCATGCCGCCTTCGGGTGAGATACACTGGTGTCACTGATAGCATGATGCCTTCGAGTAAAACACACTGGTGTCATGAATAAATGAGATAGCCCAAAATAGTAGTTCTAGAATTAGAATAATATATAGGGTTATATGGGCCCATTGCACATGTATGGTTGATTGGCTTGTTAATAAATTGTATGTATATATATTGCTTGACATTGAAACATAATGTATGTTATGATATCACATATATAACATCATTCTCTGTTCTTTTATACCAAATTATGTACTACTGAGCAATATGCTTAGCACGTTTGAAATTTATCGTGCATGTGACAGGGTTGATTCGGAGATTCCGGATAGTGCTGCTAGACCACACCAAGTCTAGGTTATAGTGGTTATTTTGGAGATTGTTGAGCTGTCACGGACAATAGCCATTGCATCTTATGTAAATATTTTAAACTTTGTTTTTGATATTTTGTGAAGTATGTACATTATATCTATAAATGTGGACATGATGTAAATTATAAAAATTCTTCATTTAGGTTAAATGTTGGTAGTTGAAAATGAGATATATGTATATGTTAATGTCTAAAAATATTTGAATGTTTTTCTAAAATATTGGTTGATTTGGGCCGTTAGTCCATTTTTGAGAAATTGATGTATTAAAAGGATATTTTGGAGCGTATTGCATTACAGGTTATGTAAATTGAAATTTTAGAATTATCCAAAATATAGATAAAACTCTAGCGAATTTTTCTCGGAGATTTTTAATGTAAAATATGTAGTTTTATTTTTTAAAAAACATTAATCTATTTTTTTATTTGTCCTTTAAGTATGTTATGATTTTGTAAAAATGTTTGTAAAAATGGAATGTTTGTAAAAATGGAATGTGAAAATCTCATATTGTATATACATATTTTACATATACTGTTGTATGTGTATAATGCGAATATATGGTATAAGGGTATTATAATTTGGTAGCACAATTACTCTATTTTTTATCTTAGGCAGTCAAATTGAATTAAACTAACACTTGTATCAAGTTACATTTTTCAGAAAATTATTTTTTTGAAGAATCCTTGAAAAGTCTGATCGGACCACTACGAAGCCTGACTGGACTCTTCATGTCCAAATGAGCAAAAATATACAGAAGATTTCACGGTGGAGAGTACTCCCAAAATCTCACCGTACCACCTTAAGTCCGACCAAACCATGTAGCATTCTGACTGGACTACTGTATGAGAAAAGAGGCAATTCACACAGAAGGTTTCACGGTCAGAAGTACTCTCAATTTTTAAGAGTACCAAATAAGTCTGACTAGACCTTAAGAAATTTCGACCGGACCTTTGAGGCAGATTTTCACCAAATTATCCAGTGAAGTTCTTAACCAAGAGTACATCCAAAAATTGAACGAAACAAGGATACTCCGACTAGACCAGATTCAAGTCTGATCAGACTATTTAAAAATTAATCAAGTCAGAAGTCATTGCATCTTCACTCAATAAGTGGAAGTCACGTGGACCAACCTTTGGAAGAGCATTAAGCAGAACTTCAAATATTATGATCAGACCTTGAGTATCCCGATCGACATTACCAAATTCCAATCGGACCAAGTCAAGTCCAACCGTGAAATTGCTCTAGCAAAAAAATTAGTAGAAGACAAGAATCAAACATGTTAGACCCAAATTCAAACGGCTATTTCATGTTTGGAAGGCTATAAATACCATAAGTAACTTCATTTTTAGGTAAGATTGTGATTGTAATAGCCTACTTTAACATCTTTCCTTTCTTTTGCATCAAAATTATATTTGTATTAATTGAGTATTGGGTGTGAGCATTAAATACTATTATAAGTTTGAGTGTGAGTTTGGAAACACTTAGGTTGTGAGAGTGAGCCTGGGAAAACTCTTGTAAGGGTTGTGAGGATTGATCTCAAACCATTGTATTAGTTTGGTGTGAGCTAGAGAAAACACCAAGTTAGAGTTAAGCTTATAAAAATTCAAAGCTAGTGGAACCTTAACAAGTTGTCCAGGAAGTGGATGTAGGATCAAGGTAAATCTGAACAACTATAAATCTTTGTGTTCTTTATTCTATTCTCTACTCAATCTTCTTCTACATCTTCTACATTTCTTGTTTGTCAATTTTTGAATTTACCATCACCTTTCAAACCAACCAATTCAACCCCCCTCTTGTTGCTATCTTAGAACAACAATCGGTATTAGAGCTTGTAAATTTCTTAAACTTAATTGTGAAATTTGATCCAAAATGGCAACCTCCTCTTCATCTACCTCAACCTCTCACTGAAATCTCAACTCTCTTCGTAGACTCTACTTTGATGGAATGGATTTTATTGGTTAAAGTTTGCTCTCAAGATTTTTCTATCAACTTCATCTTGATCATATATCTTACCATATTTCTTTAACTCGTTGAAGATGGCAAGAAAGCGATTCATCATGTCAGTGATATTTTCATTGGGCTTCATCTTGAATAGCTCATACTCATGTATATATATTTACTTCTTGGTGAGCCTCACTTGGATAGTACCCTCATGATTGTTCTCAAGAGTTTTTCAAATGCAATGAGCACAAGTGAGATGTTGGATTCTCCCACCTTCTTCTCTTGAAATAGAATTCATCAAGATGGAGGTTGCCCTATAGTTTTTGATTCCTATTTGAATCAATATTTTTGAATCAAAAACTATAGGGCAACCTCCATCTTGATGAATTCTATTTCAAGAGAAGAAGGTGGGAGAATCCAACATCTCACTTGTGCTCATTGCATTTGAAAAACTCTTGAGAACAATCATGAGGGTACTATCCAAGTGAGGCTCACCAAGAAGTAAATATATATACATGAGTATGAGCTATTCAAGATGAAGCCCAATGAAAATATCACTGACATGATGAATCACTTTCTTGCCATCTTCAACGAGTTAAAGAAATATGGTAAGATATATGATCAAGATGAAGTTGATAGAAAAATCTTGAGAGCACTTAGAGCAAAAAAAAACTTTGAATCTAAAGTTTCTTCAATTGAAGAAGCTCGTGATCTTAGATCTTTAGGAACTGATGAACTTATCGAAAAACTACTCACTTTCGAATTGCACATCAAAAAAGAAGAAGAGCAAGATGAAAAGGAAAAGAGGAAAGCAATAGCTCTTAAGGCAATCAAAGAAGTTGAGAGCTCAAGTAATGAAGATAGTGATGATGATGAAGAAATGGGAATGTTTTCAAAAAGAATGAATGATTGGAAGAGAAAGAGAAGATTGCGAGCTAACAAAGGTACATTTTCTAAATCTTCCTTCAAAGATAAAGATAAAAAGAATAAGGTGAAATGTTATGAATGTGGCAACTCCGTTCATAAAAAATTGGATTGCTTCAAATTGAAGAATAAGAAGAAGTGGGATAAGAAAAAGAAAAAATCACTCAAAGCTACATGGGATGATTCTTCCTTAAGTGATGAAGAAGAAGAAGACGAGGAAGAAATTGCAAATCTATGTCTCATGGCTATCTCATGGCTATTAAGGATGACTCCAATGGGATAGGTACTCAATCCTTGAATTTAATTGCATATGATAATGATGTTGATGATGCTTTAGATGATAGTGATTTAATTGAACATATGAACTTTAGAGTAGAAAAGTATTATTCTAAAATGAAATTTTATAAGGATAAATGTTCTAATCTAGAAAAAGATTTTATGTGCTTAAAAAATTCTACACTTGAATTAAAGACTTCAAATGAACAATTATTGAAATCAATTGATGAAATGAATAAAAAATCACATAGCTTAGAAAATATAATCAAGGAAAATTAAATTTTGAAGGATGAACTAAAAGAACTAAAAGGATCAATTTCAAAATTTCATAAGGGAAAAAAGGCATTGGACACATTGATAGATAATCAAAGGTTATCCTCCTTGAAATATGGTTTAGGATCCAATGGCTTGTCCAATACTACATCTAGTATACCAACATTTGTAAAAGCATCTACAACTCAAACATCTAGTGTTGAAGTTGTAAAGAACACCAATGCACAAACCAAACCTAAAAATCCTAAAAGGATTACATTAGGTTCACAAGACTCTAGAATTAAAGTTCCAAGAGCAAATCATGAATTTATGTATACTAGACATATATATAAACACAAAAATGCATAAAAACATGTTCACACTTGCAATTATGTGCATGCCTCATTGAATTTTAATGAGAAAGTGCATAAGTATAGAACATTGTAAGGACCCAACTTTATTTGGGTACCTAAAAGAAGATGAACATTACTGTTATATAGGTATGCCTAAAATCTACTATCAATTAAAGCACTTGGCTTGTGGATAGTAGATGCTCAAGACATATGACAGGGAATGCAAAGCTTTTCACAACACTCACTTACAAGCGTGGAGGTAATGTTACTTTTGGAAACAATGTTAAAGGTAAAATCATTGGCATTGGCTCTATTGGAATGCTTGGTAAGAACTTAATTGAAAATGTGTGGCTTATTGATGGATTGAAGCATAATTTGCTTAGTGTAAGTCAACTTTGTGATAAGGGATATGATGTAAGTTTTGATTCCAAAGGATATCAACTCAAATGGTGAAATTGTATTCGAAGGAGTTAGAATTGGCAATATAAAAGGATCATCCAAAAGAACTCATCATTGGTGAAACATCAAAGGGAGTATCTACTATATCTAAACTTAAATACTTAGATGTTAATGTTGCCTTTGTTTCTCAAATTGAGCCAATGACCATTGATGGGGCTCTTAGTGATGAAAATTGGGTGATTGCTATGTAAGATGAACTCAACCAATTTGAGAGAAATAATGGGTGGAAACTTATTCCTAGATCTAAAGTCCATCCAATTATAGGATGTGAATGGGTATATAGGAATAAGCTTGATGGAAATGGTCTCATTGCTAGAAATAAAGCTAGATTGCTAGCCAAAGAGTATAACAAGAGAAAGAAATAGATTATGATAAGACATTTGCCCCCATCGCTAGATTAGAAGCAATTAGAATTCTACTTGCATTTGCATGTCACATGAATTTTAAAATTTTTCAAATAGATGATAAGAGTGCATTTCTAAATGGGTTTATTAATGAGAAAGTTTATGTTGAATAACCTCCCAATTTTGAAAATTATAAACTTCCAAATCACTTTTTTAAACTTACCAAAGTACTATATGGATTGAAACAAGCTCCAAGAGCTTGGTATGATAGACTTAGTGCATATTTTCTTAAAAATAGTTTTTCAAAAGGTAAAGTTGACACAACCCTTTTTGTTAAAAAGAATAAGCATAACATTTTAATTGTACAAATTTATGTTGATGACATTATATTTGTTACTACTAATAAATCTTTGTGTAAGGAATTTACTTCTTGTATGACTAGGAAATTTGAAATGAGCATGATGGATGAACTCAAATTCTTCCTTGGACTACAAATCAAGCAATGCAAAGATGAGATCTTCATTAACCAATCCAAGTACGTAAAGGAACTCCTCAAGGTATTTGGAATCGATGGTTGTAAGACTAGCAAGACGCCCATTAGCACATCCTTGAAACTTGACAAAGATAAAAGTGGTAAGGTGTTAGATAAGAAGAAATATTGAGGTATTATCGAATCACTACTTTACTTTATCACGTCTAGACCCGATATAATGTATAGTGTATGTTTATGTGCTAGATTTCAATCATGCCCTAAAGAATCACATTTGAATGCCACTAAAAGAATTTTGAAATACTTGAATGGCACATTGCATTTAGGACTTTGGTATCCTAAAAACACATCATTTGACATTTTACATTTTTTGAATGTCGATTATGCTGGTAATCTTTTGGATAGAAAAAGCACGACCGGGGCATATCATTTTCTTGGCGAATGTCTAGTTTCTTTTTTTAGCAAGAAATAAGTGTTGGTTGCTTTGTCTACCGCAAAAGCCGAATATGTTACTACTTATTTTTGTTATACTCAAGTTCTGTGGATGAAACAACAATTATTTGATTATGGAAAGACTTTTGATAACATTCCTATTAAATGTGATAACATTAGTGCCATTAATCTATCTAAAAACCCAATTCAACATTCTAGGTCAAAACATATAGATATTAGGCACCATTTCTTCAAAGATAATGTTTTAAACCAAAATGTTGTCTTAGAATTCATTGATACACAAAACCAATATGCTGACATATTCACAAAATCCATAAATAAAGAAAGAACGAACTTCATAAAACAACATTTAGTAATGATGGATGAAAGTACCATATCATAGGCTTAGAATTGGTTGAAAACTTATTTTACTTCATGAAAATTTCCTATTAATATCTATTTTTGATCAAACATTTGTATCTTTAATTAAAAACATTATTTTCTCCCAAAATTTTTGATTTTTGAATGTTTTCCGATCGGACGAACTAGAAGTCCGACCGTACTTATTTGAAAATTCTTGACTTCAAATTTTTCATAAATATATGACCATGCTCTCTATGATACTATCAGTATTTTTCAAAATTTTATGATCGTTGTGCTTAAAATCAACATCCCGTTCGGTCTTTATATAGTCTGACCGGACTTTTTATATTTTTCAAATTTCATCGTCGGACTTTTTGAAGTCCGACTGGACTTTCCGTCTGAATTCAAAAATTTATAGCCGTTGGAACTCAATCAAAACATGTAAATCTTGTCTCCAACATCTATAAATGCATATTTTTCATCTTAAACACTATAAATACCCTCTAATATCAGTATTTATATCTTTTTATCAAACTCTAAACACTTAAACACTCAAAATCTCTGAAAACATATTCTTTTCTTTATCTACTTTCTTATTCCAAACTCATAGATCCTAAACAACACAAGAAAAAGGCTTCAAGAGTTGAGAAAGAAAAGGATATTGTTGCCCCTTCTCAACAAGAAGAACCTCCTAGAAGAAGCCACAAGATAAGATTTAGAGATGAAGAAGAGAGGCAAAGGTATACAATTCTAAAAGATAAAACCATAGAAGCAAACCGTCTCTTCTCTACCCTCACTCTCGAGACCTTAGGAATTAAAAATGACATTAGGGGTTGTCTTAGAGCCTTGGGTTGGGAGACATTTATTTTCTTAGAACATGATGACCTTGGTTAGGAGATCTTGACTAAAGAGTTTCTCATTACTTTGTTTACTAGTAAGAAAAGTACTAACCCTTTAGGCTATTATGGGATATCTTCTAGGTTATTCAATCAAGAGTATGGCCTCACTCTTGAAGATTTTTCATCCATTTATGGTTTTCAATTAGAAGGTATTTCTCATATCACAAACACCATTCTCCCTTTGGAAAGACAAAAGGAGTTTTGGATAGAAATTTCCATCAAAACCACTCTCCACAAACAATCTAATGCTAAAAATCTTAGGACCCTCACCTATTGGATGTTGCATAGATTATCACTTACACTATTAGTGCTAGGGGAGAGAGTAATGAGAAAGTTACCTAAAAGGATCTACTCTTTCTTTTTTGCTTGATTAGAGGTCAACCAATCCAAATGGAAAAATTCCTTATTGACACTTTTTTACATATTAGGAAAATAAAATCAGGGCTTATTCCTCTCTCTTCACAAGTTACACAAATAGCCAAATATGTTGGTGTACTTACACCAATAAATAAAGCAACTCTCTCCAATCCTCTAGATCCCACCACAAAATCCATAAACATAACCTATATTAAACATGCCAAATGTATTAGGAATGATGATGGGAACTATATCTACCTCTTAAGAGTATTAGGTGTTAGGGCTCAACAAAGAAAGAGACCAAGGATTGTAGAGTAAGGTGAAGAGACTTTCCAAATGAAATTTCCTAGAACTACCACTCCATGACCTTAATCTTCTATCCTCTAACTTCTTCAAGATAAATATGGACAAATGAGCTCCCAAAGATTAAAAATTGAGAGCCTTATAAACCAAATTTCTCATCTTCATCTTGATGTTCAAACAATCCAAGAAGCATTGGGATTGCTAAAGTGCTTTGAGGATGAACCAAGATTGTCTCCCTCCATCCATGGCTCCTATCCTCAAGAAGAAGAAGGAGAAGTTGCTACCTCTCAACCAAGGAATGAAGAGCAAGGGGGACATGAAGAAGAGGAAGGAGATGAAGAAGAAGAGGGAGATGAAGAAGAAGGAGAGGATGAAGAAAGTGACAATGATGTTTAGGCTTTAGTTTCTTGATTGTTTATGCTTTAGTTTCTTGACTGTTTGTTATTTCATTATACTCATGTTACGTTTGTTATTTTTCAATGTTGCTTTTATACTTGATTTAGAATTAATGAAATTAACTTTGCATTTAATAACATTTTATTTTTACGTAATTCTTTTTGACTTTGTCAAAGGGGGAGAATTCTCTTCAAATTGAATTGGAAAAATCAAAAAATGACATTAAAAATAACCAATTTGCATGAAGCATTTATTAAAGGGGTGCAAATTTACATAAATTACATTTACACAATTTTTGAACACCCTAAATTCAATTTAATTGCCAAAGTAAAAAAGGGGGAGATTGTTAGCACAATTACTCTATTTTTAATCTAAGGAAATCAAATTGAATTAAACTAACACTTGTATCAAGTTACATTTTATAGGAAGTTCTTTTTTTAAAGAATCCTTGAAAATTCCGATTGGACCACTAAGAAGCTCGACCGGATCCTTCATGTCTAAATGAGCAAAAACTCACAGAATGTTTCATGGTGGAGAGTACTCCTAAAATCTCACTGTACCACCTTAAGTCTGATCAAACCATGCGGCATTTTGATCGAACTACTGGATGAAAAAAGAGGCAATTCACACAAAAGGCTTCACGGTCAGAAGTACTCCTAATTTCTCAGATTACCAAATAAGTCTGACCAAACCTTTGAAGCATATTTTCTCCAAATTATCCAGGGAAGTTCCCGACCAAGAGTACTCCCAAAAATTGAACAAACTAAGGATAGTCCAACCGGACCAGATTCAAGTCGACCAGACTATTTAAAAATTACTCAAGTTAGAAGTTGTTGCATTTTCACTTAATAAGTGGAAGCCACGTGAACCAACCGTTGGAAGAACATTGAGAAAAATTTTAAATATTACGACTAGACCTTGAGTATCCCGATTGACATTACCAAATTTTGATAAGACCAAGTCAAGTTCGACCATGAAATTGCTCTGTCAAAGAAATTAGTGGAAGACAAGAATCAAACATGTTGGACCTAACTTCAAATGGCTATTTAATGTCTTGAAGGCTATAACTACCATAATTAACTTCATTTTTAGGTAAGATCATAACTGTAATAGCCTACTTTAACATCTTTCTTTTCTTTGCCTCAAAATTATATTTATATTGATTGAGTATTTGGTGTGAGCATTAAACACCATTATAAGTTTGAGTGTGAGCTTGGACACACTTAGGTTGTGAGAGTGAGCCTGGGAAAACTCTTGTAAGGGTTGTGAGGATTGATCTCAAACCATTACACTAGTTTGGTTTGAGCTAGAGAAAACACCAAGTTAGAGTTAAGCTTGTAAAAACTCAAACTTAGTAGAACCTTAACAAGCTGTTAAGGAAGTGGATGTAGAATCAAGGTAACTCCAAACCACTATAAATTTTTGTGTTCTTTGTTCTATTCTCTACTCAATCTTCTTCTACATCTTCTACATTTCTTGTTTGTGAATTTTTGAATTTGTCATCACCTTTCAAACCAACAAATTCACCACTCTCTTGGTTGTTATCTTGGGACAACACAATTGTTATTGCCTTTGCCTTCTGATTGAACCTATATTTATATGAGAAAATTAGGTAAAATCGATTCTAAAATTCTTAATTTTCCTAAACACTATCTTTTAACCGATTACAATTTGAATTAGAAGCCAATTCAAACTGAATCCAGATGCAGTTAGGCCTAAAATTCCAAACTAAAAATCGAGATTGAAGACCCATGGTGAATTGGCTAGCCTAATTCGTCGTGGGCTATTTCCATGGAGAATTGGCCAAGCCAATTTGCCATGGGCAATTACCATGGTGAATTGGTTTTCACCATGGGCTAGCCTAGTGGCAAATCAGCTAAGCCAGTTTGTCAAGATTTAATGTTCTAGGCTCAGACCGGCTTGGTTTGGGATTTTTTTTATTGAATCGAACATATTTTGGTCTTTAAATAATAAATCAGATTAGGTGTAGAGCTTTAAAATTGAGCTGACTTACTTTAGGCCTTTTAAAAACTGGACCGGCCTAATTTAAAGCTATAAACTAGGTTTAAACTTTTAAAATCGGATCGAACTTAGCTTGGCCTTCTTTAATTGGGATCGGACTAGCTTAGGGCCAACATTAAGGTTCTGCAATTCCTTTCTCAATTAAAACACCTCTAAACCTACCCTAACCTTTTCCTAATTATATTAGATGATTTTTTAACCCCTATAAATATCCTAGTTAGCTTCCATAACTTGTACATTAGATTTTAGATTAATTTTCTAGATTTTTAGGTTAGAATGGGCTTTGAAGAGAAAAGAGTTTTGTTCAAGGTCAATTCAAGTTCAAGAGTATCCCTACTTTCCAAAGTTTTATCTTTCTAATTTTTTTTCCTTTTTTTCTTATAGTTTCAATTTCAATTATGTCTTCTATCTTCTACCCTTTCTATTTATATTTTATTTCAATTATGAGTAACTAAAAATCTTATTAGGGTTAAACTTTTCTTATTTGAATTATCTATGGAGTAATTATTTAGTTTGATTTAATTTAAGTTTGCTTTTAATTATTTTATTGTCTTTGATCTTAATGCTTTGATTATCTGGCCAATAATTGACTGATCTAATGTGTAGTGCGATGGAGCGAGGGTGGAAGTACAATATTAGTTTAAGGAGGTAATAATCTTAGGTTAAGTTTGCTCCTAGAGATAGAGTAAACACTTAAGAGGTTGACACAAAAGTGGGTTACTCACAAATCTTAATGAGTTGACTTAATTTGCTCATGATCACGAGAGTAGACGCAAGGTTAAGTTCAATATTAGGTTTAGTACGCAAGAGAGACTAAGTCTTAATTTAAGAGAACCCAACCAATAATTAAGAGTAGATTAAAAATGAGTCAAGACCTTAGGAAATCCATAATTAATCAATAGGAATAGGTTTAACCCTAATACACAAAAGTATTAGATTTAATTTCAATTCACTTCGCTTTAGTTAATTTAGTTTTTAATTCAAATCAACTTACCATCCAAATAATATTTAGTTTAATTGTTTAGTACTTAGATTACCTTCCTCATGGGAATGATACTCTACTCACACTTTATTACTTGATTACAACCTATGCACTTCCAGTTAGCTAGGATAAGCCCTAACAAACATATAGTGTGCTGGATTTTTCTTTCCCTAAATAGCTTACCACTATTGTTCCTCAAATACACATTACTATGAACTAGGCAAAAGTTTAGGCCAACAAAGCTTTAGTGAATCAAATATCTAGTCTAGATGTGACCCTTCTTAATGATCTATATGAGAATTCATTTATGTCCTCACTATTATACCTCCAAGCCACTTATATCGATGCCTCAAAATAAGAAGCCTTATCCTAAAAAGTGGCTATTATAACTAAGCTATTCTCTAATATATGTTGATCTTCTTAGCTTAAGAATGATCTAAATGGGATGATTAAGGACTTCAAAAGTAAAAAGGATCAGTAAAAAGATGCCTACACATACATAATTAAGTATTCTGCTCTATTGTCTTGAAAGAAAAATGAATTCAATGCTATATGTCCAAAATTGTCTCTAAGTAGGACAAAGTTGATCAAACAATTAGTTTCTTTGTTAATAGGGAGACTAGTCAAATAGAAGATGTCCTTAAGTGTAATGGACATGCAACTGAAAGGAAACACAAAAGGGTTGGCATAGGGTGACCATAAGTATAGAGTAGCATTAAGGAAGTTGTGGTCTATATAAGGAAGCTATGGCCTTTTGAGAAAGTGGGGTATATTTTCCCAATCAAGTCAATTGCTCAACCTATGAAGGGCCAAGGATGGACTATTGGATGAAGTTCCTCAGTTGGGACTCTTTGAATACTCTCATACCCTTAGCAAAGTTAGCACTCTTTGGCATAAGCGATACAATCTTTGAGGATCAATCGCTAATAATAGCCATGTCTCCTAATTAACCATCACATTTTGATTCCATCTTGATAAGTGCCACCTCTTCCTTCATGCACCTACCACATTACTTTCATAGCTTTTAAAAAAAAAAGAGGCACTTGAGAAGAAGCCAATCTGCTCCTTTTTTGTACAATTCCCCTTCCTACAAGACATAGTTGTGAGCTTGGAGTTTGAATTTTTGAGGTGTTTGACATCCCAAGTTAGCTAAATTTCTCTTGAGCACATCTTCCAGTTATTTTGACATTTGTATTAAAGAGTTAAACCATATTCCTCTAAGAATGAGTGATGGGTGTTCCTTCCTCTACATTAGGATCAACTTCTAAGTTAGTTGCTTGGACACTTTCTATTTTTCTTCTCCTGGCACATGCATAAAGAAGACTATATTGAATTCATCTAGCAATTGTACCATGGTTATGTAATAAGGAGTTAGGGCAATGCTGGTGCATTTGTATTTGCTAGTCAACTACCTCAAGACCAACTGAGAATGAATAATTTCTAAGCCAATGAAGAGTGCCTCATACTTGGCCTGATTATTAGTACAATCAAAATTCAATTAGAATGAGAGCAGTCTTTGTCAATGCTAAAGATGTGATAACAACACCTACTCCAGCAGATGTTTCAATACTATGTCCATCAAATTTGATTGTCCATTAAGCAACCCCTCATGCAATTAGTTATCTTTCAAAGAGAGGAGTATTTTTGTGTATGACTCTTTAAGATCTGCACATAATAATAAGGTAACAGAAACTTGTGTCAAGGAATTCAATTTCATTCTTCCTAATTATTTTTTATGCCTAATATTTTGCTTGGAAGAAACGATATTGATGGAAATTCTAAAGAATATGCTGAAAAGGATTCCTTGGGTCCTTTTGACATTTTGAAGGTTGATGGCCTTGCAATTCAAACTAACAAGTATTATTCTAGTTCTTTTTTTTTAATATTTTTCATATTTTTACTCTAACTTATTTTTTTAGTAATTATGGTGTATTTTCATTTGTGTTCATTGAATTCTTTTTTCATTGAATGGCTTGCCTAAGGAGTTTAATGTTCAAAAAATGATGAATTCCTTGGAAAGATTAAAAAGATTAGCATAAGGAAAAAATAAAATATTAAACAAAAAAACTTAAATTTTGTAATGGAAAGAAGAATAGAAATCTGAAGGGGGTGTAGACCCTTAATTTTTTACCTAATCCGGTCCAATATGTTTTATTTAGTCCAAAAAGATTTTTGTTGTCTAATTGGTCCAAAATAATTTTAATTAAATAATTTTTGCTTTATTATCTAATTTTTATTAATAAAAAATAAAAATAAACAAATAAAAGTCAAAAAATAAAAATCATAGTAGGAAAAATCGACGACGAAAAAATCGTCGCGCGGGCCCGTGGGCATTTCGCCCGCAGAAGAATTCTGCTTGCGAAATAGCCCAGGCCATTTCGCACGCAGAATTTTTCTGCCTGCGAAATGGCCACGGGCCCGTTCCGCGCGTGCTGCCGCAGCCAACTGCGGTAGATTTTTTTCGCCAGCGTAATTTTTCCTGCGGTAATTTTTTCGGCAGCGCAATTTTTTCCGACGCAAATTTTTCGAAACCTAATTCAATTAGGTTTCGGTTTCTTTTTTTTATTAATATTACTTACCTTAACAAATTAGAAATAAACCACATCAAACCACTATAAATAAGGACCAAAAGCAATTTAAAAAGTGGAGACGAAATCCAACAGTAGCTTGGAAAAAGAAAATCCAAATCCATAAAGGAAAAAGCTTGAATTCAATTGATTTTAAAAGGAGCAGAAACACGATTTAAGAGATTAAAAAGGCAAAAAAGGCTGGTCTTTTGAGCTTGTTCATCCAAGAAGCAATTTTGCTGCAACTTACAAAAGAAGGTATGAAATTCTAATTTCTTTATTTTTTTTACACAGTAGCTAAAACTAGGAATTTGCTTCTTCTTCTTTTTTTCAAAATCTAAAATCTTAGAATTTTAAATTAGTTTTTCTAAAGTTAAAAGCTTTATTTCGTTGGTTTATTTTTCAAAAGGCTTAAAATTGTTATTTTTACTTCTTAAAAATCTTAAAACTCTAATTGAACATATTTTTCAACAAAACTAAGATTTAAATTTTGTTTCTTTTAAAATTTTAAAGAAGGTTCTATTTCATTCAAAAAGCCTTAAAAAACATCTTTTCTACTTATAAAAACTTTAATTTGTTTGTTTAAATTCATAAAACTTCATGAAATTATCAATTTGATTTCCAAATTCCTAAAAATTAATTCACCACCCGTGACCCTAAATTTTAAAAATACTAAACCCAAATTCAACTTCCAAAATTCAAAATAATGAACCCTAATCCTTTTAAAACTTTAAATCCTAATTTTTATGAACCCTAATCCTTTTAAAACATTAAAAACCATAAAACCATAAATAGATTAAATTTACACAATAGCTTAGAAACCCAATAACCGAAAATCATAAATCAAAGTATTTTAAAGTGTCTAAAACCCTAGTTTCATGATTTCACCATTCAAACCTCAATTTGTTTAATCAAGTGTCTTGCCAACCTTTTAAAAACATAAAATCTTTAATCTATTTTAATTCCATAAAAGTCACAGTAGCTTAAATTCATGAAATTTCCAAAACCTTAACACATGAGATAAAGAACCCTAAATGGAAATAGTAGCTATAATTTGGACTTTTTTATTTGCTTTATTCAATTCTATATTTGATTATGCTTTGATTTATTTTATATGCTTTAATTTATTTAATTTCAATACTTGATTTATTTTATTTATCATGGATGGATGTTTACTTTTTATTGATATTTAATACCTTTGATAAATGATTTATTTATGATGAATGATTATTTACTTTTATCAATTAATTTAGATTTCCAAAAGTTGTAAGAGGTATGTTTCCACTTGGTGGGTACCTCATTAGTTAAACATCATGTAATTTAATTTGCTTTTCTATTTGAGAACCTATGTAAAGGGCATGTTTCTACCTTTTGGTGGGTGTCCTATCTAGGCATGTGATGTAAGGACATGTTTCCATCCTTGGATGGGTGTCCATTTATTTGTTTTGCTTGGACCTTGCTTTGATTTTAATATATTGACGCTTTCTTTTAATTATTGTGTAACGACCCTCCCCGACCAGGTCGGCTGCCCGGCCCACTAGTGGCTTACGGCCCGGCCATTTCACCACCTGGGCACGGAGTCCGCAGGAGGCAAGCGATCGCTACAGTACTGGACAGCCCTCGCAGCCCACCCAGCAGGATTTGTTTATTTGGCTCCCTAAGGAGTCGCCTCCCTGGATCGAACCCCTGACCTCCCACTTAAGAGAGCCAGCGAGAACCATCCAGTACCATTTCTGCTAGTAGCAGAAATGGTACTGGATGGTTCTCGCTGGCTCTCTTAAGTGGGAGGTCAGGGGTTCGATCCAGGGAGGCGACTCCTTAGGGAGCCAAATAAACAAATCCTGCTGGGTGGGCCGCGAGGGCTGTCCAGTACTGTAGCGATCGCTTGCCTCCTGCGGACTCCGTGCCCAGGTGGTGAAAAGGCCGGGCCGTAAGCCACTAGTGGGCCGGGCAGCCGACCTGGTCGGGGAGGGTCGTTACATATTTTGTGTAATATGGATAATGTTGTTATATTTAAGAATTTTATAATATTAAGACCTGTAAAGGAGGCCGGTTCCAATGAACCAGGCGTTGTGGGGGTGCTGGGCCATTTCTCACCTTCCCCACACGTACCCAACTTTTCGAACCCATTAGGGGGTTGGGGATTCGAGTCATCCACCCCTTTATTTTTTCTGGGCCCGTCCGGGTGGCGACTTAGGTCCGTGTTCTCTAAGGTCCCTAGCCTAAACAGTGCCGAAGTCGCAAGAACCATTCCACCGGGAGTGGGGGCGAAAATCCCCGCTCACAGTGGCGACTACACTGGGGATAAGAGAAGTTGATTCCATTGGTCTTCATATTATTGTATTCTTTCTTATAATGATATTATCCATTGCATCATATTAGATTGCATCGTGTGCGTGAGTTAGGACGCCTATGTTACCCGTGTTATGTTATGTAAGGGATACAATACTTTCACTCAAGGTATGGAGATCGAGCATGGCATAACCACTAATAGCCTTGTACTGTTTGGTATATAATTGCTATGGGAACCTAAGCCTTTTTACCCAAAGACTAAAGCTCATGTAATTGGCCTAGTTACTTTCCTTAGGTTTTACCCCAAATGCATGTTGTTTGACTATGGTTAGTTTATCTTAGTCTAAATCATGGCTTATTTGGTTTGTTCTTTTTCTAATATGACCTAAATATCTTGTGAGCTCAAAATAAACATTTTCTTAAAAATTCAAAAGACCAAAACTATTTTCAAAATTTTTCAAGATGGTTTTTGGACATAAGACTTTTCTAAAAGCAAATCAAAAATTCTTTGGCCCAAGGCCCAAATACTAAGCCCAAAATCCATTTTTCTAAAATCTTTTTACAATGGGCTTAGAAATAAAATTACTTTTATCCAACCTTTTCTTACAAAGAGCTTGCAAAATATTTAGGTCAATTATGAAATACCAAAAATCAATTGTGGGCCTAGTTTACACTAAGAATAAATTAACCATGGGCTTGTTTTTGGCATGAATCATTAGTTACTTTTTCAAGTGAGAAATCTATCTATAATAAACCTCTTAATTTAATTTTAATCCAATATAGCATAAAAGCTACTATAGTTGGTTGAATGGATTAAAACCTAATTAATGGGAATTATCATGGATGGATTTCCACTTTCGAAAATATAACTATTGGTTGAAACGTCTGAGGGAATTATTCAAAAACAAGATGCCCCATGTTGGTATTCTGTTAACCCTATGCCTAGAAAAAGGGACTCGCCATTCGTGTGTGGATGTTATAAGGTTGGAAGAAACGTCCTATTTATCCTTATTTGTTGATCGTTTGTGCATACATGCATACATTTGCATCTCATATCATTGATCCTCTCTGGCTCACAGCCCTGGATTATGATAGTTCTAAAGCTTACAATAATCTGACCTACGCCATAGATAAAGTATCTAACAACGACTCAATCACTTGCTCACCTAAAATAATGGAGCCCGAACAAATTCAAAGGATGGTGGATGAGGCCCTCAATGCCAAGATGGAAGAAATAAAAGAGGCCATGGCAGAGACCATAAAGAATCAACTAGCTGCAATCTTAGAGAACCATGCCGAGGCGTCTACTAGCACTAAAAAACCAAAGGACAAAGGGAAGACCAAAGTTAGTGAAGTGGTTTTTGATGATGAAAAGGTGAACATTGATGATGATGATGATTGGGCTCAATACTACCAAGATATTCAGGAAAAGAAGAAAGAACCGAAGGCTGTTGAGAAGGCAACTATTGAAAAGACCGAGACATCCGATGTTGAAAAGATAATTGCTGATATAGAAAAGAAATTTAAGAAGAAGCTGAAAATCGAAGAGATGTCCGAGATTGACAAACTATTTGAACAAGATGATGAGGTCCCTTATAAGTTCAAGATGCCTTCCTTTGCTAAGTGCAATGGCACCGAAAACCCTCATCTACATGTGAAGTAGTATATCACTGCCATGCAATCTGCCCGAGCTACTAAGGCTCAAACCCTAAGGTACTTTATGCTCTCATTGGACCCTGTTGTCCAAGACTGGTTCAATACCTTAGATAAAGGAGCACAAAAGAGTTGAGATCTACTTTACAAAGTCTTCATCCAACAATATGGATATAATGTTGAGTTGAAAGTTACCTTAATGGAAGTGGAGTCCATTAGGCAAAGGCCGAATGAGAATTTTGTTGATTATGTCAAGAGATGAAGAAACAAGGCCGCTTTACTCAAGAAGAGGCCCGATGAATCCGATCAAATAAGGATGATTGTGAGAGGGGTGTTGCCCAATATCCATGAAAGGATGTCTCACACTCTTATAAGGGATTTCAAAGATCTTCTCCAAGCTGGTCTACAAATTGAAGAGTGGAAAAGAGAGAAGAATCGCTTTTCAATAAAGAGGAATGAGAAAGGGAATTACCAGTTCAAAAATCAAAGCACGCAAAAAGAAGTTGATGTTAATGTAACCAGTCAAGGAAATAAAGGATAATTTTCAAATCTGGGGAAGCCTCTATCTTGGGTTTTTAGCAAGCTGCAAAAGAAAGGGTTGTTAACCGTTAGCTCCCCGACCACTACGTAATCCACTGCCACCAAACTTCAATGCCGAGGCCTTCAGTCAATTTCATCAAATGCGAGGACATGAAACAGATAAATGTGCTCTTTTAAGGCATGAGATCCAAGATTTGATTGATAGTGGCAAGCTACCTAAGCCAGATAAGCCCAATACCAAGAACAACCCTTTGCCTAAGTTCGGAAGAGTACCTCCACCGGCAACCTTCATGGTGGAAAAAGGACTAGAAGAAGATTTTGTTTTATCATCCTTTCAAGATGGAAATATTGAAGATGTGAAGGGAAAAGAAGCTTAAACTCAACAAACTTTCCTTAGCTTGAATGTTGCTTTTCAATTTCACTTTCTTTAATATTTTGGAACTATTGTGTTTTTCAAATTTAAAGTTGCTTGAATAAATTACTTTCATTAAAATTTTTGTTGGCCTTTGTTCATTTTGGTGTTCAACCAATGAGGAATCTAGCTTGATAATTCATGAATTAATATATTTATGCATCATGACTTGAATGACTTTACTAGGTGAGGGAATGGCTCTATGGCATTGAGTTGTGTATGCTTACTTAAAGAGGGCTCCTGCATAATTATCTTTGTCTAGGTCCTAGTCAGTCTTAGAACATGCTTTGACAAACTTTTGAGGCGAAATTAAACTCTGCTTATTTAAGAGAGAAATGATCTAGGCATTGTTTGATTAGCCAACAACTAGTATCCACCCAATTAAATATCAATCCCTAGTTGTCCCTTTGAGCCTTCATAAAATTGTAGCTTTCTTTTCATTGGCATATAACCCCAACAACCTACCCTGAGCTGTTGTGATACTTTTGGCAAGTTTTACGATCACTAAGATGAAGAGGCAAGAAGATCAAAGAAAACAATGATTAGTCCAGATCATGAGGATAGTTGAAGTTCTCAAGACCATGAGGATAGTTGAAGTTCTCAAAACCCTAAGGGTAGATGAAGTTCTCAAGACCATAAGAGTAGTTGATGTTTTTAAGATCATAAGGGTAGTTGAAGTTTTTCTAATATCTCCAATATATCATGACAACATCAGAGTAATAAATGATTTATCCCTGTTAAAGAAGATTTATGTTACTCCACTCATCCATTATTGGAAGCCTAAGTTAGTATAAACAAGACAAAAAAAATAGAAGAAAAGAAAACAAGAGAAATGAGAGCAAAGGAAAAAAGAAGAAGAAAAGAAAAAAAAAGAGAAAGAAAAGAGAAAAAGAAAAAAAAACCCAAAATGGTTCAAAAAGCCAACTGAGTTCTCTTTTACCTAAGACAATGAAAGGCTTCCATTTGGTTTATAAGAACGGTTTGACTTGAATTGGTCTAACCCAACTAAAGATTCGATCAAAATCAAAGGAAAAGGAGAAAGACCATTCAGTTCTTAAAAGTTTTGTCCTACAAGGAAGAAGGACAAAATTATAAAATGCTCAAAGAAAGGGAGGAGTAAGAAAAATAAAAGGAAAGAAAAAGGAAAAGAAGAAAAGAAGCAAATTTGGGTCTTAAACTTTTTGCAAGGGCAAAGCCTGTCCTAACCAAGATCCAGATTAATGCCAAGAAGACAAAAAGAATTTAGAGTCTAGCAAGATTGCTCCCAGCTGCCTAAAGTTCAAATAAGAAATTTATAGTGTGAGGGTTTGTCCATAGTGTCACAACGACTCCAACTTACAAATGGCCTTCATTTAACCCGTGTCCCTTATAGACCCCATTTCAAGCCTATTAAAGACCTGTTGATCTCTCTTGGGAGGTAGAGTCTATTAGTGGAGATAGTTTGAATAAGCATGCATATGAGATAGACCATATTTAAACTCAATGAGACCTTTGGCCAAGTAATGTGTATGTGCTTATCTGAAGTGCAACAATTCTTGCTTAAATAGAAATGATTCCCGAGTTTAGTATGGTAACTAGGGTTGTCATGTTAAAAATATGTTAATTTGGAAAATCAAGTCCTGAGGTACATTGACATTGATTTGGCAAAGCCAACATTTGATTTCAAAATCAAAATTCAAAAAATTCAAAAAATGTTTTGTCATACAAAGCCTTCAAGTTAAGGAAAGTATGTTGAACCTCCAAAGGACACATTGGGCAAAGGAAATGATTATTGGCAAGGTCATAAAGGAGCTACCAGCAGACATACTGAAATATAGTTATGGATGCATCCCTGACTCTGCTGCTTAGGGTCTCCACCACTCATGTTTTCAACATCTTGAATATAAAAGCCACAAATGCAAAGGTTTCAATCATTCCAATGCAAGACTTGAACGAGCATCAAAAAGGAACCAATGAGAACACTTTCATTGATCACCTCGATCTGTGAGTCGATGGAACAACTGTAAGTATTATTCATGCATATCATGCATACATTAGCATATCACATCGCACTTTCTTGTCTTGTCTTGTCTATTCTTTATCAAAGTGAACAGCAAACACCATGTGAAGTAAAGAATCAAAAGAAGATATCAAATCAGGGGGGCATAGAAAGCCCATTGCTTGAGAAAGCTCCAGTAATTTTGCAAAGAGAAGAGATACGTACTTGTGCGAATAAATAGACGGCAAAAACATCAATCAAAGCTTGCATGGATAAAATCTTTGGTTTGAGCCTACACAGGGGGCAAAGTTTCTCCTTTTCAATTTTTTGAGTTTATATACCAAATATTTTTAAACTCGCTTACAAATATTTTGCCACACAGGGGGGCAAGGAGAGGATATAAGGTCCAATTAAAAATAGATAAATCTTTGCAAAAAGGAAGAACAAAAGAATGGAACATTAGAACTCTCAAAAGAATGAAGATGCAAAAGATAAAAGACCAATCCAGCTAAAAGAGTTGAAGCCAGGGTAAAGACCCGACCTCCAATGGATAAAGACCAAGGTTTTAAGGGTAAAGACCTGAGTGGGCTGAATTGGTTAAAGAAGAGGTCACTAAGCAAATACAAGTGAAGTTCCTTGAAGTAATAGAATACCCAGATTGGTTAGCCAACATAGTACCCGTGCCAAAGAAAGATGGAAGGATAAGGGTCTGCGTTGACTATAGAGATTTAAACAAGGCTTCCCCAAAGGATGATTTTCTTTTACCTCATATAGATGTTCTCATTGATAGTGCAGCCTCTAGCGTGCTACACTCGTTTGTAGATGGATTTTTCGGATACAATTAAGTGTTAATGGCCCAAGAGGATAAAGCTAAAAATGCTTTCATTACTACATGGGGTATATTTTGTTATAGGGTGATGCCTTTCGGTTTAAAGAATGCTGGAGCAACCTACCAAAGGATGGCCACCACACTATTTCATGACATGATGCACAAAGAAGTTGAAGTATATGTGGATAATATGATGGTGAAATCGGACACAAGGGAGCAACACTTCCAAAACTTAGAATTATTCTTCGATAGAGCTTTGAAATATAAGCTAAGATTAAACCCGAAGAAGTGTGTATTCGGTGTTACTTTAGGCAAACTATTTGGACATGTAATTGGTCCGAATGGCATTGAGATAGATCCTGACAAAGTCAAAGCAATCAGGGATATGCCAGCCCCAAAGACGGAGAGAGAAGTTCTGGGATTCATTGGTAAACTGCAGTACATTAACAGATTTATAGCAAAGCTCACAACAATTTGTGAATCTATCTTCAAATTGCTTAGAAAGAATTAGCAGGTCGTATGGAATGAAGAATGTCAAAAGGCCTTTGATCGAATAAAAGAGTATTTATTGAATCCACCTGTTTTGAAACCACCTAAACCCGGCAAACCTCTATTACTATACTTAGCAGTAGAAGAAGAGTCAATAGGAGCCATGTTAGCCCAAGCAGATGAGTCAGGGACTGAGCATGCCATTTACTATCTGAGTAGAAAGCTCCTACCTTATGAAATTAAGTATAGTATCATCGAAAAGACCTGTATAGGAGTGGTTTGGTCTTCTAAGAAGTTGCGGCATTACTTTCAATCGTATAGTGTGCAAGCAATTTCCAGGTTGGATCCAATGAAGTACTTAAGGGAGACACCCTCTTTAATTGGGAAATATGGTCGATGGTTGATAATATTAGAGGAATTTGAGATTGAGTATGTAACCAGGAAAACAATCAAAGGTAGAACGGTGGCAGAATTCCTAGCTCAACAACCATTATCAGAAAGTGAAGAGGTAATTTTGGAGTTTCCAGATGAACATTTAGAAGCAATTGAAGTACAAGGGTGGAAAATGTATTTTGATGGAGCAGTAAACAGGAAAGGAGCAGGTTTAGGAGTTATACTAGAATTGCCCAAAGGGGAACTTATCCCTTTAGCCAAAAAGTTGAAATTTAGGGCAACCAATAACATGGTGGAGTACGAAGCTTGTATTTTCGGTTTGGAAACCCTAATGATTATGAAGGTGGATAAGGTGGAAGTTTATGGTGATTCATTGCTAGTTGTATCCCAAGTAAATGGAGAGTGGAAGTTGAAAGAGGAAAAATTAAAACCATACCACCATTACTTGACCATGATGAAGAAGAACTTCAAGGAGTGTAGGTTTTTACACCTGTCAAGAGAAGAAAATCAAATGGCCGACGCCCTAGCCACATTAGCTTCGGTGTGGGAAAACCCTGTTAGCTTATTCCTTAAGCCTCTAATCTTGACCAGTTCATCAACTCCTTGCTATGAATATGAAACAATCATGGAAGTCGATACGGACCATGATGCGTGGTATGATACTATAAGGTGATTTTTGGAAGAAAGAGAATACCCACCGGGGGCAACAAAGAAAGAGAGAAGAGCCATAAGGCGGTGGTCATTGCAATACATCACCTTCCATGGGGAGTTATATCAAAGATGGCCTGATGGAGTGCATTTGAGATGTTTGAGAAAGACTGAAGTGGAGCACATCATGTCAGAAATACATGCGGGAAGTTGCGGTCCACACATGAGTGGTTTGGCCCTAGTTAAGAAGATTATTCGACAAGGTTACTATTGGTTGACCATGGAGAGAGACTGTATTGAGTTTGTCAAGAAGTGCCAACAATGTCAGATGTATGGTAACTTGAATCATATGCCTCCTGAAGAACTGCATTCAATGTCTTCACCCTGGCCATTTTCCACCTAGGGTATCGACATTATAGGAGAGATACATCCGACAGCTTCGAATGGGCACCATTTCATTGTGGTAGCAGTAGATTATTTTTCAAAATGGGTCAAAGCTAAATCTTTCAACAAGCTAGGTGCAAGCCAAATGGCTAGATTTATTGAAAAGAACCTCATCTGCAGATATGGGGTCCCGCACAGTGTGATATCAGACAACGGGGTACAGTTTCAAGGAGCAGTTAAGGATTTATTCTCCAAGTACCATATTCATCATCATCGATCCTCTCCTTATAGACCGAAGGCTAATGGTGCCGTGGAAGCAACAAACAAGATGATTAAGTAAATTCTGTCCAAAATGACCAAAACTTACAGGGATTGGTCAGAAATGCTTCCCTTCGCTTTATGGGGATATAGGACAAGTGTGCGAACACCTACTGGAATGACACCATTCTCTTTGGTTTATGGGATGAAAGCAGTATTACCAATTGAAATTGAGATCAAGTTATTGAGAGTAGTCATGGAAGCAGAACTGCCTGAAACGAAATGGGTAGCAAGCAGATACACACAGTTAGCTCTACTAGAAGAGAGAAGGTTAAAGTCACTGTATCATCACTAACTGTATCAAAAGAAGATAGCTCGGGCCTACAATAGAAGAGTCAAGATCAGAAAATTTAGGGTTGGGGATTTAGTGTTGAAGCAATATAAGCCTAATGTGTTTGATCCAGGAGGGAAGTTCAAGCCTAGCTGGGAAGGGCCATATGTCGTAAAACAAGTCATGAATAAAGGTGCAGTAAAGTTATCAGACATGGATGGGAACGAGTTTAGTGAGCTAGTAAACATTGACAGGTTGAAGAAGTTTTATGTATGAAAACTAAAAAAGAAAGAGCTCGCTAGGTTGAAAACCCAAAAAGGGTGGCCTAGGCAAAAGTTAGAGCAGTCCGCTAGTTTCGAAAACCTGAAAGGGCGGGCTAGGCAACAATTTGGGCTAAAGAGAGAAAATCGTCAATTAGAAAACCCGCAAGGGCTAATTGGCAACATGAGTAATGTTGTGTATGATGGCTTTATGTTTGGTTATTCCCTAATTTAATAAAACAGAATTAATGTTAAAATTGTTCTATGTGCACTATTATAAATATTTGACCAGATATGGATGAAAGAAATAAACACAATAGCAAAAGGTGATGACAAATTATAAATGGAAAAGAAGCATCCTTTATTACTTTAATTATTTTTTCATCCTAACAATACACTTTATAAATTGACAATTGTAAAATCTATGGCAGTCGATAAGTGTAACGTGCAGGCCAGCTTTACCTCAGTCGATCCAAGTAGGCTTCAGTCAAGCAAGGCATGTCTAGGTTGGGAGCAAAGTCAGAATCACGAGGCTCAGCTCCATACTGACGGCCAAGTCGGCAAGGATCATAGCATGTACCTTGATGAAGAGCAGCAATGGGAACGTACATCAAGTATGTCCGCATGGTGATATGTGAAATCTTCCACCAAGGTACCAACCAACGGATATTGACTTCAGAGCATGAGTGGATCCAGTTGACCCAGTCAGCATATGAAGAAGCAGGATAGAGTAGCTTCCTAGTAGAATGATGACATGGCAGGTATCTAGCAAAATCAATGGATGGAGCATCAAGCAAACAAAGATGCTCCTGAAGCCAAATCTGTGAAGAAAGAATTAAAATAAAAAAAAGAAAAAAAAAAGAAAAGAGTCCGCTAAGTTGAAAACCCGCAAGGGTAGCTTAGGCAAAAGTTAGGACAGCTCGCTAGTTCCGAAAACCCGCATGGGCGGACTAGGCAAAAATCAGAGCAATAAAGCAAAAAAAAAAAAGAAAACCTAAATTGAAAACCCGAAAGGGAAGTTTAGGTAATTACCTGAAGTAGCAATGGACTCCCAGTCAGTCTCTTTGATAATCTTGATTTAAATCGGTCCAATCCAACTAAGGTCTCGGCTAAGATCACAGGTACTGGCGACAAGCCTCCTTCCATTTGGTCCATGATATCCAATACTCGTGGATCAATATCGCCGTCAGAAGAAACAAGTAAGAATTGGCCGAGCAAGCAAAGACAAAGCATGCGTCCCCATGCCTTAGTAGGAGCCAAATGAGAGAAACAAAAGTTAATCAAAGGAGCAAGTAGAATTTTTTCACCTCTCATCAACTGAAGAACTTCGGGTTTTAAAATTTGAAATAACATCTACATCTTCTGTTAAGTCTTGGAAATCAATGTGGGTAATGCCATTTGTTGATTATTGGGATATCCAAGGATGGCCTCAAATTCTTCAATCAAGGGACACATTTCAAAGACATTAATTTTAAATATCCTAGAATCCGTATCCCATAAGGAAGCCACGACATGTAAGAAGGAGTGGTCCAATTTGACATTTTAAAAACATTTTAAAACATCAAGCTTTGACCATGAAATTTGCTTCCAATGGATGGCATCCATATTCTTAAATAGAATTTTTATTTTCTTTAAATGGTGCTCGATCATGGTTGATGAATAAAGGAGAACCAAAATTGCTAAAAGAAGTCTTCACGTTGAAAGAGAGAGATTTTTGGTTTATGAATTAAAATATGGCATGAAGGGTGATTTATATAGAGGAAAATAAACTTTTTCCAAAGGTGATAAGGAAAAGTGATGGGGAAGGATAAGACCATATGGCATAAGGAAAGGAATTGGTAACAATTTCCTTTACCACGTTGGATTTGGTTTAGCAAATAAGGTGGATATTAATTATAAAAAATGATATTAAAAAAAAAGTTATAGTAAAGAGGAAAATTGTATTCTTTTATTATTGTACAATATTTTACATATCACTGAGAGGGTGGTTATAAGTCATCAAATAAACCCTTGAAAAGAATTGTCACCTGTTGGAGGAGGGGGCAAATTACTCGTCCCAGGATCACCCGAAGCGGGAACACCAAAATCCCTATTACCTTGAGATTTTGATCCGTCATGATCCTTATCAGAAGCAGATGAAAGGATCTCATGGTCGTTAGTCTGGGGGCCTCTTGATGAAGAAGCACCGGGATCCCTCATCCCCTGAAATCGGAAGTCTTGGAAATATTGTTCGAATTGGTGATATAAACTCTCAAAATGAGAAGCCTGCTGACGACTTGCAGCTAACTCTTCTTGAAGCTTCCTATTTTGTTCTTCGAGCATCCGCTGTGAGCCAAGAAGGAAAAGATAAGAGCATACATAATCATGCATACATATAGTATAATTTACCAGGAAATAAGGAACTCACCAGGTAATTCATATCAATACCCTGCGGATGAGATGGCATAGCTGACGGGCTAGAGTGAGCAAGTGAAGGGGCAGTGAACGAAGGTCCAACCTCATGATCAAACGAACCAACAACCTACAACAATCATTAAAAAATCAAAGAAAGAAAAAGTTGCAAGGGAAAAGTGGTTAAAATACAAAAATTCCTTTGGAAGATAAAAACAAGGAAAGAAGAGTATGAATCAAGCAAAACATGGCCAAGCCAAATCAAGCTTGGCCATGTCACCTCAAATGAAATCTTGGCAGAACATGACACGGGCAGGAGACATGGCCAAGCCACTGGCCGTGTCTCACCTAAAGGGAAAAGCCAAGAAAGACCAAGAAAAGAGAGAAAAAAGCACAGAAGTTGACTTACTGGCAGGAGACACGGCCAAGCCACTGGCCGTGTCCCATCCTAGGCCAAGAACAAAGAAGAACCAAAGAAAAAGCATAGAAGCTGACGCACCCAGGAGACACGGCCAAGCCACTGGCAGTGTCACTCCCATCTTCAAAGAACAAAGAAGACCTCAATCTCCAAGGATGAAGATCCATTTTGATGGTGAAGAATCACAATGCATAAAACAGCCGGAGCAGTTAGACTTCTCAACTAAAAGGCTAGTCAAATTCATTCTTGGGTCCAAGTACCCAATATCGGGTCCAAGCACCCAAATTAGATCAAAATTAATTCGAATCGGGTCCAGAACCCAAATTTACCCTTAGGTTCAGAACCTAGAACATCCTTGAGTCCAGAACTCGAACCGGGTCCAGAACCCAAATTTACCATTAGGTCCAGAACCTAGAATCTCTTCTAAGTCCATAACTTAGCTCGGGTCCAGAACCCAAATTTTCCTTAGGTCCAGAACCTAGAACCATCCTTGACTCCAGAACTCAAACCAGGTCCTTAGGTCCAAAATCTAGAATCATCCTTGAGTCCAGAACTCAAACCGGTTCCAGAACCCAAATTTTTCTTAGGTCCAGAACCTAGAATCATCCTTGAGTCCAGAACTCGAACCGGGTCCAGAAAATTTTCCTTAGGTCCAGAACCTAGAACATCCTTGCGTCCAGAACTCGAACCGGGTCCAGAACCTAGAATCTTTCTTGAGTCCAGAACTTGAACCGGGTCCAGAACCTAGAATCTTCCTTGAGTCCAGAACTCGAACCGGGTCCAGAACCCAAATTTTCCTTAGGTATAGAACCTAGAATCTCCCTTGAGTCCAAAACTCGAACCGGGTTCAGAACCCAAATTTTTCTTAGGTCCAGAACCTAGAATCATCCTTGAGTCCAGAACTCGAACCGGATCCAGAACCCAAATTTTCCTTAGGTCCATAATCTAGAATCTCCCTTGAGTCCAGAACTCGAACCGGGTCCAGAATCCAAATTTTCCTTAGGTCCATAATCTAGAATCTCCCTTGAGTCCAGAACTCGAACCGGGTCCAGAACCCAAATTTTTCTTAGGTCTAGAACCTAGAATTATTTTTGAGTCCAGAACTCGAACCGGGTTCAGAACCCAAAACCTCAATCTCCAAAATTAAGTCTTATTGCTTTTCACTCTCTTTCACTAAAGTTTTAGATCATTCAAGCGGGGGGCAAACTGTAGACCCTTAATTTTTGACCCAATTCGGTTCAATATGTTTTATTTAGTCCAAAATAATTTTTATTGTATAATTGGTCCAAAATAATTTTAATTAAATAATTTTTGCTTTATTATCTAATTTTTATTAATAAAAAATAAAAATAAATAAATAAAAGTCAAAAAATAAAAATAAAAGTCAAAATCGGAGTCGGAAAAATTGACGACGAAATAATCGTCTCGCGGGCCTGTGGGCATTTCGCCCGCAGAAGAATTCTGCGTGCAAAATTTTTCTGCCTGCGAAATGGCTACGGGCCCGTTCCTCGCGCGCTGCCGCAGCCAACTGCGGCAGATTTTTTTTGCCAGCGCAATTTTTCCTGCGGCAATTTTTTCGGCAGTGCAATTTTTTCCGATGCAAATTTTTCGAAACCAAATTCAATTAGATTTCGGTTTCTTTTTTTTTATTAATATTACTTAACTTAACTAATTAAGAATAAACCACATCAAACCACTATAAATAAGGACCAAAGGCAATTAAAAAGTGGAGCCGAAATCCAACAGTAGCTTGGAAAAAGAAAATCCAAATCCATAAAGGAAAAAGCTTGAATTCAATTGATTTTAAAAGGAGCAGAAACATTATTTAAGAGATTAAAAAGGCAAAAAGGCTGGTCTTTTGAGCTTGTTCATCCAAGAAGCAATTTTGGTACAACTTACAAAAGAAGGTATGAAATTCTAATTTCTTTATTTTTTTTTACACAGTAGCTAAAACTAGGAATTTGCTTCTTCTTTTTTTTTTCAAAATCTAAAATCTTAGAATTTTAAATTAGTTTTTCTAAAGTTAAAAGCTTTATTTCATTGGTTTATCTTCCAAAAGGCTTAAAATTGTTATTTTTACTTCTTAAAAATCTTAAAACTCTAATTGAACATATTTTTCAACAAAACTAAGATTTAAATTCTGTTTCTTTTAAAATTTTAAAGAAGGTTCTATTTCATTCAAAAAGCCTTAAAAAACATATTTTCTACTTATAAAAACTTTAATTTGTTTGTTTAAATTTATAAAATTCATAAAATTATCAAATTGATTTCCAAATTCCTAAAAATTAATTCACCACCCGTGACCCTAAATTCTAAAAATACTAAACCCAAATTCAACTTCCAAAATTCAAAATAATGAACCCTAATCATTTTAAAACTTTAAACCCTAATTTTTATGAACTCTAATCCTTTTAAAACATTAAAAATCATAAAACCATAAATAGATTAAATTTACACAGTAGCTTAGAAACCCAATAACCGAAAATCATAAATCAAAGTATTTTAAAGTGTCTAAAACCCTAGTTTCATGATTTTACCATTCAAACCTTAATTTGTTTAATCGAAGTGTCTTACCAACCTTTTAAAAACATAAAATCTTTAATCTATTTTAATTCCATAAAAGTCACAGTAGCTTAAATTCATGAAATTTCCAAAACCTTAACACATGAGATAAAGAACCCTAAATGGAAATAGTAGCTATAATTTGGACTTTTTTATTTGCTTTATTCAATTCTATATTTGATTATGCTTTGATTTATTTTATATGCTTTAATTTATTTAATTTCAATACTTGATTTATTTTATTTATCATGGATGGATGTTTACTTTTTATTGATATTTAATACCTTTGATGAATGATTTATTTATGATGAATGATTATTTACTTTTATCAATTAATTTAGATTTCCAAAAGTTATAAGAGGTATGTTTCCACTTGGTGGGTACCTCATTAGTTAAACATCATGTAATTTAATTTGCTTTTCTATTTTAGAACCTATGTAAAGGGCATGTTTCTACCTTTTGGTGGGTGTCCTATCTAGGCATGTGATGTAAGGACATGTTTCCATCCTTGGATGGGTGTCCATTTATTTGTTTTGCTTGGACCTTGCTTTGATTTTAATATATTGACGCTTTCTTTTAATTATTGTGTGTAATATGGATAATGTTGTTATATTTAAAAATTTTATAATATTAAGACCTGTAAAGGAGGCCGGTTCCAATGAACCGAGCATTGTGGGGGTGCTGGGTCATTTCTCACCTTCCCCACACATACCCAACTTTCCGAACCCATTAGGGGGTTGGGGATTCCTTAGGAATCGAGTCATCCACCCCTTTCTTTTTTCTCGGCCCGTCCAGGTGGCGACTCCATTTTCTCAGGACTTAGGTCCGTGTTCTCAAGGCCCCGAGCCTAAACAGTGCAGAAGTCTCAAGAACCATTCCACCGGGAGTGGGGGTGAAAATCCTCGCTCACAGGGGGACATGCAGATATGTTTTTTAGAATGGTGTAAAAGGGTTATATTTTGATGTATGATGTGCTTTTGAAATTTTTGAAATTTATTTGGGAATATTTGCAAAATATTTATAACTATTTTAAAATTATTTGTAAATAGTTTTTTATATATTTTGATTTTTTTTAATTTTGGATGTACTAGAATTTTAAATATGATTTAATAATATACATAACATGAAAAGAATATATACACAACATGCATATAAAATATCAAAAACATCTATATGTATACATTATATATAATTAATATATATATATATAACATATAAAAAATATATATACAATAACATATACACAATATAAATAACATATGTACAACATATACACAATATAAACGACATTTACATAACATATACTCAATATATACATAACATATACATAACATATACACATCAAAAACATATATATAACATATAAAAAACATATATAGAACAAATAAAGAATGTGCACAAAACATTTAAACAACATACACACTGCATATTACACATCATATAAATATATATATATATATAACATATAAAGAATATATACATCACATATACATTACGTATAAAAGGAATACAACATAGATATATTTTAATATCATTCTCAATCAAGATTCTAGTATTGAAATTGAAGAAAATTTATTTTATTTATATATTATTATTATAAATGAAGTACATCGTCTTTTTTATCATCTTTTTTACTTAATAATTATAGACTCAATTGTTTAAGTACATTTTTACATGTATTAAAAAAGTATATTTTTACATGTTTTCTTATTATGTCCATGCTACCCGCATCTACTGTACTTGTTTTCTTTTCAGTCTCCTATAAGGCTTTGAATCTTCTCTTATTTGGCCTTATAGTTCTCACTTTGCTTTCTAGTGGAAGTACAATTGTTTCAATTCTCTCAATTGGTACAATCCAAGTGTTTTGGTTTCCAATTGGATAAATTATTGCCTCGTAGGTTTGAAGCAATGTTTCTATTAATGTAGTGATGTAATTAGATAAAGAAGCCTTCCTCTAGTCTAAAGGAATGAAAATTCATTAGACAAGAAGCTAATTTGCCAATTGCACTTGATTTAGACAGGACCTAAAAAGGAGGAACAAAGTTGAAATGCATAGAAGGGAGCAATGGGCTAGCCTGCCAATCCCTCTAACGTGATTGCCATAGCTTATGGCATGATCACATAAGGAAGTGGCGGCACGCCACTCTGTGTGGCAAAAATTTAAATTACTCTACCACAATCAATCTTTTCCTACATCTACAGCCATAACTCTAATGTTACACACATCACTTAGCTCAGTAGTAAGTTCTCGTCAATGGCCTTATTTTATATAAATATGGCTACTGTGCATTAAAGAAGGATCCTTTTAGACAAGTAGCAAAGAGACTAAAGAGTGATTTTTATGAGAATCTTCAGAGAATTCTTCCTCACATGTTTTAGATAGATTAGGTTTTCTCCATTATACTACTATTTAAACACCCAAACCTATAAGAACTCACATTACTTACTTAAACCAAAAATAACTCAGCTCTACTAAACTGAAAAGGAAGTGGAAAGTGGAGAAGGCTGATCCTTGAAGGACCAACTTGTATCCTCTTTGTTTTTAAAGAAAGGAGGAACCAATGATGAAGGTATCATACATTCTATCCTTTTATTTATTTTCTTACTTATCTATGTCCTCTGTGTGTTATTATTGTAGATTGTTAATATGTGTTTTGTGCAAGTATCATTTCTTTTGTTTCTTCTTCTTTCTTTTCCTTCTTTGTTTCTTTTATCATGTATTATTTTTATTGGATGTTGTAAAGCTTGTTAATGGACTAAAACATAACCTAGATGAAGGTAAATTGACTAAACCATGTAAAGATATATGGTAAATTGACTAAACAATGTAAGGATATAACTTTAACGTTTATGGAAAATGATAAAGGTAAAAATGGTAAATTTAAATCAATATGGACCTCTAGGCTATGATATAACCTTACCTGAGCTTGGCTATGAAGTTTTGGAGTTTAAAAACATGACTAAAGATGAAGGAGCAAGAGGCCTTCTAGTTGAAGGAGCTTGTGAGTGGTAAATTGCCACTCTTCCTAGTGTGTATGTGGTGCATGCCCGCCTAATGCTATAGCAATACTGCAAGTGCACGAGTCACCCAAGTAATAAAGTAGTGAGTGAGTTATCGTTCCACTAGAGACAATGTCAAGTACTAGTGCAAATCTTAACTGTTGTTTAGCAAATCAATAGTTTTTGTGATGTTTTATAATTAAAGACAATTAACTTAAATAAATGAAAGTAAAGATAAATTGAGTGTTGTGCAAAAAGGATTGATGGTAATAATACTATCCAGATATTGAATCCCCCTAGCAACAATTATATTTATGAAAATCAATTCAATTAAATCACATAATAGAGTTGAATTGGCATTCCTCTAATTTAGACTAAAACCTCTCTCGAGTGAATTAATCCCTAATCACTAAGTAGAATGTTGGAATCTCTTCTCAAACATAATTAAGTAGATCTTGCATTAAGAATAAGGAATCATAGACCAAAGGATCTTGTAAGTCTATTTCTATCACTCCAATCAATCCTCAACCCTTATGAGTATTCAATTCATATCAAGCTTTCTCAAGTCAATAATATGAAAATTGCAACCAATCAATAAGCATGCTATTATCAATTGGAAATAAATCATTAAGCATCATAAGAATAAAACAACTCCATCAAATAAAATTATTCAATCCATACAAATAAGCTAGGGTTCATCAATATCTAGATAGAGAATGAGTTAGTTCATGTTCAATACTCTTAATACAACAACAGCAATATTGAAATGAATTAAAAGAGAAAATAGAAAAACCCCTTGTGAAGATGCCAGGATTACTAGTCTTCCTCCTAGCTCCACTTGGGTGTATGATGAAGAACTCAAGCCCTCTTCAATTGTTGATTCCCTTTTGCAATATGGAATGGAGCTTTCTCAAGTCACCAAACCTTGGGATGGAGCTTTCTCAAGTCACCAACCCTTCAATTGATTATGCCTTTGGAAGATGGAATGGAGCTTTCTCAAGTCACTAAACCTTTCAATGAAGCTTCTTCAACCTTCAAGAGCTTACCAATGGAAAATGGAGAAGATGGAGAGGATAGAAATGGAGGATGAAGATGAAGAACTAAGGAGAGTGTCACTCTCTCCCTCACCCCAAAAACGTCTTCCTTTCTTCCATTTCCTTCTCTTTTTATTTCATTCAAAGCTCAAACCCATACCTTCTAACTCACACCACTCTCCCTTGTCTCCCACATTCTCTTTGTTTAATCTTTCTTTCCATCAATTAGGCAAGCTTTTCTTTTCTTTAATCTTTCTTTTGGCAAAAGCAAGTTGTTTGTCCCCTACTTGTTCCTCAATCCATGCAAAAGAATTCAAGATTTCATAGGTGACACAGCCAAGCCATGAGTGGCTTGGCCGTGTCTCTCATTTTTCTTTGGGATATGGCCAAGCTAGTTGGCCGTGTCCATTACTACCCCCTTCTTTCTTTCTTTCTTTTCTTTGTTCTCAAGAGGTGACACGGCCAAGCTTGTGGCCATGCCATGTGACACGGCCAATGGCTTGGCCGTGTCATGTGGGTGTGTCATCTACTGCTTCTTCATTTTGCTTCATTTCTTTTGGTCCTTTGTTTGTTGGCTTAAGATGGGACACGGCCAAGCTTATGGCCGTGTCACCTGCCAGTGTCAGCTACTGCCAGATTTTCCTCTCTTTCTTGGTTTTGTTCCTTGGGTGAGACACGGCCACTGGCTTGGCCGTGTCTTTTGGGTGTGTCACTCTCTGCCTTGATTTTCTTGAGGGGACATGCCCAAGCTTGATTTGGCTTGGCCATGTATTGCTTGATTCATGCTCTTTCTTCACTGTTTTGATCATCCAAGGGAGTTTTTGCACTTTAACCTAAAACAAACACTTTAAACAAAAATCAAATGAAACATTAACTAAAAGCACATACAAATCATACTAAAAACAAGTACAAAATTGATCTCATTAGTATGCTAGAGAGTGTGGCAAGTTGCCACTTCTTATGGGGTCACTACAATAAGGAGTGGTTTGATGTACTCGTTTCCCATGCACATGCAATTGCACATACTATAGTGCATGGAAAAGAGTTGAACTTGGACAATGGACCATGAAAACCTAAAAATGACTAAATTGGATATACCAGAACCTAAATGAATTTTTAATGAGGTCAAATATTGCACGTTTTATGTATTTAGTTTCATTGTATGCTCTTTCTTATTATTTTATAGATGATGATTTATTATCTATTGTACATGTTGCTTAATGTTATTATTCTTCAACCTTTAAATTTGTTTCTATTCATGCATTTTCATCCATACATACATTTCCCCTCTACTATTATCTTTCAAAAACCATTGTAGTAGGAATATTGATGTAATTATCTTCTTTAAAACAAATGTAGTAGGCAACCTAGTTGTAATTTTTTTAATTTGTTTTTAGACTCCTTGGGATATAAAGGCATGTTTCCATCATGGTGGTGCCTCATTTATTCATATGTACATAATCTCATAACATTAACATTAATCCATGGATATTATACCTTGCCATATTTTGTGTGCTTATCTCATTTATTTGGGAAATGTGTTACCCCTAGAACCTAAAAGGAGGCCAATTACAATAAACCGAATGTATGGGATGCTAGGTTATTTCCTACAATCCCTATGCGTATCCAACTTTACAAACTCAATGGGGGTTGGAGATTCCTTAATATACGAGTCTTTACCCCTTTCTTTTCTAGTCTACAAGGTGATGACTCCAGTCTCCAAGTTTAGAACTGTGATCTCTAAGAATTAGACCCTAAGCTGTGCCGAAGTTGCAAATGTTGGGAGATATACCCATAACTCACAACAGTATTGGTATGGATCTTGATGCATTTCCATTATTATTATAATAACATATTAGCATGATATTTCATCTATTTGAAATCAATTGCAAGTGCATGTTCTTTTCTTCAAGTTCACCATGAATTTGTATCATTGTCATAAAAGTTGAACAATTCATAATTTGCAAGCTTTATTGACATGTATTTGTGAGTGATTAATATATAAAAAATAATATATAATAATTCGTAGATATAAACAACATATAAATGATGTACAAAACATATCATAACATAAAATAAACATATATGATTCATATAAACAACATAGAAAAAAGATATACAAATTGATATTATACATATACATAACATATATGCAATATATATGTAACACTCTTATATCTTATATATGTACAATACATATTCGCTGTGTATATATAATACGTATATAGAATACGAGAATGCCACCATTTCAATCTTTTCAAAATTTTCAAAATTCCATGAAAGATATTTTAAGCCTTAAAATATACTTTAAAAATAAACAAAAATATCAATTAATAATAAATTATCAAAATATAAATTTTAATGAAAAATCTCTGAAAAAAAAAATTCACTAGAGTTTTGTCTATATTTTGAATGTTTCCAAAAATCAACTTTCATAACCTGCATGAAAAGTTTACACTCCCAAATAATTTTAAACCAACCAGTTCTCCCAAAATCTCCAACATTTCTCAAAATACTCAAACATATATATATATATATATATCAATATTTAACATATTTCCCAATTCTCAATATTTAGTCCAAACATTTTAAGTTTATATCATTTATATATATATATAATATAATATAATGTATATAAATATGTCAAATTGCCCAAAATAAAATAATTACATGTCTGCAGCAGGCTTTGGTCTGTGACAACTAATAAAACTTCAAGAAAAACTCAAAAACCTTAGACCTGCTCATGTCCAGCGGGGCTCTCAGTACTAACTTGTCACTTGCGCAATAAACAAAATCACGCTAAGCATTTTGCCTAGTGGTACATACTTTGATAATAAAGTAAATTAATGTAAAACAATGTAAATTGCTTTTTTATTAAATCTAGAGATGCAACATGAAATTTCCTTTCAAATTGTTTACATTATCTTTTCAAATTATCACTTAATACAATTACATGCATTGGGCCCAAAAGACCATATATAATATTCAAGTTCCAAAGATAATATTTTGGATTATTTTTGACACCCAGTGTCTAGTCTGAAGGAAAATAATAATGACACTTAGTGTCTAGCCCAAAGGCCAAATATATAATGGCAATACTCATCATCTAGCCCAAAGGTAAATCAAACACCAAAGATGCCTAGCGTCTAGTCCGAAGGCAATCATAGGCATGTCGTCAAACACAAATCTCTGAAAAATGATATTATATAAGGTTTCACACATAGCATATACATTTTCACACATTCTCATACTTTAGCAATTATGTCAATTTCCATTATTTTTACACTTTCTCCATCTTTTTATCACATTTCCAATCACAAACTTTATATTCCATTTTATTTTCATAATGTAGCCAATATAAGATTATAATTTGATATGTAACACTTTTTCATACAAACACATTCCATAATGTCATTAGCCATCCTAAAATGGCTTAAATATCTATACATTATGCAATCCATGCCGTTAAACATATAGCTAAGTACTTTGTATGTGACTTCAAACATCAAAGTAGCAAAGCATCAAAACCAACATACCATGTAACATGCCAATTACAATGCATTACAATACAATTGTATTAAAGTATGTACTAACCTTGTTTAAGTAACTTCCAAGCTACCAAATCACCACTTTCCCACCACTTTCTACACTGCCCTTCAGCACTAAATTGGGCAAATACAATCCACTCAATTACTATTCAAAATGTAAGTATATATTATACATTAGAATCATATTTCTACACATTCTAACTAATAAAAACCAATTTAGCACATTTCCATCAAATTTTCAAATTTTAACCCTAACTCTCTTTAATTCTAGATATCTATTCTATTCAATTCTAATCGGTATTCTAAGTTCATTTCTATCATTAAAACCATTTAATAACATCATTTAAATCATAAAATCAAATAAACATTAATTCTTTATTAATACTTTTCTAAAACCTTAACTTTGTTACCCTTCCAAACTCCTACTTTACCAAATTAACTATGTAACACCCATATACCCTATATATGTATAATGCATACACCCAGTATTTGTAAAATATGCATATATAGTATAAAAATATCACGATCAGGTAAAAATAAAAATTATCTCATTTCAAATTTAAACCCCAAAATACTTTTAAATGTATAATTAAATAATAAATAAATATTCTTTATAAATTATAGGTTCCAAAATAGGATTTTATATGAAAATCTCTGAGAAAAATTCGCCAGAGTTTTGTCTGTAATTTGGATATCCCCAAATTTCAACAAACCACAGCCTGCATAAGAAAAATATTTCCAATAAAAAAACCAATCATATATTTCACCCATACTCCTCATTTTCTCCAAGTTTCTCAAAATATTTATACATATACATATATATTTATCAAAAACACATATATAAAACCCACATTATAAAATTTTTCAACACATTCTTTATAATTTACAATATATACATCAAAACATAATATAATATACATAATATCAAAATGTAATATAAAACATATACATGTCGACAGTGTCTATGATCTTGATGCTCCAAAAATAACTCTACAATCAACTCAAATCTAGACCTAACCCAGTCTAGAAGAACTCTCCAGCTCAATCGGATCGCCCCTATCACCTGCGCAATGAATTACAATCGAGCTAAGCTAAAAGCCTAGCGATACATACTTTGATAATAAAAACTTAAATACTATGCCAATGCTGAATGCTTTTATGCTATGTCACAATGTGACATCTAAGGTCACTTTTAAATATATTTTTACATCATTTAATAATTTACATAAGAACAAACACGAGCATGGGCCCAAAAGATAAAATATGTCATTCAAATCCCAGAGTTACTGTTTTGGTCCAAATTGACACAATGTGTCCCCGAAGGTAAATCATAGTAATACTCAAAAGCTAGCCCCGAAGGCAAATTATATTACAGTGACTCCAAGTGTCTAGCCCCAAAGGCAAATCAAAGTAATTACTCAAAAGCTAGCCCTGAAGGTAAATAATGAGGATAATCTCATAGGCATGCCATCAAACATAGAACTTTAAAAATTGCATAATATACAAGGTACACAATTATTTCATATTTTTCATTATCAATTTCTTTCTCATTTTTCCATAATCAACTAGGCACATTGCCTCATTTTCTCATTTATCTCATTCATATCAATATCAATTCACTTTAATTCATCATTTTATCACAATGTATACACATTTCTCATTAAAAAACACATCACCCAAATATTTTGGGTTATTTTCACATAATTTATATAAATCACATTTTATGCAATTTAGCCATTAACAATGTCTTTTCACAATGCCTTTAATGCATACATAATAATTCACATTACCCAAACACTTTGGGTCATTTTCACATAATGCACATATTTCACATTTTTCAATTTAGCCATTAAAAATGGCTTTTCATAATGCATATATAACATTACAAATGTCATAGCACATTGTTCATGAATTTTCAATGTATCAAGTAGCTTAATACATTTTTCAATCCAAAATGTGTTAAGCCCAATGTAATGCAAACATATCCAATTTATCCAAAGTTTGTACTTGCCTCTACAAGCTTTCAAATGCAAGCTCAAAACTCTCACCAACCTTCTCTTCCAAGTTGCCCTTCAACACTAGGGTTGGGAAAACTACTACCTCTCAATGAATATATCAAATATGATCATAAAAAATCATTTACTATCACATTTAAAGGCATTTCCAAACTTAAACCATAATTAAAATCATTCTAGACAAAACTCCAAAATTAAGCCTTACCTCACTTTAACTTTGAAAAACTATATTAGATCATTTAAATTAGTGTTTTAAGTTTATTTATATCATTACAAATATATTTTAACATGTTTAGACCAATTACATTAATTAAACACATGCCTTAGCACAAAATCCTAAAATGGCATAACTTTCTCCATTGAAGGTTTTCCATTCCAATACATTCCAATTATTAATCCAAGCTTAATTCCATCATTAATATCATTAAATAATATGCTTTAAACATTAAAATCAAATATTTAACCATACTTTGAAAATTCCCTTTTACAAAACCCTAAATCAATATTACTTCATCCAAACTCTATCCAAACTTAACCAAATCCATCATTTGACTTTAAAATTCTTGTTTATGCATTAAAATAACACATTTAGAATCAAATATCACAATTAAAACACATGAACTCAAAAGTCCATATGTTTCATAACCATAAATTCTCTCTCTTCACCAAACTCAACTTAAATTCAACCATCTCTTCAATCCAACCTTAAAATCATTATTAGATACTCAAAATAACTTCATTCATACCCAATTAAGCAATTAAAAACATACTACTTCAAAAGTCCAAATCACACATATTCTTAATTTCCATGGAAATCCAAAGAAAAAGTTAAAGAACTTACTTTTCAGAGTGAAAATCACTAAAACCACCCTTGAATCCTTGAAAATCCTTCAATTTTGGAAGCTTGGAAGAGGAAAAACCTTGAGCTCTATAGCCATGGAGTTTCGGCCAAGAAGGAAAGAAGAAGAAGATCAAATATGTTTTACTCTTTCCATCCAATAACTTATTAACCATATATATATATATATAATATTTTAAAATATTTTTAATTAATTATTTAATTATTTATTTAATTAATAAAAATCCTAAAATTACATCTTCCATCTAAAATAATTTATTTTTAAATTATTTAAATAATTTTAATTTTCAAAGTATAATTACAAAAATACCCTTTGACTTTTGACTTTTCTTTTAAAAAGAGTTGACCTTTGGTTGACTTGTATATATTATGTATATTTTATATATATTTCACATATACATTTTATTTTTTTCACTTAAAATCATTCAATTTTTCATTTAAATCATTCATTTAATTTATCTAATTTAATTTTAATTTATTTTATTAAATTTTTAAAAATTAGGAACGTTACAAACTATCCAACCATATAATCTTTATTTTCTCATCAAAATAACACCGTGTACACCCATTTCAATAATTATCTCATCTCTTATTAAAATCTCAAAATTTATATATCATTAAAACTCATTAAAACCAAGCTTAAAGTAGAAATTAATTATCTAAACCTTGATTAATCTTCAAAAATACCTTGACTTCTTTGAAATCTTTGTGAAAATTTGTGTTTTGGATGAAGAAAACCTCCCATTATTTCTCTTAAAATTTAGCCTCCATGGTTGGAAGAAGAAGAAGATGAATTTTCTTCTTTCATTTCCAACATGTCCAATTTTACCCTTCACTTATATATATTTGCTAAATAATTAAATATTAAAATAATGTGACATTTTTTTCTATCCATAATTATCTAAATTTCAATTTAAATTAATTATATTTAATTTATTTATTTATTTTATTTAACTTTTAATCAAACTTTATCTTTTTTTCTCTAAAAGTGTATATGTTAGGTAGATGTCATGCATACATTATGTGCCTAATGTATATGTTAGATAGATATTATGTGTATATTATGTGTCCAATATATATATTTTTTTATATCTTACATATGCATTTTATATTTTCATATTTTCAACACTTTATTTAACCTTCTTAATTATTTATTTAATTTTTATTTTAATATTTTAACAAAGTTGCGGATGTTACAATATATGTTGGATATAAACATGATGTAAATAACATATAAAATGGATGAATATGCAGCTAATGAACATATAAGAAATTAGTTTCATTATATATATATTTATATATGTTGCATATAATCAACATATAACTAACATTTGCAATATATCAATTTGTATTTTTTAGATGTACTTGTAGTTTCAAGGAGTGAATGAGACTTCCATTCAAAAAATATATATATATATATTTTTGTCAGCCTTATGAAAGTTGACCTTGTTATATTTGCATTTGTCCATGTCTACACTTCCGCTAATGCTTGTCAGTATTCCAGTAGAGTGTGATTGGTAAATATCTTATTACTATAGACCCCCTTAGGTTTACATCGAGCATAGATAATGCAAGTGAGAAATATTTCTAGGCCCCAAGAGTTTACTTATGAACCGTAAGGCTAACTCACGGGTGCCTACAGTAGGCTCGTACATATAGTACATGTAACACCCTTACCCTGTATATGTACAATACATACATCCTATATATGTATAATATATATACATAATACAAGAATGTCCTAAATTTTTTAATTTAAAAATCTCCATAATTATAGGAAAATATCTTAGACTTTACAAAAAACATTGTAGTATGTAAATAAATGTATACATTAATGTTTTAATTACTAGAAAACAAATTTTAAAGAAAAATCTCTAGAAAAAATTCGTTGAAATTTTGTGTGTATTTCGAACATCCAAAAAAAAAGCAATTAACACAACCTGCAAAGAAAGATGCACTTCCAAAAATCCACATTTATCCAATACTCCATTATGTTTTGATCATTTGTGTATTTATTTTTAATGTAAGTTTATTGGCTTTTGATTGATTTTTCTTTTAATTTGTGTTTAAAAGTTTGTTTGAAAAAATTGATCTAGGTTGAATAACAAAACAAATGAGCTTTAATTCAATTTGATGGATTCTTAAGGTAGAAAAATATGAGACACGGCTAAGACACTTCATGGCTTGGCCGTGTCCCTAATCCAAGGAAAGAGGCAGGAAATTTTGGCTGAGATGAATACACTCAAGAGACATGGCCAAGCCAGTACCGTGCCACATGACACGACCAAGGCCTTAGCCGTGTCTCACCAAAGAACAAAATAAAGACAAACCAAAGAAGCAAAGGCAGAAGTGAACACACCCAAGAGACACGGCCAAGCCATTGGCTGTGTCACATGACAAGGCCAATGCCTTGGCCGTGTCCCATCTAAAGAGCAAAGCAAGGATAGAGACAGAGGAGAACACACTCAAGAGACAAGGCCAAGCCACTGGCCGTGTCACATGACACTGCTAAGACCTTGGTCGTGTTCCACTTGGAAAAAAAAGAAGAAATTGGGGCAGCCATGGACATGGCCACATGGCTTAGCCGAGTCCATAAGAAAATGAGTGACACGGTCAAGTCACTCATGACTTGACCGTGTAATGTAAGTTTATTTTTAATGTAAGTTTATTGGCTTTTGATTGATTTTTCTTTTAATTTGTGTTTAAAAGTTTGTTTGAAAAAATTGAACCAAGTTGAATAACAAAACAAATGAGCTTTAATTCAATTTGATGGATTCTTAAGGTAGAAAAATATGAGACACGGCTAAGACACTTCATGGCTTGGCCGTGTCCCTAATCCAAGGAAAGAGGCAGGAAATTTTGGCTGAGACGAATACACTCAAGAGACATGACCAAGCCACTAGCTGTGTCACATGACACGACCAAGGCCTTAGCTGTGTCTTGTTTTATTAGTTTTTGTCATAGAATTATATCTTATTTATTATGATGATTATTATTTTATTTAGGTATTTTGGTAGCTTTAATCTGTTTATTTAGTGTTTTCATCAATTTTGGTAGTTTTAATTTATTTCAGTGTTTATGTCATTCTAGTTTTTAGTTGGTGTTTATTTGTTGTTGGTTAATGTTTATTTGATTCTTGTTTAAAGTTTGTTTAAGTGTTTATTTTAGGCTAATAAGCAAACATCATCTTAAGGGAAAAACCAAAGACAAGAGAGGAAGGAAAAAGCAAGGAACCAAGAGGAAGAAAACAATGGACAGTAGCCGACACATGCAAAGGACACGGCCAAGTTGTCGCCGTGTCCCATACCAAGCTAAGGAGGAAGCCAACAGATCAGTAGCTGACACACTCAAGGGACACGGCCAAGCTTGTGGCCGTGTCCCTCCAAACATGTCAAACAAGGCCAAGCCAACCTTGGCTTGGCCGTGTCACCTCCTTGAAGAACAAAGAAAAGAAAGAAAGAAAGAAGAAGCCACAGTGAGGGACACGGCCAACTGTCTTGGCCGTGTCCCATGGAAATCAAGAGACACGGCCAAGCCAACCTTGGCTTGGCCGTGTCACCTAAGGAAAGCAAGAACACGGCCAAGCCACTCTTGGCTTGGCCGTGTCACCCTAAATTTTTATAAATTCGTTGCAAGAAATAAGAAAGCGGACTTTTCTTTTGGAGAGAGGACGGCTAGGGTTTTAGAAAGAAAGAAAAGAAAAGAGAAGAGGGAGCAAACACACTAGGGGAGGAGAGAGTGACACTCTCCTTGTCCCTCATCTTTATTCTCCATCTTCATCTTCTCCATCTTCCATTGATAAGATCTTTGAGGTTCTTTGGGATAAGTTGGGTTAACAAGCTCTTGAAGGTTGAAGAAGCTTCATTGAAAGGATTGGTGACTTGAGAAAGCTCCATTCCATCTTCCAAAGGCACAATCAATTGAAGGGTTGGTGACTTGAGAAAGCTCCATTCCATATTGCAAAAGGGAAATCAACCATTGAAGAGGGCTTGAGTTCTTCATCAAACATCAAAGTGGAGCTAGGAGGAAGACTAGTAATCCTACTCTTGGCATCTTCACAAGGGGTTTTTCTATTCTCTCTTTTAATTCATTTCAATATTGTTTTTGTTATATTAAGAGAATTGATATTGCAATTGGACAATTTGTATTTGATTTATATTGAGTTGAATGAATGTTTTAAATTGATGATGTTGAGCTAAAAAACCCATGCTTAGGGTTTGTAGTATATTTGATTGAATGCTTTGATTTGATATTTCCATTGATGTACTTTGTTGTTGGTTGATTGCATTGGATTGTATGCTAGGTTAATAGATTAGCTACCTATTAATCTCTAGATGTTGAATGAAGGACCGAAAGGTGAAATTTGATATCGGAATTATGCAATCGACTACCCTATGAATGAATTAGAAATATAAGTTCTAGGGTTTCATTAATTTGCAAATGTAAAATAATTGGTTATTGCTATTTCATGAATGTGAGAACTAATGAATTGGTAATTGACTAATTAACCTTAAGGAACAAATTAATTTCAAGGCTATGTTAATGGATAATTGAGAATTGAGCTTTGATTGAATGGACCTATAAGCCCAGGCACTTTCCCGAGAACTGAATTGATCTTGTGCACCTTCACACTTCAACCCTACTCACATTAATCTTAGGTCTAAATTGTTCTTTTACAATTCCAAACAACAAATTTTCTCTTTTAAATAATTTGTCAATCAAGCTATTACGAACCACACCTTCTTAGGGAAACGACCTTGGGGCGATCACCTTTGCTACAGCTACCTCGTATACTTGCGAGTGCCGCTTGTAGTAGTACTTAATTCAAGCGCAACATGTCTCACCAAAGAACAAAATAAAGACAAACCAAAAAAGCAAAGGCAGAAGTGAACACACCCAAGAGACACGGCCAAGCCATTGGCTGTGTCACATGACAAGGCCAAGGCCTTGGCCGTGTCCCATCTAAAGATCAAAGCAAGGATAGAGACAGAGGAGAACACACTCAAGAGACAAGGCCAAGCCACTGGCCGTGTCACATGACACTGCTAAGACCTTGGTCGTGTTCCACTTGAAAAAAAAAAGAAGAAATTGGGGTAGCCTTGGACATGGCCACATGGCTTGGCCGAGTCCATAAGAAAATGAGTGACACGGTCAAGTCACTCATGACTTGGCAGTGTCTTGTGAAGATTCTTTCAATCATTTTATACAAAATAGGGGACAACAAGTGATATCTTTTAAAAAGAAATAATAAAAAAATAAAAAGATTGTCTAATTTATGGGAAAATATAAAATAATGAAATAAGTGGGAGACAAAGTGGAGTGTGTGAGTTGGCAAGGCATGCTTTGTGTCTTAAGAAATTAAAAAGAAAGGAAAGAGTGAGAGATATATACGTGGGAGCATCTTCAAAGAGGGGAGGATGAAGTTCCTTAGTTTATCTTCTTGTTCTTGGTCTTGAGAGAGACCATGAACATCACCTTCATCTTCATCTTCCATTTCTCCCATAAACAAGATTCTTAACATTTTTTGGGATAAAATTGGGTGAGCAAGCTCTTGTGAAGGTTAGGGTTTAAAGAAAGCTTGATTGAGGAGTTGGGGACTTAAGAGAGTGACCATTCCATCTTTGAAGAGGAGAGCCATTTATTGAAGAAGGCTTGTAAGTTATTCATCATACTCAAAGTGGAGCTAGGAGGAAGACTAGAAGTTCAACTATTAGCATCTTCAAAGGAGTTTTTATATTCTCTCTTTTAATTCATTTCTAGATTGTTATTATTTGTTAAGAATATTAATATTTCAATGTGCAATTGTGATTTGATGAATGTTGAGATGGATATTTGTTTTAAATTGATGATGATGAGCTAAATTACTCATGCCTAGGGTTTGTAGTAGATTTGGTTGAATGACTTGATTTAATATTTCCATTAATATACCTTATTATTAGTTGATTGTATTGGATTGAATGTTGGGTTGATAAATTAGCTACCTATTGATCTCTAAATATTGAATGAAGGACCAAGAGGTGAAATTTGATATTCGAATTATGCATTCAACTACCCTAAGAATGAATTAGAAATATAAGTTCTAGGGTTTTATTAATTTGCAATTTTAAAATAATTGGTTGTTGTTAATTCATGAATGTGAAAACTAATGAATTGGTAATTACTAATTAAACTCAAGGAATAAATTAAAATACAAGGTTATATTAATAGATAATTTGAGAATTAAGCTTTGATTAAATTGATCTACAACCCTAGGCACCACCCTAGGCACCATTCCTAGAATTTAAATAATCTTGTACAATCATTACACACATTCCTTTTAATTTTAATTTCTTTTCACCACTACTTCAAACATCACACTCTTGCTTTTAAATTTACTTGTCAATCAAACTATTACAAAATAATTCCTTCCTTGTGAGATGAACTTGGGGTGATCACCATTGCTACAACTATCTTGTATACTTGCGAGTGTCGCTTATAGTAGTAATTAGTCGAGCGTAACAAGTTTTTGGCCCGTTACCGAGGAAGGTAATTGTTGTTAGTAGTTTAATTTTTTTATTTAAATTGTTTAATTGTTTAAAGTGTTTCTTTTTTAATTAATAAGAGTTTATTGTAAAGATGCAGTTTTCAAGGCACGAGCGAGTTTATGATGTGAATGCTAATTTTGAAATGGCATGACAATTAGCAGAATTAACAAGTCAACTTAAGATGCTACATGCAATGGGAATAGCACCGATGCCTATTCAAGAAGTATGTCCAGCATGTGACATTATAGGACATAGTGCAAATATGTATTCATTTGGTTTTGAACAATACCAAGAGAAGCAAGAGGAAGAATATGCCTTTGAAAGTTTCCAGCCAAGGGGTAGAAATTACCCATATTCCGATCCTTATAATCCAAGTTGGAGAAACTACCCAATATTTTCTTGGGAAAACCAGCAGTAAATTTCACCTCAACAATTTTTTCAACCTTACCAAAGAAGTTCTTACTTTTAAGTATAATTTTCAAATCAAGATCAACTTCAGAAACCCACATTGGAAGAAAATTTGAATACCTTTATTCAAATTAGCACCCAAAATCAATATCAACTTAAATAACCCATATTGGAAGATAATTTGAATGCTTTCATTCAAATTAGCACATAAAATCAGGATGGGAGCAATAAGAGGTGTGATTCTTTGGAAGTATCATTGAAGAAGGAGGAAACTCAAGTTGGGCAACTGGCAAATCAACTCCAAGCACACCAAAAAGTGGAATTTCCTAGCCAATTAGAGCAGGTCAATGCAATCACAATTTTGATGAGTGAACAGGTGATATATAACAAATTTTGTAATTCCTTTGATGCAGGTACTAATCAAGAAGAAAATGGCAAGGAGATACAACCCAACATAGAGGAGCCAAGTCAATCAAAGGAGGAGGAGAATTTGGAAGCATCAACTTCATCAAAATTACATGAGCCTCCAAATCCTTATATGCCACCAATTCCATTCCCAAGTAGATTGAAGGATGAGAAGTAAGGTATGCTACTTTCTGAAATCTATGACATGCTCTCTAAAGAAGATAGTGAAAATAGTGTAGATAAGCTTGAGATATCCATGACCTTGGAAGTAGAGCCTGAAATCTCCAATTCAAAAATTGAGGAGTGTAAGTTAATCTTAAATGATGAGGTTGTTGAGAGGGGACTTCAGATTGCTAAAGTGGATGAGAATGAGATTCAACTAAACTTGGTTGAACTTACAAAGACCCCAAAACTTTTGAAATATGCTTTGATTGGGGAGAACAGCATGCAACCAGTGATCATCTCTTCCACTTTCGGTGGTGAGAAAGAGTAAAAAATGGATATAACCATGTTGTGGACTGAAAAAGTTTTTTACCAAGTTCTTATAGCATTGGAAGATCACCTTAAAACAACCTTCACATGTTTCCTTTGGACACTTTCTCTTCAAAGGATGCTATTTAGGTTTTACTATACACTGGGTACCTTCCAAAGTTGCATGATATTCATCTTTTCAAACATGGGCAGCAATTTCATTAAGGATGGAAGGAGCACTTCATATCGCATATGGGAATGATGAAAATTATGTTTCATCTGAACTCTGCTCTTTTAATTTATGCATGCTCACATTAGGGACAATGTGAATCTTTAAGTGTGGGGTGTAGTTTGTGTTTTTTCTTTTAACTTATCTTTATTTAAGTTTAGTTAATTTTTTTTTTTTGAATAAATGAATTTTGAAAAGTTTAATTGTTATAAGATTGTTGATAGATGACCTTTGAATTTTTGAAGCATGAATTTGAGATTGATTGTAATTGGTACTTATTGTCAATTTTGATGGTTATTCTTGCATCACCTTTAAACTAGTGAGGAATTGAGCCTATTAAGTTGGATATAAACTTATTATTCTTTATTGTGTGTAAACAACTTTGATTGATGAATTTCTAGAACTTGCTTTGACATACATTTTAAGACTACATAAAAATTTCAATTCGGCATCAATATGATTAAGGCAATTTAGTGAATCCATTTTGGCTTTAAAAGACCAACCTTATATCCGACCTTAGCTAGCCAATTTTGAGCTTATTTCATTTTTTTTTCCTTTTTTTTTCTTTTTCGCAACACCATTAGCTTGAACCTTGCTATTTTAACTATTATCGTTGCATTAGGTCAAGAGCATTTTAAGAGAATTTATGATTGAGTGTTGTGTTAAATAAAGTGTGGGGTTAAATTTAGTAGGCTCAAAATTACAAGTTATTGTCTTTTTTAGTTGCAAACCCTATTTTGTTAAAAAAAACAATATATATATATAAAATAAAAAGGAGAGAGAGAAAAATCAAAACAATAGAAGAAGTTGTTCTTTTTCGTAGGGTTGGAATAAGTTTGGGAATGTGTAGACCCTTAATTTTTTACTCAGTCCAATCCAATATTTTTTAAAACAGTCCAAAATAATTTTTGTGGTATTTTAATTAAATAATATTTATTTTAATATTCATTACTTACAATATTTATTTTTAATAATAAAAAAGGTAACAGTAAAAAAAAGCGATAAAAATAAATAAATAAAAATCGGCGATGGAAAAATCGGCGACGAAAAATTTTCATCGCTGAAGATGAATTGGCTTGGGCCAATTCGCCGCAGGAATTTCCTGCGGCGAAATGGCCACCAGCGCCTGCAGCAAATTTTTTACCAGCACATTTTCGCACGCCTGTCCCGCACACGGTTTTGTCAAAATCATATTCTACTTGGTTTTTAATTTTATTTTCGAAAAGGTTTTGATTTTTTTTAGCCAATTAGGATTAGGTTTATTATTATTTTTTTTATAAATACCAAATTAAAGACACAGATTAAAGGGGATCAGAAATTTTTTACTTGACCTTGGACTCTTGGATTTTTCGGCCAACCTCAAGCTTGAAAGATCAAGAGGCAGCAAACAATAACACTTCATCAAAGACAGCCAACACTGTCTTTATTATTGTTCAACCAAAATTCAAAGATTGTGGTGGAACCAACAATGGAGGTTTGAATCTCTATTTCTTTGTTTATGTTTACAGTAGCTTCATCAAGTTGGATTAATTATTTTATTTTACAATTTGATCAATTATTCTGCTTACAAGCCAAGCTCTATTTGAAACCCTAAAACTATTTCTTTTAAAACCCTAAAGCCTTAATACCCGTAGCACATATTTTCAAAATCTAGGACCCTAAATTACACTTTTCTAAAGCCACAACAATCTATTTTCTTAAAACCCTAACCAAATCTAATTTTCTAAAATCACAGTAGCTTATTTTTTCAAATACCTAATCTAAAAACTAATTTTCATGATTCTCAATCTTATTTATTTAAACCCTAAATTTTGATATTATTTTTATACAACTTCTGAAACCCTAAATCCAAAACATCCATTCTTTAGATTCAAACACTAATTTATTTCAAATCTAATCTTTATATTCAAACATCCAGTAGCCATGTTATTTCTTCAAAATGTTTCTCAATTAATTAAACTAGTATATGCAAAACCCTAATTGATGCATGAACACCTAAAGTTATATACTTACTGTTTTATTTAAATTAGATGAATGTTTATTATATATTTTGATTGATATTTGATGTCTTTGAATGAATTATTTATTTATGATGAATGGATGTTTACCTTTATTGATTTGTTTTTATTTTAAAACATTGTAAGAGGTATGTTTCATTTTGGGTACCTCATGTCGTGAGCATCATGTAATTTATTTTATTTTATTGGACCAATGTAAAGGACACGTTTTCACCTTTCAGTGGGTGTCCTATTTAGTTTTAGACATAGATGATGTAAGGACATGTTTTCATCATCGGATGGGTGTCCATTTATTTGTTTTGTTTGGACATTGCTTTAATTTTAATATAATGATGCTTTATATTAATTGTTGCATATAATATGGATAATATTGTTATATTTAAGAATTTTATAATATTAAGACCTGCAAAGGAGGTCGATTCCAAGGAACCGAGCGTTATGAGGTTGCTGGGTCGTTTCTTACCTTCCCCACACGTACTCAACTTTCCGAACCCATTAGGGGGTTGGGGATTCCTTAGGAATCGAGTCATCCACCCCTTTCTTTTTTCAGCCCGTCCGGACGGCTACTCTATTTTCTCTGGGCTTAGGCCCATGTTCTCTAAAGCCCTAAACCTAAACAGTGCCGAAGTCGCAAGAACTATTCCACCGGGAGTGGGGGAAAAAATCCGCACTCACAGAATGATCATTGAAAATTTTAATAAGTAAGTTCCCTTGAAAAACTCCTTAATGTCAAGTGGTAGGTGAGAGGAAGGTGTTTTGGGATTGTTGGGTTATACATATGATTAGTTACTTCATTCTTGAAGTGCTCTTAAACTTAATGAATAAGCTCACATTTCCTAAATGTCATGCCTTTACCTTAGCTCCAGTACCACCCAATGAAAGACCTTATGATCGATGCTTGATTATAATTAGGTGGTGGAGATTTGATTGATAAGCAAGCCTATAGAGATAATCTTTCATTGAATGTTGAGAGCTTAAACACTACCTGATTAAACACTTAAGAGGTTTTGTGAGGGAGTGACAATTTTTGGTATGCATGGATTGGCCATTAAATTGCTTGAGTACTGATTGTTCTTGATTTGATAATGATTGTGGATTTAATAAAATGGGAGTCATGATACATCCTTATAACTCTTAAACTTGACTAAATTTATCTTGTTTAGTTTGTTTTGATTTTGACTTTGCTTGGAAACAAGCAAAAAATTAAGTATGGGGTAGTTATTTTGATCATTTGTGTATTTATTTTTAATGTAAGTTTATTCGCTTTTGATTTATTTTTCTTTTAATTTTTGTTTGAAGTTTGTTTGAAGAAATTGGTCTAGGTTGAAGAACAAAACAAATGACCTTTAATTCAATTTGATGGATTCTTAAGGTGGAAAAACATGAGACGCGGCCAAGACACTCCATGGCTTAGTCGTGTCCCTCATCCAAGGAAAGAGGTAGGAAATGTTGGCAGAGGCAAACACACTCAAGAGACATGGCCAAGCCACTGGCCGTGTCACATGACACGACCAAAGCCTTGGCGTGTCTCACCAAAAGAACAAAATAAAGACAAACCAAAGAAGCAAAGGCATAAGTGAACACACCCAAGAGACACGACCAAGCCATTGGCCATGTCACATGACACGGCCAAGGCCTTGGCCATGTCCTATCTAAAGAGCAAAACAAGGATAGAGGCAGTGGAGAGCATACTCAAGAAACACGGCCAAGCCATTAGCCGTGTCACATGACACGACCAAGGCCTTGGCCATGTCCCACTTGGAAAAGAAAGAAGAAATTGGGGCAGCCATGGACACAGCCACATGGCTTGGCCATGTCCATAAGAAAATGAGTGAAACGGTCAAGTCACTCATGACTTGGCCGTATTTTGTGAAGATTCTTTCAATCATTTTACACAAAATGGGGGACAACAAGTGATATCTTTTAGAAAAAAATAATAAAAGAATAAAAAGTTTGTCTAATTTATGGGAAAAATATAAAATAATGAAATAAGTGGAAGGCAAAGTGAAGTGTGTGAGTTGGCAAGGCATGCTTTGTGTCTTAAGAAATTAAAAAGAAAGGAAAAAGTGAGAGATATATACGTGGGAGCATCTTCAAAGAGGGGAGGATGAAGTTCCTTAGTTCATTTTCTTGTTCTTGGTCTTGAGAGAGACCATGAACATCACCTTCATCTTCATCTTCCATTTCTCCCATAAACAAGATTCTTAACATTTTTGGGGATAAAATTGGGTGAGCAAGCTCTTATGAAGGCTAGGGTTTGAAGAAAGCTTGATTGAGAAGTTGGGGGCTTAAGAGAGTGACCATTCCATCTTTGAAGAGGAGTGCTATTAATTGAAGAAGGCTTGTTAGTTCTTCATCATATTCAAAGTGGAGCTAGGAGGAAGACTAAAAGTTTAACTCTTAGCATCTTCAAAGGGGTTTTTATATTCTCTCTTTTAATTCATTTATAGATTGTTATTGTTTGTTAAGAACATTAATATTTCAATGTACAATTGTGATTTGATGAATGTTGAGATGGATATTTGTTTTAAATTGATGATGATGAGCTAAATTACTCATGCCTAGGATTTGTAGTAGATTTGGTTGAATGACTTGATTTAATATTTCCATTAATATACCTTGTTATTAGTTGATTGTATTAGATTGAATGTTAGGTTGATAGATTAGCTACCTATTGATCTCTAGATATTGAATGAAGGACCGAGAGGTGAAATTTGATATTGAAATTATGCATTCAACTACCCTAAGAATGAATTAGAAATATAAGTTCTAGGGTTTCATTAATTTGCAATTTTAAAATAATTGGTTGTTGTTAATTCATGAATGTGAAAACTAATGAATTGGTAATTACTAATTAAACTCAAGGAACAAATTAAAATACAAGGTTATATTAATAGATAATTTGAGAATTAAGCTTTGATTAAATTGATTTACAACCTTAGGCACCAGTCCTAGAATTGAAATAATCTTGTACAACCATTACACACATTCCTTTAAATTTAATTGCTTTTCACCATTACTTCAAACATCACATTCTTGCTTTTAAATTTACTTGTTAATCAAACTATTGCAAAATAATTCCTTCCTTATGAGACGACCTTGGGGCGATCACTGTTGCTATAACTACCTCGTATACTTACGAGTATCGCTTGTAGTAGTAATTAGTCGAGCGCAACACATTACTTCTCAAAAATTTTAGCAAATACTCAAATATATATATATATATCAACATGTATAAAAATTTACCAAGTCTACACATGTAGTCCAAATATTTTAAATTTACATCATTTCATATATACAAACATAATATACATAAATATATTAAATGTCACGACATGAAAGTTTACATAACAGTAACCGGCTCTGGTCTCAGGGCAATACAAAATCTCTAGTGAAATCTCAAAAATCCTAGACCTGGTCAGGTCTAGCAGGACTCTCTAACTCAATCAAGTCATCTGCATGATAAATAAATCATGCTAAGCTAATAACTTAGTGGTATATGCTTTGATAATGATACAAAATACTTAAAACAATGCATTATGAGCCTCTTTTAAAACATAACATGAGTGTTATCCTTATGCATATACTTTTTTTACAAATCATCAAAACACTGCAAAAATATGCATTGAGCCCAAACAACCCTATACAATATTAATGTTAAAGAGATATTGTTATGGGTCTATCGCGATACTGAAAATCTAAGTGTCGCAATCGTCCCCTATTGACACCTCTATATCTAGCCCTGAAGGCAAATATCATCCATCAATGACACTCAATGTCTAGCCCAAAGGCACATCATATCATACTGACTCCCAAAGTCTAGCTTGTAGGCACATCATATCAATAGCACCAATACAATTCTCTGGAACAAGACACTATACAAGGCTAACACACATTATATCACATTTTTCATAATAAATTTTCTATCACATTGTGTCATTTACTTTTTTCTTTTCCATAGTCATTCATAATTCCTTTCATTTATCCATAACTCGTTACATTTTTAATAGTATATGTCACATCTACAATGTGACTTCACTACCCATATACTTTGGGCATTTTCACTTTTGCCACAATTATCACATATTATTCATTTTAGCCATTACAATGGCCTAACATAATGTACATCATGCATTTAACATCATTTCACAATCAACAGTGTAATACATTTGAAAGCTCAAATAACAAAGTAGCTTGGCACATTTACTACCAGAATGTGCTTGCTAATTTGAATGCAAATGTATTATAACTTATCAAAGTGTGCATATACCTTAATCCAAAACAAATCCCAAGCTAGAATCACCCTTTTTCCTTCACTTTCCAAAATGCTCTTCACTACTAGGTTTGGATAATTACTATCTACTCAACACCTAACTAAAATGTAAGTGCATATATGGTATTAGAATCACATTTTTACATACTTTAACTAATAAACATCAATTTATCTCATTTTCTTTAAGTTTCTATTTTCTTGCCCAAATGCACTTTAACTTTAGAATTATATATTAACTAATTCCAAATTACATCTTAGGTTAATTTCTATCATTAAAATCATAATTCACTCACTTTAAGAATTCAAACTTTAAATTCTACAATTCTATCCAATTTTCTAATTATTACCCTAATATACTTTAATTCTAGAAAACTATTCCAACTCAATCCAAATTTTATTTCAAGTTTATTTCCGCCATTAAAGTCATATTGTAATATGTTTTGAGCAATTTAATTCAATTAGCATCCATTCTTTAACTATGTTCTTCCAAAACCCTAAATTCAACACTAACCAAACCAAACATCAATTAAATGTAACACCCCTACACCCAATATACGGACACCACATATACACACTATATGTGATATACGTATAGAGGATATAAGAGTGTCACAAGCCATTTTAAACAAACCATTCTTTAACTTTAATATCAAATCATCGTTTCTGCAATATGAGTAAACTTAAAGACATTTAACTTAATTTATAGAAAATAATAGATAAAACATCCTTTGTTAAAATATATACATATATATTCATTACCCTACAAGTTTATCCAAAATATTTATTTAATAAGCAACGAAAAATGCAGCTGAATATACATATGTTTACATCGAAATCAATAAGTACAAAAATATGAAATTTATACATGCTGGCAGTTTGTCTCTGATCTTGATGTCCAAAATCAACACTGATCTTAAAGTCTCAAGCCTAGACATGACTCAGTCTAGCCGAGCTCTCCGGCACAACTGGATCTACCCAGTCACCTGCGCTATGAACAGCAATCGCGCTAAGCAAAAAGCTTAGTGGTACAAACTTTGATTCAATATAGATCAATGCGATGCTAATGCACAACGCATGTGAATATAACAACTCATAACATTATATTAATCATTTGCATCACATTTCATAATTCACATTAAAGAAAAGACAAGCATGGGCGCAAAAAGGATCTAATATGCTATTCAAATTTCAGAGTTACTGCTTTGGTCCATATTGACACCTTGTGTCTAGCCCCATAGGCAATATATATGTATATCCATGGATAATCCAACTAGATCTAAGCTTACGAGCCCGTCTTTTCACTCAGTCTAGCTTCAAGGATTTTGTATTTAAGGCTTACGATTCGGTCTTTTCACTTGCCCAGCAATTCATAGGCATGCCGCCAAACCCAGAACTCTAAAATTTGAATAACATACTAGGCACACAATTTATTCATTTATCTCATTATCAAATACTTTCATAATTCCATTCTCATTTCATTTCTTATAGTCAAACTAGGCACATTGCCTTAATATATCATCATTTTTCTCACCTTTCCCATTCTTCTCTTTTGTATCAATATCAATTCGTTACATTATGATTTCACATACCTTATCATTTACAACACATTACTCAATTGCTTTGATACATCATCATAATTCACATCATGCATATCATAACATATAACTCATTCATCAACAATATATCAAGTAACTTAACACATTTATCAACTAAATGTGTTAAGTCCCGATGTCGTGTAAATTTATGCAATCATTCAAAGTTGGTACTTACCTCTAAAAGTAATAACACCACTCTATCAACCTCCTCTTCCAAGATATCCCTCAATCCTTGGCTTGGGTAACTCAATTCTCTTCAAAACCTAATCCAAAGGTGATTATACATACTCACTTAGTGATACACATAAGAAAATAAGAATAAGAACTATCTAGGGCAAACTATACACTTGACACGCTCAACAACATGAGCGTGTTCATGGACATGCCCTAAACCCACAACATAGAAGCTTTGACACGCTCAGTGACATGGGCGTGCCACTGCACGTGTCAATCCTTCTCCAACACAGAAGCTATGACACGCTCAGTGACATAGTTGTGTCATTGGACGTGTCAATCTTCCAACAACACAGTAGCTGTGACATGCTCAGTGACATGGGCGTGTCACTGGACTTGTCACCAACCCAAAAAATAGAACCAACGACAAGCCCAAAGACATGGTCGTGCTCCTGGGCGTGTCAGGCCAAAAACCTTAAAATCGACACCAAAATGCCACATCCATCTATCATCTTTCTATAACCTTATCAACACCACACAAACTCAACCAAATCCATCAACATACCATATAATACCTGAGTAACCATTAAAACATCTCAATTACAAACATCAAAACACAAACACAACCAAAAATCACAACTCAAAATTACAACACCCACAACTCTTGCTTTCTTCACCAAACTTAACCCTTTTTCTTCAAACCAACCCCAAAAATCAAAGTTAACAAAACAACATAACCTCAAAACATACCAAAATCAACCATAAACACATCTACAACAACCAACCAACAAACCCATAAACACAAACTCAAAAGAAATCAAAGAAACAAGTTGGAAACTTACCAAAAGTGAAGAAAATCCTTAGAACTCCAACTTGATCATTTGAAATCCTTCAAATTCTTGAGTTAGGAAGCATCAAAATCTCTTTTCCTTTGGTTGATAATGGTGGTGATGGCCGGCCAAAGAAGGAAGAATAAGAAGAAGATACAAAATCAACCACACACTCTTCTCTTTTAACTAAACAACTTTTCCCAAATCACTCTCTACCAAGTATTTAATAATATAATAATAAACTCAATTATGTCATCTTCCACTATCCTTAATTAATTATTTTTAAATAAAACATCTCTTGACCATATTAAGAGCTCAATTTATATATATTGTATATATCTCTATATATACAACATATACACACTCCTTCCTCTTATCATACACTTAATTAAATATACACTTAAAATCATTTAATTCAATTTCAACAATTAACATTTCCAAAAAGTTTAGGGTATAATATGGGATATTAAAATTCTCCCCCTCTACAAATAAATTTCATCCTAGAAATTACCTGTTCTCAAGTCTGGAACAACTGAGGATATTGATCTCGCATCACTTGCTCACTCTCCCAAGTTGCCTCTTCCAAAGAACCTTCACAAGTGACACTTTCTTATTTCTCAACTCTTTCACTTCATATGCCAAAATAGCCACTGGTTCTTCCTCATAAGTCAGATCTGAATTCACCTCAATCGATTCCACTGACAAAATATGAGATGGGTTTAACCTGTACCTCTGTAGCATAGAAACATGGAAGACATTATGAATTCGATCTAATTCAAGTGGCAAAGAGAGTCGATAAGCAACTGGTCCAACTCTCTCCAATACCTCATAAGGTCCAATGAAACGAGGACTCAATTTTCCTTTACGGCCAAATCTCAAAATTCTCTTCCAAGAAGACACTTTCAAAAATACTTTATCTCCAACACTGAACTGAATGTCTCTCCTCTTCAAATCTGAGTAAGATTTCTGTCGATCTGAAGCTACTTTCAAATGATCCCAAATTATCTTCACTTTCTCTTATGTTTCTTTAATCAAATCGGGATCAATCAATTTACCTTCTCCAACCTCATCCCAACATAGAGGCATCCTGCATCTTCTACCATACAATGCCTCATAAGGTGCCATTCTAATACTGGACTGGTGACTGTTGTTATAGGCAAATTCAACCAATGGCAAGAATTTGTCCCAACTCCTAGAGAAATCAATGACACAACTTCTGATCATATCCTCCAAAATCTGAATCACTCTCTCTGAGTGCCCATCGATCTACAGATGGAAAGCAGTGCTAAAATGCAATCAAGAACCCAAAGCATTATGCAAACTTTGCCAAAACCTCGAAGTGAACCAAGGATCTCGATCAAACACCAAAGAAATTGGAAATTCATGCAACCTCACTACCTCACTGACATACAGCTCAGCTAACTTCTCAAGAGAATAATCCATTCAAACTGTAAGAAAATGAGTTGTCTTCATCAACCGATCAACAATCACCTAGATGGCATTATGCTTCTTCTGCGTCAAAGGCAAACCAGCCACAAAATCCATTATTACACACTCCCATTTCCACTCTGGCACTAATAAAGGTTGGAGCAACCCCGAAGGAACTTGGTGCTCAGCCTTCACTCTCTGACAAGTGAGACATTTGGACATAAACTCCGCTATGTCCCTCTTCATACCTGACCACCAATAAGCTTCAAATCGTGATACATCTTGGTACTCCCAGGGTACATAGCTAAAGTCGACTGATGTGCTTCCTCCAAAATAATCTTTTTCAATCCTGCATCATTAGGAACACAATCTATCTTTGTACCACAAACTGCCATCATCTCTTATAAGAAAATTTGGGCTCTTACCCTTCTGGCAATCCGAAACAATCTCCTGAATTCTTTCATCTGCCAATTGAGCCTCCCTTATCTGTTCCAACAATATCGGTCTCATTTGCAACAAAGCCAACAAAGCACCATCATCACATGATTCAAAACTAGCATGCAATGCTCTCAACTCAATAAGCAACAAGAGCGAATAGGTAAACAAACCTGCCAAAGACTTCCGACTCAAGGCATCAGCAACTACATTTACCTTACCAGGGTGATAATCAATCAATAGTCATAGTCTTTAATCAACTCTAACCACCGTTTCTGCAGAAGATTCAGCTCTCTCTGAACACCAAATATTTTAAAACTCTTGTGATTCATATAAATGAAACATTTCTCTCCATAAAGGTAATGTTGCCAAATCTTTAAAGCAAAAACTATGGCTGCCAACTCCAAATCATGTGTCGGGTAATTAAGTTCATGTGGCTTCAACTGCCACGAAGCATAAGCTATGACTCTACCTTCCTGCATCGAAACACAACCTAAACCACTATGTGAAGCATCACTGTAAATCACATATGGTTTATCTTCTACACGCAGGGTAAGAATAGGAGCTTGAGTCAACATCTCCTTCAACTGCTCAAAGCTCACCTGACATTGATCTGTCCACACGAATCTAACTCCCTTCTGAAGTAATCTGGTGAGTGGTGTAGCTATCAAAGAAAAATTCTTCACAAACCGTCGATAATAGCCTGCCAAACCCAGAAAATTTCTAACCTCAGTCACTGTCTTCGGTGGACTCCAATTCAAAATAGCTTCAACTTTACTCGGATCAACTCTAATACCATCTGTTGAAACCACATGACCGAGAAAAGTTACTTGATCAAGCCAAAACTCACATTTAGACAGTTTAGCATACAACTGCTTCTCTCTTAAAGTCTGCAATACAATCTGCAAATGCTTGTCATGATCCTCCTCATTATGCGAATACACCAAAATATCATCGATAAAGACCACCACAAATTGATCTAGATAAGGTCTAAACACCCTATTCATCAAATCCATAAAAGTCGCTGGTGCATTCGTCAACCCAAAAGGCATCACCAAAAACTCATAATGCCTATACCTTGTGCGGAAAGCTATCTTAGGTACATCTTCCTCTCTGATTCTCAACTGATGGTACCCTGATCTCAGATAAATCTTAGAGAAAACTGCTGCTCCTTTCAATTGATCAAAGAGATCATCTATCCTAGGCAAAGGATACTTATTCTTGATGGTCACTTTATTTAACTGCCTATAATCAATACACAATCTTAAGGTACCATCTTTCTTCTTCACAAACAAAACAGGTGCTCCCCACGGAGACACACTAGGGCGAATAAACCCTTTATCCAACAACTCTTGCAACTGCACTTTCAATTCTCCCAACTCAGCAGGTGCTATTCGATAAGGAGTAATAGAGATGGGAGTGGTACCAAGCAACAAATCGATACCAAACTCAACCTCTCTCTCAAGGGGTATCCCTGGTAACTCCTCAGAAAAAATATCTGGGAATTCAATAACTGTGGGTATACTATCAAGTTGAGAACCCACGACTCTGGTATCTACCACATGAGCAAGATAAGCCTCGCATCCCTTCCGAATCAACTTCTTAGCTGCAACAGTTGAACAATCATAAAGTAATTGGGTAATGTGTTGTGAATGCAAAAATGAGATATGTGGAATAATGAAATGAAAAAAAAGTGAGAAAAAGATGATATAATAAGGCAATGTGCCTAGTTTGATCATGAGAAAATGAGAAAAGTTTTGATAAAGAAATTATGAAAGAATTTGATAATGAGAAATATGAATAAATTGTGTGCCTAGTATGTTATTCAATTTTCGGAGTTTTGAATTTGGCGGCATGCCTATTATTGCCTATGGGCTAAACGCTGGAATGGTGAAAAGACTGGGTCGTAAGCCAGACCAGCTGATAAATATGATATTTTTGGGGTGAAAAGATTGGGTCGTAAGCCTCAAAAACTATAGCAGTCTAGCCGGATTGAGGACCAAGATAATGGGGCCTAAGGGTCTACCCGGGTTAAAGTCCAAGAGATTGGGGCTGTTTACATTATCTATGGATATATTGCCTACGGGGCTAGACACATGGTGTCATTATGGACCAAAGCAGTAACTCTGAATTTTGAATAACATATTATATTCTTTTTAGGCCCATGCTTGTCTTTGTTTTAATGTGAATTATGAATTGTGATATAATTGAGCAATATAATATTATGAGTTGTAATTATGAAATATTTGAAAAATATAAGAAAGTAGAATGATGTGACATCTATATGCATTGTGCATTGGCATTGCGTTGAGTTTTATTGTTATTATCAAAGTTTGTACTACTAGGCTTTGGCTTAGCGTAATTATAATTCGTCGCGCAGATGTCATGGATGATTTGGTAGAGCCGGAGAGTTCTAGTAGACTTGGTCGAGTCTAGGTTTGTATTTGTTGAGCTCGAAGAGTTGTTTTTTGGTACATCAAGATCAGAGTCAGTTGCCAGCATGTAGATATTTGATATTACAATGTATTTTTATATTATATATGTTATACTAGGTTTTTTTGGAAGTATATAATGTTAATTGTAAAGAATATTTTAAATAATTTGTTCAAATGAGATTTTATATGTGTTGTTAATTTATATATCTATATATAAGTATTTTGAGAAAATATGGAGAAATTGAGAAGTATTGGTGAAATGGTGAATTGATTTTTATTGGAAGTGTTTACTTTATGCATGTTGTGTTATGCTGAATTTTGGGGACGTCCAAATTACAAACAAAACTCTGGTGAATTTTTTCCAGAGATTTCATATAAAATATTTATTTTGGATTCCTATAACAAGTAAAGAATATTTATATATTATTTATTTTTTATATTAGTATTTGAAATTTTTAAACAGAAATGTGAAAATTTTTATTAAATCGGTGATATTTTTATAACATATATGCGTATTTTACATATGCTGAAAATATATATTATACGTGTATAGAGTATAAGGGTGTTACAAAATACCTCAATCGCCTCTGTACTTAGTATGCTTAGTTATTTTATCCTCTATTTTTTGAGTAACTAGATAATCCTTCAAATTTGTCAATTTCATAACTATGTAACTCTTATTTGCTATTATGTCAAAATGTGTGTAATTTACTTTCTTAAGGCACATAAACATAATTAGTTATGATGATATGCATTGAGAAATGTCAAAAATACCCTTCAATTAGCTGATTTTTTTTAAGATGTTAATGTCTTTAGTTGAAATATCATGTTTATATTATTTATTGAAAATTAATTAAATTAAAACTTATTTATAATTTTATATTAAATTATTTGTTAAATTAATATATCAAATGATAATTATATAATTTGAAAATACCTAATTTATACCGGTGAGATTATAATAAATTCAAAACCGCTGCCGGCCGATATAACAGTCGAAATGAACCGACTTGTGGAGCTGAAAACCAAAATCATAACCTCATTGGTAACAAAGCCGAAAAATTAAAAAATATATATACAAAAATTAAAAAAAAAATTAAAACAAACTTTGAGCTCTCGATAAAAACTAGATGAAGAAGAAAAAGCAGTTGCAGAAGAAGAGGCAACACTGAAAACCATTGAAGAGTTTAAGAGAATTGAAATTTTTAAAACTAAAATTTTGAATTATTAAAAAACTTCGATTTTTATAGTGGTAGCTTCCATTGTCGATTGCAATTTGAATTTGTTGCCATTGTCGACTGCAATTTGATTTTTTTTTTTTTGACAATGACTGCAATTTGATTTTGAATATTAATTTTTTCATGAACTCATTTGCGCTTCTCTCTCTTGATCTTCTTGTCATAATGTAAAGAAAAGAAACTCTAAAGAACAAAAATAGTTAATTAATATTTACTATTTTGAGATAATTAGATGCTTTGGAGATAATTTTTAGTAAGAAAAAATCATCTCACCAAAAATATCTCCGGCGCCTGAAAAAAATGGGTGACAAGAGCTTACTGGATTTGATTTAATTAGTTTGGTTTACGCTTCGTTTTCTGTCTCCAACTGAGAGATGTTAATTAGAAAAAATCATCAATTTTAGAGTTAATAAACCATTAATTTTTTTGTCTGGTACTTGGCATCTTCTTAGTTTGCTTTTCGTTTGCTACTCTACATCTTCTTTAATTCTTTTTTGCATTACATTCGAGTACTGTGAATACTTATAGGACAAGTGATTGGAAGAAATAAATGATAATTATTAATTTTTTTATTTTAAATATAATAATAATTTAATAATTGGACCCATTAATTTTTAGCCCAAGTGTGGATGATATGCTAGGTGTACGCTACATCAGCGCCTCACACATCATATTTATTAGGGGTGTTCATTGGGCCCGTGGCCCGACCAACCCGGCCCGGCCCGAAGGGTTTCGGGCCGAGTTAGGCCGGCCTGAACCCATGCTAGGGTCGGGCCACGGGCCTCAAAATTCAACCCGAGCCCAGCTCGGGTCGGGCCTCGGGTTGAGATAAAAAATCTCGGGTCGGCCCGACCCGGCCCGAGATATTTATTTTTTTTATATTTTTTAATTTTTTTAAAATTTATTTTTTGATAATTTATTTTTTTAAAATATTATATATAAAAAATTATATAATAATTTATATATTATTAAATATAATTTAGTATAATAAATTTTTAAAATAATATTTATAAGTAAATTTTATTAAAATTTGTAAAAAAAAATTATTTTTTTTTAATTTTAAAAAAATCGGGCCGGCCCGAAACCGGTCAGGCCCGGCAAGGCCCGAAGTGGCCCGGCCCGACCGGGCTTCGGGTCGGGCCACGGGCTGCAAAACTGCAGCCCGAAAAATCTCGGGCCGGGCTTCGGGCCGAGGTCAAACCCGGCCCGACCCGGCCCGTGTACACCCCTAATATTTATGTTTTTGTTAGAATAAGAGTTAAATAGTTATAAATTAATAAATATAAAAAGCCATTCGATTACTCAAAAAATAGATAAGATAAAATGACTAAATGCATCAGTGTACGGAAGACGAACATATTAAACCTTTTAAATATTCTTCTCCTTGACAATTGTACGACATAAAGTAAAAATAAATATATAAAAAGTAAATAAAATATTATAAAACATACTCAAAACGCTGCACTCAATTGTTATGCAAGGGCAAAGGCTTCCATAAAATAAACGTATCCTAATTCTAGAAAATCATTGAGCATTTGTAAATGCATATAACATATTGGATTTAAAATAATATGTCATAGATTGAAGCATTAAAACCCTGAAGTAAAACTAAGTATTTACATTGTGCTTCCAGAAAGATTGTTATTATTTGATTTCCAATTTTCCAATTTGAGTCATCACATAAAATTCAATCCATTTCCAGATAGAGAACCGTGATCCAAAGAACTGAATTTTTACTGATTTTCTTGATCCTTCTCTTGTAAATTCCAAGTCCCTGGAAGTGCTATACCGCATACTTTCTGCATCATCAAGTAAAGGGAGTGTAGTTGAACCATGAGACTCAATGTTGTTAATCCACCCACGAAGGAAGTAATTCACAACCTGTACCAATGCCAAGGGTCATGCATCAATTTAAACATTCAGGAGTAGGTAAAACATAGATTTGCAAGATATAATTTCACAACCTTTGCAGAAAACAAAAAGGGTTACATCAACAACATGATGAGTGATGCAATGGAACTCTTGAACTCTCACGTCATGCATTCAAGCCTTGTTCAATTTCCCATCTAAGATGGCATTTATTGCATTCATTGTAAATAAGCAAAAATATAGAAAATTACAAGTGACAAAAAATCAATATGCTAGGTTCCCCTCCCTGATTTACTCGTGTACGTGTGCATGCACACATTGGCGGAACCCAGGTCTCCCCTCTTTGGTTCCACCACTATTAATATATATACCTTTTTGGTTCCACCACTATTAATATATATATATATAGACACACACACACACACACATTATAACATATATTAAATTTTTACAATATATAATATATATATGACATTATTGATGTATAATTTTATTTTTTAAAAATATTTTCACTTAATAATTTTGATAAAGACGTAAAATTAAAGGAACTAAAATATTAAATTGTATGACAAATTAATAGAAAAGTTAAAAGAACATTAATTAATAACATAAAAAAGTGTATTTTGAATTTTTTAGGCTTTTCAAGTTAACTTACATGTGTATATTAATGTCAATTGTTTGTATTAATTTTTTAATATGAAAATAAAAATGAACATAAATTTGTCTGTATTTTTTTTTTTGCTTGAAAATTTTATCCTTTCTCTATTTAAATCATGGTTCCACCACTGCATGCACATGCATGTTGTTAAAATTTAGCTAACGTAGGAAGCATGTCATATGCAGCCTAAAACATTTTCAATAATTATATATATATGCATTCTTCAATTAACAAGAGAACTTTTGAAAAGGTTACCATTGATTATTGTGGAGGCTTATAATTCTCTATATAGGAGATCTTTATATGTTACTCCAACTGAAGGTTAAAACTTGTAACTTCACAACCATAAAAATGACTTAACTGTACCACTACGTGAAAGGCACATTAGTAGATATGTTGACATTTCAATGATTATTTTCTTTTTCTTGTTCAAGATTTTCTGTTGTTTTCTGTTTCAAAATAACATACTTTTTGCTATCATGTAAAGCCATAACTTCCCAGTTCCTTGTTTGAATCACTGTTGCGATTATAAATAATATAATTAATGCCCTAATTGGAAATTAGATATATTTTTATATTGGGGTGGGATGAGAATGGGAGACTTAGTTGGAAGAAATTTTAATTTCCAGGCGAAGAGTAAATAAGATGTCTATTGAAATTGGTAGGGCAGAGAACAGTCGCCTACACGAACACATTCTATGAACTGAACCTTCAAAGGACTGGCACTTCTCATTTATTTCTTTAGTGTTTATGTTGGAAATTTGGGAGCACCAGAACTCTCAGCACAATCACAAAACATACAGCAAAACCAACACAGCTTTTGAAATTGAATCTCAAAAGGCAATTGTATTTTCCATTGATTTTTCTATTACATATAGATCTAATTGGAGGTCCTCGAGAAAAAAGGAACTTGAACCATGCTAGACTTCACCCCATAACCAATCATGCCTAGTTTATTTGAACACTCGAGTTGTATGAAGCCCATAGTGTCACAAAACCCCACTAGCTTGCTTGCTGGAACAACAAACGGATACAAAATTAATTTCCCTCCAAAGTCAAATAACAAAAGTATATCCAACAAAAATCTCAGCATTCCGACACTCTTTGAGATTTTTTGGAGACTTCCACTTGTGCTTTCATATAGCATCATCCAACATCATTTTAAATTTTTTGCTTGTTTTCTTGCCTCTTTTACATCTTGGAGCAATTCTTGTATCCAAGCTTCTGACATAATCTTGTACTGAACCCTTGCCTTGTACCTCCATGGCAGCACCATTTTGCTAACTTCACTTTAATCCTATCACTTCCATTCAACGCATAGAATAGACAATAATCACTAGTCATCTAGCCAGTACATCCACTATTAACAAACCATGTTTGTTTTAAGGATTAATTGATTGAGAAAACAATAAATAAATGGTTTTCAGGCAATCCATGCTCCCTAACAAAATTAACCAATTGCGTAGATTTCCACCATTGTCCGTGGCCTCATTTTGACTTGCACACCTTCTCAATGTGGTCATATTCGCACAATTTTGCTGTGCTTGTTTTTTCAACAAAACCTTGCAGCATGGTTGGTCTTATTGCAAATTCCACATGGTGGAAAATTCCCTTTCCTACCACTACATCCTTTCCATCATCCTCTTTCTTCTTTTCATTGTCTCCAGCATGATCTTTCCCTTTTTTCCTAACCACAAAAACTTATTCTAAGGACTCTTCCTTCCTCAAAGTCCTTATCTACTCATGTGCTTGAAATGGCATGCACCAATCCTTGTAAAGTAAGCCAGTTCAGGTCTTTAGAATCCTCAGATTGTTTAATAAGCACACCAATACTTTTATAGACAAACCTTTGGTCGCTCATATTTTCACCAAGAAGTCTAATTTTGTTGATTTCATTCATCTGTCATAGTATTCCTTACTAGAGGATCTCTCAAGTATTTCAAGATTTTTGTGAAAGAAAATCCTACTCATTTTCTCTCACCCACAATCCCTCAAAGATTTATTGAAGATTGAGAATTTATTCAAGTAGAAAAGAAGTTTTGCTTGCAATTTAGAAAAGTATGGGCTAGATTCATTAAAGCAAGCTATAGCTTCATATAGGGTTTTACTTAACATCACCCTTTAGTTCTTAATCTATGTAAACACAGAACAATATAAGAGTTGGAACATAAATGTAAGATAACCTATTTTGAGTTTCTAATGTCAGTAACCTGTTGTTGTGTGTGCTTTGTCTCTGTCTTTGTTTTTTTTTCTTGGAGAGAGAGTTTTCTGCCCTCTTTGTCTATAACATCTTGTTTTGCATTTTTTTTGTAATTCTAATATTTACATTAATGAACCTTTTCTCACCTCCCAAACAAGAGAAAGTTAAAGTTTTAAATTTCTTTTCTTTCTCACTTTATGCTATTTTGCTTTTTGGAGATAAAACATTTTTTGAAGAAAAACCTGACGTATTCTCTCCAAAACATGAACTATAAAAAGCAGCATTATCTAACTAGAAACAAACTCAATACCTCAGGAACTTCATCATGAGGACAGTGACCAGCTGGGCTGATCTCGTAATAAGGAGCTTCAGGCACCTGTCGTTTCACCTGAAGACCCCAAATGGGCTTCACCCATGGGTCCTCTTTTCCATACATAAGACAGATGGGAAGATTGTTTATTTTACACCTGGAAACATAAATGAACTGTCAGATTTAAACCAGGAACAGGGGAGGGAGGGAGGGAGGGAGAGGGAAATATCTGATATATCAAGACCATTTAAAACTTAGTACTTACCGTATCAAACATTCCTTGAATGATAATTGTCCCTGAGGAGCAAACATAATTGAAGCAAATGAAGCAGCAGCTGCAGGATGTTGAGTTATCTCAAGAACACGAGAAAACACTTGGTCAACGTTTGTGGAATGGTCTGCATAAACCTGTTTAATTACCTCTGCTATACTTTTAGGGTCACTTATTTTCTGCCAACTGGAAAATGTACAATAGTTTTATGATAAACAGCAGTATATGGGAAAAGGCATGCATGGTAGTAGCAGTAGCAACAGTAATGGAAGTTGTAATAGTAATAACAAGTTCAAGTCAAGTGATGACGAGCTAAAGAAATGATGACCGTGGAAAGCAAACTCAGCGGCTTCTTTGGATATAAATATTAAAGGGACCAATAACTACACTGGCATAGCTAAACTATGTAACTTTCTTTCATATTTTGTGGTAAACAATACATGCTTTTTTTTTTCTTTTTAACTTTTAAAGCAAATTTCTTTGTGAGACTTATATACTACTTCATGGACAACATGATACCTCAACATGAATATCGGTATACAAATCTTTTTTACTTTATTGACCAACCAAAACTTACAAGAATTCAGTGAGCTTTCTCACACTTGCAGGTAGGGGAAATGTTCCAGACCATGGAAATATCCTTGCTAGTCTTGGAGATCTTACAGGATTAGGCAGAAATCCCCAAAATGGGGTTGCATTTAACAATGTCACACCCTTCACCAACTGAGGGTTGTTTGCTGCAAAGTATAGTGCAACAAATCCTCCTAGTGAATTTCCCACAATATACACTGGTTCCCCAATGACCTGTAACAGAATATAGAAATGACTAATCTAATTGCCATCATGGAGCTTTCATTTCTCATAAACAAAAGCCCATAAGCTTATAAATTCAAATCTTAAAAACATACCATATCTAAAACAAAAAAAAAATGCCTGTTTCTAGTTCAGCATACTTCCTTAATGGTTTTGGTAAGCTGACTGCATAGAGACTGGTATAAGATATGCCTCAGAAGAGTGCTTCTAGCAAGGGATAATTCCACATAGATGAACGAAAAGCTATTGATGTGGCATTATAACTGGCAATGTTGGTAATTGTCAACTGATAATAACACCACCACCCTCCAGCTGACCCAAATAAAGAAATAAATGAAGTAGAATAATTTTATATGGATGCCAATGTTCTGGAGACTTCCGAGAATATGGACAAACTCACATGACGGTAAAGAATAACTGCTGCATGAAATTTTTTGGAGAGAGACTTGTACACAATCGTAGTTAAGAATCACACAACATGATTAACATTTCAATATGTTTTCATTCATATGAATTCAGTTCAAGTAAATCTGAATACAAGTCAGAGTTGCATTTGTTTCTTGTGATGAATGAATCATTACAAGGGATGTGCTGAATTTCACTGTGCTTTCATGTGTAGAATAGCTCCTTCCAAGTTAACAATAATATTCCCATTGATATTCATATCATAATGTTAAGCATCAAGTTATAGTGAAGCAAGGATATTAAGAACAGGCTATGCAATTTATAATATTGAGTGAAGCACAGTATCATTTTTAACATTTCCATAAAGAGCCCTATCTGGACCTACCCGGGCTCAATCTATGCAAGCAGTAGCATGAAGAAGGTAAACTAGCAGAGTGCATCTTCACATGAGGAAGGCAATAAGAAAGAGGAGGGACTGAGGTGGGAGGACTACACATACACACATGAACAAGAAATTCAAAAAATGCACAATGTCAACCCTTGTTTTAAGTATTTCAGTGCTACTTTATTGAAATCCTATGTGTGTTAATTGTGTTCCTCACGTCTAAATCAAAATCTCACTACCCTGCAGGAGGACACGGCAAAACATTGTTTCCTGTTCCCTTTTGTTTGTGTGCTTACATGCATATCAACCATAACTGATACACACACATACATACACAGAGACAATAGCATCATGTAGCCTTGCCCACTGCCAAATAAGTTTTTCAATTCATGTCATGTAAAATCAATGTTTTCTTATGGAAAGTATCATTTAATGACAATACTGGCATGCTTGGGCCAACATTTTTTTTTTCCTTTATGAATTGGACCAACATTGGAAACTTGGATTAGCCTTCCAGAGTAGTAATCGTTTAGAAAATCATTTGGCTACCTGATATGAGCAAAGCTAACCAGTGATTGTTTAGGACCGACAGGTATCCATAACCACCCAGTATAAAAGATGCTGGTTTTGCTAAATGAGGACGAACAGTAAGAGACTAAAAAAAAGTTGCTCAATAAGGGGGAAAAAAATAAATTAGTGTAACACTTTCAATGCGTTCCATGCAGTCAAAGTGTTATTAGCTACAAATGAAAGAAAACAAAATATAAATCATCACAAATTAGCAACAGCTTATCACTAGATATTACCCAATTCAGAACAGTACCAAGAGCCATGATTTAAAACAAACAGTAAGATGAATCAAGCCGTTGCAATGAGAACTGATCCTTTTAAGCATCTAATACCTAATTTGAGGAGCATGGATGTAAACACAGAATGCGACATGTAATATGTGTACCTTATCACTGTGTCTCAGAACAAAACTACTTAGATGTTGAAATTGAGAGGCAATGTAAAATTGCGTACCTCTTCTATGAAATAGCGAACTTGATCTCGCCATAAATCCATTGAGTAAACAAGTTCATTGGCCCATGGTTCAGTTTCATCTCCAAATCCCCAACTGGAATTTTCTCCTTCTAAGGTGCCTACGTCCTTCAACAATGAGGTTGGATTCTCAACTGGCAAGGACATGCCTTGCCCAAGAAAATCAATTGCCCACACTCTATAGTCACGGCCTAAATCCTTCAACTGATTCTTATAATGAAAGGAACCAACACCAAAACCAGGAAGAAACAGCAATGGTGAAGATTTAATATTATCAGCTCCAGCCGTCTCATAATGCACATTGAGTTTAGGTTTCCATTCCCAAAAACAACTTTTTATGGGAGCACCACATTCACCATTAGATCCATCCGGCAACCCAGGAATTAATACCTTAGTTTTTGATGCACTTCTTGAAATATCCTCCGTGCCTTCATCTCCATCAATCACATAACTATTATAGTTTCCACTCAAAACCTTGAAGTCAACTGCTTTGTAGCCTTCAAGGTCATTAAATGACCTAGAACCTTCCCCTTGATTAGGATTCTCTAAGAACGTACTAGCATTAGAAAATCGCAGTGATCCAGATCCAACTCTGTGAGAAATCTTAGAACACAAAACTCTACGTTTTGAACCAGTAGGGACCTTTGATTTACATGAATCTGAGATTTTACCAACTAATTTCCACCTCAAATTCACAATATGATGACATGTTGCCATGTTAAATGTAAGAATTTCCATACTCATGTTCTGCAATCATTAACCAAAGCAATTTATTAGGCAAACAATTTTACCTCAAATTTTGCTTAGGTCAGAAACAACCTTATATGCATAATAATAGTATCAGTCTCTTTTGGTGGGTTTTATAAAAGTAATAATATTTATTATGTCACTCCTTTATGGGAGCATTTAAGTTGTTAAAACTACTTAAGTTTGCTGCTAAACTATAAATAGAGGTGGCAGAAATATTGTTTACGCATTTTTACATGACTTAATAATTACTAATCTTTTTACTCTTTTCCTTTTTTCGGTTTTCCAGCGACTTCCCTCTCTTTCCTTTCCTTTCCTTTTCTCTCTGTTAGTTAGCCCAGGAACACCAGAAGTTAAGCCTGCACTCATGGATTCTATCTTAAAGGGTAAACACAGAAGTTTAATGGAAATTGAGACAGTTTGGAGTTTAATTCTCCATTTAATCCCTTGATGGGCAATTAAGGGTTTGCAATTTTAGAAAAAAAAAAAAAAGGATTAATAAGCATAAGCTTTATGCAAAATAATAACAATAATAATAATAATAAGCATGAAGCTTTGTGCAAAATAAGAATAATAATAATAATAAAAATAACAATAAAAGAGAAACAGAGGCTCGTTACCTTTAATTTGAAGAGATAAGTGTCATTAAAATAAGCTTCGTAAAAAATTTGATACTTCAGGAATTGAAGCAAATTCCAGAAGACGGAGACTGAGAGATTGCGTTTGCTTGCAAGTTTCGTCTTCCTGCAAGAAGCAAAATAAAACCGACCTTTTTCTTCCCTGTTTTATTTTTCTTTTATTTTGCATAATTTCTTACTTTTGTTTTTTCCCGGTGAATATTAAGAAAATATCCATTGTTTCAAAAAATATCCATAAAATTTTGCATCAGTATTCGCTACTTCCTTTTGCGCAAAAGACAAATACAGCCTCCATGTGACCATATATTTAATTTATCATTGTCTATATTTTATGGAATTAATAAATTTATATTTTTCACAATGATATTACTCCTACACTTGTTCACTTTCTTTTTTTATTTTTTTTATTAAATAATTATTACATATGCAAACATATTATGCAATTTCTTTTCTAACAGATAGTTGATATACTTAATTGTAGTTTAAATATATCACTTAAGTTATAAACTTGATAAATCTAATAAATTTTAGACTAAATAATTATAATGCTATTGAGTTCGGATATATTAGTGAACATCTATATTTATAAAAACTAATTTTTACATCCCTAGTATTTATAAAACTAAATTGTAAAATTCTTATGTTAGGATTACCCATTATTTTCCATCTGTTTTAACTGTTGTTAATCTAAAATGACTCATTTATTCTCATATTAATAATGCTAATGACACAATTTGAAATTCATCTAAATTCCTCTCATCATATTCTCTCTCTTTATCTCCATCACAGTACGTTTTCAAATTCTCTTCTTCGACTATCAAAATCAAGGCTCATACCTATGAGTTTGTCAATGATAGGACTCAATGTCTTATAATTCAGAATATCTCTATAAAGTGAAAAATCATTGAACACATAAAACTATTACCTTTATAATTTCTAAAGCGACAACGTTTTAGGGGCCGACATGTAACAAAGAAACGACAACATAAACCCAACACCAATCGGAGCCCACTGATGACATTAATCGCAACAATTTCTACTGTCAATTGTGAACTTTCTTGAATAGTGTAAGTCTTGATTTTTGTTCTTCTCTTTTGAATGTCTTCTTTTTGCAAATATGGTTTGATTACAAGTGCATAGCTTTGAATACGTTAGATCCATTTGATTGTAAGAAATTAAAAATTGAAATTTGCAAACTTGTATTCAATCACTTAATTTTTAGTCATATTGTAGTTTTTGTTTGTAATTTTTGTTCTTTGGGTCCAATTGACATTTTTATTCTCTGTGAAATATATATGTGTTTGGAATTTTATTTTATTTGATATCATCAATTAGTGTTGGTAGAATGGCAGTGTTTTATACACTAAAAATTCTAAAATCCAAATGGGTTTTTATTAATGCTTTCAATGACATGAAAGTCTGAATCTTTAAACTAGAACACCAACACTCAAATTTTAGACACCTCAATGGCATGATTTATTAATAGATAGGTAAATTTCTTCCAATTTAAAGTAAAGGTCATAAATCTAGTTAATTCTTAAATTATGTTATAATTAATACTTGATGAAATTATCACTTTTATCTTTGTAGTTATGGACAATAGTATTGCTCACCCCGTTCAAGCTTGTGGCTGTATTCCTCAGTTCAATTGATGAAATTTGCTATAATTAATACTTGATAAAATTTTCTTTTTGACTGTATTGCTCAATTCAATTGGACCTATATGAGTTAAGCATGTGTTATATTTAGTTTATTAGTGTGTTTTTGTTAATTATTTTTTCATGAGCCTGAAATTTAACTTAAATTTTTGTCTTATTTTACATAGTTTGCTAAAATTGATATAGAATAATTCTATAACTAGAATTTACTGAAATCGCAGCCAAGATTTGTTAGTTTGATATGTTTTCCAAAGTTCAAACTATTAAAAGGAATTTCGGTGGTGAAAGACTACTGTAACTGATATAAGTAGGTCTCTATTGTTGTGGCTCACTGGCTTAGGACTTAGATGTGGTCAATTGTTGTGTGGCTAAGGAGTGAGAACCTTTCACGTACGTTATTTATAGGAAAGGTGGAACTACAACTTTAAAAAGCCTAATGTGTAATGTAAAAAATGAGTAGAAATTAAATTATAATTAATTAGCCAGTGTAAAAAATACATATGTAGACCGTCATATAATAAAAATTCATTAACTCAATTCACCACATATATTTACATAATGATTTAATTGATAAGCTTATATTTCACTAACGTCAATAGGAATATGAGGGACCAATACTTTAAATTATAATAGGAATATTATAACTAATTTTTCTGATGATTTGTGGTTTTTTATGTAAAAAACTTTATTTTATCTTGCGTATAGAGAAGATGGTTCTAAATTTTTTACCCTACAGATGCATACACACACACACACACACACGCTAATAGCTAGAGTTAAGGGTCCAAATACAATCATGCCTGACCTCTTTCAATTGACAATGTGCAGCAAAATGCCAGTTGGCATTTTGTTGGCAAAAGTATTTACTGCTGTAGACGCATAACCATATTGCTACTCTGCAATTTGAGGAAATTACTTATTTAAAATGTTGTATGCATTTTTCTTTGTCGTAGATGTGGCATTCAGATAAATATATGCCAGAGGACAGGGGTGGAATGATCATTGGGTAGTGTAGAATCACACGATCCCCCCACTAGTGGCCAAAAGGGAGGGGACTTATACTAGCCGTCGGTGGAGTTAAACTCAGCCCCTAATTGAAGGGGGCTGAGTTTAACGGTTGCGCAGTCAGGGGTAGATGAACTCTTCTCTATAAATTTTTTTATTTTTTTTATAATTTAGCTCCTGGCGCCATTTCGCCAGGGGTAATTTAAAAAAAAAATTATCGTCCCAGTGAAACGACGCTGTTTTGCTGGGGCGGGTTTAAAAAAAGGGATTGCGTAAAAATGCAGCCTCTCTCCCTCTTCTTTCCTCTCCCCTTTCCCTCCCCAAGCCACCAGCAGGCAACAGCAACCCCCACTGCAGAACCACCGCCAGCTTCTGCAGACCACTACACCGCTGTCGGCGACCCCCCTCAGTCAATTTCTGGTTCTGCCACTGCCAGAGGATGAATACAATGATGAGCATGCCACTATTTTCAATGCGTTTTTTGGAAGCCCATCACATGTGAATCTAAACCTACCAAATACACAAGCGGATATCTCACAACATCATATTAGCCCACCACATCATCATATCCCACCAAACACACGAATAGATACCTCAGAAGCATTTAACTCGACACATGTTGAGCAAGAAACAAATATCCCACTAAATGATATTCCTACAATACAAAGCCACCTATATGCATTCAAAACCAACCTTTTGATGTTGTTCTTACAGCAAATAATAATGGACATATACTTGGTTCTCAAGTATTTACTGAATACATGGTACAACTAATTCCACAAAGAAGGAGGGGGAGACCTATAACAAATGGTGGTAGAAGAAGAGGAGGGGGAAGAAGTAATGGAGCATTACCTAGTGATAAAGAGATAAATGACGAGGTCAATGCAACTGCAATTGGGTATGAAAATGTAGGTAATGAGATTGAAGAAGAAAAAGACAATGATAGTGATGATAATTATTACCTATCTGATAGTAATGATGCGCAAATGGAAATAGAAATTTCAGATACTGAAAATGAGCTTGGTGAAAATATTGAAGCTGTTGACATAAAAAAGGAGGGTAGTAATGGTTCATACCTAGCATCTGACTTGGAGGCAACTGAGCAACTGATAATGAAGATGACATTTATTCTACAACAGATGAGGATGAAAGTGAGAGGGATAGGCAGAAAAAAAAAAAGAAGGAAAAAGGATCCATTCAAAAACATGTATGACAATCCTTTTGTTGACCTAGGAAATGGAGCAATAAGATTTGAGGTTGGGCAAATGTTCAAAGATGTTAACGGATTTAGAAGTGCACTAAGGGATTGCTCGGTGAATGGATGTTATCTATTAGATAGGATTTAAAATGATAGTGTTAGAGTAACTACAGTATGCACAGGAGAAGGTTGTAATTGGAGGATCCATGCAAGCATTTTTCTAATGATAGGACTTTTATGATGAAGAGGTTACGGGATACTCACACATGTATAAGGTCAGTGAGTAATAAAAATCCAAATACTAGGACAAGATGGATTACTGAAAAGTTAAAATCTTTATTGGATGGTGATCCTAACTTGAGTTATGAAACTATAGAAGCAGTATTGAGTAAAGACTAGGGTTTAGAGGTTCCTATATGGCAGTTTTACAAAGCAAAACAATTAGTAAAGGAAAACTTATATGGTGGACGTGAGGAATCCTATAGAGAATTACCAAAGTATATTTCAAAGATAATAAAATATAATCCTGGCACTGTCATCAAGCTAGAATACCAAGAGAGGCAGTCATTTGATGTTCCTCCACCATTCAAGAATCTTTTCATTTGTTATGAAGCAATGAAGACAGGTTTCATTGAAGGTTGTAAACCATTCTTAGGTCTAGATGGATGCCATTTGAAGGGACCATATGGTGGATGTGTACTTACTGCATTAGCTATGGATGGAAATAGAGGAATATTTCATGTTGCAATTGCAATAACTGAAAATGAAAGTTATAGGAGTTGGTGCTTTTTTCTTGATTGCCTTAAGGGATGCATAGAGGGTGGTACAAATCATCTTCCATTAATGTTCATGTTTGATAGGCAAAAGGTTATTTCAAATCCTTATACGCATTATTTTATTTTTATAATTTACTTTATTCGATATTAAAAGTTCAATTCCTTTTTCATTTGTGGTTGCAGGGACTAATTGATGTTGTGGCTGACATATTGTCTAATACGGTTCATAGGAATTGTTGTAGACAATTATGGATGAATTTTAAGGGGAGATTTCCTGGATTGGGACTAAGATTTGATTTTTGGGCAGCTGTGAAAGCAACAAGTAGCTTCAAATTTTGGCAAATTATGAGGAAACTGAAAGACAAGCATTAAGGAAGACCTTATGATTGCTTGATGGAGTTGCCACTGTCACAATGGTGCAGACATGTGTATTGGCCAAAAGCAAAATTAGAGCATACAACAAACAACATGACAGAGACATTCAATTCATGGATTCTGAAAATTAGGGGCTTACCCATTATGAAGCTACTAGATGCATTTAAGCTAAAGTGCATGGTTAGATTGCACAAGAGACATGGAAAAGGTTGTGGAATGGACGACAACTTAGTTACAGAAGCAAAAATTGCTCTTTAATGAGGTGATAAGGGCATCTAGGCAATGCAAACTCATTCTTGGTAGAAATTATGAATTTGAGGTTAAAGAAGGTAAAGCTAGATATGCAGTTAACATAGCAAAAAAGTTATGCAGTTATAAGTGGTGAGACATTAGTGGATTACCTTGCAAGCATGATACATTATGTATTGATTAAAAATGGAAGATTTTGTCCATCCTTACTTCTCCGTGGCTGCATATATGAAGGCATATAATGGTGCAATCCATCCTATTCTAGAGCATGACAATGATACTGAAGAAGACCATGAGAACATTATTTTACCCCTGCCACTTAAAAGGTTGCCTGGAAGACCTAGAAAAGCAAGACGGAGATAAGAAGGGGAAGAACCTGCATCTAACATTAGGAAAAGATCTTGCACTATTAAGTGCAAAACATGAGGCCAGCTAGGCCATAGTAGAAGGACCTGCCAAAGAGCTACAAATGACCCCAAGATATGCATTCTGTTATCCCTCTTTATTTCATATTTTTAAGTTATTTAAGTTATGGTTAATTGAACTAATACCTTTAATATCACAGGCATCTTCAAATGTTAATGTTCAATCTAGAACAAGTGTGAATAGGAGGAAGAGATCGAGAGTGAGAGGAATCTGTGTAGACAGAAGCACCGAATCTACTGCAACACAAGGTATAAACTTCTCATAGCCTACTGCTGGTTCTAGTCACACATCAATAACTTCTAATGCTACTAGAGCAACGTACAACTCCTTTCAACCAACAACAAGTGTCAGAGCTACTGGCAGCAATTTGGTAGAGATGCAAATAGCTCTACAAGAACTATTCCAAAAGAGAGGGCTATAGATAGAGGTAGCAGAGGTAGGAGACGAGGTAGTAGAGGAGGAAGGCTATTTGTGTAGCATCCGCTTAATTGTTATGTTTTAAATTAAATTAAATTAAATAATTTAAGGTAGAAATGATGAGTTAGAAGTGAGTCATAGGTAATGTATATGTGAAATATAAGAAAAATATACATTATATATAAAGTCAAATATTAGTTAGAAAAAGTCAACTATTGATGTCACATCCGTCACCGCATTTATGCATAGCAGTCACGTGCACAGTGAGAGAAGGGGAAAGGAGAAGATAATTCCTGACAACGGCCCCAGATAAGGCTATAGGATCAATGGGACCTAATTGAAGAAAAATGCAAAGTTTTAGGGAGGTGACTGTAATTTCAAAAAGTTTTGGGGAGGTGACTGTAATTTTTAAAAGTTGTACTGGATGTTCTTAATAGTGCACATAACAGATTCCAAAAATGGAGAGTAGAGAAAAATCGGGTCGTAACGACGCGTAACGGTTTTTCCAGAAAACGCACGGTTTGGAAGATATAGGGGATTTTTGATTAGGGACATGTTGGTCATTATTAATTAAAATTTATACATGAATCTAAAGTAGGAAATAAACATAAGAGTGAGTAGAGGACGTCGAGGGGTTGAATATGAAACGATCGTCAGAAGAAACGGAGCCGGGCAAAACCCGAGCAAAGAAAGGACCTAAAGGGAATTTTGTAAAAAGTCAAGGGCTTATTGGTAATTTTTCAAAATGACTTGGAAACCTAAAATAGACTTTAAAAATAGAAAGTAGAGGTCGAGAGGATCAAAACCATATGTAGTTTGCCTCGTGGAACTTTACGGTTTAAAAGTTACGACCGATTAATCGCCGGAGGGTATTTTAGTCTTTTCACACCCTAGGCCTTAAAAATTTCAGTACAAGGAGGTTGAGGGGCCAAAATATAATTAAAAGAAAGTCTAAGGACTTGGGTTTTAAACTAATAAAAGGAAGAGACATTTGGGCTAATGAAAATTATCCATTTAGGGTTTATAAAAAGAAGAAAAGAAAAAGGTGTGGACATTTGGCCTTAAACTATTCATTCACCCAAAAGTGGACATCATTTCCACTATATATATATCATCATAGCAAGAAGAACAAAACTCTCTCTCTCCCACTTCAAAAATTCGGCCACCATAGGAAGAACACCAAAGGATTTTCAATTTTTGTCAAGTTTGATTTTCAAGGTAAGTTTTAAGGTTTTCAAGTATGTAGAATTCAATTCTAGTATCAATTTTAAGTATTTATATATCTATTGGAAGATTGAAAATTAGGGTTCTTATGGTGAATTTGGGGAAAATTTTAAGTAGTACTGATATTGATTAATTAAATGGAAGAATCAAGGTTTCTAAGGTTTAATAAGGTTAGATTAGGGTTTAGTTTGAAAAGAATGGAAGGGTAGTTTATTGTTTTAAATTTCTAAGGTTTATGTTTAAGGTTGTGTTCTTGAATTTCTTGAAGGAGAAACAAAGATTAAGGAAGGAGAAGAAGGAAAGGCAAAAAGGAATTAAAAGAACAAGGTTTGGTACTTTACCATAAAAGAAATTTTATTTTTCTTACAAACTTTAGTTTATGGAATTTTTTATGTTGATGCTTAAATGTATTGATTGAGTTTAAATTAAATGTTTGAGTTATGTTCTTGGTTTCTTATGGTAATTGAGTTGTTTAAATTTAATTTAAACCAAATGTTTTGAGAAAAATTTGGCAAGTTGATTTGATGAACTTTAGTTAGTTTGATTTAAGTTAAACATGCAAAAGTTATCAAAGGGAAGTGTTTGAATCTTCACTTTATCATTAAAGAAGCCTTCATATTGATTTGTAAAAGAAAAATACACTATCCCATGTATTTCATATGTTTGGGCCGAAATGGTCCCAAAATGGCAAATTTCTGGATCTTTTTGTGACAGTTGTTTGAGGTAGCAAATGAATGAATTTTTCAACGAAATTTTACTTTTAATTAGTCAACATATGAAATAAGTTTTCTGTAAAATTTCAGCCAAAAATAAGATCATTTACCTGGTCAAATGCATGAATAAAACGGACTGAAATTTTGACGAAAACCCAGATTTTACTATTCATTTGGTCATGCCATTTTGCGTTGCCGATTTTACGTGCCGCGATACTATTCATTTGTTCAATTTGTGATTTTTGAGGACTGCTTTGAAATGTTTGATATGTTTATTATGGATGTTAAATATGTGAAAAATGGTAATGGTTTGACTAAAGAATGTGGTGCGCGGCGTAAATGGCAAAGTGCGACGGAAATTAAAATAATTTTTCGAGTCATTCTAAAATGAAGTTTGAGACTTAAATTGAATCATTTTAACCTTTATGCTCTACTGGATAGTTGGGAGTGGTAGATAAGGGTATGGTGCACTATACTAACTTATGCAGTACTGCCACTTATTGTGTTTGATACACCCCGGCGGTTACCTTCGGGTATAGGCCGTGGAGCGGAGATGTTGTGAAATTGTGATTGGAATGCTCCGGCGATTACCTACAGGTATAGGCCGTAGAGCGGAATTGGTTATAACCATGGTGGTGAGGGCCACCTATGTTATAGTGGTGAGGGCCACTGCCTTATCGCTTTGGTTCCCTATATGCTAGTAGAGCCTGAGCCAAAGTCCTATTTTTCTAAAACTACGTACTGCAATATGAGTTTGAATTATAGTTTTTACAATTGTTGAAAGTATATCTACACTGAATGGACAATAACTTCCATTGGTTTAATGTTGGTTGATTTTTGATTTAATTATTTCCTTTTAGTTCAAATGCTTTAATGTTTTACTTATATTTTCATCGGTAAAGTACCCACTGAGCGTCATTGCTCAGCGAGTTGAGTTTTCTTGACTCGTAGGTTCGAAGCAGTAGATTTCGGTGATTAGCATCGAGCAACACAGTACATCGCAGCACCTCAGAGTAGCCTTTCATTTCCTATATTATGAGTTGGCTAGTTGTGGCATGTATATGAAAATATAAGATTGAGAATTTCTATGTTATACTATACGTTAGTAGTATGTAATAATAAGAAACATCTACTTTATTTTGTATTAGAAGTGTGAATTCTTCTTGCAGGTTGTAGTCGAGGGTATAAGGGGGATTCATTGGGAGTGTATTGAAACTGATTGTATTCGCATTGGTTTGTGTAAAAATATTTTCAAAAATCAGAAAAATCAGTCTTGTCAACACTTGAGACCCAAATTTCTAGGCGATCCTTTGGCGAAATTTCTGTAAAATCGGAATAAAAATTTGACTAAGTAAAATTGGTAGCAACATTTGGATAGTGTGGCGCCTCTACTCGACTTACACATGTAGGTCGGGAAGGGGTGTTACAATTTTTGGTATCAGAGCTCCGGTTTAGCCGCTTCTGGGTAATCCAACATAGGAGGATGTACGTTTTATGTCGGGAGTGGCTATTACCGACGTAAAACTAGATATCCTATAGTAAATAGGAGATAAAAAGTAGGCATCATTTAGGAAGGAAATATAGGAAAATAAATAAGGGTATGTTTGCATATATTTGATTAAGTGTTTTGTCTTTATATATACATGCCACATAGGGTTTAATAGTGCTGCTGAGTTGTGTTGTTTTTGACTGTGAGTTATGTGTTAGAATATAGATGTCGCGAGAGTCCTCTCAAAGAGCCGTAGAGGAGGAAGTTGAATCTCGAGCGTCAAATTTTGTAGAGACGCATGTATCTGAGACGCATGTATCTGAAACACCGGAGGCTGAGCAACCCTCAGCAAGAGCTCCTCTTCCGAATGAGATGTTGCAACAGATGGCTGCAGCGCTGCGACAGATAGCAGGCATTGCCCCGGCACCACCACCAGCACCAGCACCCATACTAGTACCTGCTGTAGGAGGGGAAAGGAAACCCCCGATCGAAAAAGATAAGAAAGTACGGGGTGAAAGAGTTTAGGGCCCGAAGGGACAATGATTCTTCTACAGCCGAGTATTGGCTGGAAGGAACGGTACGAGCCTTAGATCAGTTACAGTGTACTCTAGAGGAGCGAGTGGTATGTGCTACTTCCTTATTAGTGGAAGAAGCATATATATGGTGGGACACAGTTCAACAACGAGTTCCACTAGAACAAAGGACATGGGATTTCTTTGTGAATGAGTTCAAGAGGAAGTTTATATCGGAGGCATACCTAGATGCCAAGAAAAAGGAATTTCTACATTTAAAGCAAGGTCGACTGACTGTTGCCGAATACGAGAGGGAATTTACTAGGCTGAGTAGGTATGCCAAGAAGACAATTGAAGACGAACATGATAAGTGTAAGCAATTCCAGGATGGTTTGAATAATGAGATTAGGATGCAGTTAATTGCTGCTAATATCAAGGAATTTTCTGAGTTGGTCACTAGGGCTCTGGAAGTAGAGCAATGTCAGAAGGATGAGCGAAATAGGAGACAGAGGGTAAGACCAAGAAGGGATACCCAGAGTTATTCAGAAAATTTTCAGCCATTAAGGAAACAGTTTAGAGAAGGTAGTTCCATGGGAGGAAATCAGAGTAGGATATCCAGTCAAAGATCGATTCGGGGCGGCCCGAGTCAAGCTACCTTTGTAGCCAGTACTGGTGGGTCTGGGAGAGGACAAGGAAGAGGGCGTGGCCAAGGTGGAGGTAACTTTGCTCAGCTTGAAACTATCGGAGGAAGTGAAAACACCCATCCACGCTGTGTTCAATGTGGGCGTAGGCATTCAGGAAAATGTTGGGGCAAGGCCTGGGTATGTTTTATTTGTGGAGTGAAGGACCACTTTAAACGAGAATGCCCCTTAAGACAGCAAAATACACTAGATAATACCGAAGGATCTCGAGCTGTAGCTAGAAGGGAAAAGGGGCAGAGGTAGAGGACAAAGCTCTTTGCAAGTTCAATCCGAAATGATGGACGGACCTGAAACTAGAGCTCCTACTAAGATGTATGCAATGAGGGCACATGAAGAAGAGGAAGCCTCGACGTCATAGCAGGTCAGCTAATTATGTTTGGAATGCCGATTTATGCTTTAATAAACCCAGGTTCTTCACATTCATATATATATGCATGAAAAATGAAAAATTAAAGGATTTAGAAGTAGAACTTGAAACAGATGGAGTGTTAGTTACAAATCCTTTAGGTAGTGAGATGGTTACTAGGAAGGTAATAAAGGATTGTCCGGTAGAAGTACACGGATACACTTTCCTAGGTGATCTGTTTGAGTTGCCATTCTAGGAATCTGATGCAATACTTGGAATGGATGAGCTGACCAAACATAAGGCATTAGTGGACTGCGAAAAAAAAAAAAGACGGATCCCTAACACTATGTGTGGATTATCGGCAGTTAAATAAGCTGACGATTAAGAATAAATACCCGCTACCCCGGATAGACAATTTATTTGATCAATTGAAAGGTGTGGGAGTTTTCTCAAAGATTGATCTGCGATCCGGCTATCATCAACTGAAGATTAAAGATGAAGATATACCAAAGACTACATTCAGAACCCGATATGGACATTATGAGTTTATCGTAATGCCTTTTGGGCTCAGGAATGCACCTGCGGTATTCATGGATTTGATGAACTGGATTTTCCATCCTTATTTGGACCAGTTTGTTGTGGTATTCATCGATGACATACTGGTTTACTCAAAGAATGCAGAGGATCATGACCGACACTTGAGAATCGTGTTACAAACATTGAGGGAGAAGCAGTTATACGCCAAATTCAGCAAGTGTGAATTTTGGTTAGAAGAAGTGGCCTTTTTAGGACATATTGTATCGGCAGAAGGAATAAGAGTTGATTCTAAGAAGGTAGAAGCAGTATTAGATTTGAAAGAATGCTATTGGTGGCCAGGGATTAAGAGAGATGTGGTAGATTATGTGGCGAAATGTTTAACCTCCCAACAAGTAAAGGCAGAACATCAACTACCCTCGGGACTTCTACAACCTATTGTGATTTGAACATGGAAATGGGATCGCATAACTATAGATTTTATGGCGGGACTACCAATCACAAGAGACAAACATGATGCAATATGGGTGATAGTAGACCAGCTAACTAAGTCAGCTCAATTCTTACCAGTAAGGATGGACTACTCCCTGGATAAGTTAGCAGACTTGTACATTAAAGAGATTGTACGACTTCATGGAGTTCCAACATCAATCATATCGGACAAATATCCACGCTTTACGTGGAACTTTTGGCAAAAGTTCCAAACAGCTTTGGGAACTCGAACGGACTAGAGTACGTCATTTCATCCACAGACGGACAGACAGTCAGAGAGGGTAATCCAGATCTTGGAAGATATGTTAAGAGCGTGCATATTAGAATTCAAAGGTAGCTGGGAGAAGTACTTAAGTTTAATGGAGTTCGCTTACAACAACATCTACCAGTCCAGCATACAGATGGCTCCTTATGAAGCACTATAAGGACGAAAATGCAGGATTCCAATTTGCTGGACGGAATTAAGCGAAGCAAAGATCTTGGCCCCAGAGATAGTTAAGTAGACCGAGGAGAAAGTAGAAATTATCCGAGATCGGTTAAAAGCTATGGCGGATAGACAAAAAATCATACGCGGACCTGAAAAGAAGGGACATAGAATTCAATGTTGGTAATAAGGTATTTCTTAAGGTTTCACTATGGAAGAAAGTGCTAAGATTTAAAAAAAAGGGTAAGCTAAGTTCAAGGTTATTGGCCCTTACAAAGTCATTGAACGTATAGGTCCGGTAGCTTACCAATTGGCGTTACCACCCGAATTAAGTAAAATACATGATGTTTTCCACGTTTTAATGCTAAGGAGGTATTGTTCAGATCCAACCCATGTTATACAAGCTCAAGATATAGAGATTCAGCCCGACCTGACATACGAGGAAGAGCCGGTAGAAACCTTAGCACGGGAAATCAAAGAGTTGCGGAATAAGAAGATCCCATTGGTAAAAGTACTTTGGAGGAATTACAAAGTAGAAGAAGCTACATGGGAATGCGAAGAAACTGTGAGGAAGCAGTACCCATATTTATTTCAACCTGATGGGCTTCGAGACGAAGCCTAAATTAACGAGGGAGGAACTGTCACATCCGTCACCGCATTTATGCATAGCAGTCACGTGCACAGTGAGAGAAGGGGAAAGGAGAAGATAATTCCTGACAACAGCCCCAGATAAGGCTATAGGATCAATGGGACCTAATTGAAGAAAAATGCAAAGTTTTAGGGAGGTGACTATAATTTCAAAAAGTTTTGGGGAGGTGACTGTAATTTTTAAAAGTTGTACTGGATGTTCTTAATAGTGCACATAACAGATTCCAAAAATGGAGAGTAGAGAAAAATCGGGTCGCAACGACGCGTAACGGTTTTTCCAGAAAACGCACGGTTTGGAAGATATAGGGGATTTTGATTAGGGACATGTTGGTCATTATTAATAAAAATTTATACATGAATCTAAAGTTGGAAATAAACATAAGAGTGAGTAGAGGATGTCGAGGGGTTGAATGTGAAACGATCGTCAGAAGAAACGGAGCCGGGCAAAACCCGAGCAAAGAAAGGACCTAAAGGGAATTTTGTAAAAAGTCAAGGGCTTATTGGTAATTTTTCAAAATGACTTGGAAACCTAAAATAGACTTTAAAAATAGAAAGTAGAGGTCGAGAGGATCAAAACCATATGTAGTTTGCCTCGTGGAACTTTACGGTTTAAAAGTTACGACCGATTAATCGCCGGAGGGTATTTTAGTCTTTTCACACCCTAGGCCTTAAAAATTTCAGCACAAAGGAGGTTGAGAGGCCAAAATATAATTAAAAGAAAGTCTAAGGACTTGGGTTTTAAACTAATAAAAGGAAGAGACATTTGGGCTAATGAAAATTAGCCATTTAGGGTTTATAAAAAGAAGAAAAGAAAAAGGTGTGGACATTTGGCCTTAAACTATTCATTCACCCAAAAGTGGACATCATTTCCACTATATATATATCATCATAGCAAGAAGAACAAAACTCTCTCTCTCCCACTTCAAACATTCGCCCACCATAGGAAGAACACCAAATGATTTCCAATTTTTGTCAAGTTTGATTTTCAAGGTAAGTTTTAAGGTTTTCAAGTATGTAGAATTCAATTCTAGTATCAATTTTAAATATTTATATATCTATTGGAAGATTGGAAATTAGGGTTCTTATGGTGGATTTGGGAAAAATTTTAAGTAGTGATGATATTGATTAATTAAATGGAAGAATCAAGATTTCTAAGGTTTAATAAGGTTAGATTAGGGTTTAGTTTGAAAAAGAATGGAAGGGTAGTTTATTGTTTAAAATTTCTAAGGTTTATATTTAAGGTCGTTTTCTTGAATTTCTTGAAGGAGAAACAAAGATTAATTAAGGAGAAGAAGGAAAGGCAAAAAGGAACTAAAAGAACAAGGTTTGGTACTTTACCATAAAAGAAATTTTATTTTTCTTACAAACTTTGGTTTGTGAAATTTTTGATGTTGATGCTTAAATGTATTGATTGAGTTTAAATTAAATGTTTGAGTTATGTTCTTGGTTTCTTATGGCAATTGAGTTGTTTAAATTTAATTTAAACCAAATGTTTTGAGAAAAATTTGGCAAGTTGATTTGATGAACTTTAGTTAGTTTGATTTAAGTTAAACATGAAAAAGTTATCAAAGGGAAGTGTTTGAATCTTCACTTTATCATTAAAGAAGCCTTCATATTGATTTGTAAAAGAAAAATACACTATCCCATGTATTTCATATGTTTGGGCCGAAATGGTCCCAAAATGGCAGATTTCTGGATTCTTTTTTTGACAGTTGTTTGAGGTAGCAAATGAATGAATGTTTCAACGAAATTTTACGTGTAATTAGTCAACATATGAAATAAGTTTTCTGTAAAATTTCAGCCAAAAATAAGATCATTTACCTGGTCAAATGCATGACTAAAACGGACTGAAATTTTGACGAAAACCCAGATTTTACTATTCATTTGGTCTTGCCATTTTGCGTTGCCGATTTTACGTGCCGCGACACTATTGGTCAATTTGTGATTGTTGAGGACTGCTTTGAAATGTTTGATATGTTTATTATGGATGTTAAATATGTGAAAAAGGGTAATGGTTTGACTAAAGAATGTGGTGCGCGGCGTAAATGGCAAAGTGCGACGGAAATTAAAATAATTTTTCGAGTCATTCTAAAATGAAGTTTGAGACTTAAATTGAATCATTTTAACCTTTATGCTCTACTGGATAGTTGGGAGTGGTAGATAAGGGTATGGTGCACTATACTAACTTATGCAGTACTGCCACTTATTGTGTTTGATACACCCCGACGGTTACCTTCGGGTATAGGCCGTGGAGCGGATATGTTGTGAAATTGTGATTGGAATGCTCTGGCGGTTACCTACAGGTATAGGCCGTAGAGCAGAATTGGTTATAACCATGGTGGCGAGGGCCACCTATGTTACAGTGGTGAGGGCCACTGCCTTATCGCTATGGTTCCCTATATGCTAGTAGAGCCTGAGCCAAAGTCCTGTTTTTCTAAAACTATGTACTGCAATATGAGTTTGAATTATGGTTTTTACGATTGTTGAAAGTATATCTACACTGAATGGACAATAACTTCTATTGGTTTAATGTTGGTTGATTTTTGATTTAATTATTTCCTTTTAGTTCAAATGCTTTCATGTTTTACTTATATTTTCATCGGTAAAGTACCCACTGAGCGTCATTGCTCAGCGAGTTGAGTTTTCTTGACTCGTAGGTTCGAAGCAGTAGATTTCGGTGATTAGCATCGAGCAGCACAATACAGCGCAACACCTCAGAGTAGCCTTTCATTTCCTATATTATGAGTTGGCTAGTTGTGGCATGTATATGAAAATATAATATTGAGAATTTCTATGTTATACTATACGTTAGTAGTATGTAATAATAAGAAACCTCTACTTTATTTTGTATTAGAAGTGTGAATTCTTCTTGCAGGTTGTAGTCGAGGGTATAAGGGGGATTCATTGGGAGTGTATTGAAACTGATTGTATTCGCATTGGTTTGTCTAAAAATATTTTCAAAAATCAGAAAAATCAGTCTTGTCGACACTTGGTACCCAAATTTCTAGGCGAACCTCTGGCAAAATTTCTGTAAAATAGAAACAAAAATTTGACTAAGTAAAATTGGTAGCAACATTTGGATAGTGTGGCGCCTCTACTCGGCTTACACAAGTAGGTCGGGAAGGGGTGTTACAATTGAATAGTAAAAGAGGGGTAAAATGGTAATTTTACTTAAAAAATAAATTAATTAACAAATTCAAAAATAATTTTATTTTTGGGTGGAAGAAGTAATTTAAAGAATTAAAAATATTTAAATAAATAAATAATTTTAAAAATAAAAAATATATAAATAGTTTAAATTATGAAAAGGTAAAGAAAAATCAAAAATTAACTATTTATCTTCTTCTTCTTCTTTTCTCTCTCCACCACAAAATTTCACCATAGTCAAGGAAGATTTTTGCTCCAAATACCAAAATTTGAAGGTTTTCAAAGAATGAAAAGGAGTTTTGGTGATTTTTCAACAAATTGGGAAGTTTTCTTTAAGAAAATTTTGAATTTTTTAAAATTTGTGATAATGTAAAAATTTAGAATTTTATATACTATATTATAATTATTAAAATGGGTATGGAAGGTGTTGTTTTAATAAGGAGGTAAAGATTTTAAGGTTTTTTGGTTGATTTGTTTAGGTTTGATGATAGTTTGGATGAGGTAGTGAATGAGTTAGAGTTTTAGAATAGTAAACACAAAGAATTGGTGTTTATTTGATTTTATGATTTAAAAAATGTTATTAAATGATTTTAATGGTAGAAATGAACTTAAATTATCAATTAGAATTGGTTAAAATGTTGAACCAAAATTAAAGTGGCTTAGGACAAAATTTTAGAATTTTAGAGAAAATATGATACATTATGTTTTAATGCTTCAAATGTATTAAAATATAATGTATTGATATATTTAAACTTAAAACTCAATCTGAAAATTGTTAAAATGATTTTTTTAAAGTTAAAGTGTATTATGGTAAAAACTTGAAAAATTGTAGAATTATGCCTTAATTCTTGTTTTAGGTTTTAAAAACCTAGAAATGTGACGCTAATTGATTATGTTCATTCACATTTTCAATAGGTGTTGAATAGATTGTTGTTTCATCAATCTAGCGGTGAATGCTTTTTGTGTGTGTTAAAAGTGAATGGAGTTTTAACTCTTATACCCTATATACGTATAATACATATTTTCAGCATATGTAAAATACGTATATACGGTATAAAATATCACAGACCGGTTTAATAAAAATTTTTCACATTTTCAATTTAAAATTTTAAATTCTAAATATATAAAATTAAATTGCATATAAATATTCTTTACTTGTTATAGAAACCCAAAATAAATATTGTATATGAAAATTTCTGAAAAAAATTCGCCAGAGTTTTATCTATAATTTGGACATCCCAAAATTCAGCAAAACACATCCTACGAAAAGAAAACACTCCCAAATAATTTTAATTCACCATCTCAACCATACTCCTCAATTTCACCAAGTTTCTCAAACATTTATATATAAATATATAAAATTTAAAACATATTTACTCTCTCATTTCAAATACATTGACCCAAACATTCTTTATAATATACAATATATAAAATTCAAAACATAATATATTATGCATAATACTCAAAATGTATAATAACATAAAAAATATATACATGCTGCCGACAGTGTTTCTGATCTCGATAACAACTCAACAAGCTCAACTACAAGTCTAGACCCGACCTGGTTTAGAAGAACTCTCTGGCTCAGCTGAGTCTACCCTGACACCTGCGCAATGGAAATAATCGTGCTAAGCCGAAGCCTAGTGATACAAACTTTGATAATAACAATAAAACTCAATGCAATGCCAATGCACAATGCATATAGATGTCACATCATTCCATTTTCTTATATTTTTTAAATACTTCATAATCACAATTCACATATAAAAAAAATACAAACATGGGCCCAAAGATAACAAACATGTTACTTAAATTTTAGAGTTACTGTTTTGGTCTATAATGACACCATGTGTCTAGCCCCGTAGGCAATATATCAATGGAATATTCCAACTAGGCATGAGCTTACGACTCAGTCTTTTCACTCATCTCAGCTTTAAATATTTGTTTTTGATGCTTACGATCCGGTCTTTTCACATAAAAAATATTTTCACAATGACGCACAACGTCTAGCCCGAAGACAATCATAGGCATGCCGCCAAATACAAAACTCTAAAAATTGAATAACATATTAGACACACAATTTATTCATATTTCTCATTATTAATCTCTTTCTTATTTTCACATATTCAATCTAGGCACATTGCCTTATTTTCACATTTTTTTTTCTCACTTTTCTCACTTTCACATCTTTCTCACTTTTCTCATTTTTCTCATTTTTATCAATATCAATTCATTTCATTATACCACATATCTCATTTTTACATTCACAACACATTACCCAATTACTTTGGGTATTTTCACATAATATACATATTTCACATTTTACACAATTTAACCATTATAAATGGCTTTTCATAATGCATTTAACACATATATGACATTACAAATGTCATAGCACATTATTCATACACAATCAATGTACCAAGTAGCTTAATATATTTTTCAACCAAAATGTGTTAAGCTCAAATATCACGTAAATATAAAAAATATATTCAAAGTTTGTACATACCTCCACTAGCAACCCAAAGCAAGCTTAAAACAACCTCCAATCCTATCTTTTAAACTTGCCTTCACCACTTGGATGAAGCAAATCAACATTCCTCAATGCCTAAATAAAATGTGATAGCAAATAATCATTTAGTATCACATTTAATGGCATTTCAAATATTTAACCATAATTAAACATCACTCCTACAAATTTCTAAAAATTTAGCCTTTCCTTACTTTAACATTAGAATTCTATTCTACTACAATTAAATTAGTGTTTTAAGTTTATTTATATTATTAAAAATATATTTTAATACATTTAAATCATTTACATTATAAAAATACACTCTTATACACAAAATCTCAAAAATGGCATAACCTTCCCCCCATTGAAGGTTTTCCATTCTAACACAATCCATTACTCATTTCAAGCTTATAATAATCACTTTTAACATTAAAACAATATGCTTAAACAAATAAAATCACACAATTCAACAACTTTGGAATATCATTTTTTCAAAACCCTAAATCTCCACTTACATTTTCAAACTCTAACCAAACATAACCAAATCCAATATTTGACTTTAAAATAATTGTTTATGAATCAAAACAACACATTTAGAACCAATTTGCACAATTAAAGCTCATGTTTTCAAAACCCCAAAAATCCATAATCCTAAATTCTCTCTCTTCACCATTCTTTATCCAAACTCCATCATCTCTTCAATCTAACCATAAAATCATTGTTAACTACCCAAAATAACATCATACACACCAATTTCAACAATTATAATATACTACTTCAAAAGTCCAAAACTTATATAAATCAATTTTCCATGGAATTCAAAGAAAAGAGTTGGAAACTTACTAATTGATGAAGAAACTTCTAAAACTCCACTTGAATCCTTAAAATTCTTTCAATTCTTGGTGTATGAAAGAATCAAAATCTTGGTTTAGACTCTCATGGAGTTTCGGCCCTTGTGGAGAAGAAGAAGAAGAAGAAGACTTTTTAATTTTCTTTTTTTCTTTCATCTTTATTTTAAACCATACATATATATTAAAATAATTTAATAATTAATTATTTAATAATTTATTAAATAAATTAAAAGTCCTAATTTTCCTCTTCCATTCAAAAATAATTTATTTTGAATTATTTTATTAATTTTAAATTTCTAAAATTTATTTACAAAAATGCCATTAGACTTTGACTTTTCTTTTAAAATGTATTGACTTTTATATGTTATGTATATTTTGTATATATATCACATATATATTCCACTTTTTCATTTAAAATCCCTTTATTTTTTATTTAAAACTATTAATTTAATTTATCCTTTTAAATTATAATTTATTTTATCAAATTTTCCAAAAATTAGAAATTTTTAAAAATTTTGGGATATTACAAGTGCATACTTTATTTGCAATGTGTATGACTGTATTGAATTTTGGCATAATATATTACATATATTAAATGTGTGATGATACTTGATGATTTTTATAAACATTTGTATATAGCATTGTTTGAAGTAACAATGTTTGATTTGTGTTAGTTGTGGCATGACTAGCTATTTGAGAATGGCTAAATGAATTATTTGTGTAAAATGTGTAAAGTGCAATTTATGTACCAACATGAGGGAATAAACCACATTTGCATTATTTATAATAATGATTTGTGAAAACTACGGTGTGAGTCGAGATGTAAAAGTACATTGAAAGGAATGTGTATTGTGTGTAACTTATATACTATCTAGTTGCTAGAAGATTGCGCTTGGATATTGATATACCATAAACCAAAATGGATGAGACACTGGGTGTCACAGAGATGTGTTTATGCCCGAGTAAGACACCAATAATAGACAAAGCAACGAGCATGGGACTAGATAATTATATAAGGTGTTTGGGCCCATGTTTAGTGTGTTGTTTAATGTGTATAAACAATATTTGATATTTATAACATGATGTAAACATAGTATTATATATGTATGACATCATTTCTTAAGTTTATTAAAGTATGTACAACTAGACAATACGCTTAGAGTGATTGAATTCTATCACGCAGGTAACAGGGTATATCCGGAAGATCCGGAGGATGCTGCTAGACCACTCCAGGTTTAGGTTATTGTGTTTTGAAGCTACCGTGGACTAGCACCACTTGCATATCATGTATACACTTTTAACTTTTTAAAATGCTTTTGAGTATGTACATTATATATATAATTATGTATGTGATGTAAAATATAATTTTTTCTTTTGTGTGTAATATATTAAATAAAAATGAAAATTCTATTTATATATATGTATGGATGTGTTATTAGTAAAATATTGGTGGATTGAGTCATTGGGCTATTTTGGAGAAATGTATGTATTGAATAAGTAATTGGGAGTGTATTTTAATTGCATGTTATGTTAATTGAAATTTGAGATTATCCAAAATACAAATAAAACTCTGGCGAATTTTTTTCAGAGATTTTCTATTTAATATCTTTTTATTTTTAAATTACTAATGGTTAATTTTATTTATTTATTAAAATATATTTTAAGTGTTTTTAAATAGTTACCATAAAATTAAGGAAATTTTTAAATAGACTGTAATATAATATTTTTGTATTTAATATATATTTTATATATATCAAGTATATATATATATTATATGTATATAATGTATAAAAATATTATAATTTATAGAGAATCTACTGCAAACTAAATAAAATAAGAATCATATGACACCCTTTATTTTTTATGCACTTTTTGGTCAACTTTTTATACATGGCTTTGGATTATTATTTTTCTTTATTATTAAAGAGGGGTAAAAGAATAGAGATGTGCATATTAAAGAATATTTTGGTGGATGTGAATGTGGTCATGATTGTTCTTACTTTTATTTGGATTTTCGTGTCTTTATTTTTAATCTCAAACTCAACTTTTTTACTTGTGTTGATTCACAATCATTTTACATCATAGGTTTTTAGTGTGTATTGAATGTATGTACTCAACAGCTTCATAATACCACAAACTTACAACTACAAAATATCACGTCATTAATTCAACTTGCTTTCAACTACAAACGTATTCAGCTACAAAAATTTCTTGTTTCAAAATAGGAATATACAAAATAGGAATATAACAAAAGTTAAAAAACTAAAAAAACCAAAAAAAGCCTTCACGTAGCCTATTTCAACTTCCAACCCTATTGCTACTACGTCAACTTCTGGATGATACTTTGCCATGCTTCAAGGTCTTAGTTTCTAGTATTACTATAACCTGCATAAGCAACCAAGAACTTTAGCACTTCTCCATTCATCTTACTATCTAATAATATAGAATGACTGACGCTTTGAAAAAGAAATTGGAGAGTTTAATGCATTAAAACACAAAGCAAGAACGAAAGGAGCAAAAGCTCATACAGTTTTTCAAACACCAAGCTAAAATAATTTTAGTGCAGCATGGATATTAACCGATAAGAAAACCAAAAAATTAGTCCTCCAATTTCCAACCTCACATCCCTAGTGGGATTTTTTAATGAAAGTGAGTTTGTCTTGAAGAATTTTTGAGTTTATAAGGCTTGAAAATGGCAAAGCTTTTCCATTAATACATTGGAATGGCAATGGCAGCTCTAGTTTTCAAGTTCAAGCTAATATAGAACGGATGATAGTTAAACATACAAAAGGAATCAGGGACATGTAAAATGAGTAATTATCAACATCAAAACAAACAAGTCACCATGATGTAGGTAATTCAAGAATAATCTAAAATTTTTTCTATTTCTTAAATTTGAATAATTCTAATGAGATATGTATAGGTTATTTGCATAATACAAAAATAACAACACACGTTTGATGAACCCAAAAACCAGGGGATAGCTATTTGCATGACAACTCATCCATGACTTAAACTTATTTATGTTCTATAAATGTTATCCTAGGACTAGTATTGTTTACTCGGGTTGAAAATAAAAACCAAAATAATCTTCAAGAAATGAACACTAAAATTGAGATGCAGTAATATATTTTCTATATTTTCAGTAACCATGAGACTCGCTCAAAATCAAACAATAGAAACAAAGGGAACTTTATCTTGTTCTAAGGGAATCGACAAATAGTGATTCCCGCATAAGTGCATTCTAATGCATTAGCAAAACCATTATATTTTTAGAGCACCAATAAAAAATTTATGGGTTTCAATCGAATTATATGTACATTGCGTCTATGGGTTTTATCACAACAAACAATTAATTACAATGCAAAATTGATAAAGATTCAACAGAACTAACTTCAAGTGAAAATGGTGGATCGAAAGTTGCACGCAACTTTGCTAAACTAGTAGTTTGGCGGGAAACAACCAAAAGGGGGCAATTAACAACGGAATAAGCATACCTGACGTTCTACCAATACAGACTGATGATATGAAATAAAACAAAATCCAAATACATATATATTTTATAGAAAATAAAAATGTCAATTAGATAAAAAAAAGGACAAAAATTATAAACAAAAACTGAACAATATGAACAAAAATTAAGTGATTGAATCCAAGTTTGCAAATTTCAATTTATAATTTCTTACAATCAAATGGGTTTAACATATTCAAAGCTACTGCACTTGTAATCAAATCATATTTGTAAAAAGAAGACCTCCAAAAAAGAAGAACAAGAATCAAGACTTACATTATTCAAGAAAGTTCACAATTGACAGTAGAAATTGTTGCGATTAAGGTCATCAGTGGGCGTAGATTCATATTGGGTTCATGTTGTCATTTTCTTAGGTAAAGGATAGCCTCGTATAGAAAGTCTGAATTCTAAGATATTGAATTCTATCATTTACAAAACTTGTGATTCAACTCACGGGTATAAGCCTTATAGATTTTGATAGTGGAAGAAAAGAATTTAAAACGTATTGTGATAGAGATAAAGAGAGAGAACATGAGAAGAATTTAGTAATTTCAAATTGAAACATTACTTCATTAATACGGGGATAAAAGAGTCATTTTAGGTTAACAACCATTAAAAGAGATGGAAAATAGGGGGTAACCAAACAGAAGGACTTTATAATACAGTTGTATAAATATTAGGGATTCAAAAATTAGTTTCTATAAAGACAGCGTTTCATGGAGGGAATATATCTAATCTCAGGATTTTAAATTATTTAGCCTAAATTTTAAACCATATTAATTAGAAAATTACACTACATACGGCAATTCATATTTCCTTTTGTAAGAATACCGACCAGAACTTTTTTTTTTCTCGAAATGATATGGTGCGCCTTTTTTTAATTTTGTAAGTTTTATTATTTTTATTTTTATTTTTATTTGATTATTCATAAAAAAAAATTTAAAATTATATTCTCAATACAACAACAAACAACGACAATAAAAAGCCTTAATTTCAAGTCAATTGGGATCGGCTATATGAATTCTTCTTTTCCACTCAATACGATTTAAGGTTATCTCTTCTGATAGATATAACATTATAAGATCATTTTGGATCACATTTGACCAAGTCAGTTTAGGCCTACTTCTGTCTCTCTTAGATATATCTACTCTAACTTGTTCGGTTTTTCTAACCTGCGCATCGCTAAGTCTTCGTTTCACATGGCCAAACCATCTCAATCTATGCTCTCTTATCTTATCCTCAATAGGTACTACCATCACTTTTTCTCTAATGCACTAATTGTGGATTCTATTCATTCTAGTATGACCACACATCCATCTTATCATTCTCATTTCCGTAACATGTATTTTACTCATGGGTTGTCCTTTTACTGTCCAACACTCACTACCATACATCATCGCAGGCCGTATTACAGTGCGGTAAAATTTTTCTTTTAATTTAATTGGCATCTTTCGATCACATAGAACTCATGTGGCATCCTTCCACTTCATCCAACCAGCTTTAATCCTATGATTTACATCTTCTTCACAATCCCCTTCTTCTTGAAGAATAGAGCCAAGGTATCTAAAATAAGTACTATGAAGTAATGCTATTCTGTCTAAAATAATTTTGCCTCTTTCTCTATTCTCGCTATTAAATCTACAATGCACATACTCAGTCTTAGTCCTACTTAGCTTAAAACTCTTAGATTCCAAAGTACTTCTCCATAACTCCAACTTTTGACTTACCCCTGCTTAAGTCTCATCTATTAATATAATATCATCTTCAAACATCATACACCAAGGGATGTCATCATGTATATGTCTTGTTAGCTCATCCATGACCAAGATGAAAAGATAAGGGCTCAAATCTGAACCTTGGTGTAATCCAATAAAAACGAAAAAATTCTTAGTATCCCCTCCCACAGTGAGGACACTAGTGATAGCTCCCTCATACATACCCTTCAAGACTTGGAATATCATATAGATATTCCCCTACACTCTAGGACCCATCATAAAACTTCTCTAGGGACTCTATCATATGCCTTTTCCAAGTCAATACAAACCATATGTAAGTCCATCTCTCTATACTTTTCCATCAAATCTCTTATAAGAAAAATAGCTTCCATAGTTGATCGATCAGGCATAAAGCCAAATTGATTTGAAAAGATACAAGTATCTAACTGCAAACGGTGTTCCACAACTCTTTTTTACAATTTCATAGTGTGGCTCATAAGCTTTATACCTCTATAATTTGAGCAATTCAGAATATCTCCTTTATTCTTAAAAATAGGTATCAAATTACTTTGTCTCCATTCATTAGGTATTTTATTTGTACTTAAGATCTTATTGAACAAAGATGTCAACCATGTAACTTTTGTATCTTCCAAATATTTCCAAACCTCAATAGGTATCTCATCTGGTCCACTGGCTTTATCAACTTTCATCCTCTTCAAAGCTTCTTTAACTTCCAAAAACCTAATCCGTCTAGCGTATTTCACATTTTACTCCGGCCTAACGTCTAAACCCTCAATGTTATCACTATGGTTACCATTAAGAAGTTCCTAAAAATAGCTTCTCCATCGTTCCTTAGTATTCTCTTCTTGAACCAGAACCTTATTCTCTTTATTTTTAATGCACTTAACTTAGTTTAAATCATGACATTTCTTTTCTCTTATCTTAGCCAATTTATAAATAGATATTTCCCCTTGCCTTTTTCCAAGTTTCTCATACAAACTCTCTAAAGATTGCTCTTGCTTGACTAACTACCTTTTTAGCATTTTTTTTCGCTTGTTTGTACTGCTCAAAAGCATATTGCTATTACACTTGGGCAAACTCTTATACCATTCTCTTTTACTTCTTACCACTTTTTGCACTTCCTCATTCCACCACCAAGAAGCCTTCGAGGGATGTCGACACCCTTTAGATTCTTCAAGAATCTTTCTAGCTACTCCTTTAATTATTGTAGACATGTATATCCACATATCATTTGATGACATACTCACATCTTCCTCCCACCCTCCAGCTTTCACCAACTCATCCTGGAACAACAATTATTTTTCACCTTTTAAAGTCCACCACCTAATCTTAGAACTATTGTTCCTCCTTGACCTACTAGTCAGTCTCTTAAATTTGATATCCAAAACCACTAACCTATGTTGAGTGGTCAAAGCCTCACCTGAAATAACCTTACAATCCTAGCATCGAGTTCGATTGACTTTTCTTGTGAGTATGATGTCAATCTAACTTCTATTTTGCCCACTTTTAAAGGTCACTAGATGTGATTCCCTTTTTATAAAATATGTATTTGCCAGAATCAAATAATAGGCTAAAGCAAAATCAAGGATACTCTTACATTCTTCATTTCTAATTCCAAAACCATACCCTCCATGTACCTCCTCAAAACCTACTCTGTCTTTTCCTGCTGTGAGCGGGAATTTTTGATCCACTCCCGGTGGAATGGTTCTTACGACTTCAGCACTGTTTAGGCTAGGGGCCTTAGAGAACACGGGCTTAAGCCCTGAGAAAATGGAGTCGCCACCCGGATAGGCCGGAAAAAAGAAAAGGGTGGATGACTCAATTCCTAAAGAATCCCCAACCCCCTAATGAGTTCGGAAAGTTGGGTACGTGTGGGGAAGGTGAGAAATAACCCAGCACCCCCACAATGCCTGGCTCATTAGAACTGGCCTCCTTTATAGGTCTTAATATTATAAAATTCTTAAGTATAATAATATTATCCATACTACATGCAACAATTAAAATAAAGTATCATTATATTAAAACAAAAACACTATCTAAATAAAGCAAATATATGGACACCCATCCGAGGATGAAAACATGTCCTTATATCGTCCATGTCTAAAACTAAATAGGACACCCACCAAAAGATGGAAACGTTTCCTTTACATTGTTCTAAAATATAAAAGCAAGTTAAATTATATAAAATTTAACTAATGAGGTACCCACAAAGTGAAAACATACCTCTTACAATTTTAATATCAAAACAAACAAACAATAATCATAATAATAAAGAAAATATCCATCCATGATAAATTAAATAAATCAAGCATTGAAATTAAATAAATCAACCATCAAAACATATAATAAACTACATAATCAAATCTAAAATTAAATAAAGCAAATAAAGATACAAATTTAGGTTTATGTCTCAATTTAGGGTTCTTTAATTAACATTTAGGGTTTTGGAATTTTGAAATTATTATTATTATTATTTAGGCTACTGTGAGGATTTTTTGAAAAAATGGAATTGATTAGGGTTTTATAATTTTAAGAAAGTAGTAAGGTTTTTGGTTAATAAAATTAGAGTTTAGGGCTAACATCATGAATTTAGAGTTTTGGATCCTTAAGATATTATGGTTCTAGGATTTAAGGTTTGAGAAAATAATAAAAAATAAAGCACTTTAGGGGTTTGTTTGAAGAATAATTTATGGTTATGGAAGAAGAACTTAAGAATTTGGGATCTAAGGTTTGAAAGTTAATTTTTAGGGTTACAAGATATTTGGAAAATAAATTAGGATTCAATAAAGCAACTTTGAATTTTAGAATTTAAGAAAATAATTTAGGGTTTTGATAATTGAAAAGCTATTTTGGGGTTTTAGGAAATATAAGGCATATTAGGGTTTGGTTCTTAGAGTTTACTAGAGTTAGAGTTTAGAAATTCGGCTTATTGGATCAATTTTAATAATTAAACTATTTGCAAACTCAGGTTTATGGTTTCTGGAGTTGAGGTTTGGGAATTAGGGTTTTAGGAAGCTAGGGTTTTGGATAGTTAGGGTTTTTAGAATTAGACTAATATTTTAATGATCATATTTACTTTAAGTAGAACCTTAGCTACTGTTTGAATAAAAAAAAGAAGAGAATTTGATTATACAAACAGTGTGATGAAAATTTGAAAGGAAAAGATAATTATTTATTCAATAAACTGAATTTAGAGAACTTACCTACATTTGAAGGCTCCATCGAATTTAAAGTGTTTGAATCAAGCTTGTTTGGATATGTGTTACTGCCTGAATCAAAGTTTATTTTTTGGGTTGAGCTAGATCAAGACAACACTGCTTTTATTGCCTTGATTTTGTAAGTTAGATCGTCACTTCTTGGTGTTTTTCTCTTTGTCTCCTATTTCTCTTTTTAAAAATCTAGTCACCTCTTGATCTCTTCCTCTTATTTTGCATCGGAAAGATTAATTCCAATCCTTAGGGTTTCTCTGTTGCCTTCTCTCCATTCTTTTTTCTAGGGTTTTCTTTTTGTCCCCTTTTCCTCGTCCCCTTGTTTTTGTGTTTTAATGTGGTATTTATAGGAAAAATAAAGTCTTAATCCTATTTTAATAAGGAAATACTATCTATTTAGGAAAAAACTATAAAACCGGATAAAACAAGATTTGGTCAAAAAATTGGCAGCGCATTGGCTGTCGGGCTAGCTGGGCAAGCCAGTTCATTGCAGAACTACTGGCAAAAATTGCTGGAAAAATTGCTGCAGACTATGGACGCGGCGGGCTAGCTAGGCAAGCCAGTTCATCGCAGAACTGGGCAAGCCCAGCTGTGGCCCAATTCGTCGAAGACAATTTTTGTGGTGAAATGGGCTGCCGCGCGTCGCTTGCCGATTCATTCTATTTTTATTATTTTTATTATTTTATATTATTTTTATTTTTATTAAAAATAACTATAAAATATTATAAGTAATTAAAATATTATTAAAATAATTAAAATACCACAAAAATTATTTTAGACTATCGGATTTGACTAGGTAAAAAATTAAGGGTCTACAGTTTGCCCCCTGCTTGAACGATCTGAGACTTTCAATAGAAGAGAGTGAAAAGCAGCATGACTTTATGCATATTTTGGATGAGGACAGATATTTGGATTTGATTTGGGTACCTGGACCCGAGATTAAATTTGATTTGACTGACCTTTTATCAGTTGAGAATTCTGGCTTAACTGGTTGTTCCATTTTTTATGGATTGTGGGTCTTTACCCACCAAAAAATAGATATTTATCTATTGGAAATTGAGTCTTTACCATTGAAACAAAGATCTTTATCCATTGGGGATCGGGTCTTTACCCTTGAAACATAGATCTTTATCCATTAGAGATTGGGTCTTTACCCTTGAATCATGGATCTTTATCCATTGGAGATTGGGTCTTTACCCTTGAAACATGAATCTTTATCCATTGAAGATCGGATCTTTATCCTTGAAACATAGATCTTTATTCATTAGAGATTGGGTCTTTACCCTTGAATCATGGATCTTTATCCATTGGAGATCGGCTCTTTACCCTTGAAACATGGATCTTTATCCATTGAAGATTGGGTCTTTACCCTTGAAACATGGATCTTTATCCATTAGAGATTGGGTCTTTACCCTTGAAACATGGATCTTTATCCATTGAAGGTCAGGTCTTTACCCTTAAAACATGGATCTTTATCCACTGAAGATCAGGTCTTTACCCTTGAAACATGGATCCTTATCCATTGGAGATTGGGTCTTTACCCTTAAATCATGGATCTTTATCCATTAGAGATCGGGTCTTTACCCTTAAAACATGGATCTTTATCCATTGAAGATTGGGTCTTTACCCTTGAAATATGGATCTTTATCTGTTAGAGATTGGGTCTTTACCCTTGAAACATGGATCTTTATCCATTAAAAATTGGGTCTTTACCCTTGAAATATGGATCTTTATCCATTGGAGATCGGGTCTCTACCCTTGAAACATGGATCTTTATCCATTGGAGATTGGGTCTTTACCCTTGAAACATGGATCTTTATCCATTGGAGATCGGGTCTTTACCCTTGAAATATGGATCTTTATCCATTGAAAATCGGGTCTTTATCCTTGAAACATGGAAATTAGGTCTTTACCCTTGAAACATGGATCTTTATCCATTAGAGATCGGGTCTTTACCCTTGAAATATGGATCTTTATCCATTAGAGATCGGGTCTTTACCCTTGAAATATGGATCTTTATCCATTAGAGATCGGGTCTTTACCCTTGAAATATGGATCTTTATCCATTAGAGATCGGGTCTTTGCCCTTGAAATATGGATCTTTATCCATTGGAGATCGGGTCTTTATCCTTGAAATATGGATCTTTATCCATTAAAGATCGGGTCTTTACCCTTGAAACATGGATCTTTATCCATTGGAGATTGGGTCTTTACCCTGGCTTCAGCTCTTTTAGCTGGACTGATCTTTTGTCTTTTGCATCTTCATTCTTTTGAGAATTCTAATTTTCTTCTTTTTTCCATTCTTTTTTGTTCTTTCTTTGCACTTTTACAAAAAATTCAGCCTTTTTTAGCTAGCCTTCATATCTTCTCCTTGCCCCCTGCGTGGTAAAATATTAGAAGTGAGTCTCAAAATATTTTGTTCATGCATAAACTCAAAAATTTGAAAGGGAGAAACTTTGCCCCCCTGTGTAGGCTAAAACCCATGATTTTTTTTTATGCGGGCTTTGGTTGATGTTTGTAGACTGTCTAGTTCTTCGGACAAGCATGCATTTCTTCTTTCTTTTGCAAAATGACTGGAGCTTTCTCAAGCAATGGGTCTTCTATGCCCCCTGATTCAATACCCACTTTTGATTCTTTACTTCACAGGTGTTTGCTGTTTAGTTTGACAAAGAACAGATAACACAAGACAAAAATGCCTTGTGATATGCTCATGTATGCATGATGTGCATGAGTAATACTTACAGTGGTTCCATCGACCCACAGATCGAGGTGATTGACTTCTTCCAGATGCCTATTCAGGTCTTGCTTTGGAATGACAAGATGCTTCACATTTATGGTTTTTATCTTTGAGATATTGAAAACATGAATAATGGAAGCCCCAACCAGCAGAGATACATCCATTTCAAATTATGATTAAGTAGCTTTTTCATAACCTTACCATTAATCATTTTCTTTGCCCAAAGTGTCCTTCGAGGTTTCTATAGTTCAACATACTCCCCTTAACTTGATTTTTTTTCAATTTTCAATTTTGATTTTGAAATCAAATATTGGCTTTGCCAAATTAATGTCAATTTACCTCAGGACTTGATTTTTCAAATTAACATATCTATAACATGACAACCCTAGTTACCGTACTAAACTCGAGAATTATTTCTATTTAAGCAAGAACTGTTGCACTTCAGATATGCACATACACATTACTTGGTCAAAGATATCATTTGAGTTTGAATATTATCTATCTCATATGCATGGTTATTCAAACTATCTCCACTAATAGACTCTACCTACCAAGAGAGATCAATAGGTCTTTAATAGGCTTGTAACGGGGTCTATAAGGGACATGGATTAAGTTGAGGCTAATTGTAAATTGGAGCTGGTGTGACACAATGGACAAACTCTCACACTACAAATTTCCTGTTCAGACAGTTGGAAGCAGGAATAAGATAGAGCTTTGAACATTCTTCTTTCTTTTTGGCATTAATCTGGATCTTGATTAGAATAGTCTTTACCCTTGCAAAAAGTTTGGTACCTAAATTCGTTTCTTTTCTTCTTCTCCCTTTTCTTTCTTTTTATTTTTCTTACTCTTCCCTTTCTTTGAGCATTTTATCATTTTGTCCTTCTTCCTTGTAGGACTGTCAAGTACAGAACTTTCAAGAACTGGATGGTCTTTCTCCTTTTTCTCTGATTTTGTGGTATCTTTGGTTGGGTTGGACCAATTCAAGTCAAACTGTCCTTATAAACCAAATAGAAGCCTTTTGTTGCTTTAGGTAAAAGAGAACTCAGTTGGCTTTCTAAACCACCTTTTTAGGTTTTATCTTTCTTTTTTTTTCCTTTTTTTTTGTTCTAGCTCTAAAAGAGTTGTCTTGTTTGTACCAACTTGGGTTTCTAATAATGGATAAGTGGAGTGACATAAATCTCTAACAGGGATAAATCATTTGTTACTCTGACGTTCTCTTGATAGATTGGATATATTAGGTGAACTTCAACTATCCTTATGGTCTTGAGAACATCAACTATCCTTGTGATCTTGACTATTCATTCCATTCTTTGATCTTCTTGCCTCTTCACCTTAGTGATCATACGACTTGTCAAAAGTATCACAACAGCTCAGGGTAGGTTGTTGGGGTTTGTAAGCCAATGAAAAGAAAGCTAAAATTTTATGAAGGCTCAAAGGGACAGCTAGGGATTGATATTTAATAAGGTGGATATTAGTTGTTGGCTAACCAAACAATGCCTAGATTATTTCTCTCTTAAATAAGCAGAGTTCAATTTTGCCTCGAAAGTTTGACAAAGCATGTTCTAAGATTGACTAGGACCTAGACAAAGGTAATTATGCAGGAGCCTCTCTAAGTAAGCATACACAACTCAATGCTATAGAGTAATTCCCTCATCTAGTAAAATCATTCAAATCATGATGCCTAGATACATTAATTCATAAATTATCAAGTTAGATTCCTCATTGGTTGAGCACCAAAATGAACAAAGACCAATAAAAATTTTGATGAAAGTAATTTATTCAAACAAACATAATTTTAAAAACATAATTATTCCAATTAACTAGTAAAGAAAACAAAAAATAAAAAGAGCAACACTTCAAACTAAGGGAGGTTTGTTGAGTTGGAGTCGAAGATACTTCATTTATTTAGACATATCAAGGGAAATGATTTTTTCCATCATCAAGGATCATTGCTTCATCATCCATAGTTAGCCCAAGCTTGCTTAGTAGCACATCATCTTTAGCAGCTTCTCTATCCATATCATGCCAAGATGACAAGATAAAACTCTTCATGAAGGTTGCAAGTGGTGGCACCCTTCCAAATTTAGGCAGAGGATCATTCTTAGTGTTGGGCTTATCAGGCTCAGGCAGCTTTTCACTGTTAATCAAATTTTGGATCTCATGCCTTAATCGAATACATTTATCTATCACATTTATCTATCTCATGCCCTTGCATTTGAAGAAATTGACAGAAGACCTTGGCATCAAAATTTGGTGGTAGAGGCTTATGTAGAGGCCGAGGTGCCAATGGTTGTAGCAAATCCATTTTCATTAGATTTTCTAACATCTTTGACAAAGGCTCCCTTAAGTATGAAAAATTACGCTTCTTTGTTGGCTCAGTTGTTGCATTTTCTCAATACCTCCTCTTTCCCTTTGACTTTTCCCACTAGGCTGATAGCCGCCGATATTGGTCCAGTTAGATAGCACATGGTTCGACTGGTCTTGTAGAATAGGGATTGATCCCTCATTTTTCATTCGATCTCTATTAGTGAACATGTTCTCCATGGATGCTGCCTTAGCATTATTGATGAGCTCTAGAATTTCAATCAATTGGGTCTTCATAATTTCAACCAATTGATCTTGTAGCTAGGCCATCCTAGCTTTGACAACTTCATCGATTATATCCCTTAGCTGGTTTGCATCCATCCTCCCAATGAAGCACTTGAATAAAAAATCAATATTGTAGGTGGTATCGTTGTATGCTCTTGAATTGCGTACTCCAAGTCTGTGAGCCAGAAGGGATTAATGATATGAGATGCAAATGTATGCATGTATGCACAAACAATAAACAAACAATGATAAATAGGACATTCCTTCCAACCTTATAACTTCCACACACGAATGACAAGTCTCTTTTCCTAGGTAACATGGTTAACAAAATACCAACATGGGGTATCTTGTTTTCAAAAATTTCTCTCGGATGTTTCAACCATTAGTTATATTTTCAAAAATGAAAATCAGTTCATGATAATTTCCATTAATTAGGTTTTAATCCATTCAACCAACTAAAGTAGCTTTTATGCTATATGGGATTAGAACTAAATTAAGAGGTTTATTATAAATAGATTTCTCACTTGAAAAAGTAACTAAAGATTCATGCCAAAAATAAGCCCATGATTAATTATTCTTAGTATAAACTAGGCTCACAATTGATTTTTGATATTTTGTAATTGACCTAAATAATTTGCAAGCTCTTTCTAAGAAAAGGTTGGATGAAAATAACTTTTTTTCTAAGCCCATTGTAAAACGATTTTAGAAAAAATGGATTTTGGGCTTTGTATTTGAGTCTTGAGAAAAGAATTTTTTTTATTTATTTTTAGAAAAAGTTTTATGTCCAAAGACCATCTTGAAAAGTTATGAAAATAGCTTTGGTCTTTTGGACTTTAAAGAAAAATTTATTTTGAGCTTACAATGTACTTAGGTCATATTAGAAAAAGAACAAACCAAATAAGCCATGATTTAAATCAAGATAAACTAACCATAGTCAAACAACAAGCATTTCGGGTGAAACCTAAGGAAAGTAACTAGGCCAATTACATGAGCTTTAGTCTTTGGGTTAAAAGACTTAGGTTCCCATAGCAAGTATATACCAAAAGGTACAAGGCTATGAGTGGTTATGCCATGCTGGATCTCCATACCTTGAGTGAAAGTTTGGTATCCCTTACATAACACAACACGGGTAACACGGGCGTCCTAACTCATGCACACAATGCAATCTAAATGATGTGATGGATAATATCATGAAAAGAAAGAATAGAATAATATAAAGACCAACAGAATCAACTTCTCTTATCCCCAGTGGAGTCGCCACTGTGAGCAAGAATTTTTGCCCCCACTCCTGGTGGAATGGTTATTGCGACTTCGGCACTGTTTAGGCTCGGGACCTTAGAGAATATGGGCCTAAGCTCAGAGAAAATGGAGTTGCCACCCGGATAGGCAGGGAAAAAGAAAGGGGTGGATGACTGGATTTCTAAGAAATCTACAACCCTCTAATAGGTTCAAAAAGTTGGGTACGTATGGGGAATGTGAGAAATGACCCAGCACCCCAACAACGCCCGGCTCATGGAATCGGCCTCCTTTATAGGTCTTAATATTATAAAATTCTTAAGTATAATAATATTATCCATACTACATGCAACAATTAAAATAAAGCATCATTATATTAAAATCAAAATAATATCCAAACAAAACAAATAAATGGACACCCATCTGAGGATGGAAACATGTCTTTACATCGTCCATGTCTAAAACTAAATGGGACACCCACCTAAAGGTGGAAACGTGTCATTTACATTGGTCCAAAATATAAAAGCAATTTAAATTACATAAAATTTAACTAATAAGGTACCCACAAAGTAGAAACATACCTCTTACAATTTTAATACCAAAACAAACAAATAATAATCATAATAATAAAGGAAATGTTTATCCATGATAAATTCAATAAATCAAGCATTGAAATTAAATAAATCAACCATCAAAACATATAATAAACTACATAATCAAATCTAAAATTAAATAAAGCAAATAAAGATACAAATTTAGGTTTATGTCTCAATTTAGGGTTCTTTAATTAACATTTAGGATTTTGGGATTTTGGAATTATTATTATTATTTAGGCTACTGTGAGGGTTTTTTTTGAAAAAATGAAATTGATTAGGGTTTTATAATTTTAAGAAAGTAGTAAGGTTTTTGATTAATCAAATTAGGGTTTAGGGCTAACATCATGAATTTAGGGTTTTAGATCCTTAAGATATTACGGTTCTAGGATTTAAGGTTTGAGGAAATAAGATTTTAGGGTTTTTTTGAAAAATAAAGCACTTTAGAATTTGTTTGAAGAATAATTTATGGTTTTGGAAGAAGAACTTAAGAATTTGGAATCTAAGGTTTGAAAGTTAATTTTTAAGGTTACTGGATATTTGAAAAATAAATTAGGATTCAATAAAGCAACTTTGAATTTTAGAATTTAAGAAAATAATTTAGGGTTTTGATAATTGAAAAGCTATTTTGGGGTTTTAGGAAATACAAGGCGCATTAGGGTTTGGTTCTTAGAGTTTACTAGAGTTAGAGTTTAGAAATTTGAATTATTGGATAAATCTTAATAATTAAACTATTTGCAAACTCAGGTTTATGGTTTCTAGAATTGAGGTTTGGGAATTAGGGTTTTAGGAAGCTAGGGTTTTGGATAGTTAGGGTTTTTAGAATTAGACTAATATTTTAATGATCATATTTACTTTAAGTAGAACCTTAGCTACTGTTTGAATTTAAAAAAAAAGAGAATTTGATTATACAAACAGTGTGATGAAAATTTGAAAGGAGAAGATAGTTATTTATTCAATAAACTGAATTTAGAGAACTTACCTACGTTTGAAGGCTCCACCGAATTTAAAGTGTTTGAATCAAGCTTGTTTGGATATGTGTTGCTGCCTGAATCAAAGTTTATTTTTTGGGTTGAGCTAGATCAAAACAACACTGCTTTTATTGCCTTGATTTTGTAAGTTAGATTGTCACTTCTTGGTGTTTTTCTCTTTGTCTCCTGTTGCTTTTAAAAATCCAGTCACCTCTTGATCTCTTCCTCTTAGTTTGCCTCTGAAAGATTAAGTCCAATCCTTAGGATTTCTCCGCTCCATTTCTCTTCGTTCTTTTTCTAAGGTTTTCTTTTTGTCCCATTTTCCTCGTCCCCTTGTTCTTGTGTTTTAATGTGGTATTTATAGAAAAATAAAGTCCTAATCCTATTTTAATAAGGAAATACTATCTATTTAGGAAAAAACTATAAATTTGGGTAAAATAAGGTTTGGTCAAAAAATCGGCAGCGCGCGGGCTGTGCTGGCAAAAATTACTGCAGACTACGGTTGCGGTGAGCTAGATGGGCAAGCTTGTTCATCTCAGAACTGGGCAAGCCCAATTCGCGTCATAGACAATTTCTGCGGCGAAATGGGCTGCAGCGCGGTAGTGCTGTCGCGCGTCGCTCGCCGATCCGTCCAATTTTTATTTATTTTTTATTTTTATTAAAAATAACTATTAAATATTATAAGTAATTAAAATATTTTTAAAATAATTAAAATATTGCAAAAATTATTTTAGACTATTGGATTTGACTGGGTCAAAAATTAAGGTTCTACACTTATATGTCCATTTAAGTCTCCTCCTATAAAAATATTTTCATCATTTGGAATCCCTCGCATAAGTTCATTGATAAGAGCATTTTTATACTTGTTTTTAGTATGATTTCTATGTTGTTTTAGTTAATGTTTCATTTGATTTTGTTTAAAGTTTGTTTTAAGTGTTTGTTTTAGGTTAAAGTGGAAAAACTCCCTTGGATGGTCAAAACAATGAAGAAAGAGCATGAATCAAGCAAGACATGGCTAAGCCAAAGCAAGCTTGGCCGTGTCCCTCAAAGAAACTTCAAGGCAGTAGCTGAAACCTAAGGAGCAAACCCAAAGAAACCAAAGAAAGAAAGAAAAATTTGGCAGAAGCTGACACTGGAAAGTGACACGGCCACAAGCTTGGCCGTGTCTCATCCTAAGCCAAAGACTAAGCAAAGAGTGAAAGAAAAGAAGCAGGAGCTGACACCATCACATGACACAGCCAAGCTCCTGGCCGTGTCTCACCCTTGGAAACAAAGAAAAGAATTGAACAAATGGCAAGCAGAAGATGACACACTCAAGAGACATGGCCAAGCCACTGGCCGTGTCACCCCATGAAACCAAAGAGAAAAGAAAGAAAGGAAGAGAGGCAGTGATGAACATGGCCAACTAGCTTGGCCGTGTCCCAAAGAAAGATGAGAGACACGGCCAAGCCACTCATGGCTTGGCCGTGTCACCTATGGAATATTGACTTCTCTTGTATGAGTTGGGAGACAAAGTGGGGAACAAGACATTGTGCTTGCCAAAAGAAATACTAAACAAAGGGAATGTGGGAGACAAAGGAGAGTGATGTGAGTTGGAAGGCATGGGTATGAGCTAGGAATGATTTAAAAAGAGAAGAGGAGGAAGCTTGGGGGAGTTCTGGAGGAGGTTTTTGCAGGAGATAGAGACCAGAGACAGAGAAGAGAGGTTTGAGAGGAGGAGGCTTGGGCATACACGGTTTGGGCAAGGAGGGAGTGACACTCTCCTTGACTCTTCATCTTCATCCTCCATTTCCATCCTCTCCACCATCTCCATCCTCCATTGGCAAGCTCCTGGAGATTGAAGAAGCTACATTGAAAGGGGTTTTTCTATTTTCTCCTTTAATTCATTTTAATATTATTGTTATTGTTGTTGTTGTATTAAGAGTATTGAATATGAACTAATTCATTCTCTATCTAGATATTGAAGAACTCTAGCTCATTTGTATGATTGAATAATTTTAATTGATGGAGTTGTTTTATTCTTATGATGCTTAATGATTTATTTTCAATTGATAATAGCATGCTTATTGATTGGTTGCCATTTTCATATTATTGACTTGAGAAAGCTTGATATGAATTGAATACTCATAAGGGTTTAGGATTGATTGCAGTACTAGAGATAGACTTACAAGATCCTTTGGTCTATAGTTCCTTGTTCTTAATGCAAGATCTATTTAATTGTGTTTGAGAAGAGATTCCGGCACTCTACTTAGTGATTAGGGATTAATTCACTTGAGAGAGGTTTTAGTCTAAGTTAGAGGAATGCCAATTCAACTCTATTATGTGATGTAATTGTGGCTAGGGGGATTCAATATCTGGATAGTATCATTATCATCAATCCTTTTTACACAACACTCAATTTATCTTTACTTTCATTTATTTAAGTTAATTGTCTTTAATTACAAAACTTCACACAAAAATATTAATTTGCTAAACAACAGTTAAGATTTGCACTAGTACTCGGCCTTGTCCTCAGTGGAACGATAACTCACTCACTACTGTATTGCTTGGGCAACCCGTGCACTTGCGGTATTGCTATAGCATTAGGCTCGCACATACCAAGTTTTTGGCGCCGTTACCGGGGACAACAGTTTCAATATTAGTAATATAATCAAGACTGTTGATTTAGTTTTATTTTTATCAAGACTGTTTGTTTGTTTTCTTTGAACTGTTTGTTTTTTTCCTATAAATTTATTTGTTTGTTGTGTTTGAATTTTTTTTAATTTAATTGTTCGTTTATTTTCTTTAAATTGCTAAGTGCCTTTTGTAAAGATGCAGTTTTCAAGGCACGGGGGAGTTTATGATAGGGACTATAATTCTAACATGGTATGTGTAGCATGTGGCAATGTAGGACATAGTGCCAATACATGTTCATTTGGTTTTGAACGAAACCAAGAATGGCAAGAGGAAGAATATGACTACCAAAGTTTCTAGCAAATGGGTGGTAATGACCCATATTCCAATTCCTATAATCCAAGCTGGGAAAGCCACCTAAATTTTTCTTGGGAAAATCAACAGTACATTCCACCTCAACAATTTTTTCAGCCTTACCAAGGACGTTCTTACTCTCAAGAACAATTTTCAAACCAAGACCACCTTAAGGAACCCACTTCGGAAGATCGTTTGAATGCCTTCATTCAAAATAGCCCACAAAATGAAGATCAACCTAAGGAACTCACATTGGAGGAAAGATTGAATGCCTTCATTCACAATAGCGCGCAACATCAAGCTCAATGCAAGCAATCCATAGTGGAAGATGATTTGAATGCTTACCTTCAACTAGGCACACAAAATCAGGAAGGGAGCAATGAGAGGTTTGATTCTTTGGAAGAATGATGCAAGAAAGGATCCCTTGAAGCTAGCAAGTGGACCAATCACTAGGAGCAAGGCAAAGAGATATCAAGCTAGTATGGCTTTGCATATTCAAGAAGAGATTTCTAAAGAGCTTCAAGAATTTTCATTCAAGAAGATGGAGATAGAGCTTGAAGAAGGCACACCAAAGCTGATTATGATGCTTAGTGTGAATATGGAAGCTAAAGAGGTCCAACATGCAAGAAAGGTCCATGGGGATTCATATGAAGCCTTAGGAAGTAATTTAAGGCCTTAGTAAGATGATGGAAGTGATTGGAAGAAAAGCTTGGAGTGCAGCGAGTTTCACACGTACCGGTGAGATTTCTGAAGCCCTGTGAGAATAGCTGGATGGACCCACTGCTTAAAGATTAGTAATTCTGTTTAATGGGCCACGTTTTATATCATTATGGAAGGCTTAAAAATAGGATTTTGTTTCCATACTTTATATTTTCCTTAGTGGATTAGGATTTTGTTTCCATACTTTATATTTTCCTTAGTGGATTAGGATTACTTTATGTTTTTCCTTATGCAATTAGGAATGTTTTTCCTTATGCAATTAGGAATGTTTTCCTTATGCAATTAGGAATGTTTTAGTTTTCCTTATGCAATTAGGAATGTTTTCCTTATGCAATTAGGAATGTTTTCCTTATGCAATTAGGAATGTTTTAGTTTTCCATATGCAAGTAGAAATTTTGTAACCCTTATTTAAGGGCACTATTAGGCTGAATTTCAGGATACAACATTTAATAAAAATTTTTGAATTCTTCTACAAGTTCTTCTTGTGAATTTTCGTGTGAGAGAGATTAGAGTGGATTCTTTAATTCTTTCTTTGCATCAAGAATTAGGTTTACTTATCAACAAGAGTTGTGGCATTTTCCTTCTTCTTACCAACTAAATCCTTCAATCATAGTGAGTTCGCGTCTCTTTATAGGCGTTGGGTTCCTTAGGAGGTGATTATCAAGTTTCAAGGAGTTTTCTACCATTGTTATACGTTGGGTTTGCTGCCATCATTGCTAAGGGTCCACGTCATTTGGTATCAGAGCCTTGCTACAAGGTAATTTTTATCTACTTTGTCTTTCTTGGGTTTGTTAATTTAGGTTTTTTAAATTTCTGCGATTTAGGGTTCTTAGAGAGTCTAGTCTTTAATTTTCGAAAAAGAGTCATATATCAAAATTCAAAAATTCTAAAGATTGTTCAAAGAGTAATTCGAAACCTAGGAAAAGGAGTCTGACTGAATTTCAAAACCGAAGCCTTGCATCTGAATTGGATTCGAAACCAAGATTAGGGTTCTTGAAAGAAAACAAAAGCTAGAGTTTTTGTTCAAGTTTGATTTCGATTTGATTTTGAGTGAATCTGGGGTTGCGAATTAAGTCCAAATTTCAAAAAGCTCTTGGAAGTAAATTAAGTCCCAAATTAAGGGGATAGTGAGAGGAAAAAAAAAGAAAAGAAAAAAAAAGAGTACAAAATTACCTCAACAAAAATTGTTTGATATTCTTGCTATTTGGCTTTTGGAATTCAAAAATCAGACCTTAATATTCATGTTATTTGAGTGTTATAGGTGGGAATTAGAGTCTAGAAGCTAGCGTTTTGGGTAGAATTGATTAGGTCCATAAAGCAGCTTGCCAAGTGTGGGTTGTTTTTGGTTCATTATATCCAAAATTGTCTTGTTTATTGTCTTCATTGTTTCTGATTTCTTTATCTAGCTTTTAATTCCATTACATTGCTAAATATCTTTATCGAGTAGTGCAAATTACCTTGCATTGCCTCTGGATACTTGTCTTGTTTTCTATCTAGTTCTAGGATTTAGGTTCTAGTTTCTTGAACGACTTGACAATTGTTGGTTGGTGAGCTTGGTTCTGAAGTGCAATCAAGGAAGACAAGAAAAGTGAGGTAATTCTAAACACTTGAGTGAATTTCGATTATTACTAATATTGTTTCTTTGAGTTTGTTTGTATGTTAACATGGCTGGAAAAGGAGAAGAGACTAGCAAAGAAGGAGCTATGGCCGAAAGCTTGGCTAGGCTTAATGAGACTTTGGCAGCAATGCTTGATCGAATGGAGATGATGGATACTAGATTGCAAGAGAATGCAGCACGGCAAGCACAACAAATTCAGCAAGTGCAACAAGGGCAGCCAGCCGCACATCCAAATCCCATAATGCGAGCTAGAAGAGTGCTTAGGAGAGAAGGGCAAGGAAATCTTGAAGCCCTAGAAGCAGCCGAAAGGGTAGAAGATGAAGATGAAGGTGGAAATCAACCTACCACTGATGGTGACCTTACTTCCATCAAGATGAAGATTCCTTCCTTTGAAGGGAAGAACAATGCAGAAGAGTTCATAGAATGGGAGAGGAAAGTTGAGCAGATTTTCGAATGCCATAACTACACCGAAAAGAAGAAATCAGTTTTGGCAGCTGTAGAGTTCAAGGGGTATGCTACCTTTTGGTGGGATCAATTGAAAGCTAATAAAAGAGGGAAAGGTATGAGGCCTATTCCTAAATGGTCAACCTTGAAAGAATTAATGAGAAGCCGATTTGTACCATCTCACTACATTTGAGATTTGTATAATCAACTAGCAAGACTAGTTCAAGGTGGAAGAAGTGTGGAAGAGTACCATAAAGAGATGGAGATGATCATGGCTAGGGCAAATATTGATGAAGATGAAGACAAGAAGATGTCACGATTTCTTGGGGGATTGAATTTGAACATAGCCAATGAATTGGAGATGTATGAATTCAACACAATGGAAGAGTTAGTTCAAAAAGCCATGAAGATAGAGAGAAGATTGAAGAATAAAGCTATTTCGAAAATTGGCTACTCTAAAGCTAGTGGAAAATTTTCAAACTTCAAGGGTTCAAGTTCGAGTGGAGGTTCCTACAAAGGGGATTACAAGGGTTCTTTCCAAAAGAATTCTTCCTACAATCCTAATTTTAAGAAGCCAAATGATGGAAATGCAAAAACAGCCAAGGAAACACCTTCTAGACCTACTCCAAGTAGGGAAATTAAATGCTACAAGTGTTAGGGAAGTGGACACATTGCTTCTCAATGTCCGAATAAGAGGGTGATGATTGCAACCCATGAAGGAGAAATTGAATCAGAATCTGAACATGAAGAAGAAGAGGAGATCGAATGTGGTGATAGGGCAAAATATGATGAAGAGGCTTGGGAGAATCAAGTCTTGAATGCTGAACATGGAGAGATGCTTGTTACTAGAAGAGCCTTGAATATTCAAGTCAAGGAAGAAGGCTTGGATCAAAGGGAGAATCTTTTCCACTCTAGGTGTTTGGTGAATGGTAAGGTTTGTACACTTATCATTGATGGTGGAAGTTGTACCAATGCTGCTAATACTACAATGGTGGATAAATTGGGGTTAACTTGTTTTAAACATCCCAATCCTTACAAGTTGCAATGGCTCAATGACGCTGGGGAAGTAAAAGTGTTGAAGCAAGTCAAGGTACCATTCTCCATTGGGTGGTATAAAGATGAGGTTTTGTGTGATGTAGTGCCAATGCAAGCTGGACATTTGCTGTTAGGAAGACCATGACAGCATGATAGAAGGGCACAACATGATGGCTTTTCTAATAAGTATACCTTTACTTATGAGGGAAAGAAGGTTGCTCTAGCACCATTATCACCTCAAGAGGTGTATGAAGATCAGAAGAGGATGCTAGAGAGGGAGAAAGAAGTTTCGGCCAACATGAACCAAGGGGGTTCAAATTCAGCCAATGATGTTTCTTCAACACCCAAGGGTAATTCTAAGGGTAGGGACAGAGAAAATAATAAAGTGAGTGAGTGCAGAAAGGAAAAAGAGGCCGAGAGTCAAAAGAAAGTAAGCAAACAAATAAATGGCCCATTGGTGAGAGAAAATAAGCAAGGAGAAAAAGCAAAACATACTTTTTATGCAAGAGCAAGAGATATAGATATAGGGCAGCCTGTACTCATTATTATGTATAAAGAATTGTTACTTGCTGACAGTGAAGAATCTCTTGATTCTTTACCTTCTAGTTTTGTGTCTTTGTTGTAGGATTTTAAGGATGTGTTTCCTGAAGACCTTCCTAGTGGTTTGCCTCCATTAAGAGGGATTGAATATCAAATTGACTTCATACCCGGTTCTACAATTCCAAACTGGCCAGTATATAGGAGCAATCCTATGGAGACAAAAGAGATGCATGAGAAAGCAAGGGCGAATATTGAGAAAAGGAACAAGAGATATGCTGATTCTGTAAATAGAGGGAGACGTGAGATGAAGTTTCAAGTAGGAGATTGGGTTTGGGTGCATTTTCGAAAAGAGAGGTTTCGTAACCAAAGGAAGAACAAGTTGCAAGCTAGAGGAGATGGCCCATTCCAAGTGCTGGAGAAGATTAATGAAAATGCCTACAAGATTGACTTACCAGGAACGTATAATATTAGTGCTACTTTCAATGTAAGTGATCTTTCTCCTTTTGATGATGCAGATTTGAGGACAAATCTTTTTGAAGAGGGGGAGAATGATGCAAGAAAGGATCCTTTGAAGCTAGCAAGTGGACCAATCACTAGGAGCAATGCAAAGAGATATCAAGCTAGTATGGCTTTGCATATTCAAGAAGAGATTTCCAAAGAGCTTCAAGAATTATCATTCAAGAAGATGGAGATAGAGCTTGAAGAAGGCACACCAAAGCTGATTATGATGCTTAGTGTGAATATGGAAGCTAAAGGCTAGCTAAAGAGGTCCAACGTGCAAGAAAGGTCCATGGGGATTCATATGAAGCCTTGGGAAGTAATTTAAGGCCTTAGTAAGATGATGGAAGTGATTGGAAGAAAAGCTTGGAGTGCAGCCAGTTTCACACGTACCTGTAAGATTTCTGAAGCCCTGTGAGAATAGCTGGATGGACCCACTGCTTAAAGATTAGTAATTCTGTTTAATGGGCCACGTTTTATATCATTATGGAAGGCTTAAAAATAGGATTTTGTTTCCATACTTTATATTTTCCTTAGTGGATTAGGATTTTGTTTCCATACTTTATATTTTCCTTAGTGGATTAGGATTACTTTATGTTTTTCCTTATGCAATTAGGAATGTTTTTCCTTATGCAATTAGGAATGTTTTCCTTATGCAATTAGGAATGTTTTAGTTTTCCTTATGCAATTAGGAATGTTTTCCTTATGCAATTAGGAATGTTTTAGTTTTCCATATGCAATTAGGAATTTTGTAACCCTTATTTAAGGGCACTATTAGGCTGAATTTCAGGATACAACATTTAATAAAAATTTTCGAATTCTTCTACAAGTTCTTCTTGTGAATTTTCGTGTGAGAGAGATTAGAGTGGATTCTTTAATTCTTTTTTGCATCAAGAATTAGGTTTACTTATCAACAAGAGTTGTGGCGTTTTCCTTCTTCTTACCAACTAAATCCTTCAATCATAGTGAGTTCGCGTCTCTTTATAATCCTTAGGAGGTGATTATCAAGTTTCAAGGAGTTCTCTACCATTGTTATACGTTGGGTTTGCTGCCATCATTGCTAAGGGTCCGCGTCAAAGAATTAGTGAAGAGGTTGGATGCTTCTAACTGGGCAGCTGGCACATCAACCCTAAGCATACCAAAAGGAGGAATCTCCTAGTCAATTGGAGCAAATTCAGGTAATCACAGAGTTAAGAAATGAACAGGTAATATATAATAATTTTTGTGATTCCTTTGATGAAGGGACTAATCAGGAAGTCAATGGCGAGGAGATACTACCCAACATGGAGGAGCCAAGCCAATCACAGGAGGAGAAAAATTTAGAGGCATCAACCTCACCCAAGTTGCATGAAACTTCTGATCCTTATAGGCCATCAAATCCATTTCCAAGTAATTTGAAGGATGAGAAGCAAGATGCTGAGGTTGTTGAGAGGTGACTTGACATTGCTAAAATAGATGAAAAAGTGATCCAACCAACCTTGGTTGAATTTCAAGAGTCCCGAAAAGTCATCCCTTCTACTTTTGGTGGTAAGGAAGAGCAAAAATATGATATGCCCATGTTGCACAAAGATAAAGATTATTACCAAGTTCCTACAGTACTGGAGGATCACCCCGAGGCAACCTTTACATGTCCCTTTAGGATAATTTCTCTTCAATGAATAATATTTAGGGGTTGCCATACATTGGGCGGACTTCAATGTTGCATGTTGTTCATCCTCTCAGTCATGGGCTGCACATGCATTATGGGTGGAAGGAGACCTACACATCGTATATGGGAACGATGGAAATCAGGTTTCCTCTAAACTCTCTTTTAGCTTATGCATGCTCACATTGAGGACAATGTGAAATTTTAAGTGTGGGGTGCATTTTGTGTTTTGTGTTTTTACTCTTAATTGTATTTTGTGTTTTGTATTTTTACTTTTAAGTTATTTTTGTTTAGGTTTAGTTAATGTTTTTCTTTGAATAAATGAATTTTGGAAAGTTTAATTGTTATAAATTGTTGATTGATGACCTTTGAATTTTTGAAGCATGAATTTAAGAATTGAGTAGAATTGATGCTTATTGTCAATTTTGTTGGTTTTTCCTTGCATTACCTTTAAACTAGTGAGAAATTGAGCCATCAACTGATTATTCTTGTTGTGGGTGAACATCTTTGATTGATGACTTGCTAGAACTTGCTTTGATATGCATTTTAAGATTACATAAAAATTTCAATTAGGCATCAAGATGATTAAGGCAATTAGGTGAACCCACTTTGGCTTAAAAAGACCAACCCTATTTTTAACCTTAGCCAATTTTGAGCCTATTTCGTTTCTCCTTTTCTTTATTTTTTGCAACACTACCAACTTTGAATCATGCTATTTTGTCTCTTACCCTTTCATTAGGTCAAGAGCATTTTAAGAGCGTTTATGACCAAGTGTTGTGTTGAATTAAGTGTGGGGTTAAATTTAGTAGGTTTAAGATTACAAAAAAAATCAAATAAAAAGAAAATAATAATAATAATAAGAATAATTGTTGTTTTCGTTGAAAGGGTTGGAATATGTTTGGAAATAATCATTGCAAAATGTAATAAGTGAGTTCCCTTGAAAAATTCTGTCAATGTCAAGGGGTAGATAAGAGGAAGGAGTTTTGGGATCGTTGGGTTATACATATGATCGGTTACTTCATTCTTGAAGTGCTCTTGAACTTAATGATGAAGCTCACATTTCCTAAATGCCATGCCTCTACCTTAACCCCATTACAACCAAATAAAAGACCTTTTGATTGATGCTTGATTGTAATTAAGTGGTGGAAATTTGATAGATAAGCAAGCCTATGGCAATAATCTTTCATTGATTGTTTTGAGTGTAAACACCACCTTGATCAAACACTTTCTAAGAGTTGGTGAGGGAGTGACAACATAGGTTATGCATGGAAAGCCACTTTGCATTGGTATCGATTTTGTTTGATTTGATATTAAGTGCAGATTTAGGGATAGGGAAGTCTTGATGCATTTTTTTAACTCTTGAACTTGACAAATTTTTTCTTGCATAGCTTGTTTTGATTTTAGCCTTGCTTGGGGACAAGCAAGGAATTAAGTGTGGGGTATTTGATAAAAGCATTTTTATACTTGTTTTTAGTATGATTTCTATGTGTTTTTAGATAATGTTTCATTTGATTTTTGTTTAAAGTTTGTTTTAAGTGTTTGTTTTAGGTTAAAGTGGAAAAACTCCCTTGGATGGTCAAAACAATGAAGAAAGAGCATGTATCAAGCAAGACATGGCTAAGCCAAAGCAAGCTTGGTCATGTCCCTTAAAGAAACTTCAAGGCAGTAGCTGACACGGCCAAGAGACAGGGCCAAGCCACCGGCCGTGTCTCACCTAAGGAGCAAACCAAAAGAAACCAAAGAAAGAAAGGAAAATTTGGCGGAAGCTAACACTGGCAGGTGACATGCCCAAGCCAGTGGCCGTGTCACATGACACGGCCACAAGCTTGGCCGTGTCCCATCCTAAGCCAAAGACCAAGCAAAGAGTGAAAGAAAAGAAGCAGGAGCTGACACCATCACATGACACGGCCAAGCCACTGGCCGTGTCACATGACATGGCCAGGAGCTTGGCTGTGTCACCCTTGGAAACAAAGAAAAGAATTGAACAAATGGCAAGCAGAAGATGACACACTCAAGAGACATGGCCAAACCACTGGCCGTGTCACATGACACGGCCAGGAGCTTGGCTGTGTCACCCCATGAAACCAAAGAGAAAAGAAAGAAAGGAAGAGAGGCAGTGATGGACACAGCCAGCTAGCTTGGCCGTGTCCCAAAGAAAGATGAGAGACACGACCAAGCCACTCATGGCTTGGCCGTGTCACCTATGGAATATTGACTTCTCTTGTACGAGTTGGGAGACAAAGTGGGGAACAAGACATTGTGCTTGCCAAAAGAAATACTAAACAAAGGGAATGTGGGAGACAAGGGAAAGTGGTGTGAGTTGGAAGTGAGTTGGAAGGCATGGGTATGAGCTTGGAATGATTTAAAAAGAGAAGAGGAGGAAGCTTGGGGGAGTTCTGGAGGAGGTTTTTGCAGGAGATAGAGACCAGAGATAGAGAAGAGAGGTTTGAGAAGAGGAGGCTTGGGCATACACGGTTTGGGCAAGGAGGGAGTGACACTCTCCTTGACTCTTCATCTTCATCCTCCATTTCCATCCTCTCCACCATCTCCATCCTCCATTGGCAAGCTCCTGGAGATTGAAGAAGCTATATTGAAAGGGGTTTTTCTATTTTCTCCTTTAATTCATTTTAATATTATTGTTGTTGTTGTTGTATTAAGAGTATTGAATATGAACTAATTCATTCTCTATCTAGATATTGAAGAACCCTAGCTCATTTGTATGATTGAATAATTTTAATTGATGGAGTTGTTTTATTCTTATGATGCTTAATGATTTATTTCCAATTGAGAATAGTATGCTTATTGATTGGTTGCCATTTTCATATTATTGACTTGAGAAAGCTTGATATGAATTGAATACTCATAAGGGTTGAGGATTGATTGGAGTACTAGAGATAGACTTACAAGATCCTTTGGTCTATAGTTCCTTGTTCTTAATGCAAGATCTATTTAATTATATTTGAGAAGAGATTCCGGCACTCTACTTAGTGATTAGGGATTAATTCACTCGAGAGAGGTTTTAGTCTAAGTTAGAGAAATGTCAATTCAACTCTATTATGTGATGTAATTGTGGCTAGGGGGATTCAATATCTGGATAGTATCATTATCATCAATCCTTTTTACACAACACTCAATTTATCTTTACTTTCATTTATTTAAGTTAATTGTCTTTAATTACAAAACTTCACACAAAAATATTAATTTGCTAAACAACAGTTAAGATTTGCACTAGTACTTGGCCTTGTCCTCAGTGGAATGATAACTTACTCACTACTTTATTACTTAGGCGACCCGTGCACTTGCGGTATTGCTATAGCACTAGGCTCGCGCATACCATTCATCCATATCATCCCAAAAGTTTTGCTTGCTCTCCCCGTCTAATCCAACTTGAGGGGCATATGCATTAACTATATTGATGGTCTCATTCTAGAGTACAAATTTAATTGAAATAAGCCTATCGCTTACTCTTTTCACCGCTACAACAGTCTCCTTTAGGTTCTAATCCAAAATTATACCTACTCCATTTTTACTTCTATTTGTATCTGTATACCACACTTTATACCCAGTATTCTCAACTTCTTTACTTTTTTCTCCAACCCATTTAGTCTCTTGAATATAAGTAATACTAATTTTTTTTTCTCTCCATAGTATCAACAAGTTTTCTTAGTTTACCTGTAAGAGATCCAATATTCCAAGTTCCTATTCTGATCTTACTCCCTAATTATTTTTTCTTATGCTTCTTCCTATAAAATCTTTTACCATTATCTAAACTTGTATCTCTCATATTACTCTTATTATTCGTATTTTGGACTAACTTCTTTACCCACACCCGTCCATGATGTGAGAACCGTTATTTATATGAACCACATCCGAGTGCCGACATGGAGTGTCACATTCAGGAAACGCCCTACACCCTTGCTTATTCTTTACTATACTCGGGCTCCGTTGTAGTGTGTCACAAGTAGGGAACGCCCCAACAATATTATTATTAGAATCCATATCATGAGATGTGACAAAAAGTTTTACGCTGGCTGTCACCTACCGCAACCCTCCTCCTTTACCCGGGCTTGGGACCGGCTATACACAAGAAACTCATGTATAGGCGGAGTTTAAAATTATATTCTCAATATGCATATAAAAAAAAATAAATATATATAATAAATACCTAACATATATAAAATACTTACAATAGATAATAACATATATATACACAATATTTATCAAATATTTAACAAATATCTAGAAAATATTTTAATACTTTTTTAACTCTTCATTTTTTAATTTTATATTCATATAACATATGCACAATATCCACAGAATATCTAAATAAAATATATACAATATATACAAATAAATACCTAACATATATAAAATATGTACCAAACATTAGCCATAGTGACGATTCGGTTAACCGAAATCATCGGTTTCGGTTTATGATTTTCATGAACCTTAACATTAATCTTAACCGGTAAGAGTCGGTTTGATTAAGATTCAGACCCTTAAAAATTGGTCCGATTTTCTTTCCGGTTTGAATAAATTTTTTTTAAAAAATATTATATTTAAAAGAAAAATATTATTATTGATACATGATAATATTTTTTATGAGATTAAAAACAATTTATAAATTTAATAATATTATTTAAGTTAAATCAAATAATATTATTTATAAATATTTAATATTACAATTAAAGTATAAAGAAAAAATTTAAAAAATGTTTGAACATAATTACTAAAAATCAATTAACTACATAAATTATAATTATAATTATTTAATATTACATTTAAAATATTCAATAAATACAAATAATTAAAATATTCAAAAACTACATTAAAAATTTTAAACTTAATTAAAAAATTACATAATTATAAAATATTCAATATTAAAATTTACAATTGAATAAAAAGAGCTCGAACTTAATTAAAAAGAATTAAGCTATCTACGTATCCTCTTGGGGTTTAGAGAAATCAAAGCCAGCACGTAGTTCTCTTACCTTAAATTTGATTGTGTCCTCTTCATCGCTTTCACCATTTTCACTTCCACCACGCATTGCACTTTCGTCCGTTGCATCATAATCTAAACCTTGATCATCATCATCATTATACTTTAAATCTTGTATATGCATTGATACTTTGGACCAATCATTGATGCACATTTGAGCTTGCAATGAGTGGGATGCATCCAATACATGGCCTCTGGTGTTAAATATTTGCTCCACCGCTACTGTTAAGGCTGGAGAACTAAAAATTTTTCTAGCCATAATGGACAACACTGAAAATTTTCTTATATGTTGACTCCACCATTGCAAAATAGGAAACTTGTAGTCTCCAATTACACCATTAAATTCAAAACTAGATAATAAATATGCATCAAGTTTAATATTACTTAAGGTAGTAGTTTTAGGTCTCTTATGTCTTCCTATTAAAAATTTATCAACTTTACTTACGCTAAATGATGAATCTATATCCTCATTTTGACACCTATGTGATGCAGGAATCATTAATGCATAAATTAATTCATATTCTCTATATAAGTCCAAAATATTTTTTTAACCCCATCAATTATTCCAGTAATATTAACATCTTTTAAATCTAATAGAAGATAATAATTGCTTAAATAATTAGTTAAAATTTTAATTTGCACACAAAGATCCAATACACAAGCAATAAGATTAAGAGCAGAAAAATCTTTAAAATAATTAAGCCACTTATTCTTCATTACAATAACAGTTTCTTTCAATTCAATATCATTTTTATACTAATAAAAAATAATTACAATATTCAAATCTTCAAACACTACTAAATAAGATGTAGGATAATAAGTACTAGACAAATGATTAGTAGCATCATTAAAAAAATTTTAAAAGATCAATCATTTTTTCACAATAATTCCATTGAGTAAGATATAATATAATGAGTCCAGAATTAAATTCAAAAAACCTACATAATAATTCACGATATGGAAACGAATCACAAAGTAATTCATACGTAGAATTTTAACGGTTTGAAACATCTCTTTTGAATTATTTAGAAGGCATACCATATTGCTTATAAAATTTACCCCAAGTTTTATATAATTGAGGATGAGACCATAAATAATTTAATGCAATTTTAATTGATTTATACAAAAAATTTAAAATTTTCAAACCACTTTGAACACATAAATTTATGACATGATATATGCATCTAACATGAAAAAATTTGCCTTCTAATTTGGTCTACAAATTTGTTCTAAATCATTAATGGAAATAGTATTTGCAGAAGTATTATCAAAAGAAATTGAAAAAATTCTTTGAACTAAATTATATTCGTCCAAAATACTTTTTTTTATTATTTTATATATATTATCGGCAGTATGTCTATCATCAAAAAGTCGAAATGAAAGCAATCTTTTTTTTAATTCCATTAATCATCAACCCAATGGCATGTAACACCCATATATGAATGTGTTATTTACCAATGATCACTCCAAATATCACTACAAATTGAAAGACGAAAATGACAATTTGACAATAATGTGCATAATTTTTTTTCTTTTTCATAAAGCTTGCGCAATGTGCGCGATAAAGTTGAGCGAAAAACACGTTGAAATATAGAATTCACAAAATTTTGAATAAAAGCAATAAATCCTATTTTCTCACAAAAATTAAAAGTTAATTCATAAACAAAAACGCTCCTTGCCAATTCTTATTTGAGCACATTTTTATTATAGTGAAATATCTTATTTTTTAGTAGGTGCAGATCATGAGCCCGATTGTACAAAATCAGCCAATTGTGTTTGAGTATTATCTATACCCGCTTGAAAATGATGTCTTTAGTGTAGATGTCTCCATAATATTTCATAACCTCCTCTGTCTGCAAATTTAAATGAAGATGAGAAATAATTACAGTGTGCTCTTTTTTGGCCTTCCGAATTTATCTTTTTAGAAAAATATAAAAGAAAAATATTAGATTTTAATTTTTTTTATTTTACTAGATTGATTTTGATCAAATGTTTCTTATACTTGGCAATCTACTTCTTCCTCATCATCTAAAATCTTAATATGTTGTTGTGAAAATTGCTCATTATCGCTTATATTAACAAAATGACTAGAACTTGTCATTTTAATATAAATTGATAATAATAATAATAATAATTAATAATTAATAATATTTTTTAACAATGATAATAATAATAATAATAATAATAATAAAACAATAATAATTAACAACAAACAATAAATATACTAACAATAATAATAAAAAATACTAATAATACTAATAATAATAATAACAAAATAATAATAATTAACAATAAATAATAAATATTATTAACAATAATAATAAATAATAATAAGAAGAAATAATAAATAACAATATAATAATAATAATAATAATAATAATAATAATAATAATAATAATAATAATAATTTGAGATATTAGAAATTAAAGAATTGAGAATTAAAGAATTTATAGTTAAATTAGATAATTAAAATTTGATGATTGAGAGAAATTATGTAAAAATTACAAAATGAATTAAAAAGATGGTATATTTATAGATTTTCTGAATTTTTTATTTTCATAAAATACCCCTCAAGTTTTTTTGTTAGTGAGGATAAAACAATCAATAAATAAAAAAATATTTTAATTAAAATGGCAATGAACTATTTATGGCATTGTGCTATTGGGCACACTGCCATGTGCAGTGGCAGCAGTGCTGTGTTGGCAGGTGGCCATCCTGCACATGAGTTTTTGTTTTTTTAAATTTGTCGATTTTGAACAGAAATCGCTGGTTCAGTTTCGATTCAAATATTTTAAAATCGAAACTAAAATCTTAAAGGAAGGTTCTGGTTTCGATTTTGAACCTTTAATTATGATTCACAATTCGGTTTAGTGGTTTAGCAAAACCTTGGCCATGGTTACCAAATATACAAAATATCTACCAAATATCTACACAATATCTACATAACGAAATTAATATTTTTTTTAACTTTTTATGTGTATAATATGTAAAATTTGCTTCAAAAAAAAATTTAATGATTTTATTAATATATTTTTATATATTTTATTTTTTTTTGTGAGTGTTCTTTATTTTTTGTAATTAAAATTAATTTTTTTTTATAAAAATTAATAAATTTTATATACAGAAAAAATAATTTAAAATATTAATTTTTATTATTTTATTAGAATATTTTTTAATAGTGAAGTTTAAAAAAAGATAAAAATTGAAGTAAAATATTAATTGTTGCGAGAGAAAATATATTTTTGAAAAAAAAACCCCTTGTTTTGGTGAGGAGTGATGTATTTTTATAAATTTACTCCAACTTTTTTTTTCCCTAAAAGTGTAAATATTTTAAAATTTTATAGTATTTTTGAAATAAAACTTATTTATTTTAAATAATTTACATGTATTATGGTATTTTATTTTTAGTTTTCATTTTTACGGTCAAAACTTTTTTTTTTTATAGATTTATCACATTTTATAATTTGTTTTCTTTTATACGGAAATATGAATTTTTTTGTTGCTCGGTTTTGTTTTAGTCCATGGCCCCTAGTGGTGTTCATAAAACCTGCGGCTGGAAAAATTTGGCCATGCCTAAGGGGTTCAGGCCAGGCTAGGTTGGCCCAAACAACACTTAGGGTATGTGTATCACCCTTATACCCCATATATGTACAATATACATACCACTTATACATGAGGTACATATACAAATGCAAGAGTGATATGATAATTCACTGTAAAATCACTTTTTCTAAACATATTAATAATTAAAAGATAATTAAATAAATTTATATAAGAAAATCCTTTGAAAAAAATTTGCCACAATTTTGCCTATAATTTGAACATTCCAAAAAATAATCAAAAATACAACATGCACAAAAAATTCCATTTTCAAATACATACACTTCCAAAGCTCCAAACATATTCAAAAATTCTCAAATAGTACCAATTTACATTATAAAATTTATATTTTAAGTAGCCATAACTATTAAAATATTGATATATACACAATAACCTTTCCCAAAGAATATCTACTATACATATAGTATTTTTACTTTATAAAGTTCACACTAAACCATATATATACTATACATGAATGCATCACTTCTCAAGTTCGTCTCGTGGCACCCACATCTTTAAGTCACAATCACACATCAGTTCTGTATTATCCCAAAATATATCCTAAAAGTTTTGGAATTATTGTTGTACTTGGATTTAATGTATATGTTTAATGGAAAGAGAAAAGAAGATAAGTTAATTAAAAGGAAACATTATAAGGGATAGATGTAGATGGAGGATAATATGTGTATGGTATTTGAAAATAGGAGAAATATAAATACAATATATAAGACATATACATATATCAACATATACATCACATATATATGATGTATACATTGGTGTAGGAAAAGTGAGTGTATATAATTAATTAATTAATTAATTAATTAATAATAATAATAATAATAATGATAATAATAATAACAAAAGAAGAAAAGAAAGTCAAAGGATGGGCATAGTGGTGGTGTAGGATTTTTAGAAATATTTAATTATATTATTATTATTATTATTAATATATATATATATATATATAAGATAAGTATGGATAAAGAAAAGAAGATTTTCTTTCTTTCTTCTTCTTCTTCTTCTTCTTCAACGAGAGAGAGAGAGAGAGAGAGAGAGAGAGAGAGAGAGAGAGAGAGAGAGTGTAATATCCTAGATTATACCCTAAAAGTGTTGGGATTATTGTTGTATTTGAATTCAATGTGTGTATTGAAGGGAAAGAGAAAAGAAGTGAAGAGAAGATTTGGGAAATATAAATGCAATATATATGACATATACATATACTTACATATACATCACATATACATGATATATATAATGGTGTAGGAAAAGTGAGTTATATATATATATATGTGATTAATAATAATGATAATAAGGACATAAAGAAAAAGAAGAAGAAAGTCAAAAGAAATGGTGTGTGGTGGAGATTTAATTATATTAATATTATTATTAATATTATTATTGTTATTAATATTATTATTGTTATTATTATTATTATTATTATTATTATTATTATTATATATATATATATGATGAGAATGAAAGAAAGAACGAGATCTTTCTTTCTTCTTCTTCTCCTTCGTCTTCTTTTTCTTAGTGAACGAGAGAGAGAGAGAGAGAGAGAGAGAGAGAAGCTAGAGAGAGAAAGATGATTTTGCTTCTAATTACACCAAAGATTGAGGATATCAAAAGATTTGCAAGTGGAGTTGAAGATTTGGCAAGCTATTCATGTAAGTACTTATCTTTTTAGTTGATTTTATTGATTATGTATATATAAATCTTTCTCTTCTTGTTTTGGATTTCTTTTGGATTGAGGTTATGATTGGTGTATAAGATGATGGAAATGAAAGATTGAAGTATGTAATTGTGTTGAATTGATAGTTAAGTGATGATATTGGGGTAATTGTGAAGATGGTGATGAATTGTTGAGTTAGGGTTTAGTATGAATAAATTGGTATTTGGAATAATTGATTATAGTGATGTATATATATATATATTGATTATTATGATGATATAATGAAGATATATAAATGTTAAAGTGATAGGGAATTGATAAATATGATTAAAGATGATGATTAAAAGGGTTGTGGTATGAATTTTGAAGGGCTTGGTCTTTAAATACTTGAAGGACACGGCCAAGATATGAGAGACACGGCCAAGTTAGGGCAAACTTGGCCGTGTTGGATGATTTTTGGAGAGACACGGCCACTGGCTTGGCCGTGTCCCTTGACTGTGTTTGCCACTGCCTATTTTATGTTGAGAGACACGGCCGTGTCCCTTGCCCGTGTCTGCTACTGGATTTTTGGTGTTGAGAGACACGGTCACTGGCTTGGCCGTGTCCATTGCCCGTGTTTGCTACTGTTTGAATTGGTGTTGTGAGACACGGCCACAAGCTTGGCCGTGTCCCTTGAGTGTGTTGACTAAGGAAATTTATTCTTGAGTATTCTTACATTGTTGAATCCTCCAAAGGTCTTTTTGTATCTACACTTTAAATATACTTGAACAAAGATGACCTAAACTAATGTATATTGAGGATTCCAAATCTATGAATAAGGTAAATTATATATGTGTATACCAATGATTGATCATACTTTTGATGGTAATGAAGATGCATATGATATTATATAAACAATGTTATGTTATATGCATTGTGAATCTAGTGAATTGTAATGTGTTATATGAATGATGTACTTTATAATGTAAAGGATATGATGAGATAATTGATTATGTATAATTGAATAATGGAATACTATAGTATGATTTGAGACATGATATGATGTGAAGCCATTGTTATTGGCTATGATGATTCAAATGAGATATGAAGCCATTGTGATTGGCTATAGTGATTCAAATGAGATGTCAAGCCATTGTTATTGGCTATGATAATTCAATTGAGAATGAAATGAAAATGAAAAGATTTTGTGTCTAATATGTTGATTCAATTTTCAGAGTTCTGGATTTGGCGGCATGCCTAGAAAATGTGAAAATGTAACAGTCTTGCCGGGTTGAGGATCTCTTCAATTTGAGTGAATTGAGGTCCAAGAGACTGGGTCTGTTACACTATGTGAATTATTGATACGAAATACATGAAAGGTAACAGTCTTGCCGGGTTGAGGATCTCTTTGCATTGAGATGAATTGAGATCCAAGAGACTGGGTCTGTTACTTGATAAAATGTGAAATGTGAATTGTAGTAACAGTCTAGCCGGGTTGAGGATCTCCTCGAGTTTAGCCGAGTTGATGATCCAAGAGACTGGGTCTGTTACGCTATCCATGAATAGAGATATGAGATATATTGCCTACGGGCTTGATCATTGTGATTATGGACCAATGCAGAAACTCTGAACTTTGAATAACATATTAGTGTCTGTTGGGCCCGAGTCTGTCTTTGTTGTCAGTGTGATATTTAAATGTTGAAATAAATGAGAAATGAGATCTATGGTTGCCTTTATTGCAAATGTGATTCATGATTGGTATGATATATAATATGATGTGTAAATGTGTATGAATGTGGAACTTGTAAGAATTGTTTTCATGAAGGTTTGGATAAATCATTGAATGGTGACTTGTTGAAATAACATATATGGATATGTATATGAGATAGAAATGGTAAGTATTGCTTAGTGAATGTTCTGTGTAAATATGTGTATAATTTATGAGATTAGTAGGAATATGTGAAGAATGCATTGAGAAAGGAAAACGGGGTAAGAGAAAGAAAATAAAATATGATGCTAAAAATATGAGGTATGATTCTTTAGTAAGGTATATTTTATTATTATTTATATTACTAAGCTTTCGGGCTTAGCGCGGTTGTGTAATCGCGCAGGTGGTTGCGGTTGATCTGGAAGTCCAGCTTTTTGCCACGAGAAAGGTATGAGTGTCTCGAGACCAACTAGAAGGTGATGCATACATGTGTGATTTTAAATTATATTGTATTTTTGAGTTAATATATATATTCATATGGATGAATGAAGTTTTGATAAATAAGAATACTGACTTTTGTAAATGTGTTTTAAATTAATGTTCAATTTTATGAATCTGGATAAAGGTTTTTAAATTGAAACTAAAAGTAACATTCTTATACTTTATATACGTATTGTATGTATACTAGGTATATGTATAGTACTTATATGGAGTATCAGGGTGTTACAGAGAGAGAGAGAGAGAGAGAGAGATGTGGTTTTGGTTGGTTTATACATCAAATTCTTAAGGGCTTTAAGAGAATTGAAGGTGGAGATTGAGGATTTGGCAAAATATTCAAGTAAGTATTCATTTTCTTGTATTGATTTCTATTGATTGAGTTTATATTTGATATGGTTGGTGTGTGAAGATGATGATAATGAAAGATTGAAGTATATAGATATGTTGAATTGGTATTTAGATGATGATAATATGGTTATTTGTAAGGATGATGATGGATTGTTGAGATTGTTTAGTAAGGGTTTCATATAAATGAATTGGGGAATTGAGTAGTTGATATATGGTGATGTATATAATGATTATTATTATGATATATTGAAGTTATATAAGTGTTAAATTGATAGGTAATTGATGAATATAACCAAGATGTTGATTAAGGGTGATGTAGTATGGGTTTTGAAGTGTTTGTGTTTACATGGATGAGAGTTTCAAATGCATGATTTTTTGCCTGACACGGCCAGAGACACGGCCATGCTGTTGGGCGTGTCAACGGTACTGAGTTTGACGTTTGTGACACGACCATTAACACGGCCATGTTACTGAGCGTGTCATAGCTACTGTGAGAAAAAGTAATTGACACGGCCATGAACACGCCCGTGTTTTTGGGCGTGTCAATGTTTCTGTGAGGCAGAATGAGTGACACGTCCATTGGCACTCCCGTGTTATTAAGCGTGTCAAAGCTCATGTATTGTTGGTTTAGGGCATGATCAGGGACACGCCCGTGTTGGTGAGCGTGTCATGTGTAGAGTTTGCCCTAGTTAGTTATCATTCTTATTTTCTTATATGTATAATTATCTTTGGATTAGGTTTTGAAGAGATTGTGTTGCCTTAATCCAAGTGTTGGAGGATTCTTGGAAGATGAATTTAGATTGGTGTGAGTTCTCTGGAGGTAAGTACAAACCTTATTTGATTGCATGTATTTATATGACTTTGGATCTTAACACATTTGGTTATAAATGTGTTAAGTAATCTATTACATTGTTGATGCATATGAATAATGCTATGTGGTATACAATGTGAATTATATGAAATGTGAAAGATGTGATGTTATGATGAAATATGAAATGTGAAAGATGTGATGTTATGATGAAATATGAAATGTGAAAGATGTGATGTTATGATGAAATATGAAATGTGAATTGAGATATGATGAAATGTGAAGCCATAGTTATTGGCTAAAATGATCATGATGCAAATGAGATGATTGAGGCATGGTTGCCTAAGTGATGATGAGAAAATGAGAAATGAATTGAAAAGAGATTGATAAAGAGATAAATGAAATGATTGTGTGCCTAATATGTTATTCAAGTTTCAGAGTTCTGGGTTTGGAGGCATGCCTATGAATCACTGGATAGGTGAAAAGACCGAGTCGTAAGCCGATTCCAGTTGAGAAATGTAAAATATGTGAAATATGATGTTTTTGGGGTGAAAAGACTGGGTCGTAAGCCTTAAAAACAGTAACAGTCTTGCCGGGTTGAGGATCTCCTCGGGTTTAACCGGGTTGAGGTCCAAGAGACTGGGTCTGTTACACTATCCATGGATAGATATATATGTATCGCCTACGGGCTTGATGATTGTGATTATGGACCAAAGCAGTAACTCTGAACTTTGAATAACATATTAGATCCTTTTTGGGCCCATGCTTGTCTTTGTTTTCAATATGAATGATGAAATGTGATTCATGAATGGTGAATTGTGAATAATGAATTAATTGAATAATATAAGGACATGTAATGTTATGAAGTATGATATGATTACAATACATAAGTAAACTATTGAAAAGAAATATGGCTTGAGAAGCTAAGTTGAATAATGAATTAATTGAATAATATAAGGACATGTAATGTTATGAAGTATGATATGATTACAATACATAAGTAAACTATTGAAAAGAAATATGGCTTGAGAAGCTAAGTTGAAAGAAGAGATTCTGAAAATATAGTATGACATGTAAAATGTGTATGGATGTGGACATTGTAAATATTAGTTATGAATGTTCTTATAAGCTATGAAATTGTAGTTGTGTTAATGATATGTGTATCTGTATATAATTATGAGATTAGTAGAAATATATGAAAAGTGTAATTGAAATGGGAAAACATGATAAGAAAATAAGGATACATGAAGTTAGCATGTGAATATGTTTATGTTATTTATTTGTACTACTAAGCTCTCGGGCTTAGTGCGGTTGTGTAATCGCGCAGGTGAGTAGGTGGTAGATCTGAAGTCAAATCGTTATGCCACGAGAAGGGTAAGAGTATCTCGAGACCAACTAGAAGGTGGTGCATACATGTACAATTTAAATATGTTGTATTTTGATAAACATGTATTCATATGTATAAGTGAATTTTGATAAAGACAATATTATTTTATATATGTAAGATCATTGAAAGTATAATGATTTTATAAATGTGCTCTAAATACAAAGTATTATCGTTTGGAACTAGAGTAAAGTTTTTAATCTTAAATGAAAAGTGACATTCTTATACTTTATATACGTACTGCATGTATACAAGGTATATGTATAGTACTTATATAGAGTATGAAGGTGTTACAATTATTTTGGAAGAATTGGTACTGGATTGCGCTCGCTAGCTCTCTTAAGGGAGAGGTCAGGTGTTCGATCCGGGGAGGCGACTCCTTAGGGAGCCAAATAAACAAATCCTGCTGGATGGCCCGTGAGGGCAGTCTAGTACTGTGGCAGGCCTGTTGGGTTGAGGGCGGGTCGAAGGGCCCAAGATCACCTGACAGCTGGGCCGGTGACCGTCCGGGCAGCTGAGTGGGATGCTACAGTTAAAAAGGCGCCTTTTTAACTATAGCATCCCACTCAGCTGCCCGGCACACCGGCCCAGCTGTCAGGTGATCTTGGGCCCTTCGACCCGCCCTCAACCCAACAGGCCTGCCACAGTACTGGACTGCCCTCACGGGCCCTCCAGCAGGATTTGTTGATTTGGCTTAAATGGTGTACAAACCATTCAAGTCGTCTCCCCAGATCGAACACCTGACCTCTCCCTTAAAAGAGCCAGCGAGCACAATCCAGTACCAATTCTTCCAATCGTGAGGGCAGTCCAGTACTGTGGCAGGCCTGTTAGGTTGAGGGCGGGTCGAAGGGCCCAAGATCACCTGACAGCTGGGCTGGTGTGCCGGGCAACTGAGTGGGATGATACAAGTTCACCCTGTCTGCACTTCTAATACCTGCGCGATATGCATTACCGTGCTAAGCTCAAAAGCTTAGTGCTACACATTATAATAATACAAATAACTTAAATAAAGTCATACATACTTTTATGTCATACAACTTCAAACGTTCAACAACATAATGCCATAATCTTTTATCATTCTTTTCAAATTAACTCTTTATTATACCATACACTGATTTTACCATTAGTTATACATTCGTTCACGTCACAATCTCATACATACATTCCACACATGCATCATTAATTTCCACTTTCTTATCCAAATCATTTAGTTACAATCCGTCACTTATATACAATCACACATACACAGACATATTACCACCATATATATACATCCAACACATATATCATTCAACTGTCACATATGACAATTCCACATAACATAACTCACCATCCACCTCATCATACTATCACAACATTATCAATATTATACAAGGCACAACACCACATCACACGTTGGGCCTAACTATTTCCTACACAATAATCAAGTTTCAAAATAATTGATTTGGTCTATTGTAACACCAATGTGTCTAGTCTCGAAGGCAAAATCATATCAATTCTATGACCCAGCTCTGCTCGGGTCCATAAACTCATGAACTAACTCTGCTCAGGTCAAAGCCCAGCTCTGTTTAGGCTCATCAACATATAATTCACAATGTCAATTTTTCTAAAATAGGTTATTATGCACAGTAACACACAATACACATCACATTTTTCCATATTTCTCATACTCAACATTAAGACTTAGCTCTGCTCAAGTCTTTTTACTCATTCTCATCATTTTATCACATTTCTCATTTTATCATGAATTTTCCATATATCTCGTGATCACAACTTTGCATGATCACCATCACATATGTCATATACATCATACATAACACAACTTCACATTACATAGTACATGTAACTCACTATCACTATCACACAATACTCAACACATACTCTTTATTACATTAATTTATTCATCATTTTTATACATCACAATCTATCACATTAACATTATTCTCACATATTATAAAACACACACATATTCTTTGTCAATCTCACACATTATATTATGCCATTATACAGTGGCTTAGCATTACACATTTCATGCTTTTCACATACTTTTACTTAGATTCATGTTTTTATCATATTGAAATCAATACTAAAGTGACATAACACATTTATAAAGAAACAATATGTTATGTTAACTCATATGCAATTCAAACATAATTCATCATAATATATACTTACCTTGGAAATGCTAAATCCAAGCCCAATTCACTCTTGCAACACAAAACTTCACCAATGCCCTTCTTTACTTCAACTAAGCAAGTCTACCCTTCTCATTTCTAAACCATATTATAAATATTAAAATATAATTAGTATCTCATTCTAAACCATTTCAAATCAATTAACAATCTTTACAACCATTCTTTCTTAAAAATTTGCCAATCCCTAATTTACCCTTACTACCTCTTTCAAACGATCATCCAACCTATCCATTTCCATCATTCAACCATAAAATTCATTACACACACATTAATATAACATCAAAATAATTCATTTTAACAGTTATAAACATCATCATCAAAAATCATAATTTTACATAATCTACCCATAAACCCTTACCTTATCAAATCAATTCATTTTCACCAACCAACCTTAAAATCATATCATCCACATCATAATAACTTCAAAATAATCCATATTAGCAATTACATAACCTCCATCAAAAACTAAATTTCCACATAATCTAAAATTCAATAAAACTTAGTTAAATTCAAGGAAAACTTACTTAATTCTTGATTATTCTTCAAAAACTCCTTAAATCCTTTGAAATCTCAATGAAATTTGGTGGATTTGATGAAGCAAAAAAATCTCCTCTCCCTCCCTAAATTTCGTCCAAGCTTGATGGAGGAAGAAGAAGAAGACTAAAAATGGTTGTTCTTTTAATTTCTATCTTCTTTTCTTAGCCACATATATATAATAATTAAATAATTAATATCCTATATTAATCATCTTCCACCAAAGAAATATTTTAATTTATATTTATTTTATTTATTTTTAGTTTTATGTAATATTAAATATATATTTAACTTTAACTTTTTTTTTTATCATTTTGACTTTTTACCATTCTTTTTTCTTATAGTGCAAAATATGAATATCATGTATATATTGTATAGACATTATGTATACAATATATATATATATATATATTTGCATTTATCATGTTTATATCTTGTATTTTTCTCTTTCAACATACCTAATTAATTTTTCATATTAATTATTCGTATGTATACTGAAAATGTGGATGTTACAGTTGGGCTTCGGGGTTGAAGGCTGGAGCTCGAGTCAAGCCTTGGGTTATGCCTCAAAATTCTCGAGCCCGCCCGGCTCAGCCCTAAGGGTTTTGATTTATTTTTTTTTAAATAATCCTATCCTAAATAACTAACTAACTAAGCCCATTAGCCCAAAACTAAAATAACCCTAAATTTTATAGTAGATAAGTCAGACTTTGATCTTTTTTTTTAAAAATTATTTCTTAATAATTTTTAATTGTTATTAATGTATAATATTGAGAATTTATGCTATTTGTGATGATTTATTTGGGTTATTTAATTTAGTTTGTTGTTAAGTGAAGTTATTAACTTGTGATGATTTAGGTTAGGTTATTTATTTTAGTTTGTTGTTAGTGAGTGAGTTACTGAGTTGTGAATTTTTTATGATTTGTTGTTATTATTGTTAATTTTTTATTTGGGTTTCCTTGATTGCAGCAGAGTGAATGCTAGCAAAAAGATGTGATTAATATTGATTATAGTTGAAACTTGAAAAAAATTATGATGTTTATATAAATTTTCATTATTAAAATGGCTAGTAGCCACTAAAAAAACTAAACTAAATATGAAATAGAGATACAGTGTGTGCAAAATTTTAAAAGGAAAAACTCTAAGTGGAAAATTTATTAAAATTATTTTGCAGAAATTAAAATAATAATTTTCAAAAAATATTGGGCCTGCTTGGCTCGCCCAACCCTACATGGCCCCAATCAACATTTATTATTGTCATATTAAAACCATGCATTTTTATACTTTTGAAACCATATAACATGTAAATTTAAGTCTATGCATATTGAATTGTTTTGTTTTCATGCAACTATACATATTTTGTAACACCCCTTCCCAACCTACATATGTAAGCTGAGTAGAGGCGCCACACTAACCTAATGTTGCTACCAATTTTACTTAATCAATTTTAGTTCTGATTTTTTTTACAAAATTTTTGCCATAGTTTCGCCTAAAAATTGAGTCCCAAGTGTCGACAAAACCGGTTTTTTTCTTATTTTAAAAACATTTTACACAAACCAATGCAAACAAAATCATTCTCAGTACACTCCCAATAAATCCCCCTTGTAACCTCAACTACAACCTGCAAAAAGGATTTACACTTCTAGTACAATATAAAATAAAGGTTTTGTGACAACCCCCATATTTAAATATTACACAGCGGAAGTTATAAAATATTTACATATTTACAAATTCATATACATCAAAACTCAAGTTTTACAACACATAAAATTTATACATGATTGGCAAGTCTGCTCTGATCTTTAAGCTCCCAAAATGGATTCTTCAAGGTCTACTCTCACTAGGTCTTGATGAACTCTCGGGTTCAACTCTATCCACTCTACTACCTGCGCGATTAAACACTATCGCGCTAAGCCAACGGCTTAGTAAGATAAAACATGCTAACGGTATGCTTTAATGAAATGCAATGCCACATATGTTATTGATAAGATCGACATCATAAATATAAAGTTAACCACACAATTATGCATTTCACAAATCATAGTCATATGAGCATACCACATTTCAACATTAATCAATCATACTCCATAACCAACATCTCATTTCATTAAACTCATAACATTATTTAGGACATTCATATAACCTTGACACCTATGGGCCCAACAAGTATTTAATACGATATTTAGAGTTCAGAGTTACTGCTTTGGTTCATAGTCACAATAATCACGCCCGTAGGCAATGTATATACATGTATCTCTATCTATGGATAGTGTAACAGACCCAGTCTCTTGGATCATCAACTCAACACATATGAGGAGATCCTCAACCCGGCAAGACTGTTACAAATCATATATCTCATAGTGTAACAGACCCAGTCTCTTGGACCATCAACTCAACACCTATGAGGAGGTCCTCAACCCGGCAAGACTGTTACCTTTCATCATTTCTTAGGCATGCCACCCAAATCCAGAACTCTGAAACTGAATAACATATTAAACAAACAATTCATTTCCATTCTCAATTCTCATCACATTTAGGCAAACATGCCTTCTTTCTTTCAATTACATCATCTTAGCCAATAACAATGGCTTCACATTTCATTTCACAATATAACATCTCATTATTCAAGTATATATATATATATATATATCTCATCCATGATCACATTATATTTCACATAGCATCATTCATAAATATCAACATTTCATTCCACATTACTCATGAAACACATTACCATTCACAATGCACAACATAACATTGTTCAATCTCAACAATGCAATTAGGGCAAAGAACAATTGATTATAACATTCATTGATTCAAGTGTGTTTAAAGTGTTTAGGGTTAGGTTTAAGGACCAACCTACCTTTGGAGAACCAAAGCAATGCAAGAAGAACAAAGAATTAAAACCCTAACCATAAATAGTACATTCTGGTTTTAAACTCCATTTTATCCTTATTTTGAAAAATTGTATAAAATAATCTACTTGACTAAAAATTATAAAATTTTTACAGAATTTAGTTTTGTATCTTAAAATTATCCCTTTAAAATTTCAGATCAAACTGAACACAAAATCTTGGTCAAATAGTTCACCTAACCAGACTGCCCCAATTGCCCTGCATCCTGGCAGCAGTTCTGAACTTTGTGAATTCCATAAATCAAATTCAATCAACGTGGTTCCAAATTATTTTTCTCAAATACTAGACTCACTAAGAAACAACATATCCAAAATTCAATTGGATATGATTTTTCTACATTTTATTAAAAATCCCGAAATATAGCTGTCCCAGTTAAGGTACCTGCTGGAACAGGTCTAATAAAAATAATCTTTCTAAACTCATAACCTATCCAAAATCGAATCAACATATTTTTCAGTCATTCTAGACTCATAGAGGCACAACATATCAAAAATTCACTTCAAGAAAATTTTTCTAAAATTAATTAAAAATCATACAAGTCACAGCCTTTACTAATCCTAAAACAGAAACAATTTCACTAAACACCAATCTTACTCTTCCATCACCAACACCAACCCAACTTCTCATCTATCAAGCAAAATCAATACTTACAATCATACCATAAGCAACTTAATCATACCACTTCAAAAGAATTGAAGAAATTAGAGAAAAGATCTTACCTTAGTTAAAAACTTCTTAAATCAACACTTGAACACTTAATCTTTCTTCAATTTAAGCTTGAAATCATCAAAACCATCACTTGTCTCTTTCTTTCTCTTTGGCTATGGAGGGCCGGCCATCAACAAGAAGAAGAAGAAGAAATGAAGAAGAAAACACAAGTCAAACCTTCTTTAAATATCCACCATGTGATTTTATCCAAGCAATTACCAAAGTGCCCTTATTCACATAATTATCTTTTTGTCCTATATGTGCCCAATTAAGTAATTTACCAATCTCAAATAAATATCTTCTCTTGCATTGACCAAGCCTTTTGACCACTTTATATGTCATATATATTAACATATACACAACATATAAATTTGTCTCTAAACCCTATTTCTTCCCAAAATACATATACATATACTTTCTCTTCTCAATTTCTTTTCTCTTACAATTTAACACATATATTCAATCCAATATATAACAATAACAACAACAACAATATGCAAAACTTCTAGGGCATAAATGAGGATATTACATATTTACATTTGTATATTTTTTTATGCACCTATACATATATTTATTTTTTGAAAAAAAATATTTAATATGAATGTTAAATAATAAATTATATATTATTATTGTATTTAAATTTATACTAATAATCCAAACATATATCTACTTAAATAAAAGTAGAAATATATGTAGAATTGCTAAAGAATAATAATATATAATTGTTATATATAGTTATATGTTATATATAACAATATTTAACTATTTTATGTCCTAGTTATATATAATTATATGTTACATATAAGTAAATATATGTGTTGAATTATAAAATAAAGAAAGAAAGAGAGACAAAGAGAAGTTCTGATACATATGACTAGATATATATATTGAATTTGAAAAGAATAACAGTATATGTGGGTATATGTTATATATAACTAAATATATTTATTGAATTTGAAAAGAATAACAATATATATTTATTTTATATGTTTAGTTTATATATGGGTATATATTACATATAACTAGATATATATGTTGAATTGGAAAAGAAAAATAGTATATATGAGTATATATAGATATATATCGACATATATTACATATACTTTAATTAAAAAATAAGAGTGTATGTGAGTATATGTTGGTATATATTAAAAATAATAATATATTGGTAAATATCAGTATATATTGGTATATATCAGTAAATATTACATATAATTACATATATGTGGATATACATTAGAAAATAATAATATTATATGTTACATATATGTGGATATATGTGAGTATAAGTAGGCATATATAGATATATGTTACATATACATTAACTAAAGAATAATGGTATATGCATATATATGTGAGTATGTATGAGTATATATTATATATACTTTAACTAAAGAATAACAGTATATATGCGTATGTGTGGGTATATATTGTATATGTTACACTTACTTTAATTAAAAAATAACAATATATATTGGTAAATGTGAGTAGATGTCGATATATGTTACATATACTTTAACTAAAAAGTTAATTTTATTGTTAAACTAACTTTTTGGGATATCATAAATCCTAATAAGATTTTATGTTGTAAATTAATGAAGTAGCAATATTTCATGAAATTTTTCATCCTTATATAGAAATTTATTTTAAAAAGTAATCAAAACTGTGTAAATTTTTATGAGATGGGAAATAAGAATTTTAACTACTATAATTAAATGCTAAAAATAATTTCTCAAAAAATGCTAAAAAATAATTTAAAAATAATTATTACATAGATTTACAGTGGACATGAAAAAGTGTCCATGTATTGTTAGAAGGCGTAAGAACTCTAGTAGTTGCAATGAAGGCCTAACTTCCCTAGTTTTGCAATTAGAAAGTTCTGTTACCATATATTTGGATTTTTTTTTAACTATCGTATATTTGAAAAGTGTTTTAATTTTTAGGCTAATTTTATAAATATCACTAAATAGCAAGAAAAGTGTAGACCCTTAATTTTAGCCCTAAACAAGTCCAGTCTCAATTAAAAGAGGCCAAATATGATCTGATCCAATTTTAAAAGCTTAAACCTGATCTAATCTAATTTTAAAGGCTTAAACCTAGTCCGATCCAATTTTAAAACCTAAATCAGGTCTGGTCCAATTTTGAAAGCCAAAATCGAGCTAGACCGATACTAAAATACAAGCTCATGTAGAATTGGCCTAACCAATTTGCCATGAGGCAAACTCATGGCGAATTGGCCTAGGCAATTCTCCACGAGGGCCTCTCAAGGCCAATTCACCATGAGGCCCACCATGACGAATTGGCTAAGGCCAATTCACCATGAAGCCCTAATTATGTCCAGATTAAGTGTTAATTGCACTTAAAATTCTAATGAGACTCAAATAAGCAGGAAAACTATTTGAGTTCGCCGAAGATTAGTGAGCCATGTTTGCACTAGTCATTGCTTGTAAATACAAAACTATAATAAGAAAACAGGGGACTTTTACAATTAGAGAACCACGAGCAATTAAGAAATAAAAAACACATAGAATTTGAAAAGCAATAACCAAAAGTTATTCAAGAATAAACATAAAAGAAAAATTAAGGCAGTAGCAAAGAAATTTCCAAATTACTAAAGTTTGGCCAAGAAATTGATTAACCCAGGCTGTTCAAGTACTTAAATAATTAAGCTTGGTTCAAGAAATTCAACTTTGTGGAGCCAACGACCCAGGTTTGATCTTTCTATTTTATTTTGTTTAAATTCCATTGATCGTTTCCATGCTTTAGTAACATTGAGACTACGGTTGCTTAAGATCATGAGCTTGATTTTAGAAATCCCATCCAATAAAGCATGAACTTAATCTTAATTTATATTTTCATACCTTAATTTGTGTACAAACCCTAGTTTGCATGTTTTAATCCTAGTTTGCATGTTAAAACCCTATTTGTGTATGATTAAACCCTAAATTTAGGATAAAACCTTAGTTTTGCACAATCAAACCCTAAAACCCTAATTTTACTTGCAAACCCAAGTTTTATTATTAAAACCCTAACTTATATTGTGCAAGCAGCAACTCATTCAATGAGTATGATAAATCATTCACCTTTTGGGGGCGTTGTCCCCGACCCCCCACATGGGACGCTACCTTCTTCACCCTTGCATGCTAATAGGCTAGCGGGATCGCTGTGTGCGCTGTGCCATATTTCATTAATGGGTTAATATTTGGATTTGCTTATGGATTACAATTTTTATAATTGATCTTAATTTCATTTTATTTAAGCCCTAATTTATTATTGTTTAATGACTATATGTATGATTATTATTTATGTGTTCATGGATTGTTATTTATTTTTTAAGGTTGTAAAAGGCATGTTTTTATGTTGTGAGTACTTTATTCATTTAATTATATAATTTAATTTATCTTAAGGGTTTTTAAATTATTGTAAAGGACATGTTTGCACCAATAGGTGAGTTTCCTATTTTATTTGCTTGTATGGACATTTGAACATCGTAAGGATATATTTTCATCATTGTATGGGTGTCTATTTTATTTCTTGGTTTATTTGTTTATTTGATTTATAATATGATTATTTATTTTTCACAATTGCATGTAATGTGAATTGTATTGTAATAATATAAGAATTTAATAATATTTAGACCTAAAAAGGAGGCCGATTCCAGTGAACCGGGCGCTATGGGGGTACTGGGTCATTCTCATCTTCCCCATGTGTACTCAACTTTCTGAACCCAATAGGGGGTTGAAGATTCCTTGAAATTGAGTCATGCACCCTTTTTTTTTTTTCTTTCCTAGCCTATCTGGGTGGTGATTCCATTTCTTCGGATTTAGGCTTGTGCTCTTTAAGACTTTGAACCTAACAATACTGCAGTCCTAAGAACTATTTTACCTGGAGTGAGGCCAAAAATCCTCGCTCAAAGAAAGTAAATGGAGAATATCTCTAAGACTATGCACTGTCCGGCCTAGTCCATGTTGGGTTGTGCCTATCACAGCCAAAGTGCTAAGCACGATCCATCTCGCTGGGCATGGTCAAGTATCATAGGTTGCACCGGGTCTAGAGCATTTAGCCTATTGGGCCAACCTAACACGACATGACAAGTGGCTCAGTCGACATGAATTGCTAGGTCAAACAAATATATTATACATTTATACTTATTTGAATGAAATTGCAAACATAATTTTTTGTAATTAATAATAAATGGCTGATGAATTAATGATAAACTAATAGGTTCAATGGATTATTTTTCATTTCATTTTTTCATCAAATTAATAATATTATTTTCAATTTTAATTTGAAAAATTATTTTAAAAAATAATGATTATTAAGCTAATAATTATTAACCACTCTATATATTATGCTATTCTAAATAAAATTGCACTTTTAAGTTTTAAAATTAAATTTATATTAAACAAAATTTTGATGCGAAGTATAGACAATAAAATCTCCCTCATTCAGATACATTCTCTTCGGATGAGGATAAAGATATTGCAGTTTAGGTTACTATAACGTTTTGCGATAAAATATTTTTTAAATATCTTGATAAATAATAATAATAATTTCCTTTTCTCATGTATATAGGCCTTTTTATGACAAACTAAGTAAATTATATGACTAATTTTAATTTTTTTTTATCAATTTTTATATATAATTTATTTAATAAATTGATAGTAAAATTAAATATAAAAAAATTAGGTTAACTCATTGTAAACCTTTAATTTTGTACCTAAAGTAAAATCCACGTGATAACAAAGTCAAAGTAAATGGAATTGCATGAATTGGACGTTGTATGGGCCCAAACGGGCAATTTGAAGTTTATGTATAAAATGGGCCTATTGTGATAGTTATTTTTGACATTTTTCACCATAATATTAAAATTCAGTCTTTTACAATCACAATGCAACTTGAATCACTCAAAATGGACGTCTAACAAAAGAGAACGGGCCTCCAAAAAGTTATTGCACAGGATCAGGACCGTTGTGGGCTTGCTGCCGCGAGGCACCAAAAATGTGTTGCAGTGCCCTAATCCAACTTTTTTCAATTTTTTCCAATTTTAACCTTCTAAAACTCTATAATTAAGACCTCCCCATTTAATTTTTCTTCACTCCATTCAACTAAGCAAACCTAATTGCTAGTTGTCTTACTCTCTCTCCCTATTTTTCTTCTTCAAAGTAAAAGGTTCAATATTTATTAGTGTGAATCGCCTAAAGTTAGCTTCTGTAGCTAGCTTGGGTAATTTGTCCATTTGGGGTTTAATTTTTGATAAACTACCCCAAGTAGTTGCTTCCTTAGTAACTTTTTCACTTAAACCACCGTGGAGCTCCGATCCAGTCATAATCAAAAACCAAAAAGGCAAACCCTAAAACTTTTGTCCTTTAATTTAGTTTTTAATAGACGAATGGATTATTTGAACTTCAAGGCTCATCCTTTGGACCTTAAAATTTGATCTAAAATATGAACTTTAAAGCCCATCCTTTGGGCTTTAAATTGGACTTAACCAACTAATGGACTTTAAGGCCTCTCCTTTGGATCTTAAATCAAACTTGAACAATGAATAGACTCCAAGGCTCATCCTTTGTATCTTGATTTGAACTTAAAATCAAAATTCAAGAATTATTACTAAAATTAGGTTTTAAAGATACTTAAACCTAAATCAAATATTTTTCCAAAATTACATTGGCATAAGAACTTAATTTTAAATAAAATATTTTTTCCAAAATTATGTTGGCATAAGAACTTAATTTAAAATCAAATCTTTTTTCCACGATTAAGTTAGCATAAGAGCTTAATTTTAATTCAATTTTTTTTCCAAAATTAAGTTGGCTTAAGAACTTAATTTTAATTCAAATCTTTTTCCAAAATTAAGTTGCATAAGAACTTAATTTTAATCCTTTTTCAAATTATATTGGCATAGGAACCTAAGTCAAATACTTTTTTCAAATTAGGTTTGCATAAGAACCTTAATTAATCCTTCTTCAAACTTTAGTTGGCATATGAACCTAAAACTTGAACCCTAGACTTAGGTTTAGAAAATTAAACATAAAATTGAACTTAGACTTGGGTTATCCTAGGTTGGACTAGGAAAACCATAGTTTTATACTTAAACCAACAATCTCAAGATGTTTACAACTGCATGGGCTGTGAATGTGATTCAAACGAGATATGTAGGCCTACATGAAATTTCACTCCAAGTATCAAGTCTACTTTTTCTTTTAAAAAAAACTTCATTTCCTTCCTTTATGAACTTTATTTGCTTGATTTTAGGGAATGTATTCTCAATCTAAAATCTATAGAGCTAGAGTTGGGATCTCCTTATATTGGGTTTTGAAACGTAAAATTCAATTTAATTCCTACACTTTACTTTACTCTCTTGTATGGATGAATGTGTATACCTTGCCTAATCTATCACATCATATTGTAATTATCATTTACATGAAATTTATTTTGGAAGTTCTTATTTAATTATAAGTCAAACTTTTATTTACTGAAAATAAGCCTAAACCTAGCTCTCGAATCCATCCTTTGGTTTGAGGCTAGTGATATTTATCCTTGGGATATAATTAGAGTAAACTTAGCATTTTTCTTAAAATTTTCTCCTTTTCTAAAATAAATTTAAGTGGCGACTCTTTCAAAAAACTAATTTATTCTTGAACTGAGCGTAGCCTACAACGACAGAGTGATCTTTTCACTTTTCATGAGACTTAGCCTAATTTTTTAGCATTTCGATTATCATAGTTTGGGGGGGGGGGGGGGCTGGGCATGGTGCTCAGGCTAGAGCCTCATACTCATATATTGGTATGATATAACACGATTCAGTATGGCATGACATGATTATATAAGGGCAAATGGGTCATACTGGATCATTACTTTTTAAGTTTTGGCATAGCCTAGCACGACACGTCTAATTTTTTGGGTGGCATGGTATGACACAAAAAAGTTACAAGCGTGATGGATTTGGATCTTGCCAACGGTACATAAACCAATTGCCATATATATCTAAGACTATAGTAGGCTATGTAATATTTCCCATTTTGGTGTACAATAGAACAATTGATCTGGAGGATTAAATAGGTAGGATGGTAAGAGAGAAATACAGGATGGGCCTATCGTGGATATGAGATATATATATATGTATATTATACAATTGAGATATACATGAGATACATAAGACATATAAATATACATAAAATATACCACACATATATATAAAGTATAAATTGGTGTTGAAAAAGTTAATGATGATGATCATGATAATGATGATGATGATGATGATGATGATGGTGATGGTGATGGTGATGGTGATGGTGATGATGATGACGACGACAATGATGATGATGATGATGATGATGATGATGATGATGATGATGATGATGATGATGATGATGATGATGATGATAATAATAATAATAATAAGAGGAGAGAAAAGTCAAATAAGCAAATAAGTTGATTGGTTGGAAGTATTTAAATTAATTAATTATTATATATTTATGGGTAGAAGACGGGAATTAAATAAAAATAAAAATAAAAATAAAAGAAAAGAAAGTCAAAAGGTTAAAAAGTTAAAAAATAATTAAATAAATAAAAATTAAAATAAATATTGGTGGTAATGAAAAAGTTTGGATCTTTAATAAATAATAAATTATATTATATTATATTATTATAATATATTTATATATGTATGGTTAGTAAAGAAAGAAGATTATTAAAAAGTCTCTTCTTCTTGTTGTTGTTTAGAACGTCCACTGTAAGAGAGTGAAGAAAGGATTTTTGCTTCATAAAATCCATCAAATTTCATGGAGATTTCAAAGGAATTAAGGTGTTTATAAAGAACAATCAAGGTTTAAGTAAGTAATCTTTGTTCTAAGCTAAGTCTTTGTGATTTTTATGAATATGTGATTTTTGAGTTTGAGATGGAGATATTTATAATTTATGAAATGAGTTGTTTTTGAGTTGTTTTGATGTAGAAATTATGATTTTAAGGTTGATTGGTGAAAATGAATTGATTTTGGGGAAGTTGGGGTTTTAGGTTAATATGTGAAAATTAAAATTTTGATAGAGGTTTCAATAATTATTAAAATGAATTGTTTTAATGTTGTTTTGATGTATAAGTGATGATTTTATTATTGGATGATATAAATGAGTTGGATGCGTTAAAGTTTAAATAAGGTAGTAGGTGAAGGAATTAAGTTTTCATGGGATTTTAATGGAAATTGTGTAATTAGTGGTAATTTGATAAAAATTAAGCATGGAAGTGATTTTTAATTGAATAATATTGCTTATTGTATGGCTTATGTGCATTTAGGCCAAGTGGGTACAAGTGGCAATGGTTAAAGCTTCGATAAAAGTGATAGGTGGATGAAGACTTGGACTAGTTTTTGAGCTTACTAAGGTTAGTATATACTTTAATCACATTTAATTTAATTATTTATGCATGGCATTATACATGTTGGCATTCTTTAAAGAATGAAGAAATTCTTTAAAGTGACTTCATGTATAATTGAGTATGTGGTTGAAGTTGATGTGAGAAATGATATTGTTGTGTGCATTATGGAAATATTATAGAAAAATATAAAATATGATTAAAAATATGAAAAATGCTAAAAATGATTAGAAAAGATGAGAAATGAACAATGTGATAAGAAATGAGAAACATGATAAGAATATGGAATGAGGAAAAAGAGATATATAAATGAGGAAAAAGAGATATGTAAATGAGTTAATGTGATGGAAATGTGAGAATGCATTGAAAATGAGGAAAATGGTCACATTGTGAATGTGACTAGGAATAATGTACAATGAGATTGTGATATGTGGAAAAAAATTCTTAAAATAATGATAAATGAGATGAAATGTGTGAAGTGATGCTATGTGTTGTTAATCCTATACAATTACTTGTCCAGAAAGTTGAGATTGGTATTTCATATGTTGATAGACCTGAGCAGAGCTAGGTCTTGTATTGCATATGTTGATAGACCATAGTAGAGCTAAGTCTTGACCTAAGAAGAGCTAGGTCATAAAATTGAGATTGAAAATGGATCCTAGTAGAGCTGAGTCATTAAATTAATGTTGTAATAACTGGACTTGGTAATTGTATAGGAGTGGTTGGACCCAACGTCTGTGTGTGTTTATGAGATATTGGCATTTATGTGTTAACTGAATGAGTATTATATGACAATATAATCATTGTGGGTAAAAGAATAAGGAAATGAGTGTGGCATGTGTTGTTGTGTATGTATTGAGTATTTGGATGAGAATAATTATATTAAAAAATAGTAAACGTTTAAATGAAAAGTACATTGTATGGAGCGTGTCATGAAATGATGGCATGATAATTTGTGTTTAATGGCCTAATTTCATTAAAAAAAATAATAAATAATAATAAATAAAAATTAAATAAATAAAGTAAAATATTGATTAAGATGATGGAAGAATGAAAAATATATAATGTATATGTTGGGTATATGAGAAATATACTTAAAGTATAAAAAAATTTAATAGAAGATAAAAGTTAAATAGTAACAAAGGTAAAATTATAAAATAGAAATAAAAGTTAATTATATGTATATATATGATAACAAAATAATTCAAAATTAAAATGATTTTTGGATAGTGGAAGATGATAGGAAAGAATTTTGATATTTATTAAATATTAAATTAAATTAATTATGAATGGAAGAGAAAAAAATAATATTTTTCTTTCTGAAAAAATAATATTTTTCTTTCTTAAAGAAAAATTAATAAATTAATTCAAAAAGAAATATTATTGAGTGGAAGAAAGAAATTATAATTTTAAATAATAAATAAATAAATAAATAAATAAAATAATGAAATAATATATAATGTTGGAATTATAGGAAGATTAAAAAAATCAATATTTATCATTTTCATTTTCATCTTTCTCTAAAGTTTAGCCAAAAGTTCCATGGAAAAACAAAAAGGATTTTTCTTCATCCAAACATCAAGATTTACAAAGATTTTCAAGGATTGATGTGGATTTTTGAGGTTTTTTTACAAACTAGTATTGAATGGATAGTAGTTCTCATAGCCAAGAAGTGAATGGCATCTTGGGAAAGTGAAGGGTAGAGTGTGATTTTATCTTGAAATTTATCTTGGATTAAGGTATGTCTATACTTTGATGAATTAAAATACATTTGCATTTAATTCAGCTTAGCATATTTTGATAGTAAATGTACCAAGCTACTTAGTTATTTGAGTTGTCAAGTGTATTGTAATGTTAATTGAGAAATATGGTGTAAATGCATGATGTGCATTATGTTAAGCCATTAAAAATGGCTAAGATGAGTAATATACGATAAATGAGAAAAATGTGAAAATAGCCCAAAGTATTTGGATAATATGAACACATTGAAAAGATGACATACATTAATGAAAATGTGATGAATTATATTAAATTAAGGCAATTATTCATGGTTATGGAATGAAATGAGTAAATAGGACAATGTGAAAGAAAATGGATTATGGAAATGTGTTTGATATGTGTGTTGCCTTATATAGTATTCTCTTTTAGAGTTTTGCACTTGGTGGCATGCATATGATTTGCCTTCGAACTAGACAATGGGTGTCACAATTATATGATTTGCATTGGGGCTAGACACTGGGTGTCACCATTTTATGATTTGCCTTCAGCCTAGAAGCGAGGCATCACTTGTATTGCCTTCGGGCTAGAATTGGGTGTTAATAGGCTAAAACATTAACTCTGAAATCTGAATATTATATAGGGTTATTTGGACCCAATGCACATGAACGTGACATATGATGGTTTCTAATAAATAAAATGTATAAGTTTTATCATGTATTTGATTGTCATATTGTGAATTCAAAAGTAACGACATTTGGTGTTGCTCTTTTAATTTTTGTTTTATATCAAAATATGTACCGCTAGGCAGGAAGCTTAGCATGATTTGTTTATTATGCAGGTGACATGGTTGAGACCGAGAGTCCTGCTAGACTCGAGTAGGTCTAGGGTTTTCATACTTTCTTGAAGTTTTGGATAGTTGCCACGGACCAGGACTAGCCCCATACATGCATATATCTAATTTTGAGAAACTTGTTATAAGTATGTACATTATGTTGTATATATATGGAAAGATGTAAATTTAAAATATTTGGACTAAATGTGTAATTTGGTATGTTTTATACATATTGATATATATAAAATGTTTGAGTATTTGGAGATATTTTTGAGGAATAATAGAGAATTGGGTAAACAAGCATATTTAGGAGTGTGTCTCTTTTTTGCTAGTTGAGTGATTTGATTTTTGAGAAATATCCAAAATGCAGATATAACACTAAAAATTTTTTTCTAGAGATTTTTATTTAAAATATGTATTTTTGGTTACTAAATTATTAATGTATATTTTTTATATATGTTAAAGTACATTTTAAGAATTAAAATATTTTCCTTTCAATTATGAGAAAGTTTTCAAATGACAAAGTTGATGATATTCTAGTACTCTGTATGCATATTTCACATATATGGGTTGTATATATTATACGTATATAGGATGTAAGGGTGTTACATTGTGTGTCTTGATATATATGTATTGATTTTTAAATATTATACATTAATATGGTATGTATCACTAAGCTCTTGAGCTTAGTGTAGTAATACGTATCGCATAGGTGTTAGAAGTGCAGACCAGAAATGTCCAGACTGTGATTAAGATTTATAGATTTAGTGTGCTACGAGACCAACTCCGAGGGTGTTGCATAAATGTACAATATTTTATGGATATGTACTTTAAACTTGTGTAATCTAAACATACCATATGTATATTAAATTTGTTTTGGAATGTTACGTATATGTAAACTTTTTTGAGATTTTGATGTTATTAAGTATGAAGTCTTTGGATGTAAATTAATAAAGTGGATTATTTTGAATGAAGTGAGATTTGGGAGTGTACTTTTGTATGTAGGTTGCGTTTTTGTTGACTTGGGAATGATCAAATATACAAATAAAACTCTAGTAAATTTTTTTCATAAAATTTATTCAAATTTATTATTATTTTTAGTACTAAAATGAGGATATTTATGTATACGTGATATAGTACCTTTATATTCTAGATATGTATTTTACATATAGGGGGTGTATATATGTACTTAGGGTATAAGGGTGTTACATGTTAAATCTATCTTAATTGTTTTTTCCATTTTTTCTCTCACTTTCTCTAATCTTAGTATCCATGTCGAGTGTTAATATAACCTTAAACAATTAATTTTTTTAATTTTTTTCTTTTTCCCTTATATGGCTAAAATTTTAAATTTTTTTATGCCTTTGCCTTAAATGAAACCATCACATATGATAATCTTATGGAAATTCTAACACTATATTTGGTAGAATTTCCAATGGGGATTTTCATCAGTTGATATAGTATGGTTTAGAGGTGAATCATATTTGGGAGCATTTCCACCCTATTTTCATAGTTTATTAATGTTTTCTCATTACGAGAGAATGACAATTTCTACCAATTTTAATGAACCACCAACTTAGAGTGTTGGGTGGTTTAATTTTTTTTGCCATAAATAATCTCAATTAAATCCCAAAATCCCCCAATAACCTCATTTAAATATGATGGATTAAAAGCTTTGAATATTAAATTTAAATAGTCTCTTTATATATATATATATATATTTTAAATCAAAATTATGTAGGGCAATAAATATAGAAATCTCATATAGTGAAATGTAAATATGTGGGTCAATACGGTTTGGATTAACTAAAATCTGGACTAATATTTAATATTAGAATTTCATTTTTTAGTTTAGTATGTTGCTACTATGTTTTGATATTCAATAAATTTGACGAAATTGACTTGGAGCAGAGATTAATCTTTTTTTATTCATGTTTTCTTTAATCTCTTTGTAACTTTCATTGTTTTTGCCTAACTAATTAGCAATTGATTCATAAGTGGAGGGCATTCTTAGAGTGGCATGGCCACTTAAATTTGTTATAAAATTTAATTATTTTTATGAATAGAATATGCATTTGCTAAAAATCTTATTAGTTTTTTAGATGAAATTAATTAGTCTTATAGTTTGAACATAAAAATTTTATTTCCATATGAACATGTATAAAATATTAGAGTAGGGCATTCTCGTCATTTTGTCTATTTAATCCAAACCATACCATCATACCAAATAAAAATAACTTACAGTACCCAATTATGAGAAGAGATGTTTGCCTTCACCTCCAGTGGAATGGTTCTTGCGACTTCGGCACCGTTAGGCTTTGGGCCTTAGAGAATATGGGGACAGATCGGGAAGGTAAAAAGGGGTGGATGACTAAATTCCTAAGGAATCCTCAACCCCTACAGGGTTCAAAAAGTTAGGCATATATGGGGAAGGTGAGAAATGGCCTAGCACCCCCATTACGCCTGATTCATTAGAATTAGTCTTCTTTTCAGGTCTAGATATTATTAAATTCTTATATTATTACAATATTATTAATATTACAAAAAAAATTGAAATAAACAATATCATATTATAAAACAAAAAATCAAATAAAATGAGCATCAATGCAAGATAAAAACATCCTCTTACAAGTGTCCAAGATTCATAAAAACAAATAAAATAGAACATCCACCAAAAGGTGAAAATATGTCCTTTACAATTATCCAAAAGTCCTTCAACTAGATTAAATTACACAAACTAAATAAATTAAACAAGTAAGGCACCCACAAGTGGAAACATGCCTTTTACATCCTTAACAATCCAAATAAAAAATTATAATCCACAAACAATTTACAATACTTGTTAGACGAGTTGCTGCCGTTAGAATATATGTTATTAATTTATGGTTTAATCCTAAAACTATTCATTAACAAAATTAGGGTTTCAGATTAGCAAAATAGAATTGTTTTTGAATTCAAGGTTTTAATATATGATTTAGATAAGATTAGAACCATAAATTAATGTGAAATAAATAAAGATTATAACTTCATAAAACTAAACAACTATTAGGGAACATACCTATGTTGTTGTCTCCACCAAAATAATATCATTGAACCAAGTCTTACTTAAGCACCAACTTCCGTTCACAAAAGCTAATATATGATGCCATGGTTTGTTTGGATCAACTAAGGTTCTTATACGAGTTTAAGTAATCCAAGGATTGCTTACTGTTTCTCACAAGTTAGCAACTACCTCTAGATTACTATTGCTCTCCATCTCTCTTTTATTTTGTTCCTATTTCTATTGTAATTGCAAATTGTGGCTCTTTAATTACTGATTGTGGCTTTCTTTTTTCATTGCTCTTGTTAATTGCCCTTTTTATAGGCAACATTAGGGTAAGTTGGATGTTAGACAATCCTAATTAACTTAGGAAAGCCCTGTTTATCTGAGTTAATTTAAATTTTAGCAGAATTATGATAGTATTAAGCTCGAACTAAAGGTTTATAGAGACTTGGTTTCCCCAAATTGCCATGAGCATGTGCTCATGGCCAATTGGCATGGCTAATTCATCATGAGTTTTGGGCTGGTCCAGTTGCTTTAGCTTTTTTTATTGGATCCGAATTTTAATTGGGGCTTTTTTTTATTGAAACCAGATTTGATTCGGCCTTTTAATTAGAACCGAATTTATTTTAGGCCAAAATTAAGGGTCTACACCTACTATCTTCCTAAACATGGTACATTGCTATTACTTTACCATACAATACTATACTATTTTGGACATACTGTACTATATATTACTGAACCATGCTTGAAATGCTCTCAATAGAGTATAAAACTTATTTCTCCTGCTCCTCTTATTTCCTTCCTTTTGCCTCTCTTGACATACCTAACTCTAAGTCTGTCATAATCTATAGCCAACTGACCACTGTGTCGCTATCATTAAGACAAAATCTAATTTTACCATTACCTTCATCCACTAGAGCAAAATAAAGAATTTTAAAGTACCATTTTGAAGAATAGAATCCTTTATTTCCATTGGCCTTTTTACTTAATTAAGTCCCTTAAAATATCTCACCTCATTCCTTGTTAATCTTTTTTTTTTCTAATATCTCATGACTCTAAGCCAAATAAATATTCTCTCTCCTATTATGCCATTCTGCTTCATAGTTGTTGGCACCAATTTTTTTTTTAAAAAAATTATCCAAACCCAAAAGTGAAGACCAAGCCATAGACATATGTGAAGTGGGATAGTGAGTGAGTGGCGATATAGTTTTGGCAGAGAAAAACATGGACATACATGAGGCATGGAGACATGGGTAGTTAAGTTAGGAAAGTGTGGGTTTAGTGGCCAAAATGAAGATAAAAAATTGGAAGAAGAAGCTATAAAAAAAGGTAGCCAATTAACCAATAGTGAGATAAACAACAATGGAATCCAACAATCAATCATAAAATTTTCCAACAAATCAATAACTACAATGACAAATCAACACTAAAATTCCTTAAGCCTTTATTTTTTTTTCATGTTTAATTGTTCTGATTTCTTTAGTTCCCATCATAATTATCCATTTGTTCATCTTTGTTCAAAGTTTATTGTAATTAGTTTCTAGTTACATTTTATTTTTTTCAGAATTTCAAGCTATCACTGCAAGAAACAATGTGAATTGCTGAAGAAAAATACCAACTGAAAATAAGTGGTTGATCTTTACCGACAACTTATTGATAGAATATTAAGAAAAAAAGAAAATTAATTTATTAAAAATTTAAAAATAAAATGCCAAACAAAAAGTAATATATGTCGGTAAAAATGATGTAAAAAAAATATGACACCAGTCATTACCAACAAACTAGACTATTATTTGGTAAAGAAGGTGCGAATAGTAGGCGCAATTTTTTTAGAGCTTAAATTTACCAAGAGATTTTTTATTCTCTCGGTACATGAATATATTTTCCAAGAGAAGGTTATATCTATCGAAAGTTGATAGAATAGAAAATTCAGGCAGCATTCTGAGTGCCACAAATTACCAAGAGAATAGTCATTCTAAATAAATGAATGAGTGCATTTCAAAAGTCTTAGTTGCCGAGAGAAAGAATGTAACATTCGTGTTTTTACTAAAATGAAATTTAATTTAATTAAATAAGTAACTTGGAGGGTTAAATAAGGTGTTGGAAGTGAGAAAATGTGAAGTGTACATGTGAAATATAAAAAAATATACATAACATATAAAGTCAAGTAGTAAAAGTCAAAGTCAAAGGTGAAATAGTAAAAAAGTTAAAAATAAAATAATAATAAAATAATACTAATAGAAATTAATAAAATAATTCAAAAAGAAATTAGTTATTAATGAAAGAGGAAAAATAAGAGTTTTCTTAAATAAATAATTAATTAAATAAAGAATATTATATAAGGTAGTATGCAATAACTCACATTATACCAATATTTCCAATTATGTCATTTTTGTCGTTTAGCACTTTATCCATCATGTAACCCTACATTCATACTTTCTTCATTACCAACATCAATTATTTTGCCACTTTATCAATGTGGCCAAATTATACCTTACATTTAGTATAAAATGCATTCTTTTCACATATATATATAACAATGGATTAAGTATCGAACAACAGAAGTTATTACTGGATCTGAGGTTCCAAATGTTCTTAAAGGGACAGTTCTCATAGTAACATTAGTTAGCCAATCCCTTTGCATAAGAGCCTCTGTGATCTCAGATTTGAAGAGTCCAAGCTGGATTGCACCTGCAAGTCGTGTGAAAAACTTCATCGGCATGCATCAGTTCACAAAAACCAAAGCTCTTCAAATCGGATGACTGTTGGATCTTGCCAATTGTTTGAGGAATTGAGGGCACTGTGACAGAATTGGCTTTGCTGCTTGACTTGCTAGAATCATACCCACCTTTGCCAACACATTTAAGATCTTCACAGTAAGATATATATGCTGGATTGATCTTTTGGAATTTTCATTTGAAAGGAAGTGGTGGGTCGGTGAGGTGATTTAAGTATATGCACACAAGCTACTCGATTAAATGTCTCAGTGAGTACTCTTAAGATAGTGTCTTTCAAGTTTGGTGAATTCCTTATATATATATATATATAAACAAGTGGTGAGAGTGGTTGCATGAGTCAATTCTAAAAGGGGTTTTTCCTTCACCATCACGGGAACGTCATCTCCACCGCCGGCGGGCCCTTCTGGGCTGGCCGGATGTTCGTTTGCTGATGCTTTGAAGAAGGGAGTTGTTGCTGTTTCGGATAGGGTCGATCGACCATCTGATGGAATTGTGACTTCTCCTATTTTTGTTAATATTCAACCGAAGAAACCCTATAGGTGTAAAGGGGTGCCGGCTATTTCCTTTACTGAGGAGGAGATTTCAGAGCTTGCTAAACCCTTTTCTTATGCTTTGATTGGATTTTTTGGATCGGGAAGACCAAATATGAAGGGGTTAAGAAAGGCTATGGATTTAATAGGCTTTAAAGGGGATTATCTTTTAGGCTTGATTGATGATAAACACATCCTGATCAAGTTTGCCATTGAGGAAGATTTCTTGCGGTTTTGGTTACGCCGATTATGGTATTTCAATGGATTTGCAATGCGTGTTTTCAAGTGGACTCCTGATTTCCAATCTGATGTGGATTGCCCGTTGTTTCCTGTATGGATTACATTAGAGGGGCTGCCAGTTCATTTTTTCAATCAAAAGGCTCTATTTTCGATAGCACAGTTTGTTGGTAAGCCGTTGAAGCTAGATTCTGCTACTTCTTCATTAATCTGACCTTCTGCTGCCCGTATATGTGTCGAAGTGGATTTATCCCAGGAATTGATTGATAGGGTGTGGATACAAAATGGCAAAACTGGCTTTTTCCAACCAATTATTTATGAGAATTTGCCAAAATATTGTTCCAGCTGCTGTAAGATGGGGCATGCTACAGCCACCTGTACAGTTCATGAAGATTTTCATCAACATAATTCAGTTCTTGGACCTGCTAAAAATTCAGAACCAGTTGAGCATGTTAAACTGGTAGAGAAAGTATGGGTGCCTAAACTGAGTTCACAAACTGAAAAACAGAGACTAGGCGAACCAAATTCAAATGAAAATATTTCTAGCTCTTTGCATGATACTGTTCCAGTGGACCAACTATTGATTGATTCTTGTCCTCTTTTGAATGAAAATAATAAGGATCACGTGGAAACTCAGCCTATAACGATTCCACCCGCTAATGTGCCGAATGCAGATACTTTGCCCCCTGTTTTAGCTTGTGTTGGTGATGAACCTCGGGCAGTTACTAATTTTAATTTGGCTGTTTCAGATTCTGAAAAGGATAGTGATACTCGTGATACTGAAACTCTAGACAAATTCTCTGATGGAGAAATATCTGCTGAGGCAGATTTGAATACAAATGCTAATGCTGATGGATTTATTCCTGTGGCTCCTCGTGCTCGTGGAAGACCGCCGAAAAAAGGTCAAAAAATTAAATCTAAAGATGGCTTGATCACTAATTCCCTTACTACTCATAAAAACTCATAACAATGAATATTCTTTTTTGGAATATGCGTGGTGTTGCATCTTCACAAAATCATCTTCATAAATTATGTATGGTTCATAATATTGGATTGTTGATTATTATAGAACCTATGGCTATTGCTAGTAAGGCAAACTTTTTTGCGATTAAGCTTGGTTTTGATAATGTGCATGCCTCCTATAATAATAAGATGTGGATTATGTGGAAGGATCACCTTTTTAGTGTGTTTATTTTTAAGGATGATGGACAGCTTTTATCTTGTTCAGTGTTTTTCTCGCCCAGAGGTTTTGATTTTTGTTTATCAGCCGTGTATGGGTTACATTCTAGAGTTGCCCATGAAAGTTTATGGTCTAGTCTGGTTTCTTATTCTAATTCTTGCTCTAAGCCATGGATTGTTGGGGGTGACTTTAACACAATTAAGTATCCTTTAGAATATAAAGGAAGTGGTTCTCCAGATTTACAGGCTATGCAGGATTTTATTGATTGTACTGATGAATGCAGTTTAATGGATATCCCATTTCAGGGGGCTGATTTCTCCTGGACTGGTGTTAGATCTAATGGTCGGGTTTGGGAGAGATTAGACAGGCTCTTGGCTAATGTTACTTTTTTTGATGGCTTTGATTCTGTTGGGTATCGACATTTGGGGAAGTTGTCTTCGGATCATTCGCCTATGTTGTTGGAATGTCAGATTGTTGATGCTGCGGGACCTAAATATTTTAAATTTCAGCACATGTGGCTTTCAGATGTCTCGTTTCTTCCTATGGTTAAACGAAATGGACGTCCAGTTTTTCTGAGGGAGGAATGCAGGGTTTGTTTCGCAAGTTGCAAGGTTTGAAAAAAGCAATTCGGGAATGGAATCGGGTTTCTTTTGGGCATTTGTTCAATGACATTGAAAAAGCTGAGAAAGATGCTCAAGAGGCAGAGCTTTGTGTACATAGATGATCCGTCTTCGACTAATTTAAGTTCTTGGCAGGATACGCAAGCAACATTAGCCATGAAACTGAAATTGGAAGAAACTTTTTGGAAACAAAAATCCCATATTTCCTGGATTGCATATGGAGATTGTAACACTCGATTTTATCATAATTATGTCAAGATGCGTAGAAAGATGAATCGCATTGTCTCTATTAGAGCTGCTGATGGGTCTCGTATTTCGGATCAGGAATATATTGGTTTGGAAGCTGTTAATCATTTCAGGGATTTATTTTGTAGTAATGCTAATTTTGATCCAGATCAGGTTTCTCATATGTTGGAAGTCATTCCTACAATTGTTTCGTCTCAGGATAATGATGGTCTTGAAGCAATTCCTGGTGATTTGGAGATTAAAAATGCGGTCTGGCATCTTAATCCTAATAGTGCTCCGGGGCCTGATGGTTTTGACGGTTATTTCTTTCGGCAGTGTTGGGACATTGTTTGTTGGGATGTCTGCAGTGCTGTCAAGAAATTTTTCTTGGGCCTTCCGATACCGCAGGCTTTTAGCAGTGCGCAGATTGTGCTCATTCCTAAGGTTGAGAACCCTTCCAGCTTTTCGCAGTACCGTCCAATTTGTCTAGCCACGTGTATAAGCAAGGTTTGTACCAGAATTTTGGCTAACAGAATGGAACCACTTCTGTAGAATTTAATATCCCCTGAGCAGGCAGGCTTTTTAAAAGGGTGTTCAATTCACTCTCTGATTATGCTGGCTAATGAGATGATACATGATATTGATAAGAAAATGAGAGGCCATAATTTAGCCATTAAACTTGATATGGCTAAAGCTTTTGACAGGGTGTCATGGGATTTTTTACAGGAAGTGCTTAATAAATTTGGTTTTTCAGGGCGTGTTATTCAACTGATTATCAAAAACCTTGCTTCTACTCGCCTTTCTGTTCTGGTTAATGGGGTGTGCTATGGGTTTTTTCAACCAACTCGGGGAGTTAAGCAGGGTGATCCGTTGTCTCCACTTTTGTTTATCTTGGCTTCTGAAGCATTCTCTCGGGGTCTTAATGCTTTGATTTATCAAGGGAAAATTACTCCATATAAAACTCATAGGCTCTGTCCTATTATTTCTCATCTTGCTTTTGCAAATGATCTGTTAGTTTTTATAAATGGGGATGCGAGGTCAATTAAAAATTTCTCTTGGTTCTTGACTTCTTACCAGATTACCTCGGGACAACTTGTGAATTTTGACAAAAGTGCTTTTTATTGCTCAGACAAGGCTATTAATGCTACCATCAAGAAGTATGAGGACCTACTTTCTATTAAAAGAAGCTCTTTGCCTTTCACCTATCTTGGTGTGCCGATTTACCATGGCATCAACCGTGCTTCTCACTGCAAGGATCTTCTTAAAAAAATTGATGTTAAACTTCAAGGTTGGTTGAAGAAATTTCTTACCCCAGGTGGTCGACTTGTTCTCATTCGTCATGTCCTGAGTTCAATTCCCCTTCATACGATGGGAGCCATGATCTTGCCTAAATCCATAATTGCAATTATTGAAAGGCGATTTGTGAAGTTTTTCTGGAGTGGCAATTCAGCTGATCTAAAGCATCATTGGGTTAGATACACTGAATTTTTATTCCCTACTTCGGAAGGAGGTTTGGGAATTCGTTCCATAGCAGCTATTCAAGATGCGTAATCCATTAAACAATTATGGATTTATTTGTCGAAGGATTCCTTGTGGGCTACTTTCATGCGTCGGAAATATCATCGACAGGGCAACATGAGCTACATCCAAATGGATTCATGTGCCTGGAAGCGTATTTGCCATACACATTCGGGTTATGCGGACAACTTTGAGGTAACTGATAATTCTGTTGTTTGGAAAGAGAGTGGTAATGGACAGTTTACTTTCTCTTCGGCCTATAATCTGGTTTGTTCAAAGAGAAGCACAACTATATCACGGCAAACTTTGTGGGATTCTGTAGTTCCGTTGAAGCTTTCAGTCCTATCTTGGAAAATTCTTTATAATGCACTGCCACTACCAGATATGTTACAGCGTTTGGGTATCTCCCTTGCAGCTGTGGCCTCAGCTTCTGTTGACCATATTTTTCATAACTGCGTTCCCATAAGGAAGATCTGGAAATATTATGCTGATTCACTCCTTCCTCTTCGGCATGGAGGTTCAGGGACTCTATCTTTAATGCAAGAACTCTCAATCTGGTGGCTTAATGCAGGTAAGCCAGTTAAGGGAAGGCTTTGTAATCTGGTTCCCCAGGTTATTCTCTATAATACATGGAATGCTTATTGTCGTTGCGTTTGGGGCTCTGAGAAATTCTTTCCCCACAGTGTTGAATTACAAATTAACAAGTTCATTTTCAGTTGGGGACTAGCTCATGCGGGAGATCGTTTTGCCGCCCCTCTTTCGTGTTTTGCAGATCATTTGCCTTCTGTTTTCGGGCGTCGAAAGCCACGTCCTAAGCTGGTTGCATGGAGTAAGCCCTCTAATCATTGTTCTAAACTAAATGTTGATGCCTCATTTTCTTTGCATACTGTTTCTAGAGGTGCTGTCCTTCGTGACTCAGAAGGCTATATTATTGCTGCTGGAGCTTTCTTGATCAAGGCGAGGAACGTTTTGGAGGCTGAATTGACAGCCTTGGTTCATGTGCTTGAATGGGTGAATGCAGCTAGCTATGCTTCTGTTCAGGTGGAGGTAGATTCTATGGAGCTAGTTCAGTTGATGTCTTCGTTCTCTGATGTGTCACCGCATTTTAAGAGAGCAAGGGCTCTTTTGTCTTCAAATTTTCACTCTATTTCTCATGTTCATAGGGAGGCAAATCAAGTTGCACATTTTTTAGCCTATTACAGTAGATTGAATGGTGTTTCTAGGTGGTTTTTATCTTTTAACTCTTTGCCAAATTACATTAAAGGGGTTGTATTGACTGATAGTATGGGTCTTCCATACATTAGATTTAATTAATAATATCTGCGGTGGTTCCGTCCACCTTTACCAAATATATATATATATATATATAACAATGCTATTGGCAATCTTAAAATGGCTTAATTATTCTTACATTATGCATCTCATGACTTTAAACACACTTCTATGCACTTTTCATTTGACTTCACACATTAAAGTGGCATAGTACCAATGCCAATATGCAATATAGTATGTCATACTCATATATTTCAATACATTTCTATCACTGTATGTACTAACCTTGGTTTAACCCATTTCCAAGCTAAAAATCACTAGTTTCCCTTCACTTCCTTTAAGTGTCCTTCACCACTTAGTATGGACAACTTGCTTCTACTCAATGCCTACTCAAAATATGAAGGTTTACAATTATTTAGAATCACATTCTAATACATTTAAGCTATTAAATATTAATTAAACATCATTCCCTCCCATTTTTAAATTTTAACCCTAACCCTCTTTAATTCTAGACATCCATTCTATTCAATTACAAATGGAATTTTAAGTTTATTTCTATCATTAAAATTATTCAATAACATTATTTAGACTGTAAAATCAACTAAACATCAATTCTTTATCAATGTTCTTCCAAAACCCTAAATCAAAGTTCAACCAAACTCTATTTTTTCTTCAATCTAACCTTAAAATCACTGCTTCTATATTAAACTAATATCTTTCCACACTATTTAAAAAATTATAACATCCTCCATCAAATTTCCAATTTGTTCATAACCATATACTTAAAGAAAAACTACCAAAACCGAAGAAATTTTACTTCTTTCTTGCAATCTCTTAAAAAGCTCCTTAATTCTTTTGGAAATTTGATAAAATTTGGTGTATGAAGAGCGAAAATCCTCCCTTAAAACCTTCAAAATTCAGCTTGAAGAGAAGAAGAAGAAGATGATAAATATGGCTTTTTGGTTCTTTTTCTTCCTTATTTCTTAACCACACATATATATAATATTAATTATTTATTTATTTAAGAAAACTCTTATTTTTCCTCTTCCATAATAGCTAATTTCTTTTTAAATTATTTTATTAATTTTTATTAGTATTATTTTATTATTATTATTATTATTATTTTTTAACTTTTTTACTATTTCACCTTTGACTTTTACTTTTACTACTTGACTTTATATGTTATGTATATTTTCTTAATATTTCACATATACACTTCACCTTTTCTCACTTCCAATACCTTATTTAACCCTCTAACTTATTTAATTTAATTTAATTTTATTTTATTTTAGTAAAAATATGGATATTACAGCTCTCTCCCCCTTAATTAATTTTATCCTCGAAATTATCCATCAGACACAATTAACCTTAACACTAATCAATTTCTTATAACATCCACATTCTATCTTAAAACAGCAATTGTCACTTTTTATCTGCTTCTAAATGCAAACTTTTATTTCTAGCCCAAATGATTTTATTGTCTTAAATTTAAGAATCATCAAACTACATCTTCAAAATTTAAGTACTAATTATCAAAATTATATCTTTGTTTCATAATTTCCATTCTGCTATCTCAAATAAATTCTTATAATGCTTCAAAATAACAGTAATTCCAATTTACCAATCAATAATTCTTATACACACACCTTCCATTATAACTTAATTATTTCTTTTAAACATAGCATTTAATCTCTTTTTACATTCTTAAATATCTCTTCAACCTTTCAAATATCTTTTCATTGATACTTATAGTAACACAAGATACTAAAATTTGATTTTCATATGATTTCTTTACTAATAATAATTTCCTTCTTCTTTAATCATTTATCATCAACATGGTTTAACTCATCCTGCACTTTCTATATTAACTCAATTGTCTATTTTAAATTCACAAATACTTTATATATATATATAATTTATTAATTAACTTAAATCAGTCCATAGTATTACTACTACGCATACCATTTATATATATATATATATAAAACATGCATGTGTAAATATATACACGATTCACAATATCTAACTTTCACCATGAAATTATCTCTATTATTCTCCTCGTTATTTTCTTTGTCTTTTTTTAACCCATTCTAAATTATTAATAATTTACCATTCTATGCTTTAATAATGTGTTCTTTTTTCAATCTTAAAACAACCCATCAATAATTGCAAGTACTTTCAAAATTCTCTTAACATGTCTATATTATTTCTCCTATTTAGATCAATCAACAATGCCTATCACTTCATGAATATAATCAATTTCAAGCTTAACCTTCCATAAACAATCCAACAAATTTTATAATGATATATTTACATTAAACTTCATTTAATTACATACTATTCTTTCTTACTTAAGCTAATCTTTTCCATTTCAATTACCGTCTGATAGCACTTATCTTTTTCTTCAACAATATCTCAATATTTACCAATCATATCTACTTATCATCCTTCCATACACTAACTATACATTCATTTTTATTCTTCACTTGCATTGGTCAATAATTTTCTCATGTTTCCCATTTTTTTCCACCATAATGTTCATTTACTTTAGTATTTCCTTCTTCATCTCAAATTCGTAAACATAATTACTTCAACAATATAGGTTAACAATTATAATCGCATTTGATTTTATTTTTGATTCTTTTGAATCAAAATGCTCCATTCACATTTCCATCATTTTATGGATGAATTACCAAAGAACACTACTAAATACTTTACACTATACAATTCAAATCAAATCATGTCCTTAACACATATATGTGTTAAGTTATATCACATATCTACATAAAATAAATCCCTTCTGCCTTAAATGAATGATCTCACCAACTCACAACACATCCATATTTCCTTTATAAGAACAATTATGTAAATTCAATCTCCACTATTTTCCTTTAAATTGACAACACAAATCATAAACTTTATACTCTTAATATGTATTCAATTAATACTACTTCATTTGTTTTTTCATTCCTCTTTCAATACTTATAGTTTTCTTCAATCCTTAAACTCATATCCATACATAGATACATAACCAATAATTTTATATAACAATTAATTTATAACTAACCAAAAATTTATATATGAATATAATCCTCATGCATATAATCCAATAACTCAACATTATACTCATTTATTGAGCGAAATGGTTAATATCTTTCCCGAATTACTATAAAATTCCAACCTTAATTTTCATTTAACTGTCCTTCTATTTATTTGCTATATAAAATTTAGTGTGCTCCCTAATTTCACAATTCTGCCCCAATTTCCAATTTCATACCAATCTCAAATTTTAACTTTTTCAGTCATCATTAAATCTACACTAGAGATTACAAACTCTTAGCCATGCGTATTAGATACATACATGGACTTATATTTAAAATTTTATATTTTTCTAAGTTGATTTATTATATTCAAAAGTTAAATTTTCCAAATTGACAGATTCTATTTCTTCAGCAACTACTCTGGCAGCACTTATTTGTCCATTTATTTCAGGTATCAAGCCTTAATAGAAATTTATGAAATTTTAACCATATGTCCCAGGAATACATATGATCTTGTATATAAAGTTTTAGATTTTTCTGGGTTCGTTTCTTATAGTTTTCAAATATGTTTCTCAACTTCTTCCGATTTTGAATTGCTGAAATGCACTTAAATCAAATGAATAATATTTAACAAACCAGAACTCAATTTAAGTTCATCATAAACTTCTATAACTTAATCGACCAAATACTATTCAATTCCCTTACATTTTATCATCGCCAAATCACATACCAATCTTTCTTATCCTCAATTCTTATTCAACAATACTTAAATCACATATATGTCTAAAGTTAAAGGTGATAGTGATTATAACATTATCTCATATATATATATATATAATAGCCATTTAATTTCGCAAACATTTCCTTCCCTAATCTTATAATTCAATTCCATTTCTCTATTCTCAAATTTGATTTCCAATAACTTATACCATAAACACTCTTCATGTATTATAATAATAACTTATTTTAAAGAAACCAATTCCCACAATCATACACAAATCACCTCTTAAGTAATTTCTTCGTGATTAATCATATTTAATAAAAACACTACTTCTTTTAAACAATCAATTTAACTAATAAGCTTTTCCAGCATTTTCTTTACATATTCTCAATCTAGACTTAACTTTATCTTCACTCGATGTAACACCCTTATACCCAATATACACACACTACATATACCCAACATATGTAATATATGTATAGAGGATACAAGAATGTCACAACCATTTTACACAAACCAAATCATCATTTATAAAATTTGTATAATCTTAAAACATTCAACTCATATCATACAAATAATAGTTGAGATATTACTTGATAAAACATATATATAACTTCATTTTCTAAGGTTTATCCAAAATATTTTCGATATTTTGCGGAATATACATATTTATATAATCAAAATCAATATGTACAAAAATACAAAGTATATACATGCTGGCAGTTCGTCTCTGATCTTGATGTTCCAATCAACTCCATTCACAAGATCTCAAGCCTAGACTTGACTCGGTCTAGACAAACTCTCCGGGTCAATCAGATCTACCCTGCCACCTGCTCGGTGAACCACAATCGTGCTAAGCCAGAAGCTTAGTGGCACAAACTTTGATAACAATGTAATTCAAATGCAATACCAATGCACAATACGTAAGAATATCACATCTCACAACATTATATCATCATACCTTGATAAATTGCTCATTTGTTCCACAATTCATAATTCACATAAAAGCAAAGATAAGCATGGGCCCAAATATAAATCTAATATGCCTTTCAAATTCCAGAGTTACTGCTTTGGTCTATAATGACACCTTGTTTCTAGCCCCGTAGGCAATATATCCATGGATTGATCCAACTAGGACTGAGTTTACGACCCAGTCATTTCACCCAGCCTAGCATCAAGGATTATTTAAGAGGTTTACGACCCGGCCATTTCACCTCAAAAACATTTTCATATTGATGCCCAACGTCTAGCCCATATGCAATTCATAGGCATGCCGCCAAACCTAGAACTCTAAAAATTGAATAACATACTAGGCACACAATATATTTATACTTCTCATTATCAATTTCTTTATCATTGTTACATAATTAAGCTAGGCACATTGCCTTACTTTCTCATCTTTTCCTCACTTTTCTCATTTATATCAATATCAATTCGATACATTATGTTTCCACATAACTCATCACATTATGCCACATTTCTTTTCATTCACAACTCATTACTCAATTACCTTGTGTATTTCAACATAATTCACAATTAACAAATCATAACATGTTACTCATGCATCAACAATGTAGTAATTAACTTAACACATTTTCCAACCAGATGTGTTAAGTCCCAATGTCATGTAAATATAAGAAATGTATTCAAAGTTTGTACTTACCTCTAAAGTAAAAAATACCATTTTCAATCTCCTCTTCCAAGATATCTCCCAACACTTGGATTGGGTATCTCAAGTCTCTTCCAAGCCTAAACCAAATGTGATTATAAATAATCACTTAGTAATACACAAAGGAAATTGAGGAAAAGAACTATCTAGGGCAAACTCTACACATGACACGCTCAACAACATGAACGTGTCCATGACCGTGCCCAAAATGCACAACACACAAGCTTTGACATGCTCAGTGACATGGGCGTGTCACTGCACATGTCAATTCGCCAACAACACAGTAGCTATGAAACGCTCAGTGACATGGGTGTGTCACTTCACGTGTCAATTCTACAACAACACAGTAGCTGTAACACGCTCAGTGACATGGGTGTGTCACTGGTCGTGTCAATTCTATAACAACACAGTAGATATGACATGTTCAGTGACATGGGCGTGTCACCAACAGTGAAAACAGAACCATTGACACTCCCAAAGGCATGGTCGTGTCACTGAGCATGTCAGACCAAAAACTTGATATCGACACAAAAATGCCACATCCAACTATTATCTTTCATTAACCTTTTTAACTTCATGCAAACTCAACCAAAACCGTCATTTTATCGCATAATACTTGTGTAAACATCAAAACCACTCTAATACAACAAAAATATACAACCACAACCAAGACTTCTCAACTCAAAAGTCACACAACCCAAAACTCTTATTATCTTCACCAAACTTAACCTTTTTATTCAATCCAACCCCAAACTTCAAAGTTAACTAGATAAAAGAACTGCAAACATACCAAAATCAACCATTAATGCAACTACACCAAACATCCAATAAACTCATACAAACTTCCAAAGGAAATCAAAGAAACAAGTTGGATCTTACCAAATATGAAGAAAATCCTTAAAATTCCAACTTGATCACTTGAAATCCTTCAATTATTTGAGTTAGCAAGAAGTAAAATCCCTTTTCCCTTTGATGGAGATGATGGTCAGCTACCAAGGAGGAAGAAGCAGAAGATGAAGATAGAAATGGTCAACAACTCCACTAAACTCAAAATTCTCTTTAAAACCACACAATTGCCTCTTTTAATCTCCACCAAGTAATATATTATTATAATAATTAATTCCAAATATGTCATCTTCCACTATCATTAATTAATATATAAATAATTAAAATATTTTTTGACCTAATAAGATATTGACTTGTATATATTATATATATCTACATATATACATTATATAAACTTCACCTTTTTCACTTAATAAAATATATACACTTTTAAATCGTTTAATAAATTTTCAAAATTAATATTTATTTCAAAATTTTTGGGATATTACAATTCTCCCCCTCTACAAAAAAATTTCATCCTCGAAATTACCTACTCTCAAGTCTGGAACAACTGGGGATACTGATCCCGCATCATTTGCTCACTCTCCCACATTGCTTCTTCCATAGCATGATTCTTCCAAAGAACTTTCACAAGTGGCACTTTCTTATTTCTCAACTCCTTCACTTCACATGCCAAAATAGCCACTAGTTCTTCTTCATAAGTCAGATCTGGACTCACCTCAATAGACTCCACTGACAAAATATGAGATGGGTATGACTTGTATCTCCGAATCATAGAGACATGTAAGACATTGTGAATTCGATCCAACTCAGCAGGCAAAGCTGGTCTATAAGCCACTGGTCTAACTCTCTCTAGTACCTCATAAGGTCCTATGAAATGAGGACTCAACTTCCCCTTGCAGCCAAGCCTCAAAATTTTTTTCTAAGGAGACACTTTCAAAAATACTTTATCTCCTACACTGAACTCTATGTCTCTTCTTTTAAAATCTAAATATGATTTCTGTCGTTCTGAGGCTACTTTCAGGCAATTCCTAATCACCTTTACTTTCTCTTCTATTTCCTTAATCAAATCAGGACCAATCAACTTACCTTCTCCAACCTCATCCCAACATAGATGTGTCCTGCATCTTCTACCATACAATGCCTCATAAGGTGCCATTTTAATATTGGATTGATGACTGTTGTTATAAGCAAACTCAATCAGTGGTAAGAATCTGTCCCAGCTCCCAGAGAAATCAATGATACAACTCCTCAACATGTCCTCTAAAATCTGTATCACTCTCTCTGACTGCCCATCTGTCTGAGGATGGAAAGCAATGCTAAAGTGTAACCAAGAACCAAAAGCATCCTGCAAACTCTTCCAAAACCTCGAAGTAAACTGGGGATCTCGATCCGACACCAAAAAAAATTGGGACTCTATGCAACCTCACTATCTCACTGATATACAGCTCAGCCAATCTCTCAAGAGAATAATCCATCCGAACTAAAAGAAAATGAGTTGTCTTAGTCATCCAATAAACAATCACCCAGATTGCATCATGCTTCTTCTGAGTCAAAGGCAATCCAGTTACAAAATTCATCGTTACTCGCTCCCATTTCCACTTGGCACTGTTAATGGCTGAAGTAATCCTGAAGGAACTTGGTGTTCAGCCTTCACTCTCTGACAAGCGAGATATCTGGATACAAACTCTGCTATATCCCTCTTCATACCTAGCTACCAATAATATTATTTTAAATCCTGATACATCTTAGTACTCCCAGGGTGCATAGCATAAGTTGACTGGTGTGCTTCCTCCAAAATTACCTTTTTCAGTCTTGCATCATTAGGAACACACAACCTATCTCTATACCACAAACTGCCATCACTTCTCACATCAAAGTCTCGACTTTCCCCCTTTTTTTCAATCCAATATAGTTTTTTGGATTTTCTCATCTGCCAATTGAGTCTCCCTAATCTGATCTAATAACACCGGCCTCAATTGGAACTAAGCCATTAATGCACCATCATCACAAGACTCAAATCTGGCATGCAATCTCAACTCAACAAGCAACAAGAGCAAATAAGCAGTCAAACCTGCCAAAGACTTCCGACTCAAGGCATCAGCAACAACATTTGTCTTACCAGGATGATAATCAATTAAATAGTTATAGTCTTTAATCAATTCTAACCACCGTCTCTATCGAAGATTCAGCTCTCTCTGAACACCCAGATATTTCAGACTTTTATGATCTATATAAATGAAACACTTCTCCCCATGCAAATAATGTCACCAAATCTTCAAAGCAAAAATATGGCTGCTAACTCCAAATCACGCGTCGGGTAATTCATGTCATGCGGCTTCAATTGTCGAGAGGCATAAGCAATAACTCTACCCTCCAGCATCAAAACACAACCTAAACCATTATGTGAAGCATCACTGTATATCACATATGGTTTACCTTCCACAGGCAGGGTAAGAACAGGAGCCTGAGTCAACATCTCCTTTAGCTGCTCAAAGCTCGCCTGGCACCGATCTGTCCACATGAATCTCACTCCTTTCCAAAGTAATATGGTGAGTGGTGTAGCTATCATAGAAAAACCTTTCACAAACCATCGATAATAGCCTTCCAAACCTAGAAAACTTCTAACTTCTATCACAGTTTTTGGTGGACTCCAATTCAAAATAGATTCAACTTTACTCGGATCAACTCTAATACCCTCTGCTAAAATTACATGATCGAGAAAAGCTACCTGATAGAGCCAGAACTCACATTTAGACAGCTTAGCATATGACTGCTTCTCTCTCAAAGTCTGCAATACAATCCGCAAATGCTTGTCAAGATCCTCCTTATTACGTGAATACACCAAAATATCATCAATAAAAACTAATACAAATTAATCTAGATAGGGTCTGAATACCCTGTTCATCAAATCCACAAATCCTGCTGGTGCATTTGTCAACCCAAAAGGCATCACCAAAAACTCATAATGCCCATACCTCATGCAGAAAGCTGTCTTAGGTACACCTACACCTTTGACTCTCAACTGATGGTACCCTGATCTCAAATCAATCTTAGAGAATACCGCTGCTCCTTTCAACTGATCAAAGAGATCATCTATCCTAGGCAAAGGATACTTATTTTTGATGGTCACTTTATTCAACTGCCAATAATCAATTCACAATCTTAAAGTACCATCCTTCTTCTTCACAAACAAAATGGGCGCTCCCCACGGAGACACACTAGGGCTTAACGAACCCTTTATCCAACAGCTCCTACAATTGCGCCTTCAACTCTCTCAACTCAGCAGATGACATTCTATAAGAAGTAACAGAGATGGGAGTGGTACCAGGCAACAAATCGATACCAAACTCAACCTCTCTCTTAAGGGGTATCCCTGGCAACTCCTTAGGAAAAACATCTAGAAACTCAACAACTGTGGGTGTATTGTCTAGCTGGGAACTAACTACTCTGGTATCTACAACATGAGCAAGATAAGCTTCACGTTCTTTCCAAATCATCCTCTTAGCTGAAACAGCTAAAACAAACAAGGATGAAAGATGTCTTTGCTCACTAGATACCATAACACTTCTACCATCACAGGTTCTCAGAGTAACACACTTCTTCTGACAGTCTACTACAACACCATACTTAGATAACCAATCCATGCCTAAAATTAAATCATACTCCTTGAAAGACATCTCAATCAAATCACCCAAGAACTCCTCATCCTGAACCACAACCAGATTATTACGGTGCACCTTGCAAACTACAACACTATGCCCTAAAGGATTTGTCACCAAAACATCAAATCCTAGGGATTCTGAATGCAAATTAGTCACAGGCAAGATATATGCACTAATGTATTAATGAGTTGATCTAGGATCTATCAAAGCAAGAATTGAAGTACCAAATAAAGAAAATGTACCAACAATAACAGCTGAAGCATCTGGTTGTTTCTACATCACATAAACCCGCTGTGATGGCCCTGCCTCATCTAGTCTACTACCTCCGAATGTAGAACCTCCTCTCTGACTAGACCATGTCTGACCTCCTCTGCTAGAACCTCTGCCACCACAGCCTCCTCTAACACTGGGTAGAGAAGCTGCAGAATCAGTCTGTCTATCCTCTAGTGGCTTTGGACAATCTCTGATAAAGTGATCGGGTGACCCACATTATAACACACTCCCGAAGCATCTCTCCACCAACAGACACCTCCATGTGCTTTACCACAATGAACAAAAGTAGGTGGAGTATGCCTCTGAGCCACTGGGGTCAGTGCACTAGCTACTGAAACTGTAAGTCTCTATCTCTACCTCTGCTACTGTACTAACCTACCAGGCTGCCTCTGGCTCCTACCGAACCTCAGAAAATATCCTCCTCGGCCTCTCTTCACAGATGAAATCCTACCTCACTCTGAGGTCTCCTAGCTCTGGTCTCCTTATCTATAGTAACTGTTACAATACCCTGTGCTCTCTCAACACTCCTGGCAATGCAACCAACTGGGAAAAATTTTGATATTGGGAGCCTACGATAATGCACATGATAGAGGGTCTCAACCCCTCCTCAAATCTCTAACACTGTCCTATCTCATCCGAAATAATCTCACCAGCATATTGACTCAACCGGGTGAACTCTATCTCATACTCTGATACAATCCTGGTATCCTGCTTCAAACTCAAAAACTCTATCTTCTTAGCATCTTTATACTCCCTCGGAGTATACTTCTGCTCAAACTCTCGCAGAAAATCATTATAAGTCAAGGTTGGTGGATCATCCAAGGCATGTGGAACCATCTTCCACCAATCATATGCATCCCTCTACAAAAGAGATGTAGCATAATCAAACTTTTCTTTAGGAGTAGCTTGCAACTGGATGAATACTCTCTGGACTCTATCTAGCCACTACTCAACTACTGCAGGGTCTGTAGTACCCATAAAGTCCTCAGCTCCAAACTTCCTCAACTTGTCATATTGCCTCGCCGGTACTTGTGGCTACCGTTGCGGTAGTGCCGGTTGCTGAATTGGAGTCTGCCTCAATAACTCTACCAAATGCTGTACCCAACTCGGAGGAATCTCATCAACTGCTGGTCTCTCTGGCACAGGAGCAGGTACCCCTCTAGCTATCTCAACTCTAGCTCCATCTCAACACTACTCTCAATAAACTGACGTGTCTGAGATGCCATAACAATCTAAATCTACAAACATAGCAGAAATAGCTACATCAGAGATCAGAAACTGCCAGTGCCAATGCATGTATCTTATTTAAAAACCAGATTTAAAAATCGCAATTTTTTTTTCTTACAACCCACCTAGGTTGAGAACCTCAAACCTAGGCTCTGATACCAAAACCAATGTAACACCCTTATACCCAATATACACACACTACATATACCCAACATATGTAATATATGTATAGAGGATACAAGAATGTCACAACCATTTTACACAAACCAAATCATCATTTATAAAATCTGTATAATCTTAAAACATTCAACTCATATCATACAAATAATAGTTGAGATATTACTTGATAAAACATATATATAACTTCATTTTCAAAGGTTTATCCAAAATATTTTCGATAGTTTGCGAAAAATACATATTTATATAATCAAAATCAATATGTACAAAAATAAAAAATATATACATGCTGGCAGTTCGTCTCTGATCTTGATGTCCCAATCAACGCCGGTCACAAGATCTCAAGCCTAAACTCAACTCGGTCTAGACGAACTCTCCGGGTCAACCGGATCTACCCTGCCACATGAGCGATGAACCACAATCGCACTAAGCCAGAAGCTTAGTAGTACAAACTTTGATAACAATGTAATTCAAATGCAATGCCAATGCACAATACATAAGAATATCACATATCACAACATTATATCATCATACCTTGATAAATTGCTCAGTTGTTCCACAATTCATAATTCACATAAAAGCAAAGACAAGCATGGGCCCAAACAGAAATCTAATATGCCATTCAAATTTAAGAGTTATTGCTTTGGTCTATAATGACACCTTGTGTCTAGCCCCATAGGCAATATATCCATGGATTAATCCAATTAGGACTGAGTTTATGACCCTGTCATTTCACCCAGCCTTGCTTCAAGGATTTGTTTAAGAGGTTTACGACCCAGTCATTTCACCTCAAAAACATATTCATATTGACGCCCAGCGTCTAGCCCATAGGCAATTCATAGGCATGCTGCCAAATTTAGAACTCTAAAAATTGAATAACATACTAGGCACACAATATATTTATACTTCTCATTATCAATTTCTTTATCATTATTACATAATTAAGCTAGGCACATTGCCTTACTTTCTCATCTTTTCCTCACTTTTCTCATTTATATCAATATCAATTTGATACATTATGTTTCCACATAACTCATCACATTATGCCACATTTCTTTTCATTTACAACTCATTACTTAATTACCTTGTGTATTTCAACATAATTCACAATGTACAAATCATAGAATGTTACTCATGCATCAACAATGTAGTAAGTAACTTAACACATTTTCCAACCAAATGTGTTAAGTCCCAATGTCATGTAAATATAAGCAATGTATTCAAAGTTTGTACTTACCTCTAAAGCAACAAATACCACTTTCAATCTCCTCTTCCAAGATATATCTCAACACTTGGATTGAGTATCTCAAGTCTTTTCCAAGCCTAAACCAAATGCGATTATAAATAATCACTTAGTTATACACAAAGAAAATTGAGGAAAAGAACTATATAGGGTAAACTCTACATATGACACACTCAACAACACGGGCGTCTCCTTGAACGTGCCCTAAACTCACAACACAGAAGCTTTGACATGCTCAGTGGCATGGGCATGTCACTGCGTGTATCAATTCGCCAACAACATAGTAGCTATGACATGCTTAGTAATATTGGCATGTCACTGCACGTGTCAATTCTCCAACAACACAGTAGCTATGATACTCTCAGTGACATGGGCGTGTCACTACACGTGTCAATTCTACAATAACACAGTAGCTATGACACACTCAGTGACATGGGGATGTCACTGGTCGTGTCAGCAACACTGAAAACAAAACCATTGACACGCCCAAAGGCATGGCTGTGTCACCTAGTGTGTCAGGCCAAAAACCTGATATCGACATAAAAATGCAACATCCAACTATTATCTTTCATTAACCTTTTTAGCTCCATACAAACTCAACCAAAACCATCATTTTATCACATAATACTTGTGTAAACATCAAAACCACTCAAATACAACAAAAATATACAACCACAACCAAGACTTCTCAACTCAAAAGTCACACAACCAAAACTCTTATTCTCTTCACCAAACTTAACCTTTTTCTTCAATCCAACCCCAAACTTCAAAGTTAACTAGATAAAAGAACTTCAAACATACCAAAATCAACCATTAATGTAACTACACTAAACATCCAATAAACTCATCCAAACTTTCAAAGGAAAAAAAAGAAACAAGTTGGAAACTTACCAAATATGAAGAAAATCCTTAAAACTCCAACTTGATCGCTTGAAATCCTTCAATTATTTGAGTTAGCAAGAAGCAAAATCCCTTTTCCCTTTAATGGAGATGATGGTCGGCTACCAAGGAGGAAGAAGAAGAAGAAGAAGATAGAAATGGTAAAAAACTTCACTAAACTCAAAATTCTCTTTAAAACCACATAATTCCCTCTTTTAATCTCCACCAAGCAATATATTATTATAATAATTAATCCCAAATATGTCATCTTCTACTATCATTAATTAATACGTAAATAATTAAAATATCTTTTGACCTAATAAGATATTGACTTGTATATATTGTATATATCTACATATATACATCACATACACATCTCCTTTTTCACTTAATAAAATATATACACTTTTAAATCCTTTAATAAATTTTCAAAATTAATATTTATTTTAAAATTTTTGGGATATTAAACTCTGAGCTTCTCTCCCCGCTTATAACTATTGCCACATCATATACCAGTTTAAGTGCCAATGCATATGCATGTATTAAAACTCAAATCATTTTTTTTAAATTCTCCTTCCTATTTCAAAACTCACTTAGGTCAAAAACTTCAAACCTAGGCTCTGATATCAAAATAAATGTAACACTCTTGTACCTTATATATGTACAAGATATACATCCCATATATGTAAAATATGTATATAGAATGTAAGAATGTCACAGTTTTTATCATGTAAAAATTCCCATAATTATAAGAAAAACACTTTAAACCTTACAATAAATACTTTAATAATTAATTTTCCACATACACAAGTAATTTAAGTACTAAAATACAAAATTTAAGAAAAATCTCTGAAAAAAAATGTGCCTGAGTTTTGTTTGTAAATATGACATTCTCTAAAAACACAATTCAACCTGTGATAAGAATTTTGCACTCCCAAATATATCATCCATTTTGCAAAATTCTTATCGCAGGTTGATTTGTGTTTTTAGAGAATATTAGATTTATAAACAAAACTTTGACAAATTTTTCCCATAGATTTTTCTTAAATTTTGTATTTTAGTACTTAAATTACTTTTGTATGTGGACAATTAATTATTAAAGTATTTATTGTAAGTTTTAAAGTGTTTTTCTTAAAATTATAGGAATTTTTACAGGATGGAAACTGTGACATTCTTACATTCTATATATGTATTTTACATATATGGGGTATATGTATTATATTTTAGTACTTAAATTACTTTTGTATCATACATTCTTACATTCTATATATGTATTTTCCTTAAATTTTGTATTTTAGTACTTAAATTACTTTGGTATGTGGACAATTAATTATTAAAGTATTAATTGTAAGGTTTAAAGTGTTTTTCTTACAATTATGGGAATTTTTACAGGATGGAAACTGTGACATTCTTACATTCTATATATGTATTTTACTGTAGATGAATAATACCTTGTCGGGAGGAGGGGTACTATTTGCTTTATTATAGAGACTTGTGGATGAACAGTTCTTCTAACTTTACTGTTAGTTTTCTCTGCTAAATACTATAGATAAAAAATATTTGTCAGTGGGCACCAATTTTATTGACTTTACATAAATTGAAGGAATAAGGCTCCTTCTGCCTTTAATTTTCTAACGAGCTTGTGTCAAAATTGAAATTTTTATTTTTATTTTTATTTTCTTTTTTCTCTTTCTCTTTTTCATTATTTTTCTTTACATTTTCTTTTTTCTATTTTTCTTTATTTTTTTACTTTTTATCTTTATTGGAGACAGAATATCATAACAATCATCTTTATTGCTAGAGCAATAATCTGAGCCTGAGTCAGATGATTTATCAGTGGAAGATGATGTCATGGATGATGCAGAAGAGGAGTTAGAAGAGGAAGGTGATTTTCTTTTTCTGGATTGGGCTTTAGATTATTTAGAATGGACTTTATAAGAGATCTTATTCATTTAAAAGATAAAATGTTGAATTACTGAGTAACCTTAGGTGTAAAAAATTTAGTGATTTTCACTTTTATAAAATAACTTTTTAAACTAGGATTATTCTTAGGGAAGATTCCAACCAGACTTTCTAGAAGGAAAAGTTCTTAGCAGGATTGCCCTTCTTCCTAGGAGAAAAGGTTAGAAATCATATAAAATAAGAATATGAAAACCCTATTCCTTATAACAATCTGATTTAAGGTCAATTGGTTAGTATAGTTCAGAAAGAAGGTCTAAAACTCTGTCAAGACATAAAACTTTAAAAGTCACTAAAATTCAAAATGAGAAAGACTAAACAAGAATAGGGTTCATTCTATAAATAATTTGAATATAACATAGCTCAGAATTATAAAGAATATAATGGACAATGTTCTACAAGGTATAAAAACCATATAAAATATAAAAGGAATTATAAAAAATAATATAATAAAGAAGATTACTATAAGAAATATAAACCTTATAAATCTAGAAAACCTAATAATAAAAAATTCTTTTAAAAGAAAGATAAGCAATTTAAATCATATAAAGATTTAGAATGTTATAATTGTGGTAAAAAGGATATACTTCTAGATTTTGTAGGTTTAAAAAAAATTACATGAACTAGAATTAGAAGAATCTGTATTAAATAAAATTCATGAATTATATTTAGAATAATCAGATTCTGAAGAAATAAATTAAATAGATGATATAGATTCGGAAACTAGTTCTGAAACTAGTAGTAAATCAATAAATGTTATGACTAAAGAATAAGAATCCATCTTGGAAGTAATAAAATATATAAATGATCTTAAAATTTAAGAAAAATTCTTAAATAAATTAGTGAAAGATTCTAATGAAAAACCTAAAAATTCAGTATTACCTAGTACAAGTAAACAATTTAACTTCAATTTTAAATAAAAATAAAATAATAAAAAATATGAGGAGTTGTATACAGAGCCTTTCATCTTTAGTGATAATAGTAGATAGATATAAAACTGTTTTCATAGTTAAATTTTTGAATTATAAATATAGTAGTGAATATTGTTGACTAGGATTTGGATAGGCAGTAAGTCTCATTTCAGCCAATGGTTAGGCATTTAGGGCAGTAAGTCAGTGGTTGCCTCTAAAATCAACAAAAAATACTTTGAAATCTATTTTTAAATATTTAAAAATGGATACATTTTTATGTAATTCTGCTAGTACAACTAAATCTAATAGCTCTGAGTCATTAGAAATTAAAAGAATCCTAAATAGAAATGAAGTAATTTTGGAAGATTTTAATAAAGCAATAGATAATTGGGTAATACCAAAAGTAGATAAAGAATAAATTTATAAAATTCCTAAATTCAATATATTTAAAAAAGATTATATAATTAAAGTAAAAGAAAAAGATCTATAGTTAAGTAAGCCTTTTGAGAAGATCACATTATTATCTCCATAATCAATAAAACATCATAAAAGTAAAAAGTATAAATACATACATATAGGACTTGTACAAATTGGTATAAAACCCTTAACCAGAGAAAATTTAAATGCTAGTATTCTAGCAGTTGTTAGAGATGCTAAATTCATAAATTTCAACGATTCTGTTTTAGGAACAATAGAGACTAGTTTAAGCAGTGGCCCTATTTCCTTTGATTATTTTCCTAGTATCACAATATCTTTAAGTGTCCCTAATATATTAAAAAGTATTATATTAGAAATTAAAACTCATAATTATAAAAATGTTAGAAGGATCCATTCCTATAGCATTAATGTATAAAATATATTATAAAGCCATTGTTTCAGCTTTTGCAACAAAATACATAATAAAACCTAAAATAGGAGAAACTAGATTTTTTCAAACAGACCTTAGTAAAGCTAATACAATAATTCCTAAAACTATTTAATGGAAAGACATCAGTCTTCCGATGAATGGATTTTGAAAAATGATGTTCGTCCTCCAGAACCTGAAAAAATAATAAAACCTAATTTAGAACTTAATAAAATTAAACAATATGAAGATGGTAAAGTTAAATTAAAATTCAGTAGACATAGTATAAGTAGTAGGTATTTTGATTCCTCTTCTTCTACTTCAATAGTGGATATAGAAAGAGCTTCACAATTAGCTTCTGTAATATATGCTTCATATAAAGAAAAGGAACCTAAACCTATCTTGCAAACAGTAGTAAAGCCTAGGTATTCTACATCAGATATACCTAAAACAAATAGTAAATTAAAAGGTGCAGATTACAATACAACTGTACGACATCTTTTTTATAACCCTACAGGAAATATGAACCCTATAGAATCAAACCCTAATTATAATCAAGAATAACATAGAGAATAGTCTCTTTCTCTACCTATGTCACCTACAACTTCTTTTGTAATAGAAAATGTAGCAAACATAGATAAAGAATTAAATGTAATCAATATAGAATTCATATTCAGTAAAGATAAATTAGATAAAGAATTAACTTTAATAAAAAATATAGACAAATTAAAAGAAGTAACTAATATATTAAATGATTTTAACTCTATAAAAAATGAATATATTAATTTTTTAAAATAATATAAATTTAATATGAAATTCTTTGATTAGTTTAAAAGAATTTATAAAGAAAAAAATAAAAAGATTTATGAAAAAACCACTAAGAATAAACCCAAAAATAATTATGACATATACATAAATTCTTAAGATACACCCATAAATCTATCCCATAAATTTATAAGCCCTATAACTGCTAGAAATAAAGAAATAGATTGGAAAGTAAAAGATAAAATTATACAAAGTGAGCACCCACCTAAAATTGCTAGTGTATTTATGTATGGAGAAAAATGAAATAAAAATTACACCATTTAAAACAGTAGCAGATGATGATCCAAATTGGAAAATATTAGAACAAAATAATTTTAGTAACGCATATCTATATAGTATAGGACAATAGTTAAATAGGATAGAAAATTCTATTAGAGATAAAAAAAATAGTAAAATCTAAAAAACCAATTTCAGATAGAAAATTAAAAACTCATGCCTTCAAACCCTTTGAAGTATCTAAAAAAGGTCAACAAGAAGTCAAATCTAAGGATTCTGACTTTGTAAAAGCTATTAAAGATCAATTAAGTAAAATTGATTCAACTCCTGAGTCAAAACAAGTTGTTCAAGAAACACATCAATCTAAAACTTCTAAAACTATCGGTATATGAACTCAAGATCAAGATTTAGAATCAGTTGAGGATTCTCAGTTTGAAACTAAAGATCATGAATCTTTTAGTAAAGATATAAATCCATAAATAAATCGTATAACACACCTTCAATTTACAGTACCTAGAATGTCTGCTCCAAACCTAAGAATTATAGATAGACCAGATATCCTATCACAATATAAATATAATTCTTCTTCAGTTTATGAATAGAATATTGATAGCCTGTCAAAATATAATATTCTGAGTCTTCTACAATAGATGATAATGACTATCAATACTTATAGAATTCAAACTGATACATCAGATAGAACTATAGCATAATTAATTATAGCTAGCTTTATAGATCAATTAAAAGGTTGATGGGATAATCATCTCACTGATGAGCAACATTTAGAAATATTAAATACTATAAAAACTTATGATGATGGAACCCCTATATTAAATGAATATAGTGATACTATTCAATGATGTAGTGGCAACACTGATACTGACTATATCACTTCATTTTCTAGGAGATCCTACTCATTTAAAAGATAAAAATGTTGAATTACTAAGTAATCTCAGGTATAAAAAAACTTAGTGGCATAAAAAAACTTAGTGATTTTCAGTTTTATAAAATAACTTTTTAACTAGGATTATGCTTAGGGAAGATTCTAACCAGGCTTTCTGGAAGGAAAAGTTCTTAGCAAGATTGTCATTCTTCCTAGGAGAAAAGGTTAGAAATCATATAAAATAGGAATATGGAAACTTTATTCCTTATAACAATATGACTTATGGTCAATTGGTTAGCATAGTTCAGAAAGAAGGTCTAAAATTCTATCAAGACGTAAAACTTCAAAAGTCACTAAAATTTGAAATGAGAAAGTCTAAATAGGAATTAGGCTCATTTTGTAAACAATTTGATTATAGTATAGGTCAAAATTATAAATACTGTAATGGACAATGTTCTACATAGTATAAAAAACCATATAAAAAATATAAAAGAAATTATAAAAGAAAATATAATAAAGAAGATTACTACAAGCAACAGAAAGCTTATAAATCTAGAAAAGTTAATAATAAAAAATTCTTTAAAAAGAAAGATAAGCAATTTAAATCATATAATGATTTAGAATGTTATAATTGTAGTAAAAAGGACATACTTCTAGATTTTGTAGGTTTAACAAAAAAATTACAAGAATCAGAATTAGAAGAATCTGTATTAAATAAAATTCATAAATTATATTTAGAATATTCATATTCTGAAGATTATTTAGATTATGAAGAAATAAATTAAATAGATGATATAGGTTCAGAAACTAGTAGTAAATCAATAAATGTTTTGACTCAAGAACAATAATCTATCTTGAAAGTAATAAAATATATAAATGATATTAAAATCCAAAAAAATTCTTAAATAAATTATTAGAAGATTCTAATAAAAAAACCTAAATATTTATTATTACCTAGTACAAGTAAACAAATATATGACTTAACTTCAATTTTAAATAAAAATAAAACTATAAAAATAAATAACAATAAATGATTTACAAAAAAGAAATGAAGGAAATAAAATTAAAATTAAAGAATTAAGAATTAAACAACAAAATGATTCTGAATTAATAAACATCTTTATTAAATTTTACTTCTTCTGAAGAAGAAGAAGAAAAAGAAGAAGAAAATATTGAACAAAAAACTAATAAAGAAGAAATTAATAATAATAATGAAATTAGCATATTAAGTAAAGATAAAATTTCTGATAATATAATTTTTATGTTAGAGAAAAATTATATAAAGAAAATATTTAATAAAAATAAAAATTTAAAATTTTTAATAATTATAATATAGAAACTATAGCTTTATTTGATACAAGAGTAAATTTGAACTGTATTAAATCTAGCTTAGTTCCTAAAAGATTTTGGCGGAAAACAAATAAAAAATTGTCAACTGCTAATAAATCTAAATTAAATATTTTTAATAAAACAGAAGCTTCAATAATTAATAAAAATTTAGAACTAAAAAATATATTTATTTTGGCTAATAAAATTCATCATATTGTGATCATAGAAACCGAATTAGGTAGATGGCTCCTTTCATTTTTTGATAAGAGAGAGCTCGAAAGGGGACTGGCTTGGCAGTAATGATATGGTGGACTACTTATGAATCAATAGGAGCATACAACTCAAACTCAACTAAGCCTTCTCCATGTTAGGAGCATCCTTTGCGCCGGGGAGGGGGGATTGTTTGGCTTATCATCGGCAGTCTGCTCAAAGTTCCAAACTCAACAGTGGAAACTAAATAAGAGGATTGCGCTCGCTCCATTTATGAATCTAATTACACCACATTTTGTAAAAGATGATAAAATATGATAATATAAGTTTTAAAATAAAGAATCAAAAAAATATTTTGCATTAATAGAAAAACCTAAAAAGAAAAATCTAAATTTACTTAAAACTCATTCAATTCATGAACTACAAATAAATGTATTAATAAAAGCAAAATCTGAACAACTTTATAATTTTAAAATAATTTTCATTTACAATAAATAAATAAAGTATTAAAAACTAAATTTATGCAAGATAAAGTTAATAAATTAAAACTTCCAATTGAAAATGAATTATGTGCTATATTCTAAATGCATTTTAGAATAGAAAGCAACATATGGTTTATTTACCTTATGAAATAGGCTTTGATGAAAAGTCTATTATAACTAAAGCCCGACTCATTTAAATGGTGCCTGATATGATTGAATTTAATTACTAAATCTAGAAGTCCATGGTCTTGTGCAGTATTTTATGTCAACAAGGCCTCTGAAATAGAAGAGGAACCCCTAGATTAGTAATAAATTATAAACTTTTAACTAAAGCATTAAAATGAATTAGATATCCTATTCCAAATAAAAAAGACTTATTAGAAAGACTATATAAAGCAAATATTTTTAGTAAATTTGATATGAAATATGATTTTTGGCAAATTTAGTTTAATCCTAAAGATAGGTATAAGACTGCATTTACGGTTCCATTTGGATAGTATAAATGGAATGTTATGCCTTTTGGTTTAAAGAATGCACCATCTGAATTTTAGAGAGTAATGAATGATATATTTAACCCATATACTAAATTTTATATAGTATACATTGATGATTTATTAATATATTCTAAAACCCTAGATGATCATTTTAAACACCTAAAAATATTTTTTGTGGTGGTAAAGATGAATGGTTTAGTACTTAGTAAAACTAAAATGTCATTGTTCCAAACTAAGATTAGATTCTGAAAATATTATATAGAACAAGGTATTTTAGAACCTATAGAAAGAAACTTAGCCTTTAGTGATAAGTTTTCTAATCAAATTCCAGATAAATCCCAACTACATATATTTTTTGGATATTTAAATTATGTTATAGAATTCTATCCAAACCTGAATAGAGTTATAAAACCACTACATGATAGGCTTAGGAGTTGAGACTGATGCTTCAGATATAGGATATGGTAGGATATTAAAATAAATAAAAGAGGGTAGAGAAACCATAGTCTAATTTTACTCATGACATTGGAGCCCAACCCAATCAAATTATTCTACTATTAAAAAAGGGATTTTGAGTATTATTTTATGTATTTCAAAATTTCAATATGATCTTTTAAATAAAAAATTCTTACTTCATATTGATTGTAAAAGTGCTAAAGATGTTTTTTAAAAGAATGTTAAAAACCTTGTCTCAAAATAAATATTTGTTAGATGGCAATCAATTTTGAGTATTTTTTATTTTGATATAGAAGTTATTAAAAGAGAAAATAATAGTCCACTTGACTTCCTTGATCGTGAATTCCTTCACAGGAATAATGGGGAATAAGAAGAAGAAAGCAGCTAATAAAGCTAAAAAAAACCTTAAAACCAGAAAATAGCTCATCTCTTAAAGCCATGTCTGATCATTTAGATAAAATTACTAAAGATAGAACTAAAGCCATAAAACCTTGTGCCCAAGTGGTTGAAGAGGACAATAAAGCCCAAATGGAAAAATGGGTCTCTTAATTAGCCCATTCTCCATAAGTTATTAAAGCTCTTTCAAAAATGGATTTTGAACCTCCAAATATCCCAGGTAGTGATGCTCTTATCTCATTTTTAAAACAAGAGATATGAGAGACTTTAAAATCTAAAACTCTATCTTAAAATATTTCAAAAATTGAGTTAGAAGTTTCAAATCCTTCAACTCAAATTGTTTCATCAAATTTTCCATTAAAGCATCCTAAATTTGAATGGTTTACTAAAACATTTTTTAGTACATAATTAATTATTGAAAATGGACCTGCTCGGCAGAATTCGTGGAAAATTATTGAATCTTTATTTCCTAAAAATTGGTTTTTTAAACCAAATAATTTGTCAAAACATCAAGAATATTATTTAAATATTCTAGAGGATTCTGGTTCTATTTATTTAAAGTACAATTATAACTGGAAGGATAAAACTATCATAGCTTATTCCTCCTTTAAAATAAAGAAAATTCTTAATCCTTTTGAATGGGGAAAACCTTTGCATATTCCTTTGCAATTTAAAACCTTTCCCCAAAGTCCTATCTGTCCTTCTTATAATTATTGGGATTTTATGGAAGCCTGGACCAAAGCGTTATTTTTTTAAAATCCTGGCCAAACTTATTCCTAGCTCATATATTTCGATACTAATATTAAAACTAATAACATTCCCATTTGGTTTGTTGACTGGTGGTATTACTGTGATAATAAAGATAGAATATTACCACAAGACATACTGCTAGCCTTTTAGTACTTTAAAGCCCATTTCAATCCAAGTCCATATGAGAAGAAATTTCCTCCTCTTCTTCTCTTTTGTATGATTTTCTATATACCTTGGGTATACCAGTGGTATTTTGATACTGCAATACAATCAGGTACTAATAAATCCATGGTATTAAGAAAAACTAAATCAAATTGTGGACTACCTTTCGCAATTCTACCTATGAGCATACAATAAAGCAGTGGCTACTAAAGAAAAATCATGGTGGCTTTGACCCAAAGATATCTGTTTCGTTTGGAGCCTAGAGAGCCCAAAATTTAGCCCTTCTTACAGCTGCAAAGACTATAGAAGATTATAAAGCCTTGATGCAACAGATGGTTGAATATCTTCCTTCAACCTCTGAGCCCATAAAGCCCAGTAAGACTAGCTCTGATGGATCATCCAATAAAGTCCATTCAAAAATATCTAAAGCCCAGTCCAAAAGAAGAAAATCACCTTCCTCTTCTGACTCCTCTTCAACATCATCCATGATAACATCTTCCATTGATAAATCATCTGACTCAGGATTAGATTATTGCCTAGTAATGAGGATGGTTGCTATGGTATTATGTCTCCAATAAAGATAAAAAGTAAAAAAGAAAAAATAAAGAAAAAAGAAAAAGAGAAAAAAGAAAAATAAAAATAAAAATAAAAAGTCTAATTCTGACACAAATTCATCAGAAAATTAAAGATAGAAGGAACCTTATTCCTTCAATTTCTGTAAAGTCAATAAAATTGGTGCATGCTGACAAAATACTATTTATCTATAGTATTTTTCAGAGGAAACCAACAGTAAAGTTAGAAGAACTATTCATCTACAGTTGTCCACAGTAAAATAAATAGTACCAGCAGTTTTATATAAGTATTTGTATAATCTATATATTAAATTATCATAAATAAAATTATATATTTTTTATATATTCTTTCTTTCTATTTGTTTAAATTTCCTTTAAATATTTATAAAGATCTAAGAGTGGAGCTTTTGCCTGATTGCTTGTTGCTTAGATAATCCCTAGGTTGCTTATTTTTATATACGATCTATTTTGAATTTTAAACACATCATCAATGTATACTATACAAAATTTAGTGTATGGTTTAAATATATCATTCATTAGTGACATCATCTTCCACTAATAAGTCATCTGACTCAAACTTAGATTGTTACCCCAGTAATAAGGACAACTGTTATGGTATTATGTCTTTGATAAAGATAAAAAGTAAAAAAGAAAAAAAGAAAGAAAAAAGAAAAAGAGAAAAAATAAAAATAAAAGAAAAATAAAAAATAATAAAGAAAAAAGAAAAAGAGAAAAAAGAAAAGAAAAAGAAAAATAAAAAGTCTGATTTCGACACAAGCTCGTCAGAAAATTAAAGACAGAAGAAACCTTATTCCTTCAATTTCTGTAGAGTTAATAAAATCGGTGCGGGTATGCCATAATTATTTATGGGTCTGCCATAATTATTTATGGGTTTATTTTTAGTGGATTTTTTAGAAATCTTTTTAATTCTTCCTTTATAAATTCTTTTAACTTCATATTGTTTTACAAAATTAATATATTCATTTTTTACAGAGTTAAAATCATTTACAATATTAATTACTTCTTTTAATTTGTCTATAAATTTTTATTGAAGTTAATTCTTTATCTAATTTATCTTTATTGAATACAAATTCTTTATTGATTACATTTAATTCTATAATTATGTTTGCTACATTTTCTATTACAAAAGAAGTTGTAGGTGACATAGGTGGAGAATGAGACTGTTCTCTATATTGTTCTTGGTTATAATTAGAGTTCGGTTCTATAGGGTTCATATTTCCTGTAGGGTTATTTAAAAGATGTGGTACAGTTGTACTGTAATCTACACCTTTTAATTTATTACTTATTTTACACCTTTTAATTTATTACTTATTTCAGGTATATATGATGTAGAATACCTAGGCTTTACTACTGTTTGCAAGACATGTTTAGGTTTCTTTTTTTTATATGAAACATATATTACAGAAGGTAATTATGAAGCTCTTCCTATATCCACTGTTGAAGTAGAATAAGAGAAATCAAAATACCTACTACTTATACTATGTCTACTGAATTTTAATTTAACTTTACCATCTTCATATTGTTCAATTTTACTAAGTTCTATATTAGGTTTTACTGTTTTTTCAGGATCTGGAGGAGGAATAACATTTTCCAAAATCCATTCGTCAGGAAGACTAATGTCTTTCCATTGAATAGTTTTAGGAATTACTATATTAGCTTTAGTAAGGTCTGTTTGAGGATATCTAGTTTCTTCTGTTTTAGGTTTCATTATGTATTTTGTTACAAAAGTTGAAACCATGGCTTTATAATATATTTTATACATTAATGCTATATGAATGTATCCTTTTAATATTTTATAATTATGAGTTTTAATTTCTAATATAACACTTTTTAATATATTAGGGTCATTTAAAGAAATTGTGATATCAGGAAAACAATGAAAAGAAATAGGACCAATGCTTAAACTAGTCTCTATTGTTCCTAAGAGAGACTCATTGAAATTTATGAATCTAGCATCTCTAACTACTGCTAGAATAATCCTATTTAAACGTGCTCTAGTTAAGGGTTTTATACCAATTTGTACAAGTTCTATATGTATGTATTTATACTTTTTACTTTTATGATGTTTTATTGACTATGGAGATAACAATGTGATTTTCTCAAAAAGTTTACTTAACTGCATATATTTTTCTTTTGCTTTAATTATATAATCATTTTAAAATATATTTAATTTAGAAATTTTAGAAATTTGTTCTTTATTTACTTTATGTATTACTCAATTATCTATTGGTTTATTAAAATCTTCTAAAATTATTTCATTTTTATTTACAATTCTTTTAATTTTTGATGACTCAGAACCATCATATTTAGTTGTACTATCAGATTTACATAAAATGAGTCTATTTTTAAATATTTAAAAAATATATTTTAAAGTATTTTTTCATTGATTTTAGACACGACCACTGACTTACTGCCCTAAATGCCTAACCATTGGCTGAAACAATCAAATATTTTAAACCGTAGATGAATAGTATCTTATCGGGGGTACTATTTACTTTATTGTCGGAAACTATGGATGAACAGTTCTTTTGACTTTACTATTGGTTTCTTCTGGTAAATACTGTAGATAAACATTTTTTGTCAATGGGGACGGATTATATTGACTTTACAGAAATTAAAGGAATACGGTTTCTTCTGCCTTTAATTTTTTTGATGAGCTTGTGTAAGAATCAGATTTTTATTTTTCTATTATTTTCTTTTTTCTTTTTCTCTTTTTCTTCTTTTTTTTTCTTTTTTACTTATATCTTTATTGGAGATAGAATACCATAACAATCATCCTCATTATTATGGCAATAATCTAAGTCTGAGTTAGATGATTTATCAGTGGAAGATGATGTCATGGATGATGTAGAAGAGGAGTCAGAAGAGAAAGGTGATTTTCCTCTTCTGGACTAGGCTTTACATTTTTTAGAATGGACTTAATTAGATGATCTAACAGAGCTAGTCTTACTAGGCTTTATGGGCTCAGAGGTTAAAGGAAAAGATTCAGCCATTTGTTGCATCAAGGCTTTATAATCTTCTACAGTCTTTGAAGCTGCAAGAAGGGCTATATTTTGGGCTTTTTAGGCTCCAAACAAAGCAGATAACTTTGGGTCAAAGCCGTAATGATTTCTCTTTAGTAGCCACTACTTTACTTTGTGCTTATAGGTAGAATTATGAAAGGCAGTCCACCATTTGATTTTAGTTTTTCTTAATACCATAGATATATTGGTACCTGATTGTATTACAATATCAAAATACCACTGGTATACCCAAGGTATATAGAAAATCATACAAAAGAGAAGAAGAGGAGGAAATTTCTTCTCACGTGAGCTTGGATTGAAATGGGCTTTAAAGTATTGAAAGGCTAACAATATGTCTTGTGATGATATTTTATCTTCTTTACCATAGTGTTAGACAAATGATCTTAATTTTGATCCTTGACAACTCAAATGGATGATCTATTTTAACTTGTGTTTGAGAAAGCTTGTTGCAGGATTAGGTTGCTTCAATTAAAGGTGAACAGAACAAGTATAGCGGTCGCACCTCACCTGAATACGACCGCTCCATGCAATTACAAAATGAAACCTTGTCACAGTAGGTTTCGCGGTCAAAAGTTCGACCATAGTCGCGACCGCTCCTACATAATAGCGACCGTCCTAATATTTGCCCGACCGCTACTCAAGGAACTTAAATCATTACAATCACAGTAAGGTTCGCGGTAACAAGAACGGTGAATAACTCGACCTCGCTTATCACTTTAGCGACCACCCCATTCAGAGTCGCGACCGCCCCACAATTCAAGAAGAAATTGCTCAAAGAGACAGTAGTGTTCGCGTCCTCAGATGCGTCCAGAAGTTCGACGTGAGAATGTGAGTTCGACCGCGAAAAGCTACGAAGGGCGACCGCGAGATTCAAATTGTGGCAGACATCTCTTTTGCTCTGTCAGAAAGTGACACGTGACATGACCGTTGTAAACCCACTTCAATATTCAAAAAGGGCGACCGCACCTTTGCTTGGCGCGACCGTCCCGACAAAGACAGTATGGGCAAAAAACGGTCGGACAAACACATCATGGGCAAGATTCCAGCTGTAGAGCACTAAAATTCGACTGTTGAAGCTTTTTCAAAAGTAGCGACCGTCCCTGGTTAAAAGGACGACCGCGTGAAGCATGAGCGCGACCATCCTTGTATGAAGGGCGACCGCTAAGTGCTTCGGACAGTTTAAGTAAAGAAGGTCTAATCTGCCAAGACTTTATTCTAAACAGCAATAACGGCTAGTAAGACCACATTGGCTATAAATACAATGTTTCCATGAGAAAATAAAAAGAGACAACATTATTAAGAAAAGATTTTCATAGCCAAGCAACAAATTTCCTTTTACTTAAACTTGTATTTGAATTGTTATGAATGTTAGGTGTTAGCATTGAAAACACCATTGTATAAGTTTGAGTGTAAGCTTGGGAAACACTTGGGTTGTGAGAGTAAGCCTTGTAAAACTCTTGTTAGGTTGAGAGAGTGAGCCTTGTAAAACTCTTGTTTGGGTTGTAAGTGTGAGCCTAAGAAAAACACTTGTAAAGTTGGAAGTGAGCTTGTGAAAACTTCAAAGACTAGTGGAACCTTAATAAGTTGTTAAGGAAGTGGATGTAGGATTGAAGTAAATCCGAACCACTATAAATCTTGTGTGTTCTTTTCTTCTTCCATTACTCAACCAATTCTCTATTCCGTATTTCTCGTTTGTTGAGTTTTTTAAATTGTCATAACTTCTTGAGGAAACCAATTCACCCCCCCTCTTGGTTGCCATCTTGGGACAACAATTGGTATTAGAGCCCTGAGATTTGTTAAACTTAATTGTGAAATCTGATCCACAATGGCAACTTCTTCTTCATCAAGCTCTCATGGAAATCTTAACTCTATTCTTAGACCCTACTTTGATGGAACGGATTACTCATACTGGAAACACAAAATGTATTTGTTTCTAGACAGTGAAGGGATTGAACTATGGGATTTCGTGGAAAATGAGTGGAAATCTCCTACTCATGAAGTTGACGGTATTCAAGTTCCACTTCCCAAAGCTCAATGGTCAACTAGCAATATCAGAGATCGATTCAAGAACAATAGAGCTGCTTCCATCTTGATGAACTCCATTTCAAGAGAAGAAGGTGGAAGAGTTCAGCATTTAACTTGTGCACATTGTATTTGGAAAACACTTGAAAACTACCATGAAGGTACAACTCAAGTAAGATTTACCAAGAAACAAATGCATGTTCATGAGTATGAGCTATTCAAGATGAAACCAAATGAAAATGTCACCGACATGACAAATCGCTTGCTTGCTATTGTCAATGAACTGAAGAAGTATGGCAAGGTATATGATCAAGGTGATGTAAACAGTAAAATCTTGAGAGCCCTAAGAGCTAGAAAGAACTTTGAATCCAAAGTATCATCCATAGAAGAAGCTCATGATCTCAGCACATTAAGAACCGACGAGCTAGTTGGTAAATTACTCACTTTTGAGCTGCACAGTGAAAAAGAAGAAGATCAAGGTGAGAAAGAAAAGAGAAAACCAATTGCACTCAAAACAATCAAAGAAGTTGAGAGCTCAAGCAATGAAGGTACTGATGATGAAGATGAAATGGCAATGTTCTCAAAAAGAATGAATGAATGGAAAAGGAAGAAAAGATTACAAGCAAACAAAGGTACACCTCCTAAATTCTCCTTCAAAGATAAAGAAAAGAAAAATGAGGTAAAATGCTATGAATGTGGAAAAACCGGTCACATCAAGTCGGATTGCTACAAATTAAAGAACAAAAGGAAATGGGATAAAGAAAAGAAAAAGTCTCTCAAAGCCACATGGGATGACTCTTCCTCAAGTGAAGAAGAAGAAGAGGAAGGAATTGCAAATCTTTGTCTCATGGCTATTGAAGATGACTCCAATGAGGTAAGTACTCAATCCTTTGATCTTGTAGCACATGATGATATAAGTGATATAGATGATAGTGATTTGATTGAGCACATGAATTCTAAAATAGAAAAATATTTCTCTAAAATGATGCTCTATAAAGAGAAAAACTCTAAGTTAGAAAAGGATTTTATATGCTTAAAGAACTCTACCTTAGAATTGAAAACCTCAAATGAACACTTAATGAATACAATAGGAGAATTAAATAAAAGCTCACATGACTTAGAAAAGGTGATTAAAGAGAATGAGACATTGAAGCATGAACTAAAAGAACTAAAAGAATCAATTTCCAGATTTCATAAAGGAAAGGAAGCATTGAACACATTAATTAATAATCAAAGATCACCTTCCTTGAAATATGGATTAGGATTCAATGGCTCAACCAACATTGCACCTAGTAAACCAACTTTTGTGAAAGCATCTACAACTAAAATTTCTGATGTTCATATCAAAGATGCTTGCACCAAGTCTAAAAGAACTTCTTACGGTTCACTAGGAGATAAAGCCAAAAACAATTATGCATTGTTGTTTACTAAACTTGTACAAAAGAAATCACATACTTGTAGTTGTATGTATAATGCAAAAAGAAAAATGCAGAAGCATAGGATACCATGGCAATGCACATATTGCATGAAATTTGGTCACAAAAATTTCTATTGTTATATAAGAAAAGCTCATCTCAATTTAGAAGGCACTCCTTCTACTAACCATCAAGGACCCAACTATATGTGGGTACCTAAAAAAGGATGATCACAATTGGCTTGCAGGTATGCCTAAAATCTACTACCAATGAAAGCACATGGCTTGTGGATAGTGGATGCTCAAGGCATATGACTGGAAATGCAAAGCTCTTTACAAGTATTACCTATAAACATGGAGGTAACGTAACTTTTGGAAACAATGCTAAAGGTAAAATTCTTGGTGTTGGCTCCATTGGTTCTATTGGTAAGGATTTAATTGAAGATGTATGGCTTGTTGATGGTTTGAAACATAACTTGCTAAGTGTTAGTCAACTTTGTGATAAAGCATACTTTGTTAAGTTTGATTCCAAGGAATGCAAAATCACAAATTCAAATGATGTTATCATATTTAAGGGTACTAGAACAAACAACACTTACAATGTAAGCATACATTCTAATCATACATGTTTAATGTCCACTAATAATGATGCATGGTTATGGCATAGAAGACTAGGACATGCTGGTATGGATCAATTGAAATATATTTGTAATGAGAATTTAGTTGATGGCTTACCTAAGATAAAATATGATAAAGACAGAATTTGTGAACCTTGTCAACATGGTAAGCAACATAAAAGCTCATTTAAATCAAAGTGTGTTATAAGCACCTCTAGACCTTTAGAGCTCATTCATTTAGACTTGTTTGGACCAAATAGAGTTACAAGCTTAGGAGGCAAATCATATGCATTTGTTCTTGTTGATGACTACTCTAGATTCACATGGGTTAATTTCTTAGCTCAAAAGAATGAAGCCTTTAATTACTTCAAAACCTTTGCAAAAAGAGTTCAAAATGAAAAAGGATATGTGATCACATCTATTAGAAGTGATCATGGCAAAGAATTTGAAAATGAAAACTTTGAAAACTTTTGCAATGAACTTGGCATTTCACACAATTTTTCTGCTCCTAGAACTCCACAACAAAATGGTGTAATTGAAAGGAAAAATAGAACTTTAATCGAAATGGCTAGGACAATGCTCAATGAATATGATTTACCATCTTATTTTTGGGCGGAAGCCGTTAATACAGCTTGTTACATTGCAAATCGTGTTTATAAAAGGCATTTAACTAATAAAACTTCTTATGAGCTATGGAATGGAAGAATACCCAGAATTGGATATTTTAGAGTATTTGGATGCAAATGCTTCATATTGAATACCAAGGATAATCTTGGAAAATTCTCATCCAAATCAGATGAAGGCATATTCTTAGGATATTCATCATATAGCAAAGCATATAGAGTATTTAATATGAAAACTCTAGTTATAGAAGAATCAATGCATGTTGTATTTGATGAATCATCTAAACTTGATCAAAAGAAAGGTATTACTTTCAATGACCCTGCAGGCACTCTTGAACCTCTTGAATCTATTGATGCTCCAAAGATCAATCAACTTGAAGAAAAGGCTCAAGATCTACCTAAGGATTGGCAATACAAGAAAGATCATCCAAAGGAACTCATCATTGGAGAAACATCAAAGGGAGTAACTACTAGATCTAAAATTAATCATATTGATGTTAATGTTGCTTTTGTTTCTCAAATTGAACCAAAAACTATTGAGGAAGCTTTAAATGATGAAAATTGGATAACTGCAATGCAAGATGAACTTAATCAATTTGAATGAAATAATGTTTGGCAACTTACTCCTAGACCTATAGATCATTCTATAATAGGATGCAAATGGGTTTATAGGAATAAGCTTGATGAAAATGGTCACATCATTAGAAATAAAGCAAGATTGGTAGCCAAAGGTTATAATCAAGAAGAAGGTATTGACTATGATGAAACCTTTGCCCCCGTAGCTAGATTAGAAGCTATTAGAATATTACTTGCCTTTGCATGTCATATGAATTTTAAGCTTTATCAAATGGATGTTAAAAGTGCATTTCTAAACGGACTCATAAATGAAGAAGTTTATGTTGAACAACCTCCTGGTTTTGAAAACTACAAATTTCCTGATCATGTTTTCAAACTTACCAAAGCTTTATATGGATTAAAGCAAGCACCTAGAGCTTGGTATGATAAACTTAGTGCATATTTGCTTGAAAATGGTTTTTCAAAAGGAAAAGTAGACACAACTCTTTTTGTTAAAAAGGATAAGCACAACATTTTGATTGTACAAATTTATGTGGATGACATAATATTTGGAGCTACTAATGAAGCCTTGTGCAAAGAATTTGCTTCTTGTATGACTAGGGAATTTGAAATGAGCATGATGGGTGAACTCAAGTTTTTCCTTGGACTGCAAGTCAAGCAATGTAAAGATGGGATCTTCATCAACCAATCCAAATATACAAAAGAACTCATCAAGAAATTTGGAATGGATGGCTGCAAAACTAGCAAAACTCCTATGAGCACATCATTGAAATTAGGTAAAGATGATAATGGTAAAGCAGTAGATGAGAAGAAATATCGAGGTATCATCGGATCACTACTTTACTTAACTGCTTCTAGGCCTGATATAATGTATAATGTATGTCTTTGTGCTAGATTTCAAACTAGTCCTAAAGAATCACACTTGAATGCCACTAAGAGAATCTTGAAATATTTGAGTGGTACAATACATTTAGGACTTTGGTATCCTAAAAACACATCATTTCATATTATAGGATTTTCAGATGCAGATTATGCTGGTAGTATATTAGATAGGAAAAGCACAACAGGAGCATGTCACTTTCTTGGTAATTGTCTAGTTTCTTGGCATAGTAAGAAACAAGCATCAGTTGCTTTATCCACAACGGAAGCTGAATATGTTGCAGCATGTTTTTGTTGCACACAAGTATTATGGATGAAACAACAATTGCTTGACTATGGTAAAATGTTTAACAATATCTCCATTAAATGTGACAACACTAGTGCTATCAATTTGTCTAAGAATCCTATCCAACATTCTAGATCCAAACACATAGATATTAGACATCATTTCTTAAGAGAAAATGTACAAAATCAGAATATAACCTTAGAATTCATAGATACAGAAAATCAACTTGCTGATGTCTTTACAAAACCCTTGAATGAAGAAAGACTTAACTTCATCAAACTCAATTTAGGAATGATTGATGGAATCACTTTGAGTTAATTAGAATTTTTGCCTTAAAATAAAGTTTCTATGTGCATGAAATTAATTTTTCTTAACACACTTAGAATATCTTCCATCTTTCCTTGAATCTTGCATTTTTAAGAATGTCGCGGTCGCTCCAGTGTTCTTTCGCGCTCGCTACTTCGTCTGCTAGTTTCATTCAATAAAAATCTCTGAGCGCGGTCGAGAAAATATGTGCGCGATCGCACCAATTTGAATAGTTTCAACCGTTACAGTTGTTTTCTTCACTCGCGAGCGTACTGATCATAATAATGGTCGCTGTACACCATTTCGCAATCGCACCTTGTTAAATCTGCGACGACCGCACCCTGTACACTCTGCTCGAAAATTTATAACCGTTGGCTGTGTGACAGGTCGCAACTCTTAACTCTCAACAGTCATAAACGGCTATTTTCTTTACTTCATCTATTTAAGAGTGTTTTGCATCAGTTTATCTGATATTTTGCCTATCAAAGCACACAAACGTCCTTCTGAAACCCTAAAAACTCCTACTTCTAAATCACCCTCTGTTTTCCAATTTACTTCTACTCTCTTTTCTAATGGCTCCCAAAAGAAAAACCACTTCCAAAATTAAGGGTCAAGCTAAGAGAGTTCCAGGAATCACCATTAGAGAACCTGTTGTTGAACCTCCATCTCCTCCATAGTCAAAAAGGGGTGAGAAAATTCACAAACCTCATCACCAAACCACTGAGGAAGACATTAGGTATGCCATGCTAAAGAAGAAGAAGGTTGAAGGCACCAAATCACCTTTTGGTGGGATGCTGTCTGCCTTGAACATCAAGGACGAAATTGAAGAATTGTTGGATGTCCTTGGATGGAGAAATTTTGTCTTTCCAGAAGAGGTAGGCTACTCTAGTCTAAGTAAGGAGTTTCTCATGTCTTTCCAAATTGAGAAAAATGCAAACTCTGCACTAGGGTGGTATGGGGTTAGGTTCAAACTCTTTGAGCAGTATCAATTCTTAACCCTAGAAGGATTTGGCAACATTTGGAACTTCCCTTCTGAAGGTATAACCTCCTACAATGACCAAATCTTCTCAAACCCAACCCTTTCTGATTTCTGGCGAGAAATTTCCATTGAAACTTCCTTTGAAAAGGAATCTAAAGCCAGGCACATCAAATCTCTCACCCACTGGATGCTCCATAGGATTATCACCTATACCATTCATCAAAGAGCAGATGGGAATGAGAAAGTAACCAAGAGAGACCTTATCTTTCTCTATGCTTTCACCCACAACATCAAAATGAACACAACCAAGTTCTTGATTGACACCCTTTACCATCATGCTGTTACAAGAACTGGTACCTTCTTCCTATCCTCTCAAGTTACTCAAATAGCTAGGCACCTAAACCTTCTGAATGATTTGAACTTAGCTACTTTGAGGAACCCTTTCACTCTAGCCTCCAATGCTATCACAATGGATTACTTAGAGCATGCTGGTTGTGTAAGGAAGATAGAAGGATCATATGTATACTGCTATGGCAAGAAAGGAGTTATGGATAAACAAAAGAAAAGGCCAAGGTATACAATTGAGGAAGAGGGAGATTCTGTAGAAGTTGCAGTAGAACTACCTTCAAAAGCTGCTTCATCAAAAGCTGCTCATGAAACTGCTTCATCCTCCACACAACTCATCCTCCAAGCTATCAAAACTCTCTCCAGGAAACTCACTAAGTTCAAGAAAAGTGTTTCCAAGAGATTCCAGCACTTAAACAAGAGGATAGACCTTATATCCCACATGCACCATGATCTTTATGACATGCAAGGCAAATTGGACTTGCCTCAATGCAATCTTGAAGATTGGGATATAAGTTTGAGCTTTCCCTTTATCTCAAAGCGTTGCTGAAGGAGAAGAATCCCTTAGCACTAGCTCTGCCTCTGTTGCACCTCAAGATAAAGGGAAAGCTCCTTTAGTTGAAGAAGAGTTAGATGTAGACTCAGAATAGCTTAGCTTTAATTTGTTTTTGTTTGCATTTTCATATGTTTGCTGCTTATGTTTCATGTCTTGTACTTTCCTTCACTTTAACATATATAATGTTTATATTCCCTTTCATTGTTTCATTTGTTTTTAACATTTGTTTCATTTTGCCTATGACAATGGGGGAGAAAATATCAAAATGGAATGAAAATACAATAATGGGAAAACAAGAACAATTTGTTACAATTTGTTGAACATTTGAACAACTATGAAAATTTGTTGAACATTTGCAAATAAGTGAAAAATGTTTTATGGGGGAGAAATGTTTGCATCAAACAATAACATATGTTGAAAGATACATCTCATAATACATTCACAAAGCTCTTAACCATGATTGTTGCATATGTTAAGGGGGAGCATTTTAGATTTATTATTTCTCTCATCATTCCATTTGAATTGTCAAAGTCAAAATGGGGGAGATTGTTAGACAAATGATCTTAATTTTGATCCTTGACAACTCAAATGGATGATCTATTTTAACTTGTGTTTGAGAAAGCTTGTTGCAGGATTAGGTTGCTTCAATTAAAGGTGAACAGAACAAGTATAGCGGTCGCACCTCACCTGAATACGACCGCTCCATGCAATTACAAAATGAAACCTTGTCACAGTAGGTTTCGCGGTCAAAAGTTCAACCATAGTCGCGACCGCTCCTACATAATAGCGACCGTCCTAATATTTGCCCGACCGCTACTCAAGGAACTTAAATCATTACAATCACAGTAAGGTTCGCGGTAACAAGAACGGTGAATAACTCGACCTCGCTTATCACTTTAGCGACCACCCCATTCAGAGTCGCGACCGCCCCACAATTCAAGAAGAAATTGCTCAAAGAGACAGTAGTGTTCGCGTCCTCAGATGCGTCCAGAAGTTCGACGCGAGAATGTGAGTTCGACCGCGAAAAGCTACGAAGGGCGACCGCTAGATTCAAATTGTGGCGGACATCTCTTTTGCTCTGTCAGAAAGTGACACGTGACATGACCGTTGTAAACCCACTTCAATATTCAAAAAGGGCGACCGCACCTTTACTTGGCGCGACCGTCCCGACAAAGACAGTATGGGCAAAAAACGGTCGGACAAACACATCATGGGCAAGATTCCAGCTGTAGAGCACTAAAATTCGACCGTTGAAGCTTTTTCAAAAGTAGCGACCGTCCCTGGTTAAAAGGACGACCGCGTGAAGCATGAGTGCGACCAACCTTATATGAAGGGCGACCGCTAAGTGCTTCGGACAGTTTAAGTAAAGAAGGTCTAATCTGCCAAGACTTTATTCTAAACAGCAATAACGGCTAGTAAGACCACATTGGCTATAAATACAATGTTTCCATGAGAAAATAAAAAGAGACAACATTATTAAGAAAAGATTTTCATAGCCAAGCAACAAATTTCCTTTTACTTAAACTTGTATTTGAATTGTTATGAATGTTAGGTGTTAGCATTGAAAACACCATTGTATAAGTTTGAGTGTAAGCTTGGGAAACACTTGGGTTGTGAGAGTAAGCCTTGTAAAACTCTTGTTAGGTTGAGAGAGTGAGCCTTGTAAAACTCTTGTTTGGGTTGTAAGTGTGAGCCTAAGAAAAACACTTGTAAAGTTGGAAGTGAGCTTGTGAAAACTTCAAAGACTAGTGGAACCTTAACAAGTTGTTAAGGAAGTGGATGTAGGATTGAAGTAAATCCGAACCACTATAAATCTTGTGTGTTCTTTTCTTCTTCCATTACTCAACCAATTCTCTATTCCGCATTTCTCATTTGTTGAGTTTTTTAAATTGTCATAACTTCTTGAGGAAACCAATTCACCCCCCCTCTTGGTTGCCATCTTGGGACAACACATAGTAATACCGCCAGTCAATAAATCACATGGGAATGTTATCAGTTTTAATATTAGTATCGAAATATATGAGTCAGGAATGAGTTTGGCCTTGAAAAAATTAGGCTTTGGTGCTTTTATATAATCTCAATAATTATAAGAAGGACATATAGAATTTTGGGGAAGGGTTTTAAATTACACAGGAACATGCAAAGATTTTTCCCATTCAGAAGGATAGAGAATTTTTTTTTTTTAAAGGAGGAATAAGCTATGATAGCTTTATTCTTCTGGTTATAATTATGTTTTAAATAAATAGAGCTAGAATCCTCTAAAATATTTAAATAATATTCTTGAGGTTTTAAAAAATCATTTAGTTTAAAAAATCATTTTTTAAGAAATACAGATTTAATAATTTTTCATGGATTCTGCTGAGCATGTCCATTTTCAATAATTAATTATGTACTAAAAAGTAGTTTAGTAAACCATTCAAATTTAGGATGCTTTAATGGAAAATTTGATGAAACAATTTGAGTTAAAGGATTTGAAACTTCTAACTCAGTTTTAGAAATATTTTGAGATAGGGTTTTTGATTTTGAAGTCTCTCCTATATCTTGTTTTAAAAATGGGATAAGAGCATAGCTACTTGGGATATTTGAAGGTGTAAAACACATTTTTGAAAGAGCTTTAATAACTTATGGAGAATGGGCTAATTGAGAGACCCATTTTTCCATTTAGGCTTTATTGTCCTCTTCAACCACTTAGGCCCAAGTTTTTATGGCTTTAGTTTCATCTTTAGTAATTTTGTCTAAATGGTTAGACATGCTTTAGGAGATGGACTATTTTCTTATTTTTAAGGTTTCTTTAGCTTTATTGGATGCTTTCTTCTTCTTATTCCCCATGATTCTTGTGAAGAAATTCACTAGTAAGGAAGTCAAGTAAACTGTTATTTTTTCATTTAATAAATTTTATATCAAAATAAAAAATACTCAAAATAGCTTGCCATCTAGCAAATATTTATTTTGAGGTAAGGTTTTTGACATCCTTTTGTAAAACACTTTTAGCACTTTTACAATCAATATGAAGCAAGTCTTTTTGGTTTAAAAGATCAGATTGAAATTTTGAAATACATAAAATAATACTCAAAATCTCTTTTTTAATAGTAGAATAATTTAATTCGGCTGAGCTCCAATGTCCTAAATACAATTGGACTATAGTTTCTCTACCCTCTTTTATTTATTTTAATATCCCACCATATCTTATATCTAAAATATCAGTCTCAGCTATTTTTTTGAGCTAATGGGTCAGCTATACATAAGTAAAGAATAGTTTTAACTAGAGTTTTAATATGTTTTACTATCTAGTATGGACTTCAATCAATGGGCCAGGATTTTTTCTAAGCCTATAATGTAGTGGTTTTATAACTTTATTTAGATTTGGATAGAATTCTATAACATAATTTAAACATCCTAAAATCTATGTAGTTAGACTTTATTTAGAATTTGGTCAGAAAATTTATCACCAAAGGCTAAGTTTCTTTCTATAGGTTCTAAAATACCATTTTCTCTATAATATCCTAAGAATCAAATCTTAGTTTGGAACAACGATATTTTAGTTTTACAAGTATTAAATTATTCATCTTTACCACCATAAAAATGTTTTTAGGTATTTAAAATGATCATATTGGATTTTAGAATATATTAATACACCATCAATGTATATTATACATAATTTAGTGTATGGGTTAAATATATCATTCATTAGTTTCTAAAATTCAGAGGGTTCATTATTTAAAATAAAAGGCATAACATTCTATTCATACTGTCCAAATGGAACAGTAAATATAGTCTTATACCTATCTTTAGGATTAATCTGAATTTGCCAAAAATCAGATTTCATATCAAATTTATTAAAAATGTTTGCTTCATATAATATTTCTAATAAATGTTATTTATTTGGAATAGGATATCTATTCCATTTTAATGCTTTATTTAAAGGTTTATAATTTATTACTAATCTAATGGCTCCTCTTTCTATTTCAGTGGCCTTCTTGACATAAAATACTGCACAAGACCATGAACTTCTAGATTTAGTAATTAATTTCTTTTTTCTAAATTAGTTATTTTTTTAAAATTCAATCATATAAGACGCCATTTGAATGGGTTAGACTTTAGTTGCAATAGAATTTTATCAAAACCTATTTCATAAGGTAAATCAACCATATGTTGCTTTTGATTCCAAAATGCATTTGGAATATCAGCACATAATTCATTTTCAATTTAAAGTTTTAATTTACTAACTTTATCTTTTATAAATTTAGTTTTTAATAGTTCATTTATTTTTTGTAAATGATTTTTTTTAAATTACAAAGTTGTTCAGACTTTGCTTTTATTAATATATTTACTTGTAGTTCATAAATTGATTGAGCTTTAAGTAAATTTACATTTTTCTTTTTAAGTTTTGCTATAAATGGAAAAAAATATTTTTGATTTTTGATTTTAGAATTTATATTTTCATCTTTTACATAATATGGTGTAATTAGATTCATAAATGAATTTTCTGATATCACCATATGATGAATTTCATTAGCCAAAGTAAATATATTTTTTTGGTTCTAAATTTTTATCAATTATTGAAACTTATATTTTACCAAAAATATTTAATTTAGATTTATTAGCAGTTGACAATTCTTCATTTATTTCCAGCCAAATTCTTTTATGAAGTATGCTAGATTTAATACAGTTTAAATATGCTCATGTATCAAATAAAGTTATAGTTTCTATATTATAATTATTTAAAAATTTTAATTTTAATTTTATTAAATATTTTCTTGATGTAATTTCTTGTAACATAAAAATTATATTATCAAGAATTTTTCTTTACTTAATATGCTAATTTCATTATTATTATTAATTTCTTCTTTATTAGTTATTTGTACAAGTCCTATATGTATGTATTTATACTTTTTATTTTTATGATGTTTGATTGATTCTGGAGATAATAGTGTGATCTTCTCAAAAGGTTTTGTAATATCCCAAAATATACCCTAGAAGTTTGGTGTAAAAATTGTTGTAATTGAAGTAAGTGTATTTGTGTTTAATTGGAAAAGAGGAAAATAAGTGAAGAGAGAGTTTATATGTTGTATATATGTAAATATATATATAACATATACACAAGTCAATGGGTAAGTCAAAGGAAGAGATTAATTATTGATTAATTGTGTTTAAGGGATTATTTTATATTAAGTGGGATTAGAGTTAGTGGAGTGGAAGAAGATATTTGTATTATTTTATATTATTTTGCTTGGAGGAGAGGGTTTTGAGGAGATGATTTGACTTTTGCTTTCTATCTTTTCTTCTTTCTTTCTTCCTTTGCCGTGGACCATTTTCTTTCCTTCTCTTCTCTTTGCTTTTCTGTGTTGTCCGACCATCAAGAAGAAAGAGAGCAAGATAGAGATTTGTTCTTCCAAGTTCAAGATTGAAGAGAGTTTTCAAGAGATCAAGTTGGAGGTTTAAGAGTTCTCCATCTTTGGTAAGTTCTCTCTTGATTTCTTGTGTTGTTTTTGAAGTTATGTGGGTTTGTGAGTTGAAGTTGTGTTTGAGAATGTGTTTGGTTTGATTGTGTGGTGTTTAAGAGTATTTGGTTTAAGTGGTTTTGGATTTTGGGGTTGGATTGAAGAAAAGAGTAAGTTGGTTGGTATTGATTAATTTGTGGTTGTGTTTAGGGTTTTGATGATGTTTGTGATTTGTGCTTGATATGTGTTTTGGCTTGTTTTGGTGTTGTTGCAAGTTTGAGGTAGTTTTTGGGTATGTTTTGTTAAGTTTGGTGGAAGTGGATGTTGGTGGATAGAAGTGTTTTGTTAGTGTGGTGTTGTTTTGGCCGGAATCTGGGTTTTTGGCCTGACACGCCCATGAGCACGTCCAGGGTCCTTAGGCGTGTCAATTGTTCTGTGTGGCAGTAGGTTTGACACGGCCAGTAACACGCCCGTGTTATTGAGCGTGTCATAGCTACTGTGAGAATGGAGAATTGACACGGCCAGGAGCACGTTCAGGTTGTTGGATGTGTTGATGTTTTTGTGTGAAGCAGTATGTATTACACGCCCAGTGACACGCCCGTGCTCATGAGCGTGTAATAGCTTCTGTGTTGTGGAGTTAGGGCACGATCAGGAACACGCCCGTGTGGTTGAGCGTGTTATGTGTGTAGAGATTGCCCTAGTTAACTCTTAACTTGTTTACCTCTTGTGTATCCCTAAGCAAGTGTATGTTATTATTCTTGGATTAGGTCTTGAAGAAGGTGATTTGTCATTGATTTAAGAAGCATAAGAACCTTGGGAAAGGGAGTGTTTTGAGTTGTGTGAATTGCTTTTGAGGTAAGTACACATCTTGCATTATTGCATTGTTGATTATTGTGAAGAATGTACTTTGCTATGCTTATATCAATGATGATATATATTATATGAATGATATGATGATGCAAATGATTGTACATTTGAAAGATGAATTGCTAAGATGGGTATTGAGATGTGATGGAATGTAAAGCCATTGTGGTAAGCTATAATGACTTTAATGAGGCATGTTTGCCAAATTGATGATGAGAATTGAGAATGTAATTGATAATGAAATAATAAATGAATTGTGTGTCTAATGTGTTTTTCCATTTTCAGAGTTTTATTGTTGGTCGCATGCCTATTAGTAACAATCTCTTGAAGTTAGGTTGGATTTGATCCTTGAAGCCAAGTTGGGTTGAAGTTAAACATGTTTTACTCCCCTTGAAGCTTGGTTGGGTCTAATCCTTGAAGCCTAATTGAGATGTTACAACCCTTGAAGCTAGGTTGGGTTTTGTTCTTGAAGCCAAGTTGGGTTGATACTTAGCATGCTTTGTTCCCCTTGAAGCTTGGTTAAACCTAATCCTTGAAGCCTAGTTGGGATAATGATATTGATAAATGTGATAATTGAACCAAGGCATTATCTCTGAAAATTGAATGGCATATTAGTGTCTTTTGGGCCCATGCTTGTCTTTGTGTAATTGTGATTCAATAATGATTGAATAATTGAATAAGGAAATCTATGAAAAGTCATTGAAATGTGTGGCATTGCATTGCATTAAAGCATATTGTTATTATCGTTTGTACTACTGAGCCGTTGGCTCAGCACGATTGTGGTTCATCGCGCAGGTGACAGAGTTGAACCCGAGAGTTCCTCGAGACCGAGTGAGTCTAGGCATTGAAGAGTTTATTTTGGGACTTAAAGATCAGAGAAAAGCTGCCAATCATGTATAATTTCTTCTTGTTTTGTAAAGTATTGACTTTAATGTAAATTTAAGTAAAACTGTAAACATGGACTTGAATGTATTCACATATGTAAATATATTTAAAATTTTCGCTGCGTATTAAGTAAAAGTTTATATCTACTTTGTTTTATATTACAAGTAAACTACTTTATTTTCTATACTGTATAATGAGAAAGAATGTCTTATGTTCTAAAATGATTCAAGTGTTAAAGGAAACCGTAGCATCTCTATGTTCGGTGTGCGTATACTACACTGTGGTGCTATGTAGTGTGCGTGTACGGGATGTAGGGGTGTTACATGTTTACTTAACTGTACATCTCTTTCTTCTGCTTTAATTATATATTTGTTTTTAAATATATTTAATTTAGGAATTTTATAAATTTGTTCTTTATCTAATTTAGGTATTACCCAATTATCTAATGCTTTATTAAAATCTTCTAAAATTAATTCATTTTTATTTATGATTCTTTTAATTTTTGATTACTCAGAACTATCATATTTAGTTGTACTAGCAGATTTACATAAAATGAGTCCATTTTTAAATATTTGAAAAATATATTTTAAAGTTTTTTCTTGTTGATTTTAGACGCGATCACTGACTTACTATCCTAAATACCTAACCATTGGCTGAAACGTCACTTACTGTATATCCAAATCCTGGTCAACAATATTCACTTCTAGATCTATAAGTCAAAGATTTAACTATGGAAACGGTTTATATCTATCTACTACCACCTCTAAAAATGGAAGGCTCTATATACAACTCCTTATATTTATATTGTTTTATTTTTATTTAAAATTGAAGTTAAGTCATATTATGTTTACTTGTACTGGGTAATACTGAATGTTTTATTTTTTCATTATAATCTTCTAATAATTTATTTAAGAATTTTTCTTCATTTTTAGGATCATTTATATATTTTATTACTTCTAAGATAGATTCTTATTCTTTAGTCAAAATATTTATTGATTTACTACTAGTTTTAGAACTAGTTTCCGAAACTATGTCATCTATTTGATTTATTTATTCAGAATATGAATACTCTTCAAAATCTAAATATTCTAAATATAATTCATGAATTTTATTTAATACAGATTCTTCTAATTCTAGTTCTTCTATTTTTTTTTATTAAACCTACAAAATCTAGAAGTATATTATTTTTTATCATAGTTATAACATTCTAACTCTTTATATGATTTAAATTGCTTATCTTTCTTTTTAAAAAAATTTTTATTATTAGGTTTTCTAGATTTATAAGATTTATAAGGTTTCTGTTTCTTATAGTAATCTTCTTTATTATATTTTCTTTTATAATTCATTTTATATTTTTATATGGTTTTTTATACCTTGTAGAACATTGCCCATTACAGTCTTTATAATTCTGAGCTATACTATAATCAAATTATTTATAGAATGTACATAATTCTTATTTAGTCTTTCTAATTTTGAATTTTAATGACTTTTGAAGTTTTATATCTTGACAGAGTTTTAGGCCTTCTTTTTGAACTATACTGACCAATTGACAATAAGTCAGATTGTTATCAGGAATATGGTTTCCATATTCCAATTTTATATGATTTATAACCTTTTCTCCTGGGAAGAAGGACAATCCTGCTAAGAACTTTTTCTTCTAGAAAGCCTGGTTGGAATCTTCCCTAAGCATAATCTTAGTTAAAAAGTTATTTTATAAAACTAAAAATCACTAAGTTTTTTACACATGAGGTTACTTAGTAATTCAACATTTTTATCTTTTAAATGAGTATGATCTCCTATAAAATGAAGTGATGTAATCAGTATCAGTGTTGGCATTGCATCCTGAATAGTATCACCATATTCATTTAATATAGGGGTTCCATCCTCACAAGTTTTTATAGCATTTAATGTTTCTAAATATTGTTCATCAGTGAGATGATTGTTCCACCAACCTTTTAATTGACCTTGAAGTCAGCTATTATTAATTTTGCTATAGTTCTATTTGATGTATCAGTTTGAGTTCTATAAGTATTGGCAGCCATTGTCATCTATTTTAGAAGACTCAGAATATTATATTCTGATAGGCTATCAATGTTCTATTCATAAACTAAAAAGGCAATATATTTACATTGTGATAGGGTATTTGCTCTATCTATAATTCTTAGGTCTGGAGCAAACATTTTAGGTACTATAGATTGATGGTGTGCTATACGATTTATTTGTGGATTTATATCTTTACTAAAGATTCAAGATCTTCAGTTTCAGGCTGAGAATCCTCAACTAATTCTGAATCTTGATCTTGAGATGCTATAATGATAGTTTTAGAAGTTTTAGATTGAAGTGTTTCTTGAACAACTTGTTTTGACTCAGAAGTTGAATCAATTTTACTTAATTGATCTTTAATAGCTTTTACAAAGTCAGAATCCTTAGAATTGACTTCTTGTTGACCTGTTTTAGATAATTTAAAGGGTTTGAAGGCATGAGTTTTTTAATTTTATATCTGAAATTGGTTTTTTAGATTTTACTATTTCTTTATCTCTAATAGAAATTTTTATCCTATTTAACTAATGTCCTATACTATGTAGATGTGCATTATTAAAATTATTTTATTCTAATATTTTCTTATTCAGATCATCATCTGCTACTGTTTTAAATGGTGCAATTTTTATTTCATTTTCTGCATATATAAATACACTAGCAGTTTTAGGTGGGTGCTCATGTAATACCCTTATACCCAATATACGTACACTACATACACTCATATATGTAATATATATATATATAGAGAGGATACAAGAATGTCACAACTATTTAGAAATAATCAAATCATCATTTATAAAATCTGCATAAATTTAAATCATACAATTGATATCATAAAAATAATAGATGAAACATTTCTTGTTAAAACACATATGTATCTTCATTACCCAAAAGTTTGTCCAAAATATTTTTAATAAGCAGTGGAATATACATATTTATATACATCAAAATCAATATGTACAAAATATAAAATTTATACATGCTAGTAGTTTGTCTCTGATCTTAATGTTCCACTAACAACTCTAATCTCAAAGTCTCAGACCTAGACTCGACTCGGTCTAGATGAACTCTCCGGCACAACCAGATCTACCCTGTCACCTGCGCGATAAACCACAATCGCACGAAGCCAAAAGCTTAGTGGTACAAACTTTGATAACAACAGTTCAAATGCCATGTCAATGCACAACACATTTGAATAACGCAGCTAATAACATTATATCTCATTATATTACTCAATTGTATCTCAATTCATAATTCTCATTAAAGCAAAGACAAACATAGGCCCAAAAATGATCTAATATGCTATTCAAATCCCAGAGTTACTGCTTTGGTCCATAATGACACCTTGTGTCTAGCCCCGTAGCCAATATATCCATGGATAATCCAACTAGATCTGAGCTTACGACCCGATTTTTTCACTCACTCTAGCTTGAAGGATTTATTTTTGAGGCTTACGACCCGGTCTTTTCACCCAAAAAAATCATATTTATCAGCTGGACCTGGCTTACGACCCGGTCTTTTCACCAGCCCAGCGTTTAGCCCGTAGGCAATTCATAGGCATGCCGCCAAACCCAAAACTCTAAAAATTGAGTAACATACTAGGCACACAATTTATTCATATTTCTCATTATCAAATGCTTTCATCATTCCATTCTCAAATCCTTTCTCATTTTCAAATGATCAAAATAGGCACATTGCCTTATTATATCATCTTTTTCTCACATTTCTCATTCTTCTCTTTTATATCAATTTTATTACTTTATGTTTTCACATATCTCATCACATTATTTCACATTTCTTTTCAATTACAACACATTACTTTGATACATCAGCATAATTCACATTATGCACATCATAACATATTTCTCATTCATTAAGAATATATTAAGTAACTTAACACATTTTTTTCCAACTAAATGTGATAAGTCCCAATGTCATGTAAATGTATGCAATCATTCAAAGTTTGTACTTACCTCTAAAAGCAACAACACTACTTCAACTTCCTCTTCCAAGATATCCCTCAACACTTGGCTTGATAACTCAATTCTCTTCAAAGCCTAAACCAAAGATGATTATAAATACTCACTTAGTGATACACATAGGAAATAAGAAAAAGCACTATTTAGGGCAAACTCTACACTTGACACGCTCAACAACATGGGCGTGTCTATGATCGTGCCCTAAACCCACAACACAGAAGCTTTGACACGCTCAGTGACATGGGTGTGTCACTGCACGTGTCAATTATCCAACAACACAGTAGCTATGACACGCTCAGTGACATGGGCGTGTCAATGGTTGTGTCAATCCCCCAACAACACAGTAGCTATGACATGCTCAGTGACATGGGCGTGTCACTGCACGTGTCAATTCTACCACAACACAGAAGCTATGACACGCTCAGTAACATGGGCGTGTCACTGATCGTGTCACCAACACTGAAAATAGAACCATCGACACACCCAAAGGCATGGCCGTGTCACCGGGTGTGTCAGGCCAAAAACCTGATATCGACACAAAAATGCCATATCCGACTATCATCCTTTAATAACCTTATCAACTCCACACAAACTCAACCAAATCCATCAATATACCATATTATACTTGTATGAACAACAACACAGCTCAATTAGAGCACAAATATACACAATCACAACCATACCTCACAACTCAACAATTACACAATCCACAACTCTTATTCTTTTCACCAAACTTAACACTTTTTTTTCTTCAATCCAACCCCAAATTAAAAGTTATCAAGAAAAAACAACTTAAAATATACCAAAGTCAACCATAAACACAACTATGTCAAATATCCAACAAGCTCATAAACACACTCTCAAAGGAAATCAAAGAAACAAATTGGAAACTTACCAAATATGAAGAAAAATCCTTAAAACTCCAACTTGATCACTTGAAATCCTTCAATTTCTTGAGTTAGGAAGAAACAAAATCTCTTTACCTTGACGAAGATGGTGGTGGCCGGCCCAAAGAAGAAAGAAGAAGAAGATGATGAAAATGGTCAACTCCTCTTTTCCAACTAAACCCCCTATAACCATACAAATATCCTCTTTTAATCTCCTCCAAGCATTTAATAATATTATATTACTTAATCTCCACTATATCATCTTCCACTATCATTAATTAATATAAATAATTAAAATATCTTTAGACCAAATAAGATATTGACTTGTATATATATATTGTATATCTCCATATATACAACATATACACACTCCTTCCTTTTTCCTATCTTTTCACTTAATTAAATATATACACTTATAAAATCTTTAATAATTTTCAACAATTAATATTTATTTAAAAATTTTAGAATATTATTCGAGATATTACAATTCTCCCCCTCTATAATAAATTTCATCCTTGAGATTACCTATTCTTAAGTCTGGAACAAATAAGGATACTGATCCCGAATCATCTGCTCACTCACCCATGTTGCTTCTTCCCTAACATGATTCTTTCAAAGAACCTTCACAAGTGGCACTTTCTTATTTCTCAACTCATTCACTTCCCATGCCAAAATAGCCACTGGTTCTTCCTCATAAGTCAGATCTGGACTCACCTCAATTGACTCCATTGATAGAATGTGAGATGGGTCTAATCTGTACCTCTAAAGCATAGAGGCATGGAAGAAATTGTGAATTTGATCCAATTCAGGTGGTAAAGCTAGACGATAGGCAACTGGTCCAACTCTTTCTAGTACCTCATAAGGTCCAATGAAACGAGGACTCAACTTCCCTCTACGGCCAACTTTCAAAATTCTCTTCTAAGGAGACACTTTCAAAAATACATTATCTCCTACACTAAACTCTATGGCTCTTCTCTTCAAATTTGAGTATGATTTCTGTCTATCTGAGGCTGCTTTCAAATGATCCCAAATTATCTTCACTTTCTCTTCTGTTTCCTTAATCAAATCAGGACCAATTAACTTACCTTCTCCAACCTCACCCTAACATAGAGGCGTCCTACATCTTCTACCGCACAATGCCTCATAAGATGCCATTCTAATACTAGATTGATGACTGTTGTTATAAGCAAACTCAATCAGTGTTAAAAATCTATCACAACTCCCAGAGAAATCGATGATATAGCTCCTCAATATGTCCTTTAAAATCTATATCACTCTCTCTGACTGTCCATCCATCTGAGGATGGAAAGCAGTACTAAAATACAACTGAGAACCCAAAGCATCCTTCATACTCTTCCAAAATCTCAAAGTAAACTGAGGATCTCAATTTGACACCAAAGAAATTGGGACTCTATGTAACCTTACTATCTCACTGATATACAGCTCAGTCAATTCTCAAGAGAATAATCCATCCGAATTGGAAGAAAATGAGCTATCTTCGTCATTCGATCAACAATCATCCAGATGGCATCATGCTTCTTCTGAGTCAAAGGCAAACCAGTCACAAAATCAATCTTCACTCTCTCCCATTTCCACTCTGGCACTGATAATGGCTGAAGCAATCCCGAATCAACTCTAACCATCGTCTTTGCCCAAGATTTGACTCTCTCTAAACACCCAAGTATTTTAAACTCTTGTAATCCGTATAATTGTAACACTTCTCCCCATACAAATAATGTCGCCAAATCTTCAAGGCAAAAACTATGGCTGCTAACTCTAAATCATGCATCGGGTAATTGAGCTCATGCAGCTTCAATTGTCGAGAAGCATAAGTAATGACTGTACCCTCCTGCATCAAAACACAACCTAAACCATTATGTGAAGCATCACTGTAAATCACATATGGTTTACCTTCCACAGGCAGGGTAAGGACAGGAGCCTGAGTCAATATCTCCTTTAGCTACTCAAAGCTCGCTTGACACCGATCTGTCCATACGAATCTAACTCCCTTCCAAAGTAATATGGTGAGTGGAGTAGCTATCATAGAAAATCCTTTCAAAAATCATCGATAATAGCCTGCCAAACCCAAAAAACTTCTAACCTCTGTCACAGTCTTTGGAGGACTCCAATTCAAAATAGCCTCAACTTTACTTGGATCCACTCTAATACCCTGTGCTGAAACCACATGACCAAGAAAAGTCACTTGTTCAAGCCAAAACTCACACTTAGACAGCTTAGCATACAACTGCTTCTCTCTTAGAGTCTGTAATATAATTTGCAAATGCTTGTCATGATCCTCCTCATTACGTGAATACACCAAAATATCATCAATAAAAACCACTAGAAATAGATCTAGATAGGGTTTGAATACCCTGTTCATCAAATCCATAAAAGCTGCTGGTGCATTCGTCAACCCAAAAGGCATCACCAAGAACTCATAATGCCCATACCTCGTACAGAAAACTGTCTTAGGTACATCTTCATCTTTGACTCTTAACTTGTGGTACCCTGATCTCAAATCAATTTTAGAGAAAACTGTTGCTCGTTTCAATTGATCAAAGAGATCATCTATCCTAGGCAAAGGAAACTTGTTCTTGATGGTCACCTTATTTAACTGCCTATAATCAATGCACAATCTTAAAGTACCATCCTTCTTCTTCACAAATAAAACAGGCGCTCCCCACGGAGATACACTGGGGCGAACGAACCTTTTATCCAACAACTCCTACAACTTCAGCTCTCTCAACTCAGCTAGTGCCATTCGTTAAGGAGTAATAGAGATGGGAGTGGTACCAGGTAACAAATTGATACCAAACTCAACCTCTCTTTCAGGGGGTATCCTTGACAACTCCTCAGGAAAAATATCTAGAAACTCAACAACTGTGGGTATACTGTTAAGCTGAGACCCCACTACTCTGGTACCTACAATATGAGCAAGATAAGCTTCACATCCTTTTTGAATCATCCTCCTAGCTGAAACAGTTAAAACAAACAAGGATGAAAGATGTCTATGCTCACTAGATATCATCACACTTCTACCATTACTGATTCTCAAAGTAACACACTTCTGCTGACAGCCTACAACAACCCCATGCTTGGATAACCAACCCATGCCTAAAATTAAATCATACTCCTTGAAAGGCATTTCAATCAAATCACCAAGGAACTCCTCATTATGAACCACAACTGGACTATTACGGTGCACTTTGCTAACTACAATACTATTCCCTAAAGGATTTGTCACCAAAACATCAAAATCTTAGGGACTCAGAATGCAATTTAGTCACAGGCAAGATGAATGCACTAAATTATGAATATGTTGATCCTGGATCTATCAAAGCAAGAACTGAAGTACCAAATAAAGAAAATGTACCAGCAATGACGGCTGAAGCACCCGGTTGCCTCTGCATAACATAAACCCGCTGAGATGGTCCTACCTCATCTAGTCTACTACCCACGGTAGAACCTCCTCTTTGACTAGACCATGGCCGACCTCCTCTGCTAGCACCTCTGCCACCATGACCCCCTCTAACACTGGGTCGAGAAGCTGCAATATCAGTCTTTCTATCCTCTAGTAGGTCAGGACAATCTCTGATGAAATGGTCTGACGACCCACATCTATAACACACGGCTGGTCCACCTATCTTCCATTGAACACCCCCATGTGCCCTACCACAATGGACACATGTAGGTGGAGCAAACCTTTGAACCATTGGGGTCGGTGCACTAGCCATAGAAACTGTAGGTCTCGATCTCTGCCTCTGTTGTTGAACTAACCTACCAGACTGCCTCAGGCTCCTACTGAACCTCAAAAAATATCCTCCTCGGCCTCTCTTCATAGATGAAGATCCTGCCTCACTCTAAGGTCCCCTAACTCTGGTCTCCACATCGCTAGCAGCTGCTGCTAGACCCTGTGCTCTCTCAACACTCCTGGTTGTTGCAACTAACTGGGAAAAATCCTGATACCAGGAGCCTGCAATAATACACATGATAGAGGCTCTCAACCCCTCCTCAAATCTCTGACACCGGTCAATCTCATCTGAAATAATCCCACTGGCATAATGACTCAACTAGATAAACTCGATCTCATACTTTGTCACTATCCTAGTATCCTATCACAAACTCAGGAACTCCATCTTCTTTGCATCTTTATACTCCCTCGGAATATACTTATGCTCAAACTCTCACAAAAAATCATCGTAGGTCAAGGTTGGTGGATCATCCAAGGAATGTGGAATGGTCTTCCACTAGTCATAAGCATCCCTCTGCATAAGAGATCTAATATAATCAAACTTTTCTTCAGGAGTAGCCTACAACTGGATGAACACTCTCTGAACTCTATCTAGCCACTGCTCAGCTACTACAGGGTCTGTAGTACCCACAAAGTCCTCAGCTCCATACTTCCTCAACTTATCATATTGCCTTGTCGGTAATTGCGGCTGCGGCGGCGGCGGCTGTTGAACTGGAGTCTGCCGCAACAACTCCACCATATGCCGTACCCAAATAAGCAGAATCTCATCAACTGCTGGTCTCTCTAGCACAGGACCAGGTGCCCTTCTAGCGATCTCAACTCTAGCTCCATCTCTACCCTCAATAGGAACCACACTCTCCGCACTACCCTCAACAAACTGACGTGTCTGTGACTCTATCACTACCTATATCTGCAAACACAGCAGAAATTGCTACATCAGAGATCAGAAACTGCCAGTGCCAATGCATGTATCTTATTTAAAAACCATATTTTAAAATCAAAATTTTCTTTTTCTTATAATCCACCTAGGTTGAGAACCTCAAACCTAGGCTCTGATACCAAAAACAAATTGTAACACCCTTATACCCAATATACGTACACTACATCACTCATATATGTAATATACGTATAGAGGATACAAGAATGTCACAACTATTTAGAAACAATCAAATCATCATTTATAAAATCTGCATAAATTTAAATCATACAATTGATATCATAAAAATAATAGATGAAACATTTCTTGTTGAAACACATATGTATCTTCATTACCCAAAAGTTTGTCCAAAACATTTTTAATAAGCAGCGAAATATACATATTTATATACATCAAAATAAATATGTACAATATATAAAATTTATACATGCTGGCAGTTTGTCTCTGATCTTGATGTTCCACTAACAACTCTAATCTCAAAGTCTCAGACCTAGACTCGACTTGGTCTAGACGAACTCTCCAGTACAGCCGGATCTACCTTGTCACCTACGCGATGAACCACAATCTCGCTAAGCCAAAAGCTTAGTGGTACAAACTTTGATAATAATAGTTCAAATGCCATGTCAATGCACAACACATTTGAATAACACAACTAATAACATTACATCTCATTATATTACTCCATTGTATCACAATTTCATAATTCACATTAAAGCAAAGACAAACATGGGCCCAAAAAGGAACTAATATGCTATTCAAATTAAAGAGTTACTGCTTTGGTCCATATTGACATCTTATGTCTAGCCCCATAGGCAATATATCCATGGATAATCCAACTAGATCTAAGCTTACAACCCAGTCTTTTCACTCAGTATAGCTTCAAGGATTTATTTTTGAGGCTTACAACCCGGTCTTTTCACCCCAAAAATATCATATTTATCAGCTGGACCTGGCTTACGACCCGGTCTTTTTACCAGCCTAGCGTTTAGCCCGTAGGCAATTCATAGGCATGCCGCCAAACCCAGAACTCTGAAAATTGAATAACATACTAGGCACACAATTTATTCATATTTCTCATTATCAAATCCTTTCATCATTCCATTCTCAAATCCTTTCTCATTTTCACATGATCAAAATAGGCACATTGCCTTATTATATCATCTTTTTCTCACATTTCTCATTCTTCTCTTTTATATCAATATCAATTTATTACTTTATGTTTTCACATATCTCATCACATTATTTCACATTTCTTTTCAATTACAACACATTACTTTGATACATAAACATAATTCACATTATGAATATCATAATATATTTCTCATTCATCAACAATATATTAAGTAACTTAACACATTTTTTTCCACCTAAATGTGATAAGTCCCAATGTCATGCAAATGTATGCAATCATTCAAAGTTTGTACTTACCTCTAAAAGCAACAACACCACTTTAACTTCCTCTTCCAAGATACCCCTCAACACTTGGATTGATAACTCAATTCTCTTCAAAGCCTAAACCAAAGGTGATTATAAATACCCACTTAGTGATACACATATGAAATAAGAAAAAGCACTATTTAGGGTAAACTCTACACTTGACACGCTCAACAACACGGGTGTGTCCATGATCGTGCCCTAAACCCACTACACAGAAGCTTTGACACACTGTGAGAGGGAATTTTTGCCCCCACTCTCGGTGGAATGGTTCTTGCGACTTCGGTACTGTTTAGGCTCGGGGCCTTAGATAACACGAGCCTAATCCTGGAGAAAATGGAGTCGCCACTCGGATGGGCTAGGAAAAAGAAAGGGGTGGATGACTCAATTCCTAAGGAATCCCCAACCCCCTAATGGGTTCAGAAAGTTGGGTTCATGTGGGGAAGGTTAGAAATGGCCCAGCACCCCCACAACGTCCGGTTCATTGGAACTGGCCTCCTTTGCAGGTCTTAATATTATAAATTTCTTAAGTATAATAATATTATCCATACTACATGCAACAATTAAAATAAAACATCATTATATTAAAATCAAAGCAAATAAATGGACACCCATCCGAGGATGGAAACATGTCCTTACATCGTTTATGTCTAAACTAAATAGGACACCGACCAAAAGGTGGAAACATGTCCTTTACATTGGTCCAAAATATAAAAGCAATTTAAATTACATAATATTTAACTAATGAGGTACCCACAAGGTAGAAACATACCTCTTACAACTTTAATACTAAGCGGAAATTTTTTTCGGCAGCGCAAATTTTCCGACGCAAATTTTTCGAAACCTAATCCAATTAGCTTTTGGTTTCTCTTTTTTACTAATATTACTTACCTTAACTAATTAGAAATAAACAACCTCAAACCACTATAAATAAGGACCAAAGGCAATTAATTTGGGGGAGGCAAAAATCCAACAGTAGCTTGGAAAATTTGAAACCAAATCAAGGAAGGAAAAGAAGCAATTCAATTCAACTTTTTTATGGAACAACAACATCATGATTTAAGCAATTCAAAGGCAAAAAAATGTTTGTCTTTGGAGCTAGTTCATCCAAGAAGAATTGTTTTTGGAGGAATCATCAAAAGAAGGTATGTGTCAATTGATTTTCTTTAATTTTTTTACACAGTAGCTAAAACTAGGATTTTTGTGTTTTTCAAAAATTAAAATCTTAGAACTTTAATTTAGTTTTCCAAAGTTAAAAACACTAAAATGTTACTTTATTTCCAAAAAGACTTAAAATTGTTATTTTTTCTTCTTAAAAACCTTAAAACTCTAATTGAACATATTCTTCAACAAAACCAAAATCAAATTCTGTTTCTTTCAAAACTTTAAACTTGGTACTTTTTCCTTCAAAAAGTCTTCTAAAACATCTTTTCTAGTTATAAAAACTTTAATTCACCTGTTTAAATTCATAAAATTTCATAAAATATTAAATTGTCTTCCAAACCCTAAGATTAAAATTACCATCCGAGACCCTAAATTCCAAAATATCAAATCCAAATTCAACTTCCAAAATTCAAAATAATGAACACTAACCCTTTTAAAACCTTAAACCCTAATTTTTATGAACCCTAATCCTTTTAAAACATTAAAAAATATAAAAACATAAATTTTACACAATAGCTTAGAAACCCAATAACCAAAAATCACAAATCAAAGTATTTTAAAGTGTCTAAAACCCTAGTTTCATGATTTCATCATTCAAATATTAATTTAGTTAATCAAAGAGTCTTACCAACCTTTTAAAAAATAAAACCCTAATCTATTTTAATTTCATAAAAAGTCACAGTAGCCATAATTGGACTTTTATTTGCTTTATTCAATTCCATACTTGATTATACTTTGATTTATCTCTTATGCTTTAATTTATTTAATTTCAATACTTTATTTATTTAATTTATCATGGATGGATGTTTATTTTATATTTTGATTAATAACTTTGATGAATGATTTATTTATGATGAATGATTATTTACTTTTATCAATTAATTTAAATTTCCAAAAGTTGTGAGAGGTATGTTTCCACTTGGTGGGTACCTCATTAGTTAAACATCATATAATTTAATTTGCTTTTCTATTTTAGAACCTATGTAAAGGGCATGTTTCTACCTTTTGGTGGGTGTCCTACCTAGGCATGTGATGTAAGGACATGTTTCCATCCTTGGATGGGTGTCCATTTATTTGCTTTGTTTGGACATTGCTTTGATTTTAATATAATGATGCTTTCTTTTAATTATTGTGTGTAATATGGATAATGTTGTTATATTTAAGAATTTTATAATATTAAGACCTGTAAAGGAGGCTCATTCCAATGAACCGGGCGTTGTGGGGGTGCTGGGCCATTTCTCACCTTCCCCACACGTACCCAACTTTCTGAACACATTAGGGGGTTGGGGATTCCTTAGGAATCGAGTCATCCACCCCTTTCTTTTTTCCCGGCCCGTCCGGGTGGCGACTCCATTTTCTATGGACTTAGGTCCGTGTTCTCTAAGACCCTGAGCCTAAACAGTGCCGAAGTCGCAAAAACCATTCCACTGGGAGTGGGGGCAAAAATCCCCACTCACACAAAGTATAGTCCAAACTTGTGTTTTTATCAAAATTACGAGTCAATGTGTAGTCCTTTTATGTAAAATTCTGTTTATTAATAAAATGTCAAATTTTCCTTCACATCATTTATATGCTTCCATTTAATTCTTTTTTAAGCTTTGATCAAAAAAATAAAATAATACTAATAAATAGAAAATTATAATTCATCAAACCTTAGCATAAAGATTGCATCAACATGGGTAAGGATTGGCCCTCTGGAAGAATCTCTATAATGATTAGTGTTGAGATCATCAAGAAGTTATCCAGTTTCTCCAAGACAACATCTTTTAAAGCCATGCTCAGGATCCTGTCAAATTATTGAAAATTAAAAAAAATTAAATAATGATAATAATAATAAAAGAAAAGAAGGAAAGAAGAAAGAAAAAAATGGAAAAATGAAAGTTGCATCATTATAAAATGAAGTAACATGTCTTTTGGAGCTTCGCTTGAGATCATGGAAAGAAAAATCACATTGTTCAGGAAGCACCATGAATTAGTAAAGTAGTAAAATCCAAAAACAAAGCTCTCAAGTAAAAAATAGTTGGCAATCACTAAGTGCACATAGGAGGAGCTTCTTGTTCTATGAAAGTAGTTCAACCAATCAAGACATGAATGTGGTCAACATCATGTTAGCAATAGGAGAAGGAAGAGGGTAGTCCAAATTCCTCAAGACAATTTCAACTCACTTCATGCTCAAGAAGAAATTTTTGAAGAACTACCATTTTTGCAAACTAAAATCACCAGTCAACTCAAGAGTAAGAGCTATGCATACTTAACAAGCAATACATAGTCAGCCCTCATTAAGCTCAGTCTAAACCATTTAAAGTCTTAACCTTTTGAAGAGAGAAAGAAAATTAAAAAAATAAAAGAAATAAAAAAAGGCCTGCTATGTTGAAAACCCGAAACGGCAGCTTAGGCAAAAGTTAGGGAAAGCTCAGCGAGTTAAAATCTAAAAGGCAGCTAAACAAAAGTTAGAGCCAAAATAAGGTTATTTTACGTGAACCAAGATCATCTTTTCATGTGGAAAACCTCAAAGTTATTGTCTCAAAGTCATATCTTCACGAGGCAAACTGAGAGGCATTACCTCAAAGTCATATCTTCACATTGAAAAACCTCATTGTCAAAATTTCAATGTCACATCTCCACAGTCAAAACCCTAAGGTCAAACCTCAAGGGGCATACCCCCAAACTGTCACTCGAGTCTTAGGTTTAGGTGCAGTCTCCTCCCTAATCTCTCTTTCAAACTTAGTCAATTTTCATGCCTTCTCATATTACCATGAACCAAACACCTAAAGCTACCCAAATGTTAAACCCACAAGACAATGCCACTCACCTTTAGCCTCCAAATTGTTAAACCTATCAATTGGAGCCACTAAAGGAAATTAGCAGGTTCCACCATTCAACTACCATTATGACCTAGTTGCCCCATTGCTATCATGACCTAATCTGATTTCCTAATGCATGGTTCCTAATGATGTTGAAGTTGAAGTTTTCGGCTAGAATGATGTTCAAACTTCTCGCTTCAGCAGCTGCTCATCAGGCATATAAAATCATCAGGGCAAAACCAAATTCCTTGTGAATTCCATAGGATCTAGGCCCTCCTTTGACAACCTAGATAGCCAAAACATCTTTTACCTTCGAACCATGAGCCATAGGCCACACTTTGATAACCTAAATTCCTAAAGGACAAAACCCATGATCCAAGTTATCCTTACAAGACCACCATCATTTGGCCTTATAAAGCCTAAGATAGCCCTCAACCTTTATGTCTTAAACACTATCTTTTCAATCCTAAACCTACTTATAGCCCAAACCCAGGAAGAAGTTCATGAACCCAGGTCCAAACCAAACTAATCTCCCAAACCAAAAGCCCAATCTGACTTAAATTTTCAAATCAAACCATTCTCCTAAGCCAAGGGCCAAATTTTACTTGAGCCTTCAAAATCCAACCAGCCTCAGACTAAAGTTTGATTGGAATCCATCCAACTCAACAAAAGCAGAGCATGTCGTATCATAAAGCAAAATGAGCCATACCTAACCAAATAGGCCATAGCTTGCTTACAAAAGCCAAGTCTTATAAGTTTAATGAGTTAACTCATGCCAAATCCCTCCAAAATTGGGATTAAGCCCTCCAGAGACAAATCAACCTAGTCCATTGACCAAACTCAACCATAAATCCCTTCTATTGCTAGCTTAACTTCATCTTTGCCAACATACATTACCCAATTAAAGCCTAGTATCACACTACTAGCCTTATTACTTTGCCATCCCCAAATCATGAGGCATCTTTTTGGTCATCCTCAACTAAAAACTTAGGTTCCAAGTTACCCAATTGCCATTACACACCTATATCAAACTCCAACAAGATCATACTTTCACCACCATATCTCAAGCCTGTAGATCGATTTTAGAAATGTGCCTTCGATTTCAACATCCACTTTAGGTTTATCAAATTAAATCTCGATTTCAACATCCTCTTTAGGTTTATACAGTTAAACCTAGATTTCAATATCCTCTTTAGGTTTATCCAGTTAAACTTAGATTTCAAAATTCTCTTTAGGTTTATCAAGTTAAACCTAGATTAAATCATTCTTAGGTTGGCATAAGATCCTAGATCAAATCCTTCTTAGGTTGGTATAAGAACCTAGATCAATTGCTCTTAGGTTCTCATAAGAACCTAGAGTCAAATCCCTTCTTTCTAAGACTTAAGTTGGCATAAAAACCCAAATAAAGTCCTTTTAGGTTGGCATATGAACCTAGAACTTACTACTCAACCCAGGTTTATCAAGTTGAACCTAGTGTTAATCTAGATTTATTAGGTTAGACTTGGGTTCTTCCATTTAGGTTTAGGTTAAACCCAAACCTTCTTTAATGGTTTAAAACATCATGGTCACTTTTCAAGAAAAGTTCTTTCCACCTTTTGGAATGATATCTCAGTTGAAACCTCATTAGTCAAAGAATCCAAAGCAAGACATGTAAAATCTTCATCCATTGGATGCTCCACAAAATTATTACCTACACGATCCACCAAAGGGATGGCAATGAAAAAGTCACGAAAAGAGACTTTTTCTTTCTCTATGCCATGACCCATGACATTAAAGTTAACACCACCAAGTTCTTAATTCACACCTTCTACCATCATGCAACCAAAAAATTTGGAGCTTTCTTTCTTTCCTCTCAAATCACTCAAATGGCAAGGAATAGAAATATACTCAATGACCTCAACCTTACTTGTAACACCCTTATACCCTATATATGTATAATATATACACCCTGTATATATAAAATATGCATATACGCTATAAAAATATCACGACCTAATACAAATAAAAAATTTCATATTTCTAATTTAAAATCCCAAATGTATAAATTGCGTATTTAATTAGTAAATAAAATATCCTTTAATTAATTATAATTTATAAAATAAGCATTTTATATGAAAATTCTCTAGAAAAAATTTCCCAGAGTTTTATTTGGAATTTGAACATCCACAAATTTCAACAAAATGACAACCTGCATAAAACACTCCTAAATAAACCAAATCACCATTTCACCAATGCTTCTCAAAGTTCTCCATATTTTCTTAAAACGTTTACGTATATAAACATATATATTAACAACACATATAAAATCCCATTTTAAACACATCATTCAAGATGTTCTTTATAATAAACAATATATATTTCAAAAAATTATCAAAATATACATAATATTCAAATGTATTATAATATACAATATGTACATGCTGGCAAATGGCTCTGATCTTGATGCACCCAAAAAACACTTTAAGCTCAATAAACACTAGGCTAGACATGACTAGGTCTAGTAGAACTCTCCGCTCTACCTGATCGCCCCTGTCTCCTGCGTGATAAATTACAATTGCGCTAAACTAAAAGCTTAGTGGTATAAACTGCGTGATAAATTACAATTGCGCTAAACTAAAAGCTTAGTGGTATAAACTTTGATAACAAATAAATGGTAAAGCAATGCCAATGTACTATGCTTATGCATCTCATGCCATAATGAGTTACATCATTTCATTTTAGATATATTCCTCCATCATTTAACAATTTACATACAAACAAATGCAAGCATGGGCCCAAATGATCTAATATGCTATTCAAATTTCAGGGTTACTATTTTGTTCTATATTGACCCAGTGTCTAGCCTAAATGCAAGTGACGCCCGGCGTCTAGTCTAAAGGCAAATCATAGTGATGCCTAGCATCTAGTCTGAAGGCAAGTGACGTCCAATGTCTAGCTCAAAAGCAAATCTAATAGTTGCTCAAAAGCTAGCCTCGAAGGCAAATAATGAGGATAACCTCATAGGCATGTCGCCAAACACAGAACTTTGAAAAATTGAATAACATACTAGGTACACAATTAATTCACATTTCTCATTATTGATCACTTTCCCATTTTCTCATAATCAAGTTAGGCACATTGCCTTATTTTTCATTATCAGTTAGGCACATTGCCTTATTTCTCATCTTTTTCTCCCTTTTCTCATTTTTCTCCTTTATATCAATATCAATTAATCACATTTCATCATATCATCACATTGCATCACATTTTACCTTAAAACTCATCACCCAAATATTTTTGATAATTTCAGATAATCCACATATGATTCACATTTTATACATTTTAGCCATTACTAATAGCTTTTTAACAATGGCCTTAATGCATATGCAACAAATGGCATTACCCAAACACTTTGGGTCATTTTCACATAATACACATATTTCACATTTTACACAATTTAGCCATTAAAAATGGCTTTTCGCAATGCATTTACGACATATATGACATTACACATGCCATAGCACATTATTCATATATAACCAAAATATCAAGTAGCTTAACACATTTTCTATTTTTAAATGTGTTTGGCCTAATGTAATGCAAACATGTCCAAGTTTGTACTTACCTCTAAAAGTTTCCAAAAGCAAGCCACAAAACTATCACCAACCTTCTCTTCCAACTTGCCCTTCAACACTAGGATTGGCAAAATCAACTCTCCTCAATGCCTAAACAAAATGTGATCATAAATAGTCATTTAGTACCACATTCTAAGGCATTTTCAATCTTAAACCATAATTAAACATCATTCAAATCAAAACCCTAAAGTTATGCCTAACCTCACTTTAACTTTGGAAAACCATATTAAGCCATTCAATTTGGTATTTTAAGTTTATTTAAATTATTAAAAACATATTATAACATGCTTAAATCAATTACATTACATAAACACATACTTATATCCAAAAACTCTAAAATGGCATAACCTTCCCCATTGGAGGTTTTCCATTCCAACTCAATGAAATTATCATTTCAATCTTATTTCCATCATTAATGTCATCAAACAACATGCTTTAAACAATAAAATTAAGCAATTCAACATACTTTGAAAAATCCCTTTCCAAAACCCTAAATCACTACTTCCATTTTCAAACTCTATCCAACTCAACCAAATCCATCATTTGACTTTAAAATACTTGTTTATGCATAAAAAAACTCATTTAGAATCAAATTGTACAATTCAATCATAAGAATTCAAAAGTCCAATTCTCCCATAACCCTAAATTCTCTCTCTTCACTAATCTTACTCAAACTTAACCATTTCTTTAATCCAACCATAAAATCATTTTTAACTGATAAAAACAACTTCATTAATACCCAAATAGACAATTAAAAGATAGAACTTCAAGAAGCCAAAATCCACATAATCAAATCTTTATGGAAATTCAAGGAAACAAGTTGGAAACTTACTTTTTCAAGAAGAAATCATCAAAACCACCATTGAATCCTTGAAATCCTTTCAATTTTTGGTTGCTTGGATGAAGAAACCTCTCCCTTCCTTCAATGGAGAAATCGGCCACAAGGGAAAGAAGAAGAAGATGAAGAAGAATAATGATTTTCTCTCTCCTTCCACTTTAAATTTCAACCTTATATATTATTATTTTATTATATTTTTAATTAATAATTTAATAATTTATTTATTTCATAAAAACCAAAATTACTTCTTTCATAAAAAAAATAAATTATTTTAAAACTATTTTATAAATCTTAATTTTCAAAGTATAATTACCAAAATGCCACTTGACTTTAGCTTTTCTTTTAAAAGAGTTAACTTTGTTGATTTTTATATACTTCATGTATATTTCATGTATATTTCAGATATACATTCTAATTTTTTTACTTAAAATCCTTTCTTTTTTCCATTTAAATTATTTATTTAATTTATCAAATTTAATTTAATTTATAAAAATTTTGGATGTTACATATACATTAGGTATATACTACAAATATACCTTTCTTAAAACATTAATTAACCTTCAAATTAATTTTTTTAACAATATTTAAAATCTTCGGATGTTACAATTCTCCCTCCTTTAAATATTTTCGTCCTTAAAATTATCTACTACAGTAATTAACCATCCAAACCAAAATATAATCTTTAAATCTCATATAAAATCAATCATCTGATCAAATCATTATTTCATCAAATTACATAATTTCTCCTCTCCCCCTCAAAGTCATTCTCAAAAATCTTTTCACAATTTTATAACTCATCATTATACTTTCTATTTAATCAAACAATCATAATAGATTATTATATCATCAATCGAATTGTTATTAGACAAAATTAGTTCATCTCTTTAATATAAAAGCATTATACATTTGTTACACTCAAGACATTTCACCACTTTACTCAATTTTCATATTTCATACCCATTTTTTATTCTCAAGTGATCATACCATGCTATGATCACTTTCACATCACATTTCCAATTATTCCAAAACCATTTCTTATATTCTCAATCACATATCACATTTTTCCATCTCGTTTTTATATTTCATCAACTTCGTAAATAACAAATCTTAACTTAATAATCTTCTACACATCCTCACCTTGATCTTACTCTCTATACCATTACCACATATTAACTCAAGATTATCAGTAAAAACCACAAAATCTTATTTTCTTACTAAGATTCATTCTCATAGGTTATTTATTAACTCAAAATATACATGCATTCTAATCATAATATAGTTAACATATTATTTTTATAATCATTTACATCTATTATATCTTAACTCCTTTCATAGTTATATACATATCAGAACATCACATCATATACAGTATTACATATCTCTCACACTCTTAATACTATTATACATATATTTTGAATCTTAATAATTACTTGTAACTTGCATATTCTAGATCAATTGATCTAACTATCTCAATACGGCCATCACAGTCTTATTCCAATTAGTCAAATTCCAGCTTACTTTAAATTCATTAATTTGTTTCAATTTATAACCTAACTCAATTAGGTCAAGCTTATTCTTAAATATTAATTCTTTTTGGATTCATCTTCACAAACAATATTCATTTCAACTTATTGGATCTAATCATTGTATACAGTCAATATACTTTACTTTTACTTTTTTTTCCATACAGTTCCCACATAATTCTCATGACCAGCTCTTACCTTAATCACTTCCCCTAGTCTCATTCACTTTAAATGTCATTTTCATCAACTTATTCATATTATACAATTTTTACACATGTTCAAGATAACTCTTAATCACTTTTTATAATTTTTCTCATTTATCAACTCTTCACATTACTTATAGTTGCCATGCTTATATAATCATTTTCTTACACATCATTTATAGCTAATCATATTTTTACAATTCTTTTCTACTTCAACACTATTTATAATCATAAATAAATTTCTAAAAAATAAGATTATGAGTTCCAAGTATACCAACCTCAAATCTTGCTTGTTTCTCATAAAGCAAAACTATCAATTTCATCAAATGCATTTCACAATCGTGTCATCTCAAGCCTACACCCGTGGGTTACAAATAAACATTGCAAGCACTACAAGTTTTCTGAAACAGTTTTTATCTCATTGTTACATCCATGACTCGGTGGTTACATGCTCATGGTATCTCAAAATTACACATTTTATAAATGTTATTACCTTACTATAATAATTCCTTTATTTTTTATATCACATATATATATATATATTTATATTTTTAAATGTTTTTCTTAGTTCACACATTCATATCCATATTTCACTTCCTTTCTATAATTTTCCAAATTTAACAAGTGATCAACTCACTCATGATCACTTTCATATTTTATCTCTTTTATGAATTTTCTCATATTTCCATACAATTATCATATTCCATAATTCACATACGCACTTAACATAATCATGTGTCACTGTGAGCGAAAATTTTCGCCCCCACTCCCGGTGGAATGGTTCTTGCGACTTCAGCACTGTTTAGGCTCGGGGCCTTAGAGAACACGGACCTAAGTCCGGAGAAAATGGAGTCGCCACCCGGACGGGCAAGGAAAAACAAAGGGGTGGATGACTCGATTCCTAAGGAATCCCCAACCCCCTAATGGGTTCGGAAAGTTGGGTACGTGTAGGGAAGGTGAGAAATGGCCCAGCACCCCCACAACGCCCGATTCATTGGAACCGGCCTCCTTTACAGGTCTTAATATTATAAAATTCTTAAGTATAATAACATTATCCATACTACACATAATAATTAAAAGAAAGCATCAATTTATTAAAATCAAAGCAATGTCCAAACAAAGCAAATAAATGGACACCCATCCAAGAATGGAAACATGTCCTTACATCACATGCCTAAATAGGACACCCACCAAAAGGTAGAAACATGCCCTTTACATAGGTTCTAAAATAGAAAAGCAAACTAAATTACATGATGTTTAACCAATGAGGTACCCACCAAGTGGAAACATACCTCTTACAACTTTTGGAAATCTAAATTAATTGATAAAAGTAAATAATCATTCATCATAAATAAATCATTCATCAAAGCTATTAATCAAAATAGAAAATAAACATCCATCCATGATAAATTAAATAAATCAAGTATTGAAATTATATAAATTAAAGCATAATGTTGTGCTCAAATTAACTCTACCACAAAGCATCACTCCCAAGTATACGAGGTAGCTGTAGCAAAGGTGATCGCCCTAAGGTCGTCTCACAAGGAAGCTAAAGTGGCTAATTGATTATCAGATTATGGATAACAAGTAATGAAGAAAATTCAAATTGTTACTAATGAAGAAGATTGATTGAAGTTTAAAACAAATAAAAGTAAATTAAGCTGATGTTTTGATTCACTTGATAGAAAGGTCTAAGGTTTGCACTTCTCGACTACTTATATGTATGAACGATTATTCCTCTTCACTAATTTAATTTCAAAGATTATATCTCAAACAACTCAATTAATCGAGCCAAGGAAATAAGCTCTCGCATTCAAACCTCTTTCAACTAATCTTGTTATAATTGAAATAATCTTTTTAATAGGTTATATCTCTAATTCGCCTAAGTCCCTAATTGAATTTTTCCAGAATTAGACTTCATCTCTCAGTCCATCATCTAATACCTAAAACACATAATTGGTGGCCAATCAATTATATATTAACAATATTCCATTCAATCAAGGCTAAAGAAATTATTAGCTGAGAGAATAACCAATTCATACAATCATAGCAGATCCATACAAACCCTAGACTAGATAAAATTAGTTCATAATGCTATCAAACATACTCATCTCATTAATATTCAAAGAAATCAATTTAGACATGATAATATCCATAAATACAATTCCAATGAAAATAAAGAGAATAAGTTCAAGAACAAAACCAAATTACAAACTCCTTGAAGCTTCTGAAGAATCTCTTGTTCAAATCTTGCAAGAAGGATGTATCAATGGCATGAACAATCTAATCAAGCTAGTTTAATCAAAGTATAATCAAAATCAAAGAAAAACAAATGTGAACCCTAAGTTCTTCTCTTTGACGGCTCAATCTGCTCTCAAAATCGCAACAACCTCTTAAGAAAACCCTAAATCCATATTTATATGAATCCCGCTTTTAAAAATCTGCGTTGCCTTTGGTCCATGAGAGACACGGCCAAGTCAGAGGAGACTTGGCCGTTTTGGAGTGCATTAGAGGGACACGGCCAGTGACTTGGCCGTGTCCCTTGCTTGTGTTCGCTTCTGTCTCATAGTTCTTCTTTTCTTCTTTGGTTGAGTGACACGGCTGTGTTGGAAGTGACTTGGCCGTGTTGGACCTTTTTGGAGGGACACGGCCAGTGACATGGCCGTGTCCCGTGCCTGTGTTTGCTTCTGTGAGAATTGCTCTTCTTTGCTTTGAATTTTGGTGAGACACGGCCAAGTTAGAGCAACTTGGCAGTGTTGGAGCATTTTTGGAGGGACACGACCACTGACTTGGCCGTGTCCCTTGAGTGTGTCCCTCTCTGTGTCTTGAACTTCCTTTTAACTTGGCATGGGACACGGCCAGTGACTTGGCCGTGTCCTCTACCTATGTCAGCTACTGTCCCTTTTTTCCTTCAATTTGCTTCCTTGCCTTTTTTAACCTAAAACAAAACTCAAACAAACTGTAAACAAGAAGTAAATAAACAATAACCAACAAAACATAAACACCATACTAAAAACTAGATAAAAAATAACATAAACACTGAAATAAACTAAAACTACCAAAATTAATGAAAACACTAAACAAACCGATTAAAACTAACAAAATACCCAAATAAAACAATAATTATTATAATAAACAAGACACAAATCTATAACAAAAACTAATAAAACAACTACCCCACACTTACAACTTTGCTTGTCCTCAAGCAAATTCACATGGCATAAATTAAAAACTCAAACAACCTTAACTATAATTCCAGCATATAAGATGAAATCCTTTAAGACTCAGCCATAAATATTTGCATCTTACTTCAATCAAGGATTTTCTTAACTCATTCATTAATACAGACATACAAATCTTATCTCTCATCTAAGTGTTTCACTCGATTTCAAAGGTTAATTCACTCAAACCACTCATGACTACATACTACCATAAACTTGCTTAATTATCCAATCTCCCTCACTGACTTTCTCAAGAAATAATCTGAAGGTCTTTTATTTGGATGTAATGGGGCTAAGGTAAAGGTGTGAGAAAAGACATTTAAGCTGGAGCATCAAGAAATGGAGTATCTAAATTAGACAATACTCTTGCTAAGAAACTCATAGCTCCCTCAAATGGCATATTCGCCAACCCTTGATAATTCACACACTTGTATACTTAAAGAAAAATACATGAGTTGACATTCCTCTTTTGATAACCAATGCTAGAACATATATGAATTTTGTATAGATATATCTTCTTTTTTTTATTCTCTTTTTTTATCACATATGAATTTTTTTAAATTTTTTTAAATACATATATATACAAAATATAACATTGCATAGAACATCTAGCTTAAAATGTAGAGGAAAAGAATAATCAACTCTTAATCAAATACAATGTGCATAGTATGCATTTTAACCCCAAATAGCAATACCATTTTTTTTTATTTGCTTACCCCACACTTTGAAATAAACCACCCTATTGTCATATAATAAGAACTCCATTCCTTAATGCAGGTATGATGATAATAAGAGAAAGTTGAGCTGTGAATTGTGTTGATCAAACAAGAAAAGGTCAAAGGCTCAACTTGGCTCACTAAGGAATTCAATATTAAAGGAGGTCCTTTTAAGCTAAAGGGCTAACTTAATTTGCCTTCATCATTTTAAAACTTGAGATTAAATCATAATGTGAGTTCAATTAGTATGCAAAAGCAAACTGTAGAGATGCAAAATCATGAAGGTGCACACTTAAGAAAAGAAAATCAACTGATAATAATATCAAATTATGAGGCTCAAAACTCACACAGGTGGGTTCTCAAAGATTTAAATGTCATAAATTGCAAAATGTGAAAATTGATCCTGAATGAATTCAAATGCTAATCTCTATGCTGATACTAAAGTCTCAACTATAATGCTAAAATCACATAAAAGATCAATAAGATTTCAACAATTATGCCATGCACAACAAACACAATAAACAAAACAAAACAAAAATTAAAGAAAAGTTTAAAGATTACCCCACACTTTAGAATTTACATTGTCCTCAATGGAAAACAAGAATAATAAAGAAAAAGAGTTAAAGGACAACCTCTCTTCCATCGTACCCTGGTGAGGCAAAACCCTAACTTTCCATCACAAACACAAAAGTTCAAAAACAAAAGTACAATATATAAAAATAAAATATCCAAATATAAAATGTTAACATGAAAACAAAAATAAAAACAATAACAAAAATACACTAAACACAATAAAGCACGGAAGTCAAAATCTATGGAAAAGGCGGGTGTGAAGATGATGCAGCCGAGGGATGGAGACTCAAGATCTTTGCAAGGTTGCTATTAATCTGTTCCAACTGCTGCAAGACCTCAGCATGGTTATGGTCCACCTTGCCCTCCAGTTTATCTACCTTGCCCTCCAGGGCCTCAATCCTAATAAATACCTCTTGAGTTTCCGAGACCGGAGCATCCTCATCTAGATCTAGAGAATCAGAGTTGGACTCCTCTTGGACCCGTGCTCTCTTCTGCCAGTCCTCCGGTGCTTCTGGCTCAGCTGAAGCCATCATATGAGCCCCTCTCCTATGCACCACCATGTGCATCTTCTCTAATGTGGTGAAATCTAATGAGTCATTACCCAAAATTCTAGTCATGCGACTGGTACTCGCGTCAAAATTTTCAAGAAGGGCTACTTCTAATGTGGTAATCAACCCTCCAACACAAATTGCCCCCCTCCTTTTATTAGCCATAGTATAAAAAATATCGGCTAACCAATAGCCGACACTAACAGGCCCTGCATTCAAAGACAATCCAGGAAAAATAGCTCACTCAATTTCACCACACCCGGGCTCTCCTTCCTAGCAAAGAATCCGCAAGACATAAACCGATGCAAATACCTCAAAGCGAAATTTCTTAATCTATATGCTTTGGCCGATTTGGCCACATAGGTCCCCGAGCCTAATGCTCCCCAAGCAAATTATTGTTTAAATTCTTTAGGTACCGACCTCTCCCCATGTTGATGGAAACCATATATATCATTCAATTGTTCAATATTAAGCACAAATGATTTACCCAGCAATTTAAAACTCATTGTAGTGTAGATTTTTTTATCATCTCTTTCAACCTTAAGAGATGTCAGAAATTCCAAAGTCAGCTCATCAAACTGCAAAGGTCGCAAGGAGACTAGATTCTCCCACCCAAGGAATTGCACATATCGATAAAAATTAGTCCTAATTTGTAGAGCATCAAGAGATTCATCATTAACATACCTCGTCGGCAAAAAACCCCGAGCCAAAAAATTTGCTCTCTTCAAAAATGAAATTGATGAAGAGGAAGAAGCTCCTTCGGTTGTAGGCCTCTTCTTCTTGTGGTGTGAGACTATCTTTGTTCTTGGCATCTTGAGAAATCTAAAAAATTTAACACCAAAACTTGATTAAATCAAACTTTTATGAGCAAAGAAGAAGTTTTAATTGATTATTTCTAGTTTTGGTGAAGAGATTTGAGGTTTAATGGAGGATATGGAGCTTGGAATCACAAAGAATGGAGGTTGCGAGAGAGAGAAAGCGAGAGAGCAAGAAAGAGATACGAAAGAGAACTAGGGATTGAATGGAACATCTGTGCAAAAATCATGGCTTTTTAAAGTGAAAAAGTGGGAGACACGGCCAAGTTGAGGGTAACACGGCCGTGTCATGTGTTTTTTGAGGGACACGGCCAGTGACTTGGCCGTGTCCCATGGGCGTGTTCATCTCTGTGAAGAAAAGCTACAAAAAATAAAATCAAAGAAAAATTGGTGAAGCTTGGCCGTGTCCCATGTGACACGGCCAAGGGACACGGCCAAGTCCCTTGGCCGTGTCTCCTTCTGCCATGTTTACCCTTTTATTTATTTATTTTTTATCTAATATCACCAAATATCAAAGAAATTGCAAACCTCTTCTTCGATCAACCCTGAAACACATTAGAAAAATAAAATCTTATCAAAGCACCCATTCCATTTATTTAAACTAAACATAAAATCAAAACATGCTAAATTTAAAATTACAACTATGAAGAATAAAATGCAAACCGATGGGTTGCCTCCCATTTAGCGCTTCTTTAATGTCATATAGCTGGACATCATGCAAGGCCTAAGGATCATGGATCAAAGTGCTATCAATGATCCTCACTTCTTGAAATCCTTCATTGTATGGTTTAACTCTCTGTCCATTCACTTTAAAAGTCTCACTTGTTTGAGAGTTAAGCAATTCAATGACACCAGAAGGATACACCTGAGTTATCTCGAAAGGACCACTCCATCAAGACTTGAGTTTACCTGGAAAAAGACAGAGTCGAGAGTTAAAAAGTAAAACTTTCATACCTGGACTCAATGTCTTTTGCACTATAATTCTGTCATGAAGTGCTTTAGTGCGATCCTTGTAAATTCTCGAGCTCTCATACGCCTCATTTCTCAGCTCATCTAACTCTGAAATTTGCAGGAATCGTTCTCTCTTCGCTTTGTCCAAGTCCAAATTCAGAGTCTTGATTGCCCAATACGCTATGTGCTCCAACTCCACTGGTAAGTGACAAGCTTTTTCAAAAACCAATCGGTATGGACTCATACCAAGAGGAGTTTTGAAAGCAGTCTGATATGCCCATAGTGCATCATGCAATCTACTTGCCCAATCCTTTCTTGATAAGTTGACTGTTTTCTCCAGAATTCCTTTAATCTGCTTGTTGGATGTTTCCACTTGTCCAGAAGTCTGTGGATGATATGGGGTCGCCACCTTGTGCTTCACACCAGATTTGTGCATTAACTTCTCAAAAAGCCTATTGTAAAAATGACTTTCCCCATCACTGACTATCACTCTTGGTGTGCCAAATCTGCTAAGAATGTTTTCCTTCACAAATTTAATAACCACATTAGCATCATTAGTACGGGTGGGGATTGGCTCCACCCACTTGGAAACATAATCAACAGCAACTAAAATATATTCATAACCAAAGGACTTGGGGAAAGGACCCATGAAGTCTATTCCCGACACATCAAACAGTTCAACAACAATATATGATTGAAGGGGCATTTCATTCCTCCTCCCAATGTTACCTACTCTTTGGCAACGATCACAGTGCTTACAATACTCTTGAGCATCTTTAAATAAGGTAGGCCAGTAAAAACCACTTTGAAGCACCTTTTCTGCAGTCTTTCTTCCTCCAAAATGACCCCCACAGTGAAGGTCATGACAAAATTGAAGAACACTCAGTTGTTCTTCCTCAGATATACACCTGCGAACTATCTCATCATTGCATATCCAGAATAGATAAGGTTTATCCCAAAAATAAAACTTACTCAAGTGTAAAAACCTTTTCTTTTCCTGAAATGACATGTTAGTATGCAATATACCACAAGCAAGATAGTTAGCAATATCTGCAAACCAAGGTGCATCAAATACCACAAACAGCTGCTCATCAGGAAATGTTTCTAAATTTTTATGAATGCTATCAGATGCAAGATTTTCACTAAAGAAGGGTAATCTGGATAAATGATCAGCAACAACATTCTCACTACCCTTAGTATCCTTGATTTGGAAATCAAATTCTTGCAATAACAACACCCATCTAATTAAGCGCGGTTTAGCATGTTGTTTTGTTAAAAGATATTTTAGAGCTACATGATCAGAATGCACAATAATTTTTGACCCAATTAAATATGCTCTAAACTTATCTAAAGCAAAAACAACAGCTAACATTTCCTTTTCAGTTGTGGTGTAGTTCATTTGTGCACTATTCAGGGTCAAGCTAGCATAATATATTACTCTCAAGTATTTATCAACCCTTTGCCCAAGAACAGCTCCTACTGCATGATTAGAGGCATCACACATGATTTCAAAAGGTAAAGACCAAACAGGAGCTACTATTACTGGTGCACTAGTCAATTTTTCTTTAAGGGAATTAAAAGCTTGCATGCATTGTGCTGTAAATTCAAATGGAACATCTTTCCCCAACAAATGGCACAATGGTTGGCTTATTTTGGAAAATTCCTTAATAAACCTCCTGTAAAAACCTGCATGCCCTAAGAAACTTCTTATTCCCTTAACAGAGGTAGGTGGGGGTAACTTAGCAATCAATTCAACTTTAGCCTTATCCACCTCAATCCCTTTACTTGACACCACATGACCTACGACAATGCCCTGAGTAACCATAAAATGACTGTTTTTCCAACTTAAAGTGAGGTTACATTCAATGCATCTCTCAAGCACACAAACAAGTTTATTGAGGCAATTATCAAAAGAATTACCAAAAATAGAAAAGTCATCCATAAATACCTAAATAAAATCATCTATCATGTCAGAGAAGACAAACATCATGCATCTCTGAAAAGTTACAGGTGCATTGCACAAGCCAAAGGGCATACGTCGAAATGCATAAGTCCCAAAAGGGCAAGTAAAGTTTGTCTTGGACTGATCCTCTAGAGATATTGGCACCTGATAGTAACCTGAAAGGCCATCCAGAAAACAATAATGTGAGTGTCCAGAAAGTTTATCTAACATCTGATTAATAAAAGGAAGAGAGAAATGATCTTTCTTTGTAGCATCGTTCAACTTCCTATAATCGATGCACATTCTCCACCCAGTAGTAGTCCTAGTAGGAACTAATTCATTATTCTCATTTCTCACCACAGTGATTCCAGATTTCTTAGGAACTACATGTACTGGGCTCACCCACTCACTATTAGCTATTGGGTAAATTACTCCTTCATCTAGCAATTTGAGCACTTCTTTCTTAACCACTTCACTCATATTTCGGTTAAGTCGCCTTTGGGTCTCCCTCACAGGTTTAGCTCCCTCTTCTAAAGTGATTCTATGCATGCACATTGAAGGGCTAATACCCTTGATGTCACTCAATCCCCATCCTATTGCTTTTTTCAATCTTTTAAGCTCACTCACTAACCTCATCTCCTCCTCTTCACTAAGTTCACTAGATATTATCACAGGTAAGGTATTGTGATCTCCTAAAAATACATATTTCAGATTCTTAGGTAACTCTTTCAGCTCTAACTCAAGTGAAGGGTTCTTCTCTTCTTTTTGAATGGGGGGAAGTTTAAAAACTGGGTCCTCCTTAAGCTCCTCTATTTCAGCACCCTCTAAAGTCTCAAGGCAACTGGCTATTTCTGCATCAAAAATATCCAAATCACTCTTTAAGGTCAATGCCAGCTCCAATTTATCAGAGGAACCTGTCTGCAAGAAAACATCTGAAACAACTGCATCAACACAATCAATGAAAGAATAATCCTCATGTAAAGCAGTTGTAGGAATAGGAGAAGTGTTAAAAATGGAAAATTCAACAGTTTGTCCCAAAATAGTTATTGATAATTTACCATTTTTAACATCTATCAAAGTGTTGGTAGTTGCCTTAAAAGGCCTACCCAGCAGAATAGTGTGTGCAGATGGTGAAGGGTTACTTCCTTCCATGTCAAGTACTATGAAATCCACAGGTACTATTAACCCTCCAACCTTAACTAACACATCTTCTATAGCCCCTTTCGGGAATCTAAGAGATCTATCAGCTAATTGTAACACCATTTTTGTAGGTTTAAGTTCCCCTAGTTCTAAATCAAGGTACACAGAATAAGGCATTAAATTCACACTGGCTCCCAAGTCACACATGCCATCAGTACCCTTTCCATTCCCCATAGTAATTTGAATGATAAAACTTCCAGGATTCTTTAGCTTAGGAGGTAGTTTATGCTGCAAAACAGCACTAGCTACCTCTGAAACTATCACCTTTTCATTTGGCTCATACCTCTTTTTCTTGGTATTCAGTTCTTTGAAGAATTTAGCATAAGCCGGCATGTTCTTAATTGCTTCAAGTAAGGGTAAGTTGATACTTACCTTAGACAGCATGTTGAAGATATCTGAAAATTGCTTATCTTTTTTATCATCCTTCAACCTGCTAGGGAATGGTATAGGTGGCCGTATGGATTGCTTGCCTTGTGCAAATCTGCTGTAGGGGACTTCTTCATTGATCTTTCTTTAGCATCTTTGTTCTCTAGTTTTCCTTCCTTTTTATTCTCTTGCTCACCTGCATTCACAGAATTATTTTCAACATTATTGTTAATTACCTTGCCACTTCTAAGAACAGTCACTGATTGTGCCTGCTCAGGTTGACTTGGGAACTTCCCCTTTTGTTGAATCTGCATCTGTTGAGCAAGTTGCCCCACTTAGGTCTCCACCTTCTTAAAAGATGCTTCTAGTGAATCCAGCCTCTTGTTGTTCATCTCTTGATTTTTAACACTGATTTGGATAAAAGCCTGCAAACTTTCTTCCAAACTCTCTCTCTTAGGCTGCCCTTGATTGGAGGATTGACCCTGCTATTGGTTCTGTCTCTGGAGCAAATGGAAAGGCTGTTGAGTATTATTTGTTGTCCAGGAAAAATTTGGGTGATTCCTCCAACCAGGATTATAAGAATTGGAGTAAGGATCATTCCGGGCCCTTGGTTGAAATCCCCCCATAGCATTAACTTGCTCAGCTTCATTCCCATAAGACTCATATGTGGAGGGGAAAATATTTTCTCCATGCCCAAATGTCACACAGATTCCACACACTTCTTGAGTAGATGAAGAAATATTGTTCTTCATGTTCAGCATCTGCACCTGTCTTGTCAATTTAGCTATTTGACTAACCATTTCACTATTGGCTTCCAATTGATTCACCCCTTTACTTCTTCCCCTTACACTCTTTTGTTGAGAATTAGCTCCCAACATCTCAAAGATCCCATAAGTCTCATCAGCTGTGTACTAACCTAAAGTATACCCTAAAAGTGTTGGGGTTACTGTTGTATTTGGATTCAATGTGTGTATTGAAGGAAAGAGAAAAGAAGAAGAAAGTCAAAAGGAATTGTGTGTGGTGGAGATTTAATGGTATTATTATTATTATTATTATTGTTATTATTATTATTATTATATATATATATATATATATATATATAAGATAAGAACGAAGGAAGGATGGAGAACCTTCCTTCTTCCTCTTCTTCTGTTTCTTCTTCGTAGACAAGAGAGCACGAGAGAGAGAGAGAGAGAGAGAGAGAGAGCACGAAAGAGAGAGAGAGATTGATCTTCATCAAATTTCTTAAGGATTTTAAGAGTATTGAAGATGGAGATGAAGATTTGGCAAGCTATACAGGTAAGTACACATTTCTTGAATGAATTTTATTGGTTATACATATATATAAGTATATACCTTCTTGTGTGGTTTTCTTTTGGATTGAGGTTATGTTGGGTATGATTGGTGTGTAAAATGATGATAACAAGAGATTGAAGTATGTAAATGTGTGGAATTGATATCTAAGTGATGATGAGTTGAGAAAATTGTGAGGAAAATGATGAAATGTTGAATTAGAGTTTGGTTTAGATGAATTTCGAAGTGTTTGGTCTTTGAATTATTGAAGGACACGCCAAGTTATGGGAGACACGGCCAAGTTAGGGCAAAATTGGTCGTGTTGGATGAGTTTTGGAGAGACACGGCCACTGGCTTGGCCGTGTCCCTTGCCTGTGTTTGCTACTGTCTGATTTATGTTGAGAGACACGGCCGTGTCCCTTGCCCGTGTCTGGTACTGGATTGTTGTGTTGAGAGACACGGCCACTGGCTTGGCCGTGTCCATTGCCCGTGTTTGCTGCTGCTTGAATTGATATTGAGTGACACGGCCACAAGCTTGGCCGTGTCCCTTGGGCGTGTTAGCTACTGGATGTTATACTAGGAGACACGGCCACAAGCTTGGCCGTGTCCCTTGAGGGTGTTTGCTATTGTGTTTGTTACTTGGTCATCAAACATTATTGGATCTTCAAATGTCTTTTGTATCTAAACACATTTAAAACAGTAATGATCCAACCAAATGTATATGGAAGATTCTAAATCCATGAATAAGGTAAATTGTTATGTATATGTATACTTGAGTGATGAATTGAATTGATCAATATGATTTGATGATAATGTTGATATTATATGAACCATGTTAGGTTTTATGCATTGTCAATCTCATGAATTGTATTGTACTATATGTAGATTAATGGTGCATATGAATAATGGCATGTTGTGTATAATGTGGAATATCATGAGATCATTGATGATGAATTACTTTAATGTTATGATTGAAGCATGCCTATATGGTATGATTGATTCATGATATGTTTGTTTAGTAATGTAATTGATGTTGCATATCTCAATGATGAAACTGGAAATGTGATTTGAGATATAATGTGATATAAAGCCATTGTTCTTGGCAATGATGACTCAAATGTGATATAAAGCCATTGTGATTGGCTATGGTGATCCAATTGAAAGAAATAAGGCATGTTTGCCTAAATGATGATGAGAATTGGGAATAGAAATGATAATGAAATAATAAATGAATTGTGTGACTAATGTGTTATTCCATTTTCAGAGTTTGTTGTTGGTGGCATGCCTATTAGTAACAATCTCTTGAAGTTAGGTTGGATTTGATCCTTGAAGCCAAGTTGGGTTGAAGTTTAACATGTTTTACTCCCCTTGAAGCTTGGTTGGGTCTAATCCTTGAAGCCTAATTGAGATGTTACAACCCTTGAAGCTAGGTTGGGTTTGGTTCTTGAAGCCAAGTTGGGTTGATACTTAGCATGCTTTGTTCCCCTTGAAGCTTGGTTGAGCCTAATCCTTGAAGCCTAGTTGGGTCTATGATAATGATAAATGTGATGAATAAACCAAAGCATTACTCTGAAAATTGAATGGCATATTAGTGTATCTTGGGCCCATGCTTGTCTTTGTGTAATGTGAGTCATGAATGGTAACATGATTGATAAATAAGATATATGGAAACAATGTTGAAACAAATGAATAATGAGATCTATGAATGCTTTTGATGGAAATGTGTTTCATGATTAATGAATTGTGAATAAAATGATGTTATGAAGTATGAGTTTGTAATATGTGTATTGAAATGTTGAAAGTGAACATGGCTTAAGGAGTTTTGTTGAGATATGAGGTTATGGAATTGTTGTGTGATGTGTAACATGTTTGTGAATGTGAGAATTGTTCTTATAAAGGTTTGAATGGTGTTTTGTTGTAACAATATATATATATACATATATATGTGTATATGAAATAGAAAGGGTAAGTATTGTGTTGTGAATATGCTATGTAATGATGTATTTAATTTATGAGATTAGTGGCAATATATGAAGAATCTATTGAGAAAGGAAAACGTGGTGAGAGAACAATAAAACATGATGCTAAAATTAGAAGGTATGATTATTTTGTAATGTATACTTTATTATTTATTTGTACTACTAAGCTCTCGGGCTTAGCGCGGTTGTGTAATCGCGCAGGTATTTATGCGGATGATCTGGATGCCTAGCTGCTATGCCACGAGAAAAGTAAGAGTGTCTCGAGACCAACTAGAAGGTGATGCATACATGTGTGATTTTTAGTTATGATTTACTTTTTGATAAGAATCATGATTTTTATAAATGTTTCTTAAATTAACATAATATTGCTTGAATTCGGATAAAGATTTTTAAATAGAAACTAAAAGTGACATTCTTATACTTTATATACGCATTGTATGTATACCAGGTATATGTATAGTGCTTATATGGAGTATAGGGGCGTTACAGTTATTTTGGTATCAGAGCTTAGGTTCGAGATTCTCGGCCTAAGTAAAAATTAAAAAGAGAAAGTTTTGAAAAGCTTAAAGAGAAGTAAAAAGAAAATTTTTGAAGAGTTTAAATAAGAAGTGAAAAGAAGATTTTTGAAATGCAATTGGTAAGACATGCATATGCATTCACATCTAGGTTGGTCTCGAACGTGGCATTGAGTGAATTGTGAATTGTGAATTGTGATGTATTTGAGTTACATGAGATGAGATAAATGATAGTGTGTAAATGAGGTTTTATATGAAAGCAAATCTAGAAATGTTGATAATTGAGAAGATGAGTGTGATATAAAGAAATGATATGGAAAGTATAAGTAAAAAGTTTGAGTATTGGTATGTATTTGGCATATAAAGAAATGGCTAGAAGAATTAAGTGGGAAATGAGTTAGAAACAAATTAAGATTAAAGTATGTGATCTATCCTCTATTGTTTGAATCTCTTCCTAATAAACTTTATGGTTGGATTTATAGAAAGAGGAAATATTGTTGGATGGGTAATATGAAAAGATATATTAGGTAAATGCAAAGAGTACAGTGAACTATTGAATGAGTTGATTGGTATAGATTAAGTGTGATAATGTAAGGTGTCAATATGTAAAGTTAAAGTTATGTTCAAAAGAAAAAGAGATGATGTTGGTTAAGTATAAATATACATTGGTGTTGTTTGTATTGTTATTTTAATGCAAACATGGTGATTTCACTATTAGAAATGTGATATGCTTGAATATTGTGAAAGCTCATGTAAAAGGTGATGATATGTGATATTTAGATTTTTGGAATGAGTTTAATAATGGTGAAACATATATGTTTTGATGTTGCTTTGTGGTATATACATATAAAATGTTTTAAAGTTGATATTAAGAGAACGAGATGAATAAATTGAAGTTTAAGTAAATTAGTAAGTTAAAAATTTATAGTTTTAATGGAATGTGAATAAAGAGCAATTAAATATTAATAGTTTAATGTATTTACATGAGATATATGAAATGAATATTAGTGCACATGAAAGTATTAGGAATTGAGCAAAAGAAAATGAGTTATTTTATGTAATTTGATTGGAAAGGATGAAAATGATTATGAAAGATGTGTTAAAGATATTTATAAACAAATGTGAGAGAGATATCACATTGGAAATGTGATTAAGCTCCTTGTGAAATAAGGTTCTAAGTAGAGTGTATATATTTATTGAAGGTAATGAATAACTTAAGTTATGATAAACAAATGAGTATGATGATAGTCCAAGGAAAGTGGTAAATATTAAATTTGTATAAACTATATGAAAAAGGGAAATTTAATAAATTGCATAATTAGGTGTTTATATAAAGAGGATTTGTGAAATGAACTTTTGATATGAATGTGATCTATGAAGGTGTGGATAATATGTTTATTATTTTATATCATTACATGTTTAATGGTATTAGAAGTGAGAATGGACCTGGGTAATATTGAACAGTGAAATTGTTATAGCAATAACTAAATGAGACTATCATAAGATGTGTTGGAACTCAAAGTATTTGTGTGTGAAAGTGTTTTATGTATAGATGTATAATAAGAAATTGTAAGGAAAGAATTATGTACTTGAAATTTTTAAAAAGAGATGGATTGGAAATGGAGTAATGAATGATACTTGTGTAAGATTTGTATCTAATTGAAGGTTGGGAGTAGAAAATGTTAAGGATAATATTATCGAACATGAGTTGGGTTAATGATGATCAGATAATCAAAAGCAAACTGTTTTGGAGATGGAATTAAAATGTGTTAATTCTTGGTGTAATAAAAGCTTGGAGAATAAATATATAATTTATGTGATACAAGTTAGTATTATAATTGTAAAGGTTGGAAATTGAATAATAGAAGAACAATATTGATTTACAACCCCTAAGTGTGATTGTTAATATATCATTGTCATATGATTTGGTTAGTGTGATTAGTGATTAGTTTTATTATCTTCAGATTTAGAATTGAGATGGATAACTATGTTTCCAGAAACATGGTTAAAAGATATGATTGGTGAAGTTATAACTTATATTTACGATATTAAAATTTTAATTGTATTTATGAGAAGTAAAGCAAGGGAAGAGAATTGTGATAATGTTTTAAGCTATGAATTGTGTGATAGAATAATAATTACATAAATATAGTAATATTGGGTGAAGTGAAGAAATAATAAAAAAGGAAGAAATTGTAATCATGACTGAAAGTTATATAGGATACATTTACAGTGTAAAGTGATTATGTAAATGAACTTAAAATTTATGGGAGTATGAATAATGTAAATTAATATGTATATATCAATGATGTTAGAAATGAATTATAATGGAGGTAGAGTACCTAATTGATATTGAAAAATGAATTGTGAAAAGATAAATGAACGGACTTATCTGTCTCCTGTGGAACCATGCGGACCCAATGTGTTGGGCAACCTAACTTGGATTACCAACCTGGTTGGGGGAAAAACTCGTTTATGAAGTTATAGTTGTTGGCAATATTGATAAATTTTGAATGAGTATAAGAAATGATGATATAATTATTGAAATAAAGAAATGTATATGTATAAGCATGATTCATATTGATTGAATATATGAATTTGGAAAGAGTAGAATTTGAATATAAGTTTGACCTAATGAACTTAGGTTATATATAAGTATATATGGTAAAATTCAATGATAAATTTCAATAAGTTGATTGTTGGTTTGAATCAAATAAAGTTGAAATGTTAGTATATTGTGATAGATTAATCGATGGATCTAGGTTTAGTTAAAGTTGCAAGGCAATATTGAGATTTAATATGTGCAATTGTATTGGGAGTGTAAGATTTAATGGTAATGTGTATGATGTAATATTCTGATTTATGAATGAACATAAATAAATTGAGGTATATTAATTGTACATGGTGAGAAATAAACTCATGAGAATAAGGATATAGTTATCCATTGATGTTTGGTAAATGTTTATTTTGATAGTGATGGTAAAAATGGAATAAACAATGCTAAGATATTGATTAATGATTTTTGAGGTTAAAGTTAAGAGAATATCTATAAAGAGTTAAAGTGATAATCTGACTTTAGTACAAAGATAAAATGTATTGGAGATGTTATGAGATATCTTGATGGCTTTATTGAGAAAGTAATAAGAGGTAAAGATATATATATATACCTATACAATGATAAATTATGAATTTCAGAGAAGATGATTATTTAAGGGGGAGAGTAGAAGATATGAGATTTAATAAAACTATATTGTAAGATACGATTATCTTTATATGAAAATTAAGATGGTGAATTATTCTGAATGGGTTGTTATTATACTGGATAATTTCGAGGACGAAATTATTTAAGGGGGAGAGAATTGTAATATCCTAAAGTATACCCTAAAAGTGTTGGGGTTACTGTTGTATTTGGATTCAATGTGTGTATTGAAGGAAAGAGAAAAGAAGAAGAAAGTCAAAAGGAATTGTGTGTGGTGGAGATTTAATGGTATTATTATTATTATTATTATTATTATTATTATTATTATTATTATTATTATATATATATATATATAAGATAAGAACGAAGGAAGGATGGAGAACCTTCCTTCTTCCTCTTCTTCTGTTTCTTCTTCGTGGACAAGAGAGCACGAGAGAGAGAGAGAGAGAGAGAGAGCACGAAAGAGAGAGAGAGATTGATCTTCATCAAATTTCTTAAGGATTTTAAGAGTATTGAAGATGGAGATGAAGATTTGGCAAGCTATACAGGTAAGTACACATTTCTTGAATGAATTTTATTGGTTATACATATATATAAGTATATACCTTCTTGTGTGGTTTTCTTTTGGATTGAGGTTATGTTGGGTATGATTGGTGTGTAAAATGATGATAACAAGAGATTGAAGTATGTAAATGTGTGGAATTGATGTCTAAGTGATGATGAGTTGAGAAAATTGTGAGGAAAATGATGAAATGTTGAATTAGAGTTTGGTTTAGATGAATTTCGAAGTGTTTGGTCTTTGAATTATTGAAGGACACGGCCAAGTTATGGGAGACACGGCCAAGTTAGGGCAAAATTGGTCGTGTTGGATGAGTTTTGGAGAGACACGGCCACTGGCTTGGCCGTGTCCCTTGCCTGTGTTTGCTACTGTCTGATTTATGTTGAGAGACACGGCCGTGTCCCTTGCCCGTGTCTGGTATTGGATTGTTGTGTTGAGAGACACGGCCACTGGCTTGGCCGTGTCCATTGCCCGTGTTTGCTGCTGCTTGAATTGATATTGAGTGACACGGCCACAAGCTTGGCCGTGTCCCTTGGGCGTGTTAGCTACTGGATGTTATACTAGGAGACACGGCCACAAGCTTGGCCGTGTCCCTTGAGGGTGTTTGCTATTGTGTTTGTTACTTGGTCATCAAACATTATTGGATCTTCAAATGTCTTTTGTATCTAAACACATTTAAAACAGTAATGATCCAACCAAATGTATATGGAAGATTCTAAATCCATGAATAAGGTAAATTGTTATGTATATGTATACTTGAGTGATGAATTGAATTGATCAATATGATTTGATGATAATGTTGATATTATATGAACCATGTTAGGTTTTATGCATTGTCAATCTCATGAATTGTATTGTACTATATGTAGATTAATGGTGCATATGAATAATGGCATGTTGTGTATAATGTGGAATATCATGAGATCATTGATGATGAATTACTTTAATGTTATGATTGAAGCATGCCTATATGGTATGATTGATTCATGATATGTTTGTTTAGTAATGTAATTGATGTTGCATATCTCAATGATGAAACTGGAAATGTGATTTGAGATATAATGTGATATAAAGCCATTGTTCTTGGCAATGATGACTCAAATGTGATATAAAGCCATTGTGATTGGCTATGGTGATCCAATTGAAAGAAATAAGGCATGTTTGCCTAAATGATGATGAGAATTGGGAATAGAAATGATAATGAAATAATAAATGAATTGTGTGACTAATGTGTTATTCCATTTTCAAAGTTTGTTGTTGGTGGCATGCCTATTAGTAACAATCTCTTGAAGTTAGGTTGGATTTGATCCTTGAAGCCAAGTTGGGTTGAAGTTTAACATGTTTTACTCCCCTTGAAGCTTGGTTGGGTCTAATCCTTGAAGCCTAATTGAGATGTTACAACCCTTGAAGCTAGGTTGGGTTTGGTTCTTGAAGCCAAGTTGGGTTGATACTTAGCATGCTTTGTTCCCCTTGAAGCTTGGTTGAGCCTAATCCTTGAAGCCTAGTTGGGTCTATGATAATGATAAATGTGATGAATAAACCAAAGCATTACTCTGAAAATTGAATGGCATATTAGTGTATCTTGGGCCCATGCTTGTCTTTGTGTAATGTGAGTCATGAATGGTAACATGATTGATAAATAAGATATATGGAAACAATGTTGAAACAAATGAATAATGAGATCTATGAATGCTTTTGATGGAAATGTGTTTCATGATTAATGAATTGTGAATAAAATGATGTTATGAAGTATGAGTTTGTAATATGTGTATTGAAATGTTGAAAGTGAACATGGCTTAAGGAGTTCTGTTGAGATATGAGGTTATGGAATTGTTGTGTGATGTGTAACATGTTTGTGAATGTGAGAATTGTTCTTATAAAGGTTTGAATGGTGTTTTGTTGTAACAATATATATATATACATATATATGTGTATATGAAATAGAAAGGGTAAGTATTGTGTTGTGAATATGCTATGTAATGATGTATTTAATTTATGAGATTAGTGGCAATATATGAAGAATCTATTGAGAAAGGAAAACGTGGTGAGAGAACAATAAAACATGATGCTAAAATTAGAAGGTATGATTATTTTGTAATGTATACTTTATTATTTATTTGTACTACTAAGCTCTCGGGCTTAGCGCGGTTGTGTAATCGCGCAGGTATTTATGCGGATGATCTGGATGCCTAGCTGCTATGCCACGAGAAAAGTAAGAGTGTCTTGAGACCAACTAGAAGGTGATGCATACATGTGTGATTTTTAGTTATGATTTACTTTTTGATAAGAATCATGATTTTTATAAATGTTTCTTAAATTAACATAATATTGCTTGAATTCGGATAAAGATTTTTAAATAGAAACTAAAAGTGACATTCTTATACTTTATATACGCATTGTATGTATACCAGGTATATGTATAGTGCTTATATGGAGTATAGGGGCGTTACAAGCTGTCTTTTCTCCCATGGCTCCCCCAGCTGCATTGTCAACAGTGTTCTGAAATTGCTGGGTTAGACCATCATATAAAAACTGATTAAGAAGTTGAAGTGGGTAGTGATGACGTGGACACTGGATCAATAGCATCTTAAATCTGTCCCAAGCCTCATGAAATGGCTCTCCTTCAAATTGAGAGAATGTAGCAATCTTCCCTCTCAATTAAGCTGTCTTTTGATGTGAATAAAACTTGCCCATGAATTTGTTATAAACTTGCTACCAAGTTGTCAAAGAGTTTTCGGGCAACATCATAAGCCAGCTCTTTGCCCTATCCTTCAAAGTATAAGGGAAACATCTCATCCTCAACTGATCTTCTGTTAGTCTTCCCAAAGGAAAAGTGTTGAGGGTAGAATAAAAATCCCGAATAAAGTTCAAAGGATCTTCATTCGGAACTCCATAGAATGATGGCAGCATGTTGTTGTGAATGTTCTTCAACTCATAATTTCTTGCTGCATCTCTCAGTCTTATGCAAGAGGTGGAAGTTCCAATGACAGGTCTAGCAAAGTCTCTCATCGTTCTTTGCTTTTCTTCAGCCATTTTAACAGATTGTGCAAATTCCGACTCAAAATCAGAAGTGTCCTCCTCTGTAGTATCAAATCCTGTGTACAGTTCAAACTCTTCCCTGCTCCTTTTCACTCTCTAAATTTCTGGAATGACGGGGTATAGCTCTCCTCCAAGTGATCTCCTACCTTGCATAAACAAAAATTTCTAGAAAAAGAAATTATTAAAAATAAAAGAAAAATAAAATCAATAGTAAACAATGAAAAATAATCTAAAATTTCTAAAACTAATAAACAATTACGCCAATTACCCTCCCCGGCAGCGGCGCCAAAAACTTGTTGCGCTCGAATTAACTCTATCACAAAGCGTCACTCGCAAGTATACGAGGTAGCTGTAGCAAAGGTGATCGCCCCAAGGTCGTCTCACAAGGAAGCTAAAGTGGCTAATTGATTATCAGATTATGGATAACAAGTAATGAAGAAAATTCAAATTGTTAACTAATGAAGAAGATTGATTGAAGTTTAAAACAAATAAAAGTAAATTAAGCTGATGTTTTGATTCACTTGATAGAAAGGTCTAGGGTTTTCACTTCTCTACTACTTATATGTATGAACGGTTATTCCTCTTAACTAATTTAATTTCAAAGATTAAATCTCAAACAACTCAATTAATCGAGTCAAGGAAATAAGCTCTCGCATTCAAACCTCTTTCAACTAATCTTTTTTATAATTGAAATAATCTTTTTAATAGGTTATATCTCTAATTCACCTAAGTCCCTAATTGAATTTTTTCAGCATTAGACTTCATCTCTTAATCCATCATCTAATACCTAAAACACATAATTGGTGGCCAATCAATTATATATTAACAATATTCCTTTCAATCAAGGCTAAAGAAATTATTAGCTAAGAGAATAACCAATTCATACAATCATAGTAGATCCATACAAACCCTAGACTAGATCAAATTAGTTCATAATGCTATCAAACATACTCATCTCATTAATATTCAAAGAAATCAATTTAGACATGATAATATCCATAAATACAATTCCAATGAAAATAAAGAGAATAAGTTCAAGAACAAAACCAAATTACAAACTCCTTGAAGCTTCTGAAGAATCTCTTGTTCAAATCTTGCAAGAAGGATGTATCGATGGCATGAACAATCTAATCTAGCTAGTTTAATCAAAGTGTAATCAAAATCAAAGAAAAACAAATGTGAACCCTAAGTTCTTCTCTTTGACGGCTCAATCTGCTCTCAAAATCGCAACAACCTCTTAAGAAAACCCTAAATCCATATTTATATGAATCCTGCTTTTAAAAATCCGCGTTGCCTTTGGTCCATGAGAGACACGGCCAAGTCAGAGGAGACTTGGCCGTGTTGGAGTGCATTGGAGGGACACGGCCAGTGACTTGGCCGTGTCCCTTGCTTATGTTCGCTTCTGTCTCAGAGTTCTTCTTTTCTTCTTTGGTTGAGTGACACGACCGTGTTGGAAGTGACTTGGCCATGTTGGACCTTTTTGGAGGGACACGGCCAGTGACTTGGTTGTGTCCCTTGCCTGTGTTTGCTTCTGTGAGAATTGCTCTTCTTTGCTTTGGATTTTGGTGGGACAGGGCCAAGTTAGAGCAACTTGGCCGTGTTGGAGCATTTTTGGAGGGACACGACCACTGACTTGGCCGTGTCCTTGAGTATGTCCCTCTCTGTGTCTTGAACTTCCTTTTAACTTGGTATGGGACACGGCCAGTGACTTGGCCGTGTCCTCTGCCTGTGTCAGCTACTATCCCTTTTTTCCTTCAATTTACTTTCTTGCCTTTTTTAACCTAAAACAAAACTCAAACAAACTGTAAACAAGAAGTAAATAAACAATAACCAACAAAACATAAACACCATACTAAAAACTAGATAAAAAATAACATAAACACTGAAATAAACTAAAACTACAAAAATTAATGAAAACACTACAAACCAATTAAAACTAACAAAATACCTAAATAAAACAATAATTATTATAATAAACAAGACACAAATCTATAACAAAAACTAATAAAACACATAAGAAATAAATCAAAGCATAATCAAGTATGGAATTGAATAAAGCAAATAAAAGTCCAATTATGGCTACTGTGACTTTTTATGGAATTAAAATAAATTAGGGTTTTATGTTTTAAAGGGTTGGTAAGACTCTTTGTTTAACAAGATTAAGGTTTGAATGATGATATCATGAAACTAGGGTTTTAAACACTTTAAAATACTTTAATTTGTGATTTTTGGTTATTGGGTTCCTAAGCTACTGTGTAAAATTTAGGTTTTTATATTTTTATGTTTTTAATGTTTTAAAAGGATTAGGGTTCATAAAAATTAGGGTTTAAGGTTTTAAAAGTGTTAGTGTTCATTATTTTGAATTTTGGAAGTTGAATTTGGATTTGATATTTTGGAATTTAGGGTCTCGGGTGGTGAATAATTTTTAAGAATTTGGAAATCAATTTGATAATTTCATGAAGTTTTATGAATTTAAACAAATAAATTAAAGTTTTTATAAGTAGAAAAGATATTTTTTAAGGCTTTTTGAATGAAATAGAACCTACTTTAAAATTTTAAAAGAAGCAAAATTTACATCCTAGTTTTGTTGAAAAATATGTTCAACTAGAGTTTTAAGATTTTTAAGAACAAAGAATAACAATTTTAAGCCTTTTGGAAGATAAACTAATGAAATAAGGTTTTTTTTTTTTGGCTTTAGAAAAACTAAATTAAAGTTCAAAGGTTTTTTAATTTTAATTTCATAAATTTGCTACTGTGTAAAAAAAACAATTAAAGAAAATTAATTAACACATACCTTCTTTTGATGATTTCTCCAAAAACAATTCTTCTTGGATGAACTAGCTCCAAAGAGAAGCCTTTTTTACCTTTGAATCCTCTAAATCGTGCTGCTGCTATTCCAGAAAAGAGTTGAATTGAATTTCATCTTTTCCTTCCTCGATTTGGTTTCAAATTTACCAAACTACTCTTGGATTTTTTTTTGCCTCTCCTTTTTTAATTGTCTTTGATCCTTATTTATAGTGGTTTGAGGTTGTTTATTCCTCATTAGTTAAGGTAAGTAATATTAATAAAAAAAAGAAACCAAAACCTAATTGGATTAGGTTTCGAAAAATTTGCATCGGAAAATTTGCACTGCAAAAAAAAACTGCTGCGGAAAAACTACGCTGGCGAAAAAATCTGCCACACCTGGCTGCGGCAGAGCGTGCGGAGCGGGCCCATAAGCTATTTCACAGGCAGAAAATTTCTACGTGCGAAATAGCACAGTGATTTCGCCCGCAGGAATTTCCTACGGGCGAAACGCCCACGGGCCCGCGCGATGATTTTTTCATCGCCGATTTTTTCGACTCCGATTTATATTTTAATTTTAATTTTTTGACTTTTATTTATTTATTTCTATTTTTTATTAATAAAAATTAGATACTAAAGCAAAATTTATTTAATAAAAATTATTTTGGACCAATTAGACAACAAAAATCATTTTAGACTAAATAAAATATATTGGACCGGATTGGGTCAAAAATTAAGGGTCTACAGAAAAGGCTCGATGAAACTGATCAAATAAGGATGATTGTGAGAGGCATCCTGCCCAATATCCGTGAAAGGATGTCTCGCACCCTTATAAGGAATTTCAAAGATCTTCTCCAAGCTGGTCTGCAAATTAAAGAATGGGAAAGAGAGAAGAATCGCTTTTTCATAAGAAGGAATGAGAAAGGGATTTACCAACCTAGTAATCAAAGCACACAAAAAGAAGTCGATGTCAATACTACTAGTCAAGCAAATAGAAGGCAGTTTTAAGATCTAGGGAAGCCTTTGTGTTGGGTCTTCGACAAGCTAAAAAAGAAAGGGTTGTTACAACCATTGGCTCCTCGACCTTTGCCTAGTCCATTACCCCCAAAATTTGATACTAAGGCTTTTTGTCAATTTCATCATACTCAAGGACATGAGACTGATAGATGTACTTGATTAAGGCATGAGATCCAAGATTTCATTGATAGTGGCAAGCTACCTGAGTCGGATAAGCCCAACACCAAAGACAATCCATTACCAAGGTTCAATAAAGTACCTCCACCGACAACCTTCATGGTGGGAAAAGGATTGGAAGAAAATTTTGTTTTATCATCCTTTCAGGATGGAAATATTGAAGATGTGAAGGGAAAATAAGCTTAAACTCAACGAACTTCCCTTAGCTTGAATATTGCTTCTTAATTTTACTTTCTTTAATATTAAATTTGAACAATCTTATTTTTTCAAATTTAAAGTTGCTTGAATAAATTACTTTCATCAAAAATTTTGTTGGTCTTTATTCATTTTGATGCTCAACCAATGAGGAATTTAGCTTGATATTTATAAATTAATGTGTCTAAGCATCATGAACTGAATGACTTTACTAGCTGAGGAAATTGCTCTATAGCATTGAGTTGTGTATGCTTACTTAGAGAGGGCTCCTGCATAATTACCTTTTTCTAGGTCCTAGTCAGTCTTAGAACATGCTTTGACAAACTTTTGGGGTGAAATTGAACTCTACTTATTTAAGAGAGAGATGATCTAGGCAATTTTTGGTTAGCTAACAACTAGTATCCACCCTATTAAATATTAATCCCTAGTTGTCCCTTTGAGCCTTCATAAAATTCTAGCTTTCTTTTCATTGGCTTACAAACCTCAAAAACCTACCCGAAGCTATTGTGATACTCTTAACGTGTCTTATGATCACTAAGATGAAGAGCCAAGAAGATCAAAGAAAGCAATGATTAGTCAAGATCATAAAGATAGTTGAAGTTCTCAAGACCATAAGGGTAGTTGATGTTTTTCTTAAGACCATAAGGGTAGTTGAAGTTCCCTTAATATATCCAATATATCAAGACAACATCAGAGTAACAAATGATTTATCCCTATTAAAGAAGATTTATGTTACTCCACTCATCCATTATTGAGAGCCCAAGTTGGTACAAACAAGACAACTCATTTAGAGCTTGAATAAAAAAAACAAAAGAAAAACAAAAGAAAACAAAAAAAAAGAAGAAAAAGGAAAAAAAGAAAAAAAAAGAAAAAAGAGAAGAAAAAAGGAAAAGAGAAAAGAGAAAGAAAAGAAAAAAGAGAAAACCCAAAATGGTTCAAAAAGCTAACTGAGTTCTCTTTTACCTAAGACAACAAAAGGCTTCCATTTGGTTTATAAGGACATTTTGACTTGAATTGGTCCAACCCAATTAAAGATTCGATCAAAATCAAAGGAAAAGGAGAAAGACCATCCAATGCTTAAAGGTTCTGTACTTGACAGTCCTATAAGGAAGAAGGACAAAATGATAAAATGCTCAAAGAAAGGGAAGAGTAAGAAAAATAAAGAGGAAAGAAAAGGGAGAAGAAGAAAAGAAACAAATTTGGATCTTAAACTTTATGCAAGGGCAAAAATTGTCCTAATCAAGATCCAAATTAATACCAAGAAGATAGAAGGAATTTGGAGTCTAGAAAGATTACTCTCAACTGTCTAAAGTTCCAATAAGAAATTTGTAATGTGAAGGTTTGTCCATTGTGTCACACCAGCTCCTATCTCAAAATGGCCTTCACTTAAACTTGTGTCCCTTATAGACCCCATTTCAAGCCTATCAAAGACCTGTTGATCTCTCTTGGTAGGTAGAGTCTATTAGTGGAGATAGTTTGGATAAGCATGCATATGAGATATACAGTATTTAAACTCAATGAGACCTTTGGCCAAGTAATGTGTATGTGCCTATCTGAAGTACAACAGTTCTTGTTTAAATAGAAATGATTCCCGAGTTTAGTATGGTAACTAGGGTTGTCATTTTATAGATATGTTAATTTGGAAAAATCAAGTTCTGAGATACATTGACATTAATTTGGCAAAGCCAACATTTAATTTCAAAATTAAAATTTTAAAAAATTAAAAAAAAATGTTTTGTCATACAAAGCCTTCAAGTTAAGGGAAGTATGTTGAACCTCCAAAGGACACATTGGGCAAAGAAAATGATTATTGGCGAGGTCATGAAGAAGCTATCAGCCAACATACTGAAATATAGTTTGAAATGGATGCATCCCTGACTTTGCAACTTAGGGTCTCCACCACTCACGTTTTCATCATCTTGAAGATAAAAGCCACAAATGCAAAGCTTTCGATCATTCCAATGCAAGATTTGAGCAAGCGTCAAAACAAAACCAATGAGAACATTTCTGCCGATCACCTCGATCTGTGAGTCAATGGGACGACTGTAAGTATTATTCATGCATATCATGCATACATGAGCATATCACATCGCACTTTCTTGTCTTGTATTGTCTATTCCTTTTCAAAGTGAACAGCAAATACCTTGCGAAGTAAAGAATCAAAAGAAGATATTGAATCAAGGGGGCATGGAAAGCCTATTCACTTGTGGAAGCTCCAGTCATTTTGTAAAGAGAAGAAATACATGCTTGTGTGAAGAACTAGACAACAACAACATCAATCAGAGTCCGCATAGAAAAATCATGGGCTTGAGCCTACACAGGGGGCAAAGTTTCTTCTTTTCAATTTTTTGAGTCTATATACCAAATATTTACAAACTCACTTGCAAATATTTCGCCACACATGGGGCAGGAGAAGATATGAGGGCCAACTAAAAATAGTTGAATTTTTGCAAAGGAAGAACAAAAAAGAATGGAATAAAGAAAAGAGAAAATTAGAATTCCCAAAAATATGAAGATGCAAAAGACAAAAGATCAATCCAGCTAAAAGAGCTGAAGCCAGGGTGAAGACCCGATCTCAAAGGATGAAGATCCATTTTCAAGGGTGAAGACCTGATTTCCAAGGATGAAGATCCATTTGGAAGGGTGAAGATCCAATCTCCAAGGATGAAGATCCATTTGCAAGGGTGAAGACCCAATTTCCAAGGATGAAGATCCATTTTTAAAGGTATTCCAAGGATGAAGATCCAATTTCAAAGGGTGAAGACCCGAAGTTTAAAGGATGAAGATCCATTTTCAAGGGTGAAGACCCAATCTCAAAGGATGAAGATCCATTTTCAAGGGTGAAGACTCAATCTCGAAGGATGAAGATCCATTTGCCAGGGTGAAGACCCGATCCCAAAGGATGAAGATCCATTTGCAAGGGTGAAGACCTGATCTGAAAGGATGAAGATCAATTTGCATGGGTGAAGACCCGATCTCAAAGGATGAAAATCCATTTGCAAGGGTAAAGACCCGATCTCAAAGGATAAAGATCCATTTGCAAGGGTGAAGACCCGATCTCAAAGGATGAAGATCCATTTTGAGGGTTAAGAACCACCATGCATAGAGCAGCCGGAGCAGTCAGACTTCTCAACTAAAAGGTTACCCAAATTCAATCCAATCTTGGGTCCAAGTACCCAATCTCGGGTCAAAGTACCCAAATCAAATCAGTCTCGGGTCCAAGTACCCAAATCAAATCATTTTCGGGTCCAAATACCCAAATCAAATTCAAGCTCGGGTCCATATACCCAATCTCGGGTCTAAGTACCCAAATCAAATTAATTGTCGGGTCTAAGTACCTAATCTCGGGTCCACGTACCCAATCTCGGGTCAAAGTACCCAAATCAATCTAATCTCGGGTCCAAGTACTCAAATCCAATTCAATCTCAGGTCCAAGTACCCAAAGCAAATTCAATCTCGGGTCCAAGTACCCAAATCAAATTCAATCTCGGGTCCAAGTACCCAAATCAATTCATTTTCGGGTCTAAGTACCCAAATCAAATTCAAGCTCGGGTCCAAGTACCCAATCTCGGGTCCAAGTACCCAAATCAAATTCATTGCCGGGTCCAAGTACCTAATCTCGGGTCCAAGTACCCAATCTCGGGTCCAAGTACCCAAATCAATCTAATCTCGGGTCCAAGTACCCAAATCCAATTCAATCTCGGGTCCAAGTACCCTAAGCAAATTCAATCTCGGGTCCAAGTACCCAAATCAAATTCAATCTCGGGTCCAAGTACCCAAATCAAAATAATCTCGGGTTTAAGTACCCAAATCAAATCCAATCTCGAGTCCAAGTACCCAATCTCGGGTCCAAGTACCCAAATCAAATAAACCTCGGGTCCAAGTACCCAATCCCAGGTCTAAGTACCCAAATTCGATCTAGTCTCGGGTCCAAGAACTCATATCAAATTCAATCTCGGGTCTAAGTACCCAAAACAAAACCTCAACCATCTCAAAAATTAAGTCACATTGCTTTTCACTCTCTTTTGTTGTAGTCTCAGATCATTCAAGCAGGGGGCAAACTGTAGACCCTTAATTTTTACCCCAATTTGATATGGTCCTAATTAAAGGATGCCAAAATAAATTTGATCCGACTTTAAATATTTAAATCTAGTTTATAATTTTTAAAAGGAGTCAGTTCTGATTAAAGAGGCATATATTTGATTGTAAAACCCTAAAACCAAGTGGAATTGGCCCAAATTAAAATTTTTTGGTTCATAAGTTAAAAAAGGGTCAGAGTAATTTAATTGAGGCCGGCCTGGATACATTAGGACGCTTCATGTCGACCTTGGCAGCCCAAGACATGAGCATGCCTCATGTCGACTTGGGAAAGTTAGGTCGACATGAGCATGCTTCATGTCGACCTTGGGAGGCTAGGTCGACATGAACATGCCTCATGTCGACCTTGGCAGCCCAAGATGCCAAGATCAACATGAGCATGCCTCATGTCGACTTGGGCAGCCCAAGGTCGACATGAGGTTGGTCTCATGTCGACCTAGGGCAACTAGGTCGACATGGGTTCAATATGTTTCCTAATTCAACTAGAATTTGTTTTAGGGACTGTTTTATATTAGGTTAAGGATTCTGAGTGAGTTTTGGATATAAATATTCATGTTTTAGAATTCATAAAAAAAAATATTAACAAGGTAACATGAATAGGGGACGGCAAGGAACATTAACAAGATAGCAAAGAGACGGCAACAAACAGAAAAGATTAGCATCAAACATTCATGGGTAATCAATCCATCAAAGATAGCAGTGCTTTCTTTGCTAATTGTTCATCCAGAAGTTAATTGTGGAGTAACCAACGAGTGGAGATTTGATCTTTAATCGTGAATTATTTATGTTTACATTAGTTTTGTTTCTTTGATTAATAAGAACATGCATGCATGCAGTAACTTTGAACACACAGTAGCTTGATCTTTGAACATGCAGTAAATTGTTTTTTTCGTTTTAATATCTTTAATAGTTTGTTTTGGTTTTTGTTTTAATAAATTTAATCTTTTGCTTTAATTATCACATTGATCAATTGGTATTCGTAATCCCACTAGCATATTTCATAAAGCATAAAATTATCCAGAGTCAATAATTAATTGTTAAAATCCATCTTGTTTACTTTAACTTTGAGAACCGTATGTTATTTTATTAAAACTCAAAACCTTAAACTATTTTTATCCAAAAGCCTAAACCATTTCATTATTAAACTCCAAAATATTGATTATTTTTCCAAATCCAAAATTGTTTCTTTTTAGGTAGTAAGCTAATTCCAAAACCCTAACTCCAAAAACCCTAATTCCAAAACCCTAATTCCAAAACCCTAGTTTTAAAAACCCTAAAAATCCTAATTTCAAAACCTTTATTATAAAACTTTACTTTCTAAAACCCTAAATTTTTAAACCCTAAATTCAATTGATAATTCTGTAAAACCCTAAATTTATATATTTATTGCTTTATTTAATTTTAGATTTGATTATATAGTTTATTATATTTTTTGATGGTTGATTTATTTAATTTCAATGCTTGATTTATTTAATTTATCATGGATGGATGTTTATTTTATATTTTGATTAATAGCTTTGATGAATGATTTATTTATGGTGAATGGTTATTTATTTTATCAATTTATTTAGATTTCCAAATGTTGTAAGAGGTATGTTTCCACTTGGAGGGTACCTCATTAGTTAAATATCATATAATTTAAATTGCTTTTCTATTTTAGAACTTATGTAAAGGACATGTTTCTACCTTTCGGTGGGTGTCCTATTTAGGCATGGGATATAAGGTCATGTTTCCATCTTCAGGTGGGTATCCATTTATTTGTTTTGCTTGGACCTTGCTTTGATTTTAATATATTAATGCTTTCTTTTAATTATTGTGTGTAATATGGATAATGTTGTTATATTTAAGAATTTTATAATATTAAGACCTGTAAAGGAGGTCAGTTCCAATGAACCGGGGGTTGTGGGGGTGCTGGGCCATTTCTCACCTTCCCCACACATACCCAACTTTCTGAACCCATTAAGGGGTTGGGGATTCCTTAGGAATCGAGTCATCCACCCCTTTCTTTTTCCCGGCCCGTCCGGGTGGCGACTCCATTTTCTCCAGACTTAGGCACGTGTTCTCTAAGGTCCCAAGCCTAAACAGTGCCGAAGTCGCAAGAACCATTCCACCGGGAGTGGGGGCAAAAATCCCTGCTCACAGGGTGTATCTACAAAGCCCGACAATGGTATGATGTAGTATCTTCTCAGGTATGGCAGATTATCCGAGATTGCGACTTTGAGAGCTTCATCTTGCAATTGCCATCCGAGGAGTATCTGATAGACAGAAGCATAGTCTAGGTGCTTGCAGAATAATGGTTGGACACAACTCATACTTTTCACTTGCCCATTCGAGAGATGACAATTTGTCCGGTAGACTTTGCTGCTATAACCGGCATTCGGTATGATGGCATTCCGATTCCTCTTACCAATGATATTTTGACATTTGAAGAAATTCAGCAATTAATTGGTATGGAACCATCATATAAAGGGCCTTTTAAGATAAAAATTAAGCCAATTCGTAGTTATTGGATGAACTACGAAGGATGGGTTCACAGAGACACGGCCCAACAGTATGCTCGAGGATTTTTGTTATAATTTCTTGGTCGACCATCTTAGGCAGCACTGAATCTGCCATTCATTTGTCAGTGTTGAGGGCCCTTTCTTATTTTAGGACAGTGTCACTATATGGCTGGGGTGAAGCTGGTCTCGCCTGTCTTTACCATGGTCTTGATAAAATTTACTAAAACAAGAAGTCTTTTGTTGGCTTGATGGCGGTTGTCGAGGTATTCTTCTTCTACCAATGTCAATTCCCCTCTTTTCTTGCATGAATGTGATTTTTGTTGTTGTTGTAGGCATGGGCATATGAACACAACCCTGTGAGGGTACCTGGTATTTCCCGAGAGAGAATCGGGTATTCGAGATTAAATTTCTAGTTGTCAGATCGCGTGGATGTTCCCGGCTCTCACCACGTGCATACCCAATGCTTCGTGTTGAGCCGCTTAACCTGGGACCAGGTAAAATAGCATTAGTATGCTTTAAAATTTATGTGAAAGTTTACTTACCTTATGTTATTTTGCAGGTGAATTTTGCCTGGTGGAACCTAGAAGAGCTGAAAAATTGGTCTCCCTTCATGAAGGCTGCACTATCTTTCCAACATACTTGCCGAGTCATCGCTGGCCCTGTGTTTAGTGGTTGGTTTCCCAAAGAGAGAGTTTATGAGTGGTTTCTTGGTCCAAAGTAGCAGAGGGTTTCGATGCATTGCCCAGAATATACTTTAAATATTATTTCAATGCCAGATGATATATGGTGGTTGGCCCGATACGGTCATGATGTTGAGACATTTCTCCACCCACCGGGTGCATTTTATGTCCATTTTATTCAAAGAAGGCTCTTGAACTTTTGATGTATCTCCTGTTGGTGTACGGGAAATTTTCAAAGAAAATGATGATAGAGATGAAGAGGAACACCATGGAGAGGCAGGAGAATTCGTTCCATATCTCGAGGCTGGTACATCTCAGGTAAGACTTTTACCATTTTCCCATTGTAATTGCTTCTTTCTTAACTTATTTTGATTCTTTAATGATTGTTGCAGGCTGTTGGCTCATTTGATCATGAGGCTGGACTTTCTTTTACTGCCCCTTCATTTGCTCATTCTGGTCCGCCCGAGATGCCATCTCATCCGCAGGGCATTGATATGAATTACCTAGTAAGTTTTCCTAGTAATTTATGCTACATGTATGCATGATTATGTATGCCCTTACCTTTTCCTTTCTGGCTCACAGTGGATGCTTAAAGATCAAAATAAGAAACTTTAAGAAGAGTTGGCTGCAAGTCGTCAGCAGGCTTCTCATTTTGAAAATTTGTATCATCAATCCGAACAAAATTTTTGAGACTTTCGATTTCAGGGGATGAGGGATCCTGGCGCTTCTTCATCAAGATTCCCCCAAATTGATGATCATGAGATCCTTTCATCTACTTCCGATGAGGACCGTGAAAGATCAGAACTCCAAGGTAATAGGGATTTTGATGCTCCAGCTTCTGGCGGACTTCGAGATAAGTGATTTCCCTCCTCCTCCAACAGGCGATGATTTTTTCAGGGCTTTATTTAATGACCTACCACCACCCTCTTAGTGATGTATAAATATTGTATCAATTGTATAAACATAATAAGCATAAAAATAATAATACATAATTTCTGTCTTTACTGTAACTCTCTTTTTTTATGTTTCTTTTTTTTTGTCATTATTACTGTTCCACAATTATTATACTTTCTTTTCATGTTTTAATATTTACATAGCATCACCACAAAAGCCAAATGCAACACGGTAAAGGACTTTCGTCTCTAATTCTTTTCCTCATACAGCATGGTCTCGCCCTTTCCCATCACCTTTTCCTTATCAATTTTGGAAAAGCTTGTTTCCTCTATATAAATCACCTTTTACGCCTAATTTCATACAGAAGCCAAAAGTCTTTCCATTTCAACAAAAAAACTCCTTCAACAATTTTAATTTTCCTTCATTCATCAACCATGACCTAACTTTATTTAAAGAAGATAAAAATTCTATTTAAGAATATAGATGCCATTCACTGGGAGCAAATTTCGTGGTCAAAACTTGATATTTTAAAGTGTTTTTAAAATGTTAAATTGGACCACTCCTTTTTACATGCCATGGCTTCCTTTTGAAATGTGGATTCTAGGACATTTAAAATTAATAGCTTTGAAATATGTCCCTTGATCGAAGAATTCGAGGCAATTCTCGGATATCCAAATAATCAACAAATGGCATTACCCATACTGATTTCCAAGACTTAACAGAATATGCAGATGTTATTTCAAATTTCAAAGCCTGAAGTTCTTCGGCTGATGAGAGGTTAGAAAATTCTACTTGCTCCCTTAATTGATTTTTGTCTCTCTCATTTGGCTCCTACTAAGGCATGGGGACACATGCTCTGTCTCTGCTTGCTTGGCCAATTCTTGCTTGTTTCTTCCGACGACAATATTGATCCACGAATATTGGATATTATGGACCAAATGGAAGGAGGCTTGTCGCCGGTACCTATGATCTTAGTCGAGACTTTAGTTGGATTAGACCAACTTGAGTCAGGATTGTCAAAGAGACTGACTAGGAGTCCGTTGCTGCTTCAGGTAATTACCTAAACTGCCCTTTTTGGTTTTCAATTTAGGTTTTCTTTTTTCTTTTTTCTTTATTGCTCTAATTTTTGCCTAGTCCGCCCATGCGGGTTTTCGGAACTAGTGAGCTGTCCTAATTTTGCCTAAGCTGCCCTTGCGGGTTTTCAACTTAGCGGACTCTTCTTCTCTCTTTTTTTTTTAAATTTAATTGATTCCTCACAGATTTGGCTTCAGGAGTGTCTCTGTTTGCTTGATACTCCATCTATGGATTTTGCCAGATATCTACCACGTCATCATTCTGCTAGGAAGCTACTCCATCCTGCTTCTTCATATGCTGACTGGGTCGATTGGATCCACTCAAGCACTGAAGTCAACATCCGTTGGTTGGTACCTTGGTGGAAGATTTCTCATATCACCATGCGGACATACTTGATGTATGTTCCCCTTACTGCTCTTCATCAAGGTACATGCTATGATCCTTGCCGACTTGCTCATCAGTACAGAGCTGAGCCTCACGATTCTAACATTATTCTCGATTTAGACATGCCTTGCTTGACTGAAGCCTACTTGGATCGGCTAAGGCAAAGCTGGTTTGCACGTTACACTTATCATCTACCATAGATTTTACATTTGTCAATTCAGAAAGTCTATTGTTAGGATGAAAGATAATTAAAGTAATAAAAGATGCTTCTTTTCCTTTTATAATTTGTCATCCCCTTTTGCTATTGTGTTTATTTATTTCATCCATATCTAGTCAAATACTTATAACAGTGCACATAGAGCAATTTTAACATTAATTTTGTTTTATTAAATTGGGTAAAAACTAAACATAAAGCCAGCATACACAAGATCACCCTGTTGCCAACTAGCCCTTTCGGGTTTTCTAATTGACAATTTTCTATCTTTTAGCCCTAGTTGTTGCCTAGCCCGCCCTTTTGGGTTTTCGAAACTAGCGGACTGCTTTAACTTTTGCCTAGCCCGCCTGTTCGGGTTTTCAGCCAAGCGAGCTCTTTTTTTTATTATTTTATACATAAAACCTCTTCAACCTGTCGATGTTCACTGGCTCACTAAACTCATTCCCATCCATGTCTGATAACTTCATCGCACCTTTGTTCATGACTTGTTTCACGACATATGGCCCTTCCAAGCTAGGCCTAAACTTCCCTCTCAGATCCGATACATTAGGTTTACATTGCTTCAACACCAAATCCCCGACTCTGAGTTTTCTAATCTTAACCCTTCTATTGTAGGCCCTAGCTATCTTCTTTTTATACAGTTGGTGATGATACAGTGCCTTTAACCTTCTCTCTTCTAGTAAAGCTAATTGCGTATATCTGCTTGCTACCCATTCCGTTTCAGGCAGTTTGGCTTCCAAGACTACTCTCAACGACTTGACCTCTATTTCAATTGGCAACACTGCTTCCATCCCATAAACCAAAGAGAACGGTGTCATTCCAGTAGGTGTTCGCACACTTGTCCTATATCCCCATAAAGCAAAAGGAAGCATCTCTGACCAATCCCTGTACGTCTTGGTCTTCTTGGATAGGATTTCCTTAATTGTCTTGTTTGTTGCTTCTATTGCTCCATTAGCCTTTGGTCTATAAGGAGAGGATCTATGATGATGGATTCGGTACTTTGAGAATAAATCCTTAATTGCTCCTTGAAACTATACCCCGTTGTCTGATATCACACTGTACGGGACCCCGTACCGACAGATGAGGTTCTTTTCAATAAATCTAGCCATTTGACTTGTGCCCAGTTTGTTGAAGGATTCGGCTTCGACCCATTTTGAAAAATAATCTACCACTACCACAATGAAATGGTGACCGGTTGAGGCTGTCGGATGTATCTCCCGTATAATGTCAATAACCCAGGTGGCAAAGGGCCAGGGCGAAGACATAGAATGCAATTTTTCAGGAGGCATGTGATTCAATTTACTATACATCTGACATTGTTGGCACTTCTTTACAAACTCAATACAATCTTTCTCCATGGTCATCCAGTAATAACCTTATCGAATAATCTTCTGTACTAGGGCCAAACCACTCATGTGCGGACCGCAACTTCCTGCATGTATCTCTGACATGATACGCTCCACTTCAGGCTTTCTTAAACATCTTAAATGTACCCCATCAGGCCATCTTCGATATAACTCCTCATGGAATGTGATGTATTGCAAAGACCACCGCCTTATGGCTCTTCTTTGTTTCTTTGTTGCCCCCAGCGGGTATTCTCTTTCCTCCAAAAATCAACTTATAGTATAATACCACGCATCATGGTCTGTATCAGTTTCCATGATTGATTCGTATTCATAGCAAGGAGTTGATGAACTGGTCAAGATCAGAGGCTTAAGGAATAAGCTGACAGGGTTTTCCCATACCGAAGCCAATGTGGCTAGGGCATCAGCCATATGATTTTCTTCTCTTGATAGGTGTATAAACCTACACTCCTTAAAGTTCTTCTTCATCATGGTTAAGTAATGGTGGTATAGTTTTAATTTTTCTTCTTTCAACTCCCACTCTCCTTTTACTTGGGATACTACTAGCAATGAATCGCCAAAAACTTCCACCTTATCCACCTTCATAATCATTAGGGTTTCCAAACCAAAAATACAAGCTTCGTATTCCACCATATTATTGGTTGCCCTAAATTTCAACTTTTTGGCTAAAGGGATAAGTTCCCCTTCGGGCGATTCTAGTATGACTCCCAAACCTACTCCTTTCCTGTTTACCGCTCCGTCAAAATACATTTTCCACCCTTGTACTTCAATTGCCTTTAAATGTTCTTCTGAAAATTCCAAGATTACCTCTTCACTATCTGGTAATGGCTGTTGGGCCAGGAATTCTGCCACCGCTCTGCCTTTGATTGTTTTCCTGGTTACATATTCAATCTCAAATTCTTCTAATATTATCAACCATCGACCATACTTTCCAATTAAAGAGGGTGTCTCTCTTAAGTACTTCATTGGATCCAACCTGAAAATTGCTTGCACACTATAAGATTGAAAGTAATGTTGCAACTTTTTAGAAGACCAAATCACTACTATATAGGTTTTTTCAATGATACTATACTTAATTTCATAAGGTAGGAGCTTTCTGCTCAAATAGTAAACTGCATGCTCAATCCCTGACTCATCTGCTTGGGCTAGCATGGCTCCTATTGACTCTTCTTCTACTGCTAAGTACAGTAATAGAGGTTTGCTGGGTTTAGGTGGTTTTAAAATAGGTGGATTCAACAAATACTCTTTTATTCGCTCAAAGGCCTTTTGACATTCTTCATTCCATATGACCGGCTGATTCTTTTTAAGCAATTTGAAGATAGGCTCACAAATTGTTATGAGTTTCGCTATGAATATGCTAATTTATTGTAATTTACTAATAAATCCCCAAACTTCTCTCTCCGTCTTAGGGGCTGGCATATCCTTGATTGCTTTAACTTTGTCAGGATCAATCTCAATACCATTCGGACCAATCACATGTCCTAATAATTTGCCTGAAGTAACACTGAACACACACTTCTTCGGGTTCAATCTTAGCTTATATTTCAATGCTCTATCAAAGAATAACTCTACGTTTTGGAAGTTTTGTTCCCTTGTGTCCGATTTCACCATCATATCATCAACATATACTTCAACTTCTTTGTGCATCATGTCATGAAATAATGTGGTGGCCATCCTTTTGTAGGTTGCCCCAGCATTCTTTAAGCCAAACGACATTACCCTATAACAAAATATGCCCCATGTAGTAATAAAAGCAGTTTTAGCTTTATCCTCTTGGGCCATTAACACTTGGTTGTATCCGAAAAATCCATCTACAAATGAGTGTAGCACGCTATTGGCTACAGTATCAATGAGAATATCTATATGAGGTCAAGGAAAATCATCTTTAGGGGAAGCCTTTTTTAAATCTCTATAGTCCACACAGACCCTTATTCTTTCATATTTCTTTGGCACGGGTACTATGTTGGCTAACCAATCTGGATATTCTATCACTTCAAGGAACTTCATTTGTATTTGCTTAGTGACCTCTTCTTTAACCAATTCAGCCCACTCTAGTCTTAATCGCCTAAGCTTTTGTTTGACAAGTTTCATGTGAGTGTAAGTAGGAATATGATGCTCGGCTATGTCTCGATCTATTGCAGGCATATCCTCATAAGACCAAGCAAACACCTCATCATATTTTTTGAATATTTTTTCAAATCTCTCTCTCTCATCAGGAGTAAGGTCGGATGCTATGCTATTTTTTTAGGATTTTTGGTTGTTCCCAAATTTAATGATTGTGTGTTAACAGAATTAATATTAAAGATGCTCATGTAACTACTATTTTAATGTATGCAACCATTAGGAGAAACATCACACAAGTAAGCAAAATCAAACTTTATTGCATTCATTTTGGAAAAGAAAACATCATCATCCTCATACAAAGCAGACAAATTAAAATCAAAATCAAGATCATTGTTCTCAAAATCAAAAGGCAGGATGTCTTCAAACTTTTCTTCAACCAGGGCAGCAATCTCCTTCGGAGTCTTCTTGGTTTTCAGGACAGCTTCATTCTTCTCTTTTGGATTGGATTCTTTGTTGGCTGATAGGGTGAGCTCTTTCTTCACTTGCTCCACTAGCTCGGTAACATCTGCAAAAATTTCAAAATCCGGGATCAACTTTCCCATGAACATGATTGGATCGAGCTTTCCTTAGAGTGTTCCCATATTTGGAGCTTTGACAAAGATCTCTTCAAGTGGTGGAAAGCTCATCTTCTCAATCTTCTTTGGTGAGGCATTTTTGGCTTCATCATATCCCAACCCTTTCTTGGAACTTTGAGTTTTAAAATCTGGTAACTTTGTCAAACTAGCTTTACCCTTTCCAAGACTGGCTCCGGGAAGATAGTTCATGTTCTTCATCATATTCAAGACTTTGGAGTCCACTACTTCATCATCAGAAATTGCAGCTACTTGAAAACCATTGAGAGGCCTCTCAATCATTAGAGCATTAACAATCTCATTATCTTCAGCTTCGATGACCACTGTCTCATCTCCTTTGGGGAACTTAATCTTTTGATGAAGGGTGGAAGGAACTCCACCCAGAGGATGAAATCATGGTGGCCCCAAGAGTAAGGTGAAGGTAACCGGTATGTCTAAAACAACAAATTCAACAATAGATTCAATTGGACCAACCTTGACAGCAGCTTTGAAAGTTCCTTCGGTGTGTCTCTTAGTGTTGTCATAAGCCCGAATTGTTACCTCGGTCGGGTTTAGATCCCTTGTTGACATGGCTAGCTTTGGCAATATCTTAAGTGGCCAAACATTTATGGTGGACCCATCATCGACCATTACACATGGAGTCCTCTTCCCCTTGAGTTCTATTTTGATAAAGAGAGGGCGGATGTGATCTCTCCCCTCCTCTGGTAAGTCTGCATCTGAAAAACAAACTGCTCCCATATTAACTTCACTCTTTTCACATTTCATTACCCCTCCAATTTTTATGAAGTTGATCAGCTCCTCCGGCGTTGTGGAGGTAGAAATTGGCATGCTAGCTAAGGCTTTGGCCATAATTTCTCGGTGCTTTTAAGAAGTAGCTAATAAGTCCCAAATGCTAACACTTGCTTGGGTTCTTTTCAATTGCTTGAGCACAGCATCATCTTCCTCTTCTTTATTTCCTACTTCAACTTCCTTTCCCTCATTAGTTTCTACCTCCTTAGGTGGTGGCCTTGCATAAGGCTTACCGGATCTAGTGTTCATTACTTCATCTTCTTCAGGCTCGGACCAAGTCCACTCCTCCTTCTTGGATATTAGATTATCATCACTATCACTTGAATCCCAAAACCCATTGACAACACAAATTGTTACTTCTTTACTCACCATAGCTTCTTTAATTTCGCCAAATACCTCTTCTTCTTTGGTTGCTTCTCCACCCACATCTTGGAAAGAAGACATGATAAAATCTTCATGCAACCCCCTCCAATCATGAAGGTTGCCGGTGGTGGTACCCTATTGAACTTTGGTAAGGGATTATCTTTGGTGTTTGGCTTATTGGGCTTGGGCAGCTTCCCACTATCGATTAGATTTTGGATCTCATGTCTCAACCTCACACATCTATCCATGTCATGCCCTTGCATTTGATGAAACTGACAAAATGCTTTAGTGTTGAAATTAGGTGGGAGAGGATTAGGCAAAGGATGAGGATTTAAGGGTTGTAGCAATCCCTTTCTTTGAAGCTTATTGAGAACCCAAGACATCGGTTTCCCCAATTCCAAAAATTGCCTCCTTATTCCTTGGTTAGTGGCATTAACACTGACTGCCTTTTGCATGCTTTAGCTACCAGATTGATAGTTCCCTTTCTCATTCCTTCTCGTTGAAAAATGGTTCTTCTCTCTCTCTCCCATTCTTCAATTTGCAAACCAGCTTGGAGAAGGTCTTTGAAATCGCGGATGAGTGTATGAGACATCCTTTCACAAAGACTAGGCAACACCCCTCTCACAATCATCCTTATTTGATCGGATTCATTGGGCCTCTTCTTGAGCAAAGAGGCCTTGTTTCTCCATCTCTTCACATAATCCACAAAATTCTCATTTGACCTTTGCCTAATGGACTCTACTTCCATTAAGGTAACTTCCATCTCAACATTATATCCATATTGTTGGATGAAGGCTTTGTAAAGTAGATCCCAACTCTTTTGTGTTCCATCATCTAAGGTATTGAACCATTTTTGGACAACAGGGTCCAATAAGAGCATGAAGTACCTTAGAGTTTAAGCCTTCGTAGCTCGGGCAGGCTGCATGGCAGTGATATACTACTTCACATGGAGATGAGGATTTTTGGATCCATCAAACTTCGCGAAAGATGGCATCTTGAACTTGTACGGGACTTCTTCATCTAGCTCAAATAATTTGTCAACTTCGGACATTTTCTCAGTTTTCAGTTTCTTCTCAAATTTCTTTTCTAAATCAGCAATCATCTTTTCAACATCAGAAGTTTCAGTTTTCTCCATAGTTGGCCTTTCAACAATCTTCGGTACTTTCTTCTTGTCTTGAGCATCTTGGTAGTATTGAGCTCAATCATCATCATCATCAATGATCACCTTTTCATTATCAAAAACCACTTCACCAACTTTATTCTTCCCTTTGACTCTTGCCTTCTTAGTGCTAGTAGATACTTCGGCGTGATTTTCTAAAATTACAGTCAATTGGTTCTTCATGGTCTCAGCTAGGGCCTCTTTTATTTCTTCCATCTTGGCATTGAGGGCATAATCCACCATTCTTTGAATTTGTTCAGGATCCATTGCTTTTGGTGAGCAAGTGATTGAGTTGTTGCTAGCTTCTTCACTTCCGGCGTAGGTCGGATTGTCGTAAGCTTTTGAGCTATCATAACCAGGGCTGTGAGCCAGAAAGGATCAATGATATGAGACGTAAATGTATGCATGTATGCACAAACAATCAACAAAGAAAGATAATTAGGACGTTCCTTCCAACCTTATAACATCCACACACGAATGGCGAGTCTCTTTTCCTAGGTATATGGTTAACAAAATACCAACATGGGGTATCTTGTTTTCGAATATTTCCCTCGGACGTTTCAACCAATAGTTATATTTTCAAAAATGGAAATCAATTTATGATAATTCCCATTAATTAGGTTTTAATCCATTCAACAAACTAAAGTAGCTTTTATGCTATATTGGATTAAAACTAAATTAAGAGGTTTATATAGATTTCTCACTTGAAAAAAGGTAACTAATGGTTCATGCCAAAAACAAGCCCATGATTAATTATTTCTTAGTATAAACTAGGCTCACAATTGATTTTTGGTATTTCATAATTGACCTAAATATTTTGCAAGCTCTTTGTAAAAAAAAGGTTGGATAAAAATAATTTTATTTTTAAGCCCATTGTAAAAAGATTTTAGAAAAAATGGATTTTGGGCTTAGTATTTGGGCCATGAGAAAAGAATTTTTGATTTGTTTTTAGAAAAGTCTTATGTCCAAAGACCATTTTGAAAAGTTTTGAAAGTAGTTTTGGTCTTTTGGATTTTAAAGAAAAATTTATTTTGAGCTTGCAATGTACTTAGGTCATATTAGAAAAAGAACAAACCAACTAAGCCATGATTTAAGCCAAGATAAATTAACCATAGTCAAACAACATACATTTGGGGTAAAACCTAAGGAAAGTAACTAGGCCAATTACATGAGCTTTAGTCTTTGGGTTAAAAGGCTTAGGTTCCCATAGCAAGTATATACCAAATGGTATGAGGCTATGAGTGGTTATGCCATGTTCAATCTCTATACCTTGAGTGAAAGTATGGTATCCCTTACATAACACAACACGGGTAACACGGGCGTCTAACTCACATACACGATGCAATCTAATATGATGCAATAGATAATATCATGATAAGAAAGCATAGAATAATAAAAAGACCAATGGAATCAACTTCTCTTGTCCCCAGTGGAGTCGCCACTGTGAGCGGGGATTTTTGCCCCCACTCCCGGTGGAATGGTTCTTACGACTTCAGCACTGTTTAGGCTCGAGGCCTTAGAGAACACGGACCTAAGTCCAGAGAAAATAGAGTCACCACCCGGACGGGCCTGGAAAAAGAAAGGGGTGGATGACTCGATTCCTAAGGAATCCCTAACCCCCTAATGGGTTTGGAAAGTTGGGTACGTATGGAGAAGGTGAGAAATGGCCCAGCACCCCCCACATTGCCCGTTTCATTAGAACCGTCCTCCTTTATAGGTCTTAATATTATAGAATTCTTATGTATAACAATATTATCCATATTACATGCAACAATTGAAATAAAGCATCGTTATATTAAAATCAAAGCAATGTCCAAACAAAGAAAATAAATGGACACCCATCCGAGGATGGAAACATGTCCTTACATCATCCATGTCTAAACTAAATAGGACACCCACCATGAGATAGAAACATGTCCTTTATATTGGTCTAAAATATAAAGCAAATTAAATTACATAGTACTTAATTAATGAGGTACCCATAAAGTGGAAACATACCTCTTACAACATTTGAAAATCTAAATAAATTGATAAAGTAAATAACCATTCATTATAAATAAACCATTCATCAAAGATATCACTAAAATATAAAATAAACATCCATAAATGATAAATTAAATAAAGCATTGCAAATAAATCAAAGCATATAATAAACTACATAATCAAATAAAGCAAGTAAATATACAAATTGATGTTTAATGTTTCCATTTAAAGCTCTCTAATTAATATTTAAGATTTTGGGATTTTAATATATTAAGGTTCATGTTACTGTAAGTTTTAAAGAAATTGAAATGGATTAAAGTTTCATAATTTAAGAGATTGGTAAAGTTCTTTGATTAACCAAATTAGTGTTTGAGGAGTAAAATCATGAAATTAGGGTTTGGATACTTTAAAACATGAGGTTTATGATTATTAGCTACTGGATTGTTGTTTTCAGGCTTATTGTGTTTGAATTTTAATATTTAGGTTTATAAGGTTTTAGAGTTTTAAGGATTAGGGATTAGGAATATTAGGGTTTACGGTTTTTGGGGGAGTTAGGGTTTAAGAAAACTAGGGTTTAAGGTTAGCTAGTTTAGGGTTACTATGTTGGTTTTGAAGTTAATTAGGGTTTTTAGTGTTTCGGAGAATGTATTTGATGTTAGAATTTGGAAAAACAATTTATAGTTTTATGAAGCTTTATGTAATTTTTAGAAACTGTAAAGTGAGTTTGAGTTTGGATATTTAACAAAACATTTGGAATTTTGGAAAAGAATTAGAAGAAAACTAGTTTATAGTTTAATGGTGTTTTTTGGAAATAAACAAAACGATTTAAGGTTTATAGAAACAGAACAAATATTTTTTAGGGTTTTTGGAAAGAAAAGGATTCAATTTAGGGTTTTGGAAAATTGGAAAGCATATTAGGGTTTTGGTAAATTAATGAAACGATTTAAGGTTTTGAAAAGTTGGAAAGTAGATTAGGGTTTTAAGATTTTGAAGAAACAGAAACAACAATTTTAAGATTTTTGGAAAACAAAGAAACAAATTAAGGTTTTTAGAATCAAAAGAAACAAATGGATGATTGAAGGTACTGTAAGGAAAAAAGAGATTAGATATTCATACCTTCGTTTGTTAGTTCCACCAAAAATTGCTTCTTAGATGAACAAGAACAAAGGCAAGATGGTTGCCTTTGATGGATTGAATTGCTTGTTTTCTTCTTCTTCTCTAAAAAGTTTGATCGTTTTCCCTGCCAAAAGTTTTAAAGTCTGATCTATTTTTCTAAGTTTTTCCTTCACTAGATTGTCCTCCTCTTTCTGTGTTGTTTTTAAGCCTTATTTATAGAAAATTTCAATGATTAATTCAACTTGTTTGGGGAAACTAACATTAATTAAGAAAAGGAAACCGAAACTAAATAGAATTTGATTTCGAAAAAAATTGCGTCGGAGAAATTTTGCTAGCTAAAAAAACTGCTGCGAAAAAATTTTGCTGGCAAAAAAAAAACTGTCGTGGCTGGCTTTGAGGACTGGCGAGCGAAAAACTGCGAGGGCTGGCTGCGAGCCATTTCATCCAACCTGTTTTTCGGGGATGAATTTTTTCATCGTCGATTTTTCCGTCATCGATTTTTATTTTTATTTTTGTTTATTTATTATTATTATTTATTTTTTATTAATTATAAAAACTAAATACTAAGACAAATATTATTCAATTAAGATAACACAAATTATTTTGGACTAATTAAAATATATTGGACCATACTGGATAAAAAATTAAGGGTCTACAACGGGCCTAAAAGGATCTAATATGCCATTCAAATTTCAGAGTTACTGGTTTGGTCTAAGATGACACCATGTGTCTAGCCCCGAAGGCAAATCATAATCATAATGAGGATTACCTCATATGTAACATCCCAGCTAGGCTTCAAGGACTAGGCCTAACCCAGCTTCAATGGTCTGCTACATTATGTAACACCCAACTAGGCTTCAAACACCAAGCCCAACCCAGCTTCAAGGGACTATTATGTCTTAGGCATGCCGCCAAACACAAAACTCTAAAAATTGAATAACATACTAGGCACACAATTCTTTTATAATTCCATTATCAATATCTTTCTCATTATCTCAAGATCAAGCTTGGCACAATGCTTTAAATATCTCATTTATATCAATTTAGCCATCACCAATGGCTTTACATACCATCTTTAATTTATACATAACAAATTGTAATACCCATACGTTTTGGGCCATTATCATATTTTGCACAAAGTTCACATTACATATAATGCATTTGTAACATTATACAAATCACAGCATATTTCTCATGCTCCAATAATGTATTAGGTAACTTAACACATTTTGCAACCAAATGTGTTAAGTCCCAATGTCATGTAAATATAAACAATTATTCAATGTTTGTACTTACCTCTAAAAGCAACAAACACCACTTTCAACCTCCTCTTCCAAGATATACCTCAAGACTTGGATTAGGTAACTCAAGTCTCTTCAAAGCCGAAACCAAATGTGATTATAAATAATCACTTAGTGATACACTTATAGGTATAAACAAAACCTCTCAACTCAAGGATAAGAAACACAAATGAAAATAAGGAAAAGAACTATCTAGGGCAAACTCTACACATGACATGCTCAACAACACGGGCGTGTCAATGACCGTGCCCTAAACCCACAATACAGAAGCTTTGACATGCTCAGTAACATGGGCGTGTCAATGACCATGCTAAAACTCCTACAATACAGTAGTTATGACATGCTCAATGACATGGGCGTATCATTGCATATGTCAATGCTACAACAACAACAACACAGTAGCTATGACATGCTCAGTGACATGGGTGTGTCACTGCACGTGTCAATACTACAACATCACAAAAGTTGTGACATGCTCAGGGACATGGGTGTGTCACTACTCGTGTCACCAACACTGAAAATAGAACTATCGACAAGCCTAAAGGCATGGCCATGTCACCGGGCGTGTCAGGCCAAAAATCCTGATATCCACACATAATTGCCACATCCAACTATTATCTTTCATTAACCTTTTCAACTCCACACAAACTCAACCAAATCCATCATTATGCCACATAATACTTGTTTAAACATCAAAACAACTCAATTAAAAGCAAAAATACACAATTACAACGATGACTTCCCAACTCAAAAGTTACACAATCCAAAACTCTTATTCTCTTCACCAAACTTAACATTTTCTTCAATCCAACTCTAGTTTCATAGTTAACTAGACAAAAGAACTTTAAACATACCAATATTAACCTTAAACACATACTACACCAAACATCCAATTCACACAAATACAAATTCCAAAAGAAATCACAGAAACAAGTTGAAAATTTACCAAATATGAAAAAAATCCTTAAAACTCCAACTTGAACACTTGAAATCCTTCAATTACTTGAGTTAGCAAGAAGCAAAATTCCTCTCTTCCTTTGATGAAGGTGGCCAGCTTCAATGGAGAAAGAAGAAGAAGAAGAAGAAGACGAAGATGATGATTACCAACTCCACTACCACCTAATCCCTTTTAACCACATAATTATTCCTCTTTCACTCTCCACCAAGTAAAATATATTACTTAATTAATATATATTATGTCATCTTCCACTAACCATATTTAATTACTATCTTAATAATTAAAATGACATTTGATCATATTAAAATGTTGACTCATATATATTATGTATATCTACATATATATATCATATACACATTTTCCTTTTTCACTTAATTATATATATATACACTTTTTAAATCATTTATTTAATTTTCAAAAATTAAAATTTTTAAAATTTTGGGATATTACAAGAAGATTTAATAGTAGCATTTTAGTAATGCTCATACATGTTCTATGCGCATATTACATTCTAGAGAGAACGTGTACTATGTATGGAAAGGTTATGAGGGTGTTACATTTATTTTTGTATCAGAGCCTAAGTTTGAGATTCTTAACCTTGGTGAATTTTTAATGAAAAAAAAATGGGGATTTCAAAGTTGATTTTAAAAATGTGTTGTGCATGCATATGTAGAGGCATTTGAGTTTATCTTTAATGTGGCAACCTTTGATCTTGTAACATATATAGGTAGTAGAGATGTCTCGATCTTATGGATCAGAAGAGGGTAGTGTAGAGATCTTTATTTTAGGGGAAGGTATGGCTGGAGCAAGAATAGGATCTGCTGGGAAGCCATCTGTGCCAGCTAGACCAGTAGTTGAAGAGGTTCCACCAGGATAGGTGCGTCATATGGTGGAATTATTGCAATAGGCTCTGGTGCAGCCACAGCCATAGCCACCGCAGCAACAACAGCTATCGGCCAGAAAGTATGATAAGCTAAGGAAGTTTAGAGCTATGGATTTCTTAGGCACTACAAATCCAGCTATAGCAGAGTAGTGGCTAGATAAAGTTTACAGGATATTTATCCAATTACATGCTAGTGCAAAAGAGAAGTTTGATTATGCAATGTCTCTTCTGCAGGGAGATGCTTATGATTGGTGGAAGATAGTTCCTCATGCCACTGATGATCCTTCAGTGTTGACTTATACCAATTTTTTTACAGGAGTTTGATAAGAAATATACTCCTTGAGAGTATAAAGATGCAATGAAAAATGAGTTTTTGAGTCTAAAGGAAGATACAAAGATAGTGACAGAGTATGAAATGAATTTTATTTGGCTGAGCAAATATACATAAGGGATTGTGACTGTGTGAGCGGAGATTTTCACCCCACTCCCAGTGGAATGGTTATTGCGACTTCGGCACTGTTAGGCTCAGGGGCTTAGAGAATACCTGCCTAAATCCAGAGAAAATGGAGTTGCTACCCGGATGGGCAAAAAAAAAGAAAGTGGTGGATGTCTCTATTCCTAAGGAACCCCCAACCCCCTAATGGGTTCAAAAAGTTGGGTACGTGTGGGAAAGGTGAGCAATGGCCCAGCACCCCCCACAACGCCTGGTTCATTGGAACTGACCTTCTTTTCAGGTCTTAATATTATAAAATTTTAAATATAACGATATTATCCATACTAGATGCAATAATTAAAATAAAACATCATTATATTAAAATAAAACCAATGTTAAAACAAAACAAATAAATGGACACCCATCCGAGGATGGAAACGTGTCCTTACATCGTCCAATGCATAAAACTAAATAGGACACCTACCAAAAGGTGGAAACATGTCCTTTACATTAATTCAAAAATATAAAAATAAATTAAATTACATGAAAATTAATTGATGAAGTGCCCAATCATGGAAACATACCACTTACAATTTTAATTAACAAATAATAATTGAAAAATATTCATCCATGATAAATTAAATAAACCAAACATCAAAATTAAATAAATCAATCATCAAAACATATAATAAACTACATAATCAAATCCAAAATTAAATAAAGCAATAAATATATAAATTTAGGGTTTACATCTTAAATTAATATTTTTAGAATTTTAATAACTAAATTAGGATTTAAAATAAAGGAAATTAAACACAAAGACTTATAATACACAAATAAATATTGTCCTTCGACGAGCCCACACGGCGGTCCCACTAGCCAGTTAGCTGGCGGGGGTTAAGGGAGAAGCACCCCTTGCGGGGGTCGGGGGCTGAGATAACAAACATAAATATGGCTACTGATTTGTTTGAATGTCTAGTAAATTAATGCCTGAGATAACAATAATGTAACTATTATAATTTAAATGAATTAAACATAACAAACAGACCTTCATTTGTTGGCTCCACCAAAATTAAAAGATTTGAACCAAGTTTTTGTTTTAATTTTGCTACTGCCTAAGTTAATTACATTATCGGTTGAAGTTTGGCAATTTGGCAATTGCCTTGACACTGCCAGTTGCTTTCTTTGTTCAATAATTTTTACTCATTTGACTGCTAGGGTTTCTCCTTTATTTTTGTTGCTTTCTTCTTTCAATTTTCCAAAGTCTAGTCCCTGAACCAATTGCTAAGAAAAAGTCCAAATAATTCTTCCATAAATCTCCCTTCTGGCTGAATAAAATTGTTCCTCCCTCCTTTTCTTTTTTTGTGTGTTTTTAATGTGGTATTTATAGGCAATTAAAATAAAAAACCTAGTATGTTAAGGAAATTAAAAACTATTTTGGAAATAAAATAAAAAACCAAGTAGAATAAGGTTTTTGCAAAAACTAAGCGCGGGCCCTAGTGAGACTGGAGCTGGGCATGAGCTGCTACTGGGCACGGGGCAAAACTGCTTGTGGCAAATTGGCCCAAGCCAATTCGTCGCATTTGCCGCAATAGTCGCCAATTCTGCCATCGCTGATTTTTTTTATTTTTTTTATCCTTTTTGATATTTTTTATTTTTAATAAAATAATTATTAAATATTATAAAAATAAATAATAAATAAAATAAATATTATAAGTAATAAATTTTATTAAAAAATAAATTTTATTAAAATAAATAATAAATATTAAAATACCATAAAAAATATTTTGGACTATTTAAAAATATCATATTGGACTTGGTAAAAAATTAAGGGTCTACAGTTTACCTCCTGCTTGAATGATCTGAGACTTTTCAGTAGAAGAAAGTGAAAAGCAATGTGATTTTGAGCAGATTTTGGGTTAGGATGGGTTCTCGAAAAAGATTTGGGTACTTGGACCCGGGACTGGATACTTGGACCTGAGACTAAATTTGATTTGGATACTTGGATCCGAGATTGGGTACTTGCACCCGAGACTGGGTACTTGGATCTAAGACAGAATTTGATTTGGGTACTTAGACTCGAGATTGGATACTTGGACCCAAGGCTGAATTGGGTACTTAGACCTGAGACTTAATTGGATACATGGACCCGAGATTGGATATTTGGACCCGAGACTAAATTGGATACTTAGATATGAGATTGGGTACTTAGACCCAAGACTGAATTGGGTGCTTAGACCCGAGACTGGATTTGATTTGGGTACTTGGACCCGAGGCTGAATTAAACTTGACTGACCTTTTATCAGTTGAGAATTCTGGTTGTTCCATTCTTTAATGAATTGTGGGTCTTCACCCTCAAAATGGATCTTCATCCTTGGACCTTGGATCTTCATTCTTGGCATCTGATCTTCACCCTTGAAAATAGATCTTAATCCTTGGAGATCGGGTCTTCACCATTGAAAGTGGATATTCATCCTTGGCATCAAGTCTTCACCATGAAAATGGATCTTCATCCTTTAGATTTTGGGTCTTCACCCTTCAAAATGAATCTTCATCCTTTGGACTTTGAGTCTTCACCCTTTAAAATTGGATCTTCATCCTTTTGAACTTTTGTCCTATATTGGTTTCAGCTCTTCTAGCTGGACTGATCTTTTGTCTTTTGCATCTTCATTCTTTTGATAGTTTTAATGTTCTATTCTTTTGCACTTTTGCAAAAAATTTAGTCATTTTTTAGCTGGCCCCTTATATCTTCTCCTTGCCCCCAATGATTTTGTTCCCATTTAGTCTCTAATTGATGTTTTTATATTGTCTAATTTCTTCGGACAACCATGCATTTCTTCTTTTGCAAAATGACTGGAGCTTCCTCAAGCAATAGGCCTTCCATGCCCCCTTATTCCCTATCTTCTTCATGTTTGCTTCATAAAGTATTGCTGTTTACTTTTGACAAAGAAAAATACAATGTGATATGCTCATGTATGCATGATATGCACGAGTAATACTTACAGTGGTTTCGTCTACTCACAGAACGAGGTGATCAATTGAAGTGTTCTCACTGACTCCTTCAAGATGCCTATTCAGGTCTTGCATTGGAATGACAGAAGTCTTTGCATTCATGACTTTTATCTTCAAGATGTTGAAAACATGAGTGGTGAGGCCCAAGCATTAGAGATACATCCATTTCATACTCGAATTCAGCACCCCAGTTGGCAACTTTTCACAATCTTGCAAATAATCTTTTACTTTGCCCAATGTGTCTTTCGAGATTTCTACAGTTCAACATACTTCCCTTAACTTGAAGGCTTTGTATGAAAAAAAACACACATTTTTTTTAAATCTTAAAATCATTTTTTGGCTTTGTCAAATTAGTGTCATTGTAACTCGGGACTCGATTTTTCAAATTAATATATCTATAACATGACAATCCTAGTTACCATACAAAACTCAGGAATCATTTCTCTTTGAGCAAGAACTGTTGCACTTCAGATAGGCACACACACATTACTTGGTCAAAGATCTCATTTGAGTTTGAATATTATTGTAGACCCTTAATTTTTGACCTAGTCCGATCTAATAAGTCCAAAATAATTTTTGTTTTGTCTAATACATTTTAATTAGTCCAAAATAATTTTGTTATCTTAATTAAATAATATTTGTATTAGTATTTAATTTTTATTAATAATAAATAATAATAATAATAATAAACAAAAAAATGAAAATAAAAATAAAAATTGGCGACGAAAATTTCATCGCCGAAAAGGATTGCTGCGAAATGGCCCGCAGGCCAATTTCACCAGCCGCTGCCGCAGCCAGCTACGGCAGCTTTTTTGCCAGCACAATTTTTCTGCAGCAGATTTTTTTTTCGCCAGCAAAATTTTTTTATTCAATTTTTTTCCAAAACCTAATACAATTAGGTTTCGGTTTCCTTTTCTTAATTAATGTTATATTCCGTGAATAACTAGAATTAATCAAAACAAATCTTCAATAAATAAGACCAAAAACAACACAAAAAAAAAGAGAGGAAAATTTGGATCGGATTTTGGGAGGAGAAATTGAGACCGAAATTGAGGAGGAAAACTTTGAATCAATCGGACATTTTGAGAGAGCAAACAAGTAATTTAATCCATCAATGGCAGCAAAGCTTGTCTTTATTCTTGTTCATCCAAGAAGTGATTTTTGGTGGAACCAACAAACGAAGGTATGAATTCCTTTATTTGTTTCATTAGTTCACAGTAGCTTCATTATTCAAAAAATCTTAAAATTGTTTATGCTTCTTCAAAATCAAAAACCCTAGAACCTCAATTCACCTTTTCTAAAGTTTAAAAACCTTAATTCATCTCTTTGTTTTTTTAAAATCTTAAAATAGTTATTTTTGTTTCTTCAAAATCTTAAAACCCTAATTTGCCTTCCAATTCTTCAAAGCCATAAATTAAATCTCTTTCTTTCCAAAAACCCTGTAAAAACATCTTTTCTATTTCTATAAACTTTAAATCATTTTGTTTATTTTCATAAAGTTTCATAAAATTATCAATCATTTTTTCCAAATTCTAAAATCTAATGCATTCTCCGAAACCCTAATTCTAAAATTCTAAAACCCTAATTCAACTCCAAAACCCAAAAGAGTAAACCCTAATTCCCTTAAACCATAACCCTAATTTTTCTAAACCCTAATCTTTAAAACCTTAAAACAATATAAATCTAAATGTTATAATTCTACACAGTAAGTAACCATAAATCATAAATCCAATGTTTTAAAGTGTTCAAACCCTAATTTCATGATTTTACCCCTCAAACACTAATTTGGTTAATCAAAAAATTTTATCAACGTCTTAAATTATAAAACTCTAATCCATTTCAATTCCATTAAAACTCCCAGCAGCTTAAACCCATAAATTCCAAAACCCTAAACACATTAATTAAAGAATCTCAAATAGAAACAGTAGCCCTTATTTGAATCTTTATTTGCTTTTTTAAATTTTATATTTGATTATGTAGTCTATTATATGCTTTAATTTATTTTCAATGCTTTGTTGATTTATTTAAGTTCAATGCTTGATTTATTTAGTTTATCATGGATGGATGTTTATTTTATATTTTGATTGATATCTTTGATGAATGGTTTATTTATGATGAATGGTTATTTACTTTTATCAATTTATTTAGATTTCAAAATGTTGTAAGAGGTATGTTTCCACTTGGTGGGTACCTCATTAGTTAAATATCATGTAATTTAAATTTCTTTTCTATTTTAGAACCAATGTAAATGACATGTTTCTACCTTTCGGCGGGTGTCCTATTTAGGCATGGATTATGTAAGGGCATGTTTCCATCTTCAGATGGGTGTCCATTTATTTGTTTTGCTTGGACATTGTTTTGATTTTTAATATAATGATGCTTAATTTTTATTATTGTGTGTAATATGGATGATGTTATTATATTCAAGAATTTTACAATATTAAGACCTGTAAAGGAGGCCGATTCCAATGAGCCGGGCATTGTGGGGGTGCTGGGCCATTTCTCACCTTCCCCACACATACTCAACTTTTCAAACCCATTAGGGGGTTGGGGATTCCTTAGGAATTGAGTCATCCACCCCTTTCTTTTTTCCCAGCCTGTCCGGGTGGCGACTCCATTTTCTCCGAACCTAGGTCCGTGTTCTCTAAGGTCCCGAGCCTAGACAGTGCCGAAGTCGCAAGAACCATTCCACTGGGAGTGGGGATGAAAATCCATGCTCACAGTTGTGACTCCACTGGGGATAAGAGAAGTTGATTCCATTGGTCTTTATATTATTCTATTCTTTCTTATAATGATATTATCCATTGCATCATATTAGATTGCATTGTGTGCTTGAGTTAGGACGCCCGTGTTACCGGTGTTGTGTTATGTAAGGGATACCATACTTTCACTCTAGGTATGGAGATCGAGCATGGCATAACCACTCATAGCCTCGTACCATTTGGTATATACTTGTTATGGGAACCTAAGCCTTTTAACCCAAAGACTAAAGCTCATGTAATTGGCCTAGTTACTTTCTTTTGGATTTTACCCCAAATGCATGTTGTTTGACTATGGTTAATTTACATTGGCTTAAATCATGGCTTATTTGGTTTATTCTTTTTCTAATATGACCTAAGTACATTGTAAGCTCAAAATAAATTTTTCTTTGAAGTCCAGAAGACCAAAGTAATTTTTAAAACTTTTCAAGATGGTCTTTTGACATAAAACGTTTCTAAAAACAAATCAAAAATTATTTTGCTCATAGCTCCAATACTAAGCCCAAAATTCATTTTTTCTAAAATCTTTTTACAATGGGCTTAGAAACAAAATTATTTCCATCCAACCTTTTCTTACAAAGAGCTTGCAAATTATTTAGGTCAACTACGAAATACCAAAAATCAATTGTGAGCCTAGTTTATACTATGAAATAATTAATCATGGGCTTGTTTTTGGCATGAATCATTTGTTACTTTTTCAAGTGAGAAATTTATTTATAATAAACCTCTTAATTTAGTTTTAATCCAATATAGCATAAAAGCTACTTTAGATGGATAAAAGGATTAAAACCTAATTAATGGGAATTATCATAAGTTGATTTCCATTTTTGAAAATATAACTATTGGTTGAAACGTTCGAGGGAAATATTCGAAAACAAGATACCCCATGTTGGTATTTTGTTAACCATATACCTAGGAAAAGAGACTCGCCATTCATGTGTGGATGTTATAAGGTTGGAAGGAACGTCCTATTTGTCCTTGTTTATTGTTTGTGCATACATGCATACATGCATCTCATATCATTAATCCTTTCTAGCTCACAGCCCTGGATTATGATAGTTCAAAAGTTTACAACAATCCGGCCTATGCCGAAGATGAAGTATCTAGCAATGACTCAATCACTTGCTCACCAAAAGAAATGGAACCTAAACAAATTCAGAGAATGGTGGATGAAGCCCTCAAAGCCAAGATGGAAGAAATAAAAGAGGCCCTAGCTGAGACCATGAAGAACCAACTGACTGCAATCTTAGAAAATCATGCCGAAGCATCTACTAACACTAAGAAGCCAAAGGACAAAGGGAAGACCAAAGTTAGTGAAGTGGTTTTTGATGATGAAAAGGTGATCATTGATGATAATGATGATTGGGCTCAATATTACCAAGATGCTCAAGAGAAGAAAAAAGAACCGAAGATTGTTGAGAGATCAACTATGGAGAAGATCAAAACTTTTGATGTTGAAAAGATGATTGGTGATTTAGAAAAGAAATTTGGGAAGAAATTGAAAACTGAGGAAATGTCCGAAGTTGACAAATTACTTGAGCTAGAGGAAGAAGTCCCGTATAAGTTCAAGATGCCATCATTCGCGAAGTTTGATGGAACTGAAAATCCTCATCTCCATGTGAAGCAGTATATCACTGCCATGTAGTCTGCCCGAGCTTCTAAGGCTCAAACTCTAACATACTTCATGCTCTCATTGGACCCTGTTGTCCAAAATTGGTTCAATACCTTAGATGATGGAACACAAAAGAGTTGGGATCTGCTTTATAAAGCCTTCATCCAACAATGTGGATATAATGTCAAGATGGAAGTTACCTTAATGGAAGTGGAGTCCATTAGGCAAAGGTCGAATGAGAATTTTATGGATTATGTGAAGAGATGGAGAAACAAGGCTGCTTTGCTCAAGAAGAGGCCCGATGAATCCGATCAAATAAGGATGATTGTGAGGGGGGTGTTGCCTAGTCTTCTTGAAAGGATGTCTCATACACTCATCCGTGATTTCAAATACCTTCTCCAAGTTGGTTTGCAAATTAAAGAATGGGAGAGAGAGAAGAAACGTTTTTCAATAAGAAGGAATGAAAAAGGGAACTATCAGTCTGGTAGCCAAAGCATGCAAAAGGTAGTCAGTGTCAATGCTACTAACCAAGGAACAAGGAGACAATTTTTAGAATTGGGGAAGCCAATGTCTTGGGTTCTCAAAAAGCTTCAAAGAAAGGGATTGCTACAACCCTTGAATCCTCGCCCTTTGCCTAACCCTCTCCCACCTAATTTCGACAACAAAGCATTTTGTCAATTTCACCAAATGCAAGGGCATGACACGGATAGATGTGTGAGGTTAAGACATGAGATCCAAAATCTATTTGATAATGGGAAGCTACCCAAGCCCAATAAGCCAAACACCAAAGACAACCCATTACCAAAATTCAATTGGGTACCGTCGCCGGCAACCTTCATGATTGGAGGAGGTTTGCATGAAGATTTTGTCATGTCTTCCTTTCAAGATGTGGGTGGAGAAGCAACCAAAGAAGAAGAGGCATTTGGCAAAACTAAACAAGCTATGGTGGGTAAAGAAGTAACAATTTGTGTTGTCAATGGGTTTTGGGATTCAAGCGATAGTGATGATGATCTTGTATCCAAGAAGGAGGAATGGACTTGGTCCGAGCCCAAAGAAGATGAAGTAATGAACACTAGATCCGATAAGCCTTATGCAAGACCACAACCTAAGGAGGTAGAAACTAATAAGGATAAGGAAGTTAAAGTAGAAAATAAAGAAGAAGAAGATGATGATGTGCTCAAGCAATTGAAAAGAACCCAAGCAAGTGTTAGCATTTGGGACTTATTAGCTACTTCTAAAAAGCACCATGAAACTATGGCCAAAGCCTTGGCTAGCATGCCAATTTCTACCTCCACGACATCGAAGGAGCTGAACAACTTCATAAAAATTGGAGGGGTAATGAAATGTGAAGAGGTTCAAGAAAAGAGCAAAGTTAATATGGGAGCAGTTTCTTTTTCGGATGCGGACATACCGGAGGAGGGGAGAGACCACATCCGCCCTCTCTTTATCAAAATAGAAGTCAAGGGGAAGAGGACTCCATGTTTAATGGTCGATGATGGGTCCACCATAAATGTTTGTCCACTTAAGATATTGCCAAATCTAGACATGTCGACAAGGGATCTAAACCCAACCGAGGTAACAATTCGGGCTTATGACAACACTAAGAGACATGCCGAAGGGACTTTCAAAGCTGCTGTCAAGGTTGGTCCAATTGAATCTATTGTTGAATTTGTTGTTTTAGACATACCGGTTACCTTTGCCTTACTCTTAGGGCGACCATGGTTTCATCCTCTTGGTGGAGTTCCTTCCATCCTTCATCAAAAGATCAAGTTCCCCAACAGAGATGAGACAGTGGTCATTGAAGCTGAAGATAATGAGATTATTAACGCTCTAATGATTGAGAGGCCTCTCAATGGTTTTCAAGTAGCTGCAATGTCTGATGATGAAGTAGTGGACTCCAAAGTCTTGAATATGATGAAGAGTATGAAATACCTTCCCGTAGCTGGTCTTGGAAAGGGTAAGGCCAGTTTGACAAAGCTGCCAGACTTTAGAACTCAAACTTCCAAGAAAGGGTTGGGATATGATGAAAACAATGATGTCCAACCAAAGAAGAGTGAGAAGATGAGCTTCCCACCACTTGAAGAAATCTTTGTCAAAGCTCCAAATATGGGAGCACTCCAAGGAAAGCCCGAGCCAATCATGTTCATGGGAAAGTTGATCCCGGGTTTTGAAATTTTTGCAGATGTTGCCGAGCTAGTGGAGCAAGTGAAGAAAGAATTCACCCTGTCAGCCAACAAAGAATCCAATCCAAAAGAGAAGAAAGAAGATGTCCTGAAAGCTTAGAAGACTCCGGAGGAGATTGTTGCCCTGGCTGAAGAAAAGTTTGAGGACATCCTGCCTTATGATTTTGAGAACAATGATTTTGATTTTGATTTTAATTTGTCTGCTTTGTATGAGGATGATGATGTTTTCTTTTCCAAAATGAATGCAATAAAGTCTGATTTTGCTTACTTGTGTGATGTTTCTCCTGATGGTTGCATACATTTAAATAGCAGTTACATGAGCATCTTTAATATTAATTTTGTTAACACACAATCATTAAATTTGTAAACAACCAAAAATCCTAAAAACATTAGCATAGCATCCAACCTTACTTCTGATGAGAGAGAGAGATTTGAAAAAATATTCAAAAAATATGAAGAAGTGTTTGCTTGGTCTTATAAGGATATGCCTGGAATAGATCGAGACATAGCTGAGCATCATATTCCCACTTACACTCACATGAAACCTGTCAAACAAAAGCTTAGGCGATTAAGACTTGAGTGGGCTGAATTGGTTAAAGAAGAGGTCACTAAGAAAATACAAGTGAAGTTACTTGAAGTGATAGAATATTCGGATTGGCTAGCCAACATACTGCCTGTGCCAAAGAAAGATGGAAGGATAAGGGTCTGTGTGGATTATAGAGATTTAAATAAGGCTTCCCCTAAAGATGATTTTCCTTTACCTCATATAGATGTCCTCATTGATAGTGCAGCCTCTAGCGTGCTACACTCGTTTGTAGATGGATTTTTCGGATACAACCAAGTGTTAATGGCCCAAGAGGATAAAGCAAAAACTGCTTTCATTACTACATGGGGTATATTTTGTTATAGGGTGCTGCTGTTTGGCTTAAAGAATGTTGGAGCAACCTATCAAAGGATGGCCACCACATTATTTCATGACATGATGCATAAAGAAGTTAGAATTATTCTTCGATGGAGCTTTGAAATATAAGCTAAGATTAAACCCGAAGAAGTGTGTGTTCGGTGTTACTTCAGGCAAATTATTAGGACATGTGATTGGTCCGAATGGCATTGAGATTGATCCTGACAAAGTTAAAGCAATCAGGGATATCCCAGCCCCAAAGATGGAGAGAGAAGTTCGGGGATTCATTGGTAAATTACAATACATTAGCAGGTTCATAGCAAAACTCACAACAATTTGTGAGCCTATCTTCAAATTGCTTAAAAAGAATCAGCCGGTCAAATGGAATGAAGAATGTCAAAAGGCCTTTGAGCAAATAAAAGAGTATTTATTGAATCCACCTATTTTAAAACTACCTAAACCTGGCAAACCTCTATTACTATACTTAGCAGTGGAAGAAGAGTCAATAGGAGCCATGCTAGCCCAAGCAGTTGAGTTAGGGATTGAGCATGCAGATTACTATTTGAGTAGAAAGCTCCTACCTTATGAAATTAAGTATAGTGTCATTGAAAATACCTATATAGCCGTGGTTTGGTCTTCTAAGAAGTTGCGGCATTACTTTCAATCTTATACTGTGCAAGCAATTTTCAGGTTGGATCCAATGAAGTACTTAAGGGAGACACCCTCTTTGATCGGGAAATATGGTCGATGGTTGATAATATTAGAAGAATTTGAGATTGAGTATGTAACCAGGAAAACAATCAAAGGTAGAGCGATGGCAGAATTCCTGGCCCAACAACCATTACTAGAAAGCGAAGAGGTAGTCTTGGAATTTTCGGATGATCATTTAAAGGCAATTGAAGTACAAGGGTGGAAAATGTATTTTGACGGAGCAGTAAATAGGAAAGGAGCAGGTTTGGGAGTCATACTAGAATCACACGAAGGGGAACTTATCCCTTTAGCCAAAAAGTTGAAATTTAGGGCAACCAATAATATGGTGGAGTACGAAGCTTGTATTTTTTGTTTAGAAACCCTAATGATTATGAAGGTGGATAAGGTGGAAGTTTTTGGTGATTCATTGCTAGTAGTATCCCAGGTAAATGGAGAGTGGGAATTGAAAGAAGAAAATTAAAACCATACCACCATTGCTTGACCATGATGAAGAAGAACTTTAAGGAGTGTAGATTTATACATCTATCAAGAGAAGAAAATCAGATGGCTGATGCCCTAGCTAAATTGGCTTCAGTATGGGAAAATCCTTTCAGCGTATTCCTTAAGCCTCTGATTTTGACCAGTTCATCAACTCCTTGCTATGAATATGAGACAATCATGGAAATTGATACAGACCATGATGCGTGCTATGATACTATAAGGCAATTTTGGAGGAATGAGAATACCCGCCGGGGCAACAAAGAAAGAAAGAAGAGCCATAAGGCGGTGGTCATTGCAATACATCACATTCCATAGAGAGTTATATCGAAGATGGCCTGATGGTGGTGCATTTAAGAATTTTAAGGAAGCCTGAAGTGGAGCGTATCATGTCAGAGATGCATGTAGGAAGTTGTGGACCACATATGAGTGGTTTGACCCTAGTTAAGAAGATTATTCGACAAGGTTATTGCTGGTTAACCATGGAGAAAGATTGTATTGAGTTTGTAAAGAAGTGCCAACAATGTCAGATGTATGGTAATTTGAATCACATGCCTCCTGAAGAATTGCATTCTATGTCTTCACCCTGGCCATTTGCCACTTGGGGTATCGACATTATAGGAGAGATACATCCGATAGCTTCAAACAGTCACCGTTTCATTGTGGTAGCAGTAGATTATTTTTTAAAATGAGTCAAAGCTGAATCCTTCAACAAACTGGGTGCAAGCCAAATGGCTAGATTTATTGAAAAGAACCTCATCTGTCGGTACGGGGTCCTGCACAGTGTGATATTAGGCAACGGAGTATAGTTTCAAGGAGCAGTTAAGGATTTATTCTCAAAGCACCGAATCCATCATCATAGATTCTCTCCTTATAGACCAAAGGCTAATGGTGCAGTAGAAGCAACAAACAAAATAATTAAGCAAATTCTATCCAAAATGACCAAGACTTACAGGGATTGGTCAGAGATGCTTCCCTTTGCTTTATGGGGATATAGGACAAGTGTGCGAACACCTACTGGAATGACACCGTTCTCTTTGGTTTATGGGATGGAAGCAGTGTTGCCAATTGAAATAGAAATCAAGTCGTTGAGAGTAGTCTTGGAAGCTGAATTACCTAAAACAGAGTGGGCAGCGAGCAGATGTACACAGTTAACTTTACTATAAGAGAGAAGGTTAAAGGCACTCTATCATCACCAACTGTATCAAATGAAGATAGCTCGGGCCTACAATAAAATCAGAAAACTCTGAGTCAGGGATTTAGTGCTGAAGCAATGCAAGCCTAATGTTTCTGATCCAAGAGGGAAGTTCAGGCCTAGCTGGGAAGGGCCATATGTCATGAAACAAGTCATGAACAAAGGAGCAGTGAAGTTATCAGACGTGGACCAGAATGAATTTAATGAGCCAGTAAACATTGATAGGTTGAAGAGGTTTTATGTATGATATAAAAAAAAGAGCTCGCTAGGTTGAAAACCCAAAAAGGGGACCTAGGCAAAAGTTAGAGCAGTCCGCTAGTTCCGAAAACCCGAAAGGGCAGGCTAGGCAACAATTACGGCTAAATGAGAGAAAATCGTCAATTAGAAAATCCGAAAGGGCTAGTTGGCAATAGGAGTGATCTTGTGTATGCTGGCTTTATGTTTGGTTGTTCCCCAATTTAATAAAACAGAATTAATGTTAAAATTGTTCTATGTGCACTACTATAAGTATTTGACCAGATATGCATAAAATAAATAAACACAATAGCAAAAGGTGATGACAAATTATAAATGGAAAAGAAGCATCTTTTATTACTTTAATTATTTTTCATCCTAATAATACACTTTCTGAATTGACAAATGTAAAATCTATGGCAGTCGATAAATGTAATGTGCGGGCCAGCTTTGTCTCAGCCGATCCAAGTAGGCTTCAGTCAAGCAAGGCATGTCTAAATCGGGAGTAAAGTCAGAATCGCGAGGCTCAGCTCCGTACTGACAGCCAAGTCGGCGAGGATCATAGCAAGTACCTTGACGAAGAGCAATAAGGGGAACATACATCAAGTATGTCCGCATGGTGATACGAGAAATCTTCCACCAAGGTACCAACCAACGGATATTGACTTCAGCGCATGAGTAGATCCAGTCAACCTAGTCAGCATATGAAGAAGCAGGATGGAGTGTTTCATAGCAGAATGGTGACGTGCCAAATATCTGGCAAAAGCCATAGATGTAGTATCAAGCAAACAAAGATGCTCCTGAAGCAAAATCTATGAAGAAATAATTAAATTTAAAAAAAAAGATTTTGCTAAGTTGAAAACCCGCAAGGGCAGCTTAGACAAAAATTAGGGCAGCTCGCTAGTTCTGAAAACCCACATGGGCGGACTAGGCAAAAATTAGAGCAATAAAAAATATATAATAAAAAGGAGGTCTGCTAATTTGAAAACCCACAAGGGCAGCTTAGGCAAAAATTAGGACAACTCGCTAGTTCCAAAAACCCACATGGGCGGACTAGGTAAAAATTACAGCAATAAAGAAAAAAAAAGAGAGAGAAAACCTAAATTGAAAACTTGAAAGGGCAGTTTAGGTAATTACCTGAAGCAACAATGGACTCCCGGTCAGTCTCCTTGACAATCCTTATTTAAGTCGGTCTAATCCAACTAGAGTCTCAGCTAAAATCACAGGTACCGGCGACAAGTCTCCTTCCATTTGGTCCATAATATCCAATACTCATGGGTCAATATCACCGTCGGAAGAAATGAGCAAGAATTGACCAAGTAAGAAAAGACAGAGCATGCATCCCCATGCCTTAGTAGGAGCCAAATGAGAGAGACAAAAATCAATCAAGGGAGCAAGTAGAATTTTTTCACTTCTCATCAATTGAAGAACTTCGGGTTTTGGAATTTGGAATAACATCTCCATCTTTTGTTGATTTTTGGAAATTAATATGGGTAATGCCATTTGTTGATTATTTGGATATCCAAGGATGGCCTCAAATTCTTCAATCAAAGGACATATTTCAAAGCCATTAATTTTAAATGCCCTAGAATCCATATTCCAAAAGGAAGACATGGCATGTAAGAAAGAGTGGTCCAATTTAACATTTTGAAAACATTTTAAAACATCAAGTTTTGACCAAGAAATTTGCTTCCAGTGAATGGCATCCATATTCTTAAATAGAATTTTTATCTTCTTTAAATGATGTTCGGTCAAGATTGATGAATGAAGGAAAATCAAAATTGTTAAAGGGAATTTGTTATGTTGAAATTGAAAGTTTTTGGTTTCTGTGTGACATAGGTCATGAAAGGTGATTTATATAGAGGAAATAAACCTTTCCAAAATTGATAAGGAAAAGGTAATGGGAAAGGGTGAGACCATATGGCATAAGGAAAGGAATTAGCAACGAATTTCCTTTACCATGTTGAATTTGGTTTAACAAAGTGATGTGGCTATGAATTATGAAATTGTGGTGTACTGTGATAAAAAAAATTTGAAAAAGAAAATTTAGTAAATATGATACAGTAACGATAAAAAAAGTAAAAAAAAAAGTTACAGTAAAGATGGAAATTGTATTATTTCATTATTGTACAATATTTATACAATTAATACAATATTTATACATCACTAAGAGGGTGGTGGTAGGTCATCAAATAAAGCCCTTAAAAAGTCATGCCTGTTGGAGGAGGGGGCAAATTACTCATCTCGAGATCACCCGAAGCGGAAGCACCAAAATCTCTATTACCTTGGGGTTCCTATCTGTCATGATCCTCATTAGAAGCAGATGAAAGGATCTCATGGTCATCAGTCTGGGGGCCTCTTGATGAAAAAGCGCCAGGATCCCTCATCCCCTGAAATCGAAAGTCTCGAAAATGTTGTTCTGATTGATGATACAAATTTTCAAAATGAGAAGCCTGTTGATGACTTGCATCCAACTCTTCTTGAAGTTTCTTATTTTTTTCTTCGAGCATCCACTATGAGCCAAAAAGGAAAAAGGGTAAAAGCATACATAATCATGCATACATATAGCATAAATTACCATGAAATAGGAAACTCACCAAGTAATTCATATCAATGCCCTGCGGATGAGATGGCATATCTTGCGGGCTAGAATGAGCAAACGAAGGGGCAGTAAAAGAGGGTCCAGCCTCATGATCAAATGAATCAACAGCCTGCAACAATCATTAAAAAGTCAAAATAAGAAAGAAGCAATTGCAATGGAAGAATGGTAAAAGTCTTACCTAAGAAGTACCAGGCCCGTGATTGGAGCGAACTCTCCTGCATCTCCATCTCCATCTTCATTTTCTTCGAAAATCTCCCGTACGCCAACAGGAGATACATCAAAGATCAAGAGCCTCCTTTGAATAAAATGGGCATAAAATGGACCCGGTGGATGGAGCTCAACACCATAACCGTACCGAGCCGACCACCATGCATCCTCCGGCATTGACATAATATTTAAAGTATATTCAAGGCAATGCATTGGAACCCTCAGCTGCTCTAGACCGAGAAACCACTCATAAACTCTCTCTCCAAGAAACTAGCCACGAGACACTGGGCCGGCAATGACTTGGTGAGAATGTTGGAAAGATAGCGCAACCCTCATGAAGGGAGACCAGTTTGTCCGCTCTTCTGAGTTCCACCAGGCCAACGTCACCTGCAAAATGACATAAGGTAAATAAACTTTCACATAAATTTTAAAGTATACTAATGCTATTTTACCTAGTCCCAGGTTAAGCGGCTCAACACAAAGTGGTGAGTATGCACATGGTGAGAGCCGAGAATGTTCACACGATCGGACAACCAAAAATTTAATCTCGGATACCCGATGCTCTCTCGAGAAATACCGAGTATCCTCACAAGGTTGTGTTCATATACCCATGCCTACAAAAATAATATTAAAGATCAAATTCATGCAAGAAAAGAATGGAAATGACATTGGTGGAAGAATACCTCGACAACAGCCATCAAGCCGATGAAAGACTTCTTATCTCGGCAAAGTTTATCAAGACAATGGTAAAGACAAGTGAGACCCACTTCACCACAACCAAAAGACGGTACCGTCCTAAAATAAGAAAGGGCCTTCAACACTGACAAGTGGATGGAAGATTCAGTGCTGCCTAAGATGGTTGACCCAAGCAAATATAACAAAAATCCTCGAGCATACTGTTGGGCCGTGTCTCTATGAATCCGTCCTTCGTAGTTCATCCAATAGCTACGAATCGATTCAATTTTTATCTTAAAAGGCCCTTTATATGATGGTTCCATACCAATTAACTCCTAAATTTCTTCAAATGTCAAAATATCATTGGTCAGAGGAAATGGAACACCATCATATCGAAGGCCGGTTATAACAGTAAAATCGACCGGACCAATTGTCATCTCTCCAATGGGCAACTGAAAAGTATGGGTTGTGTCTAACCATTATTCTGCAAGTGCCTGGACTACGCTCTGGTCTATCTGATACTCCTTCGATGGCAATTGTAAGATGAAGCTCTCAAAGCCGCAGTCTCGAATAATTTGCCTTACCTGAGAAGGCACTATATCGTACCATTGTCGGGCTTTGTAGATACACCCTCCGGCCCAAACAACGCAACGATCGTGCTAACACGAAGCCAAGTAAGTTAATACAAGGTAAGTACATATTATCCTATCTGCTAAATTAATTTATTTTTCCTAAGTTTTCTAAATTATAAATAAAAAATAAAGGCAAATACAATGATAATAAAAGAGCATAATATGAAAACTTAAATAAAAAATAAAAAAAAAAACAACAACAAAAAAAAAAACAACAAAACAGAAAAAAACAAAACAGAAAGACGAAAAAGAAAAAAATCAAAAAGAAAAATAATTACCGCGCTCTTTTGGTTGGAACTACGATGAAGCGGCATCCCAGCTAGTACATCTATTTCCATCTTCATGATGCCGAATAGTAAATTTTACTATTTATCAATAGTAAATTACTATTTCCAATAGTAAATACTATTTACAACTATTTATGAATAGTAATTTACTATTTATGACTACACAGTAAATGAACAGTAAATCCAATTATTCATTTTAATCATTTAAATGCTTATGTGTTTATAAATATTTTTACACGCAGGGGGCAAGGAGAAGACATGCATAAAAATTAGCCAAACTTTTTTTTAAAAAATTATTATTATTAGCTCGGGTCCAGAACCCAAATTTTTATTAGGTCTAGAACCTAGAATCTCTTCTAAGTCCAGAACTTAGCTCGGGTCCAGAACCCAAATTATCCTTAGGTCTAGAACCTATAATCTCTTCTAAGTCCAGAACTTAGCTCGAGCCCAGAACGCAAATTATCCTTAGGTCCATAACCTAGAATCTCTTCTAAGTCCAGAACTTAGCTCGGGTCTAGAACCTCGAATCTCTTCTAAGTCCAAAACTTAGCTCGGGTCTAGAACCTAAATTATCCTTAGGTCCAGAACCTAAAATCTCTTCTAAGTCCAGAACTTAGCTCGGGTCTAGAACTCAAATTTTCCTTAGGTTCAAAACCTAGAATCTCTTCTAAGTCCAGAACTTAGCTCGGGTCCAGAACCCAAATTTTCCTTAGGTCCAGAACCTAGAATCTCTTTTAAGTCAAGAACTTAGCTCGGGTCCAGAACCCAAATTTTTCTTAGGTCCAGAACCTAGAATCTATTCTAAGTCCAGAACTTAGCTCGGGTCCAAAACCCAAATTTTCCTTAGGTCCTAGAATCTCTTTTAATTTCAGAACTTAGATCGGGTCCAGAACACAAATTTTCCTTAGGTCAAGAACCTAGAATCTCTTCTAATTCCAGAACTTAGCTCGAGTTCAGAACCCAAATTTTTCTTTGGTCTAGAACCTAGAATCTCTTCTAAGTCTAGAACTTAGCTCGGGTCCAGAGCCAAAATTTTCCTTAGGTCCAGAACCTAGAATCTCTTCTAAGTCTAGAACTTAGCTCGGGTCCAGAACCCAAATTTTCCTTAGGTCCAGAACCTAGAATCTCTTCTAAGTCCAAAACTTAGCTCGGGTCCAGAATCCAAATTTTTCTTAGGTCCAGAACCTAGAATCTCTTCTAAGTCCAGAACTTAGCTCGGGTCCAGAACCCTAATTTTCCTTTAGTTGAGAACCTAGAATCTCTTCTAAGTCCAAAACTTAGCTTGGGTCTAGAACCCTAATTTTCCTTATTTCCAGAACCTAGAATCTCTTCTAAGTCGAGAACTTAGCTCGGGTCCAAAACCCAAATTTTCCTTAGGTCCAGAACCTAGAATCTCTTCTAAGTCTAGAACTTAGCTCGGGTCCAGAACCAAAATTTTCCTTAGGTCCAGAACCTAGAATCTCTTCTAAGTCCAGAACATAGCTCGGGTCTAGAACCAAAATTTTCCTTAGGTCCAGAACCTAGAATCTCTTCTAAGTCCAGAACTTAGCTCTGGTCCAGAACACAAATTTTCCTTAGGTCCAGAACCTAGAATCTCTTTTAAGTCTAGAACTTAGCTCGGGTCCAGAACCCAAATTTTCCTTGGGTCCAGAACCTAGAATCTCTTCTAAGTCCATAACTTAGCTCTGGTCCAGAACCCAATTTTTTCTTAGGTCCAGAACCTAGAATCTCTTCTAATTCCAGAACTTAGCTCGGGTCCAGAACCCAAATTTTCCTTAGGTCCAAAACCTAGAATCTCTTCTAAGTCTAGAACTTAGCTCGGGTCCAGAACCCAAATTTTTCTTAGGTCCAGAACCTAGAATCTCTTTTAAGTCTAAAACTTAGCTCAGGTCTAGAACCTAAAATTATCCTTGAGTCTCTTTTAATCCAAATACAACAATAAGCATTCCAAAATTTTTAGGGTATAGTTTGGGATATTACACCTCTTGTCTACTTTTATTTCTGTAGTGGCTAATAGAAGGATGATGAGGAAGGGGTGTGAAGCCTATTTAGCACATGTAGTGGATATCAGAGTAGAGAAGTCTAAGCTTGATAGTATTCCTATAGTGGCTGAATTTTTGGATGTTTTCTGAGATGAGCTACTAGGGTTACCTCTTGCGAGAGATGTGGAGTTTGGTATTGATGTGATGTCGGATACTACTTGTAACATCCTCTGACAATTCTTATATAAAAACTATCAGGAAATGTTATTCGATATACTTTTCACGCTCCAATCAATTTAGAGAAAACTCTCTTCATAAATAAAAATTTTCAAATAATAATACAATCTGGATATCACAACACTTATAGGTCCAATGTTTAGACCAATTTTCAATAATCCATTACAAATCAAATAACTATCATACATTTGTCAAATCAAATGATTATATAATACATTCCTTTCTTTAAGAGTCATTCACTTGAATTCTCACACTTCATCCTTTATTCCTGAAATACATGTATTTCTTTCATGTTTACCAATTTGTACAATCTCTCAAATGGCCAAACTAAAGTATCTATATACATTTATCACTTATGAATACAATATAGAAGATCTTCATCTGTTCTTATCTTGCTTCGATGTCCTGATGCCTGCGTATCAAAAAATAATTCTAACACACTAAGCAAAGCTTAGTGGTGCTTGTATACACATATTTTATCACTTAATATTAAAGAAATATATTTATGAAAATATAGTACTAACACTTAGTTTTAAGAAGTATTTCAATATATGAACTAATTTCAGTAACTAATCAACATAACATGCTGATTACACAAAATAATAGCTATCCCTGCATAAAAGTTATCATATAATACAATACTTTCAGTAATGCAACTTGTCTCGTTAAGTATCATTTTATTTAAGACTTGCTTTATCATTTGATAACATTGTTCACAATATGCTTATTTTGTTTTTCAATAAGTCTTCCTATTCAAGTTCACATATAGGATCATTTCATTCAATCTATACTTTTTAGCACTTACATCTAGTACTATACTTTAGAGCACTTTGTATCTCACATCATGATATACACTTTTAATCATTTGATATACCTTGGAGTACTTTGTATCTCACAGCATTATATACACTTTCAATCATTTGATTAATTCAATACATTGAGCATAACATTTCCATTACGTTCATTAGAACTTTCACTTGTAAGCATTAATATATATATTAACAATCATTTTTACACTGGAACGCAATACTTCAATTTCAAGTAATTGCCTTATCTATTATTTTACATTTCTTTCATTAGTCACACTATCATGTTCACATGTATTTTCAATTAAATATCTTCATTTATTATGCCCATACATACTAAACTTAGATCATAGGTTTGGATAACATGTTAGTGCAGCAATCTGAATGCCATCACTCAAGAATTTATAATGGCAATTATGCCCTCTATCACTGAGAACACAATGTGTCCATTAATGGCACGAGGTACCCACTATCACTGTGGCTAACTTTCCTCTGGTTAGCCATTCAATCCAAAGCTAGATATAAACTTAGTCTGATTTGGGCAATTCATTAATTTTGATGAACACTACATTGTTTATTTCATTTCATTGGTACTATACTCTTATCAACATTTGGTAGGATATATATGTGTGTCACTTGTCTAAAGTTTCTCACTCCTTTTCATACATTTAACACATATACATGAATTCTCAACACAAACATATGAAATATTCACATATTAGTCTCATACTAGGCCCATAGATCACAAAATACAAGCCAAAAATACTATTTAGGTCCCCACAGCCGTGGCATCACAACCCCATGCCCGTGGCATCCCAAAGGAGTCTGTCCAATTTTCTTTAATACCCCCACGGTCATGGCCTTCAAGGGCCACTGTCGTGGCATTTAGAACTGCTATGTTTTATCAAAAATTTTGAAGACACAGTCACACTTACAATCCCACGGTCGTGACCCTCATTTGCCATGACCGTGGCACCCATTTGCCACGACCGTGGCACACATTTTCCATGACTGTGGCATTCATTTTGGGTATGTTTTCGGAGTAAATCATGTATTCTCCACTTTTAATTTCATTAAACACACATATATTGAAGATCTAAGAAAATAATGTATCAAAACCATCATATAAAAGTTATTTTTTTTCACTCAACAATCCATTTAATCAATATTTTCAAGAACTATATCATTATACATAACTCAATCATTCAATTAAATCATTTAAACTTATAAAAATTCATATTTTTGCAAAATAGAAATCAAAAGCACATACCTCTTCAGAATCTCTTTTTCTCTCTTTCCCTTTGATTACTTATTGATAATCTTGCCTTTTCTAGCTTATTCTTCTAAAAATCATGTAATTATCTCTTATTCCTTGATTAATTTAATGAAAGGAAGAAGAAAGAAGTGAAGATGGTGATGATGGCGTGGAAGATGGAGAGGAAATCAGAAATTTCCACACACATACACCTATGCACATATATATATATATTTAATATTTTTAATCTAGTGAGGGAATGCTCATAATAACTATGGTGCACCCTCATTCTTAACCATTGATTTTAAATAGAGTTTTAATATAGTAAAATAGTAAAAATACTCTTTTCAGTAACGTTTTAAGATATACAATGTACTATTCTTTACGTATAGCATTTCTCCATAAAACTTTTGTCACTATACACTATCAATTTTTTTCATTATTAGTTAAAACGTTCCTGTTGAAAATCTTGACCATTACACTACTCTTATCTCTATTACCCCTTATTGAATGGCACCAGTCGAGTTGAAGGAGTTGAAGGTGTAGTTACATGAATTGTTGGATAAGAGATTTATACGCCCTAGTGTTTCAACATAGGGAGCACCAGTCTTGTTTGTTAAAAAGGAGGATGGTACCTTGAGATTATGTATTGATTATCGACAGTTGAATAAGGTGACCATTAGGAATTAATATCCATTGCATTGTATTGATGATCTCTTTGACCAATTGAAGGGAGCTGCTGTATTTTCTAAAATTAGTTTGAGATCATGGTATCATCAGTTGAGAGTGAAAGAGGTAGATATTCCTAAGACTGCTTTTCATACGAGGTATGGATACTATGAATTTTTTGTGATGCCTTTTAGGTTGACGAATGCACTAGCAGTTTTCATGATTTTAATGAATCAAAATTTTCAACCTTATTTAGATCAATTTATAGTGCTGTTTATTGATGATATTTTGTTGTATTCGCATTGTAAGGAAGATCATGATAGACATTATTGTATTATAGACATTAAGGTAAAAGAAATTGTTTGCAAAATTATCTAAGTGTGAATTTTGGATAGATCAAGTAACATTTCTTAGACATGTTGTTTCAACAAAAGGGATTAGAGTAGACCAAAGTAAAGTTGAGGCGATCTTGAATTGGAGTCTACCTAAAAAGGTTAGAAAAGTGAGAAGGTTTATGGGATTGGTAGGTTATCACCATTGATTTGTAAAAGGGTTTTCTATGATAGTCATGCCACTCACCAAATTACTTCAGAAATGGGTGAAATTTGTATGGACAAATAAATGCAAAATGAGTTTTGAACATTTAAAAGATATGTTGACTCAGGCTCCTGTTCTTACTCTACCTGTAAAAAATAAACCATATGTGATATATAGTGATCCTTCATATAATGGTTTGGGATGTTTGTTGATGCAAGAAGGTAGAGTCATTACTTATTAGACAATTGAAACCACATGAGTTGAATTACTAGACTCATGATCTAGAGTTGGCAGCTATAGTGTTTTCATTAAAGATTTGGTGACATTATCTATATGGGGAGAAATATTTTATCAATATAGAACATAAAAGTTTGAAGTATTTGGGTGTGCAAAGATAGTTGAATCTTCAGCAAAAGTGATGGCAAGAGTTGATCAAAGATTATGATTGTTTGATTGATTACCATCCAGGCAACCTAATGTAGTTACAAATGCTTGAAGTCGAATGTCAATGGAAGGGTTAATTGCTTATTTGTAGACCCTTAATTTTTGACCCAGTCTGATCCAATATATTTTATTTAGTCCTAAAACTTTATAAAAACTCTAAATTTTTTTCTCAAATCATAAAATCAAACATAATTTTCGAAACACCAAAACCCAAATTCTCTCAAAATTAAAACAGTAAACCCTAAATTTTCCTAAACCCTAATTCATTGAATTTAAAACCCCAAACTAGTTAATTTAAACCCTAAAATCTTAACTTTTGACACCAAAACCTACAACCCTAAAAACCAATTTTCAAAATTTTCTGGGGCGCTGCCCCCTTGACCCCCGCCCACTAACCGGCTAGCGGGACCGTCGTATGGGCTCGTCGAAGGGGTCAATATTCATTTGTGTATTATGAGTCTGTGTATTTAACTTTCCTTTTTCCAAAGCCCTAATTTAGTAATTAAAATTCTAAAATCTTATTTTAAGATGCAAACCCAAAATTATATATATATTGCTTTATTTAATTATAGATTTGATTATGTAGTTCATTATATGCTTTGATTTATTTAATTTCAATGCTTGATTTACTTAATTTATCATGGATGGATGTCTACTTTCTATTTTGATTGATGTTTAATATCTTTGATGAATGATTTATTTATGATGAATGATTTATTTATGATGAATGATTAATTACTTTTATCGATTTATTTTGATTTCCAAATGTTGTAAGAGGAATGTTTTCACTTTTTAAGTTCTATGTAATTTAAATTGCTTTTATATTTTAGACCAATGTAAAGGACATGTTTCTACCTTATGGTGGGTGTCCTATTTAGTTTAGATATGAACGATGTAAGGACATGTTTCCATCTTCGGATGGGTGTCCATTTATTTGCTTTGCTTGGACATTACTTTGATTTTAATATAACGATGCTTTATTTCAATTATTGTGTGTAATATGGATAATATTGTTATACATAAGAATTTTATAATATTAAAACCTGTAAAGGAGGCCGGTTCCAATGAACCGGGGGTTGTGGGGGTGTTGGGCCATTTCTCACCTTACCCACACGTACCCAACTTTTCGAACCCATTAGGGGGTTGGGTATTCCTTAGGAATCGAGTAATCCACCCCTTTCTTTTTCCCGGCCCGTCCGGGCGGCGACTCCATTTTCTCCGGACTTAGGTTCGTGTTCTCTAAGGCCCTGAGCCTAAACAGTGCTGAAGTCGCAAGAACCATTCCATCGAGAGTGGGGGCAAAAATCCCCGATCATAGTGGTGACTCCACTGGAGATAAGAGAAGTTAATTCTGTTGGTCTTTATATTATTCTATTCTTTCTCGTAATGATATTATCCATTGCATCATATTAGATTGCATCGTGTGCGTGAGTTAGGACCCTCGTGTTACCCGTGTTGTGTTATGTAAGGGATACCATACTTTCACTCGAGGTATAGAGATAGAGCATGGCATAACCACTCATAGCCTTGTACCATTTGGTATATACTTGCTATGGGAACCTAAGCCTTTTAACCTAAAGACTAAAGCTCATGTAATTGGCCTAGTTACTTTCCCTAGGTTTTACCCCAAATGCATGTTGTTTGACTTTGGTTAATTTATCTTGGTTTAAATCATGGCTTATTTGGTTTGTTCTTTTTCTAATTTGACCCAAGTACATTTGTAAGCTCAAATAAAATTTTCTTTAAAAGTCCAAGAGACCAAAACTATTTAAAAAAAACATTTCAAGATGGTCTTTGCATATAAAACTTTTCTGAAAATAAATAAAAATTCTTTTTCCTATGACCCAAATACTAAGCCCAAAATATGTTTTTTTTTTAAATCTTTTTACTATGGGTTTAGAAACAAAATTATTTTCATCCTACCTTTTCTTACAAAGAGCTTGCAAATTATTTAGGTCAATTACAAAATACTAAAAATCAATTGTGAGCCTATTTTAATCTAAGGGTTATTAATCATGGGCTATTTCTGGCATGAATCATTAGTTACCTTTTCGAGTGAGAAATCTATTTATAATAAACCTCTTAATTTAGTTTTAATCCAATATAGCATAAAAGCTACTTTAGTTGGATAAATGGATTAAAACCTAATTAATGGAAATTATTATGAACTGATTTTCATTTTTGAAATATATAACTATTGGTTGAAACGTCCGAGGGAAATATTTGAAAACAAGATACCCCATGTTGGTATTTTGTTAACCATATACCTAGGAAAAAAAACTCGCCATTCATGTGTGGATATTATAAGGTTGGAAGGAACGTCCTAATTATCTTTCTTTGTTGATTGTTTGTGCATACATGCATACATTTTCATCTCATATCATTAATCCTTTTTGGCTCACAACCCTATATTAATATAGTTCAAAAGCTTACGATAATCCGACCTACGCCGGAAGCGAAGAATCTAGCAATGACTCAATCTCTTTTTCACCAAAAGCAATGGAGCCCGAACAAATTCAAAGAATGGTGGATAAAGCCCTCAATGTCAAGATGGAAGAAATAAAAGAGGCCCTAGCTGAGACCATAAAGAATCAACTGGCTGCAATTTTAGGAAATAATGTCGAAGTGTCTGCTAGCTCCAAGAAGCCAAAGGACAAAGGGAAGGCTAAAGTTGGTGAAGCAGCTTTTGATGATGATAAGATGATCATTGATGATGATGATTGGCCTCAATACTACCAAGATCCTCAAGACAAAAAGGAGCTTTTGATGTTGTTGAGAAGACAACTGTGGAGAAAACCGAAGCTTTTGATGTTGAAAAGATGATTGCTAATTTAGAAAAGAAATTTGAGAAGAAGCTGAAAACCGAAGAGATGTCCGAGATCGATAAACTATTTGAACAAGATGAGGAGGTCCCTTATAAGTTCAAGATGCCATCCTTCGCTAGCTACAATGGTACTGGAAACCCCCATCTCCATGTGAAACAGTATATCACTGCCATGCAGTCTGCCCTAGCTACTAAAGCTCAAACTCTAAGATATTTCATGCTCTCATTGGACCCTATTGTCCAAAATTGGTTCAACACCTTGGAGGAAAGTACTCAAAAAGATTGGGACATGTTGTACAAGGCTTTCATTCAGTAATATGGGTATAATGTCGAGCTCGAAGTTACCTTAATGGAAGTTGAGTCCATTAGACAAAGGCCAAATGAGAATTTTGTGGACTATGTAAAAAGGTGGAGAAATAAGGCTACTTTGCTCAAGAAAAGGCCCGATGAATCTGATCAAATAAGGATGATCATGAGAGGCGTCCTACCCAATCTCCATGAAAGGATGTCTCACACCCTTATAAGGGATTTTAAAGATCTTCTCCAAGCTGGTCTACAAATTGAAGAGTGGGAAAGGGAGAAGAATCGCTTTTCAATAAAAACAAATGAGAAGGAAATTATCAGCCTAGTAATCAAAGTACACAAGAGGAAGCTAATGTTAATGTCACTAGTCAAGGAGGAATGAGGCAGCTTTCAAAATTAGGGAAGCCACTGTCTTGGGTTCTCAATAAGCTGCAAAAGAAGGGATTATTACAATGCTTGAATCCTCGTTCTTTGCTTAATCCTCTTCCACTTAACTTTGATACAAATGCATTTTGCCAATTCCATCAAAGGCCTGGACACAAAATGGACAATTATATGAAGTTGAGGCATGAGATCTAGAATTTGATTGATAATGGCAAGTTGCCTGAGCCGAATAAGCCCAATACTAAAGGTAATCCATTTCCAAGGTTCAACAGGGTGCCACCACTAGCAACCTTCATGGTAGGAAAATGATTGGAAGAAGATTTTGTTTTATCATCCTTTCAAGATGGAAAAATTGAAGATATGAAAGGAAAAGAAGCTTAACTCAACAAACTTTCCTTATCTTGAATGTTGCTTTTCAATTTTGCTTTCTTTAATATTTAATTGGAACAATCTTGTTTTTCAAATTTAAATTTGTTTGAATAAGTTACTTTCATCAAAATTTTTGTTGGTCTTTGTTCATTTTGGTGCTCCACCAATGAGGAATCTAGCTTGATATTTATAAATTAATGTGTCTAGGCATCATGACTTGAATGACTTTACTATATGAGGGAATTATTCTATAGTATTGAATTGTGTATGCTTACTTAGAGAGGGCTCCTGCATAATTACCTTTGTCTAGGTCCTGGTCAGTCTTAGAACATGGTTTGACAAACTTTTGAGGCAAAATTGAACTCTGCTTATTTAAGAGAGAAATGATCTAGGCATTCTTTGATGAGCCAACAACTAGTATCCACCCAATTAAATATCAATACCTAGTTGTCCCTTTGAGCCTTCATAAAATTTTTAGCTTTCTTTTCATTTGACTTATAAGCCCAACAACCTACTCTGAGCTGTTGTGATACTTTTGACAATCCTTATGATCACTAAGGTGAAGAGGCAAGAAGATCAATAAATGGAATGCATAGCCAAAACTGTAAGGATAGTTGATGCTATCAAGACCATAAAGATAGTTGAAGTTCTCAAGACCATAAAGGTAGTTGAAGTTTTCAAGACCATAAAGGTAGTTGAAGTTCACTTAATATCTCCAATATATCAAGACAACATCAGAGTAACAAATGATTTATCCCTGTTAAAGAAGATTTATGTTACTCCACTCATCCATTATTGGAACCCCAAGTTAGTACAAGCAAGATAACTCTTTTAGAGCTAGAACAAAAAAAAAAGAAAAAAGAAGAGAAAAAAAGAAGAAAAAGGAAAGAAAAAGGAAAACAAAGAAAGAAAAAGAAAAGAAAAAAAAAGAGAAGAAAGGTAAAACCTAAAAAGGCGGTTCAGAAATCCAACTGAGTTCTCTTTTACATAAAGCAGCAAAAGCCTTCCACTTGGATTATAAGGACATTTTGACTTGGATTGGTCCAACCCAACCCAAATTGGGAAAAAAAAAGGAAGACCGTCTAGTTCTTGAAAGTTCTATACTTGATAGTCCTGCAAGGAAGAAGGACAAAATGATAAAATGCTCAAAGAAAGGGAAGAGTAAGAAAAATAAAAAGAAAGAAAAAGGAGAAGAAGAAAAGAAATGAATTTGGGAACCAAACTTTATGCAAGGGTAAAGACTATTCCATAATGCCAAGAAGATAGAAAGAATTTAGAGTATAGCAAGATTGCTTCCTGCTGCCTAATTTTCAAACAAGAAATTTATAGGATGAAGGTTTGTCCATTGTGTCACATCGGCTCCAACTTACAAATGGCCTTCATTTAAACCCACGTCCCTTATAGACCCCATTTCAAGCCTATCAAAGACCTGTTGATCTCTCTTTTTAGATAGAGTCTATTAGTGGAGATAATTTGAATAAGCGTGCATATGAGATAGACAATATTTAAACTCAATGAGACCTTTGGCTAGGTAATGTGTATGTGCCTATTTGAAGTGCAACAATTCTTGCTTAAATAGAAATAATTCCCGAGTTTAGTACGTAACTAGGGTTGTCATGTTCTAGATATGTTAATTTGGAAAAATCAAGTCCTGAGGTATATTGACATTAATTTGGCAACGCCAACATTTGATTTCAAAATCAAAATTCAAAAAATAATAAAAAAAATGTTTTGTCATACAAAGCCTTCAAGTTAAAGGAAGTATGTTGAACCTCCAAAGGACACATTGGGCAAAGGAAATGTTATTGGCAAGGTCATGAAGAAGCTATCAACTGACATGCTGAAACATAGTTCGAAATAGATTAATCCCTGACTCTGCTGCTTGGGGCCTCCATTATTCATGTTTTCAATATCTCAAAGTAAAAGTCATAAATAGGAAGCATTCTTTTATTACAATGCAAGACCTGAATGAGCATCTGAAAGGAACCAATAAGAACACTTTTGCTGACCACCTCGGTTTGTGAGTCGATGGAACGATTGTAAGTATCATTCATGCATATCATGCATGCATGAGCATATCACATTGCATTTTCTTGTCTTGTATTTTTTATCCTTTGTCAAGGTGAATAGCAAACACCCTGTAGTAAACAATCAAAAGAAGATATCAAATCAGGGGTGCATAGAAGGCTCAATGCTTGAGAAATTTCCAATAATTTTGCAAAGAGAAGAAATGCATGCTTATGCGAAGAACTAGGCAATAAAAATATCAATCAGAGCCCGCATAGAAAAATCATGGGTTTGGGCCTACACAGGGAGCAAAGTTTCTCCTTTTCAATTTGTTTTTAGTTTATATATATAAATTTTTTGAACTCACTTGCAAATATTTCGCCACGTAGGGGGCAGGAGAGGATATAAGGTCCAATTAAAGATAGCTGAATTTTTGTAAAAAGGAAGAACAAGAAAGAATGAGAAAGAAGAAAATTAGAATTCTCAAAAGAATGAAGATGCAAAAGACGAAAGATCAATCCAGCTAAAAGAGCTGAAGCCAGGGTAAAGACCCAACCTCCAATGGATAAAGATCCATGTTTCAAGGGTAAATACCTAACCTCCAGTGGATAAAGATCCATGTTTCTAGGGTAAAGACTCGATCTCCAATGGATAAATTTCAAGGGTAAAGACCCGACCTCCAGTGGATAAAGATCCATGTTTCAAGGTTAAAGACCCAATATCCGATGGATAAAGATCCATTTTCAAGGGTGAAGACCCGATCTCCAATGGATAAAGATCCATGTTTCAAGGGTAAAGACCCGATCTCCAGTGGATAAATAACCATAGTTTGAGGGTGAAGACCTGATTCCAAGGATGAAGATCCAATTTCAAATGGTACAGACCCGAAGTCCAAGGATGAAGATCCAATTTCACAGGGTGAAGACCTGAAGTCTCAAAGGATGAAGATCCATTTTCAAAGGTGAAGACCCGATCTCAAAGGATAAAGATCCAATTTCAAAGGGTGAAGACCCGAAGTCCAAGGATGAAGATCCAATTTCAAAGGTTGAAGACCCGAAGTCTCAAAGGATGAAGATCCATTTTCAAGGGTGAAGACACGATCTCAAAGAATGAAGATCCATTTTCAAGGGTGAAGACTTGATCTACAAGGATGAAGATCCATTTACAAGGGTGAAGACTCGATCTCAAAGGATGAAGATCCATTTTGAGGGTGAAGAACCACAATGCATAAAACAGCCGGAGCAGTCAGACTTCTCAACTGATAAAAGGTCAGTCAAACTCAGTCTCGGGTCCAAGTACCCAAGATCAAATTCAGTCTTGGGTCCAAGTACGCAAATCAAATCAATCTCAGGTCCAAGTACCCAAATCAAATCCAATCTTGGGTCCAAGTACCCAATCTCGGGTCCAAGTACCGAAATCAAATTCAAGCTCAGGTCCAAGTATCCAATCTAGGGTCCAAGTACCCAATCTCAGGTCCATGTACCCAAATCAAATCAATCTCTGGTCCAAGTACCCAATCCCGGGTCCAAGTACCCAAATTCAATCCAATCTCGGGTCCAAGTACCCAAATCAAATTCAATCTCGGGACTAAGTACCCAAATCAAATTCAATCTAGTCTCGGGTCCAAGTACCCAAATCAAGTTCAGTCTCGGATCCAAGTACCCAAAACAAATTCAAGTAACCATCTCATCAAAATTAAGTCTTATTGCTTTTCACTTTCTTTTACTAAAGTCTCAGATCGTTCAAGCAGGGGGCAAACTATAGACCCTTAATTTTTTACCAAGTATGGTCTAATATATTTTATTTAGTCCGAAATAATTTTTGTGTTATCTTAATTAAATAATATTTGTTTTAGTATTTATTTTTTTATAATTATAGTAATAAAAAATAAATAATAATAAATAAATAAATAAAAAATAAAAATAAAAATCGGCGACGAAAAATTTCATCTCCGAAAGCGTTGGACGAAATGGCCCGCAGCCAATTTCACTGGCGCACCCGACGCTCGCACCTTGCCTCGCAGCCCGACGCAGTTTTCGCCAGCAAAATTCTATTTGGTTTCGGTTTCCTTTTCCTAATTAATGACAATTTCCTTAAAACAATTAAAATGAATCATCTAAATTCCCTATAAATAAAACTAAAAAACAACACAGAGGAGGAGGAACTTTGGAGGAAAAACTTTGGATGATCAGACGGGATTTTGAACTTTGGATTTAGACTTGAACTGTGGAACTTTAGATTTGAGAGGGATAAGCAAGCAAGCAATCAAGCCATCAAAGGCAGCAATCCTGCCTTTATCCCTGTTGATCCAAGAAGCAATTTTTGGTGGAACCAACGAACGAAGGTTTGAATCCCTAATTTCTTTTTATTTTCTTACAGTAGCTTTGTTTCTTTGATTCCTGAAAATATACACACAAAACCTTGATCTATAAACATGTAGTAATATTGATCTTCATTTCAATAACATAGGTGATTTCTTCTACTTCTTCTAAACCCTAAAACCCTAATTCGTTTCTTTTGTTTTCCCAAAAAACCTTAAATTGTTCTTAAACCCTAAAAATCATCCTTTTGTTTCTTCTAAAACCTTAGAACCCTAATGCACTTTTTTTAAACCTTAAAACCTTAAATCGTTCCTTTTATTTCCAAAAACCCTAAAAAATACTTTTCTATTTCCAAAAACCTTAAATTTTGCTTATTTCCAAAAACTTTACAAAAACTCTAAACTGTTTTCTCAAATCCTAAAATCAAACATAATTTCCAAAAAACCAAAACCCTAATTCTCTCAAAATTAAAACAGTAAACCCTATATTTTCCTAAACCTTAATTCATTGAATTTAAAACCCCAAACTAGTTAATTTAAATCCTAGAATCTTAATTTTCGACACTAAAACCTACAACCCTAAAAATCAATTTCCAAAATTTTCTGGGCGCGACCCCCTTGACCCTCGCCCGCTAACCGGCTAGCGGGACCGTCGTATGGGCTTGTCGAAGGGGTTAATATTCATTTGTGTATTATGAGTCTGTGTATTTAACTTTCCTTTTTCCAAAGCCCTAATTTAGTAATTAAAATTCTAAAATCTTATTTTAAGATGCGAACCCTAAATTATATACTTATTGCTTTATTTAATTATAGATTTGATTATGTAGTTCATTATATGCTTTGATTTATTTAATTTCAATGCTTGATTTACTTAATTTATCATGGATGGATGTCTACTTTCTATTTTGATTGATGTTTAATATCTTTGATGAATGATTTATTTATGATGAATGATTAATTACTTTTATATATTTATTTTGATTTCCAAATGTTGCAAGAGGAATGTTTCCACTTTTTGGGTACCTCATTAATTAAGTTCTATGTAATTTAAATTGCTTTTATATTTTAGACCAATTTAAAGGATATGTTTCGACCTTATGGTGGGTGTCCTATTTAGTTTAGACATGAACGATGCAAGAACATGTTTCCATCTTCGGATGGGTGTCCATTTATTTTTTCTGCTTGGACATTGCTTTGATTTTAATATAATGATGCTTTATTTTAATTATTATGCGTAATATGGATAATATTGTTATACTTAAGACTTTATAATATTAAAACCTGTAAAGGAGGCCGGTTCTAATGAACAGGGCGTTGTGGGCGTGCTGGGCCATTTCTCACCTTCCCCACACGTACCCAACTTTCCGAACCCATTAGGGGGTTGGGGATTCCTTAGGAATCGAGTAATCCACCCCTTTCTTTTTCCCAGCCCGTTCGGGTGGCGACTCCATTTTCTTTGGACTTAGGTCCATGTTCTTGTTTTATTAGTTTTTGTTATAGATTTGTGTCTTGTTTATTATGATAATTATTGTTTTCTTTAGGTATTTTGTTAGTTTTAATATGTTTATTTAGTGTTTTCATTAATTTTTGTAGTATAATTTATTTCAGTGTTTTTGTCATTTTTGTCCTAGTTTTTAGAGTGTGTTTATGTTTTGTTGGTTATTGTTTATTTAATTCTGGTTTAAAGTTTGTTTCAAGTTTTGTTTTAGGTTTAATATGCAAGGAACCATGCAAAAGGAAAAAAAAACTAAGGAATCAAGAGGAAGAAATCAATGGGCAGTAACTGACACACTCAAGGGACACGGCCAAGTCACTGGCCGTGTCCCATATCAATCTAAAGGGAAGCCACAAGACACAGAGGTGGACACACTCAAGGGACACGGCCAAGTCACTGGTTGTATCCCTCCAAAATTGTCCAAAGCGGCCGTGTCTTCTTCAAACTGGACGTGTCACTCAACAAAGAAGAAAAGAAGAAACTCTCATAGAAGCGAACACAAGCAAGGGACACGGCCAAGTCACTGGCCGTGCAAAGGCATCCAACACGGCCGTGTCTCATCCAACTTGGCCGTGTCTCACTCAAGTCCAAAGCAAAGAAAGAAAATCAGGCAGTAGAAGACACAAGCAAGGGACACGGCCAAGTCACTGGCCATGTCCCTCCAATTCACCTCCAACACGGCCAAGTTCACTCCAACTTGGCCGTGTCACTCATGGATTAATGAAGACGCGCGGAGGTTTCGTATAAATATTAAAGTTAGGATTTTCTTAATGGTTGTTGAGAGTTTTGAGATTGGATCAGCCGTCAAAGAGAAGAACTTAGGGTTTCACATTTGTTTTCTTTGATTTTGATTACACTTTGATTAATCTAGCTTAGATTAGATTGTTCTAGCCATTGATACATCCTTCTTGCAAGATTTGAACAAGAGATTCTTCAGAAGCTTCAAGGAGTTTATAATTTGGTTTTGTTCTTGAACTTTATCTCTTTATTTTCATTGGAATTGTATTTATGGATATTATCATGTCTAAATTGATTTCTTTGAATATTAATGAGATTAGTATGTTTGATAACATTATGAACTAATTTGATCTAGTCTAGGGTTTGTATGGATATGATATGATTGTATGAATTGGTTATTACTCTTAACTTAATGATTTCTTTAGCCTTGATTGAATGAAATATTGTTAATATATAATTGATTGGCCACCAATTATGTGTTTTAAGGTATTAGATGAAGGATTGAGAGATGAAGTCTAATGCTGGAACAATTCAATTAAGGACTTAGGTGAATTAGAGATATAACCTAGGAAAAGATTATTTCAATTGGAACAAGATTATTTGAGAGAGGTTTAAATGCGAGAGCTTATTTCCTTTATTCTATTAATTAAGTTGCTTGACATTTAATCTTTGAAATTAAATTGGTTAAGAGGATAACCACTCATACATATAAGTAGCAGAGAAGTGCAAACCCTAGACCTTTCTATTAAGTGAATCAAAACATCAGCTCAATTTATTTTTATTGTTTTAAACTTCAATCAATCTTTTTCATTAGTTAACAATTTAAATTTATTCATTACTTGTTATTTATAATCTGATAATCAATTAGCTACTTTAGCTTCCTTGTGAGACGACCTTGGGGAGATCACCTTTGCTACAGCTACCTCGTATACTTGCGAGTGACGCTTTATGGTAGAGTTAATTTGAGCGCAACAAGTTTTTGGCGCCGCTGCTGGGGAAGCTAATTGGCGTAATTGTTTATTAGTCATAAATACTTTAGATTATTTTTCATTGTTTTCATTTTATTTAATTTGTCTTTTTCTTTTAATATTTCTTTTGTTCTAGAAATTTTGTTTATGCAAGGCAGGAGATCACTTGGAGGAGAGCTATACCCAGTCATTCCAGAAATTTAGAGAGTGAAAAGGAGCAGGGAAGAGTTTGAACTGTACACCGATTTGATACTACAGAGGAGGACACTTCTAATTTTGAGTCAGAATCTGCACAATCTGTTAAAATGGTAGAAGAAAGACAAAGGACTATGAGAGATTTTGCTAGACTTGTCATTGGAACTTCCACCTCTAGCATAAGGCTGACAGATGCAGCAAGAAATTATGAGTTGAAGAACATTCATTACAACATGCTGCCATCATTCTATGGAGTTCCAAATCAAGATCCTTTGAACTTTATTCGGGATTTTTATTCTACCCTCAACACTTTTCCATTGGGAGGATTAACAGAGGACCAGTTGAGGATGAGATGTTTCCCGTATACATTGAAGGATAGGGCAAAGAGCTGGCTTATGATGTTGCCCGAAAATTCTTTGACAACTTGGGAGCAAGTTTATAACAAGTTTATGGGCAAGTTTTACTCTCATCAAAAGACAGCTGAATTGAGAGGGAAGATTGCTACATTCTCTCAATTTGAAGGAGAGCCATTTCATGAGGCTTGGGACAGATTTAAGATGCTATTGATCCAGTGTCCACATCATCACTACCCACTTCAACTTCTTAATCAGTTTTTCTATGATGGTCTAACCCAGCAATTTTAGAACACTGTTGATAATGCAGCTGGGGGAGCTATGGGAGAAAAGACAGCTGATGAAACTTATGAGATCTTTGAGATGTTGGGAGTTAATTCTCAATAGAAAAGTGTAAGGGGAAGAAGTAAAGGGGTGAATCAACTGGAAGCCAATAATGAGATGGTCAATCAGATAGCTGAGTTGACAAAGCAAGTGCAGATGCTGAATATGAAGAACAATATTTCTTCATCTAATCAAGAAGTGTGTGGAATCTGTGGGGCTTTCGGTATGGAGCAAATATATGCCCCTCTGCATATGAGTCTTTTGGTAATGAAGCTGAGCAAGTCAATGCTATGGGGGGATTTCAACCAAGGGCCCAGAATGATCCTTACTCCAATTCATACAACCCTGGTTGGAGGAATCACCCAAATTTTTCTTGGGCAACAAATAATTCTCAGCAACCTTTCCATTTGCTCCAGAGACAGAATCAACAAAAGAGCCAATCCTCAAATCAACGGCAGTCTAAGATAGAGAGTTTGGAGGAAATTTTACAAGCTTTCATCCAAGTCAGTGCTAAAAATCAAGAGATGACCAACAAGAGGCTGGATTCGTTAGAAGCATCTTTTATGAAAGTGGAGACTCAAGTAGGGCAACTTGCACAACAGATGCAGATTCAACAAAAGGGGAAATTCCCAAGTCAACCTGAGCAGGCACAATCAGTGACTGTTCTTAGAAGTGGTAAGGAAATTAACAATAATGTTGAAAATGATTCTGTGAATGCAGGTGATCAAGAGAACAAGGAGGAAGGAGAACCAGAGAACAAAAGTGCTGGAGATAGATCAATGAAGAAGTCCTCTTCAACAGATTTACATAAGGCAAGCAATCCATACCGGCCACCTATACCATTCCCCAGCAGGTTGAAGGATGAAATAAAAGATAAGCAATTTTCTAACATCTTCAACATGCTGTCTAAGGTAAGTATTAACTTACCCTTACTGGAAGCAATAAAGAACATGCCGACTTATGCCAAATTCTTCAAAGAGCTGATCACCAAGAAAAAGAGGTATGAGCCAAATGAAAAGGTGATAGTTTTAGAGGTAGCTAGTGCTGTTCTGCAGCATAAACTACCTCCCAAGCTAAAGGATCCTGGTAGCTTTATAATTCAAATTACTGTGGGGAATGGAAAGGGGACTGATGGCATGTGTGATCTCGGAGCCAGTGTAAATTTGATGCCTTATTCTGTGTATAAAGAATTAGAACTAGGGGAACTTAAACCAACCAAAATGGTGTTGCAATTAGCTGATAGATCTCTTAGATTCCCGAAAGGGGTTATAGAAGATGTGTTAGTTAAGGTTGGAGGGTTAATAGTACCTGTGGATTTTATAGTTCTTGACATGGAAGGAAGTAACCCTACACCATCAGCACACACTATTTTGCTAGGTCGGCCTTTTATGGCGACTACCAACACCTTGATAGATGTTAAAAATGGTAAATTGACAATGACTGTCTTAGGATAAACAGTTGAATTTTCTATTTTTAACACTTCTCCCATTTCTACAACTGCTTTATATGAGGAATGTTCTTTAATTAATTGTGTTGAAGCAGTTGTTTCAGATGTTTTCTTGCAGATAGGTTCCTTAGATAAATTGGAACTGACACTGACCTTAGAAGAGGGGGCTACACCAGTGGGGGAGACCCAAAAGTGCCTTAACCCAAAGGCATATGAGAGCTCGAGGAACTATAAGGATCGCACTAAAGCACTTCATGACAGATTTATTGTGAGAAAGACATTGAGTCCAGGTATGAAAGTTTTACTTTTTAATTCTCGACTCCATCTATTTCCAGGTAAATTCAAATCTCGATGGAGTGGTGCTTTCGAGATAACTAAGGTATGTCCTTCTGGTGCCATTGAATTGCTTAACTCTCGAACCAATAAGACTTTTAAAGTAAATGGATAGAGAGTTAAACCATATAAAGGAGGATTTCAAGAAGTGAGGATCACTGATAGCACTTTGATCCAGGATCCCTAAGTCTTGCAGTATGTCCAGCTTTATGAAATTAAAGAAGCGCTAAATGGGAGGCAACCCATCGGTTACATTTCTTTTTCATAGTTGTAATCTTTAATTTAGCAAATTTTGATTTTATGTTTGGTTTAAATAACTTGAATGGGTGCTTTAATCGGTTTTTATTTTCTAATGTGTTTCAGGGTGGATCAAAGAAGAGTATGCAATTTCTTTGAGATTTGGTGATATAAAAAAATAAATAAATAAATAATAATAAAAATTTGTTAAAAGTGGCAGAAGGAGACACGGCCAAGGAGCTTGGCCGTGTCCCTTGGCCGTGTCACATGGGACACGGCCAAGCCTCAACAAAAAAAATTTTGCACAGTTGTCACAGAGGGTGACACGGCCAAAGGAACTTGGCCATGTCCCTTGGCCGTGTCACATGAGACACGGCCAAGCTTCACCAAATTGTTCTTTGTTTTTATTTTGCATCTTTTCTTACAGTAGTAGACATGCCCATGGGACACGGACAAGTCACTGGCCGTGTCCCTCAAAACACACAAGACACGGCCGTGTTCACCCTAACTTGGTCGTGTCTCTCCACTTTTCCACTTTAAAAACACAATTTTTGCACAGTTTTGTCCATTCAATCCCTAATTTTCTTTCTTTCTCTCTCTCGCTCTCTCATTTTCTCTCTCTCGCAACCTCCATTACTTGTGCTTACAAGCTCCAAAACCTCCATTAAAGCTCATCTTTCTCCACCAAAACTAGAATTAATCTGTTAACACTTCTTTTTCTCTCACAAAAGATCAATTTAATCAAGTTTTGGTGTTGAATTTTTCAAATTTCTCAAGATGCCAAGAACAAAGATAGTTTCACACCACAAGAAGAAGAGACCTACAACTGAAGGGGCTTCTTCATCTTCATCGGTTTCATCTTTGAAGAGAGCAAATCTTTTGGCTCGGGGTTTCTTGCTGACAAGGTATGTTAATGATGAATCCCTTGATGCTCTGCAAATTAGGACTAATTTTTATCGTTATGTACAAATTCTAGGGTGGGAGAACCTAGTCTCCTTGCGACCTTTGCAGTTTCAAGAGCTGAGTTTGAAATTTTTGACATCTCTTAAGGTTGAAAGAGATGAACAAAAAATTTGCTCTAGGATGAGTTTTAGATTGCTTGGGAAATTGTTTGTGATTAATATTGAACAATTGAATGCTATATATGGTTTCCATCAACATGGGGAAAGGTCGGTACCTAAAGAGTTTAAACAACAATTTGCTTGGGGAGCATTAGGCTCGGGGACTTATGTGGCCAAATTGGCCAAAGCAACTAAGTTGAGCAATCCCTCTTTGAGGTATTTGCATCGTTTTATGTCTTGCGGATTCTTTGCTAGGAAGGAGAGCCCGGGTGTGGTGGAATTGAGTGAGGTATTTTTCCTGGATTGTGCTTGTAATGCAGTGCCTGTTAGTTCCGGCTATTGGTTAGCCGATGTTTTTGATAGTGTGGCCAATAAAAGGAGGGGGGCAATTTGTATTGGAGGGTTGATTACCACATTAGCAGTAGCCCTTCTGGAGGATTTTGACCCGAGTACCAGTCGCATGACTAGAATTTTGGGTAATGACTCATTGGATTTGGCCACATTAGAGAAGATGCATATGGTGGTGCATAGGAAAGGGGCTTATATGATGGCTTTAGCTGAGCCAGAAGTACCGGGGGACAGACAGAAGAGAGCATGGGTTCAAGAGGAGTCCGACTCGGATTCTCTTAGTTTAGATGAAGATGCTCCGGTCTCGGGTAATCAAGAAATACTTAATAGGATTAAGGCATTGGAGGGCAAGGTGGACAGTAACCATGCTGCGGTCTTGCAGTAGTTGGAACAGATTAATAGCAACCTTGCCAAGATCTTGAGTCTCCATCCCTCGGCTGCTTCCTCTTCACACCCGCCTTCACTGTAGATTTTGAGTTCCTTGCTTATCGTGTTTAGTGTATTTTTGTTATTATTTTTCTTTTTTGTTTTAATGTTAACATTTTATATTTGAATATTTTATTTTATATATTGTATTTTGTTTGTTTTTGAACATTTGTGTTTGTGATGAAAAGTTAGGGTTTTGCCTCACCAGGGTACGATGGAAGACAAGTTGTCCTTTAACTCTTTTTCTTTATTATTCTTGTTTTCCATTGAGCACAATGTAAATTCTAAAGTGTGGGGTAATATTTTAGCTTTTCTTTAATTTTTGTTTTGTTTGTCTTGATGTGTTTTATTGTGTTATGCATGGCATAATTGTTGAAAGCTTATTAACTTTTCTGTGATTCTAGCATTATAGTTGAGACTTTAGAATCAGCATATAGATTAGCATTTGAATTCATTCAGGGTTAATTTTCACATTCTGCAATTCATGACATATAAATCTTTGTTAACCCACCTTTTTTAGTTTTGAACCTTATAGATTAAATATTATTATCAGTTGATTTTCTTTTCTTAAGTGTGCACCTTCATGATTTTGCATCTCTAGAGTTTGCTTTTGCATACTAATTGAACTCACATTATGATTTTATCTCAAGTTTTAAAATGATGAAGGCAAATTAGGCTAGCCCTTTAGCTTAAAAAGTCCTCCCTTAATATTGAATTCCTTAGTGAGCCAAGTTGAGCCTTTGACCTTTTCTTGATTGATCAACACAATTCATAACTCAACTTTCTCTTATTATCATCATACCTGCATTAAGGAATGGAGTTCTTATGATATGACAATAGGGTGGTTTATTTCAAAGTGTGGGGTAAGCAAATAAATGAAAAAAAAATGGTATTGCTATTTGGGGTTGAAATGCATACTGTGCACATTGTATTTGACTAAGAGTCGCTTATTCTTTTCCTCTACATTTTAAGCTAAATGTTCAATGCAAGTTTATATTTTGTATATATATATTAAAAAAAATGATGATAAAAATAAAAGAAAAAGAAAAAGAGAAAATAAAAATATAAAAAAAGATATATATATATATATACAAAATTCATATATTTTCTAGTATTAGAGGAATGTTGACTCGTGTATTTTTCTTGAAGTATGCAAGTATGTGATAGTATTAAGGGATTGGTGAGTATGCCATTTGAGGGAGTCATAAGTTTCTTAGGAAGAGTATTGTCTAAATTAGATACTCCATTTCTTGATGCTCCAGCTTATATGTCTTTTCTCACACCTTCACCTTAGCCCCATTACATCCAAATGGAAGACTTTCGGATTATTTCTTGAGAAAAATCAGTGAGGGAGATTGGATAATTAAGCAAGTTTATGGTAGTATGCAGTCATGAGTGGTTTGAGTGAATTAACCTTTGAAATCGAGTGAAACACTTAGAAGAGAGATAAGATTTGTATGTCTGGATTAATGAATGAGTTAAGAAAATCTTGATTGAAGGAAATTGCAATTATTTATGTCTAAGTCTTAAAGGATTTCATCTTATATACTGGAGTTATAGTTAAGGTTGTTTGAGTTTTTAATTTATGCCATGTGAATTTGCTTGAGGACAAGCAAAGTTTTAAGTGTGGGGTAGTTGTTTTATTAGTTTTTGTTATAGATTTGTGTCTTGTTTATCATGATAATTATTGCTTTCTTTAGGTGTAATATCCCAATGTATGCCTTAGAAGTTTTGAATATTGTTGTTGTTTTAAATTGGATTGAATGTATATGTCAATTGGCAAGAGAAAAGAAAATTAAAAGAAAGTGTATATGTTTTATATAAGGAAGTATAAATAACATATACCTAAGTCAAAATGGAGAGTCAAGGGATGAAGATATTTATTTGGTTGTTGGTGAAATTACTAATAAGGGCATGTAAGTGAAGAGAGCTAAAGTAAGTGAGAAGAGGGTATTTAGGTAATTGACTTTTTAGAAATGCTTGGTGGAGGTTTAAAGAGATGACAAATTTGACTTTGCTTCTTTATTTTCTTTTCTTCTTCCTTGGTGGCCGGACCTCCCAAAGACAAGAGAGAAAGAGGAGAGTTTTGAGTTCTTAGATCAAATTCAAAGGAGAATCAAGTGATCAAGTTGGTGATTCAAGAAGTTTCATTACTTTGGTAAGTCCTCTTTTGATTTCTTTGCTTATTTGAAGTTGTGTTGTGAATTGATAGAGTATGTAAGAGTGTGTTGTTTGATTGTAATATGTTTAAGAGTGTTTGATTGAAGAAAAGAGTGAGTTGGATGGAAGAGATGGTGTTGTATTTGTGTTTAGGGTTTTGTGATGATATTTGTGATTTGTGTTTGTTATAGATGTGGAGTTGTTTTGGTGTTTTTGTAAGTTTAAGATAGTTTTTGGGTAGGTTTTGTTAAGTTTGTTTGAAGTGGATGTTAGTGAAAAGAAGTGTTTGGTTGGGTGTTTTGTTGTTTTGGCCAGAATCTGAGTTTTTGGCCTGACACGCCTGGGAGCACGTCCAGAATTTTAGGCGTGTCAAATGTGTTGGAGGCAGTAGGTTTGACACGACCAGTAACACGCCCGTGTTATTGAGCATGTCATAGCTACTGTGAGATTGGAGAGTTTACACGGCCATGAGCATGCTCACGTTGTTGGACGTGTTGATATTTTTCAGAAGGCAGAATGTATTACACGCCCAGTGACACGCCCGTGGTTCTGAGCGTGTAAAAGTTTCTGTGTTGTGGAGTTAGGGCACGGTCAGGGACACGCCCGTGTGGTTGAGCGTGTCAGGTTTAGGGTTCGCCCTAGTTAATTTTTAATTTGATTATCTCATGTGTATCCCTAAGCAAGTGTATGTTATTATTTTTGGATTAGGTCTTGAAGAAAGTGAGTTATCATTTATCTAAGAAGTAAAAGAATCTTGGAAAGGAAGTGTTTAGAGTTGTGTGAATTGTTATTGAGGTAAGTTCAAACCTTGAATTGTTGCATACATTCACTTGATATGACATTATTGTTACATATGAATAATGTTATGTTTTGCACATTGTGAATCTTGTGAAATGTACTATATGTATAATGTGAAATGAGATAATTGAGATACGTATGCATATATGATTATGTTCAATGTAATTGATTATGAATATGTGAAAGATGATGTATTATATTGTGAATTGAGACATGATGATTCAAATGTGATGAGAAGCCATTGTGAGTGGCTAAGATTATACAAAAGAAAGTGTTGAGGCATGATTGCCTATTTGATATTGAGATACAAATTGAGAAAGAGAATAATGATATAATTGTATGTTTAATATGTTATTCAGTTTCAGAGTTCTGGATTTGGGTGGCATGCCTATGAAATTATGAATGGTAACAGTCTTGCTGGGTTGAGGATCTCTTCAATTTGAATTGAATTGAGATCCAAGAGACTGGGTCTGTTACATTATGAGAATTGTGATTATGGGATATATGATTGGTAACAGTCTTGCCGGGTTGAGGATCTCCTCGATTGGTTGAGTTGATGGTCCAAGAGACTGGGTCTGTTACACTATCCATGGATAGAGACATATATATATGTTGCCTACAGGCTTGATTATTGTGATTATGAACCAAAGCAGTAACTCTGAATTTTGAATATCGTATTAAACACTTGTTTGGGCCCATAGGTGTCTATGTCATGTTGATGTTATGAATGAAGTTATAATGTGATGAAATAATGTAATATTCATGAAATATTGTATATTGAGTATGATCTTTATTGTTTGATTGTATATCATTGTTATTGATTAAGCATCATAGCATTATGGTTTGTACTACTGAGTTGTTGGCTCAGCGCGATTATGATTCATCGCGCAGGTGATAGATGTGATAGAGTTGAGACGGAGAATTCCTCTAGACCTAGTTGAGGTTGTTTTGATTGTGAAGAGTTGGATTAAAGCTTAAAGATCAGAGAGTCAAGCTGCCAATCATGTATATATTTCATATTTTGTAATTTTTGAGGTTTAATGTATTTACACTTGTAAGTTTTGGATGAAACTTCCGTTGCGTAATAAACAAATGTTTTTATCTATTGCGTCTCATGATTTTCATTTCTCTTTATTTGGTATTTCTTAAATTTTTAGTTTTACTTTAAATATGATTTGTGTATTTTTAATGTGTGTTATTTCTATATTCAGTATACGTATAATACTATCGTATAAGCATGTTTTGTACGTATACAGGATATAGGGGTGTTACAATTGTTTTGGTATCAAAGCCTAGGTTTGAGATTCTCAATCTAGGTAAAATGAAAGAAAAAGAATATTTTGACTTTAAAAGTTAGTTTTTGAATAACATACATGTTTGGTATTGGCAGTCTCTGATCTTTAATGAGATGTATTCTGCTGTGTTTGCAGATATAGGTTGTGATGGATTCTCACTTACGTCAGTCAGTAGAGGGTAGTGTGGAGAGTGTAGCTCCTAATGAGGTTAGAGAGGGAGCTAGAGTGGATAGTGCTGGAGAGGTACCTGCTTCCGTGTCGGGGAGACCAGCTGGTGAGGAGGTTCCGCCAGTTTGGTTTAGGCATGTGGTCGATTTGTTGAGGCAAGCACCAGTGCAACCACCGCCACCACCCCCACAGCCTTTAGTATCAGTGAGACAGTATGATAAATTAAGGAAGTGTGGAGCAGAAGATTTTCTGGGTACTATTGATCCAGCTGTAGCTGAGCAGTGGCTAGATAAAGTACAGAGAATATTTGTTCAGTTACAAGCCACTTCAGAAGAAAAATTTGATTATGCAAGATCATTATTGCAGAAGGATGCATATGACTGGTGGAAGACAGTGCCTCATGCTATGGATGATCCACCTACCTTGTCCTATGCTGATTTTCTAAGAGAGTTTGAATTGAAGTATACTCCAAGAGAGTATAAAGATGTGAAGAAGATGGAGTTTCTAACCTTGAGGCAAGATCACCGGTCTGTGACGGAGTATGAGTTAGAATTTATCCGGTTGAGCCACTACGCCGGGGGAATTATTTCTGACGAGATTGACAGGTGTAGAAGGTTTGAGGAGGGATTGAGACCCTCAATTATGTGTCTTGTGGCTGGTTCTAGATACCAAGACTTTTCCCAACTGGTTGCAGCAGCTAGAAGTGTGGAAAGAGCTCAGAATATTGCAGCAGCTGTTTCTGAGGAAGAGATCAGGGTTAGTAGACCCCAGTTTGAGGCAGGGTCTTCTTCTGTGAAGAGAGGTAGGGGAAGTTTTGTTCCCAGAATCAGTCAGAGTCACAGACAGGCTGGTAGGTCGCTTCAGTATCAGAGACAGAGATCGAGACCTACAGCTTCAGTAGCGAGTGCTCCTACTCCGGTAGTTCAGAGATCCACTCCACTTGTGTGTGCTCAGTGTGGTGGAACACATAGGGGTGCTTGTTGGAGGAATAGTGGACCAGCTGTGTGCTTTAGATATGGATCTCCGGATCATTTTATTAGAGAATGTCCAGAGATGCGAGAACAGAGGTCAGTAGATTCTGTAGTTTCTCGACCTAGTGTCAGAGGTGGTCGAGGGGGCAGAAGTTTTAGCAGAGGGGGTAGACCTGGGTATAGTCAGAGAGGATCTTCATCTAGGGATACTAGACCAGATGAGGCTGGGCCTTCTCAACGAGTTTATGTGATGCAGAGGCAGCCAGATGCTTCAACAGTCATAGCGGGTACTTTTTCTTTATTTGCTATTTCAGTACTTGCTTTGATTGATCCTGGATCCACACATTCATATATTAGTGCATCTGTTTTGCCTGTGTCTGAACTGCATGTTGAATCCCTAGGATTTGATGTATTGGTGACAAATCCTTTAGGGCATAGTGTGGTTGTTAGCAAGGTGCATCGAGACAGTGCAGTAGTGGTGCAAGGTGAGGAGTTCCTTGGAGATTTAATTGAAATGCCTTTTAAGGAATATGATTTGATCCTAGGCATGGATTGGTTATCTAGACATGGAGCTGTGGTAGACTACAAAAAGAAAGTTGTTACTTTGAGAACCGGTGATGGTAGGAGGTGATAGTATCTAGTGAGCAGGGACAGTTAGCATCCTTGTTTTTTTCAGCTGTTGCAGCTAGGAGATTGATTAGAAAAGGGTGCGATGCTTACCTTGCTCATATTTTGGATACTAGAGTAAAGGGTTCTCAACTTGATAGAATACCCACAGTTGCAGAGTTTCCAGATGTGTTTCCAGAAGAGTTGCCAGGGTTACCTCCTGAGAGAGAGGTGGAGTTTGGTATTGAATTATTGCCTGGCACCACTCCTATCTCTATTACTCCTTATAGAATGGCACCTGCTGAACTGAGAGAATTGAAGGTGCAGTTGCAGGAGTTGTTGGATAAAGGGTTTGTACGCCCTAGTGTTTCACCGTGGGGAGCTCATGTTTTGTTTGTGAAGAAGAAGGATGGTACTATGAGATTGTGTATCGATTATAGGCAATTGAACAAGGTGACTTTTAAAAATAAATATCCTTTGCCTAGAATTGATGATCTCTTTGATCAATTGAAGGGTGCAGCAGTGTTTTCCAAAATTGATTTGAGATCAGGGTACCATCAGTTAAGAGTCAGAGCTGAAGATGTTCCTAAGACAGCCTTTCGTACAAGGTATGGGCATTATGATTTTCTAGTTATGCCTTTTGGTTTGACGAATGCACCTGCAGCTTTTATGGATTTGATGAATAGGGTGTTTAGGCCCTATTTGGATTAGTTTGTGGTAGTTTTTATCGATGATATTTTGGTGTATTCGTGTAATGAGGAGGAACATGACAAGCATTTGCGGATTGTGCTACAGATTTTGCGAGAGAAGCAATTGTTGACAAAGTGACTTTTGTCGGTCATATAGTTTCAGTAGAGGGTATTAGAGTTGATTCGAGTAAAGTTGAAGCTATTTTGAATTGGAGTCCACCAAAGTCTGTTACTGAAGTTAGAAGTTTTCTGGGATTGGCAGGCTATTATCGACGGTTTATGAAAGGATTTTCTTTGATAGCTACTCCACTTACCAGATTACTTCGAAAGGGAGTTAGGTTTGTGTGGACAGATCAGTGTCAAGCTAGTTTTGATCAGTTGAAAGAAATGTTGACTCAAGCGCCTGTTCTTACTTAACCTGTGGAAGATAAACCATATGTGATTTACAGTGATGCTTCACATAATGGTTTGGGGTGTGTTCTGATGCAAGAAGGTAAAGTTATAGCTTATGCTTCTCGACAGTTGAAACCGCATGAGCTCAATTATCCGACCCATGATTTAGAGTTAGTAGCCATTGTGTTTGCATTGAAGATTTGGCGACACTATTTGTATGGGGAGAAGTGTTTTATTTATACAGACCATAAAAGTTTAAAATATTTGGGTGTCCAAAGAGATCTCAATCTTCGACAGAGGAGATGGTTGGAGTTGATTAAAGACTATGACTGTTTGATTGATTATCATCCTGGTAAAGCAAATGTTGTTGCCGATGCCTTGAGTCGGAAGTCTTTAGCAGGTTTGACTGTTTATTCACTCTCATTGCTTGTTGAGTTGAGAGCATTGCATGCTAGCTTTGTATCTTGTGATGATGGTGCATTGTTGGCACAGTTGCAATTGAAACCAGTATTATTGGATCAGATTAAAGAGGCTCAGTTGGCTGATGAGAAGATTCAAAAGATTGTTTCTGATTGCCAAAATGGAAAGAGTCAAGATTTTATTGTGAGAAGTGATGGGAGTCTTTGGTTTAAGAACAGATTGTGTGTACCTGATGATGCTAATTTGAGAAGGATCATTTTAGAAGAAGCACATCAATCAGTATTTGCTATGCATCCGGGCAATACAAAGATGTATCATGATTTGAAGCAGCATTACTGGTGGTCTGGTTTAAAGAGAGACATTGCAGATTTTGTGTCCAAATGTCTCACATGTCAGAGGGTAAAAGCTGAGCATCAAGTTCCAACAGGGTTACTTCAACCGTTATCAGTGCCTGAATGGAAATGGGATAGAGTAACCATGGATTTTGTATCTGGTTTACTATTGACACAAAGGAAGCATGATGCTATTTGGGTGATTGTTGACAGGTTGACTAAGACAGCTCATTTTCTTCCGGTTCGGATGGATTATTCTTTGGAAAGGTTAGCTGAGCTGTATATCCATGAGATTGTAAAGTTGCATGGTATCCCAATTTCTGTAGTGTCTGATCGAGATCCCCGATTTACTTCAATGTTTTGGAAGAGTTTACATGGTGCTTTGGGTTCTCGATTACACTTCAGCACTGCTTTTCATCCACAGACAGATGGGCAGTCAGAGAGAGTGATACAGATTATCGAGGACATGTTGAGAAGTTGTGTCATTGATTTCTCTGGAAGTTGGGATAGATTTTTGCCACTTGTGGAATTTGCTTACAATAATAGTCATCAATCCAGCATTGGTATGGCACCATTCGAAGCATTATATGGTAGATGGTGTAGGACACCTCTATGTTGGAATGAACTTGGAGAAGGTAAGTTAATTGGTCCTGATTTGGTTAAAGAAACTGAAGAGAAAGTGAGAATGATTCGAGATAGGTTGAAAGCAGCTTCAGATCGGCAGAAATCTTATTCAGATTTGAAAAGGAGAGACATAGAGTTTGAGGTTGGAAATAAGGTATTTTTGAAAGTGTCTCCTTGGAAGAAGATATTGAGGTTTGGTCGGAAAGGGAAATTGAGTCCTCATTTCATTGGACCGTATGAAGTTTTGGAAAGAGTTGGGCCAGTTGCTTATCGGCTTGCTTTGCCACCTGAGTTGGATAGGATCCATAATGTATTTCATGTTTCTATGTTGAGAAGATACAGGTCGGATCCATCTCATGTTTTGCCAATTGAGTCTATCAAAGTAAGTTCAGATCTGACATTTGAAGAAGAACCAATTGCTATTTTGGCAAGTGAAGTGAAAGAATTGAGAAATAAGAAAGTGCCACTTGTGAAGATTTTGTGGAAGAATCATGCAAAGGAAGAGGCAACTTGGGAGAGTGAGCAAGCAATGCGAGATCAATATCCTCAGTTGTTTCGGACTCAATGACAGGTAATTTCGAGGACGAAATTTCTTTTTAGAGGGGGAGAATTGTAATATCCCAATGTATGCCTTAGAAGTTTTGAATATTGTTGTTGTTTTAAATTGGATTGAATGAATATGTCAATTGGCAAGAGAAAAGAAAATTAAAAGAAAGTGTATATGTTGTATATAAGGAAGTATAAATAACATATACCTAAGTCAAAATGGAGAGTCAAGGGATGAAGATATTTATTTGGTTGTTGGTGAAATTACTAATAAGGGCATGTAAGTGAAGAGAGCTAAAGTAAGTGAGAAGAGGGTATTTGGGTAATTGACTTTTTAGAAATGCTTGGTGGAGGTTTAAAGAGATGACAAATTTGACTTTGCTTCTTTATTTTCTTTTCTTCTTCCTTGGTGGCCGGACCTCCCAAAGACAAGAGAGAAAGAGGAGAGTTTTGAGTTCTTAGATCAAATTCAAAGGAGAATCAAGTGATCAAGTTGGTGATTCAAGAAGTTTCATTACTTTGGTAAGTCCTCTTTTGATTTCTTTGCTTATTTGAAGTTGTGTTGTGAATTGATAGAGTATGTAAGAGTGTGTTGTTTGATTGTAATATGTTTAAGAGTGTTTGATTGAATTGATTATGGATTTTAAGGATGGATTGAAGAAAAGAGTGAGTTGGTTGGAAGAGATGGTGTTGTATTTGTGTTTAGGGTTTTGTGATGATATTTGTGATTTGTGTTTGTTATAGATGTGGAGTTGTTTTGGTGTTTTTGTAAGTTTAAGATAGTTTTTGGGTAGGTTTTGTTAAGTTTGTTTGAAGTGGATGTTAGTGAAAAGAAGTGTTTGGTTGGGTGTTTTGTTGTTTTGGCCGGAATCTGAGTTTTTGGCCTGACACGCCCGGGAGCACGTCCAGAATTTTAGGCGTGTCAAATGTGTTGGAGGCAGTAGGTTTGACACGACCAGTAACACGCCCGTGTTTTTTAGCGTCTCATAGCCACTGTGAGATTGGAGAGTTTACACGGCCATGAGCACGCTCACGTTGTTGGACGTGTTGATATTTTTCAGAAGGCAGAATGTATTACACGCCCAGTGACACGCCCGTGGTTCTGAGCGTGTAAAAGCTTCTGTGTTGTGGAGTTAGGGCACGGTCAGGGACACGCCCGTGTGGTTGAGCGTGTTAGGTTTAGGGTTTGCCCTAGTTAATTCTTAATTTGATTATCTCATGTGTATCCCTAAGCAAGTGTATGTTATTATTTTTGGATTAGGTCTTGAAGAAAGTGAGTTATCATTGATCTAAGAAGTAAAAGAATCTTGGAAAGGAAGTGTTTAGAGTTGTGTGAATTGTTATTGAGGTAAGTACAAACCTTGCATTGTTGCATACATTCACTTGATATGACATTATTTTTACATATGAATAATGTTATGTTTTGCACATTGTGAATCTTGTGAAATGTACTATATGTATAATGTGAAATGAGATAATTGAGATACGTATGCATATATGATTATGTTCAATGTAATTGATTATGAATATGTGAAAGATGATGTATTATATTGTGAATTGAGACATGATGATTCAAATGTGATGAGAAGCCATTGTGAGTGGCTAAGATTATACAAATGAAAGTGTTGAGGCATGATTGCATATTTGATATTGAGATACAAATTGAGAAAGAGAATAATGATATAATTGTATGTTTAATATGTTATTCAGTTTCAGAGTTCTAGATTTGGGTGGCATGCCTATGAAATTATGAATGGTAACAGTCTTGCCGGGTTGAGGATCTCTTCAATTTGAATTGAATTGAGATCCAAGAGACTGGGTCTGTTACATTATGAGAATTGTGATTATGGGATATATGATTGGTAACAGTCTTGCCGGGTTGAGGATCTCCTCGATTGGTTGAGTTGATGGTCCAAGAGACTGGGTCTGTTACACTATCCATGGATAGAGACATATATATATGTTGCCTACGGGCTTGATTATTGTGATTATGAACCAAAGCAGTAACTCTGAATTCCGAATATCGTATTAAACACTTGTTTGGGCCCATAGGTGTCTATGTCATGTTGATGTTATGAATGAAGTTATAATGTGATGAAATAATGTAATATTCATGAAATATTGTATATTGAGTATGATCTTTATTGTTTGATTGTATATCATTGTTATTGATTAAGCATCATAGCATTATGGTTTGTACTACTAAGTTGTTGGCTCAGCGCGATTATGATTCATCGCGCAGGTGATAGAGGTGATAGAGTTGAGACGGAGAATTCCTCTAGACCTAGTTGAGGTTGTTTTGATTGTGAAGAGTTGGATTAAAGCTTAAAGATCAGAGAGTCAAGCTTCCAATCATGTATATATTTCATATTTTGTAATTTTTGAGGTTTAATGTATTTACACTTGTAAGTTTTGGATGAAACTTCCGTTGCGTAATAAACAAACGTTTTTATCTATTGCGTCTCATGATTTTCATTTCTCTTTATTTGGTATTTCTTAAATTTTTAGTTTTACTTTAAATATGATTTGTGTATTTTTAATGTGTGTCATTTCTATATTCAGTATACGTATAATACGATCGTATAAGCATGCTTTGTACGTATACAGGATATAGGGGTGTTACATTAGGTATTTTGTTAGTTTTAATATTTTATTTAGTGTTTTCATTAATTTTGGTAGTTTAATTTATTTCAGTGTTTTTGTCATTTTTGTCCTAGTTTTTAGAGTGTGTTTATGTTTTGTTGGTTATTGTTTATTTAATTATGGTTTAAAGTTTGTTTCAAGTTTTGTTTTAGGTTTAATATGCAAGGAACCATGCAAAAGGAAAAAAAAAACTAAGGAATCAAGAGGAAGAAATCAATGGGTAGTAGCTGACACACTCAAGGGACACGGCCAAGTCACTAGCCGTGTCCCATATCAAGCTAAAGGGAAGCCACAAGACATAGAGGTGGACACACTCAAGGGACACGGCCAAGTCACTGGCCGTGTCCCTCCAAAATTGTCCAACATGGCTGTGTCTTCTTCGAACTGGCCGTGTCACTCAACAAAGAAGAAAAGAAGAAACTCTCACAGAAGCGAACACAAGCAAGGGACAAGGCCATGTCACTGGCCGTGTCCCTCCAAAGGCATCCAACACGGCCGTGTCTCATCCAACTTGGCTGTGTCTCACTCAAGTCCAAAGCAAAGAAAGAAAATCAGGCAGTAGATGACACAAGCAAGGGACACGGCCAAGTCACTGGCCGTGTCCCTCCAATTCACCTCCAACACGGCCAAGTTCACTCCAACTTGGCCGTGTCACTCATGGATTAATGAAGACGCGTGGAGGTTTCATATAAATATTAAAGTTAGGGTTTTCTTAATGGTTGTTGAGAGTTTTGAGATTGGATCAGCCGTCAAAGAGAAGAACTTAGGGTTTCACATTTGTTTTCTTTGATTTTGATTACACTTTGATTAATCTAGCTTATATTAGATTGTTCTAGCCATTGATACATCCTTCTTGCAAGATTTGAACAAGAGATTCTTCAGAAGTAGCAGAGAAGTGCTCATACATATAAGTAGCAGAGAAGTGCAAACCCTAGACCTTTCTATTAAGTGAATCAAAACATCAACTCAATTTATTTTTATTGTTTTAAACATCAATCAATCTTTTTCTTTAGTTAACAATTTAAATTTATTCATTACTTGTTATTTATAATCTGATAATCAATTAGCTACTTTAGTTTCCTTGTGAGACGACCTTGGGGCGATCACCTTTACTATAGCTACCTCGTATACTTGCGAGTGACGCTTTGTGGTAGAGTTAATTTGAGCGCAACAGTTCTCTAAGGCCCCAAGCCTAAACAGTGCCGAAGTCGCAAGAACCATTCCATCGGAAGTGAGGGCAAAAATCCCCGCTTATAGTGGCGACTCCACTGGGGATAAGAGAAGTTAATTCCATTGGTCTTTATATTATTCTATTCTTTCTTGTAATGATATTATCCATTGCATCATATTAGATTGCATCGTGTGCGTGAAGAGAAAGTCAAGATAATTCGGGATCTATTGAAAGGAAGATAGTAGGTCCTGAATTGATTAAAGAAATAGAAGAGAAAGTCAAGATAATTCGGGATCTATTGAAAGTAGCTTCAAACCGATAGAATCCTATACAGATTTGAAAAGAAAAGACATAGAATATAATGTATGTGACAAGGTGTTTTTAAAAGTGTCTCCATGGAAGAAGGTGTTGAGATTTGGAAAGAAGGGAAAATTGAGTTTGCATTTTATTGGGCCATATGAAGTGTTAGAAAGAGTTGGACCAGTTTCCTACAGATTAGCATTACCACCAAAGTTGGATAGAATTCACAATGTATTTCATATTTCTATGCTACGAAGATATAGGTCAGATCCATCTCATGTATTGTCAGTTGAATCTATTGAGGTGAATCAAGACCTAAGTTAAGTAGAATAACCTATAGCAATTTTGGCACGAGAAAAAAAGGAATTAAGGAATAAGAAAGTACCTTTAGTAAAGGTTTTTTGGAGGAATCTGTAACACCCCTATACCCCGTATACGTACACAGCATGCTAATAATATACGTATACTGAATATAGGATTGCCATGTTTTACTAAACAAACGACTCATCCCTTTAATAAAAACATGAACAAATTTAAATCATTTAAAAGAAAATAAAGACACAATAAATAAAGTGTTTATTTAAAACACAGCAGAAAATATAACAAGTATTTTACAAATACTTATACATCAAAATTCAAATTTTACATAACATAAATTATATACATGGTTGGCAATATGTCTTTGATCTTTAAGCTCCACTTATCAAAACTTCAAACTCTAGACTCTACTCAGCCTAGAGGAACTCTCCGGTTCTTCCCTGTCACCTACACGATGAATCACAATCGCGCTAAGCCAACGGCTTAGTGGTACAAATTGCAATAACAATATACTTCTATGCAATGCCAATGTCACACATTTCATCAATTAAGACAATATTCACAATTGACATCTTTATATTAATCATAAGATTACATCTCATCATTTTATTCAATTAGTTCATTACTCATGATTTACATTGACACAAAGACAAGTATGGGCCCAAACGACACTAATATGTTATTCAAAGTTCAGAGTTACTGCTTTGGTCTATAATCATAATACTCAAGCCCGTAGGCGATACACATATATCTCTATCCATGGATAGCGTAACATACCCAGTCTCTTGGACCATCAACTCGGCTAAACTCGAGGAGATCCTCAACCCGGCTAGACTGTTACTTGTAACAGACCCAGTCTCTTGGACCTCAACCCGGCTAGACAATTACTTTAATTCACATTTCACATTAATCAACTGGAATCGGCTTACGACCCGGTCTTTTCACCTATCCAGTACTTTATAGGCATGCCGCCAAACCCAGAACTCTGAAGGTTGAATAACACATTAAACACAAAAAAAAATCTCTTTACATTTCTTTCTCAATTCATTTCTCATTTCATTATCATCATTATAACCAACAACCATGGTTTCATATCTCAATATCATAATAGGCAACCATGCCTCAGTCATCTCATTAGCATCATTATAGCCAACAACCATGGCTTCATATCTTATCAAGATAATATACAATATCAATTGCATTAACATACCTTTAATATTTCATCAAATGTTTTAACCCTGTAATCAATTGTTTAGCATATGTATAATCAAATATATTAAGTATCAAATCATATGAGTGTATGCAACAGTGTAGTTTGTACTTACCTTTGGAACAACTCACACCACTCTACAACCTTTCTCTTTCAAGAATTCTCCACCACCTAGGTTAGGACAATTCAACCTCTTCAATACCTAAACCAAAGGTGATAATACATACTCACTTAGAGATACACATGAGATAATAAGACTAAGAACCAACTAGGGCAAACCCTAAATATGGCATGCTCAACAACACGGGCGTGTCTCTGACCGTGCCCTAAACTCACAACACAGAAGCTTTGACACGCGCAGCACCACGGGCGTGTCACTGAACGTGTAGTACATACTGTCTCACATAAACATTGACACGTCCAACAACATGGGCGTGTTCATGGGCGTGTCAATCCACCAACATCACAGTAGCTATGACACGCTCAGTGACATGGGCGTGTCACTGGACGTGTAAATGCTACTACAACACAGAAGCTGTGACACGCTCAGTGACATGGGCGTGTCACTGCTCATGTCACCCATCCAAGAACACAGAACCATCGACACGCCAGAAACCTGGTCATGCTCATGGGCGTGTCAGGCCAAAAATCCAGATTCCGGCCACAACAACACCTAATCCAACAAATCACTTCTTTTTACCAAAATCCACTTCAAACAAACTTAGCTCAACATACCCAAGAACCATAACAAACTAGCAAAAATACCAAAACAACTCAAAACATACATCAAACACAAATCAAGATCATCACCACAAACCCAAAACACAACCACAATATTTTTACTTCCAACGACTTACTCTTTCCTTCAATCCAACCCCAAAATCCCAAAATCACTTGAACCAAATACTCTTAAACACATCTTAACCAACATATTCACATATCAAAAACAAACAATCAACAACTCAAACACATCTTAAAAGAAAATCAAGGTATCAAGAGGAAACTTACCAAGGATGAAGAAACTCTTAAATTTCCAACTTGATTACTTGAATCTTCCTTCACTCTTGAGTTTGGATGTTCAAAACTCTCCCTTCCTCTCTTTTTCCTTTGATATCTGGCCAAATGAAAGAAAAGGAAAGGAAGGAAAGGGAACCACGCAGAAAGAAAGAAAGAAGAAAAGATAGAAAGCAAAAGTCAAATCTCAACCACTTTCCTCAAAATCCTCTCCTCCAAGCATATATATTAAAATAATCCAAATATCTCATTCCACTCACTTAATTTTCCATTTCCATTAATTAACTTAATTAATTAAAATCATTAACTAATCATCTTGACTTCCACCAACTTGACTTGTATATGTTGTATATATTGCTATATATACAACATATACACTCTCTCTTCTTTTCCCTTTTTCTTTCCAATACACATATACATTAAATCCAATTATAACAATAATTATACCCAAAACTTCTAGGGCACATTTTGGGATATTACAGAATCACTCAATGGAAGAGGCTACATGGGAAAGTGAATAAGTAATGCAAAGTCAATGCCCACAATTGTTTCAGATCAAATTACAGGTAATTTCGAAGATGAAATTATTTAAGGGGGACAGAATTGTAATACCCTAAATTTTCATTGAACATAATGATACACATTAATTGGTGAGAGATTTTGAAAATATAAATAATATATACATCATATATAAAAGGGTTAAATATAAATGATATATATATAACATATAAATGTTAAATGTAAATGGTAAAAGAATTAAAAAAATTAAAAGTGGAAAAGTTAAAATATAAAATAATAATATTATATATATATAAATCTAATTAGTAATAATATATATATTTATGGTAGGTAAAAAGAAGAGTAGAGTCAAGAATCAAAAAAATTATTGGAAATTTCTTTTTATTCTTTTCTTTTCCTTCTTGGGCATTTCCATAGACAAGGGAGAGAGAGATGATTTTCATTTCAATAATCATCAAATTTTACTAAGATTTTTTCAAGAGGTGGTGATAGTTTTCGGTGCTAAGTGGAATAATAAGTAAGTTTCATAACTTTTGATGATTCTTTTTAGTAGGATTGATATGAGAATTGAGATTTCATGAAACATATCAAATGTTATAATATAAAATTTATGTAATAATGGTGATTCTAAACTTGATAATGATTTGCAATGATGTTGGCTAAAGTTAAGGCTAATAATTGAATGTTAGGAGTTTGTTAGGGGTTTAGCAAATTTTAAGTTAGAGAAGGTTAAAAAGGAATCTATAGATGTTTATGTGAGTTATTAATATCATTTTGAATTTATAAAATGATTAGGGGTTGATTGAATTGAGTGAAGGAACTAATATAAGGAAGTGAAAGATTGGGAGAAATTATTGTGCAAAGAAGTTTTTTTTTTCTTCCAATTTTGAGCTTTAAAAAGGTAAGTATATACTTGGATAATGTTCTTGTCTTTGGTTTGCATCATTCTAAGTTGATAGATGTGTGTTTTATTGTTGAAAATGGTGTAAAAGAGTGATTTTGGGTTGCCATAGGCATGGCCATGCAGGGCCATAGTCATGGGATTGGACGAGGGGCCATTGTGTGTGAAAATGGTGAAGAAACAGAACAAAAATGAATGCAACGGGATGTCCTTTGGAGGACACAACCATAGGGGTCTTAAATGATCTTTTACAACTTCATTTCACATCCCACAGGCGTGGCTGTTGGATGCCACGGCCGTAGGGTCAGTATGTTGACGTTTATTGTTGTATTTCACACTATACGGGTGTAGTAAATGGCTTGCATGGTTATGTTTTTATATATATTGTATTAAGAATGTATATATTATTATAAAGTGAATAACAATGAAAAAAATATGATGATTATAATAAATGTTAGTATGTTGATGAGCCATATGGTGAATGGCTTATATAAACATAATGTGAAATTTGTTTGTTGCTTTATATTTTAAATAGTTTCCAGAACATTGTTTTTGGTAGTTGGCATATCATATATGTATGGGGTGAGATACTGGGTGTCACAGATATTGCTATGCCCCTGAGTTAGACACATTGGTGTCACTACTGTTGATATACTCTGTGGATGAGACAGTGGGAGTTATAGATATTGCTACGTCCACTAGCGAGACACATTGGTGTCATTGTGATGAGATAGACCAAGACAATGATTCTGAAACTAGTTTAAAATAATGATTGTGGGCCCATTGCATGATGTATGCTAAATATATATACATTTATTTTTATATTAAAATTTGATATATCTTTATATTATGTTGTCATATTAATACTGCATTATCAAGTATATATCACTGAGCTTATAGCTCAGCGTGAGTAGTTTATCACGCAGGTAACGAAACAGAAGTTGGGAGTCCTTCTAAACTAGGTCTGACATAGATAGTGATAAGATACTAGAACTGTCAGTTGCCACAAGATCAAACCTAACATATCATGTAAATACTCTTTTGAATGAATGTATTAAATGTGTTATATTGTAAGAATGGTTTGTAGATAAGTACCATTATGTTTTCCACTATATGTATTTATATATATCTATAAGATTTTGGGATGAGAGTGGTAATGTTAATTATTAAACATACATTAAATGTTCACAGGTTGAATTATTTAAAATCTGGGATTATCCATATTTCTAACAGAACTCTGGCAAAATTTTTATAAATTCGTCTATTACTTTTATACCTTATTCATAATTTATACAATATTATTGTAGATCTTAATTTTTAACCCAGTTGAATCCGATACTGTTAAATAGTCTAAAATATTTTTTTGGTGTTTTAATTGAATAATATTTATTTTTAAAAAAATAAAAAAGTAATAATAAAAAGGATAAAAAATAAAAAATAAATAAAAATCAACAGCGGAAGAATCGACGACGAATTGGCTTGGGCTGCCAATTCGTCGCAGGAATTGGCCTGGCCTGCTCCCGAGCCAACAGCGCCCAAGCCCAGCTCTTGAGGATTTTCTTCTCCAGCGCACTTTCGTACACCCGGTCCTCGCACGGTTTTTCCAAAGCCCTGTTCTACATGGTTTTTAATTTTGTTTCCTAAAATATTTTTATTTCCTTAGCCAATTAGTATTAGGTTTTTATTTTTTTCTTATAAATACCACATTGAACACACAAAATAGAGGGGAGCTAAAATGTTTTATTGGACCTTGAACTTTTTGATTTTTTTGGTCAAACTCAAGCATGAAAGATCAAGTGGTAGCAAACAACAAACACTTCATCAAAGGTAGCCTACACTGTCTTTATTATTGTTCAACCAGAATTCAAAGATTGTGGTTGAACCAACAACAGAGATTTGAAACACTATTTCTTTGTTTATGCTTACAGTAGCTTCAACAAATTGGATTAATTGTTTCATCATACAATTTGATCAATTATTCTACTTACCATCCAAACTCTATTTGAAACCTTAAAACTATTTCTTTTAAAACCCTAATGCTTTAATACCCATAACACATATTTTTAAAATCTACAACCCTAAATTGTTCTAAAACCAAAATAATCTGTTTTCTTAAAACTCTAACCAAATCTATTTTTCTAAAATCACAGTAGCTTATTTTTTCAAATACTTAATCTAAAAACTAATTTTCATGATTTTCAATCTTATTTATTTAAACCCTAAATTTTAATATTATTTTCATACAACTTCTGAAACCCTAAATCCAAAACATCCATTCTGTAGATTCATACCCTAATTTATTTCAAATCTAATCTTTAAATTCAAACATCCAGTAGTCATATTATTTGTTTAAAATGTTTCTCAACTAATTAAACTAGTATATGCAATACCCTAATTGTTAAACATAAAACCCAAGAAACTTGAATTGATGCATGAACCCTAAAGTTATATATTTACTATTTTATACAAATTAGATGAATGTTTATTATACATTTTGATTGATGTTTGATGTCTTTGATGAATGATTTATTTATGATGAATGTTTGTTTACTTTTACTAATTTGTTTTGATTTTAAAACATTGTAAGAGGTATGTTTCCATATGTTGGGTACCTCATGTATTAAGCATCATGTAATTTAAATTGCTTTTATATTTTGGATCAATGTAAAGGACACGTTTCCACCTTTTGGTGGGTGTCCTATTTAGTTTTAGACATGGACGATGCAAGGACATGTTTCCATCCTCGGATGGGTGTCCATTTATTTGTTTTGTTTAGACATTGCTGTATTTTAATATAATGATGCTTTATTTTAATTGTTGTGTGTAGTATGGATAATATTGTTATATTTAGGAATTTTATAATATTAAGACCTACAAAGGAGGCCGATTCCAATGAACCGAGCGTTGTGGGGGTGCTAGGCTGTTTCTCACCTTCCCCACACGTACCCAACTTTCAACACATTAGGGGGTTAGGGATTCCTTAGGAATCGAGTCATCCACCCCTTTCTTTTTCTCGGCCCATCCTGGTGGCGACTCCATTTTCTCCGGGCTTAGGCCCATGTTCTCTAAAGGCCCTGAGCCTAAATAGTATAGAAGTCTCAAGAACCATTTCACCGAGAGTGGGGGAAAAAATCTCCGCTCACAATGGCAACTCCGCTGGGGATAAGAGAAGTTGATTCCATTGGTATTTATATTATTCTATTCTTTCTTATCATGATATTATCCATTGCATCATATTAGATTGCATCGTGTGCTTGAGTTAGGACGCCCGTACTACCCGTGTTGTGTTATATAAGGGATACCATACTTTCACTCAAGGTATGGAGATCGAGAATGGCATAACCACTCATAGCCTTGTACCTTTTGGTATATACTTGCTATGAGAACCTAAGCCTTTTAACCCAAAGACTAAAGCTCATGTAATTGGCCTAGTTACTTTCCTTAGGTTTTTTACCCTAAATGCTTATTGTTTGACTATGGTTAGTTTATCTTTGTTTAAATCATGGCTTATTTGGTTTGTTCTTTTTCTAATATGACCTAAGTACATTGTAAGCTCAAAATAAATTTTTCTTTAATATCCAAAAGACCAAAGCTATTTTCATAACTTTTTAAAACGGTCTTTGGACATAAAGCTTTTCTAAAAGAAAATAAAAAAATTCTTTTCTCACAACCCCCCAAATACAAAGCCCAAAATTCATTTTTTCTAAAATATTTTTACAATGGGCTTAGAAACAAAATTATTTTCATCCAACCTTTAAAAGAGCTTACAAATATTTAGGTCAATTATGAAATACCAAGAATCAATTGTGAGCCTAGTTTATACTAAGAATTATTAATCATAGACTTATTTTTGGCATGAATCATTAGTTACTTTTTCAAGTGAATAAATCTATTTACAATAAACCTCTTAATTTAGTTTAAATCCAATATAACATAAAAGCTACTTTAGTTTGTTGAATGGATTAAAACCTAATTAATGAAAATTATCATGGACTGATTTCTATTTTTGAAAATATAACTATTGGTTGAAACGTCCGAGGGAATTATTTGAAAATAAGATACCCCATGTTGGTATTTTGTTAACCATATTACCTAGGAAAAGAGACTCACCATTCGTGTGTGGATGTTATAAGTTTGGAAGGAACGTCCTATCTATCCTTATCTTTGTCTATTATTTGTGCATACATGCATAAATGCATACATGCATCACATCACATATCATTAATCCTTTCTGGCTTACAGCCCTGGATTAATGAAGTTCAAAAGCTTACGATAATCCAACCTATGCCAGAGATGAAGAATCTAGCAGCGACTCAATCACTTTCTCACCAAAAGCAATGGAGCCTGAACAAATTCAAAGAATGGTGGACGATGCCCTCAATGCTAAAATGGAAGAACTAAAGGAGACCCTAGCTGAGACTATGAAGATCTAATTGGCTGCAATTTTAGGAAACAATGCCGAAGCATCTGCTATCACCAAGAAGCCAAAGGATAAGGGGAAGGCTAAAGTTGGTGAAGTGGTTTTTGATGATGATAAGGTGACCATTGATGATGATGATGATTGGGCTCAATACTTCTAAGATGCTCAAGATAAGAAGAAAGAGCCGAAGATTGTTGAAAGATTAGCTATGGAGAAAACTGAAACTTCAGATGTTGAAAAGATGATTACGGACTTGGAAAAGAAATTTGAGAAGAAGCTAAAAACCGAAGAAATGTCAAAAATTGACAAATTATTTTAGGTAGATGAAGAAGTTTCGTACAAGCTCAAGATGCCATCCTTTGCAAAGTTTGATGGAACCAAAAATCCTCACCTCCATGTGAAGCAGTATATCACTCCTATGCAGTCCGCTCGAGCTACTAAGGCTCAAATTCTAAGGTACTTCATGCTCTCATTGGACCTTATTATCCAAAATTAGTTTAATACCTTAGATGATGGCACGCAAAAGAGTTGGAATCTGCTATACAAGGCCTTCATCCAATAATATGGATATAATGTCAAGATGGAAGTTACCTTAATGGAAGTTGAGTCCATTAGACAAAGGCCAAATGAGAATTTTGTGGACTATGTGAAAAGATGGAGGAATAAGGCTACTTTGCTCAAGAGAAGGCCTGATGAATCCGATTAAATTAGAATGATTGTGAGAGGAGTGTTACCTAGCCTTCGCGAAAGGATGTCTCATACACTCATTCAAGATTTTAAAGACTAAGAGTGGAAAAGAGAGAAGAACCGCTTTTCAGCAAGAAGAAACGAGAAAGGAAACTACCAGTTTGGTAACCGAGGCATGCAAAAGGCAGTTGATGACAATGCTACTAGCCAAGGAGGAAGAAGGCAATTTTCAGAATTGGGGAAGCCGCTATAAGCTACAAAAGAAGGGATTGTTATAACCCTTAAATCCTCGTCCTTTGCTTAACCCTCTCCCACCTAATTTTGATAATAAGGCATTTTGTTAATTTCATCAAATGCAAGGGCACGACATAGATAGATGTGTGAGGTTGAGGCATGAGATCTAAAATTTGATTGATAGTGGGAAGTTGCCCGAGCCCAACAAGCCAAACACCAAATACAATCCATTGCCAAGGTCAATAGAGTACCACCACCGGCAACCTTCAAGATTGGAGGAGGTTTGCATGAAAGTTTTGTCATGTCTTCTTTCCAAGATGTGGAGAAGAAGCAACCAAAGAAGAAGTGGTATTTAGCAAAGTTGAACAAGCTATGGTGTGTAAAGAAGTAGCAATATGTGTTGTAAATGAGTTTTGGGATTCAAGAGATAGTGATGATCTTGTACCCAAGAAGGAGGAGTGGACCTGATCCTAGCCTGAAGAAGATGAAGTAATGGACACAAGATCTGGTAAGCCTTATGCAAGGCCACCACCTAAGGAGGTAGAAGTTAATAAAGAAAAGGAAGTCAAAGTAGGGAACAAAGAAGAGGAAGATGATACTATGCTTAAGCAATTGAAGAGAACCTAAGCAAGTGTTAGCATTTGGGACTTATTGGCTACTTCTAAAAAGCATAGTGAAACTATGGCCAAGGCGTTGGCTAGCATGCTGATTTCCACCTCCATAACACTGGAGGAACTAATTAAGTTCATAAAAGTTGAAGGAGCAATGAAATGTGAAGACATTTAAAAGAAGAGCAAAGTTAATATGGGAATGGTATCTTTCTCAGATGTAGATTTACCGAAAGAGGGGAGAGATCACAATCCCCCTCTCTTTATCAAAGTAGAAATCAAAGGAAAAAGGACTCCATGTGTGATGGTTGATGATGGGCCGCCATAAATATTTGTCCACTTAAAATATTGCAAAAGCTAGCTATGTCAAAGAGTGATCTAAGCCCAACCTTGGTCACCATTCAGGCTTATGAAAATACCAAGAGGCATGCCGAAGGAACTTTCAAAGCTACTATGAAGGTTTGTCCTATTGAATCTATTGTTGAATTTGTTGTTTTGGACATACCTGTTACTTTTGCTCTACTTTTGGGATGACCATGGTTCCATCCTCTTGGTGGAGTTTCTTCCATCCATCATCAAAAGATCAAATTTCCTAACGGAGATAGACGGTGGTCATCGAGGCCAAAGATAATGAGGTTGTTCATGCTCTAATGGTGGAGAGGACTCTCAATGGTTTAAAAGTAGCTATAATTTCTGATTATGAAGTAGTGGACTTTAAGGTCTTGAACATGATGAAGAACATGAGCTACCTTCCCGGAGCTGGTCTTAGAAAGGGCAAGATAGGTGTGACAAAGCTTCCAGATTTTAAGACTCGAACTTCCAAGAAAGGGTTGGGGTATAAAAATGAGATCTTTGTCAAAACTCCAAACGTGGGACCACTCCAAGGAAAGCTCAAGCCAATCATGTTCATAGGAAAGTTGATCCTGGGTTTTGAAATTTTTGCTGACATTGCCAAACTAGCGGAATAAGTGAAGAAAGAGTTCACCTTGCCAGCCGACAAGGAGCCCAATCCGGAAAGGAAGAAGGAAGCTGTCCTGAAAGCTGAGAAAACTCTAGAGGATATTGCTGCCCTAGTTTAAGAAAAGTTCGAAGATGTCCTGTTTTATGATTTTTAGAACAATGATTTTGATTTTAATTTGTCTGCTTTGTATGAGGTTCATGATGTTTTCTTTATCAAAATGAATGCAATAAAGTCTGATTTTGCTTATTTGTGTGATGTTTCTCCTGATGGTTGCATACATTCAAATAGTGGCTACATGAGCATATTTAATATTAACTCTGTTGATACACAATCATTAAATTTGTGAACAATCAAAAATTCTAAAAACATTAGCATAGCACCCGACCTTACTCCTAATGAAAGAGAGGGATTTGAAAAAATATTTAAAAAATATGAATAAGTATTTGCTTGGTCTTATGAAGATATGCCTGGAATAGATTGAGACATAGCTGAACATCTTATTCCTACTTACACCCACATAAAACCTGTTAAACAAAAGCTTAAGAGATTAAGACTTGAATGGGCTGAATTGGTTAAAGAAGAGGTCACTAAATAAGTACAAGTAAAGTTCCTTGAAGTGATAGATTATCCAGATTGGCTAGCCAACATAGTATGTAACTTCCCAAATCCCAGATTGGTAAGAAATAGACATAACCTATAACTTGAGCTCGAATTTCATCCAAGTTAATGACAAAATTAGAGAGTCTCAAAGAATACTTAATTGTTTATTTGTGTCTTAGCTAGATTTATAACTTGAAATTACTCAATTTAGAGTTGTACAGAATAAGATATGATGGATTTAGTAGACAATGTGCAAGCTGCCTCAGGACAGCATAGTAGGCTTGACTTCAAAGGACCGTCAAAAATCAGATATAACTTGGATCAACCTGAAAGTTTGACACAATGTAGCCCCGAATGTCTAGTTTCAGTGGGAATAAGAATTACTTAATTTGGAGTTGTGAGTAAAAAGATATTAAGAAAGAAAGACAGCAAGGTCAGGAAGGGATATCAAAAGGACCTAAGTGAAAATTTCTCAAAAGTTAGGGGTAACTATGTAAACTTAAAAATCAAGAGTCGGAAGTTCTTAATAGTGCCCATATCCGACCCCGGAAGAATATTCTAGAGATTAATCGGGTCGCAACGACGTGTAACGATTTTTCTAGGAAATGTCCCGTTAAAGAAAAACAAAGACATTTTGACTAGGGGCATTTTGGTCATTATCAATTAAAGTTATACATGAATTTAAAGTAGGAAATAAAAAAATGAGTACGTAGAGGATGACGAGGGGTGATATATGAAATGATCTTCAGTAGAAACGGAGCCGGAAGAAAACCGGAGCAAGGAAAGGACCTAAAGGGAATTTTGTAAAAAGTTGAGGGCTTATCGGTAATTTTTCAAAATGACTTGGAAACCTAAAATAGACCTTATAAATAGAAAGTAGAGGTCGAGAGGATCAAAACTATATGTAGGTAGAAGCCTCGGGGTAGCACATCAAGAGATTTGAGCTTTACAGGAGAGGGTTCAAGAGCTAGGCCAGTACTTACCTAGCGAAGCATCACATGACCCAGATTTTGATCCCGAGATAGAAGAGTATTTTTCAGACAGTGCCACTTCACCTAGGGCACCTACTCACTGAGTCTTGAGATGTATTGTTGTTTGGCAATTCTCTTAGTTATATACATATGTGATATAGAGGTATCATGTAAATATTGTATGGTAGTATAATATGATGATATAATAGTAAGGAGTCCTAAATTTTGGAATGTACATAAGGACTTCCTAGTATTGTAAAATTTTGTGTTTGGAAATAAATAAAAGTTGTGTTGTATATGTGTTATTTAAGAATTTTATATTTATATACATGCCACCTAGGATAAGATAATGCTGTTGGTCTGGGTCGTTACGTATGATGGGATTTTATACGTTTTGCTCTGTTCTTTAGATGTCGCAAGAAGCGCTAGACGTGATTGCAGGTCAGTTGTCTATGTTTGGAGTTCTGCTTTACGTTTTAATAGATTCGGGTTCTTCACACTCATATATATATGCACGAAAAAAAATTTGAGAAATATATGCAATAAAGGTTAAGGCAATTATGAGAGGTAAGTAGTAAAAGCACCGAAAGAATAATAACGAATAGAATACCAACCATAATACAAGAGTCTAAAATTGAAAGAGTGAAGAATAATAGTACGGCAAGAAAAAAAATCATAGAAAATAAAATTGAGAACTAAGAAAAGGAAGCAAAACTAGTTAGATTCTCCAGGATTAATGCTTTACCTGGTTGAAATCATGTGTTCCTTATATAATGAACTATTTAAACTTGTGTTGGAAATGTTTGGTAATGTGTTCTGACAACTTGAGAATTTTTGTGCATATATGTGCATTGATATGAATGAAGGAAAGAGAATAAAATATTAGAAAGATATGCTTACCTTGGTAATTCAGATTGAATCAGAGTTGGGATGAGTGTATTTATATGGCATTAACATTTATACTCAATGGTGAGGGCCATTGGGGCTAGTGGTGAGGGCCATTGGTTTGATATTTATCTGGCACTGATATATATAATCAGTGGTGAGGGCCACTGGGGGCCAATGGTGAGGGCCATTGGTTTGATGAAAAAGGTGGTGAGGGCCACCTGTGCCATGGAAATGAAACGATGGTGAGGGCCACCCATGTCATGCTGGTTCCATATGGTATTGTCTCATCCCACTTTAATTCTACTGTTATTACCTTGAGAAGCTAAGTAAGAAAAATATGTAATAATATACAGATGAAAAAACAAAGTATATATGAAAATAAACAGAAAGTGAATTGAAACATATTCGGAAAAGAAAGGAAAGAAAGAGTTTGAAATGTAATAAAAAAAAAAAGAAAGATGTTCTCACCTTATGTTGGGATCAGCCGTAACCAGCATAGAGCGAGACATGTAATGAAATAAATAGTACTTCAAGAATAATGGTATCATGGACTGATCACCCATGAGCTATTAATTGAGATGTATATATGACAACACAAGGAAAGTTAGATGAGTCGATACTTAAGGAATGCCACCACACTGCACGAATATACATAGGACATACAAATTCAGTAAGAAGTAAATAAAGAATAACCACAATGCAAAGAGAAGGAAGCTGAGAAATGAATACATTAGAAAGTGAAAAACGTACAAGAAGGAATGAGAAAGAACAAACCTGAATCAAAGTTGAAGGAAATACAAGAGAGTAATAGTGATGTTTCAAATGAGAAATCGTGACAAAAGTCAAAGCATGTTGAACCACATAATAGTCTATTGGATAATCTTGTAGAATAATAAATAGCAAGTGAACAGATATGGGAAGAAAACAGAATACAAAAGGTAAAACATGTTGAATCTTAAAATAGTTAATTCCAGTAAATGAATAAGTGTCAAAATAAGGCAACGCGTAAACAATATAGAGAGATGACAGAGAGCAATCAAGTGAATAAGGTGAAAGAGTGGTAAAAGCAATAGACAGTAGTTAAAGAACATCAAGTATATAGAATGAGTAAGCTTCGGGGCGAAGCTTAAATTAAGGAGGATAGAATTGTAAAATCCCAAATCCCAGATTGGTAAGAAATAGACATAACCTATAACTTGAGCTCGAATTTCATCCAAGTTAATGACAAAATTAGAGAGTCTCAAAGAATACTTAATTGTTTATTTGTGTCTTATCTAGATATATAACTTGAAATTACTCAATTTATAGTTTTACAGAATAAGATATGATGGATTTAGTAGACAATGTGCAAGCTGCCTCAGGACAGCATAGTAGGCTTGAATTCAAAGGACCGTCAAAAATCAGATATAACTTGGATCGACCTGAAGTTTAACACAATGTAGCCCCGGATGTCTAGTTTCAGTGGGAATAAGAATTACTTAATTTGGAGTTGTGAGTAAAAAGATATTAAGAAAGAAAGACAGCAAGGTCAGGAAGGGATATCAAAAGGACCTAACTGAAAATTTCTCAAAAGTTAGGGGTAACTATGTAAACTTAAAAATTAAGAGTCGGAAGTTCTTAATAGTGCCCATATCCGACCCCGGAAGAATATTCTAGAGATTAATCGGGTCGCAACGACGTGTAACGGTTTTTCTAGGAAATGTCCCGTTAAAGAAAAACAAAGACATTTTGACTAGGGGCATTTTGGTCATTATCAATTAAAGTTATACATGAATTTAAAGTAGGAAATAAAAAAATGAGTACGTAGAGGATGACGAGGGGTGATATATGAAACGATCGTCAGTAGAAACGGAGCCGGAAGAAAACCGGAGCAAGGAAAGGACCTAAAGGGAATTTTGTAAAAAGTTGAGGGCTTATCGGTAATTTTTCAAAATGACTTGGAAACCTAAAATAGACCTTATAAATAGAAAGTAGAGGTCGAGAGGATCAAAACTATATGTAGTGTCACGACCCAATTTGTACATATTTATAGTACATCCATGTACAATACATATGTACAGTATATCCATGTATAGTACATCCACGTACAGTAAGAGGAACCATCCCGAGAAGCTACTCAAGAGCGCGAAATGAAGGGAAGTTCTATAGAACTGAAAGGACCTATTTGAAAAGATTACAAAGTTTTGGGGAGGTGACTGTAATTTCTAAAAAGTTTTGGGGAGGTGACTGTAATTACCAAAAGTTGTTCCGGAGGTCCTTAACAGTGCATATAACAGACCCCAGAAATGAAAAGTAGAGAAAAATCGGGTAGCAACGGCGTGACATGGTTTTTCCCGAAAACGAACGGTTTGGAAGATATAGGGGATTTTGTCCAGGGGCATTATGGTCATTTTCAAAAGTGTCTCAAAAGTAATAATGGATCTCAAAAATGAAAAGTAGAGGAAAAACTGAGTCAAAAAGTGTACCACAACATTCGGCGGAAGTGCGCGGTTTAAAAGTTACGAACGAGTGATCGCCGGAGGGTATTTTAGTCTTTTCACACCTTAGACCATAAAATTTCAGCACAAGGAGGTTGAGGGGCCAAAATATAATTAAAAGGAATTCCAAGGGCTTGGGTTGTAAATAAATAAAAGAAGGAGACATTTGGACCAATGAGAATTAGCCATTTTCCCACATATGTGTACCAATTGGAAATCAACATTTACACCATGACATATTAACCCCTCTTGGCTGCCATTTGGAGGAGACAACACCACAAAAATAAAGCCAAGAACTCTCTTTGTTCTTGCTTGGCCGAAAATAAGAGAAAGGGAAAAGAGAGAGAGATTGTTTTGTTTTTCAAGTAGCTAATTTTGGAGAATAAAGAGAGGTTGCAAACTTGGGTGGAGAATAAGATTTTAAGGTAAGGAAATTCATCTATGGTTCTATTTCTTTCATTGGTTATAGTATTTGTAAGATACAAATGAAAGAATAAATATGATGATTATAGAAAATTTAAGAAGTTGAAGAAAAGTGAAAGAGATGATTTGCACATATAAGATTAAGGATAAAAAGGATTACTAGTAGTATTAGTTACAAAATAAGGCATGAAGCACTTAAATTTTATTATGTTCTTGACATGGATTTTATGAAAATTATAGGAAATCAAGAAGTGAGAGAGAAGGAAGCAAAGAAGGCATAAAAGAACTAGAAACAAGTGAAAAGAATTAAGGTTTGGTAATTAAATCATTGCCCTTTTCAATTAATTCACATATTTTGCGTTATGGGACTTTTGAAATGGTTTTGAAATGATGTTATTATGTGTGGTAAATATGTGGAAAAGTGCTCTTGAACCATTTGTAATCAATTGCTTGTGAATAGAATGAAAACAAAACAAACTAGCTAAATTTGTTCAATTATTCATAAACTTTGATGAACTTTTAATCACCCCTTTGGTTTGATTTTTGAAAGAGGGACCCTTAGTCCTTCAATGGTATCACAAAAGGAGTCTAAAAATCAATTTTTCAAGAAAAAAAATGAATTTCCCTCAAGTTTTGAAAATTGGGCCAAATGATCCCTTTTGGGCACCATTCTGCAGCTTTCATTTTGGGCAGTCCGTTGAAGGGGCAAACGAAAGAATTTTTCGACAAAATTTACATGAATTTAGTTAACTTATGAAAGTGCTTTCCTGCTTTAATTCACCCAAAAATAAGGTTGTTTACTTGGTCAAAACGGTTGCCAAAGTTGACTGATTTTCAGCAGTAAAAACAGATTTTACTATTTAGTTGTCGCGCGCCATTGCATTGCCGATTTTACGCGCTGCGCTACTATTCATTTGGTCATTTTTTCTAAATGTGTTAAAACTTGAATATTATGATATAGATTGATGTTATATCATTTAAAATGACACGAAAGGGGTTTGGAATAATCAGAAAGGCATCATTAGAAGTTATCCTAGTAATATATGCCTTATGGAAAAATCATGACCTATTGAATATCATGACCAAAGTAATTTAATAAATTACTTATGCTCTACTTGGTATATCAGAACCCTTGAGATAAGGGTATGATGCATCATACTATTACTGCAGTACTGCTTATGACATGATATGATATTCCGGCTGAAGGCCGATGATTACAATGACATGATCAATGATGCAATGATAATGGCCATTGGCACATGTGCAAGAATTATGATGAAAGATAATGAAATATGATCATGACAAGATATGTTTATCATGACCCTTCCTTATCCGCTGACGTTCTGTTAAACCAGTAGAGCAACCAAAATGATAAAAGCAAGAAAAATGATTTAAATTCAAATTATTCAGTCAAGCCTTTTTGCCTTCTGTGTTTTGTATTTATTCCTTTCAATTGTTTAAAGTATATAAATATATGTTCAAATAATGCTTTCATTTTATTGCAATGATTTAAGTACCCACTAAGCAATTGCTTAGCGAGTTTAGTTTCCTTCTAAACTCGTAGGTTAAAAGAGGAGACGAGATTACAGCATGTCCTGCGCAGCTGGCCTTGACTACTACTTTGGGTAGGAGTTTGGATATGATTGATTGTAGCAATATGGCATGTACATAAGCTTGTATGATCTAGCAAATAAATGTATTATACTGAAAAGCTAGAACACGTACACTGCTAGAAATCTAATAAATCTTATTTGGGTTTAGCATTTATGTATGCAAGTATAGAAGTGTGAATTATTCTTGCAGGATTGTAGTTGAGGTTATAAGGGTGGATTATTGGGAGTGTGCTTGAGTTGAATTGTGAAACAAAATATTTTTCAAAAATAAGAAAAATCAGTTTTGGCGACACTTGGGACCTCCATTTTTAGGGGAAGTTATGGCAAAAAAATTTTTAAAATCAGCACTTAAAATTGGCTAAGTAAAATATTAAGACACAACCACCATGAGTTAACAGTCCATCTTGGTCTATAAACGTAGCCTAAGATGGGGTGTTACATTTAGTGGTATCAGAGCCAGGTTTAGCCGGTCTTGGAAAATTCAACATAGGAGGATACACATTTTATGTTGGGAGTGGCCATTACCAATGTAAAATGGGATATCCTATAGCAGATAAGAAATGAGAGCATATATCATTTAGGTACGAAATGTCAGTATAGTAGAAAGAATATTATAAATACATAAGTATATAAGGTACATGTGATAAAGGAAAATCTAATAGTGATTACGTACATGCCATATAGGAAAGTAATGTGTTGAGTCAAGCCGGCTACTAATTCTTATCACGATATATGTATACTGTATAAGGTTGCAAGAGGCAAAATCACAAAGAGTTATAGATCAAGAGAAGGAATCACACGCTTTCGTAACCATAAATGTAGAAATGGGTCTCGGACTTATGGCACGACCCGCAACGGTGGCTGTGGAAGGCCCCAAAGTTTATTTAAGATAGGTGATAGTACCATTGCAATAAACGGCAAGAATGGTACCTGTTGCTACCAAAAGAGAAAGAAAGTCCCCAATCGAGAAGTTAAGGAAATATGGGGCTAAAGAATTTAAGGCTAGTAGAGAAGAAGGATTTGAAGAAGTTGAGTACTATTTGGATAGTACCAGTAGGGCATTGGAACAACTGAGATGCACACCAGATAAAAGATTTAATTATGCCATGTCCCTTTTGGTAGAAGAAACATACACTTGGTAAAACATACTTAAACGCAAGGAGAAATGAGTTTATATATCTACAGCAAGGAAGAATGACAGTATCTGAGTATGATAGAGAGTTCAACCCTCTTAGTAAGTATGCAAAGAAAATGATAGAAACAAAGCAAGAAAGACGTCAAAGGTTTTGGAAGGATTAAATAATGGAATTAAAGTACAATTAGTAGTCATGGACGTGTTTGAATTTTCAAGATTTGTTGTGAAAGTTTTAGGTATTGAGAGGGTATACATAGATTAGAGAAGTAGACACCAACGTATGCAACAGAAGAGAGTACAAACTTAAAGCTTAGGAAGATTTTGACAAGTAGAGAAGAAGTTTAGAAGTGAAGATAGTTTTGCACAGTAAAGCTGGCGATCGCAAAGCCAAGGATCCGGCTGAGGTTTAAAGTGCCAGACATCCGTAGCCAGTATACTGGGGACCTTATAAGGGGGTTCAAGGAGAAGGTTAGATAGGCGTATATGAATGTAAAAACGAAAAAATATATAAGAAAATGAAATTTGAAGAATGGAATAAAAAGAGGAACAAAATAAGAGGATAAAAGAAAAGTACGTAAAATGTTAAGACCAGACGGTAAGAGATAAAATAGATAGAACTTAAATAACAAAGATGAGTGAACAGAAATAAGTATATGAGAAATTCTCATGTCCGGCCACTAGAGAATATGTACAGTAACCCCATGTACAATATTTGTAACACCCCGATACCCTATATAAGTACTATGCGTATACCTAGTATACATATAGTAAATATATAAAGTATAAGGATGTCACTTTTCGTTACCTTTTAAAAACCTGTAACAGAGTTCAAACCATAATACATTAATTTAAATAACATTTACAAAATCATTATCTTTATCAAAAACTTCATTTATACATATAAATACTCTCTCGTCAGAAATACATCATAATTAAAGTTTATACATGTATGCATTACCCTCTAGTTGGTCTCGACAAACTTTACTCTTCTTGTGGCATAACAAAAGACTTCATATCTTCCATCTATATACCTGCGCGAATAAACACCCGCGCTAAGCCCGAGAGCTTAGTAGTCCAACTATAAAATATAAACATATAGTATAGAAGTATTGACATATAATGATACATCAATTCAATATATAATTAGTTCTTATCATATCTTCTTTTCTTTTTAATTTCATCTTTAATATATCCTAGCTAATTTCAAATATGATGTACATATATACATAATATTATCACCAACCCCAATGCATCACCAATACTCAAAACCAATATATTAATACCCCTACATTATATAAAACATACCAATCATTATTGCAATACACAAATTATATATCATACAAATCATAAATCACATTTACAATAAAGACAACCTTTATCATCAACCACAATTCATTTACATATTACACTTAATAACATTATATTATTCACAATTCACCAAGCATAATTCATTATTAATACTCACAATCAATATTTCATTACTTGCAATTCACATTGACAATAAAGACAGACTCGGGCCCAAAACACTAATATGTTATTCAAAGTTCAGAGTTACTGCTTTGGTTCATAGTCACAATCATCACGCCCGTAGGCAATGTATATACATGTATCTCTATCCATGGATAGTGTAACAGACCCAGTCTCTTGGACCATCAACTCAACACATATGAGGAGATCCTCAACCCGGCAAGACTGTTACAAATCATATATCTCATATTCACAATTCTCATAGTGTAACAAACCCAGTCTCTTGGACCATCAACTCAACACATATGAGGAGATCCTCAACCCGGCAAGACTGTTACCTTTCATCATTTCTTAGGCATGCCACCCAAATCCAGAACTCTGAAACTGAATAACATATTAAACAAACAATTCATTTATTATTTCATTATCAATCTCATCATCAATTAGGCCAACATGCCTTATCTCTTTCAATTGAATTATCATAGCCAATCACAATGGCTTCATATCATATCATATCTCAATCCATATGATACATATAGCATCATTGATATCACATTTCAAAGTATATTATTCATATAATACATTGCCATACACAAGATTCACAATGCATATAACATAACATTTTCTCACTTCTCAAAACACATTAACATCATTCATTACTAGAGCATTTATCATAACAAATTGCACATACCTTAAGAATGATCCTCATTTCTTCCTACCTTTCCCATTTCATATTTCATCCTTTATATATATTCTTCATTTACATTCACAATATAATAGCTTATTTAACACTTTCATCCCAATGTGTTAATGTTCAAAGACATATAAGGATATACAATCAAATAGGGTTTATGCTTACCTTGTTAATGATCTTCACATCCTTCACATCATTCAATCATCACCTTAGTCCAATTATGTTAACAATATAATAGATCACTTAACACATTTGCAAACAAATGTGTTAAGCCTCAAATTATGTAATTAAATACAATCATATGTATTGGTACTTACCTCAAGAACTAGTCCCATCAATCTATACATTTCTTTTCTTTCCAAGAATTCTCCACATTTAGGTTAATGCAACCCAATCTCTTCAAAACCTAATCCAAAGGAATATTAGCAAAATGACCATATGAATAGTACATTCTGGTTTAAGACTCCATTTTATCCTTATTTTGAAAAATTGTATAAATTAATCTACTTGACTAAAAATTCTAAAATTTTTACAGAATTTAGTTTTGTATCTTAAAATCATTCCTTTAAAATTTCAGATCAAACTGAACACCAAATCTTGGTCAAATAGTTCACCTAACCAGACTGCCCCAATTGCCCTGCATCCTGGCAGCAGTTCTGAACTTTGTGAATTCCATAAATCAAATTCAATCAACGTGGTTCCAAATTATTTTTCTCAAATATTAGACTCACTAAGCAACAACATATCCAAAATTCAATTGGATATGAGTTTTCTACATTTTATTAAAAATCCCGAAATATAGCTGTCTCAGTTAAGGTACCTGCTGGAACAGGTCTAATAAAAATAATCTTTCTAAACTCATAACCATTCCAAAATCGAATCAACATATTTTTCAGTCATTCTAGACTCATAGAGGCACAACATATCAAAAATTTACTTCAAGAACATTTTTCTATAATTAATTAAAAATCATACAAGTCACAGCCTTTACTAATTGTAAAACAGAAAAAAAATTCACTAAACACAACTCTTACTCTTCCATCACCAACACCAACCTAGCTTCTTATCTTTAATTCCATTTCAACACTTTTACACACACCATACACAAACACACTCCATCAACCATCCATATCAACTCACCAATCCCAAACACAATTTCAAAAGAACAAAGGAAAATCAAGAGAAAGAACTTACCTAAGTTGTTGAATTCCACAAATCTTCAATTAAATCCTTTGATTCTCCCTTCAATTTGATGTTAGAAATAAACAAATCTCACTTTGCTCTCTCTTGTCTAAGGAGGAGCCAACCAACGTGGAGAAGAGAAGAAGAAGAAGAAGGAAATGAAGAAAAGACAAAATATCACCTCTTTAAATCTCCACCAAGTGATTCAACAAGAGTAATTACCTAAACACCCTTATACCATTTGTCTTGATTACCATTCATTACATGCCCTTTATAGTAACTTCACACTTAACAAAAATAAATATCTTCTTTCCTTGACTCTTCATTTTGACCAACTTATATGTTATATATATCATCATATACACAACATATACCATTCTCTCTAAACCCTAAATTCTTTCCCAAATCACATATACATAAACATTCTTTTCTCTATTTCTTTTCTCTTGTAATGTAACACATATATTCAATCCAATTATATAACAACAACAACAACATAATCACAACTTCTAGGGCATATATGAGGATATTACAATTCTCTCCCCCTTAAATAATTTCGTCCTCGAAATTATCAGTACCATAACAATTTATTCTTAACAAAATACTATCTTAACTCCCATATGAAGTTAATTATACGCTTAAGTCATTATATCATCAAATCATATAACTCCAACTCTCCTCTTTAGAATCAACCACCTTCTTTAAATTCTATAACTCATCATTCTATATGTTTATACATCTGGTTACTTTCTTAATCAAACATTCAAAAGATCACATTACATTTCCTATTAATATCTTTATACCAGAATCAGATCATCATATAGCACAATAATACTTTGTCAAATCTTTATATTTAATATATTTTGTTATTTCACCTCTGTATAATTACTCTGTTAACTTTAACATTAAAAACCATTGACTTATATCTGAACATTAATTATCCCTTCATTACAATCACTGTCTAAATAGACATTTATCACTCTCAATAGATAACAAAATCCTGATTTTTCATAAATGGAGTTATTTCTTTAGCATGCTTTTCACTTAACTTACATATTAATACATTATCTTTCAACTTATTTTATAGATAACCAATCTTTTTCTCTTCTTATCATGATTAACAATTACTATACTCCACTCATTCATGTCCAATCATACTTTAAAATTTACATCATATACATTATCATGTAAATACCTATTTTCTTAATACAACTATACACATTAAATTTTATTAATGATCCATAATCTTAGCCAAATCCAGATCAATTAATCTATCTGTCACAATATACTCACGTTCCAATCTTGTTCAATTCCAACCAACGATTAAGTAATCTAACTTATCATGAAATTTCACAATTTTCATATAAGTATAAATATAACTTAATTCCATAAGAGCAAACTTATATTCAATTTCTGCTCTCTTTCAATCTATTTTCAGTCAAATCATCATGATAACAAATCACTTCTAATATCTTTTAATATACACATAGTTTATTCTTTATTATCTTAGTATAATTTCCACCAATTCTCATAAAAATGTTATATCATACTTAATATCTATAATTCATTCACTCAAACTTTGAGTTCATTCCCTTAAACCTCAAGTTACATACCATAAACATATTCAGTATAACTTTCATTCATATAATATAATTTCTCCCTTTTACTAACTCTTCACATTTCCTATCATTGGTATATTTATTTTGATTACCTTTTTGTCATATTATCCATAACTCAACACATTTCAAAATTTTTTTAATTTTTTTTTAATTTTTTTTCACAGTTATAACCAAATTCTTAACATAAAAAAAATAATAATAATAATAAGGTACAACTTTAACCATCATAATTTTTAACTATACTTCTCAAACAAAATTGTCAACCTCACCAAATCCGTATTACAATCATTATATCTAAGATCCAAATCCATGGATAACAAATTAACCGATCCAAAATACTGAACAAAACACATGACTTTAAGAGATTAATATTCAAACCTAGAACTTTCAATTCAATATTGTTCTTTTATAATTCTATTCTCAATCTTAACATTTTTAGTATAACAGAAGTTAACACATTCCAACTTCGTTTCAACCAATTTGTATTCGCTTATATGATCCTTATCAACTTAACTCATGCTTTAACAATATTACTATATACATATTCAATCATATACAGTTCTTATACAATTTCTATTCATCACTTCATTTCTAATCCATCTACAATCTCTTATAATATAATTACATAAAACTTTTCATATGTGAATACTTTGAAACTCTAAATATAATATAATCATCAAGTTCAATACTCATTATAACAATTTCCACTGTCCAATATTACTCAAGTTCTTTCCATTCTCACTTCCATCACATAATCCATCTAGCTTTACACAGTTCAAGACCTAATCTCTCTTAGGTCCACTAATACATATAACATTGTTTTTCCATATCACTAATTCTATAATTATACCACATATATCTTCATAAGCCATCCTCATAATGTGATTCACAAATGTGTTTATATATCATAATTTCATTCATATTGGAAAACTCAATTCACATATCATATACATGTATACACTTAATTATATGCTCTTATAGTATTTTCCTTTTTCATACATTCAATACAAATTTAGTGTTTATCATTTTCTTTTAAACACTATCCTTCTCATTCTTCCAATATGATATAAAGTATTTATTCACACTACAAACATATATATTCCGACTATAGTAACACTTCATATTCATCTCAGTCACATTCCCAATGTGACATCTCTTTCACTTTCGTCTTTAAAAATATTTAGTACACTCCCATATTCATTCTTACCCTGTTCAGTAAAATGACTTAAAATAACTCATTTCTATTTACTTTTCCACTTCCTTGATTATTTCAAAACAAATTCTCTACTATCAATCACATTACTCAATTCATAATACTTCCATATGCAATACTAGTCATTTCACTTAGCTCATGCATTGCATATACAGTTAACTATCAATATCCCAATAATCTTTATCAAATTCCACTAAAACTTTAACTTCTCAATTTACTACTTCGTTTAAGCTTCAATTTGCCAAACTCATCTTTTCTATCATCACTTTAAAAACATCTTACAAATATATATCACAAAGCAATATTAAAACATATAATTTCCACAATCATAAAGCTCACTTCAAAAATCTCAAATATCACATATTATCACCATTACCATGAGCTTTCACAATATCCAAGCATCTCACATTTCTAACATTGAATTTACTATGCTCGCATTATAGTAACAATACTAAGTTATATTCTTACTTAACCACTATCATCTCTTTTTCCTTTAAACACAACCTTAACTGTATACACATCCCAACTTTACATAATCACACTTTGTCTCTACTAAACAACTCATTCAACATTCCACCATACTCTCCTCATTTAAATAACATAACTTTCAATTTTAACAATTCGATATCATTTCCGCTGTCTAGTAAATTCAACATTAGCAAAACCAACATAAACTTTATTATAAAGAGGTTCAAAGTATAGAAGAAAAAGTACATACTCTTATCTTGATTTGATTTTCAACTCATTTTCAAATTTATTCTCCTTTTCATTTCTTTATGTTTCAATTCATATTATGTCCTACATAATATTGCTCATAAACATCAACATTACATTCCATGTTGCACACAACATGACATTTTCATATGCATCATCAATATACATATATCATATTACATTTCACAATTAGTTTCTCATAATCAATTAGGCACTATGCCTCAATTATAATTCATTTCCAACATCATTGTCAACAATCATAATTTCTCATCACATCAAAATAGTATACACATATATCATCAACTATATTGAACATCTCATATAACACAAATATTCTATAATTCATATAATGCCACATCCGAGACCAACCTAGGTGTCAATGCATATGCATGTATTACAAATTTCATTTCAAAACTTTTCCTTTTTACTTTTATTTAAACTTTTCAAAAAAAAAATTTTTTTCTCACTTAGGCCGAGAATCTCGAACCTAAGCTCTGATACCAAAATAATTGTAACACCCCGATACCCTATATAAGTACTATGCGTATACCTAGTATACATACAGTAAATATATAAAGTATAAGGATGTCACTTTTCGTTACCTTTTAAAAACCTGTAACAGAGTTCAAACCATAATACATTAATTTAAATAACATTTACAAAATCATTATCTTTATCAAAAACTTCATTTATACATATAAATACTCTCTCGTCAGAAATACATCATAATTAAAGTTTATACATGTATGCATTACCCTCTAGTTGGTCTCGACAAACTTTACTCTTCTTGTGGCATAACAAAAGACTTCATATCTTCCATCTATATACCTGCGCGAATAAACACCCGCGCTAAGCCCGAGAGCTTAGTAGTCCAACTATAAAATATAAACATATAGTATAGAAGTATTGACATATAATGATACATCAATTCAATATATAATTAGTTCTTATCATATCTTCTTTTCTTTTTAATTTCATCTTTAATATATCCTAGCTAATTTCAAATATGATGTACATATATACATAATATTATCACCAACCCCAATGCATCACCAATACTCAAAACCAATATATTAATACCCCTACATTATATAAAACATACCAATCATTATTGCAATACACAAATTATATATCATACAAATCATAAATCACATTTACAATAAAGACAACCTTTATCATCAACCACAATTCATTTACATATTACACTTAATAACATTATATTATTCACAATTCACCAAGCATAATTCATTATTAATACTCACAATCAATATTTCATTACTTGCAATTCACATTGACAATAAAGACAGACTCGGGCCCAAAACACTAATATGTTATTCAAAGTTCAGAGTTACTGCTTTGGTTCATAGTCACAATCATCACGCCCGTAGGCAATGTATATACATGTATCTCTATCCATGGATAGTGTAACAGACCCAGTCTCTTGGACCATCAACTCAACACATATGAGGAGATCCTCAACCCGGCAAGACTGTTACAAATCATATATCTCATATTCACAATTCTCATAGTGTAACAAACCCAGTCTCTTGGACCATCAACTCAACACATATGAGGAGATCCTCAACCCGGCAAGACTGTTACCTTTCATCATTTCTTAGGCATGCCACCCAAATCCAGAACTCTGAAACTGAATAACATATTAAACAAACAATTCATTTATTATTTCATTATCAATCTCATCATCAATTAGGCCAACATGCCTTATCTCTTTCAATTGAATTATCATAGCCAATCACAATGGCTTCATATCATATCATATCTCAATCCATATGATACATATAGCATCATTGATATCACATTTCAAAGTATATTATTCATATAATACATTGCCATACACAAGATTCACAATGCATATAACATAACATTTTCTCACTTCTCAAAACACATTAACATCACGACCCAATTTGTACATATTTATAGTACATCCATGTACAGTACATATGTACAGTATATCCATGTATAGTACATCCACGTACAGTAAGAGGAACCATCCCGAGAAGCTACTCAAGAGCGCGAAGTGAAGGGAAGTTCTATAGAACTGAAAGGACCTATTTGAAAAGATTACAAAGTTTTGGGGAGGTGACTGTAATTTCTAAAAAGTTTTGGGGAGGTGACTGTAATTACCAAAAGTTGTTCCGGAGGTCCTTAACAGTGCATATAACAGACCCCAGAAATGGAAAGTAGAGAAAAATCGGGTAGCAACGGCGTGACATGGTTTTTCCCGAAAACGAACGGTTTGGAAGATATAGGGGATTTTGTCCAGGGGCATTATGGTCATTTTCAAAAGTGTCTCGAAAGTAATAATGGATCTCAAAAATGAAAAGTAGAGGAAAAACTGAGTCAAAAAGTGTACCACAGCATTCGGCGGAAGTGCGCGGTTTAAAAGTTACGAACGAGTGATCGCCGGAGGGTATTTTGGTCTTTTCACACCTTAGACCATAAAATTTCAGCACAAGGAGGTTGAGGGGCCAAAATATAATTAAAAGGAATTCCAAGGGCTTGGGTTGTAAATAAATAAAAGAAGGAGACATTTGGACCAATGAGAATTAGCCATTTTCCCACATATGTGTACCAATTGGATATCAACATTTACACCATGACATATTAACCCCTCTTGGCTGCCATTTGGAGGAGACAACACCACAAAAATAAAGCCAAGAACTCTCTTTGTTCTTGCTTGGCCGAAAATAAGAGAAAGGGAAAAGAGAGAGAGATTGTTTTGTTTTTCAAGTAGCTAATTTTGGAGAATAAAGAGAGGTTGCAAACTTGGGTGGAGAATAAGATTTTAAGGTAAGGAAATTCATCTATGGTTCTATTTCTTTCATTGGTTATAGTATTTGTAAGATACAAATGAAAGAATAAATATGATGATTATAGAAAATTTAAGAAGTTGAAGAAAAGTGAAAGAGATGATTTGCACATATAAGATTAAGGATAAAAAGGATTACTAGTAGTATTAGTTAGCAAAATAAGGCATGAAGCACTTAAATTTTATTATGTTCTTGACATGGATTTTATGAAAATTATAGGAAATCAAGAAGTGAGAGAGAAGGAAGCAAAGAAGGCATAAAAGAACTAGAAACAAGTGAAAAGAATTAAGGTTTGGTAATTAAATCATTGCCCTTTTCAATTAATTCACATATTTTGCGTTATGGGACTTTTGAAATGGTTTTGAAATGATGTTATTATGTGTGGTAAATATGTGGAAAAGTGCTCTTGAACCATTTGTAATCAATTGCTTGTGAATAGAATGAAAACAAAACAAACTAGCTAAATTTGTTCAATTATTCATAAACTTTGATGAACTTTTAATCACCCCTTTGGTTTGATTTTTGAAAGAGGGACCCTTAGTCCTTCAATGGTATCACAAAAGGAGTCTAAAAATCAATTTTTCAAGAAAAAAAATGAATTTCCCTCAAGTTTTGAAAATTGGGCCAAATGATCCCTTTTGGGCACCATTCTGCAGCTTTCATTTTGGGCAGTCCGTTGAAGGGGCAAACGAAAGAATTTTTCGACAAAATTTACATGAATTTAGTTAACTTATGAAAGTGCTTTCCTGCTTTAATTCACCCAAAAATAAGGTTGTTTACTTGGTCAAAACGGTTGCCAAAGTTGACTGATTTTCAGCAGTAAAAACAGATTTTACTATTTAGTTGTCGCGCGCCATTGCATTGCCGATTTTACGCGCTGCGCTACTATTCATTTGGTCATTTTTTCTAAATGTGTTAAAACTTGAATATTATGATATAGATTGATGTTATATCATTTAAAATGACACGAAAGGGGTTTGGAATAATCAGAAAGGCATCATTAGAAGTTATCCTAGTAATATATGCCTTATGGAAAAATCATGACCTATTGAATATCATGACCAAAGTAATTTAATAAATTACTTATGCTCTACTTGGTATATCAGAACCCTTGAGATAAGGGTATGATGCATCATACTATTACTGCAGTACTGCTTATGACATGATATGATATTCCGGCTGAAGGCCGATGATTACAATGACATGATCAATGATGCAATGATAATGGCCATTGGCACATGTGCAAGAATTATGATGAAAGATAATGAAATATGATCATGACAAGATATGTTTATCATGACCCTTCCTTATCCGCTGACGTTCTGTTAAACCAGTAGAGCAACCAAAATGATAAAAGCAAGAAAAATGATTTAAATTCAAATTATTCAGTCAAGCCTTTTTGCCTTCTGTGTTTTGTATTTATTCCTTTCAATTGTTTAAAGTATATAAATATATGTTCAAATAATTCTTTCATTTTATTGCAATGATTTAAGTACCCACTAAGCAGTTGCTTAGCGAGTTTAGTTTCCTTCTAAACTCGTAGGTTAAAAGAGGAGACGAGATTACAGCATGTCCTGCGCAGCTGGCCTTGACTACTACTTTGGGTAGGAGTTTGGATATGATTGATTGTAGCAATATGGCATGTACATAAGCTTGTATGATCTAGCAAATAAATGTATTATACTGAAAAGCTAGAACACGTACACTGCTAGAAATCTAATAAATCTTATTTGGGTTTAGCATTTATGTATGCAAGTATAGAAGTGTGAATTCTTCTTGCAGGATTGTAGTTGAGGTTATAAGGGTGGATTATTGGGAGTGTGCTTGAGTTGAATTATGAAACAAAATGTTTTTCAAAAATAAGAAAAATCAGTTTTGGCGACACTTGGGACCTCCATTTTTAGGGGAAGTTATGGCAAAATTTTTTTAAAAAAATTGGCTAAGTAAAATATTAAGACACAACCACCATGAGTTAACAGTCCATCTTGGTCTATAAACGTAGCCGAAGATGGGGTGTTACATGTAGTTTGACTCGTGGAACTGTACGGTTTAAAAGTTATGATCGATTAATCGCCGGAACGTAATGTGGGCTCGGTTTCGTGTCGGGACCGTATGGGTAATACGGGACAACTTTAGGGTATCCAATGAGAAGAGGGACAAGTGGGAAGAAGTAATGGGAAAGAAAACTATAAAAAATCTCTTGTTGACCAATCAAAAGTAACCATTTAGCATGAGTATTAAATGAAGAAAGAGAAAGGTGGACAAGTGGTCTTAAAGGATTTATCCAACACATAAGGTGATCATCATTTCCCTTATATATATATATATATATATATTATGAAATGAAGAACCAATTTCTCTCTTTTCCACTTACAAATTTCGGCCACAATAGGAAATACCAAAGGACTTCCAAGTTTTTTTCCAAGTTTGATTTTCAAGGTAAGTTTTAAGGTTTTCAAGTATGAAGACTTTAATTTTAGTATCAATTTTAGGAATTTATATATTTATTGGGAGATTTGAGATTAGAGTCTTTATGTGGAATTGAAAAAAATTTAAGTAAGTGATGAGATTAATTAATTAAATGGAAGAATCAAGATGTATAAAGTTTAATAAGGTTGGATTAGGGTTTTGGTTGAAAAGAAATGGAGGATAACTTATTATTTAAAATTTCTAAGGTTTATGTTGTATCTTGAATTTATTGAAGGAGAAATAAAGAATTAATGAAGGAGAAGAAGGAAAAGATAAGAGGAATTAAAGAAATAAGGTTTGGTACTTTACCTTTGAATAATTACTTTTGATTTGGTGCTTTACCATAAAAGAAATTCTATTTTCTTACAAACTTTGGTTTATGGAAGTTTTGAAGTTGATGTTTAAATATATTGATTGAGTTTAAATTAAATATTTGAGTTATGTTCTTGTTTTCTTATGGCAATTGGGTTGTTAAATTTAATTGAAACCAAATGTTTTGAGAAAATTTGGCAAGTTGTTTTGGACTTTAATTAATTTGATTTGAGTTAAACATGCAAAAGTTGTTAAAGGGAAGTGTTTGAATCTTCACTTTACTATTAAAGAAGCCTTAATATTGATTTGCAAAAGAAAAATAAACTATCCTATGCATTTTAAATGTTTGGGCCGAAATGGTCCCAAAGTGACAGCTTTCTGGATCTTTTTGTGGCAACTGTTTGAGGCAGTAAACGAATGAATTTTTCAACGAAATTTTACATGCAATTAGTCAACATATGAAATAAGTTTTCTGTAAAATTTCATCTAAAAATAAGATTATTTACTTGGTCAAATGCATGACTGAATTGGACTGAAATTTTGACGAAAACCCAGATTTTACTATTCATTTGGTCATGCCATTTTGCGTTGCCGATTTTTCATGCACAACACTATTCATTTAGTCAATTTGTGATCTTTTGAGGAATGCTTTGAAATGTTTGATGTGTTTATTGTGGATGTTAAATATGTGAAAAAGAGTAACGGTTTGACCAAAAAAAGTGGTGCCCGGCATAAATGGCAAAGCGCAATGAGAATTTAAATTGATTTCTTGAATCATTCTAAAATGAAGTTGAGACTTAAATTGAATCATTTTAATCTTTTTGCTCTACTGGATAGTGGGAGTGGTAGATAAGGGTATGGTGCACTATACTAACTTATGCAGTACTGCCACTTATTGTGTTTGATACGCCCCGGCGGTTACCTTCGGGTATAGGCCGTGGAGCGGAGATGTTGTGAAATTGTGATTTGAATGCCCCGGCGGTTACCTTCGGGTATAGGCCGTGGAGCGGAGATGTTGTGAAATTGTGATTGGAATGCTCCGGCGGTTACCTACGTGTATAGGCCGTAGAGCGGAATTGGTTACAACCAGGAAGGTGAGGGCCATTCCTGTGATCTGATATCGGTGGTGAGGGCCACCTATGTTACAGTGGTGAGGGCCACTGCCTTATCGCTATGATTCCCTATATGCCAGTAGAGCCTGATCCAAAGTCTTGTTTCTTTTAAACCATGTAATGCAAAATGAGTTTGAATTATGGTTTTTACATTTGTTGGAAGCATATTTACACTGAATGTACAGAAACTTCCATTGGTTTAAGGTTGGTTGATTTATGATTTAATTATTTCATTTTGTTTCAAAGGCTTTCATGTTTTACTTATATTTTCATCGGTAAAGTACCCACTGAGCGACAACGCTCAGCGAGTTAAGTTTTCCTTGACTTGTAGGTTCGGAGCAGTAGATAAATCTTAGGGAAGCAACGACCTGACCACAGCAAATCTCAGGGGTAGATCTTTTAGTTCCATTATGAGTTAGTTAGTTGTGGCATGTATATGAATAAATATAAAAGAGAATTTCTATGTTATAATTGTATGTTAGTAGTGTGTAATAATCATAAACCTTTACTTTATGTTGTATTAGAAGTGTGAACTCTTCTTGCAGATTTGTAGTTGAGGGTATAAGGTGAATTCATTGGGAGTGTATTAAATTTGATAGTATTCACATTGGTCTGTGTAAAGTGTTTTCAAAAATCAGAAAAACAAGTTTTGTCGACACTTGGGATCCAAATTTCTAGGCGAAACTATGGAAAAATTTCTGTAAAAATCGGAACTAAAATTTGGCGAAGTAAATTGGTAGCAACGTTAGGATAGTGTGGCGCCTCTACTCGGCTTACACATGTAGGTTGGGAAGGGGTGTTACATAGTACCCATGCCAAAGAAAGATAGAAGGATTAGGGTCTGTGTGGACTATAGAGATTTAAACAAGGCATCCCCTAAAGAAGATTTTCCTTTACCCCATATAGATGTTCTCATTGATAGTGTAGTCTCTAGCATGCTACACTCGTTTATAGATGGATTTTTTGGATACAACCAAGTGTTAATGGCCCAAGAGGATAAAGCCAAAACTTCTTTCGTTACTACATGGGGTATATTTTGTTATAGGGTGATGCCGTTCGGATTAAAGAATGCTGGAGCAACCTACCAAAGGATGGCAACCTCATTATTTCATGACATGATACATAAAGAAGTTGAAGTATATGTTGATGATATGATGGTGAATTCAGATACAAGGGAACAACACTTCCAAAACTTAGAATTATTCTTCGATAGAGCATTGAAGTATAAGATAAGATTAAACCCGAAGAAGTATGTGCTCGGGGTTACCTCAGGCAAATTGTTGGGACATGTGATTTGTCCAAATAGAATTGAGATTGACCCTGACAAAGTTAAACCAATCAGGGATATGCTAGCCCATAAGATGGAGAGAGAAGTTCAGGGATTCATTGGCAAATTGCAGTACATTAGTAGATTTATAGCAAAGCTCACAACAATCTGTGAACCTATCTTTAAATTTCTTAAAAAGAATTAGCCAGCCCTGTGGAATGAAGAGTGTCAAAAGGCCTTTGAGAGAATAAAGGAGTATCTACTAAATCCACCTGTTTTGAAACCACCCAAACCCGATAAACCCTTGTTACTATACTTAGCAGCAGAAGTAGAGTCAATAGGAGGCATGCTAGCCCAAGCAGATGAGTCAGGGATTAAGCACACAGTTTACTATTTGAGTAGAAAGCTCCTACCTTATGAAATTAAGTATAGTATCATTGAAAAGACATGTATAGCTATGGTTTGGTCTTCTAAGAAGTTGTTGCATTACTTTCAATCTTATAGTGTGCAAGCAATTTCCAGGTTGGATCCAATGAAGTACTTAAGGGAGACACCCTGTTTGATTGGGAAGTATGGGCAATGGTTGATAATATTGGAAGAATTTGAGATTGAGTATGTAACAAGGAAAACAATCAAAGGAAGAGCAATGGTAGAATTTCTAGCCCAACAACCATTACCGGGTAGCGAAGAGGTAGTCTTGGAATTTCCAGATGAACATTTAGAGGCCATGGAAGTACAAGGATGGAAAATATATTTTGACGGGGTAGTAAATAGGAAAGGAGCAGGTTTGGGAGTCATACTAGAATCACCCGAAGGAGAACTTATCCCTTTAGCCAAGAAGTTGAAATTCAGGGCAACTAATAATATGGTGGAGTATGAAGCATGTATCTTTGGCTTGGAAACCCTAATGATTATGAAGGTGGATAAGGTGGAAGTCTTTGGCGATTCATTGCTAGTAGTATCCCAAGTAAATGGAGAGTGGGAGTTGAAACAAGAGAAGTTAAAACCATACCACCATTACTTGACCATGATGAAGAAGAACTTTAAGGAGTGCAGGTTTATACACCTACCAAGAGAAGAAAACCAGATGGCTGATGCCCTAGCCACATTGGCTTCGGTATGGGAAAATCCTGTTAACTTATTCCTTAAGCCTCTGATTTTGGCTAGTTCATCAACTCCTTGCTATGAATATGAGACAATCATGGAAGCTGGTATAGACCATGATGCATGGTATGACACTGTAAGACGATTTTTGGAAGCGAAAGAATACTCGTTGGGGGCAACAAAGAAAGGAAGAAGTGCTATAAGATGTGTCTTAATCTTGAATTTGCTTAAACATTCAACTGTTATATCATTGTTGTTCTTACTGGTTTTTCATTTGTTTATTTTTATTATTATCACTTTAATTCAATAGTATAAATTAATAAACCCTAATTATATATTTTGTTCATTATTGTTTCATCTAATAGCTCAAAAATCCAGAGAATTCCAAAAGCCTCAAACTATCTTTTTAATTCTCTAAACCCTAATCTTCTTTACAGTTTCTAAAAACTTTAATCTTAATTGTTTCTATAAAACTCTAATATGTTTTTTTAGATTGAATATGTTTTCCAAAATATATAAAACCCTAAACTATCTTATTAATTCTCAAAACCCTAACCCAGTGTCTTAATTCCTTAATTTTCCTAAACCCTAATTTTCTAAAAACTCAATCCAGTAAACCTTAGTTTTCCTAAACCCTTATTCTTAAAACATCAAAACCTTATCAACACCTTAATTGTTTAAACCCCCCATCCAGTAAACCTAAAAACCCTTAAGCGCAAATCTAATAAATTTCATAAATCTTTCTCTCCAGTAAACCTAAAAAATCTTAAATCCTAATCCTAATCTTTTAAAATTATAAACCCTAATATCTTAAGGATCCAAAACCCTAAATTCATGATGTTAGCCCTAAACCCTAATTTGATTAACAAAAAATCTTTCTACTTTCTTAAAATTATAAAACCGTAATCAATTCCACTTTTCCAAAAATCCTCACACTAGCCTAAATAATAAATATAATAATTTCAAAATTCCAAAACTCTAAATGTTAATTAAAGAACCTTAAATTAAGACATAGACCTAAATTTGTATCTTTATTTGCTTTATTTAATTTTAGATTTGATTATATAATTTATTATATATTTTGATGGTTGATATATTTAATTTCAATGCTTGATTTATTTAATTTATCAAGGATGGATATTCTTTTTATTATTATGATTATTATTTATTTATTTTGGTATTAAAATTGTAAGAGGTATATTTCCATTATTGGGTACCTCATTAATTAATTTCATGTAATTTAAATTGTTTTTATAATTTGGACCAATGTAAAGGACATGTTTCCATCCTCGGATGAGTGTCCATTTATTTGTTTTGTTTGGACATTGCTTTGATTTTAATATGATGATGCTCTATTTTAATTGTTGCATGTAAATGGATAATATTATTACATTTAAGAATTTTATAATATTAAGACCTACAAAGGAGACCAGTTCCAATGAACCGGGTGTTGTGGGGGTGCTAGGCTATTTCTCACCTTCCCCACACGTACCCAACTTTTCGAACCCATTAGGGGGTTGGGGATTTCTTAGGAATTGAGTCATCCACCCCTTTTTTTTCGGCCCGTCTGTGTGTCGACTCTATTTTTTTCAGGTTTAGGCACGTGTTCTCTAAGGCACCGAGCCTAAACAGTGCTGAAGTCATAAGAACCATTCAACCGGGAGTGGGGGCAAAAATCCTTGCTCACAATAAGGAAACTAAAGTTGTTCAGAATGAAAAGTTATGACTGCCATGTGTTCAAGCAAAGGTTGATTCCCGTTGCATTCCGTGAGCTCCTATCTTTACACGTTTGGTGAGCAATAACTGAGTTGAGTCAATGTTTCAAAGCCTTAGCATCTACAATGATTAAAACATCCGATTTACAATAATTGGAAAAAAGATATTCCAATAATATTATGTAAATTGGAGCGTATCTTCCCTCGTAGTTATTTTGATAGCATGGAACATCTTCCAGTACATTTACCATATGAATCATTGACAGTCGGTCCGGTCCAATATCGATGGATGTATCCTTTTGAGAGGTACTTACAATGCAAATAAACATGATTTTATTAAATTAATGTTAAATGTCTGTAAAATTTTTACAAGTATAATAAATACATATCTATTCTTATAAGTACCATATGAAACTGAAGAATAATGTAAGAAATAAAGCTAGAGCAGAAGGTTCAATATGCAATGCATATTTAGTGGAAGAAGGTTCTTTTTTTAGCATTACTTTGAATAACATCTAAATATAAGGCACCATAAATTGCCTCGTAATTTTGATAGTGGGAAAGAAGATGATGTAGTAGATGGTATCCTTTCGATAGTCGGTTAGCCTATTGGTTGGGGTAAAATAAGGTACCTCACAGAAGTCGAATATAATCCTGCCCAATTATACATCCTATTAAATACATCAAAAGTACAACCATTTATAGAGTAAGTTCACCTTGCTAAGTAGATTACTCCATTTGATCCATAGTAATGTCATTTTAATATTAACAATAATTATGGTGTATAATATTTTCACAGTTGAATTGACGCAAAATCAACCACATCTTACTAATAAGGATGTTTATACCACACTTGAGCATGAATTTCCATCATAGTTCAACATTTATATACATAAACCAAGAAATAATCTATCAAACCAAGAAATAATCTATCAAATGATTCTCTACTGGTACTTGTTGCAGGCCCATTAAGAAGTGTGACTGCTTACTTGAGATATATGGTAAATGGATATAAATTCCACACTATAAGTGACAAATCAAATAAATCAACAATGAATATCATTGTTTGCATTAAAGGATCAAATTACAATACATATGAAAAGTGACTATGATGGTCAATTGATAAAGGTTCTACGATTAGAAACCAATCAAAAGAACCATGCTATTTAAGTGCATTTGGTTTGATCCCACACCGAATGTGGGAACAAAGGTTCACAAAGAATATAAAATGGTTGAAGTGAATCATAAATGATTTTTTAGTAAATATGAGCCATTTATTTTAGCATCACAAGATGAACAAGTCTTTTATATGAACTACCCTAGTAAGCGGCGAGATAAAAATGAATTATGGGACATCTGCAAAATATGATCCAGATCCATAGTGGAGGAGCTAGCACATGTTAAGAAATTGTCAATGTTAGGGGTTGAACCCTACCAAGAAACAACCTCTGAAATTGAGCCTATAAATGTCCTAATAGATGATGACCATTTCCATATAAATGACATAAGTGGGACACTCATTGACATGGAGAGTACCTATTATGATATGAATGATGAGCTTGAATTAGAGCCCTTTACAAATGGTAATAATGATGATGATGAATTATAAAGTGATAGTGAATAGAGGTGTAACACCCTTATACCCTATATACATACAAAACATATTTCTAGCATATGTAAAATTCACATATAAGGTACAAAAAAGTCACAGACGGATTTACTAATTTTTTTTTACATTTCCAATTTAAAATTTCAAATTCTAAATATATAAAAATTAAATAGAATATAATTATTATTTACTTGTTATAAGAACCCAAAATAAATAATATATATATAAATCTCTGGAAAAAATTCGCCAGAGTTTTGTCTGTATTTTGGATATGCAATTACTCAACCTGCAAAAAGAAAACACTCCCAATAATTTCCAATCACCCTCTCAACCATACTTCTCAATTTCACCAATTTTCTCAAACATTTATACATATAGATATATATAATTTAAAACACACTTACTCTCCCATTTCAAATACATTGACTCAAACATTCTTTATAATATACAATACGTAAAATTCAAAACATAATATATTATGCATAAAACTCAAAATGTACAATAACATAAAAATATATACATGTTGCTGGCAGTGTTTCTGATCTCGATAGCAACTCTACAAGCTCAACTACAAGTCTAGACCCGACCTGGTCTAGAAGAAATCTCTGGCTCAACTGGGTCTACCCTGTCACCTGCGCGATGAAAACAATCGCGCTAAGCCGAAGCCTAGTGGTACAAACTTTGATAATAATAATATAACTCAATGCAATACCAAATGCACAATGCATATAGATGTCACATCAATCCACTTTCTTATATTTTTCAAATAATTCATATGCACAACTCATAACATTATATTACTCAATTGTATCATAATTCATAATTCACAGTAAAACAAAGACAAGCATGGGCCCAAAAAGGATCTAATATGCTATTCAAATTTCAGAGTTACTGCTTTGGTCCATAATGACACAATGTGTCTAGCCCCGTAGGCAATATGTATATCCATGGATAATGTAACAGTCCCAATCTCTTGGACCTCAACCCGGCTAGACCCTTAGGCCCCAGTATCTTGGTCCTCAACCCGGCTGGACTGCTACAGTTTTTGAGGCTTACGACCCGGCTAGCCCGTAGGCAATCATAGGCATGCCGTCAAACCTAGAACTCTGAAAATTGAATAACATACTAGGCACACAATTTATTCATATTTCTCATTATTAATCTCTTTCTCATTTTTACATATTCAATCTAGGCACATTGCCTTATTTTCACTTTTTTTTTCTCACTTTTCTCATTTTTCACATCTTTCTCATTTTTCTCACTTTTCTCATTTTTATCAATATCAATTCATTTCATTATTACACATATCTCATTTTTGCATTCACAACACATTACCCAATTACTTTGGGTATTTTCACATAATATGCATATTTCACATGTTACAAAATTAGCCATTATCAATGGCTTTTCACAATGCATTTAACACATATATGACATTACAAATGTCATAGCATATTATTCATACACAATCAATGAACCAAGTAGCTTAACACATTTTTTAACCAAAATGTGTTAAGTCCAAATGTTATGCAAATATAAACATTATATTCAAGGTTTGTACATACCTCCACTAGCAACCCAAAGCAAGCTAAAAACAACCTTCAATCCAATCTTTCTAACTTGCCCTTCACCGCTTGGATGAAGCAAATCAATCTCCCTCAATGCCTAAACCAAATGTGATAGCAAATAATCATTTAGTATCACATTTAATGGCATTTTCAATATTAAATCATAATTACACATCACTCCTACAAATTTTCAAAAATTTAGCCTTTCCGTACTTCAACATTGGAATTCCATTCTACTACAATTAAATTAGTGTTTTAAGTTTATTTATATTATTAAAAACATATTTTAATACATTTAAATTATTTACATTATAGAAATACACTCTTATATGCAAAATCTCAAAAATGGCATAACCTTTCCCCATTGAAGGTTTTCCATTCCAACACAATCCATTACTCATTTCAAGCTTATATTCATTACTTTTAACACTAAACAACATGCTTAAACAAATAAAATCACACAATTCAACCACTTTGGAAAATCACTTTTCCAAAACCCTAAATCTCCACTTCCATTCTCAAACTCCAACCCAACACCACCAAATCCAATATTTGACTTTAAAATACTTATTTATGAATCAAAACAACTCATTTGGAATCAATTTTCACATTAAAAATCATGTTTTCAAAACCCCAAAAATCCATAACCCTAAATTCTCTCTCTTCACCATTCTTTAACCAAACTCCATCATCTCTTCAATCTAACCTTAGAATCATTGTTAACTACCCAAAATAACATCATACACACCAATTCCAACAATTATAACATACTACATAAAAATTCAAATTCTCACATAATGTAAATTTCCAAGGAATTCAAAGAAAAGAGATGGAAACTTACTAATTTTGGTGGAAATCGCCAAAAATCCACTTGAAACATGTTAATTCCTTCAATTTATGGAGTATGGAAGAAGCAAAATCCTTGGTCTTCAAACATCCATGGAAAGCCACGTTCTTGAGAAGAAGAAGAAAAAGAAGAAGAAGATTTTTAGTATTATTTCCTTTTCATCTTTTTTTTAAACCACATATATATATTAAAATAATTTAATATTTAATTATTTAATTATTTTTTAATAAATTAAAAGTCCTAATTTTCCTCTTCCATTCAAAATTAATTTGTTTTTGAATTATTTTATTAATTTTGAATTTATAAGATTTAATTACCAAAATACCTTTTTCTTTTAAAAAGTGTTGACTTTTATATATGTTATGTATATTTTGCATATGTATCATATATATATTCCACTTTTTCATTTAAAATCCCTTCATTTTTCATTTAAAACTATTAATTTAATTTATTCTTTTAAATTATAATTTATTTTATCAAATTTTTCAAAAATTAGAAATTTTCAAAAAATTTTGGATGTTACAAGAGGTACTCATTTACATATGTATATGTTTAAAATGGAATTTAGCTTTCACGTAATTAACCATATACAACCATGATCAAGTTAAATTTAGCTTTCATAGATATAATAGTACAAACATGTTTTTTTATTATATTATTTTAGTAATGGCATGTAAATGTTCAATATTTGTATTGTAATAATTACTTTCCATGCCTACATTTGTAAAATTTCTCAGGTAATTATGAGAGGGGGAAAGAACTCAAATATAGGTGGCAAAGGAAAGAATCCATAGATAAGAGATAGAGGTATATCTACCTCGGTTAGTCAAGGTACATATACGTCGGTAGGTGGTACATCTACCTTAGGTAGTGGAGATATGAATACAATGCCTACTGATAAAGGCACACTCAGTACAAATGGTAGACTCAATTCTAATTCATCCAATCGAGGCCCTTCTTTAAGTCCATCAACCCCAATTGACTAGATAGTGCCTATGCAGGGTAATACTGATATTCTTAGTTCATCTTTTGATTCTTCTTATCTACCAACTCTGAACCCACGTATAGCTGTGAACTTGGATCCTACCAACAACAGTGGCTCATCTAAAAAGTGTTTGATTGTAAATGGGAATCAATAAGATTTACATATGTAATAGAATTTTTAGTTATTTACACCTAATTTTTACATTTAATTAATATTAATGCTTGAATTTTAATTTTTTTTACAAGCTTTCTAAATTAAGGTGTTGCAGCCGATGGTTGAGAAACATTTTCCTGCAGAAGTTAGACATTAGCAGTTATTGCTAGAAAGGAGTCACGAAAAAGACAAAGGCATTTAATTGCGAAGAGTTTCAGGTAATATAAAAAATTTTATTATTTAAATATTTGTATAAATTATTTAATTCATTGTAATAATTGAATATGTATATCATACTATATCTTTTATTCTTGTAATACATAAACATTTATACTGGGATGAGGCAATTAGATGTTTGGTCAAGATAGCATGGGAGAAAAAGGTTGTTGATCGGTATAAGGCCTTGATGTGAACATTACGGAAGGAGAACAAGAAGCTTCATCGTGATTCAGATGTTGTGTGGGAGCAGTGGCAGTAGGAGTGGGCCAAGCCAAATTACCAAGAAATTTGTGAACAATTCTCCATCAACCGTCATAGTGAGATGGGCCGTCCAGGTTTTAGGACATCACGGCACACTGGCAATTCTATATCACATCTCCAACGTAGGGAGATTCTGGTACGTCTTCTATAATAAGATTAAAATTTAATTTAAGGATTGAATAAGGTGGATGGGTGCAAGGAAGACTTCGGGCCTTCCTTGCATAAATGGATTTGTAATGATTGCATGTTATGGAGAAAGGGAGTGCATGTTTATTATAAAATGTGTTTTCTTGTTCAAATAATTAATGTGATATTTATTATATTTTGACTAAAATATGTCGCTATATTTTCTTTAAAATATCTGGTTATATTTTGAGTGAAATTTGTAGTTACATTTAAAACTCGCAAAGTTTGTTATTAAGGAGTCGAGATCAATACAATTCGTTAATGTACTAACCAAATTAGAATGTAAAGATACACCTCTTGTAACTCTATAATCTTATTTGCTAATTCATTTCTCAACCAAATTTTATTCCATATATTACATATCTAGAAATTCATTAATTATTCATTTCTATCAAAATCTTAATATATGAGTTTTTTTTTACTTGTCTACTGAGGTTGGTTTGGTACTATTTCTTGCTTTCAATTTTGAACATTTATTTACTTTAGTTTTTCTTATACAACAAATCATTTATATATTCTCCTCAAAAAACTATGGAATTGTAAATATTTCATAATGATTTAAAGGCTTAATATCGTAATCAAATCTAGAATATAAATGAATTTTCTTAATTTTTTTCTACTCTTAAATTTGAAGACAAAGGAAAATTTGGATCTTTTTAGAACTAGACTGATCCTCAAACTATAGCAAATAACAATGATAATTTTCAAAGACTATAACAAATTACAGCTATAAAATATTGCAGACAAGTGAATCAGTTAATTTTCATAATCAAAAGTAAAATCAACATATGAGAATTGAGAAGATAAAACTTCGCAAAACATAAAAATTTGAATTTTTTTAAAACCTTTACTGGTGTCTACTTTTTTTGACAGTGAAATATGTACCATGAAAACTCCAGTGTTCTAGATAAATTTCTATTTAAAATTTACATGTTTCTCCATTGTTAGTCCCTTGAAACTGCTCCATTTTTTTATTGTTTATCTTGAAACTGCTCTGTTGCTTTACACAGTGGCAGTTAACAAATATCAACATCAACGATTATTGTAGTTTTATTTAAAAAGCAATTGTTGTATATTTAGTTGTTGCTTTACATTATTAATTGTTGCAACTGTGTGAAATCAATATGTGATTTATTTGACTAGATATGATCTGAATTTTATTGCTTTGCATTGAACTTAATTTAAGTGATTGTTGACACTTTACTTTGTTGTGATATTTTACATTTAGTAACTCATTTCAATGGATAAAATCATAAAAATCTTAACTAAAATACATGATTTATCACAGATTTTTCTGCTAATATATGTTCAACTTCCTCTGTTTTTGTCAATGTTTGAATACAACCATTCAATTTCTAATGCACCCAATTTGCAATAGAATCCCTACAAATTGCATAGTGACTATTAATTTGTTGCTTTGATTTGAACTTAATTCCATCATCCTTGATACTTTGTTTTGTTGTACTATAATTCCATCATCCTTGATCCTTTGCTTTGTTGTACTACTTTGCATTTAGTATTTTATTTTAATGGATAAAACCATAAAAATATTCATTGGTTTGTTTTAGTTTTTTATACATTGGCTATCGATTGTTGTATATATAACTTGATTTTATTAATATAAGAGACCCGTTACCTTTGATTTTCAATGGAAGAATATTGAACTGTCACTTCCTGGAGGCTTCAATTTTTTTTTTTGGTTTTAGTTCCATGTTTATGAGATTGGTTCATTATTTTTTTTGTTTGGGTTTAATGACTATCATTCGTATCGATTATTAGCATCCTGATGTAATTTTTTATCATCTTTTTTCTCTTCAACATTTCTTTAAAGGGATCAGCGAAATGTGAAGCGAGTAATATATTTCTATTAAGTTCTTGCTTTTATTACCTCAAGTAGAGCCCATTGTAGTACAGCTTTGTGTTCTTTTTTGTGTTTATTTATCTTATTTTTTGTATTTGATTATTTTTCTTAAGCATTGAAACTACATTTCTAAATTAATCTTCAAATCATGAAAGAACATGTATTTAATTGCACTACAAGACATTTCATTATTACAGCTCTAAATTAGTATGAAAAAGCATTAGAATTTTCTTGGTATGCTCCTGTACTATTTGAAATTCATAAATTTAATTCATTATAAGTATAGATAGTGATGATGAAGAAGATGTGATTATATCTTACTGGCTCTTATTTTTCTATTATTTTTTTAAGATCTGATTTTGGAAAAATGTCAATTTATTAGACTTTTCTTTTCCTCTTATATGTTCTTGTATTTGGCATTGATGTGTAAAATGTATGCTATGTTAATGTGCAGGCAAGGGAGCTTGGGTCGGACCCATTTCCACAAGAGATCTTTGAAAGAACACATATGAAGAAAGGGACATCTAATTTTGTTGTTGTTAGATCTCGGAGCATCCACGTAAGCTAAATAACTTTTCTTTTTCTACTACATTATGAAATGTAATTTATAATAATATCATTATTTAATGTTTTTGCTTTATATGTTTTAGAAGCAATATTTATACCTAACAAAGCAACAGTCCCAGCCACAGGATGGGTCCAATGAGATTCCTATCATTGATGAGGTTGAACTTTACCTAAACGCTCTCGGAGGTGAGAAGAAATTAAGAATCTACGGCATGGGCTTTAGCACTTCTACCTACTACAGTCGACTTCCAGCACCATCCGTATCCTCTCCAACAGTTGACCAATCAGTTCTTAATGAACTGCAAACTCTCAAAAGAAAATTGTCTGATATGCATAAGAGGAAGCAACGATGTGAGCACTAGCATGAAGAGATATTAGCCCATTTAGATAAATTATAAGACAGAGGTAGCCTTTGTCATCCATTTTACATAATGCAGATGATGGTGCATCAGATGAAGACCTTACTGATGATCATATTGTTGATTCATAGGGTATTTTCCTTTTTGATTCATGCATATCAAATATATTTTGTGACACTGATAACATTAATATTTTGGTATGACATTGATAACATTATTTTGTTACAATTTACTTTTGTAATGTACATATATTATCTTATATATATAAATGTATTCATGTTTCCACATTTCTTTTAACTTTCTTCTTAAATTCTTGTAGATGAAAATTATGTAACACTTATAAATAAATTTTAAAATTTAAATGAAATACAAAAATTAATATCATTAAAAATGAATTTCAAATTCAAAAACATGAATGTAAAAATATTGAAAAATAAATGAAATTATAATATAGATGAAATAATAAATATATTTTTTAAAAATACATTTAAAATGACTATTGAAATTAAGAACCAACAAAAATCGATTTCTAACAGAAGCGGAAAAATCAGTTTGCAATTTACAATTTGTTTAGTCCTTTATTTTGTTTTGAAATAAAACCTATAATTCTATTTCTATTTTTAACGAAATATTTTGTTTGTTATCTTCTTCTTCTTCCATGTCTAAAACGAAATTGAAGAGAGAGAACGAGAGAGGGTTTCTTTCAAGCACATCAAATTTCACCAAAATATTTAAAAAATCAAGCTGGATTTTGAAGAGAAGTCAAGAAAATAAGTACTTCTTAAACTTGTTGTTAAGTTTTAAGATTATGTTTGAATTGCTAGAGAGAGAAAGTAATGTTAAATTATTAAAATAGATAGAAATGATGTTAAAATAATGAGAATATGATGAATTGATGGTTGGTTGGTTGAAATGAAGAAAGTTGGTAAATTTAGGGTAATGGGAAGGTGATGTTTAAATTAGGATTTTGGAATGGATGGTTATAATTGTTGAAATGGATGAATTTAATGTTGTTTTAATATGTATATAATGATTCAATGGTTAGAAATTGGTTATGGACAAGTTTGGATAAAGCTGAGATTTGGGGTTAAATTATGTGAAATTAGGGTTTTGGAAGGAAAATGAGATAATTTGAGATAATTATAAAAATAAGTTAATTAGTTGTGTAATTAATGATTTTAAGGTTAAATGCTGAAAATTATATTAGTATAATGAAGTTTAAACAAAGTAGTAAATGATAAATTTAGAGTTTTAATGGGGTTGTGATGAGAATTGTATACATAATGGTAATTTGATATACAATGAGCATGTAAGTGACTTAAAATAGATAATGTTGCTTATTGCCAGACTATGTATATGTAGGCTTAAGTGACAAAGGTGGTAAAGTTTAGAGTTGGCTTGGAATGTGAAACAAGCTTAGTACATATTTCTAAAATTTGTATTTTCATTAAATGTAAATGGGCATCATGTATGTATAATGTTATTTTAAATTATGGATTTGCACAAATTCTATGCATTGTGGCATAGTTATGTGATGGGTGTTTCACTGTGTAGACCCTTAATTTTGCCCCTAAGCTAGTCCAATCCCAATTAAAGATGGTCAAACTAAATATAGTCCAATTTTGAAAGTTTAAACCTAGTTTATAGCTTTTAAATAAGTTAGTCTAGTTTCGCAAGACCTAAAATAAGTTAGTTCAATTTTTAAAAGCCCTAAATCTAGTCAATTATTTAAAAGTTAAAATAGGTTTGATTTAATTTTAAAATGCTAAATTAAGATGGATCGGACTCAAAATATAAAACAATGATGAATTGGCTTAGCCAATTTGCCATGGAGGGCCTCGATGGCAAATTGGCCTCCATGGAAAATTGGTTCGCCTATAAATACTAACAATCAATACTAAAATGTGGGATCGGCACAGATTACCAATTAACAACTTAGCAGGCAAGATAGCATCACATACACAACAATTCAACAAACAAGGTAGTCTCTAGCCAAAACCAAAATTGGTGCAGGCAATTTAGAAAGCTTGGATCAGTATATTCAACTTTGGTGGAGCCTTCAAACACAGGTTTAGCCTTCTAATTCAATTTATTTATTCAGTATTTGCAAATCATCTTTTAAGATATCATTGCAGTAGTTTGTTTATCAAATTATTTTGTCCAATAGCTTAATTACCAAAACCCTAGTACATATTTTATAAAACTAAAACCTAATATGTTTATACCATCCAGTAGTCCACTTCATATTTATTTGTTTTAACTTCATATTAAGCTAAGATTTAATTTAAAACCTCTAATTCAACTATTAAAAACCTAATCTGTAAAAATTAATGCCTAAGCCTAAATCCCAAACTTTGTTTCTCAACCTTTAAAACCTTAATTGTACTTCATAAAACCAAGACTCCAAAACCTTAAACCCTAATAAAAAATTATTAAAAACCTAAACCCTAATACTTGACCCCAATTTGTAAATCCTCAAATGTCTACTAACCTAATCCAAAACATTAAACCCTAATTCCAAAATCCTAACTTCCAAACCCTAGTCCTAATATCCTAAACCCTAAATTCCAAAATCATATTTTTCAAATATCTAAAACCCTAATCTTGTTTCTCTAAACTAAGCCCCTAATTCAGTTCCAAAAAACCAAAAACCCCCAATCTACCTAAGCCTAATCCCAACTCCAAAAATGCTAAAACCCTAATTTCCAGCCTAAAACCCTAATTTCCCAAATAAAACCCTAATTTCCAAAATAAAACCCAAAAATCCTAATTTTCATCCTATAAACCCTAATTTAATATTTGAACCCTAATTATATATATTTAATACTTTAGACCCTAGTTTTGATTATTTAATTTATTTTATGCTTATGATGGATGATTCATTTTATTTAATTTACAAATGGATGAGTTATTATTTTGGATGTTTGCATGGTTTAATTTATTTTGTTAATTGTTTTATCATTTGGATTTTAAGGTATGCAAAACGCATGTTTCCACTTTGTGGGTGCCTTAGTTTCTTTTGATTATGTACTTTATTTTATGAATTTGTGGTTTTTTGAAGGACATATTTTCACCTTTTGGTAGGTGTCCTATTTTATTTATTTTTATTAACTTGGACATTGTAATGGCATGTTTTCATCCTTGGATGGGTGCCTATAGACCCTTAATTTTGGCTCTAAGCTAGTATGATTTTAATTAAAGAGGACCAAACTAAATTTGGTCCGATGTTAAGGCTTAAACTTGGTTTATAGCTTTAAATAGATCGGTCCAGTTTGAAATGGCCTAAATGAAATTAAAAAGCCTAAATTAACCCTAATTGATATTGTTTGGGTTAAAGATTTGAAATGGTCTAAGTCCGGATAGGCCCAAGCCACTTGAGCCACAACTCACGTCGACCTGGAGGGCCCAAGTCGACATGACCATGGCTCATGTTGATTTGGTTGGCCAAATCGATTAATTCCAAAGAAATATTGGCTAGCAATTTAATTTCCTAATAAAACTAGAATCCTTTTAAGTCTTTGATTAGGCAGATTAGGTTTAGGGTTAATCTTTTTTTTTTGTCTATAAATAATAATGTTTAATGCTAAGAAAAATAGATAGGTCGACAAAGCAAAAAGCAACACATAAGCAAGAAGCAAGGCAGTCTTTGACCAAAGAACTAAAATTGGTGCAGGAAAAGTAAAAAGCTTGAATTAGTATATCCAACTTTGGTGGAACCAACAACGGAGGTTTGGTGTCAATCATAAAATTAGTTTAAATTCATAGCAGCCTCATTTATTAATTTAAAATTTGATTAAGCTTGCAGTAGGTGTGTTAAATTCAATGATTTGGAGAATTTTTTTAATCAGTATATAATTTAATCCCAGATTGCACGAAGATTTTTTATTATTTGTCTAACCCAATAGATAAATTCCCAATAGCAATAAAATTATCACTTTCTGACAATAGCAAAGTTCTTTAAATCCTAATCCTACTTCTTGTTTTCAAAACCTAAAATCCCTAATTCTCCAAACCATAATCTCAAGCTGTTTTGTAAAGCAAAACCTCAAACCCTAACATCTAGTCAATCTTAATCTAATTCCCAAACCCTAAAACCCTAAACATCCAGTACCCTAATCTATTTCCAAAATACCAAAACCTAATCCTTCAAATCCTAATCCAGAACATTAAATTTCTTAAACATTAATTCCTAAAACCAAGACTCCAAAACCTAAAACCCTAATCTAGTGACCTAATTTCAATACTTAATCCAAAACCTTAAATCCTAAATGCCCAGTAGCCACCCTAAAACTTGCCTCTTAAATTTAAACCCTAAATCCAAATAACAAAAACCATAATTACCCAAACACTAATCTTAAAACTCTAACTTCAAATACCAAAACCTTTATTTCCCTAAAACTTAAAATCTAGCTCTAGAAACCTTAATTTTCCTAAATTCTAATATCCAGTAGCTATAACTTTAAAACCAAAAACCCTTATTTCCCTAAAACCTAAACCCTAGCTCTAAAAACCCTAATTTGTAAAATATATTTCCCAAAATCCAATAACTTAATTGTTTTTTCCATAATAATTAAAAACCCTAATCTCTTTTCAAAAACATCCATAACCTTAGTTTTCAAAAAAGATCCAAAACCTAACTTCCTAAGACATAACTTAAACCTTAATTTCCAAAAACCCTAACCCAAACCATAATTTCCTAAACCTTAATAAAAAAAACCCTAATTTCCAGTAACCCTAATCCAAACCCTAATTTTCTTAACCCTAATCCAAAAACCCTATTTTCCTAAACCCTAACCTAAAACCTAATTCTGTAAACCACCAAAACCTCAAAAATCTTTAATCCAGTAACCTAAAACCAATTTCATTCAATAGCCCTAAAATCCTAATTTCCAACCTAAAACCTTAATTTCTAAACTAAAACCCCAAAACCGTAATTTTCATTCCATAAGCCCTAATTTAAAATGTAAACCCTAGTTATACATATATTTAATACATTAAACCTTAGTTTTGATTATTTAATTTTTTACATGCTTTTATGAGTGTATGATTTGTTTTTATTTTGCTTATGATGGATAGTTTATTTTATTTTGTTTATAATGGATGATTTAATTTTAATTATTATACTTGAATAGTTTAATCTGTTGGGTTATTTATTTATTTGGATTCTATAACTATAAAAGGCATGTTTCCACTTTGTGGGTGCCTTGTTTATTTAATTTGTTTTTTATGTTAGTTTTAAGGATTAATGTAAGGGTTATGTTTCCACCAAGCAGTGGGTGTCCTATTTTTATTTTATTTGTATGTTCGACATTGGACATTGTAAAGGCACGTTTCCATCCTTCGATGGGTGCGTATTTTATTTGTTTATTATAATAAGGTGACAAATGTTTATTTCTTTTTAAATTATGTGTAGTATGGATAATTTTATAATACTTAAGAATTTAATAATACCTAGACCTAAAAAGGAGGCCTGTTCCAATGAATTGAGCACTATGGGTGTGCTAGGTCATTCTCACCTTTGCCATGCGTACGCAACTTTCTGAACCTATTAGGGGGTTGGGGATTCATTAGAAATTGAGTCATCCAACCTTTTCTTTTTCCTAGCCCGTCCGGGTGGTGACTCCATTTTCTTTAAGTTTAGGCTCGTATTCTCTAAGGCCTTGAGCCTAATAGTGCCGAAGTCACAAGAATCATTCCACCAGGAGTGGCGGCAAAAACCCCCACTCACAGTGCCTACTTTTGTTTATTTTTATTTTAATAAAGTGATAGATGTTTATTTCTTTTAAATTATCTGTAGTATGAATAATATCAAAATAACTAAGAATTTAATAATATTTAGACCTAAAAAATTAGAACCGGCCATTTTAGGGGTGCTGGGTCATTCTCACCTTCCTTATACGGACCCAACTTTCCAAACCCATTAGGGGGTTGGGGATTCTTTAGGAATCGAGTCATCCACCTCTTTCTTTTGCCTGACCTGTTCGAGTGGCAACTCCATTTTCTCCAGGTTTAGGCCCATGTTCTCTAAGGCCTTTAGCCTAACAGTGTTGAAGTTGCAAGAACCATTCCACATGGGAGTCTGAGCAAAAATCCCCGCTCACAGTGGTGACTTCACTGGGAATAAGAGAAGTTGATTCCGTTGGTCTTTATATTATTTTATTCTTTCTTATTATAATATCATCCATTGCATCATTTAAATTGTACTGTGTGTGAGTTAGGATGCCCGTCTAACTCGTGTTATACTATGTATGGGATACTGTACTTTCACTCAAGGTATAGAGATCGAGCATGGCATGACCACTTAGAGCCTCGTACCTTTGGGTATATACTTGTTATAGGAGTCTAAACTGTTCAACCCAAAGACTAAAGCTCATGTAATTGGCCTAGTTACTTCCTTAGTTTTTTAACTAAATGCTTATTGTTTGACTATGATTATTATATACCCAAAGGTACTAGGCCTAGTTACTAAATGCCTAGTTACTAAATGCCTAGTTTAGTAAATGCCTAGTTTACTATATGCCTAGTTTTTTTTAACTAAATGCATAGTTACTTCCTTAGCTTTTTAACTAAATGCTTATTGTTTGACTATGATTATTATATCTTGGTTTGAACCATAGCCTAATTCGTTTGTTCTTTTTCTAATATGACCTAATTATAATGTAAGCCCAAAATAATTTTATTCTTTTAAGCCCAAAAGACTAAAATTATTTTCAAAACTTTTCAAGATTGTCTTTAGAGATAAAACCTTCTTAAAGACGGGTCAAAAATTCTTTTTCACATCATAGCACAAGCTCAAAGCCCAAAATCCATTTTTTTTATAATGGGCTTTGATACAAAAATATTTTTTAGAAAAACCTTTTTTCTAGGCTTTTAGATACTTTTTTAAATAAGCTCAAAACTGCTTTTCACTTCATGACCCAAAATTCAGATTTTTGTTACTAAACCCTTTTTTCTTAAATGGGCTTACAACTAGCTAGGTCAATTATAGAATACTTAAAATAAATTGTGGGCCTAATTTATACCAAGAATTATTAATCATGGATTATTTTGTGGTATGAGCCATTAGTTGCTTTTGCAAATGGGTGTAGACCCTTAATTTTGACCTAGTTCAGTCCGATATTTTTAAACAGTCCAAAATAATTTTTGTGATATTTTAATTAAATAATTATATTTATTACTTATAATATTTATTTTTAATTAAAATAAAAAAAATAAAAAAAATAAGAAGAAAAGATAAAAAATAAATTGAAAATAAAAATTGGCGACGGGCAAAATCGGTGACGAAATTTTTCATCGCTGGAGAAGAATTGGCCACAAGCCAATTCGCTGTAGGTTTTACCTGCGGGAAAATGGCCACGGGCCAATTTGCTGCAGGAAAAACCTGCGGCGAATTGGCCATAAGCCAATTCGCAATAGCTTTTTCCTGTGACAAATTGGCCTGTGGCCTCGCCCAGCTGCGCCTAGCCAGCGGGAAATTTTTGCCAGCGCAATTTTTGCGAAACCCTATTCCACTTGGTTTTTAATTTTTAAATTTTATTTCCTAAATGGTTTTTATTTCCTTAACCAATTAGTATTAGTTTTTTTTTATTATTATTTTTCTTATAAACACCACATCAAAACATACAAACTTCGGACTTTGAGCTTGGGATTTTGGACTTTTGATTTTTTGGAGGAGATTGGACTTTTGGGATTAGGACTTTTGGAATTTTATTCAAGAACTTGTGGAATTTCTTTTGTTAGTGTATTGACAATCTCAAGCTTGAAAGATCAAGAGGCAGCAAAAAACAAACACTTCATCAAAGGCAGCCCACACTATCTTTGTTATTGTTCAACCAAAATTCAAAATTGTTGTGGAACCAACAACGGAGGTTTGAATCTCTATTTACTTATTTATGTTTACAGTAGCTTCATCACTCAATTGATCAATTATTTAAACATGCAATAGATGATCAATTGTTCTACTTACCATCCAAACTCTATTTGAAACCTTAAAAACTATTTTTTTAAAAACACTAATACCTTAATACCCGTAAAATATATTTTTGAAATATAAAACCCTAATTAAACTTTTCTAAAACCATAAAATAATAATATGTTTTCTCAAAACCATAATCAATTCTATTTTTCTAAGATTTACAATAGCTTGTTTCTTCCAATTCTAAAACCCTATTTTCTAAATCTTAAACCCTAAAATCTTAATTTTCAATACCAAAACCTACAACTCCAAAAGCCAGTTTCCAAAATTTTCTGGGGCCACCGTATGGGGTCTTCGAAGAGGTCAATATTTATTTGTGTATAATGAGTCTGTGTACTTAACTTTCTTTTTTCCAAAGCCCTAATCTGGGAATTAAAATTCTAAAACTTTATTTTAAGATGTAAACCCTAAATTTATATGTTTATAACTTTATTTAATTTTAAATTAGATAATGAAGTATTTTTATATTTTGATGATTGATTTATTTAATTTTGATATTTGATTTGTTTATCATGGATGGACAATTTCTTTATTATTTTTATTTTGGTATTAAAAATTGTGAGAGGTATGTTTCCATGATTGGGTACCTCATTATTTATTGTTTATGTCATTTCAATTATTTCATATTTTGGAATTAATGTAAAGAACACGTTTCCACCTTTTGGTGGGTGTCCTATTTAGTTTTAGACATGGACTATATAAGGACATGTTTCCATCCTCGGATGGGTGTCCATTTATTTTTATTTATTTGAACATTGCTTTGATTTTAATATAATGATGCTTTCTTTTAATTATTGGATGTAGTATGGATAATATTATTATATTTAAGAATTTTATAATATTAAGACCTGAAAAGGAGGCTGGTTCCAATGAACCGGGTGTTGTGGGGGTGCTGGGCTATTTTTCACCTTCCCCACACGTACCCAACTTTTTGAACCCATTAGGGGGTTGGGGATTCCTTAGGAATCACATCATCCGCCCCTTTATTTTTCCTGGCTCGTCCGGGTGGCGACTCCATTTTCTCTGAGCTTAGGCCCATGTTCTCTAAGGCCTTGAGCCTAAACAGTGTCTGATAAGTGCATAATTGATGATATTTTTCCCTATTTCTTAATATGATTATTATCCAATTGAGTTTCATTTGTTTGTTTAAGTGCTTTTTAGGATTAATTTCAGGACTTCATTGCATTTTGAAGCTTATTGTAACATCCAAAATTTTTTGAAAATTTCTAATTTTTGGAAAATTGGATAAAATAAATTATAATTAAAAAGGATAAATTAAATTAATGGTTTTAAATGAAAAATGAATGGATTTTAAATGAAAAAGTGGAATATGTATGTTATATATATGCAAAATATATATAACATATATAAAAGTCAACACTTTAAAAGAAAAGGGTATTTTGGTAATTAAATCTTATAAATTCAAAATTAATAAAATAATTCAAAAACAAATTAATTTTGAATGGAAGAGGGAAATTAGGACTTTTAATTTATTAAAAAAATAATTAAATATTAAATATTAAATTATTTTAAATATATATATATATATGTGGTTAAAAAAAAGATTAAAGGAAAAAGAATATAAAAGTCTTCTTCTTCTTCTTCTTCTTCAAGAACGTGGCTTCCATGAAAGTTTGAATACCAAGGATTTTGCTTCTTCCATACTCCATAAATTGAAGGAATTAACAAGTTTCAAGTGGATTTATGGTGATTTCCACCAAAATTAGTATGTTTCCATCTCTTTTCTTTGAATTCCTTGGAAATTTAGATTATGTGAGAATTTGGATTTTTATGTAGTATGTTATAATTGTTGGAATAGGTGTGTATAATGTTATTTTGGATAGTTAAAAATGATTCTAAGGTTAGATTGAAGAGATGATGGAGTTTGGTTAAAGAATGGTGAAGAGAGAGAATTTAGGGTTATGGATTTTTGGGGTTTTGAAAACATGAATTCTAATTGTGCCAATTGATTCCAAATGAGTTGTTTTGATTCATAAACAAGTATTTTAAAGTCAAATATTGGATTTGGTGGTGTTGGGTTGGAGTTTGAGAATGGAAGTGGAGATTTAGGGTTTTGGAAAAGTGATTTTCCAAAGTGGTTGAATTGTGTGATTTTATTTGTTTAAGCATGTTGTTTAGTGTTAAAAGTGATGAATATAAGCTTGGAATGAGTAATGGATTGTGTTAGAATGGAAAACCTTCAATGGGAGAAGGTTATGCCATTTTTGAGATTTTGTGTATAAGAGTGTATTTTTATAACGTAAATGATTTAAATGTATTAAAATATGTTTTTAATAATATAAATAAACTTAAAACACTAATTTAATTATAGTTGAATGGAATTCTAATGTTGAAGTAAGGAAAGGCTAAATTTTTAGAAATTTGTAGGAGTGAAGTGTAGTTATGGTTTAATGTTGAAAATGCCATTGAATGTGATACTAAATGATTATTTGCTATCACATTTGGTTTAGGTATTGAGGGAGGTTGATTTGCTTCATCCAAGTTGTGAAGGGCAAGTTAGAAAATTAGATTGAAGGTTGTTTTTAGCTTGCTTTGGATTGCTAGTGGAGGTATGTACAAACTTTGAATATAATGTCTATATTTGCATAACATTTGGACTTAACACATTTTGGTTGAAAAATTTGTTAAGCTACTTGGTTCATTGATTGTGTATGAATAATATGCTATGGCATTTGTAATGTTATATATGTGTTAAATGCATTGTGAAAAGCCATTGATAATGGCTAATTTGTGTAACATGTGAAATATGCATATTATGTGAAAATACCCAAAGTAATTGGGTAATGTGTTGTGAATACAAAAATGAGATATGTGTAATAATGAAATGAATTGATATTGATAAAAATGAGAAAAGTGAGAAAAATGAGAAAAGTGAGAAAAAAAAAATGTGAAAATAAGGCAATGTGCCTAGATTGAATATGTAAAAATGAGAAAGAGATTAATAATGAGAAATATGAATAAATTGTGTGCCTAGGATGTTATTCAATTTTCAGAGTTCTGGGTTTGGCGGCATGCCTATGATTACCTACGGGCTATACACTGGAATGGTGAAAAGACTTGGTCGTAAGCCAGGCCAGCTGATAAATATGATGTTTTTGGGGTGAAAAGACAGGGTTGTAAACCTCAAAAACTGTAGCAGTCTAGCCGGGTTGAGGACCAAGATACTGGGGCTGTTACATTATCCATGGATATATATATATATATATATATTGCCTACGGGGCTAGACACATGGTGTCATTATGGACCAAAGCAGTAACTCTGAAATTTGACTAGCATATTAGATCCTTTTTGGGCCCTTGATTGTCTTTGTTTTAATGTGAATTATGAATTATGATACAATTGAGTAATATAATGTTATGAGTTGTGCTTATGAAATATTTGAAAAATATAAGAAAGTGGATTGATGTGACATCTATATGCATTGTGCATTTGGTATTGCATTGAGTTATATTGTTATTATCAAAGTTTGTACCACTAGGCTTCAGCTTAGCGCGATTGTTTTCATCGCGCAGGTGACAGGGTAGACCCAGTTGAGCCAGAGAGTTCTTCTAGACCAGGTCAAGTCTAGACTTGTAGTTGAGCTTGTTGAGTTGCTATCGAGATCAGAAACACTGCCAGTAGCATGTATATATTTTTATGCTATTGTACATTTTGAGTTTTATGCATAATATATTATGTTTTGAATTTTACGTATTGCATATTATAAAGAATGTTTGGGTCAATGTATTTGAAATGGGAGAGTAAGTTTGTTTTAAAATATATATATCTATATGTATAAATGTTTGAGAAACTTGGTGGAATTGAGAAGTATTGTTGAGATGGTGATTGGAAATTATTTGGGAGTGTTTTCTTTTTTACAGGTTGTGTTTTGATAAATTTTGGGATATCCAAATTACAGACAAAACTCTGGTAAATTTTTCCCAGAGATTTTTATATATATTATTTATTTTGGGTTCTTATAACAAGTAAAGAATATTTATATTCTATTTAATTTTTATATATTTAGAATTTAAATTTTAAATTGGAAATGTGAAAATTTTTTATTAAACCAGTCTGTGACATTCTTGTACCATATATGCTTATTTTACATATATTGAAAATATGTATTGTACGTATATAGGGTATAAGGGTGTTACATTTGTTTTGTTATCAGAGCCTAGGTTTGAGGTTCTCAACCTAGGTGGGATGATAGAGAGAAAATGGGGGATTTGAAAAATAGTTTTTAATTGTAATACATGCATTGGCACTGGCAGTTTCTGATCTCTAATATAGTATTTTCTGCTTTGTTTGCAGATATAGGTAATTATGGCGTCTCGACCGCATCAGGCTGCTGAGGGTAGTGCAATTAGTGTGGCTCCAGATGAGGGTAGAGATGGAGCCAGAGTTGTATCTATTGGTGAGGTATCTATTTCTGTGCCTGTGAGACCAGCAGCTGATGAGGTTCCACGTGGCTGGGTATGGCATACAGTAGAGTTGTTGAGGCAAGCTCCAGTTCCACAGCCACCACAGCCACAGCCGCAGCCGCAGTTACCGGTGAGGCAGTATGACAAATTGAGAAAGTATGGGGCTGAGGACTTTGTTGGTACTACAGATCCTGTTGTAGCAGAGCAGTGGTTAGACCGGGTTCAGATGATATTTATTCAGTTATAGGCTAGTCTAGAAGAGAAGTTTGATTATGCCAGATCTCTTCTGCAGAGAGATGCATATGATTGGTGGAAGACGATTCCACATGCTCTGGATGATCCACCAGTCCTGACTGATAATGATTTCCTATGGGAATTTGAGTAGAAGTATACTCCGAGAGAGTATAAAGATGCAAAGAAGATGGAATTCCTGAGTCTGAGATAGGATACCAGGACAGTGACAAAGTATGAGATCGAGTTTATCCGGTTGAGTCACTATGCTGGTGGGATCATTTCTGACGAGTTTGACAGGTGTAGGAGCTTTGAGGAGGGACTGAGACCCTCTATCATGTGCATCATCGCAGGCTCTCGGTATCAGGATTTCTCCCAGTTAGTTACAACTGCCAGGAGTGTTGAGAGGGTGCAGAGTCTTGCAGCAGCTGCCAGGGTTGAGGAGACTAGAGTTAGGAGACCCCAGAGTGAGGCAGGGTCTTCATCAGTGAAGAGAGGCTGAGAGGGACATTTTCAGAGGTTTAGTAGGAGTCAGGGGCAGTTTGGCAGGTCAGTACAGCAGCAGAGACAAAGGCAGAGACCTGCAGTTTCAGTGACTAGTGCTTCGACTCCAGTGGCTCAGAGACCTACTCCACTTACTTGCGTTCATTGTGGTAGAGTACATAGAGGTGTCTGCTAGTGGAGAGGTGCTTCAAGAGTGTGTTTTAGATGTGGGTCGTCAGACCATTTTATCAGAGATTGTCCCGAGCCACTAGAGGTTAGGCAGGCAGATACTGCATCTTCTTGACCCAGTGTCAGAGGTGGTCATGGTGGCAGAGGTTTTAGTAGAGGTGGTCGACCTGGGTTTTGTCAGAGAGGAGGCTCTACATCAGGAGGCAGTAGGCCAGATGAGGCTAGGCCATCTCAGTGGGTTTATGTGATGCAGAGGCAGTTGGATGCTTCAGCCGTCATTGCGGGTACATTTTCTTTATTTGGTATTTCAGTCCTTGCTTTATTAGATCCTGGATCTACGCATTCATACATAAGTGCATCCATCTTGCCTGTGTCTAAATTGCATTCTGAGTCCCTAGGATTTGATGTCTTGGCGACAAATCCTTTAGAGCATAGTATTGTGGTGAGCAGGGTGCTCCGAGATAGTCCAGTTGTTGTTCAGGATGAGGAGTTTCTCGATGACCTGATTGAGATACCTTTCAGGGAATATGATATGATTTTGGGCATGGATTGGTTATCCAAGCATGGGGCTGTGGTAGACTATCATAAGAAATGTGTTACTTTGAGAACACGGGATGGTTGGGATGTTATGGTATCTGGTGAGCAAAGGTATCTTTCATCTTTGTTTGTTTCAGCTGTTTTAGCTGGGAGAATGATTCGGAAGGGATGTGAGGCTTATCTTGCTCATGTTGTAGATACTAGAGTAATGGGATCCATGATTGAAAGTATACCCACAGTTGCCGAGTTTCCAGATATTTTCCTTGATGAGTTTCCAGGGGTACCTCCTGAGAGAGAAGTGGAGTTTGGTATCGATTTGTTGCTTGGTACCACTCCTATCTCTATTACCCCTTATCGGATGGCACCTGCTGACCTGAGAGAGTTGAAGGTGCAGTTGCAGGAGTTATTGGACAAAGGGTTTATCCACCCTAGTGTGTCCCCGTAGGGAGCACCTGTGTTGTTTGTGAAGAAGAAGGATGGCACCATGAGATTGTGTATTGATTATAGGCAGTTGAATAAGGTGACCATCAAGAACAAGTATCCTTTGCCTCGGATAGATGATATATTTGATCAGTTTAAGGAAGCAGCAGTATTCTCTAAGATTGATCTAAGATCAGGGTACCATCAGTTGAGAGTCAAAGATGTGGATGTACCTAAGACATGTTTTCGTATGAGGTATGGGCATTATGAGTTTCTAGTGATGCCCTTTGGATTGATGAATGCACCAGTAGCTTTTATGGATTTAATGAACAGGGTATTCAGACCATATTTAGATCAGTTTGTGGTAGTCTTCATTGATGACATCTTGGTGTATTCGCGTAATGAGGAGGATCATGATAGGCATTTGCAGATCGTATTGCAGACTCTTAGAGAGAAGCAGTTGTATGCTAAGCTATCTAAGTGTGAGTTTTGGCTTGATTAGGTAGCTTTTCTTGATCATGTGGGTTCAGCAGAGGGTCTTAGAGTTGATCCAAGTAAAGTTAAGGCTATCTTGAATTGGAGTCCACTAAGATTGTGACAGAGGTTAGATGTTTTCTGGGATTGGCAGGCTATTATCGTCAGTTTATGAAGGATTTTTCTATAATAGCTACACCACTCACCAGATTACTTCGGAAAGGAGTTAAATTTGTGTGGACATATCAGTGTCAGGCGAGTTTTAAGCAGCTGAGGGAGATGTTGACTCAAGCTCCTATCCTTATCCTGCCTGCGGAAGGTAAACCATATGTGATATACAGTGATGCTTCACATAATGGCTTAGGTTGTGTTTTGATGCATGAGGGTAGAGTCATTGCTCATGCCTCTCAATAGTTGAAACCGCATGAGCTGAATTATCCAACGCATGATTTGGAATTAGCAGCAATAGTCTTTGCCTTGAAGATTTGGCGGCATTATTTGTATGGGGAAAAGTGTTTTATTTATACAGATCACAAGAGTTTGAAATACCTAGGTGTTCAGAGAGAGTTGAATCTTCGGCAGAGATGGTGGTTAGAGTTGATTAAAGACTACGACTGTTTCATTGATTATCATCCTGGTAAGGCAAATATTGTTGCTGATGCCTTGAGTCGAAAATCTTTGGCAGGTTTGACTGCTTATTCGCTCTCGTTGCTTGTTGTGTTGAGAGCGTTGCACGCTAGATTTGAATCTTTTGATGATGGTGCTCTAAAGGCTCAGTTGTAGTTGAGGCCAGTCTTGTTGGATCATATTAGGGAGGCTCAATTTGCAGATGAGAGAATTCAAAAAATTGTGCTGGTTTGTCAGAAAGGGGAAAGTCAAGACTTTTATGTGAGGGATGATGGCAGTCTATGGTACAGAGATAGATTGTGTATTCCTAATGATGCAGAATTGAAAAGAATGATATTAGAGGAAGCACATCAGTCACGTTTTGCTATGCACCCTGGGAGCACCAAGATGTATCATGACTTGAAGCAACATTATTGGTGGTCATGAAGAGGAACATAGCAGAGTTTGTATCCAGATGTCTCACTTGCCAGAAAGTGAAGGCTGAGCACCAAGTTCCTTCAGGATTGCTCCAACCTTTATCAGTGCCAGAGTGAAAATGGGAGCGAGTGTCAATGGATTTTGTGACTGACTCAGTTGATCGGATGACGAAGATAGCTCATTTTCTTATACCAAAATACAAAATGAAGAGCACCACCTAAGTTTGTTAATGACCGACAGATCGCAGGACTCCTCTGCGCGCTACTGGCTCCTTGCTAATAACCTATGAGTTTAGAAGAAACTAAACTCATTAAGCATTGCTTAGTGGGTACTTTAACTAATTACGGAAAATAAATAATAAAAGAATAATGCACTTTTAAAAGCAATGAGTCGTATTGAAAAATAATATCACAGTAAAAACAATCCATAAATGTCATATATTCAGTTATTATCATTTTATCAGTTCCCTCCACAAGGTAATTTTGGTAGACTAATGTATGGTAAGGAACTAACTGAAACAACTATATATATATTATGTGGCTGTGGCCCAAAAAAATTTCGGACCAAGCCCTGTGGAATCTGTGGCCGAAGACCTCGGACCGGAGTCCTATATAACTCGGGCGATTGCCTTATATAACTCGGACCGAAGTCCTATATAGCTCGGGTCGTCACCCCATATAACTCGGACTGAAGTCCTATATTAAAGCATCATTGCATATAGTATGATATATCATACCCTTACCCTACTCAGCACTATCCCAGATACCCAGTGGAGCCAACATTTTCATGTCATTTCTTAATCGAATATGCATTATACAATTATCGACTTATGTTTCTTATATTATTTCAATGTGAAATATCATATTTTGTCATTTTAATAACATATTATTCTCATTTATATGCATAAGGAATCAATTGGATTACTTTTGAAAAATGACCAAATGAATATTAGCAAAATGACCATATGAATAGTAAATTCTGGTTTTGGACTCAACTTGATCCTTATTTTGAAAAATTGTATAAAATAATATACTTGACTAAAAATCCTAAAATTTTTACAGAATTTATTTCTACATCTTAAAATCATTCCTTTAAAATTTCAGATCAAACTGGACACAAAATCTTGGTTAAGTAGTTCACCCAACCAGACTGCTCTAGTTGCCCTGCATCCTAGCAGCAGTTCTGAATTTTGTGAATTCCGTAAATTAAATTCAATCAATGTGGTTCCAAATTATTTTTCTCAAATACTAGACTCACTAAAAAACAACATATCCAAAATTAAATTGAATATTATTTTTCTAAATTTTATTAAAAATCCAGAAACATGGCTGTCTCAGTCAAGGTACCTCCTAGAGCAGGTCTAACAGAAATAATTTTTCCATAATCATAACCATTCCGAATTCATCTCAAAATATTTTTCAGTCATTTTAGACGAATTGAAGCACAACATATCAAAAATTCACTTAAGAAAATTTTTCTATATTTAATTAAAAATCATAAAAGTCACAGCATTTCACAAATTCTAATACAGAAAAATTTCAAGAAAATGAACAAACAATTAGTTAAAGTACCAAACCTTGCTTTTCCTTTCTCTTCTTGTCTATTTCACTTCCTTTCCTCTCTAATCTCCTTGATTTCCTATGAATTTAACATGTCACATATACAAAGGTAAGAACCCTATGTATAGGCATAGTCTTATCTTATGATTTTTCTAATGGTTGCTAGCTTATTTTCACCATTAAACACCATCATTTCTTTCATCAAATCCTTCAAATAATTATTTCTTGAATTTTCTCCAAATCTAGCTACATGAACCCTAATTTCAATCTCTTAAATTAACCATTAATCCATGAAACTAAAACTAGAGATAGGTTTCTCTTACCTTATAATCTTGTTTGTCACCAAAATCTTCAACCAAAAGCCTTAAACATTGGAAAAATCACCTCCTTCTTCCTTCTCTTATGGTTTGGACGAGTTCACCATGTAAGAGAGGGCTTTTATTTTCTTTCCTTAGCTTATTTTAATCCAAATGGCAGCCATCAGTGATAAAAATATGTTGGTATAGATGTTGACTTCCAATTGGTACACCTTATAGCAAAAATGGCCACTTTTAATTGGTCCACTTGCCTTCTTCTTTTATCTATTTATTTGGAAAGTCATTAGGCTTTCTTTTATTCATATTTTGACCCCCTCAACTTTCTTGTGCTATAATTTTATAGTCTAGGGTGTGAAAATACCAAAATACCCTCCAGCGATTAATCGATTGTAACTTTTAAACAGTGCGTTTTCGGAAAAAATTGAAACCCACGGTTATGACCCGATTAATCCCGAGAACACATTTATGGCATCCGTTAGGGTCACTATTAAGAACCGACATAACTTTTTGAAAAATTACTCTTAGGTCCTCGGCCTTTTGAAAAATTACCTTTAGGTCCCGTCGACTTCACGGGCCTCCTTTGCACACCGATTTTGTTTTTGACTATCTCGAGCCTCTATTTGACCACTTATTGATGTCCTTCTTCCCTAATACTCGACTACCTAAACTTTGGGATGTGACAGTTCTACCTCCCTTAATTTAAGTTTCGCCCCGAAACTTACTTATTCATGCATGATTCTTATGTGTAATTACACATCATCAATATAACTAATAATCGTCACATATACACACATATGTACTCAAGACACTGATTTTAAACTTATGTACCTTCATTTCCTTCTTCTACTTTATTCTCTTCTGCCTTCATGTAATATAACCTGGCTGGCGCTCTCGATTCAGGGCGATCTACTGTCTCCGATCGTGTTCCTATTTGATTACTACCATTTTCTCTGCCTCTTCCTCTTTCTCGACCTTTACCGCTGCTACTTGCTACTTGTGTTCTTTTAGGAACTTTTGAAATCTCTGCCACATTTCTAGGACAATCCTTCTTAAGGTGATCAGTGGCACCACAAAGTATTCAAGCTCCAGTAACTAACCAACATTCTCCCCTATGCTTTCGTCCACAATGCTCACACGAGCGGTATGGTGTATGTTCAGTCCTTCCAGAACCTTTACTTGATCCTCTGCTTATTCCTTCCGTGCTGGCTACTGAGGTAGCTTGAAAATTAGGTCCTTTAGATGGTCTTAAATTCTGCTTTACACTCATAAAGGATCCTTCACCCTTAGCTCTCTTGCTAGTAGACTAATGATTACCTGGGGCACTCTGTGCTTGCTCTCTTTTCTGTTGAATTCTCTGTTGACGATTCCTCAGATTTACTTGCACCTTTTCAACATCCAATGCTTTTGCCACCAACTTTGAAAACTCTGTATTATCCAATGCCACTAGCTGTATCTTAATTTCATCATTAAGTCCTTCTAAAAATTTCTCGCATCGCTCAGCTTCAGTTTCTATTAACTTCTTGCCATACTTACTAAGGCACGTAAACTCCTTCTCATATTCTGATACCGTCATTCTGCCTTGTTTCAAATGAATGAACTCATTGTGCCTTGCAGTCAAATATGCATCAGTGATATACCTCTTTTTATACTCACTCTTGAAGAATTCCCAAGTTTGCTGTTCTGGTGGAACCCGCTGCTGTGTGGTATCCCACCATATGTATGCCCCCTCTGTCAGGAGCGAGGTAGCACAAACCACTCTTTCCTTCGGAGTGCATTGGAGCTGGTCAAGAACTCTAATGATACTATCTAACCAATATTCTTGCTTCCGCAGATCCCTCTTCATGACCAGCCTTAAATTCTTTTGCACCATACTTTCTTAACTTCTCGATCGAGGGTTTCCTATCTCCCTCAGCAGCAGGGACCCTAATCAAATTTGCTGAAAAGCTGTTGCAATCTGCCTAAGATAAGTCTCCGGACCGGGTATTTTAGCTGCTGCTGACCCTGGTCTATGAGCTTCCCCGGCATCTACAGACCCAGATGCTTGCGATTCTACGTTTTGTTCCATAGCTTGCCACGAATCTAGAGACATCCTACATTGACATAAATAGCTATCTGCTTAATTCATCAACATATAACTCGATTATCAATTCCTATCTGGCATGTACATCTACCTATTCCTCATATAACTTTCTCCTTACTTTATCATACATGTCACACATAGTTACTTACTTACTACCTATCTCCCAGAATCGACTAAACCTATGCTCTGATACCACATATTGTAACACCCCTTCCCGACCTATGAATAAGCCGAGGAGGAATGCTACATTGGGATACGAGCTCTGGTTATGTCAGTTTACTTAATGTTCCTTATAAAAATTTTCCAAAAATTTTGACGGAGTCTCCCTTAAAATTCTAGGTCCCAAGTGTCGACAAAATTGATTTTTCTTATTTTTGAAAAACATTTTGTTTCACAATTCAACTCAAGCACACTCCCAATAATCCACCCTTATAACCTCAACTACAATCCTGCAAGAAGAATTCACACTTCTATATTCATAACCCAACTCAATTTAAAACCATACAGTTATTATACATTACTAGATTTACATGCTACATCAAGTTATCTCTTTGTATTGGTCAAATAGAGTACATGCCAGTTTCTTATACCAAAATATAAAATGAAGAGCACTACCTAAGTTTGTTAATGACCGACAGATCGCAGGACTCCTCTGCGCGCTACTGGCTCCTTGCTAATAACCTACGAGTTTAGAAGAAGCTAAACTCGCTAAGCATTGCTTAGTGGGTACTTTAACTAATTACGAAAAATAAATAATAAAAGCATAATGCACTTTTAAAAGCAATGAGTCGTATTGAAAAATAATATCACAGTAAAAACAATCCATACATGTCATATATTCAGTTATTATCATTTTATCAATTCGCTCCACAAGGTAATTTGGTAGACTAACGTATGGTAAGGAACTAACTGAAATAACTGTATATATATTCTGTGGCTGTGGCCCTAAAAAATTGCGGACCAAGCCATGTGGAATCTGTGGCCGAAGCCCTCGGACCGGAGTCCTACATAACTCGGGCGATTGCCCTATATAACTCGGACCGAAGTCCTATATAGCTCGGCTCATCACCCAATATAACTTGGACTGAAGTCTTATATTAAAGCAGTACTGCATATAGTATTATATGTCATACCCTTACCCTACTCAGTACTATCCCAGATACCCAGTGGAGACAAAATTTTCATGCCATTTCTTAATCGAATATGCATTATACAATTATCGACTTATGTTTCTTATATTATTTCAATGTGAAATATCATATTTTGTCATTTTAATAACATATTATGCTCATTTATATGCATAAGGAATCAATTGGATTACTTTTGAAAAATGACCAAATGAATATTAGCAAAATGACCATATGAATAGTAAATTTTTGTTTTGGACTCAACTTGATCCTTATTTTGAAAAATTGTATAAAATAATATACTTGACTAAAAACTATAAAATTTTTACTGAATTTAGTTTTACATCTTAAAATCATTCCTTTAAAATTTCAGATCAAACTGGACACAAAAGCTTGGTCAAGTAGTTCACCCAACCAGACAGCTCCAGTTGCCCTGCATCCTGGCAGCAGTTCTGAATTTTATGAATTCCGTAAATTAAATTCAATCAATGTGGTTCCAAATTATTTTTCTCAAATACTAGACTCACTAAAAAATCACATATCCAAAATTCATTTGAATATTATTTTTCTAAAGTTTATTAAAAATCCGGAAACATGGCTGTCTCAGTCAAGGTACCTCCTAGAGCAGGTCTAACAGAAATAAATTTTCCATAATTATAACCATTCCGAATTCATCTCAAAATATTTTTCATTCATTTTAGACGAATTGAGGCACAACATATCAAAAATTTACTTCAATAAAATTTTTCTATATTTAATTAAAAATCATAAAAGTCACAGCATTTCACTAATTCTAAAACAGAAAAATTTCAAGAAAATGAACAAACAATTAGTTAAAGTACCAAACCTTGCTTTTCCTTGCTTTTCTTGTCTATTTCACTTCCTTTCCTCTCTAATATCCTTGATTTCCTATGAATTTAACAAGTCACATATACAAAGGTAAGAACCCTAGGTATAGACATAGTCTTATCTTATGATTTTTCTAATGGTTGCTAGCATATTTTCACCATTAAACACCATCATTTCTTTCATCAAATCCTTCAAATAATTATTTCTTGAATTTTCTCCAAATCTAGCTACATGAACCCTAATTTCAATCTCTTAAATTAACCATTAATCCATGAAACTAAAACTAGAGATAGGTTTCTCTTACCTTATAATCTTGTTTGTCACCAAAATCTTTAATCAAAAGCCTTAAACTTTGGAAAAATCACCTCCTTCTTCCTTCTCTTATGGTTTGGACGAGTTCACCATGTAAGAGAGGGCTTTTATTTTCATTCCTTAGCTTATTTTGATCCAAATGGCAGCCATAAGTGATAAAAATATGTTGGTATAGATGTTGACTTCCAATTGGTACACTTATAGCAAAAATGACCACTTTTAATTGGTCCACTTGCCTTCTTCTTTTATCTATTTATTTGGAAAGCCATTAGGCTTCCTTTAATTCATATTTTGACCCTCTCAACTTTCTTGTGCTGTAATTTTATAGTCTAGGGTGTGAAAATACCAAAATACCCTCCAACGATTAATCGATTGTAAATTTTAAACCGTGCGTTTTCGGAAAAAATTGAAACCCACGGTTATGACCCGATTAATTCTAAGAACACATTTATGGCATCCGTTAGGGTCACTATTTAGAACCGACACAAATTTTCAAAAAATTACTCTTAGGTCCTTTGCATTTCGAAAAATTACCTTTAGGTCCCGTCGACTTCACGGGCCTCCTTTGCACATCGATTTTGTTTTTGACTATCTCGAGCCTCTATTTGACCACTTATTTATGTCCTTCTTGCCTAATACTTGACTACCTAAAGTTTGGGATGTGACAACATGGGCGTGTCAATGGACATGCCTTTGATACTGCCATACAGAAGCATTGACACGCCCAGTGACATGGGCGTGTCACCAAGCGTGCCTATTACAATGACTCACAGAAGCTGTGACATTCCAAGTGACATGGGCATGTCATTGGATGTGCCTTATATTCAGAATCCCAGTAGCAATGACATGGGCGTGTCTGGGTAAAATATCTGCACTATAAAAGCTGAGCTGAAGTGCGAATTAGGGAGCCAATTTTCATTCTTTACAACTTAGAGCCGACTTCTTGAGTGAAAAAGAGAGTTTTGAAGCTGAGATTGAAGGTGAAGACACATCCTACACAAGATCTAAACCAAGATTCAAGGATTCAAGTGAAGAAATACAAATCATTCACCATGGATTGTTTGGATTCTTTTACTTATGTCTTTTGTTCTGGTTTTCTGGTTTTGAACATGAACTAATTCATTCTCTATCTAGATATTGATGAACCCTAGCTTTATTTATGAATTGAATAATTTTATTTAATTAAATCATTTGATTGAATTATTTGATTCTTCTGATGCTTAATAATTTATTTCCAATTGATAATAGTGTGCTTATTGATTGGTTGCAATTTTCATTTTATTGACTTGAGAAAGCTTGATATGAATAGAATACTCATAAGGATTGAGGATTGATTGGAGTGCTAGAGATAGACTTAAAGATCCTTTGGTTTATGATTCCTTGTTCTTAATGCAAGATCTATTTAATTATGTTTGAGAAGAGATTCCAACATTCTACCTAGTGATTAGGGATTAATTCACTTGAGAAAGGTTTTAGTCTAACTTAGAGGAATGCCAATTCAACTCTATTATTTGATTTAATTGAATTGATTTTCATAAATATATTTATGGCTAGGGAGAATCAATATTTGGATAGTATTTTCATCATTAATCCTTTTTGCACAACACTTAATCTCTCTTTACTTTAAGTTATTAAGTTAATTGTCATTAATTACAAACTTCACAAAACTATTAATTTGCATTGCAATAGTTAAAATTTGCACTAGTACTTGGTCTTGTCCCCAGCAGAACGACAACTCACTCACTACTTTATTACTTAAGCTACCCGTGCACTTGTGGATTGTAATAGCATAACTTCGCACCATCAGTGCCGAAGTCGCAAGAACCAGTCCACCGGTAGTTGGGGCGAAAATCCCAGCTCACAATGGGAAATCTATTTATGATAAATCTTTTAATTTAGTTTTAATTTAATATAGCATAAAAGCTATCTTTTTGTTGGACCAATGGATTAAGACTTAATTAATGAAAATTATTATAGACTGACGACTAAGTTTAAAAATATAATTATTTGTTAAACCGTTCAACTGAATTGTTCAAAAATAAGATATACCATATTGATATTTTGTTAACCATATACATAGGAAAAGAGACTCACCATTCATGTATGAAAGTTATAAGATTGGAAGGAACGTCCTATGTATCTTTGTTTATCTATTACTTATGCAACCATTCATATATACATACATGAATAGATTCAGAAGATACATGAACAATACAATAGTTCAAGAGCTTATGACAATCTGACCTGCGCCAGTGAGGTTGAATCCATTAACGACTCAATCAGCTTCTCACCAAAAGCAATGGAACCAAAATCGATTCAGAAGATGGTGGATGATGTGATCAACCCCAAGATGGAAGAACTAAAGAAGGCCCTGGCTAAGACCATAAAGAGCCAGTTGGCTGCATTATTGGGGAACTTTATTGAAGCATATGCTAGTACTAAGAAGAGAAAAGGCAAGGGAAAGGCAAAGATTGGTGAAGTTGCTTTGGATGATGACAAGGTGATGATGGATGATGATGATTGGGCTCAGTATTTCAAAGATTCTCAAGATAAGAAGAAAGAAACGAAGTCTGTGGAGAAGGTAACTGTGAAAAATACTGAAACTTTAGATGTGGAAAAGATGATTGCTGATCTAGAAAAGAAGCAGAATGTAATATCCCAAAATATGCCTTAGAAGTTTTGAAGTAATTATTGTTGAATTTGGATTTAAGGTATATGATAAATTGGAAAGAGAAAAGAATTAAAGAGAGAGTGTATATGTTGTATATATGGAAATATATACAACATATACAAGTCAATATTTGATGGTCAAAAGAAGATAATTAATTATTTGAAATTGATTAAATTAATTAATTAAAATTTGAGTTAGTGGAAGTGGAAGGAGATATTTAGAATATTTTAATATTAAATGCTTGGAGGAGAAGGTTTTGAGGAGATAGTGGGTGAGAATTTGACTTTGTCTTCTTTGCTTTCTTCTTTCTTTCTTCTTCGTGGTTCACCTTCCTCTTCTTTTCTTTTCTTTTCTTTTCTTTGTTTGGCCGGTCCTCCATAGCAAGAGAGCAAGAGAGAGATTTGATCTTCCAAACTCAAGGTTGAAGGATTTCAAGTGATCAAGTTGGAAATTTAAGAGTTTCTTCATCCTTGGTAAGTTTTCCATTTGATTCTTTGATTTCTTTGAGTTTGTGAGTTGAGGATTATGGTTGATATGTGTTTGTTTAATTGTGGGGTGTTTGAGAGTGTTTGGTCTATTGATTATGGATTTTGGGGTTAGATTGAAGGAAAGAGTAAGTTGTTGGAAGAGAAAGTGTTGTGGCTGTGTTTTGGGTTTATGGTGATGATATGATTGGTGTTTGATGTATGTTTTGAGTTGTTTTTGTGTTTTTGCAAGTTTGTTATGATTTTTGGGTGTGTTTAGTTAAGTTTGTTTGAAGTGGAAAATGGTGGAAGTAAGAGGATTGTTGGATGTGAGGTTGTTGTTGCCGGAATCTGTATTTTTGGCCTGACAAGCCCATGAGCACGGCCAAGTCTTTGGGCGTGTCAATGGTTCTGTGTTGCAGTAGCATTTACACACGTCCAGTGACACGCCCATGTCACTGAGCGTGTTATAGCTGTTCTGTGTTGCAGTAGCATTTACACATGTCCAGTGACACGCCCATGTCACTGAGCGTGTTATAGCTACTGTGTGGGTACAGGATTGACACGGCCATGAGCACGCCCATGTTGTTGGACGTGTCAATGTTTTTGTGAGACAGAATGTATTACACGTTCAGTGACATGCCCGTGGTTCTGAGCGTGTCAAAGCTTCTGTGTTGTGGAGTTGGGGCACGGTCCGGGACACGCCCGTGTTGTTGAGTGTGTCATGGTTAGAGTTTGCCCTAGTTGGTTCTTAGCTTTATTATCTTATATGTATTTCTAAGTGAGTGTGTATGATTACCTTTGGTTTAGGTTGTGAAGAAGCTGAATTGCCCTAATCTAAGTGTTGAGGATTCTTGGAGGAAGAAGTGTATAGATTGGGGTGAGTTGGTTTTGAGGTAAGTACAAACTACATGGTTGCATACACTTACATGATTTTGATATTTAACATACTTGGTTGTAAACATGTTAAGTAAGTTATTACATAGTAAATACATTTGATCAATGTTATGATTTGTATAATGTGAATGATATGATGAGCATTTAAAAATGTATGTTAATACAATTGGTTGTGTACATTTGAATGATGAATTGAGATATAATGAGTTGTGAAGCCAATGTGATTGGTTATGATGATTCAAATGAAATAAGTGGGGCATCTTTGCCTAGATGATGATATTCAATGTAATTAATTATGTATACTCTATTGATGAGATGAGTAGCCATGGTTGTTGGCTATAATGATAATGATGCAAATGAGATGATTGAGGCATGGTTGCCTAAATGATGATGAGAGAATGAGAATGAAATTGATAATGAAATAATGAATGAATTGTGTGTCTAATGTGTTATTCCATTTTTAGAGTTTTGTTGTTGGTGGCATGCCTATAGTAACAATCTCTTGAAGTTAGGTTGGGCTTGATCCTTGAAGCAAAGTTGGGTTGAAGTTTAGCATGCTTAACTCCCCTTGAAGCTTGGTTGGGTCTAGTCCTTGAAGCCTAATTGAGATGTTACAACCCTTGAAGCTAGGTTGGGTTGATACTTAGCATGCTTTGTTCCCCTTGAAGCTTGGTTGAACCTAAATCCTTGAAGCCTAATTGGGATAATGATAATGATAAATGTGATAACTGAACCAAAACATTAACTCTGAAAGTTGAATGCATATTAGTGTCTTTTGGGCCCATGCTTGTCTTTGTTTTTAATGTGATTCTTGAATTGTGAAACTAATGAATAATGAGATACATGATGTGTAATATGTTTATGAATGTGGCATAGGAAGCTATGTTGAGTAATGAAACCATGAAGATACAACATGAATGTTTTGATATGATATTGAACAATGTAAGGTATTAAAATATAATATTCTTTTAAATGGTGTATGAAAATTTATGGTGTGACATTGGCATTGCATTGAAGCATAGTATTATTGTAGTTTGTACCACTAAGTCGTTGGCTTAGCACGAGTGTGATTCATCGCGCAGGTGACAGGGAAGAACCGGAGAGTTCCTCTAGGCCGAATAGAGTCTAGATTTTGAGGTGTTGATAGTGGAGCTTAAAGATCAAAGACATACTGCCAAACATGTATATCTTTTATGTTTTGTAAAACTTGAGTTTTGATGTATATATATTTGTAAATATTTGTTATACTTTCCGCTGCGTTTTGAATAAACATGTTATATATTGTCTTTTATAATATAACTTAAATGTTTTGAGTCTGCTTATATTGTTTTAAAAGAAGTGAGTCATTTGTTAGTAAACCGTGGCATTACTATATTCAGTATACATATATTACGATCGTAATAGCATGCTGTGTACGTATACGGGGTATATGGGTGTTACAATTGTTTTTGTATCAGAGCCTAGGTTTGAGATTCTCAACCTAGGTCCATTGTAAGAAAAAGAATATTTTGATTTTTAAAAGTTGGTTTTCAATTAAGATACATGTTTTGGTAAGGGCAATCTTTGATCTTTAATGACGTATATTCTGCTGTGTTTGCAGATATAAGTAGTGATGGCGTCTCATTCACGTCAGTCTGTTGAAGGTAGTGCTGAGAGCGTAGCTCCTGAAGAGAGTAGAGATGGAGCTAGAGTGGAGAGAGTTAGTGAGGTCCCTATTTCTATGCCAGGGAGATCAGCTGCTTATGAGGTTCCGCCGGGTTGGTTAAGACATATGGTAGAACTGTTGAGGGGAACTCCAGTGCAGCAGCCACCACCACCACCAAAGCCTCAAGTGCCAGTGAGACATTATGATAAGTTGAGAAAGTATAGGGCTGAGGATTTCTTGGGCACTACAGATCCTGCAGTAGCTGAGCAGTGGTTAGATAAAGTGCAGAGGATATTTATTCAGTTGCAAGCTACTCCAGATGAGAAATTTAATTATGCTAGATCCTTATTGCAGAAGGATGCTTATGATTGGTGGAAGACGGTTCCTCATGCCATGGATGATCCACCTACATTATCTTATGGGGATTTTCTGAGGGAGTTCGAATAGAAATATACTCCGAGGGAGTATAAAGATGTTAAGAAAATGGAATTCCTGAATTTGAGGCAAGACAACCGGACAGTGACAGAATATGAGATTGAGTATATCCGGTTGAGTCACTATGCTGGGGGGATTATCTCTATTGTAATATCTACCATTGTGCCTTAGGCGAGACATAATGGTGTCGAGCATATAGGTACCGAGGGGGATGGCCTTCAAGCAATGGTAGATATTTTATCTTCGATGCCGAGAGAGGGCGGCCTTTGGATGATACATTGATACTTTGCCCTTGGTGTTGAGAGAAGGTGGACTTCAAGTAATATTTAACACTTGCCTATGGTATCAGTAGAGGATGGCCTATGGGTAATATGTGTGACACTTTGTCCCTAGTTTCAGACCTTTGGGTTACTTTAAATGAAATGTTGGCCCCATTGTGTGTGGGTATGTTTGTATATATGAGTTGTGGATGTGTTATGTTTTTTATGGTTTGTGAAACCATGAGTGTTGTTGAGTAAATATGCAGTGTTTTATGAGATGGAATAAAGTTTTAGATGCTATCAAATGATATTTAAGGCTAACATTGTGATGGTGATATATTGGTGGACATTATGTGTAGATCAGGATTTGTTTAAATATTTAATTTCATAGTATAGAGTTGAGTACTTTAATTTAAATTATTTTTTGTTATTAAATATGTACCACTAAGAAAATTGCTTAGTGTGGTTAGATATATTATACAGGTGACATAACTGCAGAGTAGAGCGGTCTAGGGTGAGCTAGGATTGCAGAATCTATTTTGCCACAAGACTAATCGTGCCAATATTGCATACATGTATATATAGTTTTTATTTACTATTATATACCTTGTTTTTTTGTACATAATAACTAAGATTTAAGTATTTTGAATTACTATGGAAAATATTGTATTTATACATATATAGATGCGACTAGTGAAGTTTTGAATGCATGTGAATTTTATGAATAGTGCTTTGGATTTAAAATCATGACATGTTTATTAAAGAAATGGTGTTTTGGAGAATTGTTTGTGAATGGAGAGTTTGTGAAATTGCTATTTTGGATGTGTATTTTGCTACTATAGGTTGAGTATTTGATTTTTTTCTATGAATATTAAAATTACAGTAAAATCCTTTGCAAAATTTCCCAGAGGAATACTTTTATAAATTTATAAATTATTTTTAATATCTAAACGTGGGCTTTATATGTGATTAATGTGGTACCTTTGTATCTTAAGTATGTATTTTATGTATTTTGGGGTACATATATTATACATATTTAGGGTATAAGGGTGTTACAAGAGAAGAGTAGAGACAGGAGACCTCAGACTAGGGGGGTCTTCATCATCGAAGAGAGGTCGAGGGAGTTTCTAACAAAGGTCTGGTGTAGGCCAGGGGCAGCTTGTCAAGTCATCTCAACAGCAGAGGTAAAGGCAGGGACATATATCCTCAGTGGGTACTACCTCGACCCCATCTTCTTAGAGACCTCATCCACCTATTTATGCTTAGTGTAGATGAATGCACAAGGGTGTATGTTGGAGGACCAGTACACCAGCTTGTTTCAGCTGTGGTTCCATATACCATTTTATCAGGGATTGCCCAGAGCTACTAGAGGCTGGTTAGGCAGAGACTATGGTGTCTAGACCCAGTGGCAGAGGGGGTCGAGGCAGTAGAGGTGGTGGTTAAGGTTGAATATTAGGGTCTAGTCAGAGGAAAGGATCCATTGTTATGAGAAGACAATAGGAGGTTGAGTGATCACAGAGGGTGTATGTGATGTAGCAGCAGCCAAGTGCCTCAGATGTGATAGCAGGTACTTTTTCATTACTTGGCACTTCAGTTCATGAATTGATAAACCTTGGTTCAGCACATTCATACATTAGTGCATCCATCTTTCCTGTGAGTGAGGTACATTCAGAGTCCTTAGGGTTTAATGTGTTTGTTACTAACACTTTAGGGCACATTGTGATAGTTAGGAGAGTATACCGAGATGGTCCAGTTGTGGTTCATGATGAGAGTTTCTTGCTTATTTGATTGAGATGCCCTTTTGTGATAATGAGCTTATTTTAGGTATGGATTGGCTATCCATACATCAGGCAGTGGTGGATTGCCAGTAAAAACATGTTACTTTGAAAATACGTAATGGAAAGAATGTGGTAGTATCAAGTGAGTAGAGACATCTCTCATCTATATTTATTTCAGCTATTTTGGCTAAGAGGATTATTCGAAAGGGGTGGCGTATATAGTGGATACTAGAGTGGAGGGGGTCCAAGCTTGACAGTATTCCTAAAATGGCAGGGTTCCCTGATGTATTGCCAAATGAGTTTCCAGGGCTACCACCAGTTCGAGAGGTAGAGTTTGGTATCGATGTGATGTTGGGTACCAATCTCATCTCTGTTACCCCTTATTGGATGGGACTTGCAGAATTGAAGGAGTTAAATGTGCATTCATAGGAATTGTTAGATAAAAGGTTTATCTGCCTTAGTGTTTCACCATAGGGAGCACCAATGTTGTTTGTTAAGAAGAAGGATGTCAACTTGAGATTGTGCATTGATTATCAGCAGTTTAATAAGGTGACCATCAAGAACAACTACCCATTACCTCATATTGATGATCTTTTTGATCAGTTGAAGGGGACAACAGTAATTTCCAAGATTGATTTGAGATCAAGGTACCATTAGCTGAGGGTTAAAGATACAGATGTACTTAAGATTGCTTTCCACACAAGGTATGGACACTATAAGTTTTTAGTGATGCCTTTTTGGTTGATGAATGCACCGGCATCATTGATGGATTTGATGAATTGAATTTTTGACCAAACTTGCATCAGTTTGTGGTGGCATTCATTGATGACATTCTAGTTTATTCATGAAGCAAGGAGGATCATGTTAGGCATCTACAAATTATATTGTAGACATTAAAGGATAAATAGTCATATGCCAAGTTATCTAAATGTGAGTTATAGTTGGATTTGGTGACATTCCTTGGAAATGTGGTTTCAGCAAAGGGCATTAGAGTTGATCCAAGTAAGGCTGAGGCAATTTTGAATTGGTGTCCACCATAGATTACGACAGAAGTTAGGAGTTTTCTGAGGTTGGCAGGTTATTATCATTGGTTTATGAAGGGATTTTCCATAATAGCTATGCCACTCACCAGATTACTTGAGGCAAATGTTGTAGCGGATGCCTTGAATTAGAATTCTATAGTGGAGTTGACTACCTATTTTCTCATGTTGCTTGTTGAATTAAGAGCTCTACATGTTGGATTTGAGGTTTGTAACAATGGTACACTCATGGCTTAGTTGCAATTAAGGCCATTACTGCTATACTTAATTAAAAAAGCATTGAAAACATATTTGAGACATCAGAAGATTGTGGAGGATTACAAAAGGGGGTGAGTAGGGATTTTCATATAAGAGATGATGGCAGATTATGGTACAGTAATAGGTTGTGTATTCCTGATGAGGTTCAATTGAAAAAGAGGATTTTGAAGGAAGCACATCGATTTTCTTATGTTATGCACCCTGGAAGCACCAAGATGTATTAGGATCTAAATAAGCATTATTGGTTGTCTGGTATAATAAGGGACATAGCAGAGTTAGTATCCAGATGTCTCACTTGTCATAGAGTAAAGGCTGAGCACCAAGTTCCTTTAGGGTTGTTGCAGCCATTATTAGTTCTTGAATAAAAGTGGAAGCAAGTGACTATGGATTTTGGGTCTTGATTGCATTGACAAAGAGGAAGCATGATGCAATTTGGGTGATAGTGGATAGAATGACAAAGTAAGCTCATTTCCTTCCAGTTAGGATGGACTATTCTCTTAATAGGTTGGCTGAGTTGTATGTGAATGAGATTTTTAGATTGCATGGAGTCCTAGTTTCTTTAGTGTCAGACTGAGATCCAAGATTTACATATAGATTTTTGAGGAGTTTGTAAGATGTACTAGTACTCGGTTACATTTTAGTAGTGCTTTCCATCCATAAATAAATGGACAGTCTGAGAGGGTGATACTGGTTCTAGAGGATATGTTGAGGATTTGTATTATTTAGTTTATAGGAAGTAGGTATAGGCACCTACCTTTGATTGAGTTTGCATACAATAACAGTTTTCAATCTAATATTGGGTTGGCTCCTTATGAGGCCTTATATGGTAGGAAATACATGACACCTTTTATGTTGTAATGAGGTTCGATAAGGAAAGTTGGAGGCCCCGACTTGATCAAGAAAATAGAAGAAAAGGTTAAGGTAATTTGAGATTGGTTAATAGTAGCTTCAAAATAACAAAAGTCCTACTCCAATTTGAAAATAAAAGATATAGAGTTTAGTGTGGTTGATAAGGGGTTCCTGAAGGTGTCTCCATGGAAGAGAATTTTGAGGTTCGGTCAAAAAGAAAAGTTAAGTCCTCGATTCATTAGGCAACATAAGGTACTAAAGATAGTGGGACTAGTGGCTTATAAACTAGCTTTGCCACTTGAGTTGGAAAAGATACATAATGTCTTCCATGTCCCTATGCTCCAAGGCACAGATCAGAACTATCTCATGTTTTATCAACATAATCTATCGAGGTGAATCTAGATCTTACCTTTGCAAAGGAAACAGTGGCAATCTTGGCATAAGGGGTAAAAGAGTTAAGAAACAAGAGGGTGCAATTGGTTAAGGTTTTATGGAGGAATCATTCTATCGAGGAGACGACATAGGATAGCAAGGAGATCATGCAAAGCCAGTATCCTTAAGTCTTTTAGAGTTGATAGTGGTAACATCCGCGTTTTAATTAAAATATAATTAAATAAATAATTCGAAGCTTTAGGTGTGGTTTTAGAAGAAGAAATATGCTAATGCATATGAGAAATATATATTAAATATACTTAACATATCAATGTTATTAGTGAAGGGTAAAATGGTGAAAAGCCATAAGGTAAAAAGTCAAAAGATGAAATTAAAAAGTTGAATAATAATAATAATAATAATTCAAAATCTAATTTATTTTTAATGGTGGAAGATAATAAAATTTTAATTATTAATAACTAATTAAATATTTAATATATATACGTATGGTTAGGAAAAAAGGAAAGAAATTTAAAATTTAAAATTGACCATCATCTTCTTCCGTTTTCCTCTTAAACCTAAATGCTCCATGGTTACAAAGGGGAGATTTTTGCTCTTCATCCACACCAAAATTCATCAAATTTTCAAGAAGCAAAGGTGAATTTGGAGATTTTGTAAGAGGCAAGCAAGCTATCTTGCAAATTTAAGAAGTTTCTTTGAAACTGTGAATATGTGAGAAATGGATTTTTGATGGAGCATGATATAATTGTTCAAATGGTATTGAATTATGATATATTGATGTGGAGACTATAATTTTATGGTTAAATGGTTGATTTGTCTAGGTTTGGTTAGGGTTTGGATGAAGTCGTGGTGAATTTTTTGGATGAACTTTGCTAAAGAATTAATGTAAATTGTGTTTAATTGATTAAAACATGTTGCAATATGATTCTAATGGTAGAAATTAACTTAAAATAAAATTTGGAATTGATTGGAATGGTGTTTCAAAATTAAGGAGAGTTAGGACAAAAATTTATAAGTTTGAAGGAAATGTATTAAATTGATGTTTAATGGTTAAAACACTTAAAAATGTGATTCTAATGCAATATATATAAATATACATTCAAATTTTGATTAGGTGTTGAGTAGATAGTAATTGTCCAAACCAAGTGGTGAGGGACATTATGAAAAGTAGAGAGAAAGGTGTTGGTTTAGCTTGGAAGCTGTTTGAACAAAGTTTAGTACATGCTTTGGAACCTATTTTAATTAATTGCTTTGGTTAAAATATAGTAAATTATAGGGGAATGTATGTGTTATGTTACTTGAGCATAAGTACATGTATGTGTTAAGCATTATTTGCAATAAATACGCCTAATTTGATTTAATTATGGCATATTAAACTATTAGAGAATGGATAATAGTGATGATATGTGTAAATTTTGAAAAAAAAAGTGCTATTTATACACTAAAATGTGGAATTGGCCCCATTTACATAATAAATGTTAATGATATTGAATACGTATGGAAAATCAGAAAATTAATATGAAATATGAGAAAACATAAGAAAAATGGAATATAAGAAATGAATTGCATGTTGCCTTATATTTAGTCTAGTTCCGGGGATTTGTTTTTGGATTTGGTTTGGCATTGCCATACACCTTCGGGCGAGACACAAGGGTGTCACAATTATGATTATGCTTTCAGGTGAGACACGTTGGTGTCACAATTTTGATTTTGCCTCTGGGTGGGACATGTGGGTGTCATTAACATTAAGATAGACGAAAATAATATTTCTAAAACTAGACCAATATAAAAGGATTTTTGAGCCCAATGTGTGTTGGTGATTAATTTTTTGATTATTTATGTGTACTTTGCTTGATATTACAACATAATGCATCATCTGATATTTAATTTAAATGTAAATTTTAGTACTAAAGCATGTACCGCTAGGGTTTTAGCTTAGCATGATTGAATTTCATCACGCAAGTGACATGGGGTCCGGAGAGTTTTACTAGACTTGCCTAGGTCTAGATTTTGGATAGTGTACTTGAAGTTTGCTTCTTCCATGAAACTAGATGGCCAACATATCATGTATAAATATCTAATTTATACTTAAATATGTGCATATAATATGATACCTTATATAAATGTCATAAAGTTTAAATTTTGTTGATATAAATCTAGCAATTGGATACTTTGGTTATACATATATACATAGGCAAATTGTTATGTTGAAGGATTGTTGAGCTATTGGGCACTTTTGGAGAACTGGATGAGTAAATAAAATTTTGTAGTGTAAAATCTTTTTGTAGGTTGTACTGTTTTAATTTTGGAAATGTCTAAAATATAGACAAAACTCTGGAGAATTTTTCCCAGAGATTATTCCTTTAAAATTTGTATTTTTAGTAATTAAAGTACTTATGTATATATTTATTTATATATTAAAGTGTGTTTTAAAGATTTAAATATTTTCTTATAATTATGAAAAACTTTAGAAAGCATTAAGACTATGTCATTCTTGTATTTTGTATTCATTTTTTACATATACTAGGTCTATGTATTTTACGTATATAAAGTATAAGGGTATTACACTATATACACATATTAAAGTACAAAATAGAAGAATACATGATATGTTGGCTCTTTGGTCTTGTAGCAAAAGCAAACTTCTAGTAATACCCCAAGTCCTATACCTAATCTGATCTAGTAGGACTCTCTTTATCAACCATGTCACCTGTGCTATAGACAAATAGTACTAAGCTGCTCACTTAGCTGTACATACTTGGGTAATAATAAATTATATTTAAATAAAATACCATAAAATGTATTATGCCTCAATGACATGTGAAGTACATATAATTTATTAACATAACAATCACCAAACACAGTGGGCCCAAAAAATTCTTGTATATTGGTCTATTTTTAGAAATATTATTATGGCTTATCTTAATATCAATGGCACCAGTGTCTCACCTAATGGCTTAATCATGACTGTGACACCAACGTATCTCGCTCAAGGTTTCACACCCTTATACTCTATATATGCACAATACATTCACCCTAATAAATAAAATACATATACATAATATATGTATGTCACTGTTCCAATCATTAGAAAATTTTCCTTAATATTTATAAAGATATTTAACCTTTTAAAAAATAATTTAGTAAATATAATAACATATTTATAATAGTAATAAATTTTTAAAACACATTTTTAGAAGAAAATATCTAGAAAAAATTGGCCAAAATTTTATTTGTATTTGGGACATTCGTAAAAAATATCAAACACACTAAAACTGCATAAAAACTTGCACTTCCTAAATATATATATATATTCTCATTCATTTATCCCATTCCCCAATATCATCCACACATCCCAAATTATAAAATCATCATGATTATTTTTATTTATATGAAATGTATTTAAATATTTACAAACATTTTAAGTTCCAACATTTTTACATAAACTATAACTTATACAAACATCATGAGATTAAACAAAAATATATATGTACATGCTTTGCATTGGCACTGGTTTGGTAGCAAACCAATAACTTCTAGACTATTCGACTCTCACCTGCTACCTATGCAATGAACAAATTGCTCTAAGCCTCTAGCTTAGCAGTGCATACTTTGATAATAAAAACATATTTAAAACAATACATTATGTTTTATTTCTAACAAGAAATGCATTATGAACTAATACAACATTACTCATATAAAACAACCATTCTTCACATTCACATGCATTGGGCCCAAATATCCCTATATAGTATTCAAGTTCTAGAGATATTGTTATGGTCTATCGAGACAATGGATATCTATGTGTCATATTTTTCTCCTGCTGACCTCTATGTCTAGCCCTGAAAGACAATAACAGTCATAATTGACAATTAGTGTATAGCCAGAAGGCACATCATACCATAATTGACGCCCAACGCCTAGCCGAAGGCAAATCATATCAATAGCACTAAAAATAGTACTTTAAAACCAAATACTATAGAAGGCAAACACATATTCCATATACATTTTTATTCTAACACAACCGATACCATCATTGTTTGCTTTCCAACACTTTTTCCATCATTTTATCACATTTCCATACATTTACATCATAAGCATCATATTTCATGCCACTTAATCAATGTGGCCAATATATGCCTTTAAAATGACATAAGATACTTTTACTCACAAACACATTCAACAATGCCAATGGCCATCTTTAAATGGTTTAGAAATACATATATTATGAAAATCATACCTTTAGACACATGGCCATGCTCTTTGCATGTGAATTATCACATCAAAGTAGCATAATATCAATACCAACATACAATGTAGCATGTCATTTTAATGCATTTTAATACATATTTAACAAAGTATGTACTTACCTTCACCAAAGGTAACTTCCAATCTAAGTTCAGCCTTTATCCTCTACTTTCCTCAAATGTCCTTCACCTTGTAGTATGGACAAACAGAATCTAATCAATACCTAACCACAATTTCAACTTAAATTCTTCATTAACATCAGTCTTCTACATACTTTAACTATTTAAACTTAATTTAATTAATTCCTATAAAATTCCAAGTTTTTGACTTAACCGTCTTTAATTTTAGAAAACCATTCCAATCAATAACAAATTGGGTTTTAAGTTCATGTCTGCCATTATAATCATATTGTAACGTAATTTAAGTAATTAAATTAAATAAACATCAATTATTACAAACTATCAGCCAAAACCCTAAATTCACTACTACCTCTCTCAAACTTCTACCAAACCTAAACTAATCCATCAACTAACTATAAAATCATTGGCTACCCTTCCAAATTGCATCATCCAACATCATTTGAATAATTATCCAACACTCCATCAGAATTTCAAATTACACATAATCTTAAATTTATAAGAAAACCTCTTAAATCCAAAGAAACCTTGCTTACCTCTTACAAAACAACCAAATTCACCTTTGCTTCTTGAAATTGTGATGAAATCTAGAGTAGTTGGGATAAAAAATTTCTCCCCTCATCCATGGAGAAAATCGACCTTGAAGAGAGAAGATAAGAAGATGAGTAAAATTTTATTTTTGATTTTCTTTCTTCATCGATGAGGGGACGAAATTTCTAACCATGTAAATATATTATTTAATTATTAATATTAATATTTAATATCTTCCATTCAAAATTAATTAAAATTTTAAATTATTTTATTATTATTATTAATTATAATTTGTTAACTTTTTACTATTTTACCTTTGACTTTGACTTTTTACTATTTAAATTATATACTTTAGATATATTTCTTTTATATTCAACATATACATTAACATATTTCCTCTTCTATAACTCATTTAACTCTCCAAATTATTTATTTAATTATATTTTAATAAAAATTTGGGTGTTACAAAAAGCGTTTCGTGACTGTGACACCATCATTTCTCGCCTGAAGGCGTAAGGCAATGTTAAACCAATAAAAAAACAAATTTCCTGAAATAGACATTATATAAGGTGACCTGTAATTCATATTTATAATATTCCACTTTTTTCATGTTTTTTCCATTCATATCCAAAATTCATTTTCATTCACATTATAAATGTGGCCAACTTCTTTATTTTATTGCGTAACTAGCACTTCTTATATATTTTACATATCATCATTAGTAGCCATTCTTTAATGGCTTAACATGCCATCATATATTCAAATTATGGATTGTTACTTCAAACAATGCTTATCACACACAAATATCAATATACAAGTAACATGACACATTCATCTATATGCAATGTGTTATGTTTAAAATAATGCAATTAATAAATTGGTTACCAAAGTATGCACTAACCTCACAATTGACAAAATGTAATCCAAATCTCCACCCAACACCAAGTTCAATCATTGCCCTTCACCAGTTTGATATGGCAATTTGGCTTCACTCACCTCCTAATAAAATGTGAGTGTAAATAATTCATCAGAACCACATTTATATATACTTTAACTCTAATAAAACTAAATTTACCACATTTCCCTCAAATTTTCAATTTTTACCTTAATGCACTTTAATTTTGAGCAACCATTCTAACCACTTCCAAATCATATTTTAAGTTTAATTATGTCTTTAAAACCATATTCTAACACATTTTAAGCAATTAAATTCAATTTGCATTCATGCTTTACAAATTTTCCATCAAAACCCTAAATTCACCTCTTCTTCACCCAAACTTCAACCATACCTAAACAAAACCCATCAACTAACCTTAAAATCATTGTCTACACATCTAAATAACATCATCCAACACCATTTAAACAATTATCCAATCCTTTTCCAAAATTTCAATTTTCACATATTTGAAAATTCCAAGGAACTTCATAAATTTAAAAAGAAAACTTACTAATTAGTTGAGATTGCCCCAAAACTTCCTTCAATCCTTGAAAATCCTTATAGAATTTGATGTATGAAAGAAGAAATTTCCTCCTTGGATTCAATGGTGAAATTGGACTTGAGAAGAAGAGGAATAATAGATGATGGTGAGTTTTGTTTTGTTTTTTTTCTTTTTTTCTTAACCATTATATATATATAATAATTATTTAATAAATTAATTAATTAATCAAAAATTCTAATTTTCCTCTTCCACCAAATAATCTTTTTAATTTTAAATTATTTTATTATATTTTTTAAACTTTTTTACTTTTTACCATTTTACTATTTTTACTATTTAACCTTTGACCTTTTAATTTCTTAATAACATTTATATATTATGCATATTTAGAATATATTTTTAGCATATATTTCAAATATAAATTATATATTTCTCACCTTCCAACACTTCACTTAACCCTCCAAATTATTCATTTAATTATATTTTAGTAAATTACGGTCGTTACATTTTTCCTTGAATCTTCTCCCAACCAAAAACTTATTTAAGGTGGCGACTCTACAATTAATTATTTTCAAATAAATTCCACCTCCTTTTTTCGCAATAAATAGAGTGTAAAATATTTTCTCAAAATAGAAAATCAATTTTCAAACTTGTGCTTACCAAACTACATAGAAACCGTACACAACGATTGTAAACCCTTAATTTTTTACCAAGTCCAATCCAAAAATTTTAAAACTGTTTGAAATAATTTTTGAGGTATACATCATTTATTTTAATATTTATTATTTGTTTTGATAATATAATATTTATTTTACGTATTATTTATTATTTATTTATTTTAATATAATATTTATTTTACTTCTTACTTCTTATTTATTTATTTTATTATTTATTAATTATATTTATTTTTAAATAGCCAATTAGCCATAGGTTTTACCTATGAACCTACGGCAAAATTGTGCCCTAGCCCAGCGTGCCCTCGCCAGCCCACAGTAGCATGCCGATCCTCACATGCCAGTCTCACCCAGCAACCCACGCACGCTGTTAATTTCTGCCCAAACCTTATTTTACTCGGTTTTACTTTTATTTCCTTAACATTTTTTAATTTTCTTAACATACTAGGTTTTTTCTTTTAATTACCCATGAATACCACATTAAAACACACACAAGAAAAAAGAGGGAATGGACTCAAGAATTATTCAGGCTCTTCTTAGCAATTTACTCAGAACATTGGACTTGTGAATGAATGAGCAATAGGTACCAAGTAACAAACAATCATCCAGCAATAACCAAAGATGTTGATTAAACAAGCAATCCATAAAAAGGCAGCACACACTATCTTTGTTATTGTTCAACTAGAATTAAAATTGTGGTGGAACCAACAACAGAGGTTTGAGTTTTTATTAACTTGTTCATATTTACAGTAGCCTCATTATTCAGTTTGGTCAATTGTTTAATAATATAATAGATGGGTTTTTATTTAAGCACATTGATCAATTTTTTTTATTTATCATCTAGTCTCTATTTAAATCCCTAAAAATTATTTTTCAAAACCCTAATATCCTAATAGTCATTAAACTAATTTTTTAACTCTAAGACCCTAATTGCATTTTTCTAATACCACAAAACAATAATCTATTTTCTCAAAACCCTAATCAATTCTATTTTTCTAAAATTCACAGTAGCCTATTCTTTCCAAATACCTAATCTTTAATCCTATTTTCGTAAGCTTCAATTTTCTTTACATAAATCCAAAACCCTATTTTCTAAATCTCAAACCTTAAAATTTTAATTTTCAACACCAGAACTAGTTTTTAAAATTTTCTAAGGCGCTACTCCCTTGACCGCCGACCTTGTAATCCTATTTTCATAAGCGGGACCACCGTATGGGCTCATCGAAGGGGTCAATATTTATTTATGTGTTATAAGTCTTTGTGTTTAACTTTCTTTATTTTAAATCCTAATTTAGTTATTAAAATTCTAAAAACCTTAATTTAAGATGTAAATCCAAGATTTATATATTTATTGCTTTATTTAATTTTATATTTGATTATGTTATTTATTATATGTTATTATTATTGATTTATTTAATTTTGATGTTTGGTTTATTTAATTTGTCATGGATGAATATTTTTTAATTATAATTTATTTATTAAAATTGTAAGAGGTATGCTTCCATTATTGGGTACCTCATTAATTAATTTTCATGCAATTTAAATTATTTTTATATTTTGGGATTAACGTAAAAAGATACGTTTCCACCTTTTGGTGGATGTCCTATTTAGTTTTAGACATTGGACGATGTAAGGATATGTTTTCATCCTCGGATGGGTGTCCATTTATTTATTTTGTTTGAATATTGCTTTGATTTTAATATAATGATGCTTTATTTTAATTATTGCATGTAATATGGATAATATATTTTGTATTTAAGAATTTTATAATATTAATACCTGAAAAGGAGGCCGGTTCCAATGAACCGGGAGTTGTGGGGGTGCTGGGCCATTTCTCACCTTCCCCACACGTACCTAACTTTTCGAACCCATTAGGGGGTTGGGGATTTCTTAGGAATTGAGTCATCTATCCCTTTCTTTTCTCAGCCCGTACGGTTGGCAACTCAATTTTCTCTGGGTTTAGGCCCGTGTTCTCTACGGCCTTGAGCCTAACAGTACCAAAGTCGCAAGAACCATTTCACCGGGAGTGGGGCTAAAATCCCCACTCACAATGATGTTATGTAGAAACTTCTCTTTCTTTCTTCTTCTATCTTTCCACGTTCATCACCATCTTTACCACCAAAACTCCTTCATTCTTCCTTCCTTGCAAGACTTTGATTAAAACCTAAGAGAAAATAATATCTAGTTATAAGTTTTTAGAAGATTAAGCTGAAAAAGTTGAGATTATCAATAAGTGATTAGAGAAAAAAAAAGAGTTTGAAGAGGTATTTGCTTATGTATTTTTGATTTGCAACAATCTAAATTTCTATGAATTTATTGTTTAAAATGATTGATTGAGTTGTCTCGATGAGTTTTTTACTGAAAAATATTTGATATATGCTCTTTCTATGTTAAAGAAACAAGTTTTGATCCATTGATAAAATTATTTGGATATATGGAATTTAAGTTGATAAGTGTTCGAAATACAGAGTTTTGATAGACATCACCAGTGACACGACCATGTCACTGGGCGTGTCAACGATGATGTATTTCAACATTGAAGACACAACCAGTAACACGCCCGTGTCATTGGCCATGTCATAACTGCTGTGATAAAAGATAAATGACACAGCCAGTGACACACCCGTGTCAATGGGCGTGTCGTAGCTACTATAATGCAACTTAAATGACAAGGTCAGAGACATGCCCATATTGTTGGACGTGTCAAAATTTCTTTGAGAATGTGCTCATGAACGGTCAATGAGACGCCCATGTCACTGGGCGTGTCACTTGAAGAAATTGCTCCAAATAACTTTTTGCTTTGTTTTTCATTTGTAATTCTAGTTGTAACGATTCTCAAAGTGTAAAGGATTTTGTTTTAAAGTTAACCCTAACAAGTAATATAATAGATTTATTTGAATATATGATAAAACATGTGTGATACTAAGTGTTGGTCAAAGAACTATTTCATTGAAGTGTTGTGCATAATTTAATGTTAATTAATAACTATTGAATTGCCTAAATCATACTAATTTTAGATCTAGCTTGGGATTGAATGGCTAGCCAAAGGGAGGATATCCAAAGTGATAGTGGGCACTCTATGCCATCAATAGACACTCAGTGTCATCATACTGAGTGGACATTCGTGCCATAGTGGGCCATTGGCTAAAATTTTATACAGTGGGCATTAAATTGCCAATAGTGACCTGTTATCCAAATCTATAATATGAGTTCAGTGTGTATGGGCATAATTAAAGAAGTTATCCACTTTGAAAATAATGTGTTATATCATTATTGTTAAATTAATCAATTTGGCATTTAATTACAATGGATTTATTACTTTCTTTATTTAATGTTTTGAAAGCAATACTTTTCATTATTTCTAAACTATTTAATGTTTAGATCTCTTTCCTTTAATTTTTCTTGCATATTGTGAATACATAAGCACCACTAATCTATGCTTAGTGTGTTAGAACTATTTTCTGATACGCATATCAAACAAGAAGAGTTCAGACTGCGAAGTGAGAGATTTATGCTCCTAGTCAACTGCATCATAAAGGTTCAATAACAATATTGTAAATATTGTGTTTTTTATAGTTCACATGGCAATACCTTATACTTTTGTATGACAGTTGTACAAGTTTGAGAGTAGTTTGAGAATTTTATTAATGTAAGTTATCAACAGGAGTTCTTTATAATTTAACAGATAAATGTTTGTAATATGGGATTGGTTGTAGTAGTTATGTTGAAATCTTAACAACTGCATTAATAGTTAGAAGTATTTTGTCTTTATTTCTTTAATACATACATAGACACGTATGTAGAACAAGTGTGAATGTTAGGTGACATCTCCTATGTAGTTAAGTGTATACGCTACATAAGGGGTGTTACATATAGTGGTATTAGAGCAGGTTTAAGTGGTCCTCAATTAGTGGGTTAAAAGAAAAGAGAAGTAGAACTGTCATTGCCATGTGAACTATATAATTCAATAAATGTTTGATGCAGTTGATTTTTAATGTTTAAAGGTATAAGATGGCCTCTGAATCCCATCAAGGTGCCAAGGAACAAGTTGCGTCCTCACACAGTCAAGCTAGAGTGGGGAATCAGCAGCCATCGGAACCTTTTTGCAAAATAAATTCCATTAGATCCCCAATTTGTGAGAAATATGGGGGATGTTCTTAGGCAAATTGTAAGAGTTGCTCCTCCTGCACAACCTCCACTACCAGTGCTCCAAATGTAATATCCCAAAATGTGCTCTATAAGTATTGAGGTAATTGTTGTTTGATTTGAATTAAATGTATATGTGTTATGGGAAAGGAAAGAGTGTATAGAGAGAAGTGTATATGTTGTTTATATGATAATATATATAACATATATGCAAGTCAAAAGAGTGGTCAAGGGAAGAAGATATTTATTTATTTATTTGTGAAATTACTAAAAGAGGGCAAGTGCTTTAAAGGAAATCAAAACAAATTGTATAAGGGTGTTTAGGTAATTGCTCATGTTGAGATACTTGGTGGAGATTTAAAGAGGAGTTGACTTTGTTTCTTCATTGTTCTTTTCTTCTTTTCTTTTTGTTGTGGCCGGCTCCTCCATAGACAAGGGAAAGCAAGTGAGCAAGAGAGGATTTTGATGTTCTAAGCTCAAATTGAAGGAAGATCTAAGTGATCAAGTTGATGATTCAAGAAGTTTTATAACTTTGGTAAGTCTTCTTTTGATATCTTTGCTTAATTGAAGTTGTGTTGTGAAATTGATAGATGATTTAAGAGTGTGTTGTTTGATTGTGATATGTTTAAGAGTGTTTGATTAGATTGATTATGGATTTAAAGGATGGATTGAAGAAAAGAGTAAGTTGGTTGGAAGAGATGGTGTTGTATTTGTGTTTAGGGTTTGGTGATGATATTTGTGATTTGTGTTTGTTATAGATGTGGAGTTGTTTTGGTGTTTTTGTAAGTTTAAGATGGTTTTTGGGTATGTTTTGTTAAGTTTGTTTGAAGTGGATGTTGGTGAAAAGAAGTATTTTGATGGGTGTTTTGTGGTTTTGGCCGGAATATGAGTTTTTGGCCTGACACGCCCGGGAGCACGTCCAGAGTTTTAGGCGTGTCAATTGTGTTGGAGGCAGTAGGTTTGACACGACCAGTGACACGCCCGTGTTATTGAGCGTGTCATAGCTACTATGAGATTGGAGAGTTTACACGGCCATGAGCACGCTCACGTTGTTGGACGTGTTGATATTTTTTTTAGAGAGGCAGAATGTATTACACGCCCAGTGACACGCCCGTGGTTCTGAGCGTGTAAAAGCTTCTGTGTTGTGGAGTTAGGGCACGGTCAGGGACACGCCCGTGTGGTTGAGCGTGTCATGTTTAGGGTTTGCCCTAGTTAACTCTTAATTTGATTATCTCATGTGTATCCCTAAGCAAGTGTATGTTATTATTTTTGGATTAGGTCTTGAAGAAAGTGAGTTATCATTGATCTAAGAAGTAAAAGAATCTTGGAAAGGAAGTGTTTAGAGTTGTGTGAATTGGTATTGAGGTAAGTACAAACCTTGCATTGTTGCATACATTCACTTGATATGACATTATTGTTATATACGAATAATGTTATGTTTTGCACATTGTCAATCTTGTGAAATGTACTATATGTATAATGTGAAATGAGATAATTGAGACATGTATGCATATATGATTATGTTCAATGTAATTGATTATGAATATGTGAAAGATGATGTATTATATTGTGAATTGAGACATGATGATTCAAATGTGATGAGAAGCCATTGTGAGTGGCTATGGTTATACAAATGAAAGTGTTGAGGCATGATTGCCTATTTGATATTGAGATACAAATTGAGAAAGAGAATAATGATATAATTGTATGTTTAATATGTTATTCAGTTTCAGAGTTCTGGATTTGGGTGGCATGCCTATGAAATTATGAATAGTAACAGTCTTGCCGGGTTGAGGATCTCTTCAATTTGAGTTGAATTGAGGTCCAAGAGACTGGGTCTGTTACATTATGAGAATTGTGATTATGAGATATATGATTGGTAACAGTCTTGCCGGGTTGAGGATCTCTTCGATTTGTTGAGTTGATGGTCCAAGAGACTGGGTCTGTTACACTATCCATGGATAGAGACATATATATGTTGCCTACGGGCTTGATTATTGTGATTATGAACCAAAGCAGTAACTCTGAATTCTGAATATCGTATTAAACACTTGTTGGGCCCATAGGTGTCTTTGTCATGTTGATGTTATGAATGATGAAATAATGTAATATTCATGAAATATTGTATATTGAGTAAGATCTTTATTGTTTGATTGTATATCATTGTTATTGATTAAGCATAATAACATTATGGTTTGTACTACTAAGTTGTTGGCTCAGCGCGATTATGATTCATCGCGCAGGTGATAGAGGTGATAGAGTTGAGACGGATAATTCCTCTAGACCTAGTTGAGGTTGTTTTGATTGTGAAGAGTTGGATTAAAGCTTAAAGATCAGAGAGTCAAGCTGCCAATCATGTATATATTTCATATTTTGTAATTATTGAGGTTTAATGTATTTATATTTGTAAGTTTTGGATGTAACTTCCGTTGCGTAATAAACAAACATTTTTATCTATTGTGTCTTATGATTTTCATTTCTCTTATTTGGTATTTCTTAAATTTTTAGTTTTACTTTAAAGATGATTTGTGTATTTGTAAAGTGTGTCATTTCTATATTCAGTATACGTATAATACGATCGTATAAGCATGCTTTGTACGTATACGGGATATAGGGGTGTTACATTTGTTTTGGTATCAGAGCCTAGGTTTGAGATTCTCAACCTAGGTAAAATTGTAAGAAAAAGAATATTTTGACTTTAAAAGTTAGCTTTTGAATAACATACATGTTTGGTATTGGCAGTCTCTGATCTTTAATAAGATGTATTCTGCTGTGTTTACAGATATAGGTTGTGATGGATTCTCATTTACGTCAGTCAGTAGAGGGGAGTGCGGAGAGTGTAGCTCCTGATGAGGTTAGAGAGGGGGCTAGAGTGGTTAGTGCTGGAGAGGTACCTGCTTCTGTGTCGGGGAGACCAGCTGGTGAGGAGGTTCCGCCAGTTTGGCTTAGGCATGTGGTTGAGTTATTGAGGCAAGCACCAGTGCAACCACCGCCACCACCCCCACAGCCTTTGGTATCAGTGAGACAGTATGATAAATTAAGGAAGTATGGAGCAGAAGATTTTTTAGGTACTATTGACCCCAGCTGTAGCTGAGTAGTGGCTAGATAAAGTACATAGAATATTTATTCAGTTGCAAGCCACTCCAGAAGAAAAATTTGATTATGCAAGATCATTGTTACAGAAGGACGCATATAACTGGTGGAAGACAGTGCCCCATGCTATGGATGATCCACCTACCTTGTCCTATGCTGATTTTCTAAGAGAGTTTGAATTGAAGTATACTCCAAGGGAGTATAAAGATGTGAAGAAGATGGAGTTTCTGACCTTGAGGCAAGATCACCGGTCTGTGACAAAAGTATGAGTTAGAATTTATCCGGTTGAGCCACTACGCCGGGGGAATTATTTCTGACGAGATTGATAGGTGTAGAAGGTTTGAGGAGGGATTGAGACCCTCAATTATGTGTCTTGTGGCTGGTTCTAGATACCAAGACTTTTCCCAACTGGTTGCAGCAGCTAGGAGTGTAGAAAGAGCTCAGAATATTGCAGCAGCTGCTTCTGAGGAAGAGATCAGGGTTAGTAGACCCCAGTTTGAGGCAGGGTCTTCTTCTGTGAAGAGAGGTAGGGGAAGTTTTGTTTCTAGAATCAGTCGGAGTTAGAGACAGGCTGGTAGGTCGGTTCAGTTTCAGAGACATAGATCGAGACCTACAGCTTCAGTAGCGAGTGCTCCTACTCCGGTAGTTCAGAGATCCGCTCCACTTGTGTGTGCTAAGTGTGGTGGAACACATAGGGGTACTTGTTGGAGGAATAGTGGACCAGCTGTGTGCTTTAGATGTGGATCTCTTGATCATTTTATTAGAGAGTGTCCAGAGATGCGAGAACAGAGGTCAGCAGATTCTGTAGTTTCTCGAACTAGTGTCAAAGGTGGTCGAGGGGGCAGAAGTTTTAGCAGAGGGGGTAGACCTGGGTATAGTCAGAGAGGATCTTCATCCAGGGATACTAGACCAGATGAGGCTGGGCTTTCTCAACGAGTTTATGTTATGCAAAGACAGCCAGATGCTTCGGCAGTCATAGCTTGTACTTTCTCTTTATTTGGTATTTCAGTACTTGCTTTGATTGATCCAGGATCTACACATTCATATATTAGTGTATCTGTTTTACCTGTGTCTGAATTACATGCTGAATCCCTAGGATTTGATGTATTGGTGACAAATCCTTTAGGGCATAGTGTGATTGTTAGTAAGGTGCACCGAGACAGTGCAGTAGTGGTGCAAGGTGAGGAGTTCCTTGGAGATTTAATTGAAATGCCTTTTAAGGAATATGATTTAATCTTAGGCATGGACTGGTTATCTAGACATGGAGCTGTGGTAGATTGTCAAAAGAAACTTGTTACTTTGAGAACTGGTGATGGTAGAGAGGTGATAGTATCTAGTGAGCAGGGACAGCTAGCATCCTTGTTTGTTTCAGCTGTTGCAGCTAGGAGGTTGATTAGAAAAGGGTGTGATGCTTATCTTGCTCATGTGGTGGATACTAGAGTAAGGGGTTCTCAAATTGATAGTATACCCACCGTTGCAGAGTTCCCAGATGTGTTTCCAGAAGAGTTGCCAGGGTTACCTCCTGAGAGAGAGGTGGAGTTTGGTATTGAATTATTGCCTGGTACCACTCCTATCTCTATTGCTCCTTATAGAATGGCACCTACTGAACTGAGAGAATTGAAGGTGCAGTTGCAGGACTTGTTGGATAAAGGGTTTGTTCGCCCTAGTGTTTCACTGTGGGGAGCTCCTGTTTTGTTTGTGAAGAAGAAGGATGGTACTATGAGATTGTGTATCGATTATAGGCAATTAAACAAGGTGACTATTAAAAATAAATATCCTTTGCCTAGAATTGATGATCTCTTTGATCAATTAAAGGGTGCAGCAGTGTTTTCCAAAATTGATTTGAGATCAGGGTACCATCAGTTAAGAGTCAAAACTGAAGATGTACGTAAGACAGCCTTTCGTACAAGGTATGGGCATTATGAGTTTCTAGTTATGCCTTTTGGTTTGACGAATGCACCTGCAGTTTTTATGGATTTGATGAATAGGGTGTTTAGGCCCTATTTGGATCAATTTGTGGTGGTCTTCATCGATGATATTTTGGTGTATTCGCGTGATGAGGAGGAGCATGACAAGCATCTGCGAATTGTGTTGCAAATTTTGAGAGAGAAGCAATTGTTTGCTAAACTATCGAAATGTGAATTTTGGCTTGACCAAGTGACTTTTCTTGGTCATATAGTTTCAGCGAAGGGTATTAGAGTTGATCCGAGTAAGGTCAAAGCTATTTTGAATTGGAGTCCACCAAAGTCTGTGACTGAAGTTAGAAGTTTTCTGGGTTTGGCAGGATATTACCGATGGTTTGTGAAAGGATTTTCTTTGATAGCTACTCCACTTACCAGATTACTTCGAAAGGGAGTTAGATTTGTGTGGACGGATCAGTGTCAAGCTAGCTTCGAGCAGTTGAAAGAGATGTTGACTCAAGCGCCTGTTCTAACTTTACCTGTGGAAGATAAACCATTTGTGATATATAGTGATGCTTCACATAGTGGTTTGGGTTGTGTGCTGATGCAAGAAGGTAAAGTTATAGCTTATGCTTCTCGACAGTTGAAACCGCATGAGCTCAATTATCCGACCCATGATTTGGAGTTAGCAGCCATAGTGTTTGCTTTGAAGATTTGGCGACATTATTTATATGGGGAGAAATGTTTTATTTATACGGATCATAAAAGTTTGAAATATTTGGGGGTTCAGAGAGAGCTCAATCTTCGGTAGAGACGATGGTTGGAGTTGATCAAAGACTACGACTGTTTGATTGATTATCATCCTGGTAAAGCAAATGTTGTTGCTGATGCCTTGAGTAGGAAGTCTTTAGCAAGTTTGACTGTTTATTCGCTCTCGTTGCTTGTTGAGTTGAGAACATTGCATGTTAGCTTTGTATCTTGTGATGATGGTGCATTGTTGGCATAGTTGCAATTGAAACCAGTATTGTTAAATCAGATTAAAGAGGCTCAATTGGCTGATGAGAAGATTCAAAAGATTGTTTCAGATTGCCAGAATGGAAAGAGTCGAGATTTTATTGTGAGAATTGATGGGAGTCTTTGGTTTTAAAATAGATTGTGTGTACCTGATGACGCTAATTTGAGAAGGATCATTTTAGAAGAAGCACATCAATCAGTATTTGCTATGCATCCGGGCAATACAAAGATGTATCATGATTTGAAGCAGAATTACTGGTGGTCTGGTTTAAAGAGAGACATTGCAGATTTTGTGTCCAAATGTCTCACATGTCAGAGGGTAAAAGCGGAGCATCAAGTTCCAACAGGGTTACTTCAACCGTTATCAGTGCCTGAATGGAAATGGGATAGAGTAACCATGGATTTTGTATCTGGTTTACCATTGACACAAAGGAAGCATGATGCTATTTGGGTGATTGTTGACAGGTTGACTAAGACAGCTCATTTTCTTCCGGTTCGGATGGATTATTCTATGGAAAGGTTAGCTGAGCTGTATATCTATGAGATTGTAAAGTTGCATGGTATCCCAATTTCTGTAGTGTCTGATCGAGATCCCCGATTTACTTCAAGGTTTTGGAAGAGTTTACATGATGCTTTGGGTTCTTGATTACATTTCAGCACTGCTTTTCATCCGCAGACAGATGGGCAGTCAGAGAGAGTGATACAGATTATTGAGGACATGTTGAGTGTGAACCTCGGTTTCCGCCCGAAAAGGATTCGGATGGACGTTCACTCGTTGTCAGGAGTCGCCACTCAGTTTATTTTGTTCGAAGGGAAAAACTAAGAAAACCCTTGTTTGACTCCAATAATGCATCCAATGTAAAGGCTTCTAGTCTGCGAACCCAAGGAGGATTCGGGGACTATGTCATGCATTTGACTAACTTGACAATAAAAAGAAGTAAATATAAAAAGGATGAAGAAAAGAAAAAGGACTGATTGTTGGTAAGTTGTGGACTTGCTATTTGGGGTGAATCCCAAATATGCCTACATACTCCCGTTTGAATGGGAGATCAAAGCCCATGTAGTTCGGGAAAGCCTATTTAAAGGCGATGAAAATTATGCTTCATGCATGTGTGTGTGTATGCTTCGTGCATTTGTCGGGCTTTTTGCCAAATTGGTGAGATTTAGCACTTAGTGCTAAATGGTGAAATTTAGGTACTTTGTACCAAAAAGATGCAAATTTTAGGCCTTTGGCCTGCATTGCCGGGCATTTTGCCAAATTTGTGAGATTTAGCACTTAGTGCTAAATGGTGAAATTTAGGTACTTTGTACCAAAAGAATGCAATATGGCTTCATGCCAAAAGATTGATTGATTGTGAAATTTAGGTACTTCGTACCAAAGTGAGACAATTTAGGCTTCGTGCCAAAAGGTTGATTTTTACTGTGAAATTTAGGTACTTTGTACCAAAAGGATGCGATTTAGGCTCCATGACAAAAAGATTGATTGATTCATGGCTTAATGCCGAAATGTTGATTGATTTGTCCATTAGGCCATTAGACCTAAAAGGATTAGGTCTTTGACCGAAAGAAATTAAGAAGAAGATGGAATGCTTATGACATGCTTAAATTGACAAATGATGAATTAGGATATTACCTTGCTTAGGATTTTTCCACTTCGAAGTTCCAGATCTCATTTTCTTGTACCTTGGATTATGATTCTTGATTATGGATTAAATTCGTCAGCATGAGGCCCGGAGTCTCCAAAAGCCAACCTCTTTTTCTGAACACCTGAAGGCAATTTATAGGCAAAATCGGGCTGGACGGCGGCCCGACCACCGTCCACGGCGGCTGAGCCGCTGGAGTCACGGCAGCCGAGCCGCCGGTCACGGCGGCTGAGCCGTTGGGGTCACGGCGGCTGGGCTACCGGTTTCGTCCGATTTTCGCTGATTTTTCGGGAGCTAGAGACCTCCAAAAATTATTCCAGGACCATATCCGTGATCCTTACGTCGTCCCGGACATTTCAAGTACCATATCGATATATTTCTGGTGAACTTTACCCCGGACCTTCAGTCCGGCTCGGTTGTCTGCAGTCTGAGAAAATTGGCTTTCCGAGCCTCAAAATTCGAGTGTTCACAATTGCCCCCCAGTGGGGTCCATAAAAATGATTTATGGAGCCCAGTGGTCTTCTGAAGAGCGAATTTTGAGCGAGGGGTAAAAGACCTGCCTTTTGGCATTTCTGGATTGCTTGCAACATTTCTGATTTTTCTGTATCTGCACTTTTGTTAAGCACAAACAGTACATATGTATGCATGATGTCCCCTTCTATTTTTCAAAAAGGCTTTTTTTTTTACAACCGTTATATGCACAACTGGACCAAGAGTCTCCATAAGGTTGAAAGGATCAATATGAAAAGATATGGATTGAAAGTTGTTGCTATTCTTAGAGAGATATTGGTGGATTGGATTCCTTGCACGCTTGTACCAAATTTTGGGTTCCGCAAGCTCACGTCTTCAGGTTTGGTGTCCGGATGGACGAGATGTGTCCTCTTTTTGAGGAATTCTGCTCAATCATTGGATGTGACTCAAATGCCCCCCTTGTAAGGCATGAGGTTCAAATTGGCTATGTGGGGCTTTTCAGAGGCTTTTCAACTTTACAAGGCCTCAAGCTCAAGCCATCAGTAATTATTTCTAGTAAAGAACTTAGAAATAATCCTCTAGGAAGTCCAACTCCATTGGGGGAGGAACTTGAATTTTTCTGAAGTTGCCCCCAAATTATTACCGGAGTTACTCGAGCTGTTCTTCAAACTTAAGTTAGGGACCATCAGATGATCAGGCCCTTTTGCAGAGCCTTCCCTTGTTCAGACTACTTCAGAGTATAGGACCTGGTTTATAGCTGAAGTTTGACCAATTGAAAAGCCAAGGAGGCATGCATTGCTGCAGGAGCTGGAGGGAGAGGAGGTAGTTCCTCTTAATGAGGGGGAGACAGATGCTGCAGAGAGTTCCGGAACTAAGGAAGATACCGAAGACTCTGCCCCACGTAGGAGACGCAGGATTTAGACTCTAAGGTTGACTTTTTTTTTTGACATTTTGGACTTATGGTTTGACACTTTTGATGGGTTTGATATTTCATGGAATGAATGACTCTTTTTTGGAATGAATGAACCTTCTTAGGATGAATGACCCTTTTTGTTTGCTTTCCAAGCATTATCTACTTTATTTACTTGCCCTAATTTTTGCCTAAGTCGTCCTTTCGGATTTTCAACTTAGCGAGCTCTTACCCATTCTTGTCTAAGCCGCCCTTTGCGGGTTTTCGACTTAGCGGGCCCCACTATTGCCTAAGCCGCCCTTTGTGGCTTTTCGGCTTAGCGGGATTTTTCTTTCTTTTCTTTTTCCTTTTTTTTATGTTGGCAAAAGAAAAATGAACCAATGATTTTTATTAAAATTTAGACCGTGCTCAAAAAGAGCTGCCTACATATCTCGAATTAATTTGCGAGAATCAGGTCTACTGTAGTTCCTTATTGGAATGCATGATCATACATAATATTTCTTCAGTTGATCCAGATTACATGGGTTTGTGAACTCCAGACCATCCAAATCAGACAAGATGACGGCTCCGCCGGAAAGTATTTTCTTTAAAATGTAGGGTCCCGCCCAATGAGGACGGAACTTCCCACGAGGATCTGTAACAGGTGTTATGATCTCTTTCAGGACAAAACAACCTTCTTCCAACTTTCGATCTTTGACCTTTTTATTGAAATGTCTGGCCATTCGCCTCTGATATCCTTGAATCTGATGTAGAGCTTGAAGTCTTTTTTCATCCAAACCCAACAACTGATGATGATAATTGCTGATCCATTCAGCCTCATTTATCTGACTTTCTTGAATTATCCTCGCCGATTGAACTTCCAGTTCAATGGGGAGTACAGCTTCCATTTCGTACACCAGGGAATACGGGGTTGCCCCAGTAGGAGTTCTAATCGATGTTCTATATCCCCACAAGGCCAGTGGTAATTTCTCATGCCAACGCCTATGTTCCTTGATCATTTTTTGTATGATCACCTTTATAGACTTGTTCGCTGCTTCTACAGCTCCATTTGTTTGAGGTCTATAAGGAGAGGACTTATGGTGCTGGACATTCTTATCCTTCAAGAGCTTAGCAAATTCTGCTTGGAAATGAGTTCCATTATCAGTGATAATCTCAAATGGCGTTCCGTACCGACAAAGGATGTTGGTTCGGACAAACTGTGCTGCCTTTTTGGCGTCTAATTCTGCATAGGAAGCTGCTTCAACCCACTTTGTGAAGTAATCCACTGCTACCAAGATAAACTGATGTCCATTTGATGCTTTTGGATGTATTTTGCCAATTATATCTATTCCCCAAGTAGTGAAGGGCCATGGAGAAGTGATTGGATTCAGGGCAACGGGAGGTTGCTTCTGCAGCTTAGCAAATATCTGACACTGATGACATCTTTGCACAAATGCCACACAGTCTGTGTTCATGGTGGACCAATAATATCCCAAATTGGCCTGATGTTACACCAAAGAGTCACTTTGCAGGATTTAAGCTTCAAATTGTACTTGCGAAGTCTAAGGAAGAACTTCTCAAGTGCTTAGACGTGCTCTTCTGGAGATTTTGACTTGACAATCATATCATCAACATACACTTTTACTTCTTTGTAAATCATGTCATGAAAGATTGTCGTTGCCATCCCGTCTATTAGCAAATCGATGTGTGGTAGCGGGAAATCATCCTTGGGACAAGCTTTATTCAGATCTCTGTAGTCAACACACATCCTGACCTTTTCATCTTTCTTTGGGACCGGAACAATGTTTGCTAACCAGGAAAGGTAGGCAATTGGTTCTATGAACTTATTGTCCAGTTGTTTGGCAACCTCCTCTTTAATTTTCAAAGACCATTCTGGCTTCATTCTGCTCAATTTTTGCTTAACCGGCTTTGCATCGGGATATAGCGGAATCTTGTGAACTGCTATGGCTGGGTCTATTCCCGTGACATCACTTGTCTTCCATATGAAGCAGTCAGCATACTTTCTGATGCATTCAAGAACCTGCTCCTTATTCACACAATCACATGCATTGTATGTATGTTCATTTTCTTTGCCAATTATTATCTTTTGATTTATTTCTTTTATTTCATTTATTTCATTTTTGCTAGATAATACTTGGAAAGCAAAAGACACAGGGTAACCAAGAATTTGAAGAGTTTCATTGATAATGGTGGAGTCATTCTCCAAGATTACATTAAATGTGACATTTGGGTTCTCTAAATCTGAAGCTATAGAGGACTCAGAACTAGACTCTGACTTGGTGTTTGACTCAGAATTTGACTCGGTACAAGACTCGGGTTCAAGGTGTGACACTGGACTAGTTTTGTCTACAACAGCTTGTCCCTCCTCGACATACCAGTTCATCAGTGGTCCATCTGTTGTCTTGATCAGCTTTGTGAAGTCCCTTTTGTCTTCGACATTGGTTATCATAGCATCCTCATCAAAGAGACTAGGCTGCATGAAATCTTCCACAGTGATGGCATTGATGGAATGATTGGGCAAGGGGTTAGTGTTAATGTTTGGTTGCCTCCTGAGAGGAATGATGTCACCACTATCCACCAAATCCTGGATGCGGTTTTTCAAAGTCCAGCAAGCATCTGTTCTGTGCCCATTTCCTTGGTGGTACTCACAGTACTCATCGGCCCTGTAATTGGAGGGTAATGGGTTTGGAGGAGGCCTTGGGTCCAAAGGCTTCAAATATTTCCCTTCCACGGCCTTTTTAAACACTAGATGAAGGGGCATTCCAATGTCGGTATATTGCCTTCTTGGCTGATTTCTTTGCCCAAGATTGCCCACACGTAAAGGATTCGCAGGGGCAATATTGGCCACTTCATTAGCAGCTTGGCCTTGTTTTTTATACTTCGAGATAGCTTCTTCATCTACTATCTTACCCAATTGTATCAGATCTTCTACCTTGGTTGCAGTCGCAATGAGCGATTTGAAAGTAGGTAGGTATTGGGTTTGCAGTTGGGCTTGATATGTAGGCCTTAAATTTCTGATTATGATATCAATCTGCTCTTGTTCTGAAGGTCGATTGATCATTTGTGCGGCCTTTGCCCTCCACCTCGTAAGGAACGAGGAGAAGGGTTCATTGTTGTTCTGCTTGGTAGTCTCAAGTTCCCTTCTGGTGACATCCACCTCAATATTATAGTGGTATTGAGAGTTAAATGCATTGCAGATGTCTTCCCAGGTCTTAATCTTGGCATGGTCCAGGCTTACAAACCACTTGAGGGCAGCACCAGTCAAAGATTGTTGGAATAATTGAGCAAAGAGCTCATCATTTAAACCCCAAGGGCTTAATGCCCCCACATACATCTTGAGGTGAGTTTTAGGGCAAGTAGTCCCATCAAATCTGTCCATCCCAGTCATCTTGAATTTTGGAGGCAATCTAGCTTGGGGAAACAAGGATAAAGAATCCATGTCTACCACCTCTTTATGAGTTTTCATGGCAGTGATTGACCTTTCCAGCAATTCAAGTTTTATTTTCAGTTCATCAGTTTCAGTGACATTCTTAGGGGGTGGATCCTCCAAATTGATGACAGGGGTATTCTGAGCAGTCATGGGGGTACTAGTTTGTCCCACAATAGGTTCTTTTCCTAAATTTCCAGAAGTAGTGGCTGTCTTTGGTACCCCTCCCAATTCAGCCAAGATGGCTACCCTCTGGGCGGCTAAAGCTTCATCAATTTTTTCTTGCATCCTAGCTTCAATTTCCTTTGCCTGTCCATCTAACAAGGCCTTGATCTATTCAATTGTAGCCATTTCAGGAATTGGAGTTGTTGGTGAAGTTGGAGTGGTAGAGCTTGTGGGTGATTGCCCAGTTGGAGTTGGTGTAGCTTGTGTGGGTGAAGGCACACGGATAGTGGGTACCTGCACAGGTTAAGAGTAAAGGATCAGGGTAGTGTGTAGGGTAGGAAGAACTCTGGGTCCACTTGTACATATCAAAAGATTTTCCCCAAAACCGTGTTGTTATGTTGCATGAATGCTCCTCATCACATCATAATTCATTTTAATGGAATGTGGCACTATCATTGGGTACATACAACCTAAGGGAAGGTTCTATTGTTATGTGAAAAATAGAGAATCGGCTTATCATAGGGACCCTTGAGTCTTGAGTAAGATATACCTAACCACATGTGAAACAAGGAGTTTCGCGTGGGTCCAACAGTACGATTACTCATGGGCCACTCCAAAAGGATTGGAATGGTTTGCGACAACAGGGAGGACGCTTTGGCTGTCCGCCGGCATAATCAAGGAGACCTACCGGTCAGCGCTACTTGCTATCCAGACTCAGAACTTTGAACAGAAAGAGAAGAAATTCATTTGAAAACAATTTTTTATGCAATGGAGGAAAATGATTCCCCCATATATGCAAGAGAAAAAGATTCTCTGAATGACAAAATAAATGCACAAGTAGTCAAACAATAGATCCATCAAAGGAAAAAGATTCCTTTCTTCAATCTTCAGTCCAATATCCTTAAAGGAAGGATATATATTGCTAAGGTACCCTGCAAAACAAATAAACGTACCCTAAAGAAGGGCAAGTTAGTCAAATAAACAATAGTAGTCTACTAGAGTCCCATAAATTATTTTTTATGGTCCCTAGAAAGATTTCTTTTGTCAACTTTCAATTCCAATATCCTTAAAGAAAGGATAGTCATTGCTAAGGTACCCTGCAAAATAAATAAGAGCACCATAAAGAATGGCAAGTTAGTCAAATAAACAATTGTAGTCCACTAAGATCCCATAAATCATTTTTATGGTCCCCAGTGGAGTCGCCAATTTGTGAACCTCGGTTTCCGCCCAAAAAGGATTCGGATGGACGTTCACTCGTTGTCAGGAGTCGCCACTCAGTTTATTTTGTTCGAAGGGAAAAACTAAGAAAACCCTTGTTTGACTCCAATAATGCATCCAATGTAAAGGCTTCTAGTCTGCGAACCCAAGGAGGATTCGGGGACTATGTCATGCATTTGACTAACTTGACAATAAAAAGAAGTAAATATAAAAAGGATGAAGAAAAGAAAAAGGACTGATTGTTGGTAAGTTGTGGACTTGCTATTTGGGGTGAATCCCAAATATGCCTACATACTCCCGTTTGAATGGGAGATCAAAGCCCATGTAGTTCGGGAAAGCTTATTTAAAGGCGATGAAAATTATGCTTCATGCATGTGTGTGTGTATGCTTCGTGCATTTGTCGGGCTTTTTGCCAAATTGGTGAGATTAAGCACTTAGTGCTAAATGGTGAAATTTAGGTACTTTGTACCAAAAAGATGCAAATTTTAGGCCTTTGGCCTGCATTGTCAGGCATTTTGCCAAATTTGTGAGATTTAGCACTTAGTGCTAAATGGTGAAATTTAGGTACTTTGTACCAAAAGAGTGCAATATGGCTTCATGCCAAAAGATTGATTGATTATGAAATTTAGGTACTTCGTACCAAAGTGAGACAATTTAGGCTTCGTGCCAAAAGGTTGATTTTTACTGTGAAATTTAGGTACTTTGTACCAAAAGGATGCGATTTAGGCTCCATGCCAAAAAGATTGATTGATTCACGGCTTAATGCTGAAATGTTGATTGATTTGTCCATTAGGCCATTAGACCTAAAAGGATTAGGTCTTTGACCGAAAGAAATTAAGAAGAAGATGGAATGCTTATGACATGCTTAAATTGACAAATGATGAATTAGGATATTACCTTGCTTAGGATTTTTCCACTTCGAAGTTCCAGATCTCGTTTTCTTGGACCTTGGATTATGATTCTTGATTATGGATTAAATTCGTCAGCATGAGGCCCGCCGTCCACGGCTGAGCCGCCGAAGTCACGGCGGCTGGGCCGCCGGTTTCGTCCGGTTTTTGCTGATTTTTCGGGAGCTAGAGACCTCCAAAAATTATTCCGGGACCATATCCGTGATCCTTACGTCGTCCCGGACATTTCAAGTACCATATCGATATATTTCCGGTGAACTTTACCGCGGACCTTCAGTCCGGCTCGGTTGTCTGCAGTCTGAGAAAATTGGCTTTCCGAGCCTCAAAATTTGAGTGTTCACATTGAGAAGCTGTGTCATTGATTTCTCTGGAAGTTGGGATAGATTTTTGCCACTTGTGGAATTTGCTTACAATAATAGTCATCAATCCAGCATTGGTATGGCACAATTCGAAGCATTATATGGTAGACGGTGTAGGACACCTCTATGTTGGAATGAACTTGGAGAAGGTAAATTAATTGGTCCTGATTTGATTAAAGAAACTGAAGAGAAAGTGAAAATGATTCGAGATAGGTTGAAAGCAGCTTCAGACCGACAGAAATCTTATTCAGATTTGAAAAGGAGAGACATAGAGTTTGAAGATAAGGTATTTTTGAAAGTATCTCCTTGGAAGAAGATATTGAGGTTTGGTCGGAAAGGGAAATTGAGTCCTCGTTTCATTGGACCGTATGAAGTTTTGGAAAGAGTTGGGCCAGTTGCTTATCGGCTTGCTTTGCCACCTGAGTTGGATAGGATCCATAATGTATTTCATGTTTCTATGTTGAGAAGGTATAGGTCGGATCCATCTCATGTTTTGCCAATTGAATCTATCGAAGTAAGTTCAGATCTGACATTTGAAGAAGAACCAATTGCTATTTTAGCACGTGAAGTGAAAGAATTGAGAAATAAGAAAGTGCCACTTATGAGGATTTTGTGGAAGAATCATGGGAGAGAAGAAGCAACTTGGGAGAGTGAGCAAGCAATGCGAGATCAATATCCTCAGTTGTTTCGAACTTGATGACAGGTAATTTCGAGGACAAAATTTCTTTTTAGAGGGGGAGAATTGTAATATCCCAAAATGTGCTCTAGAAGTATTGAGGTAATTGTTGTTTGATTTGAATTAAATGTATATGTGTTATGGGAAAGGAAAGAGTGTATAGAGAGAAGTGTATATGTTGTTTATATGATAATACATATAACATATATGCAAGTCAAAAGAGTGGTCAAGGGAAGAAGATATTTATTTAGTTATTTGTGAGATTACTAAAAGAGGGCAAGTGCTTTAAAGGAAATCAAAACAAATTGTATAAGGGTGTTTAGGTAATTGCTCATGTTGAGATACTTGGTGGAGATTTAAAGAGGAGTTGACTTTGTTTCTTCATTGTTCTTTTCTTCTTTTCTTTTTGTTGTGGCCGGCTCCTCCATAGACAAGGGAAAGCAAGTGAGCAAGAGAGGATTTTGATGTTCTAAGCTCAAATTGAAGGAAGATCTAAGTGATCAAGTTGATGATTCAAGAAGTTTTATAACTTTGGTAAGTCTTCTTTTGATATCTTTGCTTATTTGAAGTTGTGTTATGAAATTTATAGATGATTTAAGAGTGTGTTGTTTGATTGTGATATGTTTAAGAGTGTTTGATTAGATTGATTATGGATTTAAAGGATGGATTGAAGAAAAGAATAAGTTGGTTGGAAGAGATGGTGTTGTATTTGTGTTTAGGGTTTTGTGATGATATTTGTGATTTGTGTTTGTTATAGATGTGGAGTTGTTTTGGTGTTTTTGTAAGTTTAAGATGGTTTTTGGGTATGTTTTGTTAAGTTTGTTTGAAGTGGATGTTGGTGAAAAGAAGTATTTTGATGGGTGTTTTGTGGTTTTGGCCGGAATCTGAGTTTTTGGCCTGACACGCCTGGGAGCACGTCCAGAGTTTTAGGCGTGTCAATTGTGTTGGAGGCAGTAGGTTTGACACGACCAGTAACACGCCCGTGTTATTGAGCGTGTCATAGCTACTGTGAGATTGGAGAGTTTACACGGCCATGAGCACGCTCACGTTGTTGGACGTGTTGATATTTTTTTTAGAGAGGCAGAATGTATTACACGCCCAGTGACACGACCGTGGTTCTGAGCGTGTAAAAGCTTCTATGTTGTGGAGTTAGGGCACGGTCAGGGACACGCCCGTGTGGTTGAGCGTGTCATGTTTAGGGTTTGCCCTAGTTAACTCTTAATTTGATTATCTCATGTGTATCCCTAAGCAAGTGTATGTTATTATTTTTGGATTAGGTCTTGAAGAAAGTGAGTTATCATTGATCTAAGAAGTAAAAGAATCTTGGAAAGGAAGTGTTTAGAGTTGTGTGAATTAGTATTGAGGTAAGTACAAACCTTGCATTGTTGCATACATTCACTTGATAAGACATTATTGTTATATACGAATAATGTTATGTTTTGCACATTGTCAATCTTGTGAAATGTACTATATGTATAATGTAAAATGAGATAATTGAGACATGTATGCATATATGATTATGTTCAATGTAATTGATTATGAATATGTGAAAGATGATGTATTATATTGTGAATTGAGACATGATGATTCAAATGTGATGAGAAGCCATTGTGAGTGGCTATGGTTATACAAATGAAAGTGTTGAGGCATGATTGCCTATTTGATATTGAGATACAAATTGAGAAAGAGAATAATGATATAATTGTATGTTTAATATGTTATTCAGTTTCAGAGTTCTGGATTTGGGTGGCATGCCTATGAAATTATGAATAGTAACAGTCTTGCCGGGTTGAGGATCTCTTCAATTTGAGTTGAATTGAGGTCCAAGAGACTGGGTCTGTTACATTATGAGAATTGTGATTATGAGATATATAATTGGTAACAGTCTTTGCCGGTTGAGGATCTCCTCGATTTGTTGAGTTGATGGTCCAAGAGACTGGGTCTGTTACACTATCCATGGATAGAGACATATATATATGTTGCCTACGGGCTTGATTATTGTGATTATGAACCAAAGCAGTAACTCTGAATTCTGAATATCGTATTAAACACTTGTTGGGCCCATAGGTGTCTATGTCATGTTGATGTTATGAATGATGAAATAATGTAATATTCATGAAATATTGTATATTGAGTATGATCTTTATTGTTTGATTGTATATCATTGTTATTGATTAAGCATAATAGCATTATGGTTTGTACTACTGAGTTGTTGGCTCAGCGCGATTATGATTCATCGCGCAGGTGATAGAGGTGATAGAGTTGAGACGGATAATTCCTCTAGACCTAGTTGAGGTTGTTTTGATTGTGAAGAGTTAGATTAAAGCTTAAAGATCAGAGAGTCAAGCTGCCAATCATGTATATATTTCATATTTTGTAATTATTGAGGTTTAATGTATTTATATTTGTAAGTTTTGGATGTAACTTCCGTTGCGTAATAAACAAACATTTTTATCTATTGTGTCTTATGATTTTCATTTCTCTTATTTGGTATTTCTTAAATTTTTAGTTTTACTTTAAAGATGATTTGTGTATTTGTAAAGTGTGTCATTTCTATATTCAGTATACGTATAATACAATCGTATAAGCATGCTTTGTACGTATACGGGATATAGGGGTGTTACACCAAAGATTTCCATTGGAGAGAATTATAAAATTGGGAGTAGAAGATTTTAAAGCTCGTGATATTGATGAGTCTTCAATAGTGGAGTATTGGATGGAGAGGATTGTGAGAGTTTTTAATATTTTGCATTTTACTGATGAGGAAAGATTAGAGTGTGTAGTTTCCTTATTACAGGAACAAGCTTATGCCTGGTGGGATGCAAAGCAGAAAGGTGTACCCGCAAGTAGACTTACTTGGGCATTTTTCCAAGAAGAATTTAAAAATGAATATATTAGTAAGATTTATTTAGAAGAGAAGCGTCAGGAGTTTTTGTATCTTAAGCAAATGGTGTGCGTGAGCCTAATGCTATAGCAATACCGCAAGTGCACAGGTCGCCCAAGTAATAAGTAGTGAGTGAGTTATCGTTCCACTGAGGACAAGGTCAAGTACTAGTGCAAATCTTAATTGTTGTTTAGCAAATTAATAGTTTTGTGATGTTCTATAATTAAAGACAATTAAATTAAATAACTGAAAGTAAAGGGTAATTGAGTGTTGTGCAAAAAGGATTGATGGTAATAATACTATCCAGATATTGAACCCCCTAGCCATAATTATATTTATGAACAGCAATTCAGTTAAATCACATATAGAGTTGAATTGGCATTCCTCTAAATTAGACTAAAACCTCTCTTGAGTGAATTAACCCCTAATCACTAAGTAGAATGCTGGAATCTCTTGTCAAACATAATTAAATAGATCTTGCATTAAGAACAAGGAACTATAAACCAAAGGATCTTGTAAGTCTATCTCTAGTACTCCAATCAATCCTCAACCCTTATGAATATTCAATTCATATCAAGCTTTCTCAAGTCAATAATATGAAAATTGCAACCAATCAATAAGCATGCTATCATCAATTGGAAATAAATCATTAAGCATCATAAGAATAAAACAACTCCATCAATTAAAATTATTCAATCCATACAAATAAGCTAGGGTTCATCAATATCTAGATAGAGAATGAGTTAGTTCATGTTCAATACTCTTAATACAACAACAAAACAACAACATTAAATAAAATAAAAGAGACAATAGAAAAACCCCTTGTGAAGATGCCAAGAGTAGGATGACTAGTCTTTCTCCTAGCTCACTTGGGTGTATGATGAAGAGCTCAAGCCCTCTTCAATGGTTGATTCCCCTTTGAAAAATGGAATGGAGCTTTCTCAAGTCACCAACCCTTTCAATGAAGCTTCTTCAACCTTCAAGAGCTTGCCAATGGAGGATGGAAATGGTGGAGAGGCTAGAAAGCGAGGATGAAGGTGAAGAGTCAAGGAGAGTGTCACTCTCTCCTTGCCCAAAATGTCTATGCCCAAGCCTTCTCCTCTCCATGTCCGTTCTTTCTTTCCTCCACTTCTCTTTTTGAATCATTCCAAGCTTAAACCCATACCTTCCAACTCACACCACTCTCTCTTGTCTCCGACATTCTCTTTGTTCAATAATTCTTTCCATCAATTAGGCAAGCTTTTCTTTTCTTTAATATTTCTTTTGGCAAAAGCAAAGTGTTTGTCCCACACTTGTTCCTCAATCCGTGCAAAAGAATTCAAGGTTTTTATAGGTGACATGGCCAAGCCATGAGTGGCTTGGCCGTGTCTCTCATTTCTCTTTGGGACACGGCCAAGCTAGTTGGCCATGTCCATCACTGCCCCTTTTTTCTTTCTTTGTTTTCTTTGTTCTCAAGGAGTGACATGGCCAAGCTTGTGGCCATGTCATGTGACACGGCCACTAGCTTGACCGTTTAACACCCTGATACTCCACATAAGTACTATACATATACCTAGTATACATACAATACATATATAAAGTATAAGAATGTTACTTTTAGTTTCAATTTAAAAATCTTTAGCCAGATTCATAAAATTTAACATTTAATTTAAAACACATTTATAAAAGTCAGTATTCTTATTTATCAAAACTTCATTCATCCTTATGAATATATATTAACTCAAAAATACAATACAACTTAAAATCACACATGTATGCATCACCTTCTAGTTGGTCTCGAGATACACTTACCCTTTTCGTGGCATAACAGCTACACTCCCAGATCATCCGCATAAATACCTGCGCGATTAACTATCCGCGCTAAGGCCGAAAGCTTAGTAGTATAAATAAATATTAAAATATACTTTACAAAAATAATCATACCTCATGTTTTTAGCATTATGTTCTATTGTTCGCTTACCCCGTTTTTCCTTTCTCAATGCATTCTTCATATATTTCCCCTAATCTCATAAAATTATACACATATTTACATAGAACATTCACAATACAATACTTACCATTTCTATCTCATATACATATACATATACATCATTTCAACAAATCACCTTTCCATGGCCTATCCAAACCTTCATAAAAACAATTCTTACAAATTCCATATTCATATACATTGTACGCAACATACTATATTTTCATAAACTCATATCTCAACAAAGCTCCTCAAGCCATATTCACTTTCAATATATCAATACACACATTACGAAATCATACTTCTTAACATTGTATTATTCACAATTCATTAAACATAAATCATATTTTTATCAAAAGCATTCATAGATCTCATTATTCATTCATTTCAACATTTGGATATCACATTGACAACAAAGACAGACTCGGGCCCAACAGACACTAATATGTTATTCAAAGTTCAGAGTTACTGTTTTGGTTCATAATCACAATAATCAAGCCCATAGGCATCATATATCAATAACTCTATCCATGGATAGTGTAACAGACCCAGTCTCTTGGACCATCAACTCGACTAACCTCGAGGAGATCCTCAACCCGGCAAGACTGTTACCAATCATATATCTCATAATCATAATTATCATAGTGTAACAGACCCAGTCTCTTGGACCTCAATTCACTCAAATTGAAGAGATCCTCAACCCGGCAAGACTGTTACCTTTTTCACATTTTCTAGGCATGCCGCCAAATCCAGAACTCTGAAAATTGAATCAACATATTAGACACAAAATCTTTTCATTTTCATTTCATTCTCAATTGAATTATCATAGCCAATAACAATGGCTTAACATCTCATTTGAATCACTATAGCCAATCACAATGGCTTCATATCTCATTTGAATCATCATAGTCATTAACAATGACCTCACATCATATTATATCCCAAATCACATTTCAGTTTCATCATTGATATATGCAACATCAATTACATTACTAAACAAACATATCATGAATCAACCATACCATATAGGCATGCTTCAATCATAACATTAAAGTAATTCATCATCAATGATCTCATGATATTCCACATTATACACAACATGCTATTATTCATATGCATCCTCAATCTACATATAGTACAATACAATTTATGAGATTGACAATGCATAAAACCTAACATTGTTCATATCATATCAACGTTATCATCAAATCATATTGATCAATTCAATTCATCACTCAAGTATACATAATCAAAGACATTGCACATACTTTTTCATTGATCATTATGTCTTCCACATTTCCTATATTATCATTGATATATTCATACATAACAATTTACCTTATTCAAGAACTTAGAATCCTCCATATACATTTGGTTGGATCATTATTGTTTTAAGTGTGTTTAGGTACAAAAGACATTTGAAGATCCAACAATGTTTGAAGACCAAATAACAAACACATTTGCAAACACCCTCAAGGGACACGGCCAAGCTTGTGGCCGTGTCTCTCAATCCAAACATCCAGTAGCAAACACGGTCAAAGGACACGGCCAAGCCAGTGGCCGTGTCTCTCAATCCAATTCAAGCAGTAGCAAACACGGGCAGTGGACACGGCCAAGCCAGTGGCCGTGTCTCTCAATACAACAATCCAGTAGCAGACACGGGCAAGGGACACCGCCGTGTCTCTCCAAAAATCATCCAACACGGCCAAGTTTGCCCTAACTTGGTCGTGTCTCTCATGACTTGGCCGTGTTCTTCAATGAATTAAAGGCCAAACACTTCCAAATTCATCTAACCCAAACCCAACCTCAACATTTCATCATTTACCTCACGATTTTCTCAACTTATCATCACTTAAATATCAATTCAACATCTTTACATACTTCACTCTTTCATTATCTTCATTTTACACACTAATTATACCAAACATAACCTCAATCCACAAGAATTCAAAACAAAAAGATAAGAACTTAGATATATACATTTAATCAATAAAATCAACTCAAAAGGGAGTACTTACTTGAATAGCTTGCTAAATCTTCAATATCCACTTGCAAACATCTTGATATCCTTAATCTTTGGTGTAACTAGAAGCAAAATCATCTTTCTCTTTCAAGCTTCTCTCTCTCTCTCTCTCTCTCTCGTTTACAAAGGAAAAGAAGAAGCAGAGGAAGAAAGAACGTTCTCGTTCTTTCTTTCGTTTCTCTCATATATATATAATAATAATAATAATAATAATAATAATACCTAATATTTCTCAAATAACCTCCACCACACATAATTTTCCAACTTTTGACTTTCTTCTTCTCTTTTCTTTTTGTCCTTATCATCATTTTTATTATTATTAACTTATTATACAAATATATATACACAACTCACTTTCCTACACCATTTTATATCCCATGTATATGTGATGTATATGTATATGTCTTATATATATATTATCTTTATATTTCCCATACATACATATACATTAAATCCAAATGCAACAACATTAACTCCAAAACTCTTAGGGTCTATTCCGGGATATTACAGACCGTGTCATGTGAGTGTGTCACCTTCTGCTTCTTTTCTTTTCTTTCTTGGTTTTGTTCCTTGGGTGAGACACGGCCAGTGGCTTGGCCGTGTCTCTTGGGTGTGTCAGCTACTGTCTTGAAGTTCTTTTGAGGGACACGGCCAAGCTTGCTTTGGCTTGGCCATGTCTTGCTTGATTCATGCACTTTATTCATTGTTTTGGTCATCCAAGGGAGTTTTTGCACTTTAACCTAAAACAAACACTTAAAACAAACTTTAAACAAAAATCAAATGAAACATTAACTAAAAACAAATCAAAATCATATTAAGAACAAGTATAAAATTGATCTCATCAAATACCCCACACTTAATTCCTTGCTTGTCCCCAAGCAAGGTTAAAATCAAAACAAACTAAAGAAGAAAAATTTTGTTAAGTTCAAGAGTTATAAAAATGCATCAAGACTTCCCTATCCCTAAATCTGCAATCAATATGAAATCGAACGAAATCAATACCAATGCAATTAAGTGGCTTTCCATGCATAACCTATGTTGTCACTCCCTCACCAACTCTTAAAAGTGTTTGATCATGGTGGTGTTTACACTCATAACAACCAATGAAAGATTATCGCCATAGGCTTGCTTATCAATCAAATCTCCACCACTTAATTACAATCAAGCATCAATCAAAAGGTCTTTCTTTGGGTTGTAATGGGGCTAAGGTAAAGGCGTGGCATTTAGGAAATGTGAGCTTAATCATTAAGTTCAAGAGCACTTCAAGAATGAAGTAACCTATCATTTGTATGTCTGGATTAATGAATGAGTTAAGAAAATCTTGATTGAAGGAAATTGCAATTATTTATGTCTGACTCTTAAAGTATTTCATCTTATATGTTGGAATTATAGTTAAGGTTGTTTGAGTTTTTAATTTATGCCATGTGAATTTGCTTGAGGACAAGCAAAGTTTTAAGCGTGGGGTAGTTGTTTTATTAGTTTTTGTTATAGATTTGTGTCTTGTTTATTATGATAATTATTGTTTTATTTAGGTATTTTGTGAGTTTTAATATGTTTATTTAGTGTTTTCATTAATTTTAGTAGTTTTAGTTTATTTCAGTGTTTATGTCATTTTTGTCCTAGTTTTTAGTGTGTGTTTATGTTATGTTGGTTAATGTTCAAAGTTTGTTTCAAGTCTTGTTTTAGGTTAAAAAGCCAAGGAACCAAAAAAAAGAAAAATGGATAGTAGCTGACACATGCAGAGGACACGGCAAAGTCACTGGCCGTGTCCCATATCAAGCTAAAGGAAGCCACAAGACACAGAGATGGACACATGCAAGGGACACTGCCAAGTCAGTGGCCGTGTCCCTCCAAAAGAGCTCAAACATGGCCAAGTTGCTTCAACTTGGCCATGTCTCATTCAAATCCAAAGCAAAAGAGGAAGAAAATCAATCGGTAGAAGACAGGCAAGGGACACGGCCAAGTCAGTGGCCGTGTCCCTCCAAAATGATCCAACATGGCCAAGTCACTTCCAACACGGCCGTGTCACTCAACCAAAGAAGAAAAGAAGGAAAGCAAGCAGAAGTGAACACATGCAAGGGACACGTCCAAGTCACTGGCCTTGTCCCTCCGAAGAACTGCAACACGGCCAAGTCTCATCTAACTTGGCCGTGTCTCTCATGAACCAAAGCCGTAGCAGATTTTTAAAGCGAAAAATTTGTATAAAAGAAAAAAGAGAAGCTAGGGTTTAGTTGTTGCGATTTTGAGCTGAGATTGAGCCGTCAAGAGAGTGAACTGAGGGTTTCATTTAGTTTTCTTTCATTTTGATTACACTTTGGATTAAACTAGCTTAGATTAGATTGTTCTAGCCATTGATACATCCTTCTTGCAAGATTTGAACAAGAGATTCTTCAGAAGCTTCAAGGAGTTTGTAATTTGGTTTTGTTCTTGAACTTTATCTCTTTATTTTCATTGGAATTGTATTTATGGATATTATCATGTCTAGATTGATTTCTTTGAATATGAATGAGATGAGTATGTTTGATAGCAATATGAACTAATTTGATCTAGTCTAGCGTTTGTATGTATCTACTATGATTGTATGAATTGGTTATTCTCTTAGCTAATAATTTCTTTAGCCTTGATTGATTGAAATATTGTTAATATATAATTGATTGGCCATCAATTATGTGTTTTAGGTATTAGATGATGGATTGAGAGATGAAGTCTAATGCTGGAACAATTCAATTAGGGACTTAGGTGAATTAGAGATATAACCTATTAAAAAGATTATTTCAATTATAACAAGATTAGTTGAAAGAGGTTTGAATGCGAGAGCTTATTTCCTTGACTTGATTAATTGAGTTGTTTGAGATTTAAACTTCGAAATTAAATTAGTTAAGAGGAATAACCGTTCATACATATAAGTAGTAGAGAAGTGCAAACCCTAGACCTTTCTATCAAGTGAATCAAAACATCAGCTTAATTTACTTTTATTCGTTTTTAAACTTCAATCAATCTTTTTCATTAGTTAACAATTTAAATTTTCTTCATTACTTGTTATTCATAATCTGATAATCAATTAGCCACTTTAGCTTCCTTGTGAGACGACCTTGGGGCGATCACCTTTGCTACAGCTACCTCGTATACTTGCAAGTGACGCTTTGTGGTAGAGTTAATTCGAGCGCAACATCAACCTTCAAGAGCTTGCCAATGGAAGACAGAGATGGCAGAGAGGATAGAAATGGAGGATGAAGGTGAAGAGTCAAGGAGAGTGTCACTCTTTCCTCCTCTTCTCTTTTAAATCATTCCAAGATCAAACCCATACCTTCCAACTCACACCACTCTCTCTTATCTTCCACATTCTCTTTGTTCACTAATTCTTTCCATCAATTAGGCAAGCTTCTCTTTTCTTTAATATTTCTTTTGGCAAAAACAAAGTGTTTGTCCCCCACTTGTTCCTCAATCCGTGCAAAAGAATTCAAGGTTTTTATAGGTGACACGACCAAGCCATGAGTGGCTTGGCCGTGTCTCTCATTTCTCTTTGGGACACCGCCAAGCTAGTTGGCCGTGTCCAAAACTGTCCCTTCTTTCTTTGCTTGTTTTCTTTGTTCTCAAGGAGTGACACGGCCAAGCTTGTGGCCATGTCATGTGACACGACCACTAGCTTGGCCGTGTCATGTGGGTGTGTCACCTTCTGCTTCTTTTCTTTTCTTTCTTGGTTTTGTTCCTTGGGTGAGACACGACCAGTGGCTTGGCCGTGTCTCCTGGGTGTGTCAGCTTCTGTCTTAAAGTTCTTTTGAGGGACACGGCCAAGCTTGCTTTGGCTTGGCCATGTCTTGCTTGATTCATGCTCTTTCTTCATTGTTTTAGTCATCCAAGGGAGTTTTTGCACTTTAACCTAAAACAAACACTTAAAACAAACTTTAAACAAAAATCAAATGAAACATTAACTAAAAGCACATCAAAATCATATTAAAAACAAGTATAAAATTGATCTCATCAGTAAAGGCAATCATTTGTGTCTGAATATGAGAGGTAGTTTGTTCACATTAGCAAATATTTTTCAGAGTTAGTTGCATCTAAGGAAGAGAAGTGTAAGCGGTTTGAATAGCATTTGAACAGTCAGATTCGGGTGTATTTAGTAGCAATGAGGATTAAAGAGTTTTCAACTCTTGTTAATGTGATAGTTGCTATAGAAAATGACATTAAATAAGAGCAGGGAAGAAAACAACAATCAAAGAAGGGATTTTCTAGTGAACAACAACAAGGTGGCCAGAAAAGACAGAGAAATATTCAAGCCCAAACTCAGGTGTTTGTTAGAGGAAGTAGAGCTAGTTTTTAGAAATCTAGAGGTGGTAGGTTTGGAGTGGCTACAGGCTCATCTTTAAGGGTTGTTACTACACCTTGTCAATAATATGGAAAGGGCATTGCAAGTGAAGATTGCTGGTATGAGAAGGGGGCTTATTTGAAATGTGGTTCTTTGGAACATAGAATTAGAGATTGTTCGACAATAAAAGAATTAGAAGTTGTTGAAGGACATAGTTCTATACAAAGGTCTCAGTCAAACCATAGGACATGTAGAGGTGGTTGACCCAGTGTTAGTCAACAGAGAAGATCTAAAACAGTGGATAGACCTCAGACTCGAGGCAGTACTCCAGCTAGGGCTTATGCCATGAAAGCTGTGGAGGACTAGGATGCTCCTGATGTTATAGTTGGTAAATTTTCTTTACTTGGTGTTGATGTGTATGTATTATTAGATCTTGATTCTACACATTCTTATATTTGTACAACTATAGTTTCAGGGAAGAAAATGTATGTTGATAAACTTGATTATGAAATAGAAGTTACAAATCTTTTAGGCCATAGTGTGAAGGTAAATAGAGTTTATCAAAATTGTCCACTTAGAGTTTAGGATATAGAGCTTTCTGCTGATTTGATTGAACTTCCATTCCATGACTTTGATGCAATCTTGGGAATAGATTGGTTGTCCTAACATCAAGCAGTTATGGACTATTGTAGTAAAGTTGTATCTTTTAAGATTTCGGGTTATGGTGAAATTGTAGTTCGAGGAGAAAAATAATTTTAATTCTAGTTTTATTTTTATAGCTAAATCTAGAAGGTTGATTAGGAAGAGATGTGAAGCTTATCTTGCTTATGTTAATGATACATGACATTCAAGCAAGGTTTTAGGAGACATACCTATAGTGAGTGAGTTTTTGGATGTTTTTTCGAAAGAATTACCTAGAATGCCACCAGAGAGGGTGGTAGAATTTGTTATTGATGTAGTTCCAGGTATGGCACCAATTTCTATTCCACCTCATAGAATATCACCTCTGAAATTTAAAGAATTAAAGGTGCAACTCCAAGAATTGCTTGATAAAGAATTCATAAGACCTAGTGTGTCACCCTAGGGCGCACCAGTTTTGTTTGTGAAGAAGAAGGATGGTACCTTAAGATTATGTATAGATTATTGATAGTTGAATAAAGTGACTATTAAGAATAAGTACCTGTTACCTAGAATTGATGACTTATTTGATCAGTTGAGAGGAACAGGTGTTTTCTCTAAAATTAATCTTAAATCTGGTTATTATCAGATGAAAATTAAAGAAGTAAATATTTCAAAGATAGCTTTTAGAACTCGATATGGAAATTATGAATTTTTGGTTACGCCCTTTGGTTTTTTAATGCTCCAGCAGCTTTTATGGACTTGATGAATTGAGTATTTAAACCCTATTTAGACCAGTTTGTAGTTGTTTTCATTGATGATATACTGGTTTATTCCAGAAATAGAGAGGAGCATAATAAGCATTTGCGAATTGTACTAAAGACACTAAGGGAGAATCAATTGTATGCTAAATTATCAAAGTCTAATTTTAGGTTGATGGAAGTGGCGTTTCTAGGTCATGTAATGCCAGCTAATGGTATTCGTATGGATCCAAGTAAGATTAAGACTATCTTGAATTGGCAGCCAACAAAGAATATAACAGAAGTTTGGAGTTTCCTTGGGTTGGCTGGATACTACAGAAGATTTGTGCAAGGGTTTTCGAAGATAGCACTTCCTTTAACTAAGCTCCTTAGAAAAGAAACTAAATTTGAGTGGAATGCTAAGTGTCAAGCTAGTTTTAAACAATTGAAGGCTACATTGATTGAAGCACCTATCTTGACACAATCGACTCCAGGTAAAGACTATGGTATTTATAGAGATGCTTTTCATTAGGGACTTGGTTGTGTATTGTTGCAAAACGGTGAGGAAATTTCTTATGCTTATAGGCAATTAAAATCTCATGAATTGAATTACCCTACACATGATTTGGAGTTAGCTACTATTGTATTTGCTCTTATGATCTGGCAACATTATTTGTATGGTGAAAGGTGTTATATTTTCTTTGATCATAAAAGTTTGAAATACTTGCCAACATAAAAAGAATTAAACTTAAGGCAGAGAAGATGGATGGAATTGATCAAGGATTATGATTGTATCATCGACTATCATCCTGAGAAAGATAATGTGGTAGCCGATGCTTTAAGTTGAAAGACTTTAGCAGGTATGTTTTATATAGAATATTATAGTATTATATATATATATATATTAAATAAACTAAATGATATCAAGTGTTATGTTTACAAAATTAAGGGTTGAACCAACCATTAGGCAAAAAGTGATAGAAGCCCAGAAACAAAATAAAAAATTGTTAGAACTTTTGAAATAACTGCATGAAGGGGAAAAGCTAGGTTATGTTGTGTCAAAAGATGGTAGAGTATATTATAGGGATCAATTGTGTGTACCTTATGTGAAGGAACTAAAGGAGTGTATTCTTGGTGAAGCTCACAATGCTATGTATACTGTACATCCCGAAAGCAATAAGATGTACCAGAATTTGAAATCTCATTATTGGTGGCCTGGTATGAAAAGAAATATTACTGAATATGTGACTCGATGTTTAGTGTGTCAATAAGTCAAAGCAGAATATCAAGTTCTGTAGACCCTTAATTTTTGACCTAGTCTGATCCATTATTTTTTTTATATATAGTCCAAAATAATTTTTGTGTTATTTTAATTAAATAATATTTATTTTAGTATTTATTATTTATAATCTTTAATAAAATAAAAATGGTAAAGTTAATAAAGAAAATAATAATAATAAATAAATAAATAAACAAAAAATAATAAAAAATAATAAATAAAAATAAAAATCGGCGGTGGAAAAATCGGCGACGAATTTTTCGTCACCGAAAGTGGAATTGGCCTAGGCCAATTCGTCAGTAGCAATTTCTTGCGGGCGAAATGGCCTTGGGCCATTTTGTAGCAGGAAATTCCTGCGGCCAAATGGCCTTGGACAATTTTGCCACGGGAAATTCCTACGGCGAATTGTCTGGCCCCCAGCCAATTTCGCACCAACTCTCGCAGTCCTCGCCGATGCTCGCAGTTTTTGCCAGTGAAATTTTCCAACGTAATTTTTTTTGAAACCAAATTCTATTTTGTTTCGGCTTCATTTCCTAATTAATTTTAGTTTCCTTAAACAATTAGAATTAGCCTTATAATTTTTCCTATAGATAACACTTTAAAACTCAGAAAGGGGGGACTTTGATTGATCGGAGAAAAATTGGTGATCGAGAACTGGCCTATTAAACTTGGATTACAGAAAACCATAGCCAGAGAAGATTAGCAACAAGCAAGCAACAAGCAAGCAAGCAACTGATAATTCATCAAAGGTAGCCACACTGCCTTTGTTTTAATTCATCCAGAAGTAAATTTTGGTGGAACCAACTACGCAGGTTTGATCTTTAATCATTGATTATATTTTTACGTAGTTTTGTTTCTTTAAGAACATGCATGCAATACTTTGATCCTTAAATATATAGTAATTTGATCTTTGTTTCAATAACTTAAATTTTTCCTTCTATTTCCAAAAATCCTAAAAAGTAGGCTTCTGTTTCCAAAAACCTTAAAAACTCTAATTTATTTCTTCTGTTTCCAAAAAACTTAAAAACCCTAATTTATTTCTTCCATTTCTAAAATCCTTAAGAGCCCTAAATTATTTCTTCTATTTCCAAAAACCTTAAGAACCCTAACTTATTTCTTCTAATTCCAAAAACCTTAAAAACCCTAAATTATTTCTTCTGTTTCCCAAAAACCTTAAAAACCCTAATTTATTTCTTCCATTTTTAAAAACCTTAAGAACCCTAAATTATTTCTTCTATTTCAAAAAACCTTAAGAACCCTAACTTATTTCTTCTAATTCCAAAAACCTTAAAAGCCCTAAATTATTTCTTCTGTTTCCCAAAAACCTCAAAAACCCAAATTTATTTCTTCTGTCTCCAAAAACCCTAATTCGTTTCTTCTATTTTCAAAAGCCTTAAAAACATTAAATTGTTTCTCCTATTTCCAAAAACTTTAAAAAAACCCTAAACTGTTTCCTCTAACTTTTTTCCAAAATTTCCAAATGTTTTCTTAAATATCCAAACCCTAACCTACTTTACAGTTTCTAAAAATCATAATTATTTTATAAGGCTCTAAACTATTTTCTTAAAACCTAAAATCAAATATGTTTTCCAAAATGTCAAAAACCTTAATTCTCTCAAAACTAATACGGTAAACCATAGTTTTCCTAAACCCTAATCCTTAAAACCTTAAAATCTGATAAACCTAAACCTTAAAACTCATTACAGTAAGCCTAAAATCACAATCCAATAACCAAGATTTATAAACCTAATATCTTAAGATTCCAAAACCCTAATTTCATAATGTTACCCCTAAACCCTAATTTGATTCATGAAACCCTATTCCATTCCAATTTTCAAAAACCTTTACCGTAGGTTAAACAAATAACAATAATAATACTAAAATCCTAAAATTCTAAATGTTAATTAAAGAACTTTAAATAGAAATAGTAAACACTAATTTATACCTTTACTTGCTTTATTTAATTTTAGATTTGATTATGTAGTTTATTATATGCTTTGATGGTTGATTTGATTTATTTAATTTATCATGGATGGATGTTTTCTTTACTGTTATTATTTATTTGTTTTAGTATTAAAATTGTAAGAGGTATGTTTCCACTTTGTGGGTACCTCATTAGTTAAATATCATGAAATTTAAATTGCTTTTATATTTTGGACCAATGTAAAGGACATGTTTCTACCTTTTGGTGGGTGTCCTATTTAGTTTAGACATGGATGATGTAATGACATGTTTCCATCTTTGGATGGGTGTCAATTTATTTGCTTTGTTCTGACATCGCTTTGCTTTTAATATAATGATACTTTATTTTAATTGTTGTGTGTAATATGGATAATATTGTTATACTTAAGAATTTTATAATATTAAGACCTGCAAAGGAGGCCGGTTCCAATGAACCGGGTGTTGTGGGGGTGCTAGGCCATTTCTCACCTTCCCTACACGTACCCAACTTTTCAAACCCATTAAAGGGTTGGGGATTCTTTAGGAATTGAGTGGATCCCAGCCCGTCCGGGTGGCGACTCCATTTTCTCCGGACTTAGGTCCGTGTTTTCTAAGTCCCCGAGCCTAATCAGTGTCGAAGTCGCAAGAACCATTCCACCAGGAGTGAGGGAAAAAATCTCCGCTCACAGTGGCGACTCCACTGGGGATAAGAGAAGTTGATTCCATTAGTCTTTATATTATTATATTCTTTCTTATAATGATATTATCCATTGCATCATTTAGATTGCATCGTGTGCGTGAGTTAGGATGCCTGTGTTACCCGTGTTGTGTTATGTAAGGGATATCATACTTTCACTCAAGGTATAGAGATCGAACATGGCATAACTACTCATAGCCTCATACCATTTGGTATATACTTGCTATGGGAACCTAAGCCTTTTAACCCAAAGACTAAAGCTCATGTAATTGGCCTAGTTACTTTCCTAAGGGTTTACCTCAAATGCACGTTGTTTGACTATGGTTAATTTATCATGGTTTAAATCATGACTTATTTGGTTTGTTTCTTTATCTAGTATGACCTAAGTACATTGTAAGCTCAAAATAAAATTTTCTTTAAAGTACAAAAGACCAAAGCTATTTTCAAATCTTTTTCAAGATGGTCTTTGGACATAAAACTTTTCTAAAAATAAATCTAAAATTCTTTGATCATGACCCAAATACTAAGCCCACAATCTATTTTTTCTAAAATCATTTTTTTTACATTGGGATTAGAAACAAAATTTTTTTCATCAAAACGAGCTTACAAATATTTAGGTCAATTATGGAGATATCAAAAATCAATTGTGAGCCTAGTTTATACTAAGAATAAATTAACCATGGGCTTGTTTTTGGCATGAATCATTAGTTACTTTTTTGAGTGAGAAATCTATTTATAATAAACCTCTTAATTTAGTTTTAATCCAATGTAGCATAAAAGCTACTTTAGTTGGTTGAATGTATTAAAACCTAATTAATGGGAATTATCATGAACTGATTTCCATTTTTGAAAATATAACTATTGGTTGAAATGTCCGAGGGAAATATTTAAAAATAAGGTACCCCATGTTAGTATTTTGTTAACCATATACCTAGGAAAAGAGACTCGCATTTTGTGTGTGGATGTTATAAGGTAAAAAATAACGTCCTAATTATCTTTCTTTGTTGATTGTTTGTGCATACATGCATACATTTGCATCACATAACATATTCTTAATCCTTTCTGGCTCAAAGACCTGAAGTACGACAATTTAAGAGCATACGACAATATGAACTACAACATTGATTTTTGATTCAAGTGCTTCATTGGAAGGATGGATGCAAACTAACTAAGGAATATAATCGATGAAGTTGTCAAAGGTAGGATGGCGGAGCTACGAGATCAATTGATTCAAATTCTAGAGATCATTAACAATGCTAATAAGGCATCTCCCATTGACATAAGAAAGAGGGGAAAGGCAGCATGAACAGAGAACATGTTCACTAATAGAAATCAAATGAAAATGAAAGATCAATCCCTATTCTACAAGATCAGCCGAACCATATGTTGACTAAATGGAGCAATAAGAGCGGCTACCACCTCAATGAGCAAAATCAAAAGAAAAGAAGAGATGTTGAGAAAAATGCAGCAATCGAACCAGCAAAGAGGCATAAATTTTTAGACTTGGGGGAACCTTTGTCAAAAATGTTGGAGAATCTAATAAAGAAGGGATTGTTACAACCTTTGACTCCTCATCCTTTGCCTAATCCTTTTCCGCCTAACTTTGATACTAAAGCATTTTTCCAATTCCATCAAAGGCTTGGACATGAAATGAACAACTGTATGAAGCTGAGGCTTGAGATCTAGAATTTAATTGACAGTGGAAAGCTGCTTGAGCCTGATAAGGCCAACACTAGGAATAAGCCTCTGCCTAAAATTGGAAGGGTGCCACCTCTTGCAACCTTCATGAAGAGTTTTATCTTATCATCTCATCATGATACGGATAGAGAAGCTGCTAAAGAGGATGTACTAAACAAGTTCGGATTAACTGTGGATGAAGAAGCAATGATCTTTAATGATGGAAAAAATCCTTGCCCTTGATATGTCTAAATAAATGAAGTATCTTCGATGCCAACTCAACGTGTAATATCCCAAAGTATACCCTAAAAGTTTTGGAGTTATTGTTGTATTTGGATTTAATGTATATGTTTTATAGAAAGAGAAAAGAAGTAAAGAGAGAGTGTATATGTTGTATATATAGATATATATATAACATATACAAGTCAAAGAAATAGAAGCCAAAAGAAGATAAGTTAATTAAAAGAAAATATTATAAGAGATAGAGGTGTATGAAGAATGATAAGTATATATTGTAATTGTAAAATATGGGAAATATAAATACTATATATAAGAGATATACATATAGCAACATATACATCACATATACATGATGTATATATTGGTGTAGGAAAAGTAAGTGTATATAATTAATTAATTAATAATAATAATAATGATAATAATGACAAGAGAAAAAGAAGAAAAGAAAGTCAAAGGGAAGGATAAATTGTGGTGGAGGATTTTTGGGATATTTTATTATATTATATATATATAAGATAAGTTTGAATAAAGAAAGAAGATTTTCTTTCTTTCTTCTTCTTCTTGTTCTTGAATGTGGAAAGAGAGAGAGAGAGAGAGAGAGAGAGAGAGAGAGAGAGAGAAAGAGATGTGATTTTATTTACATACACATCAAATTCTTAAGGGCTTTAAGAGAATTGAAGGTGGATATTGAAGATTTGGCAAAGAATTCAAGTAAGTGTTCATTTCTTTGTGTTGATTTCTATTGATTGTGTTTATATTTGATATGGTTAGTGTGTGAAGATGATGATAATGAAAGATTGAAGTATATAGATATGTTGAATTGGTATTTAGATGATGATAAAATGGCTATTTGTGAGGATGATGATGGATTGTAGAAATTGTTTAGTAAGGGTTTAATATAAATGAGTTGGGGAATTGAATAATTGATATATGGATGATGTATATAATGATTATTTTTATGATATGTTGAAGTTATATAAGTGTTAGATTAATTGGTAATTGATGTATGTTATGAGTTGGACCAATTATTATCTTGGATTTTCTATATGTTTGTGTTTATTGAAGTTAAAAACACAAGATACATGAGTTTGGTATGAAACAGAGGAAAAATGGTTGCCATGGTCGTGACAAATGAGTGCCACGGTCGTGGCAAGTGATGGACACGACCGTGGGGGTTTAGAGAAAAGTGGGCAGATTCGTTTGCTAACCCACAGCAGTGGGGTTGTGAGGCCACGACCGTGGGGACTTAGATAATGGTTTTGGTTTGTAATTTGTGTTCTATGGGTCTAGTATGAGACTAATAGGTGAATAAGTGTATTGGAATTCATGTGTATTTGTAAGTAAGTGTGTATTCTTCCTTTTGGATTAGGTTGTGAAGAGGTTGAGTTGCCTTAACCTAGGTGTGAAGAATTCTTGAAAGAGGAAGTGTATAGATTGATGTGAGTTGCTCTTGAGGTAAGTACAAATCCTACATTATTCCATACATTTAAATGACATTGGGACTTAACACATTTGGTTGTAAATGTGTTAAGTAATCTATTACATTGTTGATACATTTGATTAATGCTATGTTTTGCATAATGTGAAAGATATGATGATCATTCAAAATGTATGTTCAATGCATTTGGTTATGAATACTTTAATGATGAATTGCTTTAATGTGAATTGAGATATGATGAGATGTGAAGCCATTGTTGTTGGCTATGATAGTGCAAATGAAATAATTGGGGCATGGTTGCCTATTTGATTATGGAATATGAAATGAGAAATGAAATGAATTGAGAAAGAGATTGATAAAGAGATAAATGAAATAATTGTGTGCTTAATATGTTATTCAATTTTTAGAGTTCTGGGTTTGGCGGCATGCCTATGAATCGCTGGATAGGTGAAAAGACCGGGTGGTAAGCCGAGTCCAGCTGAAAAATGTGAAATATGATGTTTTTGGGGTGAAAAGACTGGTCATAAGCCTCAAAAACGGTAACAGTCTAGCCGGGTTGAGGACCAAGATACTGGAGCCCTTGGGTCTAGCCGGGTTGAGGTCCAAGAGACTGGGTCTGTTACACTATCCATGGATAGATATATATGTATCGCCTACGGGCTTGATGATTGTGATTATGGACCAAAGCAGTAACTCTGAACTTTGAATAGCATATTAGATTCTTTTTGGGCCCATGCTTGTCTTTGCTTTAATGTGAATTATGGAATAAGATATAATGTTATGAGATATATGATGATAATTATGGAATGAGAAGAATACAATATATAAGCAAAACACTGAAAATGAATGTGGCTTGAGAAACTATGCAGAATGATGAGATTATGAAAATATAATATGATGTGTAATATGTTTATGGATGTTGAAATTGTGAGTATTATTTCATGAATGTTCTGATCAGTCATTGAATTGTGGTTTGTTGAAATGATATATGTGTATGTGTATATAAATTATGAGATTAGTGGAAATATATGAAGATTGTAATTGAAATGGGAAAACATGATAAGAAAATAATGATACATGAAGTTAACATATGAGTATGATTTTCTATAATGTATGTTTATAATATTTATTTGTACTACTAAGCTTTCGAGCTTAGCGCGGTTGTGTAAATCACGCAGGTGAGTAGGTGGTTGATCTAAAGTCAAATCATTATGCCACGAGAAGGGTAAGAGTATTTCGAGACCAACTAGAAGGTGATGCATACATGTACAATTTAATTATGTTGTATTTTGATAAAAATGTATTCATATGTATAAATGAATTTTGGTAAAAACAAGATCATTATATATATGTAATATCATCAAAAGTATAATGAGTTTGTAAATGTTCTTTAATTAAAATGTATTATTGTTTGGAACTAAAGTAAAGGTTTTTAATCTGAAATGAAAAGTGACATTCTTATACTTTATATATGTACTGCATGTATACAAGGTATATATATAGTACTTATATAGAGTATGGGGGTGTTACAATTATTTTGGTATCAGAGCTTAGGTTTGAGATTCTCGGCCTAAGTAGATTTAAAACGAAAAGAGGAAAATTTTTTTAAAAAAAAGTGAAATTGTGATACATGCATATGCATTAACACCTTGGTTGGTCTCGGATGTGGCATTATGTGATTTGTAGTATATCTGAATTATATGAGATGGATGATAGTGTGTGAATGAGGTTTTACATGAAAGTAAAGATAGAGAAAGAAATGATATAGGAAAATTTGTACAAGTTTAATTGATAAATTAAAGAATTGAAGTTTACTTAAGTAAAGTAAATTTTGAAATTTTTGATTATGGAAATGTGCTTGTGAAAAAGGTCATAAAGAAATGAATAGGAGAATAATGTTGGAAATGAGTTAAAATAAATAAATAAATAAATAATCAAATCAAATCAAGATTTAAGTAATTACTCATTTCTCTAAAGTTTGGATCTCTTTCTTATAAAGCTTATGTTTGGATTGCTAGAGAGAGGAAATATTGTTTGAATGTTAAAATGGATAGATATGTTATTAAATTGAAGAAAGTATGGTGGAATATTGAGTGAGTTGATTAGTATGAACAAAGTATGACAATTTACGGTTTGGGTACGTAAAGTTCAAGTTTTTTTTTTTTAAAAAAAGGGGATGGTGTTGGTTAAAGTAAGGAGATATAATGGTGTTGTTTGCATTATTGTTTTGATACAAACATTATGATTTTAATATTAGAAATGTGATATGTTTAAGTATTGTTAAAGCTTATGGTAATGGTAGTAATATGTGAAATTTGGATTTTTGAAATGAGCTTTAATAATTGTGAAAATGAGATGTTCTGATATTACATGACGGTATATATATATATTGTTTTAAAGTTGATATTAAGAAAACGAGATTAGTAATTTGAAGTTTTGGTAAAGTAGTAAGTTGAGAGTTAGAGTTTTAATGGGATTCTAATGAGGATTATTTAGATATTGATAGTTTAATGTATATTAAACATATGAGCTATGTAGAATGAATATTATTGTACATGAAAGTATTATGAATTGGGTAATGTGATTGATAATACGGAAATTTGTTTTGAAATAAAAGGAAAATGAGTTACTTTAAGTAATTTGACTGGAAATGATGAAGATGGATATGAAGGGTATACTAAATATTTTTTTTTTAAAAAAACAAATGTGAGAGAGATGTCACATTAGAAATGTGACTAAGATTTATGTGAAGTGTTATTATGGTTAGAATGTATATATTTGTTGTGTTGATGAATAATTTAAGTCATGTTAAAAGAATGAGAATGATAATGTTCAATGAAAAGTAATAAACATTAAATTTATATAAATTATATGCAAAAGAGAAATTAAATAAAATTGCATGATTATGTGTATACATGTATAGGATATGTGAGATGAGTTTTTCGATATGAATGTAACTGTATTATGTAAGAAATGTGGAAAGTAAGTCACATTATGAATGTGACCTATGAATGTGTATGTGGTATAACTCCTGGTCTAGTGGTATTGAGAATGATATTGCATGTATTAGTGGACCTAAGAGAGATTAGGTCTTGACCTGTGCAAAGCTAGATAAACTATGTGACGGAATTGAGAGTGGGAATGGACTCGAGTAATACTAGACAGTGAAATTGTTATGGTAATCACTGAACTTGATGATCATATAATATTTTGAGTTCCAAAGTATTTACATGTGGAAAGGTTCTATGTATATGTGTATAATAAGAGATTGTAAGGAAAAAAGGGAAGTATAATGTATAAATTTTTTAGAAGAGATAGATTAGAAATGGAGTAACAAATGGAAATTGTGAAAGATTTGCATATGATCGAATATGTATACGTAAGAGATGTTAATAGTAATATTGTTGAAACATGAATTAGGCTAATGATGATCATATAATCGAGTGCAAATTGGTTTGAAACGAAGTTGAAATGTGTTAACTCTTGGTGTAGCAAAAGTTTAGAGAATGAATATGTAATCCTTGCGATACAAACTTAGCATTGTAATTAGAAAGGCTGGAAGCAGTATAATAGAGGGACAGTATTGATTTATAAGCCACAGACGTGACCATTAATCTCCTATGGCCATATGATTTGTTTAGTATATCTGGCCGGTTAGTTTTGTTATCCACAGATTTGAGCCTGAGATAACATGACTGTAGTATAGTTTTGATGAGATTGATAGTTATGTTTCTAGAAACATGGTCACGAGTTATGATGGGTAAAGTTGGACTTTATCATTTTATGTTAGAAATTTGTTTATAATTATAGAAAGTATGGAAGAAAAGAGAATTGTGAAAATGTTTTGAGTTATGGATAATATGATAAAAAGGTAATTATTGTAAAAATAGTAATGGTATGAAATGTGAGGAGATGTTAAATGGGAGAAATTACAAAATGTGATTGAAAGTTATACTGAATATGTTTATAGTATAAAGTGAATAAGTGGATGGACTTAAGGTTTAAGTGAGTGAACTATGGGTAATAAATATGGTATGAAATAATCATGAGAATTTTGTGGAAATTGTACTAAAATAATAGAAAATAAACTATATGTATATTGAAAGATAATTTGAAGTGATTTGTTATTAATAATCATTATTTCAAAAAGTTGAAAAAATGGATTCGAAGCAATTAGAATTTGAATATAAGTTTGACCTAATGGAATTAGGTCATATATATTGTGAAATCTAATGATAAATTTAAATAAGTTAATTGTTGGTTTGAATCGAACAAGATTGAAACATGGGTATATTGTGACAGATAGATCAATTGATCTAGATTTCGCTAAGATTGTGAATTATTGTTGAGATTTAATATGTATAGTTGTATTAAGAGTATAAGATATAAGTCTTAATGTATATGATGTAATATTCTGATACATGAATGGACATGAATGAATTGAGCTATATTAGTTGTGAATGATGATAAAAAGGGAAAAGGTTGATTACCTGTAAAGTAAGTTTAAGGGCATTGTATTAATATTTATGTTAAGTGAGAAGCATGCTAAAGAAGGAAGTGTATGAAGAATGAGGATATTGTTATCAATTAAGGTTTGATAAATATCTATTCTAAAAGTGATTGGAATGATGGGATAATCAATATTAAGATATAAATCAATGATTTTTTTAGGTTAAAGTTAAGAGAGTATTTATAAAGAGATGAAGTGATAAAATATCTTGAATGTAATAGATGGACGAAGTATATGGATATTATAAGATGATTTGATTCTTGTATAAAGATAAATTAATTGGGAATGTAATGAGTTATTTTGAATACCTGGTTAAGAAAGTAATAAGATATATAAATATTTATAATGATGAGTTATGAAATTTAGAGAAGATGTTTGACTCTAAGGGGGATAGTAGAAGTTACGTGATTTGATGACAAAATAACTTAATAATACAATTAACTTCATATGAAAGTTAAGATGGAATTTTGTTAAGAATGGATTGTTACTGTACTGGATAATTTCGAGGATGAAATTATTTAAGGGGGAGAGAATTCTAATATCCCAAAGTATACCCTAAAAGTTTTGGAGTTATTGTTGTATTTGGATTTAATGTATATGTTTTATAGAAAGAGAAAAGAAGTAAAGAGAGAGTGTATATGTTGTATATATAGATATATATATAACATATACAAGTCAAAGAAATAGAAGTCAAAAGAAGATAAGTTAATTAAAAGAAAATATTATAAGAGATAGAGGTGTATGAAGAATGATAAGTATATATTGTAATTGTAAAATATGGGAAATATAAATACAATATATAAGAGATATACATATAGCAACATATACATCACATATACATGATGTATATATTGGTGTAGGAAAAGTAAGTGTATATAATTAATAATAATAATAATAATAATAATAATAATAATAATAATAATGATAATAATGACAAGAGAAAAAGAAGAAAAGAAAGTCAAAGGGAAGGATAAATTGTGGTGGACGATTTTTGGGATATTATATTATATTATATATATATATATAAGATAAGTTTGAATAAAGAAAGAAGATTTTCTTTCTTTCTTTCTTCTTCTTCTTCTTCTTCTTGTTCTTGAACGTGGAAAGAGAGAGAGAGAGAGAGAGAGAGAGAGAGAGAGAGAGAGCGAGAAAGAGAGAGATATGATTTTATTTACATACACATCAAATTCTTAAGGTCTTTAAGAGAATTGAAGGTGGATATTGAAGATTTGGCAAAGAAATCAAGTAAGTGTTCATTTCTTTGTGTTGATTTCTATTGATTGTGTTTATATTTGATATGGTTAGTGTGTGAAGATGATGATAATGAAAGATTGGAGTATATAGATATGTTGAATTGGTATTTAGATGATGATAAAATGGTTATTTGTGAGGATGATGATGGATTGTAGAAATTGTTTAGTAAGGGTTTAATATAAATGAGTTGGGGAATTGAATAATTGATATATGGATGATGTATATAATGATTATTTTTATGATATGTTGAAGTTATATAAGTGTTAGACTAATTCGTAATTGATGTATGTTATGAGTTTGACCAATTATTATCTTGGTTTTTCTATATGTTTGTATTTATTGAAGTTAAAAACACAAGATACATGAGTTTGGTATGAAATAGAGGCAAAATGGATGCCACGATCGTGGCAAATGAGTGCCACGGTCGTGGCAAGTGATGGACACGACCGTGGGGGTTTAGAGAAAAGTGGGCAGATTCGTTTGCTAACCCATGGCCGTGGGGTTGTGAGGCCACGACCGTGGGGACTTAGATAATGGTTTTGGTTTGTAATTTGTGTTCTATGGGTCTAGTATGAGACTAATAGATGAATAAGTGTATTGGAATTCATGTGTATTTTTAAGTAAGTGTGTATTCTTCCTTTTGGATTAGGTTGTGAAGAGGTTGAGTTGCCTTAACCTAGGTGTGAAGAATTCTTGGAAGAGGAAGTGTATAGATTGATGTGAGTTGCTCTTGAGGTAAGTACAAATCCTACATTATTGCATACATTTAAATGACATTGGGACTTAATACATTTGGTTGTAAATGTGTTAAGTAATCTATTACAATGTTGATACATTTTATTAATGCTATGTTTTGCATAATGTGAAAGATATGATGATCATTCAAAATGTATGTTCAATGCATTTGGTTATGAATACTTTAATGATGAATTGCTTTAATGTGAATTGAGATATGATGAGATGTGAAGCCATTGTTGTTGGCTATGATAGTGCAAATGAAATAATTGGGGCATGGTTGCCTATTTGATTATGGAATATGAAATGAGAAATGAAATGAATTGAGAAAGAGATTGATAAAGAGATAAATGAAATAATTGTGTGCTTAATATGTTATTCAATTTTTAGAGTTCTGGGTTTGGCGGCATGCCTATGAATCGCTGGATAGGTGAAAAGACCGTGTCGTAAGCCGAGTCCAGCTGAAAAATGTGAAATATGATATTTTTGGGGTGAAAAGACTGGGTCGTAAGCCTCAAAAATAGTAACAGTCTAGCCGGGTTGAGGACCAAGATACTGGAGCCCTTGGGTCTAGCCGGGTTGAGGTCCAAGAGACTGGGTCTGTTACACTATCCATGGATAGATATATATGTATCGCCTACGGGCTTGATGATTGTGATTATGGACCAAAGCAGTAACTCTAAACTTTGAATAGCATATTAGATTCTTTTTGGGCCCATGCTTGTCTTTGCTTTAATGTGAATTATGGAATAAGATATAATGTTATGAGATATATGATGATAATTATGGAATGAGAAGAATACAATATATAAGCAAAACACTGAAAATGAATGTGGCTTGAGAAACTATGCTGAATGATGAGATTATGAAAATATAATATGATGTGTCATATGTTTATGGATGTGGAAATTGTGAGTATTATTTCATGAATGTTCTGATCAGTCATTGAATTGTGGTTTGTTGAAATGATATATGTGTATGTGTATATAAATTATGAGATTAGTGGAAATATATGAAGATTGTAATTGAAATGGGAAAACATGAAAAGAAAATAATGATACATGAAGTTAACATATGAGTATGATTTTCTATAATGTATGTTTATAATATTTATTTGTACTACTAAGCTTTCGAGCTTAGCGCTGTTGTGTAAATCGCGCAGGTGAGTAGGTGGTTGATCTGAAGTCAAATCGTTATGCCACGAGAAGGGTAAGAGTATTTCGAGACCAACTAGAAGGTGATGCATGCATGTACAATTTAATTATGTTGTATTTTGATAAAAATGTATTCATATGTATAAATGAATTTTGGTAAAAACAAGATCATTATATATATGTAATATCATCAAAAGTATAATGAGTTTGTAAATGTTCTTTAAATAAAATGTATTATTGTTTGGAACTAAAGTAAAGGTTTTTAATCTGAAATGAAAAGTGACATTCTTATACTTTATATATGTACTGCATGTATACAAGGTATATATATAGTACTTATATAGAGTATGGGGGTGTTACACAACGAACCTTCCTTAGCTTGAATGTTGTTTTTTAATTTTACTTTCTTTAATATCTAATTGGATCAATTGTGTTTTTCAAATTTAAAGTTGCTTGAAATAAATTATTTTTACCAAAAGTTTTGTTGGTATTTGTTCATTTTGGTGCTCAACCAATGAAGAATCTAGCTTGATAATTCATGAATTAATATATTTATGCATCATGACTTGAATGACTTTATTAGGTGAGGGAATTGCTCCATAGCATTGAGTTGTGTATGCTTACTTAGAGAGGGCTCCTACATAATTATCTTTGTCTAGGTCCTAGTCAGTCTTAGAACATGCTTTAACAATCTTTCGAGGTGAAATTAAACTCTGCTTATTTTAAGAGAGAAATGATCTAGGCATTGTTTGGTTAGCCAATAACTAGTATCCACCCAATTTAATATCAATCCCTAGTTGTCCCTTTGAACCTTCATAAAGTTTTAGCTTTCTTTTCATTGGCATATAACCCCAAAAACCTACCTTGAGCTGTTGTGATGCTTTTGACAAGTCTTATGATCACTAAGGTAAAGAGGCAAGAAGATCAAAGAATGGAATGCATAACCAAAAGGATAGTTAATGTTTCCAAGACCATAAGGGTAGTTGAAGTTCTCCTAATATCTCCAATATATCAAGACAACATCGGAGTAACAAATGATTTATCCCTGTTAAATGAGATTTATGTCACTCCACTTATCCATTATAAGAAACCTAAGTTGGTACAAACAAAATAACTCTTTTAGAGTTAGAACCCGAAAAGAAAAAGAGAAGAAGAAAAAAAGAGGAAGAAAGAGAAAAGAGACAGAAAAAAAGAGAGAAAAAAATAAAATCCGAAAAGGTTATTTAGAAAGCCAACTGAGTTCTCTTTTACCTAAAGCATCAAAAGGCTTCCATTTGGTTTATAAGGAAAGTTTGACTTGAATTGGTCCAACCCAACCAAAGATTCAATCAAAATCGGAGAAAAAGGGAGAAAAACCATCCAGTTCTTGAAAGCTCTGTACTTGACAGTCCTACAAGGAAGAAGGACATAATGATAAAATACTCAAAAGAAAGGGAAGAGTAAGAAAAATAAAAAAGAAAGAAAAGGGAGAAGAAGAAAAGAAACGAATTTGGGTACCAAACATTATGCAAAGCCAAAGACTATCCCAATCAAGATCCAGATTAATGCCAAGAAGATAGAAGGAATTTGGAGTCTAGCAAGATTGCTCCCAACTGTCTAAAGTTCCAACAAGAAATTTGTAGCATGAGGTTTGTCCATTGTGTCACAACGGCTCCAACTTACAAATGGCCTTCATTTAACCCATGTCCTTTATAGACCCCATTTCAAGCCTATCAAAGACCTGTTGATCGCTCTTGGTAGGTAGTGGAGATAGTTTAAATAAGCATGCATATGAGATAGACAATATTCAAACTCAAATGAGACCTTTGGCCAAGTAATGTGTATGTGCCTATCTGAAGTACAACAATTCTTGCTTAAATAGAAATGATTCACGAGTTTAGTACGGTAACTAGGGTTGTCATGTTATAGATATGTTAATTTGGAAAATCAAGTACTGAGGAACATTGACATTAATTTGGCAAAGCCAACATTTGATTGTAAAATCAATATTCAAAATTCAAAAATTCAAAAATTCAAAAATTCAAAAATGTTTTTGTCACACAAACCTTCAAGTTAAGAGGAGTGTGTTGAACTATAAAACCTCAAAGGACACATTGGGCAAAGGAAATGTTTAATGGCAAGGTTATGAAGAAGCTACTGAATTATAATTTGAAATGGATGTATCTCTGCTGCTTGGGGCCTCCATTATTCATGTTTTCAGCATCTTGAAGATAAAAGCCATAAATGTGAAGCATCCTGTCATTCCAAAGCAAGAACTAAATAAGCATCTGGAAGGAGTCAATGAAAACACATTAGCTGATCACCTCGGTCTATGAGTAGATGAAACCACTATGTTGAATCAGGGGGGCATAGAAGACCCATTAGTTAAGGAAACTCCAGTCATTTTGCAAAAGAAAGGAAGAAATGCATGCTTGTTCGATAAGTTAGATAATATAGAAACATCAACCAAAGGCGCATGGAAAAAAAATCACTGGTTTGATCCTACACAGGGGGAGGAAATGATGATAATGATAAAAAAGAAGAAGAAAAGTTGCAGTAAAATGAACATTATATATTATCATTATTATTTCTATACTTATGATACAATGTTTACTCAATTGATACAATATTCATACATCACTAAGAAGGAGGTGGTAGTTCATCAAATAAAGCTCTGAAAAAATCATCGTCTGTCGGAGGAGGAGGCAAATCACTCGTCCCGAGTCCGCCCGAAGCAGGAGCACCAGAATCCCTATTACCTTGGAGTTCTAATCTGTCACGATCCTCATCAGAAGTAAATGAAAGAACCTCATGGTCATCAGTTTGGGGGCCTCTAGATGAAGAAGCACCAGGATCTCTCATCCTAGAAATCGAAAGTCTCAGAAATTTTGTTCTGATTGATGATACAAATTTTCAAAATGGGAAACCTGCTGATGACTAGTGGCCAACTCTTCTTGAAGTTTTTGTTTTGTTCTTCAAGCATCCATTGTGAGCTAGAAAGGAAAAGAGTAAGAACATACATAATTATGCATACATATAGCATAATTTATCATGGAACAAGAAAACTTACCAGGTAATTCATATCAATACCCTGTGGATGAGATGACATATCTGGTGGACTAGAATGAGCAAAGGAAGGAGCAGTGAAAGAAGGTCCAGCCTCATGATCAAATGAGCTAGCAAACTACAATAATCATTAAAAAAGTTAAAATAAGTTTAGAAGCGATCGTAATGGAAAAATGGCAAAAGTTTACTTGAGAAGTGCTAGCCCCGAGATGTGGAAAAAACTTTCCTCCCTCTCCATGATGTTCCTTCTCATCTCTATCCTTATTTTCTTCAGAAATCTCCCATACACCAACAGGAGATACGTCAAAGTTCAAAAGCCCAATTTGAATAAACTGGGTATAAGATGCACCCGGTGGATAGAGAAATATTTCAACATCATAACCGTGTCGAGCCAACCAACATGCATCCTCCAGCATTGATGTGATATTCAAGGTATATTCCGGGTAACACATCAGGATACTCTACTACTCGGGACCAAGAAACCACTCATATACTCTCTCTCTCTCCGAGAAACCAATCACTGGACACAGGGCCGGCAATGACTCGACGAGTATGTCTAAAAGGCAGTACAACATTCATGGAGGAAGTCCAGTTTTTTCGCTCTTCTACATTTCACCAGGCCAAATTCACCTACAAAATGACATAAGGTAAGTAAACTTTCATATATTAATTTTAAAGTATACTGATTTTATTTTTCCTGGTCCTAGGTTAAGCAGCTCAAGATAAAATGTTGGTGTGAACGGGGATTTTTGCCCCCACTCCCGGTGGAATGGTTCTTGCGACTTCGGTACTGTTTAGGCTCGGGGCCTTAGAGAACACAGACCTAAGTTCAAAGAAAATTGAGTCGCCACCTGGATGGGCCTAGAAAAAGAAAGGGGTGAATGACTCGATTTCTAAGGAATCCCCAACCCCCTAATGGGTTTGGAAAGTTGGGTACATGTGGGGAAGGTGAGAAATGGCCCAGCACCCCGCACAGTGCCTGGTTCATTGGAACCGGCCTCCTTTACAGGTCTTAATATTATAAAATTCTTAAATATAACAATATTATCCATATTACACACAATAATTAAAATAAAGCATCGATATATTGAAAATCAAAACAATGTCCAAACAAAGCAAATAAATAGATACCCATCCGAGGATGGAAACATGTCCTTACATCCCATGCCTAAATAGGACACCCACCAAAATGTAGAAACATGTCCTTTACATTGGTTCTAAAATAGAAAAGCAATTTAAATTACATGATATTTAACTAATGAGGTACCCACCAAGTGGAAACATACTTCTTACAACATTTGGAAATCTAAATAAATCGATAAAGGTAAATAACCATTCATCATAAATAAATCATTCATCAAAGATATTAAACATCAATAGAATGTAAACATCCATCCATAATAAACTAAATAAACCAAGCATTGAACTTAAATAAATTAAAGCATATAAAATAAATCAAAGCATAATCAAATATAAAATTGAATAAAGCAAATAAAGATTCAAATTAGGGCTACTGTTTCTATTTAAGATTCTTTATTTAATGTGTTTAGGGTTTTGGAATTCATGGGTTTAAGCTACTGTGAGTTTTAAAAGAATTGAAATGGATTAAAGTTTTATAATTTAAGAGGTTGATAAAGTTCTTTGATTAACCGAATTAGTGTTTGAGGAGTGAAATCATGAAACTAAGGTTTGGACACTTTAAAACATTTAGATTTATGATTTACAGTTACTGGATCATTATTTTGTATTTACCATATTGAATTTTAATGTTTAAATTTATAAGGTTTTAAGATTTTAAAGATTAGGATATAGAAAAATTAGGGTTTAAGGTTTTAAGGGAATTAGGGTTTAAGAAAACTAGGGTGTAGAATAATTGGTTTGAGGTTATTGTCTTGATTCTAAAGTTGAATTAGGGTTTAGTGTTTTCAGAAAATATATTTTATTTTAGAATTTGGAGAAATGATTTATATTTTTATGAAGTTTTATGAAAATAAACAAAACAATTTAAGGTTTATAGAAACAAAAAAGATATTTTTTTAGGGTTTTGGAAGGAAAAAGATTCAATTTTGGGTTTTTGGAAAGAAACAGATTCAATTTAGGGTTTTGAGAAATTGAAAAGCAAATTAGGGTTTTGGTAAATCTTGAAGCAATTTAAGGTTTTGAAAAGTTAGAAAGTAGATTAGTTTAAGATTTTGAAGAAACATAAACAACAATTTTTTAATCTTGAGTGATGAAACTACTGTAAAGAAAAATAAATAAAGAAATTCATACCTTCATTTGTTGGTTCCACCAAAAATTATTTCGTGGATGAACAAGAACAAAGGCAAGATAGTTGCCTTTGATGGATTGAATTTGCTTGTTTGCTTCTCTCAAAAAGTCCGATTAATTCAAATTTTTTCAATTCACTTGATTGTCCCTTTTTTCTCCTGAATTTCAATCCCAAATTTCCCCTCCCACTTTTACGTGTTGTTTTTCCTCTTATTTATAGAAGATTTATATGATTAATCTAAATTGTTCACGGAATCTAGCATTAATTAAGAAAAGGAAACCGAAACCAAATTGAATTTGGTTCCGAAAAAATTTGCGTCGGAAAAATTTCGCTGGTGAAAAAAAACTGCTGCAAAAAAATTTTGCTAGAGAAAAAAAACTGCTGTGGAAAAATTATGCTGGCGAAAAAGTTGTCGCAGCTGGGGCGGGTGAAATTGCCACCCCTCTTTTCGGTGACGAAAAATTTCGTCGCCGATTTTGTATTTTTATTTTTATTTATTTGTTTATTTTTATTATTTTTTATTTTTTATTAATAAAAATTAAATACTAAAGCAAATATTATTTAATTAAGATAACACAAAAATTATTTTGGACTAATTAAAATATATTGGACAACACAAAAATTATTTTGGACTTATTAAAAAATATTGGACCGGACTAGGTGAAAAATTAAGGGTCTACAGTTTGCCCCCCTGCTTGAACGATCTGAGACTTTAGTAAAAGAGAGTGAAAAGCAATAAGACTTAATTTTTGAGATGGTTACTTGAATTTGATTTGGGTACTTGGACCCGAGGCTAAACTTCATTTGGGTACTTGGACCCGAGACTAGATTGAATTTGGGTACTTAGACCTGGGATTGGGTACTTGGACCCAAGATTGGGTACTTGGACCTGAGATTGAATTTGATTTGGGTACTTGGACCTGGGATTGGGTACTTGGACCCGAGATTGGGTACTTGGACCTGAGATTGAATTTGATTTGGGTACTTGGACTCGAGATTGAATTTGATTTGGGTACTTGGACTCGGGATTAGGTACTTGGACCCGAGATTGATTTGATTTGGGTACTTGGACTAGAGATTGGGTACTTGGACTGGAGACTTATTTGATTTGGGTACTTGGACCCGAGACTTAATTGATTTGGGTACTTGGACCCGAGAATGGGTACTTGGACCCTAGATTGAATTTAATTTGGGTGCTTGGACCCGAGACTAAGTTTGACTAACCTTTTATCAGTTGAGAAGTCTGACTGCTCTGGATGTTCTATGCATTGTGGTTTTTCAACCTCAAAATGGATCTTCATCGTTGGACCTTGGATCTTCATCCTTAGTATCGGATCTTTACCCTTAGAGATCGGGTCTTCACCCTTGTAAATGGATCTTCATCCTTGGAGATTGGGTCTTCACCCTTGTAAATGGATCTTCATCCTTGTAGGTCAAGTCTTCATCCTTGAAAATGAATATTCATCCTTTGAGATCGGCTCTTCACCCTTGAAAATGGATCTTCATCCTTTGAGATCGGGTCTTTCCCTTGAAAATGGATCTTCATCCCTTGAGATCGGGTCTTCACCTTTAAAAATGGATCTTCATCCTTTGAACTGGATCTTCATCCTTGGCATCAGGTCTTCACCCTTTAGAAATGGATCTTCATCCTTTGGACTTCGGGTCTTCACCCTCTGAAATTAGATCTTTATCTATTAGAGATTGGGTCTTTACCCTTGAAACACGGATCTTTATCCATTGGAGATCGGGTCTTCACCCTTGAAAATGGACTTTCATCCTTTGGAAATCGGGTCTTCACCCTTGAAAATGGATCTTCATCCTTTGGAGTTCGGGCCTTTACCCTTGCTTCAACTTTTTTAGCAGGACTGGTCTTTTGCCTTTTGCATCTTCATTCTTTTGAGAGTTCTAATGTTCCATTCTTTTGTTCTTCCTTTTTGTAAAAATTCAGCTATTTTTAATTGGACCTTATATCCTCTTCTTGCCCCCCCCCCCTTCATGGAAAAATATTTGTAAGTGAGTTTGAAAATATTTTATATATAGACTCAAAAAATTAACAAGGAGAAACTTTGCCCCCTGTGTAGGCCCAAACCCATGATTTTTCTATGTGGGCTTTGATTGACCTTTGTATTTCATCTTGTTCTTCATAAAAGCATGCATTTCTTCTCTTTGCAAAATTACTTTAACTTTCTCAAGCAATGGACTTTCCATGCCCCCCTGATTTGATATCTTCTTTTGATTCTTTACTTCACAGAGTGCTTGCTGTTCACTTTCATGAAGAATAGACAATACAAGACAAGAAAGTGTGATGTGATATGCTCATGTATGCATGATATGCATGATAATACTCAAAATGGCTTCATTGACTCACAAACTGAGATGATCAGCATAAGTATTCTCATTGACTCCTTTTCGATGCTCATTCAAGTCTTGCATTGGAATGATAGAAAGCTTTGCATTTATGGCTTTTATCTTCAAGATGTTGAGAACATGAGTGGTGGAGACCCCAAGCAGCAGAGTCAGGGATGCATCCATTTCAAACTATGTTTCAGCATGTCAGTTGATAGCTGCCAATAATCATTTCCTTTGCCCAATGTGTCCTTTGGAGGTTCAACATACTTCCCTTAACTTGAAGGCTCTGTATGACAAAACATTTTTTTTATTTTTTAATTTTAATTTTGAAATCAAATGTTGGCTTTGCCAAATTAATGTCAATGTACCTCAGGACTTGATTTTTCAAATTAACATATCTATAACATGACAACCCTAGTTACCGTACTAAACTCGGGAATTATTTCTATTTAAGCAAGAACTATTGCACTTTAGATAGGCACATACACATTACTTGGCCAAAGGTCTCATTGAGTTTAAATACTGTCTATCTCATATGCATGCTTATCCAAACTATCTCCACTAATAGACTCTACCTAACAAGAGAGATCAACAGGTCTTTGATAGGCTTGAAATGGGGTCTATAAGGGACACGGGTTTAAGTGAAGGCCATTTTGAGATTGGAGCTAGTGTGACACAGTGGACAAACCCTCACACTATAAATTTCTTATTTGAATTTTAGGCAGCTTAGAGGCAATCTTGCTAGACTCCAAATTCCTTCTATCTTCTTGGTATTAATCTAGATCTTGATTAGCACAGTTTTTGCCCTTGCAAAAACGTTTGGTTCCCAAATTCATTTCTTTTCTTCTTCTCCCTTTTCTTTATTTTTCTTACTCTTCCCTTTTCTTTATTTTCCTAACTCTTCCCTTTCTTTGAGCATTTTATCATTTTGTCCTTCTTCCTTGTAGGACTGTTAAGTACAGAACTTTCAAGCACTGGATGGTCTTTCTCCTTTTCCTTTGATTTTGATAGAATCTTTAGTTGGCTTGGACCAATTCAAGTCAAAATGTCCTCATAAACCAAATGGAAGCCTTTTGTTTTATTAGGTAAAAGAGAACTCAATTGGCTTTTTGAACCGCCTTTTTAGGTTTTATCTTTTTTTCTTTTCTTTCTCTTTTTCTTCTTTTATTTTTTTTTCTTCTTCTTTTTTCTTTTCTCTTTTTCTTCTTTTCTTCTTTTTCTTCTTTTTTTCTTTTCTTTTCTTTTGTTATTTTTTTTATTTCTAGCTCTAAAAGAGTTGTCTTGTTTGTACTAACTTGGGCTTCTAATAATGGATGAGTGGAGTAACATAAATCTTCTTTAACAGGGATAAATCATTTGTTACTCCGATGTTGATGTTGTCTTGATATATTGGGGATATTAAGGGAACTTCAACTACCCTTATGGTTTTGAGAACATCAACTATCCTTATGGTCTTGAAAACATCAACTACCCTTATGGTCTTGAGAACTTCAACTACCCTTATGGTCTTGAGAACTTCAATTATGTTCATAGTCTTGACTATTCATTTCTTTCTTTGATCTTCTTACCTCTTCATCTTAGTGATCATAAGACTTGTCAAAAGTATCACAATAGCTCAGGGTAGATTATTGGGGTTTTTAATCCAATGAAAAGAAAGCTAAAATTTTATGAAAGCTCAAAGGGACAACTAGGGATTGATATTTAATAGGGTGGATACTAGTTGTTGGCTCGTCAAACAATGCCTAGATCATCTCTCCCTTAAATAAACAGAGTTCAATTTCACCTCAAAAGTTTGTCAAAGCATGTTCTAAGACTGACTAGGAACTAGACAAAGATAATTATGCAGGAGCCCTCTCTAAGTAAGCATACACAACTCAATGCTATAGAGCAATTCCCTTACCTAGTAAAGTCATTCAAGTCATGATGCCTAGACACATTAATTTATGAACATCAAGTTAGATTCCTCATTGGTTTAGCACCAAAATGAACAAAGACCAACAAAATTTTTGATAAAAGTAATTTATTCAAACAAATTTAAATTTAAAAAACACGATAATTCCAATTAAATATTAAAGAAGGTAAAATGGAAAAGCAACATTCAAGCTAAGGAAAGTTTGTTGAGTTAAAGCTTCTTTTCCTTTCATATCTTCAATATCCGCATCTTGAAAGGATGATAAAACAAAATCCTCTTCTAATCTTTTTCCTACCATGAAGGTTGCTGGTGATGGCACCCTGTTGAACTTTGAAAATGGATTACCTTTGGTATTGGGCTTGTCCGGCTCAGTCAACTTGCCATTATCAATTAAATTCTAGATCTCATGCCTTAACTTTATACAATTGTTTGTTTCGTGTCCAGGCCTTTGATGGAATTGGAAAAATACATTAGTATCAAAGTTAGGTGGAAGAGGATTAGGCAAAGGACGAGGAGTCAAGGGTTGTAATAATCCCCTCTTTTGTAGCTTATTGAGAACCCAAGACAGTGGCTTCCCTAATTCTGAAAACTGCCTCATTCCTCCTAGACTAGTGGCATTAACATCAACTTCTTTTAGTGTGCTTTGATTTCCCGACTGGTAGTTCCCTTTCTCATTCCTTTTTATTGAAAAGTGATTCTTCTCCCTTTCCCACTTTTCAATTTGTAGACCAGCTTGGAGAAGATCTTTGAAATCCCTTACAAGGGTGTGAGACATCCTTTCACGGAGATTGGGCAGGACACATCTCACAATCATCCTTATTTGATCAGATTCATCGGGCCTTTTCTTGAGCAAAGCAGCCTTGTTTCTCCATCTCTTCATATAGTCCACAAAATTCTCATTTGGCCTTTGCCTAATGGTCTCAACTTCCATTAAAGTAACTTCCATTTCAACATTGTATCCATATTGTTGGATGAAGGCCTCCTATAGCAAATCCCAACTCTTCTGTGTTCCTTCATCTAAGGTATTGAACCAATTTTAGACAACAGGGTCCAATGAGAGTATAAAGTACCTTAGAGTTTGAGCCTTAGTAGCTCGGGCAGACTGCATAGCAGTGATATACTACTTCACATGGAGATGAGGATTTCTGATTCCATCAAACTTCGCAAAAGATGGCATCTTGAACTTGTACGGAAGTTCTTCATCTAGCTCAAATAATTTGTCAACTTCAGACATTTCTTCAGTTTTTAGTTTCTTCTCAAATTTCTTTTCTAAATCAGCAATCATCTTTTCAACATCAGAAGTCTCGGTCTTTTCAATAGTTGCTTCTCAACAACCTTCGACTCCTTTTTATCTTGAGAATCTTGGAAGTATTGAGCCCAATCATCATCATCAATTTCAACATTGTAACATTGTATCCATATTGTTGGATGAAGGCCTCGTATAGCAAATCCCAACTCTTTTGTGTTCCTTCATCTAAGGTATTGAACCAATTTTGGACAACAGGGTCCAATGAGAGCATAAAGTACCTTAGAGGTTTAGCCTTAGTAGCTCGGTCAGGCTGCATAGCAGTGATATACTACTTCACATGGAGATGAAGATTTCCGATTCCATCAAACTTCGCAAAATATGGCATCTTGAACTTGTACGGAACTTCTTCATCTAGCTCAAATAATTTGTCAACTTCAGACATTTCTTCGGTTTTTAGTTTCTTCTCAAATTTCTTTTCTAAATCAGCAATCATCTTTTCAACATCAGAAGTCGGTCTTTTCAATGGTTGCCTTCTCAATAACCTTCGGCTCCTTTTTGTCTTGAGAATCTTGGTAGTATTGAGTCCAATCATCATCATCAATGATCACCTTATCATCATCAAAAACTACTTCACCAACTTTAGTCTTCCCTTTGTCCTTTGGCTTCTTAGTGCTAGCAGATGCTTTGGCATGATTTTCTAAAATTGTAGTCAATTGGTTCTTCATGGTCTCAGCTAGGGCCTCTTTTATTTCTTCCATTTTGGCATTAAGGGATTCATCCACCATTCTTTGAATTTGTTCGGGCTCCATTGCTTTTGGTGAGCAAGTAATTGAGTCATTGCTAGATACTTCATCTCCGGTGTAGGTCGGATTGTCGTAAGCTTTTAAATTATCGTAATCCAGGGCTGTGAGCTTGAAAGGATCAATGATATGAGATGTAAATGTATGCATGTATGTACAAATAATCAACAAAGAAAGATAATTAGGATGTTCCTTCCAACCTTATAACATCCACACACGAATGGCGAGTCTCTTTTCCCAGGTAAATGGTTAACAAAACACCAGCATGGGGTATCTTGTTTTCAAATATTTTCCTCTGACGTTTCAACCAATAATTATATTTTCAAAAATGGAAATCAATTTATGATAATTCCCATTAATTAGGTTTTAATCCATTTATCCATCTAAAGTAGCTTTTATGCTATATTTGATTAAAACTAAATTAAGAGGTTTATTATAAATAAATTTCTCACTTGAAAAAGTAACTAATGATTCATGCTAAAAACAAGCCCATGATTAATTATTTCTTAGAATAAACTCGGCTCACAATTGATTTTTGGTATTTCTTAATTGACCTAAATATTTTTCAAGCTCTTTGTAAGAAAAGGTTGGAAGAAAATAATTTTATTTCTAAGCCCATTGTAAAAAGATTTTAGAAAAAATGGATTTTGGGCTTAGTATTTGGGTTATGAGCAAAAGAGAAGTCTTATATCCGAAGATCATTTTGAAATATTTTGAAGATAGTTTTGGTCTTTTAGATTTTAAAGAAAAATTTATTTTCAGCTTGCAAGTGTACTTGGGTCATATTAGAAAAAGAACAAACCAAATAAGCCATGATTTAAGCCAAGATAAATTAACCATAGTCAAATAACATGCATTTGGGGTAAAAACCTAAGGAAAGTAACTAGGCCAATTACATGAGCTTTAGTCTTTGGGTTAAAAAGGCTTAGGTTCCCATAGCAAGTATATACCGAATGGTATGAGGCTATGAGTGGTTATGCCATGCTCGGTCTCCATACCTTGAGTGAAAGTATAGTATCCCTTACATAACACAAAACGGGTAACACAGGCATCCAAACTCACACACACGACGCAATCTAATATGATGCAATGGATAATATCATTATAAGAAAGAATAGAATAATATAAAGACCAATGGAATCAACTTCTCTTATCCCCAGTGGAGTCGCCACTGTGAGTGGGGATTTTCGCCCCCACTCCCGGTGGAATAGTTTTTGCGACTTCGGCACTGTTTAGGCTCGGGCCCTTAGAGAACACGAACCTAAGTTCGGAGAAAATGGAGTCGCCACTCAGACGGGCAGGGAAAAAGAAAGAGGTCGATGACTCAATTCCTAAGGAATCCCCAACCCGCTAATGGGCTCGGAAAGTTGGGTATTTGTGGGGAAGGTGAGAAATGGCCTAGTACCCCCACAACGCCCAGTTCATTGGAACTAGCCTCCTTTACAGGTCTTAATATTGTAAAATTCTTAAATATAACAATATTTTTCATATTACACACAATAATTAAAATAAAGCATCGATATATTAAAAATCAAAACAATATCCAAACAAAGCAAATAAATGTGTAGACCCTTAATTTTTTACCCAATCCGGTATGATATATTTTAATTAGTCCAAAATAATTTTTGTTATCTTAATTAAATAATTTTTGCTTTAGTATCTAATTTTTATTAATAAAAAATAAAAATAAAAAAATAAAAATAAAAAAATAAAAAAAATGGCCTGTGCGCAAAATAGCCTGCAGGCCAGTCCTTGCCCCTACCGCAGCCAACTGCAGCAATTTTTTTTTCCAGCGCAATTTTTCCGCAGCAGTTTTTTTTCGCAAACGAAATTTTTTCGACGCAAATTTTTTCGAAACCTAATGCAATTAGGTTTAGATTTCATTTTCTTATCAATATTAGCTTTCGTGAATAACAAGGAATGAACCATAAAATTCTTCTATAAATAAGACCAAAAACAACACAAAAAAGGGAAGAAATTGGAGGAAAAATTGATCAAAAATCTGAAACCGAAACTAAGTAGTAAAGGAAATGAATCAATCTGATTTTTTCGAGAGAGCAAACAACAATTCAATCCATCAAAGGCAGCAAAGCTTGTCTTTGTTTTTGTTCATCCAAGAAGAAATTTTTGTGGAACCAACAAACGAAGGTATGCATCAATTGCTTAAATTCAATTCTTCACAGTAGCTAAATCATCCCATTGTTTGTTTTAATTCAAAAACCCTAGAACCTCAATTCACTTTATCTAAAGTTTAAAAACTTTAATTTGTTGCTTTGTTTTCCAAAAAGTTTAAATTTGTTAGTTTTGTTTCTTCAAAACCCCAAAACCCTAATTTGCTTTCAAAATTTTCAAAACCCTAAAATTATGTTCTGTTTCTTTCCAAAAGCCCTAAAAACTTCTTTTTTGCTTCTATAAACTTTAAATCATTTTGTTTATTTTCACAAAGCTTCATAAAATTATCAATTGATTTTCAAATCCTAAAAACCTAATTCATTCTCCGAAACCCTAATTCAAAAATCCTAAAACCCTAATTCAACTCCCAAAACCTAAGACAGTGAACCCTAACCCCCCTTTGTAGGTTTTAAGGATTTGAAAATCCTTAATTTTTTCTAAATCCTAATCCTTTAAAACTTTAAAAAACCATATAAACATAAATGTTATAATTTTACATAGTAAACTTAAAAACATAATGCAGTAACCAAAAATCATAAATCAAAGTGTTTTAAAGTGTCCAAAACCTAATTTCATGATTATACATCTTAAACCCTAATTTGGTTAATCAAATAATTTTACCAACTTTTTAAATCATAAAACTTTTTCTCCATTTTAATCCCATTAAAATCATAGTAGCTTCCAAAACCCTAAATACATGGAATCTTAAATAGAAACAATAGTCCTAATTTGAATCTTTACTTGCCTTATTCAATTTTATATTTGATTATGCTTTGATTTATATGCTTTAATTTATCTAAGTTCAATGTTTTGTTTATTTAATTTATCATGGATGGATGTTTACTCTCTATTGATATTTAATACCTCTGATGAATGATTTATTTATGATGAAGGATTATTTACTTTTGTTGATTTATTTAGATTTCTAAATGTTGTAAGAGGTATGTTTCCATTTGGTGGGTACCTCATTAGTTAAATATCATGTAATTTAAATTGCTTTTCTATTTTAGAACCAATGTAAAGGACATGTTTGTACCTTTCGGTGGGTGTCCTATTTAGGCATGGATGTAAGGGCTTGTTTCCATCTTCGGATGGGTGTCCATTTATTTGTTTTGCTTAGACATTGCTTTGATTTTAATATAACGATGCTTTATTTCAATTATTGTGTGTAATATGGATAATATTGTTATATTTAAGAATTTTATAATATTAAGACCTGTAAAGGAGGCTAGTTCCAATGAACCGTGCGTTGTGGGGGTGCTGGGCCATTTCTCACCTTCCCCACACGTACCCAACTTTTCAAACCCATTAGGGGGTTGGGGATTCCTTAGGAATCGAGTCATCCACCCCTTTCTTTTTCCTGGCCCATCCGGGTGGCGACTCCATTTTCTCCGGAATTAGGTCCATGTTCTCTAAGGCCCCGAGCCTAAACAGTGCCGAAATCACAAGAACCATTCCACCAGGAGTGGGGGCGAAAATCCTCGCTCATAGTGGCGACTCCACTGGGGATAAGAGAAGTTTATTTCGTTGGTCTTTATATTATTTTATTCTTTCTTATAATGACATTAGCCATTGCATCATATTAGAGTGCATCGTGTGCTTGAGTTAGGACGCCCGTGTTGCCTGTGTTGTGTTATGTAAGGGATACCATACTTTCACTCAAGGTGTGGAGATCGAGCATGGCATAACCACTCATAGCCTCATACCATTTGGTATATACTTGCTATGGGAACCTAAGCCTTTTTACCCAAAGACTAAAGCTCAAGTAATTGGCCTAGTTACTTTCCTTTGGGTTTACCCCAAATGCAAGTTGTTTGACTATGGTTAATTTATCTTGGGTTAAATCATGGCTTATTTGGTTTGTTCTTTTCTATTATGACCTAAGTATATTATAAGCTCAAAATAAATTTTTCTTTAAAATCCAAAAGACCAATTTTCAAAATTTTTCAAGATGGTCTTTGGACATAAGACTTTTCTAAAAACAAATAAAAAATTCTTTGGCTCATGGCCCAAATACTAAGCCCAAAATCCATTTTTTCTAAGATCTTTTTACAATGGGCTTAGAAACAAAATTTTTTTTATCCAACCTTTTCTTACAAAGAGCTTGCAAATTATTTAGGTCAATTAAGAAATACCAAAAATCAATTGTGAGCCTAGTTTATACCAAGAATAATTAATCATGGACTTGTTTTTGGCATGAACCATTAGTTACTCTTTCAAGTGAGAAATCTATCTATAATAAACCTCTTAATTTAGTTTTAATCCAATATAGCGTAAAAGCTACTATAGTTGGTTGAATGGATTAAAACCTAATTAATGGGAATTACTATGAATGGATTTCCATTTTTGAAAATATAACTATTGTTTGAAACGTTCGAGGGAAATATTTGAAAACAAGATACCCCATGTTGGTATTTTGTTAGCCATATACCTAGGAAAAGAGACTCACCATTAGTGTGTGGATGATATAAGGTTGGAAGGAACGTCCTAATTATCCTTGTTTGTTGATTGTTTGTGCATACATGGATAAATGCATACATTTGCATCTCATTAATCCTTTCTGGCTCACAGCCCTAGATTATGATAGTTCAAAAGCTTACAACAATCTGACCTACGCCGATAGCAAAGAATCTAGTAATGACTCAATCACTTGCTCACCAAAAACAATGGAGCCTGAACAAAATCAAAGGATGGTGGATGAGGCCCTCAACTGCAAGATGGAAGAAATAAAAGAGGCCCTAGCTGAGACCATGAAGAACCAATTGACAGCAATCTTAGAGAATCATGCCAAAGCATTTGCTAGCACTAAGAAGCCAAAGGACAAAGGGAAGACTAAAGTTGGTCAAGTGGTTTTTGATGATGAAAAGGTGATCATTGATGATGATGATGATTGGGCTCAATACTACCAAGATGCTCAAGAGAAGAAAAAGGAACCGAAGATTGTTGAAAGATCAACTATGGAGAAGACCGAAACTTCTGATATTGAAAAGATGATTACTGATTCGGAAAAGAAATTTGAGAAGAAGTTGAAAACCGAGGAAATGTCTGAAGTTGACAAATTATTTGAGCTAGATGAAGAAGTTCCGTACAAGTTCAAGATGCCATCTTTCGCAAAGTTTGACGGAACCGGAAATCCTCATCTCCATGTGAAGCAGTATATCATTGCCATGCAGTCCGCTCGAGCTACTAAGGCTCAAACTCTCAGGTACTTTATACTCTCATTGGACCTTGTTGTCCAAAATTGGTTCAATACCTTAGATGATGGAACGCAAAAGAGTTGGGATCTTCTTTACAAAGCCTTCATCCAACAATATGGATATAATGTCGAGATGGAAGTTACCTTAATGGAAGTGAAGTCCATTAGGCAAAGGTCGAATGAGAATTTTGTAGATTATGTGAAAAGATGGAGAAACAAGGCCGCTTTGCTCAAGAAGAGGCCCAATGAATCCGATCAAATAAGGATGATTGTGAGAGGGATGTTGCCTAGCCTTCGTGAAAGGATGTCTCACACACTCATCCGTAATTTCAAAAACCTTCTCCAAGATGGTTTGCAAATTGAAGAATGGGAGAGAGAGAAGAACCATTTTTCAACAATAAGGAATGAGAAAGGGAACTATCAGTCCGGTAGCCAAAGCATGCAAAAGGCAGTTGGTGTTAATCCTACTAACCAAGGAACAAGGAGACAATTTTCAAAATTGGGGAAACCAATGTCTTGGGTTCTTAATAAGGTTCAAAGAAAGGGATTGCTGTAACCATTAGACCTTCGTCCTTTGCCTAACCCTCTCCCACCTAATTTTGACACCAAAGCATTTTGTCAATTTCACCAAATGTAAGGGCATGACATGGATAGATGTGTGAGGTTAAGACATGAGATCCAAAATCTAATTGATAATGGGAAGCTACTCGAGCCCAATAACCCAAACACCAAAGACAACCCATTACCAAAGTTCAATAGGGTACCGATGCTGGCAACCTTCATGATTGAAGGAGGTTTGCAAAAGGATTTTGTCATGTCTTCTTTTCAAGATGTGGGGAAAGAGGCAACCGAAGAAGAAAAGAAAGATGGAATTAAACAAGCTATGGTGGCTAAAGAGGTAAAAATTTGTGTTGTCAATGGCTTTTGGGATTCAAGCGATAGTGATGATGATCTCGTATCCAAGAAGGATGAGTAGACTTGGTCCGAACCTGAAGAAGATGAAGTAATGAACACTAGATCCGGTATGCCCTATGTAAGGCCACCACCGAAGGAAGTAGAAAATAATATGGGTAAGGAAGTTGAGGTAGGAAATAAAGAAGAAGAAGATGATGCTGTGCTCAAGCAATTGAAAAGAACACAAGCAAGTGTTAGCTTTTGGGACTTATTAGCTACTTCTAAAAAGCACCGAGAAACATTGGCCAATGTCTTAGCTAGCATGCTAATTTCTACCTCCACAACACCGGAAGAGCTTATCAACTTCATAAAAACTGGAGGGGTAATGAAATGTGAAGAGGTTCAAGAAAAGAGTGAAGTTAATATGGGAGCAGTTTCTTTTTCGGATGCGAACTTACCAGATGAGGGGAGAGATCACATCCGCCCTCTCTTTATCAAAATAGAAGTCAAGGGGAAGAGGACTCCATGTATGATGGTCAATGATGGGTCCGCCATAAATATTTGTCCACTTAAGATATTGCCAAAGCTAGCCATGTCAACAAGAGATCTAAACCCGACCGAAGTAACAATTCGGGCTTATGACAACACTAAGAGATATGCCGAAGGGACTTTCAAAGCTGCTGTCAAGGTTGGTCCAATTGAATCTATTATTGAGTTTGTTGTTTTAGACATACCGGTTATCTTCGCCTTACTCTTGGGGCCACCATGGTTTCATCCTCTTGGTGGAGTTCCTTCCACCCTTCATTAAAAGATCAAGTTCCCTAACGGAGATGAGATTGTGGTCATTGAAGCTGAAGATAATGAGATCGTTAATGCTCTAATGATTGAGAGGCCTCTCAATGGTTTCCAAGTAGCTGCAATTTCTAATGATGAAGTAGTGGACTTCAAAGTTTTGAATATGATGAAGAACATGAACTACCTTCCAGGAGCTGGTCTTGGATAGGGTAAAGCCGGTTTGACAAAGCTGCCAGACTTTAAAACTCAAACTTCCAAGAAAGGGTTGGGATATGATGAAGATAACGATGTCCAGCCAAAGAAGGATGAGAAGATGAGCTTCCCACCACTTGAAGATATCTTTGTCAAAGCTCCAGATATGAGACCACTCCAAGGAAAGCCTGAGCCGATCATGTTCATGGGTAAGTTAATCCCGGGTTTTAAAATTTTTGCAGATGTGGCCGAGCTAGTGGACCAAGTGAAGAAAGAGCTCAACTTGTCAGCCAACAAAGAATCCAATCCAAAAGAGAAGAATGAAGCTATCCTGAAAGTCGAGAAGACTCCAGAGGAGATTGCTGCCCTGGTTGAAGAAATGTTTGAAGACGTCCGGCCTTATGATTTTGAGAACAATGATTTTGATTTTAATTTGTCTGCTTTTTATGAGGATGATGATGTTTTCTTTTCTAAAATGAATGCAATAAAGCCTGATTTTGCTTACTTATGAGATGTTTCTCCTAATGGTTGCATACATTCAAATAGCAGTTACATGAGCATCTTTAATATTAATTATGTTAACACATAATCATTAAATTTGGGAACAACCAAAAATCCTAAAAACATTAGCATAGCATCCGACCTTACTCCTGATGAGAGAGAGATTTGAAAAAATATTCAAAAAATATGAAGAAGTGTTTGCTTGGTCTTATGAGGATATGCCTAGAATAGATCGAGACATAGTCGAGCATCATATTCCCACTTACACCCACATGAAACCTGTCAAACAAAAGCTTAGGCGATTAAGACCTGAGTGGGCTGAATTGGTTAAAAAAGAGGTCACTAAGCAAATACAAGTGAAGTTCCTTGAAGTGATAGAATATCTAGATTGGCTAGCCAACATAGTACCTGTGCCAAAGAAAGATGGAAGGATAAGGGTCTGTGTGGATTACAGAGATTTAAACAAGGCTTCCCCTAAAGATGATTTTCCTTTACCTCATATAGATGTCCTCATTGATAGTGCAGCCTCAAGCATGCTACACTCATTTGTAAATGGATTTTCCGGATACAATCAAGTGTTAATGGCCCAAGAGGATAAAGCCAAAACTGCTTTCATTACTACATGGGGTATATTTTGTTAAAGGGTGATGCCGTTCAGCTTAAAGAATGCTAAAGCAACCTATCAAAGGATGGCCACCACTTTATTTCATGACATGATGCACAAAGAAGTTGAAGTATATGTTGATGATATGATGGTTAAATCGGATACAAAGGAACAACACTTCCAAAACTTAGAATTATTCTTCGATAGATCTTTGAAATATAAGCTAAGATTAAATCCAAATAAATGTGTGTTCGGTGTTACTTCTGGAAAATTATTAGGACATGTGATTGGTCCAAATGGCATTGAGATTGATCCTGACAAAGTTAAAGCAATGATGGATATGCCAACCCCAAAGACGGAGAGAGAAGTTCGGGGATTTATTGGTAAATTACAATACATCAGCAGATTCATAGCAAAACGCCTATCTTCAAATTGCTTAAAAAGAATCAGCCGGTCATATGGAATGAAGAATGTCAAAAGGCCTGTGAGCGAATAAAGGAGTGTTTGTTGAATCCACCTGTTTTAAAACCACCTAAACCTGGCAAACCTCTGTTACTATACTTACCAGTAGAAGAAGAGTCAATAGGAGCCATGCTAGCCCAAGCAGATGAGTCAGGGACTGAGCATGCAGTTTACTATTTGAGTAGAAAGCTCCTACCTTATGAAATTAAGTATAGTATCATTGAAAAGACCTGTATAGTCATGATTTGGTCTTCTAAGAAGTTACGGCATTACTTTCAATCGTATAGTGTGCAAGCAATTTCTAGGTTGGATCCAATGAAGTACTTAAGGGAGACACCTTCTTTGATTGGAAAATATAGTCGATGGTTGATAATATTAGAAGAATTTGAGATTGAATATGTAACCAGGAAAATAATCAAAGGTAGAGCGGTGGCAGAATTCCTGGCCCAACAACCATTACCAGAAAGTGAAGAGGCAGTCTTGGAATTTTTGGATGAACATTTAGAAGCAATTGAAGTACAAGGGTGGAAAGTGTATTTTGATGGAGTAGTAAACAGGAAAGGAGTAGGTTTGGGAGTTATACTAGAATCACCCAAAGGGGAACTTATCCCTTTAGCCAAAAAGTTGAAATTTAGGGCAACCAATAATATGGTGGAATACGAAGCTTATATTTTCGGTTTGGAAACCCTAATGATTATGAAGGTGGATAAGGTGGAAGTTTTTGGCGATTCATTGCTGGTAGTATCCCAAGTAAATGGAGAGTGGGAGTTAAAAGAGGACAAATTAAAACCATACCACCATTACTTAACCATAATGAAGAAGAACTTTAAGGAGTGTAGGTTTATACACCTATCGAGAGAAGAAAATCAGATGGCTGATGCCCTAGCCACATTGGCTTCGGTATGGGAAAACCCTGTCAGCTTATTCCTTAAGCCTCTGATTTTGACCAGTTCATCAACTCCTTGCTATGAATATGAGACAATCATGGAAATTGATACAGACCATGATGCATGGTATGAAACTATAAGGCAATTTTTGGAGGAAAGAGAATACCCGCCGAGGGCAACAAAGAAAGAGAGAAGAGCCATAAGGTGGTGGTCTTTGCAATACATCACATTCCATGGTGAGTTATATCGAAGATGGCCTGATGGGGGTGCATTTGAGATGTTTAAGAAAGCCTGAAGTGGAGCATATGTCAGAAATACATGCAGGAAGTTGCGGACCGCATATGAGTGGTTTGGCCCTAGTTAAGAAGATTATTCGGCAAGGTTACTACTGGTTGACCATGGAGAGAGATTGTGTTGAGTTTGTAAAGAAGTGTCAACAATGTCAGATGTATGGTAACTTGAATCACATGCCTCCTGAAGAACTGCATTCTATGTCTTCACCCTGACCATTTGCCACTTGGGGTATCGACATTATAGGAGAGATACATCCGACAGCTTCTAACGGTCACCGTTTCATTGTAGTAGCAGTACATTATTTTTCAAAATGGGTCGAAGCCGAATCCTTTAACAAACTGGGTGCAAGTCAAATGGCTAGATTTATTGAAAAGAACCTCATCTGTAGATATGGGGTTCCGCACAGTGTGATATCAGACAATGGGGTACAGTTTCAAGGAGCAGTTAAGGATTTATTCTCGAAGTACTGAATCTGTCATCATAGATCCTCTCTGTAACACCCCCATATCCAATGCACACACACTACAACCACAACAAGGTAGCATAAGTGCACCAAACATAGGGATGCTACGGTTTTCTTAACATTCAAACCCTTTAAAACTTGATACAATACCCTTATCATTTTACATTATAGAAAATTAGATCATTTACTTATAAAACAAAACATATTAGTTATATGTATATATATATACATTTATATATTACACAGCGGAAGTTATAAAATATGTACATATTTACATATTAAACATTTCTTTACAAAATATAAAGAAGTTTACATGATTGGCAAGTTTGCTCTGATCTTTAAACTCCCAAAATGGATTCTTCAAGGTCTACTCTCACTTGGTCTTGATGAACTCTCGGGTTCAACTCTATCAACTCTATTACCTGCGCGATTAAACACTATCGCGCTAAGCCAAGGGCTTAGTAAGATAAAACATGCAATGGATATGCTTTAATGCAATACAATGTCAATTCTAATTCATATCATATATGTAACAATATAAATGCAAAGCTAACAACATCCCTTTACATTTTATAATCAACATACATATATGCATATCACATTTCAACATCATTGCATATACTTCATTATTTAATCATTTAATCATCCATGAACAATAGTAAACAAATCATGACTCACATTAAACAAAGACAAGCATTGGGCCCAAGACACACTAATATGCCATTCAATTTTCAGAGTTAATGCTTTGGTTTGTTATCACATTTATCAATATCATATACCCAACTAGGCTTCAAGGATTAAGTTCAACCAAGCTTCAAGGGGAGCAAAGCATGCTAAGCTTCAACCCAACTTGGCTTCAAGAACTAACCCAACCTAGCTTCAAGGGTAGTAACATCTCAATTATGTAATATCCTCATTTATGCCCTAGAAGTTTTGCATATTGTTGTTGCTGTTATTGTTATATATTGGATTGAATATATGTGTTAAATTGTAAGAGAAAAGAAATTGAGAAGAGAAAGTATATGTATATGTATTTTGGGAAGAAATAGGGTTTAGAGACAAATTTATATGTTGTGTATATGTTAATATATATGACATATAAAGTGGTCAAAAGGCTTGGTCAATGCAAGAGAAGATATTTATTTGAGATTGGTAAATTACTTAATTGGGCACATATAAGACAAAAAGATAATTATGTGAATAAGGGCACTTTGGTAATTGCTTGGATAAAATAATATGGTGGATATTTAAAGAAGGTTTGACTTGTGTTTTCTTCATCATTTCTTCTTCTTCTTCTTGTTGATAGCCGGCCCTCCTTAGCCAAAGAGAAAGAAAGAGACAAGTGATGGTTTTGATGATTTCAAGCTTAAATTGAAGAAAGATTAAGTGTTCAAGTGTTGATTTAAGAAGTTTTTAACTAAGGTAAGATCTTTTCTCTAATTTCTTCAATTCTTTTGAAGTGGTATGATTAAGTTGCTTATGGTATGATTGTAAGTATTGATTTTGCTTGATAGATGAGAAGTTGGGTTGGTGTTGGTGATGGAAGAGTAAGATTGGTGTTTAGTGAAATTGTTTCTGTTTTAGGATTAGTAAAGGCTGTGACTTGTATGATTTTTAATTAATTTTAGAAAAATGTTCTTGAAGTGAATTTTTGATATGTTGTGAATCTATGAGTCTAGAATGACTGAAAAATATGTTGATTCGATTTTGGAATGGTTATGAGTTTAGAAAAATTATTTTTAGTAGAACTGTTCCAGCAGGTACCTTAACTGAGACAGCTATATTTCGGGATTTTTAATAAAATGTAGAAAAATCATATCCAATTGAATTTTGGATATGTTGTTGCTTAGTGAGTCTAGTATTTGAGAAAAATAATTTAGAACCACGTTGATTGAATTTGATTTATGGAATTCACAAAGTTCAGAACTGCTGCCAGGATGCAGGGCATTTGGGGCAGTCTGGTTAGGTGAACTATTTGACCAAGATTTTGTGTTCAGTTTGATCTGAAATTTTAAAGGGATGATTTTAAGATACAAAACTAAATTCTGTAAAAATTTTAGAATTTTTAGTCAAGTAGATTATGTTATACAATTTTTCAAAATAAGGATAAAATGGAGTTTAAAACCAGAATGTACTATTTATGGTTAGGGTTTTAATTCTTTGTTCTTCTTGCATTGCTTTGGTTTTCCAAAGGTAGGTTGGTCCTTAAACCTAACCCTAAATACTTTAAACACACTTGAATCAATGAATGTTATAATCAATTGTTCTTTGCCCTAATTGCATTGTTGAGATTGAACAATGTTATGTTGTGCATTGTGAATGGTAATGTGTTTCATGAGTAATGTGGAATGAAATGTTGATATTTATGAATGATGCTATGTGAGATATAATGTGATCATGGATGAGATATATATATATACTTGAATAATGAGATGTTATATTGTGAAATGAAATGTGAAGCCATTGTTATTGGCTAAGATGATGTAAATGAAAGAAAGAAGGCATGTTTGCCTAAATGTGATGAGAATTGAGAATGGAAATGAATTGTTTGTTTAATATGTTATTCAGTTTCAGAGTTCTGGATTTGGGTGGCATGCCTAAGAAATGATGAAAGGTAACAGTCTTGCCGGGTTGAGGACCTCCTCATAGGTGTTGAGTTGATGGTCCAAGAGACTGGGTCTGTTACACTATGAGATATATGATTTGTAACAGTCTTGCCGGGTTGAGGATCTCCTCATATGTGTTGAGTTGATGATCCAAGAGACTGGGTCTGTTACACTATCCATGGATAGAGATACATGTATATACATTGCCTACGGGCGTGATTATTGTGACTATGAACCAAAGCAGTAACTCTGAACTCTGAATATCGTATTAAATACTTGTTGGGCCCATAGGTGTCAAGGTTATATGAATGTCCTAAATAATATTATGAGTTTAATGAAATGAGATGTTGGTTATGGAGTATGATTGATTAATGTTGAAATGTGGTATGCTCATATGACTATGATTTGTGAAATGCATAATTGTGTGGTTAACTTTATATTTATGATGTTGATCTTATCAATAACATATGTGGCATTGCATTTCATTAAAGCATACCGTTAGCATGTTTTATCTTACTAAGCCGTTGGCTTAGCGCGATAGTGTTTAATCGCGCAGGTAGTAGAGTGGATAGAGTTGAACCCGAGAGTTCATGAAGACCTAGTGAGAGTAGACCTTGAAGAATCCATTTTGGGAGCTTAAAGATCAGAGCAGACTTGCCAATCATGTATAAATTTTATGTGTTGTAAAACTTGAGTTTTGATGTATATGAATTTGTAAATATGTAAATATTTTATAACTTCCGCTGTGTAATATTTAAATATGGGGGTTGTCACAAAACCTTTATTTTATGTTGTACTAGAAGTGTAAATCCTTTTTGCAGGTTGTAGTTGAGGTTACAAGGGGGATTTATTGGGAGTGTACTGAGAATGATTTTGTTTGCATTGGTTTGTGTAAAATGTTTTTAAAAATAATGTAATATCCTCATATGTGGCTTAGAAGTTTTGATTATATTGTTGTTGTTGTTGTTGTTGTTGTTATTGTTAAATTGAATTGAATGTATATAATGGGATAAGAAAAGAAATTGGGATGAGAATGCTTGTGCATATGTGTTTTGGAGAAAGAAATAGGGTTTAGAGACAAATGTATATGTTGTGTATATGATGATATATATAACATATAAAGTGGTCAAATGAAGAGTCAAGGTGATGGTTGAGTGGAAGAAGATATTTTTGGTTGTTAATGAAATTACATATAAGGACTTATATGAGACAAAGGTTAGTTATATGATTGAGGGTGTTTTAGTAATTGCTTGGATAAGAACACTTGGTGGAGATTAAAAGCAAAATTTGACTTTGTATCTTGATGATTGTCTTCTTTCTTCAAGAGGTGGCCGGCTCTCCAAATTGAAAAGAGAAAAAGAAGTGTTCTTGATGATAGAAGCAAATTGAAGAAGCAATCAAAGGATTGGACAAGGGATTTGTGGAATTTCTTCTTTGTAAGTAAGTATTCTCTTGTTTTTTTTTTACTTATTTGGAAGTTGTATTGGAAGTGAATTAGGGTTTGGTGATTTTGTGATTTAGTGAATTTGAGATGTGTTGTGTTGTGTTTTCAAGTGTTAAATTAATTTTAAGTCATGAGTTTAATTGGAAGTTGTTGTTGGAAATGGTGGTTGTTGATTTGGATGGATGGAGAAGGATGTTGGTTTTAGGGTTTTGTGGTGAATATGTGTTTAATTGTGATATTAATGTGTGATGAAGTGGTTTTTGTGATGAATATGTGTTTAGAACATTGATTATGTTCATGTGAAATATGTTATATGATGAATATTGTGTTTGAGTGCAATTGAGAAAGTGTTGGTTTTAGTTAATGTTTTGTGATTTGGTGACACGGCCAAAAGCAATTTAGGGGAGTGGGCGTGTCAATTATTTGGATTGGCTACTGTCTCTTTTGGTTTTAGTGACACGGGCGTGTCCATCAAAGGTGCTGGGCGTGTCAATTATTTGAATTGGCTACTGCCTCTTTTATTGTTAAAGACACGGGCGTGTTCCTCAACTAGGTTGGGCGTGTCCTTCAAGTGAGTTGGGCGTGTCCCACAAATGAATTGAATGTTGCTTGATTTCTTTGTTCTGGTTTGCATAGTTTAGATTCTTCAAAGGTAGTTTGGCCTCTAAACCTAAACATAAACATACTTAAACCAAGGAATGAATTAAAAACACTTGTGAATGATCCTAAAGCTATGAATTATATATATATTGTTCTTGCATTGTTGAGATTGAGCCTTGTTATATTATGCATTGTGAGTGATAATGTGTTTCATGATTAATATGGAATGAAATGTTGATATTTATGAATGATGCTATATGAGATAAATATACACTTGAATAATGAAGTGTTATATTGTGAAATGAAATGTGAAGCCATTGTTATTGGCTAAGGTGATTCAATGGAGATAAATGAGGCATGTTTGCCTAAATGATAATGAGAATTGAGAATGAGAACTAAATGGATTGTGTGGCTAATGTGTTATTCCATTTTCAGAGTTTGTTGTTGGTGGCATGCCTAATGATAGTAACAATCTCTTGAAGTTAGGTTGGATTGAATCCTTGAAGCCTAATTGAGATGTTACAACCCTTGAAGCTAGGTTGGGTTAGTTCTTGAAGCCAAGTTGGGTTGATGCTTAGCATGCTTTGCTCCCCTTGAAGCTTGGTTGAACTTAATCCTTGAAGTCTAGTTGGGTATATGATATTGATATTGATAAATGTGATAACAAAACCAAAGCATTAACTCTGAAAATTGAATGGCATATTAGTGTGTCTTGGGCCCATGCTTGTCTTTGCTTAGTGTTGTTCATGGATGATTAAATGATTAACTAATAAAGCATATGCAAGGATGTTCAAATGTGATATACATATGTGTATGTTGGTTATGAAATGTAAAGGTATGTTGTTAGCTTTGTATCTATGTTGTTACATATATGATATAAATTAGAATTGGCATTGTATAGCATCTAAGCATATCGATTGCATGTTTATCTTACTAAGCCCTTGGCTTAGCGCGATAGTGTTTAATCGCGCAGGTGATAGAACTGATAGAATCGAACCCGAGAGCTCTTCGAGACCGAGTGAGAGTAGACATTGAAGAGTTGATTTTGGGAGCTTAAAGATCAGAGCTGACTTGCCAATCATGTATAAATCTTTTATATTGTGTAAAGTATTGTTGATAATGTAAATATATGTATAATGGTAAATATGTATTCAAATGTTTTCATATATGTACATATTTTATAACTTCCGCTGTGTAATTTATAAATGTATATATATATATATATAGATAATTAATATGTTTTTGTTTTATAAGTAAATGATCTATTTTTCTATAATGTATAATGATAAGGGTATTGTATTAAGTTTTAAAGTGTTTTGAATGTTAAGGATATCGTAGCATCCCTATGTTTGGTGCACTTCTGCTACATTGTGGTGTTTGTAGTGTGTGTGCATTGGATATGGGGGTGTTACAATTGTTTTGGTATCAGAGCCAGGTTTGAGATTCTCAACCTAGGTAAAATTGTAAGAAAAAGAATATTTTTACTTAAAAAGTGGTTTTGAATAACATATACATTTGAGATTGGCAGTCTCTGATCTTTAATAAGATGTAATCTGCTGTGTTTGCAGTATTAGGTGTTGATGGATCCTCACTCAAGACAGTCAGTTGAGGGTAGTGCCGAGAGCATTGCTCCTGCTGAGGGAGCTAGGGTTGATAGTATTGAGGAGGCACCTGCTTCGGTGTCGGGTAGACCAGCTGGAGAGGAGGTTCCGCCAGCCTGGTTTAGACATATGATGGAAGTAATGAGACAAGCACCAGTACAGCCACCTCCACCACCACCCCAGCCTCAGGTTCAGATGAGACAATATGATAAATTGAGGAAGTTTGGGGCGGAAGATTTTCTAGGAACCACTGATCCAGCAGTGGCTGAGCAATGGTTAGACAAAGTGCAGAGAATCTTTATTCAGTTACAAGCCACCCCTGAGGAAAAGTTTGATTATGCCAGGTCATTACTGCAGAAGGACGCATATGACTGGTGGAAGACAGTGCCACACTCTATGGATGATCCTCCAACACTGTCTTACACTGATTTTCTGAGGGAATTTGAGTTGAAGTATACTCCTAGGGAGTATAAGGATATGAAGAAGATGGAGTTCTTAAGCTTGAAGCAAGACAGCAAGACTGTTACTGAGTATGAAGTTGAGTTTATTCGACTGAGTCAGTATGCTGGGGGTATCATTGCTGATGAGATTGATCGATGTCGGCGATTTGAGGAGGGATTGAAGCCCTCAATTATATGTCATGTGGCAGGCTCCAGGTATCAGGATTTCTCCCAGTTAGTTGCAGCAGCTAGGAGTGTAGAGAGAGCCCAGGCCATAGTTGCAGTTGCTTCTGAAGAGGAGGTTAGAGTTAGAAGGCCCCAGTTCGAGGCAGGGTCTTCTTCTGCTAAGAGGGGTAGAGGAAGTTTTGTTCCTCGGAGTAGTAGAAGTCAAAGATCAGCTGGTAGGCCAGTGCAGTTCCAGAGGCAGAGATTTAGACCTGCAGCTTCAGTGGCTAGTGCTCCGACCCCGATGATTCGGAGATCCACTCTTCCCATCTGCATCCATTGTGGGAGACCACATGGTGGTCCTTGTTGGAAGGTTGGTGTTGCAGGGGTATGCTTCAGGTGTGGATCACCAGACCACTTTGTGAGAGATTGCCCTGAGAGGCAAGAGCAGATGCCAGTTGATTCTGCTGCTTCTCGAGCTAGTGTTAGAGGAGGTAGAGGAGGCAGAGGTGTCGGCCGAGGAGGTAGGCCAGGGTTCAGTTCTAGAGGAGGTGCTGCATCCAGAGAGGGTAGACCAGAGGAGGTTGGTTCTTCCCAGAGGATGTATGTTATGCAGAGGCAGCCAGATGCATCGGCAGTCATAGCTGGTACTTTTTCTTTATTTAATACTCCAGTACTTGCTTTGATTGATCCGGGTTCCACGCATTCATATGTTAGTATATATGTTCTGCCTGTATCTGATGTGCATGCTGAGTCCCTAGGATTTGATGTGTTGGTGACAAATTCGTTAGGGCATAGTGTGGTTGTGAGTAAGGTGCACCGGGATAGTGTAGTGAGAGTGCAGGGTGAGGAGTTCCTTGGAGATTTGATTGAGATGCCATTTAAGGAATATGATGTGATCTTAGGTATGGATTGGCTATCTCGACATGGAGCTGTGGTGGATTGTAAAAAGAAAATTGTTTCTTTGAGAACGGGTGATGATAGAGAGGTGATAGTATCTAATGAGCAGGAACAGCTAGCCTCCTTATTTGTTTCAGCTGTTGCAGCCAGGAGGTTGATTAGAAAGGGGTGTGAAGCCTATCTCGCTCATGTGATAGATACTAGAGTGAAGGGTTTTCCCATTGATAGCATTGCCACAGTTGCTGAGTTCCCTGATGTGTTTCCAGAGGAGTTGCCTGGATTGCCTCCAGAGAGAGAGGTGGAGTTTGGTATTGAATTGTTACCTGGTACCACTCCTATCTCTATTACTCCTTATAGAATGGCACCAGCAGAATTGAGAGAGTTAAAAGTGCAGTTACAGGAGTTGTTGGATAAAGGATTTATTCGCCCCAGTGTTTCTCCTTGGGGAGCTCCTGTGCTATTTGTGAAGAAGAAAGATGGTACTATGAGGTTATGTATCGATTATAGGCAATTGAACAAAGTGACCATTAAGAATAAATATCCTTTGCCTAGAATCGATGATCTCTTTGATCAGTTGAAGGGTGCAGCTGTGTTTTCCAAAATTGATCTGAGATCTGGGTACCATCAGCTGAGAGTCAGAGCTGAAGATGTTCCAAAGACAGCTTTCAGGACCAGGTATGGGCACTATGAATTTTTAGTTATGCCTTTTGGTCTGACGAATGCACCTGCAGCTTTCATGGATTTGATGAATAGGGTGTTCAGGCCCTATCTGGATCAGTTTGTTGTGGTCTTCATCGATGACATTTTGGTATATTCACGGAATGAAGAGGAACATGATATGCATCTGCGGATTGTGTTGCAGATTTTGAGAGAGAAGCAGTTATTTGCCAAATTGTCGAAGTGTGAGTTTTGGTTGGATCAAGTTGCTTTTCTCGGACATATTGTTTCAGCGGAAGGCATTAGAGTTGATCCAAGTAAAGTTAAAGCTATTCTGAATTGGAGTCCACCCAAGTCTGTGATAGAGATTAGAAGTTTTCTGGGTTTGGCAGGCTATTACCGGCGGTTTGTAAAAGGATTTTCTTTAATAGCTACTCCACTCACCAGATTACTTCGTAAGGGAGTGAGATTTGTGTGGACGGATCAGTGTCAGGCTAGCTTTGAGCAGTTGAGAGAAATGTTAACCCAAGCGCCTATTTTAACTTTACCTGTTGAAGGCAAACCATATGTGATCTACAGTGATGCTTCACATAGAGGTTTGGGATGTGTATTGATGCAGGAAGGGAAAGTTATAGCTTATGCATCTCGACAGTTGAAACCGCATGAGCTTAACTATCCGACCCATGATTTGGAATTGGCTGCCATTGTGTTTGCATTAAAGATTTGGCGCCATTATTTATTTGGGGAAAAATGTTTCATCTACACTGATCACAAGAGTTTGAAGTATCTGGGTGTCCAGAAAGAACTCAATCTTCGTCAGAGGAGATGGTTGGAATTGATTAAAGACTATGACTGCTTGATTGACTATCATCCAGGTAAAGCAAATGTTGTTGCTGATGCCTTGAGTCGGAAATCTTTAGCAGGTTTAACAGTTTACTCGCTCCCATTGCTTGTTGAGTTGAGAGCTTTGCATGCCAGTTTTATACCTTGTGATGATGGTGCATTGTTGGCACAGTTGCAATTGAAGCCAGTTTTGTTAGATCAAATCAAAGAGGCTCAGTTGATTGATATGAAGATTCAGAAGATTATTTCAGATTGCAAGATTGGGAAGACTAGAGATTTTGTTGTGAGAGATGATGGGAGTCTCTGGTTTAAGAACCGATTGTGTGTACCCGATGATGCTGATTTGAAAAGAGTCATTTTAGAAGAAGCACATCAGTCAGTGTTTGCTATGCATCCGGGTAGTACGAAGATGTATAATGATTTGAGACAACATTATTGGTGGATTGGGTTGAAGAGAGACATTGCTGAGTTTGTATCGAAATGTCTCACTTGTCAGAAAGTTAAAGCAGAGCATCAAGTTCCAACCGGGTTGCTTCAACCGTTGTCAGTGCCTGAATGGAAGTGGGAAAGAGTGACAATGGATTTTGTGTCTGGATTGCCATTGACACAAAGGAAACATGATGCCATTTGGGTGATTGTGGATAGATTGACTAAGACAGCTCATTTCCTTCCAGTGCGGATGGATTACTCTTTGGAGAGATTGGCTGAGCTGTATATCCAGGAGATTGTGAAACTGCATGGTGTTCCAACTTCTTTAGTGTCTGATCGAGATCCCAGGTTTACTTCAAGATTTTGGAAGAGTTTGCATAATGCTTTGGGTTCTCGACTGCACTTCAGTACTGCTTTTCATCCACAAACTGATGGACAGTCAGAGAGGGTGATACAGATTCTTGAAGATATGTTGAGAAGCTGTGTCATCGATTTCTCTGGAAGTTGGGATAGGTTTTTACCTCTTGTGGAGTTTGCTTACAACAACAGTCACCAATCCAGCATTGGTATGGCACCATTCGAAGCATTGTATGGCAGACGGTGTAGGACACCTCTTTGTTGGAATGAGCTTGGAGATAATAAGTTGGTTGGTCCTGATTTGATTCAAGAAACTGAAGAGAAAGTAAAATTGATTCGAGGCAGGTTAAAAGCAGCTTCAGACCGACAGAAGTCTTATGCAGATCTGAAACGGAGAGACATTCAGTTTGATGTTGGAGATAAGGTATTTTTGAAAGTGTCTCCTTGGAAAAAGATTTTGAGGTTCGGTCGGAAAGGAAAATTGAGTCCTCGTTTCATTGGGCCGTATGAAGTGTTAGAAAGAGTTGGGCCAGTTTCTTATCGACTTGCTTTACCACCTGAGTTGGATCGTATTCATAATGTATTCCATGTTTCCATGTTGAGGAGGTACAGTTCGGATCCATCTCATGTGTTGCCATTTGAATCAATTGAAGTGAGCCCAGACTTGACTTTTGAAGAGGAACCAGTTGCTATCTTGGCACGTGATGTGAAAGAATTGAGAAACAAGAGAGTGCCATTGGTGAAAATTCTTTGGAAGAACCATGGGAAAGAAGAAGCAACTTGGGAAAATGAGCAAACGATGCGAGAGCAATATCCTCAGTTGTTTCAGAGTTAATTTCAGGTAATTTCGAGGACGAAATTTTCTTTTTAGAGGGGGAGAATTGTAATATCCTCATATGTGGCTTAGAAGTTTTGATTATATTGTTGTTGTTGTTGTTGTTGTTATTGTTAAATTGAATTGAATGTATATAATGGGATAAGAAAAGAAATTGGGATGAGAATGCTTGTGCATATGTGTTTTGGAGAAAGAAATAGGGTTTAGAGACAAATGTATATGTTGTGTATATGATGATATATATAACATATAAAGTGGTCATATGAAGAGTCAAGGTGATGGTTGAGTGGAAGAAGATATTTTTGGTTGTTAATGAAATTACATATAAGGACTTATATGAGACAAAGGTTAGTTATATGATTGAGGGTGTTTTAGTAATTGCTTGGATAAGAACACTTGGTGGAGATTAAAAGCAAAATTTGACTTTGTATCTTGATGATTGTCTTCTTTCTTCAAGAGGTGGCCGGCTCTCCAAATTGAAAAGAGAAAAAGAAGTGTTCTTGATGATAGAAGCAAATTGAAGAAGCAATCAAAGGATTGGACAAGGGATTTGTGGAATTTCTTCTTTGTAAGTAAGTATTCTCTTGTTTTTTTTTTACTTATTTGGAAGTTGTATTGGAAGTGAATTAGGGTTTGGTGATTTTGTGATTTAGTGAATTTGAGATGTGTTGTGTTGTGTTTTCAAGTGTTAAATTAATTTTAAGTCATGAGTTTAATTGGAAGTTGTTGTTGGAAATGGTGGTTGTTGATTTGGATGGATGGAGAAGGATGTTGGTTTTAGGGTTTTGTGGTGAATATGTGTTTAATTGTGATATTAATGTGTGATGAAGTGGTTTTTGTGATGAATATGTGTTTAGAACATTGATTATGTTCATGTGAAATATGTTATATGATGAATATTGTGTTTGAGTGCAATTGAGAAAGTGTTGGTTTTAGTTAATGTTTTGTGATTTGGTGACACGGCCAAAAGCAATTTAGGGGAGTGGGCGTGTCAATTATTTGGATTGGCTACTGTCTCTTTTGGTTTTAGTGACACGGGCGTGTCCATCAAAGGTGCTGGGCGTGTCAATTATTTGAATTGGCTACTACCTCTTTTATTGTTAAAGACACGGGCGTGTTCCTCAACTAGGTTGGGCATGTCCTTCAAGTGAGTTGGGCGTGTCCCACAAATGAATTGAATGTTGCTTGATTTCTTTGTTCTTGTTTGCATAGTTTAGATTCTTCAAAGGTAGTTTGGCCTCTAAACCTAAACATAAACATACTTAAACCAAGGAATGAATTAAAAACACTTGTGAATGATCCTAAAGCTATGAATTATATATATATTGTTCTTGCATTGTTGAGATTGAGCCTTGTTATATTATGCATTGTGAGTGATAATGTGTTTCATGATTAATATGGAATGAAATGTTGATATTTATGAATGATGCTATGTGAGATAAATATACACTTGAATAATGAAGTGTTATATTGTGAAATGAAATGTGAAGCCATTGTTATTGGCTAAGGTGATTCAATGGAGATAAATGAGGCATGTTTGCCTAAATGATAATGAGAATTGAGAATGAGAACTAAATGGATTGTGTGGCTAATGTGTTATTCCATTTTCAGAGTTTGTCATTGGTAGCATGCCTAATGATAGTAACAATCTCTTGAAGTTAGGTTGGATTGAATCCTTGAAGCCTAATTGAGATGTTACAACCCTTGAAGCTAGGTTGGGTTAGTTCTTGAAGCCAAGTTGGGTTGATGCTTAGCATGCTTTGCTCCCCTTGAAGCTTGGTTGAACTTAATCCTTGAAGCCTAGTTGGGTATATGATATTGATATTGATAAATGTGATAACAAAACCAAAGCATTAACTCTGAAAATTGAATGGCATATTAGTGTGTCTTGGGCCCATGCTTGTCTTTGCTTAGTGTTGTTCATGGATGATTAAATGATTAACTAATAAAGCATATGCAAGGATGTTCAAATGTGATATACATATGTGTATGTTGGTTATGAAATGTAAAGGTATGTTGTTAGCTTTGTATCTATGTTGTTACATATATGATATAAATTAGAATTGGCATTGTATAGCATCTAAGCATATCGATTGCATGTTTATCTTACTAAGCCCTTGGCTTAGCGCGATAGTGTTTAATCGCGCAGGTGATAGAACTGATAGAATCGAACCCGAGAGCTCTTCGAGACCGAGTGAGAGTAGACATTGAAGAGTTGATTTTGGGAGCTTAAAGATCAGAGCTGACTTGCCAATCATGTATAAATCTTTTATATTGTGTAAAGTATTGTTGATAATGTAAATATATGTATAATGGTAAATATGTATTCAAATGTTTTCATATATGTACATATTTTATAACTTCCGCTGTGTAATTTATAAATGTATATATATATATAGATAACTAATATGTTTTTGTTTTATAAGTAAATGATCTATTTTTCTATAATGTATAATGATAAGGGTATTGTATTAAGTTTTAAAGTGTTTTGAATGTTAAGGATATCGTAGCATCCCTATGTTTGGTGCACTTCTGCTACATTGTGGTGTTTGTAGTGTGTGTGCATTGGATATGGGGGTGTTACAAATAAGAAAAAAACCGGTTTTGTCGACACTTGGGACTCAATTTTTAGGCGAAACTATGGCAAAAATTTTGTAAAAATCGGAACTAAAATTTGACTAAGTAAAATTGGTAGCAACATTAGGTTAGGGTGGCGCCTCTACTCAGCTTACATATGTAGGTTGGGAAGGTGTGTTACAAATTAGGCTTCAAGGATTCAATCCAACCTAACTTTAAGAGATTGTTACACTCATTAGGCATGCCACCAACAACAAACTCTGAAAATGGAATAACACATTAGCCACACAATTCATTTAGTTTTCATTCTCAATTCTCATTATCATTTAGGCAAACATGCCTCATTTATCCCCATTGAATTACCTTAGCCAAAAACAATGGCTTCACATTTCATTTCACAATATAACACTTCATTATTCAAATGTATATTTATCTCATCCATGATCACATTATATCTCACATAACATCATTCATAAATATCAACATTTCATTCCGCATTACTCATGAAACACATTACTATTCACAATGCATAACATAACATTGTTCAATCTCAACAATGCAAGAACAATTTATATTAGTCATAGCTTTAGGATCATCCACAAGTGTTTGATTAAGTCATTCCTTAATTTAAGTATGTTTAAAATGTTTATGTTTAGGTTTAGAAACCAAACTACCTTTGAAGAACCCAAACCATGCAAAAAAGAACAAAGAAATCAAACATTATCCAACTCATTTGAGGGACACGCCCAGTCCACTTGAGGAACACACCCAGCCCTCTTGAGGGACACGCCCGTGTCTCTAAAAATAAAAGAGGCAGTAGCCAACACAAATAAATGACACGCCCGCGTCACTTCATTGCTGCTGGCCGTGTCACCATAAACACAACCTTAACTAAAACCAACACTTTCTCAATTGCACTCAAACACAATATTCATCATATAACATGTTTCAAATGAACATAATCAATGTTCTAAACACATATTCACCACAAGAATTACTTCACAACACATTAATATAACAATTAAACACACATCATCTCAAAACCCTAAAACCAACATCCTTCTCCATCCTCCCAAAACAACATCCACCATTTCCAACCACAACCTCTAATTAAACTCATAACTTAAAATCAAATTAACACTTGAAAACACAACACAACACATCTCAAATCCACCAAATCACAAAATCACCAAACCTTAATTCACTTCCAACACAACTTCCAAATAAGTAAAGAAAACAAGAGAATACTTACTTCAAAAGAAGAAATTCCACAAATCTCTTGTCAAATCTTTTGATTGTTTCTTCAATTTGCTTCTAGCATCAAGAACACTTCTCTTCCCTTTTTGGTTTTTGGAGAGCCGGCCACCTCTTGAAAGAAAGAAGAAAATGATGAAGACACAAAGTCAAATTTTGCTTTTAATCTCCACCAAGTGTTCTTATCCAAGCAATTACCAAAATACCCTCAATCATAAAACTAACTTTTGTCTCATATAAGCCCTTACATGTAATTACACACTTAACACAAAAATATCTCTCTTCCTTTGACTCTTTCTTTGACCCATTTATATGTTATATATATCATCATATACACAACATATACCTCTCTCTCTAAACCCTAATTCTTTCCCAAAACACTTATACACAAGCATTCTCTTCTCAATTTCTTTTCTTATCCCATCATATACATTCAATCCAATTTATAACAATAACAACAACAACAATATGCAAAACTTCTAGGGCATAAATGAGGATATTACAATTCTCCCCCTCTAAAAAGAAATTTCGTCCTCGAAATTAACTGATATCAAGTCTGAAACAACTGAGGATATTGCTCTCGCATGGTTTGTTCACTTTCCCAAGTTGCTTCTTCTTTTGCATGATTCTTCCAAAGAATCTTCACCAATGGCACTCTCTTGTTTCTCAACTCTTTCACATCATATGCTAAGATAGCAACTGGTTCCTCTTCAAATGTCAAGTCTGGGCTCACTTCAATTGACTCAATCGGCAACACATGAGATGGATCCGACCTGTACCTCCTTAACATAGAAACATGAAATACGTTATGAATACGATCCAACTCAGGTGGCAAAGCAAGTCGATACGCCATTGGCCCAACTCTTTCTAACACTTCATACGGCCCAATGAAACGAGGACTCAATTTTCCTTTCCGACCGAACCTCAAAATCTTCTTCCAAGGAGATACTTTCAAAAACACCTTATCTCCAACATCAAACTGAATGTCTCTCCTCTTCAGATCTGCATAAGACTTCTGTCGGTCTGAAGCTGCTTTCAATCTACTTCGAATCAGCTTCACTTTCTCTTCAGTTTCTTGAATCAAATCATGTCCAATCAACTTACCATCTCCCAATTCACTCCAACAAAGAGGTGTCCTACACCGTCTACCATACAGAGCTTCGAACGGTGCCATACCAATGCTAGATTGGTGACTGTTGTTGTAAGCGAACTCCACAAGTGGTAAGAATCTATCCCAACTTCCAGTGAAATCGATGACACAGCTTCTCAACATATCTTCAATAATCTGTATCACCCTCTCTGACTGTCCATCTGTCTGTGGATGAAAAGCGGTACTGAAGTGTAATCGAGAACCCAAAGCACTATGCAAACTTTTCCAAAACCTAGAAGTAAACCTGGGATCTCGATCAGACACTAAAGAAGTTGGAACACCATGCAACTTTACAATCTCATAGATATACAGCTCAGCCAACCTCTCCAAAGAGTAATCCATCCGCACCGGAAGGAAATGAGTTGTCTTAGTCAATCTATCCACAATCACCCATATGGCATCATGTTTCCTTTGTGTCAATGGCAACCCAGACACAAAGTCCATTGTCACTCTATCCCACTTCCATTCTAGCACTGACAACGGTTGAAGCAACCCGGTTGGAACTTGATGCTTTGCTTTAACCTTCTGACAAGTGAGACATTTCGATACAAACTCAGCACTGTCTCTCTTCAACCCAATCCACCAGTATTGCTAATCATGATACACCTTCGTATTACCCGGGTGCATAGCAAACATCGACTGATGAGCTTCTTCCAAAATGATCCTTTTCAAATCAGCATCATCCGGCACACACAATCGGCTCTTAAACCAGAGACTTCCATCACTCTTCACAATAAAATCTCTACCCTTTCCACTCTGACAATCCGAAACAATTTTCTGAATCTTCTTATCGGCCAACTGAGCTTCTTTGATCTGATCTAACAAAACCGGCTTCAATTGCAACTGTGCTAACAATGCACCATCATCACAAGATACAAAACTAGCACACAATGCTCTCAACTCAACAAGCAACGAGAGCGAGTAAACAGTCAAACCTGCTAAAGACTTCCGACTCAAGGCATCAGCAACAACATTTGCTTTACCTGGATGATAATCAATCAAGCAGTCGTAGTCTTTAATCAATTCTAACCATCTCCTCTGACGAAGATTGAGTTCTTTCTGGACACCCAAATATTTCAAACTCTTGTGATCAGTATAGATGAAACATTTCTCCCCAAACAGATAGTGGCGCCAAATCTTCAATGCAAACACAATGGCAGCCAATTCCAAATCATGGGTCGGATAGTTAAGCTCATGCGGTTTCAACTATCTAGATGCATAAGCTATAACTTTCCCTTCTTGCATCAATACACACCCCAAACCTCTATGTGAAGCATCACTGTAGATCACATATGGTTTGCCTTCAACAGGTAAAGTATGAACAGGCGCTTGAGTTAACATTTCTCTCAACTGCTCAAAGCTCGCCTGACACTGATCGGTCCACAAAAACCTCACTCCCTTACGAAGCAATCTGGTGAGTGGAGTAGCTATCAAAGAAAACCCTTTCACAAACCGCCGGTAATAGCCTGCCAAACCCAGAAAACTTCTAATCTCTGTCACAGACTTGGGTGGACTCCAATTCAAAATTGCTTCAACTTTGCTCGGATCAACTCTGATGCCTTCTGCAGAAACAATATGTCCAAGAAAAGCTACTTGATCCAACCAAAACTCACACTTCGACAATTTGGCAAATAATTGCTTTTCTCTCAAAATTTGCAACACAATCCGCAGATGCAAATCATGTTCCTCTTCATTCCTTGAATACACTAGAATATCATCGATGAAGACCACTACAAACTGATCCAGATAGGGCCTAAACACCCTATTCATCAAATCCATAAAAGCTTCAGGTGCATTCGTCAGACCAAATGGCATAACTAAAAATTCATAATGCCCATACCTGGTCCGGAAAGCTGTCTTCGGAACATCTTCAGCTCTGACTCTCAGCTGATGGTACCCTGATCTCAGATCAATTTTGGAAAACACAGCTGCACCCTTCAATTGATCAAAGAGATCATCGATTCTAGGCAAAGGATATTTATTTTTAATAGTCACCTTGTTCAATTGCCTATAATCGATACACAACCTCATAGTACCATCTTTCTTTTTCACAAATAGCATAGGAGCTCCCCAAGGAGAAACACTGGGGCGAATAAATCCTTTGTCCAACAATTCCTATAATTGCACTTTCAACTCCCTCAATTCTGCTGGTGCCATTCTATAAGGAGTAATAGAGATAGGAGTGGTACCAGGCAACAATTCAATACCGAACTCCACCTCTCTCTCAGGAGGCAATCCTGGCAACTCCTCTGGAAAAACATCAGAGAACTCTGCAACTGTGGCAATACTATCAATGGGAGAACCCTTCACTCTAGTATCCACCACATGGGCGAGATAGGCTTCACACCCCTTTCTAATCAATCTCCTAACTGCAACAGCTGAAACAAATAAGGAGGCTAGCTGTTCCTGCTCATTAGATACTATCACCTCTCTACCATCACCCATTCTCAAAGAAACAATTTTCTTTTTACAATCCACCACAGCTCCATGTCTAGCTAACCAATCCATACCTAAGATCACATCATATTCCTTAAATGGCATCTCAATCAAGTCTCCAAGGAACTCCTCACCTTGCACCCTCACTGCACTATCTCGGTGTACCTTACTCACAACCACACTATGCCCTAACGGATTTGTCACCAACACATCAAATCCTAGGGATTCAGCATGCACATCAAATACAGGCAATACAGATGCACTAACATATGAATGCGTGGAACCCGGATCAATCAAAGCAAGTACAGAAAAACCAAATAAGGAAAAAGTACCAGCAATGACTGCCGAAGCATCTGGCTGCCTCTGCATAACATACATCCTCTGGGAAGATCCAACCTCCTCTGGTCTACTCTCCCTGGATGTAGCACCTCCTCTAACACTAAACCCAGATCTGCCTCCCCGGCTGCTACCTCTGCCTACTCGACCTCCCCTCACACTAGGTCGAGAAGCTGCAGTATCAACTGACATCTGCTCTTGCCTCTCAGGGCAATCTCTCACAAAGTGATCTGGTGATCCACATCTGAAACAAACCCCTGCTACACCAGTCTTCCAGCAAGGACCACCATGCGGCCTACCACAATGGATGCAGATGGGTAAGGTGGATCTCTGAACCATAGGGGTCGGAGCACTCGCCACTGAAGCTGCAGGTCTAAATCTCTGTCTCTGTAACTGCACTGACCTACCAGCTGACCTCTGACTCCTACTAACTCTAGGAACAAAGCTTCCTTTACCTCTCTTAACAGAAGAAGACCCTGCCTCGAACTGGGGCCTTCTAACCCTAACCTCTTCTTCTGAAGCAACCGCAATACCCTGAGCTCGCTCTACACTTCGAGCTGCTGCCACAAGCTGTGAGAAATCCTAATATCTGGATCCAGCTACTAAGCACATAATCAAGGGCCTCAATCCCTCCTCAAATCGCCGACATCTATCAATCTCATCAGCAATGATACCCCCAACATACTGACTCAGTCGGATAAACTCAACTTCATACTCAGTAACAGTCTTGCTATCTTGCTTCAGACTCAAAAACTCCATCTTCTTCATGTCTTTATACTCCCTAGGAGTATACTTCAACTCAAATTCCCTCATAAAATCAGTGTAAGACAGTGTTGGAGGATCATCCATAGAATGGGGCACTGTCTTCCACCAATCGTAGGCATCCTTCTGTAGCAAAGATCTTGTATAATCAAACTTTTCCTCTGAGGTGGCTTGCAACTGAACAAATACCCTCTGAACTCTATCAAGCCACTGTTCTGCTACAGCCGGATCAACTGTACCAAAGAAATCCTCTACTCCATATTTCCTTAGCTTATCATAGTGCCTCACTGGTACTGAAGGCTGAGGGGGTGGTGGCTGTGGTTGCACAGGTGCTTGTCTCATAGCTTCCATCATATGCCTAGACCAGGCTGGCGGAACCTCTTCTCCAACTGGTCTACCCGACACCGAAGCAGGTGCCTCCTCAACACTATCAACCCTAGCTCCCTGATCAGGAGCAACGCTCTCCTCACTACCCTCAACCGACTGTCTCAAATGAGGATCCATCAACACCTAACACTGCAAACACAAAAGGACACACCTTATTAAAGATCAGAGATTGCCAATCCCAAACATGTATTTTTATTCAAAACCAACTTTTTAAGTAAAAATATTCCTTTTTGTTACATTTTACCTAGGTTGAGAATCTCAAACCTAGGCTCTGATACCAAAACAATTGTAACACCCCCATATCCAATGCACACACACTACAACCACAACAAGGTAGCATAAGTGCACCAAACATAGGGATGCTACAGTTTTCTTAACATTCAAACCCTTTAAAACTTGATACAATACCCTTATCATTTTACATTATAGAAAATTAGATCATTTACTTATAAAACAAAACATATTAGTTATATGTATATATATATATATACATTTATATATTACACAGCGGAAGTTATAAAATATATACATATTTACATATTAAACATTTCTTTACAAAATATAAAGAAGTTTACATGATTGGCAAGTTTGCTCTGATCTTTAAACTCCCAAAATGGATTCTTCAAGGTCTACTCTCACTTGGTCTTGATGAACTCTCGGGTTCAACTCTATCAACTCTATTACCTGCGCGATTAAACACTATCGCGCTAAGCCAAGGGCTTAGTAAGATAAAACATGCAATGGATATGCTTTAATGCAATACAATGTCAATTCTAATTCATATCATATATGTAACAATATAAATGCAAAGCTAACAACATCCATTTACATTTTATAATCAACATACATATATGCATATCACATTTCAACATCATTGCATATACTTCATTATTTAATCATTTAATCATCCATGAACAATAGTAAACAAATCATGACTCACATTAAACAAAGACAAGCATTGGGCCCAAGACACACTAATATGCCATTCAATTTTCAGAGTTAATGCTTTGGTTTGTTATCACATTTATCAATATCATATACCCAACTAGGCTTCAAGGATTAAGTTCAACCAAGCTTCAAGGGGAGCAAAGCATGCTAAGCTTCAACCCAACTTGGCTTCAAGAACTAACCCAACCTAGCTTCAAGGGTGGTAACATCTCAATTAGGCTTCAAGGATTCAATCCAACCTAACTTTAAGAGATTGTTACACTCATTAGGCATGCCACCAACAACAAACTCTGAAAATGGAATAACACATTAGCCACACAATTCATTTAGTTTTCATTCTCAATTCTCATTATCATTTAGGCAAACATGCCTCATTTATCCCCATTGAATTACCTTAGCCAAAAACAATGGCTTCACATTTCATTTCACAATATAACACTTCATTATTCAAATGTATATTTATCTCATCCATGATCACATTATATCTCACATAACATCATTCATAAATATCAACATTTCATTCCACATTACTCATGAAACACATTACTATTCACAATGCATAACATAACATTGTTCAATCTCAACAATGCAAGAACAATTTATATTAGTCATAGCTTTAGGATCATCCACAAGTTTTTGATTAAGTCATTCCTTAATTTAAGTATGTTTAAAATGTTTATGTTTAGGTTTAGAGACCAAACTACCTTTGAAGAACCCAAACCATGCAAAAAAGAACAAAGAAATCAAACATTATCCAACTCATTTGAGGGACACGCCCAGTCCACTTGAGGAACACACCCAGCCCTCTTGAGGGACACGCCCGTGTCTCTAAAAATAAAAGAGGCAGTAGCCAACACAAATAAATGACACGCCCGTGTCACTTCATTGCTGCTGGCCGTGTCACCATAAACACAACCTTAACTAAAACCAACACTTTCTCAATTGCACTCAAACACAATATTCATCATATAACATGTTTCAAATGAACATAATCAATGTTCTAAACACATATTCACCACAAGAATTACTTCACAACACATTAATATAACAATTAAACACACATCATCTCAAAACCCTAAAACCAACATCCTTCTCCATCCTTCCAAAACAACATCCACCATTTCCAACCACAACCTCTAATTAAACTCATAACTTAAAATCAAATTAACACTTGAAAACACAACACAACACATCTCAAATCCACCAAATCACAAAATCACCAAACCTTAATTCACTTCCAACACAACTTCCAAATAAGTAAAGAAAACAAGAGAATACTTACTTCAAAAGAAGAAATTCCACAAATCTCTTGTCAAATCTTTTGATTGTTTCTTCAATTTGCTTCTAGCATCAAGAACACTTCTCTTCCCTTTTTGGTTTTTGGAGAGCCGGCCACCTCTTGAAAGAAAGAAGAAAATGATGAAGACACAAAGTCAAATTTTGCTTTTAATCTCCACCAAGTGTTCTTATCCAAGCAATTACCAAAATACCCTCAATCATAAAACTAACTTTTGTCTCATATAAGCCCTTACATGTAATTACACACTTAACACAAAAATATCTCTCTTCCTTTGACTCTTTCTTTGACCCATTTATATGTTATATATATCATCATATACACAACATATACCTCTCTCTCTAAACCCTAATTCTTTCCCAAAACACTTATACACAAGCATTCTCTTCTCAATTTCTTTTCTTATCCCATCATATACATTCAATCCAATTTATAACAATAACAACAACAACAATATGCAAAACTTCTAGGGCATAAATGAGGATATTACACTCTCCTTATAGACCAAAGGCTAATGGTGCAGTAGAAGCAACAAATAAAACAATTAAGCAAATTTTGTCTAAGATGACCAAGACTTACAGGGATTGGTCAGAGATGCTTCCCTTTGCTTTATGGGGATATAGGACAAGTGTGATAACGCCTACTGGAATGACACCATTCTCTTTGGTTTACGGGATAGAAGCAGTGTTGCCAATTGAAATTGAGATTAAGTCATTGAGAGTAGTCTTGGAAGCTGAACTACCTGAAATGGAATGGGTAGCGAGCAGATACACACAGTTAGCTTTACTAGAAGAAAGGAGGTTAAAGGCACTGTATCATCACCAACTGTATCAAAAGAAGATAGCCCGGGCCTATAATAAAAGGGTTAAGGTCCGAAAACTCAGAGTCGGGGATTTGGTGTTGAAGCAATGTAAGCTTAATGTATCTGATCCAAGAGGGAAGTTTAGGCCTAGCTGGGAAGGGCCATACGTCGTGAAACAAGTCACGAACAAAGGTGCCGTGAAGTTATCAGACATGGATGGGAATGAGTTTAGTGATCCAGTAAACATTGACAGGTTGAAGAAGTTTTATGTATGAAAAATAAAAAAGAAAGAGCTCGCTAGGTTGAAAACCCAAAAAGGGCGGCCTAGGCAAAAGTTAGAGCAGTCCGCTAGTCCTGAAAACCCGAAAGGGCGAGCTAGGCAACAATTAGGGCTAAATGATAGAAAATAGTCAATTAGAAAACCCAAAAGGGCTAGTTAGCAACAGGAGTGATCTTGTGTATGCTGGCTTTATGTTTGGTTGTTCCCCAATTTAATAAAACAGAATTAATGTTAAAATTGTTCTATGTGCACTGTTATAAGTATTTGACTAGGTATGGATGAAATAAATAAACACAATAGCAAAAGCTGATGACAAATTATAAATGGAAAAGAAGCATCTTTTCTTACTTTAATTATTTTTCATCCTAACGATACACTTTCTGAATCGACAAATATAAAATCTATGGCAGACGATAAGTGTAACGTGCAGGCCAGCTTTGCCTTAGCCGATCCAAGTAGGCCTCAGTCAAGCAAGGCATGTCTAAATCGGGAGTAAAGTCAGAATCGCGAAGCTTCGCTCCATACTGATGGCCGAGTCGGCGAGGATCATAGCATGTACCTTGACAAAGAACAACAAGGGGAACATACATCAAATATGTTTGCATGGTGATGCGAGAAATCTTCCACCAAGGTACCAACCAACGGATATTGACTTCAGCACATGATTGGATCTAGTCGACCCAGTCAGCATATGAAGAAGCAGGATGGAATAGTTTCCGGGCAGAATGATGACGTGGCTGATATCTGGCAAAATCCATGGATGGAGTATCAAGCAAGCAAAGACGCTCCTGAAGCCAAATCTGCGAAGAAAGAATTAATAAAAATAAAAATAAAAATAAAAATAAAAATAAAAATAAAAATATAACAAAAAAATATAACAAAATAAAAAAAAAGAAAAAAGTCTGTGTAGACCCTTAATTTTTGACCAGTCCGGTTTAGTCTAAAATAATTTTTGTGTTGTCTAATATATTTTAATTGGTCCAAAATATTTTTTTATCTTAACTAAATAATTTTTGCTTTATTATCTAATTTTTATTAATAAAAAATAAAAATAAAAATCGGCGACGAAATTAGTTGCCGAAAATTCCAGCGGGCTTGGCCGTGGGCCATTTCGCCCGTAGGAGTTTCCTGCGGACGAAATGGCCCGCAGGCCTATTCCCAGCCCAATGCCGCAGCCATCTGTGGCAGATTTTTTTTGCCAGCGCAATTTTTCCTGCGGCAAATTTTTTCGCCAGCGCAATTTTTCCGCAGCAGTTTTTTTTGCCAGCAAAATTTTCCGATGCAAATTTTTTGAAACCTAATACAATTAGGTTTCGGTTTCCTTTTCTTATTAAATATGATATTCCGTGAGTAACTAGGAAAAAACAATAAAAAACCTCTATAAATAAAAACACAAAAGGGAGGAAAAGAAGGAGAAATAAAATAAAAAATTGAGGAGGAAATTGGAAAAAGTTTGAAACCAAATCTGTGAAGGAAAGTAGTGGAACCAAGCTGATTTTTGAGGAGCCGAAAATCAATTTAGCAATTCATCAAAGGTATTAACTGCCTTTGATTTGGTTGATCCAAGAAGCAATTTTGGTGCAACCCCACGAAAGAAGGTTTGAATTGTAAATTCTTTTTGTTTTTTTGTTTATAGTAGCTTAATTCTTCAAAGACAAAAAATCCCATAACCTTTAATTTAATTTTTCTAAAGTTAAAAACACAATCCCGTTACTTTGTTTTCCAAAAAAAAACTTACAATTGCTACTTTTGTTTCATTAAAATCTTAAAACCCTAATTTAACGTGTTTCTTTTCAAAACCCTTAAATAATATGCTATTTCTTTCCCAAAGCCTTAAAAACTACCCTTTTTTCTTTATAAACTTTAAATCGTTGGTGTATTTTCATAAAACTCCCTAAAAATATTCAATTGCTTTTTCCAAATTCTAAAATTCTTAGATCACCCAAAACCCTAATTCAAAACTTCTAAAACCCTAATTCAATTCCTAAACTCAAAATAATAAACCCTAACCCCTTAAAACCTTAAACCTTAATTTTTTCTAAACTTTAATCCTTTAAAATTTTAAAAACCATAAAACCATAAATATTTTAAATTTACACAGTAAGCTTGAAATCATCATTTAAAACCACAAATCAAAAGTGTTTTAAAGTGTCCAAAACCCTAGTTTCATGATTTCACCATTCAAACCTTAACTTGTTTAATCAAAGAGTCTTACCAACAGTTCAAAACATAAAACCTTAATCTATTTTAATTCCATAAAAAAGTCACAGTAGCCTAATTCTATGAATTCCAAAACCTTAATACACAAGATAAAGAGCCCTAAATGGAAACAGTAGCTATAATTTGAATTTTATTTGCTTTATTTAATTCTATATTTGATTATGCTTTTATTTATTTCTTATGCTTTAATTCATTTAAATTCAATGCTTGGTTCATTTAATTTATCATGGATGAATGTTTACTTTCTATTGATATTTAATATCTTTGATGAATGGTTATTTACTTTTATCAATTTATTTAGATTTTCAAATGTTGTAAGAGGTATGTTTCCACTTTGTGGGTAACTCATTAGTTGAATATCATGTATTTAAATTGCTTTTCTATTTTAGAACTAATGTAAAGGGCATGTTTCTACCTTTCGGTGAGTGTCCTATTTAGGCATGAGATGTAAGGACATGTTTCCATCCTTGGATGGGTGTCCATTTATTTTCTTTGTTTGGACATTGCTTTGATTTTAATATAATGATGCTTTCTTTCAATTATTGTGTGTAATATGGATAATGTTGTTATATTTAAGAATTTTATAATATTAAGACCTGTAAAGGAGGCCGGTTCCAATGAACCGAATGTTGTGGTGGTGCTGGGCCATTTCTCACCTTCCCCACACGTACCCAACTTTCTGAACCCACTAAGGGGTTGGGGATTCCTTAGGAATTGAGTCATCCACGCCTTTCTTTTTCCCTAGCCCATCCGGGTGGCGACTCCATTTTCTTTGGACTTAGGTCCGTGTTCTCTAAGGCTCCGAGCTTAAATAGTGCCGAAGTCGCAAGAACCATTCCACTTGGAGTGGGGGCAAAAATCCCCGCCACAGTCCGCTAAGTTGAAAACCAGCGAGGGTAGCTTAGGCAAAAATTAGGACAGCTCGCTAGTTTCAAATACCCATATGAGCGGACTAGGAAAAATTTAGAGCAATAAAAAAAAGAAGAAAAAAGATATCCTAAATTGAAAACCCGAAAGGGCAGTTTAGGTAATTACCTGAAGCAGCAACGGACTCCCAATCAGTCTCTTTAACAATCCTGATTTAAGTTGGTCTAACCCAACTAAAGTCTAGGCTAAGATCACAGGTACCGGCGATAAACCTCCTTCCATTTGGTCCATAATGTCCAATACTCGTGGATCTATATCGCCGTCGGAAGAAATAAACAAGAATTGGCCAAGCAAGTAAAGATAGAGCATGCGTCCCCATGCCTTAGTAGGAGCCAAATGAGAGACAAAAATCAATCAAGGGAGCAAGTAGAATTTTTTCACCTCTCATCAACTGAAGAACTTCGGGTTTTGGAATTTGAAATAACGTTTGTATCTTCTGTTGAGTCTTGGAAATCCATGTGGGTAACGCCATTTGTTGATTATTTGGATATCCAAGGATGGCCTCAAATTCTTCAATCAAGGGACATATTTCCAAGCCATTAATTTTAAATACCCTAGAATCCGTATCCCAAAAGGAAGCCACGACATGTAAGAAGGAGTTGTCCAATTTAACATTTTGAAAACACTTTAAAACATCAAGTTTTGACCACAAAATTTGCTTCCAATGAATGACATCCATATTCTTAAATAGAATTTTTATCTTCTTTAAATGATGTTCGGTCATGGTGGATGAATTAAGAAAAATTGAAATTGTTAAAGGGAGTTCTTTGCATGAGCATGGAAAAATTTTTTGATCCTGTATGAAATATGGCATGAAAGGTGATTTATATAGAGGAAATAACCTTTTCCAAAAGTGATGAGGAAAAGATGATTGGAAAGAATAAGACCATATGGCATAAGGAAAGGAATTAGCAACGAAATCCTTTACCGCATTGAATTGGTTTTAGCAAATGGTACGACTGTGGAAAAAGAAATTGTGATTCACTGTTTATGATGTGATTAAAAAAAATGGCTCAGTCATAAAAAAGGTAAAAAAAAAGTTACAGTAAAGATGGAAATTGTATTTTTTCATTATTGTACAATACTTTACAATTGCTACAATATTTACATATCACTAAGAGGGTGGTGGTAGGTCATCAAATAAAACCTTGAAAAAGTCATCACATGTTGAAGAAGGGGGAAAATCACTCATCCCGAGTATGCCCTAAGTGGGAGCACCAAAATTCAGCAAATTACTCGTCCCGGGATCAACCGAAGCAGGAGCACCAAAATCTCTATTACCTTGAAGTTTCGATCTGTCATGGTCCTCATCAGAAGCAGACGAAAGGATCTCATGGTCATCAGTCTGGGGGTCTCGACCTAGGTGGGTTGTTAGAGAGAGAAATTTAGAATTTTAAAAAAATAATTTTCAATTGTGATGCATGCATTGGCACTGGTAATTTATCTGATCCCTGATGTGGCAATGTCCATTTGATATAGAAGCATCTGAGTTGAGTAGGCATCTGGGTTGCATAGATCAGAGTGGCGTAGTAGAAGCATCATTTTGGACCTTATGGATTAAGACTTTTTGAAACTTCTATTCGAAATTAAGATTCATAGTTGATTCAATTGATGAACAAGTGGAATTAAGAAAAATAATTTATGAAAAGATTTATGATATGAAATAAAAAGTTTGAAAAATGGACATGAGAGTTACAGAAAATTTTATAGGTATATTGTAAAATGATATTGTTGAATTTTTTTTAAATAAATATAGGAATCTTGGATGAGTTTGAAAATTTAATGAAAAGTTTTCTATATGTTAGAATCTAATGTATAAAATTTCATAATTTTTAAAGATGAATTACTAATTAAGAAAGGTAGAGGAATACAGATTGTTGGAGGAGTTCCAGAAACTCAGAATCTGTAGAAATTGAGAAACACATTTAAAAACTATGGAACCCACCCAGAAAAATATTAAAATTTACACCCAATATCATATGTATTCCTATAACATATGGTTAAAATTTCATGAAGTTTTATTAAGGTTTGATACATGAAAAAAATGGACAACCGGGTGCTGCCAGAGAAATTATTAAAGAGACAGATTTTCTGATTTTGGAAGATTGAATTTTTAAAGATATTAAATCAACTTGGAAAAATCTAAAACTTTAAATATAAGTCCATATATGTGTCAAGTTCACATGGATAAAATTTTACAAGCTTTTATAAAGAATTGGTAAGGAATATAAAAATTAAAAGTGAGATTGACATGAAACTGAGGAAGTTATGCAGTTTTGTGTAAGTAATAAATTAATTTTATGAGGCAAATGAATGAAGAAAATTATAAAAATTTATATGCATATGGGTATAAGTATAGAAGGAATATGGAGTTTTTAATAATTTGCAACAAAGAGTTCATAATTAAAATCAAAGAGTGAAATCATATATGATAGCGAATTATTTATTATGGAACAATGATGCATAATTTAGGGTTGAGTGTGTAAAATTAAAGTATCTAAATGGATGATGTTAATTAGTGTAAGGAAATGAATTAGTGTTGTTTAAAAGTAAATGTAATGATCTTAAGATTGAGAATTGATAAGGATGAAGTTTAGTGAGGTTCATGTTGTTGGTTGTATTATGTGGAATTTGAATTTTTGAAATGAGTTTTCATAGTTGTGAAAGTGATGTACTTTGATGTTATATTAATATATAGGTAATGCTTATAAAGTTAGCTCTTGAAAATGAGATTAATAGAATGAAGTTTAAGTAAAGTAGTACGTTGAAAATTTAGAGTTGTAAGAGAATTTTGATGAAGATTGTTTAAATATTGTTAGTTTAATGTTTAATAAGCATGGAAGTAATTTTGAATGAGTAATATTATTTATAAAAGTACTAATTAAGGTGTAATGTGGTTGATAATATATAAATTTGTTATGAAATAAAGAGAAATGATTAAACAAGTGAAAATGAGTTACTTTAGGTAATTGAATTGGAAATGATGAAAATAGATATGAAGGGTATAATAATTGAAAAAAAAATGTGTGTGAGAGATGTCACATTGGAAACGTGAATAAGATTTATGTGAAGTGTTAGAAAACAAAATATATAATAAGAAACTTATTTAAGAGATGGACAATTAAATAAGGAAGATGATGATTATGTTGTGGTCAGAGTGTATATATATGTTGAATTGATGAATAACCTAAGTAATGCCAAAAGAATGAGAAGTGATAATGTTCTCTGAAAGGTGATAAATGTTAACTTTGTATAGGTTGTATGTAAAAGAGGAATTGAGTATAATTGTATGATTTGTGTGATGAGATTGTTTTTTATGAACACAAATATGATATGTAAGAAAATGTGGAAAGTAAGTCACATTGTGATTATGACTTACGAAGGTGTATGTGGATGATTAAAAAAAATGTTATTGAGTATTTACTCCCTTATACAAATACGTGTCTGGTGATATTGAGAATGATATTGCATGTATTAATAGGCCTAAGAGAGATTAGGTCTTGAACTGCGTAGAGTTAGGTCATGTGATGAATTGAGATTGAGAATGGACCCGAACAGAGCTGGACGGTAAAATTGCTATTTTAACAACTGAACTTAATGATTGTATAGTGTTTTGGGCCTAAAGTATATGCGTATAAATAAGAGATTGTAAGAAAAAGGAAAGTATAATGAAGAAAGTATAGAAATGAAATATATATATATATACATATATTTATATGAATGAAAATTTTTATAAGAGATAGGTTAGAAATAGAGTAATAAATGTAACACCCCTTAACCCGACTATTTCCAGCCGAGCTAAGTGTGCTACAGTATATGCAACATGGTATACAGAACATGCACTAAATAATTTTTTTTCCTTTTTATTACAAATAATAATAGTTTACACATTTCTTTAATTTTTATAATTACATTTTGAAAGTCCTTAACAGTACATGCCAAGCTAAACTTTGCTTTGCTCCTCACTTCGCCTCCTGTTGCGCACTCTGGTGCTCCTTTGTAGCTTCCCATTTGTCAACTTGGACTCCATAACCTACAAGTTTAGAAAACTAAACTCGCTAAGCATATAGCTTAGTGGGTACTTTAACCGTTAAATAGAAATTAGATGCAAACCACACAATGTTACAGATATGGCACAGCCAACCTAATCATCAATATAAACATTCACAGGTTCTTATTATATTTCTCCTATTATTTGTTAAGCTTTTATGACAGTACGCTATTCATTTCTATTGATTTACTGCCACTGGATGGTACCTCATCCTATGTCTGTTAGTTGCCTAACATTGTTGTTGATTACCGATCTGATGGTTATGTATTTGTATTTTATGGCATTATAATTTCTTTATCATTGTAGGCCCAATACTCTCTTGTTTTGAGTTCCGTTTATTAAATAACTTATGCATGAATTAAAGTTGTGTATTCACTATCTTTGTCCTATGCTTTCCTACGGTAGTTTGGCATGAATGGTTATTCATGTGTTCATATGCTCCTTTCATTAAGTTCACATATATTTGTTAAGGTTTGGATAAGTCATATAAGAAATTAACCAACTGAATAATGTTTATTACCCTTTGCCGAGTTTAATATTTTGACGGTTCGAAATTTATTTTATTAAAAATTCATAGGGCGCTAGTGATTAGGAATCTATCTATTTTTATCCTAAATCAGCTCAATAGAACTAATTTGTAGTTCAAAGTTTTCATTCCGGGACTTTGGGCCGAACTGCACTTTTTAGGCCACACCGGGTTTTATAACACTGCAAACCCTCGGTGGGCTTTAAAATATAAATAAAACACAATTGGGATGTGATTTTCAAGAAACGAAAAATGCTATCTTGTTCTTAATTGGTCAAGCTTTCAAGAGCATATTTTTGATAATTTAGTTCATTCCAAACGAATATTTTATCTCAATTATACCTCATTTATTTCTTACCAAATGAACAGTGAATTATAGCATTTAGTTTCTTATGTACCTTGTTATCTTATTTCCCCAATAACTTTTGTTCTTCTAATCCGAATGTAAAAATTTTTGTTTTCACTCGAACTAGACTCATATGAGTCCTTATGGTTAAATTTCTAGATTTAAATTTGTTACACATAATTCTTGATGACTCCTTGAACTCTTCCCTGACCAATTGGTTACTCAAGTCTATGCAATGCGTACTATTTCATTTATAACTTTACCGACGCAACTCGGATTGAGACGATTCTTATCTTAAATTAAATTAGACACATAAGTTAAAAAATTCAGCTTAAAACAGGCAACACGTGATTTTTGACACAATTTCTAATTCAGCCCTGCAGTCTGCTAGGGTCTGCCTGAGCATGGTTCGCTCATTCATGTGTAACTTCTACATTTTAAGTCCAATCGAGATGAATCAAGCTCCTATGATTCACCAACATACAAGGGTTCATTTATATCTTCTATCACAACATCTAATTCCTGAGGTAAATGTACCAAAACCTGGACTCAAGGCACAAATCTCAGTCTGTCCGGTTTCACAATTCCAGTGTGCATGAGTTATACTCTTTTGATCATATCTTTTTATCTACAAGTGGGATTTAGGACATTACAAATTCTATGGTTTCCTAACACATAAGGGTACATTTAATTCTTCTTTCACAGCTTCTAAATGTGTCATTAAGGTCACCTGGACTCAAGGCACAAATCTCAGTCTGTCCGGTTTCACAATTCCAGTGTGCATGAGTTATACTCTTTTGATCATATCTTTTTATCTACAAGTGTTATTTAGGAAATTACAAATTCTATGGTTTCCTAACACATAAGGGTACATTTAAGTCTTCTGTCACAGCTTCTAAATGTGTCATTAAGGTCACCTAAACGTAGTCCCAAGTCACAGGTTACTGACTGAGGAATCTCAGTTTTTCAGTTTGTACGCCTGGTATCATTTTGATCATAATTTTCATTCCACACAGGAAAATGAGTTGGTTCCAAATCCTATGGTTTACGGACTTAATGGAGAACAATTAAGTCTTCTTTGTCAAGTTCTAGTTCTATCATTTTGCTAGTCTGAATTTCGGTTGAAGTTCCAGCAAAATGCAGGACACATGGCTGGCTGCAACAAAACAACACAACATAGCACTCCCATATTTACCTCCCTTATAACCTCAACCCCAAAATCAATCAATACACAACAAACACTTCTATATCATCATCAATCTCAACCACATAACCACCACAACTCAAGCACATGAACAATTATAGCAATTACACATCCAAATGCAAAGGCAATAGAGATCACTAATTCAAGAAGGTTAAAGTACCAAACCTTTTTTCCCTTTGCTTTCCTTAGCTCATCTTTGATCTTTTTCTTCTTTTTCCTTTATATTTTCTTGATTTCCTACAAGAATTCCAGCATACACACTTTAAACATACATCCTATGGTTTGAAAACATAAGCTACCAATTCATTTCTTGCCAATTTTTCCTCAATCTAATCTCCTCTAACCTTAAAACCATTATTTCTTTCATCAAATCCTTCAAATAATTATTTCTTGAATTTTCTCCAAATCTAGCTACATGAACCCTAATTTCAATCTCTTAAATTAACCATTAATCCTTGAAATTTAAACTAGAGATAGGTTTCTCTTACCTTATAATCTTGTTTGTCACCAAAATCTTCAACCAAAAGCCTTAAACTTTGGAAAAATCACCTCCTTCTTCCTTCTCTTATGGTTTGGACGAGTTCACCATGTAAGAGAGGGCTTTTATATTCTTTCCTTAGCTTATTTTGATCCAAATGGCAGCCATAAGTGGTGAAAATATGTTGGTATAGATGTTGGCTTCCAATTGGTATACCTTATAGCAAAAATGGCCACTTTTAATTGGTCCACTTGCCTTCTTCTTTTATCTATTTATTTGGCTTGACATTAGGCTTCCTTTTATTCTTATTTTGACCCCCTCAACTTTCTTGTGCTGTAATTTTATAGTCTAGGGTGTGAAAATATCAAAATACCCTCCAGCAATTAATCGATTGTAACTTATAAACCGTGCGTTTTCGAAAAAAATTAAAACCCATGGTTATGACCCGATTAATCTCGAGAATATTCTTCCGGGGTCGGATATGGGCACTATTAAGAACTTTTGACACTTAATTTTTAAGTTTACATAGTTGCCCCTAACTTTTGAGAAATTTTCACTTAGGTCCTTTTGATATCCCTTCCTGACCTTGCTGTCTTTCTTTATTAATATCTTTTTACTCACAACTCCAAATTACATAATTCTTATGCCCACTGAAACTAGACATCCGGGGCTACAGTTTATCAAAATTTCAGGTCGATCCAAGCTATATCTGATTTTTGACGGTCCTTCGACGTCAAGCCTACTATGCTGTCCTGAGGCAGCTTGCACATTGTCTACTAAATCCATCATATCTTATTCTGTACAACTCCAAATTGAGAAATTTCAAGTTATACATCTAGATAAGACTCAAATAAACAATTAATTCTTCTTTGAGACTCTCTAATTTTGTCATTAACTTGGATGAAATTCGAGCTCAAGTTATAGGTCATGTTTTAAACTTCTTTGTTCTAAGCCTAATTCATATCCTCTATGTCTGTTTCTTACCAATCTGGGATTCAGGATGTTACAATAAATGGAAATTGTGTAAATTAGCATATGAATGAATGTGTATATATAAGAGATGTTAATGATAATATTGTTGAAACATGAGTTAGTCTAATGATGATCAAGTGATCAAAAGTAAATTGCTTTGAAATAGAGCTAAAATGTGCTAACTCTTCATGTAGTAAGAGTTTAAAGAACTTATATGTAATTTTAAAATGCCACGGAAGTGTGACCATTAAGACATGGGTGTAGTTTCAAGATAAGAGCTATTTGAGAAAAAAATTATAGTGAAGGCGGTGTTTATTTGTAACCTACAGACGGGGACTTAAGATGATACAATTGTGAAATATATTAAGTGAAATTGATAGTTTTTGTTTCATGAGATACAAGCAAGATTTGTGGCTGGTATAGTTGGACTCATAACTTTATGTAAAAATTTATTTATGACCATAAATAGTGTGAAAACAAAAGATAATTGTGAAAATACGATAAGCTATAAATGATGTGTAAGAACAGTGATTTTTGTAAATATGGTAACTATAAGAAATATGAGAAAAGGGTTAAATGAAAGGAATTATGAAATGTGCATAAGAGCTATATTGAATGTATTTGAAAGTGGTATAAATGAATAAGTTGATGAAAGTGACGTTTAAAGTGAACAAGACAAGGGGAAGTAAATATTATCTGTAATGATGAATTTGAAGAGAATTAAAATTTGAGAATAAATTTGATCTAATAGAATTAGGTCGTGAATTGAAAATAGATTGATGAATTTCAAATACACTAAAGGTTGGTCAGAATAGAATAAGGTTGTGATGGTCATATTGTGATAGTTAGATCAATTGATCCGAAATGTAATAAGTTTACAAGTATTTATTGAAATTCAATGTGTGTAATTGAATTAAGAATATGCAAGCTATATGATAATATGCATAATACAGTGCTTTGATATGTATATGCATATGAAAGGAGCTAAGTTATATTATGTAATATCCCCATGTGTGCCCTAGAAGTTTTAATTCAATTGTTGTTTGATTTGAATTAAATGTACATATGTTTTAGCAAAGGAAATGATTGTGTTAATGGAATGTATATGTTGTATATATGTTAATATATATAACATATATGTTGGTCAAGTGTAAAGTCAAGGGAAGAAGATATTTTTATTTGGGATGAGTGAAATTACTTAAGAGGGCAAGAGTTTTAAAGGAAGTGTGAACAAATAGAAAAGGGCATTTAAGTAATTGTGTTGATGGAATTGCTTAGTGGATATTTAAAGAAGAAAAGAAGGTTGAATTGTCTTCATTTCTTTTCTTTTCTTGGTATAGCCGGCCATTTCAAAGGAAGAGAGCAAAAGTGAGATTTGCTTATTCAAGTTTCAAATTGAAGGAGAAATCAAAGGTTTTGGTTGGAGATTTGTGAAATTTCTTCATTTAAGGTAAGTACTCTCCTGTTTTCCTTTGGTACTTTGAAGATGTGTTTGAAGTGTGTTGTGATTTGATAATATTATGATTTGGTATGTTTGAGATGAGTTTCTAAATGTTGAAATTGATTGTGAGTTAATTTAGTGTTGGTTTGGTTTTGGTTGAAATTGATTAGTGTTAGTACTTAAAACTTAGAAATTCAAAATTAATAAAATAATTCAAAAATAAATTATTTTTGAATGGAAGAGGAAATTTATGACTTTTAATATATTAAATAAATAATTATATAATTAATTATTAAATTATTTTAATATATATATACTTGGTTAAAAATAAAAGATGAAAAGAAAAAGAAAATTTAAAAGTTTTTATCTTCTTCTTCTTCTCCATCAAGGGCCGGCCACCATGGCTATTGAATTCAAGAATTTTGATCTTCCATACTCCACAAATTGAAGGATTCAACAAGTTTAAAGTGGATTTTTGGTGATTTCCACCAAAATTAGTAGGTTCCCAACTTCTTTCTTTGGATTTCATAGGAATTGTGATTATGTTTGTTTTGGGTTTATAAAGTTCTAAGATTTAATTGTCTATTTGGGTATATATGAAGTTATTTTCAGTGATTAACAATGATTTTAAGGTTGGATTAAAGAAATGGTTGAGTTTGGGTAAAATTGGTGAAGAGAGAGAATTTAGGGTTATGTAATTTTTGGGGTTTTGAAATCATGATTTTTAATTGTGTAAATTGATTCCAAATGAGTTGTTTTGTTACATAAAAAGTATTTTAAAGTCAAATATTGGATTTGGTTGTGTTTGGTTGGAGTTTGAGAATGGAAGTGGAGATTTAGGGTTTTGGAAAAATGATTTTCCAAAGTGGTTGAATTGTGTGATTTTATTTTTTTGAGCATGTTGTTTAGTATTAAGAGTGATGAATATAAGCTTGAAATGAGTAATGGATTGTGTTGGAATGGAAAACCTTCAATGGGGGAAGGTTATGCCATTTTATGGTTTTGTATATAAGAGTGTATTTTTATAATGTGAATGGTTCAAATGTATTAAAATATGCTTATAATGATATTAATAAACTTAAAACACTAATTTAAATGGCTTGATATGGTTTTTCAAAGTTAAAGTTAGGTGAAGCTTAATTTTTGGATTTGGTTTAGAGTGATGTTTAATTATGGTTTGATGTTGAGAATACATTAGAATATGATATTAAATGATTATGTATGATCACATTTGGTATTGGCATTGAGGGAGGTTGATTTGCTTCATCCAAGTGGTGAAGAGCAAGTTGGAAGGATAGGATTGGAGGTTGTATTAAGCTTGCTTTGGGTTGCTAGTAGAGGTATGTACAAACTTTGAGTATAATGTTTATATTTGCATAACATTTGGACTTAACACATTTTGGTTGAAAAATGTGTTAAGCTACTTGGTTCATTGATTGGGTATGAATAATGTGATATGACATTTGTAATATCATATATGTGTTAAATGCATTGTGAAAAGCCATTGATAATGGCTAAATTGTGTAAAGTGTGAAATATGCATATTATGTGAAAATACCCAAAGTAATTGGGTAATGTGTTGTGAATGCAAAAATGAGATATGTGGAATAATGAAATGAGTTGATATGGATAAAAATGAGAAAAAATGAGAAAAGTGGGAAAAGTGAGAAAGATGTGAAAAATGAGAAAATGAGAAAAAAATGTGAAAATAAGGCAATGAGCCTAGTTTGATTATGAGAAATAAAATGAGAAATGAATTGTGAAAGTATTTGATAATGAGATAAATGAATTAATTGTGTGCCTAGTATATTATTCAATTTTCAGAGTTCTGGGTTTGGCGGCATGCCTATGAATTGCTGGGCAGGTAAAAAGAACTGGTCATAAGCCGAGCCCAGCTGATAAATGATAAATATGATGTTTTTGGGGTGAAAAGACTGGGTCATGAGCCTCAAAAACCATAACAGTCTAGCCGGGTTGAGGACCAAAATACTGGGGCCTAAGGGTCTAGCCGGGTTGAGGTTCAAGAGACTGGGGCTGTTACATTATCCATGGATATATATTGCCTACGGGCTAGACACATGGTGTCATTATGGACCAAAGCAGTAACTCTGAAATTTGAATAGCATATTAGATCCTTTTTGGGCCCATGCTTGTCTTTGCTTTAATGTGAATTATGAATTGTGATACAATTGAGCAATATAATGTTATGAGTTGTGAGTATGAAATATTTGAAAAATATAAGAAAGTGAAATGATGTGACCTCTATATGCATTGTGCTTTGGCATTACTTTACATTTTTATTATTATCAAAGTTTGTACCACTAGGCTTCGGCTTAGCGCGATTGTAATTCGTCGCGCAAGTGTCATGGACGTTTTGGTAGAGCTGGAGAGTTTTACTAGACCTGGTCGGGTCTAGGTTTGTATTTATTGAGCTTGAAGAGTTGTTTTGGGTATATCAGGACCAGAGCCAGTTGCCAGAATGTACATTTTTTTATATTATGTATGTTATGATATGTTTTTGAAGCATATATTGTAAATTGTAAAGAATGATTTGATTAATTTTGTTTAAGATGAGATTTTATATATAATGCTGATATATATATACCTATATATAAGTATTTTGAGAAATATGGAGAAATTGAGAAGTATTGGTGAATTGGTGTATTGATTTTATTTGGAGTGTTTGTTTTATGCAGGTTGTGTTTTGTTAAATTTTGGAAACGTTCAAATTACAAACAAAACTCTGGCGATTTTTTCCCAGAGATTTTCATATAAAATATTTATTTTGGATTCCTATAACAAGCAAAGAATATTTATATACTATTTATTTTATATATTAGTATTTGAAATCTTAAAACAGAAATGTAAAATTTTTATTAAATCGGTCTGTGACATTTTTATACCGTATATGCGTATTTACATATGCTGATAATATGTATTGTACGTATATAGGGTATAAGGGTGTTACATTTATTTTTGTATCAGAGCCTAGGCTTGAGGTTCTCGACCTAGGTGGGTTGTTAGAGAAAGAAATTTGAAAATTTTAAAAAATAATTTTCAATTGTGATGCATGCATTGGCACTGGTAATTTATCTGATCCCTGATATGGCGATGTCCATTTGATATAATGGATATGCGTTGAGCTGGCATCTAGGTTGCATAGATCAGAGTGACATAGTAGAAGCATCATTCTGGACCTAATGGATTAAGAATTTTTGAAACTTCTATTCGAAATTAAGATTCATAGTTGATTCAATTGATGAACAAGTGGAATTAAGAAAAATAATTTATGAAAAGATTTATGATATGAAATAAAAAGTTTCAGAAATGGACATGAGAGTTACAAAAAATTTTATAGGTATGCTGTAAAATAATATTGTTGAATTTTTTTAAAATAAATATAGGAATCTTGGATGAGTTTGAAAATTTAATGAAAAGTTTTTCTATATGTTAGAATCTAATGTATAAAATTTCATAATTTTTAAAGATGAATTACTAATTAAGAAAGGTAGAAGAACACAGATTGTTGGAGGAGTTCTAGAAACTCAGAATCTGTAGAAATTGAGAATAAAACCTATAGAAAACCCACCCAAAAAACTATGAAAGTTTACACCCAATATCATATGTATTCCTATAACATATGGTTAAAATTTAATGAAGTTTTATTAAGGTTTGATACCTGAAAAAATGGACAACCGGGTGCTACCAGAGAAATTATTAAAGAGATAGATTCTCTGACTTTGGACGATTTAATTTTTAAATATACTAAATCAACTTGGAAAAATCTAAAACTTTAAATATATGTCCATAAATGTGTCAAGTGCACGTGGATAAAAGTTTACAAGCTTTTATAAAGAATTGGTATGGAATATAAAAGTTAAAAGTGAGATTGACATGAAACTGAGGAAGTTATGCATTTTTGTGTTAGTAAGTAATAAATAAATTTTATGAGACAAATGAATGAAGAAAATTATAAAAATTTATATGCATATGGGTATAAGTATAGAAGGAATATGGAGTTTTTAATATTTTGCAACAAAGAGTTCATAATTAAAATCAAAGAGTGAAATCATATATGATAGCGAATTATTTATTATGGAACAATGATGCATAATTTAGGGTTGAGTGTGTAAAATTAAAGTATCTAAATGGATGATGTTAATTAGTGTAAGGAAATGAATTAGTGTTGTTTAAAAGTAAATGTTATGATCTTAAGATTGAGAATTGATAAGGATGAAATTTAGTGAGGTTCATGTTGTTGGTTGTATTATGTGGAATTTGAATTTTTGAAATGAGTTTTCATAGTTGTGAAAGTGATGTACTTTGATGTTATATTAATATATAGGTAATGCTTATAAAGTTAGCTCTTGAAAATGAGATTAATAGAATGAAGTTTAAGTAAAGTAAGAAGTTGAAAATTTAGAGTTGTAAGAGAATTTTGATGAAGATTGTTTAAATATTGATAGTTTAATGTTTAATAAGCATGGAAGTAATTTTGAATGAGTAATATTATTTATAAAAGAACTAACTAAGGTGTAATGTGGTTGATAATATAGAAATTTGTTATGAAATAAAGAGAAATGATTAAGCAAGTGAAAATGAGTTACTTTAGGTAATTGAATTGAAAATGATGAAAATAGATATGAATGGTATAATAATTGAAAAAAAATGTGTGTGAGAGATGTCACATTGGAAACGTGACTAAGATTTATGTGAAGTGTTAGAAAACAAAATATATAATAAGAAACTTATTTAAGAGACAGGCAATTAAATAAGGAAGATGATAATTATGTTGTGGTCAGAGTGTATATATATGTTGAATTGATGAATAACCTAAGTAATGTCAAAAGAATGAGAAGTGATAATGTTCTTTGAAAGGTGATAAATGTTAACTTTGTATAGGTTGTATGTAAAAGAGGAATTGAGTATAATTGTATGATTTGTGTGATGAGATTTTTTTTATGAACACAAATATGATATGTAAGAAAATGTGGAAAGTAAGACACATTATGATTATGACTTACGAAGGTGTATTTGGATGATTAAAAAAATGTTATTGAGTATTTACTACCTTATATAAATACGTGTCTGGTGATATTGAGAATGATATTGCATGTATTAATAGACCTAAGAGAGATTAGGTCTTGAACTGCGTAGAGTTAGGTCATGTGATGAATTGAGATTGAGAATGGACCCGAACAGAGCTGGATGGTGAAATTGCTATTTTAACAACTGAACTTAATGATTGTATAGTGTTTTGGGCCTAAAGTATATGCGTATAAATAAGAGATTGTAAGGAAAAGGAAAGTATAATGAAAAAGTATAGAAATGAAAATATATATATATACATATATTTATATGAATGAAAATTTTTATAAGAGATAGATTAGAAATATAGTAATAAATGGAAATTGTGTAAATTAGCATATGAACGAATGTGTATATATAAGAGATGTTAATGATAATATTGTTGAAACATGAGTTAGGCTAATGATGATCAAGTGATCAAAAGTAAATTGCTTTGAAATAGAGCTGAAATGTGTTAACTCTTCATGTAGTAAGAGTTTAAAGAACTTATATGTAATTTTAAAATGCCACGAAAGTGTGACCATTAAGACATGGGTGTAGTTTCAAGATAAGGGCTATTTGAGAAAAAAATTATAGTGAAGGCGGTGTTTATATGTAACCTACAGACGGGGACTTAAGATGATACAATTGTGAAATATATTAAGTGAAATTGATAGTTTTTATTTCATGAGATACAAGCAAGATTTGTGGCTAGTATAGTTGGACTCATAACTTTATGTAAAAAATTATTTATGACCATAAATAGTGTGAAGACAGAAGATAATTGTGAAAATACGATAAGCTATAAATGATGTGTAAGAACAGTGATTTTTGTAAATATGATAACTATAAGAAATATGAGAAAATGGGTAAATGAAAGGAATTATGAAATGTGCATAATAGCTATATTGAATGTATTTAAAAGTGGTATAAAATGAATAAGTTGATGGAAGTGACGTTTAAAGTGAACAAGACTAGGGGAAGTAAATATTATATGTAATGATGAATTCGAAGAGAATTAAAATTTGAGAATAAATTTGATCTAATAGAATTAGGTCATGAATTGAAAATAGATTGATGAATTTCAAATAGACTAAAGGTTGGTCAGAATAGAATAAGGTTGTGATGGTCATATTGTGATAGTTAGATCAATTGATCCGAAATGTATTAATTTTACAAGTATTTATTGAAATTCAATGTGTGTAATTGAATTAAGAATATGCAAGCTATATGATAATGTGCATAATACAGCGTTTTGATATGTATATGCATATGAAAGGAGCTAAGTTATATTAGTTTCAAATAATTATAAGAGAAAAGTGTTAGTTATAGTATAATTAGAATGAATTTTAATAAGGAAATAAGATTTTGTTGTTGTATAATGGTGATATTAAATTAATATGTGGTAATTGTATAAAGAGTAGGATCAAAGTGAAGATATGTAAAATTATTGTGTTAAGATAAAAGTTATTAACATTTGAATTTAAGGTGATGAGAGTATTTTTATAAGATAATGAATTGATCAGATATAATGAGTGCAATAGGTGTGTGGTGTATATATATTAAGGAGATGAATTAATTTTGTCTAATGACAATTCGATTGAAGATATAATAATATGTTGCAACTGTTTGAGTAAATAGACAGTATAATAATGTGTTAGGGAATGGTAAAAAGGAAATTAAGAATGAACCTAAGGGGGAGAATAGAAATTATGTAATTTGGTAAAATAATGATTTAGATGATTTATTACTATGCAGGATAATTTCGAGGATGAAATTATTTAAGGGGAGAAAATTGTAACATCCGTGATTTTGGAGAAATTAAATAAGTATTTGGAGAGATAAATTGTATATATTCAATATATATATCTAGAGTATACATAACATATACATATAGTATATTAATTGCATATGTTGGATTAATACATTACATACTTAATATTTAATAGACACATAAGGTACATTTGATGTGTATATAAGATACACATTACTTGTGCATATGTGCAATATCCTAAACTTTTGAAAAGTGCTAATTTTTGGAAATTTGATAAAATAAATTATAATTTAAATGGATAAATTAAATTAATGATTTTAAATGAAAAATGAAGGGGTTTTAAATGAAAAAGTGGATAATATATGTGATATATACGTAAAATATACATAACATATAAAAGTCAACACTTTTTAAAAGAAAAGTCAAAGTAAAAGGTTATTTTATTAATTAAATTTTAGAAATTCAAAATTAATAAAATAATTCAAAAATAAATTATTTTTGAATGGAAGAGGAAATTTATGACTTTTAATTTATTAAATAAATAATTATATAATTAATTATTAAATTATTTTAATATATATATACATGGTTAAAAATAAAAGATGAAAAGAAAAAGAAAATTTAAAAGTTTTTATCTTCTTCTTCTCCATCAAGGGCCGGCCACCATGGCTATTGAATTCAAGAATATTTATCGTCCATACTCCACAAATTGAAGGATTCAACAAGTTTAAAGTGGATTTTTGGTGATTTCCACCAAAATTAGTAAGTTCCCAACTTCTTTCTTTGGATTTCATAGGAATTGTGATTATGTTTGTTTTGGGTTTTTAAAGTTCTAAGATTTAATTGTCTATTTGGGTATATATGAAGTTATTTTAAGTGATTAACAATGATTTTAAGGTTGGATTAATGAAATGGTTGAGTTTGGGTAAGATTGGTGAAGAGAGAGAATTTAGGGTTATGTAATTTTTGGGGTTTTGAAATCATGATTTTTAATTGTGTAAATTGATTCCAAATGAGTTGTTTTGTTACAGAAACAAGTATTTTAAAGTCAAATATTGGATTTTTTTGTGTTTGGTTGGAGTTTGAGAATGGAAGTGGAGATTTAGGGTTTTGGAAAAGTGATTTTCCAAAGTGGTTGAATTGTGTGATTTTATTTGTTTAAGCATGTTGTTTAGTATTAAGAGTGATGAATATAAGCTTGAAATAAGTAATGGATTGTGTTGGAATGGAAAACCTTCAATGGAGGAAGGTTATGTCATTTTATGGTTTTCTATATAAGAGTTTATTTTTATAATGTGAATGGTTCAAATGTATTAAAATATGCTTCTAATGATATTAATAAACTTAAAGCACTAATTTAAATGGCTTGATATGGTTTTTCAAAGTTAAAGTGAGGTGAAGCTTAATTTTTGGATTTGGTTTAGAGTGATGTTTAATTATGGTTTGATGTTGAGAATACCTTAGAATATGATATTAAATGATTATGTATGATCACATTTGGTATAGGCATTGAGGGAGGTTGATTTGCTTCATCCAAGTGGTGAAGGGCAAGTTGGAAGGATAGGATTGGAGGTTGTATTAAGCTTGCTTTGGGTTGCTGGTAGAGGTATGTACAAACTTTGAGTATGAATAATGTGCTATGACATTTGTAATGTCATATATGTAAAATATGTTAAGCTACTTGGTTCATTGATTGAGTATGAATAATGTGCTATGACATTTGTAATGTCATATATGTGTTAAATGCATTGTGAAAAGCCATTGATAATGGCTAAATTGTGTAAAGTGTGAAATATGCATATTATGTGAAAATACCCAAAGTAATTGGGTAATGTGTTGTGAATGCAAAAATGAGATATGTGGAATAATGAAATGAGTTGATATGGATAAAAATGAGAAAAAATGAGAAAAGTGAGAAAAGTGAGAAAGATGTGAAAAATGAGAAAATGAGAAAAAATGTGAACATAAGGCAATGAGCCTAGTTTGATTATGAGAAATAAAATGAGAAATGAATTGTGAAAGTATTTGATAATGAGATAAATGAATTAATTGTGTGCCTAGTATATTATTCAATTTTCAGAGTTCTGGGTTTGGCGGCATGCCTATGAATTGCTGGGTAGGTGAAAAGACTGGGTCGTAAGCCGAGCCCAGCTGATAAATGATAAATATGATGTTTTTGGGGTGAAAAGACTGGGTCGTAAGCCTCAAAAACTGTAACAGTCTAGCCAGGTTGAGGACCAAGATACTGGGGCCTAAGGGTCTAGCCGAGTTGAGGTTCAAGAGACTGGGGCTGTTACATTATCCATGGATATATATATTGCCTACGGGCTAGACAAATGGTGTCATTATGGACCAAAGCAGTAACTCTGAAATTTGAATAGCATATTAGATCCTTTTTGGGCCCATGCTTGTCTTTGCTTTAATGTGAATTATGAATTGTGATAGAATTGAGCAATATATTGTTATGAGTTGTGAGTATGAAATATTTGAAAAATATAAGAAAGTGAAATGATGTGACCTCTATATGCATTTTGCATTGGCATTACTTTACATTTTTATTATTATCAATGTTTGTACCACTAGGCTTCGGCTTAGAGCTATTGTAATTCGTCGCACAGGTGTCATTGACGTTTTGATAGATCTGGAGAGTTTTACTAGACCTAGTCGGGTCTAGGTTTGTATTTATTGAGCTTGAAGAGTTGTTTTGGGTATATCAGGATCAGAGCCAGTTGCCAGCATGTACATTTTTTGATATTATGTATGTTATGATATGTTTTTGAAGCATATATTGTAAATTGTAAAGAATGATTTGATTAATTTTTTTTAAGATGAGATTTTATATATAATGTTGATATATATATACCTATATATAAGTATTTTGAGAAATATGGAGAAATTGAGAAGTATTGGTGAATTGGTGTATTGATTTTATTTGGAGTGTTTGTTTTATGCAGGTTGTGTTTTGTTGAATTTTGGAAACGTTCAAATTACAAACAAAACTCTTGGCGAATTTTTCCCAGAGATTTTCATATAAAATATTTATTTTGGATTCCTATAACAAGCAAAGAATATTTATATACTATTTATTTTATATATTAGTATTTGAAATCTTAAAACAGAAATGTAAATTTTTTTATTAAATCGGTCTGTGACATTTTTATACCGTATATGCGTATTTACATATACTGATAATATGTATTGTACGTATATAGGGTATAAGGGTGTTACACCTTTTTAACTGTAACAACCCCACCTGCACGGTCTTACGACAGCTGGTCAATTGGGCCTTTTCTCCCTAGGTGGACCGAAGTCCCAGCCCTCAACCTGGTAGGCCGCCACAGTACTGGACTGCCCTCGCAGGCCCTCCAGCAGGATTTGTTGATTTGGCTCCCAAAGGAGTCACCTCCCCGGATCGAACACCTGACCTCTCCCTTAAGAGAGCCAGCGAGCACAATCCAGTACCATTTCTACTGGTACTGGATTGTGCTCGCTGGCTCTCTTAAGGGAGAGGTCAGGTGTTCGATCCGGGGAGGTGACTCCTTTGGGAGCCAAATAAAAAAATCCTGCTGGAGGGCCCGCGAGGGCAGTCCAGTACTATGGCGGCCTACGAGGTTGAGGGCTGGGACTTCGGTCCACCTACGGGAGAAAAGGCCCAATAGACCAGCTGTCGTAAGACCGTGTAGGTGGGGTCGTTACACTCTTGGGCCATTAATACTTGATTGTATCCGGAAAATCCATCTACAAATGAGTGTAGCACGCTAGAGGCTGCACTATCAATGAGGACATCTATATGAGGTAAAGGAAAATCATCTTTCGGGGAAGCCTTGTTTAAATCTCTATAGTCCATGCAAACCCTTATTCTTCCATCTTTCTTTGGCACGGGTACTATGTTGGCTAACCAATCTGGATATTCTATCACTTCAAGGAACTTCACTTGTATTTGCTTAGTGACCTCTTCTTTAACCAATTCAGCCCACTCATGTTGTAACACCCCCACATCCAATGCACACACACTACAACTACAACCATGTAGCATAAGTGCACCAAACATAGGGATGCTACGGTTTTCTTCAACATTCAAAACATTTAAATAGATACAATACTATTATCATTATATAATATAGAAAAGTAGATCATTTACTTTTAAAATAAAACACATTAGATATATATATACATACATATAGTTATTTCACAGCGGAAGTCATAAAATATTTACATATTTGAAAACACTTAATTCCATATTTACAAATATACAAATATGTACATTTAATCAATACTTTACAAAATATAAAAAGAGTTATACATGATTGGCAAGTTTTCTTTGATCTTTAAGTCTCCAAAATCAACTCTTCACTGTCTACCCTCGGTCGGTTTCGAAGAGCTCTCGGGATCAACTCTAACAGTTCTATCACCTGCGCGATTAAACACTATCGCGCTAAGCCAAGGGCTTAGTAAGATAATCATGCTAATGATATGACTTCGTGCAATGCAATGTCATTTCTCAAACCATAATATATATGTAACATCATATATGCAAAATTAACAATATACTTTCACATTACATATCACATTTTATTATCTTTTCATATACCTCATTAGTATTCATTTAATCATCAATACAAAGCAAAACAAACATCATTCATGACTCACATTAACCATAGACAAGCATGGGCCCAAGACACACTAATATGCCATTCAATTTTCAGAGTTAATGTTTTGGTTCTATCATCACATTTATCAATATCAATATCATAGACCCAACTAGGCTTCAAGGATTAAGTTCAACCAAGCTTCAAGGGGAGCAAAGCATGCTAAGCTTCTACCCAACTTGGCTTCAAGAACTAACCCAACCTAGCTTCAAGGGTGGTAACATCTCAATTAGGCTTCAAGGATTCAATCCAACCTAACTTCAAGAGATTGTTACTATCATTAGGCATGCCACCAATAACATACTCTGAAAATGGAATAACACATTAGCCACACAATTCATTTACATATCAATTATCATTTCCATTCTCAATTCTCATCAACATTTAGGCAAACATGCCTTCATTCTCTCAATATTATCATCATAGCCAATAACAATGGCCTCACATTTCATTTCACAATATAACACTTCATTAATCAAGTGTATACTTATCTCATCCATGATCACATTATATCTCATATCTTATTTGAATTATCATTTCATCTTTGATACAACCTTTCAAGGTACATTACTCATAAAATACAATACCTTTCACAATGCATAACATAACCTTGTTTAAATCTCAACAATGCAATTAGGGCAAAGAACAACTTATATGATTCATAGCTTTAGGATCTTCCATATACATTTGATTAGTTCATTCATTGATTCAAGTGTGTTTAAAGTGTTTTAGGGTTAGGTTTAAGAACCAACCCACCTTTGAAGAACCAAAACAATGCAAAAAGAACAAAGAAACAAAACCCTAACCAACTCATTTGATGGACACGGGCAGCACACATGAGGGACACGGCCAAGCTTGTGGCCGTGTCTCTCAATTCAACTTTGGCAGTAGCAAACACGGCTTAGGGACACGGCCGTGTCTCTTCAACCAAAACTCACAGTAGCTCACACGGCTTGGGAACACGGCTGTGTCACCCAAAAATTAATCCAACACGTCCAAAATCATATGACTTGGCCGTGTCTCACATGGCCTTTGGCCGTGTCTCCCAAAACCAAAACCCTAATTCTAACCAACTCTCTTCCAAATGCATTAAAACTCAATATACATCATACCACATGCTTCAAATGAACATCATCAATGTTCTAAATACATATTCATTACAATAATCACTTTAACACACCTTAATATCACAATTAAACAAACACCATCTCAAAACCCTAACTCAAACTCTACTCTTGATTTTCCACTATCAATCTTCACTTATTTTTCCATAATCACAACCAAACCAACACAACCTCCAATTTTTAACTTACAATCAACTCTAACACTTATAAACACACATCAACACACTAAATCATCATCTCAACAATTCTCAATACACCTTAACCACAATTTCCAAATTAATAAAAGAAAACAAGAAATTACTTACCTAAAGTGAAGAAATTCCACAAATCTTCAACTTGATTCTTCAATTCTCCCTTCAATCTTAATCTACTATCAAGAACACTTCTCCTTCCCTTTTGCTAATGGAGAGCCGGCCACTACCATCAAGAGGAAGAGAAAATGATCAAGAATCACAAAGTCAAACTTCCTTTTAATACCCATCCAAAGGAAAATTACTATAATGCCCTCATACATATCTTAATTCTCTTTGTTATCTCTTGCCCATTTTGGTAATTTCACATGCCCTAAAAAAATATCTCCTCTTGCCTTGACCAACTCTTTTGACCAATGTATATGTTATATATATCACAATATACACAACATATAAACTTGTCTCTAAACCCTAAATTCTTTCCCAAAACACTTATACTTTTCTTTCTCAATTTAAACCAACAATCCAATAACAACAACAACAACAACAACATCAACAACAACAACAACAACATGCAAAACTTCTAGGGCAAAAATGAGGATATTACAATTCTCCCCCTCTAAAAAGAAATTTCGTCCTCGAAATTACCTGAAATCAATTCTGAAACAATTGAGGATATTGCTCTCTCATAGTCTGCTCACTTTCCCAAGTTGCTTCTTCTTTTGCATGATTCTTCCAAAGAATCTTCACCAATGGTACTCTCTTGTTCCTCAATTCTTTCTCTTCCCGTGCCAAGATAGCAACTGGTTCCTCTTCAAATGACAAGTCTGGGCTCACTTCAATAGATTCAAATGGCAACACATGAGATGGATCCGATCTGTACCTCCTCAACATAGAAACATGAAATACATTATGAATACGATCCAACTCAGGTGGCAAAGCAAGTCTATACGCCACTGGCCCAACTCTTTCTAACACTTCATACGGTCCGATGAAACGAGGACTCAATTTCCCTTTCCGACCGAACCTCAAAATCTTCTTCCAAGGAGATACCTTCAAAAATACCTTATCCCCAACATCAAACTGAATGTCTCTTCTCTTCAGATCTGCATAGGACTTCTGTCGGTCTGAAGCTGCTTTCAATCTGCCTCGAATCAACTTTACTTTCTCTTCAGTTTCTTGAATCAAATCAGGACCAATCAATTTACCATCACCAAGCTCACTCCAACACAGAGGCGTCCTACACCGTCTTCCATACAATGCCTCGAATGGGGCCATTTCGATGCTGGACTGGTGACTGTTATTATAAGCAAACTCCACAAGAGGTAAGAATCTATCCCAACTTCCAGTGAAATCAATGACACAGCTTCTCAACATATCCTCAATGATCTGTATCACCCTCTCAGACTGTCCATCCGTCTGTGGATGAAAAGCAGTACTGAAATGCAGTCGAGAACCCAAAGCTCTGTGCAAACTCTTCCAAAATCTTGAAGTAAACCTGGGATCTCGATCAGACACCAAAGAAGTTGGAACACCATGCAATCTCACAATCTCATGGATGTATAGCTCAGCCAACCTCTCCAAAGAGTAATCCATCCGAACTGGAAGGAAATGAGCTGTCTTAGTTAATCTATCCACAATCACCCATATGGCATCATGTTTCCTTTGTGTCAATGGCAAACCAGACACAAAGTCCATGGTCACTCTATCCCACTTCCATTCTGGCACTGACAACGGTTGAAGCAACCCAGTGGGAACTTGATGCTCTGCTTTAACCTTCTGACAAGTGAGACATTTTGATACAAACTCAGCAATGTCTCTCTTCAACCCAATCCACCAATAATGCTGTCTCAAATCATGATACATCTTCGTATTACCCGGATGCATAGCAAATAAAGACTGATGAGCTTCTTCTAAAATGATCCTCTTCAAGTCAGCATTATCGGGTACACATAATCTATTCTTAAACCATAGGCTCCCATCATCCTTCACAACAAAATCTCTAGTCTTTCCACTCTCACAATCTAAAACAATCTTCTGAATCTTCTTATCAGCTAACTGAGCCTCTTTGATCTAATCCAACAAAACAGGCTTCAATTGCAACTGTGCCAATAATGCACCATCATCACAAGGTACAAAACTGGCACGCAATGCTCTCAACTCAACAAGCAACGAGAGCGAGTAAACTGTTAAACCAGCTAAAGACTTCCGACTTAAGGCATCAGCAACCACATTTGCTTTACCTGGATGATAATCTATCAAACAGTCGTAGTCTTTAATCAATTCTAACCATCTCCTCTGCCGAAGGTTGAGCTCTTTCTGAACACCCAAATACTTCAAACTCTTGTGATCAGTGTAAATGAAACATTTCTCCCCAAACAGATAATGGCGCCAAATCTTTAATGCAAAAACAATGGCAGCCAACTCCAAATCATGGGTAGGATAGTTAAGCTCATGCGGTTTCAACTGTCGAGATGCATAAGCTATAACTTTCCCTTCCTGCATCAATACACACCCCAAACCTCTATGTGAAGCATCACTGTAGATCACATAGGGTTGGCCTTCTACAGGTAAAGTGAGAACAGGCGCTTGAGTCAACAAATCTCTCAACTGTTCAAAGCTAGCCTGACACTGATCTGTCCACAAAAACCTCACTCCTTTACGAAGCAATCTGGTGAGTGGAGTAGCTATCAAAGAAAATCCTTTCACAAACCGCCGGTAATAGCCTGCCAAACCCAGAAAACTTCTAACCTCTGTCACAGACTTGGGTGGACTCCAATTCAAAATGGCTTCAACTTTACTCGGATCAACTCTAATGCCTTCTGCTGAAACAATATGTCCGAGAAAAGCTACCTGATCCAACCAGAACTCACACTTCGACAATTTGGCAAATAGTTGCTTCTCTCTCAAAATCTGCAACACAATCCGCAGATGCAAATCATGTTCCTCTTCATTCCTCGAATACACCAGAATATCATCGATGAAGACCACTACAAACTGATCCAAATAGGGCCTAAACACCCTATTCATCAAATCCATGAAAGCTGCAGGTGCATTCGTCAGACCAAAAGGCATAACTAAAAATTCATAATGCCCATACCTGGTCCGAAATGCAGTCTTCGGAACATCTTCAGCTCTGACTCTCAGCTGATGATACCCCGATCTCAGATCAATCTTAGAGAATACTGACGCTCCCTTCAACTGATCAAAGAGATCATCGATTCTAGGCAAATGATACTTATTTTTAATGGTCACCTTGTTCAATTGCCTATAGTCGATGCACAACCTCATGGTACCATCTTTCTTCTTTACAAAGAGCACAGGAGCTCCCCAAGGAGAAACACTGGGGCGAATGAATCCTTTATCCAACAGCTCTTGTAATTGCACTTTCAACTCCCTCAATTCTGCTGGTGCCATTCTGTAAGGAGTAATAGAGATAGGAGTAGTACCAGGCAACAACTCGATACCAAACTCCACCTCTCTCTCAGGCGGCAATCCTGGCAACTCCTCAGGAAAAATATCAGGGAACTCTGCAACTGTGGCAATGCTATCAATAGGAGAACCCTTCACTCTAGTATCTACCACATGAGCAAGATAGGCTTCACACCCCTTCCTAATCAACCTCCGGGCTGCAACAGCTGAAACAAATAAGGAGGCTAACTGTTCCTGCTCATTAGATACTATCACCTCTCTCCCATCACCGGTTCTCAAAGAAACAATTTTCTTTTTACAATCCACCACAGCTCCATGTCGAGATAGCCAATCCATGCCTAAAATCACATCATATTCCTTAAATGGCATCTCAATCAAATCTCCAAGGAACTCCTCACCCTGCACCCTCACTGCACTATCCCGATGCACTTTACTAACTATCACACTATGCCCTAACGGATTTGTCACCAAAACATCAAATCCTAGGGACTCAACATGCACATCAAACACAGGCAATACAGATGCACTAATATAAGAATGGGTGGAACCCGGATCAATCAAAGCAAGTACTGCAGTATCAAATAAAGAAAAAGTACCAGCTATGACCGCCGATGCATCCGGCTGTCTCTGCATAACATACATCCTCTGGGAAGAACCAACCTCCTCCGGTCTAGTCTCCCTGGATGCAGCACCACCTCTAGAACTGAACCATGCTCTACCACCTCGGCTGGCACCTCTGCCTCCCCTCACACTGGCTCGAGAAGCGGGAGAATCAACTGACATCTGCCTCTGCCTCTCAGGGCAATCTCTCACAAAGTGATCCGGTGACCCACACCTGAAACATACCCCAGCAACACCAGCTTTCCAACATGGACCACCATGGGGCCTCCCACAATGGATGCAAATAGGTAAGGTGGATCTCTGAACCATAGGGGTCGGAGCACTTGCCACTGAAGCTGCAGGTCTGAATCTTTGTCTCTGGAACTGCACTGATCTACCTGCTGGTCTCTGGCTCCTAATAGTCCGAGGAACAAAGCTTCCTCTACCCCTCTTCACTGAAGAAGACCCTGCCTCAAACTGGGGCCTTCTCACTCTGACCTCTTCCTCTGATGCAGCTGCAATCACTTGAGCCCTTTCTACATCTCGAGCTGCTGCCACTAGCTGGGAGAAATCGTGATATCTAGACCCGGCCACTAAGCACATGATAGAGGGTCTCAATCCCTCCTGAAATCGCCGGCATCTATCAATCTCATCAGCAATGATGCCCCCAGCATACTGACTCAGTCGAATAAACTCAACTTCATACTCAGTAACAGTCTTGTTATCTTGCTTCAAGCTCAAGAATTCCATCTTCTTCATATCCTTATACTCCCTAGGAGTATATTTCAACTCGAATTCCCTCAAGAAATCTGCATATGACAAAGTTGGTGGATCTTCCATGGAATGTGGCACAGTCTTCCACCAATCGTAGGCATCCTTCTGTAGCAAAGATCTTGCATAGTCAAACTTTTCCTCAGGGGTGGCTTGTAACTGAATAAAGATCCTCTGAACTTTGTCAAGCCACTGTTCTGCTACAGCTGGATCAGTGGTACCTATAAAATCCTCAGCTCCATACTTCCTTAACTTGTCATAGTGCCTCACTGGCACCAAAGACTGAGGGGGTGGTGGCACTGGTTGTACTGACGCTTGCCTGAAAGTCTTCATCATATTCACAAACCAAGCTGGTGGAACCTCCTCACCAGTTGGTCTCCCCGACCCAGAAGCAGGTGCCTCCCCAGCACTATCAACTCTAGCTCCATCCTCAGGAGCAACACTCTCCTCACTACCCTCAACCGATTGTCTCAAATGAGGATCCATCAACACCTAATACTGCAAACACAACAGGACACACCTTATTAAAGATCAAAGATTGCCAATCCCAAACATGTATTTTCTTTCAAAAACTCACTTTTTAATTCAAAATATTCTTTTTATAACATATTACCTAGGTTGAGAATCTCAAACCTAGGCTCTGATACCAAAACAATTGTAACACCCCCACATCCAATGCACACACACTACAACTACAACCATGTAGCATAAGTGCACCAAACATAGGGATGCTACGGTTTTCTTCAACATTCAAAACATTTAAATAGATACAATACTATTATCATTATATAATATAGAAAAGTAGATCATTTACTTTTAAAATAAAACACATTAGATATATATATACATACATATAGTTATTTCACAGCGGAAGTCATAAAATATTTACATATTTGAAAACACTTAATTCCATATTTACAAATATACAAATATGTACATTTAATCAATACTTTACAAAATATAAAAAGAGTTATACATGATTGGCAAGTTTTCTTTGATCTTTAAGTCTCCAAAATCAACTCTTCACTGTCTACCCTCGGTCGGTTTCGAAGAGCTCTCGGGATCAACTCTAACAGTTCTATCACCTGCGCGATTAAACACTATCGCGCTAAGCCAAGGGCTTAGTAAGATAATCATGCTAATGATATGACTTCGTGCAATGCAATGTCATTTCTCAAACCATAATATATATGTAACATCATATATGCAAAATTAACAATATACTTTCACATTACATATCACATTTTATTATCTTTTCATATACCTCATTAGTATTCATTTAATCATCAATACAAAGCAAAACAAACATCATTCATGACTCACATTAACCATAGACAAGCATGGGCCCAAGACACACTAATATGCCATTCAATTTTCAGAGTTAATGTTTTGGTTCTATCATCACATTTATCAATATCAATATCATAGACCCAACTAGGCTTCAAGGATTAAGTTCAACCAAGCTTCAAGGGGAGCAAAGCATGCTAAGCTTCTACCCAACTTGGCTTCAAGAACTAACCCAACCTAGCTTCAAGGGTGGTAACATCTCAATTAGGCTTCAAGGATTCAATCCAACCTAACTTCAAGAGATTGTTACTATCATTAGGCATGCCACCAATAACATACTCTGAAAATGGAATAACACATTAGCCACACAATTCATTTACATATCAATTATCATTTCCATTCTCAATTCTCATCAACATTTAGGCAAACATGCCTTCATTCTCTCAATATTATCATCATAGCCAATAACAATGGCCTCACATTTCATTTCACAATATAACACTTCATTAATCAAGTGTATACTTATCTCATCCATGATCACATTATATCTCATATCTTATTTGAATTATCATTTCATCTTTGATACAACCTTTCAAGGTACATTACTCATAAAATACAATACCTTTCACAATGCATAACATAACCTTGTTTAAATCTCAACAATGCAATTAGGGCAAAGAACAACTTATATGATTCATAGCTTTAGGATCTTCCATATACATTTGATTAGTTCATTCATTGATTCAAGTGTGTTTAAAGTGTTTTAGGGTTAGGTTTAAGAACCAACCCACCTTTGAAGAACCAAAACAATGCAAAAAGAACAAAGAAACAAAACCCTAACCAACTCATTTGATGGACACGGGCAGCACACATGAGGGACACGGCCAAGCTTGTGGCCGTGTCTCTCAATTCAACTTTGGCAGTAGCAAACACGGCTTAGGGACACGGCCGTGTCTCTTCAACCAAAACTCACAGTAGCTCACACGGCTTGGGAACACGGCTGTGTCACCCAAAAATTAATCCAACACGTCCAAAATCATATGACTTGGCCGTGTCTCACATGGCCTTTGGCCGTGTCTCCCAAAACCAAAACCCTAATTCTAACCAACTCTCTTCCAAATGCATTAAAACTCAATATACATCATACCACATGCTTCAAATGAACATCATCAATGTTCTAAATACATATTCATTACAATAATCACTTTAACACACCTTAATATCACAATTAAACAAACACCATCTCAAAACCCTAACTCAAACTCTACTCTTGATTTTCCACTATCAATCTTCACTTATTTTTCCATAATCACAACCAAACCAACACAACCTCCAATTTTTAACTTACAATCAACTCTAACACTTATAAACACACATCAACACACTAAATCATCATCTCAACAATTCTCAATACACCTTAACCACAATTTCCAAATTAATAAAAGAAAACAAGAAATTACTTACCTAAAGTGAAGAAATTCCACAAATCTTCAACTTGATTCTTCAATTCTCCCTTCAATCTTAATCTACTATCAAGAACACTTCTCCTTCCCTTTTGCTAATGGAGAGCCGGCCACTACCATCAAGAGGAAGAGAAAATGATCAAGAATCACAAAGTCAAACTTCCTTTTAATACCCATCCAAAGGAAAATTACTATAATGCCCTCATACATATCTTAATTCTCTTTGTTATCTCTTGCCCATTTTGGTAATTTCACATGCCCTAAAAAAATATCTCCTCTTGCCTTGACCAACTCTTTTGACCAATGTATATGTTATATATATCACAATATACACAACATATAAACTTGTCTCTAAACCCTAAATTCTTTCCCAAAACACTTATACTTTTCTTTCTCAATTTAAACCAACAATCCAATAACAACAACAACAACAACATCAACAACAACAACAACAACATGCAAAACTTCTAGGGCAAAAATGAGGATATTACACATGTCTTAATCGCCTAAGCTTTTGTTTGATAGGTCTTATGTGAGTGTAAGTAGGAATATGATGCTCGGCTATGTCTCGATCTATCCCCGGCATATCTTCATAAGACCAAGCAAACACTTCTTCATATTTTTTAAATATTTTTTCAAATCTCTCTCTCTCATCAGGAGCAAGGTCGGATGCTATGCTAAAGTTTTTAGGATTTTCAGTTGTTCCCAAATTTAATGATTGTGTGTTAACAGAATTAATATTAAAGATGCTCATGTAACTGCTATTTGAATGTATGCAACCATCAGGAGAAACATCACACAAGTAAGCAAAATCAGACTTTATTGCATTCATTTTGGAAAAGAAAACATCATCATCCTCATACAAAGCAGACAAATTAATATCAAAATCAAAATCATTGTTCTCAGAATCATAAAGTAGGATGTCTTCAAACTTTTCTTCAACCAGGGCAGCAATCTCCTTCGGAGTCTTCTCAGCTTTCAGGATAGCTTCATTCTTCTCTTTTGGATCAGATTCTTTACTGGTTGGCAGGGTGAGTTCTTTCTTCACTTGCTCCACTAGCTCGAAAACATCTGCAAAAATTTCAAAACCTGGGATTAACTTACCCATAAACATGATTGGCTCAGGCTTTCCTTAAAGTGGTCCCATATCTGGAGCTTTGACAAAAATCTTTTCAAGTGGTGGGAAGCTCATCTTCTCATTCTTGTTTGGCTGGACATCATTGTCTTCATCATATCCCAATCCTTTCTTAGAAGTTTGAGTTCTAAAGTCTGACAACTTTGTCAAACCGGCCTTACCCTTTTCAAGACCAGCTCCGGGAAGGTAGTTCATGTTCTTCATCATATTCAAGACTTTAGAGTCCACTACTTCATCATCAGAAATTGCAGCTACTTGAAAACCATTGAGAGGCCTCTCAATCATTAGAGCATTAACAATCTCATTATCTTCAGCTTCAATGACCACCGTTTCATCTCTGTTGGGGAACTTGATCTTTTGATGAAGAGTGGAAGGAACTCCACCAAGAGGATGAAACCATGGACACCCCAATAGCAAGGTGAAGGTAACCGGTATGTCCAAAACAACAAATTCAACAATAGATTCAATTGGACCAATCTTGAGAGCCGCTTTGAAAGTCCCTTCGGCATGCCTCTTAGTGTTGTCATAAGCACGAATCATTACCTCGGTCGAGTTTGGATCTATTGTAGACATGGCTAGCTTTGGCAGTATCTTAAGTGGACAAACATTTATGGCAGACCCATCATCGACCATTACACAAGGAGTCCTCTTCATCTTGACTTCTATTTTGATAAAGAGAGGGCAGATGTGGTCTCTCCCCTCCTCTAGTAAGTCTGCATCCGAAAAAGAAACTGCTCCCATATTAACTTCATTCTTTTCTTGAACCTCTTCACATTTCATTATTTCCCCAATTTTTATGAAGTTGATCAACTCCTCCGATGTTGTGGAGGTAGAAATGGGCATGCTAGCTAAGGCTTTGGCCATAGTTTCTTGGTGCTTTTTAGAAGTAGCCAATAAGTCCAAAATGCTAACACTTGCTTGGGTTCTTTTCAATTGCTTGAGCACAATGTCATCTTCTTCTACTTCAACTTCCTTTCCCTTATTAGTTTCTACCTCCTTAGGTGGTGGCCTTGCATAAGGCTTAGCAGATCTAGTGTTCATTACTTCATCTTCTTTGGGCTCGGACCAAGTCCACTCCTCCTTCTTGGATACAATATCATAATCACTATCACTTGAATCCCAAAACCCGTTGACAACAAAAATTGTTAATTCTCCACCCCTCATAGCTTGTTTAATTTTACCAAATATCTCTTCTTCTTTGGTTGCTTCTCCACCCGCATCTTGAAAAGAAGACATGACAAAATCCTCATGCAAACCTCCTCCAATCATGAATGTTGCCGGTGGTGGTGCCCTGTTGAATTTTGGTAATTGGTTGTCTTTGGTGTTTGGCTTATTGGGCTCAGGTAGCTTCCCATTATCAATTAGATTTTGGATCTCATGTCGCAACCTCACACATCTATCCGTGTCATGCCCTTGCATTTGGTGAAATTGACAAAATACTGTAGTGTCAAAATTAGGTGGGAGAGGGTTAGGCAAAGGACGATGATTTAAGGGTTGCAACAATCCCTTTCTTTGAAGCTTATTAAGAACCCAAGACATCGGTTTTCCCAATTCAAAAAATTGTCTCCTCGTTCCTTGGTTAGTAGCATTAACACCGACGGCCTTTTGCATGCTTTGGCTACCAGATTGATAGCTCCCTTTCTCGTTCCTTTTTGTTGCAAAACGGCTCTTCTTCCTTTCCCATTCTTCAATTTACAAACCAGCTTGGAGAAGGTCTTTGAAATCATGGATGAGTGTATGAGACATCCTCTCATAAAGATTAGGCAACACCGCTCTCACAATCATCCTTATTTGATCGGATTCATTGGGCCTCCTCTTGAGTAAAGCAGCCTTGTTTCTCCATCTCTTGACATAATCTATAAAATTCTCATTCGGCCTTTGCCTAATGGACTCTACTTCCATTAAGGTAACTTCCAACTCAACATTATATCCATATTGTTGGATGAAGGCTTTGTAAAGTAGATCCCAACTCTTTTGTGTTCCATCATCTAAGGTATTGAACCAGTTTTGGACAACAGGGTCCAATGAGAGCATAAAGTACCTTAGGGTTTGGGCCTTAGTAGCTCGGGCAAACTGCATGGCAGTGATATACTACTTCACATGGAGATGAGGATTTCCGGTACCATTGTACTTTGCAAAGGATGGCATCTTGAACTTGTATGGGACTTCCTCATCTTGTTCAAATAGTTTGTCGATCTCGGACTTCTCTTCGGTTTTCAACTTCTTCTCAAATTTCTTTTCTAAATCAGCAATCATCTTTTCAACATCGGATGTCTCGGTCTTTCCAATAGTTGTCTTCTCAACAACCTTCGGTTCTTTCTTCTTCTCTTAAACATTTTGGTAGTATTGAGCCCAATCATCATCATCATTGTTGCACTCGAATTAAGTTCTACTATAAGCGTCACTCGCATGTATACGAGGTAGTTGTAGCAAAGGTGATCGCCCCAAGGTCGTTTCCCCAAGAAGGTGTAGTTCGTAATAGCTTGATTAACAAGTAATTTAAAAGAGAGAGTTTGTTGTTTGGAATTGTAAAAGAACAATTTAAACCTAAGATTAAGGAGTGTAGGGTTGATGTATGAAGGTTATACAAGATAAAATCGATTCTTGGGAAGGTGCCTAGGGTTATAGGTCCATTCAATCAAAGCTCAATTCTCAATTATCAATTAACATAACCTTGTAAATTAATTTGTTCCTTAAGGTTAATTAGTCAATTACCAAATCATTAGTTCTCACATTCATGAAATAGCAATAACCAATTATTTTACATTTGCAAATTAATGAAACCCTAGAACTTATATTTCTAAATCATTCACAGGGTAGTCGATTGCATAGTTCCAATATCGGATTTCACCTCTCGGTCCTTCATTCAATATCTAGAGATCAATAGGTAGCTAATCTATTAACCTAGCATACAAGCCAATGCAATCAACCAACACAAGGTACATCAATGTAAATATCAAATCAAAGTATTTAATCAAATATACTACAAAACCTAGGTATGGGTATTTAATTCAACATCATTAATTTAAAAATTCATTCAACTCAATATAAATCAAATACAAGTTGTTCATTGCAATATCAATTCTCTTAATACAACAAAAACAATATTGAAATGAATTAAAAGAGAGAATAGAAAAACCCCTTGAGAAGATGCCAAGAGTAGGATTACTAGTCTTCCTCCTAGCTCCACTTTGATGTTTGATGAAGAACTCAAGCCCTCTTCAATGGTTGATTCCCCTTTTCAATAAGGAATGGAGCTTTCTCAAGTCAGCAACCCTTCAATTAATTGTGCCTTTGGAAGATAGAATGGAGCTTTCTCAAGTCACCAATCCTTTCAATGAAACTTCTTCAACCTTTAAGAGCTTGTTAACCCAACTTATCCCAAAGAACCTCAAAGATCTTATCAATGGAAGATGGAGAAGATGAAGATGGAGGATGAAGATGAAGGGACAAGGAGAGTGTCACTCTCTCCTCATCCCAAAATCATGTTTGTCCCCTCTTTCTCTTTTCTTTTTTCTCTCTCCTCAAACCCTAACCGTCTCCCCCTTTTTTTTTTCCTTTCACGCGAAAGAATTTATATAGATTAAGGGTGACACGGCCAAGCCAAGAGTGGCTTGGCCGTGTCTCTTGATTTTCCTTGGGACACGACCAAGCTTGTTGGCCGTGTCCCTCACTGCTTCTTGGCCGTGTCCCTCACTGCTTCTTTCTTTCTTTCTTTCTTTTCTTTCTTTGGCCATAAGGGGTGACATGGCCAAGCTTGGCCGTGTCATATGAGTGTGTTTGCTTCTGCTTCCTTTTTTTGCTCTTTCTTTGCTTTGGTCTTTGTTTTGCTCCTTAAATGAGACACGGCCAGTGGCTTGGCCGTGTCTCTTGGCCGTGTCAAGCTCTGCCATTTCATTACTTTGAGGTGACACGGCTAAGCTTCATTTGGCTTGGCCATGTCATGCTTGGTTCATGCTCTTCTTGCACTGTTTTGATCTTCCAAGGGTGTTTTTATACCTAAACCTAAAACAAACACTTTAAAAAAACTTAAAACAAAAATCAATCAAAACATTAACTAGAAACACATAAAAATCATACTAAAAACAAGTATAAAAATGATCTAAACAACTACCCCACACTTAATTCCTTGCTTGTCCCCAAGCAAGGCTAAAATCAAAACACACAAACCACATGAATTTTGTTAAGTTTAAGAGTTATAAAGATGCATCAAGACTTCCTTATTCCTAAATTCGCAATCAATATCGAATCAAACAAAATCAACACCAATGTAATTAAGTGGCTTTCCATGCATAACCAATGTTGTCACTCCCTCACCAACTCTTACAAGTGTTTGATCATGGTGGTGTTTACACTCATAACAATCAATGAAAGATTATGCCATAGGCTTGCTTATCAATCAAATCTCCACCACAAAATAATAATCAAGCATCAATCAAAAGGTTTTTATTGGGTTGTAATGGGGCTAAGGTAAAGGCATGATATTTAGGAAATGTGAGCTTGATCATTAAGTTCAAGAGCACTTTAAGAATGAAGTACCCGATCATATACATAACCCAGCAATCCCAAAATACCTTCCTCTCATCTACCCCTTGACATTAAAGAGTTTTTCAAGGGAACTCACTTATTAAATCTTGTAATGATACATTCCAACCCTTTCAACAAGAACAATAATTATTCTTATTATTATATATATATATATTCTCTTTTTTTTCTTTTATTTTATTTTTATTATTTTGCTTTGCAATCTTAAACCTACTAAATTTAACCCCACACTTAATTCAACACAACACTCGGTCATAAACGCTCTTAAAATGCTCTTGACCTAATGAAAGGGTAAGAGTTAAACAACAAGGTTTAAGCTAATAGTGTTGTGAAAAAGAAAGAAAAGGAAAAATAAAATAAGCTCAAAGTTGGCTAACTAAGGTTGAATATAGGGTTGGTCTTTTTAAGCAAAAGTGGGTTCACCTAATTGCCTTAATTATCTTGATGCCAAATTGAAATTTTTTATGTAGTCTTAAAAAGCATTTCAAAGCAAGTTCTAGCAATTCATCAATCAAAGATGTTCACCCACAACAATAATGATAAGATGATGGCTCAATTCCTCACTAGGTTAATGGCAATGCAAGGAAAAACCAACAAAATTGACAATAAGCACCAATTCTACTCAATTCTCAAATTCATTCTTCAAAAATTCAAAGGTCATCTATCAACAATTTTATAATAATTGAACTTTCTAAAATTCATTTATTCAAAGAAAAACATTAAAAACATTAACTAAAACTTAAACAAAAACAAGTTAAAAGTAAAAACACAAAAACACAAAATGCAATTAAAAGTAAAAACATAAAACATAAAATGCACCCCACACTTAAAGATTCACATTATTCTCAATGTGAGCATGCATACTACAGAGGGGGTTTAGATGAAACCTGATTTCCATCGTTCCCATATACGATGTGTAGGGCTCCTTCCACCCATAATGTAATTGGAGCCCATGACTGAGAGGATGAACAACATGTAACTTTGAAATGTACCCAATGTACGACAACCCCTAAATAGTATTCCTTGAAGAGAACATGTCTCAAAGAGACATGTGAAAGTCGCCTCGGGGTGATCCTCTAGTGCTATAGGAATGTGGTAATAATCTTTGTCTTTGTGCAACCTGGGCATATCAGATTTCTGCTCTTCCTTACCACCAAGAGTAGTAGAAATGACTTTTGGGGACTCTTTAAGTTCAACCAAGTTTGGTTGAATCACTTCTTCATCCACTTTAACAATGTCAAGTCCCATCTCAACAACCTCAGCATCTAAAATTAGCTTACACTCCTCAATTTCTAAATTGGGCATTTCATGCTCTACTTCTAGGTTCATAGTCATCCCAATCTTATTTCCACTATCTCCTTGGTAGTGCATATTATAGATGTCAGGAAGTTGCTTACCTTGCTCCTCATCCCTCAAGCTACATGGAAATGGATTTGGTGGCCTATCAGGATTGGAAAATTCATGCAACTTTGGTGAGGTAAATGCCTCCAAATTCTCCTTCTCGTTTGATTGGCTCAACTCCTCAATGTTGGTTTGTATCTCCTCGCCATTATCTTCTTGATTAGTGCCTGCATCCAAAGAATCATAAAATTTGTTATATATTGCCTGTTCACTCTTTAAATTTGTGATTACCTTGACTTGCTCCAATTGGCTAGGATATTCCTCCTTTTGGTGTGCTTGGAGTTGATGTGCCAGTTGCCTAACTTGAATTTCCACCCTCTTCAATGATTCCTCCAAAGAATCAAACCTCTCATTGATCCCTTCCTGATTTTGTGTGCTAATTTGAATGTAAGCATTCAAATCATCTTCCAATGTGGATTTCTTGCATTGATCTTGATTTTGTGCACTAATTTGAATGAAGGCATTCAAACTATCTTCCAAAGTGGGTTCCTTAAGTCGATCTTTTGTGCACTAGTTTGAATGAAGGCATTCAGACTATCCTCCAATGTGGGTTTCTTAAGGTGATCTTGATTTTGTGCGCTAGTTTGAATGAAGGCATTCAAACTATACTCCAATGTGGGTTTCTTAAGGTGATCTTGATTTGAATATTGTTCTTGAGTGTAAGGATTTCTTTGGTAAGGTTGAAAAAAATTTTGAGGTGGAATTTGCTATTGATTTTCTCAAGAAAAATTTGGGTGGCTTCCCCAGCTTGAATTATAAGGTCTGGGATATGGGTCATTTCCACCCATTTGCTGAAAACTTTCATAGGCATATTCTTCCTCTTACCTCTCTTGGTATTGTCCATAACCAAATGAACACATGTTTGCGCTATGTCCTGCAATGCCACATGCTGAACATACTTCACGAGTAGGCATAGGTGTTCTTCCTCTTGCATTTAGCATCTTAAGTTGGTTCGTTAATTCTGCTAATTACCATGCCATGTCAGAGTTAGGGTTATCATCATAAACCCCTACGTACCTTGAAAACTGCATATTTACAAAAGGCACTTAGCAACTTAGAGAAAACAAACAAATAATTAAATTGAAAGAAAATCAAACAAAACAAACAAACAATTCAAAGAAAACAAACAATCAATTAAATTGTAAAGAAAAATCAAACTATCACTACTTAAACAGCCTTCCCCGGCAACTGCGCCAAAAACTTGTTACGCTCGAATTAAGTTCTACAATAAGCGTCACTCGCAAGTATACGAGGTAGTTGTAGCAAAGGTGATCGCCCCAAGGTCGTTTCCCCAAGAAGGTGTAGTTCGTAATAGCTTGATTAGCAAGTAATTTAAAAGAGAGAGTTTGTTGTTTGGAATTGTAAAAGAACAATTTAAACCTAAGATTAAGGAGTGTAGGGTTGATGTATGAAGATTATACAAGATCAAATTGATTCTTGGGAAGGTGCCTAGGGTTATAGGTCCATTCAATCAAAGCTCAATTCTCAATTATCCTTTAACATAACCTTGTAAATTAATTTGTTCCTTAAGGTTAATTAGTCAATTACCAATTCATTAGTTCTCACATTCATGAAATAGCAATAACCAATTATTTTACAATTGCAAATTAATGAAACCCTAGAACTTATATTTCTAATTCATTCATAGGGTAGTCGATTGCATAGTTCTGATATCAAATTTCACCTCTCGGTCCTTCATTCAATATCTAGAGATCAATAGGTAGCTAATCTATTAACCTAGCATACAAGCCAATACAATCAACCAACACAAGGTACATCAATGTAAATATCAAATCAAAGCATTTAATCAAATATACTACAAAACCTAGGTATGGGTATTTATTTCAACATCATCAATTTAAAAAATTCATTCAACTCAATATAAATAAAATACAAGTTGTTCATTGCAATATCAATTCTCTTAATACAACAAAAACAATATTGAAATGAATTAAAAGAGAGAATAGAAGGATTACTAGTCTTCCTCCTAGCTCCACTTTGATGTTTGATGAAGAACTCAAGCCCTCTTCTATGGTTGATTCCCCTTTGCAATATGGAATGGAGCTTTCTCAAGTCACCAACCCTTCAATTAATTGTGCCTTTGGAAGATAGAATGGAGCTTTCTCAAGTCACCAATCCTTTCAATGAAGCTTCTTCAACCTTTAAGAGCATTTTAACCCAACTTATCCCAAAGAACCTCAAAGATCTTATCAATGGAAGATGGAGAAGATGAAGATCGAGGATGAAGATGAAGGGACAAGGAGAGTGTCACTCTCTCCTCATCCCAAAATCGTGTTTGCCCCCTATTTCTCTTTTCTTTTTTCTCTCTCCTCAAAACCTAATAGTCTCCCCTTTTTTTTTCCTTTCACGTGAAAGAATTTATATAGATTAAGGGTGACACGGCCAAGCCAAGACTGGCTTGGCCGTGTCTCTTGATTTTCCTTGGGACACGGCCAAGCTTGCTGGCCGTGTCCCTCACTGCTTCTTTCTTTCTCTCTTTCTTTTCTTTCTTTTCTTTCTTTGGTCATAAGGGGTGACACGGCCAAGCCAAGAGTGGCTTGGCCATGTCACATGAGTGTGTTTGCTTCTGCTTCCTTTTTTTTGTCTCTTTCTTTGCTTTGGTCTTTGTTTTGCTCCTTAAATGAGACACGGCCAGTGGCTTGGCCGTGTCTTTTGGCCGTGTCAAGCTCTACCATTTCTTTACTTTGAGGTGACACGGCCAAGCTTCGTTTGGCTTGGCCATGTCATGCTTGGTTCATGCTCTTCTTGCACTGTTTTGATCTTCCAAGGGTGTTTTTACACCTAAACCTAAAACAAACACTTTAAACAAACGTAAAACAAAAATCAATCAAAACATTAACTAAAAACACATAAAAATCATACTAAAAACAAGTATAAAAATGATCTAAACAATCATCAATGATCGCCTTTTAATCATCAAAAACCACTTCACCAACTTTAGTCTTCCGTTTGTCCCTTGGCTTCTTAGTGCTAGCAGATGCCACGGCATGATTCTCTAAGATTGCAGCCAATTGGTTCTTCATGGTCTTAGCTAGGGCCTCTTTTGTTTCTTCCATCTTGGCATTGAGGGCCTCATCTACCTTCCTTTGAATTTGTTCGGGCTCCATTATTTTTGGCGAGTAAGTGATTGAGTCGTTGCTAGATACTTCATCTCCGGCATAAGTTGGATTGTTGTAAGCTTTAGAACTATCATAATCCAGGGTTGTGAGCCAGAGAGGATCAATGACATGAGATTCAAATGTATGCATGTATGCAAGAACAATCAACAAAGAAAGATAATTAGGACGTTCCTTCCAACCTTATAACATCCACACACGAATGGCGAGTCTCTTTTTCTAGGTATGTAGTTAACAAAATACCAACATGGGGCATCTTGCTTTCAAATGATTCCCTTGGATGTTTCAACCAATAGTTATATTTTCGAAAATGGAAATCAATCCATGATAATTCCCATTAATTAGGTTTTAATCCATGCTATGTTGGATTAAAACTAAATTGATAGGTTTATTATAGATAGATTTCTCACTTGAAAAAGGTAACTAATGATTCATGCCAAAAAAACAAGCCCATGGTTAATTTATTCTTAGTGTAAACTAGGCCCACAATTGATTTTTAGTATTTCATAATTGACCTAAATATTTTTACAAGCTCTTTGTAAGAAAAGATTGGGTGAAAATAGTTTTGTTTCTAAGCCCATTGTAAAAGATTTTAGAAAAAATGGATTTTGGGCTTAGTATTTGGGCCATGGGCCAAAGAATTTGATTTGATTTTAGAAAAATCTTATGTCCAAAGACCATCTTGAAAAATTTTGAAAATAGTTTTGGTCTTTTGGATTTTCTAAAGAAAATTTTATTTTGAGCTTACAATGTACTTAGGTCATCTTAGAAAAAGAACAAACCAAATAAGACATAATTTAAGCTAAGATAAATTAACCATAAACAACATGCATTTGGGGTAAAACCTAAGGAAGGTAACTAGGCCAATTACATGAGCTTTAGTCTTTGGGTAAAAAGGCTTAGGCTCCCATAGCAAGTATATACCAAATGGTACGAGGCTATGTGTGGTTATGCCATGCTCGATCTCCATACCTTGAGTGAAAGTATGGTATCCCTTACATAACATAACACGGGCGTCCTAACTCACGCACACGATGCAATCTAATATGATGCAATGGATAATATCATTATAAGAAAGAATATAATAATAAAAAGTCCAACGGAATCAACTTCTCTTATCCCCAGTGGAGTCGCCATTGTGAGCGGGGATTTTTGCTCCCACTCCAGGTGGAATGGTTCTTGCGACTTCGGCACTATTTAGGCACGGGGTCTTAGATAACACGGACCTAAGTCTGGAGAAAATGGAGTCGCCACCCGGACGGACTGGGAAAAAGAAAGGGGTGGATGACTCAATTTCTAAGGAATCCCCAACCCCCTAATGGGTTTGGAAAGTTGGATACATGTGGGAAAGATGAGAAATGGCCCAGCACCCCCACAACGCCCGGTTCATTGGAACCAGCCTCCTTTACAGGTCTTAATATTATAAAATTCTTAAATATAACAACATTATCCATATTACACACAATAATTAAAAGAAAGCAACAATATATTAAAATCAAAGCAAGGTCCAAGCAAAACAAATAAATGGACATCCATCCGAAGATGGAAACATGTCCTTACATCACATGCTTAAATAGGACACCCACCGAAAGGTAGAAACATGCTCTTTACATAGGTTCTAAAATAAAAAAGCAAATTAAATTACATGATGTTTAACTAATGAGGTACCCACCAAGTGGAAACATACCTCTTACAACATTTAGAAACCTAAATAAATTGATAAAAGTAAATAATTATTCATCGTAAATAAATCATTCATCAAAGATATTAAATAGAAAGTAAACATCCATCAATGATAAATTTAATGAGCCAAGCATTGAACTTAAATAAACTTAAGGTTTTATGTTTTAAAAGGTTGGTAAGACTCTTTGATTAAACAAATTAAGGTTTGAATGGTGAAATCATGAAACTAGGGTTTTGGACACTTTAAAATACTTTTAATTTGTGGTTTTAAATGATGGTTTCAAGCTTACTGTGTAAAATTTAAATATTTGTGTTTATATGATTTTTAAAGTTTTAAAGGATTAGGGTTCATAAAAAATTAGGGTTTAAGGTTTTAAAGGAGTTAGGGTTTACTATTTTGAGTTTTGGAGTTGAATTAGGGTTTAATGATTTTTGGATTAGGGTTTTGGGTAATGACTTAATTTTTAGAGTTTGAAAATCAATTTGATACTTTTATGAGGTTTTATGAAAATAAACAAATGATTTAAAATGTACATAAATAGAAAAGATATTTGTTAAGGTTTGTTGAAAGAAACATAACCAATTTTAAAGTTTTGAAAGAAACAGAATCAAATTTTGGTTTTGTTGAAAAACATGTTCAATTAGGGTTTTAAGATTTTGAAGAAGTAAAAAATATCAATTTTATGCCTTTTTGGAAAATAAAGCAACGGATTAGTGTTTTTAACTTTAGAAAAACTAAATTAAAGTTCAAAGGTTTTTTATTTAAAAAACACAATTTCATAGTTTATGCTACTGTGAAAAATAAAACAAAAAGAATTTAATACATACCTCCTTTTGTTGATTCCCTTTTTACTCTCTCTGCCTCCTTATTTATAGAAGTTTTTTCATTGGTTTTTCTTAGTTACACCCGGTGTAACATCCAAAATTTTTTTAAAATTTCTAATTTTTGAAAAATTGGATAAAATAAATTATAATTTAAAAGGATAAATTAAATTAATGGCTTTAAATGAAAAATGAAGGAATTTTAAATGAAAAAGTGGAATATATATGAGATATATATGTAAAATATATATAACATATATAAAAGTCAATTCTTTTTTAAAAAAAGGGTATTTTGGTAATTAAATCTTATAAATTTAAAATTAATAAAATAATTCAAAAACAAATTAATTTTGAATGGAAGAGGAAAATTAGGACTTTTAATTTATTAAAAAAATAATTAAATAATTATATATTAAATTATTTTAATATATATATGTGGTTAAAAAAAGATGAAAAGGAAAGAATACTATCAATCTTCTTCTTCTTCTTCTCAAGAACGTGGCTTGTTACGCTCAAATTAACTCTACCACAAAGCGTCACTCGCAAGTATACGAGGTAGCTGTAGCAAAGGTGATCGCCCCAAGGTCGTTCTCTCAAGGAAGCTAAAGGGGTTAATTGCTTATCAGATTATGTTTAACAAGTAATAAAGAGATTTATAAATTGCTAAATAATAAAGAAGATTGATTAAAGTTTAAAACAATAAAAGTAAATTGAGCTGTGTTTTGATTCACTTGATAGAATGGTCTAGGGTTTGCACTTCTCTACTACTCATATGTATGAATGGTTATTCCTCTTAACTAATTCAATTTCAAAGATTAAATCTCAAACAACTCAACTAATTGAGTCAAGGAAATAAGCTCTCGCATTCAAACCTCTTTCAACTAATCTTGTTATAAGTGAAATAATCTTTTTAATAGGTTATATCTCTAATTCACCTAAGTCCCTAATTGAATTGTTCAAGTATTAAACTTCATCTCTCGATCCATCATCTAATACCTTTAAACACATAATTGGTGATCAATCAATTATATATTAACAATGTTCCATTCAATCAAGGCTAAAGAAATTATTAGCTAAGAGAAAAACCAATTCATACAATCATAGCAGGTCCATACAAACCCTAGACTAGATCAAATTAGTTCATAATGCAATCAAACATATTCATCTCATTAATGTTCAAAGAAATCAAAATAGACATGATAATATCCATTCAAAGAAAATAAAGAGAATAAGTTCAAGAACAAAACCAAGTTACAAACTCCTTGAAGCTTTTGAAGAATCTCTTGTTCAATCTTACAAGAAGGATGTCTCGATGGCTAGAACAATTTAATCTAAGCTAGATTAATTCAAATTGAAATCAAAATCAAGAAAAACAAATGTTAAAACCCTCTCTTTGCTCTTGACGGCTGAACTTTGCTTTCCAAAATCGTTCTAAATCGTCGATTCCTTTGAAACCCTCACTTTCTTTTCCTTTTATACGAAACGTCGGCTTTAAAATTCGGTGCGCGCTTGTTTTATGAGAGACACGGCCATGTCATGAGGGACATGGCCGTGTGAGAGCCTTTTGGAGGGACACGGCCAGGTGACATGGCCGTGTCCCTTGCCAGTGTCCGCTACTGCTTCTTTCTTTCTTTTTCTTCTTTGCTTAAGTGACACGGCCATGTCATGAGGGACATGGCCGTGTTGGAGCTTGATGGAGGGACACGACCAGGTGACATGGCCGTGTCCCTTGCCAGTGTCCTCTACTGTGAGTGTTAAATCTTCTTTGCCTTTGGAATTGGTGAGACACGGCCAAGTCAGAGGTGACTTGGCCGTGTTGCTTCATTTTTGAGAGACATGGCCAAGTGACATGGCCATGTCACTTGCCAGTGTCGCCTGACATGGCCATGTCGCTTGCCAGTGTCTCCTACTGTGATGACTTGGCCGTGTTTGAGCATATTTGGAGAGACATGGCCAAGTGACATGGCCATGTCGCTTGCCAGTGTCGCCTGACATAGCCATGTCGCTTGCCAGTGTCGCCTACTGTGATGACTTGGCCGTGTTTGAGCATATGACATGGCCAAGTGACATGGCCATGTCGCTTGCCAGTGTCGCCTGACATGGCCATGTCGCTTGCCAGTGTCGCCTACTATGATGACTTGGCCGTGTTTGAGCATATTTGGAGAGACATGGCCAAGTGACATGGCCATGTCGCTTGCCAGTGTCGCCTGACATGGCCATGTCGCTTGCCAGTGTCGCCTACTGTGATGATTTCTTCTTCTTCATTCTTGGTTCCTTGGCTTTTTTAACCTAAAACAAAACTCAAATAAACTTTAAACAAAAAGTAAATAAACAATAACCAACAAAACATAAACACCATACTAAAAACTAGATCAAAAACAACATAAACACTGAAATAAACTAAAACTACAAAATTAACAAAAACACTAAATAAACCGATTTAAACTAATAAAATACCTAAATAAAACAATAATTATTATAATAAACAAGACACAAATCTATAACAAAAACTAACAAAACAACTACCCCACACTTACAGCTTTGCTTGTCCTCAAGCAAATTCACATGGCATAAATTAAAAACTCAAACAACCTCAACTATCATTCCAACATATAAGATGAAATCCTTCAAGATATCAAACATAAATAATTGCAATTTCCTTCAATCAAGATTTTCTTAACTCATTCATTAATCTAGACATACAAATCTTATCTCTCATCTAAGTGTTTCACTCGATTTTAAAAGTTAATCACTCAAACCACTCATGATTGCATACTACCATAAACTTGCTTAATTATCCAATCTCCCTCACTGATTTTCTCAAGAAATAATCCGAAGGTCTTTCATTTGGATGTAATGGGGTTAAGGTAAAGGTGTGAGAAAAGACATTTAAGCTAGAGCATCAAGAAATGGAGTATCTAAATTAGACAATACTCTTGCTAAGAAACTCATAGCTCCCTCAAATGGTATATTCACCGACCCTCGATAATTCACACTTGCATACTTAAAGAAAAATAACGAGTCAACTTTCCTCTTTTGATAACCAATGCTAGAACATATTTGAATTTTGTATATATATATCTTTTTCTTCTTCTTCTTCTTCTTTTTTTTTTATATATACAAAATATAAACTTTACATATAACATCTAGCTTAAAATGTAGAGGAGAAGAATAATCAACTCTTAATCAAATACAATGTGCAAAGTATGCATTTCAACCCCAAATAGCAATCATCATTTTTTTTTTATTGCTTACCCCACACTTTGAAATAAACCACCCTATTGTCATATCATCAACTCCATTCCTTAATGCAGGTATGATGAAAATAAGAACATGTCAAGTTGAGAATTGTGTTGATCAAACAAGAAAAGGTCAAAGGCTCAACTTGGCTCACTAAGGGATTCAATATTAAGGGAGGTCTTTTAAGCTAAAGGGCTAACCTAATTTGCCTTCATCATTTTAAAACCTGAGATTAAATCATAATGTGAGTTCAATTAGCATGCAAAAGCAAACTCTAGAGATGCAAAATCATGAAGGTGCACACTTAAGAAAAGAAAATCAATCATTTAATCTATAAGGCTCAAAACTCACAAAGGTGGGTTCTCAAAGATTTATATGTCATGAACCACAGAATGTGAAAATCGATCCTGAATGAATTCAAAAGCTAATCTCTATGCTGATACTAAAGTCTCAACTATAATGCTAAAATCACAGAAAAGATCAATAAGTTCTCAACAATTATACCATGCATAACAACAACACAATAAACAAACCAAGGCAACCAAAACAAAAATTAAAGAAAAGCTCAAAGCTTACCCCACACTTTAGAATTTACATTGTCCTCAATGGAAAACAAGAATAATAAAGAGAAAAAGAGTTTAAGGACAACCTGTCTTCCATCATATCCTGGTGAGGCAAAACCTAACTATCAAACACAGATGTTCAAAATGTAAGAGAGCTTTAGGGTTTCTATTTATTAAAACTAAACATAAAATCAAAATTGCAAAATATAAAATTATAACTATGAAAAAGAAATTCAAACTAATGGGTTGCCTCCCATTAAGCGCTTCTTTAATGTCATAAAGCTGGACATCATGCAAGACTAGGAATCATGGATCAAAGTGCTGTCAATGACCCTCACTTCCTGAAATCCTTCTTTATATGGCTTAACTCTATGTCTATTTGCTTTAAAAATCTTTTTGGTTCTAGAGTTTAGCAATTCAATGGCACCAGAAGGACATACCTTAGTTACCTCAAAAGGACCACTCCATCGAGACCTGAATTTACCTGGAAACAGACTGAATCGATAATTAAAAAGTAAAACTTTCATACCTGGACTCAATGTCTGTCGCCCAATAAATCTGTCATGAACCGTTTTAGTGTGATCCTTATAATTCTTTGAGCTCTCATATGCCTTTGGGTTAAGGCATCTTTGGGTCTTCCCCACTGGTTTAGCCCCCTCTTCTAAAGTCAGTGTCAGCTCCAATTTATCTGGGGAGTCTGTCTTCAAGAAATCACCTGAAACAACTGCATCCACACATTCAATGAAAGAACATTCCTCATATAAAACAGTTGTAGGACTAGGAGAAGTGTTAAAAATAGAAAATTCAACAGTTTGCCCTAAGACAGTCATTGTCAACTTACCATTTTTAACATCTATCAAAGTGTTGGTAGTAGCCATGAAAGGCCTACCCAGCAGAATAGTGTGTGCAGATGGTGAAGGGTTACTTCCTTCCATGTCAAGTACTATGAAATCCACAGGTACTATCAACCCTCCAACCTTAACTAACACATCTTCTATAACCCCTTTCGGGAATCTAAAAGACCTATCAGCTAATTGCAACACCATTTTTGTCGGTTTTAGCTCCCCTAGTCCTAATTCTTTAAACACAGAGTAAGGCATTAAATTCACACTAGCACCTAGATCACACATGCCCTCAGTTCCTTTCCCATTCCCCACAAAAATTTGAATTATAAAGCTTCCAGGATCCTTTAGTTTGGGAGGTAGTTTATGCTGCAGAACAGCACTAGCTACCTCTGAAACTATCACCTTTTCATTCATCTCATACCTCTTTTTCTTGGTGATTAGGTCCTTGAAAAATTTGGCATAAGCCGGCATGTTCTTTATCGCATCCAGTAAGGGTAAGTTAATACTTACCTTAGACAGCATGTTGAAGATGTTAGAAAATTGCTTATCTGTTTTATCATCCTTCAACCTACTGGGGAATGGTATAGGAGGCTGGTATGGATTGCTTGCTTTATGTAAATCTGCTGTAGGGGACTTCTCCACTGATCTTTCTCCAGCACCTTTGTTCTTTGGCTCTCCTTCCTCCTTGTTCTCTTTGTTACCTGCATTCACAGAATCATTTTCAACATTGTTATAAATTTCCTTACCACTTCTAAGAACAGTCATTGATTGTGCCTGCTCAGTTTGACTTGGGAATTTCCCCTTTTGTTGAATCTTCATCTGTTGTGCAAGTTGTCCAACTTGTGTCTCCACCTTCTTAAAAGATGCTTCTAGTGAATCCAGTCTCTTGTTGGTCACCTCTTGATTTTTAGCACTGACTTGGATAAAAGCTTGTAAACTTTCCTCCAAGCTCTCTATCCTAGACTTCCCTTGATTTGAGGATTGGCCCAACTCTTGGTTCTGACTTTGGAGCAAATGGAAAGGCTGCTGAGAATTATTCTTTGCCCAAGAAAAATTTGGGTGATTCCTCCAACCAGGGTTGTAAGTGTTGGAGTAAGGATCATTTCTGGCCCTTGGTTGGAATCCCACCATAGCATTGACTTGCTCAGCATTACCCAAAGACTCATATGCAGAGGGGCAAATATTTGCTCCATGCCCAAAAGTTCCACAGATTCCACATGCTTTTTGAGTAGATGAAGAAATATTGTTCTTCATGTTCAGCATCTGCACTTGCTTTGTTAACTCAGCTATCTGATTTACCATCTCACTATTAGCTTCCAATTGGTTCACCCCTTTGCTTCTTCCTCTTACACTCTTCTGTTGAGAATTAGCTCCCAACATCTCAAAAATATCATAAGTTTCAGCTGCTGTCTTTTCTCCCATGGCTCCCCCAGCTGCATTATCAACAGTGTTCTGAAATTGCTGGGTGAGACCATCATAGAAAAATTGGTTCAGAAGTTGAAATGGGTATTGATGATGTGGACACTGGATCAATAGCATCTTAAATCTGTCCCATGCCTCATGAAATGGCTCTCCTTCAAATTGAGAGAATGTAGCAATCTTCCCTCTCAACTCAGCTGTCTTTTGATGTGAATAGAACTTGCCCATGAACTTATTATAAACTTGCTCCCAAGTTGTCAGTGAGTTTTCAGGCAACATCATGAGCCAGCTCTTTGCCCTATCCTTCAAAGTATAAGGGAAACATCTCATCCTCAACTGATCCTCTGTTAATCCTCCCAATGGAAAAGTGTTGAGGGTGGAGTAGAAATCCCTTATGAAGTTCAAAGGATCTTCATTTGGAACTCCATAGAATGATGGCAGCATGCTGTAGTGAATGTTCTTCAACTCATAGTTCCTTGCTGCATCTGTCAGTCTTATGCAAGAAGTGGAAGTCCCAATGACAGGTCTAGCAAAATCTCTCATGGTTCTTTGTCTTTCTTCAGCCATTTTAACTGATTGTGCTGATTCTGACTCAAAATCCAAAGTGTCTTCCTCTGAAGTATCAAATCCGGTGTAGAGCTCAAACTCCTCTCTGCTCCTTTTCACTCTCTGAATTTCTGGAATGAATGGATGTAGCTCTCCTTCGAGTGATCTCCTGCCTTGCATAAACAAAATTGTCTAGAAAAAGAAACAATTAAAAGCAAAAGACAAAATAAAATAAAATAAAAACAATGAAAAAAAATAATCTAAAATATATTTATATATTTTTTTATTTTTATTCTTTTTTTTAATAATCAATTTCGCCAATTAGCCTCCCCGGCAGCGGCGCCAAAAACTTGTTACGCTCAAATTAACTCTACCACAAAGCGTCACTCGCAAGTATACGAGGTAGCTGTAGCAAAGGTGATCGCCCCAAGGTCGTTCTCTCAAGGAAGCTAAAGGGGTTAATTGCTTATCAGATTATGTTTAACAAGTAATAAAGAGATTTATAAATTGCTAAATAATGAAGAAGATTGATTAAAGTTTAAAACAATAAAAGTAAATTGAGCTGTGTTTTGATTCACTTGATAGAATGGTCTAGGGTTTGCACTTCTCTACTACTCATATGTATGAATGGTTATTCCTCTTAACTAATTCAATTTCAAAGATTAAATCTCAAACAACTCAACTAATTGAGTCAAGGAAATAAGCTCTCGCATTCAAACCTCTTTCAACTAATCTTGTTATAAGTGAAATAATCTTTTTAATAGGTTATATCTCTAATTCACCTAAGTCCCTAATTGAATTGTTCAAGTATTAAACTTCATCTCTCGATCCATCATCTAATACCTTTAAACACATAATTGGTGATCAATCAATTATATATTAACAATGTTCCATTCAATCAAGGCTAAAGAAATTATTAGCTAAGAGAAAAACCAATTCATACAATCATAGCAGGTCCATACAAACCCTAGACTAGATCAAATTAGTTCATAATGCAATCAAACATATTCATCTCATTAATGTTCAAAGAAATCAAAATAGACATGATAATATCCATTCAAAGAAAATAAAGAGAATAAGTTCAAGAACAAAACCAAGTTACAAACTCCTTGAAGCTTTTGAAGAATCTCTTGTTCAATCTTACAAGAAGGATGTCTCGATGGCTAGAACAATTTAATCTAAGCTAGATTAATTCAAATTGAAATCAAAATCAAGAAAAACAAATGTTAAAACCCTCTCTTTGCTTTTGACGGCTGAACTTTGCTTTCCAAAATCGTTCTAAATCGTCGATTCCTTTGAAACCCTCACTTTCTTTTCCTTTTATACGAAACGTCGGCTTTAAAATTCGGTGCGCGCTTGTTTTATGAGAGACATGGCCATGTCATGAGGGACATGGCCGTGTGAGAGCCTTTTGGAGGGACACGGCCAGGTGGCATGGCCGTGTCCCTTGCCAGTGTCCGCTACAGCTTCTTTCTTTCTTTTTCTTCTTTGCTTAAGTGACACGGCCATGTCATGAGGGACATGGCCGTGTTGGAGCTTGATGGAGGGACACGGCCAGGTGACATGGCCGTGTCCCTTGCCAGTGTCCTCTACTGTGAGTGTTAAATCTTCTTTGCCTTTGGAATTGGTGAGACACGGCCAAGTCAGAGGTGACTTGGCCGTGTTGCTTCATTTTTGAGAGACATGGCCAAGTGACATGGCCATGTCACTTGCCAGTGTCGCCTGACATGGCCATGTCGCTTGCCAGTGTCGCCTACTGTGATGACTTGGCCGTGTTTGAGCATATTTGGAGAGACATGGCCAAGTGACATGGCCATGTCGCTTGCCAGTGTCGCCTGACATGGCCATGTCGCTTGCCAGTGTCGCCTACTGTGATGACTTGGCCGTGTTTGAGCATATTTGGAGAGACATGGCCAAGTGACATGGCCATGTCGCTTGCCAGTGTCGCCTACTGTGATGATTTCTTCTTCTTCATTCTTGGTTCCTTGGCTTTTTTAACCTAAAACAAAACTCAAATAAACTTTAAACAAAAAGTAAATAAACAATAACCAACAAAACATAAACACCATACTAAAAACTAGATCAAAAACAACATAAACACTGAAATAAACTAAAACTACAAAATTAACAAAAACACTAAATAAACCGATTTAAACTAATAAAATACCTAAATAAAACAATAATTATTATAATAAACAAGACACAAATCTATAACAAAAACTAACAAAACATGGCTTCCATGGAAGTTTGAAGGCCAAGGATTTTGCTTCTTCCATACTCCATAAATTGAAGGAATTAACAAGTTTCAAGTTGATTTTTGGTGATTTCCACCAAAATTAGTAAGTTTCCATCTCTTTTCTTTGAATTCCTTGGAAATTTAGATTATGTGAGAATTTAGATTTTTATGTAGGATGTTATAATTGTTGGAATTGGTGTTTATGATGTTATTTTGGGTAGTTAACAATGATTCTAAAATTAGATTGAAGTGATGATAAAGTTTGGTTAAAGAATGGTGAAGAGAGAGAATTTAGGGTTATGGATTTTTGGGGTTTTGAAAACATGAACTTTAATTGTGCAAATTGTTTCCAAATGAGTTGTTTTGATTCATAAACAAGTATTTTAAAGTCAAATATTGGATTTGGTGGTGTTGGGTTGGAGTTTGAGAATGGAAGTGGAGATTTAGGGTTTTGGAAAAGTGATTTTCCAAAGTGGTTGAATTGTGTGATTTTATTTGTTTAAGCATGTTGTTTAGTGTTAAAAGTGATGAATATAAGCTTGGAATGAGTAATGGTTTGTGTTGGAATGGAAAACCTTCAATGGGGGAAGGTTAGGCCATTTTTAAGATTTTGTGTATAAGAGTGTATTTTTATAATGTAAATGATTTAAATGTATTAAAATATGTTTTTAATAATATAAATAAACTTAAAACATTAATTTAATAGTAGTAGAATGGAATTCCAATGTTGAAGTAAGGAAAGGCTAAATTTTTGGAAATTTGTAGGAGTGATGTGTAATTATGATTTAATGTTGGAAATGCCATTAAATTTGATACTAAATGATTATTTGCTATCACATTTGGTTTAGGCATTGTGGGAGATTGATTTGCTTAATCCAAGTGGTGAAGGGCAAGTTAATAAGATTGGATTGAAGGTTGTTTTTAGCTTGCTTTGGGTTGCTAGTGGAGGTATGTACAAACTTTGAATATAATGTCTATATTTGCATAACATTTGGACTTAACACATTTTGGTTGAAAAATGTGTTAAGCTAGTTGGTTCATTGATTGTGTATGAATAATATGCTATGACATTTGTAATGTCATATATGTGTTAAATGCATTGTGAAAAGCCATTGATAATGGCTAATTTGTGTAACATGTGAAATATGCATATTATGTGAAAATACCCAAAGTAATTGGGTAACGTGTTGTGAATGCAAAAATGAGATATGTGTAATAATGAAATGAATTGATATTGATAAAAATGAGAAAAGTGAGAAAAAAAATGTGAAAATAAGGCAATGTGCCAAGATTGAATATGTAAAAATGAGAAAAAGATTAATAATGAGAAATATGAATAAATTGTGTGCCTAGTATGCTATTCAATTTTCAGAGTTCTGGGTTTGGTGGCATGCCTATGATTGCCTACGGGCTATACGCTGGAATGGTGAAAAGACTGGATCGTAAGCCAGGCCAGCTGATAAATATGATGTTTTTGGGGTGAAAAGACTGGGTCGTAAGCCTCAAAAACTATAACAGTCTAGCCAGGTTGAGGACCAAGATACTGGGGCTGTTACATTGGGTCTAGCCGGGTTGAGGTCCAAGAGACTAGGGCTGTTACATTATCCATGGATATATATATTGCCTACGGGGCTAGACACATGGTGTCATTATGGACCAAAGTAGTAGCTCTGAAATTTGAATAGCATATTAGATCCTTTTTGGGCCTATGCTTGTCTTTGTTTTACTGTGAATTATGAATTGTGATACAATTGAGTAATATAATGTTATGAGTTGTGCTTATGAAATATTTAAAAAATATGAGAAAGTGGATTGATGTGACATCTATATGCATTATGCATTTGGTATTGCATTGAGTTATATTATTATTATCAAAGTTTGTACCACTAGGCTTCGGCTTAGCGCGATCATTTCCATCGCGCAAGTGACAGGATAGACCTAGTTAAGCCATAGAGTTCTTCTAGACTAGGTCGGGTCTAGACTTGTAGTTGAGCTTGTAGAGTTGCTATCGAGATCAGAAACACTGCCAGCAACATGTATATATTTTTATGTTATTGTACATTTTGAGTTTTATGCATAATATATTATGTTTTGAATTTTACGTATTGTATATTATAAAGAATGTTTGGGTCAATGTATTTGAAATGGGAGAGTAAGTGTGTTTTAAATTATATATATCTATATGTATAAAGGTTTGAGAAACTTGGTGAAATTGAGAAGTATGGTTGAGATGGTGGTTGGAAATTATTTGGAAGTGTTTTCTTTTTGTAGGTTGAGTAATTGCTAAATTTTGGGATCCAAAATTTAGACAAAACTCTGGCGAATTTTTCCCAGAGATTTTTATATATATTATTTATTTTGGGTTCTTATAACAAGTAAATAATATTTATATTTTATTTAATTTTTATATATTTAGAATTTGAAATTTTAAATTGGAAATGTAAAAAAAAAAAATAGTAAATCGGTCTGTGACATTTTTGTACCGTATATGCATATTTTACATATGCTAGAAATATGTATTGTACATATATAGGGTATAAGGGTGTTACATGTATTTTGGTATCAGAGACTAGGTTTGATTTTCTCGACCTAGGTGGGATGATAGAGAGAGAAAATGAGGGATTCTAAAAATAGTTTTTAATTGTAATACATGCATTGGCACTGGCAGTTTCTGATCTCTGATATAGTATTTTCTGCTTTGTTTGCAGATATAGGTAGTTATGGCGTCTCGATCGCATCTGGCTGCTGAGCATAGTGCAGAGAGTGTGGCTCCAGATGAGGGTAGAGATGGAGCTAGAGTTGTATTTGCTGGTGAGGTATATGTTTCTGTGCCTGTGAGACCAGCAGCTGATGAGGTTCCGCCTAGCTAGGTATGGCATATGGTAGAGTTGTTGAGGTAGGCTCCAGTTCCGCAGTCGCCACAGCCACAACCGCAGCCGCAGTTGCCGATGAGGCAGTATGATAAATTGAGAAAGTATGGGGCTGAGGACATTATTGGTACTACAGATCCTGCTGTAGCAGAGCAGTGGCTAGACCGGGTTTAGAGGATATTTATTCAGTTATAGGCTAGTCCAGAAGAGAAGTTTGATTATGCCAGATCTCTTCTGCAGAGAAATGCATATAATTGGTGGAAGACGGTTCCACATGCTCTAGATGATCCACCAGTCCTAACCTATGATGATTTCCTACGGGAATTTGAGCAGAAATATACTCCGAGAGAGTATAAAGATGCAAAGAAGATGGAATTCCTGAGTCTGAGACAAGATACCAGGATAGTGACCGAGTATGAGATCGAGTTTATTCGATTGAGTCACTATGCTGGTGGGATAATTTCTGACGAGTTTGACAGGTGTAGGAGGTTTGAGGAGGGACCGAGATCCTCTATCATGTGCATCATCGCAGGCTCTCGGTATCAAGATTTCTCCTAGATAGTTGCAGCTACCAGGAGTGTTGAGAGGGCGCAGAGTATTGCAGCAGCTGCCAGGGTTGAGGAGACCAGAGTTAGGAGACCCCAGAGTGAGGCAGGCTCTTCATCAGTGAAGAGAGGCTGAGGGGGACATTTTCAGAGGTTTAGTAGGAGTCAGGGGTAGTTTGGCAGGTCAGTACAGCAACAGAGACAGAGACAGAGACCTGTAATTTTAGTGGCTAGTGCTCCGACCTAGTGGCTCAGAGACCTACTCCACCTACTTGCGTTCATTGTGGTAGAGTACACGGAGTGTCTGCTGGTGGAGAGGTGCTTCGGGAGTGTGTTTTAGATGTGGGTCATCAGACCATTTTATCAAAGATTGTCTCGAGCCACCAGAGGTTAGGCAGGCAGATACTGAATCTTCTCGACCCAGTGTCGGAGGGGGTCGTGGTGGCAGAGGTTTTAGTACAGGTGGTCACCCTGGGTTTAGTCAGAGAGGAGACTCTACATCCGGAGGCAGTAGGCCAGATGAGACTGGGCCATCTCAGCGGGTTTATGTGATGCAGAGGCAGCTGGATGATTAAGCCGTCATTTCGGGTACATTTTCTTTATTTGGTATTTCAGTCCTTGCTCTATTAGATCATGGATCTACGCATTCATACATAAGTGCATCTATCTTGCCTATGACTGAATTGCATTCTGAGTCCCTAGGATTTGATGTCTTGGTGACAAATCCTTTAGGGCATAGTGTTATGGTGAGCAGGGTGCACCGAGATAGTCCAATTGTTTTTCAGGATGAGGAGTTTCTCTGTGGCCTGATTGAGATGCCTTTTAGGGAATATGATCAGATTTTGGGCATGGATTGGTTATCCAAGCATGGGGCTGTCGTAGACTGTCAGAAGAAATGTGTTACTTTGAGAACATGGGACGGTAGGGATGTTATAGTATCTAGTGAGTAGAGGTATCTTTCATTTATGTTTGTTTCAGCTGTTTCAGCTGGGAGAATGATTCGGAAGGGATATGAGGCTTATCTTGCTCATGTTGTAGATACTAGAGTAGTGGGATCCTTGCTTAAAAGTATACCCATAGTTGTCGAGTTTCCAGATGTTTTTCCTAATGAGTTGCCATGGGTACCTCCTGAGAGATAAGTTGAGTTTGGTATCAATTTGTTGCCTGGTATCACTCCTATCTCTATTACCCCTTATTGGATGGCACCTGCTGAGTTAAGAGAGTTGAAGGTGCAGTTGCAGGAGTTATTGGATAAAGGGTTTATCCGCTCTAGTGTGTCCCCGTAGGGAGCGCCTGTATTATTTGTGAAGAAGAAGGATGGCATCATGAGATTGTGTATTGATTATAGGCAGTTGAATAAGGTGACCATCAAGAACAAGTATCCTTTGCCTCGGATAGATGATCTCTTTGATCAGTTGAAAGGAGCAGCAGTATTCTCTAAGATTGATCTGAGATCAGGGTATGTTTTATTAGTTTTTGTTATAGATTTGTATCTTATTTGTTATGATGATTATTGTTTTCTTTAGGTATTTTGGTAGTTTCAATCAGTTTATTTAGTGTTTTCATTAATTTTGGTTGTTTTAATTTATTTCAGTGTTTTTGTTATTTTTGTCCTAGTTTTAAGTGTGGTGTCATGTTTTGGTTGGTTAATATTTATTTACTTCTTGTTAAAGTTTGTTTCAAGTTTTGTTTTAGGTTAAAAAGCCAAGGAACCAAGAAGAAGGAAAAAATGGACAGCAGCTGACACATGCAGAGGACATGGCCAAGCCACTAGCCGTGTCCCATACCAAGCTAAGGAAGAATATCAAGACACAGAAGGTGACACAAGCAAGGGACATGGCCAAGCTTGTGGCCGTGTCCCTCCAAAATTGTCCAACACGGCCAAGTTGTTTAAGCTTGGCCGTGTCACACTCAAGTCCAAAGCAAAAGAAAGATGAAAATCAAGTAGTAGAAGACACTTTCAGGGGACACAGCCAAGCTTGTGGCCGTGTCCCTCCAAGAACCTCAGACACGGCCGTGTCTCCCCCAACTTGGATTAAAGAGAACGACGATTTTTGGAGCGGAGGTTTCGTATAAATATTAAAGTTAGGGTTTTGAGAGTGGATGTTGAGAGTTTGAGTTTAGATTGAGCCGTCAAAGAACATTAGGGTTTTGATATCTTGTTTTCTTTGATCTTTTGATTACACTTTGATTAAACTAGCTTAGATTAGATTTATTCTTGCCATTGATACATTCTTCGAGCAAGTTCTGAATAAGAGATTCTTCAAGAGCTAAGGGAGTTTGTAATTTGGTTTTGTTCTCGAACTTTATCTCTTTAATTTCATTGGAATTGTACTCATGAATTCTTCTATGTCTAAATTGATTTCTTTGAATTTTAATGAGATGAGTATGTTTGATAGCATTATGAACTAATTTGATCTAGTCTAGGGTTTGTATGGATCTGCTATGATTGTATGAATTGGTTATTACTCTTAACTTAATTATTTCTTTAGCCTTGATTGAATGGATTATTGTTAATATATAAGTGATTGGCCACCAATTATGTGTTTTAGGTATTAGATGATGGATTGAAAAATGAAGTCTAATGCTAGAACAATTCAATTAGGGTCTTAGGTGAATTAGAGATATAACCTAGGAAAAGATTATTTCAATTATAACAAGATTATTTGAGAGAGGTTTGAATGCGAGAGCTTATTTCCTTGATTCGATTAATTAAGTTGCTTGAGATTTAATCTTTGAAATTAAATTAGTTAAGAGGAATAACCGTTCATACATATAAGTAGTAGAGAAGTGCAAACCCTAGACCATTCTATTAAGTGAATCAATTCATCAGTCCAGTTTACTTTTATTTGTTTTAAACTTTAATCGATCTTCTTCATTAGTTGTTAGTGATTTAAATTTATTCATTACTTGTTATCTATAATCTGATAATCAATTAGCTTATCTAGCTTCCTTGTGAGATGACCTTGGGACGATCACCTTTGCTATAGCTACCTCGTATACTTGAGAGTGACGCTTTGTGGTAGAGTAATTCGAGCGCAACAAGTTTTTGGCGCCGTTGCCGGGGAAGCTAATTAGCGTAATTGTTTATTAGTCATAGATACTTTAGATTATTTTTCATTTTTTACTTTTATTTTATTTGTCTTTTGCTTTTAAAAATTCTTTTGTTCTAGAAATTTTGTTTATGCAAGGCAGGAGATCACTTGGAGGAGAGCTATACCCAGTCATTCCAGAAATTCAGAGAGTGAAAAGGAGCAGGGAAGCGTTTGAACTGTACAACGGATTTGATACTACAGAGGAGGACACTTCTAATTTTGAGTCGAAATCTGCACAATCTGTTAAAATGGCAGAAGAAAGATAAAGGACTATGAGAGATTTTGCTAGACCTATCATTGGAACTTCCACCTCTTGCATAAGATTGACAAATGCAGCAAGAAATTATGAGTTGAAGAACATTCATTACAATATGCTGCCATCATTCTATGTAGTTCCAAATGAAGATCCTTTGAACTTTATCCGGGATTTTTATTCTACCCTCAACACTTTTCCATTGGGAGGACTAACAGAAGACAAGTTGAGGATGAGATGTTTCCCGTATACATTGAAGGATAGGGCAAACAGCTGGCTTATGATGTTGCCCGAGAATTCTTTGACAACTTGGGAGCAAGTTTATAACAAGTTTATGGGCAAGTTTTATTCACATCAGAAGACAGCTGAATTGAGAGGGAAGATTGCTACATTCTCTCATTTTGAAGGATAACCATTTCATGAGGCTTGGGATAGATTCAAGATGTTATTGATCCATTGTCCACATCATCACTACCCACTTCAACTTCTAAATCAGTTTTTCTACGATGGTTTAACCCAGCAATTTCAGAACACTGTTGATAACGCAGCTGGGGGAGCTATGGGAGAAAAGACAGCTGATGAAACTTATGAGATCTTTGAGATGTGTGGAGCTAATTCTCAACAAAAAAGCATAAGAGGAAGAAGTAAAGGGGTAAATCAATTGGAAGCCAATAGTGAGATGGTCAATCAGATAGTTGAATTGACAAGGCAAGTGCAGATGCTGAACATGAAGAACAATATTTCTTCAACCACTCAAGAAGTGTGTGGAATCTGTGGAACTTTCGGGCATGGAGCAAATATATGCCCCTCTGCATATGAATCATATGGGAATGAAGCTGCGCAAGTCAATGCTATGGTGGGATTTCAACCAAGGGCCCGGAATGATCCTTATTCGAATACTTACAATCCTGGTTGGCAGAATCATCCTAATTTTTCTTGGACAACAAATAATTCACAACAGCCTTTCCATTTGCTCCAGAGATAGAACCAATCGGCATAATTGTTTATTAGTCAGCACTTTGATCCATGATCCCTAAGTCTTGCAGTGATGTCCATCTATATGACATTAAAGAAGCGCTAAATGGGAGGCAACCCATCGGTTTGCATTTCTTTTTCATAGTTGTAATTTTAAATTTAGCAATTTTGATTTGATGATTGATTTAAATAAATGTCATGGGTGCTTTGATCAGTTTTTATTTTTCTAATGTAATTTAGGGTTGATCGAAGAAGAGGTTTGCAAATTCTTTAACATTTGGTGATATAAAAAAATAAAAAAAAAAGTTAAAATTGGCAGAGGGAGACACGGCCAAGGAGCTTGGCCATGTCCTTGGCCGTGTCACATGGGACACGACCAAGCTTCAATTAAAAAAAAATTGCTTTTCTTTTACTTTTGCAAAGATTTTCATAGTAGGAGACACGGCCAAGGAGCTTGGCCGTGTCACTTGGCCGTGTCACATGGGACACGGCCAAGCTTCACCAAAATTTTCTTTGTTTTTATTTTTGCATCTCTTCTTTACAGTGAGTGACACACCCATGGGACACGGCCAAGTCACTGGCCGTGTCCCTCAAAACACACTAGACACTGCCGTGTCCACCCAAACATGGCCGTGTCTCTTCACTTTTACACTTTAAAAACATGATTTTTGCACTGTTTGCTCATTCCAATCCCTAGATCTATTTTGTTTTCTCTCTCGCTCTCTTGACTTCTCTCTCTCCCAAAACTCCATTGTTGTGTTTCAAAAGCTTCAAAATCTTCATTAAATCTCAATTTTCTTCACCAAAACTACAATTAATCCATTAAATCTTCTTCTTCTTTCACAAAAGATCAATTTAATCGGTTTAAATCTCAAATTTTTTTTTCCAGATCTTTCAAGATTCCAAGAACGAAGATAGTTTTCCACCGCAAGAAGAAGAGACCTACAACTGAAGGTGCATCTTCATCTTCATCGGTTTCATCTTTGAAGAGAGCAAATCTTTTGGCTCGGGGTTTCTTCCCGACGAGGTATGTCAATGATGAGTCCCTTGATGCTCTTAATATTAGGAATAATTTTTATCATTATGTTTAAATCCTTGGGTGGGAGAACCTAGTCTCCTTGCGACCTTTGCAATATCAAGAGCTTACTTTGGAGTTCTTAATTTCTCTTAATGTTGAAAGAGATGTGCAGAAAATTTACTCTAGGTTGAGTTTTAAGTTATTTGGAAAATCAATTGTGCTTAGTATTGAACAATTAAATGGTATATTCGGTTTCCATCAACATGGTAAAATGTCGGTACCTAAAGAATTTAAACAACAATTTGCTTGGGGAGCATTGGGCTCGGGGACTTATGTGGCCAAATTGGCAAAAGCAACTAAATTGAGCAATCCCGCTTTGAGGTATTTGCATCATTTTATGTCTTGCGGATTCTTTGCTAGGAAGGAAAGCCCGGGAGTAGTGGAACTGAGTGAACTGTTTTTCTTAGATTGTATGGTTAATGCAGTGCCTATTAGTTCCGGCTATTGGTTAGCCGACGTTTTTTATAGTGTGGCAAACAAGAAGAAGGGGGCTATCTGTATTGGAGGATTGGTTACCTCATTGGCCTTAGTCCTTTTTGATGATTTTGACCCGAGTACCTATCGCATGACTAGAATTACGGGTAATGATTCCTTGGATTTGGCTACACTAGAGAAGATTCATATGGTGGTGCATAGGAGAGGGGCTTATATGATGGCTTCAGCTGAGCCAGAAGCACCGGGGGACATTCAGAAGAGACCTCGAGTCCAAGAGGAGTCCGATTCGGATTCTCTTGGTTTAGATGAAGATGCTCCAGTCTCGAATAATGAAGAAATACTTAATAGGATTGAGACATTGGAGGGCAAGGTAGACCGTAACCATGCTGCGGTCTTGCAGCAGTTGGAACAGATTAATAGCAACCTTGCAAAGATTTTGAGTCTTCATCCCTCAGCTGCATCATCTTCACATCCTCCTTCACCGTAGATTTTGAGTTCCTTGCTTTATTGTGCTTCGTGTATTTTTTTGTTATTATTTTTGGTTTTTGATGTTAACATTTTATATTTTGGATATTTTATTTTATATATTGTACTTTGTTTTTGAACATTTGTGTTCGAGATGAAAAGTTAGGGTTTTGCCTCACCAGGGTCCGATGGAAACAGGTTGAACCTTAACCCTTTTTCTTTATTATTCTTGTTTTCCATTGAGGACAATGTAAATTATAAAGTGTGGGGTAATCTTTTAGCTTTTCTTTAATTTTTGTTTTGTTTGTCGTTTTGTGTGTTATATTATGTGTTGTGCATGGCATTATTGTTGAAAACTTATTGACTTTTTCTGTGATTATGGTATTATATTTGAGACTTTAGTATCAGCATAGAGATTAGCTTTTGAATTCATTCAGGATCAATTTTCACATTCTGCAATTCATGACATAAAAATCTTTGAGAACCCACCTTTGTGAGTTTTGAGCCTCATAGATTGAATGTTATTGTCAATTGAATTTCTTTTCTTAAGTGTGCACCTTCATCTCTAGAGTTTGCTTTTGCATACTAATTGAACTCACATTATGATTTCATCTCAAGTTTTAAAATGATGAAGGCAAATTAGGTTAGCCCTTTAGCTTAAAAAGACCTCCCTTAAGATTGAATTCCTTAGTGAGCCAAGTTGAGCCTTTGAACTTTTCTTGATTGATCAACACAATTCACAACTCAACTTTCTCTTATTATCATCATACCTGTATTAAGGAATGGAGTTTCTTATGATATGACAATAGGATGGTTTGATTCAAAAGTGTGGGGTAAGCAATTTAAAAAAAATTGTATTGCTATTTGGGGTTGAAATGCATACTTTGCACATTGTATTTGACTAAGAGTCGATTATTCTTTTTCTTTATATTTTTAAGCTAGATGTTCCATGCAAGTTTATATTATATATATATATATATATTAAAAAATGATGATAAAAATAAAAGAAAAAGAGAAAATAAAAAAAGATATACTTACAATCCTGGTTGGCGGAATCATCCTAATTTTTCCTGGACAACAAATAATTCTCAACAGCCTTTCCATTTGCTCCAGAGACAGAACCAACCGCAGGGTCAATCCTCAAATCAAGGGCAGTCTAAGATAGAGAGTTTGGAGGAAAGTTTACAAGCTTTTATCCAAGTCAGTGCTAAAAATCAAGAGATGAACAACAAGAGGCTGGATTCATTAGAAGCATCTTTTTAGAAAGTGGAGACCCAAGTGGGAAAACTTGCACAACAGATGCAGATTCAACAAAAGGGGAAATTTCCAAGTCAACCTGAGCTGGCACAATTAGTGACTGTTCTTAGAAGTGGCAAGGTAATTAACAATAATGTTGAAAATAATTCTGTGAATGCAGGTGAGCAAGAGAATAAAAAGGAAGGAGAGCCAGAGAACAAAGGTGATGGAGAAAGATCAATGGAGAAATCCCCTACAGCAGATTTACACAAGGCAAGCAATCCATACCAGCCACCTATACCATTCCCCAGCAGGTTGAAGAATGATAAACAAGATAAGCAATTTTCAGACATCTTCAACATGTTGTCTAAGGTAAGTATTAACTTACCCTTACTTGAAGCAATAAAGAACATGCCAGCTTATGCCAAATTCTTCAAGGAACTGAACACAAAGAAAAAAAGGTATGAGCCCAATGAAATGGTGATAGTTTCAGAGGTAGCTAGTGCTATTTTGTAGCATAAACTACCTTCCAAGCTAAAGGATCCTGGTAGCTTTATAATTCAAATCACTGTGGGGAATGGAAAGGGGACTGATGGCATGTGTGATCTAGGAGCCAGTGTAAATTTGATGCCTTATTCTGTGTATCAAGAATTGGAACTAGGGGAACTCAAACCAACCAAAATGGTGTTGCAATTAGCTGATAGATCTCTTAGATTCCCAAAAGGGGTTATAGAAGATGTGTTAGTTAAGGTTGGAGGGTTGATAGTACCTGTGGATTTTATAGTTCTTGACATGGAAGGAAGTAACCCTACACCATCAGCACACACTATTTTGCTGGGTAGGCCTTTTATGGCTACTACCAACACTTTAATAGATGTTAAAAATGGTAAATTATCAATGACTGTCTTGGGACAAACTATTGATTTTTCTATTTTTAACACTTCTCCCATTCCACAACTACTTTATATGAGGATTGTTCTTTAATTAATTGTGTTGATGCAGTTGTTTCAGATGTTTTCTTGCAGATAGGTTCCTCCGATAAATTGGAGGTGGCACTGACTTTAGATCATGGTTTGAATATTTTTTATTCAGAAATAGTCAGTTGCCTTGAGAAATTATAGAGTGTTGAAATAGAGGAACTTAAGGAGGACCCAGTATTTGAACTTCCCTCTATCCAACAGGAAGAGAAGAATCCTTCACTAGAGTTAGATGAGCTGAGGAATGAGGCATATGAGAGCTCGAGGATTTACAAGGATCGCACTAAAGCACTTAATGATAGATTTATTGTGCGAAAGACATTGAGTCCAGGTATGAAAGTTTTACTTTTTAACTCTCGTCTCCGTCTGTTTCCAAGTAAACTCAGGTCTCGATGGAGTGGTTCTTTCGAGATAACTAAGGTATGTCCTTCTGGTGCCATTGAATTGCTTAACTCTCAAACAAATAAGATTTTTAAAGCAAATGGACAGAAAGTTAAACCATATAAAGAAGGATTTCAAGAAGTAAGGATCATTGACAGCACTTTGATCCATGATCTCTAAGTCTTGCAGTGATGTCCAGCTATATGACATTAAAGAAGCGCTAAATGGGAGGTAACCCATCAGTTTGCTTTTCTTTTTCATAGTTGTAATTTTAAATTTAGCAATTTTGATTTAATGATTGATTTAAATAAATGGAATGGGTGCTTTGATCGGTTTTTATTTTTCTAATGTGTTTCAGGGTTGATCGAAGAAGAGGTTTGCAAATTCTTAAACATTTGGTGATATAAAAAAATAAAAAAAAATGTTAAAATTGGCATAGGGAGACACGGCCAAGGAGCTTGGCCGTGTCCTTGGCCGTGTCACATGGGACACGGCCAAGCTTCAATTAAAAAAAATTGCTTTTCTTTTATTTTTGCAAAGTTTTTCATAGTAGGTGACACGATAAGGAGCTTGGCCATGTCCCTTGGCCGTGTCACATGGGACACGGCCAAGCTTCACCAAAATTTTCTTTGTTTTTATTTTTGCATCTCTTCTTTACAGTGAGTGACACACCCATGGGACACGGCCAAGTCACTGGTCGTGTCCCTCAAAACACACTAGACACGGCCGTGTCCACCCAAACTTGGCCGTGTCTCTTCACTTTTACACTTTAAAAACACAATTTTTGCACTGTTTGCTCATTCCAATCCCTAGATCTATTTTGTTTTCTCTCTCGCTCTCTCGACTTCTCTCTCTCCCAAAACTCCATTGTTGTGTTTCAAAAGCTTCAAAACCTCCATTAAATCTCAATTTTCTTCACCAAAACTACAATTAATCCATTAAATCTTCTTCTTCTGTCACAAAAGATCAATTTAATCGGTTTAAATCTCAAAATTTTTTTTCAGATCTTATAAGATGCCAAGAACGAAGATAGTTTTCCACCGCAAGAAGAAGAGACCTACAACTGAAGGTGCATCTTCATCTTCATCGGTTTCATCTTTGAAGAGAGCAAATCTTTTGGCTCGGGATTTCTTCCCGACGAGGTATGTCAATGATGAGTCCCTTAATGCTCTTAATATTAGGAATAATTTTTATCATTATGTTCAAATCCTTGGGTGGGAGAACCTAGTCTCCTTGCAACCTTTGCAATTTCAAGAGATTACTTTGGAGTTCTTAATTTCTCTTAATGTTGAAAGAGATGTGCAGAAAATTTTCTCTAGGTTGAGTTTTAAGTTGTTTGGAAAATCAATTGTGCTTAATATTGAACAATTAAATGGTATATTCGGTTTCCATCAACATGGTGAAGGGTGGGTACCTAAGGAATTTAAACAACAATTTGCTTGGGGAGCATTGGGCTCGGGGACTTATGTGGCCAAATCAGCCAAAGCAACTAAATTGAGCAATCCTGCTTTGAGGTATTTGCATCGTTTTATGTCTTGCGGATTCTTTGCTAGGAAGGAAAGCCCGGGAGTAGTGGAACTGAGTGAACTATTTTTCTTAGATTGTGTGGTTAATGCAGTGCCTATTAGTTTCGGCTATTGGTTAGCCGACATTTTTTATAGTGTGGCAAACAAGAAGAAGGGGGCTATCTGTATTGGAGGATTGGTTACCTCATTGGCCTTAGCCCTTTTTGATGATTTTGACACGAGTACCTATCGCATGACTAGAATTACGCGTAATGATTCCTTGGATTTGGCTACACTAGAGAAGATGCATATGGTGGTGCATAGGAGAGGGGCTTATATGATGGCTTCAGCTGAGCCAGAAGCACCGGGGGACAGTCATAAGAGACCTCGAGTCCAAGAGGAGTCCGATTCGAATTCTCTTAGTTTAGATGAAGATTCTTCGGTCTCGGATATTCAAGAAATACTTAATAGAATTGAGGCATTGGAGGGCAAGGTAGACCGTAACCATGCTGCGGTCTTACAGCAGTTGGAACAGATTAATAGTAACCTTGCAAAGATTTGGAATCTTCATCCCTCGGCTGCATCATCTTCACATCCTCCTTCACCGTAGATTTTGAGAACCTTGCTTTATTGTGCTTAGTGTATTTTTTTTTTGTTATTATTTTTGGTTTTTGATGTTAACATTTATATTTTGTATATTTTATTTTATATATTGTACGTTGTTTTTGAACATGTGTTTGTGATGAAAAGTTAGGGTTTTGCCTCACTAGGGTCCGATGAAAACAGGTTGAACCTTAACCCTTTTTCTTTATTATTCTTGTTTTCCATTGAGGACAATGTAAATTCTAAAGTGTGGGGTAATCTTTTAGCTTTTCTTTAATTTTTGTTTTGTTTGTCGTTTTGTGTGTTATATTGTGTGTTGTGCATGGCATGATTGTTGAAAATTTATTGACTTTTTCTGTGATTCTGGTATTATATTTGAGACTTTAGTATCAGCATAGAGATTAGCATTTGAATTCATTCAGGATCAATTTTCACATTCTGCAATTCATGACATATAAATCTTTGAGAACCCACCTTTGTGAGTTTTGAGCCTCATAGATTGAATGTTATTGTCAATTGAATTTCTTTTCTTAAGTGTGCACCTTCATCTCTAGAGTTTGCTTTTGCATACTAATTGAACTCACATTATGATTTCATCTCAAGTTTTAAAATGATGAAGGCAAATTAGGTTAGCCCTTTAGCTTAAAAAGACCTCCCTTAAGATTGAATTCCTTAGTGAGCCAAGTTGAGCCTTTGACCTTTTCTTGATTGATCAACACAATTCACTACTCAACTTTATCTTATTATCATCATACCTGCATTAAGGAATGGAGTTTCTTATGATATGACAATAGGATGGTTTGATTCAAAAGTGTGGGGTAAGATATTTAAAAAAAAAATTGTATTGCTATTTGGGGTTGAAATGCATACTTTGCACATTGTATTTGACTAAGAGTCGATTATTCTTTTCCTTTACATTTTTAAGCTAGATGTTCCATGCAAGTTTATATTTTGTATATATATATTAAAAAATGATGATAAAATAAAAGAAAAAGAAAATGAGAAAATAAAAAAAGATATATATATACAAAATTCATATATTTTCTAGCATTAGAGGAATGTTGACTCATGTATTTTTCTTGAAATATGCAAGTATGTGAAAGTATCAAGGGATTGGTGAGTATGCCATTTGAGGGAGTTACGAGTTTCTAAGCAAGAGTATTGTCTAATTTAGATACTCCATTTCTTGATGCTCCAGCTTAAATGTCTTTTCTCACACCTTCACCTTAGCCCCATTACATCCAAATGAAAGACCTTCGCATTATTTTTTGAGAAAATCAGTGAGGGAGATTGGATAATTAAGCAAGTTTATGGTTGTATGCAGTCATGAGTGGTTTGAGTGAATTAACCTTTGAAATCGAGTGAAACACTTAGATGAGAGAAAACATTTGTATGTCTGGATTAATGAATGAGTTAAGAAAATCATTTATTAAAGTAAATTGCAATTATTTATGGATGAGTTTTAAAGGATTTCATCTTATATACTGGAATTATAGTTAAGTTGTTTGCGTTTTTAATTTATGCCATGTGAATTTGCTTGAGGACAAGCAAAGTTTTAAGTGTGGGGTAGTTGTTTTTGTAATGGCCAAAATTTTAATCAAGGACATTTCAACAAATATTGAAAAATGCATAGTGTATAGTGACAAAAGTATGATGGATAAATGCTACACGTAAAGAATAGTACATTGTGTAGCTTAAAACTTTACTGAAAAGAGTATTTTTACTGTTTTACGAGATTAAAACTCGATTTAAAATCAACGGTTAAGAATGAGGGTGCACCATAGTTATTATGAGCCTACCCTCACTAGATTAAATATATATATATGTGCATATGTGTGTCTGTGTGGAGATGTTTCTGATTTCTTCTTCTCTCCACGCCATCACCACCATCTTCACTTCTTTCTTCTTCTTTCTTTCCATGAGTTTAATCAAAACTTAAGATTAAGTTGGAAAAGTGATGATTATCAACAAGGTATGTGCTTTTGATTTATATTTTATAAAAATATGACTTTTTACAAGTTTAAATGATTTAATTGATTGATTAAGTTATGTATAAAGATATATTGATGAGAAGTGAAGGATTTGATTATGTTTTTATCCATATGAAATGGTTAAAAGTTTAATCAAGTGAAGGTATTTGATATGAACACTTTTTATGTCAAAATATTGAGTTTGATCAATTATTATCTTAGATCTTCAATATGTTTCTGTTTAATGAAGTTAAAAGTGCAGAACACATGATTTTACTTTGAAAACAGTCCCGAAATCAATGCCACGACCGTGGCCCTTGAGTGCCACGACCGTGGGATTAAAAGTGATGCTGTTTCTTAAAAAAAAAATTCGAGAGAACAGAAGAGTTTTAGATGCCACGGCCGTGGGGTCTTCAAACTTATTTTACAGCTTCATTTTGGATCCCACGGGCGTGGGGTTGTGATGCCACGGCCGTGGGGTACCTAAATAATGTTTTTGGCTTGTAATTTGTGATCTACGGGCCTAGTATGAGACTAATATGTGAATAATTCTATTGAGACTTCATGTGTATGTGTTAAATGCATGAAAAAGAGAGAGAAACTTTAGATAAGTGACAAATATATATCATACTAAATGTTGCTAAGAGTAATGTACCAAGATCATGGTATAAACAAGTGAAATGATATAAACAAGTGAAATGATATAAACAAGTGAGTGTTATATAAATAAGTGTTAATCAATAACATGAGACTAATATGTGTATAGTCCATACTTTTGTGTTAATGTGTTAAACGTATGAAAACGAGTGATAAACTTTAGACAAGTGACACACATATATCAAATGTTGATAAGAGTATAGTACCAATGAAATGAAATAAAAAATGTAGTGTTCATCAAAAATTAATGAATTGCCCAAATCATACTAAATTTATATCTAGCTTTGGATTGAATGGCTAACCAGAGGATGGATAGCCACAGTGATAGTGGGCACCTCGTGCCATTAATGGACACATTGTGTTATCAGTGATAGTGGGCATAATTGCCATTATAAATTCTTGAGATTGCTACACTAACATGTCATCCAAAATTATGATCTATGTTTAGTATGTATGGGCATAATTAATGAAAATATATGTGAACATGGTAGTGTGACTAATGAACGAAATGTAAAATCATAGATAAGTCAAGTACTTAAAATTGAAGTATTGTGTTCCAGTGTAAAAGTGATTGGTGATAAATATATAATGCTGTGAGATACAAAGTGCTCCAAAGTATATCAAATGATTTAAAGTGTATAACATGATGTGAGATACAAAGTGCTCTAAAGTATAGTAATAGATGTAAGTGCTGAAAAGTATAGATTGAATGAAATGATCCTATATGTGAACTTGAAAAGGAAGAATTATTGAAAAACAAAATAACGTATTGTGAACAATGTTATCAAATGAGAAAGCAAGTCTTGAATAAAATGATTCTTAATGAGACAAGCTGCAATACTGAAAGTAGTGTATTATATGATAACTTTTATGCAGGGATAGTTATTATTTTGTATAATCAACATGGTATGTTGATTTATTACTGAAATGAGTTAATATATTGAAATACTCCTTAAAACTAAGTGTTATTACTATATTTTCATAAATATATTTCTTTAATATTAAGTGATAAAATATGTATATACAAGCACCACTAAGCTTTGCTTAGCGTGTTAGAATTGTTTTCTGACACGCAGGTATCAGGACATCGGAGCAAGTTAAGAACAGATGAAGATCTTGTGTTTATTGTATTCGTAAGTTATAAAAGGTATATAGATACTCCAATTTGGCAATTTGAGAGATTGTATAAATGTGTAAACATAATATGATTTATGTATTTAGAGAATGAAGTTTGAGATTCTAGTGAATGAGTATCATGAAAGAAATGTATTGTTTATTTATTTGACTTGATGAACTTATAAAGTTTATCTGATCGATATTGGAGATATTGAAAATTGGTCTAAATGTTGGACTTTAAGTGTTGTGATATGCAGATTGTATTATTATTTGAAAATTTTATTTATGAAGAGAGTTTCTCTGAATTGATTGGAGCGTGAACAATGTATAGCATAACATTCTCTGATAGTTTTTATATAAGAATTGTCAGAGGATATTACATTTAGTGGTATCAGAGCGTGGTTTAGGCGTTTCTGGAATGTGGAGTTATGGGAGAAGTGAAATGTAATTTTCTAAGTTATGTGAAGTGAAGAAGTGAAGAAGTGTTGTGGTACAATTTATATTCCATATTTTTCTGGTAATAGAATTTTACTAAGAATTGATTGACAATTCGAAGTGTATTGTTTGGAGTGCACTAGATCTATTTGTGATAAGGAATGATGTGAAAAGAAAACAAGATATGATTAGTGAAAGAGATATGTCAAAGTAACACAGTGGAAGTGTAATAATTTATTGGAATCAGAGGAATAAATTATGACAGATAGATAAATTTTGAGCATGAAATTTCTTATAAGAATGAGAATTGTCATGTTGTACAACATTAAGTATTGATGTTCTACATTAAGTGAGTGAATATATGACTGTCAAAGTGGAGTGACTATGATATGAGAGCATTTGGAACTGATAGTGATAAGGTTATATAAGCCTTAATAAGAGTAATATTAAATCCGAATATGGATAATATCCGTATAGTGGAAAAAGAGTTCGAAGAGGTAAGAAATTATGAAAATACCCTTATAGCTCGAAATGAATTCGAGCTGTAATTTAGATGTGAAATATGGATAATGGAGTGTTAAATTGTCAAAAGTAATTATTTTTATAATGTTTCAATGTTAAGGATTGAAGTAATAGTTAAATGAAAGCACGTGAATGCATCAAAACTATTGTATAAGTGAGTATATTGGATAAAAGTCCTAAAACTTATGGAAAGATTTCTAGTGTCTTCTATTGTAGTCTAAAACATCATCAAAACAAAAGATTGAAATGAAAAGTAATGGAAGAGTATTGGTAAAGAGTGACTAGTGCTTGAATAATACTGAGTGCTATTTATTGAAATGATCTTAAGTTTTATTATGACAAGAGATTTGTGAATTGATAAAACACCATTATTTGTGAAAACTATGAGTATAAAACTTTACTTCTATAATAGTAATGTTCTCCGTGCAATATGTAAATGTGTAGTTAACTGGAACAATGATTCAATCTATCATTGAATCATTTATGAGTTAATATAAAATTGTGAAAGAAAATAAGGTTGAAAGGGTTATGGAAATTGAGATTTGAATATGATTGTGCTTTGAGGATCCTGTTTCCTCAATTTATATGAGTTGAATTAATGATAATTTATTGATTAAATCAAGAAAAGAAATTTGAGCAGAGATATGTATGATTATGTGTATAGTCATGCATATATGGTTGTGTAAATGTCTATTCTTCAAACATTGAGAAGAAATTTCAATAGTGAGATATCTGAGCATTCATATGGACATGCATATATTTGTGCCCTTAAAACATTGAAAATAAATTTCAATAGAGACATGCAAGACCATTCGCATGGTCATGTATCTGGCTATGCATATTTCTGTTCTACAAAATTTTAGTAATGTGCCTACTTTCACAGAGTAGAGTTTATCAGTGGAATTAGTAGTGAATTCATGACTACATTTTGGAAATAGTTATAAGTGACAAAAGATTGCTTATAAGAGTGAAATGAAATCAATCCAATAAATGATGAAACTGAAATGTGAAGAAAATGTGAGGAAAGTATGGATAAATGTAATTGAGATGTGAAAGAAGTGTAAAGGTAGAGAAAAGATAAAAGACAAGTACAAGTGATTAGTGGATTTAACATCTTCATGATGAAATAAGATAATTTCCGAAGTAAAGTGAAAAAGAAACAACATGATAGATTGATAAATCAGTAATGATTGTACATAATGTGAAGCGCAAGTTAAAGAAACTAAAGAGGTATACACAAATGGATTGAGTAATGAAAGTAAGAATGTGAGATTTACATATTGTGTATTTATGAAATACATGATTTTAATATTATTTGGTGATTAAAGCCAAGGTATAGATTATATATATAGAACTGTTAAAGAATTACTTAATACTAACTAATTGCAAATGGAAAGAAAGGAAGTGATAATGTAAAAAGAAAAGAATGAAACAAGTGAAGAGTGGAAATCTTTGTAGATTTCATTATTACAGTGGAAACATGAAATTGATTTGAAAAGATAAAGATTGATGAATAAATAAAAATCAATCGAACTAATCGAAAACAAGTATAATGTGTATATGTGTTGTGTTTGAAATGATTGTTTATATCTTATACATTTACAGTAAAAAAAAAACATTGCAAAGAGAAAGTGTTATATTAAAGTATATTGTAATTGACAATACTTTGTACCATTGAAAGAAATGATGTTAAATCTAGTTTCCGGATTAGCTAAAGGGTAAATATTCAAAGTGATAGTGGGCATTTTATGCCATATTGACAGTGGGCACTCTGTGCCATTGAGGACACTTATGTCCCATATTAACAGTGGGCACTCTGTGCCATAGAGAACATTTATGTTCCATATCGAAAGTAGGCACTTTGTGCCATAGAGGACATTTTTTTTTATATATATGTCCCAGCGATATAGGCAGTCATGCCATCAGTGGACGCTTTGCATCATAAAGAACCTTTGGTTCTTTACTCTCAGTGGTCACCTCGTGACATTATATACAGTGGGCATTCATGCCATAGTGGGCCTTTGGCCATATTGATACAGTGGGCATTTACTTGCCATCAGTGACCCGCTATTCGGAACTAGGATTTAATATTCAGTATATACAAGAAAGAACGAGATATATATATAACAGTGGAATGTAATGATACAAATTATATATAAAACAAAATTTCTAAAGTGAGTTAAAGGTAATTAATGAATTGAGTTTGAACAGTATAAGCGTGTAGAGCTGAATTTTCTACAGTTCTATAATATGCTTATTTTGAAAGTGTTACGTTGATTAAAATCATATATAAATAAATGTTATGTAAGTTAAGAAAATCATTGATTGTATGTGAAATTTGAAATGACTTAAAAAGTAAATAGCTTACTACCATAGTATATAAATTTCGAGGACGAAATTTCTTTAGTGGGGGAGAATTGTAATGGTCAAAATTTTAATCAAGGACATTTCAACAAATATTGAAAAATGCATAGTGTATAGTGACAAAAGTGTGATGGATAAATGCTACACGTAAAGAATAGTACATTGTGTAGCTTAAAACTTTACTGAAAAGAGTATTTTTACTGTTTTACGAGATTAAAACTCGATTTAAAATCAACGGTTAAGAATGAGGGTGCACCATAGTTATTATGAGCCTACCCTCACTAGATTAAATATATATATATGTGCATATGTGTGTCTGTGTGGAGATGTTTCTGATTTCTTCTTCTCTCCACGCCATCACCACCATCTTCACTTCTTTCTTCTTCTTTCTCTCCATGAGTTTAATCAAAACTTAAGATTAAGTTTGAAAAGTGATGATTATCAACAAGGTATGTGCTTTTGATTTATATTTTATAAAAATATGACTTTTTACAAGTTTAAATGATTTAATTGATTGATTAAGTTATGTATAAAGATATATTGATGAGAAGTGAAGGATTTGATTATGTTTTTATCCATATGAAATGGTTAAAAGTTTAATCAAGTGAAGGTATTTGATATGAACACTTTTTATGTCAAAATATTGAGTTTGATCAATTATTATCTTAGATCTTCAATATGTTTCTGTTTAATGAAGTTAAAAGTGCAGAACACATGATTTTACTTTGAAAACAGTCCCGAAATCAATGCCACGACCGTGGCCCTTGAGTGCCACGACCGTGGGATTGAAAGTGATGCTGTTTCTTAAAAAGAAATTCGAGAGAACAGAAGAGTTTTAGATGCCACGACCGTGGCCCTTGAAGGCCACGGCCGTGGGGTCTTCAAACTTATTTTACAGCTTCATTTTGGATCCCACGGGTGTGGGGTTGTGATGCCACGGCCGTGGGGTACCTAAATAATGTTTTTGGCTTGTAATTTGTGATCTACGGGCCTAGTATGAGACTAATATGTGAATAATTGTATTGAGACTTCATGTGTATGTGTTAAATGCATGAAAAAGAGTGAGAAACTTTAGATAAGTGACAAATATATATCATACTAAATGTTGCTAAGAGTAATGTACCAAGATCATGGTATAAACAAGTGAAATGATATAAACAAGTGAGTGTTTATATAAACAAGTGTTAAGCAATAACATGAGAATAATATGTGTATAGTCCATACTTTTTGTGTTAATGTGTTAAACGTATGAAAACGAGTGATAAACTTTAGACAAGTGACACACATATATCAAATGTTGATAAGAGTATAGTACCAATGAAATGAAATAAACAATGTAGTGTTCATCAAAAATTAATGAATTGCCCAAATCATACTAAATTTATATCTAGCTTTGGATTGAATGGCTAAACAGAGGATGGATAACTACAGTGATAGTGGGCACCTCGTGCCATTAATGGACACATTGTGTTATCAGTGATAGTGGGCATAATTGCCATTATAAATTCTTGAGATTGCTACACTAACATGTTATCCAAAATTATGATCTAAGTTTAGTTTGTATGGGCATAATAAATGAAAATATATGTGAACATGGTAGTGTGACTAATGAACGAAATGTAAAATCATAGATAAGTCAAGTACTTAAAATTGAAGTATTGTGTTCCAGTGTAAAAGTGATTGGTAATAAATATATAATGCTGTGAGATACAAAGTGCTCCAAAATATATCAAATGATTTAAAGTGTATAACATGATGTGAGATACAAAGTGCTCTAAAGTATAGTAATAGATGTAAGTGCTGAAAAGTATAGATTGAATGAAATGATCCTATATGTGAACTTGAAAAGGAAGAATTATTGAAAAACAAAATAACGTATTGTGAACAATGTTATCAAATGAGAAAGCAAGTCTTGAATAAAATGATTCTTAATGAGACAAGCTGCAATACTGAAAGTAGTGTATTATATGATAACTTTTATGCAGGGATAGTTATTATTTTGTATAATCAACATGGTATGTTGATTTATTCTTGAAATGAGTTAATATATTGAAATACTCCTTAAAACTAAGTGTTATTACTATATTTTCATAAATATATTTCTTTAATATTAAGTGATAAAATATGTATATACAAGCACCACTAAGCTTTGCTTAGAGTGTTAGAATTATTTTCTGACACGCAGGTATCAGGACATCGGAGCAAGTTAAGAACAGATGAAGATCTTGTGTTTATTGTATTCGTAAGTTATAAAAGGTATATAAATACTCCAATTCGGCAATTTGAGAGATTGTATAAATGTGTAAACATAATAAGATTTATGTATTTAGAGAATGAAGTTTGAGATTCTAGTGAATGAGTATCATGAAAGAAATGTATTGTTTATTTATTTGACTTGATGAACTTATAAAGTTTATCTGATCAATATTGGAGATATTGAAAATTGGTCTAAATGTTGGACTTTAAGTGTTGTGATCTGCAGATTGTATTATTATTTGAAAATTTTATTTATGAAGAGAGTTTCTCTGAATTGATTGGAGCATGAACAGTGTATAGCATAACATTCTCTGATAGTTTTTATATAAGAATTGTCAGAGGATGTTACAGTTTTATTAGTTTTTGTCATAGATTTGTATCTTATTTGTTATGATGATTATTGTTTTCTTTAGGTATTTTGGTAGTTTCAATCAGTTTATTTAGTGTTTTTATTAATTTTGGTAGTTTTAATTTATTTCAGTGTTTTTGTTATTTTTGTCCTTGTTTTAAGTGTGGTGTCATGTTTTGGTTGGTTAATATTTATTTACTTCTTGTTAAAGTTTGTTTTAAGTTTTGTTTTAGGTTAAAAAGCCAAGGAACCAAAAAGAAGGAAAAAATGGACAGTAGCTGACAATGCAGAGGACACGGCCAAGCCACTGGCCGTGTTCCATACCAAGCTAAGGAAGAAGACCAAGACATAGAAGGTGACACAAGCAAGGGACATGGCCAAGCTTGTGGCCGTGTCCCTCCAAAATTGTCCAACACGGCCAAGTTGTTTAAGCTTGGCCATGTCACACTCAAGTCCAAAGCAAAAGAAAGATGAAAATCAAGCAGTAGAAGACACTTTTAGGGGACACGGCCAAGCTTGTGGCCGTGTCCCTCCAAGAACCTCAGACACGGCCGTGTCTCCCCCAACTTGGCCGTGTCACTCATGGATTAAAGAGAACGACGATTTTTGGCGTGGAGGTTTTGTATAAATATTAAAGTTAGGGTTTTGAGAGTGGTTGTTGAGAGTTTGAGTTTAGATTGAGCTGTCAAAGAACATTAGGGTTTTGATATCTTGTTTTCTTTGATCTTTTGATTACACTTTGATTAAACTAGCTTAGATTAGATTTGTTCTTGCCATTGATACATTCTTCGAGCAAGTTCTGAATAAGAGATTCTTCAAGAGCTAAGGGAGTTTGTAATTTGGTTTTGTTCTCGAACTTTATCTCTTTAATTTCATTGGAATTGTACTCATGAATTCTTCTATGTCTAAATTGATTTCTTTGAATTTTAATGAGATGAATATGTTTGATAGCATTATGAACTAATTTGATCTAGTCTAGGGTTTGTATGGATCTGCTATGATTGTATGAATTGGTTATTACTCTTAACTTAATTATTTCTTTAGCCTTGATTGAATAGATTATTGTTAATATATAATTGATTGGCCACCAATTATGTGTTTTAGGTATTAGATGATGGATTGAGAAATGAAGTCTAATGCTGGAACAATTCAATTAGGGACTTAGGTGAATTAGAGATATAACCTAGGAAAAGATTATTTTAATTGTAACAAGATTATTTGAGAGAGGTTTGAATGCGAGAGCTTATTTCCTTTATTCGATTAATTAAGTTGCTTGAGATTTAATCTTTGAAATTAAATTAGTTAAGAGGAATAACCGTTCATACATATAAGTAGTAGAGAAGTGCAAACCCTAGACCATTCTATTAAGTGAATCAATTCATCAGTCCAGTTTACTTTTATTTGTTTTAAACTTTAATCGATCTTCTTCATTAGTTGTTAGTGATTTAAATTTATTCATTACTTGTTATCTATAATCTGATAATCAATTAGCTTATCTAGCTTCCTTGTGAGATGACCTTGGGGCGATCACCTTTGCTACAGCTACCTCGTATACTTGCGAGTGATGCTTTGTGGTAGAGTAATTCAAGCGCAACAGGGTACCATCAGTTGAGAGTCAGAGATGTGAATGTACCCAAGACAACTTTTCGTACAAGGTATGGGCATTATGAGTTTCTGGTGATGCCATTTGGATTGACGAATGCACCAGCAGCTTTTATGGATTTGATGAACAAGGTATTCAGACCATATTTAAATCAGTTTATGGTGGCTTCATTGATGATATCTTTGTGTATTCACGTAATGAAGAGGATCATGATAGGCATTTGCGGATCATATTGCAGACTCTGAGAGAGAAGCAGTTGTATGCTAAACTGTCTAAGTGTGAGTTCTGGCTTGATTAGGTAGATTTTCTTGGTCATGTGGTTTCAGCAGAGGGTATTAGAGTTTATCCGAGTAAAATTGAGGCTATCTTGAATTGGAGTCCACCAAAGACTGTGACAGAGGTTAGAAGTTTTCTGGGATTGGCAAGCTATTATCATTGATTTGTGAAGGGTTTTTCTATAATAGCTACACCACTCACCAGATTACTTCGGAAAGGAGATAAATTTGTGTGGACAGATCGGTGTCAGGCGAGTTTTGAGCAGCTGAGGGAGATGTTGACTCAAGCTCCTGTCCTTACCCTACCTGTGGAAGGTAAACCATATGTGATATATAGTGATGCTTCACACAATGGTTTAGGTTGGGTTTTGATGCAGGAGGGTAAAGTCATTGCTTATTCCTCTCGACAGTTGAAATCTCATGAGCTAAATTATCCAACGCATGATTTGGAATTAGTAGCAATAGTCATTGCCTTGAAGATTTGGCGGCATTATTTGTATGGGGAAAAGTGTTTCATTTATACAGATCACAAGAGTTTGAAATACCTAGGTGTTTAGAGAGAGTTGAATCTTCGGCAGAGACGGTGGTTAGAGTTAATTAAAGACTATGATTGTTTAATTGATTATCATCCTGGTAAGGCAAATGTTGTTGCTGATGCCTTGAGTCGAAAATCTTTGGCAGGTTTGACAGCTTATTTGCTTTCGTTACTTTGTTGAGTTGAGAGCATTGCATGCTAGATTTGAGTCTTCTGATGATGGTGCTTTGATTGGCTCAGTTGCAGTTGAAGTCAGTCTTGTTTGATCATATTAGGGAGGCTCAATTAGCAGATGAGAGAATTCAGAAAATTGTGTTGGTTTGCCAGAAAGGGGAAAGTCGAGATTTTTATGTGAGGGGTGATGGCAGTCTATGGTATAGAGATAGATTGTGTATTCTTGATGATGCAGAATTGAAAAGAATGATATTAGAGGAAGTACATCAGTCACTTTTTGCTATGCACCTTGGGAGTACCAAAGATGTATCAAGAATTGAAGCGACATTATTGGTGGTCAGGTATGAAGAGGGACATAGCAGAGTTTGTATCTAGATGTCTCACTTGCCAGAAAGTGAAGGCTGAGCACCAAGTTCCTTCAGGATTGCTCCAACCATTATCAGTGCCAGAGTGGAAATGGGAGCGAGTGACAATGGATTTTGGGACTGGACTACCTTTGACTTAGAAGAAGCATGATGCAATCTGGGTGATAGTTGATCGGATGACAAAGACAGCTCATTTTCTTCCAGTTAGGATGGATTATTCTCTTGAGAGATTGGCTGAGCTGTATATCAATGAGATAGTCAGGTTGCATGGAGTCCCAGTTTCTTTGGTGTCGGATCGAGATTCCCGATTTACTTCAAGGTTTTGGAAGAGTTTGCATAATGCTCTAGGTTCTCGATTGCATTTTAGTACTGCTTTCCATTCTCAGACAGATGGACAGTCAGAGAGAGTGATACAGATTCTGGAGGATATGTTGAGGAGTTGTATCATTGATTTTGCCGTGAATTGGGACAAAATTTTGCCATTAATTGAATTTGCTTATAACAATAGTCATCAATCGAGTATTGGGATGACTCCTTATGAGGCTTTATATGGCAGGAGATGCAGGACACCTTTGTGTTGGGATGAAGTTGGAGAAGGTAAACTGGTTGGTTCCGATTTGATTAAGGAAACAGAGGAGAAAGTGAAGATGATTCAGGGTCGTTTGAAAGCAGCTTCAGACCGATAGAAATCTTATTCAGATTTAAAGAGAAGAGACATAGAGTTCAGTGTGGGAGGCAAAGCATTTCTGAAGGTGTCTCCATGGAAGAAGATTTTAAGATTTGGCTGCAAAGGGAAGTTGAGTCCTCGTTTCATAGGACCATATGAGGTGTTGGAGAGAGTTGGTCCACTGGCTTATAGACCAGCTTTGCCGCCTGAGTTGGATCAAATACATAATGTTTTCCATGTCTCGATACTTCGGAGATATAGGTCTGACCCATCTCATATCTTGTCAGTGGAGTCCATTGAGGTGAGTCCAGATCTGACTTACGAGGAAGAACCAGTAGCGATTTTGGCACGAGAGGTTAAAGAATTGAGGAATAAGAGGGTGCCACTTGTGAAAGTCCTTTGGAGGAATCATGCCACTAAGGAGGCGACATGGGAAAGTGAGCAGGTGATGTAGAGTCAGTTTCCCCAATTGTTCTAGACTTGAGGATAGGTAATTTCGGGGACGAAATTTGTTTTAGGGGGAGAGAATTGTAACATCCAAAATTTTTTGAAATTTTCTAATTTTTGGAAAATTGGATAAAATAAATTATAATTTAAAAGGATAAATTAAATTAATGGTTTTAAATGAAAAATGAAGGGATTTTAAATGAAAAAGTGGAATATATATGAGATATATATGCAAAATATATATAACATATATAAAAGTCAACACTTTTTAAAAGAAAAGGGTATTTTGGTAATTAAATATTATAAATTTAAAATTAATAAAATAATTCAAAAACAAATTAATTTTGAATGGAAGTGGGAAATTAGGACTTTTAATTTTTTTAAAAAATAATTAAATAATTAAATATTAAATTATTTTAATATATATATGTGGTTAAAAAAAAAGATGAAAAGGAAAGAATACTAAAAATCTTCTTCTTCTTCTTCTTCTTCTCAAGAATGTGGCTTCCATGGAAGTTTGAAGACCAAGAATTTTACTTCTTCCATACTCCATAAATTGAAGGAATTAACAAGTTTCAAGTGGATTTTTGGTGATTTCCACCAAAATTAGTAAGTTTCTATCTCTTTTCTTTGAATTCCTTGGAAAATTATATTATGTGAGAATTTGGATTTTTATGTAGGATGTTATAATTGTTGGAATTGGTGTGTATGATGTTATTTTGGGTATTTAACAATGATTCTAAGGTTAGATTAAAGTGATGATGGAGTTTGATTAAAGAATGGTGAAGAGAGAAAATTTAGGGTTATGGATTTTTGGGGTTTTGAAAACATGAACTTTAATTGTGAAAGTTGTTTCCAAATGAGTTGTTTTGATTCATAAACAAGTATTTTAAAGTCAAATATTGGATTTGGTGGTGTTGGGTTGGAGTTTGAGAATGGAAGTGGAGATTTAGGGTTTTGGAAAAGTGATTTTCCAAAGTGGTTGAATTGTGTGATTTTATTTGTTTAAGCATGTTGTTTAGTGTTAAAAGTGATGAATATAAGCTTGGAATGAGTAATGGATTGTGTTGGAATGGAAAACCTTCAATGGGGGAAGGTTAGGCCATTTTTGAGATTTTGTGTATAAGAGTGTATTTTTATAATGTAAATGATTTAAATGTATTAAAATATATTTTTAATAATATAAATAAACTTAAAAAACTAATTTAATTGTAGTAGAATGGAATTCCAATGTTGAAGTAAGGAAAGACTAAATTTTTGGAAATTTGTAGGAGTGATGTGTAATTATGTTTTAATGTTGGAAATGCCATTAAATGTGATACTAAATGATTATTTGCTATCACATTTGGTTTAGGCATTGAGGGAGATTAATTTGCTTCATCCAAGTGGTGAAGGGCAAGTTAGAAAGATTGGATTGAAGGTTGTTTTTAGCTTGCTTTGGGTTGCTAGTGGAGGTATGTACAAACTTTGAATATAATGTCTATATTTGCATAACATTTGGACTTAACACATTTTTGTTGAAAAATGTGTTAAGCTACTTGGTTCATTGATTGTGTATGAATAATATGCTATGACATTTGTATTGTCATATATGTGTTAAATGCATTGTGAAAAGCCATTGATAATGGCTAATTTGTGTAACATGTGAAATATGCATATTATGTGAAAATACCCAAAGTAATTGGTTAATGTGTTGTGAATGCAAAAATGAGATATGTGTAATAATGAAATGAATTGATATTGATAAAAATGAGAAAAGTGAGAAAAAAAAGTGAAAATAAGGCAATGTGCCTAGATTGAATATGTAAAAATGAGAAAGAGATTAATAATGAGAAATATGAATAAATTGTGTGCCTAGTATGTTATTCAATTTTCAGAGTTCTGGGTTTGGCGACATGCCTATGATTGCCTACGGGCTATATGCTGGAATGGTGAAAAGACTAGGTCGTAAGCCAGGCCAGCTGATAAATATGATGTTTTTGGGGTGAAAAGACTAGATTGTAAGCCTCAAAACTATAACAGTCTAGCCGGGTTGAGGACCAAGATACTAGGGCCTAAGGGTCTAGCTGGGTTGAGGTCCAAGAGACTGGGGCTGTTACATTATCTATGGATATATATATATTGCCTACGGGGCTAGACACATGGTGTCCTTATGGACCAAAGCAGTAACTCTGAAATTTGAATAGCATATTAGATCCTTTTGGGCCCATGCTTGTCTTTGTTTTACTGTGAATTATGAATTATGATACAATTGAGTAATATAATGTTATGAGTTGTTCTTATGAAATATTTTTAAAAAAATATGAGAAAGTGGATTGATGTGACATCTATATGCATTATGCATTTGGTATTGCATTGAGTTATATTATTATTATCAAAGTTTGTACCACTAGGCTTCGGCTTAACGCGATTGTTTCCATCGCGCATGTGACAGGATAGACCTAGTTGAGCCAGAGAGTTCTTCTAGACCATGTTGGGTCTAGACTTGTAGTTGAGCTTGTAGAGTTGCTATCGAGATCAGAAACACTGCCAGCAACATGTATATATTTTTATGTTATTGTACATTTTGAGTTTTATGCATTATTGTGAGCGGGGATTTTCGCCCCCACTCCCGGTGGAATGGTTCTTGTGACTTCGGCACTATTTAGGCTCGGGGCCTTAGAGAACACGGACCTAAGTCCGGAGAAAATGGAGTCGCCAACCGGACGGGCCGGGAAAAAGAAAGGGGTGGATGACTAGATTCCTAAGGAATCCCTAACCCCTTAATAGGTTCAAAAAGTTAGGTACGTGTGGGGAAGGTGAGAAATGGCCCAGCACCCCCACAACGCCCGGTTCATTGGAACCGGCCTCCTTTACAGGTCTTAATATTATAAAATTCTTAAATATAACAATATTATCCATACTACACACAATAAAAAGAAAGCATCATTATATTAAAATCAAAGCAATGTCCAAACAAAACAAAACAAATAAATGCACAACCATCCAAGGATGAAAACATGTCCTTACATCGCATGCCTAGATAGGACACCCACCAAAAGGTAGAAACATGCCCCTTACAAAGGTTCTAGAATAGAAAAGAAAATTAAATTACATGATGTTTAAATAATGAGGTACCCACCAAGTGGAAACATACCTCTTACAACTTTTGGAAGTCTAAATTGATTGATAAAAGTAAATAATCATCCATAATAAATTAATCATTCATTAAAAGTATTTAAATATCAATAAAATAAACATCCATCCATGACAAATTAAATAAATCAAGTATTGAAATTAAATAAATTAAAGCATAAGAAATAAATCAAAGCATATCAAGTATGGAATTGAATAAAGCAAATAAAAGTTCAATTTATGGCTACTGTGACTTCTTATGGAATTAAAATAAATTAGTGTTTTAGGTTTTAAAAGGTGGGTAAGACTCTTTGATTAACCAAATTAAAGTTTGAATGGTGAAATTATGAAACTAGGGTTTTGGTCGCTTTGAAATACTTTTTAATTCATGATTTTTAAATAGTGATTTAAGCTACTGTGACTTTTTTAGTTTTTATGTTTTTATGTTTTTTTTTTATGTTTTAAAAGGACTAAGGTTCATAAAAATTAGGGTTTAAGGTTTTAAAAGGGTTAGGGTTCATTGTTTTAGGTTTAAAAGTTGAATTTTGGATTTAAACTTTGAAATTAGGGTTCTCGGGTAATGAATTATTTTTAGGGTTTTTAAAAAGCAATTTGATATTTTATGAAGTTTTATGAATTTAAACACATGGATTGAAGTTTTTATAAGTAGAAAAGATGTTTTTTAAGGTTTTTTGAATGAAATAGAACCTACTTTAAAATCTTAAAAGAAACAGAATTTGATTTTGGTTTTGTAGAAAAATATGTTCAATTAGAGTTTTAAGATTTTTAAGAAGAAAAAATAACGATTTTAAATCTTTTTAGTAAAGAAAGTCACATTTTTATTGTTTTTTATTATGGAAAAATTAAATTCAAGTTCTAAGATTTTTGATTTAAAAAACTTAAATTTTATAGATTTGCTACTGTAAAACATGAATCAAAAAGAGTTTAACATACCTTCTTTTGTTGATTCCTCCAAAAACAATTCTTCTTGGATGAACTAGCTCCAAAGACAAGCTTTTGTTGCCTTTGAATTGCTTAATTCGTGCTGCTACTCCCTTAAAAATCAATTGAATTGAATTATTGCTTTTCCTTTCTTGATTTGGTTTCCAATCCTAAGCTCCCTGTGAAAAATTTTTCCTCCCTTTGATTTGATTTAATGGTCCTTATTTATAGTGGTTTTTAGGTTGTTTATTCCTAATTAATTAAGGTAAGTAATATTAAAAAAAAAGAAATTAAAACCTAATTGGATTAGGATTCAAAAAATTGCGTTGAAAAATTTTGCGCTGGCAAAAACTGTGCTGCCAGGCCCGTGGGCGTGCCAGCCCGCAGGAAATTCCTGGGAAAATTTTGCCCGCAGGAATTTCCTGCGGGCGTTCGGGAGAGCTGACGCTGGCCCGACGGGCCCGTGCGACCACTTTTTGCTGCCGATTTTTTTCCGACTCCGATTTTTATTTTTATTTTTATTTTTTATTTGTTTATTTTTAATTTTTATTAATAAAAATTAGATACTAAGGCAAAAATTATTTAATTAAAATTATGCTGGACAAATTAAACAACAAAAATCATTTTGGACTAAATAAAGCATATTGGATCGGATTGGGTCAAAAATTAAGGGTCTACAGTTTGCCCCCTGCTTGAATGATCTAAAACCTTAGTTAAAGAGAGTGAAAAGCAATAAGACTTAATTTTTGAGGTGACGAATTAAATTTGTTTTGGGTATTTGGACCCGAGATTGTGTACTTGGACCCGAAATCGGGTACTTGGACCCGAGATTGATTGAATTTGGGTACTTGGACCCAAGATTGAGCACTTGGACTCGAGATTGGATACTTGGACTCGAGATTGGGTGCTTGGAACGAGATTGAACTGATTTTGGGTACTTGGACCCAAGATTGAATTTGACTTGGGTACTTGGACCCAAGATCGGGTACTTGGGCCCGAGATTGATTTAATTTGGGTACTTGGACCCAAGATTGAGTACTTGGACTCGGGATTGGATACTTGGACCCGATCTTGAATTGATTTTGGGTACTTGGACCCGAGATTGGGTACTTGGACCCGAGATTAGGACTTGGACCCGAGATTGATTTGATTTTGGGTGCTTGGACCCGAGATTGGGTACTTGGACCTGGGATTGGGTACTTGGACCCAAGCTTGAATTGATTTTGGATACTTGGACCCGAGATTGGGTACTTGGACCCGAGCTTGAATTTATTCTGGGTACTTGGACCTGGATTGGGTACTTGGACCCGGGATTAGGTACTTAGACCCAAGACTGATTTGATTTAGGTACTTGGACCCGAGATTGGGTACTTGGACCCGAGATTGGGTACTTGGACCCGAGAATGGGTTCTTGGACCCAAGATTGGGTACTTGGACCCGAGCTTGAATTGATTTTGGGTACTTGGACCTGAGAATGAGTTTGACTGACCTTTTATCATTTGAGGAATCTGACTGCTCTGGCTATTTTATGCATTGTGATTCTTCACCATCAAATTGGATCTTCATCCATTGAGACCGGGTCTTTATCCTTGAAAATGAATCTTCATCTTTTGACATCGGGTCTTTACCCTCGAAACATTGATCTTTATCCATTGGAGGTCGGGTCTCTACCCTGGCTTTAGCTCTTTTAGCTCGATTGATCTTTCGTCTTTTGCATCTTCATTCTTTTGAGAGTTCTAATTGTTCCATTCTTTTTTTTCTTCCTTTTTGCAAAGATTTAGCTATTTTTAATTGGACCTTATACCCTCTTCTTACCCCCCTGTGTGGCAAAATATTTGTAAGTGAGCTTAAAAATATTCGGTATATAAACCCAAAAAATTGAAAAGGAGAAACTTTGCCCCCTGTGTAGGCTCAAACCAAAGATTTTTTCCATGCAAGCATTGATTGATATTTTTGCCGTCTTGTTCTTTGCATAAGCACGCATTTCTTCTCTTTGCAAGATTACTGGAGGTTTCTCAAGCAATGGGCTTTCTATGCCCCCTGATTTGATATCTTCGTTTGATTGCTTGCTGTTCATTTTGACAAGGAATAGACAACACAAGACAAGAAAGTGCGATGTGACATGCTCGTGTATGCATGATATGCATGAATGATACTTACAGTGGTTTTATTGACTCTCAGACTGAGGTGATCAGCAGAACTGTTCTCATTGACTCCTTTTGACTCTTGTTCAAGTCTTGCATGGGAATGCTCAAAAGCTTTTGCATTTGTGGCTTTCATCTTCAAGATGTTGAAAACATGAGTGGTGGAGACCCTGAGCAGCAGAGTCAGGGATGAATCCATTTCCAAGCATGTCGGTTGATAGCTTCTTCATAACTTTGCCAATAATCATTTCCTTTGCCCAATGTGTCCTTTGGAGGTTCAACATACTTCCCTTAACTTGAAGGCTTTGTATGACAAAACATTTTTTGAACTTTTTGAATTTTGAAATCAAATGTTGGCTTTGCCAAATTAATGTCAATGTACCTCAGGACTTGATTTTCTAAACTAATATATCTATAACATGACAACCCTAGTTACCGTACTAAACTCGGGAATCATTTCTATTTAAGCAAGAACTGTTGCACTTCAGATAGGCACATACACATTACTTGGCCAAAGGTCTCATTTGAGTTTAAATATTGTTTATCTCATATGAATGCTTATCCAAACTATCTCCACTAATAGACTCTACCTACCAAGAGAGATCAACAGGTCTTTGATAGGCTTGAAATGGGGCCTATAAGGGACACAGGTTTAAGTGAAGGCCATTTTGAGATAGGAGCTGGTGTGACACAATGGACAAACCTTCACACTATAAATTTCTTTCTATCTTCTTGGCATTGATCTGGATCTTGATTAGGACAGTTTTTGCCCTTGCAAAAAGTTTAAGACCTAAATCATTTCTTTTCTTCTTTTCCCTTTTCTTTTATTTCATTTTTATTACTCTTCCCTTTTCTTTCTCTTTATTTTCCTTACTCTCCCCTTTCTTTGAGCATTCTATCATTTTGTCCTTCTTCCTTGCAGGACTATCAAGTACAGAGCTTTCAAGAACTGAATGGTCTTTCTCCTTTTCCTTTGGTTTTGATTGAATCTTTGGTTGGGTTGTACCAATTCAAGTCAAATCTTCCTTATAAATCAAATGGAAGCCTTTTGTAGTCTTAGGTAAAAGAGAACTCAGTTGGCTTTTTGAACCGTCTTTTTAAGTTTTATCTTTTCTCCTTTTTTTTCCTTTTCTATTCTCTTTTTTTCTTTCTTTTCTTTTTCTATTCTCCTTTTTCTTTATTTTCTTTTTCTATTCTCTTTTTTCCTTTTTTTTTGGTTCTAGTTCAAACATAATTGTCTTGTTTGTACCAACTTGTGTAACACCCTCATACCCTATATAAGTACTATACATATACCTTGTATATGTACAAGACGTATATAAAGTATAAGAATGTTACTTTTTGTTACAAATTAAAAAAAAAAAACCTTAACTCTAATTCCAAACAATATACATTAATTTAAAGAACATATACTAAATCATTATACTTTTAATGATCTTACATATATATAATAATCTTTATCTTTATCAAAACTTCATTTATACATATGGAAATATTCTTGTCAGAAATACAACATAATTAAAATTATATATGTATGCATCACCCTCTAGTTGGTCTCGACAAACTCTTATACTTCTCGTGGCATAACGAAGACTCCAGATCTACCATCTACTCACCTGCGCGATAATACATTCGCGCTAAGCCCGAGAGCTTAGTAGTACAAGCAAATAGTATAAACATATAATACAAAAATTTTAACATATGTATCAATATTAACTTCATGTACTATTAGTTTCTATATCATGGTTTCCCTTTTCAATTACAACTTTCATATATCTCTACTAATCTCATATGTTATATACATATATCCATCTCATTAACACCAACCACAATTCCATCATTAATACCCACAATGAATATAGCAATACACAAATAACAGGTCATATTTCATCATTACATGTTCTTATTTGATTCAATTAATTCATTATTCACAATTCACCAGTCATGAATCACATTTAAACAAAGACAAGCATAGATCTCTTTATTTACTTATCATTCATCATTCATAAATCATATTGATAACCAAGACAGACCTGGGCCCAAAATACACAATATGTTATTCAAAGTTCAGAGTTACTGCTTTGGTCCAAAATCACAATAATCAAGCCCGTAGGCAACATATATCATATCTCTATCCATGGATAGTGTAACAGACCCAGTCTCTTGGACCATCAACCCGACTAATCGAGGAGATCCTCAACCTGGCTAGACTGTTACTTTTCATATATTTCACATTTATAATTCATATAGTGTAACAGACCCAGTCTCTTGGACCATCAACTCAATAACTTGAGGAGATCCTCAACCCGGCTAGACTGTTACATTTCATATTTTATAGGCATGCCGCCAAATCCAGAACTCTGAAAGTTGAATTAACATATTAGACACAAACTCTTTTCATTTACATCTTTGTACATTTCTTTCTCAATTCATTTCTTATTTCATTCTCATTTCATTCTCATATTCAAATTAGGCAACCATGCCTTAATTATAATTCATTAGCATCCTCATAGCCAACAATCATGGCTTTTCATCACATCAACACAATTCATCACATCATCATATTCCATATTTCATATAAACAAACATGCTTTAATCATCTCATTATGTCTCAATTCATCATTTAAGTACTCACAAGTAATTACATTGAACATCCATTAAGAATGATCATCATTGATATATATATATACATAACAATTTATCAATTTCATAGATTTAGAATCTTCATATCTTGTCATATCTCAAGGCACATTAATACAATTCATCATTAAAATATTTATCATAGCAAATTGCATAGCACATACCTTTTTGAATGCTCATCATAGCTTTCACACTATACAAATCATAATATTAATCACATTATATTAACCATATAATGACTTACTTAACACATTTATACTAAATGTGTTAAGTCTCAAAATCATATAAAAGAATGCATCCATGTAAATTTGTACTTACCTTAAAAGCAACTCACACAACTCTATACACTTCCTTTTCCAAGAATTCCTCACCATCTGAATTAGGGCAACTTAACTTCTTACAACCTAATTCAAAGGAATAACAAACACTTACTCAAGAATACACATGAATTCAATAAAATTATTTATTTATTAATCTCATACTAGACTCCTAGATCACAAATTACAAACCAACACCATTATTTAGGACCCCACGGTCGTGGCCTACCAACCCCCACGGGCGTGGCATAGCAAACCATTCTGCCCAATTTTTCTAAAATCCCCACGGTCGTGGCCTTCCATCCCCCATGGCCGTGGCATAGCAAATGAATCTGTCTCCCTTGCTCAACATCCCCACGGCCATGGCTTCCAATGGCCACGGTCGTGGCAGCCAAAGGCCACGGGCGTGGCATCTAAAATGCCTCTGATTCCGAACCCAACTCTTGTATTTTATGTATTTCAACTTCATCAAACACAAACATTCATCAATTACATCAATTATTCCATTCTCCAACTCATATATATTAAATCTTTACTAACCAATTTCAATAATTCATCATCATCCTCACAATTAACCATATTAACATCATCTAAATATCAATTCAACATATCTATAACTTTAATCTTTCACTATCATCATCTTTACACACCACCCAAATCAACTATAAACACAATCAATAAAAATCAATTCAAAGAAATGAACACTTACTTGGATATTTGCCAAATCTTTAAAATCCATCTTCAATACTCTCAAAATCCCTTAAGATTTTGATGTGTGTAATTAAAATCACCTTTCTCTCTTTCTATCTCTCTCTCTCTCTCTCTCTCTCTCTCTCTCTCTCTCTCTCTCTCTCTCTCGTTGGAGAAGCAGAATAACGAGAAGAAGGAAGAAAGAAATAAAAATCTTCTTTCTTTCTCTTCTCACTTATCTTATAATAATAATAATAATAATAATAAATTATTTCAATAAACCTCCACCACACCTTTCTCTTTTGACTTATCTTTCTTCTTTTTCCTTTTCTTATTATTATTATTATTATTTATTAATTATATAAACCCACTTTCCCTACACCTTTTTATACATGATGTATATGTGATTTATATGTGGGTATATGTATATCTCTTATATATTTTGTATTTATATTCCTCATCTTTTCCAAATACCATATATAAATATATATCCTTCCAATACCTCTATCTCTTATAATATTTTCCTTACATATTTTACCAACATATCTTCTTACTACTACTATTCCAATATACACCAACATCGGATATTAAATTAATTCATTTCTCTTCTTTTGACTTTCATTACTTTTAACTTATATATATATATTCCATAGATAGAACATATCCACTCTCTTCACTTCTTTCCTCTTTCCATTACACATATACATTCAATCCAAAAACAACAATGACTCCAAAACTTTTAGCGTATATTTTGGGATATTACGACTTGGGCTTCTAATAATGGATGAGTGGAGTAACATAAATCTTCTTTAATAGGGATAAATCATTTATTACTCCAATGTTGATGTTGTCTTGGAGATATTAAGGGAACTTCAACTACCCTTAGGGTCTTGAAAACGTCCACTATCTTTATGGTCTTGAGAACTTAAACTATCTTCATAGTCTTGAGAACTTCAACTATCTTCATGATCTTGACTAATCATTGCCTTTTTTTATCTTATTGCCTCTTCATCTTAGTGATCATAAGACTTGTCAAAAGTATCACAACACCTCAGGGTAGGTTATATGCCAATGAAAAGAAAGCTAAAATTTTATGAAGGGTCAAAGGGACAACTAGGGATTAATATTTAATTGGGTGGATATTAGTTGTTGGCTAACAAAACAATGCCTAGATCATTTCTCTCTTAAATAAGTAGAGTTCAATTTCGCCTCGAAAGCTTGTCAAAGCATGTTCTAAGACTGACTAAGACCTAGACAAAGGTAATTATGCAGGAGCCCTCTCTAAGCAAGCATACACAACTCAATGCTATAGAGTAATTCCCTCATCTAGTAAAGTCATTCGAGTCATGATGCATAGATAAATTTATGAATTATCAAGATAGATTCCTCATTGGTTGAGCACCAAAATGAACAAAGACCAACAAAATTTTTGATGAAAGTAATTTATTCAAACAACTTTAAATTTGAAAAACATGATTGTTCCAATTTAAATATTAAAGAAAGTAAAATTGAAAAGCAATATTCAAGCTAAGGAAAGTTCATTGAGTTAGGCTTCTTTTCCTTTCACATCTTCAACATTCCCATCTTGAAAAGAGGATAAAACAAAATCTTCTTCCAATCCTTTTCCCACCATAAAGGTTGCTAGTGGTGGCACTCTGTTGAACCTTGGAAATGGATTATCTTTGGTGTTGGGCTTGTTCGGCTCGGGAAACTTGCCATTATCAATTAAATTTTGGATCTCATGCCTCAACTTCATGTAATTGTCCATTTCGTATCCAGGCCTTTGATGGAATTGGCAAAATGCATTAGTATCAAAGTTAGGTGGAAGAGGATTAGGCAAAGGACGAGGAGTCAAGGGTTGTAACAATCCCTTCCTTTGTAGCTTATTGAGAACCCAAGACAGTGGCTTTCCCATATCTGAAAACTGCCTCATTCCTCTTTCACTAGTGGCATTAACATCAACTTCTTTTTGTGTGCTTTGATTGCCCGACTGGTAATTCCCTTTCTCATTCCTTTTTATTGAAAAGCGATTCTTCTCCCTTTCCCACTCTTCAATTTGTAGACCAGCTTGGAGAAGATCTTTGAAATCACGTATGAGTGTATGAGACATCCTCTCACAAAGATTAGGCAACACCCCTCTCATAATCATCCTTATTTGATCGGATTCATCGAGCCTCTTCTTGAGTAAAGCAGCCTTGTTTCTCCATCTCTTGACATAATCTACAAAATTTTCATTTGGTCGTTGCCTAATGGACTCAACTTCCATTAAGTTAACTTCCATTTCAACATTGTATCCATATTGTTGGATGAAGGCTTTGTAAAGTAGATCCAAACTCTTTTGTGTTCCATCATCTAAGGTATTGAACCAATTTTGGACAACAGGGTCCAATGAGAGCATAAAGTACCTTAGGGTTTGAGCCTTAGTAGCTCGGGAAGATTGCATGGCAGTGATATACTGCTTCACATGAAGATGAAGATTTCCGGTGCCATTGTACATTGCAAAAGATGGCATCTTGAACTTGTATGGGACCTCTTCATTTAGCTCAAATAATTTGTCAACTTCGGACATTTCTTCAGTTTTCAGCTTTTTCTCAAATTTCTTTTCTAAATCAGCAATCATCTTTTCAATATCAGATGTCTCTGTCTTTTCAATAGTTGCCTTCTCAACAACCTTTGTCTCCTTTTTATCTTGAAGATCTTGGTAGTATTGAGCCCAATCATCATCATCAATGATCACCTTCTCATCATCACAAGCCACTTCATTAACTTTTGTCTTCCCTTTATCCTTTGGCTTCTTAGTACTAGCAGAAGCCTCGTCATGATTCTCTAAGATTGCAGTCAATTGGTTCCTCATGGTCTCAGCCAGGGCCTCTTTTATTTCTTCCATCTTGGCATTGAGGGCCTCATCCACCATCCTTTGAATTTGTTCGGGCTCCATTGTTTTTGGTGAGCAAGTGATTGAGTCGTTGCTTGATGCTTCGTGTCCGACGTAGGTCGGATTGTTGTAAGCTTAGAACTATCATAATCTAGGGTTGTGAGCCAGAGAGGATCAATGATATGAGATGTAAATGTATGCATGTATGCATGTATGCACAAATAATAGACAAACAAGGACAAATTAGGACGTTCCTTCCAACCTTATAACATCCACACACGAATGGCGAGTCTCTTTTCCTAGGTATATGGTTAACAAAATACCAACATGGGGTACCTTGCTTTCGAATAATTCCCTCGGACGTTTCAACCAATAGTTATGTTTTCGAAAATGGAAATCTATCCATGATAATTCCCATTAATTAGGTTTTAATCCATTCAACCAACCAAAGTAGCTTTTATGCTATATTGGATTAAAACAAAATTAAGAGACTTATTATAAATAGATTTTTCACTTGAAAAGAGGTAACTAGTGGTTCATGCCAAAAACTAGCCCATGGTTAATTTGTTCTTAGTGTAAACTAGGCCCACAATTGATTTTTGGTATTTCATAATTGACCTAAATATTTTTGCAAGCTCTTTGTAAAAAATGGTTGGGTGAAAATAATTTTGTTTCTAAGCCCATTGTAAAAGATTTTAGAAAAATGGATTTTGGGCTTAGTATTTGGGCCATGAGCCAAAGAATTTTTGATTTGTTTTTAGAAAAGTCTTATGTCCAAAGATCATCTTGAAAAATTTTGAAAATAACTTTGGTCTTTCGGACATTTAAAGAAAAATTTATTTTGAACTTACAATATACTTAGATCATATTAGAAAAAGAACAAACCAAATAAGCCATGATTTAGACTAAGATAAACTAACCATAGTCAAACAACATGCATTTGGGGTAAAACCTAAGGAAAGTAACTAGGCCAATTACATGAGCTTTAGTCTTTGGGTTAAAAGGCTTAGGTTCCCATAGCAAGTATATACCAAATGGTACGAGGCTATGAGTGGTTATGCCATGCTCGATCTCCATACCTTGAGTGAAAGTATGGTATCCCTTACATAACACAACACGGATAACACGGGTGTCCTAACTCACGCACACAATGTAATCTAAAATGATGCAATGGATAATATCATTATAAGAAAGAATAGAATAATATAAAGACCAATGGAATCAACTTCTCTTATCCCCAGTGGAGTCGCCACTGTGAGCGGGGATTTTCGCCCCCACTCCCGGTGGAATGGTTCTTGCGACTTCGGCACTGTTTAGGCTCAGTGCCTTAGAGAACACGGACCTAAGTTCGGAGAAAATGGAGTCGCCACCGGGACGGGCCGGGAAAAAGAAAAGGGTGGATGACTCAATTCCTAAGGAATCCCCAACCCCTTAATGGGTTCAGAAAGTTGGGTACGTGTGGGGAAGGTGAGAAATGGCCCAACACCCCCACAACGCCCGGTTCATTGGAATCGACCTCCTTTATAGGTCTTAATATTATAAAATTCTTAAATATAACAATATTATCCATACTACACACAATAAAAAGAAAGCATCATTATATTAAAATCAAAGCAATGTCCAAAACAAAACAAATAAATGCACAACCATCCAAGGATGGAAACATGTCCTTACATCGCATGCCTAGATAGGACACCCACCAAAAGGTAGGAACATGCCCCTTACAAAGGTTCTAAAATAGAAAAGAAAATTAAATTACATGATGTTTAAATAATGAGGTACCCACCAAGTGGAAACATACCTCTTACAACTTTTGGAAGTCTAAATTGATTGATAAAAGTAAATAATCATCCATAATAAATTAATCATTCATTAAAAGTATTTAAATATCAATAAAATTAACATCCATCCATGACAAATTAAATAAATCAAGTATTGAAATTAAATAAATTAAAGCATAAGAAATAAATCAAAGCATATCAAGTATGAAATTGAATAAAGCAAATAAAAGTTCAATTTATGGCTACTGTGACTTCTTATGGAATTAAAATAAATTAGTGTTTTAGGTTTTAAAAGGTGGGTAAGACTCTTTGATTAACCAAATTAAAGTTTGAATGGTGAAATTATGAAACTAGGGTTTTGGACACTTTGAAATACTTTTTAATTCATGATTTTTAAATGGTGATTTAAGCTACTGTGACTTTTTGAGTTTTTATGTTTTTATGTTTTTTTTTTAAAAGGACTAAGGTTCATAAAAATTAGGGTTTAAGGTTTTAAAAGGGTTAGGGTTCATTGTTTTAGGTTTAAAAGTTGAATTTTGGATTTAAACTTTGAAATTAGGGTTCTCGGGTAATGAATTATTTTTAGGGTTTTTAAAAAGCAATTTGATATTTTATGAAGTTTTAAGAATTTAAACACATGGATTGAAGTTTTTATAAGTAGAAAAGATGTTTTTTAAGGTTTTTTGAATGAAATAGAACCTACTTTAAAATCTTAAAAGAAACAGAATTTGATTTTGGTTTTGTAGAAAAATATGTTCAATTAGAGTTTTAAGATTTTTAAAAAGAAAAAATAACGATTTTAAATCTTTTTAGAAAAGAAAGTCACGTTTTTATTGTTTTTGATTATGGAAAAATTAAATTCAAGTTCTAAGATTTTTTATTTAAAAAACTTAAATTTTATAGATTTGCTACTGTAAAACATGAATCAAAAAGAGTTTAACATACCTTCTTTTGTTGATTCCTCCAAAAATAATTCTTCTTGGATGAACTAGCTCCAAAGACAAGCTTTTGTTGCCTTTGAATTGCTTAATTCGTGCTGCTACTCCCTTAAAAATCAATTGAATTGAATTATTGTTTTTCCTTTCTTGATTTGGTTTCCAATCCCAAGCTCCCTGTGAAACATTTTTCCTCCCTTTTATTTGATTTAATGGTCCTTATTTATAGTGGTTTTTAGGTTGTTTATTCCTAATTAATTAAGGTAAGTAATATTAATAAAAAAAGAAATTAAAACCTAATTGGATTAGGATTCAAAAAATTGCGTTGAAAAATTTTGCGCTGGCCAAAACTGTGCTGCCAGGCCCGTGGGCATGCCAGCCCGCAGGAAATTCATGGGCAAAATTTATTCCTGCGGGCGAAATAACTTCACGCAGGCCTGCGGGCGAGCTGACGCTGGCCCGACGGGCCCGCGCTACCACTTTTCGCTGTCGATTTTTTTTTACTCCGATTTTTATTATTTATTTTTATTTGTTTATTTTCATTTTTTATTAATAAAAATTAGATACTAAGGTAAAAATTATTTAATTAAAATTATTTTGGACCAATTAAACAACAAAAATCATTTTGGACTAAATAAAGCATATTGGATCGGATTGGGTCAAAAATTAAGGGTCTACAATAATATATCATGTTTTGAATTTTACGTATTGTATATTATAAAGAATGTTTGGGTCAATGTATTTGAAATGGGAGAGTAAGTGTGTTTTAAATTATATATATCTATATGTATAAAGGTTTGAGAAACTTGGTGAAATTAAGAAGTATGGTTGAGATGGTGGTTGAAAATTATTTGGAAGTGTTTTCTTTTTGCAGGTTGAGTAATTGCTAAATTTTGGGATATCCAAAATTCTGACAAAACTCTTGCGAATTTTTCTCAGAGTTTTATATATATATTATTTATTTTGGGTTCTTATAACAAGTAAATAATATTTATATTTTATTTAATTTTTATATATTTAGAATTTGAAATTTTAAATTGAAAATGTAAAAAAAAATTAGTAAATCGGTCTGTGACATTTTTGTACAATATATGCGTATTTTACATATGCTAGAAATATGTATTGTACGTTATAGGGTATAAGGGTGTTACACATGGCATACATTATTTAATAAGAAAAGGAATATGAAACCTAATTGTATTAGGTTTCAGAAAATTTGCGTCGAAAAATTTTGCTGGCGAAAAAAAATTGCTGCGGAAAAATTACGCCGGGGAAAAATTTTACCGCAGGAAAAATTGCGCTGGCAAAAAAATCTGCCGTAGTTGGCTGCGGCAGGGGGCGGGGAATGGGCCTGTGGGCCATTTCACCTGCAGGAAACTCCTGCGGGAGAAATGGCACACAGCCAAGCCTGCGCTTGTGCTTTTCAGCGACGATTTTTTCGTCGCCGATTTTTCCGTCCTCGATTTTTATTTTTATTTTTATTTGTTTATTTTTATTTTTTATTAATAAAATTATATAATAAAGAAAAAAATATTTAATTAAACTAAAAAAAATTATTTTGGACCAATTAAAACATATTAGACAACACAAAAATTATTTTGGACTAAATAAAATATATTGGACCGGACTGGGTCAAAAATTAAGGGTCTACACCCGCAAGCATACTGACTCAACCGGGTAAACTCTATCTCATACTCCGACATAGTCCTAGTATCTTGCTTCAAACTCAAGAACTCTATCTTCTTTGCATCTTTATACTTCCTCCGAGTATACTTATGCTCAAACTCTCATAGAAAATCATCATAGGTGATGATTGGTGGATCATCCAGGGCATGTGGAACCGTCTTCCACCAGTCATATGCATCCCTCTAAAAAAGAGATCTGGCATAATCAAACTTTTCTTTTGGTGTAGCCTACAACTGAATGAATACCCTCTGGACTCTATCTAGCCACTACTCAACTACAGTAGGGTCTGTAGTACCAATAAAGTCCTTAGCTCCAAACTTTCTCTACTTATCATATTTCCTCGTCGATAACTGCGGTTGTGGCTGCGGCGGCGGCGGCTGCTGAACTAGAGCCTGCCTCAACAACTCCACCATATGCTGTACCTAGCCCGGTGGAATCTCATCAATTGCTGGTCTCTCTGGCACAGGAGTAAGTGTCCCTCTAGCTATCTCAACTCTAGCTCCTTCTCTACCCTCAACAGGAGCCACACTTTCTACACTACCCTCAGCAGGCTGATGTGTCTGAGACGCCAAAACTACCTATATCTGCAAACACAACAGAATTTGCCACATCAAAGATCAGAAATTGCCAGTGCCAATGCATGTATCATACTTAAAAACTATATTTAAAAAAAATCCATTTTCTTTCTCTTACAACCCACCTAGGTTGAGAACCTCAAACCTAGGCTCTAATACCAAAACAAATGTAACACCCCTTATACCCAATATACGTACACTACTTACTCCCAACAAATGTAATATACGAATATAGGATATAAGAATGTCACAACCGATTTTAAAAAACAAATCTTCATTTATAAAATCTGTATAAACTTAAAAATTCAACTGATATCATATAAATAATAGATGAAATATTACTTTGCTAAAACACATATGTATACTTCATTATCAAAGGTTTATCCAAAATATTTTTGATAGTTTGCGAAATATACATATTTATTTACATCAAAATCAATATGTACAAAAATATAAAATATATACATGCTGGCAGTTTGTCTCTGATCTTGATGTTCAACAATCAACTCTACACTCAAGGTCTCAAGCCTAGACTCGACTCGGTCTAAATGAACTCTCCGGCTCAACTGGATCTACCCTGTCACCTATGAAATGAATCACAATCGCGCTAAGCCAAAAACTTAGTGGTACAAACTTTGATAACAAAATAGTTCAAATGCAATGCTAATGCACAACATATAAGGATATTATATCTCATAACATTATATCATTATATCTTGATAAATTGCTTAATTGCTTCACAATTCATAATTCACATAAAAGAAAACACAAGCATGGGCCCAAAAGGATCTAATTGCCATTCAAATTCTAGAGTTACTACTTTGGTCCAAGATGACACCATGTGTTTAACTCGAAGGAAAATCATAATCACAATGAGGATTACCTCATATGTAACATCCCAATTAGGCTTCAAGGACTAGGCCCAACCCAACTTCAAGGGTATGCTACATCATGTAACACCCAACTAGGCTTCAAGGACCAAGTCCAACCCAGCATTAAGGGACTATTACATCTTAGGCATGCCACCAAACACAGAACTTTTAAAATTGAATAACATACTAGGAACACAATTCTTTCATAACTCCATTATCAAATCTCTTTCTAATTTTCTCATGATCAAACTACGCACAATACCTCAATTATCTCATTTATAACAATATAAACATCACCAATGTCTTTACATTCCATCTTTAATTTATACATAAGAAATTGCAATACCCATACGTTTTAGGCCATTATCATATTTTGCACAAAGTTCACATTACATATAATGCATTTGTAACATTATACAAATCATAGCATATTTCTCATGCACTAATAATGTAGTAGGTAACTTAACACATTTTCCAACCAAATGTGTTAAGTCCCAATGTCATGTAAATGTAAAAAATTATTCAAAGTTTGTACTAACCTCTAAAAGCAACAAACTCCACTTTCAACCTCCTCTTCCAAGATATCCCTCAACACTTGGATTGGGTAACTCAAGTCTCTTCAAAGCCTAAACCAAATATGATTATAAATAACCACTTAGTGATACACTTATGGGTATAAATAAAACCTCTCAACACAAGGAAAAATAAGGAAAAGAATTATCTACACATGACACGCTCAATAACATGGGCGTGTCAATGACAGTTCCCTAAACCCACAACACAAAAGCTTTGACATGCTTAGTGACATGGGCATGTCAATGACCATGCCAAAACTCTTACAACATAATAGCTATGATACACTCAGTGACATGAGCGTGTCATTGCACGTGTCAAAACCACAACAACACAGTAGATATGACACGCTCATTGACATGGGCTTGTCACTGCACATGTCAATACTACAACATCACAGAAGTTGTGACACGCTAAGTGACATGGGTGTGTCACTGCACATGTCAATATTACAACATCACAGAAGCTGTGACACGCTCAGTGACATGGGCATGTAATTGCTCTATCGCCAACACTGAAAATAGAACCATCGACACTCCCAAAGGCATGGCCATGCCACTGAGCGTGTTAGACCAAAACGCTAATATCCACACATAATTGTCACATTCAACTAGTATCTTTCATTAACCATTTCAAATACATACAAACTCAACCAAATCCATCATTATACCACATAATACTTGTAAAAACATCAAAATAACTTAATTAAAAGTAAATATACTATTTTGATTGTAACACCCCGATACCCTATATAAGTACTATGCGTATACCTAGTATACATACAGTAAATATATAAAGTATAAGGATGTCACTTTTCGTTACCCTTTTAAAATATTTATAACAGAGTTCAAACCATAATACATTAATTTAAATAACATTTACAAAATCATTATCTTTATTAAAACTTCATTTATACATATAAATACTCTCTCGTCAGAAATACATCATAATTAAAATTTATACATGTATGCATTACCCCCTAGTTGGTCTCGACAAACTTTACTCTTCTTGTGGCATAACAAAAGACTTCATATCTTCCATCTATATACCTGCGCGAATAAACACCCGCGCTAAGCCCGATAGCTTAGTAGTCCAAATATAAAATATAAACATATAGTATAGAAGTATTGATATATAATGATACATCGATTCAATATATAATTAGTTCTTATCATATCTTCTTTTCTTTTTAATTTTATCTTTAATATATCCTAGCTAATTTCATATATGATGTATATATATACATAATATTATCACCAACCCCAATGCATCACCAATACTCAAAACCAATATATTAATACCCCTACATTATATATATACCACACCAACCATTATTGCAATACACACTTTACATATCATACCAATTATTATTGCAATACACACATTACATATCATACACTCATTATTGCAATACACACATTACACATCATATCACTCATTATTGCAATACATAATTTACATATCATACAAATCATAAATCATATTTCCAATAAAGACAACCTTTATCATCAACCACAATTCATTTACATATTACACTTAATAACATTATATTATTCACAATTCACCAAGCATAATTCATTTTTAATACTCACAATCAATATTTCAATACTTGCATTTCACATTGACAATAAAGACAGACTCGGGCCCAAAACACTAATATGTTATTCAAAGTTCAGAGTTACTGCTTTGGTTCATAGTCACAATCATCACGCCCGTAGGCAATGTATATACATGTCTCTCTATCCATGGATAGTGTAACAGACCCAGTCTCTTGGACCATCAACTCAACACATATGAGGAGATCCTCAACCCGGCAAGACTGTTACAAATCATATATCTCATATTCACAATTATCATAGTGTAACAGACCCAGTCTCTTGGACCATCAACTCAACACATATGAGGAGATCCTCAACCCGGCAAGACTGTTACCTTTCATCATTTCTTAGGCATGCCACCCAAATCCAAAACTCTGAAACTGAATAACATATTAAACAAACAATTCATTTATTATTTCATTATCAATCTCATCATCAATTAGGCCAACATGCCTTATCTCTTTCAATTGAATTATCATAGCCAATCACAATGGCTTCATATCATATCATATCTCAATCCATATGATACATATAGCATCATTGATATCACATTTCAAAGTATATTATTCATATAATACATTTCCATACACAAGATTCACAATGCATATAACATAACATTTTCTCACTTCTCAAAACACATTAACATCATTCATTACTAGAGCATTTATCATAACAAATTGCACATACCTTAAGAATGATCCTCATTTCTTCCTACCTTTCCCATTTCATATTTCATCCTTTATATATATTCTTCATTTACATTCACAATATAATAGCTTATTTAACACTTTCATCCCAATGTGTTAATGTTCAAAGACATATAAGGATATACAATCAAATAGGGTTTATGCTTACCTTGTTAATGATCTTCACATCCTTCACATCATTCAATCATCACCTTAGTCCAATTATGTTAACAATATAATAGATCACTTAACACATTTGCAAACAAATGTGTTAAGCCTCGAATTATGTAATTAAATACAATCATATGTATTGGTACTTACCTCAAGAACTAGTCCCATCAATCTATACATTTCTTTTCTTTCCAAGAATTCTCCACATTTAGGTTAATGCAACCCAATCTCTTCAAAACCTTTGAGGGACACGGGCAGCACCACTTGAGGGACACGGTTAGGGCAATTCAACCTCTTCACAATCTAATCCAAAAGGAATATTAGCAAAATGATCATATGAATAGTACATTCTGGTTTAAGACTCCATTTTATCCTTATTTTGAAAAATTGTATAAAATAATCTACTTGACTAAAAATTCTAAAATTTTTACAGAATTTAGTTTTGTATCTTAAAATCATTCCTTTAAAATTTCAGATCAAACTGAACACAAAATCTTGGTCAAATAGTTCACCTAACCAGACTGCCCCAATTGCCCTGCATCCTGGCAGCAGTTCTGAACTTTGTGAATTCCATAAATCAAATTCAATAAACGTGGTTCCAAATTATTTTTCTCAAATACTAGACTCACTAAGAAACAACATATCCAAAATTCAATTGGATATGATTTTTCTACATTTTATTAAAAATCCCGAAATATAGCTGTCTCAGTTAAGGTACCTGCTGGAACAGGTCTAATAAAAATAATCTTTCTAAACTCATAACCATTCCAAAATCGAATCAACATATTTTTCAGTCATTATAGACTCATAGAGGCACAACATATCAAAAATTCACTTTAAGAATATTTTTCTATAATTAATTAAAAATCATACAAGTCACAGCCTTTACTAATCCTAAAACAGAAAAAAAATTCACTAAACACAACTCTTACTCTTCCATCACCAACACCAACCTAGCTTCTTATCTTTAATTCCATTTCAACACTTTTACACACACCATACACAAACACACTTAATCATACTATCCATAAACCTAACTCAATCCATACACAACTTCAAAAAGAACCAAAGCAAACAAGAGAAATCTTACCAAAATGATGAAATTCCTTGAAATTCCAACTTGGTTACTTGGAATCTCTCTCAACTTTGGAGCTTAGAACATCAAACCCTTCTTTTACTCTCTTGCTTTCCTTTGTCTTAGGTGAGCCGGCCACACAAGGAAAAAGAAGAAGAAATGATGAAGAAAACACAAAGTCAATAGGCATTAAATACTCCTCCAAAAGAAAATTACTATCTTACCCTCATACACATTTTAATTCTCTTTACAAGCTCTTGCCCATTTTGGTAATTTCACATTCAACAATTTAAATATCTTCTTCCCTTGACTAAGCACTTTGACCAACATATATGTCATATATATTGCCATATACCCAACATATACACTATCTCTCTCTATACAATTCTTTCCTTTGCAAATACACATATTCATTTCTCTCAAATACTTTTACCATTCAACCAAACCCTATACAAATATACCACTTATCAATTACACATTCAAATCAATTATAACAATATTATCATAACTTCTAGGCACACTTAGGGATATTACAATTAGACATATACATATACATCACATATACATTAAATCCAAATACAACAACTCCTCCAAAACTTTTAAGGTATATCTCGGGATATTACATTGATCATATATTTACATATATTTAGGTTAATTTTATTGGCCTAAAGTTAAAGTTTCTTTTAATTTGTGTTTAAAGTTTGTTTGAAGTGTTTGATTTAGATGGAAGCTCAAAAGAACGAATTGAAGGATCAAAAAGGTGGAAAAGCATGTGACACAGCCAAGAGACACGGCCAAGCCATTGGCCGTGTCCCTCATCTAAGTCAACACACATGAGACGACCTGAGTTGACAAGCCACTAGCCGTGTTCTTCAAAACAAATTGGCAGAATCAGACACTGGGAGAAGAGACGACCAAGCCACTGGCCGTGTCTCACTTGATGAAGCCAAGAGTGAGACCAAAGAAGCAAAGGCAAACATGAACACACCCAAGAGACATGGCCAATGACCAAGCCACTGGCCGTGTCTCACTTGATGAAGCCAAGAGTGAGACCGAAGAAGCAAAGGAAAACATGAACACACCCAAGAGACACGGCCAAGCCATTGGCCGTGTCTCATCTGAAGAACAAAGCAAGGATGGAAGCACAGTGGAGAACACACCCAAGAGACACGGCCAAGCCACTGGTCGTGTCCAATGACATGGTCAGGGCCTTGGCCATGTCCCACATGAAGAAGGAAAGAGGGGGAGGCAGTAATGGACACGGCCAGCAAGCTTGGCAGTGTCCTAAGAAAAGTAAGAGATACGGCCATGAGCTTGGCCATGTCACTCTTGATCACCCTTGATATATTTGAATTATTTTGCACAAGGTGTGGACAAGTGTGGGACAATGTGCATTATTTTTTGAAAAGAAATAATAAAAAGAAGTGAAAGGTGGATGGATTTATGGAAGAAATATTAAAAAAAGAAAAAAGTGGGAGAGAAAGAGTGAGTGGGTGTCTTAAAATATTGAAAAGAGTGGAAGTGGAGGAGCATGGAAGGAGGAGACATCTTGGATATCTTGGAGTGGACATTCTCTACATAGGGATCATCTTCTTCCTTGGTTCTTGGTAGGGAGAGGAAGACACCATTCTCACCATCTTCATTCACTATTTTCTTCCATAAACAAATACAAAGACAATTCTTGGGATCGAAGTGAGTTAGCAAGTTCTTGAGGATTAGGGTTTAAAGAGGCTTGATTGAAGAGTTGTAAGTATGAGAGAGTTATCATTCATCCTTCAAGAAGAGAGCCATTGATTCAAGAGATCTTGGAAGTTCCTCATCACACATCAAAAGAGGGAGCTATGAAAGAGAGAAGGAGTCCAACTCTTAGCATCTTCAAAAGGGGTTTTTCAAACTCTTTCTTGTAATCCATTTCTTTACTGTTGTTGTTGTATTAAGAACATTAATATTGCAATCAATAATTTTGATTTGGTTTATATTGAAATGAATATTTGTTTAAAGTTGATGATGAGATAATTTATTCATGCCTTGGGTTGTAGTAGATTTGATTAAATGATTTGATTTGATGATTCCATTAATACACCTTGTTATTGGTTGATTACTATAGAATTAAGGGTAGATTGATAGATTGGCCACCTATTGATTACATAATATTGAATGACAGACCGAGAGGTGAAGTTTGATATCAGAACTATGCAATTGACTACCCTAAGAATGAATTAGAAATATAAGTTCTAGGGTTTTATTAATTTGCTAATGTAAAATAATTGGTTGTTGTTAATTCATGAATGTGAAAACTAATGAATTGGTAATTGACTAATTAAACTTAAGGAGAAAATTAATTTACAAGGTTATATTAATGGATAATTTGAGAATTAAACATTTGATTAAATGGACCTACAACCCTATGCATCATTTCCATAATTGAATTTATCTTGCAAAACATCACTCGTTTTCACTTTTAAAGTTAATTACAATTCGCCAATTCAACTGCACACTCAATTTTATTATTTCATGTTAATAGAACTATTACAACCAATTCCTTCCTTGTGAGATAACCTTGGGGCGATCATCGTTGCTATAATAGCCTCGTATACTTGCGAGTGTCGCTTTGTAGTAGTATTAATTAGAGCGCAACAAGTTTTTGGCGCCGTTACCGGGGAAGGCAATTTTTGTTAATAGTTTGATTCTGTTATTCTATTTATTAAATAATTTAAAGTGTTTTTTTTTAATTTCTTAGGTTATTTATGCACGGACGAAGGTCTCAAGGAAATGAACTTTCTCCATTTATAGACAATATCCATAGACCTCCAAGGCCTGAGGGACGAAATCCTATTAAGCAAGAAAGGGGAAGATACCGATGAGCAGTTTGAAGAGAACATAGAAATAGAGATGGGTGATGCATAAGAACCACCTATGAAGGAGTTTTCTAAACCGATTATCGGAGTGACCACATCTTGTATCTGGTTGAGCAACATAGTGAGAAATTATGAACTCAAAAATACTCACTATAGGATGCTGTCATCCTTCCATGGATTACCAAATGCAAATCCTCTTAACTTCATTCGGGATTTTTACTCAACATTGCAAACATTCCCTTTGCAAGCTCTAACAGAAGATGAACTCAAGATGAGATGTTTCCCATATAGTTTGAAAGATAGAGCAAAAGCGTGGTTGATGACTTTACCAGAGAATTCTTTAACCACATGGACCGAGGTTTACAGCAAATTTATGGGAAAATTTTATTCACACCAAAAGACCAAGGATCTTAGGAGGAGTATTGAAACTTTCACCCAATTTGATGGAGAACCGGCGTGGGATCGCTTCAAATCTTTATTGTTTCAGTGCCCTCATCATTACTATCCATAACAGTTGTTCAATCAATTCTTCTATGATGGGCTAACTCAACAATGTCAAAACACAGTAGATAATGTAGTAGGGGGAGCAATGGGTGAAAGGACAGCTGCAAAAATGGTTGCATTGTTCGAAATGTTGGGAGCAAATTCCCAAAAAAAAGAGTATTGGGGAAAGGAGAAGAGGAGCACACAAGATAAGTGCAAACTCAGAAATGGCAAGGCAAATTGCAGAATTGACAAGACAAGTGAAATTGTTGAATGCTAGAGTAAACTTGTCAGGACAAAGCCAAAAGTCATGCGCATCATGAGGTCTTGTAAGCCATCAAGAAAATGTGTGCCCTTCAAATTTTAATCCATTCCAAGGACAAGAATAAGCTTTTGCTTTTGAAGGGTTCCAACAAAGGTGTAGGAATGACCCATACTCAAATTCTTATAACGTCGGTTGGAGGAATCACCCTAATTTTTCATGGAAGAATCAACAACATGCTCAACCTCAACAACCTTTCCAACCTTATCAAAGAGGTCCCCAATTTCAAGGGAAAACCTTAAATCAAGAGCAAGTCAAGAAACCTTCACTTAAAGACAATTTGAATGCTTTAATTCAAGTAAGCACTCAAAATCAAGAAATGAACAACAAGCGATTTGACTTTTTGGAAGCATCACTTAAGAAGGTGGAAACTCTAGTGGGTCAATTGGTTAATCAACTTCAAGCCAATCAAAAAGGGAAATTTCCAAACCAACCAGAGCAGGCCAAAGCAATCACTGTTCTAATAAGTGGTAAGGTACTTGACAACAAAATCAGTGATAATAACATTGTGTGAGCGGGGATTTTCGCACCCACTCCCGGTGGAATAGTTCTTGCGACTTCAGCACTGTTTAGGCTCGGGGCCTTAGAGAACACGGACCTAAGTTCGGAGAAAATGGAGTCGCCACCCGGACGGGCTGGGAAAAAAATAAAGGGGTGGATGACTCGATTCCTAAGGAATCCCCAACCCCTAATGGGTTCGGAAAGTTGGGTAAAGGTGAGAAATGGTCCAGCACCCGCACAATGCCCGGTTCATTTGAACCAGCTCCTTTACAGGTCTCAATATTATAAAATTCTTAAATATAATAACATTATCCATATTGCACACAATTATTAAAAGAAAGCATCAATATATTAAAATCAAAGCAATGTCCAAATAAAATAAAACAAATAAATGGACGCCCATCTGAGGATGGAAACATGTCCTTACATCACATGCCTAAATAGGACACCTACCGAAAGGTAGAAACATGCCCTTTACATAGGTTCTAAAACAGAAAAGCAAATTAAATTACATGATATTTAACTCATGAGGTACCCACCAAGTGGAAACATACCTCTTACAACTTTTGGAAATCTAAATTAATTAATAAAAGTAAATAATCATTCATCATAAATAAATCATTCATCAAAGGTATTAAATATCAATAAAAAAATAAACATCCATCCATGATAAATAAAATAAACCAAGCATTGAACTTACATAAATTATAGCATACAAAATAAATCAAAACAAAATCAAATATGGAATTGAATAAAGCAAATAAAAGTCCAATTATAGCTACTGTGACTTTTTATGGAATTAAAATAGATTAGGGTTTTAGGATTTAAAAGGTTGGTCAGACTCTTTGATTAACTAAATTAATATTTGAATGGTGAAATCATGAAACTAGGGTTTTAGACACTTTGAAATTATTTTGATTCATGGTTTTAAATGGTGATTCATTGTGTTAGGTTTCTAAGCTACTGTGTAAATTTAATCTATTTGTGGTTTTATGGTTTTTAATGTTTTAAAGGATCAGAGCTTAGAAAAATTAGGGTTTAAAGTTTTAAAGGGTTAGGGTTTACTATTTTAGGTTTAAAAGTTGATTTTTGGATTTTAGGATTTAGAATTAGAGTCTTGGGTAATGAATTTGAATTAGGGTTTAGAAAGACAATTTGATGATTTCATGAAGTTTTATGAATTTAAACAAACGGATTGAAGTTTTTATAAATAGAAAAGATGTTTTTTAAGGTTTTTTGAATGAAATAGAGCCTAGTTTAAAATTTTGAAAGAAACAGAATCAAATTTTGGTTTTGTTGAAAAAGATGTTTAATTAGAGTTTTAAGATTTTTAAGAAGAAAAAATAACAATTTTAAGTCTTTTTGGAAAATAAAGTAATGTTTTAGTGTTTTAAACTTTGGAAAAACTAAATTAAAGTTCTAAGGTTTTTGATTTGAAAAATAAAATTTCATAGATTATGCTACTGTGAAAAAATAAAACAAAAATTAGAATCTCATACCTCCTTTTGTTGATTCTCCAAAAATAATTCTTCTTGGATGAACAAGAACAAAGGCAATTGCTGCCTTTGAATTGCTTAAATCGTGTCCTTGCTGTTTCAGAAAAGAATTGAATTGAATTGCTCCTTTTTCCTTCCTTGATTTGGTTTCAAATTTTCAAGTCCCTTTTGGTTTTCGGTCCCTCTTTAAATTAATTGCCTTTGGTCCTTATTTATAGTGGTTTGATGTGATTTATTCCTAATTAGTTAAGGCAAGTAATATTAATAAAAAAAAAGAAACCGAAACCTAATTGAATTATGTTTCAAAAAATTTGCGTTGGAAAAATTGCGCTTCCGAAAAAATTGCCGCAGGAAAAAATGCATTGGCGAAAAAATTCTGTCGCAGGAAATTGCAGCAGGGGCTGGCTGTGGGCGTCGCCCACAGGATTTTCCTGCTGGTGAAATAGAAAATCTATTTTGCTCACAGGAAAATCCTGCGAGGGAAATAGAAAAGCTATTTCGCGGGCCCGCCCGATGATTTTTTCATTACCGATTTTTTCGACTCCGATTTTTATTTTTATTTTTATTTTGACTTTTATTTGTTTATTTTTATTTTTTATTAATAAAACATAGATAATAAAGTAAAAACTATTTAATTAAAAATATTTTGGACCAATTAGACAACAAAAATTATTTTGGACTAAATAAAACATATTGGACCGGATTGGGTCAAAAATTAAGGGTCTATAGTTTGCCCCCTGTTTGAATGATCTGAAACTTTAGTGAAAGAGAGTGAAAAGCAATAAGACTTAATTTTTGAGATGGCTGAGGTTTTGGGTTCTGGACCCGGTTTGAGTTCTGGACTCAATGATAAATTATAGGTTCTAGACCTAAGGAAAATTTGGGTTCTGGACCAGGTTCGAGTTCTGGACTCAAGGATAATTCTAGGTTCTAGACCTAAGAAAAATTTGGGTTCTAGACCCGGTTCGAGTTCTGGACTCAAGGATATTCTAGGTTCTAGACCTAAGGAAAATTTGGGTTCTGGACCCGGTTCCAGTTCTGGACTCAAGGATAATTCTAGGTTCTCGACCTAAGGAAAATTTGGGTTCTGGACTCGAGAGATTCGGATACTCGATCATAAACAAGATTCGGATACTCGATCCTAAATTAGCTTTGGATACTTGATCCTAAACTAGATTGGGATACTCGATCCTAACTGGATTTGACATTCGATCCTAACTGGATTTGGACACTCAATCCTAAATTGGCTTTGGATACTCGATCCTAAACTAGATTGGGATACTCGATCCTACCTGGATTCGGACACTCGACCCTAACTGGATTTGGATTGGGATACTCGATCCTAATTTTGCTTTAGATACTTGATCCTAAATTGGGTTTGGATACTCGATCCTAAATGGATTTGGATTCTTGATCCTAAATTGGATTGGGATACTCGATCCTAAATTGGCTTTGGATACTCGATCCTAAACCGGATTGGAATACTCGATCCTAACTGGATTTTGATACTCGATCCTAAATTGGATTCGGATACTTGATCCTAACTGGATTTGGATTCTCGATCCTAAATTGGATTCGATTTGGGTACTTGCACTCGAGATTGGGTACTTGGACCCGAGATTGGACACTTGGACCTAAGCTTGAATTGATTTGGGTGCTTGGAACCGAGAATGGGTGATTGGACCCTAGATTGGGTACTTGGACCCGAGCTTGAATTGATTTGGGTACTTAGACCCGAGAATGGGTGCTTGGACCTGAGATTGAGTTTGACTAACCTTTTATCATTTAAGCAATCTGACTGCTCCGGCTATTCTATGCATTGTGGTTTTTCACCCTCAAAATGGATCTTCATCCTTTGAGATCGGGTCTTCATCCTTGAAAATCAATCTTCAACTTTTGACATCGGGTCTTTGCCCTTAAAAAATGGATCTTCATCCTTTGAGATCGGGTCTTCACCCTTGCGAATGGATTTTCATCCTTGGAACATGGATCTTTATCCATTGGAGGTCGGGTCTTTACCCTGGCTTCAGCTCTTTTAGCTGAACTGATCTTCTGTCTTTTGCATCTTCATTCTTTTGAGAGTTCTTTTCATTCTTTTATTCTTCCTTTTTGTAAAAATTCAGCTATTTTTAATTGGACCTTATACCCTCCCCTTGCCCCCCTGTGTGGCAAAATATTTGTAAGTGAGTTTAAAAATACTTGATGTATAAAATCAAAAAATTGAAAAGGAGAAACATTGCCCCCTGTGTAGGCTCAAACCAAATATTTTATCCATGCAAGCTTTGATTGATGTTTTTGCTGTCTAGTTCTTCGCACGAGCACGTATTTCTTCTCTTTGTAAATTTACTGGAGCTTTCTCAAGCAATGGACTTTCCATGCCCCCCTGATTTGACATCTTCTTTTGATTCTTCACTTCACAGAGTGTTTGTTGTTCACTTTGACAAAGAATAGACAATACAAGACAAGAAAGTGCGATGTGATATGCTCATGTATGCATGATATGCATGAATAATACTTATAGTTGTTCCATTGACTCACAGATCGAGGCGATCAGCAGAAGTGTTCTCATTGGTTCCGTTTTGACGCTTGTTCAAGTCTTGCATGGGAATGCTCGAAAGTTTGTGCATTTGTGGCTCTCATCTTCAAGATGATGAAAACATGAGTGGTGGAGACCCCAGGCAGTAGAGTCAGGGATTCATCTATTTCAAACTATATTTCAGCATGTCAGTTGATAGCTTCTTCATGACCTTGCCAATAATCATTTCCTTTGCCCAATGTGTTATTCAAGGTTCAACATACTTCCCTTAACTTGAAGGCTTTGTATGACAAAACATTTTTTGAAATTTTTGAATTTTCATTTTGAAATCAAATGTTGGCTTTGCCAAATTAATGTCAATATACCTCAGGACTTGATTTTCCAATTTAAAATATCTATGATAACCCTAGTTACCGTACTAAACTCGAGAATTATTTCTATTTAAGCAAGAACTGTTGCACTTCAGATAGGCACATACACATTACTTGACCAAAGGTCTCATTTGAGTTTAAATATTGTCTATCTCATATGCATGCTTATCCAAACTATCTCCACTAATAGACTCTACCTACCAAGAGAGATCAACAGGTCTTTGATAGGCTTGAAACGAGGTCTATAAGGGACACAGGTTATAGTGAAGGCCATTTTGAGATTGGAGCTGATGTGACACAATGGACAAACCCTCACATTGCAAATTTCTTGTCGGAACTTTAGACAATTGGGAGCAATCTTGTTGGACTCCAAATTCCTTCTGTCTTCTTGGCATTAATCTGGATCTTGATTAGGACAGTCTTTGCCCTTGCAAAAAATTTAAGACCAAAATTCATTTCTTTTCTTCTTCTCCCTTTTCTTTCCTCTTTATTTTTCTTACTCTTCCCTTTCTTTGAGCATTTTATCATTTTGTCCTTCTTCCTTGTAGGACTATTAAGTACAAAATTTTCAAGAACTGAATAGTCTTTCTCCCTTTTTCTTTGAATTTTATCGAATCTTTAGTTGGGTTGGACCAATTCAAGTCAAAACGTCCTTATAAACCAAATGGAAGTCTTTTGTTGTCTTAGGTAAAAGAGAACTCAGTTGGCTTTTTGAACCATTTTGGGTTTTCTTTTTCTTTTTTTCTCTCTTTTTTTTTCTTTTCTTTTTCTTTTCTTTTTTTCCTTTTGTTTTGTTTTTTTGTTTTTTTTTTCTTCTCTCTTTTTTTTTGTTTGATTCTAGCTCTAAAAGAGTTGTCTTGTTTGTACCAACTTGGGCTTCCAATAATGGATAAGTGGAGTAACATAAATATTCTTTAATAAGGATAAATTATTTGTTACTCTGATGTTGATGTTGATATATTGGAGATATTAGGAAAACTTCAACTACCATTATGGTCTTGAAAACTTCAACTACCCTTATGATCTTGAAAACATCAACTACCCTTATGGTCTTGAGAACATCAACTACCCTTGTGGTCTTGAGAACTTCAACTATCTTCATGGTCTTGAAACTTCAACTATCCTCATGATTTTGACTAATCATTGCTTTCTTTGATCTTCTTGCCTATTCATCTTAGTGATCATACGATTTGTCAAAAGTATCATAACAGCTCAGGGTAAGTTGTTGAGGTTATATGCCAATGAAAGGAAAGCTAAAATTTTATGAAGGCTCAAAGGGACAACTAGGGATTGATATTTAATAAGGTGGATACTAGTTGTTGGCTAACCAAACAATGCCTAGATCATTTCTCTCTTAAATAAGTAGAGTTCAATTTCACCTCGAAAGCTTGTCAAAGCATGTTCTAAGACTGACTAGGACCTTGACAAAGGTAATTACGCAGGAGCCCTCTCTAAGTAAGCATACACAACTCAATGCTATAGCGCAATTCCCTCACCTAGTAAAGCCATTCAAGTCATGATGCATAAATATATTAATTCATGAATTATCAAGCTAGATTCCTCATTGGTTGAGCATCAAAATGAACAAAGACCAACAAAAATTTTGATGAAAGTAATTTATTCAAGCAACTTTAAATTTGAAAAAACAAGATTGTTCCAATTTAATATTAAAGAAAGTAAAATTAAGAAGCAATATTCAAGCTAAGGAAAGTTTGTTGCATTTAAGCTTCTTTTTGTTTCATATCTTCAATATCCCCATCTTGAAAGGATGATAAAACAAAATCTTCTTCCAATCCTTTTCCCACAATGAAGGTTGCCGGTGGAGGTACTCTTCCAAACTTAGGCAAAGGGTTGTTCTTGGTATTGGGCTTATCCGGCTCGGGTAGCTTACCACTGTCGATTAAATCTTGGATCTCATGCCTTAGACGGGCACATTTATCTATTTCATGCCCTCGCATTTGATGAAATTGACAGAAGGCCTCGGCATTGAAGTTTGGTGGCAATGGATTATGTAAAGGTCGAGGAGCTAACAGTTGTAACAACCCTTTCTTTTGCAGCTTGTCGAAAACACAAGACAAAGGCATCCCCAGATATGAGAATTATCTTTTATTCCCTTGACCGATTACATTAACATCAACTTCTTTTTGTGTGCTTTGATTGTTAGGCTGGTTGTTCCCTTTCTCATTCCTTCTTATTGAAAAGTGATTCTTCTACATTTCCCACTCTTCAATTTGGAGACTAGCTTGGAGAAAATCTTTGAAATCCCTTATAAGAGTGTGAGACATCCTTTCACGTAGATTGGGCAGGATGCCTCTCATAATCATCCTTATTTGATCAGATTAATTGGGCCTTTTCTTGAGCAAAGCAACCTTATTTCTCCATCTTTTCACATAGTCCACAAAATTCTCATTTGGCCTTTGCCTAATGGACTCCACTTCCATCAAGGTAACTTCCAACTCAATATTATATCCATATTGTTGGATGAAGGCTTTGTAAAGTAGATCCCAACTCTTTTGTGTTCCATCATCTAAAGTATTGAACCAATTTTGGACAACAGGGTCTAATGAGAGCATAAAGTACCTTAAGGTTTGAGCCTTAGTAGCTCGAGCAGACTGCATGGCAGTGATGTATTGCTTCACGTAAAGATGAGGATTTTCGGTGCCATTGTACTTTGCAAAGGATGGCATCTTGAACTTGTATGGAACGTCTTCATCTTGTTCAAATAGTTTATCAATCTCGGACATCTCTTCGGTTTTCAGCTTCTTCTCAAATTTCTTTTCTAAATCAGTAATCATCTTTTCAACATCGGATGTCTCGGTCTTTTCAATAGTTGCTTTCTCACCAACCTTTGGTTCTTTCTTATTCTCTTGAACATCTTGGTAGTATTGAGCCCAATCATCATCATCATCAATGATCACCTTTTCATCATTAAAAACCACTTCACTAACTTTGGTCTTCCCTTTGTCTTTTGATTTCTTAGTGCTAGCAGATGCCTCGGCATGGTTTTCTAAAATTGCAGCTAGTTGATTCTTTATGGTCTTGGCCATGGCCTCTTTTATTTCTTCCATTTTGGCATTGAGAGCTTCATCCACCATCCTTTGAATTTGTTTGGGCTCCATTGTTTTAGGTGAGAAAGTGATTGAGTTGTTGCTTGATACTTCATCTCTGGCGTAGGTCGGATTGTTGTAAGCTTTAGAACTATTGTAATCCAGGGTTGTGAGCCAGAGAGGATCAATGATATGAGATGCAAATGTATGCATGTATGCACAAACAATCAACAAATAAGGATAAATAAGACGTTCCTTCCAACCTTATAACATCCACACACGAATGGCGAGTCCCTTTTCCTAGGTATATGGTTAACAAAATACCAACATGGGGTATCTTGTTTTCGAATAATTCCCTCGGATGTTTCAACCAATAGTTATATTTTTGAAAATGAAAATCAATCCATGATAATTCCCATTAATTAGGTTTTAATCCATTCAACCAACTAAAGTAGCTTTTATGCTATGTTGGATTAAAACGAAATTAAGAGGTTTATTACAAATAGATTTCTCACTTGAAAAGAGTAACTAATGGTTCATGCCAAAAACAAGCCCATGGTTAATTTATTCTTAATGTAAACTAGGCCCACAATTGATTTTTGGTATTTCATAATTGACCTAAATATTTTTGCAAGCTCTTTGTAAAAAATGGTTTGGTGAAAATAGTTTTTTTCTAAGCCCATTGTAAAAGATTTTAGAAAAATGGATTTTGGGCTTAGTATTTGGGCCATGGGCCAAAGAATTTATTTATTTATTTTTTAGAAAAGTCTTATGTCCAAAGACCATCTTGAAAAATTTTGAAAATAGTTTTGGTCTTTTGGATTTTAAAGAAAATTTTATTTTGAGCTTACAATATACTTAGGTTATATTTGAAAAAGAACAAACCAAATAAGCCATGATTTAGACTAAGATAAACTAACCATAGTCAAACAACATACATTTGGGGTAAAACCTAAGGAAAGTAACTAGGCCAATTACATGAGCTTTAGTCTTTGGGTTCAAAGGCTTAGGTTCCCATAGCAAGTATATACCAAATGGTATGAGGCTATGAGTGGTTATGCCATGCTCGATCTCCATACCTTGAGTGAAAGTATGGTATCCCTTACATAACGTAACACGGGTAACATGGGCGTCCTAACTCACGCACACTGTTTAAATCATTTTTGTACTAGTTTTTAGTGTGATATTTATATGTTTTTAGTTAATGTTTTGATTGATTTTTGTTTTAAGTGTGTTTAAAGTGTTTGTTATAGGTTTAGGTGCAAAAACACCCATGGAAGATCAAAACAGTGCAAGAAAAGCATGAACCAAGCAAGACATGGCCAAGCCAAAACTAGCATGGCCGTGTCCCTCAAAGAATGAAGTTGGCAGAGCTTGACACGGCCAAGAGACACGGCCAAGCCACTGGCCGTGTCTCATCCAAGGAGCAAAACCAAAGAAACCAAGAAAAGAAGAGTAAAAATGAAGAAGCGGGAAGAGACACACTCAGTGACACGGCCAGAGATTGCCAATCCCAAACATATATGTTATTCAAAAACCACTTTTTAAAATCAAAATAGTCTTTTTCTTACATTTTACCTAGGTTGAGAATCTCAAACCTAGGCTCTGATACCAAAACAATTGTAACACCCCCACATCCAATACACACACACTACAAACACCCCAATGTAGTATACGTGCACTAAACATAGGAATGCTACGGATTTTCTTAACATTCCAAACATTTTAAACTTGATACAATACCCTTATCATTATATATTATAGAAAAGTAAATCATTTACTTATAAACAAAACATATTAGATATATATACATACATTTAAATATTACACAGCGGAAGATATAAAATAGGTACATATATGAAAACATTTGAATACATATTTACAATTATACATATATTTACATTATAAACAAAAACTTTTCAAAATATAAAGAAGTAGTACATGATTGGCAAATCTCCTCTGATCTTTAAGTCCCAATATCCACTCTTCAATGTCTACTCTCACTGGGTCTCGAAGAACTCTCAGGTTCAACTCTATTACCTGCGCGATTAAACACTATCGCGCTAAGCCAAGGGCTTAGTAAGATAATTCATGCTAATGTTATGCTTTAGTGCAATGCAATGTTTCATATATGTATTAACAAATCAACATCAATGATACACACTCAATCAATAAAGATCATATTCAACAGACAATATTCCGTGAATAGTCCGTTTCATCATTTAAGTAATATTAACATTTCATTACATTAGAACATCATTTATGATATACATAAAACCTAGACACCTATGGGCCCATCAAGTACTTAATACGATATTCAGAATTCAGAGTTACTGCTTTGGTTCATAAACACCATTATCAAGCCCGTAGGCAACATATACATATATATCTCTATCCATGGATAGCGTAACAGACCCGGTCTCTTGGATCATCAACTCATCTAATTCGAGAAGATCCTCAACCCGGCAAGACTGTTACAAATCAAATATCTCGTAATATCAATTATCATTGTGTAACAGACCCAGTCTCTTGGACCTCAATTCAATTCAATTTGAAGAGATCCTCAACCCGGAAAGACTGTTACCTTTCATTAAATAGGCATGCCTCCAAAAACCAGAACTCTGAAACTGAATATCATATTAAGCATATACTTATTTCATTATTCTCTTTATCAAACTCTTTCTCAATCTTCCTCATCAATTAGGCAAACATGCCATACATCATTCAATTATATCATCATAGCCAATCACAATGGCTTTACATCACATTTCACATCTCAATTCATATTTTGCATATAGCATCTCGACATACATTATCCATAACACACATTATCATTTACAAGATTCACATTACATATAACATACCATTGTTCAATCTCAACAATGCAATTAGGGCAAAGAACAATCTACATCATTCATATTTTTAAGATCTTCCACATCCATTTGATTAGGGCATTCTTTGTTTGAAGTATGATTAAAGTGTTTATGTTTAGATTTAGGTACCAAAATACCTTTGAAGAATCATTACAATACAATTAGAACAAAGAATAAAAACCCTAACCAACACATTTGAGGGACACGGGCAGCCCACTTGAGGGACACGGCCAAGCTTGTGGCCGTGTCACTCAACCTCAATTTGACAGTAGGCAACACGGGCAAGGGACACGGCCAAGCTTGTGGCCGTGTCTCCCAGCACCAACATCCAGTAGTGAACACAGGTAATAGACACGGCCGTGTCTCCCAAAAATCCTTCCAACACGCCCAAGTTTTCTTGGCTTGGCCGTGTCTCTCCTTGCTTTTGGCCGTGTCATTTGAAAACCAAACCCTAAATGTGTCCAACAATCTTCTAAATGCATTTTAACACATCATGCACAACACAAATTCATTCAAATGGGTACACTCAACAACATAAACACATATCTTACACAATCATCACAATAATCACTTTAATAACACATTAACATCACAATTAAACACAACCACTTCAAAACCCTAAAACCAACATCCTTCTCCATCTTCCAACACAACACCTATTTAAATTCTTAACTTAAAACCAAATTTACACTTGAATACACGACACAACTACATCCCATCATCAATTCAACAAACCCTAATAAATTTCAAATACTACTTCAAAGGAAAAGAAGAAATCAAGGAAAAGATCTTACCTCAAATGAAGAAATTTCACAAATCTTTAACCAAATCCTTTGATTGCTTCTTCAATTTGCTTCTAGCATCAAGAACACCTCTCTTTTCTTTTGGTTTTTGGAGAGCCGGCCACTTCTTGAAAGAAAGAAGGAAATGATGAAGACAAAAAGTCAAATTTTGCTTTTAATCTCCACCAAGTGATCTTATCCAAGCAATTACCAAAATGCCCTCAATCATATAACTAACTTTTTGTCTCATATAAGCCCTTATATGTAATTGCACATTCCACATAAAATATCCTCTTATATTGACTCTATATTTGACCAATTTATATGTTATATATATCATCATAAACACAACATATACCATTCTCTCTAAACCCTAATTCTTTTCCCCAAAACACATATACACAAGCATTCACTTTCCAATATCTTTTCTCTTGCAATTTAACACATATATTCAATCCAATATATCACTACAACAACAATAACAACAACATGAACAACTTAATTAAAAATTTTAGGCCATATATGAGAATATTACAATTCTCCCCCTCTAAAAAGAAAATTTCGTCCTCGAAATTACCTGATATTAACTCTGAAATAATTGAGGATATTGCTCTCGCATGATTTGTTCACTTTCCCAAGTTGCTTCTTCTTTTGCATGATTCTTCCATAGAACTTTCACCAGTGGCACACTCTTGTTTTTTAGCTCTTTCACATCATGTGCCAAGATAGCAACTGGTTCCTCTTCAAAAGTCAAATCAGGACTCACTTCGATAGATTCAATTGGCAACACATGAGATGGATCCGATCTGTATCTCCTCAACATAGAAACATGAAACACATTATGAATACGATCCAACTCAGGTGGCAGAGCAAGCCGATAAGCAACTGGCCCAACTCTCTCTAAAATTTCATACGGTCCAATGAATCGAGGACTCAATTTCCCTTTCCGACCAAACCTCAAAATCTTCTTCCAAGGAGACACTTTCAAAAATACCTTATCTCCAACATCAAACTCTATGTCTCTCCTCTTCAGATCTGCATAAGACTTCTGTCGGTCTGAAGCTGCTTTCAACCTGCCTCGAATCAACTTCACCTTCTCTTCAGTTTCTTGAATCAAATCAGGCCCAATTAACTTACCTTCCCCAAGTTCACTCCAACAAAGAGGTGTCCTACACCGTCTGCCATACAATGCTTCAAACGGTGCCATACCAATGCTAGATTGATGACAGTTATTATAAGCAAACTCCACAAGCGGTAGAAATCTGTCCCAACTTCCAGAGAAATCAATGACACAGCTTCTCAACATGTCCTCAATAATCTGTATCACCCTCTCTGACTGTCCATCCGTCTGTGGATGAAAAGCAGTACTGAAGTGTAATCAAGAACCCAAAGCACTATGCAAACTCTTCCAAAATCTTGAAGTAAACCGGGGATATCGATCAGACACTAAAGAAGTTGGAACACCATGCAACTTCACAATCTCATGGATATACAGCTCAGCCAATCTCTCCAAAGAGTAATCCATCCGAACCGGAAGGAAATGAGTTGTCTTAGTCAATCTATCCACAATCACCCATATAGCATCATGCTTCTTTTGTGTCAATGGCAACCCAGACACAAAGTCCATTGTCACTCTTTCCCACTTCCATTCTGGCACTGACAACGGTTGAAGCAACCCAGTTGGAACTTGATGCTCTGCTTTTACCTTCTGACAAGTGAGACATTTTGATACAAACTCAGCAATGTCTCTCTTCAACCCAATCCACCAGTAATGCTGTCCCAAATCATGATACATCTTAGTATTGCCCGGATGCATAGCAAACACTGACTGATGTGCTTCTTCTAAAATGATCCTTTTCAAATTAGCATCATCGGGTACACATAATTTGTTTTTAAACCAGAGACTTCCATCATTTCTCACAACAAAATCTACACTCTTTCCATTCTGGAAATCTGAAACAATCTTTCAAATTTTCTCATCCGCCAACTGAGCCTCTTTAATCTGATCCAACAAAACTAGTTTCAAATGCAACTGTGCCAACAATGCACCATCATTACAAGGTACAAAACTAGCATGTAATGCTCTCAACTCAACAAGCAACGAGAGCGAATAAATAGTCAAACCTGCTAAAGACTTCCGACTCAAGGCATCAGCAACAACATTTGCTTTACCTGGATGATAGTCAATCAAGCAGTCGTAGTCTTTAATCAATTCCAACCATCTCCTCTGTCGAAGATTGAGCTCTTTCTGAACCCCCAAATACTTCAAACTCTTGTGATCAGTGTAAATGAAACATTTCTCCCCAAACAAATAGTGTCGCCAAATCTTCAATGCAAACACAATGGCTGCCAATTCTAGATCATGGGTCGGATAATTAAGCTCATGCGGTTTCAACTGTCTAGATGCATAAGCTATAACTTTACCTTCCTGCATCAGCACATACCCCAAACCACTATGTGAAGCATCACTGTAAATCACATATGGTTTGTCTTCTACAGGTAAAGTAAGAACAGGCGCTTGAGTCAACATTTCTCTCAACTGCTCAAAACTAGCCTGACACTGATCTGTCCACAGAAATCTCACTCCCTTTCGAAGCAATCTGGTAAGTGGAGTAGCTATCAAAGAAAATCCTTTCACAAACCGTCGGTAATATCCTGCCAAACCCAGAAAACTTCTAACTTCAGTCACAAACTTGGGTGGACTCCAATTCAATATAGCTTCAACTTTGCTCGGATCAACTCTAATGCCTTCTGCTGAAACAATATGTCCGAGAAAAGTGACTTGATCCAACCAGAACTCACACTTCGACAATTTGGCAAACAACTGCTTCTCTCTCAAAATCTGCAACACAATCCGCAGATGCATATCATGTTCCTCTTCATTCCGCGAATACACCAGAATGTCATCGATGAAGACCACTACAAACTGATCCAGATAGGGCCTGAACACCCTATTCATCAAATCCATAAAAGCTGCAGGTGCATTCGTTAGACCAAAAGGCATAACTAGAAATTCATAATGCCCATACCTGGTCCGAAAGGCGGTCTTGGAAATGTCTTTAGCTTTAACTCTCAATTGATGGTACCCAGATCTCAAATCAATTTTAGAAAACACAGCTGCACCCTTCAATTGATCAAAGAGATCATCGATTCTAGGCAAAGGATATTTATTTTTAATAGTCACCTTGTTCAATTGCCTATAATCGATACACAACCTCATAGTACCATCTTTCTTTTTCACAAATAGCACAGGAGCTCCCCAAGGAGAAACACTGGGGCGAATAAATCCTTTGTCCAACAACTCCTGTAATTGCACTTTCAATTCCCTCAATTCTGCTGGTGCCATTCTATAAGGAGTAATAGAGATAGGAGTGGTACCAGGCAACAATTCAATACCGAACTCCACCTCTCTCTCAGGAGGTAACCCTGGCAACTCCTCTGGAAACACATCTGGGAACTCTGCAACTGTGGCAATACTATCAATGGGAGAACCCTTCACTCTAGTATCTACCACATGAGCAAGATAAGCATCACACCCTTTTCTAATCAATCTCCTAGCTGCAACAGCTGAAACAAATAAGGAGGCTAACTGTTCCTGCTCATTAGATACTATCACCTCTCTACCATCAGCAGTTCTCAAAGAAACAATTTTCCTTTTACAGTCTACCACAGCTCCATGCCTAGCTAGCCAGTCCATACCTAGGGTCACATCATATTCCTTAAATGGCATCTCAATCAAATCTCCAAGAAACTCTTCACCTTGCACCCTCACAACACTATCTCGGTGCACCTTGCTCACAATTACACTATGCCCTAAAGGATTTGTCACCAACACATCAAATCCTAGGGACTCAGCATGCATATCAGACACAGGCAAAACAGATGCACTAATATATGAATGTGTGGAACCCAGATCAATCAAAGCAAGTACTGAAGTATCAAATAAAGAAAAAGTACCAGCTATGACTGCCAATGCATCTGGCTGCCTCTGCATAACATACATCCTCTGGGAAGATCCAACCTCCTCTGGCCTACTCTCCCTGGATGTAGCACCTCCTCTAGCACTGAACCCAGATCTGCCTCCCCTGCTGCTACCTCTGCCTGCTCGACCTCCCCTCACACTAGGTCGAGAAGCTGCAATATCAACCGACATCTGTTCTTGCCTCTCAGGACAATCTCTAACAAAGTGATCAGGCGATCCACATCTGAAATAAACCCCTGCTACACCAGTCTTCCAGCAAGGACCACCATGTGGCCTACCACAATGGATACAGATGGGTAGGGTGGATCTCTGAATCATAGGGGTCGGAGCACTTGCCACTGAAGCTGCAGGTCTAAATCTCTGCCTCTGTAACTGCACTGACCTACCAGCTGACCTCTGACTTCTACTGACCCGAGGAGCAAAGCTTCCTTTACCTCTTTTAACAGAAGAAGACCCTGCCTCAAACTGGGGCCTTCTCACTCTGACCTCTTCCTCTGAAGCAGCTGCAATAACTTGAGCTCGCTCCACACTTCGAGCTGCTGCCACAAGCTGGGAAAAATCATGATATCTAGATCCAGCCACCAGACACATGATAGAGGGCCTCAATCCCTCCTCAAATCTCCTGCATCTATCTATCTCATCAATAATAATGCCCCCAGCATAATGGCTCAATCTAATAAACTCAACTTCATATTCAGTTACAGTCTTGCTGTCTTGCTTCAAGCTCAAAAACTCCATCTTCTTCATGTCCTTATACTCCCTCGGAGTATACTTCAATTCAAATTCTCTCAGAAAATCGGGATATGACAAGGTTGGTGGATCATCCATAGAATGGGGCACTGTCCTCCACCAGTCATAGGCGTCCTTCTGTAACAAAGATCTTGCATAGTCAAATTTCTCCTCTGAAGTGGCTTGCAACTGAACAAATACTCTCTGCACTCTGTCAAGCCACTATTCCGCTACAGCTGGATCAACCGTACCAAAGAAATCCTCTGCTCCATATTTCCTTAGTTTATCATAGTGCCTCACTGGTACCACAGGCTGAGGGGGTGGTGGTGGTTGCACTGGTGCTTGCCTCAAAGCTTCTACTACATGCCTAACCCAAGCTGGCGGAACCTCCTCCCCAGCTGGTCTCCCCGACACCGAAGCAGGTGCCTCCCCAGCACTAACAACCCTAACTCCATCATCAGGGACAATACTCTCAGCACTACCCTCAACTGACTGGCGTGAGTGAGAATCCATCACAACCTAACACTGCAAACACAGTAGAATACTTCTTATTAAAGATCAGAGATTGCCAATCCCAAACATATATGTTATTCAAAAACCACTTTTTAAAATCAAAATAGTCTTTTTCTTACATTTTACCTAGGTTGAGAATCTCAAACCTAGGCTCTGATACCAAAACAATTGTAACACCCCCACATCCAATACACACACACTACAAACACCCCAATGTAGTATACGTGCACTGAACATAGGAAAGCTACGGATTTTCTTAACATTCCAAACATTTTAAACTTGATACAATACCCTTATCATTATATATTATAGAAAAGTAAATCATTTACTTATAAACAAAACATATTAGATATATATACATACATTTAAATATTACACAGCAGAAGATATAAAATAGGTACATATATGAAAACATTTGAATACATATTTACAATTATACATATATTTACATTATAAACAAAAACTTTTCAAAATATAAAGAAGTAGTACATGATTGGCAAATCTCCTCTGATCTTTAAGTCCCAATATCCACTCTTCAATGTCTACTCTCACTGGGTCTCGAAGAACTCTCGGGTTCAACTCTATTACCTGCGCGATTAAACACTATCGCGCTAAGCCAAGGGCTTAGTAAGACAATTCATGCTAATGTTATGCTTTAGTGCAATGCAATGTTTCATATATGTATTAACAAATCAACATCAATGATACACACTCAATCAATAAAGATCATATTCAACAGACAATATTCCGTGAATAGTCCGTTTCATCATTTAAGTAATATTAACATTTCATTACATTAGAACATCATTTATGATATACATAAAACCTAGACACCTATGGGCCCATCAAGTACTTAATACGATATTCAGAATTCAGAGTTACTGCTTTGGTTCATAAACACCATTATCAAGCCCGTAGGCAACATATACATATATATCTCTATCCATGGATAGCGTAACAGACCCGGTCTCTTGGATCATCAACTCATCTAATTCGAGAAGATCCTCAACCCGGCAAGACTGTTACAAATCAAATATCTCGTAATATCAATTATCATTGTGTAACAGACCCAGTCTCTTGGACCTCAATTCAATTCAATTTGAAGAGATCCTCAACCCGGCAAGACTGTTACCTTTCATTAAATAGGCATGCCTCCAAAAACCAGAACTCTGAAACTGAATATCATATTAAGCATACACTTATTTCATTATTCTCTTTATCAAACTCTTTCTCAATCTTCCTCATCAATTAGGCAAACATGCCATACATCATTCAATTATATCATCATAGCCAATCACAATGGCTTTACATCACATTTCACATCTCAATTCATATTTTGCATATAGCATCTCGACATACATTATCCATAACACACATTATCATTTACAAGATTCACATTACATATAACATACCATTGTTCAATCTCAACAATGCAATTAGGGCAAAGAACAATCTACATCATTCATATTTTTAAGATCTTCCACATCCATTTGATTAGGGCATTCTTTGTTTGAAGTATGTTTAAAGTGTTTATGTTTAGATTTAGGTACCAAAATACCTTTGAAGAATCATTACAATACAATTAGAACAAAGAATAAAAACCCTAACCAACACATTTGAGGGACACGGGCAGCCCACTTGAGGGACACGGCCAAGCTTGTGGCCGTGTCACTCAACCTCAATTTGACAGTAGTCAACACGGGCAAGGGACACGGCCAAGCTTGTGGCCGTGTCTCCCAGCACCAACATCCAGTAGTGAACACAGGCAATAGACACGGCCGTGTCTCCCAAAAATCCTTCCAACACGCCCAAGTTTTCTTGGCTTGGCCGTGTCTCTCCTTGCTTTTGGCCGTGTCATTTGAAAACCAAACCCTAAATGTGCCCAACAATCTTCTAAATGCATTTTAACACATCATGCACAACACAAATTCATTCAAATGGGTACACTCAACAACATAAACACATATCTTACACAATCATCACAATAATCACTTTAATAACACATTAACATCACAATTAAACACAACCACTTCAAAACCCTAAAACCAACATCCTTCTCCATCTTCCAACACAACACCTATTTAAATTCTTAACTTAAAACCAAATTTACATTTGAATACACGACACAACTACATCCCATCATCAATTCAACAAACCCTAATAAATTTCAAATACTACTTCAAAGGAAAAGAAGAAATCAAGGAAAAGATCTTACCTCAAATGAAGAAATTTCACAAATCTTTAACCAAATCCTTTGATTTCTTCTTCAATTTGCTTCTAGCATCAAGAACACCTCTCTTTTCTTTTGGTTTTTGGAGAGCCGGCCACTTCTTGAAAGAAAGAAGGAAATGATGAAGACACAAAGTCAAATTTTGCTTTTAATCTCCACCAAGTGATCTTATCCAAGCAATTACCAAAATGCCCTCAATCATATAACTAACTTTTTGTCTCATATAAGCCCTTATATGTAATTGCACATTCCACATAAAATATCCTCTTATATTGACTCTATATTTGACCAATTTATATGTCATATATATCATCATAAACACAACATATACCATTCTCTCTAAACCCTAATTCTTTTCCCCAAAACACATATACACAAGCATTCACTTTCCAATATCTTTTCTCTTGCAATTTCACACATATATTCAATCCAATATATCACTACAACAACAATAACAACAACATCAACAACTTAATCAAAACTTTTAGGCCATATATGAGAATATTACAATTATGAACCACACTTCTTGGGGAAACAACCTTGGGGCGATCACCTTTGCTACACCTACCTTATATACTTGCGAGTGATGCTTTGTAGTAGTACTTAATTCGAGCGCAACAAGTTTTTGGCGCCGCTGTCGGGGATCAAACCCGGGTCGCCCGCGTGACACGCGACAATACTCACCACTATACTACAAGTTTTTGGCGCCGTTGCCGGGGAGGGTTGTCATAGTAGTAATAGTTTGATATTTTTTTATTTTATTTAATTGTTTGTTTGTTTTCTTTTAAATTGTTTGTTTGTTTTGTTTGAATTTTTGTTGTTGTTTATTTTCTTTAAGTTTCTAAGTCCCTTGTCTAAAGATGCAGTTTTCAAGGCACGGGGGAGTTTATGATAGGAACGATGATTCTGAAATGGCATGGCAATTAGCAGAATTGACAAATCAACTTAAGGTGCTAAATGCAAGAGGAAGAGCACCTATGCCACGCTAAGAGATATGTGCAGCATGTGGCAATGTAGGCCATAGTGCAAACACATGTTCCATGGGTTTCGCACGATACCAAGAATGGCAAGAGGAAGAATATGACTACCAAGGTTTCCAGCAAATGGGTAGAAATGACCCATATTCCAATCCTTATAATCCCAGCTAGGGAAGCCAACTAAAATTTTCTTGGGAAAATCAGCAGCACATTCCACCTCCAAAATTTTTTCAACCTTACCAAGGAGACTCTTACTCTCAAGCACAATATTCAAATCAAAATTACCTTAAGAAACCCACATTTGAAGATAGTTTGAATGCCTTCATTGAAACTAGCGCACAAAATCAAGATAAACTTAAGGAACCCACTTTGGAAGATAGTTTGAAAGGAGAAGAAGGAAAAGCAAAGGGGAATTAAAAGAACAAGGTTTGGTACTTTGCCATAAAAAGAATTTTATTTTTCTTACAAACTTTGGTTTATGGAATTTTTGATGTTGATGCTTAAATGTATTGATTGAGTTTAAATTAAATGTTTGAGTTATGTTCTTGGTTTCTTATGGCAATTGAGTTGTTTAAAATTAATTGAAACCAAATGTTTTGAGAAAATTTGGCAAGTTGATTTGGTAAGTTGTTTTGAACTTTAATTGGTTTGATTTGAGTTAAACATGCAAAAGTTGTCAAAGGGAAGTGTTTGAATCTTCACTTTATCATTAAAGAAGCCTTCATATTGATTTGAAAAAGAAAAATAAACTATCCCATGTATTTCATATGTTTGGGCCGAAATGGTTCCAAAATGGCAGTTTTCTGGACTCTTTTTGTGGCAGTTGTTTGAGGTAGCAAATGAATGAATTTTTCAACGAAATTTTACGTGTAATTAGTCAACATATGAAATAAGCTTTCTGTAAAATTTCAGCCAAAAATAAGATCATTTACTTGGTCAAATGCATGACTGAAGTGGACTGAAATTCTGACAAAAACCCAGATTTTACTATTCATTTGGTCATGCCATTTTCGTTGCCGATTTTTCATGCCGCGACACTATTCATTTGGTCAATTTGTGATCTTTTGAGGAATGCTTTGAAATGTTTGATATGTTTATTGTGGATATTAAATATGTGAAAAAGGATAATGGTTTGACTAAAGAATGTGGTGCGCGGCATAAATGGCAAAGCGCGACGGGAATTAAAATGATTTCTCGAGTCATTCTAAAATGAAGTTTGAGACTTAAATTGAATCGTCTTAACCTTTATGCTCTACTGGGTAGTGGGAGTGGTAGATAAGGGTATGGTGCACTATACTAAATTATGTAGTACTTCCACTTATTGTGTTTGATACACCCCGGCGGTTACCTTCGGGTATAGTATGTGGAGTGGAGATGTTGTGAAGTTGTGATTGGAATGCTCCAACGGTTACCTACGGGTATAGGCCGTAGAGAGGAATTGGTTACAACCAGGATGGTGAGGGCCATTCCTGTGATCTGATATCGGTGGTGAGGGCCACCTATGTTACAGTGGTGAGGGCCACTGCCTTATCGCTATGGTTCCCTATATGCCAGTAGAGCTTGAGCCAAAGTCCTGTGTTTCTTTTAAACTATGTAATGCAAAATGAGTTTGAATTATGGGTTTTACATTTGTTGGAAGCATATTTACACTGAATGGACAATAACTTCCATTGGTTTAATGTTGGTTGATTTTTGATTTAATTATTTCCTTTTAGTTCAAATGCTTTCATCTTTTACTTATATTTTCATCGGTAAGGTACCCACTGAGCGTCATTGCTCAGTGAGTTAAGTTTTCTTGACTCGTAGGTTCGGAGCAGTAGATTTCGGTGATTAGCATCGAGTAGCACAACACAGCGCAGCACCTCAGAGTAGCCTTTCATTTCCTATATTATAAGTTAGCCAGTTGTGGCATGTATATGTATATATTTATATATAAGATTGGGAAGTAGTATGTTATACTGTACGTTAGTAGTATGTAATAATAATAAACCTCTACTTTATTTTGTATTAGAAGTGTGAATTCTTCTTGCAGGTTGTAGTTGAGGTTATAAGGTGGATTCATTGGGAGTGTATTGAAACTGATTGTATTCGCATTGGTTTGTGTAAAAATGTTTTCAAAAATAAAAAAAAAACCAGTTTTGTCGACACTTGGGACCCAATTTCTAGGTGAACCGCTGGCAAAATTTCTGTAAAAATCGAGACTAAAATTTGACTAAGTAAAATTGGTAACAACATTAGGCTAGTGTGGCGCCTCTACTCGGCTTACACATGTAGGCCGAGAAGGGGTGTTACAATTTTGGTATCAGAGCTCCGGTTTAGCCGCTTCTGGGTAATCCAACATAGGAGGATGTACGTTTTATGTCAGGAGTGGCCATTACCGACGTAAAATGAGATATCCTATAATAAATAGGAGATAAAAAGTAGGCATCATTCAGGAAGGAAATATAGGAAAATAAATAAGGGTATGTTTGCATATATTTGATTAAGTGTTTTATCTTTATATATACATGCCACATAGGGTTTAATAGTGCTGCTGAGCTATGCTGTTTTTGACTGTGAGTTATGTGTTAGAATATAGATGTCGCGAGAGTCCTCTCAAAGAGCCGTTAGAGGAGGAAGTTGAATCTCGAGCGTCAAATATTGTAGAGACGCATGTATCTAAAACACCAGAGGCTGAGCAACCCTCAGCTGGATCTCCTCTTCCGAATGAGATGTTGCAACAGATGGCTGCAGCGCTGCGACAGATAGCGGGCGTTGCCCCGGCACCACCACCAGCGCCAACACCCATACCTGTACCTGCTGTAGGAGGGGAAAAGAAACCCCCCGATCGAAAAGATAAGAAAGTACGGGGCGAAGGAGTTTAGGGCCCGAAGGGATGATGATTCTTCTACAGCCGATTATTGGCTGGAAGGAACGGTACGAGCCTTAGATCAGTTACAATGTACTCCAGAGGAGCGAGTGGTATGTGCTACTTCCTTATTAGTGGAAGAAGCATATATATGGTGGGACACAGTTCAACAATGAGCTCCACTGGAACAGAGGACATGGTATTTCTTTGTAAATGAGTTCAAGAGGAAGTTTATATCGGAGGCATACTTAGATGCCAAGAAAAAGGAGTTTCTACACTTAAAGCAAGGTCGACTGACCGTTGCCGAATATGAGAGGGAATTTACTAGGCTGAGTAGGTATGCCAAGAAGACAATTGAAGACGAACATGATAGGTGTAAGCAATTCCAGGATGGTTTGAATAATGAGATTAGGATGCAATTAATTGCTGCTAATATCAAGGAATTTTCTGAGTTGGTCACTAGGGCTCTGGAAGTAAAGCAATGTCAGAAGGATGAGCAAAATAGGAGATAGAGGGTAAGACCAAGAAGGGATACCTAGAGTTATTCAGAAAATTTACAGCTATCGAGGAAATAGTTTAGAGAAGGTAGTTCCATGGGAGGAAATCAGACCAGGATATCTAGTCAAAGGTCAATTTGGGACAGCCTGAGTCAAGCTACCTTTGTAGCCAGTACTGGTGGGTCTGGAAGAGGACAAGGAAGAGGGCGTGGCCAAGGTGGAGGTAACTTTGCTCAGCCCAAAACTATCGGAGGAAGTGAAAACACCCATCCATGCTGTGTTCAATGTGGGCGTAGGCATTCAAGAAAATGTTGGGGCAAGGCCTGGGTATGTTTTATTTGTGGAGCGAAGGACCACTTTAAACGAGAATGCCCCTTAAGACAGCAAAATACACTAGATAATACCGAAGGATCTCGAGCCGTAGCTGGAAGGGGAAAGGGGCAGAGGTAGAGGACAAAGCTCTTCGCAAGTTCAATCCAAAACGATGGACATACCTGAAACTAGAGCTCCTACTAAGATGTATGCAATGAGGGCACATGAAGAAGAGGAAGCCCCGACGTCAAAGCAGGTCAGCTAATTATGTTTGGAATGCCGATTTATGCTTTAATAAACCCAGGTTCTTCACATTCATATATATATGCATGAAAAATGAAAAATTAAAGGATTTAGAAGTAGAACTTGAAACAAATGGAGTGTTAGTTACAAATCCTTTGGGTAGTGAGATGGTTACTAGGAAGGTAATAAAGGATTGTCCGGTAGAAGTACACGGACACACTTTCCTCGGTGATCTGTTTGAGTTGCCATTCCAGGAATTTAATGAAATACTTGGAATGGATGAACCGACCAAACATAAGGCATTAGTGGACTGCGAAAAAAAAAAAGAAAGAAAGACGGATCCCTAAGACTATGTGTAGATTATCGGCAGTTAAATAAGCTGATGATTAAGAATAAATACCCGCTACTCCGGATAGACGATTTATTTGATCAATTGAAAGGTGTGGGAGTTTTCTCAAAGATTGATCTGCGATCTGGCTATCATCAACTGAGGATTAAAGATGAAGATATACCAAAGACTGCATTCAGAACCCGATATGGACATTATGAGTTTATCGTAATGCCTTTTGGGCTCAAGAATGCACCTGCGGTATTCATGGATTTGATGAACAAGATTTTCCATCCTTATTTGGACCAGTTTGTCATGGTATTCATCGATGACATACTGGTTTACTCAAAGAATGCAAAGGATCATGACCGGCACTTGAGAATCGTGTTACAAACATTGAGGGAGAAGCAGTTATACGCCAAATTCAGCAAGTGTGAATTTTGGTTAGAAGAAGTGGCCTTTTTAGGACATATTGTATCGGCAGAAGGAATAAGAGTTGATTCTAAGAAGGTAGAAGCAGTATTGGATTTGAAAGAATGCTATTGGTGGCCAAGGATCAAGAGAGATGTGGTAGATTACGATGCGAAATGTTTAACCTGCCAACAAGTAAAGGTAGAACATCAACTACCTTCGGGACTTCTTCAACCTATTATGATTCCAACATGGAAATGGGATCGCATAACTATAGATTTTATGACGGGACTACCAATGACAAGAGACAAACATGATGCAATATGGGTGATAGTAGACCAGCTAACTAAGTCAGCTCAATTCTTACTAGTAAGGATGGACTACTCCCTGGATAAGTTAGCGGACTTGTACATTAAAGAGATTATACGACTTCATGGAGTTCCAACATCAATCATATCGAAAAAAGATCCATGCTTTACGTCAAAATTTTGGCAAAAGTTCCAAAAGGCTTTGGGAACTCGAACAGACTAGAGTACGTCATTTCATCCACAGATGGATGAACAGTCAGAGAGGATAATCCAGATCTTGGAAGATATGTTAAGAGCGTGCATATTAGAATTCAAAGGTAGCTGGGAGAAGTACTTAAGTTTAATGGAGTTCGCTTACAACAACAGCTACCAGTCCAGCATACAAATGGCTCCTTATGAAGCACTATAAGGACGAAAATGCAGGACTCCAATTTGCTGGACGGAATTAAGCGAAGCAAAGATCTTGGGCCCGGAGATAGTTAAGTAGACCGAGGAGAAAGTAGAAATTATCTGGGATCGGTTAAAAGCTGTGGCGGATAGACAAAAAAATCATACGCAGACCTGAAGAGAAGGGACATAGAATTCAATGTTGGTGATAAGGTATTTCTTAAGGGTTCACCATGGAAGAAAGTGCTAAGATTTAAACAAAAGGGTAAGCTAAGTTCAAGGTTATTGGGCCTTACAAAGTCATTGAACGTAAAGGTCCGGTAGCTTACCAATTGGCGTTACCACCCGAATTAAGTAAAATACATGATGTTTTCCACGTTTCAATGTTAAGGAGGTATCGTTCAGATCCAACCCATGTTATACAAGCTCAAGATATCGAGATTCAGCCCGACCTGACATACGAGGAAGAGCCGGTAGAAACCTTAGCACGGGAAATCAAAGAGTTGCGGAATAAGAAGATCCCATTAGTCAAAGTGCTATGGAGGAATCACAAAGTAGAAAAAGCTACATGAGAATGCAAAGAAACTGTGAGGAAGCAGTACCCATATTTATTTCAACCTGATGGGCTTCGAGACGAAGCCTAAATTAACGAGGGAGGAACTGTCACCTCCGTCACCGCATTTATGCATAGCAGCCACGTGCACAGTGAGAGAAGGGGAAAGGAGAAGATAATTCCTGACAACGGCCCCAGAGAAGGTTATAGGATCAATGGGACCTAATTGAAGAAAAATGCAAAGTTTTAGGGAGGTGACTGTAATTTTAAAAAGTCTTGGGGAGGTGAATGTAATTTCAAAAAGTTTTGGGGAGGTGACTATAATTTTTAAAATTTGTACTGGATGTTCTTAATAGTGCACATAACAGATTCCAAAAATGGAGAGTAGAGAAAAATCGGGTCGCAACGACGCATAACGGTTTTTCCAAAAAAGGCACGGTTTGGAAGATATAGGGGATTTTGACTATGGACATGTTGGTCATTATTAATTAAAATTTATACATGAATCTAAAGTAGGAAATAAACACACGAGTGTGTAAAGGATGTCGAGGGGTAGAATATGAAACAATCGTCAGTAGAAATGGAGCCCGGGCAAAACCCAAGCAAAGAAGGGACCCAAGGGGAATTTTGTAAAAAGTCGAGGGCTTATTGGTAAATTTTCAAAATGACTTAGAAACCTAAAATAGACCTTAAAAATAGAAAGTAGAGGTCGAGAGGATCAAAACCATATGTAGTTTGCCTCATGGAACTGTATAGTTTAAAAGTTACGACCGATTAATCGCCGGAGGGTATTTTAGTCTTTTCACACCCTAGGCCATAAAAATTTCAGCACAAGGAGGTTGAGGGGCCAAAATATGATTAAAAGAAAGTTCAAGGACTTGGGTTTTAAATAAATAAAATAAAGAGACATTTGGACCAATTAAAGGTGACCATTTAGCATTATAAAAAGAAGAAAAGAAAAAAATGTGGACAAATGGCCCTAAGGCATTTATCCAACCCAAAAGTGAGCATCATTTCCCTTATATATATATCATGGCATGACGAACAAATCTCTCTCTCTCACCCATTCCAAATTTTCGGCCACCATAGGAAGAACACCAAAGGATTTCCAATTTTTGTCAAGTTTGATTTTCAAGGTAAGTTTTAAGGTTTTCAAGTATGTAGAATTCAATTATAGTATCAATTTTAAGTATTTATATATCTATTGGAAGATTGGAAATTAGGGTTCTTATGGTGGATTTGGAAAATTTTAAGTAGTGATGATATTGATTAATTAAATGGAAGAATCAAAGTTTCTAAGGTTTAATAAGGCTAGATTAGGGTTTAGTTTGAAAAGAAATGGAGGATAGCTTATTGTTCTAAATTGCTAAGGGTTATGTTTAAGGTTGTATTCTTGAATTTCTTGAAGGAAAAACAAAGATTAAGAAAGGAGAAGAAGGAAAAGCAAAGGGGAATTAAAAGAACAAGGTTTGGTACTTTACCATAAAAGGAATTTTATTTTTCTTACAAACTTTGGTTTATGGAATTTTTGATGTTGATGCTTAAATGTATTGATTGAGTTTAAATTAAATGTTTGAGTTATGTTCTTGGTTTCTTATGGAAATTGAGTTGTTTAAAATTAATTGAAACCAAATGTTTTGAGAAAATTTGGCAAGTTGATTTGGTAAGTTGTTTTGAACTTTAATTGGTTTGATTTGAGTTAAACATGCAAAAGTTGTCAAAGGGAAGTATTTGAATCTTCACTTTATCATTAAAGAAGCCTTCATATTGATTTGAAAAAGAAAAATAAACTATCCCATGTATTTCATATGTTTGGGCCGAAATGGTTCCAAAATGGCAGTTTTCTGGACTCTTTTTGTGGCAGTTGTTTGAGGTAGCAAATGAATGAATTTTTCAACGAAATTTTACGTGTAATTAGTCAACATATGAAATAAGTTTTCTGTAAAATTTCAGCCAAAAATAAGATCATTTACTTGGTCAAATGCATGACTGAAGTGGACTGAAATTCTGACAAAAACCCAGATTTTACTATTCATTTGGTCATGCCATTTTCGTTGCCGATTTTTCATGCCGCGACACTATTCATTTTGTCAATTTGTGATCTTTTGAGGAATGCTTTGAAATGTTTGATATGTTTATTGTGGATGTTAAATATGTGAAAAAGGATAATGGTTTGACTAAAGAATGTGGTGCGCGGCGTAAATGGCAAAGCGCGACGAGAATTAAAATGATTTCTCGAGTCATTCTAAAATGAAGTTTGAGACTAAAATTGAATCGTCTTAACCTTTATGCTCTACTGGGTAGTGGGAGTAGTAGATAAGGGTATGGTGCACTATACTAACTTATGCAGTACTCCCACTTATTGTGTTTGATACACCCCGGCGGTTACCTTCGGGTATAGGCCGTGGAGTGGAGATGTTGTGAAATTGTGATTAGAATGCTCCAGCGGTTACCTACGGGTATAGGCGGTAGAGCGGAATTGGTTACAACCAGGATGGTGAGGGCCATTCCTGTGATCTGATATCGGTGGTGAGGGCCACCTATGTTACAGTGGTGAGGGCCACTGCCTTATCGCTATGGTTCCCTATATGCCAGTAGAGCTTGAGCCAAAGTCCTGTGTTTCTTTTAAACTACGTAATGCAAAATGAGTTTGAATTATGGCTTTTACATTTGTTGGAAGCATATTTACACTGAATGGACAATAACTTCCATTGGTTTAATGTTGGTTGATTTTTGATTTAATTATTTCCTTTTAGTTCAAATGCTTTCATGTTTTACTTATATTTTCATCGGTAAAGTACACACTGAGTGTCATTGCTCAACGAGTTAAGTTTTCTTGACTCGTAGGTTCGGAGCAGTAGATTTTGGTGATTAGCATCAAGTAGCACAACACAGCGCGGCACCTCAGAGTAGCCTTTCATTTCCTTTATTATGAGTTAGCGAGTTGTGGCATGTATATGTATATATTTATATATAAGATTGGGAAGTACTATGTTATACTGTACGTTAGTAGTATGTAATAATAATAAACCTCTACTTTATTTTGTATTAGAAGTGTGAATTCTTCTTGCAGGTTGTAGTTGAGGTTATAAGGTGGATTCATTGGAAGTGTATTGAAACTGATTGTATTCGCATTGGTTTGTGTAAAAATGTTTTTAAAAATTAGAAAAAAACCAGTTTTGTCGACACTTGGGACCCAATTTCTAGGCGAACCTCTGGCAAAATTTCTATAAAAACCGTGACTAAAATTTGACTAAGTAAAATTGGTAACAACATTAGGCTAGTGTGGCGCCTCTACTCGGCTTACACATGTAGGCCGGGAAGGGGTGTTACATGTGGGGTATTTGTTTAGATCATTTTTGTCCTAGTTTTTAGTGTGACTTTTATATGTTTTTAGTTAATGTTTTGATTGATTTTTGTTTTAAGTGTGTTTAAAGTGTTTGTTTTAGGTTTAGGTGCAAAAACACCCTTGGAAGATCAAAACAGTGCAAGAAAAGCATGAACCAAGCAAGACATGGCCAAGCCAAAACTAGCTTGGCCGTGTCCCTCAAAGAACAAAGTTGGCAGAGCTTGACACGGCCAAGAGATACGGCCAAGCCACTGGCTGTGTCTCATCCAAGGAGCAAAACCAAAGAAACCAAGAAAAGAAGAGCAAAAATGAAGAAGCAGGAAGAGACACACTCAGTGACACTGCCAAACCCCTGGCCGTGTAACATGACACGGCCAGCAAGCTTGGCCGTGTCCCATTTCATGCCAAAGAACAAGGGAACAAGCAAAGAAGGAAAGAAAAGAGATAGTAGTGGACACACCCATATGATACGGCCACAAGCTTGGTCGTGTCACCCCTTGAGACCAAATAAAAGAAAGAAAAGAAAGAAGAAAGAAAGGAAGCAGTGAAGAACACGGCCAGATGACTTGGCCGTGACCCAAAGGAAAACAAAAGACACGACCAAGCTACTCTTTGCTTGGCCGTGTCACACCTAAAATAATTGATTTCTTTTGCACGAAGTGGGGGACAAAGTGGGAGACAATGCCTTGTGCTTGCCAAAAGAAATACTAAACAAAGAAAAAGTGGGGAACAAAGTGAAGTGGTGTGAGTTGGAAGGCATGGGTGTGTATTTTGAATGAATAAAAAAGAGAAGAAGAGGGAAATTGGAGGGGAGTTCTTGAGTTTTGGTTTTTCTTGCAGCCAATTTCTGCTACACGTTTGGGAGAGGGAGAGAGTGACACTCTCCCTTGTCCCTTCATCTTCATCTCCATTTCCATTCTCTCCACCTTCTCTATCTTCAATTGATAAGATCTTTGAGGTTCTTTGGGATAAATTAGGTTAAACAAGCTCTTGAAGGTTGAAGAAGCTTCATTGAAGGGTTTGGTGACTTGAGAAAGCTCCATTCCATCTTCCAAAGGCATAATCAATTGAAGGTTTGGTGATTTGAGAAAGCTCCATTCCATATTGTAAAGGGGAATCAACCATTAAAGAGGGCTTGAGTTCTTCATCATACATCAAGTGGAGCTAGGAGGAAGACTAGCAATCCTACTCTTGGCATCTTCACAAGGGGTTTTTCTATTCTCTCTTTTAATTCATTTCTTATTGTTGTTATATTAAGAGATTGATATTGCAATGGACAATTTGTATTTGTTTTATATTGAGTTGAATGTTTGTTCTAAATTGATGATGTTGAGCTAAATAACCATGCCTAGGGTTTGTAGCATATTTAGTTGAATGCTTTGATTTGATATTTTCATTGATGTACCTTTTTGTTGGTTGATTGTATTGCATTAAATGCTAGGTTTATAGATTAGCTACCTATTGATCTTTGAATATTGGATGACGGACCGAGAGGTGAAATTCGATATCGGAACTATATAATCGACCACCCTATGAATGAATTAGAAATATAAGTTCTAGAGTTTCATTAATTTGATAATGTGAAATAATTGGTTATTGCTAATTCATGAATGTGAGAACTAATGGATTGGTAATTGACTAATTAACCTTAAGGAACAAATTAATTACAAGGTTATGTTAATGGATAATTGAGAATTGAGCTTTGATTGAATGGACCTATAACCCTAGGCACCTTCCCAAGAATCAATTTGATCTTTTACACCCATCACACACCAACCGTACGCGCGATAATTTTAGGTTTAAATTATTCTTGCACCATCCCGACAAAACAAACTCTCGCATTTAAATAACTTGTTAATCAAGCTATTACGAACCACACCTTCTTAGGGAAACGACCTTGGGGCGATCACCTTTGCTACAGCTACCTCGTATACTTGTGAGTGATTCTTTGTAGTAGTACTTAATTTGAGCGCAACACACACGATTCAATCTAATATGATGTAATGGATAATATCATTATAAGAAAAAATAGTATAATATAAAGACCAACGGAATCAACTTCTCTTATCCCCAGTTGAGTCGCCACTGTGAGTGGGGATTTTCGCCCCCACTCCCGGTGGAATGGTTCTTGCGACTTCGGCACTATTTAGGCTCGGGGCCTTAGAGAATACGGACCTAAGTCCGGAGAAAATGGAGTCTCCACCCGGACGAGCCGGGAAAAAAAAAGGGGTGGATGACTCGATTCCTAAGGAATCCCCAACCCCTAATGGGTTCAGAAAGTTGGGTACGTGTGGGGAAGGTGAGAAATGGCCCAGCACCCCCACAACGCCCGGTTCATTAGAACCGGTCTCCTTTACAGGTCTTAATATTATAAAATTCTTAAATATAATAACATTATCCATATTGCCCACAATTATTAAAAGAAAGCATCAATATATTAAAATCAAAGCAATGTCCAAATAAAACAAAACAAATAAATGGACACCCATCCGAGGATTGAAACATGTCCTTACATCACATGCCTAAATAGGACAGCTACCGAAAGGTAGAAACATGCCCTTTACATAGGTTCTAAAACAGAAAAGCAAATTAAATTACATGATATTTAACTCATGAGGTGCCCACCAAGTGGAAACATACCTCTTACAACTTTTGGAAATCTAAATTAATTGATAAAAGTAAATAATCATTCATCATAAATAAATCATTCATCAAAGGTATTAAATATCAATAAAAAATAAACATCCATCCATGATAATAAAATAAACCAAGCATTGAACTTACATAAATTAAAGCATATAAAATAAATCAAAACAAAATCAAATATGGAATTGAATAAGCAAATAAAAGTCCAATTATAGCTACTGTGACTTTTTATGGAATTAAAATAGATTAGGGTTTTAGGATTTAAAAGGTTGGTAAGACTCTTTGATTAACTAAATTAATATTTGAATAGTGAAATCATGAAACTAGGGTTTTAGACACTTTGAAATTATTTTGATTCATGGTTTTAAATGGTGATTCATTGTGTTAGGTTTCTAAGCTACTGTGTAAATTTAATCTATTTGTGATTTTATGGTTTTTAATGTTTTAAAGGATCAGAGCTTAGAAAAATTAGGGTTTAAAGTTTTAAAGGGTTAGGGTTTACTATTTTAGGTTTAAAAGTTGAAATTTGGATTTTAGGATTTAGAATTAGGGTCTGGGGTAATGAATTTGAATTAGGGTTTAGAAAAACAATTTGATGATTGCATGAAGTTTTATGAATTTAAACAAACGGATTGAAGTTTTTATAAATAGAAAAGATGTTTTTTAAGGTTTTTTGAATGAAATAGAACCTACTTTAAAATTTTGAAAGAAATAGAATCAAATTTTGGTTTTGTTGAAAAAGATGTTTAATTAGAGTTTTAAGATTTTTAAGAAGAAAAAATAACAATTTTAAGTCTTTTTGGAAAATAAAGTAACGTTTTAGTGTTTTAAACTTGGGAAAAACTAAATTAAAGTTCTAAGGTTTTTGATTTAAAAAATAAAATTTCATAGATTATGCTACTGTGAAAAAATAAAACAAAAATTAGAATCTCATACCTCCTTTTGTTGATTCTCCAAAAATAATTCTTCTTGGATGAACAAGAACAAAGACAATTTCTGCCTTTGAATTGCTTAAATAGTGTCCCTGCTGTTCCAGAAAAAAATTGAATTGAATTTCTCCTTTTCCTTCCTTGATTTGGTTTCAAATTTTCAAGTCCCTGTTGGTTTTCAGTCCCTCTTTAAATTAATTGCCTTTGGTCCTTATTTATAGTGGTTTGATGTGGTTTATTCCTAATTAGTTAAGACAAATAATATTAATAAAAAAAGAAACCAAAACCTAATTGAATTAGGTTTTGAAAAATTTACGTCAGAAAAATTACGCTGCCGAAAAAAATTACAACAGGAAAAAATGCGCTGGTAAAAAAATTCTGCCACAGGAAATTGCAGCAGGGGCTGGCTGTGGGAGTCCCCTGCAGGAAATTCCTGCGGGAGACCATTTTGCCCGCAGGATTTTCCTGTAGGCAAAATAGAAAATTTATTTCGCTCGCAGGAAAATCCTGCGAGCGAAATAGAAAAGCTATTTCGCCCGTAGGAAATTCCTGCGGGCGAAATGCCCACGGGGCTGCACGATAATTTTTTCGTCGCCGATTTTTTCGACTCCGATTTTTATTTTTATTTTTATTTTTTGACTTTTATTTATTTATTTTTATTTTTTATTAATAAAAATTAGATAATAAAGCAAAAACTATTTAATTAAAATTATTTTGGACCAATTAGACAACAAAAATCATTTTGGACTAAATAAAACATATTGGACCGGATTGGGTCAAAAATTAAGGGTCTACACATTGATAATTCTTTGGATGCAGGTACAATGCAAGAGAATGGCGAGGAAATGAGAGAAGGCAAAGCTCAACCAAATGAGCCTAAAGAGGATAATTAGGAGGCATCTGTTGCACCAAAGCTACACAAATCTCCAAATCCATACAGACCGCCAATCCCTTTTCCCAGCAAGTTAAAAAATGAAAAGCATGATAAGCAATTTTTTGAAATTTATAACATGCTTTCGAAGGTAAGTATTAACCTACCCTTACTCGAGGTGATAAAAAATATGCCATCTTATGCCAAATTCTTTAAAGAGCTAAACACTAAGAAGAAAAGGTATGAGTTGAATGAGAAGGTGATAGTCTCGGAAGTAACAAGTGTTGTTTTATAATATAAGTTACCTCCTAAGCTAAAAGATCCTAGGAGCTTTATAGTTAGAATCTCTATAGGGAATGCGAAAGAGGCCATTGGCATGTGTGATCTTGGAGCTAGTATTAATTTGATGTCATACTCAGTTTACTCAAAACTAGAGCTAGGGAAACTCAAACCAACTAAAATGGTTTTGCAACTTGCGGATAGAACTCTTTGATACCCTAAGGGAATCGTAGAAGATGTTCTAGTTAAGGTAGGTGGTTTGATTGTATCCGTTGATTTCATTGTCTTAGACATGGGGAGAGAAATCCCAAGGGATTTTGAGCATACAATTTTGTTAGGGAGGCCTTTTATGGCCACAACTAACACTTTAATTGATGTTAACAATGGAAAATTGACTATGACTATTTTGGGACAAACTGTAGAATTTTTAATTTTTAACACTTCCCCTATTCCCACTACTGCTTTAAATGAAGACTGTTCTTTCATTGATTTTACTGATAATGCAGTTAAAGAAGTTTTCTTACAAGATAATGGTGAAGACAAGCTAGAAAGGGCTCTAAAATTACAGGAAGAAGTCGAGGATTCAAACGAGGAGAGTAAAGAAGGCAATTCCATGTTAGGCAATGAGAGTGTTGAGGAGGAATTTGAAGTTGAAGAAGAGGAAATTCAACTACAAGGGGTTGAACTTAAAGAACTCCCCAAGCATTTAAAATATATTTTTCTTGGGGAGAATAACTCTCAACCAGTGATAATTTTTGCTACCCTTACTAGTGAGAAAGAAGATAAGCTTGTAAAACTGTTGAAAAAATTCAAGAAAGCTATAAGTTGGGAGTTGAGTGATATTAAAGGTATTAGTCCCTCTATGTGCATGAATAAGATAGTTCTAGAGGAAGGAGCTAAACCAGTGAGAGAGTCTCAAAGGAGGCTAAATCCTAATATGAGCAAAGTTGTCAAAAAGGAGGTCCTTAAACTACTTGATGAAGGGTAATTTACCCTATCGCTTATAGTGAATGGGTTAGTCCCATTCATGTTGTGCCTAAGAAAGCAGGTTTGACAGTGGTCCAGAATGAGAAAGGAGAGTTGGTACCCACACAAACACAAACTGGGTGACGAATGTTCATAGATTATAGAAAATTAAATAATGTCACCAAGAAAGATCATTTTCCTTTGCCATTTATTGATCAAATGCTTGATAGGTTATCTGGACATGCTTTTTACTATTTTTTTTATGGTCTTTCAGGTTACTACCAAGTCCCAATAGCGCCAGAAGATCAACCAAAGACAATCTTTACGTGTCCCTTTGGGACATTTGCCTTCAGGAGGATGCCATTCGAACTATGCAATGCACCAGGTACATTTTAAAGATGTATGCTTTCAATTTTTTCTGATATGCTGGACAAATGCATTGAGGTATTTATGGATGACTTCTTTGTTTTTGGTATTTGTTTTGATGATTGTTTGTAAAAATTGACTCTCGTGCTTGAAAGATGTATTGAATGTAATCTTACCTAGAGTTGGGAAAAGAGTCATTTCATGGTTGATCATGGGATTGTTTTGGGTCATGTCTTTTATCACAAAGGGATTGAGGTAGACAAGGCTAAGGTTGAATTAATCATGAATCTACCTCCACCCACATCTATTAAGAGGATGTGAGAGGGGATTTTTGCCCCCTCTCCTAGTAGAATGGTTCTTGCGACTTCGGCACTGTTTAGGCTCGGGGTCTTAGAGAACATGAACCTAAGCCCATAGAAAATGGAGTCGTCGCCCGGACGAGCCAGGAAAAAGAAAGGGGTGGATGACTCGATTCCTAAGGAATCTCCAACCCCCTAATTGGTTCAAAAAGTTGGGTACATGTGGGGAAGGTGAGAAATGGCCCAGCACCCCCACAACGCCCGGTTCATTGGAACCAGCCTCCTTTTTAGGTCTTAATATTATAAAATTCTTAAATTTAATAATAATATCCATATTACATGCAACAATTAAAATAAAGCATCATTATATTAAAATCAAAGCAATGTCCAAACAAAGCAAATAAATGGACACCCATTTAAGGATGGAAACATGTCCTTACATCATCCATGTCTAAACTAGATAGGACACCCATCGAAAGATGGAAACATGTCCTTTACATTGATCTAAAATATAAAAGCGATTTAAATTACATGAAATTTAACTAATGAGGTACCCACAAAGTGGAAGCATACCTCTTACAATTTTAATACTAAAAAAAACAAATAATCACAACAAAGAAAACATCCATCCATGATGAATTCAAAAAATCAAGCATTGAAATTAAATAAATCAACCATCAAAGCATATAATAAACTACATAATTAAATCTAAAATTAAATAAAGCAAGTAAAGATATAAATTAGGGTTTACTGTTTCTATTTAAAGTTTTTTAATTAACATTTAGGGTTTTGGGATTTTAGTATTATTATTGTTATTTTTTTAGGCTACTGTAATGATTTTGGAAATTGGAATGAATTAGGGTTTTATAAGTTTAAGAAATTAGTAAGGTTCTTTGATTGATCAAATTAGGGTTTAAGGGTAACTTCATGAAATTAGGGTTTTGGAATCTTAAGACATTATAGTTTATAATTCTTGGTTACTGGATTGTGATTTTAGGTTTACTGTATAGAGTTTTAGGGTTTAGATTAATTTGTCATAAGATTTTAAGGTTTTAAGGATTAGGGTTTAGGAAAACTAGGGTTTACCGTATTAGTTTTGAGAGAATTAGAGTTTTTTGATATTTTAGAAAGCATATTTGATTTTAAGATTTAAGGAAACGGTTTAGAGTTTTATAAAAATATTTAAGATTTTTAGAAAACATGAAGAAGATTAGAGTTTGGAGATTTAAGAAAACATTCGGAAATTTTGGACAAAAAGTTATGGTTTAGATGAAAATAATTCGGAAAACAATTTAGGGTTTTAAAACTTTTGGAAGTAGAAGAATAATTTTAGGGTCTTTAGGATTTTTGGAAACAGAAGAGTTTGTGAAGTTTTTGGAAACAGAAGAGTAGTTTAGGGTTTTTTGTCACCGATTTTTATTTTTGTTTATTTTTATTTTTATTTTTATTTTTTATTTATTTATTTTTTATTATAAAAAATTATAAATAATAAATACTAAAATAAATATTATTTAATTAAAATATCACAAAAATTATTTGGACTATATAAAAAATATCGGACCAGACTAGGTCCAAAATTAAGGGTGTACAGTTTGCCCCTTGCTTGAATGATCTGAGACTTCAGTAAAAGAGAGTGAAAAACAATAAGATTTAATTTTTCTGAGATGGTTGAGGTTTTGGGTTCTGGACTCGTGCTAAGTTCTGGACTTAAGGAAGACTTTAGGTTCTGGACCTAAGGGTAGTTTAGGTTCTGGACCTGAGCTAAGTTCTGGACTTAAAAGAGATTTTAGGTTCTGGACCTAAGCGTAATTTGGGTACTGGACCCGAGCTAAGTTCTGGACTTAAAAAAAAAATTAGGTTCTGGACCTAAGGATAATTTGGATTCTGGACCCAAGCTAAGTTCTGGACTTAAGAGGAATTTTAGGTCTGGACCTAAGGATAATTTGGGTTCTTGACCCTAACTAAGAGAAATTTATTGTCTGCAAAAAATAATTATAGTCAGTAGTATACTAAAGGAATTTGCAAAAAATTTAGCTAATTTTTACCATGTACATGCATATATGCCACCTGCGTGTAAAAATATTTTAAAAGTACAAAAATTTTTATATACACACAAGTATTTGAATGATTAAATCTAATAATTGAGTTTCCTATTTATTTACTGTGTAGTCAGTGTTCATGCACTATTTACTATTCGTAAATAGTAACCTACTATTTATAAATAGTATCTTACTATTTTATAAATAGTAACCTACTATTCATGAATAGTGGAATTTACTTTTTGGATTTTGTTTTTTCCTTTGCCGTTCCTCTATATAAATGACCGATTTCTTCATTTCATTCATAGCAAACTTCATCTCATCTATTAGCCTTTCAAGTTTAGCATACAATTTTGAAAAAAAAATGCATGCTTCAAGATCAGGAACTCATTCTAATGCTGAGTTATTGGAATTCATTCAGCGCATGAAGATAGAAATATAGGTCTACTAGCCGGAATGTCGCTTCATCATAGTTCAAATCAAAAGAGCAAGGTAATTATTTATTTTAACAGCAAATTATTTTGTTTTTGTTGTTTTTTCTTCTCTTTTTTATATATATTTTCTTTTTTCTTTTTTTTTCTTTTTTTTTTCTTTTCTCTCTTTCTTTTCTTTTTTTTTTCTTTTTTTTTCTATTTTCTAGGAAATTTAGGAAAAATATATTAATTTAAGAATTTAAGTAGATAGAATATAAACTAATTTAGCCTAAAAATCGGTGGTATTGATATAATGATATACTTATCTCGTGTTGACTTATCTAGCTCCATGTTAACGTGATCGTTGCGTTATTCGGGCGGAGACTGTATCTATAAATCCCGACAATGGTATGATGTAGCACCTTCTCGAGTAAGGCAGATTATCCGAGATTGCAATTTTGAGGGCTTCATCTTACAATTACCATCCGAGGAGTATCCGATAGACCAGAGTGTGATCCTGGCGCTTGCAGAGTGATGGTTGGACACAACTCATACTTTTCACTTGCCCATTGGAGAGATGACAATTGGTCCGGTTGACTTTGCTGCTATAATCGGCATTCGGTATGATGGTCTTCTGGTTCCTCTTACCAATGATATTCTGACGTTTGAAGAAATTCAACAATTAATTGGTATGGAACCATCATTTAAAGGGCCTTTAAGATAAAAATTAAGCCAATTCGTAGTTATTGGATGAACTACGAAGGACGAGTTCACAGAGACACAACCCAACAGTATGCTTGAGGATTTTTATTCTATTTGCTCGGGTCGACCGTTTTAGGAAGCACCAAATCTGCCATCCATTTGTGAGTGTTGAGGGCCCTTACTTATATGAGGATAGTACCGCTTTACGGTGAAGCTGGTCTTGCCTGTCTTTACCATGGTCTTGACAAAATTTGTAGAAATAAGAAGTCCTTTGTTGGCTTTATGGTGATTGTCGAGGTACTCTTCTTCCACTAATGTGAATTCTATCTTTATTCTTGCATGGATTTGATTTTTATTATTGTTATAGGTATGGGCATATGAGCACAATCTTGTGAGGGTGCCTGGCATTTCCCAAGAGAGAATTGGGTATCGAAGATTAAATTTATGACTGTCAGATTGAGTAGAAGTTCCCGGCTCTCACCATGTGCATACCCAACGCTTTGTCTTGAGCTACTTAACCTGGGACCAAGTAAAATAGCATTAGTATACTTTAACATTAATATATGAAAGTTTACTTACCTTATGTCATTTTTGTAGGTCAATTTGGGCTGGTGAAACGAAGAAGGGCGGACGAGCTGGACTTCCTCCATGAATGACGCACTGCCTTTTCAACATACTCGCCGAGTCATCGTCGGCCCTGTGTCCAGTGGCTGGTTTCTCGGAGAGAGAGTATATGAGTGGTTTCTTGGTCCCGAGCAGTGGAGGATTCCGATGCATTGTCCAGAGTATACCTTGAATATCACATCAATGCCAGAGGATGCATGGTGGTTGGCTCGGCACGGTTATGATGTTGAAACCTTTCTCTATCCACCAGGTGCATCCTATGCTCAGTTTATTCCAATAGGACTCTTAAACTTTGATATATCTCCCCATGGTTTTCGGGAAATTTCTAAAGAAAATGAGGATAGAGATGAAGAGGAACATCATGAAGAGGGAGGAGGGTTTGTTCCACATCTCGGGGCAGGCACTTCTCAGGTAAACTTTAGCCATTTTTCCATTGCAATCGCTTCTTAACTTATTTTAACTTTTTTAATGATTGTTGCAGGCTGTTGGCTCATTTGATCATGAGGTTGGATATTCTTTTACTGCTCCTTCATTTGCTCATTCTAGTCCACCAGATATGCCATCTCATCCATAGGGCGTTGACATGAATTACCTGGTAGATTTTCTTGTTCTATGATAATTTAGGCTATATGTATGCATGATTATGTATGCTCTTAATCTTTTCCTTTCTGGCTCACAGCGGATGCTTGAAGAACAAAACAAGAAACTTGAAGAAGAGTTAGCCGCTAGTCGTCAATAGGTTTCCCATTTTGAAAATTTGTACCGTCAATCATAGCAAAATTTTTGAGACTTTCAATTTTAGGGGATGAGAGATCCTAGTGCTTCTTCATCTAGAGGCCCTCAAACTGATAACCATGAGATCTTTTCATCTACTTCTGATGAAGACTATTACAGATCGAAACTCCAAGGTAATAGAGATTTCGGTGCTCCTACTTTGGGCGGACTCGGGACGGGTGATTTGCCTCCTCCTCCAACAGGCGATGATTTTTTCAGAGCTTTATTTGATGATCTACCACCTCCTTCTTAGTGATGTATAAATATTGTGTCAATTGAGGAAACATTGTAAAATAAGTATAAAAATAATAATGATAATGTATAATTTTTACTTTACTACAACTTTTTTTTTATCATCATTATTATTGCGCTACAATTTTCCTTTTCACATTCACAGTTACACCAATTAACTAAACCAAATGCAACACGGCAATTAAAGAACTTTCATCGCCAATTCTTTTTCCTCGTGTATCTCGGTCTCATTTCTTTTTCCTTATCAATCTTGGAATAGCATAATCCTCCTATATAAATCACTTGTCACGCCAGAATTTCATATAGAAAATAAGAGATTTTCCACTTCAAAGTTAAAACTCCTTTTATCAATTCTAATTTTCCTTCAGCCTTCCACGATGACCGAACTCCATTTGAAGAAAATAAAAATTCTATTTGAGAATATGAATGTCATTCATTGGAAACAAATATCTTGGTCAAAGATTGATACTTTGAAATGTTTTCAAAATGCTAAATTGGACCATTCTTTTTTACATGCTATGGCTTCTTTTTGGAATGTGGATTCTAGGACATTTAAAATTAATGGCTTTGAAATATGTCCCTTGATTGAAGAATTTGAGGCCATCCTTGAATATCCAAATAATCGAAAAATAGTATTACCCATTTTGATTTCCAAGATCAACAGAAGATGCAGATGTTATTTCAAATCTCAAAGCCTGAAGTTCTACAGTTGATGAGAGGTGAGAAAATTCTGCTTGGTCCCTTAATTGACTTTTGCCTTTCTCATTTGGCACCTACTAAGGCATGGGGATGCATGCTTTGTCTTTGCTTGCTTGGCCAATTCTTGTTTGTTTCTTCTGATGGCGATATTGATCCACAAGTATTGGATATCATGGACCACATGGAAGGAGGCTTGTCGCCGATACCCGTGATCTTAGCTGAGACTTTAGTTGGATTAGACCAACTTAAATCAGGATTGTCAAAGAGACTGACTGAGAGTCCGTTGTTGGTTTAGGTAATTACCTAAACTTCCCTTTCGAGTTTTCAATTTAGGTTATCTCTTTCTTCTTTTTTTTTATTTTATTGCTCTAATTTTTTCCTAGTCCGCCCATGAGGGTTTTCGAAACTAGCGAATTGTCCTAATTTTTGCCTAAGTCACCCTTGTGGGTTTTCAACTTAGCGGACTTATATATATATATCACTCTAATTTTTGCCTAGTCTGCCCATGTGGGTTTTCAAAATTAGCGGACTCTTTTTTTTAATTTAATTTAATTTTCCCTCATAAATTTGGCTTCAGGAGCATCTCTACTTGCTTGATACTCCATCCATGGATTTTGCTGGATATCTACCATCGCATCATTCTACAAGGAAACTACTCCATCCTGCTTCTTCCTATGCTGACTGGGTTGACTGGATCCATTCACACCTTGAAGTTAACATTCGTTGGTTGGTACCTTTGTGAAAGATTTCTCGTATCACCATGCGGACATACTTGATGTATGTAACTCTTGCTGCTCTTCGTCAAGGTACTTGCTATGATCCTTGCTGGCTTAGTCGTCGGTATGGAGTTGAGCCTCGCGATTCTGAATTCACTCCCGATTTAGACATGCCTTGGTTGACTGAAGCCTACTTGGATCGACTGAAGCAAAGCTGGCCTACATATTACACTTATTGTCTTCCATAGATTTTACATTTGCCAATTCAGAAAGTGTATTGTTAGGATAAAAAAATAATTAAAGTAATAAAAGATGCTTCTTTTCTTTTTATAATTTGTCATCACCTTTTACTATCGTGTTTATTTATTTCATCCATATCTAGTCAAATACTTATAACAGTGAACATAGAACAATTTTAACATTAATTATGTTTTATTAAATTGGGGAACAACCAAACATAAAGCCAGCATACACAAGATCATTCCTGTTGCCAACTAGCCCTTTTAGGTTTTCTAATTGACAATTTTCTCTCATTTAGCCCTTATTGTTGCCTAGCCTACCCTTCGGGTTTTCGGAACTAGCGAACTACTCTAACTTTTGCCTAGGCCGCCCTTTTTTTGGTTTTCAACCTAGCAAGCTCTTTTTTTTATACATAAAACCTCTTCAACCTGTCAATGTTCACTGGCTCACTAAACTCGTCCTTATCCATGTCTGATAACTTCACTGCACCTTTATTCATGACTTGTTTCACAACATATGGCCCTTCCCAGCTAGGCCTAAACTTTCCTCTTGGATCAGATACATTAGGCTTACATTGTTTCAATACCAAATCTCCGACATTGAGTTTTTTGATCTTAACTCTTCTATTATAAGCCCTAGCTATCTTCCTTTGATACAGTTGATGATGATACAGTGCCTTTAACCTTCTCTCCTCTAGTAAAGCTAACTGTGTGTATCTGCTCACTACCCATTCCGTTTCAGGCAGTTCAGCTTCCAAGGCTACTATTAAAGACTTGATCTCAATTTCAATTGGCAACACTGCTTCCATCCCATAAACCAAAGAGAACAGTGTCATTCCAGTTGGTGTTCGCACACTTATTCTATATCCCCACAAAGCAAAAGGAAACATCTTTAACCAATCCCTATATGTCTTGGTCTTCTTGGACAAGATCTACTTAATTGTCTTATTTGTTGCTTCTACTACACCATTAGCCTTTGGTCTATAAGGAGAGGATCTGTGATGATGGATTTAGTACTTCGAGAATAAGTCCTTAACTGCTCCTTGAAACTATACCCCATTGTCTGATATCACACTGTGCAGGACCCCATACCTGCAGATGAGGTTCTTTTCAATAAATCTAGCCATTTGACTTGCGTCCAGTTTGTTGAAGGATTCGGCTTCGACCCATTTCAAAAAATAATCTACCGCTACTATAATAAAATATTGACCTTTTGAGGCTGTCGGATGTATCTCTCCTATAATGTCGATACCCCATGTGGCAAAGGGCCAGGGTGAAGACATAGAATGCAATTCTTCAAGAGGCATGTGATTCAAGTTATCATACATTTGACATTATTGTCACTTCTTTACGAACTCTATATAATCTCTCTCCAAGGTCAACCAGTAGTAAGCTTGTCGAATTATCTTCTTAACTAGGGCCAAACCACTCATGTGCGGACCGCAACATCCCGCATGTATTTCTGACATGATATGCACCACTTCAGGCTTCTTCAAGAATCTAAAATGTACCCCCATCAGGCCATCTTCGATATAACTCCCCATGGAAGGTGATGTATTGTAAGGACCATCGCCTTATGGCTCTTCTTTCTTTCTTTGTTACCCCCGATGAGTATTCCCTTTCCTCCAAAAATCATCTTATAGTATCACACCACGCATCATGGTCTATATCAGTTTCCATGATTGTCTCATATTCATAGCGAGCAGTTGATGAATTAGTCAAAATCAGAGGCTTAAGGAATAAACTGACAGGATTTTCCCATACCGAAGCCAATGTGGCTAGGGCATCAGCCATCTAATTTTCTTCTCTTGATAGGTGTATAAACCTACAATCCTTAAAGTTCTTTGTCATCATGGTCAAGTAATGGTGGTATGGTTTTAATTTTTCTTCTTTTAACTCCCCCTCTCCATTTACTTGGGATACTACTAGTAATGAATCGCCAAAAACTTCCACCTTATCCACCTTCATAATCATTAGGGTTTCCAAACCAAAGATACATGCTTCGTATTCCACCATATTATTGGTTGCCCTGAATTTCAACTTGTTGGCTAAAGGGATAAGTTCCCCTTTAGGCAATTCTAGTATGACTCCCAAACCTGCTCCTTTCCTATTTGCTGCTCCATCAAAATACATTTTCTACCCTTGTACTTCAACGGGCTCTAAATGTTCATCCGAAAATTCCAAGACTACCTCTTCACTATCCGGTAATGGTTGTTGGGCCAGGAATTCTGCTACTACTCTACCTTTGATTATTTTTCTAGTTACATAATCAATCTCAAATTCTTCTAATATTATCAACCATTTACCATACTTCCCAATCAAAGAGGGTGTCTCCCTTAAGTATTTCATTTGATCCAACCTGGAAATTGCTTGCACACTATACGATTGAAAGTAATGCAGCAACTTCTTAGAAGACCAAACCACGGCTATACAGGTCTTTTCAATGATACTATACTTAATTTCATAAGGTAGGAGCTTTCTACTTAAATAGTAAACTACATGCTCAATCCCTGACTCATCTGCTTGGGCTAGCATGGCCCCTACTGACTCTTCTTCTACTGCTAAGTATAGTAATAGAGGTTTGCTGGGTTTAGGTGGCTTCAAAATAGGTGGATTTAGTAGGTACTCCTTTATTCTCTCAAAGGCCTTTTGACACTCTTCATTCCATAGGACCGGCTAATTCTTTTTAAGCAATTTGAAGATAGGCTCACAGATTGTTGTGAGCTTTGCTATAAACCTGCTAATGTATTGTAATTTACCAATGAATTCCCAAACTTCTCTCTCCATCTTAGGGGCTGGTATATCCCTGATTGCTTTAACTTTATCAGGATCAATCTCAATGCCATTCAGGCCAATCACATGTCCCAACAATTTGCCTGAGGTAACCCCGAACACACACTTCTTCGGGTTTAATCTTAGCTTATATTTCAATGCTCTATCAAAGAATAATTCTAAGTTTTGGAAGTGTTGTTTCCTTGTATCTGATTTCACCATCATATCATCAACATATACTTCAACTTCTCTGTGCATCATGTCATGAAATAGTGTGGTGGCCATCCTTTGGTAGGTTGCTCCAGCATTCTTTAAGCCGAACGGCATCACCCTATAACAAAATATACCCTATGTAGTAATGAAAGCAGTTTTGGCTTTATCCTCTTGGGCCATTAACACTTGGTTGTATTCGGAAAATCCATCTACAAACGAGTGTAGCATGCTAGAGGCTGCACTATCAATGAGAACATCTATATGAGGTAAAAGAAAATCATCTTTAGGGGAAGCCTTGTTTAAATCTCCTTATTCTTTCATCTTTATTTGGCATGGGTACTATGTTTGCTAGCCAATCTGGATATTTTATCACTTCAAGGAACTTCACTTGTATTTGTTTAGTGACCTCTTCTTTAACTAATTCAGTCCACTCAAGTCTTAATCGCCTAAGCTTTTGTTTGACAGGTTTCATGTGAGTGTAAGTAGGAATAAGATGTTTGGCTATGTCTCAATCTATTCCAGGCATATCCTCATAAGACCAAGCAAATACTTCTTCGTATTTTTTAAATATTTTTTCAAATCTCTCTCTCATTAGGAGTAAGGTCGGATGCTATGCTAATGTTTTTAGGATTTTCAATTGTTCCCAAATTTAATGATTGTGTGTCCACAAAATTAATATTAAAGATGCTCATGTAACTGCTATTTGAATGTATGCAACCATCAGGAGAAACATCACACAAGTAATCAAAATTAGACTTTATTGCATTCATTTTGGAAAAGAAAACATCATCATCCTCATACAAAGCATATAAATCAAAATCAAAATCATTGTTCTCAGAATCATAAGGCAGAATGTCTTCAACTAGGGCAGCAATCTCCTCCACGGATTTCTCAGCTTTCAAGATAGCTTCCTTCTTCTCTTCCGGACTAGATTCTTTGTTGGCTAGTAGGGTGAGCTCTTTCTTCACTTGCTCCACTCGCTCAGCAACATCTGCAAAAATTTCAAAATCCGGGATCAACTTTCCCATGAACATGATTGGCTTGGGCTTTCCTTGGAGTGGTCCCATGTCTGGAGCTTTGACAAAGATCTCTTCAAGTGGTGGGAAGCTCATCTTCTCATTCTTCTTTGGCTGGACATTGTTGGCTTTATCATATCCCAACCCCTTCTTGGAAGTTTGAGTTTTAAAATCTAGCAGCTTTGTCAGACCAGCCTTTCCCTTTCCAAGACCAGCTCCAGGAAGGTAGTTCATGCTCTTCATCATATTTAAGACTTTGGGTCCACTACTTCATCATAAGAAATTGTGGCTACTTGGAAACCATTGAGAGCCCTCTCAATCATTAGAGTGTTAACAACTTTATTATCTTTGGCCTCGATGACCACTATCTCATCTCTGTTAGGAAACTTGATCTTTTGATGAAGGGTGGTGTAGACCCTTAATTTTTGACCCAATCCGGTCTGATATATTTTAATTAGTCCAAAATAAATTTTGTGTTGTCCAATATATTTTAATTAGTCCAAAACAAATTTTGTTATCTTAATTAAATAATTTTTGCTTTAGTATCTAATTTTTATTAATAAAAAATAAAAAGTAAACAAATAAAAATAAAAAAATTAAAAATAAAAATCGGCGACGAAAAAAATCATCGCCGAAAACCAGCGCGGGACGAATGGCCGTGGGCCATTTCACCTGCAGGAGTTTCCTGTGGGCAAAATGGCCCTGCCGCAGCCAGCTGCGATAGATTTTTTTTGCCAGCGCATTTTTTCCGCAGCAGTTTTTTTTGCCAACGAAATTTTTTCGACGCAAATTTTTTCGAAACCTAATGCAATTAGGTTTCGGTTTTCTTTTCTTAATGAATATTATGTTCCGTGAATAACTAGGAATGAACCATAAAATTCTTCTATAAATAAGACAAAAAACAACGCAAAAAGGAATCAAGAAATCGGATCAAGAAATCAAAGGAAAATTTGATCAAAAATTGAATCGGAAATCTGAGACCAAAACTGAGAAGGAAAACCTTGAATCAAGCTGATTTTTTGAGAGAGCTAAAAAACAATTCAAGCAATTCAAAGGCAGCAAAGCTTGTCTTTGACCTTGTTCATACAAGAAGCAATTTTTGGTGTAACCTATGAAAGAAGGTTTGAATTCTTAATTTCTTTTTATTGTTTCACAGTAGCTTAATCATCTAATTGTTTCTTTTAATGCAAAAACCTAAGAACTCTAATTCACCTTTTTTAAAGTTTAAAAACCTTAATTCATTGCTTTGTTTTCCAAAAAGCTTCAAATTATTATTTTTGATTCTTCAAAACCCCCAAACCCTAATTTCATTTCAAAATTTTCAAAACCCTAAAATTAAGTTCTATTTCTTTCCAAAAGCCCTAAAAACTTCTTTTTGCTTCTATAAACTTTAAATCATTTTGTTTATTTTCATAAAACTTCATAAAATTATCAATTGTTTCTTCCAAATTCTAAAAATTAATCCATTCTCCGAAACCCTAATTCAAAAATCCTAAAACCCTAATTCAATTGCAAAACTCAAAACAGTGAACCCTAATCCCCTTAAAACCTTAAACCCTAATTTTTTTCTAAACCCTAATCCTTTAAAACTTTAAAAAACCATATAATCATAAATGTTATAATTTTACACAGTAAGCTTAAAAACATGATTCAGTAGCTAATAGTCATAATCTAAATATTTTGAAGAGCCCAAACTCTAATTTCATGATTTTACATCACAAACCCTAATTTCGTTAATCAAAGAATTTTACCAACTTCTTGAATCATAAAACTTTAATTCATTTTAATTCTCTTAAAATCACAGTAGCTTAAACCCATAAATTCCAAAACCCTAAACACATCGAATAAAGAATCTTAAATAGAAACAGTAACCCTAATTTTAATCTTTATTTGCCTTATTCAATTTTATATTTGATTATGCTTTGATTTATTTTATATGCTTTAATTTATTTAAGTTCAATGCTTGGTTTATTTAATTTATCATGGATGGATGCTTACTTTCTATTGATGTTTAATACCTTTGATGAATGATTTATTTATGATGAATGGTTATTTACTTTTATCGATTCATTTAGATTTCTAAATGTTGTAAGAGGTATGTTTCCACTTGGTAGGTACCTCATTAGTTAAATATCATGCAATTTAAATTGCTTTTCTATTTTAGAATCAATATAAAGGACACGTTTTTACCTTTCGGTGGGTGTCCTATTTAGGCATGGATTATGTAAGGGCATGTTTCCATCTTCGGATTGGCGTCCATTTATTTGTTTCGCTTGGACATTGTTTTGATTTTCAATATATTGATGCTTTATTTTAATTATTGTGTGTAATATGGATAATGTTGTTATACTTAAGAATTTTATAATATTAAAACTTGTAAAGGAGGCCGGTTCCAATGAACCGGGCGTTGTGGGGGTGCTGGCCATTTCTCACCTTCCCCACACATACCTAACTTTTCAAACCCATTAAGAGGTTGGGGATTCCTTAGGAATCAAGTCATCCATCCCTTTCTTTTTTCCCGGCCTGTCCGGGTGGCGACTCCATTTTCTCCGAACTTAGGTCCGTGTTCTCTAAGGCCCCGAGCCTAAACAGTGCTGAAGTCGCAAGAACCATTCCACCGGGAGTGGGGGTGAAAATTCCTGCTTATAGGTGGACGGAACTCCACCAAGAGGATGAAACCATAGTCATCCCAAGAGTAAGGCAAATGTAACAGATATGTCCAAAAAAACAAATTCAACAATAGATTCAATTGGTCCAACCTTAACAGCAGCTTTGAAAGTTCTTTTGGCATGTCTCTTTGTGTTGTCATAAGCCCGAATGGTTATCTCGGTTGGGTTTAGATCTCTTATTTACATGGCTAGCTTTGGCAATATTTTAAGTGGACAAACATTTATGCGGACCCATCATCAACCATTACACATGGAGTCCTTTTCCCTTTAATTTCTATTTTGATAAAGAGAGGGTGGATGTGATCTCTCCCCTCTTCTGGTAAATCCACATCTGAGAAAGAAACTGCTCCCATATTAACTTCACTCTTCTCTTGAATATCTTCACATTTCATTACTCCCTCAATTTTTATGAAGTTGATCAGCTCCTCCGATGTTATGGAAGTGGAAATTGGCATGCTAGCTAAGGCCTTAGCCATAGTTTCTCGATGCTTTTTAGAAGTAGCCAATAAATCACAAATGTTAACACTTGCTTGGGTTCTTTTCAGTTGCTTGAGCATGGTATCATCTTCTTGTTTTCCCTACTTCAACTTCCTTTCCCTTATTAATTTCCACTTCCTTAGGCTATGGCCTTGCATAAGGTTTACCGGATCTAGTGTTTATTATTTTATCTTCCTAGGTCTCGGACTAGGTCCACTCTTCCTTCTTGGATACAAGATCATCATCACTATCGCTTGAATCCCAAAACCCATTCACAACACAAATTGCTGTTTCTTTACCCACCATAGCTTGTTTAATTTTGCCAAATAACTCTTCACCTTTTATTGCTTCTCCACCCACATCTTGAAAAGAAGACATGACAAAACTTTCATGCAAACCTCCTCCAATCATGAAGGTTGCCGGTGGTGGTACTCTATTGAACTTTGGTAATGGGTTGTCTTCGGTGTTTAGCTTGTTGTGCTCGGGTAGCTTCCCATTATCAATCAAATTTTGGATCTCATGCCTCAACCTCACACATCTATCCATGTCGTGCCCTTGCATTTGATGAAACTGGCAAAATGCTTTAGTGTTGAAATTAGGTGGGAGAGGGTTAGGCAAAGGATGAGGATTTAAGGGTTATAACAATCCCTTTCTTTGAAGCTTACTGAGAACCCAAGACATCAGCCCCAATTCTGAAAACTGCCTTCTTATTCCTTGGATAGTAGTATTAACACCGACTACCTTTTGCATACTTTGGCTAACAGATTGATAGTTTCCTTTCTCATTCCTTCTTGTTGAAAAACGGTTCCTCTCTCTTTTCCATTCTTCAATTTGCAAACCAGCTTGGAAGAGATCTTTGAAATCATGAATGAGCGTATGAGACATTCTTTCATGAAAACTAGGCAACATCCCTCTCACAATCATCCTTATTTGTTCATATTCATCGGGCCTCTTCTTGAGCAAAGCAGCCTTATTTCTCCATCTTTTCACATAGTCCACAAAATTCTCATTTGGCCTTTGTCTAATTGACTCAACTTCCATTAAGGTAACTTCCATTTCAACATTGTATCCATATTGTTGGATAAAAGCCTTGTAAAGCAGATCCCAATTCTTTTGTGTGCCGTCATCTAAGGTATTGAACCAATTTTGGATAATAGAATCCAATGAAAGCATAAAGTATCTTAGAGTTTGAGCCTTAGTAGCTCGGGCAGACTGCATGGCAGTGATATACTGCTTCACATGGAGGTGAGAATTTTCGGTTCCATCAAACTTTGCAAAAGATGGCATCTTAAATTTGTACGAAACTTCTTCGTCTAGCTAAAATAATTTGTCAACTTCGGACATTTCTTCTATTTTTAGCTTCTTCTTAAATTTCTTTTCCAAATCCGCAATCATCTTTTCAACATCAGAAGTTTCGGTTTTCTCCATAGCTGATCTTTCAACAATCTTCGGTTCTTTCTTCTTGTCTTGAGGATCTTGTAAATATTGAGCCCAATCATCATCATCATCAATGATCACCTTATCATCATCAAAAAGCACTTCATCATCAACTTTAGTCTTCCCTTTGTCCTTTTGCTTTTTAGTGTTAGCAGATGCTTCGGCATGATTTCCTAAAATCGCAGCCAATTGGTTCTTCATGGTATCAGTTAGGACCTCTTTTATTTCTTCCATCTTGGCACTGAGGGCTTCATCCATCATTCTTTGAATTTGTTCGAGCTCCATTGCTTTTGGTGAGCAAGTGATTGAGTTGCTACTAGATTCTTCATCTCCGATGTAGGTTGGATTGTCGTAAGCTTTCGAACTGTCGTAATCCAGGGCTGTGAGCCAGAAGGGATCAATGATATGAGATGCAAATGTATGCATGTATGCATGTATGCACAAACAATAGACAAAGATAAGTAGGACATTCCTTCCAACCCTATAACTTCCACACACGAATGGTGAATCTCTTTTCCTAGGTAATATGGTTAACAAAATACCAACATGAGGTATCTTATTTTTCGAATAGTTCCCCCTGACGTTTCAACCAATAGTTATATTTTCAAAAATGGAAATTAGTTCATGATAATTCCCATTGATTAGGTTTTAATCCATTCAACTAACTAAAGAAGCTTTTATGCTATATTGGATTAAAACTAAATTAAGAGATTTATTATAAATAGATTTCTCACTTGAAAAAGTAACTAATGATTCATGCCAAAAAAAAGCCCATGGTTAATTATTCTTAGAATAAACTAGGCTCACAATTGATTTTTGGTATTTCTTAATTAACCAAAATAATTTGCAAGCTCTTTGTAAAAAAGGTTGGATAAAAATAATTTTATTTCTAAGCCCATTGTAAAAAGATTTCAGAATGCAATGGGTAATATCACGCACACAATGCAATCTAATATGATGCAATGGGTAATATCATTATAAGAAAGAATAGAATAATATAAAGACCAACGGAATCAACTTCTCTTATCCCTAGTGGAGTCGCCACTGTGAGCGGGGATTTTTTCCCCCTCACCCTGTGGAATGGTTCTTGCAACTTTGGCACTATTTAGGCTCGGGGCCTTAGAGAACATGGAGCTAAGCCCAAAGAAAATGGAGTCGCCACCCTGACGGGACGGGAAAAAGAAAGGGGTGGATGACTCGATTCCTAAGGAATCCCCAACCCCCTAATGGGTTCAAAAAGTTGGGTACATGTGGGGAAGGTGAGAAATGGCCCAGCAACCTCACAATGCCCGGTTCATTGGAACCGGCATCCTTTTCAGGTCTTAATATTATAAAATTCTTAAATATAATAATAATATCCATATTACATGCAACAATTAGAATAAAGTATCGTTATATTAAAATTAAAGCAATGTCCAAACAAATCATTAAATGGATACCCATCTGAGGATGGAAACATGTCCTTACATCATCCATGTCTAAACTAGATAGGACACCCACTGAAAGATGGGAACATGTCCTTTACATTGATCCAAAATATAAAAGCGATTTAAATTACATGATATTTAACTAATGAGGTGCCCACAAAGTGGAAACATACCTCTTACAATTTTAATACTAAAACAAACAAATAAGAACAATAAAGATAACATCCATCCTTGATGAATTAAATAAATCAAGTATTGAAATTAAATAAATCAACCATCAAAGCATATAATAAACTGCATAATCAAATCTAACATTAAATAAAGCAAGTAAAGATACAAATTAGGGTTTACTGTTTCAATTTAAAGTTCTTTAATTAACATTTAGGGTTTTGGGATTTTAGTATTATTATTTTTATTTTTTTAGGCTACTGTAATGATTTTGGAAAATTGGAATGAATTAGGGTTTTATAAGTTTAAGAAATTAGTAAGGTTCTTTAATTGATCAAATTAGGGTTTAAGGGTAACATCATGATATTAGTGTTTTGGAATCTTAAGACATTAGAGTTTATAATTCTTGGTTACTGGATTGTGATTTTAGGTTTATTGTATTGAGTTTTAGGGTTTAGATTAATTTGTCATAAGATTTTAAGGTTTTAAGGATTAGGGTTTAGGAAAACTAGGGTTTACCGTATTAGTTTTGAGAGAATTAGGGTTTTTGATATTTTAGAAAGTATATTTGATCTTAGGATTTAAGGAAACAGTTTAGAGTTTTATAAAAATAATTAAGATTTTTAGAAAACATGAAGAAGATTAGAGTTTGGAGATTTAAGAAAACATTTGGAAATTTTGGACAAAAGTTATAGTTTAGATGAAAATAATTTGGAAAAACAATTTAGTGTTTTAAAACTTTTGGAAGCAGAAGAATAGTTTTACGGTCTTTAGGGTTTTTGGAAACAGAAGAGTAATTTAGGGTTTGTGAAGTTTTTGGAAACAGAAGAAACACTTTTAGGGTTCTTAAGGTTTAGATCATTGACTAATGCTACTGGAAGAATGTATGATACATTACTAAGTTTAATAATTTAGATTACTTGGAAAAATAAATGATGGAAACATTGTAAATAACATCAAACCAAAGATTTATAATCAAACCTCCATTCGTTGGTTCCTCCACAATTTGCTTCTGGACGAACAAAGACAAAAGCAGTGTTGCTGCCTTTGAATAGATTGTTGATTGCTTCTTGTTGATAATGTCCCTTGTGCTACTGTCTCTTTTACTCCGATCGAATCAAAGTTCAAAGTCCAAAGTTTTAGTTCAGTAAAACCAATTTTTGACCTCTCTAAATCCTGAGCTTTAATGTGTTATTTATAGGAAAAATTATAAGCCTACTTCTAATTGTTTAAGGAAACTAAGATTAATTAAGAAAAGAAACCAAAACCAAATAGAATTTGGTTTCGAAAAAATTGCGTTGGAAAATTGCACTGACGAAAAAAATGCTATGGAAACTGCGAGAATTTTGAGCACTGGCTGGGGCAGCTGGCTGCCAATTCGTCACAGGAAATTCCTACGGGCGAATTGGCCTTGGCCAATTCCACTTTCGGCGATGGATTTTTTCGTCGCCGTTTTTTATTTCTATTTTTTATTTTTGTTTATTTATTTATTATTATTTATTATTTTGATTTATTTATTTTTTATTATAATAAAAAATAATAAATAATAAATAATAAAATAAATATTATTTAATTAAAATACCACAAAAATTATTTTGGACTATATAAAAAATATCGAACCAGACTGGGTCAAAAATTAAGGTCCACAGGGGATTAGAAAGTTGTGAGCGGGGATTTTTGCCTCCACTCCCGGTGGAATGGTTCTTGCAACTTCGGCACTGTTTAGGCTCGGGTCCTTAGAGAACACGGACCTAAGTCCCCACCCGGACGGGCCGAGAAAAAGAAAGGGGTGGATGACTCGATTCCTAAGGAATCCCCAACCCCCTAATGAGTTCAGAAAGTTGGGTACGTGTGGGGAAGGTGAGAAATGGCCCAGCACCCCCACAACGTCCAGTTCATTAGAACCAGCCTCCTTTACAGGTCTTAATATTATAGAATTCTTAAGTATAACAATATTATCCATATTACATGCAACAATTGAAATAAAGCATCGTTATATTAAAATCAAAGCAATGTCCAAACAAAGCAAATAAATGGACACCCATCTGATGATGGAAACATGTCCTTACATTATCCATGTCTAAACTAAATAGGACACCCACCATGAGGTAGAAACATGTCATTTACATTGGTCTAAAATGTAAATCAAATTAAATTACATAGAACTTAATTAACGAGATACCCACAAAGTGGAAACATACCTCTTACAACATTTGAAAATCTAAATAAATTGATAAAGTAAATAACCATTCATCATAAATAAACCATTCATCAAAGATATCACCAAAATAAAAAATAAACATCCATCCACGATAAATTAAATAAAGTATTATAAATAAATCAAAGCATATAATAAACTACATAATTAAATAAAGCAAGAAAAGATACAAATTAAAGTTTATAGTTTCTCATTTAAAGCTCTTTAATTAATATTTAGGATTTCAGATTCTATTGGTTTAAGCTAATGTAAGTTTTTAAGGGAATTGAAATGGATTAAGGTTTTATAATTTAAGAGATTAATAAGGTTCTTTGATTAACCAAATTAGGGTTTGAGGGGTAAAATCATAAAATTAGGGTTTGGATATTAAATATTAGGTTTATGATTTACAGTTACTATATTATTATTTTGGATTTACTATATTGGGTTTGAATGTTTTAGGTTTATAGGGTTTTAAGGTTTTAAGGATTAAAGGGTTAGGGTTTAGGAAAATTAGGGTTTAAGATTTTAAGGGAATTTGGGTTTAAGAAAACTAGGGTTTAAGGTTAGCTAGTTTGGGATTAGTGTCTTGGTTTTGAAGTTGAATTAGGGTTTTTAGTGTTTCGGAGAATGTATTTGATTTTAGAATTTGGAAAAACAATTTATACTTTTATGAAGCTTTATGTGATTTTTAGAAACTGTAAAGTGAGGTTGAGTTTGGATATTTAACAAAATATTTGGAATTTTGGAAAAGAATTATAAGAAAACTAGTTTAGAGTTTTATGGTGTTTTTTGGAAAAAAAAAACAAAATGATTTAAGGTTTATAGAAACAAAAAAGATATTTTTTAGGGTTTTTGGAAAGAAAAGGATTCAATTTAGGGTTTTGGAAAATTGGAAAGCAGATTAGGGTTTATGTAAATTAATAAAATGATTTAAGTTTTTGAAAAGTTGGAAAGTAGATTAGGGTTTTAAGATTTTGAAGAAATAGAAACAACAATTTTAAGATTTTTAGAAAACAAAGAAATGAATTAAGGTTTTTAGAATTAAAAGAAACAATTGGATGGTTGAAGCTACTGTAAGGAAAAAAGAGATTAGATATTCATACCTTTGTTTGTTGGTTCCACCAAAAATTGCTTCTTGGATGAACAAGAACAAAGGAAAGATGGTTGCCTTTGATGGATTGAATTTCTTGTTTGCTTTTTCTTCTCTAAAAAGTTCGATCGTTTTCCCTGCCAAAAGTTTTAAAGTCCGATCTCTTTTTCTAAGTTTTTCCTTCACTCGATTGTCCTCCAAAGTTCCCTCTTTCTGTGTTGTTTTTTAGTCTTATTTATAGAAAATTTCGATGATTAATTCAACTTGTTTACTGAAACTAACATTAATTAAGAAAAGGAAACCGAAACCAAATAGAATTTGGTTTCGGAAAAAATTGCGTCGAAAAAATTTTGCTGGCAAAAAAAACTACTGCGGAAAAATTTTGCTGGTGAAAAAAACTGCAGTGGCTGGCTACGAGGACTGGCGAGCGAAAAACTGCGAGGGCTGGCTGCAGGCCATTTCGTCCAACCTGTTTTTCGGCGATGAATTTTTTCATTGCCGATTTTTTCATCACAGATTTTTATTTTTGTTTATTTATTATTATTATTTTTTTATTAATTATAAAAACTAAATACTAAGACTAATATTATTCAATTAAGATAATACAAAAATTATTTTGGACTAATTAAAATATATTGGACAACACAAAAATTATTTTGGACTAATTAAAATATGGACCAGACTGGGTCAAAAATTAAGGGTCTAAAGAAGTTTTTTGGGATATGCTGGATTTTATAGGTGGTTTATAAAAGATTTTTCAAAAATTTCACGTCCTTTGTGTCATTTGCTAGGAAAAGATGTTCCATTTATTTTTTATGACAAGTGCTTAGAAGCTTTTGAAAATTTGAAAGGAAAATTAACTTCCGCTCTTATAATTGTTGGCCCAAATTGGGATTGCCATTTGAAATCATGTGTGATGCATCGAATTATGCCATTGGAGCTGTTTTGGGCCAAAGAGTGAATAAATTGAGGTGTGTAATTTATTATGCAATTTTATTTTTAAATGATGCACAAGTGAATTACACAACCACTGAAAGGGAAATGTTAGCTGTGGTGTTTGCACTAGACAAATTTAGATCTTACGTGATAGGTTCTAAAGTCATAGTATTTTCAGACCACATGCCTCAAAATACCTATTGACCAAACCACAAGCTAAAATTGCAAGAATTTGATGTTGAAATCAAAGATCAGAAGGGAAGTGAGAATGGAGTAGCCAACCATCTCTCTAGATTGAATTCTCATGATAATAATGCAGAAATTGCTTGTGAAAAAATGCTTTTGAAAAACTCTCGGATGAACACTTGTTTGCTTTAACTCAAACACCTTGGTATGCAGATATTGCTAACTATATCTCTTATGGTGTTGTGAGAAAGGATTTGAAATTTTAGGCAAAGAAGAGGTTCATGCATTCATGTAAGTACTATTTTTGGGATGAGCCATATTTGTTTAGAATTTGCAGGGATAAAATTATAAGAAGATGTGTACCGGAGGAAGAACAAAAACAAGTGTTGCAATTTTGCCACAACATGTATTGCGGAGGGCATTTTGGAGGAAAGAAGGCCACCAAATAAATTCTTCAAAGCGGTTTGCATTGGCCTACTCTTTTTAAGGATGCTCATAATTTTTGTACATGATGTGATACATTCCAAAGAGTAGGAAACATTAGCAAAAGGAATGAAATGCCTCTCAATGTGTATATTGTGGTTGAAATTTTTGATTTATGGGAGATAGACTTCATGGGGCCATTTCCCAAGTCATTTGGTTTTGAATATATTCTTCTTGCAGTGGATTATGTGTCTAAGTGGGTGGAGGCTATCCCTACTAGGACTAATGATACTAATGTTGTTTTGAAATTTTTGAAGGAGAATATTTTGAGCAGGTTTGGAACCCCAAAGGCAGTAATAAGTGATGGAGGAAGCCACTTTTGCAACAAATGGTTTGAGAAGTTAATGACCAGGATGGGCATCTGACACAAAGTGGCAACTCCATACTACCCTCAAACATCCATACAAGCTGAGATCTCCAACAAGCAAATTAAAAGGATCTTGGAAAAGACGGTGAGCACGAACAAGAAAGGATTGGTCAATCTAAATTCTAGAAGCATTATGGTCTTATAGGACTACTTTTAAAACTCCATTGGGAATGAGCCCCTATAGGTTGGTCTTTGGCAAGGCTTGCCACATCCCGGTGGAATTGGAGCACAAGGCTTATTGGGCACTAAAGACCATGAATATGGACTTGGATGGAGCAAGGGAGCAAAGAATGCTTCAGATTTCCAAGCTTGATGAGCTTAGGAATGAAGCCTACGAGAGTTCAAGGATCTTCAAGGAAAATACAAAAGCAATACATGACAGGATGATCTTTCGAAGGACTTTTGAACCCGGAATGAAAGTCCTTCTCTTCAATTCAAGAATGCGGTTGTTTTCCAAAAAATTGAAATCCCATTGGAGTGGACCCTTTCAAGTAATTTAAACATTCCCATATGGGGTTGTTGAGTTGCTTAATTTAAATTCAACGAGACGTTTAAGGTAAATGGACAAAGGGTGAAGCCCTACTTGGAAGAAATCAAAGTTTCAAAAATGGTGGAAAGTGTGGTGTTTGTTGACGAATAATGCAACAATGTCCTGCTACACGACATTAAAGAAGCACTAAATGGGAGGAAATCCATCAGTTTACATTTCTTTTCATAGTTAAAATTTCATGTTTAGCAAATTTAATTTCAAGTTTGGCTTAAATAAAATGGAATGGGTGCTTTGATTGGTTTTTATTTTTCTTGGATGTGTTTCAGGGTTAAGCAAGGAAGAAGATTGTATTTCTTAGATTTGGTGACAAATAAACCATATTATTAAAAAAAAATTCAATGCCAAAATGGCAGTGAAGGACACTGCCACTTGACACGGCCAAGCCACTGGCCGTGTCAAGCAAGCCCAGAAAAACTAGTCTCAGACACGGCCAAAAGGCTTGGCTGTGTCCTTGGCCATGTCACCTCTATTTTTAAGCCCTAAAAACATGATTTCCAGTATCTTTTCTTTCATTTCAAACCCTAGCCTCCCTTTTCTTTCTCTCTCTCTCTGCTCTCTCTCTCTCTAAAACCTCCATACCCATCTTCTAAAAAAAACTCCAAAATCCCACTAAATTCTCCATTTTTCTTAACCAAAACTAAATTAAACCCATTAAATCTTTTACTTTTCTCATCAGAAAACAATAAAATCCATCAAAGCTTCAATTTTCATCGAGAAATCAAGATGCCTAGAACAAAAATGGTGTACCACCATAAGAGGAGGCAACCTCTATCATCATCTTCATCATCTTCAAGGAGAGTGGCTCTTCTAGCTAGGGGTTTCTTTCAAAAGAGGTATGTAAGTGAAGAATCCCTTAATGCTCTTCATATTAAGGATAATTTTTATAGATATGTTTAAAACCTTGGATGGGAGAAATTAGTTTCCCTTAAACCTTTGCAATTCTAAGAGCTTACCATGGAATTTTTAATCTCTCTTATGGTTGAAAGAGATGAATAGAAAATTTGCACTAGGTTAGACTTTAAATTGCTTGGGAAACCATGTGTTCTTGATATTGAGCAATTGAATGCTATTTTTGGTTTCCATCAAGTAGGGGGAAAATTTGTACCTAAAGGTTTTAGACAACAATTTGCATGAGGAGCACTGGGCTCAAGAATGTATGCAGCCAAAATGGCCAAGGCAACAAAATTGGTAAATCCTGCCTTGAGATATTTACATCGGTTTATGTCTTGTGGGTTCTTTACAAGGAAGGAAAGCACGGGTGTGGTGGAACTAAGTGAACTCTATTTCTTAGACTATGCTAGAAATGCCATACCCGTTAGTACCGGTTATTTGTTAGCCGATGTCTTTGACAATGTGGCGAATAGAAAGAGGGGTGCCATTTGTATTGGAGGATTGGTGACCACTTTAGCAATGGCCCTTATTGATGGTTTTGACCTGATAAACTACCATATGATTAGAGTCTCGGGTAGTGATTCATTAGACCTAGGCACACTTGAGAAGATGCACATGGTTACAAAAAGAGGAGGGGCCTATGTGATGGCTTCAGATGAGCCAACTGCACCTAAGGACCGGCAAAAGAGAACACAAGTCCATGAGGAGTCCGACTTGTATTCTATAAATTTGGATGAAGATGCTTCGGTCCTAGACAATCAGGAGATCATTAATAGGATAGAAGCATTGGAAAGTAAGGTAGATCGTAACCATGCTAAAGTCCTGCAACAGTTGGAACAAATCAATAGCAACCTTGTGAAGATTCTGAGCCTCCATCCTTCAGCTGCATCATCGTCACATCCTCCATCACCATAGATCACATCAGCTTCAGCCTTTTGAGAACACTTCTTACTTTCTTATTTTAAGTTATCGAATATTTTCATTGTTATTTTTATTTACTGCTTTTGATGTTAACACTTTATGTTTTGGTTATTCTATATATATTGAATTTTCTTATTGAACAATTGATGTTTGTGGATGAAAAGGTAGCACTTGCCTCACAAGGGAATGATGGAAAACAAGTTGTAGCTTAACTCTTTTTCTTGTTCATTATCCTTGTTTCCATTGAGGACAATGTAAACCTTAAAGTGTGGGGTGTGTGATAAGTCTTTGGTTCATAAATGGAAATTGCCTATTTTTCTTAAGTTTTTGTTATAGTTGTTTTGTTAAGTTTTGTGCTTTGATCTATATTTTTTTTTATGGATATTGATAAGTTCAATTGTTATATGTTTATTGATAGATGACCTTTTAATTTTTGAAGCATAAATTGAGAATTGGATGAAATTAGTGCTTATTGTTGATTTAGATGGATTTTCCTTGCATTGACTTTAAACTTGTGAGGAATTGTGCTTAGTAAGTTGGATATCAACTCATTATTCTTTCTATGTGTGAACATCTTTGATCGATGAATTGCTAGAACTTGCTTTGACATGCATTTTAAGACTACAATAAAATTTCGATTGGGCATCAGTGCCAATTTTGACTTAAAAGACCAACCATATATATAACTTTACTTAACCAATTTTTAGCCTATTTCATTTCTTCTTTTCTTTCTTTTTCACTACACTAATAGCCTTGAACCATTTTATTTTGTCTCTTTCCCTTTCATTAGGTCAAGAGCATTTTAAGAGCATTAACGACTGAGTGTTGTGTTAAATAAAATGTGGGGTTAAATTAGTGGGTGTAAAATTGTAAATTGTTGTGTTCTTTAGTTGTAAACCCTATTTTGGAACTTTAAAAAAATTAATGATAAAAAAATCAAAATAATAGAAGTTATTGTTTTCTTCCATAAGGTTGATAGGGGATGATCATTGCAAATTTAATAATTGGTTTCCCTATACAAAGTTCATTAAACGTGTAGTGGTTGGTGAGTGGGAGATGTTTTGGGATTGCTCAGTTGTATTGCGTTGCTTCTTTTGTTCTTGAAGTGCTCTTGAACTTAATGGACAAACTCACACTTCCAAATGTCATACCCTTACCTTAGCCCCATTACAACCAAATGAAAGACCTTATGATTGATGGTTGATTGAAATTTAGTGGTAGAGATTTGATTGATAAGCAAGCCTATGGTGATAATCTTTCATTAAATGTTATGAGTACAAACACTACCTTACTAAACATATTAAAGAGCTTGTGATGGAGTGATAGCGTTGGTTACGCATGGAAAACCACTTAATTGCATGAGTATTGGTTTTATTTGGTTTGATATTGATTACGGATTTAAGAAATTGGAAGTCTTGATATACTCTTATAACTCTTGAACTTGGCTAAATTTTCTTGTTTACTTATTTTGATTTTAACTTTGCTTGGGGACAAGCAAAGGATTAAGTGTTGGGTAGATGTTTTGATCATATATGTGTATATATTTAGGTTAATTTTATTGGCTTTAAGTTAAATTTTCTTTTAATTTGTGTTTAAAGTTTGTTTGAAGTGTTTGATTTAGATGGAAGCTCAAAAGAATAAATTGAAGGATCAAAAAGGTGGAAAAGCATGTAACACAACCAAGAGACATGGCCAAGCCATTGGCCGTGTCCCTCATCCAAGGCAACACACATGACACGGCCTGAGTTGACAAGCCACTGGCTGTGTCCTTCAGAAAAAATTGGCAGAAGTAGACACTGGGAGAAGACACGGCTAAGCCACTGGCCGTGTCTCACTTGATGAAGCCAAGAGTGAGACCAAAGAAGCAAAGGCAGACATGGACACACCCAAGAGATAGGGCCAAGCCATTGGCCGTGTCACATGACACGGCCAAGGCCTTGGCCATGTCTCATCTAAAGAACAAAGCAAGGATGGAAGCACAGTAGAGAACACACCCAAGAGACACGACCAAGCCATTGGCCGTGTCCCATGACACGGCCAAGCCATTGGCCGTGTCCCACATAAAGAAGGAAAGAGGGATAGGCAGTAATGGACATGGCTAGCAAACTTGGCTGCATCCCAAGAAAAGTAAGAGACACGGCCAGGAGCTTGGCCATGTCACCCTTGATCACCCTTGATATGTTTGAATTATTTTGCATGAGGTGTGGACAAGTGGGGGACAACATGCATTATCTTTTGAAAAGAAATAATAAAATGGAGTGAAAGGTGGATGGATTTATGGAAGAAATATTAAACAAAGAAAAAAGTGGGAGACAAAGAGTGAGTGGGTGTCTTAAAATATTGAAAAGAATGGAAGTGGAGGAGCATGGAAGGAGGAGACATCTTGGATATCTTGGAGTGGACATTCTCTACACAGGGATCATCTTCTTCCTTGGTTCTTACTGGGGAGAGGAAGACACCATTCTCACCATCTTCATTCACTATTTTCTTCCATAAAGAAGAACAAAGACAATTCTTGGGATCTAAGTGAGTTAGCAAGTTCTTGAGGATTAGGGTTTAAAGAGGCTTGATTGAAGAGTTGTAAGCTTGAGAAAGTTATCATTCATACTTCAAGAAGAGAGCCATTAATTCAAGAGAGCTTGGAAGTTCTCATCACACATTAAAGAGGGAGCTACAAAAGAGACAAGAAGTCCAACTCTTAGCATCTTCAAAAGGGGTTTTTCAAACTCTTTCTTTTAATCCATTTCTTTATTGTTGTTGTTGTATTAAGAACATTAATATTGCAATGAATAATTTTGATTTGGTTTATATTTAAATGAATATTTGTTTAAAGTTGATGATGAGCTAATTTACTCATGCCTTTGGTTGTAGTAAATTTGATTAAATGACTTGATTTGATGATTCCATTAATATACCTTGTTATTGGTTGATTGCAATGGAATTAAGGGTAGATTGATAGATTGGCCACCTATTGATTACTTAATATTGAATGACAAATCGAGAGGTGAAGTTTGATATCAGAACTATGCAATTGACTACCCTAAGAATGAATTAGAAATATAAGTTCTAGGGTTTTATTAATTTGCTAACGTAAAATAATTGGTTGATGTTAATTCATGAATGTAAAAACTAATGAATTGGTAATTGACTAATTAACCTTAAGGAACAAATTAATTTGCAAGGTTATATTAATGGATAATTTGAGAATTAAACATTTGATTAAATAGACCTACAACCCTAGGCATCATTTCCATAATTGAATTTATCTTGCACAACATCACTCGTTTTCACTTTTAAAGTTAATTACAATTCGCCAATCCAACCACACACTCAATTTTATTATTTCATGTTAATCGAACTATTACAAACAATTCCTTCCTTGTGAGATGACCTTGGGGTGATCACCATTACTGCAATAGCCTCGTATACTTGCGAGTGTTGCTTTGTAATAGTATTAATTAGAGCGCAACAAATACTCAACTACAACCATGACTTCACAACCCAAAAGTTACATAATCCAAAACTCTTATTCTCTTCACCAAAATTAACCTTTTCTTCAATCCAACCCTAAATTCATAGTTAACTAGCAAAAAGAACTTCAAACATACCAATATCAACCATGAACACATACTACACCAAACATGCAATTCACACAAATACAACTTCCAAAGGAAATCAAAGAAACAAGTTGGAAACTTACCAAATATGAAGAAAATCCTTAAAACTCCAACCTGAACACTTGAAATCCTTTAATTACTTGGATTAGCAAGAAACAAATTCCTCTCTTCCTTTGATGAAGGTGGCCAGCTTCAATGGAGAAGGAAGAAGAAGAAGATAATCATCACCAACTCCACTACCAACTAATCCCCTTTAAACCATACACTTATCCCTTTTTCACTCTCCACCAAGTAAAAGATAATACTTAATTGATATATAATATGTCATCTTCCACTAACCATTTAATTACTATTTTAATAATTAAAATATCATTTGACCATGTTAAAATGTTGACTTATATATATTATATATATCTACATATATATATCATATATGCATTTTTTTTTCTTTTTCACTCAATTATATATATATACTTTTAAATCATTTATTTAATTTTCAAAAATTAATATTTTCAAAATTTTGGAATATTACAGTTTTGCTTGAACTTGTATTGATTTTTTTGCAATAATTCTTTATTTTATTATTCGCATGTAGTATGGATAATATCACTATAAGCTAAGAATTTTATAATATTTAGACTTGAAAAGGAGGCCGGTTCCAATGAAACAGACATTATAGGGGTGTTGGGTTATTCACACCTTCCCCATATGTACTCAACTTTTCGAACACATTAGGGAGTTCGGGATTCCTTAGGAATCGAGTCATCCACCCCTTTATTTTTTCCTACCTGTTCGGGTGGTGACTCTATTGTTTTTGGGTTTAGGCTCATGTTCTCTAAGGCCCTGAGCCTAATAGTGCCGAAGTCGCAAGAACCCTTCCACTGGTAGTGCAGGAGAAAATCCCCGCTCACAGTTGCTTCATCTATTATCAGTGCTAGAGTGAAAATGGGGGCGAGTGATGATGGATTTTGTGACTGAACTGCCTTTAACCTAGAAGAAGCATGAAGCAATATGGGTGATAGTTGATCAGATGACAAAGAAAGCTCATTTTCTTCCAATTTATATGGACTACTTATTTGATAGGTTAGTTGAGTTGTATATCAGTGAGATAGTGAGATTGTAACACCCCTTCCCGACCTATGAATAAGCCGAGGAGGAATGCTACATCGGGATACGAGCTCTGGTTATGTCAGCTTACTTAATGTTCCTTATAAAAATTTTCCAAAAATTTTGACGGAGTCTCCCTTAAAATTCTAGGTCCCAAGTAATGACAAAACTGATTTTTCTTATTTTTGAAAAACATTTTGTTTCACAATTCAACTCAAGCACACTCCCAATAATCCACCCTTATAACCTCAACTACAATCCTGCAAGAAGAATTCACACTTCTATATTCACAACCCAACTCAATTTAAAACCATACAGTTATTATACATTACTAGATTTACAAGCTACATCAAGTTATCTCTTTATATTGTTCAAATAAGTACATGCCAGTTTCTAATACCAAAATACAAAATGAAGAGCACCACCTAAGTTTGTTGATGACCGACAGATCGCAGGACTCCTCTGCTCGCTACTGGCTCCTTGCTAATAGCCTACGAGTTTAGAAGAAACTAAACTCGCTAAGCATTGCTTAGTGGGTACTTTAACTAATTACAGAGAATAAATAATAAAAGAATAATGCACATTTAAAAGTAATGAGTCATATTGAAAAATAATATCACAGTAAAAACAATCCATACATGTCATATATTAAGTTATTATCATTTTATTAGTTCGCTCCACAAGGTAATTTGGTAGACTAACGTATGGTAAGGAACTAACTGAAACAACTGTATATATATTCTGTGGCCGTGGCCCTAAAAAATTTCGGACTAAGCCCTGTGGAATCTGTGGCCGAAGCCCTCGGACCAGAGTCCTATATAACTCAGGCGATTGCCCTATATAACTCGGACTGAAGTCCTATATAGCTTGGGTCGTCACCCTATATAACTCGGACCGAAGTCCTATATTAAAGCAACACTGCATATAGTATGATATATCATACCCTTACCCTAATCAGTACTATCCCAGATACCCAGTGGAGCCAAAATTTTCATGCCATTTCTTAATCGAATATGCATTATACAATTATCAACTTATGTTTCTTATATTATTTCAACGTGAAATATCATATTTTGTCATTTTAATGACATATTATGATAATTTATATGCATAAGGAATCAATTGGATTACTTTTGAAAAATGACCAAATGAATATTAGCAAAATGACCATATGAATAGTAAATTCTGGTTTTGGACTCAACTTGATCCTTATTTTGAAAAATTGTATAAAATAATCTACTTGAATAAAAACTCTAAACTTTTTACAGAATTTATTTTTACATCTTAAAATCATTCCTTTAAAATTTCAGATCAAACTGGACACAAAATCTTGGTCAAGTAGTTCACCCAACCAGACTAATCCAGTTGCCCTGCATCCTGGCAGCAGTTCTAAATTTTGTGAATTTCGTAAATTAAATTCAATCAATGTGGTTCCAAATTATTTTTATCAAATACTAGACTCACTAAAAAAAGCATATCCAAAATTCAATTGAAGATTATGTTTCTAAATTTTATTAAAAATCTAGAAACATGGCTGTCTCAGTCAAGGTACCTCCTAGAGCAGGTCTAACATAAATAATTTTTCCATAATCATAACCATTCCGAATTCAACTCAAAATATTTTTCAGTCATTCTAGACGCATTGAGGCACAACATATCAAAAATTCACATCAAGAACATTTTTCTATATTTAATTAAAAATCATACAAGTCACAGAATTTTACTAATTCTAAAACAGAAAAATTTCAAGAAAATGAACAAACAATTAGTTGAAGTACCAAACCTTGCTTTTCCTTGCTCTTCTTATCTATTTAACTTCCTTTCCTCACTAATCTCCTTGATTTCCTATGAATTTAACATGTCATATATGTAAGAACAAACCCTAGATATGAACATGATGCTACCTTATGATTTTCTAACAATCTTTTACTTATTCTTACTAATAATCACCATTTTCATCATTTCCTTTAAGTAGTTTATTATTTTTCACCATAATCATCAACTTACTAATACTTTCCCAACATGGACATAATATCAAATCTTCCTAAACATAGCCTAATACCTAATTCTAATGAAAGAATAAGACTTAGGATGGTATCTTACCTTATTTCCTATTGAATTTCACTTGAAAAATGGCTTAGACTTGAAATTTTTCTCCTTGAAAATGGAAGAGAGGGGGGGAGCACGACCTAAGAAAGAAGAAAAGTGGTGATGGTAGTATTTTTTGATCCTTTACTTATGTTTGGAAGACCAAAATTAGTTGTTTATAATTTAATTTCCATTTAATTAATTTGTTTATTTTCAATGGCCATGATTTGTCCAACCCATTTGGACTTAATGGCTAGGATTGGGCCTCTTGAAAGTGTTTTTTTTTTGTTCTTTTAAATTTTTATCCCCAAAGTTATATTTAATTACAAAATCGCCCCTCCGGTGGAAATGTCCAAAATGCTCTTGTCGGAAAATCGCCCGTAACTTACAAACCGTGCGTTTTTGGGAAAAATCGTGCGCCACCATTATGACCCGATTAATCCCGAGAACACATTTATGGCATCCGTTAGGGTCACTATTAAAAACCGACACAACTTTTTGAAAAATTACTCTTAGGTCCTCGGCCTTTCAAAAAATTACCTTTAGGTCCCGTCGACTTCATGGGCCTCCTTTGCACACTGATTCTGTTTTTGACTATCTCGAGCCTCTATTTGACCACTTATTTATGTCCTTCTTGCCTAATACTCGACTACCTAAACTTTGGGATGTGACAGTTCTACCTCCCTTAATTTAAGTTTAGCCCCGAAACTTACTTATTCATGCATGATTCTTACGTATAATTACACATAGCTTGCGATTCTACGTTTCGTTCCATAGCTTGCCACGAATCTAGAGACATCCTACATTGACATAATTAGCTATCTGCTTAGTTCATCAACATATAACTCGATTATCAATTCCTATCTGGCATGTACATCTACCTATTCATCATATAACTTTCTCCTTACTTTATCTTACATGGCACACATAGTTACTTACTTACTACCTATCTCCCAGAATCGACTAAACCAATGCTCTGATACCACAAATTGTAATACCCCTTCCCGACCTATGAATAAGCCGAGGAGGAATGCTACATCTGGATACGAGCTCTGGTTATGTTAGCTTACTTAATGTTCCTTATAAAAATTTTCCAAAAATTTTGACGGAGTCTCCCTTAAAATTCTAGGTCCCAAGTGTTGACCAAACTGATTTTTCTTATTTTTGAAAAACATTTTGTTTCACAATTCAACTCAAGCACACTCCCAATAATCCACCCTTATAACCTCAACTACAATCATGCAAGAAGAATTCACACTTCTATATTCAAAACCCAACTCAATTTAAAACCATACAGTTATTATACATTACTAGATTTACATGCTACATCAAGTTATCTCTTTGTATTGTTCAAATAAGTACATGCCAGTTTCTAATACCAAAATATAAAATGAAGAGCACCACCTAAGTTTGTTGATGACCGACAGATCGCAGGACTCCTCTGCTCGCTACTGGCTCCTTGCTAATAGCCTATGAGTTTAGAAGAAACTAAACTCGCTAAGCATTGTTTAGTGGGTACTTTAACTAATTACAGAGAATAAATAATAAAAGAATAATGCACTTTTAAAAGCAATGAGTCGTATTGAAAAATAATATCACAGTAAAAACAATCCATACATGTCATATATTCAGTTATTATCATTTTATCAGTTGGCTTCACAAGGTAATTTGGTAGACTAACGTATGGTAAGGAACTAACTGAAACAACTGTATATATATTCTGTGGCTGTGGCCCTAAAAAATTTCAGACCAAGCCCTGTGGAATCTGTGGCCGAAGCCCTCGGACTAGAGTCCTATATAACTCGGGCGATTGCCCTATATAACTCGGACCGAAGTCCTATATAGCTCGGGTCTTCACCCTATATAACTCGAACCAAAGTCCTATATTAAAGAAGCACTGCATATAGTATGATATATCATACCCTTACCCTACTCAGTACTATCCCAGATACCCAGTGGAGCCAAAATTTTCATGCCATTTCTTAATCGAATATGCATTATATAATTATCAACTTATGTTTCTTGTATTATTTCAACGTGAAATATCATATTTTGTCATTTTAATAACATATTAGGCTCATTTATATGCATAAGGAATCAATTGGATTACATTTGAAAAATGACCAAATGAATATTAGCAAAATGACCTTATGAATAGTAAATTCTGGTTTTGGACTCAACTTGATCCTTATTTTGAAAACTTGTATAAAATAATCTACTTGACTAACTCTAAAATTTTTACAGAATTTAGTTTTACATCTTAAAATCATTCCTTTAAAATTTCAGATCAAACTGGACACAAAATCTTGGTCAAGTAGTTCACCCAACCAGACTGCTCCAGTTGCCCTGCATCCTGGCAGCAGTTCTGAATTTTGTGAATTCCGTAAATTAAATTCAATCAATGTGGTTCCAAATTATTTTTATCAAATATTAGACTCACTAAAAAAAACATATCCAAAATTCAATTGAAGATTATGTTTCTAAATTTTATTAAAAATCTAGAAACATGGCTGTCTCAGTCAAGGTACCTCCTAGAGCAGGTCTAACAGAAATAATTTTTCCATAATCATAACCATTCCGAATTCAACTCAAAATATTTTTCAGTAATTCTAGACGCATGGAGACACAACATAACAAAAAGTCACTTCAAGAACATTTTTCTATATTTAATTAAAAATCATACAAGTCACAGAATTATACTAATTCTAAAACAGAAAAAATTCAAGAAAATGAACAAACAATTAGTTAAAGTACCAAACCTTGCTTTTCCTTGCTCTTCTTATCTATTTCACTTCCTTTCCTCACTAATCTCCGTGATTTCCTATGAATTTAACATGTCACATATGTAAGAACAAACCCTAGATATGAACATGATGCTACCTTATGATTTTCTAACAATCTTTTACTTATTCTTACTAATAATCACCATTTTCATCATTTCCTTTAAGTAGTTTATTATTTTTCACTATAATCATCAACTTACTAATACTTTCCCAACATGAACATAATATCAAATCTTCCTAAACATAGCCTAATACCTAATTCTAATGAAAGAATAAGACTTAGGATGGTATCTTACCTTATTTCCTATTGAATTTCACTTGAAAAATGGCTTAGACTTGAAATTTTTCTCCTTGAAAATGGAAGGGAGGGGGGGAGCACGACCTAAGAAAGAAGAAAAGTGGTGATGGTGGTGTTTTTTGATCCTTTACTTGTGTTTGGAAGACCAAAATTAGTTGTTTATAATTTAATTTCCATTTAATTAATTTGTTTATTTTCAATGGCCATGATTTGTCCAACCCATTTGGACTTAATGGCAAGGATATGGCCGCTTGAAAGTGCTTTTTTTTTTTGCTCTTTTAAATTTTGCCCCCAAAGTTATATTTAATTACAAAATCGCCCCTCCGGTGGAAATGGCCAAAATGCTCTTGTCGGAAAATCGCCCGTAACTTACAAACCGTGCATTTTTGGGAAAATCGTGCGCCACCATTACGACCCGATTAATCCCGAGAAAACATTTATGGCATCCATTAGGGTCACTATTAAAAATCGACACAACTATTCAGAAAATTACTCTTAGGTCCTCGGCCTTTTGAAAAATTACCTTTAGGTCCCGTCTACTTCACGGGCCTCCTTTGCACACTGATTCTGTTTTTTACTATCTCGAGCCTCTATTTGACCACTTATTTATGTCCTTCTTGCCTAATACTCGACTACCTAAACTTTGGAATGTGACAGAGATTGCATGGAGTCTCACTTTCTTTGGTATTGGATTGAGATCCCCATTTTAGATCAAGATTTTAGAGGAGTTTATAGGATGCATTGGGTTCTCGATTGCACTTTAGTACTGCTTTCCATCAATAGATGGATGAGCAGTCAGAGAGAGTGATACAGGTTCCAAAGGATATGTTGAGGAGTTGTATCATTTATTTCACTCAGAGCTGGGACAGATACTTGCCATTGATTGAGTTTGCCTATAACAAAAGCTATCAGTCTAGTATTAGGATGGAACCTTATGCGGTCTTATATGGAAAGAAGTACTGGACACCATTATGTTAGGATGAAGTTGGAAAAGGTAAACTAGTAGGTCCTGATTTGATTAAGAAAACAGAAGAGAAGCGAAGGTAATTCGGGATCATTTGAAACCAGCTTCAGACCAACAGAAATCCTATACATATTTGAAGAGGAAAGACAAAGAGTTCAGTGTGGGAGATAATGTATTCCTAATGGTGTCTCCATGGAAGAAGATTCTGAGGTTTGGCTAGAAAGGGAAGTTGAGTCCTTTGTTCATAGGACCTTATGAGGTACTGGAGAGAGGTTGTCCAGTGGCTTATAGATTGGCTCTACTGCCCGAGTTAGATCGAATACACAATTTCTTCCATGTCTCTATGCTTTGGAGATACAGATCAAACCCATCTCATGTCTTATTAGTGGAGCATATTTTAGGGATTTGTTAAAGAATGTGTTTATTGAATTTAATTGGTTAAAACATATTCTGGTATATTTTTACTGATAAAAATAAAATTAAAACAATAATTAAAATGTGATGGAATGAAATTGTAAAGTTAAAGTTAGAATGATGCTTAATTAGGGTTTTATGTTTGAAATGCCTTAAAATGTGACTCTAAATGATTTTATTTACTCACATTTTTAATAGTCATTGAGTGGAAGCATTTTGCCCAACCTTAGGGTTGAAGGGCAATTTGGAAGTGAAAGTTAAAGGGATACTTTAGCTTGAATTTGACTGTTAATTGAGGTAAGTGCATACTTCTGATAATTTAAATATATTTGCATTTAATTTGTCTTAACACATTTTAGATACGAAATGTGTTAAGCTACTTCGTTATTTGAATATGCATATGCATTGTGATATTGTATGTGAAATGATTTATGTGCATTATATACATTGTAAAAAGCCATTGTTAATGGCTAAAATGAGTGAAATGTTATTTATGTGCATTATGTGAAAATAACTCAAAAATATTTGGGTAACATGATTGTAATGCTAAATGGTATACAATGTGATAAAGTAATAAGATATAGTGAATTAAAGTGATTTAGCATTCAGATGAATGAGAAAAATGAGAAAAGAGGCAATGGGATAAGGAAAATTGATTATGGAAAATATGTACTATTTGTGTGTTGCCTAGTATATTATTCAATTTCTAGAGTTCTGTGTGGTTCTATGCCTATGTGATTATTCTCATCAATTACCTACAGGGTTAGACGCTGGGTCTCACTGATATATGATTTGCCTTTAGGATAGACGTTGGTCGTCACTGATATATGATTTGCCTTTGGCTAAGACGTTGGGTGTCACTTGTATTGCCTTCGGGCTAGAAACTAGGTGTCAAACTAAACCAAAATAGCAACTCTAGGATTTAAATAATGTACTAGGTTAGTTGGGCCCAATGCTTGTGTATGTATTAATGTCATGTTTTGGAAAAATGAAAAATGTGAAGCAAAGTGGAATTGCATATTACATTGTGCATCATCATGATACAACATAATGCATTGTCTTTTTTTAAAAGTTTTATTATTATCAAAAATATGTACCGCTACTATAACATCTTAAAATTTTTGAAAATTTCTAATTTTTAGAAAGTTTGATAAAATAAATTATAATTTAAAAGGATAAATTAAATTAATGATTTTAAATAAAAATAAAGGGATTTTAAATGAAAAAGTGGAATATATATGTGATATATATGAAAAATATACATAACATATAAAAGTCAACACTTTTTAAAAGAAAAGGGTATTTTGGTAATTAAATCTTATAAATTAAAAATTAATAAAATAATTCAAAAATAAATTATTTTTGAATGGAAGAGGAAAATTAGGAATTTTAATTTATTAAAAAAATAATTAAATATTAAATATTAAATTATTTTAATATATATATATATATGTGTGGTTTAAAAAATGAAAGGGAAAGAAATATTAAAGTCATCTTCTTCTTCTTCTCTTTCCTTTGGCCAAAATTCCATAGGAGCTAGACCAAGGATTCTACATCTTCCACACTCCATAAATTGAAGAAATTAACAAGTTGCAAGTGGATTTTTGGTGATCTCCACCAAAATTAGTAAGTTTCCATCTATTTTCTTTGAATTCCTTGGAAATTTGGATTATGTGAGTTTTGAGATTTTGATGTAGTATGTTATAATTGTTGGAATTGGTGTGCATGATGTTATTTTGGGTATTTAACAATGATTCTAAGGTTAGATTGAAGAGATGATGGAGTTTGGTTAAAGAACGGTGAAGAGATAGAATTTAGGGTTATGGATTTTTGAGGTTTTGAAAACATGAACTTTAATTGTGCAAATTGGTTCTAAATGAGTTGTTTTGATTCATAAACAAGTATTTTAAAGTCAAATATTGGATTTGGTGGTGTTGGGTTGGATTTTGAGAATGGAAGTGGAGACTTAGGGTTTTGGAAAAGTGATTTTCCAAAGTGGTTGAATTGTGTGATTTTATTTGTTTAAGCATGTTGTTTAGTTTTAAAAGTGATGAATATAAGCTTGGAATGAGTAATGGATTGTGTTGGAATGGAAAACCTTCAATGGGGGAAGGTTATGCCATTTTTGAGATTTTATGTATAAGAGTGTATTTTTAAATGATTTAAATGTATTAAAATATGTTTTAAATAATATAGATAAACTTAAAACACTAATTTAATTGTAGTAGAATGGAATTCTAATGTTGAAGTAAGGAAAGGCTAAATTTTTGAAAATTTGTAGGAGTGATGTGTCATTATGGTTTAATGTTGGAAATGCCATTAAATGCGATACTAAATGATTATTTGTTATCACATTTAGTTTAGGCTTTGAGGGAGGCTGATTTGCTTCATCCAAGTGGTGAAGGGCAAGTTAGAAAGATTGGATTAAAGGTTGTTTTTAGCTTGCTTTGGGTTGCTAGTGGAGGTATGTACAAACTTTAAATATAATGTTTATATTTGCATAACATTTGGACTTAACACATTTTGGTTGGAAAATGTGTTAAGTTACTTGGTTCATTGATTATGTATGAATAATATGCTATGACATTTGTAATGTCGTATATGTGTTAAATGCATTGTGAAAAGCCATTGATAATGGCTAAATTGTGTAAAATGTGAAATATGCATATTATGTGAAAATACCCAAAGTAATTAGGTGATGTGTTGTGAATGAAAAAATGAGATATGTGTAATAATGAAATGAATTGATATTGATAAAAATGAGAAAAGTGAGAAAAATGAGAAAGATGTGAAAAGTGAGAAAAGTGAGAAAAAATGTGAAAATAAGGCAATGTGCCTAGATTGAATATGTGACAAAGAGAAAGAGATTAATAATGAGAAAAATGATTAAATTGTATGTCTAGTATGTTATTCAATTTTCAGAGTTCTGGGTTTGGCGGCATGCCTATGATTGCCTACGGGCTAAATACTGGAATGGTGAAAAGACTGGGTCGTAAGCCAGGCCAGCTGATAAATATGATGTTTTTGGGGTGAAAAGACAAGGTCGTAAGCCTTAAAAACTGTAGCAGTCTAGCCGGGTTAAGGATCAAGATACTGGGGCTTAAGGGTCTAGCCGGGTTGAGGTCTAAGAGACTAGGGTTTTTTACATTATCCATGGATAAATTGCCTACGGGGCTAGACACATGTTGTCATTATGGACCAAAGCAGTAACTCTAAAATTTTAATAGCATATTAGATCCTTTTTGGGCCCATTCTTGTCTTTGTTTTAATGCGAATTATGAGTTGTGATTATGAAATATTTGAAAAATATAAGAAAGTGGAATGATGTGACATCTATATGCATTGTGCATTGGCATTGCATTGAGTTTTATTGTTATTATCAAAGTTTGTACCACTAGGCTTCGGCTTAGCACGATTGTTTCCATCGCGCAGGTGATAGGGTAGACCCACCTGAGCCAGAGAGTTCTTCTAGACCATGTCAGGTCTAGACTTATAGTTGAGCTTGTTGAGTTTCTATCGAGATCAGAAACACTGAAACACTGCCAGCAGCATGTATATATTTTCATGTTATTATACATTTTGAGTTTTATGCATAATATATTATGTTTTGGATTTTACGTATTGTATATTATAAAGAATGTGTGGGTCAATGTATTTGAAATGGGAGAGTAGTGTGTTTTAAATTATATATATCTATATATATAAATGTTTGAGAAACTTGGTGAAATGGAGAAGTATGGTTGAGATGGTAATTGGAAAATTATTTGAGAGTGTTTTCATTTTGCAGGTTGAGTAATTGCTAAATTTTGGGATGTCCAAATTATAGACAAAACTCTAGCGAATTTTTTCCAGAGATTTATATATATATTATTTATTTTGGGATCTTATGACAAGTAATGAATATTTATACTCTATTTAATTTTTATATATCTAGAATTTGAAATTTTAAATTGGAAATGTGAAAAATTTTTATTAAACCGGTCTGTGACATTTTTGTACCATATATGTGTATTTTACATATGCTGGAAATATGTATTGTACGTATATAGGGTACAAGGGTGTTACATTTGTTTTGGTATCAGAGCCTAGGTTTGAGGTTCTCAACCTAGGTGGGATGATAGAGAGAGGAAATGGGGGATTTGAAAAATAATTTTTAATTGTAATACATGCATTGGCACTGGCAGCTTCTGATCTCTGATATAGTATTTTCTGCTCCGTTTGCAGATATAGGTAGTTATGGCGTCTCGGCCGCATCAGGCTACTGAGGGTAGTGCAGAGAGTGTGGCTCTAGATGAGGGTAGATATCAAGCTAGGGTTGTATCTGCTGGTGAGACATCTATTTCTGCGCTTGTGAGACCAGCAGCTGATGAGATTTTGCCTAGCTGGGTATGGCATATGGTAGAGTTATTGAGGCAGGCTCCAGTTCTGCAGCCGCCACAGCCACAACCGCAGCCGCAGTTGCCGGTGAGGCAGTATGATAAACTGAGAAAGTATGGAGCTGAGGACTTTGTTGGTACTACAGACCCTGCTGTAGCATAGCAGTGGCTAGACCGGGTTCATAGGATATTTATTCAGTTACAGGCTAGTCTAAAAGAGAAGTTTGATTATGCCAAATCTCTTCTGCAGAGAGATGAATATGATTGGTGGAAGATGGTTCCACATGCTCTGGATGATCGACCAATCCTGACCTATGATGATTTCCTATGAGAATTTGAGCAGAAGTATACTCTGAGAGAGTATAAAGATGCAAAGAAGATGGAGTTCCTGAGTCTAAGATAGGATACCAGGATATTGACCGAGTATGAGATCGAGTTTATCCGGTTGAGTCACTATGCTGGTGGGATCATTTTTATTGAGTTTGATAGATGCAGGAGGTTTGAGGAGGGACTGCTTGCAGGCTCTCAGTATCAGGATTTTTTCCAGTTAGTTGCAGCTGCCAGGAGTGTTGAGAGGGCACAGAGTCTTACAGCAGCTGCCAGGGTTGAGGAGACCAGAGTTAGGAGACCCCAGAGTGAGACAGGGTCTTCATTAGTGAAGAGAGGTCGAAGGGGACATTTTTAGAGGTTTAGTAGGAGTCAGGGGTAGTTCGGCAAGTCAGTACAGCAGCAGAGACAGATAGAGACCTGCAGTTCAGTGGCTAGTGCTCCTACTCCAGTGGCTCAGAGACCTACTGCAACAACCCTATACCTCGTTTACGTACACAGCATGCTATTACGATCGTAATATACGTATACTGAATGTAGGAATGCCATGGTTTACAAAACAAACGACTCACTCCTTTTACAATAATATGAACAAATTTAAAACATTTAAGTTATATTATAAAACACAATAGATAAAATGTTTATTCAAAACGCAGCGAAAAATATAACAAAGAATTACAAATACATATACATCAAAACTCAAGTTTTACAAAACATAAAATATATACATATTTGGCAGTATGTCTTTGATCTTTAAGCTCCACTATCAACACCTCAAAATCTAGACTCTACTCGGCCTAGAGGAACTCTCCGGTTCTTCCCTGTCACCTGCGCGATGAATCACACTCACGCTAAACCAACGGCTTAGTGGTACAAACTACAATAATACTATGCTTCAATGCAATGCCAATGTCACACAATCAATTTTCATACACCATTCAAAAGAATATTATATTTTAAAACCTTACATTGTTCAATATCATATCAAAACATTCATGTTGTATCTTCATGGTTTCATTACTCAACATAGCTTCCCATGCCACATTCATTTTCAGTAAGATACTTATGTATTATAATCATCTCATAACATTATATCTCACAAACATGTATCTCATTATTCATTGGTTTCACCATTCAAGAATCACATTGAAAACAAAGACAAGCATGGGCCCAAAGACACTAATATGCCATTCAACTTTCAGAGTTAATGTTTTGGTTCAATTATCACATTTATCATTATCATTATCCCAACTAGGTTTCAAAGATTTAGGTTCAACCAAGCTTCAAGGGGAACAAAGCATGCTAAGTATCAACCCAATTTGGCTTCAATAACCAAACCCATCCTAGCTTCAAGGGTTGTAACATCTCAATTAAGCTTCAAGGACTAGACCCAACCAAGCTTCAAGTGGAGTTAAGCATGCTAAACTTCAACCCAACTTGGCTTCAAGGATCAAGCCCAACCTAACTTCAAGAGATTGTTACTATAGGCATGCCACCAACAACAAAACTCTGAAAATGGAATAACACATTAGACACACAATTCATTCATTATTTCATTATCAATTTCATTCTCATTTTCTCATCATCACTTAGGCAACCATGCCTCAATCATCTCATTTGCATCATTATCATTATAGCCAACAACCATGGCTCCTCATCTCATCAATAGAGTATACATAATTAATTGCATTGAATATCATCATCTAGGCAAACATGCCCCACTTATTTCATTTGAATCATCATAACCAATCACATTGGCTTCACAACTCATTATATCTCAATTCATCATTCAAATGTACACAACCAATTGCATTAACATACATTTTAAATGCTCATCAATCATTCACATTATACAAATCATAACATTCATAAAATGTATTAACAATGTAATCAATTACTTAACATATGTACAACCAAATATGTTAAGTATCAAAATCTCATAAATGTATGCAACCATGTAGTTTGTACTTACCTTAAAACCAACTCACACCAATCTATACACTTCCTCCTCCAAGAATCCTCAACACTTAGGTTAGGGCAATTCAACTTCTTCATAACCTATACCAACGGTAATCATACACACTTAGAAATACATATAAGATAATAAAGCTAAGAACCAACTAGGGCAACTCTAAACATGACACGCTCAACAACACGGGCGTGTCTCGGACCGTGCCCTAACTCAACAACACAGAAGCTTTGACACGCTTAGAACCACGGGCGTGTCACTGAACGTGTAATACATTTTGTCTCACAGAAACATTGACACATCCAACAACACGGGCGTGTTCATGGCCGTGTCAAACCTTCACCAACATAGTAGCTATGACACGCTCAGTGACATGGGCGTGTCACTGGATGTGTAAATGCTACTGCAACACAGAACCATTGACAAGCCCAAAGACTTGGACGTGCTCATGGGCGTGTCAAGCCAAAAATACAGATTCCGGCAACATCAACACTACATCCAACAAACCACTTACTTCCACCATCTTCCACTTCAAACAAACTTAACTAAACACACCCAAAAACCATAATAACTTACAAAAACACCAAAACAATACAAAAATACATCAAACACAAATCAACCACAATCTCAACTCACAAACTCAATCACAACTTCAACTAAAACTAAAGAAATCAAAAGAAAACTTACCAAAGTTGATGAAACTTCACAAAATTCCAACTTAATCTCTTGAATCTTCCTTCAATTTGCTCTTAGAAATCAAAAACCCTTTCTTGCTCTCTTTTGTCTTTGATAGCCGGCCACCCAAATGGAAAAGAAGAAAATGAAGAAGACAAATGAAGCAAAGTCAAATATTTGTTCTTCAATTAAATCTCCACCAAGTATTTAATAATATAATATTAAATTATTTCCTCTTCCACTTATTTAATTCCTTTTTAATTACTTAATTTAAAATAAAAATAACAAAATATCTTCTCTTGACTTTCCCATATTGACTTGTGTATATGTTGTATATATTTCCATATATACAACATATACACTCTCTCTTCACTTCCTTTTTCTTCTCAATATAACATAGACATTAAATCCAAATAAAACAACAATTATATCAAAACTTCTAGGGCACACTTTGGGATATTACAATTCTCCCCCTCTAAAAAGAAATTTCCTCCTCGAAATTACCTGATATCAAGTCTGAAACAACTGAGGATACTGATCTCGCATCGTTTGCTCACTCTCCCAAGTTGCCTCTTCTTTACCATGATTCTTCCAAAGAACTTTTACCAATGGCACTTTCTTATTCCTCAATTCTTTCACTTCATGTGCCAGAATAGCAATTGGTTCTTCCTCAAAAGTCAGATCTGAACTCACCTCAATGGATTCAACTAGTAAAACATGAGATGGATCTAATTTGTACCTCCGTAACATAGAAACATGGAAGACATTGTGGATTCTATCCAACTCAGGCGGCAAAGCAAGACGATAAGCAACCGGTCCAACTCTTTCTAATATCTCATACGGACCAATAAAATGAGGACATAGCTTTCCTCTTCAACCAAATCTTAAAATCTTTTTCCAAGGAGACACTTTCAAAAATACTTTATCTCCAACATCAAACTCTATGTCTCTCCTCCTCAAATCTGAATAAGATTTCTGTCGGTCTGAAGCTGCTTTCAACCGATCCCTAATTATCTTCACTTTCTCTTCTGTCTCTTTAACCAACTCAGGACCAACTAATTTGCTTCCTCCAAGTTCATTCCAACATAAAGGTGTTCTACATCTTCTACCATACAATGCCTCAGCCATACCAATACTGTATTGATGACTATTGTTGTAAGCAAATTCTACAAGTGGCAAAAATCTGTCCCAACTTCCAGAGAAATCAATGACACAGCTTCTTAACATATCCTCAATAATCTGTATCACCCTCTCTGACTGCCCATCTGTCTGTGGATGAAAAGCAGTGCTAAAGTGCAATCGAGAACCCAATGCACCATGTAAACTCTTCCAAAACCTTGAAGTGAACCGGGGATCTCGATCAGACACTAAAGAAATTGGGACTCCATGCAACTTCACTATCTCACTGATATACATCTCAGCCAGTCTCTTAAGAGAATAATCCATTCTAACTGGAAGAAAATGGGCTGTCTTTGTCAACCGATCAACAATCACCCAAATAGCATCATACTTCTTCTGAGTCAATGGCAAACCAGATACAAAATCCATTGTTACTCTCTCCCATTTCCATTCAGGCACTGCTAAAGGTTGAAGTAACCCTGTTGGAACTTGATGCTCATCTTTCACCCTCTGACAAGTGAGACACTTAGATACAAATTCTGCTATGTCTTTCTTCATACCTGACCACCAATAATGCTGCTTCAAATCATGGTACATCTTGGTACTCCCAGGGTGCATAGCAAAAACTGATTGGTGTGCTTCCTCTAAAATAACCTTCCTCAAACTATTATCATCAGGAACACACAATCTATTCTTGAACCAAAGACTACCATCGCTTCTCACAAAGAAATCTCGGCTCTCCCCATTTTGGCAATCTGACACAATCTTCTGAATTTTCTCATCAGCCAATTGAGCCTCTTTTATCTGATCCAACAATACCGGTCTCAACTGCAACTGAGCCAACAATGTACCATCATCACATAATTTAAGATTAGCATGTAACGCTCTCAACTCAACAAGCAACGAGAGCGAATAAACAGACAAACCTGCTAAAGACTTCCGACTCAAGGCATCAGCAACAAACATTTGCCTTACTAGGATGATAATCAATCAAACAGTCGTAGTCTTTGATCAATTCCAACCACCGTCTCTGCCGAAGATTAAGCTCTCTTTGAACCCCCAAATATTTCAAACTCTTATGATCTGTGTAGATAAAACACTTCCCTCCATACAAATAGTGTCACCAAATCTTCAAAGCAAACACTATAGCTGCCAACTCCAAATCATGAGTTGGATAATTAAGCTCATGTGACTTCAACTACCGAGAAGCATAAGCTATGACTTTACCCTCTTGCATTAAAACACAACCTAAACCATTATGTGAAGCATCACTGTAAATCACATATGGCTTGACACTGATCTGTCCACACAAATCTAACTCCCTTCCGAAGCAATCTGGTGAGTGGAGTAGCTATCAAAGAAAAACCTTTCACAAAGCGTCGATAATAGCCTGCCAAACCCAGAAAACTTCTAACTTTAGTCACTGACTTCGGTGGACTCCAATTCAAAATGGCTTCAACTTTACTCGGATCAACTCTAATACCGTCTGCTGAAAGTATATGACCGAGAAAAGTAACTTGGTCAAGCCAAAACTCACACTTCGACAGCTTAGCATACAATTGCTTCTCTCTCAACGTCTGCAATACAATCCTCAAATGCTTGTCATGCTCCTCTTCATTACGTAAATACACCAAAATATCATCAATGAAGACCACCACAAAATGATCCAGATAGGGCCTAAACACCCTATTCATCAAATCCATGAAAGCTGCAGGTGCATTCGTCAATCCAAAAGGCATCACCAAGAACTCATAATGCCCATACCTTGTGCGAAAAGCTATCTTAGAAACATCTTCAGCTCTAACCCTCAACTGATGGTACCCTGATCTCAAATCAATCTTGGAAAACACTGCTGCTCCCTTCAGTTGATCAAAGAGATCATCAATCCTAGGCAAAGGATACTTATTCTTGATACTCACTTTGTTCAATTGCCTATAATCAATGCATAACCTCAAAGTACCATTCTTCTTCTTCACAAACAAAACAGGAGCTCCCCACGGAGAAACACTAGGACGAATAAACCCTTTATCCAACAACTCCTGTAACTGCACCTTCAACTCTCTCAACTCAGTAGGTGACATTCGATAAGGAGTGATAGAGATAGGAGTGGTACCAGGCAACAAATCGATACCAAATTCAACCTCTCTCTCAGGGGGTAACCCTGGCAACTCCTCAGGAAAAACATCTGGAAATTCTGCAACTGTGGGTATACTATCAAGCTGAGAACCCACTATTCTGGTATCCACAACATGAGTAAGATAAGCATCACACCCTTTTCTAATCAATTTTCTAGCTGCTACAGCTGAAACAAACAAGGATGCAAGTTATCTCTGCTCACTAGACACCATCACATTTCTACCATCACCGATTCTCAAAGTAACACATTTCTTTTGATAGTCTACCGCAGCTCCATGCTTAGACAACCAATCCATGCCTAAGATCAAATCATATTCCTTAAAAGGCATTTCAATTAAATCACCATGAAACTCTTCACCTTGCACTACCACTGCACTATCACGATGTACCTTACTCACCACAACACTATGTCCTAAAGGATTTGTCATTAAGACATCAAATCCTAAGGACTCTGAATGCAATTCAGACACAGGCAATATGGATGCACTTATGTATGAATGAGTAGATCCTGGAACAATCAAAGCAAGAACTGGAATATCAAATAAAGAAAATGTACCAACTATAACTGCTGAAGCATCCGGCTGCCTCTACATCACAAACACTCTCTGAGAAAATCCGGCCTCATCTTGCCTACTGCCTCTGGATGAAGATCCTCCTCGCTGACTAAACCCAGGTCTACCACCTCTACTAAAACCTCTGCCCCCTCGACCACCTCTGCTGACACTGGGTCGAGAAGCTGCAGTATCAGTCTGTCTATCCTCCTGCATCTCAGGGTAATCTTTGATCAAGTGAGCTGGTGACCCAAATCTAAAGCATACTCCCGATCCACCTGTCTTCCAATAAGTACCCCCATGGGTCCTACCACAATGAACACATACAGGTGGAGTAGATCTCTGAACCACTAGAGTCGGAGCACTAGCTACAGAAACTATAGGTCTCTGCCTCTAATATTGAACTGACCTACTTGACTGCCTCTGGCTCCTACTAATCCTCGACACAAAACTTCCTCGACCTCTCTTCATAGATGAAGACCCTGTCTCAAACTGGGGTCTCCTAACTCTGGCATCTTCCTCAGTAGCAGCTGCTGTAATGCCCTGTGCTCTCTCAACACTTCTGGCTGCTGCAACCAATTGAGAAAAATCCTGGTACCGAGAACCAGCAACAATGCACATAATACAGGGCCTCAACCCCTCCTCAAATCTTCTGCATCGGTCGATCTCATCAGAGATAATCCCACCTGCATAGTGACTCAACCGGATGAACTCTATCTCATACTCTGTCACTGTCCCGTTGTCTTACCTCAAATTCAGGAATTCCATCTTCTTAACATCTTTATACTCCCTTGGAGTATATTTCTACTCGAACTCCCTCAAAAAATCCCCATAAGATAATGTAGGTGGATCATCCATGGTATGAGGAACCGTCTTCCACCAATCATAAGCATCCTTCTGCAATAAGGATCTAGCATAATCAAATTTCTCATCTGGAGTAGCTTGCAACTTGATAAATATCCTCTGCACTTTATCCAACCACTGTTCAGCCACTGCTGGATCTGTAGTGCCTAAGAAATCCTCAATATGAGCGGGGATTTTCGCCCCCACTCCCGATGGAATGGTTCTTGCGACTTCGGCACTATTTAGGCTCAGGGCCTTAGAGAACACGGACTTAAGTCCGGAGAAAATGGAGTCGCCACTCGGATGGGCCCGGAAAAAGAAAGGGGTGGATGACTCGATTCCTAAGGAATCCCCAACCCCTTAATGGGTTCGAAAAGTTGGGTACGTGTAGGGAAGGTGAGAAATGGCCCAACAACCCCACAACGCCCGGTTCATTGGAACCAGCCTCCTTTACAGGTCTTAATATTATAAAATTCTTAAATATAACAATATTATCCATACTACACATAATAAAAAGAAAGCATCATTATATTAAAATCAAAGCAATGTCCAAACAAAACAAAACAAATAAATGGACACCCATCCAAGGATGGAAACATGTCCTTACATCACATGCCTAGATAGGACACCCACCAAAAGGTAGAAACATGCCCCTTACAAAGGTTCTAAAATAGAAAAGAAAATTAAATTACATGATGTTTAAATAATGAGGTACCCACCAGGTGGAAACATACCTCTTACAACTTTTGGAAGTCTAAATTGATTGACAAAAGTAAATAATCATCCATAATAAATAAATCATTCATTAAAAGTATTTAAATATCAATAAAATAAACATCCATCCATGACAAATTAAATAAATCAAGTATTGAAATTAAATAAATTAAAGCATAAGAAATAAATCAAAGCATATCAAGTATGGAATTGAATAAAGCAAATACAACAATAACAACAAAAAAGCCTTAGTACGAAACAAGTTGGGGTCGGCTGTATGGATCCTCAACAAAATAAGCTTAAAAGACACCAGAAAAAGATACTCTAGCCTTAGGCCCCTTCCAAGACACGGATTTTACGTCTCCATTCAAGTCTGTCATTAATCAAATCCGCATCAAGATCTAAGGCACGTAAGCAAATAAAAGTTCAATTTATGGCTACTGTGACTTTTTATGGAATTAAAATAAATTAGTGTTTTAGGTTTTAAAAGGTGAGTAAAACTCTTTGATTAACCAAATTAAAGTTTGAATGGTGAAATTATGAAACTAGGGTTTTGGACACTTTGAAATACTTTTTAATTCATGATTTTTAAATGGTGATTTAAGCTACTGTGACTTTTTGAGTTTTTATGTTTTAAAAGGACTAAGGTTCATAAAAATTAGGGTTTAAGGTTTTAAAAGGGTTAGAGTTCATTGTTTTAGGTTTAAAAGTTGAATTTTGGATTTAAACTTTGAAATTAGGGTTCTCAAGTAATGAATTATTTTTAGGGTTTTTAAAAAGCAATTTGATATTTTATGAAGTTTTATGAATTTAAACAAATGGATTGAAGTTTTTATAAGTAGAAAAGATGTTTTTTAAGGTTTTTTTTGAATAAACTAGAACCTACTTTAAAATCTTAAAAGAAACATAATTTGATTTTGGTTTTGTTGAAAAATATGTTCAATTAGTGTTTTAAGGTTTTTAAGAAGAAAAAATAACAATTTTAAGTCTTTTTTTTAAAAAGAAAGTCACGTTTTAGGGTTTTTGATTATGGAAAAATTAAATTACAACACTAAGATTTTTGATTTAACAAACTTAAACTTTATGGATTGGCTACTGTGAAACATAAATTAAAAGAATTTAACATACCTTCTTTTGTTGATTCTCCAAAAAATAACTCTTCTTGGATGAACTAGCTCCAAAGACAAGCCTTGGTTGCCTTTGAATTCTCCTTTTTTTCCTTTAAATCGTGAGTCTGCTGCATTAAATATCACTTCAATTGAATTCTTACTTTTCCTTCTTTGATTTGGTTTCAAATCCTAAAGTCACTGTGTAAAATTTTCCTCCTTTGATTTGGTTTAATTAGTCCTTATTTATAGTGGTTTTTAGGTTATTTATTCCTAATTAACTAAGGTAAATAATATTAATAAAAAAAGAAATTAAAACCTAATTGGAATAGGATTCAAAAAATTGCGCTGGCAAAAACTGTGCTGCCGGGCCCGTGGGCTTGAAATTTCAAGTTATTTCGCCTGCAGGAACCTGCGGGCGAAATAACTTGCCCGGACGCTTGCGGGCAAGCTGATGCTGACCCGACGGGCCCGCGCGACCACTTTTCGCTGCCAATTTTTTTTTCAGATTTCAATTTTTATTTTTATTTTTATTTTTATTTTTATTTTCATTTTTTATTAATAAAAATTAGATACTAAGGTAAAAATTATTTAATTAAAATTATTTTGGACCAATTAAACAACAAAAATCATTTTGGAATAAATAAAGCATATTGGATCGGATTGGGTCAAAAATTAAGGGTCTACAGTTTGCCCCCTACTTGAATGATCTGAAACCTTAGTGAAAGTGAGTGAAAAGAAATAAGACTTAATTTTTGAGGTGACGAATTAATTTTTTTTTGGGTACTTGGATCCGAGATTGGGTACTTGGACCCGAAATCGGGTACTTGGACCCGAGATTGATTGAATTTGGGTACTTGGACCCAAGATTGAGCACTTGGACTCGAGATTGGATACTTGGACCCAAGATTGGGTACTTGGACCCTAGATTGAACTGATTTTGGGTACTTGGACCCAAGATTGAATTTGACTTGGGTACTTGGACCCAAGATCTGGTACTTGGACCTGAGATTGATTTGATTTGGGTACTTGGACCCAAGATTGAGTACTTAGACTCGGGATTGGGTACTTGGACCCAAGCTTGAATTGATTTTGGGTACTTGGACCCGAGATTGGGTACTTGGACCCGGGATTGGGTACTTAGACTCGAGCTTGAATTGATTTTGGGTACTTGGACCCGAGATTGGGTACTTGGACCCAAGATTGATTTGATTTGGGTACTTGGACCCAAGATTGATTTGATTTGGGTACTTGGACCCAAGATTGAGTACCTGGACTCAAGATTGAATTGATTTTGGGTACTTAGACCCGGATTGGATACTTGGACCCAAGACTTATTTGATTTGGGTACTTGGACTCGAGATTGGGTACTTGGACCCGAGGCTAATTTGAATTTGGGTGCTTGGACCCGAGATTGATTTGATTTGGGTACTTAGACCCGAGCTTGGGTACTTGGACCCGAGAATGGGTGCTTGGACCCGAGATTGAGTTTGACTGACCTTTTATCATTTGAGAAGTCTTACTGCTCTGGCTATTTTATGCATTGTGGTTTTCCACCCTCAAAATGGATCTTCATCCTTTGAGATCGGGTCTTCACCCTTGAAAAGTGGATCTTCATCCTTTGGAGGTTGGGTCTTTACCATTGCAAATGGATCTTCATCTTTTGACATCGGGTTTTTACTCTTAAAACATGGGTCTCTATCCATTGGAGGTCTGGTCTTTACCCTGGCTTCAGCTCTTTTAGCTGGATTGGTCTTTTGTCTTTTGCATCTTCATTCTTTTGAGAGTTCTAATGTTCCATTCTTTTGTTCTTCCTCTTTGCAAAGATTTAGCTATTTTTAATTGGACCTTATATCCTCTCCTTGCCCCCCTGTGTGGCAAAATATTTGTAAGTGAGTTTAAAAATATTTAGTATATAAACTCAAAAAATTGAAAAGGAGAAACTTTGCCCCCTGTGTAGGCTCAAACCAAAGATTTTATCCATGCAAGCTTTGATTGATGTTTTTGCCGTCTTGTTCTTCGCATAAGCATGCATTTCTTCTCTTTGCAAGATTGCTGGAGCTTTCTCAAGCAATGGGCTTTCTATGCCCCCCTGATTTGATATCTTCTTTTGATTCTTCACTTCACAGAATGTTTGCTGTTCACTTTGATAAAGAATAGACAATACAAGACAAGAAAGTACGATGTGATATGCTCATGTATGCATGATATGCATGAATAATACTTACAGTTGTTCCATCGGCTCACAGACCATGGTGATCAGCGAAAGTGTTCTCATTGGTTCCGTTTTGATGCTTGTTTAAGTCTTGCATTGGAATGATCGAAAGCTTTGCATTTGTGGCTTTTGTCTACTATATGTTGAGAACATGAGTGGTAGAGACCCCTAATGGTAGAGTCAGGGATGCATTCATTTCAAATTATGTTTCAGCATGTCAATTGGCAGCTTGCCAATAATCATTTCCTTTGCCCAATATGTCCTTTGGAGGTTCAACATACTTCCCTTAACTTGAAGGCTTTGTATGACAAAAACATTTTTTATTTGATTTTTTGAATTTTAATTTTGAAATCAAATGTTGGATTTGCCAAATTAATGTCAATGTACCTCAGGACTTGATTTTTTTCAAATTAACATATCTATAACATGACAACCCTAGTTACCGTACTAAACTCGGGAATTATTTCTATTTAAGCAAGAATTGTTGCACTTCAGATAGACACATACACATTACTTGGCCAAAGGTCTCATTTGAGTTTAAATATTGTCTATCTCATATGCATGCTTATCCAAACTATCTCCACTAATAGACTCTACCTACCAAGAGAGATCAATAGGTCTTTGATAGGCTTGAAACGGGGTCTATAAGGGATATGGGTTAAAGCGAAGGCCATTTGTAAGTGGGAGCTATTGTGATACAATGGACAAACCCTCACACTACAAATTTCTTGTTGGAACTTTAGACAGCTTGGAGGCAATCTTGCTAGACTCTAAATTTCTTCTATCTTCTTAGCATTAATTTGGATCTTGATTAGGATAGTTTTTGCCCTTGCATAAATTTAAAGACCCAAATTTGTTTCTTTTCTTCTTCTCCCTTTTCTTTTTTACTTTTCTTACTCTCCCCTTTATTTGAACATTTTATCATTTTGTCCTTCTTCCTTGTAGGACTGTCAAGTACAGAACTTTTAAGCACTGAATGGTCTTTCTCCTTTTTCTCCAATTTTAATTGAATCTTTGGTTGGGTTGGACCAATTCAAGTCAAAATGTCCTTATAAACCAAATGGAAGCCTTTTGCTGCTTAGGTAAAAGAGAACTCAGTTGGCTTTCTGAATCACCTTTTTAGGTTTTCTTTTCTTGTTATTTTTTCCTTTTCTTTCTTTTTTTTTCTTTTGTCCTTTTTCTTTTAAGTTCTAGCTCTAAAAGAGTTGTCTTGTTTGTACTAACTTGGGCTTCCAATAATGGATGAGTGGAGTAACATAAATCTTCCTTAACAAGGATAAATCATTTGTTACTCTAATGTTGATGTTGTCTTGATATATTGGAGACATTAAGGGAACTTCAACTACCCTTAAGGTTTTGAGAACATCAACTATCCTTATGGTCTTGAAAAATCAACTATCTTCATGGTCTTGAGAGCTTCAACTATCCTTAAGATCTTTACTAATCATTACTTTCTTTGATCTTCTTGCCTCTTCATCTTAGTGATCATAAGACTTGTCAAAAGTATCATAACAGCTCAAGGTAGGTTGTTGAGGTTATATGCTAATGAAATGAAAGCTAAAATTTTATGAAGGCTCAAAGGGACAACTAGGGATTAATATTTAATTGGGTGGATACTAGTTGTTGGCTAACCAAACAATGCCTAGATCATTTCTCCCTTAAATAAGCAGAGTTCAATTTCGCCTCGAAAGTTTATCAAAGCATGTTCTAAGACTGACTAAGACCTAGACAAAGATAATTATGCAGGAGCCCTCTCTAAGTAAGCATACACAACTCAATGCTATAGAGTAATTCCCTCATCTAGTAAAGTCATTCGAGTCATGATGCCTAGACACATTAATTTATAAACATCAAGCTAAATTCGTCATTGGTTGAGCATCAAAATGAACAAAGACCAACAATAATTTATGATAAAAGTAATTTAAATTTGAAAAACACAATAGTTCTAAAATATTAAAGAAAGTAAGATTGAAAAGCAACATTCAAGCTAAGGAAAGTTCATTGAGTTAGGCTTCTTTTCCTTTCACATCTTCAATATTTCCATCTTGAAAGGATGATAAAACAAAGTCTTCTTCCAATCCTTTTCCCACCATGAAGGTTGCTGGTGGTGGCACTCTGTTGAATCATGGAAATGGATTATCTTTGGTGTTGGCTTGTCCGGCTCGGGCAACTTGCCATTATCAATTAAATTTTGGATCTCATGCCTCAACTTCATGCAATTGTCCGTTTCATGTCCAGGCCTTTGATGGAATTGGCAAAATGCATTAGTATCAAAGTTAGGTGGAAGAGGATTAGGCAAAGGACGAGGAGTCAAGGGTTGTAACAATGCCTTCATTTATAGCTTATTGAGAACCCAAGACAGTGGCTTCCCCATATCTGAAAACTGCCTCATTCCTCTTTCACTAGCAGCATTAACATCAACTTCTTTTTGTGTGCTTTGATTGCCCGACTGGTAATTCCCTTTCTCATTCCTTTTTATTGAAAAGCGATTCTTTTCTCTTTCCCACTCTTTAATTTGTAGACCAGCATGGAGAAGATCTTTGAAATCACGTATGAGTGTATGAGACATCCTCTCACAAAGATTAGGCAACACCCCTCTCATCATCCTTATTTGATCGGATTTATCGGGCCTCTTCTTGAGTAAAGCAGCCTTGTTTCTCCATCTCTTGACATAATCTACAAAATTCTCATTCGGTCTTTGCCTAATGGACTCCACTTCCATCAAAGTAACTTCTAACTCAACATTATACCCATATTGTTGGATGAAGGCTTTGTAAAGTAGATCCCAACTCTTTTGTGTTCCATCATCTAAGGTATTGAACCAATTTTGAACAACATGGTCCAATGAGAGGATAAAGTACCTCAGGGTTTGAGCCTTAGTAGCTCGGGCAGACTGAATGGTAGTGATGTACTACTTCATGTGAAGATGAGGATTTTCGGTGCCATTGTACTTAGCAAAGGAAGGCATCTTAAATTTATAAGGGACCTCTTCATCTTGTTCAAATAGTTTGTTTATCTCGGACACCTCTTCGGTTTTCAATTTCTTCTCAAATTTCTTTTCTAAATCAGCAATCATCTTTTCAACATCGGATGTCTCAGACTTTTCAATAGTTGCTTTCTCAACAACCTTTGACTCCTTTTTGTCTTGAGGATCTTGGTAGTATTGGGCCCAATCATCATCATCAATGATCACCTTCTCATCATCACAAGCCACTTCATTAACTTTCGTCTTCCCTTTGTCCTTTGACTTCTTAGTGCTAGCAGAAGCCTCGGCATGATTCTCTAAGATTCCATTCAATTGGTTCCTCATGGTCTCAGCCAAGGCCTCTTTTATTTCTTCCATCTTGGCATTAAGGGCTTCATCCACCATCCTTTGAATTTGTTCGGGCTCCATTATTTTTGGTGAGCAAGTGATTGAGTCGTTGCTAGATACTTCGTCTCCGGTGTAGGTCAGATTGTTGTAAGCTTTAGAACTATCATAATCTAGGGCTGTGAGCCAGAGAGGATTAATGATATGAGATGCAAATGTATGCATGTATGCATGTATGCACAAACAATAGACAAACAAGGACAAATTAGGACGTTCCTTCCAACCTTATAACATCCACACATGAATGGCGAGTCTCTTTTCCTAGGTATATGGTTAACCAAAATACCAACATGGGGTACCTTGCTTTCGAATAATTCCCTCAGACGTTTCAACCAATAGTTATATCCTTGAAAATGGAAATCAATCCATGATAATTCCCATTAATTAGGTTTTAATCCATTCAACCAACCAAAGTAGCTTTTATGCTATATCGGATTAAAACAAAATTAAGAGGTTTATCATAGATAGATTTCTCACTTGAAAAAGGTAACTAATGATTCATGCCAAAAATAAGCCCATAGTTAATTTATTCTTAGTGTAAACTAGGCCCACAATTGATTTTTGGTATTTCATAACTGACCTAAATATTTTTGCAAGCTCTTTGTAAGAAAATTTTGGGTGAAAATAGTTTTGTTTCTAAGCCCATTGTAAAAGAATTTAGAAAAATGGATTTTGGGCTTAGTATTTGGGCCATGGGCATTTTTGATTTGTTTTTAGAAAAGTCTTATGTCCAAAGACTATCTTGAAAGATTTTTAAAAATAGTTTTGGTCTTTTGGATTTTAGAGAAAAGTTTATTTTGAGCTTGCAAATGTACTTGGGTCATATTAGAAAAAGAACAAACCAAATAAGCCATGATTTAAACCAAGATAAATTATCCATAGTCAAACAACATGCATTTGGGGTAAAACATAAGGAAAGTAACTAGGCCAATTACATGAGCTTTAGTCTTTGGGTAGAAAGGCTTAGGTTCCCATAGCAAGTATATACCAAATGGTACGAGGCTATGAGTGGTTATGCCATGCTCGATCTCCATACCTTGAGTGAAAGTATGGTATCCCTTACATAACATAACACGGGTAATACGGGCATCCTAACTCACGCACACAATGCAAACTAATATGATGCAATGGATAATATCATTATAAGAAAGAATAGAATAATATAAAGACCAACGGAATCAACTTCTCTTATCCCCAGTGGAGTCGCAACTGTGAGCGGGGATTTTCGCCCCCACTCCCGGTGGAATGGTTCTTGCGACTTCGGCACTGTTTAGGCTCGGGGCCTTAGAGAACACGGACCTAAGTCCGGAGAAAATGGAGTCGCCACCCGGACGGGCCTGGAAAAAGAAAGGGGTGGATGACTTGATTCCTAAGGAATCCCCAACCCCTTAATGGGTTCGAAAAATTGGGTACGTATGGGGAAGGTGAGAAATGGCCCAACACTCCCACAATGCCCGGTTCATTGGAACCGGCCTCCTTTAGAGGTCTTAATATTATAAAATTCTTAAATATAACAATATTATCCATACTACACACAATAAAAAGAAAGCATCATTATATTAAAATCAAAGCAATGTCCAAACAAAACAAAACAAATAAATGGACACCCATCCAAGGATGGAAACATGTCCTTACATCACATGCCTAGATAGGACACCCACCAAAAGGTAGAAACATGCCCCTTACAAAGGTTCTAAAATAGAAAAGAAAATTAAATTACATGATGTTTAAATAATGAGGTACCCACCAAGTGGAGACATACCTCTTACAACTTTTGGAAGTCTAAATTGATTGATAAAAGTAAATAATCATCCATAATAAATAAATCATTCATTAAAAGTATTTAAATATCAATAAAATAAACATCCATCCATGACAAATTAAATAAATCAAGTATTGAAATTAAATAAATTAAAGCATAAGAAATAAATCAAAGCATATCAAGTTTGGAATTGAATAAAGTAAATAAAAGTTCAATTTATGGCTACTGTGGCTTTTTATGGAATTAAAATAAATTAGTGTTTTAGGTTTTAAAAGGTGGGTAAAACTCTTTGATTAACCAAATTAAAGTTTGAATGGTGAAATTATGAAACTAGGGTTTTGGACACTTTGAAATACTTTTTAATTCATGATTTTTAAATGGTGATTTAAGCTACTGTGACTTTTTGAGTTTTTATGTTTTTTTTTATGTTTTAAAAGGACTAAGGTTCATAAAAATTAGGGTTTAGGGTTTTAAAAGGGTTATGGTTCATTGTTTTAGGTTTAAAAGTTGAATTTTGGATTTAAACTTTGAAATTAGGGTTCTCAGGTAATGAATTATTTTTAGGGTTTTTAAAAAGCAATTTGATATTTTATGAAGTTTTATGAATTCAAACAAATGGATTGAAGTTTTTATAAGTAGAAAAGATGTTTTTTAAGGTTTTTTGAATAAACTAGAACCTACTTTAAAATCTTAAAAGAAACAGAATTTGATTTTGGTTTTGTTGAAAAATATGTTCAATTAGTGTTTTAAGGTTTTTAAGAAGAAAAAATAACAATTTTAAGTCTTTTTTTTAAAAAGAAAGTCACGTTTTAGGGTTTTTGATTATGGAAAAATTAAATTACAACTCTAAGATTTTTGATTTAACAAACTTAAACTTTATGGATTGGCTACTGTGAAACATAAATTAAAAGAATTTAACATACTTTCTTTTGTTGATTCTCCAAAAAATAACTCTTCTTGGATGAACTAGCTCCAAAGACAAGCCTTGGTTGCCTTTGAATTCTCCTTTTTTTCCTTTAAATCGTGAGTCTGCTGCTTTAAATATCACTTCAATTGAATTCTTACTTTTCCTTCTTTGATTTGGTTTCAAATCCTAAAGTCACTATGTAAAATTTTCCTCCTTTGATTTGGTTTAATTAGTCCTTATTTATAGTGGTTTTTAGGTTATTTATTCCTAATTAACTAAGATAAATAATATTAATAAAAAAAGAAATTAAAACCTAATTGGATTAGAATTCAAAAAATTACGTTGAAAAATTTTGCGCTGGCGAAAACTGTGCTGCCGAGCCCGTGGGCGTGCCAGCCAGCAGGAAATTCCTGCGGGCAAAGGCGAAATAACTTCGCCTGCAGGAACCTGCGGGCAAAATAACTCGCCTGCAGGCCTGCGGGTGAGCTAACGCTGGCCCGACGGGCCCGCGCGACCACTTTTTGCTGCCGATTTTTTTTTCGACTCTGATTTTTATTTTTATTATTTATTTATTTATTTTCATTTTTTTATTAATAAAAATTAGATACTAAGGTAAAAACTATTTAATTAAAATTATTTTGGACCAATTAGACAACAAAAATTATTTTGGACTAAATAAAGCATATTGTATCGGATTGGGTCAATAATTAAGGGTCTACACTCAGCCCCAAACTTCCTCAACTTATCATAATGTCTCACTGGCACTTGAGGCTGTGGTGGTGGTGGTTGCTGCACCGGAGTTCCCCTCAACAATTCTATCATATGTCGTAACCAACCCGGCGGAACCTCATCAGCAGCTGATCTCCCTGGCCCAGAAGCAGGGGCCTCACTAACTCTCTCCACTCTAGCTCCATCTCTACTCCCTTCAGGAGCTACGCTCTCAGCACTACCTTCTACAGACTAACGTGAATGAGACACCATCACTACCTATATCTGCAAACACAGCAGAATATACCTCATTAAAGATCAAAGACTGCCATTACCAAAACATGCATCTTACTTGAAAACCAACTTTTAAAATCAAAATATTCTTTTTCTTACAATTGACCTAGGTTGAGAATCTCAAACCTAGGTTCTTATACCAAAACAATGGCAACACCCCTATACCTCGTATACGTACACAGCATGCTATTACGATCGTAATATACGTATACTGAATATAGGAATGCCACGGTTTACAAAACAAACGACTCACTCCTTTTACAATAATATGAACAAATTTAAAACATTTAAGTTATATTATAAAACACAATAGATAAAATGTTTATTCAAAACGCAGCGGAAAATATAACAAATATTTACAAATACATATACATCAAAACTCAAGTTTTACAAAACATAAAATATATACATGTTTGGCAGTATGTCTTTGATCTTTAAGCTCCACTATCAACACCTCAAAATCTAGACTCTACTCGGCCTAGAGGAACTCTCTGGTTCTTTCCTGTCACCTCCGCGATGAATCACACTCACGCTAAGCCAACGGCCTAGTGGTACAAACTACAATAATACTATGCTTCAATGCAATGCCAATGTCACACAATCAATTTTTATACACCATTCAAAAGAATATTATATTTTAAAACCTTACATTGTTCAATATCATATCAATACATTCATGTTGTATCTTCATGGTTTCATTACTCAACATAGCTTCCCATGCAACATTCATTTTCAGTAAGATACTTATGTAGTATAATCATCTCATAACATTATATCTCACAAACATGTATCTCATTATTCATTGGTTTCACCATTCATGAATCACATTGAAAACAAAGACAAGCATGGGCCCAAAGACACTAATATGCCATTCAAATTTCAGAGTTAATGTTTTGGTTCAATTATCACATTTATCATTATCATTATCCCAACTAGGCTTCAAGGATTTAGGTTCAACCAAGATTCAAGGGGAACAAAGCATGCTAAGTATCAACCCAACTTGGCTTCAAGAACCAAACCCAACCTTGCTTCAAGGGTTGTAACATCTCAATTAGGCTTCAAGGACTAAACCCAACCAAGCTTCAAGTGGAGTTAAGCATGCTAAACTTCAACCCAACTTGGCTTTAAGGATCAAGCCCAACCTAACTTCAAGAGATTGTTACTATAGGCATGCCACCAACAACAAAACTCTGAAAATGGAATAACACATTAGACACACAATTCATTCATTATTTCATTATCAATTTCATTCTCATTTTCTCATCATCACTTAGGCAACCATGCCTCAATCATCTCATTTGCATCATTATCATTATAGCCAACAACCATGGCTCCTCATCTCTTCAATAGAGTATACATAATTAATTGCATTGAATATCATCATCTAGGCAAACATGCCCCACTTATTTCATTTGAATCATCATAACCAATCACATTGGCTTCACAACTCATTATATCTCAATTCATCATTCAAATGTACACAACCAATTGCATTAACATACGTTTTAAATGCTCATCAATCATTCACATTATACAAATCATAACATTCATCAAATGTATTAACAATGTAATCAATTACTTAACATATGTACAACCAAATATGTTAAGTATCAAAATCATATAAATGTATGCAACCATGTAGTTTGTACTTACCTTAAAATCAACTCACACCAATCTATACACTTCCTCCTCCAAGAATCCTCAACACTTAGGTTAGGGCAATTCAACTTCTTCACAACCTATACCAAGGGTAATCATACACACTCACTTAGAAATACATATAAGATAATAAAGCTAAGAACCAACTAGGGCAACTCTAAACATGACACGCTCAACAACACGGGCGTGTCCCGGACCGTGCCCTAACTCCACAACACAGAAGCTTTGACACGCTCAGAACCACAGGCGTGTCACTGAACATGTAATACATTCTGTCTCATAGAAACATTGACACGTCCAACAACACGGGCGTGTTCATGGCCGTGTCAAACCTTCAACAACACAGTAGCTATGACACGCTCAGTGACATGGGCGTGTCACTGGATGTTGAAATGCTACTGCAACACAGAACCATAGACACTCCCAAAGACTTGGACTTGCTCATGGGCGTGTCAGGCCAAAAATACAGATTCTGGCAACATCAACACTACATCCAACAAACCACTTACTTCCACCATCTTCCACTTCAAACAAACTTAACTAAACACACCCAAAAACCATAATAACTTGCAAAAACACCAAAACAATACAAAACATACATCAAACACAAATCAACCACAATCTCAACTCACAAACTCAATCACAACTTCAACTAAAACAAAAGAAATCAAAAGAAAACTTACCAAAGTTGATAAAACTTCACAAAATTCCAACTTAATCTCTTGAATCTTCCTTCAATTTGCTTTTAGAAATCAAAAACCCTTTCTTGCTCTCTTTTGTCTTTGATAGCCGGCCACCCAAATGGAAAAGAAGAAAATGAAGAAGACAAATGAAGCAAAGTCAAATATTTGTTCTTTAATTAAATCTCCACCAAGTATTTAATAATATAATATTCAATTATTTCCTCTTCCACTTATTTAATTCCTTTTTAATTACTTAATTAAAAATAAAAATAACAAAATATCTTCTCTTGACTTTCCCATATTGACTTGTGTATATGTTGTATATATTTCCATATATACAACATACTCTCTCTTCACTTCCTTTCTCTTCTCAATATAACATAGACATTAAATCCAAATAAAACAACAATTATATCAAAACTTCTAGGGCACACTTTGGGATATTACACCTACTCCACCTACTTGCGTTCATTATGGTAGAGTACACGGAGGTGTCTACTGGTGGAGAGGTGCTTCGGGAGTGTGTTTTAGATATGGGTCGTCAGAACATTTTATCAGAGATTGTCTCGAGCCACCAGAGGTTAGGCAGATGGATACTGCATCTTCTTGACCCAGTGTCAGAGGGGGTCATGGTGGCAGAGGTTTTAGTAGAGATGGTCGACCTGGGTTTAGTCAGAGAGGAGGCTTTACATCCAAAGGCCATAGGCAAGATGAGGTTGGGCTATCTCAGTGGGTTTATGTGATGCAAAGGCAGCCGGATGCTTCAACCATCATTTTTGGTACATTTTCTTTATTTGGTATTTCAGTCCTTGCTCTATTAGATCCTTGATCTACGCATTCATACATAAGTGCATCTATCTTGCCTGTGACTAAATTACATTTTGAATCCCTAGTGTTTGATGTCTTGGTGACAAATCCTTTAGGGCATAGATGTCTTGGTCATGTGGTTTCAGCAGAGGGTATTAAAGTTGATCCGAGTAAAGTTGAGGCTATCTTGAATTGGAGTCCACCAAAGACTGTGATAGAGGTTAGAAGTTTTCTAGGATTGGCAGGCTATTATCATCGATTTGTGAAGGGTTTTTCTATAATAGCTACACTACTCACCAGATTACTTCAGAAAGGAGTTAAATTTGAGTGGACAGATCGGTGTTAGGAGAGTTTTGAGCAGCTAAGGGAGATGTTGACTCAGGCTCCTATCCTTACCATGCCCGTGGAAGGTAAACCATATGTGATTTATAGTGATGCTTCACACAGTGGTTTAGGTTGTGTTCTAATGCAAGAGGGTAGAGTCATTGCTTATGCCTCTCGACAATTGAAACCACATGAGCTGAATTATCCGACGCATGATTTGGAATTAGCAGCAATAGTTTTTTCCTTGAAGATTTAGCGGCATTACTTGTATGGGAAAAGTGTTTCATTTATATGGATCACAAGAGTTTGAAATACCTGGGTGTTCAGAGAGAGCTGAATCTTTGGCAGAGACAGTGATTAGAGTTTATTAAAGACTATGACTATTTGATTGATTATCATCTAGGTAAGGCAAATGTTGTTGCCGATGCCTTGAGTCAAAAATCTTTGGCAGGTTTGACTTCTTATTTGCTCTCATTACTTGTTGAGTTAAGAGCGTTGCATGCTAGATTTGAATCTTCTAATGATGGTGCTTTGATGGCTCAGTTGCAGTTGAGGCCAGTCTTGTTGGATCATATTAGGGAGGCTCAGTTGGTAGATGAGAGGATTCAGAAAATTGTGTTGGTTTGTTAGAAGGGGGAGAGTCAAGACTTTTATGTGAGGGATGATGGCAGTCTATGGTACAAAGATAGATTATGTATTCTTGATGATGCATAATTGAAAAGAATGATACTAGAGCAAGCACATCAGTCACTTTTTGTTATGCACCCTCGGAGTACCAAGATGTATCAGGACTTGAAGTGACATTATTGGTGGTTAGGTATGAAGAAGGACATAGCAGAGTTTGTATCCGGGTGTCTCACTTGCCAGAAAGTGAAGGCTGAGCACCAAGTTCCTTCAGGGTTGCTCCAACCTTTATCAGTGCCAGAGTGGAAATGGGAGCAAGTGACAATGGATTTTGTGACTGGGCTACCTTTGACCCAGAAGAAGAATGATCCAATCTAGATGATAGTTGATCAGATGACAAAGACAACTCATTTTCTTCCAGTTTGAATGGATTATTCTCTTGAGAGGTTGGCTGAGCTGTATATTAACAAGATAGTCAGGTTGCATGGAGTCCCAGTTTCTTTAGTGTCGGATCGAGATCCCCGATTTACTTCTAGGTTTTGGAAGAGTTTGCATGAGGCTTTGGGTTGTCGATTGAATTTTAGTACTGCTTTCCATCCTCAGACAGATGGACAATTAGAGAGAGTGATACAGATTCTAGACGATATGTTAAGGAGCTGTATCATTTATTTTACCGGGAATTGGGACAGATTTTTGCCTTTAATTGAGTTTGCTTATAACAACAGTCATCAGTCGAGTATTGAGATGACTCCTTATGAGGCTTTATATGGTAGGAGATGCAGGACACCTTTGTGTTGGGATGAAGTTGGAGAAGGTAAACTGGTGGTCCCGATTTGATTAAGGAAACAGAGGAGAAAGTGAAGATGAATTGTGGTTGTTTGAAAGCAGCTTCAGACCGACAAAAATCCTATTCAAATTTAAAGAGAAGAGAGATTGAGTTCAGCGTGGGAGATAAAGTGTTTCTCAAGGTGTCTCCAAGGAAGAAGATTTTGAGATTTGGCCACAAAGGAAAGTTGAGTCCTCGTTTCATAGGACCATATGAGGTATTGGAGAGAGTTGGTCCAGTGGCTTATAGACTAGCTTTGCTGCCTGAGTTGGATCAAATACATAATGTTTTCCATGTCTCAATGCTTCAAAGATACAGGTCTGACCCATCTCATATCTTGTCAGTGGAGTCCATTGAGGTGAGTCCAGATCTGACTTACGAGGAAGAACCAGTGACGATTTTGGCATGAGAGGTTAAAGAATTGAGGAATAAGAAGGTGCCATTTGTGAAGTCCTTTGGAGGAATCATGCAATTGAGGAGGCGACATGGGAAAGTGAGCAGGCAATGCAGAGTCAGTTTCCCCAATTATTCCAGACTTGAGGACAAGTAATTTTGACGATGAAATTTGTTTTAGGGGGAGAGAATTGTAACATCCTAAATTTTTAAAAAATTTCTAATTTTTGAAAATTTTGATAAAATAAATTATAATTTAAAAGGATAAATTAAATTAATGATTTTAAATGAAAAATGAAGGGATTTTAAATGAAAAAGTGTAATATATATGTGATATATATTAAAAATATACATAACATATAAAGTCAACACTTTTTAAAAGAAAAGGGTATTTTGGTAATTAAATCTTATAAATTCAAAATTAATAAAATAATTCAAAAATAAATTATTTTTGAATGGAAGAGGGAAATTAAGACTTTTAATTTATTAAAAAAATAATTAAATAATAAAATATTAAATTATTTTAATATATATATGTGTGGTTTAAAAAAAATGAAAGGAAAAGAAATATTAAAGTCATCTTCTTCTTCTTCTTCTCTTTCCTTTGGCCGAAATTCCATGGGAGCTAGACCAATGATTCTCCTTCTTCCACACTCCATAAATTGAAAGTTGCAAGTGGATTTTTGGTGATCACCACTAAAATTAGTAAGTTTCCATCTCTTTTCTTTGAATTCCTTGGAAATTTGGATTATGTGAGTTTTGAGATTTTGATGTAGTATGTTATAATTGTTGGAATTGGTGTGTATGATGTTATTTTGGGTAGTTAACAATGATTCTAAGGTTAGATTGAAGAGATGATGGAGTTTGGTTAAAGAATGGTGAAGAGAGAGAATTTAGGGTTATGGATTTTTGGGGTTTTGAAAACATGAACTTTAATTGTTCAAATTGGTTCTAAATGAGTTGTTTTGATTCATAAACAAGTATTTTAAAGTCAAATATTGGATTTGGTGGTGTTGGTTGGAGTTTGAGAATGGAAGTGGAGATTTAGGGTTTTGGAAAAGTGATTTTCCAAAGTGCTTGAATTGTGTGATTTTATTTGTTTAAGCATGTTCTTTAGTGTTAAAAGTGATGAATATAAGCTTGGAATGAGTAATGGATTGTGTTGGAATGGAAAACCTTCAATGGGGGAAGGTTATGTCATTTCTGAGATTTTATGTATGAGAGTGTATTTTTATAATGTAAATGATTTAAATGTATTAAAATATGTTTTTAATAATATAGATAAACTTAAAACACTAATTTAATTGAAGTAGAATGGAATTCTAATGTTGAAGTAAGGAAATGCTAAATTTTTGGAAATTTGTTGGAGTGATGTGTAATTATGGTTAAATGTTGGAACTGCCATTAAATGTGATACTAAATGATTATTTGTGTAATATCCTCATGTATACCTTAGAAGTTTTGATTATGTTATTGTTGTAAGTTGGATTGAATGTATATGTGATGTGAAGAGAAAAGAAATGGGAAGAGAAGGTTTATGTAATTGTGTTTGGGAAAGAAAAGAGGGTTTAGAGAGAAATGTATATGTTGATTATATGTTAATATATAATACATATAAGTTGGTCAAAAGAAAGTCAAGAGAAGGAAGAGGTGTGGTGGAGGATTTTTGGAAATTATTATTATTATTATTATTATTATTATATATATATATGTGGCTATCGTGAGAAGAGGGAAAAGATTTTTTCTTTCTTCTTCTTCTTCTTCTTCTTTTGGTTCTTGCACGAGAGAGAGAGAGAGAGAGAGAGAGATTGAAAGATGTGATGATCTTCATCAAAATCTTAGGGTTTAAGAGAATTGAAGATAGAGATTGAAGATTTGTCAAGATATTCAAGTAAGTATTCAATTCTTTGTGATGATTCCTCTTGTTTGAGTTTGGATTTGTTAGGGTTGGTGTGTGATGATGATATTAATGAAAGATTAAAGTTATAGATATGTTGAATTGTTATTAGATGATGTAAATAAGGTTGATTGTGAGAAGGATGATGGATATTGAAGTAGAAAGTATAAGAGAAATGTTGATTTTAGGGTTTGAAGTAGGATATGCTTAAATGTGTTGTTAATGATCTGTAAATGAAAATATTGTGATGAATATGTAAAATGAGTGTTAATAACATGGATTATGTTCATTTGAATGAGGTTATGTTGTGTATAAAGTGTGTAAATGCAATTGAAAGAGTTTTGGCCATATTTAGGGTTTGTGTTCATGAGTGACACGACCAAAACCAAGAAGAGACACGGCCAAGACTAAGAATTTTTGAGAGACACGGCCATGTCTATGGAAATTTGGCCGTGTTGGATAGATTTTGGAGAGACACGGCCACTGGCTTGGCCGTGTCCCTTGACCGTGTTTGCTACTGCCTGAGTTGTGTTGAGAGACACGGCCGTGTCCTTGCCCGTGTCTGTCTAGGGAAGTTTTGGTTTTGAGAGACACGGCCACAAGCTTGGCCGTGTCCCTTGGGTGTGTTTGCTACTGTGATGGTTTTTGGTTCTTCATGCATTGTTTGATTCTTCAAAAGTCTTTTGCTCCTAAACATTTTATATACACTCTAAATACTTTGTAATCAAAGAATGACCTAAACAAATGTATGTGGATGATTCTAAACCTATGAATAATGATCTTTGGATTAGGTTTTGAAGAGATTGTGTTGCATTAACCTAATTGTTGAGAATTCTTGGAAGAGGAAATGTATAGATGGATGGGAATAGTTCTTGAGGTAAGTACCAATACATATGATCATATTTATTTACATGATTTGAGGCTTAACACATTTGTTTGCAAATGTGTTAAGTGGTTTATTATATTGTTAATATAATTGGACTAAGGTGATGATAATGATGTGAAGGATGTGAAGATCAATAACAAGGTAAGCATAAACCCTATTTGATTATATATCCTTATATGTCTTTAAACATTTACACATTGGGATGAAAGTGTTAAATAAGCTATTATATTATGAATGTAAATGAAGAATGCAAATCATTTTATATATATAAATATAAAGGATGAAATATGAAATGGGAAGGTAGAAAGAAATGAGGATCATTCATAAGGTATGTGCAATTTGTTATGATAAATGTTCTAATAATGAATGGTGTTAGTGTGTTTTGAGAAATGATGAAATGTTATGTTATATGCATTGTGAATGGCAATGTATTATATGAATAATATATTTTGAAATGTTATATCAATGATGTTATATGTATCATATGAATTGAGATATAATATGTTGTGAAGCCATTGTGATTGGCTATGACAATTCAATTGAGATATGTGAGGCATGTTTTCCTAAATGATGATGAGAATTGTGAATGATATTGATGATAGAATGATCAATGAATTGTGTGTCTAATATGTTATTCATTTTAAGAGTTTTGTTGTTGGTGGCATGCCTAATAGTAACAATCTCTTGAAGTTAGGTTGGACTTGATCCTTGAAGCCAAGTTGGGTTGAAGTTTAACATGTTTTACTCCCCTTGAAGCTTGGTTGGGTCTAGCCCTTGAAGCCTAATTGAGATGTTACAACCCTTGAAGCTAGGTTGGATTGGTTCTTGAAGCCAAGTTGGGTTGATACTTAGCATGCTTTGTTCCCCTTGAAGCTTGGTTGAACCTAATCCTTGAAGCCTAGTTGGGATAATGATAAATGTGCTAGCAGAAATGGTACTGGATGGTTCTCGCTGGCTCTCTTAAGTGGGAGGTCAGGGGTTCGATCCAGGGAGGCGACTCCTTGGGGAGCCAAATAAACAAATTCCTGCTGGGTGGGCCGCGAGGGCTGTCCAGTACTGTAGCGATCGCTTGCCTCCTGCGGACTCCGTGCCCAGGTGGTGAAAAGGCCAGGCTGTAAGCCACTAGTGGGCCGGGCAGCCGACCTGGTCGGGGAGGGTCGTTACAGTTTGTTATCACATTTGGTTTAGGCTTTGAGGGAGGTTGATTTGCTTCATCCAAGTGGTGAAGGGCAAGTTGGAAAGATTGGATTGAAGGTTGTTTTTAGCCTGCTTTGGGTTGCTAGTGGAGGTATGTACAAACTTTGAATATAATGTTTATATTTGCATAACATTTGGACGTAACACATTTCGGTTGGAAAATGTGTTAAGTTACTTGGTTCATTGATTGTGTATGAATAATATGCTATGACATTTGTAATGTCATATATGTGCTAAATGTATTGTGAAAAGCCATTGATAATGGCTAAATTGTGTAAAATGTGAAATATGCATATTATATGAAAATACCCAAAGTAATTGGGTAATGTGTTGTGAACACAAAAATGAGATATGTGTAATAATGAAATGAATTGATTTTGATAAAAATGAGAAAAGTGAGAAAAATGAGAAAGATGTGAAAAATGAGAAAAGTGAAAAAAAAAGTGAAAATAAGGCAATGTGCCTAGATTGAATATGTGACAAAGAGAAAGAGATTAATAATGAGAAAAATGAATAAATTGTATGTTTAGTATGTTATTCAATTTTTAGAGTTCTGGGTTTGGCGGCATGCCCATGATTGCCTACGGGCTAAATGCTGGAATGGTGAAAAGACTGGGTCTTAAGCCAGGTCAGCTGATAAACATGATATTTTTGGGGTGAAAAGACTAGGTCGTAAGCCTCAAAAACTGTAGTAGTCTAGCCAAGTTGAGGATCAAGATACTGGGGCCTAAGGGTCTAGCCAGCTTGAGGTCCAAGAGACTGGGGCTTTTACATTATCCATGGATATATTGCCTACGGGGCTAGACACATGGTGTCATTATGGACCAAAGCAGTAACTCTAAAATTTGAATAGCATATTAGATCATTTTTGGGCCCATGCTTGTCTTTATTTTAATGCGAATTATGAGTTGTGATTATGAAATATTTGAAAAATATAAGAAAGTGGAATGATGTGACATCTATATTGTGCATTGACATTGCATTGAGTTTTATTTTTATTATCAAAGTTTGTACCACTAGGCTTCGGCTTAGCACAATTGTTTCCAGCGCGCAGGTGACAGGGTAGACCCAGCTGAGCTAGAGAGTTCTTCTAGACCAGGTCGGGTTTAGACTTGTAGTTGAGCTTGTTGAGTTGCTATCGAGATGAGAAATACTGCCAGCAGCATGTATGTATTTTTATGTTATTGTACATTTTGAGTTTTATGCATAATATATTATGTTTTGGATTTTGCGTATTGTATATTATAAAGAATGTATGGGTCAATGTATTTGAAATGGGAGAGTAAGTGTGTTTTAAATTATATATATCTATATATATAAATGTTTGAGAAACTTGGTGAAATGGATAAGTATGGTTGAGATGGTGATTGGAAAATTATTTGGGAGTGTTTTCTTTTTGCAGGTTGTGTAATTGCTAAATTTTGGGTTGTCCAAATTACCGAAAAAACTTTGGCGAATTTGTCCCAGAGATTTTTATATATATTATTTATTTTGGGATCTTATGACAAGTAAAGAATATTTATATTCTATTTAATTTTTTATATCTATAATTTGAAATTTTAAATTGGAAATGTGAAAATTTTTTATTAAACCGATCTGTGACATTTTTATACCGTATATGTGTATTTTACATATGCTGGGAATATGTATTGTATGTATATAGGGTACAAGGGTGTTACAACTACACTTTTAGCTTAGCGTGATTAAAATTCATTACTTAGGTGATGATGGTTGTATAAGATCAATACAATTCTAGGAATGGTGCCTAGGGTTGTAGATCAATTCAATCAAAGCTTAATTCTCAAATTATCCATTAATATAACCATGTAAATTAATTTGTTCCTTGAATTTAATTAGTCAATTACCAATTCATTAGTTTCCACATTCACGAATTAACAGCAACCAATTATTTTACATTTGCAAATTAATAAAACCCTAGAACTTATATTTCTAATTCATTCATAGGGTAGTTGATTATATAGTTTCGATATCAAATTTCACCTTTCGGTCTATCATCCAATATTAAAAGATAAATAGGTAGCTAATCTATCAACCTAACATTCAATACAACATAATCAACCAACAACAAGTTACATCAATGGAAATATCAAATCAAGGCATTCAATCAAATCTATTACAAACCCTAGGCATGGGTAAATTAGCTCAACATTATCAAATTAAAATAAATATTCATCTAAATACAAATCAAATCACAATTGTCCATTGAAATATTAAATCTCTTAATAAAACAACAACAATATAGAGACGAATTAAAAGAGAGAATAGAAAAACCCCTTGTAGATGCCAAGAGTTGCAGTACTTGTCTTTCTCCTAGCTCCACGTGATGTTAATGAAGAACTCAAGCCCTCTTCAATTGGTGATTCTGTTAGAAAATCAAGGAGATCACTGCAAACCAAAAACACGCAGCGGAAAAATTTTTTGATCTCTGATTTCCCACCAGGATCCATGTTGTTCGTTTAATTCGATGAAAGTGTTCAAAGAACTAACCTGTTGATGATTCGAAATCACAGTTTGGAAGAGATGCCTCGATCGCGAAAAACCCTCTGGAGTGCTAGCTCTCTGCAACGGCGAAGGCTGTAAAAACATTTTCTCTAAAATGTATTAGGGTTCCTTTGTTTTCTATCTCTTTGGTTTTCTAATGTTACCTCTGAGAAGACTTAATGTCTGGAGTGAATATAATCACTCCAGAATCCAATTCAAAATTGGATAAGTTAAGTCAAATTCAGAATCCAAATCTAATAAGGATTCTGAATATATTATCCAATAATATATATATAAAACAAAAAAAAATAATAATAAATATTAATATCTAATATTAATATTATTAATATTATATCCAGCCCAAAGCGCATTCTTGTGTGTGACCCGATAGGCCCATATTAATTGGCAGTCAATTTAATATCTATTAAACCAACAAGAAGTAATTGGCCTCTAGCAAGGTGTTACAACTACCCCAATTAATATAAGGAATGTCCAATTTGCCTAATAATAGTACATGCATTAATCCCTTTGTCACACGATATCTAGCTTGAACATAAGTCATGGTCAACGTCATACTTATATTGTCCAAACTTATGATTACTCGATCTCCAAGTAGACTGATAAAAAAAAATGAAATTGATCACACTATCAATTCATTTGAGCACGGCCATGCATTTCACAGTCTCACTTATCAAGGGGCCCAAAAGATATCTCTCTCAAAGAGAGGGACAAATTCTATCTTGATTGTTCATTATCCTCTACATAATTTCTATCATATATGATCATAACCTTTATTACTATCCAGTTACGGATAATGTTTGATCATGTCAAAATATAATAGTCCTTATATTGGAAACTATGACAATCTCAAGTCAAAGAATTAATACATAACTATCATGAGATTTACTTGTGACACTAACCCATGTAGTAATCTCATGATGGATCTATCCAATACATTGTTCTCTAACAAGTATCTATGAAATTGATTTGTATCACTATACACATAACCATCTGATGATTATCAAATCAATGTTCATACTGGTTAGGAATTATTTTTTTATCTTTATAACAATAATAAACCAGGGACAAATATCAAAATTGTGTAACATGCAAACAAACAATAATGATAATAAAACCTCATTTATTAATAATGAATGTATAACATAAAGATCCAAATAAATGGCCTAGGGCACATACACTAACAATCTCCCACTTGCACTAGGCCTACATATTTCTAAGACCCATAAATCTAGTGTGCTGATCATGCTTGACCCGTGAGAGAGGCTTTGTTACTGGATCTGCTATGTTATCATTTGTGTCAACTTTGCATATCTTGATATCTCCTCTATCAATAATGTCTCGAATGAGGTGAAAACGCCTGAGTAGATGCTTAGACCTTTGATGAGATCTAGGCTCTTTTACCTGTGCTATGGCACCATTGCTGTCATAATAAATGTCCACAGGATTTGCAATGCTAGGCACCACTCCTAGCTCAGTGATGAATTTCTTCAACCGGACTGCATCCTTAGCTGCATCTGATGCTATTATATACTCAGCCTCTGTTGTAGAATCAGCCACAGTGCTTTGTTTTGAACTCTTCCAACTAACAGCCCCACCATTCAATGTGAATACAACTATGTCAATTATCCCTTTTACAACTATCTAAAATCATCTATGTCAGTTTGGAAACTAGCATCCGTGTAACCATTTACAACTAGCTCATCTTCCAAACCTCCATAAACCAAGAATACATCTTTAGTCCTTCGAAGGTACTTAAGAATATTCTTGACAGCTGTCCAGTGACCTTCACCAGGATCAGCTTGAAATCTACTAGTTGCGCTTAATGGATATGAGACATCTGGTCTAGTACATAACATGACATACATAATAGATCCTATAGCAGAAGCATAAGGAATCTTATTCATTCGATCTCGCTCATCAGATGTCATAGGACATTGACTCTTGCTGAGATGAATGCCATGAGACATAGGCAAGAATCCCTTTTTGGAATCTTGCATGTTGAACCTCTTCAACACTTTATCTATGTATGTACTTTGACTCAGGCCAATTATCCATCTAGATCTATCTCTATAGATCTTTATACCAAGGATATAGGCAGCCTCACTTAAGTCTTTCATTGAGAAAGAATTCCCTAACCAAGTCTTAACCTTTTGCAAGGTAGGGATATCATTCCCAATGAGTAATGTGTCATCCACATATAAGACTAAAAATACTACTGCACTCCTACTAACCATCTTGTAAACACAAGGTTCATCTTCATTCTTGATGAAACCAAAGTTCCTAACTGTTTCATCAAAACGAAGATTCCAGCTTTGAGATGCTTGCTTCAATCCATAAATGGATCTTTGAAGTTGCAAACCTTTGTAGAATTCTCAGGATTTACAAAACCCTCAGGTTGTGTCATATACACATCCTCAAGCAAGTTTCCATTAAGGAAAGCAGTTTTGACATCCATTTTCCATATCTCATAATCATAGTAAGCTGCAATGGCAATGAGAATTCTAACAGACTTAAGCATAGCAACTGGTGAAAAGGTTTCATCATAGTCTATACCATGAGTTTGCTTGAAACCTTTTGCAACAAGCCTTGCTTTATAGGTCTGCACATTCCCATCCATGCCAGTTTTCTTCTTGAAAACCCATTTGCAACCAATAGTCTTAATACTCTCTGGAGGATCAATTAAAGACCAAACTTGGTTGTCAAACATAGATTGCATCTCAGATTTCATGGCTCCAAGCCATTTGTCTAAATCTGGACCTGACACAACTTCTTGATAGGTAGTAGGCTCATCTTGATCTATAAGCATTACTTCACTATCATCAGTCACAAGAAATCCATATCTCTCTGGCTGACGACGTGTCCTATTAGACCTGTGAGGGATTTGTGTTACATCTTCAGACTCCACAGCTATTTGTGGTTCTGAAATAGGCTCTATAGACGGCTCAATGATTTCTTGTGGTACTTGAGTTTCCTCAAGTTCTACTATACTCCCACTAGTTCTCTTAGAAAGAAATTCCTTTTCCAAAAAGATCCCATTTCGAGCAACAAACACTTTGTTCTCTGAAGGAGTATAGAAATAGTATCCTTTAGTTTCCTTAGGATACCCCACAAAATTACATTTGATAGACTTTGGAGCTAACTTATCTGAAACTGGTCTTTTCATATAAGCTTCACAACCCCAAATCTTAAGAAAAGACAAACTAGGTGTCTTACCTGTCCATATCTCATATGGTGTCTTTTCAACCGCCTTAGATGGTACATGGTTCAAAATGAATGCAGCTGTCTCCAAGGCATAACCCCAAAAAGATAAAGGAAGATCTGCTTGACTCATCATTGATCGAACAATAACTAATAGAGTTCGATTTCTCCTTTCAGAAACTCCATTCCACTGTGGAGTTCCTGGAGGAGTCAGTTGTGAAACAATTCCACAATCCCTTAGATGATCATCAAACTCTTGGCTCAAATATTCACCACCTCGATCTGATCGAAGTAGTTTAATTATTTTACCAAGTTGATTTTGTACTTCATTTTGAAAAGTTCTAAACATTTCAAAAGACTCATGCTTATGTTTCATTAGGTAGACATAGCCATGCCTACTGAAATCATCAGTAAAAGTAATGAAGTATCGAAATCCTCCTCTGGCACTAATGCTAAAAGGACCACATACATCTGTATGTATCAAGCCTAATAAATCATTAGCCCTTTCACTATGCCCAGTAAAAGGATCCTTTGTCATCTTACAAAGCAAACAAGACTCACATTTTTCAAATGATTTAAAATCAAATGAATCTAATAATCCATCTTGATGGAGCTTAGAAATGCATTTCTCATTTATATGGCTAAGGCGACAATGCCATAAATAAGTAGGGTTTAACTCATTTGGCTTAGTTCTCTTAGAAGTTATGTTATAGATATCATTACCATTAGAATCATCAAGATTAAGGATATAAAGGCCATTATAAGAATTTGCAATACCATAAAGCAAATCATTTTTATCAAAAATAGAACATTTCTTATTCTTAATAAAAAAATGAATAACCTTCATCATCCAAAACAGATACTGAAATAAGATTCCTACTCATAGTAGGAACATAAAAGCAATTGTTCAAAATTAACAAAAACCCATTGGGTATAACAAGTTCATAAGTTCCTACAGCTATAGCAGCAACTCTTGCTCTATTGCCAACACATAGGTCTACTTCGCCCTTCTTCAGCATCCTACTCCTTTTGAGTCCCTGCATATTTGTACAAATATGAGATCCACATCCGGTATCTAATACCCAGGAAGAAGGAATAGATAAATTAATTTCTATAACATAAATAGCTGAAGATGTAGTCACACTACCCTTCAACTTCTTTAACTCATCCAAATAGAGTTGACAATTTCTCTTCCAATGCCCAGGCTTGTTGCAATGTAAACAAGTCCCTTCCTTAGGAACTTTAGCCTTAGGTTCAGGTTTTGGTTTAGCTTGTCCCTTGGACCCTTTAGCACCTTTTGCCTTACCCTTGCCTTTAGTATCTTTGGCTTTCTTTTTCATTTGTTTAATATTGACATTCAATATTTGGGTAGGCTTTTTGATATTCCCCTCAGCAGTTTTGTGCATACCATGTAGCTCAGGAATGGATTTTTCCATGTCATTCATGTTATAGTTCATGACAAACTGTGAGAAACTGCTAGGCAATGAATGTAGGATCAAATCCGTGGAGAGTTCTAAACTCAGGGGATATCCAAGTCTAGCAAGGTGATCTAGATAGCCTTTCATCTTTAAAACATGAGCACTAACAGATTCGCCTTCAAACATTTTGCAGTCAAATAATGCAACAGCGATGTCAAACCTATCTTGCCTAGCCTGTTGTTGGAAAGCTTGTTTGAGATGCACACTCATCTCATAAGCCTCTAAGTGTTCCAGATCCTTCTGAAGTCCTGGACACATAGTAGCCAACATAAGACATCCTATGTCATTGGAATCATCCACATGCTTCTTATGCTTACTCTTAGCAGCATTAGAAGCATCAGCAGGAGGTGGGTCAGGGACAGCTTCATCAAGCATGTAACACCCTCATACCCTATATAAGTACTATACATATACCTCGTATACATACAGTAAATATATAAAGTATAAGAATGTCACTGTTCATTATAATTAAAAAAAAAAATCCTTACTTCTCAAAACAATCCAAATATATAGTAACAAAACATTTTAGTCAATATACAATATTAAAAAATTTTACATGCATGCATCACCTTCTAGTTGGTCTCGACAAACTCTTACTCTTCTTGTGGTAAAACGAAAGACTTCAGATCTACCATCTACTCACCTGCGCGATTAACACATCCGCGCTAAGCCCGAGAGCTTAGTAGTACAAATGAATAATATAAACATACAATACAGAAATTCTAACGTATATCCATATACTAACTTTAAGTACTGTTAGTTTCTTATCGTAGTTTCCCTTTTCAATTACACTTTACACATATCTCAACTAATCTCATATATTACATACATGCATACATATCAATAACACCAACCACAATTCCATCACTACTACTCACAAGGAACATATCAATATACATATTACATAACATATTTCATAACATTTCATTTCCAATTAAGGCAACTATAGATTTCATTATTCATTCATTTCACGTTTCATAAACTACATCGAAAAGCAAGACAGACCTGGGCCCAGAACACACTAATATGTTATTCAAAGTTCAGAGTTACTGCTTTGATCCATAATCACAATAATCAAGCCCGTAGGCAACATATATCATATCTCTATCCATGGATAGTGTAATAGATCCAGTCTCTTGGACCATCAACCCGACTAATCGAGAAGATCCTCAACCCGGCAAGACTGTTACTTTTCATATATTTCACATTTATAATTCATATAGTGTAACAGACCCAGTCTCTTGGACCATCAACTCAACAACTTGAGGAGATCCTCAACCCGGCTAGACTGTTAACACTTGTAATAGACCCAGTCTCTTGGACCATCAACTCAACAACTTGAGGAGATCCTCAACCCGGCTAGACTGTTACATTTCATATGTTATAGGCATGCCGTCAAATCCAGAACTCTGAAAGTTTAATTAACATATTAGACACAACTCTTTTCATTTATATCTTTGTACATTTCTTTCTCAATTCATTTCATATTCAAAACAGGCAACCATGCCTCAATTATAATTCATTTACATTCTCATAGCCAACACAATGGCTTCACATCTCATTTGATTCATCATAGCCAATCACAATGGCTTCACCTCTTATCATATTTCAATTCACATTATAGCACTTCATCATTCAAGTATACATAAACAATTATATTGAGCATATATCTTAAATTCATCATCATATAATCAACATGTCTATTTATTTCATTTCAATCATTATTACCAACCACAATTACAATACATTTCATCATTTCTCAAAACACATTAGCACAATTCATCATTACAATATTTATCATAACAAATTGCATTGTACATACCTATTTGAATGATCTTCATATCTTTCACATCATCCAATCATAACCTTAATCAAATTATATTGACAATATAGTAATTCACTTAACACATTTACAAACAAATGTGTTAAGTCTTAATTCATGTAAATAAGTGCAATCATATAAACTTTGTACTTACCTTAAAACCAACATACACCACTCTATACACCTACTCTTCCAAGAATCCTCAACACTTAGATTAGGGCAATTCAACCTCTTCACAACCTAATCCAAAAGGAATATTAGCAAAATGACCATATGAATAGTAAATTCTGGTTTTAGACTAAGTTTTATCCTTATTTTGAAAATTTGTATAAAATAATATACTTGACTAAAAACTATAAAATTTTTACAGAACTTAATTTTACATCTTAAAATCATTCCTTTAAAATTTCAGATCAAACTGAACACAAAATCTTGGTCAAATAGTTCACCCAAACAGACTGCCCCAATTGCCCTGCATCCTGGCAGCAGTTCTAAACTTTGTGAATTCCATAAATTAAATTCAATCAACTTGGTTCCAAATTATTTTTCTCAAATACTAGACTCATTAAGCAACAACATATCCAAAATTTAATTGAATATAATTTTTCTACATTTTATTAAAAATCCCGAAATATAGCTGTCTCAGTTAAGGTACCTGCTGGAACAGGTCTAATAAAAATAATCTTTCCAAAATCATAACCATTCCAAAATCGAATCAACATATTTTTCAGTCATTCTAGACTCATATAGGCACAACATATCAAAAATTAACTTCAGGAACATTTTTCTATATTTAATTAAAAATCATACAAGTCACAGCCTTTACTAGTTGTAAAACAGAAAGAAATTCCACTAAACACAACTCTTGCTCTTCAATCACCAACACCAACCTAATTAAATCAAACATACTCCAACATACTTCAATAATACAACCCTAATTTCAATTATCAACAATCAAACCTTCATACAACTTCAAATAAACCAAAGAAATCAAGAAAGAGAACTTACTTGGATTCTTAGCCAAATCTTCACTATCCACTTGAAATCCTTAAGTATTTGGTGTAAATAAAAGAAAAATCACCTCCTTCTCTCTCTAGCTTCTCTCTCTCTCTCTCTCCCTCGACCAAAAAGAAGAAGAAGAAGAAGAACACATTTTTCCTTTTCTTCTCTTCTTATTCTTATCTCAAATATATATATAATAATAATAATAATAATAATAATAACAATAATAATAAAAACAATAAATCTCCACCACACACTCTCTTCCAACCTTTGACTTTCTTTTCTCTTTTTCTTTTTGTCCTTATCATCATAATTATTAATTAATTAATTATAAAAATATATACATAACTCACTTTCCCTACACCATTTTATATCCCATGTATATGTGATGTATATGTATATATCTTTTATATGGTATTTATATTCCCATATTTCCTTATATATATATCATCTTATAATATTTCCCCTTTTTACTTCCATTAAATATATACATTAACTCCAAATATAACAATAACTCCAAAACTTTTAGGGTATATTTTAGGATATTACAAAGCACGTAGGACTTTTTCTCTTGTTTGAGAACAATTCTCAGGTTCCTAAACCAGTCAACAAAATTAGTCCCACATTCTTTCAGTTTTTCCTTCTCAAGGATAGATCACAGTGATAAGGTGGAATTGTTATTAGCAGCCATCTGTTGATAAATATGCAAAGTCAAATTTTAATTAATAATGAGGTTAAAATTATTTAAACTCCTACTAAAAATATAACCCTCTAAAGAAATATTTTAGTAGGCTAAGATCCGTATTTCACTTAATTCTAAACTCAGCTTTGGCGTGACGCTTAAAATCAAGTTTTTTAGGTAGGTAACATCTTTACCAATTACATCTCATGTAACTCTTAGTAATTATGGAATATTGACATCATATTTCATAGCATGTTGAATTCCATCTAATGCCTTAGGCCTAAAACCATTTTGATAGCCTAATTAAGTCTAACCAATTTTAAAACATGAGTAGCACTATTACTCATCCTACTTAGCTAGGAATGTTTAAAGCATATTGCTTTGGCAATACCTACTTTAATACAATCTTAGTTTTGATAGGTGTTCAAAACGTGGATGGCATTTAGACTTAAATTATTAATGAGGGTTCAACTAAATTATTATCATGTCTTGCATTACATATCATTATATTTTAGCATCCTATATGCATATATATAATTTATCACATAAGCATCATATACCAAATGACAAAATATGTAAACGTGACATAGCATGGCCAAACTAAATATGATCTTCAAGAGACCAAATGAAGATCATAAAGGCAACCCTAGGTGAAAAACCTATCTATTACAACACTTGCAATATTACATATCTTCAAAACTTGAGCTTGTGCTTCCATCACCATGGAACCATCTTCTCCTTGGTATGAATCTCCATCACAAACATTGTAGCTTGAATCTTCATTTATTACAATAAAAGAAAATCTAACTGCTAGTAAAATAAATTACAACAAAATAAACGACACGCAGGTCGTATTTACCAAAAATTAAGATATGAATAAACCAATCACATAGGTCATAAGGCCATGCTATGCACCATGCCAAGACATCAAGCAAACATAACATATTCATTACCAACATGTTAAATAGAAACAAATATATTGACATTCTTAATGTCACGGTGACGAACTATAGGGCGCGAACATCTCATGAAAATCATTTTCATCATATGAAAATCGTTTTAATCAACCAATCATAAATACGTGATCATCTCATATGAAAACAAAATTAAAAACACCAATCCTTTCTCATCATATGAAAAACGAATTAGGGTTTTACAGAAACGAAACAAAAAAAGCAATCATTTCTCTTTATATGAAAAACGAATTAGGGTTTTATAGTTAACATGCCATACGAAATCAATATATCTCATGTAATCATATCAATATGGCATTTTTGACTTAAACGAAAACAACAAGAGTCTCTGATACCACTGTTAGAAAATCAAGGAGATCACTGCAAACCAAAACACACACAGCGAAAATTTTTTTTTATCTCTGATTTCCCACCAGGATCCATGCTGTTCGTTTAATTCGATGAAAGTGTTCAAAGAACTAACCTAATGATGATTCGAAATCACAGTTTGGAAGAGATGCCTCGATCACGAAACACCCTCTATCGCGTATCCACACGAATGCTACCGTCTAGAGTGCTAGCTCTCTACAACGGCGAAGGCTGGAAAAACATTTTCTCTAAAACGTATTAGGGTTCCTTTGTTTTTGTTCTCTTTTGTTTTCTAATGTTACCTCTGAGAAGACTTAACGTCTGGAGTGAATATAATCACTCCAGAATCCAATTCGAAATTGGATAAGTTAAGTCAAATTCAGAATCCAAATCTAATAAGGATTCTGAATATATTATCTAATAATATATATAAAAAAACAAAAACAAAAAAAATAATAATAAATATTAATATCTAATATTAATATTATTAATATTATATCCAGCCCAAAGCGCATTCTTATGTGTGACCCGATAGGCCCATATTAATTGGCAGTCAATTTAATCTCTATTAAACCAACAAGTCGTAATTGGCCTCTAGCAAGGCGTTACAACTACCCAATTAATATAAGGAATGTCCAATTTGCCTAATAATAGTACATGCATTAATCCCTTTGTCACACGATATCTAGCTTGAACATAAGTCATGGTCAACGTCATACTTATATTGTCCAAACTTATGATTACTCAATCTCCAAGTAGACTGATAAAAAAAACAAATGAAATTGATCACACTATCAATTCATTTGAGCACGGCCATGCATTTCACAGTCTCACTTATCGAGGGGCCCAAAAGATATCTCTCTCAAAGAGAGGGACAAATTCTATCTTGATTGTTCATTATCCTCTACATAATTTCTATCATATATGATCATAACCTTTATTACTATCCAATTACGGATAATGTTTGATCATGTCAAAATATAATAGTCCTTATATTGGAAACTATGACAATCTCAAGTCAAAGAATTAATACATAACTATCATGAGATTTACTTATGACACTAACCCATGTAGTAATCTCATGATGGGTCTATCCAATACATTGTTCTCTAACAAGTATCTATGAAATTGATTTGTATCACTATACATATAACCATCTGATGATTATCAAATCAATGTTCATACTGGTTAAGAATTATTTTTTTATCTCTATAGCAATAATAAACCAGGGACAAATATCAAAATTGTGTAACATGCAAACAAACAATAATGATAATAAAATCTCATTTATTAATAATGAATGTATAACATAAAGATCCAAATAAATGGTCTAGGGCACATACACTAACAGATTCTACCTTTGAAAGATGGAATGGAGCTTTCTCAAGTCACCAAACCTTCAATGAAGCTTTCTTCAAAACCCTAATCTACAAGAGCTTGTTAACCCAATTTATCCCAAAGAACCAAGTTGAAGCTTTGTCTATGGAAGATGGAGAAGATGGAAATGGAGGATGAGGATGGTGGTGTCTTTTTCTCCAAGAAGGAGAAGAATAGAATTGAATTGGAGAGTGTAGACCCTTACTTTTGGGCCTAAGTTGGTACGGTCTTAATTAAAGAATGTAAAAATAAATTCGATTCGATTTACAACTTCTAATAAGTCGGTATGATTTTAAAAGTCACAAACTCAACAACAAAACCCTACACCAAGTTTTTTAGACGGTCCGATCCAAAAAGAATTAAAAATGCAAAACTAGTTCAAGTTGGGAGGGCCCAGGTGATATGAGACTTGGCTCATGTCGACCTGGATGCCCAGGTTGACATGTGCCAAAGGCCATGTCGACCTTGTTGCCCCAAGTTGACGTGACTTTGGTCCATGTCAATCTAGTTGCCTAGATAGACATGGTTTCAATTGTTTTTTCGATATTAGTTTCTGAATTGAATTAAAATTTGTTTTAAGGAAAGATTGATATTAGGGTCAGGGATTCTGAGTGAGGTTTTTTTTCCTATAAATAATAACATTTTAGACTTTAACAAGGGTCAGCAATTAACATTAAGAGGATTAAACAGCAAAGCAAGAGATGACAAAAAGGAATTAGCAGCAAGTAAGCATTCATCAATCATCAATCCATCAATGGTAGCAACATTGCCTTTGTTATTGTTCATCCAGAAATAAATTTTTTGGTGGAACCAACTACGCAGGTTTGATCTTTAATCATAAATTATATTTTCACAGTAGCTTCATTTTCTTTGATTAATATGAATATGCAGTAACTTGATCTTTGTTTTAATAACTTTAATTGTTTACTTTAGTTAATACATTAATTAGTTGGTTTTCAAAACTCCACTTGCATGTTTTATAAAAACTAAAAACTTAAAACCATCCAGTAGCCTAAGTCATTGATTAAATTATCAAAACCCTATATCATTTTTTTGTTTCCAAAACTTTAAAACCCCAAACTATTTTTCCAAAACTTTAGACCCTAAATTATTCCATTAAAGTCTCAAAATCCTAATTGTTTTCCAAAATCTTAATTTATTTCCGGAATCAATGCTTGTTCTAAATTGATAAATCAAAACCTTAATTTATTTTAAAGCTTGTCACCCAGTAACCCTAATCCAAACTATTCTACCTAAAGCCACCAAAACCTAATCCAAATTATTCTGCCAAAAACACCCAAAACCCTAATCCGAGAAAACCCTAATTTATTCCAAAAGTGCCAAAACCTCATTTTTCAAACCCCTATCCATTAAACCTAAAACACCCTCAAACCCTAATTCCAGTTGCCAAACCTAAAATAACTTAAACCCTAATACCATTCTTTTAAAATTATAGATCGTGTCCTCATTGTCTACTTTCAACTCATTAATGATATAAACTTTGGTTTTAGTTATTTATTGGATTTGTTATATGTTTTTATGGATGACTTATTTGATCATGGATGGATATTTTCTTTATTATTATTATTATTTGTTTATTTTGGTATTAAAATTGTAAGAGGTATGTTTCCACTTTGTGGGTACCTCATTAGTTAAATTTTATGTAATTTAAATTGTTTTTATATTTTAGACCAATGTAAAAGACATGTTTTCACCTTTCGGTGGGTGTCCTATTTAGTTTTAGACATGGACGATGGAAGGACATATTTCCATCCTCGGATGGACGTCCATTTATTTATTTTGTTTGGACATTGCTTTGATTTTAATATAATGATGCTTTATTTTAATTGTTGCATGTAGTATGGATAATATTGTTATATTTAAGAATTTTATAATATTAAGACCTGTAAAGGTGGCCGATTCCAATAAACTGGGTATTGTGGGGGTGCTGGGCCATTTCTCACCTTCCCCACATGTACCCAACTTTTCGAACCCATTAAGGGGTTGGGGATTCCTTAGGAATTGAGTCATCTACCCCTTTCTTTTTTCCTGGCCTATCCGGGTGGCGACTCCATTTTCTCCGGGCTTAGGCCGTGTTCTCTAAGGCCTTGAGCCTAAATAGTTGCAAAGTTGCAAGAACCATTCCACTGGGAGTGGGGACAAAAATCCCCGCTCATAGTGGCAACTCCACTGGGGCTAAGAGAAGTTGATTCCATTGGTCTTTATATTATTCTATTCTTTCTTATAATAATATTATCCATTGCATCATACTAGAATGCATCATGTATGTGAATTAGGACACCCGTTTTACCCGTGTTGTGTTATGTAAGGGATATCATAGTTTCACTCAAGGTATGGAGATCGAGCATGGCATAACCACTCATAGCCTTGTACCTTTTGGTATATACTTGCTATGGGAACCTAAGCCTTTTAACCCAAAGACTAAAGCTCATGTAATTGGCCTAGTTACTTTCCTTAGGTTTTACCCTAAATGCTTGTTGTTTGACTATGGCTAATTTATCTTAGTTTAAATCATGGCTTGTTTGGTTTGATCTTTTTCTAATATGACCTAATTACATTGTGAGTTCAAATAAATTTTTTCTGTAAAGTCCAAAAGACCAAAGCTATTTTCAAAACTTTTCAAGATAGTCTTTGGACATAAAACTTTTCTAAAAACAAATCAAAAATTCTTTTGTTCATGACCCAAATACTAAGCCTAAAATCCATTTTTTCTAAAATCTTTTTTTTACAATGGGCTTAGAAACAAAATTATTTTCATAACCTTTTTTAAAGAGCTTACAAATATTTAGGTCAATTGTGAAATACCAAAAATCAATTGTGAGCCCAGTTTATACTAAGAATTATTAATCATGGGCTTGTTTTTGGCATGAATCATTAGTTACTTTTTCAAGTGAGAAATCTATTTGTAATAAACCTCTTAATTTAGTTTTAATCCAATGTAGCATAAAAGCTACTTTAGTTGATTCAATGGATTAAAACTTAATTAATGGGAATTATCACGAACTGATTTCCATTTTTAAAAATATAACTATTGGTTAAAACTTTCGAGGAAAATATTTGAAAACAAGATACCCCATGTTGGTACTTTGTTAACCATATACCTAGGAAAAGAGACTCACCATTCGTGTGTGGATGTTATAAGGTTGGAAGGGATGTTATACTTATCTTTGTTTATTGTTTGTGCATACATGTATACATACATTTGCATCTCATATCATTGATCCTCTCTGGCTCACAGCCCTGGATTACGATAGTTCAAAAGCTTACGACAATCCGACCTACGCTGGAGATGAAGAATCTAGTAGCAACTCAATCACTTGCTCACCAAAAGCAATGGAACCCGAACAAATTCAAAGAATGGTGGATGATGCCCTTAATGCCATGATGGAAGAAATAAAAGAGGCCTTGGCCGAGACCATGAAGAATCAATTAGCTACAATTTTAGGGAACAATGCCAAAGCATCTGATAGCACCAAGAAGCCAAAGGACAAAGGGAAGGCTAAGGTTGGTGAAGTGACTTTTGATGATGACAACATAGTCCTTGATGATGATGATGACCGGGCTCAATACTTCCAAGATCCTCAAGACAAAAAGGAGCCAAAGGTTATTGAGAAGACAACTATTGAAAAGACCGATACTTCTGATATTGAGAAGATGATTGCTGATTTAGAAAAGAAATTTGAGAAGAAGTTGAAAACTGAAGAGATGTCTGAGATTGACAAATTATTTGAACAAGATGCGGAGGTCCCTTATAAATTCAAAATGCCATCCTTTGCAAAGTTTGATGGAACTAGAAATCCTCACCTCCATGTGAAGCAATATATCACTGCTATGCAGTCTGCCCGAGCTACTAAGGCTCAAACTATAAGGTACTTTATGCTCTCATTGGACCCTGTCTTCCAAAATTGATTCAACACCTTAGAGGAAAGTACTCAAAAAGATTGGGACATGTTGTACAAGGCTTTCATTAAGCAATATAGGTATAATGTCGAGCTGAAAGTTACTTTAATGGAAGTTGAGTCCATTAGATAAAGGCCAAATGAGAATTTTGTGAACTATGTGAAAAGATGGAGAAATAAGGCTGCTTTGCTCAAGAAGAGGCCTGATGAATATGATCAAATAAGGATGATTGTGAGAGCGGTGTTGCCTAGTCTTCGTGAAAGGATGTCTCATACACTCATCCAGGATTTCAAAGATCTTCTCCTAGCTAGTTTACAAATTGAAGAATGGGAAAGGGCGAAGAACCGCTCTTCAGTAAGAAGGAATGAAAAAGGAACTACCAGTCGGGCAATCAAAGCACACAAAAAGAAGTTGATGTTAGACTGGTCGAGAAAATAATAGACAATTCTCAGAATTGGGAAAACCTCTATCTTGGGTTTTCAATAAGCTACAAAAGAAAGGGTTGTTACAACCGTTGGCTCCTCGCCTACTATATAATCCTCTGCCACCAAACTTCAATGCCGAGGCCTTTTGTCAATTTCATCAAAAGTAAGGGCATGAGATGGATAAATGTGCTCGTTTAAGACATGAGATCCAAGATTTAATTGACAGTGGTAAGTTACCCAAGCCGGATAAGCCCAATACCAAAAGCAATCCTCTGCCTAAGTTCAATAGAGTGCCACCACCAGTAACTTTCATGGTAGGAGGAGGATTGGAGGAAGATCTTGTCTTATCCTCCTTTCAAGATGGAAATATTGAAGATGTAAAAGGAGAAGAAGCTTAACACAACAAACTTCCCTTGGCTTGTTTGTTTTTCTTATTTTATTTACTTTCTTTAATATTTAATTAGAACAATCGTGTTTTTCAAATTTAAATTTATTTTAATAAATTACTTTCATCAAAATTTTTGTTGGTCTTTGTTCATTTTGGTACTCAACCAATGAGGAATCTAGCTTGATATTCATAAATTAGTATATCTAGGCTTCATGATTCGAATGACTTTACTAAGTGAGGGAATTGCTCTATAGCATTGAGTTGTGTATGCTTACTTAGAGAGGGCTCTTGCATAATTACCTTTTTCTAAGTCCTAGTTAGTCTTAGAACATGCTTTGACAAACTTTTGAGGTGAAATTGAACTCTGCTTATTTTAAGGGAGAGATGATCTAGGCATTATTTGGTTAGCCAACAACTAGTATCCACCCTATTAAATATCAATCCCTAGTTGTCCCTTTGAGCCTTCATAAAATTTTAGCTTTCTTTTCATTGGCTTACAAACCCAAACAACCTACCATGAGTTGTTGTGGTGCTTTTGACAAGTCTTATGATCACTAAGATGAAGTGGCAAGAAGATCAAAGAAAGGAATGCATAGCCAAGACTGTAAGGATAGTTGATGTTATCAAGACCATAAGGGTAGTTGAAGTTCACCTAATATCTCCAAAGTATCAAGATAACATCAGAGTAACAAATGATTTATCCCTATTAAAGGAGATTTATGTCACTCCACTCATCCATTAGAAATCCAAGTGGGTATAAACAAGATAACTCTTTTAGAGCTAGAACAAAAAAAAAGAAAAGGAAAAGAAAAGAAGAAGAAAAAGAAAAGAAAAAAAGACAAAAAAAAGAAAAGAAAAAAAAGAAAAGAAAACCCAAAATGGTTCAGAAATCCAACTGAGTTCTCTTTTACCTAAGGCGGCAAAAGGCTTCCATTTGGTTTATAAGCATAGTTTCACTTGAATTTGTCCAACCCAACCAAAGATTCGATCAAAATCAAAGAAAAAGGAGAAAGGTCACCCAGTTTTTGAAAGTTCTATACTTGACAGTCCTACAAGGAAAAAGGACAAAATGATAAAATGCTCAAGGAAAAGGAAGAGTAAGAAAAATAAAAGAAAAAGGAGAAGAAGAAAAGAAACGAATTTGGGTACCAAACTTTTTACAAGGGCAAAGACTATCCTAATCAAGATCTAGATTAATGGCAAGAAGATAGAAGGAATTTGGAGTCTAGCAAGATTGCTTCCAACTACCTAAAATTCAAACAAGAAATTTGTAGTGAGAGGGTTTGCCCATAGTGTCACAATGACTCCATCTTACAAATGGCCTTCATTTAACCCATGTCCCTTATAGACCCCATTTCAAGCCTATCAAAGACCTGTTGATCTCTCTTGGTAGGTATAGTCTATTAGTGGAGATAGTTTGGATAAGCATGCATATGAGATAGACCATATTCAAACTCAATGAGACCTTTGACTAAGTAATGTGTATGTGCCTATCTGAAGTGCAACAGTTCTTGCTTAAATAGAAATAATTCCCTAGCTTAGTATGGTAACTAGGGCTGTGATGTTATAGATATAATTTGAAAAAATCAAGTCATGAGGTACATTGACATTGATTTGGCAAAGCCAACATTTGATTTCAAAATCAAAATTCAAACAAAAAAAATTTTACAAAGCCTTCAAGTTAAGGGAAGCATGTCGAATCATTGAACCTCAAAGGACACATTGGGCAAAGGAAATGATTAACGGAATGGTTATGAAGAAGCTACCAATTAACATACTAAATCATAATTTGAAATGGATGTATCTCTACTGCTTGGGGTCTCCACCACTCATATTTTCAATATCTTGAAGATAAAAGCCATAAATGTGAAGCATCCTGTCATTCCAAAACAAGAACTGAACAAGCATCTAGAAGGAGTCAATGAGAACACTTCAGCTGATCACCTCAGTCTTTGAGTCGATAGAACCATTGTAAGTGTTATTCATGTATACATGAGCATATCGCATTGCATTTTCTGGTATTGTATTGTCTATTCTTTGTCAAAGTGAACAGCAAACACCCTGTGAAGTAAAGAATCAAAAGAAGATATTGTTTGGGATTGATTATCCAAATCCAGTTTACGATCGATTATCCAAATCCAGTTTGGGATTGAGTATCCAAATCCTGTTTAGGATCAAGCATCCAAGTCTAGTTTCATGTCAAGAACCCAAATTACCCTTAAGTCTAGAACTTAGCTCGGGTCCAAAACCCAAGTCTATTCTGAGTCCAAAACTGAAACCGGGTCCAGAACCCAAACCATCTCGAGTCCAAAACCCAAGTCTTTTTTTAGTTTAGAACACAAACCAGGTCCAAAACCCAAACCATCCCGGGTCTAGAACCCAAGTCTTCTTCGAGTCCAGAACTCGAACAGGGTCCAGAACCCAAACCATCCGGGGTCCAAAACCCAAGTCTTTTTTTAGTTCAGAACTTGAACCGAGTCTAGAACCCAAGCCATCTCGGGTCCAGAACCCATGTCTTTTCTGAGTCCAGAACTCGAACTGGGTCTAGAACCTAAAACCTAAACCATCTGAAGAAAATTAAGTCTATTTTGTCAAAATTAATTCTTATTGCTATTCATTCTCTGAAGTCTCAGATCATTCAAGTAGGAGGCAAACTGTAGGCCCTTAATTTTGGGCCTAAGTTGGTACTGTCTTAATTAAATAATAGCAAAATAAATTTGATCCGATTTACAACTTCTAATAAGTTGGTACAATTTTAAAAGTCACAAAATCAACAACAAAACCCTAAACCAAGTTTTTTAGATGGTCTAATCCAAAAAAAAATTAAAAATGTGAAACTAGTTCAAGTTGGGAGGGCCCAGGTGATACGAGCCTTGGCTCATGTCGATCTAGATGCCCCAGGTCAACATGAGCCAAAGGCCATGTCGACTTGGATGCCCAGGTCGACATGACTTCGGTCCATGTCTATCTGGTTGCCCAGATCGACATGGTTTCAATTGTTTTTTTGAAATTAGTTTTCGAATTGAATTAAAATTTTTTTTAAGGATAGATTGATATTAGGTTTAGGGATTCTGAGTGAGGTTTTTGGCCTTTAAATACTAACATTTTAGACTTTAACAAGGCTCGACAATTAACATTCAGAGGATTACACAGCAAAGCAAGAGATGGTAGAATGAAATTAGCAGCAATTAAGCATTCATCAATCACCAATCCATCAAAGACAGCAATATTGCCTTTCTTATTGTTCATCCAGAATTCAATTTTTGGTGGAACCGACTACGCAGGTTTGATTTTTAATCATAAATTATATGTTCACAGTAGCTTCGTTTTCTTTGATTAGCAAGAATATGCAGTAAGTTGATCTTTGTTTTAATAACTTTAATTGTTTACTATAGTTAATACATTAATCAGTTGGTTTTCAAAACTCCACTTGCATGTTTTATAAAAACTAAAAATTAAAACCATCCAGTAGCCTAAGTCATTGATTAAATTATCAAAACCCTAAATGGTTCTTTTATTTCCAAAACTTTAAAACCCTAAACTATTTTTCCAAAACTTTAAACCTTAAATTATTCCATTAAAGTCTCAAAATCCTAATTGTTTTTCAAAATCTTAATTTATTTCCAGAATCAATGTTTTTGCTAAAATGATAAATCAAAACCTTATTTTATTTTAAAGCTTCTCACCCAGTAACCCTAATCCAAACTATTCTACCTAAAGCCACCAAAACCCTAATCCAAATTATTATGCCAAAAAACCCAAAACCCTAATCCGAGAAAAGCCTAATTTATTCCTAAAATGCCAAAATCTCATTTTTCAAACCCCCATCCAGTAAACCTAAAAAACCCTCAAACCTTAATTCCAGTTGCCAAACCTAAAAATGTTAAACCCTAATTCCAATCTTTTAAAATTATAGACCTTATCCTCATTGTCTACTTTCAACTCATTAATGATATAAACTTTCGTTTTAGTTATTTATTGGATTTGTTATATGTTTTTATGGATGACTTATTGGATCATGGATGGATATTTTCTTTATTATTATGATTATTATTTGTTTATTTTGGTATTAAAATTGTAAGAGGTATGTTTCCACTTTGTGGGTACCTCATTAGTTAAATTTTATGTAATTTAAATTGTTTTTATATTTTGGACCAATGTAAAGGACACATTTCCACCTTTCGGTGGATATCCAATTTAGTTTTAGACATGGACGATGTAAGGACATGTTTCCATCCTCGGATGGGTGTCCATTTATTTGTTTTGTTTGGGCAATGCTTTGATTTTAATATAATGATGCTTTATTTTAATTGTTGCATGTAGTATGGATAATATTGTTATATTTAAGAATTTTATAATATTAAGACCTATAAAAGAGGCCAGTTCCAATGAACCGGGCATTGTGGGGGTGCTAGGCCATTTCTCACCTTCCCCACATGTACCCAACTTTTCAAACCCTTTAAGGGGTTGGGGATTCCTTAGGAATCGAGTCATCCACCCCTTTCTTTTTTCCAAGGCCATTCGGGTGGTGACTCTATTTTCTCCGGGCTTAGGCTCGTGTTCTCTAAGGCCTCGAGCCTAAACAGTGCCGAAGTCGCAAGAACCATTCCACCGGGGGTGGGGATAAAAATCCCCGCTCACAGAGAGTGTCTCCTCTCCTCCCATGCCTTCCAACTCACACCACTCTAATTTGTCTCCAACATTTTTCTTTGTTTAATATTTCTTTTGGCAAAAGCAATGTCTTTGTCCCCCACTTGTCCTCCAATTTGTGCAAGATAATTCAAATATTCAAGGGTGATCAAGGGTGACATGACCAAGCTAGTGGCCATGTCTCTCACTTTTCTTGGGACACGACCAAGCTTGCTAGCCATGTCCTTTGCTGCCCTCTTTCTTCCTTTCTTTTTAAATAGTGACACGGCCAATCTCCTAGTTGTGTCATGTGACACGACCAGTGGCTTGGTTGTGTCTCATGAGGGTGTCTCTTTCTGTTCTCTAGCTTTGCTCCTTCCTTGCTTGGTCCAATTGGTGAGACATGACCATGGCCTTGGCCGTGTCACAATGGTTTGGCCGTGTCTCTTTGGTGTGTCCACTTCTGTCTTGCTTCTTGTTCCTTTGTTCTTTGCTTAAGATGGGACACGGCCAAGCTCCTGGCCATGTTATGTGACACGGCCAGTGGCTTGGCCATGTCACTTGCCAGTGTCTCCTTCTTCCTTCTTTCTTTTCTTTCTTTGGTTTTGCTCTTTAGGTGAGACATGGCCAGCAGCATGACAGTGTCTCCTGGCCGTGTCATGCTCTGCCTCCATTTCTTTGAGGCACACAGCCAAGCTTGATTTGACTTGGCCTTGTCTTGCTTGATTCATGCTCTTTCATCATCGTTTTGATCCATCCAAGGGATTTTTTACACTTTAACCTAAAACAAACACTTCAAACAAACTTTAAACAAAAATCAAATGAAACATTAACTAAAAATAAATAATATTACTTTAAAAATACAATCATAAATGATATAAATAGGTGATAGGGTTGATCCGATAGATGCAGAGAGTTCATCTATACCTGGTCAGGTCTAGGCTTGAGATTGTGTGAGAGGGGATTTTTGCCCCCACTCCCAGTGGAATGGTTCTTGCGACTTCGGCACTGTTTAGGCTCGGGGCCTTAGAGAACATGGACCTAAGTCTGGAGAAAATGGAGTCGCTACCTAGATGGGCCGGGAAAAAGAAAGGGGTGGATGACTCAATTCCTAAGGAATCCCCAACCCCCTAATGAGTTCGGAAAGTTGAGTACGCGTGGGGAAGGTGAAAAATGGCTCAGCACCCCCACAATGCCCTGTTCATTGGAACTGGCCTCCTGTATAGGTCTTAACATTATAAAATTCTTAAATATAATAATATTATCCATATTACACACAATTGAAATAAAGCATCGTTATATTAAAATCAAAGCAATGTCCAAACAAAGCAAATAAATGGACACCCATCCGAGGATGGAAACATATCCTTTACATCATCCACATCTAAACTAATAGGACACCCACCAAAAGGTAGAAACATACCATTACATTGGTCTAAAATATAAAAGCAATTTAAATTACATAGAACTTAATTAATGAGGTACCCACAAAGTGGAAACATACCTCTTACAACATTTGGAAATCTAAAATAAATCGATAGAACTAAATAATCATTCATCATAAATAAATCATTCATCAAAGATATTAAACATCAATTAAAATAGAAAGTAAACATCCATCCATGATAAATTAAATAAATCAAGCATTGAACTTAAATAAATCAAAGCATATAATAAACTACATAATTAAATAAAACAAGTAAAGACATAAATTAGGGTTACTGTTTCTATTTAAAATTCTTTAATTAATATATTAGAGTTTTGGAATTTTTATTCTTAGCTACTGTAAGTTTTTAAGAGAATTGAAATGGATTAGGTTTTTATAATTTAAGAAATTAGTAAGGTTCTTTGATTGATCAAATTAGGGTTTGAAGTGTAAAACTATGAACTAGAGTTTGGACACTTTAAAACATTTAGCTTTATGGCTCACGGTTACTAGATTATTATTTTGGATTTACTATAATAGGTTTGAATGTTTAGGTTTATAAGGTTCTAAGGATTAGGGTTAGGGTTTAGGAAAACTAGGGTTTATGGTTTTGGTTTTGAGGGAATTAGGGTTTTTAGTGTTTACTAGTTTGAAGTTTACTATTTTTGGTTTTCAAGTTGAATTAGGTTTTTAGTGTTTTGGAAATTATATTTGGTTTTAGAATTTGATAAAACAGTTTATAGTTTTATAAAGCTTTATGTGATTTTTATAAACTGTAAGATAAATTTAAGGTTTGGATATTTAACAAAACATTTGGGAAATTTGGGAAAAAGTGAGAGGAAAATAGTTTAGGGTTTATTAAAAGTTTTTAGAAATAAACAAAACGATTTAAGATTTTTAGAAACAGAAAAGTATATATTTTTTTTAGGGTTTTTGGAAATAGAAGGAAAAATCTATGGTTTTAAGATTTAAAAGAAATAAATTAGGGTTCTTAAATTTTGGAAGAAACAGAACTAACGATTTAATATTTTTGGAAAGCAAAAGAAACGAATTAGGGTTTCTATGGTAAAACAAAAAAAATGAATTATTACATATTCAAAAATTAAAGTTTTATATGTATATTAGTATGAATCAAAGAAACAACGCTATGAATAATTTATGATTAAGGATCAAACCTGCGTAGTTAGTTCCACCAAAAAGTTTTTTTCTGGATGAACAAAGATAAAGGCAAGATGGCTACCTTTGATGGATTGATTGCTTGCTTATTCCTCTCAAAAGTCCAATCGTTTTACTGCCAAGTCCCTTGTTAATCTCCTAGTTTTTTTTATTCCCTCCGTCCAAAGTCCTATTCCTCCTCTAAAAACTCCTCCCAAAAATTTCCCCCTTTTCTATGTCTTTTTAGTCTTATTTATAGGAAATTTAGATGATTAATTTTAATTGTTTAGGGAAACTGAATTTAATTAGGAAAAGAAATCCAAAACTAAATAGAATTTGGTTTCGGAAAAATTTGCATCGAAAAAATTTTGCTGGCGAAAAAACTACTGCGGACTGCTGCGAGGGATTGCGAGCGAAATTGCGAGGGACAGGCTGCGAGCCATTTTGCCCGCAGGAAGTTCCTGCGGGCGAAATGGCTTTCCTACGGGTGAAATGGCCCAAGGCCATTTCGTCCACTGTTTTCGGTGATGAAATTTTTCCTTCGCTAATTTTTTCATATCCGATTTTTATTTTTATTTTTATTTATTATTATTATTATTATTTATTACTATAATTATAAAAAAAAATAAATACTAAAACAAATATTATTTAATTAAGATAACACTAAAATTATTTTGGACTAAATAAACTATATTGGACCGGACTGGGTCAAAAATTAAGGGTCTACACATTGTTTGAGCTCGAGGTGATTTTTGTTGCCACAGGGTCAGAGCCGGTTACCACCATGTATACATTCTATGTTGTAGTATACTTTATCACTAGGTAAATTATGTTTATATATTTTAGTGTATTGTAAATTATAAAGAACATTTTGGATAAATTGTATAATGTGGGAATGTGTATATGTGTTTTGATATATATATATGTATGTATGTATGTATATAAAGGTTTTGAGGAAATGGGAGGAGTTTGAGAAGTTGGGGTGAAATGTTTGATTTATATTTATTGAGTGTGTATTTTTCTGCTGGTTGAGTATTATTGAAATTTTTAAGATGTCCAATTTACAGATAAAATTCTGGCGAATGTTTTCTAGAGATTCATATATAAAATACTTATCTTGGAAATCTAAAACTAATAAAAAATATTATATTAGTTTTTGAAAAATAAAAAATACATTTTAAAATGTTTGGAATTTTAAATTGGGAATTTGAAAATTTTTATTAAACTCTATTATGGCGTTCTTATATTTTATATATGTATTTTATATATACTAGTTACATATATTATATGTATATCGGTATAAGGGTGTTACAATTGCTCATCCCTGTTTCAACATTAAAACATTGTTATTTATAAGCAACATCAGGTTTAAAACCCTAATACACTTCATCTAATGGTTAAGACAAAGTCCAATCTCAATTAGGAAATTAATAAACTGAAGGCCTGATTCTTGTGGCTAATCGAGCATGCCTATTAGACAAAATTTGGGCCTGGGCCGAATTGTCTTCGGATTTTAATAATGTACCGGAATATTTTAGGCTTTTAAAATTGTTCCAGACTGGTTTAAATCTTTAGACTTGATATAACTCCCTTTTAATTAGGGCCAAACAGGTAACGTCCAAAATTAAAGGTCTGCACTATCACAATCTAAACCACTTTAGTCTATACCTCTGATACCTATGGGATATAAACTATCACGCTAAGCATATAGCTTAGTGGTATATATCTCGATAATATAAACAATTTAAAATTCAATGCATGTTTATCATGACTCATATGTTATCATGCCATCATTTCATGGCACACTCCATTCTATATACCTTTATTTAAATGTTCTTTATTTTTATGATATTCTACTCATCTAATCACTAATTACATATTCATTAACACACACCGCATTCATTTCTATATTCTTTTACTCATAAAATATTATTGCCATATAATACTCTTTATTTCATCACGTATATATGTTCAAACTTACATCTCATAATATTTACACAACACCTATATATACTCAGACAGTAACGCACATCACACCCAACCACACACACGTTCGGCATAATGACCACTATACAATTCCCAAGTCCAGTTATCACAACATCAGTTTCTTGACCCTACGATGCATAATGACCACTATACAATTCCCAAGTCCAGTTATCACAACATCAGTTTCTTGACCCTACGATGCTCGGGCCCATTTTCAGTCTCAATATCATGACCAAGCTCTACTAAGGTCTGTCAATGCATGCATAATCATTCTCAACATTACTGGACAAGTAATTGTATAAGCTTATAAACATGCAGCAACAATTTATCACACTTTTCAAGTGATCAACTCAATTCTTGATCACTCACACATTTCATCTCATTTTCCATTTCCAAAGTGATCAACCCATACTATGATAACTTTTACATCACATTACACATATTATGCTTCATTTTCACTTTTTTTTTTCATCACATTACATAAAACATGTTTATACCCACAACACATCTGTACCCACGTAATAACGCTATACCTTTTCACATTCTCATTTTATTTAGCAATTCTTTCTCCATCTTTCCATATGTCCCATGTGGTCATCTCAAAACATGATCACTATCACATGTCACAATGTTTTATAATCTTTTCTCATGTTTGCAATCACATTACATATACATTATCTCTTTTTTTTCAAAATTACTCATATTTTTCCATATTTTCCTCTCATATAATATATTTTATTTAACCACATTAACAATATGTCCTATTTTCTCATTTTATTTCACTTTTTCCATATTTTTATATTTATTTCCCCATTTTTAAATCATCTTTGACATTATGTACATTTCACACAATATATACATAATAATTACATTTGCCATAATATAATGGCTTAACATGTCATTTTTCATGCATTAAACCCATTTTTTATTATATTTTCTATGAGAACAAATCTCAAAGTGGCATAACACATTCCCCAAAGCACAATGTGTTATGCCAACTCAAATGCACTTAAACACAATTTCTCAAAGTACATACTAACCTTAAATATGGTAATCTTCAAGCTTAAATCACCTTCCAACTTCAACTTCACCAATTGCCCTTGTTCACTTTGATTTTACAAATGCACTTTACTCGATCCTAAATCATATTTAAATAGAAACATACCATTAGCATCACATTCCAAGTCATTATATTCAATCACATATCAATTTTTCCATTTCTACCCAAATTTCACCAAAACCCTACTTTTTCCCTTACTACTTTATTCAAACATCAACTAACCATAATAATTTTTCATCATCCAACCATAAATGCATTACATATACATTAAAACAATATCAAAACAATTCACTTTAACAATTATAAACATCATCATTAAAAACCTTGATTTCATATAGCCTCTCCATCAACCCGAACTTCATCAAAACTCACTCATATCTAACAACTAACCTTAAAATCATAACATTAAATCAACCCATTATAATAATTATAAACACCCCTACTAAAAATCCTAATTTTATTCTCAGAACCCTAACTTCACCAATCTTTCTATTCTCAACCAAATGATCATCAAATCACCATATACACATCCATACAACTTCAAAACAAATCCATATTAGAAATTATAAAATTCTCCATCAAAATCTCAAAACTCACATAATCCAAAAATCAATAAATCAAGCTTAAAAAATGAGAAATACTTGAATTTTTGCCTAATCTTCAAAACCACTTCAAAACATTTGAGTTTATTGTGAAATTTAGAGTATTTTATGAAGTAAAGTACCCTTTCTCTATTGAAAATTTGTGCATGGTGTGGTGTGAAGAAGAAGAAGACTTTTCTTTTTTTTATTTTTACTCTTATTTTCACATCCACATATATATGTAATAATAATTAATTAATATTATTATAATATTTAGATATTTATCTTCTTCCATCCATATTTATTTAAATTTTTAATTTAATTTAATTTACTTATTTATTTATTTCATTTTGACTTTGACTTTTCAACTCATTTTGTCTTTTAGTGCCAAATGTGTATATCATATGTATAGTGTATATATATTATGTGTACATCTTATATTTCTCTCTTCCAACATACCGGCTACCCTCCAAATTAATTATTTAACTGTAATACCCTGATTTTTGATGTACCTTGGAATAGTAGTTATGAGAGAGTATGTTGGTGAAATAGTTAAATAAAATATAATAAGAGATAAATGTGTAAGAAGGATGTTATATATATATTGTATTTTAAATATATGGGAAATATAAATACAATATATAAGACATATACATATATCAGCATATACACCATATATACATGATGCATACATTGGTGTAGGAAAAGTAAATTGTGAATAATTAATTAATAATAATAATAATAATAATGATAATAATCATAAGAGAAAGGAGTAATTAAAATCAAATGAAGGAAGAATATTATTGGTGGGAATTTAGTGGTGGAAATAATTATATTATTATTATTATATATATAAGATAAGGATGAAATTTTAAAAAGAGAGCTTTCTCTTTCTTTCTTTCTTTATTATTCTTCTTCTTCCTCTTTGGAATGTGGGAATAGAGAGAGAGAGAGAGAGAATAGTTTGACTTTGTTCATATATACACCAAATTCATAAGAGTCTTAAGACAATTGAAGGTGGATATTGAAGATTTGGCAAAGAATTCAAGTGCTCTTTTCCTTGAGTTGATTTTTATAGATTTTGAGTTTATATGTGATATGGTTAGTGAGAGAAAGTTATGATTAATTGAATATTATGATGATAATAAAATATTGAAGTATATATATGTTGAACTGGTGCTTAGATGATGAAAATATGATTTTTTGTGGGGATGATGGTAAGTATTTGAAATTGAGGAATAAGGGTGATAAGAAAAGAGTAAGAGTTTAGTATAAAAGAGTTGGGAATTGAGTAAATTGATACATGTATGATTGTATAAATGAATTATATAATGATTATTATTATGATATGTGGAGTTATATAAGTGTTGAATTGATAAATGAATTATGAATATAAACTAAGATGATGATTAAGGGTGTTCTAATATTGATTTTAGATTGATTGTGTTCATATGGATGAGAGTTTGAAATGCAAAAATTTTGCCTGACATGGCCAATGACACGGCCATGTCTTTGGGCATGTTAACAGTTCTGAGTTTAGCATTGATGATAAGACCATCAACACGGCCTTGTCTCTGGGCGTGTCATAGCTACTATGAGATAAGATAATTGACACGGCCACAAACACACCCATGTTGTTAGATGTGTTAATGTTTTTGTAAGGCATAATAAATGACATGGGCAGTGATACGCCCATGTCATTGGACATGTCAATGCTTCTATATGAATGAGTTAATGACATGGTCATTAACATGCCCGTGTTGTTGGACGTGTCACTTGAGAATAACTCTTTTTGTTGTTTTTCATTTGTAATTCCTATTTAAATGATTTGAAAGTTACAAATGCCTTAGAATGTGATACTAAATTGTTGTTTATGATCACATTTGGTATATGCATTGAGAGAGAGTAGTTTACCCAGCCTTAATGTTGAAGGGCAATTTGGGAGACAAGGTTAAAGGAAGTTTTAAAGCTTATTTTGGCATGTTTCATAAGGTAAGTACAAACTTTGAATAATTTTTTATATCTACATGACATTGGAACTTAGCACATTTGGTTGAAAAATGTGTTAAGTTACCTACTACATTATTGGTGCGTAAGAAATATGCTATGATTTGTATAATGTTACAAATGCATTATATGTAAGGTGAACTTTCTGCAAAATATGATAATGGCCCAAAATGTATGGGTATTGCAATTTGTTATGTATAAATTAAAGATGGTATGTAAATCCATTGGTGATAGCTATATTGATATAAATGAGATATTTGAAGCATTGTGCTTAGTTTGATCATGAGAAAATGATAAAGGATTTGATAATGGAATTATGAACGAATTGTGTGCCTAGTATGTTATTCAATTTTCAGAGTTTTGTGTTTGGCGGCATGCCTAAGTAGTAACAGTCCCTTCAAGCTAGGTTGGGCTTGGTCCTTGAAGCCTAGTTGGGTGTTACATGATGTATCAGACCCTTAAAGCTTTGTTGGGCCTAGTCCTTGAAGCCTAGTTGGGATGTTACATATGAGGTAATCCTCATTGTGATTATGATTTGCCTACGGGCTAGACACATGGTGTCATCTTGGACCAAAGCATTACCTCTAGAATTTGAATGGCATATTAGATCCTTTTGGGCCCATGCTTGTGTTTGCTTCTATGTGAATTATGAATTATGGAATAATTGAGAAATATAATAAGATATAATATTATGAGATATATGACGGTGATCATGGAATGATATGATCACAATACATAAGCAAATTACTGAAAAGGAATGTGGCTTAAGAAAATATGCTAAATGATGAGAAATGAATTGTTGAAAGACTTGAGCAGAGCTAAGTCTTGATATTGAAAATGAGATTATGGAAATATAATGTGATGTGTAATATGTATATGGATGTGGAAATTGTGTGTATTGTTTCATGAATATTATGATAAGCCATCGAATTGTGGCTTATGTTAATAAAATATGTATAAATTATGAAATTAATGAAAAGATAAGAAAAGTGCATTGAAAATGAAAAAAAAAATGATAAGAATATGATGATAAATGATGTTAGCATATGAGTATGATTTTCTGTAATGTATGTATATAATATTTATTTGTACTACTAAGCTTTCGAGCTTAGCGCGGTTGTGTAAATCGCGCAGGTGAATAGAAGGTTGATCCGGGAGTCAAAGAGTTGTGCCACAAGAAGAGTAAGAGTATTTTGAGATCAACTAGCTAGAAGGTGTTGCATACATGTACAATTTTATTACGCTGTATTTTGATAAAAATATATATGTATATAAGTGAATTTTGGAAAAGACAATGCAATTTATATATATGTAATATCATCAAAAGTATAATGATTTTGTAAATGTTCTTTAAATAAAATGTATTATTGTTTGGAACTAAGGTAAAGGTTTTAAATAGTAATGAAAAGTGACATCCTTATATTTTATATACGTATTATATGTATATAAGGTATATGTATAGTACTTATAGAGAGTATATGGGTGTTACAATTATTTTGGTATCAGAGCTTAGGTTTGATATTCTCAGCCTAAGGAGATTTAAAAAAAAAGAGATGGAAATTTCTAGAAAATAAGAAAAAAAACTTGTGATACATGCATATGCGTTAACATCTAGGTTGGTCTCGGATGTGGCATTATGTGATTTGTGATGTGATATATTTGAATTAATGAGTTGGATGATAGTGCATAAATGAGGCTTTACATGAAAGTAAAGTTAGATAAAGAAATGATATGGAAAAATTTATATAAGTTTAATTGATAAATTAAAGAATTGAAGTTTACTTAAATAAAACTAATTTCGAAATTATTGATTATTGAAATGTGTTTGTGAAATAGGTTATAAGAGAATGAATATGAGAATAATGTTGGAAATGAGTAACAAGATTTAAGTAAGTACCTCTTCTCTAATGCTTGGTTCTCTTTCTAATAAAGACTATGTTTGGATTGCTAGAGAGAGAAAATATTGTTTGATTGTTAAAATGGGTAGATATGATATTAAAATGAAGAGAGTATAGGGGAATATTGAGTTGGTTAATTGATATGGACAAAGTGTGAAAATTTAGGGTTTGGTTATGTAAAGTTAAGGTTTTAAAAATAGATGATGTTGGTTAATGTGAGGAGATATATTAGTGTTAATTTAATGCAAATATTGCGGTTTTAATGTTAGAAATGTGATATGCTTGGGTGTTGTTAAAGCTCATGTTAATGGTAGTAAAATTTGGATTTTTGAAATGGGCTTTCATAATTGTGAAAATAATGTTCTTTAATGTTAGATTACTATATAAATAATGTTTTTAAATTTAAATATTAAGAAAATAAGATTAGTAGATTGATGTTTAAGTAAAGTAGTATATTGAGAGTTTCGAGTTTTAATGGAATTTTAATGAGGATTACTTAGATATTGATAGTTTAATGTATATTAAGCATATGAGCTATTTTTAAATGAATAATATTGCTTATGAAAGTATGCTGTAATATGTAATGTGGTTGATAATATAAAAATTTATTTTGAAATAAAGAAAAATGATTGAGCAAGTGAAAAAGAGTTACCTTAGGTAATTGGATTGGAAATGATGAAAATGAATATGAAGGATATGATAAATGCATAAAAAAATGTGAAAGAGATGTCACATTGGAAATGCGACTAAGATTTATGGAAGTATTATAAAAATATATAATAAGGAAATTATTTAAGAGAAGGGCGGTTAAAAAAAAGATGTTAATTATATTGTGGTTAGAGTGTATATATATGTTGAGTTGATGAATAACCTAAGTCATGTCAAAAGAATGAGAAATGATAATGTTCTCTGAAATGTGATAAATATTAAATTTGTACAGATTGTATGTAAAAGAGGAATTAAGTATAATTGTATGATTATGTGTATACATGTATATGATATGTGAGATGAGTTTTTCAATATGAACGCAATTGTAATATGTAAGAAAATGAGGAAAGTAAGTCACATTATGTATGTGACTTATGAATGTGTATGTGGATGATTAAAAAAAATATTATTGTGTGTTTGCTAACTTATTCAATTACTTGTCCGGTGTTATTGAGAATGATATTATATGTATTAGTAGACCTAAGAGAGATTAGGTCTTGACCTGCGCAGAGTTAGGTCATGTGATGAAACTGGAAGTGAGAATGGACTTGAGCAACACTGGACGGTGAAATTGTTATTGTAATAATTGAATGTGATGATTGTATAGAGTTTTAGTCCCAAAGTATATGCATGTGGAAATGTTCTATGTATATGTGTATAATAAGGGATTGTAAGGAAAAAGGGAAGTATAATGAATGAAAATTTTTGTGTAAAATTAGCATATGAAAGAATGTGTATATTATTTCATGAATATACACATATACGATGATAAGCCATGTGTATTGTTTCATGAATATTATGATAAGCCATCGAATTGTGGCTTGTGTTAATGATATATATATATAAATTATGAAATTAGTAAAAAGATAAGAAAAGTACATTGAAAATGAAAAACATGATAAGAATACGATGATAAATGATGTTAGTATATGAGTATGATTTTCTGTAATGTATGTATATAATATTTATTTGTACTACTAAGCTTTTGAGCTTAGCGCGCTTGTGTATATCGCACAGGTGAATAGATGGTTGATCCGGGAGTCAAACAGTTGTGCCACAAGAAGAGTAAGAGTATTTTTGAGATCAACAAGAAGGTGTTGCATACATGTACAATTTTATTATGTTGTATTTTGATAAAAATATATATGTATATAAGTGAATTTTGGAAAAGACAATATAATTTATATATATGTAATATCATCAAAAGTATAATAATTTTGTAAATGTTCTTTAAATAAAATTATTATTGTTTGTAACTAAGGTAAAGGTTTTAAACAGTAATGAAAAGTGTGTAGACCCTTAATTTTTGATCCAGTCTGATTCAATATATTTTAATTAGTCCAAAATAATTTTTGTGTTATTTTAATTAAATAATATTTGTTTTAGTATTTAGTTTTTATAATTAATAAATAAATAAACAAAAATAAAAATAAAAATTGGCGACGAAAAAATCGGCGATGAAAAAATTTGTCGCCGAAAAGTTGGGACGAAATGGCCTGGCAGCCCGCAGCCCGCAAGTTTCCATGGCAATCCCCGTAGCAATTTTTTGCCAGCAAAATTTTTCTGCAGCAGTTTTTTTTGACCAGTGAAATTTTTTCGACGCAATTTTTTTCGAAACCAAATTCTATTTGGTTTCGGTTTCCTTTTCCTAATTAATGATAAATTCCTTAAACAACTAAGATTAATGATCTAAATCTCATATAAATAGGACTGAAAACAACACAGAAAGAGGGAGAAACGTGTGAAGGAAAAACGTATAAAAGGAGATCGGACTTTAAAACTTTTTGGCAGTGAAAACGATCGAACTTTTTAGAGGAGAATAAACAAACAAGCAATCAATCCATCAAAGGCAGCCATCTTGCCTTTGTTCTTGTTCATCCAAGAAGCAATTTTTGGTGGAACCAACAAATGAAGGTATGAATATATAATCTTTTTTTTTTCTTTATAGTAGCTTAAATCATTAAATTGTTTCTTTTGATTCTAAAAACCTTAGAGCCCTAATTTACTTCTTCTAAAGCTTAAAACGTTAAATCGTCTCCTCTATTTTCAAAAACCCTAAAATTATTTTTCTGTTTCTTCAAAATATTAAAACCCTAATCTACTTTCCAACTTTACAAAACCTTAAATCGTTTTCCCCAAAACCCTAATCTGTTTTCCAATTTTTCAAAACCTTAAAATCCTAAATTTACCTTACAGCTTCTAAAAATCACATAAAGATTTATAAAACTATAAATTTTTTTTCCAAATTCTAAAATCAAATACATTCTCCGAAACACTAAAAACCCTAATTCAACTTCAAAACCAAGACAGTAACCCCAAACTAGTTAACCTTAAACCCAAGTTTTCTCAAACCCTAAACTCTCCCAAAAATCATAAACCCTAATATTCCTAAACCCTAATCCTTAAAACTCTAAAACCTTATAAACCTAAATATTAAAATTCAAACACATAAAGCCTAAAAACAACAATCTAGTAGCTAATAATCATAAACCTAATGTTTTAAAGTATCCAAACCCTAATTTCATGATTTTACTCCTCAAACACTAATTTGGTTAATCAAAGAACTTTATCAATCTCTTAAATTATAAAACTTTAATCCATTTCAATTCCTTTAAAACTTACAGTAGCATGAACCTTAATAAATTAAAATCCCAAAATCTTAAATATTAATTAAAGAACTTTAAATGGAAACAGTAAACGTCAATTTGTACCTTGCTTTATTTCTGTAGTCTATTATATGCATTAATTTATTTGCAATGCTTTATTTAATTTATCATGGATGAATGTTTATTTTATATTTTGGTGATATCTTTGATGAATGATTTATTTATGATGAATGGTTATTTACTTTATCGATTTATTTAGATTTTCAAATGTTGTAAGAGGTATTTTTCCACTTTGTGGGTACCTCGTTAATTAAGTTCTATATAATTTAAATTTCTTATATATTTTGGACCAATGTAAAGGACATGTTTCTACCTTTCGGTGGGTGTCCTATTAGTTTAGACGTGAATGATGTAAGGACATGTTTCCATCCTCGGATGGGTATCCATTTATTTATTTTGCTTGGACATTGCTTTAATTTTAATATAACGATGCTTTATTTCAATTATTGTGTGTAATATGGATAATATTGTTATATTTAAGAATTTTATAATATTAAGACCTGTAAAGGAGGTCGGTTCCAATGAACCGGACATTGTGGGGGTGCTGGGCCATTTCTCACCGTCTCCACACGTACCCAACTTTCCGAACCCATTAGGGGGTTAGGGATTCCTTAGGAATCGAGTCATCAACCCCTTTTTTCTCCGGACGTACCTAACTTTCCCAGCCCATCTGGGTGGCAACTCCATTTTCTCCGAACTTAGGTCCGTGTTCTCTAAGGCCCCAAGCCTAAACAGTGCCAAAGTCGCAATAACCATTCCACTGGGAGTGGGGGCAAAAATCCTCGCTCACAATGGCGACTCCACTGGGGATAAGAGAAGTTGATTCCGTTGGTCTTTATATTATTCTATTCTTTCTTATAATGGTATTATCCATTGCATCATTTAGAGTGCATCGTGTGCATGAGTTAGGACGCCCGTGTTACTGTGTTGTGTTATGTAAGGGATACCATACTTTCACTCAAGGTATGGAGATCGAGCATGGCATAACCACTCATAGCCTTGTACCATTTGGTATATACTTGTTATGGGAACCTAGGCCTTTTAACTCAAAGACTAAAGCTCATGTAATTGGCCTAGTTACTTTCCTTAGGTTTTACCCCAAATTCATGTTGTTTGACTATGGTTAATTTATCTTGCCTTATATCATGGCTTATTTGGTTTGCTCTTTTTCTAATATGACCTAAGTGCATTGTAAGCTCAAAATAATTTTCTCTCTAAATCCAAAAGACCAAAGCTATTTTCAAAACTTTTCAAGATGGTCTTTGGATATAAAACTTTTCCAAAAAAACAAATCAAAAATTCTTTTTCTCATGGCCCAAATGCTAAGCCCAAAATCTATTTTTTTTTCTAAAACCTTTTTTACAATGGGGTTAGAAACAAAATTATTTTCATCCTTTTCTTACAAAGAGCTTTCAAAATAATTAGGTCAATTACGAAATACCAAAAATCAATTGTGAGCCTAGTTTATACTAAGAGTAATTAATCATGGGCTTGTTTTTGGCATGAATCATTAGTTACTTTTTTTCAAGTGAGAAATCTATTTATAATAAACCTCTTAATTTAGTTTTAATCCAATATAGCATAAAAGCTACTTTAGTTGGTTGAATGGATTAAAACTGAATTAATGGAAATTATGATAGATTGATTTTCATTTTTGAAAATATAACTATTGGTTAAAACGTCTGAGGGAAATATTCGAAAACAAGGTACCCCATGTTGGTATGTTGTTAACCATATACCTACGAAAAGAGACTCGCCATTCGTGTATGGATATTATAAGGTTGGAAGGAACATCCTATTTGTCCTTGTTTGGTAATTGTTTGTGCATACATGCATACATGCATACATTTGCATCTCATATCATTGATCCTTTCTGGTTCACAGCCCTGGATTACGATAGTTCAAAAGCTTATGACAATCCGGCCTACGCCGAAGATGAAGAATCTAGCAATGACTCAATCTCTTTTTCACCAAAAGCAATGGAGCCCGAACAAATTAAAAGAATGGTGGATGATGCCCTCAATGCCAAGATGGAAGAAATAAAAGAGGCCATGGCCGAGACCATAAAGAATCAATTAGTTGCAATTTTAGGAAACAATGCCGAAGCATCTGCTAGCACCAAGAAAGACAAGGGGAAGGCTAAAGTTGGTGAAGTAGCTTTTGATGATGATAAGGTGATCATTGATGATGATGATTGGGCTCAATACTACCAAGATCCTTAAGATAAAAAGGAGCTGAAGGTTGTCGAGAAGGCAACTATTAAAAAGACTGAGACATCTAATGTTGAGAAGATGATTGCTGATTTAGAAAAGAAATTTGAGAAGAAACTAAAAACCAAAGAAATGTCCAAAGTCGACAAACTATTTGAGCTAGATGAAGAAGTTCCGTACAAATTCAAGATGCCATCTTTTGCGAAGTTCGATGGAACCGAAAATCCCCATCTCCATGTAAAATAGTATATCACTGCTATGCAGTCTACCCGAGCTACTAAGGCTCAAACTCTAAGGTACTTCATGCTCTCATTAGACCCTGTTGTCCAAAATTGGTTCAACACCTTAGAGGAAAGTACTCAAAAAGATTGGGACATGTTATACAAGGCTTTCATTCAACAATATGGGTATAATGTCGAGTTGGAAGTTACCTTAATGGAAGTGGAGTCCATTAGACAAAGGCCAAATGAGAATTTTGTGGACTATGTGAAAAGATGGAGAAATAAGGATGCTTCGCTCAAGAAAGGCCTGATGAATCTGATCAAATAAGGATGATCGTCAGGGGTGTTACCCAATCTCCGTGAAAGGATGTCTCGCACCCTTATAAGGATTTCAAAGATCTTCTCCAAGCTGGTCAACAAATTGAAGAGTGGGATAGGGAGAAAAATCGCTTTTCAATAAGAAGAAATGAGAAAGGGAATTTTCATCCTAGCACGCAAAAAGAAGTTGATGTTAATACAACCGGTCAAGGAAATAAAAGACAATTCCCAAAATTGGGGAAACCTCTATCTTGGGTTTTTAGCAAGATGCAAAAGAAAGGGCTGTTACAACTGTTAGCTCCTCGACCTTACATAATCCAGTCCCACCAAACTTCAATACCGAGGCCTTCTATCAAGTTCATCAAATGCGAGGACATGAAACAGATAAATGTGCTCATCTAAAGCATGAGATCCAAGATTTGATTGATAGTGGTAAGCTGCCCGAGCCGGATAAGCCTAATATCAAGAACAATCCTTTGCCTAAATTTGGAAGAGTGCCACCACCAGCAACCTTCATGGTGGGAAAAGGATTGGAAGAAGATTTTGTTTTATCATCTTTTCAAGATTGGAATATTGAAGATGTGAAAGGAAAAGAAGCTTAAACTCAACAAACTTTCCTTAGATTGAATGTTGCTTTTCAATTTTACTTTCCTTGATATTTAATTGGAACAATCTTGTTTTTCAAGTTTAAATTTGTTTGAATAAATTACTTTCATCAAAATTTTTATTAGTCTTTGTTCATTTTGGTGCTCAACCGATAAGGAATCTAGCTTGATATTCATGAATTAATGTGTCTAGGCATCATGACTTGAATGACTTTACTAGATGAGGGAATTGCTCTATAGCATTGAATTGTGTATGCTTACTTAGAGAGGGCTCCTGCATAATTACCTTTGTCTAGATCCTAGTCAGTCTTAGAACATGCTTTGACAAATTTTCAAGGTGAAATTGAACTCTACTTATTTAAGGGAGAGATGATCTAGGCATTGTTTGGTTAGCCAACAACTAGTATCCACCCTATTAAATATCAATCCCTAGTTGTCCCTTTGAGCCTTCATAAAATTTTAGCTTTCTTTTCATTGGCATATAACCCCAACAACCTACCCTGAGCTGTTGTGATACTTTTGACAAGTCTTATGATCACTAAGATGAAGAGGCAAGAAGATCAAAGAAAGTAATAGTCAAGATCATAAGGGTAGTTGAATGTTTTCAAGACCATGAAGGGTAGTTGAAGATCTCAAGACCATAAGGGTAGTTGAATGTTTTCAAAACCATAAGAGGAGTTGAAGTTCTCAAGACCATAAGGGTAGTTGAAGTTTTCCTAATATCTCCAATCTATCAAAATAACATCAGAGTAATAAATGATGTATCCCGGTTAAAGGAGATTTATGTCACTCCACTCATCCATTATTAGAGACCCAAGTTGGTACAAACAAGACAACTCTTTTAGAGCTAGAACCAAAAAAAAGGAAAAGAAAAGGAAAAAAAGAAGAAAAAAAAAAGGAAAAGAAAACATAAAAAGGCAGTTTAGAAAGCCAACTGAGTTCTCTTTTGCCTAAAGCAGCATAAGGCTTCCATTTGGTTTATAAGGACATTTTGAGTTGAATTGGTCCAACCCATCCAAAGATTCAATCAAAATTGGAGAAAAAAGGTGGAAGACCATTCAGTTCTTGAAAGTTCTGTACTTGACAGTCCGACAAGGAAGAAGGACAAAATGATAAAATGCTCAAAGAAAGGGAAGAATAAGAAAAATAAAAAGAAAGAAAAGGGAGAAGAAGAAAAGAAATGAATTTGGGTACCAAACTTTTTGCAAGGGCAAAGATTGTCCTAATCAAGATCCAGATTAATGCCAAGAAGATAGAAAGAACTTGGAGTCTAGCAAGATTGCTTCCAGCTGCCTAAAAGTTCAAACAAGAAATTTGTAGTGTGAAGGTTTGTCCATTGTGTCACATTGGCTCCAACTTACAAATGGCCTTCATTTAACCCATGTCCCTTATAGACCCCATTTCAAGCCTATCAAAGACTTGTTAATCTCTCTTGGTAGGTAGAGTCTATTAGTGGAGATAGTTTGAATAAGCATGCATATGAGATAGGCAATATTTAAACTCAATGAGACCTTTGGCCAAGTAATGTGTATGTGCCTATCTGAAGTGCAACAATTCTTGTTTAAATAGAAATGATTCTTGAGTTTAGTACGGTAACTAGGGTTGTCATGTTATAGATATGTTAATTTGGAAAATCAAGTTCTGAGGTACGTTGACATTAAATTAGCAAAGCCGACATTTGATTTCAAAATCAAAATTCAAAAAATAAAAAAAAAATGTTGTCATACAAAGCCTTCAAGTTAAGGGAAGTATGTTGAACCTCCAAAGGACACATTGGGCAAAGGAAATGATTATTGGTAAGGTCAATAAAAAGCTATCAACTAACATGCTGAAACATAGTTTGAAATAAATGAATCCCTGACTCTGCTGCTTGGGGCCTCCATTATTCATGTTTTCAATATCTCAAAGATAGAAGTCATAAATGGGAAGCATTCTTTTATTCCAGTGCAAGAAATGAATGGGCATCTAAAAGGAGTCAGTGAGAACACTTCTGCTGAACACCTCGGTCTGTAGGTCAATGGAACGATTATAAGTATCATTCATGCATATCATGCACACTTGAGCATATCACATCGCACTTTCTTGTCTTGTATTGTCTATTCTTTATTAAAGTGAACAGCAAATACCCTGCGAAGTAAACAATCAAAAGAAGATATTGAATCAGGGGGGCATGGAAAGCCCATTGCTTGAGAAAGTTCCAGTAATCTTGCAAAGAGAAGAAATACGTGCTTATGCAAAGATCTAAACAATAAAAACGTCAATCAAAGCTTGCATGGAAAAAATCTTTGGTTTGAGCCTACACAGGGGCAAAGTTTCTCCTTTTCAATTTTTAAGTTTATGCATGCAGGGGGGCAAGGAGAAGATATGAGAGCCAACTAAAAATAGCTAAATTTTTGCTAAAGGAAGAACAAAAGAATGGAACAACAAGTTAAGCCAGAATCCTCAACAAATAAATGGTCGATCAAATCGAATTCAATCTCGAGTCAAAGTACCCAGTCACCGGTCTGAGTACCCAAATCAAATCAAGTTAGGATCAAGCATCCCAATTTATTTTAGGATCGAGTATCCCAATCCAATTTAGGATCGAGTATCCAAATCCAGTTAAGATCAAGTATCCCAATCCAGTTTAGGATCGAGTATCCAAATCCAGTTAGGATCGAGTATACAAATCCAGTTAGGATCGAGTATCCCAATCCAGTTTAGGATCGAGTATCCCAATTTATTTTAGGATCGAGTATCCCAATCCAATTTAGGATCGAGTATCCAAATTCAGTTAGGATCGAGTATCCAAATCCGGTTTCGGATCGAGTATCGCAATCCAATTTAGGATCGAGTATCCAAATCCAGTTTAGGATCAAGTATCCAAATCCAGTTAGGATCGAGTATCCAAATCCAATTTAGGATCGAGTATCTCAATCCAGTTAGGATCGAGTATCCAAATCAAGTTAGGATCGAGTATCCCAATCCAGTTTAGGATCGAGTATTCAAATCCAGTTTAGGATTGAGTATTCAAATTTGGTTTAGGATCGAGTATCCCAATCCAATTTAGGATCGAGTATCCAAATCCAATTTAGGATCTAGTAACCAAATCCAGTTAGGATCGAATATCCAAATCCAATTTTGGATCGAGTATCCAAATCCAGTTTAGGATCGAGTATCCCAATCCAAATTCGGATTGAGTATCCAAATCTGGTTAGGATCGAGTATCCAAATCCAATTTAGGATCGAGTATCTGAATCTGGTTTAGGATCGAGTATCCAAATCCAATTTAGGATCAAGTATCCAAATCCAGTTAGGATCGAGTATCCAAATCTAGTTTAGTATCGAGTATCCAAATCCAGTTAGAATCGAGTATCCAAATCCAGTTAGGATCGAGTATCCAAATCCAGTTACGATCGAGTATCCAAATCCAGTTTAGGATTGAGTATCCAAATCAAGTTAGGATTGAGTATCCCAATCCAATTTATATCCAAATCCAGTTTAGGATCGAGTATCCCCAATTTAGGATCGAATATCTAAATCCAAATCCAGTTAGGTTCAAGTATCCCAATCCAAATTAGGATCGAGTATCAAAATCAAGTTAGGATCGAGAATCCAAATCCAGTTTAGGATTGAGTATCCAAATCCAATTTAGGATCGAGTATCCAAATCCAGTTAGGATCGAGTATCCAAATCCAGTTAGGATCGAGCATCCAAGTCTAGTTTAGGATCGAGTATCCAAATCTCTCAGGTCCAGAACCTAAATTTTCCTTAGGTCCAGAACCTAAAATCTCTTCTAAGTCCAGAACTTAGCTCGGGTCCAGAACCCAAATTATCCTTAGGTCCATAACCTAGAATCTCTTCTAAGTCTAGGACTTAGCTCGGGTCCAAAACCCAAATTTTCATTAGGTCCAGAACCTAAAATCTCTTCTAAGTCCATAACTTAGTTTGGGTCCAGAACCCAAATTTTCCTTAGGTCCAGAACCTAGAATCTATTCTAAGTCCAGAACTTAGTTCGGGTCCAGAACCCAAATTACACTTAGGTCCAGAACCTAAAATTATCCTTGAATCCAGAACCCAAAACCTCAACCATCTCAAAAATTAATTCTTATTGCTTTTCACTCTCTTTTACTAAAGTCTCAGATCGTTCAAGCAGGGGGCAAACTATAGACCCTTAATTTTTAACCCAGTCCGGTCCAATATATTTTAATTAGTCCAAAATAATTTTTGTGTTATCCTAATTAAATAATATTTATTTTAGTATTTAGTTTTTATAATTAATAAAAAATAAAATAATAATAATAAATAAATAAACAAAAATAGAAATAAAAATCGACGACGAAAAAATTCATCACCGAAAATTGGGATGAAATGGCCTGGCAGCCCGCAGCCCGTAAGTTTCCACGACAATCCCCACAGCATTTTTTTTTGCTAGCGAAATTTTTTCGACGCAATTTTTTTTTAAACCAAATTCTATTTGGTTTCGATTTCCTTTTCCTAATTAATGATAAATTCCTTAAACAACTAAGATTAATGATCTAAATCTCTTATAAATAGGACTAAAAACAACACAGAAAAGGGGGAGAATTGAGTGAAGGAAAAACTTAGAAAAGGAGATCAGACTTTAAAACTTTTTGGCTGTGAAAATGATCGAACTTTTTATAGGAGAATAAGCAAACAAGCGATCAATCCATCAAAGGCAGCCATCTTTCCTTTGTTCTTGTTCATCCAAGAAGCAATTTTTGGTGGAACCAACAAATGAAGGTATGAATATATAATCTTTTTTTTTCTTTACATTAGCTTAAATCACTAAATTGTTTCTTTTGATTCTAAAAACCTTAGAGCCCTAATTTACTTCTTCTAAAGCTTAAAACCTTAAATCGTCTCCTCTATTTTCAAAAACCCTAAAATTATTTTTCTGTTTCTTCAAAATATTAAAACCCTAATCTACTTTCCAACTTTCCAAAACCTTAAATTGTTTTCCCCAAAACCCTAATCTGTTTTCCAATTTTTCAAAATCTTAAAACCCTAAATTTACCTTACAGCTTCTAAAAATCACATAAAGCTTTATAAAACTATAAATTGTTTTTCCAAATTCTAAAATCAAATACATTCTTCGAAACACTAAAAACCCTAATTCAACTTCGAAATGAAGACAGTAACCCCAAACTAGTTAACCTTAAACCCAAGTTTTCTTAAACCCTAAACTCTCTCAAAAATCATAAACCCTAATATTCCTAAACCCTAATCCTTAAAACTCTAAAACCTTATAAACCTAAATATTAAAATTCAAACACAATAAGCCTAAAAACAACAATCCAGTAGCTAATAATCATAAACCTAATGTTTTAAAGTATCCAAACCCTAATTTCATGATTTTACTCCTCAAACACTAGTTTGGTTAATCAAAGAACTTTATCAATCTCTTAAATTATAAAACTTTAATCCATTTCAATTCCTTTAAAACTTACAGTAGAATGAACCTTAATATATTAAAATCCCAAAATCTTAAATATTAATTAAAGAACTTTAAATGGAAACAGTAAACGTCAATTTGTACCTTGCTTTATCTCTATAGTCTATTATATGCTTTGATTTATTTCCAATTCTTTATTTAATTTATCGTGGATGGATGTTTATTTTATATTTTGGTGATATCTTTGATGAATGATTTATTTATGATGAATAGTTATTTACTTTATCGATTTATTTAGATTTTCAAATGTTGTAAGAGGTATGTTTCCACTTTGTGGGTACCTCGTTAATTAAGTTCTATATAATTTAAATTGCTTTTATATTTTGGACCAATGTAAAGGACATGTTTCTACCTTTTGGTGGGTGTCCTATTAGTTTAGACGTGGATGATGTAAGGACATGTTTCCATCCTCGGATGGGTGTACATTTATTTGTTTTGCTTGGACATTGCTTTGATTTTTAAAATAATGATGCTTTATTTCAATTGTTGTGTGTAATATGGATAATATTGTTATATTTAAGAATTTTATAATATTAAGACATGTAAAGGAGGCCGGTTCCAATGAACCGGGTGTTGTGGGGGTGCTAGGCCATTTCTCACCTTCCCCACATGTACCCAACTTTCCGAACTCATTTGGGGGTTGGGGATTTCTTAGGAATCGAGTCATCTACCCCTTTCTTTTTCCTAGCCCGTCCGGGTGGCCACTCTATTTTCTCCGGACTTAGGTCAGTGTTCTCTAAGTTCCCTAGCCTAAACAGTGTCGAAGTCACAAGAACCATTCCACCGGGAGTGGGAGCGAAAATCTCCGCTCACAAAGTGACATCCTTATATTTTATATACATATTGTATGTATACAAGGGTTTATGTATAGTACTTATATAGAGTATATGGGTGTTACATTAACAATACCTAAAATTCTCTGGTGTTACATCACTAGTATCATTAACTATTTTTAATGCTTGTATATATCATTTTTATTGACAACTACTAATATTATTATAAAAAATTATTTAGTATCAATTATTTATATAAGTATGTTGAATACCAATTTCATTTAAAATATTTAGTTATTAATATTTAGTAAATCAATCTTGATTAGCTAATAAATTTAAAAAAAAATTTGGTCCGAATATTAAGTTTAGTTCGAGAATCTCCAAGATTCGTGCTCAGCCTTATCACCCGATATGTCTTAATTTAGCAAATTTGTTTGTTGTTCATTTAATTTCTTTTTTTTTCTTTCTTTGTTCAGTGACTATTACTTTCATTAATATATCATTTCACTTAGAACTATACCATAGCAGTTGTTATTTAATTATGATATTATTTTTTATATTATTTCATGTGTGTAGTAGATTAGGAGGACATTATAGAGTCCATTCCATAATTTAGAAATTCCCAACTGGATTTCCCACCAATCAAATTGACTTCTTATTTGAGTCATTGTACATTGTACATACATACTAACTTGGTTACATATTTACACATATATCAACCATGTGTATGTGTGACATCACATGCATTCACTTTTTTTTAAAGTTCAAATTGAAACCAACTTGGGCCAACTTTAGACTAACTTACAAATTCATCTTTCCAAGCTGAAGTCTTTAATTTCCCAAGTTAAAGACAAATTTTAGTTGATATTCAGATTTTTCTTGAATGACTCAATCTTTCTATTTAAATTTTATAAGTCATCAGCTGAATTTAAACAAAATAAATTTTATTATATATATATATATCTTGTATGTATCATATACATGGAGAGCATACTCCATCCTATCTAGAGAAATCACAATTACCAAGCCTATCATCTTTTTTTCTTTTTAACATTCATTAACCAATTTTATAGAAACTTAACTTACCTCTTTTAAATCCACTCCATGGTTTCAAGTCAAGCTTAAAATCTATTTTCTTTAAATCCATCTACATGCAAGCTTGTTTTATATTTAAATATCTTTTTTCCCTTTTTCTTTCTTAATTTAATTGTTAATTTAACCATTTAAATATCAGGTTTGTAACCCATAAAAATTCTAGATTGTACATATTTATATATACTTATTTTTTTAAAATTCTTTATTGTTATTCAAACTTTTTTCTCTATTTTAATCTTAGGCAATCAAATTGAATAAGATTAATATTTGCATCAAGATACTTTTTGCATGAGTTAAATTTATTAAAGATTGCTTCAAAGCCTGACCAGACTGACAATCAAGTTGATCGAACTAAGGAAAGAAGACTCGTCATACCGAGCTAAGGAATGACAATACCAAGCAGATGAACCTACAAAGGTTGTTATTCATGACCAAACTAAATGAAAGTCAGAATACCAATACCGAACTGACAAACAACAAAGTGATAAGGATTAACATTCCAAAATGGAACTTACTAGACTAAAGAATGATGTGACTGAACACTGAGTTAAAACTAATCAGATAAAACTCGAGCTAATCAGAGAAGGCACGAGCTTACCAGATAAAGCATGAGCTGAGTGTTTAGATCATTTTTGTACTTGTTTTTAGTGTGATTTTATGTGTTTTTAGTTAATATTTTGATTGATATCTATTTAAAGTTTGTTTGAAGTGTTTGTTTTAGGTTTAAGTGCAAAAACTCCCTTGGAAGATCAAAATAATGAAGAAAGAGCATGAATCAAGCAAGACATGGCCAAGCCAAATCAAGCTTGGGCATGTCACCTCAAAGGAAATGAAGGCAGAGCTTGACACGGCCAGGAGACACGGCCAAGCCACTGGCCGTGTCTCACCCTAAGCATAAAGCAAAGTGACATGACCACTAGCTTAGCCGTGTCACACCAAAGGGAATGAAGCAACTTGAAGAAACAGAAGAGAACACACCCACATGACACTGCCAAGCACGGCCACAAGCTTGGCCGTGTCACCCAATAGACCAAAGAAAAGAAAGAAAAGAAAGAAAGAAAGAAGCAGTGATGGACACGACCACCAAGCTTGGTCGTGTCCCAAAGAAAAATGGGAGACACGGCCAAGCCAAATCCAGCTTGGCCATGTCACCCTTAATTTATTTAAGTTCTTTCGCACCAAAAGAAGAAAAAAAATGGGGAGAAGGCTAGGGTTTGTGAAAAAGAAAAAATAAAGAAAATAGGGGGGATACACAATTTGGGGAGAGGAGAGAGTGACACTCTCCTTGTCCCTTCATCATCATCATCCATTTCTATCCTCTCCATCTTCTCCATCTTCCATTGATAAGATCCTTGAGATTCTTTGGGATATTGAAGGATTGGTGACTTGAGAAAGCTCCATTCATTCTCTCAAAGGCATAATCAATTGAAGGATTGGTGACTTGAGAAAGCTCCATTCCACGTTGCAAAGGAGAATCATCCATTGAAGAGGGCTTGAGTTCTTCATCATACATCAAAGTGGAGCTAGGAGGAAGACTAGTAATCCTACTCTTGGCATCTACAAGGGGTTTTTCTATTCTCTCTTTTAATTCATTTCAATATTGTTTTTGTTGTAAGAGAATTGATATTGCAATGAACAATTTGTATTTGATTTATATTGAGTTGAATGAATGTTTTAAATTGATGATGTTGAGCTAAATGCCCATGCCTAAGGTTTGTAGTATATTTGATTGAATGCTTTGATTTGATATTTCCATTGATGTACCTTGTTGTTGGTTGATTGCATTGGATTATGTGCTAGTTTTTTAGATTAGCTACCTATTGATTTCTAGATATTGAATGAAGCACCGAGAGGTGAAATTTGATATCGGAATTATGCAATCGACTACCTTAAGAATGAATTAGAAATATAAGTTCTAGGGTTCATTAATTTGCAAATGTAAAACAATTGGTTGTTGTTGATTCATAAATGTGAAAACTAATGAATTGGTAATTGACTAATTAAACTTAAGAAACAAATTAATTACAAGGTTAAGTTAATGGATAATATGAGAATTGAGCTTTGATTGAATGGACCTATAATCCTAGGAACCTTCCAAAAAATTGATTTGATCTTATACAACCATCACACACATTAACCCTTACACTCATTAGTCTTAGGTTTAAATTACTCCTGCACCATTCCAAACAACAAACTCTCATTTTTAAATTAGTTGTCAATCAAGCTATTACAAACTTCACCTTCCTTGTGAGATGAACTTGGGGTGATCACCTTTGCTACAATTACCTCGTATACTTGAGAGTGACGCTTGTAGTAGTACTTAATTCGAGTGTAACAAGTTTTTGGCGCCGCTGCCGGGGAAGGCTGTTTAAGTAGTGATAGTTTGATTTTTTTTATTTAATTGTTTGTTTGTTTTGTTTGATTTTCTTTCAATTTAATTATTTGTTTGTTTTCTTTAAGTTGCTAAGTGCCTTTTGTAAAGATGCAGTTTTCGAGGCACGAGGGAGTTTATGATAGGAACAATGAGTCTGAAATAGCATGGAAATTAGCAGAATTGACGAATCAACTTATGGTGCTAAATGCAAGAGGAAGAGCACCTATGCCACGCTAAGAGATATGTGCAGCATGTGGCAATGTAGGACATAGTGCAAATACATGCTCATTCGATTTCACACGATACCAAGAATGGCAAGGGGAAGAAGATGACTTTCACAGTTTCCAGCAAATGGGTAGAAATGACCAATATTCAAATCCTTACAACCTAAGCTGGGGAAGCCAACCAAATTTTTCATGGGAAAATCAGCAACACATTCCACCGCAAAATTTTTTTCGACCTATCCAAGGAGGTCCTTACTTTCAAGGACAATTTTCAAACCAATATTACCTTAAGAAACCCTCATCGGAGGATAGTTTGAATGCCTTCATTCAAACTTGGGAACAAAATCAAGATCGACTTAAGGAACCCACTTTGGAAGATAGTTTGAATGCCTTCATTCAAATTACTGCACAAAATCAGAATCAATGCAAGAAATCCACAGTGGAAAATGATTTGAATGCTTACCTTCAAATTAGCACACAAAATCAGGAAGGGAACAATGAGAGGTTTGATTCTTTGGAAGAATCATTGAAGAGGGTGGAAATTCAAGTTGGGCAACTGGCACATCAACTCCAAGTACACCAAAAGGAGGAATTTCCTAGCCAATTGGAGCAAGTTAAGGTAATCACAAATTTGAGGAGTGAACAGGTAATATATAACAAATTTTGTGATTCCTTTGATGCAGGCACTAATCAAGAAGAAAATGGTGAGGAGATACAACCAAACATAGAGGAGTTAGTTCAATCAAAGGAGGAGGAGAATTTGGAAGCATCAACATCAAAAAAATTGCATGAACCTCCAAATCCTTATATGCCACCAATCCCATTCCCAAGTAGGCTGAATGAAGAGAAATAAGGTATGCAACTTTCTAAACTCTATGAGATGCCCTATAGTGAAAATAGTGTAGATAAGCTTGAGGTGGCCATGACCTTAGAAGTAGAGCCTAATTTTTCCAATTTAGAAATTGAGGAGAGTAATTTACTATTAAAGGATGAGATTGTTGAGAGGGAGCTTCAAATTTCTAAAGAGGATGAAGAAGTGATTCAACCAAACTTGGTTGAACTTAAAAAGACCCCAAGAATTTCAAAAGATGTTTTGGTTGGGGAGTACAATATGCAACAAATTATCATCTCTGCTACTCTTAGTGGTGAGAATGAGCAAAAACCATATATAACCATGTTGCAAACTAAAAAAGGTTTTTACCATGTCCCTATATCATTAGAGGATCAAGCTAAGACAACCCTCCCATGTTCTTTTTGGACAATTGCTCTTCCAAGGATGCTACCTAGGCTTTTCAATACATTGGGCACATTTCAAGGTTGCATGTTGTTCATCCTCTTACACATGGGCTACAATTGCATTATGGGTGGAAGGAGCATTGTACATCGCATATGGGAATGATGGAAATCAGGTTTCATCTAAACCCTCTCTTTTAGTTGATGCATGCTCACATTGAGGACAATGTGAATCTTTAAGTGTGGGGTGCATTATGTGTTTTTGTGTTTTTACTTTTAAGTTATTTCTTTTAAGTTTTAGTTAATTTTTTTCTTCTTTTTTAATTTTTTCTTGTTTTTCTTTGAATAAATGAATTTTGGAAAGTTCAATTGTTATAATATTGTTGATAGATGACCTTTGAATTTTTGAAGCATGAATTTGAGAATTGAGTAGAATTGGTGCTTATTGTCAATTTTGTTGGTTTTTCCTTGCATTGCCTTTAAACTAGTGAGAAATTGAGCCATCAACTTATTATTCTTTTTGTGTGTGAACATCTTTGATTGATGAATTGCTAGAACTTGCTTGGACATGCTTTTTAAGACTACATAAAAATTTTGATTAGGCATCAAGATGATTAAGGCAATTAGGTGAACCCACTTTGGCTTAAAAAGACCAACCCTATTTTTAACCTTAGTTAGCCAATTTTGAGCCTATTTCATTTTCCCTCTTCTTTCTTTTGAGCAACACTACTAACTTTGAATCATGCTATTTTGTCTCTTACCCTTTCATTAGGTCAAGAGCATTTTAAGAGTGTTTATGGCCGGGTGTTGTGTTGAGTTAAGTGTGGAGTTAAATTTAGTACGTTTAAGATTGCAAACTATTATGTTATTTAGTTGCAAACCCTAAAAAAATAAAAAATAAAGAAAATAAAAAAAATAAAAAAGAAGAAAAAGAGAAAAATAAAAAATAAAAAATATATATAATAATAAGAATAATTGTTGTTTTTGTTGGAAGGGTTTGAATAAGTTGGGAATAATCTTTGCAAGATGTAATAAGTGAGTTCCCTTGAAAAGCTCTTTAATATTAAGGGGTAGGTGAAAGGAAGGTGTTTTGGGATCATTGGGTTATACATATGATCGGTTGCTTCATTCTTGAAGTGCTCTTGAACTTAATGACTATGCTCACAATTCCTAAATATCATGCCTTTACCTTAGCCCCATTACAACCCAATAAAAGACCTTTTGAGTGATTCTTGATTGTAATTTTGTGGTAGAGATTTGATTGATAAGCAAGGCCATGGAAATAATCTTTCATTGATTGTTATGAGTGTAAACACCACCATGATCAAACACTAGTAAGAGTTGGTGAGGGAGCGACAACATAGGTTATGCATGGAAAACCACTTAATTGCATGGGTGTCGATTTTGTTTGATTCAATATTGATTGCGGATTTAGGGATAGGGAAGTCTTGATACATCTTTATAACTCTTGAACTTAATAAAATTTATCTTTTTTAGTGTTTTGATTTTAGCCTTGCTTGGGGACAAGCAAGGAATTAAGTGTGGGGTAGTTGTTTAGATCATTTTTGTACTTGTTTTTAGTGTGATTTTATGTGTTTTTAATTAATGTTTTGATTGATTTCTATTTAAAGTTTGTTTGAAGTGTTTGTTTTAGGTTTAAGTGCAAAAACTCCCTTGGAAGATCAAAATAATGAAGAAAAAGCATTAATCAAGCAAGACATGGCCAAGCCAAATCAAGCTTGGGTGTGTCACCTCAAAGGAAATGAACGCAGAGCTTGACACGGCCACGAGACATGGCCAAGCCACTAGTCGTGTCTCACCCTAACCACAAAGAAAAGAAACACGGCCACTAGCTTGGCCATGTCACACCAAAGGGAATGAAGCACTTGAAGAAATAGAAGAGAACACACCCATATGACACGGCCAACCCACTGGCCATGTCACATGACATGGCCACAAGCTTGGCCATGTCACCCAATAGACCAAAGAAAAGAAAGAAAAGAAAGAAAGAAAGAAACAATGATGGACAAGACCACCAAGCTTGGCCGTGTCCCAAAGAAAAATGAGAGACATGGTCAAACCAAATCCAGCTTGGCCGTTTCACCCTTAATTTATTTAAGTTCTTTCACACCTAAAGAAGAAAAAAAAATGGGGAGAAGGCTAGGGTTTGCGAAAAAGAAAAAAACAAAGAAAATAGGGGGAGACACGATTTGGGGAGAGGAGAGAGTGACACTCTCCTTGTCCCTTCATCGTCATCCTCCATTTCTATCCTCTCCATCTTCTCCATCTTCCATTGATAAGATCCTTTAGATTCTTTGGGATAAAGTGGGTTATCAAGCTCTTAAAGGTTGAAGAAGGTTCATTGAAGGATTGGTGACTTGAGAAAGCTCCATTCATTCTCTCAAAGGCATAATCAATTGAAGGATTGGTAACTTGAGAAAACTCCATTCCACGTTGCAAAGGAGAATCATCCATTGAAGAGGGCTTGAATTCTTCATCATACATCAATGTGGAGCTAGGTGGAAGACTAGTAATCCTACTCTTGGCATCTACAAGGGGTTTTTCTATTCTCTCTTTTAATTCATTTCAAAATTGTTTTTGTTGTATTAAGAGAATTGATATTTGAATGAACAATTTGTATTTGATTTATATTGAGTTGAATGAATGTTTTAAATTGATGATGTTGAGCTAAATACCCATGCCTAGGGTTTGTAGTATATTTGATTGAATGCTTTGATTTGATATTTCCATTGATGTACCTTGTTGTTGGTTGATTGCATTGGATTGTATGATAGGTTGTTAGATTAGCTACCTATTGATCTCTAGATATTGAATGAAGGAACGAGAGGTTAAATTTGATATTGGAATTATGCAATAAACTACCCTAGGAATGAATTAGAAATATAAGTTCTAGGGTTCATTAATTTGCAAATGTAAAACAATTAGTTGTTGTTGATTCATGAATGTGAAAACTAATGAATTGGTAATTGACTAATTAAACTTAAGAAACAAATTAATTACAAGGTTAAGTTAATGGATAATATGAGAATTGAGCTTTGATTGAATGGACCTATAACCCTAGGCACCTTCCCAAGAATCGATTTGATCTTGTACAACCATCACACACATTAACCCTTACACTCATTACTCTTAGGTTTAAATTACTCATGCACCATTCCAAACAACAAACTCTCATTTTTAAATTAGTTGTCAATCAAGCTATTACGAACTTCACCTTCCTTGTGAGACAACCTTGGGGTGATCACCTTTGCTACAATTACCTCGTATACTTGCGAATGAAGCTTGTAGTAGTACTTAATTCAAGCACAACACTGAGTAGCCAACTAAGCATATCAAAGCCTTAAGCTGATAGAATCAAGGATGAGCATATCAGATTTGACTGAAGCCAAAGTATTCAGAATAGCTCATGGTCAACATCACTCTTAATTTGTGAACGGACTATATGTTTCGACCAAACTATTGTGAAGTCTAATCATACAAAGCTCAATGATAAATTCTCAAAACGCCCAGTAGAGGTACTCTGAAAGTTTTAGCATACTGATAAGTGTATAATTGATGATATTTTTGCCCCTATTTCTTAGTATATTTAATGTCAAATTGAGTTTAAGTTGTTTATTCAAGTGTTTGTTAGGGTTGATTTTGGGAATCTTTTACATTTTGAGGCATTATGGTTATTTAGGCTAGAATCATGGATGAAAGACAAGGAAAAGAGCTATTTTGGGCAAATTCTTCAATTGACACGCCCAACGGCATGGGCGTGTCAATGACCGTGTCGTTCTCCCACCTTACAAAAGCTTCGACACACCCAAGGACATGGCCATGTCACTGCCCGTGTCATTGATCCAGCATTACAATAGCTACAACACATCTAGAGATATGAGTGTGTCATTCCCCATTTCATTAACATTGAGAAACAGCGGCAGCAAAATGCCCAGAGGCATTGTCGTGTCACTAGGCATGTCAGGCTACATCTTTGGGGTATAAAATCTAAACTAAAGTGCTAATTAGGTATCCAATTTTTATCACTTAGAGCTGACTTCCTTAGAAGAAAGAGAGTTTTGGTAACTAAGATTGAAGATGAAGATCCAAGTTACACAAGGTTTAAATCAAGAATCAAGGATTGAAGTGAAGAAAGACAAATCATTCATTATGGATTGTTTGAATTCATTTGCTTATTTCTTTTGTTCTATTTTTCTGGTTATGAACACGAGCTAAAATATTTCTATTTACATATTGATGAACCCTAGCTTTATTGTATGGATTGAATAGCTTTTATTAAATTAAATCATTTAATTGAGTTGTCTTTTTCTTATGATTCTTAATTTTTCATTTCCAATTGATAATAGCATGCTTATTAATTGGTTGCAATTTTCATATTATTGACTTCAGAAAGCTTGATATGAATAGAATTCTCATTAGGATTGAAGGTTGATTGGAGTGCTAGAGACAGACTTATAAGATCCTTTGGTTTATAATTCTTTGTTCCTATTGCAGGATCTATTTAATTATGCTTGAGAAGAGATTCATAGAATTCTACTTAGTGATGAGGGCTTAAATCACTCGAGAGAGGTTTTAGTCTAATTTAGAGGAATGCCAATTCAGCTGTAACGACCCTCCCCGACAAGGTCGGCTGCCCGGCCCACTAGTGGCTTACGGCCCGGCCTTTTCACCACCTGGGCATGGAGTCCGCAGGAGGCAAGCGATCGCTACAGTACTGGACAGCCCTCGCGGCCCACCCAGCAGGAATTTGTTTATTTGGCTCCCTAAGGAGTCGCCTCCCTGGATCGAACCCCTGACCTCCCACTTAAGAGAGCCAGCGAGAACCATCCAGTACCATTTCTGCTAGTATCAGAAATGGTACTGGATGGTTCTCGCTGGCTCTCTTAAGTGGGAGGTCAGGGGTTCGATCCAGGGAGGCGACTCCTTAGGGAGCCAAATTAACAAATCCTGCTGGGTGGGCCGCGAGGGCTGTCCAGTACTGTAGCGATCACTTGCCTCCTGCGGACTCCGTGCCCAGGTGGTGAAATGGCCGGGCCGTAAGCCACTAGTGGGCCGGGCAGCCGACCTGGTTGGGGAGGGTCGTTACAGTTAAAAAGGACCTCCCACTTAAGAGAGCCAGTGATCCAGTACCATTTCTGCTAGTAGCAGAAATGGTACTGGATGGTTCTCGCTGGCTCTCTTAAGTGGGAGGTCAGGGGTTCGATCCAGGGAGGCGACCTCTCAGTGTGACAATGCCTGGGGGGCCAAATAAACAAATCCTGGTGGGTGGGCCGCGAGGGCTGTCCAGTACTGTAGCGATCGCTTGCCTCCTGCGGACTCCGTGCCCAGGTGGTGAAATGGCCGGGCCGTAAGCCACTAGTGGGCCGGGCAGCCGACCTGGTCGGGGAGGGTCGTTACATCAGCTGTGTTATTTGATTTAATTGAATTGATATTCATAAATATTTTTTTTGGCTAGGGGGATTCAATATCTGGATAGTATTTTTATCATCAATTCTTTTTGCATGATACTCAATTTCTTTAATTTAATTTATTAAGCAATTCGTCTTTTATTTTAATCAACATAAAAAATATTGGATTGCTAAACAATAGTTGAAATTTGCACCAGTAATTGACCTTATCCCTAGTGGAACGATATCTTGCTCACTACTTTATTACTTGCATGAGCCATGCACTTACGGTAACATTGCAATAGCATAGATTCGCCATCAAGTTTTTGACACCATTACCAGGGACAATGGTTTTCAATGTCAGTAATATAATTAAGATTGTTGATTTAGCTTTTATTTTATTTGTTTTTAACATTGGTTATGGCTTGTTGACTGTCATTTTAAGTACCTTTTTCTATTTATGACCTGAGCTAACTCTTTCCATTTACTCAAATTAGATCAAGAACTATAAAGAACATTGAGGAGAAAGCGAAAGGAAGGAAGGGAACTATAAAGAACTTGAAGCGATGGAAAGACCTGAGCCTAAAATAATGCAGGAATTTGCTAAGCCCACTCTCGATGGGGTTGATTCTAGCATACAGAGGATGACAGCTGTTGTGAACAACATTGAAATAAAACCAAATGTAATTCAAATAGTGTAGCAGACTTGCCAGTTTGATGGGTTCCCAGATGAAGATCTTAATTTGCATCTTGAGAATTTTATGGAGATATGTGGCACATTCAAGATAAATAATGTCTCAGATGATGCAATTAGGCTGAGGTTGTTCCCATTTTCACTTAGAGATAGACCAAAGAAATGGCTGAAATTTTTTCCCCATAAACTTTCACCACATGGGGTCAGCCGGCAGAGAAATATTTAGAGAAATACTTTCCACCATTCAAGACCGCCAAGCTAAGGAATGATATCTCATCCTTCCTTCAGTAAGATGGTGAGACCCTTTATGATGCTTGGGAGAGGTTCAAAGTTATATTGAGAAGGTGTCCCCATCATGGACTTCCACTATGGCTTTAGATTCAAACTTTTTACAATGGATTGAACTATCCAAGCAAGCAATCCATTAATGCAGCAGCTAGGGGTACCATAAATAACAAGACACCTAAAAAAGTAAGGGATTTGATTGAAGATATGGCCCTTACTAATTATCAGTGGCAAGCTCCAAGGGAACAAGGAAAAATGAGAGTCATTAGTTCGCATCAATTGGATCATGTGGTAGCTTTGACAGTACAATTAGAAGCAATGAATAAAAAGATTGATTTTTTAGCCTTTTCTTTGGGGAAACCAATGCAGGTGATGTCTTGTGAATGGTTTGGGGGTGGACATCAAAGTCAAGATTGCCAAAGTGGCAATATGTTTGCTAGATAGGAGTAGATGGATTTTTTTTGGGAATATGCCTAGGCAACAGCAGAACAACCCCTACAGCAACATATATAATCCGGGATGGAGAAATCATCTTAATTTCTCCTGGAATAATCAAAACAATTCAAGACCTCCCCCTAGATTTCAGCAGCCTCAACATCAACAAGTTACACCTCCAAGAAAAAACAATTTGGAAGACATGATGGAGAAGTTCATAGCAGCTTCAGAAAACATATTTCAATCAACTAAAACCACCTCGAGAAATTAGAAAGCCTCTTTTTACAATTTGGAAAATCAGGTGGGGCAAATTGCTAAGTTACTCAGTGAAAGACCACAAGGGAGTTTATCTAGCAATACTGAAGCAAACCTTAAGGAGCAGCTAAAGACAATCACTCTGAGGAGTGGAAGGGAAATTAAGGGTGGTGTGGTTGAGAAAAAAGAAGAAGTGATTGAGGAAGAGGCTGAAGTATAAGAAAAAGAAAAAAAAGATGATTCTACTGTCACTTCGGGAGATAAGGCTGTGGTAGAAAATAAAAAAGGGAATCAACCATAAGAGCTCATTCCAATAGTGAAGGAATACTGACCTCGAGTGCCATATTCAATAAGGTTGAACAAGGACAAGATGGATGCTTAATTCCGTAAGTTTCTTGAGCTCTTTAAACAATTGCACATTAATATTCCATTTGCCGAAGCTTTATCACAAATGCCTAAATGTGCTAAATTTTTGAAAGATCTACTTTCTAATAAAAGAAAACTTGAGGAAGTATCTTTGGTGCATTTGTCGAAAAAGAGTTCGGTAATTTTGCAAAAGAGGTTACCTAAGAAATTAAAAGATCATGGTAGTTTTACTATCCCATGTTTGATAGGTAATCTTGAAGTTAAAAGTGCATTGGCTGATTTGGGGGCTAGCATAAGTGTTATGCCCTACAAGATGTTTAAGGAGTTAGGTATTGGAGAACCTAAACCAACACTCATGACCATTTAACTTGTTGATAAGTTAGTAGTTCACCCTCATGGTATTATAAAGGATGTTTTGGTAAAAGTCAGGGATTTAATTTTCTCCAATGACTTTGTTGTCATCAATATAGATGAGGACACTAATGTTTCGCTTATCCTTATAGGCCATTTTTAAATACAACCCGTGCCCTTATCAATGTCCATGATTGCAAATTGACTTTGAGAGTGGGAAGCGAGAAAGTTGTTTTTAATATACATTATGCTATGAAGCACCCACTTACACTCGATGAGGTGGATTCATGCAATGATATTATTGAGCATGAAACTATAAATTTTGTTACTAATGTTGTTTCCAAGGATCCCCTTGAGTTGTGTTTAATGAAGGATAATGTTGAGGACTAATAAGCAATGGAATAGATTTCTTATCTTGAAGTAAGCAAATCATTCAAGTGTCGAGCATATAAAGCCACTGAGATGCCAAAAGAAAATAAGTTGAAACTATCTGTGATTGATCTGCCCAATTTAGAACTAAAGACCATTTCAGATCATCTTGAGTATGGATTCCTGGCAGAGGAAAATAAATTACCCGTAATTCTAAGTTCCCACCTATCTTCTGAGCAGAAGATAAAGCTCATTGAGTTGTTACAGAAGTATAAAAAAGTTATAGCTTGGAAGATAGCAGACATCAAGGGTATCAGTCCATCCTATTGCACTCATAAGATACTGATGGAGTGTAATATCCCAATGTGTGCCCTAGAAGTTGGATACAATTGTTGTTTTGATTTGAATTAAATGTATATATGTATTTGTAAAGGAAATGAGTGTGTTAAGAAAATGTATATGTTGTGTATATTGTAATATATATAACATATAAGTTGGTCAAATGGGGAGTCAAGGTAAGAGGATATTTTATCTTGTGCTAAGTGAAATTACTATTAAGGGCATGTTAAATGAAAGGAGGTTTAATTATGTTGAAGAGGGCATTTAGGTAATTCTCTTTGTGAAATGCATGGTGGAGATTTAAAGAGATGATGATTTGTCTTTTCTTCATTTCTTCTTCTTCTCTTCTCCATGGTTGGCCGGCCATCTTAAACAAAAGAGAGAACAAGAGGTGTTCTTTATACTAGAATCAAATTGAAGGAAGAATCAAAGGTTTTGGTTGGAGATTTGTGAAATTTCTTCATCTAAGGTAAGTACTCTCTTGTTTATCTTTGTTATTTTTGAAGTTATGTTTGAGATGGGTGGTGATGTGTTGAGATTAGGAATAGGTGTGTTTGAGATTGATTATAAGTTAAAAATGTTGAATTAGTGTTGGATTTGGTTTGAAGATGACAAGTTAAGAGTGATGGTTGGTTTAGGGTTTTGAAATGGTAAATGATTAAATGGATTGTTGATGTATTGTTAATGTGTATATTGTGATGAATATGTGTTAATAACATTGATTATATCCATTTGAATGAGGTTGTAATGTGCATGAGGTGTTTTTATTCAACCAAATGAGAGTTGGCCATTTTTAGGGTTTATATACATGAGAGACACGGCCAAAACCAAGGGAAGAGACACGGCCAAACTATGGATTTTTGAGAGACACGGCCAAGTCTTTGGAATTGTGGCCGTGTTGGGTGATTTTTGGAGGAGACACGGCCAAGTCTTTGGAATTTTGGCCGTGTTGGATGATTTTTGGAGAGGACACGGCCGTGTCCCTTGCCCATGTTGGCTTCTGTTGCTTTTGGTTGAGAGGCTTTTGGTTGAGAGACACGGCCATAAGCTTGGCCGTGTCCCTTGGGTGTGTTGGATACTGTGATGGTACTTTGCTCTTCTTGTTTTGTGGAGATTGAACATACATTTAATGATGCATATGATTAGGTATGAACAATGTTATGTTATACATTGTGAATCTTATGAATGGTAGTATGTTATATGAATAATGTGACTAATATTATGACTTGTATAGTGTGGAAGAGATGAGGATCATCCAAAAAGGTATGTGCAATGCAATTTATTATGATTAATGTTTTAATAATGAATGGTGTCAATGTGTTTTGAGAAATGATGAAATATGATATCGTCATGGTTGATAATAATGATTGAAATGTTATAAATGGACATGTTGTTTATATGATGATGAATTTAAGATACATGTGCAATGAAATTGATTATGTATGCTTGAATAATGAAGTGTATAATGTAAATTGAGACATAAAGAGATGTAAAACTAATGATCGGTTTGTAGAGCTAATGTAATTGATGTTGTATATGTGTATAATGATGATTCAAATGTGATGTGAAGCCATTATGATTGGCTATGATGATTCAATTGAAAGACATATGGCATGTTTGCCTAATTGATGATGAGAATTGAGAATGAAAGTAATAAATGAATTGTGTAACTAATGTGTTATTCCATTTTCAGAGTTTGTTGTTGGTGGCATGCCTAAAATGAGTAACAATCTCTTGAAGTTAGGTTGGCTAAGTCCTTGAAGCCTAATTGAGATGTTACAACCCTTGAAGCTAGGTTGGATTGGTTTTTGAAGCCAAGTTGGGTTGATGCTTAGCATGCTTTGCTCCCCTTGAAGCTTGGTTGAACCTAATCCTTGAAGCCTAGTTGGGTCTATGATAATGATAAATGTGATGAATGAACCAAAGCATTACTCTGAAAATTGAATGGCATATTAGTGTCGTTTGGGCCCGAGTCTGTCGTTGTTGTCAATATGATATATATAAATGTTGTAATAAACGAGTAATGAAATCTATGGTGGATTTGGTTGGAATTGTGATTCATGATTGATGAATTGTGAATAAAATAATGACATGAAATGTTTTGTACTATGTATATTGAAATATTGATTGTGAGTATTAATGTTGGATTGATGATTGGTGATAATGATATGATATGTAATGTGGGTATAACTATGTTGATGGTGATTATTAGTGATGAATTGTGGTTGGTAAAAATGATATGTATATAATACATGAAATTAGTTAAAATATATGAAAGGTGCAATTTACAAGGAAAACATGATGAGAAACTAATGACACATGGAATTGATATATCATTATATGTTAGTATTTTTCTAATGTATGTTTATATGTTATATTTGTACTACTAAGCTCTCAGGCTTAGCGCGGATGTGTAATCGCGCAGGTAGCTTGGTGAAGGATATGAAGTCTTTCGTTATGCCACGAGAAGAGTAAGAGTTTGTCGAGACCAACTAGAGGGTAATGCATACATGTATAACTTTGAATTATGATGTATTTCTGGTAAGAGAATATTTATATGTATAAATGGAGTTTTGATAAAGATAATGATTTTGTAAATGTTATTTAAATTAACGTATTATGGTTTGAACTCTGTTACAGGTTTTTAAAAGATAACGAAAAGTGACATCCTTATACTTTATATACTTACTGTATGTATACTAAGTATATGTATAGTACTTATATAGGGTATCGGGGTGTTACATGGAGGATGAATTAAAACCGGTGGTGCAAGCACAGTGAAGACTAAACCCAAAGATGAAAGATGTGGTGAAAGCTAAAGTGATTAAGCTACTTGATGCGAGAATTATATATCCAATTTCAGATAGTTCTTGGGTGAGCCCAGTTCAGGTAGCACCAAAGAAAGGAGGAATGATGGTAGTTCCCAATGAAAATAATGAGCTAATTTCAACAAGAATGGTTACCGACTGGAGGGTATGCATCAACTATCAGAAGTTGAATGATGCAACTAGGAAGGACCATTTCCCATTGCCCTTCATTGATCAGATGTTGGAGAGATTATTTGGAAATGAATACCACTAATTTTTGGATGGTCTTTTGGGCTACTTCCAAATTCCTATTACCCCGGAAGACCAAAAGAAAACTACCTTCACATGTCCATATAGGACATTCGCATATCAAAGAATGCCATTCGGACTATGCAATGCACCTGTAACTTTTTAATCGTGCATGGTGGCAATCTACGATGAGCTTATTAAGGATATTATGGAGGTGTTCATGGATGATTTCTCAGTTTATGGTAGCTCATTCAAAGGATGATTGGAAAACCATGAGAGGGTGTTGGTAAGGTGTGAGGAAACGAACCTTGTGCTTAATTGGGAAAAATGTCATTTCATGGTTTAAGAAAGAATCCTGTTAGGACACAAGATTTCAAGCAAGGGTATTGAGGTGGACCGGTCTAAGGTGGAAACCATTGAGAAACTACCACCACTCACATCAGTTAAGGCCATTAGAAGTTTTTTGGGACATGCGGGCTTCTATCGGAGGTTCATACAAGATTTTTCTAAGGTAGTTCACTCTCTAACAAGACTCCTTGAGAAGGATGCTGATTTTGTATTTGATGATGAATGTCTATGAGCGTTCACAATGCTTAAGGAAAAATTAATCCATGCTCCAATCATGGTGGCTCCCAATTGGAATTTACCTTTTGAACTAATGTGTGATGCGAGTGATGTTGCAGTGGGAGCAGTCTTGGGTTAACATAAGGAGAAGTATTTTCAGCCCATCTATTATGCCGGCAAAACTCTAAATGCAGCTTAGGCCAATTACACAACTATAGAGAAAGAACTACTAGCAATGGTTTTTACATTTGACAAGTTTAGATCATACCTGATCTTGTCAAAAGTGATTATTTATACAGACCACTAGGCTTTGAGGTATTTATTTGCAAAAATAAATGCAAAGCCTAGGCTAATTCGATGGGTTTTGTTATTGTAAGAATTTGACTTAAAGATTCAGGATAAAAAAGGAGTTGAAAATCTGGTAGTAGATCACCTTTCTCTCTTGGAGAACCCAACCTTGGAGAGGTTTGAAGAAGAGGACATTGATGATCACTTCCCCGATGAGCAGTTGTACGCCATGATAAGTGCGGTAAGTAGTTCAACCTTTGAAATTCCTTGGTTTGCAGATTTTGGTAAATATTTGGTTGTTAGGGAATTCCCTAAGGATCTAACTTATCAAGAAAAGAAGAAATTCTTTTTTTTATTTAAAATATTATTTTTAGAAGGATCCCTTTTTGATTAAGTTATGTAAGGACCACAAGATCCAGTGTTGCATGGCATGGCCCGAAATAATGAATATGCTATGTCATTGCATGTCGAACCAGCTAGTGGCCATATGGGCACCAATAGGACTGCTCAAAAGGCACTAGAATTAGGATTTATTGTCCCACTTTGTGTAGGGATAGCTATGGCTTTATGAAATGTTGTGATCATTGCAAAAGAAGGGAAACATCTCATTTCGTGATGAGATGCCCCAAAATGGAATTCTAGTCTGTGAAGTCTTTGATGTATGGGTCATTGACTTTATGGGACTGTTTCCTAGTTCCTTTGGTAACAAATATATTCTCGTAGCTATAGATTATGTTTCTAAATGGCTTGAAGCCCAAGCCTTAGCAACGAATGATGTTAGGGTAGTGATGAAGTTTTTGAAATTTTTTCTCTCTATTTTGTACGCCGATTGTGATCATAAGTGATAGGGGTACCCACTTTTGTAACGCTCGGCTTGAGAATGTTTTCAAAAGGCTAGGCGTTACACATAGGTTTTCTACTCCTTACCACCCCCAAACTAGTGGCCATGTTAAGAACACAAATAGGGAGATAAAGAGAATTCTTGAGAAAACTATAGAGTGGTCCATAAAGGAATGGTCTGAGAAATTGGACAATGCTCTTTGGGCCTTTAGGACTATATTCAAAACTCCTTTGGGTACTACTCCATTTAGGCTAGTATATGGAAAGGCTTGCTATTTACCTATAGAAATTAAACATAACGCTTATTGGGCTATAAAATAGATTAACCTTGATCTAGCTAGTGCAGGTGAAAGAAGGAAATTGTAGGTCAATAAGCTAGATGAATGGAGATTGCAAGCTTATGATAATGCAAGGATGTATAAGGAGCGGACTAAGAGATGACATTATGCAGGCATTACGGAACGAAAAGAGTTTCAAGCTGGAGATTAGGTATTATTGTATAATTTGAGGCTTTAACTTTTTCCAGGTAAGTTAAAAACTTGACGGTCTGGCCCTTTTACAGTCAAGGAAGTCTTCCCCTATGGGATGATCGAAATTACTCATCAAGAAAAATGGGATTTTAGGGTGAATGGGCAAAGTCTCAAATTGTATTTAGGGGGAGAATTGAATGAGTTATAGGAGGTTTTATACCTCTAAGACTAGGGGTAAATTATCCCTGAACGTCTAACTAATATGGCGTTAAAGAAGTGTTGGGTTGGAGACAACCCACCATTTTATTTTTTTTAATATTTGTTTCTTTAATTATTATGTTTTTAGTTTATCTCTTTGATTTTTATTTCTTCTCTCATTGTTTGAGGGTGTGTTGTTTTAAGTTCATTTGAATATGTAGAGGAAATTTTTTTCTTTGAGGGACAACTTGAGCTTGCTTTTGGACATGCCCATATCAACCTGGGCGTGTCATTCATTTTTATCCACAGTAGCTTCAACATGCCCAGTGACACACCCATGTCATTGGACGTGTCATTTAAATTGCATCAGAGTAGCTACAACATGCCAGTAACACACCCATGTCACTGGTCTTGTCATTTTGGCTAAAATTTAAGGAGTCACAGTGGCAACAACACGCCCAGTGACATACCCATGTCACTGGACGTGTTGTTTTATTGCATTCACAGTAGCAGCAACACACCCATGTTACTGGACGAGTCATTTTATCTAAGTTATAGTAGCGATGACACGCCCATCGACACAGGCGTGTCTATGGGCATGTCGACGTATTTTAAAAACAGCCCAACTCCCATTTAAACCGACTTTTCTCTTTTCTCTCTCCCTCTTTATTGATTTTCTCTCAAAATTCTCCTAATGTCACACTTGAAATCACACACCCACTCATTTTATAGGGGATATTGATTCCTATTTTAAGTTTTGGAGAGAATTTACTTACTTTTTGTTCAATTTTATCACATCCTCCACTCCTACTCTCAGGTATGAACCCTAACTTTTGCAATTTTATTTTGTTTTCTTTGAAATTCCTTCAGGATTTCTTCCAAATTTTAGAGATTATTAGGGATTTTGAGTTTTGACCCAAGTTTTTAAAGATTTGTTGTGCTTTATTCATCATTTTTTTAGGGAATCTATGGTTGGGTCTGTGTTGAGCATGTTTATGCACTATTCATTGATTATTTACTCACCCATCTACAAATTTCTTTGCTTTAATATGTTGGGCTATGGAGACATATAGAATTGGCGTGCTGCATTTTGTATTCTATGGTCTCTAGATGCAATGGTTTAATTTCTTTTTATGGATTTCACCATTCTATTGTTGTTGATTGGTTTACTTGTGTTGGCATAATTGGCATTATTTATGTTAGATTTTATTTTATGCTATGTTGTTATAATGCCATTATTTTCGTAACCCTATCCAATGTTTTTGGCATTACTGTTGTTTTTGAGGATGTTCTTGTTTATTATGGAGATAATGGGCCGTCGTAAGCAATTGCCTTCAAAGTTACCCACCAAACAGGCTAGAGGGGAAGGCAGCTCAAGCCAGCCCGCTACACATCCGACCTCTAAATTTATGGCCAACCACAAATGCCTTCGATTCTCAAATTTGGAGGAACAGAAGCAGTTTGAATTGTTAGGAAACAAGGATTGGTCTCCTGCTAGGATTTTGGATTGGGGTGCTATAGAACAATCGAACATTACAGCTGAGATTCGGGGTTTGACAAACAAACTGGGATGGGAACAACTCTTCTTCATCAATAACCCTTCATATAGAGAATTAACACCGAAATTCTATTACACTTTTTGGTTTGACAAAAATAAGATCTCAATTACCGAGCTGACAATGAAGTTTCAGTTGGGTGGACAGTGATTCCAAATGAGTATCAATGACCTTGGCATACATTTAGGGTTATATGCTGCAAAGGAGGTGCAAACTTCTGATTCTCTTAATTCTGAGGTATATTTTGAGGAATATGGAGTCATTCCTCCCTAAGTTTGGAGGACATTTGTACCAAATACAGACATATACCAGTGCTAGTGGTGAGGATACTTGTGCCAGTGATGATACCAGTGCTGGCGATGAGGATACCAGTGCTGGCGGTGATGATCCCAGTGTTGAGCCCATGATTGACTAGTCCCCTGTTCCTCTCCCATCTAGTGGATTTTTTTTTCTTTCCTCACTTAATTTCTTTTTATTTTTTTTCTTTCCTTTGGATGACTGTACTTTTAACCCATTCATATTTTTGTTTCTTTTCTTTTATTTTAATTTTGTCTTTCGTTCTTTCTTTCTAGCTTTATATATATATATATATATGAATCTTCACAATTTTGCATGTCAGTATTTGTTCTGTAGCTAATTCAAATTCGCAATGCTTTTAGAACCATATTCCTATATGTTGATTCATGGACATGCCAAATAGTTCTCTCTCTCTCTTTTGTTGTTTTTCATGTTTTCCACACATTGGGGACAATGAGCATCTTAAGTGTGGAGGAGAGGTACATATCCTATATTGAGTTTTATTGTTATTTATTTCATTCTTGTCATTTGGTTCATCAGTCTCATTCTATTTCTTTAACTTGTTTTTGGGTTAAAGTAAACAAGATTGCCATAATAGTATGAATTGAAATGGTTTCTATTTATATTAAATTAATGGTTGATTTACTAAATGACAATATCTTGTTAAGGTTGACTTGGTTTTCTTAATCAATTGATAAGGACCGAATGTGATAGTTATAATTAGGAAGTTGAATGATGAGAATTGTACACCTGAAGTTTGAAACCTTAGCTACAATTTTTAGCATATTAAAATTCTTTAGATACTTGAGTCGAACTTGGTAAGACATACTTAGTATCTTAAGTTCTTGCCACTTGAGTATTCTTAAAAAAAATTTGCATAAGGAGCTTTGAAAATTAATCTATATTCCACTTATTTTTACTCTTGAATTGAAACGAAGAAGTTGGACTCATGAATAGTTCTAGTAGCTATTTGAACGGTGATTCTAAATGAGTAACCAGGCATCAGCATCACAAATGTTTACCTTTGAGTCAAAAAGCTAGTATCAATTCAAACAAGTCGGGCTTCTTAGAAATAAAAAAAAGGTCAAAGAACTTAAGAGAAAATCTACACTTCTTACTTTGCTAATCACTTTTGAGTTCTTGGAATTTTATGTTCAATCTTTTAACTCTAGATTTTTAAATTTTAGATCTGTGAAATTTTTGTTTTAAACTTCTTAATTCAGCTGTCATGTTTGAGAATTAGTTTTTGGTTGCGAATGTCAAGTTTTCTGATTCAAACATTATAAAACTTTTCTTTTCTTTTTGGATATAGAGGGTTCCTTCATTTCTGCTTATTATAGTGATTTAGTTTGCTTGAGGACAAGCAAAAACTCAAGTGTGGGGGAATTTGATAAGTGTATTATTGATGATATTTTTGCCCCTATTTCTTAGTATATTTATTGTCAAATTGAGTTTAATTTTTTTGTTCAAGTTCTTGTTAGGGTTGATTTCAGGAATCTTTTACATTTTGAGGCCTTATGGTCATTTACGCTGGAATCACGGATGAAAGACAAGGAAAGAGCTATTTTGGACAAAATTCATCAAGTGACATGCCCAATGACATGGGCATGTCAATGACCATGTTGTTCACCAATCTTACAGAAGCTTTGATGCGCCCAAGGACATGGGCGTGTGTAGGACCTTGATTTTGGCCTTAAGTTAGTTCGGTCATAATTAAAGATGGCCTAAGTACTTATCGACCCATTCTTAATGGCTTAAATTTATTTTAAGCTTTTATCTTAATTGATCCAATTTTTATAAAGACTTAAATGAGTCCGGTTTAGTTTTAAAAATTTTAAAATGGTCCGACAGAGAATTTTTATACCTAAAAATAGTCTAGAAGACATTTTTGTTCAATAATGGGCCATGCATGTCGAATTGGGCTTGTCTAGTTTGATATAGGCATCCATGTCAAATTGGGACTCCCCAGTTCGATATGGATGACATCCATATCGAACTGGGACTCCCCAAGTTCCATATAGACATGCCCATATCAAAGTGGGGCATGCCAGTTTCATATGAACCCTAGTCCATGTCGGCTTAAGATATTTTTAGGTCGATATGGTTAGGTTTAGCCTCGAATTTATTTGTGCTCAACATGGTCATGATTTATCTAAAATTCAAATTATTTTAATTCGATATGCCTCATAAGACTGTGCTTAATCAAGAAACTAATACTTTACGAAGTTTGACCTAATCATTCCATAAAAATAGAGGTTTTGAGAACCAGCAGAGGGATGGCAAAAACAACAACTATCAAGGAAGCAGTGACGAAAACAGTAAACATTAAAACCTAGCAGTACCAAACATTAAGTTAGCAGAAGCATTAAACCTTCAAACCAGAAGGCAGGGATACGTCTGTCTTAATATCGTTCAATCAAGATTTTACAAGTTTGATCAATGTGAAATATTGATGGAACCCATGATGGAGGTTTACAATCATTTATCTAATCTGTTTTAAGCTTAAAGTAATTCATTCATCTTGTTTTATTTTTCTATTTTTGTTCTTGTTTCATTGTCTCATTTTTTTACACTTTCATAACCATCTAGTAGCATTAGTTGAAGCGTGATTCAATAATCCATATAGTTAAATATGATTCATATGGATGTTAATTGATTTCTGTGTTTATCATCCATTAAACTACATTAAACTATTTTCAAAACAATTTGTTTAAACAAGTTTTAAAGTCACAGTAGCTCTAAAATCAATTTTCAATACCTTTAAACTCTAAGATAGTTTTTAATACTAAACCCTAAAATTAGTTTCTAAATTCCAAAGTTCCAAAGTCAGTTTTTAAATCCTAAAAACCGTAAACTATGGACTTTCTTTCCTAAAACACTAAGCCCTAGTTTAGATAGAAACCTTAATTCTCTAATAAATCATATCATGTAAACCATCTACCTTTCGGAGGTGCTACCCCCTTAACCCTTCCCCGCTAACCGGATAGCGGGATCGTCGTATGTGATCCCTTGTCAATGGGGTCAATATAGATTTATGGATTATAATTCTTTGTGATTTACTTTAATTTCCATTTATTAAACTCTAATTTATTATTTTTGTGATGATTAAACTAAGTGTTTGGATTATTTATTTTGCTATGAATGGTTGAATGGAATTGCAATTTTTTATTTAGATTTTAATGATTGTAAAAGGCATGTTTTCACACTATGTGGGTGTCTTATTTAGTTTATTATTTAATTTATTTTATGGACACTGAAACTATTGTAAAGGACATATTTCCACCAATTGGTGGGTGTCCTATTTTCTTTATTTGTATGAACACTTGCAGATTATAAGGGTATGTTTCCATCTAAGGATGGATACCCATTTTGTTTTATGGTATACCCTTTTCTTAATCTATGGATAAATATATTTTATTTTATAATTGCATGTAGTATGGATAATATCATAATATTTAAGAATTTAATCATATTTAGACCTAAAAAGGAGGCTAGTTCCAATGAACTTGGTGTTATGGGGGTGCTGGGCCATTTCTCCTCTTCCCCATGCGTACCCAACTTTTCAAATCCATTAGGGAGTTGGGGATTTCTTAGGAATTGAGTCATCCACCCCTTTCTTTTTCTCGGCCAGTCCTGGTGGTGACTCTATTTTCTCCAGGTTTAGACCCATGTTCTCTAAGGCTCTGAGGCTAATACTGCTGAAGTTGTAAGAATCATTCCACCATAAGTGGGGGCAAAAATCCCCGCTCACAATGGCGACTCCACTGAGGATAAGAGAAGTGGAGATGTGAAAACCTTTTTTCAAGGTGGATCAAAAATTCTTTTTACCTCATGGCCTAAACCCAAAGCCTAAAACTCATTTTTTTTAAAAAAAAAAAATTTACAATGGGCTTTAAAACAAAACCATTTCTTTCAATGGGCTTTTAAATAACTATTGTTTGAAGCATGAATCAATAGTTATTTTTTCAAATAAGAAATCTATTTATGATAAGCCTTTTTAATTTATTTTTAATCCAATATAGCATAAAAGCTATCTTTTGTTAATCCAATGGATTAAGACCTCATTAGATGGGAATTATCATGGATTGATTTCTAAGTTTGAAAATTTAACTATTGATTAAAATGTTCGAGGGAATTGTTCAAAACAAGATACCCTATGTTAGTATGTTGTTGGCCATATACATAGGAAAAGAGACTCTCCATTTCATGTGTGGAAGTTATAAGGTTGGAAGGTTCATTCCTACTATGATTTGGTTTGTTTGTTTTTTAACTTGTGCATCCATGCATACATGCATTGCATCTCATATCATTAATCCTTTCTATCTCATAGACCTGGAGTACAGCAGTTTAAGAGCCTATGAGAAGCTAACCTATGCCAGTAATATAGAACCAGCAACAACTCAGTTAGCTTCTCATCAAGAGCAATGGAACCATAACAAATTCAGAAGATGATAGACAATGCAACCAACACCAAAATGGAAGAACTAAAGGGGGTCATGGCTAAGACCATGAAAAGCCAAATGGCTACAATATTTGGGAATGTTGCTGAAGCATCTGCTAGTACCAAGAAGTAGAAAGACAAAGAAAAGCCTAAGGTTGGTGAGGTAGCCTTCGATGATGACAAGATGGTTTTAGATGTTGATGAATACTAGGCTCAGTACTTTAAGATCCTTAAGATAAGAAGAAGGGGTTAAAGGTTGTGGAGAAGGTAACTGTTAAAAAGACCAAGACTTCTGGTGCAGAGAAGATGATTGCTAATTTGGAGAAGAAGTTTGAGATGAAGCTAAAAACCGAAGAGACGTCAGAAGTGGAAAAACTATTTGAATAAGATGATGAGGTCCCTTATAAGTTCAAGATGCCATCATTTGCTAAGTTTAATGGAATTGGCAACCCTCATCTTCATGCCAAGCAGTACATAACTACTATACAGTGTGCTCGAGCTGCCAAGACTTAAACTCTAAGGTACTTCATGCTTTCACTATATCCTATTATGCAAAACTAGTTTCACACCTTAGAGGAAAGAACTGAAAGAACTGTGATTTATTGTACAAATCTTTTATCTAGTAGTATGGGCAAAATGTGGAATAGGAAGTTACTTTGATGGAGGTAGAATCAATCAGGTAGAAATATAATTAGAATTTTGTTGACTATATGAAAAGGTGAAGGAACAAAGCTACATTGCTCAAGAAAAGGCCCAATGAGTCAAATCAAATTATGATGATTATGAGAGTGGTGCTACCTAATCTTCATGAAAGAATGTCCCACACCCTTATCTGAGATTTCAAATACCTTCTCCAAGCTGGACTGCAAATAGAAGAATGGAAAAGAGAGAAGAATTATTTTTCTGGAAGAAGAAATGATAGGGGAAGTTATCAGTCTGGTGTTCAGGGTATACAGAAGTCAGTAGATGTCAATGTAACAACTGGTCAAGCAAATAAAAGATAGTTTTTAGAATTAGACAAACCTCTACATTGGGTTTTCAACAAGTTACAGAAGAAATGACTATTATAGCCAATGGCTCCTCGACCACTGCACGATTGATGATGCAAGCTTATGCTATTACAATTCCGCAAGTGCACGGGTCGCTCAAGTAATAAAGTAGTGAGTGAGTTATCATTCCACTAGGGACAAGGTCAAGTACTAGTGCAAATTTTAACTGTTGCTTGGCAAATCAATAGTTTTGTGAAGTTTTAAATTTAAAGACAATTAACTTAATAACTTAAAGTAAAGAGAGATTGAGTGTTGTGCAAAAAAGGATTGATGATGAAAATACTACCCAGATATTGAATCCCCCTAGCCTTAAATATATTTATGAAAATCAATTCAATTAAATCAAATAATAGGGTTGAAATGGCATTCCTCCAAATTAGACTAAAACCTTTTTCAAGTGAATTAATCCCTAATCACTAAGTAAAATGTTGGAATCTCTTCTCAAACATAATTAAGTAGATCTTGCATTAAGAACAAGGAATCATAAACCAATGGATCTTGTAAATCTATCTCTAGCACTCCAATCAATCCTCAATCCTTATGAATATTCAATTAATATCAAGCTTTCTCAAGTCAATAATATGAAAATTGCAACCAATCAATACGCATGCTATTATCAATTGGAAATAAATTATTAAGCATCATAAGAATAAAATAACTCAATCAAATGATTTAATTAAATAAAATTATTCAATCCATACAATAAAGCTAGGGTTCATCAATATCTAGATAGAGAATGAATTAGTTCATGTTCAAAACCAAAAAACTAGAACAAAAGAAATAAGAAAAAGAATCCAAACAATCAATGGTGAATGATTTGTATTTCTTCACTTGAATCCTTGAATCTTGGTTTAGATCTTGCATAAGATGTGTCTTAACCTTCAATCTCAGCTTCAAAACTCTCTTTTTCGCTCTAGAAGTCGGCTCTAGGTTGTAAAGAATGAAAATTGGCTCCCTAATTTGCGTTTCAGCTCAGCTTTTATAATGCAGATATTTTAGCCTGACACGCCCAGTGACACGCCCATGTCCCTGGACGTGTCAGTGCTACTGGAATTTTGAATATAAGGCACATCCAGTGACATGCCCATGTCCCTGGGTGTGTCACAACTTTTGTGAATCATTGTCATTGGCACGTTCGGTGACACGCCCATGTCACTGAGAGTGTCAATGCTTCTGTATGGCAGTATCAAAGTCACGTCCATTGAACGCCCATGTCCATGGGTGTGTCACTTGAAGAATTTTGCTATTTTCCTCTACTTTCATCCATAATCCCTCCGAAATGATCATAAGCCTCAAAATACAAAGAATTCTTAAAATTAATCCTAAAAAGCACTTGAACAAACAAATTAAACTCAATTGGATAATAATCATATGAAGAAATAGGGGTAAAATATCATCAATTATGCACTTATCAACGATCCTCTGCCACCAAACATTGATGCCAAGGCCTTTTGTCAATTACATCAAATGCAAGGGCATGATATAGAAAATTGTGCTCGATTAAGACATGAGATCTAAGATTTGATTGACAGTGGCAAGCTGCCTAAGCCCAATAAACCCAACACCAAACGTAATCCATTGCCTAAGTTTGGAAGAGTACCACCACCAGCAACCTTCATGATAGAAGGAGGATTGATGGAAAGTTCTATCTTGTCATCTTTTTAAGACGTAGATGAAGAAATTGTAGATGAGGAGGTGATGACCATTTCCCCTGACATCCAATGTAGATGAAGCACCATTGATTATAATTCAACAAACTTCCTTAGGCTTGAGTGCTACTTATTTTATTTTTGTTTTCTTTAATATTTTTGGAACAATTATGTTTTTCAAATTAAAATTGTTTGAATATTTTATTTTTCATTAAAATTTTTTTTGTCTTTATTCATTTTTGTGCTAAATCGATGATGAATTTACCTTATTATTCATAAATTAGTGTATCTATGCATCATGATCTGAATGACTTTACTAGGTAAGAGAGTTATTCTATAGCATTAAGCTATGTATGCTTACTTAGAGAGGGCACCTACATAATTACCTTTGCTAGGTCCTAGTCAATCTTAGAACATTCTTTGACAAACTTTCGAGGTGAAATTTAACTTTGCTTATCTAAGGGAGAAATGATTTATGTATTGTTTGGTTAGCCAACAACTAGTATCCACCCTGTTGAATATCAATTCCTAGTTTGTCCCCTTGGACCTTCATACATTTTTAGCTTCCTTTTATTGGCTTGTAAAGCATGAAAACCTACCCTAAGATGTTGTGATAATTATGGAAAGTCTAATGATCACTAAAGAATAAATAAGAATGAAGATCAAAAGGATGTTTAGTCAGACCACAAAGATAGCTGAAGTTTACCTGAATTGGACTTGATATCTTAGATCTATCAAGACATCGAAGGATCCGTTCTCACTGGAGCAGACCCACTCTACTCTACTCATCTATAGTCAGAAGCATAGAATGGTGCAAACAAGACAACTCTCTTAGAACTAGGATAAAAAAAGAGAAAAGGAAAGAGAAAAGGAAAAAGAAAAAGAAGAAAAAATAAAAAAAATAAAAGGAAAAAAGAAAAAGAAAATAAAATCCCAAAAGAGCAGTTTAAAGAGCCGATAGAGTTCTTACCTGGAGCATCAGAAGACTTCAAATTAGAAAATCAGAGAAACAAGAGAAAGATCATCCAAATTTGCTCCAAGTCCTCAATATTGAAAGTCTTGATATTCCAAAGGAAAAAGGAGAGAATAATGGTCCTGCATTTTTGGTAAAAAGGGAAAAGATCCAAGTTTCTACCAAAAAGATGGAAGAATATTCAAGCCTTATCTTTTTATGAAGCCAGATGCCTAAAAGAAGGAAATGGTGCCAAAAATTTAAGAATGATTCCAACAGCGCACAATTCCCACATGGAAGTTTGTAGTGTGAGGGTTTATCAGCAGTATCACATTAGCTCCAATTTGAAAATGGCCTTCACTTACCCATGTCCTTTGTAGACCCCATTTCAAGCCTATTAAATACCTATTGATCTCTTTTGATAGGTAGAATCTATTAGTGGATATTGTTTGGATAAGCATGCTTATAAGATAGACAAAAATTAAAACTCAATGAGACCTTTGGCCAAGTAATGTGTATGTGCCTATCTGAAGTGCAATAGTTCTTGCTAAAATAGAATTGATTTTTGAGTTTAGTATGGTAACTAGGGTTGTCATGTTATAGATATATTGATTTGGAAAAGCCAAGTCCTGAGGTAAATTGACACTAATTTGACAAAGTCAATATTTGATTTTAAAAAAATATTTTCTTGTTATATAAACTTTTAATTTAAAGGAAGTATGTGTGAGCGGGGATTTTTGCCCCCACTCCCGGTGGAATGGTTCTTGCGACTTCGGCACTGTTTAGGCTCGGGGCCTTAGAGAACATGGATCTAAGTCCGGAGAAAATGGAGTAGCCACCCGGACGGGCCGGGAAAAAAGAAAGGGGTGGATGACTCAATTCCTAAGGAATCTCCAACCCCCTAATGGGTTCGGAAAGTTGGGCACGTATAGGGAAGGTGAGAAATGGCCCAGCACCCCCACAATGCCCGGTTCATTGGAACCGACCTCCTTTACAGGTCTTAATATTATAAAATTCTTAAATATAACAATATTATCCATATTACACGCAACAATTGAAAGAAAGCATCATTATATTAAGATCAAAGAAATGTCCAAGCAAAATAAATAAATGGACACCCATCCGAAGATGGAAACATGTCCTTACATCATCCATGACTAAACTAAATAGGACACCCACCATGAGGTAGAAACATGTCCTTTACATTGGTCTAAAATATAAAGCAAATTAAATTACATAGAACTTAATTAACGAGGTACCCACAAAGTGGAAACATACCTCTTACAACATTTGAAAAACTAAATAAATCGATAAAGTAAATAACCATTCATCATAAATAAACCATTCATCAAAGATATCACCAAAATATAAAATAAACATCCATCCATGATAAATTAAATAAAGCATTGCAAATAAATCAAAGCATATAATAAACTACATAATCAAATAAAGCAAGTAAAGATACAAATTGACGTTTACTGTTTCCATTTAAAGTTCTTTAATTAATATTTAGAGTTTTGGAATTTTTATAATTCTTAACTACTGTAAAGGTTTATGAAAATTAAAATGGATTAAGGTTTCATAAATCATACTAGGGTTTATTAGTAACATTATGAAATTATGGTTTTAGAATATTACAACATTAGATTTATGATTATTAGCTACTGGATTGTTGTTTTTTAGGCTTACTGTGTTGAATTTTAATATTTAGGTTTATAAGGTTTTAAGGTTTTAAGGATTAGGGTTTAGGAAAATTAGGGTTTACGGTTTTAGTTTTGAGAGAATTAGGATTTTTGGTGTTTTGGAAAACATGGTTTGGTTTTTGGATTTGAGAAAATAGTTTATAGTTTTATAAAGCTTTATGTGATTTTTAGAAACTGTAAGATAAATTTAGGGGTTGGATATTTAATAAAACATTTGGAATTTTGGAAAAGAATTAGAAGAAAACCAGTTTAGAGTTTTTTAAAAGCTTTTGGAAATAAACAAAACAATTTAAGGTTTATAGAAATAGAAAATATATTTTTTAGGGTTTTGAAAATAAAAGGATTCAATTTAGTGTTTTAAGGTTTTGGAAAATTGGAAAGCAGATTAGGGTTTTGGGAATTAATAAAACAATTTAAAGTTTTGGAAAATTGGAAAGTAGATTAGGGTTTTAAGATTTTGAAGAAATAGATTAGGTTTCTTAGATTTTAGAAGAAACAGAAAAGTATTTTTAGGACTTTTTGGAAAACAAAGAAATGAATTAAGGTTTTTAAAATCAAAAGAAACAATTGAATGATTGAAGCTATTGTAAGGAAAAAGATTAGATATTCAAAGCTTCGTTTGTTGGTTCCACCAAAAATTGCTTCTTGGATGAACAAGGACAAAGGCAAGATGGCTGCCTTTGATGAATTATAAACGGCTAGCTTGTTGCTCCTCTCAAAACTAAAATCTCAAGTTCCAGTCCACATCCAAAGTTTTTCTCCTCAAAATCCAGTCCAATCTCTCAAAGTTTTTCTCCAAAAGTTTTCCTCAGCTTTTTCCTCCTCTTTCTTTCTATGTTGTTTTTTAGTCTTATTTATAGGAAATTTCATATGATTAATTCAAATTGTTTACGGAAACTATCATTAATTAGGAAAAGAAAATCGAAACCAAATAGAATTTAGTTTCGGAAAAAATTGTGTCGAAATGCGAGAGCTGCGAGGCGAGGTGCGGCGTGCTAGCGAAATTGACTGTGAGCCATTTCGCCCGCAGGAAAGGCCATTTCGTCCAACGCTTTCGGCGATGAATTTTTTCATCGCCGATTTTTATTTTTATTTATTTGTTTATTATTATTATTTATTATTTATTATTTTTATTTTTATTCACTTCACCATTTTTTACTAAAATAAATATTAAAATACTACAAAAATTATTTTGGACTATAAAAAATAACGGACCGGACTAGGTCAAAAATTAAGGGACTACAATATGTTACATTATCAAATTTCAAAGGACATAATGGGCAAAAGAGGGCTAATGAAAGAATCACTTGCAAGGTCATGTCATGAAGAAGCTGCCAACTGATGTGCTGAATCATAGTTTCCACCACTCATGTTTTCAACATCTTGAAAGCCATAAACATAAGTCTTATGCCATTTTAATGCAAGATATGAACGAGCATCTGAAAGGAATCTGTGGAGGAACTTCAGTTGACCATCTTAGTCTGTGAGTTAGTAGAACCACTGTAAGTATCACCCATGCATATCATGCATACATGAGCATATCACACTGCATTGTCTATTCTTTGTCAAAGTGAACAGCAGATATCCTATAAAGTAACAATCAGAAGCAGATATGGAATCAGGGGGCATGGAAGTCCCATCACTTGAGAATGATCCAGTCACTTTGCAGAAATGAAGATGCATGCTTGTACAAGGAACCAAGCAAAATGCAAACATCAATCAAAGCCTACATGGGAATAAAATCATTGGTTTAAGCCTACACGGGGGGAAAAACTTCCTCTTTTCAATTCTTGATTTTATGAAGTATAAAATATTTTCAGACTCACTTTGAATATTTTGCCATATAAGGGGCAAAGAGAGGATATGAGAGCTAGCTAAAAAATAGCTAAATTTTTTGCAAAAGGAATAACAAAAGAAGAAAGTAAGAACCTAAAAGAAGGAAGATACATATGACAAAAGATCAGTCCAGCTAGAAGAGCTAAAATTATTTGGCTAAAAGAAAGCTAGAACTCTCAGATGACAGAAGATCGATCGAGTTAAAAGAGATAAAGTTAATCCATTGAAGTATGGAACCAATTGGCTAGAAGAAAATTGCAATTCTCAAATGGCAAAGGGATGATCAAGCTAGAAAAGCTTAGGTCTCGGGTCGAGAATCCAAAATTCAATCTCAGGTTCGCGCATCCTAATCCAGTTTTTGGTCGAGCACCATAATCCAGTTTAGGTCTAGCACCCTAATCTAGTTTTGAGCACTCTAATCTAGTTTTTGGTTGAGCACCCTATTTTAGTTTTAGGTCAAGCACCCTAATCCAGTTCCAGGTTGATCGCCCTAATCCAATTTTGGGTCAAGCACCCGAATCCAATTTTTAGGTCGAGCACCCAAAATCCAGTTTTGGGTCGAGAACTCTAATCCATGTTTGGGTCGAGCATCCTAATCCAGTTTTGGGTTGAGCACCCTAATCCAATCTTGGGTTGAGTACCCTAATTTAGTTTTCTGTCGAGAACTCTAATCCATTTTTGGGTCGATAATTCTAATCCACTCTTTCTGTCGAGTACACTAATCCAGTATCAGGTCGAGTACCCAAATCCAAATTCAGTATTGGGTCGAGAACCCAAAATCTAGCTTGGGTCTAAAACCTAAATTATTTTTGAGTTCAAAACACAATCTGGGTCCAGAACCCAAGCCAATCCATGTCTAGAACCCAAGCCAATCAAAGTCTAAAACCCAAACCAGCTCTAACCTCGGGTCTAGAACCATCCGTGTCCAAAATCAACTCAAACTCATGTTGCTTTTCACTCTCTCAATAAATTCAAGATCGTTCAAGCAGGTAGCAAATTGTAAACCCTTGATTTTTGCCCTAAGTTAGTTCGGTCCTAATTAAAGATGGCCTAAGTATTTATTGACCCATTCTTAATGGCTTAAATTTATTTTATGTTTTTATCTTGATTGGCCTAATTTTTATAAAGGCCTAAATGAGTCTAGTTTAGTTTTTGAAATTTTAAAAAGGCCTAAAAGAGAATTTTTAAAGCTAAAAATAGTCTAGAAGTCATTTTGGTTCGATAATGGGTCATGCCTATCGAATTGGGTTTGTCTAGTTCGATGTGGGCATCCATATCAAATTGGGACTTGCCCAGTTCAATATGGATGTGTCCATATTGAACTGAGGCATGCCTAGTTTGATATGGATGTCATCCATATCGAACTAGGACTCCCCAGTTCAATATGGATGTGTCCATATCGAACTAGGGCATGCCCAGTTCGATATGGACATCCATATCGAACTGGATCTCCCCTAGTTCAATATAGACATGCCCATATCGAACTAGGGGATGCCCTGTTCGATATGGACCCTAGTCCATGTCGACTTAAGATGTTTTTAGGTTGATATTGTTAGGTTTAACCTTGAATTCAGTTGATTTGAGTTTGACATGGTCACAGTTTATCTAAAATTCAAATTGTTTTAATTTGATCTGCCTCAGAAGACCGTGCTTAATCAGGAAACTAATACTTTATGAAGTTTATCCTGATCATTCTTTATAAATAGAGGTTTTGAGAACCAGTAGAGGGATGGAAAAAAATAGCAACTATCAAGGAAGCAGTAACCAAAACATCAAGCATTAAAACCTAAAAATACCAAACATTGAGTGAGCAGAAGCATTAAACCATCAAACCAGAAGGCAGGGATACATCTATCTTCATATCATTCAACCAAGAATTTACAAGTTTGATCAACGTGAAATATTGGTGGAACCCAAAATGGAGGTTTGTAATCCGTTATCTAATTTGTTTTAAGCTTATAGTAATTCATTCATCTTGTTTTATTTTTCTATTTTTGTTCTTATTTCATTGTCTCATTTTTTACACTTTTGTAAACATCCAGTAACATTAGTTGAAGCGGGATTCAATAATCCATATAGTTATATATGATTCATGTGGATGTTAATTGATTTCTAGGTTTATCATCCATTAAACTACATTAAACCATATTCAAAATAATTTGTTTAAACCAGTTTTAAAGTCACAGTAGCTCTAAAATCAATTTTCAAAACCTTTAAACTCTAAGATAATTTTTATTGCTAAACCCTAAATTTAGTTTCTAAATTCCAAAGTTCCAAAATCAATTTTTAAATCCTAAAAACCATAAACAGTAGACTTTATTTCCTAAAACACTAAACCCTATTTTAGATAGAAACCCTAATTCCCCAATAAATAATGTCATGTAAACCGTCTAACTTTCGGAGGTGCTGTCCCCATGACCCTTGCTCATTAACTAGCTAGTGAGACCGCTGTATGTGATTGCTCGTCAATAGGGTAAATATAGATTTGTGAACTATAATTCTTTGTGATTTACTTTAATTTCATTTCATTAAACTCTAATTTATTATTTTTGCGATGATTAAACTATGTATTTAGATTATTTATTTTGCTATGAATGGTTGAATGGAATTGCAATTTTTATTTGGATTTTAAGGATTGTAAAAGGCATGTTTCCACACTATGTGGGTGCCTTATTTAGTTTGTTATTTAATTTCTTTTATGGACTCGGAAACTATTGTAAAGGACATGTTTCCACAAATTGGTGGGTGTCCTATTTTATTTATTTGTATGAACACTTGTGGATTGTAAAGGTATGTTTCAATCTAAGGATGGGTACCCATTTTGTTTTGTGATGTACCCTTTTCTTATTCTATGGACAAATATATTTTATTTTATAATTGCATATAGTATGGATAATATCATTATATTTAAGAATTCAATCATATTTAGACCTGAAAAGGAGGTCGGTCGGGCATTATGCGAGTGCTGGGCATTTCTCACCTTTCACATGTGTACCCAACTTTTTAAATCCATTAAGGGGTTACGGATTCCTTAGCAATCGAGTCATCCACCTCTTTCTTTTTCCCTGCCCGTCCGGGTGGTGACTCCATTTTCTCTGGGTTTAGGCCCATGTTCTCTAAGATCCTGAGCCCAACAGTGCCGAAGTTGTAGAACCATTCCAGTATGTCACTGGGGTGCTCAACAAAAAATGGTTCTTGTGACTTCAATACTATTAGACTCAAGGCCCTAGAGAACACAGGTATGGAGTCGCCACCCTAATGGGCCGAGAAAATAAAAAGGGGTGGATGACTCGATTCCTAAGAAATCCCTAACCCCTATTAGGTTCGAAAAGTGCAGTATGTATGGGCAAGGTGAGAATGACCCAGCACCCCCATAACGCCCGGTTCATTAGAACCGACCTCCTTTTCAGCTCTAAATATTATTAAATTCTTAGTTATTATGATATTATATATACTACATGTAATTATTGAAATAAGTAACCATTATAATATAAATCAAACAAATAGATAAATGGACACCCATCAATTAATGGAAACATACCCTTACAAATGTCCAAATATCCACAAAAAAATAAATAAAATATGACACGCACCAAAAAGTGAAAACGTGTCCTTTATAATTGTCCCAAAGACTTTAAATAAATTAAACTACATAATATAAATAAATTAAGCAAATAAGGCACCCATAAGTGGAAACATGCCTTTTACATCATTAAAATGCAAATAATAAAATTAACATCATTTATCATTCATAGCAAAACAAAATAATCCAAACATGTAGTTTAATCATCATATAATAATAATAAATTAGAGTTTAATAAAAGAAAATTAAGGTTAATCACAAAGACTTACAATCCATAAATAAATATTGACCCCATTGATGAGGGATCATGTACGGCAATCCCGCTAGCCGGTTAGCTGACGGGGGTCAGGGGGCAGCTCTCCCGAAAGGTAAACAATTTATAGAATAAGTTTTGTCAGGGAATTAGGGTTTTTATATAAACTATGATTTTATATTTATACAAATTAGGGGTTTTTGCTGTTTTGGATTTGGGAATTTGGATTAGGGTTTTAGGAATTAGGGTTCTGGCTACTGGATAAAGTTTAGGGTTTATGCAAGATTACAACCTAGGTTACTTAGCTACTAGACTAAATAATGCTTTTAATGCTTAAGGAAAAAAATATAGTTGTTGGATTAACATGAATCATCAAAAATGTTTAATGCTTAAGAAAAGATATAGCTACTAGATGCTTTAAGTGAATGAAATTTAGAAAACAAAACCTACGTTGGAGGCTCCACCAAATATTGATACGCTGGAACAAGCTTGCTATTGCTTGCCTTTAGTGAATTATGTGTTTATTGCTTTTTCGTTCCTGATAATTCTTTGATGCTAGGTTTTTTTTAAATAAATCATTGATGTCCATCATTAGGGGCGAGCTTTTGTATTTATAAGCATCAACTAGGGCAACCTAGCTAAGCCATCCGAATCCTAATCAAATGTGTTTTTCCATTTATCTTAATAACCCTTGGATTTCACTACAATGGATATGAAGTTAAGCCATATCGAATTGGATTGGCCAATTGGACATGGAGGCATTCCATATTAAATTGGCTTAGACCAAATCATTATTTTCCAATTTAAACTTAACCGAAACAATTAAACTTGATTTAATTTTGGCTTGTTATCAAATTTTTTCTAGTATACAAATTAATCTCAAATTTATATAGGACCAAAATCAGGGTCTGCACCACTAATACTTTTACAACCTACCTTAATTTGGGTATTACGTTTCATTGTAGAATAGGGAATTTATTACTATAGGGTCATGACTTTCAGTGACAAAAATGTTGGGCCAACCTATCAAGGAATGGCTGCTACTCTATTCCATGACATGATGAACCAAGATGTTGAATTCTATTTAGATAACATGGTTATCAAATCAAATATAGCTGAACAACATAAAGATGCCCTAAGATGGTTCTTCCTTAGACTCTGTCAATATAACTTGAAACTCAACCCTACTAAATATGTGTTTAGAGTAGCTTATGGCATATTTCTAGGGCATATGGTTAATTTTTGAGGGATTGAGATCAACCCTACAAAATTTAAGCCGATTCTAGAGATGCCAGTACCCAATATAGAAAAGGAAATAAAGAGAATTCCTAGGACGCCTACAATACACTAGTCATTTCATCTGCCAGATGGTTGATTTGTGTGGACCCATCTTCAAACTACTTAAGAAGGATATTGTAGACCTTTAATTTTGGCCATAATTAAATTTGGTCCTAACTTTAAAAGCTTGAATTAAATTCAATCCAATTTTAAAGGCCCAAACTAAATTTGGTCTGATCTTAAAAGCCCAAACTGAGCTAGTCTAATGTTAAAAAGCCAAATTCATGATGAATTGGCCTAGCCAATTCACCTTGAGCCCTTAATCCCAGCTTAATTTAGCTTCCATACAACCTCTATGCAAATTTAAGTGACCTAATTGGGTTTAAATTCAAACTGACTCGGATAAGCAAAAAACTTTTCTAATAGGATTAGGATTTGATCAGCCAAGGTTTACCCTAATTGCTGCCTATAAATACAAAATCAAAAGGCCACAAAAGGGAGTTTTTAGCAATTAAAAAAGAACTTTTAGCAATTGAACTGAGAGACACAATTCACAATCCAAAAGAGAGACCAGTAGTAAATAGAAAGAAAAAAAGAGACAATAGCAAATAAAGCAAAAATAGCATGAGAGAAATTTAGAATACAAGAGCAAAACTTCAATTATTCCTTGCTCATCCAAAAACTCTAGTTGATCCTAGCCATCAAAAATCTTTCATGACAGTACCTATCACCAGTTCTTATTGAGGGGTTATGGTCATTCACAAGGTTTAGTTTAATTAATTATTTTTGTGCAGCCAACAACGTAGGTATGGTTTTTATGAACTAAATCCATTTAATTCAATTGAGTATTATCTTTTTTAAATTATGAACTTACTATGTTGTGATTTCTTATTTTAATTTAGTTAAAACCTAAACCCTAAGATCTTAGTTTGTTAATTAAAACCCTAAATTAAAATTGAAACTCTAATTATGCATGTTAAACCCTAGTCTTAGGATTTAAACCCTAATATTACATGATAAACCCTAATTTGCATGAGAAACTCTAACTTTGTTTGTTAAAACCCCAGGTCTAGGATAAAAAACCCTAACTTGATAATTAAAATCCTAAATTATGATTTAAAACTTGTGAGCGGGGATTTTTGCCCCCACCCCCGGTCGAATGGTTCTTGCGACTTCGGCACTGTTTAGGCTCGGGGCCTTAGAGAACATGGACCTAAGTCCGGAGAAAATGGAGTCGCACCTAGAAGGGCTAGGAAAAAGAAAGGGGTGGATGACTCAATTCCTAAGGAATCTCCAACCCCCTAATGGGCTCGGAAAGCTGGGTACATGTGGGGAAGGTGAGAAATGGCCCAGCACCCCCACAAAGCCCGGTTCATTGGAACCGGCCTCCTTTACAGTTCCTAATATTATAAAATTCTTAAGTATAGCAATATCATCCATATTACACACAACAATTGAAATAAAGCATCGTTATATTAAAATTAAAGCAATGTGCAAACAAAGCAAATAAATGGACACTCATCCGAAGATGGAAATATGCCCTTACATCATACATGCCTAAGCTAAATAGGACACCCACCAAAAGGTAGAAACATGTCCTTTACATTGGTCCAAAATATAAAAGCAATTTAAATTACATGATATTTAACTAATGAGATACCCACAAAATGGAAACATTCCTCTTACAACATTTGGAAATCTAAATAAATCAATAGAAGTAAATAACCATTCATCATAAATAAATCATTCATCAAAGATATTAATCAAAATATAAAATAAACATCCATCCATGATAAATTAAATAAATCAAGCTTTGAAAATAAATCAAAGAATATAATGAACTACATAATCAAATAAGGCAAGTAAAGATACAAATTGAAGTTTATTGTTTCTCATTTAAAGTTCTTTAATTAATATTTAGGGTTTTGGAATTTATTGGTTTAGGCTACTGTAAGTTTTAAGGGAATGGAAATGGATTAAGGTTTTATAATTTAAGAGATTGATAAGGTTCTTTGATTAACCAAATTAGGGTTTGAGTAGTAAAATCATGAAATTATGGTTTACCATTTTTGTTTTGGGAGAATTAGGGTTTTTGGTGTTTTGGAAAACATGTTCTGGTTTTAAGATTTGAGAAAACAGTTTAGAGTTTTATAAAGTTTTTGGAAATAGGTAAGACGATTTAAGGTTTTTGGAAACAAGAAATACTTTTTAGGGTTTTTGGAAATAGAAGGATCAATTTGGTCTTTTAAGGTTTTGGAAAATTGGAAAGCAAATTAGGGTTTTGGGAATTAATAAACTGATTTAAGGTTTTGGAAAGTTGGAAAGTAGATTAGGGTTTTAAGATTTTGAAGAAATAGATTAGGGTTCTTAGGTTTTAGAAGAAACAGAAAAGTAATTTTAGGGTTTTTGAAAATAGAGAAACGAATTAAGGTTTTTAAAATCAAAAGAAACAATTTGATGATTGAAGCTACTGTAAGGAAAAAAAAAGATTAGATATTCAAACCTTCGTTTGTTGGTTGCACCAAAAATTGCTTTTTGGATGAACAAGGACAAAGGCAAGATGGCTGCCTTTGATGGATTGATTGCTTGCTTGCTTATTCTCCTCTAAGAAGTCTGATTGTTTTCACTGCCAGAAAATTTTTATAAGTCCAATCTCCTTTCAAAAATTCCTCCAAAAGTTTCTTCCTAAATTCCAGTCCCTTTCTATGTCTTTTTTAGTCTTATTTATAGAAAATTTTGATGATTAATCTTAATTGTTTAAGGAAATTATCATTAATTAGGAAAAGGAAACCGAAACCAAATAGAATTTGGTTTCGGAAAAAATTGCATTGGAAACCAAATTCGCTGGCAAAAACTGCAACGGGCTGCTAGAGCTGCGAGCACTGGAGTGGAAAATTGTGAGGGCTACAAGTGAAATTGGCTACAGGCCATTTCGCCCGCAGGAAGTTCCTGCAGGCGAAATGGCCCAAGGCCATTTCGTGGCCATTTCGTCCAACGCTTTCGGCGATGAATTTTTTCGTCGCCGATTTTTTCATCGCGGATTTTTATTTTTATTTATTTGTTTATTATTATTATTTTATTATTATAATATTTTTTAAAAAAAATTATAAAAAATAAATACTAAGACAAATATTATTTAATTAAGGTAACACAAAAATTATTTTGGACTAAATAAAATATATTAGACCGGACTGGGTCAAAAATTAAGGGTTTACAATTTGCCCTCTACTTAAACGATCTGAGACTTTAGTAAAAGAGAGTGAAAAGCAATAAGACTTAATTTTTCTGAGATGGTTGAGGTTTTAGATTCTAGACCCGGTTTGAATTCTGGATTCAAGGATAATTTTAGGTTTTGGATAATTTTGGGTTCTGGACCCGAACTAAGTTCTGGACTTAAAAGAGATTTTAGGTTCTGGACCTAGAGGTAATTCGAGTTTGGGACCCGAGCTAAGTTTTGGACTTAAAATGGATTTTAGGTTTTGGACCTCAGGATAATTTGGGTTCGAGACCCAAGCTAAGTTCTGGACTTAGAAGAGATTTTAAATTCTGGACCTAAGGATAATTTGGGTTCTAGACTCGAGCTAAGTTCTGGACTTAGAAGAATTTTTAGATTTTGGACCTAAGGATAATTTGGGTTCTGGACCCGAGCTAAGTTCTGGACTTAGAAGATATTCTAGGTTCTGGACCTAAGGATAATTTGGGTTCTGGACCTGAGCTAAGTTCTGGACTTAGAGGAGATTATAGGTTCTAGACCTAAGGATAATTTGGGTTCTGGACCCGATCTAAGTTCTGGACTTAGAAGAGATTCTAGGTTCTGGGCCTAAAACTAGAGTTGGATACTCGATCCTAACTGGATTTGGATACTTGATCCTAAATTGGATTGGGATACTCGATCCTAACTTGATTTGGATACTCGATCCGAAATTGGATTGGGATACTTGATCCTAAATTGGATTAGGATACTCGATCCTAACTGGATTTGGATAGTCAATCCTAAATTGGATTTCGATACTCGATCCTAACTTGATTTGGATACTCGATCCTAAATGGATTTGGATACTCGATCCTAACTAGATTGGGATACTCGATCCTAACTGAATTTGGATACACGATCCTAACTAGATTTGGATACTCGATGCTAACTGGATTTGGATACTCGATCCTAAATTGGATTGGGATACTCAATCCTAACTTGATTTGGATACTCGATCCTAAATTGGATTTGGATACTCGATCCTAACTGGATTAGGATACTCGATCCTAACTGGATTTGGATACTCGATCCTAAATTGGATTGGCATACTCGATCCTAGCTGGATTGGGATACTCGATCCTAAACTGATTTGGTTTTGGTACTTGGACCCGTGACTGGGTACTTGGACCCGAGATTAAATTGGATTTGACTGACCTTTTACTAGTTGAGGATTCTGGCTTAACTTGTTGTTCCATTCTTTTATTCTTCCTTTTGCAAAAAATTCAGCTATTTTTAATTGGCCCTCATATCTTCTCCTTGCCCCCCTGCGTGGCAAAATATTTGCAAGAGAGTTTGAAAATATTTGGTATATAAACTCAAAAAATTGAAAAGGAGAAACTTTGCCCCCTGTGTAGGCTCATAACCATGATTTTTCTATATGGGCTCTTATTGAAGTTTTTGTTGTCTAGTTCTTCGCACAAGCACGCATTTCTTCTCTTTGCAAAATTACTAGAACTTTCTCAAGCAATGGGCTTTCCGTGCCTCCTGATTTGATATCTTCTTTTGATTGTTTACTTCATAGGGTGTTTGCTGTTCATTTTAATAAAGAATAGACAATACAAGATAAGAAAGTGCGATGTGATATGCTCATGTATGCATGACATGCATGAATGATACTTACAGTCGTTCCATTGACTTACAAACCTAGGTGATCACCAGAAGTGTTCTCATTGGTTCCTTTTTGACGCTCGTTCAAGTCTTGCATTGGAATGATCGAAAGCTTTGCATTTATGGCTTTTATCTTTAAGATGTTGAGAACATGAGTGGTAGAGACCCCAAGCAGCAGAGTCAGGGATGCATCCATTTCAAACTATATTTCAGCATGTCAGTGGGTAGCTTCTTCATGACCTTACCAATAATCATTTCCATTACCCAATGTGTCCTTTGGAGGTTCAATGATTCGACATACTTCCCTTAACTTGAAGGCTTTGTGAAATTTTTTTTTTTGAATTTTCAATTTTGAATTTTGATTTTGAAATCAAATGTTGGCTTTGCCAAATTAATGTCAATGTACCTCAGGACTTGATTTTCCAAATTAACATATCTATAACATGACAACCCTAGTTACCATACTAAACTCGGGAATCATTTCTATTTAAGCAAGAATTGTTGCACTTCAGATAGGCACATACACATTGCTTAGCGTAAGGTCTCATTGAGTTTAAATATTATCTATCTCATATGCATGCTTATCCAAACTATCTCCACTAATAGACTTTACCTACCAAGAGAGATCAACAGGTCTTTGATAGGCTTAAAATGGGGTCTATAAGGGACATGGGTTAAATGAAGGCCATTTGTAAGTTGGAGCCGAAGTGACACAATGGATAAACCTTCACACTACAAATTTCTTGTTTGAACTTTTGGGAGCATGAAGAGACAGAGCTTTAAACATTCTTCTTTCTTTTTGGTCTTAACCTAAATCTTGATTGGGATTGTCTTTGCCTTTGCAAAATGTTTGGTACCCAAATTTGTTTCTTTTCTTCTTCTCCCTTTTCTTTCTTTTTATTTTTTCTTACTCTTCCTTTTCTTTAATCATTTTATCATTTTGTCCTTCTTTCTTGTAGGACTGTCAAGTATAGAACTTTCAAGAACTAGATGGTCTTTCTCCTTTTTCTCTGATTTTGATCAATTTTTTGGTTGGGTTGGACCAATTCAAGTCAAACTTTCCTTATAAACCAAATAGAAGCCTTTTGCTGCTTTAGGTAAAAGAGAACTCCGTTGGCTTTCTAAACTGCCTTTTTAGGTTTTATCTTTCTTTTTTTTTTCTTTTTTCTTTTCCTTTTTTCTTTTGTCCTTTTTTTCTTTTTTCTTTTGTCCTTTTTTTTTCTTTTTTTTTTCTTTTCTTTCATTCTTTTTTTTTTGGGTCTAACTCTAAAAGAGTTGTCTTGTTTGTACCAACTTGGTTTCCAATAATGGATGAGTGGAGTGACATAAATCTTCTTTAACAGGGATAAATCATTTGTTACTCTGATGTTGTCTTGATATATTGGAGATATTAGGAAAACTTCAACTACCCTTATGGTCTTGATAACACCAACTATTTTTACAGTATTGACTATGCATTCCATTCCTTGATCTTCTTGCCTCTTCACCTTAGTGATCATAAGACTTGTCAAAAGTATCACAATAGCTCAAGGTAGGTTATTGGGGTTTGTAAGCCAATGAAAAGAAAGCTAAAATTTTATGAAGGCTCAAAGGGACAACTAGGGATTGATATTTTATAGGGTGGATACAAGTTGTTGGCTAACCAAACAATGCCTAGATCATCTCTCCCTTAAATAAGTAGAGTTCAATTTCGCCTCAAAAGTTTGTCAAAGCATGTTTTAAGACTGACTAAGACCTAGACAAACGTAATTATGCAGGAGCCCTCTCTAAGTAAGCATACATAACTCAATGCTATAGAGCAATTCCCTTACCTAGTAAAGTCATTCGAGTCATGATGCATAAATATATTAATTCATGAATTATCAAGCTAGATTCCTCATTGGTTGAGCACCAAAATGAACAAAGACCAACAAAAATTTTGATGAAAGTAATTTATTTCAAGCAACTTTAAATTTGAAAAACACGATAGTTCCAATTAAATATTAAAGAAAGTAAAATTGAAAAGCAACGTTCAAGCTAAGAAAAGTTTGTTGAATTAAGCTTCTTTTCCTTTCACATCTTCAATGTTTCCATCTTAAAAGGATGATAAAATAAAATCTTCTTCCAATCCTTTTTCCACCATGAAGGTTGCCGATGGTTGTACTCTATTGATTATTTGAATTGTCGTAATCCAGGGCTGAGAGCCAGAAAGGATCAATGATATGAGATGTAAATGTATGCATGTATGCACGAACAATTAACAAACAAGGACAAATAGGATGTTCCTTCCAACCTTATAACATCCACACACGAATGGCAAGTCTCTTTTCTTAGATATATGGTTAACAAAATACCAACATGGGGTATCTTGCTTTCGAATAATTCCCTCGGATGTTTCAACCAATAGTTATATTTTCAAAAATGGAAATCGGTTCGTAATAATTCCCATTAATTAGGTTTTAATCCATTTAACTAACTAAAGTAGCTTTTATGCTATATTGGATTAAAACTAAATTAAGAGGTTTATTATAAATAGATTTCTCGCTTGAAAAAGTAACTAATGATTTATGCCGAAAATAAGCCCATGATTAATTATTCTTAGCATAAACTAGGGTCACAATTGATTTTTGGTATTTCGTAATTGACCTAAATAATTTGCAAGCTCTTTGAAAGAAAGGGTTGGATGAAAATAATTTTGTTTCTAAGCCTATTGTAAAAAGATTTTAGAAAAAACATATTTTGGGCTTTGTATTTGGGTTATGACCAAAATTTTTAACTTGTTTTGGAAAATTTTCATGTCCAAAGACCATTTTGAAAAAGTTTTGAAAATAGCTTTGATCTTTTGGATTTATAGAAAAATTTATTTTGAGCTTACAACTGTACATAGGTCATATTAGAAAAAGAACAAACCAAATAAGCCATGATTTAAGCCAAGATAAACTAATCATAGTCAAACAACATGAATTTGGGGTAAAACATAAGGAAAGTAACTAGGCCAATTACATTTCACAATTCACAATTCAAGCACTACAAAAAAAACAGCAATCTGCGACACCATTAACGACGAAATCAACGACCAAAATACGATAGCGACAATATCAGTGACGAACAGCGAGAAAAATCGAGCGGACGGTAATGTCCTGGTTGCTAAAAAATCAACGACAAATCAGCGACCAATTGTGCATGTCGTTGATCAGCGACAAAACAGAGACAAATTCAACGACATTTTTATTTTTGGCGGGAATTATTTATTCCCGCTGAAAGTCGTCGCTGATTTAGCTTTGGTCGTTGAATTTGTCTCCGTTTTGTCGCTGATTTAGTCGCTGAATTGGTTGCTAATTTGCTCGCTAAAGTTTGTCGCTGATGTGTCACAGAATATGTCGCAATATTTCCTCGTTGTTTCAGTCGTTGATTCGTCGCAGAATTCATTATTTTTTTTTGACACCTTTGGTCGCTGATTTTGTCGCAATTTTGTTGCAAATTTTGTAATTGTTTGGCTATATTTTTCCAGTATTCCAAATTTTTTTTTACTCATTTTCAAGAACCTGTTGAATTTCAAATATAATAACCAAACTTGTTTATAAAATAGTCATTCATTACAATAATAATCAAATAACACAACATTCATAATTAAGTTATTAGTGGCAATAAGTATACATAAACAATTCGAATGTAAAGTTTACCCCTTAAGAAAGTATATTGAACACATGATGTCTTAATAATCCGACACTCCAAACACAAACAAAGAGAACACCAACTTTATTAATCCGACACTCCAAACACAAATAAAGAGAACACCAACTATCAAGTATATCCTACATACGAACATCGTCTTCCTCCACATTGTCATTTGCCGGAGCAGGAGGAGCATTTGTTTTCCTTCGTTGCTTAGATAAGAATAAGCGCATATCATCTAAAACATCATTCACCGAGCGCACATTAGCTATAACTTCATTCATTGATGCTATAACCTTGGCTTGCTCTTCTACCTTTTGTTGTAATACTTTCATAGTTTCCAATACCTCAGAGTCATTGCGATTAGCAGACGTTGCAGAAAATGATGACCCAGATGGTTCATAGCATGAATAATGGGATGAGGAAGAACCTAGCCCATAAATACGAGATGTCTTACCGGTGCCACCAGCAGCCTCCACAAACATGCGTCGCTCAAGCTCTATTTGGAGTGGTGTTAATGAAGGCATATCATCCTCCTCAGCCTCAAGTGTCTGCAACTCAGGCTCGACATTCTTAAGTTCTTGGTATTTCTCCTGCCAAAGATATATGCAAATCAAATTACATTTTTAACTAATTAATCTAAAATAGGATAAAAAAATTAAATTAACTTGAGAAGAAACAAAGTCATACAAAAACTAACTCGGAGCGCTTATCAATGAAGACTTTATTTCTATCGGTTTTGCTTGTGTGACCAAATAAGAAAACCTCTCCAATCAAAACTTCACGTCCCAATTCTTTACTCTGTCAAATTATATTTTGGTAATTAAATATGCATATACAAAACATACATTTTCTAATAATAATGGCTAATTTAATAATTTACCATTCTTTGTCTATGTGCTTCTTGGGAAATGGATCCAAATGTGTGCTTAGAAGGGCCAGTTCCAGGCCCTGCTTTTTCTGTTAGCCTACATTGTCATAATATTATATACCACATGTTATAATTAATATACTACATTGTCATAATATTATATTCCACACAGCATTAGCTACTAATTTGGAATCCATGCACCTGAAAAAAAAATGAGTTCAGTAAGGTGCACTTGTATAATCATCCAATCACCTGGAATCCATGCACCTGAAAATACAACTCAACTCAACTAAACTCAACAAAGCCTTAATCCCTAGTCAATTGGGATCGGCTATATGAATTCTTCTTTTTCACTCGGTACGATTTAGGGCTATCTTTTCTGGTAGATGTAACATTATAAAATTATTTTGGATCGTTATAAGATCATTTTTCCAAAATGAATAGAACAAAAAATCACACCATTGACCATGCAACGCTTATTAACAATAGAAAAAGTGTATGTTAATAATCTATTTTAAAACCCCTAAACATACATACTTCAACCATTTCCTTTGAAATCTTTTGATCCCTTTGTGTAACTACAACGATCATCACCCATCTTAGAAAACAAGAGGATTTGCAGTTTATTTCCCAACTCCCGAGCATCAACGTTCACAAAGGCAAAGCCAAAGTAAATCTGTAACGTGGGTTTCAATCCTAATTATAATTCTCACAGATCATTTCTCCACCCAGCTAAGCATTCGACCTCCCTCAGTCCCATTCTAGATACGTATTCCACATTTGCAAATGCATCTATCCCAGGGTTACTAATTCACAGATCCCCTTGTTGATCTGTCTTAAAAAAATAGAGCATGGTTAATTGTCTCTGATATCAAAGCAACCTCATCCAACCTAGTCAAATAGCAGGTTCGCAACTCAAATGCATACAGGTTTTTCAGGACAATAAATCGTAAGACTCAGGTAACAAGATAGGAGCATTAAACCATAGAGAAACAAATGTCATGCATCATAAAAATTGGTTCCTTTCCTCCTGTGACATTCCAGAGTGGATACATATTGACTGAAAGTTACACTCCAACAATTTGTTCAGCTCAGCTGCTCTGTTCACACTTTTAACAAAAATAACTACTTGGTTGAAATCCAATGCATCAAGCAGGTCATTCAACTTGCGATTTTTCTCCATCTCAGTAATTTAATGTAGTGCTGAAGGAAAAAAAAAGGCAGGCATTAAATGAGCATAAAACAGTTCGTTGATGTCCAAGACAAACAGTGTGGAATCATGGTATACCTGTACAAGACCATGTAGAGTCAACTTGGCCTCATCATCTACATAAATTTCCATAGGCTGGAAGGATCAAACATCATGAGAAAGCAAATCAGCAAACCACAATCAAGCCAACGCAATCTAAAATATTTGATCTGTGCAATTCAGAAGCCCAGCATGACAAACTATTTAACTGGACACCTAAACAACAAATCAATATAAATTCAGTAGTTTCTCTTTGAAAATAGAAACGTTAATTCAGAAATACCATCAAACTGCAGTGGATCATATATGTCAAGCAAAGCACAAACCCAAACTAAACAAGACATTTGCAGATTAAGTGGAAATAAATCCTTACATCTTGCATAAATTTCTTGCAAACAAGACGAATTTCCTTGCTAAGTGTTGCTGAAAACATCATAACTTGCTTATCATGAGGAGTCATCTTGAAAATTTCCTGCACATCTCTCCTCATGTCTGGAAAAGATGCAAACAGACAAAAACAAAAGAAACAGACTAAAATAATGATTTATAATGGAAAAAAAATCCATAAGTTTTTTCACTGTATAATTGAAAGGAAAAATGCATATAATTTTTTTCACTGAATGAAACTTAACTTACCAAGCGATTCAAGCATCTTGTCACACTCATCTAAGATAAAATGCCTGACATTCTTCAGTCCTAGCTCTTTCTCTCTTGCTAGAGCTAATATTCTTCCAGGTGTTCCAACAAATATATGAGAGCATTCATTTTTTAGCAGATCCTTGTGAACCTTGATATTGACTCCACCATAGAATACAGCAACCTTTATATCAGGAAAATAGGTACTAAATCTCTCAAATTCATGGCATATCTGCATAAAGCGCAAACTAAGCTTCAGCATCAAAAAGATGACATTGAAATCCAAAATGAAAAATGTACACTAGCTGCCGCACTTGAGAACCATTATACTTCCAAAAGCAATCAACACTAGGAGGCATACCTGATATGCTAATTCTCTTGTATGGCACAGAACAAGAGCAGCAACTTGACCTGCAACAGGCTCAATCTGCTGCAGAGTAGATAGAACAAAAACAGCAGTCTTCCCCATCCTAGATTTTGCTTGGCAGATGACATCCATTCCTAGGATTGCTTGAGGGATGCACTCATGTTGCACTGATGAAGGAAACAAAATTGCAGTGGACGAATCCTCAGTGAGTATAAAGACCTTCCAGATCCTTTTAAAGGAAAGGTTACCAAGACCAGTTTTCTTCCCGAAATGATATCTTTCGACAAGTAAAGTTTGTAGAAATTACCTGTAAAATAAAAATAATAATAATAAGTCAAAAGAAGAGGACAACCGCTCAAATGATATTTTCAGCTATACATTGACTTAACAGTCAGAAATTCATCAGTAATTGTACTCAATTATTACTGCCGTATCCAGTATTGAAATTCATCAACCAAAAACGCACTTAATAAAAAAGCATTAAAATAAATCAAACACTATATCTGTCTATTGGATATCAACAGCCTTAAGTCTTGCATGAGCTTCCAAAATAAAAACCCTTAAAAATTTGAGATTATTAGACAGCAGCAAATCTCATGCCAACGCAAAAAAAAAAAAAACGTTGGTACATTTCCACACCAACAAACCTTTCTCTAAACTACCCCTCAAACCTGCATTTACTATAGCTGATAGCCAAATACATACACAAACATAACCACACCATTTCCAAATTTTTCTGTATGACAGTCCCAAAATAAACACCATCATTTGAAAATAGACAAATAATAAAACAAAATGAACATTGCAATCCTTGCCCGCCTAAACTAAACACTAAACATAATTTCAGTCCAAAACGTAAAAATAACGCACAGATAAAATGAACCAACTAAGAAAAAACCAATTGAACTAACTCTACAACAAGCAAAGAAATTAAAGTCCAAAAATATAAACAGTTACACATAAGCATTACCACAAGAGTATCGTCAGTATAATCGCCCATAAACTCCTTGAGCTTATCCTTCACTGTATCTCTTAACTTATCCGCTCCATCTCCACTGAAATTAACCTTAAATGTTCAATCCACAACTCGATCCACGCTCTCCATCTCTCTCTCTCTATCTCTCCAACCCTAATTAATAATAAAAAAAGCCTTTGTTAAAATGGTCTGAGCCGATTAAAAATGCGAGAGGTTTTGGAAAAAGATAAGGTTAGTGGAAAAATGCGAGAGGTTTTGAATTTTGATTTTCTCGGGAAAGTGGTGTGTGCGAGAGATTTTTGGTTTTGAGGGTTTCGTAGAAAACCCCCAGTGTGATTTTAATTTCACGATACCAGAGAATAAGAATTGGATTTATATATGCAAAGTAAATAAATCAGAAAACATCAATACTGAGGTTTTCAAAAAACAAATATTAATATTAAGGGAAAATATATTTAGATTTGGATCGTTTGCAACAAGGAGCATGTGGTTAGGGGATGCGAATGGAAATAAGAGTGAGCAATATTGATGCAGGGAAATAAGAGTGAGCAATACTCATTAATATTTTTTTAATCTAATTAAATAGATAGTATTTTTAAGAATCATATTATTTTTAAAACGCTTCCGGAAAGCTATTGTGGGTTCAATTCGGACCTCCTAGGCAAAAGTTATGCCTATTTTCGCAAACGGCCGCTAATCTTGCCGCGATCCAAATTCTCCATATACTGCAATTCAATTTGCTCCGCATCATTAATAATAAAAATTTCATATCGTCTCACTACATTATTTTATCAAATTGGCCAATTTTCTTTGGGCGCTAAAATATGGTGCCAGAAAAATTCAGCGACCAGTACAGCGACAAATAAAAATTCTCGCAAATCAGCGACCCATTTAGCGACGAATTAGCGACCAATCACTCTAAAATAGAAAAAAAAATTAATTTTTTGCTAATTTGTCGCTATTTTCTTGCAAATTAGTGACTAATCTGCAACTAACTATTTTTCTCGCAAATCAGCGACCCATTTAGCGATGAATTAGAGACCAATCACTCTAAAAATAGAAAAAAAAATTAATTTCTCGCTAATTGGTCGCTATTTTCTCGCAAATTAGCGACTAATCTGCGACTAACTATTTTTCTCGCAAATCAGCGACCCATTTAGCGAAGAAGTAGCGACCAATCACTCTAAAATAGAAAAAAATTAATTTCTCGCTAATTGGTCGCTATTTTTTCGCAAATTAGCGACTAATCTGCGATTAACTATTTTTCTCGCAAATCAGCGACCCATTTAGCGACGAATTAGCGACCAATCACTCTAAAATAGAAAAAAAATTAATTTCTCGCTAATTGGTCGCTATTTTCTCGCAAATTAGCGACTAATCTGCGACTAACCATTTTTCTCGCAAATCAGTGACCCATTTAGTGACGAATTAGCGACCAATCACTCTAAAAATAGAAAAAAAAATTAATTTCTCGCTAATTGGTCGCTATTTTCTCGCAAATTAGCGACTAATCTGCGACTAACTATTTTTCTCGCAAATCAGCGACCCATTTAGCGACGAATTAGTGACCAATCACTCTAAAAATAGAAAAAAAATTAATTTCTCTCTAATTGGTCGCTATTTTCTCGCAAATTAGCGACTAATCTGCGACTAACTATTTTTCTCGCAAATCAGCGACCCATTTAGCGACGAATTAGCGACAAAAACTTTTCAATTAAAAATAAACACATTTTTTGCTAATTTGTCTTAAATTAGTCGTAACGTCATCGCTGATTGTTGGCGCCAAAATTTGGCGCAAAATTCAGCGACACAATCAGCGAGAAACGACCTTTTATCGCTATTCAGCGACAGATTCTACGACCATTGTTTTTGTCGTTAATCAGCGACACATTTAGCGACCCATTCAGCGACGGAATGTTGGAAAGACGCTTATCTTGATTCTTTGTCGTAAAGTTGTCGTTGATAAAGTCGCTAATCAGCGACGAAATAAGAGTGGTCGCAGAATGCGTCGCTGATTGCGCTTTTTTTTGTAGTGAAAAGAGAGACCAGTAGTAAATAGAAAGAAAAAAAGAGACAACATCAAATAAAGCAAAAATAGCATGAGAGCAATTTAGAATACAGGAGCAAAACTTCAATTATTCCTTGCTCATCCAAAAACTCTAGTTGATCCAAGCCATCAAAAATCTTTCAAGACAGTACCTATCACCAGTTTTTATTGAGGGATTATGGTAATTCACAAGGTTTAGTTTATTTAATTATTTTTGTGCAACCAACAACGTATGTATGGTTTTTATGAACTAAATCCATTAGTGCTGGCCAAACCAGCAATGCAAGATTTTCTGCTAGTATGGATGCAACAAATGGCAAAATATTTTCTTCTGGCACCAGCACCATAGCAAGGTAGGAAATATAACAAGCTTATAAAATATAGGGCTTTTGACTTTATATGCATTGTAGATCCAGCTAAGGTAGAGCAGTGGCTGGATAGAATGGAGAGAGTGTTTATTCAGCTGAAGGCCACAACATAGGTGAAATATGATTATGTTCTCTCTCTTCTACAGGGGATGCCTATGATTGGTGAAAGATAGTTCGACATGGGTTGGATTGACCGCCAGCGCTGACATATGATGATTTCTACTAGAGTTTGGAAGAAAGTACATGTCTCGGGATTAAAAATATGGAAAGAAGAAGGAATTTCTAAATTTGAAGCAGGGTGTGAAGATAGTAATAGAGTATGAGAAAGAGTTCCTACGAATGAGTAAGTACACAAATGGGATCATTTCTAATAAGGTAGACAAGTGTAGGAGGTTTGAAGATGGATTGAGGTTGACTATAATACGTCAAGTAGTGGCAGTACAATATGAGGTATTTTTCATACTGGTATCAGCTACTCAAAATTTAAAGAAAGCAAAGGAGGGTATGACTACAATAGTTGGGGAGGAGAGTAGGAGTAGGAGACCTTAGGTTGAGGCAAGGTCATCATCTCTGAAGTGAGACAGAGGGATTTTTCCATATAGATTTGGAAAAGGCTAGGGGCATTCGAGTATATCTTGTTAGCAAAGATAGAGGCCTACAGCATCAGTGTTTAGTACCCCTATCCCAACATCTTAGAGACCTACTCCGCTTACCTGTGCTTAGTGTGCTAGGGCATACTAGGGTGTTTGTTGAAGGACTAGTGCACCAGGAACTTGTTTCATATGTGGGTCTTGAGAGCATTTTGTCCGAGATTGCATATACCCTCTAGAGGACAGACAGACAAAGACGATAGTGTCTAGACCCAGTGTTATAGGAGGTAGAGGTGGTAGAGGTGGCAGACTAGATGAGGAGGATCTAGTCAAAGAGGAGCATCTACATTAAGGAGTAGACTAGAGGGTGTATGTGATGCAGCGATAGTAGAATGCCTTGGATATGATTGATGGTACACTTACCTTATTTGGCACTTTTGTACATGCATTGGTTGATCCCAGGTTGACTTATTTATATATCAGTTCATCCATATTGCCTGTAAGTGATGCACATTCTAAGTCCTTAGGGTTTGATGTGTTAGTCACTAATCCCTTGGAGCATAGCATGGTTGTTAGTAGGGTATACCGGGATTGTTCTATAGTGGCGCATGGTGAGGAGTTCTTAGGTGATTTGAATGAGATGTCGCTTAGGGATTATGATCTTATTTTGGGGATGGATTGCCTATCTAGACATCAATATATAGTGGATTGTCAACAGAAGCGAGTCACTCTGAGATCACAAGATGAGAAGGAAGTTGTGCTGTTAAGTGAGTAGAGCTACTTTCATTTCAGCTATTTCAGCTAAGAGGATGATTCAAAAGGGGTGTGAAGCTTACTTAGCACATGTATTGGATATAAAGATAGTGGGGCCTAAACTTAAAAGTATACCTACGGTTGCAGAGTTTCCTGATATGTTTCCAGATGAGTTACCATGGCTATCTCCTATGAGAGAGGTAGAGTTTGATATTAATGTGATGCCTGATACTACCCCCATCTCTATTACACCCTATCAGATGGCACTAACAGAATTGAAGGTGCAATTGTAAGAGTTGCTAAATAAAAGGTTTATTCACCCTAGTGTGTCACCATGGGGAGCACCAGTGTTATTTGTTAAGAAGAAGGATGGCACCTTGTAGTTATGCATTGACTACCACTAATTGAATAAAGTGACCATTAAGATTAAGAACCCATTGCCTCGCATTGATGATCTTTTTGATCAATTGAAGGGGGCAATTATATTCTCTCAAATTTATTTGAGATTGGGCCACCACCAGTTGAGAGTTAAAGAGTGAGATGTACCTAAGACTGCTTTCACATGAAGTACAAAGATTATGAGTTTTTTGTGATGCCTTTTGGACTGACAAATACACCAGCAAATTTTATGGATTTGATGAACCAGGTCTTCAAGCCATACTTGGATCAATTTGAGGTGGTGTTTATTGATGATATTCTTATTTACTCACGTAACAAGGATGATCATGATAGGCATATGTGGATTTTACTGCAAACCTTGAGAAAAAAATAGTTGTATGCAAAGTTGTGTGAATTTCGATTAGATCAAGTTGCTCTCCTCGGACAAGTGGTTTCAGCAAATAGCATTAGAGTTGATCCAAGTAAAATAGAGGCAATGACAGAAGTCAGAAGTTTCTTAGGTTTGGCAAGTTATTATCGCTAGTTTATGAAGGGATTTTTTATGGTAGTTATGCCACTTACCAAACTAATTTGGAAAGATGTAAAATTTGTATGGATGGATCACTGTCAGGCAACTTTTGAGTAGTTAAAAGAGATGTTGACTCATGCTCCGATACTTACCTTACCTACAGAAGGTAAACCATATGTGATTTATATTGATGCTTCACATATGCAGGAGGGTAGAGTTATTGCATATGCTTCCAGACAACTAAAATCTCATGAGTTAAACTATCCTACTCATGATCTAGAGTTGGTGGCCATAGTGTTTGCATTGAAGACTTGGCAGCATTATTTGTATGGAGAGAAAGGTTTCATCCACATAGATCACAAGAGTTTGAAATATTTAGGTGTTTAGGAAGAGTTGAATCTTCGATAGAGATGGTGGTTGGATTGATTAAAGATTATGATTGTTTGATTGAATGATTACCACCCGAGCAAAGTGAATGTTATTGTAGATGTTTTGAGTCGGAAGTCAATGCTCTTGTTGCTTATTGAGTTGAGAGCTTTGCATGCTAGCTTGGAGATATATGATGATGGTGCTCTTATGGCTCAGCTATAAGTTAATAAATTACTGGTTGATTAGATTAAAGAAGCATAGAATGCATATTTAAAACTTCATATGATTATAGAGGAGGGCCATAGAGGGGAGAGTAGAGATTTCCAAGTTAAAGGTAATGGTAGTCTATGGTATCGAGATAGGTTGTGTGTTCATGTTAAGTTGAAAAGGAATATTTTAGAGGAATCACATCAAGCTTCTTATGCTATGCATCACTGAAGTACCAAAATATATCAGGATTTGAAAAGACATTATTGGTGGATGGGTATAAATGGGGACATAGCTGAATATGTGTCCAAATATCTTAGTTGTCAGTGGGTTAATGGTGAACATCAGGTTCCATCAGGTTTATTGCAACCATTATCAGTTCCCCAGTGGAAGTAGGACTAAGTAACTATAGATTTTGTATTTGGACTATCTTTGACCTAGAGAAAACATGATACAATCTAGGTAATAGTAGGTAGAATGACAAAGACAACTCACCTTCTTTCGGTCGGGATGGACTATTCTCTTGATAAGCTGGTTGAGTTATATGTGAATGAGATTATAAGATTACATGGCATCCCAGTTTCCTTGGTATTTGACAGAGATCCACGATTTACATTAAGGTTTTGGAAGAGTTTGTAAGATGCCTTGGGTACTCAGTTATATTTTGGTATTACTTTCTATCCACAGGCAGATGGATAGACAAAGAGAGTGATATAGGTCCTAGAAGATATTTGAGGAGCTATGTCATTGAGTTTACTGGTAGTTGGAATAGATATTTACCCTTAGTTGAATTTGGCTACAATAACAGTTATCAGTACAGCATTTGAATGACACCTTATAAGGCTTTTGATGGTAGGAAGTATAGGACACCTTTTTGTTAGGATGAAGTTGGTGAAGGAAAGTTGGTATGTCCTGATTTGATCAAAGAAATAAAAGAGAAAGTTAAGATAATTCAGGATCAGTTGAAAGCAACTATAGACCGACAGAAGTCCTATTCAGATTTAAAGCGAAAAGGCATAGAAAATCTTATGGAAGTGTTATTGAAGGTGTCACGATGGAAGAAAATCTTGAGGTTTGGTTAGAAGGGTAAGTTGAGTCCTCGGTTTATTGGATCGTATGAGATCTTTAAGAGAGTTAGATCAGTTGCATATAGACCGGCTTTTCCATCAGAATTGGAGAAGATTCATAATGTCTTTCATATTTCTATGCTTTGAAGGTACATATCGGATCCACCATATGTATTATCAGTTGAATCCATAGAAGTGAATCTGGATCTGACTTATGAAGAAGAACTAGTGGCAATTTTGCCATGTGAAGTGAAAGAGTTAAGGAACAAGAAAGTATCTTAGGTTAAAGTCCTATGGAGGAACCATTCTACCGAAAAGGCTACATGAGAGAACGAAGAAGTTATTCGAAGCCAGTATCCACAATTCTTCCAGAGTTAAGTATCAAGTAATTTTGAGGGAAAAATTCTTTAAAGGGGAGAGAGTTGTAATGCATGTGTTTCTATTAACATATAATTAAATAAATAATAAGGAAGGGTTAATTAATTGGTTGGAAGAAGAATATGATTAATATATACTTAGTGTATATATGAAATATACCTACAATATAAATTTCACTAAAAATACAAAAACTAGGTAAAAGTTGAAAAGTAAAAAGTAAAAAGGTTAAAAAGTTAAAAAAATTAAAATTAAAATAATTTTGACTGGAAGAGGAAAAATATGAAATATAATTATTAATTAATTATTTAATTAATATATATTTGGATAGAAAAGAAGAAAAGAAATTAAAAAGTCAAATTTTATTTTTCCATCTTCTTCTTCTTTCCCTAAGGAGGTTGAATTCTCCATTGAAGGCAAGGGGAGTTTTCTCTTCTTCAACACATCAAATACTAAAAAAGAATTCAATCAAATTAGGGAGATTTTTAAGAATTCATAAGAAGTAGGTAAGCTTTCTTTGAATTTAAGAAGTTTTTCTTGAAATTTAAGGATATGTGATTTTTTCTAGTTTTGAAGGAGGGTTCAATAATTGCAAATATGGTTTGTTTTGAAGTTATTTTGAAGTATACATAATGATTTTAAGGTTAGTTATTGGAAATGAATGGGTTTAATTTTAGTTTAGATGAAGTAGGGTTGAAATTAGGGTTTTTGATGAAATTTGGGTAGAATTGATGTAATTGGTGTTTAAATGATTAAAATGGGTTAGAGTGAGTTACTAATGTTATATTTGCACTTATATCTTTGGTTTAGAATTGAGTAAGGTGAACTTGCATATTTAAAGAGAAGAAAGGCATTTGGTGAAGTTGGAGTTAGAGAGCGAAGTGAGCTTGGATTTTAGCATATTTAAGGTTAGTACATACTTTGTTTATGTAACATCCAAAATTTTTTAAAAAATAAATAAAATTAATTAAAATTAATTAAATAAATAATTTAAATAGAAAATTGAAGGATTTTAAGTGAAAAAGTAAAGAGTATATGTGAAATCTATATTAAATATACATGACATATATAAAAGTCAACTCTTTAATAGAAAAGTCAAATGGCAAATGGCAAAATGGTAATTATACTTTGTAAAATTAAAATTATTTAAATAAATTATTTTTGGATGAAAGAAGTAAATTAAGATTTTTTAAATAAATAAATAATTAATTAATTAATTAAAAATATAAATAAAATAATATATATGGTCATATTTTTTATAGTGGAAAGAGAGAGAATTAAAAGTCTTCAACATCTTCTTCTTCTTCCTCTAGGAGGCCGAACCTCCATTATTGTCCAAGAGAGATTTTTTCATTTTCCAAGCTTCATCAATTGAAGGAATTAACAAGATTTTAGTGAGATTTAAGTGATTTTCTCCATAAATATTAAGTTTTCTATCTTATTCTTTGGATTTCCATGAAGTTATAAATATGTTGAATTTGGTTTTATGTAGTAGCATGATTTAATGGCTTGAATGATTTTGTATGAAGTTATTTTGATTAGTTATTAAAGATTTTTAAGTTTGATTGAAGAAATGAGTAAGTCTGGATTGAGTTTGGTGGAAGAACATGATTTAAGGTTATGAAAAATTTAGACTTTTGGAATTGTGTGTTTTAATTATGCAAATTGATTCCAAATATGTTGTTTTGATGCATAAACAAGGATTTTAAAGTCAAATGATGGATTTAACCAAGTTTGATCAGAGATTGGATAAGGTAGTATTGAATTTAGGGTTTTGGAAGAGAATTTTCAAAGTATGATCGGTTGTTTAATTTTAATATTTAAATCATGTTATTTTAACGATATAAGTGATGAAAATAAGCTTGGATTAATAATTAGAATGAGTTGGAATGAAGAACCTTAATTGATGAAGGTTATGGCATTTTAGAGTTTTGTATAAAGAGAATGTATTTATGTAATGTGATTGATTAAAGCATGTTGTAATATATTTTTAATGATATAAATAAACTTAAAACACCAATGTAAATGGATTAAAATGGATTTTCAATGTTAAAGTAAGGTTAAGCATAATTTAGGGATATTTGTGGGAGTGATATTTAATTAGAATTGTATGTATGTAATGCCTTAAAATGTGATTTTAAATGTTGATATTTATTCACATTTTTAATAGGCATTAAGAGGAAGTAAATTTCCCAACCCTAATGTTGAAGGGCAAGTTGGAAGTGAAGGTTGAAGGGTGACTTTTAGCTTGTATTTGAGTACTTTTTGAGGTATGTACAAACTTGTGATAAAATTAGATATGTTTGCATTAAAGTTGGTCTAACATATTTTGGATGAAAAATATGTTAAACTACTTGATAGCTTGAACATTCATGAACATTGTATTATATTATGTGACTTGTTATTTACGTAATATGTGCATTATAAAAAGCCATTATTAATGACTAAATTGAATAAATTGTGATTTATATACATTATGTGAGAATGATACAAAAATATTTGGGTAATGTGTTTTTAATGTGAAATGACATGCATCTGTGATGAAATGATGAGATATGATGAATTAAAATGAGTTGACATTGATATGAATGAGAAAAATGAGAAAATGAGGCAATGAGATGAGAAAAATGAGAAATTGAGACAATGTGATAAGAAAAGTTGATTATGGAAAATATGCATATTTGTGTGCCTAGTATGTTATTCAATTTTTCAGAGTTATGTATTTGGTGGCATGCCTATAAGGTTATCCTTATTATTTTCCTTCGGAGCTAGATGCTATGCGTCACTGATATGTGATTTATCTTCGGGGCTAGACGCTAGGCGTCACTGATATATATTTTGCCTTCAGCCTAAATGCTGGTCATCACTATAATTTGTCTTCGAGGCTAGCACCGAGTAGCAATATGGAAAAAAATAGTAACTAAGGGTTTTGAAAGATATATTAGTTTGTTTGGGCCTATGTTTGTGTATGTATTACTATGAATTATAAAATGATTAAAGATTATGTTTTAAATGGAATTGTATACCACATTGTGAAATAATATTTAAAAGCATTATGCATTGGCATTATATTAAAGTTTTGTTATTACCAAAGTTTGTACCGCTAGGCTTTAGCTTAGCAATTGTAATTTATTGCGTAGGTGACAGGGGTGATCTGATAGATTAGGAGAGTTCTGCTAGACCTGGTCGGGTCTAGACTTGAAGTTGATTGAGTTAATTTTGCCGCTTCCTGATCAGTGACAGTTGCCATCATGTATATATTTTATATTATAGTACATTTTGTTATTTTATATATTAAGTTTATATTTTTGGAGTATATATTGTAAATTATAAAGAATATTTTGGACAAATTGTATAACGTGGGTTGTGTATATGTGTTTTGATATATATATATATGTACATGTTTAAATATTTTGAGGAAATATGGAGGTATTGAGAAATATTGGGGAGCTGTTAATTTATTTTTATTGGGAGTGCATTTTTATACATGTTGAGTAATTATTGAATTTTTGGAATGTCCTATTTAAAGACAAAACTTTGAAAAATTTTTCCAGAGATTTTTATATCAAATGCTTATTTTGGAATCTATAATTAATAAAGAATATTTTATCTACTATTTTTATATTTTATCTACTATTTAAGATTATATTTTGGGACTTTAAATTAGAAAGGTAATTTTTTTTTATTAAATTAGGTTGTGGTATTCTTATATGTTATATGTGTATTTTACATATACTGTGTATATATATCATACATATATAGGGTATAAGGGTTTAATTACATATACTGTGTATATCTTATATGTTACATGTATTTTAATTGCATTTGGTTTGACCTAGCACATTGTGATTTATGAATGTGCTAAGCTACTTTGAAATTGGTTTTGATATGTAATATGCATTGTTTTTGTGTAATGCTATATGAATTGTATAAAATGTAAAATGTTAAGCCATTGTAGAATGGCTAGCTATATTGATGTGTGTTAGTTGTGAAAAATGTGGAATAAGCTTAAGAAATATGGGAAAAGATGTCACATTGTAAATGTGACTAAAATTATAAGAAATGTGATTAGTTATGTTGAAATGAGGAAATTATACATGATTATGGAAAATGAAATGTAAATGGATAGAATGTGATACATGTTAGCCTTATATAGTATTTTTTTTCAGAGAATTGTATTTGGTATTGTCGATTTAGCATGCCATTGCTATGAGATGTTGATTATATTTGCCTACGAGGCTAGACACACTGGTGTCGATTGGTGATATACCTACGACCAATATAATAAGACTCTCAGATCCACGGTGTCGATAGGGGACATGCCTTCGGCTGGTTTTACATGACACTTAGAGTCCCGCTATTGCGATAGACCAACAATAATATTTTTGAAACTTAAATATTATATAAAGACTTTTGGGCCCATTGTATGTATTTGTGAGATCTTGATGTTTCCTATGAGTAATGTATGCATTATGCATAGTACATTGTCTTAGAGGAAAAACATGGTGCATTACTTTAAAAATTACTTTTGTTATCGAAGTATGTACCGCTAAGTTATTAGCTTAGCGCGATTTGATTTCATTGTACAGGTAACAGGATAGAGGCAAAGAGCCCTACTAGATCGGACCAGGTCTAGGTGTTTGGAATAGTACTTGAAGTTTGATATTTTGCCACAAGAATAGAGCATGCTTGCATATCATGTAAATATTTATTTTTGTTGAACTTATTATGTTTATATACATTATGTTATTATGTAAAAATGTTATAAATATTTTAATTATATATATATATATGAGATGTAGAATTATTTTGGAGAAATATTGGAGATTTGGAATTTATATTATTGTTTGGAGTGTGGTTTTTCATAGATTGTGATTGTTTGATTTTGGAGAACGTCCAATTTATAAAAAAAATTCTTCAGAGACTTTCTTATAAAATTTACTAAAGTATTAAACTTATAAACATAAATTTTCTTATAATTAGTAGTAATGTACATGTTATTATTATTTCTTTTTAATATTGTACAATAATATTTTTTATATTTTATATTTTATATTATATATATATGAAATCGAATACAATAGTATTACACTAATCTTGCATATGCGACCTACCCTTTTGACTTTCCTCACCGCTCCGAGATGAATAAAAGGGAGATGTGTCAATTAAAAGTGAAGAAAGAAAAGGTGTGAAAAGGAATGAGTTGAAAAAAAAAATATTATACTGATATAGTACTTTAGCATTGAACGACAAAACCACAACACGAAAGTCATGTGAGCCAATCACGTGGAAGTCCTATAAGCCAATGGCACGGAAGCTCAAGACTTTCACACGAATACTTCAAAGACCTTCTGCATAGAAGGATGGAACACCGTGCAAAGCTCCTGTGACAGTAAGCAAAAAATCGCGTGCCAGTCATTAAAATTTAAAATTCTTCTAAGTTTTTCAAAGTTTTTTTTTTATGTGCTCGTATAGTATTCGAAGCTTCATACTGACTAATTCGTACTCAATCCACGTCCTCACCTAATAATGATAGGTGAGTCTCTAAGCAAAAATAGCTGAATACAAATGACTACGAGCTCGAGATTTGAACTCACGATCTGCTTAATAAAACTAATGAAAGATGATTAATGAAAGGTGATTAATGAAACTAATTTTTCACTTTCAAGATTAATTAATTTACACCACTCCTTTCAACTGATATAAGTACTCCATACGAACTTGGCTTTTGGAAGTTGTAAATAATAGTAGAAAAACACAATAAAGGTCTCTAAGATTTCCATAAAGAAAAAACAACACAATTGCTTCACTTTGAATGTCGTCTGAATTCTCTCCCTTAGTTTCATCTATCTTCTCTATCTTCCTAAGACATTTTTAGAGTTTTTTTTATCAGGAGAAGAATAATAAGAGGAAGAGTAAAAATTAGAGCACTATCCCTTGCGCTTTTTTTTAACAAAATGCGAAAGTAATGGGTATTACTTCCGTGCCAAAATGATCGATACATTAGCATTAGGTTACGTGACCCCAACTGGTAATATGATAGAATTAATTAAGTATAAATTTGATATGCGATTTATCAAAATTAAAAGTTTGTCGTATAAATGTAAAAATAATAATAATAATAATTATTATTTTTTATCTTGGCCTTTATCTTATTTGTATTTTAGAGAAAAAAAACTCATACAGAACCCTCTGCATTTCTCTAGACTTGTGTTCTCTCCGTCACTCCCTCGCCATTGGGTTCGTACTAGTATACACTCCTCCAGGATCCTCAACCAATCTTCAAACTCTCAATTCAAACTTTCAGTTAGGGTTTTATCTTTGACTCTGCAATACGAATGGAGGCACTGGCAGTCTCCCAGCCCAGATCCTCCAAGACTGAGTCCTACGTTGATAATAAACGCAAGGAGGATATCCGCCACGCGAACATCGTGGCGGCTCGAGCTGTGGCCGACGCTATTAGAACCAGTCTAGGTCCTAAAGGAATGGACAAGATGATTCGACTGTGAGTGGCGAGGTCATTATCACCAATGCTGGCGCTACCATTCTCAACAAAATGGAGGTCCTTCAGCCTACTGCCAAAATGCTTGTCGAGTTATCAAAGTCGCAGGACGCCGCCGCTGGGGATGGTACCACTACCGTGGTTGTTATTGCTGGTGCACTATTGAAACAGTGTCTCTCGCTCCTATACAGTGGAATCCACCCCACGGTAATCTCTGATTCTCTCTATAAAGCTTGTATTAAAGGTGTGGATATATTAACTTCCATGGCTGTCCCTGTTGAATTATCGGACCGTGAATCCTTAATTAAATCTGCAAGCACTGCTTTAAATAGCAAAGTAGTGAGTCAATATTCGACGCTTCTGGCTCCATTGGCAGTTGATGCGGTTCTCTCTGTTGTTGACCCTGCCAAGCCAGATTTGGTGGACCTGAGGGATATCAAGATAGTGAAGAAGCTAGGCGGGACTGTGGATGATACCGAAATGGTTAAGGGTTTAGTTTTCGACAAGAAAGTTAGTCATGCAGCAGGTGGGCCAACAAGGGTTGAGAATGCAAAGATTGCAGTGATTCAGTTTCATATTTCACCTCCTAAGGCTGATATAGAGCAGAGCATTGTGGTTTCTGATTACGCACAAATGGACAGGATTTTGAAGGAAGAGAGAAATTACATTTTGGGAATGATAAAAAAGATTAAGGCAACTGGATGCAATGTTTTGCTAATCCAAAAGATTATCTTGAGAGATGCAGTGACAGATTTGTCCCTGCATTATTTGGCAAAAGCCAAGATGTTGTGGAACAACCAGCACACCGCAAGGATGAGCAATGCCTAGGACGTGAGGACCAAGTTGAGGAGATCATCAATCCAATTATTCTGCCATAAGGTCCTATAACTAGATCGCGAGCCAAAAAGATTCAGTAAGCACTAATTTGCCATTTGCAAGATTTGGTGAATTTGGCTAACTATGGTTTGCAAGGAATTACAAGCTTGGAGACAAGACCAAAGGAAGTCAATTACAACTTGCTACAAGTTGTAATTCACGAATGAGGCTTGTATTAAGGCCCACTAGTTATGTATTAAGGCCCACTAGTTATGCTCATTTAAAAAGTAAGGGCCCTATTTGTTTGGTATTAAATTAGGACTTTGATTACTTTATTATTTCTTATATTTTGATTAGAAAGCCAAATGCTACTTAATAACCCTAATTAGGGTTTAGCTATTTATATCTCATTTAGGGTTGTAAGAGATCAGTTTTGAAGTTTTGGACGATTTTATAACCAAAAGCCGAATTAGCTTTTATCTTTGTGTTCTTGCTTGAATACATGCTTCAGAAACATTCAAGTAGTTTGATCAACTTTCTTGTGGAGTGTTTCGAATCTGGGATTTAGGAACTGACTTGTTTTGAAATCTTGGATCTTTGATCAATTCAAGGTAATCTGAAATCTAACCTAATCCTTGGGGGTTGTACCGAATTCGACTAGGGGTTTTCAAGTTAATGTTGTGGGGGTTTGAAATCAAGGGGTTCTCAGGCTTATTCTTGGAGGTTCCGTATCATTTGTATCAGAGCCTACGCTCTAGATCAGGTTTTATCCCTTCTAATTTGTTTTCGTTTCTTCTTTTGTTATTTGCATTTTTGTTGCTTTGTTTCAATTGTTCAATTCGTTCTCTTGTTTTCCTTGTTCCTCTGAATTGTTTTCTTTGTGGGTTATTTTCGTTTTCGCTTTCTTCACCTGCTATTTGCGTTTTTGTTTCCTTTGTGGGTTACTTTCATTTTCATTTCTTCTCTTGTTAGTTTCATTTTGTTTCTTTGTTATTGATCCTTGAATCGTTTTCGTTTTTCTTTCAAAGTCAAAAATTCAAAAAAAAAATTTCCCGTTAGGGTTCTAATTTAGTTTTCGTTTTGTGTTTGGAGACTTATTTCAATTTCGAATTCAGTTTGCCTTTTTAGTCCAAATCATTTTTCTTATTCTGAAATTGGGTTGGTTGATTTGTTCCGAATTGGTTTGTTCTATCTATTTTGAATTGGATTTGTTCTATTGTGGATTTCCGAATTAGGAATTTAAGTTGCTTTGTTCAAATTTGAAATTGTGTTCTTGATTGTTGATTCGAAATTTGTTGATTCGAAAGTGTTCTAAATCCGAATCTTATTCTTGTTAATCATTCTGATTCTGTTTTGAATTTCCAAGAAAGTGTTTCAAACAAGTTTCAAAAGGAAAGCTGAATTGGTCTAAAGGAAGTCTTGATTATTTATTATGTTCCAATTTCGAGTTTCAAAAGGAAGTCCTCTAAATTGATCTTGTTCTTGTTACCTGATTGAAAAAAAAAAATTTGTGTGGTGTGTGAATTAGGGTTGCCCATCTTGAGATAGTGAGAGGGAGAAAAAAAAAGAGTATAAAATCACTTCAAGAAAAATTTTTCTTTTTTCTTGTTATTTAGGTGCTAAGGGTCGAATCTAGGTGGGTTAGATGTAACTGAATTTTTTCCTCACGAAATTTTAGATTTTGGGATACTACACACGGAAGGCTATTTGAGTTGTTTCATAAAGTGTGATTCACTTAAGAACGTAAAAGATATCAGCTTGAGAAGTGTGAGCTGAACCGTGAGTGATTTCATATATTGAGTGAAACACGAGAGACCAACCTTCATCTATTGAGTGTAAACACGTGAGGGAGTGTTGTGAGGTCTTTTATTTGTTTTGTGCTAACCTTTTATTGCAGGGAAAATGTCTGGCCAAGATGACAGTGACAGGGGTGTTCAGATTGATCCAGCTCGATTGTGTGAGGCGCATCAAGCTGAATTTACACGTTTATACCGCACTATGGAGAACATAACAGAAACATTGGAGCGCATGGATTTGAGGTTGCAGAGTGTTGAAAGAGCCACACCGGAGCACTTTGAGAGGCAAAGAGGTGGCAGAAATCGAATGCAACAGCCTAAACATTTGGAAGATGAAAATGAGCTTGAGGAGGATAATGCAAGTCTGGTTGGAGGAGCTCTACATAGAGGTGGAGGTAGAGGAGGACGTGGTGCTGGTAGAGGTAGAGGAAGGATGAATAATAATCCTTTCTATGGTAGAAATCATGGTGATGATGAAGTCGTTGATAGGAGCTTGGGAAGCATCAAGCTGAAAATTCCTAATTTTCGTGGTAAATCAGATCCAGAAGCTTATTTGCAATGGGAGAAGCAGGTTGACCTCATATTTGATTGCCATCGATGTACTGAGGAAAAGAAGGTCAAGCTTATTACAATTTACAGATTATGCTATAGCTTGGTGGGATCAGTTAGTGACTAGTAGAAGAAGGAATTTGGAGTATCCTATTGAGACTTGGGCTGATCTTAAATAAGTCATGAGGAAGAGGTTTGTACCTAGACATTTCCATAGGGAAATCATGCAGAGACTTCAGGTTCTCAAGCAAGGAAGTAAAAGTGTTATGACTACTACAAAGAGATGGAGATGTTGATGACTAGAGCTAACCTAGATGAGGATGTAGAGGCTACTATGGCACATTTCTTGGCTGGTTTGAATTCTGATATTGCTGACCAGGTTGATTTGCAGCCTTATGTGGAGTTAGAAGAGATGGTGCATATTGCCATCAAGGTGGAAAAATAACTCCAAGGAAGATGACCATCAAGGTATTATTCAAAACCTGTTTCTAATTCTTTTTCTCCTTGGAATAGGGAAGGAAGGCATGATTACAAGGAAAGAAACAAGGCTGGTCAAGATAGTGGGAAAGTGAAGGCCGAATCAAGTTCTAAAGACAAGTCCAAAGTTGAAGAGCCTAAGCTGCGAAATCGAGATATTAAGTGTTGGAAGTGCCAAGGTGTGGGACATATCAGCAAAGAATGTCCAAACAAGAGAGTTATGACCATGAGAAATGGTGAGATAGTGACTGATGAAGAGGAAGACGACAATGAGAGTGATGATGGTGAGATGCCAGCATTGGAAAGTTGTAGTGATGGGAGCATTGAAGAACCAATTAAGGGTGACTTGCTGGTTACTAGGCGTGTTCTTAATATGCAATTGAAGGAGGAAAACCATGAAGAACAACGAGACAACTTGTTCCATACAAGGTGTCACGTTCAAGGCAAGGCTTGTAGTATGATTGTGGATGGTGGAAGCTGTACCAATGTGGTAAGTACATTTTTGGTTGATCGATTGGGGCTGCCTATGAAACTTCACCCACATCCTTACAAACTTCAGTGGCTGAATGATTGTGGAGAGGTTAAGGTAAATCGACAATCTATCATTTCTTTTTCCATTGGTAAGTATCATGATGAGGTGTTGTGTGATGTGGTGCCAATGCATGCTGGAGAGATTCTACTTGGACGTCCATGGCAGTATGATAGGCGAGCTAAGCATGATGGATATCTCAATCGGTATTCATTCACTAAGGATGGATGAAAGACAATTCTGACACCACTTTCTCCAAAAGAAGTGTATGAAGACCAATGTAAAATGGAAAGAATGAGACTTGAATTTGAAAAGAAAGAAAGAGAGAGTGACAAAAAAATGAGTGACAAAAAAATGAGTGAAAAAAAATCAGATTGCAAATGAAAAGAAAGAGAGAAAAGAAAAATCAAAACAAATTCAGTTTGAGAAAAATAGAGAAGGAGAGAAGAATGTGAGTTTGTTAGCTAGTACAAGTGAGGTTAAACATGCTTTTTACACCAAACAGCCTATGTTTGTGCTTTTGTGCAAAGAGGCTCGTTTAGATACTACTGTTTCTAACCAATCTTTGCCTAGTGTGTTTGTTGATCTTTTGCAGGAATATGCAGATTTGTTTCCCGAAGAAATGCTTGATGAATTGCCACCAATCAGAGGCATAGAGCATCAAATTGATTTCATTCCTGAAGCTTCCATTCCCAATAGGCCAGCGTATCGAGCTAATCCTTTTGAGACAAAGGAGATACAAAAGCAAGTGGAGGAATTGCTAGCTAAGGGATATGTGAGGGAAAGCTTGAGTCCTTGTTCAGTTCCTGTTATTCTTGTGCCATAGAAGGATGGGACATGGAGGATGTGCATGGATTGCAGAGCCATCAATAAAATCACTGTAAAGTATCATCATCCTATTCCTAGACTAGATGATATGCTTGATGAGTTACATGGTTCTTGTTTGTTCACCAAAATTGATTTGAAATCTGGTTATTATCAAATTAGAATGAGTGTGGGTGATGAGTGGAAAACAACATTTAAGACTAAATATGGGCTGTATGAGTGGTTGGTTATGCCGTTTGGTCTTACTAATGCACCTACCACATTCATACGTTTGATGAATCATGTGTTGCGTGAGCACTTGGGTAAATTTGTTGTTGTTTACTTTGATGATATTCTTGTTTACTCTAAGTGTTTGGATGATCATGTCATGCATGTGCGTCTTGTGTTAGACATTCTTAGGCGTGAGAAGTTATATGCTAACCTTAAGAAGTGTAGTTTTTGCATGGATAAGGTTCATTTTCTTGGTTTTGTGGTGTCTAGTCAAGGTATTGAGGTTGATGAGGAAAAGGTAAAGGCTATTAGGGACTGGCCGAAACCTAAGAATGCTAGTGAGGTGAGGAGTTTTCATGGACTTGCTGGTTTTTATAGGAGATTCATTAGAAATTTCAGTACTATAGCTGCACCTTTGAATGAGTTAGTTAAGAAAAATGTCGGATTTGTTTGGGGAGATGCACAAGAACATGCATTTAATGAACTTAAGGATAAATTGTGTAATGCACCCTTGCTTGCTTTGCCTAATTTTGATAAGACTTTTGAGATTGAATGTGATGCAAGTGGCATAGGAATTGGAGCTGTTTTGATACAAGATCAAAGGCCATTGATGTACTTTAGTGAAAAGCTAAGTGGAGCGACTTTGAAGTATCCGACATATGATAAGGAGTTATATGCATTGTTTTGAGCTTTGGATACATGGCAGCATTATTTGTGGTCAAAAGAGTTTGTGATACATACTGACCATGAGAGTTTAAAGCATTTGAAGGGTCAAGATAAGCTGAATCGTAGGCATGCCAAATGGGTGGAGTTCATAGAAACATTCCCATATGTGATTAAATACAAGCGAGGTAAGGAGAATGTAGTGGCTGATGCGTTGTCGCGAAGGTATGTTTTACTTAATTCTCTTAGTGCTAGATTGTTGGGTTTTGAGCATATTAAGGGATTATATGTTAGTGATGTGGATTTTGGTGACATATATAATTCGTGTGGTGATGTGGCTGTTTTGAAAGACTTTCATTTGTTTGATGGTTTTTTGTTCAAGAAAAGTAGATTGTGTATTCCTAAGTGTTCCATGAGAGAGTTGTTAGTTAAGGAAGCCCATGGAGGAGGCTTGATGGGTCATTTTGGGGTAAGTAAGACCTATGATGTGTTGATAGAACATTTTTATTGGCCTGGTATGAAACATGATGTGCATAAAGTTTGTGAGCATTGCATAACATGTAGAGAAGCTAAGTCTAGGTTGAAACCGCATGGTTTGTACACGCCATTACCTGTTCCTAATGGACCTTGGACTGATTTGTCTATGGATTTTGTGCTTGGTTTGCCTAAAACTAGGAGAGGTCATGATAGTATATTTGTTGTGGTTGATAGATTTAGTAAAATGGCTCATTTTATACCATGTCATAAAACTGATGATGCAAAATTGATTGTTGATTTGTTCTTTAAAGAGGTTGTGCGTTTACATGGCATACCCAAAAACATTGTTAGTGATCGAGATGTTAAGTTTTTGAGTCATTTTTGGCGTGTTTTGTGGGGAAAGTTGGGAACTAAGTTGCTGTTTTCCACTACTTGCCATCCTCAAACCGATGGTAAAACTGAGGTTGTGAATCGAACATTGATTACTTTGCTTAGGGCAGTAATAGAAAAGAATATTAGGATGTGGGAGGATTGTTTACCATTTGTTGAGTTTGCTTACAATAGGGCTGTTCATAGCACTACTAACTGTTCTCCATTTGAAATTGTTTATGGTTTTAATCCGCTTACTCCTTTAGATATTTTGCCATTGCCATCTAACGATTTTGTGAGTGTTGATGCTAGTTCAAAGGCAGATTTCGTGAGGAAGTTACATAAGCAGGTTAAGGAAAGGATTGAAAAACAAAATGCCAAAGTAGCTTCTAGAGTGAATAAAGGAAGAAAGCCAATGTTTTTTTAGTCTGGTGATTGGGTTTGGGTACATTTTCGCAAAGAAAGGTTCCCACAGCAACGCAAGTCTAAGTTAAATCCACGAGGAGATGGTCCTTTTCAAATACTTGAAAGGATTAATGATAATGCATATAAAGTGGATTTGCCAGGTGAGTATAATGTGAGTGCTTCGTTTAATGTTGCTGATTTAAGTCCTTTTGATGTAGGTGATGCTTTTGATTCGAGGACGAATCCTTTTGAGGAGAGGGGAAATGTTGTGGAACAACCAGCACACCGCAAGGATGAGCAAGGCCTAGGACGTGAGGACCAAGTTGAGGAGATCATCAATCCAATTATTCTTCCACAAGGTCCTATAACTAGATCGCGAGCCAAAAAGATTCAGCAAGCACTAATTTGCCATTTGCAAGATTTGGTGAATTTGGCTAACTATGGTTTGCAAAGAATTACAAGCTTGGAGACAAGACCAAAGGAAGTCAATTACAACTTGCTACAAGTTGTAATTCACGAATGAGGCTTGTATTAAGGCCCACTAGTTATGCTCATTTAAAAAGTAAGGGCCCTGTTTGTTTGGTATTAAATTAGGACTTTGATTACTTTATTATTTCTTATATTTTGATTAGAAAGCCAAACGCTACTTAATAACCCTAATTAGGGTTTAGCTATTTATATCTCATTTAGGGTTGTAAGAGATCAGTTTTGAAGTTTTGGACGATTTTATAACCAAAAGCCGAATTAGCTTTTATCTTTGTGTTCTTGCTTGAATACATGCTTCAGAAACATTCAAGTAGTTTGATCAACTTTCTTGTGGAGTGTTTCGAATCTGGGATTTAGGAACTGACTTGTTTCGAAATCTTGGATCTTTGATCAATTCAAGGTAATCTGAAATCTAACCTAATCCTTGGGGGTTGTACCGAATTTGACTAGGGTTTTCAAGTTAATGCTGTGGGGGTTCGAAATCAAGGGGTTGTCAGGCTTATTCTTTGAGGTTTCGTATCACAAGATTTTGGTTGTTAAGGATGTGGAGAGAGATGAGATTGAGTTCATTACTGAGACTTTGAATTGCTTGCCCATTGCAAATATTGAACATTTCAGAGAAGAGAAATTGGGGTATACAGATCTTTTTGAGGAGGTTTCACTTGGAGATAGCAAGATTGTTAAGGTTACTGGGATTAGGAATATGGGAAGAACCGCTACAGTGCTTGTCCTTGGGTCAAATCAGCTGGTTATTGATGAGGCAGACCGGAGCTTGCATGATGCATTATGCGTGGTCAGATGTCTGGTTAATAAACGATTTTTAATAGCTGGAGGTGGGGCTCCGAAGATTGAACTTTCTAGGTAGATTGGGGCATGGGCAAAGGTTCTACATGGCATGGAAGGGTATTGTGTTAGGTTTTTTGCTGAGGCACTTGAGGTGATACCATACACTTTGGCTGAGAATGCAGGGTTGAATCCAATTGCAATTGTTACTGAACTGAGGAATAGGCACGCCCAAGGGGAGATCAATGATGGCATCAATGTCAGAAAGGGACAGATTACAAATATCTTGGAGGAGAATGTGGTACAACCACTACTTGTGAGCACAAGTGCTATAACATTGGCAACTGAGTGCGTGCGGATGATTTTGAAGATTGATGACATTGTTACTGTCAGATAGATTCAGATTGGATAAGAGATCTTTTTGTCTAGCTATGTTTTTTCTTTTTCTTGTTTTTTTGTCCGTGCAAACTGGAAGTTATGTTTCTGCTTACTTTAGTTTTAGAGTTAAGAATTTTGGTGTTTGTTGCATGTGTTGTTTAATCCGTTGCTTCTATTTGTATTTTTCTTTGGGAAGTTTCTGAATTTCTCTTATTCATTTTGATATGACTATTGTTTTGTAACTCATCATTTTTAATTTGAATATGATATGAAGTATCTTGTGGAAAGACAAAATTGAACTATTTTGAATTTTGAATTGAGTTGGGTATGATCTCTTTCACTAGTTCTGTGCAATCATGCCTATCGAAAGAGTTATTACCAAAACACTAATAAATCAATTAATCATTCCAATTTTTAGGAGTAAATCAATTTTAGCCCCCCTAAATTACATTCTGAGAGAATTACCGATCAACCGACTAATAAATCAAATGCATTCTTGTTTTTATTCAACGTTATAGACATAAATGAGTTTGACTTTATAATTAACAGAAAGTAGTAGATTTTTTTTTTTCAAAACATAAAAAATAAGATAAGTGTATAATCAAATAATTAGGTTTGAGGTCGAAAAAGATGAAAAAATCCTTTGCTTCTACTTGGTAATGCAAAAAAAAAAATCATATTTGTTCACTCTGTTCTGACATTAAAAATATTGCTCTTGATTTAATTATATTCAGGTCACTGATTACTTGAATTTTTGGAGCCTATAATGGATACAATCTTAAAATTCATACATACGACTAATTGATACAAATAAAAGAATATGCTATAATTGAGAAAAATACTAGAAGTTTAGGAAAAATACTAAAAGTTCAGCCTTTCTTTAGTAAATTACCTTGTACAAATTGTTTTGAGAACATGGACGGATTTCATATTGATTGCTTTCTGGTCATGCATTTGGCACGATGATAGTTTTGATATGGAGGCAAAACTCGTCGTATCCATGTCTATTGATTGATATTTCCATTGATTATGTTAAAGAAAAAGCTATAATTGATTATTATGCGTCCAACAAAATTTAGCAATTGTGCAATCTATAATATCAATTCAATAGCATATATGTTTAAATTAGTTTTCAAGTCAACTTAACTGTTAATGTGATGCAAAATATAAACTGAATTTGCATCTTTCTTAAAGTCTGAATTTTCCTTGCCTCTTCATGACTGGCATTTTAAAGTTTTAGGAACTTGCTTCGCTCTTAATCGTATTTAAATCATCAATAACTTTAGTATCTGATACATCTCCATCTAGCATGATATTAGGAGTTAGTTATTTTTGTTGTTGTTGCAGTATCTGATGCATACTGTTGGGTGATCTTGAATGTGGACTGATTCTCCGATGGATCCTGTTTTGTTAGTTGTCAGTAGATCTAACTTTCGACTTGAATAATTGAGGGTGCTGCTTTAGCAGTTAACTAAAACAAGTTGAAATGAAACTCTAGGTGACTTCCAAGCTTCCCTTAAGGCATTGTTCTCATTGTCCTGCCTTGTTTTGCCTTAGTTTTGAAAGAGTGGTCAACTCTTACTTTGTTTTACTTTTGCAATACTATTTCTGCTGTAGAATTTAATTCGTTGGTAATGAATGTGCAAATCAGTACATGCAGAACTAAGAATGATAATCAGTGATATATTTGTGATCTGAGTGTGATGCTTGGATAAATTGTGTTTATTTCACCTTAATTCAATTATTTAATGTGTAACACCCCTTCCCAACCTACATGTGTAAGTCGAGTAGAGGCGCCACATTATCCTAATGTTGCTACTAATTTAGTTCGTCAAATTTTAGTTCCGATTTTTACAGAAATTTTGCCATAGTTTCGCCTAGAAATTTGGATCCCAAGTGTCGACAAAATTTGTTTTTCTGATTTTTGAAAACACTTTACACAGACCAATGTGAATACTATCAAATTTAATACACTCCCAATGAATTCACCTTATACCCTCAACTACAAATCTGCAAGAAGAGTTCACACTTCTAATACAACATAAAGTAAAGGTTTATGATTATTACACACTAGTAACATACAATTATAACATAGAAATTCTCTTTTATATTTATTCATATACATGCCACAACTAAGTAACTCATAATGGAACTAAAAGATCTACCCCTGAGATTTGCTGTGGTTTGGTCGTTGCTTCCCCAAGATTTATCTACTGCTTCGAACCTACGAGTCAAGGAAAACTTAACTCGCTGAGCGTTGTCACTCAGTGGGTACTTTACCGATGAAAATATAAGTAAAACATGAAAGCCATTGAAACAAAATGAAATAATTAAATCATAAATCAACCAACCTTAAACCAATGGAAGTTTCTGTACATTCAGTGTAAATATGCTTCCAACAAATGTTAAAACCATAATTCAAACTCATTTTGCATTACGTGGTTTAAAAGAAACAGGACTTTGGCTCAGGCTCTACTGGTATATAGGGAACCATAGCGATAAGGCAGTGACCTTCACCACTGTAACATAGGTGGCCCTCATCACCGATATCATATCACAGGAATGACCCTCACCATCCTGGTTGTAACCAATTCCGCTCTACGGCCTATACCCGTAGGTAACCGCCGGAGCATTCCAATCACAATTTCACAACATCTCCGCTCCACGGCCTATACCCAAAGGTAACCGCCGGGGCATTCCAATCACAATTTCACAACATCTCCGCTCCATGGCCTATACCAGAAGGTAACCGCCGGGGCGTATCAAACACAATAAGTGGCAGTACTGCATAAGTTAGTATAGTGCACCATACCCTTATCTACCACTCCCACTATCCAGTAGAGCAAAAAGGTTAAAATAATTCACTTTAAGTCTCAAACTTCATTTTAGAATGATTCGGGCAATCATTTTAATTCCCATCGCACTTTGCCATTTATGCCGCGCACCACATTCTTTGGTCAAACCGTTATTCTTTTTCACATATTTAACATCCACAATAAACATATCAAACATTTCAAAGCATTCCTCAAAAGATTACAAATTGACCAAATGAATAGTGTTGCAGCGAGAAAAATCGGCAACGCAAAATGACATGACCAAATGAATAGTAAAATCTGGATTTTCGTCAAAATTTCAGTCTACTTCAGTCATGCATTTGACCAAGTAAATGATCTTATTTTTGGCTGAAATTTTACAGAAAACTTATTTCATATGTTGACTAATTGCATGTAAAATTCCGTTGAAAAATTCATTTGTTTGCCACCTCAAACAATTGCCACAAAAAGATCCAGAAAGCTGTCATTTTGGGACCATTTCGGCCCAAACATATGAAATACATAGGATAGTTTATTTTTCTTTTTCAAATCAATATGAAGGCTTCTTTAATGGTAAAGTGAAGATTCAAACACTTCCCTTTGATAACTTTTGCATGTTTAACTCAAATCAAACTAATTAAAGTTCATCAACATCAAAAATTCCATAAAGCAAAGTTTGTAAGAAAAATAAGATTTCTTTTATGGTAAAGCACCAAATCAAAAGTAATTATTCAAAGGTAAAGTACCAAACCTTATTTCTTTAATTCCTCTTAGCTTTTCCTTCTTCTCCTTCCTTAATTCTTTATTTCTCCTTCAATAAATTCAAGATACAACATAAACCTTAGAAATTTAAAATAATAAGTTATTCTCCATTTATTTTCAACCGAAACCCTAATCCAACCTTATTAAACTTTATACATCTTGTTTCTTCCATTTAATCAATTAATCTCATCACTTACTTAAAATTTTTCCAATTCCACATAAAGACTCTAATCTCCAATCTCCCAATAAATATATAAATACCTAAAATTAATACTAAAATTAAAGTCTACTTACTAGAAAACCTTAAAAACTTACCTTAAAAATCAAATTTGGAGAAACTTGGAAGTCCTTTGGTGTTTCCCTTTGTTGGCCGAAATTTGTAAGTGGAAAAAGAGAGAGTTTGTTCTTCATTTCACATATATTTATATACAAAGGAAATGATGATCACCTTATGTGTTGGTTAAACCCTTTAAGACCACTTGTCCACCTTTCTCTTTCTTCATTTATTACACATGCTAAATGGTTACTTTTGATTTGCCAACATTAGATTTTTATAGTTTTCTTTTCCTTTACTTCTTTCCACTTGTCCCTCTTCCCATAGGATATCCTAAAGTTGTCCCGGGTTACCCATACGATCCCGACACGAAACCGGGCCCACATTACGTTCCGGCGATTAATCGGTCATATCTTTTAAACCGTACAGTTTCACAAGTCAAACTACATATAGTTTTGATCCTTTCGACCTCTACTTTCTATTTATAAGGTCTATTTTAGGTTTCCAAGTCATTTTGAAAAATTACCGATAAGCCCTCAACTTTTTACAAAATTCCTTTTAGGTCCTTTCCTTGCTCAGGTTTTCTTTCGGGTCTGTTTCTACTGACGATCGTTTCATATATCACCCCTCGTCATCCTCTACGTACTCATTTTTTTATTTTCTACTTTAAATTCATGTATAACTTTAATTGATAATGACCAAAATGCCCCTAGTCAAAATGTTTTCGTTTTTCTTTAACGGGACATTTCCTAGAAAAATCGTTACACGTCGTTGCGACCCGATTAATCTCTAGAATATTCTTCCGGGGTCGGATATGGGCACTATTAAGAACTTCCGACTCTTAATTTTTAAGTTTACATAGTTACCCCTAATTTTTGAGAAATTTTCACTTAGGTCCTTTTGATATCCCTTCCTGACCTTGCTATCTTTCTTTATTAATATCTTTTTACTCACAACTCCAAATTAAGTAATTCTTATTCCCACTGAAACTAGACATCCGGGGCTACATTTTGTCAAAATTTCAGGTTGATCTGAGTTATATCTAATTTTTGACGGTCCTTTGAAGTCAAGCCTACTATGCTGTCCTGAGGCAGTTTGCACATTGTCTACTAAATCTATCATATCTTATTCTGTACAACTCTAAATTGAGTAATTTAAAGTTATACATCTAGCTAAGACACTAGTAAACAATTAAGTATTCTTTGAGACTCTCTAATTTTGTCATTAACTTGGATGAAATTTGAGCTCAAGTTATAGGTTATGTCTGTTTCTTACCAATCTGGGATTTGGGATGTTACAATTTTATCCCCCTTAATTTAAGCTTTGCCCCGAAGCTTACTCATTCTATATACTTGATGTTCTTTAACTACTGTCTATTGCTTTTGCCACTCTTTCACCTTATTCACTTGATTGCTCTCTGTCATCTCTCTATATTGTTTACGCATTGCCTTATTTTGACACTTATTCATTTACTCGGATTAACTATTTTAAGATTCAACATGTTTTACCTTTTGTATTCTGTTTTCTTCCCATATTTGTTCACTTGCTGTTTATTATTCTACAAGATTATCTAATAGACTATTATGTGGTTCAACATGCTTTGACTTTTGTCACGATTTCTCATTTGAAACATCACTATTACTCTCTTGTATTTCCTTCAACTTTGATTCAGGTTTGTTCTTTCTCATTCCTTCTTGTACGTTTTTCACTTTCTAAGGTATTCATTTCTAAGCTTCCTTCTCTTTGCATTGTGGTTATTCTTTATTTACTTCTTACTGAATTTGTATGTCCTATGTATATTCGTGCAGTGTGGTGGCATTCCTTAAGTATCGACTCATCTGACTTTCCTTGTGTTGTCATATATACATCTCAAATAATAGCTCATGGGTGATCAGTCCATGATACCATTATTCTCGAAGTACTATTTATTTCATTACATGTCTCGCTTCTGTTCAAATAGTTTCTGTATAAGGCCCCATTTTTGTTTGTGCTACAAAGTTAACAGCTGATGATAATCTGTTAGCAAATCACAAATGCAGCTATTCTTCAGTGAAACTATATAGGCTGATGAAAACCTAAGTTTAATATTAGTTGTAATGTTTATCAGTATCTGAAGCATGGGGTTAAACTATAAGCAGGAGTACTATCCTCTCTGTTTTCTCATGTCACTGTGAAATGGTCAGTGGTTTTTGGCTGGAATAGAAGATCGTGAATGATACAATAATGACATCCGGAATTGCTTAATCTTCATGTATGTTTGTGCACCTAACTTTTTGCCATTAATGTATGAAGCTGGTAGAATAGTTAAAACTTGTGTGAACCAGGTATGTTATATTTATTTATGTATTTAATAATTTTTACATATAGAATTAACATGTTGCATTATCTGAGGCCTTAACTCCCATGAACACAATTCATTAAAATTTGTATTGGAATGGACTGCTCCGTATGTTAAGAAGGTGGTTGTGGTGTTGTAACTATGGGGGCTTTGTCAAGGTATGCCATTTTCTTCGTCTTTATTCTCAGCTTCAAGAAGGTTTGTTGTCAAAGATTGTGGCTTCTCTTTAATTGCCAATACTCTTTTCTCTTCTCTTTTACCCCAAAGGACAGAATATAAGCCGATCATTATCAGAATTGCACCAATAATCCTTTAATAGCAAGCAATTCATTAATTAAAATAGTTTTATTAAATTTTCATTCACGGGGTTGAATTGGTACACATACCCTGTAACACCCCTATACCCCATATACGCACACTACACACTACTACATCTGTAATATATGTATACCGGATACAAGAGTGCCACGGTTTATATTAAACAACCAAATCTTTCAATTTAACAACATTATAAGAAAACTTAAAACATTCAAATTATATTATAAAGTACAATAGATAAAACGTTTATTTATTACACAGCAGAAAATGTAGTGGTATTTACATATATAAATACATCAAAATCAATATTTACAAAACATAAAATTTATACATGTTTGGCAGTTCGTCTCTAATCTTTAAGCCCACAATCAACACTTCGGAGTCTAGACTAGACTCTGTCTAGATGAACTCTCCTGTTTTACCCTGTCACCTGCGCGATGAACCACAATCACGCTAAGCCAATGGCTTAGTGGTACAACCCACAATAACAATATGCTTTAATGTAATGCTAATGTCACACATTCATATATAATAAACAATACATAAGAATATCATATTTCAAAACCTTACATTAAATCTTATAATTCATTTATTTCACCATTTATGATTCACATTTAAACAAAGATAAGCATGGGCCCAAAAGAAACTAATATGTCATTCAACTTTCAGAGTTAATGTTTTGGTTCAATTATCACATTTATCATTATCCCAACTAGGCTTCAAGGTTAGGCCCAACTAAACTTCAAGGGGAGCGAAGCATGCTAAGCATCAACCCAACTTGGCTTCAAGAACCAAACCCAACCTAGCTTCAAGGGTTGTAACATCTCAACTAGGCTTCAAAGACTAGATCCAACCAAGCTTCAAGGGGAGTAAAGCATGTTAAACTTCAACCCAACTTGGCTTCAAGGATCAAGCTCAACCCAGCTTCAAGATATTGTTACTATTAGGCATGCCACCAACAACAAAACTCTGAAAAGTGAATAACACATTAGGCACATAATTCTTTCATTATTTCATTATCAATTCCATTCTCATTTCCTCATAATCATCTAGGCAAACATGCCCCAATTATTTCATTTGCATCATTATAGCCAACAACAATGGCTTCACATCTCATCATTAGAGTATACACAACCAATTGCATTGTACATATAATTTGAATGATCATCATATCTTTCACATTATACAATTCATAGCATTAATCAAATGTATCAACAATGTAATAGATTACTTAACACATTTACAACCAAATGTGTTAAGTCCCAATGTCATGTAAATGTATGCAACCATGTAAGTTTGTACTTACCTCAAGAGCAACTCACTCTACACCAAACTCCTCTTCCAAGAATCCTTGGATTAGAGCAACTCAATCTCTTCAAGACCTAATCCAAAAGGGATGATACATGCTCACTTAGAGATACACATGAGATAATAAGGCTAAGAACCAACTAGGGCAAATTCTACACATGACATGCTCAACAACACGGACGTGTACTTGACCATGCCCTAAACTAACAACACAGAAGATTTGACATGCTTAGAACCACGGGCGTGTCACTGAACGTGTAATAAATTCTGTCTCACAGAAACATTGACACGTCCAACAACACGGGCGTGCTCATGGCCGTGTCAATTCTTCACCAACATAGTAGCTATGACACGTTCAATAACACGGGCGTGTTACTGATCGTGTCACCCATCCAGAAAACAGAACCATTGACATGCCTAAAGACTTGGCCGTGCTCATGGGCTTGTCAAGCCAAAAATGCAGATTTCGGCAACATCAACACTACATCCAACAAACCACTTTCTTCCACCATTATCCACTTCAAATAAACTTAACTAAATACACCCATAAACCATAATAACTTGCAAAAACACTAAAACAACTCAATACATACATCAAACCCCAACACAACCATCACATACACACAATTCAAACACAACACTTACTCTTCCAACACCAAACCTAACTCCTTCTCTTCAATCCAACCCCAAAATCAAAATCAATTAAACCCAACACTCTCAAACACACCACAATCAAACATATTCATACCATCAATAATCAACCATAAAACTCAAATACAACTTAAAAGAAACTAAGGAATCAAGTGGAAACTTACCAAAAATGATGAAACTTCTTAGATTTCCAACTTGATCACTTGAAACATCCTTCAATCACGAGCTTGGAAAATCAAAAACTCTCTTCCTCTCTTACTATTGTGATACCCGACCAACAACAATGAAAGAAGAAGAAGAATGAATGGCAAAGTCAACCACTTATTCTCTTTAAACCTCCACCAAGCAATTAAATATTAAAATAATCAAAAATCTCCATCCACTCACTAATTCAATTTTCCATTTAATTAATTTAATTAATTTAAAATAATTAATTAATCTTCTTTGACTTCCATTTCTTTGATATACACTCTTCCCTTACCTCATTTCTCTTTCCATTTAAACATATACATTTAATCCACATATAACAATAAATATTCCAAAACTTTTAAGGTATACTTTGGGATATTACAATTCTCCCCCTCTAAAAAGAAATTTTGTCCTCGAAATTACCTGATCTCAAGTTTGAAACAGCTGGGGATACTGATCTCGCATCGCTTGCTCACTCTCCCAAGTTGCCTCTTCTCTACCATGATCTTCCAAAGAACCTTCACAATTGGCACTTTCTTATTTCTTAACTCTTTCACTTTATGTGCCAAAATAGCAACTGGTTCTTCTTCAAAAGTCAGATTCGGACTCACTTCAATAGATTCAACGGACAAAACATGAGATGGGTCTAATCTGTACCTCCTCAGCATAGAAAAATGGAAGACATTATGAATTCTATTCAACTCAGGCGACAAAGCGAGTCAATAAGCAATTGGTCCAACTATTTCTAATACTTTAAAAGGTCCAATAAAACGAGGACTTAGCTTCCCTTTTCTGCCAAATCTCAAAATCTTTTTCCAAGGAGACACTTTTAGAAATACTTTATCTCCAACATCAAATTCTATGTCTCTTCTCTTCAAATCCAAATTAGATTTCTGCCGATCTGAAGCTCCTTTCAACCGATCCCGAATTATTTTCACTTTCTCTTCTGTTTCTTTAATCAAATCAGGACCAATTGTAACACCCCTACATCCTTTACACGCACACTACAAAACACCACAATGTAATATACGTACACTGAATATAGGGATGCTATGGTTTTCTTTAACATTTAAATCATTTCAAATGATAGGATATTCTTTCTCATTATACATTATAGAAATAAAGTAATTAACTTGTAAGATAAACCTAAATAGATATATATATGTTTACTTAATACGCAGCGGAATTTATAAAATATTTACATATATGAATACATTCAAATCCATATTTACAATTATCCATATGTTTACATTAGAATCAATACTTTACAAAATATAAAGAAGTTATACATGATTGGCAGCCCTTCTCTAATCTTTAAGTCCCAAAAATAAAATCTTCAATGCCTAGTCTCACTCGGTCTCGAGGAACTCTCGGGTTCAACTCTGTCACCTGTGCGATCAACCACTATCGCGCTAAGCCAACGGCTTAGTAGTACAAAGTATACTAACATTATGCTTTAATGAAATGCAATGTCACACACTTTAATAATAAAGACAACATCATAGATGGAAAGCTAATATCACACCTTTATATTCCATAAATCATTCACATATAAACATATCACATTTCAAAGTCCTTCCATAGATTTCATTATTCAATTATTTTACCATTAATGAATCACATTCAAACAAAGACAAGCATGGGCCCAAAAGACACTAGTATGCCATTCAATTTTCAGAGTTAATGTTTTGGTTTAATTATCACATTCATCATTATCATAATCCCAACTAGGCTTCAAGGATTAGGTTCAACCAAGCTTCAAGGGGAACAAAGCATGCTAAGTATCAACCCAACTTGGCTTCAAGAACCAACCCAACCTAGCTTCAAGGGTTGTAACATCTCAATTAGGCTTCAAGGACTAGACCCAACCAAGCTTCAAGGGGAGTAAAACATGTTAAACTTCAACCCAACTTGGCTTCAAGGATCAATTCCAACCTAACTTCAAGAGATTGTTACTAATAGGCATGCCACCAATCAACAAAACTCTAAAAATGGAATAACACATTAGATACACAATTCATTCATTATTTCATTATCAATTCCATTCTCAATCTTCATTATCAATTAGGCAAACATGCCTCATTAAAGTCCTTATAGTTAATCACAATGGCTTTATATTCCATCACATCTCAATCCACATTATAGCAATTCATCTTTCAAATACACAATCAATTACATCATCATATTCTTCACATTATACATAAAGCATCATTGATATAAACATAACAAAGTACATTATTCATATAATTCAACAATGTAATAATGAAATATTTGTACTTACCTCAATAACAATTCACACAACTCTAAACACTTCCTTTTCCAAGATTCTTTTACTTCTTAGATCAATGACAAATCACTTTCTTCAAGACCTAATCCAACATAATAACATACACTTGCTTAGGGATACACATGAGATAATCAAGTTAAGAGTTAACTAGTGCAAACTCTAAACATGACACGCTCAACCACACGGGCGTGTCCCTGACCGTGCCCTAACTCCACAACACAGAAGCTTTTACACGCTCGGAACCACGGGCGTGTCACTGGGCGTGTAATACATTCTGCCTCTCAAAAATATCAACACGTCCAACATCATGAGCATGCTCATGGCCGTGTCAATTCTCCAATCTCACAGTAGCTATGACACGCTCAATAACACGGGCGTGTTACTGGTCGTGTCAATCCTACTGCCACCAACACAATTGACACGCCTAAGAATCTGGACGTGCTCATGGGCGTGTCAGGCCAAAAACCCAAATTCCGGCCAAAACAACAAAACACCCAACAAAACACTTCTCTTTACCAACATCCACTTCAAACAAACTTAACAAAACATACCCAAAAACCATCTTAAACTTACAAAAACACCAAAACAACTCCACACCTACATCAAACACAAATCACAAATATCATCACAAACACTACACACAAAAACAACACCATCTCTTCCAACTAACTTACTCTTTTCTTCAATCCATCCTTAAAATCCATAATCAATTTAATCAAACACTCTTAAACCTATCACAATCAAACAACACACCCTTAAATAATCTATCAAACTCAAACATAACTTCAAATAAGCAAAGAAATCAAAAGAGGACTTACCAAAGAAATGAAACTTCTTGAATCACCAACTTGATCACTTAGATCTTCCTTCAATTTGAGCTTAGAACATTCAAATCCTCTTTTGCTCTCTTGCTTTCTCTTGTCTTTGGATGAGCCGGCCACACCATGGAAAAGAAGAAGAAAACATAAAGAAACAAAGTCAAACTTCTCTTTAAATCTCCACCAAGTATTCCAAAACAAGGAATTACCTAAACACCCTCTTTTAATTTGTTTTAACATCCTTCTTAATCACTTGCCCTCTTTAGTAAATTCACAATCAACAAATAAAATATCTTCTTCCCTTGACCACCCATTTGACTTGCATATATGTTATATATATTACCATATATACAACATATACATTCCCTCTAAACAATCTTTTTCTTCCCAAAACACATATACATTTGATTCAAATAAAACAACAATTATATCAAAACTTCTAGGGTACACTTTAGGATATTACACCAACCAATTTTCCTTCCAACATAGAGGCGTTCTGCATCTTCTACCATACAATGCCTCATAAGGTGCCATTCTAATACTAGATTGATAACTATTGTTATAAGCAAATTCCATTAATGGCAAAAATCTGTCCCAACTTCTAGAGAAATCAATGACACAGCTTCTCAACATGTCCTCTAAAATCTGTATCACTCTCTCTGACTGCCCATCTGTCTGTGGATGAAAAGCAGTGCTAAAGTGCAATCGAGAACCCAAAGCACCATGTAAACTTTTCCAAAATCTTGAAGTAAACCGAGGATCTCGATCAGACACTAAAGAAATTGGGATTCCATGCAACTTCACTATCTCACTGATATACAGCTCAGCCAACTTCTCAAGAGAATAGTCCATTCTAACTGGAAGGAAATGAGTTGTCTTCATCAACCGATCAACAATTACCCAAATAGTATCATGCTTCTTCTGGGTCAATGGAAAACCAGTGACAAAATCCATTGTCACTCGCTCCCATTTCCATTCAGGCACTGATAAAGGTTGAAGCAACCCTGTTGGAACTTGATGCTCTGCCTTCACTCTCTGACAAGTGAGACATTTAGATACAAACTCCGCTATGTCCCTCTTCATACCTGACCACCAATAATGCTGCTTCAAATCATGATACGTTCTAGTACTCCCAGGGTGCATAGCAAAAATCGATTGATGTGCTTCTTCCAAAATAATCTTTCTCAATCTTGCATCATCAGGAACACACAATCTATCCTTGAACCAAAGGCTACCATCACTTCTCACATGGAAATCTCGGCTCTCCCCATTTTGACAATCTGACACAACTTTCTAAATTTTCTCATCTGCCAATTGAGCCTCCCTTATCTGGTCCAACAACATTGGCCTCAATTGCAACTGAGCTAACAAAGCTCCATCATTACAAAGCTCAAAATTAGCATGCAACGCTCTCAACTCAACAAGCAACGAGAGTGAATAAATAGTCAAACCTGCTAAAGACTTCCGACTCAAGGCATCAGTAACAACATTTGCCTTACCAAGGTGATAATCAATCAAAAAGTCATAATCTTTGATCAGCTCCAACCACCGTCTTTGTCGAAGATTCAGCTCTCTTTGAACACCCAAGTATTTCAAACTCTTATGATCCGTGTAAATGAAACACTTCTCCCCATACAAGTAGTGTCGCCAAATCTTCAAATCAAACACTATAGCTGCCAACTCCAAATCATGCGTCGGATAATTAAGCTCATGCGGCTTCAACTGCCGAGAAGCATAAGCTATGACTTTCCCCTCTTGCATCAAAACACAACCTAAACCATTATGTGAAGCATCACTGTAAATCACATATGGTTTATCTTCCACAGGCAAAGTAAGAACAGAAGCTTGAGTCAACATCTCCTTCAACTGCTCAAAGCATGCTTGACATTGATCTGTCCACACAAATCTAATTCCCTTTCGAAGTAATCTGGTGAGTGGAATAGCTATAAAAAAAAAACCCTTCACAAACTGTCGATAATAGCCTGCCAAACCCAAAAAACTTCTAACTTCAGTTACAGACTTCGGTGGACTCCAATTCAAAATAGCCTCAACTTTACTCGGATCAACTCTTATACCATCTGCTGACACCACATGACCCAAAAGAGTTACTTGATCAAGCCAAAACTCACACTTCGACAGCTTAGCATATAATTGCTTCTCTCTCAAGGTCTGTAATACAATCCGCAAATGCTTGTCATGATCCTCTTCATTACGCGAATACACCAAAATATCATCAATAAAGACCACCACAAACTGATCCAGATAGGGTCTAAACACCCCATTCATCAAATCCATAAAAGCTGCAGGTGCATTCGTCAATCCAAAAGGTGTCACTAAAAACTCATAATGCCCATATCTTGTGCGGAAAGCTATCTTAGGAACATCTTCAGCTCTAACCCTCAACTGATGATATCCTGATCTCAAATCAATCTTGGAAAATACTGCTGCTCCCTTCAATTGATCAAAGAGATCATCTATCCGAGGCAAAGGATACTTATTCTTGATAGTTACCTTATTCAATTGCCTATAATCGATGCACAACCTCAAAGTACCATCCTTCTTCTTTACAAACAAAACAGGAGCTCCCCACGGAGAAACACTAGGGCAAATAAACCCTTTATCCAACAACTCCTGCAACTGCATCTTCAACTCTCTCAACTTAGCAGGTGCCATTCGATAGGGAGTAATAGAGATGGGAGTGGTACCAGGTAACAAATCGATACCAAACTCAACCTCTCTCTCAGGGGGTAACCCTGGCAACTCCTCAGGAAAAACATCTGGAAATTCCACAACTATGGGTATACTATCAAGTTGAGAATCCATTACTCTGGCATCCTTGTTTGTTTCAGCTGTTGTAGCTAGGAAGTTGATTAAAAAAGGGCGTGATGCATATCTTGCTCATGTTGTGGATAAGCCCACAATCAACACTTCAGAGTCTAGACTCGACTCGGTCTAGCTGAACTCTCCGGTTCTACCATGTCACCTGCGCGATGAACCACAATCGCGCTAAGCCAACGGCTTAGTGGTACAACCCATAATAACAATATGCTTTAATGTAATGCTAATGTCACACATTCATATATAATAAACAATACATAAGAATATCATATTTCAAAACCTTACATTAAATCTTAGATATATACTATATATATTCCTCTTCCATCACCCTAATTATCCCTCTATATTAGTTATTTAATTGTATTTTAATAAAAATATGGGTGTTACAATTCTTCCCTCCTTAAATAATTTCTTTCTCGAATTACTTGATGTTAATTCTAGAAAAGTTATGGATACTTACTCTGCATGACCTCCTCACTTTTTGATGTTGCTTCTTCTATAAAATGGTTCCTCCACAACTCTTTACCAAAGGCACTTTCTTGTTCCTCAATTCTTTCAATTTTTGTGACAAAACTGCCACTATTTCTTCTTTATAGGTCAGATCTAGATTCACTTCAATCAATTCACCTAACAGCACATGCGACAAATATGATATGTAGCTCTGAAGCATAGAGACATGAAAGACATTATGAATCTTTTCCAACTCAGTTGGTAAAACCAGTCTATATGTAATAGGTCCAACTCTCTCCAGAATCCCATATGATCTAATGAATCGAGGACTTAGCTTACCCTTATGACCAAATCTTAATATCTTCCTCTTGAGAGACACCTTTAGGAACACTTTATCACCCGCATCGAACTCAATGTCTATAACACTCTTATACCCTATATATGTATAATGCATATAACCAGTATATGTAAAATACGAATACACAATAGAAAAATGTCACAACCCGGTTTAACAAAAATTTGTAATTTATCAATTTTAAATCTCAAATACTTTAAAATATATATTTAAATAACAAATAAAATATTTATAATTAAATATATGTTCCAAAATAGTATTTTTGATAAAATCTCTGAAAAAAATTTACTAAAATTTTATCTGTAATTTGGATATTCCCTAATTCAACAAAACTACAACCTACATATAAAGGTACTCACAATAAACCAACCCATGCATTTCTCCAATACTCCTCAGTTTCTCTAAATTTCATAAAACATTTAAACATATACATATATTTATGTTAAAACAAATGTAAAACCCCATACTTACATAATTTATCCAAATATTTTTTATAATTTATAATTTATTCTCCAAAAATAAAATCATAAAATACATCATAACAAATTGTACTATAATATAATATATATATGCATGATGACAAATTGGCTCTGATCTTGACGTAGCAAAATCAACTCAATAAGCAACCCCAATCTAGACCCTACCTGGTCTAGTAAAACTATTCGGCTCAACTGGATCGCTCATGTCACCTGATCTCGCTAAGCTGAAAGCTTAGTGGTACAAACTTTGATAACAATAAAACTGTAAAGAAATGCCAATGCAAAATATTTTTATGCTATGTCACAATATGGCATCCAAGCTCACTTTTGAACATATTCTTACATCATTTAATAATTCACATAAGAATAAATACAAGCATGGACCCAAAGGATCTAATTTACCATTAAAATTTTAGAGTTACTATTTTGATCCATATTGATACTCAGCGTCTAGCCCGAAGGCAAGTGAGACCCAGCGTCTAGCCCGAAGGCAAATCATAGTGATGCTCAGTATCTAGCCCGAAGATAAGTGACGTCCAACATCTAGCCCGAAGACAAATTAAATAGTTACTCAAAAGCTAGTCCCGAAGGCAAATAATGAGAATAACCTCATAGGCATGCCGCCAAACACAAAACTCTGAAAATTGAATAACATACTAGGCATACAACTAATTCACATTTCTCATTATCAATCTCTTTCTCATTTTCTCATAATCAATCTAGGCACATTGCCTCATTTTTCATTATCTATTAGGCACATTGCCTTATTTTCTCATATTTTTATTACTTTTCTCATTTTTCTCATTTATAGCAATATCAATTCATCACATTTCATCATATCATCACATTGCATCACATTTTACCTTAAAACTCATCACCTAAATATTTTGGATAATTTCACATAATCCACATATTTCACATTTTGCATCATTTAGCTATTAACAATGGCTTTTCACAATGCATTTTGACACATATATGACATTATACATTTGTAGACCCTTAATTTTTGACTCAGTCTGGTTCGATATTTTTATAGTCCAAAATAATTTTTGTGATATTTTAATTAAATAATATTTATTTTAGTATTTATTGTTTATAATTTTTAATAAAAATAAAAAAGGTAATATTAGTAAAGTTAATAATAATAATAATAGTAAATAAATAAATAAAAATCAGCGACGAAAAATTTTCATCGCCGAAAGTGAATTGGCTTGGGCCAATTCGCCGCAGGAATTTCCTCCGATGAATTGGGCACAAGCCAATTTTCGTACTGGCCAGCAGCAATTTTTTTGCCAGGGCAATTTTTTCAGCGCAGTTTTTTCCGAAATCAAATTCTATTTGGTTTTGATTTTTTTTCCTAAATAGTTTTAATTTCCTTAGACAATTAGAATTAGGTTTGAACTTTTTCTTATAAATACCATATTAAAATACTTCAGAAGGGGATCTGGACTTTGGGAGACCGAACTTAGATCTTTAAAAAAAAAAAGAAATTAGGAACCAAACTTGGGACTCTAAAAAATTCTTTCGGCCAAAAGAAAACCTTAGCAAGCAAGGAGAAATTCAAGAGACAGCAACCAAAGGAGGCAACAAGTAATCATCTCCAGATTGCTTTGCTCAACCAAAATAAAATCTGAAGCAGGCAATAGCTTGGTTCAATCTCTTCAAATTTGGTGGAGCCTTCAAACGTAGGTAAATCGCTCTAACTTTAGTTTATTGAATCATGAATCATCTTCACCTTTTAAGCCATCATCATACTGCCTTAGTCATTCAATTCTTCCTTCAATCTAGTTTAGGCAGTAGCATAAATTAATTCATACAATACTTAAGATCTTAATTAAAGTAAACAATATAATCATTCAACACAAATCTAATTTCATAAACCCTAAGTTATTCAAACCCTAAATCTTAATTAACTTTGTTTCCAAACCTTCACAGTAGCTATTTTGTTATAATTTTATTCAGTGAGCTATTTTATCCGTTCAACAATAAATTTGGCTTTCTATATTTATTTCACCTAAAAATGCATATGTAGTTGACATAGTCAATATTAAAAGCATACTCAACTTTGATTATGGTGAAGCATCAAATTCTAAATTAAAAATAATAATCTATAGAATTAAGATTTCAAATCATAAAACCCTAATATCTTAACCGTAAAACCCTAAAACTTTAATAGCCTTGAAACATGTTTTTCAAATTTAAAATCCTAATCACACCTTTCTAAAAACCAAAATAAAAATCTGTTTGCTTAAAACCCTAACTAAACCTATTTTTTTAAATCACAGTAGCATTATTTTTATAAAAACATTCAAAACCGTAAATCTTTAAAATATCCAGTAGCTATGTTATTACTTCAAAATATTTCTCAACTAATTAAACTAGTATATGCAAAACCCTAGTTATTGAATATAAAATCCTAGAAACCCTAATTGATGCATGAACCCCTAAAGTTAATATATTTACTATTTTATTTAAATTGGATGAATGTTTATTATATATTTTGATTGATGTTTGATATCTTTGATGAATGATTTATTTATGATGAATGGTTGTTTACTTTTATTGATTTATTTTGATTTCAAAATGTTGTAAGAGGTATGTTTCCATATTTTGGGTACCTCATACTGTGAGCATCATGTAACTTATTTTATTTTAAAGTTTTTGGACCAATGTAAAGGACACGTTTCCACCTTTCGGTGGGTGTCCTATTTAGTTTTAGACATGGACGATGCAAGGACATGTTTCGATCCTTGGATGAGTTTCCATTTATTTGCTCTGTTTGGATATTACTTTAATTTTAATATAATGATGCTTTATTTTAATTGTTGCATGTAGTATGGATAATATTGTTATACTTAATAATTTTATAATATTAAGACCTACAAAGGAGGCCAGTTTCAATGAACCGGACGTTGTGAGGGGTGCTGGGCCATTTCTCACCTTCCCCACACGTACCCAACTTTTCGAACTCATTAGGGGGTTGGGAATTCCTTAGGAATCGAGTCATCCACCCCTTTCTTTTTCCTAGCCTTTCCGGGTGGCGACTCCATTTTCTCTGGACTTAGGCCTGTGTTCTCTAAGGTCCCGAGCCTAAACAGTACCAAAGTCGAAAGAACCATTCCACCTGGAGTGGGGAAGAAAATCTTCGCTCACATTGGCGACTCCACTGGGGATAAGAGAAATTGATTCCGTTGGTCTTTTTATTATTCTATTCTTTCTTATCATGATATTATCCATTGCATCATATTAGATTGCATTGTGTGCATGAGTTAGGATGCCCGTGTTACCCGTGTTGTGTTGTGTGAGTGATACCATACTTTCACTCAAGGTGTGGAGATCGAGCATGGCATAACCACTCATAGCCTTGTACCATTTGGTAAATACTTGCTATGGGAACCTAAGCCTTTTAACCTAAAGACTAAAGCTCATGTAATTGGCCTAGTTACTTTCCTTAGGTTTTTACCGTAAATGCTTGTTGTTTGACTATGGTTAATTTGTCTTGGCTTAAATCATGGGTTATTTGGTTTGTTCTTTTTCTAATATGACCCAAGTACATTTGCAAGCTCAAAATAAAATTTTCAAAGTCCAAAAGACCAAAGCTATTTTTAAAACTTTTCAAGATGGTCTTTGGACATAAAACTTTTCTAAAAATAAATCAAAAATTCTTTTGCTCAAGACCCAAAAACTAAACCCATTTTTTTCTAAAATATTTTACAATAGACTTAGAAATAAAATTATTTTCATCCAACCTTTTCTTACAAAGAGCATGCAAATTATTTAGGTCAACTATGAAAATACCAAAAATCAATTGTCAGTCTAGTTTATACTAAGAATTATTGATTATGGGCTTGTTTTTGGCATGAATTATTGGTTATTTTTTTCAAGTGAGAAATCTATTTAGAATAAACCTCTTAATTTAATTTTAATCCAATATAGCATAAAAGCTACTTTAGTTTGTTGAATGGATTAAAACCTAATTAATGGGAATGATCATGAACTGATTTCCATTTTAAAAAATATAACTATTGGTTGAAATGTTCGAGGGAAATATTTGAAAACAAGATACCCCATGTTGGTATTTTGTTAACCACATACCTAGAAAAAGAGACTCGTCATTCGTGTGTGAAAGTTATAAGGTTGGAAGGAATATCCTAATTATCTTTCTTTGTTGATTGTTTGTGCATATATGCATACATTTGCATCTCATATCATTGATTCCTTCTGGCTCACAGCCCTTGATTATGACAGTTCAAAAGCTTGTGACAATTCGACCTATACCAGAGATGAAGAATCTAGTAGCAACCCAATCACTTGCTCACCAAAAGCAATGGAGCTTGAATAAATTCAAAAAATGGTGGATGACGCCCTCAATGCCAAGATGAAAGAAATAAAAGAGGCCCTAGCTAATACCATAAAGAGCCAATTGGCTACAATTTTAGAAAACAATGCCGAAGCATCTGCTAGCACTAAGAAGCCAAAGGACAAGGGGAAGGCTAAAGTTGGCGAAGTGGTTTTTAATGATGATAAGGTGATCATTGATGATGATGATGATTGGGCTCAATACTTTCAAGATCCTCAAGACAAGAAGAAAGAACGAACGATTGTTGAAAGATCAGCTATGGAGAAAAATGAAACTTCTAATATTGAAAAGATGATTGCGGATTTGGAAAAGAAATTTGAGAAGAATCTGAAAATCGAAGAAATGTCCGAAGTTGACAAATTATTTGAGCTAGACAAAGAAGTTCCGTACAAATTCAAGATGCCATCTTTTGCAAAGTTTGATGGAACCGAAAATCCTCACCTCCATGTGAAGTAGTATATCACTGCTATGCAGTCTGCCTGAGCTACTAAGGCTCAAACTCTAAGGAACTTTATGCTTTCATTGGATCGTGTTATCCAAAACTGGTTCAATACCTTAGATGACAGTACGCAAAAGAGTTGGAATCTGCTATACAAGGCCTTCATCCAACAATATGGGTATAATGTCGAGCTGAAAGTAACCTTGATAGAGGTGGAGCCCATTAGACAAAGGCCAAATGAGAATTTTGTGGACTATGTGAAAAGATAGAGAAATAAGGCTGCTTTGCTCAAGAAGAGGCCCTATGAATATGATCAAATAAGAATGATTATGAGAGGGGTTTTGCCTAGTCTTCATGAAAGGACGTCTCGTACACTTATCCGTGATTTCAAAGATCTTCTCCAAGCTGGTCTGCAAATCGAAGAATGGGAAACAAAGAAGAACCATTTTTCAATAAGAAGGAACGAGAAAGGAAACTATCAGTCTGGTAACCAAGCATGCAAAAGGTAGTTGGTGTTAATGCTACTAGCCAAGGAACAAGAAGGTAGTTTTCAAATTGGGGAAACCACTGTCTTGGGTTCTCAATAAGCTTCAAAGGAAGGGATTGTTACAACCCTTAAATCCTTGTCCTTTGCTTAACCCTCTCCCACCTAATTTTGACACTAAGGCATTTTGTCAATTTCATCAAATGCAAGGACACGACACGGATAGATGTGTGAGGTTGAGGCATGATATCCAAAATTTGATTGATAGTGGAAAGCTGCCCTAGCCCAACAAGCCGAACACCAAAGACAATCCATTACCAAGGTTCAATAGAGTACCACCACCGGCAACCTTCATGATTGGACGAGGTTTGCATGAAAGTTTTGTCATGTCTTCTTTCCAAGATGTGGGTGGAGAATCAACCAAAGAAGAAGAGGTATTTAGCAAAATTGAACAAGATATGGTGGGTAAAGAAGTAGCAATTTGTGTTGTGAATGGGTTTTGGGATTCAAGAGATAGTGATGACGATCTTGTACCTAAGAAGGAGGAATGGACCTGGTCTGAGCCTGAAGAAGATGAAGTAATGAACACTAGATCTGGTAAGCCTTATGCAAGGCCACCGCCTAAAGAGGTAGAAGTTAATAAAGGAAAGGAAGCTGAAGTAGGGAATAAAGAAGAGGAAGATGATACTGTGCTCAAGTAATTGAAAAGAATCCAAGCAAGTGTTATCATTTAGGACTTATTGGCTACTTCTAAAAAGCACCGAGAAACAATGCCAAGGCCTTGGCCAGTATGCCAATTTCCACCTCCATAACACTGGAGGAGCTGATCAACTTCATAAAAATTGAAGGAGTAATGAAATGTGAAGATATTCAAGAGAAGAGCGGAGTTAATATGGGAGCGGAATCTTTCTCGGATGTGAATTTACCGGAAGAGGGGAGAGATCACATCCACCCTCTCTTTATCAAAATAAAAATCAAAGGGAAAAGGACTCCATGTGTAATGGTTGATGAAGGGGAACTTATCTCCTTAGCCAAAAAGTTGAAATTCAGGGCAACCAATAATATGGTGGAGTACGAAGCATGTATCTTTGGTTTGGAAATCCTAATGATTATGAAGGTGGATAAGGTGGAAATTTTTGGTGATTCATTGCTAGTAGTATCTCAAGTAAATGGAGAGTGGGAGTTGAAAGAAGAGAAATTAAAACCATACCACCATTACTTGACCATGATGAAGAAGAACTTTATGGAGTGTAGGTTTATACACTTGCCGATTGAAGAAAACCAGATGGCTGATGCCCTAGCCACATTGGCTGTAGTATGGGAAAATCCTATCAACTTATTCCTCAAGCCTCTGATTTTGACCAGTTCATCAACTCCTTACTATGAATATGAGACAATCATGGAAACTGATACAGATCATGATTCGTGGTATGATACTAAAAGATGATATTTGGAGGAAAGGGAATACCCGTTGGGGGCAACAAAGAAAGAAAGAAGAGCCATAAGGTGGTGGTCTTTGCAATACATCACCTTCCATGGAGATTTATATCGAAGGTGGCCTAATGGGGTACATTTGAGATGCTTGAGGAAGCCTGAAGTGGAGCATATCATGTCAGAAATACACGTGAGAAATTACAGTCCACACATGAGTGGTTTAGTCCTAGTTAAGAATATAATTTGACAAAGTTACTACTGGTTGACCATGGAGAGAGATTGTATTGAGTTTGTAAAGAAGTGCCAACAATGTCAGATGTATGGTAATTTGAATCACATGCCTCCTGAAGAATTGCATTCTATATCTTCACCCTGGCAACTTTGCCACTTGGGGTATCGACATTATAGGAGAGATACATCCGACAGCCTCAAATGGTCACCGTTTTATTATAGTAGCGGTAGATTATTTTTCAAAATGGGTCAAAGCCGAATCCTTCAACAAACTGGGGGCAAGTCAAATGGCTAGATTTATTGAAAGGAACCTCATCTACAGATATGGAGTCCTACACAGTGTGATATCAGATAATGGGGTACAATTTCAAGGAGCAGTTAAGGACTTATTCTCGAAGTACCAAATCCATCATCACCAATCCTCTCCTTATAGACCAAAGGCTAATGGTGCAGTAGAAGCAACAAACAAGACAATTAAGCAAATTTTGTCCAAAATGACCAAGAAATACAGGGACTTGTCAGAGATGCTTCTTTTTTGCTTTATGGGGATATAGAACAAGTGTGCGAACACCGACTAGAATGATATTGTTCTCTTTGGTTTATGGGATGGAACCAGTGTTGCCAATTGAAATTGAGATCAAGTCATTAAGAGTGGTCTTAGAAGCTGAACTGCCTGAGACGTAATGTGTAGACCCTTAATTTTGACCCCAATTTGATATGGTCTTAATTAAAGAATGCCAAAATAAGTTCAATCCGATCTATAATTTCTAATAAGTTCGTCTAATTTTAAAAGGCACAAACTCAGCTACAAAACCCTAAACCAAGTTTTTAGACAGTCTGGTCTAAAAAAAATTAAAAATACGAAACTAGTTTAAGTTGGGAGGGCCCAATCTGGTCCAATATTTTTTATAGTCCAAAATAATTTTTGTTGTATTTTAATTAAATAATATTTATTTTTATTTATTATTTATAATTTTTAATAAAAATAAAAAGGTAATATTAGTAAAGTTAAAAAATATAATAATAAATAAATAAAAATCGGCGACGAAAAATTTTCATCGCCGAAAGTGAATTGGCTTGGGCCAATTCGCCGCAGGAAATTCCTGTGGAGAAGTGGCCTTGGGCCAATTTGCAGCAGGAAATTCATGCGGCAAATTGGCTGGCCTGAGCCCTAGCTGGCCCATTTGGACACAATTCTAGCTGGCCTGCCCGTAGCCCGCAACAACTTTTGCCAGTGTAATTTTTTCCAGCGCAGGTTTTTTCGAAACCGAATTCTATTTGGTTTTGATTTCTTTTCCTAAATGGTTTTAATTTCCTTAGAAAAGTAGAATTAGGTTTGGATTTTTTCCTATAAATACCACATTAAAACACTTCAGAAAGGGAGTTGGACTTTGGGAAATCGAACTTAGATCTTTCAAGAAAAAAAAGAAATTTGGAACCAAACTTGGGACTCTCAAAAATTCTTTCGGCCAAAAGAAAATCCTAGAAAGTAAGGAGAAATTCAAGTGACAGCAACCAAAGGAAGCAATCATCTCCAGATTGCTTTGCTCAACCAAAATCAAAACTGAAGTGGGCAACAACTTGGTTCAAATTCTTCAAATTTGGTGGAGCCTTCAAACGTAGGTAAATTGCTCTAATTTTAATTTATTGAACCATTAATCATCTTCATCTTTTAAGCCATCATCACACTGCCTTAGTTATTTAATTCTTCCTTCAATCTAGTTTAGGCAGTAGCATAAATTAATTCATACAATACTTAAGATCTTAATTGAAATAAAAAATATAATCATTCAACACGAATCTAATTTCATAAACCCTAAGTTATTCAAACACTAAATCTTAATTAACTTTGTTTTCAAACCTTCAGAGTAGCTATTTTGTTATAATTTTTTTCAGTGAGTTATTTTAATCTTTCAACAATAAATTTAGATTTCTATATTTGTTTCATCTGCAAATACATAAGTAGTTGATATAGTCAATATTAAAAGCACACTCAACTTTGATCACAGAAAAGCATCAAATTCTAAATTCAAAGTCATAATCTATAGAATCAAGATTTCAAGCCATAAAACCCTAATATCTTAACCGTAAAACCCTAAACTTTAATAGCCTTGAAAAATGTTTTTCAAATCTAAAATTCTAATCACACCTTTCTAAAAACCAAAACAAAAATCTGTTTGCTTAAAATCCTAACTAAACCTATTTTTTAAAATCACAGTAGCATTATTTTCATAAAAACATTCAAAACCCAAATCTTTAAACATCCAGTAGCTATGTTATTACTTTAAAATATTTCTCAACTAATTAAACTAGTATATGCAAAACACTAGTTATTAAACATAAAACCCTAGAAACCCTAATTGATGTATGAACCCCTAAAGTTAATATATTTACTATTTTATTTAAATTGGATGAATGTTTATTATATATTTTGATTAATGTTTGTTGTCTTTGATGAATGATTTATTTATGATGAATTGTTGTTTACTTATTTATTTATTTATTTTGATTTCAAAATATTGTAAGAGGTATGTTTCCGTATTTTGGGTACCTCATATTGTGAGCATCATGTAACTTATTTTATTTTAAAGTTTTTAGACCAATGTAAAGGACACATTTCCACCTTTCAATGGGTGTCCTATTTAGTTTTAGACATGGACGATGCAAGGACATGTTTCCATCCTTGGATGAGTTTCCATTTATTTGCTTTGTTTGGATATTACTTTAATTTTAATATAATGATGCTTTATTTTAATTGTTGCATGTAGTATGGATAATATTGTTATACTTAAGAATTTTATAATATTAAGAGGTGGATGACTCGATTCTTACGGAATCCCCAATCCCCTAATGGGTTCGGAAAGTTGGGTATATGTGGGGAAGGTGAGAAATGGCCAAGTACCCCCACAACGCCCGGTTCATTGGAACTGGCCTCCTTTGCTGGTTTTAATATTATAAAATTCTTAAATATAACAATATTATGCATACTACATGCAACAATTAAAATAAAAGCATCATTATATTAAAATCAAAGCAATGTCCAAACAAAGCAAATAAATGGACACCCATCCAAGGATGGAAATATGCCTAAAACTAAATAGGACCCCCACCGAAAGGTGGAAACATGTCCTTTACATTGGTCCAAAATATAAAAGCAATTTAAAATACATAAAATTTAACTAATGAGGTACCCACAAAATGGAAACATACCTCTTACAATTTTAATACCAAAAAAACAAATAATAATCATAATAATAAAGAGAATATCAATCCATGATAAAATAAATAAATCAAGCATTAAAATTAAATAAATCAAAACATATAATAAACTATGTAATGAAATCTAAAATTAAATAAAGCAAATAAATATATAAATTTAAGTTTATGTCACAATTTAGGATTCTTTAATTAACATTTAGGGTTTTGGGATTCTAGAATTATTATTATTATTATTTAGGCTACAGTGATGGTTTTTGGAAAAATGGAATTGATTAGGGTTTTATAATTTTAAGAAAGTAGTAAGGTTTTTGGTTAATAAAATTAGGGTTTAGGGTTTAGGTCTAACATCATGAATTTAGAATTTGATGCTTTTCTGTGATCAAAGTTGAGTGTGCTTTTAATATTGACTATACCAACTACTTATATATTTTTAGGTGAAACAAATATAGAAAGCCAAATTTATTGTTGAAAGATGAAAATAGCTCACTGAATAAAATTATAACAAAATAGCTACTGTGAAGGTTTGAAAACAAAATTAATTAAGATTTACAGTTTGAATAACTTAAGGCTTATGAAATTAAATTCGTGTTGAATGATTATATTATTTACTTTAATTAAGAACTTAAGTATTGTATGAATTAATTTATGGTACTGCCTAATCTAGATTGAAGGAAGAATTAAATAACCAAGGCAGTGTGATTATGGCTTAAAAGGTGAAGATTATTAATAGTTCAATAAATTAAAGTTAAAGCAATTTACCTACGTTTGAAGGCTCCACCGAATTTGAAGAATTTGAACCAAGCTGTTGCCTGCTTCAGATTTGATGATTGATGAATGCTTACTTGCTGCTAATTCCTTGTCGTCTCTTTGCTGTTTAATCCTCTTCATGTTAATGGCCGCTTTCTGCTTTGCTTTTTTCTTTAGGGTTTTCCGTGTTCTGTCCTTTTTTTTCCTCCCCCTTGTTCTTGTGTTTTAATGTGGTATTTATAGGAAAAATAAAGTCCTAATCCTATTTTAATAAGGAAATAATATCTATTTAGGAAAAAATACAAAATCGGGTAAAATAAGGTTTGGTCAAAAAATCGGTAGCTCACTGGTTGTCGGGCCCGCGGGCTACGCTGGCAAAAATTACTGTGGGCTACGGGTGCAGTAGGCTAGCTGGGCAAGCCAGTTCATCGCAGAACAAGGCAAGCCCAGCTGCGATGAATTAGGCAGTACTGTGAGTTGGGATTTTTGCCCCCACTCCTGGTGGAATGGTTCTTGCAACTTTGGTACTATTTAGGCTCGGGCCTTAGAGAACATGGGCCTAAGCCCAGAGAAAATGGAGTCACTACTTGGACGGGCCGAGAAAAAGAAAGGGGTGGATGACTTGATTCCTAAGGAATCCCCAACCCCCTAATGAGTTCGAAAAGTTGAGTACGTATGGGGAAGGTGAGAAATGGCCAAGTACCCCCACAATGCCCGGTTCATTAGAACCGACCTCATTTGTAGGTCTTAATATTATAAAATTCTTAAATATAACAATATTATCCATACTACATGAAACAATTAAAATAAAGCATCATTATATTAAAATTAAAGCAATGTCCAAACAAAGCAAATAAATGGACACCCATCCGAGAATGGAAACATGTCCTTACATTGTCCATGTCTAAAACTAAATAGGACACCCACCGAAAGGTGGAAACATGTCCTTTACATTGGTCCAAAATATAAAAGCAATTTAAATTACATAAAATTTAACTAATGAGGTACCCACAAAGTGGACACATGCCTCTTACAATTTTAATACCAAATCAAACAAATAATAATCATAATAATAAAGAAAATATCCATCCATGATAAATTAAATAAATCAAGTATTGAAATTAAATAAATCAACCATCAAAACATATAATAAACTACATAATCAAATCTAAAATTAAATAAAGCAAGTAAAGATACAAATTTAGGTTTATGTCTCAATTTAAAGTTCTTTAATTAATATTTAGGGTTTTGGAATTTTGTAATTATTATATTTATTATTTAGGCTACTGTGAGGATTTTTGAAAAAATGGAATGGATTAGGGTTTTATAATTTTAAGAAAGTAATAAGGTTTTTGGTTAATCAAATTAGGGTTTAGGGCTAACATCATGAATTTAGGGTTTAGGGTTTAGGACTCACGGTTACTGGATTAGGTTTTAAGAAGATTAGGGTTTAGGAAAACTAAGGAATTAAGACACTCCTTTAGATCTCCTTCCCCTAGGGTTTTTTCTTTGTTCTCTCCTTTTGCCCCCCCCCCCCACTTTTTTTTTCTTCTCTAGGGTTTTCTCTTTTTTTTTTTCCTATCCCCCATGTTCTTGTTTTTAATGTGGTATTTATAAAAAAAAAAATAAAGACCTAATCCTATTTTAAGAGTAATTTGGGTTCTGGAGGGCCCGAGCTAAGTTTTGGACTTAAGAGTAATTTGGGTTCTGGACTCGAGCTAAGTTTTGGACTTAAGGAAAATTTGGGTTCTGGACCTGAGATGGTTTGGGTTCTGGACCCGAGCTAAGTTCTGAACTTAAGAGGGAATTTAGGTTCTGGACCTATGCTAAGTTCTGGACTTAAGGGTAATTTGGGTTCTAGACCGGAGCTAAGTTCTGGACTTAAGAGGGAATTTAGGTTCTGGACCTAAGCTAAGTTCTGGACTTAAGAGTAATTTGGGTTCTGGACCCGAGATGGTTTGGGTTCAGGAACCGAGATGGTTTGGACTTAAGGGTAATTTGGGTTCTTGACCCGAGCTAAGTTCTAGAATTAAGGGTAATTTGGGTTCTGGACCCAAGATGGTTTGGGTTCTGGACCCGAGCTAAGTTCTGGACTTAAGAGTAATTTGGGTTTTGGACTCGAGCTAGATTTTGGGTGCTCGACATGAAACTAGATTTGGATGCTCAATCCTAAACTGAATTTGGATACTCTATCCTAAATTGGATTTGGATACTTGATCCTAAACTGGTTTTGGATATTAGATACTAAACTGAATTGGATACTCGATCCTAAACTGGACTTGGATACTCGATCCTAAACTAGATTTGGATGCTCGATCCTAAACTAGATTTGAATTCTCGATCCTAAATTGGATTTGGATACTTGATCCTAAACTAGATTTTGATGCTCGATCCTAAACTGGGTTTGAATACTCGATCCTAAACTAGATATGGATATTCAATCCTAAACTGGATTTGGATACTCGATCCTAAACTGGATTTGGATACTCGATCCTAAACTAGATTTGGATTCTGGACAAAAATATTTGAAAGTGCGCTTTTAAATATTTTGTATACGCATAAACTCAGAAATTAAAAATGGAGAAACTTTACCCCCTGTGCAGGCTCAAACCAATAAATTTTCTCATGCAGGCTCTGAATGATGTTTGTATTTTGTTTGGTTCCTTTGCATAAGCATGCATCTCTTCTTTCTTTTTGCAAAATGACTAGAGCTTTCTCAAGCAATGGTTCTTTCATGCCCCCTTGATTCAATATCTTCTTTATGATTGCTTCATAGAGTGTCTGTTGTTCACTTTGACAAAGAACAGACAATACAATACAAGAAAATGCCATGGGATATGCTCATGTATGCATGATATGCACGAATAATACTTACAGTGGTTCCATCGACTCACAGACTAAGGTGATCAGTAGAAGTATTCTCATTGACTCCTTCCAAATGCCCATTCAGGTTTTGTATTGGAATGACAGAAAGCTTTGCATTTATGGCTTTTATCTTCAAGATGTTGAAAACATGAATAATGGAGACCCCAAGCAGTAGAGATACATCCATTTCAAATTATGATTCAGTATGTCAATTGGTAGCTTTTTCTTAGCCATTCCATTAATCATTTTCTTTGCCCAATTTGTCCTTTGAGGTTCGATAGTTTAACATACTCCCCTTAACTTGAAGGCTTTGTAATTTTTTTCTTTTTTTTTCTTTTTTCTTTTTGATTTTTGATATATCTATAACATGACAACCCTAGTTACCATACTAAACTTGGGAATCATTTCTATTTAAGCAAGAAATGTTGCACTTTAGATAGGCACATACACATTACTTGGACAAAGGTCTAATTGAGTTTAAATTTGGTCTATCTCATATGCATGCTTATTAAAACTATCTCCACTAATAGACTCTACCTACCAAGAGAGATCAACAGGACTTTGATAGGCTTGAAATGGGGTCTATAAGGGACATGGGTTAAATGAAGGCCATTTGTAAGTTGGAGCCGATGCGACACAATGGACAAACCCTCACACTAAAAATTTATTGTTTGAACTTTAGGCAGCTAGGAGCATGAAAAGATAGAGCTTTGAAAGTTCTCTCATCTTCTTGGCATTAATCTGGATCTTGATTGGGACAGTCTTTGCCTTTGCAAAAAGTTTAGTACCCATATTCATATCTTTCTTTTCTCTTTTCTTTATCTCTTTCTTTTTCTTACTCTTCCCTTTCTTTGAGCATTTTATCATTTTGTCCTTCTTTCTTATAGGATTGTCAAGTATAGAACTTTTAAGAACTGGGTGAGCTTTCTCCTTTTTCTCCGATTTTGATTGAATCTTTGGTTGAGTTGGACCAATTCAAGTCAAAACTGTCCTTATAAACCAAATGGAAGCCTTTTGCTGCTTTAGGTAAAAGAGAACTCAGTTGGCTTTCTGAACCACCTTTTTAGGTTTTATCTTTCTTCTTTTTTTTCTTTTTCCTTTATTTCTTCTCTTTTTCCTTTTTTTTTCCTTTTTTGTTGTTTTTTTTGGGTTCTAATTCTAACAGAGTTGTCTTATTTGTACCAACTTGTATTTCTAATAATGGATGAGTCGAGTGGTATTAATCTGCTTCAGTCTTGACTTTATTTGTGATATTTGGTCTAACTCAGGTGAACTTCAACTACCCTTAAGGTCTTGAGAACTTCAACTATCCTCATGATCTTGAATATTCATTCCTTTCTTTGATCTTTTTGCCTCTTCATCTTAGCGATCATAAGACTTGTCAAAAGTGTAACAACAGCCCAGGGTAGGTTGTTGGGATTTGTAAGCCAATGAAAAGAAAGCTTAAATTTTTATGAAGCCTCAAAAGGACAACTAGGGATTGATATTTAATTGGGTGGATACTAGTTGTTGGCTAACCAAACAATGCCTAGATCATCTCTCCCTTAAAATAAGCAGAGTTCAATTTTGCCTCAAAAGTTTGTCAAAGCATGTTCTAAGACTGACTAGGACCTAGACAAAGGTAACTATGTAGGAGCCCTCTCTAAATAAGCATACACAACTCAATGCTATAGAGCAATTTCCTCATATAGTAATGTCATTCAAATCATGATGCCTAGACACATTAATTTATGAACATCAAGCTAGATTCCTCATTGGTTGAGCATCAAAATGAACAAATACCAACAAAAATTTTGACAAAAATAATTTATTTCAAGCTACTTTAAATTTGAAAAACACAATTATTCCAATTAGATATTAAAGAAAGCAAAATTGAAAAGCAACATTCAAGCTAAGGAAAGTTTACTGAGTTAAGCTTCTTCTCCTTTCACATCTTCAAAATTCCCATCTTGAAAGGAGGATAAGACAAGATCTTCCTCCAATCCTCCTCCTACCATAAAAGTTGCTGGTGGTGGCACTCTGTTGAACTTAGGCAGAGGATTGCTTTTGGCATTTGGCTTATCCTGCGAGGGTAGCTTACCACTGTCAATCAAATCTTGGATCTTGTGTCTTACATTTGCACATTTATCCCTCTCATGCCCTTGCATTTGATGAAATTGACAGAAGGCCTCGGCATTGAAGTTTGGTGGTAGGGGATTATGTAGCGGTCGAGGAGCCAACAGTTGTAATAACCCTTTCTTTTGTAGCTTGCTGAAAACCCAAGATAGAAATTTCCCCAATTCTGAGAATTGTCTTTTATTTCCTTGACCAGTCACATTAACATCAACTTCTTTTTGCGTGCTTTGATTGCTAGGCTGATAATTTCCTTTCTCATTCCTTCTTGCCGAAAAGCAGTTCTTCTTCCTTTCCCACTCTTCAATTTGTAGATCAGCTTGAAGAAGATCTTTGAAGTCTCTTATAAGGGTGTGAGATAGCTTTTCACAGAGGTTGGGTAACACTCTTCTCACAATCATCCTTATTTGATCAGATTCATCGGGCCTCTTCTTGAGTAAAGTAGCCTTATTTCTCCATCTTTTCACATAGTCCACAAAATTCTCATTTGGCCTTTGCCTAATGGCTTCCACCTCCATCAAGGTTACTTCCAGCTCAACATTGTACCCATATTGTTGAATGAAAGACTTGTACAACATGTCCCAATCTTTTTGAGTACTTTCCTCTAAGGTGTTGAACCAATTTTGGACAATAGGGTTCAATGAGAGCATAAAATACCTCAGAGTTTGAGCTTTAGTAGCTCGGATAGACTGCATAGCAGTGATGTACTGCTTCACATGGAGATGAGGATTTCCAGTACCATTGTACCTAGCGAAGGAAGGCATCTTGAACTTATAAGGGACCTCCTCATCTTGTTCAAATAGATTGTCGATCTCGGACATCTCTTTGGTTTTCAGCTTCTTCTCAAATTTCTTTTCTAAATTAGCAATCATCTTCTCAGCATCAGAATTTTTAGTTTTCTCCATAGCTGGTCTTTCAACAATCTTTGGTTCCTTCTTCTTGTCTTGAGGATATTGGAAGTATTGAGCCCAATCGTCATCATCATCAAGGACTACCTTGTCATCATCAAAAGCCACTTCACCAAACTTAGCCTTCCCTTTGTTCTTTGGCTCCTTGGTGCTAGCAGATGCTTCGACATTGTTCCCTAAAATTGTAGCTAATTGATTCTTTATGGTCTCGGCCAGGGCCTCTTTTATTTTTTCCATCTTGGCATTGAGGGCATCATCCACCATTCTTTGAATTTGTTTGGGCTCCATTGCTTTTGGTGAAAAAGAGATTGAGTCATTGCTAGATTCTTCGTCTCCGGTGTAGGTCGGATTGTCATAAGCTTTTGAACTGCCGTAATCCAAGGCTGTGAGCCAGAGAGGATCAATGATATGAGATGTGAATGTATGTATGCATGTATGCATAAACAATAGACAAAGATAAGTAGAACGTCCCTTCCAACCTTAGAATTTCCACACACGGATGGCGAGTCTCTTTTCCTAGGTATGTGGTTAACAAAGTACCAACATGGGGTATCTTGTTTTCAAAAATTTCTCTCGGACATTTTAACCAATAGTTATATTTTCAAAAATGGAAATCAGTTCATGATAATGCCCACTAATTAGGTTTTAATCCATTCAACCAACTACAGTAGCTTTTATGCTATATTGGATTAAAACTAAATTAAGAGGTTTATTATAAATAGATTTCTCACTTGAAAAAGTAACTAATGATTCTTGCCAAAAACAAGCCAATGATTAATTATTCTTAGTATAAAATAGGCTCACAATTGATTTTTGGTATTTCATAATTGACCTAAATATTCGTAAGCTCTTTGTAAGAAAAGGTTGGATGAAATGCAAAAATAGTTTTGTTCCCATTGCAAAAAGATTTTTTTTTAAAAAAAAAATGGATTTTGGGCTTTGTATTTGAGTTATGAGCAAAAGAATTTTTTTTTGATTTGTTTTTAGAAAATTTTTATGTTCAAAGACCATCTTTAAAAGTTTTAAAAATAGCTTTGGTCTTTTGGACTTTAAAGAAAAATTTATTTGAGCTCACAATATACTTAGGTCATATTAGAAAAAAAAAACAAAACAAATAAGCCATGATTTAAGTTAAGACAAATTAACCACAGTCAAACAACAAGCATTTGGGGTAAAAACCTAAGGAAAGTAACTAAGGAAATTACATGAGCTTTAGTCTTTGGGTTAAAAGGCTTAGGTTTCCATAGCAAGTATAAACAAAATGGTACAAGGCTATCAGTGGCTATGCCATGCTCGATCTCCATACCTTGAGTGAAAGTATGGTATCCCTTACAAAACACTACATGGGTAACACGGACGTCCTAACTCACGCACATGATGCAATATAATATGATGCAATGGATAATATCATGATAAGAAAGAATAGAATAATAAAAAAGTCCAACGGAATCAAGTTCTCTTATCCCGAGTGGAGTCGCCACTGTGAGCGGGGATTTTTGCCCCCACTCCCAGTGGAATGGTTCTTACGACTTTGATACTGTTTAGGCTCGGGGCCTTAGAGAACACAGGCCTAAGCCCAGAAAAATTGGAGTCGCCTGTAACACCCCTACACCCCGTATACGTACACAGCATGCTAATACGATTGTAATATACATATACTGAATATAGAAATGCCACGGTTTACTAAACAAATGACTCATCTCTTTTCAAAAACATGAACAAATTTAAAACATTTAAAATAAATAATAAATACAATAGATAAAATACTTATTTGAAACGCAGCGGAAAATATAACAAATATTTACAAATACTTATACATCAAAACTCAAATTTTACAAGACATAAAGTATATACATGTTCGGCAGTATGTCTTTGATCCTTAAGCTCCACTATCAACACCCCAAAATCTAGACTCTACTCGGTCTAGAGGAACTCTCTGGTTCTTCTCTGTCACCTGCGCGATGAACCACAATCGCGCTAAGCCAACGGCTTAGTGGTACAAACTATAATAATATTATACTATAATGAAATGCAAATGTCATAATCTCGAACATATAAACAATTCTCAAAAATCTAATTATTTGATTATTTCATTGTTCATACATCACATTGAAAACAAAGACAAACTTGGGCCCACAAGACACTAATATGTTATTCAAAGTTCAGAGTTATTGCTTTGGTCCATAATCATAATCATCAAGCCCGCAGGCAATATATATATATATATCTATCTATCCATGGATAGGGTAATAGACCCAGTCTCTTGGACCTCAACTAGGCTAAACTCGAGGAGATTCCTCAACCCGGCAAGACTGTTACCTGTAACAGACCCAGTCTCTTGGACCTCAACCCGGATAAACCAAGGAGATCCTCAACCCGGCAAGACTGTTACTATAATTCACATTTCACATTTATCAACTGGAATCGGCTTATGACCCGGTCTTTTCACCTATCCAGTACTTCATAGGCATGCCGCCCAAACTCAGAACTCTGAAGGTTGAATAACATATTAGACACATAATCTTTTCATTTATATCATTATACATTTCTTTCTCATCATTATAGCCAACAACCATGGCTTTATATCTCATAATCAAAATAGGCAACCATGCCTCAATCATCTCATTAGCATCATTATAGCCAATCACGTTGGTTTTATATCTCATTATATCTCAAATTACATTAAATCAATTGATCATTCAAGTATACACAACCAATTGCATTAACATACCTTTCATATTTCATCAAATGTTTTAACCCTGTAATCAATTGCTTAGCATATGTATAATCAAATATGTTAAGTATCAAATCATGTGAGTGTATGCAACAATGTAGTTTGTACTTACCTTAGGAACAACTCACACCAATCTACAACCTTTCTCTTTCAAGAATTCTTCACCACCTAGGTTAGGACAATTCAACCTCTTCAATACCTAAACCAAAGGTGATAATACATACTCACTCAGAGATACATATGAGATAATAAGACTAAGAACCAACTAGGGCAAACCCTATACATGACATGCTCAACAACACGGGCGTGTCCCTGACCGTGCCCTAAACTCACAACACAGAAGCTTTGACACGCTCAGAACCACGGGCGTGTCACTGAACATGTAATACATTCTGTCTCACAGAAACATTGACACGTCCAACAACATGGGCGTTTTTATGGCCGTGTCAATTCCTAACCAATACAGTAGCTATGACACGCTCAGTGACATGGGCGTGTCACTGCTCGTGTCACCCATCCAAGAACAAAGAACCATCGACACAGCCAAAGACTTGGCCGTGCTCATGGGCGTGTCAGGCCAAAAATCTAGATTCCAGCAACATCAACAACACAACCAACAAATCACTTCATTTCACCAAAATCCACTTCAAACAAACTTAGCTCAACATACCCAAGAACCATAACAAACATGCAAAAACACCAAAACAACTAAAAACATACATCCCACACAAAACAAAATCATCATCACAAACCCAAAGCACAACCACAATACTTTCACTTCCAACAACTTACTCTTTCCTTTAATCCAACCCCAAAATCCAAAATCACTTGTACCAAACACTCTTAAACACATCTTAATCAAACATAATCACATACCATCAATAATCAACCAAAAAACTCAAACACATCTTAAAAGAAAATCAAGGAATCAAGAGGAAACTTACCAAGGATGAAGAAACTCTTAAATTTTCAACTTGATCAATTGAAAACTTCCTTAGATCTTGAGTTAAAAGATCAAATCTCTCCCTTGTTCTCTTGTTTCTTTGATAGCCGGCCAAAAGAAAAGAAAAGGAAAGAAAAGAAAGAGAACCACGCAGAAAGAAAGAAAGAAAGAAGAAAATATAGAAAGCAAAGTCAACATCTCATCCACTATCTCCTCAAAACCCTCTCCTCCAAGCAATTAACTATTAAAATATTCCATTTAATCTCTTCCACTCATTTACATTTCCTTCTAATTAATTATTAAATAAAAAATACATAAATATCTTCTTTAGTTGACCATCCATTTGACTTGTATATAGGTTGTATATATTTCCATATATACAACATATAAACTCTCTCTTCACTTTCCTTCTCTTTCCAATTACACAAATACATTAAATTCAATTAAAACAACAATTATATCAAAACTTCTAGGGCACATTTTGGGATATTACATCGCCACCCGGACGGGCCAAGAAAAAGAAAGGGGTGAATGACTCAATTCCTAAGGAATCCCCAACCCCCTAATGGTTCGAAAATTTGGGTACGTATGGGGAAGGTGAGAAATGGCCCAGCACCCCCACAACGCCTGATTCATTAGAACCGGCCTCCTTTGTAGGTTTTAATATTATAAAATTCTTAAATATAACAGTTGAGGATATTGCTCTTGCATTGCTTGTTCACTCTCCCAAGTTGCCTCTTCTCTACCATGATTCTTCCAAAGAACTTTCACCAATGGCACTCTCTTATTTCTCAACTCTTTTACTTCATGTGCCAGAATAGCAATTGGTTCTTCTTCAAATGTTAAATCCGGACTCACCTCAATAGATTCAACTGGTAAAACATGAGATGGGTCTGATCTGTACATTCTCAGCATAGAAACATGGAAGACATTGTGAATTCTATCCAACTCAGCGGTAAAGCAAGACGATAAGCCACTGGTCCAACTCTTTCCAATATCTCATACGGTCCAAGAAAACAAGGACTCAGTTTTCCTTTACGACCAAATCTTAAAATCTTTTTCCTAGGAGACACTTTCAAAAATACTTTATTTCCAATATTAAACTCTATGTCTCTCCTCTTTAAATCTGAATAAGATTTTTGTCGGTCTGAAGCTGCTTTTAACCGATCCCGAATTATCTTCACTTTCTCTTCAGTCTCTTTAACCAAATCAGGACCAATTAATTTGCCTTCTCCAAGTTCATTCCAACCTAAAGGCGTTCTACATCTTCTCCCATACAATGCCTCAAATGGTGCCATACCAATATTGGATTTATGACTGTTGTTATAAGCAAATTCCACAAGTGGCAAAAATCTGTCCCAACTTCCAGAGAAATCAACGATACAGCTTCTCAACATATCCTCAATAATCTGTATCACTCTCTCTGACTGCCCATCTGTCTGAGGATGAAAAGCAGTGCTAAAGTGTAATCGAGAACCCAATGCATCATGCAAACTCTTCGAAAACCTTGAAGTGAACTGGGGATCTCGATCAGACACTAAAGAAATTGGAACTCCATGCAACTTCACTATTTCATTAATATACAGCTCAGCCAGTCTCTCAAGAGAATAGTCCATTCTAACTGGAAGAAAATGAGCTGTCTTTGTTAATCGATCAACAATCACCTAGATAGCATCATACTTCTTCTGAGTCAATGGCAAACCAGAAACAAAATCCATTGTCACTCTCTCCCATTTCCATTCGGTCACTGTTAAAGGTTGAAGCAACCCTGTTGGAACTTGATTCTCAGCTTTCACCCTCTGACATGTGAGACACTTGGATACAAATTCCGTTATGTCTCTCTTCATACCAGACCACCAATAATGCTGTTTCAAATCATGGTACATCTTTGTACTTCCTGGATGCATAGCAAAAACTGAGTGGTGTGCTTCCTCCAAAATAACCTTTCTTAAACTAGTATCATCAGGAACACATAACCTATCTTTAAACGAAAGGCTACCATCCTTTCTTACATTGAAATTTCTACTTTCTCCATGTTGGCAATCTAAAACAATCTTCTGAATTTTCTCATAAGCCAATTGAGCCTCTTTAATCTGATCCAACAACACTGGCCTCAATTGCAGTTGATCCAATAGTGCACCATCATCACATGATTCAAAACTAGCATGCAATGCTCTCAATTCAACAAGCAACGAGAATGAATACACAGTTAAACTTGCCAAAGACTTCCGACTCAAGGCATCCGCAACAACATTCGCCTTACCCGGATGATAATCAATCAAACAGTCGTAGTCTTTAATCAACTCTAACCATCACCTCTGTCAAAGATTAAGCTCTCTTTGAACTCCTAAATATTTTAAACTCTTATGATCTGTATAGATAAAACACTTTTCCCCATACAAATAGTGTCGCCAAATTTTAAAGCAAACACTATAGCTGCCAACTCTAAATCATGAGTCGGATAATTAAGCTCATGCGGTTTCAACTGCCGAGAAGCATAAGCTACAACTTTACCCTCTTGCATCAAAACACATCCTAAACCATTATGTGAAGCATCACTATAAATCACATAAGGTTTATCTTCCACAGGCAAAGTAAGAACAGGCGCTTGAGTCAATATCTCTTTTAACTACTCAAAACTAGCTTGACACTGATCTGTCCACACAAATCTAACTCCTTTTCGAAGTAATCTGGTGAGTGGAGTAGCTATTAAAGAAAAACCTTTCACAAAGCGTCGATAATAGCCTGCTAAACCCAGAAAACTTCTAACTTCAGTCACTGACTTTGGTGGACTCCAATTCAAAATAGCTTCAACTTTACTTGGATCAACTCTAATACCATTTGCTGAAACTATATGACCTAGAAAAGTAACTTGATCAAGCCAAAACTCACACTTCGACAGCTTGGCATACAATTGCTTTTCTCTCAAGATCTGCAATACAATCCGCAGATGCTTGTCATGTTCCTCTTCATTACGCGAATACACCAAAATATCATCAATGAAAACTACCACAAACTGATCCAAATAGGGCCTAAACACCCTATTCATCAAATCCATGAAAGCTACAGGTGCATTCGTCAACCCAAAAGGCATCACTAAGAACTCATAATGCCCATACCTTGTGCGAAAAGCTGACTTAGGAATATCTTCAGCTCTAACCCTTAACTGATGGTACCCTGATCTCAAATCAATCTTGGAAAACACTGCCGCTTCCTTCAATTGATCAAAGAGATCATCAATCCTAGGCAAATGATACTTATTCTTGATAGTCACTTTGTTCAATTGCCTATAATCGATGCACAATCTCATAGTACCATCCTTCTTCTTCATAAACAAAATAGGAGCTTCCCATGGAGAAACACTAGGGCGAATAAACCCTTTATCCAACAACTCCTGCAACTGTACCTTCAACTCTCTCAACTCAACAGGTGCCATTCAATAAGGAGTAATAGAGATGGGAGTGGTACCAGGCAACAATTCGATACCAAACTCAACCTCTCTCTCAGGGGGTAACCCTGGCAACTCCTCAGCAAACACATCTGGAAAATTTGCAATTGTGGTTATACTGTCAAGTGGAGAACCCACTACTCTAGTATCTACAACATGAGCAAGATAAGCATCACACCCTTTTCTAATCAACTTTCTAGCTGTTACAGCTGAAACAAACAAGGATGCAAGTTGTCTTTGCTCACTAGACACCATCACCGGTTCTCAAGGTAACACACTTCTTTTGACAATCGACCACAGCTCCATGCTTAGACAACCAATCCATGCCTAAGATTAAATTATACTCCTTAAAAGGCATTTCAATTAAATCCCCAAGAAACTCCTCACCTTGCACTACCACTGCACTATCACGATGAACCTTACTCACAACAACACTATGTCCTAAAGGATTTGTCACCAAGACATCAAATCCTAAGGACTCTGAATGTAATTCAGACACAGGCAAAATGAATGCACTTATGTATGAATGAGTAGATCCTGGATCAATCAAAGCAAGAATTGAAATGCCAAATAAAGAGAATGTACCCGCTATAGCTGCTGAAGCATTCGGCTGCCTCTGCATCACATAAACTCTCTGAGAAGATCCAGCCTCATCTGGCCTATTTCCTTCGGATGTCGACCCTCCTCTCTGACTAAACCCTGGCTGACCACCTCTACTAAAACCTCTGCCCCCTCGACCACCTCTGCTAACACTCGGTCGAGAAGCTGCAGACTCAGCCTGTCTATACTCCTGCATCTCAGGACAATCTTTAATAAAATGAGCTGGTGACCCACATCTATAACACCCAGCCGATCCACCAACCTTCCAACAAACACCCCCATGGTTCCTACCACAAAGCTCACATACAGGTAGAGTAGACCTCTGAACCACTGGAGTCAGAGCACTAGCTACAAAAGCTGTAGGTCTCGATCTTTGCCTCTGTTACTGCACTGACCTACCCGGCTGTCTCTAACTCCTACTGATCCTCGGAATAAAACTTCCTCTACCTCTCTTCACAGATGAAGACCCTACCTCAAACTGGGGTCTCCTTAACCCAGTCTCCTCCTCGGCAGCAGCTGCTGCAATACCTTGTGCTCTCTCAATACTCCTAGCTGCTGCAACTAGCTGAGAGAAATCCTGGTACCGAGAACCAGCAACAATGCACATAATAGAGGGCCTCAATCCCTCCTCAAATCTTCTGCATCGATCAATCTCGTCTGAGATAATCCCACCTGCATAGTGACTCAACCGGGTGTACTCAACCTCATACTCCGTTACCGTCCGGTTGTCTTGCCTCAAATTCAAGAATTCCATCTTCTTAATATCTTTATACTCCCTCGGAGTATATTTCTGCTCGAATTCCCTCAGAAAATCACCATAAGATAATGTAGGTGGATCATCCATGGCATGAGGAACCGTCTTCCACCAGAAGGGATCTTGCATAATCAAACTTCTCATCCGAAGTAGCTTGCAACTGAATGAATATCCTCTACACTTTATCCAACCATTGCTCAGCCACTGCAGGATCGGTAGTGCCCAAGAAATCTTCAGCTCCATACTTTCTCAATTTGTCATAATGCCTCACCGGCACTTGAGGCTGTGGTGGTGGTGGCTGCTCCACTGGAGCTCCTCTCAACAAATCTACCATGTGCCTAAACCAACCCGGCGGTATCTCATCAGCATCTGATCTCCCTGGCACAGGAGTAGGGGCCTCACTAACTCTATCAACTCTAGCTCCATCTCTACCCTCTTCAGGAGCTACACTCTCAGCACTACACTCTACAGACTGTCGTGACTGAGACGCCATTACAACCTATATCTACAACACAACAGAATATACCTCATTAAAGATCAAAGACTGCCAATACCATAACATGTATCTTACTTAAAACCATATTTTAAAACTCAAAATTTCCTTTTTCTTACAATTGACCTAGGTTGAGAATCTCAAACCTAGGCTCTGATACCAAAACAATTGTAACACCCCTACACCTCGTATACGTACACAGCATGCTAATATGATCGTAATATACGTATACTGAATATAGAAATGCCATGATTTACTAAACAAATGACTCATCTCTTTTCAAAAACATGAACAAATTTAAAACATTTAAAAGAAATAATAAATACAATAGATAAAATACTTATTTGAAACGCAGCGGAAAATATAACAAATATTTACAAATACTTATACATCAAAACTCAAATTTTACAAGACATAAAGTATATACATGTTCGACAGTATGTCTTTGATCTTTAAGCTCCACTATCAACGCCCCAAAATCTAGACTCTACTCGGTCTAGAGGAACTCTCTGGTTCTTCTCTGTCACCTACGCGATGAACCACAATCGCGCTAAGCCAACGGCTTAGTGGTAATAACTATAATAATATTATACTATAATGAAATGCAAATGTCATAATCTCAAACATATAAACAATTCTCAAAAATCACATTATTTGATTATTTCATTGTTCATACATCACATTGAAAACAAAGACAAACTTGGGCCCACAACACACTAATATGTTATTCAAAGTTCAGAGTTATTGCTTTGGTCCATAATCATATCATCAAGCCCGTAGGCAATATATATATATCTCTATCCATGGATAGGGTAACAGACCCAGTCTCTTGGACCTCAACTCGGCTAAACTCGAGGACATTCCTCAACCCGGCAAGACTGTTACCTGTAACAGACCCAGTCTCTTGGACCTCAACCCGGATAAACCAAGGAGATCCTCAACCCGGCAAGACTGTTACTATAATTCACATTTCACATTTATCAACTGGAATCGGCTTATGACCCGGTCTTTTCACCTATCCAGTACTTCATAGGCATGCCACCCGAACTCAGAACTGTAATATCCCAAAATGTGCCCTAGAAGTTTTAGTATAATTGTTGTTTTATTTGAATTAAAATGTATAGGTGTAATTGGAAAGAGGAAAGAATTTAAAAGAGAGTGTATATGTTGTATATATGGAAATATATATAACATATACATAAGTCAAATGAATGGTCAAAGGAAGAAGATATTTAAATTGTTATTTGTGAAATTACTAAAGGGCAAGTAAATGAAAGGGAGTTAATATATATAGTAGAGGGTATTTAAGTAATTTTCTTTTCAAATTGCTTAGTGGAGGTTTAAAGAGATGAGAAGTTGACTTTGTCTCTTTTATTTTTCCATTTTCTCTTCTTTCCTCTTTCCAATTACACCTATACATTTTAATTCAAATAAAACAAAAATTATACTAAAACTTCTAGGGAATCGAGAACCCAAAGCACCATGTAAACTCTTCCAAAATCTTGAAGTAAATCTAGGATCTCGATCAGACACTAAAGAAATTGGAACTCCATGCAACTTCACTATCTCACTAATATACAGCTCAGCCAACTTCTCAAGTGAATAGTCCATCCGAACCGGAAGAAAATGAGCTGTCTTTGTCAACCTATCAACAATCACCCAAATAGCATCATGCTTCCTCTGTGTCAATGGTAAACCAGACACAAAATCCATTGTGATTCTCTCCCATTTCCATTCAGGCACCGTTAAAGGTTGAAGCAACCCTGTTGGAACTTGATGCTCAGCTTTCACCCTCTGACAAGTGAGACATTTGGACACAAATTCTGCTATGTCTCTCTTCATACCAGACCACCAATAATGCTGTCTCAATTCATTGTATATCTTTGTACTTCCCGGATGCATAGCAAAAACTGATTGGTGTGCTTCCTCCAAAATAACCTTTTTCAAACTATCATTATCAGGAACACACAATCTATCCTTAAACTAAAGGCTACCATCACTTCTCACAAACCCCATTTTGGCAATCTAAAACAATCTTCTGAATTTTCTCATCTGTCAATTGAGCCTCCTTAATTTGATCCAATAATTTTGGTCTCAATTGCAACTGAGCCAACAATGCACCATCATCACATGCTTCAAAACTAGCATGTAACGCTCTCAACTCAACAAACAACGAGAGCATTACATGACAGATTAAGGAGATATTTAAATTGTTATTTGTGAAATTACTAAAGGGAAAGTAAATGAAAGGGAGTTAATATATATAGTAGAGGGTATTTAAGTAATTTTCTTTTCAAATTGCTTGGTGGAGGTTTAAAGAGATGAGAAGTTGACTTTGTCTCTTTTATTTTTCCATTTTCTCTTCTTTTCTCTTTGTGTGGCCGGACCTCAAGGAAACAAGAGAGCAAGTAAGGGTTTTTGAATTTTAATAGCTAATTGAAGGAAGATTTCAAATAAACAAGTTGGAATTTCAAGAAATTTCATTATTTTGGTTGTGAAGAGGTTGAATTGCCCTAATCTAAGTGTTGAGGATTCTTGGAAGAGTAAGTGTATAGATTGGTGTGAGTTGGTTTTAAGGTTAGTACAAACTACACTATTGCATACATTCATGTGATGTTGAGACTTGCACACATTTGATTGTAAATGTGATAAGGAACCTAATGCATTATTGATGGATATTAAAAATCACATTATGTTGGGTAATATGTGAATGTTGTGATGAGCATGTAAAATATGTGTTAATGCCATTGATTATATCCATTTGAATAATGAACTGATTAATGTGATTTGAAATATAATATGAGATGGTTGAAACATATTTGCTTATATGATGATGAAATGAAATATGGAAATGAAATGTGAAAGATATGATGTTATGAAGAATTATTTTATTGTGATTTGAGATATTATGAGTTATGAGGCCATGATTGTTGGCTATGATAATGCAAATGAGATAATGGAGGCATGACTGCCTATTTGATTATGAGAATGAGATGAATTGAGAAAGAAATGTACAAAGATATAAATAAATGAAAAGATTGTGTGTCTAATGTGTTATTCAACCTTCAGAGTTTTGGGTTTGGCGGCATGCCTATAAAGTACTGGATAGGTGAAAAGACCGGGTCGTAAGCTGATTCTAGTTGATAAATGTAAAATGTGAATTATACTAACAGTCTTGCCGGGTTGAGGATCTCCTTGGTTTATCCGGGTTGAGGTCCAAGAGACTGGGTCTGTTACAGGTAACAGTCTTGCCAGGTTGAGGATCTCCTCGAGTTTAGTGGGTTGAGGTCCAAGAGACTGGGTCTGTTACCCTATCCATGGATAGAGATATATATATATGTGTTGCCTATGGGCTTGATGATTATGATATGGACCAAAGCAGTAACTCTGAACTTTGAATAACATATTAGTTTCTTTTGGGCCCTTGCTTGTCTTTGTTTTCTATGTGATTTATAAATGATGAAATAAATAAATATTGAGATCTATGCTTGTTTTGAGTTCACTATGTCCTATAATTGGTAACACAAATGTTGGATACAATGAAAGGTAATGTCATGAAATATGAAATTCTTGAGAATTACTTGTATGTTGGATAATATGACATTGGCATTTCATTATGGCATGATATCATTGTAGTTTGTACCACTAAGCCGTTGGCATAGCGCGATTGTGGTTTATCGCGCAGGTGACAGGGAAGAACCAAAGAGTTCCTCTAGGCCGAGTCGAGTCTAGATTTTGAGGTGTTGATAGTGGGCTTAAAGATCAAAGACTGACTGCCAAAAATGTATAAATTTTATGGGTTGTAAAACTTGAGTTTGGATGTATATGAATTTGTAAATATTGTTATTTTTCGCTGCATAGTGAACAAATATTTTATCTACTGCATTTCATAATAAACCTTTACTTTATGTTGTACTAGAAGTGTAAATCCTTTTTGCAGGTTGTAGTTGAGGTTATAAGGGGGATTTATTGGGAAGTGTACTGAGAATGATTTTGTTTGCATTGGTTTGTGTAAATGTTTTTAAAAATCAGAAAAAAACCAGTTTTGTCGACACTTGGGATTCAATTTTTAAGTGAAACTATGGCAAAATTTCTATAAAAATTGGAACTAAAATTTGACTAAGTAAAATTGGTAGCAACATTAGGTTAGTGTGGCGCCTCTACTCAGCTTACACACGTAGGTCGGGAAGGGGTGTTACAAGAACTCTGAAGGTTGAATAACACATTAAACACATAATCTTTTCATTTATAACTTTATACATTTCTTTCTCATCATTATAGCCAACAACCATGGCTTCATATCTCATAATCAAAATAGGCAACCATGCCTCAATCATCTCATTAGCATCATTATAGCCAATCACATTGGTTTTATATCTCATTATATCTCAAATTACATTAAATCAATTGATCATTCAAGTATACACAACCAATTGCATTAACATACCTTTCATATTTCATCAAATGTTTTAACCCTGTAATCAATTGCTTAGCATATGTATAATCAAATATGTTAAATATCAAATCATGTGAGTGTATGCAACAATGTAGTTTGTACTTACCTTAGGAACAACTCACACCAATCTACAACCTTTCTCTTTCAAGAATTCTTCACCACCTAGGTTAGGGCAATTCAACCTCTTCAATACCTAAACCAAAGGTGATAATACATACTCACTCAGAGATACATATGAGATAATAAGACTAAGAACCAACTAGGGCAAACCTTATACATGACACGCTCAACAACACGGGCGTGTCCCTGACCGTGCCCTAAACTCACAAAACAGAAGCTTTGACACGCTCAGAACCATGGGCGTGTCACTGAACGTGTAATACATTCTGTCTCACAGAAACATTGACACGTCCAACAACATGGGCGTTTTCATGGCCGTGTCAATTCCTCACCAACACAGTAGCTATGACACGCTTAGTGACATGGGCGTGTCACTGCTCGTGTCACCCATCCAAGAACACAGAACCATCGACATGCCCAAAGACTTAGCTGTGCTTATGGGCGTGTCAGGCCAAAAATCTAGATTCCGGCAACATCAACAACACAACCAACAAATCACTTCCTTTTACCAAAATGCACTTCAAACAAACTTAGCTCAACATACCCAAGAACCATAACAAACTAGCAAAAACATCAAAACAACTAAAAACATACATCCCACACAAAGCAAAATCATCATCACAAAGCCAAAGCACAACCACAATACTTTCACTTCCAACAACTTACTCTTTCCTTTAATCCAACCCCAAAATCCAAAATCACTTGTACCAAACACTCTTAAACACATCTTAATCAAACATAATCACATACCATCAATAATCAACCAACAAACTTAAACACATCTTAAAAGAAAATCAAGGAATCAAGAGGAAACTTACCAAGGATGAAGAAACTCTTAAATTTCCAACTTGATCACCTAAAAACTTCCTTAGATCTTGAGTTAGAAGATCAAATCTCTCCCTTGTTCTCTTGTTTCTTTGATAGCCGGCCAAAAGAAAAGAAAAGGAAAGAAAAGAAAGAGAACCATGCAGAAAGAAAGAAAGAAAGAAGAAAAGATAGAAAGCAAAGTCAACATCTCATCCACTATCTCCTCAAAACCCTCTCCTCCAAGCAATTAACTATTAAAATATTCCATTTAATCTCTTCCACTCATTTACATTTCCTTCTAATTAATTATTAAATAAAAAATACATAAATATCTTCTTTAGTTGACCATCCATTTGACTTGTATATAGGTTGTATATATTTCCATATATACAACATATAAACTCTCTCTTCACTTCCTTTCTCTTTCCAATTACACAAATACATTAAATTCAATTAAAACAACAATTATATAAAAACTTCTAGGGCACATTTTGGGATATTACATCGCCACCCAGACGGGCCGAGAAAAAGAAAGGGGTGAATGAATCGATTCCTAGGGAATCCCCAACCCCCTAATGGTTTGAAAAGTTGGGTACGTATGGGGAAGGTGAGAAATGGCCCAGCACCCCCACAACGCCCGATTCATTAGAACCGGCCTCCTTTATAGGTCTTAATATTATAAAATTCTAAAATATAACAATATTATCCATACTACATGCAACAATTAAAATAAAGCATAATTATATTAAAATCAAAGCAATGTCCAAACAAAGCAAATAAATGGACACCCATCCGAAGATGGAAATATGTCCTTACATCATTCAAGTCTAAAACTAAATAGGACACCCACTGAAAGGTGGAAACATGTCCTTTACATTGTTCCAAAATATAAAAGCTATTTAAATTATATAAAATTTAACTAATGAGGTACCCACAAAGTGGAAACATACCTCTTACAATTTTAATACCAAAACAAACAAATAATAATCATAATAATAAAGAAAATATCCATCCATGATAAATTAAATAAATCAAGTATTGAAATTAAATAAATCAACCATCAAAACATATAATAAAATACATAATCAAATCTAAAATTTAATAAAGCAAATAAAGATACAAATTTAGGTTTATGTCTCAATTTAAAGTTCTTTAATTAATATTTAGGTTTTTGGGATTTTGAAATTATTATATTTATTATTTAGGCTACTGTGAGGATTTTTGAAAAAATGGAATGGATTAGGGCTTTATAATTTTAAGAAAGTAATAAGGTGGTTGGTTAATCAAATTAGGGTTTAGGGCTAACATAATGTATTTAGGGTTTTTGATCCTTAAGATATTAGGGTTTAGGACTCATGGTTACTGGATTGGGTTTTAAGAAGATTAGGGTTTAGGAAAACTAAGGAATTAAGACACTGGGTTAGGGTTTTGATATTTTGGAAAACATATTCGATCTTAGGATTTAAAAAAGTAGTTTAGAGTTTTTATAGAAACAACTCAGATTAAAGTTTTTAGAAACTATAAAGAAGATTAGGGTTTGGAATTAAGAAGACATTTTGATGTTTTGAAAAAAACAAGTTAGGGTTTAGATGATTAAGAAATTTAGGGTTAAAGAGAGAAAGATTTATGGTTTTAAAATTTTGGTAACAAAATAATGATTTAGTGTTTTGATAATTTAATCAATGACTTAGGCTACTAGATGGTTTTAAGTTTTTAGTTTTTATAAAACATGCAAGTGTAGTTTTGAAAACCAACTGATTAATGTATTATCTAAAGTAAACATTCAAAGTTATTAAAATAAATATTAAGTTACTACATATTCTTATTAATCAAAGAAAACGAAGCTACTGTGAACATATAATTTATGATTAAAGATCAAACCTGCGTAGTCGGTTCCACCAAAAAATTAATTTCTGGATGAACAATAACAAAGGCAATGTTACTGCCTTTGATGGATTGATGATTGATGAATGCTTACTTGCTGCTAATTTCTTTTTGCCATCTCTTACTTTTTTGGTTTACTCCTTTAGATCTCCTTCCCCTAGAGTTTTTTCTCTGTTCTCTCCTTCTGTCCCTTTTTTCTTTTTCTTCTCTAGGGCATTCTCTTTTTTTCCAGTCCCCCTGTTCTTGTGTTTTAATGTGGTATTTATAAAAATAAAGACCTGATCCTATTTTAATAAGGAAATACTAACTATTTAGGAAAAATTACAAAACCATGCAAACAAGGTTTGGTCAAAAAATAGGCAGCGTGAGGGCTGTCGGGCCCACAGGCTGCGCTGGCAAAAATTACTGCGGGCTACGGGCGCGACGGGCTAGCTGGGCAATCCAGTTCATCGCCGATCCGTCTGATTATTTTATTTTTTCATTTTTTTATTTTTTTATTTTTATTAAAAATAACTATTAAATATTATTACTAATTAAAATATTATTAAAATAAATAAAATATCACAAAAATTATTTTGGACTATCAGATTTAAATGGGTCAAAAATTAAGGGTCTACAGAATGGGTAGTGAGCAGATACACGCAGTTAGCTTTACTAGAGGAGAGAAGGTTAAAAGCATTGCATCATCATCAACTGTATTAAAGGAAAATAGCTCGGGCCTATAATAGAAGAGTTAAGATTAGAAAACTCAAAATCGGTGATTTAGTGTTGAAACAATGTAAGCCTAATGTATCTGATCCAAGAAGAAAATTTAAGCCTAGCTGGGAAGGCCTATATGTTGTGAAACAAGTCATGAACAAGGGTGCAGTGAAGTTATCAGACATGAATGGGAACAAGTTTAGTGAGCCAGTAAACATTGACAGGTTGAAGAGGTTTTATATATAAAAAAAAGAGAAAAAGAAAAAAGAGCTCGCTAGGTTGAAAACCCAAAAAGGGCGGCCTAGGCAGAAGTTAGAGCAGTCTGTTAGTTCCAAAAACCTGAAAGAGCGGGCTAGGCAACAATTAGGGCTAAATGAGAGAAAATAGTCAATTAGAAAACCCGAAAGGCCTAGTTGGCAACAGCAGTGATCTTGTGTATGCTGGCTTTATGTTTGGTTGTTCCCTAATTTAATAAAAAAGAATTAATATTAAAATTATTTTATATACATTGTTATAAGTATTCGACAAGATATGGATGAAATAAATAAACACAATAGAAAAAGGTAATGACAAATTATAAAAGGAAAAGAAGCATCTCTTATTACTTTTATTATATTTTTGTCCTAACAATACACTTTCTAAAGAAATTGACAAATGTAAAATCTATGGCAGACAATAAGTGTAACATGCAGGCTAGCTTTGCTTCAACCGATCCAAGTAGACTTCAGTGAGATAAGGCATATCTAAATTGGGAGTGAATTCAGAACCTTGAGGCTCAGCTCCATACTGGCGATTAAGCCGGCGAGGATCATAGGAAGTACCTCGATGAAGAGCAACAAGAGGACATACATCAAGTATGTCCGCAAGGTAATACGAGAAATCTTCCACTAAGGTACTAACCAACGAATGTTGACTTTAGCGCGTGAGTGGATCCAGTCAAACCAGTTAACATACGAAGAAGCAAGATGGAGTAATTTCCTAGCAGAATGATGTCGTGGCAGATATCTGGAAAAACTCATAGATGGAGTATTGAGCAAGCAAAGACGCTCCTGAAGCCAAATCTTTAAGAAAAAAATTAATTAAAAAAGGAAGGTCAGCTAAGCTAAAACCCACAATGGCAGTTCAGGCAAAAGTTAGAAAAGCTCGCTAGTTCTGAAAACCCGTATGGGCAGACTTGGCAAAAATGGATCTTTATCCATTGAAGATTGGGTCTTTACCCTTGAAACATGGATCTTTATCCATTGGAGATCGGGTCTTTACCCTTGAAACATGGATTTTTATCCATTGGAGATCGGGTCTTTACCCTTGAATTATGGATCTTTACCCATTGAAAATTGGGTCTTTACCCTTGAAATATGGATCTTATTCCATTGGAGATCGGGTCTTTACCCTTGAAACATGGATCTTTATCCCTTAGAGATCGGGTTTTTACCCTTGAAACATGGATCTTTATCCATTGGAGGTCGGGTTTTTACCCTTGAAACATGGATCTTTATCCATTGGAGGTCGGGTCTTTACCTTTGAAACATGGATCTTTATCCATTGGAGATCGGGTCTTTACCCTTGAAATATGGATCTTTATCCATTAGAGATTGGGTCTTTACCCTTGAAACATGGATCTTTATCCATTGAAGATCGAATCTTTACCCTTGCAACATGGATCTTTATCCATTGAAGATCGGGCCTTTACCCTTAAAACATGGATCTTTATCCATTGGAGATCGGGTCTTTAACCTTGAACTATGGATCTTTATCCATTGGAAATCTGGTCTTTACCCTTGAAATATGGATCTTTATCCATTGGAGATTGGGTCTTTACCCTTGGAACATGGATCTTGATCTATTAGAGATCAGGTCTTTACCCTTGAAATATGGATCTTTATCCATTGGAGGTCGGGTCTTTACCCTTAAAACATGGATCTTTATCTATTGAAGATTGAGTCTTTACCCTTGAAACATGGATCTTTATCCATTGAAGATCGAATCTTTACCCTTGAAACATGGATCTTTATCCATTGGAGATCGGGTCTATATCCTTGAAACATGGATTTTTATCCATTGAAGATCGAGTCTTTACCCTTGAAACATGGATCTTTATTCATTGGAGATTGAGTCTTTACCCTTAAAACATGGATCTTTATCCATTGAAGATCAGGTCTTTACCCTTGAAACATGGATCTTTATCCATTAGAGGGTGGGTCTTTACCCTTGAAACATGGATATTTATCCATTGGAGATCAGGTCTTTACCCTGGCTTCAGCTCTTTTTGTTGGACTGATCCTTTGTCTTTTGCATCTTCATTCTTTTGAGAATTCTAATTTTCTTCTTTTTCCATTCTTTTTTGTTCTTCCTTTGAACTTTTGCAAAAAAAAATTCTGCCTTTTTTAGCTAGCCTTCATATCTTCTCCTTGCCTCCTGAGTGGTAAAATATTGGAAGTGAGTCTCAAAATGTTTTGTACATGTAAAAACTCAAAATTTTGAAAGGGAGAAACTTTGCCCCCTGTGTAGGCTAAAACCCATGATTTTTTTAATGCAGGCTTTGGTTGATGTTTGTAGATTATCTAGTTCTTCGGACAAGCATGCATTTCTTTTTTCTTTTGCAAAATTACTAGAGCTTCCTCAAGCAATAGGCTTTCCAGGCCCCTTGATTCAATATCTTCTTTTGATTGTTTACTTCACAGGGTGTTTGCTATTCACTTTGATAAAGAATAGACAATACAAGACAAGAAAGTGTGATGTGATATGCTCATGTTATGCATGATATGCATGAATAATACTTACAGTGGTTTCATCGACTCATAGACCAAGGTGATCAGCAGAAGTATTCTCATTGACTCCTTCCAGATGCCCATTCAGGTTTTGCATTGGAATGACAGAAAGCTTTGCATTTATGGCTTTTATCTTCAAAATGTTGAAAACATGAATAATGGAGGCCGCAAATAGCAGAGATACATCCATTTCAAATTATGATTCAGTATGTCAATTGGTAGCTTCTTCATTACCTTGCCAGTAATCACTTCCTTTGCCCTATGTGTCCTTCGAGGTTTGATAGTTCAACATACTCCCCTTAACTTGAAGGCTTTGTAATTTTTTTTTAATTTTGAATTTCGATTTTTGATTTTGAAATCAAATATTGGCTTTGCCAAATCAATGTCAATTTACCTCAAGACTTGATTTTTCAAATTAACATATCTATAACATGACAACCCTAGTTACCGTACTAAACTCAGGAATCATTTCTATTTAAGAAAGAATTGTTACACTTCAGATAGGCACATACACATTACTTGGAAAAGGTCTCATTGAGTTTAAATATTCTCTATCTCATATGCATGCTTATTCAAACTATCTCCACTAATAGACTCTACCTGCCAAGAGAGATCAACATGTCTTTGATAGGCTTGAAATGGGGTCTATAAGGGACATGGGTTAAATGAAGGCCATTTGTAAGTTGGAGCCGTTGTGACACTATGGGCAAATCTCACACTACAAATTTCTTGTTTGAACTTTAGGCAGCTGGGAGCAATCTTGCTAGACTCCAAATTCCTTCTATCTTCTTGGCATTAATCTGGATCTTGATTAGGACAATCTTTGCCCTTGCAAAAAGTTTAGTACCTAAATTCATTTCTTTTCTTCTTCTCCCTTTTTTTTCTTTTTATTTTTTTACTCTTCCCTTTCTTTGAGCATTTTATCATTTTGTTCTTCTTCCTTGTAGGACTGTCAAGTACAGAACTTTCAAGAACTGGATGGTCTTTCTCCTTTTTCTTTGATTTTGATCGAATCTTTGGTTGGGTTGGACCAATTCAAGTCAAACTGTCCTTATAAACCAAATGGAATTCTTTTGTTACTTTAGGTAAAGGAGAACTCAGTTGGATTTCTGAACCATTTTGAATTTTTGTTTTTTTTTCTTTTCTTTTTTCCCCTTCTTTTCTTTTGCCCTTTTTTCTTTTATTTTATTTTCTTCTTTTTTCTTTTATTTTCTTTTATTTTTTCTTTTTTTTCTTTTTTTTCTTTTATCTCTTCTTTTTTTGGTTCTAGCTCTAAAAGATTTGTCTTATTTGTACCAACTTGAGTTTCTAAGAATGGATGAATGGAGTGACATAAATCTTCTTTAACAGGGATAAATCATTTGTTACTCTAGTGTCATTTTTATAGATTGGAGATATTAGGTGAACTTCAACTACCCTTATGGTCTTGAGAACATCAACTATCCTTACGATCTTGATTGTGTATTCCTTTCTTTGATCTTCTTGCCTTTTCATCTTAATGGTCATAAGACTTGTCAAAAGTATCACAATAGCTCAAGGTAGGTTGTTGGGGTTATATGCCAATGAAAAGAAAGCTAAAATTTTATGAAGGCTCAAAGGGACAACTAGGGATTGATATCTAATTGGGTGGATACTAGTTGTTGGCTAACCAAACAATGCCTAGATCACTTCTCCCTTAAGTAAGTAGAGTTCAATTTTGCCTCGAAAGTTTGTCTAAGCATGTTCTAAGACTGACTAGGACCTAGACAAAGGTAATTATGCAGGAGCCCTCTTTAAGTAAGCATACACAATTCAATGCTATAAAGTAATTCCCTCACCTAGTAAAGTCATTCGAGTCATGATGCATAAATATATTAATTTATGAATATCAAGCTAGATTCCTCATTGGTTGAGCACCAAAATAAACAAATACCAACAAAAATTTTGACAAAAAAAATTTATTTCAAGCAACTTTAAATTTGAAAAACACAATTGTTCCAATTAGATATTAAAGAAAGCAAAATTGAAAAGCAACATTCAAGCTAAGGAAAGTTTGTTGAGTTAAGCTTCTTCTCCTTTGACATCTCCAATATTCCCATCTTGAAAGGATGATAAAACAAAATCTTCTTCCAATCCTTTTCCTACCATGAAGGTTGCTGGTGGTGGCACTCTTCCAAATTTAGGCAAAGGATTGTTCTAGGTATTGGGCTTGTTTGGCTCAAGTAGCTTACCACTATCGATAAGATTCTAGATCTCATGCCTCAACTTCATACAATTGTTCATTTCGTGTCCAGGCTTTTGATGGAATTGGCAAAATGCATTAGTATCAAAGTTAGGTGGAAGAGGATTAGGCAAAGGATGAGGAGTTAAGGGTTGTAACAATCCCTTCTTTTGTAGCTTATTAAGAACCCAAGATAGCGGCTTCCCTAATTCTGAAAATTGCCTCATTCCTCCATGACTAGTGGCATTAACATCAGCTTCCTTTTGTGTACTTTAATTGTCAGGCTGATAATTCCCTTTCTCATTCCTTCTTATTAAAAAACGGTTCTTCTCCCTTTCCCATTCTTCAATTTGCAGACCAGCTTGGAGAAGATCTTTGAAATTATGGATGAGTGTATGAGACATCCTTTCACAAAGGCTAGGCAACACCCCTCTCACAATGATCTTTATTTGATCAGATTCATCGGGCCTTTTCTTGAGCAAAGTAGCCTTATTTCTCTATCCTTTCACATAGTCCACAAAATTCTCATTTGGCCTTTGCCTAATGGCTTCCACCTCCATCAAGGTTACTTCCAACTTGACATTGTACCCATATTGTTGAACGAAAGCCTTGTACAACATGTCCCAATCTTTTTGAGTGCTTTCCTCTAAGGTGTTGAACCAATTTTGGACAACAGGGTCCAATGAGAGCATGAAATATCTCAGAGTTAGAGCTTTAGTAGCTCGGGCAGACTGCATATCAGTGATGTACTTCTTCACATGAAGATGAGGATTTCCAGTACCATTGTACCTAGCGAAGGAAGGCATCTTGAACTTATAAGAGACCTCCACATCTTGTTCAAACAGTTTATCAATCTCAGACATCTCTTCGATTTTTAGCTTCTTCTCAAATTTCTTTTCTAAATCAGCAATCATCTTCTCAACATCAAATGTCTCGGTTTTCTTCATAGCTGATCTTTCAACAATCTTTGGTTCTTTCTTCTTGTCTTGAGGATCTTGGAAGTATTGAGCTCAATCATCATAATCATCAATGATCACCTTGTGAGCGGAGATTTTTGCCCCACTCCCGGTGGAATGGTTCTTGCGACTTCGGCATTGTTTAGGCTCGGGGCCTTAGAGAAACGGACCTAAGTCCGGAGAAAAATGAAGTCGCCACCCGGACAGGCCGGGAAAAAGAACTGGGTGGATGACTCGATTCATAAGGAATCTCCAACCCCCTAATGGGTTCGGAAAGTTGGGTACGTGTGGGGAAGGTGAGAAATGGCCCAGCACTCCCACAACACCCGGTTCATTGGAACCGGCCTCCTTTACAGGTCTTAATATTATAAAATTCTTAAATATAACAATATTATCCATATTACACACAATAATTAAAAAAAAGCATCAATATATTAAAATCAAAGCAATGTCCAAACAAAGCAAATAAATGGACACCCATCCAAGGATGGAAACATGTCCTTACATCACATGCCTAAATAGGACACCCACCAAAAGGTAGAAATATGCCCTTTACATAGGTTCTAAAATAGAAAAGCAAATTAAATTACATGATGTTTAACTAATGAGGTACCCACCAAGTGGAAACATACCTCTTACAACTTTTGGAAATCTAAATTAATTGATAAAAGTAAATAATCATTCATCATAAAAAAAAATCATTCATCAAAGCTACTAATCAAAATATAAAATAAACATCCATCCATGATAAATTAAATAAATCAAGTATTGAAATTAAATAAATTAAAGCATAAGAAATAAATCAAAGCATAATCAAGTATAGAATTGAATAAAGCAAATAAAAGTCCAATTATGGCTACTGTGACTTTTTATGGAATTAAAATAAATTAGGGTTTTGTGTTTTAAAGGGTTGGTAAGAATCTTTGATTAACAAAATTAATGTTTGAATGATGATATCATGAAACTAGGGTTTTAAATACTTTTAAATACTTTAATTTGTGATTTTTGGTTATTAGGTTCCTAAGCTACTGTGTAAAATTTAGGTTTTTTTTTTGTTTTTATGTTTTTTAATGTTTTAAAAAGATTAGGGTTCATAAAAATTAGGGTTTAAGGTTTTAAAAGGGTTAGTGTTCATTATTTTGAATTTTGGAAGTTGAATTTGGATTTGATATTTTGGAAGTAGGGTCTCGGGTAGTGAATAATTTTTAAGAATTTGGAAATCAATTTGATAATTTCATGAAGTTTTATGAATTTAAACAAATAAATTAAAGTTTTTATAACTAGAAAAGATGTTTTAGAAGACTTTTTGAAGAAAAAAGTACCAAGTTTAAAGTCTTGAAAGAAACAGAATTTGATTTTGGTTTTGTTGAAGAATATGTTCAATTAGAGTTTTATGGTTTTTAAGAAGAAAAAATAACAATTTTAAGCCTTTTGGAAGATAAACCAACGAAATAAGATTTTTTTTTGGCTTTAGAAAAACTAAATTAAAGTTCAAAGGTTTTTAATTTTGATTTCATAAATTTGCTACTGTGTAAAAAAACAATTACAGAAAATTAATTAACACATACCTTCTTTTGATGATTTCTTCAAAAACAATTCTTCTTGGATGAACTAGCTCCAAAGACAAGCCTTTTTTGCCTTTGAATCCTCTAAATCGTGCTACTGCTGTTCCAGAAAAGAGTTGAATTGAATTTCTTCTTTTCCTTCCTTGATTTGGTTTCAAAATTTTCAAACTTCTCTTGAATTTTTTGCCTCCCCTTTTTTAATTGTCTTTGGTCCTTATTTATAATGGTTTGAGGTTGTTTATTCCTATTTAGTTAAGGTAAGTAATATTAATAAAAAAAAAAGAAACAAAACCTAATTGGATTAGGTTTCGAAAAATTTGCATTGGAAAATTTGCGCTGCCAAAAAAAACTGCTGCGGAAAAACTGCGCTGGCAAAAAAATCTGCCGCAGATGGCTGCGGCAGCGCGCGCGGAGCGGGCCCGTAAGCTATTTCGCAGGCAGAAAATTTCTGTGTGCGTAATAGCACAGTGATTTCGCCCGCAGGAATTTCCTGCGGGCGAAATGCCCACGGGCTCGCCGATTTTTTCGACTCTGATTTTTATTTTTATTTTTATTTTTTAACTTTTATTTTTTTATTTCTATTTTTTATTAATAAAAATTAGATACTAAAGCAAAAATTATTTAATAAAAATTATTTTGGACCAATTAGACAATAAAAATCATTTTAGACTAAATAAAATATATTTGACAGAATTGGGTCAAAAATTAAGGGTCTATAGTTTGCCCCCTGCTTGAATGATCTGAAACCTTAGTGAAAGAGAGTGAAAAGCAATAAGACTTAATTTTTAAGATGGTTGAGGTTTTGGGTTCTGGACCCGGTTTGAGTTCTGGACTCAAGGATAATTTTAGGTTCTCGACCTAAGGAAAATTTGGGTTCTGGACCCGGTTTGAGTTCTAGACTCAAGGATAATTCTAGGTTCTGGACCTAAAGAAAATTTGGGTTCTGGACCCAAGCTAAGTTCTGGACTTAAAAATAATTCTAGGTTCTGGACCTAATGGTAAACGTGGGTTCTGGACCCGGTTTGAGTTCTGGACTCAAGGATAATTCTAGGTTCTGGACCTAAGAAAAATTTGGGTTCTGGACCCGAGTAAGTTCTGGACTTAAAAATAATTCTAGGTTCTGGACCTAATGGTAAACTTGGGTTCTGGACCCGGTTTAAGTTTTGGACTCAAGGATAATTCTAGGTTCTGGACCCGAGAGATTTGAATACTCGATCCTAAACTAGACTCGAATACTCGATCCTATCTAGATTCGGATACTCAATCCTAAACTGGATTCGGATACTTGATCCTATTTGGATTTGGATACTTGATCCTAAACTGGATTTGGATACTCAATCCTAACTGGATTTGGACACTCGATCCTAAACTGGATTGGAATACTCGATCCTAAACTAGATTAGGATACTTGATCGTAACTGTATTGGGATATTCGGCCCTAAATTGATTTGATTTGGGTACTTGGACCCAAGATTGGGCACTTGGACCCAAGATTGGGTACTTGGACCCGAGCTTGAATTGACTTGGGTACTTGGACCCAGGATTAATTTGATTTGGGTACTTGGACCCGAGAATGGGTAATTGGACTCGAGAATGAATTTGACTAACCTTTTATCAGTTGAGAAGTCTGACTGCTTCAGATGTTCTATGCATTATGATCCTTCACCTTCAGAATGGATCTTCACCCTCGGAGATCGGGGGTCTTCTTTGTTCTTTGAAGATGGGAGTGACACGGCCAGTGGCTTGGCCGTGTCTCCTGGGTGTGTCAGCTTCTGGGTCTTTTCATTGGTTCTTCTTTGTTCTTGGGTTAGGATGGGACACGGCCAGTGGCTTGGCCGTGTTGCCTGCCAGTGTCATCTACTGTTTCTTTTCTTTCTTTACTTAGTCCTTCTTGACTTTGTCCTTTAGGTGAGACACAGTTAGTGGCTTGGCCGTGTCGCCTGCCCGTGTCATGTTCTGCCAAGATTTCTTTTGAGGTGACACGGTTAAGCTCGATTTGGCTTGGCCATGTCTTGCTTGATTCATGCTCTTCTTTCCTTGTTTTGATCTTCCAAGGGAGTTTTTTACACTTTAACCACTTTTCCCTTGCAACTTCTTTTTCTTTCTTTAATTCTTTAATGATTGTTGCAGGCTGTTGGTTCGTTTGATCATGAGGCTGGACCTTTTTCACTGCCCCTTCGTTTGCTCATTCTAGCCCGCCGGATACGCCATCTCATCCGCAGGGTATTAATATGAACTACCTGGTATGTTCCTTATTTCACAATAGTTTATGCTATATGTATGCATGATTATGTATGCTCTTGCCTTTTTCCTTCTTGGCTCACAGCGGATGCTTGAAGAACAAAATAAGAAACTTCAAGAAAAGTTGGTTATAAGTCGTCAGCAGGCTTCTCATTTTGAATGTTTATATCACCAATCGGAACAAAATTTTCGTGGCTTCCGATTTCAAGGAATGAGGGATCCTGGTGCTTCTTCATCGAGAGGCCCCCAGACTGATGACCATGAGATCCTTTCGTCTGCTTCTGATGAGGACCATGACAAATCGAAACTCCAAGGCAATAGGGGTTTCAGTGCTTCTGCTTCGAATGATCCCGGGACGAGTAATTTGCCCCCTCCTCCAACTGGCGATGACCTTTTCAAGTCTTTATTTGGTGACCTTCCACCACCCTCTTAGTGATATGTAAATATTTTAGCAATTGTAAAACATTGTACAATAATGAAAAATATACAATTTTCCTCTTTACTGTAATTTTTTTTTCAAATTTTTTTTCCGTTATTGCCAAAATTATTTATTTTTTATTATTGTTTATTTTTTTTATATATAGTACATCATAATTAATATCCACTTCTTTTGTTAAACCAAATCCAATATGGTAAAGGAAATTCATTGCCACTTCCTTTCCTTATGCCATATGGTCTTATCCTTTCCCATCATCTTTTCCATTTCACTTTTGGAAAAGGTTTATTTTCTTCTATATAAATCACCTTGCATGCCATATTTCAATTAATAAACCAAAAATCTCTCTCTTTCAACGTGAAGACTCCCTTTAGCAATTTTGGTTCCCCTTTATTCATCAACCATGACCGAGCACCATTTAAAGAAAATAAAAATTCTATTTAAGAATATGGATGCGAACCATTGGAAGCAAATTTCATGGTCAAAGCTTGATGTTTTAAAATGCTTTCAAAATGTCAAATTGGACCACTCCTTCTTACATGCCTTGGCTTCCCTGTGGGATACGGATTCTAGGGTATTTAGAATTAATGGCTTTGAAATGTGTCCCTTGATTGAAGAATTTGAGGCCATCCTTGGACATCCCAATAATCAACAAATGGCATTACCCACATTGATTTCCAAGACTCAACAAAAAATGCAGATGTTATTTCAAATTCCAAAACCCGAAGTTCTTTAGTTGATGAGAGGTGAAAAAATTCTACTTGCTCCTTTGATTGACTTTTGTTTCTCTCATTTGGCTCCTACTAAGTCATGGGGATGCATGCTTTGTCTTTGCTTGCTCGACCAATTCTTGCTTGTTTCTTCTGACGACGATATTGACCCACGAGTATTTGATATCATGGATCAAATGGAAGGAGGCTTGTCACCAATACCTGTGATTTTAGCCGAGACCTTAGTTGGATTAGACTGATTTAAATCAGGATTGTTAAAGAGACTGACTGGGAGTCCGTTGTTGCTTCAGGTAATTACCTAAACTACCCTTTCGGGTTTTCAGTTTAGGCTCCCTTTTTTTTATTGCTCTAACTTTTGCCTAGTCCGCCCATGCGGGTTTTCTGAACTAGCGAGCTGTCCTAATTTTTACCTAAGCTGCCCTTGCGGGTTTTCAACTTAGCGGACTCTTTTTTTTTATTTAATTCTTTCTTCACAGATTTGGCTTTAGGAGCATCTTTGTTTGCTTGATACTCCCTCCATGGATTTTGCCAGATACCTGTCACGTCATCATTCTGCTAGGAAGCTACTCCATCCTGCTTCTTCATATGCTGACTGGGTTAACTGGATCCACTCACGATCTGAAGTCAATATCCATTGGTTGGTACCTTGGTGGAAGATTTCTCGTATCACCATGCGGACATACTTGATGTACGTTCCCCTTGCTGCTCTTCGTCAAGGTACATGATATGATCCTCGCCAACTTGGGCATCAATATGGAGCTGAGCCTCGTGATTCTAACTTTGCTCCTGACCTAGACATGCCTTGCTTGACTGAAGCCTACTTTTATCGGTTAAGGCAAAGCTGCCTGCACGTTACACTTATAGACTGCCATAGATTTTACATTTGTCAATTCAGAAAAATGTTTTGTTAGGATGAGAAATAACTAAAGTAATAAAGGATGCTTCTTTTCCATTTATAATTTGTCATCACCTTTTGCAATTATGATTATTTATTTCATCCATATCTTGTCAAATACTTATAACAGTGCACATAGACCAAATTTAATTATTAATTCTATTTAATTAAATTGGGAAACAACCAAACATAAAGCCAGCATACACAAAATCACTTCTGTTGCCAATTAGCCCTTTCGGGTTTTCTAATTGACGATTTTCTCTCATTAGCCCTAATTGTTGCCTAGCTCGCCCTTTCGGGATTTCAGAACTAGCGGACTGCTCTAACTTTTGCCTAGGCTGCCCTTTTTGGGTTTTCAACCTAGCGAGCTCTTTTTTTTTATCATGCATAAAACCTCTTCAACCTGTCAATGTTTACTGGCTCACTAAATTCGTTCCCATCCATGTCTAATAACTTCACTGCACCTTTGCTCATGACTTGTTTCATGACATATGGCCCTTCCCAGCTAGGCCTGAACTTCCCTCTTGGATCAGATACATTAGGCTTACATTGCTTCAACACCAAATCTCCAACTCTGAATTTTCTAACCTTAACCCTTCTATTGTAGGCCCGAGCTATCTTCTTTTGATACAGTTGGTGATGATACAGTGCTTTTAACCTTCTCTCTTCTAATAGAGCTAATTGTGTGTATCTGCTTGCTACCCATTCCATTTCAGGCAGTTCAACTTCCAAGACTACTCTTAACTACTTGATCTCGATTTCAATTGGCAATACCGCTTCCATCCCATAAACCAAAGAGAACGGTGTCATCCCAGTAGGTGTTCGTACACTCATCCTATATCCCCATAAAGCAAAGGGAAGTATTTCCGACTAGTCCCTGTAAGTCTTAGTCATCTTGGACAAAATTTGCTTAATTGTCTTGTTCGTTGCTTCTACTGCACCATTAGCTTTGGGTCTATAAGGAGAGGATCGATGATGATGGATTTGGTACTTAGAGAATAAATCCTTAACTGGTCCTTGAAATTGTACTCCGTTGTCTGATATCACACTGTGCGGGACCCCATATCTGCATATTAGATTCTTTTTAATAAACCTAGCCATTTGACTTGAACCCAGCTTGTTGAAGGATTCGGCTTCAACCCATTTTGAAAAATAATCAACTGCTACTACAATAAAACGATGCTTGTTTGAAGCTGTTGGATGTATCTCTCCTATTATGTCGATACCCCAGGTGGCAAATGGCCAGGGTGAAGACATTGAATGCAGTTCTTCAGGAGGTATGTGATTCAAGTTACCATACATCTGACATTGCTGACACTTCTTTACAAACTCAATACAATCTTTCTCCATGGTCAACCAATAGTAACCTTGTCGAATAATCTTCTTAACTAGGGCCAAACCACTCATGTGCGGACCGCAACTTCCTGCATATATTTCTAACATGATGTGCTCCACTTTAGGCTTTCTTAAACATCTCAAATGCACTCCATCAGGCCATCTTTGATATAACTCTCCATGGAAGGTGATGTATTGCAATGATCACCTCCTTATGGCTCTTCTCTCTTTCTTAGTTGCCCCTGGCGGGTATTCTCTTTCCTCCAAAAATTGCCTTACAGTATCATACCATGCATCATGGTCCATATCAACTTCCATGATTGTCTCATATTCATAGAAAGGAGTTGATGAACTTGTCAAGATCAGAGGCTTAAGGAATAAGCTGGCAGGATTTTCCCATACCGAAGCCAATGTGGCTAGGGCATCAGCCATCTGATTTTCTTCTCTTGACAGGTGTATAAACCTACATTCCTTAAAATTCTTCTTCATCATGGTCAAGTAATGGTGGTATGGTTTCAATTTTTCTTCTTTCAACTCCCACTCTCCATTTACTTAGGATACTACTAGCAATGAATCGCCATAAACTTCCACCTTATCCACCTTCATAATCATTAGGGTTTTCAAACCAAAAATACACGCTTCATACTCCACCATATTATTGGTTGCCCTAAATTTCAACTTCTTGGCTAAATGGATAAGTTCCCCTTCGGGCGATTCTAGTATAACTCCCAAACCTACTCCTTTCCTGTTTACCGCTCCATCAAAATACATTTTCCACCCTTGTACTTCAATTACTTCTAAATGTTCATCTGGAAATTCCAAGATTACCTCTTCACTTTCTGGTAATGGTTGTTGAGCCAAGAATTCTGCCACCATTCTACCCTTGATTATTTTCCTAGTTACATACTCGATCTCAAATTCTTCTAATATTATCAACCATCGACCATATTTCTCAATTAAAGAGGGTGTCTCCCTTAAGTACTTCATTGGATCCAACTTGGAAATTGCTTGCACACTATACGATTGAAAATAATGCCGCAACTTCTTAGAAGACCAAACCACGGCTATACATGTCTTTTCAATAATACTATACTTAATTTCATAAGGTAGCATCTTTCTACTCAAATAGTAAACGGCATGCTCAATCCCCGACTCATCTGCTTGGGCTAGCATGGCTCCTATCGACTCTTCTTCTACTGCTAAGTATAGTAATAGAGGTTTGTCGGGTTTAGGTGGTTTCAAAATAGGTGGATTCAACAAATACTCTTTTATTCGGTCAAAGGCCTTTTGACATTCTTCATTCCATACGACCGGCTGATTCTTTCTAAGCAACTTGAAGATAGGCTCACAGATTGTAGTGAGTTTTGCTATAAATCTGCTAATGTACTGCAGTTTACCAATAAATCCCGAAGTTCTCTCTCCATCTTTGGGGCTGGCATATCCCTGATTGCTTTGACTTTGTCAAGATCTATCTCAATACCATTCGGACCAATCACATGTTCCAACAATTTACCTGAGGTAAAACCAAATACACACTTCTTCGGGTTTAATCTCAGCTTATACTTCAAAGCCCTATCGAAGAATAATTCTAAGTTTTGGAAGTGTTGCTCCCTTGTATCTGACTTCACCATCATATCATCAACATAAACTTCAACTTCTTTGTGCATCATGTCATGAAATAGTGTGGTGGCCATCCTTTGGTAGGTTGCTCCAGCATTCTTTAAGCCGAAAGGCATCACCCTATAACAAAATATACCCCATGTAGTAGTGAAGGCAGTTTTGGCTTTATCCTCTTGGGCCATTAACACTTGATTGTATCTGGAAAATCCATCTACAAATGAGTGTAGCACGCTAGAGGTGCACTATCAATGAGAACATCTATATGAGATAAAGAAAAATCATCCTTAGGGGAAGCCTTGTTCAAATCTCTATAGTCCACGCAGACCCTTATCCTTCCATCTTTCTTTGGCACGGGTACTATATTGGCTAACCAATCTAGGTATTCTATCACTTCAAGGAACTTCACTTGTATTTGCTTAGTGACCTCTTCTTTAACCAATTTAGCCCACGCAGGTCTTAGTCGCCTAAGCTTTTGTTTGACAGGTTTAATGTAAGTGTAAGTAGGAATATGATGCTCGGCTATGTCTCGATCCATCCCAGGCATATACTCATAAGACCAAGCAAACACTTCTTCATATTTTTTTGAATAATTTTTCAAATCTCTCTCTCTCATCAGGAGTAAGGTCGGATGCTATGCTAATGTTTTTAAGATTTTCAATTATTCCCAAATTTAATGATTATGTGTTAACAGAATTAATATTAAAGATGCTCATGTAACTGCTATTTGAATGTATGCAACCATCAGGAGAAACATCACACAAGTAAGCAAAATCAGACTTTATTGCATTCATTTTGGAAAAGAAAACATCATCATCCTCATACAAAGCATACAAATTAAAATTAAAATCAAAATCATTGTTCTCAGAGTCATAAAGCAGGATGTCTTCAAACTTTTCCTCGACCAGGGCAGCAATCTCTTCCGGAGTCTTCTCAGCTTTCAGGGTGGCTTCATTCTTCTCTTTTGGATTGGATTTTTTGTTGGTTGACAGGGTGAGCTCTTTCTTCACTTGCTCCATTATCTCAGCAACATCTGTAAAAATTTCAAAATCGGGGATTAACTTACCCATGAACATGATTGGCTCAGGCTTTCCTTGGAGTGGTCCCATATCTGGAGCCTTGACAAAGATCTCTTCAAGTGATGGGAAGCTCATCTTCTCACTCTTCTTTGCCTGGACATCATTGTCTTCATCATATCCTAACCCCTTCTTGGATGTTTGAGTTCTAAAATCTGGCAACTTTGTCAAACCGGCCTTACCTTTTCCAAGACCAGCTCCGGGAAGGTAGTTCATGTTCTTCATCATATTCAAGACTTTGGAGTCCACTACTTCATCATAAAAAATTGCAACCACTTGAAAACCATTGAGAGGCCTTTCAACCATTAGGGCGTTAACAATCTCATTATCTTCAGCTTCAATGACCACTGTCTCATTTCCGTTGGGAAATTTGATCTTTTGATGAATGGTGGAAGGAACTCCACCAAGAGGGTGAAACCATGGTCGCCCCAAGAGCAAGGTGAAGGTAACTGGTATATCTAAAACAACAAACTCAACAATAGATTCAATTGGACCAACCTTGACGGCCGCTTTGAAAGTCCCTTCAGCATGCCTCTTAGTGTTGTCATAAGCACGAATTGTCACCTCAATTGGGTTTATATCTCTTGTTGACATGGCTAGCTTTGGCAATATCTTAAGTGGAAAAACATTTATGGCAGACCCATCATCGACCATTACACATGGAGTCCTCTTCCCCTTGACTTCTATTTTGATAAAGAGAGGGCTAATGTGGTCTCTTCCCTCCTCCTGTAAGTCTGCATCAGAAAAAGGAACTGCTCTCATATTAACTTCACTCTTTTCTTGGACCTCTTCACATTTCATTACTTCCCCAATTTTTATGAAGTTAATCAATTCCTCCAGTGTTGTGGAGGTAGAAATGGGCATGCTAGCTAAGGCTTTGGCCATAGTTTCTAGGTGCCTTTTGGAAGTAACTAACAAGTCCCAAATGCTAACACTTGCTTTGGTTCTTTTCAATTGCTTGAGCACAGCATCATCTTCTTCCACTTCAACTTCCTTTCCCTTATTCGTTTCTATCTCCTTAGGTGGTGGCCTTGCGTAAGGCTTACCAGATCTAGTATTCATCACCTCATCTTCTTCGGGCTCGGACCAAGCCCACTCCTCCTTCTTGGGTATAATATCATCATCACTGTCACTTGAATCCCAAAACCCGTTGACAACACAAATTGCTACTTCTCCACCCATCATAGCTTTTTCAATTTTAACAAATGCCTCTTCTTCTTCTTTGGTTGCTTCTCCACCCACATCTTGAAAAGAAGACATGACGAAGTCCTCATGCAAACCTCCTCCAATCATAAAGGTTGCCCGTGGTGGTACCCTATTGAATTTTGGCAATGGGTTGTCTTTAGTGTTTGGCTTATTGGGCTCAGGTAGTTTCCCATTATCAATTAGGTTTTGGATCTCATGTCTTAACCTCACACATCTATCCGTGTCATGCCCTTGCATTTGGTGAAATTGGCAAAATGCTTTGGTGTCTAAGTTAGGTGGGAGAGGGTTAGGCAAAGGACGAGGATTTAAGGGTTGTAACAATCTTTTTCTTTGAAGCTTGTTGAGAACCCAAGACATCGGTTTTCTCAATTCTGAAAATTGTCTCCTTGTTCTTTGGTTAGTAGCATTAACACCGACAACCTTTTGCATGCTTTGGCTACCAAGTTGATAGCACCCTTTATTGTTCCTTTTTGTTGCAAATTGGCTCTTCTCCCTTTCCCATTCTTCAATTTGCAAACCAGCTTGAAGAAGGTCTTTGAAATCACGGATGAGTGTATGAGACATTCTCTCATGAAGGCTAGGCAACACCCTCTCTCAATCATCCTTATTTGATCGGATTCATTGGGCCTCTTCTTGAATAAAGTGGCCTTGTTTCTCCACCTTTTCACATAGTCCACAAAATTCTCATTCGGCCTTTGCCTAATGGACTCCACTTCCATCAAGGTAACTTCTAACTCAACATTATACCCATATTGTAACACCCCTTCCCGACCTACGTGTGTAAGCTGAGTAGAGGCGCCACACTATCCTAATGTTGCAACCAATTTTACTTAGTCAAATTTTAGTTCCGATTTTTTTTACAGAAATTTTGCCATAGTTTCGCCTAGAAATTGAGTCCCAAGTGTCGACAAAACTGGTTTTTTTTTTCTGATTTTTGAAAACATTTTTACACAAATCAGTGCAAACAAAATCATTCTCAGTACACTCCCAATAAATCCCCCTTATAACCTCAACTACAACCTGCAAAAAGGATTTACACTTCTAGTACAAAATAAAGTAAAGGTTTATTATGAAATACAGTAGATAAAATATTTGTTCATTATACAGTGAAAAGTAACAATATTTACAAATTCATATACATCAAAACTCAAGTTTTACAAAACATAAAGTTTATACATGTTTGGCAGTCAGTCTTTGATCTTTAAGCCCACTATTCACACTTCAGAATCTAAACTCTACTCGGCCTAGAGGAACTCTCTGGTTCCACCCTGTCACCTGCACGATAAAACACAATTGCGCTAAGCCAACGGCTTAGTGGTACAAACAACTATAATATTATGCCTCAATGCAATGCCAATGTCACACAATCAAGTTTCATAAACAATTCAAAAGAATATTATATTTCACAATCTTACATTATTTAATAATTAATCAAAAAATTCATGATTCACATTGAAAATAAAGACAAGCATGGGCCCAAAATACACTAATATGTTATTCAAAGTTCAGAGTTACTGCTTTGGTCCATAATCACAATCATCAAGCCCGTAGGCAATATATATATATATATCTCTATCCATGGATAGTGTAACAGACCCAGTCTCTTGGACCATCAAACCGGTGAAACCCGAGGAGATCCTCAACCCGGCTAGACTATTACTGTTTTTGAGGCTTACGACCTGGTCTTTTCACCCCAAAAACATCATATTTCACATTTATCATTTCACATTTTTCAACTGGAATCGGCTTACGACCCGGTCATTTCACCTATCCAGTGATTTATAGGCATGCCGCCAAACTCGAAACTCTGAAAATTGAATTAACATATTAGGCACACAATCATTTCATTTATCTCTTTATCAATTTCTTTCTCAATTCATTTCTCATTTCATATTCCACAATCAACTAGGCAACCATGCCTTAATTACCTCATTTGCATTATCATAGCCAACAACCATGGCCTCATATCTCATATTATCTCAATTCACATTAATCAATTCATCACTCAAGTGTATATAACCAATGGCATTAACACACATTTTACATGCTCATCACAACATTCACATTATACCAAACATACATTATTAATATGCATTAACAATGCATTAGATTTCTTAACACATTTACAATCAAATGTATGTTAAGTCTCAACATCATATGAATGTATGCAATAATGTAGTTTGTACTTACCTTAAAACCAACTCACACCAATCTATACATTTACTCTTCCAAGAATCCTCAACACTTAGGTTAGGGCAAATCAACCTCTTCACAACCTAATCCAAAAGGAATATTAGCAAAATGACCATTTGAATAGTAAATTCTGGTTTTGGAATCAACTTAATCCTTATTTTGAAAAATTGTATAAAATAATCTACTTGACTAAGAACTCTAAAATTTTACAGAATTTAGTTTTACATCTTAAAATCATTACTTTAAAATTTTAGATCAAACTGAACACAAAATCTTGGTCAAATAGTTCACCCAACCAGACTGCTCCAATTGCCCTGCATCCTGGCAGCAGTTCTGAACTTTGTGAATTCCGTAAATTAAATTCAATCAACGTGGTTCCAAATTATTTTTCTCAAACCCTAGACTAAGCAACAACATATCCAAAATTCAATTGGATATTATTTTTCTACATTTTATTAAAAATCCCAAAAGATAGCTGTCTCAGTCAAGGTACCTGCTGGAACAGGTCTAAAAACAATAATCTTTCCAAAATCATAACCATTCCAAATCAAATCAACATATTTTTCAGTCATTCTAGACTCATAGAGGCACAACATATCAAATATTCACTTCAATAACGTTTTTCTATATTTAATTAAAAATCATACAAGTCACAGCATTTACTAATTGTAAAACAGAAAATTTTCAACTTCACTAAACACAACTCTTACTCTTCCATCACCAACACCAACCTAACTTCTTATCTTTAATTAAATTTCAACACTTTTACACACACCATACACAAACACACTCCAACCATCAACAACACTCCATCAAACCCAAACAAAATTCCAAATAGAATAAGAGAAATCAAGAGAAAACTTACCAAAAATGATCAACTTCTTGAATTTCTAACTTGTTTTCTTGAAATTTACCTTCAATTTGATCCTAGAAATCAAAACCTCTCTTGCTCTCTTGTCTCTTTAGTGTGCCGGCCATCCCAAAAGAAAAAGAAAAATGAAGAGTAAAATAAATCAAAGTCAAATATTTAGTCTCCTCTGAATTCTCCACCAAGTATTTTTTAATATTAAAATAATCCATCTTCTATCTTCCACTCATCTAAATTTCTATTTTCCATTAATTAATTAATTCAACAATAATAAACATAAATATCTTCTTCTTTTGACTTTCTTATTTGACTTATGTATATGTTATATATATTTCCATATATACAACATATACACTCTCTCTTAAATTCTTTTCTCTTTCAAATTTAACATATACATTCAATCCAAATAAAACAACAATTATATCAAAACTTCTAGGGCACACTTTGGGATATTACACATATTGTTGGATGAAGGTTTTGTAAAGTAGATCCCAACTCTTTTGTGTTCCATCATCTAGGGTATTGAACCAATTTTGGACAACAGGGTCCAATGAGAGCATAAAGTACCTATGGTTTGAGCCTTAGTAGCTAGGGCAGATTGCATGGCAGTGATATACTACTTCACATGAAGATGGGGATTTCCAATGCCATTGTACTTAGCAAAGGAAGGCATCTTAAACTTATAAGTGACCTCATCATCTTGTTCAAATAGTTTGTCGATCTCAGACTTCTCTTTAGTTTTTAGCTTCTTCTCAAATTTCTTTTCTAAATCAGCAATCATCTTTTCAACATCGGATGTCTCAGTCTTTTCAATAGTTGCCTTCTCAATAGCCTTCGGTTCTTTCTTCTTTTCTTGAACCTCTTGGTAGTATTGAGCCTAATCATCATCATCATCAACAATCACCTTTTCATCATCAAAAACCACTTCACTAACTTTAGTCTTCCCTTTGTCCTTTGGTTTTTTAGTGCTAGCAGATGCCTCGGCATGATTCTCTAAGATTGCAGTCAATTGGTTCTTCATGGTCTCACTAGGGCCTCTTTGATTTCTTCCATTTTGGCATTAAAAGCTTCATCCACCATCCTTTGAATTTGTTCGAGCTCCATTGTTTTAGGTGAGCAAGTGATTGAGTCATTGCTAGATACTTCGTCTCCGGCGTAGGTCGGATTGTCGTAAGCTTTTGAACTTTCGTAATCCAGGGCTGTGAGCCAGAGAGGATCAATGATATAAGATGCAAATGTATGCATGTATGCACAATCAACCAATAAACAAGTGTAATTAGGATGATCCTTCCAACCTTATAACATCCACACACGAATGGCGAGTCTCTTTTTCCTAGGTATATGGTTAACAAAATACCAACACGGGGTATCTTGCTTTCGAATAATTTCCTCGGACATTTCAACCAATAGTTATATTTTCGAAAGTGGAAATCCATCCATGATAATTCCCATTAATTAGGTTTTAATCCATCCAACCAATTAAAGTAGCTTTTATGCTATATTGGATTAAAACTAAATTAAAAGGTTTATTATAGATAGATTTCTCACTTGAAAAGAGTAACTAGTGATTAATGCCAAAAACAATTCCATGGTTAATTTATTCTTAGTGTAAACTAGGCCCACAATTGATTTTTGGTATTTCATAATTAACCTAAATATTTTTGCAAGCTCTTTGTAAAAAATGGTTGGGTGAAAATAGTTTTGTTTCTAAGCCCATTGTAAAAGATTTTAGAAAAATGGATTTTGGGATTAGTATTTGGGCCATGGGCCAAAGAATTTTTGATTTGTTTTTAGAAAAGTCTTATGTCCAAAGACCATCTTGTAAAATTTTGAAAATAGCTCTGGTCTTTTTCGACTTTAAAGAAAAATTTATTTTGAGCTTACAATATACTTAGGTCATATTAGAAAAAGAACAAACCAAATAAGCCATGATTTAGACTAAGATAAACTAACCATAGTCAAACAACATGCATTTGGGGTAAAACCTAAGGAAAGTAACTAGGCCAATTACTTGAGCTTTAGTCTTTGGGTTAAAAGGCTTAGGTTCCCATAGCAAGTATATACCAAATGGTACGAGGCTATGAGTGGTTATGCCATGCTCGATCTCCATACCTTGAGTGAAAGTATGGTATCCCTCACACAGCATAACACGGGTAACACGGGCGTCCTAACTCACATACACGATGCAATCTAAGATGATGCAATGGATAATATCATTATAAGAAAGAATAGAATAATATAAAGACCAACGAAATCAACTTCTCTTATCCCCAGTGGAGTCACCACTGTGAGCGGGGATTTTCGCCCCCACTCCCGGTGGAATGGTTCTTGCGACTTCGGCACTGTTTAGGCTCGGGGCCTTAGAGAACACGGACCTAAGTCCGGAGAAAAATGGAGTCGCCACCCGGACGGGCTGGGAAAAAGAAAGGGGTGGATGACTCAATTCCTAAGGAATCCCCAACCCCCTAATGGGTTCGGAAAGTTGGGTACGTGTGGGGAAGGTGAGAAATGGTCCAGCACCCCCACAACGCCCGGTTCATTGGAACCGGCCTCCTTTACAGGTCTTAATATTATAAAATTCTTAATATAACAATATTATCCATATTACACACAATAATTAAAAGAAAGCATCAATGTATTAAAATCAAAGCAATGTCCAAACAAAGCAAATAAATGGACACCCATCCAAGGATGGAAACATGTCCTTACATCACATGCCTAAATAGGACACCCACCAAAAGGTAGAAACATGCCCTTTACATAGGTTCTAAAATAGAAAAGCAAATTAAATTACATGATGTTTAACTAATGAGGTACCCACCAAGTGGAAACTTACCTCTTACAACTTTTGGAAATCTAAATTAATTGATAAAAGTAAATAATCATTCATCATAAAAAAAATCATTCATCAAAGCTATTAATCAAAATATAAAATAAACATCCATCCATGATAAATTAAATAAATCAAGTATTGAAATTAAATAAATTAAAGCATAAGAAATAAATCAAAGTATAATCAAGTATGGAATTGAATAAAGCAAATAAAAGTCCAATTATGGCTACTATGACTTTTTATGGAATTAAAATAAATTAGGGTTTTATGTTTTAAAGGGTTGGTAAGACTCTTTGATTAACAAAATTAAGATTTGAATGATGATATCATGAAACTAGGGTTTTAAACACTTTAAACACTTTAATTTGTGATTTTTGGTTATTGGGTTCCTAAGCTACTGTGTAAAATTTAGGTTTTTTATGTTTTTATGTTTTTTAATGTTTTAAAAGGATTAGGCTTCATAAAAATTAGGGTTTAAGGTTTTAAAAGGGTTAGTGTTCATTATTTTGAATTTTATAAGTTGAATTTGGATTTGATATTTTGGAAGTAGGGTCTCGAGTGGTGAATAATTTTTAAGAATTTGGAAATCAATTTGATAATTTCATGAAGTTTTATGAATTTAAACAAATAAATTAAAGTTTTTATAACTAGAAAAGATGTTTTAGAAGACTTTTTGAAGGAAAATGCACCAAGTTTAAAGTTTTGAAAGAAACATAATTTGATTTTGGTTTTGTTGAAGAATATGTTCAATTAGAGTTTTAAGGATTTTAAGAAGAAAAAATAAGAATTTTAAGCCTTTTGGAAGATAAACCAACGAAATAAGATTTTTTTTTTTGCTTTAGAAAAACTAAATTAAAGTTCAAAGGTTTTTAATTTTTATTTCATAAATTTGCTACTGTGTAAAAAAAATTAAAGAAAATTAATTAACACATACCTTCTTTTGATGATTTCTCCAAAAACAATTCTCCTTGGATGAACTAGCTCCAAAGACAAGCCTTTTTTGCCTTTGAATCCTCTAAATCGCGCTGTTGCTGTTCCAGAAAAGAGTTGAATTGAATTTCTTCTTTTCCTTCCTTGATTTGGTTTCAAATTTTCCAAACTTCTCTTGGATTTTTTGCCTCCCCTTTTTTAATTGTCTTTGGTCCTTATTTATAATGGTTTGAGGTTGTTTATTCCTAATTAGTTAAGGTAAGTAATATTAATATAAAAAAAGAAACCAAAACCTAATTGGATTAGGTTTCGAAAATTTTGCGTCAAAAAATTTGCGCTACAGAAAAAACTGATACGGAAAAACTGCGCTGGCAAAAAAATCTGCCGCAGGTGGGTCCGTAAGCTATTTTGCAGGCAGTAAATTTCTCCGTGCCAAATAGCACAATGATTTCGCGTGGGCAAAATGCCCACGGGCCGGTGTCCACGGGCCCGTGCGATGATTTTTTCGTTGCCGATTTTTCCGACTCCGACTCCGACTCTAATTTTTATTTTTATTTTTTGACTTTTATTTGTTTATTTCTATTTTTTATTAATAAAAATTAGATACTAAAGTAAAAATTATTTAATAAAAATTATTTTGGACCAATTAGACAAGAAAAATTATTTTAGACTAAATAAAATATATTGGACCGGATTGGGTCAAAAATTAAGGGTCTACACACCTTATCATGATCAAAAACCACTTCACCAACTTTAGCCTTCCCCTTGTCCTTTGGCTTCTTAGTGCTAGTAGATGCTTCGACATTATTTTCTAAATTGCAGCCAATTGGTTCTTCATGGTCTCAGCTAGGGCCTCTTTTATTTTTTCTATCTTGGCATTGAGGGCGTCATCCACCATTCTCTTAATTTGTTCGGGCTCCATTGCTTTTGGTGAGAAAGTGATTGAGTTGTTGCTAGATTCTTCAACTCCGGTATAGGTCGGATTGTCGTAAGCTTTTGAACTATGGTAATCCAGGGCTGTGAGCCAGAAGGGATCAATGATATGAGATGCAAATGTATGCATGTATGTACAAAAAATAGACAAAGAAGGATAATTCGGATGTTCCTTCCAACCTTATAACTTTCACACACGAATGACGAGTCTCTTTTCCTAGGTAATATGGTTAACAAAATACCAACATGGGCTATCTTGTTTTCGAATAATTTCCTCGGATGATTTTAACCAATAGTTATAAAAAATGGAAATCAATTCATGATAATTTCCATTAATTAGGTTTTTATCCATTCAATCAACTAAAGTAGTTTTCATGCCATATTGGATTAAAACTAAATTAAGAGGTTTACTATAAATAGATTTCTCACTTGAAAAAGTAACTAATGATTCATGCCAAAAAACAAGCCCATGATTAATAATTCTTAGTAAACAATGCTCACAATTGATTTTTGGCATTTCATAATTGACCTAAATATTTGTAAGCTCTTTAAAAAGGTTAGATGAAAATAATTCTATTTTTAAGCCCATTGTAAAATGATTTTAGAAAAAATAGATTTTGGGCTTTGTATTTGAGTCATGAGAAAATAATTTGTTTATGGAAAAGTTTTATATCCAAAGACCATTTTGAAAACTGCTCTAGTCTTTTGGATTTTAAAGAAAAATTTATTTGAGCTCACAATGTAATTAGGTCATATTAGAAAAAGAACAAACCAAATAAGTCAGGATTTAAGTCAAGACAAATTAACCATAGTCAAACAAGCATTTGGGGTAAAAACCTAAGGAAAGTATCTAGGCCAATTACATGAGTTTAGTCTTTGGGTTAAAAGGCTTAGGTTCCCATAGCAAGTATATACCAAAATGTACAAGGCTATGAGTGGTTATGCCATACTTTAAGGTAATAACATAGCTACTGGATGTTAAAAGATTTAAGGTTTTGGAAGTTTTTATAAAAATAATGTTACTGTGATTTAAGCAAACATCATAAAATTAGGATTTTTTAAGACATTAGGGTTTATAATTTTAAAAGATTGGATTTCAGGTTCACTGGATTAGGGCTTTAGGTGTTAATGAACTTGTCATAAAGTTTTGATATTTTAAAAATTAGGGTTTAGGAAAACTAGAGTTTACTGGATGGGGTTTTAAGAAGTAATAAGATAGTTTAGGGTTTTTAATATTTTGAAAAACATGTTTGATCTTAGGATTGAAGAAAATAGTTTAGAGTTTTATAGAAATAATTATGATTAAAGTTTTTAGGAACTGTAAAGAAGATTAGGGTTTGGAGATTTAAGAAGACATTTGAAAATTTTGGACAAAAAGTTGGAATTTAAATGATTAAGAAAATAGTTCGGGGAAAAACAATTTAGGATTTTTAAAGTTTTGAAAATAGAAAAAAATAATTTAGGGTTTTTAAAGTTTTTGGAAGAAGAAGAGTGATTTAGGGTTTTTGAAGTTTTAGAAACAAAAGAACAATTTAGGGTTTTTAAAATTAGATTTGTGTTGAACGATTATATTATTTACTTTAATTAAGATCTTAAGTATTGTATGAATTAATTCATGCTACTGCCTAAATTATATTAAAGGAATAATTAAATAACATAGGCAGTGCGATGATGATTTAAATGGTGAAGATGATTGATGACTGAATAAACTAAAGTTAGAGCAATTTACCTATGTTTGAAGGCTCCACCAAATTTGAAGAGATTGAACCAAGTTGTTGCCTGCATCAGATTTGATTTTGGTTGAGCAAAGCAATTTGGAGATGATTGATTCCTTTGGTTGCTGTCTCTTGCATGCTAGGGTTCTCTTTTGGTCGCTAGAATTTTTGAGTCTCCGATCCAATAAAACAATTTTTTCCCCGCAGTCAGAAGTCCAAAGTTTCATCCCTTAATTATATATTTTAATGTGGTATTTATAGAAAAAATCATAAACTTACTTCTAATTGTTTAAGGAAATTAAAACCAAATAGGAAAAGAAACCAAAACCAAATAGAATTTGGTTTCGGAAAAAACTACGCTGGAAAAAAAACTACTGCGGACGAAACTTGTGAGCGAGCGAAAATTGCTGCGGGAGGGCGCCAATTCGCCGCAGGAATTTCCTGAGGCGAATTGGCCCAATCCGATTCACTTTCGGTGATGAAATTTTTCGTCGCCGATTTTTATTCATTTATTTTTTATATATTATTATTATTATTATTTTAACTTTACTAATATTACTTTTTATTTTTATTTTTATTAAAAATAATAAATAATAAATACTAAAATAGATATTATTTAATTAAAATACCACAAAAATTATTTTAGACTATATAAAAAAATAATGGACCAGATTGGGTCAAAAATTAAGGGTTTACACCTAACTAGAAGAAAGTGAGCTGACTTTGTCATATTGTCTAGTATTACCTAGATTGCATCATGTTTCCTCTGGGTAAGAGGTAGTCCAAATACAATTTTAGCCATATAATCTCAATTTTGATCCTTGAGAATCAAATTGAATGATGCATTTAACAAGTTTGTAAGACACATATTACAGGACCAGGTTGCTCAACATATTGCCTGAACAGGGCACAAAGTGTGGTCTCTATAGGCCAAAGGATGACCGCCCTAAATGATTTGAGGAACAAGTTGGCTTATAGTAAGGTTCGCGGTCAGAATCTCAACATAAGTAACCACGAAAGCAACATTAGCGACCTTCCTCAAATTGGGACGATTGCATTACAAGTGATCAAATCTCCAATACTCACAGTAGGGAACGCGGTTGCCAACGCGGTCTGAGGAGCCACCTTTTTGTACAATGTTGCGATAGTCCTAGAAATGTCACAACCATCCCTTCATTTGAGAGAAAATCTCAAGGACTAGCAGTATTGTTTACGACCTTGGGTGCATCCAGAAGTTCAACGCGAGATACCCAATCTGACCCCTAAGTGAACCATAACGCAACCGCGACTTTCATATTTCAGCAAAATTTTAATTTGTCCAATAAAGGAGTTCCACATGGAACGACCATTGTAAACCCACTTTTAGATTCAAAAAGGGTGACCACTCCTGGTCCATGGGCAACTGTCTCTACAGCCATAACATGGGCAAGATTCCACCTGCAGAGCTCTCACAATTGATTGTTAGAGAATTTTCAAAAGGAGTGACCATCCTAAGCTGAAGGACGACCGTACAATGTGTCTGGGCAACCATCCTCAGTGCCAGGACGATCGCTACCTATGGGTATTTTCCTTCAACACAAGGACTAGCCTACTAAAGCACACCACATGACTTATAATGGCTAGTTAGACCAAATTGGCTATAAGTACCCTATGAAACATCTTATAAAAGGGTAATTTTTTATTATAATATCCTAAGCAACATACTTTCTTTTCATTTTCACAATAATTAATAATTAAATTGTTAGAGTGTTGGGTGTGAGCATTAAAACACCAAATTGTAAGTTTGAGTGTGAGCTTGAAAATACTTAGACTGTGAGAGAAAGCTTGGAAAAACTCTTGTAAGAGTTGCGAGGATTGATCTCAAAACCATTGTATAGCTGGGTGTAAGCAAGAGAAAACACCAAGTTAGAGTTAAGCTTATAAAAACTCAAAGCTAGTGGAACCTTAACAAGTTGTTAAGGAAGTGGATGTAAGATCAAGGTAAATCCAAACCACTATAAATCTCTTTTGTTCATTCTTCTACTCTCTACTTAATCTTCTACATCTTCTACATTTCTTGTTTGTTTAATTTTTGAAAATTTCCACCATTCTTCAAACCAACCAATTCACCCCCCTCTTGGTTGCTATCTTAGGACAACAATTGATATCAGAGCTAGAAAATTTCTTAAACTTAAGTGTGAAATTTGATCTACAATGGAAACTTCTTCTTCATCCACCTCAAACACTCATGGAAATCTCAACTCTATTCTTAGACCTTACTTTGATGGAACAGATTATTCCTATTGGAAATACAAGATGTTCTTATTTCTAAATAGTGAAGGAATTGAGCTTTGGGATTATATTGAAAATGAGTGGAATCCTCCTACTGATGAAGTTGATGGTGTCCAAGTTCCTCTTCCTTAACCACAATGGTCAAATGCCAATGTGAGAGATAGATTCAAGAACTATAGGATAGCCTCTATCTTGATGAACTCTATTTCAACAAAAGAAGGTGGGAGAGTCCAACTTCTCACTTGTGCTCATTGCATTTGGAAGACTCTTGAGAACTATCATGAGGGTACTACCCAAGTGAGGCTCACCAAGAAGCAAATGCATATACATGAGTATGAGCAATTCAAGATGACGCCAAATAAAGTGTGACCAATCACTTGCTTGCCATCATCAATGAATTGAAGAAATATGGCAAGATATAAGATCAAGGTGAAGTCAACAACAAAATCTTGAGAGCACTTAAAGCAAAGAAGAACTTTGAATCCAAAGTCTCTTCAATTGAAGAAGCTCATGATCTTAGCTCCTTGAGGACCGATGAACTTGTCTAAAAATTACTCACCTTTGAATTACACACCAAAAGAAAAGAAGAACAAGGTGAAAAGGAAAAGAGGAAACCAATATCTCTCAAAGTAATTAAAGAGGTTGAGAGCTCAAGCAATGAAGAAAGTGATGATGAAGAAGAAATGGCAATGTTTTCAAAAGAATGAATGATAAGAAGAGAAAGAGAAGATTGCAGGCTAGCAAAGGTACACATTGTAAATCTTCTTTCAAAGTTAAATACAAAAAGAATGAGGTGAGGTGTTATGAATGTGGCAAATTCGGTCATATCAAATTGGATTGCTTCAAGTTGAAGAACAAGAAGAAGTGGGACAAAGAAAAGAAGAAATCTCTCAAAGCTACATGAGATGACTCTTCCTCAAGTGAAGAAGAAGAAGAAGAAGAAGAGGAAGAAGGAATTTCCAATCTGTCTCATGGCTATTGAGGATGACTCCAATGAGGCAGGTACTTAATCCTTGAATCTAATTGCATATGATGATAATAGTGATGATTTAGATGGTAGTGATATGATTTAACATATGAACCTTAGGGTAGAAAAGTATTACTCTAAAATGAAATTGTATAAGGACAAATGCTCTAAGTTAGAAAAGGATTTCATATGCTTGAAAAATTTTACATTTGAATTAAAGACCTAAAATGAACAATTATTGAAATCCATTAATGCAATGAATAAAAATTCACATAGCGTAGAAGATGTGATCGAGGATAATGAAATTTTGAAGCATGAACTAAAAGAACTTAAGGAATCAATCTCAAAATTTCACAAAGGAAAGGAAGCATTAGATACATTTATAGATAATCAAAGATCACCTTCCTTAAACCATGGTTTAGGGTTCAAAGAATCATCCAACACTACATCCAATGCACCAATGTTTGTAAGAGACTCAACAACTCAAGCCTCTAGTGTTGAAGTTGTAAAGAACATCAATACACAAACTAAACCTAAGAATCCTAAAAGGACTACATTAGGTTCACAAGACTCTAAAACTAAGGCTCTAAGAGCAAGACATGCATTCATGTATACTAGACATGTACATCAACACAAAAATGCTCAAAAACAAACTCACACTTGCAATTGTATGCATAGTCCATTGAATGCCAATAGAAAAGTTCATAAATATAGAACTTTGTATCAATACACGTATTACATGAAATTTGGGCATAAAAGTATTTTTTTGCTACATTAGGAAGGGTCATCTTAAGTTAGAAGATCCTTCTACTACTAACCCCCAAGGAAAAGATGAACATTATTGTTTTGTAAGTATGCCTAAAATCTACTATAAATGAAAACACTTGGCTTGTGGATAGTTGATGCTCAAGGCATATGACGGAAAATGCAAAGCTCTTTACAACTCTTACTTATAAGCTTGGAGGTAATGTTACTTTTGAAAACAGTGCCAAAAGGTAAGATCATTGGCATTGGATCCATTGGAATACTTGACAAAAACTTTATTGAAAAATGTATGGCTTGTTGATGGGTTAAAACACAACTTGCTTAGTGTAAGTCAATTATGTGATAAAGGATATGCATACTGAACTATTGCTACCTGAAATTTGATAGTAGGCTTTAACCTATCCTCAAGCCTCTGACATCTGTCTTGCTCATCCAACATAATCCCAGTAGTATACTTGCTCAACCATAAGAAGTCCTTCTAATACTCTGTTACAGTCTTCACCCCCTGCTTTAAATTCAAAAACTTCCTCTTCTTCTCATCTTTGTAATCCTTGGGCATATATTTTTCTTCAAACTCTGTTAGGAAATCATCATAACTCAATACTGGAGGTCTATCCAACCCATGTGGAACTGTCTTCCTCCAGTTATAAGCATCTATCTGAAGTACTTAAATAACGTAATAAACCTTTCTTCTGTAGTAGCCTTCAACTGCACAAAAACTCTCTTACTATATCCAACCACTGCTTTGCCTTGGCTAGATAAGTACTTTCCTCAAAATTAGTGGCTCTTATAAACCCTTAATTTTGGCCGTAGAAAAATCTAGTCCAATTTAAAAAAGCCCAAATTCAATTTGATCAATTTAAAAAGTGCAATTCGAGTCCAGTACATAGTTTAAAAGACAAAATTATTGAATCAGCCCAAATGGTCATGACTATTGGCCATGAGCCATAGCTGGTTTGCCATGAGCCGATCAGTTGATTTCCTAATTCTACTTAAAACCGGACGCTTTTAGATAAACAAAGAGTTTTCTAGCGAGATTAGGACTCTAAATCAGGTTAATCCTAATTAAACCCTAATTAAATATTATAAAAAGGGACAGAGAGAACAAAAACAAAAAAAAAATTAAGAATCAATAAAAAAAGACACAGAAACCCTAAACATAGAGAGTAAGGAAGAAATAAAAGCTTGAGACACAACACCTAGGCCAAAGTTTGTTTGACCCAAACCAACTGTAGAACTTCAAGGCAGAACCCAACATTAATTTTCACTGAGGCATTTTGCTTGTATAGAGGTTTGGTTCAATATTGTTAATCGGTGGAGCCAATAATAAGTGTAATAAACTCCAAATACTTATATCTGTTGAATTCTATCATTCTTTTTATTTATTACCTTTGCATGATCATTCTAATTTATTATTTCCTTAATTTTATGAATAAAATACCAAATGTGCATTCCAAACTCTAATTTTGCAAACCAGCCCCTACTATTTGATTAAACTCAAATTTCATCAACTAAAACTCAAATTATATGCTAAAACCATAATTTTATTAAGTTTAACCCTAATTTCATAATTGTTTGTGTGATGACTATGTGATGATTATTTGTATGTTTATTTTATTATGAGTGGATTGTAACTACTTATTATTTGAATTTTAAGATTATAAAAGGCAAGTTTCCACTTGTGGGTCCCTTGTTTATTTAAATTGTTTATTTTTAATTTATTTCTGGGACTATTGTAAGGGACATATTTTCACTCTTTTGTGGGTATCCTGTTTTATTTGTAAGGGCATATTTCCATCTCGCATGGGTGCCCATTCTATTTCTTGATTTGCGATATGATTGCTCTTTATTTTATTTACTTGTAATTGATTATAATATGAATAATATCATAATATTTTAAAAACTTTAATAATATTTAGACAAGAAAAGGAGGTCGGTTCCAATGAACTAGGCATTATGGGGTGCTGTGCCACTTCTCACTTTCCCTACATGTACCCAACTTTTAGAGCTTGGTATGGGTTGGAGATTCCTTAGTGTTGTCCCAAGATGGAAACCAAGGGGGGGGGGGGGATGAATTGATTATTTTGAAGAAGTGATGGCGAATTAAAAAAATATAAAAAAATAAGCAAGAGAAGAGTATAGTAGAGAAGAACAAACACAAAGAGTTTTTAGTGGTTCGGATTACCTAAATCCTACGTCCACTTTTTTAATAACTTGTTAAGGTTCTACTAATCTTGAGTTGTTACAAGCTCAACTCTAACTTGGTGTTTTTACAATATCATACAAAACTTTTTCAAGGTTTGAGTATTATCCTCACAACCCAAACAAGAGTTTTCCCAGACTCACTCTAAGTTCTAAGTATTTCAAAGGTCACACTCAAACTTACAATAGTGTTTAATTCTCACACCCAACAGTTAAAGAAGTACAAATAAAAATTTTTATGCAAAGAAATGAAAGTTGTTAAGCTTGGGTATTATAATCACAATCTTAGTGAAAATGAGGTTTCTTGTGGTTTTTTTAGCCTTTAAGTCTTCAAGTGGCCATTTGAAGTGGGTGCCAACATGTTTGAATCTTGTCTCACATTTTATTTATTGTCTAGAGCAAGTTTATGGTTAGATTGCCTTTGGTCTGATCGGCTCGGGCTCGAAACAGTTAGACTTGAGTTGGTCTGATTGTACTCTCCATTTTTCTAACAAAAATTCTTCAACAACTAGTGCACATGACATCCATTAATTGAGTGGATAAGTGAAGGTTATAGTTTTTGAATCCCATTTCACTGGTACAGTCGAAACATACTTGGTTCGATCGGGCTAATCACGGTATGTTGAGATTTTAAGTGTACTAGTGACTGTGAGCTCTACTGGAACTTTGTTGGATTTCTAGCACTAGCTTGGTCTGGTCGGACTGTATCAGGTCTCCTCACATCAAGCATGATATGCTGATGTTTTTGAAGTACTGGTGGTTATGAGCTCTACTAGAAGTTTTGAGGTTTTAACTCGAGCTCTGTATGGTCGGACTAACACCAAGGTCTGATTGTGATGCATAGTCCATTCACAATATGGAAGTGATATTAGGCATGAACTTTACTATATTTTTTTGGCTTTGGCTTGGTTTGCTTAGCTCGTGCTCATTCCTGGTAGCTAAGGCTTGGTCTAATCATACCATACACTAGTCCGGTCAGACTAAACCCAATACTCTGAAGAATTAAGAGTGCTGGCGATTGAGAGTTTCTTTGGCTAAAGTTTTTGTTTCAACTAGTCTTCAGTTCAGTCAGACTAGTCCTTGGCCTAATATGGTTCTTTGAATTTTATTCAAAAAATTACAGTCATGCAAAGTGTAAGTTATTATAAACATTAGTCCTATTCATTTTGATTGCCTAAGATCAAAATAGAGTGTCAAGCCAATGATTTGGCTAATAATCTCCCTCTTTTTTTAATTTGGCAATTAAATTAAATTAATTTAAAATAAACTTCAAAAGTTTTAATGTGTAAAAGGTGTCTTCTTTCTTAATGTGTATTTTGATTAAGTTACTTCCCTTCTAGTTGTCCATATACTTTAAGCTCTCCTTTGACAAAAGAAAGTTGGGATAATTTGAAATTTGCTTAATCATATAGCCATTTCCCTTAACATATGTTATGGTATTTTTCAATTGCTCCTCCTTAACATATTCTATTGTATTTTGATTTATTTTTCATATAAGTTCAATTCAATTCAAATTCCCCCCCTCTAACAAAGGCAAAAATAATGTAACAAATAATGAAGAATAAGCATTGGATAATAAATCTAAACCATTATTAAAATCAAGGAAGTAAACATGCATGCATGATCATTTTCATTAAGAGCCAACAATCAAGATCATACATAAGTTAAACAAAGTAAAAAAAATAAATTAAGGTATTGGAGAATATGGAGGAAAGTCAAAATCATCATCATCATTTCCATCTCCTTCTTCCTCATCTTTATTTCCTTCTTCCTCCTCTAGGCCTTCATCAAAGCCTCTGATTGGCTCTCCTTCATCTCCTTCTTCATCTTATGGAGGACATTGGGGAATGGCCATGACTTTTTTCATTGCCCTAAAGTCCATGTGAAAATGAGAAACCCTCTTGGGGAGATTATCAACATGAGAGGTTTGAGAGGAAATTTGTCCTTGAATTTGATGAAGGATGTCAAAAATTGATCCTTGGGCTCTAGATGTTTGAGGTCTTGGGATTTCCATTTGAAACATTTTTTACTAAATTGGTAAGGTTAAGAGCACCAACATATTTGGTTGTTTGGGTGATGAATGATGTGATCATGATTGTCCTGACTAATTTATTTGTAAGGATGAGAAAGTGGTCAATTAAGAACTTATCGATTTGTATTTTTATCCTTTTCACCAAGCAATAGAGAAATAGAAGATCATTGTGAGTCACTTTCTCATTGCTTTCTCCTCTTGCACTAATGGAGGATCTAAAGAGGTAAGGTTCTAAGATGTTTGGCATTGGATAACTTATGGGAAATAGTTTCTAAGGAGATTTATTTCCAAAATTCAAGTAAGATTGCATCAAAAACTGAAGGGTTAGAGATATGAATGATACCTTATGTGTTGAAACGCTAAATTGAAGAAAATTCATGTAGAGAAAGTTGATATGTGACATTAAAGAGTCTAAAGGTAATTCTATAGTGTCCTAGGAGTTCTATATCTCTTCTCTCAACAACCAAAGTGGTGAGAAATTATTTGGTTAGAGATTTCCAACATAAATCATCTTTCTTTGAGAAAATAAACATTTTCCATCCAAGATATGCTAAGGATTCTTTTTATATTGGATTCAATGCCTAGAGTTTCTAGAGTGAAAGGAGAAGGAACTTTGTTGAGTTCACATTTCTTGTTTTGTATCAATGCATACCTTTGTTTTTCATCATTGCTAAGGTGTCTAGGTTTGTGAGTTCTTATCCTAGATTCCTCCATTGGAGTGGAAAAAGCAGCAACCCCTTTGTCTTTCTCTTATTTTGAAGCCTTTTTTTTTGTGAGAGTCTTTTGGGAGAATGAAAGGATTCTTGAGTTTGAGGAAGATTAAGAATGATTTTGATTAGTTTAAGTGTTTGAGGATTAAGAATGTGATAGAACTTCATAAAGCCTGAAAATTTAAGTATTTATAGAGATTTTGGCTAAAACTAGCCATTTATAGCTGCTGGAGGGCAAAAATGGACGTTTTAAAGAGTCTACAACGACTATAATTTTTGAAAATTTTTGACATGTACCAGTCATACCTAGTTTAGTCTCAGAGTGAACTTGAGAGTACGAGTGGTCCACACGACTTATAACACAATAGTCAAAAATTTTGAAAAGAAATCGGTCGTTCCAGGTTTAAGTATGCTCCAGCCATTCAAGAATTTAAATTTGGAGCAACATAACCTATGGTACAGTCAAACCAATGTAGAGTCTGAGATCTCAATTTGTGGCCTCAATATATGATAAAAATTGATGTGAATGAGGAATTAGGTCATGTAAAATGTACAAATTTGTAGGCAACTGTAATTCCATCATTGATATGCACATTCAAACCAATCAACAAATTGCATATGAATTTAAAGTGCTTCCATCTATCATCCCTATGTGTTGTTTTATAAAGTTTAGTTTTTCTTCATTCAAGAATTTAGTGAAGATATCCGCAAGTTGATTTTGAATGTCAATGATTTCTAAGATATCATTTTGGTTTTAAACATTGTCTCTTAAGATATTATACCTAATATCAATGTGTTCAGATGTAGAATGTTGAATTGGATTTTTACATAGATTAAGGGCACTAGTGTTATCAAACTTAATGGTAATGTGATCAAATGTTTTACCATAGTCTAGCAATTGTTGCTTCATCCATAGGACTTGTGTGCAACAAAAGCTGGCCACAACCTATTTGGATTATGTAGTAGATAGAGCAACTGACACTTATTTCTTGCTAAACTAAGAAACTAGGCAATCACCAAGAAAATGGCATGCACTAATCGTGCTTTTCCTATCCAATAGACTATCGACAAAATCCACATCCGAAAGTTCTAAAATGTCAAAAGATGTATTTCTAGCATACCAGAGTCCTAAATGCAATGTTCCACTCAAGTATTTTATAATTCTTTTAGTAGCATCCAAATGTGATTCTTTTAGGGTATGATTGAAATCTAGCACACAAACAAACACTATACATTATATCGGGTCTAGAAGCAGTTAAGTAGAGTAAGGATCCGATAATACATTGATACTTCTTTTCATCTACTTTCTTACCATTTTTATCTTTGTCCAACTTGAAGGATGTGCTCAATGGCATTTTACTACCTTTGTTGATGAAGATACCATCCTTGTGTGTGCTTAATTTGTAGACCAAGTAAGAACTTAAGTTCACTCATCATGCTCATTTCAAATTCCCTAGTTGTAATATCCTAATTTTTGAAAATCCCTAATTTGTGTAAATTTAATAAAATAAATTATAAGTTAATTGAATAAATTAAATAAATGATTTTAAATGAAAAATAAAAGAATTTTAAGTGAAAAAGTAAGATGTATATGTGATATATATGAAAATATACATAACATATACAAGTCAATTTATTTTAAAAGTCAAAGTTTATTTAATTAATTCAAAAGTATATTTTTGTTAATGGAAGATGATATTTTGTAAATAATCAATTAAATAATATATATATATATATATACTAGGTGGATATTGAGAGTGGAAAGTATACGGTTAAAATTAAAAGTGGTTTTCTTCTTCTTCTTGTTTTTCTTCTTCTTCTTCTTCTTTCCTTGGAAGATTTTCCATTGTTAATCGAGAGAGAATTTTTTATTCTTCTAAGCTTCCTAAGGTGAAGGATTTTCAAGGTTTCAAGGGAAGATTTGGTGATTTCCACTTTGGTTGGTAAGTTTTCAACTTATTTTCTTGAATTTTCTTAAAGATGCTAAGTTTGATTTGTGGTGATAGTATGTTTTAATGGTTGGAATTGGTATGTATGAAGTTATTTTAAGTAGTTTGAAATGATTTTAAGGTTAGATTGTGTGAGCGGGGATTTTCGCCCCCACTCCCGGCGGAATGGCTCTTGTACTTCAGCACTATTTAGGCTCGGGGTCTTAGAGAACACGGGCCTAAGCCCGGAGAAAATGGAGTCGCCACCCTGATGGGCCGGTTAAAAGAAAGGGGTGGATGACTCAATTCCTAAGGAATCTCCAACCCCCTAATGGGTTTGGAAAGTTGGGTACATGTGGGGAAGGTGAGAAATGGCCCAGCACCCCTATAATGCCCTGTTCATTGGAACTGGCCTCCTTTGCAGTTCTTAATATTATAAAATTCTTAAATATAACAATATTATCCATACTACATGCAACAACAGGAATAAAGCATCATTATATTAAAATCAAAATAATGTCCAAATAAAATAAATAAATGGAAACCCATCCGAGGATGGACACATGTCCTTACATTGTCCATGTCTAAAACTAAATAGGACACCCACCAAAAGGTGGAAACGTGTCCTTTACATTGGTCCAAAATATAAAAGCAATTTAAATTATATGATGCTTAATACGTGAGGTACCCAAAATATGGAAACATACCTCTTACAATGTTTTGAAACCAAAGCAAATTAATAAAAATAACCAACCAACCATTCATCATAAATAAATCATTCATTGAAGACATAAATTGAATATATAAATAAATCATTAATCAAACTATATAATAAATACTCATTTAATAACAAAACAAATAAAGATGCAAATTTAAGTGTATCAACTTAGGGTTTCTTAGATAATATTTAGGGTTTTGAAATTTATATCTAAAAGCTAGGGTTTTGGAATCTTAAAGAACTGGTATTATTATTAAGTTTATTATTTTAAAAAGATTACGCTACTGTGTGATTAAGATTATAATTTGGGATTTAAATGAATAAGGTACAAGCCTATGAAAATAAGATTAAAACTTAAATATATTAAAAAAAATAGCTACTGTGATAATAAAATAAACAAATTTTATTAAGGTTTTAGCAAAATAAGTTAAGGTTTAAATTCAATTAGGGCTTGGATTTATAGGAAAACTAACACTATCATATTTATTTTTGAAAGAAGAGGCTACTGTGAAGATTGTGGAAAATTGATTTAATTAAGATTTATGGTTTGAATAAATTAGGGTTTAGGTTTGTATTTTGAATAAATCTACTGTATTTTGAATAATCAGAATAAATGAAGTTAAACATAAAGACTTACAATACACAAATAAATATTAACCCCTTCGACGAGCCCATACGGAGGTCCCGCTAGCAAGTTAGTGGGCAGGGATCAAGGGGGTAGCGCCCTAAAAAATTTTGGAAACTGGCTTTTAGGATTGTAGGTTTTGGTGTTAAAAATTAATATTTTGGGTTTGAGATTTAGAAAATAGGTTTCAATATTGGAAGAAACAAGATACTGTAAATCTTAGAAAAATAGATTTGGTTAGGGTTTTAAGAAAACAAATTATTGTTTTGTGATTTTAGAAAAGTGTAATTAGGGTTTTATATTTCAAAAGTTAGTTTTACGGGTATTAAGGTTTTAGTGTTTTGAAAAATAGTTTTTAGGGTTTTAAATAAAGTCTAGAGGGTAAACAGAATAATTGATTAAATAACAAAAACATGTATGTTTAAATAATTGATCAAATTGTATGATGAAGCTACTGTGAACATGAACAAAGAAATAGAGATTCAAACCTTTTGTGTTGGTTCCACCACAATCTTTGAATTCTGGTTGAACAATAATAAAGACAGTGTAGGTTTCCTTTGATGGATTATTGTTGTTTGCTGCTTCTTAATCTTTCAAACTTGAGATTGGCCAAAAAAATCCAAAAGTCCAAGGTCCAATAAAAAATTTCAGCTCCCTTATTCTGTGTCTTTAATGTGGTATTTATAAGAAAAAATCAAAACCTAATACTAATTGGCTAAGGAAATAAAAATGTTATAGGAAAAAATAAAAACCAAGTAGAATAGGGTTTTGGAAAAACCATATACGGGCCGGGCATGCGAAAGTGCACTGGCAAAAAAAAATTGTTGCAGGCCAGCCAATTCACTGCAGGAAAATCCTGCGGTGAATTGACCTATGGATATTTCACCGCAGAAAAATCTACGGTGAATTGGCCCAAGCCAATTCGTCTTTCACCGATTCTCTCATCGTCGATTTTTATTTATTTATTTTTATCTTTCTTTACTGTAACCTTTTTTTATTTTTATTAAAAAAATAAATATTTTAAGTAATGAATATTAAAATAAATATTATTTAATTAAAAATACCACAAAAATTATTTTTAACTATTTAAAAAAGTCGGACTGGATTGGGTCAAAAATTAAGGGTCTACAGATTGAAGAAAGGGTTAAGTTTAAGTTGAGTTTGGTGAAGAGAGAGAATTTAGGATTATGTAACTTTTGAGTTGTGAATTCATGGATTTGAATTGTGCAATTTGATTTGAATTGAGCTTTTTTGATGCATAAACAAGTATTTTAATGTTAAATGATGGATTAGGTTGAGGTTGAATAGAGATGGAAATGAAAAAGAGATTGTTCAAAGTATGGAAGAGAATGATAACTTTTGATATGTGTCAATTACCTATTCATATCAAGAATTTGGCCTGACACGCCCAGTGACACAGCCATGTCATTAGGTGTGTTGACAATGTTGTTTTTCTGTGTTAGTGACACGGGCAGTGACATGCCCATGTCACTGGACGTGTCAAAGCTACTGTGTTGCAATGGTTTTGGGACAGGCAGTGACCCGCCTATGTCACTGGGTGTGTCAAAGCTTCTGTGTAATGGACATATGTATGGTCATTGACATCCCCATGTCGTTGAGTATGTCACTTGTAGAGTTCACCCACAATAGCTCTTTTTTCATATTTTTCTTCAGTGGTTCTTACCTTTGTGTTGGGAGATCATATATATGTATTAAATGTTGAAGTTTAAGATTGAAAATGCCTTTAAGTGTGATACTAAGTGATTATTTATGATCACATTTGGTATAGGCATTGAGAGGAATTATTTTGCTCAATCCAAGTGTTGAAGGGGTATCTTGAAAGAGATGGTTGAAGGCGGTGTTTGCGCTTGCTTTTGGTTGCTTTTAGTGGTAAGAACAAACTTTGAATAAATTGGTTATGTGTGCATTACATTTGGACTTAACACATATTGGTTGGAAAATGTGTTAAGTTACTTGATGCATTGAATATGCATGAACATTGTGCTATGTTATATGATTTGTTAAGAATGCATTAAATGCTTTATGAAAAGCCATTGATAATGGCTAAATTGAATAAAAAGTGGAATATGTGCAATATGTAAGAATGACCTATAGTGTTTGGGTAATGTGGTTTGTTGTGTATGCATTTAAGACATTGTGAAGAGCCTTTGGTAATGGCTAGATTGCATAAAATGTGATACATTGTAATGATCTATTGGGATATGAGAAATGATGAGATGAGATAATATGACATTTAAAAAATGAGGAAGAGGCAATGAGCCTAATGGCTTATGAGAAAATGAGAAAGAGATTGATAATGAGAAATATTTGATAATTATGTTCCTAATATGTTATTTAATTTTCAGAATTCTGTGTTTGGCGGCATGCCTATTAGGTTATCCTCATTATTTTCCTTCGGGGCTAGCTTTTGAGCAATTATTTGATTTGCCTTCGGGCTAGAAATTGGACGTCACTTGCCTTTGAGCTAGATGCTGGGTATCACTATGAATTACCTTTGGGCTAGACGCCGAGCGTCACTTGCCTTTGGGCTAGACGTTGGGTGTCACTATAGACCAAAACAATAACTCTGGGATTTGAATAATATGTTAGATTATTTGGGCCCATGATTGTGTTTGTTTTTATGTGATTTATAAAATGATTGAATAATATATTTAAAAATGAGAAGGTATATCACATGGTGAAATGATGTACATAAACATTGTGCATTGGCATTATATATAAGTTTTATTATTATCAAAGTTTGTACTACTAGGCTTTTGGCTTAGCACAATTGAAATTCATCACGCAGGTGACATGGGAGACCCGGCAGAGCTGAAGAGTTCTTCTAGATCAGGCCAAATCTAGGTTTGAGTTGATTTTGATCGTTAAGATCAAAGACACTACCAGCATTTATATATTTTATATTATCATACATTTTGTCATTACTTATGTTATCTTATGTTTTGGTGTATATATTGTAAAATTAAAAAAAATTAATTACAAAGAATATTTTGTATAAATTTTGTAATGGGGATTAATATGTGTTTTTGATAAGTAATATTTTATTTGTTATTTATGTATATACTTTAAAGTATTTAAGATATTAAAATTTTTAAAAAGTAAGGGTTTTTATTAAACTAGGTTATGGCATTTTTGTACTCTATATGCATATATTACATATACTAGGTGTATGTATTGTACACATATAGGGTATAAGGGTGTTACAATAGTCAAATAAGAAGTAAAGTTTTTGCACAAAGATTCATTAGTAGCACCAAATATAATGTAATCAAAATAAATTTGTACAATTTAAATGTTATGAAATTTAATTTTAACAAAGAGTGTGGTGTCAACTTTGCCTTTTGAAAAACTATTTTTCAACAAGTATGTACTAAGTCTATCATACCAAGCTCTTGGAGCTTGTTTCAATCCATATAGTGCCTTAGTTAATTTAAAAACATGATTGGGATGTTTATAGTTTTCAAAACCACGAGGTTGTTCAACATAAACTTCTTCATTAATGAATCCATTTAAAAATACACTTTTGACATCCATTAGAAAAAAGTTGAAAATTCATATGACATGCAAATGCAAGTAAGATTCTAATTACTTCTAATATAGCCACAGGGACAAATGTTTCATCATAACCAATGCCTTCCACTTAATTTTAGCCTTTAGCCATCAATCTAGCTTTATTTCTAGTGATGAGACCATCTTCATCATGTTTATTCCTATACCCCATTTGCAATCAACAATTGGATAATTCTTAGGTATAGGAACAAGTTCCTACACTTTATTTCTTTTAAAATGGTTGAGTTCATATTACATTGCAATCGCCCGACATTCATTACTAAGAGCCTCCTCAACAGTCCTTGGTTTAATTTGAGAAACAAAAGCAACATTAATATTTAAATGCTTAAGTTTTTATCTAGTGGTTACTCCCTTTGAAGTATCACCAGTGATAAGTTCTTTAGGATGATCCTTTTGATAATGCCAATCATTGGGTAGTTCTTGAGTCTCTTCTATCTTGGTTCCTTCTTGTCTACTATTTGTTTTAGCTCATCATTGTTTTCCTTTGGAACATTGTTTATCTCAAGCTCTTTAAATGTACCTATAATATCATCAAGAACACAACCTTTCCCATGATCAAGCTTAGAGGATTCATCAAAGATAACATGCATTGATTCTTCAACTACTAGAGTTCTTCTATTAAATACTCTATATGATTTACTAGAGGATGAATACCCTAAGAACACGCCTTCATCCGATTTGTATGAAAACTTTCCAAGGTTGTCCTTGGTATTTAATATGAAGCATTTGCATCCAAATACAGGATATAAAATTTTGGGTTTTCCCCCATTCCATAGCTCATAAGATGTTTTATTCATTAAAGGTATTTTGAAAACTCGATTTGAAATGTAATATGCAGTATCAACAGCTTCTTCCCAAAAGTAAGAAAATAAATTATACTCATTGAGTTGTTTTGATGCATAAATAAGTATTTTAAAGTCAAATATTGGATTTGGTTGAGTTTGATTGGAGTTTGAGAATGGAAGTATTGATTTAGGGTTTTGGAAAAGTGATTTTCCAAAGTTGTGGAATTGTTTGATTTTATTGGTTAAAGAATGTTCTATAATGATAAAAGTGATGGATATAAGCTTGATATGATAAATGGATTGAGTTGGAATAGAAAACCTGCAATGGGGAAAGGTTATGCCATTTTATTGTTTTGGTTATAAGTGTGTGTTTTAGTAATGTAATTAGTTTAAACATGTTAAAATATGTTGTAAATAATATAAATAAACTTAAAATACTTAACTGAATGGGAGTATGGTATTCCAAAGTTAAAGTGAGGTTAGCCTTAACTTTGGAATTTTTGTTTGAATAGTGTTTAATTATGATTTGAGATTGGAAATGCCTTAGAATGTGGTACTAAATGATTATTTATGATCACATTTGGTATATGCATTGAGGAGAGTTGATTTGCCCCATCCAAGTGTTGAAGGGCAAGTTGGAAGAGAAGCATTAGAGGGTGTTTGAGCTTGCTTTTGGTTGTCATTTGACGTAAGTACAAACTTTGGATGAATTGATTATATTTGTATTACATTGGGCTTAACACATTTGGATTGGAAAATGTGTTAAGCTACTTGATACATGGAACATGTATGAATAATGTGCTATGACATGTGTAATGTCATATATGTATTAAATGCATTGTGAAAAGCCATTGTTAATGGCTAAATTATGTAAAATGTGAAATATGTGTATTATGTGAAAATTACCCAAAGTGTTTGGGTAATGCTATTTGTTGTGTATGCATTAAGGGCATTGTTAAAAAGCCATTGGTAATGGCTAAACTGTATAAAATGTGAATCATATATGGATTATATGAAATTACCTAAAATATTTGGGTGACGAGTTTTAAGGTAAAATGTGATGTAATGTGATGATATGATGAAATGTGATGAATTGATATTGCTATAAATGAGAAAAGTGAGAAAAGTGAGAAAAAGATGAGAAAATAAGGCAATGTGCCTAATAGATAATGAAAAATGAGGCAATGTGCCTAGCTTGATTATGAGAAAAATGAGAAAGAGATTGATAATGAGAAATGTGAATTAATTGCGTGCCTAGTATGTTATTCAATTTTCAGAGTTTTGTGTTTGGTGGCATGCCTATGAGGTTATCCTCATTATTTGCCTTTGGGCTAGATGCTTGGCATCACTATGATTTGCCTTTGGGCTAGACGTTGGATGTCACTTGTCTTCGGGCTAGATGCTGGGCATCACTATGATTTCCCTTCGGGCTAGAAGCTGGGCTTTACTTGCCTTCAGGTTAGACACTAGGTGTCAATATGGACCAAAATAATAACTCAGGAATTTGAATAGCATATTAGATCCTTTGGGCCCATGATTGTGTTTTTTTTTATGTAAATTGTGAATTCTGAAACAATTGAGAAATATGTTAAAATAAAATAATATGAGATATGATATCCATATGCATTATGCATTGGCATTGCATTTGAGTTTTATTGTTATCAAAGTGGGTTTTGTATATGTTTTGATATGTAGACATATGGAAATGTATAAATGTTTTGAGAAAATGTAGAGATATTGAGGAGGATGGATGAAATGTATTTTTAGGTTATTTGGGAGTGTTTTTATACAGGTTGTGTTGTGATGTTAATTTTGAAATGTCCTAATTATAGATAAAACACAAGCAAATTTTTTCCCAGAGATTTTTTTTTATGAAAAATGCTTATTTTAGTACATATGACTTATAGTAATATTTTATTTGTTATTTAAATATACATTTTAAAGTATTTAAGATTTTTAAATTTGAAAAGTGAAAAAGTTTTATTAAATCGGTCTGTGATATTTTTATACCGTGTATATTTTATATATACTGGGTGTATGTATTGTACGTATATAGGGTATAAGGGTGTTACAGCTTCTCTGGGGGTTTGTTGATTTAGATCGACGTGTCATGCAGTCACTCGATTTTCTTAGGTGATCTTACAAATGTCTTGTATCTCATCTTCACCACATGCCAAGGTCGCTAATCTTTCTATTACTTAAGTGTATTTGCCTTATAGAGTTGTACGGTCGCTTGGTGTGCTTGGGCAGTCGCACAACACCCTATATTTGATACTTATAAAAAAAAACTTAATTGAACTTATTAGTATATATCAATTTGATTGTCAATGATCAAAATAGAGTTTAATTATCCTACAAAGTTAAAGACTGAAGAAGTGTCAGAGGTAGACAAGCTATTTGAGGATGATGAAGGAATCCCATAAAAATTCAAGATGCCATGCAGTCTGCTAGAGCCACTAAGGCTCAAACTTTAAAGTATTTCACGCTTTCCCTATATCCTGTTGTGTAAAACAAGTTCAATACTTTAGAGGAAAACATCCAAAAAGACTAGGATTTGCTATACAAATCCATCATTTAGCAATATGGGTACAATACTTAGTTGGAAGTAACCCTAATGGAAGTAGAGACTATCAGACAAAAGTAAAATGAAAATTTTGTTAATTATGTGAAGAGGTGGAAAAACAAGGCTGCTCTCCTCAAAATGAGGCATGATGAGTGTGACTAGATTAGAATGATAGTGAGAGGTGTCCTGCCAAACCTCCATGAATGGCTGTCTCATACTCTTATCAGATATTTTGTAGACCTTTTCTAAGCTGGCTTAGAAATAAAAGAGTGGGAATGAGAGATGAATCATTTTTTAGAATAAGGAATGAGCAAGGAAATTATTGATCTAGTGGTCGGAGTACACAGAAGGCGGTTTATGTCAATACAACTACTAGTCAAGTGAATAGGAGATAATTTTTCAATTTGGGGAGACCTCTATCATGAGTTTTTTTTTTGATAAGTTGCAGAAGAAAGGTCTATTACAACCATTGGTCCCTTGACCTCTGCTAGGTTCATTACCACCAAATTTTGACACCAAGGCATTTTGTCAATTTTATCAGACATAAGGGTAAAAAACAAACAAGTGTGTTAAGACATGTGATTTAAGATTTGATTGACAGTGTTAAGTTGGTCGAGCCCAATAAACCTAGCACAAAGAATAATCCTTTGCTCGAGTTTGGAAGAATACCTCCTCCAACAACTATCATGATAGAGGGAGGATTGAAAGAAGAGTTTGTCTTGTTATCTTTTCAAGACGTAGATGAAGAAGCTACAAAAGTAGAAGTTCTACTTGGTAAGATCGAACTAGCTATGGGTGAGAAGGTATTGACCATTTGTGTTGTGAATGAATTTTGGGACTCAACAAAAAATGATGATGGATCATAATATAAAGAAGAAAAGTGGGTTTGGTATGAACCCAAGGAAGAAGTAGTGCAAAATACTCATTCTGGCAAGCCTTATGATAGAGCTCCTCTAAAGGAAGTAGAGGCTGACAAGGGAAAAGGTGTTGAGACAAAAGGAAAAGAAGAAGAAGATGATGTTGTCCTTAAGCAACTGAAAAGGACCTAGGCTAGTATCAACATTTGGGATCTACTGGCTACATCCAAAAAGCATCATGACACTATGGCCAAGGCTATGGCTAGCATACAGATTTTCACTTCTGCAACACTAGACGAGTTAGTTAATTTTATTGGGGTAAGAAGGCAAAAAAAAGAGAATGAAGATGGAGACAATCAAAAGGAGAATGGAGTTAAAATAATAGTTGTATCCTTTCTCGATGCTGACTTGCCAGAATAAGGAAGAGATCACATCTGTTTGCTTTTCATTAAGGTAGAGGTTAAAGGGAAAAGAGCCCTATGTGTCATGGTTGATGATGGATCTACTATAAATGTATGCCCACTCAAAATTCTACCAAAATTGGCCATGCCTAAATAGGACCTAAGTCCAACTAAGGTGACAATTTGGGCTTATGATAACACTAAGATGCAAGTTGAAGGAACTTTCAAAGCCATGGTAAAGGTTATCGAATCTCTGGTAAAGTTTGTGGTCTTAGATATACCAGTTACCTTTGCATTACTATTGGGGCACCCATGGTTCCACCCCCTTGGTGGAGTTCCTTCAATACTCAATCAAAAGATCAAGTTTCCAAATGGGGATGCGATGGTGGTGATTGAGGCAGAGTATAATGAAGCAACTAATGCTCTTATGATAGAAAGGCCTATCAATGGTTTCAAGTGGGCTAGTAGGCTATAAGGTTTTGACCATGATGAAGCAGATGAATTATCTACCAGGAACTGGATTTGGGAAGGGAAAGAGATGTGTGACAGACCTTTCAGATTTTAAAACTCAAGTATCTAGAAAAAGACTAGGCTATAAAGGAATAGATGGGGACATTCTGCTAAAGGGTGAGAAGAATATGGAATTTCCTCCACTAGAAAATATATTTGTTAAAGTTCCAAAATTGGGACCTTTACAAGGGAAGCCATGTTAGTGTATGTGCCCTAGGCCATTTATTTGGATCTTTATGTTATACATTCATTATTAATAAATGAGGTTTTATTATCATTATTGTTTGTTTGCATGTTACACAATTTTGATATTTGTCCCTGGTTTATTATTGTTATAGAAATAAAAAAATAATTCTTAACCAGTATGAACATTGATTTGATAATCATCAGATGGTTATGTGTATAGTGATACAAATCAATTTCATAGATACTTGTTAGAGAACAATGTATTGGATAGACCCATCATGAGATTACTACATGGGTTAGTGTCATAAGTAAATCTCATGATAGTTATGTTTTAATTCTTTGACTTGATATTGTCATAGTTTCCAATATAAGGACTATTATATTTTGACATGATCAAACATTATCCGTAACTGGATAGTAATAAAGGTTATGATCATATATGATAGAAATTATGTAGAGGATAATGAACAATCAAGATAGAATTTGTCCCTCTCTTTGAGAGAGATATCTTTTGGGCCCCTCGATAAGTGAGACTGTGAAATGCATGGCCGTGCTGAAATGAATTGATAGTGTGATCAGTTTCATTTGTTTTTATCAGTCTACTTGGAGATCGAGTAATCATAAGTTTGGACAATATAAGTATGACGTTGACCATGACTTATGTTCAAGCTAGATATCGTGTGACAAAGGGATTAATGCATGTACTATTATTAGGCAAATTGGACATTCCTTATATTAATTGGGTAGTTGTAACGCCTTGCTAGAGGCCAATTATGACTTGTTGGTTTAATAGAGATTAAATTAACTGCCAATTAATATGGGCCTATCGGATCAGACACAAGAATGCGCTTTGGGCTGGATATAATATTAATAATATTAATATTAGATATTAATATTAATATTATTATTATTTTCATTTTTTTTATATATTGGTAACATTAGAAAATAAAAAGAGAACAAAAAACTTTGAAACCCTAATATGTTTTAGAGAAAACATTTTTCAGCCTTCACCGTTGCAGAGAGCTAGCACTCCAGACGGTAGCATTCGTGTGGATATGCGATAGAGGGTGTTTCGCGATCGAGGCATCTCTTCCAAACTGTGATTTCAAATCATCAACAGGTTAGTTCTTTGTACACTTTCGTCGAATTAAATGAACAGCATGGATCCTGGTGGGAAATCAGAGATCAAAAATTTTTTCCGCTGCGTGTTTTTGTTTGCAGTGATCTCTTTGATTTCCTAACTGTGGTATCAGAGCCACTTGTTGTTTTCGTTTAAGTTGAAAATGCCATGTTGATATGATTACATGAGATATATTGATTTCGTATGGCATGTTACCTATAAAACCCTAATTCATTTTTCATATGATGAGAAAGGATTGGTTTTTGGTTTTGTTTATGTAAAATCCTAATTCGTTTTTCATATGATGAGAAAGGATTGGTGTTTTTAATTTCGTTTTCATGAGATGATCATGTATATATGATTGGTTGATTAAAATGATTTTCATATGATGAAAATGATTAAGTTTATATGTGATATAAACATTTGGTAATGATTCTGTAATGGGTTGTACATATTCGAAATAAAACAGTAAGAAGGTTAATGAGATTAACGATTCTGTTTTAGGGTTTCGCCAAAGAAAAATGTTAATGAACCACCGTATGTTCGCGCCCTATAGTTTGTTACCGCGACATTAAGAATGTCAATATATTTGTTTCCATTTAACATGTTGGTGATGAATATGTTATGTTTGTTTGATGTCTTGGCATGGTGCATAGCATGGCCTTATGACCTATGTGATTGGTTTATTCATATCTTAATTTTGGGTAAATACGGCCTGCGTGTCGTTTATTTTGTTGTAATTTATTTTACTAGTAGTTAGATTTTCTTTTATTGTAATAAATGAAGATTCAAGCTACAATGTTTGTGATGGAGATTCATGCCAAGGTGAAGATGGTTCCATGGTGATGGAAGCACAAGCTCAAGTTTTGAAGATATGTAATATTGCAAGTGTTGTAATAGATAGGTTTTTCACCTAGGGTTGCCTTTATGATCTTCATTTGGTCTCTTGAAGATCATATTTAGTTTGGCCATGCTATGTCACGTTTACATATTTTGTCATTTGGTATATGATGCTTATGTGATAAATTATATATATGCATATAGGATGCTAAAATATAATGATATGTAATGCAAGACATGATAATAATTTAGTTGAACCCTCATTAATAATTTAAGTCTAAATGCCATCCACGTTTTGAACACCTATCAAAACTAAGATTGTATTAAAGTAGGTATTGCCAAAGCAATATGTTTTAAACATTCCTAGCTAAGTAGGATGAGTAATAGTGCTACTCATATGTTTTAAAATTGGTTAGACTTAATTAGGCTATCAAAATGGTTTTGGGCCTAAGGCATTAGATGGAATTCAACATGCTATGATATATGATGTCAATATTCCATAATTACTAAGAGTTACATGAGATGTAATTGGTAAAGATGTTACCTACTTAAATAACTTGATTTTAAGCGTCATGCCAAAGCTGAGTTTAGAATTAAGTGAAATACGGATCTCACATATGGCTGCTAATAACAATTCCACCTTATCACTGTGATCTATCCTTGAGAAGGAAAAACTGAAAGAATGTGGGACTAATTTTGTTGACTGGTTTAGGAACCTGAGAATTGTTCTCAAACAAGAGAAAAAGTCCTACGTGCTTGATGAAGCTGTCCCTGACCCACCTCCTGCTGATGCTTCTAATGCTGCTAAGAGTAAGCATAAGAAGCATGTGGATGATTCCAATGACATAGGATGTCTTATGTTGGCTACCATGTGTCCAGGACTTCAGAAGGATCTGGAACACTTAGAGGCTTATGAGATGAGTGTGCATCTCAAACAAGCTTTCCAACAATAGGCTAGGCAAGATAGGTTTAACATCGCTGTTGCATTATTTGACTGCAAAATGTCTGAAGGTGAATCTGTTAGTGCTCATGTTTTGAAGATGAAAGGCCATCTAGATCACCTTGCTAGACTTGGATATCCCCTGAGTTTAGAACTCTCCATGGATTTGATCCTACATTCATTGCCTAGCAGTTTCTCACAGTTTGTCATGAACTATAACATGAATGACATGGAGAAATCCATTCCTGAGCTACATGGTATGCTCAAAACTGCTGAGGGGAATATCAAAAAGCCTACCCAAATATTGAATGTCAAAATTAAACAAATGAAAAAGAAAGCCAAAGATACTAAAGGCAAGGGTAAGGCAAAAGGTGCTAAAGGGTCCAAGGGACAAGCTAAACCAAAACCTGAACCTAAGGCTAAAGTTCCTAAGGAAGGGACTTGTTTCCATTGCAACAAGCCTGGGCATTGGAAGAGAAATTGTCTACTCTATTTGGATGAGTTAAAGAAGTTGAAGGGTAGTGCGACTACATCTTCAGGTATTTATGTTATAAAAATTAATTTATCTATTCCTTCTTCCTGGGTATTAGATACCGGATGTGGATCTCATATTTGTACAAATATGCAGGGACTCAAAAGGAGTAGGATGCTGAAGAAGGGCGAAGTGGACCTACGTGTTGGCAATAGAGCAAGAGTTGCTGCTATAGCTGTTGGAACTTATGAACTTGTTATGCCCAATGGGTTTTTGTTAATTTTGAACAATTGCTTTTATGTTCCTACTATGAGTAGGAATCTTATTTTAGTATCTATTTTGGATGATGAAGGTTATTCATTTTTTATTAAGAATAAGAAATGTTCTATTTTTGATAAAAAATGATTTGCTTTATGGTATTGCAAATTCTTATAATGGCCTTTATATCCTTAATCTTGATGATTCTAATGGTAATGATATTTATAACATAACTTCTAAGAGAACTAAGCCAAATGAGTTAAACCCTACTTATTTATGGCATTGTCGCCTTAGCCATATAAATGAGAAACGCATTTCTAAGCTCCATCAAGATGGATTATTAGTTTCATTTGATTTTGAATCATTTGAAACATGTGAGTCTTGTTTGCTTGGTAAGATGACAAAGGATCCTTTTACTGGGCATAGTGAAAGGGCTAATGATTTATTGGGCTTGATACATACAGATGTATGTGGTCCTTTTAGCATTAGTGCCAGAGGAGGATTTCGATACTTCATTACTTTTACTGATGATTTCAGTAGGTATGGCTATGTCTACCTAATGAAACATAAGCATGAGTCTTTTGAAATGTTTAGAACTTTTCAAAATGAAGTACAAAATCAACTTGGTAAAATAATTAAACTACTTGGATCAGATCGAGGTGGTGAATATTTGAGCCAAGAGTTTGATGATCATCTAAAGGATTGTGGAATTGTTTCACAACTAACTCCTCCAGGAACTCCACAGTGGAATGGAGTTTCTGAAAGGAGAAATCGAACTCTATTAGATATGGTTCGATCAATGATGAGTCAAGCGGATCTTCCTTTATCTTTTTGGGGTTATGCCTTGGAGACAGCTGCATTCATTCTGAACCGTGTACCATCTAAGGCGGTTGAAAAGACACCATATGAGATATGGACAGGTAAGACACCTAGTTTTTCTTTTCTTAAGATTTGGGGTTGTGAAACTTATGTGAAAAGACCAGTTTCAGATAAGTTAGCTCCAAAGTCTATCAAATGTAATTTTGTGGGGTATCCTAAGGAAACTAAAGGATACTATTTCTATACTCCTTTAGAGAACAAAGTGTTTGTTGCTCGAAATGGGATCTTTTTGGAAAAGGAATTTCTTTCTAAGAGAACTAGTGGGAGTATAGTAGAGCTTAAGGAAACTCAAGTACCACAAGAAATCATTGAGCCGTCTATAGAGCCTATTTCAGAACCACAAATAGTTGTGGAGTCTGAAGATGTAACACAAATCCCTCGTAGGTCTAATAGGACACATCGTCAGCTAGAGAGATATGGATTTCTTGTGACTGATGATAGTGAAGTAATGCTCATAGATCAAGATGAGCCTACTACCTATCAAGAAGCAGTGTCAGGTCCAGATTCAGACAAATGGCTTGGAGCCATGAAATCTGAGATGCAATCTATGTTTGACAACCAAGTTTGGTCTTTAATTGATCCTCCAGAGGGTATTAAGACTATTGGATGCAAATGGGTTTTCAAGAAGAAAACTGACATGGATGGGAATGTGCAGACCTATAAAGCAAGGCTTGTTGCAAAAGGCTTCAAGCAAACTCATGGTATAGACTATGATGAAACCTTTTCACCAGTTGCTATGCTTAAGTCTGTTAGAATTCTCATTGCCATTGCAGCATACTATGATTATGAGATATGGAAAATGGATGTCAAAACCACTTTCCTTAATGGAAACTTGCTTGAGGATGTGTATATGACACAACCTGAGGGTTTTGTAAATCCTGAGAATTCTACAAAGGTTTGCAAGCATCAAAGATCCATTTATGGCAAGCATCTCGAAGCTGGAATCTTTGTTTTGATGAAACAGTTAGGAACTTTGGTTTCATCAAGAATGAAGATGAACCTTGTGTTTACAAAATGGTTAGTGGGAGTGCAGTAGTGTTTTTAGTCTTATATGTGGATGACATATTACTCATTGGGAATGATATCCCTACCTTGAAAAGGTTAAGACTTGGTTCGGTAATTCTTTCTCAATGAAAGATTTAGGTGAGGCTGCCTATATCCTTGGTATAAAGATTTATAGAGATAGATCTAGAAGGATAATTGGCCTGAGTCAAAGTACATACATAGATAAAGTGTTGAAGAGGTTCAACATGCAAGATTCCAAAAAGGGATTCTTGCCTATGTCTCATGGCATTCATCTCAGTAAGAGTCAATGTCCTATGACTTCTGATGAGTGAGATCGAATGAATAAGATTCCTTATGCGTCTGCTATAGGATCTATTATGTATGCCATGTTATGTACTAGACCAGATGTCTCATATCCATTAAGCGCAACTAGTAGATTTCAAGCTGATCTTGGTGAAGGTCACTGGACAGCTGTCAAGAATATTCTTAAGTACCTTCGAAGGACTAAAGATGTATTCTTGTTTTATAGAGGTTTGGAAGATGAGCTAGTTGTAAATGGTTACACGGATGCTAGTTTCCAAACTGACATAGATGATTTTAGATCGCAGTCAGGTTTTGTATTCACATTGAATGGTGGAGCTGTTAGTTGGAAGAGTTCAAAACAAAGCACTGTGGCTGATTCTACAACAGAGGCTGAGTATACAGCAGCATCAGATGCAGCTAAGGAAGCATTCTGGTTGAAGAAATTCATCACTGAGCTAGGAGTGGTGCCTAGCATTGCAAATCCTGTGGACATTTATTGTGACAACAATGGTGCCATTGCACAGGCAAAAGAGCCTAGATCTCATCAAGGGTCTAAGCATATACTCAGGCGTTTTCACCTCATTCGAGACATTATCGATAGAGGAGATATCAAGATATGCAAAGTTGACACAAATGATAACATAGCAGATCCATTAACAAAGCCTCTCTCACTGGTCAAGCATGATCAGCACACTAGATCTAAGGGTCTTAGAAATTTGTAGGCCTAGTGCAAGTGGGAGATTGTTAGTGTATGTGCCCTAGGCCATTTATTTGGATCTTTATGTTATACATTCATTATTAATAAATGAGGTTTTATTATCATTATTGTTTGTTTGCATGTTACACAATTTTGATATTTGTCCCTGGTTTATTATTGTTATAGAGATAAAAAAAATAATTCTTAACCAGTACGAACATTGATTTGATAATCATCAGATGGTTATGTGTATAGTGATACAAATCAATTTCATAGATACTTATTAGAGAACAATGTATTGGATAGACCCATCATGAGATTACTACATGGGTTAGTGTCATAAGTAAATCTCATGATAGTTATGTATTAATTCTTTGACTTGAGATTGTCATAGTTTCCAATATAAGGATTATTATATTTTGACATGATCAAACATTATCCGTAAATGGATAGTAATAAAGGTTATGATCAAATATGATAGAAATTATGTAGAGGATAATGAACAGTCAAGATAGAATTTGTCCCTCTCTTTGAGAGAGATATCTTTTGGGCCCCTCGATAAGTGAGACTGTGAAATGCATGGCCGTGCTCAAATGAATTGATAGTGTGATCAATTTCATTTGTTTTTATTAGTCTACTTGGAGATCGAGTAATCATAAGTTTGGACAATATAAGTATGACGTTGACCATGACTTATGTTCAAGCTAGATATCGTGTGACAAAGGGATTAATGCATGTACTATTATTAGGCAAATTGGACATTCCTTATATTAATTGGGTAGTTGTAACGCCTTGCTAGAGGCCAATTATGACTTGTTGGTTTAATAGAGATTAAATTGACTGCCAATTAATATGGGCCTATCAGGTCACACACAAGAATGCGCTTTGGGCTGGATATAATATTAATAATATTAATATTAGATATTATTATTATTATTATTATTATTATTATTTTCGTTTTTTTATATATATAGGTAACATTAGAAAATAAAAAGAGAAAGAAAAACTTTGAAACCCTAATACGTTTTAGAGAAAATGTTTTTCAGCCTTCGCCGTTGCAGAGAGCTAGCACTCCAGACGGTAGCATTCGTGTGGATACGCGATAGAGGGTGTTTCACGATCGAGGCATCTCTTCCAAACTGTGATTTCAAATCATCAACAGGTTAGTTCTTTGTACACTTTAATTGAATTAAACGAACAGCATGGATCCTGGTGGAAAATCAGAGATCAAAAATTTTTTCCGCTGCGTGTTTTTGTTTGCAGTGATCTCTTTGATTTCCTTACAAGCCATAGCCTGTCATGTTCATAGGAAATATGATTATGGGTTTTGAGATCTTTACTAACGTTGCTGAGCTTGTTGAACATGTCAAAAAGATGATCAACTTACCAACTGACCATAAAGTTAGCCAATCCAAGAATTTAAAAGACTCCAGAGGAAATTGCTGCTCTCATAAAGGAACAATTTCAGAATCTTGTAATCTATGATCATTAGAACATTGATTTTGATTTTGATTTGTATACTCTTTATGAGGATGATGATATTTTCTTTTCTAAAAAGAGTGCAATAAAATTTTGATTTGGCTTACTTGTGTGATGTTTTTCCTGATGGTTGCATTCATTCATGTGGTAATTACATGAGCATTTATAATATTGACTCTGTTGATACATAATCATTAAATTTGAGAACACCTGAAAAACCCTTAAAACCTTAACATAGCGTTAGACCTTACTCCTAAAGAGAGAGAGGGATTTGAAATAATATTGAAAAAATATAAAGAAGCATTTGCCTAGTCCTGTGAAGATACACCAAAAATTGATAGGGATATAGGTAGACATATGATTCCAACCTACACCAACATGAAGCCTATCAAGCAAAAGTTGAGGTGCCTAAGGCCAAAATGGGTATAGTTGACAAAGGAAGAGGTCACTAAGCCGATACATGTGAAGTTTCTAGAGGTAATAGAATATCCTGATTGGTTGGTTAATATTGTCCCTGTGCCAAAGAAAGATGGAAGAATTAGGATTTGTGTAGACTAAAGAGATCTGAATAAAGCTTCCCCTAAATATGATGTTCCCTTACCTCATATAGATGTTGTGACCGGGGATTTTTTCCTCCACTCTCGGTGGAATGGTTCTTGCGTCCTCAGCACTATTGCTCCATGCCTTAGAGAACACGGGCCTAAACCCAGAGAAATGGAGTCTCACCCATACGGGATCATAAAAAAAATAAAGGGGTGGATGATTTGATTCCTAAGAAATTCCCAACCCCATATTGGGTTCGAAAAGTTGGGTAAGCATGGGAAAGGTGAGAATGACCCATCACCCCCATAATGCCCGGTTCATTAGAACATGCCTCTTTTTCAGGTCTAAATATTATAGAATTCTTAAATATCATCACATCATCCATAATACATACAACTAAAAGAAATAAGCATCCATCATATTATTGAAATAAAATAAATAAAATAGGCACATATCCAAGGACGGAAACATGCCCTTACAATGTTCAAAGTCCAAAATACAAACTAATAAAATTGGACACCCACAAATTGGTGGAAACATGTCCTTTATAATAATCCCAGAAGTCCTTAAAATAAATTAGTCCACAAAAACAAGATAAATAAGGCACCCATATAGTATGAAATCATGTCTTTTATAACTCCCTTTGAAAATACATACAAGTCCAAGGAAAAGAATAAAGCAAAGGAAATAATACAAAAATAAAGTAAGGAAATAATGCAAACATTTAGATAATTCCATAATTAAAAAGAAAATAAACAAATACATCTTAATATTAACCCATCAATGAATTATAGGGAGCGACACATATGGCAATCCCGCTAGCCGATTAGTCAGCGGGGGTCAAGGGGGCAGTGCCCCCGAAAGGTAAATGACTTACCAAATAGTTTTTATTGAGGAATTAGGGTTTAGTTATGGAATTAGGGCTTGATTGTAGAATTAGGGTTTAATTATGAAATTAGGGTTTTTGGACAAAACTAGGGTTTTAGATCTAAAATTAGAATTTAAACTTGCCAATTAGGGTTTATTATGTAAACCTAGGGTTGAATGATCAAATTAAACAAAATCATGCAAACCTAGGGTTTGATATGCAAATTATAATTAAAACATACAAGATTAGGTTTTAGCCATTTAATAGTAAGATTCAATCCTAAAACTAAGATACAATATTATAATACTACAATTTTAGATTTATAAAAATAAGGATCACACTAGCAATGGATGTTTCTATCTATTTTGTTCTCAAGTTGGTGGCTCACTATGAATGATTTATAATATTATTTATTAATTAGACGATGTAATGAATTAATGAATAAATGTAAGCAATTGAATTGAGTTGATTAAAGGAAATTGAACTTGTATTTGTTGACTACACCAATTTGATGCATTGAACCAAGCTTGATGTTGCTACTGCCTGGACCAATTCATTTTATTGTTGGAGGCTTAATGATCCGAAGATCACTTTTAGCTACTATCTCTCTTTGTGTTTTTCTTCTATTTATTATTTTTATCGTGGCTACTTAATTCTGTTTAATTGCTAACTATAATCGCCCCTTTCCTAGCTTCAGAATTTTGCATTTATAAATAAATATTAGGGCAACCCCTTTGATAATCCTTCCACCGTTCAAAGACTAACACTATTTATCGGTGCCCTACTAGAACTCTAAATGCAATTAAGCTCAAATTCCAACCTGATTAAGGAGTCTTAGAAAATTGGCTAAGCCTAATTCGCCATAGATGAGCCTCGTGGCAAATTGGCTAGTCCAATTCTTCATAACTTAGTATTTTGGGGCCGTTCCAGCATAGTTTTGGCTTAAAAGGTTAGATCGAACTTTATTTGAGTTTCCAAGAGTGGACTGGAATAAGTTTAAGCCTTTAAAATTGGATCGAATAAGGTTTGGTCTTTATTAATAGGGATTGGACTTGTTTAGGGCCAAATTAGGGGTCTACAGTTTCCCCCCTGTTTGAACAATATTGAATTCATTCACGGAGTGAAAAGAAATATTACTTTGACCTGATCTTGGCTAAGGATGGGTTCTGGACCTGAGACTAAATTTGGATTCTGGGTTTGAGACTATATTTGGATTCTTGACCCAAGGTTGAATTTGGATTCTAGACCCTATACTTGATTTGAGTTCTTGATCAAAGACTGGATTTGAGTTCTGGATTGGGATTGGTTTGGTTTCTGGACTCAGATTAATTTTGAGTTATGGACCCAAGATTGATTTAGTTTAGGTCTTAGACCTTGATTGATTTTTGATTTTGGACTCAAGTTTTAGATTTGGGTTCCGGACCCAAGATTGGATTTGGATTCTTGACCCAAGACTGGATTTGGGTTCTGGACCCAATATTGCATTTGTGTTCTTAACCTGAGACTTGGATTTAGGTTCTCAACCTGAGATTTGGATTTGGGTTCTCAACCCAAGACTGGATTTGGTTCTCGACTTTCAATGGAATTCAACTCTTCTAGATTAGCCATCCTTTTATCGTTTTAGAATTATGGCTTTCTTCTAGCCATTTGGTTCCATTCTTCAATGGATCTTCTATGTGGTAAGATATTTAAAGTTGGAAAATGTTTTGTACATGCATAAAATCAAAAAATTGAAAAGAGAAAATTTTTCCCTCTGTGTATTCTCAAACTAATGATTTTGTTCCCATGCAGGCTCTTATTGATGTTTGTATTTTGTCTAGTTCATTGCACAAGCATACATCTATTCTTTCTTTTGCAATGGCCCTTTCATACCCACTGATTCCATATCTACTATTGATTGTTTGCTTCATAAGGTATAACCTGTTTACTCTGACGGAGGAATAGGCAATACAAGATAAAAAAAATGCAGCGTGATATGCTCATTTATACGTGTATGCATGATATGCATGGGTGATACTTCCAATAATTCTACTAACTCATAGACTGATGTGATAAGTTAGAGCACTCCTATTGGTGCCTTCATCATGTTCATTTAGGTCTTGCATTAGGATAGAAGAAGATATTGAATCCATGTCTCCATATTCAAGATATAGAAAACATGAGTAGTGGGGGGCCCAAGCAGAATAGTCAGAAATCCATGTTAACCCATGATTCAACACATTGATTTGTAACTTCTTCATGGCTGTGCAAATAGTCCCTTCATTACCCAACTTGCCCAATATGTCCTTTAAGGTTCGATAGTGCAACATACCTCCCTAAGCTTGAAGGCTCATGTGTCAAGAAAATAATATTTTTTTTAAAATCCAATGTTGGCTTTATTAAATTAGTGCCAATATACCTCAAGACTTGATTTCTCTAAATTAACACATCTACAACATCATAACCCTAGTTGCCATACTAAACTCGGGAATTATTTCTATTTGAGCAAGAGCTATTGCACTTCAGATAGGAACATACACATTACTTGGCCAAAGATTTCATTGAGTTTAGGTATTGTCTATCTAATATGCATGCTTCTTCAAACAATCTTTACTAATAGACTCCAGTTACTAAAATAGATCAACAGGTCTTTAATAGGCTTGAAATGGGGTCTATAAGGGACATGGCTTAAGCAAAGGCCATTTTTAAATTGGAGCTGACATGACATTATGAACAAACCTTCACACTACAAGCCTCTTGTTGAAACCTTAGATAGTTGAAAGCATGAAAGGATATAGCTTTGAATGTTCTTCCATCTTCTTGGCATGAATCTGGATATTGATTAGGATAGTCTTTACCTTTGGAAAAAGTTTGTGACCCTCATTTTTTTTCCTTTTTTCTTCTTTTTACTTTTTACTTTTTTTCTTTTTCTTTCCTTTTGGCATTTCATCATTTTGTCTTTTTTCTTAGTAGGACTATCAAGTGCAGGATTTTCAAGATTACTGACTTGGAGTTGTGATGGGTATCATGAACTAGATGGATTTTCTCCTATTGCTCTTATTTTAGCAAAATCTCTAGTTGGATTAGACCAATTGTGAGAGGGGATTTTTGACCCCACTCCCACGTGGAATGATTCTTGTGACTTCGGCACTGTTAGGCTCGGGGCCTTAGATAACACGGGCCCAAACTTGGAGAAAATGGAGTCACCACCCGGATTGGCAGGAAAAAAAAGGGGTGGATGACTCGATTTCTAAGAAATCTCAAACCCTCTATTGGGTTTAGAAAGTTGGGTACGAGTGGGGAAGGTGAGAAATGGCCTAGCACACCTACAGTGCCCGGTTCAGTAGAACCGGCCTCCTTTTCAAACCTTAAAATTATAAAATTCTTGAATATAATGATATTATCCATACTACATACAATTATAAGAATAAACAAATACTTTATTAATAATCGTAGCAATGTTCAAATAAAACAAATAAATGGACACCCATCCGAGGATGAAAACATGTCCTTACATCATCCATGTCTAAAACTAAATAGGACACCTACCAAAAGGTGGAAACGTGTCCTTTACATTAATCCTAAAATATGAAAATAATTTAAATTATATAAAGAGTAATTAATGAGATACCCAATCATGGAAACATACCTCTTACAATTTTAATACCAAGATAAACAAATAATAATAATAATAGTAAAGAAAATATCCATCCATGATAAATTAAACAAATCAAACATCAAAATCAAATAAATTAATCATCAAAACATATAATAAACATGCATTTAACTTTAAATAAAGCAATAAATAAATAAGTTTAGGGTTTACATCTTAAATTAAAGTTTTTTGAATAAAATTAGGATTTAAAGGGTTTATGTTTTAAAAATTAGGATTTTAGGGTTTTGTATTCAGAAAATAGGGTTTGATTTATAGAACTAATATTATTATTATGTACGAAAAGATTGTGGCTACTATAAAGATTTTGAAAAATAGAATTAATTAGGGTTTTATGGGTTTAAATGAATTAGGGTTTGGATTTTTATGAAAATAAGATCAAAATTGTGAAATTGGAAGATATAACTACTGTGATAATATTTTTTAAAAAAAACCTAAATGAAGCTATTGTGATGAAGATGAAGATGATTTTGATAAATAAAATTATATTAGCTTACCTATGTTTGAAGGCTCCACTAAAATCTTTGGATGAAATTTTGATCGAGCAATACCAAGAAAATCACTGCTTGCTGCCTTAATTATGGATTGTCTCTTGCTGCAAAAGTCTGAGTCTCTTATAAAAAAATTGCCAAAGTTTAAAAGTCCAAACTTCTGCCAAAATTACCTGTAACACCCCATCTTAGCCTACGTTTATAGACCAAGATGGACTGTTATCTCATGGTGGTTGTGTCTTAATAGTTTACTTAGCCAATTTTAAGTGCAGATGTTTAAAAAAATTTGCCATAACCTCCCCTAAAAATGGAGGTCCCAAGTGTCGCCAAAACTGATTTTTCTTATTTTTGAAAAATATTTTCTTTCACAATTCAATTCAAGCACACTCCCAATAATCCACCCATATAACCTCAACTACATTCCTGCAAGAAGAATTCACACTTCTATACTTGCATACATAAGTGCTAAACCTAAATAAGATTTATTAGATTACTAGCAGTGTACGTGTTCTAGCTTTACAGTATAATACATTTATTTGCTAGATCATACAAGCTTATGTACATGCCATATTACTACAATCAATCATATCCAACTCCTACCCAAAGTAGTAGTCAAGGCCAGCTGTGCAGGACATGCTGCAATCTCGTCTCCTCGTTTAACCTACGAGTTTAGAGGGAAACTAAACTCGCTAAGCAATTGCTTAGTGGGTACTTAAATCATTGTAATAAAATAATAAAATGAAAGAATGATTTGAACATACATTTATATACTTTAAATACTTGAAAGGAATCAATACAAAACACGGATGGTAAAAAGGCTTGACTGAATAATTTGAATTTAAATCATTTCTCTTGCTTTTATCATTTTGGTTGCTCTACTGGTTTAACAGAACATCAGCGGATAAGGAAGAGTAATGATAAACATATCTCATCATGATCATATTTCATTATCTTTCATCATAATTCTTGCACATGTGCCAATGGCCATTATCATTGCATCATTGATCATATCATTGTAATCATCGGCCTTCAGCCGGTATATCATATCATGTCATAAGCAGTACTGCAATAATAGTATGATGCATCATACCCTTATCTCAAGGGTTCTGTCATAACCAAGTAGAGCATAAATAATTTATTAAATTACTTTGATCATGATATTCAATAAGCCATGATTTGTCCATAATGCATGTATTGTCGGAATAGCTTGTCATGATGCCTTTCTGATCATTTCCAATTCTCCTTCATGTCATTTTATATGATTTAACATCAATCCATATCATAATATTCAAGTTTTAACACATTTAGAAAAATGACCAAAGGAATAGTAGCGCGGCGCGTAAAATCGGCAACGCAATGGCGCGCAACAACTAAATGGTAAAATCTGTTTTTACTGCTGAAAATCAGTCAACTTTGGCAACGGTTTTAACCAAGTAAACAAACTTATTTTTGGCTGAATTTTTGTAGGAAAACACTTTCATAAGTTAACTAAATACATGTAAAATTTCGTCAAAAAATTCTTTCGTTTGCCCCTTCAACGGACTGCCCAAAATGAAAGCTGCAGAATGGTGCCCAAAAGGGACCATTCGGCCCAATTTTCCAAACTTGAGGGAAATTCATTTTTTTCTTGCAAAATTGATTTTTAGAATCCTTTTGTGATACCATTGAAGGACTAAGGGTCCCTCTTCCAAAAATCAAACCAAAGGAGTGATTAAAAGTTCATCAAAGTTTATGGATAATTGAGCAAAGTTTAGCTAGTTTGTTTTGTTTTCATTCTTTTCACAATCAATTGATTACAAATGGTTCAAGAGCACTTTCCCACATATTTACCACACAGAATAACATTATTTCAAAACCATTTCAAAAGTCCCATAATGCAAAATATGTGAATTAATTGAAAAGGGCAATGATTTAAGTACCAAACCTTAATTCTTTTCACTTGTTTCTAGTTCTTTTATGCCTTCTTTGCTTCCTTCTCTCTCACTTCTTGATTTCCTATAATTTTCATAAAATCCATGTCAAGAACATAATAAAATTTAAGTGCTTCATGCCTTCTTTTGCTAACTAAACTACTAGTCATCCTTTTCATCCTTAATCTTATATGTGCAAATCACCTCTTTCACTTTTCTTCAACTTCTTAAATTTTCTATAATCATCATATTTATTGTTTCATTTTTATCTTACAAATACTATAACCAATGAAAGAAATAGAACCATAGATGAATTTCCTTACCTCAAAATCTTATTCTCCACCCAAGTTTGCAATCTCTCTCAATTCTCCAAATTTAGCTACTTGAAAAAAAAAAAAAACAATCTCTCTCTCTTTTCCCTTCCTCCTATTTTCGGCCAAGCAAGAACAAAGAGAGTTCTTGGCTTTATTTTTGTGGTGTTCTCTCCTCCAAATGGATGCCAAGAGAGGTTGATAGGTCATGGTGTAGATGTTGATTTCCCATTGGTACACATATGTGAGAAAATGGCCAATTCTCATTGGTCCAAATGTCTCCTTCTTTAATTTATTTACAACCCAATCCCTTGGACTTCATCTTAATTATATTTTGGCCCCTCAACCTCATTGTGCTGTAATTTTATGGTCTAAGGTGTGAAAAGACCAAAATACCCTCCGGCGGTTACTCGTTCATAACTTTTAAACCGCGCACTTTCGCCGAATGTTGTGGTACACTTTTTGACTCAGTTTTTCCTCTACTTTTCATTTTTGAGATCCTTTATTGCTTTCGAGACACTTTTAAAAATGACCATGATGCCCCTGGTCAAAATCCCCTATATCTTCCAAACCGTGCTTTTTCGGGAAAAACCGTGTCGCACCGTTACTGTCCGATTTTTCTCTACTTCCCATTTCTGGAGTCTGTTATGTGCACTATTAAGGACCTCCGGAACAACTTTTGGTAATTACGGTCACCTCCCCAAAACTTTACAATCTTTTCAAATAGGTCCTTTCAATTTTACAGAACTTCCCTTCACTTTGCGCTTTTGAGTAGCTTCTCGGGAGGGTTCCTCTTACTGTACATGGACGTACTGTACATGGATATACTGTACATATGTACAAATTGGGTCGTGACATTTCTTCCCCTCTAAAATTTAGGCTTCGTCCCGAAGCCGATCGGGTGTAAAATTTAGGCTTCCATCCTCATTATTTCTTCTCTTTCCAAAAATATCTCTTCCATTCTATGGTTCCTTCGCCGCACTTTAACTGGAGGAAATCTCTTATTTCTTAATCCTTTGACTTTTCATACTAAAATTTCTATTGGTTCTTCTTCATAATTTAGGTCAGATTGGACTCTGATGTTTTATGTCTTTATATCGTGTGTGAAGTTCAAACGATATTGCCTTATCATTGAAATGTGAAAAACATTATGTATTTTGTTCAGTTCTGGTAATAGCGTTAACCGATAGGCTATTGATCTATGCGTTCGATGATCTCGTATAGTCCAATAAGCCTAAAGCTTAACTTACTTTTCTACTTAAATCTTAATACCTTCTTTCATGGGAAAGTCTTAAGAAAAATCTTGAGAGTTCTATGTCCCTTCGTTTCGAGTTCGCATATGATTTTATCTTGTCTTTACTTAATTTCGTCCAACACTCTGGTGTTCCATGTTTTCTTTCGTATAATTCTTTATAGGGCATCACCGTATGCTGAATTAATAGTCGTTGTTATATGCGTATTCAATTAAACTCAAATACCTAATCCAGCCACCCTTAAATTCTATAACACATACTCTTAATATGTCCTCCCAAAATTTGGATTACTCTTTCAAATAGTCCATCTGTTTACGGGTGAAAGGCAGTGCTATAATTTGTTTGTGTTTCAGAAGCTGTTTGCGACTTCTTCCATAAATTCATGGTGAATGTGGACCTCTGCCTAAAATGATAGACGTTGGAATCCTGTGTAACCGTACAGTTTCCTTGGCGTACATTTCCACCAACTTATCTATTGAATAATCCATTTGTAAAAGTAGAAAATGAGCTAACTTAGTTAGGCAGTCAACGATTATCCGAACAACGTCATGCCTGTCTCGTGTCATTGGTAGTTCTATGACGAAATCCATAGTGATATGTTCCCATTTCCATACCAAAGTGGGAATTAGTTGTAACAATCCCGATAGTATTTGATATTTCACTTTTGCTTGTTGACATATTAAACATTTGGTCATAAAATCAACAACATCTCTCTTCATTCCAGGCTACCATTAAAACTTCTTTAGATATTGATACATTTGTAACTCCTGCATGCATTGCGTAGAGACTACTATATGCTTTTTGAAAAAAATTTTCTTTCTTATGTCTCCCATTGTTAGTATCATTACTCTATTGTCATAATACAAACTACTGTTCTTAGAAATTTAGAATTTTATATCCTTTCCTCCTTGCACTTGCTTGATCCATTTTTGTATTTGTTCGTTTTTCTTTTGCACTTAATGAATTTCTTGAAAAGAAACATAGTTTATGCTTGCATTTCTACTACTAGTACTTCCTCTTTCATTGGTCTTAAACTGATCTTTATAGCGCCTAAGGCTGGTATCGATTTTCCACCAAGTGCGTCGGCCACCATGTTAGCTTTTCCTAGATGATAATTTATAACTTAGCTGTTAATTCTAAAACTTGGGTTTACTTTCCTTACCATAAATTGAGATCCTCTTGGGTTGACGGATATTTTAAACTTTTGTGTCTGTATAAATATAATACTTTTCTCCATATACATCATATCTCCAAATCTTGAAAGCCAATACGATAACTGTTAATTGGGTTATTATTATTATTATTATTATTATTTTTCGTATGGTTTAAATCTTCAAAAGACTTATGCGACTATTTTATCCTTTTTGCATAAGCATATAACCTTAACCGATGTGTGAAGCATCACTATATATCACAAATTCTTTGTTTGACACGGGCCGTATGGGTATTGAAGCATTCGTTAACTTTTCCTTTAGTTTCTTAAAGTTCCTCTAACATTTATCAGTCCATTGGAGTTTGGCATTCATTTGAAACAACCTTGTCATTGGGATGATAATAATGGAAAACCCTTTTATAAAACATTAATAGTACCTAGCCAGTCCTAAGAAGATTCTTACTTTAATGCCAGTCCTAAGAAGATTCTATTACTATCTTTGGTGTTTTCCATTCCAAAATGGCTTTCGTTTTCTTAAGACCTACTTTAATGCCTTATGCTAATATGGTGTGTTCTAATAATGTCACTTTTTCCAATCAAAACTTGCATTTGTCATGTTTGACGTACAACTGCTTCTCTCGCAACATTTGCAATACTATGCAAAAGTATCGATCGTATTCTTCTTTGTTCCTTAAATAAATGAAGGTGTCATCTATGAACACCATTTACAAATTGGTCAAAGTATGGATGAAAGATATGATTCATTAAATCCATGAATACTACTGACACATTTGTGAGCTCAAAGGGCATTACAAGGAACTGATAACGTCCGTATCGAGTTCTAGATGTAGTCTTTAGAATGTCTTTTCCTTTGATTCGCAGCTGCTGATATCCCAGTTGGTGATCTATTTTTTTTTTACAAAACCTCGGTTCCCTTAAGTTGGTTGAATACATCGTCGATGGATGGTAATGGATATCTATCCTTAATCGTAAGCTCATTCAACTACTATAGTTCACATATGACCTTAAGGATTTATCTTTCTTCTTGACGAAGAGTACTGGCATGCCCCATGAAGAAATACTTGGCCGTATAAGACTCTTGTCGAGTAGCTTCTATAATTGTGTTTTCATTTCTTTGGGTTCCACTGGTACCATTCAGTATGAGGCAACCGACATCGGTGCAATTCCCGGATATACATTTATAGTGAATCCTACTTTCTCTTAGGTGATAATCCGGGTAGCTTGTCTAAAGAAACATCGAGAAAATCATGCATTGTTGATACCTCTCGAATCTTTATCACCTTCTTCTTTACTTCCATAGTGCTTATCAAGTGTGCCTCACATCCGTTTGTATGGAATACCTTGTTGTAACTGCTGCTGTTACGTTGTTTAGGTAATCGGCTCTCTTTCCTACTGCCGTCACTTCCTCCTTGTGGGGAGTATGAAGTGTTACTCTCTTTCTTCTTATCATCGCCACTGTTTTATGCCTTGTTAGCCAATCCAATACCACCATTATGTCAAATTCTCGGAATGGTAACTCTATTAAATTTTCTGGAAATGCATTTTCATGTAACTCTATAGAACATTCTTTAATCACTTGTGTGTAACTACCTCGTCTCTTATCGGATTTATAACTAATGTTTCAAACTTAACATATCCTACCGGTAATTCTTCTAAGTTTTCATTGTGTAGGCTCTAGCTGGTATACTTGAATTGAGCTAGTCACCGGTCTCTGATTGTGCTCTTTGAAAATTTGAATCACTTTCCTTTCCCCTGCTTCGGCCTTTGCCAAAAGCGGGCCGTGATTTTTCTTTCGGTGCGGATGCATTCACTTGTCTTTCTGGCAGTTTACCCTAACACGATCTGGTGCCCCGCATTCCAGCATCCATCTGTTAAATACCAGCATTCACTCTTATGTCTTCATCCACAGTGTTTGCATAGAGGAGTAATATATCCTTCAAATCTATATTTCTTTCCAATCCTCCAGTAATTTTTTTTGAATTGTTACTTTTTCCTTTTTTCCTTTACCTCGTCCTTGGGTTGTTATTACTTTCATTCTTTCCTTTTTGATCTAATTTTAAGTCTGCACTTTCTACCTCTTTGGTTCTTAATTTCTCTCTTTCTCTTCTCTCTCCCTTTTTTTTTCCATCATTTCCTGAATTCATAATCTCATATATCTTCTTCTTATAATTTCTTAATTTTGGTGATTACATTGGGGCATTTTCAGGAGGAATCACAATACAGTGTTTTGATTAGATTTCGTCTAGTTTCTACTCATATGGTCCGTCACCTACCTTATTAAGACTTCACGGAATGGTCACCCATCATCATTGGTCGAGCACGTTTAACTCCGGTTTCCTGCTAAATTTCAATACGACGGTATCGGGTCAGCAGTACCTTCTTAGTTCGCTTACTTCATCTACTTATGTGAGTATTGTACATGGGGTTACTGTACATATTCTCTAATGGTCGGACATGAGAATTTCTCATATACTTATTTCTGTTCACTCATCTTTGTTATCTAAGATTTATCTGTTTTATCTCTTACCGTCTGGTCTTAAAATTTTACGTACTTTTCTTTTATCCTCTTATTTTGTTCCTCTTTTTATTCCATTCTTCAAATTTCATTTTCTTATATACATTTTCATTTTTACATTCATATACGCCTATCTAACCTTCTCCCGGAACCCCCTTATAAGGACCCTGGAATACTGGCTACGGATGTCTGGCACCTTGAACCTCGGCCGGATCCCTGGCTTTTCTGTGCAAAACTATCTTCACTTCTAAACTTCTTCTCAACTTGTCAAAATCTTCCCAAGCTTTAAGTTTGAACTCTCTTTTGTTGCATACGTTGGTGTCTACTTCTCTAATCTATGTATACCCTCTCAATACCTAAAACTTTCACAGCTAATCTTGAAAATTTAAACACGTCCATGACTACTAATTGTACTTTAATTCCATTATTTAATCCTTCCAAAACCTTTGACGTCTTTCTTGCTTTGTCTCTATCATTTTCTTTGCATACTTACTGAGACGGTTGAACTCTCTTTCATACTCAGATACTGTCATTCTTCCTTGGCGTAGATATATAAACACAATTCTCCTTGCGTTTAAGTATGTTTTACCAAGTGTATGTTTCTTCTACCCAAAGGGACATGGCATAATTAAATCTTTTATCTGGTGTGCATCTCAGTTGTTCCAATGCCCTACTGGTACTGTCCAAATAGTACTCAACTTCTTCAAACCCTTCTTCTCTACTAATCTTAAATTCTTTAGCCCCATATTTCCTTAACTTCTCGATTGGGGACTTCCTTTCTCTTTTGGTAGCAACATGTACCATTCTTGTCGTTTATTGCAATGGTACTGTCATCTATCTTAAATAAACTTCGGGGTCTTCCACAGCCACCGTTGCATAAGCCCAAGACCCATTTCTACATTTATGGATACGAAAGCGTGTGATTCCTTTTCTTGATCTATAATTCTTTGTGATTCTGCCTCTTGCAACCTTATACCGTATACATATATCGTGATAAGAATTAGCAGCTGGCTTGACTCAACACATTAACTTTCCTATATGGCATGTACGTAAGCACTATTAGATTTTCCTTTATCACATGTACCTTATATACTTATGTATTTATAATATTCTTTCTACTATACTGACATTTTGTACCTAAATGATATATGCTCTCATTTCTTATCTGCTATAGGATATCCCATTTTACATTGGTAATGGCCACTCCCAACATAAAATGTGTATCCTCCTATGTTGAATTTTCCAGGACCGGCTAAACCGGTGCTCTGATACCACTAAATGTAACACCCCATCTTAGCCTACGTTTATAGACCAAGATGGACTGTTATCTCATGGTGGTTGTGTCTTAATAGTTTACTTAGCCAATTTTAAGTGCAGATGTTTAAAAAAATTTGCCATAACCTCCCCTAAAAATGGAGGTCCCAAGTGTCGCCAAAACTGATTTTTCTTATTTTTGAAAAATATTTTGTTTCACAATTCAATTCAAGCACACTCCCAATAATCCACCCTTATAACCTCAACTACATTCCTGCAAGAAGAATTCACACTTCTATACTTGCATACATAAGTGCTAAACCCAAATAAGATTTATTAGATTACTAGCAGTGTACGTGTTCTAGCTTTACAGTATAATACATTTATTTGCTAGATCATACAAGCTTATGTACATGCCATATTACTACAATCAATCATATCCAACTCCTACCCAAAGTAGTAGTCAAGGCCAGCTGTGCAGGACATGCTGCAATCTCGTCTCCTCGTTTAACCTACGAGTTTAGAGGGAAACTAAACTCGCTAAGCAATTGCTTAGTGGGTACTTAAATCATTGCAATAAAATAATAAAATGAAAGAATGATTTGAACATACATTTATATACTTTAAATACTTGAAAGGAATCAATACAAAACACAGATGGTAAAAAGGCTTGACTGAATAATTTGAATTTAAATCATTTCTCTTGCTGTTATCATTTTGGTTGCTCTACTGGTTTAACAGAACATCAGCGGATAAGGAAGAGTAATGATAAACATATCTCATCACGATCATATTTCATTATCTTTCATCATAATTCTTGCACATGTGCCAATGGCCATTATCATTGCATCATTGGTCATATCATTGTAATCATCGGCCTTCAGCCGGTATATCATATCATGTCATAAGCAGTACTGCAATAATAGTATGATGCATCATACCCTTATCTCAAGGGTTCTGTCATAACCAAGTAGAGCATAAATAATTTATTAAATTACTTTGATCATGATATTCAATAAGCCATGATTTGTCCATAATGCATGTATTGTCGGAATAGCTTGTCATGATGCCTTTCTGATCATTTCCAATTCTCCTTCATGTCATTTTATATGATTTAACATCAATCCATATCATAATATTCAAGTTTTAACACATTTAGAAAAATGACCAAAGGAATAGTAGCGCGGCGCGTAAAATCGGCAACGCAATGGCGCGCGACAACTAAATGGTAAAATCTGTTTTTACTGCTGAAAATCAGTCAACTTTGGCAACGGTTTTAACCAAGTAAACAAACTTATTTTTGGCTGAATTTTTGCAGGAAAACACTTTCATAAGTTAACTAAATACATGTAAAATTTCGTCGAAAAATTCTTTCGTTTGCCCCTTCAACGGACTGCCCAAAATGAAAGCTGCAGAATGGTGCCCAAAAGGGACCATTCGGCCCAATTTTCCAAACTTGAGGGAAATTCATTTTTTTCTTGCAAAATTGATTTTTAGAATCCTTTTGTGATACCATTGAAGGACTAAGGGTCCCTCTTCCAAAAATCAAACCAAAGGAGTGATTAAAAGTTCATCAAAGTTTATGGATAATTGAGCAAAGTTTAGCTAGTTTGTTTTGTTTTCATTCTTTTCACAATCAATTGATTACAAATGGTTCAAGAGCACTTTCCCACATATTTACCACACAGAATAACATTATTTCAAAACCATTTCAAAAGTCCCATAATGCAAAATATGTGAATTAATTGAAAAGGGCAATGATTTAAGTACCAAACCTTAATTCTTTTCACTTGTTTCTAGTTCTTTTATGCCTTCTTTGCTTCCTTCTCTCTCACTTCTTGATTTCCTATAATTTTCATAAAATCCATGTCAAGAACATAATAAAATTTAAGTGCTTCATGCCTTCTTTTGCTAACTAAACTACTAGTCATCCTTTCATCCTTAATCTTATATGTGCAAATCACCTCTTTCACTTTTCTTCAACTTCTTAAATTTTCTATAATCATCATATTTATTGTTTCATTTTTATCTTACAAATACTATAACCAATGAAAGAAATAGAACCATAGATGAATTTCCTTACCTCAAAATCTTATTCTCCACCCAAGTTTGCAATCTCTCTCAATTCTCCAAATTTAGCTACTTGAAAAAAAAAAACAATCTCTCTCTCTTTTCCCTTCCTCCTATTTTCGGCCAAGCAAGAACAAAGAGAGTTCTTGGCTTTATTTTTGTGGTGTTCTCTCCTCCAAATGGCAGCCAAGAGAGGTTGATAGGTCATGGTGTAGATGTTGATTTCCCATTGGTACACATATGTGAGAAAATGGCCAATTCTCATTGGTCCAAATGTCTCCTTCTTTAATTTATTTACAACCCAATCCCTTGGACTTCATCTTAATTATATTTTGGCCCCTCAACCTCATTGTGCTGTAATTTTATGGTCTAAGGTGTGAAAAGACCAAAATACCCTCCGGCGGTTACTCGTTCATAACTTTTAAACCGCGCACTTTCGCCGAATGTTGTGGTACACTTTTTGACTCAGTTTTTCCTCTACTTTTCATTTTTGAGATCCTTTATTATTTTTGAGACACTTTTAAAAATGACCATGATGCCCCTGGTCAAAATCCCCTATATCTTCCAAACCGTGCTTTTTCGGGAAAAATCGTGTCGCACCGTTACTGTCCGATTTTTCTCTACTTCCCATTTCTGGAGTCTGTTATGTGCACTATTAAGGATCTCCGGAACAACTTTTGGTAATTACGGTCACCTCCCCAAAACTTTACAATCTTTTCAAATAGGTCCTTTCAATTTTTCAGAACTTCCCTTCACTTTGCGCTTTTGAGTAGCTTCTCGGGAGGGTTCCTCTTACTGTACATGGACGTACTGTACATGGATATACTGTACATATGTACAAATTGGGTCGTGACATTTCTTCCCCTCTAAAATTTAGGCTTCGTCCCGAAGCCGATCGGGTGTAAAATTTAAGCTTCCATCCTCATTATTTCTTCTCTTTCCAAAAATATCTCTTCCATTCTATGGCTCCTTTGCCGCACTTTAACTGGAGGAAATCTCTTATTTCTTAATCCTTTGACTTTTCATGCTAAAATTTCTATTGGTTCTTCTTCATAATTTAGGTCAGATTGGACTCTGATGTTTTATGTCTTTATATCATGTGTGAAGTTCAAACGATATTGCCTTATCATTGAAATGTGAAAAACATTATGTATTTTGTTCAGTTCTGGTAATAGCGTTAACCGATAGGCTATTGATCTATGCGTTCGATGATCTCGTATAGTCCAATAAGCCTAAAGCTTAACTTACTTTTCTACTTAAATCTTAATACCTTCTTTCATGGGAAAGTCTTAAGAAAAATCTTGAGAGTTCTATGTCCCTTCGTTTCGAGTTCGCATATGATTTTATCTTGTCTTTACTTAATTTCGTCCAACACTCTGGTGTTCCATGTTTTCTTTCGTATAATTCTTTATAGGGCATCACCGTATGCTGAATTAATAGTCGTTGTTATATGCGTATTCAATTAAACTCAAATACCTAATCCAGCCACCCTTAAATTCTATAACACATACTCTTAATATGTCCTCCCAAAATTTGGATTACTCTTTCAAATAGTCCATCTGTTTACGGGTGAAAGGCAGTGCTATAATTTGTTTGTGTTTCAGAAGCTGTTTGCGACTTCTTCCATAAATTCATGGTGAATGTGGACCTCTGCCTAAAATGATAGACGTTGGAATCCTGTGTAACCGTACAGTTTCCTTGGCGTACATTTCCACCAACTTATCTATTGAATAATCCATTTGTAAAAGTAGAAAATGAGCTAACTTAGTTAGGCAGTCAACGATTATCCGAACAACGTCATGCCTGTCTCGTGTCATTGGTAGTTCTATGACGAAATCCATAGTGATATGTTCCCATTTCCATACCAAAGTGGGAATTAGTTGTAACAATCCCGATAGTATTTGATATTTCACTTTTGCTTGTTGACATATTAAACATTTGGTCATAAAATCAACAACATCTCTCTTCATTCCAGGCTACCATTAAAACTTCTTTAGATATTGATACATTTGTAACTCCTGCATGCATTGCGTAGAGACTACTATATGCTTTTTGAAAAAAATTTTCTTTCTTATGTCTCCCATTGTTAGTATCATTACTCTATTGTCATAATACAAACTACTGTTCTTAGAAATTTAGAATTTTATATCCTTTCCTCCTTGCACTTGCTTGATCCATTTTTGTATTTGTTCGTTTTTCTTTTGCACTTAATGAATTTCTTGAAAAGAAACATAGTTTATGCTTGCATTTCTACTACTAGTACTTCCTCTTTCATTGGTCTTAAACTGATCTTTATAGCGCCTAAGGCTGGTATCGATTTTCCACCAAGTGCGTCGGCCACCATGTTAGCTTTTCCTAGATGATAATTTATAACTTAGCTGTTAATTCTAAAACTTGGGTTTACTTTCCTTACCATAAATTGAGATCCTCTTGTGTTGACGGATATTTTAAACTTTTGTGTCTGTATAAATATAATACTTTTCTCCATATACATCATATCTCCAAATCTTGAAAGCCAATACGATAACTGTTAATTCCAAATAGTGTGCCGGGTTATTATTATTATTATTATTATTATTATTATTATTATTTTTCGTATGGTTTAAATCTTCAAAAGAATTATGCGACTATTTTATCCTTTTTGCATAAGCATATAACCTTAACCGATGTGTGAAGCATCACTATATATCACAAATTCTTTGTTTGACACGGGCCGTATGGGTATTGAAGCATTCGTTAACTTTTCCTTTAGTTTCTTAAAGTTCCTCTAACATTTATCAGTCCATTGGAGTTTGGCATTCCTTTGAAACAACCTTGTCATTGGGATGATAATAATGGAAAACCCTTTTATAAAACATTAATAGTACCTAGCCAGTCCTAAGAAGATTCTTACTTTAATGCCAGTCCTAAGAAGATTCTATTACTATCTTTGGTGTTTTCCATTCCAAAATGGCTTTCGTTTTCTTAAGACCTACTTTAATGCCTTATGCTAATATGGTGTGTTCTAATAATGTCACTTTTTCCAATCAAAACTTGCATTTGTCATGTTTGACGTACAACTGCTTCTCTCGCAACATTTGCAATACTATGCAAAAGTATCGATCGTATTCTTCTTTGTTCCTTAAATAAATGAAGGTGTCATCTATGAACACCATTTACAAATTGGTCAAAGTATGGATGAAAGATATGATTCATTAAATCCATGAATACTACTGACACATTTGTGAGCTCAAAGGGCATTACAAGGAACTGATAACGTCCGTATCGAGTTCTAGATGTAGTCTTTAGAATGTCTTTTCCTTTGATTTGCAGCTGCTGATATCCCAGTTGGTGATCTATTTTTTTTTTTACAAAACCTCGGTTCCCTTAAGTTGGTTGAATACATCGTCGATGGATGGTAATGGATATCTATCCTTAATCGTAAGCTCATTCAACTACTATAGTTCACATATGACCTTAAGGATTTATCTTTCTTCTTGACGAAGAGTACTGGCATGCCCCATGAAGAAATACTTGGCCGTATAAGACTCTTGTCGAGTAGCTTCTATAATTGTGTTTTCATTTCTTTGGGTTCCACTGGTACCATTCAGTATGAGGCAACCGACACCGGTGCAATTCCCGGATATACATTTATAGTGAATCCTACTTTCTCTTAGGTGATAATCCGGGTAGCTTGTCTAAAGAAACATCGAGAAAATCACGCATTGTTGATACCTCTTGAATCTTTATCACCTTCTTCTTTACTTCCATAGTGCTTATCAAGTGTGCCTCACATCCGTTTGTATGGAATACCTTGTTGTAATTGCTGCTGTTACGTTGTTTAGGTAATCGGCTCTCTTTCCTACTGCCGTCACTTCCTCCTTGTGGGGAGTATGAAGTGTTACTCTCTTTCTTCTTATCATCGCCACTGTTTTATGCCTTGTTAGCCAATCCAATACCAACATTATGTCAAATTCTCGGAATGGTAACTCTATTAAATTTTCTGGAAATGCATTTTCATGTAACTCTATAGAACATTCTTTAATCACTTGTGTGTAACTACCTCGTCTCTTATCGGATTTATAACTAATGTTTCAAACTTAACATATCCTACCGGTAATTCTTCTAAGTTTTCATTGTGTAGGCTCTAGCTGGTATACTTGAATTGAGCTAGTCACCGGTCTCTGATTGTGCTCTTTGAAAATTTGAATCACTTTCCTTTCCCCTGCTTCGGCCTTTGCCAAAAGCGGGCCGTGATTTTTCTGTCGGTGCGGATGCATTCACTTGTCTTTCTGGCAGTTTACCCTAACACGATCTGGTGCCCCGTATTCCAGCATCCATCTGTTAAATACCAGCATTCACTCTTATGTCTTCATCCACAGTGTTTGCATAGAGGAGTAATATATCCTTCAAATCTATATTTCTTTCCAATCCTCCAGTAATTTTTTTTGAATTGTTACTTTTTCCTTTTTTCCTTTACCTCGTCCTTGGGTTGTTATTACTTTCATTCTTTCCTTTTTGATCTAATTTTAAGTCTGCACTTTCTACCTCTTTGGTTCTTAATTTCTCTCTTTCTCTTCTCTCTCCCTTTTTTTTTCCATCATTTCCTGAATTCATAATCTCATATATCTTCTTCTTATAATTTCTTAATTTTGGTGATTACATTGGGGCATTTTCAGGAGGAATCACAATACAGTGTTTTGATTAGATTTCGTCTAGTTTCTACTCATATGGTCCGTCACCTACCTTATTAAGACTTCACGGAATGGTCACCCATCATCATTGGTCGAGCACGTTTAACTCCGGTTTCCTGCTAAATTTCAATACGACGATATCGGGTCAGCAGTACCTTCTTAGTTCGCTTACTTCATCTACTTATGTGAGTATTGTACATGGGGTTACTGTACATATTCTCTAATGGTCAGACATGAGAATTTCTCATATACTTATTTCTGTTCACTCATCTTTGTTATCTAAGATTTATCTGTTTTATCTCTTACCGTCTGGTCTTAACATTTTACGTACTTTTCTTTTATCCTCTTATTTTGTTCCTCTTTTTATTCCATTCTTCAAATTTCATTTTCTTATATACATTTTCATTTTTACATTCATATACGCCTATCTAACCTTCTCCCGGAACCCCCTTATAAGGACCCTGGAATACTGGCTACGGATGTCTGGCACCTTGAACCTCGGCCGGATCCCTGGCTTTTCTGTGCAAAACTATCTTCACTTCTAAACTTCTTCTCAACTTGTCAAAATCTTCCCAAGCTTTAAGTTTGAACTCTCTTTTGTTGCATACGTTGGTGTCTACTTCTCTAATCTATGTATACCCTCTCAATACCTAAAACTTTCACAGCTAATCTTGAAAATTTAAACACGTCCATGACTACTAATTGTACTTTAATTCCATTATTTAATCCTTCCAAAACCTTTGACGTCTTTCTTGCTTTGTCTCTATCATTTTCTTTGCATACTTACTGAGACGGTTGAACTCTCTTTCATACTCAGATACTGTCATTCTTCCTTGGCGTAGATATATAAACACAATTCTCCTTGCGTTTAAGTATGTTTTACCAAGTGTATGTTTCTTCTACCCAAAGGGACATGGCATAATTAAATCTTTTATCTGGTGTGCATCTCAGTTGTTCCAATGCCCTACTGGTACTGTCCAAATAGTACTCAACTTCTTCAAACCCTTCTTCTCTACTAATCTTGAATTCTTTAGCCCCATATTTCCTTAACTTCTCGATTGGGGACTTCCTTTCTCTTTTGGTAGCAACATGTACCATTCTTGTCGTTTATTGCAATGGTACTGTCATCTATCTTAAATAAACTTCGGGGTCTTCCACAGCCACCGTTGCATAAGCCCAAGACCCATTTCTACATTTATGGATACGAAAGCGTGTGATTCCTTTTCTTGATCTATAATTCTTTGTGATTCTGCCTCTTGCAACCTTATACCGTATACATATATCGTGATAAGAATTAGCAGCTGGCTTGACTCAACACATTAACTTTCCTATATGGCATGTACGTAAGCACTATTAGATTTTCCTTTATCACATGTACCTTATATACTTATGTATTTATAATATTCTTTCTACTATACTGACATTTTGTACCTAAATGATATATGCTCTCATTTCTTATCTGCTATAGGATATCCCATTTTACATTGGTAATGGCCACTCCCAACATAAAATGTGTATCCTCCTATGTTGAATTTTCCAGGACCGGCTAAACCGGTGCTCTGATACCACTAAATGTAACACCCCATCTTAGCCTACGTTTATAGACCAAGATGGACTGTTATCTCATGGTGGTTGTGTCTTAATAGTTTACTTAGCCAATTTTAAGTGCAGATGTTTAAAAAAATTTGCCATAACCTCCCCTAAAAATGGAGGTCCCAAGTGTCGCCAAAACTGATTTTTCTTATTTTTGAAAAATATTTTGTTTCACAATTCAATTCAAGCACACTCCCAATAATCCACCCTTATAACCTCAACTACATTCCTGCAAGAAGAATTCACACTTCTATACTTGCATACATAAGTGCTAAACCCAAATAAGATTTATTAGATTACTAGCAGTGTACGTGTTCTAGCTTTACAGTATAATACATTTATTTGCTAGATCATACAAGCTTATGTACATGCCATATTACTACAATCAATCATATCCAACTCCTACCCAAAGTAGTAGTCAAGGCCAGCTGTGCAGGACATGCTGCAATCTCGTCTCCTCGTTTAACCTACGAGTTTAGAGGGAAACTAAACTCGCTAAGCAATTGCTTAGTGGGTACTTAAATCATTGCAATAAAATAATAAAATGAAAGAATGATTTGAACATACATTTATATACTTTAAATACTTGAAAGGAATCAATACAAAACACAGATGGTAAAAAGGCTTGACTGAATAATTTGAATTTAAATCATTTCTCTTGCTGTTATCATTTTGGTTGCTCTACTGGTTTAACAGAACATCAGCGGATAAGGAAGAGTAATGATAAACATATCTCATCACGATCATATTTCATTATCTTTCATCATAATTCTTGCACATGTGCCAATGGCCATTATCATTGCATCATTGGTCATATCATTGTAATCATCGGCCTTCAGCCGGTATATCATATCATGTCATAAGCAGTACTGCAATAATAGTATGATGCATCATACCCTTATCTCAAGGGTTCTGTCATAACCAAGTAGAGCATAAATAATTTATTAAATTACTTTGATCATGATATTCAATAAGCCATGATTTGTCCATAATGCATGTATTGTCGGAATAGCTTGTCATGATGCCTTTCTGATCATTTCCAATTCTCCTTCATGTCATTTTATATGATTTAACATCAATCCATATCATAATATTCAAGTTTTAACACATTTAGAAAAATGACCAAAGGAATAGTAGCGCGGCGCGTAAAATCGGCAACGCAATGGCGCGCGACAACTAAATGGTAAAATCTGTTTTTACTGCTGAAAATCAGTCAACTTTGGCAACGGTTTTAACCAAGTAAACAAACTTATTTTTGGCTGAATTTTTGCAGGAAAACACTTTCATAAGTTAACTAAATACATGTAAAATTTCGTCGAAAAATTCTTTCGTTTGCCCCTTCAACGGACTGCCCAAAATGAAAGCTGCAGAATGGTGCCCAAAAGGGACCATTCGGCCCAATTTTCCAAACTTGAGGGAAATTCATTTTTTTCTTGCAAAATTGATTTTTAGAATCCTTTTGTGATACCATTGAAGGACTAAGGGTCCCTCTTCCAAAAATCAAACCAAAGGAGTGATTAAAAGTTCATCAAAGTTTATGGATAATTGAGCAAAGTTTAGCTAGTTTGTTTTGTTTTCATTCTTTTCACAATCAATTGATTACAAATGGTTCAAGAGCACTTTCCCACATATTTACCACACAGAATAACATTATTTCAAAACCATTTCAAAAGTCCCATAATGCAAAATATGTGAATTAATTGAAAAGGGCAATGATTTAAGTACCAAACCTTAATTCTTTTCACTTGTTTCTAGTTCTTTTATGCCTTCTTTGCTTCCTTCTCTCTCACTTCTTGATTTCCTATAATTTTCATAAAATCCATGTCAAGAACATAATAAAATTTAAGTGCTTCATGCCTTCTTTTGCTAACTAAACTACTAGTCATCCTTTTCATCCTTAATCTTATATGTACAAATCACCTCTTTCACTTTTCTTCAACTTCTTAAATTTTCTATAATCATCATATTTATTGTTTCATTTTTATCTTACAAATACTATAACCAATGAAAGAAATAGAACCATAGATGAATTTCCTTACCTCAAAATCTTATTCTCCACCCAAGTTTGCAATCTCTCTCAATTCTCCAAATTTAGCTACTTGAAAAAAAAAAAAAACAATCTCTCTCTCTTTTCCCTTCCTCCTATTTTCGGCCAAGCAAGAACAAAGAGAGTTCTTGGCTTTATTTTTGTGGTGTTCTCTCCTCCAAATGGCAGCCAAGAGAGGTTGATAGGTCATGGTGTAGATGTTGATTTCCCATTGGTACACATATGTGAGAAAATGGCCAATTCTCATTGGTCCAAATGTCTCCTTCTTTAATTTATTTACAACCCAATCCCTTGGACTTCATCTTAATTATATTTTGGCCCCTCAACCTCATTGTGCTGTAATTTTATGGTCTAAGGTGTGAAAAGACCAAAATACCCTCCGGCGGTTACTCGTTCATAACTTTTAAACCGCGCACTTTCGCCGAATGTTGTGGTACACTTTTTGGCTCTGTTTTTCCTCTACTTTTCATTTTTGAGATCCTTTATTACTTTCGAGACACTTTTAAAAATGACCATGATGCCCCTGGTCAAAATCCCCTATATCTTCCAAACCGTGCTTTTTCGGGAAAAACCGTGTCGCACCGTTACTGTCCGATTTTTCTCTACTTCCCATTTCTGGAGTCTGTTATGTGCACTATTAAGGACATCCGGAACAACTTTTGGTAATTACGGTCACCTCCCCAAAACTTTACAATCTTTTCAAATAGGTCCTTTCAATTTTACAGAACTTCCCTTCACTTTGCGCTTTTGAGTAGCTTCTCGGGAGGGTTCCTCTTACTGTACATGGACGTACTGTACATGGATATACTGTACATATGTACAAATTGGGTCGTGACATTACCCAAGTCTCAAGTCTCTGAATAATTTTTCCAGAATTCCTAAAGTCTCTGCCGAAAGACAAGTCTCCCAAAAATAAAAAGTCCCTCTTTATGTTTTTTATTATGTTATTTATAGGAAAATTAAAAACCTAATACTGGTTGTTTAATGAAATCAAAACTTTTTAGGAAAAGTAAAAAAAAAATCGAGCTTAATAAGGTTTAGGCAAAAATTGCCCGAAGGTGCGGGCTGCGAGAAATTGGGCCTGTTGTGTGCAGGTGTGTGAGTGAAATTTTTGCCCCCACTCCCGGTGGAATGGTTCTTGCAACTTCAGCACTATTTAGGCTCAGGACCTTAGAGAACATGGGCCTAAGCTTGGAGAAAATGGAGTCGCCACCCGGACAGGCCGGAAAAAAAAGGGGTGGGTGACTCGATTCCTAAGGAATCCCCAACCCCCTAATGGGTTCGGAAAGTTGGGTACGTGTGGGGAAGGTGAGAAATGGCCCAGCACCCCCATAATGCCCGGTTCATTGGAACCAGCCTCTTTTGCAGGTCTTAATATTATAAAATTCTTAAATATAACAATATAATTCATACTATATGCAATAATTAAAATAAAGCATCATTATATTAAAATTAAAGCAATGTCCAAACAAAGCAAATAAATGGACACCCATCCGAGGATGGAAACATGTCCTTACATCGTCCATATCTAAACTAAATAGGACACCCACCGAAAGGTGGAAACATGTCCTTTACATTAGTCCAAAAAATAAAAGTAGTTTAAATTACATGAAAATTAATTAATGAGGTACCCACAAAGTGGAAACATACCTCTTACAATTTTAATACCAAAACAAATAAATAATAATCATAATAAAAATATCCATCCATGATAAATTAAATAAATCAAGCATTGAAATTAAATAAATCAACCATCAAAACATATAATAAACTACATAATCAAATCTAAAATTTAATAAAGTAATAAATATATAAATTTAGGATTTGCATCTTAGAATAGGGTTTTTGGAATTAGGGTTTTTGAAACTAGGATTTTAGGCTTTAAGGAATTTAGGGTTTTGGAAACTAGAGTTTATAATTTTAAAAGATTGGATTTAGGGTTTAAGATTTTTTTTTAGGTTTGGCCACTTGAATTAGGGTTTGAGGTTTTTTAGGTTTACTGGATGGTTAGGGTTTTTAGTGGCTTTAGGTGGAATAGTTTGGGGAAAGGGTTACGGGGTGACAAGCTTTAAAATAAATTAAGGTTTTGATTTATATTTTTTAAAGAAACATTGATTCTAGAGATAAATTGAGATTTTAGAAAATAATTAGGTTTGTGAGACTTTAACAGAATAATTTAGGGCTTAAAAGTGTTGGGAATAAAATAATAGTTTAGGGTTGTGATAATTTGATCAACGATTTAGGCTACTAGATGAATGGAAAATTTGATCTATAAAACATACTATTAAGTTTAATAAGTTAGGTTACTAACTCAATATCAAAACAAATGATAGAAACATTTAAAAGAAAATATGGCAATAACATCTTATGCTTAAACAATTTATGAATCTAAACGCAAGAATGTTGTAAATATAATAAAATCAAAGATTTATAATCAAACCTCCGTTCGTTGGTTCCTCCACAATTGACTTCTGGATGAACAATGAACAAAGACAACGTTGCTATCTTTGATGGATTGATGATTGATCAGTGCTGCTCGTTGTTGATTTCTTTTTGTTGTCTTATGCTTTGCTGTTTAATCTTTCTTCATATTAATTGTCGACCCTCTTAATTTTCATTGCTACCTTTCTAAATTCTGAAACGTTATTATTTATAGGTGTGAGCGAGGATTTTCGCCCCCACTCCTGTTGGAATGGTTCTTGCTACTTCGGAACTGTTTAGGCTCGAGGCCTTAGAGAACACAGATCTAAGTCCGAAGAAAATGGAGTCGCCACCCGGACGGGCTAGGAAAAAGAAAGGGGTGGATGACTCGATTCCTAAGGAATCCCCAACCCCCTAATGGGTTCAAAAAGTTGGGTACGTGTGGGGAAGGTGAGAAATGGCCCAGCACCCCCACAATGCCCAGTTCATTGGAACCGGCCTCATTTACAGGTCTTAATATTATAAAATTCTTAAATATAACAATATTATCCATATTGCACACAACAATTGAAATAAAGCATCGTTATATTAAAATCAAAGCAATATCCAAGCAAAGTAAATAAATGGACACCCATCCGAGGATGTCCTTACATCGTTCATGTCTAAACTAAATAGGACACCCACCAAAAGGTAGAAACATGTCCTTTACATTGGTCCAAAATATAAAAGCAATTTAAATTACAGATATTTAACTAATGAGGTACCCACAAAGTGGAAACGTACCTCTTACACTTTTGGAAATCAAAATAAATCGATAAAAGTAAATAACCATTCGTTATAAATAAATCATTCATCAAAGATATTAAACATTAATAATAATAAATAATAAACATTCATCCATGATAAATTAAATAAATCAAGCATTGAAATTAAATAAATCAGCCACCAAGGCATATAATAGACTACATAATCAAATCTAAAAAAATAAAGTAAGTAAAGATATAAATTAAGGCTTACTGTTTCTATTGAAAGTTTTTTAATTAATATTTAGGGCTTTGGGATTTTAGTATTATTATTGTTATTTTTTTGACCTACTGTAATGGTTTTGGAAAATTGGAATGGACTAGTGTTTCATGAATCAAATTAGGGTTTAAGGGTAACATTATGAAATTAGGGTTTTAGAATATTAAAACATTAGGTTTATAGCTCTTGGTTACTAGATTGTTATTTTGAATTTACTGTATTGAGTTTGAATGTTTAGGTTTATAAGGTTTTATAGCTCCAAATGTTTTGTTAAATATCCAAACTCTAAACTAGGGTTTACGTATTAGTTTTGAGGGAATTAGGGTTTAGGAAAACTTAGGGTTTAGATTTACTAGTTTGGGGGTTTACTGTTTTGGTTTTGGAGTTGAAGAAAATAGTTTAGTTTTATAAAGTAATTATGATTTTTTAGAAATTGTAAAGTGAGTTTAGAGTTTGGATATTTAACAAAACATTTGGAAATTTTGGAAAAGAATTAGAAGAAAATAGTTTAGGGTTTTTAAAGGCCTTTTGGAAATAGGAAAAATGATTTAAGGTTTTTGGAAACAAAAGAGTATTTTTTAGGGTTTTTGGAAATAGAAAGAATAATTTAGGGTTTTAAGGTTTTGAAGAAATAGGTTAGGGTTCTTATGTTTTTAGAATCAAAAGAAATAATTTATTAATTTTCAATGATCGAAGCTACTGTAAGAAAATAAAAAAAAAGAAATTAGAGATTCAAACATTTGTTCATTGGTTCCACCAAAAATTTCTTCTTGGATGGCTTTGATAAATTGTTGATGGCTTTGCTTGTTCCTCTCAAATCTGAAGACCCAAGTTCAAAGTTCTAGTCCTAAGTTTTTCTCCCTCCAGAGTCCGATCCCTTTTTTTTTGTATTTTAGTGTTATTTATAGGAAATTTAGAAGATTAATTCCAATTATTTAAGGAAACTATAATTAATTAGAAAAAGAAAACCGAAACCAAATAGAATTTGGTTTAAGAAAAAATTACGTTGGACAAATCTTGCTGACGAAATTTGCGACGGGCTGCGAGGAATTGCGCTTCGTGAGAGCGAGAATTGGAGTCCTGGCGTGTTGCCAGGCCATTTCGCCCACCAGAAACTCCTGCAGGCGAAATGGCCCAAGGCCAGGTCGACCAATTACTTTCGGCGACGAGTTTTTTTGTAGCCAATTTTTTCGTCGCTGATTCTTATTTTTATTTATTTATTATTATTAATTTTTATTATTATAATTTAAAAAAAAACTTATAAAAAATAAATACTAAAATAAATATTATTTAATTACAATAACACAAAAATTATTTTTGACTATATAAAATATATTGGACCGAACAGGGTTAAAAATTAGGGGTCTACAGTTTGCCTCCTGCTTGAACAATCTGAAACTTTAGTAAAAGAGAGTGAAAAGCAGTAAGACCTATTTTTTTTTTTTTGAGATGGTTGAGGTTTTGGGTTCCGAACCCGGTTCGAGTTCTAGACTTAAGGATAATTTTAGGTTTTGGACCTAAGGGTAATTTTGGGCTCTGGACCCAAGCTAAGTTCTAGACTTAAAAGAGATTTTAGGTTCTGGACCTAAAGATAGTTTGGGTTTCGGACCCGAGATTGGGTACTTGGACCCGAAATTGGGTACTTGGACCCGAGATTAAATTTGATTTGGGTGCCTGGACCCAAGATTTGGTACTTGGAACCGAGATTAAATTTTATTTGGGTACTTAAACCTGAGATTAGGTACTTGGACCCGATATTGGATTTGATTTGGGTACTTGGACCCGAGATTAGGTACTTGGACCCGAGATTGGATTTGATTTGGGTGCTTGGACCCGAGATTGGGTACTTGGACCCGAGACTGAATTTGATTTAGGTACTTGGACCCAAGATTGGGTACTTGGCCCCGAGATTGAATTTGATTTGGGTACTTGGACCCGAGATTGGATACTTGGCCCCTAGATTGAATTTAATTTGGATACTTGGACCCGAGATTAGGTACTTGGACCCGAGATTGGGTACTTGGACCTGAGATTGAATTTGATTTGGGTACTTGGACCCGAGACTGAATTGAATTTGGGTATTTTGACCCGAGATTGAATTGGATTTGGGTACTTAGACCCGAAATTGGTTACTTGGACCTGAGATTGGGTACTTGGACCTGAGACTGATTTGATTTGGGTACTTGGACCCGAGATTAGGTACTTAAACTCAAGACTGATTTGATTTGGGCACTTGGACTTGAGATTGGGTACTTGGACTCGAGACTGAAATGAATTTGGGTGCTTGGACCCGAGACTGAGTTTGATTAACCTTTTATCAGTTGAGAAGTCTGACTGCTCCGGCTGTTCTATGCATTGTGGTTCTTCACCCTCAAAATGGATTTTCACCTTTGAAAATGGATCTTCATCCTTGCAGATCGGGTCTTCACCCTTGTAAATGGATCTTCATCGTTGGAGATCGGGTTTTCACCCTTGTAAATGGATCTTCATCCTTGGAGATCAGGTCTTCACCCTTGAAAATGGATCTTTAACCTTTGAAAATTGGGTCTTTACCCTTAAAAAAATGGATCTTCATCCTTTGGACATTGGGTCTTTACCCTTAAAAATGGATCTTCATCCTTGGAGATCAGGTCTTCACCCTTGAAAATGAATCTTCATCCTTTGGACTTTGGGTCTTCACCCTTAAACTATGGATCTTTATCCATTAGAAATTGGGTCTTTACCCTTGAAATATAGATCTATATCCACTGGAGATTAGGTCTTTATCCTTGAAACATGGATCTTTATCCTTTGGACATCGATTCTTTACCCTGGCTTCAGCTCTTTTAGCTGGACTGATCTTTTATCTTTTGCATCTTCATTCTTTTGAGAATTCTAATTTTCTTCTTTTTTTTTCATTCTTTTTTGTTTTTCCTTTACACTTTTGCAAAAAATTCAGCCCTTTTTAGCTAGCCTTCATATCCTCTCCTTGTCCCCCTACGTGGTAAAATATTAGAAGTGAGTCCCAAAATGCATAAACTCAAAATTTGAAAAGGAGAAACTTTGTCCCCTGTGTAGGCTTAAACCCATAATTTTTCTATGCGGGCTCTGATTGATGTTCTTGTTTTCTAGTTCTTCACAAAAGCATGCATTTCTTCTCTTTGCAAAATTACTGGAACTTTCTCAAGTAATGGGCTTTCCATGCCCCCCCGATTTGATATCTTCTTTTGATTGTTTACTTCATAGGGTGTTTGTTGTTCACTTTAATAAAGAATAGACAATACAAGACAAGAAAGTGTGATGTGATATGCTAATGTATGCATGATATTCATGAATGATGCTTACAGTCATTCCATCGACTCACATACCGAGGTGATCAGCAAAAGTGTTCTCATTGGTTCGTTTCAGATGCTCGTTCAGGTCTTGCATTGGAATGACATAATGCTTCACATTTATGGCTTTCATCTTCAAGGTGTTGAAAATATGAATGGTGGGGACCCCAAGCTTGCAGAGTCAGGGATGCATCCATGTCAGTTGATAGCTTCTTCATGACCTTACCAATAATCATTTATTTTGCCCAATTTGTCCTTTGAGGTTTGATAGTTCAACATACTCCCCTTAACTTGAAGGCTTTGTATATATATATTTTTGAATTTTCAATTTTGAATTTTGCTTTTGAAATCAAATGTTGGCTTTGTCAAATTGATGTCAATTTACCTCAGGACTTGATTTTTCAAATTAACATATCTATAACATGACAATCCTAGTTAACATACTAAACTTGGGAATCACTTCTATTTAAGCAAGAATTGTTGCACTTAAGATAGGCACATACACATTACTTGGCCAAAGGTCTCATTGAGTTTAAATATTGTCTATCTCATATGTGTGCTTATTCAAACTATCTCCACTAATAGACTCTACTTACCATGGGAGATCAACAGGTCTTTGATAGGCTTGAAATGGGGTCTATAAGGGACATGGGTTACATAAAAGCCATTTGTAAGTTGGAGCTGATGTGATACAATGGACAAACCTTTACACTACAAATTTCTTATTTGAACTTTAGGAAGCTATTGTTGCACTTAAGATAGGCACATACACATTACTTGGCCAAAGGTCTCATTGAGTTTAAATATTGTCTATCTCATATGTGTGCTTATTCAAACTATCTCCACTAATAGACTCTACCTACCATGGGAGATCAACAGGTCTTTGATAGGCTTGAAATGGGGTCTATAAGGGACATGGGTTAAATAAAAGCCATTTGTAAGTTGGAGCTAATGTGATACAATGGACAAACCTTTACACTACAAATTTCTTATTTGAACTTTAGGAAGCTGGAAGCAATCTTGCTAGACTCCAAATTCCTTCTATCTTCTTGCCATTGATCTGGATCTTGATTAGGACAGTCTTTGCCCTTGTAAAAAGTTTATTATCCAAATTCGTTTCTTTTCTTCTTCTCCCTTTTCTTTCTTTTTATTTTTCTTACTCTTCCCTTTCTTTGAGCATTTTTTTATTTTGTCCTTCTTCCTTGTAGGACTGTTAAGTACAAAACTTTCAAGAACTGGATGGTCTTCCTCCTTTTTTTCTCCAATTTTGATTTAATCTTTGGTTGGGTTGGACCAATTCAAGTCAAAATGTCCTTACAAACCAAATGGAAGTCTTTTGCTGCTTTAGGTAAAAGAGGACTCAGTTGTCTTTTTGAACCACCTTTTTAGGTTTTATCTTTCCTTTTTTTTTCTTTTCTTTTCTTTTTTCTTTTTTTTCTTTTTTCTTTTCTTTTCTCTCTTTTCTCTTTTTTTTTTTGGTTCTAGCTCTAAAAGAGTTGTCTTGTTTGTACCAACTTGGGTTTCAAATAATGGATGATTGGAGTGACATAAATCTTCTTTAACAGGGATAAATTATTTGTTTACCTTGATAGATTAGGAGAACTTACACTACCCTTACGGTCTTGAGAACATCAACTATCCTTATGATCCTGACTATTCATTCCTTTCTTTGATCTTCTTGCCTCTTCATCTTAGTGATTATGAGACCTGTCAAAAGTATCACAACAGCTCAAGGTAGGTTATCGGGGTTTGTAAGCCAATGAAAAGAAAGCTAAAATTTTATGAAGGCTCAAAGGGCAGCTAGGGATTGATATTTAATTGGGTGGATACTAATTGTTGGCTAACCAAACAATGCCTAGATCATCTCTCCCTTAAAAAAGTAGAATTCAATTTTGCCTTGAAAGTTTGTCTAAGCATGTACTAAGATTGACTAGGACCTAGGCAAAGGAAATTATGCAAGAGCCCTCTCTAAGTAAGCATACACAACTCAATGCTATAGAGCAATTCCCACACTTAGTAAAGTCATTCAAGTCATGATGCATTAATTCATGAACATCAAGATAGATTCCTCATTGTTTGAGCACCAAAATGAACAAAGACCAGCAAAAATTTTAATGAAAATAATTTATTCAAACAAATTTAAATTTGAAAAACACGATAGTTCCAATTAAATATGAAAGAATGTAAAATTGAAAAGCAACATTCAAGCTAAGGAAAGTTTGTTGAGTTAAGCTTCTTTTCCTTTCACATCTTCAATATTTCCATCTTGAAAAGAGGATAAGACAAAATCTTCTTCCAATCCTTTTCCCACCATGAAGGCTACCGGTGGAGGTACTCTTCAAAATTTAGGCAAAGGATTGTTCTTGGTATTGGGCTTGTCTGGCTTGGGTAGTTTACCACTGTTGATTAGATTCTAGATCTCATGCCTCAATTTCATATTATTGTCTGTTTCGTGTCCAGGCCTTTAATGGAATTAGCAAAATGCATTAGTATCAAAGTTAGGTGGAAGAGGATTAGGTAAAGGACGAGGAGTCAAGGGTTGTAACAATTCCTTCTTTTATAGCTTATTGAGAACCCAAGACAGTGGCTTCCCCAGATCTAAAAATTGCCTTCTATTTGCTTGACAAGTTGTATTGACATCAACTTCTTTTTGCGTGCTTTGATTTCTAGACTAGTAGTTCCCTTTCTCATTCCTTTTTGCCAAAAAGTGTTCTTCTCTCTTTCCCACTCTTCAATTTGGAGACCAGCTCGAAGAAGATCTTTGAAATCACAGATGAGTGTATGAGACATCCTTTCATGAATACTAGGCAATACCCCTCTCATAATCATTCTTATTTGATCAGACTCATCGGGCCTCTTCTTAAGCAAAGCAACCTTATTTCTCCACATTTTCACATAGTCCACAAAATTCTCATTTGGCCTTTGTCTAATGGTCTCCACCTCCATCAAGGTTATTTCCAGATTGACATTGTACCCATATTGTTGAATGAAAGCCTTATACAACATGTCCCAATCTTTTTGTGTACCTTCCTCTAAGGTGTTGAACCAATTTTGGACAACAGGGTCCAATGAGAGTATGAAGTACCTTAGAGTTTGAGCCTTAGTAGCTCGAGCAGACTGCATAATAGTGATATACTGTATTACATGGAGATGGGAGTTTCCAGTTCCATCAAACTTCGCAAAAGATGGCATCTTGAACTTGTATGGAACTTCTTCGTCTAGCTTAAATACTTTGTAAACTTCAGACATTTCTTTGGTTTTCAGCTTCTTCTCAAATTTCTTTTCTAAATCAGCAATCATCTTTTCAACATCAGAAGCTTCGGTTTTCTCCATAGCTGATCTTTCAACAATCTTTGGTTATTTCTTCTTGTCTTGAGGATCTTGGTAGTATTGAGCCCAATCATCATCATCATCAATGATCACCTTTTCATCATCAAAAACCACTTCACCAACTTTGGTCTTCCCTTTGTCATTTGGCTTCTTAGTGCTAGCAGATGCTTCGGCATGATTTCCTAAAATTGCAGTCAATTGGTTCTTCATGGTCTCAGCCAGGGCCTCTTTTATTTCTTCCATCTTGGCATTGAGGGCATCATCCACCATTCTTTGAATTTGTTCGGGCTCCATTGCTTTTGGTGACCAAGTGATTGAGTCATTGTTAGATTCTTCATTTTCGGCATAGGTCGGATTGTCGTAAGCTTTTGAACTGTCATAATCCAGGGATGTGAGCTAGAAAGGATCAATGATATGAGATGCAAATGTATGCATGCATGCACAAATAATAAACAAACAAGGACAAATAGGGCGTTCCTTCCAACCTTATAACATTCACACACGAATGGCGAGTCTCTTTTTCTAGGTATATGGTTAACAAAATACCAACATGGGGTATCTTGTTTTTGAATATTTCCCTCGGACGTTTCAACCAATAGTTATATTTTCAAAAATGGAAATTAGTTCATAATAATTCCCATTAATTAGGTTTTAATCCATTCAACCAACTATAGTAGCTTTTATGCTATATTGGATTAAAACTAAATTAAGAGGTTTATTATAGATAGATTTCTCACTTGAAAAAGTAACTAATGATTCACGCCAAAAACAAGCCCATGGTTAATTTATTCTTAGTATAAACTGGGCTCACAATTGATTTTTGGTATTTTGTAATTGACATAAATAATTTGCAAGCTCTTTGTAAAAAAAGTAATTTTATTTATAAGCCCATTGTAAAAAGATTTTAGAAAAAATGGATTTTGGGCTTAGTATTTGGGTTATGAGCAAAAGAATTTTTGATTTGTTTTTAGAAAAGTCTTATGTCTAAAGACCATTTTGAAAAGTTTTGAAAATAGCTTTGGTCTTTTGGACTTTAAAGAAAATTTTATTTTGAGCTTAAAATGTACTTAGGTCATATTAGAAAAAGAGCAAACCAAATAAGCCATGATTTAAGCCAAGACAAATTAACCATAGTCAAACAACATTGATTTGGGGTAAAAACCTAAGGAAAGTAACTAGGCCAATTACATGAGCTTTAGTCTTTGGGTTAAAAGGCTTAGGTTCCCATAGCAAGTATATACCAAATGGTACAAGGCTATGAGTGGTTATGCCATGCTCAATCTCCATACCTTGAGTGAAAGTATGGTATTCCTTACATAAAACAACACGGTAACACGGGCATCCTAACTCACGTACACGAAGCAATCTAATATGATGCAATGGATAATATCATTATAAGAAAGAATAGAATAATAAAAAGACCAACGGAATCAATTTCTCTTATCCCCAGTGGAGTAGCCACTTTAAGTGGGGATTTTTGCCCCCACTCTCGGAGGAATGGTTCTTGCGACTTCGGTACTGTTTAGGCTTGGGGCCTTAGAGAACACAGAACTAAGTCCGGAGAAAATGGAGTCACCACCCGAATAGGCTGGGAAAAAGAAAGGGGTGGATGACTCGATTTCTAAGGAATCCCCAATCCCTTAATGGGTTCAGAAAGTTGGGTTCATGTGGGGAAGGTGAGAAATGGCCCAGCACCCCCACAACGCCCGGTTCATTGGAACCAACCTCCTTTACAAGTCTTAATATTATAAAATTCTTAAATATAACAATATTATCCATATTGCACACAACAATTGAAATAAAGCATCGTTATATTAAAATTAAAGCAATGTCCAAGCAAAGCAAATAAATGGACACCCATCCAAGGATGTCCTTACATCGTTCATGTCTAAACTGAATAGGACACCCACCAAAAGGTAGAAACATGTCCTTTACATTGGTCCAAAATATAAAAGCAATTTAAATTATATGATATTTAACTAATGAGGTACCCACAAAGTGGAAACATACCTCTTACACTTTTGGAAATCAAAATAAATTGATAAAAGTAAATAACCATTCATTATAAATAAATCATTCATCAAAGATATTAAACATCAATCATAAATAATAAATATTCATCCATGATAAATTAAATAAATCAAGCATTGAAATTAAATATATCAACCACTAAGGCATATAATAGACTACATAATCAAATCTAAAAAAAATAAAGCAAGTAAAGATACAAATTGAGGTTTACTGTTTCTATTGAAAGTTCTTTAATTAATATTTAGGGCTTTGGGATTTTAGTATTATTATTGTTATTTGTTTGACCTACTGTAATGGTTTTTGAAAATTGGAATGGATTAGGGTTTCATGAATCAAATTAGGGTTTAAGGGTAACATTATGAAATTAGGGTTTTAGAATATTAAAACATTAGGTTTGTAGCTCTTGGTTACTGGATTGTTGTTTTTAATTTACTGTATTGAGTTTGAATGTTTAGGTTTATAAGGTTTTAGGGATTAGGATTTATAAAACTAGGGTTTATGTATTAGTTTTGAGGGAATTAGGGTTTAGGAAAACTTAGGGGTTAGATTTACTGGTTTGGGGGTTTATTGTTTTAGTTTTAGAGTTGAAGAAAATAGTTTAGTTTTATAAAGTAATTATGATTTTTTAGAAACTGTAAAGTGAGTTTAGAGTTTGGATATTTAACAAAACATTTGGAAATTTTGGAAAAGAATTAGAAGAAAACAGTTTAGGGTTTTTAAAGGCCTTTTGGAAATAGGAAAAATGATTTAAGATTTTTGGAAACAAAAGAGTATTTTTTAGGGTTTTTGGAAATAGAAGGAACAATTTAGGGTTTTAAGGTTTTGAAGAAATAGGTTAGGGTTTTTAAGTTTTTAGAATCAAAAGAAACAATTTATTAATTTTCAGTGATTAAAGCTACTGTAAGAAAATAAAAAAAAAGAAATTAGAGATTCAAACCTTCGTTTGTTGGTTCCACCAATAATTGCTTCTTGGATGAATAAGGACATAGGAAAGGTTGCTGCCTTTAATAAATCGTTGATGGCTTTGCTTGTTCCTCTCAAATCTTAAGTCCCAAGTTCAAAGTTCTAGTCCTAAGCTTTTCTCCTCTAGAGTCCGATCCCCTTTTTCTGTGTTTTTAGTGTTATTTATAGGAAATTTAGAAGATTAATTCCATTATTTAAGGAAACTATAATTAATTAGGAAAAGAAAACTGAAACCAAATAGAATTTGGTTTCGAAAAAAATTGCGTTGGAAAAATCTCGTTGGAGAAATTTACGACGAGCTACGAGGAATTGCGCTTGGTACGAGCGAGAATTGGCACGCTGGCGGGCTATTCCTGAGGTGAAATGGCCCAAGGCCAGCTCGACCAATTACTTTTGGTGATGAATTTTTTTGTGGTCGATTTTTATTTTTATTTATTATTATTATTTATTATTATAATTTTTTTAAAAAAACTTATAAAAATAAATACTAAAATAAATATTATTTAATTAAAATAACACAAAAATTATTTTTGAATATATAAAATATATTGGACCGGACTAGATAAAAAATTAGGGGTCTACAATAGGCCCTAACATCACTCAGAATTCTTAACCCTAATATTAATCCGTCCTTAAAATAAATTCAAGTTCAATTAGGAAACTCGTTGAAACCATGTCGATCTGGGGCAACTAGGTCAACATGAGTTAAGGCCATGCCAACCTAGTTGCCCTAGGTGGACATGAGTCTAACCTCATGTCGATCTGGGCTGCCAGATCGACACGGGGCATGCATGTCTACCTGCTCTGCCCAGGTCGACATGAGTCCAACCTTATGTTGATCTAGGCTACCATATCAACATGAGGCATGCTTGTAACGAACCCTCCCCCAACCAGGTCGGTTGCCCAACTGGGTCCGCAGGTCGCAATGCCAGGTCAGTTGCCCTTGGGTCCGCAGGAGCAAGATAGGCTCGCTACAATACTATACAGCCCTCGCAGGCTCCCAGCAGGATTTGTTTATTTGGCTTAAATGGTGTACAAACCATTTAAGTCGCCTCTCCGGATTGAACACCTGACCTCCCACTTAAGAGAGCCAGCGTGAGCCATCTAGTACCATTTCTACCACTGGTACAGGAAAGTGGTATGACCAGGCCCCGCCTACAGTAAAGAGAATGGTGCGGGAAAGTGCTTTTGAGGACTTTATTTTGCAATTACCAGCATGGGGCTATCAAATAGACCGGAGCGTGATCCAGGTGCTTGCAGAATGATGGTTGGACACAACTCATACTTTTCATTTGCCCATTGGAGAGATGACAATTGGTTTGGTTGATTTTGCTGCTATAATCGGCCTCTGATGTGATGGAACCCCTGTCCTTTTGACTAGCAATATTTTGAAAGAAGAAGAAATCTGACAGTTGATCGGTGTCAAGCCCGATATAGGAGGTCGTATAAGATCTGATATGAGCCCATCCGAGAGTATTGGGTAAATACACTCGACCCGTGCAAGGTAAGAGGGCAAAACAATATGCTCGGGGATTTTTGTTATATTTGTTGGGGGCAACCATTTTGGGTAGCACTGAGTCTGCCATTCACTTATCTGTGTTACGCACCCTTTCTGACTTGGATCACATATCTTCTTATACATGGGGGGAAGTTGGTCTAGCTTGTCTTTGTCACGGTTTTGATGTGCTCTATAGGAAGAAAAGATGCTTTATTGGTTTTGCAGCCATTGCTGAGGTGCTACTTCCTTTAAAATTATTGATCCACACAATGCATGTGCATAGGCTTAATTTTCTCTTTCATGTACAGGTCTGGGCATATGAGCATAACTTGGTGAGGGTTCCAAACATTACACAGCCACGAGTCAATTTTTTGAGGTTGGATGCTTGGTTGTCAGGTCGCAGGGAAGTGTCCGGGAGTCACCTTGTGCACTCTCACTGTTACCACTTGAGTCATCTGACCTGGGATCAATTAAGAAAAATGTTAATATTAATATTAAACCTAGGATAAAAGATAAATTACCAATTTGCTTTTCCGCAGGTGGATACAGCCTGGTGGAGAGTCAAAGAGAAAAATGGTTGGATTAGATACATGATTGATACAATGCCTTTGCGTAACTCTCGTCAAATTATTGCTGGCCCGGTCTCTTGTGGGTGATTTCTAGGCGAGAGAGTACATGAGTGGTTCCTTGGACCTAACTGGCGCAGAGAACCAGTTGACATTCCATCATTTGCTCTGAACACTATAGCAATGATGGAGCCTTTTTGGAGTCGTTCCCATAATGGTTTTGATGTTCATGACTTCCTACTCTTATCGAACGTGTCATATGCTCAATTTATTCAGGATCGTCTACTAAGTTTTGAAGTATCACCTGCTGGTGTCTGTGGGCTATCTGGAAATGAGGAAGAAATAGAAGTGGAGTGAGGAGAGGATGAAGAAGACGAGGGAGTGGATGAGGATGAGGAAGAGGATGAGGAGGAGCCTTCTCCTTAATCCCATGGCAATTTCGGGGCTGGCACTTTCCAAGTAGCTATCACTTTGTCATTACAACTGTCTCTTCATTTATCTATTCTAATTATTTATATGACCATTGCAGGCTGCTGGTTCCTCTGACTATAGGGTTGTCCCTCTATATGATACCCCGATACCGAGACAGTTTTCTCCATTTGCCCCTTCTCATTTAGATGTGCCATCTGATTCGCAAAGCTTTGATCTGAATTACCTGGTCAGTCATTCTTATCCCATAATGTTATATGCTTGCATGTATGCATGAAAATGTATGGACTTACCCTTTCCTTTTCTGGCTCACAGCGGATGCTTAAGGAGCAAAATAGGAAGCTTCAGGAGGAATTAGCTGCGAGTCATCGACATGCGGCCCATTTTGAGGAAATGTATCAACAAGAGGCATGGGACTTTCGATACTTTCGATTTCAGGGCATGAGGGAACCAAATGCCTCTTCATCAAGGGGATCCCGGACTATATCCATGATATACCACCTCCCTATTTAGGCAATGATAGAACCGATTTTCAAAATCCTATAGGTTTAGATATTTCTTCTTCGAGCGGATATTGGATGGATAATATGCCCCCTCCTCCAACGGGTGATGATTTTTTTAGGGCTTTGTCTGATTATGAACCGCCGCCTTCCTCGTAGTGACAAAAATATAAAACTTGTATTAAATTAAGAAAAAATGGTAATGATGAATTTTTTTGTACACTTTTTTTGTTCACTTTTTTTTAATTAGACACAGTGGCTTTGTCAAATCAGTGCTATAGTACCTCAGGACTCAAATTTCCAAATTAAGATATCTATAACATCACAGTCCTAGTTACCATACTAAACTCGGGAATTATTTCTATTTAAGAAAGAACTATTGCACTTCAGATAGTCACATACATATTACTTGGTCAAAGATCTCATTTAAGTTTGAATATTGTCTATATCATATGCATGCTTATCCAAACTATCTCCACTAATAGACTCTACCTACCAAGGGAGATCAACAAATCTTTGATAGGCTTAAAATGGGGTCTATAAGGGACATGGGTTAAATGAAGGCCATTTGTCAGTTGTAGCCGTTGTGACACTATGGGCAGACCCTTACATTACAAATTTCTTGTTCAAACTTTAGGTAGCTTGGAGCAATCTTGCTAGACTCCAAATTTCTTCTATCTTCTTGGCATTAATCTGGATCTTGATTAGGACAATCTTTGCCCTTGCAAAAAGTTTGGTACCCAAATTCATTTCTTTTCTTCTTCTCCCTTTTTTTTTATTTTTCTTATTCTTCTCTTTCTTTGAGCATTTTATCATTTTGTCTTTCTTCCTTATAGGACTGTCAAGTACAGAACTTTCAAAAACTGGGTGACCTTTCTCCTTTTTCTTTGATTTTGATCGAATCTTTGGTTGGGTTGGATCAATTCAAGTCAAATTGTCCTTATAAACTAAATGGAAGCCTTTTGTTGTCTTAGGTAAAAGAGAACTCAGTTGGATTTCTGAACCATTTTGGGTTTTCTTTTCTGTTTTTCCTTTTTTTTTCTTCTCTCTTTTTTTTCCTTTTTTTTTTGCTTATCCTCTTTTTGTCTTTTTTTTGTCTTCTTTTTTTGGTTCTAGCTCTAAAAGAGTTGTCTTGTTTGTACCAACTTGGGTTTCTAATAATGGATGAGTGGAGTGACAAATATCCTTTAACAGGGATAAATTATTTATTACTCTGATGTTATCTTGATAGATCGGAGATATTAGGTGAACTTCAACTACCCTTATGGTCTTGAGAACATCAACTATCCTTATGGCCTTAAGAACTTCAACTATCTTCATGGTCTTGACTATTCATTCCTTTCTTTGATCTTCTTGCCTGTTCAACTTAGTGGTCATAAGACTTGTCAAAAGTATCACAACAGCTCAGGGTAGGTTGTTGGGGTTTGTAAGCCAATGAAAAGAAAGCTAAAATTTCATGAAGGCTCAAAGGGACAACTGGGGATTGATATTTAATAGGGTGGATACTAGTTGTTGGCTAACCAAGCAATGCCTTGATCATCTCTCCCTTAAATAAGCAGAGTTCAATTTTGCCTCAAAAGTTTGTCAAAGCATGTTCTAAGACTGAATAGGACCTAGACAAAGGTAATTATGCAGGAGCCCTCTCTAAGTAAGCATACACAACTCAATGCTATAGAATAATTCCCTCACCTAGTAAAGTCATTCAAGTCATGATGCATAAATATATTAATTCATGAATTACCAAGCTAGATTCCTCATTGGTTGAGCACCAAAATGAACAAAGAGCAACAAAAATTTTATGAAAGTAATTTATTAAAACAACTTCAAAAAACACAATTGTTCCAATTAAATATTAAAGAAAGCAAAATAAATAGAGCAATATTCAAGCTAAGGAAAGTTTGTTGAGTTGGAGTTGAAGATACTCCATTTATTTATATATATCAAGGGAAAGCATTTTTTCCATCATCAAGTATCATTACTTCATCATCCATAGTTAGTCCAAGCACATCATCTTTAACAGCTTTTCTATCCATATCATCACAGGATGACAAGATAAAACTCTTCATGAAGGTTGTAACCGGTGGTGCCCTTCTAAATTTAGGTAGAGGATTATTCTTAGTGTTGTGCTTATTAGGCTCAGACAGTTTACCATTGTCGATTAGATCTTGGATCTCATGCCTCAATCGAGTACATCTATCGGTCTGATGTCCTTGAGTCTAATGAAATTGACAAAAAAGCATTAGTATCAAATTTTGGGGGTAAAGGATTTGGCAAAGGTCGAGGAGTCAAGGGTTGTAACAATCCCTTCTTTTGTAGCTTATTGAGAACCCAAGATAGCGGCTTCCCCAATTTTGAAAACTGCCTCATTCCTCCTTGACCGGTAGCATTAACATTAGCTTCCTTTTATGTATTTTGATTGCTAGGCTAATAATTTCATTTTACAAAAAAATGATTCTTCTCTCTTTCCCTTTGACTTTTTCCACTGGGGGTGATAGCCGTCCATATTGCACCACTTAGATAGCACATGATTCGGCTGGTCTCGTAGAATAGGGAATGATCCCTCATTTTTCATTCGATCTCTATTAGTGAATGTGTTCTCCATAGATGCTGCCTTAGCATAGTTGATGAGCCCCAGAATTTCAATCAACTGGGTCTTCATAATTTAAACCAATTGATCTTGTAGCTTGGCCATCCTAGCTTTGACAACTTCGTCGATTATATTCCTTAGCTAGTTTGCATCCATCCTTCTAATGAAGCACTTGAATCAAAATCAATGATATGTCACGTGATGCATGTATGCATGTATGTATGTATGCACAAACAATAAACAAAGAAAGATAGTTAGGACATTCCTTCCAACCTTATAACTTCCACACACGAATGGCGAGTCTCTTTTCCTAGGTATATGGTTAACAAAATACCAACATGGGGTTTCTTGTTTTCGAATATTTCCCTCGGACGTTTCAACCAACAGTTATATTTTCAAAATGGAAATCAGTTCATGATAATTCCCATTAATTAGGTTCTAATCCATTCAACGAACTAAAGTAGCTTTTATGCTATATTGGATTAAAACTAAATTAAGAGGTTTATAATAAATAGATTTCTCACTTGAAAAAGTAACTAATGATTCATGTAAAAAACAAGCCCATGATTAATAACTCTTAGTATAAACTAGGCTCACAATTGATTTTTGGTATTTCGTGATTGACCTAAATAATTTGCAAGCTCTTTGTAAGAAAAGGTTGGATGAAAATAAATTTGTTTCTAAGCCCATTGTAAAAAGTTTTTAGAAAAAATGGATTTTGGGCTTTGTATTTGAGTCATGAGAAAAGAATTTTTTGGATTTATTTTTAGAAAAAGTTTTATGTCCAAAGACCATCTTGAAAAGTTTTGAAAATAACTTTGGTCTTTTGGACTTAAAAGAAAAATTTATTTGAGCTCACAATGTAATTAGGCCATATTAGAAAAAGAACAAACCAAATAAGCCATGATTTAAACCAAGATAACTTAACCATAGTCAAACAACATGCATTTGGGGTAAAACCTAAGGAAAGTAACTAGGCCAATGACATGAGCTTTAGTCTTTGGGTTAAAAGGCTTAGGTTCCCATAGCAAGTATATACCAAAAGGTACAAGGCTATGAGTAGTTATGCCATGCTCGATCTCCATACCTTGAGTGAAAGTATGATATCCCTTACATAACATAACATGGGTAACACGAGCATCCTAACTCACAAACACGATGCAATCTAATATGATGCAATGGATAATATCATGATAAGAAAGAATAGAATAATAAAAAGACCAATGGAATCAACTTCTCTTATCCTCAGTGGAGTCGCCACTATGAGCGGGGATTTTTGCCCCCACTCTCGATGGAATGGTTCTTGCGACTTCGACACTGTTTAGGCTCAGGGCCTTAGAGAACAAGGGCCTAAGCCCGAAGAAAATAGAGTCACCACCCAGATGGGCTGGGAAAAAGAAAGGGGTGGATGACTTGATTCCTAAGGAATCCCCAACCCCCTAATGGGTTTGGAAAGTTGGGTACGTGTAGGGAAGGTGAGAAATGGCCCAGAACCCCCCATAATGCCCGGTTCATTGGAATCGGCCTCCTTTGCAGGTCTTAATAATATAAAATTCTTAAATATAACAATATTATCCATACTACATGAAACAATTAAAATAAAGCATCATTATATTAAAATCAAAGCAATGTCCAAACAAAGCAAATAAATGGACACCCATCCGAGGATAGAAACATGTCCTTACACCATCCATATCTAAACTAAATAGGGCACCCACTGAAAGGTAGAAACATGTCCTTTACATTGGTCTAAAATATAAAAGCAATTTAAATTACATGAAAATTAATTAATGAGGTACCCACAAAGTGAAAACATACCTCTTACAATTTTAATACAAAAAAAAACAAATAATAATCATAATAAAAATATCCATCCATGATAAATTAAATAAATCAAGAATTGAAATTAAATATATCAACCATCAAAACATATAATAAACTACATAATCAAATCTAAAATTTAATAAAGTAATAAATATATAAATTTAGGATTTGCATCTTAGACTAGGGTTTTTAGAATTAGGGTTTTTGAAACTAGGGTTTTAGGCTTTAAGGAATTTAGGGTTTTGGAAATAAGAGTTTATAATTTTAAAAGATTGGATTTAGGGTTTAAGATTTTTTTAGGTTTGGCCACTGGAATTAGGGTTTGAGGTTTTCTAGGTTTACTGGATGGTTAGGGTTTTCAGTGGCTTTAGGTAGAATAGTTTGGGGAAAGGGTTACGGGGTGACAAGCTTTAAAATAAATTAAGATTTTCATTTATCTTTTTAGAAGAAACATTGATTCTGGCAATAAATTGAGATTTTAGAAAACAATTAGGTTTGTGAGACTTTAACAGAATAATTTAGGGTTAAAAAGTGTTGGGAATAAAATAACAGTTTAGGGTTGTGATAATTTGATCAATTATTTAGGCTACTGGATGAATGGACAATTTGATCTATAAAACATACTATTAAGTTTAATAATTTAGGTTACTGAATCAATATCAAAACAAATGATAGAAATATTTAAAAGAAAATATGGCAATAGCATCGTATGCTTAAACAATTTATGAATCTAAACGTAAGAATGTTGTAAATATAATAAAATCAAATATTTATAATCAAACCTCCGTTCTTTGGTTCCTCCACAATTGACTTCTGGATAAACAATGAACAAAGACAGTGTTGCTGTCTTTGATGGATTGATGATTGATCAGTGCTGCTCGTTGTTGATTTCTTTTTGTTGTCTTTTGCTTTGCTGTCTAATCTTTCTTCATATTAATTGCCAACCTTCTTAATGTTTATTGCTACCTTTCTAAATTCTAAAACGTTATTATTTATAGGCCCTAACCTCACTCAGAATCCATAACCCTAATATTAATCCGTCCTTAAAAAAAATTCTATTTCAAATAGGAAACTCATTGAAACCATGATGATCTGGGGCAACCAGGTCGACATATGTCGACCTAGTTGCCCTAGGTCGACATGAGTCCAACCTCATGTTGATCTGGGCTGCCAGATCAGCATGAGGCATGCTCATGTCGGGTAAAATTTATTTTGGCATCCTTTAATTAGAACTGTATCAAATTGGGGTCAAAATTAAGGATATACAAGGTGCTAGGGCGAGCTGTAGGCCTTTACTGTGAGGATTGGCATGCGAGCGACGTGGGCAAACTGGCGAGCCAGACTACACGCTGGGTGCAATTCACCATAGGCCAAGGCTTGCAGCGAATTGGCTTATGGCCAATTCATCACAGGCCAAGGCTACAATAAAATGGCTTGCAACCAATTCGACGCAGGCCAATTGGGCCAAGCCAATTCGGCCTGCGGCGAATCACTGTGCCACGCAGCAGCCGCGCGTCGTTCGCAGATTGGTGTAATTTTTATTTTTTATATTTATTATTTTTATTTTTTAAAAATAAACATTATATTTTAAATAATAAATATTATATTATTAAAATAAATAATAAATACTAAAAAAATTATTTCGAACTTATTTTAAAATATTAGGCTGGACTTGGTCAAAAAATAAAGGTCTATACCAATTCAAGTAAAACTTCTACTCGTAGGCTGAGTGATGGTGCGTACTTATGCTATTGTAATACCGCAAGTGCATGGGTCACTCAAATAATAAAGTAGTGAGTGTGTTGACGTTCCACTGGGGACAAGGCCAAGTACTAGTGCAAATTTTTACTTGTGTTTTGTAAATTAATAGTTTTGTAAAGTTTGTAATTAAGGACAATTAACTTGATAACTTAAAGTAAAGAGAGATTAAGTGTTGTGCAAAAAGGATTGATGATGAAAATACTATCCAGATATTGAATCCCCCTAGCCATAAAAATATTTATGAAAATCAATTCAATTAAATCAAATAATAGAGCTGAATTGGCATTCCTCCATATTAGACTAAAACTTTTCTCAAGTGAATTAATCCCTAATCACTAAGTAGAATGCTGGAATCTCTTCTCAAACATAATTAAATAGATCTTGCATTAAGAACAAGGAATCATAAACTAAAGGATCTTGTAAGTCTATCATTAGTACTCAAATCAATCCTCAATCCTTATGAGTATTCTATTCATATCAAGCTTTCTCAAGTCAATAATATGAAAATTGCAACCAATCAATAAGCATGCTATTATCAATTGGAAATAAATCATTAAGCATCATAAGAATAAAACAACTCAATTAAATGATTTAATTAAATAAAACTATTCAATCCATGCAATAAAGCTAGGGTTCATCAATATCTAGATAGAAAATGAATTAGTTCATGTTCAAAACCAGAAAACCAGAGTAAGAGAAATAAGTAAAAGAATCTAAACAATCCATGATTAATGATTTGTGTTTCTTCACTTGAATCCTTAAATCTTGGTTTAGATCTTTTGTAGAATGGGTCTTCACCTTCAATCTCAGCTTTAAAACTCTCTTTTTCTCTCTAGAAATTGGCTCTGAGTTGTAAAGAATCAAAATCGAATCCCTAATTTGCACTTCAGCTCAGCTTTTATAGTGCAGATATGTTAGCCTGACACGCCCAGTGATACGCCCATGTCACTGGGCATGTCATTGCTACTGGGATTCTGGATAAAAAGACATGCACAGTGACACTCCCGTATTGTTGGGCGTGTCACAGCTTCTATGAGGCATTGTAATAGGCACGCTCGGTGACACATCCATGTCACTGGGCGTGTCAATGCTTTTGTATGGCAGTATCAAAGGAACGTCCATTGACATGCCCATGTGTAACACCCCCATACCCTATATAAATACTATACATATACTGGGTATACATATAGTACGTATATAAAGTATAAGAATGTCACTTTTTGTTACAATTTAAAACCTTTAACTGAGTTCAAACAATATTACATTAATTTAAAGAACATTTACAAAATCATTATACTTTTAATGATCTTACATATATATATAAAAATCTTATCTTTACCAAAACTTCATTTATACATATGAAAACATTCTTGTCAGAAATACTACACAATTAAATTATACATGTATGCATCACCTTCTAGTTGGTCTCGACACACTCTTACCCTTCTCGTGGCATAACGATTGGCTTCAGATCTACCACCTACTCACCTGCGCGATTACACAACCGCGCTAAGCCCGAGAGCTTAGTAGTACAAATAAATAACATAAACATATTCACATGCTAACTTCATGTATCCTTATTTTCTTATCATGTTTTCCCATTTCAATTACACTTTTCATATATTTCTACTAACCTCATAGTTTATATACACATACACATATATCATTTCAACAAACCACAATATATTTTACACAATACTCACAATTTCCACATCCATATATATTTTACATATCATATTATATTTTCATAATCTCACCATTCAACATAGTTTCTCAATCCACATTCATTTTCAATGTCTTGCTTATATATTGTATGCATTTCATTCCATAATTATCATCATGTATCCCATTATTCATTTGTTTCACCATTCAAGAATCACATTGAAAACAAACACAAGCATGGGCCTAAAAAGAAACTAATATGTTATTCAAAGTTCAGAGTTACTGCTTTGGTCCATATCATAGTCATCAAGCCCGTAGGCAACATATATATATCTCTATCCATGGATAGTGTAACAGACCCAGTCTCTTGGATCTCAACCCGATTAGAACCGAGGAAATCCTCAACCCGGCTAGACTGTTACTATTTTTGAGGCTTACGACCCAGTCTTTTCACCCCCAAAACATCACATTTCACATTTATCATTTCACATTTTTCAACTGGAATCGGCTTACGACCCGGTCTTTTCACCTATCCAGTGATTCATTGGCATGCCGCCAAACTCAGAACTCTGAAAGTTGAATAACACATTAGGCACACAATCTTTTCATTTATTTATATCTTTGTACATTTCTTTCTCAATTCATTCTCATAGTCAAATAGGCAATCATGCCTCCATTATCTCATTTGCATTATCATAGCCAACAACCATGGCCTCATATCTCATAATATCTCAAATCACATTAATACAATTCATCATATCATCATATCTTTCACAATTCATATTTCATATAGGCAAACATGCTTTAATCATCTCATTATGTCTCAATTCATCATTTAAGTACTCACAATCAATTGCATTGAACATACATTAAGAATGATCATCATATCTTTCACGTTACATATTTCATCATTGATATATACATAGCAATTTACATTATTCATAGATTTAGAATCTTCAACATACATTCCACATAATTCACATTGTGCACAACATAGCATTATTCATATGCATCATCAATGTAATAGGTTACTTAACACATTTATAACCAAATGTGTTAAGGTCCAAAGACATAAAAATATATGCAATCAAATAGGGTTTGTACTTACCTCATGAGCAATCACACCACACCAAATTCACCTTCCAATAATCCACAACACTTGGATTAGGGCAAAACAACTTCTTCACAACCTAATCCACAAAGAATAACACACACTTACTCAAAGATACACATGAATTCAATACCATTATTCCTTTAATAATCTCATAATAGACCCTTAGATCACAAATTACAAACCAACTTCTCTCTCTAGTATCCCACGGCCGTGGCCTACCAACCCCCATGGGCGTGGCATAACAAACAATTCTGCCCAATCTTTCTAAAATCCCCACGGTCGTGGCCTTCCAACCCACGGCCGTGGCATAGCAAATGAATCTATCTCCCTTGCTCAACACCCCCACGACCATGGCTTCCAATGGCCACGGTCGTGGCAACCTAGGACCACGGGCGTGGCATCCACAATGCCTCTGTTTTCGGACCAAACTCATGTATTCTATGTTTTCAACTTCACTAAACACAAACATACATCAATCATATCTCAATTACTCAATTTTCCAACTCATTTATATTAAACCCTTATTAAACTATTTCAATAAATCATCATCATCCTCACAAATAACCATATTATCATCATCTAAATACCAATTTAACATATCTATAAACTTTAATCTTTCATTATCATCATCTTAACACACTAACCAAATCAAATATAAATAAAATCAATAGAAATCAACTTAAAGAAATGAACACTTACTTGAATATTTTGTCAAATCTTCAATCTCCACCTTCAATTCTCTTAAAGCCCTTAAGATTTTGATGTATATGTAGATAAAATCACATCTCTCTCTCTCTCTCTCTCTCTCTCCCTCTCGTTCAAGAAGAAGAAGAAGAAGGAGGAAAGAAGATCTTTTCTTCTTTTTCTCGTACTTATCATATATATATATATAATAATAATATAATTAATATTTCTAAAAATCCTCCACCACCACTTTAGTCTTCTCTTTGACTTTCTTTTCTTCTTTTTATTATTATTATTATTATTATTATTATTATTTAATTATAGAAACTTACTTTTCCTACACCTCTTTATACATTATGTATATGTGATGTATATGTGGGTATATGTATATCTCTTATATATTACTTTTTATATTTCCCACGTTTTACAACTACAATATATATATATATACTTATCATTCTTCATACACCTCTATCTCTTATAATATTTTACCAACATATCTTCTCACTACTACTATTCCAATGTACACCAAAATCGGGTATTAAATTAATTCATTTCTCTTCTTTTGACCTTCATTAATTAAACTTGTATATATTCCCATAGATACAACATATACACTCTCTTCACTTCTTTTCTCTTTCCCTTAAACATACACATTAAATCCAAATACAACAATAATTATTCCAAAACTTTTAGGGTGTATTTTGGGATATTACAATTCTCTCCCCCTTAAGTAATTTCGTCCTCGAAATTATCTAGTATAATGGCAATCCATGCCTAACATAATGCTATCTTAACTTCCATATAGAGTTAATTATATTCTTAAATTATTATGTCATCAAATCACATAACTTTTACTCTCCCCCTTAGAGTCAATCATCTTCTCTAAATTTTATAACTCATCATTATATCTATCTATATATCTTATTACTTTCTTATCCAAACATTCAAAATAACTCTTTACATTCCCAATTAATTTATCTTGATACAAGAATCAGATCATCTTATAATATATTTATACTTCGTCCAATTATTACCTTCAAAATATTTTATTACTTCATCTCTTCACAATTACTTTCTTAACTTTAACTTTTAAAATCATTGATTTATATTTTATTATTGTTTATCCCGTCATTACACTCACTTTCAGAATAGACTTTGATCAAACCTTAATTGATAACAAGATCCTTATTTTTTACACACTTAATTCCTTCTTTAGCATGCTTTTCACTTAACATACATATTAATACAATGCCTTTCAACTTATTTTATAGATAATCAATCTTTTCCCTGTTATCACCATTTACACTTGATATAACTCAATTTATTCATGTCCATTCATTAGTAAGATTATTACATCATATACATTATCATTTAAATTTATACTCTTAGTACAACTATACATATTAAATTTCAATAATGATTCACAACCTTAGCCAAATCCAGATCAATTGATCTATCTGTCACAATATACCCACGTTTCAATCTTGTTCAATTCAAACCAACGATTAATTTATTTAAACTTATCATGAAATGTCACAATATACATATATATATATATAACCTAATTCCATTAGGGCAAACTTATATTCAATTCCTGATCTCATCAGATCCATATTCAATCAAATTATCATAATAACAAATCACTTCAAATTATCTTTCATTATACACATAGTTTATTTTCTATTATCTTAGTATAATTTCCACCAATTCTCATGATAATCTCATACCATTTTTTTTACTATCTATAGTTCATTCACTTAAACCTTAAGCCCATCCACTTATTCACTTTATACCATAAACATATTCAGTATAACTTTCAGTCACATTTTGTAATTTCTCCCTTTTAATATCTCCTCACATTTCATACCATTACTATATTTACAATAATTACCTTTTTATCACATTATCAATAACTCATAACATTTTCATAATTCTCTTTTCTCTCCTTACTTTCATAATTATAACCAATTTTCTAACATAAAATGATAAGGTACAACTTTACCCATCATAACTCTTAACTATACTTCTAAAACATAATTATCAATCTTACCAAATCTGTATTACAGTCATATTATCTCAGTCCCAAATCTGTGGATAACAAAACTAATCGGTCTAATATATTAAACAAAACATATGGCCTTAAGAGATTTATAATCAAGTCTGTGACTTATAAATCACTACTGTCCTTCTATTATTTTGCTTCGAACTTTTCCAATTATAATGCTAAGTTGTATCGCAAGAGTTACATATTCATTTCTAAACTTTGGCTACACCAAAAGTTAACACATTCCAACTCCGTTTCAACCCAATTTGTACTCAATTATGTGATCATTATTAGCTTAATTCATGTTTTAACATTTCTTACATATAAATATTCAATCATATGCAAATCTAACACAATTTCCATTTACTCCATTTCTAATCTATCTCTTTTAGAATTTGTATATATTATACTTCCCTTCTTCCTTTCACTATCTTATTATACTCATGTACATAGAACATTTCCACATGTAAATACCTTGGAACTCAAAATATTATATGATCATCAAGTTCAGTGATCACTATAACAATTTCCACTGTCCAGTATTACTTAAGTCCATTCCACTCTCAATTCCGTCATATAATTCACCTAGCTTTACACAGTTCAAGACTTAATCTCTCTTAGGTCCACTAATACATGCAATATCATTCTTAATATCATTAAACCAGTAGTTATACCACATACACATTCATAGAGCACATTTATAATGTGATTTACTTTCCACAGTTCTTATATACTTCATATACAGTCATATTGAAAAACTCATTTCACATATCCTATACATGTATACACATAATTATATATGTATATTTAATTTTTCTTTTACATACAATTCATACAAATTTAACATTTATTACTTTTCTTTGAACAGTATCATTCTCATTCTTTTGACATGACTTAAAGTATTTATCAACTCAACATATATATATTTACTCTAATCATAATGATATTTCATAGAAATCTTAGTCACATTTCCAATGTGACATTTCTTTCACTTTTTTTTTACAAATATTTAATATACCTCCATATCCATTTTTACCCTTTTAAATCAAATGACTTAAAGTAACTCATTTTCACTCGCTCAATCACTTTCTTTTTACTTCAAAACAAATTCTCATACTATCAATCACATTACTCAATTCATAATACTTTCATGTGCAATATTATTCATTTCACATAGCTCATGTATTGAATATACATTAAACCATCAATATCTAAATAATCTTTATCAAATTCCATTAAAACTCCAACTCTCCACTTACTACATTATTTAAACTTCGATTTACTAATCTCATTTTTCTTAATATCAACTTGAAAAAAAACATCTTGTATATATACCACAAAGTAACATCAAAACATATAATTTTCACAATTATTAAAGCTCATTTCAAAATTCAAATGTCACATATTACCACCATTAACATGAGCTTTAGCAACATTTAAACATATTTCATTTCTAACATTAAAATCACAATGTTTGCATTAAAATAACCATACAAACAATACCAATATATCTTCTTATTTAACCAACATCATCTCTTTTTCTTTTAAACAAAACCTTAACTTTATATACCCAAACCTTAAATAATCACACTTTGTCTATATCAATCAACTCACTCACTATTCCACCATACTCTCTTCATTTTAATAACATATCTTTCCATATTAACAATCCAACAATATTTTCTCCTTCTAATAATCCAAACATAAGGATTATTAGAAAGAGATCCAAACTGTAGAGGAGAGAGTACATACTTTAATTTGATTTTATTCTTAACTCATTTCCAACTTTATTCTTCTATTCATTTCTTTATACTTCAAACACATTTAACAATTTACTTTACTTGAATAAATTCCTATTCTTTAATTTTTCAATTAAACGTATATAAGTTTTTTTTTTCATTTCTTTCTCTAATTTTCCTTCCATGTAGAACCTCATCCATACACTATCATCCATCTCATCTAATTCGAATACATTACAATACACATAATACCACATCCGAGACCAACCTAGGTGTTAATGCATATGCATGTATTACAAATTTCATTTCAAAACTTTTCCTTTTTACTTCTATTTAGACTTTTCAAAACCTTTTTCTTTTTAATTCCACTTAGGCCGAGAATCTCGAACCTAAGCTCTGATACCAAAATAATTGTAACACCCCCATACCCAATATAAATACTATACATTTACCGGGTATACATACAGTATGTATATAAAGTATAAGAATGTCACTTTTTGTTACAATTTAAAACCTTTAACTGAGTTCAAACAATATTACATTAATTTAAAGAACATTTACAAAATCATTATACTTTTAATGATCTTACATATATATATATAAATCTTATCTTTACCAAAACTTCATTTATACATATGAATACATTCTTGTCAGAAATACAACATAATTAAATTATACATGTATGCATCACCTTCTAGTTGGTCTCGACATACTCTTACCCTTCTCGTGGCATAACGATTGGCTTCAGATCTACCACCTACTCACCTGCGCGATTACACAACCGCGCTAAGCCTGAGAGCTTAGCAGTACAAATAAATAACATAAACATATTCACATGCTAACTTCATGTATCCTTATTTTCTTATCATGTTTTCCCATTTCAATTACACTTTTCATATATTTCTACTAACCTCATAGTTTATATACACATACACATATATCATTTCAACAAACCATAATATATTTTACACAATACTCACAATTTCCACATCCATATATATTTTACATATCATATTATATTTTCATAATCTCACCATTCAACATAGTTTCTCAATCCACATTCATTTTCAATGTCTTGCTTATATATTGTATGCATTTCATTCCATAATTATCATCATGTATCCCATTATTCATTTGTTTCACCATTCAAGAATCACATTGAAACAAACACAAGCATGGGCCCAAAAAGAAACTAATATCTTATTCAAAGTTCAGAGTTACTGCTTTGGTCCATATCATAGTCATCAAGCCCGTAGGCAACATATATATATCTCTATCCATGGATAGTGTAACAGACCCAGTCTCTTTGACCTCAACCCGGTTAGAACCGAGGAAATCCTCAACCCGGCTAGACTGTTACTGTTTTTGAGGCTTACGACTCAGTCTTTTCACCCCCAAAACATCACATTTCACATTTATCATTTCATATTTTTCAACTAGAATCGGCTTACGACCCGGTCTTTTCACCTATCCAGTGATTCATTGGCATGCCGCCAAACTCAGAACTCTGAAAGTTGAATAACACATTAGGCACACAATCTTTTTATTTATTTATATCTTTGTACATTTCTTTCTCAATTTATTTCTCATTTCATTCTCATAGTCAAATAGGCAATCATGCCTCCATTATCTCATTTGCATTATCATAGCCAACAACCATGGCCTCATATCTCATAATATCTCAAATCACATTAATACAATTCATCATATCATCATATCTTTCACATTTCATATTTCATATAGGCAACATTGCTTTAATCATCTCATTATGTCTCAATTCATCATTTAAGTACTCACAATCAATTGCATTGAACATACATTAAGAATGATCATCATATCTTTCACATTACATATTTCATCATTGATATATACATAGCAATTTACATTATTCATAGATTTAGAATCTTCAACATACATTCCACATAATTCACATTGTGCACAACATAGCATTATTCATATGCATCATCAATGTAATAGGTTACTTAACATATTTATAACCAAATGTGTTAAGGTCCAAAGACATGAAAATATATGCAATCAAATAGGGTTTGTACTTACCTCATGAGCAATCACACCACACCAAATTCACCTTCCAATAATCCACAACACTTGGATTAGGGCAAAACAACTTCTTCACAACCTAATCCACAAAGAATAACACACACTTACTCAAAGATACACATGAATTCAATACCATTATTCCTTTAATAATCTCATACTAGACCCTTAGATCACAAATTACAAACCAACTTCTCTCTCAAGTACCCCACGGTCGTGGCCTACCAACCCCCATGGGCGTGGCATAGCAAACAATTCTGCCCAATCTTTCTAAAATCCCCACGGTTGTGGCCTTCCAACCCCCACGGCCATGGGATAGCAAATGAATCTGTCTCCCTTGCTCAACACCCCCACGACCATGGCTTCCAATGGCCACGGTCGTGGCAACCTAGGACCACGGGCGTGGCATCCACAATGCCTCTGTTTCCGGACCAAACTCATGTATTCTATGTTTTCAACTTCATTAAACACAAACATACATCAATCATATCTCAATTACTCAATTTTCCAACTCATTTATATTAAACCCTTATTAAACTATTTCAATAAATCATTATCATCCTCACAAATAACCATATTATCATCATCTAAATACCAATTTAACATATCTATAAACTTTAATCTTTCATTATCATCATCTTAACACACTAACCAAATCAAATAAAAACAAAATCAATAGAAATCAACTCAATGAAATGAACACTTACTTGAATATTTTGTCAAATCTTCAATCTCCACCTTCAATTCTCTTAAAGCCCTTAAGATTTTGATGTATATGTAGATAAAATCACATCTCTCTCTCTCTCTCTCTCTCCCTCTCGTTCAAGAAGAAGAAGAAGAAGGAGGAAAAAAGATCTTTTCTTCTTTTTCTCATACTTATCATATATATATATATATATAATAATATAATTAATATTTCTAAAAATCCTCCACCACCGCTTTAGTCTTCTCTTTGACTTTCTTTTCTTTTTTATTATTATTATTATTATTATTATTTAATTATAGAAACTTACTTTTCCTACACCTCTTTATACATTATGTATATGTGATGTATATGTGGGTATATGTATATCTCTTATATATTGCTTTTATATTTCCCATGTTTTACAACTACAATATATATATATACTTATCATTCTTCATACACCTCTATCTCTTATAATATTTTACCAACATATCTTCTCACTACTACTATTCCAATGTACACCAAAATCGGGTATTAAATTAATTCATTTCTCTTCTTTTGACCTTCATTAATTAAACTTGTATATATTCCCATAGATACAACATATACACTCTCTTCACTTCTTTTCTCTTTCCCTTAAACATACACATTAAATCCAAATACAACAATAATTATTCCAAAACATTTAGGGTGTATTTTGGGATATTACAACTCTCTCCCCCTTAAGTAATTTCGTCCTCGAAATTATCTAGTATAATGGCAATCCATGCCTAACATAATGCTATCTTAACTTCCATATAGAGTTAATTATATTCTTAAATTATTATGCATCAAATCACATAACTTTTACTCTCCCCCTTAGAGTCAATCATCTTCTCTAAATTTTATAACTCATCATTATATCTATCTATATATCTTATTACTTTCTTATCCAAACATTCAAAATAACTCTTTACATTCCCAATTAATTTATCTTGATACAAGAATCAGATCATCTTATAATATATTTATACTTCGTCCAATTATTACCTTCAAAGTATTTTATTACTTCATCTCTTCATAATTACTTTCTTAACTTTAACTTTTAAAATCATTGATTTATATTTTATTATTGTTTATCCCATCATTACACTCACTTTCAGAATAGACTTTGATCAAACCTTAATTGATAACAAGATCCTTATTTTTTACATACTTAATTCCTTCTTTAGCATGCTTTTCACATAACATACATATTAATACAATGCCTTTCACCTTATTTTATAGATAATCAATCTTTTCCCTTTTATCACCATTTACACTTGATATAACTCAATTTATTCATGTCTATTCATTAGTAAGAATATTACATCATATACATTATCATTTAAATTTATACTCTTAGTACAACTATACATATTAAATTTTAGTAATGATTCACAACCTTAGCCAAATCCAGATCAATTGATCTATCTGTCACAATATACCCACGTTTCAATCTTGTTCAATTCAAACCAACGATTAATTTATTTAAACTTATCATGAAATGTCACAATATACATATATATATATAACCTAATTCCATTTTGGCAAACTTATATTCAATTCGTGATCTCATCAGATCCATATTCAGTCAAATTATCATGATAACAAATCACTTCAAATTATCTTTCATTATACACATAGTTTATTTTCTATTATCTTAGTATAATTTCCACCAATTCTCATGATAATCTCATACCATTTTTTTTTTACTATCTATAGTTCATTCACTTAAACCTTAAGCCCATCCACTTATTCACTTTATACCATAAACATAATCAGTATAACTTTCAGTCACATTTTGTAATTTCTCCCTTTTAATATCTCCTCACATTTCATACCATTACTATATTTACAATAATTACCTTTTTATCACATTATCCATAACTCAAAACATTTTCATAATTCTCTTTTCTCTCCTTACTTTCATAATTATAACCAAATTTCTAACATAAAATGATAAGGTACAACTTTACCCATCATAACTCTTAACTATACTTCTAAAACATAATTATCAATCTTACCAAATCTGTATTACAGTCATATTATCTCAGTCCCAAATCTGTGGATAACAAAACTAACCGGTCTAATATATTAAACAAAACATATGGCCTTAAGAGATTTATAAACATATGGCCAATTTGTACTCAATTATGTGATCATTATTAGCTTAATTCATGTTTTAACATTTCTTACATATACATATTCAATCATATGCAAATCTAACACAATTTCCATTTACTCCATTTCTAATCTATCTCTTTTAGAATTTGTATACTTCCCTTCTTCCTTTCACTATCTTATTATACTCATGTACATAGAACATTTCCACATGTAAATACCTTGGAACTCAAAATATTAAATGATCATCAAGTTCAGTGATCACTATAACAATTTCCACTGCAGGCGAAATAGCCCCAGGAAATTCCTGAGGGCGAAATGCCCACGGGTCCGCGCTGACTTTCGGCAATGATTTTTTCATCGCCGATTTTTCCGTCACCGATTGTTTTTGCTATTTTTTTATTATTTTTGAATTTTTATTCATTTTACCATTTTTTACTAAAATAAATATTAAAATTAATTAAGATACCATAAAAATTATTTTGGACTAACTAAAATATATTGGACAACACAAAAATTATTTTGGACTAATTAAAATATATTGGACCGGACCGGGTCAAAAATTAAGGGTCTACACTTGCATTGTCATAGGCTTGCAATCTCCATTCATCCAACTCGTTTACCTGCGATTTTCTCCTTTCACCTGCACTAGCTAGATCAAGGTTAATCTGTTTTATAGCCTAATAAGCATTATGTTCAATTTTTACAGGCAAATGACAAGCTTTTCCATATACCAGCCTAAATGGCATAGTGCCCAAAGGAGTTTTGAATGCAATCCTAAAAGCCCATAGAGCATTGTCTAATTTCTCGAACCAATCCTTTCGGAATCGCTCTACAATTTTTTTTAGAATTCTTTTATCTCCCTGTTCGTGTTCTCAACTTGGCCACTAGTTTGGGAATGGTAAGGAGTAGCAAACCTATGTGTAACACCTAATGTTTTGAAAACTTTCTCAAGCTAAATGTTACAAAAGTGAGTACCCCTATCACTTATTATTACATTCGGCATGCCAAATCGAGAGAACAACTTTTTCAAAAACTTCATCACTACCCTCGCATCATTGGTTGCCAAGGCTTGGGCTTTAGGCCATTTAAAGACATAGTCTATAGCTATAAGAATATATTTGTTAAAAAAGGAATTTGGAAACGGTCCCATAAAATCGATCCTCCATACATCAAAGACTTCACACACTAGAATTCCATTTTGGGGCATCTCATCACGAGATGAAATGTTTCCAGTCCTTTGGCAACGATCACAACATTTCACAAATTCGTAGCTATCCCTAAACAAAGTGGGCCAATAAAATCCTGATTCTAGTACCTTTTGAGTAGTCCTATTGGCTCCTATATGACCATCAGTTGGTCCAGCGTGGCATTGACGAAGAATGTTAATCTTTTTGGGCCATGCCACATACCGTCGGATCATGTGATCCTTGCATAATCTAAATAAAAAGGGATCCTCCTAAAAATAATATTTTAAATCAGAAAAGAATTTCTTCTTTTCTTGATAAGTTAAGTCCTTAGGGAGTTCCCTAACAGCTAATTAATTAGCAAAATCTGCAAACCAAGGCATTTCAAAATTTAAACTACTTACCTCACTTACCATGGCGTACAACTGCTTATTAGGGAAATGATTATCAATGTCCCCTTCTTCAAACCTCTCCAAGGTTGGATTCTCCAAGCGAGAAAGGTGATCTGCCGACAATTTTTTAGCTCCCTTCTTGTCTTGACTCGTCAAGTCAAATTCCTGCAATAACAAGACCCAACGAATTAGCCTAGGCTTTGCATCAATTTTCACAAATAAATACCTCAAAACTGAGTGGTCTGTATAAACAATCAATTTTGAGTGTCAAAAGCAAAAACCACAGTTAGAAGCTCTTTCTTTGTAGTTGTGTAATTAGCTTGAGTTGTGTTCAAAGTCTTGCTTGCATGGTAGAAAGGCTAGAAATACTTCTCTTTGTGTTGACCCAAGACCGCTCCCACTACAAAATCACTCTCATCGCACATTAGTTCAAATGGTGAATTCCAATCAGGAGCTACCATGATTGGAGCATGGGTTAATTTTTCCTTAAGAGTTGTGAAAGCCCTTAAACATTCCTCATCAAAAATAAAATCCAAATACTTCTCAAGGAGTCTTGTTAGTGGGCAGGCTATATTGGAAAAATCTCGTATCAACCTTCGATAAAAGCCCGTATGTCCTAAAAAGCTTCCGATGGCCTTAACAGATGTGGGAGGTGGTAGCTTCTCGATGGTGTCTACCTTAGCCCGATCCACCTCAATACCCTTGCTTGAAATTTTGTGTCCCAATACGATTCCCTCTTGAACCATGAAATAACACTTTTCCCAATTAAGTACTAGATTTGTTTTCTCACATCTAATCAAGACTCTTTCAAGGTTTTCCAAACATCTTTCAAATGAGCTGCCATAAACCGAGAAATCATCTATAAACACCTCCATAATATCCTCAATAAGCTCATAAAAAATTACCACTATGCACCATTGAAAAGTCGCATATCACATCCGCCTACCGCAATTATGCAGTGTAGTCACGTGCATAGCGAGAGTAGGGGAAAGGAGAAGATAATTCTTGATAACAGCCCTAGATAAGGTTGTATGACCAAAGGGACCTAGTTGTAATTTTTAAAAAGTTTTGGGGACGTAGATGTAATTTCAAAGAAAGTTGCACCGGATGTTCTTAATAGTGCATATAACAGATTCCAAAAATGGAATGTAGAGAAAAATTGGATCGCAATGACGTGTAACGGTTTTTCCAGGAAACATCCCGTTAAAGAAAAATGAAGAAATGTTGACTAGGGGCATTTTGGTCATTATCAATTAAAGTTATACATGAATTTAGGGTAGGAAATAAGGATGTGAGTACGTAGAGAATGGCGAGAGGTTAAATATGAAACGATCGCCAGTAGAAACGAAGCCGGAGAAAACCCGAGCAAAAATATGACCTAAAGGGAATTTTGTAAAAAGTTGAGGGCTTATCGGTAATTTTTCAAAATGACTTGGAAACCTAAAATAGACCTTATAAATATAAAGTAGAGGTCGAGAGGATCAAAACTATATATAGTTTGACTCGTGAAACTATACGGTTTAAAAGATATGATCGATTAATCACCGGAACGTAAAGTGGGCCCAGTTTCGTGTCGGGACCGGATGAGTGACCCGGGACAACTTTATGAGATCCAATGGGAAGAGGGACAAGTGGAAAGAAGTAAAGGAAAAGAAAACTAATAAAAATCTAATGTTGGCCAATCAAAAGAAAGCATTTAGCATGTGTAATAAATGTGTAATAAATGAAGAAAGAGAAAAAGTGGACAAGTGGTCTTAAGAGGTTAACCAACACCTAAGGTGATCATCATTTCCTCTGTATATAAATATATGTGAAATGAAGAGCAAATTCTCTCTTTTTCCACTTACAAAATTCGGCCAACAAAGGGAAACACCAAAGGCCTTCCAAGTTTCTTCAAAATTTGATTTTTAAGGTAAGTTTTTAAGGTTTTCTAGTAAGTAGACTTTAATTTTAGTATTAATTTTAGGTAGTTATATATTTATTGGAAGATTGGGAATTAGAGTCTTTATATGGAATTTGAAAAAAAATATTAAGTAAGTGATGAAATTAATTGATTAAATGGAAGAATCAAGAGGTAGAAAGATAAATAAGATTGGATTAGGGGTTTCGGTTGGAAAAGAAATGGAGGATAATTTATTATTTTGAAATTTTAAGGTTTATGTTGTATTTTGAATTGATTGAAGGAGAAATAAAGAATTAAAGAAGGAGAAGAAGGAAAAGCTAAGAGAAGTTAAAGAAATAAGGTTTGGTACTTTACCTTTGAATAATTAATTTTGATTTGGTACTTTACCATAAAAGAAATTCTATTTGCTTACAAACTTTGGTTTATGGAAGTTTTGAAATTGATGTTTAAATATATTGATTGAGTTTAAATTAAATATTTGAGTTATGTTCTTGTTTTCTTATGGCAAGTGGGTTGTTAAATTTAATTGAAAGCAAATGTTTTGAGAAAATTTGGCAAGTTGATTTAGTAAGTTGTTTGGACTTTAATTAGTTTGATTTGAGTTAAACTTGCAAAAATTGCTAAAAGGAAGTGTTTGAATCTTCACTTTACTATTAAAGAAGCCTTAATATTGATTTGCAAAAGAAAAATAAACTATCCTATGCATTTCAAATGTTTGGGCCGAAATGGTCCCAAAGTGACAGCTTCTGGACTATTTTTGTGGCAATTGTTTGGAGCAGAAAACGAATGAATTTTTCAACGAAATTTTACATGAAATTAGTCAACATATGAAATAAGTTTTCTGTAAAATTTCAGCCAAAAATAAGATCATTTACTTGGTCAAATTCATAACTGAAGTGGACTGAAATTTCGACGAAAACCCAGATTTTACTATTCATTTGGTCATGCCATTTTGCGTTGCCGATTTTTCTCGCCGCAACACTATTCATTTGGTCAATTTGTGATTTTCTGAGGAATACTTTAAAATGTTGGATGTGTTTATTGTGGATGTTAAATATGTGAAAAAGAGTAACGGTTTGACCAAAGAAAGTGGTGCGCGGCATAAATGGCAAAGCGCGGTGAGAATTTAAATTGATTTCTTGAATCATTCTAAAATGAAGTTGAGACTTAAATTGAATCATTTTAATCTTTTTGCTCTACTGGATAGTGGGAGTGGTAGATAAGGGTATGGTGCACTATACTAACGCATGCAGTACTGCTCATTATTGTGATATGATATTTTATTCAGTGGTGAGGCCACTGAAGCCAATGGGGAGGCCCATTGGTTAACCAGGATGGGGAGGCCCATTCCTGTGATCTGATATCGGTGGTGAGGGCCACCTATGTTACAGTGGGGAGGCCCACTGCCTTATCACTATGGTTCCCTATATACCATTAGAGCCTGAATCAAAGACATATTATTTTTCGTTGAACTATATAATGCAAATGAGTTTGAATTATGATTTTACATTATTGAAAGAATATCTCATTGAATGTATCACGATTTCTATTGGTATAAAGTGGGTTGATTGTTGATTTAATTATTTCCTTTGATTGCGAATACTTTCATATACTACTCTTATTTTTATTGGTAAAGTAACCACTGAGCGACAACGCTCAGCGAGTTAAGTTTTCTTGACTCGTAGGTTCGGAGCAGTAGATAAATCTTGGGGAAGCAACGACCAGACCACAGCAAAATCTCAGGGGTAGATCTTTTAGTTCCATTATGAGTTGATAGTTGTGGCATGTATATGAATAAATATAAAAGAGAATTTCTATGTTATAACTGTATGTTATTAGTATGTAATAATCATAAATCTTTACTTTATGTTATATTAGAAGTGTGAACTTTTCGTGCAGGTTTGTAGTTGAGGGTATAAGGTGGATTCATTGGGAGTGCATTAAATTTAATGGTATTCATATTCACATTGGTCTGTGTAAAATGTTTTCAAAAATCAGAAAAATAAGTTTTGTCGACACTTGGGATCCAAATTTCTAGGGGGAACTATGGAAAAATTTCTGCAAAAATCAGAACTAAAATTTGACTAAGTAAATTGGTAGCAACATTAGGATAGTGTGGCGCCTCTGCTCGACTTACACATGTAGGTTGGGAAGGGGTGTTACATCGCAGGTGCATTACATAATCCGAATGGCATTCTTCGATATACGAATGTCCCATATAGGCAGGTGAATGTATTTTTCTCTTGGTCTTCCGGGGCAATAGGAATTTGGAAGTAGCCTGAAAAACCATCCAAAAAGTAGTAATACTTATTCCTGGATAACCTCTCCAACATCTAATTAATGAAGGGCAAAGGAAAATGGTCCTTCCTAGTTGCATCATTCAACTTTCAATAGTCGATGCAAACCCTCCAACCAGTAACTATTCTTGTTGGAATCAACTCATTATTTTCATTAGGGACCACCGTCATCCCTCCTTTCTTTGGTACTACCTGAACTGAAATCACCTAATAACTATCTGAAATCGAATATATAATCCCTGCATCAAGTAGTTTTATCACTTCAGCCTTCACTACATCTTTCATCTTTAGGTTTAGTCTTCGTTGTGGTTGCACTATTGGCTTGAATTCATCCTCCATCAGTATCTTATGAGTGCAATAGGATGGACTGATACCCTTGATGTCTGCTATCTTCCAAGCTATCACTTTTTATGCTTCTGCAACAACTGGATGAGCTTTACCTTTTGCTTAGAAGATAGGTGGGAACTCAGAATTATTGGCAATTTCTTTTTCTCTGCCAGAAATCCATACTCAAGGTGATCCGGAAGGGTCTTAAATTCCAAGGTGGATCAATCACCAATGGTTTTGGCTTTTCTTCCTTTGGCATCTCAATAGTTTCATATGCCAGACATTTGAATGATTTGCTTCCTTTAAGAAAAAGCAAGCTGCTCATTGCTTCTTGATCCTCAACATTTTCTTGTAATAAACACAACTCAAGGGGATCCTTGGAAACAATGTTAGTAACACAATTTACGATTTCATGCTCAATAATATCATTGAATGAATCCGCCTCATCAAGTGTAAGTGAGTGTTTCATAGCATCATGTGTTTTAAAAACAATTTTTTCACTATCCACTCTCAAAGTTAATGTGCCATCATGAACATCAATAAGGGCACGGGCTGTATTTAAAAATGGCCTACCAAGAATAAGAGAAACATTTGCATCCTCATCGATATCGATGACAATAAAATCATTGGGGAAAATGAAATTCTTGACTTTTACCAACAAATCCTCTATAATGCCAAGAGGGTGGACTACTGACTTATCAGCAAGTTGGATGGTCATGAGTGTTGGTTTAGGTTCTCCAATGCCTAACTCTTTAAACATCTTGTAGGGCATAATACTTATGCTAGCCCCCAAATCAGCCAATGCACTTTTAACCTTAAGGTTACCTATCAAACATGGAATGGAAAAACTACTAGGATCTTTTAACTTCTTAGGTAACCTCTTTTGCAAAATTGTCGAACTCTTTTCTAACAAATGCACCAAAGATACTTCCTCAAGTTTCCTTTTATTAGAAAGGATATCTTTCAAAAATTTAGCATATTTAGTCATCTGTGACAAAGCTTCAGCAAATGGAATATTAATGTGCAATTGTTTAAAAAGTTTAAGGAACTTACCGAATTGAGCATCCATCTTGTCCTTATTCAACTTTGCTGGATATGGTACTCGAGGTCGGTATTCCTTCACTATTGGGTTAGGTTCTTGTGGCTGGTTCTCTTTCTCACTTTCTACTGCAGCTTTCTCTCCCAAAGTGGCAGTAGGATCGTCTTCTTTTCCTTTTTCTTGCTCTTCAACCCCTTTCTCTGCCACTTCTTCTCTTTTCTCAACCACATTGCCCTTGATTTCTTTTCCACTCCTTAGTGTAATTGCCTTAAGCTACTCTTTAGGATTTGCCTCAGTGTTGCTAGGTAAACTCCCTTGTGGTCTCTCACCGAGTAGCTTGTCAATTTGCCCCACCTAATTCTCCAAATTATGAATAGAGGCTTGCTGATTTTTAAGGGTGGTTTCAGTTGATTAAAACCTGGTTTCTGAAGCTGCTATAAACTTCTCCATCATTTCCTCCAAATTATAAACTTCTCAATCATTTCTACTCGTAGGCTAAGTGATGGTGCATACTTATGCTATTGTAATACCAAAAGTGCATGGGTCACTCAAATAATAAAGTAGTGAGTGCGTTGTCGTTCCACTGGGGACAAGGCCAAGTACTAGTGTAAATTTTAACTGTTGTTTTGCAAATTAATAGTTTTGTGAAGTTTGTAATTGAAGACAATTAACTTAATAACTTAAAGTAAAGAGAGATTAAGTGTTATGCAAAAAGTATTGATGATAAAAATACTATCCAGATATTGAATCCCCCTAGCCATAAAATTATTTATGAAAATCAATTCAATTAAATCAAATAATAGAGTTGAATTGGCATTCCTCTAGATTAGACTAAAAGTGAATTAATCCCTAATCACTAAGTAGAATGCTGGAATCTCTTCTGAAACATAATTAAATAGATCTTGCATTAAGATCAAAGAATCATAAACCAAAGGATCTTGTAAGTCTATCTCTAGTACTCCAATCAATCCTCAATCCTTATGAGTATTCTATTCATATCAAGCTTTTTGAAGTCATTAATATGAAAATTGCAACCAATCAATAAGCATGCTATTATCAATTGGAAATAAATCATTAAGCATCATAATAATAAAATAACTCAATCAAATGATTTAATTAAATAAAACTATTTAATCCATACAATAAAGCTAGGGTTCATCAATATCTAGATAGAGAATGAATTAGTTCATGTTCAAAACTCGAAAACCAGAGTAAGAGAAATAAGTAAAAGAATCCAAACAATCCATGGAGAATGATTTGTGTTTCTTCACTTGAATCCTTGAATCTTGGTTTAGATCTTGTGTAGAATGGGTCTTCACCTTCAATCTCAGCTTTAAAACTATCTTTTTCTCTTTAGAAGTCAGCTCTAGGTTGTAAAGAATCAAAATCATATTCCTAATTCGCGCTTCAGCTCAGCTTTTATAGTGCAGATATGTTAGCCTAACACGCCCATGTCACTGGGTGTGTCATTGCTACTGGGATTCTGGATAAAAGGCACGCCCAGTGACACGCCCGTGTTGCTGGGTGTGTCACAACTTTTTGTGAGGCATTGTAATAGGCATGCTTGGTGACACGCCCATGTCACTGGGAGTGTCAATGCTTTTTATATTGTAGTATCAAAGAAACGTCCATTGACACGCCCATGTCCCTAGGCATGTCACTTGAAGAATTTTTGCTCTTTTCCTCTACTTTGATCCGTAATTCCCTTCGAAATGACCATAGGCCTCAAAATACAAAGAATTCCTGAAATTAGTCCTAAAAAGCAATTGAACAAACAAATCAAACTCAATTGGATAATAATCATATTAATGAATACGGGCAAAATATATTGGTAGAAAGAACTATATTGGCTTTTTGAACTGCGCTTTAAAACTTCTATTTTATTTTTCTCTTTTCCTCTTTATTTCTTCTTCTTTCTTTCTTTCTTTCCTTTTTTTTTCTTTTCCTTTTTTTCTTCTTTTTTCTTTTTTTAGCTCTAAGAGAGTCTTCTTGTTTATACTGCCCTATGCTTCTAACTATGGAGCAACATGAGTCTACTTCAATAATGATGAATCCTTTGTAATCTTGATGGCATTGGGCCTAATTTTAGGTAAACTTCCACTTTTCTTCATTTTCTTGATTGAACATCCATTTCTTCAACCTTCTTGCCTTCTTGGTAACTCAGGGATCATTAGACTTGCCATAAGTGTCATAATAGCTTAGGGTAGGTTATCCGGATTTATAAGCAAATGAAAAGAAAGCTAAAATCTCTTGAAGGCTCAAAGGGACAAACTAGGGTTTGATATTAAGAGGATGGATACTAATTGTTGGCTCATCAAACAATGCCTAAATCATTTATCTCTTAAACAAGCAAAGTCCAATTTTGCCTCAAAAGTTTGTCAAAGCATGTTCTAAGATTGACTAAAATATAGACACAGGTAATTATGTCAGAGCCATCTCTAAGTAAGCATACACAACTCAATGCTTATAGAACAATTTCCTCACCTAGTAAAGTCATTCAAATCATGATGCATAGATATAGTAATTTATGAACATCAAGCTAGATTTGCCATCGGTTGAACACTATAATGTCAAAAGCCAACAAAATTATAAATTCAATAAAAGTAATTTATTTAAATAAATTTAATTTGAAAAACATAATTTTTCAAACAAAATACAAAAGAAAGCAAAATAAAATGAGTAACATTCAAGCCAAGGGAGGTTTGTTGGGTTGGAGTCTAATTGGACATGTTGGGGCAAGTATTCTGTACTTTAGGATTCATACCATTCCTACTCTTCTTCCTTAGATTCCAATTCATTCATAACAAAAATTGTCAGTGCTTTCTCACCCATAGTTGATTCAATCTTTTCCAGGCAAAACCTCCACTTTTGTAGTTTCTTTATCTATGTTTTGAAAAGATTACAAGATAAACTTTTTAACCAATTCATTCTCTATCATGAAGGTCATTGGTGGTGGCACTCTTCTAAATTTAAGCAAATGATTGCTCTTGGTGTTGGGATTACTGGGCTCAGGCAACTTTCTACTATCAATCAAATCTTAGACCTCATGCCTTAATTGACCACATTTATCTATCTCATGCCCTTGCATTTGATGGAATTGACAGAAGGCCTTGGCATCAAAGTTTGATGGCAGAGGATTGTGTAGCGGTTGAGGAGCCAATGGCTATAATAACCCCTATTTCTGTAACTTATTGAAAACCTAAGATAGAGGTTTTCCCAATCCTAAAAATTGTCTTCTATTTGCTTGACCACTTGCATTGACATCCACTAATTTCTATGTACCCTGACTGATAGACTGATATTTCCTCCTCTCATTCCTTCTTCCAAGAAAATGGTTCTTCTCTCTTTCCCATTCTTCTATTTGCAAGCTATCTTAGTGAAAATCTTTGAAGTCTTTTATAAGAGTATGGGACATCTGTTCATGAAGATTGGGTAGGACACCTCTCACTATCATCCTAATCTAATCATAGTCATCTAGCCTCTTCTTAAGTATTTCAACCTTATTACTCCATCTCTTCATATAATTAACAAATTTTCATTTTGCTTTTACCTTATTGATTCTACCTCTATTAGAGTCACTTCCAATTCAGCATTGTACACATACTACTAGATTAAAACTTTGTACAACAAATCCAATCCTTTTGAGTGTTCTCCTCTAAGGTATTGAACCATCTTTGCACAACAGGTCCAATGAGAGCATGAAGTATCTCAGAGTTTGAGCCTTAGTAGCCTTGGCTAACTACATGATAGTGATATACTGCTTGACATGCATATGTGGATTGCCGGTTCCATCAAACATAGTAAGGGAAGGCATATTGAACTTGTAAGGAACCTTTCATCTTGCTCAAATAACTTGTCTACCTCTGACACCTCCTTAGCTTTAAGCTTTTTATCAAACTTCTTCTCCAAATCACCAATCAATTTTTCTACATTAGCAGTTTTGGTTTTCTCCATAGCCATCTTTTCTTTCTTCTTTTCTTGAGGATCTTGAAAGTATGCATCCTATTCATCATCATCCATTGCTTCCTTATCTTCATCAGAGGCCACTTTAACTACCTTAGCCTTTCCCTTATCATTTTGCTTCTTATTACAAGCATATGCTTTAGCATTATTGTCCTCCAATGATGAAAGTAGTTGACTCCTCACGGTCTCAGCCAGGGTCCCCTTCAGTTCTTCCATCTTAGATGCGAAGGTCTCGTTCACTATGTTATGAACTTATTCACGATCCATTGGTCTTGGTTCATAGTTGACTAAGCCTTCACTACTTTCTAACTCTCTATTGTAGGTTGGATTGTCTCAAGCCTTTCAACTGCTGAACTCCAGGTCTATGAGCCAAAAAGGATCAATGCAAATATAATGCAATGCATGTATGCATGTATGCATGAGCAATAAACAATACAAACAAACAAATTAGGTCAAGACATTCCTTCCAACCTTTTACCTTCCACATGCAAGTGGCGAGTCTCTTTTTCTAGGTATTATGGTCAACAAAAAATCAATAGGGGATATTATGTTTTTGTTTATTTTTGAAAGATACACTCAAACAAGCTATATTTTCAAATAAAAACCAGTCCATGATAATTGCCATTAATTAAGCCTTAATCCATTGGGTCAACTGAAAAGTAGCTTATATGTTGAATTTTGGATTAAAACTAAATTAAAGGGTTTATCATAAATAGATCTCTCATTTGAAATAGGCAACTAATCATCCATGCCATAATAAAACCCACAATTAATAAGTCTTGATATAAATTAGGCCCATAATTGATTTTAATATTCCATAATTGGCTAAACTAGTCATAAGTCCATTTAAGAAAAAGTTTTAATAAATATTTAAAAAGCCATTAAAAAAGGTTTGTTTAAAAATGTATTTTAGGCTTTGAGCTTGGGCTATAAGGAAAAAGGATTTTTGACCCATCTCAAAAAGGCTTTATGTCCAAAGATCATCTTGAAAAAGAGTTTAAAATAATTTGATCTTTTAGGCTTTAAAAGAATTATTTTGGGCTTACAGCATAATTAGGTCATATTAGAAAAAAAAACAGACAAACCAAATATGCCATAACACTGCTAAGACATGTTAATCATAGTCAAACAACAAGCATTTAACAATAAGCATTTAAGGTAAACCTAAGGATAATTACTAGGCCAACAACATGGGCTTTAGCTTTTAGTTTAAAAAGGCTTAGGTTCTCACAACAAGTATATACCAACAGGTATAAGGCTATGAGTGGTTATGCCATGCTTCATCACCACACCTTGAGTGAAAGTATGGTTTCCCTTACACGACATAAAATGGGCTAAATAGGGCATCCTAACTCACACACACAATGCAAACTAAGTGATGCAATGTATAATATCATAACAAGAATGAATAAAATAATATAAAGACCAATGGAATCAACTTTTCTCACCCCCAGTGGTGTAGCCACTGTGAGCGGGGATTTTCGCCCTTACTCCCAGGGGAATGGTTCTCACAACCTCAGTATTGTTAGGCTCTGAGCCTTCTGGAGAAATGAAGTCATCACCCGAATGGGTTAGGAAATAAAAGAAAAGGGTGGATGACTCAATTCCTAAGGAATCCCCAATCCCCTATTATATTTAGAAAGTTAGGTACATAAAGGGAAGGTGAGAATGACTAAGCACCCCTATAGCACCCGATTCATTAGAACCGGCCTCCTTTTCAAGTCTAAATATTATAGAATTCTTAAATATCATGACGCCATCCATATTACATACAATTAAAAGAAATAAGCATCCATCATATTATTGAAGTAAAATAAATAAAATAAGCACCCATCCAAGGATGAAAACATGCCCTTGTAATGTCCAAAGTCCAAAATACAAACAAATAAAATAGGACACCCGCCAATTGGTATGTCCTTAACAATAATCCCAAAACTCCTTAAAATAAATTAGTTTATCAAGACTAGATAAATAAATCACCCACATAGTGTTGAAAAATGCATTTTACAACTCTCTTTGAAAATACATACAGGTCCATGGAAAATAATATAGTAAAGGAATAATACAAAAATAAAGCAAATAAATAATACAAACATATATATAAATAATTGCATAATTAAAGGGAAAATAAATGATAAGTGTATAATTGATGATATTTTTGACCCTATTTCTCAGTACATTTATTACCAAATTGAGTTTAATTTGTTTGTTCAAGTGCTTGTTAGGTTTGATTTAAGGAATCTTTTAAATTTTGAGGCCTTATGGTCATTTAGACTGGAATCATGGATGAAAGACAAGGAAAAGAGCTATTCTAGGCAAATTATTCAAGTGACACGCCCAACGACACAAGAGTGTAATGACCATGTCGTTTGCCCACCTTATAGAAGCTTCAACATGCCCAAGGACATGGGCGTGTCACTTTTCATGTCATTAATCCTGCATTAAAGTAGCTATGACATGCCTAAGGACATGGGCGTGTCATTGCCCATGTCATCAACATTGAGAAACAGCAGTGGCGACATGCCCAGAGGCATGGCCGTGTCACTGGGCATGTCAGTCTAAATCTCTGAGGTATAAAATCTGAATTGAAGTGCAAATTAGGGATGCAGTTTTTATCACTTACAGGTGACTTTTTTAGAAAAGAAAAAAAAAAGAGTTTGGCAACTAAGATTGAAGGTGAAGATCCAAGTTATACAAGATTTAAATTAAGAGTCAAAGATTTAAGTGAAGAAACATAAATAATTCATCATGGATTGTTTGAATTCTTTTACTTATTTCTTTTGTTCTGGTTTTCTGGTTGTGAACTTGAACTAAATTATTTCTATCTAGATATTGATGAACCCTATATTTATTGTATGGATTGAATTGATTTTATTAAATTAAATCATTTAATTGAGTTGTCTTATTCTTATCATTCTTAATTATTTATTTCCAATTGATAATAGCATGCTTATTAATTGGTTGTAATTTTCATATTAATGTCTTGAAAAAACTTGATATGAATAGAATTTTCATTAGGATTGAGGGTTGATTGGAGTGCTAGAGATAGACTTCCAAGACCCTTTGGCTTATAATTCCTTGTTCCTACTGCAAGATCTATTTAATTATGCTTGAGAAGAGATTCCTAGCATTCTACTTAGTGATTAGGGATTAACTCACTCGAGAGGGATTTTAATCTAACTTAAAGGAATGCCAATTTAGCTCTGTTCTATGATTTAATTTAATTGGTATTCATAAATATTTTTAAGGCTAGGGTGACTCAATATCTGGATAGTATCTTTATCATCAATTATTTTTGCACAATACTCAATTTTTCCTTAATTTAATTTATTAAGTAATTCATCTTTTATTTTAATAAACACAAAAATTATTGGATTGCTAAATAACAGTTGAAATTTGCACTAGCAATTGACCTTGTCCCCCAATAGAATGATATCTTTGCGCGACCCGTGCAGCTGCAGTAACATTGCAATAACACAAAATCATCATCAAATTTTTGGCGCCATTACCGAGGACAATAATTTTCAATATTAGTAATATAATTAAGATTGTTGATTTAGCTTTTATTTTTTTTTTTGTTTTTAACATTGGTTCTGGCTTGTCGACTGTCATTTTAGGTACTTTTTCCTGTTTATGACCCGAGCTAGCACTGCCCATTTACTTGAATTAGATCAAGAAATAAATAGAACATTGAGGAGAAAGCGAAAGGAAGGAAGGGAAATAGTTTTGGCAAAAGCAGAAATAAATCTAGAAGATTCAAGCTTAGAATAAGAACTTGAAGCGAAGGAAAGAACTAAGCTAAGAACAGTGCAGGAATTTGTTAAGCCCACTCTCAATGGGGTTGATTCTAGGATACGAAGGCTGACGGTTTTTGAGAAAAACTTTGAAATAAAGCCAAATGTAATTCAAATGGTGTAGCAGGCTTGCTAGTTTGATGGGTTCCCGGGTGAAGATCCTAATGCACATCTTGAGAATTTTCTAGAGATATGTGACATATTCAAGATAAATAATGTCTTAGATGAAGCAATTAGGCTGAGGTTGTTCCCATTTTCACTTAGAGACATACTAAAGAAATGGCTGAAATCTTTTCCTTGAGGCACTTTTGCCACATGGGGTCAATTGGCAGAGAAATTCTTAAAAAAGTACTTTCCACCATCCAAGACCTCCAAGTTGAGGAATGATGTCTCATCCTTCCTTCAGCAAGATGGTGAGACCCTTTATGATGATTGGGAGAGGTTTAAAGATGTATTGGGAAGGTGTCCTCATTATGGGCTTACACTATGGCTTCAAATTCAAAATTTATACAAAGGATTGAACTATGCATGCAAGCAATCCATTAATACAACAGCTGGGGTACCATAAATAATAAGACACTTGAAGAAGCAAGGGATTTGATTAAAGATATGGCTCTTACCAATTATCAGTGGCAAGCTCCAAGGAAACATGAAAAATTGAGAGTCGCTGGTTCACATCAATTGGATCATGTGGTGGCTTTGACAGCGCAATTAGAAGCAATGAATAAGAAGATTAATTCTATAGCCTCAACTTCGGGGAAATCAATATTGTAATATCTCTAATTTTTGAAAATTCCTAATTTTTAGAAATTAAATAAAATAAATTAAAATTTAATTGGATAAATTAAATAAAAAATTTAAATGGATAATTGAATAATTTTAAGTGAAAAAGTGGAATATATATGTGATATATATGCAAAATATAAATAATATATACAAGTCAACAAAAAAGTCAATTTTTAAAGTCAATAGTCAAAGTCAAGGGGCATTTAGATAAATAAAGTTTGGAAATTAAAATTTATAACAATAATTCAAAAATATTTTATTTTTGTATGTAAGAGAAAAAATAGTTTTTTTATTAATTAAATAATTAATTTAAAATATAATATAATAATAATGTATATGGTTTAAAAGAAAGTGGAAAGAAAGAGAAAATTCATTTTTATTCTTCATCTTCTTCTTCCTCCTAGTGTGCGCTGAACCTCCATTATTGCCAAGACAAGGGATTTGCTTCTTTTATGCTTCATGAATTGAAGGATTTCAAGTGCTCAAGTTGAATTTTTAGGGATGTCCTCCATATTTAGTAAGCTTTTTAACTTTGTCCTTAGATTTCCTTAAAGATTTGAATATGTGTGATTTGGACTATTGAAATGTTATGTTTTAATTGTCTATTTGGGAATGAATGAAATTATTTTTAGTATTTAACAATGATTTTAAGGTTAGATTAAAGAAATGGTTGAATTTAAGTTGAGTTTGGAGAAAAGAGACAATTTAGGGTTATGTAACTTATGGATTTGTGAAATCATGGGTTTTAATTGTGCAATTTGATTCTAAATGTGTTGTTTTTATGCATGAACAAGGATTTTAAAGTCAAATATTAGATTTGGTTAAGTTTGAATAGAGTTTAAAAATAGAAGTGTTGATTTAGGATTTTTGAAAAGTGAATTTTCGAAGATGGTGAATTGTTTGATTTTAATAATTAAAGCAAGTTATTTAATGATATTAAGGATGAAAATGAGCTTGAATTAATAATTGGATTGTGTTGGAATGAAAAACCTTCAATGGTGAAGGTTATGTCATTTTAAGGTTTTGTACATAATGTGAGCGGGGATTTTTGCCCCCACTCCCGGTGGAATGGTTCTTACGACTTCGACACTATTTAGGCTCGGGGCCTTATAGAACACGGACCTAAGTCTAGCGAAAATGGAGTCGCCACCCGGACGGGTTGGGAAAAAGAAAGGGATGGATGACTCAATTCCTAAGGAATCCCCAACCCCCTAATGGGTTCGGAAAGTTGGGTACGTGTGGGGAAGGTGAGAAATGACTCAGTACCCCCCACAATGCCCGGTTCATTGGAACCGGCCTCCTTTACAGGTCTTAATATTATAAAATTCTTAAATATAACAACATTATCTATATTACACAAAATAATTAAAAGAAAGCATCAATATATTAAAATCAAAGCAAGGTCCATGCAAAACAAATAAATGGACATCCATCCGAAGATGGAAACATGTCCTTACATCACATGCCTAAATAGGACACCCACCGAAAGGTAGAAAAATGCCCTTTACATAAGTTCTAAGATAGAAAAGCAAATTAAATTACATGATATTTAACTAATGAGGTACCCACCAAGTGGAAACATACCTCTTACAACATTTAGAAACCTAAATAAATTGATAAAAGTAAATAATCATTCCTCATAAATAAATCATTCATTAAAAGTATTAATAGTATCAATGGAAAATAAACATCCATCCATGATAAATTAAATAAACCAAGTATACAACTTACATAAATTAAAGCATATAAAATAAATCAATGCATAATCAAGTATAGAATTGAATAAGGCAATCTAAGTTATACAATCAGGGCAGCAATCTCCTCTGGAGTCTTCTCGGCTTTCAGGATAGCTTCATTCTTCTCTTTTGGATCAGATTCTTTACTGGTTGGCAGGGTGAGTTCTTTCTTCACTTGCTCCACTAGCTCGACAACATCTGCAAAAATTTCAAAACCTAGGATTAACTTACCCATGAACATGATTGGCTCAGGCTTTCCTTGAAGTGGTCCCATATCTGGAGCTTTGACAAAAATCTCTTCAAGTGGTGGGAAGCTGATCTTCTCATTCTGCGCTTTTTTTTGTTATATATTTTTTGTATTTTTTGCTATTATTTGTTTTTGTGAAAAATAAATTAATTTAAGTAGATAGAATAATATGTACTTACCTGGTATTAACTTACCTAGGTCTGTGTTAGCATAATCGTTGCGTTGTTCCGGCTGGAGGGTGTATTTACAAAGCCCGACAATGGTACAATGTAATGCCTTCTCGGGTAAGGCGGATTATCCGAGGTTGCGGCTTTGAGCAGTTCATCTTACAATTTCCATCCGAGGAATATTAGATAGACCGGAGCGTAGTCCAGGCGCTTGTAGAGCAATGGTTGGATACAACCCACACTTTTCACTTGCCCATTGGAGAGATGACAATTGGTCCGGTCGATTTTACTGCCATTACCGGCCTTCGATATGATGGTGCTCCGGTTCCCCTGACCAATGATATCTTAACTTTTGAAGAAATTCAGGAATTAATTGGTATGGAACCATCATATAAAGGGCCTTTTAAGATAAAAATTGAGCCAATTCGTAGTTATTGGATAAACTACGAAGGACAGGTTGGTAGAGACACGGCCGAACAATATGCTCGAGGATTTTTATTATATCTGCTCGGGTTGATCATTGTAGGCAGCACTGAATCCTCCATTCACTTGTCAGTGTTGAGTGCCCTTTCTTATCTCATAATGGTACCATCTTCTGGCTGGGGTGAAGTTGGTCTCACGTGTCTTTACCATGGTCTTGATAAGCTTTGCCGAAAAAAAAAGTCTTTTGTCGGCTTGATGGTAGTTGTCGAGGTATTCTTTTCCTTCACCAATGTTACTTCCACTCCTTTCTTGCATGAATTTGATCTTTACTATCATTGTTGTAGGTATGGGCATATGAACATAACCTCGTGAGGGTACTCGATATTTCCCGAGAGAGAGTCGGATATCCGAGATTAAATTTCTAGTTGTCCGATCGTGTGGACGTTCCCAGCTCTCATCATGTGCATACTCACCGTTATGTGTTGAGCCGCTTAACTTGGGACCAGGTAAAATAACATTAGTATGCTTTTAATTTATGTGAAAGTTTTACTTACCTCATGTTATTTTGCAGGTGAATTTGGCCTGGTGGAGCCCAGAAGAGCAAGCAAACTTGTCTCCTTTGATGAGGGCTACACCATCTTTCCAAAATTCTTCGCCGAATTATTGCTGGCACAGTGTCTAGTGGCTGGTTTCTCGGGAAGAGAGTTTATGAATGGTTTCTCGGTCCAGAGCAGTGAAGGTTTTCGATGCAAATCCTAGAATATACTTTAAATATTATGTCAATGCTGGAGGATCCATGGTGGTCGGCCCGGTATGGTTATGATGCCGAGTCATTTCTCCATTTACCGGGTCCATTCTACGCCTATTTCATTCAAAGAAGACTCTTGAACTTTGATGTATCTCCTGTTGGTATGCGAGAGATTTCTGACGAAAATGAGGGTAGAGATGAAGAAGAACATCACGGCGCTGCAGGAGAGTCTGTTCCACATCTCGGGGTCAGTACTTCTCAGGTAAATGGCTGTGTCACCTGAGTGTGTCATCTTCTGTTTCTCCTCTGGTCTTCTTTAGTCTTTGAAGATGAGAGTGACACGGCCAGTGGCTTGGCCGTGTCTCCTGGGTGTGTCATCTTCTGTGTTTTTTTCTTTGGTTCTTCTTTGTTCTTTGCAGATGAGAGTGACACGGCCAGTGGCTTGGCCGTGTCTCCTGGGTGTGTTAACTTCTGTGTTTTTTTCTTTAGTTCTTCTTTATTCTTGGCTTAGGATGGGACACGGCCAAGCTTGTGGCCGTGTCATGTGACATGGCCAGTGACTTGGCCGTGTTGCCTGCCAGTGTCACCTACTGTTTCTTTTCTTTCTTTGCTTGGTCCTTCTTGACTTTACCCTTTAGTTGAGACAAGGCCAGTAGCTTGGCCGAGTCTCCTGCCCGTGTTATGTTCTGCCAAGATTTCATTTGAGGTGACACGGCCAAGCTTGATTTGGCTTGGCCATGTCTTGCTTGATTCATGCTCTTCTTTCCTTGTTTTGGTCTTCCAAAGGAATTTTTGCATTTTAACCACTTTTCCCTTGCAACTTTTTTCTTTCTTTGATTTTTCAATGATTGTTGCAGGCTGTTGGCTCATTTGATCATGAGGCTAGACCTTCCTTTACTGCCCCTTCGTTTGCTTGCTCTAGCCAGCCAGATATGCCATCTCATCCGCAGAGTATTGATTTGAATTACCTGGTACGTTCCTTATTTCATGGTAACTTATGCTATATGTATGGATTATTATGTATGTTCTTACCTTTTCCTCTTTGGCTCACAGTGGATGCTTGAAGAACAAAATAGGAAACTTCAAGAAGAGCTGGCGGCAAGTCGTCAGCAGGCTTCTCATTTTGAAGATTTATATCATCAATCTGAACAACATTTTCAAGACTTCCGATTTCAGGGGATGAGGGATCCCGGTGCTTCTTCATCAAGAGGCCCCCAAATTGATGACCATGAGATCCTTTCGTCTGCTTCTGATGAGGACCATGATGGATCAGAACCTCAAGGTAATAGGGATTTTGGTATTCCCGCTTCGGGTGATCCCGGGATGAGTAATTTGCCGGGTTTTGGTGCTCCAGCTTCGGGCGGACTCGGGACGAGTGATTTGCCCCCTCCTCCAACAGGCGATGACTTTTTTAAGACTTTATTTGATGACCTACCACCACCCTCTTAGTGATATGTAAATATTGTAGCAATTGTAAAATCTTGTATAATAATGAAAAAATATAATTTTCCTCTTTAATGTAACTCTTTTTTTTTTCCGTTACTGCACCACTTTTCCTCTCTTTTTTTCTTATATCACAGTACATAATCGTTTGCTAAACCAAATCAAAAGTGGAAAAGGAAATTGTGACCAATTCCTTTCCTTATGCCATATGGTCTTACCCTTTCCCATCACCTTTTCCTTTTCACTTTTGGAAATGGTTTGTTTCTTCTATATAAATCACCCTTCATGCCATATTTTAATACATAAACCAAAATTCTTTCTTTTTCAACGTGAAGACTCCCTTTAAAAATTTTAACTTTTTCTTCATTCATTCACCATGACAGAGCATCATTTAAAGAGAATAAAAATTCTATTTAAGAATATGGATGTCATTCATTGGAAGCAAATTTCATGGTCAAAACTTGATGTTTTAAAAGGTTTTCAAAATGTCAAATTGGACCCATCCTTCTTACATGTCGTAGCTTCCTTTTGGAATACGGATTCCAGGGTATTTAAAATTAATGGCTTTGAAATATGTCCCTTGATTGAAGAATTTGAGGCCATCCTTGGATATCCCAATAATCAACAAATGGCGTTACCCACATTGATTTCCAAGACTCAACATAAGATGCAGATGTTATTTCAAATTCCAAAATCCGAAGTTCTTCGGCTGATGAGAGGTGAAAAAATTCTACATGTTCCTTTGATTGAATTTTGTCTCTCTCATTTGGCCCTTACTAAGGCATGAGGACGCATGCTTTATCTTTGCTTGCTCAGTCAATTCTTGCTTGTTTCTTCTGACGGTGATATTGATCTATGAGTATTGGATATTATGGACCAAATGGAAGGAGGCTTGTCATCGGTACCTGTGATCTTAGCCGAGACCTTAGTTGGATTAGACTGATTTAAATCAGGATTGTCAAAGAGACTGACTGGGAGTCCATTGCTGCTTCAGGTAATTACCTAAACTGCCCTTTTGGGTTTTCAATTTAGGTTTTCTTTTTTCTTTTATTGCTCTAACTTTTTCCTAGTCCTCCCATGCGGGTTTTCGAAAATAGCGAGCTGTCCTAATTTTTGCGTAAGTTGCCCTTGCGGGTTTTCAACTTAGCAGACTCTTTTTTTTTAATTTAATTCTTTCTTCACAGATTTGGCTTCAGGAACATCTTTGTTTGCTTGATACTCCATCCATGGACTTTTCCAGATACCTGCCACGTCATCATTCTGCTAGGAAGCTACTCCATCCTGCTTCTTCATATGCTGACTGGGTTGACTGGATCCACTCACGCTTTGAAGTCAATATCCGTTGGTTGGTACCTTGGTGGAAGATTTCTTGTATCACCATGCGGACATACTTGATGTACGTTCCCCTTGCTGCTCTTCGTCAAGGTACATGCTATGATCCTCGCCAACTTGGCCGTTAGTATGGAGCTGAGCCTCGTGATCCTGACTTTGATCCCGACTTAGACATGCCTTGCTTGACTGAAGCCTACTTGGATCAGATGAGGCAAAGCTGGCCTGCACGTTACACTTATCGACTGCCATAGATTTTACATTTGTCAATTCAGAAAGTATATTGTTAGGATGAAAAAATAATTAAAGTAATAAAAGATGCTTCTTTTCCATTTATAATTTGTCATCATCTTTTGCTATTGTGTTTATTTATTTCATCCATATCTGGTCGAATACTTATAACAGCGCACATAGAACAATTTTAACATTAATTTTGTTTTATTAAATTGGGGAACAACCAAACATAAAGCCAGCATACACAAGATTACTCCTGTTGCCAATTAGCCCTTTCGGGTTTTCTAATTGACGATTTTCTCTCTTTTAGCCCTAATTGTTGCCTAGCCCGTCCTTTCGGATTTTCAGAACTAGCAGACTGCTCTAACTTTTACTTAGGCCGCCCTTTTTAGGTTTTCAACCTAGCGAGCTCTTTTTTCCTTTTTTTTCTATCATACATAAAACCTCTTCAACCTATCAATGTTTACTGGCTCACTAAATTCATTCCCGACCATGTCTGACAACTTTACCGCACCTTTGCTCATGACTTGTTTCATGACATATGGACCTTCCCAGCTAGGTCTGAACTTCCCTCTTGAATCAGATACATTAGGCTTACATTGTTTCAACACCAAATCCCCAACTTTGAATTTTCTGACCTTAACCCTTCTATTATAGGCCCGAGCTATCTTTTTTTGATACAGTTGGTGATGATATAGTGCCTTTAACCTTCTGTCTTCTAGTAGAGCTAACTGTGTATCTGCTTGCTACCCATTCCATTTCAGGCAGTTCAGCTTCTAAGACTACTCTTAACGACTTGATCTCAATTTCAATTGGAAATACTGCTTCCATCCCATAAACCAAAGAGAACGGTGTCATTCCAGTAGGTGTTCGCACACTTGTCCTATATCCCCATAAAGCAAAGGGAAGCATCTCTGACTAATCCCTGTAAGTCTTAGTCATCTTGGACATAATTTGCTTAATTGTCTTGTTTGTTGCTTCTACTGCACCATTAGCCTTTGGTCTATAAGGAGAGGATCGATGATGATGGATGTGGTACTTGGAGAATAAATCCTTAACTGCTCCTTGAAACTGTACCCCGTTGTCTGATATCACACTGTGCGGGACCCCATATTTGTAGATGAGGTTCTTTTCGATAAACCTAGCCATTTGACTTGCACCCAGCTTGTTGAAGGATTCGGCTTCGACCCATTTTGAAAAATAATCTACTGCTACAATGAATCGGTGACCGTTTGAAGCTGTAGGATGTATCTCTCCTATAATGTCGATACCCTAGGTGGCAAATGGCAAGGGTGAAGACATTGAATGCAGTTCTTCAGGAGGCATGTGATTCTAGTTACCATACATCTGACATTGTTGGCACTTCTTGACAAACTCAATACAGTCTCTCTCCATGGTCAACCAATAGTAACCTTGTCGAATGACCTTCTTAACTAGGGCCAAACCACTCATGTGCAGACCGCAACTTCCCGCATGTATTTCTGACATGATGCGCTCCACTTTGGGTGTATAAATCATTGTTCTCAGAATCATAAAGCAGGATGTCTTCAAACTTTTCTTCAACCAGGGCAGCAATCTCCTCCGGAGTCTTCTCGGCTTTCAGGATAGCTTCATTCTTCTCTTTTGGATCAGATTCTTTACTGGTTGGCAGGGTGAGTTCTTTCTTCACTTGCTCCACTAGCTCGGCAACATCTGCAAAAATTTTAAAACCTAGGATTAACTTACCCATGAACATGATTGGCTCAGGCTTTCCTTGAAGTGGTCCAATATCTGGAGCTTTGACAAAAATCTCTTCAAGTGGAGGGAAGCTCATCTTCTCATTCTTGTTTGGCTGGACATCATTGTCTTCATCATATCCCAATCCTTTCTTGGAAGTTTGAGTTCTAAAGTCTAGAAACTTTGTCAAACCGACCTTACCTTTTCCAAGACCAGCTCCGGGAAGGTAGTTCATGTTCTTCATCATATTCAAGACTTTGGAGTCCACTACTTTATCATCAGAAATTGCAGCTACTTAAAAACCATTGAGAGGCCTCTCCATCATTAGAGCATTAACAATCTCATTATCTTCAGCTTCAATGACCACCGTTTCATCTCCGTTGGGGAACTTGATCTTTCGATGAAGAGTGGAAGGAACTCCACCAAGAGGATGAAACCATGGCCGCCCCAAGAGCAATGGAAATGTAACTGGTATGTCAAAAACAATAAATTCAATAATAGATTCAATTGGACCAACCTTGATAGCCGCTTTGAAAGTCCCTTCGGCATGCTTCTTAGTGTTGTCATAAGCACGAATCGTTACCTCGGTCGGGCTTAGATCTCTTGTTGACATGGCTAGCTTTGGCAATAAGTGGAAAAACATTTATGGCGGACCCATCATCAACCATTACACATGGATTCCTCTTCCCCTTGACTTCTATTTTGATAAAGAGAGGGCGGACGTGGTCTCTCCCCTCCTCCGGTAAGTCCGCATCTGAAAAAGAAACTGCTCCCATATTAACTTCACTCTTTTCTTGAACCTCTTCACATTTCATTACTTCCCCAATTTTTATGAAGTTGATCAACTCCTCCGGTGTTGTGGAGGTAGAGATTGGCATGCTAGCTAAGTCTTTGGCCATAGTTTCTCGGTGCTTTTTAGAAGTAGCTAATAAGTCCCAAATGCTAACACTTGCTTGAGTTCTTTTCAATTGCTTGAGCATAGCATCATCTTCTTCTACTTCAACTTCCTTTCCCTTATTAGTTTCTACCTCCTTAGGTGGTGGCCTTGCATAAGGCTTACCATATCTAGTTTTCATTACTTCATCTTCTTCGGGCTCGGACCAAGTCCACTCCTCCTTCTTGGATACAATATCATCATCTCTATCACTTGAATCCCAAAACCCATTGACAACAAAATTTGTTACTTCTCCACCCCTCTTGTTTAATTTCACCAAATACCTCTTCTTCTTTGGTTGCTTCTCCACCCACATCTTGAAAAGAAGACATGACAAATCCTCATGCAAACCTCCTCCAATCATGAAGGTTGTCGGTGGTGGTACCCTATTGAATTTTGGTAATGGGTTGTCTTTGGTGTTTGGCTTATTGGGCTCGGGTAGCTTCCCATTATCAATTAGATTTTGGATCTCATGTCGCAACCTCACACATCTATCCGTGTCATGCCCTTGCATTTGGTGAAATTGACAAAATGTTGTAGTGTCAAAATTAGGTGGGAGAGGGTTAGGCAAAGGACGAGGATTTAAGGGTTGTAGCAATCCCTTTCTTTGAAGCTTATTGAGAACCCAAGACATCAATTTTCCCAATTCTAAAAATTGTCTCCTCGTTCCTTGGTTAGTAGCATTAACACCGACGACCTTTTGCATGCTTTGGCTACCAGATTCATAGCTCCCTTTCTCGTTCCTTTTTGTTGCAAAACGGCTCTTCTCCCTTTCCCATTCTTCAATTTGCAAACCAGTTTGGAGAAGGTCTTTGAAATCACGAATGAGTGTATGAGACATCCTCTCACGAAGATTAGGCAACACCCCTCTCACAATCAAACTTATTTGATCAGATTCATCGGGCCTCTTCTTGAGTAAAGCAGCCTTGTTTCTCCATCTCTTGACATAATCTACAAAATTCTCATTTGGCCTTTGCCTAATGGACTCCACTTCCATTAAGGTAACTTCCAACTCAACATTATATCCATATTATTGGATGAAGGCTTTGTAAAGTAGATCCCAACTCTTTTGTGTTCCATCATCTAAGGTATTGAACCAGTTTTGGACAATGGGGTCCAATGAGAGCATAAAGTACCTGAGGGTTTGGGCTTTAGTAGCTTGGGCAGACTGCATGGCAGTGATATAATTCTTCACATGGAGATGAGGATTTTCGGTACCATTGTACTTTGCAAAGGATGGCATCTTGAACTTGTATGGGACTTCCTCATCTTGTTCAAATAGTTTGTCGATCTCGGACTTCTCTTCGGTTTTCAACTTCTTCTCAAATTTCTTTTCTAAATCAGCAATCATCTTTTCAACATCTGATGTCTCGGTCTTTTCAATAGTTGCCTTCTCAACAACCTTCGGTTCTTTCTTCTTCTCTTAAACATCTTGGTAGTATTTAGCCCAATCATCATCATCATCAATGATCACCTTTTCATCATCAAAAACCAATTCACCAACTTTAGTCTTCCCTTTGTCCCTTGGCTTCTTAGTGCTAGCAGATGCCTCAGCATGATTCTCTAAGATTGTAGTCAATTGGTTCTTCATGGTCTCAGCTAGGGCCTCTTTTATTTCTTCCATCTTGGCGTTGAGGGCCTCATCTACCATCCTTTCAATTTTTTTGGGCTCCATTGTTTTTGGCAAGTAAGTGATTGAGTCATTGCTAGATACTTCGTCTCCGGCATAGGTCGGATTGTTGTAAGCTTTAGAACTATCGTAATCTAGGGCTGTGAGCCAGAGAGGATCAATGACATGAGATGTGAATGTATGCATGTATGCACAAATAATCAACAAAGAAAGATAATTAGGACGTTGCTTCCAACCATATAACATCCACACACGAATGGCGAGTCTCTTTTCCTAGGTATGTGGTTAACAAAATACCAACATGGGGCATCTTGCTTTCGAATGATTCCCTCGGATGTTTCAACCAATAGTTATATTTTTGAAAATGAAAATCAATCCATGATAATTCCCATTAATTAGGTTTTAATCCATGCTATGTTGGATTAAAACTAAATTGATAGGTTTATTATAGATAGATTTCTCACTTGAAAAAGGTAACTAATGATTCATGCCAAAAAAACAAGCCCATGGTTAATTTATTCTTAGTGTAAACTAAGCCCACAATTGATTTTTAGTATTTCATAATTGACCTAAATATTTTTACAAGCTCTTTGTAAGAAAAGGTTGGGTGAAAATAGTTTTGTTTCTAATCCCATTGTAAAAGATTTTAGAAAAAATGGATTTTGGGCTTAGTATTTGAGCCATGGGCCAAAGAATTTGATTTGTTTTTAGAAAATCTTATGTCCAAAGACCATCTTACAAAATTTTGAAAATAGTTTTGGTCTTTTGGATTTTCTAAAGAAAAATTTATTTTGAGCTTACAATGTACTTAGGTCATATTAGAAAAAGAACAAACCAAATAAGCCATGATTTAAGCTAAGATAAATTAACCATAGTCAAACAACATGCATTTGGGGTAAAACCTAAGGAAGGTAACTAGGCCAATTACATGAGCTTTAGTCTTTGGGTAAAAAGGCTTAGGCTCCCATAGCAAGTATATACCAAATGGTACGAGGCTATGAGTGGTTATGCCATGCTCGATCTCCATACCTTGAGTGAAAGTACGGTATCCCTTACATAACATAACACGGGTAACACGGGCGTCCTAACTTATGCACACGATGCAATCTAATATGATGCAATGGATAATATTATTATAAGAAAGAATAGAATAATAAAAAGACCAACGGAATCAACTTCTCTTATCCCCAGTGGAGTAGCCACTGTGAGCGGGGATTTTTGCCCCCACTCCCTGTGGAATTGTTCTTGCTACTTCAGCACTGTGTAGGCTCGGAGCCTTAGAGAATACGGACCTAAGTTCGGAGAAAATGGAGTCGCCACCCGGACGGGCTGGGAAAAAGAAAGGGGTGGATGACTCAATTCCTAAGGAATCCCCAACCCCCTAATGGGTTCGGAAAGTTGGGTACATGTGGGGAAGGTGAGAAATGGCCCAGCACCCCCCACAACTCCCGGTTCATTGGAACCGGCCTCCTTTACAGGTCTTAATATTAAAAAATTCTTAAATATAACAACATTATCCATATTACACAAAATAATTAAAAGAAAGCATCAATATATTAAAATCAAAGCAAGGTCCATGCAAAATAAATAAATGGACATCCATCCGAAGATGGAAACATGTCCTTACATCACATGCCTAAATAGGACACCCACCGAAAGGTAGAAACATGCCCTTTACATAAGTTCTAAGATAGAAAAGCAAATTAAATTACATGATATTTAACTAATGAGGTACCCACCAAGTGGAAACATACCTCTTACAACATTTAAAAACCTAAATAAATTGATAAAAGTAAATAACCATTCCTCATAAATAAATCATTCATTAAAAGTATTAAGTATCAATGCAAAATAAACATCCATCCATGATAAATTAAATAAACCAAGTATTCAACTTAAATAAATTAAAGCATATAAAATAATCAATGCATAATCAAGTATAGAATTGAATAAGGCAATCTAAGTTATAGCTACTGTTTCTATTTGGGATCCTTTATTTTATGTGTTTAGGATTTTGGATTTTTATGAATTTAAGCTACTGTGACTTTTTAAAGAATTAAAATAAATTAAGGATTTTATGTTTTAAAAGGTTGGTAAGACACTTTGATTAAACAAATTAAGGCTTGAATGGTGAAATTATGGAACTAGGGTTTTGGACACTTTAAAATACTTTTGATTTGTGGTTTTAAATGATGGTTTCAAGCTTACTGTGTAAAATTAAAATATTTGTGTTTATATGGTTTTTAAAGTTTTAAAGGATTAGGGTTCATAAAAAATTAGGGTTTAAGGTTTTAAAGGGGTTAGGGTTTACTATTTTGAGTTTTGGAGTTTAATTAGTGTTTAGTGATTTTTGAATTAGGGTTTCGGGTAATGAGTTAATTTTTAGAGTTTGAAAATCAATTTGATACTTTTATGAGGTTTTATGAAAATAAACAAATGATTTAAAATGTACATAAATAGAAAAGATATTTGTTAAGGTTTGTTGAAAGAAATAGAACCAAGTTTAAAGTTTTGAAAGAAATAGAATGAAATTTTGGATTTGTTAAAAAACATGTTCAATTAGGGTTTTAAGATTTTGAAGAAGTAAAAAATAACAATTTTAAGCCTTTTTGGAAAATAAAGCAATGGATTAGTGTTTTTAACTTTAGAAAAACTAAATTAAAGTTCTAAGGTTTTTTATTTAAAAAACACAATTTCATAGTTTATGCTACTGTGAAAAATAAAATAAAAAGAATTTAATACATACCTCCTTTTGTTGATTCCTCCAAAAATAATTCTTCTTGGATGAATAAAAACAAAGGCAGTTGCTACCTTTGATCGTTTGTTAAAGCTTTGATTGTTGCTCTCAAAAGTCAAATTGTTTTGCTGCCTTTCCTTCACAGATTCGGTTTGCAATTCTCCCCAATTCTCCTCCTAATTTTTGATTCCCTTTTCACTCTCTCTGCCTCCTTATTTATAGAAGTTTTTTCATTGGTTTTTTCTAGTTACACACGGCATACATATTCAATAAGAAAAGGAAACCGAAACCTACTTGTATTAGGTTTCGAAAAATTTGCGTTGGAAAATTTCGCTGGCAAAAAAATCTACTGCAGTTGGCTGCGGCAGGGGGCGGGGAATGGGCCTGCGGGCGAAATGGCTTTGGCCTTTTCGCCCGTAGGAAACTCCTGCAGGCGAAATGGCCCACAGCCAAGCCCGCGTTGGTGGTTTTCGGTGACGATTTTTTCGTCGCCAATTTTTCCGTAGCTGATTTATATTTATATTTATATTTATATTTTTTATTAATAAAAATTAGATAAAAAAGTAAAAATTATTTAATTAAGATAACAAAAATTATTTTGGACCAATTAAAATATATTAGACAATATAAAAATTATTTTGGACTAAATAAAATATTTTGGACCGGACTGGGTAAAAAATTAAAGGTCTACACATAAGCATGTGTTTAATTAATGTAAATGGTTTAAACATGTTAAAATGTGTTTTGAATGATATTAATGAACTCAAAACACTAATTTAAATGGGTTAACATGTATTTGCTAAGTTAAAGTAAGGTAAGGCTTAATTTTGGAAAATTTGCAGGAGTGTTGTTTAATTATGGTCTAAGCTTTGAAATGTCTTAGAATGTGATATTAAATGATTATTTATGATCATATTTGGTATAGGCATTGAGAGAAAGAAGTTTGACTAACCCAAATGTTGAAGGGTAAATTGGAAGAGAAGTTGGATGTTGTTTCTGAGCTTGCATTTGAGAGCTTTTAGAGGTAAGTATAAACTTTGGATAAATTGGTTATGTTTGTATTACATTGGGCTTAACACATTTTGGATTGAAAAATATGTTAAGCTACTTGATACATTGAGCATGCATGAACAATGTGCTATGATGTGTGTAATGTTATGTATGCATTATATGCATTGTAACTCTCTTACACCCTATATACGTGTAATGCATACATCTGGTATATGTAAAATATGCATATAAAGTATAAGAATGCCATAACACAGTTTAAAAAAATTTTCACCTTTCCAATTTAATTCCTAAAATCACTTTGAAATATAATTTAAATAGAAATAAGATATTCTTTATTAACTATAGGTTTCAAAATAAATATTTTATATGAAAATCTCTAGAAAAAATTTGCTAGAGTTTTGTCTATACTTTGGACAGTCCCAAAATTCTATAAAACACAACCTGCAAAAGAAACACTCCCAATACAAAATATATCACACCTTTCACCCCAAATTCTCAATTTCTCCACCTTTCTCAAAACATTTATACATATACATATATATATATATATCAAAATACATGTAAAACTCCACATTAAATAAATTATCCAAATATCCTTTGTAATTTACAATTTATACTCCAAAAACATAAATGTAAAATATATCATAACAAATTGTATTGTGATATAATATATGTACATGATGGCAAATTGGCTCTGATCTTGACGTAGCAAAATCAACTCAACAAGCAATCTCAATCTAGACCTAACCAGGTCTAGAAAACTCTTCGGCTCTACCGGATAAACCATGTCACTGCGCGATGAGTTACAATCGCGCTAAGCTAATAGCCTAGCAGTATAAACTTTGATAATAACAAAACTTTAATATAATGACGATGCACAATGCTTTAGATGATGTATCACAATGAGGTAGTAAATTTTATTTTAAAACATAATCTTTAATGATTTAATAAATAACATAAACACAAACACAAGCATGGACCCAAATGATCTAATATGCCATTCAAATCCCGAAGTTACTATTTTGGTCCAAATTGATACCAGGTGTCTAGCCCCGAAGGCAAATCAAAGTAATGCTCAAAAGCTAGCCCCGAAGGCAAATCATATCACAGTGACACCAAGCATCTATCCCCGAAGACAAATTAAGGTAATGCTCATAAGCTAGCCCCAAAGGCAAATAGTGAGGATAACCTCTTAGGTATGCCGCCAAACATAAAACTCTGGAATTTAAATAACATATTAAGCATATAATTATTTCATATTTTTCATCAGCAATTTCTTTCTCATTTACCCATAATCAACTAGGCTAATTGCCTCTTTTCTCATTATCAATTAGGCACATTGCCTCATTTTATCATTTTCATCATAATGCATTATTGTCATTTCATTTTTTTTTCATTCATATCAATGTCAATTCATCATATCTAATTATGTTTTATCAATTCATCACAATGCATCACATTTCACATTAAAAACACATTACCTAAATATTTTGGGTTATTTTCAAATATTTCATATAAATCACTTTGTATGCAATTTAGCTATTAACAATGGCTTTTCACAATGAATATAATGCATATATAACAAATCACATGTCATAGCACCATGTTCATGAATGTTCAATGTATCAAGTAGCTTAACACATTTTCCATCCAAAATGTGTTAGCCCAATTTATTGCCAACATATCTAATTTACCAAAAGTTTGTACTTACCTCAATAAGCTCTCAAATGCAAGCTAAAAATCTCTTATCAATCTTCACTTTCAAATTTCCCTTCAACACTAAGGTTGGGCCATCTGCTATTTCTTAATGCCTAAACAAAATGTGATCAAATATAATAATTTAATATCACATTTTAAGGCATTTCCAACACTAAACCTTAATTAAACATCACTTCTACAAATATTCAAAAATTATCCCTAACCTTACTTTAACATTGGAAATCCATATTAATCATTTTAATTTAGTGTTTTAACTTTATTTATATCATTAAAAATATATTTTAACATGCTTAACCAAATTGCATTAATCAACTCATGCTTTTCAATAAAACCCTAAAATGCCATAACCTTCACCAATGAAGGTTCTTCATTCCAATTCAATCCAATTATTAATCCAAGCTTATTTCCATCACTTATATTATTAAAGAACATGATTTAAGCATTAAAATCAAACAATCAACTATTCTTTGAAAATTTCCTTTCCAAAATCCTAAATTCAATACTACTTTATCCAAACTGTAACCAAACTTAGCCAAATCCACCATTTAACTTTAAAATCCTTGTTTATGCATCAAAACAACACATTTGGAACCAAATTGCACAATTAAAATACAAGATTTCAAAAGTCCACATGTTCCATAACCCTAAATTCTCTCCCTTTAACCAACTCAACTCAAACTTAACCATTTCTTCAATTCAACTTGAAAATCATTAACAATTCATCAAAATAGCATCTTACATACCCTTACAAGCAATTAAATGACAAATACCCAAAAATTAAAACTTCACACATTTGCAATTTCTCATAAAGCTTAGAAATTTGGTAAGAAAGATTACCAATTAGAGAAAAATCACTCATAACTTCACTTGAATCCTTGAAATCTCTCCAATTTTTAATGCTTGGAAGAAGAAGAAATCTTTGCTCCCTTGACTATGGAGGTCACACATAAAAAAGAAGAAGAAAGAAAGAAGAGCTTTTTGTTTTTAGAATTGACTTTTTCTTTCTTTCATTTAATAGCCATATATATATATTACTTTAATTTATTATTTAATTATTTAATAATTCTAATTTCATTCTTTCATTCAATATACTTTTTTTTATTTAATTTATAAATTTTATTATTATTAATTATTTAATTATTATTTAATAAATATCTAACTTTCCAACATTTTTCACTATCGAAAATTATTTTTATTTTTGTTTTATTTTAAAACTTTAATTTTCTATCTTCCACTTAAAAATATTTTTTTTAATATTTAATAAATTTGTAAAATTTTCCATCACCTTCCACTTTCTATTTTATTATTATTTTAATTAATTAATTAATTATTTATTTAAAAAATATCAATATTCCTCTTCCATTCAAAAAGATTTATTTTTAAATTATTTAAATATTTTTAATTTTTTAAAGTATATTTATAATTATACCACTTGACTTTTGACTTTTGACTTTAAAAGTTGACTTTTTATATATTATGTATATTTTATACATATTTCACATATACACTTCATTTTCTCACTTCTAAACCTTTCATTTTCAATTTAAATTATTTATTTAATTTATCCAATTTAATTTTTAATTTATTTTATTTAATTTATAAAATAAATAAAATAAATTTGGGATGTTACAATTCTCTCTCCCTTAAATAATTTCATCTTCGAAATTATTTAGTACTGTAGAAAATCATCCAAGTCAAAACACAATCTTAAAATCTCATTTGAGATTAATCATCTCATCAAATCATAATTTCATCAAATTACATAATTTCTACTCTCCCCCTTAGGGTCATTCTCAACTACCTTTTCACAATTTCGTAACTCATTATTATACTTTCTATTTAATCAAATAATCACAATAGATTATCATATTATTAATCGAATTGCCATTCGACAAACTTAGTTCACCTCTTTAGTATACATGCATCACACATATGTTGCATTCTAGATATATTATCACTTCATTATCTTAAAAATATATGCTCATAACCTTAAATATAGAGATTAATAACTTATACCCTAACTCTGCCTATTCAATCATCACATTCATTTCCAAAATTGTATCTCTGTTTAATTACCTCCTTTACTTCTATTACAAATAATTATTTGTAAAAGCCACAAATGATAACAATTTGCAATTCCGAATTAACAAGTCTTAACACAATAATTTTACACTCACTCTAATCTTTCTCTTTAGACAATTATCCTGTATTAATTCAATATCATCAATATATAACAATAAAATCTTATTTTCTTTACTAAGATTCATTCCCACAGGTTATTCATCAACCCAACACATACATACATTCCAATCATTATATAATCAACATCTTTCTCTTATAATCATTTACAACTAATATATCTTAACTTCTTTCATTACCATATACATATCAGAACATTACATCATATACATTATCACATATCTCTCATATTTATAATACAATTATATACATTTTGACTCTTAACAATTACTTGTAAACTTACCACATTCCATATTATTTGATCTAACTATCACCATATGACCATCACAAGAATATTATATTTTAATCAACATTTAGCATATTTAAATTCATCATTCTATTTCAATTTATGACCTAACTCTTTTAGGTTAAACTTGTTCTTATATCTTAATTCTCTTTGGATTTATCATCACAAATAATACTCATTTCAACTTATTGAAGCTAATGATTGTATACAGTCAATATACATTTTTCAAAATTTTTTATACAATTTCCACATAATTCTCATGACCAGCTCCTACCTTATTCATTTTTCCTAGTGTCATTCACTTTAAACGTCATTTTCCTCAACTTATTTATATTATACCATTTCCAAACACATTCAATATAATTCTTAATCACGTTTCATAATTCCTCTAATCTATCATCTTCTTACATTAATTATAGTTACCATATTTACATAATCACTTATAGCTCCTGATATTTTTCACAATTCTCTTATGTTTCCACATTGTCTATAGTCATAAATAAATTTCATAAATAAGGTTATGAGTTCCAACTATACAACTCGAAATCTTACTTGTATCACATGAAGCAAAACTATCAATCTCACCAATTGTATTTCACAATCGTGTCATCTCAAGCCCACGCCTATGGGGTAGAAATAAACACTACCTGCACTATATCTTTTTCTCAAGCAGCTCTTATTTCGCTGCTAGGTCTATAACTCAGTGGTCACACACTTGTTCTTCTTTAGCCTAAACACATGGTCTAACAACATTATCATCAACAACTCATATATATATACATATCCATTCACATACCAATTCTATACAATTAAACAAAACTCCATTTTCACTCTTAGAATCCATTTACCAATAATTATGCCAAAATAAATAAATTCAAAGTTTAAACTTTCATAACAAACCAACTAGCTTATATCAATGTACTTACAATAAATTCCATTCAATAGCACTTATCCTTAATTAGATTATGCACTAACCTTTTTTTTAAACATTGATCATTCGATCATAATTTCTATTTACTTACTCTAGTATTATTTTTTTCCTCTTTGCAAACTCATGAATATACATACTTTTACAATACAGATTAACAATCAGTACCATACTGGACTCCACTAATTAAACACTAATTTTCACTTTCTGCATAATTAACTAACAAATTACTATCACCATTTATCATCATTACTAGCCACATAATCTTTTACTCCTCCCCTTATAAATATTCTCAAGCATTTTTATAATGTACCTTATAAAGATCAATAATAAATATTAACTCTTCACTTATCTATATCCAAAGTATATATAGTTCCTACTTCTCCAAATATACAATTAATTTCCAAATCCATACTTCCAATCATTAATCAATTATAAGTCATTACCAATCATTAAGTATTTAAATAACATTAAATTAACCATTTATATGGTACAAATCAATTCAAAATTTCATTCAAAAACTCAGCCATGTCAATATAATATCGCACCGATACATTTCAAATTATTTCAACCATTAGCTTTGAAATTCTTTGATAATCTAATATCAATTACAAATACTCCCATAATTTACTCCATATTCTTTTTAATTTATTTCATCCACTTAAATCAACTAGATCATATTTTGATTAGTCAATCAACTACTATTCATAAAATAAATTAAAAAGTCATTTATTATATAGTCATCTTATATCCATTATTAAATCTTTACATCCACCTTAAATATTTCAAAAACACATTTATTACTCTTTCCCATAATATTCATTTCCGCATAACACATCAATGAACACATCTCAATAATGCAACCGAATATGGATTGTATACATAACCTTAACTCACTTTAACTTAGTAATATGTTTATATAGATTTATATTTTAATTGCTCACTATTAGGAAAAACATTTAAATTCTTACTTAATCATAGTCTATCTTAACTTAACCAATGCCATGCATCATATTAATAATTCCTTAATATACATTCAAAATATACAATTCACTGTCATATACCAATTCTCTCTTTAATTTTAATTATGAACTCTTTGTTCTAATTTTTTAAAAACTCCATATTCTTTCTTCATATCTCTACCTGTCCATATATAAATTTTCATAATTTTTTTCATTTATTTGTCACATGAAATTATTTTATTACTCACTTATACAAATTCGCTTGACTTTCTCGCTTTCATGTCAATCTCAATTTTAAAGTTTTAATTCCTTACCAATTCTTTATAACATATTATAAACTTTTAACAATGTGCACTTGACACATATATGAACTTATATTTAAAAGTTTAGATTTTTTCCAAGCAGGTTTACTATATTTAAAAATTAAATCTTCCAAAACTCACGAATATGTCTCTTTAATAATTCCTCGGGTAGCACCTGATTATCCATTTTTTCAGGTATCAAACCTTAATAAACATTTATGAAATTTCAATCATATGTTCTAAGAATACATAAGATATTGTGTGTAAATTTTCAGATATTTTAGGGTTTGTTTGCTATGGTTTTTAAATATGTTTCTCAATTTCTACAAATTCTGAGTTGCTGAACTGGTCTAACAATATGTGTTCTTCTATTTTTTTTAATTAGTAATTCATCTGTAAAAATTATGAAATTTTATACATTGGATTCTAACATATAGAAAAACTTTCCATTCAATTTTCAAGCTCATCCAACATTCCTAGATTTGTCCAACAAGTCAGACAATATCACTCTATAGCATACATATAGAATTTTCTACAACTATCGTGCTCATCTCTTAAACTTTTTATTTCATATCTTAAATAATTTCCTAGGTTATTTTTCTTAATTTCACTTATTCATCGATTGAATCAGTCTATATCTTAATTTCAAATAAGGATTCCAAAAATTCTTTATCTATAATGTAACACTCTTATACCCTATATACGTATAATATATATTTTCAGCATATGTAAAATACACATATACGGTACAAAAATGTCACAGACCGGTTTAATAAAAATTTTCATATTTCTGATTTAAAATTTTAATACAAAATATATAAAATTAAATAGTATATAAATATTGTTTACTTATTATAGGAACCCAAAATAAATATTTTATATAAAAATCTCTGGAAAAAATTCGCTAGAGTTTTATCTATAATTTGGACATTCCAAAATTTTTCAATTACACAACCTGCAAAAAGAACACTTCCAATAAACAATAAACCACATCTTCACCTTAACTTCTAAATTTTTCCACAATTTTCTCAAAACATTTATATATATAGATATATATATATAATTTAGAACATATTTAAACCCTCATTTCAAATAACTTAACCTAAACATTCTTTATAGTTTACAATACATAAAATCCAAAAATATGATATAATATGCATAATACACAAAATATACAATAACATAAAATATATACATGCTGCTGATAGTGTTTCTAATCTTGATATCAACTCTACAAGCACAACAACAAGTCTAGACCCGACTTGGTCTAGAAGAACTCTCCGGCTCAGCCGAATCTACCCTGTCACCTGAACGATGTAAATAATCACGCTAAGCCAAAAGCCTAGTAATACAAACTTGATAATAATAAAACTCAAATGCAATGCCAATGCATAATGCATATGGATATCACATCATTCCATTTTCTCATACTTTTTAAATATTTCACAATCCACAATTCACATAAAAACAAACACAAGCATGGGCCCAATGATAACTAATATGCTATTCAAATTCCAGAGCTACTGTTTTGGCCTATAATGACACCATGTGTCTAGCCCGTAGGTAAAATATCAATGTAATAGTCTAACTAGTTTTAAGCTTACGACCCAGTTATTTCACTCAGCCCAGCTTTAAGGACTTTTTTTATGAGGTTTACGACCTGGTCAATTCACCTCAAAAATATTTTCATAGTGATGCCCAGCGTCTAGCACGTAGGCAAATCATAGGCATGCTGCCAAACACAGAACTCTGAAAATTGAATAAAATACTAGGCACACAATTTATTTATATTTCTCATTTATATCGATATCAATTCATTTCATTATGTTTCCACATATCTCATTACATTATACCACATTTTTGCATTTACAATGCATTACCCAATTACTTTGGGTATTTTTCACATAATTCACATATTAATCACATTTAATGTAATCTAGCCAATACCAATGGCTTTTTAACAATGCACTTAACACATATATAACATTACAAAAGTCATAGCACACTATTCATACATAACCAATGTATCAAGTAGCTTAACACATTTTCCAACCAAAATGTGTTAAGCCCAAATGTCATGCAAAAATAACCAATATACTCAAAGTTTGTACTTACCTCAAATAGCAACCAAAATAAGCTTAAAACAACCTCCAATCCTATCCTTCCAACTTGCCCTTCACCACTTGGATGAAGAAAATCAACCTCCCTCAATGCCTAAACCAAATGTGATAGCAAATAATCATTTAGTATCACATTTATGGGCATTTCCAATATTAAACCATAATTAAACCCCATCGAAGCAAAAATCCAAAATTTAAGGCTAACCTCACTTTAACTTTGGATTCTCATACTAGGCCATTCATTTTAATATATTAATTTTATTTATATTAGTAAAAAAATATTTTAATACATTTAAACCATTTACATTACAAAAACACACTCTTAAACATAAAACCCTAAAATGGCATAACCTTCCCCCATTGATGGTTTTCCATTCCAACACAACCCATTAATCATTTTAAGTTTATACTCATCACTTATATCACAAAAAAAAAAGATTAAACTAATAAAATTATACAATTCAACAGCTTTGGAAAAATCATTTTCCAAAACACTAAATCATACTTCCATTCTCAAACTCACACCAAACACAACCAAATCCAATATTTGACTTAAAAATACTTGTTTAAACACCAAAACAACTCATTTAGAATCAATTTGCACAATTAAAAACCATATCCATAACCCTAAATTCTTTCTCTTCACCATTCTTTATCCAAATTCAACCATTTATTCAATCCAACCTTAAAATCATTAATAACTATCCAAAATAACTTCATACACACCAATTCCAACAATTACAACATACTACTTCAAAAATCCAAAACTCACATATTCAAAATTTCTATGAAAATCCAAAGAAAAAGCTAATGAACTTACTTTTTCAAGTGAAAATCTCTAAAAATCCTTTTTGAACCTTTGAAATCCTTCAATTCTTGGAAACTTGGAAGATCAAAATCCTTAGTCTTGAACATCCATGGTGGCTGGCCATGAGAGAAGAAGAAGAAGAAGTTTAAAAATAAATTTTCTCTTTCCTTTCATCTTTTAATTATAACTATATATATATTTTTTATAATAAATTAATAATTAATTACTTAATTATTTATTAATGAAATTAAAAGACTAAAAATCCATCATCCATTCAAAAATAATTTATTTTTGAATTATTTTATTAATTTTTAATTTCTAAAATTTATTTACAAAAATACCATTGGACTTTGACTTTTCTTTTAAAAAGTATTGACTTTTATATGTTATGTATATTTTTACATATGTATCACATATATATTCCACTTTTTCATTTAAAAATCCCTTCATTTTTCGTTTAAAACCATTAATTTAATTTATCCAATTTAATTAAAATATATTTTATCAAATTTTCAAAAATTAGAAATTTTCAAAAAATTTGAGATATTACAATTCTCTCCCTCTAAAACAAAATTTGTCCTCGAAATTACCTGCTCTAAAGTTTGGAACAATTGGGAAAACTGACTCTGCATCATCTGCTCACTCTCCCATGTCGCCTCCTTAGTGACATGATTCCTCCAAAGGACTTCCATATATGGCACCCTCTTATTCCTCAATTCTTTAACCTCTAGTGCTAAAATCGCCACTGGTTCTTCCTCATAAGTCAGATCTGGACTCACCTCAATAGACTCTACTGATGGGATATGAGATGGGTTAGACCTTTATCTCCAAAGAATCGATACATGGAAGACATTATGAATTCGATCCAACTCAAGTGGCAGAGCTAGTCTATAAGCCACTGGACCAACTCTCTCCAACACCTCATATGGTCCTATGAAATAAGGATTCAACTTCCCTTTGTGACCGAACCTCAGAATCTTCTTCCATGGGACACCTTCATAAATACTTTATCTCCCATACTGAACTCTATGTCTCTTCTCTTCAAATTTGAATAAGATTTCTGTCGGTCTAAAGCTGCTTTCAAACGACCCCGAATCACCTTCACTTTCTCTTATGTTTCCTTAATCAAACCGGGACTGACCAGTTTACCTTCTCCAACCTCATCCCACTACAAAGGTATCCTACATCTCCTGCCATATAAGGCCTCATAAGGAGCCATCCCAGTACTGGACTGATGACTGTTGTTATAAGCAAACTCAATTAATGGCAAAAATCTGTCCCAATTCCTGGTAAATCAATGATACAACTCCTCAACATATCCTCTAGAATCTGTATCACTCTCTCTGACTACCCATCTGTCTGAGGATGGAAAGCAGTACTAAAATATAAATGAGAACCCAAAGCATCATGCAAACTCTTCCAAAACCTCAAAGTAAACTGGGAATCTCGATCAGACACCAACGAAACTGGGACTCCATGCAACCTCATTATCTCACTGATATATATAGCTTAGCCAACATCTCAAAAGAATAATCCATCTGAACTGGAAGAAAATGAGCTGTCTTCGTCATCCGATCAACTACCACTCAGATTGCATCATGCTTCTTCTAGGTCAAAGGCAGTCCAGTCACAAAATCCATTGTCGCTCGCTCCCATTTCCACTCCGGCACTGATAAAGGTTGGAGCAACCCTGAAGGAACCTGGTGCTTAGCCTTCACTCTCTGGCAAGTGAGACATCTGGATACAAACTCTACTATGTCCCTCTTCATACCTAACCACCAATAATGTCGCTTCAAGTCCTGATACATCTTGGTACTCCCAGGGTACATAGCATAAAGTGACTGATGTGCTTCCTCTAATATCATCCTTTTCAATTCTGCATCATTAGGAATACACAATCTATCTTTGTACCATAGACTAACATCATCCCTCACAAAAAAGTCTCGACTCTCCCCCTTCTGACAAACCAACATAATTTTCTGAATTCTCTCATCTGCCAACTGAGCCTCCCTAATATGATCCAAAAAGACTGGCCTCAACTGCAACTGAGACATCAAAGCACCATCATCACAAGACTCAAATCTAGCATGCAACGCTCTCAACTCAGCAAGCAATGAGAGTGAGTAAGCAGTCAAACCTACCAAAGACTTTTAACTCAAGGCATCAGCAACAACATTTTCCCTACCAGGATGATAATCAATCAAATAGTAGTAGTCTTTAATCAACTCTAACCATCGTCTCTGTCGAAGATTCAACTATCTCTGAAAATAAAACAATTTTCCCCATACAAGTAATGCCGCCAAATCTTTAAGGCAAAAACTGTGGCTGCAAGCTCCAAATCATGAGTCAGGTAATTTAGCTCATGTGGCTTCAAGTCGAGAGGCATGAGCTATGGCTCTACCCTCCTGCATCAGAACACAACCTAAACCACTATGTGAAGAATCATTGTATATCATATATGGTTTACCTTCCATAGGCAGGGTAAGGACAGGAGCCTGAGTCAACATCTCCCTTAGCTGCTCAAAACTCACCTAACACCAATCTGTCCACACAAATCTAACTCCTTTCCTAAGCAATCTGGTGAGTGGTGTAGCTATCATAGAAAAACCCTTCACAAACCGATGATAATAGCCTGCCATTCCCAGAAAACTTCTAACCTCTGTCACAGTCTTTGGTGGACTCCAATTCAAGATAGCCTCAACCTTACTCAGATCAACTCTAATACCCTCTGCTGAAACCACATGACCAAGAAATGCTACATGATCGAGCCAGAACTCACACGTAGATAGCTTAGCATACAACTGCTTCTCTCTCAAAGTCTGCAATATAATCCGCAAATGCCTATCATGATCCTCCTCATCATGAGAATACACCAAAATGTCATCAATGAAGACCACCACAAACTGATCTAAATATGGTCTGAACACCCTGTTCATCAAATCCATGAAAGTTGCTGGTGCATTCGTCAATCCAAAGGGCATCACCAGAAACTCATAATGCCAATACCTTGTACGAAAAGCTATCTTGGGTACATCAACATCTTTGACTCTCAACTGATGGTACCCTAATCTCAGATCAATCTTAGAGAATACTACTACTCCCTTCAACTGATCAAAGAGATCATCTATTCGAGGCAAAGGATAGTTATTCTTGATAGTCACCTTATTCAACTGCCTATAATCAATATGCAATCTCAAGGTGTCATCCTTCTTCTTCCCAAACAACACAGGCGCTCCCCACGAGGACACACTAGGGCGGACGACCCTTTTTCCAACAACTTCTACAACTACACCTTCAACTCTCTCAACTCAACAGGTGCCATCCGATAAGGCATAATAGAGATGGGAGTGGTATCAGGCAACAAATCGATACCAAACTCCACTTCTCTCTCAAGAGGTACCTTTGGCAACTCATCAGGGAAAACATATGGAAACTCGGAAACTATGGATAGACTGTCAAGCTGGGACCCCACTACTCTGGTATCTACAATATGAGCAAGATAAGTCTCACATCCCTTCTGAATCATCCTCCTACCTGAAACAGCTGAAACAAAAATGGATGAAAGATACCTCTACTCACTAAATACCATCACATCCCTACTATCACGTGTTCTCAAATTAACACATTTCTTCTTACAATCTACCACATCCCCATGCCTGGATAATCAATCCATGCCTAAAATCAGATTATACTCTCTGAAAGGCATCTCTATCAGATCGCTGAGAAATTCCTAATCCTGAACCACAACTGGGCTATCTCGGTGCACCCTGCTCACCACAATACTATGCCCTAAAGGATTTGTGACCAAAACATCAAATCCTAAGGACTCAGAATACAAATCACTTACAGGCAAGATGGATGCACTGATGTAAGAATGAGTCAACCTAGGGTCTAATAATGTAAGAACTGAAGTACCGAATAAAGTAAAAGTACCAGCAATAATAGTTGATGCATCCGACTACCTCTGCATCACATAAACACGCTGTGATGCCCCTGCCTCATCTAGTCCACTACCTCCAGCTGTAGGACCTCCTCTCTGACTAGTCCTAGATTAATCACCTCTACCAAAACCTCTGCCACCACGACCCTCTCTGACATTGGGTTGAGAAGCTGCAGTATCTGTCTGTCTATCCTCTGGTGGCTCCGGATAATCTCTGATAAAATGGTTTGATGACCCACATCTAAAACACACTTCCGAAGCACCTCTCCACCAGTAGACACCTCTGTGTGCTTTACCACAATGAACACAAGTATGTGGAGCAGGCCTCTAAGCCACTGGAGTCAGAGCACTAGCTACTGAAACTGTAGGTCATTGTCTTTGTCTCTACTACTGTACTGACCTGCCAAACTTCCCCTAGCTCCTTATGAACCTCTGAAAATATCATCCTCGGCCTCTCTTCACTGATGAAGACCTTGCCTCACTCTGGAGTCTCCTAGATTTGGTCTCCTCAACCCTGGCCGCTACTGCAAGACTCTGTGCTCTCTCTACACTCCTGGCAACTGCAACCAACTGAGAAAAATCTTGATACTGAGAGCCTACTATGATACACATGATAGAGGATCCCTGTCCCTCCTCAAATATCTTGCACATGTCAATCTCATCAGAAATAATCCCACCAATATAATGACTCAATCGGATAAACTCGATCTCATACTCTGTCACTGTCCTGCTATCCTATCTCAGACTCAGGAACTCGATCTTCTTTGCATCCTTATACTCCCTCGGAGTATACTTTTGCTAAAATTCATGTAGGAAATCATCATAGCTCAGGACTGGTGGATCATCCAAAGCATGTGAAACCGTCTTCCACCAATCATATGCATCCCTCTGCAGAAGAGATTTGGCATAATCAAACTTCTCTTTCGGACTAGCCTGCAACTGAATGAACACTCTTTCTAGCCATTGCTTTGCTATAGCAGGGTCTGTAGTACCAATAAAGTCCTCAGCTCTGAGCTTTCTCAGCTTATCATACTTCCTCATAGGCAACTGCGGCTGCGGCTGTGGCGTTGGCGGCTGTTGAACTGGAGCCTGCCTCAACAACTCTACCATATGCCATATCTAGCCAGGCGGGATCTCATCAGCTGCTGCTCTCACAGGCATGAAACAGACGCCTCACTAGCAGACATAACTCTAACCCCATTTCTACCCTTATCATGAGCCACACTCTCTGCACTACCATCAGTAGATTGATGCGTCCGAGATGCCATAACTACTTATATCTGCTGTAATATCCCGGAATAGACCCTAAGAGTTTTGGAGTTATTGTTGTTGTATTTGGATTTAATGTATATGTGTATATGTGAAATATAAGGATAATATATGTAAGACATATACATATACATCACATATACATGGGATATATATAATGGTGAAGGATAAGTGAGTTGTATATATATTTGTATAACTAAATAATAATAATAATAATAAAGACAAAAAGAAAAGAGAAGAAGAAAATCAAAGAAAGAATATGTGGTGGAGATTTAAAGTATTATTATTGTTATTATTATTATTATTATTATTACTATTGTTATTGTTATTGTTATTATTATTATTATTATTATTATTATATATATATATATGGATAAGGACAAAGGAAAGAAGTAGAAACTTCTTCTTCCTTCTACTCCTTCTTCGTCTTCTTCGTTCTTCTTGGCCGAGAGAGAGAGAGAGAGAGAGAGAGAGAGAGAGAGAAAGAGAGAAAGATGGGATTTTCTTACCAAATTTCTTAAGGAATTCAAGAGATTTGATGATAGAGATGAAGATTTGATAAAGGATTCAAGTAAGTAATTATTTCTTTAAATTGATTTTCATTGTTTGAGTTGGGTTTGGTATGGTTGATGTGTGATGATGATGATATTGAAAGATTTAAGTATGTATATGTGTTGATTTGGTAATTGGAAGATGATAATATGATTATTTGTGAAGATGATGATGAATTGTTGAATAAGGGTTGAGTTTAATGAAATTTGGGGATTTGATAAATTGGTATATGAATGATGTTTATAATGATGATTGGTGTGTGTTTTGAGTGTTGTTGATGTTTTGGTAAGTTTGTTATGGTTTTTGGGTGTGTTTGATGAAGATTGTTTGAAGTGAGTAATGATAAAAAGATGGGTATTGTTGGATGTTGTTGTGTGTTGACCGGAATCTGGGTTTTTAGTCGGACACGCCCAGAGACACGGCCAGTTTGTTAGGCGTGTCGTTGGTTCTGTTTTCTGGAGTTGGTAGCACGAGCAGTGACACGCCTATGTTATTGAGCGTGTCATAAGTTCTGTGTGGCAGTAGAATTGACACGACCAGTAACACGCCCGTGTTATTGAGCGTGTCATAGCTGCTGTGAGTTTGGAGAATTGACACGGCCATGAGCACGCTCTTGTTGATTGGACGTGTTGATGTTTTTGAGATACAGAATGTATTACACGCCCAGTGACACGCCCGTGGTTATGAGCGTGTCAATGTTTCTGTGTTGTGGAGTTAGGGCACGATCAGGGACACGCCCGTGTTGATGAGCGTGTCATGTGTTGAGTTTGCCCTAATTGATTCTTATTTGTATTATCTCATGTGTATTTCTAAGTAAGTGTGTATGATTACTTTTGGATTAGGTTTTAAGAGATGGAATTGCCCCTAATCCAAGTATTGAAAGATCTATGGAAGAGAAGTTATATGGGAGTGAGTTCTTTAGAGGTAAGTACAAAACCCTATTGGATTGCATATAAGTATATTGTTAAAATAAATATTAATATTGTATATGCAATGAAAAGATAAGAGATATGATAATACATTAATACATATAAGATGTGAAGGCATTCAATATATATATGTTATGAAATGTGAAAGATGTGAGGATATGATTTGTATGATGTGTATTCCAATTTATATGGTAATGCAATTGATTGTGCATACTTGAGTAATGAATGATTATGTATATAAATATCAAAGATGAACTATGAAATGTGATAATGTGATATTGTGATGAACTATGAAATGTGATAATGTGATATTGTGGTGAACTATGAAATGTGATAATGTGATATTGTGATGAACTATGAAATGTGATAATGTGATATTGTGGTGAACTATGAAATGTGATATTGTGATGGAATATGAAATGTAAATTGAGAGGTGATGATGTATAAAGCCATTGTGGTTGGCTATGATATTGAGAATGAGATAAATGAGGCATGTTTTGCCTAAATGATGCCATTGTGGTTGGCTATGATGATGTAAATGATGATGAGAATGAGAATGAAATTGATAATGAAATAATAAATGAATTGTGTGGCTAATGTGTTATTCATTTTCAGAGTTTTGTTGTTGGTGGCATGCCTAATAAGTGTAACAATCTCTTGAAGTTAGGTTGGATTGAATCCTTGAAGCCTAATTGAGATGTTACCACCCTTGAAGCTAGGTTGGGTTAGTTCTTGAAGCCAAGTTGGGTAGAAGCTTAGCATGCTTTGCTCCCCTTGAAGCTTGGTTGAACTTAATCCTTGAAGCCTAGTTGGGTATATGATATTGATAAATGTGATAACAAAACCAAAGCATTAACTCTGAACTTTGAATGACATATTAGTGTCTTTTGGGCCCGAGTCTGTCTTTGTTGTTAATGTGATGTATATACAAGTTGAAATAAATGAGTAATGGGATCTATGTTGCTTTTCTTGGAAATGTGAGTTGTGAATGATGAATTGTGGTTAGTAATATGATTATATAACATACATGAATTATTGAAAGGAGATATGGTTTGTGAAGTTATATGCAATATGCGATTATAAAGTATAAAATGATATATATGATATGTATGAGGTGAAATTGGTAAGTATCATAATATGAAGGTTCTATCAATTTATTGAATTATGATTGATGGTTATGTTATATGTGTATATGTATATCCTCTATAAGGTTAATAGGATTATATGAAGAATGCATTGAAAAAGGGGAAAACGGAGTAAGAAAATGTTAAAACATGAGACTAAACATATGAGGTATGTTTCCTTTATATTGTATATTTTAATGGTTACTTGTACTACTAAGCTTTCGAGCTTAGCGCGGTTATCTTAATCGCGCAGGTATATAGGTGATGAAGCTGGAGTTAAGCTACTATGTCACAGCGAGGACAAGTATAGTTCGAGACCAACTAGATGGTGGTGCATGCATGTAATTATACTGTATTTTCATAAGAATGTATTCATTTGTATAAATGAATCTTTGGAAGAAACAATGTAACTTATATTTATGTATTACCATGATAAGAATAACCATTTTGTAAATACTTTCATATGATTTAAATGTATTATGGTTTTAAAAATTAAAGTAAAGAGTTATAATGGTGATGAAAAGTGACATTCTTATACTCTATATACATATTGTATGTGTATCTGGTATATGTACAGTATTTATATGGGGTATCAGGGTGTTACAATTATTTTGGTATCAGAGCTTAGGTTTCGAGATTCTCGGCCTAAGTAAATTTACAAAGAAAAGTTTTTTTTTAAAAAAAATGATGATAAATGAAAATGAAAAGAATGAAAATTTTGATACATGCACATGCATTAACACCTAGGTTGGTCTCGGATGTGGCATAATATGATTTGTAAAATATTTGTGTTACATGAGATGTTTAATATAGTTGATGATATATGTGTATACTATGTTGATGTGAGAAGAAACCATGATTGTTGGCAATGATGTTGGAAATGAATTATAATTGAGGCATAGTGCCTGATTATTTATGAGAAACGAATTACGAAATGTAATGTGAAATATGCATGTTGATGAGACATATGAAAAATGTTATGTCATGTGCAACATGGAATGTAATATTGATGTTTATGAGTAATATTATGTATGACATAATATGAATTGAAAAATAAAGAAATGGAAAGGAAAATAAAGTTGGAAATGAGTTGAAAATCAAATTAAGATAAGAGTATGTACTCTTTCTTCTATACTTTAAACCTCTTTATAAGAAAGTTTATGTTGAGTTTGCTAGACAGAGGAAATAATGTCGAATTGTGAATATTGAAAGTTATGTTATTTAAATGAAGAGAGTATGGTGGTATATTGAATGAGTTGATGGGTATAGACAAAGTTTGACCATTTATGATTTGAATATGTAAAGTTAAAGTTTTTAAAAGAAAAAGAGATGATGTTGGTTAAATAAGGAAATATAATGGTGTTGTTGCATTGCTGTTTTAAATGCAAACATTGTGATTTTAATGTTAGAAATGTGATACGCTTGAGTGTTGTTAAAGCTCATATTAATGGTGGAAAGATGTGATAATTAGATTTTTGGAAATGAGCTTTAATATTTGTGAAAAGAATATACTTTGAGGTTGTTTTGTAATGTGTATACATAAGATGTTTTTTTTTAGTTGATATTAAGAACATAAGATGAGTGAATGGAAGTTTAAGTAAAGTAGTAAGTTGTGAAATTATAGTGTTAATGGAATTTGGGTAAAGACTATTTGAGTATTGATAATCTTAATGTAAGTTAAACCCATGAGCTTGTGGAATGAATATTACTGTATATGAGAGTACTATTAAATTGAATAATGTGATTGATAGTATGAGAATGATTATGCTTGCATTGACAAACCTGAGCAAAGCTAGGTCATGGGATAATATTGACAGTAAGAAATGGGATGGATCAATGTGGATTTAAGAAATTGAGATTTGTCATAATTAGACTTGGAGAGTATCAAGAGATTATTGAGCCCAATGTATATATGAGTGGATGTAATGTACATGTGTATAGATATGTGAGTAATATATATATATATCTATGTGTTGAAGAATAAACAAATGGATGTATAGATGGTATACTAATGCATTTTAAAAATATATGTGAGAGAGATGTCACCTTAGTAGCGTGACTAAGATTTTGTGAAGTAATATCATGGTGATAATGTATATGTGTTGGGTTGATAAACAACTTAAGTCATGTCAAAAAGGGATAAAAATGATGTTGTTCACGGAATAGTAAAATGTTAAATTGTGTTGAAAATATGTAAAAGAGGAATTAAATATCATTGTATGATTATGTGTATACATGTATAGAAAATGTGGAATGAGTTTTTGATATGAATGTAATTGTAAAATGTAAGAAATGTGGAAAGTAAATCACATTGTGAATGTGATCTATGGATGTGTTATATAATTGCATATTTGATGTATATTGGAAATGACATTGCATGTAGTAGTGGACCTAAGAGAGATTAGGCCTTGATTGACGTAAAGAGTATGTGATGAAATGAAAATAAGAATAAACTTAAGAAATGTTGGATAGTGAAATGGTTATGGAAATAGGGATTAATTTGGGAAATGGTGGACAGTAATATTGTTATGATAATAACTGAATTTGGCTATCATAAATGTTATGAGCCAAAGTATTTGTGTGAGGAAATGTTCTGTGTATATAAATTTAATAAGAAATTATAAGGGAAAAAGAAAGTATAAAGAATGAAATTTATGTAAGATCTGTATAAGATTGAATGATGTGTGAAGGAGAGGTTAAGGATAATATTGTTGTATATGAGACATGCAAATGGTGATCAAATAATTAAGAGTAAATTGTGTTGAGATAGAGTTGACATATGTTAATTTTGGATGTAGTAAAGTTTGGAGAATGGAGATGTAATATTTGTGATGCAACTTAGTAGTATAATTGGAAAGTTGGAAATAAAATAATAGAGGAACAGTATTGATTTATAAGTTTCAGATGTGATCATTAATCTCCTATGGTCATATAGTGTATTTATGGTATTTGGCCGATTAACTTTGTTATCCACAGAATTGAGACTAAGAAAGTATAACTGTAATACTACTTTGGTAAGATTGATAATTATGTTTCTAGAAACATGATTAACGGTTATGATTGATGAAGTGTATTTTATGGTTTTTGTGTTAGCAATTTGGTTATAATTCTGGAAAAGAAAAGACAGAAAGAGAATTGTGGAAATACTTTAAGTTATGAGTAATGTGAGAAAAAGGTAATTATTGTTAATATAGTAATGATATGATAAGTGAGAAGATGATAATGAAAGAAGATTGCAGAATGTGTTTGAGAGCTATATTGATTATGTTTATGGTATACGGTGAATAAGTGGATGGGTTTAAAATTTGAGTGAGTAAACTATGAATGATAAGCATGGTATGAGATAATTATGAAATTTGGTGGAATTGTATTGAGATAATGAAAGATAAACTATGTGTATATTGAAAGATAAATTAAAGTGGATGGTTATTCATGATAAATTTAGATAAGTGAACTATTGATTTGAATCAAACAAGATTATGATGTTAAGATATTGTGGAGAATAAATCAATTGATCTGGATTTTTGCTATAATTGTGAATTATTATTGAGATTTAATATGTATGGTTGTGCTAAAGGCATAAGAGATAAATAATGATGTATACAATGTAAAATTTTGATAGATGAACGGACATGAATTAATTGAATTATATCAATTTTAATGATGAGAAAAGGGAAGAAGTTGATTTCCTGTAAAGTAAGTTCAAAAGCATTGTATTAATATTGATGTTAAGTGAGAAAATACTAGAGAAGGAATGAAGTGTATGAGAAATAAGAATATTATTATCAATGAAGGTTTGATAAATGTTTGTTTGTAAGGATGATTGTAATGATGGGATAATTAATATTAAGATATAAGTTTATGATCTTGAAAGTTAAAGTTAAGAGAATAGTTATAAAGAGATGAAGTGATAAAATATTTTGAATGTAATAATGGAATGTAACATAAGTATGTTAAAGGATGATTGAATTTTTGCATATAGATAAGGTATTTGAGAGTATAATGAGTTATTTTGAATATTGGATGAGAATGTAATAAGGTATAAAGATTTTTATCGTGACAAGTTGTGGAATTGAATAATATAATTGACTCTAAGGGGGAGAGTGCAAACTATGTGATTTGATGAAAATTTTAAATGGTGTATTGGTAAGAATGGAATGTTATTGTACTGAGTAATTTCGAGGACGAAATTTTTTTTAGCGGGAGAGAATTGTAATATCCCGGAATAGACCCTAAGAGTTTTGGAGTTATTGTTGTTGTATTTGGATTTAATGTATATGTGTATATGTGAAATATAAGGATAATATATGTAAGACATATACATATACATCACATATACATGGGATATATATAATGGTGAAGGATAAGTGAGTTGTATATATATTTGTATAACTAAATAATAATAATAATAATAAAGACAAAAAGAAAAGAGAAGAAGAAAATCAAAGAAAGAATATGTGGTGGAGATTTAAAGTATTATTATTGTTATTATTATTATTATTATTATTATTACTATTGTTATTGTTATTGTTATTATTATTATTATTATATATATATATATATGGATAAGGACAAAGGAAAGAAGTAGAAACTTCTTCTTCCTTCTACTCCTTCTTCGTCTTCTTCGTTCTTCTTGGCCGAGAGAGAGAGAGAGAGAGAGAGAGAGAAAGAGAGAAAGATGTGATTTTCTTACCAAATTTCTTAAGGAATTCAAGAGATTTGATGATAGAGATGAAGATTTGATAAAGGATTCAAGTAAGTAATTATTTCTTTAAATTGATTTTCATTGTTTGAGTTGGGTTTGGTATGGTTGATGTGTGATGATGATGATATTGAAAGATTTAAGTATATATATGTGTTGATTTGGTAATTGGATGATGATAATATGATTATTTGTGAAGATGATGATGAATTGTTGAATAAGGGTTGAGTTTAATGAAATTTGGGGATTTGATAAATTGGTATATGAATGATGTTTATAATGATGATTGGTGTGTGTTTTGAGTGTTGTTGATGTTTTGGTAAGTTTGTTATGGTTTTTGGGTGTGTTTGATGAAGATTGTTTGAAGTGAGTAATGATAAAAAGATGGGTATTATTGGATGTTGTTGTGTGTTGACCGGAATCTGGGTTTTTAGTCGGACACGCCCAGAGACACGGCCAGTTTGTTAGGCGTGTCGTTGGTTCTGTTTTCTAGAGTTGGTAGCACGAGCAGTGACACGCCTATGTTATTGAGCGTGTCATAAGTTCTGTGTGGCAGTAGAATTGACACGACCAGTAACACGCCCGTGTTATTGAGCGTGTCATAGCTGCTGTGAGTTTGGAGAATTGACACGGCCATGAGCACGCTCTTGTTGATTGGACGTGTTGATGTTTTTGAGATACAGAATGTATTACACGCCCAGTGACACGCCCGTGGTTATGAGCGTGTCAATGTTTCTGTGTTGTGGAGTTAGGGCACGATCAGGGACACGCCCGTGTTGATGAGCGTGTCATGTGTTGAGTTTGCCCTAATTGATTCTTATTTGTATTATCTCATGTGTATTTCTAAGTAAGTGTGTATGATTACTTTTGGATTAGGTTTTAAGAGATGGAATTGCCCCTAATCCAAGTATTGAAAGATCTATGGAAGAGAAGTTATATGGGAGTGAGTTCTTTAGAGGTAAGTACAAAACCCTATTGGATTGCATATAAGTATATTGTTAAAATAAATATTAATATTGTATATGCAATGAAAAGATAAGAGATATGATAATACATTAATACATATAAGATGTGAAGGCATTCAATATATATATGTTATGAAATGTGAAAGATGTGAGGATATGATTTGTATGATGTGTATTCCAATTTATATGGTAATGCAATTGATTGTGCATACTTGAGTAATGAATGATTATGTATATAAATATCAAAGATGAACTATGAAATGCGATAATGTGATATTGTGATGAACTATGAAATGTGATAATGTGATATTGTGGTGAACTATGAAATGTGATAATGTGATATTGTGATGAACTATGAAATGTGATAATGTGATATTGTGGTGAACTATGAAATGTGATATTGTGATGGAATATGAAATGTAAATTGAGAGGTGATGATGTATAAAGCCATTGTGGTTGGCTATGATATTGAGAATGAGATAAATGAGGCATGTTTTGCCTAAATGATGCCATTGTGGTTGGCTATGATGATGTAAATGATGATGAGAATGAGAATGAAATTGATAATGAAATAATAAATGAATTGTGTGGCTAATGTGTTATTCATTTTCAGAGTTTTGTTGTTGGTGGCATGCCTAATAAGTGTAACAATCTCTTGAAGTTAGGTTGGATTGAATCCTTGAAGCCTAATTGAGATGTTACCACCCTTGAAGCTAGGTTGGGTTAGTTCTTGAAGCCAAGTTGGGTAGAAGCTTAGCATGCTTTGCTCCCCTTGAAGCTTGGTTGAACTTAATCCTTGAAGCCTAGTTGGGTATATGATATTGATAAATGTGATAACAAAACCAAAGCATTAACTCTGAACTTTGAATGACATATTAGTGTCTTTTGGGCCCGAGTCTGTCTTTGTTGTTAATGTGATGTATATACAAGTTGAAATAAATGAGTAATGGGATCTATGTTGCTTTTCTTGGAAATGTGAGTTGTGAATGATGAATTGTGGTTAGTAATATGATTATATAACATACATGAATTATTGAAAGGAGATATGGTTTGTGAAGTTATATGCAATATGCGATTATAAAGTATAAAATGATATATATGATATGTATGAGGTGAAATTGGTAAGTATCATAATATGAAGGTTCTATCAATTTATTGAATTATGATTGATGGTTATGTTATGTGTGTATATGTATATCCTCTATAAGGTTAATAGGATTATATGAAGAATGCATTGAAAAAGGGGAAAACGGAGTAAGAAAATGTTAAAACATGAGACTAAACATATGAGGTATGTTTCCTTTATATTGTATATTTTAATGGTTACTTGTACTACTAAGCTTTCGAGCTTAGCGCGGTTATCTTAATCGCGCAGGTATATAGGTGATGAAGCTGGAGTTAAGCTACTATGTCACAGCGAGGACAAGTATAGTTCGAGACCAACTAGATGGTGGTGCATGCATGTAATTATACTGTATTTTCATAAGAATGTATTCATTTGTATAAATGAATCTTTGGAAGAAACAATGTAACTTATATTTATGTATTACCATGATAAGAATAACCATTTTGTAAATACTTTCATATGATTTAAATGTATTATGGTTTTAAAAATTAAAGTAAAGAGTTATAATGGTGATGAAAAGTGACATTCTTATACTCTATATACATATTGTATGTGTATCTGGTATATGTACAGTATTTATATGGGGTATCAGGGTGTTACATCTGCAAACACAGTAGAAATTACTATAGTAGAGATCAAAAACTGCTAGTGCCAATGCATATATTACAATTGAAAACTATTTTCAAATCTCCCATTTTCTCTCTCTATCAACCCACCTAGGTCGAGAACCTCAAACCTAGGCTCTGATACCAAAATAAATGTAATACCCATATACCCTATACACGTACAATATATATTTTTAGCATATGTAAAATACGCATATACGGTATAAAAATGTCACGGACCGATTTAATAAAAAAATTTACATTTATTATTTAAAATTTCAAATACTAAATATATAAAATTAAATAGTATATAAATATTCTTTACTTGTTATAGGAACCCAAAATAAACATTTTATATGAAAATCTCTGGAAAAATTTTGCCAGAGTTTTGTCTGTAATTTGGACATTCCAAAATTTATCAATTTTACAACCTACAAAAAGAACACTTCCAATAAATAATAAACCACAGCTTCACCTTAACTTCTTAATTTTTCCACAATTTTCTCAAAACATTTTTATATATAAATATATATATATAATTTAGAACACATTTAAATCCCCATTTCAAATAACTTAACCCAAACATTTGTTATAGTTTACATTACATAAAATCCAAAAATATGATATAATATGCATAATACCCAAAATATACATTAACATAAAATATATATATGTTGCTGATAGTGTTTCTGATCTTGATATCAACTCTACAAGCACAACCACAAGTTTAGACCCCACCTGGTCTAGAAGAACTCTCCGGCTCAGCCGAATCTTTCTTTCAACTGTGCTATGTAAATAATTGCGCTAAGCCAGAAGCCTAGTAATACAAACTTGATAACAATAAAACTCAAATGCAATGCCAATGCACAATGCATATGGATATCACATCATTCCATTTTCTCATACTTTTCAAATATTTCACAATTATAATTCACATATAAACAAACGCAAGCGTGGGTCCAAAGATAACTAATATGCTATTCAAATTTCAGTGTTACTATTTTGGTCTATAATGACACCATGTGTCTATCCCCGCAAGCAAAATATCAATGTAATAGTCCAACTAGGTCTGAACTTATGATCCGATCATTTCACCCAGCCCAGCTTTAAGGATTTATTTTTGAAGCTTACGACCCGATCATTTCACCTCAAAAACATTTTCACAGTGATGCCAGTGTCTAGCCCATAGGCAAATAATAGGCATGCCACCAAACACATAACTCTAAAAATTGAATAAAATACTAGTCACACAATTTATTCATATTTCTCATTTATATCGAAATCAATTCATTTCATTATGTTTCCACATATCTCATTACATTATACCACATTTTTGCATTTACAACACATTACCCAATTACTTTGGGTATTTTAACATAATTCACATATTAATCACATTTAATGTAATCTAGCCAATACTAATGGCTTTTTAACAATACACTTAACACATATATGACATTACAAAAGTCATTGCACATTATTCATACATAACCAATGTATCAAGTAGCTTAACACATTTTCCAACCAAAATGTGTTAAGCCCAAATGTCATGCAAACATAACCAATGCATTCAAAGTTTGTATTTACCTCAAATAGCAACCAAAACAAGTTTAAAACAACCTCCAATCCTATTCTTCCAACTTGCCCTTCACCACTTGAATGAAGCAGGACAACCTCCCTCAATGCCTAAACCAAATGTGATAGCAAATAATCATTTAGTATCACATTTAATGGCATTTCCATTATTAAACCATAATTAAACCCCATCCAAGCAAAAATCCAAAATTTAAGGCTAACCTCACTTTAACTTTGGATTCTCATATTAGGCTATTTATTTCAATATATTAAGTTTATTTATATTATTGGAAATATATTTTAATACATTTAAACCATTTACATTACAAAAATAGACTCTTATACACAAAACCCTAAAATGGCATAACCTTCCCCCATTGAAGGTTTTCCATTCCAACACAACCCATTAATCATTTTAATCTTATATTCATCACTTATATAACCAAACAACAAGATTAAACTGGTAAAATTATACAATTCAACAACTTTAGAAAAATCATTTTCCGAAATCCTAAATCATGCTTCCATTCTCAAACTCCAACCAAACACAACCAAATCCAAAATAACTTCATACACACCAATTCCAACAATTATAACATACTACTTCAAATATTCAAAACTCAAATATTCAAAATTTCTATGGAAATCTAAAAAAAAAGCTAAAGAACTTATTTTTTCTAGTGGAAATCTCTAAAAATCCTTTTTGAACCTTTGAAATCATTCAATTCATGGAAGCTTGGAAGATCAAAATCCTTGGTCTTGAACATCCATGGTGGCCGGCCATGAGAGAAGAAGAAGAAGAAGTTTAAAAATAAATTTTCTCTTTCCTTTCATCCTTTAAATATAACTATATATATTTTTTATAATAATTTAATAATTAATTATTTTATTATTTATTAAAGAAATTAAAAGACTAAAAATCCATCATCCATTCAAAAATAATTTATTTTGAATTATTTTATTAATTTTTAATTTCTAAAATTTATTTATAAAAATACCATTGGACTTTGACTTTTCTTTTAAAAAATGTTGACTTTTATATGTTATGTATATTTTACATATATATCATATATATATTCCACTTTTTCATTTAAAAATCCCTTCATTTTTCATTTAAAACAATTAATTTAATTTATCCAATCTAATTATAATATATTTTATCAAATTTTCAAAAATTAAAAATTTTAAAAAAATTTGGGATATTACATATAATGTCCAGAATGATGCTTCCACTGAGCCACTCTGATCTATAAAACCCAGATGCCATCTCAACTCATATCCGTTATATCGAATGGACATTGTATTATCAGAGATCAGATAAAAAGATAGTGCCAATACATGTATCAGAATTTAAAACTATATTTAGATACACCATTTTCACTCTTTAAAAACCCACCTAGGTCGAGAACATCAAACCTAAGCTCTGATACCAAAATAAATGTAACACCTTTACTCCCTATATACATATAATACATACATCCGGTATATATAAAATACACATATAAAGTACAAGAATGCTGCAACCTGGTTTAATAAAAATTTCCACCTTTCTAATTTAATTCCTAAAATCACTTTAAAATATAATTTAAATAGTAAATAAGATATTCTTTATTAACTATAGGTTTCAAATTAATTATTTTATATGAAAATCTCTAGAAAAAATTTGCCTGAGTTTTGTATGTACTTTGGACAATCCCAAAATTCTACAAAACACAACCTGCAAAAGAAACATTCCCAATACAAAATAAATCACACCTTTCACCCCAAATTCTCAATTTCTCCATCTTTCTCAAAACATTTAAACATATATACATATATATATATATATATCACAATACATGTAAAACTCCACATTATATAAATTATCCAAATATCCATTGTAATTTGTAATTTATACTCCAAAAACATAAATATAAAATATATCATAACAAATTGTATTGTGATATAATATATATACATGATGGCAAACTGGCTCTGATCTTGACGTAGCAAAATCAGCTCAACAAGCAATCTCAATCTAGACCTGACCAGGTCTAGAAAAACTCTTCAGCTCTGCAGGATAAACCATGTCACCTACGTGATGAGTTACAATCGCGCTAAGCTAATGGCCTAATGGTATAAACTTTGATAATAACAAAACTTTAATATAATGGCAATGCACAACGCTTTACATGATGTATCACAATGAAGTAGTAAATTTTATTTTAAAACATAATCTTTAATCATTTAATAAATCACATAAACACAAACACAAAGCATGGACCCAAATGATCTAATATGCCATTCAAATCCCAGAGTTACTTTTTGGTCAAAATTGACAAAAAGTGCCTAGTCTCGATGGCAAATCAAAGTAATGCTCAAAAGCTAGGCCCGAAAGCAAATCATATCATTGTGACTCCAAGCGTCTAGCCCCGAAGGCAAATCAAAGAAATGCTCAAAAGCTAGCCTCAAAGTCAAATAGTGAGGATAACCTAATAGGCATGCCGACAAACACAAAACTCTTGAAATTGAATAACATACTAGGGACACAATTATTTCATATTTTCCACGATCAATTTCTTTCTCATTTTCCCATAATCAACTAGGCTCATTGCCTCTTTTCTCATTATCAATTAGGCACATTGCCTCATTTTTTCATTTTCGTCACAATGCATTATTTTCATTTCATTTGTTTTTCATTCATATCAATGTCAATTCATCATATCTCATCATGTTTCATCAATTCATTACAATGCATCACATTTCACATTAAAATTATATTACCCAAATATTTTGGGTTATTTTCACATAATTTATATAAATCACTTTTTTTTTGCAATTTAGCCATTAATAATGGCTTTTCACAATGCATATAATGCATATATAACAAATCACATGTCATAGCACCATGTTCATGAATGTTCAATGTATCAAGTAGATTAACACAATTTCCATCCAAAATGTGTTAAGCCCAATTTATTGCTAACATATGTAATTTATCAAAAGTTTATACTTACCTCAATAAGCTCTGAAATGCAAGATAAAAATATCTCACCAATCTTCACTTTCAACTTACCCTTCAACACTAGGATTAGGCAATCTACTACTTCTTAATGCCTAAACAAAATGTGATCAAATACAATAATTTAATATAAGATTTTAAGGGATTTCCAATATTAAACCTTAATTAAACATCACTTCTACAAATATTCAAAAATTAGCCCTAACTTTACTTTAACATTGGAAATCCATATTAATCCTTTTAATTTAGTGTTTTAAGTTTATTTATATCATTAAAAATATATTTTAACATGTTTTACCAATTGCATTAATTAACTCATGCTTTTCAATAAAAACCTAAAATGCCATAACCTTCGCCAATGAAGGTTCTCCATTCCAATTCAATCCAATTATTAATCCAAGCTTATTTTCATCACTTATATTATTAAAGAACATGATTTAAGCATTAAAATCAAACAATCAACCATTCTTTGAAAATTTCCTTTCCAAAACCCTAAATTCAACACTACCTTATCCAAACTCTAACCAAACTTAGCCAAATCTACCATTTAACTTTAAAATCTTTGTTTATCCATCAAAACAACACATTTGATACCATGTTGCACAATTAAAACACAAGAATTCAAAAGTCCATATGTTCCATAACACTAAATTCTCTCTCTTCAACCAACTCAGCTCAAACTTAACCATTTCTTCAATCCAACTTAAAAATCATTAACAACTCATCAAAATAGCATCTTACATACCCTTACAAGCAATTAAATCACACATACCCAAATTCTCAAACTTCACATATTCGTTAATTTCTCATAAAACTTAGAAATTTAGTAATAAAGATTACTAAATAGAGAAAAATCACCCATAACTTCACTTGAGTCCTTGAAATCTCTCCAATTTTTGATGCTTGGAAGAAGAAGAAATATTTTCTCCCTTGACTATGGAGGTCACACATAAAAAAGAAGAAGAAGAAAGAAGAGCTTTTTGTTTTAAAATTGACTTTTTCTTTCTTTCATTTAATAGCCATATATACATATATGCATTATTATATTACTTTAATTCATTATTTAATTATTTAATAATTCTAATTTCATTCTTTCATTCAATATAAATTTCTTATTGATTTAATTTATAAATTTTATTATTAGTTAGTTAATTAATTAATATTTAATAAATATCTAACTTTCCATCATTTTTCACTACCCAAAATTATTTTAATTTTAATTTATTTTAAAACTTTAATTTTCTATCTTCCACTAAAAATATTTTATTTTAATATTTAATAAATATTTAAAATTTCCATCATTTTTCACTATCTATTTTATTATTATTTTAATTAATTACTTATTTATTTGTTTAAAAATACCAATATTCCTCTTCTATTCAAAAAGATTTATTTTTTAATTATTTAATTAATTTTAATTTTCCAAAGTATATTTATAATTATACCACTTGACTTTTGACTTTTGACTTTAAAAGTTGACTTTTTATATGTTATGTATATTATATATATATTTCACTTATACACTTAATTTTCTCACTTCTAAACCTTCCATTTTCCATTTAAACTATTTATTTAATTTATCCAATTTAATTTTTAGTTTATTTTACTTAATTTATAAAAATAATTTGGGATGTTACATGCATTATCAAAAGCCATTGATAACGGCTAAATTGAGTAAAATGTGAAATATGTGACTTGTGTGAAAATGAGCCAAAGTGTTTGGGTAATAGGATTTGTTATGTTTGCATTAAAGGTATTGTGAAAAGTCATTGTTAATGGCTAAAGTTCATTAAATGTGATTTATATGTGAATTATGTGAAATTACCCAAAATATTTTGGTATTGTGTTTGAATGTAAAATGTGATACATTGTGATGATATGTTGAGATATGATAAAATGAAATAAATTGACAATAATAAAAATGATAAAAAAAAGAGAAAATGAGCCAATGTGCCTAATTGATAATGAGAAAAGAGGCAATGTGCCTAATTGATTATGGAAAAATGAGAAAGAAATTGATGATGGAAAATATGAAATAATTGTATGTCTAGTGTAGACCCTTAATTTTAGCACGAATTAGGAATAGGAAGCTTACCTTATCCCGTTATAATTTTAAAGAACCTAAACCTAATTTTAAAGCTTAAATATTAGATGGTCCAATTCATAAAAGTCCAAATTAAATGGTAAAATAGGTTCAGTCCGAAAGTAATTAAAAATTAGGGGAGTCGAGGTTGCCAAAATCGATATGGGGGAGACCACATATCGATTTTAACACTAAAAATCGATATGAGCCTCCCTCATATCGATTTGGGCAGCCAAAATCGATATGAGAAAGGCCACATATCGATTTGGACAACCTAAATTGATATGAGGAGGCCTCATGTCGATTTTTAGCCCCTGACTAATCTGAGTTCTAAATAAGTTTTGACCGAGTAATTTGATTTCTTAATGCATTTAAGACTCAGATTAGAGAGTTTAGGTTTAGGTTAAAGTGTTTGTTTTTCTATAAATACGTGGTTAACACTGATAGAGAAAGAGGAATGGGGATTAATAGATTGGCAGGAATTTGGATTAAAAAATTGGTAGTAAAAAAGACAACAGCAGTTTGATAAAACGGGAATCATCAAAAAGCAATTGAGCAACATCAAGCAAGGAAGAAAACAATTTGAAAATAAAGAAGAAAGCAAAGCAAAGTGGCAGTGGCTGATCTTTGGATCATGAAGTCTTCAACCAATAACCAATTGTTCTAGGCATAAAAGAAAAGATAGCTTGGATCAACACATCAACTTGGTGGAGCCTATAATACAAGTAACATTCTTATTAACTCATCCAGTTAAATACATTAATTAATTTCAACACTTAACTCATTTAAACTTACTGTGATAATAATTCATGAAATAGGATTTTGCAATAAATTTTATAATTACTTACATTATCCAAAACCTAATTACAATTTTATAATTACAATAATCCGAAAACCTAATTGCAGTTTACACTTTAGAGTTACATCACAATATCTTTTAATGGTAGTCTACATTAAATCGTAAGTGTGCACTATTTAAATTTTGATTTGTATTTTAAATCTTATTTTATATACATTAAGTCTTAGGTTAAAAAAAACCCTAGAAATCCCAATTTCCCATCTAAAACAGTAAAAAACCATATTTCATGTTTAAAACCCTAAAAACCCTAATTCAAAAAGTAAGCCCTAGACTTATACATTTATTGCTTTATTTAGTTTTAGATTTGATTATGTAGTTTATTATATGCTTTGATGATTGATTTATTTGATTTTGATATTTGATTTATTTATCATGGATGGATGGTTTCTTTATTATTATTATTTGTTTATCTTGGTATTAATTTCTAAGAGGTATGTTTCCATGATTGGGTGCTATGAGAGGGGATTTTCACCCCCACTCTCGGCGGAATGGTTCTTGTGACTTCATCACTGTTTAGGCTCGGGGCCTTAGAGAACACAAATCTAAGTTCGGAGAAAATAGAGTCGCCACCCAGACGGGCCGGGAAAAAGAAAGGGGTGGATGACTCGATTCCTAAGGAATATCTAACCCCCTAATGGTTTGAAAAGTTGGGCACGTGTGGGGAAGGTGAGAAATGGCCCAGCACCCCCACAATGCCCGATTCATTGGCACTGGCCTCCTTTACAGGTCTTACTATTATAAAATTCTTAAGTATAACAATATTATCCATATTACACGCAAAAATTGAAATAAAGCATCGTTATATTAAAATCAAAGCAATGTCCAAACAAAGCAAATAAATGGACACCCACCTGAAGATGGAAACATGTCCATACATCATCCATGTCTAAACTAATATTACACCCACCGAAAGGTAGAAATATGTCCTTTTCATTGGTCCAAAATATAAAAGCAATTTAAATTACATGACATTTAACTAATGAGATACCCACAAAGTGGAAACATACCTCTTACAATTTTAATACTAAAGCAAATAAATAATAACAATAAAAAAATCCATTCATGATAAATTAAATAAATCAAGCATTGAAATTAAATAAATCATCCACCAAAGCATATAATAGACTACATAATCAAATCCAAAAATAAAGCAAGTAAAGATACAAATTAGGGTTTACTGTTTCTATTTAAAGTTCTTTAATTAACATTTAGGGTTTTGGAATTCTAAGATATTAGGGTTTATAATTCTTAGCTACTGGATTGTGGTTTTAAGTTTGCTGGATCATGGCTTTAAGGTTTAGTTTTGCTAAATTAGGTTTTAAGGATTAGGGTTTAGGAAAACTAGGGTTTACCGTATTAGTTTTGAGAGAATTAGGATTTTTGACATTTTAGAAGACATATTTAGTTTTAGAATTTAAGAAAATAGTTTAGAGTCTTATAACATAATTATGATTTTTAGAAATTGTAAAGTATGTTAGGGTTTGGAGATTTAAGAAAACATTTGGAAATTTTGAAAAAAAGTTAGAGGAAAACAGTTTTAGGGTTTTTTAAAGGTATTGGAAATAGGGGAAACGATTTAATGTTGTTAAGGTTTTTGAAAACAGAAGAAACGAATTAGGGTTTTTGGGGGCAGAAGAAATAAATTAGGATTTTTGAGGTTTTTGGGAAATAGAGGAAATAAGTTAGCGTTTTTGAGATTTTTGGAAAACAGAAGAAATAAATTAGGGTTTTGAAGGTTTTTGGAAACAGAAGAAATAAATTAGGGTTCTTAAGGTTTTTGGAAACAGAAGAAATAAAATAGGGTGCTTAACATTTTTGGAAACAGAAGAAATAAATTAGGGTTCTTGAAATGAAGATCAAGTTACTACATATTTAAAGATCAAAGTTTTGTGTGTATATTTTTATGAATCAAAGAAACAAAGCTACTGTGATCACGAGTAATTTATGATGAAGGATCAAACCTGTGTAGTTGTTCCACCAAAAAGTTGCTTTCTGGATGAACAAAGACAAAGGCAGTGTGGCTACCTTTGATGAATTATTAATTGCTTGCTTGTTGCTAATCTTCTCTGGCTAGGGTTTTCTGTAATCCAGGTTTCGATCACCTAATCAAAGTCCCACCATCCAATCCCTAATTTTTCTTTTTGATCCAAGTCCAAACTCCCTTAATTCTGAGTTTTAAAGTCTTATTTATAAGAAAAATTATAAGCCTAGTTCTAATTGTTTAAGGAAACTAAAATTAATTTAGAAAAGAAACCGAAACCACATAGAATTTGGTTTTGAAAAAAATTGCATTGAAAAACTTCGCTGGCGAAAAAAGACTACTGCGGGCTGAAAATTACGAGCTGCGAGGGAATTTGGCAAAAATTGCGAGCGGCCAGCCAATTTGCCGCAGGAATTTCTTGCGGCGAAAAGGCCATTTCGCCTACAGGAAATTCCTGCGGGCGAATTGGCCTTGGCCAATTGGACCTTCGGCAACGAAATTTTTTCGTCGTCGATTGTTCCGTCGCCGATTTTTATTTTTATTATTTTTATTTTTTATTTTTATTACTATATTTTTTTATTATTTTTATTAACTTCACAATTTTTAATTTTTATTAAAAATTATAAATAATAAATACTAAAATAAATATTATTTAATTAAAATACCACAAAAATTATTTTGGATTAAATAAAAATAATGGACCGGACTGGGTCAAAAATTAAGGGTCTACAGTTTGCCCCCTACTTGAACGATTTGAAACTTCAGTAAAAGAGAGTGAAAAGCAATAAGACTCAATTTTTCTGAGATGGTTGAGGTTTTGGGTTCTGGACTCGGTTTGAGTTCTGGACTCAAGGATAATTTTAGGTTTTGGACCTAAGGGTAATTTTAAATTCTAGACCCGAGCTAAGTTCTGGACATAAAAGAGATTTTAAGTTCTGGACCTAAGGATAATTTGAGTTCTGGACCCGAGCTAAGTTTTGTACTTAGAAGCGATTTTAGGTTCTGGTTCTAAGGATAATTTGGATTCTGGACCCGAGCTAAGTTCTAGACTCAAAAGAAATTTTAGGTTTTGGACCTAAGGATAATTTGGGTTCTGGACCCGAGCTAAGTTATGGACTTAAAAGAAATTTTAGGTTATGGACCTAAGGATAATTTGGGTTATGGACCTGAGTTAATAGAGATTTAATTATCTGCAAATTATATTCAGTAGCATATAAATTTTGTTTGCAAAAAATTTAGCTGATTTGTATGCACATATCTTCTCCTTGCTCCCTGCATGTAAAAATATTTTAAAAGTACAAAAATATTTATGTACACACAAGTATTTGAATGATTAAATTGAATAATTGAGTTTCATATTTATTTACTGTGTAGTAACTGTTTATGTACTATTTACTATTCATAAATAGTAATTTACTATTGTAAATAGTAACCTACTATTTGTAAATAGTAAACTACTATTTATCAATAGTGAAATTTGCTTTTTGAATTTTGTTTTTTCCTTTGCCGTTCCTCTATATAAATGAACGATTTCTTCATTTCATTCACAGCGAACTTCTTCATTTTATAAGCATTTCAAGTTTTTGAAATAGTTTTTTTTTTAAATGCATGCTTCAAGATCAGGAACTCATTCTAATGCTGAGTTATTATAATTTATTCGACAGCATAAAGATGGAAATATAGGTCTACTAGCCGGGATGCCGCTTCATCGTAGTTCAAATCAAAAGAGCAAGGTAATTATTTTTCTTTTCTTTCTCTTTTCTGTTTTATTTTTTCATTTTTCTTTTCTTTTTCTTTTTATTTGTTTTCTTTTCTTTATATTTTCTATTTTTTAGAAAATTTAGGAAAAATATATTAATTGAAGAATTTAAGTAGATAGAATAATGATATACTTACCTGGTGTTAACTTACCTGGCTCCGTGTTAGCATGATCGTTGCGTAATTCAGGCCGGACGGTGTATATACAAAGCCCGACAATGGTATGATGTAGTGCCTTCTCGGGTAAGGCAGATTATCCGAGATTGTGGATTTGATAACTTCATCTTACAATTACCATTTGAGGAGTATCCGATAGACCGGAGCATAGTCTAGGCGCTTGCAGAATGATGGTTGGACACAACTCATACTTTTCACTTGCCCATTGGAGAGATGACAATTGGTCCGGTCAACTTTGCTGTTATAACTGGCATTCGGTATGATGGTCTTCCGGTTCCTCTTACCAATGATATTTTGATATTTGAAGAAATTCAACAATTAATTGGTATGGAACCATCATATAAAGGGCCTTTCAAGATAAAAATTGAGCCAATTCATAGTTATTGGATGAACTATGAAGGACGGGTTCACAAAGACACAACCCAATAGTATGCTAGAGGATTTTTGTTATATTTGCTCGGGTTGACTATTTTAGGCAGCACTGAATCCGCCATCCATTTGTCAGTGTTGAGGGTCCTTACTTATTTTAGGACAATGCCACTTTATGGCTAGGGTGAAGCTGGCCTTGCCTATCTTTACCATGGTCTTGACAAAATTTTCTAAAATAAGAAGTCTTTTGTTGGCTTTATGGCGATTGTCGAGGTACTCTTCTTCCACCAATGTCAATTCAATTCTTGTTCTTGCATGAATTTGATTTTTATTATTATTATAGGCATGGGCATATGAGCATAATCTTGTTAGGGTGCCTGGTATTTCTTGAGAGAGAGTCGGGTATCCGAGAATAAATTTCTAGTTGTCTGATCGTGTAGAAGTTCCCTGCTCTCACCGTGTGCATACCCAATGCTTTGTCTTGAGCTACTTAACCTGGGGCCAAGTAAAATAACATTAGTATACTTTAAAATTTATATATGAAAGTTTACATACCTTATGTTATTTTGCAGGTGAATTTGGCCAGGTGGAACCCAGAAGAGCAGACAAACTGGACTTCCTCCATGAATGTTGCACTGCCTTTTCAACATACTCATTGAGTCATCGCCGGCCCTGTGTCTAGTGGCTGGTTTCTCGGAGAGAGAGTATATGAGTGGTTTCTTGGTCCCGAGAAGTGAAGGATCCCGATGTGTAGCCCGGAATATACCTTGAATATCACATCAATGCCTGAGGATGCATGGTGGTTGGCCCGACATGGTTATGATGTTGAAACATGTCTCTATCCACCGGGTGCATCATATACCTAGTTTATTCAATTTGGGCTTTTTCACTTTGACATATCTCCTGTTGGTGTACGGGAGATTTCTAAAGAAAATGAGGGTAGAGATGAAGAGGAACATCATGAAGAGGGAGTAGAGTTTGTTACACATCTCGGGGCTAGCACTTTTCAGGTAAACTTTTGCCATTTTTCCATTGTGATCGCTTCTAAACTTATTTTAACTTTTTTAATGATTTTTGCAGGCTGCTGGCCCATTTGATCATGAGGCTGGACCTTCTTTTATTGTTCCTTCATTTGCTCATTCTAGTCCACCGGCTATGCATCCACAGGGTATTGATATGAATTAGCTGGTAAGTTTTCTTATTCCATGATAACTTAGGCTATATGTATGCATGATTATGTATTGCTCTTACTCCTTTCCTTCCTGGCTCACAGAGAATGCTTGAAGAACAAAATAAGAAACTTCAAGAAGAGTTGGCCACTAGTCGTCAGCAGGTTTCTTACTTTGAAAATTTGTACCATCAATCAGAGCAAAATTTTCTAGACTTTCGATTTCAGGGGATGAGAGATCCTGGTGCTTCTTCATCTAGATCCTGGTGCCAGATCGAAACTCCGAGGTAATAGGAATTCTGGTGCTCTTGCTTCGGGCGGACTCAGGACTAGTGATTTGCCTCCTCCTCTGACTGGTGATGTTTTTTTCAGAGCCTTATTTGATGACCTACCACCTCCTTCTTAATGATATATGAATATTGTATCAATTGAGGAAAATAAGTGTAAAAATAATAATGACAATATATGACAATATATAATTTTTATCTTATTGCAACTTTTTTTTATCATCATCATTTCCTTGCCCAATGTGTCCTTCAAGGTTCAACATACTCCCCTTAACTTGAAAGCTTTGTATGTCTAAAATATTTTTTATTATTTTTTGAATTTTGATTTTGAAATCAAATATTGGCTTTGCCAAATCAATGTCAATGTGCCTCAGGACCTGATTATTCTAAATTAACATATCTATAATATGACAACCCTAGTTACCATACTAAACTCAGGAATCATTTATATTTAAGCAAGAATTGTTGCACTTCAGATAAGCACATACACATTACTTGGCCAAAGATCTCTTTTGAGTTTAAATATTGCATATCTCATATGCATGCTTATCCAAACTATCTCCACTAATAGACTCTACCTACCAAGAGAGATTAACAGGTCTTTGATAGGCTTGAAATTGGGTCTATAAGGGACATGGGTTTAAATGAAGGCCATTTGTAAGTTGGAGCTATTGTAATATAATGGACAAACCCTCATACTATAAATTTCTTGTTTGAACTTTTGGCAGCTGGGAGCAATCTTGCTAGGCTCAAAACTCCTTCTATCTTCTTGGCATTAATCTGGATCTTGATTGGGATAGTCTTTGCCCTTGCATAAAGTTTGGTAACCAAATTTGTTTCTTTTCTTCTTCTCCCTTTTCTTTCTTTTTTATTTTTCTTGCTCTTCCTTTCTTTGAGTATTTTATCATTTTGTCCTTCTTCCTTGTAGGACTGTCAGGTATGGAACTTTTAAGAACTGGATGGTCTTTCTCCTTTTTCTCTAATTTTGATTGAATCTTTGGTTGGGTTGGACCAATTCAAGTCAAACCGTCCTTGGAAGCCTTTTGTTGTCTTAGGTAAAAGAGAACTCAGTTGCCTTTCTAAACCGCCTTTTTAGGTTTTATCTTTCTTTCTTTATTTTTTTTTCTCTCTTTTTTCTTCTTCTCTTCTTTTCTTCTTTCTTTTTTTCCTTTTTTTTTAATTCTAGCTCGAAAAGAGTTGTCTTGTTTGTACCAACTTGGGTTTCTAATAATGGATGAGTGAAGTGACATAAATCTCCTTTAACAGGGATAAATCATTTGTTACTCTGATGTTATCTTGATAAATTGGAGATATTAGGAGAACTTCAACTACCATTATAGTCTTGAGAACTTCAACTACCCTTATGGTTTTGAGAACTTCAACTATCTTCATGGACTTGACTATTAATTTCTTTCTTTGATCTTCTTGCCTCTTCATCTTAGTGATCATAAGACTTGTCAAAAGTATCACAACAGCTCAGGGTAGGTTGTTGGGGTTTGTAAGCTAATGAAAAGAAAGCTAAAATTTTATGAAGGCTCAAAGGGACAAATAGGGATTGATATTTAATAGGGTGGATACTAGTTGTTGGCTAACCAAACAATGCCTAAATCATCTCTCCCTTAAATAAGCAGAGTTAGAATTTCACCTCGAAAGTTTGTCAAAGCATGTTCTAAGACTGACTAGGGCCAAGACAAAGATAATTATGCAAGAGTGTTGCGCTCGAATTAACTCTACCACAAAGCGTCACTCGCAAGTATAAGAGGTAGCTGTAGCAAAGGTGATTGCCCCAAGGTTGTCTCACAAGGAAGCTAAAGTGACTAATTGATTATTAGATTTTAAATAACAAGTAATGAAGAAATTTAAATTGCTAACAATTAAAGAAAACAGATTGATTAAAGTTTAAAACAAATAAAAGTAAATTGAATTGATGATTTGATTCACTTAATAGAATGGTCTAGGGTTTGCACTTCTCTACTACTGATATGTATGAATGGTTATTCCACTTAACTAATTTAATTTCAAAGATTAAATCTCAAACAACTTAATTAATTGAGTCAAGGAAATAAGCTCTCGCATTCAAACCTCTTACAACTAATCTTGTTATAATTGAAACAATCTTTTTAATAGGTTATATCTCTAATTCACCTAAGTCCTTAATTGAATTGTTCCAGCATTAGACTTCATCTCTCAATCCATCATCTAATACCTAAAACACACAATTGGTGGCCAATCAATTATATGTTAACAATATTTCATTCAATAAAGGCTAAAGAAATTATTAGCTAAGAGAATAACCAATTCATACAATTATAGCAGATCCATACAAACCCTAGACTAGATCAAATTAGTTCATAATGCAATCAAACATATTCATCTCATTAATGTTCAAAGAAATCAAAATAGACATGATAATATCCATTCAATGAAATTAAAGAGAATAAGTTCGAGAACAAAACCAAGTTACAACTCCTTGAAGCTTCTGAAGAATCTCTTGTTCAAATCTTGCAAGAAGGATATATCAATGGCATGAACCATCTAATCTAGCTAGTTTTAATCCAACGTGTAATTGAAATCAAAGAAAAACAAAGTTAACAAAACCCTAATCTCTTTGACGGCTCTATTCTCTCTCAAAATCGCCAACAGTCCCGAAACCCTAGCTTCTCTTTCTCTTTTATACGATTTCTCCGCTTTAAAATTCGCTGCGTGTTTGGTTCATGAGGGACACGGCCAAGTCAGAAGTGACTTGGCCATGTTGGAGTGCATTGGAGGGACACGACTAGTGACTTGGCCGTGTCCCTTGCATGTGTCACCTACTGCTTGCTTTTTCTTCTTTTTCTTCTTTGAATGAGTGACACGGCCAAGTCAGAAGTGACTTGGTCGTGTTGGTCCTTTTTGGAGGGACACGGCCAGTGACTTGGCCGTGTCCCTTGCCTGTGTCTTCCACTGTGAGAGTTGCTTCTTTATGCTTTGGATTTAAGTGAGACACGACCAAGTTGGAGCAACTTGGCCGTGTTTGGGCTTCATTGGAGGGACACGGCCACTGACTTGGCTGTGTCCCTTGAGTGTGTTCCTCTCTGTGCTTGATTTCCATCTTAAGCTTAGTATGGGACACGGCCAGTGACTTGGCCGTGTCCTCTGCCTGTGTCAGCAACTGTCCATTTTTCCTTTAGTCTTGGTTCCTTGGCTTTTTAACCTAAAACAAAACTTCAAACAAACTTTAAACAAAAAAGTAAATAAACAATAACCAACAAAACATAAATACCATACTAAAAACTAAATCAAAAACAACATAAACACTGAAATAAAATAAAACTACCAAAATTAATGAAAACACTAAACAAACCGATAAAAACTAACAAAATACCTAAATAAAACAATAATTATCATCATAAACAAGACACAAATCTATAACAAAAACTAATAAAACAACTACCCCACACTTAACACTTTGCTTGTCCTCAAGCAAATTCACATGGCATAAATTAAAAACTCAAACAACCTTAACTATAATTCCAGCATATAAGATGAAATCCTTTAAGACACAACATAAATAATTGCACTTTACTTCAATCCAGGATTTTCTTAACTCATTCATTAATCCAGACATACAAATCTCATCTCTCATCTAAGTGTTTCACTCGATTTCAAAGCTTAATTACTCAAACCACTCATGACTGCATACTACCATAAACTTGCTTAATTATCCAATCTCTCTCACTGATTTTCTCAAGAAATAATCCGAAGGTCTTTCATTTGGATGTAATAGGGCTAAGGTAAAGGTATGAGAAAAGACATTTAGGCTGGAGCATCAAGAAATGGAGTATCTAAATTAGACACTACTCTTGCTAAGAAACTCATAACTCCTTCAAATAGCATACTCACCAACCCTTGATACCTCACATACTTGCATACCCGAAGAAAAATGCATGAGTCGACATTCCTCTTTTGATAACCAATGCTAGAACATATTTGACTTTTGTATATATATATCCTTTTTAAAAAAAAAATTTCTCTTTTTCTTTTTCTTTTATTATATATAATTTTTTTTTACATATATATACAAAATATAACATTGCATAGATCATCTAGCTTAACATGTAGAGGAAAAGAATAGTCAACTCTTAATCAAATACAAAGTGCAAAGTATGCATTTCACCCAAAATAGCAATACCATATTTTTTATTTGCTTACCCCACACTTTGAAATAAACCACCCTATTGTCATATAATAAGAACTCCATTCCTTAATGCAGGTATGATGATAATAAGAGAAAGTTGAGCTGTGAATTGTGTTGATCAAACAAGAAAAGGTCAAAAGCTCAACTTGGCTCACTAAGGAATTTAATATTAAGGGAGGTCTTTTTAAGCTAACGGACTAACCTAATTTGCCTTCATCATTTTAAAACTTGAGATTAAATCATAATGTGAGTTCAATTAGTATGCAAAAGCAAACTCTAGAGATGCAAAATCATGAAGGTGCACACTTAAGAAAAGAAAATCAACTGATAATAATACCAAATTATGAGGCTCAAAACTCACACAGGTGGGTTCATAAAGATTTATATGTCATGAATTGCAGAATGTGAAAATTGATCCTGAATGAATCCAAATGCTCATTTCTATGATGATACTAAAGTCTCAACTACAATGCTAGAATCACAGAAAAGATCAATAAATTTTCAACAATTATGCCATGCACAACACAATAAAACACACCGAGACAAACAAAACAAGAATTAAGGAACAGCTAAAAGATTACCCCACACTTTAGAATTTCCATTGTCCTCAATGGAAAATAAGAATAATAAAGAGAAAGAGTTAAAGGACAACCTGTCTTCCATCGTACTCTGGTGAGGCAAAACTCTACCTTTTTATCACAGACACAAATGGTCAAAAACAAGATACAAGAGAGCTTAAGGGTTTCCATTTATTTAAACTAAACATAAAATCAAAATTGTGAAATATAAAATTATAACTATGAAAAAGAAATTCAAACTAATGGGTTGCCTCCCATTAAGCGCTTCTTTAATGTCATAAAGCTGGACATCATGCAAGGCTTATGGATCATGGACCAAAGTGCTGTCAATGATCCTCACTTCCTGAAATCCTTCATTGTATAGTTTGACTCTATGTCTATTTGCTCTAAAAATCTTATTGGCTCGAGAGTTAAGCAATTCAATAGCACCAGAAGGACATACCTTAATTATCTCGAAAGGACCACTCCATCGAGACTTGAATTTACCTGGAAACAAATGGAGTCGATAATTAAAAAGTAAAACTTTCATACCTGGACTCAATGTCTTTCGCACAATAAATTTGTCATGAAGTGCTTTTGTGCAATCCATGTAAATCCTCGAGCTCTCATATGCCTTTGGGTTAAGCCATCTTTGGGTCTCCCTCACTAGTTTAGCCCCCTCTTCTAAGGTCAGTGTTAGCTTCAATTTATCTGGGGAGTCTGTCTATAACACAACATCTAAAACAACTGCTTCAACACTATTAATTAAAGAACATTCCTCATATAAAGCAGTTGTAGGAATAGGAGAAGTGTTAAAAATAGAAAATTCAACAGTTTGTCCTAGGACAGTCATTGACAACTTACCATTTTTAACATCTATTAAGGTGTTGGTAGTAGCCATAAAGGCCTACCCAGCAGAATGGTGTGTGCAGATGGTGAAGAATTACCTACTTCCATGTCAAGAACAATGAAATCCACAGGTACTATCAAACCACCAACTTTAACTAACACATCTTCTATAACCCCTTTCGGGAATCTAAGAGATCTATTAGCTAATTGCAACACCATTTTTGTTGGTTTAAGTTCCCCTAATTCTAACTCACGGTACACAGAATAAGACATTAAATTCACACTGGCTCCTAGAACACACATGCCTTCAGTCCCCTTTCCATTTCCCACAGAAATTTGAATTATAAAGCTTCCAGGATCCTTTAGTTTGGGAGGTAGTTTATACTGCAGAACAGCGCTAGCTACCTCTGAAACTATCACCTTTTCATTCGTCTCATACCTCTTTTTCTTGGTGATCAGCTCTTTGAAGAACTTGGCATAAGCCGGCATGTTCTTTATTGCCTCAAGTAAGGGTAAGTTAATACTTACCTTAGACAGCATGTTGAAGATGTTAGAAAATTGCTTATCTGGTTTATCATCCTTCAACCTGCTGGGGAATGGTATAGGTGGCCAGTATGGATTGCTTGCCTTATGTAGATCTGCTGTAGGTGACTTCTCCATTGATCTTTCTCCAGCACCTTTGTTCTTTGGTTCTCCTTCCTTCTTGTTCTCTTTGTTACCTGCATTCACAGAATCATTTTCAACATTATTATAAATTTCCTTACCACTTCTAAGAACAGTCACTGATTGTGCCTGCTCAGGTTGACTTGGGAATTTCCCCTTTTGTTGAATCTTCATCTGTTGTGCAAGTTGTCCAACTTGTGACTCCACTTTCTTAAAAGATGCTTCTAAGAAATCCAACCTCTTGTTTGTTATCTCTTGATTCTTAGCACTGACCTGGATAAAAGCCTGTAAACTTTCCACCAAACTTTCTATCTTAGACTGCCCTTGATTTGAGGATTGGCCCTGCTCTTGGTTCTGTCTCTGGAGCAAATGAAAAGGCTACTGAGAATTATTTGTTGCCCAAGAAAAATTTGGGTGATTCTTCCAACCAGGATTATAAGTATTCGAATAAGCATCATTACGGGCCCTTGGTTGGAATCCCCCTGGCATTGACTTGCTCAGCTTCATTCCCATATGATTCATATGCAGAAGGGCAACTGTTTGTTCCATGCCCTAATGTCCCACAGATTCCACACACTTCTTGAGTAGATGAAGAAATATTGTTCTTCATGTTTAGCATCTGAACCTGCCTTGTCAATTCAGCTATTTGACTGACCATCTCACTATTGGCCTCCAGTTGATTCACCCCTTTACTTCTTCCTCTTACACTTTTCTGTTGAGAATTAGCTCCCAACATCTCAAAGATCTCATAAGTCTCATCAGCTGTCTTTTCTCCCATGGCTCCCCCAGCTGCATTGTCAATAGTGTTCTGAAATTGCTGGGTTAGACCATCATAGAAAAACTGATTAAGAAGTTGAAGTGGGTAATGATGATGTGAACACTAGATCAATAGCATCTTAAATCTGTCCCAAGTCTCATGAAATGGCTCTCCTTCAAATTGAGAGAATGTAGCAATCTTCCCTCTCAATTCAGCTGTCTTTTGATGTGAATAGAACTTGCCCATAAATTTGTTATAAACTTGCTCCCAAGTTGTCAGTGAATTTTCGGGCAACATCATAAGCCAGTTCTTTGCCCTATCCTTCAAAGTATATGGGAAACACCTCATCCTCAACTGATCTTCTGTTAGTCCTCCCAATGGAAAAGTGTTGAGGGTGGAGTAGAAATCCCTAATAAAGTTCAAAGGATCTTCATTTGGAACTCCATAGAATGATGGCAGCATGTTGTAGTGAATGTTCTTCAACTCATAATTTCTTGCTGCATCTGTCAGTCTTATGCAAGAGGTGGAAGTTCCAATGACAGGTCTAGTAAAGTCTCTCATTGTTCTTTGTCTTTCTTCAGCCATTTTAACTGATTGTGCAGAATCTGACTCAAATTCAGAAGTGTCCTCCTCTGTATCAAATCTGGTGTAGAGCTCAAACTCTTCTCTACTCCTTTTCACTCTCTGAATTTCTGGAATGAATGGATGTAGCTCTCCTTCGAGTGATCTCCTGCCTTGCATAAACAAAATTTTCTAGAAAAAGAAACAATTAAAAGCAAAAGACAAAATAAAATAAAATGAAAATAGTGAAAAATAATCTAAAATATTTTTTTTAATAAACAATTATGCCAATTAGCCTCCCCGGCAACAGCGCCAAAAACTTGTTGGTGTGCATTGGAGGGACACGGCCAGTGACTTGGCCATGTCCCTTGCCTGTGTCTTCCACTGTGAGAGTTGCTTCTTTATGCTTTGGATTTAAGTGAGACACGGCCAAGTTGGAGCAACTTGGCCGTGTCTGGGCTTCATTGGAGGGACACAGCCACTGACTTGGCCGTGTCCCTTGAGTGTTTTCCTCTCTGTGCTTGATTTCCATCTTAAGCTTAGTATGGGACACGGCCAGTGACTTGGCCGTGTCCTCTGCCTGTGTCAGCAACTGTCCATTTTTCCTTCAGTCTTGGTTCCTTGGCTTTTTAACCTAAAACAAAATTCAAACAAATTTTAAACAAAAAAGTAAATAAACAATAACCAATAAAACATAAATACCATACTAAAAACAAAATAAAAAACAACATAAACACTGAAATAAACTAAAACTACCAAAATTAATGAAAACACTAAACAAACCGATAAAAACTAACAAAATACCTAAATAAAACAATAATTATCATCATAAACAAGACACAAATCTATAACAAAAACTAATAAAACAAAGAGCCCCCTCTAAGTAAGCATACACAACTCAATGCTATAGAGCAATTCCCTCACCTAGTAAAGTCATTCAAGTCATGATGCATAAATATATTAATTCATGAATCATCAAGCTAGATTCCTTATTGGTAGAGCACCAAAATGAACAAAGGGCAACAAAAATTTTGATGAAAGTAATTTATTCAACTAAATTTAAATTTGAAAAACACGATTATTCCAATTAAATATAAAAGAAAGTAAAATTGAAAAGCAACATTCAACCTAAGGAAAGTTTGTTGAGTTAAGTTTCTTTTCCTTTCATATCTTCAACATTCCCATCTTGAAAGGATGATAAAACAAAATATTCTTCCAATCCTTTTCCTACCATGAAGGTTGCCGGTGGAGGTACCCTATTGAACCTTGGTAATGGACTGTCTTTGGTGTTCGACTTGTCGGGCTCGAGCGGCTTTCCACTATCAATCAAATTTTGGATCTCATGCCTCAACCTCACACATCTATCTGTGTCGTGCCCTTGCATTTGATAAAATTGATAAAATTCTTTAGTGTCGAAATTAGGTGGGAGAGGGTTAGGCAAAGGATGAGGATTTTAAGGGTTGTAACAATCGTTTTCTTTGAGAACCCAAGACAGCGGTTTCCCCAATTCTGAAAATTGCCTTCTTGTTCCTTGGCTAGTAGCATTAACACCAACTTCTTTTTGCGTGTTTGGATTTCCAGACTGGTAGTTTCTTTTCTCATTCCTTTTTATTGGAAAGCGATTCTTCTCCCTTTCCCATTCTTTGATTTGTAGACCAGCTTGGAGGAGATTTTTGAAATCACGGATGAGTGTATGAGACATCCTTTCACGAATACTAGGTAACACCCCTCTCACAATCATCCTTATTTGATCATATTCATCGGGCTTTTTCTTGAGCAAAGCAGACTTATTTCTCCACCTTTTCACAGAGTCCACAAAATTCTCATTTGGCCTTTGTCTACTGGACTCAACTTCCATTAATGTAACTTCCATTTCAACATTATATCCATATTGTTAGATGAAGGCCTTGTATAGCAGATCCTAACTCTTTTGTATTCCATCATCTAAGGTATTAAACCAATTTTGGATAACAAGATCCAATGAGAGCATAAAGTACCTTAGAGTTTGAGCCTTAGTAGCTCGGGCAGACTGCATAGCAGTGATATACTGTTTCACATGGAGGTGAGGATTTTTGGTTCCATCAAACTTTGCAAAAGATGTCATCTTGAATTTGTATGGAACTTCTTCATCTAGCTCAAATAATTTGTCAACTTTGGACATTTTTTCGATTTTCAGCTTCTTCTCAAATTTCTTTTCTAAATCCGCGATCATCTTTTCAACATCAGAAGTCTCGGTTTTCTCAACAATCTTTGGCTCTTTCTTCTTGTCTTGAGGATCTTGGTAGTATTGAGCCCAATCATCATCATCATCAATGATCACCTTTTTCATCATCAAAAACCACTTCACCAACTTTATTCTTCCCTTTGTCCTTCAGCTTCTTAGTGCTAGCAGATGCTTCGACATGATTTTCTAAAATTGCAGTCAATTGGTTCTTCATGGTCTCAGCTAGGGCCTCTTTTATTTCTTCCATCTTGGCATTGAGGGCTTCATCCACCATTCTTTAAACTTGTTCGGAATCCATTGCTTTTTGTGAAAAAGAGATTGAGTCGTTGCTAGATTATTCGCTTCCGGCATAGGTCGGATTATCATAAGCTTTTGAACTGTCATAATCCAGGGCTGTGAGCCAGAAAGGATCAATGATATGAGATGCAAATGTATGCATGTATGCACAAATAATAAACAAACAAGGATAAATAGGATGTTCCTTCCAACCTTATAACATCCACACACGAATGACGAGTCTCTTCTCCTAGGTATATGGTTAACAAAATACCAACATGGGGTATCTTGTTTTCAAATAATTCCTTCAGACTTTTTAACCAATAGTTATATTTTCGAAAATGGAAATCAGTTTATGATAATTCCCATTAATTAGGCTTTAATCCATCCAACCAACTAAAGTAGCTTTTATGCTACATTGGATTAAAACTAAATTAAGAAGTTTATTATAAATAGATTTCTCACTTGAAAAAGTAATTAATAATTCATTCCAAAAATAAGCCCATGATTAATTATTCTTAGCATAAACTAGGCTCACAATTGATTTTTGATATTTCATAATGGACCTAAATATTTTTAAGCTCTTTTAAAGGTTGGATGAAAATAATTTTGTTTCTAAGCCCATTGTAAAAAGATTTTTGAAAGAATAGATTTTGGACTTAGTATTTGGGTCATGAGCAAAAGAATTTTTGATTTGTTTTTAGAAAAGTTTTATGTCCAGAGACCATTTTAAAAAGTTTTGAAAATAGCTTTGGTCTTTTGGATTTAGAGAAAAATTTATTTTGAGCTTACAATGTACTTAATTTATTTTGAGCTTACAATGCACTTAGGTCATATTATAAAAAGAACAAACCAAATAAGCTATGATTTAAACAAAGATAAATTAACCATAGTCAAACAACAAGCATTTGGGGTAAAAACCTAAGGAAAGTAACTAGGCCAATTACATGATCTTTAGTCTTTGGGTTAATAGGCTTAGGTTCCCATAGCAAGTATATACCAAATGGTACGAGGCTATGAGTGGTTATGCCATGCTCAATCACCATACCTTGAGTGAAAGTATGGTATCCCTTACATAACACAACACGGGTAACACATGCATCCTAACTCACGCACACGATGCAATCTAATATGATGCAATGGATAATATCATTATAAGAAAGAATAGAATAATATAAAGACCAACGAAATCAACTTCTCTTATCCCCAGTGGAGTCGCCACTGTGAGCAGAGATTTTTGCCCCCACTCCCGGTGGAATGGTTCTTGCAACTTCCTCACTATTTAGGCTCGGGGCCTTAAAGAACACGGACCTAAGTCCAAAGAAAATGGAGTCGCCACCCGGATGGGCTGGGAAAAAGAAAGGGGTGGATGACTCGATTCCTAAGGAATCCCCAACCCCCTAATGGGTTCGGAAAGTTGGGTACGTGTGGGGAAGGTGAGAAACGGCCCAGCACCCCCATAATGCCCGATTCATTGGAACCGACCTCCTTTGCAGGTCTTAATATTATAAAATTCTTAAGTATAACAATATTATCCATATTACACGCAAAAATTGAAATAAAGCATCGTTATATTAAAATCAAAGCAATGTCCAAACAAAGCAAATAAATGGACACCCACCTGAAGATGGAAACATGTCCATACATCATCCATGTCTAAACTAATATTACACCCACCGAAAGGTAGAAATATGTCCTTTTCATTGGTCCAAAATATAAAAGCAATTTAAATTACATGACATTTAACTAATGAGATACCCACAAAGTGGAAACATACCTCTTACAATTTGTCTACTAAAGCAAATAAATAATAACAATAAAAAAATCCATTCATGATAAATTAAATAAATCATCCACCAAAGCATATAATAGACTACATAATCAAATCCAAAAATAAAGCAAGTAAAGATACAAATTAGGGTTTACTGTTTCTATTTAAAGTTCTTTAATTAACATTTAGGGTTTTGGAATTCTAAGATATTAGGGTTTATAATTCTTAGCTACTGGATTGTGGTTTTAAGTTTGCTGGATCATGGCTTTAAGGTTTAGTTTTGCTAAATTAGGTTTTAAGGATTAGGGTTTAGGAAAACTAGGGTTTACCGTATTAGTTTTGAGAGAATTAGGATTTTTGACATTTTAGAAGACATATTTAGTTTTAGAATTTAAGAAAACAGTTTAGAGTCTTATAACATAATTATGATTTTTAGAAATTGTAAAGTATGTTAGGGTTTGGAGATTTAAGAAAACATTTGGAAATTTTGAAAAAAAGTTAGAGGAAAACAGTTTTAGGGTTTTTTAAAGGTATTGGAAATAGGGGAAACGATTTAATGTTGTTAAGGCTTTTGAAAACAGAAGAAACGAATTAGGGTTTTTGGGGGCAGAAGAAATAAATTAGGATTTTTGAGGTTTTTGGGAAATAGAGGAAATAAGTTAGCGTTTTTGAGATTTTTGGAAAACAGAAGAAATAAATTAGGGTTTTGAAGGTTTTTGGAAACAGAAGAAATAAATTAGGGTTCTTAAGGTTTTTGGAAACAGAAGAAATAAAATAGGGTGCTTAACATTTTTGGAAACAGAAGAAATAAATTAGGGTTCTTGAAATGAAGATCAAGTTACTACATATTTAAAGATCAAAATTTTGTGTGTATATTTTTATGAATCAAAGAAACAAAGCTACTGTGATCATTAGTAATTTATGATGAAGGATCAAACCTGCGTAGGTGGTTCCACCAAAAAGTTACTTTCTGGATGAACAAAGACAAAGGCAGTGTGACTACGTTTGATGAATTATTAATGGCTTGCTTGTTGCTAGTCTTCTCTGGCTAGGGTTTTCTATAATCCAAGTTTCGATCACCTAATCAAAGTCCCACCATCTGATCCCTAATTTTTCTTTTTGATCCAATTCCAAAGTCTGTTAATTATGAGTTTTAAAGTCTTATTTAAAAAAAATATTATAAACCTAGTTCTAATTGTTTAAGAAAACTAAAATTAATTAAGAAAAGAAACTAAAACCAAATAAAATTTGGTTTTACAAAAAATTGCGTTGGAAAATTTTGCTGGCGAAAAAAGACTGCTGCGGGCTAGAAACTGCGAGCTGCGAGGGAATTTGGCAAAAATTGTGAGCTTCCAGCCAATTCGCCTTAGGAAATTCCTGCGGCAAAATTGGCCAAGGCCGTTTCACCGCAGGAATTTCAGGAAATTCCTGCGGGAGAATTGGCCTTGGCCAATTGGACCTTCTGCGATGAAATTTTTTCGTCGCCAATTGTTCCGTCGCTTATTTTTATTTTTATTTGTTATTTTATTATTTATTATTATTTTTTATTTTTATATTTTTATTATCTTCACTATTTTTTATTTTTATTTTTATTAAAAATTATAAATAATAAATACTAAAATAAATATTATTTAATTAAAATACCACAAAAATTATTTTGGACTATATAAAAAATAATGGACCGGAATGGGTCAAAAATTAAGGGTCTACAGGTGTCTCATTAATTAATTTTCATGTAATTTAAATTATTTTTATATTTAGGATTAATGTAAAGGACACATTTTCCCCTTTTGGTGGGTTTCCTATTTAGTTTTAGGCATTGGATAATGTAAGGACAGGTTCCTCGGATGGGTGTCCATTTATTTTTTTTGTTTGAATATTGCTTTGATTTTAATATAATGGGGCTTTATTTTAATTATTGCATGTAGTATGGATAATATCATTTTATTTAAGAATTCTATAATATTAAGACCTGAAAAGGAAGTTGGTTCTAATGAACCGGGCGTTGTGGGGGTACTGGGCCATTTCTCAACTTCCCCACATGTACCTAACTTTCCAAACCCATTAGGGGGTTGGGGATTCCTTAGAAATCGAGTCATCCACCCCTTTCTTTTTCCCGGCCCATCCTGGTGGTGCTCCATTTTCTTCGGGTTTAGACCCGTGTTCTCTAAGGCTCTGAGCATAACAGTGCCGAAGTTGCAAGGATCATTCCATGTGGGAGTGGGGGCAAAAATCCCTGCTCACATTTAGTATGTTATTCAATTTCCAGAGTTTTGTGTTTGGCGGTATGCCTATAAGGTTATCCTCATTATTTGCCTTCAGGGCTAGCTTTTAAGCAATTATTTGATTTGCCTTTGGGGCTAGACGCTTGGCGTCACTATGATATGATTTGCCTTCGGGGCTAACTTTTGAGCAATTATTATGATTTGCCTTCGGGGATAGACACATGATGTCAATATGGACCAAAATAGTAACTCTGGAATTTGAATTGCATATTAGATCCTTTGAGCTCATGCTTGTGTTTGTTTTTATGTGAATTGTAAAATGATTGAAAAATATGTTTAAAATGAAATGGTATGTCACATGATGACATGATATACATAAGCATTGTGCATTGGCATTGCATATAAGTTTTATTATTATCAATGTTTGTACCACTAGGCTTTTGGCTTAGCGCTATTATAATTTCATTGTGCAGGCCACAAGGGTGATCCGGCAGAGCCAGAGAGTTCTTCTAGACCTAGTCGGGTCTATATTTGAGTTGATTTTGAGAATCAAGATCAGAGACACTGCAAGCATGTATATATTTTATAATATCATACATTTTGTTATTATGTATATTATATTATATTTTGATATATCTATTATAAATTATAAAGTGTGTTGAAAAATTTTATAATGTGAGGTTTTTTATATATGTCTTTGATTAATATATATATGTATAAATGTTTTGAGAAACTTGGAGAAATTGAGGAGTATGGGTGAAATGGTGATTTGATATTATTGGCAGTGCTTATTTTTATGCAGGTTGTGTTTATTGTTGTTTTTGGGATTGTCCAAATTATAAAAAAAATTTATGGTGAATTTTTCCCAGAAATTTTCATATAAAACTCTATTTTGGAACTGATAATTTATAAAAAATATTTATTTATTATTTAATTATAAATTTAAAAGTATTTTGGGGGTTTAAATTTGAAATGTGAAAAATTTTATTCTTACCGGGTCATGATATTTTTATACTATATACATATATTTTACACATACTGGGTGTATGTATTATACGTATATAGGGTATAAGGGTGTTACAAATGCAAGTGATGTCTTATGAATGGTGTGGGGGTGGACATCAAGGTCAAGATTGCCAAAGTGCCAATATGTTTGCTAGATAGGAGCAGGCGGATTTTGTTGGGAATATGCCAAGGCAACGACAGAACAACCCCTACAGCAACACATATAATCTAGGGTGGAGAAATCATCCTAATTTCTCCTGAAATAATAAGAATAATTCAAGACCTCCCCTTGGTTTCAGCAGCCTCAACACCAATAAGTTGCTCCTCTGAGAAAGAATAATTTGGAAGACATGATGGAGAAGTTCATAACAGCTTTAGAGAATAGATTTCAATCAACTAAAACCACCCTTAGAAATCAGCAAGCCTCTATTCACAATTTGGAAAACCAGGTGGGGCAAATTGCCAAGTTACTGAGTGAAAGATCGCAAGGGAGTTTACCTAGCAATACTGAGGCAAACCCGAAGGAGCAGCTAAAGGTAATCACTCTGAGGAGTGGAAGGGAAATTGAGGGTGGTGTGGTTGAGAAAAGAGAAGAAGTGATTGAGGAAGAAGCTGAGGCACAAGGAAAAAAGAAGAAGATGATCCTACTATCGCTTCGGGGGAGAAAGCTGCAGTGGAAAATGAGAAAGAAAACCAATCACAAGAGCCTAATCCAATAGTGAAGGAATACCGATCTCGAGTGCCATATCCAGCAAGGTTGAATAAAGACAAGATGGATGCTCATTTTAGTAAATTTCTTGAACTCTTTAAATGACTACACATTAATATTCCATTTTTCGAAGCTTTATCGCAAATGACCAAATATGCTAAATTTTTGAAATATCTCCTTTCTAACAAAAGGAAACTTGAGGAAGTATCTTTGGTGCATTTGTCGAAAAAGAGTTTGACAGTTTTACAATTGAGGTTACCGAAGAAATTTAAAGATCCTAGTAGTTTTACAATCCCATGTTTGATAGGTAATCTTGAAGTTAAAAGTGCATTGGCTGATTTGGGGGCCAGCATAAGTGTTAAGCCTTACAAGATGTTTAAAGAGTTAGGTATCAGAGAACCTAAACCAACACTCATGACCATTTAACTTGCTGATAAGTCAGTAGTCCACCCTCTTGGTATTATAGAGGATCTGTTAGTAAAAGTCAGGGATTTTATTTTCTCCAATGACTTTGTTGTCATTTATATATATGAGGATGCAGATGTTTCACTTATCTTTGGAAGGCCATTTTTAAATACAACCCGTGCCCTTATCGATGTCCATGATTGCATGTTAGCTTTTAGAGTGGGAAGCGAGAAAGTTGTTTTTCATTTAAATTATGCTATGAAGCGCCCACTTACACTTGATGAGGCAAATTTATGCAATGATATTATTGAGCATGAAACCATAAATTTTGTTGCTAACTTTGTTTCTAAGGATCCCTTTGAGCTGTGTTTAATGCAGAATAATGTTGAGGATTAAGAAGAAATGGAGTAGCTTGCTTATCTTGAAGCAAGCAAATCATTCAAGTGTCGGGCATATGAAACCATTGTGATGCCAAAAGAATAGAAGCTGAAACCATATGTGATTGATCCACCCAACGTGGAACTCAAGACCCTTTTGGATCACCTTGAGTATGGATTCTTGGCAGAGGATAATAAATTGTCCATAATTCTGAGTTCCCACCTATCTTCTGAGCAGAAGGTAAAGATCATCAAGTTGTTACAAAATTATAAGAAAGTTATAGCTTGGAAGATAACAGACATCAAGGGTATTAGTCCATCCTATTACACTCACAAGATATTGATGGAGGATGAATTCAAGCTGATGGTGCAACCACAGCAAAGACTAAACCTAAAGATGAAAGATGTAGTGAAAGCTGAAGCGATCAAACTACTTCATACGAGAATTATATATCTGATTTTAGATAGCTCTTGAGTGAGCCTGGTTTAGTTAGTAACAAAGAAAGGAGGGATGATGGTTGTTCCCAATGAAAATAATGAGCTAATTCAAACAATAACATTTACCGGCTGCAGGGTTTGCATCAACTACTGAAAGTTGAATGATGCAACTAGGAAGGACCATTTCCCATTGCCCTTCATTGATAAGATGTTGGAGTGGTTATCCGGGCATGAATACTACTATTTTTTGGATGGTCTTTCAAGCTACTTGCAAATTTGTCTTGCCCTGGAAGACAAAGAGAAAATTATGTTCACCTATCCATATGGGACGTTTGCATATCAAAGAATGTCATTCAAACTATGCAATGCACCATACCCTTTCAACGATGCATGGTGGCAATCTTCGATGAGCTGATTGAGGATATTATGAAAGTGTTTATGGATGATTTCTCAGTTTTTGGTAGCTCATTCAAAGGATGTTTGGAAAACCTTAAGAGGGTGTTGGTAACGTGTGATGAAACAAATCTAGTGCTTAATTGGGAAAAATATCATTTCATGGTTCAACAGGGAATTTGGTTGGGACATAAGATTTCAAGCAAGGGTATTGAGGTAGACTGGGCTAAGGTGGAAACCATTGAGAAACTACCACCACCCACATAAGTTAAGGCCATTAGAAGTTTTTTGGGACATGCAGGCTTCTATAGGAGGTTCATACAATATTTTTTCTAAGATAGCTCGCCCTCTAACAAGACTCCTTGAGAAGGATGTTGATTTTGTATTTGATGAGGAATGTCTACGAGTTTTCACAACTCTTAAAAAACATTGAACCACGCTTTAATCATGGTGGCTTTTAATTGGAATTTACCTTTTGAACTAATGTGTGATGCGAGTGATTTTGCAGTAGGGGCAGTCTTGGGTTAACGCAGAGAGAAGTATTTTTAGCCTATCTATTATACGAGCAAGACTCTAAATGTAGCTCATGCCAATTACACAACTACATAGAAAGAACTACTAGCTGTGTTTTTTTTTCTTTTGACAAGTTTATATCATACCTGATCTTATCAAAAGTGATCGTTTATATAGACCACTCAACCTTGAGGTATTTATTTGTAAAAACTGATGCAAAGCCTTGGCTAATTCAGTGGGTTTTGTTATTGCAGGAATTTGACTTGAAGATTCAAGATAAAAAGGGAGCTGAAAATCTGGCAGCATATCACCTCTCTCGCTTGGAGAACCCAACCTTGGAGAGGTTTGAAGAAGGGGACAGTGATGATCATTTCCTTGATGAGCAGCTGTATTCCGTGGTAAGTGAGGCTAGTAGTTCGAACTTTGAAATGCCTTGGTTTGTAGATTTTGTTAATTACTTGGCTGTTAGGGAACTCCCTAAGGATCTAACTTATCAAGAAAAGAAGAAATTCTTTTCTAACTTAAAATATTACTTTTGGAAGGATCCCTTTTTGTTTAAGTTATGTAAGGATCACATGATCCAACGTTGCATGGCATGGCCTGAAACAATGAACATTCTCCATCATTGCCACGCCGGACCAATTGGTGGTCATATGGGAGCAAATAAAACTGCTCAAAAGGTATTAGAATCATGATTTTATTGGCCCACTTTGTTTAGGGATAGCTATGACTTTGTGAAATATTATGATCGTTGCTAAAGAACTAGAAACATCTATTTTCGTGATGAGATGCCCCAAAATGGAATTCTAGCTTGTGAAGTCTTTGATGCATTGGGCATCGACTTTATGGGACCATTTCCCAGTTCCTTTGGTAACAAATATATTCTCATAGCTATAGATTATGTTTCTAAATGGCCTAAAGCCCGAGCCTTAGCAACAAATGATGCTAGGATAGTGATGAAGTTTTTGAAAAAAATGTTTTCTCGATTTGGTATGTCGAAAGTGATCATAAGTGATAGGGGTACTCACTTTTGTAACTCTCAGCTTGAGAAAGTTTTCAAAAGGCTACGCGTTACACGTAGGTTTTCTGCTCCTTATCACCCCCAAACTAGTGGCCAAGTTGAGAACACAAATAGGGAGATATAAATAATTATTGATAAAACTGTAGAGCAATCCCGAAATGATTGGTCTGAGAAATTGGACAATGCTCAATGGGCCTGTGAGCGGGGATTTTTGCCTCCACTCCTAGTGGAATGGTTATTGCGACTTAGGCATTGTTTAGGCTCGGGGCCTTAGAGAACATGGACCTAAGTTTGAAGAAAATGGAGTCGCCACCTGAACGGGCTGGGAAAAAGAAAGGGGTGGATGACTCGATTCCTAAGGAATCCCCAACCCCATAATGTGTTCAAAAAGTTGGGTACGTGTGGGGAAGGTGAGAAATGGCCCAGCGCCCCCACAACACCCGGTTCATTAGAACCGGCCTCCTTTATAGGTCTTAATATTATAAAATTCTTAAATATAACAATATTATCCATATTACACACAATAATTGAAATAAAGCACCATTATTTTAAAATCAAAGCAATGTCCAAGCAAAACAAATAAACGGAAACCCATCCAAGGATGGAAACATGTCCTTACATCATCCACGTCTAAACTAAATAGGACACCCACCATGAGGTAGAAACATGTCCTTTACATTGGTCTAAAATATAAAAGCAATTTAAATTACATGATATTTAACTAATGAGGTACCCACAAAGTGGAAACATACCTCTTACAACATATGGAAATCAAAATAAATGGATAAAAGTAAATAACCATTCATAATAAAAAAATCATTGATCAAAGAAATTAAACATCAATCAAAATAGTAAGTAAACATCCATCCATGATAAACTAAATAAATTAAGCATTGAAATTAAATAAATAAACAAAGCATTGAAAATAAATTAAAGCATATAATAGACTACATAATCAAATATAAAATTAAATAAAGCAAGTAAAGATTCAAATTAGGGCGACTGTTTCTATTTAAGATTCTTTATTTAATGTTTAGGGTTTTGGAATTTATGAGTTTAGGATACTGTAAGTTTTAAGGGAATTGAAATGGATTAAAGTTTTATAATTTAAGGGATTGATAAGGTTCTTTGATTAACCAAATTAGGGTTTGAGGGGGTAAAATCATGAAATTAGGGTTCGAATACCTTAAAACATTAGGTTTATGATTATTAGCTACTAGACTACTGTTTTTAGGCTTATTGTGTCGAATTTTAATATTTAAGTTTATAAGGTTTTAAGATTTTAAGGATTAGGGTTTAGGAAAATTAGGGTTAGAAACTAAAGTTTTATAATTAGGGTTTTGAAATTATAATTTTTAGGACTAGGGTTTTGGATAGTTAGGGTTTTTGGAATTAGGGTTTTGCATAGTTAGGGTTTTTGGAATTAGAGTTTTGGTTGGTTAGGGTTTTTGGATTTGACTTACTGCCTAAAAAATACATAATTTTGGATTTGGAAAAATAAATTAAGGTTTTGGAAAAATAATCAATATTTTGGAGTTTAATAATGAAATGGTTTAGGCTTTTGGATAAAAATAGTTTGAGGTTTTGAGTTTTAATGAAATAACATACGGTTCTTGAAGTTAAAGTAAAAAAAGATAGAATTTAACAATTAATTGTTGACTACTGGATAGTTTTATGTTTTATGAAATATGCCAGTGGATTATGAATACCAATTGATCAATGTGATAATTAAAGCAAACGATTAAAGTTATTAAAATAAAAACCAATTTACTGCATGTTCAAAGATCGAGGTATTGTGTGTTCAAAGATCAAGTTACTGCATGCATATTCTTATTAATCAAAGAAATGAAACTACTATAAACATAAATAATTCATGATTAAAGATCAAACCTCCGCTCATTGGTTCCTCAACAATTAACTTCTGGATGAACAATGAACAAAGACAGCGTTGCTGTCTTTGATGGATTGATTACTGATGAATGTTTGCTGCTAATCTTTTCTGTTTGTTGCCGTCTCTCTTTAATGTTCCTTGCTATCTTGTTAATGTTCCTTTCCGTCCCTTCTTAATGTTCCCTTGTTAATGTTTTCTCCTCAAAATCCAGTCCAGTCGTTCTAAAGCTTTTCAGTTGTTAATCCCCCCTTTCTGTGTCTTTTTTTGTCTTATTTATAGGAAATTTAGATGATTAATTTAATTTGTTTATAGAAATTATCATTAATTAGGAAAAGGAAACCGAAACCAAATAGAATTTGGTTTCGAAAAAAATTGCGTTGGAAAAATTTTGGTGGAGAAAAAACTGCTGCGGGAGCTACGAGCGAAAACTGGCGAGCGAGCGTGTGCTGGCGGGCTGCGAGCCATTTCACCTGCAGGAAATTCCTGCGGGCAAAATGGCCCACAGCCATTTCATCCAACACTGTTTTTCGGCGACGAATTTTTTTCGTCTCAGATTTTTCTATCGCAGATTTATATTTATATTTTTTATTATATATATATATTTTTTATTATTATTAATTAATTTTTGTAAAAAAAATTATAAAAAATAAATACTAAAACAAATATTATTTAATTAAGATAACATAAAAATTATTTTGGACTAAATAAAATATATTGGACCGGACTGGGTGAAAAATTAAGGGTCCATAGGGCCTTTAGGACATCATTCAAAACTTCTTTGGGTACTATGCCATTTAGGCTAGTATATGGAAAGGCCTGCCATTTACCTATAGAAATTGAACATAAAGCTTGTTGGGCTACAAAATAGATTAACCTTGATCTGGCTAGTACAGGTGAAAAGAGAAAATTGTAGGTCAATGAGCTGGATAAATGGAGATTGCAAGCATGCAATAATGCAAAAATGTATAAGGAGCGGACTAAGAGATGGCATGATGCTCCCATTAAGGAACAAAAAGAGTTTCAAGCTGGAGATCAGGTACTATTATACAATTCAAGGCTTTGACCTTTTCCAGGTAAGTTAAAATCTCAATGGTCTGGCCCTTTCATGGTCAAGAAAGTCTTTCCCTATGGAACGATTGAAATTACTCATCCAGAAAAAGAGAATTTTAAGGTGAATGGCAAAGGCTCAGATTGTATTTAAGGGTAGAATTGAATGAGTTAAAGGAGGTTTATACCTCTAAGACTAGTGGCAAATTACTCCTGACTGTCCAAATAATACAACTTTAAAGAAGTGCTGGGTGGGAGACAACCCAAAATTTATTTTTTTAAATATATGTTTCTTTATTTTTCATATTTTTAGTTTTTTTTCTTTGATTTTTATTTCTTCTCTCATCGATTGGAGGTGTGTTATCTTAAGTTCATTTGAATATGTAGAGGAAAATTTTCTTTTAAGGGCAACTTGAGCTTGCTTTTGGACCTGTCCATATCAACCTGGGTGTGTCATTCATTTTTAGAGACAAAAGCTATAACATGCCCATGTCACTGGACGTGTCATTTAAATTGCACCACAGTAGCTACAACATGCCCATGGACACTCCTGTGTCCCTAGTTGTGTCATTTTGGCTAAAATTTAGGGAGTCTCAGTAGCAATAACACGCTCTGTGACATCCCCATGTCACTTGACGTGTCATTTTATTTGAGTCATAGTAACAACAACATGTCCACTGACACTCCTGTGTCACTAGACATGTCATATTCTTTAAGTTGCAGTAGCTACAACAAACCCAACGACACGGTCATGTTGGTGGGCATGTCGATGTATTTTAAAGAGATCCTGACTTCACTTTAAATAGATTTTTCTCTCTTCTCTCTCCCTCTTTGTCATTTTCACTCAAAATTCTCATACTCTCACACTTGAAATTACACACCCACTCATCCTAAAGGGGATTTTGATTCCCATTTCATGTTTTGGAGAGAATTTACTTGCTTTTCATTCAATTTTGTCATAGCCTCCAGTCCTACTCTCAAGTATGAACCATAGCTTTTGTAATTTTATTTTGTTTCCTTTGAAATTCCTTTAGAATTTTTTGCAATTTTTTGAGATTCTTAAGGATTTTGATGTTTCCCCCCAGTTTTCAAAGATTTGTTATGCTTTATTCATCATATTTTGGGGATCCTTTAGTAGGGTCTGTGTTGAGCGTGTCTATACACTATTCATTGATTATTTATGCACCAATTTAGCAATTTCTTTGTTTTAACTTGTTGGGCTATGGAGACAAATATAACTGGAGTGTTGCATTTTGTATTACATGGTCACTAGATCCAATGATTTAGTTTCTTTTATGACATTCACCACTCTATTATTGTTGTTGGTTTACTTGTATTAGCATAATTTGCATTGTTTCTGTTGGATTATTTTTTGTGCTATGTTGTTATATTGCTCGTATTTCAATAACCCTAACCAATGTTTTTTATATTACTGTTATTTTGAGGATGATCTTATTTATTATGCAGATCATGGGTCCTTGTAAACAGTTGCCTTCCAAGTTACCCACCAAATGAGCTAGAGGGGAAGGTATCTCATGCTAACCCGCTATTCATCTGACCTTTAAATTTATGGCCAGCCACAAGTGCATTCGATTCTCGAATTTAGAGGAAAGGAAGAAGTTTGAATTATTAGAAAACAAGGATTAGTCTCCTACTAGGATTTTAGATTGGGGTGCTATTGAATAAGGAAACATTGCAGTTGAGATCCAGAACTTGATAAACCAACTAGGATGGGAACAACTCTTTTCCATCAATGAGAATTCATATAGAGAATTAACATTGGAATTCTATTTCACTTTCCAGTTTGACAGAAACAAGATGAGGGAAGGCAGTGATTCCACACGAGTATCAATGAACTTGGCATGCATTTAGGGTTATACACTGTGGAGGAGGTGTAGACTTCTAATTATCTTAATCCTCAAGTAGATTTTACGAAATACGAAGTTATTCATCCCTAGGTTTGGAGGACATTTGCACCAAATACAGCCCAATATCAGCCTAAGGTGTCAAAAGCATTGAATTTTTAATCCTTTCAGTGCCGAGTGGTAATAATCTTCTAGTTCACATAATTATGGCTTGACAAAGTAGTACGAGAGTGGTTGGCTTGAGGGATTTATTCTTCTTGAATCACATGGTTAAGAAAATCTAATGCAATATAGCTCATGCTATCACACATTTCTTCTATGAGCAGTCCAAGAAAGGGGTATCGGGTAACTTACATGGTGGCATGTATGTCACAAGGCTAGCTTGTAGTTTGGGTGTGTTGGATGGATGCCTCCCGATGACTATGGATGAGTTCCCCAAACCTTTGGGTATGGACAGCTCAAAATAATTAAACAAAGAGAAGGTGGTGGAGTTGCATGCATCAGCTATAAATTCTGAGCCAGTCCCTCTTGCTCCCACTTTTGACATGCCTCCACCTCCACCGACAGACTTTCCTGGCCCGTCCACCACTGGTAGACCTTCTTCCTCAGCTGGCCCACCCTTTACTCTAGCCCCTACCTTTAGAGAATGGCATCATTATGTTAATGTTGAGTGGGATGATGATAGGAAACCCACTGATTTTGAGTGGTAGATATGCAGGATGGAAGGAAAATTAGGGAACCTAGAATTGAATCATAATAAGTTATTGTATCAATAAAACCATATCTAGCTTTACATGGAGCAACACGACTCTTCCTTTCAAGTGAGATTGGATCATGAGATATTATGAAGGCAATGGTTGGAGCAGTCCATGCTTGAGTTATGGAGATCTCAGGGATTCAGCCCTTCACAACCGCCTCCTCCACCATATCATTAGAAAACAAGGATTAGTCTCCTACTAGGATTTTAGATTGGGGTGCTATGGAATAAGGAAACATTGCAGCTGAGATCCAGAACTTGATAAACCAACTAGGATGGGAACAACTCTTTTCCATCAATGAGCATTCATATAGAGAATTAACATTGGAATTCTATTTCACTTTCCAGTTTGACAGAAACAAGATGAGGGAAGGCAGTGATTCCACACGAGTATCAATGAACTTGGCATGCATTTAGGGTTATATACTGTGGAGGAGGTGTAGACTTCTAATTATCTTAATCCTCAAGTAGATTTTACGAAATACGAAGTTATTCATCCCTAGGTTTGGAGGACATTTGCACCAAATACAGCCCAATATCAGCCTAAGGTGTCAAAAGCATTGAATTTTTAATCCTTTCAGTGCCGAGTGGTAATAATCTTCTAGTTCACATAATTATGGCTTGACAAAGTAGTACGAGAGTGGTTGGCTTGAGGGATTTATTCTTCTTGAATCACATGGTTAAGAAAATCTAATGCAATATAGCTCATGCTATCACACATTTCTTCTATGAGCAGTCCAAGAAAGGGGTATCGGGTAACTTACATGGTGGCATGTATGTCACAAGGCTAGCTTGTAGTTTGGGTGTGTTGGATGGATGCCTCCTGATGACTATGGATGAGTTCCCCAAACCTTTGGGTATGGACACCTCAAAATAATTAAACAAAGAGAAGGTGGTGGAGTTGCATGCATCAGCTATAAATTCTGAGCCAGTCCCTCTTGCTCCCACTTTTGACATGCCACCACCTCCACCGACAGACTTTCCTGGCCCGTCCACCACTGGTAGACCTTCTTCCTCAGCTGGCCCACCCTTTACTCCAGCCCCTACCTTTAGAGCATGGCATCATTATGTTAATGTTGAGTGGGATGATGATAGGAAACCCACTGATTTTGAGTGGCAGATATGCAGGATGGAAGGAAAATTAGGGAACCTAGAATTGAATCATAATAAGTTATTGTATCAATAAAACCATATCTAGCTTTACATGGAGCAACACGACTCTTCCTTTCAAGTGAGATTGGATCATGAGATATTATGAAGGCAATGGTTGGAGCAGTCCATGCTTGAGTTATGGAGATCTCAGGGATTCAGCCCTTCACAACCGCCTCCTCCACCATATCATTAGAAAACAAGGATTAGTCTCCTACTAGGATTTTAGATTGGGGTGCTATGGAATAAGGAAACATTGCAGCTGAGATCCAGAACTTGATAAACCAACTAGGATGGGAACAACTCTTTTCCATCAATGAGCATTCATATAGAGAATTAACATTGGAATTCTATTTCACTTTCCAGTTTGACAGAAACAAGATGAGGGAAGGCAGTGATTCCACACGAGTATCAATGAACTTGGCATGCATTTAGGGTTATATACTGTGGAGGAGGTGTAGACTTCTAATTATCTTAATCCTCAAGTAGATTTTACGAAATACGAAGTTATTCATCCCTAGGTTTGGAGGACATTTGCACCAAATACAGCCCAATATCAGCCTAAGGTGTCAAAAGCATTGAATTTTTAATCCTTTCAGTGCCGAGTGGTAATAATCTTCTAGTTCACATAATTATGGCTTGACAAAGTAGTACGAGAGTGGTTGGCTTGAGGGATTTATTCTTCTTGAATCACATGGTTAAGAAAATCTAATGCAATATAGCTCATGCTATCACACATTTCTTCTATGAGCAGTCCAAGAAAGGGGTATCGGGTAACTTACATGGTGGCATGTATGTCACAAGGCTAGCTTGTAGTTTGGGTGTGTTGGATGGATGCCTCCCGATGACTATGGATGAGTTCCCCAAACCTTTGGGTATGGACACCTCAAAATAATTAAACAAAGAGAAGGTGGTGGAGTTGCATGCATCAGCTATAAATTCTGAGCCAGTCCCTCTTGCTCCCACTTTTGACATGCCTCCACCTCCACCGACAGACTTTCCTGGCCCGTCCACCACTGGTAGACCTTCTTCCTCAGCTGGCCCACCCTTTACTCCAGCCCCTACCTTTAGAGAATGGCATCATTATGTTAATGTTGAGTGGGATGATGATAGGAAACCCACTGATTTTGAGTGGCAGATATGCAGGATGGAAGGAAAATTAGGGAACCTAGAATTGAATCATAATAAGTTATTGTATCAATAAAACCATATCTAGCTTTAAATGGAGCAACACGACTCTTCCTTTCAAGTGAGATTGGATCATGAGATATTATGAAGGCAATGGTTGGAGCAGTCCATGCTTGAGTTATGGAGATCTCAGGGATTCAGCCCTTCACAACCGCCTCCTCCACCATATCATTAGAAAACAAGGATTAGTCTCCTACTAGGATTTTAGATTGGGGTGCTATGGAATAAGGAAACATTGCAGCTGAGATCCAGAACTTGATAAACCAACTAGGATGGGAACAACTCTTTTCCATCAATGAGCATTCATATAGAGAATTAACATTGGAATTCTATTTCACTTTCCAGTTTGACAGAAACAAGATGAGGGAAGGCAGTGATTCCACACGAGTATCAATGAACTTGGCATGCATTTAGGGTTATATACTGTGGAGGAGGTGTAGACTTCTAATTATCTTAATCCTCAAGTAGATTTTACGAAATACGAAGTTATTCATCCCTAGGTTTGGAGGACATTTGCACCAAATACAGCCCAATATCAGCCTAAGGTGTCAAAAGCATTGAATTTTTAATCCTTTCAGTGCCGAGTGGTAATAATCTTCTAGTTCACATAATTATGGCTTGACAAAGTAGTTCGAGAGTGGTTGGCTTGAGGGATTTATTCTTCTTGAATCACATGGTTAAGAAAATCTAATGCAATATAGCTCATGCTATCACACATTTCTTCTATGAGCAGTCCAAGAAAGGGGTATCGGGTAACTTACATGGTGGCATGTATGTCACAAGGCTAGCTTGTAGTTTGGGTGTGTTGGATGGATGCCTCCCGATGACTATGGATGAGTTCCCCAAACCTTTGGGTATGGACACCTCAAAATAATTAAACAAAGAGAAGGTGGTGGAGTTGCATGCATCAGCTATAAATTCTGAGCCAGTCCCTCTTGCTCCCACTTTTGACATGCCACCACCTCCACCGACAGACTTTCCTGGCCCGTCCACCACTGGTAGACCTTCTTCCTCAGCTGGCCCACCCTTTACTCCAGCCCCTACCTTTAGAGCATGGCATCATTATGTTAATGTTGAGTGGGATGATGATAGGAAACCCACTGATTTTGAGTGGCAGATATGCAGGATGGAAGGAAAATTAGGGAACCTAGAATTGAATCATAATAAGTTATTGTATCAATAAAACCATATCTAGCTTTACATGGAGCAACACGACTCTTCCTTTCAAGTGAGATTGGATCATGAGATATTATGAAGGCAATGGTTGGAGCAGTCCATGCTTGAGTTATGGAGATCTCAGGGATTCAGCCCTTCACAACCGCCTCCTCCACCATATCATTAGAAAACAAGGATTAGTCTCCTACTAGGATTTTAGATTGGGGTGCTATGGAATAAGGAAACATTGCAGCTGAGATCCAGAACTTGATAAACCAACTAGGATGGGAACAACTCTTTTCCATCAATGAGCATTCATATAGAGAATTAACATTGGAATTCTATTTCACTTTCCAGTTTGACAGAAACAAGATGAGGGAAGGCAGTGATTCCACACGAGTATCAATGAACTTGGCATGCATTTAGGGTTATATACTGTGGAGGAGGTGTAGACTTCTAATTATCTTAATCCTCAAGTAGATTTTACGAAATACGAAGTTATTCATCCCTAGGTTTGGAGGACATTTGCACCAAATACAGCCCAATATCAGCCTAAGGTGTCAAAAGCATTGAATTTTTAATCCTTTCAGTGCCGAGTGGTAATAATCTTCTAGTTCACATAATTATGGCTTGACAAAGTAGTACGAGAGTGGTTGGCTTGAGGGATTTATTCTTCTTGAATCACATGGTTAAGAAAATCTAATGCAATATAGCTCATGCTATCACACATTTCTTCTATGAGCAGTCCAAGAAAGGGGTATCGGGTAACTTACATGGTGGCATGTATGTCACAAGGCTAGCTTGTAGTTTGGGTGTGTTGGATGGATGCCTCCCGATGACTATGGATGAGTTCCCCAAACCTTTGGGTATGGACACCTCAAAATAATTAAACAAAGAGAAGGTGGTGGAGTTGCATGCATCAGCTATAAATTCTGAGCCAGTCCCTCTTGCTCCCACTTTTGACATGCCTCCACCTCCACCGACAGACTTTCCTGGCCCGTCCACTACTGGTAGACCTTCTTCCTCAGCTGGCCCACCCTTTACTCCAGCCCCTACCTTTAGAGAATGTCATCATTATGTTAATGTTGAGTGGGATGATGACAGGAAACCCACTGATTTTGAGTGGCAGATATGCAGAATGGATGGAAAATTAGGGAACCTAGAATTGAATCATAATAAGTTATTGTATCAATAAAACCATATCTAGCTTTACATGGAGCAACACGACTCTTCCTTTCAAGTGAGAATGGATCATGAGATATTATGAAGGCAATGGTTGGAGCAGTCCATGCTTGAGTTATGGAGATCTCAGGGATTCAGCCCTTCACAACCGCCTCCTCCACCATATCATTAGAAAACAAGGATTAGTCTCCTACTAGGATTTTAGATTGGGGTGCTATGGAATAAGGAAACATTGCAGCTGAGATCCAGAACTTGATAAACCAACTAGGATGGGAACAACTCTTTTCCATCAATGAGCATTCATATAGAGAATTAACATTGGAATTCTATTTCACTTTCCAGTTTGACAGAAACAAGATGAGGGAAGGCAGTGATTCCACACGAGTATCAATGAACTTGGCATGCATTTAGGGTTATATACTGTGAAGGAGGTGTAGACTTCTAATTATCTTAATCCTCAAGTAGATTTTACGAAATACGAAGTTCTTCATCCCTAGGTTTGGAGGACATTTGCACCAAATACAGCCCAATATCAGCCTAAGGTGTCAAAAGCATTGAATTTTTAATCCTTTCAGTGCCGAGTGGTAATAATCTTCTAGTTCACATAATTATGGCTTGACAAAGTAGTACGAGAGTGGTTGGCTTGAGGGATTTATTCTTCTTGAATCACATGGTTAAGAAAATCTAATGCAATATAGCTCATGCTATCACACATTTCTTCTATGAGCAGTCCAAGAAAGGGGTATCGGGTAACTTACATGGTGGCATGTATGTCACAAGGCTAGCTTGTAGTTTGGGTGTGTTGGATGGATGCCTCCCGATGACTATGGATGAGTTCCCCAAACCTTTGGGTATGGACACCTCAAAATAATTAAACAAAGAGAAGGTGGTGGAGTTGCATGCATCAGCTATAAATTCTGAGCCAGTCCCTCTTGCTCCCACTTTTGACATGCCTCCACCTCCACCGACAGACTTTCCTGGCCCGTCCACTACTGGTAGACCTTCTTCCTCAGCTGGCCCACCCTTTACTCCAGCCCCTACCTTTAGAGAATGTCATCATTATGTTAATGTTGAGTGGGATGATGACAGGAAACCCACTGATTTTGAGTGGCAGATATGCAGAATGGATGGAAAATTAGGGAACCTAGAATTGAATCATAATAAGTTATTGTATCAATAAAACCATATCTAGCTTTACATGGAGCAACACGACTCTTCCTTTCAAGTGAGAATGGATCATGAGATATTATGAAGGCAATGGTTGTAGCAGTCCATGCTTGAGTTATGGAGATCTCAGGTATTCAGCCCTTCACAACCGCCTCCTCCACCATATCATTAGAAAACAAGGATTAGTCTCCTACTAGGATTTTAGATTGGGGTGCTATGGAATAAGGAAACATTGCAGCTGAGATCCAGAACTTGATAAACCAACTAGGATGGGAACAACTCTTTTCCATCAATGAGCATTCATATAGAGAATTAACATTGGAATTCTATTTCACTTTCCAGTTTGACAGAAACAAGATAAGGGAAGGCAGTGATTCCACACGAGTATCAATGAACTTGGCATGCATTTAGGGTTATATACTGTGGAGGAGGTGTAGACTTCTAATTATCTTAATCCTCAAGTAGATTTTACGAAATACGAAGTTATTCATCCTTAGGTTTGGAGGACATTTGCACCAAATACAGCCCAATATCAGCCTAAGGTGTCAAAAGCATTGAATTTTTAATCCTTTCAGTGCCGAGTGGTAATAATCTTCTAGTTCACATAATTATGGCTTGACAAAGTAGTACGAGAGTGGTTGGCTTGAGGGATTTATTCTTCTTGAATCACATGGTTAAGAAAATCTAATGCAATATAGCTCATGCTATCACACATTTCTTCTATGAGCAATCCAAGAAAGGGGTATCGGGTAACTTACATGGTGGCATGTATGTCACAAGGCTAGCTTGTAGTTTGGGTGTGTTGGATGGATGCCTCCCGATGACTATGGATGAGTTCCCCAAACCTTTGGGTATGGACACCTCAAAATAATTAAACAAATAGAAGGTGGTGGAGTTGCATGCATCAGCTATAAATTCTGAGCCAGTCCCTCTTGCTCCCACTTTTGACATGCCTCCACCTCCACCGACAGACTTTCCTGGCCCGTCCACCACGGGTAGACCTTCTTCCTCAGCTGGCCCACCCTTTACTCCAGTCCCTACCTTTAGAGAATGGCATCATTATGTTAATGTTGAGTGGGATGATGACAGGAAACCCACTGATTTTTAGTGGCAGATATGCAGGATGGAAGGAAAATTAGGGAACCTAGAATTGAATCATAATAAGTTATTGTATCAATAAAACCATATCTAGCTTTACATGGAGCAACACGACTCTTCCTTTCAAGTGAGATTGGATCATGAGATATTATGAAGGCAATGGTTGGAGCAGTCCATGCTTGAGTTCTGGAGATCTCAGGGATTCAGCCTTTCACAACCGCCTCCTCCACCATATCATTAGAAAACAAGGATTAGTCTCCTGCTAGGATTTTAGATTGGGGTGCTATGGAATAAGGAAACATTGCAGCTGAGATCCAGAACTTGATAAACCAACTAGGATGGGAACAACTCTTTTCCATCAATGAGCATTCATATAGAGAATTAACATTGGAATTCTATTTCACTTTCCAGTTTGACAGAAACAAGATGAGGGAAGGCAGTGATTCCACACGAGTATCAATGAACTTGGCATGCATTTAGGGTTATATACTGTGGAGGAGGTGTAGACTTCTAATTATCTTAATCCTCAAGTAGATTTTACGAAATACGAAGTTATTCATCCCTAGGTTTGGAGGACATTTGCACCAAATACAGCCCAATATCAGCCTAAGGTGTCAAAAGCATTGAATTTTTAATCCTTTCAGTGCCGAGTGGTAATAATCTTCTAGTTCACATAATTATGGCTTGACAAAGTAGTACGAGAGTGGTTGGCTTGAGGGATTTATTCTTCTTGAATCACATGGTTAAGAAAATCTAATGCAATATAGCTCATGCTATCACACATTTCTTCTATGAGCAGTCCAAGAAAGGGGTATCGGGTAACTTACATGGTGGCATGTATGTCACAAGGCTAGCTTGTAGTTTGGGTGTGTTGGATGGATGCCTCCCGATGACTATGGATGAGTTCCCCAAACCTTTGGGAATGGACACCTCAAAATAATTAAATAAAGAGAAGGTGGTGGAGTTGCATGCATCAGCTATAAATTCTGAGCCAGTCCCTCTTGCTCCCACTTTTGACATGCCACCACCTCCACCGACAGACTTTCCTGGCCCGTCCACCACTGGTAGACCTTCTTCCTCAGCTGGCCCACCCTTTACTCCAGCCCCTACCTTTAGAGCATGGCATCATTATGTTAATGTTGAGTGGGATGATGATAGGAAACCCACTGATTTTGAGTGGCAGATATGCAGGATGGAAGGAAAATTAGGGAACCTAGAATTGAATCATAATAAGTTATTGTATCAATAAAACCATATCTAGCTTTACATGGAGCAACACGACTCTTCCTTTCAAGTGAGATTGGATCATGAGATATTATGAAGGCAATGGTTGGAGCAGTCCATGCTTGAGTTATGGAGATCTCAGGGATTCAGCCCTTCACAACCGCCTCCTCCACCATATCATTAGAAAACAAGGATTAGTCTCCTACTAGGATTTTAGATTGGGGTGCTATGGAATAAGGAAACATTGCAGCTGAGATCCAGAACTTGATAAACCAACTAGGATGGGAACAACTCTTTTCCATCAATGAGCATTCATATAGAGAATTAACATTGGAATTCTATTTCACTTTCCAGTTTGACAGAAACAAGATGAGGGAAGGCAATGATTCCACACGAGTATCAATGAACTTGGCATGCATTTAGGGTTATATACTGTGGAGGAGGTGTAGACTTCTAATTATCTTAATCCTCAAGTAGATTTTACGAAATACGAAGTTATTCATCCCTAGGTTTGGAGGACATTTGCACCAAATACAGCCCAATATCAGCCTAAGGTGTCAAAAGCATTGAATTTTTAATCCTTTCAGTGCCGAGTGGTAATAATCTTCTAGTTCACATAATTATGGCTTGACAAAGTAGTACGAGAGTGGTTGGCTTGAGGGATTTATTCTTCTTGAATCACATGGTTAAGAAAATCTAATGCAATATAGCTCATGCTATCACACATTTCTTCTATGAGCAGTCCAAGAAAGGGGTATCGGGTAACTTACATGGTGGCATGTATGTCACAAGGCTAGCTTGTAGTTTGGGTGTGTTGGATGGATGCCTCCCGATGACTATGGATGAGTTCCCCAAACCTTTGGGTATGGACACCTCAAAATAATTAAACAAAGAGAAGGTGGTGGAGTTGCATGCATCAGCTATAAATTCTGAGCCCGTCCCTCTTGCTCCCATTTTTGACTTGCCTCCACCTCCACCGACAGACTTTCCTGGCCCGTCCACTACTGGTAGACCTTCTTCCTCAGCTGGCCCACCCTTTACTCCAGCCCCTACCTTTAGAGAATGTCATCATTATGTTAATGTTGAGTGGGATGATGACAGGAAACCCACTGATTTTGAGTGGCAGATATGCAGGATGGAAGGAAAATTAGGGAACCTAGAATTGAATCATAATAAGTTATTGTATCAATAAAACCATATCTAGCTTTACATGGAGCAACACGACTCTTCCTTTCAAGTGAGATTGGATCATGAGATATTATGAAGGCAATGGTTGGAGCAGTCCATGCTTGAGTTATGGAGATCTCAGGGATTCAGCCCTTCACAACCGCCTCCTCCACCATATCATTAGAAAACAAGGATTAGTCTCCTACTAGGATTTTAGATTGGGGTGCTATGGAATAAGGAAACATTGCAGCTGAGATCCAGAACTTGATAAACCAACTAGGATGGGAACAACTCTTTTCCATCAATGAGCATTCATATAGAGAATTAACATTGGAATTCTATTTCACTTTCCAGTTTGACAGAAACAAGATGAGGGAAGGCAGTGATTCCACACGAGTATCAATGAACTTGGCATGCATTTAGGGTTATATACTGTGAAGGAGGTGTAGACTTCTAATTATCTTAATCCTCAAGTAGATTTTACGAAATACGAAGTTCTTCATCCCTAGGTTTGGAGGACATTTGCACCAAATACAGCCCAATATCAGCCTAAGGTGTCAAAAGCATTGAATTTTTAATCCTTTCAGTGCCGAGTGGTAATAATCTTCTAGTTCACATAATTATGGCTTGACAAAGTAGTACGAGAGTGGTTGGCTTGAGGGATTTATTCTTCTTGAATCACATGGTTAAGAAAATCTAATGCAATATAGCTCATGCTATCACACATTTCTTCTATGAGCAGTCCAAGAAAGGGGTATCGGGTAACTTACATGGTGGCATGTATGTCACAAGGCTAGCTTGTAGTTTGGGTGTGTTGGATGGATGCCTCCCGATGACTATGGATGAGTTCCCCAAACCTTTGGGTATGGACACCTCAAAATAATTAAACAAAGAGAAGGTGGTGGAGTTGCATGCATCAGCTATAAATTCTGAGCCAGTCCCTCTTGCTCCCACTTTTGACATGCCTCCACCTCCACCGACAGACTTTCCTGGCCCGTCCACCACTGGTAGACCTTCTTCCTCAGCTAGCCCACCCTTTACTCCAGCCCCTACCTTTAGAGAATGGCATCATTATGTTAATGTTGAGTGGGATGATGACAGGAAACCCACTGATTTTGAGTGGCAGATATGCAGGATGGAAGGAAAATTAGGGAACCTAGAATTGAATCATAATAAGTTATTGTATCAAGAAAACCATATCTAGCTTTACATGGAGCAACACGACTCTTCCTTTCAAGTGAGATTGGATCATGAGATATTATGAAGGCAATGGTTGTAGCAGTCCATGCTTGAGTTATGGAGATCTCAGGTATTCAGCCCTTCACAACCGCCTCCTCCACCATATCATTAGAAAACAAGGATTAGTCTCCTACTAGGATTTTAGATTGGGGTGCTATGGAATAAGGAAACATTGCAGCTGAGATCCAGAACTTGATAAACCAACTAGGATGGGAACAACTCTTTTCCATCAATGAGCATTCATATAGAGAATTAACATTGGAATTCTATTTCACTTTCCAGTTTGACAGAAACAAGATAAGGGAAGGCAGTGATTCCACACGAGTATCAATGAACTTGGCATGCATTTAGGGTTATATACTGTGGAGGAGGTGTAGACTTCTAATTATCTTAATCCTCAAGTAGATTTTACGAAATACGAAGTTATTCATTCTTAGGTTTGGAGGACATTTGCACCAAATACAGCCCAATATCAGCCTAAGGTGTCAAAAGCATTGAATTTTTAATCCTTTCAGTGCCGAGTGGTAATAATCTTCTAGTTCACATAATTATGGCTTGACAAAGTAGTACGAGAGTGGTTGGCTTGAGGGATTTATTCTTCTTGAATCACATGGTTAAGAAAATCTAATGCAATATAGCTCATGCTATCACACATTTCTTCTATGAGCAGTCCAAGAAAGGGGTATCGGGTAACTTACATGGTGGCATGTATGTCACAAGGCTAGCTTGTAGTTTGGGTGTGTTGGATGGATGCCTCCCGATGACTATGGATGAGTTCCCCAAACCTTTGGGAATGGACACCTCAAAATAATTAAATAAAGAGAAGGTGGTGGAGTTGCATGCATCAGCTATAAATTCTGAGCCAGTCCCTCTTGCTCCCACTTTTGACATGCCACCACCTCCACCGACAGACTTTCCTGGCCCGTCCACCACTGGTAGACCTTCTTCCTCAGCTGGCCCACCCTTTACTCCAGCCCCTACCTTTAGAGCATGGCATCATTATGTTAATGTTGAGTGGGATGATGATAGGAAACCCACTGATTTTGAGTGGCAGATATGCAGGATGGAAGGAAAATTAGGGAACCTAGAATTGAATCATAATAAGTTATTGTATCAATAAAACCATATCTAGCTTTACATGGAGCAACACGACTCTTCCTTTCAAGTGAGATTGGATCATGAGATATTATGAAGGCAATGGTTGGAGCAGTCCATGCTTGAGTTATGGAGATCTCAGGGATTCAGCCCTTCACAACCGCCTCCTCCACCATATCATTAGAAAACAAGGATTAGTCTCCTACTAGGATTTTAGATTGGGGTGCTATGGAATAAGGAAACATTGCAGCTGAGATCCAGAACTTGATAAACCAACTAGGATGGGAACAACTCTTTTCCATCAATGAGCATTCATATAGAGAATTAACATTGGAATTCTATTTCACTTTCCAGTTTGACAGAAACAAGATGAGGGAAGGCAGTGATTCCACACGAGTATCAATGAACTTGGCATGCATTTAGGGTTATATACTGTGGAGGAGGTGTAGACTTCTAATTATCTTAATCCTCAAGTAGATTTTACGAAATACGAAGTTCTTCATCCCTAGGTTTGGAGGACATTTGCACCAAATACAGCCCAATATCAGCCTAAGGTGTCAAAAGCATTGAATTTTTAATCCTTTCAGTGCCGAGTGGTAATAATCTTCTAGTTCACATAATTATGGCTTGACAAAGTAGTACGAGAGTGGTTGGCTTGAGGGATTTATTCTTCTTGAATCACATGGTTAAGAAAATCTAATGCAATATAGCTCATGCTATCACACATTTCTTCTATGAGCAGTCCAAGAAAGGGGTATCGGGTAACTTACATGGTGGCATGTATGTCACAAGGCTAGCTTGTAGTTTGGGTGTGTTGGATGGATGCCTCCCGATGACTATGGATGAGTTCCCCAAACCTTTGGGTATGGACACCTCAAAATAATTGAACAAAGAGAAGGTGGTGGAGTTGCATGCATCAGCTATAAATTCTGAGCCAGTCCCTCTTGCTCCCATTTTTGACATGCCTCCACCTCCACCGACAGACTTTCCTGGCCCGTCCACTACTGGTAGACCTTCTTCCTCAGCTGGCCCACCCTTTACTCCAGCCCCTACCTTTAGAGAATGTCATCATTATGTTAATGTTGAGTGGGATGATGACAGGAAACCCACTGATTTTGAGTGGCAGATATGCAGGATGGAAGGAAAATTAGGGAACCTAGAATTGAATCATAATAAGTTATTGTATCAATAAAACCATATCTAGCTTTACATGGAGCAACACGACTCTTCCTTTCAAGTGAGATTGGATCATGAGATATTATGAAGGCAATGGTTGGAGCAGTCCATGCTTGAGTTATGGAGATCTCAGGGATTCAGCCCTTCACAACCGCCTCCTCCACCATATCATTAGAAAACAAGGATTAGTCTCCTACTAGGATTTTAGATTGGGGTGCTATGGAATAAGGAAACATTGCAGCTGAGATCCAGAACTTGATAAACCAACTAGGATGGGAACAACTCTTTTCCATCAATGAGCATTCATATAGAGAATTAACATTGGAATTCTATTTCACTTTCCAGTTTGACAGAAACAAGATGAGGGAAGGCAGTGATTCCACACGAGTATCAATGAACTTGGCATGCATTTAGGGTTATATACTGTGGAGGAGGTGTAGACTTCTAATTATCTTAATCCTCAAGTAGATTTTACGAAATACGAAGTTCTTCATCCCTAGGTTTGGAGGACATTTGCACCAAATACAGCCCAATATCAGCCTAAGGTGTCAAAAGCATTGAATTTTTAATCCTTTCAGTGCCGAGTGGTAATAATCTTCTAGTTCACATAATTATGGCTTGACAAAGTAGTACGAGAGTGGTTGGCTTGAGGGATTTATTCTTCTTGAATCACATGGTTAAGAAAATCTAATGCAATATAGCTCATGCTATCACACATTTCTTCTATGAGCAGTCCAAGAAAGGGGTATCGGGTAACTTACATGGTGGCATGTATGTCACAAGGCTAGCTTGTAGTTTGGGTGTGTTGGATGGATGCCTCCCGATGACTATGGATGAGTTCCCCAAACCTTTGGGTATGGACACCTCAAAATAATTAAACAAAGAGAAGGTGGTGGAGTTGCATGCATCAGCTATAAATTCTGAGCCAGTCCCTCTTGCTCCCACTTTTGACATGCCTCCACCTCCACCGACAGACTTTCCTGGCCCGTCCACCACTGGTAGACCTTCTTCCTCAGCTAGCCCACCCTTTACTCCAGCCCCTACCTTTAGAGAATGGCATCATTATGTTAATGTTGAGTGGGATGATGACAGGAAACCCACTGATTTTGAGTGGCAGATATGCAGGATGGAAGGAAAATTAGGGAACCTAGAATTGAATCATAATAAGTTATTGTATCAATAAAACCATATCTAGCTTTACATGGAGCAACACGAATCTTCCTTTCAAGTGAGATTGGATCATGAGATATTATGAAGGCAATGGTTGTAGCAGTCCATGCTTGAGTTATGGAGATCTCAGGTATTCAGCCCTTCACAACCGCCTCCTCCACCATATCATTAGAAAACAAGGATTAGTCTCCTACTAGGATTTTAGATTGGGGTGCTATGGAATAAGGAAACATTGCAGCTGAGATCCAGAACTTGATAAACCAACTAGGATGGGAACAACTCTTTTCCATCAATGAGCATTCATATAGAGAATTAACATTGGAATTCTATTTCACTTTCCAGTTTGACAGAAACAAGATAAGGGAAGGCAGTGATTCCACACGAGTATCAATGAACTTGGCATGCATTTAGGGTTATATACTGTGGAGGAGGTGTAGACTTCTAATTATCTTAATCCTCAAGTAGATTTTACGAAATACGAAGTTATTCATTCTTAGGCTTGGAGGACATTTGCACCAAATACAGCCCAATATCAGCCTAAGGTGTCAAAAGCATTGAATTTTTAATCCTTTCAGTGCCGAGTGGTAATAATCTTCTAGTTCACATAATTATGGCTTGACAAAGTAGTACGAGAGTGGTTGGCTTGAGGGATTTATTCTTCTTGAATCACATGGTTAAGAAAATCTAATGCAATATAGCTCATGCTATCACACATTTCTTCTATGAGCAGTCCAAGAAAGGGGTATCGGGTAACTTACATGGTGGCATGTATGTCACAAGGCTAGCTTGTAGTTTGGGTGTGTTGGATGGATGCCTCCCGATGACTATGGATGAGTTCCCCAAACCTTTGGGTATGGACACCTCAAAATAATTAAACAAAGAGAAGGTGGTGGAGTTGCATGCATCAGCTATAAATTCTGAGCCAGTCCCTCTTGCTCCCACTTTTGACATGCCTCCACCTCCACCGACAGACTTTCCTGGCCCGTCCACCACAGGTAGACCTTCTTCCTCAGCTGGCCCACCCTTTACTCCAGCCCCTACCTTTAGAGAATGGCATCATTATGTTAATGTTGAGTGGGATGATGACAGGAAACCCACTGATTTTTAGTGGCAGATATGCAGGATGGAAGAAAAATTAGGGAACCTAGAATTGAATCATAATAAGTTATTGTATCAATAAAACCATATCTAGCTTTACATGGAGCAACACGACTCTTCCTTTCAAGTGAGATTGGATCATGAGATATTATGAAGGCAATGGTTGGAGCAGTCCATGCTTGAGTTCTGGAGATCTCAGGGATTCAGCCTTTCACAACCGCCTCCTCCACCATATCATTAGAAAACAAGGATTAGTCTCCTGCTAGGATTTTAGATTGGGGTGCTATGGAATAAGGAAACATTGCAGCTGAGATCCAGAACTTGATAAACCAACTAGGATGGGAACAACTCTTTTCCATCAATGAGCATTCATATAGAGAATTAACATTGGAATTCTATTTCACTTTCCAGTTTGACAGAAACAAGATGAGGGAAGGCAGTGATTCCACACGAGTATCAATGAACTTGGCATGCATTTAGGGTTATATACTGTGGAGGAGGTGTAGACTTCTAATTATCTTAATCCTCAAGTAGATTTTACGAAATACGAAGTTATTCATCCCTAGGTTTGGAGGACATTTGCACCAAATACAGCCCAATATCAGCCTAAGGTGTCAAAAGCATTGAATTTTTAATCCTTTCAGTGCCGAGTGGTAATAATCTTCTAGTTCACATAATTATGGCTTGACAAAGTAGTACGAGAGTGGTTGGCTTGAGGGATTTATTCTTCTTGAATCACATGGTTAAGAAAATCTAATGCAATATAGCTCATGCTATCACACATTTCTTCTATGAGCAGTCCAAGAAAGGGGTATCGGGTAACTTACATGGTGGCATGTATGTCACAAGGCTAGCTTGTAGTTTGGGTGTGTTGGATGGATGCCTCCCGATGACTATGGATGAGTTCCCCAAACCTTTGGGAATGGACACCTCAAAATAATTAAACAAAGAGAAGGTGGTGGAGTTGCATGCATCAGCTATAAATTCTGAGCCAGTCCCTCTTGCTCCCACTTTTGACATGCCTCCACCTCCACCGACAGACTTTCCTGGCCCGTCCACCACTGGTAGACCTTCTTCCTCAGCTGGCCCACCCTTTACTCCAGCCCCTACCTTTAGAGAATGGCATCATTATGTTAATGTTGAGTGGGATGATGATAGGAAACCCACTGATTTTGAGTGGCAGATATGCAGGATGGAAGGAAAATTAGGGAACCTAGAATTGAATCATAATAAGTTATTGTATCAATAAAACCATATCTAGCTTTACATGGAGCAACACGACTCTTCCTTTCAAGTGAGATTGGATCATGAGATATTATGAAGGCAATGGTTGGAGCAGTCCATGCTTGAGTTATGGAGATCTCAGGGATTCAGCCCTTCACAACCGCCTCCTCCACCATATCATTAGAAAACAAGGATTAGTCTCCTACTAGGATTTTAGATTGGGGTGCTATGGAATAAGGAAACATTGCAGCTGAGATCCAGAACTTGATAAACCAACTAGGATGGGAACAACTCTTTTCCATCAATGAGCATTCATATAGAGAATTAACATTGGAATTCTATTTCACTTTCCAGTTTGACAGAAACAAGATGAGGGAAGGCAGTGATTCCACACGAGTATCAATGAACTTGGCATGCATTTAGGGTTATATACTGTGGAGGAGGTGTAGACTTCTAATTATCTTAATCCTCAAGTAGATTTTACGAAATACGAAGTTATTCATCCCTAGGTTTGGAGGACATTTGCACCAAATACAGCCCAATATTAGCCTAAGGTGTCAAAAGCATTGAATTTTTAATCCTTTCAGTGCCGAGTGGTAATAATCTTCTAGTTCACATAATTATGGCTTGACAAAGTAGTACGAGAGTGGTTGGCTTGAGGGATTTATTCTTCTTGAATCACATGGTTAAGAAAATCTAATGCAATATAGCTCATGCTATCACACATTTCTTCTATGAGCAGTCCAAGAAAGGGGTATCGGGTAACTTACATGGTGGCATGTATGTCACAAGGCTAGCTTGTAGTTTGGGTGTGTTGGATGGATGCCTCCCGATGACTATGGATGAGTTCCCCAAACCTTTGGGTATGGACACCTCAAAATAATTAAACAAAGAGAAGGTGGTGGAGTTGCATGCATCAGCTATAAATTCTAAGCCAGTCCCTCTTGCTCCCACTTTTGACATGCCTCCACCTCCACCGACAGACTTTCCTGGCCCGTCCACCATTGGTAGACCTTCTTCCTCAGCTGGCCCACCCTTTACTCCAGCCCCTACCTTTAGAGAATGGCATCATTATGCCTAGGTCGACAGGAGCCAAAGGCCATGTAGACCTAGTTGCCCCAGGTCGACATTGCTTTAGTCCATGTCGATCTGGTTGCCCAAATAGACATGGTTTCATTTTTTTTTTTTTGAAATTAGTTTCCGAATTGAATTAAAATTTGTTTTAAGGACGGATTAATATTAGGGTTAAGGATTCTGAGTGAGGTTTTGGCCTATAAATAATAACATTTTAGACTTTAACAAGGGTCAGCAATTAGATTTAGAAGAGTAAAAACAGCAAGGCAGGAAATAGCAAAAATATCAACAATCGACGAGTAAACAACGAACATTCATCAACAAACAAAGGCAGTGATCACCATCTTTGATCTTTGCTCATCCAGAAATAAATATTGATACAGGCAGTAGCTTGGAGTCAACAAACAATTCAGTGGAACCTTCAATGCAGGTTTTCTGTCTTAATCTTGAATATGCTTAAACATTCAATTGTTATATCATTTTTGTTCTTACTGGTTTTCTTTTGTTTATTTTTGTTATCACTTTGATTTAATAGTATAAATTGATAAACCCTAATTATGTATTATGTTCATTATTGTTTCATCCAATAGCTCAAAAATCCAGAGAATTCCAAAAGCCCCGAACTATCTTCTTAATTCTGTAAACCCTAATCTTCTTCACAGTTTCTAAAAACTTTAATCTTAATTGTTTCTATAAAATTCTAAACTATTTTCTTAAATCCTAAGATCGAATATGTTTTCCAAAATATATAAAACCCTAAACTATCTTATTAATTCTCAAAACCCTAACCCAGTGTCTTAATTCCTTAATTTTCCTAAACCCTAATCTTCTTAAAACTCAATCCAGTAAACCCTAGTTTTCCTAAACCCTAATTCTTAAAACATCAAAACCTTATCAACACCTTAATTTTTCAAACCCCCATCCAGTAAACCTAACAACCCCTTAAGCCCAAATCCCAATCTTTTAAAATTATAAATCTTTCTCTCAAGCAAACCTAAAAAATCTTAAACCCTAATCCTAATCTTTTAAAATTATAAACCCTAATGCTTAAGGTTCCAAAACCCTAGTTTCATGATGTTAGCCCTAAACCCTAATTTGATTAACTAAAAACCATACTACTTTCTCAAATTTATAAAACCCTAATCCGTCCCATTTTCATAAAAAATTCTCATAACAGCCTAAATAATAAATATAATAATTTCAAAATCCCAAAACCCTAAATGTTAATTAAAGAACCTTAAATTGAGACATAAACCTAAAATTGTATCTTTATTTGCTTTATTAAATTTTAGATTTGATTATATAGCTTATTATATATTTTGATGGTTGATTTATTTAATTTCAATGCTTGATTTATTTAATTTATCATGGATGGATATTTATTTATTATTATTATTATTATTGTTGTTGTTATTATTAGTATTATTTTGGTATTAAAATTGTAAGAGGTATGTTTCCATTATTGGGTACCTCATTAATTAATTTTCATGTAATTTAAATTATTTTTTTTATATTTTGGAATTAATGTAAAGGACACGTTTCCACCTTTCGATGGGTGTCCTATTTAGTTTTAGACATGGACAATGTAAGGACATGTTTCCATCTTGAGATGAGTGTCCATTTATTTACTTTATTTGGACATTGCTTTGATTTTAATATAATGATGCTTTATTTTAATTGTTTCATGTAGTGTGGATAATATTGTTATATTTAAGAATTTTATAATATTAAGAACTACAAAGGAGGCCGGTTCCAATGAACCAGGCGTTGTGGGGGTGCTGGGCCATTTCTCACCTTCCCCACACGTACCCAACTTTTTGAACCCATTAGGGGGTTGGAGATTCCTTAGGAATCGAGTCATCCACCCCTTTCTTTTTCTCAGTCCGTCCGAGTGGCGACTCCATTTTCTCCGGACTTAGGCTCGTGTTCTCTAAGGCCCCGAGCATAAACAGTGCTTTCATATGCACAAGAACCATTCCACCGGGAGTGGGGGCAAAAATCCCCACTCACAAATACATAATTAAAAGGAATAAGAAATATCAAACTCTATTTCTTTGAAGAATATCTTGACTTGGATCTTGAACTCCTCCTTGAAGTAGAATTTCACACTTCTTTTCTAAGAAATTCTAAACTAAATTTATTCGGATCAATCTAATCTAATTCTTGCATATCTACTTATATTTTGAAACCTTAGAGGAAGTGGGTTTAAATAGAGTTTTTGGAAGCCTCATTCGTGGGGGAAAACTAAAAAAGGTTAGGCCATATCTTGTTTGGCTCACCACCAACCCAATTGTCTGCTCAAAGATATGAATTTCGGCCCCACGGTCGTGGCTTTTGAGTGCCACGATCGTGGTCTGAGTTGGATGGTCAGTTTGAGCACTTTATAGCTGTAAAATGATCAGTAAGGTAGGCCACTGTAGACCCTTAATTTTTGACCCAGTCTGGTCCAATATATTTTGTTTGGTCCAAAATAAGTTTTGTGTTGTCTAATATATTTTAATTGGTCCAAAATAATTTTTGTTATCTTAATTAAATAATTTTTACTTTATTATCTAATTTTTATTAATAAAAAATAAAATAAAATAAATAAAATTAAAAAAATAAAAATCAGCGATGAAAAAATCGACGACGAAAAAATCATCGCCGAAAACTACCAGCGCGGGCTTGGCCGCGGGCCATTCCCTGCCCCCTGCAGCAACCAACTGCGGCAGATTTTTTTGCCAATGCAATTTTTCATGTGGCAAATTTTTTCTCCAGCGCAATTTTTCCGCAGAAGTTTTTTTTTTGCCAGCGAAATTTTTCGATACAAATTTTCCGAAATATAATTCAATTAGGTTTCGGTTTCTTTTTTTATTAAATATTGTATGCCGTGAGTAACTAGGAAAAGGGATAAAAACTTCTATAAATAAAGAGGCAGAGAGAGGGAAAAGAGGGATCAGAAATTGGGACAAAATTAAGAGAGTTTTGAAACTGAATCTGTGAAGGAAAACTAGAATCAAGCTGGTTATTTTTAGGGAGTAGGAAAGCAGAAACAAATCATCAAAGGCAGCAATTGCCTTTGTTTTTGTTCATCCAAGAAAAACAATTTTTGGAGGAACCATCAAAAAGAGGTATGTATTAAATTCTTTTTGTTATATTTTTCCCAGTAGCTTAGATTATGAAATTATGGCTTTCAAAATTAAAAACCCTAGAACTTCAATTTAGTTTTTCTAAAGTTAAAAACCCTAATCTATTGCTTTATTTTTCAAAAAGAATTTAAAGTTATTAATTTAGTTTCTTCAAAACCCTAAAACCCTAATTTACTTTTTCAAATTATCAAAACCCTTAAATTATATTTCTGTTACTTTCCAAAAGCATTAAAAACTTCTTTCTTGCTTTTTATAAACTTTAAATCATTGGTTTATTCTCATAAAACCCCATAAAAGTATCAAATTGATTTTCAAACCCTAAAAGCTTCATGCATCCACCGAAACCCTAATTTTAAAACACTAAATCCTAACTCAACTCCAAACCTAAAGTAGTAAAACCCTAACCCCTTTAAAATCTTAAACCCTAATCTTTTATAAACCCTAATCCTTTAAAACCTTAAAAATCATATAAACACAAATACTTTAATTTTACACAGTAAGCTTGAAATCATCATTTAAAACTACAAATCAAAAGTATTTTAAAGTGTCCAAAACCCTAGTTTCATTATTTCACCATTCAAACCTTAATTTGGTTAATCAAAGTGTCTTACCAACCTTTTAAAACATAATACTTTAATATATTATAATTCCTTTAAAAAGTCACAGTAGCCTAACTCCATGAAAATCCAAAACCCTAAACACATGAAATAAAGGACCCAAAATGGAAACAATATCTATAATTTAGATTTTTATTTGCCTCATTCAATTCTATATTTGATTAGACTTTGATTTATTTTATATGTTTTAATTTATTTAAGTTCAATGCTTGGTTTATTTAATTTATCATGGATGGATGTTTACTTTCTATTGATATTTAATATCTTTGATGAATGATTTATTTATTATGAATGGTTATTTACTTTTATCAATTTATTTAGATTTCCAAATGTTTTAAGAAGTATGTTTCAACTTGGTGGGTACCTCATTAGTTAAATATCATGTAATTTAAATTGCTTTTCTATTTTAGAACCTATGTAAATGACATGTTTCTACCTTTCGGTGGGTGTCCTATTTAGGCATGTGATGTAAGGACATGTTTCCGTCTTTGGATGGGTGTCCATTTATTTGTTTTACTTGGACTTTGATTTGATTTTAATATATTGATGCTTTCTTTTAATTATTGTGTGTAATATGGATAATGTTGTTATATTTAAGAATTTTATAATATTAAGACCTGTAAAGGAGGCCGATTCCAATGAACTGGGCGTTGTGGGGGTGCTGGGCCATTTCTCACCTTCCCCGCATGTACCCAACTTTTTGAACCCATTAGGGGGTTGGGGATTCCTTAGGAATCGAGTCATCCACCCCTTTCTTTTTTCCCGGCCCGTCTGGGTGGCGACTCCATTTTCTCCGGACTTAGGTCCATGTTCTCTAAGGCCCCGAGCCTAAACAGTGCCGAAGTCGCAACAATCATTCCACCGGGAGTGGGGGCAAAAATCCCCGCTCACAGTGGCGACTCAACTGGGGATAAGAGAAGTTGATTCCATTGGTCTTTATATTATTCTATTCTTTCTTATAATGATATTATCCATTGCATCATATTAGATTGCATCGTGTGCGTGAGTTAGGACGCCCGTGTTACCCGTGTTGTGTTATGTAAGGGATACCATACTTTTACTCAAGGTATGGAGATCGAGCATGGCATAACCACTCATAGCCTTGTACCATTTGGTATATACTTGCAATAGAAACCTAAGCCTTTTTTACCCAAAGACTAAAGCTCATGTAATTGGCCTAGTTACTTTCCTTAGATTTTACCCCAAATGCATGTTGTTTGACTATGGTTAATTTATCTTGGCTTAAATCATGGCTTATTTGGTTTGTTCTTTTTCTAATATGACCTAAGTACATTGTAAGCTCAAAATAAATTTTTCTTTAAAATCCAAAACACCAAAGCTATTTTCAAAATTTTTCAAGATGGTCTTTTAACATAAAACTTTTTAAAAAAAAAATCAAAAATTCTTTTGCTCATGGCCCAAATACTAAGCCCAAAATCCATTTTTTCTAAGATCTTTTTACAATGGGCTTAGAAACAAAATTATTTTCATCCAACCTTTTCTCACAAAGTGCTTGCAAATTATTTAGGTCAATTACGAAATACCAAAAATCAATTGTGAGCCTAGTTTATACTAAGAATAATTAATCATGGGCTTGTTTTTGGCATGAACCGTTAGTTACCTTTTCTCAAGTGAGAAATCTACCTATAATAAACCTCTTAATTTAGTTTTAATCCAATATAGTATAAAAGCTACTTTAGTTGGTTGAATGGATTAAAACTTAATTAATGGGAATTATCATGGATGGATTTCCATTTTTGAAAATATAACTATTGGTTAAAACGATCGAGGGAAATATTCGAAAACAAGATACCCCATGTTGGTATTTTGTTAACCATATACCTAGGAAAAGAGACTTACCATTCGTGTGTGGATGTTGGAAGGAACGACCTATTTGTCCTTGTTTGTTAATTGTTCGTGCATATGTGCATGCATATATTTGCATCTCATGTCATTGATCCTTTCTGGCTCACAGCCCTAGATTACGATAGTTCTAAAGCTTACAACAATCCGACTTACATCGGAGATGAAGTATCTAGCAACGACTCAATCACTTGCTCGCCAAAAATGATGGAGCCTAAACAAATTCAAAGGATGGTGGATGAAGCCCTCAACGACAAGATGGAAGAAATAAAAGAGGCCCTAGCTGAGACCATGAAGAACCAATTGACTGCAATCTTAGAGAATCATGTCGAGGCATCTGCTAGCACTAAGAAGCCAAAGGACAAAGGGAAGACTAAAGTTGGTGAAGTGGCTTTTGATGATGAAAAGGTGATCATTAATGATGATGATGATTGGGCTCAATACTACCAGGATTCTCAAGAGAAGAAAAAGGAACCTAAGGTTGTCGAGAACGCAACTATTGAAAAGACCGAGACATCCGATGTTGAAAAGATGATTGCTGACTTAGAAAAGAAATTTGAGAAGAAGCTGAAAATTGAAGAAATGTCCGAAGTTGACAAATTATTTGAGCTAGATGAAGAAGTCCCATACAAGTTCAAGATGCCATCCTTTGCAAAGTACAATGGCACTAGAAATCCTCATCTCCATGTGGAGCAGTACATCACTACTATGCAGTCTGCCCGAGCTACTAAGGCTCAAACCCCTAAGATGATGGAACACAAAAAAGTTGGGATCTACTTTACAAAGCCTTCATCCAACAATATGGATATAATGTTCAGTTGGAAGTTATCTTAATGGAAGTGGAGTCCATTAGGCAAAGGTCGAATGAGAATTTTGTAGATTATGTCAAGAGGTTGAAAAACAAGGCTGCTTTACTCAAGAAGAGGCCCGATGAATCTGATCAAATAAGGATGATTGTGAGAGGGGTGTTGCCTAGTCTTCATGAGAGGATGTCTCATACACTCATTCGTGATTTCAAAGACCTTCTCCAAGCTGGTTTGCAAATTGAAGAATGGGAAAGGGAGAAGAACCATTTTTCAATAAAAAGGAACGAGAAAGGGAACTACCAGTCGGGCAATCAAAGCACACAAAAAGAAGTTGCTATTAATGCCACTAGTCAAGGAGGAATGAGGCAGTTTTCAGAATTAGGGAAGCCACTGTCTTGGGTTCTCAATAATCTACAAAAGAGGGGATTATTACAACCCTTGACTCCTCATCCTTTGCCTAATCCTCTTCCACCTAACTTTGATACTAATGCATTTTTCCAATTCCATCAAAGGTCTGGACATGAAACGGACAATTGTATGAAGTTGAGGCATGAGATCCAGAATTTAATTGATAATGGCAAGTTGCCTGAGCCGAATAAGCCCAATACCAAAGGTAATCCATTTCCAAGGTTCAACAGGGTACCACTACCAGCAACCTTCATGGTAGGAAAAGGATTAGAAGAGGATTTTGTTTTACCGTCCTTTCACGATGGGGATATTGAAGATATGAAAGGAAAAGAAGCTTAAGCTCAACAAACTTTCCTTAGCTTGAATGTTGCTTTTCAATTTTACTTTCTTTAATATTTAATTGGAACAATCTTGTTTTTCAAATTTAAATTTGTTTGAATAAATTACTTTGATTAAAATTTTTGTTGTTTTTTGTTCATTTTGGTGTTTAACCAATGAGGAATCTAGCTTGATAATTCATGAATTAATATATCTAGGCATTATGACTTGAACGACTTTACTAGATGAGGGAATTGCTCTATAGCATTGAGTTGTGTATGCTTACTTAGAGAGGGCTCCTGCATAATTACCTTTGTCTAGGTCCTAGTCAGTCTTAGAACATGCTTTGACAAACTTTCGAGGAGAAATTGAATTCTGCTTATTTAAGAGAGAGATGATCTAGACATTGTTTGGTTAGCCAACAACTAGTATCCACCCTATTAAATATCAATCCCTAGTTGTCCCTTTGAGCCTTCATAAAATTTTAGCTTTCTTTTCATTAGCATATAACCCCAACAACCTACCCTGAGCTGTTGTGATACTTTTGGCAAGTCTTATGATCATTAAGATGAAGAGGCAAGAGGATCAAAGAAAACAATGATTAGTTCAGATCATGAGGATTGGTGAAGTTCTCAAGACCATGAAGATAGTTGAAGTTCTCAAAACCATAAGGGTAGTTGAAGTTCTCAATACCATAAGGGTAGTTGATGTTCCCTTAATATCTCCAATATATCAAGACAACATCAACATCGGAGTTACAAATTATTTATTCCTGTTAAAGAAGATTTATTTCACTCCACTCATTCATTATTCAAGACAACTCTTTTAGAGCTAGAACTAAAAAAAAATAAACAAACAAACCTAACAAAAAAAAAGAGAGAGAAGAAAAGAATACAAAAAAAGACAAAAGGAAAGAAAAAGAAAAGGAAAAAAGAAAAAAAAAAGAAAAGAAAAAAAAAAGAAAACCTAAAAAGGCGGTTCAAAAAGCCAAATGAGTTCTCAAGACCATGCGTAAAAAAGGAACCAATGAGAACACTTCTGATGATCACCCCAGTCCATGAGTCAATGGAACGACTGTAACTATCATTCATGCATATCATCCAAGGGTGAAGACTCGATCTCAAGGGATGAAGATCCATTTTCAAGGATGAAGACCCGATCTCAAAGGATGAAGATCCATTTTGTGGGCGAAAAACCACAATGCATAGAATAACAGGAGCAATCAGACTTCTCAAATGATAAAAGGTCAGTCAAACTCAATCTCGGGTCCAAGCATCCATCCTAGGTCCAAGTACCCAAATTCAATCCAATCTCGGGTTCAAGTACCCAAATCAATTCAATCTCGTGTTCGAGTACCCAATCTCGGGTCCAAGTACCCAAATCAATTCAAGCTCGGGTCCAAGTACTCATTCTCGGGCCCAAGCACCTATTCTCGGATTCAAGTACCCAAATCAAATCAATTTTGGGTCCAAGTACCCAAATCAAATCAATCTCGGGTCCAAGTACCCAATCCTGGGTCCAAGTACTCAAATCAAATCCAATTTAGGATCCAGTATCCAAATCCAGTTAGGATCGAGTATCCCAATCCAGGTTAGGATCGAGTATCCAAATCCAGTTTAGGGTCGAGTATCCTAATCCAATTTAGGATCGAGTATCCAAAGCCAATTTAGGATTGAGTATCCCAATCCAATTTAGGATTGAGTATCCAAATCCAGTTTAGGGTCGAGTATCCTAATCCAATTTAGGATCGAGTATCCAAAGCTAATTTAAGATCGAGTATCCCAATCCAATTTAGGATCGAGTATCCAAATCCAGTTTAGGATCGAGTATCCAAATCTAGTTATGATCGAGTATCCCAATCCAGTTTAGGATCGAGTATCCAAACCCTATTTAGGATTAAGTATCCAAATCAAGTTTAGGATCGAGTGTCCAAATCCAGTTAGGATGGAATATCCAAACCCAATTTAGGATTGAGTATCCCAATCCAAATCCAGTTAGGATCATGTATCCGAATCCAGTTAGGATTGAGTATCTGAGTCTAGTTTAGGATCGAGCATCCAAATCTCTCGGGTCCAGAACCCAAATTTTCCTTAGGTCCAGAACCTAGAATCTTTTCTAAGTCCAGAACTTAGCTCGACTCCAAAACCCAAATTTTTCTTAGGTCTAGAACCTAGAATCTTTTCTAAGTCCAGAACTTAGCTCGGGTCCAGAACCCAAATTTTCTTTAGGTCCAGAACCTAGAATATTTTCTAAGTCCAGAACTTAGCTAGGGTCCAGAACCCAAATTTTCTTTAGGTCCAGAACCTAGAATCTTTTCTAAGTCCAGAACTTAGCTCTGGTCCAAAACCCAAATTTTCCTTAGGTCCAGAACCTAGAATTATCCTTGAGTCCAAAACTCGAATCGGGTCCAGAACCCAAATTTTCCTTAGGTCCAGAACCTAGAATTATCCTTGAGTCCAGAACTCGAACCGGGTCCAGAACCCAAATTTTGCTTAAGTCAAGAACCTAGAATTATCCTTGAGTCCAGAACTCGAACCGGGTCCAGAACCCAAATTTTCCTTGGGTCCAGGACCTAGAATCTTTTCTAAGTCCTGAACTTAGGTCGGGTCCAGAACCCAAATTTTCCTTAGGTACAAAACCTAGAATTATCCTTGAGTCCAGAACTCTAACCGAGCCCAGAACCCAAATTTTCCTTAGGTCCAGAACCTATAATTTATTTCTACGTCCAAGAACTTAGCTTGGGTCCAGAAACCAAATTTTTCATTAGATGCAGAACTTAGAATTTATTTCTAAGTCCCAAAACCTAGATCGGGTCCAGAACCCAAATTTTTCCTTAGGTCCAGAACCTAGAATTATCATTGAGTCCAAAACTTGGACCGGGTCCAGAACCCAAAACCTCCACAATCTCAAAAATTAAGTATTGTTGCTTTTCACTCTCTTTCACTAAAGTTTAAAATCATTCAAGCAGGAGGCAAACTGTAGACCCTTAATTTTTTACCCATTCCAGTCCAATATATTTTGTTTGGTCCAAAATAATTTTTGTGTTGTCTAATATATTTTAATTGGTCCAAAATAATTTTTGTTATCTTAATTAAATAATTTTTACTTTATTATCTAATTTTTATTAATAAAAAATAAAAATAAACAAATCAAAATGAAAAAATCAAAATCAAAACAAAAAATAAAAATCAGCGACGGAAAAATTGGCGACGAAAAAATCATCGCCGAAAACAACCAGTGCGGGCTTGGCCACTGCAACAGATTTTTTTGCCAATGCAATTTTTCCTGCGGCAAAGTTTTTAGCCAGAGCAATTTTTCCGCAGCAGTTTTTTTTTTCACTAGTGAAATTTTTCGACACAAATTTTTCGAAACTTAATTCAATTAGGTTTTGATTTCCTTTTCTTATTAAATATTGTATACCATGAGTAACTAGGAAAAGGGATAAAAACTTCTATAAATAAGGAGGCAGAGAGAGGGAAAAGAGGGATCAGAAATTGGGACGAAATTAAGAGAGTTTTGAAACCGAATCTGTGAAGGAAAACTAGAATCAAGCTGGTTTTTTTAGGGAGCAGGAAAGCATAAACAAATCATCAAAGGTAGCAATTTCCTTTGTCTTTGTTCATCCAAGAAAAATGATTTTTGGAGGAACCATCAAGAAGAGGTATGTATTAAATTCATTTGGTTATATTTTTCCCAGTAGCTTAGATTATAAAATTATGGCTTTCAAAATTAAAAACCCTAGAACTTCAATTTAGTTTTTCTAAAGTTAAAAACACTAATCCGATGCTTTATTTTTCCAAAGAATTTAAAGTTATTAATTTTGTTTCTTCAAAACCCTAAAACCCTAATTTACTTTCCAAATTATCAAAACCCTTAAATTATATTTCTATTACTTTCCAAAAGCTTTAAAAACTTCTTTCTTGCTTTTATAAACTTTAAATCATTGTTTTATTCTCATAAAACCCCATAAAAGTATTAAATTGATTTTCAAACACTAAAACCTTCATGCATCCACCGAAACCCTAATTTTAAAACATTAAATCCTAACTCAACTCCAAACCCAAAATAGTAAAACCCTAACCCCTTTAAAGCCTTAAACCCTAATCTTTTATAAACCCTAATCCTTTAAAACCTTAAAAATCATATAAACACAAATACTTTAATTTTACACAGTAAACTTGAAATCATCATTTAAAACCACAAATCAAAAGTATTTTAAAGTGTCCAAAACCCTAGTTTCATGATTTCACCATTCAAACCTTAATTTGGTTAATCAAAGTGTCTTACCAACCTTTTAAAACATAATACTTTAATATATTATAATTCCTTTAAAAAGTCACAGTAGCCTAATTCCATGAAAATCCAAAACCCCAAACACATGAAATAAAGGACCCAAAATGGATACAGTAGCTATAATTTAGATTTTTATTTGCCTCATTCAATTCTAATTTTATTATGCTTTGATTTATTTTATATACTTTAATTTATTTAAGTTCAAAGCTTGGTTTATTTAATTTATCATGGATGGATGTTTACTTTCTATTGATATTTAATATCTTTGATGAATGATTTATTTATGAATGGTTATTTACTTTTATCAATTTATTTAAATTTCCAAATGTTGTAAGAAGTATGTTTCCATTTGGTGGGTACCTCATTAGCTAAATATCATGTAATTTAAATTACTTTTCTATTTTAGAACCTATGTAAAGGACATGTTTCTACCTTTCGATGGGTGTCCTATTTAGGCATGTGATGTAAGGACATGTTTCTGTCTTCGGATGGGTGTCCATTTATTTGTTTTACTTGGACTTTGCTTTGATTTTAATATTTTGATGCTTTCTTTTAATTATTGTGAGTAATATGGATAATGCTGTTATATTTAAGAATTTTATAATATTAAGACCTGTAAAGGAGGCCGGTTCCAATGAACCGGGCATTGTGGGGGTGCTGGGCTATTTCTCACCTTCCCCACACGTACCCAACCTTCCGAACCCATTAGGGAGTTGGGAATTCCTTAATAATCGAGTCATCCACCCCTTTCTTTTTTCCCGGCCCGTCCGGGTGGTGACTCCATTTTCTCCAAACTTAGGTACGTGTTCTTTAAGGCCCTGAGCCTAAACAGTGCCGAAGTCGTAAGAACCATTCCAACGGGAGTGGGGGAGAAAATCCCCGCTCACAGCCACGATCATGGCTTTACAATGCCATGGTCGTGTCATTGAAGTGGAGACTGCCAACTTGAATTTTCTTCTCTTTCTTGGCTTGGGCAGTAGTGAAATCAACCCCACGGTCGTGGGTTTTGAGTGCCATAGTTGTGGCTTTTGATTTGCTTTAGAAATATGCAAAATCTCTTCAAAATAGAGCCAAATCCATGCCACGGTCGTGGCTTTTGAGCCCCATGGTCGTGGCTTTCAATAGGTTTCTGCCCTTGCAATTTCTATCATTGAAAAATTTGGACAACTTCAAATCAAATCCCATGGCCATGGCTTTTTGATAGCCATGGCCCTAGGATTCAAAACAAAACTGGACCTCTTGATTTCTCATCTTTAATTGCATTTTCAAGTTCATAGTCATGTCTCATGATTTATATGACTATGTAAATTCGTTATTTTCCGCTTTTGAGCTTGTTTTGACCTCCTTTCCATGTTTCCATGATTTTTAGCCAAAATAAGTGTTTTCTTCATCTTGCAACTCTATACTTGAAATGATGAATATTCTAGCTTTCATAATAAAAATTGATCAAATTCAATTGATAACAATAAAAATATAACTAGAATAATCATTAAATTATGTGAAAAAGTCCTATTAGTATTTCAAATTAGGGTTTTAGATTTCAACAATATGTCTTACGGGTATTAAGGTATTAGGGTTTTGGAAAACACTTTTTAAGGTTTTAAATAGAGTTTAGATGGTAAGTAGAACAATTGATCAAATATTATACGTTTAAAAATTTGATCAATTTGAATGATAAGGCACTGTAAACATAAACAAGTAAATAGAGATTTAAACCTCCATTGTTGGTTCCACCACAATTTTGAATTCTGGTTGAACAATAATTGTAACACCCCTTCCCAACCTACATTTGTAAGCTGAGTAGAGGTGCCACACTATCCTAATTGTTGCTACCAATTTACTTAGTCAAGTTTTAGTTCTGATTTTTACAGAAATTTTGCCATAGTTCTGCCTAGAAATTTGGATCCCAAGTGTCGACAAAACTTATTTTTCTGATTTTTGAAAACATTTTACATAGACCAATGTGAATACAATCAAATTTAATGCACTCCCAATGAATCCACCTTATACCCTCAACTACAACTTGCAAGAAAAATTCACACTTCTAATCCAGAATAAAGTAGAGATTTATTATTATTACAGACCAATAACGTACAATATCACATACTAACTCTCAATCTTATATACATATACATGCCACAACTAGTTAACTCATAATGGAAACTAAAGGCTACTCTGAGGTGCTGCGCTGTGTTGTGCTGCTCGATGCTAATCACCGAAATCTACTGCTCCAAACCTACGAGTCAAGAAAACTCAACTCACTGAGCGTTGTCGCTCAGTGGGCACTTTACCAATAAAAATAAAAGTAGTATATGAAAGTATTCAAAATCAAAGGAAATAATTAAATCCACAATCAACCAACTTTATACCAATAGAAATCGTGATACATTCAGTGTGATATGCTTTCAATAATGTAAAATCATAATTCAAACTCATTGGCATTATATAGTTTAACGAAAAATAATGTCTTTGATTCAGGCTCTACTGGTATATAGGGAACCATAGTGATAAGGCAGTGGGCCTCCCCACTGTAACATAGGTGGCCCTCACCACCGATATCAGATCACAGGAATGGGCCTCCCCATCCTGGTTAACCAATGGGCCTCCCCATTGGCTTCAGTGGCCTCACCACTGAATAATATATCATATCACAATAATGAGCAGTACTGCATGCGTTAGTATAGTGTACCATACCCTTATCTACCACTCCCACTATCCAGTAGAGAAAAAAGGTTAAAATGATTCAATTTAAGTCTCAAACCTCATTTTAGAATGACTCGCGAAATCATTTTAAATTCCCATCGCACTTTGCCATTTATGCCGCGCAACACATTCTTTAGTCAAACCATTCCCCTTTTTCACATATTTCATATCCACAATAAACATATTAAACATTTCAAAGCATTCCTCAAAATATCCCAAATTGACCAAATGAATAGTGTTGCGGCGAGAAAAATCGGCAACGCAAAATGGCATGACCAAATAAATAGTAAAATCTGGGTTTTCGTCAAAATTTCAGTCCACTTCAGTTATGCATTTGACCAAGTAAATGATCTTATTTTTGGCTGAAATTTTACAGAAAACTTATTTCATATGTTGAATAATTTCATGTAAAATTTCGTTGAAAAATTCATTCGTTTGCTGCCCCAAACAATTGCCACAAAAGTAGTCCAGAAGCTGTCACTTTGGGACCATTTCGGCCCAAACATTTGAAATGCATAGGATAGTTTATTTTTCTTTTGCAAATCAATATTAAGGCTTCTTTAATAGTAAAGTGAAGATTCAAACACTTCCTTTTAGCAATTTTTTCAAGTTTAACTCAAATCAAACTAATTAAAGTCCAAACTACTTACTAAATCAACTTGCCAAATTTTCTCAAAACATTTGGTTTCAATTAAATTTAACAACCCAATTGCCATAAGAAAACAAGAACATAACTCAAATATTTAATTTAAACTCAATCAATATATTTAAACATCAATTTCAAAACTTCCATAAACCAAAGTTTGTAAGCAAATAGAATTTCTTTTATGGTAAAGCACCAAATCAAAAGTAATTATTCAAAGTAAAGTACCAAACCTTATTTCTTTAACTTCTCTTAGCTTTTCCTTCTTCTCCTTCTTTAATTCTTTATTTCTCCTTCAATCAATTCAAAATACAACATAAACCTTAGAATTTCAAAATAATAAATTATCCTCCATTTCTTTTCCAACCGAAACCCCTAATCCAATCTTATTAATCTTTCTACCTCTTGATTCTTCCATTTAATCAATTAATCTCATCACTTACTTAATATTTTTTTTTACAATTCCATATAAAGACTCTAATTCCCAATCTTCCAATAAATATATAACTACCTAAAATTAATACTAAAATTAAAGTCTACTTACTAGAAAACCTTTAAAACTTACCTTAAAAATCAAATTTTGAAGAAACTTGGAAGTCCTTTGGTGTTTCCCTTTGTTGGCCGAAATTTGTAAGTGGAAAAGAGAGAAATTGGTTCTTCATTTCACATATATTTATATACAAAGGAAATGATGATCACCTTATGTGTTGGTTGAACTCTTTAAGACCACTTGTCCACCTTTCTCTTTCTTCATTTATTACACATTTATTACACATGCTAAATGCTTTCTTTTGATTGGCCAACATAAGATTTTATAGCTTCCTTTTTCCTTTACTTCTTTCCACTTGTCCCTCTTCCCATAGGATATCATAAAGTTGTCCCGGGTTACCCGTCCGGTCCCGGCACAAAACCGGGCCCACTTTACGTTCCGACGAGTTATCGATCATATCTTTTAAACCGTATAGTTCCACGAGTCAAACTATATATAGTTTTGATCCTCTCGACCTCTACTTTCTATTTGTAAGGTCCATTTTAGGTTTCCAAGTCATTTGGAAAAATTACCAATAAGCCCTCGACTTTTTATTAAATTCCCTTTAGGTCCTATTTTTGCTCGGGTTTTCTCCGGCTCCGTTTCTACTGACGATCATTTCATATTTAACCCCTCGCCATTCTCTACGTACTCACGTTTTTATTTCCTACCTTAAATTCATGTATAACTTTAATTGATAATGACCAAAATGCCCCTAGTCAACATTTCTTCGTTTTTCTTTAACGGGACATTTCCTGGAAAAACTGTTACACGTCGTTGCGATTCGATTTTTCTCTACACTCCATTTTTGAAATCTGTTATATGCACTATTAAGAACATCCGGTGCAACTTTTTTTAAAATTACATCTATGTCCCTAAACTTTTGAAAATTACGATTAGGTCCATTTGGTCATACAACCTTATCTAGGCTGTTATCAAGAATTATCTTCTCCTTTCCCCTTCTCTCACTATGCACGTGACTACACTGCATAACTGCGGTAGACGGATGTGACAATAATAAAGACAGTGTGGGCTGCCTTTGATGGGTAGTTTGTTGCTTGCTAACTGCCTCTTCCTCATTCAAGTCCAAGGTTTTGAATTTATTCTCAAAAACAAGTCCTGCTCCATCCAAAAGTCCGCCCCTTTTAAAAGAAAAAAAGCCCCTTTTTGTGTGTTTTGATGTGGTATTTATAAGAAAAATAAAAACCTAATACTAATTGGTTAAGGAAAAAAAACCATTTAGGAAATAAAATTAAAAAATCAAAACCAAGTGGAATAGAGTTTCGAAAAAATTGCGCTGGCAAAAATTGCGTTGGAAAAAATTTCCTGCGGGCTCGGCAAGGGCCACAGACCAATTCGTCGCCGATTTTGCCCCTCACTGATTTTTATTTTCAATTTAATTTTTAACTGTTCTTCTTCTTTTTTTTAATTAAAAATAAATACTATAAGTAATAAATATTATTAAAAATATCACAAAAATTATTTTGGATTGTTTAAAATATTGGATTGGACTGGGCCAAAAATTAAGGGTTTACAGTTTGCCCCATGCTTGAACTATCTGAGACTTTCAGTAGAAGAGAGTGAAAAGCAATATGACTTTGAGCAGATTTTGGATGAGTATGAGTTTTGGACCTGAGATTTGGGTACTTGGTCCCAAGACTGAATTAGATTTGGGTACTTGGACCCGAGATTGGGTACTTGGGCCCGTGATTGAATTGGATTGGGTACTTGGACCTGAGATTGGGTACTTGGACCTGAGATTTGAGTACTTGGATTTGAGACTTGATTTGATTTGGGTACTTGGACCCGAGACTAAATTTTATTTGGGTACTTAGATCCGAGGTTGAATTCTATTTGGGAACTTGGATCTGAGTCTTGGTACTTGTACCCGAGCGAGTTGAATTTGTGTAGGGTACTTGAATCCGAGTCTGAATTTTATTTATGTACTTAGACCTGAGGCTGAATTTTATTTGGGTACTTGGATCCAAGTCTGGGTACTTGGACCCGAGCGAGTTGGATTTGAGTTAGGTACTTAGACCCAAAACTGGGTACTTGGACCTGAGACTAAATTTTATTTGGGTACTTGGACCTGAGACTGGGTACTTGGGCCCTAGACTGAATTGAATTTGGGTAATTGGACTCGAGATTGGATATTTGGACCCGTGGCTGAATTAGATTTGGGTAATTGGACCCGAGATTAGATACTTGGACCCAAGATTGGGTACTTGGACCCGTAATTGAATCTAATTTGGGTACTTGGACCCCATACTAAATTTTATTTGGGTACTTAGACCCGAGTCTGGGTACTTGGACCCGAGCGAGTTGAATATGAGTTGTGTACTTGGACCCAAAACTTGGTACTTAGACCCGAGACTAAATTTTATTTGGATACTTGGATTCGAGACTGGGTACTTGGACCCTAGACTGAATTGAGTTTGGGTACTTGGACCCAAGATTGGGTACTTGAACCAGTGACTGAATTGGGTTTGGGTACTTAGACCCAAGATTGGGTACTTGGACCTGTGATTGAATCTAATTTGGGTACTTGGACCTGTGATTGAATCTAATTTGGGTACTTGGACCAGATACTGAATTTTATTTGGGTACTTGGACCTAAGACTGGGTATTTAGACCCGAGGCTAAATTTTATTTGGATACTTGGACCTGAAACTGATTACTTGGACCCAAGCGAGTTCTAGACTCAAAAATGATTTGGGTTTTGGACGAAGGGAAAGTTCTAAACTTAAAAATAATTTGGGTTCTGAACCCGAGATAAGTTCTTGACTTAAAAGATAATTTAGGTTTTGGACCCGAGATAAGTTATGGATTTAAAAGATAATTTGGGTTCTGGACCTAAGATAAGTTGTGGACTTAAAATAATTTGGGTTCTGGACTCGAGATAAGTTCTGGACTTAAAATAATTTGGGTTCTGGACCTGGGGTAAGTTCTAGACTTAAAAATGATTTGGGTTTTGGACCCGAGGTACCTATGTACTCTCACCCCCTGTGTAGGCTCAAACCAAAGATTTCCTTTTTATATGCAAGCTTTGATTGATGTTTTGGTTGTCTAGTTCTTTGCACAGGCATGCATTTCTTCTTTTTACAAAATTACTAGAGCTTCCTCAAGCAATGGGCCTTCCATGCTACCTGATTCCATATTCACTTCATGTTTGTATCATAGAGCATCTATTGTTTACTTTGACAAACAACAGATAACACAAGACAAAAATGCCATGTCATATGCTCATGTATGCATGATATGCATGAGTAATACTTACAGTGGTTCCATCGACTCACAGACCGAGGTGATCAGCAGAAGTGTTCTCGTTGGTTCCTTTCAGATGATTGTTCAAGTCTTGCATTGGAGAGATAGAAAGCTTTGCATTTATGGCTTTTATCTTAAAGATGTTGAAAGCATAAATAATGGAGGCCCCAAGCAGCAGAGATACATCGATTTTAAATTATGATTCAGTATGTCAGTTGGTAGCTTCTTCATGACGTTGCCAATAATCATTTCCTTTGCCCAATGTGATCTTTGAGTTTTGATGGTTCAACAAACTTCTCTTAACTTGAAGGCTTTGTATATTATATATATTTTTTTGAATTTCAATTTTAAAATCAAATGTTGCCTTTGTCAAATCAATGTCAATTTACCTCAGGACTCAATTTTCAAATTTAACATATCTATAACATGACAACCCATGTTATCGTACTAAACTCGGGAAGCATTTCTATTTAAGCAAGAACTGTTGCACTTCAGATAGGCACATACACATTACTCAGTCAAAGATCTCATTTGAGTTTGAATATTGTCTATCTCATATGCATCCTTATCCAAACTATCTCCACTAATAGACTCTACCTACCAAGAGAGATGAACAGGTCTTTGATAGGCTTGAAATGGGGTTTATAAGGGACATGGGTTAAATGAAAGCCATTTTGAGATTGGAGTTGATGTGACACAATGGGAAAACCTTCACACTAGAAACCGCCTGTTGGAACATTAGGCAGTTGGGAGCATGAAAAGATAGAGCTTTAAATATTCTTCTTTCTTTTTAACATGAATCTGGATCTTGATTGGGACGGTCTTTGCCTTTACAAAAAGTTTGGTACCCATATTCATCATCATTTTTTTTCTTTTCCTTTTTCTTTCTCTTTCTTTTCCTTACTCTTCCCATTCTTTGAGCATTTTATCATTTTGTCCTTCTTCCCTGTAGGACTGTCAAGAACTGGATGACCTTTCTTCTATCTCTCTAATTTTGATTGAATCTTTTGTTGAGTTAGACCAATTTAAGTCAAACTATCCTTATGGAAATCTTTTGCTACTTTAGGTAAAAGAAAACTCAGTTGGCTTTTTGAACTGTTTTGGGTTTTATTTTATTTTCTTTTTCTTCTTTTTCCTTTTCTTTCTTTTTCTTTTTGTTTTTTTTGTTGTTTTTCTTTTGGTTCCAGCTCTAAAAGAGTTGTCTTATTTGTACCAACTTGGGTTTCTAATAATGGATGAGTGGAGTGACATAAATCTTCTTTAAAAGGGATAAATCATTTGTTACTCTGATATTATCTTGATAGATTGGAGATATTAGGTGAACTTCAACTACCCTTATGGTCTTGAGAACATCACCTATCCTTGCCGTCTTGGCTGTGCATTCCTTTCTTTGATCTTCTTGCCTCTTCACCTTAGTGATCATAAGACTTGTCAAAAGTGTAACAATATCTTAGGGTAGGTTGTTGGGGTTTGTAAGCCAATGAAAAGAAAGCTAAAATTTTATGAAGGCTCAAAGGGACAACTAGGGATTGATATTTAATAGGGTGGATACTAGTTGTTGGCTAACAAAATAATGCCTAGATCATCTCTCCCTTAAATAAGCAGAGTTCAATTTTGCCTCGAATGTCCATCAAAGCATGTTCTAAGACTGACTAGGACCTAGACAAAGGTCATTATGCAGGAGCCCTCTCTAAGTAAGCATACACAACTCAATGCTATAGAGCAATTCCCTCACCTAGTAAAGTGATTCTAATCATGATGCCTAGATATATTAATTCATGAATCATCAAGCTAGATTCCTCATTGGTTGAGCACAAAAATGAACAAAGACCAACAAAAATTTTAATGAAAGTAATTTATTCAAATAATTTTAAATTTGAATAACACGATTGTTCCATAAAACACCAAATAAAGAAAATAAAAAAACAAACAAGGGAATTTTGTTGAGTTAAGCTTCTTCTCCTTTCACATCTTCAATATTCCCATCTTGAAAGGAGGATAAAACAAGATCTTCCTCCAATCCTCCTCTTACCATGAAAGCTACTGGTGGTGGCACTCTCTTGAACCTAGGCAGAGGATTGCTTTTGGTATTGGGCTTATCTGGCTCGGGTAGCTTACCATTGTCAATCAAATCTTAGATCTCATGTTTTAGATGAGCATATTTATCCATCTCATTCCCTTGCATTTGATGAAATTGACAGAAGGCCTCGGTGTAGACCCTTAATTATTGACTCAGTTTGGTCCAATATATTTTAATTAGTCCAAAATAAATTTTGTGTTGTCCAATATATTTTTTAGTCCTAAAATTTTTTTGTTATTTTAAGTAATATTTTCTTTAAAAATAATAAACAAAAAAATATAAAAAAAATCAGATTGCGGCAAAATGGCCCGCACGCCCATTTCACTCGCAGCTGCGGCAACTTTTTTGCCAGCGCAATTTTTCCTGCAGCAATTTTTTTTGCCAGCGCAATTTTTTCCCAGCAGTTTTTTTTCGCCAGCAAAATTTTTTGACACAAATTTTCCGAAATCTAATACAATTAGGTTTTAGTTTTCTTTTCTTATTAAATATTGTATGCCGCGAGTAATTAGGATTAATAATAGAATTCTTCTATAAATAAGGAAGAAATCGGGAGGAGAAAGAAATCAAAAATAAGGAAGAAAATTGGACAGAAACATGAACAAAAGTGGAAACCAAAACTGTGAAGGAAAACCTTGAATCAAGCTGATTTTTTGAGAGAGCAGAAAAACAATTCAAGCAATTTAAAGGCAAAAAGCTTGTCTTTGACCTTGATCATCCAAGAAGCAATTTTTGGTGAAACTTACAAAATAAGGTTTGAATTCTTAATTTCTTTTATTTTGTTACAGTAGCTAGATCATACAATTGTTGTTTTTAATTTAGAAACCTAATAACCTCAATTCACCTTTTCTGAAGTATGAAAATCTTGAATCGTTGCTTTATTTTCCAAAAAGTTTAAAGATATTGGTTTTTTTTCTTCAAAACCCCAAAACCAAAATTTACTTTCCAAATTTTCAAAACCCAAAATTATGTTCTGTTTCTTTCAAAAAGTCCTAAAAACATCTTTTCTATTTATAAAAACTTTAATTCGTTTGGTTTACTTTCATAAACTTCATAAAATTATCAATTGATTTACAAATTCTAAAAACTTAATTCTAAGAACACTAAACCCTAATTCAACTTTAGAATCAAAACAAGTGAACCCTAACTCCTTTAAAACCTAAATCCTAATTTTTCTAAGCCCTAATTCTTTAAAACTTTAAAACCATATTTAGACACAGTAAGCTTAAATACCCTAACTCAATGACCGTAAATCACAAATCTAAATATTTCAATGTGTCCAAACCCTAGTTTCATGATTTCACCATTCAAACCCTAATTTGTTTAATCAAAGAACTTTACCAACCTTTTAAAACATAAAATCTTAATCTATTTTAATTCCTTAGAAAAAACTCACAGTAGCCATAATTTAGACTTTTATTTGCTTTATTCAATTCTATATTTGATTATGCTTTAATTTATTTTATATGCTTTAATTTATTTAAGTTCAATGCTTGGTTTATTTAATTTATCAAGGATGGATGTTTACTTTTTATTGATATTTAATACCTTTGATGAATGATTTATTTATTATGAATGGTTATTTACTTTTATCTATTTATTTAGATTGCCAAATGTTGTAAGAGGTATGTTTCCACTTGGTGGGTACCTCATTAGTTAAATAATATGTAATTTAAATTGCTTTTCTATTTTAGAACCAATGTAAAGGACAAGTTTCTACCTTTCGGTGAGTGTCCTATTTAGGCATTGGATGTAAGGACATGTTTCCATCCTTGGATGGGTGTCCATTTATTTGCTTTGTTTGGACATTGCTTTGATTTTAATATAATGATGCTTTCTTTTAATTATTGTGTGTAATATGGATAATGTTGTTATATTTAAGAATTTTATAATATTAAGACCTGTAAAGGAGGCCGGTTCCAATGAACCGGGCGTTGTGGGGTGCTGGGCCATTTCTCACCTTCCCCACACGTACCCAACTTTTCGAACCCATTAGGGGGTTGGGGATTCCTTAGGAATCGAGTCATCCACCCCTTTCTTTTTTTTCCGGCCCTTTCGGGTGGCGACTCCATTTTCTCTGGACTTAGGTCCGTGTTCTCTAAGGCCCCGAGCCGAAACAGTGCCTAAGTCGCAAGAACCATTCCACCGAAATTGGAGGCAAAAATCTCGCTCACACTCGACCTTGAAGTTTGATGGCAGAGGATTATGTAGCAGTCTTGGAGCCTATGATTATAATAACCCCTTCTTTTGTAGCTTGTTGAAAACCCAAGATAGAGGTTTCCCCAATTCTGAGAACTGTCTTTTATTTCCTTGACCAGTTGCATTAACATCAACTTCCTTTTGCGTGCTTTGATTGCTAGGCTGATAATTCCATTTTATAGAAAAATGATTCTTCTCTTTCCCACTCTTCTATTTGCAAACTAGATTGTAAGAGGTCCTTGAACTCCCTTATAAGGGTATGAGACAGTCTCTCACCAAGGTTAGGCAGGATGCCTCTAACTATCATTCTGATCTAATCTGATTCATCGGGCCTCCTTTTAAGAAGTGCAGCCTTATTTCTCCATCTTTTCACATAGTCCACAAAATTCTCATTTGGTCTTTGCCTAATGGTTTCCACCTCAATCAAGGAGACTTCCAGGTTGACATTGTACCCATATTGCTGAATGAAAGCCTTATACAACATGTACCAATCTTTTTGAGTACTTTCCTTTAAGGTGTTGAACCAATTTTGGACAACAAGGTCTAATGAGAGCATGAAATATCTTAGAGTTTGAGCCTTAGTGGCTAAGGCAGACAGCATAGCAGTGATGTACTACTTCACATGGAGATGAGGGTTTCCAGTACCATTGTACCTAGAGAAAGAAGGCATTTTGAACTTATAAGGGACCTCCTTATCTTGTTCAAACAGTTTGACAATCTCAGACATCTCTTTGGTTTTCAACTTCTTTTCAAACTTCTTTTCTAGGTCAGCAATCATCTTTTCAACATCTAAAGTTTCAATTTTCTCCATAGCTTATATTTCAACAATCTTTGGCTCTTTCTTCTTGTGTTGAGGATCTTTGAAGTATTGAGTCCAATCATCATCATCATCAATGATCACCTTATCATCATCAAAAGCCACTTCACCAACTTTAGCCTTCCCCTTATTTTTCTTGGTGCTTGCGGATGCTTCGGCATTGTTCCTAAACATTATAGTCATTTGATTCTTCATGATCTCAGCTAGGGCCCCCTTTAGTTGTTCCATTTTAAAATTGAGAGCGTCGTCCACCATTTTTTGATTTTGTTTGGGCTCCATTGCTTTTGTGAGAAAGTGATTGAGTCGCTACTGGATTCTTCGTCACCAGCATAAGTGAGGATTGTCGTAAGCTTTTGAACTATCGTAATCTAAGGCTGTGAAATAGTGATACATGTATGCATATATGCATGTATGCACAAACAATAAACAAATAAGGATAAATAAGACATTCCTTACCACCTTATAACTTCCACACACAAACGACGAGTCTCTTTTCCTAGGTATATGGTTAACAAAGTACCAACATGAGGTATCTTGTTTTTGAATAATTCCCTTGGACATTTCAACCAATAGTTATATATTCAAATATGAAAATCAGTTCATGATAATTCCCATTAATTAGGTTTTAATCCTTTCAACCAACTAAAGTAGCTTTTATGCTATATTGGATTAAAACTAAATTAAGAGGTTTATTATAAATAGATTTCTCACTTGAAAAAGTAACTAATGATTCATGCCAAAAACAAGCCCATGGTTAATAATTCTTAGTATAAACTAAGCTCACAATTAATTTTTGGTATTTCGTAATTGATCTAAATAATTTGCAAGCTCTTTGTAAGAAAAGGTTGGATGAAATGCAAAAATAGTTTTGTTTGAAAAACCCATTGTAAAAAAGATTTTTAGAAAAAATGGATTTTTGACTTTGTATTTGAGTCATGAGAAAAGAATTTTTGATTTATTTTTAGAAAAGTTTTATGTCCAAAGACCATCTTGAAAAGTTTTGAAAATAGCTTTGGTCTTTTGGATTTTGAGGAAAAAATTATTTGAGCTCACAATGTAATTAGGTCATATTAGAAAAAGAACAAACCAAATAAGCCTTGATTTAAGCCAATATAAATTAACCACAGTCAAACAACAAGCATTTAGGGTAAAAACCTAAGGAAAGTAACTAGGCCAATTACATGAGTTTTAGTCTTTGGGTTAAAAGGCTTAGGTTCCCATAGCAAGTATATACCAAAAGGTATAAGGCTATGAGTGGTTATGCCATGCTCGATCTTCATACCTTGAGTGAAAGTATGGTATCCTTCACATAACACAACACGGGTAACATGGGCATCCTAACTCACACACACGATGCAATCTAATATGATGCAATGAATAATCTCATGATAAGAAAGAATAGAATAATATAAAGACCAATGGAATCAACTTCTCTTATACCCAGTGGAGTCGCCACTGTGAGCAGGGATTTTTACCCCCCACTCCCGATGGCATGGTTCTTACGACTTCGGCACTGTTTTGGCTCGATGCCTTAGAGAATACGGGCCTAAGCCCGGAGAAAATAGAGTCGCCACCCGGATGGGCCGGGAAAAAGAAAGGGGTGGATGACTTGATTCCTAAGGAATCCCCAACCCCCTAATGGGTTTAGAAATTTGGGTATGTGTGGGGAAGGTGAGAAATGGCCCAGCACCCCAACAACTCCCGGTTCATTAGAACCGGCCTCCTTTTTAGGTCTTAATATTATAAAATTCATAAATATAACGATATTATCCATACTACATGCGATCATAAGAATAAATAAATATTTTATTAAAATCACAATAATGTCTAAACAAAATAAATAAATGGACACCCATCCAAGGATGGAAATATGTCCTTACATCATCCATATCTAAAACTAAATAGGACACCCACCGAAAGGTGGAAATGTGTCCTTTACATTAATTCCAAAATATGAAAATAATCTAAATTACATAAAGATTAAATAATGAGGTACGCAATCATGGAAACATACCTCTTACAATTTTTAATTCCAAAATAAAAAATAATAAAGAAATCATCCATCCATGATAAACAAATCAAATATTGCAAATAAATAAATCAATCATCAAAACTTATAATAAACTACATAATCAAATTTAAAATTAAATAAAGTAATAAATGTATAAATTTAGGATTTTAGAATTTTAATAACCAAATTAGGGTTTTAAATAAAGGGAGTTAAACACATTAGCTTATAATACACAAATAAATATTGACCCTAGAATTTTTGAAAACTGGTTTTTAGGGTTGTTGGTTTTGGTGTTGAAAATTTTGAAAACTACTTTTAGGGTTCGAGAAAAATATGATTAGGCTTTTGGAAAAAAAGGCTAGGATTTTTAGTTTAGAAATTAGAGTTCGGGTTTTGATAAAAACTTGGAACTTTTATGAAGACAGTGCTAGGGTTTAAGGTTTTGACAAAAACATGGTCACTGTTATCCAAATTTATCTTTCTCTGCTCATACTTTGAACAATCTCTTTCCAACTCTATTCAAACTCAACCAAATTCTTCTTTTAAATTTAAAATACTTGGTTATGCATCAAACAACACAAATAAAATAATATTAAACAATATAAAACCATGAATTCACAACTCAAAAGTTACAAGACCCTAAACTCTCTTCCTACACCAAACTCAACACAAACTTAAATATTTCTTCAATCCAACCTAAAAATCATGGTTAACTGCTCAAAACAACTTCATACATACTAGTTCCACCCATTAACATACAACCATAACAAGTCAACATCACATTTTTACGGAAATCCAAGAAGTACAAGTTAGAAACCTACCAACTCTTCCCTTGAAACCCTTAAAAATTCTTCACCTTGAGTAGTATGAAAGAAGAGAACACCTTCCTAGCACAACCATGGAAATTGACTAAGGAAGAAGGAAGAAAAGGAAGAAGACCAAAGATGAAGACTCACAAGTCATCTCTATTTAACAACTTTTAATTTGAACCTTACATATTTTCCACCTTTTAATCTTAGCCATGTATTTATATCATTTAGTTAACATCAAATATCATCTTCCACTAACTATACAATTTACTTTTAAATTATTCAAAATAAACTTTGACTTTTAAAATATCAACTTGTATATGTTATGTATATTTACATATATATCACATATACATTTTACTTTTTCACTTCTAATCTTTTTTTAAATCATTTACTTAATTTATTAACTAATAATTTATTTATTAATTTCCAAAAATTAAAATTTTCAAAATTTTGGTATATTACAGGGCATAAGGGTGTTACATTTATTTTGGCATCGGAGCCTAGGTTTGAGGTTCTCGACCTAGGTGGGTTGTTAGAAAGAGAAAATTAGGATTTTTAAATATGGTTTTCAATTATAATACATGTATTGGCACTAGTTGTTTCTGATCTCTGATGTGGCAATTTCTATTTTATTTATAGATGTAGGTAGTTATAGTGTCTCGGACGCATCAATCTGCAGAGGATAGTGCTAAGAGTGTAGCTCCTGGTCAGGATAGAGAGGGAGCAAGAGCTGAGACTGCTGGTGAGGCATCTTGTAACATCCGTGATTTTGGAGAAATTAAATAAGTATTTGGAGATATAAATTGTATATACTCAATATATATATCTAGAGTATAAATAACATATACATATGATATATTAATTGTATATGTTGGATTAATACATTACATACTTAATATTTAATACGCATATAAGGTACATTTGATGTGTATATAAGATACACACTACATGTGCATATGTGTAATATCCCAAATTTTTTAAAAGTTCTAATTCTTGAAATTTTGATAAAATAAATTATAATTTAAATGGATAAATTAAATTAATGGTTTTAAATGAAAATTGAATGTGTTTTAAATGAAAAAGTGGAACATATATGTGATATATATGTAAATTATATACAAAATATAAAAGTCAACACAGTTTAAAATAAAAGTCAAAGTAAAAGGGTATTTTGATAATTAAATCTTAAAAATTTTAAATTAATAAAATAATTCAAAAATAAATAATTTTGGATGGAAGATAATATTTTGGGGTTTTAATTAATTAATTAATTAATTAAAATATTAATATCTATAAGGTTGAAAATGTCAGTGGGAGGAAAGAGAAAATCATTTTTTTTTCATCATCTTCTTCTTCTTTCCTTCAAGGTCGACTTTCATGGCTTCAAGAGAGGGATTTTCTTATTCCATACTCCAAAAATTGAAGGATTTCCAGTATTCAAAGTGGATTTTTGGTGATTTCCACCAAAATTAGTAAGTTTTTAACTCTTTTCTTTGAATTCTATAGAAAATTGGATTATGTTGAGTTTGGGATTTTTGTGTAGCATGTTATAATTATTGTAATGGGTGTGTATGATGTTATTTTGGGTAGTTAACAATGATTTTAAGGTTGGATTAAAGAAATGGTTGAATTTAAGTTGAGTTTGGTGAAGAGAGAGAATTTAGGGTTATGGAACATTTGAGTTTTTGAAATCATGAGTTTTAATTGTGAAAATTGGTTCCAAATGTGTTTTTTTGATGCATAAACAAGGATTTTAAAATCAAATGATGGACTTAGTTAAGTTTGGATAGAGTTTGAAGATGGTAGTATTGATTTAGGGTTTTGGAAAAGTGAATTTTCAAAGAATGATTAATTGTTTGATTTTAATGCTTAAATCATGTTATTTAATGATATAAGTGGTGGAAATAAGATTGAAATGATAAATGGATTGAGTTGGAATGGAGATCCTTTAATGGTGACGGTTATGCCATTTTAGGGTTTTGAGCATAAGCATGTGGTTAATTAATGTAATTGGTTTTAAACATGCTAAAACATATTTCCAATGAAATTAATAAACTTAAAATACTAATTTAAATGGCTTGATATAATTTTTCAAAGTTAAAGTGAGTTGAAGTTTAATTTTGGGATTTGGTTTAGAGTGATGTTTAATTATGGTTTGATGTTGAAAATACCTTTGAATGTGATATTAAATGATTATGTATGATCACATTTGGTATAGGCATTGAGGGAGGTTGATTTGCTTCATCTAAGTGGTGAAGGGCAAGTTGGAAGGATAGGATTGGAGGTCGTGTTAAGCTTGCTTTGGGCTGCTAGTAGAGGTATGCACAAACTTTAAATATATTGTTTATATTTGCATGACATTGGGGTTGAACACATTTTGGTTAAAAAATGTGTTAAGTTACTTGGTTCATTGATTGAGTATGAATAAGGTGCAATGACATTTGTAATGTCATATATGTGTTAAATGCATTGTGAAAAGCCATTGATAATGGCTAAATTGTGTAGAATGTGAAATATGTATATCTTGTGAAAATATCCAAAGTAATTGGGTAATGTATTGTGAATGAAAAAAATGAGATATGTGGAATAATGAAATGAATTGATATTGATAAAAATGAGAAAAATGAGAAAAATGAGAAAAAATATGAAAATAAGGCAATGTGCCTAGATTGAATATGTGACAAAGAGAAAGAGATTAATAATGAGAAAAATGAATAAATGAAAAAAAAAGTGAGAAAAAGATGATATAATAAGGCAATGTGCCTAGTTTGATCATGAGAAAATGAGAAAAGTTTTGATAAAGAAATCATGAAAGAATTTGATAATGAGAAATATGAATAAATTGTGTGCCTAGTATATTATTCAATTTTTAGAGTTCTGGGTTTGGTAACATGCCTATGATTGCTTGCAGGCTAAACACTGTAATGGTTAAAAGACTAGGTCGTAAGCTAGGCCAGATGATAAATATGATGTTTTCGGATGAAAAGACTGGGTTGTAAGCCTCAAAAACTGTAGCAGTCTAACCGGGTTGAGGACCAAGATATTGGGGCCTAAGGGTCTAGCTGGGTTGAGGTCCAAGAGACTGGGGCTGTTAAATTATCCATGGATATATTGCCTATGGGGCTAGACACATGGTGTCATTATGGACCAAAGTAGTAACTCTGAAATTTGAATAGCATATTAGATCCTTTTTGGGCCCATGCTTGTCTTTGCTTTAATATGAATTTTGAATTGTGATACAATTGGGCAATATAATGTTATGAGTTGTGATTATGAAAAATTTGAAAAATATAAGAAAGTAAAATGATGTGACATCTATATGCATTGTGCATTTGCATTGTATTGAGTTTTATTGTTATTATCAAAGTTTGTACCATTTAGCTTCAGCTTAGCACGATTTTAATTTGTCGTACAGATGTCATAGATGATTTGATAGAGCCGGAGAGTTATACTATACCTGGTCAGGCCTAGGTTTGTATTTATTGAGCTTGAAGAGTTGTTTTTGGGTGCATCAAGATCAGAGCTAGTTGCCAGCATGTAGATATTTGATATTACAATGTATTTTGATATTATATATGTTATGATATATTTTTGGAAGTATATAATGTAAATTGTAAAGAATGTTTTGAATAATTTATTCAGATGAGATTTTATATGTGTTGTTAATTTATATATCTATATATAAATATTTTGAGAAAATATGGAGAAATTGTGAAGTATTGGTGAAATGGTGAATTGATTTTTATTGGGAGTGTTTGCTTTATGCAGGCTGTGTTTTGCTGGATTTTGGGAACGTTCAAATTACAAATAAAACTCTGGCAAATTTTTTCCAGAGAAATTCATATAAAATATTTATTTTGGATTCCTATAACAAGCAAATAATATTTATATACTATTTATTTTATATATTAGTATTTGAAATCTTAAAACAGAAATGTGAAAATTTTTATTAAATTGGTCTGTGACCTTTTTATACCGTATATGCATATTTTATATATGCTAAAAATATGTATTGTACATATATAGAGACAAGTAGCTAATGAGATTTCATCGGGCTGGGTACGACATATGGTACTGCTGTTGAGGCAGGCTTTGGTTTAGCAGCCACTGCCACCACTACAGCTACAGCCGCAATAGTAGTTGCCGACAAGGAAGTATGATAAGCTAAGGAAGTTTGGAGCTGATGACTTTATTGGTACTGTAGACCCTGCTGTAGCAGAGTAGTGGCTAGATAGGGTCCAGAGAGTGTTCATCCAGCTGCAGGCTACTCCGGAGGAGAAGCTTGATTTTGCCAGATCTCTTCTACAAAGGGATGCTTATGAGTGGTGTAATATCCCTATGCATGCCCCAGAAGTTTTGTATGTTGTTGTTGTTGTTGTTATTGTTGTTGGTTTAAATTGAGAAAAGAAAATATATGTATATGTGTTTTGGGGAAATTTAGGGTTTAGAGACAAGTTTATATGTTATGTATATGGTGATATATATAGCATATAAAATGGTCAAAGAGAAAGAGTCAATGCAAGAGGAGATATTTTTATATGGCATGTGGAATTACTTAATTGGGTTCATAAGAGACAAAAGCTAAGTTAAGTGATAAGGGGTATATGAGTAATTGCTTGAAATGAAATGCTTGGTGGAGGATTTTTGGTAATTAGTAATTATATTATTATTATTATTATTATTATTATTATATACATATATGTGGCTATCGTGGAAGAGGAAAAAAAAATAAAGATATTCTCTTCTTCTTCTTTTTCTCCTTTTGGTTCTTGCACGAGAGAGAGAGAGAGAGGTAGAGAGATGAGTTGATCTTCACCTAAACCTTAGGGTTTTAAGAGAATTGAAGGAAGAATCAAAGGATTAGGTGGAGATTTGGTGGAATTCATCAATTGAGGTAAGTACTTACTTGTTTTCCTTTGTTAATGTTTGAGATAGGTTGTGATGGATTGATTTCATGATTTAGTGTGTTATATATGTGTTTACAAGTATTGAAATTGATTACAAGCTAAAGGATTGGATTGGTGTTGGTTTTGTTGGAAAGATGGTAAGTATTCTCTTGTTTTCTTTACTTAATTGGAAGTTGTGTTGGAAGTGAAGTAAGGTTTGATGATTTTGTGATTTGGTGGATTTGAGATGTGTTGTGTTGTGTGTTCAAGTGTTAAATTGATTTTAAGTTATGAGTTTAATTAGAGGTTGTTGTTGGAAATGGTGGAGATGTTGATTTTAGGGTTTTGAGTTGAGATGTGTTTAATTGTTATATTAATGTGTTGTGAAGTAATTCTTGTGATGAATATGTGTTTAAAACATTGATTATATTCATTTGAAGCATGTTATATGATGAATATTGTGTTTGAGTGCAATTAGAAGAGAATTGGTTTTGGTGATGGGTGACACGGCCATAGGCATTGAAGAGACACGGGCGTGTTCATCAATTGAGTTGGGCGTGTCAATTGTTTGAATTGGCTACTGCCTCTTTTGTTGTTAGTGACACGGGCGTGTCCATCAAAGGTGCTGGGCGTGTCAATTGTTGAATTGGCTACTGCCTCTTTTGTTGTTAGTGACACGGGCGTGTTCCATCAAGTGGCTGGGCGTGTCCATCAAATGGGTTGGGCGTGTCCTACAAATGAATTACCTATTGCTTTATACTTTGTTTCTTTTTACATTGTTTTGATTCTTCAAAGGTTCCATTGTTTCTAAACTTAAACATGAACATTATAAATATGTTTTAAACACAAGAATGATCTAATCAAAGGAATGTGGAAGATCATAAAGCTATGAATCATATCAATTGTGTTTTGCCCTAATTGCATTGTTGAGATTTAGTAATGTTATGTTATGCACTTTGAATGATATGTTTGCCTAGTTAATGTAATTGATGTTGTATATATATATATCAATGAGGCTATATGTAAAATGTGAAAAAGAGGATGAAGTCATTGATTATGGATAGCTTGGTGAGAATAACTCTTGAGGGTGAAAGAGATGAGGATCATCCAAAAAGGTATGTACAATGCAATTTATAATGATGTGAATGATATGTTTACCTAGTTAATGTAATTGATGTTGTATATATATATATATCAATGGTGGAATATGACATGTAAAGGATATGATGAGGTAAATGATTATGTATGTAAAAGATGAAATGATAATTCAAATAAGACATGATATGAGACAATGCCATTGTGTTTGGTTATGATGAATGATGCTATATGAGATATAATGTGATCATGGATGAGATAACTATACACTTGAATAATGAAGTGTTATATTGTGAAATAAAATGTGAAGCCATTGTTATTGGCTAATGTGATTCAATGGAGATAAATGAGGCATGTTTGCCTAAATGATAATGAGAATTGAGAATGAAATCTAAATGAATTGTGTGGCTAATGTGTTATTCCATTTTCAGAGTTTGTTGTTGGTGGCATGCCTAATAAGTGTAACAATCTCTTGAAGTTAGGTTGGATTGGATCCTTGAAGCCTAATTGAGATGTTACCACCCTTGAAGCTAGGTTGGATTAGTTCTTGAAGCCAAGTTGGGTAGAAGCTTAGCATGCTTTGCTCCCCTTGAAGCTTGGTTGAACTTGATCCTTGAAGCCTAGTTGGGTATATGATATTGATAAATGTGATAACAAACCAAAGCATTAACTCTGAAAATTGAATTGCATATTAGTGTCTGTTGGGCCCGAGTCTGTCTTTGATGTCTATGTGATATACAAATGTTGAATTAGATGAATAATGAGATCTATGATTGATTTTGTTGACAATGTGACTTATGATTGGTGAATTGTGAATTAAACAATGTTATGAGGTATGATATGTAATGTGTATGTATTGATATGTTGATTGTGAGTATTGGTGATGGATTGTGGTTGGTGTTAATGATTGCCTTGTTGGAAATGTTATTCATGATTGGTAAATGGTGAATAAAATAATGTTATGAAGTATGTTGTGGAATGTGGGTATTGAAATATGATTTAGTTGAGATATATGAAAGGTACAATCTAAAAAGAAAAGATATGATAAACTAAAGTTACATGGAATTGATATATCATTATATGCTAATATTTTTATAATGTATGTGTATATTATATATTTATATATTTACTGTACGTATACCAGGTATATGTGTAGTACTTAGATGGAGTATCGGGGTGTTACAAGTGGTGGAAGATGGTCCACATGCTATGGCCGACCCACCAATCCTGACCTTTGATGGTTTCCTTTAGGAATTCGAGAAGAAGTATAATATGAGGGAGCATAAGGATGCAAAGAAGATGGAGTTCATGAGTTTGATGCAGGACACTAGGACATTGACAAAGTATGAGATAGAGTTTATCCAGCTGAGTTAGTATGCTGGTGGGATCATTTTCGATGAGATCAACCGGTGTCAAAAGTTTGAAGAGGGGCTGAGACCCTCTATTATGTGTATTGTGGCAGGCTTTTGGTATCATGACTTTTCTCAGTTGGTTGCAGATACTAGGAGTGTAGAGAGAGCACATGGTCTTGCAGCAGCTGCTAGGGTTGAGGAGACCAGAACTAGGAGACCCTAGAGTGAGGCAAGGTCTTCATTAGTGAAGAGAGGTAGAGGGGGATATCCTCGGAGGTTTAGTAGGAGCCAGAGGCAGTATGGCAGGTCAGTACTATAACATCCGTGATTTTGGAGAAATTAAAAAAGCATTTGGAGATATAAAATTGTATATACTCAATATATATATCTAGAGTATATATAACATATACATATGGTATATTAATTGTATATGTTGGATTAATACATTACATACTTAATATTTAATACACATATAAGGTACATTTGATGTGTATATAAGACACACATTACTTGTGCATATGTGTAATATCCCAAATTTTTGAAAAGTTCTACTTTTTGGAAATTTGATAAAATAAATTATAATTTAAATGGATAAATTAAATTAATGGTTTTAAATGAAAAATGAAGGGGTTTTAATTGAAAAAGTTGAACATATGTGTGATATATATGTAAAATATACATAACATATAAAAGTCAACACTTTTTAAAAGAAAAGTCAAAGTAAAAGGGCATTTTGATAATTAAATCTTATAAATTCAAAATTAATAAAATAATTCAAAAACAAATTATTTTTGAATGGAAGAGAGATTTTATAACTTTTAATTTATTAAATAAATAAATAATTATTAATTATTAAATTATTTTAATATATATATATGGTTTAAAATAAAAGATGAAAAGAAAAAGAAAATTAAAAGTATTTGTAAACCCTTAATTTTTTACCTAGTCCGGTCCAATATATTTTAATTAGTCTAAAATAATTTTTATTATCTTAATTAAATAATATTTGTTTTAGTATCTAATTTTTATTAATAAAAAATAAAAAATAATAATAATAAACAAAAAAATAAAAATAAAAATCGGCGACGAAAAAATTCGTCGCCGAAGAGTTGAGGCAAAATGGCCCGCAGACCAATTTTCGCCCACAGCCAGCTGCAGCAGCTTTTTCGCCAGAGCAATTTTTTGGAGCAGTTTTTTTTGCCAGCGTAATTTTTCGGAGCAGTTTTTTTTCGCCAGTGAAATTTTTTCGACGCAAATTTTTTCGAAACCAAATACAATTAGGTTTCGGTTTCCTTTTCCTAAGTAGTGTTAGATTCCGTGAATAACTAAAATTAATCATAAAAATCTTCTATAAATAAGGACTAAAACAACACAAAAAAGGGACGAAAATTTTGAGGGGATTTAGACCGAAAATGAGGAGGAAAACTTTGAAAGGAAATTGGATTTGAAGAATTCCTTCTGGCAGTGAAATAGATCAGACTTATTGAGAGAAGCAAACAAGCAATTTAATTCATCAAAGTTAGCAAAGCTTGTCTTTATTCTTGTTCATCCAAGAAGAAATTTTTGGTGGAATCAACAAACGGAGGTATGAATGTCTAATTTCTTCACAGTAGCTTAAATAATTCAATTGTCTATTTTGATTCAAAAAACCCTAAAACTTTAATTTACCTTTTCTAAAGCTTAAAAACCTTAATTCGTTTATTTGTTTTCCCAAAATCATAAAATTGTTATTTTTGTTTCTTTAAAATTTACCAAAACCCTAATTTGAATCTGTTTCTTTTCAAAGCCCTAAATTGAATATGTTTCTTTCCACAAACCCTAAAAAATATCTTTTTTTTTGTTTCTATAAACCTTAAATCGTTTTGTTTATTTTCATAAAATTTCAACAAATTATCAATTGATTTTCAAATTCTAAAATCTTATGTATTCTCCGAAACCCTAATTCTAAGATTCTAAAATCCTAATTCAACTCCAAAACCCAAAACAGTATACCATAACTCCCTTAAAACCTTAAACCCTAATTTCTATAAACCGTAATCCTTTAAACCTTAAAAACTTATAAACATAAATATTAAAATTCAAGCACAGTAAACCTAAAAACCATAATTCAGTAGCTAATAATCATGAATCCAATATTTTAAAGTGTTCAGACCCTAATTTTACCATTTCACTTCTCAAACACTAATTTGGTTATTCAAAGAATTTTATCAACCCCTTAAATCATAAAACTTCAATCCATTTCAATTCCTTTAAAACTGATAGTAGCTTAAACCCCTAAATTCCAAAACCCTAAAGTATTAATTAAAGAATCTTAAATAGAAACAGTAGCCCTTATTTGAATCTTTATTTGCTTTTTTCAATTTTATATTTGATTATGTAGTCTATTATATGCTTTAATTTATTTTCAATGCTTAGTTGATTTATTTAAGTTCAATGCTTGATTTATTTAATTTATTATGGATGGATGTTTACTTTCTATTGATGTTTGATATCTTCGATGAATGATTTATTAATGATGAATTGTTATTTACTTTTATCGTTTTATTTAGATTTTCAAATGTTATAAGAGGTATGTTTCCACTTGGTGGGTACCTCATTAGTTAAATATCATGTAATTTAAATTGCTTTTCTATTGTAGAACCAATGTAAATGACATGTTTCTACCTTTCGGTGGGTGTCCTATTTAGGCATGGGATGTAAGGACATGTTTCCATCCTCGAATGGGTGTCCATTTATTTGCTTTGTTTGGACATTGTTTTGATTTTTAATATATCGATGCGTTATTTTAGTTGTTGTGTGTAATATGGATAATATTGTTATATTTAAGAATTTTATAATATTATGACCTGTAAAGGAGGCCGGTTCCAATGAACCGGGCGTTGTGGGGGTGTTGGGCTATTTCTCACCTCCACACGTACCCAACTTTCCAAACCCATTAGGGGGTTGGGGATTCCTTAGGAATCGAGTCATCCACCCCTTTCATTTTTCTCCCCCCGTCCGGGTGACGACTCTATTTTCTCCGAACTTAGGTCCGTGTTCTCTAAGGAATCAAGCCTAAATAGTGCCGAAGTCGCAAGAACCATTCCACCGGGAGTGGGAGGGGGGGGAAAATCCCCGCTCACAGTGGTGACTCCACTGGGGATAAGAGAAGTTGATTCCGTTGGTCTTTATATTATTCTATTCTTTCTTATAATGATATTATCCATTGCATCATATTAGATTGCATTATGTGCATGAGTTAGGACGCCCGTGTTACCCGTGTTGTGTTATGTAAGGGATACCATACTTTCACTCAAGGTATGGAGATCGAGCATGGCATAACCACTCATAGCCTCATACCATTTGGTATATACTTGTTATGGGAACCTAAGCCTTTTACCCAAAGACTAAAGCTCATGTAATTGGCCTAGTTACTTTCATTAGATTTTTACACCAAATGCATGTTGTTTGACTATGGTTAGTTTGTCTTAGTCTAAATCATGGCTTATTTGGTTTGTTCTTTTTCTAATATGACCCAAGTACATTTGTAAGCTTAAAAAAAAAAATTTCTCTTGAAAGTCCAAAAGACCAAAGCTATTTTAAAAACTTTTCAAGATGGTCTTTGGGCATAAGACTTTTCAAAAAATAAATCAAAAAATTCCTTTGCTCGTGGCCCAAATACTAAGCCCAAAATCCATTTTTTCTAAAATCTTTTTACAATGGGCTTAGAAATGAAATTATTTTCTTCCAACCTTTTCTTACAAAGAGCTTACAAAATATTTAGGTCAATTACGAAATACCAAAAATCAATTGTGAGCCTAGTTTATACTAAGAATAATTAATCATGGGCTTGTTTTTGGCATGAATCATTAGTTAACTTTTCAAGTGAGAAATCTGTCTATAATAAACCTCTTAATTTAGTTTTAATCAAATGTAGCATAAAAGCTACTATAGTTGGTTGAATGGATTAAAACCTAATTAATGGGAATTATCATAAACTGATTTCCATTTTTGAAAATATAACTATTGGTTGAAACGTCCGAGGGAAATATTCGAAAACAAGGTACCCCATGTTGGTATTTTATTAATTATATACCTAGGAAAAGAGACTCGCCATTCATGTGTGGATGTTATAAGGTTGGAAGGGGCGTTCTACTTGTCTTTGTTTATTGTTTGTGCATTGTTTAGATTATTTTTGTACTAGTTTTTAATGTGATTTATATATGTTTTTAGTTAATGTTTAGATTGATTTTTGTTTTAAGTTTGTTTAAAGTGTTTATTTTAGGTTTAAGTGCAAAAGCACCCTTGGAAGATCAAAACAGTGCAGGAAAAGCATGAACCAAGCAAGACATGGCAAAGCCAAATCAAGCTTGGCCGTGTCCCTCAAAGAATGATGATGGCAGAGCTTGACAAGGCCAAGCCACTAGCTGTGTCTCATTCAAGGAGCAAAACAAAGACCAAAGCAAAGAAAGAGTAAAAATGAAGAAACAGGAAAGGACACACTCAATGACACGGCCAAGCCACTGGCCGTGTCACATGACACGGCCAGCAAGCTTGGCCGTGTCCCATTTCATGCTAAAGACACTTAGAGAAAGCAAAGAAGGGAAGAAAAGAAATAGAAGTGGACACACCCACATGACACGGCCAAGCTTGTGGCCGTGTCACATGACACAGCCACAAGCTTGGCCGTGTCACCCTTGAGACCAAAGGAAAGAAAGAAAAGAAAGAAGAAAGAAAGAGGGCAGTGAAGGACACGGCCAGCAAGCTTGGCCGTGTCCTAAAGGAAAACAAGAGAAACGGCCAAGCTACTCTTGGCTTGGCCGTGTCACACCTAAAACAGTTGATTTCTTTTGCACGAAGTGGGGGACAAAGTAGGAGACAATGCCTTGTGCTTGCCAAAAGAAATATTAAACAAAGAAAAAGTGGGGAACAAGGTGAAGTGGTGTGAGTTGGAAGGCATGGGTTGTGTTTTTGAATGAATTAAAAAGAGAAGAAGAGGGAAATTGAGGGGAGTCTTGGCTTCTTGGAGCCAAATTTTCTGCTACACGTTTGGGAGAGGGAGAGAGTGACACTCTCCCTTAGCCCTTCATCTTCACCTCCATTTCCATTCTCTCCACCTTCTTCATCTTCCAATGATAAGATCTTTGAGGTTCTTTGGGATAAGTTGGGTTAACAAGCTCTTGAAGGTTGAAGAAGCTTCATTGAAGGGATTGGTGACTTGAGAAAGCTCCATTCCATCTTCAAAAGGCACAATCAATTGAAGGGTTGGTGACTTGAGAAAGCTCCATCCAAAGGTTTGGTGACTTGAGAAAGCTCCATTCCATATTGCAAAGGGGAATCAACCATTGAAGAGGGCTTGAGTTCTTCATCAAATATCAAAGTGGAGCTGGGAAGAAGACTAGTAATCCTACTATTGGATCTTCACAAGGGGTTTTTCTATTCTCTCTTTTAATTCATTTCTATTGTTGTTGTTGTATTAAGAGATTGATATTGCAATGAACAATTTGTATTTGTTTTATATTGAGTTGAATGAATGTTATAAATTGATGATGTTGAGCTAAATACCAATGCCTAGGGTTTGTAGTATATTTGGTTGAATGTCTTGATTTGATATTTCCATAGATATTCCTTGTTGATTGGTTGATTGTATTGCATTAAATGCTAGGTTGATAGATTAGCTACCTATTGATCTTTGAATATTGGATGACGGACCGAGAGGTGAAATCCGATATCTGAACTATATAATCGACCACCCTATGAATGAATTAGAAATATAAGTTCTAGGGTTTCATTAATTTGATAATGTGAAATAATTGGTTATTGCTAATTCATGAACGTGAGAACTAATGGATTGGTAATTGACTAATTAACCTTAAGGAATAAATTAATTACAAGGTTATGTTAATGGATAATTGAGAATTGAACTTTGATTGAATGGACCTATGACCCTAGGCACCTTCCCAAGAATCGATTTGATCTTGTATCACCTTCACACACCAAACCCCACGCACGTTAATTTTAGGTTTAAATTGTCCTTCCACAATTCTGAACAACAAACACTCGTGCATTTAAATAACTTGTCAATCATGCTATTACGAACCACACCTTCTTGGGGAAAGGACCTTGGGGTGATCACTTTTGCTACATCTGCCTCGTATACTTGCGAGTGACGCTTGTAGTAGTACTTAATTCGAGCACAACATGCATACATGCATACATGCATACATTTGCATCTCATAGCATTAATCCTTTCTGGCTCATGACTTGAAGTACTGCAATTTAAGAGCATACAATGATATCACCTACAACATTGATTTTTTGATTCAAGTGCTTCATTGGGAGGATGGATGCAAACCAGCTAAGGGATATAATCGATAAAGTTGTCAAAGCTAGGATGGCCGAGCTACAAGATCAATTGGTTGAAATTATGAAGACCCAGTTGATTGAAAGTTTGGAGCTCATCAACAATGCTAACGCAACATCCATGGAGAACATATTCACTAATAGAGATCGAATGAGAAATGAGGGATCAATCCCTATTCTACAAGGTCAGCCGAACCATATGTTGTCTAACTGGGGTAATAAGAGCGACTACTACCCCAATGAACAAAATCAAAAGAAAAGAAGAGGTGGATGAAAATGCAGCAACTGAACCAGCGAAGAGGCTTAAATTTTCAGATATAGGGAAACCTTTGTCTTGGATCTTCAACAAGCTACAAAAGAAGGGACTATTACAACCATTGGCCCCTCAACCTTTGCTGAATCCTTTACCCCCAAAATTTAATACTAAAGCCTTTTGTTAATTTCATCAAACTCAAGGACATGAGACCGATAGATGTACTCGATTAAGGCATGAGATCCAAGATTTAATTGACAGTGGTGAGCTGCTTGAGCCTGATAAGCCCGACACTAAGAATAAGCCTCTGCCTAAAATTGGAAGGGCGCCACCGCTTGCAACCCTCATGAAGAGTTTTATCTTGTCATCTCATCATGATATGGATAGAGAAGCTGCTAAAGATGATGTACTACTAAACGAGTTTGGATTAACTATGGATGATGAAGCCATGATCCTTAATGATAGAAAAAATCCTTGCCCTTGATATGTCTAATGAATGGAGCATCTTTGACTCTAATTCAACAAACTTTCCTTAGCTTGAATGTTGCTTTTCAATTTTACTTTCTTTAATATTTTGGAACTATTGTGTTTTTTAAATTTAATGTTGCTTGAAATAAATTACTTTTGTCAAAATTTTGCTGTTCTTTGTTCATTTTGGTGCTCAACCAATGAGGAATCTAGCTTGATGATTCATGAATTAATATATTTATGTATCATGACTTGAATGACTTTACTAAGTGAGAGAATTGCTCTATAGCATTGAGTTGTGTATGCTTACTTAGAGAGGGCTCCTGCATAATTACCTTTGTCTAGGTCCTAGTCAGTCTTAGAACAAGCTTTGACAAACTTTTGAGGTGAAATTAAACTCTACTCATTGAAGGGAGAGAAGATCTAGGCATTGTTTGGTTAGCCAACAACTTGTATCCACCCTATTAAATATCAATCCCTAGTTGTCCCTTTGAGCCTTCATAAAATTTTAGCTTTCTTTTCATTGGCTTACAAACCCCAATAACCTACCCTGAGCTATTGTGACACTTTTGACAAGTCTTATGATCACTAAGATGAAGGGGCAAGAAGATCAAAGAAAGCAATGATTAGTTAAGACCATAAGATTAGTTGATGTTTTCAAGACCTTAAGGGTACTTGATGTTTTCAAGACCATAAGGGTAGTTGACGTTCTCAAAACCATAAGGGTAGTTGAAGTTCCCCTTAATATCTCCAATATATCAAGGCAACATCAACATCAGAGTAACAAATGATTTATCCCTGTTAAAGAAGATTTATGTTACACCACTCATCCATTATTGGAAACCCAAGTTGGTACAAACAAGACAACTCTTTTAGAGCTAGAACAAAAAAAAAAAGAAAGAAAAGAAAGTAAAAAAAAAACAAAAGAAGAAAACAAAAAGGAAAAAAAGTAGAAAAAAGGAAAAGAGAAAAGGAAAAAAAAATAAAACCTAAAAAGGCGGTTCAGAAAGCCAACTGAGTTTTCTTCTACCTAAAGCAGCAAAAGGATTCCATTTGGTTCATAAAGACATTTTTACTTGAATTGGTCCAACCCAACCAAAGATTCAATCAAAATTGAAGAAAAAGGAGGAAGACCATCCAGTTCTTGAAAGTTCTGTACTTGATAGTCCTACAAGAAAGAAGGACAAAATGATAAAAGAAAGGGAAGAGTAAGGAAAGAGAAAGAAAAGGGAAGAGTAAGAAAAATAAAGTGGAAAGAAAAGGGAAAAGAAAAAAAGAAACGAATTTGGGTCTTAAACTTTTTGCAAAGGCAAAGACTGTCCTAATCAAGATCCAGATTAATACCAAGAAGATAGAAAGAATTTATAGTCTAGCAAGATTGCTCCCAACTGCCTAAAGTTCAAATAAGAAAATTGTAGTAAGAAGGTTTGTCCATTGTGTCACATCAGCCCTAACTTACAAATAGTTTTCATTTAACCAGTGTCCCTTATAGACCCCATTTCAAGCCTATCAAAGACTTGTTGATATCTCTTAGTAGGTAGAGTCTATTAGTGGAGATAGTTTGGATAAGCATGCATATGAGATAGACAATATTTAAACTCAATGAGACCTTTGACCAAGTAATGTGTATGTGCCTATCTGAAGTGCAATAGTTCTTGCTTAAATAGAAATGATTCTCGAGTTTATTACGGTAACTAAGGTTGTCATGTTATAGATATGTTAATTCGGAAAAATCAAGTCCTGAGGTACATTGACATTGATTTTGGCAAAGCCAACATTTGATTTCAAAATCAAAATTCAAAATCAAAAATAAAAAATGTTTTTGTCGTACAAAGCCTTCAAGTTAAGGGAAGTATGTTGAAACTCGAAAGACACATTGGGCAAGGAAATGATGATAAAAAAAAAGAAGGAAAAGAAGAAAGAAGAGTTACAGTGAAGATGGAAATTATATATTGTAATTTTTTTGTATAATGTTCATACAATTGATACAAGTTATACATTATTAAGAAGGTGGTGGTAGGTCATCAAATAAAGCCCTGAAAAAGTCATCGCCTGTTGGAGGAGGGGGCAAATTACTCGTCCCGAGATCACCCGAAGCAGGAGCACCAAAATCCCTATTACCTTAGAGTTTCGATCTGTCACGATCCTCATCAGAATTGGACGAAAGGATTTCATGGTCATCAGTCTGGGGACCTCTTGATGAAGAAGCTCCAAAATCCCTCATCCCCTGAAATTGAAAGTATTAAAAATTTTGTTCGGATTGATGATATAAATTTTCAAAATGAGAAGCCTGCTGACGACTTGCAGCCAACTCTTCTTGAAGTTTCCTATTTTGTTCTTTAAGCATCCGCTGTGAGCCAGGAAGGAAAAAGGTAAGAGCATACATAATCATGCATACATATAACATACATTACCATGAAATAAGAGAACTTACCAAGTAATTCATATTAATGCCCTACAGATGAGATGGAATATCTGACAGGCCAGAATGAGCAAACGAAGGGGCACTAAAAGAAGGTCCATCCTCATGATCAAATGAACCAACAGCCTGCAACAATCATTAAAGAATAAAAAAAATAAAGAAGCAGTTGCAAGGGAAAAATGGTAAAAGTTTTACCTGAGAAGTACTAGCCCCGAGATGTGGAGAGAACTCTCCCACATCTTCATCTCTACCCTCATTTTCTTCGGGAATCTCCCATACGCCAACAGGAGATACATCAAAGTTCAAGATCCTTCTTTGAATAATGTGGGCATAAGATGCACTCGGCGGATAGAGGAATGCTTCAATACCATAACCGTACCGAGCCGGCCACCATGCATCCTCCGGCATCAACATAATATTTAAAGTGTCTTCCGGGAAAGGCATCAGAATCCTCCGTTGCTCTAGGCCGAGAAACCACTCATAAACTCTCTCTCCGAGAAACCAACCACTAGACACTGGGCCAGCGATGACTCAATGAGAATGTTGGAAAGATAGTGCAACCCTCATGAAAGGAGACCAGTTTGTCCGCTCTTCTGGGTTCCACCAGGCCAAATTCACCTGCAAAATAACATAAGGTAAGTAAACTTTCACAGAAAATTTAAAGCATACTAATGTTATTTTACCTAGTCCCAGGTTAAACGGCTCAACACAAAGCGGTGAGTATGAACATGGTGAGAGCCGGGAACGTCCACAGGATCAGACAACCAGAAATTTAACCCTCACGAGGTTGTGTTCATATGCCCATGCCTGCAATAATAGTAAAGATCACATTCATGCAAGAAAAGAGTGGAAATGATATTGGTGGAAGAAGAATACCTCAACAACCACCATCAAGCCAACAAAAGACTTCTTATTTCGGCAAAGTTTATCAAGACCATGGTAAAGGCAGGCGAGACCAGCTTCACCCCAGCCAGAAGATGGTACCGTTCTAAAATAAGAAAGGGCCTTCAACACTGACAAGTGGATGGATGATTCAGTGCTGCCTAAGATGGTCGACCCAAGCAAATATAACAAAAATCCTCTAGCATACTATTGGGCCGTGTCTCTGTGAATCTGTCCTTCGTTGTTCATCCAATAGCTACAAATTTGTTCAATTTTTATCTTAAAAGGCCCTTTATATGATGGTTCCATACCAATTAATTCCTAAATTTCTTCAAATGTCAAAATATCATTAGTCAAAGGAACCGGAACACCATCATATCGAAGGCTGGTTATAGCAGTAAAATCGACCAGACCAATTGTCATCTCTCTAATGGGCAAGTGAAAAGTGTGGGTTGTGTCCAACCATCGTTCTACAAGTGCCTGGACTACGCTTCGGTCTATCTGATACTCCTCGGATGACAATTGTAAGATGAAGCTCTCAAAGCCGCAGTCTCGAATAATTTGCCTTACCCGATAAGGCACAACATCGTACCATTGTCGAGCTTTATAAATACACCCTCTGGCCCGAACAACGCAACGATCACGCTAACACGGAGCCAAGTAAGTTAATATAAGGTAGGTATATATTATCTTATCTGCTTAAATTAATATATTTTTCCTAAATTTTCTAAAAAAAGCATAAATAAAAAATAATAATATAAACAAATAATAAAAAGAGTAAAAAAAAGAGAGAGAGAAAAAAGAGAAAGAAAAATAAATAACAGAAAGAAGAAAAAATCAAAAATAGAAAAAAAGAGAAAAAAATATAATAATAAAAAATAATAAAAAAAATAAAACAACAAAATAATTACCGCGCTCTTTTGGATTGAACTACGATGAAGCGGCATCCCGGCTAGTATATCTATATTTCCATCTTCATGATGCGAAATAAACTCCAATAACTCGACATTAGAATGAGTCCCTAACCTTGAAGCATGCATTTTTTTTGAAAACTATGTGTTAAATTTGAAAGAATTTGGAGAATTATAGAAATTGAGAAATTTTGCTGTTATTCAAATGAAGGAATTCGTTGGTTTATATAGAAAAACAACAAGGAAGAAACAAAATTCAAAAGTAAGTTTTACTGTTTATGAATAGTAAACTTTACTATTGATAAATAGTAAATTTTACTATTTATAAATAGTAAATTACTATTTATGAATAGTAAATTACTATTTCCAATATTTATTACTATTTACAAATAGTGATTTACTATTTATGAAATAGTAAATAGTGCATGAACAGTGACTACACAGTAAATAAACATTAAATTCTATTATTCACTTTAATCATTCAAATGCTTGCGTGTGTATAAATATTTTTACACGCAGGAGGCAAGGAGAAGACATGCATAAAAATTAGCCAAACTTTTTAAAATAAAAAAATTATTATTAGCTGGGGTCCAGAACCAAATTTTCCTTAGGTCCAGAACCTAGAATCTCTTCTAAGACCAGAACTTAGCTCGGGTCTAGAATACAAATTACCCTTTGGTCCAGAACCTATAATCTTTTCTAAGTCCAGAACTTAGGTCGGGTCTAGAACCCAAATTTTCCTTAGGTCCAGATCCTAGAATCTTTCCTAAGTCCAGAACTTAGCTTGGGTCCAAAACCCAAATTTTTCTTAGGTCCAGAACCTAGAATCTCTTCTAAGTCCAGAACTTAGCTCGGGTCCAGAACCCAAATTATCCTTAGGTCCAGAACCTAGAATCTTTTCTAAATCCAGAACTTAGATTGGGTCCAGAATCCAAATTACCCTTAGGTCCAGAACCTAGAATCTCTTATAAGTCTAGAACTTAGCTCAGGCCCAGAACCCAAATTACCCTTAGGTCCAAAACTTAGAATCTCTTCTAAGTCCAGAACTTAGCTCGGGTCCAGAACCCAAATTACCCGTAGATCCAGAACCTAGAATCTTTCTAAGTTCAGAACTTAGCTCGGGTCCAGAACCCAAATTTTTCTTAGGTCCAGAACCTAAAATTTTCCTTAGGTCCAGAACCCAAAATTACACTTAGGTCCAAAACCTAAAATTATCCTTGAGTCCAGAACTCGAATCGGGTCTAGAACCCAAAACCTCAACCATCTCAAAAATTAAGCCTAATTGCTTTTCAATCTCTTTCACTAAAGTCTCAGATCATTCAAGCAGGGGGCAAACTGTAGACTCTTAATTTTTGACCTAGTCCGGTCACATATATTTTAATTAGTCCAAAATAATTTTTATTATCTTAATTAAATAATATTTACTTTAGTATCTAATTTTTATTAATAAAAAATAGAAAATAATAATAATAAACAAAAAAATAAAAACAAAAATAAAAATCGGTGACGAAAAAAATCGTCGCCGAAGAGTTGCGGCGAAATGGCCAAAGCCATTTCGATTACAGATTATTTTTGCGGGCGAAATGGCCCGCAGGCCAATTTTCGCCCACAGCCAACTACGGCAGCTTTTTTGCAGAGCAATTTTTCCGCAGCAGTTTTTTTTTACCAGTGCAATTTTTCCGACGCGAATTTTTTCGAAACCAAATACAATTAGGTTTCGGTTTCCTTTTCCTAATTAGTGTTAGATTTCGTCAATAACTAAAATTAATCATAAAAATCTTCTATAAATAAGGACTAAAACAACACAAAAAAGGGATGAAAATTTTTAGGGGTTTAGACCGAAATTGAGGAGGAAAACTTTGAATGGAAATTGGATTTGAAGAATTTCTTATACAGTGAAATCGATTAGACTTATTGAGAGAAGCAAACAACCAATTTAATTCATTAAAGGCAGCAAAACTTGTCTTTCTTCTTGTTCATCCAAGAAGAAATTTTGGTGCAACCAACAAATGGAGGTATGAATGTCTAATTTCTTCACTGTAGCTTAAATAATTCAATTGTCTCTTCTGATTCAAAAATCCCTAGAACTTTAATTTACCTTTTCTAAAGCTTAAAAACCTTAATTTGTTTATTTGTTTTCCAAAAATCTTAAAATTGTTATTTTTGTTTCTTTAAAATTTACCAAAACCCTAATTTGAATCTGTTTCTTTTCAAAGCCCTAAATTGAATCTGTTTCTTTCCACAAACCCTAAAAAATATCCTTTTTTGTTTCTATAAATCTTAAATTGTTTTGTTTATTTTCATAAAACTTCATAAAATTATCAATTGATTTTCAAATTCTAAAATCTAATGTATTCTTTAAAACCCTAATTCTAAGATTCTAAAATCCTAATTCAACTCCAAAACCTAAAACAGTAAACCCTAACTCCCTTAAAACCTTAAACCCTAATTTCTCTAAACCCTAATCCTTTAAACCTTAAAACCTTATAAACATAAATATTAAAATTCAAACACAGTAAACCTAAAAACCATAATTCAGTAGCTAATAATCATGAATCTAATATTTTAAAGTGTTCAAACCCTAATTTTATGATTTCACTTCTCAAAAACTAATTTGGTTAATCAAAGAATTTTATCAACTCCTTAAATCATAAAACTTCAATCCATTTCAATTCCTTTAAAACTGAAAGTAGCTTAAGCCCCTAAATTCCAAAACCCTAAAGTATTAATTAAAGAATCTTAAATAGAAACAATAGCCCTTATTTGAATCTTTATTTGCTTTATTCAATTTTATATTTGATTATGTAGTCTATTATATGCTTTAATTTATTTTCAATGCATAGTTGATTTATTTAAGTTCAATGCTTGATTTATTTAATTTATTATGGATGGATGTTTACTTTCTATTGATGTTTGATAACTTCGATGAATGATTTATTAATGATGAAAGGTTATTTACTTTTATCGATTTATTTAGATTTTCAAATGTTGTAAGAGGTATGTTTCCAATTGGTGGGTACCTCATTAGTTAAATATCATATAATTTAAATTGCTTTTCTATTTTAGAACAAATGTAAAGGACATGTTTCTATCTTTCGGTGGGTGTCCTATTTAGGCATGGGATGTAAGGACATGTTTCCATCCTCGGATGGGTGTCCATTTATTTGCTTTATTTGGACATTGTATTGATTTTTAATATATCGATGCGTTATTTTAATTGCTGTGTGTAATATGGATAATATTGTTATATTTAAGAATTTTATAATATTAAGACCTATAAAGGAGACCGATTCTAATGAATCAGGCGTTGTGGGGGTGCTGGGTCATTTCTCACCTTCCCCACAAGTACCCAACTTTTTGAACCCATTAGGAGGTTAGGGACTCCTTAGGAATCGAGTCATCCACCCCTTTCTTTTTTCCCAGCCCATCCGGGTGGCAACTCCATTTTCTCCGGACTTAGGTCCATGTTCAGTAAGGCCCCGAGCCTAAACAGTGCCGAAGTCGCAAGAACCATTCCACCGGGAGTGGGGGCGAAAATCCTCACTCACAGTATTCATCTTCTTTCTTCTTTTTTTCCAAGTCAAATTCTCCATGGCCAAAGAGGGAGATTTTTAGTTTCTTCCATCATCAAATTCTTCAAGCTTTCAAGGAATAAGAGTAGTTTTGGTGATTTTCCAACAAGTAAGGTTTATTTCCAAAATTATGAAGTTCTTTAAAGCTTATGAATATGTATGAATTGAGTTTTTGAAAGAGCATGTTATAATTGTTGGAATGGGTATGGAAAAATTTCTTTTGATGAGTAAATAATGATTTTAAGGTTGGATTAAAGAAATGGTTGAATTTAAGTTGAGTTTGGTGAAGAGAGAGAATTTAGGGTTATGGAACATTTGAGTTTTTGAAATTATGAGTTTTAATTGTGCAAATTGGTTCCAAATGTGTTGTTTTGATGCATAAACAAGGATTTTAAGATCAAATGATGGATTTAGTTAAGTTTGGATAGAGTATGAAGATGGTAGTATTGATTTAAGGTTTTGGAAAAGTGAATTTTCAAAGAATGATTAATTGTTTGATTTTAATGCGTAAATCATGTTATTTAACGATATTAGTGGTGGAAATAAGATTGAAATGATAATTGGATTGAGTTGGAATGGAGATCCTTCAATGGTGAAGGTTATGCCATTTTAGGGTTTTGAGCATAAGCATGTGGTTAATTAATGTAATTGGTTTAAACATGCTAAAACATGTTTCTAATGATATTAATAAACTTAAAACACTAATTTAAATGGCTTGATATGGTTTTTCAAAGTTAAAGTGAGGTGAAACTTAATTTTGCAATTTGGTTTAGAGTGATGTTTAATTATGGTTTGATGTTGAGGATACCTTAGAATGTGATATTAAATGATTATGTACGATCACATTTGGTATAGGCATTGAGGGAGGTTGATTTGCTTTATCCAACTGGTGAAGGGCAAGTTGGAAGAATAGGATTGGAGGTTGTGCTAAGCTTGCTTTGGGTTGCTAGTGGAGGTATGTACAAATTTTGAATATATTGTTTATATTTGCATGACATTTGGGCTTAACACATTTTGGTTGGAAAATGTGTTAAGTTACTTGGCTCAATGATTGAGTATGAATAATGTGCTATGACATTTGTAATGTCATATATGTGTTAAATGCACTGTGAAAAGCCATTGATAATGGCTAAATTGTGTAGAATGTGAAATACGTATATTATGTGAAAATACCCAAAGTAATTGGGTAATGTGTTGTGAATGAAAAAATGAGATATGTGGAATAATGAAATGAATTGATATTGATAAAAATGAGAAAAATGAGAAAAGTGAGAAAAATGAGAAAGAAATGTGAAAATAAGGCAATGTGCCTAGATTGAATATGTGACAATGAGAAAGACATTAATAATGAGAAAAATGAACAAATAAAAAAAAGTGAGAAAAAGATGATATAATAAAGCAATGTGCCTAGTTTGATAATGAGAAAATGAGAAAAGTTTTGATAAAGAAATTATGAAAGAATTTGATAATGAGAATTATGAATAAATTGTGTGCCTAGTATGTTATTCAATTTTCAGAGCTCTTGGTTTGGCGGCATGCCTATGATTGCCTATGGGCTAAACGCTGGGATGGTGAAAAGACTGGGTCGTAAGCTAGGCCAGCTGATAAATATGATGTTTTTGGGGTGAAAAAACTAGGTCGTAAGCCTCAAAAACTATAGCAGTCTAGCCGGGTTGAGGACTAAGATACTGGGGCCTAAGGGTCTAGCCGGTTTGAGGTCCAAGAGACTAGGGTTGTTATATTATTCATGGATATATTGCCTACGGGGCTAGACACATGGTGTCATTATCGACCAAAGCAGTAACTCTAAAATTTGAATAGCATATTAGATCCTTTTTGGGCCCATGCTTGTATTTGTTTTAATGTGAATTATGAATTGTGATACAATTGAGCAATATAATGTTATGAGTTGTGATTATGAAATATTTGAAAAATATAAGAAAGTAGAATGATGTGACATCTATATGCATTGTGCATTGGCATTGCATTGAGTTTTATTGTTATTATCAAAGTTCCTACTACTAGGCTTCGCCTTAGCGTGATTATAATTCGTTGCGCAGGTGTCATGGATGATTTGGTAGAGCCGAAGAGTTCTACTAGACTTGGTCGGGTCTAGGTTTGTATTTATTGAGCTTGAAGAGTTATTTTCAATACATCAAGATCAGAGCTAGTTGCCATCATGTAGATATTTGATATTACAATGTATTTTGATATTATATATGTTATGATATGTTTTTGTAAGTACATAATGTAAATTGTAAAGAATGTTTTAAATAATTTGTTCAGATGAAATTTTATATGTGTTGTTAATTTATATATCTATATATAAGTATTTTGAGAAAATATGGAGAAATTGAGAAGTATTGGTGAAATGGTGAATTGATTTTTATTGGGAGTGTTTGCTTTATGTAGGTTGTGTTTTGCTGAATTTTGGGAACTTCCAAATTAAAAATAAAACTGTGGTGAATTTTTCCCAGAGATTTTCATATAAAATATTTATTTTGGATTCCTATAACAAGCAAAGAATATTTATATACTATTTATTTTATATATTAGTATTTTAAATCTTAAAATAGAAATGTGAAAATTTTTATTAAATCTGTTTGTGACAATTTTATACCGTATATGCGTATTTGACATATGCTGAAAATATGTATTGTACATATATAGGATATAAGGATGTTACAAGTACAGCAACAAAGATAGAGAAGGAGACCTGTGGTTTCAGTGGCTAGTGGTCTGACCCCAGTGGCTCAGAGGCCTGCTCCACCTACCTGTCTTCATTGTGGTAGAGCACACAGAGGTGTCTGCTGGAGGTGAGGTGCATCAATAGTGTGTTTCAGATGTGGGTCGACATGCCATTTTATCAGAGATTATCTAAAGCCACTAAAGGATAGATAAATAGGTACTGTAGCTTCTTGACCTAATGTAAGAGGGGGTCATGGTAACAGAGGTTTGGGTAGAGGTGGTTGATCTGGGACTAATCAGAGAGGTAGTTCTATAGCTGGGGGTAGACCAGATAAGTCAGGGCCATCACAGTAGGTCTATGTGTTCCAGATTACTTCAGAAGGGAGATAGATTTGTGTGGACAAATCGGTTTCAGGTGAGTTTTGAACAGCTGAGGGAGATGTTGACTCAGACTCCTATCCTTACCCTGCCTGTGGAAGGTAAACCATATGTGATATACAGTGATGCTTCATATAGTGGTTTAGGTTGGCGATTCATTGCTAGTAGTATCCCAAGTAATGGAAAGTGGGAGTTGAAAGAAGAGAAGTTAAAACCATACCACCATTACTTAACCATGATGAAGAAGAACTTTAAGGAGTGCAGGTTTATACACCTACCAAGAGAAGAAAACCGATGGCTGATGCCCTAGCCACATTGGCTTCGGTATGGGAAAATCCTATCAACTTATTCCTCAAGCCTCTGATTTTGACCAGTTCATTAACTCCTTACTATGAATATGAGACAGTCATGGAAACTGATACAGACCATGATGTGTGGTATAATACTATAAGACGGTTTTTGGAGGAAAGGGAATACCCGTTGGGGGCAACAGAGAAAGAAAGAAGAACCATAAGGCGGTGGTCCTTGTAATGCATCACCTTCCATGGAGAATTATATCAAAGATGGCTTGATGGGGGTGCACTTGAGATGCTTGAGGAAGCCTGAAGTGGAGCATATCATGTCAGAAATACATGCAGAAAGTTGTAATTCACATATGAGTGGTTTAGCCCTAGTTAAAATGATAATTCACCAAGGTTACTACTGGTTGACCATGGAGAGAGATTGTATAGAGTTTGTAAAGAAGTGCTAGCAATGTCAGATGTATGGTAATTTGAATCACACGCCTCTTAAAGAATTACATTCTATGTCTTCACCATGGCCCTTTGCCACTTGGGGGATTGACATTATAGGAGAGATGCATCCAACAGCCTCAAATGGTCACCATTTTATTGTAATAGTGGTAGATTATTTTTCAAAATGGGTCGAAGCTGAATCTTTCAACAAATTGGGGGCAAGTCAAATGGCAAGATTTATCGAAAAGAATCTCATATGTAGATATGGGGTCCCACACAGTGTGATATCAGACAATGGGGTACAATTTCAAGGTGCAGTTAAGGACTTATTCTCGAAGTACCAAATCCATCATCACCGATCCTCTCCTTATAAACCAAGGGCTAAGGGTGCAGTAGAAGAAACCGATAAGACAATTAAGCAGATCATATCCAAGATGACCAAGACATATAGGGATTGGTCAGAAATGCTTCCTTTTGCTTTGTGGGATACAGAACAAGCGTGCGAACACCGACTGGAATGACACCGTTCTCTTTGGTTTACGGGATGGATGCAGTGTTGCCAATTGAAATTGAGATCAAAACATTAAGAATAGTCTTGGAACCTAAACTACTTGAGATGGAGTGGGTAGTGAGCAGATACACACAGTTAGCACTAGAGGAGAGAAGATTAAAAGTATTGTATCATTATCAACTGTATCAGAGGAGGATACCTTGGGCCTACAATAGAAGGGTTAAGATCAAAAAACTCAGAGTCGGGGATTTAGTGTTGAAACAATGTAAGCCTAATGTATTTGATCCAAGAGGGAAATTTAGGCCTAGCTAGGAAGGGCCACATGTTGTGAAACAAGTCATGAACAAGGGTGCAGCGAAGTTATCAGACATGGACGGGAGCGAGTTTAGCAAGCCAATGAATATTGACAGGCTGAAGAGGTTTTATGCATATAAAAAAAAGAGCTTGCTAGGTTGAAAACCCAAAAAGGGCGGCCTAGGCAAAAATTAGAGCAGTCTGCTAGTTTCAAAAACCCAAAAGGGCGGGCTTGGCAACAATTAGGGCAAAGTGAGAGAAAATCATAAATTAGAAAACCTGAAAGGGCTAGTTGGCAATAGGATTGATTTTGTATATGCTAGCTTTATGTTTGGTTGATCCCCAATTTAATAAAATAGAATTAATATTAAAATTGTTCTATGTGCACTATTTTAAGTATTTGGCCAAATATGGATGAAATAAATAAACACAATAGCAAAAGGTGATGACAAATTATAAAAGGAAAAAAACATATCTTATTATTAATTTTATTATTTTCATCCTAACAATGCTCTTTCTAAAGAAACCGACAAATGTAAAATCTATGGTAGATGATAAGTGTAGCGTGTAGATCAGCTTTGCTTTACCTGATCCAAGTGGAAAATTTCCTGGCTTCTGGATGAGATCATGGCATGAAAAGAGATTTATATAGGATGATTGGCTATTCCAAAATTGATAAGGAATAGCTTGAGACAGAGACGCGCAAGGATAGGAAATTGGCGATGAAAAGGTTTTGAGTTGCCGCGTTACCTTTGGTTTTATATATTAGTGCTACTGTGGAAATTTTGAATGTGAAGAGGAAAGAACAATAATTGTATCGTAGGAATAATAATGAAATAAAATAAGAAAAAAGAAATGAAAAAAATATAAATAAAATAAAAAATAAAAAAAAGTCAAAAGTTTCAGTAAAAGTGCAAATTATATATCATCATTACTATTTTTATCATTATTTTTATTATACAATATTTCCTCAATTAATACAATAATAGATCACTGAGAAGGAGGTGGTGGATCATGATCAAACAAAGCTCTGAAAAAGTCATCTCCTATTGGAGGAGGAGGTATATCACCTATCCCGAGTCCCCCTGAAACAGGAGCACCTGAATCTCTATTACATTGGAATTTAGATCTATAATAGTCCTCATCAGAGGTAGATGAAAGGATCTCCTGGTCACCAGCTTGAGGTCCTCTAGATGACGAAGCACCAGGATCTCTCACCTCCTGAAATTGAAAGTCTCGAAAATCTTTCTCTGACTAATGATATAATTTTTCAAAATGGGCAACCTGTTGATGACTTGCAGCTAACTCTTCTTGAAGTTTCTTGTTTTGTTCCTTAAGCATCCGCTGTGAGATAGAAGGGAAAAGGTACGAGCATACATAATCATGCATACATGTAGCATAAATTATCATGGAATAGGAAAAACTACCATGTAATTCATATCAATGCCCTGTGGATGAGGCGGGATCTCCAATTGATTAGAATGAGTAAATGGAGGAGCAGTAAAGGATGGTCTAGCCTCATGACCAAATGGGCCAGTAGCCTGAAAATAATCATTAAAATAGTCAAAATAAGTTAAGAAAGAAGTAATTACAATGGAAAAATGGTAAAAGTTTACTTGAGAGGTGCTAGCCCCGAGATGTAAGATGGACCCTCTTCCCTCTCCATGATACTCATTTTCATCGCTATCCTCATTTTCCTCGGGAATTTCCTGGACACCAATAGGAGATACATCAAAGTTTAAGAGTCCTACTCGAATAAACTAGGTATATGATGCACCCGGTGGATAGAAAAAGGTTTCAACATCATAACCATGCCGAGCTAATGTTTAGATCATTTTTGTACCAGTTTTTAGTATGATTTTACGTGTGTTTTAGTTAATGTTTTGATTAATTGTTGTTTTAAGTGTGTTTAAAGTGTTATTTTTAGGTTTAGGTGCAAAAACACCCTTGGAAGATCAAAACAGGGCAAGAAAAGCATGAACCAAGCAAGACATGGCCAAGTCAAAGCAAGCTTGGCCATGTCCCTCAAAAGAAATTCAAGGCAGAAGCAGACACACTCAGAGACACGGCCAAGCCACTGGTCGTGTCTCATTCAAAGAGCAAATCAAAGAACAAGCCAAAGAAGAGAAGGAAAAGAAGGAAAATGAGCAACAGAAGTGGACACAAACCAGTGACATGGCCAAGCCTCTAGCCGTGTCCCATTTCATGCCTAAGACACTTGAGCAAGCAAAGAAGGAAAGAAAAGAAGCAGAGACGGACACCATCAAGGGACACGGCCAAGCCATTGGCCGTGTCACCCTTGGATAAAACAAATAGTGAGGGACATGGCCAGAAGCTTGGCCGTGTCCCAAGAAAGAAAATCAAGAGACACGGCCAAGCTCCACATGGCTTGGCCATGTCACCTCTCACCACCAAAGAAAAGAAAGAAAAGAAAGAAAGAAAGAGCCAGTGAGGGACACGGCCATCAAGCTTGGCTGTGTCCCATGGAAAATCAAGAGACACAGCCAAGCCACTCTTGGCTTGACCGTGTCACCTCATGGAAAGAAGAAAAAAATGCAAGAGACACGGCCAAGCTACTCTTGGCTTGGCCGTGTCACACCTGAAAAATCTGATTTCTTTTGCGCGAAGTGGGGAACAAGTGGGAGACAATGCCTTGTGCTTGCCAAAAGAAATATTAAACAAGAGAATAGTGGGGAACAAAGGGAAATGGTGTGAGTTGGAAGGCATGGGTGTTGAGTTTTGAATGTATTAAATAGAGAAGAGGAGGAAAATGGAGGGAGTTCTTGGTTGTTCTTCAACAATTTCAGCAAAACGTGGGAGAGGGAGAGAGTGATACTCTCCCTTGTCCCTTCATCTTCATCTCCATTTCCATCCTCTCCACCTTCTCCATCTTCCATTGATATGATCTTTGAGGTTCTTTGGGATAAATTGGGTTAACAAGCTCTTGAAGGTTGAAGAAGCTTCATTGAAAGGTTTGGTGACTTGAGAAAGCTCCATTCCATCTTCCAAAGGCAAAATCAATTGAAGGGTTGGTGACTTGAGAAAGCTCCATCCAAAGGTTTGGTGACTTGAGAAAGCTCCATTCCACATTGCAAAGGGGAATCAACCATTGAAGAGGGCTTGAGTTCTTCATCATACATCAAGTGGAGCTAGGAGAAAGACTAGCAATCCTACTCTTGGCATCTTCACAAGGGGTTTTTCTATTCTCTCTTTTAATTCAATTCTTATTGTTGTTGTTGTATTAATAGAATTGATATTGCAATGGACAATTTGTATTTGTTTTATATTGAGTTGAATGAATGTTATAAATTGATGATGTTGAGCTAAATACCCATGCCTAGGGTTTGTAGTATATTTGGTTGAATGCTTTGATTTGATATTTCCATTGATGTTCCTTATTGATTGGTTGGTTGCATTGTATTAAATGCTAGGTTGATAGATTAGCTACCTATTGATCTTTGAATATTGGATGACGGACCGAGAGGTGAAATCCGGTATCAGAACTATATAATCGACCACCCTATGAATGAATTAGAAATATAAGTTCTAGGGTTTCATTAATTTGGTAATGTAAAAGAATTGGTCATTGTTAATTCATGAATGTGAGAACTAATGGATTGGTAATTGACTAATTAACCTTAAGGAACAAATTAATTACAAGGCTATGTTAATGGATAATTGAGAATTGAGCTTTGATTGAATGGACCTATGACTCTAGGCACCTTCCCAAGAATCGATTTGATCTTGTACACACACCACACACATCAATCCTACACTCCTTAATCTTAGGTTTAAATTATTCTCGCACCATCCCAAACAACAAACTTCCGCATTTAAATAAATTGTTAATCAAGCTATTACGAACCACACCTTCTTGGGGAAACGACCTTGGGGCGATCACCTTTGCTACAGCTACCTCGTATACTTGCGAGTGACGCTTTGTAGTAGTACTTAATTCGAGTGCAACAGCAAACCACCATGCATTCTCCAGCATTGATGTGATATTTAAAGTATACTCTGGGCAATTCATCAGAATCCTATGTCTCTCGGGACCAAGGAACCACTCATACACTCTCTCCCTGAGAAACTAGCCACTAGACATAGGGTCGGTAATGACTCGGTGGGTATGTTGAAAAGGCAATGCGGTATTCATGGAAGAAGTCCAGTTTGTCCGCACTTCTGTGTTCCACCAAGCCAAATTGACCTACAAAATGACATAAGGTAAGTGAACTTTTATATAAATTTTAAAGTAAACTAATACTGTTATACCTAGTCCCAGGTTAAGCAACTTAAGAGATAGCACTGGGTGTGCACATGGCGAGAGCCGGGAACTGCTACATGATCTAACAACCAAAAATTTAATCTCGGATACCCAACTCTCTCTCGGGAAATGCTAGGAACCCTCACAAGATTATGCTTATATGCCCATACCTATAACAACAATAAAAATCAAATTCATGCAAGAATAAGAATGGAATTGACATTGGTAGAAGAAGAGTACCTTGACAACCACCATGAACCAACGAAAGACTTCTTATTTCTACGAATCTTGTCTAGTCCATGATAGAGACAGGCAAAGCCAGCTTCACCCCAGCCATAAAGCGATACCATACTCATATCAATAAGGGCCCTCAACACTGACAAATGGATGGCAGATTCGATGCTGCATAAAATGGTTAACCTTAGCAAATATAGTAAAAATCCTCGAGCATATTGTTTGGCTATTTTCCTACAAACCCGTCCTTCGTAGTTCATCCAGTAACTCTGAATCAGCTCAATTTTTATCTTAAAAGGCCCTTTTAATGATGTTTCCATATTGATTAACTATTGGACTTCTTCGAATGATAGAATATCATTGGTAAGAGGGACCAAAAGGCCATAGTACAAGATAACAGTTAGGGTTGTATAATCGACTGGGCTAATGGTCATCTCTCCTATAAGTAGGTGAAAAGTATGGGTCGTGTCCATCCACCACTCCGACAATGCTTGAACTACCCTCCTATCTATCGGACACTCCTCAGATGGTAATTGCAATATAAAGCTTTCAAAACTGCAATCTCGGACAATCCATTTTACTCAAGAAGGTGCTACATCATACCATTGTTGAACTTTATAGACACACCCTCAGCCCTAGATAACACAACGATCATGCTAATATAGAGCCAGGTAAGTTAACACAAGGTAAGCATATCATCATACCAATATCACTGATTCATAGACTAAAGTTATTCATTATGTTCTATTTTTAGTCTATCTATTTACTTGTTTATTAAATTCTTAAACATAGTCCTCTAATTAATTTATTTTTCCTAAATCTCAAAAAAAAGAGAAAAACAAAAAAAACAAAAATAAAAAAAGAAAAAATATAATAAAATAATAAATACATATTTGTGCTATTAAAATATTAAGTTGCATTGTTACCTTAGTCTTTTGACTTGAACTACGATGAAGCTTCATCCCAGCTAGTAGACTTACAGTTCCATTTTCATACCGTCGAATAAATTCCAATAACTCAGCATTGGATCGAGGACCTGATCTCGAAGCATACATTTTCTCCTCAACTCTATGCTAAACTCTCTAATTTAACTATCAAAATATGTGAGTTTGGATGAATATGGTAGAAATGAGTCAAGGCTTATATAGAAAAATTACAAAGGAGAAAAGACAAAATAAAAAGGAAAAACAATATTCTCATGAAAAAAAAAAGAAAAAGTAAATATTACTATTGATAAATAGTAAATGAATAGTATGTAAATAGTGACTATACAGTAAATAAATAGTAAAATCAATTATTCAGATATTTGCATGTATATAAATATTTTACACTTTTAAAATATTTTTAGACACAAGGGGCAAGAAGATATAGGCATGGTAAAAAATAGCTAAATTTTTTGCAAATTTCTTTAGTATCCTACTGACTACAATTATTTTTTGCAGATAACCAAATTAATTTTTTTATTTCAGAAATTACCTCTAGTCAAAAACCCAAATCCTAAATTCACCTTGGGTCCAGAACCCGAATCCTAAATTCACCTCGGGTCCAGAACCCAAATTATTCTTAAGTCTAGAACTTACCTTGTGTCTAGAACACAAATTCTAAATTCACCTCAGGTCCAGAACCCAAATTATTTTTTAAGTCCAGAACTTACCTCGGGTCCAGAACCTAAATTGAGTCTAGAACTTACCTCGGGTCCAAAACATAAATTAAGTCCAGAACTTACCTCGGGTCCAGAACCCAAATTATTGTTAAGTCCAGAACTTACCTCGGATCTAGAACCCAAATCTTAAATTCACCTTGGGTCTAGAACTTCAATTATTTTTAAGTCCAAAACTTACCTCGAGTCCAGAATCCAACTCTTAAATTCTCCTTGGGACCCAAATTATTTTTGAGTCCAGAGCTCAAACCAACCTTGAGTACGAAGTCCAGTATGGCTCTAAATCCAGCCAAAAATCACATTGATTTTCGCTCTCTTTTGCTGTAGTCTTAGATCGCTCAAGCAAGGGGCAAACTGTGGACCCTTAATTTTTGACCCAGTCCAGTTTAATATATTTTTTAAAAAAAAGTCTAAAATAATTTTTGTGGTATTTTAATTAAATAATATTTATTTTAATATTCATTACTTATAATATTTATTTTTAATAAAAATAGAAAAAAGGTAACAGTAAAAAAAGATAAAAATAAATAAAGAAAAATTGGCGACGAAAAATTTTCATCGCCGAAGATGAATTGGCTTGGGCCAATTCGCCGCAGATTTTTCTGCAGCAAAATGGCCATAGGCCAATTCATCGTAGGAAAATCCTGCGGTGAATTGGCTGGCCCGCAGTAATTTTTTTGCCAACGCACTTTCCTACTCCCGTCTCGCACGCCGTTTTGCCGAAACCCTAAATCCAAAACATCCATTCTTTAGATTCAAACCTTAATTTATTTCAAATCTAACCTTTATATTCAAATATCCAGTAGCCATGCTATTTCTTTAAAATGTCTTTCAACTAATTAAACTAGCATATGCAAAACCCTAATTGTTAAACATAAAACCCAAGAATCCATAATTGATGCATGAACCATAAAGTTATATACTTACTGTTTTATTTGAATTGGATGAATGTTTATTATATAGTTTGATTAATGAATTTTTTTATATATTCAATTTATGTCTTCAATGAATGATTTATTTATGATGAATGGAAGTTTACTTTTATGGATTTCTTTTTATTTCAAAACATTGTAAGAGGTATGTTTCCATATTTTGGGTACCTCATTAGTTAAATTTTATGTAATTTATTTTATCTTAAAGATTTTGAACCAATGTAAAGGAAACATTTCCACCTATTGGTGAGTGTCCTATTTAGTTTTAGACATGGATGATGTAAGGGCATGTTTCCATCCTCAGATGGGTGTCCATTTATTTATTTTGTTTTGACATTGCTTTGATTTTAATATAATGATGCTTTATTTTAATTGTTGCATGTAATATGAATAATATTGTTATGCTTAAGAATTTTATAATATTAAGACCTAAAAAGGAGATCAATTCCAATGAACTGGGAATTGTGGGGTACTAGGTCGTTTCTCACCTTCCCCACACGTACCTTACTTTCTGAACCCATTAGGGGGTTTGGGATTTCTTAGGAATCGAGTCATTTCCCAGCCCGTCCAGGTGGCAATTCCATTTTCTCTGAGCTTAGGCTCGTGTTCTCTAAGGCCCCGAGCCTAAACAGTGCCGATGTTGCAAGAACCATTTCACCAAGAGTGGGGGTGAAAATCCCCGCTCATAGTAATTCATCTTCTTCAAATTTTCTTTGGACTTGTTGCGAGTTGTCAAGGTTGAATTATTATGATTTGTTGAAGGTGCATTGGTAAAAAATAAATGATGATGAAAGGGTTTAAATAGAGGAAAATTGGAGGCCGAATAAAAAAGGGGAACTGGTATTAGTTTGGGAATACAAATCATGAGTGGAAAAGGAAGTGGGACCACATGGATCATGATGAATTCATCATGATCTCATGACTTGTTCATCATGAGTTTTATAAAAAAAAGAAAGCTAATAAGCGAAAAAAGGGAAAAGTCAAAAAATGAAAAAAAAAAGAGTAAGTCAAAAGTGAAAAAATAATTCATTAATTTAATACAATGATTTCATACAACACATGTCCAATACAAGGTAATTAAATCATTGGGAAGAGGGAGGCAATTCATAACGAACAGTACTCTGAAAAAATCATAGCCTGAAGGTAAAGGATGAACTTTTCAATCATCCGTCAGGGAAGTAGAAGCACTATGTGTAATATCCCAATGTATGCCCTAGAAGTTTTGAATATTATTGTTGTTTTAATTGGATTGAATGTATATGTTGATTTGAAAGAAAAAAGAAATTGAAAAGAGAATGTTTATGTATTGTTTAAAAAGGAAAGTAATGTGTAGAGAGAAAGTGTATATGTTGGGTATATGGTTATATATATAACATATACATTAGTCAAAAGGGATGGTCAATGGAAGAGGATATTTATTTGTGATATGTGAAATTACTTAAATGGGCATATAAGTGACAAAGGTTAAGTTAATTGGATGAGGGCATTTAGGTAATTGCTTTGTTAGAATTGCTTGGTGGAGATTTAAAGAAGAAGAGAAGTTTGACTTGTGTTTATTTTTCTTTTCTTCTCATTTGTGTGCCGGCTATCCAAGAAAAGAGAGAGCAAGAGAGGTGTTCTTAATGCTAGAATCAAATTGAAGGAGGAATCAAAGGTTTTGGTTGGAGATTTGTGAAATTTCTTCATTTAAGGTAAGTACTCTCTTGTTTCCTTTTGTTATTTTGAATTTGTGTTTAAGATGAGTTATAATTTGCTGATATTATGATTTGGTGTGTTTGAGATGTGTTTACAAGTGTTGAAATTGATTGTAAGTTAAAAGAAATTGAATTGGTGTTGGTTTTGTTTTGAAGATGGTGAGTTAAGTGGATGTTGATGGTGAAAGATCAAGAGTGAAGTTGGTTTTAGGGTTTTGAAGTGGTAAATGATTATATATATGGTTAATGTGAATATTGTGTTAAACATGCAAAATAAGTGTTAATGACTTTGATTACATCCATTTGAATGAGTTTATGTTGTGCATAATGTTTTTAATTTCAATCAAAAGAGTGTTGGCTATGGTTAGGGTTTTTGTTCATAAGAGACACGGCTAAACCAAGGAAGAGACACGGCCAAGCTAAAGAAGTTTTGAGAGATGCGGCCAAGTCTATGGAAATTTGGCCGTGTTGGATAAATTTTGGAGAAGACACGGCCATGTCCCTTGCCCATGTTAGCTTCTGTTGCTTTTGGTTGAGAGACACGGCCACAAGCTTGGCCGTGTCCCTTGAGTGTGTTGGCTACTGTGTTTGGTTTTTGTTCTTCTTGCATTGATAAGATTGAACATACATTTGATTATGCATATGATACTATATGAACAATGTTATGTTATATGCATTGTGAATCTTGTGAATGATAAGATGCTATATGAAATGATGTGAAGCCATTGTTGTAATATCTCAAAATATACCCTAGAAGTTTGGTATAATAGTTGTTGTAATTGAATTAAGTGTAATTGTGTTTTATTGGAAAAGAGAAAATTTAGTGAAGAGAGAGTTTATATGTTGTATATATGTAAATATATATATAACATACACACAAGTCAATGGGAAAGTCAAAGAAAGAGATTAATTATTGATTAATTGTGTTTAAAAGATTATTTAATTATTTGAATTTGAGTTAGAGTAAGTGGAAGTAGATATTTTAATATTTTATATTAAATACTTGGATGGGAGGATTTTAAGGAAAAAGTGGGTTTGACTTGGGTTGTTTGGTTTTCTTTCTTTCTTTTCCTCCATGGTTCTCCTCCATTTCCTTTCCTTCTCTTTGTTTTTCTGTGTTATCCGGCCATCAAGAAGAAAGAGAGCAAGATAGAGATTTGTTCTTCCAAGTTCAAGATTGAAGAGAGTTTTCAAGAGATCAAGTTGGAGGTTTAAGAGTTCTTCATCTTTGGTAAGTTCTCTCTTGATTTCTTGTATTGTTTTTGAGGTTATATGGGTTTGTGAGTTGAAGTTGTGTTTGAGAATGTGTTTGGGTTGATTATGTTGTGTTTAAGAGTATTTGGTTTAAGAGGTTTTGGATTTTGGGGTTGGATTGAAGAAAAGAGTAAGTTGGTTGGTATAGATTGAGTTGAGGTTGTGTCTAGAGTTTTTGATGATGTTGTGACTTGTGTTTGATGTGTGTGTTGGCTTGGTTTGGTGTTGTTGTAAGTTTGAGATGGTTTTTGGGTATGTTTTGTTAAGATTGGTTGAAGTAGATGTTGGTGGATAGAAGTGATTTGTTGGTTGTGGTGTTGTTTTGCCCAGAATCTGGGTTTTTTGGCCTGACACGCCCATGAGCACGGCCAGGACTGTGGACGTGTCGAATGTTCTGTGTGGCAGTAGGATTGACACGACCAATAACACGCCCGTGTTATTGAGCGTGTCATAGCTACTGTGAGTTTTGAAAATTTACACGGCCAGGAGCACGCTCATGAACGTGTCAAGTTTAGATTTTGCCCTAGTTGATTCTTAACCTTATGATCTCAAAAGTTTCCTCATTTTTTTGAAAAGTAATTATAGATTCTTGAAAAGTAAGTGTTTAGAGTTGTGTGGGTCACTTTTGAGATAAGTACAAACTACTTTGTTGCATACATTCATATGATATTGAGAATTGATACATAATTGGTTATATGTTGTGATGAGCATGTAAAATATGTGTTAATACCATTGATGATATTTATGTGATAATGAAATATAATGTGAAAGATATAAGGCCATGATTGTTGGCTATGATAATGAAAATGAGATAATTAAGGCATGGTTGCCTAATTGATTATGGATTATGAAATGAGAAATGAATTGAGAAAGAAATTGATAAAGAAATAAACGAAATCATTGTGTACCTAATATGTCTATTCAATTTTCAGAGTTCTGAGTTTGGCGGCATGCCTATGAATAACTGGATAGATGAAATGACCGGGTCGTAAGCCGATTCCAGTTGATAAATGTGAAATGTGATGTTTTTGGGTTGAAATGACTGGGTCGTAAACCTCAAAAATAGATTATTGAAACTAGACTGAGTGAAATGACCGGGTCGTAAACTCAAATCTAGTTGATTATCCATGGATAGATATTGCCTACGGGGCTAGACACAAGGTGTCAATATGGACCAAAGCAGTAACTCTGAACTTTGAATAACATATTAGTGTGTTTCGGGCCCGTGTCTGTCTTAGTTGTAAAAGTGATTCATGAATGAAGAAACAATTGAATAATAAGATCTAATGTACAAATATGAATTGTGATATGATTATGTATGGTTTATGAAATATAGAATTGTGACATTTGCATCGCATTAAAGCATAATGTTAGTATGAGTTGTACTACTGAGCTGTTAGCTCAGCGCAATTGTGGTTCATCGCGCAGGTAACAGAGTTGAACCCGAGAGTTCTTCGAGACCAAGTGAGTCTAGACATTGAAGAGTTGAGTTTGGACTTAAAGATCAGAGAAGAGCTACCAATCATGTATATATTTTATATTTGTGTATTCTGATTTTGATGTATAAGTATTTGTAAATATTTGTTCTATTTTCCGCTGCGTTTTGAATGAACTTTCTATTTATTTGGTTTTTTATAAACTCTTTTAAAAGTTTTTAAATTTGTTTACATTATATATACGAGTGAAATTTTAAACCGTGGCATTTCTATATTCAGTATACGTATATTACGATCGTATTAGCATGCTGTGTACGTATACAGGGTATAGGGGTGTTACAATTGTTTTGGTATCAGAGCCTAGGTTTGAGATTCTCAACCTAGGTATATTGTAATTAAAAAGGATATTTTGATTTTAAAAGTTGGTTTTTGAATAAGATATATACTTAGTATTGGCAGTCTCTGATCTTTAATACGATGTATTCTGCTGTGTTTGCAGATATAGGTTGTGATGGATTCTCATTTGCGTCAGTCTGTTGAGGATAGTGCGGAGAGTGTAGCTCCGGATGAGGTTAGAGAGGGAGCTAGAGTGGTTAGTGCTGGAGAGATACCTGCTTCCGTGTCAAGGAGACCAGCTGGTGATGAGGTTCCGCCAGTTTGGCTTAGGCATATGGTAGAATTGATGAGGCAAGCCCCAGTACAGCAGCCACCACCGCCACCCCAGCCTCAAGTGCCAGTTAGACACTATGACAAATTAAGGAAGTATGGAGCAGAAGATTTTCTGGGTACCATAGATCCAGCAGTAGCTGAACAGTGGCTAGATAAGATACAGAGGATATTTGTTCAGTTACAGGCCACTCCAGAAGAAAAATTTGACTATGCAAGATCATTGTTGCAGAAGGATGCATATGATTGGTGGAAGACAGTGCCCCATGCTATGGATGATCCACCTACATTGTCCTATCCTGATTCTCTAAGAGAGTTTGAATTGAAGTATACTCCTAGAGAGTATAAAGATGTGAAGAAGATGGAGTTTCTGAGCTTGAAGCAAGACCACCGGACTATAACAGAATACGAGGTTGAGTTTATTCGGTTGAGCCATTATGCTGGGGGTATTATCTCTGATGAGATTGATAGGTGCCGGAGATTTGAGGAGGGATTGAGGCCCTCTCTTATGTGCCATATGGCTGGTTCTCGGTATCAGGATTTTTCCCAACTTGTGGCAGCAGCTAGGAGTGTGGAGAGAGCTCAGGATATTACAGCAGTTGCTTCAGAGGAAGAGACCGGGGTTAGGAGACCCTAGTTTGAGGCAGGGTCTTCATCAGTGAAGAGAAGCAGGGGAAGTTTTGTTCCTAGGATCAGTAGGAGTCAGAGGCCAGCTGGTAGGTCAGTACAATTTCAGAGGCAGAGATCGAGACCTACAGTTTCAGTGGCTAGTGCTCCGACCCCAGTGGTTCAGAGATCCACTCCACCGATATGTGAATATTGTGGTAAGACCTATTGGGGTGTTTGTTGGAGGATTAGAGGTTCAGCTGGATGCTTTAAATGTGGATCGCCCGATCATTTTGTTAGAGAGTGTCCTGAGTTGCAGGAGCAGAGGTCGGTAGATTCTGCAATTTCTCGACCTCGTATGAGGGGAGGTAGAGGAGGCAGAAGTTTCAATAGAGGAGGTAGATCTGGATTTAGTCCTAGAGGAGGTTCTACACCCAGGGAGAGTAGACCAGAGGAGGCTGGTTCTTCTCAGAGGATTTATGTGATGCAGAGGCAGCCTGATGCTTCAGCAGTCATAGCTGGTACTTTCTCTTTATTTGGTATTTCAGTACTTGCTTTGATTGATCCAGGATCTACTTATTCATATATTAGTGCATCTGTTTTGCCTGTGTCTGAATTGCATGCTGAATCCCTAGGATTTGATGTATTGGTGACAAATCCTTTAGGGCATAGTGTGATTATTAGCAAGGTGCACCGAGATAGTGCAGTAGTGGTTCAGGGTGAAGAGTTCTTGGGTGATTTGATTGAAATGCCATTTAAAGAGTATGATTTGATATTAGGCATGGACTGGTCATCTAGACATGGAGCTGTGGTAGATTGTCAACAAAAATGTGTTACTTTGAGAACCGGTGATGATAGAGTTGTGATGGTATCTGGTGAGCAGAGACAGCTTACATCCTTGTTTGTTTCAGCTGTTGCAGCTAGGAGGTTGATTAGAAAAGGGTGTGATGCTTATCTTGCTCATGTTTTGGATACTAGAGTGATGGGTTCTCAACTTGTTAGTATACCCACAGTTGCAGATTTTCCAGATGTGTTTCCAGAGGAGTTGCCAGGGTTGCCTCCTGAGAGAGAGGTGGAGTTTGGTATTGAATTGTTGCCTGGTACCACTCCTATCTCTATTACTCCTTATAGAATGGCACCTGTTGAATTGAGAGAGTTGAAGGTGCAGTTGCAGGAATTGTTAGATAAAGGGTTTGTTCGCCCTAGTGTTTCACCGTGGGGAGCTCCTGTTTTGTTTGTTAAGAAGAAGGATGGTACTATGAGATTGTGCATCGATTATAGGCTATTGAACAAGGTAACTATCAAGAATAAATATCCCTTGCCTAGAATTGATGATCTCTTTGATCAATTGAAGGGAGCAGCAGTGTTTTCCAAGATTGATTTGAGATCAGGGTACCATCAGTTGAGAGTCAGGAATAAAGATGTTCCTAAGACAGCCTTTCATACAAGGTATGGGCATTATGAGTTTCTAGTGATGCCTTTTGGGTTGACGAATGCACCTGCAGCTTTTATGGATCTGATGAATAGGGTGTTTAGGCCCTATCTAGATCAGTTTGTAGTGGGTTTTATTGATGATATTTTGGTGTATTCGTGCAATGAAGAGGAGCATGACAAGCATCTACGGATTGTGCTGCAGATTTTGAGAGAGAAGCAATTGTATGCGAAACTGTCGAAGTGTGAATTTTTGCTAGACCAAGTGACTTTTCTCGGTCATATAGTTTCAGCAGATGGCATTAGAGTTGATCCGAATAAAGTGGAAGCTGTTATGAATTGGAGTCCACCAAAGTCTGTGACAGAAGTTAGAAGTTTTCTGGGTTTGGCAGGCTATTATAGGCGCTTTGTGAAAGGATTTTCTTTGATAGCTACTCCACTTACCAGATTACTTCGGAAGGGAGTTAGATTTGTGTGGACAGATCAGTGTCAGGCTAGCTTTGATCAATTAAAGGAAATGTTGACTCAAGCACCTGTTCTTCTTTACCTGTGGAAGAAAAACCATATGTGATTTTCAGTGATGCTTCACATAGTGGTTTGGGTTGTGTCTTGATGCAAGAAGGTAAAGTGATAGCTTATGCTTCTCAACAGTTCAAACCGCATGAGCTTAATTATCCGACCCATGATTTGGAGTTAGCAGCCATTGTGTTTGCATTGAAGATTTGGCGACACTACTTGTATGGGGAGAAGTTTTTTATTTATACTGATCATAAAAGTTTGAAATATTTGGGGGTTCAGAGAGCGTTGCATGCTAGTTTTGTATCTTGTGATGATGGTGCATTGTTGGCACAATTGCAGTTGAGGCCGGTATTATTGGATTAGATTAAAAAGGCCCAGTTGGTTGATGAGAAAATTCAGAAGATTGTTTCAGATTACCAAAATGGAGAGAGTCGAGATTTTATTGTAAGAAGTGATGGGAGCCTTTGGTTTAAGAACAGATTGTGTGTACCTGGTGATGCTACATTGAGAAGGATTATTTTGAAAGAAGCACACCAGTCAGTTTTTGCTATGCATCCGGGCAATACGAAGATGTATCATGATTTGAGACAACATTACTGGTGGTCCGGTATGAAGAGGGACATAGCGGAGTTTGTGTCCAAATGTCTCACATGTCAGAGGGTTAAAGTTGAGCATCGAGTTCCAACAGGGTTGCTTCAACCTTTATCAGTGCCTGAATGGAAATGGGAAAGAGTTACAATGGATTTTGTATCTGGTTTGCCTTTGACTCAGAGAAAATATGATGCTATTTGGGTGATTGTTGATAGGTTGACAAAGACAACTCATTTTCTTCCGGTTCAGATGGACTATTCTCTCGAGAGATTGGCTGAGCTGTATATCCAGGAGATTGTAAAGTTGCACGGTGTCCCAATTTCTTTAGTGTCTGATCGAGATCCCCGGTTTACTTCAAGGTTTTGGAAGAGTTTACATGGTGCTTTGGGTTCTCGGTTACACTTTAGTACTGCTTTCCATCCGCAGACAGATGGGCAGTCAGAGAGAGTGATACAGATTATAGAGGATATGTTGTGGAGCTGTGTCATTGATTTCTCTGGTAGTTGGGACAGATTTTTGCCACTTGTGGAATTTGCCTATAATAACAGTCATCAATCCAGCATTGGAATGGCACCATTTGAGGCATTGTATGGTAGACGATGTAGAATGCCTCTATGTTGGAATGAACTTGGAGAAGGTAAGTTAATTGGTCCTGATTTGGTTAAAGAAACTGAAGAGAAAGTGATTCGAGATAGATTGAAAACAGCTTCAGACCGACAGAAGTCTCATTCAGATTTGAAGAGGAGAGACATTGAGTATAATGTGGGAGATAAGGTATTTTTAAAAGTGTCTCCTTGGAAAAAGATATTGAGATTTGGTCGAAGAGGGAAGTTGAGTCCGCGTTTCATTGGACCTTATGAAGTATTGGAAAGAATTGGGCCAGTTGCTTATCGGCTTGCTTTGCCACCTGATTTGGATAGGATTCATAATGTCTTCCTTATTTCTATGTTGAGAAGGTACAGATCAGATCCATCTCATGTGTTATCAGTTGAATCTATTGAGGTGAGTCCGGATCTGACTTTGGAAGAGGAACCAATTGCTATTTTGGCACATGAAGTGAAAGAGTTGAGAAATAAGAAAGTGCCACTTGTGAAGGTTTTGTGGAAAAATCATGCAAGGGAAAAAGCAACTTGGGAGAGTGAGCAAGCAATGCGAGACCAATATCCTCAATTGTTTCGGACTTGATATCAGGTAATTTCGAGGACGAAATTTCTTTTTAGAGGGGGAGAATTGTAATATCTCAAAATATACCCTAGAAGTTTGGTATAATAGTTGTTGTAATTGAATTAAGTGTTATTGTGTTTTATTGGAAAAGAGAAAATTTAGTGAAGAGAGAGTTTATATGCTGTATATATGTAAATATATATATAACATACACACAAGTCAATGGGAAAGTCAAAGAAAGAGATTAATTATTGATTAATTGTGTTTAAAAGATTATTTAATTATTTGAATTTGAGTTAGAGTAAGTGGAAGTAGATATTTTAATATTTTATATTAAATACTTGGATAGGAGGATTTTAAGGAAAAAGTGGGTTTGACTTGGGTTGTTTGGTTTTCTTTCTTTCTTTTCCTGCGTGGTTCTCCTCTATTTCCTTTCCTTCTCTTTGTTTTTCTGTGTTATCCGGCCATCAAGAAGAAAGAGAGCAAGATAGAGATTTGTTCTTCCAAGTTCAAGATTGAAGAGAGTTTTCAAGAGATCAAGTTGGAGGTTTAAGAGTTCTTCATCTTTGGTAAGTTCTCTCTTGATTTCTTGTGTTGTTTTTGAGGTTATATGGGTTTGTGAGTTGAAGTTGTGTTTGAGAATGTGTTTGGGTTGATTATGTTGTGTTTAAGAGTATTTGGTTTAAGAGGTTTTGGATTTTGGGGTTGGATTGAAGAAAAGAGTAAGTTGGTTGGTATAGATTTAGTTGAGGTTGTGTCTAGAGTTTTTGATGATGTTGTGACTTGTGTTTGATGTGTGTGTTGGCTTGGTTTGGTGTTGTTGTAAGTTTGAGATGGTTTTTGGGTATGTTTTGTTAAGATTGGTTGAAGTAGATGTTGCTGGATAGAAGTGATTTGTTGGTTGTGGTATTGTTTTGGCCGGAATCTGGGTTTTTGGCCTGACACGCCCATGAGCACGGCCAAGACTGTGGACGTGTCAAATGTTCTATGTGGCAGTAGGATTGACACGACCAATAACACGTCCGTGTTATTGAGCGTGTCATAGCTACTGTGAGTTTTGAAAATTTACACGGCCAGGAGCACGCTCATGATGTTGGACATGTCGATATTTCTGAGACACAGAATGTATTACACGCCTAGTGACACGCCCGTGGTTCTGAGCGTGTCAATGCTTCTGTGTTGTGGAGTTAGGGCACGGTCAGGGACACGCCCGTGTGTGTGAGCATGTCAAGTTTAGATTTTGCCCTAGTTGATTCTTAACCTTATGATTTCATGAGAGTTTCCTCTTTTTTTTTGGAATAGGTTGTGAAGAAGGTGATTTACCCTAACTCAAGTGGTGATAGATTCTTGAAAAGTAAGTGTTTAGAGTTGTGTGGGTCACTTTTGAGATAAGTACAAACTACATTGTTGCATACATTCATATGATATTGAGAATTGATACACAATTGGTTATATGTTGTGATGAGCACGTAAAATATGTGTTAATACCATTGATGATATTTATGTGATGATGAAATATAATGTGAAAGATATGAGGCCATGATTGTTGGCTATGATAATGAAAACGAGATAATTAAGGCATGGTTGCCTAATTGATTATGGATTATGAAATGAGAAATGAATTGAGAAAGAAATTGATAAAGAAATAAACGAAATCATTGTGTACCTAATATGTCTATTCAATTTTCAGAGTTCTGAGTTTGGCGGCATGCCTATGAATAACTGGATTGGTGAAATGACCGGGTCGTAAACCGATTCCAGTTGATAAATGTGAATGTGATGTTTTTGGGGTGAAATGACTGGGCCGTAAACCTCAAAAATAGATTATTGAAACTAGATTGAGTGAAATGACAGGGTCGTAAACTCAAATCTAGTTGATTATCCATGGATAGATATTGCCTACGGGGCTAGACACAAGGTGTCAATATGGACCAAAGCAGTAACTCTGAACTTTGAATAACATATTAGTGTGTTTCGGGCCCGTGTCTGTCTTAGTTGTAAAAGTGATTCACGAATGAAGAAACAATTGAATAATAAGATCTAATGTACAAATATGAAATGTGATATGATTATGTATGGTTTATGAAATATAGAATTGTGACATTTGCATCGCATTAAAGCATAATGTTAGTATGAGTTGTACTACTGAGCTGTTAGCTCAGCGCGATTGTGGTTCATCGCGCAGGTAACAGAGTTGAGCCCGAGAGTTCTTTGAGACCGAGTGAGTCTAGACATTGAAGAGTTGAGTTTGGACTTAAAGATCAGAGAAGAGCTGCCAATCATGTATATATTTTATATTTGTGTATTCTGATTTTGATGTATAAGTATTTGTAAATATTTGTTCTATTTTCCGCTACGTTTTGAATGAACTTTCTATTTATTTGGTTTTTTATAAACTCTTTTAAAATTTTTAAAATTTGTTTACATTATATATATGAGTGAAATTTTAAACCGTGGCATTTCTATATTCAGTATACGTATATTACGATCGTATTAGCATGCTGTGTACGTATACAGGGTATAGGGGTGTTACAATTGTAATTGGCTATGATGATTACATTGAAAGAACATAAGGCATGTTTGCCTAATTGATGATGAGATTTGAGAATGAAATAATAAATGAATTGTGTGTCTAATGTGTTATTCATTTTCAGAGTTTTGTTATTGGTGGCATGCCTATTGGTAACATTCTCTTGAAGTTAGGTTGGATTTGATCCTTGAAGCCTAATTGAGATGTTACAACCCTTGAAGCTAGGTTGGGTTGGTTCTTGAAGCCAAGTTGGGTTGATACTTAGCATGCTTTGTTCCCCTTGAAGCTTGGTTGAACCTAATCCTTGAAGCCTAGTTGGGTTTATGATAATGATAAATGTGATAATAAAACCAAAGCACTAACTCTGAAAATTGAATGGCATATTAGAATGTTTTGGGCCCATGCTTGTCTTTGTATATAATGTGATTCTTGAATGGTAAAATCAATGGAACTATGAAGATGTAATATGAATATTGTTATGACATTGAATGTAGTGTGATGTGGTAATGTGATGTGCTTCTATGTGTATGGTTTATGAAATATAAAGGTGTGATGTTAGCTTTTCACTTATGATGTTAACTTTATGATTTAGATGTGTAACATTACATTGCCTTAAAGTATAATGTTGGTATATTTTGTACTACTAAGCCGATGGCTTAGCGCGATAGTGTTTGATCGCGCAGGTGACAGAGTTGAACCTGAGAGCTCCTCGAGACCAAGTGAGACTAGACATTGAGGAATTTCTTTTGGGACTTAAAGATCAGAGAAGAGCTGCCAATCATGTATATATATTCTATGTTTTGTAAACTTTGATTTATAACATATTTGTAATAACTTCCGCTGTGAATTGATAAACATTTTTATATATGGTGTCTTTTGGTTTTCTTTTAAATGTTGAGTTCGGTTTCATTTATTTACAAAGATATTTGTTGTGTTTTCTTTTTAAACTGTGGCATTTACTATATTCAGTATACGTATATTACGATCGTTTAAGCATGCTTGGTACGTATACGGGATATAGGGGTGTTACACTATGATCTCTGAAACCTTAGAATTGGTAATTGTAGACCCTTAATTTTGATCCCAATTTGGTACGATCCTAATTTAAGAATGCCAAAATAAGTTCGATCCGACTTTAAATGACTTAAACCTAGTTTATTATTTTTAAATAAGTCAGTTCGGGTTAAAAAGGCATAAATTCAATTGTAAAACCATAAATTAAGTTGGTTATACCCAAATTAGGAGTTTATGGTCCAAAAATTAAAAAAATACGACATTGATTCGAGTCAGGGGAAGCCCAGGGACATGGAGCTTAGGCTCATGTTGACCTAAAAGGGCCCATGTTGACCTGAAAGGGCCCAGGTCAACATGAGCAAGGCCTCATGTCGACCTGGCACTTCAGGTCGACATGAACCTAGGTTTTTTTTTAGTTTTAGCTGCTAATTCCTGATTTAGCTAGGTTTAATTGTTAAAAACAAATCAATTTAAGGGTTATCGTAATATATGCCTTTAAATATAAGCTTAAAAATCAAAGCAAAGGATCAAAAAATTGTGAAGGCAACAAGCAACAAATGATCATCTAGCAACAACCAAAGATGTTGATCAAACAAACAATTCATAAAAGGTAACACACACTGCCTTTGCTATTGTCCAACCAGAATCAAATTTTGGTGGAATCAACAATGGAGGTTTGAGTTTTTTAACTTGTTCATATTCATAGTAGATTCATTATTTGATTTGATCAATTTGTTTCAAGCATACAATATCTAGGTTTTCTTTTTCTTTGAGTACTTTGATTAATTTAATACCTTAAATAATATATTGATCAGTTTAAGTTTATGAAGTCATAAAACCCAAATTTGTTTCACCGTTTAAGTTTCCAAATTTTATTAGATTCATTATTCTCTCAAATAATATATTGATCAATTTAAGTTTCTTAATCATCAAAACCCTAACTTATTTTCCAAAACATTAAACTTTCTCCTTAATTTTCCAAACCCTAATCTTCTTTATAGCTTTTAAAAACCCTAATCTTAATGGTTTCCATAATATTAAAAACTCTAAACTCTTCTTAAATCCTAAAGATTGATAAGTGCATAATTGATGATATTTTGCCCCTATTTCTTATATGATTATTATCTAATTGAGTTTAATTTGTTTGTTCAAGTGCTTTTTAGGATTAATTTTAGGAATTCTTTGTATTTTGAGGCTTATGGTCATTTCGGAGGGAATTACGGATGAATGTCAAGGAACAAAGCAAAATTCTTCAAGTGACACGCCCATGGACATGGGTGTGTCAATGGATGTGCCTTTGATACTGCCATATAGAAGTAATGACATGCCCAGTGACATGGGCGTGTCACAGAGCATACCTATTACAATGCCTCACAGAAGCTGTGACATGCCCAGTGACATGGGTGTGTCAGTGGGCGTGTCAGGCTAACATATCTGCACTATAAAACCTTAGCTGAAGCGCGAATTAGGGATCTGATTTTTGATTCTTTACAACCCAGAGCCAATTTTTAGTGAGAAAAAGAGAGTTTTGAAGCTAAGATTGAAGGTGAAGACCCATTCTACACAAGATCTAAACCAAGATTCAAGAATTCAAGTGAAGAAATACAAATCATTCGCCATGGATTGTTTGGATTCTTTTACTTATTTCTCTTGTTCTGGTTTTTTAGTTTTGAACATGAACTAATTCATTCTCTATCTAGATGATGAACCCTAAACTTATTGTATGAATTGAATAATTTTATTTAATTAAATCATTTGATTGAGTTATTTTATTCTTATGCTTAATGATTTATTTCCAATTGATAATAGCATGCTTATTGATTGGTTGCAATTTTCATATTATTCACTTGAGAAAGCTTTATATGAATAGAATACTTATAAGGATTGAGGATTGATTGGAGTACTAGAGATAGACTTACAAGATCCTTTGGTTTATAATTCCTTATTCTCAATGCAAGATCTATTTAATTATGTTTGAGAAGAGATTCCAGCATTCTACTTAGTGATTAGGGATTAATTCACTTGAGAAAGGTTTTAGTCTACTCTAGAGGAATGCCAATTCAGCTTTATTATTTGATTTATTTGAATTGATTTTCATAAATATTTTTTTGGCTAGGGGGATTCAATATCTAGATAGTATTTAGATCATCAATCTCTTTTTCACAACACTTAATCTCTCGTTATTTTAAGTTATTAAGTTAATTGTCTTTAATTATAAAACTTCACAAAACTATTAATTTGCTAAACAACAGTTAAAATTTGCACTAGTACTTGGCCTTGTCCCTAGTGGAATGACAACTCACTCGCTACTTTATTACTTGAGTGACCCGTGCACTTGCGGTATTGCAATAGCATAAGTTCGCACCACCAAGTTTTTTGGCACTGCTGCCGAGGACAACGGTTTTCAATATTAGTAATATAATCAAGACTGTTGATTTAGTTTTATTTTATTTATTTTAACATTAATTCTTGCTTATTGATTGCCATTCTAGGTGCTTCTTCCCGTTTATGGAGCTAGCTCTTCCCAACTCCTTAAATTAGATTAAGAGTTAGAGAGAACGTTGAGGAGAAAGCGAAAGGAAGAAGAGGAAGCAGTTCTGGCAGAAACAAAACCAAACTTTGAAGATCTCAGCTCAGAAGAAGATCTGGAAATAATGGCAGGAAATGAGCCAAGGACAATGCAAGAATTTGCTAGGCCTACTCTTTATGGAACTGATTCAAGCATACAAAGATGGTGGTTGCTACAAATAAATTCGAGATAAAGACAAATGTAATTCAATGGTGCAGCAGACTTGTCAGTTTGATGGTTTCCCAGATGAAGATCCTAATGTACATATTGAGACTTTTCTAGAAATATGTGACACATTCAAGATACAAAATGTCTCCGAAGATGCAATTAGACTGAGGTTGTTCCCATTCACGCTTAGATCGAAGAAATGGCTAAAATCTTTCCCCCAAAACACTTTCACCACGTGGGGCCAATTAGTAAAAAAATTCCTAGAGAAATATTTTTTGCCATCCAAGACTGCTAAGTTGAGGAATGATATTTCATCTTTCCTCCAGCTAGATAGTGAAACTCTTTATGATACTTGGGAAAGATTCAAAGATTTATTGAGTAGATGTCCTCACCATGGGCTTTTGCTGTGGCTACAGATTCAAACTTTCTACAATGGATTGAATTATGCATGCAAGCAGTCCATCAATGCAGCTGGCGGAGGTACCATAAATAATAAAACACCTGAACAAGCAAGGGATTTGATTGAAGATATGGCCCTTACCAATTATCTGTGGAAAACCCCAAAGGAACAAGGGAAATTAAGGGTTGATGGTTCACATCAATTGGATCCCGTAGTTGCTTTGACAGCACAGTTGGAAGCAATGAACAAAAAGATTGATTCTTTAGCTTCTTCTTCGAGGAAAGTAATGCAGATGATGTCTTGTGAATGGTGTGGCGGTGGACATCAAAGTCAAGATTGCCAAAATGGCAATATGTTTGCTAGGCAAGAGCATGTAGATTATATTGGAAATATGCCAAGGCAACAACAGAATAACCCCTACAACAACACGTACAATCCGGGGAGGATAAATCATCCTAATTTCTCATGGGATAATCAGAATAATCCAAGACCTCCCCTTGGATTCTAGCAGCCTTAACATCAACAAGCTGCCCCTCTAAGAAAGAAAAATTTGGAGGAAGTGATGGAGAAGTTTATAGCATCTTCAGAAACCAGGTTTCAATCAACTAAAACTACCCTTAGAAATCAGCAAGCCTCTATTCATAATTTCGAGAATCAGGTGGGGCAAATTGCCAAGCTACTCAGTGAGAGAGCACAAGGGAGTTTACCTAGCAACACTGAGGCAAATCCTAAAGATCGGCTTAAGGCAATTACACTAAGGAGTGAAAAAGAAATCAAGGGCAATGTGGTTTAGAAAAGAGAAGAAGTGGCAGAGAAAGGGGCCGAAGCACAAGAAAAAGAAAAAAAGATGATCCTACTGTCACTTTGAGAGAGAAAACTGTAGTAGGAAGTGAGAGAGAGAACTAGCCACAAGAACCCATCCCAATAGTGAAGGAATACCGACCTCGAGTACCATATCCAACAAGGTTGAATAAGGACAAGATTGATGCACAATTTGGTAAGTTCCTTGAACTTTTTAAACTATTTCACATTAATATTCCATTTGCTGAAGCTTTGTCGCAGATGCATAAATATTCTAAATTTTTGAAAGATATCCTTTCTAACAAAAGGAAACTTGAGAAAGTATCTTTGGTGCATTTGTCAGAAAAAAGTTTGGCAATTTTGCAAAATAGGTTACCTAAGAAGTTAAAAGATCCTGGTAGTTTTTCCATTCCATGTTTGATAGGTAAACTTGAGGTTAAAAGTGCATTAGTGTAGACCCTTAATTTTTACCCCAATTTGATATGGTCCTAATTAAAAGATGCCAAAAAAAAATTTGATCTAACTTTAAATATTTAAACCTAGTTTATAATTTTTAAAAGGAGTCGGATCGGATTAAAGAGGCATATATTTGATTGTAAAACCCTAAAACCAAGTGGAATTGGCCTAAATTAAAATTTTTCGGTTCATAAGCTAAAAAAGGTCAAAGTAATTTAATTGAGGCCAGCCTGGAGACATTAGGATGCTTCATGTTGACCTTGGCAGCCCAAGATCGAAATGAGCATGCCTCATGTCGGCTTGGGCAAGCTAGGTCGACATGAGCATGTTTCATGTCGACCTTGGGAGGCTAGGTCGACATGAACATGCCTCATGTCAACCTTGGCAGCCCAAGATCGACATGAGCATGCCTCATGTCAACTTGGGCAGCCCAAGGTCGACATGAGTTTGGTCTCATGTCGACCTAGGGCAACTAGGTCGACATGGGTTCAATATGTTTCCTAATTCAACTAGAATTTGTTTTAGGGACTGTTTTATATTAGGTTAAAGATTCTGAGTGAGGTTTGGCTATAAGTAACCATGTTTTAGAATTCATAAGGAGGAAAAAAAGATTAACAAGGTAACATTAAGAGGGGACGACAAGGAACATTAACAAGATAGCAAAGAGACGGCAACAAACAGAAAATATTAGCATCAAACATTCATCGGTAATCAATCCATCAAAGACAGCAGTGCCGTCTTTGTTAATTGTTCATCCAGAAGTTAATTGTTGAGTAACCAGCGAGTCGAGGTTTGATCTTTAATCATGAATTATTTATGTTTATAGTAGTTTTGCTTCTTTGATTAATAAGAACATGCATGCATGTAGTAACTTTGAACACACAGTAACTTGATCTTTGAACATGCAGTAAATTGTTTTTTTTGTTTTAATAACTTTAATTGTTTGTTTTGGTTTTTGTTTTAATAACTTTAATCTTTTGCTTTAATTATCAAATTAATCAATTGGTATTCACAATCCCACTGGCATATTTTATAAAGCATAAAACTATCCAATAGTCAACAATTAATTGTTAAAATCCATCTTGTTTACTTTAACTTCGAGAACCGTATGTTATTTCATTAAAACTCAAAACCTTAAACTATTTTTATCCAAAAGCCTAAACCATTTCATTATTAAACTCCAAAATATTGATTATTTTTCCAAAACCTTAATTTATTTTTCCAAATCCAAAATTGTTTCTTTTTAGGCAGTAAGCTAATTCCAAAACACTAATTCCAAAAACCCTAATTCCAAAACCCTAATTCCAAAACCCTAGTTTCAAAAACCCTAAAAATTCTAATTTCAAAACCTTAATTATAAAACGTTACTTTCTAAAACCCTAAATTTTGAAACCCTAAATTCAATTGATAATTCTTTAAAACCCTAAATTTATATATTTATTGCTTTATTTAATTTTAGATTTGACTATATAGTTTATTATATTTTTTGATGGTTGATTTATTTAATTTCAATGCTTGATTTATTTAATTTATCATGGATGAATGCTTATTTTATATTTTGATTAATAGCTTTGATGAATGATTTATTTATGGTGAATGATTATTTATTTTATCAATTTATTTAAATTTCCAAATGTTGTAAGAGGTATGTTTCCACTTGGTGGGTACCTCATTAGTTAAATATCATGTAATTTAAATTGCTTTTCTATTTTAGAACTTTTGTAAAGGACATGTTTCTACCTTTTGGTGGGTGTCCTATTTAGGCATGGGATGTAAAGACATGTTTCCATCTTCGGGTTGGTGTCCATTTATTTATTTTGCTTGGACCTTGCTTTGATTTTAATATATTGATGCTTTCTTTTAATTATTGTGTGTAATATGAATAATGTTATTATATTTAAAAATTTTATAATATTAAGACCTGTACCCAATTTTTATAATATTTCCAATGAATCGGGCGTTGTGGGGGTGCTGGGCCATTTCTCACCTTCCCCACACGTACCCAATTTTTCGAACCCATTAAGGGGTTGGGGATTCCTTAGGAATCGAGTCATCCACCCCTTTTTTTTTTCCCGGCCCATCCGGGTGGCGACTCCATTTTCTCCGAACTTAGGTCCGTGTTCTCTAAGGCCCCGAGCCTAAACAGTACCGAAGTTGCACGAACCATTCCACCGGGAGTGGGGGCAAAAATCCCCGCTCACAGTGGCGACTCCACTGGGGAAAAGAGAAGTTGATTCCGTTTGTCTTTATATTATTCTATTCTTTCTTATAATGATATTATCCATTGCATCATCTTAGATTGCATTGTGTTCGTGAGTTAGGATGCCCGTGTTACCCGTGTTATGTTATGTAAGGGATACCATACTTTCACTCAAGGTATGGAGATCGAGCATGGCATAACCACTCATAGCCTCGTACCATTTGGTATATACTTGCTATGGGAACCTAAGCCTTTTTACCCAAGGACTAAAGCTCATGTAATTGGCCTAGTTACTTTCCCTAGGTTTTACCCCCAAATGTATGTTGTTTGACTATGGTTGGTTTATCTTAGTCTAAATCATGGCTTATTTGGTTTGTTCTTTTTCTAATATGACCTTAGTATATTGTAAGCTCAAAATAAATTATGCTTTAAAATTCAAAAGACCAAAACTATTTTCAAAATTTTTCAAGATGGTCTTTGGACATAAGACTTTTCTAAAACAAATCAAAGATTCTTTGGCCCATGGCCCAAATACTAAGCCCAAAATTCATTTTTCTAAAATCTTTTACAATGGGCTTAGAAACAAAACTATTTTCACCCAACCTTTTCTTACGAAGAGCTTGCAAAAATATTTAGGTCAATTATGAAATACCAAAAATCAATTGTGGGCCTAGTTTACATTAAGAATAAATTAACCATGGGCTTGTTTTTGGCTTGAATCACTAGTTACTCTTTTCAAGTGAGAAATCTATCTATAATAAACCTCTTAATTTAGTTTTAATCCAATATAGCATAAAAGCTACTATAGTTGGTTGAATGGATTAAAACCTAATTAATGGGAATTACTATAAATGGATTTCCATTTTCGAAAATATAACTATTGGTTAAAACATCTGAGGAAATTATTCGAAAGCAAGATACCCCATGTTGGTATTTTGTCAACCATATACCTGGGAAAAGAGACTCGCCATTTGTGTGTGGGTGTTATAAGGTTGGAAGGAATGTCCTAATTATCCTTGTTTGTTGATTGTTTTGTGCATACATGCATACATGCATGCATTTGCATCTCATATCATTGATCCTTTCTAGCTCACAGCTCTGGATTATGAAAGTTCAAAAGCTTACAACAATCCAACCTACGCCGGAGACAAAGAATCTAGTAACAATTCAATCACTTGCTCACCAAAAATAATGGAGCCCGAACAAATTCAAAGGATGGTGGATGAAGCCCTCAGTGCCAAAATGGAAGAGATCAAAGAGGCCATGGCCGAGACCATAAAGAATCAACTAGCTGAAATTTTAGGAAATAATGTCGAAGCATCTGCTAGCACCAAGAAAGTCAAGGGGAAGGCTAAAATTGATGAAGTAGCTTTTGATGATGATAAGGTGATCATTGATGATGATTATTGGGCTCAATACTTCCAATATCTTCAAGACAAAAAGGAGCTGAAGGTTGTTAAGAAGGCAACTATTAAAAAGACTGAGACTTCTGATGTTGAAAAGATGATTGCTGATTTAGAAAAGAAATTTGAGAAGAAATTGAAAACCGAAGAAGTGTCCGAGATTGATAAATTGTTTGAGCTAGATGAAGAAGTCCCGTACAAGTTCAAGATGCCATCTTTTGCAAAGTACAATGGGACTGAAAATCCTCATCTCCATGTGAAGCAGTATATCACTGCCATACAATCTGCCCGAGCTACTAAGGATCAAACCCTAAGGTACTTCATGCTCTCATTGGACCCTGTTGTCCAAAATTGGTTCAATACATTAGATGAAGGAACACAAAAGAGTTGGGATCTACTTTACAAAGCCTTCATCCAACAATATGGGTATAATGTCGAGATGGAAGTTACCTTAATGGAAGTAGAGTCCATAAGACAAAGGCCAAATGAGAATTTTGTGGACTATGTGAAAAGATGGAGAAATAAGGCTGCTTTGCTCAAGAAGAGGCCTGATGAATCCGATCAAATAAGGATGATCGTGAGAGGTGTCCTGCCCAATCTCCGTGAAAGGATGTCTCACACCCTTATAAGGGGTTTCAAAGATCTTCTCCAAGCCGGTCTACAAATTGAAGAGTGGGAAAGGGAGAAGAATCGCTTTTCAATAAAAAGTAATGAGAAAGGGAATTACCAGTCGGGCAATCAAAGCACACAAAAAGAAGTTGATGTCAATACAACTGGTCAAGCAAATAGAAGGCAGTTTTCAGATCTGTGGAAGCCTTTGTCTTGGGTCTTCGACAAGCTACAAAAGAAAGGTTTGTTACAACCATTGGCTCCTCGACCTTTGCCTAGTCCATTACCCCTAAAATTTGATACTAAGGCTTTTTGTCAATTTCATCAGACTCAAGGACATGAGACTAATAGGTGTACCTGATTAAGGCATGAGATCCAAGATTTGATTGATAGTGGCAAGCTACCCGAGCCGGATAAGCCCAATACCAAGAACAACCCTTTGCCTAAATTTGGAAGAGTGCCACCACCAGCAACCTTTATGGTGGGAAAAGGATTGGAAGAAGATTTTGTTTTATCTTCTTTTCAAGATGGGAATGTTGAAAATGTGAAAGGAAAAGAAGCCTAACTCAATGAACTTTCCTTAGCTTGAATGTTGCTTTTCAATCTTACTTTCTTTAATATTTTGGAACTATTGTGTTTTTCAAATTTAAAGTTGCTTGAATAAATTACTTTCATCAAAATTTTTATTGGTCTTTATTCATTTTGGTGCTCAACCAATGAGGAATCTAGCTTGATAATTCATGAATTAATATATTTATGCATCATACAAACAGAAAATATTAGCATCAAACATTCATCGGTAATCAATCCATCAAAGACAGCAGTGCTGTCTTTGTTAATTGTTCATCCAGAAGTTAATTGTGGAGTAACCAGCGAGTGGATGTTTGATCTTTAATCATGAATTATTTATGTTTATAGTAGTTTTGTTTCTTTGATTAATAAGAACATGCATGCATGCAGCAACTTTAAACACACAGTAGCTTGATCTTTGAACATGAAGTAAATTGTTTTTTTCGTTTTAATAACTTTAATCATTTGTTTTGGTTTTTGTTTTAATAACTTTAATCTTTTGCTTTGATTATCACATTGATCAATTGGTATTCATAATCCCACTGGCATATTTCATAAAGCATAAAACTATCCAGTAGTCAATAATTAATTGTTAAAATCCATCTTGTTTACTTTAACTTCGAGAACCGTATGTTATTTCATTAAAACTCAAAACCTTAAACTATTTTTATCCAAAAGCCTAAACCATTTCATTTTTAAACTCCAAAATATTGATTATTTTTCCAAAACCTTAATTTATTTTTCCAAATCCAAAATTGTTTCTTTTTAGGCAGTAAGCTAATTCCAAAAACCCTAATTCCAAAAACCCTAATTCCAAAACCCTAATTCCAAAACCCTAGTTTCAAAAACCCTAAAAATCCTAATTTTGAAACCTTATTTATAAAACTTTACTTTCTAAAACCCTAAATTTCGAAACCCTAAATTCAATTGATAATTCTTTAAAACCCTAAAGTTATATATTTATTGCTTTATTTAATTTTAGATTTGATTATATAGTTTATTATATTTTTTGATGGTTGATTTATTTAATTTCAATGCTTGATTTATTTAATTAATCATGGATGAATGTTTATTTTATATTTTGATTAATAACTCTGATGAATGATTTATTTATGGTGAATGGTTATTTATTTTATCAATTTATTTAAATTTCCAAATGTTGTAAGAGGTATGTTTCCACTTGGTGGGTACCTCATTAGTTAAATATCATGTAATTTAAATTGCTTTTCTATTTTAGAACTTATGTAAAGAACATGTTTCTACCTTTCGGTGGGTGTCCTATTTAGGCATGGGATGTAAGGACATGTTTCCATCTTCGGGTGGGTGTCCATTTATTTATTTTGCTTGGACCTTATTTTGATTTAAATATATTGATGCTTTCTTTTAATTATTGTGTGTAATATGAATAATGTTGTTATATTTAAGAATTTTATAATATTAAGACCTGTAAAGGAGGCCGGTTCCAATGAACCGAGCGTTGTGGGGGTGCTGGGCCATTTCTCACCTTCCCCACACGTACCCAACTTTTAACCCATTAAGGGGTTGGGGATTCCTTAGGAATCGCGTCAACCACCCCTTTCTTAGGTCCGTTTTCTCTAAGGCCCCGAGCCTAAACAGTGTCGAAGTTGCAAGAACCATTCCACCGGGAGTGGGGGCAAAAATCCCCGCTCACAGTTGGATGATTTGGGGGCTAGCATAAGTGTTATGCCCTACAAGATGTTTAAAGAGTTAGGCATTGGAGAACCTAAACCAACACTCATGACCATCCAACTTGCTGATAAGTGAGTAGTCCACCTTCATGGCATTATAGAAGATGTGTTGGTAAAAGTCGGGAATTTCATTTTCCCCAATGATTTTGTTGTCATCGATATCGATGAGGATACGGATGTTTCCCTTATTCTTGGTAGGCCATTTTTAAATATAGCCCTTGCCCTTATCGATGTTCATGAATGCACATTAACTTTGAGAGTGGGTAGTGAAAAAGTTGTTTTTAAATACGTGATGCTATGAAACACTCACTTACACTTGATGAGGCAAATTCATGAAATGATATTATTGAGCATGAAATCGTAAATTGTGTTACTAACATTGTTTCCAAGGATCCCCTTGAGTTGTGTTTATTACAGAAAAATGTTGAGGATCAAGAAGCAATAGAGCAACTTGCTTCTCTTGAAGCAAGCAAATCATTCAAATGTCGGTCATATGAAACTATTGAGATGCCAAAGGAAGAAAAGCCAAAAACATCGGTGATTGATCCACCCAACTTGTAACTTAAGACCCTTCTAGATCACCTTGAGTATGGATTTCTAGCGGAGAAAAAGAAATTGCCAATAATTTTAAGTTCCCACCTATCTTCTGAGCAGAAGGTAAAGCTCATCCAGTTGTTGCAGAAGCATAAGAAAGTGATAGCTTGGAAGATACAGACATCAAGGGTATCTGTAATATCCCAATGTGTGCCCTAGAAGTTTGGATATAGTTGTTGTTGATTGGATTATGTGTATATGTCATGTTGATAAGAAAAGAAATTGAAAAGAGAATGTCTATGTATTGTTTAAAAAGGGAAGTAATGTGTAGAGAGAAAGTGTATATGTTGGGTATATGGTAATATATATAACATATATATATAAGTCAAATGAATGGTCAATGAAAGAAGATATTTTATTTTGTGATATGTGAAATTATTTAATTGGTCATATAAGTTAAAAGAGGTTAAGTTAAATGGATGAGGGTATTTAGGTAATTGCTTTGTTAGAATTGCATGGTGGAGATTTAAAGAAGAAGAAAAGTTTGACTTGGCTTTATTTTCATTTCTTCTCATTTGTGTGTGGCCGGCTATCCAAAGGGAAAGAGAGCAAGTGAGGTGTTGTGATTTCTAAACTCAAATTGAAGGAAGAATCAAAGGATTAAGTTGGAGATTTGTGAAATTCATCAACTTTGGTAAGTTCTTTCCCTTGCATTTCCTTTGTTCTTTTGAAATTGTGTTTGGGATTGATGAGTTGATATGTATGGTGGTTTAGATTTGTTTGTGGTATGTTTTAAAGTGTTGAAAGTGATGTTAAGTTAAGAAGTTAAATTATTGTTGATATTGGAAGTGTTGGATTGAGTTTGTTTTAGGGTTTTGAAGTGATTATTGATGTTTAACTTGAGTTTGCTTGATTATTTTCATAGATTTACATGTGGTTGAGGTTTGTGGAAATTATAAGCTTAAAATTGAGATTTTGGCCGAGGGAAGTAGCATTGTGGATGCCACGCCCGTGGCCTTGGTTGGCCATGGCCGTGGCCAATTAGAACAATGGCCGTGGAGGATGGGAGCAAGGGTGGCAGAATCATTGCTTAAGCCACGCCCGTGGGGGTTGAGGTGGCCATGACCGTGGGCCTTTGTGAGTGATGTTGAAGTGTAATTTGTGATTTAAGGGTTTAGTAAGAGGTTATTAAGTGATAAATTGTATTGGAACTTATGTGTTGTATCATTTTTGGGATTAGGTTTTGAAGGAAGGGGATTTGCCCTAATTTGGGAAGTGAAGAATCTTGGAAAAGGAAAGTGTTTAGAATTGTGTAAATTGTTATTGAGGTAAGTACAAACCTTGCATCGTTGCATATATTTATATGATGTTGAGATTAAATACACATTTGATGATAATGATGATGCATATGATACTACATAAACAATGCTATGTTTTATGCATTGTGAATCTTGTGAATGGTAATGTGTTATATGGATATTGTTCTTGGTAATGTTATATCAATGATGCTATATGTATAATTGAATAATGAAATATTATAATATGATTTGAGACATGATATGATATGAAGCCATTGTGATTGGCTATGTTAATTCAAATGTGATGAGAAGCCATTGTGATTGGCTATGAAACTCAATGTGATATGAAGCCATTGTGATTGGCTATGATGATTCAATTGAGAATGAAATTGATAAATGAATTGTGTGGATAATGTGTTATTCCATTTTCAGAGTTTGTTGTTGGTGGCATGCCTAATATGAGTAACAATCTCTTGAAGTTAGGTTGGCTAAGTCCTTGAAGCCTAATTGAGATGTTACAACCCTTGAAGCTAGGTTGGATTGGTTTTTGAAGCCAAGTTGGGTTGATGCTTAGCATGCTTAGCTCCCCATGAAGCTTGGTTGAACCTAAATCCTTGAAGCCTAGTTGGGATTATGATAATGATAAATGTGATAACAAAACCAAAGCATTAACTCTGAAAATTGAATGGCATATTAGTGTGTTTTGGGCCCATGCTTGTCTTTGTTTTAAATGTGAGTCATTGATGGTAAAATGATTGAATAATGTGATCCATGGATGGATTTTGAAATGTGATATGTATATGAGTATGAATGGTGAGATGCAACGATGTGGTATTATATTCCCACCTATGATGTTGTGTTATTAATATGAATGACATTGCATTGCATTGAAGCATAATGTTAGCATACTTTGTATTACTAAGCCGTTGGCTTAGCGCGATAGTGTTGATCGCGCAGGTGATAGAGTTGAACCCGAGAGCTCTTAGAGACCGAGTGAGAGTAGACATTGAAGGGTTTATTTTGGGACTTAAAGATCAGATAAGAGCTACCAATCATGTATAATTTCTTTATATTTTGTAAAGTATTGATTCTAATGTAAATATATGTATAAGTATAAATGTGGATTGAAAGTAATCGTATATGTAAATATTTTATAAATTCCGCTGCGTATTAAGTAAATGGATATATATATATCTATTTTGTTTTATATTACAAGTTAATTACTTATTTTCTATAATGAATGTTGAGAAAGGTTATGGTATCTTTTAAAATGATTTTATTGTTACAGAAAAAGCGTAGCATCCCTATGTTCAGTGCACATATGCTACATTGTGGTGTTTGTAGTGTGCTTGTGCCGGATGTGGGGGTGTTACAATTATTTTGGTATCAGAGCCTAGGTTTGAGATTCTCAACCTAGGTGAAATATAAGAAAAAGCATATTTTGATTTAAAAAGTTGGTTTTTGAATAATATACATGTTTGGGATTGGCAGTCTCTGATCTTTAATAACATATATTCTGCTGTGTTTGCAGATATAGGTTGTGATGGATTCTCACATACGTCAATCTATCGAGGGTAGTGAGGAGAGTGTAGCTCCTGATGAGGTTAGAGAGGGAGCTAGAGTGGATAGTGTTGGAGAGGTGCCTGTTTCGGTGTCGGGGGGACCAGCTGGTGAGGATGTTCCGCCAGTTTGGCTTAGGCATGTGGTAGAGGTTTTGAGGCAAGCACCTGTGCAACCACCGCCACCACCCCCACAGCCTTTGATAGCAGTGAGACATTATGACAAATTACGGAAGTATGGAGCAGAAGATTTTCTAGGTACTGTTGATCCAGCTGTAGCTGAGCAGTGACTAGATAAAGTGCAGAGAATATTTGTTCAATTACAAGCCACTTCAGAAGAAAATTTTGATTATGCAAGATCCTTGTTGCAGAAGGACGCATACAATTGGTGGAAGACAGTGCCCCATGCTATGGATGATCCACCAACATTGTCCTATGTTGATTTTCTGCGAGCGTTTGAATTGAAGTATACTCCGAGGGAGTATAAAGATGGGAAGAAAATTGAGTTTCTAAGCTTGAAGCAAGATCACCGGACTGTGACGGAATATGAGCTAGAGTTTGTCCGGTTGAGCCAGTATGCTGGGGGTATTATATCTGATGAGATAGATAGATGCAGGAGATTTGAGGAGGGATTGAGACCCTCTATCATGTGTCATGTGGCTGGATCTAGATATCATGATTTTTCCCAGCTTGTGGCAGCAACTAGGAGCGTGGAGAGAGCTCAGGTTATTGCAGCTGCTTCAGAGGAAGAGATCAGGGTTAGAAGGCCCCAGTTTGAGGCAGGGTCTTCGTCGGTGAAAAGAGGTAAAGGAAGTTTTGTTCCTCGGGTTAGTAGGAGTCAGAGGCCAGCTGGTAGGTCAGTACAGTTTCAGAGGCATAGATCTAGACCTACAGTTTCAGTGGCGAGTGCTCCGACCCCAGTGATACAGAGATCCACCTTACCCATATGCATTCATTGTGGTAGACCACATGGTGGTCCTTGTTGGAATACTGGTGTAGCAGGGGTATGTTTTAGATGTGGATCTCCCGATCATTTTGTTAGAGATTGTCCTGAGAGACAGGAGCAGATATCAGTAGATACTGCAGCTTCTCGACCTAGTGTGAGAGGAGGTCGAGGAGGCAGAGGTTTCAGCAGAGGAGGCAGATCTGGGTTCATTGCTAGAGGAGGTTCTACATCCAGGGAGAGTAGACCAGAGGAGGCTGGATCTTCTCAGAGGATTTATGTGATGCAGAGGCAACCAGATGCTTCGGCAGTCATAGCTGGTACTTTCTCTTTATTTGATACTTCAGTACTTGCTTTGATTGATCCCGGATCCACGCATTCATATATAAGTGCATCTATTTTGCCTGTGTCTGATTTGCATGTTGAATCCCTAGGATTTGATGTATTGGTGACAAATCCTTTAGGGCATAGTGTGATTGTTAGCGAAGTGCACTGAGATAGTGCAGTAGTGGTTCAAGGTGAGGAGTTCCTTGGAGATTTGATTGAGATGCCTTTTAAGGAATATGATGTGATCTTAGGCATGGACTGGTTATCTAGACATGGAGCTGTGGTAGATTGTAAAAAGAAAGTTGTTACCTTGAGAACCGGTGATGGTAGAGATGTGATAGTATCTAATGAGCAGGAACAGCTAGCATCCTTGTTTGTTTCAGCTGTTGCAGCTAGGAGATTGATTAGAAAAGGGTGTGATGCTTATCTTGCTCATGTGATAGATACTAGAGTAAGGGGTTCTCAAATTGATAGCATACCCACAGTTGCAGAGTTTCCAGATGTGTTTCCAGAGGAATTGCCAGGGTTGCCTCCTGAGAGAGAGGTGGAGTTTGGTATGGAATTATTGCCTGGTACCACTCCTATCTCCATTACTCCTTATAGAATGGCACCAGCTGAACTGAGAGAGTTAAAGGTGCAGTTGCAGGAGTTGTTAGATAAAGGGTTTGTTCGCCCTAGTGTTTCACCGTGGGGAGCTCCTGTTTTGTTTGTGAAGAAGAAAGATGGTACTATGAGATTGTGTATCGATTATAGGCAATTGAACAAGGTGACTATTAAAAATAAATATCCTTTGCCTAGAATTGATGATCTCTTTGATCAATTGAAGGGTGCAGCAGTGTTTTCTAAAATTGATTTGAGATCAGGGTACCATCAGTTGAGGGTCAGAGCTGAAGATGTTCCTAAGACCGCCTTTCGGACCAGGTATGGGCATTATGAGTTTCTAGTTATGCCTTTTGGTTTGACGAATGCACCTGCAGTTTTTATGGACTTGATGAATAGGGTGTTTAGGCCCTATTTGGATCAGTTTGTGGTAGTGTTTATCGATGATATTTTGGTTTATTCTCGTAATGAGGAGGAGCATGACAAACATTTGCGGATTGTGTTGCAAATTTTGAGAGAGAAGCAATTATTTGCTAAATTGTCGAAGTGTGAGTTTTGGCTTGAACAAGTAACTTTTCTCGGTCATATAGTTTCAGCAGAAGGTATTAGAGTTGATCCGAGTAAAGTTGAAGCTATTTTGAATTGGAGTTCACCAAAGTCTGTGACTGAAGTTAGAAGTTTTCTAGGTTTGGCAGGCTATTACCGACGGTTTGTAAAAGGGTTTTCTTTAATAGCTACTCCACTTACCAGATTACTTTGAAAGGGGGTTAGATTTGTGTGGACAGATCAGTGTCAGGCTAGCTTCGAACAGTTGAGAGAAATTTTGACTCAAGCACCTGTTCTTACTTTACCTGTGGAAGATAAACCATATGTGATTTATAGTGATGCTTCACATAGTGGTTTGGGTTGTGTGCTGATGCAAGAAGGTAAAGTGATAGCTTATGCTTCTCGACAGTTGAAACCGCATGAGCTCAATTATCCTACCCATGATTTAGAGTTAGCAGCCATTGTGTTTGCATTGAAGATTTGGCGACACTATTTGTATGGGGAGAAGTGTTTTATCTATACAGACCATAAAAGTTTGAAATATTTGGGTGTCCAAAGAGAGCTCAATCTTCGTCAAAGAAGATGGTTGGAATTGATTAAAGACTACGATTGTTTGATTGATTATCATCCTGGCAAAGCAAATGTTGTTGCTGATGCCTTGAATCGGAAGTCTTTAGCAGGTTTGACTGTTTATTCACTCTCGTTGCTTGTTGAGTTGAGAGCGTTGTGTGCTAGTTTTGTATCTTGTGATGATGGTGCATTGTTGGCACAGTTGCAAGTGAAACCAGTATTGTTGGAGCAGATTAGAGAGGCTCAAGCGGCTGATGAGAAGATTCAGAAGATTATTTCATATTGCCATAATGGAAAGAGTCGAGATTTTATTGTGAGAGATGATGGGAGTCTTTGGTTTAAGAACAGATTGTGTGTACCTGATGATGCTAAATTGAGAAGAATTATTTTAGAAGAAGCCCATCATTTAGTATTTGCTATGCATCCGGGCAATACAAAGATGTATCATGATTTGAAGCAATGTTACTGGTGGTCCGGTATGAAGAGAGATATAGCGGAGTTTGTATCCAGATGTCTCACATGTCAGAGGATAAAAGCTGAGCATCAAGTTCCAACAAGATTGCTCCAACCTTTATCAGTGCCTGAATGGAAATGGGAAAGAGTGACAATGGATTTTGTGTCTGGTTTACCTTTGACACAAAGGAAGCATGATGCTATTTGGGTGATTGTTGATAGATTGACTAAGACAGCTCATTTCCTTCCGGTTCGGATGGATTACTCTTTGGAGAGGTTAGCTGAGCTGTATATCCATGAGATTGTGAAGTTGCATGGTGTCCCAATTTCTATAGTGTCTGATCGAGATCCCCGGTTTACTTCCAGGTTTTGGAAGAGTTTACATGGTGCTTTGGGTTCTCGACTACACTTTAGCACTGCTTTCCATCCGCAGACAGATGGGCAGTCAGAGAGAGTGATACAGATTATCAAGGATATGTTGAGAAGTTGTGTCATTGATTTCTCTGGAAGTTGGGATGGATTCTTATCACTTGTGGAATTTGCTTACAATAACAGTCACCAATCCAGCATTGGTATGGCACCATTCGAAGCATTGTATGGTAGACGGTGTAGGACACCTCTATGTTGGAATGAACTTAGTGAAGGTAAATTAATTGGTCCTGATTTGGTTAAAGAAACTGAAGAGAAAGTGAAAATGATTCGAGATAGATTGAAAACAGCTTCAGACCGACAGAAATCTTATTCAGATTTGAAAAGGAGAGACATAGAGTTTGATGTTGGAGATAAGGTATTTTTAAAAGTGTCTCCTTGGAAGAAGATCTTGAGGTTTGGTCGGAAAGGAAAATTGAGTCCTCGTTTCATTGGACCATATGAAATTTTAGAAAGAGTTGGACCAGTTGCTTATCGGCTTGCTTTACCACCCGAGTTGGATAGGATCCATAATGTATTCCATGTTTCTATGTTGAGGAGGTACAGATTGGATCCATTTCATGTGTTGCCTATTGAATCTATCGAAGTGAGTCCAGATTTAACATTTGAAGAGGAACCAGTTGCTATCTTGGCACGTGAAGTGAAAGAATTAAGAAATAAGAAAGTGCCACTTGTGAAAATTTTGTGGAAGAATCATGCAAAGGAAGAGGCAACTTGGGAAAGTGAACAAACAATGCGAGATCAATATCCTCAATTATTTCAGACTTGATATCAGGTAATTTTGAGGACAAAATTTCTTTTTAGAGGGGGAGAATTGTAATATCCCAATGTGTGCCCTAGAAGTTTGGATATAATTGTTGTTGATTGGATTATGTGTATATGTCATGTTGATAAGAAAAGAAATTGAAAAGAGAATGTCTATTTATTGTTTAAAAAGGGAAGTAATGTGTAGAGAGAAAGTGTATATGTTGGGTATATGGTAATATATATAACATATATATATAAGTCAAATGAATGGTCAATGAAAGAAGATATTTTATTTTGTGATATGTGAAATTATTTAATTGGTCATATAAGTTAAAAGAGGTTAAGTTAAATGGATGAGGGTATTTAGGTAATTGCTTTGTTAGAATTGCATGGTGGAGATTTAAAGAAGAAGAAAAGTTTGACTTGGCTTTATTTTCTTTTCTTCTCATTTGTGTGTGGCCGGCTATCCAAAGGGAAAGAGAGCAAGTGAGGTGTTGTGATTTCTAAACTCAAATTGAAGGAAGAATCAAAGGATTAAGTTGGAGATTTGTGAAATTCATCAACTTTGGTAAGTTCTTTTCCTTGCTTTTCCTTTGTTCTTTTGAAATTGTGTTTGGGATTGATGAGTTGATATGTATGGTGGTTTAGATTTGTTCATGGTATGTTTTTAAGTGTTGAAAGTGATGTTAAGTTAAGAAGTTAAATTATTGTTGATATTGGAAGTGTTGGATTGAGTTTGTTTTAGGGTTTTGAAGTGATTATTGATGTTTAACTTGAGTTTGCTTGATTATTTTCATAGATTTGCATGTGGTTGAGGTTTGTGGAAATTATAAGCTTAAAATTGAGATTTTGGCCGAGGGAAGTAGCCTTGTGGATGCCACGCCCGTGGCATTGGTTGGCCATGGCAGTGGCCAATTAGAACTATGGCCGTGGAGGATGGGAGCAAGGGTGGCAGAATCATTCCTTAAGCCACGCCCGTGGGGGTTGAGGTGGCCACGACCGTGGGCCTTTGTGAGTGATGTTGAAGTGTAATTTGTGATTTAAGGGTTTAGTAAGAGGTTATTAAGTGATAAATTGTATTGGAACTTATGTGTTGTATCATTTTTGGGATTAGGTTTTGAAGGAAGGGGATTTGCCCTAATTTGGGAAGTGAAGAATCTTGGAAAAGGAAAGTGTTTAGAATTGTGTAAATTGTTATTGAGGTAAGTACAAACCTTGCATCGTTGCATATATTTATATGATGTTGAGATTAAATACACATTTGATGATAATGATGATGCATATGATACTACATAAACAATGCTATGTTTTATGCATTGTGAATCTTGTGAATGGTAATGTGTTATATGGATATTGTTCTTGGTAATGTTATATCAATGATGCTATATGTATAATTGAATAATGAAATATTATAATATGATTTGAGACATGATATGATATGAAGCCATTGTGATTGGCTATGTTAATTCAAATGTGATGAGAAGCCATTGTGATTGGCTATGAAACTCAATGTGATATGAAGCCATTGTGATTGGCTATGATGATTCAATTGAGAATGAAATTGATAAATGAATTGTGTGGATAATGTGTTATTCCATTTTCAGAGTTTGTTGTTGGTGGCATGCCTAATATGAGTAACAATCTCTTGAAGTTAGGTTGGCTAAGTCCTTGAAGCCTAATTGAGATGTTACAACCCTTGAAGCTAGGTTGGATTGGTTTTTGAAGCCAAGTTGGGTTGATGCTTAGCATGCTTTGCTCCCCTTGAAGCTTGGTTGAACCTAAATCCTTGAAGCCTAGTTGGGATTATGATAATGATAAATGTGATAACAAAACCAAAGCATTAACTCTGAAAATTGAATGGCATATTAGTGTGTTTTGGGCCCATGCTTGTCTTTGTTTTAAATGTGAGTCATTGATGGTAAAATGATTGAATAATGTGATCCATGGATGGATTTTGGAATGTGATATGTATATGAGTATGAATGGTGAGATGCAACGATGTGGTATTATATTCCCACCTATGATGTTGTGTTATTAATATGAATGACATTGCATTGCATTGAAGCATAATGTTAGCATACTTTGTATTACTAAGCCGTTAGCTTAGCGCGATAGTGTTGATCGCGCAGGTGATAGAGTTGAACCCGAGAGCTCTTCGAGACCGAGTGAGAGTAGACATTGAAGGGTTTATTTTGGGACTTAAAGATCAGAGAAGAGCTGCCAATCATGTATAATTTCCTTATATTTTGTAAAGTATTGATTCTAATGTAAATATATGTATAAGTATAAATGTGGATTGAAAGTAATCGTATATGTAAATATTTTATAAATTCCGCTGCGTATTAAGTAAATGGATATATATATATATATATATCTATTTTGTTTTATATTACAAGTTAATTACTTATTTTCTATAATGTATGTTGAGAAAGGTTATGGTATCTTTTAAAATGATTTGATTGTTACAGAAAAACCGTAGCATCCCTATGTTCAGTGCACATATGCTACATTGTGGTGTTTGTAGTGTGCTTGTGCCGGATGTGGGGGTGTTACAATTATTTTGGTATCAGAGCCTAGGTTTGAGATTCTCAACCTAGGTGAAATATAAGAAAAAGCATATTTTGATTTAAAAAGTTGGTTTTTGAATAATATACATGTTTGGGATTGGCAGTCTCTGATCTTTAATAAGATATATTCTGCTGTGTTTGCAGATATAGGTTGTGATGGATTCTCACATACGTCAATCTATCGAGGGTAGTGAATAGAGTGTAGCTCCTGATGAGGTTAGAGAGGGAGCTAGAGTGGATAGTGCTGGAGAGGTGCCTGTTTCGGTGTCGGGGGGACCAGCTGGTGAGGATGTTTCGCCAGTTTGGCTTAGGCATGTGGTAGAGGTTTTGAGGCAAGCACCTGTGCAACCACCCCCACCACCCCCACAGCCTTTGATAGCAGTGAGACATTATGACAAATTACGGAAGTATGGAGCAGAAGATTTTCTAGGTACTGTTGATCCAGCTGTAGCTGAGCAGTGGCTAGATAAAGTGCAGAGAATATTTGTTCAATTACAAGCCACTTCAGAAGAAAAATTTGATTATGCAAGATCCTTGTTGCAGAAGGACGCATACAATTGGTGGAAGACAGTGCCCCATGATATGTATGATCCACCAACATTGTCCTATGTTGATTTTCTGCGAGCGTTTGAATTGAAGTATACTCCGAGGGAGTATAAAGATGGGAAGAAAATTGAGTTTCTAAGCTTGAAGCAAGATCACCGGACTGTGACGGAATATGAGCTAGAGTTTGTCCGGTTGAGCCAGTATGCTGGGGGTATTATATCTGATGAGATAGATAGATGCAGGAGATTTGAGGAGGGATTGAGACCCTCTATCATGTGTCATGTGGCTAGATCTAGATATCATGATTTTTCCCAGCTTGTGGTAGCAGCTAGGAGCGTGGAGAGAGCTTAGGTTATTGCAGCTGCTTCAGAGGAAGAGATCAAGGTTAGAAGGCCCCAGTTTGAGGCAGGGTCTTCGTCGGTGAAAAGAGGTAAAGGAAGTTTTGTTCCTCGGGTTAGTAGGAGTTAGAGGCCAGCTGGTAGGTCAGTACAGTTTCAGAGGCATAGATCTAGACCTACAGTTTCAGTGGCGAGTGCTCCGACCCCAGTGATACAGAGATCTACCTTACCCATATGCATTCATTGTGGTAGACCACATGGTGGTCCTTGTTGGAAGACTGGTGTAGCAGGGGTATGTTTTAGATGTGGATCTCCCGATCATTTTGTTAGAGATTGTCCTGAGAGACAGGAGCAGATATCAGTAGATACTGCAGCTTCTCGACCTAGTGTGAGAGGAGGTCGAGGAGGCAGAGGTTTCAGCAGAGGAGGCAGATCTGGGTTCAGTGCTAGAGGAGGTTCTACATCCAGGGAGAGTAGACTAGAGGAGGCTGGATCTTCTCAGAGGATTTATGTGATGCAGAGGCAACCAGATGCTTCGGCAGTCATAGCTGGTACTTTCTCTTTATTTGATACTTCAGTACTTGCTTTGATTGATCCCGGATCCACGCATTCATATATAAGTGCATCTGTTTTGCCTGTGTCTGATTTGCATGTTGAATCCCTAGGATTTGATGTATTGGTGACAAATCCTTTAGGGCATAGTGTGATTGTTAGCGAAGTGCACCGAGATAGTGCAGTAGTGGTTCAAGGTGAGGAGTTCCTTGGAGATTTGATTGAGATGCCTTTTAAGGAATATGATGTGATCTTAGGCATGGACTGGTTATCTAGACATGGAGCTGTGGTAGATTGTAAAAAGAAAGTTGTTACCTTGAGAACCGGTGATGGTAGAGATGTGATAGTATCTAATGAGCAGGAACAGCTAGCATCCTTGTTTGTTTCAGCTGTTGCAGCTAGGAGATTGATTAGAAAAGGGTGTGATGCTTATCTTTCTCATGTGATAGATACTAGAGTAAGGGGTTCTCAAATTGATAGCATACCCACAGTTGCAGAGTTTCCAGATGTGTTTCCAGAGGAATTGCCAGGGTTGCCTCCTGAGAGAGAGGTGAAGTTTGGTATGGAATTATTGCCTGGTACCACTCCTATCTCTATTACTCCTTATAGAATGGCACCAGCTGAACTGAGAGAGTTAAAGGTGCAGTTGCAGGAGTTGTTAGATAAAGGGTTTGTTCGCCCTAGTGTTTCACCGTGGGGAGCTCCTGTTTTGTTTGTGAAGAAGAAAGATGGTACTATGAGATTGTGTATCGATTATAGGCAATTGAACAAGGTGACTATTAAAAATAAATATCCTTTGCCTAGAATTGATGATCTCTTTGATCAATTGAAGGGTGCAGCAGTGTTTTCTAAAATTGATTTGAGATCAGGGTACCATCAGTTGAGGGTCAGAGCTGAAGATGTTCCTAAGACCGCCTTTCGGACCAGGTATGGGCATTATGAGTTTCTAGTTATGCCTTTTGGTTTGACGAATGCACCTGCAGTTTTTATGGACTTGATGAATAGGGTGTTTAGGCCCTATTTGGATCAGTTTGTGGTAGTGTTTATCGATGATATTTTGGTGTATTCGCGTAATGAGGAGGAGCATGACAAACACTTGCGGATTGTGTTGCAAATTTTGAGAGAGAAGCAATTATTTGCTAAATTGTCGAAGTGTGAGTTTTGGCTTGATCAAGTAACTTTTCTCGGTCATAACCAATTAGGAGGTTGGGAAGAGAAATATAAAATTAAATAAAGCAAGTAAAGATTCAAACTAGGGCTACTATTTCTATTTAAGATTCTTTATTTAATGTTTAGGGTTTTGAAATTTATGGGTTTAGGATACTGTAAATTTTAAGGGAATTGAAATGGATTAAGGTTTTATAATTTAAAAGATTGATAAGGTTCTTTGATTAACCAAATTAGGGTTTGAGGGGTCAAATCATGAAATTAGGGTTTGGATACCTTGAAACATTAGATTTATGATTATTAGCTACTGGATTTTTGTTTTTAGGCTTATTGTGTTGAATTTTAATATTTATATTTATAAGGTTTTAAGGTTTTAAAGATTAGGATTTAGAAAAATTAGTGTTTATGGTTTTAGGGGAATTAGGGTTTAAGAGAACTTTAGGGTTTAGGTTTACTAGTTTAGGGTTTACTTTTTTGGTTTTGAAGTTGAATTAGGGTTTTTTACTGTTTCGGAGGATGTATTTGCTTTTAGAATTTGAGAAAACAGTCTATAGTTTTATAAAGCTTTATGTGATTTTTACAAACTATAAAATGAGTTTGAGTTTGAATGTGTAATAAAAAATTTGGGAATTTTGGAAAAAGGTAAGAAGAAAATAGTTTAGAGTTTTATGGTGTTTTTGGAAATATGTATGATGATTTAAGGTTTTTGGGAAACATAAAGTATATTTTTTAGGGTTTTTGGAAATAAAAGGATCATTTTAGAGTTTTGGAAAATTAGAAAGAAGATTAGGGTTTTGCTAAATTAATGAAACGATTTAAGGTTTTGAAAAGTTGGAAAGTAGATTAGGGTTTTAAGATTTTGAAGAAACAGAAACAACAATTTTAAGATTTTTGAAAAAAAAAGAAAAGAATTAAGGTTTTTAGAATCAAAAGAAAAAATTGGATGATTGAAGCTACTGTAAGGAAAAGAGATTAGATATTCATACCTTGGTTTGTTGGTTTCACCAAAAATTGCTTCTTGGATGAACCAGAACAATGGCTAGATGGCTACCTTTGATTGATTGATTGCTTGTTTGCTTATTCTTCTCTATAAAAATTCGATCGTTTTCACTGCCAAAAAGTTTTAAAGTCTGATCTCCAAAGTTTTTCCTTCACTCGATTGTCCTCCCTTTTTGTTTTTGTTTTTAGTCTTATTTATAGGAAATTTCAATGATTTATCTTAATTGTTTACAGAATTTATCATTAATTAAGAAAAAGAAACCGAAACCAAATAGAATTTGGTTTCGAAAAAATTGCATCGGAAAAATTTCGCTAGCAAAAAAAATTGCTGCTGAAAAATTTTACTGGCGAAAAAAACTGCCGTGGCTGGTTATGAGAACTGGCGAGGGCGGACTACGGGCCATTTCGTCCAACATGTTTTTTGGCGACAAATTTTTTTCATCGCCGATTTTTCTGTCACTGATTTTTATTTTTATTTTTATTTATTTATTTATTTTTATTATTTTTATTATTTATTAATTATAAAAACTAAATACTAAGACAAATATTATTCAATAAAGATAACACAAAAATTATTTTGGACTAATTAAAATATATTGGACCGGACTGGGTCAAAAATTAAGGGTCTACAGTTTGCCCCCTGCTTGAACGATCTGAGACTTTAGTAAAAGAGAGTGAAAAGCAATAAGACTTAATTTTTGATGAGATGGTTACTTGAATTTGTTTTGGGTACTTGGACCCGTGATTGAATTTGATTTGACTGACCTTTTATCAGCTGAAAATTCTGGCATAACTAGTTGTTCCATTTTTATGAATTGTAGGTCTTTACCCATAAAAAATATATCTTTATCTATTGGAAATTGGGTCTTTAACCTAGGAACATGGATCTTTATCCATTGGAGATTGGGTCTTTACCCTTGAAACATGGATCTTTATCCATTGGAGATCGGGTTTTTACCCTTGAAACAGGGATCTTTATCCATTGGAAATCGGGTCTTTACCCTTGAAACATGGATCTTTATTCATTAGAAATCGGGTCTTTACCCTTGAAACATGGATCTTTATCCATTGGAAATCAGGTCTTTACCCTTCAAAAATGGATCTTTATCCATTAGAGATCGGGTCTTTACCCTTGAAACATGGATTTTTATTTATTGGAAATCGGGTCTTTACCCTTGAAATATGAATCTTTATCCATTGGAAATCGGGTTTTTATCCTTGAAACATGGATCTTTATCCTTTGGAAATTGGGTCTTTACCCTTGAAACATGGATCTTTATCCATTGGACATCGGGTCTTTACCCTTTCGAATTGGATCTTCATCCTTGGAATCAGGTCTTCACCCTCAAACTATGGATCTTTATCCACTAGAAATTGGGTCTTTACCCTTGAAACATGGATCTTTATCCATTAGAGATCTGGTCTTTACCCTTGAAACATGGATCTTTATCCACTAGAGATCGGGTCTTTACCCTTGAAACATGGATCTTTATCCATTGGAGATCGGGTCTTTACCCTTAAAACATGGATCTTTATCCATTGGAGGTTGGGTCTTTACCCTTGAAACATGGATCTTTATCCATTGGAGGTCTTGAAACATGGATCTTTATCCATTGGAGGTTAGGTCTTTACCCTGGCTTCAGCTCTTTTAGCTGGACTTATTGATCAGTAGTCGTTCCATTGACTCACAGGCTGAGGTGATCAGTAAAAGTGTTCTCATTAATAAAATAAAATAATTTTTAGATAGTGGAAGATGATGAAAAAGTTAGATATTTATTAAATATTAAATTAAATTAATTTTGAGTGGAAGAAAGAAATTTGGAGTTTTAAAATAAATAATTAATTAAAATAATAAAATAATATAAATATATGGATAGGAAATAAGAAAAGAAAAAGAATAAAAAAAAATTACATCTTCTTGTACTTCTTCCTAGCTATGTTGTCCACCATGGATGAAGAGAGGGAGCTTTTGCTTCCTTAATTAGATAAAGATTTCATCAATTTTCCAAAAGCAAAGGATGACTTTGGAGGATTTGCAAGTGAAAGGTAAGGTTTTTTTTTTTTCAAATCAAAGAAGCTTTATGGAATCTTAAGATTATGAAATTTTGAAAGAGCCTAAGATAATTGTTCACATTAGTATGGATGATGTTAATTTGCTGTAGAAACAAGAATTTTATTGTTAAATGGTTGAAATCATTAGATTTGGTAGAAGTTTGAGAGAGGTAGTGAAGAACTTAGGCTTGCCATGGGACATTTATAAAGAATTGGTTTAAATTGAATTGAATTGTTTAAAATGTGTTAGAATACGGTTTTAAATATATATATTTGAACTTAAAATATGTTTTGGAAGTGGTTGGAATAATTTTCAAAATTAAAGAAGATTAGGGTTTTGGAAGAACATTGTCGAAGAATGGATGTTAATGGAATTAAATAATTTAAAACATGTTATAATATGATTTTAATAATGGAAATGAACTTAAAATGCAATTTGAATTGGGTTGGAATGGTTTTCTAAAATTAAAGAGAATTAGGACAAAAATGTGAAATTTTGAGAGAATGAGCCTAAATTGATGTATAATAGTTAAAATATGTACGAATGTGATTCTAATGCATTATATACACTTACATTTTGGTTAGTTGTTGAGTAGATAGTAATTACCCAAATCAAGTAGGAAGGGAATTTTAGAAAGCGAAGGGCAGAGTGAAATATTAGCTTGGATTTTATCTTGGACTAAGTTATGTACATACTTTAATAAATTGTAAATTATTTGCCTTTGATTTGGCTTAGCATATTTTGATAATAAAAATATGCTAATCCACTTTGTTTCTTGAGTTTTCAAATGCATTATGATGCTAATTGTGAAATGGTGTAAATCAATTATCAACATTATGTTAAGCCATTATAAATGGCTAAAATGAGTAATATGTGTTAAATGAGAAAAATGTGAAAATAGCCTAAAGTGTTTGGGTAATATAGGCTCATTGAAAAAGGTGACATGCATTACTAAAAATATGATGGATTGTATTGAATGAAGGCAATTATGCATAGTTATGAAAGAAAAGAATGAGTAAATGAGACAATGTGATAAGAAAATGGATTATGGAAATGTGGATTATATGTGTTTTGTCTTCTATAATATTCTATTCCTGAGTGTTGTGTTTGGCGGTATGCCTATGATTTACCTTCAGGCTTGATGCTGAGTAGCACCATTATATGATTTTCCTTCGAGCTAGACACTAAACGTCACCATTATATGATTTTCATTTGATCTAAATGTTGGGCATCGCCATTATTACCTTCAGGCTAAACACTAGGATTCAAAATAGTCCAAAATGCTATCCCTGGAACTTTTTATAATATATAGGGTCTTTTGGGCCCAATGCATGTGAATATAACAAATGATAGTTACTAAGAAAATATGTACAAGTTCTAGCATGTGCTTGCATGCCACATTGTGAATTTCAAATCAAAGGGACTTTGTACAGTTCTTTAAATTTCCTTTTGTACCAAAGTATGTACCACTAGAAAAATAGCTTAGAGCAAATTGTCCATCTAATGGGTGATAGGATAAAGGCAGAGAACTCTGTTTGACCTTATTAGGTCTACATTCTTTGGATAGTACAAGAAGTTTATCAGTTTACCACTAAACCAAAGCCACTACATATCATGTAACTGTTAATTTATTTTAATAAACACATTATGTTTTGTATACATTTGTGGATTTTATGAAATTATTATAAATTTAAAGTAAGTTTAAATAATGTAAATTTTTGTGAGACACCATCTGTACATTTAAATGAAAATAAATTTTGAGATACCATTAATTTTTGGATTAAGGAAGTAATTATTTTGAGATATGAATGGGTGAATATGTTTTGGAAGTGTGGACTTTTGGTGCAAGACATGTATGTTATCCCTAACTACAAACAAAATTTTGGCAAAATTTTTCCAGAGATTTTCATTAACAATGTTATATTAATTCTTAAATTGCTTATATTTACATTTATTTAATATATTATCTTCTAAGGAATAAATTATTTTATTAGAATTAATAAAGAATTTTCCAAGGACTTGAACAATTACATTCTTATAATTTGTATATGTATTTTATATATACGAGATATATGTATTGTATGTATATAGGGTATAAGGATATTACATTTATTTTGGTATTAGAGCCTAGATTTGAGATTCTTAAACTAGGTGGGTTTTAATAGCGAGAAAAGGAATTTCAAATTTGATTTTAATGTGCGATACATGCATATGCATTGGCACCTAAATTGGTCTTTGGTGTGGCAATGGTTATAAGTAGAGAGTGAGCTCCAAGTGAAGATAAAGTTAAGTCTATATTAAGAATATGTAAAGGAGATACTGGAAAACTTTATTAATTGAATTGATTAATTAAAAAGAAGTAGTGTTTTTGACTAAACATGATTAATTATGGAGGAAATATTTATGAGGTGATTTGTGTTGAAGATGATTGAATTGGTTTCTTTAAAGTAAAACATTATAATAACACATGAAGAGTGTTTATGATATAAGTTATTGGAAATAAAATTTGGGGGAATAGAAATAAAATTGAATTATAAGATTGTGGAATGAAATAAATATGGAGTTAAGTGACCTATACATGTATCATTGTTAATTATGATTTAAACTATTTATGTTTAAAGTCAACATCAATTGTCATAAAATTTATTAAGTTATATTGTTCAAAAACACTTATGTAGTTATCTGGAAATGAAAGAGAAAAGAAAATGAAATCAAGGAAAGATTAAAGTGGAACACAAAATAATAATATTAATGATTATTAATTGAAATATAAATTACTTGTTTATGGAGATAAAATGAGTTATGTTTAAAGTTAAAGGTGATAATGATAATAGTATTATATAGTTAAGATATGTATAAATAAGAGGTTGGAGGAAAAGAGAAAGAAAAGTGTTGTTGAATGGGAATTGAAGATAAGAAAGGCTAGTATGTAAGTTGGCAAAGATTAGATGTAAGGGAATTGAATGGTATTTGGTTGATTAATTTATGGAATTTTAGAGTGAAATTAAATTGAGTTATTGGTATGTTAAATATTATTCATCTCATTTAAGTGGATGGAATTAATAAAGACATGATGAGTATGATGGTTGCTGGAAATTTTTGTTTATGTTCCGTAATGTGATTTTGTTCAAATTTTTAGAGTAATCTAGAAACATTTAATGAACTTGAAATTTTAATTGGAAGCTTATCTATGTTATATATTTTATATGTGGAATCTCATAATTTTTAAAGATGATTTGCTATTTCGGAAAATAGAAGAACACACATTGTTAAAGCTAATCCAACAATTTAGAATTTGTAGAAGTTGGGAAATGCATTTAAAAACTATAACAAATCAACCCATAAAAATATAAAAATTTGTATTCAATATATATTTTTGGGACATATGGCTAAAATTTCAAAAATGTTTATTAAGTTTTGGTACCTAAAAAAATGAGTAAATAAGTACTGTCAAAGAAACTATTAAGGAAACATAATATATGAGTTTGGAGAACTTAATTTTTAAATATAGTAAATCAACTTAGAAAAATCTAAAATTTCAAAACTATGTCCATATATGTGTCTATTGCATATGGTTCAAAGTTTGTAATCTCTAGGTACCCCATATACGCATACCACATACACCCACACAATATGTGATATACGTATAGAAAATATGAGGATGTCACAATACATTTTAAACAAACCAAACTTTAATCTTTAACATATAGTCATCATAAGTCAGTCCGAGTAAACTTAAAACATTTAAGTTGGATTATAAATAGTAATAGATAAAACATTCCTTCATTAAGATACATATCTAACATTAGTACCCAAAAGTTTATCCAAAATATTTGTTTAATAAACAGCGAAAAATACATATGTATTTAAATCAAGAAGTACAAAAAATGAAATTTATACATGCTAGCAGTTCGTTTCTGATCTTGATGCCCACAACTATCTCTAATCACAAGCCTAGACTCGACTCGGTCTATACGAGCTCTCCGACACAACCGGATCTACCCTATCACCTGCGCGATGAACCACAATCGCACTAAGCAGAAAACTTAGTGGTACAAACTTTGATTCAATAAAGATCAATGCGATGCTCATACACAATACATATGAATATATATCAAGTCATTACATTATATCTCAGCATATTAATCATTTGCATCACATATCATAATTTACATTAAAACAAAGACAAGCATGGGCCCAAAAGAATCTAATATGCTATTCAAAGTTCAAAGTTACTGTTTTGGTCCATATTGACACCTTGTGTTTAGCCGCATAGGCAATATATATCCATGGATAATGTAATAGACCTAGTCTCTTGGACCTCAACCCGGCTAGACCCCCAGTATCTTGGTCCTCAACCCGGTTAGACTGTTACTATTTTTGAGGCTTACGACCTGGTCTTCTCACCTCAAAAACATCATATTTCACATTTATCAGTTGGGCTCGGCTTACGACCTAGTCTTTTCACCTGGCTAGCAATTCATAGGCATGCTGCCAAACCCAGAACTATGAAAATTGAATAACATACTAGGCACACAATTTATTCATTTATCTCATTATTAAATACTTTTATAATTCATTTCTCATTTCATTTCTCATAATCAAATTAGGCACATTGCCTTATTATATCATATCACATTATTCCACATTTCTTTTCATATCCAACACATTACTCAATTGCATTGATATATCACTATAATTCACATTATGCATATCGTAATATATAACTCATTCATCAACAATATATCAATTAACTTAACACATTTCACCATTAATTGTGTTAAGTTCCAATGTCATGTAAATGTATGCAATCATTCAAAGTTTGTACTTACATCTTAAAGCAACAATACCACTCTATCAACTTCCTCTACCAAGATGTCCCTCAAACCTTGGCTAGGGAAAGTCAATTCTCTTCAAAACCTAATCCAAAGGTGATTATACAAACTCACTTAGAGATACACATAAGAGAATAAGGAAAAGAACTATTTAGGGCAAACTATACACTTGACACCCTCAATAACACGGGCGTGTCCCTGATATGCCCTAAACCCATAACACAGAAGCTTTGACACGCTCAGTGACATGGGTGTGTCACTGCACATGTCAATTCTCCAACAACACAGTAGTTATGACACGCTAAGTGACATGGCCGTGTCACTGGCCGTGTCAATGCTTCTACAACAAAGAAGCTGTGACACGCTCAGTTATATGGGCATGTCACTACTCGTGTCAACAACCTAGAAAATAGAACCAACGACACATCCAAAGACATGGCCATGTTAATGGGCGTGTCAGGCCAAAAACCCTGAAATCGACACCAATAAGGCCACATCCAACAAACACCTTCTTAAAACCCTTTTCCACTCCAAACAACCTTAACCAAAACCATCAACAACCCATACTTGAGTAAACCTTAAAACAACTCAATTGCAAACATCAAAACACAATATCAACCATATCTCACAACTCAAACTCACAACACCCACAACTCTTGTCTCTTTCACCAAAATTAACCCTTCTCTCTTCAATCTAAAACCAAAAATCAAAGTTACCAAGACAAAACACTTCAAACACACCAAAAACACATCTACAACAACCATTCCAACAAACCCATAAACACAACTCAAAAGAAAACAAAGAAACAAGTTGGAAACTTACCAAAAGTGAAGAAAATCCTTAAAACTCCAACTTGATCTCTTGAAAACCTTCAATCTCTTGAGTTTGGAAGCAACAAAATCTCTTTTCCTTTGGTGGATAATGGTGGCTGAGTCACTATAAAAGAAAGAAGAAGATGAAGAGGAAAGAAGAAGAAGAAAGAAAGAAAGTCAACCTCTTTAAAACAACCACTTCCCTCAAAATCCTCTCCACCAAGTATTATACTAATATAATAATCAACTCACTTACATCATCTTCCACTAACTCTTATTAATTCCATTTAAATAACTAAAATACCTTTTGACCAAAATAAACCCATTGACTTGTATATATATTGTATATATCCTCATTTGTACAACATATACACATCTCCTCTTATTCCCTTTTTCCTTTCTTAATTAAACATACACTTAAAATCATATAATCTAATTCAACAATTAATATATCAAAAAATTTAGGGTACTATATGGGATATTACAATTCTCCCCCTCTAAAAATAAATTTAGTCCTTGAAATTACCTGTTCTCAAATCTAAAATGACTGAGGATATTGATCTCGCATCAATTGCTCATTCTCCCAAGTTGCCTCCTCCTTAGCATGATTATTCCAAAGAACATTCACAAGTGGCACTTTCTTATTTCTCTACTCTTTCACTTCATGTGACAAAATAGCCACTGGTTCTTCCTCAAAAGTCAGATTCGGACTCACCTCGATGGATTCCACTGACAAAACGTGAGATGGGTCTGATCTGTACCTCCGTAGCAGGGAAACATGGAAGACATTGTGAATTCTATCCAACTTAGGCGGCAAAGCAAGTCAATAAGCCACTGATCCAACTCTTTCCAGTACCTCATAAGGTCCAATAAAATGAGGACTCAACTTTCCTTTGCGGCCAAATCTCAAAATTCTCTTCCAAGGAGACACTTTCAAAAATACTTTATCTCCAATACTGAACTCTATGTCTCTCCTCTTCAAATCTAAATAGGATTTTTGTCTATCTGAGGTTGCTTTCAACCGATCCTGAATTATCTTCACTTTCTCTTCCGTTTCTTTAATCAAATTAGGACCAACCAACTTATCTTCTCCAACCTCGTTCCAACATAGAGGCGTTCTGCATCTTCTATCATACAATGCCTCATAAGGTGCCATTCTAATACTGGATTGATGAATCTTATTATAAGCAAACTCAATCAATGGCAAGAATCTGTCCCAACTCCCAGTGAAATCAATGACGCAACTTCTCAACATGTCCTCAAAAATCTGAATCACTCTCTGACTACCCATCTGTATGAGGATGAAAAGCAGTGCTAAAATGCAACCAAGATCCCAAAGCACCATGCAAACTCTTCCAAAACCTCAAAGTAAACTGAGGATCTCAATTAGACACTAAAGAAATTGGGACACCATGTAATCTCACTATCTCACTAATATACAACTCAGCTAACTTCTTAAGAGAATAGTCTATCCGAACTGGAAGGAAATGAGCTATCTTCGTCAATCGATCAACAATCACCCAAATGGCATTATGCATCTTCTGAGTCAAAGGTAAACCAGTCATAAAATCCATCGTTACTCGCTCCCATTTCCATTTAGGCACCGATAAAGGTTGGAGCAATCCCGAAGGAACTTGGTGCTCGGCCTTCACTCTCTGACAAGTGAGACATTTGAATACAAACTCCGCTATGTCCCTCTTCATACCTGACCACCAATAATGTTGCTTCAAAACATGATACATCTTAGTATTCCCAGGGTGCATAGCAAAAACCGACTGATGTGCTTCCTCCAAAATAGTCTTTTTCAAACTTACATCATTAGGAACACACAATCTATCTTTATACCAAAGGCCGCCATCACTCCTCACATGGAAATCTCAGCTCTCTCCCTTCTGACAATCCGATACAACTTTTTGAATTCTTTCATATACCAACTGAGCCTCTCTAATATGATCCAACAAGATTGGCCTCAACTGCAACTAAGCCAAGAAAGCACCATCACTACAAGGCTCGAAGCTAGCATGCAATGCTCTCAACTCAACAAGCAACAAGAGCAAATAAGTAGTCAAACCAGCCAAAGACTTCCAACTCAAAGCATTGGCAACTACATTTGCCTTACCAGGATGATAATCAATCAAACAGTAGTAGTTTTTAATCAACTCTAACCACCATCTTTGCCGAAGATTCAGCTCTCTCTAAACCCAGGTATTTCAAACTCTTGTGATCCGTATAAATAAAACACTTCTCCCCATACAAGTAATGTCGCCAAATCTTCAAAGTAAAAACTATGGCTGCCAATTCCAAATCATGCGTCAGATAATTCAACCCATGCGGCTTCAACTACTGAGAAGCATAAGCTATGGCTCTACCCTCTTACATCAAAACACAACCTAAACCACTATGTGAAGCATCACTGTAAACCACATATGGTTTATCTTCCATAGGCAAGGTAAGAACAGGAGCTTGAGTCAACATCTCCTTCAACTGCTCAAAGCTTGCTTGACACTGATCTGTCCACATGAATCTAACTCCCTTCCGAAGTAATCTGGTGAGTGGAGTAGCTATCAAAGAAAAACCATTTATAAACCATCGATAATAGCCTGCCAAGCCCAGAAAACTTCTAACTTCAGTCACTGATTTCGGTGGACTCCAAATCAAAATAGCTTCAACTTTACTCGGATCAATTGTTATACCATCTGCTGAAACCACATGACTAAGAAAAGTTACTTGATCAAGCCAAAACTCACACTTAGACAGCTTAGCATACAACTGCTTCTCTCTTAAAGTCTGCAATACAATCCGCAAATGCTCGTCATGCTCCTCCTTATTATGCGAATACACCAAAATGTCATCCATAAAGACCACCATAAACTGATCTAAATAGGGTCTAAACACCCTGTTCATCAAATCCATGAAAGTTGCTGGTGTATTCGTCAACCCAAAAGGCATCACCAAAAATTCATAATGCCCATACCTTGTGAAGAAAGCTGTCTTGGGAACATCTTCCTCTCTAATTCTCAACTGATGGTACCCTGATCTCAGATCAATCTTGGAGAAAACTGCTGCTCCTTTCAATTGATCAAAGAGATCATCAATCCGAGGTAAAGGATACTTGTTCTTGATGGTCACCTTATTCAACTTCCTATAATCAATGCACAATCTTAAGGTACCATCCTTCTTCTTCACAAACAAAACAGGAGCTCCCCAAGGAGAAACACTTAGGCGAACAAACCCTTTATCCAACAACTCCTGCAACTTCACCTTCAACTCTCTCAACTCAGCAGGTGCAATTTGATAGGGAGTAATAGAGATGGGAGTGGTACCAGGCAACAAATCGATACCAAACTCAACCTCTCTCTCAGGGGGTAACCTGGCAACTCCTTAGGAAAAACATCTAGAAAATCAGCTACTGTGGGTATACTATCAAGTTGAGAACCCACTACTCTAGTATCTACAACATGAGCAAGATAAGCCTCACATCCTTTTTGAATCAACCTCCTAGCTGCAACAGCTAAAATAAACATAGATGTAAGTTGTCTCTGCTCGCTAGATACCATCACACTTCTATCATCACATGTTCTAAGGGTAACACACTTCTTCTGACAATCTACTACAGCTCCATGCTTAGACAACCAATCCATGACTAAGATCAAATCATACTCCTTAAAAGGCATTTCAATCAAATCACCAAGAAACTCCTCATCCTGAACAACAACTGGACTATCTCGGTGCACCTTACTCACCAGCACACTATGCCCTAAAGGATTTGCCACCAAGACATCAAATCCTAGGGACTCAGAATGCAATTCAGACACAGGCAAGATGGATGCACTTATATATGAATGCGTAGATCCTGGATCAATTAGAGCAAGAACTGAAATGCCAAATAAAGAAAATGTACCCACAATGACAGCTGAAGCATTCGGCTACCTCTGCATCACATACACTCACTGAAATGGCCCAGCCTCATCTGGTCTACTGCGTTCGGATGTAGAGCCTCCTCTCTGACTAAACCTAGGTCTACCACTTCTACTGAAACCTCTGCCACTATGACCTCCTCTAACACTAGGTCGAGAGATTGCAGAATCTGCCTGTCTATCCTTCTGTAGCTCAGGACAATCTCTGATGAAATGGTTAGGCAACCCGCATCTAAAACATGCAGCTGGTCCACCAATCTTCCAGCAAACACCCCCATGTATCCTAACACAATGGACACATGTAGGCAGAGTAGATCTCTGGGCCTCTAGGGTCGGTGCACTAGCCACAGAAATTATAGGTCTCGATCTCTGCCTGTGATGTGGTACTGACCTAACATGCTACCTTTGGCCCTTACTGAACCTCTGAAAATGACCTCCTTGGCTTATCTTTGCAGATGAAGACCCTGCCTCAAACTGGGGTCTCCTAACTCTGGTCTCCTCCTCAGTAGTAGTTGCTGTAATACCCTGTGCTCTCTCAACACTCCTGGCTGCTGCAACTAGCTAGGAAAGATCCTGATACCGGGAACCAGCAACAATACACATAATAGAGGGCCTCAACCCTCCTTAAACCTCCTGCACCGGTCTATCTCATCTAAAATAATCCCACCGGCATAATGACTCAACCGGATGAACTCCACCTCATACTTTGTCACTGTCTAGTTATCCTGCCTCAGATTCAGAAACTCCATCTTCTTAGCATCCTTATTCTCCCTCGGAGTATACTTCTGCTCAAACTCTCGCAGAAAATTAGCATAAGACAAGGTCGGTGGATCATCCATGGCATGTGGAACCGTCTTCCACCAATCATAAGCATCTCTCTGCAGAAGTGATCTAGTATAATAAAATTTCTCTTCAGGAGTAGCTTGCAACTGGATAAATACCCTCTGAATTTTATCCAACCACTACTCAGCTACTGCAGGATCTGTAGTACCAAAGAAGTCCTCAGCCCCAAACTTCCTCAATTTATCATACTGCCTCACCAGTACTTGTGACTGCAGTTGCAGTGGTTGCTGTTGCACTGGAGCCTACCTCAACAATTCTACCATATGCCGTAACCAAACCGATGGAATCTCATCAGCAGCTGGTCTCTCTGGCACAGAAGTAGGTGTCTCACCAGCTATCTCAACCCTAGCTCCATCTCTACTCTCAAAAGGAGCTACACTCTCAGCACTACCTTCCATAGACTGACGTGACTGAGATGCCATCACTACCTATATCTGCAAACACAGCAGAATATACCTCATCAAAGATCAAAAACTGCTAGTGCCAATGCATGTATCTTATTTAAAAATCATATTTTAAAAATTAAAATTTTCTTTTTCTTACAATTCACCTAGGTTGAGAACCTCAAACCTAGGCTCTGATACCAAAATAGTTGTAACACCCCCGTACTCCATATACGCACACCACATACACCCACACAACATGTGATATACATATAGAGGATATAAGGATGTCACAGTACATTTTAAACAACCCAAACTTTAATCTTTAACATATAGTCATCATAAGTCAGTCCGAGTAAACTCAAAACATTTAAGTTGGATTATAAATAGTAATAGATAAAATATTCCTTCTTTAATATACATATATAACATTAGTACCTAAAAGTTTATCCAAAATATTTGTTTAATAAGCAGCGAAAATACATATGTATATATATCTAAATCAATAAGTACAAAATATAAAATTTATACATACTGGCAGTTCGTTTCTGATCTTGATACCCACAACTATCTCTAATCACAAGCCTAGACTCGACTCTGTCTAGATAAGCTCTCCGACACAACCGAATCTACCCGGTCATCTGTGCGATGAACCACAATCGCGCTAAGCAGAAAGCTTAGTGGTACAAACTTTGATTCAATAAAGATCAATGCGATGCTCATATACAATACATATGAATATATGTCAAGTCATTACATTATAGTTCAACAGATTAATCATTTGCATCAAATTTCATAATTTACATTAAAACAAAGACAAGCATGGGTCCAAAAGAATCTAATATGCTATTCAAAATTCAGAGTTACTGCTTTGGTCCATATTGACACCTTGTGTCTTGCCCCGTAGGCAATATATATCCATTGATAATGTAATAGACCCAGTCTCTTAGACCTCAACCCAGCTAGACCCTTGGGCCCCAGTATCTTGGTCCTTAACCCGGCTAGATTGTTACTATTTTTGAGGCTTATGACCCGGTCTTTTCACCTCAAAAATATCATATTTCACATTTATCAGCTGGGCTCAGCTTACGACTGGTCTTTTCACCTGCCCAACAATTCATAGGCATGTCACCAAACCCAGAACTCTGAAAATTGAATAACATACTAGGCACACAACTTATTCATTTATCTCATTATTAAATACTTTTATAATTCATTTCTCATTTCATTTCTCATAATCAAATTAGGCACATTGCCTTATTATCCTATCACATTATTCCACATTTCTTTTCATATCCAACACATTACTCAATTGCATTGATATATCAACATAATTCACATTATGCATATCGTAATATATAACTCATTCATCAACAATATATCAATTAACTTAACACATTTCTCCACTAAATGTGTCAAGTCCCAATGTCATGTAAATGTATGCAATCATTCGAAGTTTGTACTTACCTCTTAAAGCAATAATACCACTCTATCAACTTCCTCTACCAAGATGTCCCTCAAACTTTGGCTAGGGCAACTCAATTCTCTTCAAAACCTAATCCAAAGGTGATTATATAACTCACTTAGAGATACACATAAGAGAATAAGGAAGAGAACTATCTAGGGAAAACTATACACTTGACATGCTCAACAACACGGGCGTGTCCCTAATCGTGCCCTAAACCCACAACACAGAAGCTTTGACACGCACAGTGACATGGGTGTGTCACTGCACGTGTCAATTCTCCAACAACATAGTAGCTATGACACGCTCAGTGATTTGGGCGTGTCACCGGCCGTGTCAATGCTACTACAACACAGACGTTGTGACATGCTCAATGACATGGGCGTGTCACTGCTCGTGTCAGCAACCCAGAAAATAGAATCGACGACACAACCAAAGACATGGCCATGTTAATGGGCGTGTAAGGCTAAAAACTCTAAAATCAACACCAACAAGGTCACATCCAACAAACACCTTCTTAAAACCCTTTTCCACTCCAAACAACCTTAACCAAAACCATCAACAACCCATATAATACTTGAGTAAACCTTAAAACAAATCAATTACAAACATCAAAACACAATATCAACCATATCTCACAACTCAAACTCACAACACCCACAACTCTTGTCTCTTTCACCAAACTTAACCCTTTTCTCTTCAATCCAAACCCAAAAATCAAAGTTACCAAGACGAAACACTTCAAACACACCAAAAACACATCTACAACAACCATTCCAACAAATCCATAAACACAACTCAAAAGAAAACAAAGAAACAAGTTGGAAACTTACCAAAAGTGAAGAAAATCCTTAAAACTCCAACTTGATCTCTTGAAAACCTTCAATCTCTTGAGTTTGGAAGCAACAAAATCTCTTTTCCTTTAGTGGATAATGGTGGCCGACTCACTAGAAAAGAAAGAAGAAGATGAAGAGGAAAGAAGAAGAAGAAAGAAAGAAAGTCAACCTCTTTAAAACAACCACTTCCCTCAAAATCCTCTCCACCAAGTATTATACTAATATAATAATCAACTCACTTACATCATCTGCCACTAACTCTTATTAATTCCATTTAAATAACTAAAATATCTTTTGTCCAAAATAAACCCATTGACTTGTATATATATTGTATATATCCTCGTATATACAACATATACACATCTCCTCTTATTCTCTTTTTCCTTTCTTAATTAAACATATACTTAAAATCATATAATCCAATTCAACAATTAATATATCCAAAAATTTAGGATACTATATGGGATATTACACTAGTGAAGATATAATGAAGAATGAAAAGTTAAAAATTCAGTTGGTTATGAAAGTAGGAAGTTGAGCGGATTCGTGAAATTGAGGAACACATTAAATTTTATGTATTCAGTGAATGAAGAAAATTATGAAAATTTACATATGGAGTTTTAATAAATTAGAACTAAGGGTTCAATATTAAAATAAATGGAAGAATTAGTTTATGGTAACAATTTTTGTATATTATGGAAGTATATAAAGGATTTATTAAAGTGGCTAATATTATTGGTTAAATTAAGATTTATTAGGAGTAAATCCAAATTAAATGATATTCCTTATCATAAAAAATTATCCATATTGAGTATTTCCTGAGTTATGAATGAATATAAGCAATTAAAATGTGAATATGTATAAATGGTTTATTATGTTAAATGACGAATGGAAGGGCAACAAAATGAAAATTGGGGTTTAAATTTAATTGTAATTGGGAGAGTTAGATATTAACTATGTGGAACAATATGTAATTATAGTATTGAGTTGATGAATTATTTGGACAGGGTTTGAGTTTATATACAAATGCTTGGTCATATATGGGGTAATAAATATATAAATCATTTGTATATATATGGATGGATGGAAGTTCAAAGATTGATTAAATTGTGGGTGTTTGAGAGGGAAATGATAAGAAATGTAGTGAAATTAATTAAATATATGAGAAGTATGATATATATAGGTTGTGTTAACAAATAAGATGAAAATAGTGATGGTTGAATTTACATGGGAATGGAATATTATTTTAAAGTGGATGTGTAATATGGATAGAATGTGATTTGAATTGTACAATGAAAAGGATTTAGTGATGTTCCTTGATAATTTATCTATAAAATGATTAAAGTATGTAAGTTCATGAGTTTGTAAAAAGAATTAAAAAATAAGCATGAGTAAGAAAGATTAATATGCGATTAAATAAAATTTAATTTAAGTATATATTGATATAAATTTGTTGATTTTTTTATGGAAGATCAAGCTTGAAATTAATTGAATTTATAGATTGTTAGATGGTATTTATTAAATTTCAATGGAAGAAATCGGTATAGACATGTTGAGTGAATCATAAGACTACTTGTAGCTCCTAAAAGATGGTATCAAAGGTTGAAATGGGAATAAATTATTAAGGAATATAATTGGAAGATAGAAAAAATATAGAGAAAATGGTAATATATGACTTTGTATAATTGATTGAGCATGTAATTAAAGAAGAAAATAAAGAGGAGAAAAGTAAAAATGATTTAATGATGGAAGCTAGATATTGAAAATTATATATATACATGCATACTATATACCTATGGTATATTTAGTAGCAACATAGTGTGGAAACTTAAGTTAATTGATAAACTACATATCAAAATATTTGAAAATCTAAAATAATCAATTGTGTGAGTATGGAAGTGTGAGAAAGCTAAATCTTGATGATGATAAATGATTAAAGAAGAAACTAGATGGTATGTTTAAAGAAGGTAATTAAGCTATAATAGCTTAACTGAAAATGTATATTTAAGATTTATTGGTTGATAATTGGGGTTATCATTATTTGGTAACATTTGAGTATTGATTTATGATAGTAAAATGGAAATAATTAAATAGAGATCTAAATTTCGAGGTAATTTTGATGAATTAGTACTCAATGTTAAAGATGTAATTGAATATATATATTTTAAAAATTTTAAAATAATAAAATTATTTGGGTCATAGAGAAAAATTTATATAGTTAATCGAAACAAAGAGATTAGAAATTTATAGATGATTTTTCTAATATTAATGAATTAGAAAATTTCGAGTGAGGAAGATAGTAAATTCTTTTAGTATGATATAATTGTTTATGTATAAGACACTTATTTTATTTAGAATGGATTATACATTTTTACAATGATGCTATTGGAGTTAAGAATTTTGAGTGTTAATATAAGGATTGCATAGATGATATTATAATGATATAATTGTAACTTAATTTAGTATTGTTTAATTGTGCAAAAGAAGTAAAAATAAAGGAATTGAAATTTCAAAGGATGATTAAAGATAACCATAAAGGAGGAGAGTAGGTTTTATTTGGTTAAAGACGATGATAAGTTGGGACAATAGTTGGATGATTAGTTAGGCAAGAAGTGAAGATCGATATTTAATTATAGTGGAGTTTGATTACTATAGTAAGTAATTTCAAGGACAAAATTATTTAAGGGAGAGAGAGTTGTAACATCTATATTTTTATTAAAAGAAAATTAAATTAATAATTTAGAAGGTTAATTAAAGTGTTGGAAGTGAGAAAATGTCAAATATATACAACATATAAAGTCAAATGGTAAATGGTAAAGTCAAAAGGTGAATAGTTAAAGGGTTAAAAAGTTAAAAAATTATAATAACAAAATAAAATGATTTTTAGATAGTGAGAGATAGTAGAAAAGTTGGATATTTGTTAAATATTAAATTAAATTAATTATGACTGAAGAAAGAAATTTGGAGTTTTAAAATAAATCAATAAATAAATATAATATAAAATAATATAAATATTTTGATAGAAAATAAGAATATAAAAATAAAAAAAAAATTACATATTCTTTTTCTTCGTCATATCTATGTCGTCCACCATGGATGCAAAGAAGGAGCTTTTGCTTCCTTAATTAGATAAAGATTTTATCAATTTTCAAGAAGCAATGGGTGATTTTGGAGGATTTGCAAGTGAAAGGTAATGCTTTGTCCAAATTTAAAATGCTTTATGGAATCTTAAGATTATATGAAATATGAAATTTTGAAAGAGCCTGAGATAATTGTTCAAATGGGTATGGATGATGTTAGTTTGGTGTAGAAACTAGAATTTTATGGTTAAATGGTTGAAATCATTAGATTTGGTAGAAGTTTGAGAGAGGTAGAGAAGAACATATGGTTTCCAATGGACTTTTATAAAGAATTGGTTTAAATTGAATTGAATTGTTTAAAATGTGTTAGAATATGGTTTTAAAGATATTTTTGAACAATTATGTTTTGGGAGTGGTTGGAATAATTTCCAAAATTAAAGAAGATTAGGGTTTTGGAAGAACATTGTTATAGAATGGATATTAATAGAATTAAATTGTTTAAAACAAGTTATAATATGATTATAATGGTGGAAATAAAATTTAAAATGCAATTTGGATTCGGTTGGAATGGTTTTCTAAAATTAAAGAGATTTAGGAGAAAAATGTGAAAGTTTGAGAGAATAAGGCGAAATTGATGTATATATGCCTATGATTTACCTTCAAATTAGACATTGGGAGGCACCATTATATGATTTCCCTTCAGGCTAGACACTAAGCGTCACCATTATATGGTTTACATTGTATAATTTGCCTTCGGGCTAGATGCTGAGCGTCAACATTGTATAATTTGCCTTCAGGCTAGACACTAGGTGGCACCATTATATGATTTGCCTTCGGGCTAGATGCTGAGCGTCAACATTGTATAATTTGCCTTCGGGCTAGACGCTGAGCATCACTATTATTGCCTTCAGGCTAGACAGTAAGAGTCAAAATAGTCCAAAATATTATTTCTAAAACTTGAATATTATATAGGGTCTTTTGGGCCTAATGTATGTGAATGTAACATATGGTGGTTTCTACAAAATTATGTACAAGTTCTAGCATGTGCTTGCATGCCACACTGTGAATTTTGAACCAAAGGGACTTTCCATTGTTCTTTAAATTTCTTTTTATATCAATAGCTTAGTATAAATTGTCGATCACACTGGTGACAGGATAAAAGGGAAGAACTTTGTTTTACCTAACTAGTTCTGGAGTCTTTGGATAGTACAAGAAGTTTATTAGTTCACCACAAGAATAAAGGTCGGCCACTGCATAGCATGTAGCTATTAATTTGTTTTAATAAACATATTATGATTTATATACATTATGGATTTTATGAAATTGTTATAAATTTAAAGTAAGTTTGAGTAATGTAAATTTTTGTGAGACACCATCTATACATTTAAATGAACATGTGATACCATTGATTTTTTTTATTATGGCAGAAAATTTTTGGAGATATGAATGGGTGAATATGTTTTGGGAGTGTGGACTTTTAGTGCAGGATGTGTATGTTTGTTTTGTTAGGGGTACTCAAATTACAGACAAAACTCTGGCAAAATTTTTCCAGAGATTTTCATTAACAAATGTTATATTAATTCTTAAATTGCTTATACTTATATTTATTTATTTAATACATATTTTCCATGGCCTTGAACAATGACATTCTTATAATCTGTATACCTATTTTACATATACGGGGTGCATGTATTATACATAAATAGGGTGTAAGGGTGTTACAATCTTATTACTACAGAGAGTGGTAGAGTGCTTGTTATAGGCTCACCATGAGGAGTGTGATCAAAGGGAGAACTTATTCCATATAAGATGCTTAGTAGAGGTTAGAGTTTATGATGTGATTATTAATGGAGGGAGTCTTACAAGTACCACCTTAGTACAGAAGCTTGGTCTTCCAACTATCAAGCATCCACAACCTTACATATTGAAGTGGCTCAATAATTGTGGAGAAATTAGAGTGACTAGGCAAGTGCTTATGGCTTTCAAAATAGGCAAGCACTGGTATGAGATATTATTAGATGTAGTGTCTATGTAAGCATGACATTTGTTGTTGGTTAGGTCATGGAAATACGATAGGAGGCTAATGCATAATGGTTTCACCAACCATTACACATATGAGATGGACAGAAAGAAAATTACCTTTGTGCCATTATGGCCTAAGGAAGTATATGAGGGGGAGGTACAAAGGAAATTGAGAGAAAAAGAAAGCCAATATGAGAGAGAAGAAAGTAAGCAAGAGGGAGAGAATGTAAAGGAAAGGAGTGAAAAGAAAGAAGAGGATAAAAAGAATAAGAATGAGAAAGGAGAGAGCTCAAGAAAAGAGTGGAAGGAAAAGAGAAAAGAAATAAGCAAGGGATAAATGAAACGTAGATTTTATACAAAAGAAAGAGAGCCAAAAAATAATTTTTAATCTAAAAGATCTCTCATTGTGCTTTGGAATAAGGATTATTTTTTAAATATATCTAACATTGATTCTTTGCCTAGTACTATGATTTCTTTGTGACAAGAGTTTAAGGATGTATTTCCTAAAGAAATGCCATAAGGACTTCCACCTTTGAGAGGCATAGAGCTAATCCCAAATAGACCATCTTATAGGAGTAATCCAGAAGAGGCTAAGGAGCTACAAAGACAAGTGGAGGAGTTGTTGGAAAAGGGACATGTTTGAGAGAGTTTGAGTCCATATGTTTTACCTATACTGCTTGTACCAAAGAAAGATGGGACTTGGAGGATGTGTGTAGACTATAGAGCCATAAATAAAAATCATTGTAAAGTATAGACATCCTATCCATAGACTTGATGATATCCTTGATGAATTGAGTGGTGCATGCATTTTTACTAAAATTGATCTTCAAAGTGGATACCACCAAATTAGGATACAACATGGGGATGAATGGAAAACATCATTTAAAACTAAGTATAGGTTATATGAATGGTTGGTCATGCCATTTGGATTAACTAATGCACCAAGTACCTTCATGAGACTTATAAACCATGTTTTGTGTGACTTTCTTGGAAAGTTTTTTGTTTTTTATTTTGATGACATTCTAATTTATAGCAAAACCATGGAAGAGCATATTGAGCATATTAAGGTCATCTTAAGAGTTCTTAGGGAAGAGAAACTATATGGCAATGCTAAGATGTGCACTTTTTGTAGTGATCAACTTTTCTTCTTGGGGTTTATTGTGAGTAAAAATGAACTTCTTGTTGATGAGGAGAAGATTAAAGCTATTAAAGAATGGGCTAGGCCACTTTAATTAGTGAAGTCAGAAGTTTCCATAGACTACCTAGTTTCTATAAGAGATTTGTTAAGGACTTTAGCACTATTGTTATTCTTTTGACTAGTATAGTTAGGAAAGATGTAGGTGTTCAATGGACTGAAATTCAGGAGGACTCATTTATCTTGCTTAAAGATAAATTGTGTTCTGCTCTTGTTTTATGTTTTCCTAGCTTTAATAAAACTTTTGAGATTGCATGTGATGCCTATGGAATAGATCTTGTGCTATTTTTATTGTAGGAAAAGCGACCAGTTGCATATTTCAGTGAGAAGTTAAATGGAGCATAACTTAACTATTCTACCTATGAAAAGAAGCTGTATGCCTTGGTGAGGGCATTGGATGTGTGGCAACATTTACTACCTAAGGAGTTTGTGATCCATATTGACCATCAGTCGCTCAAGCATCTAAAGGGGTAAGGAAAGTTGAACAAAAGGCATGCTCGAAGAGTTGAGTTTATTGAAATTTTCCCATATGTGGTCAAATACAAGCAAGGTTAGGAGATTGTGGTAGCATATGCTTTATCTAAAAAGGTATATTCTAATCTCTACCATGACTTTGAAATTCATAGGATTTGAACATATCAAGGATTTATATGCTAAAGAATATGATTTTCTAATGTCTATGATGCATGTGAAAAGGTTGCAATTTAAGAATATTATAGACATAACGGATCTTGTTAGACAAATGATCTTAATTTTGATCCTTGACAACTCAAATGGATGATCTATTTTAACTTGTGTTTGAGAAAGCTTGTTGCAGGATTAGGTTGCTTCAATTAAAGGTGAACAGAACAAGTATAGCGGTCGCACCTCAACTGAATACGACCGCTCCATGCAATTACAGAATGAAACCTTGTCACAGTAGGTTTCGCGGTCAGAAGTTCGACCATAGTCGCGACCGCTCCTACATAATAGCGACCGTCCTAATATTTGCCCGACCGCTACTCAAGGAACTTAAATCATTACAATCACAGTAAGGTTCGCGGTAACAAGAACGGTGAATGATTCGACCTCGCTTACCACTTTAGCGACCGCCCCATTCAGAGTCGCGACCGCCCAACAATTCAAGAAGAAATTGCTCAAAGAGACAGTAGTGTTCGCGTCCTCAGGTGCGTCCAGAAGTTCGACGCGAGAATGTGAGTTCGACCGCGAAAACCTACCAAGGGCGACCGCGAAGATTCAAATTATGGCGGACATCTCTTTTGCTCTGTCAGAAAGTGACACGTGACATGACCGTTGTAAACCCACTTCAATATTCAAAAAGGGCGACCGCACCTATGCTTTGCGCGATCGTCCCGACAAACACAGCATGGGCAAGAAACGGTCCGACAAAAACATCATGGGCAAGATTCCAGCTGTAGAGCACTAAAATTCGACCGTTGAAGTTTTTTCAAAAGTAGCGACCGTCCCTGGTTAAAAGGACGACCGCGTGAAGCATGAGCGCGACCATCCTTGTATGAAGGGCGACCGCTAAGTGCTTCGGACAGTTTAAGTAAAGAAGGTCTAATCTGCCAAGACTTTATTCTAAACAGCAATAACGGCTAGTAAGACCACATTGGCTATAAATACAATGTTTCCATGAGAAAACAAAAAAAATAACATTATTAAGAAAAGATTTTCATAGCCAAGCAACAAATTTCCTTTTGCTTAAACTTGTATTTGAATTGTTATGAATGTTAGGTGTTAGCATTGAAAACACCATTGTATAAGTTTGAGTGTAAGCTTGGGAAACACTTAGGTTGAGAGAGTGAGCCTTGTAAAACTCTTGTTTGGGTTGTAAGTGTGAGCCTAAGAAAAACACTTGTAAAGTTGGAAGTGAGCTTGTGAAAACTTCAAAGACTAGTGGAACCTTAACAAGTTGTTAAGGAAGTGGATGTAGGATTGAAGTAAATCCGAACCACTATAAATCTTGTGTGTTCTTACCTTCCTCCATTACTCAACCAACTCTCTATTCCGCATTTCTTGTTTGTTGAGTTTTTTAAATTGTCATTATTTCTTGACGAAACCAATTCACCCCCCCCCCTCTTGGTTGCCATCTTGGGACAACAATTGGTATCAGAGCCCTGAGATTTCTTAAACTTAATTGTGAAATCTGATCCACAATGGCAACTTCTTCTTCATCAAGCTCTCATGGAAATCTTAACTCTATTCTTAGACCCTACTTTGATGGAACGGATTACTCATACTGGAAACACAAAATGTATTTGTTTCTAGACAGTGAAGGGATTGAACTATGGGATTTCGTGGAAAATGAGTGGAAATCTCCTACTCATGAGGTTGACGATATTCAAGTTCCACTTCCCAAAGCTCAATGGTCAACTAGCAATATCAGAGATCGATTCAAGAACAATAGAGCTGCTTCCATCTTGATGAACTCCATTTCAAGAGAAGAAGGTGGAAGAGTTCAACATTTAACTTGTGCACATTGTATTTGGAAAACACTTGAAAACTACCATGAAGGTACAACTCAAGTAAGATTTACCAAGAAACAAATGCATGTTCATGAGTATGAGCTATTCAAGATGAAACCAAATGAAAATGTCACCGACATGACAAATCGCTTGCTTGCTATTGTCAATGAACTGAAGAAGTATGGCAAGGTATATGATCAAGGTGATGTAAACAGTAAAATCTTGAGAGCCCTAAGAGCTAGAAAGAACTTTGAATCCAAAGTATCATCCATAGAAGAAGCTCATGATCTCAGCACATTAAGAACCGACGAGCTAGTTGGTAAATTACTCACTTTTGAGCTGCACAGTGAAAAAGAAGAAGATCAAGGTGAGAAAGAAAAGAGAAAACCAATTGCACTCAAAGCAATCAAAGAAGTTGAGAGCTCAAGCAATGAAGGTACTGATGATGAAGATGAAATGGCAATGTTCTCAAAAAGAATGAATGAATGGAAAAGGAAGAAAAGACTACAAGCAAACAAAGGTACACCTCCTAAATTCTCCTTCAAAGATAAAGAAAAGAAAAATGAGGTAAAGTGCTATGAATGTGGAAAAACTGGTCACATCAAGTCGGATTGCTACAAATTAAAGAACAAAAGGAAATGGGATAAAGAAAAGAAAAAGTCTCTCAAAGCCACATGGGATGACTCTTCCTCAAGTGAAGAAGAAGAAGAGGAAGGAATTGCAAATCTTTGTCTCATGGCTATTGAAGATGACTCCAATGAGGTAAGTACTCAATCCTTTGATCTTGTAGCACATGATGATAAAAATGATATAGATGATAGTGACTTGATTGAGCACATGAATTCTAAAATAGAAAAATATTTCTCTAAAATGATGCTCTATAAAGAGAAAAACTCTAAGTTAGAAAAGGATTTTATATGCTTAAAGAACTCTACCTTAGAATTGAAAACCTCAAATGAACACTTACTGAATACAATAGGAGAATTAAATAAAAGCTCACATGACTTAGAAAAAGTGATTAAAGAGAATGAGACATTGAAGCATGAACTAAAAGAACTAAAAGAATCAATTTCCAGATTTCATAAAGGAAAGGAAGCATTGAACACATTAATTAATAATCAAAGATCACCTTCCTTGAAATATGGATTAGGATTCAATGGCTCAACCAACATTGCACCTAGTAAACCAACTTTTGTGAAAGCATCTACAACTAAAATTTCTGATGTTCATATCAAAGATGCTTGCACCAAGTCTAAAAGAACTTCTTACGGTTCACTAGGAGATAAAGCCAAAAACAATTATGCATTGTTGTTTACTAAACTTGTACAAAAGAAATCACATACTTGTAGTTGTATGTATAATGCAAAAAGAAAAATGCAGAAGCATAGGATACCATGGCAATGCACATATTGCATGAAATTTGGTCACAAAAATTTCTATTGTTATATAAGAAAAGCTCATCTAAATTTAGAAGGCACTCTTTCTACTAACCATCAAGGACCCAACTATATATGGGTACCTAAAAAAGGATGATCACAATTGGCTTGCAGGTATGCCTAAAATCTACTACCAATGAAAGCACATGGCTTGTGGATAGTGGATGCTCAAGGCATATGACTGGAAATGCAAAGCTCTTTACAAGTATTACCTATAAACATGGAGGTAACGTAACTTTTGGAAACAATGCTAAAGGTAAAATTCTTGGTGTTGGCTCCATTGGTTCTATTGGTAAGGATTTAATTGAAGATGTATGGCTTGTTGATGGTTTGAAACATAACTTGCTAAGTGTTAGTCAACTTTGTGATAAAGCATACTTTGTTAAGTTTGATTCCAAGGAATGCAAAATCACAAATTCAAATGATGTTATCATATTTAAGGGTACTAGAACAAACAACACTTACAATGTAAGCATACATTCTGATCATACATGTTTAATGTCCACTAATAATGATGCATGGTTATGGCATAGAAGACTAGGACATGTTGGTATGGATCAATTGAAATATATTTGTAATGAGAATTTAGTTGATGGCTTACCTAAGATAAAATATGATAAAGATAGGATTTGTGAACCTTGTCAAGATGGTAAGCAACATAAAAGCTCATTTAAAACAAAGAATGTTATAAGCACCTCTAGACCTTTAGAGCTCATTCATTTAGATTTGTTTGGACCAAATAGAGTTACAAGCTTAGGAGGCAAATCATATGCATTTGTTCTTGTTGATGACTACTCTAGATTCACATGGGTTAATTTCTTAGCTCAAAAGAATGAAGCATTTAATTACTTCAAAACCTTTGCAAAAAGAGTTCAAAATGAAAAAGGATATGTGATCACATCTATTAGAAGTGATCATGGCAAATAATTTGAAAATGAAAACTTTGAAAACTTTTGCAATGAAATTGGCATTTCACACAATTTTTCTGCTCCTAGAACTCCACAGCAAAATGGTGTAGTTGAAAGGAAAAATAGAACTTTAATTGAAATGGCTAGAACAATGCTCAATGAATATGATTTACCATCTTATTTTTGGGCGGAAGCCGTTAATACAGCTTGTTACATTGCAAATCGTGTTTATAAAAGGCATTTAACTAATAAAACTTCTTATGAGCTATGGAATGGAAGAATACCCAGAATTGGATATTTTAGAGTATTTGGATGCAAATGCTTCATATTGAATACCAAGGATAATCTTGGAAAATTCTCATCCAAATCAGATGAAGGCATATTCTTAGGATATTCATCATATAGCAAAGCATATAGAGTATTTAATATGAAAACTCTAGTTATAGAAGAATCAATGCATGTTGTATTTGATGAATCATCTAAACTTGATCAAAAGAAAGGTATTACTTTCAATGACCCTGCAGGCACTCTTGAACCTCTTGAATCTATTGATGCTCCAAAGATCAATCAACTTGAAGAAAAGGCTCAAGATCTACCTAAGGATTGGCAATACAAGAAAGATCATCCAAAGGAACTCATCATTGGAGAAACATCAAAGGGAGGAATTTGAAATGAGCATGATGGGTGAACTCAAGTTTTTCCTTGGACTGCAAGTCAAGCAATGTAAAGATGGGATCTTCATCAACCAATCCAAATATACAAAAGAACTCATCAAGAAATTTGGAATGGATGGCTGCAAAACTAGCAAAACTCCTATGAGCACATCATTGAAATTAGGTAAAGATGATAATGGTAAAGCAGTAGATGAGAAGAAATATCGAGGTATCATTGGATCACTACTTTACTTAACTGCTTCTAGGCCTGATATAATGTATAGTGTATGTCTTTGTGCTAGATTTCAAACTAGTCCTAAAGAATCACACTTGAATGCCACTAAGAGAATCTTGAAATATTTGAGCGGTACAATACATTTAGGACTTTGGTATCCTAAAAACACATCATTTCATATTATAGGATTTTCAGATGCAGATTATGCTGGTAGTATATTAGATAGGAAAAGCACAACAGGAGCATGTCACTTTCTTGGTAATTGTCTAGTTTCTTGGCATAGTAAGAAACAAGCATCAATTGCTTTATCCACAACGGAAGCTGAATATGTTGCAGCATGTTTTTGTTGCACACAAGTATTATGGATGAAACAACAATTGCTTGACTATGGTAAAATGTTTAACAATATCTCCATTAAATGTGACAACACTAGTGCTATCAATTTGTCTAAGAATCCTATCCAACATTCTAGATCCAAACACATAGATATTAGACATCATTTCTTAAGAGAAAATGTACAAAATCAGAATATAACCTTAGAATTCATAGATACAGAAAATCAACTTGCTGATGTCTTTACAAAACCCTTGAATGAAGAAAGACTTAACTTCATCAAACTCAATTTAGGAATGATTGATGGAATCACTTTGAGTTAATTAGAATTTTTTGCCTTAAAATAAAGTTTCTATGTGCATGAAATTAATTTTTCTTAACACACTTAGAATATCTTCCATCTTTCCTTGAATCTTTCATTTTTAAGAATGTCGCGGTCGCTCCAGTGTTCTTTCGCGCTCGCTACTTCGTCTGCTAGTTTCATTCAATAAAAATCTCTGAGCGCGGTCGAGAAAATTTGTGCTCGATCGCACCAATTTGAATAGTTTCGACCGTTACAGTTGTTTTCTTCACTCGCGAGCGTACTGATCATAATAATGGTCGCTGTACACTATTTTGCGATCGCACCTTGTTAAATCTGCGACCGCACCCTGTACACTCTGCTCGAAAATTTATAACCGTTGGCTGTGTGACAGGTCGCAACTCTTAACTCTCAACAGTCATAAACGGCTATTTTCTTTACTTCATCTATTTAAAAGTGTTTTGCAACAGTTTATCTGATATTTTGCCTATCAAAGCACACAAACTTACTTCTGAAACCCTAAAAAACTTCTACATCTCAATCACCCTCTGTTTTCCAGTTTACTTCTACTCTTTCTAATCTAATGACTCCCAAAAGAAAAACCACTTCCAAAATTAAGGGTCAAGCTAAGAGAGTTCCAGGAATCACCATTAGAGAACCTGTTGTTGAACCTCCATCTCCTCCACAGTCAAAAAGGGGTGAGAAAATTCACAAACCTCATCACCAAACCACTGAGGAAGACATTAGGTATGCCATGCTAAAGAAGAAGAAGGTTGAAGGCACCAAATCACCTTTTGGTGGGATGCTGTCTGCCTTGGGCATCAAGGACGAAATTGAAGGATTGTTGGATGTCCTTGGATGGAGAAATTTTGTCTTTCCAGAAGAGGTAGGTTACTCTAGTCTAAGTAAGGAGTTTCTAATGTCATTCCAGATAGAGAAGAGTGCAAACTCTGCACTAGGGTGGTATGGGGTTAGGTTCAAACTCTTTGATCAGTATCAATTCTTAACCCTTGAAGATTTTGGCAGAATTTGGAACTTCCCTTCTGAAGGTATAACCTCCTACAATGACCAAATCTTCTCAAACCCAACCCTTTCTGATTTCTGGCGAGAAATTTCCATTGAAACTTCCTTTGAAAAGGAATCTAAAGCTAGGCACATCAAATCTCTCACCCACTGGATGCTCCATAGGATTATCACCTATACCATTCACCAAAGAGCAGATGGGAATGAGAAAGTAACCAAGAGAGACCTTATCTTTCTCTATGCTTTCACCCACAACATCAAAATGAACATAACCAATTTCTTGATTGATACCTTTTATCATCATGCTGTTACAAGAACTGGTACCTTCTTCCTATCCTCTCATGTTACTCAAATAGCTAGGCACCTAAACCTTCTGAATGATTTGAACTTAGCCACTTTGAGGAACCCTTTCACTCTAGCCTCCAATGCTATCACAATGGATTACTTAGAGCATGCTGGTTGTGTAAGGAAGATAGAAGGGTCATATGTATACTGCTATGGCAAGAAAGGAGTTATGGATAAACAAAAGAAAAGGCCAAGGTATACAATTGAGGAAGAGGGAGATTCTGTAGAAGTTGCAGTAGAACTACCTTCAAAAGCTGCTTCATCAAAAGCTGCTCATGAAACTGCTTCATCCTCCACACAACTCATCCTCCAAGCTATCAAAACTCTCTCCAGGAAACTCACTAAGTTCAAGAAAAGTGTTTCCAAGAGATTCCAGCACTTAAACAAGAGGATAGACCTTATATCCCACATGCACCATGATCTTTATGACATGCAAGGCAAATTGGACTTGCCTCAATGCAATCTTGAAGATTGGGATATAAGTGATCACACCCAAAGCGTTGCTGAAGGAGAAGAGTCCATTAGCACTAGCTCTGCCTCTGTTGCACCTCAAGATAAAGGGAAAGCTCCTTTAGTTGAAGAAGAGTTAGACATAGATGATGACTCAGAATAAGCTTAGCTTTAATTTGTTTTTGTTTGCATTTTCATATGTTTGCTGCTTATGTTTCATGTCTTGTACTTTCCTTCACTTTAATATATATAATGTTTATATTCCCTTTCATTGTTTCATTTGTTTTTAACATTTGTTTCATTTTGCCTCTGACAATGGGGGAGAAAATATCAAAATGGAATGAAAATACAATAATGGGAAAACATAATGGGAAAACAAGAACAAACAAAATGGAATGAAAATACAATAATGGGAAAACATAATGGGAAAACAAGAACAAACAAGAACAATTTGTTACAATTTGTTGAACATTTGAACAACTATGAAAATTTGTTGAACATTTGCAAATAAAGTGAAAAATGTTTATGGGGGAGAAATGTTTGCATCAAACAATAACATATGTTGAAAGATACATCTCATAATACATTCACAATGCTCTTAACCATGATTGTTGCATATGTTAAGGGGGAGCATCATTCCATTTGAATTGTCAAAGTCAAAATGGGGGAGATTGTTAGACAAATGATCTTAATTTTGATCCTTGACAACTCAAATGGATGATCTATTTTAACTTGTGTTTGAGAAAGCTTGTTGCAGGATTAGGTTGCTTCAATTAAAGGTGAACAGAACAAGTATAGCGGTCGCACCTCAACTGAATACAACCACTCCATGCAATTACAGAATGAAACCTTGTCACAGTAGGTTTCGCGGTCAAAAGTTCGACCATAGTCGCGACCGCTCCTACATAATAGCGACCGTCCTAATATTTTCCCGACCGCTACTCAAGGAACTTAAATCATTACAATCACAGTAAGGTTCGCGGTAACAAGAACGGTGAATGATTCGACCTCGCTTACCACTTTAGCGACCGCCCCATTCAGAGTCGCGACCGCCCAACAATTCAAGAAGAAATTGCTCAAAGAGACAGTAGTGTTCGCGTCCTCAGGTGCGTCCAGAAGTTCGACGCGAGAATGTGAGTTCGACCGCGAAAACCTACCAAGGGCGACCGCGAAGATTCAAATTATGGCGGACATCTCTTTTGCTCTGTCAGAAAGTGACACGTGACATGACCGTTGTAAACCCACTTCAATATTCAAAAAGGGCGACCGCACCTATGCTTGGCGCGACCGTCCCGACAAACACAGCATGGGCAAGAAACGGTCCGACAAAAACATCATGGGCAAGATTCCAGCTGTAGAGCACTAAAATTCGACCGTTGAAGCTTTTTCAAAAGTAGCGACCGTCCCTGGTTAAAAGGACGACCGCGTGAAGCATGAGCGCGACCATCTTTGTATGAAGGGCGACCGCTAAGTGCTTCGGACAGTTTAAGTAAAGAAGGTCTAATCTGCCAAGACTTTATTCTAAACAGCAATAACGGCTAGTAAGACCACATTGGCTATAAATACAATGTTTCCATGAGAAAACAAAAAAAATAACATTATTAAGAAAAGATTTTCATAGCCAAGCAACAAATTTCCTTTTGCTTAAACTTGTATTTGAATTGTTATGAATGTTAGGTGTTAGCATTGAAAACACCATTGTATAAGTTTGAGTGTAAGCTTGGGAAACACTTAGGTTGAGAGAGTGAGCCTTGTAAAACTCTTGTTTGGGTTGTAAGTGTGAGCCTAAGAAAAACACTTGTAAAGTTGGAAGTGAGCTTGTGAAAACTTCAAAGACTAGTGGAACCTTAACAAGTTGTTAAGGAAGTGGATGTAGGATTGAAGTAAATCTGAACCACTATAAATCTTGTGTGTTCTTACCTTCCTCCATTACTCAACCAACTCTCTATTCCGCATTTCTTGTTTGTTGAGTTTTTTAAATTGTCATTATTTCTTGACGAAACCAATTCACCCCCCCCCCCTCTTGGTTGCCATCTTGGGACAACAGATCTTTAATGAAAGAAAAGAAACTTTGAATCTAAGTGTTCATTGAGGGAAGTACTTGTAAGATATTGTCCCAAGATAGCAACCAAGAGGGGGGTGAATTAGTTTATTTGAAGAGTGGTGGTAAATTTTAAAGTTCAAATGCTAGAAATGAAGAAGATGAAAAAAAGGATTGAGTAGAGTATAGAAAAAAGAACATAAAGAATTATAGTGGTTTGGATTTACCTTGAACCTACATCCACTTCCTTAACAACTTGTTAAGGTTCTTCTTTTCTTGAGTTTTTATAAGCTTAACTCTAACTTGGTGTTTTTCACTAGCTCACAACAAACTATTACAATGGTTTGAGATCAATTCTCACAAACATTACAAGAGTTATCCCAGGGTCACTCTAACAACCTAAGTATTTCCAAGCTCACATTCAAAATTTTGATGGTGTTTAATGCTCACACCCAACACTCAATCAATACAAATGTAATTTTAATGTAAAGAATCAAAAGATGTTAAACTTGGCTATTATAATCAAAATCATTTATAAAAATGAATTTTGACGACGGATCTATGCTATCACAGTGTTACCGCAAGTGCACGGGTCGCTCTAGTAATAAAACAGTAGAGTAAGATATCGTTCCACCGGGGACAAGGTCAAATATTAGTGCAAATTTTAACTGTTATTTAGTGAATCAATAGTTTGTGTGATGATTAAAATAAAAGACAAATTACTCAATAAACTAAAGTGAAGAAAAATTGAATATTGTGCAACAAAAATTATTGATGAAAATACTATCCAGATATTGAATCACCCTAGCCATGAAAAGTATTTATGAATATCAATTCAATTAAATCAAATAATAGAGCTGAATTGGCATTCCCCTAAATTAGATTAAAACCTCTCTCAAGTATTTAATCCCTAATCACTAAGTAAAATGCTAGGAATCTCTTCTCAAGTATAATGAAATAGACCTTGCAATAAGAACAAGGAACTTTAAACCAAAGGGTCTTGTAAGTCTATCTCTAGCACTCCAATCAAACCTCAATCCTAATGAGCATTCTGTTCATATCAAGCTTTCTCACGTCAAGAATATGAAAATTGCAACCAATCAATAAGCATGCTATTATCAATTGGAAATTAGAAATTAAAAATCAAAAGGATAAAACAACTCAATCAAATGATTTAACTTAATATGACTATTCAATCCATACAATAAAGCTAGGGTTCATTAATATCTAGATAGATAAAATATTTAGCTCATGTTCATAACCAGAAAGCCAAAACAGAGGAAATAAGTAAAAGAATTCAAACAATCCATAATGAACGATTTGTGTTTCTTCACTTCAATCCTCGGATCTTGGTTTAAATCTCGCAGGAATTGGGTCTTCACATTCACTCTTGGCTGCCAAAAACTCTCTTTTTCTTGCAAGGTCGGCTCTGAAAAATAAAAACCATTATCTAATTCACTCTTTAGCTCAGATTTTATAGCCCAAATAATTTTGCCTGACATGCCCATAGACACGCCCGTGTCTGTGGGCGTGTCAATAGTGCTGTTTCAAACTTTAATGACATGGCCAGTGACACACCCATGTCCTTAGGAGTGTTATTGCTACTACAATGTTGAGTTAGGGACATGGTCAGCCCTTGTCTCGGGCATGTCACAGCTTCTATAAGTCCGGAGTAATGGCAAGTTCAGTGACACGCCCATGTCTCTCGGGTGTTGAAGCTTCTGTAAAGTAGTTGAATGACATGGCCACAGACACGCCCATGTCACTGGGCGTGTCAGTTAAAGAATCTGCCCAAAATAGCTTCTTCCCTTGTCTTTCATCTATGATTCCTGCCTAAATAAACTTAAGGTCCCAACATGCCAAAAGTTTCTGGAATCAACCCTAATAAACACTTGAACAAACAAATGAAACTCAATTTGACAAAAAACATATTAAGAAATAGGGACAAAAATATCATCAATTATACACTTATCAAATTCCCTCATACTTGAGTTTTTGATTGTCCTCAAGCAAACCAAATCACTATAATAGGTAAAAATGAAAAACCCCTCTATATCCAAAGAAAACAAAAGTTTTTACAATACTTGAATTAGAAAACCCAACATTCTCATCCAAAAACTAAATCTCAAACATGGTGACTGAATTAAGAAGTTTCAAAACAAAAATATAACAGATCTAAAATTTAAAAGTTCAAAGTTAAAAGATTGAGCATAAAATTCCAAGAACTCAAAAGTCATGAACGAAGTAAGGAAGTAAGTTTTCTCTTAAGTTCTTTGACCCCTTCATAAAATGCATTGTGTGAAATATTAATTTTTTTTTAAAAGGAGCCCTACTTATTTGAACTGATACTAACTTTTTGACGTGAAAGTAAACATTTGTGATGCCGACCCCCGGTTACTCAGTTAGAATCATCATTCAAATGGCTACTAGCACTATTCATGATTACAACTCATTTGTTTTAATTCAAGAATTAAAATCAGCGGAACAGGGATAAATTTTTAAAGCTCCTGAAAATTTGGTTTTATTTATTTATTTATTATTTTATTTATAGGAAAGTGGTCAAGAACTTAAGATAATAAAGATATCATACTAAGTCAAGTATCTAAAGAATTGGGCTATGCTAAAAAATGTAACTAAAGTTTTAAACTTCAGATGTGCAACTCTCATCAATCAATTACCTAATTCAAACTATCACATTTAGTCTTTAGCAATCAATTAAGAAAATTGAGTCAACCACAATAAGAGATTTTCGTTCGTTAAATCAATCATTATTTTAATGAAAAGAGGAAACATTTCACTTCATATTATAATAGCAATCTAGTTTACTTGAATCCAAAAATAAAATCAAAGAAACTAATTGAGACAAATGCAACCAATGGCAAAAAATGAAAATAAAAGCTCAATTTATAAAATATGCCCCTCCCCCACACTTAAGACTCACATTGTCCCCAATGTGTGTAAAATAATAAAAAGAACAAAACAGAGAAAACTGCCCTGACATGTCCTGAATCAACATATATGAATAGGGCTTTAAAAGTGTTGCGATGTCGAAGGAGCTACTGGTTAAAAAATTTGACATAGAGAATGGTGAAGGTTTAAAGACATATATAAAAATAAGAATAATAATAAAAAAAAATAGAAACATGAAAATATTAAAAATGAAACGTATAGGAATTCAGAAGAAAGTAAAAATAAAATAAAATAAAATAAAATAAATAAACAAAATGAACTAGTCGTTCATGGGCTCAGCACTGGAATCATTACTAGCACCGATATTATCACCACTGGCACTAGAATCATCGCTATCATTATCGTCGAAGACATCCACATGGGTCACTGAAGGCTGGTACGGCGGTGGCAGTGGCTGCGAAGGGCTAAATCCCTGATGCCTCCAAAACTCTAGCATAGATTGCTCGAGTCGTTGCCTCCTCAGTATCTCATGATCTAGTTGCGCTTGGAAGGATGAGTAGTGTTGCTCTATGGAATGCTGGATCTAATCCTGCTGAGTCAATAACTTATTCTAGTTAAGCTCAATGTTTCCAATCTTTCCTTCTATCCTACATATCTGGCACTCAAACTTCGTTGGTTTCTAGTCATCATCCCACTCAATATTCATAGAATGACGCCAGTCTCTGAAAGTAGGGGCTGGAGTAAAAGACTGGCCAGCTAAGGAAGAAGGTCCGGCAGTGGTGGAAGGGTCGGGGATGTCTGTCATTGGAGGTGGAGGTATGTTAGAAGTGGGAGCATGAGGAACTGGTTCAAAATCCATGGATGGAATAGGCTTAGAATCCATGGGTGGCGCCTGTAGTTCCACACCTTTTCCTAGTTCAACAATTTCAAAGTATCCATGCCCAATAGTTTGGGGAGCCCATCCAAAGTCATCGGGAGGCATCCATCCAACACCCCCAAGCTGTGAGTGAGTCTCGTAACATACATGCCACCGTGCAAGTTACCTGGTGCCCCTTTCTTGGAAAAAATGCGTGATAGGATGAGCTACGTTGCACCAGATCTTATGGACCATGCAGTTCAAGAAGAACAGCTCCCTCAGGCCAACAACTCTTATACTACTAAGCCAAGCCACGATGGTGTGAACCAATAAATTATGCACTACTCGACAAGGGAAGGACTCAAAATTTGATGCCTTGGATACCTTCGACTGATACTTGGTGGCATTCTATGCAAATGTGCTCCAAACCCTGGAAGGAATGACATCGTACTCCTCAAATTCCACCTCAGAGTTAATATACTCTACAATCTGCACCTCCTCCATAGTAAATAAATCCAAATGTATGCCAAGTTTCTTGATGCTCATGTGAAATCATTGACCGTCCAACCAAAATTTCATTGTAGGCTCAATGATAGAGATCTTGTTTTTATCAAATTGAAAAGTGCAGAAGAACTCCGGCATTAACTCTCTGTAAGAAGGCTCACTGATGGAGAAGAGTTGTTCCCATCCCGGCCGGTTGATCAATTCTTGGACCTCAGTCATTATGTTGGCTCGCTCCATTGCACCCCAATCCAAAACCCTAGGTGGCGACCAGTCCTTTTTCGCTAACAGTTCAAACCATCTTCGCTCCTCCGCAGTTGAGAATTGAAGGCATTTGTGGCCGGCCATGAATTTCGAGATGGGACTGGTAGCAAGTCGGCCTGAGTTGCCTTCACCTCTAGCCCATTTAGTTTGTAATTTAGATGGTATTTGTTTGTGAGGACCCATGATCTATAAAACACACAAGAATAGCCTCAGAACAAAGTACACCAAACAATCCAAAAAGAGCAACATAATATACCAACCCAACGAAACCAACAATAGTAAGGCATTATCAAACAATAATAGCAATGACACTAAACCAACGAGAGAACAATGAGCAATTCTCAACAAGGGAAACCCCCTATTCATGCAATAATCAATTACCATGCATCACCCCAATTCAATATTGCCATAACCCAATGGAACAAAACATAGGATGTTGACTCATTACACATAAACAATCAAAAACAATGTGTCAATATACGCAACTCGATTCTAACCATAGAGTCAAAAACATAATGAGTAAATCACAAAACATCCATAAAACTCAAATAAAACTCGAAATCCCATAGTAAAGAGAATTCAAAATCCCTATAAACTAGCTATGGAAAATGAACAAATCAACAATAAAGGAGAATAGGGTCTCTAGAATCCAAACAAAGCCAACAATCAACATATTCAAAGACTCTCCAAATAACTCGCAAGAATCTCAAAACAAATCATAAGAAATCGCAAACAACAAAATAACATTTCAAAAGTTAAGAGTGTGTACCTTAATAGCATGAAAAAAAATGCGATAAAAGTAAGGGAAAATGGATGAAATCCTCTCTAAATCACAAAATGGGAGTCAAAATCTCCTCTAGGATGAATGGGTACGTGATTTCGAGTGTGAGAGTGTCAAAAATTGAGAGAAAATAAAAAAAAAGAGGGGAAGGGAGAGAGGAAATTATATTCGATTCAAAATTGGCACGACTTAAAAACTCATGGACCTGCCCATTGACACGGTCGTGTCTATAGGCATGTCATAACTACTTTTTCTGAACAAAACAATATGCTCACTAACAAGGGCATGTCAGTGGGCATGTTGCAGCTATTGTGACTCATTTTAATCAACAACGGCCAGTGACACGGGCGTGTCACTAGGCATGTTGTAGCTACTGTGGTGCCATCTAATTGACACGTCCAGTGACATGGGCATGTTATTGGTCGTGTCCTAGCTACTGTCTCTTAAAATTGATGACACACCCACTCTCACAGGGGTGTCCCTAAATAGGCTCAAGTTACCCCTCAAAAGAAAATTTCCTCTACAAATTCAAATTAATTCAAGGAAAACACACCACCAACCAATGATAGAAGAATAAAAATAAATAAAACAATAGAACAAACTTAAAACTTGAAACTTAAAGAAACAAATATGAAAATAAATAAAATAGTGGGTTGCCTCCCACACAACACTTCTTTAACGTCGTATTAGTTGGATGTTTGGGATTGGTTCGTCTTTAGTCTTAGAGGTATAAAACCTCCTTCAACTCACTCAAGTCCCCCCTAAATACAGTTTAAGCCTTTGCCCATTAACCTTAAAAGTCCCTTTCTCTGGGTGAGTGATTTCAATTGTCCCATAGGGAAAAGCCTCTTTGACTGTAAATGGACCAAACCATCTTGATTTTAACTTAACTGAAAAAAGTCAAAGCCTAGAATTGTATAATAATACCTGATCGTCAACTTGAAACTCTTTTTGTTCCTTAATGTGAGCATCATGCCATCTCTTAGTGTGCTCCTTATACATCCTTGCATTCTCATAAGGTTGTAATCTCCATTCATCCAGCTCATTGATCTGCAATTTTCTCCTGTCACCTGCACTAGCTAGATCAAGGTTAATTGTTTTTTAGCCCAATAAGCATTATGTTCAATCTTTACAGGTAAGTGACAAGCCTTTCCATATACTAGCCTAAATGGCATAGTATCCAATGGAGTTTTGAATGCAGTCCTAAAGGCCCATAGAGCATTGTCTAATTTCTCATACCAATCCTTTCAGGATCACTCTACAGTTTTTTTAAGGATCCTTTTTATTTCTCTATTCGTGTTCTCAACTTGGCGACTAGTTTGGGGATGGTAAGGAGTAGAGAACCTATGTGTAACACCTAGCTTTTTGAAAACTTTCTCAAGCTGAGTGTTACAAAAGTGAGTACCCCTATCACTTATGATCGCTTTTGGTGTACCAAATCTTGAAAACAACTTTTTCAAAAACCTCATTACTACCCTGGTATCATTTGTTGCTAAATCTTGGGCTTTAGGCCATTTGGAAACATAGTCTATAGCTATAAGAATATATTTGTTACCAAAAGAACTAGTAAATGGTCCCATAAAATTGATCCCCCATACTTCAAAGACTTCGCACACTAGAATTCCATTTTGGGGCATCTCATTATGAGAGGAGATGTTTCCAGTTCTCTGACAACGATCACAACATTTCACAAAATCATAGCTATCCCTAAATAGTGTGGGCCAATAAAATCCTAATTCTAGCACTTTTTGAGCAGTCCTATTGGCTCCCATATGACCACCAGCTGGTCCAACATGACAATTATGAAGAATATTCAACATTTCGGGCCATGCCATGCAATGCCGGATCATGTGGTCCTTACATAACCTAAACAAGAAAGGATCCTCACAGAAGTAATAATTCAAGTCAGAAAAGAATTTATTCTTCTCTTGATACGTCATATCTTTAGGGAGTTCCCTAGCAGCCAAGTAATTAGCGAAATTTGCAAACCAAGGTACATCAAAAGTTAAAACACTTATCATAGCATAAAGCTGCTCATCAGGGAAATAATCATCAATGTTTCCTTCTTTGAAATTCTCCAACGTTGAGTTCTCTAAGCAAGAAAGGTGATCTGCTGTCAGATTTTTAGCTCCCTTTTTGTCTTGAACCTTCAAATTAAATTTTTGCAATAACAAAACCCAATGAATTAGCCTAGGCTTTGCATCTATTTTGGCAAATAAATACCTCAAAGCTGAGTGGTCCGTATACACAATCACTTTGGATAAGATCAGATATGATATAACCTTGTCAAAAGCAAAAACCACAGCTAAAAGTTCTTTCTCTGTAGTAGTGTAATTGGCCTGGGCTGTGTTCAGCATCTTGCTTGCATAATAAATGGACTAAAAATACTTCTCTTTGTGTCGACCCAAAATTTCCCCCACTGCAATATCACTTGCATCACACATTAGTTTGAATGGTAAATTCAAATTAGGAGCTACCATGATTGGGGCATGGGTTAATTTCTCCTTAAGAGTTGTGAAAGCTCTTAAACATTCTTCGTCAAACAAAAAATCAACATCCTTCTCAAGGAGTCTTGTTAGAGGATGAGCTATCTTAGAAAAGTCATGTATAAACCTCCGATAGAAGCCTGCATGTCCCAAAAAGCTTCTGATAGCCTTGACTAATGTGGGGGGGGGGTGGTAGTTTTCAATGGATTCCACTTTAGCCCGGTCCACCTCAATGCCCTTGCTTGAAATCTTGTGTCCCAACACTATTCCTTCTTGAACCATGAAATGACATTTTTTCCAATTAAGTACCAGGTTTGTTTCCTCACATCTTATCAAGACCCTCTCAAGGTTTTCCAAACAACCTTCAAATGAGCTACCATAAAGCGAGAAATCATCCATGAACACTTCCATAATATCCTCAATGAGCTCATCGAAGATTACCACCATGCACCATTGAAAAGTTGCAGGTACGTTGCATAATCCAAATGGCATCCTTCGATATGCGAATGTCCCATATGGGCAGGTGAATGTAGTTTTCTCTTAGTCTTCCGAGGTAATAGGAATTTGGAAGTAGCCTGAAAGGCTATCCAAAAAGTAGTAATACTCATGCCCAGACAATCTCTCCAATATCTGATCAATGAAGGGCAAAGGAAAATGGTCCTTCCTAGTTGCATCATTCAACTTTTGGTAGTCAATGCAAACCCTCCAACCTGTAACTGTTCTTGTTGGAATTAGCTCATTATTCTCATTAGGAACCACCGTTGTCCCTCCTTTCTTTGGTACTACTTGAACCGGACTCACCCATGAGCTATCCGAAATTGGATATATAAATCTAGCATCAAGTAGCTTGATCACTTCAGCTTTAACTACTTCTTTCAGCTTAGGGTTTAGTCTCCATTGTGGTTGCACCACTGGCTTGAACTCATCCTCCATCAGTATTATGTGAGTGCAATAGGATGGACTAATGCCCTTGATGTCTGCTATCTTCCAAGCTATAACTTGCTTATGTTTTTGTAATAGCTCAATGAGTTTTACCTTATGCTCAGAAGATAGGTGGGAACTTAAAATAATTGGCAATTTATTCTTCTCTCCCAGAAATCCATACTCAAGATGATCCGGAAGGATCTTGAGTTCTAAATTAGGTGGATCAATCATAGATGGTCGCGGCTTATGTTCTTTTGGCATTTCAATGGTTTCATATGCCCGACTCTCAAATGACTTGCTTGCTTCAAGATAAGCAAGCTGCTCCAGTGCTTCCTGATCCTCAACATTATCTTGCAATAAACACAACTCAAGGGGATCCTTGGAAACAATGTTAGTAACACAATTTAATTTTTCATGCTCAATGATATCATTGCATGAATCCACCTCATTGAGTGGAAGTGGGTGCTTCATAGCATAATGTATATTGAAAATAACTTTCTCATTTTCCAATCTTAAGGTCAATGTGCCATCATGGACATCGATAAGGGCACAAGCTGTATTCAAAAATGGCCTACCAAAGATAAGAGAAACATCCACATCCTCATCTACATCAATGACAGCAAAATCATTGGGGAAAATGAAATCCCCAACTTTTACCAACACTGTAACACCCCTACATCCGGTACACGCACACTACAAACACCACAATGTAATATTCGTGCACTGAACATAAGGATGCTACGGTTTTCCTTAACCTTCAAATCTTTTTAAAATGATACCATAATTTTTCTCATTATACATTATAGAAAATAAGTAATTAACTTATAATATAAAACAAAATAGATATATATATATATATTTACATAATACGCAGCGGAATTTATAAAATATTTACATATATGAATACTCCCAAAACTATAATTACAATTATACATATATATACATTAAAATCAATACTTTACAAAATATAAAGGAGTTATACATGATTGGCAGCTCTTCTCTGATCTTTAAGTCCCAAAATAAATTCTTCAATGTCTACTCTCACTCGGTCTCGAGGAACTCTCGGGTTCAACTCTGTCACCTGCGCGATTAACACTATCGCGCTAAGCCAACGGCTTAGTAGTACAAAGTATGCTAGTATTATGCTTTAATGCAATGCAATATCATACATTTTAATAATCAATACAACTTCATAGATGGAAAGATAATCATATTTAAACAAAGACAAGCATGGGCCCAAAATACACTAATATGCCATTCAATTTTCAGCGTTAATGTTTTGGTTCAATTATCACATTTATCATTATCATTATCCCAACTAGGCTTCAAAGATTAGGTTCAACCAAGCTTCAAGGGGAACAAAGCATGCTAAGTATCAACCCAACTTGGCTTCAAGAACCAACCCAACCTAGCTTCAAGGGTTGTAACATCACAATTAGGCTTTAAGGACTAGACCCAACCAAGCTTCAAGGGGAGTAAAACATGTTAAACTTCTTCCCAACTTAGCTTCAAGGATCAAGCCCAACCTAACTTCAAGAGATTGTTACTAATAGAAGGCATGCCACCAACAATAAAACTCTGAAAATAGAATAACACATTAGACACACAATTCATTTATTATCTCATCATCAATTCCATTTTCAATTCTCATTATCAATTAGGCAAACATGCCTCATTAAAGCCATTATAGCCAATCACAATGGCTTTACATTCCATCACATCTCAATCCACATCATTTATGTAACATCATTGATAATACATAACAAAGTATAATATTCATATGAATTAGTAATGTAATAATGCAATATTTGTACTTACCTCAATAACAATTCACACAACTCTAAACACTTCCTTTCCCAAGATTCTTTACTTCTTAAATCAATGACAACTCACCTTCTTCAAGACCTAATCCAACAAATATAACATACACTTACTTAAGGATACACATGAGATAATCAAGTTAAGAGTTAACTAGGGCAAACCCTAAACATGACACGCTCAACTACACGGGCGTGTCCCTCACCATGCCCTAACTCCACAACACAGAAGCTTTTACACGCTCAGAACCACGGGCGTGTCACTGGGCGTGTAATACATTCTGCCTCTCTTAAGAATATCAACACAACCAACAACGTGAGCGTGCTCATGGTCGTGTAAACTCTCCAATCTCACAGTAGCTATGACACGCTCAATAACACGGGCGTGTTACTGGTCGTGTCAAACTTACTGCCTCCAACACAATTGACATGCCTAAAACTCTGGACGTGCTCCCGGGCGTGTCAGGCCAAAAACTCAGATTCCGGCCAAAACCACAAAATACTTCTTTTCACCAACATCCTCTTCAAACAAACTTAACAAAACATACCCAAAAACCATCTCAAACTTGCAACCACACCAAAACAAGCCAAAACACACATCAAACACAAATCACAAACATCATCAAAAACTCTAAACATAACCACAACTCAACCTATACCAACCAACTTACTCTTTTCTTCAATCCAACCCAATCAAACCAAACACATTCTCAAACACAACTTCAACTCACAAACCCACATAAATCAAAGAATCAAGTGGAAAAGACTTACCAATGATGAAGAACTCTCAAACCTCCAACTTGATCTCTTGAAAACTCTCTTCAATCTTGAACTTGGAAGAACAAATCTCTATCTTGCTCTCTTTCTTCTTGATGGCCGGACAACACAGAAAAGCAAAGAGAAGAGAAGGAAAGAAAATGGTCCACGGCAAGGAAAGAAAGAAAGAAGAGAAGATAGAAAGCAAAAGTCAAATCATCTCCTCAAAACCCTCTCCTCCAAGCAAAATAATATAAAATAAAACAAATATCTCCTTCCACTTACTCTAACCCAAATACAAATACTTAATTAATCCTTTAAACATAATTAATCAATAGTTAATCTATTCCTTTGACTTTCTCATTGACTTGTGTATATGTTGTTTTTATTTTCATATACACAACATATACACTCTCTTCATTTATTCTCTCTTTTCCAATTAAACACAAATACACTTGATCCAAATAAAACAACAATTGTATTAAAACTTCTAGGGCACATTTTGGGATATTACAATTCTCCCCCTCTAAAAAGAAATTTTGTCCTCGAAATTACCTGATATCAAGTCCGAAATAACTGAGGATATTGATCTCACATTGCTTGCTCACTCTCCCAAGTTGCTTCTTCTTTTCCATGATTCTTCCACAAAATCTTCACAAGTGGCACTTTCTTATTTCTCAATTCTTTCACTTCACGTGCCAAAACGGCAATTGGTTCTTCTTCAAATGTCAGATCTGGTCTCACTTCAATAGATTCAATTGGTAATACATGAGATGGATCCGACCTGTACCTCCTCAACATAGAAACATGGAAAACATTATGGATCCTATCCAACTCAGGTGGCAAAGCAAGCCGATAAGCAACTGGCCCAACTCTTTCCAAAACTTCATATGGTCCAATGAAACGAGGACTCAGCTTTCCTCTTTGACCAAATCTCAAAATCTTTTTCCAAGGAGACACTTTCAAAAATACTTTATCTCCTACATTAAACTCAATATCTCTCCTCTTCAAATCTGAATAAGACTTATGTCGGTCTGAAGCTGCTTTCAACCTATCTCGAATCATTTTTACTTTCTCTTCAGTTTCTTTAACCAAATCAGGACCAATTAACTTACCTTCACCAAGTTCACTCCAACATAGAGGTGTCCTACACCGTCTACCATACAACGCTTCGAATGGTGCCATACCAATGCTAGATTGATGACTGTTATTGTATGCAAATTCCATAAGTGGCAAGAATCTATCCCAACTTCCAGAGAAATCAATGACATAGCTTCTCAACATGTCCTCAATAATCTGTATCACTCTCTCTGACTGCCCATCTGTCTGTGGATGAAAAGCAGTGCTAAATTGCAGTCGAGAACCCAAAGCACCATGTAAACTCTTCCAAAACCTTGAAGTAAACCGGGGATCTCGATCAGACACTATAGAAATGGGGACACCATGCAACTTTACAATTTCATGGATATACAGCTTAGCTAACCTCTCCAGAGAATAATCCATCCGAACCAGAAGAAAATGAGTTGTCTTAGTCAACCTATCAACAATTACCCAAATAGCATCATACTTCCTTTGTGTCAATGGTAGACCAGACACAAAATCCATTGTCACTCTTTCCCATTTCCATTCAGGCACTGATAAAGGTTGAATTAACCCTGTTGGAACTTGATGCTCAGCTTTTACCCTCTGACATGTGAGACATTTGGATACAAAATCTATAATATCTCTCTTCAACCCAGACCACCAGTAATACTGTTTCAAATCATGATACATCTTTGTATTGCTCGGATGCATAGCAAATACTGACTGATGTGCTTCTTCTAAAATAATCCTTCTCAAATTAGCATCATCAGGTACACACAATCTGTTCTTAAACCAAAGACTCCCATCACTTCTCACAATAAAATCTCGACTCTTTCCATTATGGCAATCTGAAACAATCTTTTGAATCTTCTCATCAGCCAATTGAGCTTCTTTAATCTGATCCAACAATACCGGTTTCAATTGCAACTGTGCCATCAATGCACCATCATCACAAGATACAAAATTAGCATGCAACGCTCTCAACTCAACAAGCAATGAGAGTGAATAAATAGTCAAACCTGCTAAAGACTTCCGACTTAAAGCATCAGCAACAACATTTGCCTTACTAAGATGATAGTCAATCAGACAGTCGTAGTCTTTGATCAACTCTAAGCATCGTCTTTGTCGAAGATTCAGCTCCTTTTGAACATCCAAATATTTCAAACTTTTATGATCTGTATAGATAAAACATTTCTCCCCATATAAGTAATGTCGCCAAATCTTCAAAGCAAACACTATAGCTGCCAATTCTAAATCATGAGTCGGATAGTTAAGTTCGTGCGGCTTCAACTGCCGAGAAGCATAAGCTATAACTTTACCCTCTTGCATCAAAACACAACCCAAACCATTATGTGAAGCATCACTGTAAATCACATATGGTTTATCTTCCACAGGTAAAGTAAGAATAGGAGCTTGAGTCAACATCTCTTTCAACTGCTCGAAGCTAGCTTGACACTGATCCATCCACACAAATCTAACTCCCTTTTGAAGTAATCTGGTAAGTGGAGTAGCTATCAAAGAAAATCCTTTTACAAACCGTCGGTAATAGCCTGCCAAACCCAGAAAACTTCTAACTTCAGTCACAGACTTTGGTGGACTCCAATTCAAAATAGCTTCGACCTTACTCGGATCAACTCGAATACCCTCCGTTGAAACTATATGACCGAGAAAAGTCACTTGGTCAAGCCAAAACTCACACTTCGACAGCTTAGCAAACAATTGTTTCTCTCTCAAAATTTGCAACACAATCCGCAGATGCTTGTCATGTTCCTCCTCATTACACGAATACACCAAAATATCATCGATAAAAACTACCACAAACTGATCCAAATAGGGCCTAAACACCCTATTCATCAAGTCCATAAAAACTGCAGGTGCATTCGTCAAACCAAAAGGCATAACTGGAAACTCATAATGCCCATACCTTGTACGAAAAGCTGTTTTAGGAACATCTTCAACTCTGACCCTCAACTGATGGTACCCTGATCTCAAATCAATCTTGGAAAACACTGCTGCACCCTTCAATTGATCAAAAAGATCATCAATTCTAGGCAATGGATATTTATTTTTAATAGTCACCTTGTTCAATTGCCTATAATTGATACACAATCTCATAGTACCATCCTTCTTCTTCACAAATAAAACAGGAGCTCCCCACGGTGAAACACTAGGGCGAATAAACCCTTTATCCAACAACTCCTGCATCTGCACCTTCAATTCTCTCAATTCAGTAGGTGCCATTCTATAAGGAGTAATAGAGATAGGAGTGGTACCAGGCAATAATTCAATACCAAACTCCACCTCTCTCTCAGGAGGTAACCCTGGCAACTCTTCTGGAAACACATCTGGAAACTCTGCACGGTAGGTATACCATCAATTGGAGAACCCCTTACTCTAGTATCCACAACATGAGCAAGATAAGCATCACACCCTTTTCTAATCAACCTCCTAGCTGCAACAGCTGAAACAAACAAGGATGCTAACTGTCCCTGCTCACTAGATACCATCACCTCTCTACCACCGTCAGTTATCAAGGTAACAACTTTCTTTTGACAGTCTACCATAGCTCCATGTCTAGATAACTAGTCCATGCCTAGGATCAAATCATATTCCTTAAAAGGCATTTCAATCAAATCTCCACAAAACTCCTCACCTTGCACCACTACCGCACTATCTCTGTGCACCTTGCTAACAACCACACTATGCCCTAAAGGATTTGTCACCAATACATCAAATCCTAGGGATTCAACAAGCAATTCAGACACAGGCAAAACAGATGCACTAATATATGAATGTGTGGATCCAGGATCAATCAAAGCAAGTACTGAAATACCAAATAAACAGAAAGTACCAGCTATGACTGCTGAAGCATCTGGCTGCCTCTGCATCACATAAATCCTCTGAGAAGATCCAACCTCCTCTGGTCTACTCTCCCTGGAAGAAGAACCTCCTCTAGAACTGAACCCATATCTACCTCCTCTACTGACATTTCTGCCTCCTCGACCTCCCCTCACACTAGGTCGAGAAGCTACAGAATCTATTGACATCTGCTCCTGCCTCTCAGGACAATCTCTAACAAAATGATCAGGCGATCCAAATCTGAAACATACCCCTGCTACACCAGTCTTCCAACAAGTACCACCATGTGGCCTACCACAATGAATACATATGGGTAGAGTGGATCTCTGAATCACTGGGGTCGAAGCACTCGCCACTGGAACTGTAGGTCTCGATCTCTGTCTCTAAAACTGTACTGACCTACCAACTGGCCTCTGACTCCTACTAACCCTAGGAATAAAACTTCCTTTACCTCTCTTCACAGATGAAGACCCTGCCTCAAACTGGGGTCTCCTAACCCTGGTCTCTTCCTCTGTAGCAGCTGCTGCAATACTCTGAGCTCTCTCCACACTCCTAGCTGCTGCAACAAGCTGGGAAAAATCATGATATCTAGATCCAGCTATCAGGCACATGATAGAGGGCCTCAATCCCTCCTCAAATCTCCTGCATCTATCTATCTCATCAGATATAATACCCCCAGCATACTGGCTTAACTGGATAAACTCTAGTTCATACTCTTTCACAGTCCGGTGATCTTGCTTCAAGCTTAGAAACTCCATTTTCTTCACATCTTTGTACTCCCTCGGAGTATACTTCAATTCAAACTCTCTTAGAAAATTAGCATAGGACAATGTAGGTGGATCATCCATAGCATGGGGCACTGTCTTCCACCAGTCATATGCGTCCTTCTGCAACAATGATATTGCATAATCAAAATTTTCTTCTGGAGCGGCTTGCAACTGAATAAATATTCTCTGTACTTTATCTAGCCACTGCTCAGCTACAGCTGGGTCAATAGTACCTAGAAAATCTTCTGCTCCATACTTCCTTAATTTATCATACTTTCACACTGATACCAAAGACTGTGGGGGTGGTGGCGGTGGTTGCAATGGTGCTTGCCTCATCAATTCTACCATATGTCTAAGCCAAACTGGCGAAACCTCCTCACCAGCTGGTCTCCCCGACACAAAAGCAGGTACCTCTCCAACACTAACCACTCTAGCTCCCTCTCTAACCTCATCAGGAGCTACACTCTCCGCACTCCCCTCTACTGACTGACGTAAATGAGAATCCATCACGACCTATATCTGCAAACACAGCAGAATACATCTTATTAAAGATCAGAGACTGCCAATACCAAACATGTATGTTATTCAAAAGCTAACTTTTAAAGTCAAAATATTCTTTTTCTTACAATTTTACCTAGGTTGAGAATTTCAAACCTAGGCTCTGATACCAAAACAATTGTAACACCCCTACATCCGGTACACGCACACTACAAACACCACAATGTAATATTCGTGCACTGAACATAGGGATGCTACGGTTTTCCTTAACCTTCAAATCATTTTAAAATGATACCATAATCTTTCTCATTATACATTATAGAAAATAAGTAATTAACTTATAATATAAAACAAAATAGATATATATATATATTTACTTAATACGCAGCGGAATTTATAAAATATTTACATATATGAATACTCCCAAAACTATAATTACAATTATACATATATATACATTAAAATCAATACTTTACAAAATATAAAGGAGTTATACATGATTGGCAGCTCTTCTATGATCTTTAAGTCCCAAAATAAATTCTTCAATGTCTACTCTCACTCGGTCTCGAGGAACTCTCGGGTTCAACTCTGTCACCTGCGCGATTAACACTATCGCGCTAAGCCAACGGCTTAGTAGTACAAAGTATGCTAGCATTATGCTTTAATGCAATGCAATATCATACATTTTAATAATCAATACAACTTCATAGATGGAAAGATAATCATATTTAAACAAAGACAAGCATGGGCCCAAAATACACTAATATGCCATTCAATTTTCAGAGTTAATGTTTTGGTTCAATTATCACATTTATCATTATCATTATGCCAACTAGGCTTCAAAGATTACGTTCAACCAAGCTTCAAGGGGAACAAAGCATGGTAAGTATCAACCCAACTTGGCTTCAAGAACCAACCCAACCTAGCTTCAAGGGTTGTAACATCCCAATTAGGCTTCAAGGACTAGACCCAACCAAGCTTCAAGGGGAGTAAAACATGTTAAACTTCTTCCCAACTTGGCTTCAAGGATCAAGCCCAACCTAACTTCAAGAGATTGTTACTAATAGAAGGCATGCCACCAACAACAAAACTCTGAAAATAGAATAACACATTAGACACACAATTCATTTATTATCTCATCATCAATTCCATTTTCAATTCTCATTATCAATTAGGCAAACATGCCTCATTAAAGTCATTATAGCCAATCGCAATGGCTTTACATTCCATCACATCTCAATCCACATCATTTCTGTAACATCATTGATAATACATAACAAAGTATAATATTCATATGAATTAGCAATGTAATAATGCAATATTTGTACTTACCTCAATAACAATTCACACAACTCTAAACACTTCCTTTCCCAAGATTCTTTACTTCTTAAATCAATGACAACTCACCTTCTTCAAGACCTAATCCAACAAATATAACATACACTTACTTAAGGATACACATGAGATAATCAAGTTAAGAGTTAACTAGGGCAAACCCTAAACATGACATGCTCAACTACACGGGCGTGTCCCTAACCATGCCCTAACTCCACAACACAGAAGCTTTTACACGCTCAGAACCACGGGCGTGTCACTGGGCGTGTAATACATTCTGCCTCTCTTAAGAATATCAACACAACCAACAACGTGAGCGTGCTCATGGTCGTGTAAACTCTCCAATCTCACAGTAGCTATGACACGCTCAATAACACGGGCGTGTTACTGGTCGTGTCAAACTTACTGCCTCCAACACAATTGACATGCCTAAAACTCTGGACGTGCTCCCGGGCGTGTCAGGCCAAAAACTCAGATTCCGGCCAAAACCACAAAATACTTCTTTTCACCAACATCCTCTTCAAACAAACTTAACAAAACATACCCAAAAACCATCTCAAACTTGCAACCACACCAAAACAAGCCAAAACACACATCAAACACAAATCACAAACATCATCAAAAACTCTAAACATAACCACAACTCAACCTATACCAACCAACTTACTCTTTTCTTCAATCCAACCCAATCAAACCAAACACATTCTCAAACACAACTTCAACTCACAAACCCACATAAATCAAAGAATCAAGTGGAAAAGACTTACCAATGATGAAGAACTCTCAAACCTCCAACTTGATCTCTTTAAAACTCTCTTCAATCTTGAACTTGGAAGAACAAATCTCTATCTTGCTCTCTTTCTTCTTAATGGCCGGACAACACAGAAAAGCAAAGAGAAGAGAAGGAAAGAAAATGGTCCACGGCAAGGGAAGAAAGAAAGAAGAGAAGATAGAAAGCAAAAGTCAAATCATCTCCTCAAAACCCTCTCCTCCAAGCAAAATAATATAAAATAAAACAAATATCTCCTTCCACTTACTCTAACCCAAATACAAATACTTAATTAATCCTTTAAACATAATTAATCAATAGTTAATCTATTCCTTTGACTTTCTCATTGACTTGTGTATATGTTGTATATATTTTCATATACAAAACATATACACTCTCTTCATTTATTCACTCTTTTCCAATTAAACACAAATACACCTGATCCAAATAAAACAACAAGTGTATTAAAACTTCTAGGGCACATTTTGGGATATTACAAACATATCCTCTATAATACCACGAGGGTGAACTATAGACTTATCAGCAAGTTGAATGGTCATGAGTGTTGGTTTAAGTTCTCCAACAACTAACTCTTTAAACATCTTATAGGGAATAACACTTATACTAGCCCCCAAGTCAGCTAATACACTTTAAACTTCAAGATTACCTATCAAATATGGAATAGTAAAACTACCAGGATCTTTTAATTTCTTAGGCAATCTCTTCTGCAAAATTGTTGAACTCTTTTTTGAAAATTGTACCAAAGATACTTCCTCAAGTTTCTTTTTGTTAGAAAGGATATCTTTCAAAAATTTAGCATATTTGGGCATTTGTAATAAAGCTTCAGCAAATAGAATATTAATGTGTAATTGTTTAAAGAGTTTAAGGAACTTACCGATTTGAGCATCCATCTTGTCCTTATTTAACCTTGCTAGATATGGTACACGAGGTCGGTATTCCTTCTCTACTGGGCTGGATTCTTGAGGTTGATTTCCTTTTTCATTTCCTACTGTAGTCTTCCCTCCCAAAGCGACAATAGAATTATCTTCTTCTGCTTTCTGTGTCTCAATCTCTTTTGCTTATGACTCCACTTCTTTTTCAACTACACCACCCTTAATTTCCTTTCCCTCCCTAGAGTAATTGCCTTTAGCTGCTCCTTCGGGTTTGCCTCAGTATTGCTAGATAAACTCCCTTGTGGTTGTTCACTGAGTAACTTGGCAATTTGCCCTACCTAATTTTCCAAATTGTGAATGGAGGCTTGCTGATTTCTAAGGGTAGTTTCTGTTGATTGAAATTTGGTTTCTGAAGATGCTATAAACTTCTCCATCATTTCCTCCAAATTGTTCTTTCTTGGAGTGGCAGCTTATTGATGTTGAGGCTGCTGAAATCTAGGAGGAGGCCTTAGATTATTCTGATTACTCCAGGAGAAATTAGGATGATTTCTCCACCCTGGATTATATGTGTTACTATAGGGTTGTTCTGCTGTTGTGCCTAGGCATGTTTCCAACATAATCCACCTGCTCTTTTCTGGCAAACATATTGCCACTTTGGCAATCTTGACTTTGATGTCCACCTCCACACCATTCACAAGACATTACATGCATTGATTTCGCTGAAGATGAAGCTAAAGAATCAATCTTTTTATTCATTGCTTCCAACTATGCTGTCAAAGCAACTACGGGATCCAATTGATGTAAACCAGTAAGCCTTAATTTTCCTTATTCCCTTGTAGTTTGCCACTAATAATTGGTAAGGGCTATATCTTCAATCATATCCCTTGCATGTTCAGGTGTTTTATTATTTATGGTACCTCCGCCAGCTGCATTGATGGACTGCTTGTTTAGATCATTTGTGTACTTGTTTTTATTGTGATTTATGTGTTTTTAGTTAATGTTTCATTTGATTTTTTGTTTAAAGTTTGTTTGAAGTGTTGCTTTTAGGTTAAAATGCAAAAACTCCCTTGGATAATCAAAACAATGAAGGAAGAGCATGAATCAAGCAAGACATGACCAAGCCAAAGCAAGCTTGGCCGTGTCCCTCAAAAGAAAATCAAGGCAGAGCTTGACACACCCATGAGACACGGCCAAGCCACTGGCCGTGTCTCACTTAAAGACCAAAACCAAAGAAACCAAGAAAGAAAAGAAAATAGGCAGTACTTGACACACTCACATAACATGGCCATGTCTACTCATCTTGGCCATGTCTTTGCCCATGTCTGATCATCTTGGCCATGTCGTTTGAAGCTTGGTCATGTCTCATTGTCTTAGCCATGTTTCATCTTAAGAAAATAAAATCATACGAAAATGGAAGCAGTGTTGAACACAAGCACCATCTTGTCCATGTCTATGCCCATGTCGCTTGAAGCTTGGCCATGTCGCTAACCATGTCACACCTGAAGGAAGAAAAACATACATTCCAGTAGTAAAGGACACATCCAAGTGACTTAGCTGTGTTTAAAGAAAAATTGGTAGACATGGCCAAGTCACCCTTATCTTGGCTGTGTCTCTCAAAGAAATTGAAGCAAAGACTGACACTGGCAAGTGACATGGCCAAGCCACCGGCCGTGTCTCACCTAAAGAGCAAAACCAAGAAAAAAGAAAGAAAGAAGGCAGAAGGCGACACAGGCAAGAGACATGGCCAAGCCACTGGCCATGTCACATGACACGGCTAGGAGCTTGGTCGTGTCACTCCTTGAGAACAAAGAAAAGAAAAGAAAGAAAATGGGCAGCCAAGGAAATGGCCAACAAGCTTGGCCGTGTCACCTATGGAATATTTGAATTCTTTTGCACAATTGGGAAACAAGTGGGAGACAAGTAACTAGCTTTTGCCAAAAGAAATATTAAAGAAAAGAAAAGCTTGCCTAATTGATGGAAAGAAATATTAAGCAAAGAGAATAGTGGGAGACAAGAGAGAATGGGGTGAGTTGGAAGGCATGGGTTTGAGCCTTGAATGAAATAAAAAGAGAAGGAAATTGAAAGAAAGGGGAGATGGTTTGGCAGATAAGGTTTGGGCAAGGAGAGAGTGACACTCTCCTTGACTCTTCATCTTCATCCTCCATTTCCATCCTCTCCATCTTCTCCATCTACCATACACAAGATCTTTGAGGTTCCTTGGGATAAATTGGGCTAAACAAGCTCTTGAAGGTTGAAGAAAGCTTCATTGAAGGATTGGTGACTGGAGAAAGCTCCATTCCATCTTCCAAAGGCATAATCAATTGAAGGTTTGGTAACTTGAGAAAGCTTCATTCCAAGGTTTGGTGACTTAAGAAAGCTCCATTCCATATTGCAAAGGGGAATCAGCAATTGATGAGGGCTTGAATTCTTCATCATACAACAAAGTGGAGCTAGGAGAAAGACTAGTCGTCCTACTCTTGGCATCTTCACAAGGGGTTTTTCTATTCTCTCTTTTAATTCATTTCTATATTGTTGCTATTGTATTAAGAGAATTAATTTTGCAATGAACAATTTGTGATTTGATTTGTATTGAGATGAATATTTGTTTTAAATTGATAATGTTGAACTAAATTACCCATGCCTAGGGTTTGTAGTATATTTGATTGAATGTCTTGATTTGATGATTCCATTGATGTACCTTTGTTGTTGGTTGATTGTATTAGATTGAATGTTAAGTTGATAGAATAGCTACCTATTAATCTTTGAATATTGGATTACGAATCGAGAGGTGAAATCCGATATCGAAACTAAATAATCAACCACCCTATGAATGAATTAGAAATATAATTTCTAGGGTTTTATTAATTTGCAAATGTACAATAATTGGTTGTTATTAATTCATGAATGTGAAAACTAATGAATTGGTAATTGACTAATTAATCTCAAGGAGCAAATTAATTTACAAGGTTATGATAATGGATAATTTGAGAATTGAGCTTTGATTGAATGGACTTACAACCCTAGGCAACTCCCCTAGAATTGAATCGATGTTGTACAACCATCACACATATTAACGATTACGCATGTTACTTTTAGATTTAAATTGTCCTTTCACAGTTCCAAAACATCAAACAGTCGTCATTGAAATTACTTGCGAATCAAGCTATTACGAACTACACCTTCCTTGTGAGACGACCTTGGGACGATCACCTTTGCTACAATTACCTCGTATACTTGTGAGTGACGCTTTGTAGTAGTACTTAATTCGAGCGCAACAAGTTTTTGGAGCCCCTGCCGGGGAGGGTTGTTTAAGTAGTGATAGTTTGATATTTATTTGTTTGTTTGTTTTCTTTGAATTGTTTGTTTGTTATGTTTGAATTTGTTTTTAATTTAATTGTTTGTTGTTTTCTTTAAATTGCTAAGTGCCTTTTGTAAAGATGCAGTTTTCAAGGCACGGGCGAGTTTATGATAGGAACAATAATTTTGACATGGCATGGCAATTAGCAGAATTAACGAATCAACTTAAGATGCTAAATGCAAGAGGAAGAGCACCTATGCCACTCCAAGAGATATGTGCAGCATGTGGAATTGTAGGACATAGTTCAAACACGTGTTCAATGGGTTTTGGACGATACCAAGAATGGTAAGAGGAAGAATATGACTACCAAGGTTTCCAGTAAATGGGTAGAAATGATCCATATTCCAATCCGTATAATCCAAACTGGGGAAGCCAACCAAATTTTTCTTGGAAAAATCAGCGGCACATTCCACCTCAAATTTTTTTTCAACCTTACCAAAGAGATCCTTAATTTCAAGGACAATTTTCAAACCAAGATCACCTTAAGAAACCCACATTGGAAGATAGTTTGAATGCCTTTATTCAAACTACCAAACAAAATAAAGATCAACTTAAGGAACCCACTTTTGAAGATAGTTTGAATGCCTTTTATTCAAATTAGTGCACAAAATCAAGATCAATTCGAGAAATCCACAGTGGAAGATGATTTGAATGCTTACCTTTAAATTAGCACACAAAATTAGGAAGGGAACAATGAGATGTTTGATTCTTTGGAGGAATCATTGAAGAGGGTGGAAACTCAAGTTAGGCAACTGGCACATCAACTCCAAGCACAACAAAATGAGGAATTTCCTAGCTAATTGGAGTAAGTCAAGGTAATCACAAATTTGAGGAGTGAACAGGTAATATATAACAAATTTTGTGATTCCTTTGATGCAGGTACTAATCAAGAAGAAAATGGGGAGGAGATACAACCCAACATAGAGGAGCCAAGCCAATCAACGGAGGAGGAGAATTTGGAGGCATCAACCTCACCAAAGTTGTATGAATCTTCCAATCATTATAGGCCACCAAATCCATTTCCATGTAGCTTGAAGGATGAGAAGCAAGATAAGCAACTTTTGGACATCTATGATAGAGAAAGTGGAAATAAGCTTGAGATGGGTATGCCCTTAGAAGAAGAACATGAGCCCAATTTAGAACTTGAGGAGTGTAAGCTAATTTTAGATGCTGAGTTTGTTGAGAGGGGACTTGACATTGTTAAAGTGGATGAAGAAGTGATTCAACCAAACTTGGTTGAACTTAAAGAGTCCCCAAAAATCATCTCTTCTACTCTTGGTGGTAAGGAAGAGCAGAAATATGATATGCCCATGTTGCACAAAGACAAAGATTATTACCACATTCCTATTGCACTGGAGGATTACCCTAAGATGACCTTCACATGTTTTCAAATGATGTCATTTAGGTGTAGCAATACATCAGGTATCTTTCAGAGTTGTGTGCTTTCCATCTTATCACACATGGGCTACAATTGCATTATGGGTGGAAGGAGCCCTACACATCGTATATGGGTACGATGGAAATTAGGTTTCATCTAAACTCTCTTTAGTTTATACATGCTCACATTGAGGACAATGTGAATCTTTAAGTGTAGGGTGCATTTTGTGTTTTTACTTTTAATTTATTTTTGAGTTAGTTTAGTAATGTTTTTGTTTGAATAAATAAATTTTGGAAAGTTCAATTGTTATAAGATTGTTGATAGATGACCTTTGAATTTTTGAAGCATGAATTTGAGAATTGAGTAGAATTGGTGCTTATTGCCAATTTTTTTGGTTATTCTTTGCATTGCCATTAAACTAGTGAGGAATTGAGCCATCAACTTATTATTCTTTTTGTGTGTAAACATCTTTGACTGATGAATTGCTAGAACTTGCTTTGACATATATTTTGAGACTACATAAAAATTTCAATTAGGCATCAAGATGATTAAGGCAATTAGGTGAACCCACTTTGGCTTAAAAAGACCAACCCTATATTCAACCTTAGTTAGCCAATTTTGAGCCTATTTTGTTTCTCCTTTTCTTTCTTTTCCGCAATACTACTAACTTTGAATCATGCTATTTTTTCTCTTACCCTTTCATTAGGTCAAGAGCATTTTAAGAGCATTTATGACCAAGTGTTGTGTTGAATTAAGTGTGGGGTTAAATTTAGTAGGTTTAAGATTGCAAACTATTATCTTCTTTAGTTGCAAAATTAAAAAAAATAATAAAAAAATTAAAAAATTTAAAAAAAATAATAAGAATAATTGTTGTTCTTGTTAAAAGGGTTGGAATATATTTGGAAATAATCATTGCAAGATGTAATAAGTGAGTTCCCTTGAAAAGCTCTGTAATGTCAAGGGGTAGTTGAGAGGAAGGTGTTTTGGGATCGTTGGGTTATACATATGATCGGTAACTTCATTCTTGAAGTGCTCTTGAACGTAATGATTAAGCTAACTTTCCCTAAATGTCATGCCTTTACCTTAGCCCCATTACAACCCAAAGAAAGACCTTTTGATTGATGCTTGATTATAATTAGGTAGTGGAGATTCAATTGATAAGCAAACATATGGCGATAATGTTTCATTGATTATTATGAGTGTAAACACCATCATGATCAAACACTTTTAAGAGTTGGTGAGGGAGTGACAACATAGGTTATGCATGGAAAGCCACTTAATTGCATTGGTATCAATTTTGTTCGATTTGATATTGATTGCGGATTTAGGGATAGGGAAGTCTTGATGCATTTTTATAACTCTTGAACTTGAAAAATTTATCTTGTTTAGTTTGTTTTGATTTTAACCTTGCTTGGGGACAAGCAAGGAATTAAGTATGGGGTATTTGTTTATATCATTTGTGTACTTGGTTTTAGTGTGATTTTATGTGTTTTTAGTTAATGTTTCATTGATTTTTGTTTAAAGCTTGTTTGAAGTGTTGCTTTTAGGTTAAAGTGCAAAAACTCCCTTAGATAATCAAAACAGTGAAGGAAGAGCATGAATCAAGCAAGACATGGCCAAGCCAAAACAAGCTTGGTCGTGTCCCTCAAAAAAAAAATCAAGGCAGAGCTTGACACACCCAGGAGACACGGCCAAGCCACTGGCCGTGTCTCACTTAAAGACCAAAACCAAAGAAACCAATAAAGAAAAGAAAATAAGCAGTACTTGACATGCTCACATGACATGGCCATGTCACTTGAAGCTTGTCCATGTATGCTCATCTTGGCCATGTCTTTGCCCATGTCTGATTGTCTTGGCCATGTCTCTTGAAGCTTGGCCATGTCTAATTTTCTTGGCTTTGTTTCATCCTAAGAAAATAAAATCATAGGAAAATAGAAGCAGTGTTAACACAAGCACCATCTTGGCCATGTCTCTGCCCTTGTTGCTTGAAGCTTCCATGTTGTTGACCATGTCACACTTGAAGGAAGCAAAACATACATTCAAGCAGTAAAGGACACATCCAAGTGACTTGGCCATGTCTTAAGAAAAATTGGTAGGCATGGCCAAGTCATCCTTATCTTGGCCGTGTCTCTCAAAGAAATTGAATCAGAGACTGACACTGCCAAGAGACATGGCCAAGCCACCGGCCGTGTCTCACCTAAAGAGAAAAACCAAGAAAGAAAAGAAAGAAGGCAGAAGGTGACACTGGCAAGAGACATGGCCAAGCCACTGGCCATGTCACATGACACAGCCAGGAGCTTGGCCGTGTCACTCCTTGAGAACAAAGAAAAGAAAAGAAAGAAAATGGGCAGCTAAGGACACGGCCAATAAGCTTGGCTGTGTCGCCTAAGGATTATTTGAATTCTTTTGCACAAGTGGGAGACAAGCAACTAGCTTTTGCCAAAAGAAATATTAAAGAAAAGAAAAGCTTGCCTAATTGATGGAAAGAAATATTAAACAAAGAGAATAGTGGGAGACAAGAGAGAATGGGGTGAGTTGGAAGGCATGGGTTTGAGCATTGAATGAAATAAAAAGAGAAGGAAATTGAAAGAAAGGTGAGATGGTTTGGCAGACACGGTTTGGGCAAGGAGAGAGTGACACTCTCCTAGACTCTTCATCTTCATCCTCCATTTCCATCCTCTCCATCTTCTCCATCTACCATACACAAGATCTTTGAGGTTCCTTGGGATAAATTGGGCTAAACAAGCTCTTGAAGGTTGAAGAAAGCTTCATTGAAGGATTGGTGACTTGAGAAAGCTCCATTCCATCTTCCAAAGGCATAATCAATTGAAGGTTTGGTAACTTGAGAAAGCTTCATTCCAAGGTTTGGTGACTTGAGAAAGCTCCATTCCATATTGCAAAGGGGAATCAACAATTGATGAGGGCTTGAATTCTTCATCATACAACAAAGTGGAGCTAGGAGGAAGACTAGTCGCCCTACTCTTGGCATCTTCACAAGGGGTTTTTCTATTCTTTCTTTTAATTCATTTCTATATTGTTGCTATTGTATTAAGAGAATTGATTTTGCATTGAACAATTTGTGATTTGATTTGTATTGAGATGAATATTTGTTTTAAATTGATACTGTCGAACTAAATTACCCATGCCCAGGGTTTGTAGCATATTTGATTGAATGTCTTGATTTGATGATTCCATTAATGTACCTTGTTGTTGGTTGATTGTATTGGATTGAATGTTAGGTTGATAGATTAGCTACCTATTAATCTTTGAATATTGGATGATGAACCGAGAGGTGAAATCCAATATCAGAACTATATAATCAACCACCCTATGAATGAATTAGAAATATAAGTTCTAAGGTTTTATTAATTTGTAAATGTATAATAATTGTTTATTGTTAATTCATGAATGTGAAAACTAATGAATTAGTAATTGACTAATTAACATCAAAGAACAAATTAATTTACAAGGTTATGTTAATAGATAATTTGAGAATTGAGCTTTGATTGAATGGACCTACAAGTCTATGCACCTTCCCTAGAATTGAATAGATCTTGTACAACCATCACACACATTAATGACTACGAACGTTACTTTTAGATTTAAATTGTCCTTTCACAATTCCAAAACATCAAACACTCGTCATTTAAATTACTTGCTAATCAAGCAATTACGAACTACACCTTCCTTGTGAGACGACCTTAGGGCGATCACCTTTGCTATAATTACCTCGTATACTTACGAGTAACGCTTTGTAGTAGTACTTAATTCAAGCGCAACACTGCTTACTTTGTATAATTCAATCCATTGTAGAAAGTTTGAATCTGTAGCCACAACGGAAGCCCGTGGTGAGGACACCTTCTCAATAAATCTTTGAATCGTTCCCAAGCATCATAAAGAGTTTCACCATCTAGCTGTAGAAAAGATGAAATATCATTCCTTAACTTGGCAGTCTTGGATGGTGGAAAATATTTCTATAAGAATTTTTCTGTCAATTGACCCCCTGTGGTGAAAGTGTTTGGGGGGAAAGATTTTAGCCATTTTTTTGGTCGATCTCTAAGCATGAATGGGAACAACCTCAGTCTAATTGCATCATCGGAGACATTTTGTATCTTGAATGTGTCACATATTTCCAGAAAAGTCTCAATATGTGCATTAGGATCTTCATCTAGGAACCCATCAAACTGACAAGTTTGTTGCACCATTTGAATTACATTTGTCTTTATCTCGAATTTATTTGCAGCAACTACTGGTCTCTGTATGCTTGAATCGGCCCCATTAAGAGTAGCCCTTGCAAATTCCTGCATTGTCCTTGGCTCATTTCCTACCATCATTTCTAGTTCTTCTTCTGAGTTGAGATCTTTAAAGTTTGGTTCCATTTCTTCCAGAACTGCTTCCTCTTCTTCCTTTCGCTTTCTCCTAATGTTCTCTCTAGCTCTTGATCTAATTCAAGTAGTTAGGAAGAGCTAGGTCTGGTCATAAACGGGAAGAAGTACCTAGAATGACAATCAAAAGCAAGAACTAATGTTAAAATAGATAAAATAAAAACTAAATCAACAATCTTGATTATATTACTAACATTGAAAATCGTTGTCCTAGGCAACGGCGCCAAAAATTTGATGGCGGATCTATGATATCGCAGTGTTATCGCAAGTGCACAGGTCGCTCAAGTAATAAAATAGTGAGTAAGATATTGTCCACTGGGGACAAGGTCAAATATTAGTGCAAATATTAACTGTTATTTAGTGAATCAATAGTTTAAGTGATGATTAAAATAAAAGACAAATTACTCAATAAACTAAAGTGAAGAAAAATTGAATATTGTGCAAAAACAATTGGTGATGAAAATACTATCCAGATATTGAATCCCCCTAGCCATGAAACATATTTATGAATATCAATTCAATTAAATCAAATAATAGAGCTGAATTGGCATTCCCCTAAATTAGATTAAAACCTCTCTCAAGTGAATTAATCCCTTATCACTAAGTAGAATGCTAGGAATCTCTTATCAGGCATAATTAAATAGATCTTGCAATAAGAACAATGAACTTTAAACCAAAAGGTCTTGTAAGTCTATCTCTAGCACTCCAATCAACTCTTAATCCTAATGAGCATTCTGTTCATATCAAGCTTTGTCAAGTCAAGAATATGAAAATTGCAACTAATCAATAAGCATGCTATTATCAATTGGAAATAAGAAATTAAGGATAAAAAAAAACTCAACCAAATGATTTAACATAATAAGAACAATTCAATCCATATAGTAAAGCTAGGGTTCATCAATATCTAGATAGATAAAATGTTTAGCTCTTGTTCATAACCAGAAAACCAAAATAGAGGAAATAAGTAAAAGAATTCAAACAATCCATAATGAACGATTTGTGTTTCTTCACTTCAATCCTCGGATCTTGGTTTAAATCTCGCAGGAATTGGGTCTTCACCTTCACTCTTGGCTGCCAAAAACTCTCTTTTTTTTGGGAGGTCGGCTCTGAAAAATAAAAACCATTATCTAATTTGCTCTTTAGTTCATATTTTATAGCCTAGATATTTTTTCCTGACATGCCCATAGACACGCCCGTGTCTGTGGGTGTGTCAACGGTGCTATTTCGAACATTAATGACATGGGCAGTGACACGCCCATGTCCTTGGACATGTTGTTGCTACTGCAATGTTGAGTTAGGGACACGGTCAGGGACACGCTCGTGTCATTGGGCATATCACAGCTTTTATAACTCAGGAGTAATGGCACGTTCAGTGACACGCCAATGTCTCTGGGCGTGTCGAAGCTTCTGTAAAGTAGTTGAATAAGACAGCCACGGACATGCCCATGTGTTTTATTAGTTTTTGTTATAAGTTTTGTGTCTTGTTTATTAGGTTAATTATTGTTTTATTTAGGTATTTTGTTAGTTTTTATCGGTTTGTCTAGTGTTTTCTTTAATTGTGAAGTTTTAGTTTATTTTTAGTTTTATGTCGTTTTTGATCTAGTTTTTAGTTTGTGTTTATGTTTTGTCGGTTATTGTTTATTTACTTCGTGTTTTAAGTTTGTTTTGAGTTTTGTGTTAGGTTAAAACAGGCAAGGAAACGAATTGAAGATGAAATGGGCAGTAGCTGACACAGGCAGAGGACACGGCCAAGTCACTGGCCGTGTCCCATACCAAGTTAAAAGGAAGAACAAGTCCCAGTAGCAGACACAAGCAAGGGACACGACCAAGTCATGTGGCCGTGTCCCTCCAAAGAAGAGCAACACGGCAAAGTCACCATGACCTGGCCGTGTCCCACTTGTTACCAAAGGAAAGGGAGGTCAACAATTACACAGAAATGAACACAGGCAAGGGACACGGCCGTGTCACCTGGCCGTGTCCCTCCCATCTCACTCACACGGCCAAGTCAAGCTCCACTTGGCCGTGTCACTCAACAAAGAAGAAAAGAAGACCAAAAGCAACAGAGGAGGACACATGCAGGGGACACGGCAGTGTCACCTGGCCGTGTCCCTCCATCAAGCCCTCACACGGCCGTGTCCCTCATCACCTGGCCGTGTCCCTCATGTTCCAAGCCCGCATCGGATTTTTAACGCGTACGACTCATATAAAAGGAAAAGAAAGTTAGGGTTTAGGAGTCTTTTTGACGATTTTGAGAGCAAATTAGCCGTCTGAGAGAAAACTTAGGGTTTAAACATTTGTTTTCTTGGATTTTGATTTTACTTTGGATTAAACTAGTTTAGATTAGACTGTTCATGCCATTGTTTCATCCTTTTTGCAAGATTCGATCAAGAGATTCATCAAAAGCTTCAAGGAGTTTGTAACTTGGTTTTATTCTTAAACTTTGTCTCTTTAGTTTCATTGAAATTGTGTTTATGAACATTATCATGTCTAAATTGATTTCTTTGATTATTAATGAGATGAGTATGCTTGATAACATCATGAACTAATTTAATCTAGTCTAGGGTTTGTATGGATTTGCTATGAATTGTATGAATTGGTTATTCTCTTAACTATTGATTTCTTTAGCCTTTATTGAATGAAAAATTGTTACATATAATTGATTGGCCATCAATTGTGTGTTTTAGGTATTAGATGATGGATTGAGAGATGAAATCTAATGCTGGAACAATTCAATTAAGGACTTAGGTGAATTAGAGATATAACCTATTAAAAAGATTGTTTCAATTATAATAAGATGTTGTAAGAGGTTTGAATGCGAGAGCTTATTTCCTTGACTCAATTAATTAAGTTGCTTGAGATTTAATCTTAGAAATTAAATTAGTTAAGTGGAATAATCGTTCATACATATGAGTAGTAAAGAAGTGCAAACCCTAGACCATTCTATGAAGTGAATCAAAACACAGCGCAATTTACTTTTATTGTTTTAAACTTTAATCAATCTTCTTCATTATTTAGCAATTTATAAATCTCTTTATTACTTGTTAAACATAATCTGATAAGCAATTAACCACTTTGGCTTCCTTGAGAGAATGACCTTGGGGCAATCACCTTTGCTACAGCTACCTCGTATACTTGCGAGTGACGCTTTGTGGTAGAGTTAATTTGAGCGCAACAAGTTTTTGGCGCCGCTGCCGGGGAGGCTAATTGGTGTAATTGTTTATTTTTCTTTTAAAAAATAAAAAAAAAATTCACATTTCAGATTGTTTTCATTGCTTTTCATTTTATTTTATTTGTCTTTTGCTTTTGATATTTCTTTTTCTAGAAATTTTGTTTATGCAAGGCAGGATATCACTTGAAGGAGAACTGCATCCATTCATTCCAGAAATTCAGAGAATAAAAAGGAGCAGAGAGGAGTTTGAGCTTTTCACAGGATTTGATACTTCAAAGGAAGACATTTCGGATTTTGAGTCAGAATCTGAAAAATCTGTTAAAATGGCTAAAGAAAGACAAAGAACCATGAGAGATTTTGCTAGACCTGTCATTGGAACTTCCACTTCTTGCATAAGACTGACAGATGCAGTAAGGAACTATGAGTTGAAGAATATTCACTATAACATGCTGCCATCATTCTATGGAGTTCCAAATGAAGATCCTTTGAATTTTATTAGGGACTTCTACTCCACCCTCAACACTTTTCCTTTGGGAGGACTAACAGAAGATCAGTTGAGGATGAGATGTTTCCCTTATACTTTGAAGGATAGGGCAAAGAGCTGGCTCATGATGTTGCCTGAAAATTCACTGACAACTTGGGAGCAAGTTTACAATAAATTCATGGGCAAGTTCTATTCACACCAAAAGACAGCTGAGTTGAGAGGGAAGATTGCTACATTCTCTCAATTTGAAGGAGAGCCATTTCATGAGGCTTGGGACAGATTCAAGATGCTATTGATCCAGTGTCCACATCATCATTACCCACTTCAACTCCTTAATCAGTTTTTCTATGATGGTCTCACTCAGCAATTTCAGAACACTGTTGATAATGCAGCTGGGGGAGCCATGGGAGAAAAGACAGCTGATGAGACTTATGAGATCTTTGAGATGTTGGGAGCTAATTCTCAACAAAAGAGTGTAAGGGGAAGAAGCAAGGGGGTGAATCAACTGGAAGCCAATACTAAAATGGTTAGTCAAATAGCTGAGTTGACAAGACAGGTTTAGATGCTAAACATGAAGAACAATATTTCTTCATCTACTCAAGAAGTGTGTGGAATCTGTGGGACATTAGGGCATGGAGCAAATATATGTCCCTCTGCATATGAGTCTTTTGGGAATGAAGCTGAGCAGGTCAATGTTATGGGAGGATTCCAACCTAGGGCCAGAAATGATCCTTACTCCAACACTTACAATCCTGGTTGGAGGAGTCACCCCAATTTTTCCTGGACGAAAAATAATGCTCAACAGCCTTTCCATTTGCTCCAGAGACAGAACCAGCAGCAGGGCCAATCCTCAAGTCAAAATCAAGGTCAGCATAAAAGAGAGAGTTTGGAGGACAGTTTACAAGCTTTCATCAAAGTCAGTGCTCAAAACCAAGAGATGAACAACAAGATGCTGGATTCCTTGGAAGCATCTTTTAAGAAGGTGGAGACCCAAGTGGGGCAACTTGCACAACAGATGCAGATTCAACAAAAGGGGAAGTTTCCAAGTCAACCTGAGCAGGCACAAGCAGTGACTGTTCTTAGGAGTGGCAAGGTAATTAATAACAATGTTGAAAATAATTCTGTGAATGCAGGTGAGCAAGAGAAGAAAAAGGAAGGAGAATTAGAGAACAAAGGTGCTGAAGAAAGATCAATGGAGAAGACCCCTACACCAGATTTGCACAGGGCAAGCAATCCATACAGGCCACCTATACCATTCCCTAGCAGGTTGAAGGATGATAAAAAAGATAAGCAGTTTTCAGATATCTTCAACATGCTATCTAAGGTAAGTATCAACTTACCATTACTTGAAGCAATTAAGAACATGCCGGCTTATGCTAAATTCTTCAAAGAATTGAATACCAAGAAAAAAAGGTATGAGCCGAATGAAAAGGTGATAGTTTCTGAGGTAGCTAGTGCTGTTTTGCAACATAAACTACCTCCTAAGCTAAAGGATCCTGGAAGCTTTATTATTCAAATTGCTATGGGGAATGGAAAATGTACTGATGGCATGTGTGATTTGGGAGCTAGTGTGAATTTAATGCCTTACTCTGTGTACCTTGACTTAGAATTAGGGGAACTTAAGCCAACAAAAATGGTGTTGCAATTAGCTGATAGATCTCTTAGATTCCCAAAAGGGGTTATAGAAGATGTGTTAGTTAAAGTTGGTGGTTTGATAGTTCCTGTTGATTTCATTGTTCTTGACATGGAAGTAGGTAATTCTTCACCATCTGCACACACCATTCTGCTGGGTAGGCCTTTTATGGCAACTACCAACACTTTGATAGATGTTAAAAATGGAAAATTATCAATGACTGTTTTGGGACAAACTGTAGAATTTTCTATTTTTAATACTTCTCCTATTCCTACAACTGCTTTATATGAGGATTGTTCTTTTATTGATTGTATTGATGCAGTTGTTTCAGATGTTTTCTTGCAGACAGGTTCCTCTGATAAATTGGAGCTGGCATTGACTTTGGATAGTGATTTGGAAATTTTTGATGCAGAACTAGCCAGTTGCCTTGAGACTTTAGAGGGTGCTGAAATAGAGGAGCTTAAGGAGGACCCAATTTTTGAACCTTCCCCCATTGAAAAAGAAGAGAAGAACCCCTCACTAGAGTTAGAGCTGAAAGAGTTACCTAAGAACCTGAAATATGTGTTTTTGGGAGATCACAATACTTTACCTGTAATAATATATAGTGAACTTAGTGAAGGGGAGGAGATGAGGTTAGTGAGTGAGCTTAAAAGATTGAAGAGAGCTATAGGATGGGGATTGAGGGACATAAAGGGTATTAGCCCTTCCATGTGCATGCATAGAATCACTTTAGAAGAGGGAGCTAAACCTGTGAGGGAAACCCAAAGGAGACTTAACCCAAATATGAGTGAAGTGGTTAAGAAGGAAGTGCTCAAATTGCTGGATGAAGAAGTAATTTATCCAATTGCTAATAGTGAGTGGGTGAGCCCAGTACATGTAGTTCCTAAGAAATCTGGAATCACAGTGGTGAAAAATGAGAATAATGAGTTGGTTCCTACTAGGACTACTACTGGGTGGAGAATGTGCATTGATTATAGGAAGTTGAACAATGCTACAAAGAAAGATCATTTTCCTCTTCCTTTTATTGATCAGATGTTAGACAAACTTTCTGGACACTAACATTATTGTTTTCTGGATGGCCTTTCAGGTTACTATCAGGTGCCAATAGCTCCAGAGGATCAGTCAAAGACAACCTTTACTTGCCCTTTTGGGACATATGCATTTCGACGTATGCCCTTTGGCTTGTGCAATGCACCTGCAACTTTTCAGAGATGCATGATGTCTGTCTTCTAGGATATGATCGACGATTTTATTGAGGTATTTATGGATGATTTTTCTATTTTTGGTAATTCTTTTGATAATTGCCTCGATAAACTTGTTCGTGTGCTTGAGAGATGCATTGAATGTAACCTCACTTTAAGTTGGGAAAAGAGTCATTTTATGGTTACTCAGGGCATTGTCTTAGGTCATGTGGTGTCGAGTAAAGGGATTGAGGTGGATAAGGCTAAAATTGAATTGATTGCTAAGTTACCCCCACCTACCTCTGTTAAGGGAATAAGAAGTTTTTTAGGGCATGCAGGATTTTACAGAAGGTTTATTAAGGATTTCTCCAAAATAAGCCAACCATTGTGCCATTTATTGGGGAAAGATGTTCCATTTGAATTTACAGCACAATGCATGCAAGCTTTTAATTCTCTTAAGGAAAAATTGACTAGTGCACTTGTGATTGTAGCTCCTGTCTGGTCTTTACCTTTTGAAATCATGTGTGATGCTTCTAATCATGCAGTAGGAGCTGTTCTTGGGCAAAGGGTTGACAAATACTTAAGGGTAATTTATTATGCTAGTTTAACCCTGAACAGTGCACAAATGAACTACACCACAACTGAGAAGGAAATGTTAGCTGTTGTTTTTGCTTTAGACAAATTTAGAGCATATTTAATAGGGTCAAAAATTATTGTTCATTCTGACCATGCAGCTCTTAAATATCTTTTAACAAAACAGCATGCTAAACCGCGCTTAATTAGATGGGTGTTGTTATTGCAAGAGTTTGATTTCCAGATCAGGGATACTAAGGGTAGTGAGAATGTTGTTGCTGATCATTTATCCAGATTACCCTACTTTAATGAAAATCTTGCATCTGATAGCATTCATAAAAATTTAGAAGCATTTCCTGATGAGCATTTGTTTGTGGTAATTGATGCACCGTGGTTTGCAGATTATTGCTAACTATCTTTCTTGTGGTATTTTGAGATCTAACATGTCTTTTCAGGAAAAGAAAAGGTTTCTACATTTAAGTAAGTTTTATTTTTGGGATGAACCTTATCTATTCCGGATTTGCAAAGATGAGATAGTTCGCAGGTGTGTTTCTGAGGAAGAACAACTGAGTGTTCTTCAATTTTGTCATGACCTTCACTGTGGGGGTCATTTTGGAGGAAGAAAAACTGCAGAAAAGGTGCTTCAAAGTGGTTTTTACTGGCCCACTTTATTTAAAGATGCTCAAGATTATTGTAAGCACTGTGATTGTTGCCAAAGAGTAGGTAACATTGGGAGGAGGAATGAAATGCCCCTTCAGTCATATGTTGTTGTTGAATTGTTTGATGTGTGGGGAATAGACTTCATGGGTCCTTTCCCTAAGTCCTTTGGTTATGAATACATTTTAGTTGCTGTTGATTATGTTTCCAAATGGGTGGAGTCAATCCCCACCCGTACTAATGATGCTAATATTGTTGTTAAATTTGTGAAGGAAAACATTCTTAGCAGGTTTGGCACACCAAGGGTGATAGTCAGTGATGGGGGGAGCCATTTTTGCAATAGGCTGTTTGAGAAATTAATGCATAAATCCGGTGTGAAGCACAAGGTGTCGACCCCATATCATCCACAGACCTCAGGACAAGTGGAAACATCCAACAAGCAGCTAAAAGGAATTCTGGAGAAAACAGTCAACACATCCAGGAAGGATTGGGCAAGCAGATTGCACGATGCACTATGGGCATATCGGACTGCTTTCAAAACTCCTCTAGGTATGAGTCCATATAGATTGGTGTTTGGAAAAGCTTGTCACTTACCAGTGGAGTTGGAGCACAGAGCATATTGGGCAATCAAGACTCTGAATTTGGACCTGGACAAAGCGAAGAAAGAAAGATTTCTACAAATTTCAGAGTTAGATGAGCGGCGGAATGAGGCTTATGAGAGCTCGAGAATTTACAAGGATCGCACTAAAGCACTTCATGATAAAATTATAGTGCGAAAGACATTGAGTCCAGGTATGAAGGTTTTACTTTTTAACTCACGACTCCGTCTTTTTCCAGGTAAACTCAAGTCTCGATGGAGTGGTCCTTTCGAGATAACTCAGGTATATCCTTCTGGTGCAATTGAATTACTTAACTCTAGAACAGGTGAGACTTTCAAAGTGAATGGACAGAGAGTTAAGCCATACAATGAAGGATTTCAGGAAGTAAGGGTCATTGATAGTACTTTGATTCATGAACCCTAGACCTTGCATGATGTCCAGCTATATGACATTAAAGAAGCGCTAAATGGGAGGCAACCCATCGGTTTGCATTTATTTTTCATAGTTGTACTTTTAAGTTTAACAAATTTTGATTTATGTTCGGTTTCAATAATTGGACTGTGCTTTGATCGGTTTTTCTTTACTTTGTGTTTCAGGGTGTTTAACGAAGAAGGGTTGCAAAATCATTAAAAAGAAAAAAAATGATTAAAGTTTATAAAAAGGCAGAAGGTGACACGGCCAAAGGACTTGGCCGTGTCACACACTGGACACGGCAAAAAAAAAAATTCTTCAAAATTTGAACGATTTTGCAATGTTTTACAGATTTGGACACACCCATGGGACACGGCCGTGTCACCTGGCTGTGTCCCCCAAAAAACTATGAGACACGGCTGTGTGCTCTCCACTTGGCCGTGTCCCTTCACTTTCACACACAGACACGGCCATGTCAGCACACACACGGCCGTGTCCTTCAATTTTTGCCTTTAAAAAGCCCGATTTTGCCCAGTTTTATTTCATAAATCCCTAACTTTTCTATCTTCTTCTCTATCGCTCTCTCATTCTCTGCAACACCAAACCCTTGATTTTTATTTTCAAATCTCCATCTCTTCTGTTAAAACTTCAAATTACTCCACCAAAACTTGAGATTATCACTTAAAACTTGCTCTTTACTCATATTATTTTGATTTAATTCAGTTTTGGGTGTTATTTTCTCAGATTTCATGTCGCCGAGAACTAAAATTGTACCACACCGAAAGAAGAAGAAATCTGGAGCCGAAGGAGCTTCGTCATCTTCCTCAACTTTATCTCACAAGAGGGCAAGTCTTTTGGCTCGGGGTTTTTTCCCGACAAGGTATGTGAATGACGAATCTTTAGATGCCTTGCAAATGAGAACTGCTTTTTATAGATATGTGCAATATCTTGGGTGGGAAACTTTTGTTTCATTGAGACCTCTGCAGTTTGAGGAGCTCACCCTAGAATTTTTGGCAACTCTTAAAGTGGAAAGAGATGATAAGAAAATTTGCAAGAGACTGATGTTTAAATTAATGGGTCAATCATTTGTGCTTACTATTGATCAGTTGAATGATATATATGGTTTTCATCACCATGGAGAAAGATCGATACCCAAAGATTTTAGACAACAGTTTGCTTGGGGTGCCTTAGGCTCGGGTACTTATGTGGCCAAATCGGCCAAAGCATCTAAATTACGGAACCCTACCTTGAGATATTTGCACAGGTTTATGTCATATGGGTTCTTTGCAAGGAAGGAGAGCCCGGGTGTGGTTGAGTCGAGTGAGCTATTTTTCTTGGACTGTGTTTTGAATGAAATGAATATTAGTGCCGGCTATTGGTTAGCCGATATTTTTTATTCTGTAGCTAATAAAAGGAGGGGGGCTATTTGTGTTGGAGGATTGATCACTATATTAGCAGTAGCCCTTGTGGAGGATTTTGACCCGAGTACTACTCGGATGACTCGAATTTTGGGTAATGATTCCTTGGATTTAGCTATACTGGTGAAGATGCACATGGTGGTGCATAGAAGACGGACCTTTGTGATGCCGTCAGCTGAGCCTGAAGCACCGGGGGACAGGCAGAAGAGAGCCCGGATTGAAGAGGAGTCTGACTCGGATTCTCTTGACTTAGATGAGGATGCTCCGGTTTTGAAACATCAAGAGGTACTTCTGAGGATTGAGGCCCTGGAGGGCAAAGTGGATCCATTGGATAGCAAGGTGGATCGTAACCATGCTGAGATCTTACAGCAGATGGAACAGATTAACAGTAACCTTGCAACGATCTTGAGTCTCCATCCCTCAGCTGCATCATCTTCCCGCCCACATTTTCCATAGATTTTCAGTCTGTGCTTTATTTTATTTAGTGTACTCTTGTTTTATTTTTCGTTTTTGTTATTTATGTTAAAACTTTTGTGTTTGGATATTTTCTTGTACTTTTGTTATAAAACTTTTGCGTTTGTGATGGAAAACTAGGATTTTGCCTCACCAGGTACGATGGAAGACAGGTTGTCCTTTAACTCTTATTATTTATTATTCTTGTTTTCCATTGAGGACAATGTCAATTTTAAGTGTGGGGTACTCTTTAAGCTTTCCTTTAATTCTTGTTTTGCTTATTGTGGTTGTTTTGTTTATTGTGTTTTTTTTTTGTGCATGGTATAATTGTTGAAAATTTATTGATCTTTTCTTTGATTCTAGCATTATAGTTGAGACTTTGGTATCAGCATAGAAATGAGCATTTGAATTCATTCGGGATTAATTTTCACATTCTGCAATTCATGACATGTAAATCTTTGTGAACCCACCTGTGTGAGCTTTGAGCCTTATAAAATTTGATATTTTTGTCAATTGATTTTCTTTTCTTAAGTGTGCACCTTCATGATGTTGCATCTCTAGAGTTTGCTTTTGCATACTTATTGAACTCACATTATGATTTAATCTCAAGTTTTAAAATGATGAAGGCAAATTAGGTTAGCCCCTTTAGCTTAAAGAGACTTCCCTTTATATTGATTTCCTTAGTGAGCCAAGTTGAGCCATTGACTGTTTCTTGTTTGATTAACACAATTTTCAACTTAACATGTTCTTACTATCATCATACCTATGCATTAAGGAATGGAGTTGTATGATTAGACAATAGGGTAGTTTATTTCAAGTGTGGGGTAAGTAAAAAAAATAATATGGAATTCCTAACTGAGGGTTGAAATGCATACTTTGCATATTGTATTTGATTAAGAGTCAGTATTCTTTTCCTCTACATTTTAAGCTAGATGTTCCATTAAGTTTATACTTTGTATATATATATATATATATAATATATAAACCCAATAAAAAAAAGTGAAAATAAAACAAAAAGAGATATATATATATATAAAGTTCATATATTTTCTAGCCTTAGAGGAATTTTGACTCGTGTACTTTTCTTTTAGTGTGCAAGTATGTAAGATTGCTAAGGGTTGGTGAGTATGCTATTTGAAGGAGTTATGAAATTCTTAGCAAGAGTAGTGTCTAATTTAGATACTCCATTTCTTGATGCTCCACTTAAATGTCTTTTCTCACACCTTACCTTAGCCCCATTACATCCAAATAAAAGACCTTCGGATTATTTCTTGAGAAAATCAGTGAGGGAGATTGGATAATTAAGCAAGTTTATGGCAGTATGCACTCATGAGTGGTATGAGTGATTAACCTTTGAAATCGAGTGAAACACTTAGTTGAGAGATAAGATTTGTATGTCTGGATCAATGAATGAGTTAAGAATATCTTGATTGAAGGAAATTGCAATTATTTATGTCTGATGTCTTAAAGTATTTCATCTATGTTCTGGAATTATAGTTAAGGTTGTTTGAATTTTTAATTTATGCCATGTGAATTTGCTTGAGGACAAGCAAAGTTTTAAGTGTGGGGTAGTTGTTTTATTAGTTTTTGTTATAAGTTTTGTGTCTTGTTTATTAGGTTAATTATTGTTTTATTTAGGTATTTTGTTAGTTTTTATCGGTTTGTCTAGTGTTTTCTTTAATTGTGAAGTTTTAGTTTATTTTTAGTTTTATGTCATTTTTGATCTAGTTTTTAGTTTGTGTTTATGTTTTGTCGGTTATTGTTTATTTACTTCATGTTTTAAGTTTGTTATGAGTTTTGTGTTAGGTTAAAACAGGCAAGGAAATGAATTGAAGATGAAATGGGCAGTAGCTGACACAGGCAGAGGACACGACCAAGTCACTGGCCGTGTCCCATACCAAGTTAAAAGGAAGAACAAGTCCCAGTAGCAGACACAAGCAAGGGACACGGCCAAGTCATGTGGCCGTGTCCCTCCAAAGAAGAGCAACACGGCCAAGTCACCATGACCTGGCCGTGTCCCACTTGTTACCAAAGGAAAGGGAGATCAACAATTACACAGAAACGAACACAGGCAAGGGACACGGCGGTGTCACCTGGCCGTGTCCCTCCCATCTCACTCACACGGCCAAGTCAAGCTCCACTTGGCCGTGTCACTCAACAAAGAAGAAAAGAAGACCAAAAGCAACAGAGGAGGACACATGCAGGGGACACGGCAGTGTCACCTGGCCGTGTCCCTCCATCAAGCCCTCACACGGCCGTGTCCCTCATCACCTGGCCGTGTCCCTCATGTTCCAAGCCCGCATCGGATTTTTAACGCGTACGACTCATATAAAAGGAAAAGAAAGTTAGGGTTTAGGAGTCTTTTTGACGATTTTGAGAGCAAATTAGCCGTCTGAGAGAAAACTTAGGGTTTAAACATTTGTTTTCTTGGATTTTGATTTTACTTTGGATTAAACTAGTTTAGATTAGATTGTTCATGCCATTGTTTCATCCTTTTTGCAAGATTCGATCAAGAGATTCATCAAAAGCTTCAAGGAGTTTGTAACTTGGTTTTATTCTTAAACTTTGTCTCTTTAGTTTCATTGAAATTGTGTTTATGAACATTATCATGTCTAAATTGATTTCTTTGATTATTAATGAGATGAGTATGCTTGATAACATCATGAACTAATTTAATCTAGTCTAGGGTTTGTATGGATTTGCTATGAATTGTATGAATTGGTTATTCTCTTAACTATTGATTTCTTTAGCCTTTATTGAATGAAAAATTGTTACATATAATTGATTGGCCATCAATTGTGTGTTTTAGGTATTAGATGATGGATTGAGAGATGAAATCTAATGCTGGAACAATTCAATTAAGGACTTAGGTGAATTAGAGATATAACCTATTAAAAAGATTGTTTCAATTATAACAAGATGTTGTAAGAGGTTTGAATGCGAGAGCTTATTTCCTTGACTCAATTAATTAAGTTGCTTGAGATTTAATCTTAGAAATTAAATTAGTTAAGTGGAATAACCGTTCATACATATGAGTAGTAAAGAAGTGCAAACCCTAGACCATTCTATCAAGTGAATCAAAACACAACTCAATTTACTTTTATTGTTTTAAACTTTAATCAATCTTCTTCATTATTTAGCAATTTATAAATCTCTTTATTACTTGTTAAACATAATCTGATATGCAATTAACCACTTTGGCTTCCTTGAGAGAACGACCTTGGGGCAATCACCTTTGCTACAGCTACCTCGTATACTTGCGAGTGACGCTTTGTGGTAGAGTTAATTTGAAATGATTGAAAGCTTCATTCTTTTGAGCTAAGAAATGAACCCATGTAAACCTAGAGTAATCATCAACAAGTATAAATGCCTATAACTTACCACCTAAGCTAGCAACTATATTTGGTCTAAACAAATCCAAATGAATGATTTCTAAGGGTTTAGAAGTGCTTACAATTTGCTTGCCAAATGGACAAGATTCAGAAGTTCTATCTTTATTAAATTTTACTTTAGGGAGACCATCAACTATTTCTTCTTTACTAATGCATTGTAAGTGATCCATACTAGCATGTTCTAATCTTCTATGCCATAACCAAGCATCATTATCAATGGAAATCAAACATTCCAATGCATTATTGGAATTTGGAATGTAAGTCAATTTTATTTGTATTACTAATTATAACTCCTTTGAATGCAAGTTCATCACTTGAATTGGTAACTATGCATTTTCTAAAGTCAAAACTTACATCATATCCTTTATCACATAATTGGCTTACACTTAGCAAATTATGTTTCAATCCATCAATAAGCCACACATTTTCAATCAAATTCTTACCAAGCATGCCAATGGAACCAATACCTATAATTTTTCCTTTAGCTTTATTTCCAAAAGTTACATTAGTTCCATGCTTGCAGGTGAGTGTTATAAAACACTTTGCATTACCCGTCATATTCTTTGGGCATACACTATCCACAAAGCCAAACATTTTCATTTATAGTGGATTTTAGGCATACCTACAAAACAACAATATTCATCTTCTTTTAGGTACCGAATGAAATTAGGTCCTTGGGGATTAGTAGTAGAGGGACCCTCTAGTTTGAGATGATCCTTCCTAATATAGCAAAATGTGCTCTTTTGTCCAAATTTCATACAATATGTGCATTGATAAAAGGTTCTATACATATGTACTTTCCTATTGAAATTCAATGAACCATGCTCACAATTGCAAGTGTGTGTTGAATGAGATTGTTTTTGTGCATTTTTGTGTTTATGTATATGCCTTGTATACATGAATGCATGGTTTACTCTTGAAACTTTAATTCTAGAGCCTTATGAACCCAATGTAATCCTTTTAGGATTTTTAGGTTTGTTTTGTGCATTAGTGTTCTTTACAACTTCAATACGAGATGTCTGAATTATAGAAGCTTTTACAAATGTTGGTGCATCAAATGTAGTAATTGATGAGCCATTGAATCCTAAACCATGTTTCAAAGAGGGTGACATTTTATTATCTTTCAATGTGTCTAATGCCTCTTTCCCCTTATGAAATTATGAAATTGATTCTTTTAGCTCCTTTAGTTCATCCATCAAAATTTCATTTTCCTTGATCACATTTTCTATGCTATATGATTTTTTATTCATTTTATCAATTGATTTCAACAATTGTTCATTTGAGGTTTTTAATTCTAATGTAGAGTTTTTCAAGCACACAAAATCTTTTTCTAGTTTAGAACATTTATCATTATCAAAATTTCATTTTAGAAAAATACTTTTGCACTCTAAGGTTCATATGTTCAGTCTAATCACTATCATCTAAGGAATCAACAACATCATTATCATATGCAATTAAGTTCAAGGATTGAGTACCTACCTCACTGGAGTCATTTTCATCCTCAATAGCCATGAAACATGGATTAGTAATTCCTTCCTCATCTTCTTCTTCTTCTTCACTTGAGGAAGAATCATCCCATGTAGCTTTAGGTGATTTCTTTTTTTCCTTATCCCACTTCTTTTTGTTCTTCAACTTGAAGCAATCTGATTTGATGTGAATGGATTTGCTACATTCATAACATTTCACTTCATTCTTTTTATCTTTATCTTTGAAGGGGGATTTAGAAAATGTACCTTTGTTAGCTTACAATATTATATTTCTCTTCCAATCACTTATTCTTTTTGAAAGCATTGCCATTTCTCTTTTATCTTCACTATCTTCATTACTTGAGCTCTCAACTTCTTTGATTACTTTGAGAGCTATTGCTTTCCTTTTCTCTTTCTCACCTTGTTCTTCTTCCTTTTCATTGTGTAGTTCAAAAGTAAGTAGCATTACCATAAGTTCATTGATTCTCAAGGTGTTAAGGTCATGAGCCTCTTCAATAGAAGAAATTTTTGACTCAAAGCTCTTCCTTGCTCTAAAAGCTATCAAGATTTTTCTGTTGACATCACCTTGATCATATATCTTGCCATATTTCTTTAATTCGTCTACTTCCTTAACAACTTGTTAAGGTTCCACTATTCTTAAGTTTTTACAAGCTTAACTCTAACTTGGTATTTTCACTAGCTCTCACAAAACTATTATAATAGTTTGAGATCAACCCTTACAAGTGTTTTTCTAGGCTCACTCTAACAACCTAAGTGTTAATAAGCTCACACTCAAGCTTTTGATGATGTTTAATACTTACACCCTACACTCAATCATATAAATGTAATTTTGATGCAGATAATTAAAAGAAATTAAATTTGGCTATTGCAATCAATATCATTTATAAAAATGAAGTTCCTTGAGGTGTTTATAGCCTTCAAGACTTGATATAGTTGTTTGAGATAGGAGCCAACATATTTGATTCTTGTCTCCCACTAAACTATTGACCATAGCATTCTCATGGTTAGACTAGCCATGGTCTAATTGGAATTTAATGAGATTGGACGAAATTCTAAGGGCTCGATCATACTATTTGAAAAACTGGCTAATGCTCCTTCAATGGTTGGTCCATGTGTCATCCACTAACTGAGTGGAGATGTAACGACTTGTGATAAGAAGAATATTTAAATATTCCAATCGGACTTGTAACTAGTCTGGTTGAAATTTTAATGGTATGTTCAAATTGCAGGTGTATCATTGGTCGAGAGCTTAACTTGGTGTTTTTGGACAAATTCTGCTTCAAAGGTCCAGTCAGGAGACTTGATGTCCTAGTCAGAATTTTCTAGTACTCTAAGATTATGGGAGTACTTCTGGCCGTGATACTTACTGTGATTTACCATTTTTCGCAACCAATGGTGAAGTCAAACTTTCCAATGGTCTGAGCGAACTTCAAGTTGTATGGTGAGATTTTGGGAGTACCTTCCATCAAGAACCTTTCTGTGTAAATGTTACTTACGTTGATATCTAAGGTCCGGTCGGGCTTTAGTGTGGTCCTATCGTACCATTCAAGCTTTCTTCAAAAATTATCTTCCTGCAAAGTGTAACTTGATACAAATGTTAGTTCAATTTAATTTGATTACCTAAGATCAAAAATAAAGTAATCATGCTAAGGGTTTTGACTAACATAAGAGAATCCCATAGTGGAGGATTGGTGAGACATTTTGGGGTGACCAATACCTTGGAAATTTTGTAATAGCATTTTTATTGGTAAAACATGATAAAGGATGTAGAAAGATGTTGTGCTTGATGTCTTATATGTAGACAAGCTAAGTCTAAGGTTCTACCACACGGTTTGTACACACCTTTTCATGTACCTGCCACATCATGGGTTGATTTGTCAATGTACTTTATAATGGGTTTGCCTAAGACTGAGAAAGGGAAAGATAACATCTTTGTAATTGGTTATAGGTTTAGTAAGATGTCATATTTTATTGCAGGTCACAAAACTAATGATGTTATCCACATTGCTGAGTTATTCTTTAGGGATACAGTGCACTTGCATGGTATATGTAACACTCTTTTACCCTACATATGGATAACACATTTACCCCAAATATGTAAAATATATATGTAGAATACAAGGAGGTTGTAACATCCTTAAATATGATTGAATTAAATAAAAATTAAATTAAGTTAAATAAATAAGTTTGAGGGTTAAATAAAGTGTTAGAAGTAAGAAAATGTGGAATGTATATGCATGATATAAAGAAAAAATATATATAACAATTAAAGTCAAATAGTAAAAGTAAAAGTCGAAAGTTGAATGGTAAAAGTTAAAAAATTAAAACAAATAATAAAATAATAAAAATTAAAATTAATTAAATAATTCAAAGAGAAATTATTATTGAACAGTAGATGAAAAATTGAGATTTTTAAAATAAATAAATTAAAAAATAATAAAATAAAATATGTATGGTTAAAATTAAAGAAGAACGAAAAATTAAAACATCATATTTGTCATCTTCCTACTCTCTCCTTCTTATAGACTGATTTTCACCATAAGCAAAGGGACAAATTTTGTTCCTTTTCTACCTCAAATTCTTTAAGCTTTCCAAGAGTTTTAGGCTGATTTTGAAGTTTCACTAGTTAAAGGTAAGCTTTCTTGCAATTTTGCGAAGTTTCTTTGAAAATTTTATATATGTGATATATGGGATTTTGATAAGAGATGAAATAATTTATTAAATTCATATGGACAGTGTTAATTTGATGAGAAGAAAAGGATTTTATAGCTAAATGGTTGATTTGTTTGGGTTTAGTGAAAGTTTGAATGGGTTAGTGAGGCAATTAGGGTTTTGAAAGAAATTTGTTAAAGAATGGATGTAAGTTGTGTTAAATTATTTAAAACATGTTATAAAATGATTCTAATGGTGGAAATGAATTTAAAATATAATTTTGGTTTGGGTTGGATTGGATTCGTTTTCTAAAATTAAAGAGAGAAATGAATTTAAAATATAATTTTGGTTTGGGTTGGATTGGATTAGATTCGTTTTCTAAAATTAAAGAGAGTTAGAACAAAATTTAAAAACTTGAGGGAAATGTGATAAATTGATTACTAATAGTTAGAGTATGTTAAAATATGGTTCTAGAGCATTATATACACTTACATTTTGGTTAGGTGTTGAGTAGATAGTAATTATCCTAATCAAGTAGTGAAAGATATTTTAGAAAGTGAATGGTAGAGTGTGATTTTAGCTTGGAATTTGTCTTAGACTAAGGTATGTACATACTTTGATGAGTTATAATACATTTGCATTTAATTTGGCTTAGCATATTTTGATAGTAAATGAGTCAAGTTACTTAGTCATTTGGATTTTCAAAAGCATTCTAGTGTTGATTGTGAAATGGTGTAAAATGCCTTATGTGCATTATTTTAAGGTATTATAAATGGGTAAAATGAGTAAAATGTGATAAATGAAAAAAATATGAAAATATCCCAAAGTGTTTGAGTAATGTAGGCACATTGAAAAGGTGTCATAAATTATTGAAAAAGTGATGAAATATATTAAATTAAGGCAATTATGCATGGATATGGAAATGTGTATGCAATGTGTGTATTTTTGTATAGTATCTTGTTACAGAGATTGTGTTGGTGCTATTGAATGATATGTCTGTGGGTTAGACATTGGGCATCAACTACGATATGATGTGCCTTTAGGCTAGACATTGAGTATCAATTATGATTGTTATTTGCCTTCGAGGCTAGACATGGAGGTGTCAACAGGGGACAGATACGACACATAGATCCTCAGTGTCGAGATAGACCATAACAATATCTCTGGAACCTAAATATTTTATATGATTACTTGGGCCTAATGCATGTGATTATGATAAGTGGTTGTTTAATATATGAGTAATGTTATTTTAATGCATAATGCATTTTATGTTGAGAGGAAAACTTAATGTATTGTTTTAAACATGTTTTTATTATCAAAGTATGTACTGCTAAGCTAGAAGCTTAGGGCGATTTGCTCATCGTGCAGGTGACAGGTTGGAGGCGAGGAGGTCTGCTAAACTAGACCAGGCCTAGATTTTTTTTTTGGTTTGCACTTGAAGTTAGCCAGACTGCCACTCGACTAGAGACACTGCATTGCATGTAAATATTTTATTTTTGATCAAATGCGTTATGTATATATAAATTATGGTTTGTATAAAATCTCTATAGCTTTGAGGATTAATTATGCAATGTTGATATATGTATGGAGAGAGAAAGAAAGACTTGGAGGTAGAAGTGGGAATGTATATATATATTGGGAGTGTACATTCTTTTGCAGGCTGTGTTAATTGAATTTTGGAAATGACCAAATTACAGACAAAACTTTGGCAAAATTTTTCCATAGATTTTCTTTAAAATTTGGTATTTTTTTGATAATTAAATACTAATCTATCTATTTATGTACCTAATAAAATAACTTTTAAGTATTATAATATCTTTCTTTAAATTATGGAAATTTTTAAAAGATAAGGATGTTAACATTCTTATATTTTGTATATATATTTTAAGGCAACATACAATCATATTTTATTATCTACTACTCATAATCAATCTCATTTCCTCATACATTACAAATGTTGCTTATTCTACATCCTAGTGCAAAATTTGCACTTTTCTCATTTTTCACATATCATCACTTTTATTCATTTTTAAAGTCATATCATATAATATTAATTCAAAATAAGCATTATTTCTTCAAACAATGCCACACAAACATACATATTATCATTCAAGTATCATAATATATTTTCCATACTCAATGTGTTATGACTAAAAACAATGCAAACAATGTTATTAAGTATCAAATTATGTACATACCTCTTGAATACACAAATGTGAGCCAAAGCTCCACCTCATTTCAAAATTTCATAGCACGTTTCACTACTAAGTTGGTGCAATGACTAACTACCCAACACCTAAACAAAATGTGAACATATAGCATACAATATAATCACATTTTAAGTTGTTTACAATATAAAACATAAATTAAAACACATTCCACCATTTCCCCCTTTTCTTAGGCCTAAGGCACTTTAACATTAAAATATAATTCATTCAATTTCAAGTTGAGTTTTAAGCTCAAATATGTCTATAACATCATATTTTAAGACACTTTAAGCAATTAAACTCAATTTAGAAACATTCCTCCCAAAACCCTAAAATGTGCCTTAACTCACTTTCATTCTTGTTCTTCATTCCAACCATTTCCAATTATCAATTTGAGTCCATTTCTATCATTTAAATCATTAAACAACATGATTTTAATGATGAAACAAATTGAACAAGCATTATTTAACAAAACCCTTTTCCATAACCCTAAACCTTACTAACCAACTCAAAGTTCAACTTAACCCAAGATAACCAATTATTCAATCATAAAATCATTGTTTACTCATCAAATAAACATCATTCTTACTCATTCAAACAATTAAAACATATAATTACAAAACCCCAAATCACACATAACCCTAAATTACCTTCTTTACCCAAACTCAAACCAAACTTAATCATTTTTTCCATCTAACTTAAAAATCTTAATTCCCACATCAAAAGAATACTTTCCATTTCCAATTCAACAATTACAATATACTTTTTCAAAAATTTAAATTATAAATATTCATATATCTTAAAAAAAACTAATAAAATCAAAAACATTATTACCACTATCAAGCAGTTCCTTTAAAAACTTCCTAATTCCTTTTGAAAGCTTGATGAATTTGATGACTTGTTAAAGAAAATTTTTTCCCCTTTGTCCATGGAGAAAATCGGCTACCTAAGAAAGAAGAAGAAGATGATGGACATTCTTTTATTTTTTTTACTTTTCCTTTTTTAAATTATAGCCATATATTAATATATTAATTAATTAATTAATATTTAATAATTAATTAGATATTCCCATCATCTTCCACTATGCCTTTTATTATTATTATTATTATTATTATTATTATTATTATTATTATTATTTTAAAATTATAATTTTTATCTTCCATTCAACAATCTTTTCTTTTTCAGTTATTTTATTAATTTTAATTTACAAGATATATTTACTAAATTACCACTCTTTTGCTATTCATATTTTTGTCTTATTCTCACTTATTTTAAAGTTTTTATATTATGTATATTTCTTTATATGTCGCATATACCTTTGTTTTTATATTATGTATATTTCTTTATATTCGGAAGTCTTTGGCAGGTTTGACTACTTATTCGCTCTTGTTGCTTGTTGAGTTGAGAGCATCGCATGCCAGATTTGAGTCTTGTGATGATGGTGCTTTGATGGCTTAATTACAGTTGAGGCTAGTTTTGTTGGAATAGCTTAGGGATGCTCAGTTGGCAGATGAGAAAATCCAGAAGATTGTGTTGGATTGCCAAAAGGGGCAGAGTCGAGACTTTCATGCAAGAGGTGATGGCTGTTTATGGTATAGAGATAAGTTGTGTATTCCTGATGATGCATAATTAAAGAGGATGATTTTAGAGGAAGCACATCAGTCACTCTATGCTATGCACCCTAGGAGTACCAAGATGTATCAAGATTTGAAGTAGCATTATTAGTGGTTAGGTATGAAGAGGGACATAATAGAGTTTGTATCAAGAAGTCTCACTTGCCAAAGAGTGAAGGCTGAGCACCAAGTTCCTTTAAGGTTGCTCCAGCCATTATCAATGCCGGAGTGGAAATGGGAATGAGTGACGATGGATTTTGTGACTGGACTGCCTTTGACCTAGAAGAAGCATGATGTAATCTGGGTGATAGTTGATCGGATGACAAAGATAGCTCATTTTCTTCCAGTTTGGATGGTTATTCTATTGAGAAGTTGGTTGAGATGTATATCAGTAAGATAGTGAGGTTGAATGGAGTCCCAATTTTTTTGGTGTCGAAATGAGATCCCCGGTTTATATTGAGATTTTAGAGGAGTTTGCAAGAGCTTTAGGTTTTTGGTTATATTTTAGCATTGCTTTCCATTCTCAGATAGATGGACAATCAGAGAGAGTGATACAATTTCTAGAAAATATGTTGAGGAGCTTTATCATTAATTTCACAGGGAGCTAGGATAGAATGGTGCCACTGATTGAGTTTGAATATAACAAAAGTATCGGGATGGCACTTTATGAGGCCTTGTATGGCAGGAAGTGTAGGACACCTTTGTGTTGGGATGAGGTTGGTGAAGGTAAATTGGTCGGTCCCAATTTGATTAAGGAAACAGAAGAGAAAGTTAAGGTAATTCGGGGTCGTCTGAAAGCAGCTTCAGACCGATAGAAATCATATACAGATTTGAAGAGGAAGGATATAGAGTTCAGTGTGGGAGTTAAAGTGTTCCTAAAGGTGTCTCCATGGAAGAAGATTTTGAGATTCAGCTGCAAAGGGAAGTTGATTCCTCATTTCATAGGATCATATGAGATAATGGAGAGAGTTGGTCCAGCAGCTTATAGAATGGCTTATAGACTGGCTTTGCCGCTTGAGTTGGATTGGATTCATAATGTCTTCCATGTCTCTATACTTCAGAGGTACATGTCAGACCCATCTCATATCTTTTTAGTGGAGTCCATTGAGGTGAGTCCGGATCTGACTTATGAGGAAGAACCAGTGGCAATCTTGGCACTAGAAGTGAAAGAGTTGAGGAATAAAAAGGTGCCACTTGTGAAAGTCCTTTGGAGGATTCATGCCACTGATGAGGCGATATGGAAGAGTGAGTAGACAATGAAGAGCCAGTATCCTTAGTTGTTTTAGAGTTTACGGCAGGTAATTTCGAGGACGAAATTTATTTTTAGGGGGAGAGAATTATAATATCCCAAATTTTAGAAAGTTTCTATTTTTTGAAAATTAAATAAAATAAATTAAAATTAAATTGGATAAATTAAATAAATAATTTTAAATGAAAAATGAAGAGATTTTAAGTGAAAAAGTGAAATGTATATGTGATATATATGCAAATTATATATAATATATATACAGGTCAACAAAAGTCAAATATTTTAAAGGAAAAGTCAAAGTCAAATGGCATTTTGGTAAATTTACTTTAGAAATTGAAAATTTTAAAACTAATTCAAAAATATTTTATTTTTTAATGGAAGATATGAATTTTAAATTTTTATTAATAAATTAAAAAAAATTATTAAAATAATATATATATGGATATTATTTAAAGTGGAAAGAAAGAGAAAATCAAAAGTTATCATCATCTTCTTCTTCCCTTGAAAGGGCCAAACATCCATAGCCTAGCAAGCTCAAGATTTTCCTCTTCCATACTCCACAAATTGAAGGATTTCAAGTATTCAAAGTAGATTTTTGGTGATTTCCACTAAAATTAGTAAGTTTCCAACTTCTTTCTTTAGATTTCATGAAAGTTTGAATATTTGTGTTTTGAGCATGTGAAGTAGTATGATTTAATTATTGAAATTGGTATGTATAAAGTTATTTTAAATGATTAACAATGATTTTAAGATTGGATTGAAGAAATGTTTGAGATTGGGTAATGATTGGTGAAGAGAGAGAATTTAAGGTTATGGACTTTTAGAGTTTGAGAAACCATGTGTTTTAATTGTGCAAATTGATTCTATATGAGTTGTTTTAATACATAAACAAGTATTTTAAAGTCAAATATTTGATTTGGTTGAGTTTGATTGGAGTTTGAGAATGGAAGTGGTGATTTAGGATTTTGGAAAAGTGATTCTTCAAAGCTATTGAATTGTTTTATTTTATTGGTTAAAGCATGTTCTTTAGTTATAAAAGTGATGAATATAAGCTTGAAATGATAAATGGATTGAGTTGGAATGGAAAACCTCCAATGGGGGAAGGTTATGCCATTTTAGGGTTTTGGGGGAAGGTTATGCCATTTTAGGGTTTTGGTTATAAGTGTGTGTTTTTGTAATGTAATTATTTAACACATTGTGAGCGGGGATTTTCACCTCCACTCTAGGTGGAATAGTTCTTACGACTTCGGCATTGTTTAGGCTCGGGCCTTAGGGACCACGGACCTAAGTCCGGAGAAAATGGAGTCTCCACCCGGACGGGCCTAGAAAAAGAAAGGGGTGGATGACTCGATTCCTAAGGAATCCCCAACCCCCTAATGGGTTCAAAAAGTTGGGTACATGTGGGGAAGGTGAGAAATGGCCCAGCACCCCCACAACGCCCAGTTCATTGGAAGCGGCCTCCTTTACAGGTCTTAATATTATAAAATTCTTAAATATAACAATATTATCCATATTACACACAATAATTAAAAAAAAGCATCGATATATTGAAAATAAAAAAATGTCCAAGCAAAAAAAATAAATGGACACCCATCCGAAGATGGAATCATGCCCTTACATAATCCATGCCTAAATAGGACACCCACCGAAAAGTAGAAACATGTCCTTTACATTGGTTCTAAAATTGAAAAGCAATTTAAATTACATGATATTTAACTAATGAGGTATCCACCAAGTGGAAATATACCTCTTACAACATTTGGAAATCTAAATAAATCGATAAAAGTAAATAACCATTCATCATAAATAAATCATTCATCAAATATATTAAACATCAATAGAATGTAAACATCCAACCATGATAAACTAAATAAGCCAAGCATTGAACTTAAATAAATTAAAGCATATAAAATAAATCAAAGCATAATCAAATATAAAATTGAATAAAGTAAATAAAGATTCAAATTAGGGCTACTTTTTCTATTTAAGATTCTTTATTTAATGTGTTTAAGGTTTTGGAATTTATGGGTTTAAGCTACTGTGAATTTTAAAGGAATTGAAATGGATTAAAGTTTTATAATTTAAGCGGTTGATAAAATTCTTTGATTAACCAAATTAGTGTTTGAGAAGTAAAATCATAAAACTAGGTTTTGAATACTTTAAAACATTAGATTATATGATTATTGAATTTTAGGCTTACTGTGTTTGAATTTTAACATTTAGGTTTATAAGGTTTTAGAGTTTAAAGGATTAGGATTTAGAAAAATTAGGGTTTAAGAAAACTAGGGTTTAATGTTAGCTAGTTTAGGGTTTACTATTTTTGTTTTGAAGTTGAATTAGGGTTTTTAGTGTTTCGGAGAATGTATTTGATTTTAAAATTTGGAAAAATAATTTATAGTTTTATGAAGCTTTATGAAAATAAACAAAACGATTTAAGGTTTATTGAAACAAAAAAGATATTTTTTAGGGTTTTGGAAAATTGGAAGGCACATTAGGGTTTTAAGATTTTAAAGAAACAAAAACAACAATTGGACAATTTAAGGTTTTAAGCTTTAGAAAAGGTAAGTTAAGGTTCTAGGGTTTTTTGAATCAAAAGAGACAATTGGATGATTCAAGCTACTGTGAAGAAATTAGACATTCATACCTTCGTTTGTTGGTTCCACCAAAAATTACTTCTTGGATGAACAAGAACAAAGACAAGCTTTGCTGCCTTTGATAGATTGAATTGCTTGTTTGCTCTCTTAAAAGTCCGATCGATTTCACTGCCATAAGGAATTTTTCTAATGCAATCGATTCCAAGTTCTCCCTCTCAAAATTTTCCCCATTCCTTTTTTTTTTCCTCTGTGTTGTTTTTTTAGTCCTTATTTATAGAAGATTTTGATGATTAATTTCGCTTGTTCACAGAATCTAATATTAATTAAGAAAAGGAAATTGAAACCTAATTGAATTTGGTTTCGAAAAAATTTGGGTCGGAAAAATTTTGCTGGAAAAAAAAAACTGCTGCGAAAAAATTACGCTGGCCAAAAAACTGCAGCTGGGGGTAGCGGGCTGCGGCGGGCGAAATTGCCTGCGGGCCATTTTGCCGGTAGATATGGCCAAGCAATTTCGCTCGCAGGAAAATCCTGCGGGGGAAATGGCCCAATGCCATTTCACCGCCCCCCTCTTCGGCGACAAAATTTTTCATTGTCGATTTTTATTTTTATTTATTTGTTTATTATTATTATTTATTTTTTATTAATAAAAATTAAATACTAAAGAAAATATTATTTAATTAAGATAACAAAAATTGTTTTGGACTAATTAAAATATATTGGACAACACAAAAATTATTTTGGACTTATTAAAATATATTGGACTGGACTGGGTCTAAAAACATGTTATAATATGTTTTTAATAATATAAATAAACTTAAAATACCAAATTGAATGGCCTAATATGGTATTCCAAATTTAAAGTGAGGTTAGCCTTAACTTTGGGATTTTTATTTGAATGATGTTTAATTATGATTTAAGTTTGGGAATGCCTTAGAATGTGATACTAAATGATTATTTATGATCACATTTGGTATAGGCATTGAGGAGAGTTGATTTGACCCATCTTAGTGTTGAAGGGCAAGTGGAAAGAGAAGGATTTGAGGGTGTTTGAGGTTGTTTTTGGTTGCTCTTAGATGTGTGTACAAACTTTGGATAAATTGGCTATATTTGCATTACATTGGGCTTAACACATTTTGAATTGGAAAATGTGTTAAGCTACTTGATACATGAAACATGTATGAATAATGTGCTATGACATGTGTAATGTCATATATGTATTCAATGCATTGTGAAAAGCCATTGTTAATGGCTAAATTGTGTAAAATGTAAAATAAGTGTATTATGTGAAAATGATCCAAAGTGTTTGGATAATGCCATTTGTTGTGTATGCATTAAGGGCATTGTTAAAAAGCCATTGATAATGGCTAAAGTGCATAAAATGTGAATCATATGTGGATTGTGTAAAATTACCCAAAATATTTAGGTGATGAGTTTTAAGGTAAAATGTGATGATATGATGAAATGTGATGAATTGATATTGCTATAAATGAGAAAAATAAGAAAAGTGAGAAAAAGATGAGAAAATAAGGTAATATGCCTAATAGATAATGAAAAATAAGGCAATGTGCCTAGCTTGATTATGAAAAAAATGAGAAAGAGATTGATAATGAGAAATGTGAATTAATTGTGTGCCTAGTATGTTCTTTAATTTTAAGAGTTCTATGTTTGGCGGCATGCCTATAAGGTTATCCTCATTATTTATTTTCGGGGCTAGCTTTTGAGCAATTATTATCCATACTACATATGATTCAAAATAAATAAAGAATTTATTGCATCAAATAAATTAAAATAAAATAATAAATAGGCACCCATTCGAAGATGGAAACATTCCCTTACAATGTCCAAATGTCCATAAAGAAAATAAAATAGGACACCTACCAAAAGGTAAAAACATATCCTTTACAGTAGTCCCAAAATCTTTAAATGATAAACTAAATGACATAATAAAAATCGAGGCACCCACAAAGTGAAAACGTGTCTTTTACAATTCAAGAAATCACATAAATAATCAATTACGTAAATTAAATCATTCAAGCATGATAATTAAAATAAAACATCCATCATAAAGTAAAATAACTATCCATCATATAACAAATAGCAAACTAAATAAATAACTAAAACAAAAGTTTAAATCATTAAATGAATAAAATTAGGGTTTAAGGAATTAGAATTTGGAAACTAGGGTTTTGATATTTGGGAAAAATTAGGGTTTTCTTGGATTAGGATTTTAAGTTTACTAGATTAGAGTTTTGTGTTTTGGGTAGAATAATTTTGATACAGGGTTACAGGATGACAAGTTTTAAAAGAAATTAGGGTTTTAATTTATTATTTTAGAAAAATAGTGATTTGGAGAAATAAATTAAGGTTTTGGAAAAACAATTAGGGTTTTATAATTTAATAAAACAGTGTAAGGTTTTGGTCAAAAATAGTGTAGGGATTTGAGTTTTAACAAAATAATTTAGGATTTTTGGGGTTATTAGCCACTAGGATATTAGGGTTTAAGGGTTTTAAGTTCACTGGATAAGGGTTTAAGGATTTAATAGATTAAGGTTTTAGGGTTTGCTAGATTGGGGTTTAAGGGTTTAATGGATTAGAGTTTTAGGGTTTACTGGATTAGGGTTTAAGGGCATTTTGGATTAGGATTTTATTGAATTAGTGTTTAAGGATATTTTGGATTAGAGTTTTAGGTTTACTAGATTAGGGTTTTAGGGTTTACTGGATTAGGATATTTTGAATTGCTTGTTTGCTCTCTTAAAAGTCCGATCGATTTCACTGCCAGATGGAATTTTCCTAATGCGATCGATTCCAAGTTCTCCCTCTCAAAAATTTCCCCCTTCCTTTTTTTTTCCTCTGTGTTGTTTTTATAGTCCTTATTTATAGAAGATTTTGATGATTAATTTCACTTGTTCATGGAATCTAATATTAATTAACAAAAGGAAACTTAAAACGAATTGAATTTGGTTTCGAAAAAATTTGAGTCGAAAAAATTTTGCTGTAGAAAAAACCTGCTGCGGAAAAATTACGCTGGCAAAAAAGCTGCCGCAGGGGGCAGAGGGCTGCGGCGGGCGAAATTGCCTGCGGGCCATTTTACCCGCAGAAATAATCTACTGGCGAAATGGCCAAAGCCATTTCGCTGTCCCCATCTTCGGCGATGAAATTTTTCATCGCCGATTTTTTGTCGTCGATTTATTTATTTATTTATTGTTTATTATTATTATTTATTTATTATTAATAAAAATCAAATACTAAAGAAAATATTATTTAATTAAGATAACAAAAATTATTTCGGACTAATTAAAATATATTGGTAATACAAAAATTATTTTGGACTTATTAAAATATATTGGATCAGACTGGGTAAAAAATTAAGGGTCTACAGTTTGCCCATTGCTTGAATGATCTATTACTTTAGTGAAAGAGAGTGAAAAGCAATAAGACTTAATTTTTGAGACAGTTGAGGTTTTGGGTTCTAGACCCAAGAGATTTGGATTCTCGATCCTAAACTAGACTTGGATACTCAATCCTAACTGGATTCAGATACTCGATCCTAAACTGGATTTGGATACTAAATCCTAACTGAATTTTGGTACTCGATCCTAACTGGATTTGGATACTCGATCCTAAATTGGGTTTGGATACTCGATCCTAAACTGGATTTGGATACTCAATCCTAACTGGATTCGGATACTTGATCCTAAACTGGATTGGGATACTCGATCCTAACTGGATTTGGATACTCGATCCTAACTGAATTTGGATACTCGACCCTAAATTGGATTTGGATACTCGATCCTAAATTGGGTTTGGATACTTGATCCTAAATTGGGTTTGGATACTCGATCCTAAACTGGATTGGGATACTCGATCCTAACTGGATTTGGATACTCGACCCTAAATTGGATTTGGATACTCGATCCTAAACTGGATTGGGATACTCGATCCTAACTGGATTTGGATACTCGATTCTAACTGGATTTAGATACTCGATCCTAAATTGGATTGGGATACTCGATCCTAAATGGATTAGGACACTTTGACTCGAGATTGAATTTGATTTGATTGACCTTTTATCAGTCGTGAATTCTGGAATAACTGGTTGTTCCATTTTTATGAATTATAGGTCTTTACCCACCAAAAATAGATATTTATCTATTGGAAATTGGGTCCTTAACCTAGGAACATGGATCTTTATCCATTGGAGTTTGGGTCTTTACCCATGAAACATGGATCTTTATCCATTGGAAATCGGGTCTTTACCCTTGAAATATGGATCTTTATCCATTTGAAATCGGGTCTTTAACCTTGAAACAAGGATCTTTATCCTTCGGACTTTGGGTCTTTACCCTTTGAAATATGGATCTTTATCCATTGGAAATTGGGTCTTTACCCTTGAAATATGGATCTTTATCCACTGAAAATTGGGTCTTTACCCTTGAAACATGGATCTTTATCCATTGGAAATCGGGTCTTTACCCTGGCTTCAGCTCTTTTAGCTGGACTAACCTTTTGTCATTTGCATTTTCTTTCTAATTTTTTCTTTTAATTGATGATGATTTCTTTTTTTTTATTATTCTTTTGAGAATTCTTTTTCTTGCTCATTAATTAAACATGAACAAAAAAATTCAGCCTTTTTAGCTAGCCTTCATATCTTCTCCTTGCCCTCTGCATGGCAAGATATTAAAAATATTTTGTTTATGCATAAAATCAAAAATTGAAAAGGAGAAGCATTGGCCCTTGTGTAGGCTCAAACCCATGATTTTTCTATGCCGGCTCCGATTGATGTTTTTGCCATCTAGTTCTTCGTACAAGCATGTATTTCTTCTTTTGCAAAATGACTGGAGCTTCCACAAGCAAATAGGCTTTCCATGCCCCCCTTGATTCAATATCTTCTTTTAATTCTTTAGTTCGCAAGGTATTTGATGTTCACTTTGAAAAGGAATAGATAATACAAGACAAGAAAGTGCGATGTGATATGCTCATGTATGCATGATATGCATAAATAATACTTACAGTCATTCCATCGACTCATAGACCGAGGTGATTAGCAGAAGTGTTCTCATTGGTTCCTTTTTGATGCTCATTCAAGTCTTGCATTGAAATGATCGAAAGCTTTGCATTTGTGGCTTTTATCTTCAAGATGTTGAAAATATGAATAATGGAGACCCCAAGCAGCAGAGTCAGGGATTCATCTATTTCAAACTATGTCTCAGCATGTCAGTTGATAGCTTCTTCATGACCTTGCCAATAATCATTTCCTTTGCCCAATGTGTCCTTTGGAGGTTCAACATACTTCTCTTAACTTGAAGGCTTTGTATGACAAAACACTTTTTTTTTATTTTGATTTTGAAATCAAATGTTGGCTTTGCCAAATTAATGTCAATGTACCTCAGGAATCATTTCTATTTAAGAAAGAATTGTTGCACTTTAGATAGGCAAATACACATTACTTAGACAAAGGTCTCATTTGAGTTTAAATATTGTCTATCTCATATGCATGCTTATCCAAACTATCTCCACTAATAGACTCTACCTACCAAGAGAGATCAATAGGTCTTTGATAGGCTTGAAATGGGGTCTATGAGGGACATGGGTTAAATGAAGGCCATTTTGAGATAGGAGCTGACGTGACATAATGGACAAACCCTCACACTATAAATTTCTTGTTCGAATTTTAGGCAGCTTGGAGGCAATCTTTCTAGACTCCAAATTCCTTCTATCTTCTTGGCATTAATCTGGATCTTAATTAGGACAGTCTTTGCCCTTGCAAAAAGTTTAAGACCCAAATTTTTTTCTTTTCTTATTTTCCCTTTTCTTTGCTCTTTATTTTTCTTACTCTTCCCTCTTCTTTCTCTTTCCTTACTCTTCCCTTTCTTTTATCATTTTATCCTTCTTTCTTGTAGGACTATCAAATACAAAACTTTCAAGAACTGGATGTTCTTCCTCCTTTTTCTCCAATTTTGATTGAATCTTTGGTTGGGTTGGACCAATTCAAGTAAAAATGTCTTTATGAACCAAATAGAAGCCTTTTGCTACTTTAGGTAGAAGAGAACTCAGTTACTCAGTTGGCCTTTTGAACCGCCTTTTTAGGTATTTTTTTTCTTTTCTCTTTTCCTTTTTTCTTCTTCTTTTTTTTTTCTTTTTTTTTCTTCTTTTTTTGTTTGTTTTTTTTATTTGGTTCTAGCTCTAAAAGAATTGTCTTGTTTATATCAACTTGGGCTTCCAATAATGGATGAGTGGAGTAACACAAATCTTCTTTAATAGGGATAAATCATTTGTTACTCTGATGTTGATGTTGTCTTGATATATTGGAGATATTAAGGGAACTTCAACTACCCTTACGGTTTTGAGAACATCAACTATCCTTATGGTCTTGAAAACATAACTACCCTTATGGTCTTGAGAACTTCAACTACCCTTATGGTCTTGAGAACTTCAATTATCTTCATGGTCTTGACTATTCATTTCTTTCTTTGATCTTCTTACCTCTTCATCTTAGTAATCATAAGACTTGTCAAAAGTATCACAACAGCTCAGGGTAGGTTGTTGGGGTTTGTAAGCCCATGAAAAGAAAGCTAAAATTTTATGAAGGCTCAAAGGGACAACTAGGGATTGATATTTAATAGGTGGATACTAGTTGTTGGCTAACTAAACAATGCCTAGATCATCTCTCCCTTAAATAAGCAGAGTTCAATTTCACCTTGAAAGTTTGTCAAAGCATGTTCTAAGACTGACTAGAACCTAGACAAAGGTAATTATGCAAGAGCCCTCTCTAAGTAAGCATACACAACTCAATGCTATAGAGCAATTCCCTCATCTAGTAAAGTCATTCAAGCCATGATGCCTAGACACATTAATTTATAAATATCAAGCTAAATTCCTCATTGGTTGAGCACTAAAATGAACAAAGACCAATAAAATTTTTGATAAAAGTAATTTATTCAAACAAATTTAAATTTGAAAAACACAATAGTTCCAAAATATTAAAGAAAGTAAAATTTAAAAGCAACATTCAAGTTAAGGAAGGTTCGTTGAGTTTAAGCTTCTTTTCCTTTCACATCTTCAATGTTTCCATCTTGAAAGGATGATAAAACAAAATCTTCTTCCAATCCTTTCCCACCATGAAGGTTGCTGGTGGTGGCACTCTTCCAAATTTAGGAAAAGGGTTATTTTTTGTGCTGGTCAGGCAGCTTACCACTATCAATTAAATTTTGGATCTCATGTTTTAATCGTAAGCATTTATCTATCTCATGTCCTTGTGTTTGATGAAACTCACAAAAGGCTTTAGTATTAAATTTTGGGTGTAAAGGATTTGGTAAAGGTCGAGGGCCAATGGCTGTAATAGTCCCTTCTTTTGTAGCTTGTTGAAGACCCAAGACAAAGGCTTCCCCAAATCTGAAAACTGCCTTCTATTTGCTTGACCAGTTGTATTGACATCAACTTCTTTTTGCGTGCTTTGATATCCAGACTGGTAATTCCCTTTCTCATTCCTTCTTATTGAAAAGTGATTTTTCTCCCTTTCCCACTCTTCAATTTGTAGACCAGCTTGGAGAAGATCTTTGAAATCCCTTATAAGGGTGTGAGATAACCTTTCACGGAGATTGGGCAGAACGTCTCTCACGATCATCCTTATTTGATCGGATTCATCGGGCCTCTTCTTGACTAAAGTAGCCTTGTTTCTCCATCTCTTCACATAATCCACAAAATTCTCATTTGGCCTTTGCCTAATGGACCCCACTTCCATTAAGGTAACTTCCATCTCGATATTATACCCATATTGTTGGATGAAGGCTTTGCAAAGCAGATCCCAACTATTTTGTGTTCCATTATCTAAGGTATTGAACCAATTTTGGACAACAGGATCCAATGAGAGCATAAAGTACCTTAGGGTTTGAGCCTTAGTAGCTCGGGCAGACTGCATGGCAGTGATATACTGCTTCACATGGAGATGAGGATTTTTGGTTCCATCAAACTTCACAAAAACTTGTATGGAACTTCTTCATCTAACTTAAATAATTTGTCAACTTCAAACATTTCTTCGGCTTTCAATTTCTTCTCAAATTTCTTTTCTAAATCAACAATCAGCTTCTCAACATCAGAAGTTTCGGTTTTCTCCATAGTTGATCTTTCAACAATCTTTGGTTCTTTCTTCTTGTCTTGAGCATCTTGGTAGTATTGACCCCAACCATCATAATCATCAATGATCACCTTTTCACCATCAAAAACCACTTCACCAACTTTAGTCTTTCCTTTGTCCTTTGGCTTCTTAGTGCTAGCAGATGCTTCAGCATGATTTTCTAAAATTGCAGTCAATTGGTTCTTCATGGTCTCAGCTAGGGCCTCTTTTATTTCTTCTATCTTGGTGTTGAGGGCATCATCCACCATTCTTTCAATTTGTTCAGGATCCATTGTTTTTGGTGAGCAAGTGATTGAGTCATTGCTAGATACTTTGTCTCCGGCGTAGGTCAGATTGCCGTAAGGTTTTGAACTGTCGTAATCCAGGGATGTGAGCCAGAAAGGATAAATGAGATGCAAATGTATGCATTTATGCATGTATGCACAAATAATAGACAAATAAGGACAAATAGGACGTTCCTTCCAACCTTATAACATCCACACACGAATGGCGAGTCTCTTTTCCTAGGTATATGGTTAACAAAATACCAAAATGGGGCATCTTGTTTTCGATTAATTCCCTCGGACGTTTCAACCAATAGTTATATTTTTGAAAATGGAAATCAACTTATGATAATTCCTATTAATTAGGTTTTAATCCATTTAACCAACTAATGTAGCTTTTATGCTATATTGGATTAAAACGAAATTAAGAGGTTTATTATAAATATATTTCTCACTTGGAAAAGTAACTAATGATTCATGCCAAAAACAAGCCCATGATTAATTATTCTTAGTATAAACTAGGCTCACAATTGAATTTTGGTATATCATAATTGACCTAAATAATTTGTAAGCTCTTTGTAAGAAAAGGTTGGACAAAAATAATTTTATTTCTAAGCCCATTGTAAAGAGATTTTAGAAAAATGGATTTTGGGCTTAGTATTTGGGCCATGAGCAAAGGAATTTTTGATTTGTTTTTAGAAAAGTCTTATGTCAAAAGACCATCTTGAAAAGTTTTAAAAATAGCTTTGGTCTTTTGGATTTAGAGAAAAGTTTATTTGAGCTTACAAATGTACTTGGGTCAAATTAGAAAAGAGCAATCCAAATAAGCCATGATTTAAACCAAGATAAATTGACCATAGTCAAACAACATGCATTTGGGGTAAAATCTAAGGAAAGTAACTAGCAAGTATATACCAAATGGTACGAGGCTATGATTGGTTATGCCATGCTCGATCTCCATACCTTGAGTGAAAGTATGGTATCCCTCACATAACACAACAAGAGTAACACGGGCATCCTAACTGATGCACAGGATGCAATCTAATATGATGCAATGGATAATATCATTATAAGAAAGAATAGAATAATATAAAGACCAACGGAATCAACTTCTCTTATCCCCAGTAGAGTTGCCACTGTGAGCGGGGATTTTCGCCCCCACTCCGGTGGAATGGTTCTTATGACTTCGGCACTATTTAGGCTCGGGGCCTTAGAGAACACGGACCTAAGTAATGAGAAAATGGAGTCGCCACCCGGACAGGCCTAGAAAAAGAAAGGGATGGATGACTTGATTCCTTAGGAATCCCCAACCCCCTAATGGGTTCGGAAAGTTGGGTACATGTGGGGGAGGTGAGAAATGGCCCAGCACCCCCACAATGCCAGGTTCATTGGAACCGGCCTCCTTTATAGATCTTAATATTATAAAATTCTTAAATATAAAATAATATTATCCATATTACACACAATAATTAAAATAAAGCATCGAATGAGCTTGCATTGGTTCTAAAATAGAAAAGCAATTTAAATTACATGATATTTAACTAATGAGATATCCACCAAGTGGAAAACATACCTCTTACAACATTTGGAAATCTAAATAAATCGATAAAAGTAAATAACCATTCATCATAAATAAATCATTCATCAAAGATATTAAACATCAATAGAATGTAAATATCCATTGATGATAAACTAAATAAGCCAAGCATTGAACTTAAATAAATTAAAGCATATAAAATAAATCAAAGCATAATCAAATATAAAATTGAATAAAGCAAATAAAGATTCAAATTAGGGCTACTGTTTCTGTTTAAGATTCTTTATTTAATGTGTTTAAGGTTTTGGAATTTATGGGTTTTAGCTACTGTGAATTTTAAAGGAATTGAAATGGATTAAAGTTTTATAATTTAAGAGGTTGATAAAATTCTTTGATTAACCAAATTAGTGTTTGAGAAGTGAAATCATAAAACTAGGGTTTGAATACTTTAAAACATTAGATTATATGATTGTTGAATTTTAGGCTTACTGTGTTTGAATTTTAACATTTAGGTTTATAAGGTTTTAGAGTTTAAAGGATTAGGGTTTAGAAAAATTAGGGTTTAAGGTTTTAAGGAAATTAGGGTTTAAGAAAACTAGGGTTTAATGTTAGCTAGTTTAGGGTTTACTGTAATATCCCAAAGTATACCCTAAAATTTTGGAGTGTTAATTGTTGTATTGGATTAAATAATTTGAAGTGTATATGTTATGTATATGGAGATAAAAACAATATATATACAAGTCATTGGGTCTTAGAAGTCAAAAGAGATATTTTGATTAAATGAATGGATTTAATTATGTTAGTGGATGATGATGTTAGTGGGTGAATATTTTATTGTTTAAATGTATGGTGGAGAGTGTTTTGAGGAGAGAGTAGTTGAAGAGTGTTGACTTTCTTTCCTTCTTTCCTTCTTTCTTTCTTTCTTCCTCCTCGTTCACCTTCATCTTCTTCTTTCCTTCTCTTTGGCCGGCCACCCTTATCAACCAAAGAAGAAGAGATTTTGTTGCTTCCAAGCTCAAAAGATTGAAGGTTTTCAAGAGATCAAGTTGGAGTTTTAAGGATTTTCTTCACTTTTGGTAAGTTTCCAACTTGTTTCTTGGTTTTCTTTTTAGTTTATGTTCTTGGGTTTGTTGGATGGTTGTTGTAGATGTGTTTATGGTTATTTTGGTGTGTTTGAAGTGTTTTGTCTTAGTAACTTTGATTTTTGGGTTTGGACTGAAGAGACAAGAGTAGTGGGCGTTGTGAGTTTGAGTTGTATTATATGGTGGTGTTTGTGTTTGATGTTTGTGATTGAGTTGTTTTAAGGTTTACTCAAGTATTTTTGAGTTGTTGATGGTTTTGGTTGAGTTATGTGTGGTTGATTTGGCTATTGGAGGTTGTGGCTTTGTTGGTGTCGATTTCAGGGTTTTTGGCCTGACACGCCCAGGAGCACGGCCATGTTTTTGGGCATGTCATTGGTTCTATTTTCTAGGTTGGTGACATGAGCAGTGACATGCCCATGTCGCTGAGCGTGTCACAACTTTTGTGTTGTAGTAGCATTGACAAGGCCAGTGACACGCCCATGTCACTGACTGTGTCATAGCTACTGTGTTGTTGGAGGATTCACAAGGCCAGTTACACGCCCATGTCACTGAGTGTGTCAAAGCTTCTGTGTTGTGAGTTTAGGGCACGGTCAAGGACATGCCCGTGTTGTAGAGCGTGTCAAGTGTAGAGTTTGCCCTAGATAGTTCTCTTTCTTATTTTCTTCTTGTGTATTTCTAAGTGAGTGTGTATGATCACCTTTGGATTAGGTTTTAAAGAGAGTTGAGCTACCTTTATTCAAGTGTTGAGAGTTATCTTGGAAGAGGAGTTAATAGAGTGGTGTTGTTACTTTAAGAGGTAAGTACAAACTTTGAATGATTGCATACATTTATATGACATTGGGACTTAACACATTTAGTTAGAAATGTGTTAAGTTACTTAATACATTGTTGATGAATGAGTTATATGTTGTGATATGCATAATGTGAATTTTATTGATGTATCAATGCAATTGAGTAAAGTATTGTATATGAAAAGAAATGTGGAAATAGGTGATATGAGATGTGAAAACATAATGTAACCAATTGATATTGAGATGAAATAGAAGAATGAGAAAAGATGATATTATTATAAGGCAATGAGCCTATTTTGATCATGAGAAATGAAATGAGATAAATGAATTAATTGTGTGCCTAGTATGTTATTCGATTTTCAGAGTTTTGGGTTTGGCGGCATGCCTAGAAATCGCTGGATAGGTGAAAAGACCGGGTCGTAAGCCGAGTCCAGCTGAAAAATGTGAAATATGATGTTTTTGAGGTGAAAAGACTGGGTCGTAAGCCTCAAAAACTGTAACAGTCTAGCCGGGTTGAGGACCAAGAAACTAGGGCCCTAGGGTCTAGCCGGGTTGAGGTCCAAGAGACTGGGTCTGTTACAATCCATGGATATATATTGCCTATGGGGCTAGACACATGGTGTCATTATAGACCAAAGCAGTAACTCTGAACTTTGAATAGCATATTAGTTTTGTTTTGGGCCCATGTTTATCTTTGTTTTAATGTGAATTATGAAATGTGATGCAAATGATTAATATATTGAAATATATAATGTAATGAGTTGACATATTCATATGTATTGTGTATGAGCATCACATTGATTTATATTGAATCAAAGTTTGTACCACTAAGCTTTCTGCTTAGCGCGATTGTGGTTCATCGCGCAGGTGACGGGGTAGATCTGGTTGTGCCGAAGGGCTCGTCTAGACCGAGTCGAATCTAGGCTTGAGTTGTGAGAGCAGTGTTGAGTTGTGGACATTATGATCAGAGATGAACTGCTAGCATGTATAAATTCATATTTTTGTACTTATTGATTTTGATGTAAACATATGTATTTTCCACTTCTTAAATAACAAATATTTTGAACAAACTGTTTTAGATAAGCTTTTGGGTACTAATGTTATATATATATATATATGTATTTTAAAGAAGAATATTTTCTCTATTACTATTTATAATATAGGTTGAATGTTTTAAGTTTATTCGGACTGACTTATGATGCTTATATGTTAAAGACTAAAGTTTTGGGTTGTTTAGAAATGAACCGTAGCACTCCCTTTATCCGGTATGCGTATATCACTTGTTGTGCGGGCGTATGCGGTGTGCGTATATTGGGTGTGGGGGTGTTACATCTGTTTTGGTATCAGAGCCTAGGTTTGAGGCTCTCAACCTAGGTGAATTGTAAGAAAAAGAAAATTTTTTATTTTAAAATATGATTTTTAAATAAGATACATGCATTGGCACTGGCAGTTTTTGATTAGTGATGAGGTATTTTCTGCTGTGTTTGCAGATATAGGTAGTGATGGCTTCTCAGTCACGTCAGTCTATAGAAGGTAGTGCTGAGAGTGTAGCTCCTGTTGAGGGTAGAGATGGAGCTAGGGTGGAGATAGCTGGAGAGGCACCTGCTCCTGTGCCAGAGAGACCAGCTGCTGATGAGATGCCACCAGTTTGGTTACGGCATGTAGTAGATTTGCTGAGGCAGGCTCCAGTGCAGCAGCCGCCACCGCCACCACAGCCGCAAGTACCGGTGAGGCAGTATGATAAATTAAGAAAATTCGGAGCTGAGGACTTCTTTGGTACTACAATTCCTGCTGTAGTTGAGCAGTGGTTGGATAGAGTTCAGAGGGTATTTATCCAGTTGCAAGCAACTCCTGAAGAGAAGTTTGATTATGCTAGATCTCTTCTGCAGAGAGATGCTTATGATTGGTGGAAGATGGTTCCCCATGCCATGGATGATCCACTGACTTTGTCTTATGGTGATTTTCTGCGGGAGTTTGAATAGATGTATACTCTGAGGGAGTATAAGGATGCTAAGAAGATGAAGTTTCTAAATCTGAGGCAGGATAACAGGACAGTGATAGAGTATGAGATAGAGTTCATCTGGTTGAGTCATTATGCTGGTGGGATTATTTCAGATGAGATAGATCGGTGTAGGAGATTTGAGGAGGGGTTGAGGCCCTCTATTATGTGTATTGTTGCTGGTTTCCAGTATTAGGATCTTTCCCAGCTTGTTGCAGTAGCCAGAAGTGTTGAGAGAGCACAAACTATTGCAGCAGCTGCTACTGAAGAGGAGACCCGAGTTAGGAGACCCCAGTTTGAGGCAGGGTCTTCATTTGCAAAGAGAGGTCGAGGAGGTCATTTTCAGAGGTTCAGTAGGGGCCAAGGCAGCCTATTAGGTCAGTACCACATCAGAGGCAGAGATTGAGACCTACAGTTTCTGTGGCTAGTGCACCGACCCCAGTGGCTCAGAGATCTGTTCCACCTATTTGTGTTCATTGTGGTAGAGCACATGGAGGTGAATGCAGGTGGAGGAGTACTTCGGGGGTATGTTTCAGATGTGGGTCACCAGACCATTTCATCAGAGATTGTCCCGAGCTACAGGAGGATAGGCAGGCAGATTCTACAGTTTCTCGACCTAGTGTGAGAGGAGGTCATAGTAGCAGAGGTTCTAGGAGAGGTGGTAGACTTGGGTTCAGTCAGAGAGGGGGCTCTACATCCGGAGGCAGTAGGCCAGATGAGGCTGGGCCTTCTCAGCAAGTGTATGTGATGTAGAGGCAGCCGGATGCTTCAGCTGTCATTGCGGGTAGATTTTCTTTATTTGGCATTTTAGTTCTTGCTTGGATTGATCCAGGATCTACTCATTCATATATAAGTGCATCCATCTTGCCTGTGTCTGTATTGCATTCTGAGTCACTAGGATTTGGTGTCTTGGTGACAAATCCTTTAGGGCACAGTATTGTGGTGAGTAAGGTGCACCGAGATAGTCCAGTTGTTGTTTAGGATGAGGAGTTTCTTGGTGATTTGATTGAAATGCCTTTTAAGGAGTATGATTTAATTTTAGGCATGGATTGGTTGTCTAAGCATGGAGCTGTAGTAGATTGTCAGAAGAAGTGTGTTACCCTGAGAACCAGTGATGGTAGAGATGTGATGGTATCTAGTGAGCAGAGACAAGTTGCATCCATGTTTGTTTCAGCTATTGCAGCTAGGAGGATGATTCAGAAAGGGTGTGATACTTATCTTGCTCATGTTGTAGATACCAGAATAGTGGGTTCTCAACTTGATAGTATACCCACAGTTGCTGAATTCCCAGATGTGTTTCCTGAGGAGTTGCCAGGGTTACCCCCTGAGAGAGAGGTTGAGTTTGGTATCGATTTGTTGCCTGGTACCACTCCCATCTCTATTACTCCCTATCGAATGGCACCTGCTGAGTTAAGAGAGTTGAAGGTGCAGTTACAGGAGTTGTTAGATAAAGGGTTTGTTCACCCTAGTGTTTCTCCGTGGGGAGCTCCTGTTTTGTTTGTGAAGAAGAAGGATGGTACTTTGAGATTGTGCATTGATTATAGGCAGTTGAATAAAGTGACCATCAAGAATAAGTATCTTTGCCTAGAATAGATGATCTCTTTGATCAGTTAAAGGGAGCAGCAGTTTTCTCCAAGATTGATTTGAGATCAGGGTACCATCAGTTGAGAATCAGAGAGGAAGATGTTCCTAAGACAGCTTTCCGCACAAGGTATGGGCATTATGAGTTTTTGGTAATGCCTTTTGGATTGATGAATGCACCTGCAGCTTTTTTGGATTTGATGAATAGGGTGTTTAGGCCCTATCTAGATCAGTTTGTGGTGGTCTTTATTGATGATATTTTGGTGTATTCGCATAATGAAGAGGATCATGACAAGCATCTGCGGATTGTATTGCAGACCTTGAGAGAGAAGCAATTGTATGCTAAGCTATCAAAGTGTGAGTTTTGGCTTGATCAAGTGACTTTTTTCGGTCATGTAGTTTCAGCAGATGGTATTAGAGTTGAGCCGAGTAAAGTTGAGGCCATTTTGAATTGGAGTCCACCGAAGTCAGTGACTGAAGTTAGAAGTTTTCTGGGTTTGGCAGGCTATTATCGATGATTTGTGAATGGTTTTTCTTTGATAGCTACTCCACTCACCAGATTACTTCGGAAAGGAGTTAGATTTGTGTGGACAGATAAGTGTCAAGCAAGCTTTGAGCAGTTGAAGGAGATGTTGACTCAAGCTCCTGTTCTTACCTTGCTTGTGGAAGATAAACCATATGTGATTTACAGTGATGCTTCACATAATGGTTTAGGATGTGTCTTGATGCAAGAGGGTAGAGTCATAGCTTATGCTTCTCGGCAGTTGAAGCCGCATGAGTTGAATTACCCGATGCATGATTTGGAGTTAGCAGCTATAGTTTTTGCTTTGAAGATTTGGCGACACTTTTTGTATGGGGAGAAATGTTTTATTTATATGGATCAAAAGAGTTTGAAATACTTGGGTGTTCAGAGAGAGCTGAATCTTCGGCAGAGACGGTGGTTGGAATTGATCAAAGACTATGACTATTTGATTGATTATCATCTTGGTAAGGCGAATGTTGTTGCTGATGCCTTGAGTCAGAAGTCTTTGGCAGGTTTGACTGCTTATTAGCTCTCGTTGCTTGTTGAGTTGAGAGTGTTGCATGCTAGTTTTGAATCATGTGATGATGGTGTGTTGTTGGCTCAATTACAGTTGAGACCGGATCAGATTAAAGAGGCTCAATTGGATGATGAGAAAATTCAGAAAGTTGTGTTAGAATGCCAAAAAGGAGAGAGCCGAGATTTTCTTGTGAGAGATGATGGCAGCCTTTGGTTCAAGGATAGGTTGTGTGTTCTTGATGATGCAAGATTGAGAAAGATTATTTTAGAGGAAGCACATAAGTCGGCTTTTGCTATGCACCCTGGGAGTACCAAGATGTATCATGATTCAAAACAAAACTATTGGTGGTCAGGTATGAAGAGGGATATAGCGGAGTTTGTATCCAAGTGTCTCACTTGTCAGAGAGTGAAGGCCGAACACCAAGTTCGAACATTGTTGCTTCAACCTTTATCAGTGCCTGAATGGAAGTGGGAGCGTGTAATAATGGATTTTGTGACTGGTTTGCCATTGACTCATAAGAAGCATGATGCAATTTGGGTGATTGTTGATCGGTTGACGAAGATAGCTCATTTCCTTCCAGTGCGGATGGACTATTCTCTTGAGAAGTTGGTTGAGTTGTATATCAGTGAGATAGTGAGATTGCATGGAGTCCCAATTTCTTTAGTGTCTAATCAAGATCCTTGGTTTACTTCAAGGTTTTGGAAGAGTTTGCATGCTGCTTTGGGTTCTCGATTGCACTTTAGCACTGCTTTTCATCCGTAGACAGATGGGTAGTCAGAGAGAGTGATACAGATTTTAGAGGACATGTTGAGAAGTTGTATCATTGATTTCTCTGGAAGTTGGGACAAACTCTTGCCATTGATGGAATTTGCTTACAACAATAGTCATCAATCTAGTATTAGAATGGCACCTTATGAGGCATTGTATGGTAGAAGATGCAGGACGCCTCTATGTTGGAATGAAGTTGGAGAAGGCAAATTGGTTGATCCTGATTTGATTAGTGAGACAGAAGAGAAAGTGAAAATAATTCGGGATCGGTTGAAAGCAGCCTCAGATCGGCAGAAATCCTATTCAGATTTGAAAAGGAGAGACATAGAGTTTGATGTTGGAGATAAAGTATTTTTAAAAGTGTCCCCTTGGAAGAGAATTTTGAGATTTAGCCGCAAAGGGAAGTTAAGTCCTCATTTCATTGGACCTTACGAGGTATTGGAGAGAGTTGGACCATCTCCTGAGTTGGATAAAATTCACAATGTCTTCCATGTATCTATGCTACGAAGGTTCAGGTCAGACCCATCTCATGTTTTGTCAGTTGAATCCATTGAGGTGAGTCCGGATCTGACATTTGAAGAAGAACCAGTGGTCATTTTAGCACATGGAGTGAAAGAGTTGAGACATAAGAAAGTGCCACTTGTGAAGGTTCTTTGGAAGAATCATGGTAGAGAAGAGGCAACTTGGGAGAGTGAGCAATCGATGCGAGACCAGTATCCCCAGTTGTTCCAGACTTGAGATCAGGTAATTTCGAGGACGAAATTTCTTTTTAGAGGGGGAGAATTGTAATATCCCAAAGTATACCCTAAAATTTTGGAGTGTTAATTGTTGTATTGGATTAAATAATTTAAAGTGTATATGTTATGTATATGGAGATAAAAGTAATATATATACAAGTCATTGGGTCTTAGAAGTCAAAAGTGATATTTTGATTAATTAAATGGATTTAATTATGTTAGTGGATGATGATGTTAGTGGGTGAATATTTTATTGTTTAAATGTATGGTGGAGAGTGTTTTGAGGAGAGAGTAGTTGAAGAGTGTTGACTTTCTTTCCTTCCTTCTTTCTTTCTTTCTTTCTTCTTCCTCATTCACCTTCTTCTTCTTCTTTCCTTCTCTTTGGCCGGCCACCCTTATCAACCAAAGGAGAAGAGATTTTGTTGCTTCCAAGTTCAAAAGATTGAAGGTTTTCAAGAGATCAAGTTGGAGTTTTAAGGATTTTCTTCACTTTTGGTAAGTTTCCAACTTGTTTCTTGGTTTTCTTTTGAGTTTATGTTCTTGGGTTTGTTGGATGGTTGTTGTAGATGTGTTTATGGTTATTTTGGTGTGTTTGAAGTGTTTTGTCTTAGTAACTTTGATTTTTGGGTTTGGACTGAAGAGACAAGAGTTGTGGGTGTTGTGAGTTTGAGTTGTGTTATATGGTGGTGTTTGTGTTTAATGTTTGTGATTGAGTTGTTTTAAGGTTTATTCAAGTATTTTTGAGTTGTTGATGGTTTTGGTTGAGTTATGTGTGGTTGATTTGGCTATTAGAGGTTGTGGCTTTGTTGGTGTCGATTTCAGGGTTTTTGGCCTGACACGCCCAGGAGCACGGCCATGTCTTTGGGCGTGTCGTTGGTTCTGTTTTCTGGGTTAGTGACAACTTTTGTGTTGTAGTAGCATTGACACGGCCAGTGACACGCCCATGTCACTGATCGTGTCATAGCTACTGTGTTGTTGGAAGATTGACACGGCATGTGACACGCCCATGTCACTGAGCGTGTCAAAGCTCCTGTGTTGTGAGTTTATGGCACGGTCAAGGACACGCCCGTGTTGTAGAGCATGTCATGTGTAGAGTTTTCCCTAGATAGTTCTCTTTCTTATTTTCTTCTTGTGTATTTCTAAGTGAGTGTGTATGATCACCTTTGGATTAGGTTTAGAAGAGAGTTGAGCTACCTTTATTCAAGTGTTGAGAGTTATCTTGGAAGAGGAGTTGATAGAGTGGTGTTGTTGCTTTAAGAGGTAAGTACAAACTTTGAATGTTTGCATACATTTATATGACATTGGGACTTAACACATTTAGTTAGAAATGTGTTAAGTTACTTAATACATTATTGATGAATGAGTTATATGTTGTGATATGCATAATGTGAATTTTATTGATGTATCAATGCAATTGAGTAAAGTATTGTATATGAAAAGAAATGTGGAAATAGGTGATATGAGATGTGAAAACATAATGTAACCAATTGATATTGAGATGAAATAGAAGAATGAGAAAAGATGATATTATTATAAGGCAATGAGCCTATTTTGATTATGAGAAATGAAATGAGATAAATGAATTAATTGTGTGCCTAGTATGTTATTCAATTTTCAGAGTTCTGGGTTTGGCGGCATGCCTAGGAATTGCTGGATAGGTGAAAAGACCGGGTCGTAAGTCGAGTCCAGCTGAAAAATGTGAAATATGATGTTTTTTAGGTGAAAAGACTGGGTCGTAAGCCTCAAAAACTATAACAATCTAGCCGAGTTGAGGACCAAGAAACTGGGGCCCTAGGGTCTAGCCGGGTTGAGGTCCAAGAGACTGGGTCTGTTACAATCCATGGATATATATTGCCTACGGGGCTAGACACATGGTGTCATTATAGACCAAAGCAGTAACTCTGAACTTTGAATAGCATATTAGTTTCATTTTGGGCCCATATTTGTCTTTGTTTTAATGTGAATTATGAAATGTGATGCAAATGATTAATATATTGAAATATATAATGTAATGAGCTGACATATTCATATGTATTGTGTATTAGCATCGCATTGATTTATATTGAATCAAAGTTTGTACCACTAAGCTTTCTGCTTAGCGCGATTGTGGTTCATCGCGCAGGTGACAGGGTAGATCCGGTTGTGCCGGAGGGCTCATCTAGATCGAGTTGAGTCTAGGCTTGAGTTGTGAGAGCAGTGTTGAGTTGTGGACATTACGATTAGAGACAAACTGCCAGCATGTATAAATTCATATTTTTGTACTTATTGATTTTGATGTAAACATATGTATTTTCCGCTGCTTAATTAACAAATATTTTGAACAAAATGTTTTAGATAAGCTTTTGGGTACTAATGTTATATATATATATGTATTTTAATGAAGAAATATTTTCTTTATTACTATTTATAATATAGGTTGAATGTTTTAAGTTTATTCGGACTGACTTATGATGCTTATATGTTAAAGACTAAAGTTTTGGGTTATTTAGAAATGAACCGTAGCACCCCTTTATCCGGTGTGCATATATCTCTTGTTGTGCGGGCTTATGCGGTGTGCGTATACTGGGTGTGGGGGTGTTACATATACTATTTTGGTTTTGAGGTTGAATTAGGGTTTTCAGTGTTTCGGAGAATGTATTTGATTTTAAAATTTGGAAAAACAATTTATAGTTTTATGAAGCTTTATGAAAATAAACAAAATGATTTGAGGTTTATAGAAACATAAAAGATATATTTTAGGGTTTTGGAAAATTGGAAGGCAGATTAGGGTTTTAAGATTTTGAAGAAACAAAAATAACAATTTTAAGATTTTTGGAAAACAAAGAAATGAATTAAGGTTGTTAGGCTTTAGAAAAGGTAAATTAAGGTTCTAGGGTTTTTTTAATCAAAAGAGACAATTCGATGATTCAAGCTACTGTGAAGAAATTAGACATTCATACCTTCATTTGTTGGTTCCACCAAAAATTACTTCTTGGATGAACAAGAACAAAGACAAGCTTTGCTGCCGTTGATGGATTGAATTGCTTGTTTGCTCTCTTAAAAGTCCGATCGATTTCACTGCCAGAAGGAATTTTCCTAATGCTATCGATTCCAAGTTCTCCCTCTCAAAATTTTCCCCCTTCCTTTTTTTTTCCTCTGTGTTGTTTTTTTAATCCTTATTTATAGAAGATTTTGATGATTAATATCACTTGTTCACGGAATCTAATATTAATTAAAAAAAGGAAATCAAAGCCGAATTGAATTTGGTTTCAAAAAAATTTGCGTCGAAAAAATTTCGCTGGTGAAAAAAAATTGCTGTGGAAAAATTGCGCTGGCGAAAAAGCTGCAGCAGGGGGCTGCGGGCTGCGGCGGGCAAAATTGCCTGCGGGCCATTTTGCCTGCAGAAATAATCTGCGGGCGACCATTTCGCTCGCAGGAAAATCCTGCGGGCGAAATGGCCCAGGGCCATTTCGCCGCCCCCCCCTTTGGAGACGGAAATTTTTGTCTTCGATTTTTCGTCGCCGATTTTTATTTTTATTTATTTATTGATTATTATTTTTATTTATTTTTTATTAATAAAAATTAAATACTAAAGAAAATATTATTCAATTAAGATAACAAAAATTATTTTGGACTAATTAAAATATATTGAACAACACAAAAATTATTTTAGACTTATTAAAATATATTGGACCGGACTGGGTCAAAAATTAAGGGTCTACAAACATGTTATAATATGTTTTTAATAATATAAATAAACTTAAAATACCAAATTGAATGGCCTAATATGGTATTCCAAAGTCAAAGTGAGGTTAGCCTTAACTTTGGAATTTTTATTTGAATGATGTTTAATTATGATTTAAGTTTGGGAATGCCTTAGAATGTGATACTAAATGATTATTTATGATCACATTTGGTATAGGCATTGAGGAGAGTTGATTTGACCCATCTTAGTGTTGAAGGGCAAGTGGAAAGAGAAGGATTTGAGGGTGTTTGAGGTTGTTTTTGGTTGCTCTTAGATGTGTGTACAAACTTTGGATAAATTGGTTATATTTGCATTACATTGGGCTTAACACATTTTGAATTGGAAAATGTGTTAAGCTACTTGATACATGAAACATGTATCAATAATGTGCTATGACATGTGTAATGTCATATATGTATTAAATGCATTATGAAAAGCCATTGTTAATGGCTAAATTGTGTAAAATGTAAAAAAAAGTGTATTATATGAAAATGATCCAAAGTGTTTGGATAATGCCATTTGTTGTGTATGCATTGAGGGCATTGTTAAAAAGCCATTGATAATGGCTAAAGTGCATAAAATGTGAATCATATGTGAATTGTGTAAAATTACCCAAAATATTTAGGTAATGAGTTTTAAGGTAAAATGTGATGATATGATGAAATGTGATGAATTGATATTTCTATAAATGAGAAAAATAAGAAAAGTGAGAAAAATATGAGAAAATAAGGTAATGTGCCTAATAGATAATGAAAAATAAGACAATGTGCCTAGCTTGATTATGAGAAAATGAGAAAGAGATTGATAATGAGAAATTTGAATTAATTGTGTGCCTAGTATGTTCTTTAATTTTCAGAGTTCTATGTTTGGCAGCATGCCTATGAGGTTATCCTCATTATTTGTTTTCGGAGCTAGCTTTTGAGCAATTATTATCCATACTACATGCAATTCAAAATAAATAAAGAATTTATTGCGTCGAAATAAATTAAAATAAAATAATAAATAGGCACCCATCTGAAAATGGAAACATTCCCTTACAATATCCAAATGTCCATAAAGAAAATGAAATAGGACACCCACAAAAAGGTAAAAACATATCCTTTACAATAGTCCCAAAATCTTTAAACGATAAACTAAATGACATAATAAAAATCGAGGCACCTACAAAGTGAAAACGTGTCTTTTACAATTCAAAAAATTGCATAAATAATCAATTAAGTAAATTAAATCATTCAAGTATGATAATTAAAATAAAACATCCATCATAAAGTAAAATAACTATCCATTATATAACAAATAGCAAACTAAATAAATAACTAAAACAAAAGTTTAAATCATTAAATGAATAAAATTAGGGTTTAAGAAATTAGGATTTGGAAACTAGGGTTTTGATATTTGGGAAAAATTAGGGTTTTCTTGGATTAGGATTTTAAGTTTACTAGATTAAGGTTTTGTGTTTTGGGTAGAATAATTTGGATACAGGGTTACTGGATGACAAGTTTTAAAAGAAATTAGGGTTTTAATTTATTATTTTAGAAAAATAGTGATTTGGAGAAATAAATTAAGGTTTTGGAAAAACAATTAGGTTTTTATAATTTAATAAAATAGTGTAAGGTTTTGGACAAAAATACTATAGGGATTTGAGTTTTAACAAAATAATTTAGGATTTTTGGGGTTATTAGCCACTAGGATATTAGGGTTTAAGGGTTTTAAGTTCACTGGATAAGGGTTTAAGGATTTAATAGATTAAGGTTTTAGGGTTTACTAGATTAGGGTTTAAGGGTTTAATGGATTAGAGTTTCAGGGTTTACTGGATTAGGGCTTAAGGGTATTTTGGATTAAGATTTTATTGAAATAGTGTTTAAGGATATTTTGGATTAGGATTTTAGGGTTTACTAGATTAGGGTTTTTAAATTTACAAAATAGATTACGGCTTTTGAAAATTGTAAAACAGGTTAGGGTTTAGCAATTTAAAACAGTTTAAAGTTTTGTTAATCAATTCAAACCTTAAGCTACTGGGTAGTCTAATAGATTTGAATTTTGATTTTATAAACATACAATTAAGATTTTAACAATCTAACTATTGAATCAAAATGATAATTAAACAGTGAGTCAAAATATTAAAAGAGAGATTTAGCTATTGTACGTTTGAACAACTTGTAAATCATAATATGAAGCTACTGTGAATGTAAACTAATTATTCATTAAGACCAAACCTTCATTGTCGGTTCCAACAAAATTGATATTTAATTCTGGCTAAACAAAAGCAAAGACAGTGTGGCTGCCTTTGATGAATTGATGGTTGATGAACATTGTTGGTTGCTTACTTGAGTCCTTGATTGTTTATTATTGTTCCAAAAATCCGATGTCGATTTTAGTATTAAGCATTATTATTTATAGGCAAAACCCTAAACCTTATTTTAATCCATCCTGAAAATGAATTATATCTTAATTAAGACACTAACCGATTCAAAAACCTAAAAACAACTTAAAATCATGTCGATCTGGTTGCCTAGGTCGACATGGCCTTTGTCCATGTTGATCTGGGGCAGCAAGGCTTATGCCGACTTGGGGCCTCCAGGTCAACATGAGTCAGGCCTCATTGTGAGCGGAGATTTTTGCCCCCACTCCCACAAGGAATGATTCTTGCATTTCGGCACTGTTAGGCTCAAGGCCTTAGAGAACACGAGTCTAAACCCGGAGAAAATGGAGTTGCCACCCTGACGGATTGGGAAAATAGAAAGTTATAGATGACTCGATTCCTAAGGATTCCCCAACCCCCTAATGGATTCAAAAAGTTGGGTACGTGTAGGGAAGGTGAGAAAGGGCCCAACACCCCCCACAAAGCCCGATTCATTATAATCGACCTCCTTTTCAGGTCTTAATATTATAAAATTATTAAATATAATGATATTATTCATACCACATGTAATAATTAAAATAAAAGCATCATTATAATAAAATCAAAATAATGTGCAAACAAAATAAATAAATGGACACCCATCCGAGGATGGAAATGTGTTCTTACATCGTCCAATGTCTAAAACTAAATAGGACACCCACTAAAAGGTGGAAACGTGTCCTTTACATTAATCCCAAAATATAAAAATAATTTAAATTACATGAAAATTAATTAATGAGGTACCCAATCATGGAAACATACCTCTTACAATTTTAATAAACAAATAATAATTGAAAAAAATATTCATCCATGATAAATTAAATAAACCAAGCATCAAAATTAAATAAATCAATCATCAAAACATATAATAAACTACATAATAAAATCTAAAATTAAATAAAGCAATAAATATATAAATTTAGGGTTTACATCTTAAATTAAGACTTTTAGAATTTTAATAACTAAATTATGATTTAAAATAAAGGAAGTTAAACACAAAGACATATAATATACAAATAAATATTGACCTTCGACGACCCCATACGGCGGTTCTAGAAAATTTTGAAAACTAGTTTTTAGAGTTGTAGGTTTTGTTATTGAAAATTAAGATTTTAGGGTTTAAGATTTAGAAAATAGGGTTTTGGTATTTTTATGAAAATAATAATAGGGTTTGAGTAAATTAGATTAGTGTTTTGATGATTATGTTATTGATTTAAATTAAAACTTATGCTTACTATAAATTTATATATTGCTACCAAAGTCCGAGAGCCAAAAGTCCCTACCTCCTTTTTATTTATATGTTTCTGCCCGAATAAAGGAAAAACCAAAAGTCCAGTCCTGAATAAATTTTTTTGTCCTAATAAAATTCCAAAGTTTCTAGTCTGAAGAAAAAGTCCTAAATAATTGCTCCCCAAAAAACCCCTCCTGGCCGAATAAAAACCTCTCCCTTTTTCCTGTGTTTAATGTTGTTATTTATAGGAAAATCATTAACCTAATTACTTTTGGTTTAAGGAAAATAAAACTCTTAAGGAAAATAAAATTAAAAAACCGAGATTAAAAAGGTTTTCAATGAAAACTGCCCGCGCTGGTGAGGTTTGGAGAGATGAGGCTGCTGGGCACTGCTGCGTGAGGATCGGGCTGGGCTAGCTACTATTGGGCAAAATTGCCAATTCCTGTAGCAGCGCAGCAGCGAGGCAAATTCGTTCGATTGCCGATTCGTTCGATTTTTATTTTTTTATTTTATTTTTATTAAAAACAAATATTATTATATTATTAAAATTTAATAATAAATAATAAATAAAATAAATAAAATAAATATTATATTATTAAAATAAATAAAATAAATATTATATTATTAAAATAAATAATAAGTACCATAAAAATTATTTTGTACTATTTTAAAATATTTGGACTGGACCTGGTAAAAAATTAAGGGTCTACATTCATGTCACCTGGGCCCTCCCGACTCGTCCAGGTCGACATGAGTTAGGCCTCTTGTCACCTGGGCCCTCTTGACTCGAATTAATATTGCATTTTTTTATTTTTAGACAGGAAAGTTTTGATATGGGCCTAAAAAACACTTAATTTAGGGTTTTGTAGTTGAATTTGTGCCTTTTGAAATTGAACTAGCTTATTTAAAAGTTGTAAACTAAGTTTGCATCTTTTAAAAGTCGAATCAAATTTATTTTGGCATTTTAAATAAAGACCATACCAACTTAGTTCCAAAATTAAGGGTCTACAGTTTGCCCCCCACTTAAACGATCTTAAATTGATTCAGAGAGTGAAAAGCAACATGACTTTTGAATTAATTTTGGCAGAAATGAATTGGACCCTGGGCCTATGTTGGTTTGGGTGCCTGGACCCTATTTTGAATTCTAGACTCAAAAACTTATTTGGATTCTGGACTCAAAAAATAATTTTGGTTTTGGATCCGAGCTGATTTGGATTCTAGACTTGGTTTAAGTTTTGGATTCAAAAAATAATTTTGGGTTCTAGACCCTATCTAGTTTGGGATCTGGACCCGGTTTGAGTTCTGGACTTGAAAAATAATTTTGGGGTCTGGACCCGAGCTGCTTTGGGTTCGTGACCCGGTTTGAGTTCTAGACTCAAAAAATTATTTTGGGTTCTGGACTCGAGTTGGTTTTGCGTTCTGGACCCAGTTTGAGTTCTGGACTTGAAAAATAATTTTGGGTTATGGACCCAAGCTGATTTAGGTTCTGGACCCGATTTGAGTTCTGAACTTGAAAAATAATTTTGGGTTCTAGACCCGAGATGATTTGGGTTCTCAACCCAGTTGCAGTTTTGGACTCAAAAAATAATTTTGAATTCTGGACCCGAGCTAATTTGGGTTCTGGATCCGGTTTGAGTTCTGAACTCAAAAAATACTTTTGGGTCCTGGACCTAGTTTGAGTTCTGGACTCAAAAAATAATTTTAGATTCTAGACCTAGTTTGAGTTCTTGACTAGAAAATGATTTTGAATTCTTGACCCGTGGTACCTATAAAAATTAATTACAGTCAGCAAAGCATTTTGCAGCAAAGCAAAAAATTAAGGTATTTTTTACTGCACCTATATACTCTTGCCCCTACGTGGAAAAAATATTTAGCGTAAAAAATTTTTTTAGACACGCATAAAATATAGACCCATAATAAATATCTATTTACTCTGCACATGTGTTGTTACTTATTGAAACAAATAAAGGCAAATTTTGACTACTGCCATCAGAACATAATAATGCTAACTAAAGTAACTTTGAATAACTGAAATGGATGAGAGAGGGACAATGGCATGTGACTTTGTCCTTTTATCATATTGTTTTTCATTTTATGTTACATCCTTTATATATTTACATATAAAGCATCAAACCAAACACAGAACCCTTACATCTTCACCCTTCTGCTTAGAATTGGAGATTTTAAAAGCTTAAATACTTACTATGGCTGGCATCCAACACTTCTCGAGGTATGAGATTCGATTAAACTGTGAATTAATGGCTTACCTCTAAGATAATGAGATGGAGCTAATTCCCTTATTACTCGGGATGCATTTCCATCAGAGTTCCAATGAAAAAACACCCGTAAGTGTTATTCTGCTGTCTACTTAATTATTTATTATAAATTACACAAAAGGTAAGTATAAAAATATACATGAAAAATTTATGCTGTAAAATTTAAAGAAATTAGTGAAGGAGGTATGGATATTAGTGTACAAAATATATATAGAAAAATTTATAAGATTTATTCATGAAACTGTTGATGTATTAGAAATATACAAAAGTATGTATGAGAAATTACGTAGTAAAAATTATTGTATACAAATGCATAGTAAAATTAATATATAAAAGTTGTAAAAAAATGTAGTAAAGTTTTATAAAAATTATTGGACAAAAATATGCATCGAAAAAATTAATTTAATAATATGAAAAATTATATCTGTGTACAAAATTTGCATAATAAAAATTTATAGAATTGTTACATAAAAAATGGGTGTGTATACAAAATATATATAAGAAATATTGCACAAGAATACAAAAGTAAGTGTGATAATTTAGGTGTATACTTACCTTGAATTACCTATATTTGGACAGCATGATGGTTGTAATATTAAGGTCGCAGGAAATATCCATAAGGCTCGCAAATGGTATGGTAGGGCCCACCCATAGTGAAGAGAATGGTCCAAGAAAGTTTTTCGAGGACGTCATTTTGTAATTACCAGCTCGTGGTTATCAAATTGATCGGGGTGTGATTCAGGCACTTGCATATCAATGGCTGGAAACAACCCATACTTTCCATTTGCCTATTGGAGAGATGACAATTGGTCCGGTCGACTTTGCTGCCATAACTAGTCTTCGATATGATGAAACCCATGTCCCTTTGACTAACAATATCTTAAAGGAAGAAGAAATCTGACAGTTGATCATTGTCATACCCCGGTGTATGAGACTGTAATATCCCAAAATATACCCTAGAAGTTTGGTATAATAATTGTTGTAATTGAATTAAGTGTATTTGTGTTTAATTGGAAAAGAGAAAAGAAGTGAAGAGAGTGTATATGTTGTGTATATGAAAATATATACAACATATACACAAGTCAATGAGAAAGTCAAAGGAAGAGATTAATTATTATTAATTGTGTTTAAGGAATTAATTAATTATAAGTGGGATAAGAGTTAGTGGAAGTGGAAGATGATATTTTGATTATTTTATATTAAATGCTTGGATGAGAGGGTTTTAAGGAAAAGAGAGTTGACTTTGATTTCTTTGGTTTTCTTTCTTTTCTTCTTCCTTCGTGGCTTTCTTTCATTTCTTTCCTTCTCTTTTCCTTTTCTGTTGTTGTCCGGCCATCAAGAAACAAGAGAGCAAGAGAGAGATTTGATCTTCCAAGTTCAAGATTGAAGGAAGTTTTCAAGAGATCAAGTTGGAGATTTAAGAGTTTCTTCATCCTTGGTAAGTTCTTCCACTTGATTCTTTGATTTCTTTGGGTTTGTGAGTTGAAGTTGTGATGGATATGTGTTTGGTTTGTTTGTGTTGTGTTTAAGAGTATTTGGTTTAATTGATTTTGGATTTTTGAGGTTGGATTAAAGGAAAGAGTAAGTTTTTTGGTGAAGATGGTGTTGTAGTGGTGTGTAGAGTTTGTGATGATATTGATAATTGTGGTTAATGTATATTTTGTCTTGTTTTGGTGTTTTTGCAAGTTTGAGATGGTTTTTGGATGTGTGTAGTTAAGTTTGTTTGAAGTGGATGTTGATGGAAGAAGTGATTTGTTGAGTGTTCTGTTGTTTTGACCAGAATCTGGGTTTTTGGCCTGACACGCCCATGAGCACGTCCAGGTCTTTAGGCGTGTCAATGGTTCTGTGTGGCAGTAGGATTGACACGGCCAGTAACACGCCCGTGTTATTGAACGTGTCATAGCTACTGTGTTTTTGGGGAATTGACACGGCCATGAGCACGCTCATGTTGTTGGACGTGTCAATATTTCTAAGAGGCAGAATGTATTACACGCCCAGTGACACGCCCGTGGTTCTGAGCGTGTAAAAGCTTCTGTGTTGTGGATTTAGGGCATGGTCAGGGACACGCCCGTGTTGTTGAGCGTGTCATGTTTAGAGTTTGCTCTAGTGGATTCTTAGCCTTATGATCTCATGTGGGTTTCATCATTCTTTTGGAATAGGTTGTGAAGAAGGTGAATTGCCCTAATTCAAGTGGTGAAAGATTCTTGAAAAAGGAAGTGTTTAGAGTTGTGTGCGTTGCTTTTGATGTAAGTACAAACCTTGCATTTTTGCATACATTCATGTGATTTTGGAATTTACACATTTGAATATGAATGTACTAAGAAATCTTATTGCATTGTTGATATATATATATGAATAATGTTAACCTTGTGAAATGTAATGTGTTATATGTATATTGATGATGATATATGAAATGTGAGATTGAGATATAATGAAGCCATCATTGTTGGCTATGGTTATGCAAAATGAAATTGTTAAGGCATGATTGCCTATGTGTTTATGAGATATGAATTGAGAAAGAGAATGGTAAAGAAGTGAATAACTTGATTGTATGTTTAATATGTTATTCAATTTCAGAGTTCTGGATTTGGCGGCATGCCTATAAAATGTAAAAAGGTAACAGTCTTGCCGGGTTGAGGATCTCTTCAAATTGAGTTGAATTGAGGTCCAAGAGACTGGGTCTGTTACACTATGTGAATTATTGATATGAAATTTATGAAAAGTAACAGTCTTGCCGGGTTGAGGATCTCCTCGATTTCAGTCGGGTTGATGGTCCAAGAGACTGGGTCTGTTACAGGTAACAGTCTTGCCGGGTTGAGGATCTCCTCAAGTTTATTGGGTTGATGGTCCAAGAGACTGGGTCTGTTACACTATCCATGGATAGAGAAATATATATATATATATTGCCTACGGGCTTGATTATTGTGATATGGACCAAAGCAGTAACTCTGAACTTTGAATATCATATTAAATACTTGTTGGGCCCATGTGTGTCTATGTTGAATGTGTGTGATGGATGATGATACAATTATTGAAATAATGAAATGTAACATTTATGAGTGTGATCTCTATTGTTTGAATGTATGACATTGACAAGGCATCGAAGCATATCATTGTTATGGTTTGTACCACTAAGCCGTGAGCTTAACGTGATTGTGTTTCATCGCGCAGGTGATAGATTTGAGCCGGAGAATTCTGCTAGACCTAGTTGAGTTGTGATTTTGAAGAGTTGGCTTAGAGCTTAAAGATCAGAGAGTCAAGCTGCCAATCATGTATATATTTCATGTTTTGTAAATTTTGATCTTAATGTATATGTATTTGAAAATATTTTTTATATTTTCTACTGCGTTTTGAATAAACATTTTTATTTATCGTGTTTTATAAATTACCTTAAATGTTTTAAATTTATTCATAAGTCATCCGAGGGATGACTTGTGTGTTTTGTTAACTGTGACCTTTCTATATTCAGTATACGTATATTACGATCGTATTAGCATGCTGTGTACATATACGGGGTATAGGGGGTGTTACAGAGACCGTACAAAATCAGATATGAGTCCATCCGAGAGTATTGTATAAAGTATACTCAACCCATTCAAGGCGAGAGGGTGAAACAATATACCTGGGTGTTCCTATTATATCTGTTGGGGGCGACCAATTTATGTAGCACAGAGCCTGCCATTCACTTATCAGTGATGCACGCCCTTTCTAACTTGGACTGTGTATCTTTTTAAGTATGGGGGAGGCTAGTCTTACTTGCCTTTATCACATTTTTTATGCACTCTACAGTAAGAAAAGATCCTTCATTGGTTTCATAGCCATTGCCGAGGTATTGCTTTCTTTTAAGACTATTGATCTGAATAATGCTCGTGCATAGACTTGATTCTCTCTTTTATATGCATGTTTGGGCATATGTACATAACTTAGTGAGGGTTCCAAACATTGCACGGCCAAGAGTTGGATGCCCAAGATTAGGTGTCTGGCTTTCGGGCTGCAGGAAGGAACCTGGAAGCCACTATGTGCATAGTCATTGCTACCACTTGAGTTTCCTAACTTGGGATCAAGTAAGAAAAATGTTAATATTAATATCAAACTTATGATCAAGGAAGTGGATGTGACCTAGTGGAGAGTTAAAGAGACAAATGGTTGGACTAGGTGCATGATGGACGTAATGCCCTTGCAAATCTCCCATCGGATTATTGCTTGTTCATTCTCTTATGTTGGTTTCTTGGAGAAAGAATACATGACTGGTTCCTCAGACCTAACCGGCGGAGAGTACCCGCTGATATTCCATTATCTGTGTTGAACACTATGTCCATGCCAAAACCATATTGGAGTGATTGTCGTGATGGCCTCAATGTTCATGACTTCCTACTTTCACTGGATGTATCATATGCTCAATTTATTTTGGGATCAACTGTTAACTTTTAAAGTGTCACCTGTAGGCATTCGCGGGCTCTCTGGAGGTGAAAAAGAAGAGATAGAAATGGAAGAAAGATAGGAGGAAGAACATGAAGAAGAAGATGAAGATGAGGAGGAGGAGAGTAAGCCTTCTTCTCATTCCCATGGCAATCCCGCAGCAGGCACATCTTAGGTATCTATCTTATTGTCATTGTAGTTATTTCTTCTAGTTTTTGACTATGTGTATGATTAATGTAGGCTACTGGATCCCTTGGTCATGGAGTTGTCCCTCTGTATGATACTTTGATACAATAACAGTTTTCTCCGTTTGCTCCTTCTTACCTAAATATGACGTCCTATTCGCAAGGCTTTGACCCAAATTACCTGGTCTGATATCCTATTTTCATAATGGTACATGCTTGTATGTATGTATAAAAATGTATGGACTTCCCTTTCCTTGTCTGACTCCCACCAGATGCTCGAGGAGTAGAACAGAAAGCTTCAGGAAGAATTGGCCACCAGTCATTAACACATTGCCCATTTTGATGAATTATACTAACAGGAGGTATGAGACTTTTGATACTTCCGATTTCAAGGCTTGAGGGATCCAAATGCTTCTTCATCAAGGGGGTCCCAGAATGATATCCATGATATGCCTCCTCCCTTTTCAAGTGATGGTAAAACTAATTTTTAGGGTGGTAAAGTTCAAGTGCTTCCTCTTTAAGTGGACATTGGACTAATGATATGCTCCCTCCTCCAAGGAGCGATGATTTTCTTAGGGCTTTGTTCCATTATGGACCACCTCCTTCTTTGCAATGATTGGCTTGTAAAAACCTATATCATATTTAAATAAAAACTTATAACAACAATAATAATTATAATAATAATAATTTTCTATTATTTTGACTTTTCCTCTTTTTTTTACTTTGACTTTTGCTTTTTTGTACCCCTCTTTTTTTAATATATATGTATACAATCGCACATGACGAACCCAAATTTTGGGTTGTCATGGACAAAAATTTACAAAACCCTAACATATTCAGTCACTGCCCTAATTTGATTATTTTCCTCATGCGTCTTGGATTCAACTAACTTCCCATTCCTTATATCTTCTACACTCCAACACTTATATAAATCAATTACAATTCTTTGATCAACACATATTAAATCATCTGCCTGTTCCAATTTCCCTCTTTAGAAATAAACTTCATACAATCAATAACTTCAAAATTTTTTTTAAACCTATTTACATTCTACAAAAACAATCCAAGTAACCTCAATTTCCTCCATCAACTCCTGCCATTATCAACTCAAATTAATTGCATTTATTTCAATAATGACCGAGGCCAATTTGAAGAAGGTGAAGCATTTATTTAAAAACATCAAGGTAATACATTGAAAACAATTATCATGGTCTCAAAATGTTAAATTGGACCAACCATTTTTGCATGCCGTGGCTTCCTTTTGGGACATTAAAATAGAACTTTTAAGATAAACAACTTTGAAATTTGTCCTATGATTGAAGAATTTGAAGCTATCCTTGGATACCCAAGCAACCAATCAATGGCATTGCCCGTACTAACTTCCATATGCTGTTTCAACTTTCAAAAATTCTGCAATTGATCAGAGGTGAGAAAATTTTACTTGGTCCCTTTACCATTTTTTGCACTTCTCATTTGACTCCGATCAAAACTTGGGGATGCATGTTTTTCCTATGTTTGCTTGGTCAAATATTGCTTGTTTCTGCTAATGGCGACATTGATCCATGAGTTCTGGATATCGTAGACCAAATGGAAGGAGGCTTATTGCTGATACCCATGATCTTGGCTGAGACCTTAGTTGGATTGGATCAATTCAAATTGGAATCTTCGAGGAGATTGACTGAGAGCCCATTGTTGCTTCTAGTATTTACCTAAACTGCCATTTTAGTTTTTCAATTTAGGCTCTTATTTGTATTGCCCTAATTTTTGCCTAGTCCACCCTTACGAGTTTTTAAAATTGGCAAATTGTCCTAACTCTTGCCTAGGCCGCCCTTACGGGTTTTCAACCTAGCGGACCTCTCTTTTCTTTATTGGTTCTAATTTTTGCCTAGATCGCCCTTGTGGGTTTTCGAAACTAGCAAACTGCCCTAACTTTTACTTAGGCCGCCCTTACGGGTTTTCAACCTAATGAGCTCTTTTTTTAGTATGTCTATCCTTTTTGCAGATCTATCTACAGAAGCACCTCTGCTTACTTGACACTCCATCTGTGGACTTCACCAAATATCTACCGTGACATCATTGTGCCAGGAAATTACTCCGTCCTGCCTCCTCATGTGCTAACTGGATCGATTGGATTCACTCACAAGCTGTGATCAATATCCGTTGGTTAGCACCCTGGTGGAAGATTATCCATGTCACCATTCAGACATATCAGATGTATGTCCCTCTTGCTGCTCTTCATAGAGGTACTTGTTATGATCCTCATCATCTTGATCGCTAGTATAGAGCCAAGTCTCGAGGTTCTATGTTCAAACCTAATTTAGACATTCCTTGTTTGACTGAATCCTTCTTGGACTGACTGAAGCAAAGCTAGCCTGCAAGCTACACTTATCGTCTGCCATAGATTTTACAGTTGTCAATCTTTTAGGAAAATAATGTTAGGATGAACAAATAATAATAATAAAAGATGTTTTCTTTCCTTTTATAATTTATCATCACCTTTTGCTATTGTGATATTTATTTTAGTATAATGGTCAAATAATTCAAAATAGTGCACATAGAACAAATTTAAAATCAACTTTGTTTCTTAAATTAGGGAACAACCATAAACATTAAGACAACATACACAAGATCACTCTTGTCGCCAACCAGTCCTTTCGAATTTTCTAATTGACAATTTTCACTCATTTAGCCCTAATTGTTGCCTAGCCTGCCCTTTTAGGTTTTAGGAACTAGCAGACTGCTCTAACTTTTGCCTAGGCCACCCTTTCGGGTTTTCAACCTACTGAGCTCTTTTTATTTTTTATTTTATTATTATTATTTATTTTATTTTAAACATAGAACTTCTTCAACCTATCAATGTTTACTGGCTCGCCAAACTAGTTCCCATCCATGTCTAACAACTTAACTGTGCCCTTGCTCATGACTTGCTTCATAATGTACAGTCCTTCCCAGCTAGGTATAAACCTCCCTCTCTGATCGGAGACTTTTGGCTTGCACTACTTCAACACTAAGTCACCAATATTAAGTTTTCTAACCTTAACTCTTCTATTATAAGCCCAGGAAATTTTCCTTTTGTAACACCCCTTTCCGGCCTACATGTGTAAGCCGAGTAGAGGCGCCACACTATCCTAATGTTGCTACCAATTTTACTTAGTCAAATTTTAGTTCCGATTTTACAGAAATTTTGCCAGAGGTTCGCCTAGAAATTTGGGTCCCAAGTGTCGACAAAACTGATTTCTTATTTTTGAAAAAAATATTTTATTTCACAATTCAACTCAAGCACACTCCCAATAATCCACCCTTATAACCTCAACTACAATCCTGCACGAAAAGTTCACACTTCTATATCATTTCTCAAGATTACATATCATTTGCTAAGTTTCATTACCATACCACTGTTTATTCTCTTGTTACATACACCATAATACTTAATATGTTAACAAACCTTTACAATAGATAAAACGTACATGCCATACTACTATTTTATGTCAAAAGTCCTATCCTAATCACCGTCGAGCTGATGCTAGCCGTTGCAGAAATGCTGATCTTCTATACACTACCTGCGAGTTAGACATATAACTCGCTGAGCAACTTATTGCCCAGTGGGTACTTTAACCATTGCCATACAATGTCTACTCGATATCACATATAAAAGTAGAATACTGCATAATTAAACCATTTTCATACAATCATCATATTTATATTTTCTAATTAAGTTAAGATTCACATTCTGTATGTAAACAACATGTAATATAACTTCATTATAATTACGAGTTAATCTGCTCCACTCGGTAATTATGAATACACCGATCTCGAAATGAGGCCTCATATAGAGTTACGCGTGGTCTTGACCTCACACGAATAATTGTCATGGTCTTGGTCTCACACGATATAGAATAACTGCGTGGTCTTGGTCTCACACGACTAGTTGCCATGATCTTGACCTCACACGATATAACCTCGTGGTCTTGGTCTCACACGACTAGTCGCCATGATCTTGACCTCACACGATATAACCTCCATTTCAGACCGATGTTACCCATTTACCGAGTAGAGCACATATTTCATAAATATCCATTCACTTCGTATATATACCACATATTCTCCATGTATATACAATATATATTTACACAGATATTACATATACTCACATATGTATCATATGTATTCACATATTTTCCATCTTAATTTATTCTTCATATCATACTTAAACTCAATACCAAAAATAAAATGATAAAACACCCACAACAAGTTTTTGACCAAGTTAATAATGAAAAATTTCCATATGAACAATAAACTCTGGTTCTTGACCCAACTTGATCCTTGTTTTAGAAAATTTGTATAAAATAATCCACTTGACTAAAAACTCTAAAATTTTTACAGAATTTAGTTTTGCATCTTAAAATCATTCCTTTAAAATTTTATATCAAACTGGACACAAACTCTTGGTCAACTAGTTCACCCAACCAGACTGCTCCAGTTGCCCTGCATCCTGGCAGCAGTTCTGAATTTTATAAATTCCGTAAATTAAATTCAATCAATGTGGTTCCAAATTATTTTTCTCAAATACTAGACTTATTAAACAACAACATATCCAAAATTCAAATCAAGACAATTTTTCTATATTTAATTAAAAATCATACAAGTCACAGCATTTTACTAATTGTAAAACAGAAAAATTTCAAAAGGAGTTCAATGGTTAAAGTACCAAACCTTGCTCTTTTAATTCCCTTTTACTTTTCCTTCTTCTCCTTCCTTAATCTTTGTTTTTCCTTCAAGATATTCAGAAGCACAATCTTAAATATAAACCTTAGAAATTTAAAATAATAAGTTATCCTCCATTTCTTTTCAACCGAAACCCTAATCCAACCTTATTAAACTTTATACATCTTGATTCTTCCATTTAATCAATTAATCTCATCACTTACTTAAATTTTTTTTCCAATTCCACATAAAGACTCTAATCTCCAATCTCCCAATAAATATATAAATACCTAAAATTGATACTAAAATTAAAGTCTACATACTTGAAAACCTTAAAAACTTACCTTAAAAATCAAATTTGGAGAAACTTGGAAGTCCTTTGGTGTTTCCCTTTGTTGGCCGAATTTTTCAAGTGGAAAAGAGAGAAATTGGTTCTTCATATCACATATATTTATATACAAAGGAAATGATGATCACCTTAGGTGTTGGTTAACCTCTTAAGACCACTTGTCCACTTTTTCTCTTTCTTCATTTATTACACATTTATTACACATGCTAAATGCTTTCTTTTGATTGGCCAACATTAGATTTTTATTAGTTTTCTTTTCCTTTACTTCTTTCCACTTGTCCCTCTTCCCATTGGATCTCATAAAGTTGTCCCGGGTTACTCATCCGGTCCCGACACGAAACCGGGCCCACTTTACGTTCCGGCGATTAATCGATCATATCTTTTAAACCGTATAGTTTCACGAGTCAAACTACATATAGTTTTGATCCTCTCGACCTCTACTTTCTATTTATAAGGTCTATTTTAGGTTTCCAAGTCATTTGGAAAAATTACCAATAAACCCTCGACTTTTTATTAAATTCCCTTTAGGTCCTATTTTTGCTCGGGTTTTCTCCGGCTCCGTTTCTACTGACGATCGTTTCATATTTAGCCCCTCGACATCCTCTACATACTCATATGTTTATTTTCTACTTTGGATTCATGTAAAAATCTTAATAAAAATGACCAAAATGCCCCTAGTCTACATGTCTTCATTTCTCTTTAACGAGGCATTTTCTGGAAAAACCGTTATGCGTAGTTGTGACCCGATTTTTCTCTACTTTCCATTTTTAGAATATGTTATGTGCACTATTAAGAACATCCAGTACGACTTTTAGAAATTACTCTTAGGTCCTTAGCCTTTTGAAAAATTACCTATAGGTCCCGTCGACTTCACGGGCCTCCTTTGCACACCGATTTTTGTTTTTGACTATCTCGAGCCTCTATTTGACCACTTATTTATGTCCTTCTGGCCTAATACTCGACTACCTAAACTTTGGGATGTGACACCTTTAATACAAATGGTGATGATATAATGCCTTCAACCTTCTTTCTTCTAATAAAGCCATCTGTGCATATCTACTTGCTACCCATTCTGTCTCGGGCAATTCTGCTTCCAAGACCACACTTAGCAATTTGATTTCAATTTCAATTGGCAATACGACTTCCATCCCATAAACTAAGGAAAATGACATCATTCCAGTTGGGGTCGCACACTCATCCTATACCCCCATAAAGCAAAAGGAAGCATTCTTGACCAATTCCTATATGTCTTTGTCATCTTGGACATGATCTGCTTAATTGTCATGTTTGTCGGTTCCACTGCAATTAGCCTTTGGCCTATAAGGTGAAGACCGGTGGTGATGGATTTGGTACTTTAAGAATAAATCCCTAACTGCTCCTTGAAACTGCACCCCATTGTCTGATATCACACTATAAGGGACACCATATCTACGTATAAGGTTCTTCTCTATAAACCTGGCCATCTTTCTTGCCCCCAGCTTGTTGAAAGACTCGACTTCAACCTATTTTGAAAAATAATCCACTGCCACTATGATGAAACAGTGACCATTCGAAGCCGTTAGATGTATTTCTCCAATAATGTCAATCCCCCAAGTTGCGAAAGACCAGGGTGAAGACATAGAATATAATTCTTCAAGAGGCACGTGGTTCAAGGTATCGTGCATCTGACACTGCTGGCATTTTCTTACAAAATCAATATAGTCTTTTTCCATGGTCAGCCAATAGTAGCCTTGTCAGATTATCTTCTAAACTAAGGCTAGACTGTTCATATGGGATCCACAACTTCTGGCATGTATTTTGCACATGATTTGTTTGACTTCAGGCTTTCTTAAACATTTTAAATGCATTCCATTAGGCCATCTTCGATATAACTCTCCATGAAAGGTGATGTACTACAATGACCATCGCCTTATAGCTCTTCTCTCTTCTTCAATTGCACCATGTGGGTATTCTCTACTTTCCAAGAATCATCTTATGGTGTCATACCATGCATCATGGTCCGTGTCAGTTTCCTTGACTGTTTCATACTCATTACAAGGAGTCGATGAACTAGTCAAAAACAAAGGCTTAAGAAATAACTTTACAGGATCTTCCCACACCAAAGCCAAATAGTCATGGTAAGTGTATGAATCTGCACTCCTTGAAATTCTTCTTCATTAAGGTCAAATGGTCATGGTACGATTTTAATCTTTCTTCCTTCAACTCCCATTCACCATTTACTTGTGATACCACTAGCAAAGAATCACCAAACACTTGTACCTTTTCCACCTTCATGATCATCAAATGCAAGCTTTGTACTCGACCATGATGTTGGCTGCCCTAAATTTCAACTTCTTAGTAATAGGAAAGAGCTCCCTTTCTTGCTATTCCAAAATTACCCCCAAACCAACACCTTATCCATTTACTGCTCTATCAAAGTACATTTTTCATCCCTGTACCTCAATGGCCTCTAAATGCTCATCAGGAAATTCCAAAACTACTTCTTTACTATCCTGCAATGGCTATTGGGCTAGGAATTCTGCTACTGCTCTACCTTTAATGGTTTTCCTAGTTACATACTCAATTTCAATCTCTTCTAAAATGATCAACCACCTAGCATATTTTCCAATCAATGAGGGTGTTTCCCTTAAGTACTTCACTAGATCCATCCTAGAAATTGTTTGCACACTATAAGACTGAAAGTAATGCTGCAACTTCTTAGACAAACAAACCACGGCTATGCATGTCTTTTTAATGATACTATACTTGATTTAATAAAGAAAAAGCTTTCTACTTAAATAATAAATTGCATACTCGACCCCTGATTCATCGGCTTGGGCAATCATTGCTCCTATCAATTCTTCCTCTACTTCTAAGTATAGTAACAAAGATCTACCGAGCTTAAGTGGCTTTAAAATAGGTGGATTCAATAAATATTCTATAATATGCTTAAAAGCCTTTTGACATTCATCATTCCACTTGACTGGTTGGTTCTTTTTAAGAAATTTAAAGATCAGTTCATAGATCGTGGTAAGCTTCACCATGAATATGCTAATGTACTGTAATTTGCCAATAAACCCCCAAATCTCCTTTTTTGTCTTAGGGGTTGGCACATCCCAGATTGCCTTAACTTTGTCGGGGTTAATCTCAATGTCATTTGGTCCTATCCCATGTCCCAACAACTTACCTGAAGTAACCCCAAACAATCACTTCTTCATGTTCAACCTTAGCTTATACTTTACTATCCTCTCAAAGAATAATTCTAAGTTTTGAAAATGATGCTTCCTTGTATCCGATTTAACCATCATATCATCAACATAAACCTCAACTTCTCTGTGAATCATGTCATGGAACAAGGTGGTAGCCATCCTTTGGTAGGTGGCTTCAGCGTTCTTTAACCCAAATGGCATCACCCTATAACAAAATATACCTCATGTAGTGATGAAGGCAGTTTTAGCTTTATCCTCTTGGGCCATTAACACTTGATTGTATCCAGAAAATTTGTCTATAAACAAGCATAGCACACAAAAAGGCTACACTATCAATAAGGATATCTATATGGGGTAAAGGAAAGTCATCCTTAGGGGAGGCCTTATTCAAATCTCTATAATCCACACAAACCCTAATTATTCCATCTTTCTTTGGCACAGAAACTATATTAGCTAACCACTCTGGATAGTCATCACCTCAAGGAACTTGACTTGTATTTGTTTAATGACTTCTTCTTTGACCAATTCTACCCATTTCGGCCTTAACCATCTAAGCTTTTGTTTGACAAGTTTCATGTGAGTGTAGGTAGGAATCAAGTGTTTGGCTATATCTTTATCAATCCCAGGCATATCCTAATAAGACCAAGCAAAGACTTCTTCATATTTCTTAAATAATTTTTCAAATCTCTCCCTCTCTTCAGGAGTAAGGTCGGATGCTATGGTAATATTTTTAGGATTATTGGTTGTTCCCAAATTTAATGTTTGTGTGTCAACAGAGTTAATATTAAAAATGCTTATGTAATCACTACTTGAATATATGCAACTATTAGGAAAAACATCACACAAGTAAGCAAAATCATACTTCATTGCATTCATCTTGGAAAAAAAATGTCATCATCCTCATACAAAGCAGACAAATTAAAATCAAAACAAAAATCAGTGTCTAAAAATTATAAACTAAAACATCTTCAAATTTTTCTTCAAATAAAGTAGAGATTTCCTCTAGGAGCGAGCTACGGGCTAGACAAGGGCAAAACTGCGCGCAGGGCATAGCTTTGTCACAGGTTTTGCCTGTGACAAATTGGCTCATGGCCAATTCACCATAAGTTGGCCCAAGCCAATTCGTCGCCAGCGACTTTCGTCACCGATTCTGCCGTCGCCGATTTCTTATTTTTTTTTATTTTTTATTTATATATATAAATAAATAATAAATGAAAAGTAAAACAAATAATAAATATTTATAAATAAATGATAAATAAAATAAATAATAAATATTAAGTAAAATAAATAATAAATATTAAAATAAATAATTTATACCATAAAAATATTATTTCAGACCGTTTTAAAATCTTTGGACTGGAGTGGATCAAAAATTAAGGGTCTACATAGCCTAAGTACTTAAAAATAATAATGATGCTAATTTTCTTAATCCAAACCCTAAACTATTTTCAAACCATTAATCCCTAATTGTTTAGCATTCTAAAACCTTAACTTATAAAACCTAAATCCCAAAATCATGACCTAAACCCTAGTTCCCAGTAACCACCAAAATCCTAGTCCCAATCCAATAAATCCAAAAATTTAATCAAACAGCCAAATCCAAGATCTTAGATTTCCTAAAAACTAAATTTTATCCAGTATCTCCTAATTTCAAACCCTAGAACCTTGAGACCCCAATTTGGTTTATTTGTTAATTTAAACTATATCTTTTAGCTATTTATTTGATTGTTATTATATATTTTATTAATGATTTATTTATATTTTCAATTTATCTCCTCAATGAATGATTTATTTATGATGAATGGTTGGTTGGTTGTTATTGATTTACTTTGGTTTCAAAACATTGTAAGAGGTATGTTCCCATATTTTGGGTACCTAATGTATTAAGCATCATGTAATTTAATTTATGTTCTAATTTTGGGAATAATGTAAAGGACACATTTCTACCTTTTTGGTGGGTGTCCTATTTAGTTTTAGACATTGGATAATGTAAGGACGTGCTTACATCCTTGGATAGGTGTCCATTTGTTTGTTTTGTTTGGACCTTGCCATGATTTTTAATAAAGTATTTATTTATTCTATTAATCACATGTAGTATGGATAATATCATTATATTTAAGAATTTTATAATATTAAGACATGAAAAGGAGGCCGATTCCAATGAACTGGGCGTTATGGGGGTGCTGGACTGTAATACCCTAGATAAAATAAAAATATAGTAGCTTAAATGTTGTACAAATTAATGAATAATGTGAAAAAAATTTTGATTGAAATAAAATTTTAATGTGACAAAGTAATATAAACAAAAACTTTAAAGTATTTGAATTGAAAACTTTACAACTATAAATCAAATTAATTAATTTTAAGTTATTAAATAATTAATTATATTTGTATATAAACTATTAGAGGAACAAAATGAACTGTTAGAATGATAAAGGAATTATTCATATGCAAATAAGTGAAATTTATATGTTACTAAAATAATTGAAATGGAAATTTTAAAACCGTTTAGTTACAACGTTAACTCATATGTATAAAAACCTAAAAAAAGTATACTTGAAATGTACCATAACTTAATTAATAATATTTCAACATAATAATATACATAAAAACCATATAATATAACTTAAAATTTAAAATTTAAAAGTGAAAATAACTTCAAAGAAATTAATACAAGTGTAGATAGTAAATTATAGTGTGAAATGACTATAAGGGTATTCAAGTTAATAAATGAGTATAAAAGATTTGAGGGGCAAAATGGACATTTTACCCACTTAATTCTCAGCCATTTTTCTGCAACATGAAGTGGGTGACTCACCTAGTTTGAATAGAAAGTGGGTTTGGTCAAATGATGATTAAAAGATGACAAAGAAAAAAAAATTGTTCTTATCTTCTTTCTCCTTACTATCAAAACACCTCTTCTCTATCACGAATTTCTCTCTTTTCCAGCAGTCAAAAACCATTATTAGGCTAGATTATTATGTCTAAAAGTGATCTAAATTAGAAAATTAAATCAACAAAGTGATATAAAGGCAAAGAAGGCAAAGGAACTCCTAAAGGTAAGAATCTGGAAATTCTGAATCTTAATATTTTTTTTCTAACTTTAAATCTATTATTTATTGAATCTGTGCTAAATATTATCAGTTATACATATTAATTAGTATTTAGGATGTTGGAAATTGATTTATATTGAAAGAAATTGAAAGAAATGAAGCTAGAAACCCTAACACTCAAATCTGTCCAAATGTTACAGCTTGAACTTTTAATAATTTAGCTACTGTGTTTTATTTATTTCAATATAAAAATGACCTTTAAAATTCATAAAAATGTACAGAAAGATATATTTGGATGCTGTAAAGGCTGTGGTAAAAGGTCAAGTCAAAATGATGAGGAAAAATAAGTGAGTAAATAAGTGAATATAAGCTGCTCAATTTAATAGTCTGAATGAATACCACTGAAATTTGCTATTGTGTTTAAATTATTTACCTATATAAATAAACTCTATAAATTGTGAAAATTTACCGAAAGTTCATATATGATGTTGGGAACATGATGAAAAAATTTTAGGGCAAATTAATTTGAATAAATTAATCTACAATTAAATGAATACAAACTACTCAAATGCTAGAATTTTGGTGTTTGGTTAACTTGGGACTGAATTGAGCATAACAAAATATAATTGATTAGGTTATAAATATAAGTATATAATAGATGAATATAAATTTTAAATTGTGTATTTAATATTCCAAAAACTATAAATACTAATTTAATAAATAAGTATATCACATGACTTGAAGAAGCCAATGCATTTTTATAGGCATATGGCACATATTTGAATTTACTATATTGTATAGCCTATTATAATATAATTTTATGATATATGAACTCATAATTACAAAATAAATTTTAGAGTATATTAAGATATTAAAACAGGACATAGGTGCCGAATAAACAATTAGGACAAAAATGACAAATAAAATTAAAAATAAACCTAAATATACGATTTATATGTGGATGTGAATGTAGGTCGGGTATTGTCATAAAACCAATAAATAATTCTCAATGTCTTAGGGGAATCAAATTTAAATATTCGAGGCGAGTTATAGTGTCCAACCCTTGCTTTGTCATGTTTGAAATTCTTTAATGAAAATTTAACCATTGTTGATATTTGAGCCATTTGATATCATTTGTTGTTTGTGATTTTGCATTTGTGAATTGTGAAAACCAATGTGGCCTTTTGGCCTATGTGATCATACCATGCCATTTGATTAGCCAATATGACAAAATCCTAAGTTGATGGGGGCTATACCATCAAGCTATGTGCACATAGAAGTTTGTGATTTGTAGGGTAGAAGCTACCCTTATGTGAATGTGATGTGTGATAGCACTGAAATAACAATATATTTTCTTCACTGCTATTGCTATGTGTTATCTGTCATATTATGTGATTTGCTTTTATGATATTGGTCCAATTATTGTGGGCATTTTTTGTGGATTGAATTTTATTGTTATACCTTTATTGGGCTACTACCATATGTATTTATTATTCTTGAACCTTAAAATATTTTATTGTACATCTTACCCTTGTGACATTATAATCTCACTGAATTGATGACTCACTCCATCGTCTATGATTTTAGGAAGACGTGACTCAAGACCATCGGCTTCTTGATTTCTTCTTCCAGCAAGAAGCTTGAGAATAATATAATTAGCAAATACTATCATATGTAATTAAATAATTATGTTTGTACTATGCTCTAGTTGCTCCATAGTACGATTCTGAATAGTTTAATAAATTGTGAAAGTAAACCATAATGTAATAAAAAAAATAATTTGTATATAATATATAATATGAAAATAAATGTGTAATGATATATCATAAATTATGAGTAAATAATAATAAAGTTTTAATTCACTAGTGCAATAATCAATTTGTATGAATTCATAAATTAGTTGGGTTCTAAGTGGTGCCTGGTGGCCTTAAGCCTACCTGGACCCTAGGACTGTCACACTTCTAAAAATGGGGTGTGACAGGGGGTGGTATCAGAGCCTAGGCTTATAATAACATATAGGTTAAAGGTTCGTAAGCATAAATGTGTAAGAATACTATAGAGCTTAAGATTATTCTGTCATGTCTTGTTTTTGTTGTTATCTAGATCTATGTTAATTTATGCACTAACTAAATAATTCTTTTCTCTCTTATAGTTAAGATATGAAAACCCAAAGAAGGCCTAGGGCAATTAGATCTGAGGGAGTTGTTCTTTCTGAGAAATCTGTGCAAAGAGTTGAGAATGTAAGAACTCCTCGTCCAAAACCATTGACAGCTGAAGACAGAATAGCTGGGGTGATGGAAAGACTTGAACAATTAAAAAAAATTATAAGTTGATGGCAAAAATGATGATACAATAAAGACAACAACAACAGGCTTTTGTCCCTGAAGTCCAAGTTCCTCCACCTCCACCACCACAGATGGAATCAAATAAAGAAAAAAATTATTAGCGGGATTTTTGAAACTTAGTCCTCCAATCTATAATGGGGAAGAAGACCCTACAGAGTTTTTAGAAGATATGGAACGATTTTTATTTTTTCATCGCCGATTATTATTTTTATTTATTATTATTATTTATTATTAAAAATTATAAAAAATAAATACTAAAATAAATATTATTTAATTAAAATACCACAAAAATTATTTTGGACTATATAAAAAATAACGGACCAGACTGGGTCAAAAATTAAGGGTCTATAATTTGCCCCCTGCTTGAACGATCTGAGACTTTAGTAAAAGAGAGTAAAAAGCAATAAGACTTAATTTTTCCGAGATGGTTGAGGTTTTAGGTTCTGGACCCGGTTCGAGTTCTGGACTCAAGTTTAATTTTAGGTTCTAGACCTAAGGGTAATTTTGGGTTCCGGACCCGAGCTAAGTTATGGACTTAAAAGAGATTTTATGTTCTAAACCTAAGGGTAATTTGGGTTCTGGACCCTAGCTAAGTTCTGGACTTAAAAGAGATTTTAGGTTTTGGACCTAAGGATAATTTGAGTTCTGGACCCGAGCTAAGTTCTGAACTTAAAAGAGATTTTAGGTTCTGGACGTAAGGATGATTTGGGTTCTGGACCCGAGTTAAGTTCTGGACTTAAAAGAGATTTTTGGTTCTCGATCTAAGAATAATTTGGGTTCTGGGCCCGAGCTAAGTTATGGACTTAAAAGAAATTTTAGGTTCTGAACCTAAGGATAATTTGGGTTCTGGACCCGAGCTAAGTTCTAGACTAAAAAGAGATTTTAGGTTCTAGACCTAAGGATAATTTGGGTTCTGGACCTGATCTAAGTTCTGGACTTAAAAGAGATTTTAGGTTCTGGACCTAAGGATAATTTGGGTTCTGGACCCAAGCTAATAGGGATTTAATTATCTGTAAAAAAATAATTATAGTCAGTAGCATATAAATTTTGTTTGCAAAATTATTTTGGCTAATTTTTTATGCACATATCTTCTCCTTGCCCCCTGCGTGTAAAAATATTTTAAAAGTGCAAAATTATTTATATACACTCAAGTATTTGAATGATTAAATTGAATAATTGAGTTTCCTATTTATTTACTGTGCAGTCACTGTTCATACACTATTTACTATATATAAAATAGTAACCTACTATTTATAAATAGCATCCTACTATTTGTAAATAGTATCCTACTATTGTAAATAGTGACCTACTATTTATAAATAGTAATTTACTATTCAGCAATAGTAATTTACTACTCATCAATAGCAAAATTTACTTTTTGAATTTTGTTTTTTCCTTTGTCGTTCTTCTATATAAACGAACGATTTCTTCATTTCATTCACATCAAACTTTTCATTCCATTCATAGCTATAAGCATTTCAAGCTAAGCATACAGTTTAAAAAAAAATGCATGCTTCAAGATCAGGAATTCATTCTAATGCTGAGTTATTGGAGTTTATTCAGCATTATGAAGATGGAAATATAGATCTACTAGCTGGGATCAAAGAAAGCATGCTAGACTCCAAATTCCTTCTATCTTCTTAGCATTAATCTGGATCTTGATTGGAACAATCTTTGTTTCTTTGCATAAAGTTTGGTACCCAAATTTGTTTCTTTTATTCTTCTCCCTTTTCATTTCTTTTTATTTTTCTTACTCATCTCTTTCTTTGAGCATTTTATCATTTTGTCCTTCTTCCTTGTAGGACTGTCAAGTACAGGACTTTCAAAAATTTGATGAATTTTTCTCCTTCGAAACTTTGGTTGTGTCAAACTGTCCTTATAAACTAAATGGAAGCCTTTAGTTGTCTTAGGTAAAAGAGAACATGGTTGGTTTTCTGAACCATTTTAGGGTTTTATATTTTTCTTTTTTCTCTTTTCTCTTTTTTCTTTTCTATTTTGTCCTTCCTTGTAGGACTGTCAAGTACAAAACTTTCAAGAACTGGATGGTCTTTCTCCTTTTTCTCTGATTTTGATCGAATCTTTGTTTGGGTTGGACCAATTCAAGTCAAACTATCCTTATAAACCAAATGGAAGCCTTTTGTTGTTTTAGGTAAAAGAGAACTCGGTTTTCTGAACTGCCTTTTTTTGGGTTTTATCTTTCTTTTTTTTTTCTTCCTTTTTTTCATTTTCTTTTTTTCTGTTTTCTTTTCTTTTTCTCTTTTTTTTTGTTCTAGCTCTAAAAGAGTTATCTTGTTTGTACCAACTTGGGTTTCCAATAATGGATGAGTGGAGTGACATAAATTTTCTTTAATAGAGATAAATCATTTGTTACTCTGATGTTGTCTTGATATATTGGAGATATTAGGAAAACTTCAACTACCCTTATGGTCTTGAGAACTTCAACTACCCTTGTGGTCTTGACTATTTATTTCTTTTATTGATCTTCTTGCCTCTTCATCTTAGTGGTCATAAGACTTGTCAAAAGTGTCACAACAACTCAGGGTAGGTTGTTGGGGTTATATGCCAATGAAAAGAAAGCTAAAATTTTATTAAAGCTCAAAGGGACAACTAGGGATTGATATGTAATTGGGTGGATACTAGTTGCTAGCTAACCAAACAATGCCTAGATCATCTCTCCCTTAAATAAGCAGAGTTCAATTTTGCCTCGAAAATTTGTCAAAGCATGTTCTAAGACTGACTAGGACCTAGACAAAGGTAATTATGTAGGAGCCCTCTCTAAGTAAGCATACATAACTCAATGTTATAGAGCAATTCCCTCACCTAGTAAAGTCATTCAAGTCATGATGCATAGATACATTAATTCATGAATTATCAAGCTAGATTCCTCATTGGTTGAGCACCAAAATGAACAAAGACCAACAAAAATTTTGATGAAAGTAATTTATTTCAATCAACTTTAAATTTGAAAAACAAAATAGTTCTAAAATATTAAAGAAAGAAAAATTGAAAAGCAACATTCAAGCTAAGGAAAGTTCGTTGAATTTAAGCTTCTTTTCCTTTCGCATCTTCAATATTTCCATCTTGAAAGGATGATAAAACAAAATCTTCTTCCAATCCTTTTCCCACCATGAAGGTTGCCAGTAGAGGTACTCTTCCAAACTTAGGCAAAGGATTGTTCTTGGTATTGGGCTTGTCCGGCTCCGGTAGCTTACCACTATCGATTAGATCTTGAATCTCATGCTTCAATTGGGTACATCTATCAGTCTCATGTCCTCGAGTCTGATGAAATTGATAAAAAGCCTTAGTATCAATTTTTGGGGGTAAAGGATTTGGCAAAGGTCGAGGGGCTAATGGCTGTAATAGTCCCTTCTTTTGTAGCTTGTTGAAGACCCAAGACAAAGGCTTCCCCAGATCTAAAAACTGCCTTCTATTTGCTTGACTAGTTGTATTAACATCAACTTCTTTTTGCGTGCTTTGATTTCCAGACTGGTAGTTCCCTTTCTCATTCCTTCTTGCCGAAAAGTGATTTTTCTCCCTTTCCCACTCTTCAATTTGTAGACCAGCTTGGAGATGATCATTGAAATCCCTTATAAGGGTGTGAGACATCCTTTCAATGAGATTGGATAGGACTCCTCTCACGATCATCCTTATTTGATCAGATTCATCGGGCCTTTTCTTAAGCAACTCAACCTTATTTCTCCATCTTTTCACATAGTCCACAAAATTCTCATTTGGCCTTTGTCTAATGGACTCAACTTCCATTAATGTAACTTCCATTTCATTATTATATCCATATTGTTGGATGAAGGCCTTGTATAGCAGATCCCAACTCTTTTGTGTTCCATCATCTAAGGTATTTAACAAATTTTGGATAACAGGATCCAATGAGAGTATGAAATACCTTAGAGTTTGAGCCTTAGTAGCTCGGGCTGACTGCATAGCAGTGATATACTGCTTCACATAGAGGTGAGGATTTTCGGTTCCATCAAACTTTGCAAAGGATGGCATCTTGAACTTGTATGGAACTTCTTCGTCTAGCTCAAATAATTTGTCAACTTCGGACATTTCTTCGATTTTCAGCTTTTTCTCAAACTTCTTTTCTAAATCCGTGATCATTTTTTTAACATCAGAAGTTTTGGTTTCCGCCATAGCTGATCTTTGAACAATCTTTGGTTCTTTCTTCTTATCTTGAGGATCTTGGTAGTATTGAGCCCAATCATCATCATCATCAATGATCACCTTTTCATCATCAAAACCACTTCACCAACTTTAGTCTTCCCTTTGTCCTTTGACTTCTTAGTGCTAGCAGATGCTTCGGCATGATTTCCTAAAATTGTAGTCAATTGGTTCTTCATGGTCTCAGCTAGGGCCTCTTTTATTTCTTCCATCTTGGCATTGAAGGCATCGTCCTCCATTCTTTGAATTTGTTCGGGCTCCATTGCTTTTGGTGAAAAAGAGATTGAGTCGTTGCTAGATTCTTCACTTCTGGCATAGGTCAGATTATCGTAAGCTTTTGAACTATCATAATCCAGGGCTGTGAGCAAGAAAGGATCAATGATATGAGATGCAAATGTATGCATGTATGCACAAACAATAAACAAACAAGGATAAATAGGATGTTCCTTCCAACCTTATAACATCCACACACGAATGGTGAGTCTCTTTTCCTAGGTGTATGGTTAACAAAATACCAACATGGGGTATCTTATTTTCGAATATTTCGCTCAGACGTTTCAACCAATAGTTATATTATCTAAAATGGAAATCAGTTCAAGATAATTCCCATTAATTAGGTTTTAATCCATTTAACCAACTAAAGTAGCTTTATGCTATATTGGATTAAAACTAAATTAAGAGGTTTATTATAAATAGATTTCTCACTTGAAAAAGTAACTAATGATTCATGCCAAAAATAAGCCCATGATTAATTATTCTTAGTATAAACTAGGCTCACAATTGATTTTTGGTATTTTATAATTGACCTAAATATTTGTAAGCTCTTTTGGATGAAAGTAATTTTGTTTCTATGCCCATTGTAAAAAAGGCTTTAGAAAAAATAGATTTTGGGCTTAGTATTTGGGTCATGAGAAAAAGAATTTTTGATTTATTTTTAGAAAAGTTTTATGCCCAAAGACCATCTTGAAAAGTTTTAAAAATAGTTTTGGTCTTTTGGACTTTAAATAAAAATTTATTTGAGCTCACAATGTAATTAGGTCATATTAGAAAAAGAAAAAACCAAATAAGCCATGATTTAAGACAAGACAAATTAACCATAGTCAAACAACAAGCATTTGGGGTAAAACCTAAGGAAAGTAACTTGGCCAATTACATGAGCTTTAGTCTTTGGGTTTAAAAGGCTTAGGTTCCCATAGCAAGTATATACCAAATGGTACGAGGCTATGAGTGGTTATGCCATGCTCGATCTCCATACCTTGAGTAAAAGTATGGTATCCTTTACATAACACAACACGGGTAACACGGGCATCCTAACGAACGCACACGATGCAATCAATATGATGCAATGGATAATATCATTGTAAGAAAGAATAGAATAATATAAAGACCAACGAAATCAACTTCTCTTTTCCCCAGTAGAGTCACCACTGTGAGTGGGGATTTTTGCCCCCACTCCTGGTGGAATGGTTCTTGCGACTTCGGCACTGTTTAGGCTCGAGGCTTTAGAGAACACGGACCTAAGTCCTGAGAAAATGGAGTCACCACCCAGACGGGCTGAGAAAAGGAAAGGGGTGGATTACTCGATTCCTAAGGAATCCCCAAACCCTTAATGGGTTCAGAAAGTTGGGTACGTGTGGGGAAGGTGAGAAATGGCCCATCACCGCCACAACGCCCGGTTCATTGGAATCGGCCTCCTTTGCAGGTCTTAATATTATAAAATTCTTAAGTATAACAATATTATCCATATTACACGCAACAATTGAAATAAAGCATCATTATATTAAAATCAAAGCAATGTCCAAACAAAGCAAATAAATGGACACCCTTCCGAAGATGGAAACATATCCTTACATCATCCATGTCTAAACTAATAGGACACCTACCAAAAGGTAGAAACATGTCCTTTACATTGGTTCAAAATATAAAAGCAATTTAAATTACATAGAACTTAATTACTGAGGTACCCACAAAGTGGAAACGTAATCAAAATAAATCAATAAAAGTAAATAACCATTCATCATAAATAAATCATTCATCAAAGATATTAAACATCAATCAAAATATATAATAAACATTCATCCATGATAAATTAAATAAATCAAGCATCAAAGCATATAATGAACTACATAATCAAATCTAAAAATAAAGCAAGTAAAGATACAAATTAAAGTTTACTGTTTCTATTTAAAGTTCTTTAATGAACATTTAGAGTTTTGGGATTTTAGTATTATTATTGTTATTTGTTTAACATACTGTAAAGGTTTTGTATCATTGGAATAGATTAGGGTTTCATGAATCAAATTAGGGTTTAGAGGTAACATTATGAAATTTAGGGTTTTGGAATCTTAAGATATTAGGTTTATAACTCTTGGTTATTGGATTGTAATTTTAGGTTTACTATATGGAGTTTTAAGGTTTAGGTTTATAAGATTTTAAGGTTTTAAGGATTAGGATTTAGGAAACTAGGGTTTACCGTATTAGTTTTGGGAGAATTAGTGTTTTTAACATTTTGGAAAACATATTTGATTTTAAGTTTTAAGAAAACAATTTAGAGTCTTATAAAATAATTATGATTTTTAGAAACTGTAAAGTAGGTTAGAGTTTGGAGATTTAAGAAAACATTTGAAAATTTTGGAAAAAAGTTAGAGGAAAACAGTTTAGGGTTTTTAAAAGTTTTTGGAAATAGGAGAAATGATTTAATGTTTTTAAGGTTTTTGAAAAACAAAAGAAACGAATTAGGGTTCTTAAGGTTTTTGGAAGCAGAAAAGTACTTTTTAGGGTTTTTGGAAATAGAAGGAACAATTTAGGGTTTTAAGGTTTAGAAGAAACATTTTAGGGTTTTATGTTTTAGAAGAAACAGAAGAAACAATTTATTCAATTTCAGTGATGAAGCTACTGTAAAGAAATAAATAAAGAAAATAGAGATTCAAACCTCCGTTTGTTGGTTCCACCAAAAATTGCTTTTTGGATGAACAAAGACAAAGACAAGGTTGCTGTCTTTGATGAATTGTTGATTGCTTGGTTATTGCTAGGCTTTTCTATAATCCAAGTCTCGATCACCTAATCAAAGCCCCACTATCAGATCTCCAAGTTCCCATCCTTTTTTTTTCTCCCTTTTAAGGTGTTATTTATAGGAAAATTTATATGATTAAGTCTAATTGTTTAAGGAAAGTAAAATTAATTAGGAAATGAAACCGAAATCAAATAGAATTTGGTTTGTTTAAGGAAACTAAAATTAATTAGGAAATGAAACCGAAATCAAATAGAATTTGGTTTCAAAAAAAAAATTGCGTTGGAAAAATTTTGCTGGCAAAATTGCGAGCTTTGGCGAGAAAATGCAAGCTGTGAGGCGCTGGCTGCGAGGATTGGTGCGGCTAGCCAATTTCGCCACAGGAAATTCCTGCGGCGAAATTGGCCAAGGCCATTTCGACTTTTGGCGAAGAATTTTTCGTCGCGATTTTTCCATCACCGATTTTTATTTTTATTTTTTATTATTTATTTTTATTTTTATTTTATTAAAAATTATAAAAAATAAATACTAAAATAAATATTATTTAATTAAAATACCACAAAAATTATTTTGGACTATATAAAAAATAACGGACCGGACTAGGTAAAAAATTAAAGGTCTACAGGAATCAAAGACTCAAATACTTCATTGTCCAGACAAGAAAGTAATTGAATTTGTAGGGTACCAGATGAGAGGTGATGCGAAGGAATGGTACAAGAGAGCTGTGGTTGGATTATTGAAAGAAAATGTTCTTTTGACTTGGGAGCAATTTGTAGAGATGGTATTACAAGAGTTTTTACCTGAAAATGTTAGGCAAGCCAAGGCTTTAGAGTTTGAGAGGTTAGTACAAACACATGGTATGACAGTATCTGAATATGCAAGACAGTTTAATCAGTTGAGTAAGTATGTACCTACTCTAGTACCAAATGAAGTAGCAAGAATACATCGATTCAGACGAGGATTAGTTAATTCACTATACATGATTTTGGCTACTCATGATTATGATTCTTACTCTAAACTGGTGGACAAAGCAAGAATAATATAAAATAGAGAGATGGAGGCCCGAGAACAGAAGAAGAAGGCTAGAACTGAAAGTTTTATAAGACAGAGAGGCAAGGAAGAAGTAGAAACATCTAGTGCCAGGTGACAATCACAATTTATGCCACAAATCAATCCACCTAGAACTTCAATGGGACTTCCACCTAGACCACCTACCGGAAGGTCATCTGGGACTATTACCCATGGATTTTCCAGTACTAATGTTCAGAGGCCTCCTATACGTACTCCATGTCAGATTTGTGGGAAGATGCATAGAGGCCAATATTATAGAGAGACTAGGGCATGCTTTAAATGAGGCCAAAAAGATCATATGATTAAAAATGGTCCTTTTATTGAAGTGGAAACAAGACCACAAACATCTCAGACCATCGTGCAGATGAAAAGGGGTCATAGATCTAGTGAATTTAGAAGAGGTTCTAGAAAAGGCAGTGTTACTGAGAGACCTACAGTACAATCACCATCTGGTAAGGGTAGATGGAGAGTGTATCCCTGATCATCTCAGGAGGCACAATAATCAAATGCAGCTATTACAGGTATCATTTCCATCCAATCTATTAAAGGAAGGGTGTTGTTTGATTCAGGGGCACCTCATTCTCTTGTGTCCACCTATTTTGCTTCAAAATTGAATTTACCTTCCAAACTGCTTGATATTCCTCTCATTGTGTTTACCCCTTTAGAGGAAGAAATTATTGTTAAAAATGTATACCCTTGTGAGGTAGTGATTGATGATAAAATCTTGAGAGCTGATTTGATAGAATTACCAATATTAGAGTTTGATGTTATTTTGGGAATGGATTGACTGTCTAATTATTTTTCCACCTTAGATTGTAATGGTAAGAGGGTAATATTTCATAGTTCATCAGGGAAAATTTTTGAATTTTAAGGGGATAAGAATGAAGTGCTAAACAGTTTGATCTCATCAATTAGTGCTAAAAGATTATTAAGAAAGGGATGTATAGGGTATTTGCCCCATGTTAGAGATACTAGTGTCCATCACCTAGTTTGTATCAAATACCTATAGTATGAGAGTTTCCTAATGTATTCCCTGATGATCTGACCACTTTACTACTAGAGAGGGAAATAGAGTTTAGTATAGATTTGCTATCTGGTACAACACCTATTTCTATCCCTCCATACAGAATGGCTCCAATAGAGTTGAATGAGTTGAAAGCACAATTATAAGATCTTATGGATAAAGGCTTCATTAGACCTAGCAGTTCACCATGGGGTGCACCAGTATTGTTTGTTAAGAAAAAAGATGGTTCACTTTGAATGTGTATAGACTACAGACAATTGAACAAGGTGACTATAAAGAACAAATATCCTCTGCCTAGAATTGATGATTTGTTTGATCAATTACAAGAGGTGAGTTATTTTTCTAAGATAGATCTTCGCTCTGGGTACCATCAATTGAGAATCAAGAAGGAAGATATACCTAAAACTACATTTCGTACTAGATATGGCCATTATGAGTTTTTGGTACTACCTTTTGGTCTCACTAATGCACCTGTAGCATTTATGGATCTGATGAATCAGGTTTTCAAGTCGTACTTGGATAAATTTATGGTTGTTTTTATAGATGATATATTGATTTAATCTAAGAGTCAGACTGAATATGAAGAACACTTAAGGATAGCATTGCAGACTCTAATGGAAATAAGTTATTTGCTAAATTTTCTAAGTGTGAATTTTGGAAAGAGAAAGTATCTTTCTTAGGACATATGATCACCAGTGAAGGGTCATAAGTGGATCCTAAGAAAATTGAAGCAGTATTCGATTAGCCTCAACCAACAAATGTTGCAGAAATAAGGAGTTTTCTGGGATTGGCTGGTTATTATAGAAAATTTGTAAAAGACTTTTCTAAAATAGCTACACCATTTACTAGATTGCTTCATAAAGGGGTAAAGTTTGATTAGGACAACAAATGTGTGGAAAGCTTCTATAGATTAAAGGAATATTTAACGTCTGCACCTATTCTTACACTACCAACTGAAGGAGGCAAATTTATAGTGTATTGTGATGCATCCAGAGTGGGACTTGGTTGTGCTTTAATGTAGAATGATAGGGTGATTGCCTATGCCTCTAGACAATTGAGGAAGTATGAGGTTAATTATCCCACTCATGATTTGGAAATGGCAACTATTATATTTGCTTTGAAGATTTGGAGACACTACTTATATGGTGAGAAATGTGAGATTTTCACAGATCATAAAAGCCTCAAAAACATCTTTCAACAGAAAGATCTAAATCTTAGGCAACGTAGATGGATGGAGTTACTTAAGGATTATGATTATGAGATCTTATATCATCCCGACAAAGCCAATGTGGTAGCAGATGCTTTAAGCAGGAAATCTTTGGGGGAGTTTAGCACACATTCATGTAAGTCGACGACCATTAGTAAAAGAAGTTCAGAACTTATATGGCTTGGGGATACGATTTGATTTATCAGATAATGGAGCATTGATAGCCCAATTCACTATCAAACCATTACTGATTGATCAAATTAAGACATTACAAGATGAAGATCCACAGTTGGTGAGAATAAAAGAAGACATTGCTACAGGCAAGACCTCTAAATTTCTAATTAATGAAGGTTTATTAAAATGTGGCAATCGACTTTGTGTACCAGTAGTAGATGATCTAAGGGAACAGATAATAAAGGAGGCTCATTATGCAAATTATAATGCACATCCTGGAACTACAAAAAATGTACCATGATTTGAAAGATGTTTATTGGTGGACTGGTATGAAGAAAGATATTATAGAATTTGTAGCAAGGTGTTTAACATGCCAACAGGTGAAATTTGAACATCAGAAACCATTTGGGCTATTACAATAGTTACCGCTGCCAGAATGGAAATGGGAAAGGATTACTATGGATTTTGTGGTTGGATTAACTAGAACATCTTCAGGTTATGATTCTATATGGGCGATTGTTGATAGATTGATGAAATCTGCTCAATTTATTCCTATGAAGACCACCTATTCTGTGTCCCAATATGCACAATTATACTTAGATAAGATAATAAGTTTACATGGAGTGCCTATTTCCATCCTTTCTGATAGGGGCAAACAATTCACTTCCAGTTTCTGGTAGAAGTTACAAGAGGCATTGGGAACAAAGTTAGAATTCAACACTGTATTTCATCCTCAAACAGATGGGCAAACAGAAAGAACTATTCAAACCTTAAAAGATATGTTGAGATTGTGCATTTTAGATTTTGGATGTACTTGGGACAAGCATCTACCATTGATTGAATTTGCCTATAATAATAGCTACCATTCAATCATACAGATGGCACCCTATGAAGCATTATATGGAAGGAAGTGTAGATCCCCTATATGTTGGAATGAAATTGGTGAAAGACATAGAAGGCCCAGAACTCATTCAAGAAACTATAGATAAAGTACCATTAATTCAAGAACATTTGAAGACAGCTTTTAGCCGCCAGAAGAGCTACGCAGATCCTAAAAGAAAAGATGTTCAATTTAGTATTGGTGAACATGTATTTCTAAAAGTGTCACCAATGAAGGGAGTCATAAGATTTGGTAAGAAAGAAAAGCTCTCACCAAGGTACATTGGTCAATTTGAGATCTTAGAAAGAGTGGGATCAGTTTCATACCGTTTGGCACCACCACCCAATATGGAACAAGTACATCCAGTGTTCCATATTTCGATGCTTCAAAAATATATTTCTAATCCATCCCACGTTTTACAAGCTTCACCTGTGGACTTGCAACAAGATTTGACCTATCAGGAAGTACCAGTAGCTATAGTTGATAAGCAAGTTAAAAGACTTAAAAATAAGAATATTCATATGGTAAAAGTTTTGTGGAAATATACTTGGGAAATTGAGTCTGGGATGTTAGATAGATATCCTCAACTTTTTAGTGGGTGATTACTTTATAAAATTCAAGGATGAATTTTAATTAGGGAGAGAGAATGTAATACCCTAGATAAAATAAAAATCTAGTAGCTTAAATTTTGTACAAATTAATGAATAAAGTGAGAATAAAATTTTAATTGAAATAAAATTTTAATGTGCTAAAGTAATATAAACAAAAACTTTAAAGTATTTGAATTGAAAACTTTACAACTATGAATCAAATCAATTAACTATAAGTTTTTAAATAACTAATTATATTTGTATATAAACTATTAGAGGAACAAAATGACCTATTAGAATGTTAAAGAAATTATTCATATGCAAAGAAGTGAAATTTATATGTTACTAAAATAATAGAAATGGAAATTTTAATACCGTTTAGCTACGACGTTAACTCATAAGTATAAAAACCTTAAAGTATTATACTTGAAATGTACCATAACTTAATTAATAATATTTTAACATAATAATATACATAAAAACCATATAAGATAACTTAAAATTTAACATTTAGAAGTGAAAATAACTTCAAAGAAATTAATACAAATGTAGATAGTAAATTATAGTGTGAAATGACTATAAGGGCATTCAAGTTAACAAATGAGTATAAAAGATTTGAAGGGCAAAATGGACATTTCACCCACTTAATTCTCAGCCATTTTTCTGCCAAATGAAGTGGTTGACTCACCTAGTTTGAACAGAAAGTGGGTTTGGTCAAATGATAATTAAAAGATGATAAAGAAAAAAAAATGTTCTTATCTTCTTTCTCCATACTATCAAACACCTCTTCTCTATCACGAATTTCTCTCTTTTCCACCAGTCAAAAACTATTCTTAGGCTTTATTATTATGTCAAAAAGTGATCTAAATTAGAAAATTAAATCAACAAAGTGATATAAAGGCAAAGAAGGCAAAGGAACTCCTAAAGGTAAGAATCTGAAAATTTTGAATCTTAATCTTTTATTTTGTTTTTCTAACTTTAAATCTATTATTTATTGAATTTGAGATAAATATTATCATTTATACATATTAATTAGTATTTAGGATGTTGTAAATTGATTTATATTGAAATAAATTGAAAGAAATGAAGCTAGAAACCCTAACACTCAAATTTGTCAAAATATTACAGCTTGAATTTTTAATAATTTAGCTACTGTGTTTTATTTATTTCAATATGAAAACGAGATTTAAAATTCATAAAAATTTACCAAAAAAAAATGTATTTGGATGTTGGAAAGGATGTGGTAAAAGGTCAAGTCAAAATGATGAGGAAAAATAATTGAGTAAATAAGTGAATATAAGCTACTCATTTTAATAGTCTGAATGAATACCACTGAAATTTTCTACTGTGTTTAAATTATTTACCTATATCAGTGAACTCTATAAATTGTGAAAATTTATAGAGAGGTCATATATGATGTTGGGAACATTCTAGAAAAAATTTAGGGCAAATTAATTTGAATAATTTAATCTACAATTAAATAAATTCAAACTACTCAAATGCTAGAATTTTGGTGTTTGGTTAACTTGGGACTGCATTGAGCATAACAAAACATATTTGATTTGTTTATAAATATAAGCATATAATAGATGAATATAAAGTTTAAAATGTGAATTTAATATTCCAAAAACTATAAATACTAATTTAATAAATAAGTATATCACATGACTTGAAGAAGCCAATGCATTTTTATAGGCATATGGCACATATTTTAATTTACTATATTGTATAGCCCCATTATAATATAATTTTATGATATTTGAACTCATAATTACAAAATAAATTTTAGAATATATTAAGATGTTAAAACAGGATATAGGTTCCTAATAAACAATTAAGACAAAAATGACAAATAAAAATTAAAAATAAACCTAAATGTGCGATTTATATGTGGATGTGAATGTAGGTCGGGTATTGCCATCGAACCAACCAATAATTCTCAATGTCTTAGAGGAATCAAATTTGCATATTCGAGGTGAGTTATGGTGTCCAACCCTTGCTTTGTCACATTTGGAGTTCTTTGATGAAAATTTAACCATTGTTGATATTTGACCTATTTGATATCATTTGTTTTTTGTGATTCTGCATTTGTGAATTGTGAAAACCAATGTGGCCTCTTGGCCTATGTGATCATACCATGCCATTTGATTAGCCAATATGACAGAATCCCAACTTGATGGGGGCTATACCATCAAGCTATGTGCACATAGAAGTTTGTGATTTGTAGGGTAGAAGTTACCCTTATGTGAATGTGATGTGTGATAGCACTGAAATAACCATATGTTTTCTTCAATATTATTGCTATGTGTTATCTGTCATATTATATGATTTGCTTTTGTGATATTGGTCCAATTATTTTGGGCATTTCTTCTGGTTTAAATTTTATTGTTATACCTTTATTGGGCTACTACTTTATATATTTATTATTCTTGAACCTTAAACTATTTTATCGTACATCCTACCATTTTGACAATATAATGTCACTGAGTTGACGACTCACCCCATCGTCTATGGTTTCAGGAAGAGGTGACTCAAGACCATCAACTTCTTGATTTCTTCTTCCAGCAAGAAGCTTGAGAATAATATAATTAGCAAAAACTATCATATGTAATTAAATAATTATGTTTGTACTATGCTCTAGTTGCTCCATAGTACGATTGTGAATAGTTTAATAAATTGTGAAAGTAAACCATAATGTAATAAAAAAATAATTTGTATATAATATATAATATGAAAATAAATGTGTAATAATATATCATAAATTATGAGTAAATAATAATAAAGTTTTAATTCACTAGTGCAATAATCAATTTGTATGAATTCACAAATTAGTTGGGTTCTACGTGGTGCCTGGTGGCCTTAAGCCTACCTGGACCCTAGGACCGTCACACTTCTAAAAATGTGGTGTGACATGGGCCATTTCTCACCTTCCTCACACGTACTCAACTTTTCAAACCTAATAGGGGGTTGGGAATTCCTTAGGAATTGAGTCATCCACCCCTATCTTTTTCCCGGCCCGTTCGGGTAGCGACTCCATTTTTTCTGGGCTTAGGCCCGTGTTCTCTAAGGCTCTGAGCCTAAACAGTGCCGATGTAGCAAGAACCATTCCACCAAGAGTGGGAGTGAAAATTCTCACTCACAGTGGCAACTCCACTGGGGATAAGAGAAATTGATTTCGTTGGTCTTTATATTATTCTATTCTTTTTTATCATGATATTGTCCATTACATCATTTAGATTGCATCATGTGCGTGAGTTAGGACGCTCATATTACTCGTGCTGTGTTATGTAAGGGATACCATACTTTCAGTCAAGGTATAGAGATCGAGCATGGCATAACCACTCATAGCCTTGTACCTTTTGGTATATACTTGCTATAGGAACCTAAGCCTTTTAACCTAAAGACTAAAGCTCATGTAATTGGTGCAGTTACTTTCCTTGGGTTTTTACCCCAAATGCTTGTTGTTTGACTATGATTGATATATCTTGGTTTGAACCATGAATTATTTGGTTTATTCTTTTTCTAATATGACCTACCTATATTGTAAGCTCAAAAATAATTCTTTTCCTTTAAGATCCAAAAGACCAAAACTATTTTCAAATTTTTCAAGAAGGTCTTTGGACATTAAAACCTTTCAAGATGGGTCAAAAATCTTCTTCACCTTATGGCCCAAACAAACAAAATTATCTTTCACTTCATTTAAAAATACAACCTTTTCTTACAAAGAGCTTACAAATTATTTAGGTCAATTACAAAATACCAAAAATTAATTGCGAGCCTAGCTTATACCAAAAATTATTAACCATGGGCTTGTTTTTGACATGAATCAATGATTGCTTTTGCAAAAAAGAAATCTATTTATGATAAACCTATTAATTTTGCTTTAATTCAATAGAGCATAAAAGCTATTTTAGTTGAGATTCAATTTATTAAAGCTTAATTAATGGGAATTATCATGGACTGACTTCTATATTAGAAAATGCAACTATTGATTAAACCGTCCGAGGGAACTTTTCAAAAATAAAATGTCCCATGTTGGTATTTTGTTAACCATATACCAAGGAAAAGAGACTCGCCATTCATGTGTGGAAGTTATAACGTTGGAAAGAAAGTCCTAATTATCTTTGTTTGTTAGTTATCTGTGCATACATGCATACATACATTTGCATCTCATTAATCCTCTCTGGCTCACAGACCAGAAGTACAGTAGCTCAAGGGCATATGACAACCCCACCTATGCCAGTGACATAGAATCCAGCAGCGACTCAATTACCTTCTCACCAAGAACAATGGAGCCCGAACAAATTCAAAGAATGGTGGATGACACCCTCAATGCTAAAATGGAAGAACTAAAGGAGGCCCTGGCTGAGACCATGAAGAACCAATTGGTTGCAATTTTAGGGAGCAATGTCGAAGTATCTGCTAGCACCAAAAAGCCACAGAACAAAGGGAAGGCTAAGGTTGGTGAAGTGGCTTTTGATAATGACAAGGTAGTCGCCAATGATGATGACGATTGGGCTCAATACTTCTAAGATCCTCAAGATAAAAAGGAGCCAAAGGTTGTTTAGAAGACAACTTTTGAAAAGACCAAAACTTCTAATGTTGAGAAGATGATTATTAATTTAGAAAAGAAATTTGAGAAGAAGCTGAAAATCGAAGAGATGTCCGAGATCAACAGACTATTTGAATAAGATGAGGAGGTCGCTTATAAGTTCAAGATGCCTTCCTTCACTAGGTACAATGGTACTGAAAACCCTCATCTCCATGTGAAGCAGTACATCACTGTTATGCAGTCTGCCAGAGCTACTAAGGCTCAAACTCTAAGGTACTTTATGCTCTCATTGGACCCTGTTGTCCAAAACTATTTCAACACCTTAGATGATGGCACTCAAAAGAGTTGGAATCTACTATACAAGGCCTTCATTCAACAATATGGATACAATATTGAATTGGAAGTTACTTTAATGGAGGTGGAGTCCATTAGACAAAGGCCAAATGAGAACTTCGTGGACTATGTGAAGAGGTGGAGGAATAAGGCCGCATCTCAAAAGGAGGCCCGATGAATCGAATCAAATTAGAATGATGGTGAGAGATGTCCTGCCCAATCTCCATGAAAGGCTATCTCACACCCTTATAAGGGACTTCAAAGACCTTTTGCAAGCTGGCTTGCAAATCGAAGAGTGGGAAAGGGAGAAGAATCGCTTTTCGGCAAGAAGGAATGAGAAAGGGAACTACCAGTCGGACAATCAAAGTACACAAAAGGAAGTTGATGTTAATGTGACTGGTCAAGGAAATAGAAGATAGTTCTCATAATTGGGAAGCCACTGTCTTGGGTTCTCAATAAGATACAAAAGAAGGGATTGTTACAACCCTTGACTCCTCGTCCTTTGCCTAATCTTCTTCCACCTAACTTTGATACTAAGGTATTTTTCTAATTCCATCAAAGGCCTGGACATGAAACGGACAACAATATGAAGTTGAGGCATGAGATCTAGAATTTAATTGATAATGGAAAGTTGCCTGAGCTAGATAAGCCCAATACCAAGAGCAATCCTTTGTCTAAATTTGGCATAGTACCTTCGCCAGCAACCTTCATGGTAGGAGGAGGAGTGGAGGAAGATTCTATCTTTCAAGACTGGAATGTAGAAGATGTGGAATAAGGAGAAAATTTATTCAATAAACTTTCCTTAGCTTGGAGTGTCACTCTATTTATTTTGCTTTCTTTAATATTTAATTGGAACAATTATGTTTTTCAAATTTAAAGTTGTTTGAATAAATTGTTTTCATCAATTTTTTCATGATCTTTGTTCATTATGGTGCTCAACAGATGATGAATTTAGGTTGATCTTCATGAATTAGCGTATCTATGCATCATGATTCGAATGACTTTACTAGGCGAGGGATGTAGACCCTTAATTTTTGACCAGTCTGGTCCGATATTTTTTATATAGTCCAAAATAATTTTTATAGTATTTTAATTAAATAATATCTATTTTAGTATTTATTATTTATTATTTTTAATTTTTAATAAAAATAAAAAGAAATTATAGACCCTTAATTTTTGACCCAGTCCGATCCAATATATTTTAATTAGTCCAAAATCATTTTTGTGTTGTTCAATATATTTTAATTAGTCCAAAACAATTTTTTTATCTTAATTAAATAATATTTTCTTTAGTATCTAATTTTTATTAATAAAAAATAAAATGAAAAAATAATAATAATAAACAAAAAAATAAAAATTGGCGACGAAAAAATCGTCGTAGAAAGTCAGCGTGGACAAAATGGCCGTGGGCCATTTTTCCCACAGAATTTTTATACGGCCATTTTGCTCGCAGGAAAATCCAGCCAGCAAAATGGCCAAGCCAATTTCGCCCGCCTCTACCGTAGCCAACTGCGGTAGCTATTTCTCCATCGCAATTTTTTCGTAGCAGTTTTTTTCGCCAGCGCAATTTTTCTGCAGCAGTTTTTTTTTGCCAGCGAAATTTTTTTGACGCAAATTTTTCCGAAACCTAATACAATTAGGTTTTGGTTTCCTTTTCTTAATAAATATTATATTCCATGAATAACTAGAATTAATAAAAAAAATCTTCTATAAATAAGACAAAAAACAACACAAAAAAGAGAGAGAAATTTGGGGATCGAAAAAAGTGGATCAGAAATTGGAAGGAGAAATTGAGACCGAAATTAAAGAGGAAAACCTTGAATCAATTGAACTTTTTTGAGATGGAAAACAAGCAATTCAACCCATCAAAGGCAGCAAAGCTTGTCTTTGTTCTTGTTCATCCAAGAAGTGATTTTTGATAGAACCAACAAACGAATGTATGAATTTCTTTATTTGTTTCATGAATTCACAGTAGCTTCATCATTCAAAAATCTTAAAAATTGCTTCTGTTTCTTCAAAATAAAAAAATCCTAAGAACTTTAATTCACCTTTCCTAAAGTTTAAAAACCTTAATTCGTTTATTTGTTTTCCAAAATCTTAAAATTGTTATTTTTGCTTCTTCAAAATCTTAAAACCCTAATTGAACCTGTTTCTTTTCAAAACCATAATTTGAGTCTGTTTCTTTCCACAAACCCTAAAAACATCTTTTCTATGTATATAAACCTTAAATAATTTTGTTTAATTTCATAAAGCTTCATAAAATTATCAATTGTTTCTTCAAATTCTAAAACCTAATGCATCCTCCGAAACCCTAATTCTAAAATTCTAAAACCCTAATTCAACTCCAAAATCCAAAATAGTAAACCTTAACTCCCTTAAAACCTTAAACCCTAATTTTTCTAAACCCTAATCCTTTGAACTTTAAAACCTTATAAACATAAATATTAAAATTCAAACACAGTAAGCCAAAACAACAATTCATTAACCGTAAATCACAAATCTAAATGTTTTAAAGTGTTCAAACCCTAATTTCATGATTTCACTTCTCAAACACTAATTTGGTTAATCAAAGAACTTTATCAACCTCTTAAATTATAAAACTTTACTCCATTTCAATTCTTTTAAAAGTTACAGTAGCTTAAACCCATGAATTTCCAACACCCTAAACACATTAAATAAAGAATCTTAAATAGAAACAGTAGCCCTAATTTGAATCTTTACCTGCTTTATTCAATTTTATATTTGATTATGCTTTGATTTATTTTATATGCTTTAATTTATTTAAGTTCAATACTTGGTTTATTTAATTTATCATGGATGGATGTTTACTTTCTATTGATGTTTAATACCTTTGATGAATGATTTATTTATGATGAATGGTTATTTACTTTTATCGATTTATTTAGAATTCCAAATGTTGTAAGAGGTATGTTTCCACTTGGTGGGTACCTCATTAGTTAAATATCATGTAATTTAAATTTCTTTTCTATTTTAGAACCAATGTAAAGGACATGTTTCTACCTTTCGGTGGGTGTCCTATTTAGGCATGAGATGTAAGGACATGTGCCCATCCTCGGATGGGTGTCCATTTATTTGCTTTGTTTGGACATTGCTTTGATTCTTTTAATATAATGATGCTTTATTTTAATTATTGTGTGTAATATGGATAATATTGTTATATTTAAGAATTTTATAATATTAAGACATGTAAAGGAGGCCGGTTCCAATGAACCGGGTGTTGTGGGGGTGTTGGGTCATTTCTTACCTTCCCCACACGTACCCAACTTTCTGAACCCATTAGGGGTTGGGGATTCCTTAGGAATCGAGTCATTCATCCCTTTCTTTTTCCCGGCCCATCCAGGTGGCGACTCCATTTTCTCCAGACCTAGGTCCGTGTTCTCTAAGGCCCCAAGCCTAAACAGTGCCGAAATCGCAAGAACCATTCCACCGGGAATGGGGGCAAAAATTCTCGCTCACAGTGGCAACTCCACTGGGGATAAGAGAAGTTGATTCCGTTTGTCTTTATATTATTCTATTCTTTCTTATAATGATATTATCCATTCCATCATATTAGATTGCATCTTGTGCGTGAGTTAGGACGTCTGTGTTACCCGTGTTATGTTATGTAAGGGATGCCATACTTTCACTCAAGGTATGGAGATCGATCATGGCATAACCACTCATAGACTCGTACCTTTTGGTATATACTTGCTATGGGAACCTAAGCCTTTTTTACCCAAAGACTAAAGCTCATGTAATTGGCCTAGTTACTTTCCTTAGGTTTTACCCCAAATGCATGTTGTTTGACTATGATTGATATGTCTTGGCTTAAATCATGGCTTATTTGGTTTGTTCTTTTTCTAATATGACCTAAGTACATTGTAAGCTCAAAATAAATTTTTCTTTAAAATCCAAAAGACCAAAGCTATTTTTAAAACTTTTCAAGATGGTCTTTGGACATAAAACTCTTTTGCTCATGGCCCAAATACGAAGCCCAAAATCCATTTTTTCTAAAATCTTTTTACAATAGGCTTAGAAATAAAACTATTTTTATCCAACCTTTTCTTACAAAGAGCTTGCAAAATATTAGGTCAATTACGAAATACCAAAAAATCAATTGTGAGCCTAGTTTATACTAAGAATAAATTAACCATGGGCTTGTTTTTGGCATGAACCATTAGTTACTCTTTTCAAGTGAGAAATCTATCTATAATAAACCTCTTAATTTAGTTTTAATCCAATATAGCATAAAAGCTACTTTAGTTGGATAAATGGATTAAAACCTAATTAATGGGAATTATCATAAACTGATTTCCATTTTTGAAAATATAACTATTGGTTGAAACGTCCGAGGGAATTATTCGAAAACAAGATACCCCATGTTGGTATTTTGTTAACCATATACCTAGGAAAAGATGCTCGCCATTTGTGTGTGGATGTTATAAGGTTGGAAGGGACGTTCTACTTATCTTTGTTGTTTGTTTGTGCATACATGCATAGATGCATACATTTGCATCTCATATCATTGATCCTCTCTGGCTCACAGCCCTAGATTACGATAGTTCAAAAGCTTATGATAATCTGACCTACGCTGGAGATGAAGTATCTAGCAACGACTCAATCACTTGCTCACCAAAAACAATGGATCCCGAACAAATTCAAAGAATAGTGGATGAAGCCCTAAATGCCAAGATGGAAGAAATAAAAGAGGCCATGGCCGAGACCATAAAGAATCAACTAGCTGCAATTTTAGGAAACAACGTCGAAGCATCTGCTAACACCAAGAAAGTCAAGGGGAAGGCTAAAGTTGATGAAGTAGCTTTTGATGATGATAAGGTAATCATTGATGATGATGATTGGGCTCAATACTACCAAGATCCTCAAGACAAAAAGGAGCCAAAGGTTGTTGAGAAGGCAACTATTTAAAAGATCGAGACGTCTGATGTTGAAAAGATGATTGCTGATTTAGAAAAGAAATTTGAAAAGAAAATAAAAGCCGAAGAGATGTCCGAAGTTGACAAATTATTTGAGCTAGATGAAGAAGTTCCGTACAAGTTCAAGATGCCATCTTTTACGAAGTTTGATGGAACCGGAAATCCTCATCTCCATGTGAAGCAGTATATCACTGCTATGCAGTCTACCCGAGCTACTAAGACTCAAACTCTAAGGTACTTTATGCTTTCATTAGACCTTGCTAGCCAAAATTGGTTCAATACCTTAGATGAAGGAGCACAAAAGAGTTGGGATTTGCTATACAAGGCCTTCATCCAATAATATGGATATAATGTTGAAATGGAAGTCACTTTAATGGAAGTTAAGTCCATTAGGCAACGACCAAATGAAAATTTTATGGACTATGTGAAGAGATGGAGAAACAAGGCCACTTTGCTCAAGAAGAGGCCCGATGAATCTAATCAAATAAGGATGATCGTGAGAGGTGTCCTGCCCAATCTCCGTGAAAGGATGTCTCACATACTTATAAGGGATTTCAAAGATCTTCTTCAAGTTGGTTTACAAATTGAAGAGTGGGAAAGAGAGAAGAACCGTTTTTCAATAAAAAGTAATGAGAATGGGAATTATCAGCCTAGCAATCAAAGCACACAAAAAAAGTTGATGTTAATGCGACTGGTCAAGGAAATAAAAGACAATTCTCAGAATTGGGGAAACCTCTATCTTGGGATTTTAGCAAGCTGCAAAAGAAAGGGTTGTTGCAACCGTTAGCTCCTCGACCACTACATAATCTACTGCCACCAAACTTCAATGCCGAGGCCTTCTGTCAATTTCATCAAATGCGAGGGCATGAAACAGATAAATGTGCTCGTCTAAGGCATGAGATCCAAGATAAGCCCAATACCAAGAACAACCCTTTGCTTAAATTTGGAAGAGTGCCACCACCAGCAACCTTTATGGTGGGAAAAGGATTGGAAGAAGATTTTATTTTATCCTCTTTTAAAGATGGGAATGTTGAAGATGTGAAAGGAAAGGAAGCTTAAACTCAACAAACTTTCCTTAGCTTGAATGTTGCTTTTCAATTTTACTTTCTTTAATATCTAAATTGGAACAATCTTTTTTTTCAAATTTAAAGTTGCTTGAAATAAATTACTTTCATCAAAATTTTTGTTGGTCTTTGTTCATTTGATGCTCAACCAATGAGGAATCTAGCTTGATAATTCATGAATTAATATATTTATGCATCATGACTCGAATGACTTTACTAGGTGAGGGAATTGCTCAATAGCATTGAGTTGTGTATGCTTACTTAGAGAGGGCTCCTGCATAATTACCTTTGTCTGGGTCCTAGTCAGCCTTGGAACATGCTTAGACAAACTTTCAAGGCGAAATTGAACTTTACTTATTTAAGGGAGAAATGATCTAGGCATTGTTTGGTTAGCCAACAACTAGTATCCACCCATTAAATATCAATCTCTAGTTGTCCATTTGAGCCTTCATAAAATTTTAGCTTTCTTTTCATTGGCATATAACCCCAACAACCTGCCTTGAGTTGTTGTGATACTTTTGACAAGTCTTATGATCACTCAGATGAAGAGGCAAGAAGATCAAAGAAAATAATTATTAGTCAAGATCATGAGGATAGTTGAAGTTCTCAAGACCATAAAGATAGTTGAAGTTCTTAAGACCATAAGGGTAATTGATGTTTTTAAGACCATAAGGGTAGTTGAAGTTTTTCTAATATCTCCAATATATCAAGACAATATCGGAGTAACAAATGATTTATCCCTGTTAAAGAAGATTTATGTCACTCCACTCATCCATTATTGGAAGCTCAAGTTAGTACAAACAAGACAAATCTTTTAGAGCTAGAAAAAAAAACCAAAAAAAAAGAAGAAAAAAAAAGAAGAAAAGAAAAAAGAAGAGAAAAAAAAAGAGAAAAAAAAAGAAGAAAAAAGAATAATGCCTAAAAAGGTAGTTCAGAAAGCCAACTGAGTTCTCTTTTACCTAAAGCAGCAAAAGGCTTCCATTTGGGTTATAAGGACATTTTGACTTGAATTGGTCCAATCCAATTAAAGATTTGATCAAAATCAGAGGAAAAGGAGAAAGACCATCCAATGCTTAAAAGTTCTGTACTTGACAGTCCTACAAGGAAGAAGGACAAAAATGATAAAATGCTCAAAGAAAGAGAGGAGTAAGAAAAATGAAAAGAAAGAAAAGGGAGAAGAAGAAAAGAAATGAATTTGGGTACCAAACTTTTTGCAAGGGCAAAAATTGTCCTAATCAAGATCCAGATTAATGCCAAGAAGATAGAAGGAATTTGGAGTCTAGCAAGATTGCCTCCAAGCTACCTAAAGTTCAAATAAGAAGTTTATAGTGTGAAGGTTTGTCCTTTGTGTCACACCAGCTCCAACCTCAAAATGACCTTCATTTAAACCTGTGTCCCTTATAGACCCCATTTCAAGCCTATCAAAGACTTGTTGATCTCTCTTGGTAGGTAGAGTCTATTAGTGGAGATAGTTTGGATAAACATGCATATGAGATAGATAATATTTAAACTCAAATGAGACCTTTGGCCAAGTAATGTGTATGTGCCTATCTAAAGTGCAACAATTCTTACTTAAATAGAAATGATTCCCAAGTTTAGTACGGTAACTAGGGTTGTCATGCTATAGATATGTTAATTTGGAAAAATCAAGTCCTGAGGTACATTGACATTAATTTGGCAAAGCCAACATTTGATCTCAAAATTAGAATTCAAAAATATAAAAAATAAAAAATATTTTGTCATACAAAGCCTTCAAGTTAAGGGAAGTATGTTGAACCTCCAAAGGACACATTGGGCAAAGGAAATGAGTATTGGCAAGGTCATGAAGAAGCTATCAACCGACATGCTGAAACATAGTTCGAAATAGATGAATCCTTGACTCTGCTGCTTGGGGCCTCCATTATTCATGTTTTCAATATCTCAAAGATAAAAGTCATAAATGGGAAGCATTATTTTATTCCAATGCAAGACCTGAACGAGTATATGAAAGGAACCAATGAGAACACTTCTGCTGAACACCTCGAACTGTGAGTTGATGGAACGACTGTAAGTATCATTCATGCATATCATGCATACATGAGCATATCACATCGCACTTTCTTGTCTTGTTTTGTCTATTCCTTGTCAAAATGAACAACAAACACCCTACGAAGTAAAGAATCAAAAAAAGATATTGAATCAAGAGGGCACGGAAAGCCTATTTGCTTATGGAAGCTCCAGTCATTTTGCAAAAGAAGAAATGCGTGCTTGTGCGAAGAACTAGACAACAAAAACATCAATCGAGGCTTGCATGAAAAAAAAATCTTTGGTTTGAGCCTACACAGGGGGCAAAGTTTCTCCTTTTCAATTTTTTGAGTCTATACATAAAATATTTTCAAACTCACTTACAAATATTTTGCCACGCAGGGGCGCAAGGAGATGATATAAGGTCCAATTGAAAATAGCTGAATTTTTGCAAAAAGGAAGAATAAAAGAATGGAACATTAGAACTATTAAAACAATGATGACGCAAATGACAAAAGATCAGTCTAGCTAGAAGAGCTGAGGCCAATATAAGACCCAATCTCCAAGGATGAAGATCCATTTGCAAGGGTGAAGACCCGATCTCAAAGGATGAAGATCCATTTTCAAGGGTGAAGACCCAATCTCCGAGGATGAAGATCCATTTGCAAGGGTGAAGACACAATCTCCAAGGATGAAGATCCATTTGCAAGGGTGAAGACCCATTCTCAAAGGATGAAGATCCATTTTCAAGGGTGAAGAACCGATCTCAAAGGATGAAGAAACATTTTCAAGGGTGAAGACCCAATCTCCGAGGATGAAGATCCATTTGCAAGGGTGAAGACCCAATCTCCAAGGATGAACATCCATTTGAATGGGTGAGGACCCAATCTCAAAGGATGAAGATTCATTTTCAAGGGTGAAGACCCGATCTCAAAGGATGAAGATCCATTTTCAAGGGTGAAGACCCGATCTCAAAGGATGAAGATCCATTTTCAATGATGAAGACCTGATCTCAAAGGATGAAGATCCATTTTGAGGGTGAGAACCACAATGCATAGAATAACTGGAGCAGTCAGACTTCTCAAATGATAAAAGGTCAGTCAAACTCAGTCTCGGGTCCAAGCACCCAAATTAAATTCAATATCGGGTCCATAACCTAAATTACCCTTAGGTCCAGAACCTAGAATCTTTTCTAAGTCCAGAATTTAGCTCGGGTCCAGAACCTAAATTTTTCTTAGGTCTAGAACCTAGAATCTTTCCTATGTCCAGAACTTAGCTCGAGTCTAGAGCCCAAATTATCCTTAGGTCCATAACCTAGAATCTTTTCTAAGTGCAGAACTTAGCTCGAGTCCAGAACCCAAATTATCATTAGGTCCAGAACCTAGAATCTCTTCTAAGTCCAGAACTTAGCTCGGGTCCAAAACCCAAATTTTCCTTAGGTCTAGAACCTAGAATCTCTTCTAAGTCCAGAACTTAGCTCGGGTCTAGAACCCAAATTTTCTAGAGGTCCAGAACCTAGAATCTTTTCTAAGTCCAAAACTTAGCTCGGGTCCAGAACCCAAATTACCCTTAGGTCCAGAACCTAGAATCTTTTCTAAGTCCAGAACTTAGATCGGGTCCAGAACCTAAATTACACTTAGGTCCATAACCTAGAATTATACTTAGGTCCAGAACCTAAAATTATTTTTGAGTCCAGAACTTGAACCGGGTCCAGAACTCAAAACCTCAACCATATCCAAAATTAAGTCTTATTGTTTTTACTCTCTTTCACTAAAGTCTCAGATCGTTGAAGCAGGGGGCAAACAATAGACCCTTAATTTTTTATCCAGTCTGGTCCAATATATTTTAATTAGTCTAAAATCATTTTTGTATTGTCCAATATATTTTAATTAGTCCAAAATAATTTTTGTCATCTTAATTAAATAATATTTGCTTTAGTATCTAATTTTTATTAATAAAAAATAAAATGAAATAATAATAATAATAAACAAAAAAATAAAAATAAAATCAGCGACGAAAAAATCGTTGCCGAAAGTCAGCGTGGAGCCCACAGAATTTTTCTGGGGCAAAATGGCCCTGCCAATTTCACCCGCCGCTACCGCAGCCCGCTATAGCAGCTTTTTCTCCAGAGCAATTTTTCTGCAGCAGTTTTTTTTTTTCGCCAGCAAAATTTTTTCGATGCAAATTTTTTTGAAACCTAATACAATTAGGTTTCAGTTTTATTTTCTTAATGAATGTTATATTCCGTGAATAACTAGAATTAATCAGAAAAATCTTATATAAATAAGACTAAAAACAACACAAAAAAGAGAGAGAAATTTGGGGATCGGAAAAAGTGGATCAGAAATTGGAAGGAGAAATTGAGACCGAAATTGAGGATGAAAACCTTGAATCAATTGAACTTTTTTGAGATGGAAAACAAGCAATTCAACCCATCAAAGGCAGCAAAACTTGTCTTTGTTCTTGTTCATCCAAGAAGTGATTTTTGGTGGAACCAACAAACTAAGGTATGAATTTCTCTATTTGTTTCATGAATTCACTCTAGCTTCATCATTCAAAAATCTTAAAAATTGCTCCTGTTTCTTCAAAATCAAAAAAACCCTAAGAACTTTAATTCACCTTTTCTAAAGTTTAAAAACCTTAATTCGTTTATTTGCTTTCTAAAATCTTAAAATTGTTATTTTTGCCTTTTCAAAATCTTAAAACCCTAATTGAACTTGTTTCTTTTCAAAACCATAATTTGAGTCTATTTCTTTCCACAAACCCTAAAAACATCTTTTCTATTTATATAAACCTTAAATCATTTTGTTTACTTTCATAAAGCTTCATAAAATTATCAATTGTTTCTTCAATTTCTAAAACCTAATGCATCCTCCGAAACCCTAATTTTAAAATTCTAAAACCCTAATTCAACTCCAAAATCCAAAATAGTAAACCCTAACTCCCTTAAAACCTTAAACCCTAATTTTTCTAAATCCTAATCCTTTGAACTTTAAAACCTTATAAACATAAATATTAAAATTCAAACACAGTAAGCCAAAACAATAATTCATTAATCGTAAATCACAAATCTAAATGTTTTAAAGTGTTCAAACCCTAATTTCATGATTTCACTTCTCAAACACTAATTTGGTTAATCAAAGAACTTTATCAACCTCTTAAATTATAAAACTTTGCTCCATTTCAATTCTTTTAAAAGTCACAGTAGCTTAAACCCATGAATTTCCAAAACCCTAAACATATTAAATAATGAATCTTAAATAGAAACAATAGCACTAATTTGAATCTTTACTTGCTTTATTCACTTTTATATTTGATTATGCTTGGATACATTTTATATGCTTTAATTTATTTAAGTTCAATACTTGTTTTATTTAATTTATCATGGATGGATGTTTACTTTCTATTGATGTTTAATACCTTTGATGAATGATTTATTTATGATGAATGGTTATTTACTTTTATCGATTTATTTAAAATTCCAAATGTTGTAAGAGGCATGTTTCCACTTAGTGGGTACCTCATTAGTTAAATATCATGTAATTTAAATTGCTTTTCTATTTAAGAACCAATGTAAAGGACATGTTTCTACCTTTCGGTGGGTGTCCTATTTAGGCATGAGATGTAAGGACATGTTTCCATCCTCGTATGGGTGTCCATTTATTTGCTTTGTTTGGACATTGCTTTGATTCTTTTAATATAACAATGCTTTATTTTAATTATTGTGTGTAATATGGATAATGTTGCTATATTTAAGAATTTTATAATATTAAGACCTGTAAAGGAGGCCGGTTCCAATAAACCGGGCATTGTGGGAGTGCTGGGCCATTTCTCACCTTCCCACACGTACCCAACTTTCCAAACCCATTAGAGGGTTGGGGATTCCTTAGGAATCAAGTCATCTACCCCTTTCTTTTTTCCGGCCCATCCGGGTGGCGACTCCATTTTCTCCGGACCTAGGTCCGTGTTCTCTAAGGCCCCGAGCCTAAACAGTACCGAAGTCGAAAGAACCATTCCACCGTGAGTGGGGGCGAAAATCCCCACTCACAGTAATATTAGTAAAGTTTAAAAAAAGTAATAATAAAAATAAAAATAAAAATAAAGATATATAATAAAAAAATAATCGACGACGAAAGGAGAATCGGCCTGTGCCAATTCCCCGCAGGAAATTCCTATGAGGAAAATCCTGCGGTGAAATGGCCTTGAGCCAATTTGCAGCAGGAATTTCCTACAGGCGAATTGGCTGACCGCCTAGTTCATCGCCAGCAATTTTCTAGCGCTATCAATTCTTGGCCCACAGCAGTTTTTTTGCCAGCTCAATTTTAAAAACGCAGTTTTTTACGTAACCAAATTCTATTTGGTTTTGGTTTCTTTTCCTAATTAGTTTTAGTTTCCTTAGACAATTAGAAGTATGTTTAAGATTTTTCCTATAAACACCACATTAAAACACAGAATTAAGGGTCGAAAAAAATTGTGTTATAAGGAGAAAAATTATTTACTGGATCGAAGACTCAAAAAGTTCTATCGGCCAAAAAAGAACCCTAGCAAGCAAGAGAAATTAGCAACAAGAAGCAATCAATCCATCAAAGGCAACAACATTGCCTTTGTTATTATTCATCCAGAAATCAATTTTTGGTGGAACCAACGAATAGAGGTTTGAATCTCTATTTTCTTTATTTATTTCTTTACAGTAGCTTCATCATTCAAATTGGATTAATTGTTTCATCATACAATTTGATCAAAAACTTCAAAAACCCTAAATCATCCTTCTGTTTCTAAAACTTCAAAAACCCAAAATCACTCTTCTGCTTCAAAAACTTTAAAATCCTAACCTAATCTCTATTTCAAAAATCTAGTAGCCTTATTTTTTTCAAGCATCAAAAGATTTAACCTTAATTAATTCTTCTTTCCAAAATCACACAGTAAGCATTATTCTTTTAAAAATAACACTCGTTTCTTTCATTTTTGAAACACTATTTTCTAAATCTTAAACCCTAAAATCTTAATTTTCAACACCAAAACCTACAACCCTAAAAGCCAGTTTTCAAATTCTTTCGGGGCGCGGCCCCTGACCCCGCAAGGGGCGCTGCCCCCTTGACCCCCACTCGCTAATCGGCTAGCGGGACCACCGTATGGGCTCGGGTCAATATTTATTTATGTATTATAAATCTTTATGTTTAACTTTCGTCATTATAATTATTCAAAATACAGTAGCTTTATTCAAAATACAAACCGAAACCCTAATTTATTCAAACCATAAATCTTAATTCTGTTTTCAAATCTTCACAGTAGCTTTTTATAATTTTATTCACTGGGATATTTTAATCTTTCAATAACTCCATTAAAGACTTTCTATGTTTGTTTCTTCTAAAAATACTTAAGTAGTAATTATAGTCAATATTAAAACCATGGTTAACTTTGATCACGGTAAAGCATCAAATCCTAAATCATAATTTGCAAAATTAAGGTTTCAAACCATAAAACCCTAATTTGATTAAACAAAAACCCTTACTACTTTCTTAAATTTATAAAACCCTAATCCATTCCATTTTTCCAAAATCTTCACAGCAGCCTAAATAATAATAATAATAATTCCAAAATCCCTGAAACCCTAAATGTAAATTAAAGAATTCTAAATTGAGACATAAACCTAAATTTATATCTTTACTTGCTTTATTTAATTTTAGATTTGATTATGTAGTTTATTATATGTTTTGATGGTTGATTTATTTAATTTCAATGCTTGATTTATTTAATTTATCATGGATGAATATTTTCTTTATTATTATGATTATTATTATTATTTTTTAGTATTAAAATTGTAAGAGGTATGTTTCCACTTTGTGGGTACCTCATTAATTAATTTCTATGTAATTTAAATTGCTCTTATAATTTGGACCAATGTAAAGGACATGTTTCCACCTTTCGGTGGGTATCCTATTTAGTTTAGACATGAACGATGCAAGGACATGTTTTCATCCTCGGATGGGTGTCCATTTATTTGCTTTGTTTGGACTTCTTTGATTTTAATATAATGATGTTTTATTTTAATTGTTGCATGTAATATGGATATTATTATTATATTTAAAAATTTTATAATATTAAGACCTAAAAAGGAGGCCGGTTCCAATGAACTGGGCGTTGTGGGAGTGCTGGGCCTTTTCTCACCTTTCCCACACGTACCCAACTTTTCGAACCCATTAAGGGGTTAGGGATTTCTTAGGAATTGAGTCATCCACCCCTTTCTTTTTCTCGGCCCGTTCGGGTGGCGACTCCATTTTCTCCGGGCTTAGGTTCGTGGTCTCTAAGGCCCTGAGCCTAAATAGTGTCGAAGTAGCAAGAACCATTCCACCGGAAGTGGGGGCAAAAATCCTCGCTCACAGTGGCGACTCCACTAGGGATAAGAGAAGTTGATTCCGTTGGTCTTTATATTATTCTGTTCTTTCTTATCATGATATTATCCATTGCATCATTTAGATTGCATCGTGTGCATGAGTTAGGATACTCGTGTTACCCGTGTTGTGTTATGTGAGGGATACCATACTTTCACTGAAGGTATGGAGATCGAGCATGGCATAACCACTCATAGCCTCATACCATTTGGTATATACTTGCTATGGGAACCTAAGCCTTTTAACCAAAAGACTAAAGCTCATGTAATTGGCCTAGATACTTTCCTTAGATTTTAGCCCAAATACATGTTTTTTGACTATGATTAATTTATCTTGGCTTAAATCATGGATTATTTGGTTTGTTCTTTTTCTAATATGACCTAAATACATTATGAGCTCAAAATAAATTTTTCTTTAAAATCTAAAAGACCAAAGCTATTTTCAAAACTTTTCAAGATTGTCTTTGGACATAAAACTTTTCTAAAAACAAATCAAAAAATTCTTATGCTCATAACCTAAATACTAAGCCCAAAATCCATTTTTTTCTAAAATCTTTTTACAATGGGCTTAGAAACAAAATTTTTTTCATCCAACCTTTTCTTACAAAGAGCTTGCAAATTATTTAGGTCAATTACGAAATTCTAAAAATCAATTGTGAGCATAGTTTATACTAAGAATAATTAATCATGGGCTTGTTTTTGGCATGAATCATCAGTTACTTTTTCAAGTGAGAAATCTATTTATAATAAACCTCTTAATTTAGTTTTAATCCAATATAGCATAAAAGCTACTTTAGTTGGTTGAATGGATTAAAACCTAATTAATGGAAATTATCATGAACTGATTTTTATTTTTGAAAATATAACTATTGGTTGAAACGTCTGAGGGAATTATTCAAAAAATAAGATACCCCATGTTGGTATTTTGTTAACCATATTACCTAGGAAAAGAGACTCGCCATCCGTGTGTGGAAGTTATAAGATGGGAAGGAACATCCTATTTATCCTTGTTTGTTTATTGTTTGTGCGTACATGCATACATGCATACATTTACATCTCATATTATTAATTCCTTCTAGCTCACAGCCCTAGATTATGATAGTTCAAAAGCTTACGACAATCCGACCTACACCAGAGATGAAGAATCTAGCAACAACTCAATCACTTGCTCACCAAAAGCAATGGAGCCCGAACAAATTCAAAGAATGGTGGACGACGCCCTCATTGCCAAAATGGAAGAAATAAAAGAGGCCATGGCTGAGACCGTGAAGAATCAATTAGCTGCAATTTTAGGAAACAATGACGAAGTATCTACTAGCACCAAGAAGCCAAAGGACAAGGGGAAGGCTGAAGTTGGTGAAGTGGCTTTTGATGATGATAAGGTGATCATTGATGATGATGACAACTAGGCTCAATACTTCCAAGATCCTCAAGACAAAAAGGAGCTAAAGGTTGTTGAGAAGATAACTATTGAAAAGATCGAGACATCTGATGTTGGGAAAATGATTGCTGATTTAGAAAAGAAATTTGAAAAGAAATTGAAAACCAAAGAGATGTCCGAGATTGACAAACTATTTGAACAAGATGAGGAGGTCCCTTATAAGTTCAAGATGTCATCCTTTGCAAATTTTTATGGAACCGAAAATCCTCACTTCCATGTGAAGTAGTATATCACTGCTATGCAATCTGCCCGAGCTACTAAGGCTCAAACTTTAAGGTACTTTATGCTCTCATTGGACCCTGTTGTCTAAAATTGGTTCAACACCTTAGAGGAAAGTACTCAAAAAGATTAGGACATATTGTACAAGGCTTTCATTCAGCAATATGGGTACAATGTCGAGCTGAAAGTTACCTTAATGGGAGTTGAGTCCATTAGAAAAAGGCCAAATGAGAATTTTGTGGACTATGTGAAAAGATGGAGAAATAAGGCTACTTTGCTCAAGAAGAGGCCCGATGAATCTGATCAAATAAGGATGATTATGAGAGGAGTGTTGCCTAGTCTTCATGAAAGGATGTCTCATACACTCATCCATGATTTCAAAGATCTTATCCAAGCTGGTCTGCAAATTGAAGAATGGGAAAGGGAGAAGAGCTGCTTTTGAATAAAAAGGAATGAGAAAGGGAACTACCAGCCTAGCAATCAAAGTTACACAAAAGGAAGCTGATGTCAATACAATTGGTCAAGCAAATAGAAGGCAATTTTCAGATCTGGGGAAGCCTTTGTCTTGGTTCTTCAATAAGCTACAAAAGAAGGGACTATTATAGCCATTGGCCCCTCAACCTTTGCCTAATCCTTTACCCCTAAAATTTAATACTAAGGCTTTTTGTCAATTTCATCAAACTCAAGGACATGAGACCGATAGATGTACCCGATTGAAGCATGAGATCCAAGATCTAATTGACAGTGGCAAGCTACCTAAGCCAGACAAGCCCAATACCAAGAACAATCATTTGCCTAAATTTGGAAGAGTGCCACCACCAGCAACTTTCATGGTAGGAGGAGGATTGGAAGAAGATCTTGTCTTATCCTCCTTTCAAGATGGGAATATTGAAGATGTGAAAGGAGAAGAAACTTAACTCAACAAACTATGAGCAGGGATTTTCGCCCCCACTCCCGGTGGAATGGTTCTTGCGACTTCGGCACTGTTTAGGCTCGGAGCCTTAGAGAACACGGACCTAAGTCCGGAGAAAATGGATTCGCCACCCAGACAGACTGAAAAAAAGAAAGGGGTGGATGACTCGATTCCTAAGGAATCCCCAACCCCCTAATGGGTTCGAAAAGTTGGGTACATGTAGGGAAGGTGAGAAATGGCCCAGCACCCCCCACAACGCCCGGTTCATTAGAATCGGCCTCCTTTATAGGTCTTAATATTATAAAATTCTTAAATATAACAATATTATCCATATTACATGCAACAATTGAAATAAAGCATCGTTATATTAAAAATCAAAGCAATGTCCAAACAAAACAAATAAATGGACACCCATCCGAGGATGGAAACATGTCCTTTACATTTGTCCAAAATATAAAAGCAATTTAAATTACATGATATTTAACTAATGAGGTATCCACAAAGTGGAAACATACCTCTTACAACATTTAAAAATAAAAAATAAATTGATAAACGTAAACAACCATTCATAATAAATAAATCATTATCAAAGATATTAAACATCAATCAAAATATATAATAAGCATTCATCCATGATAAATTAAATAAATCAAGCATTGAAATTAAATAAATCAAAGCATATAATAAACTAAATAATCAAATCTAAAATTAAATAAAGCAATAAATATATAATTTAGAGTTCACATCTTAAAATAGGATTTTAGAATTTTACTTACTAAATTAGGGCTTTGGAAAAAGAAAAGTTAAATACACGGACTCATAATACACAAATGAATATTGACCCCTTCGACGAGCCCATACGGCGGTGCCGCTAGCCAGGGTCGGGGGCAGCGCCCCAGAAAATTTTGGAAATTGATTTTTAGTGTTGTAGGTTTTGGTGTTGAAAATTAAGATTTTTGGGTTTAAATTAACTAGTTTGGGGCTTTAAATTCAATGAATTAGGGTTTAGAAAAATTTAGGGTTTACTGTTTTGATTTTGAGAGAATTAGGGTTTTTGGTGTTTTGGAAAACATGTTTTGGTTTCAGGATTTAAGAAACAGTTTAAAGTTTTATAAAGCTTTTGGAAATAGGCAAGGCGATTTAAGATTTTTGGAAACAAAAAGTATTTTTTATGGTTTTTGGTGTTTTGGAAAACATGTTTTGGTTTTAGGATTTAAGAAACAGTTTAGAGTTTTATAAAGCTTTTGGAAATAGGCAAGGCGATTTAAGATTTTTCGAAACAGAAAGTATTTTTTAAGGGTTTTGGTGTTTTGGAAAACATGTTTTGGTTTTAGGATTTAAGAAATAGTTTAGAGTTTTATAAAGCTTTTAGAAATAGGCAAGGCGATTTAAGATTTTTGGAAACAGAAGAGTAATTTTTAGGGTTCTTGAGGTTTAGAAAAGACAGAACTAGGGTTCTTAAATTTTATAAGAAATAGAATTAGGGTTCTTGAGTTTTTAAAAGGAACAGAAGGAATGTTTTAAGATTTTTGGAAAATAAAGAAATGAATTAAGGTTTTTAAGGCATTTAGAAACAGAGGAAATCATTTTAAGGGTTTTGGAAACGAAGATCAAGTTATTACATCTTCAAAGATCAAAGTTTTGTGTATATAATCTTATGAATCAAAAAATGAAACTACTGTAAGAAAATAAAAAGAAATTATAAATTCAAACCTTCATACGTTGGTTCCACCAAAAAGTTATTTTCTGGATGAATAAAGACAAAGGCAAGGTTGCTGCCTTTGATAAATTGTTGATGGCTTTGCTTGTTCTTCTCAAAATCTAAAGTTCCACTAACCGATCCAAAGTTCTCTCCTGTTTCTCTTTTTTAAAGTCTGATCCTTCAAAAATTCCTCCAAAAGTTTCTCTCCCCCTTTCTGTGTTTTTTTAGTCTTATTTATAGGAGATTTAGATGATTAATTCCAATTGTTTATGAAAACTATAATTAATTAGGAAAAGGAAATTGAAACCAAATAGAATTTGGTTTCAAAAAAAATTACATCGGAAAATTTCGCTGGCAAAAACTGTGTCAAGCTGCGAGGGGCTACGAGCGCTGGCAAAAAATTGCGAGGGGAGGGGCTGCAGGCCATTTCGCCCGCAGGAAACTCCAGCGGGCGAAATGGCCCACGAACATTTCGTCCAACACTCTTTTTCGGCGATGAATTTTTTCGTCACCGATTTTTATTTTTACTTTTTATTTTTTATTTTTATTATTTGTTTATTATTAATTTTTTTAAAAAATAAATACTAAAACAAATATTATTTAATTAAGATAACATAAAATTTATTTCGAATTAAATAAAATATATTGGATCGGGCTGGGTAAAAAATTAAGGGTCTACACAAACTTCCCTTGGCTTGTTTGTTTTTCTTGCTTTATTTTCTTTATTTGGTGTTTTATGGAACAATCATGTTTTTCAAATTTAAAGTTGTTTGAGTAAATTATTTTTATCAAAATTTTTGTTGGTATTTGTTCATTTTGGTGCTCAACCAATGAGGAATCTAGCTTGATGATTCATGAATTAATATATTTATACATCATGACTTGAATGACTTTACTAGGTGAGGGAATTGCTTGTGTATGCTTACTTAGAGAGGGCTCCTACATAATTTACCTTTGTTTGGGTCCTAGTCAATCTTAGAACATGCTTTGACAGACTTTTGAGGCGAAATTGAACTTGTTTATTTTAATAGAGAGATGATCTATGCGTTGTTTGACGAGCCAACAACTAGTATCCACCCAATTAAATATCAATCCCTAGTTGTCCCTTTGAGCCTTCATAAAATTTTAGCTTTCTTCTCATTGGCATATAACCCCAACAACCTACCCTGAGCTGTTATGATACTTTTGACAAGTCTTATGATCACTAAGATGAAGAGGCAAGAAGACCAAAGAAAGAAATAAATAGTCAAGACCATGAAGATAGTTAAAGTTCTCAAAACCATAAGGGTAATTGAAGTTCTCAAGGGTAGTTTAAGTTTTTCTAATATCTCCAATATATCAAGACAACATCAGAGTAACAAATGATTTATTCCTGTTAAATGAGATTTATGTCACTCCACTCATCCATTATTAGAAACCCAGATTGGTACAAACAAGACAACTCTTTTAGAGCTAAAACCAAAAAAAAAAAAAGAGAAGAAAACAAAACAAAACAAAAAAGAGAAAAAAGATAAGGAGAAAAAAGAAGACAAAAAAAAAAGAAAAGAAAAAAGAAAAAATAAAATGGTTCAGAAATCCAACTGAGTTCTCTTTTACTTAAAGCAGCAAAAGGCTTCCATTTGGTTTATAAAGACAGTTTGACTTGAATTGGTCTAACCCAACCAAAGATTCGATCAAAATCAATGAAAAGGGAGAAAGACTATCCAGTTCTTGAAAGCTCTATACCTGACAGTCCTACAAGGAAGAAGAAAAAAAATGATAAAATGCTCAAAGAAAGGGAAGAGTAAGAAAAATAAAAAGAAAGAAAAGGGAGAAGAAGAAAAGAAGCAAATTTGGGTACCAAACTTTTAGCAAAGGCAAAGACTATCCCAATCAAGATTCAAGTTAACGCTAAAAAGAAAGAAGAATGTTCAAAGCTCTATCTTTTCATGCTCCCAACTCTCTAAATTTCCAATAAGCAGTATGTAGTGTGAAGGTTTGTCCTTTGTGTCACACCGGCTCTAATCTCAAAATGGCCTTCATTTAAACCTGTGTCCCTTATAGACCCCATTTCAAGCCTATTAAAGACCTGTTGATCTCTCTTGGTAGGTAGAGTCTATTAGTGGAGATAGTTTGAATAAGCATGCATATGATATAGACAATATTTAAACTCAATGAGACCTTTGGCCAAGTAATGTGTATGTGCCTATCTGAAGAGCAACAGTTCTTGCTTAAATAGAAATAATTCCCAAGTTTAGTACGCTAACTAGGGTTGTCATGTTACAGATATGTTAATTTGGAAAAATCAAGTCTTAAGGTACATTGACATTGATTTGGCAAAGCCAACATTTGATTTCAAAATCAAAATTCAAAAAATAAAAAATGTTTTTGTCATACAAAGCCTTCAAGTTAAGAGAAGTTTCTTGAACAGTCGAACCTTGAAGGACACAGTGGGCAAAGGAAATGATTACTGGCAAGGTTATGAAGAAGCTACCAATTGACATACTGAATCATTATTTGAAATGGATGTATCTCTGATGTTTGGGGCCTCCATTATTCATATTTTTAACATCTTAAAGATAAAAGCCATAAATGCAAAGCTTTCTGTCATTTTAATGCAAATCCTGAATGGGCATTTAAAAGGAGTCAATGAGAATACTTCTACTGATCACCTCGGTCTGTGGGTCGATGGAACCATTGTAACTATTATTCATGCATATCAAGCATACATGAGTATATCACATTGCACTTTCTTGTCTTGTATTGTCAAAGTGAACAGCAAACACCTTGTGAAGTAAAGAATTAAAAGAAGATATCAAATCAAGGGGGCATGGAAAGCCCATTGCTTGAGAAGGCTCTAGTAATTTTGCAAAGAGAAGAAGTGTGTGTTTGTTTGAAGAGCTAGACAAGACAAACATCAATTAGAGCCCACATAGAAAAATCATGGGATTGAGCCTACATAGGGGGCAAAGTTTCTCCTTTTCAAATATTGAGTTTATGCATGTACAAAGCATTTTCAAACTCACTTTCAGATATCTTGCCACGCAAGGGGCAAGGAGAAGATATGAAGGCTAGCTAAAAAAATAATAAAAATGGCTGAAATTTTTTTGCTTTGCAGAAATGCAAAGGAAGAAGAGAAAAAAAATAGAAAAAGGAATGGAACATTAGAACTATCAAAAGAATGAAGACACAAAAAAAAGATCAGTCCAGCTTGAAAAGCTGAAGCCAATATATGAAAAATCTCTAAGGATGAAAATTCACTTTCAAGGGTGAAATTTTCAAAGGTGAAGACCTAATTCCAAGGATGAAGATCCATTTTCAAGGGTGAAGACCTGATGTAATGTATGATGATCTAGCTTAAAGGATGAAGATCCAATTTCAAGGGTGAAGATCCGACGTCCAAAGGATGAAGATCTATTTTTAAGGGTGAAGACCCAATCTCCAAGGATGAAGATCCATTTACAAGGGTGAGGACCCAATCTCCAAGGATGAAGATCCATTTACAAGGGTGAAGACCCGATATCCAAGGATGAAGATTCATTTTTCAAAGGATGAAGATCCATTTTCAAGGGCGAAGACTCGATCTCCAAGGATGAAGATCCATTTACAAGGGTGAAGACCCGATCTCCAAGGATGAAGATCCATTTACAAGGGAAAAGACCCGATCTCCAAGGATGAAGATCCATTTTCAAAGGTGAAGATCCGATGCTAAGGATGAAGATCCAAGGTCCAAAAGATGAAAATTCATTTTGAGGGTGAAGACACACAATGCATTAAAGAATAGAACAGCCGAAGCAGTCAGAATTTCCAACTGATAAAAGGTTAGTCAAACTCAGTCTCGGGTCCAGAACCCAAATTATCCTTAAGTCCAGAACTTAACTTAGGTCCAGAACCTAAAATCTCTCTTAAGTCCAGAACTTAGCTCGGGATCAGAACTCAAATTATCCGTATGTCCAGAACCTAAAATTACCCTTGAGTTCAGAACTCGAACTGGGTCCAGAACTCAAAACTTAACCATCTCAGAAAAATTAAGTCTTATTGCTTTTCACTCTCTTTTACTGTAGTCTCAGATCGTTCAAGCAGGGGGCAAACTGTAGACCCTTAATTTTTTACCCAGTCTGGTCCGATATTTTTTATATAGTCCAAAATAATTTTTGTGGTATTTTAATTAAATAATATCTATTTTAGTATTTATTATTTAGTATTTATAATTTTTAATAAAAATAAAAAGTAATATTAGTAAAGTTTTAAAAAAGTAATAATGAAAATAAAAATAAAAATAAATATATATAATAAAAAAAATAATGGACGACGAAAAAATCGGCGACGAAAAATTTCATCGCCGAAGGAGAATTGGCCTGGGCCAATTCCTCCAGCGGGAAAATTCCTATAGTGAAATGGCCTTGGGCCAATTCACCGCAGGAATTTTCCAGCGCTTACAATTCTTGGCCCGCAGTAGTTTTTTCGCCAGCTCAATTTTCCAACGCAGTTTTTTTTGAAACAAAATTCTATTTGGTTTTGGTTTCTTTTCCTAATTAGTTTTAGTTTCCTTAGACAATTAGAATTAGGTTTAAGATTTTTCCTATAATTACCACATTAAAACACAGAATTAGGGGTCGGGAAAAATTATTTTATAAGGAGAAAATTATTTATTGGATCGAAGACTCAAAAAGTTCTATTGGCCAAAAGAGAACCCTAGCAAGCAAGAGACATTAGCAACAAGAAGCAATCAATCCATCAAAGGCAACAACATTGCCTTTGTTATTATTCATCTAGAAATCAATTTTTGGTGGAAGCAATGAACGGAGGTTTGAATCTCTATTTTCTTTATTTATTTCTTTACAGTAGCTTCATCATTCAAATTGGATTAATTGTTTCATCATACAATTTGATCAAAAACTTCAAAAACCCTAAATCATCCTTCTATTTCTAAAACTTCAAAAACCCTAAATTACTCTTCTGCTTCCAAAACTTTAAAATCCTAACCTAATATCTATTTCGAAAATCCAGTAGCCTTATTTTTTCAAGCATCAAAAGCTTTAACCCTAATTAATTCTTCTTTCCAAAATCACACAGTAAGCATTATTCTTTTAAAAATAACACTAGTTTCTTCCAATTTTGAAACACTATTTTCTAAATCTTAAACCCTAAAATCTTAATTTTCAACACCAAAACCTACAACCCTAAAAGCAAGTTTTCAAATTCTTTCGGGGCGCGGCCCCCGACCCCACAAGGGGCGCTGCCCCCTTGACCCCCCCCCCCCCGCTAACCGGCTAGCAGGACCACTTTATGGGCTGGGGTCAATATTTATTTATGTATTATAAATCTTTATGTTTAACTTTTGTCATTATGATTATTTAAAATATAGTAGCTTTATTCAAAATACAAACTAAACCCTAATTTATTCAAACCATAAATCTTAATTCTATTTTCAAATCTTTACAGTAGCTTTTTATAATTTTATTCACTGGGATATTTTAATCTTTCAATAACTCCATTAAAGACTTTCTATGTTTGTTTCATCTAAAAATACTTAAGTAGTTATTATAGTCAATATTAAAATCATGCTTAATTTTGATCACGGTAAAGCATCAAATCCTAAATCATAATTTGCAAAATCAAGGTTTCAAACCATAAAAACCTAATTTGATTAACCAAAAACCCTTACTACTTTCCTAAATTTATAAAACCCTAATCCATTCCATTTTTCCAAAATCTTCACAACAGCCTAAATAATAATAATAATTCCAAAATCCCCGAAACCGTAAATGTAAATTAAAGAATTCTAAATTGAGACATAAACCTAAATTTATATCTTTACTTGCTTTATTTAATTTTCGATTTGATTATGTAGTTTATTATATGTTTTGATGGTTGATTTATTTAATTTAAAAGTTCTAATTTCCCTCTTCCATTCAAAAATAATTTGTTTTGAATTATTAAATATTAAATTAAAAAATAATTAAGTATTAAATTATTTTAATATATATATGTGGTTAAAAAAAGATGAAAATGAAAGAATATTAAAAATGTTCTTCTTCTTCTTCTTCTTCTTCTTCTTCTCAAGAACGTGGCTTCCATGGATGTTTGAAGACCAAGGATTTTGCTTCTTCCATACTCCATAAATTGAAGGAATTAACAAGTTGCAAGTGGATTTTTGGTGATTTCCACCAAAATTAGTAAGTTTCCATCTCTTTTCTTTGAATTCCTTGGAAATTTAGATTATGTGAGAATTTGGATTTTTATGTAGGATGTTATAATTGTTGGAATTGGTGTGTATAATGTTATTTTGGGTAGTTAACAATGATTCTAAGGTTAGATTGAAGTGATGATGGAGTTTGGTTAAAGAATGGTGAAGAGAGAGAATTTAGGGTTATGGATTTTTAGGGTTTTAAAAACATGAACTTTAATTGTGCAAATTGATTCCAAATGAGTTGTTTTGATTCATAAACAAGTATTTTAAAGTCAAATATTGGATTTGGTGGTGTTGGGTTGGAGTTTGAGAATGGAAGTGGAGATTTAGGGTTTTGGAAAAGTGATTTTCCAAAGTGGTTGATTTTATTTGTTTAAGCATATTTTTTAGTGTTAAAAGTGATGAATATAAGCTTGGAATGAATAATGGATTGTGTTGGAATGGAAAACCTTCAATGGGGGAAGGTTAGGCCATTTTTGAGATTTTGTGTATAAGAGTGTATTTTTATAATGTAAATGATTTAAATGTATTAAAATATGTTTTTAATAATATAAATAAACTTAAAACACTAATTTAATTGTAGTGGAATGGAATTCCAATGTTGAAGTAAGGAAAGGCTAAATTTTTGGAAATTTGTAGGAGTGATGTGTAATTATGATTTAATGTTGGAAATGCCATTAAATGTGATACTAAATGATTATTTGCTATCAAATTTGGTTTAGGCATTGGGGGAGATTGATTTGCTTCATCCAAGTGGTGAAGGGCAAGTTAGAAAGATTGGATTGAAGGTTGTTTTTAGCTTGCTTTAGGTTGCTAGTGGAGGTATGTACAAACTTTGAATATAATGTCTATATTTTCATAACATTTGGAATTAACACATTTTGGTTGAAAAATGTGTTAAGCTACTTGGTTCATTAATTGTGTATGAATAATATGCTATGACATTTGTAATTTCATATATGTGTTAAATGCATTGTGAAATGTTAGTAAATCGAAAAAAGGATCTGCAACCCTTGCCGCAGCGGATAACAAAAAAAAATTTTCTTTCGATTTACTCACAGGATCCATGTGATCCATTCAGTTCGATAAAAGAGATTCGAAACTAACCTTTTTTTTGCGTAGCTTCAAAACGATTAACAGATGCTGCCTTCTGAAGACGAACACCCTCTAACGAAGTCCACACAAACGTACGCCGGTCTGAGTGCTAGCTCACCAACGGCAGTGGCTGAATTTTTTTGCAAAAACGAAACTAGGGTTTTTAGGTTTTTCCTCTTCTTCCGTTTTCTTTTAAAACGAAAATAATAATAAATATCATTAAGGCCTCTAGTCCTTTTAAAACCGTTTTAAAAGACCTTTCCTTGTCAAAACCCTAACTGTCCATATCCTATATGGACCCACGTTTTTAATAATTATTATCTAATAATAATTATTATAACAATATTATTATTAATATCTAATAATAATAATAATAATACTAACAACAATAATAAAAATATAATTATTATTGTTTAAGTACAGCCTACGTTCTATGTGTGTGACCCGATAGGCTCATATTAACTGGTAGTGTATTTCAATCTCTATTAAAATGCACAAATCATAATTGGCCTCTAGCAAGACATTATGACTACCCAATTAATCATGAGAATCATTATAAATGAAAACCTAAAATAGTACATGCATTAATCCCTTTGTCACACGATATCTAGTTTGAACATAAGTCATAGTAAATGTCATACTTATATTGTCCAAACTTATGATTACTCGATCTCCAAGTTAACTGATAAACAAATAAGATTGATCTTATATCAACTTATTTGAGCACGGCCATGCATTTCTCAGTTACACTTATCGAGGGGCCCAGAAGATATCTCTCTCATAGAGAGGGACAAATTCCATCTTGATTGTTCATTTTCCTCTACATAATTTATACCATGTTCAAGCATAACCTTTATAATTATCTAGTTACAGATAACATTTGATCATGTCAAAACATAATATTCCTTATGTTGGAAACTATGACAATCTCAAGTCAAAGGATTAAATGAAAACTATTATGAGATACACTTATGACATTAAACCATGAAGTGATATCTATGTGGGTCTATCCAATACACTGTTCTCTAACATGTATCCATAATATTGATTTGTATCTTCATACCTATAATCATCTTATGATTATCAAATCAATATTACACTAGTTATATTTATTATTATCTCCATAACAATAATAAACTAGGGATATAATCATTATTATATATAACATGCAAACATAACAATGATAATAAAAACTTCTTTATTAATAACAAAATGAATAACATTAAGGTCCAAATCAATGGCCTAGGGCATATACACTAACAGTCTCCCACTTGCACTAGGCCTAGACTAACAAATATCTCATGCCCATAGACCTAGTGTGCTGATCATGCTTGACCCCCGAGAGAGGCTTTGTCAATGGATCTGCTATGTTGTCATTTGTGTCAACTTTGCATATCTTGATATCACCTCTATCAATGATGTCTCGAATGAGCTGAAATAGCCTGAGTATATGCTTAGATTTCTGATGGGACCTTGGCTCTTTTGCTTGTGCTATGGCACCATTGTTGTCACAATAGATAGCCATAGGATTAGCAATGTAGGCACCACTCCAAGCTCAGTGATGAATTTCTTCAGCCAAACTGCTTCCTTAGCTGCATCTGATGCTGCTATATACTCAGCTTCTGTTGTAGAATCTGCTACTGTACTCTGCTTGGAACTTTTCCAAGTAATGGCTCCACCATTCAATGTGAATACAAAACCTGACTGCGATTTGTAATCATCTATATCAGTTTGGAAACTAGCATCTGTGTAACCATTTACAACTAGCTCATCTTCCAAACCTCCATAAACCAAGAAAGCATCCTTAGTTCTTCTTAGATACTTAAGAATGTTCTTAACAGCTGTCTAGTGACCCTCACCAGGATCAGCTTGATATCTACTTGTTGTGCTTAAAGAATATGAGACATCAGGTCTAGTACATAGCATGGCATACATAATAGATCCAATAGCAGAAGCATAAGGGATCTTATTCATTCTATCTCGCTCATCAGATGTCTTAGGACATTGATTCTTGCTAAGATGAATACCATGTGACATAGGCAAAAATCCCTTCTTGGAATCTTGCATGCTGAATCTCTTCAACACTTTGTCAATGTATGTACTTTGACTTAAGCCAATTATCCTTCTAGATCTATCTCTATAGATCCTTATACCAAGGATATATGCAGCCTCACCCAAGTCCTTCATTGAAAAAGTATTCCCTAACCAATCTTTAACCTTTTGTAAAGTGGGGACATCATTTCCAATGATCAATATGTCATCTACATATAGGACTAAGAACATGATAGCACTCCCACTAACCATCTTGTAAACACATGGTTCATCTTCATTTTGAATGAAACCAAAGTTCTTAACTGTTTCATCAAAACAAAGATTCCAGCTTTGAGATGCTTGCTTCAATCCATAAATGGACCTTTGAAGCTTGCAAACCTTCCCAGAATTCTCAGGATTTACAAAACCCTCAGGTTGTGTCATGTACACATCCTCGAGTAAATTTCCATTAAGGAAAGCAGTTTTGACATCCATTTGCCATATCATATAATCATAGTATGCAGCAATGGCAAGGAGAATCCTAATAGATTTAATCATAGCAACTGGAGAAAAGGTTTCATCATAGTCTATACCATGAGTTTGTTTGAAACCTTTAGCAACCAACCTTGCTTTATAGGTTTGCACATTTCCATCCATGTCAATTTTCTTCTTGAAAACCCATTTGCAACCAATAGTCTTAATACCTTCGGGAGGATCAATTAAGGCCCAAACTTGGTTGTCAAACATGGACTGCATCTCAGAGTTCATGGCTCCAAGCCATTTCTCTGAATCTGGACCTGACACAGCTTCAAGATAGGTAGTTGGCTCATCTTGATCTATGAGCAAAACTTCACGACTTTCAGTCATGAGAAATCCATATCTCTCAGGCTGATGACGTGGTCTATCAGATCTGCGCAGAACTTGTGTAACATTTTTAGTTTCCACAATGGCTTGTGGTTCTGAAACTGTTTCTACAGGCGGTTCAATATCTTCTTGTGGTTCTATAAATTCATCTAATTGAACTGTACTCCCACTAGTTCTTTTAGAAATGAATTCTTTTTCCAAAAAGGTTCCATTTCGAGCAACAAACACTTTGTTCTCAGATGGAATATAGAAATAATATCCTTTAGTTTCCTTAGGATATCCCACAAAGATACATTTAGCAGATTTTGGAGCTAACTTATCTGAAACTGGTCTTTTCACATAAGCTTCACAACCCCAAATCTTAAGAAAAGACAAACTAGGTGTTTTGCCAGTCCATATCTCATATGGCGTCTTTTCAACCGCTTTAGATGGTACACGGTTTAAAACAAAAGCAGCTGTCTCCAAGGCATAACCCCAAAACGATAATGGAAGATCTGCTTGACTCATCATAGATTGAACCATATCTAATAAAGTTCGATTTCTTCTTTCAGAAACACCATTCCACTGTGGAGTTCCTGGAGGAGTTAATTGTGAAACAATTCCATAATTTCTTAGATGTTCGTCAAACTCTTGGCTCAAAAATTCACCGCCTCGATTAGATCGAAGTGCCTTAATAGTTTTACCAAGTTGATTTTGTACTTCATTTTGAAAAGTTTTGAACATTTCAAAAGCCTCATGCTTATGTTTCATTAGGTAGACATAGCCATACCTACTGAAATCATCAGTAAAAGTAATGAAGTAATTATATCCTCCTCTGGCACTAATGCTTAACAGGCCACATACATCTGTATGTACTAGTCCAAGCAAGTCATTAGCCCTTTCACCTTGTCCGATGAAAGGATTCCTTGTCATTTTGCCAAGTAAACAAGATTCACATTTATCAAATGATTCAAAATCAAATGAATCTAATAATCCATCTTGATGGAGTTTAGAAATGCGTTTCTCATTTATATGGCTAAGACGACAATGCCATAAAAATGTAGGGTTTAGGTCATTTGGCTTAATTCTTTTAGAGTTTATGTTATAAATATGATTCTCCCTAGAATCATCTAAGTCAAGGACATAAAGGCCATTAAAAGATCTTGCAATACCATAAAGCAAATCATCTTTATCAAAAATAGAACAGGTCTTATTTTTAATTAAAAATGAAAAACCTTCATCATCCAAAACTGAAACTGAAATAAGATTCCTACTCAGAGTAGGAACATAATAGCAATTGTTCAAATTTAACAAAAAGCCATTAGGCATATGAAGTTCATAAGATCCTACAGCTAGTGCAGCAACTCTTGCTTTATTCCCAACTCGTAGGTCAACTTCGCCCCTTTTCAGTGATCTACTCCTTTTGAGTCCCTGCACATTTGTACAAATGTGAGAACCACATGCAGTATCCAATACCCATGAAGTAGAAGCAGATAAGTTAATTTCTATAACATATATACCTGAAGATGTAGTCGCACTACCCTTCGATTTCTTCAATTCAGCCAAATAAAGTGGGCAATTTCTTTTCCAATGCCCATGCTCCTTGCAATGGAAACAAGTTCCTTCCTTAGGAACAGGTGCCTTGGGTTCTTTTGGCTTGGGCTGTCCCTTAGGCTTTGTAGCAACTGTTGCTTTACCCTTTGCCTTGCCTTTCTTCTTCATAGGCTTACCCTTATTGACATTCAATACATGGGTAGCCTTTGTGGGCTTTTTGATATTCCCTTCAGCAGTTTTGAGCATACCATGTAGCTCAGGAATGGACTTTTCCATGTTGTTCATATTATAGTTCATAACAAAATGTGAAAAACTGCTGGGCAAAGAATGAAGGATCAAATCCGTGGAGAGTTCTAAACTCAAGGGATATCCAAGTCGGGCAAGGTGATCTATGTAGCCCTTCATTTTCAAAACATGAGCACTAACCGATTCGCCCTCTGACATCTTGCAGTCAAATAATGCAACAGCAGTGTCGAATCTATCCTGCCTAGCTTGCTGTTGGAAAGCTTGTTTGAGATGGACACTCATCTCATAAGCCTCCAAGTGTTCCAGATCCTTCTGAAGTTCTGGACACATAGTAGCAAGCATAAGACATCCAATGTCATTGGAATCATCCATATGCTTCTTATGCTTGTTCTTATCAGCATTAGAAGCATTAGCAGGAGGTGGCTCAGGGACAGCTTCATCAAGCACATAGGACTTCTTTTCTTGTTTGAGAACAATTCTCAGGTTCCTAAACCAATCAACAAAATTAGTCCCATTCTCTTTTAGTTTTTCCTTCTCAAGGATGGATCGCAGTGATAAAGTGGAGTTATTGTTGGTAGCCATTTCAATCTACAAAATATGCAAATTTTAATTAATAAAAGGTGATAAGTAATTAAAATCCCACTAAAATATAACCCTCAATCATCACAATGACATTTTATGGGCTAAGATCCAATTTTTACTTAATATTAAGTCAGCTTTGGCATGACACTTAAAATCAAGTTATTATGGTAGGTAACCCCTTACCAATTACATCACATGTAACTCTTAGATAATATGGGATCATGACATCATATGTCATAGCATGTTATACCCCATCTAATGCCTTAGGCCCAAAACCATTTTGATAGCCTAATTAAGTCTAACCAATTTTAAACGCATGAGCAGCACCATTACTCATCATATCTTACTAGGATAACCTAAAGTACTTTGCTTTGGCAAAATCTACATTTAGGTGATCTTAGCCTTGATAAGTGTTTAAGATATGGATGGCATTAAAACTTAGATTAATAGTGAGGGTTCATTCCATTTAATTTTGAAAACATGTTAAAATTAACATTTATATATCATATCCCATATGCATACATAAACTATCAAACATGGCATCTCATACATATTCGATAAAAATAAATGTGACATAGTATGGCCAAACTAGATATGATCTTCATGAGACCAAATGAAGATCATATAGGCAACCCTAGGTGAAAAGAAAACCTATCTATTACAACATTTGCAATAGTACATTTCTTCATATCTTGAAAGGCAACTTCATCTCCATGGAATTTTCATCTTCTTCTCCAAGCTTGAGTCTTCATTATTACATTAATAATAAAACTAACTACTAAACTAGTAATAATAAGTTACAAAAATAAACGACACGCAGGCCGTATATACAATCCAAAGATATGAATAAATAAACACATAGGTCATAAAGCCATACTATGCACCATGCCAAGACATCAAATAATCATAGCATATTCATCACCAACATGTTAAATAGAAACAAATATATTGACATTCTTAATGTCACGGTAACGAACTATAGGGCGCGAACATACGGCGGTCCTGCTAGCCGGTTAGCGGGCGGGGCTCCCGCTGGCCGGTCAGCGGGCGGGGTTCCGAAGGGGCAGCGCCCCTGGGCGGGGTCGAGGGGCAGCGCCCCTCAAAGCTAAACAGAATCATTAATCCAATTAATTATTTTCTGTCAAAACCCTTATTCTATCAATCATATTAAACAGAATATAATAGCAATCTATTAATCATATTAACAGAGAACTATTACAAGAAACCTTAGAAAATGATTTACTCAATAATCATATTAATCAAAATCGAAATCTATGTATACATTCAATATGAATAAACGAATTGAATTAATCATATTAACCCTAATTCGAAACCATAACAGATTGTATACCAACCCTAGTTCGACTTCACAGAATTGTATCTTATACAATTGGTCATCTTTGACATCATATATCAACAACGATTTAGGTTATATCTCATATAACAGATTCGAATCATCATCAAATGATAAAACGAATCCAATCATGCCATTCGAAAAACAATAGATCACATCAACACATCAACATGGCATATTTCGAATTAAATGGAATCAACAAGAGGCTCTGATACCACTGTTAGTAAATCGAAAAAGGATCTGCAACCCTTGCCGCAGCGGATAACAAAAAAAAATTTTCTTTCGATTTACTCACAGGATCCATGTGATCCATTCAGTTCGATAAAAGAGATTCGAAACTAACCTTTTTTTGCGTAGCTTCAAAACGATTAACAGATGCTGCCTTCTAAAGACGAACACCCTCTAACGAAGTCCACACAAACGTACGCCGGTCTGAGTGCTAGCTCACCAACGGCAGTGGCTGAATTTTTTTTGCAAAAACGAAACTAGGGTTTTTAGGTTTTTCCTCTTCTTCCGTTTTCTTTTAAAACGAAAATAATAATAAATATCATCAAGGCCTCTAGTCCTTTTAAAACCGTTTTAAAAGACCTTTCCTTGTCAAAACCCTAACTGTCCATATCCTATATGGACCCACATTTTTAATAATAATTATTATAACAATATTATTATTAATATCTAATAATAATAATAATACTAACAACAATAATAAAAATATAATTATTATTGTTTAAGTACAGCCTACGTTCTATGTGTGTGACCCGATAGGCTCATATTAACTGGTAGTGTATTTCAATCTCTATTGAAATGCACAAATCATAATTGGCCTCTAGCAAGACATTATGACTACCCAATTAATCATGAGAATCATTATAAATGAAAACCTAAAATAGTACATGCATTAATCCCTTTGTCACACGATATCTAGTTTGAACATAAGTCATAGTAAATGTCATACTTATATTGTCCAAACTTATGATTACTCGATCTCCAAGTTAACTGATAAACAAATAAGATTGATCTTATATCAACTTATTTGAGCACGGCCATGCATTTCTCAGTTACACTTATCGAGGGGCCCAGAAGATATCTCTCTCATAGAGAGGGACAAATTCCATCTTGATTGTTCATTTTCCTCTACATAATTTATACCATGTTCAAGCATAACCTTTATAATTATCTAGTTACAGATAACGTTTGATCATGTCAAAACATAATATTCCTTATGTTGGAAACTATGACAATCTCAAGTCAAAGGATTAAATGAAAACTATTATGAGATACACTTATGACATTAAACCATGAAGTGATATCATGTGGGTCTATCCAATACACTGTTCTCTAACATGTATCCATAATATTGATTTATATCTTCATACCTATAATCATCTTATGATTATCAAATCAATATTACACTAGTTATATTTATTATTATCTCCATAACAATAATAAACTAGGGATATAATCATTATTATATATAACATGAAAACATAACAATGATAATAAAAACTTCTTTATTAATAACAAAATGAATAACATTAAGGTCCAAATCAATGGCCTAGGGCATATATACTAACATGAAAAGCCATTGATAATGGCTAATTTGTGTAACATGTGAAATATGCATATTATGTGAAAATACCCAAAGTAATTGGGTAATGTGTTTTGAATGCAAAAATGAGATATGTGTAATAATGAAATGAATTGATATTGATAAAAATGAGAAAAGTGTGAAAATGAGAAAAGTGAGAAAAAAATGTGAAAATAAGGAAATGTGCCTAGATTGAATATGTAAAAATGAGAAAGAGATTAATAATGAGAAATATGAATAAATTGTGTGCCTAGTATGTTATTCAATTTTCAGAGTTCTGGGTTGGCGGCATGCCTATGATTGCCTACGGGCTACACGCTGGAATGGTGAAAAGACTGGGTCGTAAGCCCCAAAAACTGTAGCAGTCTAGCCGGGTTGAGGACCAAGATACTGGAGCCTAAGGGTCTAGCCGGGTTGAGGTTCAAGAGACTGGGGCTGTTACATTATCCATGGATATATATATTGCCTACGGGGCTAGACACATGGTGTCATTATGGACCAAAGCAGTAACTCTGAAATTTGAATAGCATATTAGATCCTTTTTGGCCCCATGCTTGTCTTTGTTTTAATGTGGATTATGAATTATGATACAATTGAGTAATATAATGTTATGAGGTGTGCATATGAAATATTTAAAAAAATTTTAGAAAGTGGATTGATGTGACATCTATATGCATTATGCATTTGGTATTGCATTGAGTTATATTGTTATTATCAAAGTTTGTACCACAAGGCTTCGGCTTAGCGCGATTGTTTCCATCGCGCAGATGACAGAGTAGACCCAGTTGAGCCAAAGAGTTCTTTTAGACTAGGTCGGGTCTAGACTTGTAGTTGTGCTTGTAGAGTTGCTATCGAGATCAGAAACACTGCCAGCAACATGTATATATTTTTATGTTATTGTACATTTTGAGTTTTATGCATAATATATTATGTTTTAAATTTTACGTATTGTATATTATAAAGAATGTTTGGGTCATTGTATTTGAAATGGGAGAGTAAGTGTGTTTTAAATTATATATATCTATATGTATAAATGTTTAAGAAACTTGGTGAAATTGAAAAGTATGGTTGAGATGGTGGTTGGAAATTATTTGGGAATGTATTCTTTTTGCAGGTTGAGTAATTGCTAAATTTTGGGATATCCAAAATTCAGACAAAACGCTAGCGAATTTTTCCCAAAGATTTATATATATATTATTTATTTTGGGTTCTTATAACAAGTAAATAATATTTATATTCTATTTAATTTTTATATATTTAGTATTTGAAATTTTAAATTGAAAATGTAAAAAAAAAATTACTAAATCAGTTTGAGACATTTTTGTACCGTATATGCATATTCTACATATGCTAGAAATATGTATTGTACGTATATAGGGTATAAGAGTGTTACATTTGTTTTGGTATTAGAGCCTAGGTTTGAGGTTCTCGACCTAGGTGGGGATGATAGAGAGAGAAAATGGGGGATTTGAAAAATAGTTTTTAATTGTAATACATGCATTGGCACTGGCAGTTTCTGATCTCTGATATAGTATTTTCTGCTTTGTTTGCAGATATAGGTAGTTATGGCGTCTCGGCCTCATCAGGCTGCTGAGGGTAGTGCAGAGAGTGTGGCTCCAGATGAGGGTAGAGATGGAGCTAGAGTTGTATCTGCTGGTGAGGCGTCTATTTCTGTGCCTGTGAGAGCAGCAACTGATGAGGTTCCACCTAGCTGGGTATGGCATATGGTAGAGTTGTTGAGGCAGGCTCCAATTCCGCAGCCGCCACAGCCGCAGCCGTAATTGTCGGTGAGGCAGTATGATAAACTGAGAAAGTATGGGGTTGAGGAATTTGTTGGTACTACAGACCCTACTGTAGTAGAGCAGTGGCTAGACCGGGTTCAGAGGATATTTATTCAGTTACAGGCTAGTCCAGAAGAGAAGTTTGATTATGCCAGATCTCTTCTGTAAAGAGATGCATATGATTGGTGGAAGACGGTTCCACATGCTCTGGATGATCCACCAGTTCTGACCTATGATGATTTCCTGTGGGAATTTGAGCAGAAGTATACTCCGAGAGAGTATAAAGATGCAAAGAAGATGGAATTCCTGAGTCTGAGACAGGATAATAGGACAGTGACCGAGTATGAGATCGAGTTTATCCGGTTGAGTCACTATGCTGGTGGGATCATTTCTGATGAGTTTGACAGGTGCAGGAGGTTTGAGGAGGGACTGAGACCCTCTATCATGTGCATCATCATAGGCTCTCGGTATCAGGATTTCTCCCAGTTAGTTGCAGCTACCAGGAGTGTTGAGAGGGCACAGAGTCTTGCAGCAGCTGCCAGGGATGAGGAGACCAGAGTTAGGAGACCCCAGAGTGAGGCAAGGTCTTCATCAGTGAAGAGAAGCCGAGGAGGACATTTTCATAGTAGGAGTCAGGGGCAGTTTGGCAGGTCAGTATAGCAGCAGAGATAGAGACAGAGATCTGCAATTTTAGTGGCTAGTGCTCAGACTCCAGTGGCTCAGAGACCTACTCCACCTACTTGCGTTCACTGTGGTAGAGTACACAGAGGTGTCTACTGGTGGAGAGGTGCTTCGAGAGTGTGTTTTAGATGTGGGTCACCAGACCATTTTATCAAAGATTGCCCCGAGCCACTAGAGGTTAGGCAGGCAGATACTGCATCTTCTCGACCCAGTGTCAGAGGGGGTCATGGTGGCAGAGGTTTTAGTAGAGGTGGTCGCCCTGGGTTTAGTCAGAAAGGAGGCTCTACATCTGGAGGCAATAGGCCAGATGAGGCTGGGCCATCTCAGTAGATTTATGTGATGCAGAGGCAGCCGGATGCTTCAGCCGTCATTGCGGGTACATTTTCTTTATTTGGTATTTCAGTCCTTGCTCTATTAGATCCTGGATCTACGCATTCATACATAAGTGCATTCATCTTGCCTATGTCTAAATTGCATTCTAAGTCCCTAGGATTTGATGTCTTGGTGACAAATCCTTTAGGGCATAGTGTTGTGGTGAGTAGGATGCACCGAGATAGTCCAGTTGTTGTTCAAAATGAGGAGTTTCTCGGTGACCTGATTGAGATGCCTTTTAGGGAATATGATCTGATTTTGGGCATGGATTGGTTATCCAAGCATGGGGCTGTGGTAGATTGTCAGAAGAAATGTGTTACTTTGAGAACATGGGATAGTAAGGATGTTATAGTATCTAGTGAGCAGAGGTATCTTTCATCCATGTTTGTTTCAGCTTTTTCAGCTGGAAGGATGATTCGGAAGGGATGTGAGGCTTATCTTGCTGATGTTGTAGATACTAGAGTAGTGGGATCCCTGCTTGAAAGTATACCCATAGTTGCCAAGTTTCCAGATGTTTTCCCTGATGAGTTGCCAGGGGTACCTCCTGAGAGGGAAGTGGAGTTTGGTATTGATTTCGTGCCTGGTACCACTCCTATCTCTATTACCCCTTATCGGATGGCACCTGCTGAGTTGAGAGAGTTGAAGGTGCAGTTGCAGGAGTTGTTGGATAAAGGGTTTATCCGCCCTAGTGTGTCCCCGTGGGGAGCGCCTGTATTGTTTGTGAAGAAGAAGGATGGCACCATGAGATTGTGTATTGATTATAGGTAGTTGAATAAGGTGACCATCAAGAACAAGTATCCTTTGCCTTGGATAGATGATCTTTTTGATTAGTTGAAGGGAGTAGCAGTATTCTCTAAGATTGATATAAAATCAGGGTACCATCAGTTGAGAGTTAGAGATGTGGATGTACCCAAGACAACTTTTCGTACGAGGTATGGGCATTATGAGTTTCTTATGATGCCCTTTGGATTGACGAATGCACCAGCAGCTTTTATGGATTTGATGAACAGGGTATTAAGACCATATTTAGATCAGTTTGTGGTGGTCTTCATTGATGACATCTTGGTGTATTTCACGTAATGAGGAGGATCATGATAGGCATTTGTGGATCGTATTGCAGACTCTGAGAGAGAAGCAGTTGTATGCTAAACTGTCTAAGTGTGAGTTCTGGCTTTATCAGGTAGCTTTTCTTGGTCATGTGGTTTCAGCAGAGGGTATTAGAGTTGATCCGAGTAAAATTGAGGCTATCTTGAATTGGAATGCACCGAAGACTGTGACAGAGGTTAGAAGTTTTCTAGGATTGGCAGGCTATTATCGTCGGTTTGTGAAGGATTTTTCTATAATAGCTACACCACTCACCGGATTACTTCGAAAAGAAGTTAAATTTGTGTGGATAGATTAGTGTCAGGCGAGTTTTGAACAACTGAGGGAGATGTTGACTCAAGCTCCTGTCCTTACCCTGGCTGTGGAAGGTAAACCATATGTGATATATAGTGATGCTTCACACAATGGTTTAGGTTGTGTTTTGATGCAGGAAGGTAGAGTCATTGCTTATGCCTCTTGACAGTTGAAACCGCATGAGCTGAATTATCCAACGCATGATTTGGAATTAGCAGCAATAGTCTTTTCTTTAAAGATTTGGTGGCATTATTTGTATGGGGAAAAGTGTTTCATTTATACAGATCACAAGAGTTTGAAATACCTGGGTGTTCAGAGAGAGCTGAATCTTCGGCAGAGATGGTGGTTAGAGTTGATTAAAGACTACGACTGTTTGATTGATTATCATCCTGGTAAGGCAAATGTTATTGCTGATGCCTTGAGTTGGAAATCTTTGGCAAGTTTAAATGCTTATTCGCTCTCATTGCTTGTTGAGTCTTCTGATGATGGTGCTTTGATGGCTCAGTTGCAGTTGAGGCCAGTCTTGTTGGATCATATTAGGGAGGCTCAATTAGCAGATGAGAGAATTTAGAAAATTGTGCTGGTTTGTCAGAAAGGGGAAAGTCAAGACTTTTATGTGAGGGATGATGGCAGTCTATGGTACAGAGATAGATTGTGTATTCCTGATGATGCAGAATTGAAAAGAATGATATTAGAGGAAGCACATCAGTCACTTTTTACTATGCACCCTGGGAGTACCAAAATGTATCAAGACTTGAAGCGACATTATTGGTGGTCAGGAATGAAGAGGGACATAGCAGAGTTTGTATCCAGATGTCTTGTAACACCCCCATACCCCATATACGCACACTGCATACACCCACACAACACGCGATATACGTATACCGGATAAAGGGGTGCCACGGTTCATTTTAAACAAACCAAACTTTAATCTTTAACATATAAGCATCATAAGTCAGTCCGAATAAACTTAAAACATTTAACCTATATTATAAATAGTAATAGAGAAAATATTTCTATGTTAAAATACATATATATATATATATAACATTAGTACCCAAAAGCTTATCTAAAACAATCTGTTCAAAATATTTCTTAATTAAGCAGCGGAAAATACGTATGTTTACATCAAAATCAATAAGTACAAAAATATGAAGTTTATACATGATGGCAGTTCCTCTCTGATCTTGATGTCCACAACTCAACACTGCTCTCACAAACTCAAGCCAACACTCGATTTGGTCTAGATGAGCTCTCTGGCACAACCGGATCTACCCTGTCACCTGTACGATGAACCACAATTGCGCTAAGCATAAAGCTTAGTGGTACAAACTTTGATTCAATAAAGATCAATGCGATACTCATGCACAATATATATATGAATATATCAACTCATAGCATTATATCTCAACATATTAATCACTTGCATCACATTTCATAATTCACATTAAAGCAAGGACAAGCATGGGCCCAAAAAGGATCTAATATGCTATTCAAAGTTCAGAGTTACTACTTTGGTCCATAATCAGATTCATCAAGCCCGTAGTTGATATATGTATATCCATGGATAATGTAACAAACCCAGTCTCTTGGACCTCAACCCGGCTAGACCCTAGGGCCCCAGTATCTTGGTCCTCAACCCGGCTAGACTGTTACTATTTTTGAGGCTTACGACCCAATCTTTTCACCTCAAAAACATCATATTTCACATTTTTCAGCTGGGCATGGCTTACGACCCGATCTTTTCACCTATCCATCAGTTCATAGGATGCCGCTAAATCCAAAACTCTAAAAATTGAATAACATACTAGGCACACAATTAATTCATTTATCTCATTATCAATCTCTTTCACAATTCATTTCTCATTTCATTTCTCATAATCAAACTAGGCTCATTGCCCTAATATATCATCTTTTCTCAATTTTTATCATTCTTCTATTTCATCTCAATATCAATTGGTTACATTATGTTTTCACATCTCATATCACCTATTTCCACATTTCTTTTCATATACAATACTTTACTCAATTGCATTGATACATCAATAAAATTCACATTATGCATATCACAACATATAACTCATTCATCAACAATGTATCAAGTAACTTAACACATTTTTAACTAAATGTGTTAAGTCCCAATGTCATATAAATGTATACAATCATTCAAAGTTTGTACTTACCTCTAAGAGCAACAACACCACTCTAACAACTCCTCTTCCAAGATAACTCTCAACACTTGAATAAAGGTAGCTCAACTCTCTTTAAAACGTAATCCAAAGGTGATCATACACACTCACTTAGAGATACACAAGAAGAAAAATAAGAAAGATAACTATCTAGGGCAAACTCTACACTTGACACGCTCAACAACACAGGCGTGTCCCTGACCGTGCCCTAAACTCACAACACAGAAGCTTTGACACGCTCAGTGACATGGGCGTGTCACTGGCCTTGTCAATGCTCCAACAACACAGTAGTTATGACACGCTCAGTGACATGGGTGTGTCACTAGCCGTGTCAATGCTACTACAACACAGAAGTTGTGACACGCTCAGTGACATGGGCGTGTCACTGCTCGTGTCACCAACCCAGAAAACATAACCAATGACATGCCCAAAGATATGGCCGTGCTCCTGGGCATGTCAGGCCAAAAACCTTGAAATCGACACCAATAAAGCCACAACCAACAATCATCTTCCAATAGCCATATCAACAACACATAACTCAACCAAAACCATCAACAACTCAAAAATACTTGAGTAAACCTTAAAACAACTCAATTACAAACACCAAACACAAACACCACCATATTCACAACTCAAAAATCACACAATCCACACACTTGCCTTTTTTACCAAACTCATCCCTTTTCTCTCTTCAATCCAACCCCAAATTTAAAGTTAACAAAACAACACAACCCTCAAATATACCAAAACAACCATCCAACAAACCCAAGAACACAAACTCAAGAGAAAACCAAGAAACAAGTTGGAAACTTACCAAAAGTGAAGAAAATCCTTAAAACACCAAATTGATCTCTTGAAAACCTTCAATCTTTTGAGCTTGAAAGCAACAAAACCTCTTTTCCTTTGGTTGCTAAGGGTGGCCGGCCAAAGAGAAGAAAAGAAGAAGATGAAGATGAACGAAGCAAAAGAAAGAAAGGAATAACGAAAGAAAGAAAGAAAGAAAGTCAACCACTACAACTACTCTCTCCTCAAAACACTCTCAACCAAGCAATAAAACAATATAATATTAAATCTACTACATCATCTTCCACTAACATTAAACAAATCCATTTAATTAATCAAAATATCTCTTTTGACTTATAAGACCCATTGACTTGTATATATATTGTTTTTATCTCCATATACATAACATATACACTTTAAATTATTTAATCCAATACAACAATTAACACTCTAAAATTTTAGGGCATAGTTTGAGATATTACGATTCTCCCTCTCTAAAAAGAAATTTCATCCTTAAAATTACCTGATCTCAAGTCTGGAATAATTGAGGATACTGATCTCGCATCGCTTGCTCACTCTCCCAAGTTGCCTCTGTAATATCCCAAGGTACACCCTAAAAGTTTTGGAATAATTATTGTGGTATTTGGATTTAAGGAGTATGTTTAATGGAAGGAGAAAAGAAGTGAAGGTATATATAACATATATAAGTTAAACTAATGGAAGTCAAAAGAAGATAAATGAATTAATTTAATACCCGATTTTGGTGTACATTGGAATGGTAGTTGTGAGAAGATATGTTGGTAAAATATGTAAGGAAAATATTATAAGAAATAGGTGTATATGAGGGATGATATATATTTATGTGGTATTTGAAAAATATGGAAAATATAAAGGAAATATAAAAGAGAGATATACATATACCAACATATATATTACATATACATAATGTATAAAGTGGTGTAGGAAAAGTAAGTTTATATAATTAATTAATTAATAATAATAATAATAATAATAAAAGAAAAAGAAGAAAGAAAAGTCAAAGGGAGAAAAGTGTGTGGTGACGGTTTTTAGAAATAATTTATTATATTATATTATATTATTATATATATATATGATAAACATGAAAAGAAGAAGGAAAAAGATATTTTTCTTCTTCTTCTTCTTCTTACACGAGAGAGAGAGAGAGAGAGACAGAGATGTGATTTTACTTATATACACATCAAATCCATAGGGATTTTGAGAGAATTGAAGATGGATGTTGAAGATTTGGCATAATATTCAAGTAAGTTTTCTTTTGATTTCTCTTGTTCTATTTGGAATTTTGTTTGAGTTTGATGGAGTGTTGTTGATGGTTGGAGTGTGTTTGTGTATGGTGTGTGTAAAAGTGTTGAAATGGAACTAAAGATAAGAAGTTAGGTTGGTGTTGGTGATGGAAGAGTAAGAGTTGTGTTTAGTAAAATTTTTCTGTTTTACAATTAGTAAATGCTGTGACTTGTATGATTTTTAATTAAATATAGAAAAATGTTCTTGAAGTGAATTTTTGATATGTTGTGCCTCTATGAGTCTAGAAGGACTTAAAAATATGTTGATTTGATTTTGGAATGGTTATGATTTTGGACAGATTATTTTTATTAGACCTGTTCCAGCAGGTACCTTAACTGAGACAGCTATCTTTCGGGATTTTTAATAAAATTTAGAAAAATAATATCCAATTGAATTTTGGATATGTTGTTTCTTAGTGAGTCTAGTATTTGAGAAAAATAATTTGGAACCACGTTGATTGAATTTAATTCACGGAATTCACAAAGTTCAGAACTGCTGCCAGGATACAGGGCAATTGGAGCAGTCTGGTTGGGTGAACTATTTGACCAAGATTTTGTGTTCAGTTTGATCTGAAATTTTAAAGGAATGATTTTAAGATGTAAAAATAAATTCTGTAAAAATTTTAGAGTTTTTAGTCAAGTAGATTATTTTATACAATGTTTCAAAATAAGGATTAAGTTGAGTCCAAAACCAGAATTTACTATTCATATGGTCATTTTGCTAATATTCCTTTTGGATTAGGTTGTGAAGAGGTGGAATTGCCCTAATCTAAGTGTTGAGGATTCTTGGAAGAGTAAGTGTATAGATTAGTGTGAGTTGGTTTTAAGGTAAGTACAAACTACATTATTGCATAAATGCATATGACTTTGAGACTTGATACACATTTGGTTGTAAATGTGTTAGGAAATGTAATGCATTGTTGATGTATATTAATATTATGAAATGTAATGCATTGTTGATGTATATTAATAATGTTATGTTTTGTATAATATGAATGTTGTGATGAGTATGTAAAATGTGTGTTAATGCCATTGATTATATACATTTGAATTGATTAAGGTGATTTGAGATATAAATGAGATGGTTGAAGCATAATTGCTTATATGATGATGAAATAAAAAAAAATGGAATATGAAATGTGAAAGATATGATGATGAAATGAAATGTTAAGGATATGATGTTATAATGAATTGCTTTTATTGTGATTTGAGATCATATGAGATATGAGGCCATGGTTGTTGGCTATGATAATGCAAATGAAATATATAATTGAGGCATGGTTGCCTAATTAATTATGAGAAATGAAATGAAAAGAGATTGATAAAGAGATAAATGAAATGATTGTGTGCCTAATGTGTTAATTCAATTTTCAGAGTTCTGTTTTTGGCGGCATGCCTATGAATCACTGGATAGGTGAAATGACCAGGTCGTAAGCCGATTCTAGTTGGAAAATGTGAAATGTGATGTTTTTGGGGTGAAATGACCGGGTCGTAAACCTCAAAAACAAATTATTAAAACTAGATTGAGTGAAATGACTGGGTCATAAGCTCAAATCTAGTTGAATATCCAAGGATAAATGTATTGATGATTATGATTATAGACCAAAACAGTAACTCTGAACTTTGAATAGCATATTAGTGTCTTTTGGGCCCATGCTTGTCTTTGTTTTAATGTGATTCATGAAATGTGAAATGAATGAATAATGAGATCAATGATTATTTTTGTTTAAATATGAATTATGGAATAAGATGTAATGTTATGAGATATATGATGATAATTATGAAATGAGATGATTACAATGTATAAGTAAATTATTGAAGGTGAACGTGGATTGAAAAACTATGTTGAATGATGAGATCTGAAGGTACTACATGAAAATACAATGTGATGTATAATATGGATGTGGTTGTGACATTGTGAGTATTATTTTATGAATGTTTTAATAAGTCATGGAATTGTGGGTTGTATTAATGAAATACGTACATATGTATATAATTATGAGATTTGTAGAAATATATATAAGGTGTAATTGAAATGGGAAAATATGATAAGAAAATAATAATATAGGAAGTTAACATATAAGTATGATTGTCTGTTATGTATGTTTATAATATTTATTTGTACTACTAAGCTTTCGGGCTTAGCGCGGTTGTATAAATCGCGCAGGTGAGTAGATGGTTGATTTGAAAGTCAAACTGTTATGCCACGAGAAGGGTAAGAGTATTTCGAGACCAACTAGAAGGTGATGCATATATGTATAATTTAGTTATGTTGTATCTCTGACAAGAATGTATTCATATGTATAAATGAAATTTTGGTAAAGACAAGATTATCATATATATGTAAGATTATTGAAAGTATAATGATTTTGTAAATGTTCTATATTTAAATTAATGTAATACTGTTTGAACTCAGATATAGGTTTTTAAACTATAACAAAAAGTGACATTCTTATACCTTATATACGTATTGTATGTATACTCGGTATATGTATAGTACTTATATAGAGTATGGGAGTGTATTGGTACTGATTGCATTCGCATTGGTTTGTGTAAAAATGTTTTCAAAAATTAGAAAAACCAGTTTTGTCGACACTTGGGATCCAATTTCTAGGCGAACCTCTGGCAAAAGTTTTGTAAAACCGAAACTAAAATTCGAATTAAGTAAAATTGGTAGCAACATTAGGATAGTGTGGCGCCTCTACTCGGCTTACACATGTAGGCTGGGAAGGGGTGTTACAGCCTCTTCCTTTGCATGATTTTTTCAAAGAACCTTCACAAGTGGCACTTTCTTATTTCTCAACTCTTTCGCTTCATGTGCCAAAATAGCAACTGGTTCTTTTCGAAAGTCAAATCTGGACTCACCTCAATGGATTCCACTAATAAAACATGAGATGGGTCTGACCTGTACCTTCATAGCATAGATACATGGAAGACATTGTGAATTTTATCCAACTCAAGAGGCAAAGCTAGTCGATAAGCCACTGGTCCAACTCTCTCTAGTACCTCGTAAGGTCCAATGAAACGAGGACTTAACTTCCCTTTGTGGCCAAATCTCAAAATTCTCTTCCAAGGAGACACTTTTAAAAATACTTTATTTCCAACATCAAACTCTATATCTCTCCTCTTCAAATTTGAATAGGACTTCTGCCGATCTGAGGCTACTTTCAACTAATCCCAAATTATTTTCACTTTCTCTTCTGTCTCATTAATCAAATCGGGACCAACCAATTTGCCTTCTCCAACTTCATCCCAACATAGAGGCGTCCTGCATCTTCTACCATACAATGCCTCATAAGGTGCCATTCTAATACTAGATTGATGACTGTTGTTGTAAGCAAATTCCATCAATGGCAAGAATTTGTCCCAACTTCCAGAGAAATCAATGACATAGCTTCTCAACATGTCCTCTAAAATCTATATCACTCTCTAACTGACCATCTGTCTATAGATGAAAAGCAGTGCTAAAGTGCAATCGAGAACCCAAAGCAGCATGCAAACTCTTCCAAAACCTTGAAGTATACCGAGGATCTCAATCAGACACTAAAGAAATTGGGACTCCATGCAATCTCACTATCTCACTGATATACAGCTCAGCCAACTTCTCAAGAGAATAGTCCATCCGAACTGGAAGGAAACGAGTTGCCTTCGTCAACCGATCAACAATCACCCAAATTGCATCATGCTTCTTCTGAGTCAATGGCAAACCAATCACAAAATCCGTTGTTACACGCTCCCACTTCCATTCAGGCACTAATAAAGGTTGAAGCAACCTTGTTGGAACTTGGTGCTCGGCCTTCACTCTCTGACAAGTGAGACACTTGGATACAAACTCCACTATATCCCTCTTCATACCTGACCACCAATAATGTTGCTTTGAATCATGATACATCTTGGTACTTCCAGGGTGCATAGCAAAAGCCGACTGATGTGCTTCTTCCAAAATAATCTTTCTCAATCTTGCATCATCAGGAACACACAATCTATCTTTAAACCAAAGGCTACCAACATCTCTCATAAGAAAATCTCATCTCTCTCCTTTTTGGCATTCTGACACAACTTTCTAAATTTTCTCCTCAACCAATTGAGCCTCTTTAATCTGATCCAACAACATCGGTCTCAACTGCAACTGAGCCAACAACGCACCATCATCACATGATTCAAAACTAGCATGCAACGCTCTCAACTCAACAAGAAACGAGAGCGAATAAGTAGTCAAACCTGCCAAAGACTTCCGACTAAAGGCATCAGCAACAACATTTGCCTTACCAGGATGATAATCAATCAAACAGTCGTAGTCTTTGAGCAACTCCAACCACCGTCTCTGCCGAAGATTAAGCTCTCTCTGAACACCCAAGTATTTCAAACTCTTATGATCCGTATAGATAAAACACTTCTCCCCATACAAGTAGTGTCGCCAAATCTTCAAAGCAAAAACTATAGCTGCTAACTCCAAATCATGCATCGGGTAATTCAACTCATGCGGCTTCAACTGCCGAGAAGCATAAGCTATGACTCTACCCTCTTGTATCAAAACACATCCTAAACAAATATGTGAAGCATCACTGTAAATCACATATGGTTTATCTTCCACAGGCAAGGTAAGAACAGGAGCTTGAGTCAACATCTCCTTCAACTGCTCAAAGTTTGCTTGACACTGATCTGTCCATGCAAATCCAACTCCCTTCCGAAGTAATCTGGTGAGTGGAGTAGCTATCAAAGAAAAACCCTTCACAAACCGTCGATAATAGCCTGCCAAACCCAAAAAACTTCTAGCTTCAGTCACAGACTTCGGTGGACTCCAATTCAAAATGGTTTCAACTTTACTCGGATCAACTCTTATACCATCTGCTGAAACCAGATGACAAAAAAAAAATCACTTGATCAAGCCAAAACTCACATTTCGACAGCTTAGCATATAATTGCTTCTCTCTCAAGGTCTACAACACAATCCACAAATGCTTTTCATGCTCCTCCTTATTATGCGAATACACCAAAATATCATCAATAAAGACCACCACAAACTGATCTAGATAGGGTCTAAACACCCTGTTCATCAAATCCATAAAAGCTGCAGGTGCATTCGTCAATCCAAAAGGCATTATCAAAAACTCATAATGCCCATACCTTGTGCGGAAAGCTGTCTTAGGAACATCTTCCTCTCTGATTCTCAACTGATGGTACCCTGATCTCAAATCAATCTTGGAGAAAACTACCGCTCCCTTCAAATGATCAAAGAGATCATCTATTCTAGGCAAAGGATATTTATTCTTGATGGTCACCTTATTCAACTGCCTATAATCGATGCACAATCTCAAAGTACCATCCTTCTTCTTTACAAACAAAATAGGAGCTCCCCACGGAGAAACACTAGGGCGAACAAACCCTTTATCCAACAACTCCTGCAACTGCACCTTCAACTCTCTCAACTCAGCAGGTGCCATTAGATAGGGAGTAATAGAGATGGGAGTGGTACCAGGCAACAAATTGATACCAAACTCAACCTCTCTCTCAGGGGGTATCCCTAGAAACTCCTCAGGAAACACATTTGGGAATTCAACAACTGTGGGTATACTATCAATCTGGGAACCCACCACTCTGGTATCTACAACATGAGCAAGATAAGCATCACACCCTTGAATCATCCTCCTAGCTGCAACAGCTGAAACAAACATGGATGCAAGTTGTCTCTGCTCACTAGATACCATCACATCTCTACCATCACCGGTTCTTAGGGTAACACACTTCTTCTGACAATCTACTACAGCTCCATGCTTAGACAACCAATCCATGCCTAAGATCAAATCATACTCCTTAAAAGGCATTTCAATCAAATCACTAAGAAACTTCTCACCTTGCACCACAACTGAACTATCACGATGCACCTTACTCACCACAACACTATGCCGTAAAGGATTTGTCACCAAGACACCAAATCCTAGGGACTCAGAATGCAATTCAGACACAAGCAAGATAGATGCACTTATATATGAATGAGTAGATCCTGGATCAATCAAAGCAAGAACTGAAATACCAAATAAAGAGAATGTACCCCCAATGGCGGCTGAAGCATCCGGCTGCCTTTGCATCACATACACTCACTGAGATGGCCCAGCCTCATCTGGCCTACTACCTCCAGATGTAGAACCTCCTCTCTGACTGAACCCAGGTCTACCACCTCTACTGAAATCTCTACCACTTCGACCTCCTCTCACACTAGGTTGAGAAACTGCAGAATCTGCCTGCCTATCCTCCTGTAGCTCAGGACAATCTCTGATGAAATTGTCAGGCGACCCGCATCTAAAACACAGCTGGTCCACCAATTTCCAACAAACACCCCCATGTATCCTACTGCAATGGACACATATAGGTGGAGTAGACCTCTGAGCCACTGGGGTCGGTGCACTAGCCACAGAAACTGTAGGTCTCAATCTTTGCCTCTGATGTGGTACTGACCTAACAGGATGCCTCTGGCCCCTACTGAACTTCTGAAAATGACCTCCTCAGGCTCTCTTTGTAGATGAAGACCCTGCCTCAAACTAGGGTCTCCTAACTCTGATCTCTTCCTCAGTAGCAGCTGCTGCAATAGCCTGTGCTCTCTCAACACTTCGAGCCGCTGCAACAAGCTGGGAAAGATCCTGATACCGGGAACCAGCAACAATACACATAATAGAGGGCCTCAACCCCTCCTCAAATCTCCTGCACCGATCAATCTCATATGAAATAATTCCACCTGCATAATGACTCCATTGGATAAACTCTATCTCATACTCTATCACCGTCCGGTTATCCTGCCTCAGATTTAGAAACTCCATCTTCTTAGCATCTTTATACTCCCTCGGAGTATACTTCTGTTCAAACTCCCACAGAAAATCACCATAAGACAAAGTCGGTGGATCATCCATGGCATGGGGAACCGTCTTCCACCAATCATACGCATCTCTCTGCAGAAGAGATCTAGCATAATCAAACTTCTCTTTAGGAGTGGCTTGCAACTGGATAAATACCCTCTGAACTCTATCCAACCACTGCTCAGCTACAGCAGGATCTGTAGTACCAAAGAAGTCCTCAACTCCGAATTTCCTTAATTTATCATACTACCTCACCGGTACTTACGACTGTGGTGCCGATGGCGGCTGCTGCACTGGTGCCTACCACAATAAATCTACCATATGCCGTAACCAAATCGGCAGAATCTCATCAGCAGCGGGTCTCTCTGGCATAAGAGCAGGTGCCTCACCAGTTAACTCAACCCTAGCTCCATCTATACCCTCAACAGGAGCTACACTCTCAGCACTACCTTCTACAAACTAACGTGACTGAGATGCCATCACTACCTATATCTGCAAACACAGCAGAAAATACATCATCACATATCAGAAACTGCCAGTGCCAATGCATGTATCTTATTTAAAAACAATATTTTAAAATCAAAATTTTATTTTTCATACAATTCACCTAGGTTGAGAACCTTAAACCTAGGCTCTGATACCAAAAGAGTTGTAACACCCCCGTACCCCATATACGCACACCGCATACACACACACAACACGCGATATACGTTTACCGGATAAAGGGTGCCACGATTCATTTTAAACAAACCAAACTTTAATCTTTAACATATAAGCATCATAAGTCAGTCCGAATAAACTTAAAACATTTAACCTATATTATAAATAATAATAGAAAAAATATTTCTTCGTTAAAATACATATATATATAACATTAGTACCCAAAAGCTTATCTAAAACAGTCTGTTCAAAATATTTGTTAATTAAGCAGTGAAAAATAAGTATGTTTACATCAAAATCAATAAGTACAAAAATATGAAGTTTATACATGCTGGCAGTTCGTCTCTGATCTTGATATCCACAACTCAACACTGCTCTCACGAACTCAAGCCTAGACTCGACTTGGTCTAGATGAGCTCTCTGGCACAACCGAATCTACCCTGTCACCTGCGCGATGAACCACAATCACGCTAAGCAGAAAGCTTAGTGGTACAAACTTTGATTCAATAAAGATCAATGTGATGCTCATGCACAAAATATATATGAATATATCAACTCATAGCATTATATCTCAACATTTTAATCACTTGTATCACATTTCATAATTCAGATTAAAGCAAGGACAAGCATGGGCCCAAAAAGGATCTAATATGCTATTCAAAGTTCAGAGTTACTGCTTTAGTCCATAATCACATTCATCAAGCCCGTAGGCGATATATATATATATATATATCCATGGATAATATAACAGACCCAGTCTCTTGGACCTCAACCCGGCTATACCCTAGGGCCCCAGTATCTTGGTCCTCAACCCGGCTAGACTGTTACTGTTTTTGAGGCTTACGACCTGGTCTTTTCACCTTAAAAACATCATATTTCACATTTTTCAGCTGGGCTCGGCTTACGGCCCGGTCTTTTCACCTGCCCAGTGATTCATAGGCATGCCGCCAAACCCATAAATTTGACAATTGAATAACATACTAGGCACACAATTAATTCATTTATCTCATTATCAATCTCTTTCACAATTCATTTCTCATAATCAAACTAGGCTCATTGCCCTAATATATCATCTTTTCTCAATTTTTCTCATTCTTCTATTTCATCTCAATATCGATTGGTTACATTATGTTTTCACATCTCATATCACCTATTTCCACATTTCTTTTCATATACAATACTTTACTCAATTGCATTGATACATCAATAAAATTCACATTATGCATATCACAACATATAACTCATTCATCAACAATGTATCAAGTAACTTAACACATTTTTAACTAAATGTGTTAAGTCCCAATGTCATATAAATGTATACAAGCATTCAAAGTTTGTACTTACCTCTAAGAGCAACAACACCACTCTAACAACTCCTCTTCCAAGATAACTCTCAACACTTGAATAAAGGTAGCTCAACTCTCTTCAAAACCTAATCCAAAGGCAATCATACACACTCACTTAGAGATAAACAAGAAGAAAATAAGAAAGAGAACTATCTAGGGCAAACTCTACACTTGACACGCTCAACAACACGGGCGTGTCTCTGACCGTGCCCTAAACTCACAACACAGAAACTTTGACACTCTCAGTGACATGGGCATGTCACTGGCTGTGTCAATCCTCCAACAACACAGTAGCTATGACACACTCAGTGACATAGGCATGTCACTGGCCGTGTCAATGCTACTACAACACAGAAGTTATGACACGCTCAGTGACATGGGCATGTCACTGGCCGTGTCAATGCTACTACAACACAGAAGTTATGACACGCTCAGTGACATGGGCATGTCACTGATCGTGTCACCAACCCAGAAAATAGAACCAATGACACGCCCAAAGACATGGCCGTGCTCCTGGGCGTGTCAGGCCAAAAACCTTGAAATTGACACCAACAAAGCCACAACCAACAATCATCTTCCAATAGCCATATCAACAACACATAACTCAACCAAAACGATCAACAACTCAAAAATACTTGAGTAAACCTTAAAACAACTCAATTACAAACATCAAACACAAACACCACCATATTCACAACTCAAAAATCACACAATCCACACACTTGCCTCTTTCACCAAACTCATCCCTTTTCTCTCTTCAATCCAACCCCAAAATTAAAGTTAACAAAACAACACAACCCTTAAATATACCAAAACAACCATCCAACAAACCCAAGAACATAAACTCAAGAGAAAACCAAGAAACAAGTTGGAAACTTACCAAAAGTGAAGAAAATCCTTAAAACTCCAACTTGTTCTCTTGTAAACCTTCAATCTTTTGAGCTTGGAAGCAACAAAACCTCTTTTCTTTTGGTTGCTAAGGGTGGCCGGCCAAAGAGAAGAAAAGAAGAAGATGAAGATGAACGAAGCAAAAGAAAGAAAGGAATAACGAAAGAAAGAAAGAAAGAAAGTCAACCACTACAACTACTCTCTCCTCAAAACACTCTCAACCAAGCAATAAAACAATATAATATTAAATCTACTACATCATCTTCCACTAATATTAAACATATCCATTTAATTAATCAAAATATCTCTTTTGACTTATAAGACCCATTGACTTGTATATATATTGTTTTTATCTCCATATACATAACATATACACTTTAAATTATTTAATCCAATACAACAATTAACACTCCAAAATTTTAGGGTATAGTTTGGGATATTACATGTCTCGCTTGCCAGAAAGTGAAGGTTGAGCACCAAGTTCCTTCAGGGTTGCTCAACCTTTATCAGTGCCAGATTAGAAATGGGAGCGAGTGACAATGGATTTTGTGACAGGACTACCTTTGACTCAGAAGAAGCATGTTGCAATCTGGGTGATAGTTGATAGGATGATGAAGACAACTCATTTTCTTCTAGTTTGGATGGATTATTCTCTTGAGAGGTTGGTTGAGCTGTATATCAATGAGATAGTCAGGTTGCATGGAGTCCTAGTTTCTTTAGTGTTGGATCGAGATCCCCGCTTTACTTTGAGGTTTTGGAAGAGATTGCATAATGCTCTGGGTTCTCGATTGCATTTTAGTACTGCTTTTCATCCTCAGATAGATGGACAGTCAGAAAGAGTGATGCAGATTTTGGAGGATATGTTGAGGAGCTGTATCATTTATTTTACTGGGAATTGGGATAGATTTTTGCCATTAATTGAATTTGCTTATAACAATAGTCATTAGTTGAGTATTGGGATGACTCCTTGTGAGGCTTTATATGGCAGGAGATGCAGGACACCTTTGTGTTAGGATGAAGTTGGAGAAGGTAAATTTGTTGGTCCCAATTTGATTAAGGAAACAGAGGAAAAAGTGAAGGTGATTGGGGGTCGTTTGAAAGCAGCTTCAAACCGATAGAAATCTTATTCAGATTTAAAGAGAAGAGACATAGAGCTCAGTGTGGGAGATAAAGTATTTCTGAAGGTGTCTCCATGGAAGAAGATTTTGAGATTTGGCCGCAAAGGGAAGTTGAGTCCTCGTTTCATAGGTCCAGTGGCTTATAGACTAGCTTTTCCGCCTGAGTTGGATCGAATACATAATGTTTTCCATGTCTCGATGCTTCGGAGATACAGGTCTGACCCATCTCATATCTTGTCAGTGGAGTCCATTGAGGTGAGTCTAGATCTAACTTACGAGGAAGAACCGGTGGCAATTTTGGCATGAGAGATTAAAGAATTGAGGAATAAGAGGGTGCCACTTGTGAAAGTCCTTTGGAGGAATCATGCCACTGAGGAGGCGACATGGGAAAGTGAGCAGGCGATGCAGAGTCTGTTTCCTCATTTGTTCCTGACTTGAGGACAGGTAATTTCGAGGATGAAATTTGTTTTAGGGGGAGAGAATACTGGTAGAAATGGTACTGGATTGTGCTCGCTGGCTCTCTTAAGGGAGAGGTCAGGTGTTCGATCTAGGGAGGCGACTCCTTTAGGAGCCAAATAAACAAATCCTGCTGGAGGGTCGGCGAGGGCAGTCCAGTACTGTGGCGGCCTGCCGGGTTGAGGGCTGGGACTATGGTCCACCTACGGGAGAAAAGGCCCGATAGATCAGCTGTCGTAAGATAGTGCCTATCTGAAGTGCAGCAGTTCTTGCTCAAATAGAAATGATTCTCAAGTTTAGTATGGTAACTAGGGTTGTCATGTTATAGATATGTTAATACTAAAAATCGAGGCCTAAGGTACAATGACATTGATTTGACAAAGTCAACATTTGATTTTTTTTAAAAAAAAAAACTATTTTCTTGTTATAAAAAACCTTTAAGTTAAAGGAAATATGTTGAACAGTCGAACCTCGAAGGACACATTGGGTAAAGTAAAGAATTATTTGTAAGGTTGTGAAGAAGCTACCAATTGACATGCTGAATCATAGTTTGAAATGAATATATCTCCGCTGCTTGGTCCTCACCATTCATATTTTTGATATCTCAAAGATAAAAACCATAAATGCAAAACCTTCTGTCATTCCAATGCAAGACCTAAGTGAGCATCTGGAAGGAGCCAATAAGAACACTTCTGCTGATCACCTCAGTCTGTGAGTCGATGGAACCACTGTAAGTATTATTCATGCATATCATGCATACATGAGCATATCACATTGCATTTTCTTGTATTGTATTGTCTATTCTTTGTCAAAGTGAATAGTAAACACCTTGTGAAGTAAAGAATCAAAAGAAGATATGAAATCAGGGGGCATGGAAGGCCCATTGCTTGAGGAAGCTCTAGTCATTTTGCAAAAGAAAGAAGACATGCATGCTTGTGCGAAGAACTAGATAACACAAACATCAATCAAAGCCTGCATGAGAAAAATCATTGGGGGCAAGGAGAAGATATAAGGGGCCAGCTAAAAAATGACTGAATTTTTTGAAAAAAGTGCAAAAGAATGGAACACTAAAACTATCAAAAGAATGAAGATGCAAAACTCAAAATATTATTGTGAGCGGGGATTTTTGCCCCCACTCCTAGTAGAATAGTTCTTGCAACTTCGGCACTGTTTAGCCTCGGGGCCTTAGAGAACACGGACCTAAGTCTGGATAAAATGGTGGATGACTCGATTCCTAAGGAATCCCCAACTCCCTAATGGGTTCGAAAAGTTGGGTACGTGTGGGGAAGGTGAGAAATGGGCCAGCACCCCCACAACGCCCGGTTAATTGGAACCGACCTCCTTTAAAAGTCTTAATATTATAAAATTTTTAAGTATAACAACATTATCCATATTACACACAATAATTAAAAGAAAACATCATTATATTAAAATCAAAGCAATGTCTAAACAAAGCAAATAAATGGACACCCATCCAAGGATGGAAACATGTCCTTACATCTCATGCCTAAATAGGACACCCACCGAAAGGTAGAAATATGTCCTTTACATTGGTTCTAAAATAGAAAAGCAATTTAAATTACATGATACTTAACTAATGAGGTACCCACAAAGTAGAAACATACCTCTTACAACATTTGGAAATCTAAATAAATTGATAAAAGTAAATAACCATTCATAATAAATAAATCATTCATCAAAGGTATTAAGCATCAATAGAAAGTAAACATCCATCCACGATAAATTAAATAAACCAAATATTGAACTTAAATAAATTACAACATATAAAATAAATCAAAAGCATAATCAAATATAGAATTGAATAAGGCAAATAAAAATCTAAATTATAGCTATTGTTTCCATTTAGGGTTCTTTATTCCATGTGTTTAGGGTTTTGGAATTTATGGAATTAGGATACTGTGACTTTAAGAGAATTAAAATAGATTAATGTTTTAGGTTTTAAAATGTTGATAAAGTTCTTTGATTAACCAAATTAGTGTTTGAATGGTGAAATCATGAAACTAGGGCTTGAACACTTTAAAACATTAAGTTTTGTGATTTACGGTTAATGAATTGTTATTTTGAGCTTACTGTGTAAAATTATAATATTCATGTTTACATGGTTTTTAAAGTTTTAAAGGATTTGGGTTTAGAAAAATTAAGGTTTAGGTTAGCTAGTTTAACGTTTATTGTTTAGTTTTAAAGTTGAATTATGGTTTTAGAAATTTTGAATTAGGGTTTCGGTGAATGCATGAAGCTTTTAGGGTTTGAAAATTAATTTGATAATTTTATGAAGTTTTATGAAAATAAACAAACAATTTAAAGTTTATAAAAGCAAAAAAGAAGTTTGTTAAGGTTTTTAGAAAGAAACAAAATTTAATTTAGGGTTTTGATAATTTGGAAAGCAAATTAGGGTTTTGGGGTTTTGAAGGAACAAAACTAATAACTTTAAACCTTTTAGAAAACAACGCAACGAATTAAGATTTTTAAACCTTAGAAAAAGTGAATTGAGGTTCTAAAGTTTTTGAATTAAAAGAAAGAATGAGATGATTTAGCTACTATGAAAAATTGAATTTAAACAATTGATGCATACCTTCTGTTGTTGGTTCCACCGAAATTTCTTCTTAGATGAACAAAATCAAAGACAAGCTTTTTTGCCTTTGAAATGCTTGAATTATTTTTCTGCTCTCTCAAAAAATCCGCTTGATTCAAGGTTTTCCTTCACAGTTTCGGATCCAATTTTCCTCCAAGTTTCTGTCCGATTTCTTCCCTTATTTCTGATTGATTTTTGTGTTGTTTTTGGTCTTATTTATAGAAGTTTTATATGACTAATTCTAGTTATTCATGGCATTCATTATTCATTAAGAAAAGAAAACCGAAACCTAATTGCATTAGGTTTTGGAAAATTTACGTCGGAAAAATTTCGCTGGCAAAAAAAAAACTGCTGCAGAAAAAATGCACTGGCAAAAAAGCTACAGCATCTGGCTACGACAGCGGGAGCGTGAACTGGCCTAAGAACGGGAGAAGGCCATTTCGCCCGTAGGAAATTTCTGTGGACAAAATGGCCCACGGCCATGCCCCGCGCGCTGCTTTTTCGTTGACGATTTTTTCGTCGCCGAGTTTTTCGTCACCGATTTTTTATTTTAATTTTAATTTTAATTTTAATTTGTTTATTTTTATTTTTTATTAATAAAAATTAGATACTAAAGCAAAAATTATTTAATTAAGATAACAAAAATTATTTTGGACCAATTTGGACAACACAAAAATTATTTTGGACTAATTAAAATATATTGAACCGGACCGGGTAAAAAATTAAGGGTCTACAGTTTGCCCCCTTCTTGAATGATTAGAGACTTTAGAGAGTGAAAAGCAACAAGACTTAATTTTTGATGAGATGGTTATTTGAATTTGTTTTGGGTACTTGGACCCGAGACTAAACTTGATTTGGGTACTTGGACCCGAGATTGAATTTGATTTGGGTACTTGGACCTGAGATTGGATTGAATTTGGGTACTTGGACCTGATATTGAATTTGATTTGGGTACTTGGACCCGATATTGGATTGAATTTGGGTACTTGGACCCAGGATTGGGTACTTGGACCCGAGATTGATTTGATTTGACCGATCTTTTATCAGTTGAGAATTTTGGCATAACTGGCTCTTCCAATTTTATGAATTGTAAGTCTTTACCCACCAAAAATAGATCTTTATCTATTGGAAATTAGGTCTTTAACCTAGGAACATGGATCTTTATCCATTTGAGATTGGGTCTTTACCCGTGAAACATGGATCTTTTATCCATTGGAAATCGGGTCTTTACCCTTGAAATATGGATCTTTATCCATTTTAAATCTGGTCTTTACCCTTGAAACAAGGATCTTTATCCTTCGGACTTTGGGTCTTTACCCTTGAAGTATGGATCTTTATCCATTGAAAATCCGGTCTTTACCCTTGAAACATGGATCTGTATCCATTGGAAATCGAGCCTTTACCCTTGAAGTATGGATCTTTATCCATTGGAAATTGGGTCTTTACCCTAGGAATATGGATCTTTATCCATTGAAAATTGGGTCTTTACCCTTGAAATATGGATCTTTATCCATTGAAAATCGGGTCTCTACCCTTGGAACATGGATCTTTATCCATTGCAAATCGGGCCTTTACCCTTGAAGTATGGATCTTTATCCATTGGAAATCGAGTCTTTACCCTTGAAATATGGATCTTTATCCATTTGAAATCGGGTCTTTACCCTTGAAACATGGATCTTTATCCATTGGAAATCGGGTCTTTTCCTTTGGAATATGGATCTTTATCCATTAGAGATCAGGTCTTTACCCTTGAAACATGGATCTTTTATCCATTGGAAATCGGGTCTTTACCCTTGGAACATGGATATTTATCCATTGGAAATTGAGTCTTTACCCTTGAAACATGGATCTTTATCCATTGAAAATCGGGTCTTTACCCTTGCTTCAACCCTTTTAGCTGGACTGACCTTTTGTCTTTTGCATTTTCATTCTAATTTTTTCTTTTGATTGATGGTGATTTTTTATTCTTTTGAGAATTCTTTTTCTTGTTCATTAATTAAACATGTACAAAAAAAAATCAGTCTTTTTAGCTAGCCTTCATATCTTCTCCTTGCCCCATGCGTGGCAAGATATTCAAAATATTTTGTTTATGCATAAACTCAAAAATTGAAAAGGAGAAGTGTTGCCCCCTGTGTATGCTCAAACCCATGATTTTTCTATGCGGGCTCTGATTGATGTTTTTGCCATCTAATTCTTTGCACAAGCACATATTTCTTCTTTTGCAAAATGACTGGAGCTTCCACAAGCAAATAGGCTTTCCATGCCCCCCTTGATTCAATATCTTCTTTTGATTCTTTAGTTCGCAAGGTATTTGCTGTTCACTTTGAAAAGGAATAGACAATACAAGACAAGAAAGTGCGATGTGATATGCTCATGTATGCATGATATGCATGAATAATACTTATAGTCATTCCATCGACTCACAGACTGAGGTGATTAGCAGAAGTGTTCTTATTGGTTCCTTTTTGACGCTCTTTCAAGTCTTGCATTGGAATGATCGAAAGCTTTGCATTTATGGCTTTTATCTTTAAGATATTGAAAACATGAGTGGTAGAGATCCCAAGTTGCAGAGTCAGAGATTCATCTATTTTGAGCTATGTTTCAGCATGTCAGTTGAAAGCTTCTTCACGACCTTGCCAATGATCATTTCCTTTCCCCAATGTGTCCTTCAAAGGTTCAACATACTTCCCTTAACTTGAAGGCTTTGTATGACAAAACATTTTTTTTATTTTTTGAATTTTTGAATTTTAGTTTTGAAATCAAATGTTGGCTTTGCCAAATTAATGTCAATGTATCTCAGGACTTGATTTTTCCAAATTAACATATCTATAACATGACAACCCTAGTTACCGTACTAAACTCAGGAATCATTTCTATTTAAGCAAGAACTGTTGCACTTGAGATAGGCACATACACGTTGCTCGGCCAAAGGTCTCATTTGAGTTTAAATATTGTCTATCTCATATGCATGCTTATCCAAACTATCTCCACTAATAGACTCGACCTACCAAGAGAGATCAACAGGTCTTTAATAGGCTTGAAATGGGGTCTATAAAGGACACGGGTTTAAATGAAGGTCATTTTGAGATTAGGGCTAGTGTGACACAAAGGACAAACACTCACACTACAAATTTCTTGTTTGAACTTTAGGCAGCTGGGAGCAATCTTGCTAGACTCCCTAATTCCTTCTATATTCTTCTTGGCATTAATCTGGATCTTAATTAGGACAGTTTTTGCCCTTGTAAAAAGTTTGTTACCCAAATTTTTTTTCTTTTCTTCTTTTCCCCTTTCTTTCATCTTTATTTTTCTTACTCTTCCCTCTTCTTTCTATTTCCTTTCTCTTCCATTTCTTTTATCATTTTGTCCTTCTTCCATGTAGGACTGTCAAGTACAGAACTTTCAAGAACTGAATGGTCTTTCTCCTTTTCTTTGATTTTGATTGAATCTTTAGTTGGGTTGGACCAATTCAAGTCAAACCGTCCAAATGGAAGCCTTTTGTTGTCTTAGGTAAAAGAGAACTCAGTTGTCTTTTTGAACCACCTTTTTAGGTTTTATCTTTCTTCTTGTTTTATCTTTTCTTTCTTTTCTCTTTTTTTCTTTTCTTTTTCTTTTCTTTTGTCTTTTTTGTTTTCTTTTCTTTTCTCTTTCTTTTAGTTTGTTTTTTTTTTAGTTTGATTTGTTTTTTTTTGTTTGGTTTTAGCTCTAAAAGAGTTGTCTTGTTTGTACTAACCTGGGCTTCCAATAATGGATGAGTGGAGTAACATAAATCTTCTTTAGCAGGGATAAATCATTTTCTACTCTGATGTTGTCTTGATATATTGGAGATATTAGAAAAACTTCAACCATCCTTATGATCTTAAAAACATCAACTACCCTTAGGGTCTTGAGAACTTCAACTATCTTTATGGTCTTGAGAACTTCAACTATCCTCATGATCTTGACTAATCATTGATTTCTTTGATCTTCTTGCCTCTTCATCTTAGTGATCATAAGACATGTCAAAAATATCACAACAGCTCAGGGTAGGTTATTGGGGTTTGTAAGCCAATGAAAAGAAAGCTAAAATTTTATGAAGGCTTAACGGGACAACTAGGGATCGATATTTAATTGGGTGGATACTAGTTGTTGGCTTGTCAAACAATGCCTAGATCATCTCTCCCTTAAATAAGCAGAGTTGCAATTTCACCTCAAAAGTTTATCTAAGCATGTTCTAAGACTGACTAGGACCTAGACAAAGGTAATTATGCAGAAGCCCTCTCTAAGTAAGCCTACACAACTCAATGCTATAGAGCAATTCCCTCACCTAGTAAAGTCATTCGAGTCATGATGCCTAGACATATTAATTCATGAATTATCAAGCTAGATTTCTCATTGGTTGAGCACCAAAATGAACAAAGACCAACAAAATTTTTTATAAAAGTAATTTATTCAAGCAACTTTAAATTTGAAAAACAAGATTGTTCCAATTTAAATTTTAAAGAAAATAAAATTGAAAAGCAACATTCAAGCTAAGGAAAGTTCATTGAGTTTAAGCTTCTTTTCCTTTCACATCTTCAATATTTCCATCTTGAAAAGAGGATAAGACAAAATCTTCTTCCAATCCTTTTCCCACCATAAAGGTTGCTGGTGGTGATACTCTTCCAAATTTAGGCAAAGGGTTGTTCTTGGTATTGGGCTTATCCGGCTCGGGTAGCTTACACTGTCAATTAAATTTTGGATCTCATGTTTTAATCGCAAGCATTTTTCTGTCTCATGTCCTTATGTTTGATGAAACTCACAAAAGGCTTTAGTATTAAATTTTGGGGGTAAAGGATTTGGCAAAGGTCGAGGGGCCAATGGCTGTAATAGTCCCTTCTTTTGTATCTTGTTGAAGACCCAAGACAAAGGCTTCCCCAGATCTGAAAACTGCCTTCTATTTGCTTGACCAGTTGTATTGATATCCAGACTGGTAATTTCCTTTCTCATTCCTTCTTATTGAAAAGCGATTTTTCTCCCTTTCCCACTCTTTAATTTGTAGACCAGCTTGGAGAAGATCTTTGAAATCCCTTATAAGGGTGTGAGACATCCTTTCACGGAGATTGGGCAGGACACCTCTCACGATCATCCTTATTTGATCAGATTCATCAGGCCTTTTCTTGAGCAAAGCAGCCTTGTTTCTCCATCTTTTCACATAGTCCACAAAATTTTCATTTGGCCTTTGTCTAATGGACTCCACTTCCATTAAGGTAACTTCCATCTCGACATTATACCCATATTGTTGGATGAAGGCTTTGTATAGCAAATCCCAACTCTTTTGTGTTCCTTCTTCCAAGGTATTGAACCAATTTTGGACAACAAGATCCAATGAGAGCATGAAGTACCTTAGGGTTTGAGCCTTAGTAGCTCGGGCAGACAGCATAGCAGTGAATACTACTTCACATGGAGATGAGGATTTTCGGTTCCATCAAACTTTGCAAAAGATGGCATCCTGAAATTGTATGAAACTTCTTCATCTAGCTCAAATAATTTGTCAACTTCGGACATTTCTTCGGTTTTTAGTTTCTTCTCAAATTTCTTTTCTAAATCAGCAATCATCTTTTCAACATCAGAAGTCTCAGTCTTTTCAATAGTTGCCTTCTCAACAACCTTCGGCTCCTTTTTGTCTTGAGGATCTTGGTAGTATTGAGCCCAATCATCATCATCAATGATTACCTTATCATCATCAAAAGCTACTTCATCAACTTTAGTCTTCCCCTTGCCTTTCTTGGTGCTAGCAGATGCTTCGGCATTGTTTCCTAAAATTGCAGCTAGTTGATTTTTTATGGTCTCAGCCATGACCTCTTTTATTTCTTCCATCTTGGCATTGAGGGCTTCATCCACCATTCTTTGAATTTGTTCGGGCTCCATTGCTTTTGGTGAGCAAGTGATTAAGTCGTTGCTAGATTCTTCGCTACCAGCATAGGTCAGATTGTCGTAAGCTTTTGAATTGTCGTAATCCAGGGCTGTGAGCCAGAGAAGATCAATGATATGAGATGCAAATGTATGCATGTATGCATGTATGCATAAACAATAGACAAACAAAGACAAATAGGACGTTCCTTCCAACCTTATAACATCCATGCACGAATTGTGAGTCTCTTTTCCTAGGTATATGGTTAACAAAATACCAACATGGGGCATCTTATTTTCAAATAATTCCCTCGGACGTTTCAACCAATAGTCATATTTTCAAAAATGGAAATCAGTTCATAATAATTCCCATTAATTAGGTTTTAATCCATTTATCCAACCAAAGTAGCTTTTATGCTATATTGGATTAAAACTAAATTAAGAGATTTATTATAGATAGATTTCTCACTTGAAAAAGTAACTAATGATTCATGCCAAAAACAAGCCCATGATTAATTATTTCTTAGTATAAACTAGGCTCATAATTGATATTTGGTATTTCGTAATTGACCTAAATATTTTGCAAGCTCATTGTAAAAAAAGGTTGGATAAAAATAAATTTATTTCTAAGCCCATTGTAAAAAGATTTTAGAAAAAACATATTTTGGGCTTAATATTTGGGCCATGAGCAAAAGAGTTTTTGATTTATTTTTAGAAAAAAGTCTTATGCCAAAAGACCATCTTGAAAAGTTTTGAAAATAGCTTTGGTCTTTTGGATTTAGAGAAAAGTTTATTTGAGCTTACAAATGTACTTGGGTCAAATTAGAAAAGAGCAAACCAAATAAGCCATGATTTAAGCCAAGATAAATTAACCATAGTCAAACAACATGCATTTGGGGTAAAACCTAAGGAAAGTAACTAGGCCAATTACATGAGCTTTAGTCTTTGGGTAAAAAGGCTTAGGTTCCCATAGCAAGTATATACCAAATGGTACGAGGCTATGAGTGGTTATACCATGCTAGATCTCCATACCTTGAGTGAAAGTATGGTATCCCTTATATAACATAACACGGGTAACACGGGCATCCTAATTCACACACACGATGCAATCTAATATGATGCAATGGATAATATCATTATAAGAAAGAATAGAATAATATAAAGACCAATGGAATCAACTTCTCTTATCCCCCAGTGGAGTCACCACTATGAGCGGGGATCCACTCCCGGTGGAATGGTTCTTGCGACTTCGGTACTATTTAGGCTCAGGGCCTTAGAGAACACGGACCCAAATTCGGAGAAAATGGAGTCGCCACCCGGACGGGCCGGGAAAAAGAAAGGGGTGGATGACTCGATTCCTAAGGAATTCCCAACCCCCTAATGGGTTCGAAAAGTTGGGTACGTGTGGGGAAGGTGAGAAATGGCCCAACACCCCCACAACGCCCAGTTCATTGGAACCGACCTCCTTTACAGGTCTTAATATTATAAAATTTTTAAGTATAACAACATTATCCATATTACACACAATAATTAAAAGAAAGCATCATTATATTAAAATCAAAGCAATGTCCAAACAAAGCAAATAAATGGACACCCATCCAAGGATGAAAACATGTCCTTACATCTCATGCCTAAATAGGACACCCACCGAAAGGTAGAAACATGTCCTTTACATTGGTTCTAAAATAGAAAAGCAATTTAAATTACATGATACTTAACTAATGAGGTACCCACAAAGTGGAAACATACCTCTTACAACATTTGGAAATCTAAATAAATTGATAAAAGTAAACAACCATTCATAATAAATAAATCATTCATCAAAGGCATTAAGCATCAATAGAAAGTAAACATCCATCCACGATAAATTAAATAAACCAAACATTGAACTTAAATAAATTAAAGCATATAAAATAAATCAAAAGCATAATCAAATATAGAATTGAACAAGGCAAATAAAAATCTAAATTATAGCTACTGTTTCCATTTAGGGTTCTTTATTCCATGTGTTTAGGGTTTTGGAATTTATGAAATTAGGCTACTGTGACTTTAAGAGAATTAAAATAGATTAAGGTTTTAGGTTTTAAAAGGTTGATAAAGTTCTTTGATTAACCAAATTAGTGTTTGAATGGTGAAATCATGAAACTAGGGCTTGAACACTTTAAAACATTAAGTTTTGTGATTTACGGTTAATGAATTGTTATTTTGAGCTTACTGTGTAAAATTATAATATTTATGTTTACATGGTTTTTAAAGTTTTAAAGGATTTGGGTTTAGAAAAATTAAGGTTTAGGTTAGCTAGTTTAAGGTTTATTGTTTAGTTTTAAAGTTGAATTATGGTTTTAGAAATTTTGAATTAGGGTTTCGGTGAATGCTTGAAGTTTTTAGGGTTTGAAAATTAATTTGATAATTTTATGAAGTTTTATGAAAATAAACAAACGATTTAAAGTTTATAAAAGCAAAAAAGAAGTTTGTTAAGGTTTTTAGAAAGAAACAAAATTTAATTTAGGTTTTTGATAATTTGGAAAGCAAATTAGGGTTTTGGGGTTTTGAAGGAACAAAACTAACAACTTTAAACCTTTTAGAAAACAAAGCAACGAATTAAGATTTTTAAACCTTAGAAAAAGTGAATTGAGGTTCTAAAGTTTTTGAATTAAAAGAAAGAATGAGATGATTTAGCTACTGTGAAAAATTGAATTTAAACAATTGATGCATACCTTCTCTTGTTGGTTCCACCAAAATTTCTTCTTGGATGAACAAAATCAAAGACAAGCTTTTTTGCCTTTGAATTGCTTGAATTGTTTTTCTGCTCTCTCAAAAAATCAGCTTGATTTAAGGTTTTCCTTCACAGTTTCGGATCCAATTTTCCTCCAAGTTTCTGTCCGATTTCTTCCTTTATTTCTGATTGATTTTTGAGTTGTTTTTGGTCTTATTTATAGAAGTTTTATATTACTAATTATAGTTATTCACGGCATCCATTATTTATTAAGAATAGAAAACCGAAACCTAATTGCATTAGGTTTCGAAAAATTTACTTCCGAAAAATTTCGCTGGCAAAAAAAAACTGCTGCGGAAAAAATGCGCTGGCAAAAAAAGCTGCTACTTTCCGTCACCGATTTTTCCGTCGTCGATTTTTTATTTTTATTTTTATTTTTGATTTTTATTTTTTATTAATAAAAATTAGATACTAAAGCAAAAATTATTTAATTAAGATAACAAAAATTATTTTGGACCAATTTGGACAACAAAAAAATTATTTTGGACTAATTAAAATATATTGGACCGGACCGGGTCAAAAATTAAGGGTCTACAATTAGTCCAGCTAGAAGAGCTTAAGCCAATATAAAATAAACATCCAAAGGATGAAGATCCAGTTTAAAGGGTAAAGACCCAATTCCAAGGATGAACATCTAGCTTAAAGGATAAAGATCCAATTTCAAGGGTGAAGACGCGATGTCCAAAGGATGAAGATCCAATTTCAAGGGAGAAGACCTAATTCCAAGGATGAAGATCCAACTTAATGGATGAAGATCCAATTTCAAGGGTGAAGACCCAATTTCCAAGGATGAACATCCATTTTCAAGGGTGAAGACCTGATGCCGCGGATGAAGATCCACTTTGAAGGGTGAAGACCCGAAGCTTAAGGGATGAAGATCCAATTTCAATGGTGAAGACCCGATTTCCAAGGATGAAAATCCATTTTTAAGGGTGAAGACATGATGCCGAGGATGACGATCCACTTTAAAGGGTGAAGACCCAAAGTCTAAAGGATGAAGATCCATTTCAAGGATGAAGATCCAACTTAAAGGATGAAGATCCAATTTCAAGGATGAAGACCCGATTTTTAAGGATGAAGGTCCGTTTTCAAGGGACCTGATGTCGAGGATGAAGATCCAAATTGAAGGTCGAATACCCGAATTCTAAAGGATGAGATCCATTTCAAGGGTGAAGACCCAATGCCAAGGATGAAGATCCAAGGTCCAAGGATGAAGATCCATTTTGAGGGTGAAGACCCACAATCCATTAAAGAATGGAACAATCGGAGCAGCCAGAATTCTCAACTGATAAAAGGTAAATCCAATTCAGCCTTGGGTTCAAGTACCCAAATCAAATCTAGTCTCGGGTCCATGTACCTAATCTCAAGTCCAAGTACCTAATTTAGTCTTGGGTCCAAGTACCCAATTCAATCTGGGGTCCAAGTACCCAATCTCGAGTCCAAGTATCCAATCTAATCTCAGGTCTAAGTACCCAATCTTAGGTCCAAGTACCCAAATCAAATTCAATCTTGAGTCCAAGTACCTAGTCTCGAGTCCAAGTATCCAAAACCAATTCAATCTCAGGCCTAAGTACCCAATCTCAGGTCAAGATACCCAATCTCGGGTCCAAGTGCCAATCTCGGGTCTAAGTATCTTAATCTTTTTCGGGTCCATGCACCATATCTCAAATCCAGAACTCTTTTCGGGTCAATAATCCATCCTAATCATGTTGCTTTTCACTTTCTTCTACTAAAAGTCTCAAATCATTCAAGCAGAGGAAAAATTGTAGACCCTTAAATTTTGACACAGTCTAGTCCGATATTTTTAAACAGTCCAAAATAATTTTTATGATATTTTAATATTTATTATTTATTTTAATAAAATAATATTTATTTTAATAATATTTATTACTTATTTTTAATAATTAAAATAAAAATAAAAAGATAAAAAAAATTAAAAAAATAAAAAATCCACAACGGCAAAATCACAGATCCTTGTAGCACTATTTTGATCATTTGTGTATTTTTTTAGTGTAATTTTATTGGCTTTTGATTGATTTTTCTTTTAATTTGTGTTTAAAGTTTGTTTAAAGTATTTGATTCAGGTTGAAGAACAAAACAATGGAGCTTTAATTCAAATTGATGAATTATTAAGTGGAAAAACATGAGACATGGCCAAGAAACTTCATGGCTTGGCCGTGTCCCTCATCCAAGGAAAGAGGCAGGAAATTTTGGCAGAGACAGACATACCCAAGAGACACGGCCAAGCCACTGGCCATGTCACATGACACGGCCAAGGCCTTGGCCGTGTCTCACCAATTGAATAAAGAAAAGAAGAGTCAAGAAGGAAATGTAGAAATGGACACACCTAAGAGACACGGCCAGGCCATTGGCCATGTCACATGACACGGCCAAGGCCTTGGTCGTGTCCCATCTAAAGATCAATGCAAAGATAGAAAACAGTGGAGAACATACTCAGGAGACACGGCCAAGCCACTGGCCATGTCACATGACACGTCTATGGCCTTGGCCGTGTCCCACTTGGAAAAGAAGGAAAATTTAGGCTGCCATGGACATGACAATATGGCTTGGCCGTGTCCACAAGAAAATGAGTGACACGGCCAAGTCACTCATGACTTGGCCGTGTCTTGTGAAAATTCTTTCAATTATTTTACATGAAATGGGGGAAAAAATGGGGGACAACAAGTGACATCTTTTAAAAAGAAATATTAAAAGAAGAAAAAGGTTGCCTAATTTATGGGATGAAGACTTAAATAATGAGAAAGTGGGAGACAAAGTGGAGTGTGTGAGTTGGCAAGGCATGGGTTGTGTCTTGAGAAATTAAAATGAATGGGAGAGGGGATACATACACACATTGGAAACATTAAAAGACCATTCATTCTCCATTTGGGGGAGTTCTCTCTTGGTTCATCATCTTGTTCTTGGTCTTGAGAGAGACCAACAACATCACCTTCATCTTCATCTTCCATTTCTTCCATAAATAAGATATTTGACATTTTTGGGATAAAATTGGGTGAGCAAGCTCTTGTGAAGGTTAGGGTTTGAAGAAAGCTTGATTGAGGAGTTGGTGGCTTGAGAGAGTGACCATTCCATCTTTCAAGAGGAGAGCCATTGATTGAAGAAGGCTTGTTAGTTCTTCATCACATTCAAAGCAGAGCTAGGAGGAAGACTAGAAGTTCAACTCTTAGCATCTTCAAAGGGGTTTTTATATTCTCTCTTTTGATTCATTTCTAGATTGTTATTGTTTATTAAGAACATTAATATTTCAATGTACAATTGTGATTTGATTTATATTGAGATGAATATTTGTTTTAAATTGATGATGATGAGCTAAATTACTCATGCCTAGGGTTTGTAGTAGATTTGATTGAATGACTTGATTTGATATTTCCATTAATATACCTTGTTACTAGTTGATTGTATTAGATTGAATGTTAGGTTCATAGATTAGCTATCTATTGATCTCTAGATATTGAATGAAGGACCGAGAGGTGAAATTTGATATTGGAATTATGCAATCAACTATCCTAAGAATAATTTAGAAATATAAGTTCTAGGGTTTATTAACTTGCAAATTCAAAACAATTGGTTGTTATTAATTCATGAATGTGAAAACTAATGAATTGGTAATGACTAATTAAACTCAAGGAACAAATTAAAATACAAGGTCATGTTAATGGATAATTTAAGAGTTAGGCTTTGATTAAATTGATCTACAACCCTAGGCACCATTTCTAGAATTGAAATAATCTTGTACAACTGTAACACCCCTTCCCAGCCTACATGTGTAAGCCGAGTAGAGGCATCACACTATCCTAATGTTGCTACCAATTTTACTTAATTCGAATTTTAGTTCCGGTTTTATAGAAATTTTGCCATAGTTTCGCCTAAAAATTGAGTCCCAAGTGTCGACAAAACTGGTTTTTTTCCTGATTTAAAAAAATATATTTTACACAAACCAATGCAAACAAAATCATTCTCATACACTCCCAATAAATCCCCCTTATAACCTCAACTACAACCTGCAAAAAGGATTTACACTTCTAGTACAAAATAAGTAGAGGTTTATTATTATCACATACTTTCAATAATCTTATATATATATATGATAATTTTGTCTTTACCAAAATTTCATTTATACATATGAATACATTCTTGTCAGAAATACAACATAATGAAATTATACATGTATGCATCACCTTCTAGTTGGTCTCGAAATACTCTTACCCTACTCGTGGCATAACAGTTTGACTTCCAGATCAACCACCTACTCACCTGCACGATATATACAACCGCGCTAAGCCCGAAAGCTTAGTAGTACAAATAAATATTATAAACATATATAACAGACAATCATACTTATATGTTAACTTCATATATTATTATTTTCTTATCATATTTTCCCATTTCAATTACACCTTATATATATTTCTACTAATCTCATAATTATATACATATGCACGTATTTCATTAATACAACCCACAATTCCATAACTTATTAAAAAATTCATAAAATAATACTCACAATGTCCACAACCACATCCATATTATACATCATATTGTATTTTCATGTAGTACCTTCAGATCTCATCATTCAACATAATTTTTCAATCCACATTCACCTTCAATAATTTACTTATACATTGTAATCATCTCATTTCATAATTATCATCATATATCTCATAACATTACATCTTATTCCATAATTCACATTTAAACAAAAATAATCATTGGTCTCATTATTCATTCATTTCACATTTCAACAATCACATTTAAACAAAGACAAGCATGGGCCCAAAAGACACTAATATGCTATTCAAAGTTCAGAGTTACTATTTTGGTCTATAATCATAATCATCAATACATTTATCCCTGGATATTCAACTAGATTTGAGTTTACGACCCAGTCATTTCACTCAATCTAGTTTCAATAATTTGTTTTTGAGGTTTACGACCCGGTCATTTCACCCCAAAAACATCACATTTCACATTTTCCAACTGGAATCGGCTTACGACCCGGTCATTTCACCTATCAAGTGATTCATAGGCATGCCGCCAAAAACAGAACTCTGAAAATTGAATTAACACATTAAACACACAATCATTTCATTTATCTCTTTATCAATCTCTTTTCATTTCATTTCTCATAATTAATTAGACAACCATGCCTCAATTATATATTTCATTTGCATTATCATAGCCAACAACCATGGCCTCATATCTCATATGATCTCAAATCACCTTAATCAATTCAAATGTATATAATCAATGGCATTAACACACATTTTACATACTCATCACAACATTCATATTATACCAAACATAACATTATTAATATACATCAACAATGCATTACATTTCCTAACACATTTACAACCAAATGTGTATCAAGTCTCAAAGTCATATGCATTTATGCAATAATGTAGTTTGTACTTACCTTAAAACCAACTCACACCAATCTATACACTTACTCTTCAAAGAATCCTCAACACTTAGGTTAGGGCAATTCAACCTCTTCACAACCTAATCCAAAAGGAATATTAGCAAAATGACCATATGAATAGTACATTCTAGTTTTAGACTCCATTTTATCCTTATTTTGAAAAATTGTATAAAATAATATACTTGACTAAAAATTCTAAAATTTTTACATAATTTAGTTTTACATCTTAAAATCATTCATTTAAAATTTCATATCAAACTGAACACAAAATCTTGGTGAAATAGTTCACCTAACCAGACTGCCCCAATTGCCCTGCATCCTGGCAGCAGTTCTGAACTTTGTGAATTCCATAAATCAAATTCAATCAACGTGGTTCCAAATTATTTTTCTCAAATACTAGACTCACTAAGAAACAACATATCCAAAATTCAATTGGATATGATTTTTCTACATTTTATTAAAAATCCCGAAAGATAGCTGTCTCAGTTAAGGTACCTGCTGGAACAGGTCTAATAAAAATAATCTTTCCAAAAGCATAACCATTCCAAAATCGAATCAACATATTTTTCAGTCATTCTAGACTCATAGAGGCACAACATATCAAAAATTCACTTCAAGAACATTTTTCTATAATTAATTAAAAATCATACAAGTCACAGCTTTTACTAATTGTAAAACAGGAAAAATTTCACTAAACACAACTCTTACTCTTCCATCACCAACACCAACCTAACTTCTTATCTTTAATTCCATTTCAACACTTTTACACACACCATACACAAACACACTCCATCAAACTCAAACAAAATTCCAAATAGAACAAGAGAAATCAAGAGAAAACTTACCAAAAATGATAAACTTCTTGAATTTCTAACTTGTTTCCTTGAAATCTTCCTTCAATTTGAAACTTGGAACTCAAAACAACTTCTTGCTCTCTTGACTAAGTGATACCCGGCCACCCCAAAAGAAAAGAAGAAAAATGAAAGAGACAAAAGAAACAAAGTCAAATTTTCCCTCTCTTTAAACCTCCACCAAGCAATTTAAAAAGAAAATTACCTAAATACCCTCTTCTATACAATTAAACTCCCTTTCACTTACTTGCCCTTTTTAGTAATTTCATACATAACCAAAATAAATATCTTCTTTTTCTTTTATTATTATTATTATTAATTAATTAATTATATAAACTTACTTTTCCTACACCACTTTATGCATTATGTATATGTAATATATATGTTGGTATATGTATATCTCTTTTATATTTCCTTTATATTTTCCATATTTTTCAAATACCACATAAATATATATCATCCCTCATATACACCTATTTCTTATAATATTTTCCTTACATATTTTACCAACATATCTTCTCACAACTACCATTCCAATGTACACCAAAATCGGGTATTAAATTAATTCATTTATCTTCTTTTGACTTTCATTAGTTTAACTTATATATGTTATATATATCTTCATTTCTTTTCTCCTTCCATTAAACATACTCCTTAAATCCAAATACCACAATAATTATTCCAAAACTTTTAGGGTGTACCTTGGGATATTACAACAACCATTACACACGTTACTTTTAATTTTAATTGCTTTTCACAACTACTTCAAACATCACACTCTTGCTTTTAAATTCTTGCTAATCAAACTATTGCAAAATAATTCCTTCCTTATGAGATGACCTTAGGGTGATCACCATTGCTACAACTACCTCATATACTTACAAGTATCGCTTGTAGTAGTAATTAGTCGAGCTCAATAAGTTTTTGGTGCCGTTGCCGGGGAAGGCAATTGTTGTTAGTAGTTTTATTTTTTTATTTAAATTATTTAATTGTTTTGAATGTTTCATTTTTTTAAATTTTTAAGTGTTTATTGTATGAATGCAGTTTTAAAGGCATGAGGGAGTTTATGATGTGAATGCTAATTCTAAAATGGCATGGCAATTAGCAGAATTAACAAGTCAACTTAATATGCTAAATGCACGAGGAAGAGCACCTACACCTAGTCAAGAAGTATGTCCAGCATGTGGCATTATAGGACATAGTACAAACATGTATTCATTTGGTTTTGAACAATACCAAGATAGGCAAGAGGAAGAATATGTCTTTGAAAGTTTCCAGCCAAGAGGTAGAAATGACCCATATTCCAATCCTTATAATCTAAGTTGGAGAAACTACCCAAATTTTTTTTGGAAAAATCAGCAACAAATTCCACCTGAGCAACTTTTTCAACCATACCAAAGAAGTTTTTACTTTCAAGAACAATGCTCAAATCAAGATCACCTTAAGAAACACACATTGGAAGATAGTTTGAATGCCTTTATTCAAATTAGCACACAAAATCAAGATCAACTTAAGGAACCCACATTGGAAGATAATTTGAATGCCTTTATTCAAATTAGCACACAAAATTGAGATCAATTCAAGAAACCCACAGTGGAAGATAATTTGAATGCTTTCCTTCAAATTAGTACACAAAATCGGGAAGGGAGCAATAAGAGGTTTGATTCTTTGGAGGTATCATTGAAGAAGGTGGAAACTCAAGTTTGGCAACTGGCAAATCAACTCCAAGCACAACAAAAAGTGGAATCTCCTAGCCAAATAGAGCAAGCCAATGCAATCACAATTTTGAGGAGTGAACAGGTGATATATAACAAATCTTGTGATTCCCTTGATGCAGATACTAATCAAGAAGAAAATGGCAAGGAGATACAACCCAACATAGAGGAGCCAAGTCAATCAAAGGAGGAGGAGAATTTGGAAGCATCAACGTCATCAAAATTGCATGAACCTCCAAATTCTTATATGCCACCACTTTCATTCCCAAGTAGATTGAAGGATGAGAAGCAAGGTAAGCCACTTTCTGAAACCTACCACATGCCCTCCAAAGAAGATAGTGAAGATAGCGTAGATAAACTTGAGATGGCCATGACCTTGGAAGTAGAGCCTAATATTTCCAATTCAAAAATTGAGTGCAATTTAATCTTAAATACTAAGGTTGTTGAGAAGGGACTTTAGATTGCTAAAGAGGATGAGAAAGAGATTCAACCAAACCTAGTTGAACTTAAAAAGACCCCAAAAATTTTGAAATATGCTTTGGATAGGGAGAATAGTATGTAACTAATGATCATCTCTTCCACTCTCGGTGGTGAGGAAAAGCAAAAAATGAATATAACCATGTTGCAGACTAAAAACGGTTTTTACCAAATTCCTATAGCATTGGAGGATCACCACAGGACACCCTTCACATTTGGACAATTGCTCTTCAAAGGATGCTACTTAGGCTTTGCAATACACTGGGTACCTTTTAGAGTTGCATGTTATTCATCTTCTCACACACGGTCGACAATTGCATTAAGGATGGAAGGAGCACTTCATATCGCATATGGGAACGATGGAAATTAGGTTTCATCTGAACTTTGTCTTTTAATTTATGCATGCTCACATTGGGGACAATGTGAATCTTTAAGTGTGGGGTTGCAGTTTGTGTTTTTACTTTTAATTTATCTTTGTTTAAGTTTAGTTAATGTTTTTCCTTGAATAAATGAATGTTGAAAAGTTCAATTATTATAATATTGTTGATAAATGACTTTTGAAATTTTGAAGCATGAATTTGAGAATTGATTGGAATTGGTACTTGATTGATGAATTGCTAGAACTTGCTTTGACATGCATTTTGAGACTATATAAAAATTTCAATTAGGCATCAATATGATTAAGGCAATTAGGTGAACCCATTTTGGCTTAAAAAGACCAACCTTATATCTGACCTTAGTTAGCCAATTTTGAGCTTATTTCATTTTTCCTTTTCTTTCCTTTTGACAACACCATTAGCTTGAACCTTATTGTTTTAACTATTACCCTTGCATTCGGTCAAGAGCATTTTAAGAGCGTTTATGATTGAGTGTTGTGTTAAATAAAGTGTGGGGTTAAATTTAGTGGGTTCAAAATTATAAATTATTATCTTCTTTAGTTGCAAACCCTATTTATAAAACAAAAATTTTTTAAAAAAAAAGAGAAAATCAAAATAATAGAAGTTATTCTTTTTCGTAAGGTTAAAATAAGTTTGGGAATAATCATTGCAAGATTTAATAAGTGAGTTCCCTTGAAAAGCTATTTAATGTCAAGGGATAGGTGAGAGGAAGGTGTTTTGGGATTGTTGGGTTATACATATGATCGGTGTGAGCGAGAATTTTGCCCCCACTCTCGGTGGAATGGTTCTTGCGACTTCAGAACTGTTTATGCTCGGGGCCTTAGAGAACACGGACCTAAGCCTGAAGAAAAAGGATTCGCCACCCGGACGGGCCGGGAAAAAGAAAGGGGTGGATGACTCAATTCCTAAGGAATCCCCAACTCCCTATTGGGTTCGAAAAGTTAGGTACGTGTGGGGAAGGTGAGAAACGGCCCAGCGCCCCCTGCAATGCCCTATTCATTGGAACCGGCCTCCTTTACAGGTCATAATATTATAAAATTCTTAAAGTATAACAATATTATCCATATTACATGCAACAATTAAAATAAAGCATCATTATATTAAAATCAAAGTAATGTCCAAACAAAATAAATAAATGGACACCCATCCGAGGATGAAAACATGTCCTTACATCGTCCATGTCTAAAATTAAATAGGACACCCACTGAAAGGTGGAAATGTGTCCTTTACGTTGGTCCAAAAACTTTAAGATAAAATAAATTGCATAAAATTTAACTAATGAGGTACTCAAAATATGGAAACATACCTCTTACAATGTTTTGAAATAAAAACAAATCAATAAAAGTAAGCATTCATTCACCATAAATAAATCATTCATTGAAGACATAAATTGAATATATAAATAAATCATTAATCAAACTACATAATAAATATTCGTCCAATTCAAATAAAACAATAAGTATATAACTTTAGGGTTCATGCATCAATTAAGGTTTCTTGGGTTTTATGTTTAACAATTAGGGTTTTGCATATACTAGTTTAATTAATTGAAAGATATTTTAAAGAAATAACATGGCTACTGGATATTTGAATATAAAGATTAGATTTGAAATAAATTAGGTTTGAATCTAAAGAATGGATATTTTGGATTTAGGGTTTTGGAAGTTATATAAAAATAATATTGAAAATTTAGGGTTTAAATAAGTAAGATTGAAAATCATGAAAATTGGTTTTCAGATTAGGTATTTGAAAAAATAAGCTACTGTGATTTTAGAAAAATAGATTTAGTTAGGGTTTTGAGAAAACAAATCATTGGGGCTTTAGAAAAGTGTAATTTAGGGTTTTAGATTTTAAAAATATGTGCTACAGGTATTAAGGCATTAGGGTTTTTGAAGAAATATTTTTAGGGTTTTAAATAGAGTTTGGATGGTAAGTAGAATAATTGATCATCTATTACATGTTTAAACAATTAATCCAATTCGAATGATGAAGCTACTGTAAAGATGAGCAAGGAAATAGAGATTCAAACCTCTATTATTGGTTCCACCACAATCTTTGAATTCTGGTTGAACAATAATAAAGATAGTGTAGGCTGCCTTTGATGGATTGTTATTGCTTGCTCACTGCCTTTTGCTCCTTCAAGGTTCTCTTGTTTAGCCGAAAAAAATCCAAAAGTCCAAAGTCCAATAAAATATTTCAAATCCCTAAATTCTGCGTCTTTAATGTGGTATTTATAAGAAAAAATCATAAACCTTTTAGGAAATAAAATTAGAAACCAAATAGAATAGGGTTTTGGAAAAACCACGTGCGAAACTGCACTGGCAAAAAAAATTGCTGTAGGCGCTGGGCGAGGGCTTGCCAATTCGTTTTCAGCGACAAAAATTTTTCATTGCCGATTCTTTCGTCGCCAATTTTTATTTATTTATTTTTATTTTTTTTACTATTATCTTTTTTATTTTTATTAAAAATAAATATTGTAAGTAATGAATATTAAAATAAATATTATTTAAATAAAATCCCACAAAAATTATTTTGGACTATTTTTAAAAAAAAAATATTGGATTGTATTGGGTCAAAAATTAAGGGTCTACAGTTTGCCCCCTGCTTGAGCTATCTGAGACTACAACAAAAGAGAGTGAAAAGCAATGTGATTTTTGATTGGTTTTAGAGCCATATTGGACTCCGTACTCAAGGTTGGTTTGAGCTTTGGACTCAAAAATAATTTGGGTTCCGGACCCAAGGTGAATTTAAGATTTGGATTCTGGACCTGAGGTAAGTTTTAGACTTAAAAATAATTTTAGGTTCTGGACCCAAGGTGAATTTAAGATTTGAGTTCTGAACCCGAGGTAAGTTCTGGACTTAAAAATAATTTAGGTTCTGAACCCAAGGTAAGTTTTGGACTTAATTTAGATTCTGGACCCGAGGTAAGTTCTGCATTTAATTTAGGTTCTGGACCCGAAGTAAGTTCTGGACTTAATTTAGGTTCTGAACCCAAAATAGTTTTGGACTTAATTTAGGTTCTGAACCCGAGGTAAGTTCTGGACTTAATTTAGGTTCAGGACCCAAGGTAAGTTCTGGTAAATTCTGAACTTAAAAAATTATTTGGGTTCTAGACCCGAGGTGAATTTAGAATTTGGGTTTTGGACCCGAGGTAAGTTCTGGACTTAAAAATTAATTTGGGTTCTGGACCCGAGGTGAATTTAGGATTTGTGTAGACCCTTAATTTTTGACCCAATCCGGTCCAATATGTTTTATTTAGTCTAAAATGATTTTTGTTGTCTAATTAGTCCAAAATAATTTTTATTAAATAATTTTTGCTTTAGTATCTAATTTTTATTAATAAAAAATAGAAATAAACAAATAAAAGTCAAAAAATAAAAAATAAAAATAAAAATCGAAGTCGAAAAAATCGGAGACGAAAAAATCGTCGCAGGGGCCCGTGGGCATTTCGCCCGCAGGAAATTCCTACGGGCAAAATCACTGTGCTATTTCGCACGCAGAATTTTTCTGCCTGCGAAATAGCTTACGGGCCCTCTCCGTGCGCGCTGCCGCAGCCAGCTGCGGCAGATTTTTTCGCCAGCGCAATTTTTCCGCAGCAGTTTTTTTTCGGCAGCGCAAATTTTCCGACGCAAATTTTTTCGAAACCTAATCCAATTAGGTTTTGGTTTCTTTTTTTTTTATTAATATTACTTGCCTTAGCTAATTAGGAATAAACAACCTCAAACCACTATAAATAAGGATCAAATGCAACCAAATTGGGGGTGGCAAAAAATTGGCAGTAGCTTGGAAAATTGGAAACCAAATCAAGGAAGGAAAAGCAATAATTCAATTCAATTGATTTTTAAAGGAACAGCAGCGTGATTTAAAGAATTCAAAGGCAAAAAAGGCTTGTCTTTGGAGCTAGTTCATCCAAGAAGAATTATTTTTGGAGGAATCATCAAAAGAAGGTATGTGTTAATTGATTTTCTTTAATTTTTTTTACACAGTAGATAAAAGTAGGATTTTTGTGTTTTTCAAAAGTTAAAATCTTAAAACTTTAATTTAGTTTTCCAAAGTTAAAAACACTAAAACGTTACTTTATTTTCCAAAAAGACTTAAAATTGTTATTTTTTCTTCTTAAAAACCTTAAAACTCTAATAGAACATATTCTTCAACAAAACCAAAATTTTATTATGTTTCTTTTAAAATTTTAAAGTAGGTTCTATTTCATTCAAAAAGCCTTAAAAACATCTTTTCTACTTATAAAAACTTTAATTTGTTTGTTTAAATTCATAAAACTTTATGAAATTATTAAATTGATTTCCAAATTCCCAAAATTAATTCACCACCCGTGACCCAATTCTAAATCCTAAAATCCAAAATTCAACTTTTAAACCTAAAATAATGAACCCTAATCCTTTTAAAACCTTAAACCCTAATTTTTATGAACCCTAATCCTTTTAAAACATTAAAAAACATAAAAACATAAATTTTACACAATAGCTTAGAAACCCAATAACCAAAAATCACAAATCAAAGTATTTTAAAGTGTCTAAAACCCTAGTTTCATGATTTCACCATTTAAATATTATTTTAGTTAATCAAAGAGTCTTACCAACCTTTTAAAACATAAAACCCTAATCTATTTTAATTCCATAAAAAGTCACAGTAGCTATAATTAAACTTTTATTAGCTTTATTCAATTCTATACTTGATTATACTTTGATTTATCGCTTATGCTTTAATTTAATTTCAATACTTGATTTATTTAATTTATCATGGATGGATGTTTATTTTATATTTTGATTAATAGCTTTGATGAATGATTTATTTATGATGAATGATTATTTACTTTTATCAATTAATTTAGATTTCCAAAAGTTGTAAGAGGTATGTTTCCACTTGGTGGGTACCTCATTAGTTAAACATCATGTAATTTAATTTGCTTTTCTATTTTATAACCTATGTAAAGGGCATGTTTCTACCTATTGATGGGTGTCCTATTTAGGCATGTGATGTAAGGACATGTTTCTATCCTTGGATGGGTGTCCATTTATTTGCTTTGTTTGGACATTGCTTTGATTTTAATATATTGATGCTTTCTTTTAATTATTGTGTGTAGTATAGATAATATTATTATACTTAAGAATTTTATAATATTAACACCTGTAAATCCAATGAACCGAGCGTTGTGGGGGTGCTGGGCCATTTCTCACCTTCCCCACACGTACCCAACTTTCTGAACCCATTAAGGGGTTGGGGATTTCTTAGGAATCGAGTCATCCACCCCTTTCTTTTTTCCAGCCCATCCGGATGGCGACTCCATTTTTCTCCGGACTTAGGTCCGTGTTCTCTAAGGCCCCGAGCCTAAATAGTGCCGAAGTTGCAAGAACCATTCCACCGGGAGTAGGGGCCAAAATCCCCGCTCACAGTGGCGACTCCTCTGGGGATAAGAGAAGTTGATTTCGTTGGTCTTTTTATTATTCTATTCTTTCTTATAACGATATTATCCATTGCATCATCTTAGATTGCATCGTGTGCGTGAGTTAGGATGCCCGTGTTACCCGTGTTATGTTATGTAAGGGATACCATACTTTCACTCAAGGTATGGAAATCGAGCATGGCATAACCACTCATAGCCTCGTACCGTTGGGTATATACTTGCTATGGGAACCTAAGCCTTTTAATCCAAAGACTAAAGCTCATGTACTTGGCCTAGTTACTTTCCTTAGGTTTTACCCCAAATGCATGTTGTTTGACTATGGTTAGTTTATCTTAGTCTAAATCATGGCTTATTTGGTTTGTTCTTTTTCTAATATGACCTAAGTATATTGTAAGCTCAAAAGAATTTTTTTTTAAAGTCCAAAAGACCAAAGCTATTTTCAAGATTTTTTTCAAGTTGGTCTTTGGACATAAGACTTTTCTAAAAATAAATCAAAAATTATTTGACCCATGGCCCAAATACTAAGCCCAAAATCCATTTTTCTAAAATCTTTTACAATGGGCTTAGAAACAAAATTATTTTCATTCAACCGTTTCTTATAAAGAGCTTGCAAATTATTTAAGTCACATATGAGATACCAAAAATCAATTGTGGGCCTAGTTTACACTAAGAATAAATTAACCATGGGTTTGTTTTTGGCATGAACCATTAGTTACCTTTTTTCAAGTGAGAAATCTATCTATAATAAACCTCTTAATTTCATTTTAATCCAATATATCATAAAAGCTACTATAGTTGGTTGAATGGATTAAAACCTAATTAATAGGAATTATCATGGATTGATTTCCATTTTTGAAAATATAACTATTGGTTGAAACATCCGAGGGAAATATTCGAAAACAAGATGCCCCATGTTGGTATTTTGTTAACCATATACCTAGGAAAAGAGACTCGCCATTCGTGTGTGGATGTTATAAGGTTGGAAGGAACGTCCTATTTATCCTTATTTGTTGATTGTTTGTGCATACATGCATACATGCATACATTTGCATCTCATATCATTGATCCTCTCTGGCTCACAGCCCTGGATTACGATAGTTCTAAAGTTTACAACAATCCGACCTATGGCGGAGATGAAGTATCTAGCAACGACTCAATCACTTGCTCACCAAAAGCAATGGAGCCCGAACAAATTCAAAGGATGGTGGATAAGGCCATCAATGCCAAGTTGGAAGAAATCAAAGAGGCCCTAGCTGAGACCATGAAGAACCAATTAACTGCAATCTTAGAAAACCATGTCGAGGCATCTGCTAGCACTAAGAAACCAAAGGACAAAAGGAAGACCAAAGTTAGTGAAGTGGTTTTTTATGATGAAAAGGTGATCATTGATGATGATGATGATTGGGCTCAATACTACCAAGAGGTTCAAGAAAAGAAGAAAGAACCGAAGGCTATTGAGAGGGCAACTATTGAAAAGACCGAGACATCCGATGTTGAAAAGATGATTGCTGATTTAGAAAAGAAATTTGAGAAGAAGTTGAAAATCGAAGAAATGTCCGAAATTGATAAACTATTTGAACAAGACGAAGAAGTTCCATACAAGTTCAAGATGCCATCCTTTGCAAAGTACAATGGCACCGAAAATCCTCATCTTCATGTGAAGCAGTATATCACTGCCATGCAATCTGCTCGAGCTACTAAAGCTCAAACCCTAAGGTACTTTATGCTCTCATTGGACCCTGTTATCCAAAATTGGTTCAATACCTTAGATGATGGAACACAAAAGAGTTGGGATCTACTTTACAAAGCATTCATGTAATGGTCAAGATTTTAATCAGGGACGTTTTAACTAATAATGAAAAATTGATAGTGTATAGTGACAAAAGTATTGTGGATAAATGCTATACGTAATGAATAGTAATTGTGTATCTTAAAACTTTACTGAAAAGAGTATTTTTACTGTTTTACGAGATTAAAACTCGATTTAATATCAACGGTTAAGAATGAGGGTGCACCATAGTTATTATGAGCATTCCCTCACTAGATTAAAAATATATATATATATGTGCATATGTGTAAGTGTGTGGAAATTTCTGATTTCCTCTTCTCTCCACGCCATCATCATCATCTCCACTTCTTTCTTCTTCCTTCTTTCCATGAGTTGAATCAAAACTTAAGATTAAGTTGGAAAAGTGGTGATTATCAACAAGGTATTTGCTTTTGATTTATATTTTATAAAAATATGACTTTTTACAAGTTTAAATGATTTAATTGATTGATTAAGTTATGTATAAAGATATATTGATGAGAAGTGAAGGATTTGATCATGTTTTTATCCATATGAAATGGTTAAAAGTTTAATTAAGTGAAGGTATTTAATATGAATTCTTTTTCTATCAAAACTTTGAGTTTGATACATTTTGATCTTAGATCTTAAACATGTTTGTGTTTAATGAAGTTAAAAGTGCAGAATACATGATTTTACTCCGAAAATAGTCCCAAAATCAATGCCACGGCCGTGGCAATTGAGTGCCACGACCGTGGGATTGAAAGTGATGCTGTTTCTTCAAAAACAATTCGAGAGAACAGAAGAGTTTTAGATGCCACGACCGTGGCCCTTGAAGGCCACTACCGTGGGGTCTTCAAACTTATTTTACAGCTTCATTTTGGATCCCACGGGCGTGGGGTTGAGATGCCACGGTCGTGGGGTACCTAAATAATGTTTTTGGCTTGTAATTTGTGATCTACGGGTCTAGTATGAGACTAATATGTGAATAAATGTATTGAGACTTCATGTGTATGTGTTAAATGCATGAAAAAGAGTGAGAAACTTGAGATAAGTGACAAATATATATCATACTAAATGTTGCTATGAGTAATGTACCAAGGTCATGGTATAAACAAGTGAAATGATATGAACAAGTGTTTATATAAACAAGTGAGTGTTTATATAAACAAGTGAGTGTTAATCAATGACATGAAACTAATATGTGTATAGTCCATACTTTTGTGTTAATGTGTTAAATGTATGAAAACAAGTGATAAACTTTAGATACGTGACACACATATATATCCTACCAAATGTTGATAAGAGTATAGTATCAATGAAAGGAAATAAACAATTTAGTGTTCATCAAAATTAATGCATTGCCCAAATCATACTAAATTTATATCTAGCTTTGGATTGAATGGATAACCAGAGGATGGATAGCCATAGTGATAGTGGGCACCTTGTGCCATTAATGGACACATTGTGTTATCAATGAAAGTGGGCATAATTGCCATTATAAATTCTTGAGATTGCTACACTAACATGTTATCCAAACCTATGATCTAAGTATAGTATGTTTGGGCATAATTAATGAAAATATATGTGAACATGATAGTTGTGACTAATGAAAGAAATGTAAAATACTAATATAAGTCAATTACGTGAAATTGAAGTATTGTGTTCCAATGAAAAAGGGATTGTAATATATATATATAACTACTTACACATGAAAGTTCTAATGTACGTAATGGAAATGATATGCTCAATGTATTGAATTAATCAAATGAATGAAAGTGTCTATGTGAGATACAAAGTGCTTCAAAGTATTTCAAATGAATGAAAGTGTTTATGTGAGATACAAAGTTCTCTAAATGATAGTACTGAAATTAAGTGATGAAAAGTATAGCTTGACTAAAATGATCCTATATGTGAACTTGAACTTGAAAAGAAAGACTTAGTGAAAAACAAAATAAGTGTATTGTGAACAATGATATCAAATGAGAAAACAAGTTTTGAATAAAATGATTCTTAATGAGACAAGTTGCAATACCGAAAGTATTGTATTATATGATAACTTTATACAAAGATAGCTATTATTTTATGTAATCAGCATGGTATGTTGATTTGTTACTAAAATTAGTTCATATATGGAAATACTTCTTAAAACTAAGTGTTATTACTATATTTTCATAAGTATATTTCTTTAATATTAAGTGTTAAAATTTGTGTATACAAGCACCACTAAGCTTTGCTTAGCGTGTTAGAATTGTTTTCTGACACGCAGGTATCAGGACATCGGAGCAAGTTAAAAACAGATGAAGATCTTGTGTTTATTGTATTCATAAGTGATAAATGTATATAGATACTTCAGTTTGGCTACTTGAGAGATTGTATAAAATTGTAAACATAAGAGGATATATGTATTTAGAGAATGAAGTTTGAGATTTTAGTGAATGAGTATCATGAAAGAAATGTATTGTTTATTTATTTGATTTAATGAACTTATAAAGTTTATCTGATTTATAATTTCTATTTGGATTATTGGAGATATTGGAAATTGGTCTAAATGTTGGATCTATAAGTGTTGTGATATACAAATTTTATTATTATTTGAAAAAAAATTTATTTATGATGAGAGTTTTCTCTGAATTGATTGGAGTGAGAAAAGTATATCGAGTAGCATTCTCTGATAGTTTTTATATAAGAATTGTCAGAGGATGTTACACTTCATCCAATAATATGGATATAATGTTGAGTTAGAAGTTACCTTAATGGAAGTGGAGTCCATAAGGCAAAGGCCAAATGAGAATTTTGTGGACTATGTGAAGCGATGGAGAAACAAGGCCACTTTACTCAAGAAGAGGCCCGATGAATCCGATCGAATAAGGATGATTGTAAGAGGGGTATTGCCTAGTCTTCGTGAGAGGATGTCTCATACACTCATCCGTGATTTCAAAGATCTTCTCCAAGCTGGTCTACAAATTGAAGAGTGGGAAAGGGAGAAGAATCGCTTTTCAATAAGAAGGAATGAGAAAGGGAATAACCAGCCTAACAATCAAAGCACACAAAAAGAAGTTAATGTTAATGTAACCGGTCAAGGGAATAAAAGACAATTCTCAGATCTGGGGAAGCCTTTGTCTTGGGTCTTCGACAAGCTGCAAAAGAAAGGGTTGTTACAACCGTTAGCTCCTCGACCTTTACATAATCCATTGCCACCAAACTTCAATGCCGAGGGCTTCTGTCAATTTCATCAAATGTGAGGGCATGAAACAGATAAATGTGCTCATCTAAGGCATGAGATCCAAGATTTGATTGATAGTGGCAAGCTACCCGAGCCGGATAAGCCCAATACCAAGAACAACCCTTTGCCTAAATTTGGAAGAGTGCCTCCACCAGCAACCTTCATGGTGGGAAAAGGATTGGAAGAAGACTTTGTTTTATCATCCTTTCAAGATGGAAATATTGAAGATGTGAAGGGAAAAGAAGCTTAAACTCAACGAACTTTCCTTAGCTTGAATATTGCTTTTTAATTTTACTTTCTTTAATATTAAATTGGAACAATCTTGTTTTTTTTTTCAAATTTAAAGTTGCTTGAATAAATTACTTTCATCAAAATTTTTGTTGGTCTTTGTTCATTTTGGTGCTCAACCAATGAGGAATCTAGCTTGATAATTCATAAATTAATGTGTCTAGGCATCATGACTTGAATGACTTTACTAGGTGAGGGAATTGTTCTATAGCATTGAGTTGTGTATGCTTACTTAGAGAGGGCTCTTGTATAATTACCTTTGTCTAGGTCCTAGTCAGTCTTAGAACATGCTTTGACAAACTTTCAAGGCGAAATTGAACTCTACTTATTTAAGGGAGAGATGATCTAGGCATTGTTTGATTAGCCAACAACTAGTATCCACCCTATTAAATATCAATCCCTAGTTGTCCCTTTGAGCCTTCATAAAATTTTAGCTTTCTTTTTATTGGCTTACAAACCCCAATAATCTACCTTGAGCTGTTGTGATACTTATGACAAGTCTTATGATCACTAAGATAAAGTGGCAAGAAGATCAAAGAAAACAATGATCGGTCAAGATCATGAAGATAGTTGAAGTTCTCAAGACCATGAAGATAGTTGATGTTTTCAAGACCATAAGGGTAGTTGAAGTTTTCAAGACCATAAGGGTAGTTGAAGTTCCTTTGATATCTCCAATATATCAAAACAACAACATCATTAGAGTAACAAATGATTTATCCCTGCTAAAGATGATTTATGTTACTCCATTCATCCATTATTGGAAGCCCAAGCTAGTACAAACGAGACAACTCTTTTAGAGCTAGAACCAAACAAAAAAAATATAAAAATAAACAAAAAAAGAGAGAAGAGAAAAGAGAAGAAAAAGAAAAATAAAAAGGACAAAAGAAAAAGAAAAGAAAGAAAAAGAAAAAAGAAAAAAGAAAAGAAAAAGAGAAGAAGGAAAAAAACAACAAGAAAAGAAAACCTAAAAGGACGGTTCAAAAAGCCAACTAAGTTCTCTTTTACCTAAGCAGCAAAAGGCTTCCATTTGGTTCATAAGGACATTTTGACTTGAATTGGTCCCAACCCAGAGAGAAAGACCATCCAGTGCTTAAATGTTCTGTACTTGACAGTCCTATAAGGAAGAAGGACAAAATGCTCAAAGAAAGGGATGAGTAAGGAAAATAAAGAGAAAGAAAAGGGAAGAGTAAGAGAAATAAAGAAAAAGAAAAGACAGTCCTATAAGGAAGAAGGACAAAATGCTCAAAGAAAGGGAAGAGTAAGGAAAATAAAGAGAAAGAAAAGGGAAGAGTAAGAGAAATAAAGAAAAGGGAGAAGAAGAAAAGAAACAAATTTGGGTACCAAACTTTTTGCAAGGGCAAAGACTGTCCTAATCAAGATCCAGATTAATGCCAAGAAGATATAGAAGGAATTTGGAGTCTAGCAAGATTACCTCCAAGCTGTCTAAAGTTTCAACAAGAAATTTGTAGTGTGAGGGTTTGTCCATTGTGTCACACCAGCTCCAATCTCAAAATGGCCTTCACTTAAACATGTGTCCCTTATAGACCACATTTCAAGCCTATCAAAGACCTATTGATCTCTCTTAGTAGGTAGAGTCTATTAGTGGAGATAGTTTGGATAAGCATGCATATGAGATGGGCAATATTTAAACTCAAATGAGACCTTTGGCTAAGTAATGTGTATGTGCCTATCTAAAGTGCAACAATTCTTGCTTAAAAAGAAATGATTCCTGAGTTTAGTACGGTAACTAGGGTTGTAATATTATAGATATGTTAATTTGGAAAATCAAGTCCTGAGGTATATTGACATTAATTTGGCAAAGTCAACATTTGATTTCAAAATCAAAATTCAAAAAAAAGGAAAGGAAAAAAAAAGAGTTTTGTCATACAAAGCCTTCGAGCTAAGGGAAGTCTGTTGAAATGATTATTGGCAAGGTCATGAAGAAGCTATCAGCCGACATGCTAAAAAATAGTTTGAAATGGATGCATCCTTGACTCTGCTGCTTAAGGTCTTCAGCACTCATGTTCTCAATATCTAGAAGATAAAAGCCATAAATGCAAAGCTTTCGATCATTCCAATGCAAGACTTGAATGAGCATCAAAATGGAACCAATGAGAACATTTCTATCGATCACCTCGGTCTATGAGTCAATAAAATTGTTGTAAGTATTATTCATGCATATCATGCATACATGAGCATATTACATCGCACTTTCTTGTCTTAATGAACAGCAAACACCCTGCGAATTAAAGAATATAAAGAAGATATTGAATCAAGGGGGCATGGAAAGCCCATTGCTTGAGAAAGCTCCAGTAAATTTGCAAAGAGAAGAAATACGTGCTTGTGTGAAGAACTAGACAAGAAAAACATCAATCACAGCTTGCATGGATAAAATATTTGGTTTGAGCCTACACAGGGGGCAAAGTTTCTCCTTTTCAATTTTTTGAGTTTATATACCAAATATTTTAAACTCACTTGCAAATATTTTGCCAAGCAGGGGGGCAAGGAGAGAGTATAAGGTCCAATTAAAAATAGCTGAATTTTTTCAAAAAGGAAGAACAAAAGAATAGAACATTAGAACTCTCAAAAGAATGAAGATGCAAAAGACAAAAGACCAATCCAGCTAAAAGAGCTAAAGCCAGGGTAAAGACCCAACCTCCAATGGATAAAGACCCATGTTTCAAGGGTAAAGACCCAATCTCAAAGGATGAAGATCCATTTGCAAGGGTGAAGACCCGATCTCAAAGAATGAAGATCCATTTTTCAAGGGTGAAGACCCAATCTTAAAGGATGAATATCCATTTGCAAAGGTGAAGACCCGATCTCAAAGGATGAAGATCCATTTTTCAAGGGTAAAGACCCGATGTCAAAAGATGAAGATTAATTTTCAAGGATGAAGATCCATTTGCAAGGGTGAAGACCCAATCTCCAAGGATGAAGATCCATTCTGAGGGTGAAGAACACAATGCATAGAACAGCCAGAGCAGTCAGACTTCTCAATTGATAAAAGGTTAGTCAAATTCATTCTCGGGTCCAAGTACCCAAATCAAATCTAATCTTGGGTCCAAGTACCCAAATTAAATCAAAATCAATTCAAATCTCAAGTCAAAGTACCCAGGTTAGGATCGAGTATCCAAATCCAGTTTAGGATCGAGTATCCAAATCTGATTTAAGATCAAGTATCCAAATCAAGTTAGGATCGAGTATCCCAATCCAACTTAGGGTGGAGTATCCAAATCCAATTTAGGATCAAGTATCCAAATCCAATTAGGATCGAGTATCCGAATCCAATTTAGGGTTGAGTATCCAAATCTAATTTAGGATCGAGTATCCAAATCCAATTTAGAATCGAGTATCCAAATCCAATTTAGGATCAAGTATCCAAATCCAATTTAGGATCGAGTATCCAAATCCAATTTAGGATCGACTATCCAAATCCAATTTTGGATCGAGTATCCAAATCCAGTTAGGATCGAGTATCCCAATCAAGTTAGGATCGAGTATCTGAATCCAATTTAGGATCGAGTATCCAAATCCAATTAGGATCGAGTATCCGAATCCAGTTTAGGATCGAGTATCCAAATCCAATTTAGGATTGAGTATCCAAATCCAATTTAGGATCGATTATCCAAACCCAGTTTAGGATCAAGTATCCAAATCTGATTTCGGATAGAGTATCCAAATCCAGTTAGGATCGAGTATCCCAATCAAGTTTAGGATCGAGTATCTAAATCCAGTTAGGATGGAGTATCCAAATCCAGTTAGGATCGAGTATCCGAATCCAGTTTAGGATTGAGTATCCAAATCCAGTTAGGATCGAGTATCCCAATCAAGTTAGGATCGAGTATCCAAATCAAGTTAGGATTGAGTATCCGAATCCAAGTTAGGATTGAGTATCCAAATCAAGTTAGGATCGAGTATCCAAATCCAGTTTAGGATCGAGTATCCAAATCCAGTTAGGATCGAGTATCCCAATCCAGTTTAGGATCGAATATCCAAAGCCAATTTAGGATCGAGTATCCAAATTCAATTTAGGATCGAGTATCCAAATCCTGTTTAGGATCGAGTATCCAAATCCAGTTTAGGATCGAGTATCCAAATTCAATTTAAGATCGAGTATCCAAATCCAGTTAGGATCAAGTATCCCAATCAAGTTTAGGATCGAGTATCTGAATCCAAGTTAGGATCGAGTATCCAAGTCAAGTTAGGATCAAGTATCCCAATCCATTTTAGGTTGAGTATCAAAATCATATTTAGGATCGAGTATCCAAATCCAGTTAGGATCGAGTATCCGAATATAGTTTAGGATCGAGTACCCAAATCCAGATAGGATCGAGTATCCAAGTCTAGTTTAGGATTGAGTGTCCAAATCTCTCGGGTCCAGAACCCAAAATCTCAAAAATTAAGTCTTATTGCTTTTCACTCTCTTTCACTAAGGTTTTAGATCATTCAAGTAGGGGGCAAACTGTAGACCCTTAATTTTTTACCCAATCCTTTCCAACATGTTTTATTTAGTCTAAAATGATTTTTGTTGTCTAATTGGTCCAAAATAATTTTTTTAAAATAATTTTTACTTTAGTATCTAATTTTTATTAATAAAAAATAGAAATAAACAAATAAAAGTCAGAATTTTTCTACCTGTGAAATAGCCACGCAGAAATTTTCTGCCTGCGAAATAGCTTACGGGCCCGCTCCGCCCGCGCTGCCCCAGCCAGCTGCGGCAGATTTTTTCGCCAGCGCAGTTTTTTCAACCAGTTTTTTTTCGGCAGCGCAAATTTTCCAACGCAAATTTTTTTAAAACCTATTCCAATTCAATATCATATAATTTAATTTTCTTTTCTATCTTAGAACCTATGTAAAGGGCATGTTTCTACCTTTCGGTGGGTGTCCTATTTAGGCATGTGATGTAAGGACATGTTTCCATCTTTGGATGGGTGTCCATTTATTTGTTTTGCTTGGACCTTGCTTTGATTTTAATATATTGATGCTTTCTTTTAATTTTTGTATGTAATATGGATAATGTTGTTATATTTAAGAATTTTATAATATTAAAACCTGTAAAGGAGGTCGGTTCCAGTGAGCCAGGCGTTGTGGGGGGTGCTGGGCCATTTCTCACTTTCCCCACACGTACCCAACTTTCCGAACTCATTAGGGGGTTGGGGATTCCTTAGGAATCGAGTCATCCACCCCTTTCTTTTTCCTGGCCCGTCCCGGTGGCAACTCCATTTTCTCCGGACTTAGGTCCGTGTTCTCTAAGGCCATGAGCCTAAACAGTGCCAAAGTCTCAAGAACCATTCCACCGGGAGTGGGGGCGAAAATCACCGCTCACAGTGGCGACTCCACTGGGGATAAGAGAAGTTGATTCCGTTGGTCTTTATATTATTCTATTCTTTCTTATAATGATATTATCCATTGCATCATCTTAGATTGCATCGTGTGCATGAGTTAGGACGCCTGTGTTACCCGTGTTGTGTTATGTAAGGGATACCATACTTTCACTCAAGGTATGGAGTTCGAGCATGGCATAACCACTCATAGCCTCGTACCATTTGGTATATACTTGCTATGGGAACCTAAGCTTTTTAACCCAAAGACTAAAGCTCATGTAATTGGCCTAGTTACTTTCCTTAGGTTTTACCCCAAATGCATGTTGTTTGACTATGGTTAGTTTATCTTAGTCTAAATCATGGCTTATTTGGTTTGTCCTTTTTCTAATATGACCTAAGTATATTTTAAGCTCAAAATAAATTTTTCTTAAAGCCCAAAAAACCAAAACTATTTTTAAAATTTTTCAAGATGGTCTTTGGACATAAAACTTTTCTAAAAACAAATCAAAAATTTTTTGGCCCATGGCCCAAATACTAAGCCCAAAATCCATTTTTTCTAAAATCTTTTTACAATGGGCTTAGAAACAAAATTATTTTCACCCAACCTTTTCTTTCAAAGAGCTTACAAATTATTTAGGTCAATTATGAAATACCAAAAATCAATTGTGGGCCTAGTTTACACTAAGAATAAATTAACCATGGGCTTGTTTTTGGTATGAACCATTAGTTACTCTTTTCAAGTGAGAAATCTATTTATAATAAACCTCTTAATTTCGTTTTAATCCAATATAGTTGGTGAATGGATTAAAACCTAATTAATAGGAATTATCATGGATTGATTTCCATTTTCAAAAATATTGGTTGAAACGTTCGAGGGAATTATTCGAAAGCAAGATACCCCATGTTGGTATTTTGTTAACTATATACCTAGGAAAAGAGACTCGCCATTCGTGTGTGGATGTTATAAGGTTGGAAGGAACGTCCTATTTATCCTTATTTGTTGATTGTTTATGCATACATGCATACATGCATACATTTGCATCTCATATCATTGCCTTCTTTGGCTCACAGCCCTGGATTACGAGAGTTTAAAAACTTACAACAATCCTACCTACGCCGGAGATGAAGTATCTAGCAACGACTCAATCACTTGCTCACCAAAAATAATGGATCCCGAACAAATTCAAAGAATGGTAGATGATGCCCTCAATGCCAAAATGGAAGAAATAAAAGAGGCCATGGCCGAGACCATAAAGAATCAACTAGCTGCAATTTTAGAAAACAAGGTCGAAGTATCTGCTAGTACCAAAAAAGATAAAGGGAGGACTAAAGTTGATGAAGTAGCTTTTGATGATGATAAGGCGATCATTGATGATGATGATTGGGTTCAATACTACCAAGATCTTCAAGACAAAAAGGAGCCGAAGGTTGTTGAGAAGGCAACTATTGAAAAGACTGAGTCATCCGATGTTGAAAAGATGATTACTGATTTAGAAAAGAAATTTGAGAAGAAGCTGAAAACAGAAGAGATGTCTGAGATTAACAAACTATTTGAACAAGATGAAGAGGTCCCTTATAAATTCAAGATGCCTTCCTTTGCTAGATACAATGGTACTGGAAATCCTCTATATCACTGCTATGCAGTCTGCCCGAGCTACTAAGGCTCAAACTCTAAGGTGCTTCATACTCTCATTAGATCATGTTGCCCAAAATTGGTTCAATACCTTAGATGATGGAACACAAAAGAATTGGGATTTGCTATACAAGGCCTTTATCCAGCAATATGGGTATAATATTGAGTTGGAGGTTACCTTAATGGAAGTGGAGTCCATAAGGCAAAGGCCAAATGAGAATTTTGTGGACTATGTGAAGCGATGGAGAAACAAGGCCGCTTTACTCAAGAAGAGGCCCGAAGAATCTGATCAAATAAGGATGATCGTGAGAGGTGTCTTGCCCAATCTCCGTGAAAGGATGTCTCACACTCTTATAAGGGATTTCAAAGATCTTCTCCAAGCTGGTATGCAAATTGAAGAGTGGGAAAGAGAGAAGAATCGCTTTTCAATAAAGAGGAATGAGAAAGGGAATTACCAATCGGGTAATCAAAGCACGCAAAAAGAAGTTGATATTAATGTAACTAGTCAAGGAAATAAAAGACAATTTTCAGATCTAGGGAAGCCTCTATCTTGGGTTTTTAGCAAGCTGCAAAAGAAAGGGTTGTTACAACCGTTAGCTCCTCGACTGTTACAAAATCCATTGCCACCAAACTTCAATGCCGAGGCCTTCTGTCAATTTCATCAAATGCGAGGGCATGAAACAGATAAATGTGCTCGTCTAAGGCATGAGATCCAAGATCTAATCGATAGTGGCAAGCTACCTGAGCCAGATAAGCCCAATACCAAGAACAACCCTTTGCCTAAATTTGGAAGAGTGCCACCACCAGCAACCTTCATGGTGGGAAAAGGATTGGAAGAAGATTTTGTTTTATCATCCTTCCAAGATGGGGATATTGGAGATGTGAAAGGAAAAGAGGCTTAACTCAATGAACTTTCCTTAGCTTGAATGTTGCTTTTCAATTTTGCTTTCTTTAATATTTAATTGGAACTATCATGTTTTTCAAATTTAAATTTGTTTGAATAAATTACTTTCATCAAAATTTTGTTGGTCTTTGTTCATTTTGGTGCTCAACCAATGAGGAATCTAGCTTGATAATTCATAACTTAATGTGTCTAGGCATCATGACTTGAATAACTTTACTAGGTGAGGGAATTGCTCTATAAGCATTGAGTTGTGTATGCTTACTTAGAGAGGCTCCTGCATAATTATCTTTGTCTAGGTCCTAGTCAGTCTTAGAACATGCTTAGACAAACTTTCGAGGCGAAATTGAACTCTGCTTATTTAAGAGAGAAATGATCTAGGCATTGTTTGCTTAGCCAACAACTACTATCCACCTATTAAATATCAATCCCTAGTTGTCCCTTTGAGCCTTCATAAAATTTTAGCTTTCTTTTCATTGGCTTACAAACCCCAAAAACCTACCTGAGCTATTGTGATACTTTTGACAAGTCTTATGATCACTAAGATGAATAGGCAAGAAGATCAAAGAAAGCAATGATTAGTCAAGATCATGAGGATAGTTGAAGTTTCAAGACCATGAAGATAGTTGAAGTTCTCAAGACCATAAAGATAGTTTAAGTTCTTAAGATCATAAGGGTAGTTGAATTTTTCAAAGACCATCATCATTAGAGTAACAAATGATTTATCTCTAAAGGTTTATGTCACTCCACTCATCTATTATTGGAAGCCCAAGCTAGTACAAACGAGACAACTCTTTTAGAGCTAGAAACAAACAAAAATAAAAAAAATAAAAAAAAAGAGAGAAGAGAAAAAAGAAGAAATAGAAAAGAAAAAGGACAAAAGAAAAAGAAAAGAAAGAAAAAGAAAAAAGAAAAGAAAAAGAAAAGAAAAAAACAACAAGAAAAGAAAACCTAAAAAGGTGGTTCAGAAAGCCAACTAAGTTCTCTTTTACCTAAGCAGCAAAAGGCTTCCATTTGAACAGTTTGACTTGAATTAGTCCAACCCAACCAAAGATTCAATCAAAATCAAAGAAAAAGGAGAAAGACCATTCAGTTCTTAAAAGTTCTGCAATTGACAGTCCTATAAGGAAGAAGGACAAAAAGATAAAAGAAAGGGAAGAGTAAGAGAAATAAAGAAAAGGGAGAAGAAGAAAAGAAATGAATTTGGGTACCAAACCTTTTGCACTGGCAAAGACTGTCCTAATCAAGATCCAGATTAATACCAAGAAGACAAAAAGAATTTGGAGTCTAGCAAGATTGCCTCCAAGCTGCCTAAAATTCAAATAAGAAATTTATAGTGTGAGGGTTTGTCCATTGTGTCACACCAGCTCCAATCTTAAAATGGCCTTCACTTTTACCCATGTCCCTTATAGACCCCATTTCAAGCCTATCAAAGACCTGTTGATCTCTTTTTGTAGGTAGAGTCTATTAGTGGAGGTAGTTTGGATAAGCATGCATATGAGATAGACAATATTTAAACCCAAATGAGACCTTTGACCAAGTAATGTGTATGTGCCTATCTGAAGTGCAACAATTCTTGCTTAAATAGAATTGATTCCCAAGTTTAGTGCGGTAACTAGGGTTGTCATGTTATAGATATGTTAATTTGGAAAAATCAAGTCCTAAGGTACATTAACATTAATTTGGCAAAGCCAGCATTTGATTTCAAAAATCAAAATTCAAAAAAAAAGAAAAAAAAGGAAAGGAAAAAAAGTGTTTTGTCATAGAAAGCCTTCGAGCTAAGGGAAGTATGTTGAATTGATTATTGGCAAGGTCATGAAGAAACTACCAACTGACAAGCTGAAACATAGTTTGAAATGGATGCATCCTTGACTTTGCTGCTTAGGGTCTTCACCACTCATGTTTTCAACATCTTGAAGATAAAAGCCACAAATGCAAAAGCTTTCGATCATTCCAATGCAAGACTTGAACAAGTGTCAAAACGAAACCAATGAGAACACTTCTGCTGATCACCTTGGTCTATGAGTCGATGGAACAACTGCAAGTATTATTCATGCATATCATGCATACATGAGCATATCACATCACACTTTCTTGTCTTGTGTTGTCTATTCCTTGGCAAAATGAACAGCAAACACCCTGTGAATTAAAGAATCAAAAGAAGATATCAAATCAGGGGGCATAGAAATCCCATTGCTTGAGAAAGCTCTAGTAATCTTGCAAAGAGAAGAAATATGTGCTTGTGCGAAGAACTAGACAACAACAACATCAATCAAAGTCCGCATAGAAAAATCATGGGGGAAAAATGAGAGGATATGAAGGCCAATTAAAAATAGCTGAATTTTTGCAAAAAGGAAGAACAAAAGAATAAAACATTAGAACTCTCAAAAGAATGAAGATGCAAAAGACAAAAGATCAGTTCAGCTAAAAGAGCAGAAGCCAGGGTAAAGACCCAATCTCAAAGGATGAAGATCCATTCGCAAGGGTGAAGACCCAATCTCAAAAGTTGAAGATCCATTTTTCAAAGGTAAAGACCCTATGTCAAAAGATGAAGATTCATTTTCAAGGATGAAGACCCGATCTCAAAGGATGAAGATCCATTTTGAGGGTGAAAAACCATAATGCATAGAATAACTTGAGCAGTTAGACTTCTCAACTGATAAAAGGTAAGTCAAATTCATTCTCGGGTCCAAGTACCCAAATTAAATCAAAATCAATTCAAATCTCGGGTCCAAGTACCCAAATCAATTCAAGCTCGAGTCCAAGTACCCAATCTCGGGTCCAAGTACCCAAATCAAATTCAATCCAATCTTGGGTCCAAGTGCTCAATCTCGAGTCCAAGTACCCAATCCTAGGTCCAAGTACCCAAATTCAATCAATCTTGGGTCCAAGTACCCAAATCAAATTAATTTCAGGTCCAAGTACCCAATCTCAGGTCCAAGTACCAAAATCAAATCAATTTTGGGTCCAAGTACCCAATCCTAGGTCCAAGTACCCAAATTCAATCAATCTCGGGTCCAAGTACCCAAATTAAATAAATTTCAGGTTCAAGTACCCAAATAAAATCTAATCTCGGGTCCAAGTACCCAAATCAAATTCAATCTGGGGGTCCAAGTACCCAATCCTGGGTCCAAGTACCCAAATCAAATCCAATTTAGGGTCGAGTATCCCAATTTAGTTTAGGATCGACTATCCAAATCCAATTTAGGGTCGAGTATCCCAATCCAGTTTAGGATCGAGTATCCAAATCCAATTAGGATCTAGTATCCCAATCCAGTTTAGGATCGAGTATCCAAGTTAGGATCGAGTATCCCAATCCAGTTTAGGATCGAGTATCTAAATCCAGTTAGGATCGAGTATCCTAATCTAGGATCGCGTGCCAAATCCAATTTAGGATCGAGTATCCAAATCTAGTTAGGATTGAGTATTCGAATCCAGTTTAGGATCGAGTATCCAAATCCAGATAGGATCGAGTATCCGAGTCTAGTTTAGGATCGAGTATCCAAATAGCTTGGGTCCAGAACCCAAATTTTCCTTAGGTCCAGAACTTAGAATCATCCTTGAGTCCAGAACTCGAACTGGGTCCAGAACCCAAGTTTTCCTTAGGTCCAGAACCTAGAATTATCCATGAGTCCAAAACTCGAACCGGGTCCAAAACCCAAATTTTTCTTTAGGTCTAGAACCTAGAATTATCCTTGAGACCAGAACTCGAACCGGGTCTAGAACCCAAATTTTCCTTACGTTTAGAATCTAGAATTTATCCTTGAGTCCAGAACTCAAACCGGGTCCAGAACCCAAAACCTCAACCATCTCAAAAATTAAGTCTTATTGCTTTTCACTCTCTTTCACTAAAGTTTTAGATTATTCAAGCAAGGGGCAAACTGTAGACCCTTAATTTTTGACCCAGTCGCCACAATATGTTTTATTTAGTCCTAAATGATTTTTGTTGTCTAATTGGTCCAAAATATTTTTTGTTAAATAATTTTTTGCTTTAGTATCTAATTTTTATTAATAAAAAATAAAAATAAACAAATAAAAATAAAAATAAAAATAAAAATAAAAATCGGAGTCAAAAAAATCGGCAACGAAAAAATCGTCGCGCCGGCCCGTGGACATTTCGCTTGCAGGAATTTCCTTTTATCAATTTACTTAGATTTCTAAATGTTGTAAGAGGTATGTTTCCACTTGGTGGGTATCTCATTAGTTAAATATCATGTAATTTAATTTGCTTTTCTATCTTAGAACTTATGTAAAGGGCATGTTTCTACCTTTCGGTGGGTGTCCTATTTAGGCATGTGATGTAAGGACATGTTTCCATCTTTGGATGGTGTCCATTTATTTGTTTTGCTTGGACCTTGCTTTGATTTTAATATATTGATGCTTTCTTTTAATTTTTGTGTGTAATATGGATAATGTTGTTATATTTAAGAATTTTATAATATTAAGACCTGTAAAGGAGGCCAGTTTCAATGAATCGGGCGTTGTGGGGGTGCTAGGCCATTTCTCACCTTCCCCACACGTACCCACCTTTTCGAACCCATTAGGGGGTTGGGGATTCCTTAGGAATCGAGTCATCCACCCCTTTCTTTTTCCCGGCCCGTCCGGGTGGCGACTCCATTTTCTCTGGACTTAGGTCCGTGTTCTCTAAGGTCCCGAGCCTAAACAGTGTCGAAGTCGCAAGAACCATTCCACCGGGAGTGGGGGCGAAAATCCCCACTCACAGCATAGAAAGCCCATTGATTGAGAAAGCTCCAGTCATCTTGCAAAGAGAAGAAATACGTGCTTGTGCGAAGAACTAGACAACAACAACATCAATCAGAGTCTGCATAGAAAAATCATGGGTTTAAGCCTACACAGGGGGTAAAGTTTCTCCTTTTCAATTTTTTGAGTTTATATGTAAAACATTTTCAAACTCACTTGCAAATATCTCGCCACGCAGGGGGAAAAGGAGAAGATATGAAGGCTAGCTAAAAAGGGTTGATTTTTTTTTTGTAAAGCAAGAACAAAAAAGAATGGAATAAAAAAAGAAAATTAGAATTCTCAAAAGAATGAAGATGCAAAAGACAAAAGATCAATCCAGCTAAAAGAGCCGAAGCTAGGGTGAAGACCCGATCTCAAAGGATGAAGATCCATTTGCAAGGGTGAAGACCCGATCTCAAAGGATGAAGATCCATTTTTCAAAGGTAAAGACCTGATGTCAAAACATGAAGATCCATTTGCAAGGGTGAAGACCCGATCTCAAAGGATGAAGATCCATTTTCATGGGTGAAGACCCAATCTCTAAGGATGCAGATCCATTTTTCAAGGGTAAAGACCCGATGCCAAGGATGAAGATCCAGTTCAAAGGATGAAGATCCATTTTCAAGGGTGAAGACCCGATCTCAAAGGATGAAGATCCATTTTGATGGTGAAGAATCACAATGCATAAAACAGTCGGAGCAGTCAGACTTCTCAAATGATAAAAGGTAAGTCAAACTCAATCTCGGGTCCAAGTACCCATTCTCGGGTCCAAGTACCCAAATCAAATTAATCTCGGGTCCAAGCACCCAATCTCGGGTCCAAGTACCCAAATCAATTCAAGCTCGGGTCCAAGTACCTAAATCCAATCAATCCCTATTCCAAGTACCCAATCTCGGGTCCAAGTACCCAAATCCAATCAATCTCGGGTCCAAGTACCCAAATTCAAACCAAATCAATTCAATCTCGGGTCCAAGTACCCATTCTCTGGTCCAAGGACCCAATCCCCGGTCTAAGTACCCAAATCAAATCAATCTCTGGTCTAAGTACACAATCTCGGGTCCAAGTACCTAAATTCAATCCAATCTTGGGTCCAAGTACCCAAATCAAATCAATCTCGGGTCCAAGTACCTAATCTCGGGTCCAAGTACCCAAATCAAATCAATCTCAGGTCCAAGTACCCAATCCCGGATCCAGGTACCCAAAATCAATTCAAGCTCGGGTCTAAGTGCCCAATCTCAGGTCCAAGTACCCAAATCAAATCAATCTCGGGTCCAAGTACCCAATCCCAAGTCCAAGTACCCAAAATCAATTCAAGCTCGGGTCCAAGTACCCAAATCAAATCAATCTCGGGTCCAAGTACCCAATCCCGGGTCCAAGTACCCAAAATCAATTCAAGCTCGGGTCCAAGTACCCAATCTCGGGTCCAAGTATCCAAATCAAGTTCAGTCTTGGGTCCAAGTACCTATAGACCCTTAATTTTTGACCTAGTCCAGTTTAGTCCAAAATAATTTTTGTGTTGTCTAATATATTTTAATTGGTCCAAAATAATTTTTGTTATCCTAATTAAATAATTTTTGCTTTATTATCTAATTTTTATTAATAAAAATAAAATAAACAAATAAAAATAAATAAAAATCGGCGACGAAAAAATCATCTCCGAAAATTCCAGCGGGCTTGGCCATGGACCATTTCGCCCGTAGGCCTACTCCCCGCCAACTGCGGCAGATTTTTTTTGCTAGCACAATTTTTCCGCAGTAGTTTTTTTTTTGCCAGCGAAATTTTTCCGACGCAAATTTTTCGAAACCTAATACAATTAGGTTTCGGTTTCCTTTTCTTATTTAATATGGTATGCCGTGTGTAACTAGGAAAAAACCACAAAAAAAACTTCTATAAATAAGTATAATTACAACACAAAAGGAGGAGAAATTAGGAAGGAAAATTGAGAGAGTTTTTAAACCAAATCTGGGAAGGAAAACTTTAATCAAGCTGATTTTTTGAGGGCAGAAAAGCAAGGCCAGAAACGATCAAAGGCAGCAATTGTCTTTGTTTTTAATTCATCCAAAAAGAATTATTTTTTGGAGGAACCATCAAAAGGAGGTATGGATTAAATTCTTGTTTTGTTATATTTTTCACAGTAACATAAACTATCTAATTGTGGCTTTCAAAATCAAAATCCCAGAACTTTAATTTAGCTTTTCAAAAGTTAAAAACACTAATTACTTGCTTTATTTTCTAAAAAATTTAAAGTTATTAATTTAGTTTCTTTAAAACCCCAAAATCCTAATTTACTTTCCAAATCATTAAAACCCTTAAATAATATGTTGTTTCTTTCCAAAAGCCTTAAAAACTACCTTTTTTGCTTTATAAACTTTAAATCGTTGGTGTATTTTCATAAAACTCCCTAAAAATATTCAATTGCTTTTTTCAAATTCTAAAATTCTAAGATCACTCGAAACCCTAATTCAAAACTTCTAAAACCCTAATTCAATTCCTAAACTCAAAATAGTAAACCCTAACCCCTTAAAACCTTAAACCTTAATTTTTTTTTCTAAACTTTAATCCTTTAAAATGTAAAAAACCATAAAACCACAAATATTTTAAATTTACACAGTAAGCTTGAAATCATCATTTAAAACATGAATCAAAAGTATTTTAAAGTGTCCAAAACCCTAATTTCATGATTTCACCATTCAAACCTTAATTTGTTTAAATCAAACAGTCTTACCAACCTTTCAAAACATAAAACCTTAATCTATTTTAATTCCATTAAAAAGTCACAGTAGCCTAATTCTATGAATTCCAAAACCTTAACACATGAGATAAAGAGCCCTAAATGGAAACAGTAACTATAATTGGAATTTTATTTACTTTATTCAATTCTATATTTGATTATGCTTTGATTTATTTCTTATGCTTTAATTTATTTAAATTCAATGCTTGGTTTATTTAATTTATCATGGATGAATGTTTGCTTTATATTGATATTTAATATCTTTGATGAATGATTTATTTATGATGAATGATTATTTACTTTTATCAATTTATTTTAGGTTTCCAAATGTTGTAAGAGGTATGTTTCCACTTGGTGGGTACCTCATTAGTTAAATATCATGTAATTTAAATTGCTTTTCTATTTTAGAACCAATGTAAAGGGCATGTTTCTACCTTTTGGTGGGTGTCCTATTTAGGCATGTGGTGTAAGGACATGTTTCCATCCTTGGATGGGTGTCCATTTATTTGTTTTGATTAGACTTTGCTATATTGCTTTGATTTTAATATAATGATGCTTTCTTTTAATTATTGTGTGTAATATGGATAATGTTGTTATACTTAAGAATTTTATAATATTAAGACCTATAAAGGAGGCCGGTTCCAATGAACCGGGCATTGTGGGGGTGCTGAGCCATTTCTCACCTTCCCCACACGTACCCAACTTTCCGAACCCATTAGGGGGTTGGGGATTCCTTAGGAATCGAGTCATCCACCCCTTTATTTTTTTCCAGCCCGTCCGGGTGGCGACTCCATTTTCTCCGGACCTAGGTATGTGTTCTCTAAGGCCCTGAGCCTAAACAGTGCCGAAGTCGCAAGAACCATTCCATCGGGAGTGGGGCCAAAAATCCCCGCTCACAGTGGCGACTCCACTAGGGATAAGAGAAGTTAATTCTGTTGGTCTTTATATTATTCTATTCTTTCTTATAATGATATTATCCATTGCATCATAGATTGCATCGTGTGCGTGAGTTAGGACGCCCGTGTTACCCGTGTTGTGTTATGTGAGGGATACCATACTTTCACTCAAGGTATAGAGATCGAGCATGGCATAACCGCTCATAGCCTCGTACCATTTGGTATATACTTACTATGGGAGCCTAAGCCTTTTTACCCAAAGACTAAAGCTCATGTAATTGGCTTAGTTACTTTCCTTAGGTTTTACCCCAAATGCATGTTGTTTTGACTATGGTTAGTTTATCTTAGTCTAAATCATGGCTTATTTGGTTTGTTCTTTTTCAAATATGACCTAAGTATATTGGAAGCTCAAAATAAACTTTTCTTTAAAGTCCAAAAGACCAAAGCTATTTTCAAAATTTTTCAAGATGGTCTTTGGACATAAGATTATTCTAAAAACAAGTCAAAAATTCTTTGGCTCATGGCCCAAATACTAAGCCCGAAATCCATTTTTCTAAAATCTTTTACAATGGGCTTAGAAACAAAACTATTTTACCCAACCTTTTCTTACAAAGAGCTTAGGTCAATTATGAAATACCAAAAATCAATTGTGGGCCTAGTTTATACTAAGAATAAATTAATCATGGGCGTGTTTTTGGCATGAATCATTAGTTACCTTTATCAAGTGAGAAATCTATTTATGATAAACGTCTTAATTTAGTTTTAATCCAATATAGCATAAAAGCTACTTTAGTTGGTTGGATGGATTAAAACCTAATTAATGGGAATTATCATGGATGGATTTTCATTTTCAAAAATATAACTATTGGTTGAAACGTCCGAGGCAATTATTCGAAAACAAGATGCCCCATGTTGGTATTTTGTTAACCATATACCTAGGAAAAGAGACTCGCCATTCGTGTATGGATGTTATAGGGTTGGAAGGAACATTCTAATTATCTTTCTTTGTTAATTGTTCGTGCATACATGCATACATTCGCATCTTATATCATTGACCCTCTCTGGTTCACAGCCCTGGATTACGATAGCTCAAAAGCTTACAACAATCCGACCTACGCCGGAGATGAAGTATCTAGCAACGAATCAATCACTTGCTCACCAAAAATAATGGAGCCCGAACAAATTCAAAGGATGGTGGATGAGGCCCTCAACACCAAGATGGAAGAAATAAAAGAGGCCCTAGCTGAGACCATGAAGAACCAATTGACTGCAATCTTAGAGAACCATGCCGAGGCATCTGCTAGCGCTAAGAAGCCAAAGGACAAAGGGAAGACCAAAGTTGGTGAAGTGGTTTTTGATGATGAAAAAGTGATCAATGATGACGATGATGATTGGGCTCAATACTACCAAGATGTTCAAGAGAAGAAGAAAGAACCGAAGGTTGTTGAGAAAGCAACTGTTAAAAAGATCGAGACATTCGATGTCGAAAGGATGATTGCTAATTTAGAAAAGAAATTTGAGAAGAAGTTGAAAATTGAAGAGATGTCTGAGATCGACAAACTATTCGAACAAGATGAAGAGGTCCCTTATAAGTTCAAGATGCCTTCCTTTGCTAAGTACAATGGCACTGGAAATCCTCATCTCCATGTGAAGCAGTATATCACTGCCATGTAATCTGCCCGAGCTACTAAGGCTCAAACCCTAAGGTACTTTATGCTCTCATTGGACCCTGTTGTCCAAAATTGGTTCAATACCTTAGATGATGGAATACAAAAGAGTTGGGATCTACTTTACAAAGCCTTCATCCAACAATATGGATATAATGTTGAGTTAGAAGTTACCTTAATGGAAGTGGAGTCCATTAGGCAAAGGCCGAATGAGAATTTTGTAGATTATGTCAAGATATGGAGAAACAAGTCTACTTTACTCAAGAAGAGGCTCGATGAATTCGATCAAATAAGGATGAATGTGAGAGGGGTGTTGCCTAGTCTTCGTGAGAGGATGTCTCATACACTCATCCACGATTTCAAAGACCTTCTTCAAGCTGGTTTGCAAATTGAAGAATGGGAAAGGGAGAAGAGCCATTTTGCAACAAAAAGGAATGAGAAAGGGAGCTATCAATCTGGTAGCCAAAGCATGCAAAAGGCCGTCGATGTTAATGCTACTAACCAAGGAATGAGGAGACAATTTTTGGAATTGGGAAAACCGATGTCTTGGGTTCTCAATAAGCTTCAAAGAAAGGGACTGCTACAACCCCTAAATCCTCATCTTTGCCTAACCCTCTCCCACCTAACTTTGACACCAAAGCATTTTGTCAATTTCACCAAATGCAAGGGCATGACACGGATAGATGTGTAAGGTTGAGACATGAGATTCAAAATCTAATTGATAATGGGAAGCTACCCAAGCCCAACAAACCAATCACCAAAGACAACCCATTGCCAAAATTCAATAGGGTACCACCACCGGCAACCTTCATGATTGGAGGAGGTTTGCATGAGGACTTTGTCATGTCTTCTTTTCAAGATGTGGGTGGAGAAGAAACCAAAGAAGAAGAGGCATTTGTCAAAATTGAACAAGCTATGATGGGTAGAGAAGTAATGATTTGTGTTATCAACAGGTTTGGGATTTAAGCGATAGTGATGATGATGTTGTATCCAAGAAGGAGGAGTGGACTTGGTCCGAGCCTGAAGAAGATGAAGTGATGAACACTAGATCCGGTAAGCCTTATGCAAGGCCACCACATAAGGAGGTAGAAACTAATAAGGGAAAGGAAGTTGAAGTAGAAGAAGATGATGATGTGCTCAAGCAATTGAAAAGAACTCAAGCAAGTGTTAGCATTTGGGACTTATTAGCTACTTCTAAAAAGCACCGAGAAACTGTGGCCAAAGCCTTAGCTAGCATGCCAATCTCTACCTCCACGACACTGGAGGAGTTGATCAACTTCATAAGAATTGGGGAAGTAATGAAATGTGAAGAGGTTCAAGAAAAGAATGAAGTTAATATGGGAGCGGTTTCTTTTTCTGATGCGGACTTACTGGAGGAGGGGAGAGACCACATCCGCCCTCTCTTTATCAAAATAGAAGTCAAGAGGAAGAGGACTCCTTGTGTAATGGTCGATGATGGGGCCCCCATAAATGTTTGTCCACTTAAGATATTGCCAAAGCTAGCCATGTCAACAAGAGATCTAAGCCCGACCGAGGTAACGATTCGTGCTTACGACAACACTAAGAAGCATGCCGAAGGGACTTTCAAAGCAGCTGTCAAGGTTGGTCCAATTGAAACCATTGTTGAGTTTGTTGTTTTAGACATACCAGTTGCCTTTGCCTTACTCTTTGGATGACCATGGTTTCATCCTCTTGGTGGAGTTCCTTCCACCCTTCATCAAAAGATCAAGTTCCCCAACGGAGATGAGGTAGTGGTCATTGAAGTTGAAGATAATGAGATTGTTAACGCTCTAATGATTGAGAGGCCTCTCAATGGCTTTCAAGTAGCTGCAATTTCTGATGATGAAGTAATGGATTCCAAAGTCTTGAATATGATGAAGAACATGAACTACCTTCCAGGAGCTGGTCTTGGAAAAGGTAAGGCCGGTTTGACAAAGTTACCAGATTTTAGAACTCGAACTTCCAAGAAAGGGTTGGGATATGATGAAGACAATGATGTCCAGCCAAAGAAGAGTGAGAAGATGAGCTTCACACCACTTGAAGAGATCTTTGTCAAAGCTCCAGATATGGGACCACTCCAAGGAAGGCCTGAGCCAATCATGTTCATGGGTAAGTTAATCCCAAGTTTTGAAATTTTTGCAAATGTTGCCGAGCTAGTGGAGCAAGTGGAGAAAGAGCTCACCCTATCAACCGACAAAGAATCCAATCCAAAAGAGAAGAATGAAGCTGGCCTGAAAACCGAGAAGACTCCGGAAGAGATTGCTGCCCTGGTTGAAGAGAAGTTTGAAGACATCCTGCTTTATGATTTTGAGAACAGTGGTTTTGATTTTGATTTTAATTTGTCTACTTTGTATGAGGATGATGATGTTTTCTTTTCCAAAATGAATGCAATAAAGTCTGATTTTGCTTACTTGTGTGATGTTTCTCCCGATGGTTGCATGCATTCAAGTAGCAGTTACATGAGCATCTTTAATATTAATTCTGTTAACACACAATCATTAAATTTGGGAACAACTGAAAATCCTAAAAATATTAGCATAGCATCCTACCTTACTCCTGGTGAAAGAGAGAGATTTGAAAAAATTTTCAAAAAATATGAAGAAGTGTTTGCTTGGTCTTATGAACATATGCCAGGGATAGATCGAGACATAGTCGAGCATCATATTCCTATTTACACTCACATTAAACCTGTCAATCAAAAGCTTAGGCGATTAAGACCTGAGTGGGCTGAATTGGTTAAAGAAGAGGTCACTAAGCAAATACAAGTGAAGTTCCTTGAAGTAATAGAATATCCATGCAAACATAGTACCCATAGTACCCATGCCAAAGAAAGATGGAAGAATAAGGGTTTGCGTGGACTATAGAGATTTAAACAAGGCTTCCCCTAAAAATGATTTTCCTTTACCTCATATAGATGTTCTCATTGATAGTGCAACCTCTAGCGTGCTACACTCATTTGTAGATGGATTTTTCGGATACAATCAAGTGTTAATGGCCCAAAAGGATAAAGCCAAAACCGCTTTCATTACTGCATGGGGTATATTTTGTTATCGGGTGATGTCGTTCGGCTTAAAGAATGTTGGAGCAACCTACCAAAGGATGGCCACCACACTATTTCATGACATGATGCACAAAGAAGTTAAAGTATATGTTGATGATATGATGGTTAAATCGGACACAAGAGAGCAACACTTCCAAAACTTAGAATTATTCTTCGATAGAGTTTTAAAATATAAGCTAAGATTGAACCCGAAGAAGTGTGTATTTGGTGTTACCTCAGGTAAATTGTTGGGATATGTGATTGGCCCTAATGGCATTGAGATAGATCCTGAGAGAAGTTCGGGGATTCATTGGTAAACTGCAGTACATTAGTTGATTTATAGCAAAGCTCACAACAATTTGTGAGCCTATCTTCAAATTGCTTAGAAAGAATCAGCCGGTCGTATGGAATGAAGAATGTCAAAAGGCCTTTGATCGAATAAAAGAGTATTTGTTGAATCCACCTGTTTTGAAACCACCTAAACCCGGCAAACCTCTATTACTGTACTTAGCAGTAGAAGAATAGTCGATAGGAGCCATGCTAGCCCAAGCATATGAGTCGGGGATTGAGCATGCCGTTTACTATTTGAGTAGAAAGCTCCTACCTTATGAAATTAAGTATAGTATCATCGAACAGACCTGTATAGCCATGGTTTGGTCTTCTAAGAAGTTGCGGCATTACTTTCAATCGTATAGTGTGCAAGCAATTTCCAGGTTAGACCCAATGAAGTACTTAAGAGAGACACCTTTTTTTATTGAAAAATATGGTCGATGGTTGATAATATTAGAGGAATTTGAGATAGAGTATGTAACCAGGAAAACAATCAAAGGTAGAGCGGTGGCAGAATTCCTGGCCCAACAACCATTACCAGAAAGCGAAGAGGTAATCTTGGAATTTCCAGATGAACATTTAGAAGCAATTGAAGTACAAGGGTGGAAAATGTATTTTGATGGAGTAGTAAACAGGAAAGGAGCAGGTTTGGGAGTTATACTAGAATCGCCCGAAGGGGAACTCATCCCTTTAGCCAAAAAATTAAAATTTAGGGCAACCAATAATATGGTGGAATATGAAGCTTGTATTTTCGATTTGGAAACCCTAATGACTATGAAGGTGGATAAGGTGGAAGTTTTTGGCGATTCGTTGCTAGTTGTATCCCAAGTAAATGGAGAATGGGAGTTCAAAGAAGAAAAATTGAAACCATACCACCATTACTTGACCATGATGAAGAAGAACTTTAAAGAGCGTAGGTTTATACACCTATCAAGGGAAGAAAATCATATGGCTGATGCCCTAGCCACATTGGCTTCGGTATTGGAAAACCCTGTTAGCCTATTCCTTAAGCCTCTAATCTTGACCAGTTCGTCAACTCCTTGCTATGAATATGAAACAATTATGGAAATTGATATGGACCATGATGCGTGGTATGATACTATAAGGCGATTTTTGGAAGAAAGAGAATACCTGCCGGGGGCAACAAAGAAAGAGAGAAGAGCCATAAGGCGATGGTCATTGCAATACATCACCTTCCATGGAGAGTTATATCAAAGATGGCCTGATGGAGTGCATTTGAGATGTTTAAGAAAACCTGAAGTGGAGCGCATCATGTCAGAAATACATGCGGGAAGTTGCAGTCCGCATATGAGTGGTTTGGCCCTAGTTAAGAAGGTTATTCGACAAGGTTACTATTGGTTGACCATGGAGAGAGACTATATTGAGTTTGTCAAGAAGTGCCAATAATGTCAAAGGTATGGTAACTTGAATCACATGCCTCCTGAAGAACTGCATTCAATGTCTTCACCCTGGCCATTTGCCACCTGGGGTATCAACATTATAGGAGAGATACATCCTACAGCTTCAAACGGTCACCGATTCATTGTAGTAATAGTAGATTATTTTTCAAAGTGGGTCGAAGCTGAATCTTTCAACAAGCTGGGTGCAAGCCAAATGGCTAGGTTTATTGAAAAGAACCTCATCTGCAGATACGGGGTCCCGCATAGTGTGATATCAGACAATGGGGTACAGTTTCAAGGAGCAGTTAAGGATTTATTCTCCAAGTACCACATCCATCATCATCGATCCTCTCCTTATAGACCAAAGGCTAATGGTGCAGTAGAAGCAATGAACAAAACAATTAAGCAAATTCTGTCCAAGATGACCAAGACTTATAAGGATTGGTCAGAGATGCTTCCCTTTGCTTTGTGGGGATATAGGACAAGTGTGTGAACTCCTACTGGAACGACACCATTCTCTTTGGTTTATGGGATGGAAGCAGTGTTGCCTATTGAAATTGAGATCAAGTTGTTTAGAGTAGTCTAGGAAGCTGAACTGTCTGAAACAGAATGGGTAGCAAGCAGATACACACAGTTAGCTCTGCTAGAAGAGAGAAGGTTAAAAGCACTATACCATCACCAACTGTATTAAAAGAAGATAGCTCAGGCCTACAATAGGAGGGTTAAGATAAGAAAATTCAGAGTTAGGGATTTGGTGTTGAAGCAATGTAAGCCTAATGTATCTAATCCAAGAGGGAAGTTTAGGCCTAGCTGGGAAGGGCCATATGGCGTGAAACAAGTCATGAACAAAGGTGCGGTGAAGTTATCAGACATGGACGGGAAAGAATTTAGTGAGCCAGTAAACATTGACAGGTTAAAGAGGTTTTATGTATGATATGAAAAGTAAAAAAAGAAAGAGCTCGCTAGGTTGAAAACCCAAAAAGGGCAACCTAAGCAAAAGTTAGAGCAGTCCACTAGTTCCAAAAACCCGAAAGGGCAGGCTAGGCAACAATTAGGGCTAATTGAGAGAAAATCGTCAATTAGAAAACCCGAAGGGGCTAATTGGCAACAGGAGTGATCTTAAGTATGCTGACTTTATGTTTGGTTGTTCCCCAATTTAATAAAACAAAATTAATGTTAAAATTATTCTTTGTGCACTGTTAAAAGTATTTGACCAGATATGGATGAAACAAATAATCATAATTGCAAAAGGTGATGACAAATTATAAATGGAAAAGAAGCATCTTTTATTACTTTAGTTATTTTTTGTCCTAACAAAACACTTTATGAATTGACAAATGTAAAATCTATTGCAATCGATAAGTGTAACGTGCAGGCCAGCTTTGCCTTAGCCGATCCAAGTAGGCTTCAATCAAGCAAGGCATGTCTAAGTTAGGAGCAAAGTCAGAATCATGAGGTTCAGCTCCATACCGACGGCCAAGTCGGCGAGGATCATAGCATGTACCTTGACGAAAAGCAGCAAGGGGAATGTACATCAAGTATGTCCGCATGGTGATATGAGAAATCTTCCACCAAGGTACCAACCAACGGATATTGATTTCGGAGCGTGAGTGGATCCAGTCAACCCAGTCAGCATATGAAGAAGCAGGATGGAGTAGCTTCCTAGCAGAATGATGATGTGGTAGGTATCTGGTAAAATCCATGGATGGAGTATCAAGCAAACAAAGATGCTCTTGAAGCCAAATCTGTGAAGAAAGAATAAAAAAAAGTCCACTAAGTTGAAAATCCGCAAGGGCAGCTTAGGCAAAAATTAGGACAGCTCGCTAGTTCCAAAAACCCGCATGGGCGGACTAGGCAAAAGTTAGAGCAATAAAAAGGAAAAAAGAAAACCTAAATTGAAAAATCAAAAGGGCAGTTTAGGTAATTACCTGAAGCAGCAACGGACTCCCAGTCAGTCTCTTTAACAATCCTGATTTAAATTGGTCTAATCCAACTAAGGTGTCGGCTAAGATCACAAGTACTGGCGACAAGCCTCCTTCCATTTGGTCCATGATATCCAATACTCGTGGATCAATGTCACCGTCGGAAGAAGCAAGCAAGAATTGGCCGAGCAAGCAAAGACAAAGCATGCGTCCTCATGCCTTAGTAGGGGCCAAATGAGAGAAACAAAAGTCAATCAAATGAGCAAGTAGAATTTTTTTCACCTCTCATCAACCGAAGAACTTCGGGTTTTGGAATTTGAAATAACATCTGCATCTTCTGTTGAGTCTTGGAATTCAATATGGGTAATGCCATTTGTTGATTATTGGGATATCCAAGGATGGCCTCAAATTCTTCAATCAAGGGACATATTTCAAAGCCATTAATTTTAAATACCCTAGAATCCGTATCCCAAAAGGAAGCCACGGCATGTAAGAAGGAGTGGTCCAATTTAACATTTTGAAAACATTTTAAAACATCAAGTTTTGACCATGAAATTTTCTTCCAATGAATGGCATCCATATTCTTAAATAAAATTTTTATTTTCTTTGAATGATGTTCGGTCATGATGAATGAATGAAGAAAAGGTTAAAATTGTTAAAGGGAGTCTTCACGTTGAAAGAGAAAGAATTTTGATTTATGAATTAAAATATGGCATGAAGGGTGATTTATATAGAGGAAACAAACCTTTTCCAAAAGTGAAATGGAAAAGGTAGAAAAGGTGATGGGAAAGGATGAGACCATATGGCATAAGGAAAGGAATTAGTGGCAATTTCTGGCAATTTCCTTTACCACGTTGGATTGGGTTTAGCAAATGATGTGTATTCTAAAATTATGATGCATGGTAATGATAAAAAAAAAGGTTACAGTAAAGAGGAAAATTGTATATTTTTCATTATTGTACAATGTTTTACAATTGCTACAATGTTTACATATCACTAAGAGGGTGGTGGTAGGTCACCGAATAAAGACTTGAAAAAATTGTCGCCTATTAGAGGAGGGGCAAATCACTCATCTCGGGATCACCCGAAGCAGGGGCACCAAAATCCCTATTACCTTGAAGTTCCGATCCGTCATGGTCCTCATCAAAAGTAGACGAAAGGATCTCATGGTCGTCGGTCTGGGGGCCTCTTGATGAAGAAGCACCTGGATCCCTCATCTCCTGAAATCGGAAGTCTCGGAAGTGTTGTTCGGATTGGTGATATAAACTTTCAAAATGAGAAGCCTGCTGACGACTTGCAGCTAACACTTCTTGAAGCTTCATGTTTTGTTCTTCGAGCATCCACTGTGAGCCAAGAAGGAAAAGGTAAGAAACGTACTAGGTAGCATAAACTATTATAAAATAAGAAACGTACTAGGTAGTTCAAATCAATACCCTGCGGATGAGATGGCATATCTCGTGGGCTAGAGCAAGCAGATGAAGGGGCAGTAAAGGAAGGTCCAGCCTCATGATCAAATGAGCCGACAGCCTGCAATAATCATTAAAAAAATCAAAGAAAGAGAAAGTTGCAAGGGAAAAGTGGTTAAAATGCAAAAGTTCCTTTGGAAGATCAAAATAAGGAAAGAAGAGCATGAATCAAGCAAGACATGGCCAAGCCAAATCAAGCTTGGCCGTGTCACTTCAAATGAAATCTTGGCAGAACATGACACGAGCAGGAGACACGGTCAAGCCACTTGTCGTGTCTCACCTAAAGGGCAAAGCCAAGAAGGACCAAGCAAAGAAAGAAAAAAAACAGTAGGTGACACTGGCAGGCAACACGGCCAAGTCACTGGCCGTGTCACATGACACGGCCACAAGCTTGGCCGTGTCCCGTCCTAAGCCAAGAACAAAGAAGAATCAAAGGAAAAAACACAGAAGCTGACACACCCAGGAGACACGACCAAGCCACAGGCCGTGTCACTCTCATTTTCAAAGAACAAAGAAGAACTAAGGAAAAAACACTGAAGCTGACACACTCAGGAGACACGGCCAAGCCACTAGCCGTGTCACTCTCATCTTTAAAGAACAAAAGACCAGAGGAGAAATAGAAGCTGACAAACTCAGGTGACACGGCCATTTACCTGAGAAGTACTAACCCCGAGATGTGAAACAGACTCTCCTGCATTTCCATGATGTTCCTCATCATCTCTACCCTCATTTTCGTCAGAAATCTCTCACACACCAACAGGAGATACATCAAAGTTCAAGAGTCTTCTTTGAATGAAATAGGCATAAAATGGACCCGGTAAATGGAGAAATGACTCGGCATCATAACCATACCGAGCTGACCACCATGCATCCTCTGGCATTTACATAATATTTAAAGTATATTCCGAGATTTGCATCGGAAACCTCCGCTGCTCTGGACCAAGAAACCATTCATAAACTCTCTCCCCGAGGAACAGCCACTAGACATTGGGTCACCAATAATTCGATGAGAATGTTGGAAAAATAGTGCAGCCCTCATCAAAGGAGACCAGTTTGCTCGCTCTTCTAGGCTCCACCAAGCCAAATTCACCTGCAAAATAACATAAGGTAAGTAAAACTTTCACATAAAATTTAAGGCATACTAATTTTACCTGGTCCCAGGTTAAGCGGCTTAACACATAGCGGTGAGTATGCACATGATGAGAGCTGGGAATGTCCACGCGATCGAACAACCAGTAATTTAATCTCGGATATCCGACTCTCTCTCGGGAAATACTGGGTACCCTCACGAGATTATGTTCATATGCCCATACCTAAAATAATAATAAAGATCACATTCAATGCAAGAAAAGAGTGGAAATGACATTGGTGGAAGAAAGAATACCTCTACAACAGCCATCAAGTCGACAAAAGACTTCTTATTTCGGCAAAGCTTATCAAGACCATGATAAAGACACGCGAGACCAGCTTCACCCCAACCAGAAGATGGTACCATTCTGAGATAAGAAAGGGCACTCAACATTGACAAGTGAATGGATGATTCAGTGCTGCCTAAGATGGTCGATCCGAGCAGATATAACAAAAATCCTCGAGCATACTATTCGGCCGTGTCTCTGCCAACCCGTCCTTCATAGTTCATCCAATAACTACGAATCGACTCGATTTTTATCTTAAAATGCCCTTTATATGACGGTTTCATACCAATTAATTCCTGAATTTCTTAAAATGTTAAAATTTCATTGGTCAGAGGAACCGGAGTACCATCATATCGAAGGCCGATTATGGCAGTAAAATTGACCGGACCAATTGTCATCTCCCCAATGGGCAAGTGAAAAGTGAGTTGTATCCAGCCATCGCTCTACAAGCGCCTGGACTATGCTCTGGTCTATCTGATATTCCTCGGATGGCAATTGTAAGATGAACTACTCAAAGCCGCAATCTCGGATAATCCGCCTTACCCGAGAAGGCACTACATCATACCATTGTTGGGCTTTGTAAATACATCCTCCAGCCCGAACAACGCAACGATCATGCTAACACAGACCCAAGTAAGTTAATACCAGGTAAGTACATATTATTCTATCTACTTAAATTAATTTATTTTTCATAATAACAAATAATAACAACAAAGTATAAAAATATATATGATAAAAAAAATAATTAATTTGCTCTTTGGATTGGAACTGCAATGGAGCGGCATCCCGGCTAGTATATCTAAATTTTCATCTTCATGATGCCAAATAAACTCCAATAACTCGACATTAGAATGAGTCCCTGACCTCGAAGCATGCATTGTTTTTGAAAAATATATGTTAAAATTGAAAAAAAATTTGAGAGAATTACAAAATTGAAATTGAAATTGTGAAATGAAATGAAGGATTGGTGGCCTTTTATAAAGGAACAGTAAGCAAAAAAATAAAATTCAAAACTGTCATGAATAGTAAATTTTACTATTCATGAATAGTAAAAATAGTAAATTTTACTATTTATAAATAGTATTACTATTGATGAATAGTAACAGTACTATTTCCAATAGTAAATACTATTTGATACTATTTGCGAATAGTAAATTTACTATTCATAAATAGTAAATAGTACATGAACAGTGACTGCACAGTAAATAAACAGTAAATTCTATTATTCACTTTAATCATTCAAATAATTGCGGGTATATAAATATTCTTACACCCAGGGGCAATTAGAAGACATATGCATAAAAATTAGCTAAACTTTTTGAAATAAAAAATTATTAGCTCGGGTCTAGAACCCAAATCTTCCTTAGGTCCAGAACCTAAAATTGTCCTTAACTTGAACCCGGTCCAGAACCCAAATTTTCCTTAGGTCCAAAACTTAGAATTTGTTTCTTCTAAGTCCAGAACTTAGCTCGGGTCCAGAACCCAAATTTTCCTTAGGTTCAGAACCTAGAATTTGTTTCTAAGTCCAAAACTTAGTTCGGGTCCAGAACTCAAATCTTCATTAGGTCCAGAACCTAAAATTATCCTTGAGTCCAGAACTCGAACCGGGTCCAGAATCCAAATCTTCCTTAGGTCCAGAACTTAGAATTATCCTTGAGTCCAGAACTCGAACCGGGTCCAGAATCCAAATTTTCCTTAGGTCTAGAACCTAGAATTTATTTCTAAGTCCAGAACTTAGCTCGGGTCCAGAATCTAAATTTTTCTTAGGTCTAGAACCAAGAATTATCCTTGAGTCCAGAACTCGAACCGGGTCCAGAACCCAAAACCTCCACCATCTCAAAATTTAAGTCTTGTTGCTTTTCACTCTCTTTCACTAAAGTTTCAGATCATTCAAGCAAGGGGCAAACTGTAAACCCTTAATTTTTGACCCAGTCCGGTTTAGTCCAAAATAATTTTTGTGTTGTCTAATATATTTTAATTGGTCCAAAATAATTTTTGTTATCTTAATTAAATAATTTTTGCTTTATTATCTAATTTTTATTAATAAAAAATAAAAATAAACAAATAAAAATCAAAAATCAAAAATAAAAATTGGCAACGGAAAAATCGTCGCCGAAATTTCCAGCGGGCTCCCCGCCCCCTACCGCAGCCAACTGCGGCAAATTGTTTTTACCAGCTCAATTTTTTCGCAACAGTTTTTTTTCGCCAACAAAAATTTTCCGACGCAAATTTTTCGAAACCTAATACAATTAGGTTTCGGTTTCCTTTTCTTATTTAATATGGTATGCCGTGTGTAACTAGGAAAAAACCACAAAACTAGCGGACTGGTCTAATTTTTGCCTAGGGCGCCCTTTTTGGATTTTCAACCTAGCGAGCTCTTTTACTCTCTTTTTTTATACGTAAAACCTCTTCAACCTGTCAATGTTCACTGGCTCACTAAACTCATTTTTGTCCATGTCTGATAACTTCACTGCACCCTTGTTCATGATCTATTTCACAACATATGGCCCTTCGCAACTAGGCCTAAATTTCCCCCTTGGATCAGATACATTAGGCTTACATTGTTTCAACATTATATCCCCAACTTTGAGCTTTCTAATTTTAACCCTTCTATTGTAGGCCCGAGTTATCCTCCTTTGATATAATTGATGATGATACAATGCTTTTAATCTTCTCTCCTCTAGTAAAGCTAACTGTGTGTATCTGCTCACTACCCACTCCGTCTCAGGCAGTTCAGCTTCTAAGACTACTCTTAATGATTTAAACTCAATTTCAATTGGCAACACTGCTTCCATCCCGTAAACCAAAGAGAATGGTGTCATTCCAGTCGATGTTCGCACTCTTGTTCTGTATCCCCACAAAGCAAAAGGAAGCATTTCTAACCAATCCCTGTATGTCTTGGTCATCTTGGACAACATATGCTTAATTCTCTTATTGGTTGCTTCTACTGCACCATTAGCCTTTGGCCTATAAGGAGAGGATCGGTGATGATGGATTTGGTACTTCGAGATTAAGTCCTTAACTGCACCATGAAACTGTACCCCATTGTCTGATATCACACTATGCAGGACCCCATATCTGCAAATGAGATTCTTTTCGATAAATCTAGCCATTTGACTTGCCCCCATTTTGTTGAAAGATTCGGCTTTGACCCATTTTGAAAAATAATCTACCGCTACTACAATAAAATGGTGATCGTTTGAGGCTGTCGGATGTATCTCTCCTATAATGTCAATCCCCCAAATGGAAAAGGGCCAGGGTAAAGACATAGAATGCAATTCTTCAGGAGGCATGTGATTCAAATTACCATACATCTGATATTGCTGGCACTTCTTTACAAACTCAATACAATCTCTCTCCATGGTCAACCAGTAGTAACCTTGCCGAATTATCTTTTTAACTAGGGCTAAACCACTCATGTGTGGACTGCAAACCAGTAGTAACCTTGCCAAATTATCTTTTTAACTAGGGCTAAACCACTCATGTGTGGACTGCAACTTCCCGCGTGTATTTCTAACATGATATGCTCCACTTCAGGCTTCCTCAAGCATCTCAAGTGCACCCCATCAGGCCATCTTCGATATAATTCTCCATGGAAGGTGATGTAGTGCAAGGACCACCACCTTATGGCTCTTCTTTCTTTCATTGTTACCCCCAACGGGTATTCCCTTTCCTCCAAAAATCGTTTTATAGTATCATACCATGCATCATGGTCTGTATCAGTTTCCATGATTGTCTCATATTCATAACAAGGAGTTGATAAACTGGTCAAAATCAGAGGCTTGAGGAATAAGTTGACAGGATTTTTCCATACCGAAGCCAATGTGGCTAGGGCATCAGCCATCTGGTTTTTTCTCTTGGTAGGTGTATAAACCTGCACTCCTTAAAGTTCTTCTTCATCATGGTCAAGTAATGGCGGTATGGTTTTAATTTCTCTTCTTTCAACTCGCACTCTCCATTTACTTGGGATACTACTAGCAATGAATCGCCAAAGAATTCCACCTTATCCACCTTCATAATCAATCTACCTTTGATTGTTTTCCTGATTACATACTCAATCTCAAATTCTTCCAATATTATCAACCATCGCCCATACTTCCCAATCAAAGAGTGTGTCTCCCTTAAGTACTTCATTGGATCCAACCTGGAAATTGCTTGCACATTATAAAATTGAAAGTAATGCCGTAACTTCTTAGAAGACCAAACCACAGCTATACAGGTCTTTTCAATGATACTATACTTAATTTCATAAGGTAGGAGCTTTCTACTCAAATAGTAAACTTCGGGCTCAATCCCCGACTCATCTGCTTGGGCTAGCATGGCTCCTACTGACTCTTCTTCTACTGCTAAGTATAGTAACAGGGGTTTACTGGGTTTAGTTGGTTTCAAAATAGGTGGATTTAGTAGATATTCTTTTATTCGCTCAAAGGCCTTTTGACACTCTTCGTTCCACAGGACCAGCTGAATCTTTTTAAGCAATTTGAAGATAGGTTCACATATTGTGATGAGCTTTGCTATAAACCTACTAATGTACTGTAATTTACCAATGAATCCCCGAACTTCTCTCTCCGTCTTGGGGGCCTACATATCCCTGATTGCTTTAACTTTGTCAAGGTCAATCTCAATGCCATTTGGACCAATCACATGTCCCAACAATTTGCCTGAGGTAACCCCAAACACACACTTCTTCGGGTTTGGCCTCAGCTTATACTTCAATGCTCTATCGAAGAATAATTCTAAGCTTTGGAAGTGTTGTTCCCTTGTATCTGATTTCACCATCATATCATCAACATATACTTCCACTTCTTTGTGCATCATGTCATGAAATAATGCGGTGGCCATCCTTTGGTAGGTTGCTCCAGCATTCTTTAATCCGAACGGCATCACCCTATAACAAAATATACCCCATGTAGTAATGAAAGCAGTTTTGGCTTTATCCTCTTGGGTCATTAACACTTGGTTGTATCCAGAAAATCCATCTACAAATGAATGTAGCACGCTAGAGGTTGCACTATCAATAAGGACATCTATATGGGGTAAAGAAAAATTATCTTTAGGGGAAGACTTGTTTGAATCTCTATAGTCCACATAGACCCTAATTCTTCCATCATTCTTTGGCACGGGTACTATATTGGCTAGCTAGTCTGGATAATCTATCATTTCAAGGAACTTTACTTGTATTTGTTTAGTGACCTCTTCTTTAACCAATTCAGCCCATTTAGGTCTTGATCGCCTAAGCTTTTGTTTGTCAGGTTTCATATGGGTGTAAGTAGGAATAAGATGTTTGGCTATGTCTCGATCTATTCCAGGCATATCCTCATAAGACCAATCAAATACTTCTTCATATTTTTTAAATATTTTTTCAAATCTCTCTCTCTCATCAAGAGTAAGGTCAAATGTTATGCTAATATTTTTAGGATTTTTGGTTGTTCCCAAATTTAATGATTGTGTATCAACAGAGTTAATATTAAAGATGCTCATGTAACCACTATTTGAATGTATGCAACCATCAGGAGAAACATCACACAAGTAAGCAAAATTAGACTTTATTGCATTCATTTTGGAAAATAAAACATCATCATCCTCATATAAAGCAAACAAATTAAAATCAAAATCAAAATCATTGTTCTCAAAATCATAAAGCAGAACTTCTTCAAACTTCTCTTCAACCAGGGCAGCAATCTCCTTTGGAGTTTTCTAGGCTTTCGGGACAACTTCCTGCTTCCTTTCTAGATTGGGCTCCTTGTCGGCTGGCAGGGTGAGCTCTTTCTTCACTTGTTCCACTAACTCGGCAACATCAGCAAAAATTTCAAAACCCAGGATCAACTTTCCCATAAACATGATTGGCTCAGGCTTTCCTTAGAGTGGTCCCATGTCTGGATCTTTGACAAAGATTTCTTCAAGTGGTGGGAAGCTCATCTTCTCATTCTTTTTTGGATGAACATCTTTTCTAGCTTCTTCATACCCCAACCCTTTCTTGAAAGTTTGGGTCTTAAAATCTGGAAGCTTTGTTATACCAGCCTTACCCTTTCCAAGACCAACTCCAGGAAGGTAGCTCATGTTCTTCATCATGCTCAAGACCTTAGAGTCCACTACTTCATCATCAAAAATTATAGCTACTTGGAAACCATTGAGAGGCCTCTCTACCATTAGAGCATTAACATCCTCATTATCTTCAGCCTCAATGACCACCATCTCATCTCCGTTAGGGAACTTGATCTTTTAATGAAGGGTGGAAGGAACTCCACCAAGAGGATGAAACCATGGTCTTCCCAAAAGTAGAGCAAAGGTAACAGGTATGTCTAAAACAACAAATTCAGCAATAGATTCAATTGGACCAACCTTCATAGCAGCTTTGAAAGTTCCTTCGGCATGCCTCTTTGTATTGTCATAAGCCCGAATGGTTACCTCGGTTTGGCTTAGACCCCTTGTTGACATAGCTAGCTTTGGCAATATTTTAAGTGGACAAACATTTATGGCGGACCCATCATCAACCATTACACATGGAGTCATTTTTCCTTTGCTTTCCACTTTGATAATAGAGGGCGGATGTGATCTCTCCCCTCTTCCGGTAAATCTGCATCTGAGAAAGATACCATTCCCATATTAACTTCGCTCTTCTTTTGAACTTCTTCACACTTCATTACTCCCTCAACTTTTATGAAGTTAATCAATTCCTCTAGTGTTGTGGAGGTGGAAATTAGCATTGTGAGTGGGGATTTTTGCCCCCACTCCCGGTGGAATAGTTCTTGCGACTTCGGCACTGTTTAGGCTCGGGGCCTTAGAGAACACGGAACTAAGTCCGGAGAAAATGGAGTCTCGACCCGGACGGGCTGAGAAAAAGAAACGGGTGGATGACTCGATTACTAAGGAATCCCCAACCCCTTAATGGGTTCGAAAAGTTGGGTACGTGTGGGGAAGGTGAGAAATGGCCTAGCACCCCCACAACGCCCGGTTCATTGGAACTGGCCTCCTTTACAGGTCTTAATATTATAAAATTCTTAAATATAACAATATTATCCATATTACACACAATTGAAATAAAGCATCGTTATATTAAAATCAAAGCAATGTCCAAACAAAACAAATAAATGGACACCCATCCGAGGATGGAAACATGTCCTTTACATCATCCACATCTAAACTAATAGGACACCCACCAAAAGGTAGAAACATGCCCTTTACATTGGTCTAAAATATAAAAGCAATTTAAATTACATGATATTTAACTAATGAGGTACCCACAAAGTGGAAACATACCTCTTACAACATTTGGAAATTTAAATAAATCGATAGAAGTAAATAACCATTCATCATAAATAAATCATTCATCAAAGATATTAATCAAAATATAAAATAAACATCCATCCATGATACATTAAATAAATCAAGCATTGAAATTAAATAAATCAAGCATTGAAAATAAATCAAAGCATGTAATGAACTACACAATCAAATCTAAAAATAAAGCAAGTAAAGACACAGGTTGAGGTTTACTGTTTCTATTTAAAATTCTTTAATTAATATATTAGGGTTTTGGAATTTTAGTATTTTAGTATTTGTTTAACCTGCTGTAAAAGTTTTGGAAAATTGGAATGAATTAGGGTTTCATGAATCAAATTAGGGTTTAGGGGTAACATTATGAAATTAGGATTTTAGGATATTAAAACATTAGGTTTATAGTTCTTGGTTACTGGATTGTTATATTTAGGCTTACTATGTTGAGTTTTAATATTTAGGTTTATAAGATTTTAAATATTAGAGTTTTGAGGTTTTGGGTTTATGAAAACTAGAGTTTACGTATTGGTTTTGAGGGAATTAGGGTTTTTAGTGTTTCGAAAAATACATTTGGTTTTAGTATTTGAGAAAACAATTTATAGTCTTATAAAGCTTTCTGTGATTTTTTAGAAATTGTAAGATAAATTTAGGGTTTGGACATTTAACAAAACATTTGGGAATTTTGGAAAAAAGTGAAAGGAAAACAGTTTAGGGTTTTTTTGAAGCTTTTGGAAATAGGAAAAACGTTTTAAGGTTTTTGGAAACAAAAGAGTATTTTTTAGGGTTCTTAAGGTTTAGAAAAGATAGAATTAGGGTTCTTAAATTTTTAAAAGAAACATAAGGAATGTTTTAAGATTTTTGAAAAATAAAGAAATGAATTAGCATTTTTAAGGTATTTAGAAACAGAGGAAATCATTTAAAGTTTTTAGAAACGAAGATCAAGTTATTACATCTTCAAAGATCAAAGTTTTGTGTATATAATCTTATGAATCAAAAAAATGAAACTACTGTAAGAAAATAAAAAGAAATTAGAGATTCAAACCTTCGTACGTTGGTTCCACCAAAAAGTTATTTTCTAGATGAACAAAGACAAAGGCAAAATGGCTGCCTTTGATGGATTGATTGCTTTGCTTGCTTATTGCTAGAATTTTCAAAGTCCCACTATCCAATCCAAAGTTTTTCTTTTAGTTTTTTTTTTCTATTGTCCTCCCCTTTTCTTGTGTCTTTTTAGTGTTATTTATAGGAAATTGTGGAACCTTAATTCCAATTGCTTAAGGAATTTATCATTAATTAGGAAAAGAAAACCGAAACCAAATAGAATTTGGTTTCGAAAAAAATTGCTTTTGAAAAATTTCGCTGGCAAAAAAAATTGTTGCGGGCTGCTCCGAGGAACCGCGTCGAAAAATTGCGAGGGGCGGGCTGCGGGCCATTTTGCCCGCAGGAAGCTCCTACGGCGAAATGGCCCAAGGCCAGTTCATCCACTGGTTTTCGGCGACGGATTTCTTCATCACCGATTTATTTTTATTTTTATTTTTTTAAATATTGTTATTTTTTTATTATAATAATTTTTAAATATTATCAAAAATAAATACTAAAACAAATATTAAGATAACACAAATTATTTTGGACTAATTAAAATATATTAGACCGGACTGGGTCAAAAATTATGGGTCTACAGTTTACCCCCTGCTTGAACAATCTAAGACTTTAGTAAAAGAGAGTGAAAAGTAATAAGACTTAATTTTTGAGATGTTTGAGGGTTTGGGTTCTAGACCCGGTTTGAGTTCTGGACTCAAGGATAATTTTAGGTTTTAGACCTAAGAGGGTTCTGGACTCAAACTAAGAGATTTTAGGTTCTTGACTTAAGGATAATTTGGGTTCTAGACCCGAGCTAAGTTCTGAACTTAAAAGTAGATTTTAGGTTCTGGACCTAAAGAAAAATTTGGGTTTTGGACCTGAACTAAGTTCTGGACTTAGAAGAAATTTTAGGTTCTGAACCTACGGATAATTAGGTTCTGGACCCGAGCTAAGTTCTAGACTTAGAAGAGATTTTAGGTTATGGACCTAAGGATAATTTGGGTTCTGGACCCGAGCTAAGTTCTAGACTTAAAAGAAATTTTAGGTTCTGGATCTAAGGATAATTTAGGTTCTAGACCCGAGCTAAGTTCTGGACTTAGAAGAGATTCTAGGTTCTGGACCTAATGGTAATTTGGGTTCTGGACCCAAGCTAAGTTCTGGACTTAGAAGAGATTCTAGGTTCTGGACCTAAGGATAATTTGGGTTCTGTACCCGAGCTAAGTTCTGGACTTAGAAGATATTCTAGGTTTTGGACCTAAAGATAATTTGGGTTCTGGACCTAAGGATAATTTGGGTTCTGGACCCAAGCTAAGTTCTGGACTTAAAAGAGATTTTAGGTTCTGGACCCGAGCTGATAGAGATTTAATTATCTGCAAAAAAATAATTTTTTGGTTGCAAAAAATTTGGCTAATTTTTATGCACATATCTTCTCCTTGCACACTGCGTGTAAAAATATTTTAATAGTGCAAAAAATATTTATATACACGCAAGCATATGTAAATATTTGAGTGATTAAATTAAATGATTGAATTTACTATTTATTTACTGTGTAGTCACTGTTCATATACTATTTACTATTCATAAATAGTAACCTACTATTTATAAATAGTAATTTACTATTGTAAATAGCAACTTACTATTTGTAAATAATAATGTACTATTTATCAATAGTAATTAACTATTCATCAATAGTGAAATTTACTTTTTTGAATTTTGTTTTTTTCTTTGCCGTTCCTCTATATAAACGAATGAATTCCTTCATTTTATTCACAGCAAATTTTCATTCCTTTCACTAATAGCTATAATTCTCTCAAATTTAATATATAGTTTTGAAAAAAGAAATGCATGCTTCAAGATCAGGAACTCATTCTAATATTGAGTTATTGGAGTTTATTCGGCATCATGAAGATGGGAATATTGATCTACTAGCCGGGATGCCGCTTCATCGTAGTTCAAATCAAAAGAGCTAGATAATTAATTTTTTCTTTTCTTTTCTTTTTTTTCCTTCATTTTTTCAGTTATTATTATTTCTTTTTGATTTTTTTTGTTTGTCTTCATTATTTATATTTTTATATATATTTTTTAGAAAATTTAGGAAAAATAAATTTAAGCAAATAGAATAATATGTACTTACCTGGTATTAACTTACCTGGCTCCATGTTATTGTGATCGTTGCGTTATTCGGGCCGAAGGGTGTATCTACAAAGCTCGACAATGATATGATGTAGTGCCTTCTTGGGTAAGGCAGATTATCCGAGATTGCGGTTTTGAGAGCTTCATCTTACAACTACCCTCTGAGGAGTATCTGATAGACCGGAGCGTAGTCTAGGCACTTGCAGAACGATGGTTGGACACAACTCATACTTTTCACTTGCTTATTGGAGAGATGACAATTGGTCCGGTCGATTTTGCTGCTATAATCGGCATTCGGTATGATGGTGTTCCGGTTCTTCTTACCAATGATATTTTGACATTTGAAGAAATTCAACAATCAATTAGTATGGAACCATCATATAAGGGGCTTTTAAGATAAAAATTGAGCCAATTCGTAGTTATTGGATGAACTACGAAGGACAGATTCACAGAGACACGGCCCAACATTATGCTCATGGATTTTTGTTATATTTGCTTGGGTCGACCATCTTAGGTAGCACTTAATTTGCCATCCATTTGTCAGTGTTGAGGGCCCTTTCTTATTTTAGGATGGTACCACTTTATAGCTGGGGTGAAGCTGATCTCGCCTGTCTTTATCATGGTCTTAATAAAATTTGCTGAAATAAGAAGTCTTTTGTCGGCTTTATGGCAGCTGTCGAGGTATTCTTCTTCCACCAATGTCAATTTCATTCTTTTCTTGTATGAATATGATCTCTATTGTTGTTGTAGGCATGGGCATATGAACACAACCTCGTGAGGGTGCCTAGTATTTTTCGAGAGAGAGTTGGGTATCCGAGATTAAATTTCTGGTTGTTTGATCGTGTGGAAGTTCCCAGCTCTCACCATGTGCATACCCAACGCTACGTGTTGAGCCGCTTAACCTGGGACCAGGTAAAATAGCATTAGTATGCCTTAAAATTTATGTGAAAGTTTACTTACCTTATGTCATTTTGCAGGTGAATTTGGCCTGGTGGAACCCAGAAGAGCGGACAAACTGGACTCCCTTTATGAATGCTGCACTATCTTTCCAACATACTCGCCGAGTCATCGCTGGCCCAGTGTCTAGTGGCTGGTTTCTTGGAGATTGGGTTTATGAGTGGTTTCTTGGTCTAGAGCAATGGAGGGTCCCAATGCATTGCCCAAAATATACTTTAAATATTATATCAATGCCGGAGAATGCATGGTGGTTGGCCCGGCACGGTCATAATGTTGAGACATTTCTCCATCCACCGGGTGCATTTTATGCCCATTTTATTCAACTAAGGCTCTTGAACTTTGATGTATAGCCTATTGGTGTACGAGAAATTCCCAAAGAAAATGAGGTTAGAGATAAAGAGGAACATCATGGAGAGGTAGGAGAATTCATTCCACATCTCGGGGCTAGCTCTTCTCAGGTAAAACTTTTACCATTCTTCCTTTACAATGCTTCTTTCTTATCTTATTTTGATTCTTTAATGATTGTTGCTGGCTGTTGGCTCATTTGATCATAAGGCTGGACCTTCTTTTACTGCTCCTTCATTTGATCATTCTAGTCTACCCGATATGCCATCTCATCTGCAGGGCATTGATATGAATTACCTGGTAAGTTTTCTTGTTTCATGGTAATTTATGCTATATGTATGCATGATTATGTATGTTCTTACTCTTTTCCTTACTGACTCACAGTGGATGCTTGAAGAACAAAATAAGAAACTTCAAGAAGAGTTGGCTGCTAGTCGTCAGCAGGCTTCTCATTTTGAAAATTTATATCATCAATCAGAATAAAATTTCTGAGACTTCCGATTTCAGGGGATGAGGGATCCGGGTGCTTCTTCATCTACAGGCCCCCAGACTGATGACCATGAGATCCTTTCATCTACTTTTGATGAGGACCGTGATAGATTGGAACTCTGAGGTAATAGGGATTTCGGTGCTCCTACTTCGGGCGGACTCGGGACAAGTGATTTGCCCCCTCCTCCAACAGGCGATGATTTTTTTAGGGCTTTATTTGATGACCTACCACCACCTTCTTAGTAATGTATAAATTGTGTAATCATTGTACAATAAACATAAAAATGACAATATATAACTTCCATCTTTACTGTAACTTTTTTTCTTTCTTTTTTTTTATATATATCACATCATAAACATTGCACCATAATTTCCTTTTCATAATTCACAGTCGCATCACTTTGCTAAAACCTAATGCAACACGGTAAAGTAATTTCGTTGCTAATTTTTTTCCTCATGCATCACGGTCTCATATTTTTCCTTATCCTCTTTTCCTTATCAATTTTGGAAAAGGATGTTTCTACTATATAAATTACTCTTCACGCCATAATTTCATACAGAAACAAAAACTCCTTTTATCAATTCTAATTTTCCTTCATCCATCAACAATGACCGAGCTTCATTTAAAGAAGATAAAAATTATATTTAAGAATATGGATGCCATTTACTGGAACCAAATTTCTTGGTCAAAACTTGATATTTTAAAGTGTTTTCAGAATGTTAAATTGGACCATTCCTTTTTACATGCCATGGCTTCTTTTTGGGATGTGGATTCTAGAACATTTAAAATTAATAGCTTTGAAATGTGTCCCTTGATTAAAGAATTTGTGGCCATCCTTGAATATCCAAATAATCAACAAATGGCATTACCCATACTGATTTCCAAGACTCAACAGAAGATGCAGATGTTATTTCAAATTTCAAAGCCTGAAGTTCTTCAGTTGATGAGAGATGAGAAAATTCTACTTGCTCCCTTGATTGATTTTTGTCTCTCTCATTTGGCTCCTACTAAGGTGTGGGGACGTATGCTTTGTCTTTTCTTGCTCGGCCAATTCTTGCTTGTTTCTTCTAATGCGGCGATATTGATCCACGAGTGCTAGATATCATGGATCAAATGGAAGGAGGCTTGTTGCTGATACCCATGATCTTAGCCGAGACTTTAGTTGGATTGGATCGACTTAAATCAGGATTGTCAAAGAGACTGACCGAGAGTCCATTGCTTCTTTAGGTAATTACCTAAACTGCCCTTTCGGGTTTTCAATTTAGGTTTTCTTTTTTCTTTTCTTCTCTCTTCTTTTTTTTATTGCTCTAATTTTTGCCTAGTCCGCCCATGCGAGTTTTCGGAGCTAGCGAGCTGTCCTAATTTTTGGCTAAGCTGCCCTTGCGAGTTTTCAACTTAGCAGACCTCTTTTATTATATTTTTTGTATTGCTCTAATTTTTTCCTAGTCCGCCCATGCGGGTTTTGGAACTAGCGAGCTGTCCTAATTTTTCCTAAGCTGCACTTGCAGGTTTTCAACTTAGCGGACCTTTTTTTTTTAATTTAATTTCTCTCACAGATGTGGCTTCAGGAGTGTCTCTGCTTGCTTGATACTCCATCCATGGATTTTGCCTGATATCTACCACGACACCATTCTGCTAGGAAACTACTCCATCCTGCTTCTTCATTTGCTGACTGGGTTGACTAGATCCACTCAAGTGCTAAAGTCAACATCCGTTGGTTGGTACCTTGGTGGAAGATTCCTCGTGTCACCATGCGGACATACTTGATGTATGTTCCTCTTGCTGCCCTTCGTCGAGGTACTTGCTATGATCCCCACCGACTTAGCCATCAGTATGGAGCTGAGCCTTGTGATTCTGAATTCACTCCTGATTTAGACATGCCTTGCTTGACTGAGGCTTACTTGGATCGGCTGAGGCAAAGTTGGCCTGCACATTACACTTATCGTCTGCCATAGATTTTATATTTGTCAATTCAGAAAGTGTACTGTTAGGATGAAAAAATAATCAAAGTAATAAAAGATGCTTCTTTTCCTTTTATAATTTGCCATCACTTTTTGCTATTGTGTTTATTTATTTCATCCATATCTGGCAAATACTTATAACAGTGCACATAGAACAATTTTAACATTAATTCTATTTTATTAAATTGGGGAACAACCAAACATAAAGCCAGCATACACAAAATCACTCCTGTTGCCAACTAGCCCTTTCGGGTTTTCTAATTGATGATTTTCTCTCATTTAGCCATAATTGTTTCCTAGCCCTTCCTTTCGAGTTTTTGGAACTAGCGGACTGCTCTAACTTTTGCCTAGGCCGCCCTTTTTGGGTTTTCAACCTAGCGAGCTTCTCTCTCTTTTTTTTATTTTATACATAAAACCTCTTCAACATGTCAATGTTCACTGGCTCACTAAACTCGTTCCCATCCATGTCTGATAACTTCACTGCACCCTTATTCATGACTCGTTTCACAACATATGGCCCTTCCCAGCTAGGCCTAAACTTCCCTCTCAGATCAGATACATTAGGCTTACATTGCTTCAACACCAAATCCCCAACTCTGAGTTTTCTGATCTTAACTCTTCTATTGTAGGCCCGAGCTATCTTCTTTTGATACAGTTGGTGATGATACAGTGCCTTTAACCTTCTCTCTTCTAGTAAAGCTAATTTCATGTATCTGCTCGCTACCCATTCTATTTCAGGCAGTTCAACTTCCAAGACCACTCTCAACGACTTGAACTCAATTTCAATTGGCAACACTGCTTCCATCCCATAAACCAAAGAGAACGGTGTCATTCTAGTAGGTGTTCGTACACTTGTTCTATATCCCCATAAAGTAAAAGGAGCATCTCTGACCAATCCCAGTAAGTCTTGGTCATCTTGGACAGAATTTGTAACACCCCCACATCCAATGCACACACACTACAACTACAACCATGTAGCATAAGTGCACCAAACATAGGGATGCTACGGTTTTCTTCAACATTCAAAACATTTAAATAGATACAATACTATTATCATTATATAATATAGAAAAGTAGATCATTCACTTTTAAAATAAAACACATTAGATATATATATACATACATATAGTTATTTCACAGCGGAAGTCATAAAATATTTACATATTTGAAAACACTTAATTCCATATTTACAAATATACAAATATGTACATTTAATCAATACTTTACAAAATATAAAAAAGAGTTATACATGATTGGCAAATCTCCTTTGATCTTTAAGTCTCCAAAATCAACTCTTCAATGTCTACCCTCACTCGGTCTCGAAGAGCTCTCGGGTTCGATTCTAACAGTTCTATCACCTGCGCGATTAAACACTATCGCGCTAAGCCAACGGCTTAGTAAGATAATCATGCTAATGATATGACTTCGTGCAATGTAATGTCATTTCTCAAACCATAATATATATGTAACATCATATATGCAAAATTAACAATATACTTTCACATTACATATCACATTTTATTATCTTTTCATATACCTCATTAGTATTCATTTAATCATCAATACAAAGCAAAACAAACATCATTCATGACTCACATTAACCATAGACAAGCATGGGCCCAAGACACACTAATATGCCATTCAATTTTCAGAGTTAATGTTTTGGTTCTATCATCACATTTATCAATATCAATATCATAGACCCAACTAGGCTTCAAGGATTAAGTTCAACCAAGCTTCAAGGGGAGCAAAGCATGCTAAGCTTCTACCCAACTTGGCTTCAAGAACTAACCCAACCTAGCTTCAAGGGTGGTAACATCTCAATTAGGCTTCAAGGATTCAATCCAACCTAACTTCAAGAGATTGTTACTATCATTAGGCATGCCACCAATAACATACTCTGAAAATGGAATAACACATTAGCCACACAATTCATTTACATATCAATTATCATTTCCATTCTCAATTCTCATCAACATTCAGGCAAACATGCCTTCATTCTCTCAATATTATCATCATATAGCATCATTCATCATAGCCAAACACAATGGCATTGTCTCATATCATATCTTATTTGAATTATCATTTCATCTTTGATACAACATTTCAAGGTACATTACTCATAAAATACAATACCTTTCACAATGCATAACATAACCTTGTTTAAATCTCAACAATGCAATTAGGGCAAAGAACAACTTATATGATTCATAGCTTTAGGATCTTCCATATGCATTTGATTAGTTCATTCATTGATTCAAGTGTGTTTAAAGTGTTTTAGGGTTAGGTTTAAGAACCAACCCACTTTGAAGAACCAAAACAATGCAAAAAGAACAAAGAAACAAAACCCTAACCAACTCATTTGATGGACACGGGCAGCACACATGAGGGACACGGCCAAGCTTGTGGCCGTGTCTCTCAATTCAACTTTGGCAGTAGCAAACACGGCTTAGGGACACGGCCGTGTCTCTTCAACCAAAACTCACAGTAGCTCACACGGCTTGGGAACACGGCTGTGTCACCCAAAAATTAATCCAACACGTCCAAAATCATATGACTTGGCCGTGTCTCACATGGCCTTTGGCCGTGTCTCCCAAAACCAAAACCCTAATTCTAACCAACTCTCTTCCAAATGCATTAAAACTCAATATACATCATACCACATGCTTCAAATGAACATCATAATGTTCTAAATACATATTCATTACCATAATCACTTTAAAACACCTTAATATCACAATTAAACAAACACCATCTCAAAACCCTAACTCAAACTCTACTCTTGATTTTCCACTATCAATCTTCACTTATTTTTCCATAATCACAACCAAACCAACACAACCTCCAATTTTTAACTTACAATCAACTCTAACACTTATAAACACACATCAACACACTAAATCATCATCTCAACAATTCTCAATACACCTTAACCACAATTTCCAAACTAATAAAAGAAAACAAGAAATTACTTACCTAAAGTGAAGAAATTCCACAAATCTTCAACTTGATTCTTCAATTCTCCCTTCAATCTTGATCTTACTATCAAGAACACTTCTCCTTCCCTATTGCTAATGGAGAGCCGGCCACTACCATCAAGAGGAAGAGAAAAATGATCAAGAATCACAAAGTCAAACTTCATTAAATACCCATCCAAAGGAAAATTACTATAATGCCCTCATACATATCTTAATTCTCTTTGTTATCTCTTGCCCATTTTAGTAATTTCACATGCCCTAAAAAAAATATCTCCTCTTGCCTTGACCAACTCTTTTGACCAATGTATATGTTATATATATCACAATATACACAACATATAAACTTGTCTCTAAACCCTAAATTCTTTCCCAAAACACTTATACTTTTCTTTTCTCAATTTAGACCAACAATACAACAACAACAACAACAACAACAACAAGCAAAACTTCTAGGGCATAAATGAGGATATTACAGAATTTGCTTAATTGTCTTGTTTGTTGCTTCTACTGCACCATTAGCCTTTGGGCTATAAGGAGAGGACCGGTGATGATGGATTCGGTACTTCGAGAATAAATCCTTAACTACTCCTTGAAACTGTACCCCATTGTCTGATATCACACTTTGCGAGACCCCGTATCTACAGATGAGGTTCTTTTCAATAAATCTAGATATTTGACTTGCACCCAGTTTGTTAAAGGATTTGGCTTCGACCCATTTTGAAAAATAATCTACTGCTACCATAATGAAACAGTGACCGTTTGAGGCTATCAGATGTATCTCTCCTATAATGTCGATACCCCATGTGGCAAAGGGCTAGGGTGAAGACATAAAATGCAATTCTTCAAGAGGCATGTGATTTAAGTTACCATACATCTGACATTGTTGGCACTTCTTTACGAACTCAATACAATCTCTCTCCATGGTCAACCAGTAGTAAACTTGCTGAATAATCTTCTTAACTAGGGCCAAACCACTCATATGCGGTCCGCAACTTCCCGCATGTATTTCTAACATGATACACTCCACTTCAGGCTTCCTTAAACATCTCAAATGCACCCCCCCCCCCCCCCCCATCAGGCCATCTTCAATATAACTCTCCATAGAATGCAATGTATTGCAATGACCACCGCCTTATGGCTCTTCTTTCTTTCTTTGCTACCGCCGGTGGGTATTCCCTTTCCTCCAAAAATCGCCTTATAGTATCATACCATGCATCATGGTCTGTATCAGTTTCCATGATTGTCTCATATTCATAGCAAGGAGTTGATGAACTAGTCAAAATCAGAGGCTTAAGGAATAAGCTGACAGGATTTTCCCATACCGAAGCAAATGTAGCTAGGGCATCAACCATCTGATTTTCTTCTCTTGATAGGTGTATAAACCTACACTCCTTAAAGTTCTTCTTCATCATGGTCAAATAATGGTGGTATGGTTTTAATTTTTCTTCTTTCAACTCCCATTTTCCATTTACTTGGGATACTACTAGCAATGAATCACCAAAAACTTCCACCTTATCAACCTTCATAATCATTAGGGTTTCCAAACCAAAGATACAAGCTTCGTATTCCACCATATTATTGGTTACCCTAAATTTCAACTTTTTATCTAAAGGGATAAGTTCCCCTTCGGGCGATTCTAGTATGACTCCCAAACCAGCTCCTTTCCTGTTTACTGCTCCATCAAAATACATTTTCCACCCTTGTACTTCAATTGCCTTTAAATGTTCATCCGAAAATTCTAAGACTACCTCTTCGCTATCTGGTAATGGTTGTTGGGCCAGGAATTCTGCCACCACTCCACCTTTGATTGTTCTCCTGGTTACAAACTCAATCTCAAATTCTTCTAATATTATTAACCATCGACCATACTTCCCAATCAAAGAGGGTGTCTCCCTTAAGTATTTCATTGGATCCAACCTGGAAATTGCTTGCACACTATACGATTGAAAGTAATGCCGCAACTTCTTAGAAGACCAAACCACGGCTATACAGGTCTTTTCAATGATACTATACTAAATTTCATAAGGTAGGAGCTTTCTACTCAAATAGTAAACTGCATACTCAATCCCTGACTCATCTGCTTGGGCTAGCATGGCTCCTATTGACTCTTCTTCTACTGCTAAGTATAGTAATAGAGGTCTGCCGGGTTTAGGTGGTTTTAAAATAGGTGGATTCAGCAAATACTCTTTTATTAGCTCAAAGAACTTTTGACACTCTTCATTCCATATGACCTGCTGATTCTTTTTAAGCAATTTGAAGATAGGCTCACAGATTATTGTGAGCCTTGCTATAAATCTGCTAATGTATTGTGATTTACCAATGAATCCCCAAACTTCTCTCTCCGTCTTCGGGCTGGCATATCCCTGATCAATCTCAATGCCATTCGGACTAATCACATGTCCCAATAATTTACCTGAGGTAACCCCGAATACACACTTCTTCGGGTTTAATCTTAGCTTATATTTCAAAGCTCTATTGAAGAATAATTCTAAGTTTTGGAAGTGTTGTTCCCTTGTATCCTATTTAACCATCATATCATCAACATATACTTTAACTTCTTTGTGCATCATGTCTTGAAATAGTGTGGTGGCCATCCTTTGGTAGATTGCTCCAGCATTCTTTAAGCCTAACCGCATTACCCTATAACAAAATATACCCCTAGTAGTAATGAAAGCAGTTTTGGCTTTATCCTCTTGGGCCATTAACACTTGGTTGTATTCGGAAAATCCATCTATAAATGAGTGTAGCACACTAGAGGTTGCACTATCAATGAGAACATCTATATGAGGTAAAGGAAAATCATCCTTAGGGGAAGCCTTGTTTAAATCTCTACAATCCACACAGACCCTTATTCTTCCATCTTTCTTTGGCAAGGATACTATGTTGGCTAGCCAATCTGGATATTCTATCACTTCAAGGAACTTTACTTGTATCTATTTAGTGACCTCTTCTTTAACCAATTCAGCCCACTCAGGTCTTAATTGCCAAAGCTTTGTTTGATAGGTTTCATGTGAGTGTAAGTAGGAATAAGATGTTCAGCTATGTCTCGATCTATTCCAGGCATATCCTCATAAGACCAAGCAAACACTTCTTCATATTTTTTGAATATTTTTTCAAATCTCTCTCTCTCTCTCTCATCAGGAGTAAGGTCAGATGCTATGCTAATGTTTTTAGGATTTTTTATTGTTCCCAAATTTAATGATTGTGTGTTAACAGAATTAATATTAAAGATGCTCATGTAACTGCTATTTGAATGTATGCAACCATCAGGAGAAACATCACACAAGTAAGCAAAATTAGACTTTATTGCATTCATTTTGGAAAAGAAAACATCATCATCCTCATACAAAGCAGACAAATTAAAATCAAAATCAAAATCATTGTTCTCAAAATCATAAGGCAGAATGTCTTCAAACTTTTCTTCAACCAGGGCAGCAATCTCCTTCGGAGTCTTCTCAGCTTTCAGGACAGCTTCCTTGTTCTCTTCTAGATTGGATTCTTTGTTGGCTGGTAGGGTGAGCTCTTTCTTTATTTGCTCCACCAGTTCGGCAACATCTGTAAAAATTTTAAAACCCGGGATCAACTTTCCCTTGAACATGATTGGCTCTGGCTTTCCTTGGAGTGGTCCCATGTTTAGAGCTTTTATAAAGATCTCTTCAAGTGGTGGGAAGCTCATCTTCTCACTCTTCTTTGGCTGGACATTGTTGTCTTCATCATATCCTAACCCCTTCTTGGAGGTTTGAGTTTTAAAATTTGGAAGTTTTGTCAAACCGGCCTTTCCCTTTCCAAGACCTGTCACATCCGCCTACCGCATTTATGCATAGTAGTCACGTACACAGTGAGAGAAGGGGAAAAGAGAAGATAATTCCTGACAACGGCCCCAGATAAGGCTATAGGACCACTGAGACCTAATTGAATGAAAATGCAAAGTGTTAGGGAGGTTATTGTAATTTCAAAAAATTTTGGGGAGGTGACTATAATTTTCAAAAGTTTTGGGGAGGTAAATGTAATTTTCAAAAGTCGTACTGGATGTTCTTAATAGTGCACATAACATATTCCAAAAATGGAAAATAGAGAAAAACCGGGTCACAACGACGCCTAACGGTTTTTCTAGAAAACGCACGGTTTGGAAGATATAGGGGATTTTGACTAAGGACATTTTGGTCATTATGCATGAATCTGAAGTAGGAAATAAACACAAGAGTGAGTAGAGGACGTTAAGGGGGTAAATATGAAATGATCGTCAGTAGAAACGGGGCCCTGGCAACACCCGAGCAAAGAAATGACCTAAAGGGAATTTTTTAAAAAGTCGAGGGCTTATTGGTAATTTTTCAAAATGACTTGGAAACCTAAAATAGACCTTAAAAATAGAAAGTAGAGGTTGAGAGGATCAAAACTATACGTAGTTTGCCTCGTGGAATTATACGGATAAAATCTACGAACAAATAATCGCCAGAGGGTGTTTTATTAGTTTTTGTTATAAGTTTTGTGTCTTGTTTATTAGGTTAATTATTGTTTTATTTAGGTATTTTGTTAGTTTTTATCGGTTTGTCTAGTGTTTTCTTTAATTGTGAAGTTTTAGTTTATTTTTAGTTTTATGTCGTTTTTTATCTAGTTTTTAGTTTGTGTTTATGTTTTGTCGGTTATTGTTTATTTACTTCGTGTTTTAAGTTTGTTTTGAGTTTTGTGTTAGGTTAAAACAGGCAAGGAAACGAATTGAAGATGAAATGGGCAGTAGCTGACACAGGCAGAGGACACGGCCAAGTCACTGGCCGTGTCCCATACCAAGTTAAAAGGAAGAACAAGTCCCAGTAGCAGACACAAGCAAGGGACACGGCCAAGTCATGTGGCCGTGTCCCTCCAAAGAAGAGCAACACGGCCAAGTCACCATGACCTGGCCGTGTCCCACTTGTTACCAAAGGAAAGGGAGGTCAACAATTACACAGAAATGAACACAGGCAAGGGACACGGCCGTGTCTCCTGGCCGTGTCCTCCCATCTCACTCACACGGCCAAGTCAAGCTCCACTTGGCCGTGTCACTCATCAAAGAAGAAAAGAAGACCAAAAGCAACAGAGGAGGACACATGCAGGGGACAAGGCCGTGTCCCTCCATCAAGCCCTCACACGGCCGTGTCCCTCATCACCTGGCCGTGTCCCTCATGTTCCAAGCCAGCATCAGATTTTTAACGCGTACGACTCATATAAAAGGAAAAGAAAGTTAGGGTTTAGGGGTCTTTGACGATTTTGAGAGCAAATTAGCCGTCTGAGAGAGATCTTAGGGTTTAAACATTTGTTTTCTTTGATTTTGATTTTACTTTGGATTAAACTAGTTTAGATTAGATTGTTCATGCCATTGTTTCATCCTTTTTGCAAGATTCGATCAAGAGATTCATCAAAAGCTTCAAGGAGTTTGTAACTTGGTTTTATTCTTAAACTTTGTCTCTTTAGTTTCATTGAAATTGTGTTTATGAACATTATCATGTCTAAATTGATTTCTTTGATTATTAATGAGATGAGTATGCTTGATAACATCATGAACTAATTTAATCTAGTCTAGGGTTTGTATGGATTTGCTATGAATTGTATGAATTGGTTATTCTCTTAACTATTGATTTCTTTATCCTTTATTGAATGAAAAATTGTCACATATAATTGATTGGCCACCAATTGTGTGTTTTAGGTATTAGATGATGGATTGAGAGATGAAATCTAATGCTGGAACAATTCAATTAAGGACTTAGGTGAATTAGAGATATAACCTATTAAAAAGATTGTTTCAATTATAACAAGATTAGTTGTAAGAGGTTTGAATGCGAGAGCTTATTTCCTTGACTCAATTAATTAAGTTGCTTGAGATTTAATCTTAGAAATTAAATTAGTTAAGTGGAATAGCCGTTCATACATATGAGTAGTAAAGAAGTGCAAACCCTATGAATTTACTTTTATTGTTTTAATCTTTAATCAATCTTCTTCATTATTTAGCAATTTATAAATCTCTTTATTACTTGTTAAACATAATCTGATAAGCAATTAACCACTTTGGCTTCCTTGAGAGAACGACCTTGGGGCAATCACCTTTGCTACAGCTACCTCGTATACTTGCGAGTGACGCTTTGTGGTAGAGTTAATTTGAGCGCAACAAGTTTTTGGCGCCGCTGCCGGGGAAGCTAATTGGCGTAATTGTTTAAAAATAATAATAATAATAATAATAATAATAATAATATTTCAGATTATTTTCATTGTTTTTCATTTTATTTTATTTGTCTTTTGCTTTTGATATTTCTTTTTTCTAGAAATTTTTGTTTATGCAAGGCAGGAGATCACTTGAAGGAGAGCTGCATCCATTCATTCCAGAAATTCAGAGAGTAAAAAGGAGCAGAGAGGAGTTTGAGCTTTTCACAGGATTTGATACTTTAGAGGAAGACATTTCGGATTTTGAGTCAGAATCTGAAAAATCTGTTAAAATGGCTGAAGAAAGACAAAGAACCATGAGAGATTTTGCTAGACCTGTCATTGGGACTTCCACTTCTTGCATAAGACTGACAGATGCAGCAAGGAACTATGAGTTGAAGAATATTCACTATAACATGCTGCCATCATTCTATGGAGTTCCAAATGAAGATCCTTTGAATTTTATTAGGGATTTCTACTCCACCCTCAACACTTTTCCTTTGGGAGGATTAACAGAGGATCAGTTGAGGATGAGATGTTTCCCTTATACTTTGAAGGATAGGGCAAAGAGCTGGCTTATGATGTTGCCCGAGAACTCACTGACAACTTGGGAGCAAGTTTACAATAAATTCATGGGCAAGTTCTACTCACATCAAAAGACAGCTGAATTGAGAGGGAAAATTGCTACATTCTCTCAAGTTGAAGGAGAGCCATTTCATGAGGCTTGGGACAGATTCAAGATGTTATTGATCCAGTGTCCACATCATCACTATCCACTTCAACTTCTGAACCAGTTTTTCTATGATGGTCTAACCCAGCAATTTCAGAACATTGTTGATAATGCAGCTGGGGGAGCCATGGGAGAAAAGACAGCAGCTGAAACCTATGATATCTTTGAGATGTTGGGAGCTAATTCTCAACAGAAGAGTGTCAGGGGAAGAAGTAAAGGGGTGAATCAACTAGAAGCCAATAGTGAGATGGTCAGTCAGATAGCTGAGTTGACAAAGCAAGTGCAGATGCTGAATATGAAGAACAATATTTCTTCATCCACTCAAGAAATTTGTGGAATTTGTGGAAACTTAGGGCATGGAGCAAATATTTGCCCCTCTGCATATGAGTCCTATGGGAATGAAGCTGAGCAGGTCAATGTTATGGGAGGATTCCAACCTAGGGCCAGAAATGATCCTTACTCCAACACCTACAACCCTGGGTGGAGGAATCACCCAAATTTTTCTTGGGCAAGGAATAATTCTCAGCAGCCTTTCCATTTGCTCCAAAGTCAGAACCAAGAGCAGGGTCAATCCTCAAGTCAAGGGAAGTCTAGGATAGAGAGCTTGGAGGAAAGTTTACAAGCTTTTATCCAAGTCAGTGCTAAAAATCAAGAGGTGACCAACAAGAGACTGGATTCACTAGAAGCATCTTTTAAGAAGGTGGAGACACAAGTTGGACAACTTGCACAACAGATGAAGATTCAACAAAAGGGGAAGTTCCCAAGTCAAACTGAGCAGGCACAATCAGTGACTGTTCTTAGAAGTGGTAAGGAAATTTATAATAATGTTGAAAATGATTCTGTGAATGCAGGTAACAAAGAGAACAAGGAGGAAGGAGAACCAAAGAACAAAGGTGCTGGAGAAAGATCGGTGGAGAAGTCCCCTATAGCAGATCTACATAAAGCAAGCAATCCATACCGGCCACCTGTACCATTCCCCAGCAGGTTGAAGGATGATAAACCAGATAAGCAATTTTCTAACATCTTCAACATGCTGTCTAAGGTAAGTATTAACTTACCATTACTTGAGGCGATAAAGAACATGTCGGCTTATGCCAAATTTTTCAAGGACCTAATCACCAAGAAAAAGAGGTATGAGATGAATGAAAAGGTGATAGTTTCCGAGGTAGCTAGTGCTGTTCTACAGCATAAACTACCTCCCAAACTAAAGGATCCTAGAAGCTTTATAATTCAAATTTCTGTGGGGAATGGGAAAGGAACTGAGGGCATGTGTGATCTAGGTGCTAGTGTGAATTTAATGCCTTACTCTGTGTTTAAAGAATTAGAACTAGGGGAGCTTAAACCAACAAAAATGGTATTGCAATTAGCTGATAGGTCTTTTAGATTCCCGAAAGGGGTTATAGAAGATGTGTTAGTTAAAGTTGGTGGTTTGATAGTACCTGTGGATTTCATTGTTCTTGACATGGAAGTAGGTAATTCTTCACCATCTGTACACACCATTCTGCTGGGTAGGCCTTTTATGGCGACTACCAACACTTTGATAGATGTTAAAAATGGAAAATTATTAATGACTGTTTTGGGACAAACTGTGGAATTTTCTATTTTTAATACTTCTCCCATTCCTACAACTGCTTTATATGAGGAATGTTCTGTAATTAATTGTGTTGAAGCAGTTGTTTCAGATGCTTTCTTGCAGACAGGTTCCCCAGATAAATTGGACCTGACACTGAATTTAGAAGAGGAGGCTAAATCGGTGAGGGAGACCCGAGGGTACCCTAACCCAAAAGCATTTGAGAGCTCGAGGATTTACAAGGATCGCACAAAAGAAATTCATGACAGAGTTATTGTGAGACAGACATTGAGTCCAGGTATGAAAGTTTTACTTTTTAATTCTCGACTCCGTCTGTTTCCAGGTAAACCCAACTCTAGATGGAGTGGTCCTTTTGAGGTAACTAAGGTATGTCCTTCTGGTGCTATTGAATTGCTAAACTCTAGAACCAAAAAGATTTTTAAAGCAAATAGACATAGAGTTAAGCCATATAAAGAAGGATTTCAGGAATTGAGGATCATTGCTAGCACTTTTGATCCATGATTCCTAGTCTTGCATGATGTCCAGCTTTATGACATTAAAGAAGCGCTAAATGGGAGGCAACCCAGTAGTTTGAATTTCTTTTTCATAGTTATAATTTTATATTGTGCAATTTTGATTTTATGTTTAGTTTAAATAAATAGAAACCCTAAAGCTCTCTTGCATTTTGTTTTTGCACATCTGTGTTTGAAAGATAGAGTTTTGCCTCACCAGGGGGCGATGGAAAATAGGTTATCCTTAAACTCTTTTTCTTTATTATTCTTGTTTTCCATTGAGGGCAATGGAAATTCTTAAGTGTGGGGTAATCTTTGGCTTTTCTTTAATTTTTGTTTTGTTTCTCTTGTTTTGTTTATTGTTTTTTTTGTGCATGGTATAATTGTTGAAAATTTTATTGATCTTTTCTATGATTCTAGCATTGTAGTTGAGACTTTAATATCAGCATAGAGATTAGCATTTGAATTCATTCAGGATTAATTTTCACATTCTGTGGTTCATGACATATAAATCTTTGAGAACCCACCTTTGTGAGTTTTGAGCCTCATAATTTGATATTATTTTCAGTTGATTTTCTTTTCTTAAGTGTGCACCTTCATGATTTTGCATCTCTAGAGTTTGCTTTTGCATACTGATTGAACTCACATTATGATTTAATCTCAGGTTTTAAAATGATGAAGGCAAATTAGGTTAGCCCTTTAGCTTAAAAAGACCTCCCTTAATATTGAATTCCTTAGTGAGACAAGTTGAGCCTTTAACCTTTTTCTTGTTTGATCAACATAATTCACAGCTCAATTTTCTCTTATTATCATCATACCTGCATTAAGGAATGGAGTTTTTATGATATGTCAATAGGGTGGTTTATTTCAAAGTGTGGGGTAAAAAAAAAAGAAAAAAAATGGTATTGCTATTTGGGGTTGAAATGCATACTTTGCACATTGTATTAAGAGTTGATTATTCTTTTCCTCTACATTTTAAGCTAGATGTTTCATGCAAGTTTATATTTTGTATATATATATATATAAAAAATAAACTCAATAAAAAAAAGTGAAAATAAAACAAAAAGAGATATATATATATATATAAAGTTCATATATTTTCTAGACTTAGAGGAATTTTGACTCGTGTACTTTTCTTTTAGTGTGCAAGTATGTAAGATTGCTAAGGTTTGGTGAGTATGCTATTTGAAGGAGTTATGAAATTCTTAGCAAGAGTAGTGTCTAATTTAGATACTCCATTTCTTGATGCTCCACTTAAATGTCTTTTCTCACACCTTACCTTAGCCCCATTACATCCAAATAAAAGACCTTCGGATTATTTCTTGAGAAAATCAGTGAGGGAGATTGGATAATTAAGCAAGTTTATGGCAGTATGCACTCATGAGTGGTATGAGTGATTAACCTTTGAAATCGAGTGAAACACTTAGTTGAGAGATAAGATTTGTATGTCTGGATCAATGAATGAGTTAGGAATATCTTGATTGAAGGAAATTGCAATTATTTATGTATGATGTCTTAAAGTATTTCATCTATGTTCTGGAATTATAGTTAAGGTTGTTTGAATTTTTAATTTATGCCATGTGAATTTGCTTGAGGACAAGCAAAGTTTTAAGTGTGGGGTAGTTGTTTTATTAGTTTTTGTTATAAGTTTTGTGTCTTGTTTATTAGGTTAATTATTGTTTTATTTAGGTATTTTGTTAGTTTTTATCGGTTTGTCTAGTGTTTTCTTTAATTGTGAAGTTTTAGTTTATTTTTAGTTTTATGTCGTTTTTGATCTAGTTTTTAGTTTGTGTTTATGTTTTGTCGGTTATTGTTTATTTACTTCATGTTTTAAGTTTGTTTTGAGTTTTGTGTTAGGTTAAAACAGGCAAGGAAACGAATTGAAGATGAAATGGGCAGTAGCTGACACAGGCAGAGGACACGGCCAAGTCACTGGCCGTGTCCCATACCAAGTTAAAAGGAAGAACAAGTCCCAGTAGCAGACACAAGCAAGGGACACGGCCAAGTCATGTGGCTGTGTCCCTCCAAAGAAGAGCAACACGGCCAAGTCACCATGACCTGGCCGTGTCCCACTTGTTACCAAAGGAAAGGGAGGTCAACAATTACACAGAAACGAACACAGGCAAGGGACACGGCCGTGTCTCCTGGCCGTGTCCCTCCCATCTCACTCACACGGCCAAGTCAAGCTCCACTTGGCCGTGTCACTCATCAAAGAAGAAAAGAAGACCAAAAGCAACAGAGGAGGACACATGCAGGGGACACGGCCGTGTCCCTCCATCAAGCCCTCACACAGCCGTGTCCCTCATCACCTGGTCGTGTCCCTCATGTTCCAAGCCCACATCAGATTTTTAACGCGTACGACTCATATAAAAGGAAAAGAAAGTTAGGGTTTAGGGGTCTTTTGACGATTTTGAGAGCAAATTAGCCGTCTGAGAGAGATCTTAGGATTTAAACATTTGTTTTCTTGGATTTTGATTTTACTTTGGATTAAACTAGTTTAGATTAGATTGTTCATGCCATTGTTTCATCCTTTTTGCAAGATTCGATCAAGAGATTCATCAAAAGCTTCAAGGAGTTTGTAACTTGGTTTTATTCTTAAACTTTGTCTCTTTAGTTTCATTGAAATTGTGTTTATGAACATTATCATGTCTAAATTGATTTCTTTGATTATTAATGAGATGAGTATGCTTGATAACATCATGAACTAATTTAATCTAGTCTAGGGTTTGTATGGATTTGCTATGAATTGTATGAATTGGTTATTCTCTTAACTATTGATTTCTTTAGCCTTTATTGAATGAAAAATTGTCACATATAATTGATTGGCCAACAATTGTGTGTTTTAGGTATTAGATGATGGATTGAGAGATGAAATCTAATGCTGGAACAATTCAATTAAGGACTTAGGTGAATTAGAGATATAACCTATTAAAAAGATTGTTTCAATTATAACAAGATTAGTTGTAAGAGGTTTGAATGCGAGAGCTTATTTCCTTGACTCAATTAATTAAGTTGCTTGAGATTTAATCTTAGAAATTAAATTAGTTAAGTGGAATAGCCGTTCATACATATGAGTAGTAAAGAAGTGCAAACCCTAGACCATTCTATCAAGTGAATCAAAACACAGCTCAATTTACTTTTATTGTTTTAAACTTTAATCAATCTTCTTCATTATTTAGCAATTTATAAATCTCTTTATTACTTGTTAAACATAATCTGATAAGCAATTAACCACTTTGGCTTCCTTGAGAGAACGACCTTGGGGCAATCACCTTTGCTACAGCTACCTCATATACTTGCGAGTGACGCTTTGTGGTAGAGTTAATTTGAGCGCAACAGAGGGTATTTTGGTCTTTTCACATCTTAGACCATAGAAATTTCAACACAAGATGGTGGAGGGGCCAAAATATAATTAAAAGAAAGTTTAAGGGCTTGGGTTTTTAAATAAATAAAAGGAGGAGACAATTGGGCTAATGAAAATTAGCCATTTAAAAGTTATAATAAAGAAGAAAGAGAAAAGTGTGAACATTTGGCTTGAAAACATTCATTCTTCCAAAAGTGACCATCATTTCCCTTATATATATATATATATATCATGATATGAAGAACAAACTCTCTCTCTCCCACTTCCAAGTTTCGGCCACCATAGGAAAACATCAAAAGATTTCCAAGTTTTGTCAAGTTTGATTTTCAAGGTAAGTTTTAAGGTTTTCAAGTATGTAGAATTCAATTCTAGTATCAATTTTAGGTATTTATATAACTATTGGAAGATTGGAGATTAGGGTTCTTATGGTGGATTTGGGAAATTTTTAAGTAGTTATGATATTAATCAATTAAATGAAAGAATCAAGGTTTCTAAGGTTTAATAAGGTTAGATTAGGGTTTTGTTTGAAAAGAAATGGAGGATAGCTTATTATTCTAAATTGTTAAGGTTTATGTTTAAGGGTGTGTTCTTGAATTTCTTGAAGGAAAAACAAAGATTAAGGAAGGAGAAGGAGGAAAAGCAAAAGGGGAAGTAAAAGAATAAGGTTTGGTGCTTTACCATAAAAGAAATTCTATTTTTCTTACAAACTTTGGTTTATGGAAGTTTTGATATTGATGCTTAAATATATTGATTGAGTTTAAATTAAATATTTGAGTTATGTTCTTGATTTCTTATGGCAATTGGGTTGTTTAAATTTAATTGAAACCAAATGTTTTGAGAAAATTTGGCAAGTTGATTTGGTAAGTTGTTTTGGACTTTAATTAGTTTGATTTGAGTTAAACATGCAAAAGTTGTCAAAGGGAAGTGTTTGAATCTTCACTTTACTATTAAAGAAGCCTTCATATTGATTTGCAAAAGAAAAATAAACTATCCTATGTATTTCATATGTTTGGGCCGAAATGGTCCCAAAATGACAGCTTTCTGGATCTTTTTGTGGCAATTGTTTAAGGTAGCTAATGAATGAATTTTTCAACAAAATTTTACATGCAATTAGTCAACATATGAAATAAGTTTTCTGTAAAATTTCAGCCAAAAATAAAATCATTTACTTAGTCAAATGCACGACTGAAGTGGACTGAAATTTTGACAAAAACCCAGATTTTACTATTCATTTGGTCATGCCATTTTGCGTTGCCGATTTTTCGTGCCACGACACTATCATTTGGTCAATTTGTGATCTTTTGAGGAATGCTTTGAAATGTTTAATATGTTTATTGTGGATATTAAATATGTGAAAAAGGGTAATGGTTTGACTAAAGAATGTGGTGCGCGGCATAAATGGCAAAGTGCGATGGGAATTAAAATAACTTCTCGAATCATTCTAAAATGAAGTTTGAGACTTAAAGTAAATCATTTAAATATTTATGCTCTACTGGATGGTGGGAGTGGTAGATAAGGATATGGTGCACTATACTAACGCATGCAGTACTGCTCATTATTGTGATATGATATTTTATTCAGTGGTGAGGCCACTGAAGCCAATGGGGAGGCCCATTAGTTATAACCAGGATGATGAGGGCCATTCCTGTGATCTGATATCGGTGGTGAGGGCCACCTATGTTACAGTGGTGAGGGCCACTGCCTTATCATTATGGTTCCCTATATACCAGTAGAGCCTGAGCCAAAGTCACATTTTTCGTTAAACTATGTAATGCAAAATAAGTTTGAATTATTGTTTTACATTATTGGAAGCATATCACACTGAATGTACAATAATTTCTATTGGTTGAAGGTTGGTTAAATTATGATTTAATCATTTCCTTTTATTTCAAATACTTTCATATGTTACTTTTATTTTTATTGGTAAAGTACCGACTGAGCGACAACGCTCAGCGAGTTAAGTTTTCCTTAACTCGTAGGTTCGGAGCAGTAGCAAATTCTTGGAAAGTGACGACCAGACCCACAGCATATCTCAGGGTAGATCTTTTGGTTTCCATTATGAGTTAGCTAGTTGTGGCATGTATATGTATATATATAAGTTTGAGAATTACTATGTTATAATGTATGTTAGTAGTATGTAATAATAATAAACCTCTACTTTATTTTGTATTAGAAGTGTGAACTCTTCTTGTAGGTTTGTAGTTGAGGGTATAAGGTGGATTCATTGGGAGTGTATTGAAACTGATTGTACTCACACTGGTTTGTGTAAAAAAAATATGTTTTCAAAAATCAGGAAAACCAGTTTTGTCGACACTTGGGACCCAAATTTCTAAGCGAAACTCTGGCAAAATTTATGTAAAATCGGAACTAAAATTTGACTAAGTAAAATTGGTAGCAACATTAGGATAGTGTGGCACCTCTACTTGGCTTACACATGTAGGCTGGGAAGGGGTGTTACAATTTGTGGTATCAGAGCGCTGGTTTAGCCGGTTCTGGGTAGTTAGTTGAACTAAATCTTAAATGTATGACACATAGGGTTAGGATAAGGGTTTTAATTATGTAACTATACATGTGTGGAGTATTGTTAGTTATGTTATTCTAATTATAACAGGAGTAATTATGGGTGATCAAAATGATGAGATGAGGGAGCTGAGAATGGAAGTAGAGAGGCTAAAACAAATAGTGCAGGACCAAGATGAAACCATAGAAATTCTGGCAGATCGAAGTATACAGGATCGTGAAGACCTGAGAGAAAAAAATGAGATGATTACCACATTGATGAGAGATGTGCAGATGTTGAAGGAGGACAGGCTTAGTCGTAGAGTGGAGTTTGATAGTGCCTGTAGGAGCCTCGGAGTAGCACATAGAGAGATCCATGCTTTACAGGAGAGGGTCCAGGAGCTAGGCTAGCACTTACCTGGTGAAGCATCGCATGACCCAGACTTTGATCCCGAGATAGAAGAGTATTTTTCTGACAGTGCCACCTCACCTAGGGCACCTACTCATTGAGCTTCAGGATGTGTTGCTTTTTGGAGGATCTTTTGGTTATGTATATATGTGATATCGAGTAGACATTGTATGGTAGTATGACATGATAATATAGTAGTAAGGAGTCCTAAATTTTGGAATGTACCTAAGGGCTTCCTAGTAATGTAAAAACTTTTGCTTGGAAATAAATAAAAGTTGTGTTGTATATGTGTTATTTAAGAATTTTATATTTATATACATGCCACCTAGGGTAATATAATGTTGTTGGGCTGGGTCGTTACTGATGATGGGATTGTATGAGTATTGCTCTATTTTTTTTAGATGTCGCGAATAGCACAGTGTGATATAGAGGAGGAGGTCGAGTCTCAGGCCTCCCGAACTGTAGAAACGCATGTATCAGATATACCTGCGTCAGAGCAACCACCAGCTGATGCTCCTATTCCTAACGAAATGTTGCAACAAATGGCTACTGTATTACGGCAGATAGCCGGTACCGCCCCAGCACCACCACCAGTGCCAGCACCCGTACTAGTACCTGCTACAGAGGGGAAAGGAAACCCCCGATCGAAAAGATAAGAAAGTATGGGGCGAAGGAGTTTAGGGCCCGAAGTGACGATGATTCTTCTATAGCCGAGTATTGGCTAGAAGGTACGGTATGAGCCTTAGATCAGTTACGGTGTACGCCAGAAGAGCGAGTGATATGTGCTACTTCCCTATTAGTGGAAGAAGCATATATATATGGTGGGACACAGTTCAACAACGAGTTCCACTGGAACGGAGGACATGGGATTTCTTTGTGAATGAGTTCAAGAGGAAGTTTATATCAGAGGCATACCTAGATGCCAGGAAAAAGGAGTTTCTACACTTAAAGCAAGGTCGACTGACCGTTGCCGAATACGAGAGGGAATTTACTAGGCTGAGTAGGTATGCCAAGAAGACAATTAAAGACGAACATGATAGGTGTAAGCAGTTCCAGGATTGTTTGAATAATGAGATTAGGATGCAGCTAATTGCTGCTAATATCAAGGAATTTTCCGAGTTGGTCACTAGGGCTCTGGAAGTAGAGCAATGTCAGTATGATGAACAGAATAGAAGATAGAAGATGAAACAGAAGAGAGGTACCCAAAACTATTCAGGAAATTACCAATCATCAAGGAAGCGATTTCGAGGCAGTGCTTCCACGGGAGGCGATCAATGCTGAGTTTACAGTCAGGGATCAAATCGCAATGGCCCAAGCCAAGCCACCTCAGTCGCTAGTACCGGACGATCCGGAAGAGGGCAAGGAAGAGGATTCAACTGAAGCGGAGGTAACTTTTCGACTGGTCCAAGAGGTAATGAAGGCAAAAAAACTAATCCACGCTGTGATCAATGCGGACGCCATCACCCGGGAGAATGTTGGGGTCAAACATTTGCATGCTATATATGTGGATCTTTGGACCACCTTATGCGAGAGTGTCCCCAGCGAATGCAGAATCGGCCTAGGGATACTGAGGGATCACAAGCGGCAGCAGGTAGAGGCTGAGGCAGAGGTAGGAATGAAAATTCGTCACGTATGCAGTCTGAGACGGTGAATCGACCAGAAGCGAGGGCTCCTGCTAGAATGTATGCCATGAGGGGGAGAGAAGATGAAGAAGCGCTAGACGTGATTGCAGGTCAGTTGTCTATGTTTGGAGTTCCGCTTTATGTTTTAATAGATCCAGGTTCTTCCCATTCATATATGTGCACAAAAAATGAAAAACTTGGGAACCTAAAGGTAGAACTAGAGGAAGAGGGAATATTAGTTACTAGCCCATTAGGGAGTGAGGTGATTACGAGGAAGGTAGTGAAAGATTGCCCCATGGAGATACACGGACATATCTTTCGGGGAGACTTATTTGAACTACCATTTCAAGAATTCGACGTTATTCTTGGGATGGATTGGTTGGCCAAACATGATGCACTGGTTGACTGTAAACGGAAGAGAGTTACTCTGCATACTGCAGATGGCGACGAAGTGACCTTAGTGGGAAAGAGGAAGGACTATCTAACTAACATCATTTTTGCCATGACGGCTAAGAGGTTATTGTAAAAAGGCTGCAGGCATACCTGGTATGCGCGTTAGGAGCGAAAGAAGAGGCACCAAAGCTACAAGATATACCTATTGTGCGTGATTTCCCCAACGTATTTCCTGATGATTTACCCGGATTACCATCTAAACGAGAGGTGGAATTCACCATAGACGTGTACCCGGGAGCTGCACTAGTATCCATCGCACCTTATCGAATGGCGCCAGTAGAGCTAAAATAACTAAAGGTACAGCTACAGGAACTTTTAGATAAGGGATTCATTAGGCCAAGCGTGTCACCACGGGGAGCGCCAGTATTGTTTGTGAAAAAGAAAGACGGATCCTTAAGGTTGTGTGTAGATTACTGTCAACTCAATAAGCTTACCATCAAGAACAAGTACCGCTACCTCTCATAGACGATCTGTTTGATCAACTCAAAGGTGTTGGAGTCTTTTCAAAAATCGATCTACGATCAGGTTATCATCAATTAGGGATCAAAGACGAAGACATACCAAAAACCGCATTCAAAACTCGATATGGACATTATGAATTCATCGTTATGCCTTTCAGATTAACGAACGCACCTGCAGTATTCATGGATCTGATGAATAGAATCTTCCACCCGTATTTGGATCAGTTCGTGGTTGTATTCATTGATGACATATTGGTGTATTCAAAGAATCGAGAGGACCATGATCATCACCTTAGGATTGTTTTGCAAACCCTGCGAGAAAAATAGTTATATGCTAAATTCAGCAAATGCGAATTTTGGTTAGAAGAAGTAGCCTTCTTGGGACATATTGTATCAGCAAAAGGAATAAGGGTCGATCCCAAGAAAATAGAAGCAGTATTGGAATGGAAGCCACCTAAGACAGTAATGGAAGTCCGTAGTTTCTTGGGGTTAACAGGATATTATCGGAGATTCGTCAAAGGGTTTTCCATGATCGCCGCACCTATGACCAAGCTACTTCAGAAGAATGCCTAATTCCAGTGGACCGACGCTTGCCAACGGAGTTTTGAAAGGCTGAAGCAAAAACTTACTGAAGCGCCCATTCTTACACAACCCGAATCAGGAAAAGATTTTGTGATTTATAGCGATGCATCCCACATCGGGTTAGGTTGCGTAATGATGCAGGAGGGCAAAGTCATTGCGTATGTCTCTCGACAGCTCAAGCCACACGAAAGGAATTATCCCACGCATGACTTATAACTAGCAGCGATTGTTTTGGCCTTCAAGACATGGAGGCACTACTTATACGGGGAAAAGTGTTACATTTATACGGATCATCAAAGCCTGAAGTATTTGCCCACGCAGAAAGACTTAAACCTGCGACAGCGAAAATGGATGCAATTGCTAGCCAACTATGACTATATGATTATCTATCACCTGGGCAAAGCAAATGTCGTAGCAGATGCACTTAGTAGGAAATCAATGCAAGCGCTACGTGCTATGAGGATAGAATTAAAGCCCACAGAAGATGGAGCTATCCTTGCAGAAATGCACATGCGACCTACTTTACATCAACAAATACGTGAGACTCAGAAGGAAGATGAACAAGTGAAGAAATGGAGTCAACAAGCGCAGGAGAATTCATCAGGAGATTTTCAAATCCGTCCAGATGGTATCTTATACTACAAGAAGAGAATGGTGGTACCTAAGTCCGAAAAACTAAAGAAATAGATTTTGCAAGAAGCTCATAACAGTCCTTACACAATGCATCCGGGAGCAACAAAAATGTACCAGGACTTGAAGGAGTATTACTGGTGGCCAGGAATGAAAAGAGACATCGTGGATCACGTGACGAAGTGTCTAACCTGTCAGCAAGTGAAAGTAGAACATCAACTACCCTCAGGACTACTACAACCTATCACGATTCCAACCTGGAAATGGGATCGTATTACTATGGATTTTGTCACAGGATTGCCTATGACTAGGAACAAACATGACACGATCTGGGTAATCGTGGATCGACTTACTAAGTCTGCTCATTTCTTACCAGTACGTGTGGATTACTCGCTAGACAAGTTGGCAGACTTGTACATCAAAGAGGTCGTACGTCTAATGGGTTTGGAAAGTTGGGTACGTGTGGGGAAGGTGAGAAATGGCCCAGCACCCCCACAATGCCCGATTCATTGCAACCGACCTCCTTTACAGGTCTTAATTTTATAAAATTCTTAAATATAACAATATTATCCATATTACACACAATAATTAAAATAAAGCATCGATATATTGAAAATTAAAACAATGTCCAAGCAAAACAAATAAATGGACACCCATCCAAAGATGGAAACATGCCCTTACATAACATGACTAAATAGGACACCTACCAAAAGGTAGAAACATGTCCTTTACATTGGTTCTAAAATAGAAAAGCAATTTAAATTACATGATATTTAACTAATGAGGTACCCACCAAGTGGAAACATACCTCTTACAACATTTGAAAATCAAAATAAATCGATAAAAGTAAATAACCATTCATCATAAATAAATCATTCATTAAAGAAATAAAACACCAATAGAATGTAAACATCCATCCATGGTAAACTAAATAAACCAAGCATTGAACTTAAATAAATCAACAAAGCATTGAAAATAAATTAAATCACGTAATCAAATATAAAATTGAATAAAGCAAATAAAGATTCAAATTAGGGTTACTGTTTCTATTTAAGATTCTTTGTTTCATGTGTTTAGGGTTTTGGAATTCATGGGTTTAAGCTACTGTGAATTTTAAAAGAATTGAAATGGAGTAAAGTTTTAGAATTTAAGAGGTTGATAAAGTTCTTTGATTAACCAAATTAGTGTTTGAGAAGTGAAATCATGAAACTAAGGTTTGGGCACTTTAAAACATTAAGTTTATGACTATTAACTACTTACTGTGTTGAATTTTAGGTTTATGAGATTTTAAGGTTTAAAGGATTAAAGTTTAGAAAAATTAGGGTTTAAGGTTTTAAGGGAGTTAGGGTTTACTGTTTTGGGTTTTGGAGTTGAATTAGGGTTTAGTGTTTTAGAATTAGGATTTCGGAGAATGCATTAGGCTTTTAGGATTTGAAAATCAATTGATAATTTTATGAAACTTTATGAAAATAAACCACACAATTTAAAGTTTATAGAAGTAGAAAAGATGTTTTTAGGGTTTGTGGAAAGAAATGGACTCAAATTTAGGATTTTGAAAAGAAACGGGTTTAATTAGGGCCTTAAGATTTTGAAGATGCAAAAATAACAATTTTAAGATTTTTGGAAAACAAATAAATGAATTAAGGTTTTTAAACTTTAGAAAAGGTAAATTAAAGTTCTTAGGATTTTTTTATTTTGAAGAAACAGAAACAATTATTTTTTATCTATAGTGATGAAGCTACTGTGAATTCATGAAACAAATAAAGAAATTCATACCGTCATTTGTTGGTTCCACCAAAAATCACTTCTTGGATGAACAAGAACAAAGACAAGCTTTACTGCCTTTGATGGGTTGAATTGCTTGTTTACTCTCTCAAAAAAGTTCAATTGATTCAAGGTTTTCCTCCTCAATTTTGGTCTCAATTTCTCCTCCCAATTTTCGATCTTTTTCCTCCTCAGTTTCGGTCTCAATTTTTCTCCCAATTTTTTATCTTTTTCCTCCTCCCTTTTTGTGTTGCTTTTGGTCTTATTTATAGAAGATTTTTTTGAAAATAGCTTTGGTCTTTTGGACGTTAAATAAAAATTTATTTTGAGCTCACAATGTACTTAGGTCATATTAGAAAAAGAAACAAACCAAATAAGCCATGATTTAAACTAAGATAAATTAACCATAGTCAAATAACATGCATTTGGGGTAAAATCCTAAGGAAAGTAACTAAGCCAATTACATGAGCTTTAGTCTTTGGGTTAAAAGGCTTAGGTTCCTATAGCAAGTATATACCAAATGGTACGAGGCTATGAGTGGTTATGTCATGCTCAATCTCCATACCTTGAGTGAAAGTATGGTGTCCCTTACATAACACAACACGGGAAAGTAACTCATACACACGATGCAATCTAATATGATGCAATGGATAATATCATTATAAGAAAGAATAGGATAATATAAAGACCAACGGAATCAACTTCTCTTATCCCCAGTGGAATCGCCACTGTGAGCGGGGATTTTTGCCCCCACTCCCGGTGGAATGGTTCTTGCGACTTCGGCACTGTTTAGGCTTAGGGCCTTAGAGAACACAAATCTAAGTTCAGAGAAAATGGAGTACCACCCGGACGGGCCGGGAAAAAGAAAGGAGTGGATGACTCGATTCCTAAGGAATCCCCAACCCTGGGGAAGGTGAGAAATGCCCAACACCCCCACAACGCCCGGTTCATTGGAACCGACCTCCTTTACATGTCTTAATATTATAAAATTTTTAAATATAACAATATTATCCATATTACACACAATAATTAAAAAAAAGCATCGATATATTGAAAATCAAAACAATGTCCAATCAAAACAAATAAATGGACGCCCATCCGAAGATGGAAACATGCCCTTACATAATCCATGACCACAATGCCCGGTTCATTTTTTACCAGCCTCCTTTGTAGGTCTTAATATTATCCATATTACATGCAATAATTAAAATAAAGTATCATTATATTAAAAATCAAAGCAATGTCCAAACAAAATAAATAAATGGACACCCATCCGAGGATGGAAACATGTCCTTACATAGTCCATGTCTAAAACTATATAGGACACCCGCCGAAAGGTGGAAATGTGTCCTTTACATTGGTCCAAAAACTTTAAGATAAAATAAATTACATAAAATTTAACTAATGAGGTACCCAAAATATGGAAACATACCTCTTATAATGTTTTAAAATCAAAACAAATCAATAAAAGTAAACATCCATTCATCATAAATAAATCATTCATTGAAGACATAATTGAATATATAAATAAATCATTAATCAAACTATATAATAAACATTCATCCAATTCAAATAAAACAGTAAGTATATAACTTTAGGGTTCATGCATCAATTAGGGTTTCTTGGGTTTTATGTTTAACAATTAGGGTTTTGCATATACTAGTTTAATTAATTGAAAGACATTTTAAAGAAATAACATGGCTACTGGATATTTGAATATAAAGATTAGATTTGAAATAAATTAGGGTTTGAATCTAAAGAATTGATATTTTGGATTTAGGGTTTCGGAAGTTATATAAAAATAATATTGAAAATTTAGGGTTTAAATAAGTAAGATTGAAAATCATGAAAATTAGTTTTCAGATTAGGTATTTGAAAAAATAATCTACTGTGATTTTAAAAAAATAGATTTGGTTAGGGTTTTGAGAAAACAAATCATTGTGACTTTAGAAAAGTGTAATTTAGGGTTTTAGATTTTAAAAATATGTGCTACAGGTATTAAGGCATTAGGGTTTTTGAAGAAATATTTTTAGGGTTTTAAATAGAGTTTGGATGGTAACTAGAACAATTGATCATCTATTACACGTTTAAACAATTAATCCAATTTGAATGATGAAGCTACTATAAAGATAAGCAAAGAAATAGAAATTTAAACCTCTGTTGTTGGTTCCACTATAATCTTTGAATTTTGGTTGAACAATAATAAAGACAGTGTAGGCTGCCTTTGATAGATTGTTGTTGCTTGCTCATTACCTCTTGCTCCTTCAAGGTTCTCTAGTTTGGCCGAAAAAAAATCTAAAAGTCCAAAGTCCAATAAAATATTTCAGATCCTTAAATTCTGTGTCTCTAATGTGTTATTTATATGAAAAAATCATAAACCTAATCCTAATTGGCTAACAAAATAAAAAACATTTTTAGGAAATAAAATTAGAAACCAAGTAGAATAGGGTTTTGGCAAAACCGTGTGTGGGACGGGCGTGCAAAAGTGCGCTGGCAAAAAAATTGCTGCGGGCGCTGGGCGCGGGCCAGCCAATTCACCGCATAATTGGCGCTGGCCAAAACCTGCGGCGAATTGGCCCAAGCCAATTCATTTTCGACAATGAAAATTTTTCGTCGCTGATTCTTAGTTATTTATTTTTTTTACTATTACCTTTTTATTTTTATTAAAAATAAATATTGTAAGTAATGAATATTAAAATAAATATTATTTAATTAAAATACCACAAAAATTATTTTGGACTATTTTTAAAAAAAATATTGGACTGAAGTGGATCAAAAATTAAGGGTCTACAATCGGTTACTTCGTTCTTGAAAGACCTTATGATTGATGCCTTTACCTTAGCCCCATTACAATTAAGTAATGAATAAGCTCACATTTCCTAAATGTCATGCCTTTACCTTAGCCCCATTACAACTCAAAGAAAGACCTTATGATTGATGCTTGATTGTAATTAGGTGGTGGAGATTTGATTGATAAGCAAGCCTATAGAGATAATCTTTCATTGAATGTTGAGAGCTTAAACACTACCTGATTAAACACTTAAGAGGTTTTGTGAGGGAGTGATATTTTTTGGTATGCATGGATTGACCATTAAATTGCTTGAGTACTATTGTTCTTGATTTGATAGTGATTGTGGATGTAATAAAATGCGAGTCTTGATGCATCCTTATAACTCTTGAACTTGACAAAATTTATCTTGTTTAGTTTGTTTTGATTTTAACTTTGCTTGGGGACAAGCAAAGAATTAAGTGTATGGTAGTTGTTTTGATCATTTGTGTATTTGTTTTTAGTGTAATTTTATTGGCTTTTGATTGATTTTTCTTTTAATTTGTGTTTAAAGTTTGTTTAAAGTATTTGATTCAGGTTGAAGAACAAAATAATGGAGCTTTAATTCAAATTGATGGATTATTAAGTGGAAAAACATGAGACACGGCCAAGACACTTCATGGCTTGGCCGTGTCCCTCATCCAAGGAAAGAGGCAGGAAATTTTGGCAGGGACAAACACACCCAAGAGACACGGCCAAGCCACCAGCCATGTCACATGACATGGCCAAGGCCTTGGCCGTGTCTCACCAATTGAACAAAGCAAAGAAGAGTCAAGAAGGAAAATGCAGAAATGGACTCACTCAAGAGACACGGCCAAGCCATTGGCCTTGTCACATGACACGGCCAAGGCCTTGGCTGTGTCCCATTTAAAGATCAAAGTAAAGATAGCAAACAGTGGAGAACACACTCAGGAGACACGGCCAAGCCACTGGTCATGTCACATGACACGGCCAAGGCCTTGGCCGTGTCCACAAGAAAATGAGTGACTGTCTTGTGAAAATTCTTTCAATTATTTTACATGAAATGGGGGACAAAATGGGGGACAACAAGTGCCATCTTTTAAAAAGAAATATTAAAAGAAGAAAAAGGTTGCCTAATTTATGGGATGAAGACTTAAATAATGAGAAAGTGGGAGACAAAGTGGAGTGTGTGAGTTGGCAAGGCATGGGTTGTGTCTTGAGAAATTAAAAAGAATGGGAGAGGGGATACATACACATGTTGGAAACATTAAAAGACCATTCATTCTCCATTTGGGGGAGTTCTCTCTTGGTTCATCATCTGGTTCTTGGTCTTGAGAGAGACCAAGAACATCACCTTCATCTTCATCTTCCATTTCTTCCATAAACAAGATCTTTGACATTTTTGGGATAAATTTGGGTGAGCAATCTCTTATGAAGGTTAGGGTTTAAAGAAAGCTTGATTGAGTAGTTGGGGGCTTGTGAGAGTGACCATTCCATCTTTCAAGAGGAGAGCCATTGATTGAAGAAGGCTTGTTAGTTCTTCATCACATTCAAAGTGGAGCTAGAAGGAAGACTAGAAGTTCAACTCTTTGCATCTTCAAAGGGGTTTTTATATTCTTTCTTTTGATTCATTTCTAGATTGTTATTGTTTGTTAAGAACATTAATATTTCAATGTACAATTGTGATTTAATTTATATTGAGATGAATATTTGTTTTAAATTGATGATGATGAGCTAAATTACTCATGCCTAGGGTTTGTAGTAGATTTGATTGAATGACTTGATTTGATATTTCTATTAATATACCTTGTTACTAGTTGATTGTATTGAATTGAATGTTAGGTTGATAGATTAGCTACCTATTAATCTCTAGATATTGAATGAAGGACCGAGAGGTGAAATTTGATATTGGAATTATGCAATCAACTACCCTAAGAATGAATTAGAAATATAAGTTCCAGGGTTTATTAATTTGCAAATTCAAAATAATTGGTTGTTGTTAATTCATGAATGTGAAAACTAATGAATTGGTAATGACTAATTAAACTCAAGCAACAAATTAAAATACAAGGTCATGTTAATGGATAATTTAAGAGTTAAGCTTTGATTAAATTGATCTACAACCCTTGGTACCATTCCTAGAATTGAAATAATCTTGTACAACCATTACACACTTTACTTTTAATTTTAATTACTTTTGACCACTACTTCAAACATCACACTCTTGCTTTAAATTTCTTGTTAATCAAACTATTGCGAAATAATTCCTTCCTTGTGAAACGACCTTAGAGCGATCACCATTGCTACAACTACCTCATATACTTGTGAGTGTTGCTTGTATTAGTAATTAGAAGAGTGCAACAAGCGCCCAGGCCAATCCTCGCCAGGCCGATCCTCGTGTAGCAGCACCCAGCGCCAGTCTCGACTGGGCCCGCTCGCAGTTTTCGCCAAAACCTTATTTTACTTGGTTTTTAATATTTTCCTAAATAGTTTTTATTTCCTTAACCAATTAGTATTAGGTTTTTATTTTTTTTCTTATAAATACCTGTGAGTGAGGATTTTTGCCCCCACTCCCGGTAGAATGGTTCTTGTGACTTCGGCACTGTTTAGGCTCGGGGCCTTAGAGAACACGGACCTAAGTATGGAGAAAATGGAGTCACCACCCGGACGGGCTGGGAAAAAGAAAGGGGTGGATGACTCGATTCCTAAGGAATCCTCAACCCCCTAATGGGTTCTGAAAGTTGGGTACGTGTGGGGAAGGTGAGAAATGGCCCAGCACCCCCACAACGCCCAGTTCATTGGAACCGGCCTCCTTTACAAGTCTTAATATTATAAAATTATTAAATATAACAACTTTATCCATATTACACACAATAATTAAAATAAAGCATCGATATATTGAAAATCAAAACAATGTCCAAGCAAAACAAATAAATGGACACCCATCCGAAGATGGAAATATGCCCTTACATAATCCATGCCTAAATAGGACACCCACCGAAAGGTAGAAACATGTCCTTTACATTGGTTCTAAAATAGAAAAGCATACATGATATTTAATTAATGAGGTACCCACCAAGTGGAAAAATACCTCTTACAACATTTGGAAATCTAAATAAATCGAATAAAAGTAAATAGCCATTCATTATAAATAAATCATTCACCAAAGACATTAAAAATTAATAGAATGTAAACATCCATCCATGATCAACTTAAATAAATCAAGCATTAGAATTAAATAAATTGAAGCATATAAAATAAATCAAAGCATAATCAAATATAAAATTGAATAAAGCAAATAAAGATTCAAATTAGGGCTACTGTTTCTATCTAAGATTTTTTATTTAATGTGTTTAGGGTTTTGGAATTCATGAGTTTAAGCTACTATAAATTTTTAAAAGAATTGAAATGGAGCAAAGTTTTATAATTTAAGAGGTTGATAAAATTCTTTGATTAACCAAAATAGTGTTTGAAGAGTAAAATCATGAAATTTGGGTTTGGACACTTTAAAACATTGGATTTATGATTATTAGCTACTGAATTATGGTTTTTTAGGCTTACTGTGTTTGAATTTTAATATTTATATTTATAAGGTTTAAAGGTTTAAAGGAATAGGGTTTAGAAAAATTAGGGTTTAATGGTTTTAAGGGAATTAGGGTTTAAGAAAACTAGGGTTTAAGGTTAATTGGTTTTGGGTTTACTGTTTGTATTTTTAATAATCATAATAATGGAAGTAAAATATAAAGATTTATAATACATAAATAAATAATGACCCGAACCCATACGGCGGTCCTGCTAACCAGTTAGCGGGCGAGGTCAAGGGGGCAATGCCCCTTGTGGGGTCCGGGTCCACACCCGGAAGATTTTGAAAATTGGTTTCTAGGATTGTAGGTTTCAGTATTGAAAATTAAGATTTTAGGGTTTAAGATTTTAAAAAATGGGGTTTTGAAATTGGAAGAAACTAGTGTTATTTTTAAAAGAATAATACTTACTGTGTGATTTTAGAAAGAATGATTAATTAGGGTTAAAGCTTTTGATTTTTAAAAATAAGGCTACTGACTTTTTGGAATAGAGATTAGGGTTTTGGGAATTAATAAAATGATTTAGGGTTTTTGAAGTTTTTGGAGACAAAAGAAATGATTTAAGGTTTTTATGGTTTTTGAAAACAAAAGAAACGAATTAGGGTGTTTGGAGACAGAAGAAATAAATTAGGGTTCCTAGGTTTAGAAGAAGCATTTTAGGGATTTAATGTTTAGAAGAAATAGAAGAATGCTTTTTAGGGTTTTTGGAAATAGATGAAACGATTTATTAAAGCTACTGTGAGAAAATAAAGAAATTAGAGATTCAAACCTTCGTTCATTGGTTTCACCAAAAATTGCTTCTTGGATGAACAAGTACAAAGGTAAAGTTGCTGCCTGCTGCCTTTGATGAATCGTTGATGGCTTTTCTTGTTGCTCCTCTCCAATCTGAAGTCCCAAATTCCAGTCCGATGTTCCAAAGTTTTTCCTAAGTCCGATTGTTAATCTCCAAAAAAATCCCCCCCTTTCTGTGTTGTTTTAGTCCTTATTTATAGAAGATTTTTATGATTAATTTTAGTTATTCACGGAATCAAACATTAATTAAGAAAAGGAAACCAAAACCTAATCGTATTTGGTTTCAAAAAAATTTGCGTCAGAAAAATTTCGCTGGCAAAAAAAAAACAGCTGTAGAAAAATTGCGCTGGCAAAAAAGCTGCCACAGCTGGCTAAGGCAGTGGGGCGAAAATTGGCCTGCGAGCCATTTCGCCTGCAGGAAATTCCTGGCCATTTTGCCCATAGATTATTTATGCGGGCCATTTAGCCATTTCGCTCGTAGGAAAATCCTGAGGGAGAAATGGCCCAAGGCCATTTCGCCGCAACTCTTCAGCGACGAATTTTTTCGTTGCCGATTTTTATTTTTATTTTTATTTTTATTTTTATTTTTATTTTTATTTTTATTTTTATTTTTATTTTTATTTTTATTTTTATTTTTATTTTTATTTTTATTTTTATTTTTATTTTTATTTTTATTTTTATTTTTATTTTTATTTTTATTTTTATTTTTATTTTTATTTTTATTTTTATTTTTAATAAAAATTAGATACTAAAGCAAATATTATTTAATTAAGATAACAAAATTTATTTTGGACTAATTAAAATATATTAGACCAGACTGGGTCAAAAATTAAGGGTCTACAATACCACATTAAAAGACACAGAGAAGGGGGATTGGATTCGGCCAAAAAGGAGCTTTGGACTTTTTTGGAGATGGAACTTAGAGAGGCGGTGACTATTTGGGGAAGCAGTTTACCATCTAAAAATCAACAACAAGAGAGGATCCATAATCAAGGCAATAAATCAGTGTTGTCTTGGTGATTGTTCTGCCATAATTTTACTCAATAAATGATGGAGGAACCAACAACGAAGGTATGTTCTGAACTAAATAAATATAATATGCTTTGATTGTTTTAAGTATTAAATATGTTATTTATTCACCTAAATTAATTCACAAAAGGTTATGTATTTAAAGTTTTAATACATCGCAGTAGCTTTAGTGGCTTCATTTAAGTTTTTGAAAAATTATCACAGTAGCCTAAGTACTTAAAAATAATAATGATGTTAATATTCTTAATCCAAACCCTAACCTATTTTCAAACCATTAATCCCTAATTGTTTAACATTCTAAAACCCTAACTTATAAAACCTAAATCCCAAAACTATGACCTAAACCCTAGTTCCCAGTAACCACCAAAATCCTAGTCCCAATCCAGTAAATCTAAAAATTTAATCCAGTAGCCAAATCCAAGATCTTAGATTTCCTAAAAACTAAATTTTATCCAGTATCTCCTAATTTCAAACCCTAGAACCTTGAGACCCCAATTTGGTTTATTTATTAATTTAAACTATATCTTTTAGCTATTTAATTGATTGTTATTATATATTTTGATTAATGATTTATTTATATTTTCAATTTATGTCTTCAATGAATGATTTATTTATGATGAATGGTTGGTTGGTTGTTATTGATTTGCTTTGGTTTCAAAACATTGTAAGAGGTATGTTTCTATGTTTTGGGTACCTCATGTATTAAGCATCATGTAATTTAATTTATGTTCTAATTTTGGGAATAATGTAAAGGACAAGTTTCTACCTTTTTGGTGGGTTTCCTATTTAGTTTTAGACATTGGACAATGTAAGGACATGCTTTCATCCTAGGATGGGTGTCCATTTGTTTGTTTTGTTTGGACCTTGCCATTATTTTTTAATAAAGTATTTATTTATTCTATTAATCGCATGTAGTATGGATAATATTATTATATTTAAGAATTTTATAATATTAAGACCTGAAAAGGAGACCGGTTCCAATAAATCAGACATTATAAGATTGGAAGGGATGTTCTACCTATCTTTGTTTGTTGTTTGTGCATACATGCATACATTCATTTGCATCTCATATTATTGATCTTTTTTGGCTCACAGCCCTGGATTACAACAGTTCAAAAGCCTATGACAATCCAACCTATGCCGGTGATGAAGAATCTAGCAGCAATTCAATTAGCTTCTCACCAAAAGTAATGGAACCTGAGCAGATTCAAAAGATGTTGGATGATGCCCTTGAAGTCAAGATGGAAGAATTAAAGAGGGCGCTAGCTGAGATCATGAAGAGTCAAATGGCTATAATGTTTGGGAACACTGTTGAAGCATCCGCAAGCACCAAGAAAGACATGGAAAAGGCTAAAATTGGTGAAGTAGCTTTTGATGATGACAAGGTAGTCGTTGATGATGATGACGACTAGGCTCAATACTTTCAAGATCCTCAAGACAAGAAGAAGGAGCCGAAGGTTGTTGAAAGATCAGCAGTGGAAAAGACTAAAACTTCATATTTTGAGAAGTTGATCGCTGACCTGGAAAAGAAGTTTGTAAAGAAACTAAAAGCTGAAGAAATGCCTGAGGTCGACAAGTTGTTTGAGTTAGATGAAGAGGTTCCGTACAAATTCAAGATGCCATCCTTTGCAAAGTTTGATGGAACTAGAAATCCTCATCTCCATGTGAAGCAATATATCATTGCTATGCAGTCTGCTTGAGCTACTAAGGCTCAAACTTTAAGATACTTTATGCTCTCATCAGATCCTATTATCCAAAATTAGTTCAATACCTTTGACGATGGCACTCAAAAGAGCTGGGATTTACTATACAAGGCCTTCATCCAACAATATGGATACAATGCTAAATTGGAAGTTACTTTAATGGAGGTGGAGTCCATTAGACAAAGGCCGAATGAGAACTTGATGGACTATGTGAAGAGGTAGAGGAATAAGGTTGCATTGCTCAAATTGTGAGAGGGGTATTACCTAGCCTTCATGAAAGAATGTCTCATACACTTATCCGGGATTTCAAAGACCTTTTGCAAGCTGGCTTGTAAATTGTAGAGTGAAAAAGGGAGAAGAACCACTTTTTGGCAAGAAGGAATGAGAAAGAATACTACCAGTCTGGTAACCAAAGCATGCAAAAGGCAGTTGATGTTAATGCCACTGGCTAAGGAGGAAAAAGGCCGTTTTCAGAACTAGGAAGGCCATTGTCTTGGGTTCTCAATAAGCTACAAAAGAAGGGATTATTACAGCCCTTGAATCCTCATCCTTTGCCTAACCCTCTTCCACCTAACTTTGACACTAAAGCATTCTGCCAATTTCATCAAATGCAAGGACACGACACGGATAAATGTTTGAGGTTGAGGCATGAAATCCAAAATTTGATTGATAATGGGAAATTGCTCGAGCCCAACAAGCCAAACACCAAAGACAATCCATTGCCAAGATTTAATAGAGTATCACCACCGGCAACCTTCACGATTGGAGGAGGTTTGCATGAAAGTTTTGTCATGTCTTCTTTCCAAGATGTAGATGGAGAAGCAACCAAAGAAGAAGTGGTGTTTAGCAAAATTGAGCAAGCTATGGTTGGTAAAGAAGTAGCAATCTATTTTGTGAATGAATTTTGGGTCTCAAGCGATAGTGATGATGGTCTTGAACCTAAAAAGGAGGAATGGACCTAGTATGAACCTGAAGAAGATGACTAGATCTGGTAAGCCTTATGCAAGGCCACCGCCCAAGGAAGTAGAAGCTAATAAAGAAAAGGAAGTATAAATTGGGAATAAAGAAGAAGAAGACGACATTGTACTTAAGCAATTGAAGAGGACCCAAGCAACTGTTAGTATTTGGGACCTATTGGCCACTTCCAAGAACCACCATGAAACTATGGCCAAGGCTTTGGCTAGCATGCCGATTTCCACTTCCATAACACCAGATGAGCTGGTTAACTTCATGAAAGTTGAAGGACTGATGAAATGCAAAGATATTTAAAAGAAGAGCGAAGTTGATATGGGAATGGTATCGTTCTCGGATACAGATTTGCCAGAAGAGGGGAGAGATCACATTCGCCCTCTCATTATCAAAGTAGAAGTCAAAGGAAAAAAGGACTCCATGTGTGATGATTGATGATGGGTCTGCCATAAATGTTTGCCCACTTAAAATCTTACCAAAGCTAGCTATGTCAAAAGAGACCTAAGCCCAACTGAAGTGACCATTAGGGCTTATGACAATACTAAGAGGCACGCTGAATGGACTTTCAAAGCTGTTGTGAAGGTTGGTCCAATTGAGTCTATGGTAGAATTTATGGTTTTGGACATACCTGTTACTTTTGCACTGCTTTTAGGATGACCCTGGTTTCATCCTTTTGGTGGAGTTCCTTCAACACTCCATCAAAAGATCAAGTTTTCAAACGAAGATGCGATGGTGGTCATCAAGACTGAGGGTAATGAAGTGGTCAATGCTCTAATGATTGAGAGACCTCTCAATGGTTTCCAAGTAGCCACAATTTCTGATGATGGAATAGTGGATTCCAAGGTCCTAAACATGATGAAGAATATGAGCTACTTTCCTGGTGCTGGTCTTAGAAAGGGTAAGGCTAGTGTGACAAAGCTTCCAGACTTCAAGACTCAAGTTTCCAAGAAAGGGGTAGGATATGAAGAAGCTAGCAAAGATGTTTATCTAAGGAAGAATGAGAAGATGAGCTTCCCACCACTTGAAAATTTTTTGTCAAAGCTCCAGACATGGGACCACTCTAAGAGAAGCCTGAGCCAGTCATGTTCATGGAAAAGTTGATCCCGAGTTTTGAGATTTTTGCTGATGTTGCCAAACTAGTGGAACAAGTGAAGAAAGAGCTCATCCTGCCAACTTACAAGGAGCCCAATCTGAAAGGAAAGAAGGAAGTTATCCTGAAAGCCGAGAAGACTCCTGAGGAGATTACTGCTCTGATGGAAGAAAAGTTTGAAGATGTTTTGCTTTATGATTTTGAGAACAATGATTTTGGTTTTGATTTTAATTTATCTACTTTGTATGAGGACGATGATGTTTTCTTTTTGAAAATGAATACAATAAAGTCTGATTTTGCTTACTTGTGTGATGTTTTTCCTGATGGTTGCATACATCCAAATAGTAGTTACATGAGAATTTTTAATATTAACTCTGTTGATACATAAACATTAAATTTGGGAACAACCGATAATCCTAAAAATATTAGTATAGCATCCAACCTTACTCCTAATGAGAGAGAGATTTGAAAAAATATTTAAAAAATATGAAGAGGTTTTTGCTTGGTCTTATGAGGATATGCCTGGAATAGATCAAGACATAGCCGTGCATCTAATTCCTACCTACACTCACATGAAACCTGTCAAACAAAAACTTAGACGATTAAGACCAGAATGGGATGAATTAGTTAAAGAAGAGGTCACTAAACAAATACAAGTAAAGTTCCTTGAAGTGATAGATTATCCAGATTGGCTAGCCAACATAGTACCCGTGCCAAAAAAAGATGGAAGAATTAGGGTCTGTGTAGACTATAGAGAATTGAACAAAGCTTTCCCTAAAGACAATTTTCCTTTACCCCATATAGATGTCCTTATTGATAGGGCAGCCTCTACCGTGCTACACTCATTTGTAGATGGATTTTCTGAATACAACCAAGTGTTAATGGCCTAAGAGGATAAAGCCAAAACTGCCTTCATTACTATGTGGGGTATATTATGTTATAGGGTGATGTTGTTTGGGTTAAAGAATGCTAGAGCCACCTACCAAAGGATGGCTACCACTTTGTTTCATGATATGATGCATAAAGAAGTTGATGTCTACGTAAATAATATGATGGTAAATTCGGATACAAGGGAACAATACTTTCAAAACTTAGAGTTGTTCTTCGAGAGAGTAGTGAAGTATAAGCTAAGGTTAAACCTGAAGAAGTGTGTATTTAGGGTTACTTTAGGCAAATTGTTGGGACACGTGATTGTTCCAAATGGCATTAAGATTGACCCTGACAAGGTTAAGGCAATCAGAGATATTCCAGCCCTAAAGACGGAGAGCGAAGTTCAAGGATTTATTAGAAGGTTACAGTACATTAGCAGGTTCATAGCAAAGGTCACCACAATCTGTGAACCTATCTTCAAATTGCTGAAAAATAATCAGCAAATCAAGTGGATGTCAAAAGGCCATTGAATGTATAAAAGGAGTATTTACTAAATACACCTATTTTGAAACCACCTAAACCTGATAAACCTTTATTATAATACTTAGCAATAGAGGAAGAGTTGATAGGATCTATGCTAGCCCAAGCAGACGAGTCAGGGGTTGAGAACGCAATCTACTATTTGAGTAGAAAGCTCCTACCTTATGAAATTAAGTATAGTATCATTGAAAAGACTTGTATAGTTGTGGTTTGGTCTTCTAAGAATTTGCTGCATTACTTTCAATCTTATAGTGTACAAGCAATTTCCAGGTTGGATCCAATGAAGTACTTAAGGGAGACACCCTCTTTGATTGGGAAATATGGTTGATGGTTAATAATTTTAGAAGAATTTGAGATTGAGTATGTAACCAGAAAAACAATCAAAGGTAGAGCGGTGGCAAAATTCCTGGCTCAGCAGCCATTGCTGGATAGTGAAGAGGTAGTCTTGGAATTTCCTGATGAACATTTAGAGACCATAGAAATACAAGAATGGAAGATGTATTTTGATGGAGCAGTAAATAGGAAAGGAGCAGGATTGTGAGTCATACTGGAATCACCCGAAGGGGAGTTTATCCCTTTAGCTAAGAAGTTGAAATTCAAGGCAACTAATAATATGGTGGAGTATGAAGCATGTAATTTTGATTTGAAAACCCTAATGATTATGAAGGTAGATAAAGTGCAAGTCTTTGGCAAAAAAAAAAAGGTTAGTACATATATGTAGACCCTTAATTTTTAACCCAGTCCAATCCGATAGTTCAAGATAATTTTTGTGGTATTTTAATTATTTAAATAATATTTTAATTACTAATAATATTTAATAGTTATCTTTAATAAAAATGAAACATAAAAAATATAAAAAATAAAAAATCGGATGGATCGGGGAGCGACGAGTGGCAAGGGAATTCATCGCAGAAAATTTCTGCAGCAAATTGGGCACTGCCCAATTCACCACAGCAAATATCTGCGGTGAATTGGGTAGTGCCAAACAAAACAAAAAAAATAAATGGACACCCATCTAAGGATGGAAACATGTCCTTACATCACATGCCTAGATAGGACACCCACCAAAAGGTAGAAACATGCCCTTTACATAAGTTCTAAAATAGAAAAGCAAATTAAATTACATGATGTTTAAATAATGAGGTACCCACCAAGTGGAAACATACCACTTACAACTTTTGGAAATCTAAATTGATTGATAAAAGTAAATAATCATTCATCATAAATAAATCATTCATCAAAGCTATTAATCAAGATATAAAATAAACATCCATCCATGATAAATTAAATAAATCAAGTATTGAATTCAAATAAATTAAATCATAAGAAATAAATCAAAGCATAATCAAGTATGGAATTGAATAAAGCAAATAAAAGTTCAAGTATAGCTACTATTTCCATTTAGGGTTCTTTATCTCATGTGTTAAGGTTTTGGAAATTCTAAAGTTAAGCTACTGTGGCTTTTTATGGAATTAAAATAGATTAGGGTTTTATATTTTAAAAGGTTGGTAAGACTCTTTGATTAACCAAATTAAGGTTTGAATGGTGAAATCACGAAACTAGGGTTTTAGACACTTTAAAGTACTTTGATTTGTGATTTTAAATTGTATTTTTAAGCTACTGTGTAAAATTAGCATATTTGTGTTTTTATGTTTTTTTATGTTTTAAAGGATTAAAGTTTAGAAAAAGTTAGGGTTTAATGTTTTAAAAGGTTTAGGGTTTACTATTTTAGGTTTAAAAGTTGAATTAGGGTTTTAAAAGACAATTTGATGATTTCATGAGGTTTTATGAATTTAAACACATGGATTGAAGTTTTTATAAGTAGAAAAGATGTTTTTGAAGACTTTTTGAATGAAATATAACTTATTTGAAAATTTTGAAAGAAACAGAATCAAGTTTTGGTTTTGTTAAAGAATTTGTTCAATTAGGGTTTTGAGACTTTTAAAGAAGCAAAAAATAATAATTTTAAGTCTTCTTGGAAAATAAAGTAATGTATTAGTGTTTTAATCTTGGAAAAATTAAATTACAACTCTAAGATTTTTATTTAAAAAACCCTAATTAAATTACACCGAAATGCCCGCAGGCCTGCGGGTGAAGTGCTGGGCCTATGGGCGTGCCGCCCGCAGGAATGCCCATGGGCCCGCACGACTGCTTTTCGCTGCCGATTTTTTTTTTACTTTGATTTTTTTTATTTTTATTTTTCGATTTTTATTAATAAAAATTAGATAATAAAGAAAAAACTATTTAATTAAAATTATTTTGGACTAATTAGACAACAAAAATCAATTTGGACTAAATAAAGCATATTGGATCGGATTGGGTCAAACATTAAGGGTCTACACTAAGATGAAGAGGCAAGAAGATCAAAGAAAGAAATGAATAGTCAAGACCATGAAGATAGTTGAAGTTCTCAAGACCATAAGGGTAGTTGAAGTTCACCTGAATTAGACCAAATATCACAAATAAAGTTAGGACTGAAGAAGATTAATAACACTCCACTCATCCATTATTAGAAATACAAGTTGGTACAAACAAGACAACTCTTTTAGAGCTAGAACAAAAAAGAAAGAAAAGAAAAGAAGAAGAAATAAAAAGAAAAGGACAAAAAGGACAAAAGAAAAAAAAGGAAAAAAGAAAGATAAAACCTAAAAAGGCAGTTTAGAAAGCCAACTGAGTTCTCTTTTACCTAAAGCAGCAAAAGGCTTCCATTCAATTTATAAGGATAGGTTTACTTGAATTGGTCCAACCCAACCAAAGATTCGATCAAAATTAGAAAAAAAAAAAGGAGAAAGACCATCCAATTCTTGAAAGTTCTATACTTGACAGTCCTACAGGGTAGAAGGACAAAATGATAAAATGCTCAAAGAAAAGAAGGAGTAAGAAAAAGAAAGAGAAAGAAAAGGGAAACGAAGAAAAGAAACGAATTTGGGTACCAAACTTTTTGTAAAGGAAAATACTATCCCTATCAAGATTTAGGTTAATGCCAAAAAGAAAGAATAATGTTCAAAGCTCTTTCTTTTCATGTTTCCAATTGCCTATGGCTCCAACAAAAAAATTTGTAGTGTTAGGGTTTGCCCATTATGTCACAACGGCTCCGACTTACAAATGGCCTTCATTTAACCCATGTCCCTTATAGACCCCATTTCAAGCCTATCAAAGACTTGTTGATCTCTCTTGGTAGGTAGAGTCTATTAGTGGAGATATTTTGAATAACCATGCATATGAGATAGACAATATTCAAACTCAAATGAGATCTTTGACCAAGTAATGTGCATGTGCCTATCTGAAGTACAACAGTTCTTGCTTAAATAGAAATAATTCCTGAGTTTAGTACGGTAACTAGGATTGTCATGTTATAGATATGTTAATTTAAAATTTTAAGTCCTGAGGTAAATTGACATTGCTTTGGCAAAGCCAACATTTGACTTCAAAATAAAAATTCAAAATTCAAAAAAAAAAAGAGAAAAGAAATTGTAGACCCTTAATTTTTTACCCAGTCCGGTCCAATATATTTTATTTAGTTCAAAAGAATTTTCGTGTTGTCCAATATATTTTAGTTACTCCAAAATAATTTTGATGGTATCTTGATTAATTTTAATAATATTTTAATTACTAATATTATTTCATAGTTATTTTTAATAAAAATAAATATAAATAAAAAAAATCAGACGGATTGGCTAGCGTCGCACGGCAGGGCTGCTGCGTGCCCACTGGCTGCGAATTGGGACACCACTTTCGCAGCCAGATGCCACTGGCTGCGAATTGGCCCGCTGCACCCATTTTTGCCAGCGCAATTGCTGCCAGCACAGCCCATGGGCCCGACAGCTCGTGTGCTGCCGATTTTTTTGTGTTATTTTAATTAAATAATTTTTACTTTAGTATTTAATTTTTATTAATAAAAAATAAAAAAATAATAATAAATAAAAAATAAAAGAAAAAAATCGACGACGAAAAAATAGTCGCCGAAAGTCAGCGCAGGCCCATGGGCATTTCGCCTGCAGAATTTTTCTGCTGGAGAAATGGCCTACGGGCCCATTCCCCGCGCTGCGGTAGCTTTTTTTGCCAGCGCAATTTTTCCGCAGCAGTTTTTTTTCGCCAGCGAAATTTTTTCGACGCAAATTTTTCAAAACCTAATGCAATTAGGTTTCGGTTTCCTTTTCTTATTGAATATTGTATGCCGTGAATAATTAGAATTACCCATATAATTCTTCTATAAATATGGACTAAACAACACAAAAAAGGAGGGGAAATAGAGACAAAATTGGATAGAAGCTTGAACAAAAGTGGATCCGAATCCGTGAAGGAAATCAGGTTGAATCAAGCTGATTTTTTGAGGGAGCAGAAAAACGATTTAAGCAATTCAAAGGCAAAAAGACTTGTCTTTGACCTTGTTCATCCAAGAAGCAATTTTTGGTGAAACTTACAAAATAAGGTTTGAATTCTTAATTTCTTTTATTTTTTTTCACAGTAGCTTAATCATCACTTTGTTTCTTTTAATTCAAAAATTTTAGGACCTCAATTCACTTTTTCTAAGGGTTAAAAATCTTAAATCGTAGCTTTATTTTCTAAAAGTTTAAAGATATTAGTTTTGTTTCTTCAAAACCCCAAAACCAAAATTTGTTTTCCAAATTTTCAAAACTCTAAATTGTATTTTGTTTCCTTCCAAAAGACTTAAAAACATCTTTTTTGCTTTTATAAATTTTAAATCGTGTTGTTTATCTTCATAAAACTTCATAAAATTATCAATTGATTTTCCAAATCCTAAAAATAACTCATTACCCGAAACCCTAGATTCAAAAATCCTAAAACCCTAATTCAACTCCAAAACCTAAAATAGTGAACCCTAACCCCTTTAAAACCTTAAACCCTAACTTTTTCTAAACCTTAATCTTTTAAAACTTTAAAAACCATAAAAACACAAATATTTTAAATTTTCACAGTAAGCTTGAAATCATCATTTAAAACCACAAATCAAAAGTATTTTAAAGTGTCCAAAACCCTAGTTCCATAATTTCACCATTCAAACCTTAATTTATTTAATCAAAGTGTCTTACCAACCTTTTAAAACATAAAATCCTTAATTTATTTTAATTCTTTAAAAAGTCACAGTAGCTTAAATTCATGAAAATCCAAAATCCTAAACACGTAAAATAAAGGATCCCAAATGGAAACAGTAGCTATAACTTAAATTTTTTTATTTGCCTTATTTAATTTTATACTTGATTATGCATTGATTTATTTTATATGCTTTAATTTATTTAAGTTCAATACTTGGTTTATTTAATTTATTATGGATGGATGTTTACTTTTTATTGATATTTAATACCTTTGATGAATGATTTATTTATGATGAATGGTTATTTACTTTTATCAATTTATTTAGATTTTTAAATGTTGTAAGAGGTATGTTTCCACTTGGTGGGTACCTCATTAGTTAAAGTCATGTAATTTAAATTGCTCTTCTATTTTAGAACCAATGTAAAGGGCATGTTTCTACCTTTCGGTGGGTGTCCTATTTAGGCATGTGATGTAAGGACATGTTTCCATCTTCGGATGGGTGTCCATTTATTTGTTTTGCTTGGACCTTGCTTTGATTTTAATATATTGATGCTTTCTTTTAATTATTGTGTGTAATATGGATAATATTATTGTATTTAAGAATTTTATAATATTAAGACCTGTAAAGGAGGCCGGTTCCAATGAACCGGGCGTTGTGGGGGTGCTGGGCCATTTCTCACCTTCCCCACACGTACCCAACTTTTCAAACTCATTAAGGGGTTGAGGATTCCTTAGGAATCGAGTCATCCACCCCTTTCTTTTTTCCAGGCCCATTCGAGTGGCGACTCCATTTTCTCTGGACTTAGGTTCGTGTTCTCTAAGGCCTCAAGCCTAAATAGTGCCGAAGTCGCAAAAACCATTCCACCGGGAGTGGGGGAAAAAATCCCCGCTCACAAAAATTTTACAAAGCCTTCAAGTTAAGGGGAGTATGTTGAACTATTGAACCTCGAAGGACACATTGGGCAAAGGAAATGATTACTGGCAAGGTTATGAAGTAGCTACCAATTGGCATACTGAATCATAAATTAAAATGGATGTATCACTATTGTTTGGGGCCTCCATTATTCATGTTTTCAACATCTTGAAGATAAAAGCCATAAATGTGAAGCATTCTATCATTCCAATGCAAGACCTGAACGAGCATTTGAAAGGAACCAATGAGAACACTTCTACTGATCACCTTGGTCTGTGAGTTGATGGAACCACTGTAAGTATTACTCATGCATATCATGCATACATGAGCATATCACACAATATATTTTTTTCTTGTATTATTTGTTCTTTGTCAAAGTGAATAGAAAACACCCTGTGGAGTTAAGAATCAAAAGAAGATATCAAATCAGGGGGGCATGAAAAGCCCATTGCTTGAGAAAGCTACAGTAATTTTGCAAAGAGAAGAAATGCGTGCATGAGCGAAGAACTAAACAACAAAAACTTCAATCAAAGCTTGCATAAAAAAAAATCTTTGTTTGAGCCTACATAGGGGGCAAAGTTTCTCCTTTTCAATTTTTTAAGTTTATATACAAAATATTTTCAAACTCACTTGTAAATATTTCACCACGCAAGGGGCAAGGAGAAGATATGAGGGCCAACTAAAAATAGCTAAATTTTTGCAAAAGGAAGAACAAAAGAATGGAACAACCAGTTAAGCTAGAATCCTCAACTGATAAAAGGTCAGGGAAATCCAATTCAATCATGGGTCCAAGTATCCAAATCCAATCTAGTTTCGAGTCCAAGTACCCAATTCAGTCATGGCTCCAAGTATCCAGTCTCGGGTCCAAGCATCCAAATTCAATTCATTCACGGGTCCAAGTATCCATTCTTGGGTCCAAGCACCTAAATTCAATTCAGTCTCGGGTCCAAGTACTCAGTCATGGGTCCAAGCACCCAAATTTAATTCAGTCACGGATCCAAGTATCCAATCTCGGGTCCAAGTACCCAAGTCCAATTCAATCTCGGGTCAAAGTATCCAAATCAAATTCAATCTTGGATCCAAGTACCCAATCTCGGGTCCAAGTATCCAAATCCAATTCAATCTCGGGTCCAAGTACCCAAATCAAATTCAATCTAGGGTCCAAGTACCCAATCTCAGGTCTAAGCACCCAAATCAAGTTCAGTCTCGGGTCCAAGTACCCATCCTCATCCAAAATCTGCTCAAAGACATGTTGCTTTTCACTCTCTTCTACTAAAAGTCTCAGATCGTTCAAGTAGGGGGCAAACTGTAGACCCTTAATTTTTTACCAAGTCCAATCCGATAGTTCAAGATAATTTTTGTGGTATTTTAATTATTTAAATAATATTTTAATTACTAATAATATTTAATAGTTATTTTTAATAAAAATGAAACATAAAAAATATAAAAAAAGTGGCAAGGGAATTCATCGCAGAAAATTTCTACGGCGAATTGGCCAGTGCCCAATTCGCCGCAGCAAATATTTGCGACGAATTGGGTAGTACCCAATTAGCCACAGCTGGGCTTGCCCAGTTCTGCGATGATCTGGCTTGTCTAGCTTGCCTGGCCCGCACCCGTAGACCGCAACAGTTTTTTTGCCAGCGCAGCCCGCGCTCACTGCCGATTTTTTAACCAAACCTTGTTTTACACGGTTTTCTAATTTTTCCTAAATAGTTAGTATTTCCTTATTAAAATAGGATTAGGTTTTGTTTTTTTTCCTATAAATACCACATTAAACACACTAGAAAGGAGGAGACAGAACACGAAAAAATCCTAAAGAAAGAGAGGAGAAAAACCCGAGAAGAACAGTGGTAGTTTTTTTAGAACGAAGAAAAACAACAAACAGAAATATCAAGACAACCAAAGAAGAAGGTAGAGTCCATACTGTCTTCACATTGTTCACTCGAAAATCAATTTTTTGGTGGAATTGACGATGGAGGTTTGATCTTTAATCATAAATTATTCATGTTTACAGTAGCTTTATTTTCTTTGATTAATAAAAACATGCAGTAACTTGATCTTTTTTTAATAACTTTAATTGTTTGCTTTAGCTAATACATTAATCAATTGGTATTTGTAACTCCACTTGCATGTTTTATAAAAAAAACTTAAAACTATCCAGTAGTTGTTGAGGGTTTAAACCAATTGTCAAAATCTAGTTTGTTTACTAACACCTCAAGAACTATAAGTTATTTTATTAAAACTCAAAACCCTAAACTATTTTTATCCAGAAGCTTAAACCATTTCATTATTAAACTCCAAAATCTTGATTATTCTTCCAAAACTTTAATTTATTACTCCAAATCCAAAATTGTTTTTCAAAGGCAGTAAGTTAAAATCCTAAACCCTTTTTTCTGATAATCCAAGAATATTAAAACCCTAATCCCATAAATCTTTCTCTCTTAAACCTTAAACTCCTTAAACCCTAAAACCCTAATATCTTAACCGTGAGTCCTAAACCCTAATGTCTTAAAGTTTCAAAACCCTAATTTCATGATGTTAGCCTTAAACCCTAATTTGATTAACTAAAAACCTTACTACTTTCTTCAAACCATGAAACCCTAATCAATTCCATTTTTCTAAAAACCCTTACAGTAGCCTAAATGTTAATTAAAGAACTCTAAATTGAGACAAACCTAAATTTGTATCTTCATTTGCTTTATTCAATTTTAGATTTGATTATGTAGTTTATTATATGTTTTAATGGTTGATTTATTTAATTTCAATGCTTAATTTATTTAATTTATCATAGATGGATATTTTCTTTATTATTATGATTATTATTTGTTTGTTTTGGTATTAAAATTGTAAGAGGTATGTTTCCACTTTTTGGGTACCTCATTAGTTAAATTTTATGTAATTTATTTTATTTTTAAGTTTTTGGACAAATGTAAAGGACATGTTTCCACCTTTCGGTGAGTGTCCTATTTAGTTTTAGACATGGACAATGTAAGGACATGTTTTCATCCTCGGATGGGTGTCCATTTATTTATTTTGTTTGGACATTGCTTTGATTTTAATATAACGATGCTTTATTTTAATTGTTGCGTGCAGTATGGATAATATCATTATATTTAAGAATTTTATAATATTAAGACCTACAAAGGAGGCCAGTTCCAATTAACCAGGCGTTGTGGGGGTGCTGGGCCATTTCTCACCTTCCCCACACGTAACCAACTTTTTGAACTTATTAGGGGATTGGGGATTCCATAAGAATCGAGTCATCCACCCCTTTTTTTCGCCCCGTTTGGGTGGCGACTCCATTTTCTCCGGGCTTAGGCCCATGTTCTCTAAGGCCCTGAGCCTAAACAGTGCCGAAGTCGCAAGAACCATTCCACCAGGAGTGGGGGCGAAAATCCCTGCTCGCAATATATTTATTTACTTGAAATTTGTTATGTATGGTTTGGTGTTGTTTATGTGAAGTATTTGGAATTTAGAAAATCACATAGTCTATGGAATGTGGTATAGTTATGTGATAGTGTTGCATTTGGGCATTTGCTCAATATAAAATTTAAAATTTATATATGGAAGTATAGAATTTGAAAGATAAACTATTGTAGTATGAATATTTCAATGGTTATGTGTATAATGCAGTATTTATGAGTCATGCTAAAAATGATTGAAGAATATGAGAATTAAACAATATGATAAAAATAAGAAAGAATGTAGGAAGAAAAATAAAAATCATGGAAGAAACCTTTATGTAGAACATAAATAAAGCATGGAAAAAAAAAGAGAGGCAAAGTGATCATGAGAAGTGGTGATCACTTGAAAATGTAGATAATAATTTTAAAATGTGGAAAATATGGAAATTAGGTAAAACAATGAAATATGCTAAAAATAGTTAGAAAAGATGGGAAATGCAATGTGAAAAGTAATTATAAAGAATAATTTGAACTAACTAAAATGTAGATATTGTCAAGATGAGTTAAATGTGAATTTATGAGAAATTGACAAATGAAATGGAAGCAGGAAATGGATATATGGAAATGAGTCACTTTTAAAATGTGATTCATGAATTATGAAAGTAGATTGAGAATTATATAATTAGATATTTTAATGAGAATGAGAGAAATATGTAGGAATATGAAAATAAAGATGATAAATGAATATGTAACATGATAACGTGTGAGACATGTGATGGTAATCATAGCTTAACATGATCATGAGATATATGAAAATGTGGTTTACTAGAAATATTGTGGTTGTGGCTAAAAAGATGATAAAATGTATTGCAAATATTGGAAATATGGAATTTACTGATGCTTAAATAATAATGTGAAATGAAATATGTGTTTGCCTTATATAGTATCTTGTTCCAGAGAATTATTTTTGATGCTATATGATTTGCTTTCTGGCCAAACACTGGGCGTTACTATTATTTACATTCAGGGCCAGACACAGAGGTGTCAACAGGGGACAGATATGACACTTAGATCTTTGGTGTCATGATAGACCATAATAATATCTCTGAAACTAGAATAACGTATAGGGTTATTTCAGCCCAATGTGTGTGTGTGTGTGTGATTTGTGTATGTGTATATGTGTATTGTGTTATGGATAATGGAATAAGGTGATTTACAATTTGTGACTGAAAATATATATGTTAATAAACCTTAGCTGAACTGGGCTTTGACATAGGCTTAAACATTAAACCTAAAATTGAACTTAGAATTAGGTTTAAACATTAAACATAAAATTAAACTTTGAATTAGGTTTAAACTGACATAGGTTTAAACATTAAACCTAAAATTGGAATTTGATTTAAGTTTAAACATTAAATCTAAAATTAGACTTTGACATAGGTTTAAACATTAAACCTAAAATTGGACTTTGACATAAGTTAAAACATTAATCCTATAATTGAACTTAGACTTAGGTTTAACCATGAAACTTAAGATTAGACGTAGACTTAGGTTAGCCTAGATTAGACTATGACAACCCCAATTTTGAGTAAAAAAAGAAATATTGCAAAATGATTAGAACTGTATGAGCTTTGATTCTCATTCAAACGAGGTATAAAAGCCCACTTAAAATTTCACTCCAAATATTAAGTCCACTTTTTGGCATAATCTTATCCTTTAATTTTTTTTAAAAAAAAATAGACTTTGTATGTCTCTCATACTTAATCTTTTGGAAAATGTGTGCTTATCCCAGAATCCATAAGGTTGAAGTTAGAATCCCCTTAAATTGGGATTTTGAAATGTAATTTTAATTTTGCACTTTATTTTGTTGCCTTTTAATTTTGAATGGATGAATGTACTTAAAAATGTTAATCATGCATTTTAGTTGTCATATGTATAATTGTCATTTCATGAAACAAATTTTATAAGTTTTTATTTAATTTAAGGCCAAACTCTTTTTACTTAAAATAAGCCTAAATCTAGCCTCTGAATTTATCCTTTGATTTGAGGTTAGTAATTTTATCTATGAGACAATGCTAGAGTCAACTTTGAGTTTTTCTTAAGTTTTTCCAAAATAAATTTAAGTGGCGATTTTCCAAATTTATTTTTATTTAAATCGAGCGTATCCTACTATGATAGAGTGACCTCGGCACTACCATTTGAGATTTAGCTCAATTGGCACTACCGTTTTAGATTTAGCTCAATTTTAGCATTTTGACTCATATTCTTTGTGGGACGGACACGCTGCTTAAGCGGGAACTCACAATAATATAATCATTTGACAAAACCTAAATTGTAGGCGTATAATTTTTTATACATAAAAATTGGATGTTTGATTCATTTGAAAACAACCTACACTTTGGTGATACGACTTGTAAATGTAAAATTAATATCTTTAAGAAAAGAAAAACTTAAATACTATTTCATGATAACTTAAACATAGTTGTATATTTTAAACATGATGGATGAAAAATTTTAACTTAAAAACCTTAAAATTTATTTGATATTGCAGATACTACTCTATCTCTTCAATAATTTTTATTGAAAGAGAATGCTTTGTGTTTGTTATAGGCGAAGAAAAAAAATGGGAATAAGGGTAGAATTTTGATTTTCAGAATAGAAAGAGAGAGAGAGAGAGAGAGAGAGAGTTTTCATTATTGAACTGAAGAGTTAGCGGCAGAGAATTCTTTTATTGGAGGGAAATTTTTTAAGTTACAAGGTTTATTTTATTGATTATCCCAAAAAGCAAAAAAAAATATTTACTGTAATATCCCAAAATTTTGAAATTTGGCTGCAAAGAGAAGTTGAGTCCTCATTTCATAGGACCTTATGAGGTACTAGGGAGAGTTGAACCAGTGGCCTATTGTAATATCCCAAAATACACCCTAAAAGTTTTGGAATCATTATTGTTGTATTTAGATTTAATGTGTATGTATGATGGAAAGAGAAAAGAAGTAAAAAAGAAAGTGTATATGTCGAATATATATGGATATATATAACATATACATAGTATATAAATGGGTGTAGGAAAATAAGTGTATATAATTAATAATAATAATAGTAATAATAATAATAATAAAGATAAAGAAGAAAAGAAAAGTCAAAGGATGAAGTGGTGGTGGAGGATATTTTAGTAAATATGTAATTATATTATTATTAATATATATATATATAAGATAAGTATGAAAAGAAAGAAAGGAGGATTTTCTTTCTTCCTATCTTCTTCTTCTTCTTCTTCTTCTTCTTCTTCTTGAACGAGAGAGAGAGAGAGAGAGAGATGTGATTTTAGTTGATTTTTACACCAAATTCTTAAGGGTTTTAAGAGAGTTGAAGTTGGAGATTGAAGATTTGGCATAATATCCAAGTAAGTGTTCATTTCTTTGAGTTGATTCTATTGATTGTGTATCCAAGTAAGTATTCATTTTCTTGTATTGATTTCTTTTGATTGAGGTTATAGTTGATATGGTTGGTGTGTGAGATGATAATAATGAAAGATTGAAGTATATAGATGTGTTGAATTGGTATCTAAATGATGATAAGTTGGGTTATTTGTGAGGATGATGATGAATTGTTAAAATTGTTGAGTAAGGGTTTAGTATAAATGAATTGGGGATTTGAGTAGTTGATTTATAGTGATGTATATAATGATTATTATTATGATATATTGAAGTTATATAAGTGTTAAATTGATAGGTAATTGATGAATATAACCAATATGTTGATTAAGGGTGTTGTAATATGGATTTTGGAGTGTTTGTGTTGTCAAGGATGAGAATTCGGAATACATGATTTTTGCCTGACACGGCCAGTGACACGACCGTGTTGTTGGGCGTGTCATCGGTACTGAGTCTGACGATTGTGACACGACCATTAACACGGCCATGTTACTGAATGTGTCATAGCTACTGTGAGAAAAAGTAATTGACACGGCCATGAACACGCCCGTGTTGTTGGGCGTGTCAATGTTTCTATAAGGCAGAATGAATGACACGTCTAGTGACACACCCGTGTTACTGAGCGTGTCAAAGCTTCTGTATTGTTGGTTTAGGGCACGATCAGGGACATGCCCGTGTTGGTGAGCGTGTCATGTGTTGAGTTTGTCCTAGTTGGTTATCATTCTTATTTTCTTATATGAATAATTACCTTTGGATTAGGTTTTGAAGAGATTGTGTTACCATAACCCAAGTGTTGGAGGATTCTTGAAAAGAGGAATTTAGATTTGGTGTGAGTTCTCTAGAGGTAAGTACAAACTTACATAGATGCATTCTTTTATATGATTTTGAGACTTAACACATTTAGTATAAATGTGTTAAGTAAATTACTATATTGTTAATATAATGTGACTAATGTTATTATTTGTATAGTGTGAAAGATATGATGATCATTCAAAAAGGTATGTGCAATGCAATTTGTTATGATAAATGTTTTAATAATGAATGGTGTTAATGTGTCTTGAGAAATGGTGAAATGTGATGTCATTATGGTTGATAATAATGATTGAAATGAAATAAATAGACATGTTGTCTATATGATAATGAATTTAAGATACATGTGCAATGAAATTGATTATGTATACTTGAATGATGAAGTATTATAATGTGAATTGAGATATGATAATATGTGAAACCATTGTGATTGGCTATGATGATTCAAATGAGATGTGAAGCCATTGTGATTGGCTATGATGATTCAATTAAGATAAGTGGGGCATGTTTGCCTAGATAATGATGAGAATTGTGAATGAAATTGATAATGAAATAATAAATGAATTGTGTGGCTAATGTGTTATTCCATTTTCAGAGTTATGGGTTTGGCGGCATGCCTATAAAATGAAAAAGGTAACAGTCTTGCCGGGTTGAGGATCTCTTCAATTTGAGTTGAATTGAGGTCCAAGAGATTGGGTCTGTTACACTATGAGAATTATGAATATGAAATATGTGAAAGGTAACAGTCTTGCCGGGTTGAGGATCTCCTCGATTTAGTCGGGTTGATGGTCCAAGAGACTGGGTCTGTTACCCTATCCATGGATAGAGATATATATTGCCTACGGGCTTGATTATTGTGATTATAGACCAAAGCAGTAACTCTGAACTTTGGAATAACATAGTAGTGTCTCGTGGGCCCATGTTTGTCTTTGTTTTCAATGTGATTTATGAATGTGAAATAGATGGATAATGAGACCTATGTTTGTCTTTGTTGAATATGTGATTTATGACTGGTGAATTGCGAATAATGAATTAATTGAATAAAATAAGGACATGTAATGTTATGAAGTATGATATGTAATATGTGTATGGATATATTCATTGTGAGTATCAGTGATAGAATTGTGGCTGGTGTTAATGATATGTATATATATATATATAATTAGAGATATATGAAAGGTGTAATTAAAAAGGGAAAAAGTGATAAGAAACTAATGGTAAATGAAGTTATATATATATATATATATATGTTTATATTATTTATTTGTGCTACTAAGCTCTCTGGCTTAGCGTGGTTGTGTAATCACGCAGGTGAGTAGGTGATAGATCTAAAGTCAATCGGTATGCCACGAGAAAGGTAAGAGTGTTCTGAGACCAACTAGAAGGTGATGCATGCATGTAAGATTTAATTACGTTGTATTTTGATAAGTAAAAATGTATTATTGTTTGGAACTCAGTTAAAGGTTTTACATTGTAATGAAAAGGTGACATTCTTATACTTTATATATGTACTGTATGTATGCTCGGTATATGTATAGTACTTATATAGAGTATGGGGGTGTTACACCTATAAACTAGCTTTGCCGCTTGAATTGGATCTAATTCATAATGTCTTCAATGTTTTTAAGCTTCGGAGGTACAGGTCAGACCCATCTCACGTTCTATCAGTAGAATCAATTGATGTGAGTCTAGATCTGACTTATGAGGAAGAACCAGTGGCTATTTTGGCACGTGAAATGAAGGAATTGAGAAATAAGAAGGTGCCACTTGTGAAAGTTCTTTGGAAGAATCATACTACTAAAGAGGCAACATAGGAGAGTGAGCGGATGATGCGGAATCAGTATCCCCAGTTTTTCCAGACTAGAGAGAAGGTAATTTCGAGGATGGAATTTATCTGCAGAGGGGGAGAATTGTAATATCCCAAAATTTTAAAATATTAATTTTTGAAAATTAAATAAATGATTTAAAAATATATATATATATATAATTAAATGAAAAAGGAAGGGTGTATATGATATGTATATGTAGATATACATAATATATATGTAAGTCAACATTTTAACTTGGTCAAATGATATTTTAATTATTAAAATAGTAATTAAATGGTTAGTGGAAGATGACATATTATATATTAATTAAGTAATATATATTTACTTGGTGGAGAGTGAAAGTGGGAAATGGTGTGGTCAAAAAGGAAGATTAGTTGGATTGTGTTGAGTGGACCTTGATCATCTTCTTCTTCTTCTTTCTCCATTGAGCCGGCCACCATCATCAAAGGAAGAGAGGAGATTTGTTTCTTGCTAACTTAAGTAATTGAAGGATTTCAAGTGTTCAAGTTGGAGTGTTAAGGATTTTCTTCATATTTGGCAAGTATCCAACTTGTTTCTTTGATTTTCTTTGGAAGTTGTATTTGTGTGAATTGGATGTTTGGTGTAGTATGTGTTCAAGGTTGATATTGGTATGTTTGAAGTTCTTTTGGCTAGTTAACTATGAAATTAGAGTTGGATTGAAGAAAAGGTTAAGTTTGGTGAAGAGAATAAGAGTTTTGGATTGTGTAACTTTTGAGTTGTGAAGTATGGTTGTAATTGTGTATTTTGCTTTTAATTGAGTTGTTTTGATGTTTACACAGGTATTATGTGGTATAGTTTGGTTGTGTTTGTATGGAGTTGAAAAGGTTAAAGAAAGATAATAGTTGGTTATGGCAATTATATGTGGATATCATGATTTTGGCCTGACACGCCCGGTGACACGGCCATGCCTTTGGGCGTGTCGATGTTCTATTTTCAGTATTAGTGACACGAGAAGTGACACGCCCGTGTCACTGCACGTGTCAATACTTCTCGTGCCACCAATACTGAAAATAGAACCATTGACACTGTAGACCCTTAATTTTTGACCCAGTCCGGTCCGTAATTTTTTATATACTCCAAAATAATTTTTGTAGTATTTTAATTAAATAATTTTTATTTTAGTATATATTATTTATAATTTTTAATAATAATAATTAAATAAACAAAAATAACAAATAATAATAACAAATAAATAGATAAAAATAAAAAAATCAGCGACGAAAAAATCGTCGCCGAAAGTGGAATTGGCCAAGGCCAATTTGCCCACAGGAATTTCCTGTGGGCGAAATGGCCCACAGGAAATTCCTGCGGCGAATTGGCTGGCCGCCCAGCCAATTTCGCCAGCTCTCGCAGTATCCAACGCTCGCAGTTTTCGCCAGCAAAATTTTCCAACGCAGTTTTTCCGAAACCAAATTCTATTTGGTTTTGGTTTCCTTTCCTAATTAATGTTAGTTTCCTTAAACAAATAGAATTAGGTTTATGATTTTTCCTATAAATAACACTTTAAAACTCAGAATTAAGGGACTGGGATGAGGGGATCAGAAAAAATTAGTGTGATCGAAAATTGGACTTTTGAACCTGGATTGGATCGGAGTAAAGAAAAGACAGAAAACCCTAGCAAGAACATTACCAACAAGCAAGCAATCAATAATTCACCAAAGGCAGCAACCTTGCCTTTGTCTTTGTTCATCTAGAAAACAATTTTTTGGTGGAACCAACGAATGAAGGTTTGAATCTCTATTTTCTTTATTTATTTCTTTACAAATATTCAAATTGAATTAATTGTTTCATCATACAAATTGATCAAAACCTTAAAAAACCCTAAAACGTTTCTTCTAAACCTAAAACCCCTAAAATTGTTTCTCTTCTATTTCCAAAAGCTTTAAAACCATAAATTGTTTTCCTTGAATTATTTTCATCTACACCATAACTCTTTGTCCAAAATCTCCAAATGTTTTCTTAAATCTCCAAACCCTAATCTTCTTCATGTTTTCTAAAAATCATAATTATTTTTATAAAACTCTAAACTATTTTCTTAAATTCTAAAACCAAATATGTTTTCTAAGATACCAAAAACCCTAACCTTCTTGAAAAACAAAACAGTAAACCCTAAGTTTTCCTAAACCCTAATTCAGTGAACTTAAAACCCAATTTAATGAATCTAAACCCTAAAACCATGATCCAGCAAACTTAAAATCATAATCCAGTAAACATGAATTATAAACCTAATATCGTAAGATTCCAAAACCCCAATTTCATAATGTTACCCCTAAACCCTAATTTGATTTATAAAACCCTAATCCATTCCAATTTTCCAAAACCTTTACAGTAGCCTAAACAAATAACAATAATAATACTAAAATTCCAAAACCCTAAATGTTAATTAAAGAACTTTAAATAGAAACAGTAAACCCTAATTTGTATCTTTACCTGCTTTATTTAATTTTAGATTTGATTATGTAGTTTATTATCTGCTTTGATGGTTGATTTATTTAATTTCAATGCTTGATTTATTTAATTTATCATGGATGAATGTTTTCTTTATTGTTATTATTTGTTTGTTTTAGTATTAAAAGTGTAAGAGGTATGTTTCCACTTTGTGGGTACCTCTTTAGTTAAATATTATGTAATTTAAATTACTTTTATATTTTGGACCAATGTAAAGGACATGTTTCTACCTTTTAGTGGGTGTCCTATTTAGTTTAGACATGGATGATGTAAGTGCATATTTCCATCTTTGAATGGGTGTCCATTTATTTGCTTTGTTTGGACATTGCTTTAATTTTAATATAATGATGCTTTATTTCAATTGTTGCATGTAATATGGATAATATTGTTATACTTAAGAATTTTATAATATTAAGACCTACAAAGGAGGCCGGTTCCAATGAACCGAGCGTTGTGGGGGTGCTGGGCCATTTCTCTCCTTCCCTACACGTACCCAACTTTCTAAACCCATTAGGGGGTTAGGGATTCCTTAGGAATTGAGTCATCCATCCCTTTCTTTTTCCCAGCCCGTCCGGGTGACGACTCCATTTTCTTCGGGCTTAGGCCTGTGTTCTCTAAGACCCCGAGCCTAAACAGTGCCGAAGTCACAAGAACCATTCTACCGGGAGTGGGGGTGATAAGAGAAGTTGATTCTGTTGATCTTTATATTATTCTATTCTTTCTTATAATGATATTATCCATTGCATCATATTAGATTGCATCGTGTGCGTGAGTTAGGATGCCCGTATTACCCGTGTTGTGTTATGTAAGGGATACCATACTTTCACTCAAGGTATGGAGAATGAGCATGGCATAAACACTCATAGCCTCGTGCCATTTGGTATATACTATTTTCAGAACTTTTCAAAATGGCCTTTGGATATAAAACTTTTCCATAAACAAATCAAAAATTCCTTTCTCATGACCCAAATACTAAGCCCAAAATCTATTTTTTCTAAAATCTTTTTACAATGGGCTTAGAAACAAAATTATTTTCATCCAACCTTTTCTTACAAAGAGCTTGCAAATTATTTAGGTCAATTACGAAATGCCAAAAATCAATTGTGAGCCTAGTTTATACTAAGAATAATTAATCATGGGCTTGTTTTTGGCATGAATCATTAGTTACTTTTTCAAGTGAGAAATCTTTTTATAATAAACCTCTTAATTTAGTTTTAATCCAATATAGCATAAAAAGCTACTTTAGTTGGTTGAATGGATTAAAACCTAATTATTGGGAATTATCATGGAGTGATTTTTCATTTTTGAAATTGGTTGAAACGTCCGAGGGAAATATTTGAAAACAAGATACCCCATGTTGGTATTTTGTTAAGCATATACCTAGGAAAAGAGACTCGCCATCCGTGTGTGGATGTTATAAGGTTGGAAGGAACGTCCTACTTATCTTTGTTTATTGTTTGTGCATACATGCATACATTTGCATCTCATATCATTGATCCCTTCTGGCTCACAGCCCTAGATTACGACAGTTTGAAAGCTTACAACAATCCAACCTACGCTGGAGACAAAGAATCTAGCAACGACTCAATCACTTGCTCTCCAAAAGCAATGGAGCCCGAACAAATTTAAAGAATGGTGGATGACGTCCTCAATGCCAAGATGGAAGAAATAAAAGAGGCCCTAGCTGAGACCATGAAGAACCAATTGGCTATGATTTTAGGAAATCATGCCAAAGCATCTGCTAGCATTAAGAAGCCAAAGGACAAAGGGAAGACTAAAGTTGGTGAAGTGGTTTTTGATGATGATAAGGTGATCATTGATGATGATGATTGGGCTCAATACTTCCAAGATCCTCAAGATAAAAAGGAGCCAAAGGTTGTTGAGAAGACAACTTTTGCAAAAGACTAAAAATTCTGATGTTAAGAAAATGATTGCTGACCTAGAAAAGAAATTTGAGAAGAAACTGAAAACCGAAGAGATGTCCGAGATCGACAAATTATTTGAATAAGATGAGGAGGTCCCTCATAAGTTCAAGATGCCATCCTTTGCAAAGTTCAATGGTACTGGAAACCCCCATCTCCAAGTGAAGCAGTACATCACTGCTATGCAGTCTGCCCGAGCTACTAAAGCTCAAACTCTGAGGTATTTCATGCTCTCATTGGACCCTGTTGTGCAAAATTGGTTCAACACCTTAGAAGAAAGTACTCAAAAATATTGGGACATATTATACAAGGCTTTCATTCAGCAATATGGGTACAATGTCGAGTTAGAAGTTACCTTAATGGAAGTTGAGTCCATTAGACAAAGGCCAAATGAGAATTTTGTGGACTATGTGAAAAGATGGAGGAATAAGGCTGCTTTGCTCAAGAAGAGGCCCAATGAATCTAATCAAATAAGGATGATTGTGAGGGGGTTGTTGCCTAGTCTTTGTGAAAGGATGTCTCATACACTCATCCGAAATTTCAAAGATCTTCTCCAAGCTGGTCTACAAATTGAAGAGTGGGAAAGGGAGAAGAACCGTTTTTCTACAAAATGAAATTATTGGCCAAACAATCAAAGTACACAAAAGGAAGCTAATGTTAATGCCACTAGTCAAGGAGGAATGAGGTAGTTTTCAGAATTAGGGAAGCCGCTGTCTTGGGTTCTCAATAAGCTACAAAAGAAGGGATTGTTATAACCCTTGACTCCTCATCCTTTACCTAATCCTCTTCCACCTAACTTTGATACTAATGCAATTTGCCAGTTCCATCAAAGGCCTGGACACAAAATGGACAATTGTATGAAGTTGAGGCATGAGATCCAAAATTTAATTAATAATGGCAAAGTTGCTTGAGCCGGATAAGCCCATTACCAAAGGTAATCCATTTCTAAGGTTCAACAGGGTGCCACCACCGGCAACCTTCATGGTGGGAAAAGGATTGGAAGAAGATTTTGTTTCATCATCCTTCCAAGATGAAAATATTGAAGATGTGAAAGGAAAAGAAGCTTAACTCAACAAACTTTCCTTAGCTTGAATGTTGCATTTCAATTTTATTTTTTAATATTTAATTGGAAAAATCGTGTTTTTTAAATTTAAATTTGTTTGAATAAATTACTTTCATTAAAATTTTTGTTGGTCTTTGTTCATTTTTGTGCTCAACCAATGAGGAATTTAGCTTGATAATTCATGAATTAATATATTTATGCATCATGACTTGAATGACTTTACTAGGTGAGGGAATTACTCTATAGCATTGACTTGTGTATGCTTACTTAGAGAGGGCTCCTGCATAATTACCTTTGTCTAGGTCCTAGTCAGTCTTAGAACATGCTTTGGAAAACTTTCGAGACGAAATTGAACTCTTCTTATTTTAAGGGAGAGATGATCTAGGCATTGTTTGCTGAGCCAATAACTAGTATCCACCCAATTAAATATCAATCCCTAGTTATCCCTTTGAGCCTTCATAAAATTTAGCTCTCTTTTCATTGGTATATAATCCCACAACCTACCCTGAGCTGTTGTGATACTTTTGACAAGTCTTATGATCACTAAGGTGAAGAGGTAAGAAGATCAAAGAAAGGAATGCATAGCTAAGACTGTAAGGATAGTGGATGTTCTCAAGACCATAAGTGTAGTTGAAGTTCACCTAATATCTCCAATCTATCAAGATAACATCAGAGTAACAAATGATTTATCCCTATTAAAGGAGATTAATACCACTCCACTCATCCATTATTAGAAATACAAGTTGGTACAAACAAGATAACTTAAACAAAACAACTCTATTAGAGCTAGAACCTAAAAAACAACAACAAAAAAGAAGAAAAAAGAAGAAAGAAGAAAGAATAAGAGGAAAAAAAGAAAAAACAAAGAAGAAAAGAGGAAAAAACAAAAAAACAAAAAAAAGAAGAAAAGAAAAAAGAAAAAATAAAACCCAAAAAGGCGGTTCAAAAAGCCAACTGAGTTCTCTTTTACCTAAGACAACAAAAGGCTTCCATTTGGTTTATAAGGACAGTTTGGCTTGAATTGGTCCAACCCAACTAAAGATTCGATCAAAATCAATGAAAAAGGAGAAAGACCATTCGGTTCTTAAAAGTTCTGTACTTGACAGTCCTACAAAGAAGAAGGACAAAATGATAAAATGCTCAAAGAAAGGGAAGAGTAAGAAAAATAAAAAGAAAGAAAAGGGAGAAGAAGAAAAGAAACAAATTTGGGTAACAAACTTTTTACAAGGGCAACTCAAGATCCAGATTAATGCCAAGAAGATAGAAAGAGTTTAGAGTCTAGCAAGATTACTCCCAGCTGCCTAAAGTTCAAACAAGAAATTTGTAGTGTGAAGGTTTGTCCATTGTGTCACATCAGCTCCAACTTACAAATGGCCTTCATTTAACCCATGTCCCTTATAGACCTCATTTCAAGCCTATCAAAGACCTGTTGATCTCTCTTGGTAGGTAGAGTCTATTAGTGGAGATAGTTTGAATAAGCATGCATATGAGATAGACCATATTCAAACTCAATGAGACCTTTGGCAATGTGTATGTGCCTATCTGAAGTGCAACAATTCTTGCTTAAATAGAAATGATTCCCGAGTTTAGTATGGTAACTAGGGTTTTCATGTTATAGATATGTTAATTTGGAAAATCAAGTCCTGAGGTGCATTGACATTAATTTGGCAAAGCCAGCATTTGATTTCAAAATCAAAATTCAAAATTGAAAATTCAAAAAAAATTAGGAAAAAAATTACAAAGCCTTCAAGTTAAGGGAAGTATGTCAAATCATTGAACCTCCAAAGGACACATTGGGCAAAGGAAATAATTATTGGCAAGGTCATGCTGAAACATAGTTTGAAATGGATACATCCCTGACTCTACTGCTTGGGGTCTCCACCACTCATGTTCTCAACATCTTGAAGATAAAAAACATAAATGCAAAGCTTTCTGTCATTCCAATGCAAGACTTGAACGAGCGTCAAAAAGGAGTCAATGAGAATACTTCTGCTGATCACCTCGATCTATGAGTCGATGGAACCACTGTAAGTATTATTCATGCATATCATGCATACATGAGCATATCACATTGCATTTTCTTGTATTGTATTGTCTATTCTTTATCAAAGTGAACAGCAAACACCCTGTGAAGTAAACAATCAAAAGAAGATATCAAATCAGGGGGGCATGGAAAGCCCATTGCTTGAGAAAGTTCCAGTAATCTTGCAAAGAGAAGAAATACGTGCTTGTGCGAAGAACTAGACAACAAAAACATCAATCAAAGCTTGCATGGAAAAAATCTTTGGTTTGAGCCTACACAAGGGGCAAAGTTTCTCCTTTCCAATTTTTTGAGTTTATATATCAAACATTTTCAAACTCACTTGCAAATATTTTGCCACGCAGGGGGCAAGGAGAAGATATGAGGGCCAACTAAAAATAGCTGAAATTTTGCAAAAGGAAGAACAAAAAAATGGAACAACAAGTTAAGCCAGAATCCTCAACTGATAAAAGGTCAGTCAAATCCAATTCAATCTCGGGTCCAAGTACCCCGTCACGGGTCCAAGTACCCAAATTAAATCCGGTTAGGATCGAGTATCCAAATTCAATTAGGATCAAGTATCCAAATCCAATTAGGATTGAGTATCCAAATCTAGTTAAGGATCGAGTATCCAAATCCAGTTAGGATCGAGTATCCAAATCCAGTTTAGGATCGAGTATCCAAATTCGGTTAGGATCGAGTATCTAAATCCCAGTTTAGGATCGAGTATCCAAATCCAATTAGGATCGAGTATCCAAATCCAGTTAGGGATCGAGTATCCAAATCCAGTTAGGATCGATTATCCAAATCCAGTTCAGGATCGAGTATCCAAAACCAGTTAGGATCGAGTATCCAGATCCAGTTTAGGGTCGAGTATCCAAGTCCAATTTATGATCGAGTATCCAAATTCAATTTAGGATCGAGTATCTAAATCCAATTTAGGGTCGAGTATCCAAGTCCAGTTTAGGATCGAGTATCCAAATCCAATTTAGGATCGAGTATCTAAATCCAATTTAGGATCGAGTATCCAAATCCAGTTTAGGATCGAATATCCAAATCTAGTTTCATGTCAAGAATCCAAATTCCTCTTAAGTCCAGAACTTGGCTCGGGTCTAGAACCCAAATTATCCTTAAGTCTAAAACCTAAAATCTCTTTTAAGTCCAGAACTTAGCTCGGGTCCAGAATCCAAATTACCCTTAGGTCTAGAACCTAAAATTATCCCAGAGTCCAGAACTCGAACCGGGTCCAGAACCCAAAACCTCAACCATCTCAGAAAAATTAAGTTTTATTGCTTTTCACTCTCTTTTCCTGAAATCTCAGATCGTTCAAGTAGGGGGCAAACTGTAGACCTTTAATTTTTGATCCAGTCCGGTCCGTTATTTTTTATATAGTCCAAAATAATTTTTGTGGTATTTTAATTAAATAATATTTATTTTAGTATTTATTGTTTATAATTTTTAATAAAAAAATAAATAATAAATAATAAATAATAAATATAAATAAATAAATAAAAATAAAAATCGACGACGAAAAATTCATCGCCGAAAGTGGAATTGGCCAAAAATGGCCTTGGGCCATTTTGCCGTAGGAAATTCCTGCGGCAAATGGGCTGGCCGCCCAGCCAATTTCGCCAGCTCTCGCAGTTTCCAACGCTCGCAGTTTTTGTCAGCGAAATTTTCCAACGCAGTTTTTCTGAAACCAAATTTTATTTGGTTTTGGTTTATTTTCCTAATTAATTTTAGTTTCCTTAAACAATTAGAATTAGGTTTATAATTTTTCCTATAAATAACACTTTAAAACTCAGAATTAAGGGACTGGGATGAGGGGATCAGAAAAAATTAGTGTGATCGAAAATTGGACTTTTGAACTTGGATTGGATCGGAGTAAAGAAAAGGCAAAAAACCCTAGCAAGAACATTACAACAAGCAAGCAATCAACAATTCACTAAAGACAGCAACCTTGCCTTTGTCTTTGTTCATCCAGAAAGCAATTTTTTGGTGGAACCAACGAACGGAGGTTTGAATCTCTATTTTTTTTATTTATTTCTTTACAGAAGCTTCATTATTCAAGTTGAATTAATTATTTCATCATACAAATTATCAAAACCTTAAAAAACCCTAAAACGTTTCTTCTAAAACTTAAAACCCTAAAATTGTTTCTCTTCTATTTTTAAAACCTTGAAACCCTAAAATTGTTTCTCTTCTGTTTCCAAAAGCTTTAAAACCATAAATTTTTTTCCTTGAATTATTTTCATCTACACCATAACTCTTTGTCCAAAATCTCCAAATGTTTTCTTAAATCTCCAAACCCTAATCTTCTTCATGTTTTCTAAAAATCATAATTATTTTTATAAAACTCTAAACTATTTTCTTAAATCCTAAAACCAAATACGTTTTCTAAGATACCAAAAACCCTAACTTTCTCAAAAAACAAAATAGTAAACCCTAAGTTCTTCTAAACCCTAATTTAGTGAACTTAAAACCCAATTTAATGAATCTAAACCCTAAAACCATGATCCAGCAAACTTAAAATCATAATCCAGTAAACATGAATTATAAACCTAATATCTTAAGATTTCAAAATCTCAATTTCATAATGTTACCCCTAAACCCTAATTTGATTCATAAAACCCTAATCCATTCCAATTTTTCAAAACCTTTACAGTAGCCTAAACAAATAACAATAATAACACTAAAATCCCACCTAAATGTTAATTAAAGAACTTTAAATAGAAACAGTAAACCTAATATGTATCTTTACTTGCTTTATTTAATTTTAGATTTGATTATGTAGTTTATTATATGCTTTATGTTAGTGTATGTGCCCTAGGCCATTTATTTGGATCTTTATGTTATACATTCATTATTAATAAATGAGGTTTTATTATCATTATTGTTTGTTACACAATTTTGATATTTGTCCCTGGTTTATTATTGTTATAGAGATAAAAAAAATAATTCTTAACCAGTATGAACATTGATTTGATAATCATCAGATGGTTATGTGTATAGTGATACAAATCAATTTCATAGATACTTGTTAGAGAACAATGTATTGGATAGACCCATCATGAGATTACTACATGGGTTAGTGTCATAAGTAAATCTCATGATAGTTATGTATTAATTCTTTGACTTGAGATTGTCATAGTTTCCAATATAAGGACTATTATATTTTGACATGATCAAACATTATCCGTAACTGGATAGTAATAAAGGTTATGATCATATATGATAGAAATTATGTAGAGGATAATGAACTATCAAGATAAAATTTGACCCTCTCTTTGAGAGAGATATCTTTTGGGCCCCTCAATAAGTGAGACTGTGAAATGCATGGCCGTGCTCAAATGAATTGATAGTATGATCAATTTCATTTGTTTTTATCAGTCTACTTGGAGATCGAGTAATCATAAGTTTGGACAATATAAGTATGACGTTGACCATGACTTATGTTCAAGCTAGATATCGTGTGACAAAGGGATTAATGCATGTACTATTATTAGGCAAATTGGACATTTCTTATATTAATTGGGTAGTTGTAACGCCTTGCTAGAGGCCAATTACGACTTGTTGGTTTAATAGAGATTAAATTGACTGCCAATTAATATGGGCCTATCGGGTCACACACAAGAATGCGGTTTGGGCTGGATATAATATTAATAATATTAATATTAGATATCAATATTTATTATTATTATTATTATTTTCATTTTTATATATATATATATATTATTAGATAATATATTCAGAATGATTTTAGATTTGGATTCTGATTTTGACTTACCTTATCCAAAGGTAACATTAGAAAACGAAAGAGAACGAAAACAAAGGAACCCTAATGCATTTTAGAGAAAACGTTTTTCCAGCCTTCGCCGTTGCAGAGAGCTAGCACTCCAGACGGTAGCATTCGTGTGGATACACGATAGAGGGTGTTTCGCGATCAAGGCATCTCTTCCAAACTGTGATTTTGAATCATCAACAGGTTAGTTCTTTGAACACTTTCGTTGAATTAAATGAACAGCATGGATCCTAGTGGGAAATCAGAGATCAAAAAATTTTTCGCTGCGTGTTTTTGGTTTGCAGGGATCTCCTTGATTTCCTAACAGTGGTATCAGAGCCACTTGTTGTTTTCGTTTAAGTCAAAAATGCCATGTTGATATGATTACATGAGATATATTGATTTCGTATGGCATGTTAACTATAAAACCCTAATTCATTTTTCATATGATGAGAAAGGATTGTTTTTTTTTGTTTCTTTTCTGTAAAACCCTAATTCGTTTTTCATATGATGAGAAAGGATTGGTGTTTTTAATTTCGTTTTCATGAGATGATCACGTATATATGATTGGTTTATTAAAATGATTTTCATATGATGAAAATGATTAAGTTTATATGTGATATAAACATTTGGTAATGATTCTGTAGTGGGTTGTACATATTCGAAATAAAACAGTAAGAAGGTTAATGAGATTAACGATTCTGTTTTAGGGTTTTGCCAAAGAAAAATGTTAATGAGATTAACGTTTCTGTTTGGCTTCGAGGGGCGCTGCCCCTTCAGAACCCTGCCCGCTGACCGGCCAGCGGGAGCCCCGCCCTCTAACCGGCTAGTGGGACCGCCGTATGTTCGCGCCCTATAGTTCGTTACCGCGACATTAAGAATGTCAATATATTTGTTTCTATTTAACATGTTGGTGATGAATATGTTATGTTTGTTTGATGTCTTGGCATGGTGCATAGCATAGCCTTATAACCTATGTGATTGGTTTATTCATATCTTAATTTTGGGTAAATACGGCCTGCGTGTCGTTTATTTTGTTGTAATTTATTTTACTAGTAGTTAGATTTTCTTTTATTGTAATAAAAGAAGATTCAAGCTACAATGTTTGTGATGGAGATTCATACCAAGGAGAAGATGGTTCCATGGTGATGGAAGCATAAGATCAAGTTTTGAAGATATGTAATATTGCAAGTGTTGTAATAGATAGGTTTTTCACCTAGGGTTGCCTTTATGATCTTCATTTGGTCTCTTAAAGATCATATTTAGTTTGGCCATGCTATGTCACGTTTACATATTTTGTCATTTGGTATATGATGCTTATGTGATAAATTATATATATGCATATAGGATGCTAAAAATAATGATATGTAATGCAAGACATGATAATAATTTAGTTAAACTCTCATTAATAATTTAAGTCTAAATGTCATCCACATTTTGAACACCTATCAAAACTAAGATTGTATTAAAGTAGGTATTGCCAAAGCAATATGCTTTAAACATTCCTAGCTAAGTAGGATGAGTAATAGTGCTACTCATATGTTTTAAAATTGGTTAGACTTAATTAGGCTATCAAAATGGTTTTGGGCCTAAGGCATTAGATGGAATTCAACATGCTATGACATATGATGTCAATATTCCATAATTACTAAGAGTTACATGAGATGTAATTGGTAAAGATGTTACCTACCTAAATAACTTGATTTTAAGCGTCACGCCAAAGCTGAGTTTAGAATTAAGTGAAATACGGATCTTAGCCTACTAAAATATTTCTTTAGAGGGTTATATTTTTAGTAGGAGTTTAAATAATTTTAACCTCATTATTAATTAAAATTTGACTTTGCATATTTATCAACAGATGGCTGCTAATAACAATTCCACCTTATCACTGCGATCTATCCTTGAGAAGGAAAAACTGAAATAATGTGGGACTAATTTTGTTGACTGGTTTAGGAACCTGAGAATTGTTCTCAAATAAGAGAAAAAGTCCTACTTGCTTGATGAAGTTGTCCCTGACCCACCTCCTGCTGATGCTTCTAATGCTGCTAAGAGTAAGCATAAGAAGCATGTGGATGATTCCAATGACATAGGATGTCTTATGTTGGCTACTATGTGTCCAGGACTTCAGAAGGATCTGGAACACTTAGAGGCTTATGAGATGAGTGTGCATCTCAAACAAGCTTTCCAACAACAGGCTGGGAAAGATAGGTTTGACACCGCTATTGCATTATTTGACTGCAAAATGTCTGAAGGTGAATCTGTTAGTGCTCATGTTTTGAAGATGAAAGGCTATCTAGATCACCTTGCTAGACTTGGATATCCCCTGAATTTAGAACTCTCCACAGATTTGATCCTACATTCATTGCCTAGCAGTTTCTCACAGTTTGTCATGAACTATAACATGAATGACATGGAGAAATCCATTCCTGAGCTACATGGTATGCTCAAAACTACTGAGGGGAATATCAAAAAGCCTACCCAAATATTGAATGTCAATATTAAACAAATGAAAAAGAAAGCCAAAGATACTGAAGGCAAGGGTAAGGCAAAAGTTGCTAAAGGGTCCAAGGGACAAGCTAAACCAAAACCTGAACCTAAGGCTAAAGTTCCTAAGGAAGGGACTTGTTTCCATTGCAACAAGCCTGGGCATTGGAAGAGAAATTGTCAACTCTATTTGGATGAGTTAAAGAAGTTGAAGGGTAGTGTGACTACATCTTCAGGTATTTATGTTATAGAAATTAATTTATCTATTCCTTCTTCCTGGGTATTAGATACCGGATGTGGATTTCATATTTGTACAAATATGCAGGGACTCAAAAGGAGTAGGATGCTGAAGAAGGGCGTAGTGGACCTACGTGTTGGCAATAGAGCAAGAGTTGCTGCTATAGCTGTAGGAACTTATGAACTTGTTATGCCAAATGGGATTTTGTTAATTTTGAACAATTGCTTTTATGTTCCTACTATGAGTAGGAATCTTATTTCAGTATCTGTTTTGGATGATGAAGGTTATTCATTTTTTATTAAGAATAAGAAATGTTCTATTTTTGATAAAAAAAAATGATTTGTTTTATGGTATTGCAAATTCTTATAATGGCCTTCATACCCTTAATCTTGATTATTCGAATGGTAATGATTTCTATAACATAACTTCTAAGAGAACTAAGCCAAATGAGTTAAACCCTACTTATTTATGGCATTGTCGCCTTAGCCATATAAATGAGAAACGCATTTCTAAGCTCCATCAAGATGGATTATTAGATTCATTTGATTTTGAATCATTTGAAACATGTGAATCTTGTTTACTTGGTAAGATGACAAAGGATCCTTTTACTGGGCATAGTGAAAGGGCTAATGATTTATTGGGCTTGATACATACAGATGTATGTGGTCCTTTTAGCATTAGTGCCAGAGGAGGATTTTGATACTTCATTACTTTTACTGATGATTTCAGTAGGTATGGCTATGTCTACCTAATGAAACATAAGCATGAGTCTTTTGAAATGTTTAGAACTTTTCAAAATGAAGTACAAAATCAACTTGGTAAAACAATTAAACTACTTCGATCAAATCGAGGTGGTGAATATTTGAGCCAAGAGTTTGATGATCATCTAAGGGATTGTGGAATTGTTTCACAACTGACTCCTCCAGGAACTCCACAGTGGAATGGAGTTTCTGAAAGGAGAAATCGAACTCTATTAGATATGGTTCGATCAATGATGAGTCAAGCGGATCTTCCTTTATCTTTTTGGGGTTATGCCTTGGAGACAGCTGCATTCATTCTGAATCGTGTACCATCTAAGGCGGTTGAAAAGACACCATATGAGATATGGACAGGTAAGACACCTAGTTTGTCTTTTCTTAAGATTTGGGGTTGTGAAGCTTATGTGAAAAGACCAATTTCAGATAAGTTAGCTCCAAAGTCTATCAAATGTAATTTTGTGGGGTATCCTAAGGAAACTAAAGGATACTATTTCTATACTCCTTCAGAGAACAAAGTGTTTGTTGCTCGAAATGGGATCTTTTTGGAAAAGGAATTTCTTTCTAAGAGAACTAGTGGGAGTATAGTAGAACTTGAGGAAACTCAAGTACCACAAGAAATCATTGAGCCGTCTATAGAGCCTATTTAAGAACCACAAATAGTTGTGGAGTCTGAAGATGTAACACAAATCCCTCGCAGGTTTGATAGGACATGTCGTCAGCCAGAGAGATATGGATTTCTTGTGACTGATGATAGTGAAGTAATGCTCATAGATCAAGATGAGCCTACTACCTATCAAGAAGCTGTGTCAGGTCCAGATTCAGACAAATGGCTTGGAGCCATGAAATCTGAGATGCATTCTATGTTTGACAACCAAGTTTGGTCTTTAATTGATCCTCCAGAGGGTATTAAGACTATTGGTTGCAAATGGGTTTTCAAGAAGAAAACTGACATGGATGGGAATGTGCAGACCTATAAAGCAAGGCTTGTTGTAAAAGGTTTCAAGCAAACTCATGGTATAGACTATGATGAAACCTTTTCACCAGTTGCTATGCTTAAGTCTGTTAGAATTCTCATTGCCATTGCAGCATACTATGATTATGAGATATGACAAATGGATGTCAAAACTGCTTTCCTTAATGGAAACTTGCTTGAGGATGTGTATATGACACAACCTGAGGGTTTTGTAAATCTTGAGAATTCTACAAAGGTTTGCAAGCTTCAAAGATCCATTTATGAATTGAAGCAAGCATCTCGAAGCTGGAATCTTTGTTTTGATGAAACAGTTAGGAACTTTGGTTTCATCAAGAATGAAGATGAACCTTGTGTTTACAAGATGGTTAGTGGGAGTGCAGTAGTGTTTTTAGTCTTATATGTGGATGACATATTACTCATTGGGAATGATATCCCTACCTTGCAAAAGGTTAAGACTTGGTTAGGGAATTCTTTCTCAATGAAAGATTTAGGTGAGGTTGCCTATATCCTTGGTATAAAGATCTATAGAGATAGATCTAGAAGGATAATTGGCCTGAGTCAGAGTATATACATAGATAAAGTGTTGAAGAGGTTCAACATGCAAGATTCCAAAAAGGGATTCTTGCCTATGTCTCATGGCATTCATCTCAGCAAGAGTCAATGTCCTATGACATCTGATGAGCGAGATCGAATGAATAAGATTTCTTATGCTTCTGCTATAGGATCTATTATGTATGCCATGTTATGTACTAGACCAGATGTCTCATATCCATTAAGCGCAACTAGTAGATTTCAAGCTGATCCTGGTGAAGGTCACTGGATAGCTGTCAAGAATATTCTTAAGTACCTTCGAAGGACTAAAGATGTATTCTTGGTTTATGGAGGTTTGGAAGATGAGCTAGTTGTAAATGGTTACATAGATGCTAGTTTCCAAACTGACATAGATGATTTTAGATCGCAGTCAGGTTTTGTATTCACATTGAATGGTGGAGCTGTTAGTTGGAAGAGTTCAAAACAAAGCACTGTGGCTGATTCTACAACAGAGGCTGAGTATATAGCAGCATCAGATGCAGCTAAGGAAGCAGTCTGGTTGAAGAAATTCATCACTGAGCTAGGAGTGGTGCCTAGCATTGCAAATCCTGTGGACATTTATTGTAACAACAATGGTGCCATAGCACATGCAAAAGAGCCTAGATCTCATCAAAGGTCTAAGCATATACTCAGGCGTTTTCACCTCATTCGAGATATTATCGATAGAGGAGATATCAAGATATGCAAAGTTGACACAAATGATAACATAGCAGATCCATTAACAAAGCCTCTCTCACGGGTCAAGCATGATCAGCACACTAGATCTATGGGTCTTAGAAATTTGTAGGCCTAGTGCAAGTGGGAGATTGTTAGTGTATGTGCCCTAGGCCATTTATTTGGATTTTTATGTTATACATTCATTATTAATAAATGAGGTTTTATTATCATTATTGTTTGTTTGCATGTTACACAATTTTGATATTTGTCCCTGGTTTATTATTGTTATAGAGATAAAAAAAAATAATTCTTAACCAGTATGAACATTGATTTGATAATCATCAGATGGTTATGTGTATAGTGATACAAATCAATTTCATAGATACTTGTTAGAGAACAATGTATTGGATAGACCCATCATGAGATTACTACATGGGTTAGTGTCATAAGTAAATCTCATGATAGTTATGTATTAATTCTTTGACTTGAGATTGTCATAGTTTCCAATATAAGGACTATTATATTTTGACATGATCGAACATTATCCGTAACTGGATAGTAATAAAGGTTATGATCATATATGATAGAAATTATGTAGAGGATAATGAACAATCAAGATAGAATTTGACCCTCTCTTTGAGAGAGATATCTTTTGGGCCCCTCGATAAGTGAGACTGTGAAATGCATGGCCGTGCTCAAATGAATTGATAGTTTGATCAATTTCATTTGTTTTTATCAGTCTACTTGGAGATTGAGTAATCATAAGTTTGGACAATATAAGTATGACGTTGACCATGACTTATGTTCAAGCTAGATATCGTGTGACAAAGGGATTAATGCATGTACTATTATTAGGCAAATTGGACATTCCTTATATTAATTGGGTAGTTATAACACCTTGCTAGAGTCCAATTATGACTTGTTGGTTTAATAGAGATTAAATTGACTGCCAATTAATATGGGCCTATCGGGTCACACACAAGAATGCGCTTTGGGCTGGATATAATATTAATAATATTAATATTAGATTTTAATATTTATTATTATTATTATTATTTTCATTATATATATATATATTATTAGATAATATATTCAGAATGATTTTAGATTTGGATTCTGATTTTGACTTACCTTATCCAGAGGTAACATTAGAAAACGAAAGAGAACGAAAACAAAGGAACCCTAATACGTTTTAGAGAAAACGTTTTTCCAGCCTTCGCCGTTGCAGAGAGCTAGCACTCTAGACGGTAGCATTTGTGTGGATACGCGATAGAGGGTGTTTCGCGATCGAGGCATCTCTTCCAAACTGTGATTTTGAATCATCAAGAGGTTAGTTCTTTCAACACTTTCGTCGAATTAAACGAACAGCATGGATCCTGGTGGGAAATCAGAGATCAAAAATTTTTCTGCTGCGTGTTTTTGGTTTGCAGTGATCTCCTTGATTTCCCAACACTTTAATGGTTGATTTATTTAATTTCAATGCTTGATTTATTTAATTTATCATGGATGAATGTTTTCTTTATTATTATTATTTGTTTGTTTTAGTATTAAAAGTGTACAAGGTATGTTTCCACTTTGTGGGTACCTCATTAGTTAATATCATGTAATTTAAATTGCTTTTATATTTTGGACCAATGTAAAGGACATGTTTCTACCTTTTGGTGGGTGTCCTATTTAGTTTAGACATGGATGATGTAAGGATATATTTTCATCTTCGGATGGGTGTCCATTTATTTGCTTTGTTTGGACATTGCTTTGATTTTAATATAATGATGTTTTATTTCAATTGTTGCAAGTAATATGGATAATATTGTTATACTTAAGAATTTTATAATATTAAGACTTGCAAAGGAGGCCGGTTCCAATGAACCGGGCGTTGTGGGGGTGTTGGGCCATTTCTCACCTTCCCCACATGTACCCAACTTTCCAAACCTATTAGGGGGTTAGGGATTCCTTAGGAATCGAGTCATCCACCCCTTTCTTTTTCCCGACCCGTCCAAGTGGCGACTCCATTTTCTCCGGGCTTAGGTCTGTATTCTCTAAGGCCCCGAGCCTAAACAGTGTCGAAGTCACAAGAACCATTCCATCAGGAGTGGGGGCGAAAATCTCCTCTCACAGACACGCCCAAAGGCATGGCCATGTCACCGGGCGTGTCAGGCTAAAATCCTGATATCCACACATAATTGCCACAACTAACTATTATCTTTCTTTAACCTTTTCAAATCCATACAAACTCAACCAAATCTATCACTATACCACATAATACTTGTGTAAACATCAAAATAACTCAATTAAAAGCAAAATACACAATTACAACCATACTTCACAACTCAAAAGTTACACAATCCAAAACTCTTATTCTCTTCACCAAACTTAACCTTTTCTTCAATCCAACTCTAATTTCATAGTTAACTAGCCAAAAGAACTTCAAACATACCAATATCAACCTTGAACACATACTACACCAAACTTCCAATTCACACAAATACAACTTCCAAAGAAAATCAAAGAAACAAGTTGGATACTTACCAAATATGAAGAAAATCCTTAACACTCCAACTTGAACACTTGACATCCTTCAAATACTTGAGTTAGCAAGAAGCAAATCACCTCTCTTCCTTTGATGAAGGTGGTCGGTTCAATGGAGAAAGAAGAAGAAGATGATGATCAAGGTCCACTCAACACAATTCAACTAATCTTCCTTTTTGACCATACCATTTCCCACTTTCACTCTCCACCAAGTAAATATATATTACTTAATTAATATATAATATGTCATCTTCCACTAACCATTTAATTACTATTTTAATAATTAAAATATCATTTGACTAAGTTAAAATGTTGACTTATATATATTATGTATATCTACATATACATATCATATACACCCTTCCTTATATCATATACACCCTTCCTTTTTCACTTAATTATATATATACTTTTAAATCATTTATTTAATTTTCAAAAATTAATATTTTTAAAATTTTGGGATATTACAATTCTGCCCTTCTACAAATAAATTTCATCCTCCAAATTACCTGCTCTCAAGTCTGGAACAACTGGGGATACTAATTCCGCATCATCCGCTCACTCTCCCATGTTGCCTCTTTAGTAGCGTAATTCTTCCAAAGAACTTTCACAAGTGGCACCTTCTCATTTCTCAACTCCTTCATTTCACATGCCAAAATAGCCACTTGTTCTTCCTCATAAGTTAGATCTGGATTCACCTCAATTGATTCTACTGACAGAAAGTGAGATGGGTCTGACCTGTACCTTCGAAGCATAGAAACATGAAAGACATTGTGAATTTGATCCAATTCAGGCGGTAAAGCTAGTTTATAGGCCACTGGTCCAACTCTCTCTAGTACCTCATAAGGTCCTATGAAACGAAGACTCAACTTCCCTTTACGGCTAAATCTCAAAATTTTCTTCCAAGGAGACACTTTCAAAAATACTTTATCTCCTACAGTGAACTCTATATCTCTTCTTTTTAAATCTGAATATGATTTCTGTCAGTCTGAGGCTACTTTCAGATAATTCTTAATCACCTTTACTTTCTCTTTTATTTCCCTAATCAAATCAGGACCAATCAACTTACCTTCTCCAACCTCATCCCAACTTAGAGGTGTCCTGCATCTCCTACCATACAATGACTCAAAAGGTGCCACTTTAATACTGGACTGATGACTGTTGTTATAAGCAAACTCAATCAGTGGTAAGAATCTATCCCAGCTCTTAGAGAAATCAATGATACAGCTCCTCAACATGTCCCCTAAAATCTATATCACTCTCCCTGACTGCCCATCTATCTGAGGATGGAAAGCAGTGCTAAAATGTAACTGAAAGCTTAAAGCATCCTCTAAACTTCTCCACAATCTTGATGTAAATCGAGAATCTCGATCAGATACCAACGAAATTGGAACTCCATGTAACCTCACTATCTCACTGATATATAGCTCAGCCAACCTCTCAAGAGAATAATCCATCCGAACTGGAAGAAAATGAGTTGTCTTCGTCATTCGATCAACAATCACCTAGATTGCATCATGCTTCTTCTTATTCAAAGGTAATCCAGTCACAAAATCCATCGTCACTCGCTCCCATTTCCTCTCTGGCACTGGTAAAGGTTGGAGCAACCCTGAAGGAACTTGATGCTCAGCTTTCACTCTCTGGCAAGTGAGACATATGGATACAAACTCTGCAATGTCCCTCTTCATACCTGACCACCAATAATATTGTTTCAAATCCTGATACATCTTGGTACTCTCAGGGTGCATAGCATAAGCTGACTGATGTGCTTCCTCCAAAATTACCTTTTTCAGTCTTATATCATCAGGAACACACAACCTATCTCAGTACCACAAACTGCCATCACTTCTCACATGAAATTCTTGACTCTCCCCCTTTTGGCAATCTAATACAGCTTTCTGGATTTTCTCATATGCCAACTGAGTCTTCCTAATCTGATCCAATAACACCGGTCTCAATTGCAACTGAGCCGTCGATGCACCATCATCACAAGACTCAAATCTGGCATGCAATGCTCTCAACTCAACAATCAACAAGAGCGAATAAGCAGTCAAACCTGCTAAAGACTTCCGACTCAAGGCATCAGCAACAACATTTGCCTTACCAGGATGATAATCAATTAAACAATCATAGTCTTTACTCAACTCTAACTACCATCTCTGCCGAAGATTCAATTCTCTCTGAACACCCAGGTATTTCAAACTCTTGTGATCCGTATAAATAAAACACTTCTCCCCATACAAGTAATGTCGCCAAATCTTCAAAGCAAAAACTATAGTTGCTAACTCCAAATCATGCTTCAGATAATTTAGCTCATGCGGCTTCAACTGTCGAGAGGCATAAACAATGACTCTACCATCCTACATCAGAACACAACCTAAACCACTATGTGAAGCATCACTATAAATCACATAAGGTTTACCTTCCACAGGTAAAGTAAGGACAAGAGCTTGAGTCAACATCTCCTTCAGATGCTCAAAGCTCTCCTGATACCAATCTGTCCACACGAATCTAACTCCCTTCCAAAGTAATCTAGTGAGTGGAGTAGCTATCATAGAAAAACCTTTCACAAACCATCGATAATAGCCTGCCAAACCCAGAAAACTTCTAACCTCTGTCGCAGTCTTCGGTGGACTCCAATTCAAAATAGCCTCAACTTTACTCGGATCAACTCTAATACCCTGTGCTGAAACCACGTGACCAAGAAAAGTCACTTGATTAAGCCAAAAGTCACATTTAGACAGCTTAGCATATAATTGCTTTTCTCTCAGAGTCTGCAATACAATCCGTAAATGCTTGTCATGATCCTCCTCATTACGTGAATACACTAAAATATCATCAATAAAAAACCACCACAAATTGATCTAAATAGGGTCTGAATACCCTGTTCATCAAATCCATAATGCTACTGGTGCATTCGTTAACCCAAAAGGCATCACCAAAAACTCATAATACCCATACCTCATACGGAAAGCTGTCTTAGGTACATCTTTATCTCTGACTCTCAACTGATGGTACCCTAATCTCAGATCAATCTTAGAGAATACTGCTACACGTTTCAACTGATCAAAGAGATCATCTATCCGAGGCAAAGGATACTTATTCTTAATGGTCACTTTATTCAACTTCCGGTAATCAATGCACAATCTTAAGGTACCATCCTTCTTCTTCATAAACAAAACGGGTGCTCCCCATGGTGACACACTAGGGTGAATGAACCCTTTATCCAACAATTCCTACAACTGCACCTTCAGCTCTCTCAACTCAGCAGGTGCCATGCGATAAGGAGTAATAGAGATGGAAGTGGTACCAGGCAACAATTAGATACCAAACTCAACTTCTCTCTCAGGGGCTATCCCTGGAAACTCCTCAGGAAAAACATCTGAAAACTCAGCAACTGTAGGTATACTGTCAAGCTGGGAACCCATTGCTTAGGTATCTACAACATGAGTAAGATAAGCCTCACATCCCTTATGAATCATCCTCCTAGCTGAAACAACTAAAACAAACATAGATGAAAGATTTCTCTGCTCACTAGATACCATCACATTTCTATCATCACAGGTTCTCAGGGTAACACACTTTTTTCAAAATAAATGTAACACCCTTATACCCAATATACGTACACTGCTTACACCCAATATATGCAATATACGAATATAGGATACAATAATGTCACAACCCATTTTAACAAAATAAAACGTCACTTATAAAATCTGTATAAACTTAAAACATTCAACTGATATCATTATAGATAATAGATGAAAAATTACTTGTTAAAACACATATGTTACTTCATTACCAAAGATATATCCAAAACATTTTTGATGGTTTACGGAATATACATATATATACATCAAAATATAACTTAATATAAATGAAATCAATATGTACATAAATATAAAATTTATATATGCTGGCAGTTTGTCTCTGATCTTGATGTCCAACAACCAACTCTGCACTCAGGATCTCAAGCCTAGACTCGACTCGGTCTAGAGGAGCTCTCCGGCTCAACTGGATCTACCCTATCACCTGCGCGATGAATCATAATTGCACTAAGCCAAAAGCTTAGTGGTACAAACTTTGATAACAATATAGTTCAAATGCAATGCCAATGCACAATGCATATGGATATCACATCATTCCATTTCTCATATTTTCAATTATTTCACAATCCGCATTTCTCATAAAACAAACACAAACATGGGCTCAAAGATAACTAATATGCTATTCAAATTTTGGAGTTACTGTTTTGGTATATAATGACACCATATGTCTAGCCCCGTAGGCAATATATCAATGCAATAATCCAACTAGGTCTGAGTTTATGACCCGGTCATTTCACCCAGCCTAGCTTCAAGGATATATTTTTGAGGCTTACGACCTGGTTATTTCACCTCAAAAATATTTTCATAGTGACACCCAGCGTCTAGCTAGTAGGTAAATCATAGGCATGCCGCCAAACACAGAACTCTGAAAATTGAATAACATACTAGGCACACAATTCTTTCATAATTCCATTATCAAATCCTTTCTCATTTTCTCATGATCAAACTAAGCACAATGCTTCAAATATCTCAATTATATTAATATAGCCATCACCAATGGCTTTACATATCATTTTTAATGTACACACAACAAATTGCATTACCCATACGTTTTGGGTCATTATCATTTTTTGCACAAAGTTCACATCACATATAATGCATTTGTGTCATTATACAAATCATAGCATATTACTCATGCACTAACAATTTAATAAGTAACTTAACACATTTTTCAACCAAATGTGTTAAGTCCCAATGTCATGTAAATATAAGCAATTATTCAAAGTTTGTACTTACATCTAAAAGCAACAAACACCACTTTCAACCTCCTCTTCCAAGATATCCCTCAACACTTGGATTAGGTAATTCAAGCCTCTTCAAAGCCTAAACCAAATGTGATTATAAATAATCACTAAGTGATACACTTATAGGAATAAACAAAACCTCTCAACTCAAGGATAAGATACATAAAGAAAAATAAGGAAAAGAACTAACTATGGCAAACTTTACACATGACAAGCTCAACAACACAGGCGTGTCAATAACCGTGCCCTAAACCCACAACACAGAAGTTTTGACACGCTCAATGACATGGGCGTGTCAATGACCGTGTCAAAACTCTTGCAACACAGTAGCTATGACACGCTCAGGGACATGGGCATGTCACTTCACATGTCAATACTACTATAACACAGTAGCTATGACATGCTCAATGACATGGTCGTGTCATTGCACGTGTAAATACTACTACAACATAGTAGCTATGACACGCTCAGTGACATGGGCATGTCATAGCTCATGTCAAAAATTTAATTTGGAGATATTACATTTACCTTGTCTCAAAAATTTATTATTTCAATTTTCAAATTAAATTATTATTGATTGATTTTTTAAACTATTATTTATTGATTAAATTAATGGGACTAAATAATAAGGGATCTTTACAATTTTACCACAAAAATATTAGCATGCTACACTTATACCACCTTTCTCAAAAAATTACAATTTTACCAAAAAAAAAAATTTGTCTCTTTACATAAATATAAGACAAAGCCCAGTCCACTACAATTATACCAAATTAATTAAGAAACAAAGAACGAAAATAGGAGACAAAGCAAAAAACAGGTGCATTCTTTTCCAAAATAGCAAGATTCAAATCGAAACTGAAGATCAAAACAAATCTCAAATCAAGAAAATTTGTTGCAGAAAATCTTTGAAGATTAAAATGAAAATAAGGTAAATCTCTTATTCTTAGTAATAAATCAATCAAAATGAGGGAAAAACCAAATCGTAGAACCTGTGTAACATATAATTGAAATCAAATTTTAAAATATTCATCAATTCAATTCAAATGGGTAAAATCAATTCGATTCATTATGTTTTTTGAAGATTATACTCGCAAACACAAATGCACTATGAATCGAAATTGATAGAAAAGTTTTGATTGCAAAACAATTAGACATCTGATATTCAATATGAAAATTGCAGGTATGAAATCAATTGCAACTCTACTTCAACATAATGGCATCTGGAATGAAAAAGGAGACTATGAAAGATTTCAAGCTAAAGGTATATTGATACCTTATTCATGCACCTACTTTGAAATGATTGAGAAAGTTGCTACATAGTTGAAGGTTAGTTTAGACTCGTACATAATAGATTTGAGATATCAGTTAGAGAAAGGATATCCACCAATTGCAATTGAAGATGACAGTAGCATTGAATTTTACCTAGAAAGAAGCAAAGAAGACGAATACACAACATTGCCTTTGTGTGCATCAGCCATCGAGAAAGAGCAATAAGTACAAGAAACGGACAAACTTAACTCAACCAGCAGCTACTTAGAAAATTCATATTATGAAGAAGAAGAAGAAGAAGAAGAAGAAGAAGAGCATGATATGAAGGAGTATGCGCATATACTAACTAAGAATACTATACAGACAATCACTTATACTCAGAAGAAAATCGAGAACAAAATGGAAGCAACTCATCAATTATATACAACAACAAAAGTGTTGAAATACAAATGGGACAGCTATATAAAGACAAAGAGACAATGGCACAACTATGACATTCTATGCCATTAACAATAATTTCCAATTCAAGGTGATAAAATCTTGCCCTGAAAACTACTATATAAAATGTGTTGATGAAAGCTGCAACTGGTTTCTGAAGGCTTTAAAAAAAGGGAAAACAAACCTGTTTATGATTAGAAAGATGATTAATATATACACATGTACCCTGGAAACAAGAATGAGTGGTCAGAGACAAGCCACTTCAAAGGTCATAGGTGAGCACATCAAGTACAAATTTATGGACATCAAAACAAAATACAGACCAGCTGATATAATAAGGGATATTCATAAAGAATTCTCTATTAACATAGGGTGTCAAAAAGCTTGGAGGTCAAAGGAGAAAGCACTGGAGAAAATAAGAGGAAAACCTACTGACTCTTACAATTTACTGCTAAAATACCTTTACATGCTACAAAAAACTAATCAAGGTATAGTTGTTCAATTGGAAAAAAATGAAAAAAAAAAAATGAATTTCAATACCTTTTCATATCACTAAATGCTTCTATACAAGGATGGCAGCATTGTAGACCCATAATTGTAGTTAATGGTGTATTTATTAAATCAAACTATGAAGGCACACTAGTTAAAGCTGCAACACAAGATGCAGATGATGGTATATTTCCGCTTGCTTTTGGCATAGTAGATTCAGAAAACAATGCCTCATGGGAATGGTTCTTTAGAAAATTCAAAGATGCACATGGCACAAGAGAAGGCATGTGCATAGTCTCGGATAGACACGAAAGCATTGAAAGAGCAATAAGAGAAGTGTATCTAGAAGCAAGCCATGGCGTATATATATACCATCTATCAAACAATTTAAAGATGAGATTCAAAAAAAAACCAAAAGATCTTACAAAGTCATTCATGAAAGCAGCAAAAGCATACACTTTGAAAGAATTTGAACATCACATGCAAGAACTAGACAACATAGATGCCCGTATCAAATCATATCTTTCAAATGTTGGCTACCACAAATGGGCAAGAGTTCATTCATTAAACAACAGATACACAGCCATGACATCAAACATTGCTGAGTCATTGAATTCTGCAAACAATGCGGCGTGAGAGCTACCAATAACTGAACTTGTGGAGTGACTCCACAGCTTGATACAAGACTGGAGTTACAATAACAGAAATAAAGTTTTGTTAACTTTCACTCAGATTGTTCCAACCAAAGAAGACATATTGCGGACCAACTTTATTGAGTGCAAAATGTTACAGGTCAGTAAATAAATAACTTATCAATAGTTTATAGTAAATTTACAATATGCAAAGTTCATAACACAAAACAAATAATATATCAAAAGCATAAAAGTACAGTTTAATAACAAGCTAAAATCAGTTTATAATAAGTTTAATAAATTATTTTGTAGGTGAAGCCAACAATAGAAAACTTGTTCAATGTTATTAACGATGGAAAAGCATATACAGTCAACCTCGAACAAAGAAAGTGCACATGCAAGAAGTTTGATTTCAATGAAATACCATGCGTGCACGCATCAGCTGCAATAAATCGCATGCATCTTAATGTTCATGACTACTACTCTATTTATTACACTAAAGAATCAATGATAAAAACATATTCAGCAATAGTATACCTAATTGAGAACAAAAAAACATGGAGCATACCAGAAGAAGTAAATGACATCATTCTGTTACCACCTGAGCCAAGAACAAATTCTGAAAGACCAAGGAAAAGAAGAATAAAGGCATATGGGAGAGGAAAATACAAACAAAGTGCAGTACTTGTGGACAAAAGGGACATGATAGGAAAACTTGTAATAAGAAAGGAAAGAAAATAGGATAATTTTTGATGTATCAAAATAAAACATATATCAAGTATACATAATGCATTAATAAAATAAATAAATGAAAATTTTACAAATTCTTCAAATCACATAATTGTTTGTTTGTATACATTAATATTAATCATATATTTGGCTTATGTGGAGTTTAAATTTAGACTAAAATGTGTTTATTCTACCTGGAAAAATGAAAATAAAAAAATCATATTATTATTAACAACTATTACAAATTACATAAGTATTATTCAATTATACTACAACTTAAATAAGAATTCTTGTTATAAATAGATTACATCAAGTATATATAAAAATAATTAAATATATATTTAGTTTATGACAAGTTTAAGGTAAGTTTAAAACTCGTTTATTATACATGTTTTTTAATATAAGAGACATAAACTTTGTCATAATAGGTAAAAGCAAAGCTCAATAAAATCCTGTAACAAACAAAACAAAAAAAAAAATAGAGTTACACACCAATATTTATGTATGAATTATATCAAGTATATATAAAAATAATTAAATGTATACTTAGTTTATGACAAGTTTAAAGTAAGTTTAAAACTCATTTATTATGCATGCTTTATAATATAAGAGATATGAACTTTGTCATAATAGGTAAAAGTAAAGCTCAATAAAATCTTATAACAAACAAAACAAAAAAAATAGAGTTAAACGCCAATATCTATGTATGAATTACATAAAGTATATATAGAAATAATTAAACATATATTTAGTGTATGACAAGTTTAAAATAAGTTTAAAACTCAATTATTATACATGTTTTGTAATATAAGAGACATAAACTTTGTCATAATAAGTAAAAACAAAGCTCCATTAAATCCTGCAACAAACAAAACAAAAACAAATAGAGTTACACACCAACAACTATGTATTAATTACATAAAGTATATATAAAAATAATTAAATGTATATTTAGTTTATAATAAGTTTAAAGTAAGTTTAAAACTCTTTTATTATGCATGTTTTATAATATAAGAGACTTGAACTTTGTCATAATAGGTAAAAGCAAAGCTCAATAAAATCCTGTAACAAATAAAACAAAAAAAAATATCGTTAAACACTAATATCTATGTATGCATTACATGAAGTATATATAAAAATAATTAATCATATATTTAATTTATGACAAGTTTAAAGTAAGTTTAAAACTCATTTATAATGCATGCTTTATAATAAAGAGACAAACTTTGTTATAATAGGTAAAAATAAAGCTCCATTAAATCCTGTAACAAATAAAACAATATGAAAAAAATTAGAGTTTAACACAAACAACTATATTTATTATATGCAATTCATTATAGAGTTTGCACAACTGTCAAAAACTACTACTAAAAATAAAATGGAAATAAATGTATTTAAAAATGCTTCATAAACACTTAAAACAAACAAACTTTTCACAAAACACAAACTACAAAATTTTCTTGCCCTTCTTCTTAGGAGGATCTTTTGGAAACCTCTCTGAAGTTTCAGATTCACTTTCATAATTGCCAGACTGCTTCAGCTTTGCATGATTGTATAACAACACAGAAAGTCTAGACCTATGCAAATCCACATCAAAACCTTTAGCTGAAATCTCCTTTCCACTAATGAAATAATCAGCAAAAGAAGCAACAAATAATCCATAATCACTGAAAAAATGAAAATAAAAATCAAATATTAAAAATTAAACAACAAACTGAAAAAAAAAAAAACAAAATTGAAATACAACATACTTATCCTCTTGAGATGGTAATCTAGCAACCTCAACTAGCTCAAAAGGATCTGTAAAAGCCTTATTATGATATGCACCTTTATTCAGATCAATGTCTGAACGATGATCATAGAAACCAAAAATAAATAGGAAATATGGTAAAAGAGTGCAATAACCCTCCATCAGCTCCAAAGCAGCTCTCTTGTAAAGTGGGGTTCTTAAAGAATTATAGACATAAAATGTTCTCTCCTTAAAGCTCAAACGTGCCAAAATCCAATGGCTTTGCCTACCCAATATGATCAGAAAAAGCATATGATCTACATCCCACTAAGGCCTATTGCAGTGCATATAAAAACCAAAAATATATTCAACCATCATATACCTTGTATGCAAAATGGAATAGTCATGTCCTTCTCCTGAAATTTCTTGTATAATGACTGTAATTTTTTATCAAACAAACAATTTTGTAGTTGTGAACTGAACCGTCACATCGGCACAATACTTTCCCTTTTTTCATACATAGTAAAAAATAACATTCATATGCTGAAAAAGAAAAAAAAATAAATAAATATACAACAAAACTGAAAATTAAAAGATAACAATGAGTATAATTTTAGTTTAAAGACAAATGTGATCAACTAAAAAAAGAATTATGAATAAAGACTAATATGCAAAATATAAACTAACAAATAAATACGAAAAACAAATAAAAATATAATATGTACATAATAAAACATTGAAAAAAATAAATAAAAATAATCATACAGATGATGATGATTCATGGCCTCAATATAAATAATGGAACCAAATCTTCTTATCAACATAATCAATTGAAAAGGATAAAGCATGAGAAATCACTTCATCTTCAGAGTTGTAGATCTTTTTTTCCTACTAACAACAAAATAAAAAGAAAAAAATAATTAGCAATATAAAAAATCCTGCAACAAAATAAAATTTGTAAAAACTTGCTAAAAAATATATATAAAAAAAAGTAATTACATTTTGTTAACTTCATTCCTTTGTCAACCTATTCTACAAAATCACCCATAAAATCATAACCAACAGCTTCACCTATCATGTCATCCAATACATACATCCCTTCAACATAATTCAAACTTTCACTTGATGGACTGGAATAAAATTTGTTGATGTAAAGAGATTGCAACACAATAGATGACTTTACATCTCTCTTATGAACATATGGAGTTATTTCTAAACAAACTCCACCAGCTTCCTCCTTATAAACCTATCACAAAATTTAAAAAAATACATATATATATATAAAACAATAACAACATCACAAAAAAATAATAACAAATGTAAAAACAAAGTATTTACTTTTTTCATGGCAATTTCAAGAATTTTATCGAAGGATGATATACTCATATCTAGTATATAACTAGGACACAATTGCTCCTCCAATTCATCTTTGATGATATTTCTATTATTGCAATGATGTATACAAGCCTTAATAAAGACAAAAAAAACATAATAAGAAATTTATATATAAAAAAAGGAGAAGAATAAAAGAAATTACCTCCTCATTATTCTTCATCAAAACATCATCTTTATCACCTTCAACATAAACATCATTTCCATCACCCTTACCATCAGAATCATCAGCTTCTTCATCTTTTTTACTTGCAGAAAACTCACCAACATATTTAATATCATCATCATAACCTTTTTCATTAATTTCTTTGTTACGTTTATCAGTAGCACTACATAAAATGAAGTTGGATCATCCACCATTCAAGAATCCTAAAACAATAAAGATCAATTAAACAAAAAAAAAGAACAATTGTACTGTTAGTGTATGTGCCCTAGGCCATTTATTTGGATCTTTATGTTATATATTCATTATTAATAAATGAGGTTTTCTTATCATTATTGTTTGTTTGCATGTTACACAATTTTGATATTTGTCCCAGGTTTATTATTGTTATAGAGATAAAAAAAACAATTCTTAACCAGTATGAACATTGATTTGATAATCATCAGATTGTTATGTGTATAGTGATACAAATCAATTTCATAGATACTTGTTAGAGAACAATGTATTGGATAGACCCATCATGAGATTACTACATGGGTCAGTGTCATAAGTAAATCTCATGATAGTTATGTATTAATTCTTTGACTTGAGATTGTCATAGTTTCCAATATAAGGACTATTATATTTTGACATGATCAAACATTATCCGTAACTGGATAGTAATAAAGGTTATGATCATATATGATAGAAATTATGTAGAGGATAATGAACAATCAAGATAGAATTTGTCCCTCTCTTTGAGAGAGATATCTTTTGGGCCCCTCGATAAGTGAGGCTGTGAAATGCATGGCCGTGCTCAAATGAATTGATAGTGTGATCAATTTCATTTGTTTTTATCAGTCTACTTGGAGATCGAGTAATCATAAGTTTGGACAATATAAGTATGACGTTGACCATGACTTATGTTCAAGCTAGATATCGTGTGACAAATGGATTAATGCATGTACTATTATTAGGCAAATTGGACATTCCTTATATTAATTGGGTAGTTGTAACACCTTGCTAGAGGCCAATTATGACTTGTTGGTTTAATAGAGATTAAATTGACTGCCAATTAATATGGGCCTATCGGGTCACACACAAGAATGCGCTTTGGGCTGGATATAATATTAATAATATTAATATATTAATATTTATTATTATTATTATTTTCGTTTATATATATATATATTATTAGATAATATATTCAGAATCCTAATTAGATTTGGATTCTGAATTTGACTTACCTTATCCAATTTCGAATTGGATTCTGGAGTGATTATATTCACTCCAGACGTTAAGTCTTTATAGAGGTAACTTTAGAAAATAGAAAAGATAACGAAAAAGAAACCCTAATATGTTTTAGAGAAAACGTTTTTCAGCCTTCGCCGTTGCAGAGAGCTAGCACTCCAGACGGTAGCATTCGTGTGGATACGCGATAAAGGGTGTTTCACGATCGAGGCATCTCTTCCAAACTGTGATTTCGAATCATCAACAGGTTAGTTCTTTGAACACTTTTGTCGAATTAAACGAACAGCATGGATCCTGATGGGAAATCAAAGATCAAAATTTTTTTTCCGCTGCATGTTTTCATCAACAGTGATCTCCTTGATTTCCTAACATGTACAATAAAAGATTAAAATAAAGTTAAAAATCAAAAAGCAAACAAATTAAAAAATAAAATAAATATTTATAATATACCACATTTTTCTTAGTTTTAAAATGATCTACTTCAACTTTATCTTCCATTTTTAAAAGCAATATCCTTTTGTTCAACATTTGGAATGTCTTTAACCTGAAAGTAATTTAAAATAATAATAATAGAAAGGATATCAAAAACAACAAATAATTTAACTATTTAAATAGGGTTTACTATTAGTTTAAAAAACACAATAAACACTAAATAATACCTGCTCATCTTTTTTCAACTCACTAATATCTTGATTTGTTGCATCAAAGGCATTAGAAATCATCTTATTTCTATCAAACACATCACCACCCTAATAAGATAATAACTCATTAATAAATATATTAAAAAATAAATAAAATAGTACAAAATGAATGGGACAAACTAAAAAAACCCTAAGGAACATCCACTTCTTCAATTCTCTCTTTGCCAAGTGAAGGAATTACCTTTTCTTTAACCTTTCAACAATGACCAAAATAAAAATAAAGAAAAAATCAGCATTACATTAAAAAGTTTATAAATTGACTAGAATGAGATCATAAAACAAAACATGATAAAAATATATAATTAAATAGTTTAAAATATGATTGCAATAAGTTTATAAAACAACAACTATACACAAACAAAATACAAAATAAAAAATAATATACTAACCACATCAACACCTACATCCTCAACACCAATAATATTTTCCTTTTCAGATCTCTCTTTGACAAGTGAAGGATTAACCTTTTAACAATGACTAAAATAAAAATAATGAAAAAAATCAACATTAAACTAAAAGTTTTATAAATTGACTGGAATGAGATTAGAAAATAAAATATGATAAAAATATACTATTAAATAGTTTAAAATATGACTACAATTAGTTTATAAAATAACAACTATACACAAACACAATACAACATAGAAAACAAAATGCTAACCACATCAACACTTGCATCATCAACACCAACACACATTTTTCTTCTCATCACTAGCAGAAAAAAAGGAACCTAACAAGATAATATATATATATAATAAAAACCAAAAAATAAAAAATAAACTATTATAAAACTACAGTTTATAATAAGTTTACAATACATATTAAAATAAAAACAAAAATACAACCTTTACCTCATATGTTGCATTATCATCTTTTCCAAAAATCTCATCATCCTCCATCGAAGAAGATTTATTAAACTACTTAAAAAATAATAATTAAATTAATATATCAATAGACTAATATATAACCATAATAAATTACAAAAACTACCTTAGAACTACTTCCGCCACCAGCTGAAATAGATTTTGAAAGCATATTTATCGCCTGAAAAACCTTATCAAATTGACTTTCCAAATATGCATTCAAACACTCTTTAAATTTTGACAAGTCTTTAGACAAATCAACTTGTCTAAAAGACAGCAAACAAATATCAAAATCAAGTGAACGACTACCACTAACAAAAATATTTTCCTTACTACAACTAGAAGAACCTTTCTTTGGATGCGGTGAGACAAAATCATCATAACTATCAAACAAGGAATCCAAATCCATTGATTCTTTCTCAACAGCTAGTGGTTCCAAAATTTTCAAATTCAACTACAAGTAATCAAATACACAAAAAAAAACATAAACACATGCGTAAAAAAAGATAAAATACAAAGAAAACAACAAAAAATACCTTTGCAGCAGAAACACTGAACAAATGTCTCTGAAGTTCCCAAAATGTAGGCTGACCAGAAGACAACCATTTAAAAACTCTACCTCTACTACCATTGCAACCGCGAAGAATAGCATATTTACTAGAAACAAAAGGACAACACTCATAGAATCATATTTTAAATGCAATTGGAAAATCCATTCAACTTGTACATATATGTATCACCTTTCAAATCCTTATCATCATCAAACTCATAACTCTTATCAGCCATTTTCCCTTTCAAAGAATCTAAAGTTGAAGAAAACACCACCTTGCCCCAAGGATATGAATCAAATAAACCAAACTCAAGTAAATCAAAATGTGATTTACTAATTACATTACCTGTAGATGAAGTCAACAAAAACATATTCAGAAAATATAAACAAGCTATCTTGACATCATCTTCATATGAATCCCACCTTTTAGAGAAAAAGAGTTATTCCACGGACTGCTTATTAATTTTCTTAACATTAGGGAAATAACGATCAATAAACCTATTAGATTTAGACAAAACATCCAACTTATTGCACTCACCTGTGCACTTTAACCCAGTTACCAAAGCAAACTCAGATAAACTGAACCTCAACTTCATACCATTAACAACAATCCAAAGTTCATTCTCTGAAGAATGCTTCACCTCACGAAGCAACAATGAATGTATAATTTGACCTTGAATTACCATCTTGGGCAAATCCAAATACTTACCAAAATAGGTCTTTCTAAACATCTCAAGCTGAACTACTGTCAAATTATCTTTCAAATTCTTTATAACATCAAAATTGTAACTTGCATTGAACTTAGCATAAAAATATTCATCAAGTTTAACAAAAAACTCCCATTGCTGCATTTAATAACAAAAAATGACAAAAAAAAAGTAAGAAAAAGTGAGAAAAACAAACATCATACATTACATATAGCTATTATAAATTCAAAATAAACTGAGAAAAGTACATAAAAATAAAAATACAAAACAAACAAAGCATAAAACATAAAAAAACTAAGACAAAAAAATAAATCAATAACAGGTTTAACAAACTACTCCAATTAAAACATTCAACAAAAAAAAATACAATACAAAACAACATAATAGCAAACAGCTAAGACCATAATACATTAGACATAAAGATTATAAACTCAAAATCAACTAAAAATAAAATGAAAAGAAAATATAAGACAAACAAAGAATTAAAAATAAGAAACTAAAACTGAAATTAAAAAACAAACAGATTAGCAAACACAAAAAATAACAAATGAAAACAAACAAACAATCATAAATAAAGCAAAAAATGAGAAAAATAAATAAATAAATAAAATACTCAAAATATACCAGGTATAAACTTTAAAATAAAATTCTAATAAAAAAATAAACAATACCAAACAAATACCAGAATAAATAATTACTTTTTAAAAAATCAAAAAGCATACCTTCAACTTACGAATACCTTTCTTCAATCTAACATCATCAATCGTAATTTTAGACTTCTTCAAAGCTCTACCAATATCAGATTCATTAAAATCAGATTCAACAATGCCCAAACCTACTTTTTTTTCGTTTCTTATCCATCTTCTCTAACTTAGGATTTTTTAACTTTTTCATATTTTGAGAAGTACTACGAGTATGAACCATATCCTAAAACTGATAAAAATAGAAAATAAAACAATCAATAACAAAATCATACAAAATTGAAAAAACATAATTGAAAAAAATTTGAATGAAACAAAAAAAAAGAAATAAACAAACATACAAAAAACATAAATAAAAAAATTAAACTAACAATAGTAAACAAAACAATATACAAACAATAAGAAACAAACAACAGTCAACTTTTCAAGATAATGGCTATTTCGCAAATATTTCAACTGCAGTCGTCCACTGTGGTCAGTGGCGAAGCCACTTGTATAAGAAGGGGGGCAGCTGCCCCCCTTCTCTTTTAGAATTTTTTTATATATATATATATTATTAAAATTTTTAAAATACTTAATTGCCCCCTTCAAATTTTTAAAATACCCCTTTATCCTTCAACTTCTATAAGAAGATAAAACAACAAATTCAATATAAATTACTCTTCTTTAAATCAATAAATATCTTTTTTAAAAAATCAATCAAAAAGTAATTGGCATTCTCTAAAAATAAAGAAGAAGAAGAAGAAAGAAGAAAACAAGATTAGAATATATGAAATTGTAATTTTTTTTGTTCTTTATATATGAAAGATATTTACACATTAGTTTATGAATATATAAAAATATTATTATTTATATTATTTTTAATACATATATAATATTTTTATTTTGCCCCCTTCATTAATAAGTTTAGCTTCGCCTCTGACTGTGGTAGCAATATCCTCACTGCGACACTATATTTCAACAACACATAAATCATTTATATTTTACTTTGATGGAAGAAGAAGAACAGAAAAATAATCAAACAGAGGAAAAAAAGCAAAAAGAGGAAAAAAAGCAAAAAAAATCTAAGAAAACAAAAAACTACATACAAAATCAAATAAAAAACAATAAACCCAAAAAATTACAATGAAAACAAACAAAAACATAAAGAAATAATAAATGCATACCATTCAAATACAAAACCAAAAAGTAAAAAGAGAAAAATCACATATAAACAAAAAACCCCAAATAAATTCCCAAAATAAGCACATGTAAGAAAAGAAAATAAAAACAATACACAAATACAACTCGAAAATTGAAAGAAATGAAATAATGCTTACAGATATGAAGAAAGATCTGAAAATGACAGATAATGAAAAGAAAGAATAGAGAAAAAAAAACAAAGAAAGAGAAATCTTTTGACCTGAGAAAGAAGGATTAAGAATTTTGAATAAAAAAGTCAAAAATACAATTTAAGTAACTAAAATTTGATAAAATTAGAAAAATAAAAAACTGCAACTAAAATTATAATATTAACCCTGATACAAATGAAAAAATAACTTTAAAAATGGTATAACGTGTAATTATCCCAAATAATAATTCTCAATTTTGCTGCTTAAAAAGCAAGGGAAAGCCCCAACTAGGGCTACGAAGTGCATATCATATTCAGTTGTTCACGGATGCTGCCGAAGAGTTGGCACGACCCAGTTGTTACGATAACTACTAATTACGTCCCCTAAATTGTGTGGGTTAAGCTACAGCCGCAGCAGCTCCCCTCCCTCCCATCCATCCAATACAATGCTATTACTTCTGGCACAGAAATGATGTTCCTCTTCTCTACAACTTACATAGCCGAAAACCCTAATTGCAGAAAATGAAACGAAACCCCTGAACCCAGAAAGGAAACCATAATATAACAATGTCTTGCTACTCAGCTATTTTCCAGGGTTCTATTAGAACCTCTTCCTCCGCAACCACGTCCTCTCTTTATTTCCATTTCTATAAAACCCCTAACAAAACCCTTAAGCTCAGTCCTTTTCTATTTTCATTATCATCATCTTTTCTTACAATGAGTAAACACCAAATTCTACCTTTTAAGCCGGTGTTTTATCCTCAGAATTTTAAGCGCCAAGGGACTGTCATGTGTTCTGGTTCTCTTGGATTTTTGAATTCGAGAACTGTTGCCTTGCCGTACACGTGCTTTCAGAACTTGAATTATGGTCGATTTGCTTACCAGGACGTTTCTAGTGATGATTCAGACCGTGAATTTGGGTCCGCATCCCAGCATTTTTTGGTTGGTTTTTATGCATACCCATTTCTTCATTTTTTTTATGTATAATGCCAGTGAACATCCATAAGTTTCTAAATGTCAAAAGTTAGTTTAGTCCAATTTTAGCAGAATGCTAGAATTTCATAATTTTTGACAGAATTTAACAAGTTTTCAGTAAACCCATGTTAAGACTGCCTTTCTCGTTCTCATTCTGGAAACAATTTTTATCAATCTATTACGAGCACTTTAGAGCAGTAAACATTGATGCTGCATTTGTGTACTATTTTGACTAGCAGTTTTCGTCAATTTATTCATGAAATCAGGAACATGCACTTGTTCCTTCCCTTCCTTTGTTAATATACTGCATGAAAAAATGTAGACCTCTTGTTGAACGGATGAAACTTTCTTTGGTGTGTATTTACATTTATTGATGTCTGTCAGACTGGTTCCACCCTTGACAACGTTGATGGTTGGAGATGGAAGTTATCTATGCTACTTCGTAACAAAGATGAGCAAGAAATTGTCTCGAGGGAGAAAAAGGACAGGCGTGATTTTAAGCATATCTCAACTCTGGCAACAAGAATGGGTTTGCATAGGTATTTTAGTTCCTTCATCTCAGGACGTAGATGAAAATAACAGCTTATTTTATTTACTTTTGCATCTAGGGAGCTATTAGTTGTCTAGATTGCTAGCTTATTAGGATTGATTCCAGCAGGCAAAGGCACACACAGGAATACTGGTAGAAAGTAATTTACTGACAAAGTTGTAGCAAACTTCTCAATGCGTCGTTCATTTATAGTTTCTTTTTTCAAGTATTTTTATAATTATTTTAGCAGCATATTTGGTTGTTGTAGCTATAATGTGACAGTTTGAATACAATTAATCTCTGCAGCCGCCAGTATTCAAGGGTTGTTATCTTCAGTAAAGTCCCTCTGCCAAATTACAGACCTGACCTGGATGACAAGCGACCTCAGAGAGAGGTATATCATCTCATCCTTAGACTGTATTCCCTCCTCTCTGTGATGTATTATAGTTTAATCAGCGAAAAGGAATGTGTTAACATTGTTGAAGCATTTTTAATCAAAGGCTTGCTGCAAACACTTTTTAGGTGATTAAAGGCAGTTATCATTCTTAAATCTAATTGAATTTGCAGAGTTCTTGAGAACGCTAACTTTTGTAAAGATCATTTATTGCATTCATAACTAAGGTTCTTGAGCACCTACAGGTGGTCTTGCCTTTTGGACTGCAAAGAGAAGTGGATGCCCACCTCAATGCTTACCTTTCTGAAAGGTCCATAAACAGGGGAAACTTTTCTGCTAATTCCTTGTTAAGATCCAGTACTGGTGTAAATGATGCTACTGCTGAGGGACTCAATGATCATCCAGAACCTGTGTTAAAGAACAACATTGTCATGGAGAAAATTCTCAGGCGGAAAAGTTTGGAACTGCAAAATAAGCAACAAGAGTGGCAGGTATATTTTACCCTGACAAGTTGTATATATGTATATATATATATGTTTGTATGTATGTATAGTGACGGATATACTAACTATAACTTATATGTCTGTGTGTTTTCTATTAAGATTTTCAATTACGTTTAGAATGTTATTTACTAGTATAAGTTGTATGATGTAGCAATGCCTCTTTTTCCCTCTAGAAGTTTCTTAGGAATTATGTGCTCTCATTATATGCTGGCTTTTAATCTCATTTATTATGAAATTTTAAAGACCATCATAATCAATAACAAATTCATCTATAGGAATCTCCTGACGGTCAAAAGATGACTGAATTTCGTTGCAGTCTTCCTGCATATAAAAAAAGGGATGCAATACTAAAAGCCATTGCTGAAAATCAGGTGATTTTGGTTGTTGTGCTTGAATTTTCTTGGATTCCTTTTCTTTCCAGTTTTCGGTTGAATTTGCTCAATCTGTTGAGTTTTGGAGTGTGTAATATGGAGTTTTGGACTGGACTATTTCCTAACCAATCATAAACACTCAAGTGAATTGGGGAAATCTTCCATGCTGACTCTGGTTTTCAAACTCTGACCAGCCTAGCTGGTTAGATTGGGAAATGTAGGAACCGGAAAAGAGGCTAGTCCTGTTGACATTTAACACTTGTTTTTGTGGAAACTGGCTGAGATCCTATGAACTAGGGTAACTGGTGAACCAGTCAACCCTGGTCGCAATTCAAATGGGTTGGCTGGTTTTTCCATGTGGCCATGATAAACTGCCGCATCACCACCTTTATTTAAAAAAAAAATGTTCAGGAGTTTGCAGATTGTATGGCTCTAATAAAAGACCTATCAGTGAAATTTAAATAGTTTTTCCACCAATCCAAATGCTCATCCAGTTAGTCTTGGTTTAAATTACTTATTTACTGTGTCTAAAAAAATTAATTTTACTTAAAAATTAAGTATATTTATTTAATTAGTCTTGCTTCAAGTTGCATCAAATTACTTATTTAGTGTATCTAAAAAAATTAATTATTTCCCTACAATTTTCTAATCATAGAAATTATATTTATTAAATTTAATTTACGGAAAATCTATAAAAAGTACTGTAACTAATATCATACTTTTCTTTCTTACATTAGCATATTGCAAGGAAGAATTTTTTCACTTCAAAGAATTAATTTACCACATTCACTTAAAATTTGATTTCAATTATTTCTTTACTGTATAAAATTGTTATATTTTATTTTAGATATTCTGATTAATTATTTATAAATTTTAAATCAGTTACTATTTTTTAATTATTTTAGTAACTTCATTTACTTTTTTTCTTTATTTCAATATATTATTATTTAATTATAATTTTTAATAAATCATAATAATTACAATTTATTTTAAATAAAAGTTCTTGCATAATTTTATTCAATTTCAAGCCAGTGTTGAATCTCTGACCTTTAAACATTTATCTTTACTGGTCCAAGTTGAAAACTTTGATAGTAACTCATTATACTTAGTGCTAGCATTCTGGTGCTCACAATTTTGCATTTTAATGTTTTGAAGCGGTAGTATAAGTCTATTGGATGGAGGGAGAGGGACTGATAAATATTCAGAGATTTCTCGTTGAGGTTATTTCATACTGGTTGACAGATCTTGTATTACTTGATGGATAGGTGCATATTCTGTTCTCTCACTAATATACCCAGTTGCTGAGTAGATTGGTATGAATCATGCTTTTGATGGGTGTAGGAACTTGACTGATGATTAAGTACGAACGTAGTATACTTTTATCCATAAATGATACAGCTTTTTTTAAACTGCTTCATGTTGCAGGTGGTTATTGTCTCAGGTGAAACTGGCTGTGGTAAAACCACACAACTCCCCCAATACATACTAGAATCTGAGATAGAAGCTGCTCGTGGAGCTGCCTGTAGTATAATATGCACTCAGCCTAGAAGAATATCTGCTATGGCAGTTTCTGAAAGAGTTGCTGCTGAACGAGGGGAGAAACTGGGTGAATCAGTTAGTTTCTGCCTTTTATGCAGTGACTTTTTCTCTAAAAACATGAACTTGTCACTTATGTTGATTTTCACTGTTTTCTTCTGCTTCGAAAAGGTTGGTTATAAAGTTCGGCTAGAGGGAATTAAAGGAGGGGGCACTCGCCTTTTATTTTGCACTACTGGCATATTATTGAGGAGATTACTCGTTGATAGAAATTTGAATGGCGTAACTCATGTTATTGTCGATGAGATTCATGAACGTGGAATGAATGAAGGTGCAATTGGAATTTATTTTAGTTACTGGTGTATATTATGTGATTTGATACTCATCATGGTGTTTTTATTTGGTAGATTTTCTTCTTATTGTCTTGAGAGATCTCCTTCCTCGTCGACCAGAGTTGAGGTTGATTCTGATGAGTGCAACCTTAAATGCTGAACTTTTTTCTTCTTACTATGGTGGTGCTCCAACACTTCATATCCCAGTAAGTCTTGTGAAGCTAATTTCTAGTTCCTATGCATATATTGATAGTAAGTGCTGTGATTATTACTAACGGATAGGACCAAGTGTTGCTTTGTCATTATCCAATTAGTTGATTTTAACAAACTTTACTGCATTACTGCTTTTGGTTATCTTTACCTGCATTCTCTTGGCTACTTTTTCTTGTATTTTACTCTCTTATTTTCCTCCTGTTGCTAAAGCACAAATTTTTTTACTTTTTATGTGAAATTGTAATAATAATAAATATGAATAGAGCATTTGGCTTGGAAATAACTCCACAAACTTAAGGCTTTATTTGGATGACTGGCAATGTGGTTTAATAATGTATGATATGGTATAGTATAGTTAAGTACTTTGTTTGGATGACAGACAACGTGGTTTAGTAATGTATGGAATGATATAGTATGGTACTAGAAACAATGTTTATCATGTTTAGAAATATGGTATGGTATAGTATGGTGAAGTAAAAAAATTTTATTTAATTTGATGATATTTTAAGAATTTTAGTATGTTATGGAGATGAAAAATTATTTATTAGCATATATTTGGTATTTAAAAAAATTATTTTGAATATTTTTAAAAGATAAAATTGTAAAACCATGGAAAACCACTAAATTGGTGGTTTGAAAATCATGGATTTTCAAACCGTGAAATTACCATGGAAAATGAAAATCAAAACAAACAAAAAAATTGAACCATACCATACCATATAAAATCATGATAAATCATGAAACAAATAAGCCCTAAAATTTCTATGGTTTTAGAAAAGGACACTTAATATTAGCATTTGTCTCCTAGAGTAGATAGCTCAATTTGGTCTTTGGATTCTTTTGGAAAATTCTGTTGTAAATCCTTCTTCTCCAACCTTATTTGTCCTTCTCTAGACATTTCATTTCAATCATTCTTTAAAATTTAAAAAACTAAAGTTCCATTTTAAGCTAAGTTCTTTTGTTTGGTCCGTGGTTCTCCAAATGGTGAATACTAATTATCTTTCACAGAAAAGCAAGCCATGAGGCTTTATCTCTTAATCAATTTATTATGTCTTATAAGTATATTGAGGCTCAGTTTGCTTGTTTTACATTTAGAATTGGCATGATCTATTTGGAGTTGCTCTTTTACTGTATCTAAGGATCAATGGTTGTATCCATAATCTTGAGACTTTTGTTGGTTTAAAATAGAGACATTTGGGTGTAGGAAAGAGGTTAAAATTCTTTGGTATTGTTCTTTTTTGCATTCTTATGGAGTCTTTGGATGGACAGATAAATGCATTTTTCTTTATATCAATGCTATTTAGGTTGTTGTTGGACTAGGTGATGCTTTTGCCTTCTACATCTGCTTTACACTTCAAAAGAATTTTTCCGGAAGAGTTCTTTTTTTCAAACTTCAACATTACTTCTGGGTCTTAAATTAATTTGTTTCAATTGTAAACATTTGTTGTTATGTAGGCAATTTTGTTAATTTTATGAGCAATATATCATTTTCGTGCTTAATTTTTCTCCGTGTGGCTCTTGTCATGCTGTGTTTGCAGTTTGGTTTTATCTACTGCTTGCCTTTGATGCATGTGTTTATTGATCCCAAAATATAAACAGCCCATGTGAATATGCCTAGCAGATCATACTTACCTTTCTCTTCGGTGGGGGGTGATTTTTGTATCTTCAGGGTTTTACATTCCCAGTACGAGCACATTTTCTAGAGGATATTTTGGAAAAGACTGGATACCGGTTGACTTCATATAACCAAATTGATGATTATGGGCAAGAAAAGGGTTGGAAAATGCAAAAACAAGCTCAAGCTTTCAGAAAGAGGAAGAGCCAGATTGCTTCTGCTGTTGAGGTATAAATCAAGCTTTGGTCCTTGTTGCATGATTCATGTTATTAGTTCAAAATCCCTCACACTTAGCTTTTTGGCAGGATGCGCTTGAAGCTGCCAACTGTAAGGCCTACAGTATGTGGACCCAGGAATCTTTGAAATCTTGGAATCCTGACTCAATTGGTTTTAACCTCATTGAGCACGTGCTTTCTCACATAGTTAAAAAAGAGAGACCTGGTGCCGTGTTAGTTTTTATGACTGGCTGGGATGACATTAATTCTTTGAAGGAGCAGCTACAAACTCATCCTATCTTGGGTGATCCTAGCAGGGTGTTGCTACTTGCATGCCATGGTTCTATGGCCAGTTTCGAGCAGGTGATTTCACCATCTAATTGTTGAGATTTTCATGCAGCATCGAAGTAATGAACAAGTTCAACACAACTTCGAATTTTTTTCCCATATAATGCTTCTTTTTTTTTTTAATTTATATTTGACAAGTTTAGTTCTTTGGTTTTCCTTGTTCTTTTCGTTGCTTGTTTAATACATTCAAAGTATTTCTAATGTCTATAATGAGTGTATTTTCCTGATTCCTTTTTCTATTTAATTCAGAGGTTAATATTTGATAAGCCTGAAGATGGGGTGCGAAAAATTGTTCTGGCTACTAACATGGCTGAGACTAGTATTACAATCAAAGACGTGGTCTTTGTGGTTGACTGTGGAAAGGCAAAAGAAACATCATATGATGCGCTAAACAACACTCCTTGTTTGCTTCCGTCATGGATCTCAAAGGCTGCAGCCCGGCAAGTAAGTCTTATTGTCAAGAAAAATATCTCCTTTCTGAGATATTTTAAAAAATTGTATAACCAACTTTTTATTTTTTTCTTTTTGAGGATTTATTACTTATAAGTTCAAGAATGTTACAATTATCAAAGGTTGAACTTTCTGTCTACTTCTTTTGTTTACACTCATTTAATGTGTGTTAGCACCAAGCAGATTAGGATATTAGGACTTGTTGCATTTGTTTGAGTGTGTTGGAAGACTAGTTCATTAGAAAGGATAGGTTTCTAGGGGGGTGATAGTAGCAGTGCAGGTTTGCCACCATAAACAGTTTTTTCTAAACAATATCTTGGTAAATTTTGAAGAAATTGATTCTGTTTGAAGTAACTTGTGAATGGTACTTGAAATAGTGATTTAAGTTCTTTAAACAGTCAGCAACACAAAGTGAACTCTTGGATTCTGATTGAGCTCTAGATTGAATGCATATTTTATTCAAAATTTTAAATAGGGGTTTGATCTGGATGACTTGTCACTATCAGTAACATATTTATAAACATAATCTATTTACTGACAGTAAGGACATGATTATATTGTTATGTGCTTGATAAGTATGCCCTTCCTGAGGGTTTCTTTCGGTATTCATAAAATAGTTTAAAGTACTTGACATTTTGGTTCCTTAATCTAAATATTGTTCTGAGAAGTAGAATTTCAAACTGCTCTTGATTCTAAGAAGTAAAATTTCAATCCGCACTTGATGGCACGGCTGCAGCTGTTTATTTGAAAATACTTTCCTCCATTTTGGTGGAAATGTGGCAGGTTATACTGAAAAATAAAATATTTGTTAGGTGCATAATTAATTTTTTATTCATTATATGCAAATTTTTATATGTCCATTCCTGTTTAATATTACAGTAATGCCCAGACTTGTGAGCTGATACATAGCATGAAAGTAACTATCTATATTCCTGATGATTGTTGCATCTTCTCATTTTTAAGTCAATTGATTCATAATATTGGTAATGTAAGCCTCTATAGTTTCTCCTGCATCATCCCTTCTATTGAGAGTTCGAATTGGTTCTGATGATGCTCCACTATTGTTATTTTTCAGAGAAGAGGAAGAGCAGGTCGTGTTCAACCTGGCGAGTGTTATCATCTCTATCCCAGATGCGTGTATGATGCTTTCACTGATTATCAACTACCAGAACTTTTAAGGACACCATTGCAGTCTTTGTGCTTGCAAATCAAAAGTCTCCAACTTGGTAGTATTTTAGAATTCCTTTCTAGGGCATTGCAGCCACCGGAACCTCTGACGGTAATTCAAAGTTCCAAAATTTGTTTCATTTGCTGCATTCTTTTTGTTTGCTTGTTTGTTTCATTTGCTGCATTCTTTTTGTTTGCTTGTGAATTGTCTCTTCAATCCTGGAATTTTACTACAAGGACCCTTTATGTTTGTTTTTCCACAATTGATTTATTTCTCTAAATGTTAATTTTCTGAGTCTGTTTTGATTTGTAGGTTCAAAACGCTGTTGAATATTTGAAAGAGATAGGTGCTTTGGATGAGAATGAAAATCTAACAGTGTTAGGTGTGTGTTTTTAGATAGCTTCTGTTTATATTTGATTTTTGAGCTGTTTCAATGTAGTGATACAGTTTTTGCTTACAAAGAAAGAATTTTTAAATGATGATGGTTGCGTTGCAGGGCGTTACTTGTCAGTACTTCCAGTTGAGCCTAAGCTTGGGAAAATGCTCATATTAGGGGCCATTTTCAACTGCCTAGGTCCAGTAATGACTGTTGTTGCTGGGCTTAGTGTTAGAGATCCATTCTTGATGCCATTTGACAAGAAGGATGTAAGTCTTCTGCTGCACCTGAGACTAGAAATTCGATTTATTTTAGTTTTAATGTCCAAAAAAAAAACTGTTCAATTTAAATTGTGGTTGGCACATCAGTACTCTTCAAATTAGCCAAAACCATCTTATACAATTTAATGTTGACAAACTTCTGACAGCCTAAATTTGATTGCATGGTATTGATGATTTGGTACACAAATTTTTCAAAAAGTGAATGGGCACTCAACTAAAACTTAAAAAATTTTCCAAGTCATTGTTACTACAGCAGCCAATTGAAGCTATCAGAAGGTGGTGTTCATAATTAACATTCATTTGAAAGTAGGCTGGATAATTTCAGGTAATTCTGTAGAAGTAACCACAATTGTAATTGAAATGAAGTTGTTTGCTGATAAATCCTTTAATTCTCATGCTAATTTCATCTTTATTTATTTATTTCAACTCCATATTATACATTCGTGTGTTCATGTATATAACATAAACATAGATATTGACTAGCTGCAATGTTATTGAATAAACATTCAAATATGACTTCTTAGTTCTTAAGGACAAGAAAACTATTAAGCTGCTGCAGATAGGTCCTATATGAAATATAGATCATAATTCTGAAGTTTTTAAGTCTTTAGCATCTGATACCCCACTGGGCTTCATGCTGTCTTTAATTTCACAATTCAAGGATAAATTTTCATATTTACTGGATGGGGCTGTGGGTGTGATTTCTTGGGTCTTATTTCGAGTATTTCAGTTCAGTTAGCTATTTATTGTCTAAGGGATATCCAGTGCTTAATTTTGTATTTTTTGAGTCCAAATCCAATGAGGAATTGTTGAGAATATAATCTCACATTGAAACATATAAGAATATAGAGTGATATATAAATGGAGTAGATTGAGTCTTAGCAAAAGCCAATTGGTTTTGTCTAAGATAATGATTCAATCTCATTTATATGACTAGTGATGTGCATTTTGATCAATACTCTCAAGGCTATAGAGTTTCTACAACTATAGAGTCCAAGTATCCTTGTTTTGGTCTGCATGGACCTGTATTTGTTATGTTTTATTTTCCAGAGAAAAAAAAATAATAATTAGGAAATATTTTTATTTTTTATTTTGGATTGTGTGGTAAAATTCACATACGGGTCACGCCTATGAAATTGAGTTATTGGTTTTCTTTTGATATTAAATTTTGATGTAATTCAGGTCAAGAATCTCTTCCATTAAACCCTTGAAAGACATGGAAAATCCTGTGTCGTTTCATGTGGATGTATGCATGCATGGCATGTTGGATCTCTGTTCACAATTTATCCATGTATCCACTTTAATGTGCTTGCAGTTTCTTCTTCTTTTTTCTTTTTTGTTAATTTGTTCTCATAAACTTTTTAATAAACCATGCATGTGAAATATTAATGATTTTTTGCTTTTTCCGGCATTTTTTTACTTTCTATTTTATTAGAGGTTATGTTCTTCCTGTGGTTATGGATCTATATATATATATATTTTTGCAGCTCCCAGAGTCTGCAAAAGCAAAATTCTCTGCTCGTGATTACAGTGACCACCTCGCCCTTATTCGAGCCTATGATGGCTGGAAAGATGCTGAAAGACAACAATCTTGTTATGAGTACTGCTGGAAAAATTTTCTATCTGCGCAAACTATGAAAGCCATTGATTCTCTTCGTAAGCAATTCTTTTACTTGCTGAAGGATACTGGTATCGTTGATCAGAAAACAGAGGACTGCAGCTTGAGGAGCCATGATGAGCATCTCATTCGAGCAGTCATCTGTGCTGGCTTGTTCCCTGGAATCTGTTCTGTTGTGGTGAGTCATGTTGTCATTTTTTGCTGTGTTTTTAGAGTGAAACTACAAGCTGAAAAGCAGGCATGCTCCTATCATAAGATAATTCATACCACCCTACTGCATTTAGGTGAATTTTGCTAGTTGCAATTTGGGTTATATACAATATTTCCTTTAGAAGGAAAAAAAGTTCTGAAAGTAAATTTTTTACAGGTGTTTCTAAAATCAGAAATAATTATGAAATGACATAGATAAATGATAAAAAAAGCAAAATAACTATTAGAAGTTAAAATCTATATAAATAAAATACATTATAATCTACATAAATAGAATGCATTATTCTTCATATAAGCATATATACACTACATGTACTGCCACACGTCTAGAACAATAATGACTCAGAATTTCATCCGAATCAATGTATCAATAGAATTTATCAATATCTTAAAATAGTAATTCCAATACCAAATATACAAAAGCAAAACAATAGTAAAATAGTAAATTTTATTTATAAACCAAATATTTATCTCTATTCCTGCACTTGTTATCGTTTAACCAATATTAATATATCTTTCTGTATTATCAATTGTAGCAACATTCTCTATATTTGTTCAATTCTTCTGAAAATATTTTGCATAAATAACTAATTAAAAGGATTCTTCTATTATAATATATGTATACATATCATTATATTTTGATTTTGTTAGTAAAACACTTTGAAGTTTGTCAATTTATATTTTGAGTCAGGCCAAATGGGTCACAGGAATGCCGTGTCAACAGATTAAGTGGGTTGACTTGAAGATTAAGTGGGTTGACTTGAACGGGCTTAGGTTATTTTTGGTTCCATACAAATTTGAGTGGATCATATGTTGGTTTGATATTTGCCACCTCTGTTGCCCATCCATCTGTTTATTTTTTAATGGTTGATTGATTCAATAAATTTCATTTATTTTCAGACTTTGTTCTAGCCTCTCCTTGCATCATTGTGTTCTCTTCTTCTGTGAGTTTGTTGTTCTAGCAAGTAAAGCTGATGCAAGGAACTCAGGTTTTACCTAGAGCGTTATAAGTATTAAGTGGTTCTAGTGTTAGCTCAGAGGAGCTCTATATCTTACAAGTATCTATTAGTTAAACCAAATATACTTCGCTTTTTCTCATGGAGATGGTATAATGTGTGCTTTTTCTCATGGAGATGGTATAATGTGTGCATTTGTGCTATTGTATTATGCAGAACAAGGAGAAGTCAATAGCATTGAAAACAATGGAGGATGGTCAGGTTCTTTTATACTCTGTAAGTTGTTTTTCTTTATTTTTAGGAACGTTGTTGTTTCCTGAATGAATGTTTTAGTGGAGGATACCACTGTGATTTCCGGTATAAGCTTTTTGCGGTACAGATGCTATGGGAATCAAAATTGCAACTCCTCATTTTTGTCCTCTAACCATTTATTGTAAACAACAGAATTCTGTGAATGCGGGGGTACCAAAAATTCCATACCCATGGTTAGTCTTCAATGAAAAAGTAAAAGTGAATTCAGTGTTTCTCCGGGATTCTACTGGCGTGTCTGATTCTGTGTTGCTTTTATTTGGAGGAAATCTTTCAAGAGGCGGACTGGTAAGTTATTTGATTCAACTTGTGCTCCTCTCTTGGTAGGATTTATTCTTGATGTAAGATGCTGTTGATTGTCTTCTTTTCGTCCATTTTGTTGTGTGATAATTTTTCTGAAACTTTTACTGGTTTTTAACAGGATGGACAACTAAAAATGTTGGGAGGATATTTGGAATTTTTCATGCAACCTGCCTTAGCAGATACATATCTAAGCTTGAAGAGAGCACTTGAGGAACTAATTCAGAAGAAAGTGAGTATCAACCTTTTGTAGCATCTCTGCTTTTATGATTTAGTGCACTTGGACTTCATAATTTATCAGTTGGTTCTTATTGCGTGTTTGTGTGTTCCTGTCAAATCTCCTAGTACACATTTTCTCTCTCGTGCTTTAACTGTGCTCCCAAGTCCTAGTATATTGATGCATTCTGTATTTTCTCTCCATTGTTCTTTACATGTTTACAGCTTCTGGACCCCAAGTTAGATATCCAATCTCACAATGAGCTCATGAGCGCAATAAGATTGTTGGTTTCAAAGGATCGATGTGAGGGTAGATTTGTTTTTGGTCGCCAGCTGCCATCTTCTTCAAAGAAGGCAACCAAAATAGCATTGTCTGGCAAACAACAATCTGATAATTCTAAAAATGAGCTGCAAACTTCACTTGTCAGGGCAGGACATGGTGTACCCACCTATAAGACAAAACAATTAAAAAACAATCAGTTTTGTTCCACTGTGATATTTAATGGGTTGGACTTTATGGGGCAGCCTTGTAGTAGTAAGAAACTTGCAGAAAAGGATGCAGCTGCTGAGGCTCTGCTGTGGTTGAGGGGCGAGGTCCATTCATCTTTTACAGATAATAACCATGTGTCAATACTTCTAAAGAAGAGCAAAAACAAACATAAAAAAAGGACTCCAGTCCATGGTGGTAAATGGAGTTGAGATGATGCTAAAGCACCAAGTGATAGAATATGATAATATTCAAACAAGGAGGAATCTGTTACCGAGTAGACTGACCTGTGGAAGGGGGAGTATAGCCTGAGGTCCTTCCTGAAATTTTAGCCAACTGGAATGGGCTCAGACATTCCAGTTATGGAGTCAGTTAAAAGTGAAACTCAGATAAAATGTATGGTCTTTCCAGAATCCTCATCTCTAGAGGCTTTGACAGCTAACATGCTTTAAAAGCTGAAGCTGGAGGTTCTACCAGGTAAGTTGATGATACAGAAAATTATTTTTGCCCTAGTACTGCATGCATCAGGTCAAAGACCTCATCGTATGCATTGCTGCATCAAGGAATTATCATTCTTTACAAAGAAGAGCAAGATAGGAGTCTTCCAAAAACCGGAAGTGCACATTCCTCAATATTCCATCATGTGCAAATTGTTTGATGTCACAAGTAGTAGTAAAGTTCATTGAAAGATGAGTGCCAAAAAATGTTCACTGAAAGAAGCATTGGCCTCATCCTTCGGTGGTTTGGTTCAACTTGCAACTAGCAGATGGGAATTTGAGAGAGATAGGAATTATTATTGTTGTACAGTCTTTGATAGGCATTATGCTTTTTGATCCATTCGTAAGCATGCCTTATTAGTATGAAAAGTCAAGGTTTAACTTGATTGTAAAGTTAATTTTCAATATTATTGGTCACAAAAGGAAAAGTCCCGGATCAATTTGAGCTTTAATTAATGTGGTAACTAGTTCATCCTGAAGCTCCTTGTTGCTGCAATTCTTTGTTATGTCTTGTTATGTTTGGGGCTTCCTTTTGGTACCATAATGATTGGATTTTGAACATTTGTTCCATCCAGAGCTGTAAAGTTCAAGAGAAATGGTCCTTGGCGGATAATGGAAGCCATACGCACTGGCGAACAGCAAATATTTTGTTGTCGAAATTTTACATGATAATAGATTGAAGCGTGCTTAAATCTTTAATTATATTGGGTTAAAAATTGTTGATGTTGAATTGCTGATTGGATTAAAAATGCGAATAGTGAGGGTAATTCTCGCCTTTTTACTTGATCTGCATGTATAATTTTTTGAAAAGATTGAATTAATTGCCGATACATCACCTGTGCCCGAACTGCTCATCTCCAATGAGGATAATCCGTTGCTTAGAGGATAACCGTGAGAAAAAGTGCGAAAAGCAGGATATGCCGGTCTTATTTTTTATTTCGTGAAAAAATCAGATCTCATTCATATAATTGAAATTGATATGAACTATGAATATTGGTAACTTCACTAGAAATAGAAAACTCTTGAAAAACCGTGTGGGTCACTATTGGGATACCAGTATCAGCGAAAGTCATGACAAAATTACAAATTCATTCTGGATCTAAATATGTCAGATTAATTTAAGATATTACTAGGTGATAAATTTCAAAAGTATGGTCTACGGAAAAAGTAAATAAATAAGTGCACATGAAAGAAAGAAGGGTATAAGCTCACAATATATTAGCAGAAAGAAGGATATGTACTCACAATATATTAGGTGACTTCGTCCGGTTAGTACTGATTGGGTTAGTAAGGGAATGGGCTAGTTCTTAGGTTTCTTTGTGAAATCCAAGGTTCCTCAAGTTTGGTCTCGGCTTGAGATTAATTATTGCGGGCCAACTCAATCAAGCCCAGTTTTATATTTTTATTTTTTTTATAAATAATTATATATTTTTTATTATAAAATGTTGAATTATATATTTTCATTTTTTCATTAATAATTATATTTAATTGAAATTATAGATTAAAAAAATGGATGAAGAATGTTGAAAAAATAAAAAATGGCTAAAAAAAGTATTTGGGCTCAAGTGACTTAGCTCTTTGGCCTAAGTGGCCTGAGTTCCATGGGCCATATGTTGGCTTTCAAGCTTCTCTAGCCTCGGACAAGGGCCAAACCTAGTCTAACCCATCCCGAGTACAACCTTAAATGAAAACATGAAAATAACTACTACTCAAATACTATTAGAACTGCGCCTGATTTGAAAGTTAAATCATTATCCTAGACCAAAGCACACATAATAGAAAGTGAAGGCTTTTCCTTTATTTTTTGGCAGGGAATAGAAAATACCAAATTAAATCATACAAATCCTACGATAGAACTTGATATGATCAGGGTGTAGATAGCCAAAGAAGATCAAGTAAGTTATTACCGAATAATAATTTTAAAGATTCAAAACTAGAAGCTAAATTCAAGGGTTGGAATATTGATTGTGGAAGTATTAGAGGTGAAAGAGTATAATTGGAACATATTATATAATTTCTAAATTTAGGCGTTTTTTATCTTTGAAGTTTTGATTAAGATTTTGATGATCTTAAAGTTCTAAAATAAGAAAGTAATCTTCATAGAGTTTTTTTAGTGGACATCTCTGGCTTTTCAGAATGGTATTGTTCGTATAAATCCAAGTTCTTTTGGACCTCTAAATAGCTATTCAAAGTCAGACTTGGAAAATAAATCTCAATCTAGATTGGAGTAGGATTTTTATCTGAACCAGTTGACGTAGGATTTTCGTCCGAATCAATTGACTTTAGAGAGCCATAATTCGAGCTTTTGAAGCTCAAATTGAGTGATTCAAAAGCCTAAATTTATTTGCACTACCAGGGCTACATTTGTTATGAACAACCCAAGCCCAATTCATCTTACTATCATTTGGGCATGGGCTCTTCATAAGAATTATAGCTCTAGAAGAGTAGATGAATTCAGGCTTTTGAATCACTCAATTTGGGCTTTGAAAACTCGAGTTATGGCCCCTTGAAGTAAAATGGTTCGGACATAAATCCTACTCCAATATGGATTCAAATTTATTTACAAGTCTTATTTTAAATAGTTGTTTGGAGGCCCAAACGAACATGCATTTGTACAAATAAGACAATTCTAAAAGCTTGAGATGTCTTTTGAAAACTTCATAAAGATTACTTTCTTATTCTGAAAATCTAAGATCATCAAAATCTCAACCAAAACTTCAAAGGTTAAATTAACTAAAATCTAGAAATTACATAATGTTTTTTCACCTCTAATGCTTTTATAATCAATATTTCAGCTCTTGAATTCAACTTTTATATTTAGTTTTGAATCTTTAAAATTATTATTCTTGTAAAAACTTACTTAATCTTCTTTGGTTATCTACCCATGATCACACTAGTACTTGTGAGAACCTAGATTTCTAGGGATACATTTATTAAAATGAGAGAAAACTAGAAGACAATATGTGATAATTATATTCAATAAATAAATTTGTATAGAGAAAAAAAAAACAAGAAACTATATATACCTATACTAAAAGAGGGGTATAAAGGCCTTAGTGAAATAACATGTATAAGGCCCTTAACCCTAATATAAAACTAAAATAACAAAATTATAATATTTGTATATTAAAGAAGATATTACAAAACACAAAGTAATATATAAATTAACATCCTATCAAGTTGGAGATTGATGAATGAATCCCATCTTAACTAACAAGAAATAATAAGTTTTGGTTCTAAAGAGTTTTAGTGAATGGATCTAGCAATAAATCCCTCTTAGAGCTTTATTTCTAGCAATGTGAAAATCAATATCAAAATGGTTAGTTCTCTCATGAAAAATAGGATTAGCAATTATATGAAGTATTGCTTGACTATCACAATGTATGTAATATCCCAAAGTATACCCTAAAAGTTTTGGAATATTTATTGTTGTATTTGGATTAAATATATATGTTTAAGTGGAAAGAGAAAAGAGGTAAAGAGAAGAGTGTATATGTTGTATATATAGAGATATATACAACATATACAAGTCAAAGAAATGGAAGGTCAAAAGAAGATTTAATTATTCTTAAATTAAATTAATTGAAATGGAAATTAATAAGTGGAGGAAGATTTTTATGAATATTATATTAATATTATTGCTTGGTTGAGAATTAAAGGAAGTTTAAGTGGTTAAGAGAGAGTTGACTTTGTGTTCTATGCATCTTCTTCTTCTTTTCTTTTCTCTTTGGCCGGCTGACTCCATAGCAAGAGAGAAAGTGAGATTTTGTCTTTCCAAACTCAAGATTGAAGGATGTTTCAAGTGATCAAGTTGAAATTCTAAAGATTTTCATCACTTTTGGTAAGTTTTCTACTTGATTCCCTTGTTTTCTTTTAAGTTTGTGTTTTGAGTTCGGTGTTTGATTGTTGATGGTATGTGAATATTTGGTTGTGGTGTATTTGAGAGTGTTTGGTTTAATTGATGTTGATTTTGGAGTTTGATTGAAGAGATAGAGTTAAGTTTGGTGTTGGAAGAGCAAGTGTTGTGTTTGAGTTGTGTGTATGTGATGGTTGTGAATTGGTGTTTGATGTATGTATTGAGTTGTTTTGGTGTTTTTGCAAGTTATTATGGTTTATGGGTGTGTTTAGTTAAGTTTGTTTGGAGTGGAAAATGGTGGAAGTAAGAGGTTTGTTGGATGGGATGTTGTTGTTGCCGGAATCAGGATTTTTGGCCTAACACGCCCATGAACACGGCCAAGTCTTTGGGCGTGTCAATGGTTCTGTTTTCTGGATGGGTGACACGACAAGTGACACGCCCATGTCATTGAGCGTGTCACAGCTTCTGTGTTGTAGTAGCATTGACACGTCCAGTGACACGCCCATGTCACTGAGCGTGTCAAAGCTTCTGTGTTGAGAGAGGAGGGCACGACCAGGGACACGCCCGTGTTGTTGAGCGTGTCATGTGTAGAGTTTGCCCTAGTTGGTTCTTATCCATATTATCTCATGTGTATCTCTAAGTAAGCGTGTATCCCTTTTGGATTAGTTTTTAAAGAGATTGAGTTGCACTAATCCAAGTGTTGAGGATTCTTGGAAGAGGAGGTTGATAGATTTGTGTGAGTTGCTCTTGAGGTAAGTACAATCCTTACATGGTTACATACATTTATATGACTTTGAGACTTAACACATTTGGGTAAATGTGTTAAGTAATCTATTACATTGATGATATATTTGATTAATGCTCTGATTTGCATGATGTTAAAGATATGATGATCATTCAAATCATATATATAATGTAATTGGTTGTGTATACCCTAATGATGAGATGTGAAGCCATTGTTGTTGGCTATAATGATGCAAATGAAATAGTTGGGGCATGTTTGCCTAGATGGTTACGAGGAAATGAGAATGGAATTTATAATGAAATAATGAAAGAAATGTGTGTCTAATATGTTAGTCCATTTTCAGAGTTTTGTTGTTGGTGGCATGCCTAATAGTAACAATGTAACACCCCTATACCCCGTATACGCACACTACATATCACCATATCTGTAATACACGTATACTGAATATAGGAATGCTACGGTTTACTAAACAACAACTCATTCCTTTTAACAATAATATGAGTAAACTTAAACATTTAAGTTATATTATAAAACACAATAAATAAAACGTTCATTCAAATACGCAGCCGAAAATGTAGAGGTATTTACAAATACATAAACATCAAGATCAAATTTTACAAAACATAAAGTTTATACATGTTTGGCAGTCAGTCTTTGATCTTTGAGCTCACAATCTACACTTCAGAATCTAGACTCGACTCGGTCTAGAGGAACTCTCTGGTTCTACCCTGTCACCTGTGCGATGAATCACAATCGCGCTAAGCCAACGACTTAGTGGTACAAACCACAATAACAATATGCTTCTATGCAATGCCAATGTCACACATTTCAACAAATAAGACAAAATTCACAAATGATATCTTTATATTGTTCATAACACTACATTTCATCATTTTATTCAATTATTTCATCACTTATGATTTACATTGAAACAAAGACAAGCATGGGCCCAAAAGACACTAATATGTTATTCAAAGTTCAGAGTTACTGCTTTGGTCCATAATCACAATCATCAAGCCCGTAGGCGATACATATATATCTCTATCCATGGATAGTATAACAGACCCAGTCTCTTAGACCTCAACCCGGCTAGACCCGAGGGCCCCGGTATCTTGGTCCTTAACCCGGCTAGATTGTTACTGTTTTTGAAGCTTACGACCCAGTCTTTTCACCCCAAAAATATCATATTTCACATTTTTCAGCTGGACTCGGCTTACGACCAGGTCTTTTCACCTATCCAGCGATTCATAGGAATGCCGCCAAACCCAGAACTCTGAAAATTGAATAACATATTAAGCACAAAATTATTTCATTTATCTCTTTATCAATCTCTTTCTCAATTCATTTCTCATTTCATATTCCATAATCAAATAGGCAACCATGCCCCAATTATTTTATTTGCATTATCATAGCCAACAATAATGGCTTCACATTTCATTATATCTCAATATTGATATCAACTACCAATACAAAACCATAACATAAACACAACTCTTACTCTTCCATTCAACTCCAAAATCACAAACAACTAAATTCAATACTGTCAAACACACCACAATCAAACATATTCATGCTCTCCACAATCAATCATCAAACTCAAATACAACTTAAAATAAAACAAGGAAATCAAGTGGAAACTTACCAAAGTTGATGAAATTTCTTAAATTCCCAACTTGATCACTTGTAATCTCCTTCAATTTTGAGCTTGGAAATTAATCAAAAACTCTCTTCTCTCTCTTGCTTTGGATGGCCGGCCAAGAAGGGAAAAGAAAAGAAAATGAAGAAGAAAAAGAGACAAAGTCAAACTCTTATTCTCCACTTAAACCTCCACCAAGTAAATAATATTAAAATAATTTGAAATATCCTCTTCCACTCACTTATTTTCCCATTTTCCATTAATTAATTAATTTGATAAATAAATAATCTTCTTTTGACCATTTACTTTGACTTGTATATGTTATATATATCACCATATATATAACATATACACTCTCTCTTTACTTCTTTTCTCTTTCCATTAAACATATACTTTAAATCCAAATACAACACTAATACCAAAACTTTTAGGGTATACTTTGGGATATTACAATTCTCCCCCTCTAAAAAGAAATTTCGTCCTCTAAATTACCTGATATCTAGTATGATTTTAATGATGAAAATGAACTCAAATTAACATTTAGAATTTGTTAGAAGGAAGTTCCAAAGTTGAAGTGAGTTAGGGTACATTTTAGAGTTTTGAAAGGAATGTTTCTAAATTGAGTTTTATTGCTTAAAGTGTGTTAAAATATGATGTTATAGACATATTCAAGCTTAAAACTCAATTTGGAATTATATGAATTATTGTTTCAATGTTAAAGTGCATTAGGGCTAAGAAAAGGAAAAATTGGAATGATTATGTTTTAATTAATGTTTTATAGCTTTAATATCTTAAAATGTGATTTTAATGTATGTTATAATCCACATTGGGTATAGGTGTTGAGTAGATAGGATTTTCATCAACTTAATAGTGAATGACACATTGAAGAAATGGTGGGAAGTGAGCGTTTTGGCTTGCAAGTGTTTGTATTAAGATGTTAGTACATACTTTGATTGAAATTTATTTATAAGTACTTGAATGACATATTGTATTATATATGAAAGTGATGACTATACTACTTTGATGTGTGAATATGCATGAAAAGTGCATAGATATATGTTTAAATTATGAAATGTATAATGTATTTGTGAATGATGTGTAATTTGCTTAATAAATGCATATTCGGTCACATTTAGTATATGGCTAGAAAATTGATGGAATTATTGAAATGTATTGAAATAATGGAAAAATAATGGAAATTGGCATTATTGCCAAAGTATGAGATAAATGTGGAATTATTTGTGTTCTGTGTGAAATCTTATATAATATCAATTTTCAGAATATTGTGTTTGATGTTATACGGTATATCGATTATTTATCTTTAGGCCAGACGCGGGGCGTCATTATTATTACTTTCGGGCCATAAGTTAGGGTATCATTTTTATTTACCTTTGGGCCAAACGCTGGGCGTCAATGTTATTTGTCTTTGGGCTAGATATTGGGTGTCAAATGATGATCCAAAGCAATATCTCTAAAACTTGAATATTATATATAGTTATTTGGGCCCAATGTGTGTGAATGAGAAATGTGATGGATTAAAATTGATAAGTTTTTGTATTGGTACATAATAATGCATGTCACTTTATAAACCTAAAAAGAAATGCATTTTTGCATCATTCTTACATTCTTATTTATATCATAGTATGTATCACTAGACATTCTGCTTAGTGAGATTTATTTATCGTGCAGGTAACAGGGTTGATATTAAGAGTCCTACAATACTAGAGCAAGAGTCGAGGTTCCCGTGTATTTTGGTGTTTGGTTTGGCCGCCACGGACCAGAACCAGTTGTGAGCATGTAATCATTCTATTTTGTGAACTGATTTTTAAATTATGTACATTATGTTTGTGATAATGTATTTGATGTAAATTATAAAAGTTTTTGGGATTGAAGTTGTGACTATTTTAACATATGTATATATTTTGGAATTATGAATATTTGGGTATGTTGAGAAATGTGGAATATTTGGAGTTATTGATTTCTTATGGAGAATTGGATGTTTTGAATTTATTTGGGAGTGTGAAATTCTTTTGCAGGTTATGAAAATTGATTTTTGATTTTTGGAGAATATCTAAAATATAGATAAAACTCTGACGAATTTTTTCTAGAAATTTTTCATTAAATTTTGTATTTTTAGAATATATATTACTAATAAATATTTTTATTTAATTATTAAGATACATTTTAAATTATAGAAATTTTAGTAAGATTGAGCTGTGACAAATTAGTACTGTATATGCATATTTTATATACACTGGTGTATTTATTATATATATAGGGTATTAGGTTGACATACTAGTACTGTATATGTGTTATTTATATATACCGAATATATGTATTATAAGTATATAGGGTGGCATACTAGTGCTGTATATGCATATTTTATATATATCAAGTGTATATATTATATGTATATAGGGTATTAGGGTGTTATAACCCTCCCCTACTTGAACAATCTTGAATTTGTTCAGAGAGTGAAGCAATCTACCTTGATAGGTCTTGGATGATTTGATAGGTTGTGTTTTGAACCAGCAACATCCTGGTATGAGTTCTAGACTTATGAATTGGTTTGAGTTCTGAACCTATATTTTGGTTTAGGTTTTGGACCCATAAATTGATTTGGGTTCTGGACTCGTGACTTGATTTGGGTTCTAGGCCCGTTAATTGATTTGGGATTTGGAGCTATAAGTTGATTTGGATTTTGGACCCGCAAAGCTCTTCTAGCTTGATTGACTTTCTGTCATTTGGAATTTTTAGATTTCTTCTATCCATTAGCTTTAGCTCTTCTAGCTTGACTGATCTTCTATCATTTGAGAGTTCTAGCTTTCTTCTAGTCATCAACTTTAACTCTTCTTGCTTTACTGACCTTCTGTCATTTGAGGATTCTGGTTTTCTTTAAGCCATCAACTTCAGCTCTTCTAGCTTTTGTCATTTGAGGATTTTGACTTTCTTTTAGCCAGTTATTTCATTCTTTATTGGATTCTAGTTTTAGCCCTTAGCCCTTATATCCTCTCTTACCCCCTGCATGGCAAAACATTGAAAGAGATACTAAAAATGTTTTGTACATGCATAAGATCAAAAATTGAAAAGGAAAAGCTTTGCCCTCTATATAGGCTTAAACCAATGATTTTGTTCCCGTGTAGGCTCTATCCAATTTGTTTTTCCTTTGTCTCATTCCTTGCACAAGCATGCATCTCCATTTTTGCAAAGTGATTGGATCTTTATCAAGTAATGGGTCTTTCATGTCCCCTGACACTATGTGTCACATCCGTAATTTTAGAAATATAAAAGTTGTATATACCCAATATATATATCTATATATAACATATACATATGGTATATTAATTGTATATGTTGGATTAATACATTACATACTTAATATATTTAATACGCATATAAGATACATTTGATGTGTATATAAGATACACATTACTTGTGCATTTGTGTAAAATTTTAAAAATTTGAAAATTTAATAAAATAAATTATAATTTAATGGATAAATTAAATTAATGGTTTTAAATAAAAAATAAGGGGATTTTAAGTAAAAAAAGTGGAATATATATGTGATATATATGTAAAATATATACAACATATAAAAGTCAACACTTTTTAAAAGAAAAGTCAAAGTAAAAGGGTATTTTAGTAATTAAATCTTAGAAATTTAAAATTAATAAATAATTTGAAAATAAATTATTTTTGAATGGAAGAGGGATTTTGGACTTTTAATTTATTAATTAAATAATTAATTATTAAATTATTTTAATATGTATATATATGGTTATAAATAACGATGAAAAGAAAAAAGAAAATTAAAAGTTGTCTTCATCTTCCTCTTCTTCTCACAAGGGCCGGCCACCATGGATGCAAGACCAAGGAATTTGATTCTTCCATACTCAATTTATTGAAGGATTTAACAAGTTTAAAGTGGATTTTTGGTGATTTCCACTAAAATTAGTAAGTTTTCAACTTCTTTATTTGGATTTCATGAAAGTATGAATATGTGTGTTTTGAGTTTTTGAAGTTCTAAGATTTAATTGTTTATTTGGGTGTGTATGATGTTATTTTGGGTATTTATATATGATTTTAAGGTTGGATTAAAGAATGGTTGAGTTTGGGTAAGATTGGTGAAGAGAGAGAATTTAGGGTTATGGAACATTTGAGCTTTTTGAAATCATGAGTTTTAATTGTGCAAATTGGTTCCAAATGTGTTGTTTTGATGCATAAACAAGGATTTTAAAATCAAATGATGGATTTAGTTAAGTTTGGATAGAGTTTGAAGATGGTAGTATTGATTAGGGTTTTGGAAAAGTGAATTTTCAAAGAATGATTAATTGTTTGATTTTAATGCTTAAATCATGTTATTTAATGATATAAGTGGTGGAAATAAGATTGAAATGATAATTGGATTGACTTGGAATGGAGATCCTTCAATGGTGAAGGTATGCCATTTTAGGGTTTTGAACATAAGCATGTGGTTAATTAATGTAATTGGTTTAAACATGTTAAAATATGTTTGTAATGATATGAATAAACTCAAAATAATAATTTAATGGGTTAATATGGATTTGCTAAGTTAAAGTAAGGAAAGACTTAATTTTTGAAATTTTGTAGGAGTGCTGTTAAATTAAGGTTTGATATTGAGAATGCCTTAGAATGTGGTATTAAATGATTATATATATCACATTTGATATAGGCATTAAGAGGAAGTAGTTTGGCCAATCCAAGTGTTGAAGGCCAACTTGGAAGAGAAAGTTGGTGGGAGTTTTAAGATTATTTTGGTTGCTATTTGAGGTATGTACAAACTTTGAATATATTGTTTATATTTGCATAACATTTGGGCTTAACACATTTTGGTTGAAAATAAGTTAAGCTATTTGGTATATTGATTGTGTATGAATAATGTGCTATGACATTTGTAATGTCATATATGTGTTAAATGCATTGTGAAAAGCCATTGATAATGGCTAAATTGTGTAAAATGTGAAATAAGTATATTATATGAAAATACCCAAAGTAATTGGGTAATGTGTTGTGAATGCAAAAATGAGATATGTGGTAAAATAAAATGAATTGATATTGATAAAAATGAGAAAAGTGAGAAAAGTGAGAAAAATGAGAAAGATGTGAAAAATGAGAAAAGTGAGAAAAAAATGTGAAAATAAGACAATGTACCTAGATTGAATATGTGAATTGTGGACTGTGAAATAATTGAAGAGTATGAAGAAATGGAATGATGCGATGTTCATAAGCATTTTGCACTGGCATTACTTTACTTTTTTATTATTATCAAAATTTGCACCACTAGGCTTTGGATTAGCGCAATTGTAATTCATTGCATAGGTGACATGGACGTTTTAGTAGAGCCAGAGAGTTCTACTAGACCTGGTCAGATCTAGGTTTATAGTTTTTGAGCTTGAAGAGTTTTTCAGTACATCAAGATCAGAGCTAGTTGCCAGCATATAGATATTTTATATTACAATATATTTTGATATTATATATGTTATGATATATTTTTGAAGCATATAATGTAAATTGTAATGAATATTTTGAATAATTTAGTTAGGATGGAATCTTATATGTGTTGTTAATATATAAACCTATATTTAAGTATTTTGAGAAAATATGGAGAAATTGAGAAGTATTGGTGAAATGGTGAATTGATTTTATTGTGAGTGTTTTTTATGTAGGTTGTGTTTTGCTGAATTTTGGGAACGTCCAAATTACAGACAAAACCCAGGCGAAATTTTTTCCAGAGATTTTCATATAAAACGTTTATTTTGGGTTCCTATAATGATCAAAGAATATTTATATACTATTTCAATTTATATATTTAGTATTTGAAATTCTAAATTTGAAATGTGAAAAAAAAATTTATTAAACTAGTCAGTGACATTTTTGTACCGTATATACGTATTTTACATATGCTAAAAATATGTATTGTATGTATATAGGGTATAAGGGTGTTACATTTATTTTGATATCAGAGCCTAGGTTTGAGGTTCTCGACCTAGGTGAGTTGTTGGAGAGAGAAAATTGAAATAAAAAAAATAATTTTCAATTGTGATGCATGTATTGGCACCAGCAACTTATCTGATCCTTAATGTGATAATGTCCATTTGATATAATTGATATGAGTTGAGATGGCGTCTGAGTTATATAGATCAGAGTGACACAATAGAAACATCATTCTAGAGCGTATGGATTAAGAATTTTTTTGAAACTTTTATTTGAAATTAAAATTCATAGCTGATTCAATTAATGAATAAGTGAAATTAAAAAAAATAATTTATGAAATGATTTAAGATATGAAATAAAAAGTTTGAGAAATGGCCATGATAGTTACAAAAAATTTTATAGGTGTGATGTAAAATGATATTGTCGAAATTTTTTAATAAATATAGAAATGTTGGATGAGTTTGAAAATTTAATGTAAAGTTTTTCTATATGTTAGAATCTAATGTATAAAATTTCATAATTTTTAAAAATGAATTACTAATTAAGAAAGGTAGAAGAACACAGATTGTTGGAGGAGTTCCAGAAACTCAGAATCTGTAGAAATTGAGAAATATATTTAAAATCTACGGAAAACCAACCCAGAAAAATATGAAAATTTACACCCAATATTATATGTATTCCTATAACATATGATTAAAATTTTATGAATTTTTATTAAGGTGTGATATCTGAAAAAAAATGGACAACCGGGTGCTGCCAGAGAAATTATTAAAGAGATAGATTATCTGATTTTGGAAGATTTAATTTTTAAATATATTAAATCAACTTGAAAAAAATCTAAAACTTTAAATATAAGTCCATATATGTGTCAAGTGCACATGAATAAAAGTTTACAAGCTTTTATAAAGAATTGGTAGGAATATAAAAATTGAAGGTGAGAGTGACATGAAACTAAGGAAGTCATATAATTTTGTGTACATGAGTAATAAATAAATTTCATGAGACAAATGAATAAGAACAATTATGAAAATTTATATGCATACAGGTAGAAGTATGAAGAAGGAATATGGAGTTTTAATAATTTAGAACAAAGAGTTCAAAAAAAAAATGAATGATACATGATTTAGGGTTTGAGTATGTAAAGGTACGATATCTAATTGATGATGTTAATTAGTGTAAGGAAATGAATTAGTGTTGTTTAAAAGTAAATGTTATGATCTTAAGATTGAGAATGTGATATGGATAAGATTTGGTGAGGTTCATGTTGTTGGTTGCATTATATGAAATTTGAATTTTTGAAATGGGTTTCCATAATTGTGAAAGTGATGTATTTTGATGTTATATTAATATAAAAATAATGTTTATAAAGTTAGATCTTGAAAGTGAGATTAATAAAATGAAGTTTAAGTAAAGTAGTAAGTTGAAAATTTAGAGTTGTAAGGAAATTTCGATGAAGATCGTTTAGATATTGATAGTTTAATGTTTAATAAGCATGGGACTAATTTTGAATGAGTAATATTATTTATGAAAGTACTAACTAAGGTGTAATGTGGTTGATAATATAGAAATTTGTTATTAAATAAAGGGAAATGATTAAGCAAGTTAAAATGAGTTACTTAAGTTAACTAAATTGGAAATGATGAAAATGGATATAAAAGGTATGATAAATTCATCAAAAACAAATGTGAGAGAGATGTCACATTGGAAATGTAACTAAGATTTATGTGAAGTGTTAAAAAAAATATAATAAGAAACTTATTTAAAAGATGGGCGATTAAATAAGAAAGATGTTAATTATATTGTGTTCAGAGTATATATATATGTTGAATTGATGAATAACTTAAGTAATGTTAAAAGAATGAGAAATGATAATGTTCTTTGAAAGGTAATAAATGTTAACTTTGTATAGGTTGTATGTAAAAGAGGAATTGCATATAATTGTATGATATGTGTGATGAGATTTTTCAATATGAACACAATTGTGATATATAAGAAAATATGGAAAGTAAGTCACATTGTGAATATGACTTAAGAATGTGTATGTGAATGATTAAAAAAAATATTATCGAGTGTTTGTTACCTTATACAATTACTTGTCTAGTGATATTGAGAATGATATTGCAAGTATTAATATACCTAAGAGAGATTAGGTCTTGACCTACTTAGAGTTAGGTCATGTGATGAAATTGAGATTGAGAATGGACCCAAGTAGCGCTGGATGGTGAAATTGTTATTGTAACAATTGAACTTGATGATTGTATAGTGTTGGGCCCAAAGTATATGCGTATAAATAAGAGATTGTAAGGAAAAGGAAAGTATAATGAAGAAAGTATAGAAGTGAAAAAAAATGAAAATGAATGGAAATTTTTATAAAAGATAGATTGGAGATGGAGTAATAAATGAAAATTGTGTAAAATTAGTATATGAACAAATGTGTATATGTAAGAGATGTTAATGATAATATTGTTGAAACTTGAGTTAGGCTAATTATGATCAAGTGATTAAGAGTAAATTGTTTTGAAACAGAAGTAATCAAAAGTAAATTGCTTTGAAACAGAGCTGAAATATATTAACTCTTTGAGTAGCAAAATATTAAAAAAAATAAATATGTGATTTTTGCGATACGAACTTAACGTTGTGATTGGAAATGTTTGAAGAAGAATGATAGAGGGGAAGTATTTATTTATAAGCCACATGCATGACCATTATTATGCCATGGTCGTATGATTTATTTAATATATTGACCGATTAGTTTTATTATTCACGGGCATGGGCCTGAGATGACATGACCGTTGGATAGATTTGGTCAGATTGATAGTTATGCTTTAAGAAACATGGTCAAGACTTATGGTAACTATAAGAAATGTGAGAAATGATAAATGAAAGGAATTATGAAATGTGAGTAAGAATTATTTTGAATGTGTTTGAAAGTGGTATAAAATGAATAAGTTGATGAAAATGATGTTTAAAGTGAATGAGACTAGGGAAAATGAATATTATTTGTAATGATGAATTCGAAGGGAATTAAGATTTGAGAATAAATTTGACCTAATAGAATTAGGTCATAAAATAAAAATAAATTGATGAATTTAAAATAGACTAAAGGTTGGTAAGAATGGAATAAGGCTGTGATGGTCATATTGCGATAGTTAGATCAATTGATCTGAAATGTAATAAGTTTACACATATTTATTGAAATTCAATGTATGTAGTTGTATTAAGAATATGTAAGCTATGTGATAATGTGCATAATACAGCGTTCTAATATGTATATGCATATGAAAGGAGCTAAGTTATGTTAGTTATATTATGATTGGAATGAATCTTAATAAGGAAATAAAATTTTGTTGTTGTATAATGGTGATATTAAATTAATATGTGGTAATTGTATAAAGTGTATGATCAAAATGAAGATGTGTAAAATTACTGTGTTAAGATTAAAGTTATTAACATTTGAATTTAAGGTGATAGGAGTATATTTTAAGATAATGAAGTGATCAAATATCTTGAGTGCAATTGGTGTGTGGTGTATATATATTAAAGAGACAAACTAATTTTGTCTAATGGCAATTCGATTGATGATATGATAATCCATTGTGATTGTTTGAGTAAATAGACAGTATAATGATGAGTTATGGAATGATAAAAAGGTAATTGAGAATGAACCTAGGGGGAGAATAGAAATTATGTAATTTGATGAAATAATAATTTTAATGAGATTTTAAGATTATGTTTTATTTGGATGATTTATTATCGTATTGGATAATTTCGAGGACGAAATTATTTAAGGGGGAGAAAATTGTCACATCTGTGATTTTGGAAATATAAAAGTTGTATATACCCATTATATATATCTAGTGTATATATAACATATAAATATGGTATATTAATTGTATATGCTGGATTAATACATTACATACTTAATATATTTAATACACATATAAGGTACATTTGATGTGTATATAAAATACACATTACTTATACATGTGTAATATCCCAAATTTTTGAAAAGTTTTAATTTTTAGAAATTTAATAAAATAAATTATAATTTAAATGGATAAATTAAATTAATGGTTTTAAATGAAAAATGAGGAAATTTTAAGTGAAAAAGTGGAATATATATGTGATATATATGTAAAATATATACAACATATAAAAGTCAACAATTTTTAAAAGAAAAGTTAAAGTAAAAGAGTATTTTGGTAATTAAAACTTAAAAATTTAAAATTAATAAAATAATTAAAAAATAAATTATTTTTGAATAAAAGAGGGATTTTGGACTTTTAATTTATTAAATAATTAATTATTTAAATATTTAAATATGTATATATATGGTTATAAATAAAGATGAAAAGAAAAAAGAAAATTAAAAGTTGTCTTCATCTTCCTCTTCTTCTCACAAGGGCCGGCCACCATGGATGCAAGACCAAAAAAATTAATTATTACATACTCAATTTATTGAAGGATTTAACAAGTTTAAAGTGAATTTTTGGTGATTTCCACCAAAATTAATAAGTTTTAAACTTCTTTATTTGGATTTCATAAAAGTATGAATATGTGTGTTTTGAGTTTTTGAAGTTCTAAGATTTAATTGTCTATTTGGGTGTGTATGATGTTATTTTGGGTAGTTAACAATGATTTTAAGGTTGGATTAAAGAAATGGTTGAGTTTGTGTAAGATTGGTGAAGAGAGAGAATTTAGGGTTATGGAACATTTGAGTTTTTGAAATCATGAGTTTTAATATTGAAAATTGGTTTCAAATGTGTTGTTTTGATGCATAAATAAGGATTTTAAAATCAAATGATGGATTTAGTTAAGTTTGGATAGAGTTTGATTATGGTAGTATTGATTTAGGGTTTTGAAAAAGTGAATTTTCAAATAATGATTAATTGTTTGATTTTATTGCTTAAATCATGTTATTTAATGATATAAGTGGTGGAAATAAGATTGAAATGATAATTGGATTGAGTTGGAATGGAGATCCTTCAATGGTGAAGGTTATGCCAGTTTAGAATTTTGAATATAAGCATGTGGTTAATTAATGTAATTGGTTTAAACATGTTAAAATATGTTTATAATGATATAAATAAACTCAAAATAATAATTTAATGGGTTAATATTGTAACATCCTAAAATTTTTAAAAATTTTTAATTTTTAAAAAATTAGATAAAATAAATTATAATTTAAAAGGATAAATTAAATTAATGGTTTTAAATAAAAAATGAAGGGATTTTAAATGAAAAAGTGGAATATATATGTGATATATATGCAAAATATACATAACATATATAAAAGTCAACACTTTTTTAAAGAACAGGGTATTTTGGTAATTAAATCTTATAAATTCAAAATTAATAAAATAATTCAAAAATAAATTATTTTTGAATGGAAAAGGGAAATTAGGACTTTTAATTTATTAAAAAATAATTAAATAATCAAATATTAAATTATTTTAATATATATATATATATGTGGTTTAAAAAAAGATGAAAGGAAAAGAAATATTAAGTCGTCTTCTTCTTCTTCTTCTCTTTCCTTTGGCTGAAAATTTCATGGGAGCTAGACCAAGGATTTTACTTCTTCCATACTCCATAAATTGAAGGAATTAACAAGTTTCAAGTGGATTTTTGGTGATCTCCACCAAAATTAGTAAGTTTTCATCTCTTTTCTTTGAATTCTATGGAAGATGGTATTATGTGAAAATTTGGATTTTGATGTAGTATGTTATAATTGTTGGAATTGGTGTGTATGATGTTATTTTGGGTAGTTAACAATGATTCTAAGGTTAGATTGAAGAGATGATGGAGTTTGGTTAAAGAATGGTGAAGAGAGAGAATTTAGGGTTATGGATTTTTGGGGTTTTGAAAACATAAACTTTAATTGTGCATATTGGTTCTAAATGAGTTGTTTTGATTCATAAAAAAGTATTTTAAAGTCAAATATTGGATTTGGTGGTGTTGGGTTGGAGTTTGAGTAGGGAAGTGGAGATTTAGGGTTTTGGAAAAGTGATTTTCCAAAGTGGTTGAATTTTGTGATTTTATTTGTTTAAGCATGTTGTTTAGTATTAAAAGTGATGAATATAAGCTTGGAATGAGTAATGGATTGTGTTGGAATGGAAAACCTTCAATGGGGGAAGGTTATGCCATTTTTGAGATTTTATGTATAAGAGTGTATTTTTATAATGTAAAAGATTTAAATGTATTAAAATATGTTTTTAATAATATATGTTAACCAAATGATCTCAATTTTGATCCTTGAACTCTCAAATTGAGTGACTTATTTAACATGTGTTTAAAGAACCTTGTTGCAGGATTAGGCTATTTCAAATAAGTTGAACAGGGCACATTTAGCGGTCGCACAAACAATGGAGATTACCGCCTCACTGAATTGAAGGATGAAACCATATCACAATAGGGTTCGCGGTCAGAAACTCGACCATCGTCACGACCGCACATCAACATGAGCGATTGTCCGACCGCAACAGGAGATACCCAAATCATCCAAATTCTAGTAAGGTTTGCGGTGACAAGAACGGTGAAGAATACGGTCTCGCTTACAGACTCCGCGACCGCCCTTCAGACTCCGCGACCGCTCCGTTGATTAAAGAGAAAACTGCTCAAATTGGCAGTAGTGTTCGCGTCCTAATGTATGTCCAGAAGTTCGACGCAAGTCTCTCAACTTGACCGTGAATTGGCACCTAGGGCGACCGCTATATTCATATTTAGGCGGAATTTTATTTTGCCCAGTTAAAGAATCCACGTGTGATGACCATTATAAACCCACTTAAGCATTCAAAAAGGGCGACCGCACCAACCTTATGCGTGACCGTCCCGACAATGAAAGCATGGGCAAGATTCCAGCAGCAGAGCACTTAAAATTCGACCGTTGAAGCAAATTTGAATACAACGACCGTCGCTCATCGAAGGGCGACCGTGTAGGACATTGCAGCGACCTTCCTAGTATCAAGGACGTCCGCTAACAACTTTGAACAGTCTACTCAAACAAGGTCTGAACTGCCAAGACTTATTTCAAAAATTTGATAGCCAAGCAACATATTTCCTTTACTTCAATTTACATTTGAATTGTAATGAATGTTAGGTGTAAGCATTAAAAACACCATTGTAAAAGTTTGAGTGTGAGGTTGAAAACACTTAGGTTGTGAGAGTAAGCCTAGGAAAACTCTTGTAAAGGTTGTGAGAGTAAGCCTGGTAAAACTCTTGTAAAGGTTTGAGAGTTAGCCATAGTAAAACACTTGTTAGGTTAGGTGTGAACTTGTGAAAACACCAAAGTTGGAAGTGAACTTGTAAAACTTCAAAGTTAGTGGAACCTTAACAAGTTGTTAAGGAAGTGGATGTAGGATTGGAGAAAATCCGAACCACTATAAATCTTGTGTGTTCTTTCTTCTACTCACTACTCAACCATTTTTCTCTTTTGCTTTTCTTGTTTGTTGAGTTTTTAATTTGCCATCATTTCTTCAGAAAACCAATTCACCCCCCCTCTTGGTTGCCATTTTGGGACAACAATTGGTATCAGAGCTAGAAATTTCTTAAACTTAATTGTGAAATTTGATCCACTATGGCAACTTCTTCTTCATCAAACTCAATCTCTCATGGAAATCTTAACACTATCCTTAGACCCTATTTTGACGGAACAAATTATTCCTATTGAAAACACAAAATGTATTTGTTTCTAGATAGTGAAGGGATTGAGCTATGGGATTTTGTGGAAAGTGAGTGGAAACCTCCCACTTATGAAGTTGATGGTATTCATGTTCCTCTTCCCACAACACAATGGTCAACTGTCAATGTTAAAGATCGATTCAAGAACAATAGAGCCGCTTCCATCTTGATGAATTCCATTTCAAGAGAAGAAGGTGGAAGAGTTCAACATTTAACTTGTGCACATTGCATTTGGAAGACACTTGAAAACTATCATGAAGGTACGACCCAAGTGAGATTCACCAAGAAACAAATGCATGTTCATGAGTATGAGCTTTTCAAGATGAAACCAAATGAAAACGTCACCGACATGACAAATTGCTTGCTTGCTATTGTCAATGAACTAAAGAAGTATGGCAAGGTATATGATCAAGGTGATGTAAATAGCAAAATCTTGAGAGCCCTAAGAGCTAGAAAGAACTTTGAATCAAAAGTATCATCCATTGAAGAAGCTCATAATCTTAGCACATTGAGAACTGACGAGCTTTTGGGAAAACTACTCACATATGAGCTATACAGTGAAAAAGAAGAAGATCAAAGTGGGAAAGAAAAGAGAAAACCAATTGCTCTCAAAGCAATCAAAGAAGTTGAGAGCTCAAGCAACGAAGATACTGATGATGAAGATGAAATGGCAATGTTCTCAAAAAGAATTAATGAATGGAAAAGAAAGAAAAGATTGCAAGCTAATAAAGGCACACTTCCTAAATCCTCCTTCAAAGATAAAGAAAAGAAAAATGAGGTAAAGTGCTATGAACGTGGAAAATCTGGTCACATCAAATCGGATTGCTTCAAAGTAAAGAACAAAAGGAAATGGGACAAAGAAAAGAAAAAGTCTCTCAAAGCCACATGGGATGACTCTTCTTCAAGTGAAGAGGAAGAAGAAAAAGAAGGAATTGCAAACCTATGTATCATGGCTATTGAAGATGACTCCAATGAGGTAAGTACTCAATCCTTGGATCTAATAGCACATAATGATACTGATGACCCAGATGATAGTGATTTAATTGAGCACATGAACTTTAAAATAGAAAAATATTTTTCTAAGATGATGCTCTATAAGGAAAAAAGTTCTAATTTAGAAAAGGACTTTATATGCTTAAAGAACTCTACCTTAGAATTGAAAACCTCAAATGAACACTTGATGAATTCAATAAAAGAGTTAAATAAAAACTCACATGATTTAGAAAAAGTTATTAAAGAGAATGAAATTCTAAAGCATGAACTAAAAGAACTAAAAGAATCCATTTCAAGATTTCATAAAGGGAAGGAAGCCTTAGACACATTAATTGGTAACCAAAGATCACCCTCCTTAAAATATGGATTAGGATTCAATAGGTCAACCAACATTGCACCAAGCACACCAACATTTATAAAAGCCTCTACAACTAGAATCTCAAATGTTGATATTGTAAAGAACAAAGATGCTCACACCAAGTCTAAGAGTTCCAAAAAAACTTTTCATGGCTCACTAGGAAATAGAGCTAAGTTCTCAAAAAGTAATCATGCATTTATATACACTAACTTGCACAAAAGCAATCACATATTTGTAGTTGTATGCATAATACATGGAATATGAATAGAAAAGTGTAAAAATATAAAACACTGTGGCAATGTACATATTGCATGAAATTTGGACATAAACGCATTTTTTATCATATTAGAAAGGCTCATCTCAAGTTAGAAGGTGCCTCTATTGCTAACCATCAAGGACCCAACTTCATTTGGGTACCTAAGAAAAGATAACTACTATTGCCTTGTAGGTATGCCTAAAATCTACTATCAACGAGAGCACATGGCTTGTGGATAGTGGGTGCTCAAGGCATATGACTGGGAATGCAAAGCTCTTTACAAGTATTACTTACAAACATGGAGTTAATGTAATTTTTGGAAATGATGCTAAAGGTAAAATTATTGGTGTTGGCTCCATTGGAATAGTTTGTAAAGACTTGATAGAAGATGTATGGCTTGTTGATGGTTTGAAACATAATTTGCTAAGTGTTAGTCAATTATGTGATAGAACATACATTGTAAATTTTGATTCCAAAGGATGCAAAATCACAAATTCAAATGGTGTTATTATATTTAAGGGAACTATGACAAACAACACTTATAAAATTGACATACATTCCAATCTTGCATTTAAATGTTTAATTTCTACTAATAATGATGCATGGTTATGGCATAGAAGACTAGGACATGCTAATATGGATCAATTAAAATGTATTTGTAATGAAAACCTAGTTGATGGTCTCCCTAAGATAAAATATGACAAAGATAGAATTTGTGAACCTTGTCAACTTGGTAAGCAACATAAGAGCTCATTTAAATCAAAGAATGTTATAAGTACCTCTAGACCTTTAGAGCTCATTCATTTGGATTTGTTTGGACCAAATAGAGTTACAAGCTTAGAAGGCAAGTTATATGCATTTGTTCTTGTTGATGATTACTCTAGATTCACATGGGTTAATTTCTTAGCTCAAAAGAATGAAGCTTTTAATTACTTCAAAATGTTTGCAAAAAGAGTTCAAAATGAAAAAGGATATGTGATCACATGTTTAGATAAATTTTGTATTTGTTTTTAGCATGATTTTATGTGTGTTTTAGTTAATGTTTTGATTAAATTTTGTTTTAAGTGTGCTTAAAGTGTTTGTTTTAGGTTTAGGTGAAAAAAGACCCTTGGAAGATCAAAATAGTGCAAGAAAAGCATGAACCAAGCAAGACATGGCCAAGCCAAATCAGGCTTGGCCGTGTCCCTCAAAAATTGAAGAGGGCAGAGAGAGACACACCCAGAGACACTGCCAATCCTCTGGCCATGTCTCACCCAAGGAGCAAACCAAAGAACAAAGTAAAGAAAGAAGATCAAAGAACGAAGAGGTCAGTAGGTGACACACCCAAGGGACATGGCCAAGCCACAGGCCGTGTCCCTCTAAACATGTCAAAAATGGCCAAGCTCACCTAAGCTTGGTCGTGTCACACTCCATTCCAAAGAAAGGATGAAGATCACATGAGACACGGCCAAGCCAACCTTGGCTTGGCCGTGTCACCTCCTTGAAAAGAAAGAAAAGAAAGAAAGAGAAGAAAAGAGCCAGTGAGGGACACGGCCAACTGGCTTGGCCATGTCCCATGAAAATCAAGAGACACGGCCAAGCCAACCTTGGCTTGGCCGTGTCACCTAATGGAAAGCAAGGAAAAGACCAGGAGACACGGCCAAGCCAACTCAAGCTTGGCCGTGTCACCCTTAATATCTATTTAAGTTTTTTCGTACGACAGAAAAGAGGAGAACGGCTAGGGTTTTGAAAGGGAGAAAAGAAAAGAGAGGGAGCGAGCAAACACATTTGGGATGAGGAGAGAGTGACACTCTCCTTGTCCCTTCATCTTCATCCTCCATCTTCATCTTCTCCATCTTCCATTGACAAGATCTTTGAGGTTCTTTGGGATCAAGTGGGTTAACAAGTTCTTAAAGGTTGAAGAAGCTTCATTGAAAGGTTTGGTGACTTGAGAAAGCTCCAATCCATCTCTCAAAGGCATAATCAATTGAAGGGTTGGTGACTTGAGAAAGCTCTATTCTATATTGCAAAGGGCAATCAACCATTGAAGAGGGCTTGAGTTCTTCATCAAACATCAAAGTGGAGCTAGGAGGAAGACTAGCAATCCTACTCTTGGCATCTTCACAAGGGGTTTTTCTATTCTCTCTTTTAATTCATTTCAATATTGTTTTTGTTGTATTAAGAGAATTGATATTGTAATGAACAATTTGTATTTGATTTATATTGAGTTGAATGAATGTTTTATATTGATGATGCTGAATTAAATACCCATACCTAGGGTTTGTAGTATATTTGATTGAATGCTTTGATTTGATATTTCCATTGATGTACCTTGTTGTTGGTTGATTGCATTGGATTGTATTCTAGGTTGATAGATTAGCTACCTATTGATCTCTAGATATTGAATGAAGGATCGAGAGGTGAAATTCGATATCGGAATTATGCAATCGACTACCCTATGACTGAATTAGAAATATAAGTTCTAGGGTTTATTAATTTGCAAATATAAAAGAATTGGTCATTGTTAATTCATGAATGTGAAAACTAATGGATTGGTAATTGACTAATTAACCTTAAGGAACAAATTAATTACAAGGTTATGTTAATGGATAATTGAGAATTGAGCTTTGATTAAATGGACCTATAACCCTAGGCATATTTCCAAGAATCGATTTGATCTTGTACAACCTTCATACATCAACCCTACACTCCTTAATCTTAGGTTTAAATTGTTCTTTTACAATTCCAAACAACAAACTCTTGCTTTTAATTTAATTGCTTTAATCAAGCTATTACGAACCACACCTTCTTGGGGAAACGACCTTGGGGCGATCACCTTTGCTACAACTACCTCGTATACTTGCGAGTGACGCTTGTAGTAGTACTTAATTCAAGCGCAACAAGTTTTTGGCGCCGTTGCCGGGGAAGGCTGTTTAAGTAGTGATAGTTTGATTTTTCTTTATAATTTAATTGATTGTTTGTTTTCTTTGAATTGTTTGTTTGTTTTGTTTGATTTTCTTTCAATTTAATTATTTGTTTGTTTTTCTTTAAGTTGCTAAGTGCCTTTTGTAAAGATGCATTTTTCAAGGCACGGGGGAGTTTATGATAGGAAAGATGATTCTAAAATGGCATTGCAATTAGCAGAATTGACGAATCAACTTAAGGTGCTAAATGCAAGAGGAAGAGCACCTATGCCACGCCAAGAGATATGTGCAGCATGTGGCAATGTAGGCCATAGTGCAAATAAGTGTTCAATGGGTTTTGGACGATACCAAGAATGGCAAGAGGAAGAATATGACTACCAAGGTTTCCAGCAAATGGGTAGAAATGACACATATTCCAATCCTTATAATCCCAACTAGGGAGGCCAACCAAATTTTTCTTGGGAAAATCAGCAGCACATTCCACCTCCAAATTTTTTTCAACCTTACCAAAGAAACTCTTACTCTCAAGAGCAACATTCAAATCAAAATTACCTTAAGACACCTACACTTGAAGATAGTTTGAATGCCTTCATTCGAATTAGCGAACAAAATCAAGATCACCTTAAGAAACCCACATTGGAGAATAGTTTGAATGCCTTCATTCAAACTAGCGCACAAAATCAAGATCAATGCAAGAAATCCACAGTGGAAGATGATTTGAATGCTTACATTCAAATTAGCACACAAAATCAGGAAAGGAGAAATGAGAGGTTAGATTCTTTGGAGGAATCATTGAAGAGGATGGAAATTCAAGTTAGACAACTGGCACATCAACTCCAAGCACACTAAAAGGAGGAATATCCTAGCCAATTGGAGCAAGTCAAGGTAATCACAAATTTGAAGAGTGAACAGGTAATATATAACAAAATTTGTGATTCTTTGAATGCAGGCACTAATCAAGAAGATAATGGCGAGGAGATACAAACCAACATTGAGGAGTTGAGCCAATCAAATGAGAAGGAGAATTTGGAGGCATTAACCTCACCAAAGTTGCATGAATTTTCCAATCCTGATAGGCCACCAAATCCATTTCCATGTAGCTTGAAGGATGAGGAGCAAGGTAAGCAACTTTCTGACATCTATAATATGAACTCCCAAGGAGATAGTGGAAATAAGATTGGGATGACTATGATCCTAGAAGAAGAGCATGAAATGCCCAATTTAGAAATTGAGGAGTGTAAGCTAATTTTAGATGCTGAGGTTGTTGAGATGGGACTTGACATTGTTAAAGTGGATGAAGAAGTGATTCAACCAAACTTGGTTCACATCTATTAGAAGTGATCATGGCAAAGAATTCGAGAATGAAAATTTTAAAAATTTTTGTAATGAACTTGGCATTTCACATAATTTTTATACTCCTAGAACTCCACAACAAAATGGTGTGGTTGAAAGGAAAAATAGAACCTTGGTTGAAATGGCTAGAACAATGCTCAATGAATATGAATTACCATCTTATTTTTGGGCGAAAGCTGTTAATATAGCTTGTTACATTGCAAATCGTGTTTACAAAAGGCCTTTAATTAATAAAACTTCTTATGAGCTATGGAATGGAAGAATTCCCAGAATTGCATATTTTAGAGTATTTGGATGCAAATGCTTTATGTTGAACACCAAGGAAAATCTTGGAAAATTTTCATCCAAATCAGATAAAGGCATTTTCTTAGGATACTCATTATCTAGCAAAGCATATAGAGTATTTAACATAAAAACTCTAGTTGTTGAAGAATCAATGCATGTTGTATTTGATGAATCATCTAAACTTGATCAAAGGAAAGGTAGTACTTCCAATGACCTTGCAGGTACTCTTGAGCCTCAAGAAACTATTGATGCTCCAAGGATCAATCAGTATGAACTTAAAGAGAAGACTCAAGATCTACCTAAGGATTGACAATACAAGAAAGATCATCCTAAGGAACTCATCATTGGTGAAACATCTAAGGGAGTAACTACTAGATCTAAAATTAATCATATAGATGTTAATTTGCTTTTGTTTCTCAAATTGAGCCAAAGACCATTGAGGAGGCCTTAAATGATGAAAGTTGGATGATTGCAATGCAAGATGAACTTAATCAATTTGAAAGAAATAATGTATAGGAACTCACTCCTAGACCTAAAGATCGTTCTATCATAGGATGCAAATGGGTCTATAGAAATAAGCTTGATGAAAATGGTCACATCTTTAGGAATAAAGCAAGATTGGTGGCCAAAGGCTATAATCAAGAAGAGGGCATTGACTATGATGAAACATTTGCCCCTGTAATATCACTATGCATGCCCTAGAAGTTTAGTATATGTTGTTGTTGTTGTTGTTGTTGTTGTTGTTGTTGGTTTAAGTTGAGAAAAGAAAAGAATATGTATATGTGTTTTGGGAAGAAATAGGGTTTAGAGACAAGTTTATATGATGTGTATATGGTGATATATATAACATATAAAATGGTCAAAGGAAGGGTCAAAGTGTTGGATAGTGGAAGAAGATATTTCTTTTGTTATTATGGAATTACATAAATGGGCATGAATGAGACAAAAGCTTAGTTAAGTGGATGAGGGCATTATAGTATTTTGCTTTTGGATGAGTATTTAATGCCCATTTGACTTTGTATTTTCTTCATCATTTTCTTCTTCTTCTTCTACGTGGCCGGCTCAACAAAGGAACAAGGGAGCAAGAGAACACTTGATGTTTTGATGATTCCAAGCTCAAATTGAAGGAAGTTTTCAAGTTTACAAGTTAGAGTTTCAAGGAATTTCTATATTTGGTAAGTTTTCTCTTGTTTACTCTTGTTAATTTTGAAGTTTGGTTTGAGTTGAGTTGTGTTTTGATGATGGTGTGATTAAATGAGTTGTGGTGTGAATTTAAGTATTGATTTTGCTTGTTAGATGAGAAGTGGAGTTGGTGAAGGTGTTGGATGTGATTGTGTTGAGTTTGAGTTAGGGTTTTGAGTTGGTAAGTGATGTTTTTGTTATGTTTGATTGGTTATTCTTGTTAATCTTTGAGTTGTTAGTGTTTATTGGTTTTAGATTTGAAGATCATGTAATTTTGAAAAGGGGCAGTAGTGTTTGGGATCCCACGCCCGTGGCCTTTTGGTAGCCATGGCCGTGGGGGAGGTGGCATGTTGGACAGTTTTGTTTTCAAAGCCACGACCGTGGGGGTTGGTGGTGACCACGGCCGTGGGCTTTGCTTAGGGTTGTTGAGTTTTGTCTTGTGTTATAAAGGTCTATGATAAGGTTGAGAAGTGTTATATGTTATAGAAATTGATGTGTTGCATCATTGTTTTGGGTTAGGTTTTGGAAGAAGTGAATTGCCCTAGTTGTGAAATGAAGAATCTTTGGAAGAGAGGATTACTTGGAGTTGTGTGAGTGTTCATAAGGTAAGTACAACTACATCATTGAATATATTTAAAAGATATGAAAACATAACATACATGTGTTTATTAAAGTGTTGAGAACACTAAGGAATTGTGAAAGCATATCCATAATGTTATGTAATATTGTGATGAGTATGTGTAATGTATGAGAAAATTATTGATTGTGCATACTTATGTGATAAAGTGTGGAACCAACATGATTGATTGCTTATGAGTTAAGTGAAATGGTTAAAGCATGTTTGCTTATATATGCTAATGCAATGTGATGAATGGCTTTAATATGATTTGAGAATTGATGCAAGGCCATTATGATGGGCCAAGATGATTCAATGGAAGTTGTCGAGGCATAGTTGCCTAATGTATTGGGAATTGTGAAATGATGAATAAAATGTAATAATGTGTGCTTAATATGTTGATTCAACTTTCAGAGTTCTGTATTTGGCGGCATGCCTTAATACATTGCCTACGGGGCTAGACACTTGGTGTCATTTGATTATATATTGCCTACGGGGCTAGACACTTGGTGTCATTTGATTATACATTGCCTACGGGGCTAGACACTTGGTGTCATTTGATTATATATTGCCTACGGGGCTAGACACATGGTGTCACTATTGACCAAAACAGTAACTCTGAACCTTGAATAACATATTAGGGTGTCTTGGGCCCAGGTCTGTCTTAGTTTTAATGTAATTCATGAATTGTGAATTGGATGAGAAATAAAAAGATTATGAAAAACTATGTTGAGTAAGGTGAGACTTGATATATATTAGTTCATTGGATTGTGCACAAAAATTGGATTGTATGACATGGGCATTGCATCAAAACATTTTGATATTGTAGTTTGTATTACTGAGCTTGTGGCTCAGCGCGATTGTGTTCATCGCGCAGGTGTTAGGGAAGAACCCGAGAGATCCACTAGACCGAGTGAGTCTAGGAATTGAAGAGTTGTATTGGACTTAAAGATCAAAGGAAAAGTTGCCAATCATGTAAAAACTCTTTATGTTTTGTAAAGTATTGGATATAATGTATATGTATATAACTTTTAAACTTGTACTTGGATATATTTATATATGTAAATATTTTGATAAATTCCGCTGCATATTAAATAAAATGTTTATACTTATTTTGTTTGATTTTACAAGTAAATATCATTATACTATATATATATATATTGTGAATTGTTTATGGAAAAAGGTAGCATTCTTAAGTTCTATGTATGTTCATTTACATGGTGGTGATATGTAGTGAATGTATATGGGATTTAGGGGTGTTACAATTGTTTTGGTATCAGAGCCTAGGTTTGAGATTCTCAACCTAGGTAAAATGTAATAAAAAGAATATTTTGATTTTAAAAGTTGGTTTTGAATAAAATACATGTTGGTATTGGCAGCCTTTGATCTTTAATAAGGTGTATTTGGTCGTGTTGCAGATATAGGTAGTAATGGATCCCCATTCACGACAGTTTGTAGAGGGAAGTGCAGAGAGTATAGCTCCTGTTGAGAGTAGGGAGGGAGCTAGAGTTGAGGTAGCCAGTGAGGTACCTGCTTCAGTGTCGGGGAGACCAGCAGGTGATGAGGTTCCACCAGCCTGGTTTAGACATATGATGGAAGTTATGGGGCAAGCACCAGTACAACCTCCACCACCACCTCAGCCTCAGGTACCAGTGAGGCAATATGATAAACTGAGGAAGTTTGGGGCAGAGGATTTTCTGGGTACGATAGATCCAGCTGTGGCAGAACAATGGCTTGATAAAGTTCAGAGAATTTTTATTCAGTTGCAAGCCACATCAGAGGAGAAATTTGATTATGCTAGGTCATTATTGCAGAAAGACGCTTATGACTGGTGGAAGACCGTACCACATGCCATGGATGATCCACCCACCTTGACCTATGCTGATTTCCTAAGGGAATTTGAATTGAAGTATACTCCTAGGGAGTATAAGGATGTGAAGAAAATGGAGTTCTTGAATTTGAAACAAGATCATCGGACAGTAACTGAATATGAAGTGGAGTTTATTCGATTAAGCCAGTATGCAGGAGGCATTATATCCGATGACATTGACAGATGTAGGAGATTTGAAGAGGGGTTGAGGCCTTCTCTTATATGTCATGTGGCTGGATCCCGATATACTGATTTCTCTCAGCTTGTGGCAGCCGCACGGAGTGTGGAAAGAGCTCAAGTCATTGCAGCTGCATCTGAAGAAGAGACTAGAGTGAGAAGACCACAGTTTGAGATAGGGTCTTCATTAGTGAAGAGGGGCAGAGGGAGCTTTGTTCCTAGAGTGGGAAGGAGTCAGAGGCCGATGAGTAGGTCAGGACAGTTTCAGAGACCGAGACCTAGACCTACAGCTTCTGTGGCTAGTACTCCGATTCCGGTGACTCAGAGACTCACCCTACCCATTTGTGAGTATTGTACTAGGGCCCATTGGGATAATTGTCGGAGGATTGGGGGATCAGGTGTGTGTTTTGGATGTGGATCGCCTGACCATTTCATTAGAGAGTGTCCTGAGATGCGGGACCAGAGGCCAGTGGAATCTACAGCTTCTCGGCAGAGTTTTAGCAGAGGAGGTCGAGGAAGCAGGGGTTTCAGCCGAGGAGGTAGGTCTGTGTTTAGTCAGAGAGGAGGATCTGCACCCAGGGATGACAAACCAGATGAGGCTGGGCCTTCTCAGCGGGTTTATGTGATGCAACGACAGCCCGATGCTTCTGCAGTCATAGCTGGTACTTTTTCTTTATTTGGCATTTCTGTACTCGCTTTGATTGACCCTGGATCCACACATTCATACATTAGTGCATCTGTATTGCCTGTGTCTGAAATGCATGCTGAGTCCCTAGGATTTGATGTGTTGGTGACAAATCCTTTAGGGCATAGCGTGATTGTTAGTAAGGTGCATAGAGAGTGTGTAGTGGTGGTACAGGGTGAGAAGTTTTGTGGCGATTTGATTGAGATGCCATTTAAAGAATTTGATTTGATTCTAGGCATGGATTGGCTGTCTAGGCATGGAGCTATGGTAGATTGTAAGAAGAAGAGTGTTACTTTGAGAACCAGTGATGATAGAGTAGTGTTGGTATCTAGTGAGCGGAGACAGCTTGCATCTTTGTTTATTTCAGCTGTTGCAGCTAGGAAGATGATCAGAAAAGGGTGTGAAGCTTACCTTGCTCATGTGTTGGATACCAGAGTGGTAGGTTCTCAATTGGATAGCATTCCCACAGTTTCGGAATTCCCAGATGTTTTTCCAGAGGAATTGTCAGGATTGCCTCTTGAGAGAGAGGTGGAGTTTGGTATTGAGTTGTTACCAGGTACCACTCCTATATCTATTACTCCTTATAGAATGGCACCTGTCGAATTGAGAGAATTGAAGGTGCAGTTGCAGGAGTTGCTGGATAAGGGTTTTATTCTCCCTAGTGTGTCGCCTTGGGGAGCTCCTATTTTGTTTGTTAAGAAGAAGGATGGTACTATGAGGTTGTGTATTGATTATAGGCAATTGAATAAGATAACTGTTAAGAATAAGTATCCTTTGCCTAGAATTGATGATCTCTTTGATCAATTGAAGGGAGCAGCTGTGTTTTCTAAAATTGATTTGAGGTCAGGGTACCATCAGTTGCGGGTTAGAGCTGAGGATGTGTCAAAGACAGCTTTTCGAACCAGGTATGGGCATTATGAGTTTTTGGTAATGCCATTTGGTTTGACGAATGCACCTGCCGCTTTTATGGATTTGATGAATAGGGTGTTTAGGCCCTATTTGGATCAGTTTGTGGTAGTGTTTATAGATGACATCTTGGTGTATTCGCGGAATGAGGAGGAGCATAGTGAGCATCTTCGGATTGTGCTGCAAATTTTGAGAGAGAAGCAACTGTTTGCTAAGTTATCAAAGTGTGAATTCTGGCTTGACCAAGTAGCTTTTCTCGGTCATATTGTGTCAGCAGATGGCATTAGAGTTGACCCGAATAAAGTTGAAGCTATTCTGAATTGGAGTCCACCGAAGACTGTGACCGAAGTTAGAAGTTTTCTGGGATTGGCTGGCTATTACCGACGGTTTGTGAAAGGTTTTTCTTTAATAGCTACTCCACTTACCAGACTACTTCGGAAGGGAGTGAGATTTGTGTGGAATGATCAGTGCCAAGCTAGTTTTGATCAGTTAAAAGAGATGTTGACTCAAGCGCCTGTTCTCACTTTACCTGTGGAAGACAAACCATATGTGATCTACAGTGATGCTTCACGTAATGGTTTGGGTTGTGTGCTGATGCAAGAGGGTAAAGTGATAGCTTATGCTTCTCGACAGTTGAAGCCGCATGAGCTCAATTATCCGACTCATGACTTGGAGTTAGCAGCCATTGTGTTTGTTTTGAAGATTTGGCGACATTATCTATTTGGAGAGAAATGTTTCATCTTTACAGATCACAAAAGTTTGAAGAATTTGGGTGTTCAGAAGGAGCTGAATCTTCGGCAGAGGAGATGGTTGGAATTGATTAAAGACTACGACTGCTTGATTGATTATCATCCAGGTAAAGCAAATGTTGTTGCTGATGCCTTGAGTTGGAAGTCTTTAACAGGTTTGACTGCTTATTCGCTCTTGTTGCTTGTTGAGTTGAGAGCGTTGCATACTAGTTTTGTAGTGTGTGATGATGGTGCATTGATGGCACAATTGCATATAAGGCCAATTTTATTGGATCAGATCAAAGAAGCTCAGTTGATTGATATGAAGATTCAAAAGATTATTTCAGATTGCAAGAATGGTAAGACTAGAGATTTTGTTGTGAAAGGTGATGGAAGTCTCTGGTTTAAGAACCGATTGTGTATACCCGATGATGCTGATTTGAAAAGAGTTATTTTAGAAGAAGCGCATCAGTCAGTGTTTGCTATGCATCCGGGTAATACAAAGATGTATCATGATTTGAGACAGTATTATTGGTGGTCCGGTATGAAGAGAGACATTACGGAGTTTGTGTCTAAATGTCTCACTTGTCAAAGGGTGAAAGCAGAGCATCAAGTTCCAACTGGATTGCTTCAACCTTTGTCAGTACCAGAATGGAAATGGGATAGAGTAACTATGGACTTTGTGTCTGGTTTGCCTTTGACACAAAGGAAGCATGATGCCATATGGGTGATTGTGGATAGATTGACTAAGACAGCTCATTTCCTTCCGGTTCGGATGGATTACTCTTTGGAAAGGTTGGCTGAGCTGTATGTTCATGTGATTGTGAAACTGCATGGTGTTCCAACTTCTTTAGTGTCTGATCGAGATCCCAGGTTTACTTCAAGATTTTGGAAGAGTTTGCATAGTGCTTTGGGTTCTCGATTACACTTCGGTACTGCTTTTCATCCACAGACGGATGGACAGTCAGAGAGGGTGATACAGATTATTGAGGATATGTTGAGAAGCTGTGTCATCGATTTCTCTGGAAGTTGGGATAGGTTTTTACCACTTGTGGAGTTTGCTTACAACAACAGTCACCAATCTAGCATTGGTATGGCACCGTTTGAAGCATTATATGGTAGACGGTGTAGGACACCTCTTTGTTGGAGTGAACTTGGTGAAGGTAAAATAATTGGCCCTGATTTGATTCAAGAAACGGAAGAGAAAGTGAAGTTGATTCGAGATAGGTTAAAAGCAGCTTCAGACCGACAGAAGTCTTATGCAGATCTGAAAAGGAGAGACATAGAGTTTGATGTTGAAGATAAGGTATTTTTGAAAGTATCTCCTTGGAAGAAGATTTTGAGGTTCGGCCGGAAAGGAAAATTGAGTCCTCGTTTCATTGGGCCGTATGAAGTGTTAGAAAGAGTTGGGCCAGTGGTGTATCGACTTGCTTTACCACCTGAGTTGGATCGTATTCATAATGTGTTTCATGTTTCTATGTTGAGGAGATATAGGTCGGATCCATCTCATGTGTTGCCTATTGAATCTATCGAAGTGAGCCCAGATTTGACTTTTGAAGAGGAACCAGTTGCTATCTTGGCACGAGAAGTGAAAGAGTTGAGGAACAAGAGTGTGCCATTGGTGAAAGTTCTATGGAAGAATCATGGAAAAGAAGAAGCAACTTGGGAAAGTGAACAATCTATGCAAGAACAATATCCGCAGTTGTTTCAGCTTTGATATCAGGTAATTTCGAGGACGAAATTTTCTTTTTAGAGGGGGAGAATTGTAATATCCCTATGCATGCCCTAGAAGTTTAGTATATGTTGTTGTTGTTGTTGTTGTTGTTGTTGTTGGTTTAAGTTGAGAAAAGAAAAGAATATGTATATGTGTTTTGGGAAGAAATAGGGTTTAGAGACAAGTTTATATGATGTGTATATGGTGATATATATAACATATAAAATGGTCAAAGGAAGGGTCAAAGTGTTGGATAGTGGAAGAAGATATTTCTTTTGTTATTATGGAATTACATAAATGGGCATGAATGAGACAAAAGCTTAGTTAAGTGGATGAGGGCATTATAGTATTTTGCTTTTGGATGAGTATTTAATGCCCATTTGACTTTGTATTTTCTTCATCATTTTCTTCTTCTTCTTCTACGTGGCCGGCTCAACAAAGGAACAAGGGAGCAAGAGAACACTTGATGTTTTGATGATTCCAAGCTCAAATTGAAGGAAGTTTTCAAGTTTACAAGTTAGAGTTTCAAGGAATTTCTATATTTGGTAAGTTTTCTCTTGTTTACTCTTGTTAATTTTGAAGTTTGGTTTGAGTTGAGTTGTGTTTTGATGATGGTGTGATTAAATGAGTTGTGGTGTGAATTTAAGTATTGATTTTGCTTGTTAGATGAGAAGTGGAGTTGGTGAAGGTGTTGGATGTGATTGTGTTGAGTTTGAGTTAGGGTTTTGAGTTGGTAAGTGATGTTTTTGTTATGTTTGATTGGTTATTCTTGTTAATCTTTGAGTTGTTAGTGTTTATTGGTTTTAGATTTGAAGATCATGTAATTTTGAAAAGGGGCAGTAGTGTTTGGGATCCCACGCCCGTGGCCTTTTGGTAGCCATGGCCGTGGGGGAGGTGGCATGTTGGACAGTTTTGTTTTCAAAGCCACGACCGTGGGGGTTGGTGGTGACCACGGCCGTGGGCTTTGCTTAGGGTTGTTGAGTTTTGTCTAGTGTTATAAAGGTCTATGATAAGGTTGAGAAGTGTTATATGTCATAGAAATTGATGTGTTGCATCATTGTTTTGGGTTAGGTTTTGGAAGAAGTGAATTGCCCTAGTTGTGAAATGAAGAATCTTTGGAAGAGAGGATTACTTGGAGTTGTGTGAGTGTTCATAAGGTAAGCACAACTACATCATTGCATATATTTAAAAGATATGAAAACATAACATACATGTGTTTATTAAAGTGTTGAGAACACTAAGGAATTGTGAAAGCATATCCATAATGTTATGTAATATTGTGATGAGTATGTGTAATGTAAGAGAAAATTATTGATTGTGCATACTTATGTGATAAAGTGTGGAACCAACATGATTGATTTCTTATGAGTTAAGTGAAATGGTTAAAGCATGTTTGCTTATATATGCTAATGCAATGTGATGAATGGCTTTAATATGATTTGAGAATTGATGCAAGGCCATTATGATGGGCCAAGATGATTCAATGGAAGTTGTCGAGGCATAGTTGCCTAATGTATTGGGAATTGTGAAATGATGAATAAAATGTAATAATGTGTGCTTAATATGTTGATTCAACTTTCAGAGTTCTGTATTTGGCGGCATGCCTTAATACATTGCCTACGGGGCTAGACACTTGGTGTCATTTGATTATATATTGCCTACGGGGCTAGACACTTGGTGTCATTTGATTATACATTGCCTACGGGGCTAGACACTTGGTGTCATTTGATTATATATTGCCTACGGGGCTAGACACATGGTGTCACTATTGACCAAAACAGTAACTCTGAACCTTGAATAACATATTAGGGTGTCTTGGGCCCAGGTCTGTCTTAGTTTTAATGTAATTCATGAATTGTGAATTGGATGAGAAATAAAAAGATTATGAAAAACTATGTTGAGTAAGGTGAGACTTGATATATATTAGTTCATTGGATTGTGCACAAAAATTGGATTGTATGACATGGGCATTGCATCAAAACATTTTGATATTGTAGTTTGTATTACTGAGCTTGTGGCTCAGCGCGATTGTGTTCATCGCGCAGGTGTTAGGGAAGAACCCGAGAGATCCACTAGACCGAGTGAGTCTAGGAATTGAAGAGTTGTATTGGACTTAAAGATCAAAGGAAAAGTTGCCAATCATGTAAAAACTCTTTATGTTTTGTAAAGTATTGGATATAATGTATATGTATATAACTTTGTAAACTTGTACTTGGATATATTTATATATGTAAATATTTTGATAAATTCCGCTGCATATTAAATAAAATGTTTATACTTATTTTGTTTGATTTTACAAGTAAATATCATTATACTATATATATATATATTGTGAATTGTTTATGGAAAAAGGTAGCATTCTTAAGTTCTATGTATGTTCATTTACATGGTGGTGATATGTAGTGAATGTATATGGGATTTAGGGGTGTTACAGCCCCTGTAGCTAGATTAGAAGCTATTAGAATATTACTTGCTTTTGCATGTCACATGAACTTTAAACTCTTTCAGATGGATGTTAAAAGTGCATTTCTAAATGGATTTATAAATGAAGAAGTTTATGTAGAACAACCTCCTGGTTTTGAAAACTACAAGTTTCCAAATCATGTTTTCAAACTTACCAAAGCTTTATATGGATTAAAACAAGCACCAAGGGCATGGTATGATAGACTTAGCGCATATTTACTTGAAAATGGTTTTTCAAAAGGAAAAGTGGACACAACTCTCTTTGTTAAAAGGACAAACATAACATTTTAATTGTACTAATTTATGTGGATGACATAATATTTGGAGCTACGAATGAAACCTTGTGCAAAGAATTTGCTTGTTGTATGACTAGGGAATTTGAAATGAGCATGATGGGTGAACTCAAGTTCTTCCTTGGATTGCAAATCAATAAATGCAAAGATGGAATCTTCATTAACCAATCCAAATATACAAAGGAACTCATCAAGAAATTTGGAATGGATGGCTGCAAGACTAGCATGACTCCTATGAGCACATCCTTGAAATTGGGTAAAGATGAAAATGGTAAAGCAGTAGATGAAAAGAAATATCAAGGTATTATCAGATCACTACTTTACTTAACCTCTTTTAGACATGATATAATGTATGGTGTATGTCTTTGTGCTAAATTTCAAACTTGTCCTAAGGAATCACACTTGAATGCTACTAAGAGAATTTTGAAATATTTAAATGGTACATTGCATTTAGGTCTTTGGTATCCTAGAAACATGTCATTTCATATCTTAGGTTTTTCAGATGTGGATTATGCTAGTAGCATCTTGGATAGAAAAAGCACAACAGGAGCATGTCACTTTCTTGGCAATTGTCTAGTTTCTTGGCATAGTAAGAAACAAGCATCGGTAGCCTTGTCTACAGCGGAAGCCGAATATGTTGCAGCATGTTTTTGTTGCACGCAAGTATTATGGGTGAAAAAACAATTGCTTGACTATGGAAAAGTATTTAATAACATTTCCATTAAATGTGATAACACGAGTGCTATCAACTTGTCTAAAAATCCTATCCAATACTCTAGATTTAAACATATAGACATTAGACATCATTTTTTGAGAGATAATGTACAAAACTAGAATATTGTCTTAGAGTTCATAGATACACATAATCAACTTGCTGATATCTTTACAAAACCTTTGAATGAAGATAGGCTTAACTTCATTAAACTTAATTTAGGTATGATTGATGGAACTTCCATAAATGAATAAAAGATTGCCTATCAATAAAAATCTCTTAAACATCTCAAGTATAAATTTTGATCATTTTGCTTAAAACTGTAAAAATCCATCATTTTTCTTTGCATCTTTCATTTTTGAGCTACTCGCGTTCGTTCCAATGCCTCTAGCGGTCGCAATCTTGCCAAACAGATTCATCTAAATTGACATCTCTGTGAGCGGTCGGGAAACCTTGTGAGCGGTTGAAATAATTTGAACAGTTTCGACCGTTGCAGACATTCTCTGCACTCACGAGTGCACAACATACTCTAATTGTTGCTAGAGTGTCTTTAGCGATAGCATCTAAACAAATTGGTGACCGCACTCTGTACACTCTACTCAAAATTTTGTAACCGTTGGCTGTATGACAGGTCGCGATTTTCCAACCTTCAACAGTCATAAACGGCTACTTTCTTAATTTCTTCTATTTAAGACCATCATACATCAGTTACATGGATCTTTTACCTCTTATAACATACAAACTTCCCTCCAAATCTCCAAATCCTCTCAAGAATCATCTCCTTCTAAAAAATTCTCTGTTTTCCAGTTTTCTTTTGTTCCTTCAACTCTAATGGCCCCCAAAAAGAAAATTACTTCCAGAGGGAAAGGGAAAAGAAAGAAACCTTTAGGAATCATAATAAGTGAATCTATAAATGCTCCTCCATCTCCTCCACAGTCTAAAAGAGGTGAGAAAATTCATAAACCTCACCACCAAACCCCTAAGGAAGATGTGAGATATGCCATGCTGAAAAGGAAGAAATTTGAAGGAACTAAATCTCCATTTGGTGGGATGCTCTCTGCCCTCAACATTAAAGAAGAGATTGAGAGTCTACTTGATGTTCTTGGCTGGAGGAAATTCATTTTTCCTGAAGAGGTAGGCTACTCTAGTTTAAGTAAGGAATTTCTCATGTCCTTTCAGATTGAAAAGAGTGCAAATTCTGCATTAGGGTGGTATGGGGTTAGATTTAAGTTATTTGACCAATACCTAGCCTTAACATTAGAGGACTTTGGAAAAAATTTGGGACTTTCCTGTTGATGGAATAACTTCCTACAATGATTTAGCCTTCTCCAATCAAACACTCTCTACCTTTTGGCAAGAAATTTTTATAGAGACCTCATTTGAAAAAGAGTCAAAAGCTAGACACATCAAATCCCTCACCCACTGGATGCTTCATAGGATAATAACCTACACCATACACCAAAGGGCTGATGGGAATGAAAAGTTAACAAAAAGAGATCTCATTTTCTTATATGCTTTCACCCACAATATCCAAATGAACACAACAAAATTCTTGATTGACACATTGTATCACCATGCTGTCACAAGAACTGGAACTTTCTTCTTATCTTCCCAAATAACTCAAATAGCTAGGCACCTGAACTTGCTAAATGATCTTAACCTAGCTACCTTGAGAAACCCTTTCAATCTTGCCTCTAGTGCCATCACCATTGACTATCTAGAACATGTTGGCTGTGTAAGGAAGATTGAGGGTACATATGTGTACTATTTTGGCAAACGAGAAGTTGTTGACAGACAGAGGAAGAGACCAAGGTACACCATTGAGGAAGAAGGAGACTCCTTAGAAGTTGCTGTTGAACTACCTCCCAAAGCTTCCTCATCTAAACCTACCCAAACCCCTCTCCTACAAAACTCATTTTAAAAGCTATCAAATCACTCTCCAGGAAACTCTCTCAGTTCAAGAAAAGTGTCTTCAAGAGATTCCATCACTTGAACAAAAGAATTGACCTTATATCTCATATGTATCATGATCTCTATGACATGCAAGGCAAAATGAATTTGACTCAATGCAATCTTGAGGATTGGGATATAAATGATCATACAAAAAGTCTCCCTGAAGAAGAAGAATCCATCAGCACTAGCTCTACCAGCAATGTCCCTCTTGATAAGGGAAAAAAGTTCCTATAGAAGAAGAAGAGCTAGATAAGGATGAAGATTCTGATTAGTTTAATTTTTTCTTCTGATTTTGTTTCTGTTTTGATTTTGTTTCTCTTTTGCTTGTTTGTTATCTTTGTACTACTCTCTTTCTAATAACACCATGTTTTACACCTTATGCTCATCATATTTACATATTACCATATTTTTCTTCTATTATGCATTTTGCCTATGACAAAGGGGGAGAAAATATGTACTGTGGAAAAGATATAATCAAAGGGAAAATGTTGAAAATGGAAATGTCATTTTACAAATGTGGCAAATTATATAGGCTCTAACATAAACATGATTCATGCATATGTTTAGGGGGAGCTTTGTAGAAATGTATTAACACTCAACACATGAGAAACCAACTTAATTTACATTCCTTTCAATTTATATCATCATTCCATTTGATTGTCAAAGTCAAAATGAGGGAGATTGTTAGCCAAATGATCTCAATTTTGATCCTTGACAACTCAAATTGAATGACTTATTTAACATGTGTTTAAAGAACCCTGTTGCAGGTTAGGTTATTTCAAATAAGTTGAACAGGGCACATTTAGCGGTTGCACAAACAATGGAGATGACCGCCCAACTGAATTGAAGGATGAAACCATATCACAGTAGGGTTCACGGTCAGAAACTCGACCACCGTCACGACCGCACATCAACATGAGCGACCGTCCGACAAAAATGGATGGCCGCAATAGGAGATACCCAAATCATCCAAATTCCAGTAAGGTTCGCGATGACAAGAATGGTGAAGAATACGGTCTCGCTTACTGATATCGTGACCGCCCTTTAGACTTTGTGACGGCTCTGCTGATTGAAGAGAAAACTGCTCAAACTGAGAGTAGTGTTCATGTCCTAAGGTGCGTCCAGAAGTTTGACGCAAGTCTTTCAACTCGACCGCGAATTGGCACCTAGGGCGACCGCTATATTCATATTTAGGCGGAATTTTATTTTGCCAGTTAAAGAATGCCACGTGTGATGACCGTTATAAACCCACTGAAGCATTCAAAAAGGGTGACTGCACCAACCTTATGCTCGACCGTCCCGACAACCACAACATGGGCAAGATTCCAGTAGCACAGCACTTAAAATTAAACCGTTGAAGCAAATTTAAATGCAGCGACTGTCCCTCATCGAAGGGCGATCGCGTAGGACATTGCAGCGACCGTCCTAGTATCAAGGACGACCGTTAACAACTTCGAACAGTCTACTCAAACATGGTCTAAACTGCCAAGACTTATTTCTCACTATCTATAATGGCTATTTAGACCACATTGGCTATAAATGCATTATTATTCTGTAAAAATAGATAAGAGGATTCAAAAATTTGATAGCCAAGCAACATATTTCCTTTACTTTAATTTACATTTTAATTGTAATGAATGTTAGGTGTAAGCATTAAAAACACCATTGTAAAAGTTTGAGTGTGAGGTTGAAAACACTTAGGTTGTGAGAGTAAGCCTAGAAAAACTCTTGTAAAGGTTATGAGAGTAAGCCTAGAAAAACTCTTTTAAAGGTTGTAAGAGTAAGCTTAGAAAAACTCTTGTAAAGTTTGTGAGAGTAAGCCTAGAAAAGCTCTTGTAAAGGTTGTGAGAGTAAGCCTAGTAAAACTCTTATAAAGGTTTGAGTGTTAGCCATAGTAAAACACTTGTCAAGTTAGGTGTGAACTTGTGAAAACACCAAAGTTGGAAGTGAGCTTGTAAAACTTCAAAGTTAGTGGAATCTTAACAAGTTGTTAAGGAAGTTGATGTAGGATTAGAGAAAATCCGAACCATTATAAATCTTGTGTGTTCTTTCTTCTACTCACTACTCAACCATTTTTCTCTTCTGCATTTCTTGTTTGTTGAGTTTTTAATTTGTCATCATTTCTTCAGAAAACCAATTCACCCCCCTCTTGGTTGCCATCTTGGGACAACAATATAAATAAACTTAAAACACTAATTTAATTGTAGTAGAATGAAGTTTGTAGGAAAGGCTAAATTTAATTGTAGAAGTAAGGAAAGGCTAAATTTTTGAAAATTTGTAGGAGTGATGTGTAATTATGGTTTACTGTTGAAAATGCCATTAAATGTGATACTAAATGATTATTAGTTATCTCATTTGGTTTAGGCATTGAGGGAGGTTGATTTGCTTCATCCAAGTGGTGAAGGGCAAGTTGGAAAGATTGGATTGAAGGTTGTTTTTAGCTTGCTTTGGGTTGTTAGTGAAGGTATGTACAAACTTTGAATATAATGTTTATATTTGCATAACATTTGGACTTAACACATTTTGGTTGGAAAATGTGTTAAGTTACTTGGTTCATTGATTGTGTATGAATAATATGCTATGACATTTGTAATGTCATATATGAGTTAAATGCTTTGTGAAAAGCCATTGATAATGTCTAAATTGTGTAAAATGTGAAATATGCATATTTTGTGAAAATACCCTAAGTAATTGGGTAATGTGTTGTGAATGCAAAAATGAGATATGTGGAATAATGAAATGAATTGATGTTGTTAAAAATGAGAAAAGTGAGAAAAGTGAGAAAAATGAGAAAAATGTGAAAAATGAGAAAAAAAAGTGAAAATAAGGCAATATGCCTAGCTTAAATATGTGACAAAGAGAAAGAGATTAATAATGAGAAAAATGAATAAATTGTGTGACTAGTATGTTATTCAATTTTCAGAGTTCTGGGTTTAGAAGCATGCCTATGATTGCCTACGGGCTAAATACTGGAATGGTGAAAAGACTGGATCGTAAGCCAGGCTAGCTGATAAATATGATGTTTTTGGGGTGAAAAGACTCGGTCGTAAGCCTCAAAAACTGTAGCAGTCTAGCCGGGTTGAGGACCAAGATACTGGGGCCTAAGGGTCTAGCCGGGTTGAGGTCTAAGAGACTAGGGCTGTTACATTATCCATGGATATATTGCCTACGGGGCTAGACACATGGTATCATTATGGACCAAAGCAGTAACTCTGAAATTTGAATAGCATATTAGATCCTTTTTGGGCCCATGTTTGTCTTTATTTTAATGTGAATTATGAATTATGATACAATTGAACAATATAATGTTATGAGTTGTGATTATGAAATATTTGAAAAATATAAGAAAGTGGATTGATGTGACATCTATATGCATTGTGCATTTGGTATTGCATTGAGTTATATTGTTATTATCAAAGTTTGTACCACTAAGCTTCGGCTTAGCGCGATTGTTTTCATCGTACAGGTGACAGGGTAGACCCAGCTGAGCCAAAGAATTCTTCTAGACCAGGTCGGGTCTAGACTTGTAGCTGAGCTTGTTGAGTTGCTATCGAGATCAGAAACACTACCAGCAGCATGTAAATATTTTTATGTTATTGTACATTTTGAGTATTATGCATAATATATTATGTTTTGAATTTTACGTATTGTATATTATAAAGAATGTTTTGGGTCAATGTATTTGAAATGAGAGAGTAAGTGTGTTTTAAATTATATATATATAAATGTTTGAAAAACTTGGTGAAATTGAGAAGTATGGTTGAGATGGTGATTGAAAATTATTTGGGAGTGTTTTCTTTTTGCAAGTTGAGTAATTACTAAATTTTGGAATATCCAAATTACAGACAAAACTCTGGCGAATTTTTTCTAGAGATTTTTATATATATTATTTATTTTGGGTTCTTATAATAAGTAAAAAATATTTATATTCTATTTAATTTTTATATATTTAGAATTTGAAATTTTAAATTGGAAATGTGAAATTTTTTTATTAAACCAGTTTATGACATTTTTGTACCGTATATGCTTATTTTACATATGCTGGAAATATGTATTATACGTATATAGGGTATAAGGGTGTTACATTTGTTTTGGTATCAGAGCCTAGGTTTGAGGTTCTCGACCTAGGTAGGATGATAGAGAGAGAAAATGGGGGATTTTAAAAATAGTTTTTAATTGTAATACATGCATTGGCACTGGCAGTTTCTGATCTCTGATATAGTATTTTCTGCTTTGTTGCAAATATAGGTAGTTATGGCGTCTCGGCCGCATCAGGCTGCTGATTGTAGTGCAGAGAGTATGGCTCTAGATGAGGGTAGAGATGGAGCTAGAGTTGTATCTGCTGGTGAGGCATCTGTTTCTGTGCCTGTGAGACCAGCAGCTGATGCGATTCTGCCTGGCTGGGTATGGCATATTGTAGAGTTGTTGAGGTAGGCTCTAGTTCCGCAGCCTCCACAGCCGTAGTTGCCGGTGAGGCAGTATGATAAACTGAGAAAGTATGGAGTTGAGGACTTTGTTGGTACTACAGACCCTGCTGTAGCAGAGTAGTGGCTAGACCAAGTTCAGAGGGTATTTATTCAGTTACAGGCTAGGCCAGAAGAGAAGTTTGATTATGCCAAATCTCTTCTGCAGAGAGATGCATATGTTTGGTGGAAGACGGTTCCACATGCTCTAGATGATCCACCAGTCCTGACCTATGATGATTTCATGCGGGAATTTGAGCAGAAGTATACTCCGAGGGAGTATAAAGATGCAAAGAAGATGGAGTTCCTGAGTCTGAAACAAGATATCAGGACAATGACTGAGTATGAGATCAAGTTTATTCGATTGAGCCACTATGCTGGTGGGATCATTTCTGACGAGTTTGACAGGTGCAAGAGGTTTGAGGAGGGACTGAGACCCTCTATCATGTCCATCATCACATGCTCTCAGTATCAGGACATTTCCCAATTATTTGCAGCTGCCAGGAGTGTTGAGAGAGCACAGAGTCTTGCAGCAGCTACCAGGTTTGAGGAGATCATAGTTAGGAGACCCCAGAGTGAGGTAGGGTCTTCATTAGTGAAGAAAGGCCGAGGGGGATATTTTAAGAGGTTTAGTAGGAGTCAGGGGCAATTTGGCAGGTCAGTACAGCAGCAGAGACAGATAGAGACCTGCAGTTTCAGTGGCTAGTGCTTCGACTCCAGTGGCTTAGAGGTCTGCTCCACCTACTTGCGGTCATTGTGGTAAAGTACACGGAGGTGTCTGCTGGTGGAAAGGTGCTTTGGGAGTGTGTTTTAGATATGGGTCGTTAGACCATTTTATTAGAGATTGTCCCAAGCCACCAGAGTTTAGACAGATAGATACTGCAGCTTCTTGACCCAATGTCAGAGGGGGTCATGGTGGTAGAAGTTTTAGTAGAGGTGGTCGACCTGGGTTTAGTCAGAGAGGAGGCTTTACATTCAGAGGCAGTAGGCCAGATGAGGCTGGGCCATCTCAATGGGTTTATGTGATGTAACACCCCTATACACTATATACATACACCACATATACTCTCAATATGTAATACATGTATACCGAATACAAGGATGTCACAGTCTATTTGAAACAAACCAATATTTCTATTTAGCAATATGAGAAAACTTAAAACATTTACTTATATTATAGAACATAATAGATAAAATATTTGCTTATTAAGCAGCGAAAAATGTAGCGGCATATACATATATATACATCAAAATCTATAAATACAAAGATATAGAATTATACATGCTTGGCAGTTTGTCTTTGATCTTGAAGTCCAATAATCAACAATTCATAAAGGATCACAAACCTAGACTCAACTCGGTCTAGCAGAACTCTCCAGTTCTACCCTGCCACCTGCGCAATGAACCACAATCGCGCTAAGCCAATGACTTAGTGGTACTAACCATGATGACAATATGTTTTAAATGTTATGCCAATGTCACACTTTCAAGCATTAGAAACAATATTCAAGAATGCGATTTTTCACAACGTTAACTCTCATCATGTTATTCATTTGTTTCATCATTCATAGTTCACATTAAAGCAAAGACAAACATGGGCCCAAAAGAAACTAATATGCCATTCAAATTCCAGAGTTACTATTTTAGTCTAACAATCACATTTATCAATCCCATAGGCGATTCATTATCACAATAAGAAACATCTCATATGTAACATCCCAACTAGGCTTCAAGGACTAGGCCTAACCAAGCTTCAAGGGGAGCATAGCATCGACCCAACCTGGCTTCAAGGACCAAGCCCAACCTAGCTTCAAGGGATTGTTACTTTTAGGCATGCCACCAATAACAAAACTCTGAAAATTGAATAACATACTAGGCACACAATTCTTTCGTTATTTCATTATCATATCCATTCGCATTTTCTCATGATCATCTAGGCAAAATGCCCTAAATATTTCATTATAGCCAACATCAATGGCTTCACATATCATCATTAGGGTATTACATAACCAATTGCACAATACATACATTTTAAATGATCATTATATATTTCACATATGCAAATCATATCATTTATCAAATGTATCAACAATGTAATAGATTACTTAACACATTTACAACCAAATGTGTTAAGTTTCAAAGTCGTATAAATGCATGCAACCATGTAAGGTTTGTACTTACCTCAAGAGCAACTCACACCATTCTAACAACCTCCTCTTCCAAAAATCCTTCAACACTTGGATTCGGGCAACTCAAATCTCTTCAAAACCTAATCCAATTGTAATTATAAACACTCACTTAGTAATACTCATAAGGAAATAAGGATAAGATCTAACTAGGGCAAACTCTACACATGACACACTCAACAACACGGGCGTGTCCCTGATCGTGCCCTAAACCCACATCACAGAAGCTTTGACATGCTCAGTGACATGGGTGTATCATTGGCCGTGTCAATCTTCCCTCAACACAGAAGCTATGACACGCTCAGTGACATGGGCGTGTCACTGGACGTGTCAATCCACCAACATCACAGTAGCTACGACACGCTCAGTGACATGGGTGTGTCACTAGACGTGTCAATACTACTCCAACACAGAAGTTGTGAAACGCTCAGTAACATGGGCATGTCACTGCTCGTGTCACAAGCCCTGAAAATAGAACTATTGACAAGCCCAAAGACTTGGCTGTGCTCATGGGCGTGTCAGGCCAAAAACCCTGATTCCGACACCAACAACACCACATCCAACAAACATCTTACTTAACCCTTTTCCACTCCAAACTATCTTACCCAAAACCATCAATAAACCATAATAAACTTGCATAAACACCAAAACAACTCAATACATACATCAAATGCAAATCACAACCATAATTACAACTCAACCCATACACAATCCATAACACTTGCTATCTTCACCAAACGTAACCCTTCCTTCAAACCAACCCCAAAATCAAAGCTAACAAAACAACACAGCCTCAAACATACAAAAATAAATCAAACACACAATTACACCAATTATTCACTAAGCTCAAAAACACAACTCAAAAGAAAACCAAGGAAACAAGTTGGAAACTTACCAAAGTGATGAAAACCCTTCAAACTCCAACTTGATCTCTTAAAACACCTTCAAATCTTGAATTAGAGAGCAACAAAAATCCCTTTCCTTCTAGCTATGGTGATAGCCAGCCAAAGAAAAGAAAGAAGAAGAAGAAGAAGAAAAAGAAGAAAGTTATCAACAAGTTAAACATTCAACCTCTCTTAACAACTCAAATTCCAATTAATCTCCACCAAGCAATTAATATAATATATTAACTAACCAAAATATCATCTTCCACTTATTAAATTTCCATTTTAAAATAACCAAAATGTCTCATTTAACCATTAAATAAAAGTTGACTTGTATATGTTGTATATATCTCTATATATACAATATATACACACTTCTCTTTCCTCTTAATCCTTTATACATACTTTAAAATCATTTAATCCAATTTCAACAATAAACATTTCCAAAATTTTAGGGTATAGTTTGGGATATTACAATTCTCCCCCTCTATAATTAAATTTCATCCTTGAAATTACCTGATCTCAAGTCTAAAATAACTGGGGATACTGATCTCGCATCACTTGATCACTCTCCCAAGTTGCTTCTTCCTTTGCATGGTTCTCCCAAAGAACTTTCACAAGTGGCACTTTCTTATTTCTCAACTCTTTCACTTCATGTGCCAAAATAGCCACTGGTTCTTCTTCAAAAGTCAGATTCGGACTCACCTCAATAGATTCAACTGACAAAATGTGAGATGGGTCTGATCTGTACCTCCGCAGCATAGAAACATGGAAGACATTGTGAATTCAATCCAATTCAGGCGGAAAAGCTAAACGATAGGCAACTGGTCCAACTCTCTCCAATACCTCATAAGGCCCAATGAAACGAGGACTCAATTTTTCTTTGCAGCCAAATCTTAAAATCTTCTTCCAAGGAGACAATTTCAAAAATACTTTATCTCCAACATTGAACTCTATATCTCTCCTCTTCAAATCTGAATAGGATTTCTGTCGATCCGAAGCTACTTTTAACCGATCCTAAATTATCTTCACTTTATCTTCTGTTTCTTTAATCAAATCGAGACCAATCAACTTACCTTCTCCAACTTCATCCCAACATAGAGGCATCCTGCATCTTCTACCATATAATGCCTCATAAGGTGCCATTCTAATACTGGACTATTGACTGTTGTTATAAGAAAATTCAATCAATGGCAAAAATCTGTCCCAACTTCCAGAGAAATCAATAACACAGCTTCTCAACATATCCTCCAAAATCTGTATCACTCTCTCTGATTGGCCTTCTGTCTGAGGATGAAAAGCAGTGCTAAAATGCAATCAAGAACCCAAAGCATTATGCAAATTCTTCCAAAATCTTGAAGTGAACTGGGGATCTCGATCAGACGCTAAAGAAATTAGGACTCCATGCAACTTCACTATCTCACCGATATACAACTCAACTAACTTCTCCAGAGAATAGTCCATCCGGACTAGAAGAAAATGAGCTACCTTTGTTAACTGATCAACAATCACCCAGATGGCATCATGCTTCTTCTGAGTTAACGGCAAACCAGTCACAAAATCCATCGTTACATGCTCCCATTTCCATTCTGGCACCGGTAAAGGTTGGAGCAACCCTGTTGGAATTTGGTGCTTGGCCTTCACTCTCTGACAAATGAGACATTTGGATACAAACTCCGATATGTCCCTCTTCACACCTGACCTCCAATTATGTTGCTTCAAATTATGATACATCTTGGTATTCCCAGGGTACATAGCAAAAGCCGACTGATGTACTTCCTCTAAAATAATCTTTTGCAATCTTGCATCATCAGGAACACACAGTCTATCTTTGAACCATAAACTACTGTGAGCGGGGATTTTCGCCCCCACTCCCGGTGGAATGGTTCTTGCGACTTCGGTACTGTTTAGGCTCGAGGCCTTAGAGAACACGGACCTAAGTCCTGAGAAAATGGAGTCACCACCCGGACGGGCCAGGAAAAAGAAAGGGGTGGATGACTCGATTCCTAAGGAATCCCCAACCCCCTTTATGGGTTCGGAAAGTTGGGTACGTGTGGGGAAGGTGAGAAATGGCCCAGCACCCCCACAATGCCCGGTTCATTGGAACCGGCCTCCTTTACAGGTCTTAATATTATAAAATTCTTAAATATAACAATATTATCCATACTACACACAATAAAAAGAAAGCATCATTATATTAAAATCAAAGCAATGTCCAAACAAAACAAAACAAATAAATGGACACCCATCCAAGGATGGAAACATGTCCTTACATCACATGCCTAGATAGGAAACCCACCAAAAGGTAGAAACATGCCCTTTACATAGGTTCTAAAATAGAAAACCAAATTAAATTACATGATGTTTAACTAATGAGGTACTCACCAAGTGGAAACATACCTCTTACAACTTTTGGAAATCTAAATTAATTGATAAAAGTAAATAATCATTCATAATAAATAAATCATTCATTAAAAGTATTTAAATATCAATAAAATAAACATCCACCCATGATAAATTAAATAAATCAAGTATTGAAATTAAATAGATTAAAGCATCAAGGTATAAATAAATATGGAATTGAATAAAGCAAATAAAAGTTCAGTTATAGCTACTGTGACTTTTTATGGAATTAAAATAGATTAGGATTTTATGTTTTAAAAGGTTGGTAAGACTCTTTGATTAACCAAATTAAGATTTGAATGATGAAATCATGAAACTAGGGTTTTAAATACCTTAAAATATATTAATTTGTGATTTTTGGTTATTGAATTTTAAGCTACTGTGCAATTTTTGGGTTTTCATGTTTTTATGTTTTTTAATGTTTTAAAAGGATTAGAGTTCATAAAAATTATGGGTTAAGGTTTTAAAAGGATTAGGGTTCATTATTTTAGGTTTAAGAGTTGAATTTTGAATTTTAGGGTTTTAAAATTTAGGTCACGGGTAAAGAAGAATTTTTAGGGTTTTAGAAATCAATTTGATATTTTATGAAGTTTTATGAATTTAAACAAATGGATTGAAGTTTTTATAAGTAAAAAAAGATGTTTTTTAAGGCTTTTTGAATGAAATAGAACCAACTTTAAAATCTTAAAAGAAACAGAATTTGATTTTGGTTTTGTTGAAAAATATGTTCAATTAGTGTTTTAAGGTCTTTAAGAAGAAAAAATAACAATTTTAAATCTTTTTAGAAAATAAGGTCACGTTTTAGTGTTTTAACTTTGGAAAACTAAATTAAAATTCTAAGATTTTAACTTTTAAAAAACACAAAAAAAATCCTAGTTTTAGCTACTGTGTAAAAAAATTAGAATTTAGAATTCCATACCTTCTTTTGTAAGTTGCTCCAAAATTGCTTCTTCTTGGATAAACTAGCTTCAAAGACAAGCCTTTTTTGCCTTTGGAATCCCTTTTTTCCTGATGCTGCTGTCCAGAAAAGATTTAAATTGAATTTCTTCTTTTCCTTCCTTGATTTGGTTTCAAACTTTCCAAACTCCCTTTGAATTTCCTCTCTCTCGGCCCCCCTTTTTTCTATGTCTTTGGTCCTTATTTATAGTGATTTAAGGTTATTTATTCCTAATTAATTAAGGTAAGTAATATTAATAAAAAAAAAGAAATTAAAACCTAATGGGATTAGGTTTCAAAAAAATTGCGTTGAAAAATTTTGCGCTGGCGAAAACTGTGGCAGTGGGCCCGTGGCGGGGGCCAGTAGGCATGCCAGCCCGCAGTGGGCGTGCCAGCCCGCAGGAAATTCCTGCAGGAAGTTATTTAGCCCGCAGGAATTTCCTGCGGGCGAAATAACTCATCCCACAGGAAGTTATTTCGCCCGTAGGCTTGCGGGTGAAATGCTGGGCCTACGGGCATGCCGCCCGCAGGAAATTCCTGCGGGCAAAACGCCCACGGGCCCGCACGACTGCTTTTCCCTGCCAATTTTTTTTCGACTCCGATTTTATTTTTATTTGTTTATTTTCATTTTTATTAATAAAAATTAGATACTAAGATAAAAATTACTTAATTAAAATTATTTTGGACCAATTAGACAAACAAAAATCATTTTGGGCTAAATAAAACATATTAGATCGGATTGGGTCAAAAATTAAGGGTCTACAGTTTGCCCCCTGCTTGAATGATCTGAAACCTTAGTGAAAGAGAGTGAAAAGCAAAAAGACTTAATTTTTTGAGATGGCGACTTGTTTTGGGTACTTGGACCCAATTTGAGTTCTGGACTCACAGAAAAATTCTAGGTTCTGGACCTAAGGCAAATTTGGGTTTCGGACCCGGATTCGAGTTCTGGACTCGAGGATATTTTTAGGTTCGGGACCTAAGAAAAATTTGAGTTCTGGACCTGAATTCGAGTTCTGGACTCAAGGATAATTCTAGGTTCTGAACCAAAAGAAAATTTGGGTTCTGGACCCGGTTCGAGTTCTGGACTCAAGGATGATTCTAGGTTCTGGACCTAAGGAAAACTTGGGTTCTGGACCCAGTTCGAGTTCTGGACTCAAGGATGATTCTAGGTTCTGGACCTAAGGAAAATTTGGGTTCTGGACCCGGTTCGAGTTCTGGACTCAAGGATGATTCTAGGTTCTGGACCTAAGGAAAATTTGGGTTCTGGACCCGGTTCGAGTTCTGGACTCAAGGATGTTTCTAGGTTCTGGACCTAAGGAAAATTTGGGTTCTTGATTTAGGTACTTGGACTTAAGATTGGGTACTTGGACCTGGGATTGGGTAGTTGGGCCTGAAATTGGGTACTTGGACCCTAGCTTGAATTGATTTTGGGTACTTGGACCCGGGATATGGTACTTGGACCTGAGATTGATTTGATTTGGGTACTTGGACCCGAGATTGGGTACTTGGACCCGAGCTTGGGTACTTGGACCTGAGATTGATTTGAATTTGACTAACCTTTTAGTTGGGAAGTTTGATTGCTCTGGCTGTTTTATGCATTGTGATTCTTCACCATCAAAATGGATCTTCACCCTTTGAGATCGGGTCTCCACCCTTAAAAATGGATCTTCATCCTTTGAGATTGGGTCTTCACCCTTGAAAATGGATCTTTATCCTTTGAGATCAGCTTTTCACCCTTGAAAATGGATCTTCATCTTTTGAGATCAGGTCTTTACCCTTGAAACATTGATCTTTATCCCTTGGAGGTCAGGTCTTTACCTTGGCTTCAGCTCTTTTAGCTTGATTGATCTTTCATCTTTTGCATCTTCATTCTTTTGAGGGTTTCAATTGTTCCATTATTTTGTTCTTCCTTTTTGCAAAGATTTAGCTATTTTTAATTGAACCTTATATCCTCTCCTTGCCCCCCAAAGATTTTTTCCATGCAAGCATTGATTGATATTTCTCTTGTCTAGTTCTTCACACAAGCATGCATTTCTTCTCTTTACAAAATTATTGGAGCTTTCTTAAGCAATGGGCTTTCCATGTCCCCCTGATTTGACATCTTCTTTTGATTCTTCACTTCACAGAGTGTTTGCTGTTCACTTTGATAAAGAACACAAGACAAGAAAGTGCGATGTGATATGCTCATATATGCATGATATGCATGAATAATACTTACAGTTGTTCCATTGACTCACAGACTAAGGTGATCAGCATAAGTGTTCTCATTGGTTCCCTTTTGACGCTTGTTCAAGTCTTGCATTAGAATGATCGAAAGCTTTGTATTTATAGCCTTTATCTTTGAGATGTTGAAAACATGAGTAGTGGAGACCCTAAGCAGCAGAGTCAGGGATGTATCCATTTCAAACTATATTTCAGCATGTCGGTTGGTAGTTTCTTCATGACTTTGCCAAATGTGTCCTTTGGAGGTTCAACATACTTCCTTTAACTTGAAGGCTTTGTATGACAAAACATTTTTTGAACTTTTTGAATTTTTTGAATTTTGATTTTGAAATCAAATGTTGGCTTTGCCAAATTAATGTCATTGTACCTCAGGACTTGATTTTCCAAATTAACATATCTATAACATGATAACCCTAGCTACCATACTAAACTCAGGAATTATTTAAGCTAGAATTGTTGCACTTCAGATAGGCACATACACATTACTTGGTCAAAGGTCTCATTTGAGTTTAAATATTGTCTATTTCATATGCATGTTTATTCAAACTATCTCCACTAATAGACTCTACCTACCAAGAGAGATCAACAAGTCTTTGATAGGCTTGAAATGGGGTCTATAAGGGACATGGGTTAAATGAAGGCCATTTTGAGATTGGAGCTGGTGTGACACAATGGACAAACCCTCACACTATAAATTTCTTGTTGGAACTTTAGAAAGTTGGGAATAATCTTTCTAGACTCCAAATTCTTTTTGTCTTCTTATTAATCTGGATCTTGATTAGGACAGTTTTTGCCCTTGCAAAAAGTTTGGTTCCCAAATTCATTTCTTTTCTTCTTCTCCCTTTTCTTTATTTCTCTTACTCTTCCCTTTTCTTTCTCTTTGTTTTCCTTACTCTTCCCTTTCTTTGAGCATTTTATCATTTTGTCCTTCTTTCTCGTAGAACTATCAAGTATAGAGCTTTTAAGCATTGAATGGTCTTTCTCCTTTTTCTCCAATTTTGATTGAATCTTTGGTTGGGTTGGACCAATTCAAGTCAAACCATCCTTATGGAAGCCTTTTGTTGCTTTAGGTAAAAGAGAACTCAGTTGGCTTTCTGAACCGCCTTTTTAGGTTTTATCTTCTTTTTCTATTCTTTTTTTTTTCTCTTTTTTTTTTCTCTTTTTTTTTGTTCTAGCTCAAACAGAGTTGTCTTGTTTGTACCAACTTGGGCTTCCAATAATGGATGAGTGGATTAACATAAATCTTCTTTAACAGGGATAAATCATTTGTTACTCTAATGTTGATGTTGTCTTGATATATTGGAGACTTCAACTATCCTTAAGGTCTTGAGAACATCAACTATCCTTATGGTCTTGAAAAATCAACTATCTTCATGGTCTTGAGAGCTTCAACTATCCTTAAGATCTTGAATAATCATTGCTTTCTTTGATCTTCTTGCCTCTTCATCTTAGTGATCATAAGACTTGTCAAAAGTATCATAATAGCTCTTGGTAGGTTATTGAGGTTTGTATGCCAATGAAAAGAAAGCTAAAATTTTATGAAGGCTCAAAGGGACAACTAGGGATTGATGTTTAATAGGGTGGATACTAGTTGTTGGCTTATCAAACAATGCCTAGATCATTTCTCCCTTAAATAAGTATAGTTCAATTTCGCCTCGAAAGCTTGTCAAAGCATGTTCTAGGACTGACTAAGACCTAGACTAAGATAATTATGCAGGAGCCCTCTCTAAGTAAGCATACACAACTCAATGCTATAGAGTAATTCCCTCATCTAGTAAAGTCATTCGAGTCATGATGCCTATACACATTAATTTATAAACATCAAGCTAAATTCCTCATTGGTTGAGCATCAAAATGAACAAAGACCAACAAATTTTTTGATAAAAGTAATTTATTCAAGCAACTTTAAATTTGAAAAAAAAAACAAGATTGTTCCAATTTATTATTAAAGAGAGTAAAATTAAGAAGCAATATTCAAGCTAAGGAAAGTTTGTTGCATTTAAGCTTCTTTTTCTTTCATATCTTCAATATCCCCATTTTGAAAGGATGATAAAATAAAATCTTCTTCCAATCCTTTTCCCAACATGAAGGTTGCCGGTGGAGGTACTCTATTGAACCTTGGTAATGGATTGTCTTTGGTGTTGGGCTTATCCGGCTCGGGTAGTTTGCCACTATCGATTAGGTCTTGAATCTCATGCCTTAAACGAGCATATTTATCTGTTTCATATCCTCGCATTTGATGAAATTGATAGAAGGCCTCGGCATTGAAGTTTGGTGGCAGTGGATTATGTAGAGGTCGAGGAGCTAACATTTGTAACAACCCTTTCTTTTGCAGCTTGCTAAAAACCCAAGATAAAGGTTTCCCCAATTCTGAGAATTGTCTTTTATTCCCTTGACCGGTTACATTAACATCAACTTCTTTTTGTGTGCTTCGATTGTTAGGCTGGTTGTTCCCTTCTCATTCCTTCTTATTGAAAAGCGATTCTTCTCCCTTTCCCATTCTTCAATTTGTAGACCAGCTTGGAGAAGATCTTTGAAGTCCCTTATAAGGGTGTGAGACATCCTTTCGCGGAGATTGGGCAGGACACCTCTCACGATCATCCTTATTTGATCAGATTCATCGGGCCTTTTCTTGAGCAAAGCAGCCTTGTTTCTCCATCTCTTGACATAATCTACAAAATTCTCATTCGGTCTTTGCCTAATGGACTCCACTTCCATCAAGATAACTTCCAACTCAACATTATATCCATATTGTTGGATGAAGGCTTTGTAAAGTAGATCCCAACTCTTTTGTGTTCCATCATCTAACGTATTGAACCAATTTTGGACAGCAGGATCCAATGAGAGCATAAAGTACCTTAGAGTTTGAGCCTTAGTAGCTCGGGCAGACTGCATGGTAGTGATATATTGCTTCACATGGAGATGAGGATTTCCAGTGCCATTATACTTTACAAAAGATGGCATCTTGAACTTGTATGGGACCTCTACATCTAGCTCAAATAATTTGTCGATCTCAGACTTCTCTTTGGTTTTCAGATTCTTCTCAAATTTCTTTTCTAAATCAGCAATCATCTTTTCAACATCGAATGTCTCGGTCTTTTCAATAGTTACCTTCTCAACAACCTTCGGTTCCTTTTTGTCTTGAAGATCTTGGTAATATTGAGCCCAATCATCATCATCAATGATCACCTTATCATCATCAAAAGCTACTTCACTAACTTTGGTCTTCCCTTTGTCCTTTGGTTTCTTAGTGCTAGCAGATGCCTCGGCATGGTTTTCTAAGATTGCAGTCAATTGGTTCTTCATGGTCTCAGCTAGGGCCTCTTTTATTTCTTCCATCTTGGCATTGAGGGCTTCATCCACCATTCTTTGAATTTGTTCGGGCTCCATTGTTCTTGGTGAGCAAGTGATTGAGTCGTTGCTAGATATCTCGTCTCCGACGTAGGTCAGATTGTAAGCTTTTGAACTATCGTAATCCAGGGCTGTGAGCCAAAGAGGATTGATGATATGAGATGCAAATGTATGCATGTATGCATGTATGCACAAACAATAGACAAACAAGGACAAATTAGGATGTTCCTTCCAACCTTATAACATCCACACACGAATGGCGAGTCTCTTTTCCTAGGTATATGGTTAACAAAATACCAACATGGGGTACCTTGCTTTCGAATAATTCCCTCGGACGTTTCAACCAATAGTTATATTTTCAAAAATGGAAATCAATCCATGATAATTCCCATTAATTGGGTTTTAATCCATTCAACTAATTAAAGTAGCTTTTATGCTATGTTGGATTAAAACAAAATTAAGAGGTTTATTATAAATAGATTTCTCACTTGGATTTGGCTTGGCCTTGTCCCTCATTTTTCTTTGGGACATGGCCAAGCTTGCTGGCGGTGTCCTTCACTGGCTTCTTCTTTGTTTCTTTCTTTTCTTTGTTCTTTTGGTGAGACACGGCCAGTGGCTTGGCCGTGTCTCATAACCGTGTTCACTTCTGGACTTGATTTCTTGAGGGACACGGCCAAGACATGTGGAGCTTGGCCGTGTCACTTATTTTTTTTCAATTTCTTCACTTTTGATGAGAGACACGGCCAAGACATGTTTAGCTTGGCCGTGTCACTTAATTTTCTTCAACTTCTTCACTTTTGATGAGAGACACGGCAAAGACATGTCTAGCTTGGCCGTTCACATAATTTTCTTCAATTTCTTCACTTTTGATGAGAGACACGGCCAAGACATGTCTAGCTTCGCCGTGTCACATAATTTTCTTTGGTTTCTTCTTCTTTTGATGAGGGACACGGCCAAGACAATGAGACATGGCCAAGCTTCAAGTGACATGGCCATGTCTGTGAGTGTGTCAAGCACTGCCTCTATTTTAGGATGAAACATGGCCAAGACATTGAGACATGGCCAAGCTTCAAGTGACATGGCCATGTCGATCAGACACACTCATAGACATGGCCATGTCTGTGAGTTTGTCAAGCACTTCCTCTATTTTATTTCTTTCTTGGTTTCTTTTCCTTGGGTGAGACACGGCTAGTGGCTTGGCCGTGTCTCTTGGGTGTGTCAGCTACTGTCTTGGAATTCTTTTGAGGGACATGGCCAAGCTTGCTTTGGCTTGGCCATGTCTTGCTTGATTCATGCTATTTCTTCATTTTTCTTGATTGTTTTGATCATCCAAGGGAGTTTTTGCACTTAAACCTAAAACAAACAATTTAAACAAACTTAAAACAAGAATCAATCAAAACATTAACTAAAACACACATAAAATCATACTAAAAACAAGTACAAAAATGATCTAAATAACTACCCCACACTTATCTCCTTGCTTGTCCCCAAGCAAGGCTAAAATCAAACACACTAATAAGATAAATTTTGTTAAGTTCAAGAGTTATAAATATGTATCAAGACTTCCTTATCCCTAAATCCGCAATCAATATCGAATCAAACAAAATTGACGCCCATGCAATTAAATGGTTTTCCATGCATACCCTATGTTATCGCTCCCTCACCAACTCTTACAAGTGTTTGATCATGGTGGTGTTTACACTCATAACAATCAATGAAAGATTATTACCATAGGCTTGCTTATCAATCAAATTTCCACCACAAAATAACAATCAAGCATCAATCAAAAGGTCTTTATTGGGTTGTAATGGGGCTAAGGTAAAGGCATGGCATTTAGGAAATGTGAGCTTAATCATTAAGTTCAAGAGCACTTTAAGAATGAAGTACCCGATCATATATATAACCCAACAATCCCAAAACACCTTCCTCTCATCTACCCTTTGACATTAAAGAGCTTTTCAAGGGAACTCACTTATTAAATCTTGCAATGATACATTCCAACCCTTTCAACAAGAACAACAATTATTCTTATTATTATATATATATATATATTTCTTTTTTTTCTTTTTCTTTTTTTTATTTTTTTATTTTTTTATTTTTTATTTTGCTTTGCAATCTTAAACCTACTAAATTTAACCCCACACTTAATTCAACACAACACTCGGTTATAAACGCTCTTAAAATTCTCTTGACCTAATGAAAGGGTAAGAGTTAAACAACAAGGTTCAAGCTAATGGTGTTGTGAAAAAGAAAGAAAAGGAAAATGAAATAGGCTCAAAATTGGCTAACTAAGGTTAAAAATATGGTTGGTCTTTTTACGCCAAAGTGGGTTCACCTAATTGCCTTAATCATCTTGATGCCTAATTGAAAATTTTTATGTAGTCTTAAAAAGCATTTCAAAGCAAGTTCTAGTAATTCATCAATCACAGATGTTCACCCACAACAAGAATGATAAGTTGATGGCTCAATTCCTCACTAGGTTAATGGCAATGCAAGGAAAAAAAAGCAATAAAATTGACAATAAGCACCAATTCTACTCAATTCTCCAATTCATGCTTCAAAAATTCAAAGTTCATCAATCAACAATTTTATAACAATTGAACTTTCCAAAATTCATTTATTCAAAGAAAAATATTAAAAACATTAACTAAAACTTAAATAAAAACAAATTAAAGGTAAAAACACAAAATGCAACTAAAAGTAAAAACATAAAACACCAAATGCACCCCACACTTAAATATTCACATTGTCCTCAATGTGAGCATGCATACTACAGAGAGAGTTTAGATGACACCTGATTTCCATCGTTCCCATATACGATGTGTGGGGCTCCTTCCAACCATAATGCAATTGGAGCCCATGACTGAGAGAATGAACACCATGCAACTTTGAAAAGTGCCTAATGTATTGAAAAGCCTAGGTAGCATTCTTAGGGGAGCAATTGTCTAAAAAGAACATGTGAGGGTTGTCTTAGCTTGATTTTTTAATGCTATAGGGACGTAGTAAGAACCTTTTTCAGTTTGCAACATGATTTTATATGGTTTTTGCTCTTTCTCACCACCAAGAGTGGGAGAGATGATAATTTGTTGCATACTGTATTCCCCAACCAAAATATCTTTCAAAATTCCTGGGGTCTGTTTAAGATCAACCAAGTTTGGTTGAAAGTGTTCTACATTCTCTTTAGCAATTTGAAGTTCTCCCTCAACAATCTCATTATTCACTAGTAAATTGCTCTCATCAATTTCTAATTTGGAAGAATTAGGCTCTACTTTTATGGTCATGGCCACCTCAAGCTTATCTACACTATCTTCACTATAGGTCATGTCATGGAGTTTAGAAAGTTGCATACCTTGTTTCTCTGCATTCAGCTTACTTGGTAATGGGATTGGTGGCATACAAGGATTTGGAGGTTCATGCAATTTTGTCGAAGTCGATGCTTTCAAATTCTCCACCTCCTTTGCTTGAATTAACTCCTCTATGTTTGATTGCATTTCCTCGCCATCTTCTTCTTTGCTAGTTCATGCATCAAAGGAATCACAAAAATCGTTATATATCACCTGTTCATTCTTAAAATTCGTGATTACCTCTATTTGCTCCAATTGGCTAGGAAATTCCTCATCTTGGTGTGCTTGGAGTTGATGTGCCAGTTGCCCAAGTTGTATTTCCACCCTCTTCAATGATTCCTCCAAAGAATCAAACCTCTCATTGATTTCTTCTTAATTTTCAATGCTAATTTGAAGGTAAGCATTCAAATCATCTTCCACTGTGAATTTCTCAAATTGATCTTGGTTATGTGTGCTAATTTGAATGAAGGCATTCAAACTATCTTCCAAAGTGGGTTCCTTAAGTTTACTTTGATTTTGCGCGCTAACTTGAATGAAGGCATTCAAACTATCTTCTAATGTGGGTGGCTTAAGGTACTCTTGATTTGAATATTGTTCTTGAAAGTAAGAACTTCTTTGGTAAGGTCGAAAAAAATTTGGAGGTGGAATGTGCTGCTGATTTTCCCAAGAAAAATTTGGGTGGCTTCCCCATCTTGAATTATAAGGTATGGGGCATGGGTCATTTCCACCCATTTGCTGGAAACTTTCATAGGCATATTCTTCCTCTTGCCTCTCTTGATATTGTCCATAACCAAATGAACACATGTTTGCGCTATGTCCTGCAATGCCACATGCTGAACATACTTCACGAGTAGGCATATGTGTTCTTCCTCTAGCATTTAGCATCTTAAGTTGGTTCGTTAATTCTGCTAATTACCATGCCATGTCAGAGTCTGGGTTATCTTCATAAACCCCTGAGTACCTTGAAAATTGCATATTTACAGAAGGCACTTAGCAACTTAAAGAAAACAAACAAATAATTAAATTGAAAGAAAAACAAAACAAACAAACAAGTCAAAGAAAATAAACAAACAATGAAAAGAAAAATCAAACTATTACTACTGCGACAGCCTTCCCCGGCAACGGCACCAGAAACTTGTTGCTCTCGGATTAAGTACTACTACCAAGAGTCACTCGCAACTATACGAGGTAGCTGTAGCAAAGGTGATCGCCCTAAGGTCGTTTCCCCAAGAAGGTGTGGTTCGTAATAGCTTGATTAAAGCAATTAAATTAAAAGCGAGAGTTTGTTGTTTGGAATGCTAAAGAACAATTTAAACCTAAAATTAACGTACGTAGGGTTTGATGTGTGTGGTGGGTTCACAAGATCAATTCAGTTCTTGGGAAAGTGCCTAGGGTTATAGGTCCATTCAATCAAAGCTCAATTCTCAATTATCCATTAACATAGCCTTGTAATTAATTTTTTCCTTAAGGTTAATTAGTCAATTACCAATTCATTAGTTCTCACATTCATGAAATAGCAATAACCAATTATTTTACATTTGCAAATTAATGAAACCCTAGAACTTATATTTCTAATTCATTCATAGGGTAATCGATTGCATAATTCCGATATCAAATTTCACCTCTCGGTCCTTCATTCAATATCTAGAGATCAATAGGTACTAATCTATTAACCTAGCATACAATCCAATGCAATCAACCAACAATAAGGTACATCAATGGAAATATCAAATCAAAGCATTCAATCAAATATACTACAAACCCTAAGCATGGGTTTTTAGCTCAACATCATCAATTTAAAACATTCGTTCAACTCAATATAAATGAAATACAAATTGTCCAATTGTAATATCAATTCTCTTAATATAACAAAAACAATATTGAAATGAATTAAAAGAGAGAATAGAAAAACCCCTTGTGAAGATGCCAAGAGTAGGATTACTAGTCTTCCTCCTAGCTCCACTTTGATGTTTGATAAGAACTCAAGCCCTCTTCAATGGTTGATTTCCCTTTTGCAATATAGGATGGAGCTTTCACAAGTCACCAATCCTTCAATTGATTATGCCTTTGAGAGATGGATTGGAGCTTTCTCAAGTCACCAAACCTTTCAATGAAGCTTCTTCAACCTTCAAGATCTTGTAACCCACTTGATCCCAAAGAACCTCAAAGATCTTAACAATGGAAGATGGAGGATGAAGATGAAGGGACAAGGAGAGTGTCACTCTCTCCTCATCCCCAAAATATTTGCTCGACCCTTCTCTTTTTTTTTTTTCCTTTTCAATATCCTAGCCGTCGTCCACTTTTTCTCTGTCGCGTGAAAGAACTTAAATAGATATTAAGAGTGACACGGCCAAGCTTGATTTGGCTTGGCCGTGTCTCTCATTTTTCTTTGGGACATGGCCAAGCTTGCTGGCGGTGTCCTTCACTGGCTTCTTCTTTGTTTCTTTCTTTTCTTTGTTCTTTTGGTGAGACACGGCCAGTGGCTTGGCCGTGTCTCATAACCGTGTTCACTTCTGGACTTGATTTCTTGAGGGACACGGCCAAGACATTTGGAGCTTGGCCGTGCCACTTGTTTTTCTTCAATTTCTTCACTTTTGATGAGAGACACGGCCAAGACATGTTTAGCTTGGCCGTGTCACTTAATTTTCTTCAATTTCTTCACTTTTGATGAGAGACACGGCCAAGACATGTCTAGCTTGGCCGTGTCACATAATTTTCTTCAATTTCTTCACTTTTGATGAGAGACACAGCCAAGACATGTCTAGTTTGGCCGTGTCACATAATTTTCTTTGGTTTCTTCTTCTTTTGATGAGGGAAACGGCCAAGACAATGAGACATGGCCAAGCTTCAAGTGACATGGCCATGTCGATCAGACACACTCACAGACATGGCCATGTCTGTGAGTGTGTCAAGCACTGCCTCTATTTTAGGATGAAACACGGCCAAGACCTCTATTTTAGGATGAAACACAGCCAAGACATTGAGACATGTCCAAGCTTCAAGTGACATGGCCATGTCGATCTGACACACTCACAGACATGGCCATGTTTGTGAGTGTGTCAAGCACTGCCTCTATTTTATTTCTTTCTTGGTTTCTTTTCCTTGGGTGAGACACGGCCAGTGGCTTGGCCATGTCTCTTGAGTGTGTCAGCTACTGTCTTGGAATTCTTTTGAGGGACATGGCCAAGCCTGCTTTGGCTTGGCCATGTCTTGTTTGATTCATGCTCTTTCTTCATTTTTCTTGATTGTTTTGATCATCCAAGGGAGTTTTTGCACTTAAACCTAAAACAAACAATTTAAACAAACTTAAAACAAAAATCAATCAAAACATTAACTAAAACACACATAAAATCATACTAAAAACAAGTACAAAAATGATCTAAACATTGACTTGTATATGTTGTATATATCTCTATATACACAACATATACACACTTCTCTTTCCTTTTAATCCTTTATACACACTTTAAAATCATTTAATCCAATTTCAACAATAAACATTTCCAAAATTTTAGGGTATAGTTTGGGATATTGCATGTCATGCAGTAGCAGCCGGATGCTTCAGCCGTCATTGCAGGTATATTTTCTTTATTTGATATTTCAGTCCTTGCTCTATTAGATCCTGGATATACACATTCATAAATAAGTGCATCTATCTTGCCTATGACTGAATTGCATTCTGAGTCCCTAGGATTTGATGTCTTGGTGACAAATCCTTTAGGGCATAATGTTATGGTGAGCAGGGTGCACCGAGATAGTCCAGTTGTTGATCAGGACGAGGAGTTTCTTGGTGACCCGATTGAGATGCCTTTCAGGGAATATGATCTGATTTTGGGCATGGATTGGTTATCCAAGCGTGGAGCTATGGTAGGCTGTCAGAAGAAATGTGTTACTTTGAGAACACATGATGGTAGCGATGTGATGGTATTTGGTGAGCAAAGGTATCTTTCATCTATGTTTGTTTCAGCTGTTTTAGCTGGGAGGATTATTCAGAAGGGATGTGAGGCTTATCTTGCTCATGTTGTAGATACTAGAGTAGTGGGATCCTTGCTTGAAAGTATACCCACAATTGTCGAGTTTTCAAATGTTTTCCCTGATGAGTTGCCAGGGGTACCTCCTGAGAGAGAAGTGGAGTTTGGTATCAATTTGTTGCCTGGTACCACTCCTATCTCTATTATCCCTTATCATATGGCACCTGCTGAGTTGAGAGAGTTGAAGGTGCAGTTGCAGGAGTTATTGGATAAAGGGTTTATCCGCCCTAGTGTGTCCTCGTGGGGAGCGCCTGTGTTGTTTGTGAAGAAGAAGGATGGCACCATGAGATTGTGTATTGATTATAGGCAGTTGAATAAGATGACCATCAAGAACAAGTATCCTTTGCCCCGAATAGATGATCTCTTTGATTAGTTGAAGGGAGTACCAGTATTCTCTAAGATTGATCTGAGATTAGGGTACCATCAGTTGAGAGTCAGAGATGTGGATGTACCCAAGACAACTTTTCGCACGAGGTATGGGCGTTATGAGTTTCTGGTGATGCCCTTTGGATTGACGAATGCACCAGCAGCTTTTATGGATTTGATGAACAGGGTATTCGGACCATTTTTGGATTAGATTGTGGTAGTCTTCATTGATGACATCTTGGTGTATTCGCATAATGAGGAGGATCATGATAGGCATTTGCTGATCATATTACAGACTCTGAGGGAGAAGCAATTGTATGCTAAGTTGTCTAAGTGTGAGTTCTGGCTCGATCAAGTAGCTTTTCTTGGTCATGTGGTTTCAGCAGAGGGTATTAGAGTTGATCCGAGTAAAGTTGAGGCTATCTTGAATTGGAGTCCACCGAAGACTATGATAGAGGTTAGAAGTTTTCTGGGATTGGAAGGCTTTTATCATCGATTTGTGAAGGGTTTTTCTATAATAGCTACACCACTCACCAGATTACTTCAGAAAGGAGTTAAATTTGTGTGGACAGTTCGGTGTGAAGCGAGTTTTGAGCAGCTGAGGGAGATGTTGACTCAGGCTCCTGTCCTTACCCTATCTGTAGAAGGTAAATCATATGTGATATACAGTGATGCTTCACACAATGGTTTAGGTTGTGTTCTAATGCAAGAGGGTAGAGTCATTGCTTATGCCTCTCGACAGTTGAAACCGCATGAGCTGAATTATCCGATACATGATTTGGAATTAGCTGCAATAGTTTTTTCCTTGAAGATTTGGCGGCATTACTTGTATGGGGAAAAGTGTTTCATTTATATGGATCACAAGAGTTTGAAATACTTGGGTGTTCAGAGAGAGATGAATCTTCGGCAGAGATGGTGGTTAGAGTTGATTAAAGACTACGATTGTTTGATTGATTATCATCCTGGTAAGGCAAATGTTGTTGCTGATGCCTTGAGTCAAAAATCTTTGGCAGGTTTGACTGCTTATTCGCTCTCGTTGCTTGTTAAGTTGAGAGCGTTGCATGCTAGATTTGAATCTTTTGATGATGGTGCTCTGATGGCTCAGTTGCAGTTAAGGCCAGTCTTGTTGGATCATATTAGGGAAGCTCAGTTGGCAGATGAGAGAATTCAGAAAATTGTGTGGGTTTGTCAGAAGGGGGAGAGTCAAGACTTTTATGTGAGGGATGATGGCAATCTATGGTACAGAGATAGATTGTGTATTCCTGATGATGCAGAATTGAAAAGAATGATATTAGAGGAAGCACATCAGTCACCTTTTGCTATGCACCCTGAGAGTACCAAGATGTATCAGGACTTGAAGTGACATTATTGGTGGTCAGGTATGAAGAAGGACATAGCAGAGTTTGTATCCAGATGTCTCACTTGCCAGAAAGTGAAGGCTGAGCACCAAGTTCCTTCAGGGTTGCTCCAACCTTTATCAGTGCCAGAGTGGAAATGGGAGTGAGTGACAATGGATTTTATGACTGGACTTCCTTTGACCCAGAAGATGAATGATGCAATCTGGGTGATAGTTGATCGGATGACGAAGACAACTCATTTTCTTCCAGTTCGGATGGATTATTCTCTTGAGAGGTTAGCTGAGCTGTATATCAATGAGATAGTCAGATTGCATGGAGTCCCAATTTCTTTGGTGTCGGATCGAGATCCCCAGTTTACTTTGAGGTTTTGGAAGAGTTTGCATGATGCTTTGGGTTCTCGATTGCATTTTAGTACTGCTTTCCATCCTCAGATTGATGGACAATCAGAGAGTGTGATACAGATTCTGGAGGATATGTTGAGGAGCTGTATCATTGATTTTACCATGAATTGGGACAGATTTTTGCCATTAATTGAGTTTGCTTATAACAACATTCATCAGTCGAGATTGGAATGACTCCTTTTGAGGCTTTATATGGTAGGAGATGCAGGACACCTTTGTGTTGGGATGAAGTTGGAGAAGGTAAACTGGTTGGTCCCGATTTGATTAAGGAAATAGAGGAGAAAGTGAAGGTGATTCGTGGTCATTTGAAAGCAGCTTCAGACCGATAGAAATCCTATTCATATTTAAAGAGAAGAGACATAGAGTTCAGTGTGGGAGATAAAGTGTTTTTGAAGGTGTCTCCATGGAAGAAGATTTTGAGATTTGGCCGCAAAGAAAAGTTGAGTCCTCGTTTCATAGGATCATATGAGGTGTTGGAGAGAGTAGGTCCAGTGGCTTATAGACTAGCTGTGCCACCTGAATTGGATTGAATACATAATGTTTTCCATGTCTTGATGCTTCGGAGATACATGTCTGACCCATCTCATATCTTATCAGTGGAGTCCATTGAGGTGAGTCCAGATCTGACTTATGAGGAAGAACCAGTGGGGATTTTAGCACGAGAGGTTAAAGAATTGAGAAATAAAAGGGTGCCACTTGTGAAAGTCCTTTGAAGGAATCATGCCACTGAGGAGGCAACTTTGTTCCACATTTTTTCAGTTTCCACATTTGTTCCAGACTTGAGGACAAGTAATTTCGAGGACGAAATTTGTTTTAGGGGGGAGAGAATTGTAAAATCCTAAAATTTTGAAAATTTCTAATTTTTGGAAAATTGGATAAAATAAATTATAATTTAAAAGGATAAATTAAATTAATGGTTTTAAATGAAAAATAAAGGGATTTTAAATGAAAAAGTGGAATATATATGTGATATATATGCAAAATATAATAACATATATAAAAGTCAACACTTTTTAAAAGAAAACAGTATTTTGGTAATTAAATCTTATAAATTCAAAATTAATAAAATAATCCAAAAATAAATTATTTTTGAATGGAAGAGGGAAATTAAGACTTATAATTTATTAAAAAAAATAATTAAATAATTAAATATTAAATTATTTTAATATATATATATATGTGTGTGTGTGGTTTAAAAAAAAGATGAAAGGAAAAGAAATATTAAAAGTCTTCTTCTTCTTCTTCTTCTTCTTCTCTTTCCTTTGGCTGAAAATTCCATGGGAGCTAGACCAAGGATTTTACTTCTTCCATTCTCCATAAATTGAAGGAATTAACAAGTTTCAAGTGGATTTTTGGTGATCTCCACCAAAATTAGTAAGTTTCCATCTCTTTTCTTTGAATTCCATCGAAGATGGTATTATGTGAAAATTTGGATTTTGATGTAATATGCTATAATTGTTGGAATTGGTGTGTATGATGTTATTTTGGGTAGTTAACAATGATTCTAAGGTTAGATTGAAGAGATGATGGAGTTTGGTTAAAGAATTGTGAAGAGAGAGAATTTAGGGTTATGGATTTTTGGGGTTTTTGAAAACATGAACTTTAATTGTACATATTGGTTCTAAATGAGTTGTTTTGATTTAGAAACAAGTATTTTAGAGTCAAATATTGGATCTGGAGGTGTTGGGTTGGAGTTTGAGAAGGAAAGTGGAGATTTAGGGTTTTGGAAAAGTGATTTTCCAAAGTGGTCGAATTATGTGATTTTATTTGTTTAAGCATGTTGTTTAGTGTTAAAAGTGATGAATATAAGCTTGGAATGAGTAATGGATTGTGTTGGAATGGAAAACCTTCAATGGGGGAAGATTATGCCATTTTTGAGATTTTGTGTATAAGAGTGCATTTTTATAATGTAAATGATTTAAATGTATTAAAATATATTTTTAATAATATAAATAAACTTAAAACACTAATTTAATTATAGTAGAATGGAATTCCAATGTTGAAGTAAGGAAAGGCTAAATTTTTACAAATTTATAGGAGTGATGCGCAATTATGGTTTAATGTTGGAAATGCCATTAAATGTGATACTAAATGATTATTTGTTATCACATTTGGTTTAGGAATTGAGGGAAGTTGATTTGCTTCATCCAAGTGGTGAAGGGTAAGTTGGAAAGATTGGATTGAAGGTTGTTTTTAGCTTGCTTTGGGTTGTTAGTGAAGGTATGTACAAACTTTGAATATAATGTTTATATTTGCATAACATTTGGACTTAACACATTTTGGTTGGAAAATGTGTTAAGTTACTTGGTTCATTGATTGTGTATGAATAATATGCCATGACATTTGTAATGTCATAAATGTGTTAAATGCTTTGTGAAAAGCCATTGATAATGGCTAAATTGTGTAAAATGTGAAATATGCATATTTTGTGAAAATACCCAAAGTAATTGGGTAATGTGTTGTGAATGCAAAAATGAGATATGTGGAATAATGAAATGAATTGATGTTGTTAAAAATGAGAAAAGTGAGAAAAGTGAGAAAAATGAGAAAAATGTGAAAAATGAGAAAAATGAGAAAAAAAAAGGTGAAAATAAGGCAATGTGCCTAGCTTAAATATGTGACAAAGAGAAAGAGATTAATAACGAGAAAAATGAATAAATTGTGTGACTAGTATGTTATTCAATTTTCAGAGTTCTGGGTTTAGAAGCATGCCTATGATTGCCTACGGGCTAAATACTAGAATGGTGAAAAGACTGGGTCGTAAGCTAGGCTAGCTGATAAATATGATGTTTTTTGGGTGAAAAGACTGGGTCGTAACCCTCAAAAACTGTAGTAGTCTAGCTGGGTTGAGGACCAAGATACTGGGGCCTAAGGATCTAGCCGGGTTGAGGTCCAAGAGACTGGGGCTGTTACATTATCCATGGATATATTGCCTACGGGGCTAGACACATGGTGTCATTATGGACCAATGCAGTAACTCTGAAATTTGAATAGCAAATTAGATCCTTTTTGGGCCCAAGTTTGTCTTTGTTTTATTGTGAATTGTGAATTATGAATTATGATACAATTGAGCAATATAATGTTATGAGTTGTGATTACGAAATATTTGAAAAATATAAGAAAGTGGATTGATGTGACATCTATATGCATTGTGCATTTGGTATTGCATTGAGTTATATTGTTATTATCAAAGTTTGTACCACTAGGCTTTGGCTTAGCGCCATTGTTTCCATCGTACAGGTGACAAGGTAGTTATATTCCACTAGGCTTCGGCTTAGCGTGATTGTAGGAGTGTTGTTAAATTAAGGTTTGATGTTGAGGATGCCTTAGAATGTAATATTAAATGATTATATATGATCACATTTGATATAGGCATTGAGAGGAAGTAATTTGGCCAATCCAAGTGTTGAAGGCCAACTTGGAAGAGAAAGTTGGCGGGAGTTTTAAGATTATTTTGGTTGCTATTTAAGGTATGTACAAATGTTGAATATATTGTTTATATTTGCATAACATTTGGGCTTAACACATTTTGGTTGGAAAATGTGTTAAGCTACTTGGTACATTGATTGTGTATGAATAATGTGCTATGACATTTGTAACATCATATATGTGTTAAATGCATTGTGAAAAGCCATTGATAATGGATAAGTTGTGTAAAATGTGAAATATGTATATTATGTGGAAATACACAAAGTAATTGGGTAATGTGTTGTGAATGCAAAAATGAGATATGTGGTAAAATAAAATTGTAACACCCCTATATCCTGTATACGTACCAAGCATGCTTAAACGATCGTAATATACGTATACTGAATATATAAAATGTCACAGTTTAAAAAGACACAACAAATATCTTTGTAAATAAGTGAAACCAATCTCAAACAAATAAAAGAAATCCAAAAGACACCATATATAAAATGTTTAATAATTCACAGCGGAAGTTATTACAAATATGTTATAAATCAAAGTTTACAAAACATAGAATATATACATGATTGGCAGCTCTTCTCTGATATTTAAGTCCCAAAAGAGAAATCCTCAATGTCTAGTCTCACTTGGTCTCGAAGAGCTCTCAGGTTCAACTCTGTCACCTGCGCGATCAAACACTATCGCGCTAAGCCAACGGCTTAGTAGTACAAAGTATGCTAGCATTATGCTTTAATGCAATGTAATGTCACACATTTTATTAATAAATCCACATCATAGATGGAAGGCTAACAACATACCTATATATTTCATAAAGTACACATATATAAACATATCACATTTCAACATCCTTCCATATAACTCATTAGTCAATCATTTTACCATTCATAAATCACATTAAACAAAGACAAGCATGGGCCCAAAACACACTAATATACTATTCAATTTTCAGAGTAGATGTTTTGGTTCAATCATCACATTTATTATTATCATAAACCCAACTAGGCTTCAAGGATTAGGTTCAACCAAGCTTCAAGGGGAACAAAGCATGCTAAGTCTCAACCCAACTTGGCTTCAAGAACCAACCCAACCTAGCTTCAAGGGTTGTAACATCTCAATTAGGCTTCAAGGACTAGATCCAACCAAGCTTCAAGGGGAGTAAAACATGTTAAACTTCTACCCAACTTGGCTTCAAGGATCAAGCCCAACCTAACTTCAAGAGAGTGTTACTATCATTAGGCATGCCACCAACAACAAACTCTGAAAATTGAATAACACATTAGCCACACAATTCATTTATTATTTCATTCTCAATTCTCATCATTAATTAGGCAAACATGCCTTATACCCTTCAATAGAATCATCATAGCCAATCACAATGGCTTCATATCACATTTGAGTTATCATAGCCAATCACAATGGCCTCATATCATATCATATGATAATATTTCATTATTCAAGTATACATAATCAATTACCTCATCATATACTTCACATTACACATATAGCATCTTTGATATAACATTACAATTTACAAGATTCACAATGCATAAAACATAATATTGTTCATATAGTATCATATACATCATCATTATTATCAAATGTATGTTCAATCTCAACAATGCAAGAAGAGTAAAGAAACCATCACAGTAGCCAACACACTCAAGGGACACGGCCAAGCTTGTGGCCGTGTCTCTCAACACAAAATCAAGCCGAGGCAGACACGGGCAAAGGGACACGGCCATGTCTCTCAACAAAAATCAGGCAGTAGCAAACATGGGCAAGGGACATGGCCAAGCCATTGGCCGTGTCTCTCCAAAATTGATCCAACACGGCCAAATTTCCTTAGACTTGGCCGTGTCTCCCAAAAATTCTTTAGTTTGGCCGTGTCTCTTCCTTGGTTTGGTCGTGTCTCTTATGAATAAAACCCTAAACATGGCCAAACCTCTTTTGATTGAATTAAAACACATTGTGCACAACATAACCTCATTCAAATGGATACAATTTATGTCATCAACACTTATTTTACATGTTCATCCCAATAGTCACATTAACAATACATCAACAACACATTTAATCACTTACTACTTTAAAACTCTTAAACCAACTTCACTCTTAATCTTTCAACCTCAACATCCACATAACTTACCATCTTCAAACCAAAACCAACATCAATTTAACTTTTAAACTCACAAACAATCTTAACACTTATAAACACATCTAATCATATTATCAACAATTCATAACTTATCTCAAACACAACTTCAAAAATAACTAAAGAATCAAGAGAGTACTTACCAAAAATTAAGGCAATTCCACAAATCTCCAACTTAATCACTTGATTCTTCCTTCAATTTGAGCTTAGAACTTCAAGATCTTCTCTTGCTCTCTTGCTCTCTTTTGTCTTTGGATGAGCCGGCCACCATAAGGGAAAAGAAGAAAAGATGATGAAGAAAAGTCAAATTATCATCTCTTTAAATCTCCACCAAGCAATTCTAACAAGACAATTACCAACATACCCTCTTCTCACTTGTTCTAACTACCCTTCATCCAAATGCCCTTTTTAGTAATTTCACTCATCCCAAATTAAAATATCTTCTTCCCTTGACTCTCCATTTGACCAACATATATGTTATATATATTAACATATATACAACATATACATTCCATTAACACAATCATTTCCTTTGCAAAAACATATATACATTAAATTCAAATCAAACAACAATTGAATTAAAACTTCTAGGGCACACTTAGGGATATTACAAAAAATGAATTGGTATTGATAAAAATGAGAAAAGTGAGAAAAGTGAGAAAGATGAGAAAGATGTGAAAAATGAGAAAAGTGAGTAAAAAAATGTGAAAATAAGGCAATGTGCCTAGATTGAATATGTGAATTGTGGATTGTGAAATAATTGAAGAGTATGAGAAAATGGAATGATGTGATGTTCATAAGCATTTTGCATTGGCATTACTTTACATTTTTATTATTATCAAAGTTTGTACCACTAGGCTTCGGCTTAGCGCGATTGTAATTCGTTGCGCAGGTGACATGGACATTTTAGTAGAGCTAGAGAGTTCTACTAGACCTGGTCGGGTCTAGGTTTGTTGTTTTTGAGCTTGAAGAGTTTTTTAGTACATCAAGATCAGAGCCAGTTGCCAGCATATAGATATTTAATATTACAGTATATTTTTATATTATATATGTTATGATATGTTTTTGAAGTATATAATGTAAATTGTAAAGAATATTTTGAATAATTTAGTTAGGATGGGGTCTTATATATGTTGTTAATATATATAACTATATATAAGTATTTTGAGAAAATATGGAGAAATTGAGAAGTATTGGTGAAATGGTGAATTGATTTTATTGGGAGTGTTTATTTTATGCAAGCTGTGTTTTGCTGAATTTTGGGAACGTCCAAATTACAGATAAAATTCTGGCAAAATTTTTCCTTGAGATTTTCATATAAATGTTTATTTTGGGTTCCTATAATGAGAAAAGAATATTTATATACTATTTCAATTTATATATTTAGTATTTGAAATTCTAAATTTGAAATGTGAAAAAAAAATTTATTAAATCGGTCGGTGACATTTTTGTACCATATATGCATATTTTACATATGCTAGAAATATGTATTGTACGTATATAGGATATAAGGGTGTTACACTATGTCTGCTTCTCACTTTTGCCTCTCAGAATATCAGCTATTTATAAAAAATAGACAACACAAGACAACAAAAATTCAGTGTGATATGCCCATATATGCGTTTATGCATAATATGCATGAGTAATAATTACAGTGGTTATATTGACTCAAAGATTGAGGTGATAGGTCGAAGCACTCCCATTGGTACCTTTAGGATATTCATGTAGGTCTTGCATTGGAGCATTAGGAAATGCCGCATCCATGGCTTCATCTTCAAGATATAAAAACATGAGTACTAGGGGGGACCCAAATAGGACAGTCAGAGATACATGAAGCATCTATTTCAAACCATAATTCAGCACATTAGTTGGTAGCTTCTCATGACCTTGCAAATGATCGTTCCTTTTGCTTAATGTGTCCTTTAAGGTTTGACAAAGCAACGCACTTCCCTAAACTTGAAGGCTCGTGTGACAAGAAAATATTTTTTTATTTTTTTAAAATTTAATTTTAATTTTAAAATTAAATGTTGGCCTTGTCAAATCAGTGTCAATATACCTAAGGACTTGGTCTTTCAAATTAACACATCTATAACATCATAACCCTAGTTACCGTACTAAATTTAGGAATCATTTCCATTTAAGCAAAAATTATTGCACTTCAGATAGGCACATATACATTACTTGGCCAAAGGTTTTATTGAGTTTAGATATTGCTTATCTCATATGCATGCATATTTAAACAATCTCTACTAATAGACTTTACCTACCAAAAGAGATCAACAAGTCTTTACCAGGCTTGAAATGGAGTCGATAAGGAACATGATTTAAATGAAGGCCATTTTTAAATTGAAGCTGATGTGACACTGCTAATAAATTTTCACACTAAAAACTTTATGTTGGAACTATATGCTATTAGAAGCATTCTTAAACTCTTGGCATCATTTTTACCTTTTAGGCACTTCATAAAGCTTGAATATTTTTTCATCTTCTTGGCAGAAATCTAGATCTGATTTGATGAGGACAAACATATTCTTTTCTTTTTCTTTTGTAAGAACTCATGACTCTTTTTTTCCTTTTCTTTTTCTTCTTTTTTTCCTTTTTCTTTTTTCTTTCTTTTTTCTTTTTTTCTTTTTGTTTTGTTTTTTTCCTTTTTTTTTCTAGAATATGGCCTTTCATCATTCTGCCTCTTTCCCTTTTTGGAATAATAAGTCTATGTCTTTCAAGATGACTGATTCGGAGCTATATTGGATGTCTTAAACATATGGTCTTTTGCCTATTTCTCTAATTTTAGTCTAATTCTAGTTGGCGTAGACCAATTCAAGTTAAACTTTTCCTGCAGGCTGAGTGGAAACATTCTACTGTTTCAGATAACAAGAACTCTCTTGGCTTTCGGAACTGTACTTTTTGGATTTTCAATTCAAACTTTTGTTATTTTTCCTTTTTCCTTTTTTTTATCTTTTTTTTGACTTTTTTTCTTTTTCTTTTCCTTTTTCTTTTCCTTCTTTCTTCTTTTTTTTTTTTGGCTCTAAGAGAGTTTTTTATGTTTACATTATTCTATGCTTCTGACTATGGATGAGTGAAGTAGTGCGAGTATGCTTTAACTAGGATGAATCCTTTGTAATCTTGATGTCATTTTCATATGGAAATAGTTTTGAAACATCAAACCTAATTTGGGTAAACTTCAACGGTCTTCATAGTCTTGGTTGAGCATCCCTTTCTTTGATCTTCTTGCCTCCTTAGTATCTTAGTGATCATCAGACTTGTCATAAGTGTTACAACAACTATTACAAGAATTTATCAATTTAGAATGGATTAGAAACAGATTTTTCCATTTCTAAACCTTAAATTTTCGTTTCTAAACAGAGTTAGAAACGGACTTGAAATTGAAAAAATTGATTTGTAAAATGCTCATTTCTAATATAACAGAAACAAAATTTTTAGTCCATTTATAATATATAAACGAACTTGAAACATATATACATTTTAGATCTAAGACGGAATAGACATTCATTTCTGAATTGAGTTGGCTTGAGAACCAAATATCCATTTCTATTAGAAATGAAAATCCTGTTTCTAATAGCTTAGGAAATTAAACAATCAATTTTTGTTCGAAAATGAAAAAATGTGTTTCTAATATAAACAAATCATCATCCGTTTCAAACCACCTCTATTAGAAATAGAAATTCCATTTCTAATTATGAATGAAATTTGCTTCTATTCGAAAAGAATTGAAAAGTTCTAGAAATGGAAAATATTCATTTCTAAACTATATTATTTAATTTTTTATTTAATTTATTTATATTTTTGTAAATATTATTTATATTTTTTTACTAGTAGCAATTATATCTTTTTGGTTTAAGAGTTTAACTAGAAATTTTAAAAAGAATGAAATTAAATAAAAAAAGTGTGAATATGTATAACATAATTGTATCTACATAACATAATTGAAATGTATATAAATATAAAAGTCAAATGTATCTATAAAACATTTAGAATACATAAAAAAAAAAAAGAAATGGCCTACAAATATGAAGTTTGATCATCAGGAACAAGATTCTTATCAGAAATAGCATTATTTGTAAGAGGACGAGTGGATGATGGATGTTGGAATTATCTCATCCGTACATCCATACGGTCCATCAACTCACGATTTGCGCACTCATGTTGCTTAGCCTACACATTAATAACTTAAAATAAATATAAATAATAAATACATTTTATTAGTACAAGTTTTCACATTTTTTAAAAAAAAATTCGGCATAGTTCAATCATAAACTAGAGCTAGGACCTAAAATTTAGGTATCACATATTGTCACATTTTAAGGTGAACAAACATCATCATCTCACTTATAATGCAAAGTTATAGAATAAATAAAAAAATATTACTTTTTAAAAACATTGTTGCTATTCTTATTTTAACGGACAATTTTACATAATCTAAGTCTAGAAACACTTGCAAAAATAAAATCTCAGCAAGTCACTTGATTCAGTAAAAAATGATACAAGCAAAAACATAATAGCAAAAGAAAAATGCTACACTATTTGTGTATTTGTATATCCATATGTGTGTTTGTATAAAACTATAATTATCTTTATATGATGCATAAAGATGGTTTTAATTTGTACAAGTATAGTAACAAGATTATGATATTATTTTAAAAGTTACAACATATGGGTCAATGTAAATTATAATTCAGAAAACCAAATGAAAACCAAAAACCTATTATCTATAGATAGGAAATAAATCTAAAAATAAAACTAATCTTGCCATAACTATGATAAGTCCAGCATAAAAAAAAACAACAAATCTTCAAACTTATTAAAAAACACCAATGCAGCCAACTATAATTGTAGCACAATTTAATTTTCTATATATTATTGTAGGAAATCAGATCAAGATCACACTTTTGATTAACAATCATTTAATGTAGTCAAATAACATGAAAATAATCAGAATACTACATTAATATAAATTGATAAACTAAGAACAAGAAAAAATTGATAATCATCTTAATAATTGCAAAAATTTTAATGCCATGAAGAATAAATAGGTTGTACTGAATAGAGTATATCAACTACTATAGTACTTTAAACCAGTAAATTGTGTAACAATTTTATAAACGCATAAAAGCTCATTAAACTACTAAAAATGCATCCGACTAATGCTAAATGACCAAAAAATTACAAAAATTAAACTAAATAAAGAAAGAATGCAATAATTTGTTTCTAAAATCACATGTATACTCCAAAGCAATTACAATTCCTACTATATTCTTATAAACAAATAAACCTTATGAAGGTCTCTTCACAACCCAAACACTATCTGTCCCTTTCTTATCCCCATATCTTCTTCCATAAGAATTTGATTTATATATCTCGAAAAATCTCTTCAGAGTGCAATTTTTAAAGATAAAATTGTATGAGATTTATATACAAGAAATAAAATTTGGAACATTTTAGGAGGACTAGTGTTTATGTTTGCAAATACATTTGATAATAATTATATATTACATGTATATATTTATAATGTTACAATCTCAAACTTCCAATTTGGTTTTTTTTTTCCTTTATTGATCCTTGTCATTTTAAAATTCCTAACCACAAGTTTGGAAAAAGAAAGAAAAAATAAAGTTGATTGCAATAAAATCTCAATGAAGGGAAAAGTAAAAAATAAAAGATTTATCTTTAAGGATTCTAAATCCAAAAACAAACTCATCTCCTGCTATACGAAAGTTGAAAGTGGTCACATGCTTTCTCTATTTTTTTTTTCTCAATTAAGGGTTCGTTTGTTTTTAGATCAAAATAGGTGATGAGTGATTGAATGTTCACCTTAGTAGCTTTAGTATACTACATGAAAGTGATGTACTGCTTGACATGCAAGTGAGGATTTTCAGTTTCATTAAACTTTACAAATGGAGGCATATTGAATTTGTAAGGAATCTCTTTATCATCCTCAAACAACTTGTCTACCTCTGACACTTCTTCAATATTCAGCTTCTTTTCAAACTTCTTTTCCAAATCAATAATCATCTCCTCAACATCAGCAGATTCAACTTTCTTTTCTTTCTTCTTGTCTTGGTGGCCTTGGAAATAAGTCTCCTATTCATCAACATCATCAATCATCACCTTGTCATCGTCAAAGGCCACCTCGCCTACCTTAGCCTTTCCCTCGTACTTCAGCTTCTTAGTGCTAGCGGATGTTTCAACATTATTTTCCAATAATGCAACCAACTAAATTCTTATGGTCTCAGCCAGGGTCCCCTTTAGTTCTTCCATCTTGGATGTGAAGGCCTCGTTCACCATGTTTTGAACTTGTTCACGATCCATTGGTCTTGGTTCGAAGTTGACTAAATTCTCACTAAACTCTAAATCATTGATGTAGGTCAAATTTTCATAGGACTTTAAGTTATTGTACTCTAGGTCTGCAAGCCAAAAAGGATCAATGCAAATGTAATGCAATGCATGTATGCATGAGCATACAAACAAGGAAATAGAGTCAGGACACTCCTTCCAACCTTATATCTTCCACACACGAGTGGCGAGTCTCTTTTCTTAGGTGTTATGGCCAACAGAAATATCAGCAAAGGATATCTTATTTTCAAAAGAATCACTTAGACGAAATAATCAATAGTTGTATTTTTAATAAATAGAAGTCAATTTATGATAATTCCCATTAATTAAGTCTTATTCCATTGGATTCACTAATATTTCTGCTATATCTTGAATTAAAACTAAATTAATAGGTTTATCATAAATATATTTCTCATTTAGAAAATCAACTAATGATTTATGCTACAAAGAGGCCCATGACAAACAAGTCGTAGTATAAATCAGGTCTACAATTGATTTTAATATTCTATAATTGACCTAACTAATTGAAAGCCCATTTAAAAATTTTGCAATTGGAAGCCCATTGTAAAATAGTGCCCTATTGTAAAGAGATTTTTAAGAAAAATGACCAAAATGATTTTTGGCTTATTTTGAAAACATTTAAAATCCCATTGTAAAACGTTTATTTCAAAAATCAATTTTGGTCTTCATACCTTGGGCCATATGAAAGCAATCATTGTCTAAAAAGTTTTGAAAATGATTTGGGCTTCAGGCTTAAAAGAATTAGGTCATAAAATAGTTTTGGGTCTTCACCATAATTAGGTCATAAAATAGTTTTGGGTCTTCACCATAATTAGGTCATATTAGGAAAAGACAAACCAAATGGGCTATAACTCAAACCAAGATATATCAATCATAGTCGAACAACAAGCAATTAGGGTAAACTTAAGAAAAATTACTAGGCAAACTACATGGCCTTTAGTCTTTGGGATAAAAAGGCTTAGGCTCCCATAGCAAGTATATACCAAAGGGTATAAGGCTATGAGTGGTTATACAATGCTTGATGTCTATACTTTGAATGAAAGTATGGTATCACTTACATACATACAACAAGGGTTCCATAAGGCATCCTAACTCACACACACAATACAAATCTAAATGATGTAATGAATAATACCATAATGATAAAGAATAAAATAATATAAAGACCAACGAAATCAACTTCTCTTATCCCCAGTGGAGTAGCCACTGTGAGCGAAAATTTTGGCCCCACTTCCGGTGGAATGGTTCTTGGACTGTAGACCCTTAATTTTTGACCCAGTCTGGTCTAATATATTTTATTTAGTCCAAAATAAATTTTGTGTTATCTTAATTAAATAATATTTGTTTTAGTATTTATTTTTTATAATTATAGTAATAAATAATAATAATAATAAATAAATAAATAAATAAAAATAAAAATCGACGTCGGAAAAATTGGCGTCGAAAGATTGGACGAAATGGCCTGGCAGCCCGCTAGCGTGTGCCCGCTCGTAGTTTTTCGTAGAATTCCTCGCAGCCCGTCACAAATTTCTCCAGCGAGATTTTTCCAACACAATTTTTTTCGAAACCAAATTCTATTTGGTTTCAGTTTTCTTTTCCTAATTAAATATAGTTTCCTTAAATAATTAGAATTAATCTTCTAAATTTCCTATAATTAACAATAAAAAAACACACAGAAGAGGAGGAGGATCGAACTTTAAAAATTGATCGAATTTGGCAGTGAAACAATCGGACTTTTTAGAGGAGAGGAATAAGCAAACAAGCAATCAAAGGCAGCAATCTTGCCTTTGTCTTTGGTCATCCAGAAGTTAATTTTGGTGGAACCAACTACGCAGGTTTGATCCTTAATCATAAATTACTCATAGTTTTGTTTCTTTGATTCATAATAATATACATACAAAACTTTGATCTTTGAAGATGTAATGACTTGATCTTCGTTCCAAAAACCTTAAATGATTTCTTCTGTTTTCAAATATCTTAAAAACCCTAATTCATTTCTTTTGTTTCCAAAAATCATAAATGATTTCTTCTGTCTCCAAATACTTTAACAACCCTAATTCGCTTCTTTTGTTTCCAAAGACTTTAAATGATTTCTCTGTTTCCAAATACCTTAAAAACCCTAAAAAAATAGTCTTTGGTTTCCAAAAAACCTTAAATCATTTTTCCTATTTCCAAAAGCTTTTAAAAACCCTAAACTATTTTCCTCTAATTCTTTTCCAAAATTTCCAAATGTTTTGTTAAATCTCCTAATCCTAAATTACTTTACAATTTCTAAAAATCACAATTACTTTATAAAACTCTAAACTATTTTCATCAATTCCAAAACCAAGACAGTAAACCCCCAAACTAGTTAATCTAAACCCTAAGTTTTCTTAAACCCTAATTCCCCCAAAACCGTAAACCCTAGTTTTCCTAAACCCTAATCCTTAAAACCTTAAAACCTTATAAACCTAAACATTCAAACTCAATACAGTAAATCCAAAACAACAATCCAGTTAACATGAATTATAAACCTAATATCTTAAAATGTCAAAACACTAATTTCATGATTTTACCCCTCAAACCCTAATTTGATCAATCAAAGAACCTTACTAATTTCTTAAATTATAAAACCCTAATCCATTTCAATTCTCTTAAAATGTCCAGTAGCATTATTCATTTAAAAAATAATATTAGTTACTCAAAATTCCAAAACCCTATTTTCTAAATTCTAAACCCTAAAATCTTAATTTTTAACACCAAAACCTACAATCCTAGAAGCCACTTTCTAAAATTTTCTGGGGCGTTGCCCCCGACCCTACAAGGGGCACTGCCCCCTTTACCCCCGCCCGTTAACCGGCTAGCGGGACCCAAAGGTTTCAATATTCATTTGTGTATTATGAGTCCTCATATTTAACTTTCCTTTTTCCAAAGCCCTAATTTATTAATTAAAATTCTAAAATCCTATTTTAAGATGCGAACCCGATGGAATGGTTCTTATGACTTTGACACTGTTTAGGCTTGGGGCCTTAGAGAACATGGACCTAAGTCCGAAGAAAATGGAGTTGCCACCCGGACGGGCCGGGAAAAAGAAAGGGGTGGATGACTCGATTCCTAAGGAATCCCCAACCCCCTAATGGGTTCGGAAAGTTGGGTACGTGTGGGGAAGGTGATAATTGACCCAGCAACCCCACAACGCCCGGTTCATTGGAACCGGCCTCCTTTACAGGTCTTAACATTATAAAATTCTTAAATATAACAATATTATCCATACTACACACAATAAAAAGAAAGCATCATTATATTAAAATCAAAACAATGTCCAAACAAAACAAAACAAATAAATGGACACCCATCCGAAGATGGAAACATGTCCTTATATCACATGCCTAAAAGGTAGAAACATGCCCTTTACGTAGGTTCTAAAATAGAAAAGCAAATTAAATTAAATGATGTTTAACCAATGAGGTACGCACCAAGTGGAAACATACCTCTTACAACTTTTGGAAATCTAAATTAATTGATAAAAGTAAATAATCATTCATCATAAATAAATCATTCATCAAAGCTATTAATCAAAATATAAAATAAACATCCATCCATGATAAATTAAATAAATCAAGTATTGAAATTAAATAAATTAAAGCATAAGAGATAAATCAAAGCATAATCAAGTATAGAATTAAATAAAGAAAATAAAAGTCCAATTATAGCTACTGTGACTTTTTATGGAATTAAAATAGATTAGGGTTTTATGTTTTAAAAGGTTGGTAAGACTCTTTGATTAACTAAATTAATATTTGAATGGTGAAATCATGAAACTAGAATTTTAGACACTTTAAAATACTTTTGATTCATGGTTTTAAATGATGATTTCAAGCTACTGTGTAAAATTTAAAGTATTTATGTTTTATGGTTTTTTAATGTTTTAAAGGATTAGGGCCTAGAAAAAATTAAGGTTTAAGGTTTTAAAGGAGTTAGAGTTTAATATTTTAGGTTTAGAAGTTGAATTATGGTTTTAGTGTCTTAGAATTAGGGTCTCGGGTGATGAATTTGAATTAGGATTTAGAAAGACAATTTGATTATTTCATGAGGTTTTATGAATTTAAACAAATGGATTGAAGTTTTTATAAATAGAAAAGATGGTTTTTATGGTTTTTTTTTTGGAAGAAACAGAACCTAGTTTAAACTTTTGAAGAAAAAATAATCAAATTTTATTTTTGTTGAAAAATATGTTTATTTAAGGTTTTAAGATTTTGAAGAAGTAAAAATAATAATTTTACGTCTTTTTGGAAAATAAAGTAACGTATTAGTGTTTTTAACTTTGGAAAAACTAAATTAAAGTTCTAAAGTTTTTGATTTAAAAAATAAAATTTCATAATTTATGCTACTGTGAAAAAATAAAACAAAAAGAATTTAACATACCTCATTTTGTTGATTCTCTAAAAATAATTCTTCTTGGATGAACCAGAACAAAGACAATTGCTGCCTTTGAATTGCTTAAATCGTGTCCCTGCTATTCCAGGAAAAAAAAGAAATTGAATTGCTCCTTTTCCTTCACTGATTTGGTTTAAAATTTTCAAGCTTCTGTTGCTTATTCAGCCTCCTCCTTTTTTCTTTGTGTTTGGTCCTTATTTATAATGGTTTGATATAGTTTATTCCTAATTAGTCAAGGCAAGAAATATTAATAAAAAAAAAGAAACCAAAACCTAATTGAATTAGGTTTCGAAAAATTTGCATCGGAAAAATTGTGCTGCCGAAAAAAGTGCCGCATGAAAAAATGAGCTGGCAAAAAAATTTTGCCGCAGGAAATTGCAGCCGGGGCGGGCTGCGGGCAAAATAGCATGAGCTATCTAGCACACAGAAAAATCATACGAGCAAAATAGAAAAACTATTTCGCCCGCAAATTTTTTCTGCGGGCGAAATAGCTTATGATTTTTTCGTCGCCAATTTTTTCGACTCCGATTTTTATTTTTTGACTTTTATTTGTTTATTTTTATTTTTTATTAATAAAAATTAGATACTAAAGCAAAAAATTATTTAACAAAAATTATTTTGGACCAATTAGACAACAAAAATCATTTTGAACTAAATAAAACATATTGGACCGGATTGGGTCAAAAATTAAGGGTCTACAGTTTGCCCCCTGCTTGAATGATCTGAAACCTTAGTGAAACAGAGTGAAAAACAATAAGACTTAATTTTTGAGATGGTTGAGGTTTTGGGTTCTAGACCCGGTTCGAGTTCTGGACTCAAGGATGATTCTAGGTTCTGGACCTAAGGAAAATTTGGGTTCTAGACCTGGTTCAAGTTCTGGACTCAAGGATAATTCTAGGTTCTCGACCTAAGAAAAATTTGGGTTCTGAACCCGGTTCAAGTTCTGGACTCCAGGATAATTCTAGGTTCTTGACCTAAGGAAAATTTGGGTTCTGGACCCGGTTCGAGTTCTGGACTCAAGGATGATTCTAGGTTCTGGACCTAAGGAAAATTTGGGTTTTGGACCCGATTCAAGTTCTGAACTCAAGGATGATTCTAGGTTCTGGACCTAAGGATAATTTGGGTTCTGGACCCAAGAGATTTGGAGACTCGATCCTAAATTGGATTGGGATACTCGATCCTAAATTGGATTCGGATACTCTATCCTAACTGGATTTGGACACTCGATCCTAAATATGGTTTGGATACTCGATCCTAAACTAGCTTTGGATACTCGATCCTAAACTGGATTGGGATACTCGATCCTAAATTGGGTTCGGATACTCGATTATAAACTTGATTTGGATACTCGATCCTAAATTGGCTTCGGATACTCGATCCTAAACTAGATTTGGATACTCGATCCTAAATTGGCTTCGGATACTCGATCCTAAACTAGATTTGGATACTCGATCCTGACTTGATTTGGATACTCGATCCTAACTGGATTTGGATACTCTATCCTAAGTTAGATTGGGATACTCGATCCTAATTGGATTTAATTTGGGTACTTGGACCCAGGACTGGGAACTTGGACCCCGAGAATGGGTGCTTAGACCCGAGATTGGTTACTTAGATCCGATCTTGAATTGATTTGGGTACTTGGACCCGAGATTGATTTGATTTGGGTACTTGGACCCGAGAATGGGTGCTTGGACCCGAGAACCCGAGAATGGGTGCTTGGCTCGAGATTGGGTACTTGGACCCGAGCTTGAATTGATTTGGGTACTTGGATCAAGAATGGGTGCTTGGACCCGAGATTGGGTACTTGAACCTGAGCTTGAATTGATTTGGGTACTTGGACCCGAGAATGGGTGCTTGGACTTGAGATTGAGTTTGACTAACCTTTTATCATTTGAGAAATCTGACTGCTCCGATTATTCTATGCATTGTGGTTTTTCACCCTCAAAATGGATCTTCATCCTTTGAGATCGAGTCTTCACCCTTGAAACATGGGTCTTTATCCTTTGAGATCGGGTCTTCACCCTTGCAAATGGATCTTCATCCTTTGAGATTAGGTCTTTACTCTTGAAACATGGGTCTTTATCCATTGGAAGTTGGGTCTTTACCCTGGCTTCAGCTCTTTTAGCTAGATTGGTCTTTTGTCTTTTGCATCTTCATTCTTTTGAGAGTTCTAATGTTCCATTCTTTTGTTCTTCCTTTTTGCAAAAATTCAGCTATTTTTAATTGGACCTTATACTCTCTCCTTGTCCCCCTGCGTGGCAAAATATTTGCAAGTGAGTTTGAAAATATTTGGTATATAAACTCAAAAAATTAAAAAGGAGAAACTTTGCCCCCTGTGTAGGCTCAAACCAAAGATTTTTTCCATGCAAGCTTTGATTGATATTTTTTTTGTCTAGTTCTTCGTACAAGCACGCATTTCTTCTCTTTGCAGAATTATTGGAGCCTTCTCAAGCAATGGGCTTTCTATGCCCCCCTAATTTGATATCTTCTTTTGATTGCTTGCTGTTCATTTTGACAAGGAATAGACAACACAAGACAAGAAACTGCGATGTGATATGCTCATGTATGCATTATATGCATGAATAATACTTACAGTTGTTCCATCGACTCACAGACCAAGGTGATCAGTAGAAGTGTTTTCATTGGTTTCATTTTGACGCTCATTCAAGTCTTGCATTGGAATGATCGAAAGCTTTGCATTTGTGGCTTTTATCTTCAAGATGTTGAGAACATGAGTGGTGAAGATCCCAAGCAGCAGAGTCAGGGATTCATCTATTTTGAACTATGTCTGTGCATGTCAGTTGGTGGTTTCTTCATAACTTTACCAATAATAATTTCCTTTGCCCAATGTGTCCTTTGGAGGTTCAACATACTTCCCTTAACTTGAAGGCTTTGTATGACAAAACATTTTTTTGATTTTATTATTTTATTTGAATTTTTGAATTTTAATTTTAAAATCAAATGTTGGCTTTGCCAAATTAATGTCAATGTACCTCAAAACTTGAGTTTCCCAAATTAACATATCTATAACATGATAACCTTAGCTATTGTACTAAACTCAGGAATCATTTCTATTTAAGCAAGAATTGTTGCACTTCAGATAGGCACATACACATTACTTGGCCAAAGGTCTCATTTGAGTTTAAATATTGTCTATCTCATATGCATGCTTATCCAAACTATCTAGACTAATAGACTCTACCTGCCAAGAGAGATCAACAGGTCTTTGACAGGCTTGAAATGGGGTCTATAAGGGACATGGGTTAAATGAAGGCTATTTTGAGATGGGAGCTGATGTGACACAATCGACAAACCCTCACACTATAAATTTCTTGTTTGAATTTTAGACAGTTGGGAGCAATCTTGCTAGACTCCAAATTTATTCTATATCTTCTTGGCATTAATTTGGATCTTGATTAGGACAGTCTTTGCCCTTGCAAAAAGTTTAAGACCCAAATTTGTTTCCTTTCTTCTTTTCCCTTTTTTTTTCTTTTTTTTCTTACTCTTCCCTTTTTTCTCTTTCCTTACTCTTCCCTTTCTTTTATCATTTTGTTCTTCTTTCTTGTAGGACTATCAAGTATAGAACTTTTAAGAACTGGATAATCTTTCTCCTTTTCTCCAATTTTGGATTGAATCTTTAGTTGGGTTGGACCAATTCAAGTCAAACCGTCTTTATAAACCAAATGGAAGCCTTTTGTTGTCTTAGGTAAAAGAGAACTCAGTTGGCTTCTTGAACCATTTTGGGTTTTCTTTTTCTTTTTCTTCTTTTTTTTTCTCTTTTCTTTCTCTTTTTTCTTTTCTTCTTTTTTTTTTTTGCTCTCATTTCTCTTGTTTTCTTTTCTTCTCTTTTTTTGTTGGTTTTTTTTTTGTTTTTTTTAGCTTAAACTGAGTTGTCTTGTTTGTACCAACTTGGGCTTCCAATAATGGATGAGGGGGGGGGGGGGGGGGGGGTAACATAAATCATCATTAACAGGGATAAACCATTTGTCACTCTAATATTGTCTTGATATACTAGAGATATTAAGTGAACTTCAACTACCCTTATGGTCTTGAAAAATTCAACTACCCCTATGATCTTGAAAACATCAACTACCCTTATGGTCTTGAGAACATCAACTACCCTTATGGTCTTGAGAACTTCAACTATCTTCATGGTCTTGAAACTTCAACTATCCTCATGATCTTGACTAATTATTGATCTTCTTGCCCATTCATCTTAGTGATCATAAGACTTGTCAAAAGTATCACAACAGCTCAGGGTAGGTTATTGGGGTTTGTAAGCCAATGAAAAGAAAGCTAAAATTTTATGAAGGCTCAAAGGGACAACTAGGGATTGATATTTAATAGGATGGATACTAGTTGTTGGCTAACCAAACAATGCCTAGATCATTTCTCTCTTAAATAAGCAGAGTTCAATTTCGCCTCGAAAGTTTGTCAAAGCATGTTCTAAGACTGACTAGGACCTATACAAAGGTAATTATGCAGGAGCCCTCTCTAATAAGCATACACAACTCAATGCTATAGAGCAATTCCCTCACCTAGTAAAGTCATTCAAGTCATGATGCCTAGACACATTAATTTATAAACATCAAGCTAAATTCCTCATTGGTTGAGCATCTAAATGAACAAAGACCAACAAAATTTTTGATAAAAGCAATTTATTCAAACAAATTTGAAAAAACACGATTGTTCTAATTAAATATTAAAGCAAAATTTGAAAAGCAACATTCAAGCTAAGAAAAGTTTGTTGAGTTAAGCCTCTTTGCCTTTCCCATCTCCAATATCCCCATCTTCGAAGGATGATAAAACAAAATCTTCTTCCAATCCTTTTCCCACCATGAAGGTTGCCGGTGGAGGTACTCTGTTGAACCTTGGAAATGGATTACCTTTGGTATCAGACTTGTCCGGCTCAGGCAACTTGCCATTATCAATTAAATTCTGGATCTCATGCCTTAACTTCATACAATTTTCTGTTTCGTGTCCAGGCCTTTGATGGAATTGGCAAAATGCACTAGTATTAAAGTTAGGTAGAAGGGGATTAGGCAAAGGACGAGGAGTCAAGGGTTGTAACAATCCCTTCTTTTGTAGCTTATTGAGAACCCAAGATAGTGGCTTCCCTAATTCTGAAAACTGCCTCATTCATCCTTGACTTGTGGCATTAACATCAACTTCTTTTTGTGTGCTTTGATTACCCGACTGGTAGTTCCCTTTCTCATTCCTTTTTATTGAAAATCAATTCTTCTCTCTTTCCCACTCTTCAATTTGCAAACCAGCTTGGAGAAGATCTTTGAAGTCCCTTATAAGGGTGTGAGACAGCCTTTCACGGAGATTGGGCATAACGCCTCTCACGATCATCCTTATTTGATCAGATTTTATTTCTCCATCGTTTCATATAGTCCACAAAATTCTCATTTGGCCGTTGCCTAATGGACTCAACTTCCATTAAGGTAACTTCCAACTCGACATTATACCCATATTTCTAGATGAAGGCCTTGTATAGCAAATCCCAATTCTATTGTGTTCCATCATCTAAGGTATTGAACCAATTTTGGACAACAGGGTCCAATGAGAGCATGAAGTACCTTAGAGTTTGAGCCTTAGTAGCTCGAGCAGACTGCATAGCAGTGATATACTGCTTCACATGGAGATGAGGATTTCCAGTACAATTGTATCTAGCAAAGGATGGCATCTTGAACTTATAAGGGATCTCCTCATCTTGTTCAAATAGTTTATCGATCTCGGACATCTCTTCGATTTTCAGCTTCTTCTCAAATTTCTTTTCTAAATCAGCAATCATCTTTTCAACATCGGATGTCTCTGTCTTTTCAATAGTTGCCTTCTCAACAACCTTTGGCTCCTTTTTGTCATGAAGATCTTGGTAGTATTGAGCCTAATCATCATCATCAATGATCACCTTATCATCATCAAAAACCACTTCACCAACTTTAGCCTTCCCCTTGACTTTCTTGGTGCTAGCAGATGCTTCGGCATTGTTTCCTAAAATTGCAACTAGTTGATTCTTTATGGTCTCAGCCATGGCCTCTTTTATTTCTTCCATCTTGACATTAAGGGTTTCATCCACCATTCTTTGAATTTGTTTGGGCTCCATTGTTTTTGTTGAGCAAGTGATTGAGCCGTTGCTAGATACTTCATCTCCGGCATAGGTCGGATTGTTGTAAGCTTTAGAACTATCGTAATCCAGGGCTGTGAGCCAAAAAGGATCAATGATATGAGATGCAAATGTATGCATGTATGCACAAAAAAATCAACAAACAAAATCCACACACAAATGGCGAGTCTCTTTTCCTAGGTATATGGTTAACAAAATACCAACATGGGGTGCCTTGCTTTCGAATAATTTCCTCGGACGTGTCAACCAATAGTTATATTTTTGAAAATGGAAATCAATCCATGATAATTCCCATTAATTAGGTTTTAATCCATTCAACCAACTAAAGTAGCTTTTATGTTATATTGGATTAAAATGAAATTAAGAGGTTTATTATAGATAGATTTCTCACATGAAAAAGGTAACTAATGATTCATGCCAAAAACAAGCCCATGATTAATTTATTCTTAGTGTAAATTAGGCCCACAATTGATTTTTAGTATTTCATAATTGACCTAAAATATTTTGCAAGCTTTTTGTAAGAAAAGGTTGGGTGAAAATAATTTTGTTTCTAAGCCCATTGTAAAAAATTTTAGAAAAATGGATTTTGGGCTTAGTATTTGGGCCATGGGCCAAAGAATTTTTGATTTGTTTTTAGAAAAGTATTATGTCCAAAGACCATCTTGAAAAATTTAGAGAATAGCTTTGGTCTTTTGGACTTTAAAGAAAATTTTTTTTTGAGCTTACAATGTACTTAGGTCATATTAGAAAAAGAGCAAACCAAATAAGCCATGATTTAAGCCAAGATAAATTAACCATAGTCAAACAACATGCATTTGGGGTAAAACCTAAGGAAAGTAACTAGGCCAATTACATAAGCTTTAGTCTTTGGGTAAAAAGGCTTAGGTTCCCATAGCAAGTATATACCAAATGGTATGAGGCTATGAGTGGTTATGCCATGCTCGATCTCCATACCTTGAGTGAAAGTATGGTATCCCTTACATAACATAACACGGGTAACACAGGCGTCCTAACTCACGCACACGATGCAATCTAATATGATGCAATGGATAATATCATTATAAGAAAGAATAGAATAATATAAAGACCAAAGGAATCAACTTCTCTTGTCCCTAGTGGAGTCGCCACAGTGAGCGGGGATTTTCGCCCCCACTTCCGGTGGAATGGTTCTTGCGACTTTGGCACTATTTAGGCTTACAACAATCCGACCTACCCCGGAGATGGACCTAAGTTCAGAGAAAATGGAGTCGCCACCCGGACAGGCCGGGAAAAAGAAAGGGGTAGATGACTCGATTCTTATGGAATCCCCAACCCCCTAATGGGTTCGAAAAGTTGGGTACGTGTGGGGAAGGTGAGAAATGAACCAGAACCCCCACAACGCCTGGTTCATTGGAACCGGCCTCCTTTACAGGTCTTAACATTATAAAATTCTTAAATATAACAATATTATCCATAGTACACACAATAAAAAGAAAGCATCATTATATTAAAATCAAAGCAATGTCCAAACAAAACAAAACAAATAAATGAACACCCATCCGAAGATGGAAACATGTCCTTATATCACATGCCTAGATAGGACACCCACCAAAAGGTAGAAACATGCCCTTTACATAGGTTCTAAAATAGAAAAGTAAATTAAATTACATGATGTTTAACTAATGAGGTACCCACCAAGTAGAAACATACCTCTTACAACTTTTGGAAATCTAAATTAATTGATAAAAGTAAATAATCATTCATCATAAATAAATCATTCATCAAAGCTATTAATCAAAATATAAAATAAACATCCATCCATGATAAATTAAATAAATTAAATGTTGAAATTAAATAAATTAAAGCATAAGAGATAAATCAAAGCATAATTAAGTATAGAATTAAATAAAGAAAATAAAAGTCCAATTATAGCTACTGTGACTTTTTATGGAATTAAAATAGAGGTTTTATGTTTTAAAAGGTTGGTAAGACTCTTTGATTAACTAAATTAATATTTGAATGGTGAAATCATGAAACTAGGGTTTTAGACACTTTAAAATACTTTTGATTCATGGTTTTAAATGATGATTTCAAGCTACTGTGTAAAATTTAAAGTATTTATGTTTTATGGTTTTTTAATGTTTTAAAGGATTAGGGCTTAGAAAAAAATTAAGGTTTAAGGTTTTAAAGGAGTTAGAGTTTAATATTTTAGGTTTAGAAGTTGAATTAGGGTTTTAGTGTCTTAGAATTAGGGTCTCGGGTGATGAATTTGAATTAGGATTTAGAAAGACAATTTGATGATTTCATGAGGTTTTATGAATTTAAACAAACAGATTGAAGTTTTTATAAATAGAAAAGATATTTTTATGTTTTTTTTTGGAAGAAACAGAACCTAGTTTAAACTTTTGAAGAAAAAATAATCAAATTTTGTTTTTGTTGAAAAATATGTTTATTTAAGGTTTTAAGATTTTGAAGAAGTAAAAATAACAATTTTAAGTCTTTTTGGAAAATAAAGTAACGTATTAGTGTTTTAACTTTGGAAAAAATAAATTAAAGTTCTAAGGTTTTTGATTTAAAAAACAAAATTTCATAATTTATGCTACTGTGAAAAAATAAAACAAAAAGAATTTAACATACCTCCTTTTGTTGATTCTCCAAAAATAATTCTTCTTGGATGAACCAGAACAAAGACAATTGCTGCCTTTGATAAGAGTCGCTGCCCGTACAGGCCAAAAAAAAAAAGAAAGGTGTGGATGACTCAATTCCTAAGGAATACCTAACCCTCTATTGGATTCAGAAAGTTAGGTAAGCATGGGGAAGGTGAGAATGACCCAACACCCTCTTAGTGCCTAGTAAGAAATAATAAAATTAGGACTTAAATAAAATGAAATTAAAATTAATCATTAAAATTGCAATCCACAAGCGAATCATAATATTAACCCCTTAATAAAATATAGGGCACGACACATACGACGATCCCGCTAGCCAGTTAGTGGACAGGGGTTAAGGGGGGCAATAATCAGGCTAGCGCCCCCCCCCCCCCCCCTCCAAAAGGTAAATAATTTATAAAATAAGTTTTGCTGTTAAATTAGGATTTTATTATGGAATTAGAGTTTGATTCTAAAAACTAGGGTTTTATCCTAAATATAGGGTTTAATCATACAAAACTAGGGTTTTAATATACAAATTAGGATTAAAACATACAAAATAGGGTTTGATATGCAAAATTGAGTTTTAATCTTAGAACTAAGGCTTTATTGGATGAGATTAGGATTTTAATTAAAAACTAGGATTTTTGTACTTAATCAAACAAAATCAAAACAAATTAAAAATGAATCTATAATGTTAAATAATAATTCATCGAATAAGAGCATAGGGGAGTCATACCTGCATTGTTGACTCCACCAAAAATTGAACACTGGACTAAACCTTTCTAGTTGAACCACACAATCCTTTTGTCTTAGACAGTTCTTCAGGTTTGGATCAATGGGGTTTGGTTATTATTTTTGGCCTTTCTTTCTTGTTATTTGTTGATCGATGCTTGCTCTTTGTTTCTTTTTTTTTATGTCTCTCTAATTTCTTAATGGTTTACTCTTTGTCTCTCTCTGTCTTTTTTTAGTGGTCACTCTTGTTTTGATGATTGTGGCTTTCAACTGCTTATGGTTGTATCTCCCCCTTTTTTGTTACTGTTAGTTAGCTTTTATAGATCCAATTAGGGCAATCAGTGCAAACATTCCTAATGAACTAAGGAAGCTATGAAACCTCTGAGTCCAAGTTAAAATTAAATTCCTTAATCAAGGCTGGCCATGAGGCCAATTCGACATGAGCCTATGCTCATGTCGACTTGGCATAAAGCTAATTGGACATGAAGTTTAGGCCGACTCAATCATTTTGAGTTTTGGGTTTAGCCAGAATCGATTCGACCCTTTTAATTGGTTTTGACTTTGATTTGGGCTTTTAAAATTGGATTAGATTTAACTTAGGCCTTTAAGATTGGTTCGGGTATGGTTTCATCTTTTAAATTAGAACTAAGCTCATTTAGGATCAAATTTAGGGGTTCTACATGCATTTTAGTCTCGGGTTTAGCTAAGTTTAGGGTAATGATGATGGCTCCTTAAGTGCATCTAATTTTAACTCCATATGTTAGATTAGGATTAAATATGATATTTATTTACTAACATTTACTCATGGTTACAATAATTACAAATTAACAACAAATTTTAAAATTTTTTTCCATGTTTACATTGTATATACAGAGTGTATATAACTTTGAATATGCTCTTACTTCATCAATTAATTTAATGGCTAGAATTAACTTAATTCTCTTAATTTATCTGTGCATATTTCATAAATTATCTTTAAATCTCAGCAAGGTTGCTTTTGAGTATATTACAGGTATACGTCTATTTTGATCATATAAGTACATATATTTAGGTTAATTTTATTGGCTTTAAGTTAATTTATCTTTTAATTTGTGTCGAAAGTTTACTTGAAGTGTTTGATTTAGATGGAAGTGCAAAAGAATGGATTGAAGGACCAAAAAGGTGGAAAAGCATATGACACGGCCAAGGCACTTCATGGCTTGGCCATGTCTCTCATCCAAGGTAACACTTACATGACACGACCTTAGTTCACAAGCTACTGGCCATGTCCTTCAAAACAAATTGGCAAAGGCAGACACTGGGAGAAGACATGACCAAGCCACTAGCCGTGTCAAGGCCTTGGCTATGACTCACAAATTGAAGCTAAAGAGCAAAACCAAAGAAGTAAAAGTAGAAGTGAACACACCTAAGATACATGACCAAGCCACTGACACGGCCAAGGCCTTGGCCGTGTCCCATCTAAAGAGCAAATGCAAGGATGGACAGTGGAGAACACACTCAAGAGACACGACCAAGCCACTGGCCATGTCTCACTTGGAAAAAGAAGAAGTTAGTGAGGCAGCCATGGACACAATCACATGCCTTGGCCGTGTCCATAAGAAAATGAGTGACACGGAGTCACTCATGACTTGGCCATGACTTCTGAAGATTCTTTCAATCGTTTTACATGAAATGGGGGACAATATGTAACACCCCTTCCCGGCCTACTTGTGTAAGTCGAGTAGAGGTGCCACACTATCCTAATGTTGCTACCAATTTTACTTAGTCAAATTTTAGTTCCGATTTCACAGAAATTTTGCCAGAGTTTCGCCTAGAAATTTGGGTCCCAAGTGTCGACAAAACTGGTTTTTCTGATTTTTGAAAACATTTTTACACAAACCAATGCAAATACAAACAAATTCAATACACTCCCAATGATTCCACCTTATACCCTCAACTACATCCTGCAAGAAAAATTCACACTTCTAATCCAAAATAAAGTAGAGATTTATTATTATTACATACCAATAAAATACAGTATCATATACTGATTCTCAATCTTATATATACATATACATGCCACAACTAGCTAACTCATAATGGAATCTAAAAGATCTACCATGAGATATGTTGTGGGTCTGGTCGTCGCTTTCCAGGAATTTGCTATTGCTCCAAACCTACGAGTCAAGAAAAACGTAACTCGCTGAGCGTTGTTGCTCAGTGGGTACTTTACCAATAAAAATAAAAAATAACATATGAAAGTATTTGAAATAAAAGGAAATAATTAAATCATAATTTAACCAACCTTAAACCAATAGAAATTATTATACATTCAGTGTGATATGCTTTTAACAAATGTAAAAACCATAAATCAACTCATTTTGCATTACGCAGTTTAACGAAAAATATGGCTTTGACTCAGGCTCTACTGGTATATAGGAAACCATAGCGACAAGGCAGTGGCCCTCACCACTGTAACATAGGTGGCCCTCACCACCAATATCAGATTACAGGAATGGCCCTCACCATCCTGGTTATAACCAATGGGCCTCCCCATTGGCTTCAATGGCCTCACCACTGAATAAAATATCATATCACAATAATGAGCAGTACTGCATGCGTTAGTATAGTGCACCATACCCTTATCTACAACTCCCACTATCCAGTAGAGCATAAAGATTAAAATGATTCACTTGAAGTCTCAAACTTCATTTTAGAATGATTCGAGAAATCATTTTAATTCTCATCGCACTTTGCCATTTATGCCGCGCACCACATTCTTTAGTCAAACTATTACCCTTTTTCCCATATTTAATATCCACAATAAACATATTAAACATTTCAAAGCATTCCTCAAAAGATCACAAATTGACCAAATGAATAGTGTCGCGGCACAAAAAATCAGCAACGCAAAATGGCATGACCAAATGAATAGTAAAATCTGGGTTTTCGTCAAAATTTCAGTCCACTTCAGTCGTGCATTTGACCAAGTAAATGATTTTATTTTTGGCTGAAATTTTACAGAAAACTTATCTCATATGTTGACTAATAACATGTAAAATTTTGTTGAAAAATTCATTCATTAGCTACCTCAAACAATTGCCACAAAAAGATCCAGAAAGCTGTCATTTTGGGACCATTTCGGCCCAAACATATGAAATACATAGGATAGTTTATTTTTCTTTTGCAAATCAATATGAAGGCTTCTTTAATAGTAAAGTGAAGATTCAAACACTTCCCTTTGACAACTTTTGCATGTTTAACTCAAATCAAACTAATTAAAGTCCAAAACAACTTACCAAATCAACTTGCCAAATTTTCTCAAAACATTTGGTTTCAATTAAATTTAAACAACCCAATTGCCATAAGAAATCAAGAACATAACTCAAATATTTAATTTAAACTCAATCAATATATTTAAGCATCAACATCAAAACTTCCATAAACCAAAGTTTGTAAGAAAAATAGAATTTCTTTTATGGTAAAGCACCAAACCTTATTCTTTTACTTCCCCTTTTTCTTTTCCTCCTTCTCCTTCCTTAATCTTTGTTTTTCCTTCAAGAAATTCAAGAACACACCCTTAAACATAAACCTTAACAATTTAGAATAATAAGCTATCCTCCATTTCTTTTCAATCTAAACCCTAATCTAACCTTATTAAATCTTAGAAACCTTGATTCTTTCATTTAATTGATTAATATCATAACTACTTAAAATTTTCCCAAATCCACCCTAAGAACCCTAATCTCCAATCTCCCAATAGTTATATAAATACCTAAAATTGATACTAGAATTAAATTCTACATACTTGAAAACCTTAAAACTTACCTTGAAAATCAAACTTGACAAAACTTGGAAATCTTTTGAAGTTTTCCTATGGTGGCCGAATTTGGAAGTGGGAGAGAGAGAGAGTTTGTTCTTCATATCATTATATATATATATAAGGAAAATGATGATCACTTTTGAATGAATAAGTGTTTTCAAACCAAATGTCCACACTTTTCTCTTTCTTCTTTATTATAACTTTTAAATGTCCACTTTTCATTAGCCCAAATGTCTCCTCCTTTTATTTATTTAAAAACACAAGTCCTTAAACTTTCTTTTAATTATATTTTGGCCCCTCCACCATCTTGTGTTGAAATATCTATAGTCTAAGGTGTGAAAAGACCAAAATACCCTCTAGCGATTATTTGTTCATAACTTTTAACCCGTACAATTCCACGAGGCAAACTACGTATAGTTTTGATCCTCTCGACCTCTACTTTCTATTTTTAAGGTCTATTTTAAGTTTCCAAGTCTTTTTGAAAAATTACCAATAAGCCCTCGACTTTTTACAAAATTCCCTTTAGGTCCTTTCTTTGCTCGGGTGTTGCCCGGACCCCGTTTCTACTGACGATCATTTCATTTTAACCCTCTTGACGTCCTCTACTCACTCTTGTGTTTATTTCCTACTTCGGATTCATGTATAATGACCAAAATGTCCCTAGTCAAAAATCCCCTATATCTTCCAAACCGTGCGTTTTCTGGAAAAACCGTTACGCGTCGTTGTGACCCGATTTTTCTCTATTTTCCATTTTTGGAATCTCTTATGTGCACTATTAAGAACATCCAGTATGACTTTTGGAAATTACATTTACCTCCCCAAAACTTTTGAAAATTACAGTCACCTCCCTAAAACTTTTTGAAATTACAATCACCTCCCTAACACTTTGCATTTTTCTTCAATTAGGTCCCAGTGGTCCTATAGCCTTATCTGGGGCCGTTGTCAGGAATTATCTTCTCCTTTCCCCTTCTCTCACTGTGCACGTGACTACTGTGCATAATTGCGGTAGGCGGATGTGACACAATAAGTGATGTCTTTTAAAAAGAAATAATAAAAGAACAAAAAGGTTTTCTAATTTATAGGAAGAAATATAAAATAAAGAAAAAGGAGGGAGACAAAGTGTGGTGTGTGTGTTGGCAAGAGATGGTTGGTTTTTAGAAAAATGAAAGAAGATGGTAGTGGGAGGAGTATATACACGTGAGCTCTCTTGGTTTTGGAGGGAGTTTTTTTTTCTTAGTTTTTGTTTTTAGTTTTAGAAGAGGAGAGACACCATTCTCTCTTCATCTTCATTGCCTTTCATCCGTCATTTCTTTAATAGAGAGACTCAATCAAGTTTGGGGATTAAATTGAGTGATCAAGTTTCTCAGACAATTAGGGTTTGAAGAAAGCTTGATTGGAGTTGAAGCTTGAGAAAGTTACATTCTATCTTTCAAGAGGAGAGCCATTGATTGAGAGGGCTTGGAAGTTGTTCATCATACATCAAGGTGGAAGCTAGGAGGAAGACAAGTAGTCCAACTCTTGGTATCTACAAGGAGTTTTTCATATTCTCTCTTTTGATTTATTTCTATATTATTGTTGTTTTATTATGAACATTAATATTACAATGCATAATTTTGATTTGATGAATATTGAGATGGATATTTATTTTAAATTAATGATGAGCTAATTTACTCATTCCTTGGGTTGTAGTAGATTTAATTAGATGACTTGATTTGATAATTCTATTAGTATACCTTGTTGTTGGTTGATTACATTGGATTGAATGTTAGGTTGATAGATTGGCCACCTATTAATCACATAATATTGAATGATGGACCGAGAGGTGAAATTTGATATTGGAACTATGTAATCAACCGCCCTAAGAATGAATTAGAAAGATAAGTTCTAGGGTTAGTTAATTTGCAATTTCAAAACAATTGGTTATTGTTAATTCATGAATATGAAAACTAATGAATTGGTAATTACTAACTTAACTCAAGAAATAAATTAAAATACAAGGTTATATTAATGGATAATTTGAGAATTAAACTTTGATTAAATTGACTTACAACCCTAGGCATCATTCCTAGAATTGAATTGATCTTACACAACTACCACTCATTTTACTTTTAATTAAAATTGCTTTTCACCATTCCAACATATCACACTCTTGATTTTAAATTTACTTGTCAATTAAACTATTGCAAAACAATTCCTTCCTTGTGAGATGGCCTTGGGACAATCACCGTTGTTACAAGTACCTCGTATACTTGCGAGTGTCGCTTGTAGTAGTGTTAGTCGAGCGTAACAAGTTTTTGGCACCACTGCCGGGGAAGGCAATTATTATTTGTAGTTTGAATCTTTTATTTTACTTGATTTATTATTTAAAGTGTTCCTTTTTGAATTGCCTAGATGATTTATGCAAGGACGAATGTCTCAAGGAAATGAACTTGTTTGATATATAGACGATATTCATAGACTACCAAGAATCGAAGGAGTGGATCCATTGGGACAAGAAGGAGAAGAAACCGACGAGCAATTTGAGGAGGACATGGAAGTAGAAATGGGTGACGTAGAGGAACCACCTATGAAGGAGGTTGCCCGATTGATCATTGGAGTAACTACATCGTGTATCTGATTGAGCAACGCAACAAGGAATTATGAACTTAAAAACACTCATTATAGTATGTTGCCATCTCTCCATGGATTACCGAATGAAGATCCTCTCAACTTCATCCGAGATTTTTACACAACACTGCATACTTTCCCTTTGCAAGCACTAACAGAGGATGAACTCAATATGAGATGTTTCCCATATAGTTTGAAAGATAGGGAAAAAGCATGGTTGATGACCTTACCAGAAAATTCTTTGACCACTTGGACCGAAGTGTACAACAAATTTATGGGAAAATTTTATTCACACCAAAAGACAAAGGAGCTTAGGGGAAGTATTGCAACTTTCACCCAATTTGATGGGAAGCCATTTCATGAGGCGTGGGATCGCTTCAAATCTCTATTGTTTCAATGCTCTCATCATTATTATTCATAATAATTTCTTAATCAGTTCTTCTATGATGGGCTAACTCAACAATGTCAAAACACAGTAGATAATGCTGCAAGAGGGGCAATGGGTGAGAAAATAGCTACTGAAACGGTTGCATTATTTGAAATGTTGGGAGCATATTCTCAATAAAAGAGCATTGGAGAAAGGAGAAGAGGGGCATATGAGCTGAATGCAAACTCAGAAATGGCAAGAAAAATTGCCGAGTTGACAAGGAAAATAAAATTGTTGAATGCTAGAGGAAACTTGCCGGGGCCAAGTCAAGAATCATGTGCATCATGTGGTGTGGTAGGCTACAATGAAAATATATGTCCTTCAAACTTTAACCAATTTCAAGAAGGGAAAGAACAAGCTTTTGCTTTTGAAGGATTCTAACAAAGGGGAAGGAATGACCCGAACTCAAATTCTTATAACCCTAGTTGGAGAAATTATCCTAATTTTACATGAAAGAACCAACAACAAATTCCACCTCAACATTCATTCCAACCTTATCAAAGGGGACCCCAATTTCAAGGGCAAGGTTCAAATCATGAGGAAGTTAAGAAACCTTCACTTAAAGATAATTTGAATGCTTTCATTCAAATAAGCACTCAAAATCAAGAGGTAAACAACAAACGATTCTACTCTTTGAAGCCTCACTTAAGAAGGTTGAAACTCAATTAGGCCAATTGGCTAATCAATTGTAAGCTAATCAAAAAGGAAAATTTCCAAGCCAACCAGAGCAAGCCAAAGCAATCACGGTCCTAAGAAGTGGTAAGGTACTTGATAACAAAATCGGCAATAATAAAATTAATGATTCTTTGGATGCAGGAACATTGGAAGAAGATGATGAGGAAATACAAGAAGGAAAAGCTCAACCGATTGAGTCGAAGGAAGATAGTGAGGAGGCATCAGTGCACCAAAGCTGCACAAATCTCCAAATCTGTAGAGACCGCCAATTTATTTTCTAGGCAGGTTAAAAAATGAGAAGTATGACAAGCAATTTACTGAAATTTATAATATTCTCTCAAAGGTAAGTATTAACCTCCCCTTACTTGAGGTGGTTAAAAACATGCCATCATATGCCAAAATTTTTAAGCTGCTTAACACAAAAAAGAAAAATTATGAGTTGAATGAGAAGATGATATTTTCAGAAGTAACAATTGTTGTTTTACAACACAGATTACCTCTAAAACTAAAGGATCCTGGAAGCTTTATAGTTAGTATCTCAATGTGGAATGGGAAAGAAATTGTTGGTATGTGTGATTTAGGAGCAAGTATAAATTTGATGCCATACTCTATTTACTTGAAATTAGAGCTAGGGGAACTTAAACCAACTAAACTTAAACCAACTAAAATGGTTTTGCAACTTGTAGATAGAACTTTTAGATACCCTAAAGGAATCGTAGAAGATGTTCTAGTTAAGGTAGGTGGTTTAATTGTATCCATTGATTTCATTGTCTTAGATATGGAGAAAGAAAGTCCTAGAGATTCTGAGCATACAATTTTATTAGGGAGACTTTTTATGGCCATAACTAACACATTAATTGATGTTAAAAATGAAAAATTGACCATGACTATTTTAGGCCAAACTATAGAATTTTTAATTTTTAATACTTCCCCTATTCCACTACTGCTTTATATGAGGACTACTCTTTCATTGATTTTACTGATAATGTTGTTGAAGAAGTTTTCTTGCAGGAGAGTGGTGAAGACAAATTAGAAAGGGCTCTAAATCTAGAGGAAGAAGTTGAGGGTTCAAATGAGGAGATTCAACCAAAGGGGGTTAAACTTTAAGAACTTCCAAAGAACTTAAAGCATAATTTTCTTGGGAAAAATAACTCACAACCAGTGATAATTTCTACTACTCTTAGTAGTGAGAAGGAAGATAAACTTGTGAGGATGTTGAAAAATTTCAAGAGAGATATTGGTTTGGGGTTGAGTGATATCAAGTGTATTAGTCCCTCTATGTGCATGCACAAGATAGTTTTAGAGAAAGGGGCTAAACCGATGAGAGAGGCTCAAAGGAGGCTTAACCCTAATATGAGCAAAGTAGTGAATAAGGAAGTTCTAAAATTGCTTGATGAAGGGGTAATCTACCCCATTGCTTATAGTGGATGGATTAGTCCCATTCACGTCGTGCCAAAGAAAGCAGGTTTGACTGTGGTCCAGAATGAGAAAGGAGAGTTGGTACCTACACGAACATAAACCGGGTGGCGAATGTGCATAGATTATAGGAAATTAAATAATGTCACCAAGAAAGATCACTTTCCTTTACCATTTATTGATCAAATGCTTGATAGGTTATCTAAACACGCGTTTTACTGTTTTATTGATGGTTTTTTAGGTTACTACCAAGTCCCGATAGCACTAGAAGATCAACCAAAGACAACCTTTACTTGTCCCTTTGGAACATTTGCCTTTCGGAGGATGCCATTCTAACTTTACAATGCACCAAGTACATTCCAAAGATGTATGCTTTCAATTTTTTCTAATATGCTGGACAAATGCATTGAGATATTTATGGATGATTTCTCTATTTTTAGTAATTCTTTTGATGATTGTTTGCAAAATTTGACTCTCATGCTTGAAAGATATATTGAATGTAATCTTACCTTGAGTTGTAAAAAGAGTCATTTCATGGTTGATCATGGGATTGTTTTGGGTCATGTCGTTTCTCACAAAGGGATTGAGGTAGACAAGGCTAAGGTTGAATTATTCATGAATCTACCTCCACCCACAACTGTTAAGGGGATTTGAAGCATTTTGGGACACGCTGGATTTTATAAGAGGTTTATAAAAGATTTTTCAAAAATTTCACGTCCTTTGTGTCATTTGCTAGGAAAAGATGTTCTATTTATTTTTGATGACAAGTGCTTAGAAGCTTTTGAAATTTTGAAAGAGAAGTTAACTTTCGCTCCTATAATTGCTGCCCCAAATTGGGATTTGCCATTTGAAATCTTGTGTGATACATCGAATTATGCCATTGGAGCTGTTTTGGGCCAAAGAGTGAATAAATTGATGTGTGTAATTTATTATGCAAGTTTATCCTTAAATGATGCACAAGTGAATTACATAACTACCGAAAGAGAAATGTTAGCTGTGGTGTTCGCACTGGACAAATTTTGATCTTACTTGATAAGTTCTAAAGTCATAGTATTTTCGGACCATACGACCTTGAAATACCTATTGACCAAACCACAAGCTAACCCTAGGTTCATTAGGTGGGTATTGATGTTGTAAGAATTTGATGTTGAAATCAAAGATCGAAATGGAAGTGAGAATGGAGTAGCTGACCATCTTTCTAGATTGAACTCTCACGATAATGATGCAGAAATTGCTTGTGAAAATGCTTTTGAAAAATTTCTAGATAAATACTTGTTTGTTTTAACTCAAGCACCTTGGTATGCAGGTATTGCTAACTATCTCTCTTGTGGTGTTGTGAGAAAGGATTTGAATTTTCAGGCAAGGAAGAGGTTCCTGCATTCATGTAAGTACTATTTTTGGGATGAGCCATACTTCTTTAGAATTTGTAGGGATGAAATCATAAGAAGATGTGTGCCAGAGGAAGAATAAAAATAAGTGCTGCAATTTTGCCACAACATGTATTATGGAGGGCATTTTGGAGGAAAGAAAACTACTAAGAAAGTTCTTTAAAGCAATTTGTATTGGCCAACTCTGTTTAAGGATGCTCAAATTTTTGTACAAGATGTGATTAATGCTAAAGAGTAGGAAACATTAGCAAAAAGAATGAAATGCCTCTCAATATTTTTATTGTGGTTGAAATTTTTTATGTATGGGGAATAGACTTCATGAGACCATTTTCCAAGTCATTTGGTTTTGAATATATTCTTCTTGCAGTGGATTATGTGTCTAAGTGGGTGGAGGCTATCCCCATTAGGACTAATGATTCTAATGTTGTTTTGAAATTTTTGAAGGAGAATATTTTGAGCAGGTTCGGAACCCCAAAGGCAATAGTAAGTGATGGAGGAAGCCACTTTTGCAACAAATGGTTTGAGAAGTTGATGACCAAGATAGGCATCCGACACAAAGTGGCAACTCCATACCACCCTCAAACATCCGGACAAGCCGAGATCTCTAACAAGCAAATTAAAGGGATCTTAGAAAAGACGGTGATCACAACAAGAAAGGCTTGATCAATCCGACTTCCAGAAGCATTATGGCCGTATAGAACTGCTTTTAAAATACCATTGGGAATGAGTCCATATAGGTTGGTCTTTGGCAAGGCTTGCCACCTACTGGTGAAATTAGAGCATAAAGCTTATTGGGCAATAAAGACCACAAATATGGACTTAGAAGGAGTAAGGGAGCAAAGAATGTTGCAAATTTATGAGTTTGATGAACATAGGAATGAGGCCTATTGTGAGCGGGGATTTTTTCCATGGAAACTTGCGTGCAGCGAGCTGCTAGGCCATTTCGTCCCCAGGATTTTCCTGCAGGCGGAATGGCCCAAGGCCATTTGGTCCCAACTTTTCGGCGACAAATTTTTTCATCGCCGATTTTTATTTTTGTTTATTTATTTATTATTTTTATTTATCATTTATTATTAATTATAGAAACTAAATACTAAAATAAATATTATTTAATTAAGATAACACAAGAATTATTTTGGACTAATTAAAATATATTGGATAATACAAAAATTATTTTGGACTAATTAACATATATTAGACCGGATTGGGTAAAAAATTAAGGGTCTATAGTTTGCCCTCTGCTTGAACGATCTGAGACTTTAGTGAAAGAGAGTGAAAAGCAATAAGACTTAATTTTTGAGATGGTTGAGGTTTCGAGTTCTAGACCCGGTTCGAGTTCTGGACTCAAGGATAATTTTAGGTTCTGGACCTAAGTGTAATTTTAGGTTCTGGACCTAAAGATAATTTGGGTTCTGAACCCGAGCTAAGTTCTGGACTTAGAAGAGATTCTAGATTCTGGACCTAAGGATAATTTGGGTTCTAGACCCGAGCTAAGTTCTAGACTTAGAAGAGATTTTAGGTTCTGGACCTAAGGATAATTTGGGTTCTAGACCTGAGCTAAGTTCTGGACTTAGAAGAGATTTTAGGTTCTGGACCTAAGGATAATTTGGGTTATAGACCCGAGCTAAGTTCTGGACTTAGAAGAGATTCTAGGTTTTGGACCTAGGGATAATTTGGGTTCTGGACCCGAGCTAAGTTCTGAACTTAGAAGAGATTTTAGGTTCTGGACCTAAGGAAAATTTGGGTTCTAGTCCCGAGCTAAGTTCTGGACTTAGAAAAGATTCTAGGTTCTGGACCCGAGCTAAGTTCTGGACTTAGAAAAGATTCTAGGTTCTGGATCTAAAGATAATTTAGGTTCTGGACCCGAGCTAAGTTTTGGACTTAGAAAAGATTATAGGTTCTGGACCAAAGAAAAATTTAGGTTCTGGACCCGAGCTAATAAAGATTTAATTATCTACAAAAAATAATTTTTTGGTTCAAAAAGTTTGACTAATTTTTATGCATGTCTTCTCCTTGCCCCCTGCGTGTAAAAATATTTATACACGTAAGTATTTGAATAATTAAATTGAATAATTGAATTTACTATTTATTTGTTATGTAGTTACTATTTATACACTATTTACTATTTATAAATAGTAACTTACTATTTATAAAATAGTAGTTTACTACTGTAAATAGTAATTTACTATTACTCAATAGTAATTTACTATTCATAAATAGTAAAATTTACTATTCAGAAATAGTAAATTTTACTTTTTTAATTTTGTTTTTTCCCTGCCGTTTCTCTATATAAACAATGAATTCCTTCATTTCATTCACAACAAAATTAGTTGATTTCGTTCCTTACTATAATTCTTTCAAATTTAGCATATAGTTTTGAAAAATATGTATGATTCAAGGTCAAGAACTCATTCTAATGTCAAGTTATTGGAGTTTATTTGGCATCATGAAGATGGAAATATAGATCTACTAGCCGAGTTGCCGCTTCATCGTATTTCAAATCAAAAGAGCGCGGTAATTTTCTCTTGTTTTCTTTTCTTTTTCTTTGTTCGTCTTTCTGTTATTTATTTATTTTCTATTTTTATTTTCTTTTTGTTGTTTATTTTTTATTTTTTATTTATATTTTTGTATTATTATTATTTTTTAGAAAATTTAAAAAATATATTAATTTAAGCAGATAGAATGATATATACTTACCTGGTATTAACTTACTTGGCTCCGTGTTAGCGTGATCGTTGCGTTGTTCGTGCCGGAGGGTGTATCTATAAAGCCCGACAATGGTATGATGTAGTGCCTTCTCGGGTAAGGCAAATTATTCGAGATTGTGGCTTTGAGAGCTTCATCTTACAATTGCCATCCGAGGAGTATTTGATAAACTGGAGCATGATCCTGGCGCTTGCAGAATGATGGTTGGACACAACTCATACTTTTCACTTGCCCATTGGAGGGATGACAATTGGTCCAATCGACTTTGCTGCTATAACCGGCTTCGGTATGATGGTGTTCCGGTTCCTCTGACCAACGAATTTTTAACTTTTGAAGAAATTCAATAATTAATTGGTATGGAACCATCATATAAAGGGCCTTTTAAAATAAAGATCAAGCCAATTCATAGTTATTGGATGAACTATGAAGGATGGGTTCACAGAGACACGACCCAACTATATGCTCGAGGATTTTTGTTATATTTGCTTGAGTCGACGATCTTAGGCAGCACTAAATCCTCCATCCATTTGTCAGTGTTGAGGGCCCTTTCTTATTTCAGAGCGGTACCATCTTATGGCTGGGGTGAAGCTGGCCTCGCCTGTCTTTACCATGGTCTTGATAAAATTTGCCGAAATAAGAAGTCTTTTGATGGCGGTTGTCGAGGTACTTTTCTTCTACCAATGTTAATTCCACTCCTTTCTTGTATGAATTTGATCTATTATTATAGGCACGGGCATATGAACACAACCTCATGAGGGTGCCTGATATTTCTTAAGAGAGAATCGGGTATCCGAGATTAAATTTTTGGTTGTCATATCGCATGGAAGTTCCCAGCTCTCACCACATGCATACCCAACGCTTTGTGCTGAGCCGCTTAACCTGGGACCAGGTAAAATAGTGTTAGTATGCTCTAAAATTTATGTGAAAGTTTACTTACCTTATGTCATCTTATAGGTGAATTTGGCCTGGTGGAGCCCAGAAGAGCGGAAAAATTGGTCTCCCTTCATGAAGGCTGCGCTATCTTTCCAACATACTCACCGAGTCATCGCTGGCCTAGTGTCTAGTGGTTGGTTTCTCGGAGACAGAGTTTATGAGTGGTTTCTTGGTCTAGAGCAGCAGAGGGTTCTGATGCATTGCCCAGAATATACTTTAAATATTATATCAATGCCGGAGGATGCATGGTGTCGGCTCGGTACGGTTATGGTGTTGAGACATTTCTCCATCTACCGGGTGCATTTTATGCCCATTTTATTCAAAGAAGGCTCTTGAACTTTGATGTATCTCTTGTTGGTGTACGGGAAATTCTCGAAGAAAATGAGGGTAGAGATGAAGAGGAACATCATGGAGATGCAGGAGAGCTCATTCCACATCTCGGGGCTAGTACTTCTCAGGTAAAACTTTTACCATTCTTCCTTTACAACCTCTTCTTTCTTTTTTTGATTCTTTAATGATTGTTATAGGCTGTTGGCTCATTTGATCATGAGGCTGGACCTTCTTTTACTACCCCTTCGTTTGCTCATTCTAGTCCCAGATATGCCATCTCATCCGCAGGGCATTGATATGAATTACCTGGTAAGTTCTCTTATTTCATGGTAATTTATGCTATATGTATGTATGATTATGTATGCTCTTACCTTTTTCCTATCTGGCTCACAGAGGATGCTTGAAGATCAAAATAAGAAACTTTAAGAAGAGTTAGTTGCAAGTCGTCAGCAGACTTCTCATTTTGAAAATTTATATCATCAATCAGAACAAAATTTCTAAGACTTTTGATTTCAGGGGATGAGGGATCCTTGCGCTTCTTCATCAAGAGGCCCCCAGACTGATGACCATGAGATCCTTTTGTCTACCTCCGATGAGGGCCGTGACAGATTGGAACTTCAAGGTAATAGGGATTTTGGTGCTCCTGCTTCGGGCGGACTCGGGACAAGTGATTTGCCTCCTCCTCCAATAGGGGATGATTTTTCAGGGCTTTTTTTGATGACCTACCACCACCTTCTTAGTGATGTATAAACATTGTATGAATTGTATAAATATTGTACAATAAGCATAATAATACATAATTTCTACCTTTACTGTACCTAACTTTTTTTTTATTACTGCACCACAATTATTACGCTTTCTTTTTCATATATACATATTTACACAGTATCACCACAAAAGCCAAATGCAACACGGTAAAGTAAATTCGTCGCTAATTATTTTCCTTATACCACACGGCCTCGCCCTTTTCCATCACATTTTCCTTATCAATTTTGGAAAAGCTTGTTTCCTTTATATAAATCTCCTTTTTATGCCATAATTTCATACAGAAGCCAAAAGACTTCCCATTACAACGTAAAAACTCTTTTTTAACAATTTGATTTTCCTTCATTCATTAACCATGACCGAACTTCATTTAAAGAAGATAAAAACTTTATTTAAGAATATGGATGCCATTTACTGGAAGCAAATTTCTTGGTCAAAACTTGATATTTTAAAGTGTTTTCAAAATGTTAAATTGGACCAATCCTTTTTACATGACATGGCTTCCTTTTGGAATGTGGATTCTAAGACATTTAAAATTAATGGCTTTGAAATATGTCCCTTGATTGAAGAATTTGAGGCCATCCTTGGATATCCAAATAATCAACAAATGGCATTACCCACATTGATTTCCAAGACTCAACAAAAGATGCAGATGTTATTTCAAATTTCAAAGCCCGAAGTTCTTCAATTGATGAGAGATGAAAAAATTCTACTTGCTCCCTTGATTGATTTTTGTCTCTCTTTGTAACATCCGTGATTTTAGAGAAATTGAATAAGTATTTGGAGATATAAATTGTATATACTCAATATATATATCTAGAGTATATATAACACATACATATGGTATATTAATTGTATATGTTGGATTAATACATTACATACTTAATATTTAATACACATATAAGGTACATTTGATGTGTATATAAGATACACATTACTTGTGCATGTGTAATATCCTAAATTTTTGAAAAGTTCTAATTTTTGGAAATTTGATAAAATAAATTATAATTTAAATGGATAAATTTTAAATGAAAAAGTGGATAATATATGTGATATATATGTAAAATATACATAACATATAAAAATCAATACTTTTTAAATGAAAAGTCAAAGTAAAAGGGTATTTTGGTAATTAAATCTTAAAAATTTAAAATTAATAAAATAATTCAAAAATAAATTATTTTTGAATGGAAGAGAGAATTCAGGACTTTTAATTTATTAAATAAATAATTAAATAAATAATTATTAAATTATTTTAATATATATATATATATATGGTTTAAAATTAAAGGGTGAAAGGAAAGAGAAATAAAAAAAGTAAAGTCTTCTTCTTCTTCTTTCCTTCAAGGCCGAATTTCATGGCTTCAAGAGAGGGACTTGCTTCTTCCATACTCCAAAAATTGAAGAGATTTTAAGGATTCAAGTGGAGTTTTAGAAGTTTCTTCATCAATTGGTAAGCTTTCTTACCAAATTTTCAAATTCTATGGAAAAGTGTGTTATGTAAATTTTGGAATTCTATAGTAGCATGATTTAATTGCTTAATTGGATATGAATGAAGTTGTTTTTATTGGTTATTAATGATTTTAATGTTGGATTAAAGAAATGGTTGTGTTTGGGTAAGATTGGTGAAGAGAGAGAATTTAGGGTTATGTAATTTTTGGAGTTTTGAAATCATGGTTTTTAATTGTGTAAATTGATTCCAAATGAGTTGTTTTGATACATAAACAAGTATTTTAAAGTCAAATATTGGATTTGGTTGTGTTTGGTTGGAGTTTGAGAATGGTGTTTTATTAGTTTTTGTTATAGATTTGTGTCCTGTTTATTATGATAATTATTGTTTTATGTAGGTATTTTGTTAGTTTAAATCGGTTTATTTAGTGTTTTTGTTAGTTTTAGTTTATTTCAATGTTTATGTCATTTTTGATCTAGTTTTTAGTATGGTGTTTATGTTTTGTTGGTTATTGTTTATTTACTTTTTGTTTAAAGTTTGTTTGAAGTTTTGTTTTAGGTTAAAAAGCTAAGGAACCAAGACTGAAGGAAAAATGGGCAGTAGCTGACACATGCAGAGGACACGGCCAAGTCACTGGCCGTGTCCCATACCAAGTTAAAGAAGAAGAGCAAGTCACAAAGAAGGACACAAGCAAGGGACACGGCCAAGTCAGTGGCCGTGTCCCTCCAAAAAGGCTCCAACACGGCCAAGTCACTCCAACTTGGCCGTGTCTCACTTAGTTCCAAAGGAAAAGAAGATTAAAATTAAACAGAAGCAAACACAGGCAAGGGACACGGCCAAGTCACTGGCCATGTCCCTCCAAAAAGGTCCAACACGGCCGTGTCTTCTTCAAGACTTGGCCGTGTCACTCAACCAAAGAAGAAAAGAAGGAAAGCAAGCAGAAGTGAACACATGCAAGGGACACGGCCAAGTCACTGGCCGTGTCCCTCCTATGCACTCCAACACGGCCAAGTCTCCTCTGACTTGGCCGTGTCTCTCATGGACCAAAGGCACGCGGATTTTTAAAAGCAGAGAATTCGTATAAAAGGAAAAGAGAAGCGAGGGTTTAGGGTTGTTGCAATTTTGAGAGCAGATTGAGCCATCAAGAGAGTGAACTATGGGTTTCATTTAGTTTTCTTTGATTTTTTATTACACTTGGGATTAAACTAGCTTAGATTAGATTGTTCATGCTATTGATACATCCTTCTTGCAAGATTTGAACAAGAGATTCTTCAGAAGCTTCAAGGAGTTTGTAATTTGGTTTTGTTCTTGAACTTTATCTCTTTATTTTCATTGGAATTGTATTTATGGATATTATCATGTCTAAATTGATTTCTTTGATTATTAATGAGATGAGTATGTTTGATAACATTATGAACTAATTTGATCTAGTCTAGGGTTTGTATGGATCTGCTATGATTGTATGGATTGGTTATTACTCTTAACTCAATTATTTCTTTAGCCTTTATTGAATAGAACATTGTTAATATATAATTGATTGGCCACCAATTATGTGTTTTAGGTATTAGATGATGGATTGAGAGATGAAGTCTAATGCTGGAACAATTCAATTAAGGACTTAGGTGAATTACAGATATAACCTATTAAAAAGATTATTTCAATTGTAACAAGATTAGTTGAAAGAGGTTTGAATGCGAGAGCTTATTTCCTTGACTTGATTAATTGAGTTGTTTGAGATTTAATCTTTGAAATTAAATTAGTTAAGAGGAATAACCGTTCATACATATAAGTAGTAGAGAAGTGCAAAACCTAGACCTTTCTATCAAGTGAATCAAAACATCAGCTTAATTTACTTTTATTCATTTTAAACTTCAATCAATCTTCTTCATTAGTTAACCATTTAAATTTTCTTCATTACTTGTTATTCATAATCTGATAATCAATTAGCCACTTTAGCTTCCTTGTGAGACGACCTTGGGGCGATCACCTTTGCTACAGCTGCCTCGTATACTTGTGAGTGACGCTTTGTGGTAGAGTTAATTCGAGCGTAACAAATGGAAGTGGAGATTTAGGGTTTTGGAAAAGTGATTTTTCAAAGTGGTTGAATTGTGTGATTTTATTTGTTTAAGCATGTTGTTTAGTGTTAAAAGTGATGAATATAAGCTTGAAATGAGTAATGGATTGTGTTGGAATGGAAAACCTTCAATGGGGGAAGGTTATGCCATTTTTGAGATTTTTTGTATAAGAGTGCATTGTTATAATGTAAATGATTTAAATGTATTAAAATATGTTTTTAATGATATTAATAAACTTAAAACACTAATTTAAATGGCTTGATATGGTTTTTCAAAGTTAAAGTGAGGTGAAGCTTAATTTTGGGATTTGGTTTAGAGTGATGTTTAATTATGGTTTGATGTTGACAATACCTTAGAATATGATATTAAATGATTATGTATGATCACATTTGGTATAGGCATTGAAGGAGGTTGATTTGCTTCATCCAAGTGGTGAAGGGCAAGTTGGAAGGGAAGGATTGGAGGTTGTATTAAGCTTGCTTTGGGTTGCTAGTAGAGGTATGTACAAACTTTAAGTATAATGTTTATATTTGCATGACATTTGAACTTAACACATTTTGGTTGAAAAATATTTTAAGCTACTTGGTTCATTGATTGAGTATGAATAATATGCTATGATATTTGTAATGTCATATATGTATTAAATGCATTATGAAAAGCCATTGATAATGGCTAAATTGTTTAAAGTGTGAAATATGCATATTATGTGAAAATACCCAAAGTAATTGGGTAATGTGTTGTGAATGCAAAAATGAGATATGTGGAATAATGAAATGAATTGATATTGATAAAAATGAGAAAAATGAGAAAAGTGTGAAAAATGAGAAAAATGAGAAAAAAAAATGTGAAAATAAGGCAATGAGCCTAGTTTGATTATAAGAAATAAAATGAGAAATGAATTGTGAAAGTATTTGATAATGAGATAAATGAATTAATTGTGTACCTAGTATGTTATTCAATTTTCAGAGTTCTGGGTTTGGCGGCATGCCTATGAATTGCTGGACAGGTGAAAAGACCGGGTCGTAAGTCGAGCCCAGCTGATAAATGATAAATATGATGTTTTTGGGGTGAAAAGACTGGGTCGTAAGCCTTAAAAACCGTAGCAGTCTAGCCAGGTTGAGGACCAAGATACTAGGGCCTAAGGGTCTAGCCGGGTTGAGGCCCAAGAGACTGGGGCTGTTACATTATCCATGGATATATATATTGCCTACGGGCTAGACACATGGTGTCATTATGGACCAAAGCAGTAACTCTGAAATTTGAATAGCATATTAGATCCTTTTTGGGCCCATGCTTGTCTTTGCTTTAATGTGAATTATGAATTGTGATACAATTGAGCAATATAATGTTATGAGTTGTGAGTATGAAATATTTGAAAAATATAATAAAGTGAAATGATGTGACCTCTATATGCATTATGCATTGGCATTACTTTACATTTTTATTATTATCAAAGTTTGTACCACTAGGCTTCGGCTTAGCGCGATTATAATTCGTCGCGCAGGTGTCATGGATGTTTTGGTAGAGCCAGAGAATTTTACTAGACCTGGTTAGGTCTAGGTTTGTATTTATTGAGCTTGAAGAGTTGTTTTGGGTACATCAAGATCAGAGCCAATTGCCAGCATGTACATTTTTGATATTATGTATGTTATGATATGTTTTTGAAGCATATATTGTAAATTGTAAAGAATGATTTGAATAATTTTGTTCAAGATGAAATTTTATATATAATGTTGATATATATACCTATATATAAGTATTTTGAGAAAATATGGAGAAATTGAGAAGTATTGGTGAATTGGTGAATTAATTTTATTTGGAGTGTTTGTTTTATGCAGGTTGTGTTTTGTTGAATTTTGGAAACATTCAAATTACAAACAAAACTCTGGCGAATTTTTCCCAGAGATTTTCATATAAAATATTTATTTTGGATTCCTATAATAAGCAAAGAATATTTATATATTATTTATTTTATATATTAGTAATTGAAATCTTAAAACAGAAATGTAAAATTTTTTATTAAATCGGTTTGTGACAATTTTATATCGTATATGCATATTTTACATATGCTGAAAATATGTATTATACGTATATAGGGTATAAGGGTGTTACACTCTCATTTGGCTCCTATTAAGGCATGGGGACGCATGCTCTGTCTTTGCTTGCTTGGCCAATTCTTGCTTGTTTCTTCTAACGGCGATATTGATCCACAAGTATTGGATATCATGGACCAAATGGAAGGAGGCTTGTCGCCAATACCAGTGATCTTAGCTGAAACTTTAGTCGGATTAGATTGACTTAAATCAGGATTGTCAAAGAGACTGACTGGGTGTCCATTGTTGCTTCAGGTAATTACCTAAACTACCCTTTTGGGTTTTCAATTTAGGTTTTCTTTTTTCTTCTTTTCTTTATTGCTCTAATTTTTGCCTAGTCCGCCCATGCAGGTTTTCAGAACTAGCAAGCTATCCTAATTTTTGCCTAAGCTGCCCTTGTGGGTTTTCAACTTAGTGGACTCTTTTTCTCTTCTCTTTATATATATATATATATATATTAAATTGCTCTAATTTTTGCCTAGTCTGCCCATGTGGGTTTTCAGAGCTAGAGAGCTGTCCTGATTTTTGCCTAAGCCGCCCTTGCGGGTTTTCGACTTAGCGGACTCTTTTTTTAAAAAAAATTTAATTCTTTCCTCACAGATTTGGCTTCAGGAGCGTCTCTATTTGCTTGATACTCCATCCATAGATTTTGCAAGATATCTGCCATGTCATCATTCTGCTAGGAAGCTACTCCATCTTGCTTCTTCATATGCTAACTGGGTTGACTGGATCCACTCACGCACTGAAGTCAACATCCGTTGGTTGGTACCTTGGTGGAAGATTTCTCGTATCACCATGCGGACATACTTGATGTATGTTCCCCTTGCTGCTCTTCGTCAAGGTACATGCTATGATCCTCGCCGACTTGGTCGTCAGTACGGAGCTGAGCCTCGCAATTCTGACTTTACTTCCGATTTAGACATGCCTTGCTTAAATGAAGCCTACTTGGATCGGCTAAGGCAAAGCTGGCCTGCACGTTACACTTATCATCTGCCATAGATTTTACATTTGTCAATTCAAAAAGTGCATTTTTAGGATGAAAGATAATTAAAGTAATAAAAGATGCTTCTTTTCCTTTTATAATTTGTCATCCCCTTTTGCTATTGTGTTTATTTATTTCATCCACATCTGGTCAAATACTTATAATAGTGCACATAGAGCAATTTTAACATTAATTCTGTTTATTAAATTGGGGAACAACCAAATATAAAGCTAGCATACACAAGATCACTCCTATTGCCAACTAGCCCTTCCGGGTTTTCTAATTGACAATTTTCTCTCTTTTAGCCCTAATTGTTGCCTAGCCCTCCCTTTCGGATTTTTAGAACTAGCGGACTGCTCTAACTTTTGCCTAGGCCGCCCTTTTGGGTTTTAAACCTACCGAGCTCTTTTATTTTATTTTATACATAAAACCTCTTCAACTTGTCGATGTTCACTGGCTCACTAAACTTGTTCCCGTCCATGTCTGATAACTTCACCGCTCCCTTGTTCATGACTTTGTTTCATGACATATGGCCCTTCCCAGCTAGGCCTGAACTTCCCTCTCGGATTCGATACATTAGGTTTACATTGCATCAACACCAAATCCCTAACTTTGAGTTTTCTGATCTTAACCCTTCTATTGTAGGCCCGAGCTGTCTTCTTTTGATACAGTTGGTGATGATACAATGCCTTTAACCTTCTCTATTCTAGTAAAGCTAACTGTGTGTATCTGCTCACTACCCATTCCGTTTCAGGCAGTTCAGCTTCCAAGATCACTCTCAATGACTTGATCTCTATTTCAATTGGCAACACTGCTTCCATCCCGTAAACCAAAGAGAACTGTGTCATTCTAGTAGGTGTTCGCACACTTGTCCTATATTCCCATAAAGCAAAGGGAAGCATCTTTGACCAATCCCTGTAAGTCTTGGTCATCTTGGATATAATTTGCTTAATTGTCTTGTTTGTTGCTTCTACTGCACCATTAGCCTTTGGTCTATAAGGAGAGGATCTATGATGATGGATTCGGTACTTCGAGAATAAATACTTAACTACTCCTTGAAACTGCACCCCGTTGTCTGACATCACACTGTGCGGAACCCCATATTTGCAGATGAGGTTCTTTTCAATAAATTTAGCCATTTGGCTTGCACTCAGTTTGTTGAAGGATTCGGCTTCGACCCATTTTGAAAATTAATCTACTGCTACTACAATGAAACGGTGACAGTTTGAGGCTGTCGGATGTATCTCTCCTATAATGTCGATACCCCAAGTGGCAAATGGCCAGGGTGAAGACACAGAATGCAATTCTTCAGGAGGCATGTGATTCAAGTTACCATACATCTGACATTGTTGGCACTTCTTTACAAACTCAATACAATCTCTCTCCATGGCAACCAGTAGTAACCTTGCCAAATAATCTTCTTAACTAGGACCAAACCACTCATATGCGGTCCGCAACTTCCTGCATGTATCTCTAACATGATATGCTCCACTTCAGGCTTCCTTAAACATCTTAAATGCACCCCATCAGGCCATCTTCGATATAACTCTCCATGGAATGTATTGCAATGACAACCGCCTTATGGCTCTTCTTTCTTTCTTTGTTGTCCCCGGAGGGTATTCTCTTTCCTCCAAATATCTCCATATAGTATCATACCATGCATCATGGTCTGTATCAATTTCCATGATTGTCTCATATTCATAGCAAGGAGTTGATGAACTAGTCAAAATCAGAGGCTTAAGGAATAAGCTGATAGGATTTTCCCATACCGAAGCCAATGTGGCTAGGGCATCAGCCATCTGATTTTCTTCTCTTGATAGGTGTATAAACCAACACTCCTTAAAGTTCTTCTTCATCATGGTTAAGTAATGGTGGTATGGTTTTAATTTTTCTTCTTTCAACTCCCACTCTCCATTCACTTGGGATACTACTAGCAATGAATCGTCAAAAACTTCCACCTTCATAATCATTAGGGTTTCCAAACCAAAAATACAAGCTTCGTATTCCACCATATTATTGGTTGCCCTAAATTTCAACTTTTTGGCTAAAGGGATAAGTTCCCCTTCGGGCGATTCTAGTATAACTCCCAAACCTGCTCCTTTCCTATTTACTGCTCCATAAAAATACATTTTCCATCCTTGCACTTCAATTGCCTCTAAATGTTCATCCAAAAATTCCAAGATTACCTCTTCGCTGTCTGGTAATGGTTGTTGGGCCAGGAATTCTGCCACCGCTCTACCTTTGATTATTTTCTTGGTTACATATTCAATCTCAAATTCTTCTAATATTATCAACCATCGACCATATTTCCCAATCAAAGAGGGTGTCTCCCTTAAGTACTTCATTGGATCCAACCTGGAAATTGCTTGCACACTATAAGATTGAAAGTAATGCCGCAACTTCTTAGAAGACCAAACCATGGCTATACAGGTCTTTTCAATGATACTATAATTAATTTCATAAGGTAGGAGCTTTCTACTCAAATAGCAAACTGCATGCTCAATCCCTGACTCATCTGCTTGGGCTAGCATGGCTCCTATTGACTCTTCTTCTACTGCTGAGTATAGTAATAGAGGTTTGCCGGGTTTAGGTGGTTTTAAAACAGGTGGATTCAACAAATACTCTTTTATTCGCTCAAAGGCCTTTTGACATTCTTCATTCCATATGACCGGCTGATTCTTTTTAAGTAATTTGAAGATAGGCTCACAAATTGTTGTGAGTTTTGCTATGAATATGCTAATGTATTGTAATTTACCAATAAATCCCCAAACTTCTCTCTCCGTCTTAGGGGCTGGCATATCCCTGATTGCTTTAACTTTGTCAGGATCAATCTTAATGCCATTTGGACCAATCATATGTCCCAATAATTTACCTGAGGTAACCCCGAACACACACTTCTTTGGGTTCAATCATAACTTATATTTCAAAGCTCTATCGAAGAATAATTCCAAGTTTTGGAAGTGTTGTTCTCTTGTATCTAATTTAACCATCATATCATCAACATATACTTCAACTTCTTTGTGCATCATGTCATGAAATAGTGTGGTGGCCATCCTTTGGTAGGTTGCTCCAACATTCTTTAAGCTGAATGGCATCACCCTATAACAAAATATACCCCATGTAGTAATTAAAGCAGTTTTGGCTTTATCCTCTTGGGCCATTAACACTTGATTGTATCCAGAAAATCCATCTATAAATGAGTGTAGCATGCTAGAGGCTGCACTATCAATGAGAACATCTATATGAGGTAAAGGAAAATCATCTTTAGGGGAAGCCTTGTTCAAATCTCTATAGTCCACACAGACCCTTATTCTTCCATCTTTCTTTGGCATAGGTACTATGTTGGCTAGCCAATCTGGATATTCTATCACTTCAAGGAACTTCACTTGTATTTATTTAGTGACCTCTTCTTTAACCAATTCAGCCCACTCAGGTCTTAATCGCCTAAGCTTTTATTTGACAGGTTTCATGTGAGTGCAAGTAGGAATATGATGTTCGGCTATGTCTTGATCTATTCCAGGCATATCCTCATAAGACCAAGCAAACACCTCTTCATATTTTTTGAATATTTTTTCAAATTTCTCTCTCTCATAAGGAGTAAGGTCGGATGCTATGCTAATGTTTTTAGGATTTTCAGTTGTTTCCAAATTTAACGATTATGTGATAACAGAATTAATATTAAAGATGCTCATGTAACTGCTATTTCAATGTATGCAACCATCAGGAGAAACATCACATAAGTAAGCAAAATCATACTTTATTTCATTCATTTTGGAAAAGAAAACATCATCATCCTCATACAAAGCAGACAAATTAAAATCAAAATCAAGATCATTGTTTTCAAAGTTAAAAGGCAGGATGTCTTCAAACTTTTCTTCAACTAGGGCAGCAATCTCCTCCGGAGTCTTCTTGGTTTTCAGAACAACTTCATTATTCTCTTTTGGATTAGATTTTTTGTTGGCTGATAGGGTGAGCTCTTTCTTCACTTGCTCCACTAGCTCGGCAACATCTATAAAAATTTCAAAACCCGGGATCAACTTTCCCATTAACATGATTGGCTCGGGCTTTCCTTGCAGTGGTCCCATATCTGGAGCTTTGACAAAGATCTCTTCAAGTTGTGGAAAGCTCATCTTCTCAATCTTCTTTTGCAAGGCATTTTTGGCTTCATCATATCCAAACCCCTTCTTAGAAGTTTGAGTTTTAAAATCTGGCAACTTTGTCAAACCAGCTGTACCCTTTCCAAGACCGGCTCCGGGAAGGTAGTTCATGTTCTTCATCATATTCAAGACTTTGGAGTCCACTACTTCATCATTAGAAATTGCAGCTACTTGAAAACCATTGAGAGGCCTCTCAATCATTAGAGCATTAACAATCTCATTATCTTCAGCTTCGATGACCACTGTCTCATCTCCGTTGGGGAACTTGATCTTTTAATGAAGGGTGGAAGGAACTCCACCAAGAGGATGAAACCATGGTCACCCCAAGAGTAAGGTGAAGGTAACTGGTATGTATAAAATAACAAACTCAACAATAGATTCAATTGGACCAACCTTGATAGCAGTTTTGAAAGTTCCGTTAGCGTGTCTCTTAGTGTTGTCATAAGCCCGAATTGTTACCTCGATCGGGTTTAGATCCCTTGCCGACATGGCTAGCTTTGGCAATATCTTAACTGGGCAAACATTTATGGTAGACCCATCATCGACCATTACACATGGAGTCCTCTTCCCCTTGACTTCTATTTTGATAAAGAGAGGGCGGATGTAATCTCTCCCCTCCTCCGGTAAGTCCGCATCTGAAAAGAAACTGCTCCCATATTAACTTCACTCTTTTCTTGAACATCTTTACATTTCATTGCCCCTCCAATTTTTATGAAGTTGATCAGCTACTTCGGTGTTATGGAGGTAGAAATTGGCATGCTAGCTAAGGCTTTGGCCATAGTTTCTCGGTGCTTTTTAGAAGTAGCTAATAAGTCCCAAATGCTAACACTTGCTTGGGTTCTTTTCAATTGCTTGATCACAACATCATCTTCTTCTTCTTTATTTCCTACATTAACTTCCTTTCCCTTATTAGTTTCTACCTCCTTAGGTGGTGGCCTTGCATAAGGCTTACCGGATCTAGTGTTCATTACTTCATCTTCTTCAGGCTTGGACCAAGTCCATTCCTCCTTCTTGGATACAAGATCATCATCACTATCGCTTGAATCCCAAAACCCATTGACAATACAAATTGTTACTTCTTTACCCACCATAACTTGTTTAATTCCACCAAATACCTCTTCTTCTTTGGTTGCTTCTCCAACCACATCTTGAAAAGAAGACATGACAAAATCTTCATGCAAACCTCCTCCAATCATGAAGGTTTCCAGTGGTGGTACTCTATTGAACTTCGGTAATGGGTTGTCTTTGGTGTTTGGCTTATTGGGCTCGGGCAGCTTCCCACTATCAATTAGATTTTGGATTTCACCATGTCATGCCCTTGCATTTGATGAAACTAACAAAATGCTTTAGTGTTGAAATTAGGTAGTAGAGGGTTAGGCAAAGGACGAGGATTTAAGGGTTGTAGCAATCCCTTTCTTTGAAGCTTATTAAGAACCCAAGACATCGATTTCCCCAATTATGAAAACTGTCTCCTTGTTCCTTGGCTAGTAGCATTAACAACAACTGCCTTTTGCATGCTTTGGCTACCAGATTGATAGTTCCCTTTCTCGTTCCTTCTTATTGAAAAATGGTTCTTCTCTCTCTCCCATTCTTCAATTTGCAAACAAGCTTGGAGAAGGTCTTTGAAATCACGGACGAGTGTATGAGACATCATCTCATGAAGATTAGGCAACACCCCTCTCACAATCATCCTTATTTGATCGGATTCATTGGGCCTCTTCTTGAGCAAAGCGGCCTTGTTTCTCCATCTCTTCACATAATCCACAAAATTCTCATTCGACCTTTGCCTAATGGACTCTACTTCCATTAAGGTAACTTCCATCTCGACATTATATCCATATTGTTGGATGAAGGCTTTGTAAAGCAGATCCCAAATCTTTTATGTTTCATTATCTAAGGTATTGAACTAACTTTGGACAACAGGGTCCAATGAGAGCATAAAGTACCTTAGAGTTTGAGCCTTAGTAGCTCGGGCAGACTGCATAGCAGTGATATACTGCTTCACATAGAGATGGGGATTTCTGTTTCCATTGAACTTCACAAAAGATGGTATCTTGAATTTGTATGGAACTTCTTCATCTAGCTCAAATAATTTGTCAACTTTGAAAATTTCTTTAGTTTTCAGCTTCTTCTCAAATTTCTTTTCTAAATCAGTAATCATCTTTTCAACATCAGAAATTTTAGTTTTCTCCATAGTTGACCTTTCAACAATCTTCGGTTCTTTCTTCTTGTCTTGAGCATCTTGGTAGTATTGAGCCCAATCATCATCATCATCATCAATGATCACCTTTTCATCATCAAAAACCACTTCACCAACTTTAGTCTTCCCTTTTTCCTTTGGCTTCTTAGTGCTAGCAGATGCTTCAGTGTGATTTTCTAAAATTGCAGTCAATTGGTTCTTCATGGTCTCAGCTAGGGCCTCTTTTATTTCTTCCATTTTGGTATTGAGGACCTCATCCACCATTCTTTGAATTTGTTAGGGATCCATTGTTTTTGGTGAACAAGTGATTGAGTCGTTGCTTGATACTTCATCTCCGGCGTAGGTTGGATTGTCGTAAGCTTTTGAACTATCGTAATCCAGGGCTGTGAGCTAGAGAGGATCAATGATATGAGATGCAAATGTATGTATGTATGCATGTATGCACAAACAACAAACAAGGACAATTAGAACGTTCCTTCCAACCTTATAATATCCATACATGAATGGTGAGTCTCTTTTCCTAGGTATATAGTTAACAAAATTCCAACATGGGGTACCTTGTTTTTGAATATCTCCCTCGGACGTTTCAACCAATAGTTATATTTTCAAAAATGGAAATCAATTTATGATAATTCCCATTAATTAGGTTTTAATCCAATTAACCAACTAAAGCATCTTTTATGCTATATTGGATTAAAACTAAATTAAAAGGTTTATTATAGATAGATTTCTCACTTGAAAAAAAAAGTAACTAATGGTTCATGCCAAAAACAAGCCCATGGTTAATTTATTCTTAGTATAAACTAGGCTCACAATTGATTTTTGGTATTTCATAATTGACCTAAATAATTTGCAAGCTCTTTGTAAGAAAAGATTGGATGAAAATCATTTTGTTTCTAAGCCCATTGTAAAAAGATTTTAGAAAAAAAAGGATTTTGGGCTTAGTATTTGGGCCATGAGCAAAAGGATTTTTAACTTGTTTTAGAAAAATTTTATATCCAAAGACCATTTTGATAAATTTTGAAAATTGCTTTGGTCTTTTGGATTTTAAAGAAAAATTTATTTTGAGCTTACAAGGTACTTAGGTCATATTAGAAAAAGAACAAACCAAATAAGCCATGATTTAGACTAAGATAAACTAACCATAGTCAAACAACATACATTTGGGATAAAAACCTAAGGAAAGTTACTAGGCCAATTACATGAGCTTTAATCTTTGGGTTAAAAGGCTTAGGTTCCCATAGCAAGTATATACCAAATGGTATGAGGCTATGAGTGGTTATGCCATGCTTGATCTCCATACCTTGAGTGAAGGTATGATATCCCTTACATAACATAACACGGTTAACATGGGCGTCCTAACTCACGCACACGATGCAATCTAATATGATGCAATGGATAATAACATTATAAGAAAGAATAGAATAATATAAAGACAAAAAAAATTAACTTCTCTTATCCCTAGTGGAGTCGCCACTGTGAGCGGGGATTTTTGCCTTGGAAACTTGCGGGCTGCGGGCTGCGGGGCCATTTCATCCCAAATTTTCGGCGATGAATTTTTTCGTCGCCAATTTTTCTTCCCCGATTTTAATTTTTATTATTTATTTATTTATTATTATTGTTTATTTATTATTAATTATAAAAACTAAATGCTAAAACAAATATTATTTAATTAAGATAACACAAGGATTATTTTAGACTAATTAAAATATATTGGACAACACAAAAATTATTTTGGACTAATTAAAATATATTGGACCGGATTGGGTCAAAAATTAAGGGTCTACACCTATGAGAGTTCAAGAATTTATAAGGAAAGGACAAAAGCTATGCATGATAGGATGATCCTTTGAAGAACTTTCAAACTGGGAATGAAAGTCCTCCTTTTTAATTCCAGAATACGATTGTTCCCAGGGAAATTCAAGTCCCGTTGGAGCAGACCATTTCAAGTAATTCAAACATTCCCATATGGGGTTTTTGAGTTACTCAATGTCAAAACCAATGAGACATTTAAGGTAAATGGACAAAGGGTGAAGCCATACCTTGAAGAGATTGATGTTGCAAAATCTATTGAAAGTTTGGTGTTTGTAGACAAATGATGCAACAATGTCCAACTACACGACATTAAAGAAATGCTCAGTGGGAGGCAATCCATTGGTTTATATTTCCTTTCATAGTTAAATCTTCGTGTTTTTTCCATTTAAATTTCATTTTGGTTTTAAGAGAATAGAATGGGTGCGTTGATCAATTTTTATTTTTGATGGAGCTTCAAGGTAAAGCCAAGAAGAAAAGTGACTATATTAGACTTGGGTGACACATTTGTTAAAACAAAAAAAATAAAAAAAAAATAAGAAAAAAATTTGGCAGTAAAGGACACGGCCACTTGACACGGCCAAGCCACTGGCCATGTCAACCAAACCTAGAAATCCCAGGCGTGGACATGGCCAGAAGGCTTGGTCGTGTCCTTGGCCGTGTCACCCAGACAAGCCCAAGTGCCAGACTGTATCCTTAATCCCTTACCCGACACCCAGTCACACAAAAGCAGCCACACTCACAGGACACGGCCAAGCCACTAGCCGTGTCCCTCTTAAAAGCCCAAACATGACCAAGCCATTTCCAGCTTGGCCGTGTCACCCTCTTGAAAAACCTAGCTTTTCCTGATCGTGTAACACCCCTACATCCCGTACACACACACTACATAGCACCACAATGTAGTATACGCACACCGAACATAGAGATGCTACGGTTTCCTTTAACACTTGAATCATTTTAGAACATAAGACATTCTTTCTCATTATACAGTATAGAAAATAAAGTAGTTTACTTGTAATATAAAAAAAAGTAGATATAAACTTTTACTTAATACGCAGCGGAAATTTTAAATATATTTACATATGTGAATACATTCAAGTCCATGTTTACAGTTTTACTTAAATTTACATTAAAGTCAATACTTTACAAAACATGAAGAAATTATACATGATTGGCAGCTTTTCTCTGATCTTTAAGTCTCAAAATAAACTCTTCAATGCCTAGACTCACTTGGTCTCGAGGAACTCTCGGGTTCAACTTTGTCACCTGCGCGATGAACCACAATCGCGCTGAGCCAACGACTCAGTAGTACAAACGATAATAACAATATGCTTTAATGCAATGCAATGCCACACATTTCAATGACTTTCCATAGATTTCCTTATTCAATTATTCAATCATTATTGAATCACAATTACACAAAGACAAGCATGGGCCCAAAAGACACTAATATGCCATTCAATTTTCAGAGTTAATGCCTTGGTTCAATTATCACATTTATCAATATCATTATCCCAACTAGGCTTCAAGGATTAGGTTCAACCAAGCTTCAAGGGGAACAAAGCATGCTAAGTATCAACCCAACTTGGCTTCAAGAACAAAACCCAACCTAGCTTCAAGGGTTGTAACATCTCAATTAGGCTTTAAGGATTAGACCCAACCAAGCTTCAAGGGGAGTAAAACATGTTTAACTTCAACCCAACTTGGCTTCAAGGATCAAATCCAACCTAACTTCAAGAGATTGTTACTAATAGGCATGCCACCAACAACAAAACTCTGAAAATGGAATAACACATTAGACACACAATTCATTTATTATTTCATTATCAATTACATTCTCAATTCTTATCATCAATTTGGCAAACATGCCTCATTGAAGTCATTATAGCTAACCACAATGGCTTTACATTCCATCACATCTCAATACCCATCTTAGCAATTCATCTTTCAAATGTACAATCATTTGCATCATCATATCATTCATATAATATATATATATCATCATTGATATAAGCATAGCAGAGTACATTCTTCACAATAATCAACAATGCAATAATGCAAGATGTGTACTTACCTCAAAAGCAATTCACACAACTCAAAACACTCCCTTTCCCAAGGTTCTTATGCTTCTTAAATCAATGAAAAATCACCTTCTTCAAGACCTAATCCAAGAATAATAACATACACTTGCTTAGGGATACACATGAGATAATCAAGTTAAGAGTTAACTAGGGCAAACTATACACATGACACGCTCAACCACACGGGCGTGTTCTTGACCGTGCCCTAACTCCACAACACAGAAGCTATTACACGCTCATGACCACGGGCGTGTCACTGGGCGTGTAATACATACTGCCTCACACAAAAACATCAACACGTCCAACAACCTGAATGTGCTCCTGGCCATGTCAATTCTCCATTCTCACAGTAGCTATGACACGCTCAATAACACGGGCGTGTTACTGGCCGTGTCAAACCTACTGCCACACAGAACAATTGACACGCCTAAGGACCCTGGACGTGCTCATGGGCGTGTCAGGCCAAAAACCCAGATTCCGGCCAAAACAACACCACACTAACAAATCACTTCTATCCACCAACATCCACTTCCACCAAACTTAACAAAACATACCCAAAAACTACCTCAAACTTGCAACAACACCAAAACAAGCCAAAACACATATCAAGCACAAATCACAAACATCATCAAAAACCCTAAACACAACCACAAATTAATCAATACCAACCAACTTACTCTTTTCTTCAATCCAACCCCAAAATCCAAAACCACTTAAACCAAATACTCTTAAACACCACACAATCAAACCAAACACATTCTCAAACACAACTTCAACTCACAAATCCACATAACTTCAAAAACAACACAAGAAATCAAGAGAGAACTTACCAAAGATGGAGAACTCTTAAACCTCCAACTTGATCTCTTGAAAACTCTCTTCAATCTTGAACTTGGAAGAACAAATCTCTATCTTGCTCTCTTTCTTCTTGATGGCCGGACAACATAGAAAAGCAAAGAGAAGAGAAGGAAAGAAAATGGTCCATGGCAAAGGAAGAAAGAAAGAAGAAAAGATAGAAAGCAAAAGTCAAATCATCTCCTCAAAACCCTCTCCTCCAAGCAAAATAATATAAAATAATACAAATATCTTCTTCCACTCCACTAACTCTAATCCCACTTAATATAAAATAATCCCTTAAACACAATTAATTAATAATTAATCTCTTCCTTTGACTTACCCATTGATGTTATATATATTTACATATATACAACATATAAACTCTCTCTTCACTTATTTCCCTCTTTTCCAATTAAACACAAATACACTTACTTCAATTACAACAATTATTACACCAAACTTCTAGGGTATATTTTGGGATATTACAGATCGTGCCCTTTTATTCAGCCTTATCCATCATTCTCTTCTCCTCTTTCTCTAGCCTCTCTGTAACAGTCCCGGCCTACTGGCATCACCAGGTCCACGGGCTGTGCTACAGTACTGGACTGCCCTCACAGGCCCTCCAGCAGGATTTGTTTATTTGGCTCATTTGGGGGAAATTTCAATTAAGTCGCCTCCCCAGATCGAACACCTGACCTCCCACTTAAGAGAGCCAGTGAGCGCAATCCAGTAGCAGAAATGGTACTGGATTGCGCTCGCTGGCTCTCTTAAGTGGGAGGTCAGGTGTTCGATCCGGGGAGGCGACTTAATTGGAATTTCCCCCAATTGAGCCAAATAAACAAATCCTGCTGGAGGGCCAGTGAGGGCAGTCCAGTACTGTAGCACAGCCCGTGGACCTGGTGATGCCAGTAGGCCGGGACTGTTACAGTTAAAAAAGAACAATTGTAACACCTCTATACCCTGTATACGTACCAAGCATGCTTAAACGATCGTAATATACGTATACTGAATATAGAAAATGCCCCGGTTTAAAAAGACACAACAAATATCTTTGTAAATAAGTGAAACCAATCTCAAACAAATAAAAGAAATCCAAAAGACACTATATATAAAATGTTTAATAATTCACAGCGGAAGTTATTACAAATATATTATAAATCAAAGTTTGCAAAACATAGAATATATACATGATTGGCAGCTCTTCTCTGATCTTTAAGTCCCAAAAGAAAAATCCTCAATGTCTAGTCTCACTTGGTCTCGAGGAACTCTCAGGTTCAACTCCGTCACCTGTGCGATCAAACATTATCGCGCTAAGCCATCGGCTTAGTAGTACAAAATATACCAACATTATACTTTAAGGCAAAGTAATGTTACACATCTAAATCATAAAGTTAACATCATAAGTGAAAAGCTAACATCACACCTTTATATTTCATAAACCATACATATAGAAGCACATCACATTACCACATCATACTACATTCAATGTCATAACAATATTCATATTACATCTTTATTGTAATATCCTCATTTATGCCCTAGAAGTTTTGCATATTGTTGTTGTTGTTATTGTTATAAATTGGATTGAATGTATATGATGAGATAAGAAAAGAAATTGAGAAGAGAATGCTTGTGTATAAGTGTTTTGGGAAAGAATTAGGGTTTAGAGAGAGTGGTATATGTTGTGTATATGATGATATATATAACATATAAATGGGTCAAAGAAAGAGTCAAAGGAAGAGAGATATTTTTGTGTTAAGTGTGTAATTACATGTAAGGGCTTATATGAGACAAAAGTTAGTTATATGATTGAGGGTATTTTGGTAATTGCTTGGATAAGAACACTTGGTGGAGATTAAAAGCAAAATTTGACTTTGTGTCTTCATCATTTTCTTCTTTCTTTCAAGAGGTGGCCGGCTCTCCAAAAACCAAAAAGGGAAGAGAAGTGTTCTTGATGCTTGAAGCAAATTGAAGAAACAATCAAAAGATTTGACAAGAGATTTGTGGAATTTCTTCTTTTGAAGTAAGTATTCTCTTGTTTTCTTTACTTATTTGGAAGTGGTGTTGGAAGTGAATTAAGGTTTGGTGATTTTGTGATTTGGTGGATTTGAGATGTGTTGTGTTGTGTTTTCAAGTGTTAAATTGATTTTAATTTATGAGTTTCATTAGAGGTTGTTGTTGGAAATGGTGGATGTTGGTTTTAGGGTTTTGAGATGATATGTGTTTAATTGTTATGATAATGTGTTGTGAAGTGATTCTTGTGATGAAGATATGTTTAGAACATTGATTATATTCATTTGAAACATGTTATATGATGAATATTGTGTTGAGTGCAATTGATAAAGTGTTGGATTGGTTAAGGTGGTGTTTATGTGTGACACGGCCAGCAGCAATGAAGTGACACGGGCGTGTCATTTATTTGTGTTGGCTACTGCCTCTTTTATTTTTAGAGACACGGGCGTGTCCCTCAAGAGGGCTGGGCGTGTCCCTCAAGTGGGCTGGGCGTGTCTTACAAATGAGTTGGATAGTGTTTGATGTCTTGGTTCTTTTTGCATGGTTTGGATTCTTCAAAGGTAGTTTGGTCTCTAAACCTAAACATAAACATTTTAAACATGCTTAAACCAAGGAATAACTTAATCAAACACTTGTGTATGATCCTAAAGCTATGAATAAAATAAATTGTTCTTGCATTGTTGAGATTGAATAATGTTATGTTATGCATTGTGAATGGTAATGTGTTTCATGAGTAATGTGAAATGAAATGTTGATATTTATGAATGATACTATGTGAGGTATAATGTGATCATGGATGTGATAGATATACACTTGAATAATGAAGTGTTATATTTTGAAATGAATTGTGAAGCCATTGTTATTGGCTAAGGTGATTCAATGGAGATAAATGAGGCATGTTTGCCTAAATGATAATGAGAATTGAGAATGAAATCTAAATGAATTGTGTGGCTAATGTGTTATTCCATTTTCAGAGTTTGTTGTTGGTGGCATGCCTAATGAGTGTAAAAATCTCTTGAAGTTAGGTTGGATTGAATCCTTGAAGCCTAATTGAGATGTTACCACCCTTGAAGCTAGGTTGGGTTAGTTCTTGAAGCCAAGTTGGGTTGAAGCTTAGCATGCTTTGCTCCCCTTGAAGCTTGGTTGAACTTAATCCTTGAAGCCTAGTTGGGTATATGATATTGATAAATGTGATAACAAACCAAAGCATTAACTCTGAAAATTGAATGGCATATTAGTGTGTCTTGGGCCCAATGCTTGTCTTTGTTTAATGTGAGTCATGATTTGTTTACTATTGTTCATGGATGATTAAATGATTAAATAATGAAGTATATGCAATGATGTTGAAATGTGATATGCATATATGTATGTTGATTATAAAATGTAAAGGGATGTTGTTAGCTTTGCATCTATATTGTTACATATATGATATGAATTAGAATTGACATTGTATTGCATTAAAGCATATCCATTGCATGTTTTATCTTACTAAGCCCTTGGCTTAGCGCGATAGTGTTTAATCGCGCAGGTAATAGAGTTGATAGAGTTGAACCCGAGAGTTCATCAAGACCAAGTGAGAGTAGACCTTGAAGAATCCATTTTTGGGAGATTAAAGATCAGAGCAAACTTGCCAATCATGTATACTTCTTTATATTTTGTAAAGAAATGTTTAATATGTAAATATGTACATATTTTATAACTTCCGCTGTGTAATATATAAATGTATATATATATACATATAACTAATATGTTTTGTTTTATAAGTAAATGATCTAATTTTCTATAATGTAAAATGATAAGGGTATTGTATCAAGTTTTAAAGGGTTTGAATGTTAAGAAAACTGTAGCATCCCTATGTTTGGTGCACTTATGCTACCTTGTTGTGGTTGTAGTGTGTGTGCATTGGATATGGGGGTGTTACATTCATAGTTTCATTGATTTTACCATTCAAGAATCACATTATATACAAAGACAAGCATGGGCCCAAAACACTCTAATATGCCATTCAATTTTCAGAGTTAGTGCCTTGGTTTTATTATCACATTTATCATTATCATAAACCCAACTAGGCTTCAAGGATTAGGTTCAACCAAGCTTCAAGGGGAACAAAGCATGCTAAGTATCAACCCAAATTGGCTTCAAGAACCAACCCAACCTAGCTTCAAGGGTTGTAACATCTCAATTAGGCTTCAAGGATCAAATCCAACCTAACTTCAAGAGAATGTTACCAATAGGCATGCCACCAACAACAAAACTCTGAAAATGAATAACACATTAGACACACAATTCATTTATTATCTCATTCTCAATTCTTATCATCAATTAGGCAAACATGCCTTATGTTCTTTCAATGGAATCATCATAGCCAAATCACAATGGCCTCATATCATTTCATATCTCCATTCATATTATACATATAGCCTCATTAATATAGCATTTCAAAGTACATTATTCATATACACATTACCATTCACAAGATTCACAATGCATAATACATAACCTTGTTCATATAGTATCATATGCATTATCAAATGTAAGTTCAATCTCAACCATGTAAGAAGAGCAAGGAAAAATCACAGTGGCCAACACACTCAAGGGACAAGGCCAAGCTTGTGGCCGTGTCTCTCAACCAAAAGCAACAGAAGCAAACATGGGCAAGGGACACGGCCGTGTCTTCTCCAAAATTTATCCAACACGGCCAAATTTCCATAGACTTGGCCGTGTCTCTCAAAAATTCTTTAGCTTGGCCGTGTCTCTTCCTTGGTTTAGCCGTGTCTCTTATGAACAAAAACCCTAACCATAGCCAACACTCTTGTGATTGAAATTAAACACATTATGCACAACATAAACTCATTCAAATGGATGTAATCAAAGTCATTAACACTCATTTTGTATGTTTAACACAATATTCACATAAACCATACATATAATCATTTACCACTTCAAAACCCTAAAACCAACTTCACTCTTGATCTTTCACCATCAACATCCACTTAACTCACCATCTTCAAAACAAAACCAACACTAATTCAATTTCTTTTAACTTACAATCAATTTCAACACTTGTAAACACATCTCAAACACACCAAATCATAATATCAACAAATTATAACTCATCTTATACACAACTTCAAAATAACAAAAGAAAAACAAGAGAGTACTTACCTTAAATGAAGAAATTTCACAAATCTCCAACCAAAACCTTTGATTCCTCCTTCAATTTGATTCTAGCATTAAGAACACCTCTCTTGCTCTCTCTTTTCTTGGATAGCCGACACACAAATGAGAAGAAAAGAAAAATAAACACAAGTCAAACTTCTCTTCTTCTTTAAATCTCCACCAAGCAATTCTAACAAAGCAATTACTTAAATGCCCTCATCCAATTAACTTAACCTTTGTCCCTTATATGCCCATTTAAGTAATTTCACATATCACAAATAAATATCCTCTTCCATTGACCATCCCTTTTGACTAATGTATATGTTATATATATAACCATATACCCAACATATACACTTTCTCTCTACACATTACTTTCCTTTTTAAACAATACATAAACATTCTCTTTTCAATTTTTTTTTCTTTCAAATCAACATATACATTCAATCCAATTAAAACAACAATAATATTCAAAACTTCTAGGGCATACATTGGGATATTACACTCTCTCTCTAAAACCTCCATTCCAATCCCTAAATACCTAAAAATCTCACCAAATCTTCCATTCATCTTACCCAAAACTCAATTAAACCCAGTCAATCTTCCAATTTCCTAATCAAAACTCCATAAAACCCATTGAAGTTTCAATTTTCACCAAAAGATCAAGATGCCTAGAACAAAAATGGTGTCCCACCAGAAGAGAAGGCAACTTCCATCATCCTCTCCATCATCCTCTTCATCATCTTCAAAGAGATCGACTCTTCTAGCACGAGGTTTCTTTCCAACGAGGTATGTGAGTGATGAATCCCTTGATACTATCCAAATTAGAGAAAATTTTATTACATATGTTCAAAACCTTGGATTGGAAACACTAGTTTCCTTTAAACCTTTACAATTCCAAGAACTCACCATAGAATTTTTAACCTCTCTTAAGGTTGAAAAAAATGAAATGAAGATTTACACTAGGCTTAGCTTTAAATTGCTTAGAAAACTATATGTTCTTAATATTGAGCAATTAAATGCAATTTTTGGTTTCCACTAAGAAAGGGAAAAATGTGTGCCTAAAAGTTTTAAACAAAAATTCACATGGGGAGCAATAGGCTCGGGGGGTATGTATGTGGCCAAATCGGCCAAAGCAACCAAATTGATAAATCCTGCCTTGAGGTATCTACATCAGTTTATGTCTTGTGGGTTCTTTATAAGGAAAGAAAGCACGGGTGTGGTGGAACTAAGCAAGCTATTTTTCTTTGATTGTGCTAGCAATGCTATACCAGTAAGTGTCAGATATTGGTTGGCCGATGTGTTTGATAGCGTAGCAAATAGGAAAAAGGGTGCAATTTGCATAGGTGGATTGGTGACCACCTTAGCTATGGCACTTATTGATGGATTTGATCCGAGCACTTTCCATATGACTAGAATTTTTGGGAGTGATTCATTGGATCTTGCTACCCTTGAAAAGATGCACATGGTTATAAAAAGGAGGAGGGCTTATGTTATGCATTCAGATGAGCAAGTTGCACCAGGGGACCGACAAAAGAGGCCATGAGTTGATGATGAGTCCGATGAAGATGCTCCGGCACCGGATAATCAGGAGATTATTAGTAGGATTGAAGCATTGGAAAGCAAGGTAGATCGTAATCATGCTGAAGTCCTCTCCTAGTTGGAACAAATCAATAGCAACCTTGTAAAGATTCTTAGCCTCCACCCTTCAGCAGCCTCATCATCATATCCTTCACCGCTGTAGATCATATCAGCTTCTGCCTTTTGAGAACACTTCTTATGTTTCTTATTTTAAGTTTTTGAATATTTTAGTTGTTATTTTTTGTACCACTGTTGGGTATTAAAACTTTATGTTTTATTTTAGTTATTTTATATTTATTGCTTTTTAATCTTGAACAATTAATGTTTGTGGATGAAAGGTAGCACTTGCCTCACAACGAAAATGATGAAAATTAGGTTGTACTTTAACTCTTACCTCTTTTTAAATTATCCTAGATTCCATTGAGGACAATGTCAATCTTAAAGTGTGGGGTGCTAATTTTTTTCAAAAGTGCAAGTTTTTGTTTTTCATAATTTTATTGTTGTTGTTAAATCTTTGTTTTAGTCATTTTTGTTAAGTGTTTTGCCTTACCTTACATAATGTTTAAGTTCAATTGTTATAAATGTGTTAATAGATGACCTTTTAATTTTTGAAGCATGAATTGGAGAATTGAATAAAATTTATGCTTATTGTTGATTTGGTGGATATTCCTTGCATTACCTTTTAAACTAGTGAGGAATAGAGCCTATTAAGTTGAATGTCAACTTATTATTCCTTATTATTTGTGAACATCTTTGATTGATAAATTGCTAGAACTTGCTTTGACATGCATGTTGAGACTGCATAAAAATTTCAATTAGGCATCAATATGATTAAGGCAATTAGGTGACATTTTGGCTTAAAAAGACCAACCTTTTATTCAACCTTAGTTAGCCAATTTTGAGCCTATTTCGTTTCTCATTTTCTTTCTTTTTCATAACACTACAAGCTTTGAACCATGCTATTTTGTCTTTTACCCTTTCATTAGGTCAAGAGCATTTTAAGAGCATTTATGATTGAGTGTTGTGTTGAATAAAGTGTTAGGTTAAATTTAGTAGGTTTAAGATTGTAAACCATTATGTTCTTTAGTTGCAAATCATAATTAAAAAATAAAAAAAAAGAAAAAAAATAATAAAGAATAGTAAAAAAATAATAAAATATAATAATAATAATAATAATAATAATAATAATAATAATAATTGTTGTTCTTGTTGAAAAGGTTGCATTGAGTTTGGCAATGATCTTTGCAAATTTAATAAGTGGAGTTCCTAAAAAGTTCTTTAATGTCTAGTGCTAAGTGATTGGGAGGTACATTGGGATTGTTCGGTTATAGCACATCGTTTACTTCATTCTTGAAGTGCTCTTGAACTTAATGAATAAGCTTAAATTTTCTAAATGTCATGCCATTACCTTAGCCCCATTACAACCAAACAAAAGACCTTATGATTGATGATTGATTGAAATTTAGTGGTGGAAATTTGATTGATAAGAAAGCTTATGGTGATAATCTGTCATTCAATGTTATGAGTGTAAACACTACCTATTTAAACACTTCAAAGAGTTGGTGAGGGAGTGTCAACATTGATTATGCATAGAGAACCACTGAATTGCATGAGTATTGGTTTTATTTGGTTTGAAATAGATTGTGGATTTAAAAAATTGGAAGTCTTGATACATTCTTATAACTCTTGAACTTGACTAAATTTTCTTGTTTAGTTATTCTTAATTTAAACTTTGCTTGGGGACAAGCAAATGAGTAAGTGTGGGGTAGTTTGTTTTGATCATATAAGTACATATATTTAGGTTAATTTTATTGGCTTTAAGTTAATTTATCTTTTAATTTGTGTTTAAAGTTTACTTGAAGTATTTTGGCTTAGATGGAAGCGCAAAAGAAAGGGTTGAAGGACCAAAAAGGTGGAAAGCATGTGATACAACAAAGGCACTTCATAGCGTGGCCGTGTCCCTCATCCAAGGCAACACTTACATTGTAACATCCGTGATTTTAAAGAAATTAAATAAGTATTTGGAGATATAAATTGTATATACTCAATATATATATCTAGAGTATATATAACATATACATATGGTATATTAATTATATATGTTGGATTAATACATTACATACTTAATATTTAATACACATATAAGGTACATTTGATGTGTATATAAGATACACATTACTTGTGCATATGTGTAATATTCCAAATTTTTCGAAAAGTTCTAATTTTTGAAATTTTGATAAAATAAATTATAATTTAAATGGATAAATTAAATTAATGGTTTTAAATGAAAAATGAAGGGATTTTAAATGAAAAAGTGGAACATATATGTGATATATATGTAAAATATACATAACATATAAAAGTCAACACTTTTTAAAAGAAAAGTCAAAGTAACAGGGTATTTTGGTAATTAAATCTTAAAATTTTAAAATTAATAAAATAATTCAAAAATAAATTATTTTTTAATGGAAGAGGGAATTTAGGACTTTTAATTTATTAAATAAATAATTAAACAATTAATTATTAAATTATTTTAATATATATATATATATGGTTTAAAATTAAAGGGTGAAAGGAAAGAGAAATAAAAAAAAATAAAGTCTTCTTGATTTGCTTCATCCAAGTGGTGAAGGACAAGTTGAAAGGATAGGATTGGAGGTTGTATTAAGCTTGCTTTGGGTTGCTAGTGGAGGTATGTACAAACTTTGAATATATTATTTATATTTGCATGACATTTGGACTTAACACATTTTGGTTGAAAAATGTGTTAAGCTACTTGGTTCATTGATTGTGTATGAATAATATGCTATGACATTTGTAATGTCATATACATGGCCATGTCACTTGAAGCTTGGCCATGTCGATTGAAACTTGGCCGTGTCTATGGAAAAATTGGTAGATATGGCCATGTCGCCTAAAGCTTGGCCGTGTCTCTCATCAAAAGAAGAAGAAATCAAAGAAAACCATGAGACACGGCCAAGCTTGTCATGGCTTGGCCGTGTCCCTCAAGCAAAGCTTGTCTAGAAGCAAACACGGTCATGAGACACAGCCAAGCCACTGGCCGTGTCTCACCAAAAGAGCAAAATCCAAAGAATGAAAAGAAAGAAGGCAGAAGGCGACACTGGCAAGCGACATGGCCAAGCCACTGGCCATGTCACATTACTTAATCCGAGCACAACAAGTTTTTGGAGCCGTTACCGGGGAACAAAAGGCAAAAATAAAAAAGAACAACACTTAGTAATTTAAAGAAAATAGACAACCGAGTAAAATAAAAAAAAATGAAACTATTACTACTTCGACGACCCTCCCCGGCAACGGCGCCAAAAACTTGTTGCGCTCGAATTAAGTACTACTACAAGCGTCACTCGCAAGTATACGAGGTAGTTGTAGCAAAGGTGATCACCCCAAGGTCATTTCCCAAAGAAGGTGTAGTTCGTAATAGTTTGATTAGCAAGTAATTTAAAAGAGAGAGTTTGTTGTTTGGAATTGTAAAAGAACAATTTAAACCTAAGATTAAGGAGTGTAGGGTTGATGTATGAAGGTTGTACAAGATCAAATCGATTCTTGGGAAGGTGCCTAGGGTTATAGGTCCATTCAATCAAAGCTCAATTCTCAATTATCTATTAACATAACCTTGTAAATTAATTTGTTCCTTAAGGTTAATTAGTCATTTACCAATTCATTAGTTCTCACATTCATGAAATAGCAATAACCAATTATTTTACTTTTGCAAATTAATGAAACCCTAGAACTTATATTTCTATTTCATTCATAGGGTAGTCAATTGCATAGTTCTAATATCGGATTTCACCTCTCAGTCCATCATCCAATATTCAAAGATCAATAGGTATCTAATCTATCAACCTAGCATTTAATGCAATACAATCAACCAATCAACAAGGAACATCAATGGAAATATCAAATCAAGACATTCAACCAAATATACTACAAACCCTAGGCATGGGTATTTAGCTCAACATCATCAATTTAAAACATTCATTCAACTCAATATAAAACAAATACAAAATGTCCATTGCAATATCAATCTCTTAATTTAACAACAACAATAAGAATGAATTAAAAGAGAGAATAGAAAAACCCCTTGTGAAGATGCCAAGAGTAGGATTGCTAGTCTTCCTTCTAGCTCCACTTGATGTATGATGAAGAACTCAAGCCCTCTTCAATGGTTGATTTCCCCTTGCAATATGGAATGGAGCTTTCTCAAGTCACCAAACCTTTGGATGGAGTTTCTCAAGTCACCAACCCTTCAATTGATTGTGCCTTTGGAAGATGGAATGGAGCTTTCTCAAGTCACCAATCCCTTCAATGAAGCTTCTTCAATTGTCAAGAGCTTGTTTAACCCAATTTGTCCCAAAGAACCTCAAAGATCTTATCAATGGAAGATGGAGGATGAAGATGAAGGGACAAGGAGAGTGTCACTCTCTCCTCATCCCAAATAGTGTTTGCCCCCTCCTTCTCTTTTCTTTTCTCTCTCTCCTCAAACCCTAGTCGTCTCCTCTTTTTATCTTTCTTTCGTGCAAAAGAATTTATATAGATTAAGGGTGACACGGCCAAGCCAAGAGTGGCTTGGCCGTGTCTCTTGATTTTCCTTGGGACACGGCCAAGCTTGCTGGTCGTGTCCCTCACTGCCTCTTTCTTTCTTTCTTTCTTTCTTTCTTTTCTTTGGTCATAAGGGGTGACACGGCCAAGTCAAGAGTGGCTTGGCCGTGTCTCATGTGACATGCCCAGTGGCTTGGCCATGTCGCTTGCCAGTGTTGCCTTCTGCCTTCTTTCTTTTCGTTCTTTGGATTTTTCTCTTTTGGTGAGACACGGTCAGTGGCTTGGCTGTGTCTCATGATCGTGTTTGCTTCTGGACAAGCTTTGCTTGAGGGACACGCCAAGTCATGACAAGCTTGGCCGTGTCTCATGGTTTTCTTTGATTTCTTCTTCTTTTGATGAGGGACACGGCCAAGCCATGACAAGCTTGGCTGTGTCTCATGGTTTTCTTTGATTTCTTCTTCTTTTGATGAGAAACATGGCCAAGCTTCAAGCGATATGGCCATGTCTACCAATTTTTCCTTAGACACGGCCAAGTTTCAAGCGACATGGCCAAGCTTCAAGCGACGTGGCCATGTCATGTGAGTGTGTCAATATTGCTTCTATTTTAGGATGGAACACGGCCAAGATAATGAGACATGGCCAAGCTTCAAGTGACATGGCTAAGACGATAAGACATGGGCAAGCTTCAAGCGACATGGCCATGTCGATCAGACATGGGCAAAGACATGGCCATGTCTGTGAGTGTGTCAAGTATTGCCTCTATTTTAGGATGAAACACGGCCAAGACAATGAGACTTGGGCAAGCTTCAAGCGACATGGCCATGTCGATCAGACATGGGCAAAGACATGGCCATGTCTGTGAGTGTGTCAAGTACTGTCTTAGAATTCTTTTGAGGGACATGGCCAAGCTTGCTTTGGCTTGGCCATGTCTTGCTTGATTCATGCTCTTTCTTCATTTTTCTTGATTGTTTTGATCATCCAAGGGAGTTTTTGCACTTTAACCTAAAACAAACACTTTAAACAAACTTAAAACAAAAATCAATCAAAACATTAACTAAAAACACATAAAAATCACACTAAAAACTAGTACAAAAATGAATCAAAACATTAACTAAAAACACATAAAAATCACACTAAAAACTAGTACAAAAATCAATCAAAACATTAACTAAAAACACATAAAAATCACACTTGGTCATAAAACGCTCTTAAAATGCTCTTGACCTAATGAAAAGATAAGAGTTAAACAACAAGGTTCAAGCTAATGGTGTTGTGAAAAAGAAAGAAAAGGAAAAATAAAATAAGCTCAAAATTGGCTAACTAATGTTGAATATAGGGTTAGTCTTTTTAAGCCAAAGTGGGTTCACCTAATTGCCTTAATAATCTTGATGCCAAATTGAAATTTTTATGTAATCTTAAAATGCATTTCAAAGCAAGTTCTAGCAATTCATCAATCAAAGATGTTCACCCACAACAATAATGATAAGTTGATGGCTCAATTCCTCACTAGGTTAATGGCAATGCAAGGAAAAACCAATAAAATTGGCAATAAGCACCAATTCTACTCAATTCTCAAATTCATGCTTTAAAAATTCAAAGGTCATCTATCAACAATTTTTATAACAATTGAACTTTCTAAAACTCATTTATTCAAGGTAAAACATTATTAAGCTTAAAAAGTAAAAACACAAAACATAAAATGCACCCCACACTTAAAGATTCACATTGTCCTCAATGTGAGCATGCATACTACAGAGGGGGTTTAGATGAAACCTGATTTCCATCGTTCCCATATACGATGTGTGGGGCTCCTTCCATCCATAATGCAATTGGAGCCCATGACTGAGAGGATGAACAACATGTAACTTTGAAATGTACCTGATGTACGGCAACCCCTAAATAGTATTCCTTGAAGAGAACATGTCTCAAAGGGACATGTAAAAGTCACCTCAAGGTGATCCTCCAGTGCTATAGGAACGTGGAAATAATCTTTGTCTTTGTGCAACCTGGGCATATCAGATTTCTGCTCTTCCTTACCACCAAGAGTAGTAGAGATGACTTTTGTCATGGCTTGGCCATGTCCTCAAGCAAAGATTGTCCAGAAGCAAACACGGCCATGAGACACGGCCAAGCCACTGGCCGTGTCTCACCAAAAGAGCAAAATCCAAAGAACGAAAAGAAAGAAGGCAGAAGGCGACACTGGCAAGCGACATGGCCAAGCCACTGGCTATGTCACATGAGACACGGCCAAGCCACTCTTGACTTGGCCGTGTCACCCCTTATGACCAAAGAAAAGAAAGAAAAGAAAGAAAGAAAGAAAGAAAGAGGCAGTGAGGGACACGACCAGTAAGCTTGGCCGTGTCCCAAGGAAAATCAAGAGACACGGCCAAGCCACTCTTGGCTTGGCCGTGTCACCCTTAATCTATATAAATTCTTTTGCATGAAAGAACGAGAAAAAGAGGAGACGGCTAGGGTTTGAGGAGAGAGAGAAAAGAAAAGAGAAGGAGGGGGCAAACACGATTTGGGATGAGGAGAGAGTGACACTCTCCTTGTCCCTTCATCTTCATCCTCCATCTTCATCTTCTGCATCATCCATTGATAAGATCTTTGAGGTTCTTTGGGACAAATTGGGTTAAACAAGCTCTTGAAGGTTGAAGAAGCTTCATTGAAGGGATTGGTGACTTGAGAAAGCTCCATTCCATCTTCCAAAGGCACAATCAATTGAAGGGTTGGTGACTTGAGAAAGCTCCATCCAAAGGTTTGGTGACTTGAGAAAGCTCCATTCCATATTGCAAGAGGAAATCAACCATTGAAGAGGGCTTGAGTTCTTCATCATACATCAAGTGGAGCTAGGAGGAAGACTAGCAATACTACTCTTGGCATCTTCACAAAGGGTTTTTCTATTCTCTCTTTTAATTCATTCTTATTGTTGTTGTTATATTAAGAGATTGATATTGCAATGGACAATTTGTATTTGTTTTATATTGAGTTGAATGAATGTTTTAAATTGATGATGTTGAGCTAAATATACATGCCTAGGGTTTGTAGTATATTTGGTTGAATGTCTTGATTTGATATTTCCATTGATGTTCCTTATTGATTGGTTGATTGTATTGCATTAAATGCTAGGTTGATAGATTAGCTACCTATTGATCATTGAATATTGGATGATGGACCGAGAGGTGAAATCCGATATCGGAACTATGCAATTGACTACCCTATGAATGAATTATAAATATAAGTTCTAGGGTTTCATTAGTTTGCAAATGTAAAATAATTGGTTATTGCTATTTCATGAATGTGAGAACTAATGAATTGGTAATTGACTAATTAACCTTAAGGAACAAATTAATTTACAAGGTTATGTTAATAGATAATTGAGAATTGAGCTTTGATTGAATGGACCTATAACCCTAGGCACCTTCCCAATAATCGATTTGATCTTGTACAACCTTCATACATCAACCCTACACTCCTTAATCTTAGGTTTAAATTGTTCTTTTACAATTCTAAACAATAAACTCTCTCTTTTAAATTACTTGCTAATCAAACTATTATGAACTACACCTTCTTTGGAAAACGACCTTGGGGCGATCACCTTTGCTACAACTACCTCGTATACTTGCGAGTGACACTTGTAGTAGTACTTAATTCGAGCGCAACAAGTTTTTGGCGCCGTTGCCGGGGAGGGTTGTCGAAGTAATAATAGTTTGATTTTTTTTTAGTTTACTCGGTTGTCTATTTTCTTTAAATTACTAAGTGTTGTTATTTTTTATTTTTACCGGGGAATGCTGTTTAAGTAGTGATAGTTTGATTTTTCTTTACAATTTAATTGATTGTTTGTTTTCTTTGAATTGTTTGTTTGTTTTGTTTGATTTTCTTTCAATTTAATTATTTGTTTGTTTTTCTTTAAGTTGTTAAGTGCCTTTTGTAAAGATGCATTTTTCAAGGCACAGGGAGTTTATGATAGGAACGATGATTCTAAAATGGCATGGCAATTAGCAGAATTGATGAATCAACATAAGGTGCTAAATGCAAGAGGAAGAGCACCTATGCCACGCCAAGAGATATGTGCAGCATGTGGTAATATAGGCCATAGTACAAATACGTGTTCAATGGGTTTTGGACGATACCAAGAATGGCAAGAGGAAGAATATGACTACCAAGGTTTCCAGCAAATGGGTAGAAATGACACATATTCTAATCCTTATAATCCCAACTGGGGAGGCCAACCAAATTTTTCTTGGGAAAATCAGCAGCACATTCCACCTCCAAATTTTTTTCAACCTTACTAAAGAGACTCTTACTCTCAAGAGCAATATTCAAATCAAAATTACCTTAAGACACCTACACTTGAAGATAGTTTGAATGCCTTCATTCGAATTAGTGAACAAAATCAAGATAAACTTAAGGAACCCACTTTGGAAGATAGTTTGAATGCCTTCATTCAAACTAGCGCACAAAATCAAGATCACCTTAAGAAACCCACATTGGAGGATAGTTTGAATGCCTTCATTCAAACTAGAGCACAAAATCAAGATCGACTTAAGGAACCCGCTTTGGAAGATAGTTTGAATGCCTTCATTCAAATTAGTGCACAAAATCAGGATCAATGCAAGAAATCCACAGTGGAAGATGATTTGAATACTTACCTTCAAATTAGCACACAAAATCAGGAAGGGAGCAATGAGAGGTTTGATTCTTTGGAAGAATCATTGAAGAGGGTGGAAGCTCAAGTTGGGCAATTGACACATCAACTCCAAGCACACCAAAAAGAGGAATTTCCTAGCCAATTGGAACAAGTCAAGGTAATCACAAATTTGAGGAGTGAACAGGTAATATATAACAAATTTTGTGATTCTTTGGATGCAGGCACTAAACAAGAAGATAATGGCGAGGAGATACAAACCAACATTGAGGAGTTGAGCCAATCAAACGAGAAGGAGAATTTGGAGGCATTAACCTCACCAAAGTTGCATGAATTTTCCAACCCTGATAGGCCACCAAATCCATTTCCATGTAGCTTGAAGGATGAGGAGTAAGGTAAGCAACTTCCTAACATCTATAATATGCACTCCCAAGGAGATAGTGGAAATAAGATTGGGATGACTATGACCTTAGAAGAAGAGCATGAAATGCCCAATTTAGAAATTGAGGAGTGTAAGCTAATTTTAGATGCTGAGGTTGTTGAGATGGGACTTGACATTGTTAAAGTGGAGAACGAAGTGATTCAACCAAACTTGGTTGAACTTAAAGAGTCCCCAAAAGTCATCTCTACTACTCTTGGTGGTAAGGAAGAGCAAAAATCTGATATGCCCAGGTAGCACAAAGACAAAGATTATTACCACGTTCCTATAGCACTGGAGGATCACCCCGAAGCGACTTTCACATGTCCCATTGAGACATGTTGTAACACCCCGATACCCTATATAAGTACTATACGTATACCTAGTATACATACAGTAAATATATAAAGTATAAGGATGTCACTTTTCGTTACCTTTTAAAAACCTGTAACAGAGTTCAAACCATAATACATTAATTTAAATAACATTTACAAAATCATTATCTTTATCAAAACTTCATTTATACATATAAATACACTCTCGTCAGAAATACATGATAATTAAAAATTTATACATGTATGCATTACCCTCTAGTTGGTCTCGACAAACTTTACTCTTCTTGTGGCATAATAAAAGACTTCATATCTTCCATCTATATACCTGCGCGAATAAACACCCGCGCTAAGCCCGAGAGCTTAGTAGTCCAACTATAAAGATATAAACATATAGTATAGAAGTATTGACATATAATGATACATCAATTCAATATATAATTAGTTCTTATCATATCTTCTTTTCTTTTTAATTTCATCTTTAATATATCATAGCTAATTTCATATATGATGTACATATATACATAATATTATCACCAACCCCAATGCATCAACAATACTCAAAACCAATATATTAATACCCCTACATTATATATACCATACCAATCATTATTGCAATACACACTTTACCTATCATAACAATTATTATTGCGATACACACATTACATATCATACACTCATTATTGCAATACACACATTACACATCATATCACTCATTATTGCAATACACAAATTACATATCATACAAATCATAAATCACATTTCCAATAAAGACAACCTTTATCATCAACCACAATTCATTTACATATTACACTTAATAACATTATATTATTCACAATTCACCAAGCATAATTCAGTATTAATACTCACAATCAATATTTCAATACTTGCATTTCACATTGACAATAAAGACAGACTCGGGCCCAAAACACTAATATGTTATTCAAAGTTCAGAGTTACTGCTTTGGTCTATAATCATAATTATCAAGCCCGTAGGCATCATATATCAATATCTCTATCCATGGATAGCGTAACAGACCCAGTCTCTTGGATCATCAACTCGGCTAAACTCGAGGTGATCCTCAACCCGGCAAGACTGTTACCAATCATATATCTCATAATTACAATTTCTCATAGTGTAACAGACCCAGTCTCTTGGATCTCAATTCAACTCAAAATGAAGAGATCCTCAATCCGGCAAGACTGTTACCTTTTTCATTTTATAGGCATGCCTCCAAACCCAGAACTCTAAAATCGAATAACACATTAGTTACACAATTCATTTATTATTTCATTATCAATCTCATCATCAATTAGGCAAACATGCCTTATCTCTTTCAATTGAATCATCATAGCCAATCACAATGGCTTCACATCTCATTTGAATCATCATTGCCAATCACAATGGCTTTATATCACATTTAAATCATCATTGCACATTTGAATCATCATATCACATTTCATTCATTATATCACATTTGAATCATCATATCACATTTCATTCATTATATCACATTTGAATCATCATAGCCAATCACAATGGCTTCACATCATACACATCATTATTGATATATATATATATATATATACAACACCAATTACATTAACTACACGAACATGTCATTATTCGAACATACATCATTAATTTCATTGCATATGTATCTTAAATTCATCGTCATATAAACAATATGTCTATTTATTTCATTTCAATCATTTCTCAAGACACATTAACATCATTCATTATTAAAACGTTTATCATAACAAATTACATTGTACGTACCTTTTTGAATGATCATCGCCTCTTTCACGCTATTTAAGTCATAACACTAGTCACGTTATGCAAACAATATAATACATTACCATTCACAATACATAATATAACATTGTTCAATCTCAACAATGATGTTAGACAAATGATCTCTATTTTGATCCTTGACAACTCATATGGATGATCTATTTAACATGTATTTGAGAATCTTGTTACAAAATTAAATTGCTTCAAATAAAGCAGAACAGAACACTTCTAGCGGTCGCGCCTCACCTGAATACGACCGCGCCATACAGTTACACGATGAAACCTTATCAAAGTAGATTTCGCGGTCAGAAGCCCGACCTAAGTCGCGACCGCACTTCACAATCAAAAGATGAAACCCTATCACAGTAGGTTTCGCGGTCAGAAGTCCGACCTAAGTCGCGACCGCACATGACTAAATAGCGACCGCCCATAACTAATAGCGACCGTCCCAAATTACGTCTCTCATACATAAACCCTAAATGTAGCCAAACTTATTTTGGTTAACTTAAAACACATTGTACACAACATAACCTCATTCAAATGGACATAATCAACATCATTAGCAATTATTTTACATACTCATCACAACATTTTCATCACCAACATATAACAATCAAACTTTCAAACAACTTCAATTAGCAAGAGAAACAAGTGTGTACTTACCTTAAGCACCACTTCTAAACACTTCCTTTTCCAAGACTTCTTCACTTCCCAAATCAATGACAATTCACTTCATTCAAAACTTAATACTTAAAAACACATCACAAACACACCTAATCAACCATCCATATCAACTCACCAATCCCAAACACAATTTCAAAAGAACAAAGGAAAATCAAGAGAAAGAACTTACCTAAGTTGTTGAATTCCACAAATCTTCAATTAAATCCTTTGATTCTCCCTTCAATTTGATGTTAGAATTAAACAAATCTCACTTTGCTCTCTCTTGTCTAAGGAGGAGCCAACCAACGTGGAGAAAAGAAGAAGAAGAAGAAGAAGAAGAAGAAGGAAATGAAGAAAAGACAAAATATCACCTCTTTAAATCTCCACCAAGTGATTCAACAAGAGTAATTACCTAAACACCCTTATACCATTTGTCTTGATTACCATTCATTACATGCCCTTTATAGTAACTTCACACTTAACAAAAATAAATATCTTCTTTCCTTGACTCTTCATTTTGACCAACTTATATGTTATATATATCATCATATACACAACATATACCATTCTCTCTAAACCCTAAATTCTTTCCCAAATCACATATACATAAACATTCTTTTCTCTATTTCTTTTCTCTTGTAATTTAACACATATATTCAATCCAATTATATAACAACAACAACAACATAATCACAACTTCTAGGGCATATATGAGGATATTACACATGTTCTCTTCAAGGAATACTATTTAGGGGTTCCCGTACATCGGGTATGTAACATCCTCTGACAATTCTTATATAAAAACTATCAGAGAATGTTATGCGATAAACTTTCCATGCTCCAATCAATTCAGAGAAAACTCTCTTCATAAATAAAATTTTCAAATAATAATACAATCTGCATATCACAACACTTATAGGTCCAATGCTTAAACCAATTTTCAATAATCCATTACAAATCAGATAACTATCATACATTTGTCAAATCGAATGCTTAAATAATACATTCTTTTCTTTTATAATCATTCACTAGAATTCACAAACTTCATTCTCTAAATACATAAATCCTCTTATGTTTACACATTTATACAATCTCTCAAATGGCCAAACTGAAATATCTATATACATTTATCACTTATGAATACAATATACACAAGATCTTCATCTGTTCTTAACTTGCTCCAATATCCTGATACCTGCGTGTCAGAAAATAATTCTAACACGCTAAGCAAAGCTTAGTGGTGCTTGAATATACATATTTTATCACTTAATATTAAAGAAATATATTTATGAAAATATAGTAATAACACTTAATTTTAAGGAGTATTTCAATATATTAACTCATTTCAGTAATAAATCAACATACCATGCTGATTATACAAAATAATAACTATCCCTGCATAAAAGTTATCATATAATACACTACTTTCAGAATTGCAGCTTGTCTCATTAAGAATTATTTTATTCAATACTTGCTTTCTTATCTGATAACATTGTTCACAATACATTATTTTGTTTTTCAATAAGTCTTTGTTTTCAAGTTCACATATAGGATCATTTCATTCAATCTATACTTTTCAGCACTTACATCTATTACTATACTTTAGAGCACTTTGTATCTCACATCATGTTATACACTTTCAATCATTTGATATACTTTGGAGCACTTTGTATCTCACATAGACACTTTCATTCAATTGCAATACTTTGGAGCACTTTGTATCTCACCACATTATATACATTTTCAATCGTTTGATTAATTCAATACATTGAGCATAACATTTCCATTACGTTCATTAGAACTTTCACATGTAAGCATTAATATATTTATTACCAATCACTTTTACACTGGAACACAATACTTCAATTTTAAGTACTTGACTTATCTATGATTTTACATTTCTTTCATTAGTCACACCACCATGTTCATATATACTTTCATTAATTATGCCCATACATACTAAAGCTTGTCATGGCTTGGTTGTGTCCCTCAAGCAAAGCTTGTCCAGAAGCAAACACGGTCATGAGACACGGCCAAGCCACTGGCCGTGTCTCACCAAAAGAGCAAAATCCAAAGAACGAAAAGAAAGAAGGCAGAAGGCGACACTGGCAAGCGACATGGCCAAGCCACTGGCCATGTCACATGAGACACGGCCAAGCCACTCTTGACTTGGCCGTGTCACTCCTTATTACCAAAGAAAAGAAAGAAAAGAAAGAAAGAAAGAAAGAAAGAGGCAGTGAGGGACACGGCCAGTAAGCTTGGCCGTGTCCCAAGGAAAATCAAGAGACACGGCCAAGCCACTCTTGGCTTGGCCATGTCACCCTTAATCTATATAAATTCTTTTGCACAAAAGAAAGATAAAAAGAGGAGACGGCTAGGGTTTGAGGAGAGAGAGAAAAGAAAAGAGAAGGAGGGGGCAAACACGATTTGGGATGAGGAGAAAGTGACACTCTCCTTGTCCCTTCATCTTCATCCTCCATCTTTATCTTCTCCATCTTCCATTGATAAGATCTTTGAGGTTCTTTGGGATAAATTGGGTTAAACAAGCTCTTAAAGGTTGAAGAAGCTTCATTGAAGGGATTGGTGACTTGAGAAAGCTCCATTCCATCTTCCAAAGGCACAATCAATTGAAGGGTTGGTGACTTGAGAAAGCTCCATCCAAAGGTTTGGTGACTTGAGAAAGCTCCATTCCATATTGCAAGGGGAAATCAACCATTGAAGAGGGCTTAAGTTCTTCATCATACATCAAGTGGAGCTAGGAGGAAGACTAGCAATCCTACTCTTGGCATCTTCACAAGGGGTTTTTCTATTCTCTCTTTTAATTCATTCTTATTGTTGTTGTTATATTAAGAGATTGATATTGCAATGGACAATTTGTATTTGTTTTATATTGAGTTGAATGAATGTTTTAAATTGATAATGTTAAGCTAAATACCCATGCCTAGGGTTTGTAGTAAATTTGGTTGAATGTCTTGATTTGATATTTCCATTGATGTTCCTTGTTGATTGATTGATTGTATTGCATTAAATGCTAGGTTGATAGATTAGCTACCTATTGATCTTTGAATATTGGATGATGGACCGAGAGGTGAAATCCGATATCGGAACTATGCAATTGACTACCCTATGAATGAATTAGAAATATAAGTTCTAGGGTTTCATTAATTTGCAAATGTAAAATAATTGGTTATTGCTATTTCATGAATGTGAGAACTAATGAATTGGTAATTGACTAATTAACCTTAAGGAACAAATTAATTTACAAGGTTATGTGAATAGATAATTGAGAATTGAGCTTTGATTGAATGGACCTATAACCCTAGGCACCTTCCCAAGAATCGATTTGATCTTGTACAACCTTCATACATCAACCCTACACTCCTTAATCTTAGGTTTAAATTGTTCTTTTACAATTCCAAACAACAAACTCTCTCTTTTAAATTACTTGCTAATCAAACTATTATGAACTACACCTTCTTTGGGAAACGACCTTGAGGTGATCACGTTTGCTACAACTACCTCGTATACTTGCGAGTGACGCTTGTAGTAGTACTTAATTCGAGTGCAACATTGAGCACCAAAATGAACAAAGACCAACAAAAATTTTGATGAAAGTAATTTATTCAAACAAATTTAAATTTGAAAAATATGATTCTTCCAATTAAATATTAAAGAAAGTAAAATTCAAAAGAAATATTCAAGCTAAGGAATGTTTGTTGGCTTAAGCTTCTTTTCCTTTCACATCTTCAATATTTCCATCTTGAAAGGATGATAAAATAAAATCTTCTTCTAATCCTTTTCCTACCATGAAGGTTGCTGGTTGTGGCACTCTTCCAAATTAAGGCAAAGGATTGTTCTTGGTATTGGGCTTGTCTGGCTTAGGTAGCTTACCACTGTCGATTAGATTCTGGATCTCATTCCTCAACTTCATACAATTGTTCGTTTCGTGTGCCGGCCTTTGATGGAATTGGCAAAATACATTAGTATCAAAGTTAGGTGGAAGAGGATTAGGCAATGGACGAGGAGTCAAGGGTTATAACAATCCCTTCTTTTGTAGCTTATTGAAAACCCAAGACAGCGGCTTTCCTAATTTTGAAAACTGCCTCATTCCTCTTTGACTAGTGGCATTAACATCAGCTTCCTTTTGTGTACTTTGATTCTTCTCCCAGAAAAGCAGTTCTTCTCCCTTTCCCACTCTTCAATTTGTAGACCATCTCAGAGAAGATCTTTGAAATCCCTTATAAAGGTGTGAGACAACCTCTCACGAAGGCTAGGCAACACCCCTCTCACAATCATCCTTATTTGATCAGATTCATCGGGCCCCTTCTTGAGCAATCCAGCCTTATTCCTCCATCTTTTCACATAGTCTACAAAATTCTCATTTGGCCTTTGTCTAATGGACTCCACCTCCATCAAGGTTACTTCTATCTCGACATTGTACCCATATTGCTGAATGAACGCCTTATACAACATGTCCCAATCTTTTTTAGTACTTTCCTCTAAGGTGTTGAACCAATTTTAGACAACAGGGTCCAATGAGAGCATAAAATATCTTAGAGTTTAGACCTTAGTAGCTCTAGCAGACTGCATAGCAGTGATGTACTGCTTTACATGGAGATGGTGTTTCCAGTACCATTATACATAGCAAAGGAGGGCATCTTAAACTTATAAGGGACCTCCACATCTTGTTCAAACAGTTTGTTGATCTTGGACATCTCTTCGGTTTTCAGCTTCTTCTCAAATTTCTTTTCTAAATCAGCAATCATCTTCTCAACATCAGAATTTTTAGTCTTTTCAAAAGCTATCTTCTCAACAACCTTCGGCTTCTTTTTGTCTTGAGGATCTTGGAAGTATTGAGCCCAATCATCATCGTCAATTATCACCTTATCATCATCAAACGCTACTTCACCAACTTTAGCCTTCCCTTTGTCATTTGGCTTCTTGGTGCTAGCAGATGCCTCGGCATTGTTTCCTAAAATTGTAGCCAATTGGTTCTTTATGGTCTCAGCCAGGGCCTCTTTTATTTCTTCCATCTTGGCATTGAGGGTGTCATCCACCATTCTTTGAATTTGTTTGGGCTCCATTGCTTTTGGTGAGCAAGTAATTGAGTCGCTACTAGATTCTTCATCTCCGGCGTAGGTCGGATTGTCATAAGCTTTTAAACTGTCGTAATCCAGGGCTATAAGCCAGAGAGGATTAATGATATGAGATGCAAATGTATGCATGTATGCACAAACCATAGACAAAGATAAGTAGGATGTTCCTTCCAGCCTTATAACATCCACACACGAATGGCGAGTCTCTTTTCCTAGGTATATGGTTGGTTAACAAAATACCAACATGGGGTATTTTGTTTTCTAATAATTCCCTCGGACGTTTCAACCAATAGTTATATTTTTAAAAAAATGGAAATCAGTTCATGATAATTCCCAATAATTAGGTTTTAATCCATTCAACCAACTAAAGTAGCTTTTATGCTACATTGGATTAAAACTAAATTAAGAGGTTTATTATAAATAGATTTCTCACTTGAAAAAGTAACTAATGATTCATGCTAAAAACAAGCCCATGGTTAATTATTCTTAGTATAAACTTGGCTCACAATTGATTTTTAGTATTTCATAATTGGCCTAAATAATTTACAAGCTCTTTGTAAGAAAAGGTTGGATGAAAATAATTTTATTTCTAAGCCCATTGCAAAAAAAGATTTTAGAAAAAAAATGGATTTTGGGCTTTGTATTTGAGTCTTGAGCAAAAGAATTTTTGATTTGTTTTTAGAAAAATTTTATGTCCAAAGACCATCTTGAAAAAGTTTTGAAAATAGTTTTGGTCTTTTGGACTTTAAAGAAAAAATTTTTTTGAGCTTACAATGTACTTAGGTCATATTAGAAAAAGAACAAACCAAATAAACCATGATTTAAACCAAGATAAACTAACCATAGTCCAACAACAAGCATTTAGGGTAAAAACCTAAGAAAAGTAACTAGGCCAATTACATGAGCTTTAGTCTTTAGGTAAAAAGGCTTAGGTTCCCATAGCAAGTATATACCAAATGGTACGAGGATGAGTGGTTATACCATGTTTGATCTCCATACCTTGAGTGAAAGTATGGTATCCCTTACATAACACAACTTGGGTAACACGGGCATCCTAACTCACACACACGATGCAATCTAAATGATGCAGTGGATAATATCATGATAAGAAAGAATAGAATAATATAAAGACCAACGGAATCAACTTCTCTTGTCCCCAGTGGAGTCGCCACAGTGAGCGGGAATTTTCGCCCCCACTCTCGGTGGAATGGTTCTTGCGTTTTCGGCACTGTTTAGGCTCAGGACCTTAGAGAACACGAGCCTAAACCCGGAGAAAATGGAGTCACCACCCGGACGGGCTGGGAAAAAGAAAGGGGTGGATGACTCAATTCCTAAGGAATCCCCAACCCCCTAATGAGTTCGGAAAGTTGGGTACGTGTGGGCAATGTGACAATGGCCCAACACCCCCACAATGCCCGGTTCATTGGAACCGGCCTCATTTGCAGTCTTAATATTATAAAATTCTTAAACATAACAATATTATCCATACTACATGCAATAATTAAAATAAAACATCATTATATTAAAATCAAAGCAATGTCCAAATAAAAGCAAATAAATGGATACCCATCCAAAGATGGAAACATGTCCTTTCATCATCCATGTCTAAAACTAAATAGGACACCCACCGAAAGGTGGAAACATGTCCTTTACATTGGTCCAAAATATAAAAGAAATTTAAATTACATAATACTTAACTAATGAGGTACCCACAAAGTGGAAACATACCTCTTACAATTTTAATACTAATACGAACAAATAATAATCATAATAATAAAGAAAATATCCATCCATGGTAAATTAAATAAATCAAGCATTGAAATTAAATCAATCATCAAAAAATATAATAAACTATATAATCGAATCTAAAATTAAATAAAGTAATAAATTATAAATTTAGGGTTTTAAAGAATTATCAATTGAATTTAGGGTTTCAGAACTTAGGGTTTTAGAAACTAAAGTTTTGTGATTAGGGTTTTGAAATTAGGGTCTTTAGGGTTTTGGAATTAGGGTTTTTGAAACTAGGATTTTGGAATTAGGGTTTTGAAATTAGGGTTTTTGGATAGTTAGGGTTTTTGAAACTAGGGTTTTGGATAGTTAGGGTTTTTTAGTTGCTTTAGGTAGAATAATTTGGGGAAAGGGCTACGGGGTTTAACTTACTGCCTTAAAAATATAATTTTGGATTTGGAGGGATAAATTAAGGTTTTGGAGAAATAATCAATGTTTTGGAGTTTAATAATGAAATGATTTAGGCTTTTGGATAAAAATAGTTTGAGGTTTTGAGTTTTAATAAAATAATTCACGGTTCTTAAAGTAAAGTAAACAAAATAGATTTTAACAATTAATTTAAATCCTCGATGGCTACTGGATAGTTTTATGTTTATTTTTTATGAAACATGCAAGTGATGTTACGAATACCAACTGATCAATGTGTTAATTAAAGCAAACGATTAAAGTTATTGAAACAAGGATCAATTTACTACATGTTCAAAGATCATGGTACTGCATATTCAAAGATCAAGTTACTGCATGCATGTTCTTATTAATCAAAGAAACGAAGCTACTATGAACATGAATAATTCATGATTAAAGATCAAACCTCCGTCGTTGGTACCACAAAAAAATTGATTTATGGATGAACAATGTGAAGACAGTATGGACTCTGCCTTCTTCTTTGGTTGTTTTGATATTTATGTTTGTTTCCTTCATTCTCCAAAAAAAGCTACTACTGTTCTTCTCTGTTTGTTGCCGTCTCTTTTGTTTTGTTGTTTAATCTCTCATAATCTTAATTGTTTAATTCCCCTTTGTTAATGTTCCTCCCCGTTCTCCCTTTTTAATGTTCTGAAACGTTATTATTTATAGGCCCTAACCTCACTCAAAATCCTTAACCTAATATTAATCAGTCCTTAAGACAAATTCTAGTTGAATTAGAAAAGTTATTGAACCCCTGTCGACCTGGTTGCCCTAGGTCGACATGAGACCAACCTCATGTTAACCTTGGGCTGCCCAGGTCGACATGAGGCATGCTCATGTCGACATTGGGCTGCCTAGGTCAACATGAGGCATGCTCATGTCGACCTAAGGCCTCCAGGTCAACATGGACCAAAGCCATGTCGACTTGGGACATCCAGGTCGACATGAGCCAATGCTCATGTCGATCTGGGGCCTCCAGGTCGACATGAGCCAAGGTTCATGTCACTTGGGCCTTTGAACTTGAACTAATTTTGCATTTTTTAATTTTTTGGACCGGACCTTTTAAAAAAGACTTGGTTTAGGGTTTTGTAGTCAAGTTTGTGACTTTTAAAATTGGACAGACTTATTAGAAGTTGTAAATTGGGTCGAATTTATTTTGACATCCTTTAATTATGACCATATCAAATTGGTTTCAAAATTAAGGTTCTATAGTCGAGAAACTCAAACTTAGGCTCTAGTACCAAAATAAATATAACACTTTTATATCATATATACGTATAATACATACACCCAATATTTGTAAAATAAGCATATATGGTATAAAAATGTCATAGTCTGGTTTAATAAAAAAAAATTTCACTTTTCAAATTTAAAATCTTCAATATTTTAAAATGTATATTCAAATAACAAATAAAATATTATCATAAATTATAGGTATTAAAATAAGCATTTTTTATAAAAATCTTTAAAAAAAATTTTCTAGAGTTTGTCTGTAATTTGGACAATCCCAAATTTAATAAAATCACAACCTGCATAAGGTAACACTCCCAAATAATATCAATCACCATTTCACCCATACTCCTCAATGTCTCCAAATTTTACAAAACATTTATACTTATACATATATATATATATATTTCAAAATGCATATCAACCCACATTATAAAGTTTTTCAATACATTCTTTATAATTTACAATATATATACATCAAAAACATAATATGATATATGAAATATCAAAATGTAATAAAAACATATACATGCTGGCAGTGTTTATGATCTTGATGCTTAAGAATCAACTCTACACTGAAAACCTCAAATATAGACCCGACCTAGTCTAGACAAACTCTTCGTCTCTACCAGATCTCCCCTGTCACCTGCGTGATGAATTACAATCGCGCTAAGCCAAAAGCCTAGTGGTATAAATTTTGATAACAATAAAGCTCAAATGCAATGCTAATTCACAATGCAAATGGAAATCATATCTCATATCATTCCATTAAAACATAATTTTCAATTGTTTCACATTTCACAATTCATATAAACGCAAACACAAGTATGGGCCCAAAAGATCTAATATGCTATTTAAATTCTAGAGTTATTATTTTGGTCCTAATTGACACCTCGTATCTAGCCCGAAGGCAAGTGATGCCCAGCATCTAGCCGGAAGGCAAGTGACCCCCATCGCCTAGCCCGAAGGCAAATCATAGTGATGCCCAGCATCTTGCCTGAAGGCAAGTGACATCTAACGTGTAGTCTGAAGGCAAATAAAATAGTTGCTCAAAAGCTAGCCCCAAAGGAAAATAATGAGGATAACCTCATAGGCATGCCACCAAATATAGAACTCTAAAAATTGAAGAACATACTAGGTACACAATTATTTCATATTTTCCATCATCAATTTCTTTCTCATTTTCCCATAAATGAGCTAGGCACATTGCCTCATTTTCTCATTATCAACTTGGCACATTGCCTCTTTTCTCATTTTTCTCATTTCATATCATCATATATCAACATATAATCATAATGTATCACATTTTACATTTACAACACATTACCCAATTATTTTTGGTATTTCCACATAATTCACATTTTATGTAATCTAGCCATTGCCAATGGTTTTTTAACAATTCCCTTAATGCATACATAATAAATGACATTACCCAAACACTTCGGGTCATTTTCACTTAATATACATATTTCACATTTTACATAATTTAGCCATTAGCAATGGCTTTTCACAATGCATTTAACACATATATGACATTACACATGTCATAGCATATTATTCATAAATAATTAATGCATCAAGTAGCTTAACACATTTTTCAATTCAATATGTGATAAGCCCAAATGTCATGCAAACATACCCAATTTATTCAAAGTTTGTACTTACCTTAAAAAACAACCAAAAGCAAGCTCAAACACCACCCTTAATATTCTCTTCCAACTTGCCCTTCAACACTTGGATTGGGAAAATCAATTCTCTTCAATGCCTAAACCAAATGTAATCATAAATAATCATTTAGTATCATATTCTAAGGTATTTCCGATCTTAAACCATAATTAAACATCATTCAAATAAAAATCCCCAAGTTAAGGCTAACCTCACTTTAACTTTGGAATACCATACTAAGCCATTCAAGTTGGTGTTTTAAGTTTATTTATATTATTAAAAACATATTTTAATATGTTTAAAATAATTACACTATAAAAAATACACACTTATGACAAAACCCTAACATGGCATAACCTTCCCCCATTGAAGGTTTTCCATTCCAACTCTATCCATTTATCATTTCAAGCTTATATTCATAACTTATATCATTAAAGAATATGCTTTAACAAATAAAATCAAATAATTCAACAACTTTGGAAAAATCACTTTTTCAAAACCCTAAATCAACACTTCCATTCTCAAACTCCATCCAAACATAACCAAATTCAATATTTGACTTTAAAATACTTTTCTACGCATCAAAATAACTCATTTAGAATCAAATTGTACAATTAAAACACATGGTTTCTCAAGCCCTAAAAGTCCATAACCCTAAATTCTCTCTCTTCACCAGTCTTTACCCAAACTCAACCATTTCTTCAATCCAACCTTAAAATCATTGTTAATCACTTAAAATAACTTCATACATACCAATTTCAACAATTAAATCATACTACTTCACATGCTCAAAACACACATATTCAAACTTTCATGAAATCCAAAGAAAGAAGTTGGAAACTTACTAATTTTGGTGGAAATCACCAAAAATCTACTTTGAATGCTTGAAATCCTTCAATTTGTGGAGTATGGAAGAAGCAAAATCCTTAGCCAAGATTCCATGGTGGTTCGGCCTTGGAAGAAGAAGAAGAAGAAGATAAAGAACAAAATAGATTTTTTCTTTCTTTCCACTTACATTTTAAGCCATATATATTATTTAATAATTTAATATTTAATTATTTAATTATTTAAAAATCCAAAAATCCATCTTCCATTTAAAATAAATTATTTTTGAATAATTTTAATAATTTTAAATTTTCAAAGCTTATTTACAAAAATACCATTGGTATTTGACTTTTAAAAATTTAACTTTGTATATGTTATATATATTTTGTATATATCACATATATATTCTACTTTTTTTATTTAAAATCCCTTTATTTTTCATTGAAAAATATTTATTTAATTTATCCAATTAAATTATAATTTATTTTATTTAATTTTCAAAAATTAGAAATTTATAAAAATTTTGGATATTACACAAACTCTGGCGGTGACTGTTGCGCTCAATTAATTACTACTACAAAGCGACACTCTCAAGTATATGAGGTTATTGTAGCAACGATGATCGCCCCAAGATCCTCTCACAAGGAAGAAATTATTTTTTAATAGTTTGATTTAAACAAATAATTAAAAAGGATAAGTGTGTAGTGTTTGCAATATTGTTGAAATCATAGTAAAAGTAAAATTATAAGAAAACAATTATCGATGTGCTTAGAATTGGTTTAATACATGAAAAGGTACCTAGGGTTGTAGATGAATTTGATCAAAGCTTGATTCTCAAATTACCCATTAATATAATCTTGTAATTTAATTTGTTCCTTGAGTTTAATTAGTAAATTGCCAATTCATTTGTTTTCACATTCATGAATTAACAACTAATTATTTTGAATTTGCAAATTAAAAGAACGTTGGAACTTATATTTCTAATTCATTCTTAGAGTAGCTAATTGTATAGTTCTGACATCAAAATTTATCTCTCAGTCCATCATTCAATATCTTTAGATCAATAGGTGGCCAATCTATTAACCTAACATTTAATCCAATACAATCAACCAACAACAAGATATATTAATGGGATTATCAAATCAAGCCATTCAATCAAATCTACTATAACCCTAGGAAAGGATAATTTAGCTTATCATCATTAAAAAATAGATATTCATCTCAACATAAATTAGATCACAATTATACATTGAAATATTAATGTTCATAATAAAACAACAACAATCTAGAAATGAATTAAATGTGAGAATAAGAAAAACCCCTTTGCAGATGCCAAGAGTTAAACTTCTTGTCTTCCTCTTAGCTTCAAATTCAATGTGATGAGAAAAACTCCCAAGCCCTCTTCAATCAATGGCTCTACTCTTGAAAGATGGAATGGAAACATTCTCAAGCCTCCAACTCTTTAATCAAGCTTCTTGAAACCCTAATCCTCAAGAGCTTGCTAACCCAATTTTTATACCAAAAGTATTGTCTTGTTCTTAGAAGAAGTGGAAGATGAAGATGAAAGTGATAAGAATGGTGTCTTCCAAACCCAAGAACTCCAAAACTAAGAACCAAGACTCAAACTAAGAACAAGATAGTCTCTCCCAATTGACCAACGTGTATGTATATTCCATTTCCCTCCACTTCCATTCTTTTCAATATTTTAAGACACAAATAATTTTTCCAACTCCACTCACTTATCTTGTCTCCTCCTTTTTCTTTGTTTAATATTTAATCCCATAAAATCATCCATCTTTTACTCATGTTTAATATTTCTTCTTAAAAAATGATGTATGTAGTCTCCCACTTGTCCCTTGACTCAAGCAAAATTATTGAAAGAAGCCACATGAGACACGACCAAGTCATAAGTGACTTGGCCGTGTCACTCAAACTTTCACTGGACACGGCCAAGCCATTAGGCCATGTCCATAGTTGCATTCTTTTCCTTCTTTTCTTTTCTAAGTGTGACAAAGCCAAGACCCTGGCCGTGTCATGTAACACGGTAGTGGCCTGGCTGTGTCTCTTGAAAGTGTTCTCCACTATCTCTATGTTGTTTCTTCTCTTTGTTCTTTAGATGGGACATGGCCAAGGCCTTGGCCATGTCATGTGACATGACCAAGGCCTTGGCTGTGTCATGTGACATGACCAGTGGCTTGGTCGTGTCTCTTGCATGTGTCTGTCTTTGCCAAATTTTCTTAAGGGACATGAGCGAGCTGACTTGATATGGTCGGGTCATGTGAGTGGCTCATGCCTCTTGCCTTGGATGAGGGACTTGTTGCGCTCGAATTAAGTACTACTACAAAGCGTCTCTCGCAAGTATACGAGGTAGCTGTAGCAAAGGTGATCGCCCCAAGGTCGTTTCCCCAAGAAGGTGTGGTTCGTAATAGCTTGATTAAAGCAATTAAATTAAAAGCGAGAGTTTGTTGTTTGGAATGCTAAAGAAAAATTTAAACCTAAAATTAACGTACGTAGGGTTTGATGTGTGTGATGGGTGCACAAGATCAATTCAGTTCTTGGGAAAGTGCCTAGGGTTATAGGTCCATTCAATCAAAGCTCAATTCTCAATTATCCATTAACATAGCCTTGTAATTAATTTGTTCCTTAAGGTTAATTAGTCAATTACCAATTCATTAGTTCTCACATTCATGAATTAGCAATAACCAATTATTTTACATTACCAAATTAATGAAACCCTAGAACTTATATTTCTAATTCATTCATAGGGTGGTCGATTATATAGTTCCGATATCGGATTTCACCTCTCGGTCCATCATCCAATATTCAAAGATTAATAGGTAGCTAATCTATCAACCTAGCATTTAATACAATACAATCAACCAATCAACAAGGAACATCAATGTAAATATCAAATCAAAACATTCAACCAAATATACTACAAACCCTAGGCATGGGTATTTAGCTCAACATCATCAAATTAAAACATTCATTCAACTCAATATAAATCAAATACAAGTTGTTCATTGTAATATCAATCTCTTAATACAGCAAAAACAATATTGAAATGAATTAAAAGAGAGAATAGAAAAACCCCTTGTGAAGATGCCAAGAGTAGGATTCCTAGTCTTCCTCTTAGCTCCACTTTGATGTATGATGAAGAACTCAAGCCCTCTTCAATGGTTGATTTCCCTTTTGCAATATGGAATGGAGCTTTCTCAAGTCACCAACCCTTCAATTGATTGTGCCTTTGGAAGATAAAAAGGAGCTTTCTCAAGTCACCAATCCTTTCAATGAAGCTTCTTCAACCTTCAAGAGCTTGTTAACCCAACTTATCCCAAAGAACCAAATTGAAGCTTGTCAATGGAAGATGCAGAAGATGAAGATGGAGGATGAAGATGAGGGACAAGGAGAGTGTCACTCTCTCCTCATCCCCTAGTGTGTTTGCTCCCTCTTCTCTTTTCTTTCTTTCTAAAACCCTAGCCGTCCCCTCTTCTTTTTCTGTCATGCAAAAGAATTTATACATTTTTTGGTGTGACACGGCCAAGCCAAGAGTGGCTTGGCCATGTCTCTTCTTCTTTTCTTCCTTTCCATGAGGTGACACGGCCAAGCCAAGGTTGGCTTGGCCGTGTCTCTTGATTCCCATGGGACACGGCCAAGACAGTTGGCCGTGTCCCTCACTGTGGCTTCTTCTTTCTTTCTTTCTTTGGAATGGTGAGTGACACGGCCAAGCTTAAGTGAGCTTGGCCGTGTTTGACATGCTTGGAGGGACACGGCCAGTGGCTTGGCCGTGTCCCTTGGGTGTGTCTCTCTTTGTTGCTCATTTTCCTTCTTTTCCTTCTCTTCTTTGGCTTGTTCTTTGATTTGCTCTTTGAGTGAGACACGACTAGAGGCTTGGCCGTGTCTCTGGGTATGTTTGCTTCTGCCTTGAATTTCTTTTGAGGGACATGGCCAAGCTTGCTTTGGCTTGGCCATGTCTTGCTTGGTTCATGCTTTTCTTGCCCTATTTTGATCTTCCAAGGGTGTATTTGTACCTAAACCTAAAAACAACAATTTAAACACACTTAAAACAACAATTAATCAAAACATTAACTAAAACACACATAAAATCATACTAAAAACTAGTACAAAAATGACCTAAACAACTACCCCACACTTAAATCCTTGCTTGTCCCCAAGCAAGGCTAAAATCAAAACACACTAACCAGATGAATTTTGTTAAGTTTAAGAGTTATAAAGATGCATCAAGACTTCCCTATCCCTAAATCTGCAATCAATATCGAATCAAACAAAATCGACACCAATGCAATTAAGTGGTTTTCCATGCATAACCAATGTTGTCACTCCCTCACCAACTCTTACAAGTGTTTGATCATGGTGGTGTTTACACTCATAACAATCAATGAAAGATTATTACCATAGGATTGCTTATCAATCAAATCTCCACCACCAAATTTCAATCAAGCATCAATCAAAAGGTCTTTCTTTTGGTTGTATGGGGCTAAGGTAAAGGCATGACATTTAGGAAATGTAAGCTTAATCATTAAGTTTAAGAGCACTTCAAGAATGAAGTAACTGATCATATGTATAACTAACAATTCCAAAACACCTTCCTCTCATCTACCCCTTGACATTAAAGAGCTCTTCAAGGGAATTCACTTATTAAAAATTGCAATGATACATTCCAACCCTTTCAACAAGAACAACAATTATTCTTATTATTATTATTATATATATATATATTCTTTTCTCCTTTTTTTATTTTTTTATTTTCTATATTTTTATTTTTAGGGTTTGCAACTAAATAACATAATAGTTTGCAATATCAAACCTACTAAATTTAACCCCACAGTTAATTCAACACAACACTCGGTCATAAACGCTCTTAAAATGCTCTTGACCTAATGAAAGGGTAAGAGTTAAACAACAAGGTTCAAGCTAATGGTGTTGTGAAAAAGAAAGAAAATGAAAAATAAAATAAGCTCAAAATTGGCTACCTAAAGTTAAAAATAGGGTTGGTCTTTTTAAGCCAAAGTGGGTTCACCTAATTGCCTTAATCATCTTGATGCCTAATTAAAAAAATTTTATGTAGTCTTAAAAAGCTTTTCAAAGCAAGTTCTAGCGAATCATCAATCAAAGATGTTCACCCACAACAATAATGATAAGTTGATGGCTCAATTACTCCTTAGGTTAATGGCAATGCAAGGGAAAACCAACAAAATTGACAATAAGCACCAATTCTACTCAATTCTCCAATTCATGCTTCAAACATTTAAAGGTCATCTATCAACAATTTTATAACAATTGAACTTTCTAAAATTCATTTATTCAATGAAAAACATTAACTAAAACTTAAACAAAAACAAATTAAAGGTAAAAACAAAAAAACACAAAATGCAATTAAAAGTAAAAATATAAAACACAAAATGCACCCCACACTTAAAAATTCTCATTGTCCTCAATGTGAGCATGCATACTACAGAGAGAGTTTAGATGATACCTGATTTCCATCGCTCCCATATATGATGTGTGGGGCTCCTTCCACCCATAATGCAATTGGAGCCCATGACTGAGAGGATGAACACCATGCAACTTTGAAAAGTGCCCAATGTATTGAAAAGCCTAGGTAGCATTCTTAGGGAAGCAATTGTCCAAAAAGAACATGTGAGGGTTGTCTTAGCTTTATTTTTTAATGCTATAGGGACGTAGTAAGAACCTTTTTCAGTTTGCAACATGGTTTTATATGGTTTTTGCTCGTTCTCACCACCAAGAGTGGGAGAAATGATAATTTGTTGCATACTGTATCCCCCAACCAAAACATCTTTCAAAATTCCTGGGGTCTTTTTAAGTTCAATCAAGTTTGGTTGAATGTCTTCTACATCCTCTTTAGCAATTTGAAATTCTCCCTCAACAATCTCATTATTCACTAGTAAATTGCTCTTATCAATTTCTAATTTGGAAGAATTAGGCTCTACCTCTATGGTCATGGCCACCTCAAGCTTATCTACACTATCTTCACTATAGGGCATGTCATGGAGTTCAGAAAATTGCATACCTTGTTTTTCTACATTCAGCTTACTTAGGAATGGGATTGGTGGCATACAAGGATTTGGAGGTTCATGCAATTTTGTCGAAGTCGATGCTTCCAAATTCTCCTCCTCCTTTGCTTGAATTAACTCCTCTAAGTTTGATTGCATTTCCTCGCCATCTTCTTCGTTGTTAGTTCCTGCATCAAAGGAATCACAAAAATCGTTATATATCACCTGTTCATTCTTAAAATTTGTGATTACCTCTATTTGCTCCAATTGGCTAGGAAATTCCTCCTCTTGGTGTGCTTGGAATTGATGTGCCAGTTGCCCAAGTTGTATTTCCACCCTCTTCAATGATTCCTCCAAAGAGTCAAACCTCTCATTGATTCCTTCCTGAATTTCTGTGCTAGTTTGAAGGTAAGCATTCAAATCATCTTCCACTATGGATTTCTTGAATTGATCATGGTTTTGTGAGCTAATTTGAATGAAGGCATTCAAACTATCTTCCAAAGTGGGTTCCTTAAGTTTACTTTGATTTTGCGCGCTAATTTGAATGAAGGCATTCAAACTATCTTCTAATGTGGGTGGCTTAAGGTACTCTTGATTTGAATATTGTTCTTGAGAGTAAGAACTTCTTTGGTAAGGTTGAAAAAAATTTGGAGGTGGAATGTGCTGCTGGTTTTCCCAAGAAAAATTTGGGTGGCTTCCCCATCTTGAATTATAAGGTCTGGGGCATGGGTCATTTCCACCCATTTGCTGAAAACTTTCATAGGCATATTCTTCCTCTTGCCTCTCTTGATATTATCCATAACCAAATGAACACATGTTTGTGCTATGTCCTGCAATGCCACATGCTGAACATACTTCACGAGTAGGCATAGGTGTTTGTCCTCTTGCATTTAGCATCTTAAGTTGGTTCGTTAATTCTGCTAATTGCCATGCCATGTCAAAATCAAGGTTATCGTCATAAACCCCTGCGTACCTTGAAAATTGCATATTTACACAAGGAACTTAGCAACTTAAAGAAAACAAACAAATAATTAAATTGAAAGAAAAACAAAACAAACAAACAATTCACAGAAAATAAACAAACAATGAAAAGAAAAATCAAACTATTACAACTGCGACAGCCTTCCCCGAAAACGGCACCAAAAACTTGTTGCGCTCGAATTAAGTACTACTACAAAGCGTCACTCGCAAGTATATGAGGTAGCTGTAGCAAAGGTGATCGCCCCAAGGTCGTTTCCCCAAGAAGGTGTGGTTCGTAATAGCTTGATTAAAGCAATTAAATTAAAAGCGAGAGTTTGTTGTTTGGAATGCTAAAGAACAATTTAAACCTAAAATTAACGTACGTAGGGTTTGATGTGTGTGATGGGTGCACAAGATCAATTCAGTTCTTGGGAAAGTGCCTAGGGTTATAGGTCCATTCAATCAAAGCTCAATTCTCAATTATCCATTAACATAGCCTTGTAATTAATTTGTTCCTTAAGGTTAATTAGTCAATTACCAATTCATTAGTTCTCACATTCATGAATTAGCAATAACCAATTATTTTACATTACCAAATTAATGAAACCCTAGAACTTATATTTCTAATTCATTCATAGGGTGGTCGATTATATAGTTTTGATATCGGATTTCACCTTTCGGTCCATCATCCAATATTCAAAGATTAATAGGTAGCTAATCTATCAACCTAGCATTTAATACAATACAATCAAACAATCAACAAGGAACATCAATGTAAATATCAAATCAAAACATTCAACCAAATATACTACAAACCCTAGGCATGGGTATTTAGCTCAACATCATCAAATTAAAACATTCATTCAACTCAATATAAATCAAATACAAGTTGTTCATTGTAATATCAATCTCTTAATACAGCAAAAAAATTATTGAAATGAATTAAAAGAGAGAATAGAAAAACCCCTTGTGAAGATGCCAAGAGTAGGATTCCTAGTCTTCCTCTTAGCTCCACTTTGATGTATGATGAAGAACTCAAGCCCTCTTCAATGGTTGATTTCCCTTTTGCAATATGGAATGGAGCTCTCTCAAGTCACCAACCCTTCAATTGATTGTGCCTTTGGAAGATAGAAAGGAGCTTTCTCAAGTCACCAATCCTTTCAATGAAGCTTCTTCAACCTTCAAGAGCTTGTTAACCCAACTTATCCCAAAGAACCAAATTGAAGCTTGTCAATGGAAGATGCAGAAGATGAAGATGGAGGATGAAGATGAGGGACAAGGAGAGTGTCACTCTCTCCTCATCCCCTAGTGTGTTTGCTCCCTCTTTTCTTTTCTTTTCTTTCTTTCTAAAACCCAAGCCGTCCCCTCTTCCTTTTCTGTCGTGAGAAAGAATTTATACATTTTTTGGTGTGACACGGCCAAGCCAAGAGTGGCTTGGCTGTGTCCTTAGGGTGTGTCTCTCTCTGTTGCTCATTTTCCTTCTTTTCCTTCTCTTCTTTGGCTTGTTCTTTGATTTGTTCTTTGAGTGAGACATGGCCAGAGGCTTGGCCGTGTCTCTGGGTGTGTCTGCTTCTGCCTTGAATTTCTTTTGAGGGACATGGCCAAGCTTGCTTTGGCTTGGCCATGTCTTGCTTGGTTCATGCTTTTCTTGCCCTGTTTTGATCTTCCAAGGGTGTTTTTATACCTAAACCTAAAAACAACACTTTAAACACACTTAAAACAACAATTAATTAAAACATTAACTAAAACACACATAAAATCATACTAAAAACTAGTACAAAAATGACCTAAACAGGACACGGCCAAGCCATGAAGCGTCTTGGCCGTGTCTCATGTTTTTGCACCATTTTGATCCATCAATCCATTCTTTTGCACTTTAAGAAAACTTTAAATACAAATTAAAAGAAAAATTAACTTAAAGCTAATAAAATTAACCTAAACATGTATACATATTTGATCAAAACAACTACCCCACACTTAATCTTTTGCTTGTCCCTAAGCAAAGTTAAAATCAAAATAAACTAAAATAAGAAAAATTTAGTTAAGTTCAAGAGTTATAAGGATGTATCAAGACTCCCATTTTATTAAATCCATAATCATTATCAAATCAAACAAAACTAACACTCATGTAATTTAGTGGCTTTCCATGCATAACCAATGTTGTCACTCCCTCACAAACCCTTTAAAGTGTTTAATAAGGTAGTGTTTACGCTTATAATATCCAATGAAAGATTATCACCATAAGCTTGCTTATCAATCAAATCTCCACTATTAAATTCCAATCAATCATCAATCATAAGGTCTTTCATTTGGTTGTAATAGGGCTAAGGTAAGGGCATGACATTTGGGAGAGTGAGTTTATCCACTAAGTTCAAAAGCACTTCAAGAACGAAGGAAGCAATGTAATACAAACCAAACAATCCCAAAACACATTCCACTCAAATACCACTAGACATTTGTAGACCCTTAATTTTTGACCCAATCCGGTCCAATATGTTTTATTTAGTCCAGAGTGATTTTTGTTGTCTAATTGGTCCAAAATAATTTTTGTTAAATAATTTTTGCTCTAGTATCTAATTTTTATTAATAAAAAATAAATATTAAAAAAATAAAAATAAAAATAAAAGTCGGAGTCGGAGTCGGAGTCGAAAAAATTGGCAGCGAAAAAACAGTCGCACGGGCATGTGGGCTATTTCGCCCGCAGGAAATTCCTGCGGGTGAAATTATTGTTCTATTTTTCTCGTAGGATTTTCTTGCGAGTGAAATAGAATTTCTATTTCTCCCACAGGAAATTCCTGCAGGCGACGCCCCAGCCCGCCCACTGCCACAGTTTTCTGCGGCAGTTTTTTTTCGCCAGCGCATTTTTTCCTGCGGCAATTTTTTTCGGCAGCGCAAATTTTTCGACGCAAATTTATTGAAACCTAATCCAATTAGGTTTTTGTTTCTTTTTTTATTGATATTACTTGCCTTAGCTAATTAGGATTAAACTACATCAAACCCTTATAAATAAGGACCAAAGGCAACCAAATTGGGGGTGGCAAAAAATTGGCAGTAGCTTGGAAAATTGGAAACCAAATCAAGGAAGGAAAAACAATAATTCAATTCAATTGATTTTTAAAGGAGCAGCAGCACGATTTAAAAAAAAGGCAAAAAGGCTGGTCTTTTGAGCTTGTTCATCCAAGAAGCAATTTTGGTGCAACTTACAAAAGAATGTATGAAATTCTAATTTCTTTATTTTTTTTAACACAGTAGCTAAAACTAAGAATTTGCTTTTTTTTCAAAATCTAAAATCTTAGAGTTTTAAATTAGTTTTTCTAAAGTTAAAAGCTTTATTTCGTTGATTTATCTTCCAAAAGGCTTAAAATTGTTATTTTTACTTCCTAAAAATCTTAAAACTCTAATTGAACATATTTTTCAACAAAACTAAGATTTAAATTTTGTTTCTTTTAAAATTTTAAAGTAAGTTCTATTTCATTAAAAAAGCCTTAAAAAACATCTTTTCTATTTATAAAAACTTCAATACATTTGTTTAAATTCATAAAACTTCATAAAATTATCAAATTGTTTTTTCCAAACTTTAAAATTAAAAAATCACCCGTAACCATAAATTCTAAAAACACTAAACCCTAATTCAACTTTTAAACCTAAAATAGTAAACCCTAACCCTTTAAAACCTGAAACCCTAACTTTTTCTAAGCTTTAATCCTTTAAAACATTAATAAATCATAAATTTAAAAATATTCTAAATTTACACAGTAGCTCGAAATCATCATTCAAAAATCACAAATCAAAAGTATTTTAAAGTGTCTAAAACCCTAGCTTCATGATTTCATTATTCAAACCTTAATTTTGTTAATCAAAGAGTATTACCAACCTTTTAAAACATAAAACCCTAATCTATGTCAATTCCATAAAAAGTTACAGTAGCTATAATTGAACTTTTATTTTCTTTATTCAATTCCATACTTGATTATACTTTGATTTATCTCTTATGCTTTAATTTATTTAAGTTCAATACTTGATTTATTTAATTTATCATGGATGGATGTTTATTTTATATTTTGATTAATAGCTTTGATGAATGATTTATTTATGATTAATGATTATTTACTTTTATCAATTAATTTAGATTTCCAAAACTTGTAAGAGGTATGTTTCCACTTGGTGGGTACCTCATTAGTTAAACATCATGTAATTTAATTTTCTTTTCTATTTTAGAACCTATGTGAAGGGCATGTTTCTACCTTTTGGTGGGTGTCCTATTTAGGCATGTGATGTAAGGAAATGTTTCCATCCTTGTATGGGTGTCCATTTATTTGCTTTGTTTGGACATTGCTTTGATTTTAATATAATGATGCTTTCTTTTAATTATTGTGTGTAATATGGATAATATTGTTATATTTAAGAATTTTATAATATTAAGACCTGTAAAGGAGGCTAGTTCCAATGAACCGGGCATTGTGGGGGTGCTGGGCCATTTCTCACCTTCCCCACACGTACCCAACTTTCCGAACCCATTAGGGGGTTGGGGATTCCATAGGAATTGAGTCATCCACCCCTTTCTTTTTCCCCGCCCGTCCGGGTGGCGACTCCATTTTTCTCCGGACTTAGGTCCGTGTTCTCTAAGGGCCCGAGCCTAAACAGTGCCGAAGTCGTAAGAATCATTCCACCGGGAGTGGGGGCAAAAATCCCCGCTCACAGTGGCGACTCCACTGGGGATAAGAGAAGTTGATTCCATTGGTCTTTATATTATTCTATTCTTTCTTATAATGATATTATCCATTGCATCATATTAGATTGCATTGTGTGCGTGAGTTAGGACGCCCTTGTTACCCGTGTTGTGTTGTGTAAGGGATACCATACTTTCACTCAAGGTATGGAGATCGAGCATGGCATAACCACTCATAGCCTCATACCATTTGGTATATACTTGTTATGGGAACCTAAGTCTTTTTATCCAAAGGCTAAAGCTCATGTAATTAACCTAGTTACTTTCCTTAGGTTTTACCCCAAATGCATGTTGTTTGACTATGGTTAATTTATCTTGGCTTAAATCATGGCTTATTTGGTTTGTTCTTTTTCTAATATGACCTAAGTACATTGTAAGCTTAAAATAAATTTTTCCTTCAAAGTCCAAGAGACCAAAGCTATTTTCAAAATTTTTCAAGATGGCTTTTGGACATAAGACTTTTCTAAAAACAAATAAAAAATTCTTTGGCCCATGGCCCAAATGCTAAGCCCAAAATCCATTTTTTAAAAATCTTTTACAATGGGCTTAGAAACAAAATTATTTTCACCCAACCTTTTCTTATATGGAGCTTGCAAAATACTTAGGTCAATTATGAAATACCAAAAATCAATTGTGGGCCTAGTTTACACTAAGAATAAATTAACCATGGGCTTGTTTTTGGCATGAATCATTAGTTACCTTTTTCAAGTGAGAAATCTATTTATAATAGACCTCTTAATTTCATTTTAATCCAATATAGCATAAAAGCTACTATGGTTGGTTGAATGGATTAAAACCTAATTAAGGGGAATTACTATGAATGGATTCCCATTTTCAAAAATATAACTATTGGTTGAAACGTCCGAGGGAATTATTCAAAAGCAAGATACCCCATGTTGGTATTTTGTTAACCATATACCTAGGAAAAGGGACTCGTCATTCGTGTGTGGATGTTATAAGGTTGGAAGGAACGTCCTATTTATCCTTATTTGTTGATTATTTATGCACGCATGCATACATGCATACATGCATACATTTGCATCTCATATCATTGATCCTCTCTAGCTCACAGCTCTGGATTACTAAAGTTCAAAAGCTTATGACAATCCGACCTATGCCGAAGATGAAGTATCTAGCAACGACTCAATGACTTGCTCACCAAAAATAATGGAGCCCGAACAAATTCAAAGAATGGTGGATGAAGCCCTCAATGCCAAGATGGAAGAAATCAAAGAGGCCCTAGCTGAGACCATGAAGAACCAATTGACTCCAATCTTAGAGAACCATGTCGAGGCATCTACTAGTACTAAGAAACCAAAGGGCAAAGAGAAGACCAAAGTTAGTGAAGTGGTTTTTGATGATGAAAAGGTGATCATTGATGATGATGATGATTGGGCTCAATAACCGAAGGCTGTTGAGAAGGCAACTATTGAAAAGACCGAGACATCTGACGTTGAAAAGATGATTGCGGATTTAGAAAAGAAATTTGAGAAGAAGCTGAAAATGAAGAGACGTCTGAACTATTTGAACAAGATGATGAGGTCCCTTATAAATTCAAGATGCCTTCCTTTGCTAAGTACAATGGCACCGGAAATCCTCATCTTCATGTGAAGCAGTATATCACTGCCATGCAATCAGCCCGAGCTACTAAGGCCCAAATCCTAAGGTACTTTATGCTCTCATTGGACCCTGCTGTCCAAAATTGGTTCAATACCTTAGATGATGGAACACAAAAGAGTTGGGATCTACTTTACAAAGCCTTCATTCAACAATATGGATATAATGTTGAGTTAGAAGTTACCTTGATGGAGGTGGAGTCCATTAGGCAAAGGCCGAATGAGAATTTTGTGGACTATGTGAAAAGGTGGAGAAACAAGGCCGCTTTACTCAAGAAGAGGCCCGATGAATCCGATCAAATAAGGATGATTGTGAGAGGGGTGTTGCCTAGTCTTCGTGAGAGGATGTCTCATACACTCATCCGTGATTTCAAAGACCTTCTCCAAGCTGGTTTGCAAATTGAAGATTGGGAAAGGGAGAAGAGCTGCTTTTCAACAAAAAGGAACGAGAAAGGGAGCTATCAACCTGGTAGCCAAAGCATGCAAAAGGCCGTCGGTGTTAATGCTACTAACCAAGGAACAAGGAGACAATTTTCAGAATTGGGAAAACCGATGTCTTGGGTTCTCAACAAGCTTCAAAGAAAAGGATTGCTACAACCCTTAAATCTACGTCCTTTGCCTAACCCTCTCCCACCTAACTTTGACACCAAAACATTTTGTCAATTCCACCAAATGGAAGGGCATGACATAGATAGATGTGTGAGGTTGAGACATGAGATTCAAAATCTAATTGATAATAGGAAGCTACCTAAGCCCAATAAACCAATCACCAAAGACAACCCATTACCAAAATTCAATAGGGTCCCACCACCAGCAGTCTTCATGATTGGAGGAGGTTTACATGAGGAATTTGTCATGTCTTCCTTTCAAGATGTGGGTGGAGAAGCAACCAAAGAAGAAGAAGAGGCATTTGTTAAAATTGAAAAGGCTGTGATGGGTGGAGAAGTAGCAATTTGTGTTGTCAACGGGTTTTGGGATTCAAGTGATAGTGATGATGATATTATACCCAAGAAGGAGGAGTGGACTTGTTCTGAGCCCGAATAAGATGAGGTGATGAATACTAGATTCGGTAAGCCTTACGCAAGGCCACCACCTAAGGAGATAGAAATGAATAAGAGAAAGGAAGTTGAAGTGGAAGAAGATGATGCTCAAGCAATTAAAAAGAACCCAAGCAAGTGTTAGCATTTGGGACTTGTTAGCTACTTCTAAAAAGCACAGAGAAACTATGGCCAAAGCACTGGCTAGCATGCCAATTTCTACCTCCACAACACCGGAGGAGTTGATCAACTTCATAAAAATTGGGGAATTAATGAAATGTGAAGAGGTCCAAGAAAAGAGTGAAGTTAGTATGGAAGCAGTTTCTTTTTCAAATGCGGACTTACCGGAGGAAAGAAGAGACCACATCCGCCCTCTCTTTATCAAAATAGAAGTCAAAGGAAAGAGGACTCCATGTGTAATGGTCGACGATGGGTCCACCATAAATGTTTGTCCACTTAAGATACTGCCAAAGCTAGCCATGTCAACAAGAGATCTAAACCCAACCGAGGTGAAAATTCGTGCTTATGACAACACTAAGAGGCATGCTGAAGGTACTTTCAAAGCGGCCGTCAAGGTTGGTCCAATTGAATCTATTGTTGAGTTTGTTGTTTTAGACATACCAGTTACCTTTGCCTTGCTCTTAGGGTGACCATGGTTTCACCCTCTTGGTGGAGTTCCTTCCAACCTTCATCAAAAGATCAAATTCCCCAATGGAAATGAGACAGTGGTCATTGAATCTGAAGATAATGAGATTGTTAATGCTCTAATGGTTGAGAGGCCTCTCAATGGTTTTCAAGTAGCTGTAATTTCTGATAATGAAGCAGTGGACTCCAAAGTCTTGAATATGATGAAGAACATGAACTACCTTCCCGGAGCTGGTCTTGGAAAGGGTAAGGCCGGTTTAACAAAGTTGCCAGATTTTAGAACTCAAGCTTCCAAGAAGGGGTTGGGATATGATGAAGCCAATGATGTTCAACCAAAGAAGAATGAGAAGATGAACTTCCCACCACTCGAAGATATTTTTGTCAAAGCACCAGATATGGGACCACTCCAAGGAAAGCCCGAGTTGATCATGTTCATGGGTAAGTTAATTCCAGGTTTTGAAATTTTTGCAGATGTTGCCGACCTAGTGGAGCAAGTGAAGAAAGAGCTCACCCTGTCAGTCGACAAAGAATCTAATCCAAAAGAGAAGAATGAAGCTGCCCTGAAAGCCAAGAAGACTCCGGAAGAGATTGCTGCCCTGGTTGAAGAGAAGTTTGAAGACACCCTGCTTTATGATTCTGAGAACAAGGATTTTGATTTTGATTTTAATTTTTCTGGTATGAGGATGATGATGTTTTCTTTTCCAAAATGAATGCAATAAAGTCTGATTTTGCTTACTTGTGTGATGTTTCTCCTAATGGTTACATACATTCAAATAGCAGTTACATGAGCATCTTTAATATTAATTATGTTAACACACAATCATTAAATTTGGGAACAACTGAAAATCCTAAAAACATTAGCATAGCATCCAAACTTACTCCTGATGAGAGAGAGAGATTTGAAAAACTATTCAAAAAATATGAAGAAGTGTTTGCTTGGTCTTATGAGGATATGCTGGGGATAGATCGAGATATATCCGAGCATCATATTCCTACTTACACTCACATAAAACCTGTCAAACAAAAGCTTAGGCTATTAAGACCTAAGTGGGCTGAATTGGTTAAAGAATAGGTCACTAAGTAAATACAAGTGAAGTTCCTTGAAGTAATAGAATACCCAGATTGGTCAGCCAACATAGTACCCGTACCAAAGAAAGATGGAAGAATAAGGGTCTGTGTGGACTATAGAGATTTAAACAAAGCTTCCCCTAAGGATGATTTTCCTTTACCTCATATAGATGTTCTCATTGATAATGCAGCCTCTAGTGTGCTACACTCATTTGTAGATGGATTTTTCGGATACAATCAAGTGTTAATGGCCCAAGAGGATAAAGCCAAAACTGCCTTCATTACTACATGGGGTATATTTTGTTATAGGGTGATGCCTTTAGGCTTAAAGAATGCTGCAGCAACCTACCAAAGGATGGCCACCACACTATTTCATGACATAATGCACAAAGAAGTTGAAGTATATGTTGATGATATGATGGTGAAGTCAAATACAAGGGAGCAACACTTCCAGAATGTAGAGTTATTCTTCGATAGAGCTTTAAAATATAAGCTAAGATTAAACCCGAAGAAGTGTGTATTTGGTGTTACTTCAGGCAAATTGTTGGGACATGTAATTGGTCCGAATGGTATTGAGATAGATCCTGACAAAGTCAAAGCAATCAGAGATATGAGAGCCCCAAAGACGAAGAGAGAAGTTCGGGGATTCATTGGTAAACTGCAGTACATTAGCAGATTTATAGCAAAGCTCACAACAATCTGTGAGCCTATCTTCAAATTGCTTAGAAAGAATCAGCCGGTCGTATGGAACGAAGAATGTCAAAAGGCCTTTGACCGAATAAAAGAGTATTTGTTGAATCCACCTATTTTGAAACCACCTAAACCCGTAAAACCTCTATTACTATACTTAGTAGTTGAAGAAGAGTCGATAGGAGACATGCTAGCCCAAGCAAATGAGTCAGGGATTGAGCATGCCGTTTACTACTTGAGTAGAAAGCTCCTACCTTATGAAACTAAGTATAGTATCATTGAAAAGACATGTATAGCTGTGGTTTGGTCTTCTAAGAAGTTGCGGCATTACTTTCAATCATATAGTGTGCAAGCAATTTCCAGGTTGGATCCAATGAAATACTTAAGGGAGACACCCTCTTTGATTGGGAAATATGGTCGATGGTTGATAATATTAGAAGAATTTGAGATCGAGTATGTAACCAGGAAAATAATCAAGGGTAGAACGGTGGCAGAATTCCTGGCTCAACAACCATTACCAGAAAGTGAAGAGGTAATCTTGGAATTTCCAGATGAATGTTTAGAAGTAATTGAAGTACAATGGTGGAAAATATATTTTGATGGAGCGGTAAACAGGAAAGGAGCAGGTTTGGGAGTTATACTAGAATCACCCGAAGAGGAACTTATCCCTTTAGCCAAGAAGTTGAAATTTAGGGCAACCAATAACATGGTGGAGTATGAAGTGTGTATTTTTGGTTTGGAAACCCTAATGATTATGAAGGTGGATAAGGTGGAAGTTTATGGCGATTCATTGCTAGTAGTATCCCAAGTAAATGGAGAGTGGGAGTTGAAAGAGGAAAAATTGAAACCATACCACCATTATTTGACCATGATGAAGAAGAATTTTAAGGAGTGTAGGTTTATACACCTGTCAAGAGAAGAAAATCAGATGGCTGATGCCCTAGCCACATTGGCTTCGGTATGGGAAAATCTTGCCAGCTATTTTCCTTAAGCCTCTGATCTTGACCAGTTCATCAACTCCTTGCTATGAATATGAGACAATCATGGAAGTTGATACGGACCATGATACATGGTATGATACTATAAGGCGATTTTTGGAGGAAAGATAATACCCGCCGAAGGCAACAAAGAAAGAGAGAAGAGCCATAAGGAGGTGGTCATTGCAATACATCACCTTCCATGGAGAGTTATACCAAAGATGGCCTGATGGAGTGCATTTGAGATGTTCAAGAAAGTCTGAAGTGGAGCGCATCATGTCTGAAATACATGCGGCAAGTTGCGGTCCGTACATGAGTGGTTTGGCCATAGTTAAGAAGATTATTCGACAAGGTTACTATCGGTTGACCATGGAGAAAAACTATATTGAATTTGTAAAGAAGTGCCAGCAATGTCAGATGTATGGTAACTTGAATCATATGCCTCCTGAAGAACTGTATTCAATGTCTTCACCTTGGCCATTTGCCACCTGGGGTATCGACATTATAGGAGAGATACATCCGACAGCTTCAAACGGGTACCGTTTTATTGTGGTAGCAGTAGATTATTTTCAAAATGGGTCGAAGCTGAATCCTTCAACAAGCTAGGTGCAAGTCAAATGGCTAGGTTTATTAAAATGAATCTCATCTGCAGATATGGGGTCCCGCACAGTGTGATATCAGACAACGGAGTACAGTTTCAAGGAGCAGTTAAGGATTTATTCTCCAAGTACCAAATCCATCATCATCGATCCTCTCCTTATAGACCAAAAGCTAATGGTGCAGTAGAAGAAACGAACAAGACAATTAAGCAAATTCTGTCCAAGATGACTAAGACTTACAGGGACTAGTCGAAAATGCTTCCCTTTGCTTTATGGGGATATAGGACGAGTGTACGAACACCTTCTGGGATGACACTGTTCTCTTTGGTTTATGGGATGGAAGTGGTATTGCCAATTGAAATCAAGATCAAATCATTAAGAGTAGTCTTGGAAGCTGAATTGCCTGAAATGGAATGGGTAGCAAGCAGATACACACAATTAGCTCTATTAGAAGAGAGAAGGTTAAAAGCACTGTATCATCACCAACTGTATCAAAAGAAGATAGCTCGGGCATACAATAGAAGGGTTAAGGTTAGAAAATTCAAAGTTGAAGTAACGGTGTTGAAGCAATGCAAGCCTAATGTATCTAATCCAAGAGGAAAGTTCAGACCTAGCTGGGAAGGGCCATATATCGTGAAACAAGTCATGAGCAAAGGTGCGGTGAAGTTATCAGACATGGATGGGAATGAATTTAGTGAGCCAGTAAACATTGATAGGTTGAAGAGGTTTTATGTATGATAGAAAAAAAAAGAAAAAAGAAGCTTGCTAGGTTAAAAACCCAAAAAGGGTAGCCTAGGTAAAAGTTAGAGCAGTCTGCTAGTTCCGAAAACCCGAAAGGGCGGGCTAGGCAACAATTAGGGCTAAATGAGAGAAAATCGTCAATTAGAAAACCCAAAAGGGCTATTTGGCAACAGGAGTGATCTTGTGTATACTGGCTTTATGTTTGGTTGTTCCCCAATTTAATAAAATAGAATTAATGATTAAATTTGTTTCTTGTGCACTGTTATAAGTATTTGACCAGATACAGATGAAATAAATAATCATAATTGCAAAAGGTGATGACAAATTATAAATGGAAAAGAAGCATCTTTTATTACTTTAGTTATTTTTCATCCTAACAAAACACTTTCTGAATTGACAAATGTAAAAGCTATGGCAGTCGATAAGTGTAACGTGCAGGCCAGCTTTGCCTCAGCTGATCCAAGTAAGCTTCAGTCAAGCAAGGCATGTCTAAGTTAGGAGCAAAGTCAGAATCACGAGGCTCAGCTCCATACTGATGCCCAAGATGGTGAGGATCATAGCATGTACCTTAACGGAGAGTAGCAAGAGGAACGTACATCAAGTATGTCCGCATGGTGATACGAGAAATCTTCCACCAAGGTACCAACCAACGGATATTGACTTCAGAGCGTGAATGGATCCAGTCAACCCAGTCAGCATATGAAGAAGTAGGATGGAGTAGCTTCCTAGCAGAATGATGACATGGCAGATATCTGGCAAAATCCATGGAGGGAGTATCAAGTAAACAAAGACGCTCCTGAAGCCAAATTTGTGAAGAAAGAATTAAGTTAAAAAAAATGGCAGTAACGAAAAAATATGCAAAAAAAAAAAGAAAATTACAGTAAAGAGGAAAATCGTATATCTTTCATTATTGTACAATGTTTTACAATTGCTACAATATTTACATGTCACTAAGAGGGTGGTCGTAGGTCACCAAATTCGTCGCCTGTTGGAGGAGGGGGAAAATCACTTGTCCCGGGACCACCCAAAGCAGAAGCACTAAAATCTTTATTGCCTTGGAATTCTGATTTGTCATGGTCTTCATCAGAAGCAGATGAAAGGATCTCATGTTCATCAGTCTGGGGCCTCTTGATGAAGAAGCGTCGGGATCCCACATCCCCCAAAATCGGAAGTCTCGAAAATATTGTTCAGATTGATGATATAAATTTTCAAAATGAGAAGCCTGCTGACGACTTCAGCCAACTCTTTTTGAAGTTTCCTTTTCTGTTCTTCGAGCATCTGCTGTGAGCCAAGAAGGATAAAAGATAAGAGCATACATAATCATGCATACAAATAGCATCAATTACCATGAAATTGGGAACGTAATAGGTAATTCAAATCAATACCCTGTGAAGTAAAGTATCAAAAAGAAGATATCAAATAAAGGGAGCATGGAAAGCCTATTTGTTTGTGGAAGCCCCAGCCATTTTGCAAAAGAAGAAATGCATGCTTATGCAAAGAACTAGATAAGAAAAACATCAATCAAAGCTGGCATGAAAGAAAAAATCCTTAGGGGGCAAGGAGAGGGTATAAGATCCAATCAAAATTGGAGAAGAAAGGAAAAAGCAGTTGCAAGGGAAAAGTGGTTAAAGTGAAAAAAAAAACTCCATTGAAAGATCAAAACAAGGAAAGAAGAGCATGGATTAAGCCAAATCAAGCTTGGCCGTGTTGCCTCAAAGGAAGTCTTGGCAGAACATGACATGGGCAGGCGACACGGCCAAGCCACTGGTCGTGTCTCTCCTAAGGGGCAAAGTAAAGAAGGACCAAGCAAAGAAAGAAAAGACATAGAAGTTGACACACCCAAGAGACACGGCCAAGCCACTGGCCGTGTCACTCCCATCTTCAAGGAACAAAAAAGACCCAATCTCCAAAGATGAAGATCCATTTGCAAAGGTGAAGACCCTGATTTTCTAGGATGAAGATCCATTCTGAGGGTGAAGAGTCACAATACATAGAACAGCTGGAGCAGTCAGACTTCTCAACTGATAAAAGGTTAGTCAAATTCATTCTCGGGTCCAAGTACCCACTCTTGGGTCCAAGTACCCAAATCAAATCAATCTCAGGTCCAAGCACCCATTATCGGGTCCAAGTACCCAAATCAATTCAATCCCGGGTCCAAGTACCCAAATCGAGTTTAGGATTGAGTATCCAAATCCTATTTAGGATCGAGTGACCAAATCCAGTTAGGATCGAGTATCCGAACCCAATTTTGGATCGAGTATCCCAATCCAGTTTAGGATTGAGTATCCAAATCCAATTTAGGATCGAGTATCCAAATCCAGATAGGATCGAGTATCCGAGTCTCCAAATCTCCCGGGTCTAGAACCTAAATTTTTCTTAGGTCTAAAACCTAGAATCATCCTTGAGTCCAGAACTCAAACCGGGTCCAGAACCCAAATTTCCCTTAGGTCCAGAACCTAGAGTCATCCTTGAGTCCAGAACTCGAACCGGGTTCAGAACCCAAATTTTTCTTTAGGTCCTGAACCTAGAATTATCCTTGGGTCCAGAACCCAAATTTTTCTTTAAGTCTAGAACCTAGAATTATCCTTGAGTCCAGAACTCGAACTGGGTCTAGAACCCAAATTTTTTTTTAGGTCTAGAACCTAGAATTATCCTTGAGTCCAGAACTCGAACCGGGTCCAGAACTCAAATTTTTTCTTAGGTCGAGAACCTAGAATTATCCTTGAGTTCAGAACTCGAACCAGGTCCAGAACCCAAATTTTCCTTAAGTCCAGAACCTAAAATCTCCCTTGAGTCCAGAACTCGAACTGGGTCCAGAACCCAAATTTCCCTTAGGTCCAGAACCTAGAGTCATCCTTGAGTCCAGAACTCGAACCGGGTCTAGAACCCAAATTTTTCTTAGGTCGAGAACATAGAATTACTCTTGAGTCCAGAACTCGAACCGGGTCCAGAACCCAAATTTCCCTTAGGTCCAGAACCTAGAATCATCCTTGAGTCTAGAACTCGAACCGGGTCTAGAACCCAAATTTTCCTTAGGTCGAGAACCTAGAATTATTCTTGAGTCTAGAACTCGAATTGGGTCTAGAATCCAAATTTTCCTTAGGTCCAGAACCTAGAATCACCCTTGAGTCCAGAACTCAAACCGGGTCCAGAACCCAAAACCTCAACCGTTTCATCAAAAATTAAGTCTTATTGCTTTTCACTCTCTTTCACTAAGGTTTCAGATCATTCAAGCAGGGGGCAAACTATAGACCCTTAATTTTTGACCCAATCCGGTCCAATTTGTTTTATTTATTCCAAAGTGATTTTTGTTGTCTAATTGGTCCAAAATAATTTTTGTTAAATAATTTTTGTTTTAGTATCTAATTTTTATTAATAAAAAATAAAAATAAACAAATAAAAATAAAAAATAAAAATAAAAATAAAAATCGATGCCGAAAAAATCTGCAGCAAAAAAACAGTCGCACGGGCCCGTGGGCTATTTCGCCCGCAGAAAATTCCTGCGGTTCCTGCGGGCGACGCCCCAGCCCGCCCACTGCCGCAGTTTTCTGCGGTAGTTTTTTTTCGCCAGCGCATTTTTTTTTGCGGCAATTTTTTTCGGCAGCGCAAATTTTTCAACGCAAATTTTTCAAAACCTAATCCAATTAGGTTTTGGTTTCTTTTTTTATTAATATTACTTGCCTTAGCTAATTAGGATTAAACTACATCAAACCCTTATAAATAAGGACCAAAGGCAACCAAATTGGGGGTGGCAAAAAATTGGCAGTAGCTTGGAAAATTGGGAACCAAATCAAGGAAGGAAAATCAATAATTCAATTCAATTGATTTTTAAAGGAGCAACAGCATGATTTTTAAAAAAAAGGCAAAAAGGCTGGTCTTTTAAGCTTGTTCATTCAAGAAGCAATTTTGGTGCAACTTACAAAAGAAGGTATGAAATTCTAATTTCTTTATTTTTTTTTACACAGTAACTAAAACTAAGAATTTGCTTTTTTTTCAAAATCTAAAATCTTAGAGTTTTAAATTAGTTTTTCTAAAGTTAAAAGCTTTATTTCGTTGGTTTATCTTCCAAAAGGCTTAAAATTGTTATTTTTACTTCTTAAAAATCTTAAAACTCTAATTGAACATATTTTTCAACAAAACTAAGATTTAAATTTTGTTTCTTTTAAAATTTTATAGTAGGTTCTATTTCATTCAAAAAGCCTTAAAAAACATCTTTTCTACTTATAAAAACTTCAATACGTTAGTTTAAATTCATAAAACTTCATAAAATTATCAAATTGTTTTTTCCAAACTTTAAAATTAACAAATCACCCGTAACCATAAATTCTAAAAACACTAAACCCTAATTCAACTTTTAAACCTAAAATAGTAAACCCTAACCCTTTAAAACCTTAAACCCTAACTTTTTCAAATCTTTAATCCTTTAAAACATTAATAAACCATAAATTTATAAATATTCTAAATTTACACAGTAGCTTGAAATCATCATTCAAAAATCACAAATCAAAAGTATTTTAAAGTGTCTAAAACCCTAGTTTCATGATTTCATCATTCAAACCTTAATTTCGTTAATCAAAGAGTCTTAACAACCTTTTAAAACATAAAACCCTAATCTATTTTAATTCCATAAAAAGTCACAGTAGCTATAATTGAACTTTTATTTGCTTTATTCAATTCCATACTTGATTATACTTTGATTTATCTCTTATGCTTTAATTTATTTAATTTCAATACTTGATTTATTTAATTTATCATGGATGGATGTTTATTTTATATTTTGATTAATAGCTTTGATGAATGATTTATTTATGATGAATGATTATTTACTTTTATCAATTAATTTAGATTTCCAAAAGTTGTAAGAGGTATGTTTCTACTTGGTGGGTACCTCATTAGTTAAACATCATGTAATTTAATTTGCTTTTCTATTTTAGAACCTATGTAAAGGGCATGTTTCTACCTTTTAGTGGGTGTCCTATTTAGGCATGTGATGTAAGGACATGTTTCCATCCTTGGATGGGTGTCCATTTATTTGCTTTGTTTGGACATTGCTTTGATTTTAATATAATGATGCTTTCTTTTAATTATTGTGTGTAATATGGATAATATTGTTATATTTAAAAATTTTATAATATTAAGACCTATAAAGGAGGCAGGTTCCAATGAACCGGGCGTTGTGGGGGTGTTGGGCCATTTCTCACCTTCCTCACACGTACTCAACTTTCCGAACCCATTAGGGGGTTGGGGATTCCTAGGAATCGAGTCATCCACCCCTTTCTTTTTCCCGGCCCGTCCGGGTGGCTACTCCATTTTTCTCCAGACTTAGGTTCGTGTTCTCTAAGGTCCCGAGCCTAAACAGTGCCGAAGTCACAAGAACCATTCCACCGGGAGTGGGGGCAAAAATCCCCGCTCACAACATTAAAGAACTTTTTAGGGATTCCACTTATTAAATTTGTGAAGATCATTCGCAAACATATTTCAACCCTTCCAATAAGAACAACAACTTCTATTATTTTGATTTTCATCATTCATTCATTTTTTATTTTTCTTTTTTCTTTTATTATTTTTTTATATTTTATTTTTTTAATCAAAATATGGTTTACAACTAAAGAACATAATAGTTTGCAATTTTGAACCCACTAAATATAACACCACACTTATTTAAACAACACTTAATCATTAGCACTCTTAAAATGCTCTTGACCTAATGAAAGGGTAAGAGACAAAACCAAATGGTTCAAGGCTATTAGTGTTGTGAAAAAGACAGAAAAGGAGAAATGAAATAAACTCAAAATTGGCTAACTAAGGTTAAATATAAGGTTAGTCTTTTTAAGCTAAAATGGGTTTGTGAGCGTAGATTTTTACCCCCACTCCCGGTGGAATGGTTCTTGCGACTTCGGCACTGTTTAGGCACGGGGCCTTAGAGAACATGGACCTAAGTCCGGAGAAAATGGAGTCGCCACCCAGACGGGTCAAAAAAAAGAAAGGGGTGGATAAATCAAATCCTAAGGAATCCCCAACCCCCCTAATGGGCTCGGAAAGTTGGGTACGTGTGGGGAAGGTGAGAAATAGCCCAGCACCCCCACAACGCCCGGTTCATTGGAACCGGCCTCCTTTACAGGTCTTAATATTATAAAATTCTTAAATATAACAATATCATCCATATTACATGCAACAATTGAAATAAATCATCGTTATATTAAAAATCAAAGCAATGTCCAAGCAAAGCAAATAAATAGACACCCATCTGAGGATGGAAACAAGTCCAACATTGTTCATATCTAGACTAACAGGACACCCACCAAAAGGTAGAAACATATCCTTTACATTGGTTTAAAATATAAAAGCAATTTAAATTACATGATATTTAACTAATGAGGTACCCACAAAGTGGAAACATATCTCTTACAACATTTGGAAATCAAAAATAAATCGATAAAAGTAAATAACCATTCATAACAAAATAAATCATTATCAAAGATATTAAACATCAATCAAAATATATAACAAGAATTCATCCATGATAAATTAAATAAATCAAAGCATATAATAAACTACATAATCAAATCTAAAATTAAATAAAGCAATAAATATATAATTTAGGGTTTGCATCTTAAAATAGGATTTTAGAATTTTAATTACTAAATTAGGGCTTTGGAAAAAGGAAAGTTAAATACACAAACTCATAATACATAAATGAATATTGATCCCTTCGATGAGCCCATACGGCGGTACCGCTAGCCAGTTAGCGGTCGGGGGTCAAGGGGTAGCGCCCTAGAAAATTTTAGAAACTGGCTTCTAGAATTGTAGGTTTTGGTGTTGAAAATTAAGATTTTAGGGTTTAGAATTTAGAAAATATGGTTTTGGAATTTTGAGTAACTAATATTATTTTTTAAATGAATAATGCTACTGGACGTTTTAAGAGAATTGAAATGGATTAGGGTTTTATAATTTAAGAAATTAGTAAGGTTCTTTGATTGATCAAATTAGGGTTTGAGGGGTAAAATTATGAAATTAGGGTTTAGATTAACTAGTTTGGGGTTTACTATCTTGGTTTTGGAATTGAAGAAAATAGTTTAGAGTTTTATGAAGTAGTTGTGATTTTTAGAAACTGTAAAGTAAGTTAGGGTTTGGAGATTTAACAAAACATTTGGAAGTTTTGGAAAAGAATTAGAGGAAAATAGTTTAGGTTTTTTAAAAGTTTTTTGAAATAGGAAAAAATGATTTAAGGTTTTTGGAAATAAAAGAAACAAATTAGGGTTTTAAGGTTTAGAAGAAACAGAAAAGTGGTTTTAGGGTTCTTAAGGTTTTTGGAAACATAAGAATACTTTTTAGGGTTTTTGAAATGAAGATCAATGTTACTACATATTTATAGATCAAGCTTTTGTGTGTATAATCTTATGAATTAAAGAAACAAAGCTACTGTAAGAAAATAAAAAGAAATTAGAGATTCAAACCTTCTTTCATTAGTTCCACCAAAAATTGCTTCTTGGATAAACAAGGACAAAGATAAGCTTGTTGTCTTTGATGAATCGTTGATTTGCTTGCTTATTCCTAGAGTTTTCTGTAATCTCAATTTCAAAGTTTTCTTTTTTCTCCCTTCATTTTTCCAAGTCCGATCCCTTTTTTTTCAAGTCCGATCGTTCAAAAGTCCTCCCCCTTTTCTGTGTTTTTTTAGTCTTATTTATAGGAAATTTTGGAAGCTTAATTCCAATTGTTTAAGAAAATTATCATTAATTAGGAAAAGGAAATTGAAACCAAATAGAATTTGGTTTCAGAAAAAATTGCGTTAGAAAAAAATTTTGTTGGCGAAAACTGCGACGGGTTGCGAGCTTGCGAGCGAGAATAGGCGTGTTGGGCGCGACCAAAGCCATTTTGCCCCTAGGAATTTCCTGCGGGCGAAATTTGGCCTTGGCCAATTATTAAATTCGTCACTGATTTTTATTTTTATTTATTTTTATTTTTGTTTATTTTTATTTTTATTTTTATTCACTTCACCATTTTTAATTTTTTTAAAAAAAATTATAAATACTAAAATAAATATTAAAATACCACAAAATTACTTTGGACTATAAAAAAATAACGGACCGAACTGGGTCAAAAATTAAGGGTCTATAGGGTTCACCTAATTGCCTTAATCATATTGATGCCCAATCGAAATTTTTATGTAGTCTCAAAATGCATGTCAAAGCAAGTTCTAGCAATTAATCAATCAATGATGTTCACACACAAAAAGAATAATAAGTTGGTATCCAACTTAAAAGGCTCAATTTCTCACAAGTTTAAAAGGCAATGCAAGGAATATCCATCCAAATTATCAACAAGCACCAATTTTATCCAATTCTCAATTCATGCTTCAAAAATTAAGATGTCATCTATCAATAAGCTTATAACAATTGAACTTATCAATATTCATCAAAGCAAAATGTAAAAACAACACTTAATAAAACAATTATAACAACAACTTAAGAAAAATAAAAACTTTGCATAAAACAACTAAATCAAGAAAAATAACAACTTTGCATTTATGAATAAAAACTTAGCACCCCACACTTTAAGATTTACATTGTTCTCAATGGAAACAAGGATAATTAAAAAGAAGAAGAGTTAAGGTACAACCTATTGTCCATCATTTTCTTGGTGAGGCAAGTGCTACCTTTTCATCCATAAAACATTAATTGTTCAAGAACAAAAAACAATAAATCCAAAAACATAGAGTTTTAATAACAAAAAGTGTAAATAAAAATAACAATTAAAATATCTGACAATTGAAAATAAGAAAATAAGAGGTGTTCTAAAAAATTTGGAGTAGGCAAAGCTTATGGAGGTGGAGGGTGTGACGAGGATGCTGCCGACGGATGGAGACTAAGAATTTTAGAGAGATTGGTGTTAATGAGCTGCAATTGGTTAAAGACTTCCACATGATTGCTATCCACCTTGTTTCTAGGGCTTCTATCTGACTGATAATCTCCTGATTTTCTGGAACCAGAGCATCTTCATCAAAATTGAGTGAATCTGAGTTAGACTCTTCATTAACTCTTGATCTCTTTTGTCGGTCCCCTTGTGCAACTTGCTCTTCAGAAGCCATAACATATGCCCCGCCCTCTTAGTGACCATGCACATTTTTGCCAGAGTAGCAAGGTCTAATGAATCACTGCCTAAAATTCTAGTCATGTTGCATGTGCTCGGGTCAAAACCATCAATAAGTGCCATAGCTAAGGTGGTCACCAATCCACCTATACAAATTATGCCCCTTTTTCTATTTGGCACACTATAAAAAATATCGGCTAATTAATAGCCGGTACTCATGGATATGGCATTATTTGCACAAACTAAAAAAAAATAGCTTACTTAATTCTACCACGCCCGGGCTTTTTTTCCATGCAAAGAACCTACAAGACATAAACCTATATAAATATCTCAAGGCAGGATTTACTAATTTTGTTGCCTTAGCCAATTTGGCCACATACATTCCACTTGAGCCTATTGCTCCCCATGCAAATTGTTGTTTAAATCCTTTTACCACACATTTTTTCCCATCTTGGTGGAAACCAAAAATAGCATTCAATTGAGCAATATCAATAACATAAGGCTTCCCAAGAAATTTAAAGCCTAACCTAGTGCAAATTTTCTTTCCATCTCTTTCAACCTTAAGAGAGGTTGAAAATTCAATGGTAAGTTCTTGGAATTGCAAAGGTTTAAGTGAAACTAATCTCTTCCACCCTAGGTTTTGCACATATCTATGAAAATTTTCCTTAATTTGAAGAGCATCAAGGGATTCTTCGCTCACATACCTTATTGGAAAGAAACACCTTGCTAGAAGAGCCATTCTCTCTCCTCTTGTGATGGGACACCATTTTGGTTCTTGGCATCTTGATTTTTGGTGAAAATTGAAGATTTGATGGATTTTATTAATTTTTTATTAAGAAAATTGGAAGATTTGATGGATTTATGAGGTTTTAAGGGATGGGTATGGTGATTTGAGAGAGAAAGAGTCGAGAGAGAGAGAGAGAGAATGGAGATTATGTTTTGAAAGTGGGGAAGAAGATGAAAGATCGGGGCTTTAATTGGGTTTTAAAAGGGGTGACATGACCAAGCTTGAAATGGCTTGGCTAAGTCAAGTCATTTTGGATGGACACGGCCAGTGGCTTAGCCGTGTCCAATGAAGGTGTTGGTTTCTATAAAATTGGCAAGTGGGTGAAATGATAGGGACACGGCTGGCAACTTGGCCGTTTCTGAGTGACACAGCCAAGTTGCCTGGTCGTGTCCACACCTGCCATATTTTGAATTTTTAGGTTATGCTTGACATGGCCAGTGGCTTGGCCATGTCAAGTGGCAGTGTCCACTACTGCCATTTTTGCTTGTATTTTTTTAAAAATAAAAATAAAAGTTTTAAACTATGTCACCCAAATCAATGTTATTTCTCTTCGTATCTTTTCTCTGAAACACCATCAAAATAAAAACCAATCAAAGCACCCATTCCATACTCTTTATTACAAACCAAAAGTGAAATTTAAATTTAAATTGCAAAACATGAGAATTTTAATTATGAAAATAAATACAAACCGATGGGTTGCCTCCCATAGAGTGCTTCTTTAACGTCGTGTAGTTGGGCATTGTTCCATCACTTGTCGATAAACACCAGACCTTTAACAGTTTTTGCAAAATCAATTTCTTCAAAGTAGGGCTTCACCCTTTGTCCATTTACCTTAAATGTCTCATTGGTTTTCAAATTGAGTAACTCAACAACCCCATATGGGAATGTTTGAATTACTTAAAATGATCCGCTCCAACGGGACTTCAATTTTTTGGAAAACAATCGCATTCTTGAATTGAATAGGAGGACTTTCATTCCCAGTTTGAAAGTCCTTCTAAGGATCATCCTGTCATGCATAGCTTTTGTCTTTTCCTTATAGATCCTTGAACTCTCATAGGCTTCATTCCTAAGTTCATCAAGGTCAGAAATTTGTAACATTCTTTGCTCCCTTGCTCCTTCTAAGTCCATATTTATGATCTTTATTGCCCAATAAGCCTTGTGCTCCAATTCTACCGGTAGGTGGCAAGCCTTGCTAAAGACTAACCTGTATGGAGTCATTCCCAATGGCATTTTGAAAGCAGTCTTATAAGCCCACAATGCTTCAGGAAGTTGGATTGACCAATCCTTTCTCATCGTGCTCACCGTCTTTTCTAAGATCCCCTTAATTTGCTTGTTGGAGATCTCAGCTTGTCCGGATGTTTGGGGGTGGTATGGAGTTGCCACTGTGTATTGGATGCCCATCTTGGACATCAACTTTTTGAACCATTTGTTGTAAAAATGGCTTCCTCCATCACTCACTATTGCCTTTGGGGTTCTGAACCTACTCAAAATATTCTCCTTCAAGAATTTCAAAACAACATTAGCATTATTAGTCCTAGTGGGGATAGCCTCAATCCACTTAGACACATAATCCACTGTAAGAAGGATATATTCAAAGCCAAATGATTTGGGCAATGGCCCCATGAAGTCTATTCTCGATATATCAAAAATTTTAACTACAATAAAAATATTGAGAGGCATTTTAACTCCTTTTGCTAATGTTCCCTACTCTTTGGCATTTATCACATCTTATACAAAAATTATAAGCATCCTTAAAAAGAGTAGGCCAATATAAACTACTTTTAAGAACTTTCTCGACGGTCTTTTTTCCTCTAAAATGCCCTCCACAATATATGTTGCGGCAAAAATGCAACACTTGTATTTGCTCTTTTCTAGGCACACATCTTCTGATAATTTCATCCCTACAAATTCTAAACAAATATGGCTCATCCCAAAAATAGTTGTATGCAGGAACCTCTTCTTTGCCTAAAAATTCAAATCCTTTCTCATAACACCACAAGAAAGATAGTTAGCAATATCTGCATACCAAGGTGCTTGAGTTAAAGCAAACAAGTGTTCATCAGAAAATTTTTCAAAAGAATTTTCACAAGCAATTTCTGCATCATTATCATGAGAGTATAATCTGGAAAGATGGTTGGCTACTACATTCTCACTTCCTTTCCTATCTTTGATTTCAATATCGAATTCTTACAACATCAATACCCACCTAATGAGCCTAGGTTTAGCTTGTGATTTAATCAATAAGTATTTCAAGGTCGTATAGTCAGAAAATACTATGACTTTAGAACCTATCAAGTAAGATCTAAATTTGTCCAGTGCAAATACTATAACTAACATTTCTCTTTCAGTTGTTGTGTAATTCACTTGTGCATCATTTAAAGATAAACTTGCATAATAAATTACACACATCAATTTGTTCACTCTTTGGCCCAAAACAGCACCAATAGCATAATTTGATGCATCACACATGATTTCAAATGACAAATCCCAATTTGGGGGCAACAATTATAGGAGCATAAGTTAATTTTTCTTTTAAAATTTCAAAAGCTTCTAAGCACTTATCATAAAAAACAAATGGGACATCTTTTCTAAGCAAATGACACAAAGGGCATGAAATTTTGGAAAAATCTTTTATGAATATTTTATAGAATCCAGCATGTCCCAAAAAATTTCTAATCCCCTTAACAGATGTGGGTGGTGGTAGATTCAAAATTCAATCAACCTTAACTTTGTCTACCTCAATCCCCCTATGGGAAAAAATATGTCCCAAAATAATGCTATGATCAACCATAAAGTGACTCTTTTCCCAACTTAAAGTAAAATTACATTCAATACATCTTTCAAGTACAACAGTCAATTTATGCAAACAATCATCAAAAGAATTACCAAAGACAAAGAAATCATCCATAAATACCTCAATGCACTTGTCCAACATTTCAGAGAAAATGGAAAGCATGCATCTTTTAAATGTTCCTGGTGCATTGCATAGTCCGAATGGCATCTCCCGAAAGGCAAATGTCCCAAATGGACAAGTGAAAGTCATCTTTGGTTGATCTTTTGGTGCTATAGGGACTTGGTTGTAACTTAAAAGACCAACAAGAAAATAATAAAAAGCATGTCCAGATAATCTATCAAGCATTTGATCAATAAATGGTAAAGAAAAGTGATCTTTCTTGGTGACATTATTTAATTTCCTATAATCTATGCATATTTTCCATCCAGTTTGTGTTCGTGTAGATACCAACTCTCCTTTCACATTACCCACTCACTATCAGCAATGGGATAAATCACCCCTTCATCAAGCAATTTTAAACCTCTTTTTTCACTACTTCACTCATGTTAGGGTTAAACCTTCTTTGAGCCTCTCTCACCGGTTTAGTCCCCTCCTTTAAAACTATCTTATGCATGCACATAGAGGGACTAATACCCTTGATATCACTCAACCCTCAACCTATAGCTTTCTTGAATTTTTTCAACATTTTTACAAGCTTATCTTCTTCATCACTCTTAAGAGTAGCAGAGATTATCACTGGTTGAGAGTTATTCTCACTAAGAAAAATATACTTCAAATGCTTTGGGAGTTATTTAAGTTCAACCCCTTTTGGTTGAATCTCCTCTTTCTCAATTTCAAGTTCTTCTTCAACACTCTCATTGTCCAACATGGACTTGCATTCCTCAATCTCTTCATTAGAAATGTCAGCTTCTTCGCCCAAAGTTAGGGCCCTCTCTAGCTTGTCTTCTCTACTTTCCTATAAGAAAACTTCTTAAACAATAAGATCAATAAAATTGATAAAAGAACAGTCTTTATATAAAGCAGTAGTGGGAATAGAAAAAGTGTTAAAAATTGAAAACTCTACAGTTTGTCCCAAAACGGTCATGGTTAATTTTCCATTTTCAACATCAATCAATGTATTGGTTGTAGCCATAAAAGGCCTCCCTAACAAAATTATATGTTCAAAATCCTTAGGGAGATCTTCCCCCATATCTAAGACAATGAAATTGATAAGTGCAATCAAACCACCTACCTTAACTAGAACATCTTCTATGATCCCCTTAGGGTATCTAAGAGTTCTATCCGCAAGTTGAAACACCATTTTAGTTGGTTTGTTCCCCTAGCTCTAGTTTCAAGTAAATAGAGTGTGGTATCAAGTTCATGCTAGTTCCTAAATCACACATGCCAATGGTTTCTTTTCCATTCCCCATAGAAATGTTAACTATGAAGCTCCCAGGATCTTTTAGCTTAGGAGGTAACTTGTGTTGTAAAACAACACTTGTTACTTTTGAGACTATCACATTCTTATCCAACTCATACCTCTTCTTTTTAGTGTTAAACTCCTTAAAGAATTTGGTATAAGATGGCATGTTTTTAATCACCTCAAGTACGGGTAGGTTAATACTTACCTTTGGGAGCATATTATAAATTTCAGAAAATTGCTTATCATGCTTCTCATTTTTTAACCTACTCGGAAAAGGAATTGGTGGTCTATATGGATTTAGAGATTTAACCTTCTTTGGTGCAACTGATGCCTCCTCACTAACTTCCTTCAGCTCACTTGGTTGAGCTTTGCCTTCTTGTATTTCCTCGCCATTCTCTTGCATTGTATCTGCATCTAAAAAATCATCAATTTTATTATCACCAATTTTATTATCAAGTACCTTACCACTTCTTAAAACTGTGATTGCTTTGGCTTGCTCTAGTTGGCTTGGAAATTTTCCTTTTTTATTAGCTTGAAGTTGATTAGCCAATTGTCTCACTTGAGTTTCTACCTTCTTAAGGGAGGCTTCTAAAGAGTCAAACTGTTTATTGTTCACCTCTTGATTTTGGGTGCTTATTTGAATGAAAGCATTCAAATTGTCTTCAAGTGAAGATTTCTTAACTTGCTCATGAATTGAACTTTGCCCTTGAAATTGGGGCCCCCTTTGATAAGGTTGGTAGGAATGTTGAGGTGGAACTTGTTGTTGGTTCTTCCATGAAAAATTAGGGTGATTTCTCCAACCGAGGTTATAAGATTTTAGTACGAGTCATTTCTTCCCCTTTGTTGGAACCCTTTAAAAGCAAAAGTTTGCTCTTGCTCTTCTTGGAATTAGTTAAAGCTTGAAGGGCACACATTGGCATTATTCCCTACAACACCACATGATGCACATGATTCTTGGCTTGGCACCGAAAAGTTTCCTCTAGCATTCAATAATTTCACTTGCCTTGTTAACTTGGCAATTTGCCTTGCCATTTCTAAGTTTGCATTCAGTTCATATGCTCCTCTTCTCCTTTCCCCAATACTCTTTCACTGCAAATTTGCTCCCAACATTTTAAATAATACAACCATTTCAGCAGCTATTTTCTCACCCATTGCCCCTCTTGTAGCATTATCCATTGTGTTTTGACATTGTTGAGTTATCCCATCATAAAAGAACTGATTGAGCAATTGTTATGGATAATAGTGATGATGGCATTGAAACAATAAAGATTTGAAGCGATCCCACTCCTCATGAAATGGTTCTCCATCAAATTGGGAGAAAGTTGCAATAGTCCTCTAAGTTCCTTTGTCTTTTGGTATGAATAAAATTTTCCCGTAAATTTGTTATACACTTCGATCCAAGTGGTCAAGGAATTCTCCGGTAAGGTCATCAACCACGCTTTTTCCCTATATTTCAAACTATATGGGAAACATCTTAATTTGAGTTCATCCTCCATTAATGCTTGCAAAGGGAAGGTATGCAATGTTGTGTAAAAATCTCGAATGAAGTTGAGAGGATCTTCATTCGACAATCCATGGAAGGATGGCAGCATACTATAATGAGTGTTTTTGAGTTCATATTTCTTGTTGCTTTGCTCAACTGAATACATGATGTAGTTACTCCGATGATCAATCAGGCAAACTACTTCATAGGTGGTTCCTCTATGTCACCCATTTCTACCTCTGTGTTCTCCTCAAATTGCTCTTTGGTTTCTTCTCCTTCTTGTCCTAAAGGATCCACTCCGTTAGTTTTTGGAAGTTTATAAATATAGTCTATATATGGAACAAGTTCATTTCCTTGGGACCTTCGTCCTTGCATAAATCACCTAGGAAATTCAAAAAGAAACACTTTAAACAATTAAACAATTAAAATAAAAGAATCAAACTACTAGCAAAAATTTCCTTTCCTGGTAATGGTGCCAAAAACTTATTCCGCTCGGTTAATTACTACTACAAAGCGATACTCGCAAGTATACAAGGTATTGTAGCAACAATGATTGCCTCAAGGTCATCTTATAAGGAATGAATTATTTTGCAATAGTTTGATTTAAACAAATAATTAAAAAGGATAAGTGTGTTGTGTTTGCAATATTGTTGAAATTGTAGTAAAAGTAAAATTGTAAGAAAACAATTATCGATGTGCTTAGAATTGGTTTAATACTTGGAAAGATACCTAGGGTTGTAGATCAATTTGATCAAAGCTTGATTCTCAAATTACCCATTAATATAACCTTGTAATTTAATTTGTTCTTTGAGTTTAATTAGTCAATTACTAATTCATTAGTTTTTACATTCATGAATTAACAACAACTAATTATTTTGAATTTGCAAATTAAAAGAACCCTAGAACTTATATTTCTAATTCATTCTTAGAGTAGTTAATTGTATAGTTTTGATAACAAAATTAACCTCTTGTTCCATCATTCAATATCTATAGATCAATAAGAGGCCAGTCTATCAACCTAACATTTAATCCAATACAATTAACCAACAACAAGGTATATTAATGAGATTATCAAATCAAGCCATTCAATCAAATCTACTACAACCATAGGCAAGGATAATTTAGCTCATCATCATTAGAAAATAGATATTCATCTCAACATAAATTAGATCACAATTATACAATGAAATATTAATGTTCATAACAAAATAACAACAATCTAGAAATGAATTAAATGTGAGAATAAGAAAAACCCCTTTGAAGATGCCAAGAGTTGAACTTCTTGTCTTCCTCCTAGCTTTAACTTCAATGTGATGAGAAAAACACCCAAGCCCTCTTCAATCAATGGCTCTACTCTTGAAAGATGGAATGGAAACTCTCTTAAGCCTCCAACTCTTCAATCAAGCTTCTTCGAACCCTAATCCTCAAGAGCTTGCTAACCTAATTTTTATCCCAAAAACATTGTCTTGTTCTTGGAAGAAGTTGAAGATGAAAGGAAGATGAAGATGAAGGTGATGAGAATGGTGTCTTCCAAACCCAAGAACTCCAAAACTAAGAACCAAAACTCAAACTAAGAACAAGATAGCCTCTCCCAATTGACCAACGTGTATGTATATTCCATTTCCCTCCACTTTCATTCTTTTCAATATTTTAAGACACAAAAGAATGTTTCCAACTCCACTCACTTATCTTGTCTCCTCCTTTTTCTTTGTTTAATATTTAATCCCATAAAATCATCCATCTTTTACTCATTTTTAATATTTCTTCTCAAAATATGATGCATGTTGTCTCCCACTTGTCGCTTGACTTGTGTAAAATTATTGAAAGAAGTCACATGAGACACGGCCAAGTCATGAGTTACTTGGCCATGTCACTCAAACTTTCACTGGACACGGCCATGCCATTAGGTCGTGTCCATGATTGCATTCTTTTCCTTCTTTTCTTTTCCAGGTGTGACATGGCCAAGACCCTGGCCGTGTCATGTAACATGGCCAGTGGTCTGGCCGTGTCTCTTAAAATTGTTCTCCACTATCTCTCCACCGCCTCTATGCTATCTCTTCTCTTTGTTCTTTAGATGGGACACGACCAAGGCCTTGGCCGTATCTTGTGACACGGCTAGTGGCTTGGTCGTGTCTCTTGCATGTGTCTGTCTCTACCAAATTTTTGTTAAGGGACATGGCCAAGCTGACTTGATATAGCCGGATCATGTGAGTGGTTCATGCCTCTTGCCTTGGATGAGGGACACGGTCAAGCCATTAAGTGTCTTGGTCGTGTCTCATGTTTTTCAACCATTTTGATCCATCAATCCATTCTTTTGCAATTCAACCTAAATCAAACATGTTAAGCAAACTTTAAATACAAATTAATAGAAAAATTAACTTAAAGCCAATAAAATTAACCTAAACATGTATACCTATTTGATGAAAATAGTAACACAATTGCTTATGGCAAGTCATTATTACTAGTGGCGGACACATCCATGTGTGAACATTCAATTTTAAACCTAAGGGAAAACCCTCAATTTTCCATCTAAATGATACTCCATGTGATAACGAATCTAATGTAACTATAATCACACAAATTGAAGGTCAAATGGGCCTAAAATTGCAAATAAGAAGTTGGGCCGCAAGAGGGTGTGTGGCGACTATACAAGAGGCTGAGTGACTACTACAAATTTCATGGCCACAATTTCTTATGTGCAGTTGTGAGACCTCTCCCAAGCACCTTATCTGATATGCGATGGGGTCAAAATGCTCATTTGAAGTTGGTTCAAGCAAAGCTACCATGTTCAGTCTTCCATCATTGGTAAGCATAAGTTTAAAAGAATCGCCACTTCAAATTTTGCTTCAGTGGGAAATTCAAAGGAAAAATCGCTTATGACTTCATTTTAAGAAAAAGGCACTAGTCGGAACCAAAGGATGGGCCCAATATTAGGTTTTCCACTTTAAGCAAATAAATCTAGTCTTAATATACACTAATATTTATGAAATAGATTTCACGATGATAGTTAAAGATATGTATGATGCATGACATCCATTTATGCACATCTACCACAAAGTAAGGTAAAAAATAGCGTCAAAGGGAATAATTTAATATTACATTTCAAAAGGTAATAAGAAGGGATCCCAACTTTAGCCCTTATGGGTATTAGGATGGGCACACTTTCCCTAAAAGGAAGCATTTAAAGGAACATTAACAATTCAACATTATAATGAATAATATAAAGCGTGAGATGGACCAAGGGTTACTAAGGTTGTGGGCTAAATACTCTTACTTACATTCCAAGAAAGCCTGCATATCCTTTTATTATAGGAATCAGAACCACATGCAGTTCTGTCCACTCGTAAGAGTGTAAAAGGGTGAAAGGGTGACCTAGTGCTAAGGTCTTGGTGTACCTAAGGATAAGGACCTAAGGCTGGCTCAAACTAGTTCAATTTTAGATTTGAAAACATTTTTATGCAAACTAGGCAATTTTAGGCTTGAAAAATGATTTACTTGCAAACTAGGTCAATTTAAGGTTTGAAAAATGATTTCGTTGCAAACTAGGTCAATTTAAGGTTTGAAAAATGATTTGGTTGCAAACTAGGTCAGTTTTATGAATTAATTTGATAATAAATCATCTAATTTTGACAATAATTTTTAAAAGGATAAGTTTAAGGTTTTACCTTCCTTGAGCATGGCCTTTGTGGTGGGGGAGCCTCCAAAGCTTTGTTACCAGATAGAAGTTCCACCTTTGAAATGAGCCTTGGCAGAGAACCCTGCTTGGAAAGATCTTGGAAAAAATTTAAAAAAATTAGCTTTAAAGTGTTTCTAACTATCTTAGTAGTGAATAATGATGGTTAATGGTGAAAATGATGGAAAAGGCACACCATTTATGGGCACACATATCGAGATAGGAGGTCACTAAAGGACTGCTGCACTATTTTTGGTCTCAGAAATTACAACCAGTGACTAGATCAATCATTAGTGAAATGGCAGTCACCAATCTCTAGATTGATGATCGACCAAGCTTCTAGTCACTAGTCAATATTCTAGTGATCCGAATGGTCAAGGGTCATCGATCCTTATATTATTGAATGCATGACTAGATTAATGACAACTCCAGGTCACGAATCTCAACTCATCACACATGAAACTTCTAAAACTTGTTTCGGGGCCATTCAACATCGGATCAATGTGATTCTTAAGGCATTACAGAAAAAGAGGGTTTATAGCTGCCTCCATCACTTTGAGTGATGAGAAATCAGTTAAGGTAATGGTTGTGAACTGGCTCAACCGATAAACAAAATGCTCAAAATAGTCTTGATTCCAAGTATTTTGATGTTGGTAGCCTTTTGATAATGGAGATAACTAGATCTAACTAGGTTATGACATTTCTTTTATCTTTTATAAATTTTAAAATTCTATCTATCATTCTAGGAAAAAACTATTGGATGTTTGTAGAATGTTGAAGCACATGATGATACAATTGTGCTAATTTTTATAAATCTAAAATCAAAATTTAAACAATTACAATGTTGCATGTCCAAGGCTATAAGGCACCTTTATAAACAACGGTGAAGAATCCTCATTTGTCATATTACGCACTCTCTCTAACTCAGAGCTTCTCTTTCTAGAAATCTCCTTTCAACATGAATTCACCTCATTATACTCCATATTCTCTTAGGTTCTTGAAAGATGATGAACCACTGGCACCTCCTACTATACTAGCCACTTTACTTGAAGAGTTAAGATCACACATCTCGATACGCTAAGAATTTAAGGTAAATTATGATTTTTCCCTTGCTTATTAAAATTCATAAATATGATTAGGAATCATGTTTTATAGCTCTCATGCATACATTTCTTTAGTGTTTTAACATATAAGGCCTTCACATGAGGCTAGGGGTTGGTCAATCGAACATAGCCAGTCTTCGACCATCTACCAATGTCCTAAATCTCATCCAACTATCAGGTCTTATAGACTTCCTAGGTTTGGATTGTAGCTCTAACAATAATCATAACCTGCTTTGTGCCTTAGGCAAGAGATGGTGGGACACCGCTAACACTTTCCACTTCCCATGCAAGTAGATGATGGTGAACAGACCTAGTGCACTTAACCACTGTCCAGTTTGGTATTTGGGATTTGGTGCTCTATGATGGCTAGCGCACCCTAGCTGATGATTAACAATTCAAGTTGCTTAAGCACATACCAGACTGTGCATCCACATTTTTCTCCTGCTCAATATGGAGAAACATAGTCTACTATACTCATTTGGATACCAGTGAGCAGATGGCTCGCTCGCTAATGCTTCTGATTCTAGGATGTTCCTTCCTTCATGATGGATGGGATGACATTAACTTCAACATCCTTTGGAGTTTGGAGGACTTATAGGTGATTGGTGAGTGCAAATAGGGTGGTGCTTTTTCTGGCTGCCATGTACCAAGACATGGGAAACTTCTTCCATGACCACTTACATTCACTGGGTGGGACCTATTTGCTCTGGGAGGTACTATCTTGACTTTGTTTATTCCTTTCTTCTTATTATAAATTTGCGATTTTGATTACATTCAAGCTTTGTAGATGTGGGCATATGAATATCATTCCTTTTACTGTCCCAACACTAGGACATCCCAAATAGGATGTTTTTCCTGCTAGCCTATGATGGAAGTAGAAGCATTAGTTGAGTTTCACTTTCGACATGCCTAATTTCCCAACTTTGTAGGGCTATTCAGCCACTTGCAAGTGACAGAGGTATTGAATCTTTTGTTACTTCCTTAATGATCACTTTTGTTCCAAAGTCTAATTAATTGCTCTTATGCAAGTTAAATGGGCTTTGTTTTCGAAGAGATGTGGTGGGTAGACCAAGTACATGTCTTATGCCAGCCACCTGGCCATTCAGCGAATGCTATTCATGTTAGGGCATGTTTATGCCTACTACATTAGAGAGAGAGTGAGTGAATAGTTCATGAGGATACATCATGTGCAAAATCCCACTATCAACATGCGTACCCCTTCTAAGATTCGTCTAACTCTAACTCTATTAGAGGGCATGCCTATTAAAGAATTCATTTTTCCTGATAATGACTGCACTGAATTTTGTGAGGCTTCACTAATGCTCTAAATCCTTCCTTCCTCTTCAAGTAGCAGCTTGAGGTGGGTTGGCCCTTTGTCACTCATGTGGCAAAGGTTCTTGCGTGCTGTACTGCTCTATTGGGCCTGATGTTGGTATTTCTACTTCTCAGCAAACCCAACTCCCACTCATCCTATTTGGATTCCAAATGGTGATCCTATGCCTCCATTTTATTTGATCCAAGGCCAAATATCATACGTCTGCCATGGGGTTGGACATTAGTGCACAATGCTGGATGTCTACTTTTTCCCATTATCAGAGGACATTAGTTAGGTATCCCTTGTAATTCAACTTTTGTTTCACTTAAACCATCTTCTTACTGATTTTCTACTGTTTTGACCTTATAGTTCTCAGAAGATTAGATGAGGCACACTTATACCATGGCTTAGAGAATGAGTTGGGTTTGATATGGGCAATAAGCCATGTAACACCCTTATACCCTATATACATATAATACATATACCTTATATACGTAAAGTACATATATAGACTACAAGAGTGAAATGATAATTCATTGTATACACACTTTTAATTGGTAATATAAATTTAGAATATTATAAATACATAAAATGCATTCATATAAACAAATTTAAGACCTTATCAAATTATTTATTAATGAAAATCTCAGGGAAAAATTCACTAGAGTTTTGTCTGTAAATTCAATACTCCTAAAAATTAATTAAATAACCACAACTTTCAAAAAAAATTTACACTCCCAAATATTTATTGATATAATATCCAAAATTCCTTCCAAAATTCTCAAAGGATTACAAATGATCATCATTTTATATAAATTCAGATATTCTCAACATAACCAATATACATTGCAAAATTTTGTTTTTAACAACAATACTTATCAAAGTATTCATATATTTATGTGAAAGTTTTTACTTTACAAAACTTATATTACACCGTACATTAATAATATATGAATGCAACATTATCAGGGTTGGTCTCATGGCACCCACCTCTTTAAGTCTTAAACACACTCCAAATCATCCTAGTCTACACTTCTAATACCTACGCGATACATACTATCGCGCTAAGCTCAAGAGCTCAGTGGTGCATACTTTGATAACTAAAACATTTAAAAACCAATGCATATGATTCATGATACATAAATAATAATCACATATCAATAGTCCCAATATAGCAGTATACTCAACACATCATGCCATCACAATAATACATCAATCACTCAAGCATCTAATAAACTCATGCAATTTATCAGCATATTAATCATCCACACATATTAGGCCCAAAAGTCCTTATATAATACTCTAGTTCTAGAAATATTATCTTAAACTATCCCAAACATTTGTGACACCATGTCTCACCCGAAGGTGTAATAATATATGTGACACCAGTGTGTCTCACTCGAAGGCATAATAATATATGTGACACCAGCATGTCTCACCCAAAGGCATAATAATATACAATAAAAATATTCTGGAACTACTCTATGTAAGACAAACATGCAAACACACTTCTCATATTCCACTTTTCTCTTATTTACTCCCATTTCATATTACTTTTTTTCAAATTTTCTACTCAAAATCAACATCATCATTACATATAATGTAAATGTGGCTTACTTCCACATTTTAATGCAATATTTGCACTTTTTACATTTTGCACATATCAATATTTTTAGCCATTCTTCAATGGCTTAACATGCCATAAATAATTCAAAGCCAAGGCGATAGAAAAATTTAGGATTCCAAAAGAGGGCTGAGCTGACAAAAGTGGCGGTAGGGTGGAAGTGAAAGACAATAAGGTGATTCTAAAACACCGTCTTATGTTGTAGGCACCAACCTTTTTCCTAACAACCGACTTCCTTTTCCAAATGAGTCGGGTTAGGGGAAAAACCCAATTCACCTACTTGGTTAAGCAGATGAAGTATTCTTAAAGTAACACCACATTTAATTCTGGTTGAAACACTGCTAAGTCTAGGCTGGGCATATAAAGTGGATGGCTCGTGGTATATTACCCCTGTAGCCCTTCAGGTAAAGAAACTTTTCTTTTATTTTCCATTCCCTCTTACTTTTAATATATATATATTAACACAATTTTGAAATAGGTTTGACTTATATATCATCTCAAAATAGTAGATACTCCCCAAAAATTATAGTACAACCTAGCTACTTATTATTTCAGGAAAGTCTATGTATAATTTTCAAATGAGGAGGAGTGGACCACTTAGCTTCTAGGGTTAAGCCCTAACGATATCCATTGGTTCTATTCTTAGTATAAAATCAAATCCTTCATTTAATATCCCAAAGTATACCCTAAAAGGTTTGGGAATTATTGTTTTATTTGGATTTAATATATATGTTTAATGGAAAGAGAAAAGAAGTAAAGAGAGAGTGTATATCTTCTATATATAGATATATATATAACATATACTAGTCAAAGAAATGGAAGTCAAAAGAAGATAAGTTAATTAAAAGGAAATATTATAAGAGATATACATATAGCAACATATACACCACATATACATGATGTATATATTGGTGTAGGAAAAGTAAGTGTATTTAATTAATTAATAATAATAATGATAGGAGAAAAAGAAGAAAAGAAAGTCAAAGGGAAGGATAAATTGTGGTGGAGGATTTTTGTGATATTTTATTATTATTATTATTATTATTATTATTATTATTATTATTATTATTATTATTATTATTATTATTATATAAGATAAGCTTGAATAAAGAAATAAGATTTTCTTTCTTTCTTCTTCTTCTTCTTGTTCTTGAATGTGGAAAGAGAGAGAGAGAGAGAGAGAGAGATGTGATTTTATTTACATACACATCAAATTCATAAGGGTTTTGAGAGAATTGAAGGTGAATATTGAAGATTTGACAAAGAATTCAAGTAAGTATTCATTTCCTTGTATTGATTTCTATTCATTGAGCTTATATTTGATATGGTTAGTATGTGAAGATGATGATAATGAAAGATTGAAGTATATAGATATGTTGAATTAGTATTTGGATGATGATAATATGGTTATTTGTGAGGATGATGATGGATTGTAGAAATTGTTTAGTAAGGGTTTAATATAAATGAGTTGAGAAATTGAATAATTGATATATGGATGATGTATATAATGATTATTATTATGATATGTTGAAGTTATATAAGTGTTAGATTAATTGGTAATTGATGTATGTTATGAGTTTGATCAATTATTATCTTGGATTTTCTATATGTTTGTGTTTATTGAAGTTAAAAAGACAAAATACATGAGTTTGGTCAGAAACAGAGGCAAAATGGATGCCACGGTCGTGGCAAATGAGTGCCACGGTCGTGGCAAGTGAGGGACACGACCGTGGGGGTTTAGATAAAAGTGGGCAAATTCGTTTGCTAACCCAAGGCCGTGGGGTTGTGAGGCCACGACCGTGGGGACTTAGATAATGGTTTTGGTTTGTAATTTGTGATCTATGAGTCTACTATGAGACTAATAGGTGAATAATTGTATGGGAATTCATGTGTATTTGTAAATAAGTGTGTATTATTCCTTTTGGATTAGGTTGTGAAGAGGTTGAGTTACCTTAACCTAGGTGTGAAGAATTCTTGGAAGAGGAAGTGTATAGATTGATGTGAGTTGCTCTTGAGGTAAGTACAAACTCTATATTCTTGTATACCATTGTATGACATTGAGATTTAACACATTTAGTTGTAAATGTGTTAAGTGATCTATTGCATTGTTGATATACTTGATAAATGTTATGATTTGTATAATGTGAATGATATGATGAGCATTCAAAATGTATGTTAATGTATTCGGTTATGTACGCTTGAATGATGAATTGATTTAATGTGATATGAGACATGATGAGAAATGAAACCCTTGTTGTTGGCTAAGAGAATGCAATTAAAATAAGTGGGGCATGATTGCCTATTTGATTATGCAATATGAAATGAGAAATGAATTGAGAAAGAGAATGATAAAGAAATAAATGAAATAATTGTGTGCTTAATATGTTATTCAATTTTCAGAGTTCTGAGTTTGGCGGCATGCCTATGAATCGCTGGATAGGTGAAAAGACCGGGTCATAAGCCGAATCCAGCTGAAAAATGTGAAATATGATGTTTTTGGTGTGAAAAGACTGGGTCGTAAGCCTCAAAAGCAGTAACAGTCTAGCCGGGTTGAGGACCAAGATACTGGGGCCCTCGGGTCTAGCCGGGTTGAGGTCCAAGAGACTGGGTCTTTTACACTATCCATGGATAGAGATATATATGTATCGCCTACGGGCTTGATGATTGTGATTATGGACCAAAGCAGTAACTCTGAACTTTGAATAGCATATTAGATTCTTTTTGGGCCCATGCTTGTCTTTGCTTTAATGTGAATTATGGAATAAGATATAATGTTATGAGTTACATGATGATAATTATGGAATGAGATGAATACAATATATAAGCAAAACTTTTAAAATGAATGTGGCTTGAGAAACTATGTTGAATGATGAGATTATGAAAATATAATATGATGTGTAATATGTATATGGATGTGGAAATTGTGAGTATTATTTCATGAATGTTCTAATCAGTCATTGAATTGTGGTTTGTTGAAATGATATATGTGTATGTGTATATAAATTATGAGATTAGTAGAAACATATAAAAAGTGTATTTGAAATGGGAAAACATGATAAGAAAATAATGATACATGAAGTTAATTTATGAGCATGATTTTCTGTAATGTATGTTTATAATATTTATTTGTACTACTAAGCTTTCGAGCTTAGCGCGGTTGTGTAAATCACGCAGGTGAGTAGGTGGTTGATCTGAAGTCAAATTGTTATGCCACGAGAAGGGTAAGAGTATTTAAAGACCAACTATAAGGTGGTGCATACATGTACTATTTAATTATGTTGTATTTTGATAAAAATGTATTCATATGTATAAATGAATTTTTGGTAAAGACAAGATCATTATATATATGTAAGATCATCGAAAGTACAAAGACTTTGTAAATGTTCTTTAAATAAAATGTATTAATGTTTGGAACTAGAGTAAAGGTTTTTAATCTAAAATGAAAAGTGACATTCTTATACTTTATATACGTACTGCATGTATACAAGGTATATGTATAGTACTTATATAGAGTATGGGGGTGTTACAATTATTTTGGTATCAGAGCTTTGGTTCGAGATTCTCGGCCCAAGTAGATTTAAAATGAAAAGAAGAAAATTTAAAAAAAATTAAATTGAAATTTGTGATACATGCATATGTATTAACACCTAGGTTGGTCTCGGATGTGGCATTATGTGATTTGTAGTATATCTGAATTATATGAGATGGATGATAGTGTGTGAATGAGGTTTTACATGAAAGAGAAGCTAGAAAAAGAAATGATATGGAAAAATTTATATAAGTTTAATTGATAAATTAAGGAATTGAAGTTTACTTAAGTAAAGTAAATTTTGAAATTTATGATTATGGAAGTATGCTTGTGAAAAAGGTTGTAAAGAAATGAATAGGAGAATAATGTTGGAAATGAGTAAAAAAAATAAAAAAAAATCAAGATTTAAGTAATTACTCATTTCTCTAAAGTTTGGATATCTTTCTAATAAAGCTTATGTTTGGATTGCTAGAGAAAGGAAATATTGTTTGAATGTTAAAATGGATAGATATATTATTAAATTGAAGAAAGTATGGTGGAATATTGAGTGAGTTGATTGGTATAGACAAAGTGTGATAATTTAAGGTTTTGGGTATGTAAAGTTAAGGTTTTTAAAAGAAAAAGAGATAATGTTGGTTAAGTAAGGAGATATAATGGTGTTGTTTGTATTGTTATTTTAATGCAAACATTGTGATTTCAATGTTAGAAATGTGATATGCTTAAATATTGTTAAAGCTCATGTTAATGGTGGTAATATGTGACATTTGGATTTTTGAAATGAGCTTTAATAATTGTGAAAATGATATGTTTTGAAGTTACATTATAGTATATATATAATGCTTTTAAAGTTAATATTAAGAAAATGAGATTTGTAAATTGAAGTTTAGGTAAAGTAGTAAGTTGAGGTTAGAGTTTTAATGGAATTCTAATGTGGATTATTTAGATATCGATAGTTTAATGTATGTTAAACATATGAACTAATTTGAATGAATATTATTGCATAAGAAAGTACTATGAATTGGGGTAATGTGATTGATAATATGAAAATTTGTTTTGTAATAAAGGGAAAACGAATAAGCAAGTGAAAATGAGTTACTCTAAGTAATTTGACTGGAAATGATGAAAATGGATATGAAGGGTATACTAAATGCTTTTAAAAACAAATGTGAGAGAGATGTCACATTAGAAATGTGACTAGGATGTATATGAAGTGTTATTATGGTTAGAATGTATATATTTGTTGTGTTGATGAATAATTTAAGTCATGTTAAAAGAATGAGAATGATAATGTTCAAAGAAAAGTAATAAACATTAAATTTGTATAGATTGTATGCAAAAGAAATTAAATAAAATTTCATGATTATGTGTATACATGTATAGGATATGTGAGATGAGTTTTTCGGTATGAATGTAATTGTATTATGTAAGAAATGTGGAAAGTAAGTCACATTATGAATGTGACCTATGAATGTGTAGGTGGTATAACTACTGGTCTAGTGGTATTGAGAATGACATTGCATGTATTAATGAACCTAAGAGAGATTAGGTCTTGACCTGCACAGAGCTAGATTATGTGATGAAATTGAGAGTGAGAATGGACTCGAGTAATACTGGATGGTGAAATTGTTATGGTAATCACTGAATTTGATGATCATATAATATTTTAAGTCCCAAAGTATTTACATGTGGAAATATTCTATGTATATGTGTATAATAGAGATAGATTAGAAATGGAATAACAAATGGAAATTGTGTAAGATTTGCATATGATCGAATATGTATATGTAAGAAATGTTAATAGTAATAAGGTTGAAACATGAATTAGGCTAAGGATGAATTAGGCTAATGATGATCATATAATTGAGTGCAAACTGGGTTGAAACGGAGTTGAAATATGTTAACTCTTGGTGTAGAAAAAGTTTAGAGAATGAATATGTAATCCTTGCGATACAAACTTAGCATTGTAATTGGAAAGGTTGGAAGCAGAATAATAAAGGGGCAGTATTGATTTATAAGCCAAACTTAGCATTGTAATTGGAAAGGTTGGAAGCAGAATAATAAAGGGACAGTATTGATTTATAAGCCACAGGCGTGACCATTAATCTTCTATGGCCATATGATTTGTTTAGTATATTTGGCCGGTTAGTTTTGTTATCCACAGATTTGGGACTGAGATAACATAACTGTAGTATAGTTTTGATGAGATTGATAATTATGTTTCTAGAAACATGGTCAAGAGTTATGATGGGTAAAGTTGTACTTTATCATTTTATGTTAGAAATTTGTTTATAATTATAGAAAGTATGGAAGGAAAGAGAACTGTAAAAATATTTTGAGTTATGGATAATGTGATAAAAAGGTAATTATTGTAAAAATAGTAATGGTTTGAAATGTGAGGAGATGTTAAATGGGAGGAATTACAAAATGTGAATGAAAGTAAAACTGAATATGTTTATGGTATAAAATGAATAAGTGGATGGACTTAAGGTTTAAGTGAGTGAACTATGGGTAATAAATATGGTATGAGATAATCATGAGAATTTTGTGGAAATTGTACTAAGATAATTTGAAGTGATTTGTTATTAATAATCATAATTTCAAAAAGCTGAATATGGATCTTAAGAGATTAGAATTTGAATATAAGTTTGACTTAATGGAATTAGGTCATATATATTGTGAAATCTAATGATAAGTTTAAATAAGTTAATTATTGGTTTGAATCGAACAAGATTGAAACATGGGTATATTGTGACAGATAGATCAATTGATCTAGATTTCGCTAAGATTGTGAATTATTGTTGAGATTTAATATGTATAGTTGTATTAAGAGTATAAGATATAAGTGATAATGTATATGATGTAATATTCTGATACATGAATGGACATGAATGAATTGAGCTATATCAGTTATAAATGATGATAAAAGGGAAAAAGGTTGGTTACCTGTTAAGTAAGTTTAAAGGCATTGTACTAATATTTATTTTAAGTGAGAAGCATGCTAAAGAAGGAATTAAGTGTATGAAGAATAAGGATATGGTTATCAATTAAGGTTTGATAAATATCTATTTTGAAAGTGATTATAATGACGGGATAATCAATATTAAGATATAAATCAATGATTTTAAGGTTAAAGTTAAGAGAGTATTTATAAAGAAATGAAGTGATAAAATATCTTGAATGTAATAATTGGACGAAGTATAAGTATATTATAAGATGATCTGATTCTTGTATAAAGATAAATAAATTGGGAATGTAATGAGTTATTTTGAATGTTTGGTTAAGAAAGTAATAAGATATATAAATATATATAATGATGAGTTATGAAATTTAGAGAAGATGATTGACTCTAAGGGGGAGAGTAGAAGTTATGTGATCTGATGACATAATTACTTAATAATATGATTAACTTCATATGAAAGTTAAGATGGTATTTTGTTAAGAATGGATTGTTACTGTACTGGATAATTTCGAGGACGAAATTATTTAAGGGGGAGAGAATTGTAATATCCCAAAGTATACCCTAAAAGTTTTGGGAATTATTGTTTTATTTGGATTTAATATATATGTTTAATGGAAAGAGAAAAGAAGTAAAGAGAGAGTGTATATGTTCTATATATAGATATATATATATATAACATATACTAGTCAAAGAAATGGAAGTCAAAAGAAGATAAGTTAATTAAAAGGAAATATTATAAGAGATATACATATAGCAACATATACACCACATATACATGATGTATATATTGGTGTAGGAAAAGTAAGTGTATATAATTAATTAATAATAATAATGATAGGAGAAAAAGAAGAAAAGAAAGTCAAAGGGAAGGATAAATTGTGGTGGAGGATTTTTGTGATATTTTATTATTATTATTATTATTATATATATATAAGACAAGCTTGAATAAAGAAATAAGATTTTCTTTCTTTCTTCTTCTTCTTCTTGTTCTTGAATGTGGAAAGAGAGAGAGAGAGAGAGAGAGATGTGATTTTATTTACATACACATCAAATTCATAAGGGTTTTGAGAGAATTGAAGGTGAATATTGAAGATTTGGCAAAGAATTCAAGTAAGTATTCATTTCCTTGTATTGATTTCTATTCATTGAGCTTATATTTGAAATGGTTAGTGTGTGAAGATGATGATAATGAAAGATTGAAGTATATAGATATGTTGAATTAGTATTTGGATGATGATAATATGGTTATTTGTGAGGATGATGATGGATTGTAGAAATTGTTTAGAAAGGGTTTAATATAAATGAGTTGAGAAATTGAATAATTGATATATGGATGATGTATATAATGATTATTATTATGATATGTTGAAGTTATATAAGTGTTAGATTAATCGGTAATTGATGTATGTTATGAGTTTGATCAATTATTATCTTGGATTTTCTATATGTTTGTGTTTATTGAAGTTAAAAACACAAAATACATGAGTTTGGTCCGAAACAGAGGCAAAATGGATGCCACGGTCGTGGCAAGTGAGGGACATGACCGTGGGGTTTAGATAAAAGGGGGCAAATTCGTTTGCTAACCCACGGCCGTGCAGTTGTGAGGCCACGACTGTGGGGACTTAGATAATGGTTTTGGTTTGTAATTTATGATCTATGAGTCTAGTATGAGAATAATAGGTGAATAATTGTATGGGAATTCATGTGTATTTGTAAATAAGTGTGTATTATTCCTTTTGGATTAGGTTGTGAAGAGGTTGAGTTACCTTAACCTAGGTATGAAGAATTCTTGGAACAGGAAGTGTATGGATTGATGTGAGTTGCTCTTGAGGTAAGTACAAACTCTATATTCTTGTATACCATTGTATGACATTGAGATTTAACACATTTAGTTGTAAATGTGTTAAGTGATCTATTGCATTATTGATATACTTGATAAATGTTATGATTTGTATAATGTGAATGATATGATGAGCATTCAAAATGTATGTTAATGTATACGGTTATGTACACTTGAATGATGAATTGATTTAATGTGATATGAGACATGATGAGAAATGAAACCCTTGTTGTTGGCTAAGAGAATGCAATTAAAATAAGTGGGGCATGATTGCCTATTTGATTATGAAATATGAAATGAGAAATGAATTGAGAAAGAGAATGATAAAGAAATAAATGAAATAATTGTGTGCTTAATATGTTATTCAATTTTCAGAGTTCTGAGTTTGGCGGCATGCCTATGAATCGCTGGATAGGTGAAAAGACCGGGTCGTAAGCCCAATCCAGCTGAAAAATGTGAAATATGATGTTTTTGGGGTGAAAAGACTGGGTCGTAAGCCTCAAAAACAGTAACAGTCTAGCCGGGTTGAGAACCAAGATACTGGGGCCCTCGGGTCTAGCCGGGTTGAGGTCCAAGAGAGTGGGTCTGTTACACTATCCATGGATAGAGATAGATGTATCACCTATGGGCTTGATGATTGTAATTATGGACCAAAGTAGTAACTCTGAACTTTGAATAGCATATTAGATTCTTTTTGGGCCCATGCTTGTCTTTGCTTTAATGTGAATTATGGAATAAGATATAATGTTATGAGATACATTTATGGAATGAGTTGAATACAATATATAAGCAAAACTTTGAAAATGAATGTGGCTTGAGAAACTATGTTGAATGATGAGATTATGAAAATATAATATGATGTGTAATATGTATATGGATGTGGAAATTATGAGTATTATTTCATGAATGTTCTGATCAGTCATTGAATTGTGGTTTGTTGAAATGATATATGTGTATATAAATTATGAGATTAGTAGAAACATATAAAAAGTGTATTTGAAATGGGAAAACATGATAAGAAAATAATGATACATGAAGTTAATTTATGAGTATGATTTTCTGTAATGTATGTTTATAATATTTATTTGTACTACTAAGCTTTCGAGCTTAGCGCGGTTGTGTAAATCGCGCAGGTGAGTAGGTGGTTGATCTGAAGTCAAATTGTTATGCCACGAGAAGGGTAAGAGTATTTAGAGAGCAACTAGAAGGTGGTGCATACATGTACTATTTAATTATGTTGTATTTTGATAAAAATGTATTCATATGTATAAATGAATTTTTGGTAAAGACAAGATCATTATATATATGTAAGATCATCGAAAGTACAAAGACTTTGTAAATGTTCTTTTAATAAAATGTATTAATGTTTGGAACTAGAGTAAAGGTTTTTAATCTTAAATGAAAAGTGACATTCTTATACTTTATATACGTACTGCATGTATACAAGGTATATGTATAGTACTTATATAGAGTATGGGGGTGTTACACTTTATGACAATGAGCTTTGGATACCAAGTGGCATGCCTCCTTGGCCTTTTAGAAATAACTTATTATCAAGGTACTAGGGTATTGAGGCAAATGGGTTGTTCTCAAGGTATTCCCCTAGATGAAGCAATTTTCCCTATAACCTTCATCACAGAGATAGTGGTTTGAGCAGTAATAAGCAGCTAGTCTCGCACTTCTCATATGGCCTTTCTAAGCAGGCGATCTGATACACTTGAAGCATATAGATCATGGTTCATTGCCAACACTTGGCACTATGAGAAAGCCAAATGACACGCTTCACTTGGCACTATGAGAAAGCCAAATGACACGCTTTAGCGGTTAAAATAGAAGATGGAACATATGATGACAGGAAGACTATTGGAAAGACTATTGTTAATTTGACAAAGAAGAAGGATATCAAGACTGACTCTAAAGGAAAATAACTAATGATAAACAAAGAGAATGATTTGAATTCTTTGAATTTAAAATGAATGCTATTTATTCTTTGTAATGACACTTGATGAAATAAAATGAAAATTATTTTTTTTTATGAACTTATAAATAAGATGGCTTCTTTCCCTTGAATTATTATTCTACTCTAATTTTTGCTCGAGTTGCCTTTTTAGGTTTTCAACTAGACAAGTCTGCTCTAACTTTTGCCTAAGTTGTCCTTTCAGGTTTTTAACTTAGTGAGCTTCTTTTTCCATTTTTTTAAAAAAATGGCACATTAAAGTGGAAGAGAAAAAATGAATTTTATTAATGAATGATGTTGGACCCAAAATGCGGGCTTCCTACATATCCTTTATAAAAATAATCAAGCCATCGTAGGTCTTACATTATGAAAGTACATTACAAGGGAATTAATTCATGCAAAATATTGCTTTAATTGATCTAAATTATAAGGACTAATGAACTCAATGCCATCAAAATTTTCCAAGATAGTTATTCCTTCGAATAAGACCTTCTTGAGGATAAAGAGACCAGTCTAGGTGGGATGAAATTTGCCTTATGGATCATGCACAGGTGCCCGAATTTCCTTCAATACCAAGTTTCCTCCTAGCAGACCCTTGATGCCAACCCTCTTATTAAAATGGTGAGTCAATTTCTGCTGATAACCTTGGATTTTCTAGAGGGCGTCCATTTGCTTCTCTTCAATGGTTTTCAACTAATCACGGTGGGTTTGTGTCCATTCTGCTTCTTGTAACTAGGCCTCTTCATGACATTGTAGATTGTATTTGGACTTCTATTTATAGGACTACTGCTACACCATAAACTAATGAGTAAGGCATAGCCCCAGTTTGAGTCCAAATAGATGTTCTACATCCCCACGAGGCAAAAGGCAAGTGCTCATGCTAATTCATGTTCTTGTCAATCATTTTATGCAAAATCATCTTTACAATCTTATCAGCAACTTCTGCTGCCCTATTAGTTTGAGGTCTGTAAAGTGAAGAGCAATGGTGCTGAATTTTATGTTTGTTTATTAAGATTGAAACTTCATTCTGGAAGTGCGATCCATTTCCAGAGACAATCTCAAATGGGATTCCAAACCTACAAAGGATGTTAGTTTAGATGAAATATACTACTTTCCTGAGTTTATGTAATATCTCACTCAAGTAAATTTCAATAATGTATATAATTGGTAAGATAACCTTAAAAAAAGAATAAAATACTATAAGTTAGTAGTTTGATAACATCATTATTATGTTAATAATGACTAGACTAAATATTTACCTATCAAAAGGCTAATAATGTGAATTAATATAAAACTTGACTTCTTTTGAATAGGAGTATAGAAAATTATGAGGATATGTTGGCATTTAAATTATGCAGTATGAATAATATATGGGTCTAGATATAACAAATAGTTAAAATGATAAAGTTAAACAAGACCAAAGATCTAAAGAAATTTAATCCAAGATGTGAATGAGGCCAAAATGTATATTTATATTAGGCCTATAATGCATATGTATTTATATAGACATAAATGGATGATGATGGAATGGGAAACATAATTATTAATCAAGTCATGATTAGTCATCATTGCAATACAATAAAAAATTGAAATGCCATCTTCTACGTGTAAATGGAGTATATGAGCAAAGGAATGTGGCATCATACATGCAAACCTAAGTGACAAGTGTCAAGAAGGAAACACAATCATTACTATCAAATGATTAGCTATCATTATAGGGAATAGAATAATATTAAACTAAAATGAAAGATGAGTATCATCTTTCAACATGTAAAGAAAGAGAAGAGAGGGAGACACTTAGCAATTTGCACGCATGCAAATTGACAACTGTAACGCAAAAAAAAACTAAACTATTAACAAGTGTCAACTCAATTTCATGCATTCATCCATCAAAAACCCTTCAAGAATAAAAGCTAATGGATGAAAAGTAAAGAATGTTTACTATTTATGAGCAAAGATTTTTGCCCCCACTCCCATGTGGAATGGTTCTTGCGACTTTGGCACTGTTAGGCTCAGGGTCTTAGAGAACACGGGCCTAAGCCAGGAGAAAATGGAGTTTCCACCCGGACGTGCTGAGAAAAATAAAGGGGTGGATGACTCGATTCCTAAGGAATCCCCAACCCCCTAATGGGTTCGAAAAGTTGGGTTCATGTGGGAAAGGTGAGAAATGGCCCAACACCCCCACAACGCCCAGTTTATTGGAACCGGCCTCCTTTTCAGGTCTTAATATTATAAAATTCTTAAATATAATAATATTATCCATACTGCATCCAATAATTAAAATAAAGCATCATTATATTAAAATCAAAGAAATGTTTAAACAAAATAAATAAATGGACACCCATCTGAGGATGAAAACATATCCTTACATTGTCCAATATCTAAAACTAAATAGGACACCCACCAAAAGGTGGAAACATGTCCTTTACATTAACTCCATAATATAAAAACAACTTAAATTACATGAAAATTAATTAATGAGGTACCCAATCATGGAAACATACCTCTTACAATTTTAATAAGCAAATAATAATTGAAAAAATATTCATCCATGATAAATTAAATAAACCAAACATCAAAATTAAATAAATCAATCATCAAAACATATAATAAGCTACATAATCAAATCTAAAATTAAATTAAGTAATAAATATATATATATTTAGGATTTATATCTTAAATTAAGGTTTTTAGAATAACTAAATTAGGGTTTAAAATAAAGCAAGTTAAACACAAAGGCTTATAATACACAAATAAATATTGACCCCTTGAAAACTTGGTCTTTAGGGTTGTTGGTTTTGGTGTTGAAAATCTTAAAAACTAGTTTTAGGGTTTGAGGAAAATATGATTATGGCTTTAAACTAAAATTTAGAGTTTTAGATATCAAATTAGGATTTTAGTTTTAAAAACAAGAAAATAGGGCTTTGGATGCACTTGTTAGGGTTTAACACTTAAATCCAGTATCTGGACATGCTTAAACAAAACTACAATAAATATGAATTAATTGCACAGTTCTTTGTAAATTTAAATAAGTTTAAAACCAAACCTGCGTTTGTTGGCTCCACCACAACTGCACCGTTTAAATTATGGATGAGCCGAAACTAAGACAGTGTATCACTGCCTTTGTAAAATTGTTCAAACAGTTTGATGCTTCTCTCTCATTTTTACTGCTTTGTTGCTTGTTGTTTTCAGTTGTCATCCAAAAGTCTGCTCTAGCTCCCAGTTTAAAAGTCCTCTTGCTGAAGGTTGCTAGAGTTCAAAAGTCTGTTCAAGTTAGAAGTCTGTGAAGGTTGCCCTTTGCTAAAAGTTCTTGATTGTTGCTCAATTGCTTTTTGATGATTCCCATTTTATCAATCTGCTACTGTCTTTTTTACTGCCAATTTGTTAATTCAAATTCCTGCCAATCTATTAATCCCTATTGCTTTTTTTTATCTGTGTTAATCATGTATTTATAGGAAAACCAACACTTTAATCTAAACCTAAACTCTCTAATCCGAGTCTCAAATGCATTAGGAAATCAAATTGCTCAGTCAAAACTTATTTAGAACTCAGATTATTCAGGGGCTAAAAATCGACATGACGCCTCCTCGTATCAATTTGGGTTGTCCAAATCGATATGAGGCAGCCTCATATCGATTTGGGAGGCTAAAATCGATATGAGGCCTTCCTCATATCGATTTTGGCTGTCCAAATCGATATGAGGGAGCCTCATATCGATTTTTAGTGTTAAAATCGACATAAGCTCTCCCTCATATTGATTTTGGCTACCCAAATTGATATGAGGTCTCCCTCATATCAATTTTGGCAGCCTCGACTCAAACTGAACCCTAATTTTTAATTACTTTCGGACCGAACCATTTTACCATTTAATTTGGGCTTTTATAAATAGGACCATCTAATATTTAAGCTTTAAAATTAGGTTTAGGTTCTTTAAAATTATAACGGGACAAGGTGAGCTTCCTATTCCTTATTCGGGCCAAAATTAAGGGTCTACACTATTCTTTAATCAAAATCGACATTCAATTGCAAATTATAGACTTCATAGTAACCAATAGGAAGCTACAAAATATTGTTAGTTAGTTAGAAGTTAATTTAGAAGTTAACTTGAAATTTGAAGAAAACAAGAAGAAGTTAAGCATTATTAGAAACTAGAATGGTTAAATAAATAGCATGTGGCTACAAATCATAAAGGAAGAAGAGAAGAAGAGAAAATTAATGAGGTTAAGAACCTGAATAAATGAGGTGAGTGTTCCAAACATCCTTAATCTAAAAGCTTTATAAAGATAATCTAAATGGAAACACACTTGTAAATTGAGATTTACAATCAAATTTATTTAATTGATAAATAAGTTAAATTGAAGGATTGATTTAAAGTATGACATAAAAATATGAAATATGAATATGATGGTAGCTAGAATTTGTGCTTATGTTATGTGAAGTGATTTTCTTTGAATTTTTAGACTAATCTAGAGAAGTTTAATGAACATGAGATTTTAATTAAGATTTATCTATATGTTAATAGTTGGTGTATGAAATTTCATAATTTTTTAATATGATTTGGTTATAAGGAAAAATAGAAGATAATAAATTGTTAGAGTTGTCCCAATAGTTCGAAATCTATAGAAGTTGAGAAATCTATTTAAAACCTACAGTAAATAAATGCAGATAAATCTAAACTTTTTAACAAAATCTCATATATATGTCTAGGACATATGGTTAAACTTTCATAAATTTTAATAAAGGTTTAGTTATGAAAATAAAATCAAGAAGAGATACTACCATAGTAGTGACTATAAGACCAGAATCTATAGGGTTGAATAGATATAATTTAAAAACATAGTAAATGAACTTATAAAACTCTAACATTTTAGATATAAGTTTCTATATATGTCTATGTTATGCTATTAAAATTTCATAAACTGTGATAAAGGTTTGGCACCTGCACAAAATGAGTAAATAGGTGTTGTTAGATAAAGTGTTATAGAAACAAAATATGTAGGTTTGAAAAACCTAATTTTTAAATATATTATGAAATTATATATATAATTCTATATATATGTCTAACTTTCATAATTTAAATCTCATAAATTTTGGAGAAGATTTAATAATGAAAGAACAATAGAAAAGTGAGACTGCCAGATAAAAATTAGAATCTGGCTTTATTTAAAGTTTAGAAAATAAATTAATATTTAAATAGTAAATGTATGGAAGAAATTGTGAAAAGTTACATGTGGATCTATGAATGGATTAAGAATAAATCTAGAGTTTTGATGAATTTTTAATCAAGGTTTCATAAATAAAATAAATAAAAGTATTGCTTAAGAATTATGGAAGTGAATTGGAAATTTTGTTAAAGTAATTAAAATTTTGGTTAAATTGCAACTTATTGGTTTATTATAAGTAATTGAAGGTTAAAATCATATTATTTAATATAAGTATCTATCAATATTGATTATTATAAATATTTAATAATTTATAATTTTTATCAATATGAATTTTCATAAATGATTCGTTATGATATATACTAAGGTTCAACTTTATTATCGATTTTTACAATAGTAATTATGAAAATGGTCATAATTAAGTTAGTACTCTTAAAGTGTGATTTTGAGAATAATTGATTATTTTCTATATAAAATATATGTAAATTCTTAAACTGAGTCATTACTATTGAAAAGGAATTCCAAGATGAGATTTAAAGATATTTGTAATTATAAAATCATGGGGTAGATATACATTTTTGGAAGATATATATATATATATATGTTTATGTAATTAAAGTTTTAAGTTAAAATTCGAAAAGAGTTTTATTCATATGAGAATTTGTTATAAGGTATATATTGGGGTTGAAGAAGATAGCTAAGAATAAAGATTTATGTAACACCCTTACACCCTATATACATACAATACATATACCATGTATATGTAAAATACATATACATAATATCAAAGTGTCATATGTCCAGTCATTTCAAAATTTCCATTAATATAAGAAGAGTATTTTAATTCTTTAAGTATATTTCAGTAGTTAAATTAATAAATACACTAGTAATAAAAGGCAATGGCTCGCCGGATCTTGGAGGTATGCAAGACTTTATTTCGTGCTGTGATGATTCTGGATTATTTGATATTCCTTTTACTGGTAATTGCTTTACCTGGACTGGTGTTAGAAGTAATGGCCGTGTGTGGAAGCGACTGGATCAGTTTATGGCAAATGTAAAGTTCTCTGATGGTTTTGAAGGTGTTAGTTGTATGCATCTTGGCAAAACTACTTCCGATCATGCTCCTCTTCTTTTAAAATGCAATTTAGCTTCTATTTCAGCTCCTAGGCCTTTTAAGTTTCAGCACATGTGGCTTTCGCATGACTCTTTTCTTCCTTTGGTCAAAGAATATTGGACCTCTTCTTTCTCGGGGGGAGGTATGGCAAGTCTTTTTCGTAAACTAAAAGGTCTTCGACTGGTTATAGCTGAGTGGAATCGCAACACCTTTGGGAATATATTTTCTACTGTATCTTTGGCTGAATCCGAAGCTGACTTGGCAGAGCAGGCTTTTCTGGCTGATCCTTCTTCAAGTAATAGAATTGAGTGGCAGGCTAAGCAGGCAGATCTTATCCGTAAACTTCAATTAGAAGAAGCTTTTTGGAAACAGAAAGCTCATATCAGATGGCTTACTGATGGAGAAACCAATTCCCGATTTTTTCATAACTCAGTGAAAATGGTGAGAGTCCGGCAACGCATCTCAGTCATTATTAATTCCTCTAGGCAGCAGTTGTTCGATCAAAATGATATTGGTAATGAAGCAGTCTCATTTTTCAAAGAATTATTTTCCTCTGACTCCATTCATCATGAATCGGCCTTGTTGGATTTACTTGCTCCTATTATATCTGATGAGGAGAACTCTACTTTATTAGCTATTCCGTCTGATGGTGAAATTAAATCTGCTGTATGGCAACTTGACCCCTCTAGTGCTCCAGGTCCTGATGGATTTGACGGTACCTTCTTCAGAGCATGCTGGGATTTTTTAAGCTGGGATGTGTGTAGTGCTATTAAGGAATTTTTCTTGGGGATTCCGATCCCGAGAGCTTTTGGTAGTGCCAGCATCATTCTCATTCCCAAAGTGCAAAATCCGGATCGATTTGCTCAATTTCGTCCTATTTGTCTTGCTACATTTATTAGCAAAGTGTGTACAAGACTTCTTGCTAATAGGATATCTCCTCTCATGCATAAATTAATTTTCAGTGAACAGGCTGGTTTTATAAAAAATCATTCTATTCATCAGCAGATTCTTTTAGCCAATGAGATGATTCATGATCTTGATAAGAAGACTCGAGGTCATAATTTAGCTATTAAATTGGACATGGCAAAGGCCTTTGATCGAGTTGACTGGGGTTTCTTGAAGGCAGTCTTACTCCATTTTGGTTTCTCATCGAGATTTGTGGAGATTATTATGGGTAATCTTTCAGCCACTCACCTATCTGTTATTGTTAATGGTGTGAATTACGGATTTTTCAAGCCTCAGCGGGGAATCAAGCAAGGTGATCCCTTATCGCCCCTTCTTTTTATATTGGCTACTGAATGCTTCTCAAGAGGTCTTAATTCTCTTATTTTTCAAGGCAAGATTATTCCTTATAAGACTCGTCGTTATTGCCCTATGGTATCTCATCTCGCTTTTGCGGATGATTTATTATTATTTGTCAATGGCGAAATTCGTACTCTTAGGAATCTCAAGAGATTTTTGAAATTATATCAGTTTGCTTCTGGACAGTTTATTAATTTTGATAAAAGCTCGTTCTTCTGCTCGAAAAGGTGCCCAACTTCCAAGATTCGTAAGTATGAGGAGTTTCTTGGGATTCTGCGTAAACATTTGCCTTTTACCTATCTTGGAGCTCCAATCTTTCAGGGCATTAACAGAGCCCCATACTGTCAGGATATTCTGGCTAAAGTTGATCATAAACTTCAAGGTTGGTCTAAAAAACTCCTCTCACCTGGAGGTCGTTTACTTTTGATAAAGCATGTTCTCACTTCAATTCCAATTCATCTATTGGGAGCCATATCTTTTCCGAAATCCATCATATCTGCCTTGGAAAAAAAATTCGCAGATTTCTTTTGGAGCACGAACTCAGCTACTAAAAAGCATCATTGGGTTCGATATGATCAATTATGTCTACCTATTTCTGAAAATGGTTTGGGACTAAGATCTTTTCATTTCCTCCAGCGAGCATATTCTGTGAAGCTGCTTTGGTCTTATTTGGTTAATGACTCCTCTTGGTCTCGTTACATGCATGCCAAATATCACAGAGATGGGAGCTGGTCTTATGTTCAAGCTGATTCGTCTTCTTGGAAGCGAATCTGTCAGGCATTCCATGAGTATTCAGATCACTTTATGCTTGAAGTGACACCAGTTGCGTGGAAACATCATATCTCAGGTATGTTCAGCTTGGCTTCGGCCTATAATGTTGTACGCCCTCATAAACAACTATCCTTCTCAAGCAGTATGCAGTGGGACTATGCAATTCCTTTAAAGTATTCAATCCTTGGATGGCATATTATTAATGGAACCTTGCCTTTACCTTGCTGACTTCAGAAAATTGGAATTCACATTGCCTCGGTTTGTCCTTTTTGTATGGATGGGGCAGCCTCCTTTGATCATACATTTTATCTATGTCCATGTATTCATAAGATTTGGTTGTACTTTGGTGCACACTTGATTCCAGACATTCATCCAAAACGCTCTCTCCAGCTCAAGCTTATGAAGTGGTGGCTGTCATTCTCAGCTAAATCTACTAAAGGGAGGCTGGTGAGATTTGTTTTGCTCTGTATTCTCTACTCAATATGGGTTGCCCACTGTCAAGTTACATGGGGCAATGAAGCCTTCTATTTCCCTCAACTTTATAATTATATCTGCTCTGCCATTCTTAGTTGGGGCATTGGTAACTCTAAGGAAAAGTTTGCTAAACCTATGCCTGAATTCGAGAGCTTTCTTCCAGTAGGATTTGGCAAAGGTTGTCTAAGACCAAGGCTGGTTCATTGGTTAAAGCCGCCTCCCAACTTTATTAAGTTGAACATAGATGCTTCATTCACTGCAAATATGTCTTCGGGAGGAGCAGTTCTCCGATCACACACCGGTCATTTTCTTCACGGTATGTCTTTTGTATTCCAAGCTCCTGATGCTCTTAATGCGGAAGCCCTTGCTCTTCAAACAGCTATTCGATGGTGCATGAATGCTGGGTTTACAAATCTCCAAGTGGAAACCGATTCTAAAGCACTAGTGGATATCCTCTCTTCCTCCCAACCTGTTCATCCTGCTTCGCTTCTTTGGAAAACAAAAGAAATCTTCATAGCCTCTTCATTCTCACTTCAACACATCTACCGAGAAGGAAATCAGTCTGCCCACTATTTTTCCCTATATGCTCGATTGCACAATGCTAACTGTTTGTTTCATTCATTTATTTATTTGCCAAGATTTTTAAGAAGCATTTTGCTATCTGATTGTATGGGCCCATATATACGCTATCAATAATTTGATTATTTTAATAAAACAGCGTGTTGTTTGTTTTAACTACCATGCATCCAGTCCCATCACTGGTGCTGGTTTTTAAATTAAACAATTACATTTTCTTCTGTTAAAAAAATACACTAGTAATAAAATTCCCAACATACATATTTTAAAGAAAAATCTTTGAAAAAATTTGTCAGAGTTTTATCTGATTTTTAGACATTTCCAAAATCAGCATACACAACTTGCGTGAAAATTCGTACTTCCAAAAATTCACATTTGTTCACACCAAAAACATCTCCAATTATCTCAAGCAATTCACCTAAAACACATTATTTTATAAATGTATATACTTAATAAACATGATTATTATTTACAAACCTTTTAAAATGTACTTATACAAACTTTACATAAAAGCATACAATACATACAAAAATCCAAAATGCTCTTTAATAGAAATTATACATATATGCAAATAACACAGTTAATCTTGTGGCACTCTAAATCACCAATTGTCTACTACAGTCTGGATTCCTTTGATTAGCGACTATCTTACCTGCATAATTCATATAATAGTGTTAAGCTTTATAGCTTAGTGGTACATATTTATTTAATAAACATTATACACACACACATTATTATTTCTCATTTTATTCTTCATGTATATATATATATATATCTCTTTATTTTTCAATCTCAATTATTAATTCTAGTACACAATATTGATTTTCGTGACCCAATTCTGCTTAGGCCATCTCAGTTTCTAGAATTAGCTCTGCTCAGGTCTATTAACATATGTATTTTTAGTCACATATCATAAATCATCTTACAATCAAATCAGCACATTCCATTATCCACAACACAATACACATATACACATAAACATATCACACATATACACATTGGGTCCAAATAACCTTATACAGTATTCTGGTTCCAGAGATATTATTATGGTCTATCGTGATACTGGGGATTTAATTGTCACATCCGTCCCCTGTTGACACCTCTGTGTCTGGTCCCAAAGGCATGTAATAGTGACACCCAATGTCTAGCTCAAAGGTAAATAGTAGTGATGTCCAGCATCTAGTCCGAAGGTAAATCATATCAATAGCACCAAAAATAACTCTCTGGAATAAGATACTATATAAGGCAACCACATATTTCATATTATTAATAATTTTCATAATTCCAATATTTTCCAACACATTTCATCATCTTTTTAGCCATATTCATAATGTGACTAGTAAATCACATATCTTGTGCATTTATCACATTTCTCATATCTCTTGTGATCATGTCAAACTTTAATCACCAGCATATACCTCCTTAATCATCATATTACATATTAACTTGTTATTTCTATTTTCATATTTCTCATATCATTTCCTCATGTTCACATATCATTCATTTATTATCCTTCTTCATCATCTTCATGTCATAACACATAAATACATTTCATTTCATATCACCATTTTATATTCACATTACTTATTCTTGAGTCACATTCACAATGTGACTTACTTCATATATTTTATCCATTATATTATATTTTCCTATAATTATTTAGAATTCTCATGTTTCCATTATATTATAGAATTCATCATTTTATTACTATCAACAAATTAGCTCAAAATAATGTCACTTTAAATAATATTGTTTATTATCTAAAGTGAGTTAAATATATTCTTTTTCTCACCACTTTATCCATATCATACTTTATACTACATAATATTGATATACCTATTGTATATTATACGCCAACAACAATTTACATTGGATAATTGTGCTATGTGACACACCTCATACAATTATGCAACATTGGATGAGTTATGTGAATGTCCATATTTCAAAGTAACTATATATGTATCATGCCAAATCACATTTTATGAAAACACAAGATATTAAAATATTTACTAACCTCTAATTTACCAAATTCCAAGCTAATTTCTCCTTCCAACACCAACTTTCACTTTTGTCCTTCACCACTTTAATTTCAGAGCTTCACCTCACTTGATCCTAAATCAAATTATAGATTAAAATAAATCATTAATAACACATTCCAAGCCATTTAAATCAATCAAACACCAATTATTCTCATTCTTTCCAATTCTACTAAAACCCTATTTCAACACTACTACTTCTTTCAAACTACCATTCAACCTATCCATTTCCATCATTCAACCATAAATTCATTATATTTACATCAAAATAACATTAAAATAATTCATTTTAACAATTATAAACATCATCATCAAAAACCCTTTTTTCACATAACTTACCCATAAACCCTAGTTATCATGCTACTTCTTCCAAACTACTACTAAACCTATTCATTTTAATCATCTAACTATAAATCTTTACTTTCATACCAAAATAACATCATTTAAAACCATTTTATGAATTAAAATATCTTCCATCAAAAATTGAATATTTACATAATTTTTACAAAACCTTAACTTTCATCAATTGGGTATCTTTGATTCATTCACTACATAGTTAAATAATAAAATAAGTTGAAATATATTATTAGAATCATATTTCTATTCATTTTATTCAATTAAACTTCACTTATACCATTTCTATCCAAATTTCACCAAAACTCTAATTTCACTTACTACTTCCTCCAAAATACAACAAAACCCATTCATTTATACCATCCAACCTTAAAATCATGTTATCTACATCAAAATAACCTCATAACAACCCATTTTAACGGTATAACATCCTTCAAAACACCAAAAATCACATAATCAAGAATTCAAAGCAAAGCTTCTTAAATTGAGAAAAACCATTACTTTTTTATGGAAAATCCTCAAAACCACTCTAATTCCTTGGAGAAACTTATGAAATTAATGTAATTGAAGGAGACAAAAATTTTCTCCTCTCAAATATGGTGGATGACCCATGAAGAAGAAGAAAGAAGATAGAAATTGTTTTTGACTTTTCATCCTTTCTTACTAACCACGCATATATATATAATTAATCAATTAATAATTAAAATATTTAATCTTCCATCATAACTTAATTTTATTTATTTATTTATTATTATTATTATTATTATTATTATTATTATTATTATTATTTTCCCTTTAGTTTTCATCCCTATCCTTTTATTTAGTGATTAAATAATTAAATATCAATCCACCAATCATCTATTTTCTTTCTTTGACTTTCTTTCTTCTCTCGTCGTCATCGTCATCATCATCATCATCATTATTATTATTATTATCTACTTGTCCAACACGACTTTATTCTTTGCATATATGTGTGGTATATTTTATATATATGTATATGTTATATATATTTAATGTATATTTTTACTTATATAAAAATGTAATGTATATCCCATGTATACATCAAGTATACATTATGTGTATATCATATATATATATATATATAGATTAAGTATAAAATATATATCCAACATATATAATAAGTATATGATGTGTATATAATATGTATACACTAGGTATACATTAGGTATATACAACACATATACCTCCTCAATACTTTAATTAACGTCCAAATACATATTTAATCTATCCAAAACCATGGATATTATAGTTTAAATAAAATAAATGATTTAAGAATGGAAACTAATATGTATTTATATATATGATTGCTTAGGTTTATATTCTTAAAAGGAATACATAAGATATAATGGTTTGTATAAATTGAGAGTGATATTTACTGATGATAGAGTAATACCTTAAGATACTAGTAAAATATACCCTTATAAAGGGAGTTATAATTGCTTAGTAATATGTTTATACAAGATTAAGTAATGTTGCAATGCTAGTTAATTAATTAAGATTAATTAGCTAATGGAAAGGAAATGTTAGTATAGTATATTTGAATAACCAAGAAGTAAAGAAATTAATCGTGTTAAAAGAGATTATTAGTAAGTAATACTATAATATTAGCTACCATTAGTTAAGCTAAATAATAAACTGAGAATAAAGAATCAAGAGATTACTATTACCTATGTTACTATGATAAGAAATCCTACAAATATAACATGATATAAAGATCTGGATGACAAAACTAGAACACTAAATATATATTCCATGATGGAATAATATCTTAAAAATAAGATAATTTAGGAATTAGGAAATATATTAAGTTAGGGATAAAAGGAATAATTTCTTATTGATTAGAGAGCCTTATTCTAAGGGATAAAATATCAAAATAATTGCATTTTCTGCATTATGTTTTTGAGTAAATAAGAAATTTTATTCTGAGCAATAAAATATTAAAATTAAATAAACACATTCATGTGTTCTTACTACATTTACTGATTAAACTCTATTTTGTTGTGATAAGCCTTCCTTAAAATGTCTTCTCAGACAAATATGATGATTTAGCCTAATTTTATGATATTCATATTGGCAGAGCCCAACCCTAGTAGGGGTTAAACTACTAGACAATGTATACTAGTATACTAAAATGCACAAAAAGGAGAAGTTACTACCTTAAAAATTTAGCCTCTAGCTGTGATAAGTGTATATATAATTGATGATATTTTGCCTCCACTTCTTATTATAATTATTGTCAAATTGAGATTAATTTGTTTTTTCAAGTGCTTGATAGGGTTGATTTCAGGAATCTTTTATATTTTGATGCCTTATGGTCATTTAAGCTGGAATCACGAATGAAAAATAAGTAAAAGAGATATTTGGCACATTTTTCAAGTGACACGTCCATGTCCTTGGGCGTGTCAATGACCGTGTCGTTTGCCTATATTACAGAAGCTTCAACACACCTAAGGACATGGGTGTGTCCATGCACGTGTCATTTATCCTGAATTACTGTAGCTACAACACACCCAAGAGCATGGGCTTGTCACTGCCCATGTCATTAACATTGGAAACAACATCGTTGACATGCCCAGTGACATGGCCGTGTCACTAGGCATGTCAAGCAAAATTTTTGGGCAATAAAATTTAAGCTGAAGTGCAAATTAGGTATCTAAGTTTTATCACTTAGAGCCAACTTCCTTAGAAGAAAAAGATTCTTTGCAACTGTGACTGAAGGCGAAGATCCAATCTACACAAGATTTAAATCAAGAATCAAGGATTGAAGTGAAGAAACACAAATAATTCATCACGGACTGTTTGAATTCTTTTACTTATTTCTTTTGTTTTGGTTTTATGGTTATGGACACAAGCCTAAATTATTTCTATCTGGATGTTGATGAACCCTAGCTTTATGGTATGGATTGAATAGTTTTTATTTAATTATCTATTTTCAATTGATAATAGCATACTTATTGATTGGTTGTAATTTTCATATTATTGACTTAAGAAAGCTTGATATGAATAGAATTCTCATGAGGGTTGAAGGTTGATTGGAGTGCTAGAGATAGACCTACAAGATCCTTTGGTTTATAATTCCTTGTTCCTATTGCAAGATTTATTTAATTATGCTTGAGAAGAGATTCCTAGCATTTTACTTAGTATTAGGGATTAACTCACTCGAGAGAGGTTTCAGTCTAATTTAGAGGAATGCCAATTAAACTCTATTATTTTATTTAATTGAATTGATATTGATAAATATTTTTAATGCTAGAAGATTCAATATTAGGATAGTATTTCTATTACCAGGTCTTTTTGCACAATACTCAATTTTTCCTTAATTTAATTTATTAAGTAATTCATCTTTTATTTTAATCATCACAAAAATTATTTGATTGCTAAACAACAATTGTGATTTGCACTAGTAATTGATCTTATCCCCAATGAAATGATATCTTACTCACTACTTTATTACTTGTGTGACCCATGCACTTGCAGTAACATTGCAATAGCATAGATTCGCCATCAGACTGCCACTATTCCTAGTCTTTAAACTATTCTATTCACTGTCTTTAAACTGTTCTATTCATGGCCTTTGGGTTGTTTTGTACTGATGTTGTCATATGAACCCCTTTTCTAAAATATGAATTTTGTATTATGCTTTAATATGAATAATATTATTTTTGTTTTGTTCTGATTTATACTGAGTTTTGAATTAACTAAGGGTTAATCTTTTATTATCTGAATATCTATTCATAAATTACCTATGATACATTTGAACTATTGCATTTGCATTTTTGAATCTTAAATTAAACACATAAGAAAGGAATGATAATCATATTTGAAGTTGCCTTAAGATAGGTAAATACAAAAAGATCTATAAGTGACTATGAATATTAGGATCTGAAAGTTAAGTACATAATAAATTACTATATCAAAACCTAAAAGTTGCATAAAGAATTAATTACTGTAGTATTTAAATAGTAACTAAGAAATCAGCTAAGGAATAGCTTTAAGATAAGCTTGGATTTAGTTAGATAATAAAATTTAATGTTAATCCTAATAATTTATTTAAGTACGCAGAGGATATAAGTATTCTAATATAATATGATAATGAAAGAATTCTTAAAACATTTCTATGAAATTCTAAATGAATATCTATAATATCAATTCCAAAAGTATAAGAAACTACTTAAATTGTAATAAGCTATTAATCACTTAAAGAGGAAATGAAAGCAAACGTAACAAGCCTAAACACTAGTAATTGATCATGTCCCTAGTGGAACGATATCTTACTCACTACTTTATTACTTGTGTGGCACGTGCATGTTGCGCTCGACTAATTACTACTACAAGTGATACTCGCAAGTATATGAGATAGTTGTAGCAACGGTGATTGCCCTAAGGTCATCTCACAAGGAAGGAATTATTTGCAGTAGTTTGATTGACAAGTAAATTTAAAAAGCAAGAGTGTGATGTTTGAAGTAGTGGTGAAAAGTAATTAAAATTAAAAGTAGTTTGCGTAATGGTTGTACAAGATTAATATAATTCTCGGAATGGTGCCTAGGGTTATAGATCAATTCAATCAAAGCTTAATTCTCAAATTATCCATTAATATGACCTTGTATTTAAAATTTTTTTTTTAGTTTTACCAATTCATTAGTTTTCACATTCATGAATTAACAACAACCAATTGTTTTAAAATTGCAAATTAATAATACCCTAAAACTTATATTTCTAATTCATTCTTAGGGTAGTTGATTGCATAATTCCAATATCAAATTTCACCTCTTGGCCTTCATAGAGATCAATAGGTAGCTAATCTATCAACCTATCATTCAATCCAATGCAATCAACCAACAACAAGGTATATTAATGGAAATATCAAATCAAGACATTTAATCAAATCTACTATAAACCCTAGGCATGACTAATTTAGCTCAATATCATCAATTTAAAACAAATATTCATCTCAATATAAATCAAATCACAATTGCACATTGAAATAATAATGTTCTTAACAAACAATAACAATCTAGAAATGAATTAAAAGAGAGAATATAAAAACCCCTTTGAAGATACTAAGAGTTGAACTTCTAGTCTTCCTCCTAGCTCCACTTTGAATGTGATGTAGAACTAACAAGCCATCTTCAATCAATGGCTCTCCTCTTGAAAGATGGAATGGTCACTCTCTTAAGCACCCAACTCCTCAATCGAGCTTTCTTCAAACCCTAACCTTCACAAGAGCTTGCTCACCCAATTTTATCCCAAAAAATGTTAAGAATCTTGTTTATGGAAGATGAAGATGAAGGTGATGTTCATGGTCTCTCTCAAGACCAAGAATAAGAAGATGAACCAAGAAGAAGTCCCTTCCTTCTAGCTCCAATGTGTATATGTATATCTTCTCTTTCCATTCTTTTTAATTTCTTAGGACACAAAGCATGCTTTTCAACTCACACACTCCACTTTGTCTCCCACTTTCTCATTATTTAAGTCTTCATCCCATGAATTAGGCAACCTTTTTCTTCTTTTAATATTTCTTTTTAAAACATGGCACTTGTTGTCTCCCACTTTATCCCCCATTTCATGTAAATAATTGAAAGAATTCTCACAAGACACGGCTAAGTCATCAGTGACTTGGCCGTGTCACTCAATTTTCTTATGGACACGGCCAAGCCATGTGACCATGTCCATGGCTGCCTCAATACCATCTTTAATTTCCAAGTGGGACACGGCCAAGGCCTTGGCCGTGTCTCTTGAGTATGTTCTCCACTGCATTTCTAGCTTTGCTTTACTCTTCATATGGGACATGGCCAAGGCTTTGGCCATGACATATGACATGACCAATGGCTTGGCCGTGTCTCTTGGTATGTTCACCTCTACCTTTGCTTCTTCCTATTTTGTTCTTTGGATTCATTTGGTGAGACATGGCCAAGGCCTTGGCTGTGTCATGTGACACAACCAGTGGCTTGGCCATGTCTCTTGAGTATGTCTGTCTCTGTCAAATTTTCCTACCTCTTTCCTTGGATGAGGGACACGGCTAGGCCATGAAGTGACTTGGCCGTGTCTCATATTTTTTCACCTTAATAATCCATCAAATTGAATTAAAGCTCCATCGTTTTGTTCTTCACCCTGAATCGAATACTTTAAACAAACTTTGAACACAAATTAAAAGAAAAATCAATCCAAATCTAATAAAATCACACTAAACATAAACACATAGATGATCCAAACAGTGCACTTGCAGTAATATTGCAATAGCACAAATTCGCCATCAAGTTTTTGGTGTCGCTGCCAGGGACAATGATTTTCAATATTAGTAATATAATTAAGATTGTTGATTTAGTTTTTATTTTATTTGTTTTTAACATTGGTTCTTGCTTGTTGACTATCATTTCATGTATTTTTTTCCAATTTATGACCTGAGCTAGCTCTTCCCATCTGCTTGAATTAGATCAAGAACTAGAGAAAATATTGAGGAGAAAGCAAAAGGAAGGAAGAGAAATAGTTTTGGTAGAAATAGAAAAAAAACCCAAAAGATTCAAGCTCTAAAGAAGAACTTAAAGCGATGGAAGGAGGTGAGCCAAGAACGATGCAGGAATTTGCTAAGTCCACTCTTAATGGGGCTGATTCTAACATACGGAGGCCGACAATTACTGTGAACAAATTTGACATAAAGGCAACTATAATTCAAATGGTACAGCAAACTTGCCAATTTGATGAATTCCCAGATGAAGATCCTAATGCACATCTTGAGAATTTTCTGGAGATATGTGTTACGTTCAAGATAAATAATGTCTCAGATAATGCAATTAGACTGAGATTTTTTCCATTCTCACTTAGAGATAGATCGAAGAAATGGCTAAAATCTTTTTCTCCAGGCACATTCACCATAAGGGATCAGTTGGCAAAGAAATTCTTAAAAGAATACTTCCTACCGTCCAAGACTTCCAAGTTGAGGAATGATATCTCATCTTTTCTTCAGCAAGATGGTGAGTGCCTTTATGATGCTTGGGAGAGGTTTAAAGGTGTATTGAGAAGGTGTCCTCATCATGGGCTTCCCCTATGACTTTAGATTCAAACTTTTATAATGGATTGAATTATGCAAGTAAACAATCCATTAATGCAGCAGCTGGGGGTACCATAAATAACAAGAAACCCGAACAAGAAAGGGATTTGATTGAAGATATGGCCCTTACAAATTATCAGTGGCAAAATTTGAGGGAACAAGGAAAAATGAGGGTTACTGGTTCACATCAATTAGATCCTTTGGTGGCTTTGACAGTACAATTAGAAGCAATGAATAAAAATATTGATTCTTTAGCCTCATCTTTAGAGAAATCAATGCAGGTGATGTCTTATGAATGGTGTGGGGTGGACATCAACGTCAAGATTGCCAAAGTGGCAATATGTTTAATAAGCAGGAGCAGGTGGATTTTGTTGGGAATATGCCAAGGCAATAACAGAATAACCCCTATAGCAACACATATAATCCGGGGTAAAGAAATCATCCTAATTTCTCCTGGAATAATAAGAAACATTCAAGACCTCCCCTTGGACTCTAGCAGCCTCAACATCAATAAGCTGCTCCTCCAAAAAAGAGCAATTTGGAAGATAAGATGGAAAAGTTCATAGCAGCTTCAAAAAATAGATTTCAATCAACTGAAACTACCCTTAGAAATCAGCAAGCATCTATTCACAAGTTAAAAAATCAGGTGGGGAAAATTGCCAAGTTACTTAGTGAAAGACCACAAGGGAGTTTACCTAGCAATACTGAAGGAGCAGCTAAAGGCGATCACTCTGAGGAGTGGAAGAGAAATTAAGGGTGGTGTGGTTGAGAAAAGAGAAGAAGTGGTTAAGGAAGAGGCTGAGACATAAGAAAAAGAAAAAGAAGATGATCCTACTGTCACTTTGGGAGAGAAGGTTGTAGTAGAAAATAAGAAAAGGAATCAACCACAAGAACCAAGTTCAATAGTGAAGGAATACCGACCTCGAGTGTCATACCCAAAATGGATGCTCAGTTCGATAAGTTTCTTAAACTCTTTAAACAATTGCAGATTAATATTCCATTTACTAAAGCTTTATTGCAAATGCCCAAATATGCTAAATTTTTGAAAGATCTCCTTTCTAACAAAAGGAAACTTGAGGAAGTATCTTTGGTGCAATTGTCAGAAAAGGGTTCAACAATTTTACAAAAGAGGTTACCTTAGAAATTAAAAGATCATGGTAGTTTTACTATTCCATGTTTGATAGGTAATCTTGAAGTTAAAAGTGCATTGGCTAATTTGGGAGGCTAGCATAAGTGTTATGTCCTACAAGTTGTTGTCATTGATATAGATGAGGATGTGGATGTTTCTCTTATCCTTGGTAGGCCATTTTTAAATTCAACTCATGCCCTTATCGATGTCCATAATGGCACATTGACTTGGAGAGTGGGAAGTGAGAAAGTTATTTTTAATATACATTATGCTATGAAGCATCCACTTGCACTCAATGAGGCGGATTCATACAATGATATTATTGAGCATGAAACAATAAATTTTATTACTAACATTGTTTCCAAGGATCCCTTTGAGTTGTAATGCAGGATAATGTTGAGGATCAAGACACAGTGGAGCAGCTTGCTTATCTTGAAACAAGCAAATCATTCAAGTGTCGGGCAAATGAAACCATTAAGATGCCAAAAGAATAAAAGCCGCAACCATCTATGATTGATCCATCCAATTTGGAACTCAAAACCCTTCCAGATCATCTTAAGTACAGATTCCTGGCAGAGGAAAATAAATTGCCCGTCATTCTGAGTTCCCACCTATCTTCTGAGCAGAAGGTAAAGCTTATCGAGTTGTTACAAAAGCATAAGAAAGTTATAGCTTGGAAGATAGCAGACATCAAGGGTATCAGTCCATCCTATTGCACTCACAAGATACTAATGAAGGATGAATTCAAGCCAGTGGTGCAACCACAGTGAAGACTAAACCCAAAGATGAAAGATGTAGTGAAAGCTAAAGTGATCAAACTACTTGATGTGAGAATTATATATCCAATTTTGGATAGCTCTTGGGTGAGCCCGGTTCAAGTAATACCAAAGAAAGGAGGGATGACGATGGTTCCCAACGAAAATAATGAGCTAATTTCAACAAGACCAGTTACCAGTTGGAGGGTTTGCATAGACTACCGGAACTTGAATGATGCAACTAGGAAGGGTCATTTTCCTTTACCCTTCATTGATTAGATGTTGGTGAGGTTATCCTGGCATGAATATTAATACTTTTTGGATGGTCTTTGTTTTGATCATTTGTGTATTTATTTTTAGTGTAATTTTATCAGCTTTTGATTGATGTTTATTTAAATTTGTGCTTAAGTTTGCTTGAAGTGTTTAATCTAGGTTGAATTGCAAAATAATGGAGCTTTAACTCAAATTTGATGGAGCAAAATGGTGAAAAAGCATGGGACATGGCCAAGACACTTCATGACTTGGCCGTGTCCATCATAAAAGGCAGGAAGGACAAGGCACAAGCAGGACATGACCAGGACAAATTAGCTTGGTCGTGTCCCTAAGAGAAATTGGGCAGTGGTTGACACATTCAAGAGACACGACCAAGCCACTGGCCGTGTCTCACTTGAAGAACAAAGCAAAGAGAAGATCAATAAGAGAGGCTACATTTAAGAGATACAGCCAAGTCACTGGCCGTGTCACATGACACGGCCAAGGCCTTGGTCGTGTCTCGCCAATTGAACAAAATAAGAAAAAAGGAAGAAAATGGCAGAGGTGAACACAAGCAGAAGATACGGCCAATCCATTGGCCGTGTCACATGACACAGTCAGTGACTTGGCCGTGTCACACATGGAAAAGCGAAAGAAATTTTGGGTAACTATGGATACAGCCTCAAGGCTTGCCGTGTCCCAAGAAGAATGAGTGACACGACCAAGTCACTTAGGGCTTGGCTATGTCTCATGTGATAGATTTGAATTATTTTACACGAGATGGGAGACAAAGTGGGAGACAACAAATGCTATCTTTTAAAAAGAAATATTAAAAGAAGAAAAAGGTTGCGTAATACATGGGATGAAGATTTAAATAATGAAGAAAGTGGGAGATAAAGTGGAGTGTGTGAGTTGTCAAGATATGATTGGTGTCTTGAGAAATTAAAAAGAATGAAAAGTGGAGATATATACACATTGGGGTTTTTTAGTTCATCCTCCTGTTTTTAGTCTTGAGAGAGACCATGAACATCACCTTCATCTTCATCTTCTATTTCTTCCATAGACAAGATTCTTAACATTTTTGGATAAAATTGAGTTGTGAATGTTAGGGTTTGAAGAAAGCTTGATTGAGGAGTTGGAGGCTTAAGAGAATTCCATCTTTCAAGAGGAGACCCATTCATTGAAGAAGGCTTGTTAGTTCTTCATCATATTCAAGGTGGAGCTAGGAGGAAGACTAGAAGTTCAACTCTTAGCCAAAGGGGTTTTTATATTCTCTCTTTTAATTCATTTCTAGATTGTTATTGTTTGTTAAGAACATTAATATTTCAATGGACAATTGTGATTTGATTTATATTTAGATGAATATTTATTTTAAATTGATGATGATGAGCTAAATTACTCATGCCTAGGGTTTGTAATAGATTTGATTGAATGACTTGATTTGATATTTCCATTAATATACCTTATTATTAGTTGATTGCATTGGATTGAATGTTAGGTTGATAGATTAGCTGCCTATTGATCTCTAGATATTAAATGAAGGACTAAGAGATGAAATTTAATATTGAAATTATGCATTCAACTACCCTGAGAATGAATTAGAACTATAAGTTCTAGGGTTTTATTAATTTGCAATTTCAAAACAATTGGTTGTTATTAATTCATGAATGTGAAAACTAATGCATTGGTAATTACTAATTAAACTCAAGGGAAAAATTAAAATACAAGGGTATATTAATGGATAATTTGAGAATTAAGCTTTGATTAAATTGATCTACAACCCTAGGCACCATTCCTAGAATTGAATTAATCTTGTACAACCATTACACACATTACTTTTAAATTTAAATTGCTTTTCACCATTCCAAAATATCACACTCTTGCTTTTCAATTTATTTGTTAATCAAACTATTGCAAAACAATTCCTTCCTTGTGAGACGACCTTGGGGTGATCACCCTTGCTACAATAACCTCGTATACTTGCGAGTATCGCTTGTAGTAGTTTTAGTTGAGCACAACAAGTTTTTTGCACCGCTGCCAGGGAGGGCAATTGTTGTTAGTAGTTTTATTTTTTTTTATTTAAATTGTTTAAAGTGTTTTTTTTTGAATTACTAAATGTTTATTGTAAGGATGCAGTTTTCAAGGCACGAGGGAGTTTATGATGTGAAATGGCATGACATTTAGCAGAATTAACAAGTCAACTTAAGGTGCTAAATGTTAGAGGAAGAGCATCTATGCCTAGTCAAGAAGTATGTCCAGCATGTGGCATTGCAGGACATAGTGTAAACATGTGTTCATTTGATTTTGAAAAATACCAAAAGAGGCAAGAGGAAGAATATGCCTTTGAAAGTTTCCAGCCAAGGGGTAGAAATGACCCATATTTTGATCCTTATAATCCAAGTTGGAGAAACTACCCAAATTTTTCTTAGGAAAACAAGCCGCAAATTCCACCTCAATAATTTTTTCAACCTTATCAATGAAGTTCTTACTTTCAAGGATAATTTTCAAATCAAAATCAACTTAAGAAACCCGCATTGGAAGATAATTTGAATGCCTTTATTTAAATTAGCACACAAAATCAAGATCAATTCAAGAAACCCGTATTGGAAGATAATTTGAATGCTTTCATTCAAATTAGCACACAAAATCAAGAAGGGAGCAATAAGAGGTTTGATTCTTTGGAGGTATCATTGAAGAAGATGGAAACTCAAGTTGGGCAACTAGAAAATCAACTCCAAGCACACCAAAAAGTGGAATCTCCTGGCCAATTAGAGCAAACCAATGCAATCACAATTTTGAGGAGTGAAAAAGTAATACATAACAAAGTCTGTGATTCCTTTGATGCAGGTACTAATCAAGAAGAAAATGGCAAGGAGATACAACCCAACATAGAGGAACCAAGTCAATCAAAGGAGGAGGAGAATTTGAAATCATCAACCTCGCCAATTCCATTCCCAAGTAGATTGAAGGATGAGAAGCAAGGTAAACAACTTTCTGAAATCTATGACATGCCCTCTAAAGAAGATAATGAAGATAAGCTTGAGATGGCCATGGCCTTAGAGTAGAGTTTGAAATTTCCAATTCAGAAATTGAGGAGTGCAAGTTAATCTTAAATGTTGAGGTTGTTAAGAGGGGACTTCAGATTGCTAAAGAGGATGAGAAAGAGATTCAATAAAACTTGGTTGAACTTAAAAAGACCCCAAAAATTTTGAAATATGTTTTGGTTGGGGGAGAACGGTATGCAACCAATGATCATCTCTTCCACTCTCAGTGGTGAGGAAGAGCAAAAAATGAATATAACTATGTTGCAAACTGAAAAAGATTTTTACCAAATTCCTATACAATTAGAGGATCACCCCAAGACAACCTTCACAGGTTCCCGTTGGACATTTTCTCTTCAAATGATGCTATTTAGGCTTTGCAATACACTAGATACCTTTCGGAGTTGCATGCTATTAATCTTTTCAAACATGGGTGACAAATTCACTAAGGTTGGAAGGAGCACTTCATATTGCATATGGGAACAATGGAAATTAGGTGTCATCTGAACTCATCTCTTTTAATTTATACATCCTTACATTGGAGACAATGTGAATCTTTAAGTGTTGGGTGCAATTTTTACTTTTAACTTATCTTTGTTTAATAGTTAATGTTTTTCTTTGAATAAATGAATTTTGAAAAGTTTAATTGTTATAAGATTGTTGATTGATGGCCTTTGAATTTTTAAAGTATGAATTTGAGAATTGATTAAAATTTGTGCTTATTGACAATTTTGATGGTTATTCTTTGCATCACCTTTAAACTAGTGAGGAATTAAGCCTATTAAGTTGGATATCAACTTATTATTCTTTATTGTGTGTAAACATCTTTGATTGATGAATTGCTAGAAATTGCTTTGACATGCATTTTGAGACTACATAAAAATTTTAATTAGGTATCAATATGATAAGGTAATTAGGTGAACCCATTTTGGCTTAAAAAGATCAACCTTATATCTGACCTTAGAATTTTGAGCTTATTTCATTTTTTCCTTATCTTTCTTTTTCACAACACCATTAGCTTGAACCTTGTTGTTTTAACTATTACCCTTTCATTAGGTCAAGAGCATTTATGATTGAGTGTTGTGTTAAATAAAGTATGGGGTTAAATTTAGTGGGTTTGTTTAAAATTGCAAAGTATTGTGTTCTTTAGCTGCAAATCCTATTTTGAACAAAAAAAAGAGAGAAAAATCAAAATAATAGAAGTTGTTATTCTTTTTCGTAGGGCTAGAATAAGTTTGGAAATGATCATTACAAAATTTAATAAGTGAGTTCCCTTGAAAAGCTCTTTAATGTCAAGTGGTAGGTGAGTGGAAGGTGTTTTGGGATTGTTGGGTTATACATATGATCGGTTACTTCATTATTGAAGTGCTCTTGAACTTAATGAATAAGCTCACATTTTCTAAATGTCATGCCTTTACCTTAGCCCCATTACAACCCAATGAAAGAGATTATGATTGATGCTTGATTGTGATTAGGTGGTGGAGATTTGATTGATAAGCAAGCCTATAGAGATAATCCTTCATTGAATGTTGAGAGCTTAAACACTACCTGATTAAACAATTAAGAGGTTTTGTGAGGGAGTGACAATTTTTTTGTATGCATGGAGTGGCCATTAAATTGCTTGAGTACTGATGTTCTTGATTTGATAATGATTGTGGATTTAATAAAGTGGGAATCTTGATACATCCTTATAACTCTTGAACTTGACTAAATTTATCTTATTTAGTTTGTTTTAATTTTAACTTTGCTTGGGGACAAGCAAAGAATTAAGTGTGGGTTATTTATTTTGATCATTTGTGTATTTGTTTTTAGTGTAATTTATTGGATTTTGATTGATGTTTCTTTAAATTTGTGATTAAGTTTGTTTTAAGTGTTTAATCTAGGTTGAAGTGCAAAATAATGGAGCTTTAACTCAAATTTGATGGAGCAAAATGGTGAAAAAGCATGGGACACAGCCAAGACACTTCATGACTTGGTCGTGTCCATCATAAAAGGAAGGAAGGACAAGGCACAAGTAGGACACGGCCAGGACAAATTGGCTTGGTCGTGTCCCTAAGATGAATTGGGCAGAGACTGACACATTCAAGAGACATGGCCAAGCCATTGGTTGTGTCTCACTTGAAGAAAAAAGCAAAGAGACGATCAAGTAGAGGGACTACATTTAAGAGACACAGCCAAGCCACTGGTTGTGTCACATGACACGATCAAGGTCTTGGTCATGCCTCACCAATTGAATAAAACAAGAAAAGAGGAAGAAAATGACAGAGGTAAACACAAGCAAAAGACACGACCAAGCCATTGGCCGTGTCACATGACACAGTCAGTGACTTGGCCGTGTCACACCTGGAAATAAGGAAGAAATTTTGGACATCCATGGACATGGCCTCAAGGCTTGGCTGTGTCCCAAGAAGAATGAGTGACACGGCCAAGTCACTTAAGGCTTGGTCGTGTCTCATGTGATAGCTTTGACTTATTTTACACGAGATGGGGGATAAAGTGGGAGACAACAAGTGCTATCTCTTAAAAAGAAATAATAAAAGAAGAAAAAGGTTGTCTAATTCATGGGATGAAGATTTAAATAATCAAGAAAGTAGGAGACAAAGTGGAGTGTGTGAGTTGTCAAGATATGCTTGGTGTCTTAAGTGTAACATCCTCTGACAATTCTTATATAAAAACTATCAGAGAATGTTATTCAATATACTGTCCACGCTCCAATCAATTTATAAAAAACTCTCTTCATAAATATATTTTTCAAATAATAATACAATATGTATATCACAACACTTATCAGTCCAACATTTGGACCAATTTCCAATATCTCCTATAGTCCAAATAGAAATTATAAATCAGATAAACTTCATAAGTTCATTAAAGCACATAAATAAACAATATCATTCTTTATGATACTCATTCACTAGAATCTCAAACTTCATTCTCTAAATACATATATCCTTTTATGTTTACAAATTTATACAATCTCTCAAATAGCCAAATTGAAGTATCTATATACATTTCTCACTTATGAATACAATATACACAAGATCTTCATCTGTTCTTATCTTGCTCTGATGTCCTGATACCTGCGTGTCAGAAAATAATTCTAACACCCTAAGCAAAGCTTAGTGGTGCTTGTATACACATATTTTATCACTTAATATTAAAGAAATATATTTATGAAAATATAGTAATAACACTTAGTTTTAAGAAGTATTTCAATATATGAACTAATTTCAGTAACAAATCAACATACCATGTTGATTACACAAAATAATAAGTATCCTTGTATAAAAGTTATCATATAATACAATACTTTCAGTATTGCAACTTGTCTCGTTAAGAATCATTTTATTCAAGACTTGCTTTCTCATTTGATAACATTGTTCACAATACACTTATTTTGTTTTCAATCAGTCTTCCTTTTCAAGTTCACATATAGTATCGTTTCATTCAATCTATACTTTGGTTCACATAATTTGAGTACTATACTTTAAAGCACCTTGTATCTCACCTCATTATATACACTTTCAATCATTTGATATACTTTGGAGCACTTTGTATCTCACATCATTATATACACATTCAATCATTTGAGTAATTCAATACATTGAGCATAACATTTCCATTACGTGCATTAGAACTTTCACTTGTCAGCATTAATATATATATTAACACTTACTTTTACACTGTAACACAATACTTCAATTTCAAGTAATTGACTTATTTTATTATTTTACATTTCTTTCATTAGTCACAATTATCTTGTTCACATATATTTTTATTAATTATGCCCATACATACTAAACTTAGATCATAGGTTTGGATAACATGTTAATGTAGCAACCTCACAAATTTATAATGGCAATTATACCCACTATCACTGATAACACTCGTTTTCATACGTTTAACATATTAACACAATAGTATGGACTATACACATATTAGTCTCATGTCATTGATTAACACTCACTTGTTTATATAAACAATATCATTTCACTTGTTTATATCATTTCACTTGATTATATCATTTCACTTGTTTATATCATGTCATTGGTATATTACTCTTAGTAATATTTAGTATGATATATATATTTGTCACTTATCTAAAGTTTCTCACTCTTTTTCATTCATTTAACACATACACTTGAATTCTCAATACAAAAGTATGAATTATTCACATATTAGTCTCATACTAGGCCCGTAGATCACAAAATACAAGTCAAAAACACTATTTAGGTTCCCACGATCGTGGCATCACAACCCCACGACTGTGGGTTAGCAATTGAATCTGTCCAATTTTCTTTAAAACCCCCACAGTCGTGGCCTTCAAGGGCCATGGTCGTGGAATTTAGAACTGCTCTGTTTTACCGAAATTTTTGAAGGCATAGTCACACTTTCAATCCCACGGTCGTGGCCCTCCTTTGCCACGACCGTGGCACCCATTTGCCACAACCGTGGCATTCATTTTGGGTCTGTTTCAGAGTAAACTCATGTATTCTGCACTTTTAACTTCATTAAACACATACATATTGAAGATCTAAGATAATAATGTATCGAATTCAATATTTTGACATAAAAAGAATTCATATCAAATACCTTCACTTAATTAAACTTTTAACCATTTCATATGGATAAAAACATGATCAAACCCTTCACTTCTCATAAATATATCATTATACAAAACTCAATCAGTCAATTAAATCATTTAAACTCATAAAAAATCATATTTTTGTAAAGTATAAATCAAAAGCACATACCTTGTTGATAATTACCACTTTTCCAACTTAATCTTAAGTTTTGATTCAAATCATGGAAAGAAGGAAGAAGAAAGGAGTGAAGATGGTGATGATAGCGTGGAGAGAAGAAGGAAATCAGAAATTTCCACACACTTACCCATATACACATATATATATAATATTTTTAATCTAGTGAGGGAATGCTCATAATAACTATAGTGCACCCTCATTCTTAACCATTGATTTTAAATCGAGTTTTAATCTCGTAAAATAGTAAAAATACTCTTTTCAGTAAAGGTTTAAGATATAAAATGTACTATTCTTTATGTATAGCATTTATCCACAATACTTTTGTCACTATACACTATCAATTTTTCATTATTAGTTAAAACGTTCCTGTTTAACATCTTGACCATTACATTAAGAAATTAAAAAGAATGGAAAGTGGAGATATATACACGTTGGGTTTTTTTAAGTTCATCCTCTTGTTCTTGGTCTTGAGAGAGACCATGAACATCACCTTCATCTTCATCTTCTATTTCTTCCACAGACATGATTCTTAACATTTTTAGGATAAAATTGGGTGAGCAAGCTCTTGTGAAGGTTAGGGTTTGGAGAAATCTTGATTGAGGAGTTGGAGGCTTGAGAGAGTTACCATTCCATCTTTTAAGAGGAGAGCCATTGATTGAAGAAGGCTTGTTAGTTCTTTATCATATTCAAGGTGGAGCTAGGAGGAAGACTAGAAGTTCAACTCTTAGCATCTTCAAAGGGGCTTTTATATTCTTTCTTTTAAATTCATTTCTAGATTGTTGTTGTTTGTTAAGAACATTAATATTTCAATGGACAATTGTGATTTGATTTATATTGAGATGAATATTTGTTTTAAATTGATGATGATGAGATAAATTACTCATGCCTAGGGTTTGTAGTAGATTTGATTGAATGACTTGATTTGATATTTCCATTAATATACCTTGGTATTAGTTGATTGCTTTGGATTAAATGTTAGGTTGATAGATTAGCTACCTATTGATCTCTAGATATTGAATGAAGGTCCGAGAGGTGAAATTTGATATTGAAATTATGCATTCAACTACCCTGAGAATGCATTAGAAATATAAGTTCTAGGGTTTTATTAATTTGCAATTTCAAAATAATTGGTTGTTATTAATTTATGAATGTGAAAACTAATGAATTGGTAATTTCTAATTAAACTCAAGGAATAAATTAAAATACAAGGTTATATTAATGGATAATTTGAGAATTAAACTTTGATTAAATTGATCTACAACCCTAGGCACCATTCCTAGAATTGAATTAATCTTGTACAGCCATTACACACATTACTTTTAAATTTAAATTGCTTTTCACCATTCCAACATATCACACTCTTGCTTTTCAATTTATTTGTTAATCAAACTATTGCAAAATAATTTCTTCCTTGTGAGACAACCTTGGGGCGATCATCGTTGCTACAATAATCTCGTGTACTTGCGAGTGTTGCTTGTATTAGTGTTAGTCGAGCGCAACAATCTTTTAGGCTACTTCTAAATTCATATTGCCCCGGAAGACCAAGAGAAAACTACATTCACCTGTCCATATGGGACATTCACATATCAAAGAATGCCATTTGGACTATGCAATGCACCTGCAACTTTTTAATGGTGTATAGTGGCAATCTTCGATGAGCTTATTGAGGATATTATGGTGTTGTTCATGGATGATTTCTTAGTTTATGGTAGCTCGTTCGAAGTATGTTTGGAAAACCTTGAGAGGGTCTTGATAAGGTGCGAGGAAACAAACTTGGTGCTTAATTAGGAAAAATGTCATTTCATGGTTCAAGAGGGAATCATGTTGGGACACAAGATTTCAAGCAAGGGTATTGAGGTGGATCAGGATAAGGTGGAAACCATTGAGAAACTACCACCACTCACATCAGTTAATGCCATTAGAAGTTTTTTAGGACATTTGCGCTTCTATCGGAGGTTCATACGAGATTTTTCTAAGATAGCTCGCCCACTAACAAGACTTCTTGAGAAGGTTGTTGATTTTTTGTTTGATGAGGAGTGTCTGAAAGCCTTCACAACTCTTGAGGAAAAATTAACCCATGCACCAATCATGGTGGCTCCCAATTGGAGTTTACCTTTTGAACTAATGTGTGATGCAAGTGATTTCGCAGTAGGGACAGTCTTGGGTCAATGCAAGGAGAAGTATTTTCAGCCCATCTATTATGCAAGCAAGACTCTAAAAGCTACTCAGGCCAATTACATGACTACAGAGAAAGAACTACTAGCTGTGATTTTTACTTTTGACAAGTTTAGATCATATCTGATCTTGTCAAAAGTGTTCATTTATACGGACCACTCAGCTTTGAGGTATTTATTTACAAAAACTAATGCAAAGTCTAGGCTAATTCGTTGGGTTTTGTTATTGCATGAACTTGATTTAAAGATTCAAGACAAAAAGGGAGTAGAAAATCTAGTAACGGATCACCTTTCTCGTTTGGAGAATCAAACCTTAGAGTGGTTTGAAGAAGGGGACATTGATGATCACTTCTCCGATGAGCAGTTGTATGCCATGATAAGTGAGGTAAGTAGTTTAACTTTTGAAATTCCATGGTTTGTAGATTTTGCTAATTACTTGGCTATTAGGGAGCTCCCTAAAGTTATGACTTATCAAGAAAGAAAGAAATTCTTTTCAAATTTAAAATATTACTTTTGGGAGGATCCTTTCTTATTTAAGCTATGTAAGGACCACATGATCCAGCGTTGCATGGCATGGCCCAAAATAATGAATATTCTTCGTCATTGCCATGCCGGACCAGCTGGTGATCATATGGGAGCCAATAGAACTGCTCAAAAGGTACTAGAATTAGGATTTTATTGGCCCACTTGGTTTAGGGATAGCTATGACTTTGTGAAATGTTGTGATCATTTCCAAAGAAATGGAAACATCTCATCTCATGATGAGATGCCCTAAAATGGAATTCCAGTGTGTGAAGTCTTTGATGTATGGGACATCGACTTTATGGGACCGTTTTCCAGTTCCTTTAGTAACAAATATATTCTTATAGCTATAGACTATGTCTCTAAATATCCTGAAGCCCAAGCCTTGGCAACAAATGATGTTAGGGTAGTGGTGAAGTTTTTGAAAAAGTTATTTTCTCAATTTGGCATGCCAAAAGCTATCATATGTGATAGGGGTACTCACTTTTGTAATGCACAGCTTGAGAAAGTTTTCAAAAGGCTAGGCGTTATACATAGGTTTTTTACTCCTTACCACCCCCAAACTAGTGGCCAAGTTGAGAACACAAATAGGGAGATAAAGAGAATTCTTGAAAAAACTATAGAGCGATCCCTAAAGGATTGGTCCTAGAAATTGGACAATGCTCTATGGGCCTTTAGGTACTATGGCATTTAGGCTAGTATATGGAAAGGCTTGTCATTTATCTATAGAAATTGAACATAATGCTTATTGGGCTATAAAACATATTAACCTTGATCTAGCTAGTGCAAGTGAAAGGAGGAAATTACAGATCAATGAGCTGGATGAATGGAGATTGGAAGCTTATGATAATGCAAGGATGTATAAGGAGAGGACTAAGAGATGACATGATGCTCGCATTAAGGAAAAAAAATAATTTCAAGCTGGAGATCAGGTATTATTGTACAATTCAAGGCTTCAACTTTTTCTAGGTAAGTTAAAATCAAGATGGTCTGGCCCTTTTACAGTCAAAGAAGTCTTTCCCTATGGGACGATAGAAATTACTCATCCAGAAAAAGGGGATTTTAAGGTGAATGGGCAAAGGCTCAAACTATATTTAGGGGGAGAATCGAAGGAGTTAAAGGAGGTTTTATGCCTCCAAGACTAGGTGAAATTACCCCTGAACATTTAACTAATATGACGTTAAAGAAGTGATGGGTGGGAGACAACCCACCATTTTATTTGTTTTTCATATTTGTTTCTTTAATTTTCATGTATTTTAGTTTGTTTCTTTGATTTTTATTTCTTCTATCATTGGTTGGTGGTGTGTTGTTTTAAGTTCACTTTAATATGTAGAGAAAATTTTTCTTTTGAGGGGGAACTTGAGCTTGCTTTTGGACACATCCATGTCACTAGGTCGTGTCATTTTTGATAAAATTCGAGGAGTCACAGTGGCAGTGACACGCCAAATGACATGCCCATGTGGATGAATATGTCATCTTGTTCCAATCACACTAGCAACACCACGCCCAACGACATGCCCATGTAACTAGACATGTCGTATTATCTCAAATGTAGTAGCATTGACATGCCCATTGACACGTGTGTGTCTGTGGGCGTGTCAACGATTTTTAAAAATGTGCCGACTCCCATTTAAATCGAATTTTCTCTCATTTCTCTCCCTTTTGATTGATTTTCTCTTAAAATTCTCTCAATCTCACACTCAAAATCACACACCCACTCATCCTAGAAGGTATTTTGTAGACCCTTAATTTTTTATCCAGTCTGGTCCAATATTTTTTATAGTCTAAAATAATTTTTGTGGTATTTTAATTAAATAATATTTATTTTAATATTTAATATTTTTAATTTTTAATAAAAATAAAAAAGGTAATATTAGTAAAGTAAAAAAATAATAAATAAATAAATAATCGGCGACGAAAATTTTTCGTCGCCGAAAGTGAATTGGCTTGGGCCAATTTGCCGCAGAAAATTCCTGAAGCGAATTGGCTGGCCCGCGCCCCAGCTCTCGCAATTTTCGTGCTAGCCCGCAACAATTTTTGCCAGCACAATTTTTTCCAGCGCAGTTTTTTTTGAAACCAAATTCTATTTAGTTTTGATTTCTTTTCCTAAATGGTTTTTATTTCCTTAGACAATTAGAATTAGGTTTTGATTTTTTCCTATAAATACCATATTAAAACATAAAAAAAAGGGGACGAAACTTAGATCTTTCAAAAAAAAAAAGAAATTTTGAACCAAACTTGAGACCCTTCAATTCTTTCGGCCAAAAGAAAACCCTAGCAAGCAAGGAGAAATCCAAGACACGGCAACCAAAGGAGGCAACAAGCAATCATATCCAGATTGCTTTGCTCAACCAAAACCAAATCTGAAGCAAGCAACAGCTTGGTTCAATTTCTCCAAATTTGGTGGAGCCTTCAAACGTAGGTAAATTGCTCTAACTTCAGCTTATTAAATCATTAATCATCTTCATCTTTTAAGCCATCATCACACTGCCTTAGTTATCCAATTCTTCCTTCAATCTAGTTTAGGCAGTAGCATAAATTAATTCATACAATACTTAAGATCTTAATTAAAGTAAATAATGTAATCATTCAATATATTTAATCACATTTTCTATAATGTATGTCACATATACAATGTGCCCTTAGTACCCATATGCTTTGGGCATTTTTCCCACTTTATCCAAATATATATATTAATAGTTTTAGCCACCTATAATAGCTTAACATAAAGTTTTTTATATACATTTTACATCTTTTTATGAATAACAATGCATTTACATACAATACTCAATATCAAAGTAGCTTAGCACATTTCTAACATCAAAATGTGCTAAATCACATCATATGCAAATGAATTATATAAAGTCAAAGTATGCACTTACCTTTTTTCCCCTTTGCAAATTAAGTGCACCTGAACTATTTGAATTTTCTATGCAATTTGAGGCATTTGGAAGAAGTGTCTCTCTCTCTCTCTCTCTTGTTCCAATTCTCGGGTTCACCATGGAAGAAGAAGAAGAAGAAAATGGCCTCTTTTTGTTACTTCTTTCTCACTTACTATCCATATATAATAATTTAATTGATTATGTAATTATTTATTATTTACTTTTAATAACAACCACATATTACCTCTCTCCTTTTGACTTTTCTTTATTCTCTTTATTATTATTATTATTATTATTATTATTATTATTATTATTATTATCATCATCATCATCATCATCATCATTATCATCATTATCATCATCACCACCACCACCTTTTCCACCACAAATGTATACTGCATATATATGGGGTATATCTTACGTATATGTATATGTCACATATATGTTATTTATATTTTATATATACCATTATGTACATATATATATTGTATACACTATGTATATGTAATACATATTTAATATATATAAATACTCATATGCACATATGATGTGTATCCTATATTCACATCAAACATATCATACATGTACTTAAAATAAATCAAGTTTATGATTGTTGCGCTCGAATTAAGTACTACTACAAAGCATCACTCGCAAGTATACGAGGTAGCTGTAGCAATGGTGATCGCCCCAAGGTCGTTTCCCTAAGAAGGTGTGGTTCGTAATAGCTTGATTGACAAGTATTTAAATGCTAGAGTGTTCGTTGTTTGGAATTGTGGAAAGAATAATTTAAACCTAAAATTAACGTGCGTGGAGTTGTGTGTGATGGTTGTACAAGATCGAATTGATTCTTGGGAATGTGCCTAGAGTTATAGGTCCATTCAATCAAAGCTCAATTCTCAATTATCCATTAATATAACCTTGTAATTAATTTGTTCCTTAAGGTTAATTAGTCAATTACCAATCCATTAGTTCTCACATTCATGAATTAGCAATAACCAATTATTTCACATTATCAAATTAATGAAACCCTAGAACTTATATTTCTAATTCATTCATAGGGTGGTCGATTATATAGTTCCGATATCGGATTTCACCTCTCAGTCCGTCATCCAATATTCAAAGATCCATAGGTAGCTAATCTATCAACCTAGCATTTAATGCAATACAATCAACCAATCAACAAGGAATGTCAATGGAAATATCAAATCAAAACATTCAACCAAATATACTACAAACCCTAGGCATGGGTATTTAGCTCAACATCATCAATTTAAAACATTCATTCAACTCAATATAAAACAAATACAAATTGTCCATTGCAATATCAATATTCTTAATACAACAACAACAATAAGAAATGAATTAAAAGAGAGAATAGAAAAACCCCTTGTGAAGATGCCAAGAGTAGGATTGCTAGTCTTCCTCCTAGCTCCACTTGATGTATGATGAAGAACTCAAGCCCTCTTCAATGGTTGATTCCCCTTGCAATGTGGAATGGAGCTTTCTCAAGTCACCAAACCTTTGGATGGAGCTTTCTCAAGTCACCAACTCTTCAATTGATTTTGCCTTTGGAAGATGAAATGGAGCTTTCTCAAGTCACCACTCCCTTCAATGAAGCTTCTTCAACCTTCAAGAGCTTGTTAACCCAATTTATCCTAAAGAACCTCAAATATCCTATCAATGGAAGATGGAGAAGGTAGAGAGGATGGAAATGGAGGTTGGAGGTGAAGGGACAAGGGAGAGTGTCACTCTCTCCCTCTTCCACGTTTTTGTAGAAATTGTTGAAGAACAACCAAATCATTCTCCCCATTTCATCTTCTTCTTTCTTTAACTCCTTCAAAATTCAACACCCATGCCTTCCAACTCATGCCATTTCCATTTGTCCCCCACTTTTTATTTGCTTAATATTTCTTTTGGCAAGCACAAGCCATTGTCTCCCACTTTGTCCCCCACTTCGTACAAAGAAATTCAAGTTTTTCAGGTGGGACACAGCCAGGAGTGTTTTTGGCTTGGCCGTGTCATGTGACATGGCCACAAGCTTAGCCGTGTCTCTGAGTGTGTCTCTTCCAGCTTCTTCATTTTTGCTCTTTCTTTGCTTTGGTCTTTGGTTTGCTCTTTGAATGAGACACGGCCAGAGGCTTGGCCGTGTCTCTGGGTGTGTCTCTCTCTGCCCTCTTCAAACTTTGAGGGACACGGCCAAGCCTGATTTGGCTTGGCCATGTCTTGCTTGGTTCATGCTTTTCTTGCACTGTTTTGATCTTCCAAGGGTGTTTTTGCACCTAAACCTAAAAACAACACTTTAAACACACTTTAAACAAAAATTAATCAAAACATTAACTAAAACACACATAAAATCATACTGAAAACTAGTACAAAAATGAACTAAACAATGATACATAATCCAACATATATAATTAATAAATAATATGTATATACTATGTATATACTAGGTATACATTAAGTGTATACAACACCTATACCTCCAAATACTTATTTAATTTCTCCACGATCACGGATATTACATGTATGTCACAAGGTTAGCTCGCAGTTTGGATGTGTTGGATGGATGCCTTCCAATGACTGTGGATGGATTCCCCAAACTTTTAGGTATGGACACTTTGAAGCGGTTAGACCGAGAGAAGGTTGTGGAGCTGCAGGTACTACCTACAGATTTTGAGCCAGTTTTTCCTGCTCCCACTTCTGACATACCTCCACTTCCACTAACAGACTTCCCTGGGTTATCCGCCACTGTTGTACCTTCTTCCTTTTCTGGCCCATCCTTTACCCCAGCCCCTACCTTTCGAGACTAACATCATTCAGTTAATGTTGAGTGGGATGATGATAGGAAACCCACTGATTTTGAGAGGAAAATCTACAAGATTGAAGGCAAATTGGAGAACCTCAAGTTGAATCAGAACAAGAGATTATCTCAACAGAATCATATTCAGCTTTTCCTGGAGCAACAGACTTCTTCCTTTCAAGCACAGTTGGATCACGAGATATTTTAATGCTTGAGTTTTGGAGGTCTCAGGGGTTTAGCCCTTTTGCAACCTACACCTCCACCATATCAGTTTCCAGTGCCACCTGCAGATGCTTTCGATGACTATGCCAGTCATGGTACCAGTGCCAACGGTGAGGATACCAGTGTTAGTGATGATTCCAGTGCTGATCCCATAATTGACTAGTTCACTTTTTCCCATCTAATGGATTCTTTTTCTTTACTTCATTACTTTCTTTTTATCTTTATTTCTTTTAGATAACTGTACTTTTACCTATTCATATGTTTGTTTCTTTTCATTTTATTTTCATTTTGTATTTCTTTATTTCTTTCTTTTATTATATATATATATATATATCTTTGAATCTTCACAATTTTGCATGTCAGTATTTGTTATGTAGCTAATTCGCCTTCGCAATGCCTTTGGAATCAAATTCATATATGTCGATTCATGGACATGATAGGGCAGTTCTCTCTCTCTTTTATTAATTTTCTTTTTTTTCACATATTGGGGACAATGTGCGTCTTAAGTGTGGGGAGAGATACATTTTCGAGATTGAGTCTTATTATTATTAGTGTCACTGGATTCCCTAGTTTCATTCGATTTCTTTAACTTGTTTTTGGATTCAAGTAAACTAGATTTTCATAATAGCATGAATTGAAATGGTTCCTCTTTATATTAAATTAATACTTGATTCACTAAATGACAATATCTGGTTGAGGTTAACTTGGCTATCTTAATTAATTGCTAAAGACCGAATGTAATAGTCATAATTAGGTTGTTGATTGATGAGAATTACACACACCTCAAGTTTAAAACCTTAGTTACATTTTTTAGCATGTTAAGATTCCTTAGATACTTGAGTTGAACTTAGTATGACATCTTTAGTATCTTAAGTTCCAAGCCACTTGGCTTAAAAAATTTAAAAAAAAAAAAACAAATTGTTTCAGGAGCTTTGAAAATTTTTCCCTGTTCCGCTGATTTTAACTCTTGAAGTGAAACGAATGAGTTAGAATCATGAATACTGGTAGTAGCCATTTGAATGGTGATTCTAGCTGAGTAACCAGGGTCGGCATCATAAATATTTACCTTCGTGTCAAATAGCTAGTATCAGTTCAAACAAGTCGGGCTCCTTAAAAAAACAACAAAAACAAAAAAAATGGTTCAAGAAATGCAAGTTACGAGCAACGGGTAACTTCATAAAAAATTGGGTCAAAGAACTTAAGAGAAAATTTACACTTTCTTAATTTGTTCATGACTTTTGAGTTTTTGGAATTTTATGCTCAATCTTTTAACTCTAGATTTTTAAATTGTAGATATTGTGAAATTTTTGTTTTGAACCTTCTTAATTCAGTTGTCATATTTGAGAATTAGTTTTTAGTTGAGAATGTCAGGTTTTCTGATTTGAGTTTTATCAAACTTTTCTTTTCTTTTTTGATATAGAGGGGTCCATCATTTCTTCTTATTATAGTGATTTAGTTTACTTGAGGACAAGTAAAAACTCAAGTGTGGGAGAATTTGATAAGTGTATAATTGATGATATTTTTGCCCCTATTTCATAGTATAATTATTATCAAATTAAGTTTAATTTATTTATTTAGGTGCTTGATAGGGTTGATTTTAGGAATCTTTTATATTTTGAGGCCTTATGGTCATTTAAGCAGGAATCATGGATGAAAGACAAGGAAAAGAGCTATTTTTGGCACATTTTTCAAGTGACACGCCCATGTCCTTGGGCGTGTCAATGACTGTGCCATTTGCCTACATTACGGAAGCTTTGACACGTCCAAGGATATGGATGTGTCCATGCACGTGTCATTGATCCTAAATTACAGTAGTTATGACATGCCCAAGAACATGGGCGTGTCACTGACCATGTCATTAATGTTGAAAACAACATCGTTGACACGCCCAGCGACATGGCCGTGTCACTAGGCGTGTCAGGCAAAATTTATGGGCTATAAAATTTAAGCTGAAGTGCAAATTAGGTATCCAGTTTTTATCACTTAGAGCTAACTTTCTTAGAAGAAAAAGAGTCTTTGCAACTGAGATTGGACGCAAAGATCCAATCTACAGAAGATTTAAATCAAGAATCAAGGATTGAAGTGAAGAAACACAAATCATTCATCATGGATTGTTTGAATTCTTTTACTTATTTCTTTTGTTCTAGTTTTCTGGTTATGAACATGAGCTAAATTATTTCTATCTGGATATTAATAAACCCTAGCTTTATTGTATGGATTGAATAGTTTTTATTTAATTAAATTATTTAATTGAGTTGTCTTATTCTTATGATTCTTAATTGTCTATTTTCCAATTGATAATAGCATGCTTATTGATTGGTTGCAATTTTCATATTGTTGACTTGAGAAAGCTTGATATGAATAGAATTCTCATGATGGTTAAGGGTTGATTGGAGTGCTAGAGATAGACCTACAAGTTCCTTTGGTTTATAATTCCTTATTCCTATTGCAAGATCTATTTAATTATGCTTGAAAAGAGATTCCTAGCATTCTACTTAGTGATTAGGGATTAACTCACTCGAGAGAGGTTTTAGTCTAATTTAGACGAATACCAATTTAGCTCTATTATTTGATTTAATTGAATTGATATTCATAAATATTTTTAATGCTAGGGGATTCAATATCTGGATAGTGTTTCTATTATCAAGTTTTTTTTTTTTGCATAATACTTAATTTTTCCTTAATTTAATTTATTAAGTAATTCATCTTTTATTTTAATCATCACAAAAATTATTTGATTGCTAAATAACAATTGAGATTTGCACTAGAAATTGATCTTGTCCCCAGTGGAATGATATCTTATTCACTACTTTATTACTTGCGCGACCCGTGCACTTGCGGTACCATTGCAATAACATAAATTCGCCATCAGGGCTTCCACTGTTCATGGTCTTTGAACTGTTCTACTCATAGTCTTTAAATTGTTCTATTCATGGCCTCTGGGTTGTTTTATACTGATTTTGTCATATGAACCCCTTTTCTAAAAAATGAATTTTGTATTATGCTTTAAAATGAATAATATTATTTTTGTTTTGTTCTGATTTGTAACATCTGTGATTTTGGAGGAATTAACTAAGTATTTGGAGATATAAATTGTATATACTCAATATATATCTAGAGTATATATAATATATACATATGGTATATTAATTATATATGTTGGATTAATACATTACATACTTAATATTTAATACACATCTAAGGTACATTTGATGTATATATAAGATACACATTACTTGTGCATATGTGTAATATCCTAAATTTTTGAAAAGTTTTAATTTTTGAAAATTTGATAAAATAAATTATAATTTAAATGGATAAATTAAATTAATGGTTTTAAATGAAAAATGAAGGGGTTTTATATGAAAAAGTGGATAATATATGTGATATAAATGTAAAATATACATAACATATAAAAGTCAACACTTTTTAAAAGAAAAGTCAAAGTAAAAGGGTATTTTGGTAATTAAATCTTAGAAATTTAAAATTAATAAAATAATTTAAAAATAAATTATTTTTGAATGGAAGAGGGAATTTAGGACTTTTAATTTATTAAATAAATAATTAAATAATTAATTATTAAATTATTTTAATATATATATATATATATATATATATGGTTTAAAATTAAAGGATGAAAGGAAAGAGAAATAAAAAAAATAAAGTCTTCTTCTTCTTCTTTCCTTCAAGGCCGAATTTCATGGATTCAAGAGAGGGATTTGCTTCTTCCATACTCCATAAAGTGGTAGAAATGGTACTGGATTGTGCTCGCTGGCTCTCTTAAGGGAGAGGTCAGGTGTTTGATCCGGGGATGCGACTCCTTTCGGAGCCAAATAAACAAATCCTGCTGGAGGGCCCGCGAGGGCAGTCCAGTACTGTGGCAGCCTGTCGGGTTGGGACTACGGTTCACCTACGGGAGAAAAGATCTAATAGACCAGCTATCGTAAGACCGTGCAGGTGGGGTCGTTACATGATTTATACTGAGTTTTGAATTAACTAAGGGTTAATCTTTTATTATCTTAATATTTATTCATAAATTACCTATGATATATTTGAACTGTTTCATTTGCATTTCTGAATCTTAAATTAAACACATAAGAAAGGAATAATAATCATATTTGAACTTGCCTTAAGATAGGTAAAAACAAAAAGATCTATAAGTGACTATGAATATTAGAATCTGAAAGTTAAGTACATAATTAATTACTATGTCAGAGCCTAAAAGTTACATAAAGAATTAATTATTGTAGTAATTAAATAGTAACTAAGAAATCAGCTAGGGAATAGCTTTAAGATAAGCTTGGATTTAGTTAGATAATAAAATTTAATGTTAATCCTGATAATTTATTTAAGTATGCGGAGGATATAAGTATTCTACTATAATATGATAATGAAAGAATTCTTAAAACATCACTATGAAATTCTAAATGAATATCTATAATATCAATTCCAAAAGTATAAGAAGCTACTTATACTGTAATAAGCTACTAAACAATTAAAGAGGAAATTAAAGCAAACGCAACAAGCCTAAACACTCACTGAGTTATGACTCATCCCTTGCTCTGTTGGTGTTTTTAGTGTTGTTTTATAGGTAGAACACCTTTGGTAATGGCGGGACTGTGGTATCCAAGAATGGCAAATGGGAGATAACTAGTAAAGAACCTAGTTTTATTGCAATGGAAAGAAAAATGTATGTTGTAATTTGAGAAAGATGTTTGTATGTGTAAAGTAAATAGAAAAAAACTTAGTGAACTTTTACTATTTAATTTGATTCTGAGACTAGGTTCTACGTAGTTTCGACGCATTATACCGACCAGACCGTAGCGCCTCAAAATTCGAGGTGTGACGGTTTAGCACTTGGTATGATGCTGCCTCAACCAATCTTGTGAAGTAGTCAACTGCCACCAAGATGTATTCATGCCTGTTGGACAATTTAGGATTGACTTCACCCACTTGAATGGAAACATGCTCTTATAGTCCAGAAATCCAAAACAATAAATTACATCTAAGAGAGAAAATTACAATTGAAAAATCCTACTACATTTGATCTACGAAAAGAAAAAATTTACATAAGGAAAACCTGCAAACATCAAATATAAGAAAAGGAAATGAATAATACATAATGATGCTAAATATGCATGTATGGCATGGTCATCCACAACATATATATACATTCACAATAAAAAGACATCTATATTTGGAGTAAAGCATACAACTCCAACAACATGCAAATATCACATTTAGATTCATTAATTGATCATAATATGCTACACCCAGTTATTTGTACATTTAATATGCTTAAAATGAGTTATAGGTGCTTTTAAACACTAAAGGGAAGCACAAGGGAACATCTAGTGAAAGCCATGAGCATCACACCATTGGCATGGGCATGGCCACCACTAGTAGTGGCAACATGCCACAAACAATGGCCTTGCTACCAAAGTTTGTGATGGGTTGCCACTTTCTATTAAACCATCCCTTACCAGTAGCTCTTGCTAGCATTTTCGTGAGTGTTACATGTAGTCTATTCTTGAAACCATGGTCCAAAAGGTAATCTGATCAGTCCAGGGGTCCATGGTCCATCTCAAGTTCATTCCTTTGCATTTTACAAAAGCCATTTACAAGTTTCAACATACCAATTAAGCCAAGTTTCTATTTTTAGTCCATTAATATGCAAGCTTAAACATTGTATGATTGTTTATTGTCAATAATATTTCTATTAATCTAGTTTCTTTCATTGTTTAGCCATAGTTGAAGGTAAAAGCATAGGCAATAGCCATTTTTAAGTTTTAACAAGTTAAATAAGCCATCTTTATGTTCATTGATATTAACAAATTATTTCAAACATACAAAACCAAATAACAAGAATGAAATAGATGGATAAGAAAGTTGAAGAATGCAATATCTACATTGTTGATTCCACCATTCCTCAAATTGTAGATAGATATAAGGAGTCCTTTGAAGGTGGATTCGCTTGTCTCCTCTTTCTAAGGTGTTTGGTTGTTTTTGGTGTGTTTTTGTTGTTTCATATTGGTGTTTGGATTTGGATTTAGGGTTTTATAGGATGAGAGGGTTTTATTATGAGGGTGGAATCATCACTTTCACTCACATATGTTGAAACTCTTCTCTCTTCTTTAATGCCCACCTTACTATTCTATCTCAATTTTTACTAGTGCTTTCATTCTTTTTGTATTTCTTGGATTTTCTGTCTCTTTGTTATTTTCTAATACCCAAAAGATCCCCTTCTTTAATTCACAGTATCCTTTTTATGGAAAAAGGTGATTGGTAAAAGTTCAAGCTAACACTGTGTTGATCCAAGGAGTGACAATGCAATCCAGAAAATGGTGAATCTATTTTTGATTTACAACGATCTGATGGCAGGAGTGGCGTTGGTGATGATGGGCCAATAGCTATTAATAGTACTGGCATGACTATTAATAGTACTATCTTAATGCAAAAAGAAGAGAGAAGAGTGGCATTCCACCAATGGTTCCAAAATAGGCTAACGAACTGGAGCAATCTTAATTCAGACTCTGGATACTTGTACGTCTGGGATATATGATTTCGACTTCTGAAGATTAATTATGATAGACGAAAATTTTTGGGATCTACAATTACACCTTTGCAGAATTATATAATCTAAGAGTACTTGTACGTAGGTGAAATAGACTTTAATGAATTCCTTGAATTGAGTTAACTTAAACTCATCGGTTCAAACTTGCGTCAAAATTTATTTAATTTTCAAGAATGCTCAATTAGTTGAAAAAAATAAAAGCGTCTGTTGAATAAAATAAATTTTAATATTAACATGGTGAAAAAAAATAATGAAGTTGACTTTATTTAATTCTTAAGAGAAAATTACACCGTATAATACGTTTTAAATTTCATTTTCAAATTTAATGCTATTATTTTCTATTTTCATTTCTAACTTTTTTTTACTTTTTCAATTTTACTTTTTTTATCTTTTATTATTTAAAAAATATGGTTCTTTCACCTTTCACTCCTTCTTCCTTTCTATTTGACCGTTGCACTTTCTTCTTCCACTCCTTTCTTTTCATTGGATGTTGCCTCTCACCAATGTGTATTTTCACCATTGTCGTCATCTTAAATGCAAAAAAAATGCAGACTGAAAATTCATAAATTTTTTTTTTGAGCAGCCAAACAAGAAAAATAAAAAATGCACCTGGGTTAGATTTTAGTTTTTTAGAGTGACACTGGGCATTAACTTAAAATCAGGCTTGCAAATCAGTAGAGGTACTGCTTGGCTTTCAATTTCCACTGATGACATTATTAAAGATTCTGATTTTTTTTTCACTTTTATTTTTTATTTATTTTTGGGACAATCTTTAGAGTGTTATACTGTTCTATTTACCATGATAATCAATTCAGTTTTTGTGACCAGAATCTATTTTGAATTTCTAAGAAAAACTAATTGATCCTGGATTAAAAATACAGCTAAAAAGCATACAAGGAACTTCACACATGACATAGCAAATACCTTGGAGAATATCAACACCTAGAATGATCCTGATGCCAGACCTCCGAGCTGCTTCGATTACCTCAGGTACACTAGCCATCGTGTCATGATTTGTCAAAGCAAGAACTTTTACCTATTTAGAACACAGTGGACTCATTAAATCTTGGTAAAAATTATAGCAATATCATCGACAATGTAGTAGCCAATGTTAAAACCAATTATTAAAATATTAATAATAAAAAAGGTTTGACTGTACTCAACGTGAATGAGATTAGAAATAGAGCTAAATAGATTTCATTACAATTACTTGAAATTGCAAGTTTTCTTTAAGTTATTCGAGGACTAGAAATGTTGTAATATTTGGATTATATTTTAGTTAAACTTTTTTAACGTTTCAGTCAAATGATTGGAGTTTTGGTAGCTGGCTTATATAGATCTAAAATTTATTTAAACAATAAATTGGCCAGTGATTGGGTTCTTGTATTTTATCGGACATATAAAGTGAAAGTTTCATCAATTTTGCTCTCAAGTATATAATTCTATAAAGCATATGATATTTTTGTATATGTAAATGTCTTGATCTGGTATTTTGTTTTTGATTTCTTTTTCGAATTTCAAATATATTGATTGAAGATTTTTTTTTTCAAATACAACCCATTTCACATATTCAATAAAATATTTTAAAAAAATATTTTTCAATTTTTTAGCTTTTATAAAATTTGTGAGTTTTTCATTGCTACATATAATTAAATATATGTGTTGAATAGTAAAAAACATAATAATATACATCATTATATGTTACATGTAACAATATATACTTGTTAAATTTTAAAAGAATAAGAGTATGAGACTATTATATATTTAATTATATGTCAATATATTACATATAATAACATATATTTATTAAAAATTAAAATAATAACAGTATAAAAGTAATATATATTTATATATATGTCGGTATATATTACATATAATAATATATACTTATTTAATTTTAAAAGAAAAAGAGTATAAAATTATTATATATTTAGTTATATGTCAGTATATGTTACATATAATAACATATATTTGTTAACAACATATTCTTATTAAAATTTAAAAGAATAAGAGTATGAACTATTATATATTTATAATATCTAGGTATATATTACATATATTTGGTTGTATGTCCGTAGATGTTACATATATTTTAACTAAAGAATAACAGTATATATCAATATATGTTGATGTATATTGTTATATGTTACATATAATTAGATATATAAAAAAAATAATAATATATATTAGTATTTATTATATATAACTAAATATATGTGGATATATATTGCAAAAGAATAATAATATATGTTGCATATATATTACATATAATTTAACTAAATAATAATAATATATATCGGTATATGTGGATATATGTTACATATAATTAGATATGTATATGTATCATATATGTAGGCATATATCGATATATATCAGTATATATTACACATACTTAACGAAAGAACTATAATATATATGGGTGTATATATACCGGTATATAACTATTTTATATATTTATTTTATGTGGGTATATGTTACATATAACTAAATATATAGAAAAGAATAACAATATATGTTAATATATGTTATATATATATTTAGATATACGTAGATGTATGTTACAAAAGAATAACATTATATATTATATATGTATGGGTATATATTAGTATATGTGAATATATATCGATATATAACTATTTTATATTTATTTATTTATATGTGGATATATGTTATATGTAAATAAGTATATGTGATTATTTTGAAAAGAATGTTTCTATATATATTTGGTTATATGTGGGTATATGTTATATATAATTAGATATATGTGGATATATATTTAGTTATATGTAAAAATATGTTACACATAACAAGATATATATGTATTGAATTTGAAAAATATAACAGTATATATGAGTATATGTTACATAAAACTAGATATATATGAGTCTATATTTAGTTATACGTAGGTATATATTATATATAACTAGATATGTGCAAATATATGTTTAGTTATATATGTATATATTATATATAACTAGATATAAGTGATAATATATTTAATTATATGTGGGTATATGTCATATATAACTAAATTTATGTGGGTGTATGTTTAATTATATGTAAGTATATATTACATATACTTAGATATGTGTGGACATATATTTAATTATAAGTGGATATAAATTTAGTTACATATATGTGTATGTTACATATAACTAGATATATGTGTTGAATTTAAAAAAAATGATAATATATATGAGTAGATGTTATATATAATAAAATATATGTGTTAAAATTAAAAAGAATTACATTATAAAACTATTACATATTTAGTTATGTATCGGTATATATTACATATAAATAATAATAAAAATAATAATATATATAAATATATATACTTATATGTTAGTATATATATGATTATATATTATATATAATTAGATATATATAACATATATTTAGTTATAATTAATGAGTAATAAAAAATGAGGTAAAAAAATTAATTAAGCACATTTAATAATTAAATAGACAAAATTTTTGATGATTTTTCATAAAATTTATTTTAGCTTAAATATTTTATATTTTTAGAAGTTAAACTTTTTTTGTAAATATTATATTATCTTATATTTTTTATAATATTATACTTCAATGATTAAAATTAGTTTTATAAAAATTATTGCACAAAATTTGAGTGGACATGCAAAAGTGTCAACTAAATTAATTTATATGTAAATTATTTTTTGTTACAGAGGCTTAATGAGTTTTGTGAAAAAACTATTTATTTTAGATGTATTGTACACGGATTTTATTGGAGATAGACAAAAAGAGTGGGATGTACGTATGTGCCGCCGTAAAAATGAGTAGGTTGTGTTTTTGCAGTTATAAAATTAAGTTATCATAAAATTGAAAAAATTAAGTGTAGTATTTTATAATTTATTTTTAAGGTGTATATGTAATTATCTCAAAAATGAAAGATCAATTCAATAAATAAAATTTAAAATTAAAATGGACAATAAAAAAAACAATGATATTATCAAAATAGTATTTTTATTTCTTTTTAATTTTAATTTTAGGAAAGTAGAGATAACCTAAAAACCTAAAATAAAAACCTAAAACAAAATTAGCGACTGTGACACATTAATTCTTTGTAGTTGTTGAATTATTTTGATTTTGATAGGCTTTTCATGTGGCTTACCCACAAATCCTAATCGGCATGGACTAAAGACCGTCTCATTTTGTCAAAGTTAAGGTAATATTTTGCTTCCACGTGGTACAATAAGTATAGACATTGCTATATAGTAATAACAACACCAACAATAACACCAACGCCCACCAATCAGTCTCGATGCGCTAGCAAAAAAATATTGTAATTATTTTTTTTTACCAAAAAGAAAATATTGAGATTTTTTAAAATAGTATCTTGCATTAGCATAGGAAAAAAAAAGAATTGGAAATTGTTGCATTTAGGTTATCTGCCGCCACCCGCTTCTCATCCTCCAAAAGGGATGAAGTCTATTAGTAGCAAGTCTTATTTGACACACAAACAATAACAGATTTACATGCTCATTCTCATTCGCCCAAAGGATAATTATTCCCCGAAAAACAATACCCAAACCCGCAAATTCAAGAAAAGTACAAAAGAATAAGTCTAGTCACACAAAAAAAAAGCAGCAAATAATAGCCCACACATTTCAGCTCACCAAATCATACCAATTGGGCCAAAAACTGCACGTCAAGAAAAATACTAAGTGGTATCTCTCATTATCTCCCATATAACACACGATCGGCATCCTCTATAACCAACCTTATTACATGCACTACAAACACATTTCTTATCATACCAACACTATGATCAACCCTAGCAACAATTTCACCTCCCTTTTCTCCTCCTCTTGCTCCTCCTACTCTGATGACCATGTCAGAAACTTGATTTCCAGGCAACTACTTTTCTTTTTGTTGCAACATATTCAAATTTTAGAACTGATCCTTGCTCTTTTGGTCTTCATTACCATAAATTCTTTAAGGAAGAGGAAACGTTACGGACTACCAGTATGGCCAGTTCTAGGGATGGTACCATCTATGATTTCTGGCCTTCGAGGCAACATGTACGAGTGGATTTCGGACGTACTTTGCAATCAAAATGGAAGTTTTAGATTCAGAGGACCATGGTTTAGCAGTCTCAATTGTGTAGTGACTGCAGATCCTAGAAACCTGGAGCATCTTCTGAAAACCAAGTTTTCGAATTTCCCAAAAGGCCAATACTTTCGCAACACGGTTCATGATCTCCTCGGTGATGGGATATTTAACGCGGATGACGAGACATGGCAAAGGCAAAGAAAGACAGCAAGTATAGAATTCCATTCAACTAAGTTCAGGAAACTAACTACAGAGTCACTGCTGGAACTTGTTCACTCTAGACTCTTACCAGTCCTCGAAAACACAGTGAGAAACTCCAAATCAATTGATCTTCAGGATATTCTATTAAGACTTACGTTTGATAACGTATGTATGATAGCATTTGGGGTTGATCCAGGGTGTTTGCGTTTGGGTTTGCCTCAAATACCATTTGCCAGAGCCTTTGAGGCTGCAACAGAGGCCACTATGCTGCGTTTCGTTACACCAACAATTATATGGAAAGGCATGAGATATCTTGATTTGGGGCCTGAAAAGAAGTTAAAAGTATCCATAAAAAGAGTCGACGAATTTGCTGAACAAGTGATAAAAACAAGGAAAAAAGAACTATCTACGCAAAGTGAAGATAAGAATAAGCAAAGATCAGATATATTGACGGTGTTTATGGGGTTGAGAGATGAGAATGGACAGCCATTTTCAGACAAGTTCTTGAGAGATATTTGTGTAAATTTCATACTTGCTGGTAGAGACACTTCTTCAGTGGCATTGAGTTGGTTTTTTTGGCTTCTTGATCAACATCCTACCGTTGAACAAAATATTCTTGCTGAAATATGTAAGATAGTTAACGAGAGAAACGATTTTGACCCAATTACCCCATTGGTGTTTAGGCCAGAGGAGATAAAGAAAATGGAATATTTGCAAGCTGCTTTATCTGAATCCTTGCGGTTGTACCCTTCAGTGCCTGTCGATCACAAGGAGGTAATAGTTTTTCTTTTTTTTTTTTCTTTTATTTTTTTTAAGTTTCTTGGATAGATAAGAAATCATGTTTTACAAATATTTCTAATAGCGCCCATATCAAGAAAGCCACTTATTTCTAATAGCACTAGTTCTACTTAAACCAAATAAATTACTTCCTTGATTATCAATCATTTGGTCACATATTAATTATGGTCAACTTTACCTTAATCAATTTGAAACTTTAGATTCAGCTTTATCCTAAATCAGCGAGAAAAAAATTATATTAGTTTATTGTTAATTATAAGTTATTAAGTTTAATTAATTACAACTTATATTATATTGTCAATTTTACTTTTAAATTTTCAATTTATCCATTTAATTCTTTTATTTGATCATAAATAGTTCTTGAGATATGGAAAGTTGAAAAATCCAATTTATCAAGCCAACATTTAAAAATGAAATTGATATGTTGGTACAAAATTAAGGATCTCTCTGACCATATAACGTTTTATTCAATAATAAATAAAATTCTTTTCTCGCAATTCTACTTAGAAGATTTGAAAGGTTAAATTTATTGTGTTTGTGTCCATATAATTTTCAATATTAATTATTTAAAATTACTTTTAATATTTTGAATTTGGATAACAGTCTCGTGTTGTCGACATCCCTATTAACCAAAATCATGTTTCATTAAGAATTAAATTGTCCTGATATTGCAGGTAGTTGAAGATGACATATTCCCAGATGGGACTCTATTAAAGAAAGGAACAAAAGTTATATACGCAATATATACAATGGGAAGAATGGAGGCAATATGGGGAAAAGATTGCAGGGAGTACAAGCCAGAAAGGTGGCTTAAAGATGGCAGGTTCAACAGTGAATCGGCATACAAATTCACCGCCTTCAATGGTGGCCCTCGGCTATGTTTGGGGAAAGACTTTGCCTACTATCAAATGAAATTTGTTGCTGCTTCTATCATTTATCGTTACCGTGTGATGCTGACAAAAGATCATCCTGTGGTGCCAAAGCTTGCTCTGACCATGTACATGAAGCATGGCTTGAAGGTCAATCTATCAAAGCGCGACAAGTATCAGCTTCATAACATCTCCTGCTCTTAAACGTTATACGTGGATTTTATTAAGGATATTATTTTATTAAGGATATTATATTTCAATACTGTGAATTTTTCTCCAAATTTTTTATTATTATCAGAGACATTAATTATTATTAGCATTACAGAGTATACAAGACCATTATTGATTGGAAGCGTAGTAGAAGAAACGGTAACAGTCAGTTATACCTGGAAGCTACACGTGAATAATGGAGTTAATAGCAGTTGTATTTGTTCATGGTGGTTTCTGCAGACACGTAGAAATATTTTGTTCTTGATGATTCATATAAGTAAATTACAATTAGTTCTGTAAATTTTTTCTTTTTTCATTTCATGTCGGTTCTTACACTAGCATCTATAATTCCACCTCAATAAGCAAACATCTCTTAGAAGTTCCGTACATATCTACTCCTCATTTTATTCTATGATACAGCATACTTCGTAGGTAACTGCAAGTAAAACACATTGCAAAATCAAATACAAAATTAGCATGATTGAATGGATTACTAATCCTTAAGAACCACCAATATGGTTCATCGCACAGGACAAACCATTGTTCTTGATGATTCATATAAATAAATTACAATTAGTTCTGTAAATTTTTTCTTTTTTCATTTCATGTCACAGTTCTTTCACTAGCATCTATAATTCATCCACCTCAATAAGCAAACATCTCTTAGAACTTCCGTACATAACTACTCATTTTATTCTATGATACAGCATACTTCGTAGCTACCTGCAAGTAAAAAACATTGCAAAATCAAATACAAAATTAGCATGATTGAATGGATTACTAATCCTTAAGAACCACCAATATGGTTGTTCATCGCACAGGACAAACCATTAGATCAGCTAATCTACCCCTGTTCGACAGTTGAAAAATTGAATTTGCCATTTTTTATAAAACAACAGTATATAAATTGATTTAAGTTTTCTCTCTGAAAAAAAAACAAAACCATAAACTGTATGTGTGCGTATATATGTATTGATATTTAATGACAATACGTTGCTTTAATCTTTTCACTTAGAATTTGAGAAATTTTAGCAATGGATATAAAATTTAATAACTCAACATAAAATCTAGCACTCTTGCTATCTTTACAGCGTACCATAGTTCAATAATGAAATTCTCTCACCTTATCTCGGTAAGTGTCCATATAACCATTCAACGGTTAGAATTAATGAAAATAAATAACTTTACCTATTTCAAGCTCGCCCATCCCATTCTTCATAGAACTCCTTCAAAAATTCCTCCATGAAGTGGTGCCTTTTCTCAGCCCTCTTTTTCCCAGCCTGAAATATTTAAGAAAGCTTAAACTCCTACATATGATAAGATTTCCATGTGACTCATAAGTATGCATGTATACTTATTCACATTATATACACCTGTATATTATGTCATAAAGCTAACAAAAATGTTCTTGTAGTTCACAAATTAGGCAAAACTTTTACCTCCATTTTCATCAAATCCTTCAACTTGAGAAGTTTCTCATGAAAATGATTCACGGTAGTCTGCTCTTCTTTCTTCATGTACTGCTTGGACAAGTCTGAACGAGGGAGTATTGCAGGATCATGAAGCACTCAGTTTCTACTTCCACCAAAAGTAAAGCAGCGAGCAATTCCTGAAATCAGACAACTTAATATTTGTGCAAGCAGTGAAACAAAAGTGGCCATGCTTTGAAACTGTTCACCATGCATGTGTAGTTGTCAAATGCTAGTCAATAAAGAAGTGGCCTTTGAAATTGAGCCTTTGTAAATCCAGAAATTACCAACTGCACCAATTGCATCAAGACGATCAGCATCTTGCACAACCCCAAATTCTGGAGAAAATCCAGCAGTTGAAAATCCAGCAAGTTCCTCTTTAAAACCTCAAAATTGGAAAACTCATCTTTAATAAATAGTTCCTATGATGTCAACATGAGACAGAAAAAAGGAGAGAACAAATGTGAAGACTGAAAAAGTGCATGTATAACCACACTTAAAAACAAAAAGAAGAAGATATCAATTTACCCCACAATTGAATCAAGGAAACCACATTTAAGAATCACCAGAATTGAAACTTAACCACTAAAATATCCATGTGTTCTCTAACATCATGAAACCCATGAACTTCGAGAGAAATAAAGAGCCATTTGAAGCTAGAATAATAATAGTTAAGAAAGATCCAAGTCTGCTGATAGAAACATATATTTGTTGATTTCTCAAGCTTCAGCTGGGTAATATTCACTCAGATTCTGCACTTAGAGATTTTAGCAGCAAAACGGATCCTAATCTGATTGATCTGCACTATCTATAACAAAACAAGAAAAGAAAATATACTCAAGGGAAAATATAGTTGCTGAACCATAGAAAACACTATAGGAGTAATTTACCCATCCCCTCAATGATTGCTAAGATTTTCATCTCCTTGATTTCATCTACACCCTCTTCCTCTAGAAACTTCTCGACAATTTTCTCTTCTGATGGATCTCTACATGTCAAAATAGACCCTCAAAAAATCAAAAGAACTCAGAAAATGTAAATTCAAGACCAAAAAATCCACTAAAAGAGAAAACTGAAACAAAGCAGCAAGTCATCAAAACTATACAACAAACAGTATTAAACTGGAATTTTTACGGTTTTTGGATGTTGAAATCAGCATTGAAACTTCATGTCAATCAGTTGATCCGAGTTGATTTGAGGAGATCAGTCTTGAGCATTAAATGCATGATTATATAAACCAGACCATAAGTACAATAGACCATACGTAAATTTTGCAGAAATTAAAAAAAAAGACTTGTTTCAGGAGCACAGTTTTGAAACGTATGAAACAATTTAGTACACATTCAGCATCAAGGCATTGGAAATGACAAAAATAAAAGAGTGTAATGGTAAATAAGTGGTACTTGTGACAACATATAAACATTAAACTGCTTCCAGCAGTTAAAAGAGGAATTGCATACCTTAAGTATTTATAGTCACCTGCAATAAGGGTGACAAGGAAAATGATCAGTTCAGCAATGAGACCAACAAATAGCATATCGCAATGCAGTAAGTACACAGAGAATAGTATTAAAATCAAATAAAAAGGATTAACAAAGTGTGGTTCAGATACTGTTCATGCTCATTCTACTATTAATTGTAAGTTTACAGTTAGAAAATTCTGAAGTTACTAGATGTACTATATAAACATGTCTGCAAGTAGCATGGGATAGAGGATCACCTATATCATGAAGAAGTGCAGCAAGTTCTAACTGCCACAGACGAAAATTGAAGTTTATTGAAAGATCTGGAATTTGAGTCCCAGTCAAAGCCAAAATTAACCACCCCCACCACGCCTCCCAACCCTGTTCTGTTTACAACAATAGAAAAGCGCTTTTCAATGTCTACCAGAATAATAATGGGAAAAGGAAACAATAAAAACAATATGGGATCATTATCGTATACAATAATCAAAAGTTTCGTTTATTTTTTGACAAGGAAAAAAAAACACACTCAAGTAAAGTGAGAAACGAAAGGCAATTGTTTTACAATTTCCATGGAATCAGGGTAAGAAGAGAGGCCTTCCTCGTGGGCGAGGGAGAGAGCAAGGTCTCTAACCCTGCACACGTGCGATGCATCACGAGATGCGTCATTTCCTTTCATTGTTCTCTCTACGAGCTTCTCCGCCTTCTTCACGATCTCTGCCCTGGCCATCTCTTCTACAGCTTTGTTTTGCTCAATTATGCTGCTTATGTGAAAACTTGAAGGATAGCCGACACGAATGTCAAACACGGCTCGTAGCCTCGTACGCAACTAAATTTTTATTTTTTTTTTCTTAAGAAAAATACACGTTGCCAGTCATAGAACTTTTTTCTTTTTTGCTATTTTATTGTGTAAATTTTTTTTGTATTTAAATTTTTATTATTAAAAATAATTTAATTATTTCAAATTATTTTTTATTGACTAATTTAAAAAATTAATTAGAATAATTAAATTTTTTTAATAATAAAAATTGAAATATTAAAATAAAAAATATATATATATTAAAATAATAAAAATAAATAAAATTCAGATAGTATTAATATATATTTTTTTCTAAATGGGATATAGATTTTACACATATAGAATAAAAAATATTTTAAAATATATTTTGATATAAAATTTTATTTAAATCATATTAATAAATTACTAGCTAGATAACATAATTAATTTTAATTACAAATTTATTTTTTTATTAAAAATATATTTTTTTTATTTATATAAGTATATTTATATATAAATAAACTAATATATATTTATTTTAAATATATATTTATTTATGAATTATTGTATTATTTATAACTTAAAATATATATATTTAGTCAAAAGATAGTTAAAGGGTTAAATTGATGTGTTTGGATGGATTGGGTCAGAGTTCATTTAACAAAGGAGAAAGGCAAAAAAAAAATGTAAAATAAAAAAATAAGAGATTGTTTAGATCTAAAAATTTTTTAGCCTAATTATAAAAAAAAAAATATTTAAAATTTTCCTCATTTTTACTTTTATTGTATATATATATTACAAATAATTATATAAAACTTATTTTTTTTATTTTAAATCTATTTTTTGATTAGTTGAATTTATTTTTATCATGGCATCTTATTAACGTACTAGTTCATTTTTATTTTTATTCTAAAAATAATAAATACTCATTCATTTATTTTTTAAAAAAATTAAAAAAATTACAAAATATATGGACATTATAAAAAAAAATAACATCCATTATAAAAAATAACGGTTATTACAAAAAAAAAAAAAAAAAAGCAACACTCATTTATATTTTATTACAAAGTAAAACATGTAATTGCTGAGAAGATTTTGTTGCCTTTCATCCCTATATTTTTGTCATAGAATTGAAGTTGAAAATATATTTCAAGATATTAAGCAATCACATTTCATAAACATGGTGGGAAAGAGTTATACATTTCATTTATGAATTAATGAACAATATGAATCTGGAAAGGTTATCAAGGGCCAATGTGAATATTGGGCCGAGTAAAAAAATTCAAAATGAGCCCTCTATTAAAGAAAAAAGCCAAATAAAGATATTTCAGTTAAACACATAAATTTCCAATCCCTATTTAATGTCGACAGCAAGAAATATAAAGAACACTCAATGAGCCCAAATACTTTTCATGGAAAAAAAGAGATCAAATTGAAACCTGAGCTTTGAGTGTGTGCAAGCAAAATAGGGCTGGTATGGCATTATTGGATGGTGGAGCAGAACCCAAAAAAGTTAGGGAAGGGTTCCTATATCAAATCCTCTATCATTGAATATGCTAATATAGGATAGTAGAGCAACCACTAGTTTTGCACCTTAAGCTTTTTTAAAGATATAAGAAATTCTCAAACCAAATATACTAATCTAATATATATACCATTTTGCTGGATTTTATATTATTTTGTATTAACCATACTCATAATCCCATGTCACTGATAAGAGAATTAAAGTCCATTGACATGTGAACCATGAACTAGGATTATCCATACTTTAATGAAGCCATTTAAATAGATCCAGCCAGTGGCAGAGCCACCATAGGGTCGTGTGTGGTCACACGACTCCCCTCACCGACGCCCAAAAGGAGGGTAGTAGTGATAGGCGTCGGTGAGGGATAACTCAGCCTCTGTTTTTGCCACAAGGGGTTGAAGAACCCCTTGCTGCAAATGACTTTTTTTTATTTATAAAACAATCCCTGGCAAAAACGATATCATTTCTTCATGGACGATTTTAATTTTTTTATTTGACCCCCGGCGAAATGGCGTCATTTCGCTAAGGGTCGTTTTACTGGGGCGGGATTTAAAAAAAAGGCTACATTGCAGCCCCTTCCTCCCCTCTCCCTCTTCTTCCCTCTCCCCCTTCCCAGTAGCCACCACTAGCCCAGTCGCACCAGCCACCAGCCACCTCACCGGCAATGTCGACCACCACCAGTCCGTGGAAATTCCCCCCCAATAAAGTTCTAGATCTACCACTGGATCCAACTAAAAATATGGCCATTTTTAATGCAAACTAAGAAACAAAGGTGGAAGCTTTCGAGAGAGGTATCCATATTGGCTATTGCAATTGAAGTAAGATAGCCAATAGTTTAGAGATAGGACTACGTTCATAGGCACACTCATAGACCTTTGTCTATTGAATTTAGTAGTTATAAGAACTCACTCATGAATATCTAGAATTTCCAATATGCAATTAGCTAACTCACTTGCTCGCAAACACAATTAGAAGGAAAAAACAAAGCCAAATTCTAATCATATTCTAGAGAGACCAACAATACCATCACTATCACATACCATTTACCATAAATTTTCAACTAGTCAAAATGGGCTCATAAAAATAACAACATCTTGATATATTAAATTGTACCCAATAGCCATAAACACAAAAAATTCCACTTGCCATAATCCACAAGAACAACATCATGACAAAAACTTATGGGTTCATCTTCATCTTTAATAGCTTTTATATGAGAAACAAGAGGAGCCCCAATTTCCAACTTTCTGTTTATCAAAGACACTGCAAAACCCATTTTGGTACCTATAGCAAAATGGCTGATTTTACCCAAACTTTTGGATTTGAACTCCAAAAACTGTTGAATTAGTTGTGTAACACTCATATACCTTATATATGTACTATGCATATACTCCGTATACATATAATATGCATATAAAATATGAGGATGTCACATTACGGTATTGTTTAAACCCTTATCTTAATCCCACACCAATTAAATTGTTAATTAAAGAATATTTTAAATTATCATATCTCATTCTTTAATAAGTAACATTTCCAAAATCATTAAACTTTTCATTTGATTATATATATACAATTATACATTGTCTTTTCAAAATTCACTTATATACATATACATATGATCAAAATATAACATAACAAAATCGTACCTGCATGCACCACCTTCTAGTTGGCCTCGAAACACTCTTACTCTTCTCGTGGAACAACTGTTTGACTTTCAGAACAACAATCTACTCACCTGCGCGATTCACACAACCACACTAAGCTCAAAAGCTTAATGGTATATATAAATAGCATATACATACATCACAGAAAATCACACTCACAATTACTAACATCATTTATCATCACATTCTTTATATTTTCTTTATTATTATTAGCTTTATATTTATACCTATATATATATATATTTATCTATCATCCATAATTCATAATATCATTCTTGTCTACCACAAACACATACACTGAGCCCAATTATCCTTATACAATAAACTAGTTCCAGAACCATTGTTTTGGCCTATCTCATTACAATGACACCAAATGTGTCTCGCTAATAGACGTAGCAATATCCGTGACACCCAGTGTCTCATTCCATTATGTATGGCATGCCAACTACCAAACACAATCTTTTGGCACTAGATATTGTATAAGGTACAAACAATACACATTTATTTTTCAACATATTTTCACATCTCAAGTCATATCATGGTTTCCATCAACCATCATCATATATAATGCCAATGTGGCTTACATCTATATTTTAGTGCACAAATTACACTTCTTATATCTTTAACAATATCACATCCATATTTTACATTACATGATTATCACAACAATAACACGTCTTCTCTAAAGCCAAGACCGTGCCTTGCATAAAACACAAAACAATTATCAATACACATTTCATGACTTTTCAATCTTTATATAACAATATCACTTGCCATAATTCTATAGCTCACTCACACTACACAATACTTCATACACATATTTCACAATAAAATTGCTAATATTATAGTATAACTCATATATAAAGTATTTCAATATCATCATGGCATGTTTTATTCCAAGATATTAATAACAACAATCTATATATATCAATTATACAATTCAAATCTTTTCTTTCCTTCTTAACTCATAACACGTAATTCAATACTCCATACTTTAGAGTTTCTCATTTACTGAGATTATATTAAGTTTCCAAACTAACAATAATATTATATTCATATTATCTTTATCATATTCATTATTCAATTAGAATTCACACTTGACATACAACCGTATTTCCTATTTCATATTTTCATCATGTAAGCATGAGGCACTGGTGCGTCGCGCCTAGTGCTATAGCAATACCGCAAGTGCACGGGTCGCCCAAATAATAGAGTAGTGAGTGAGTTATCGTTCCATTGAGGACAAAGTCAAGTACTAGTGCAAACCTTAACCGTTGTTTAGCAAATTAATAGTTGTGTGATGCTTTGTAATTAAAAACAACTAATTTAATAACTGAAAGTAAAGGGAAATTAAATGTTGTGCAAAAAGGATTGATGATAATAACACTATCCAGATATTGAATCCCCTAGCCTCAATGATATTTATGAACATCAATTCAGTTAAATCACATAATAAAGTTGAGTTGGCATTCCTCTAACTTAGACTAAAACCTCTCTCGAGTGAATTAATCCCTAATCACTAAGTAGAGTGCCTGAATCTCTTCTCAAACACAATTAAATAGATCTTGCATTAAGAACAAGAAACTATAAACCAAAGGATCTTGTAAGTCTATCTCTAGTACTCCAATCAATCCGCAACCCTTATGAGTATTTAATTCACATCAAGCTTTCTCAAGTCAATAATATGAAAATGGCAACCAATCAATAAGCATGCTATTATCAATTGGAAATAAATCATTAAGCATCATAAAAATAAAACAACTCAATCAAATGATTCAACTAAATATAATTATTCAATCCTTACAAACAAGCTAGGTTCATCAATATCTAGATAGAGAAGGAATTAGTTCATGTTCAAAACCAGAAAAACAAAACAAGACAAATGAGTAAAAGAAACCAAACAATCCATGGCGAATAATTCGTATTTCTTCACTTCAATCCTTGATTCTTGGTTTTGGTCTTGTATAGGATGTATCTCCTTCTTCAAACTCAGCTCTAGACTCTCCTCCTTGCTCCAGCAGTTGGCTCCTTCTCCCTTGTTCCAGCCTTCACGTCCAAGCCTTCTTTGTTCTTCATTTTTCTTCTCCTTTTAACTCTCTTCAAAGCTCACAGCCTATACCTTCCAGCTCACCCCATTCCCCCTTGTCTCCCACATTTTCTTTGTTTAACCTTTCTTTCCCTCAAATGAGGAAAGCTTTTCTTTTGTTTAATATTACTTTTGGCAAAAGCTAGTCTTTGTTCCCCACTTGTCTGCAAAAGCAATTCAATTATTCAAAGTTGCCTTAGGTGACACGGCCAAGCTTGCTGGCCGTGTCTCCTTCTGCCATTTCTTTCCTTCTTTTCTTCTACGTGACACGGCCAAGCTCCTGGCCGTGTCATGTGACACGACTAGTGGCTTGGCCGTGTCATGTGGGTGTGTCACTTTCTGCTTTTAGCTTTGCTCTTCACTTGTTCTTTGTCTTAGGTTGGGACACAGCCAAGCTTGTGGGCGTGTCATGTGACAAGGCCACTGGCTTGGGCGTGTCACGTGCCAGTGTCAGCTTCTGCCTTCGTTTCTTTCCTTTCTTGGTTTTGTTCCTTGGGTGAGACATGGCCACTGGCTTGGCCGTGTCTCTTGGGTGTGTCAGCTAATTTCTTGGAATTCATTTGAGGGACACGGCCAAGCTTGCTTTGGCTTGGCCATGTCTTGCTTGATTCATGCTCTTTCTTCATTGTTTTGATCATCCAAGGGAGTTTTTGCACTTTAACCTAAAACAAACTTTAAACAAAAATCAAATGAAACATTAACTAAAAACACATAGAAATCATACTAAAAACAAGTATAAAAAATGCTCTTATCAAATACCCCACACTTAATTCCTTGCTTGTCCCCAAGCAAGGCTAAAATCAAAACAAGCCAAACACAAAAAATTTGTCAAGTTCAAGAGTTATAGAAATGCATCAAGACTTCCTTGTCCCTAAATCCGCAATCAATATCAAATCGAACAAAATCGATACCAATGCAATTAAGTGGCTTTCCATGCATAACCTATGTTGTCACTCCCTCACCAACTCTTAGAAAGTGTTTGATCAAGGTGATGTTTACACTCATAACAATCAATGAAAGATTATTGCCATAGGCTTGCTTATCTATCAAATCTCCACCACATAATTACAATCAAGCATCAATCAAAAGGTCTTTTATTGGGTTGTAATGGGGTTAAGGTAGAGGCATGACATTTAGAAAATGTGAGCTTAATTATTAAGTTCAAGAGCACTTCAAGAATGAAGTAACTGATCATATATATATAACCCAACGATCCCAAAACACCTTCCTCTTATCTACCCCTTGATATTTAAAGAACTTTTCAAGGGAACTCACTTATTACATCTTGTAACATATTCCAACCCTTTTAACAAGAACAACAATTATTCTTATTATTTTTCTTCTTTTAATTTGATTTCTTTGTTTTTTTTTTTGCTTTGCAATCTTAAACCTATTAAATTTAACCCCACACTTATGCAACACAACACTTGGTCATAACGCTCTTAAAATGCTCTTTGACCTAATGAAAGGGTAAGAGTTAAAACAACAAAGTTCAAGCTAATGATGTTGTGAAAAAGAAAGAAAAGGAAAAACGAAATAGGCTCAAAATTGGCTAACTAAGGTTAAAAATAGGGTTGGTCTTTTTAAGCCAAAGTGGGTTCACCTAATTGCCTTAATCATCTTGATGCCAAATTGAAATTTTTATGTAATCTTAAAATGCATGTCAAAGCAAGTTCTAGCAATTCACCAATCAAAGATGTTCACCCACAAAAAGAATAATAAGTTGATGGTTCAATTCCTCACTAGGTTAATGGTGATGCAAAGAAAAACCAACAAAATTGACAATAAGCACCAATTCTACTCAATTCTCAAATTCATGCTTCTAGAATTCAAAGTTCATCAATCAACAATTTATAACAATTGAACTTTCCAAAATACATTTATTCAAAGAAAAATAAGAAAAACATTAACTAAACTTAAACTAAAAGTAAAAACACAAAATGCACCCCACACTTAAAAATTCACATTGTCCTCAATGTGAGCATGCATAAACTAAGAGAGAGTTTAGATGAAACCCTTTTTTTTTTCACAAACCAAAAATACAGGAATTAAAGACATAAAAATTAAAGAACGAATAAAATGGTGGGTTGCCACCCACCCAGCACTTCTTTAACGTCGTATTAGTTAGAAGTTCAGGGCAAATGTCCCTAGTCTTGGAGGTGTAAAACCTCCTTTAAGTCCTGTATTTCCCCTCCAAAATAAAATTTGAGCCTGTGCCCATTGACTTTAAAATCTCCTTTTTCGGGGTGAGTTATTTCAATCACTCTGTAGGGGAAAACTTCCTTGACAGTAAAAGGACCAGACCATCGAGATTTCAACTTACCTGGGAAGAGTCGAAGCCTTGAATTGTACAATAATACCTTATCTCCCGCTTGAAACTCTTTCCGTTCTGTAATGTGAGCATCATGCCATCTCTTGGTACGTTCCTTATACATTCTCGCATTGTCATAAGCTTGCAATCTCCACTCGTCCAACTCGCTTACCTACAATTTTCGCCTTTCACCTGCACAAGCTAGATCAAGGTTAATCTGCTTTATAGCCCAATATGCATTATGCTCAATTTCAATAGGTAAGTGGAAAGCTTTTCCATATACCAACCTAAATGGTGTAGTGCCCAAGGGAGTTTTGAATGCAGTCCTAAAAACCCATAGAGCATTGTCCAATTTCTCAGACCAATCCTTTCGGGATCGCTCTACAGTTTTTTTTCAGAATTCTTTTAATCTCCCTATTTGTGTTCTCGACTTGGCCACTAGTTTGGGGATGATAAGGAGTAGCAAACCTATGTGTAACTCCTAATCTTTTGAAAACTTTCGCAAGTTGAAAGTTACAAAAGTGAGTACCCCTATCACTTATAATTGCTTTTGGTGTACCAAATCGAGAAAACAACTTCTTCAAAAACTTCACCACAACCCTAGCATCATTGGTTGCTAAGGCTTGGGCTTCAGGCCATTTAGATACATAGTATATAGCTACAAGAATATATTTGTTACCAAAGGAATTTGGAAAGGGTCCCATAAAATCGATCCCCCATACATCAAAAATTTCACAAACTAAAATCCCATTTTGGGGCATTTCATCACGAGATGAAATATTTCCAGTTCTTTGGCAATAATCACAACAATTTACAAATTCCTAGCTATCTCTAAACAAAGTGGGCCAATAAAATCCTGATTCTAGTACCTTTTGAGCATTCCTATTGGCTCCCATATGACCACCAGCTGGTCCAGCATGGCATTGACTAAGAATGTTCATTGTTCGGGCCATGCCACACATTGTCGGATCATGTGATCCTTACATAATCTAAATAAAAAGGGATCCTCCCAAAAATAATACTTTAAATCAGAAAAGAATTTCTTCTTTGCTTGATAAGTTAAGTCCTTAGGGAGTTCCCTAACAGCTAAATAGTTAGCAAAATCTGCAAACCAAGGTGTTTCAAAATTTAGATTACTTACCTCACTTACCATGGCGTACAGCTGCTCATCGGGGAAGTGATCATCAATGTCCCCTTCTTCAAACCTCTCCAAGGTTGGATTCTCCAAGCGAGAAAGGTGATCTGCTGCAAGATTTTCAGCTCCCTTCTTGTCTTGAATCGTCAAGTCAAATTCCTGCAACAATAAAACCCAACGGATTAGCCTAGGCTTTGCATCAATTTTTGCAAATAAGTACCTCAAAGCCGAATGGTTTGTATAAATAATCACTTTTGACAAGATTAGATATGATCTAAACTTGTCAATAGCAAAAACCACAGCTAGCAGCTCTTTCTCCGTAGTTGTGTAATTAGCTTGAGCTGTGTTCAAGGTCTTGCTTGCATAGTAAAGAGGCTAGAAGTATTTCTCCTTGCGTTGACCCAAGATTGCTCCCACTGCAAAGTCACTTGCATCGCACATTAGTTCAAAAGGTAGACTCCAATTGGGAGCTACCATGATTGGAGCGTGGGTCAATTTCTCCTTAAGAGTTGTGAATGCTCTCAAACATTCCTCATCAAAAACAAAATCCACATCCTTCTCAAGGAGTCTTATCAATGGATGGGCTATCTTAGAAAAATCTCAAATGAACCTCTGATAAAAACCCGCATGTCCTAGAAAACTTCTGATGGCCTTCACAGATGTGGGTGGTGGTAGCTTCTCAATGGTGTCTACCTTAGCCCGATCCACCTCAATGCCCTTGCTTGAAATTTTGTGTCCCAACACAATTCCCTCTTGAACCATGAAATGACACTTTTCCCAATTAAGCACTAAGTTGGTTTCCTCACATCTCATCAAGACTCTTTTAAGATTTTCCAAACATCTGTCAAATGAGCTGCTATAGACCGAGAAATCATCCATAAATACCTCCATAACATCCTCAACAAGTTCATCAAAGATTGCCACCATGCACCTCTGAAAAGTCACAGGTGCATTGCACAACCCGAATGGCATTCTTCGATATGCGAATGTCCCATATGGGCAGGTGAATGTAGTTTTCTCTTGGTCTTCCGGGGCGATAGGAATTTGAAAATAGCCTGAAAGACCATCCAAAAAATAGTAATACTCATGCCCGGATAGCCTCTCCAACATCTGATCAATGAAGGATAAAGGAAAATGTTCCTTCCTAGCTGCATCATTCAATTTCCTATAGTCTATGCAAACCCTCCAACCGGTAACTATTATGGTTGGAATCAGCTCATCATTTTCATTAGGGACCATCGTCACCCCTCCTTTCTTTGGTACTACCTGGACTGGGCTCACCCAAGAACTATCCGAGATTGGATATATAATCCCTGTATCAAGTAGTTTTATCAATTCGGCCTTCACTACATCTTTCATCTTTGGATTTAGTCTCTGTTGTGATTGCACTACCGGCTTGAATTCGTCCTCCATCAGTATCTTGTGAGTGCAATAGGATGGACTAATACCCTTGATGTCTGCTATCTTCCAAGCTATCACTTTCTTATGTTTCTGCAACAACTGGATAAGTTTTTCTTTCTGCTCAGAAGATAGGTGGGAACTCAGAATTATTGGTAACTTCTTCTTCTCTACCAGAAATCCATACTTAAGGTGATCTGAAAGGGGCTTTAGTTCCAAGTTGGGTGGATCAATCACCGATGGTTTTGGCTTCTCTTCCTTTGGCATCTCAATAGTCTCATATGCCCTGCATTTGAACGAATTACTTGCTTCAAGAAAAGCAAGCTGCTCCATTGCTTCTTGATCCTCAACATTTTCCTGCAATAAACATAACTCTAGGGGATCCTTGGAAACAATGTTAGTAACACAAATTATGGTCTCATGCTCAACAACATCATTGCATGATTTCGCCTCATCAAGTGAAAGTGAATGTTTCATGGCATCATGTATCCTAAAAATAACTTTCTCATCACTTACTCTCAAAGTTAAAGTGCCATCATGAACATCGATAAGGGCACGGGCTGTATTTAAAAATGGCCTACCAAGAATAAGTGACACATCCGCATCCTCATCAATATCAATGACAACAAAATCATTGGGGAAACTGAAATCCCCGACTTTTACCAACACATCCTCTATAATGCCACGAGGGTGGACTACCGATTTATCAGCAAGTTGGATGGTCATGAGTGTTGGTTTAGGTTTACCAATGCCTAACTCTTTAAACATTTTATAGGGCATAACACTTATGCTAGCCCCCAAATCAGCTAATTGTTTTATTAGTTTTTGTTATAAGTTTTGTGTCTTGTTTATTAGGTTAATTATTGTTTTATTTAGGTATTTTGTTAGTTTTTATCGGTTTGTCTAGTGTTTTCTTTAATTGTGTAGTTTTAGTTTATTTTTAGTTTTATGTCGTTTTTGATCTAGTTTTTAGTTTGTGTTTATGTTTTGTCTGTTATTGTTTATTTACTTCGTGTTTTAAGTTTGTTTTGAGTTTTGTGTTAGGTTAAAACAGGCAAGGAAACGAATTGAAGATGAAATGGGCAGTAGCTGACACAGGCAGAGGACACGGCCAAGTCACTGGCCGTGTCCCATACCAAGTTAAAAGGAAGAACAAGTCCCAGTAGCAGACACCAGCAAGAAACACGGCCAAGTCATGTGGCCGTGTCCCTCCAAAGAAGAGCAACACGGCCAAGTCACCATGACCTGGCCGTGTCCCACTTATTACCAAAGGAAAGGAAGAGTAAAGCAGACAGAGGCAGACACTGGGAAGGGACACGGCCGTGTCACCTGGCCGTGTCCCTCAAATATGATGCAACACGGCCAAGTCAAGCTCCACTTGGCCGTGTCACTCAACAAAGAAGCAAAGAAGACCAAAAAGCAACAGAGGAGGACACATGCAGGGGACACGGCCGTGTCACCTGGCCGTGTCCCTCCATCAAGCCTCACACGGCCGTGTCCCTCATCCCTTGGTCGTGTCCCACATGAATCAACGTGCACCGAATTTTAAAGCCGACGCTTCGTATAAAAGCAAAAAGAAAGTTAGGGTTTAGGGGAGTTGACGATTTAGAACAGATTTGGAGCAAAGTTTTGAGCCGTCAAGAGCAAAGTTAGGGTTTTAAACATTTGTTTTCTTGATTTTTATTTGACTTTGGATTAAAACTAGTTTAGATTAAATTGTTCTAGCCATCAAGACATCCTTCTTGCAAGATTGAACAAGAGATTCTTCAAAAGCTTCAAGGAGTTTGTAACTTGGTTTTGTTCTTGAACTTATTCTCTTTATTTTCATTGAATGGATATTATCATATCTATTTTGATTTCTTTGAACATTAATAAGATGAATATGTTTGATTGCATTATGAACTAATTTGATCTAGTCTAGGGTTTGTATGGATCTGCTATGATTGTATGAATTGGTTATTCTCTTAGCTAACAATTTCTTTAGCCTTGATTGAATGGAATATTGTTAATATATAATTGATTGATCACCAATTATGTGTTTTAAGGCATTAGATGATAGATCGAGAGATGAAGTTTAATACTTGAACAATTCAATTAAGGACTTAGGTGAATTAGAAATATAACCTATTAAAAAGATTATTTCACTTATAACAAGATTAGTTGAAAGAGGTTTGAATGCGAGAGCTTATTTCCTTGACTCGATTAGTTGAGTTGTTTGAGATTTAATCTTTGAAATTGAATTAGTTAAGAGGAATAACCGTTCATACATATAAGTAGTAGAGAAGTGCAAACCCTAGACCATTCTATTAAGTGAATCAAAACACAGCTAAATTTACTTTTATTGTTTTAAACTTTAATCAATCTTCTTCATTATTTAGCAATTTATAAATCTCTTTATTACTTGTTAAACATAATCTGATAAGCAATTAACCACTTTAGCTTCCTTGAGAGAACGACCTTGGGGCGATCACCTTTGCTACAGCTACCTCGTATACTTGCGAGTGACGCTTTGTGGTAGAGTTAATTTGAGCGCAACAAGTTTTTGGCGCCGCTGCTGGGGAAGCTAATTGGCGTAATTGTTTATTTAAAAATAATAAAAAAAAATTACATTTCAGATTATTTTCATTGTTTTCATTTTATTTAGTTTGTCTTTTTCTTTTGATATTTCTTTTTCTAGAAATTTTTGTTTATGCAAGGCAGGAGATCACTTGAAGGAGAACTGCATCCATTCATTCCAGAAATTCAGAGAGTAAAAAGGAGCAGAGAGGAGTTTGAGTTTTTCACAGGATTTGATACTTCAGAGGAAGACATTTCGGATTTTGAGTTAGAATCTGAAAAATCTGTAAAGATGGCTGAAGAAAGGCAAAGAACCATGAGAGATTTTGCTAGACCTGTAATTGGGACTTCCACTTCTTGCATAAGACTGACAGATGCAGCAAGGAACTATGAGTTGAAGAACATTCACTACAACATGCTGCCATCATTCTATGGAGTTCCAAATGAAGATCCTTTGAACTTTATTCGGGATTTTTACTCCACCCTCAACACTTTTCCTTTGGGAGGACTAACAGAAGATCAGTTGAGGATGAGATGTTTCCCTTATACTTTGAAGGATAGGGCAAAGAGCTGGCTCATGATGTTGCCTGAGAACTCACTGACAACTTGGGAGCAAGTTTACAATAAATTCATGGGCAAGTTCTATTCACACCAAAAGACAGCTGAGTTGAGAGGGAAGATTGCTACATTCTCTCAGTTTGAAGGAGAGCCATTTCATGAGGCTTGGGACAGATTCAAGATGCTATTGATCCAGTGTCCACATCATCACTACCCACTTCAACTCCTTAATCAGTTTTTCTATGATGGTCTCACCCAGCAATTTCAGAATACTGTTGATAATGCAGCTGGGGGGGCCATGGGAGAAAAGACACCTGATGAGACTTATGAGATTTTTGAGATGTTGGGAGCTAATTCTCAACAAAAGTGTAACACCCCCAAACTCTATATAAGTACCATACATATACCTGGTATACATACAATACGTATATAAAGTATAAGAATGTTACTTTTCGTTTCAATTATTTTAAAATCTTTATCCAAGTTCAAGCAATGTTACATTAATTTAAAGAACATTTACAAATATCATTATTCTTATTAAAAAACACAACATAATTAAAATCACATATGTATGCATCACCTTCTAGTTGGTCTCGAGACACTCTTACCCTTTTTGTGGCATAACAGCTGGACTTCTAGATCAACCGCATAATCACCTGCGCGATTACACAACCGCGCTAAGCCCGAGAGCTTAGAAGTACAAATAAATATAAAATATAAAATATATGTTTTACCAAAGAATCATACCTCATATTTTTAGCATCATGTTTTATTGTTCTTTTACCCCGTTTTCCTTTCTCAATGCATTCTTCATATATTCTCACAAATCTTATAAATTATATACATATTTACATAGAACATTCACAACACGATACTTACCCTTCCTATCTCATATACATAAACATATACATCATTTCAACAAATCACCATTCAATGACCTATCCAAACCTTCATGAAAACAATTCTCACAAATTCCACATTCATATACATTTTACACATCATACTATATTTTCATAACATCATATCTCAATAAAGCTCCTCAAGCCATATTCACTTTTAATATATCATTACATACATTACAAAATCATACTTCATAACATCATTTTATTCACAATTCATTAATCATGAATCACACTTTCAACAAAGTCAGCCATAAATCCCATTATTCATTTATTTCCACATTTGGATATCACATTGACAACAAAGACAGACTCGGGCCCAAACAACACACTAATATGCCATTCAATTTTCAGAGTTAATGCTTTGGTTTAATTATCACATTTATCATTATCCCAACTAGGCTTCAAAGATTTAGGTTCAACCAAGCTTCAAGGGGAACAAAGCATGCTAAGTATCAACCCAACTTGGCTTCAAGAACCAATCCAACCTAGCTTCAAGGGTTGTAACATCTCAATTAGGCTTCAAGGACTAGACCCAACCAAGCTTCAAGGGAAGTAAAACATGTTAAACTTCAACCCAACTTGGCTTCAAGGATCAAGCCCAACCTAACTTCAAGAGATTGTTACTAATATTAGGCATGCCACCAACAACAAACTCTGAAAATGGAATAACACATTAGCTACACAATTCATTTATCAATTTCATTATAAATTGAATTATCATAGCCAATCACAATGGCTTCACATCTCATTTGAATCATCATAGCCAATCACAATGGCTTCACATCACATTTGATTCATCATGGCCAATTACAATGGCTTCACATCACATTTGATTCATCATAGTCAATCACAATGATACACTTTATTATTCAAGTATACATATATATCATCAATTAGGAAAACCTATCATATCATTTCCATCATTACTCAATGGCATTAAACATTATTTATGCATGCTTCAACCATAACATTTACATCATTATAATTCATAACATTACTTTCACATTCTTTATATCTCAATTCACATTGAAGTAATTCATCATCAATATTCACATTATGTTCCACATAACATTATTCATAACATCAACATTACGTTCTACATTATATCATTCACATCTTTCACATTTCATAATATATACATTATCCATATATCTATATATATACATCAACAATATACTAGATTACCTTAACATAATTATGGCCGAATACGTTAAGGTTCTAAATCATATAAATATACGAAATCAAATGAAGTTTTGTACTTACCTCAAGAGAGACTCACATCCATCTAAATTTCTCTTTCATGAATCCTTCAATACTTAGATTAAGGCAACTCAATCTCTTCAAAACCTAATCCCAAAAGTGATCATACACACTCACTTAGAGATACACATGAGATAATATAAATAAGAATCAATTAGGGCAAAATCTACACATGACACGCTCACAAACACGAGCGTGTCCTTGATCGTGCCCTAAAACCAACAATACAGAAGCTTTGACACGCTCAGAACCACGGGCGTGTCACTGAACGTATAATACATTCTGTCTCACAGAATCATTGACACGTTCAACAACACGGGCGTGTTCATGGCCGTGTCAATTACTTTTCTCACAGTAGCTATAACACGCTCAGTATCATGGCCGTGTTAATGGTCGTGTAACAACCGTCCAACTCAGTACCGATTACACGCCCAACCACACGGCCGTGTCACTGGCCGTGCCAGACAAAAAATCAAACATTTCGAACTCTCATCCATTAAACACAAACACTTCAAAATTCATACCACAACCCCCATTAATCAACATCTTTGTTTATATCTATCAATTACCTATCACTTTAACACTTATATAATTTCATTATATCATCATAATAATCATTATATACACCACTATAATTAATTACTCAACAATTCATCATCATCCTCACAAATACCCCAACTTATCATCACTTATATACCAATTCAACACATTTACATACTTCAATCTTTCATTATCATCATCTAACACACCAATCATCTCAAATATAACCTCAATCAAAAGAAATCAAGACAAGAAGATGAAGACTTACATATATACATAATCAATAAAACCAACTCAAGAAAAGAATACTTACATGAATATCTTATCAAATCTTCAAACTCAATCTTCAATCTTCTTAAAACCCTTAAGAAATTTGATGTGAAAATCATTAAAATCACATCTCTCTCTCTCTCTCTCTCTCTCTCTCTCTCTCGACCACGAAGAAGAAAAAGAAAGAAAGAATTTTCCTCTTTCTTTTGTTCTTATCTCATATATATATATAAAATAATAATATAATTAATTATTTCTAAAATATCTTCCACCACACACCTTTCACTCTTTTTAACTTTCCTTTCCTCCTTCTTTCATTATTATTATTATTATCAATTAATTATATATATATATACTTACTTTTCCTACACCACTTTATACCATAAATCCAAATACAACAATAACTCCAAAACTTTTAAGGTATACTTTGGGATACTACAATTCTCTCCCCCTTATAAAATTTCATCCTCGAAATTATCCAATGTAGTAATAATTCATTCCTGACAAAACACCATCTTAATTTTTATATAATATTAATCGTATTCTTATATTATGATTTCATCAAATCACATAACTTCTACTCTCCCCCTTAGAGTTAATCATCTTCTCTGAAATTCATAATTCATCAGTGTTTAGGTATATATATCTATATTGATATCTTATTACTTTCTCAACCAAGCAATCAAGATAACCCATTACATTGCTAATGAATTTTATCTTTATTTTAGAGTCAGATTATCACTTTATCTCTTTCTAGACATCCTTTTAACTTTAACCTTAAAAGTCATTAATTTATATTTTTAACAATTTCTTTCTCATCTCATATTCCACAATCAATTAAGCAACCATGCCTCAATCATCTCATTTGCATTATTATCACCAAACACATTGGTTTTACATCTCAAATCACATTAATCAATCCATTACTCAAGTGTACATAACCAATGGCATTACCACACATTTTACATGCTCATCACAACATTCACATTATACCAAACATACATTATTAATATGCATTGAATTTCTTAACATAAAATAAACATTTACCAAATCTCAATGGATAACAATATCCTTACTTTCTTTAGCTTACTTCTCACTTAATATAAATATTAATACAATACTTTAAACTTACTCAACAGGTAAACAACATTTTCCTTTTTCTCACCATTTACAATTGATATAATTCAATTTATTTATGTTCATTCATAAACCAGAATATTACATCATACACATTACCATTTAAATTTTATACTCCCAGTACAACTGTACGTATTAAATCTCAATATTGACTCGCAACTTTAGCAAAATCTAGGTCAATCGATCTATCTATCACAATATACTAACATTTCAATCTTATTTAATTCAAATCAATAATTAATTTATCGAAATTTATCATTGAATTTCACAATATATATATATATATAACCTAATTCCATTAGGTCAAACTTATATTCAAATTCTAATCTTTTCAGATTCATATTCATCTTTTCATACACTCATAATTTATTTTCAATTATCTCAGTATAATTTCCACAAAATTCTCATAATTATCTCATACCATAATTATTATTCATACTCCCATAAATCTTAAGTTCATTCACTTATTCACTTTATACTATAAATGTATTCAGTATAACTATCAATCACATTTGCAATTTCCCCCCTTTTATTATTTCTTCACCTCACATAATATTACTATATTCATAGAATTACTTTTCTATCACATAATTCATAGCTTAAAACATTATCACAATTCTCTTTTCTTGCTTTACTTCTCATAATTATAATTATATTTCTAACATAGAAATTATAAAATATAACTTCACCAATCATATCTTTTAACCATGTTTATAGAAACATAGTTATCAATCTCACCAAAATTGTACTATAGTTATATCATCTCAGTTCTAAATCTGAAGATAATAAAACTAACCAACTAATCATACTAACCAAATTATATGACCATAGTATATTAACAATCACACTTGGGGTTTGAAAATCAATATTGTTCTTCTATTATTCGATTCCAGCCTTTACGATTATAATGCTAGATTGAATCACAAAAATTGTATATATTCTCCAAACTTTTATTACACCAAAAGTTAACACCTTTTAATTCCATCTCAAAACAATTTGCTTTTAATTATTTGCTCATCATTAACCTACTTATTTTCAATAATATTGTCTTTAACATTTCTATGCCCAACCTTTAATCAGATACAAATCTTACACAAATTTCATTCATTACTCCATATCCAATCCATCTCTTCTAAAAATTTTTAACTACATTATTCTTTCCTTACAATTTCTTATTATACACTTATACATAAAACATTTCCACACACAAATACTTTGAGTTCCAAAACATCTTATGATAGCTTCATTTAGTTATTGCCATAACAATTTCACTGTTCAATATTACCCAAGTCTATTCTCATTTTCTATTTCATCACATAATCTATTCTGCATAAATCACACTAACCAAATCATATGACCATGATATATTAACAATCACATTTGGGGTTTGTAAATCAATATCATTCTTCTATTATTCAATTTCCAATCTTTACGACTATCGTATATTCTCCAAATTTTTATTACACCAAGAGTTAACACATTTTAATTCCATTTCAAAACAGTTTGCTTTTGATGATTTGATCATCATTAACCCAACTCATATTTAATAACATTATCTTTAATATTTTCTATGCTCAACCTTCAATCAGATACAAATCTTACACAAGTTTCATTCATTACTCCATTTCCAATCCATTTCTTTTAAAAATTTCAAATACATAATTCTTTCCTTACAATTTCTTATTATACACTTATACATAAAACTTTTCCACACATAAATACTTTGAGTTCCAAAACATCTTACAATAGCCTCATTTAGTTATTGCTATAACAATTTCACTGTTAACTATTACCCAGATCCATTCTCACTTCTAATATCATTAAATATATAATGATATAAAATAATAAACATATTATATACACCTTCATAGGTCACACTTATAGTGTGATTCACTTCCCACCTTTTTTACATATAACCATTACTTTCATGTCAAAAAGTTTATTTCACATATCCTCTTTATATATATACATAATTATGCAGTTTATTAAATTTCTCTTTTACATATAGTTTATACTAATTTAATATTTATCACTTTTCTTTGACTATTATCATTCTCATTTATTTATCATAACTTAAGTCATTCATTAACTTAAATAAATATATACACTCTACTTATAATATTATTTCACATGGAGCTTAATCACATTTCCAATGTGATATCTCTCTCACATTTGTTTATAAATATTTTTAACACATCTTTCATATTCATTTTTATCCTTTCCAATCAAATTACTTAAAGTACTCATTTTCATTTGCTTAATTCCTTTTCTTTACTTTCAAACCAGATTTTCCTACTAACAATCACATCTCCCAATTTCTAATACTTCCATGAGCAATAATATTCATTTCATATGTCTCATGTATTAAATACATTAAACTATCAATATTTAATTGATCTTTATCCACATTCCATTAAAACTATAAATGTCCTACTTACTAATTTACTTAAACTTCAATTTATTCATCTCATTCTCTTAATATCAATTTTAAAACATCTTATATGTATATACCACAAAGCAACATCATAACATATATGTTTCACCATTACTAAGCTCATTCGAAAACTCTAAATGTCTCATATTACCATCATTTACATAAGCTTTTACAATATTCAAACGTATTACATTTCTAACATTGAAACCACCATGGTTGCATTAAAATAACAATACAAACAACACCAATATCTCTTTATACCTAACCAACATCATCTCTTTTTTTTTCCTTTTAAACAAAACCTTAACTTTTCATATCTACACCTTAAATTATCATACTTAATCTATATCAATCAACTCATTCAATAATTTACCGTACTCTTTTCATTTAAATCATATATCTTTCCATATTATCCATCCAACAATATTTTCTCTTTCTATAAATCCAAACATAAAGTTTATTAGAAAGAGATTCAAATAATAAAGGAAAAATTACATACTTTAATCTAAATTTTATTTTTAACTCATTTCCAACTTTATTCTTCTAACCATTTCTTTAAATATCAAACACATATCAATAATCAAACTTTTTACTTATACTTTCCATATCATTTATTTATATCACAATCACCTCTCAATTATCAACATTTCAAAATTTGTTTTCATATGAAACCTCATTTACACACTATCATTTATCTCATGTAATTCAAATACATCACAATTCACAATTCACATAATGCCACGTTCGAGACCAACCTAGATGTGAATGCATATGCATGTCTTACCAATTGCGTTTCCAAAATCTTCTTTTTAATTCTTACTTAAATTCTTCAAATTTTTTTTTTAAATTTCACTTAGGCCGAGAATCTCGAACCTAAGCTCTGATACCAAAATTATTGTAACACCCCCATACCCTATATAAGTACTGTACATATATCTAATATATATACAATAAGTATATAAAGTATAAGAATGTCACATTTTGTTTCAATTTAAAAACCTGTAACCAATTTCAAGAAATATTATATTAATTTAAAGAACATTTACAAAAGTCATTATTCTTATAAAAAATACAACATAATAATATTACATATGTATGCATCACCTTCTAGTTGGTCTCGAGACAACTATAATCTTCTCGTGGCATAACCAATGGACTTCCAAATCATCCGCATGATTTCCTGCGCGATTACACAACCGCGCTAAGCCCGAGAGCTTAGTAGTACAAATAAATAAATAATAAAATATACTTTACAAAAGAATCATACCTCATTCTTTTAGCATTATGTTTTATTGATCCCTTACCACGTTTTCCTTTCTCAATACATTCTTCATATATTCACACTAATCTCATAAATTAGATACATAATTACATAACATATTCACAACACAATACATACCCTTTTTATCTTATATATATATACATATATATCACATCAACAAAACACCATTCAATGACCTATCCAAACCTTCATGAACGCAATTCTCATAAATTTCCACATGCATATACATTTTGCACATCATACAACATTTTCATAAATTCATATCTCAACAAAGCACCACAAGCCATGTTTACTTTCAATACAACAATACACACATTAGCAAAATCATATTTCATAACATCATTTTATTCACAATTCACCAATCATGAATCACACCTTCAACAAAGGTAATCATAGATTTCATTACTCATTTATTTCAACATTTAAATATCACCTTGGCAACAAAGACAGACTCGGGCCCAAACAACATACTAATATGCCATTCAATTTTCAAAGTAATGTTTTGGTTTATTTATCTCATTTATCAATATCATAGACCCAACTAGGCTTCAAGGATTAGATTCAACCAAGCTTCAAGGGGAGCAAAGCATGCTAAGCTTCAACCCAACTTGGCTTCAAGAACCAACCCAACCTAGCTTCAAGGGTGGTAACATCTCAATTAGGCTTCAAGGATTCAATCCAACCTAACTTCAAGAGATTGTTACACTTATTAGGCATGCCACCAACAACAAACTCTGAAAATGGAATAACACATTAGCTATACAATTCATTTATCAATTTCATTCTCAATTGAATTTTCATAGCCAATAACAATGGCATCACATTTCATTTGAGTAATCATAGCCAATAACAATGGCTTCATATCACATTTGAATCATCATAGTCATTAACAATGACCTCACATCATATTATATCTCAAATCATATCATAATATTTCATTATTCAATTGTATATAAGCAATTACTTTATCATATTCTTCACAATATATCTATAGCATCATTGCAATTCACAAGATTCACAATGCATAAAACAATACATTGTTCATATGCATCATCATTATCACCAAATCATGTTAATCAATTCATTACTCAAATATATATAATCAATGGCATTGCACATACTTTTTCAATGATTATTATATTTCCCACATTTCCTATATCATCATTAATATATACATAACCATTCCCATTATTCCTAGATTTAGAATCTTCCATATCCATTTGGTTGAATCATTATTATTTTAAATGTGTTTAGGTACAAAAGACCCTTTGAAGATTCAACAATGTAAGAAGAACAAATAACAAACACAAATAGCAAATACCCTCCAAGGACACGGCCAAGCTTGTGGCCGTGTCTCCCAATTCAACATTTCAGTAGCAAACACGGGCACAGGACACGGCCAAGCTTGTGGCCGTGTCTCTCAATATAAACTAGGCAGTGGCAAACACGGTCAAGGGACACGGCCAAGCCAGTGGCCGTGTCTCTCCAAAACTCATCCAACACGGCCAAGTTTGCCCTAATTTGGCCGTGTCTCTCCAACTTGGCCGTGTTCTTCAATGATTCAAAAACCAAATACTTCAAAACTCATCCAAGCCCTTTAAAATTCACATCACAACACTTTTAATCATCATCTTTGTTATATTTATCAATTTTCTATCACCTTAACATTTATATAACTTCATTATAGCATCATACTAAACAAAATATATATACATCACTATAATCAATTACTCAAAGTACCAATTCATTTATTCAAAACCCTAATTCAACCATTCATCATCACCCTCACAATTTCCCCAACTTATCATCACTTAAATACCAAGTTAACACCTTTACACACTTCAATCTTTCATTATCATCATCTCACAAACCACTTATATCAAACACATAACCTCAATCAAGAGAAATCAAAATAAGAAAATGAAAACTTATATATATATATATAATCACAAAGATTAACTTCAAGAAATGAGTACTTACATGAATAGCTTGCCAAATCTTCAACTCCACTTGCAAATCTCTTGATCTCCTTTAGTCTTTGGTGTAAATTGAAGCAAAATCATCTTTCTCTCTCTAGCTTCTCTCTCTCTCTCTCTCTCTCTCGTGCACTAAGAAGAAAACGAAAAAGAAGAAGAAGAATGAATCTTCTTTCTTCGTTCTTATCCAATATATATATAATAATAATAATAATAATAATAATAATAATAACAATAACAATAATAATAATAATAATAATAATAACATTAGGACACTTAAATCTCCACCACACACACAATTCCTTTTGACTTTCTTCATCTTTTTCTCTTTTTGTCCTTATCATCATTATTATTATTCATTAATTATACAAATATATATATATATATATACAACACACTTTTCCTACACCATTTTATACATCATGTATATGTGATGTATATGTGGTTATATGTATATGTCATATATTTTGCATTTATTTTTCCTACATCTTCTCTTCACTTCTCTTCTCTTTCCCTTCAATACACACATTGAATCCAAATACAACAATAACCCCAACACTTTTAGGGTATAATATGGGATATTACAAACTAGGCTTCAAAGATTTAGGTTCAACCAAGCTTCAAGGGGAACAAAGCATGCTAAGTATCAACCCAACTTGGCTTCAAGAACCAATCCAACCTAGCTTCAAGGGTTGTAACATCTCAATTAGGCTTCAAGGACTAGACCCAACCAAGCTTCAAGGGGAGTAAAACATGTTAAACTTCAACCCAACTTGGCTTCAAGGATCAAGCCCAACCTAACTTCAAGAGATTGTTACTAATATTAGGCATGCCACCAACAACAAACTCTGAAAATGGAATAACACATTAGCTACACAATTCATTTATCAATTTCATTATAAATTGAATTATCATAGCCAATCACAATGGCTTCACATCTCATTTGAATCATCATAGCCAATCACAATGGCATCACATCACATTTGATTCATCATGGCCAATTACAATGGCTTCACATCACATTTGATTCATCATAGTCAATCACAATGATACACTTTATTATTCAAGTATACATATATATCATCAATTAGGCAAACCTATCATATCATTTCCATCATTACTCAATGGCATTAAACATTATTTATGCATGCTTCAACCATAACATTTACATCATTATAATTCATAACATTACTTTCACATTCTTTATATCTCAATTCACATTGAAGTAATTCATCATCAATATTCACATTATGCTCCACATAACATTATTCATAACATCAACATTACGTTCTACATTATATCATTCACATCTTTCACATTTCATAATATATACATTATCCATATATCTATATATATACATCAACAATATACTAGATTACCTTAACATAATTATGGCCGAATGCGTTAAGGTTCTAAATCATATAAATATACGAAATCAAATGAAGTTTTGTACTTACCTCAAGAGAGACTCACATCCATCTAAATTTCTCTTTCATGAATCCTTCAATACTTAGATTAAGGCAACTCAATCTCTTCAAAACCTAATCCCAAAAGTGATCATACACACTCACTTAGAGATACACATGAGATAATATAAATAAGAATCAATTAGGGCAAAATCTACACATGACACGCTCACAAACACGAGCGTGTCCTTGATCGAGCCCTAAAACCAACAATACAGAAGCTTTGACACGCTCAGAACCACGGGCGTGTCACTGAACGTATAATACATTCTGTCTCACAGAATCATTGACACGTTCAACAACACGGGCGTGTTCATGGCCGTGTCAATTACTTTTCTCACAGTAGCTATAACACGCTCAGTATCATGGCCGTGTTAATGGTCGTGTAACAACCGTCCAACTCAGTACCGATTACACGCCCAACCACACGGCCGTGTCACTGGCCGTGCCAGACAAAAAATCAAACATTTGGAACTCTCATCCATTAAACACAAACACTTCAAAATTCATACCACAACCCCCCATTAATCAACATCTTTGTTTATATCTATCAATTACCTATCACTTTAACACTTATATAATTTCATTATATCATCATAATAATCATTATATACACCACTATAATTAATTACTCAACAATTCATCATCATCCTCACAAATACCCCAACTTATCATCACTTATATACCAATTCAACACATTTACATACTTCAATCTTTCTTTATCATCATCTAACACACCAATCATCTCAAATATAACCTCAATCAAAAGAAATCAAGACAAGAAGATGAAGACTTACATATATACATAATCAATAAAACCAACTCAAGAAAAGAATACTTACATGAATATCTTATCAAATCTTCAAACTCAATCTTCAATCTTCTTAAAACCCTTAAGAAATTTGATGTGAAAATCATTAAAATCACATCTCTCTCTCTCTCTCTCTCTCTCTCTCTCTCTCTCGACCACGAAGAAGAAAAAGAAAGAAAGAATTTTCCTCTTTCTTTTGTTCTTATCTCATATATATATATATAAAATAATAATATAATTAATTATTTCTAAAATATCTTCCACCACACACCTTTCACTCTTTTTAACTTTCCTTTCCTCCTTCTTTCATTATTATTATTATTATCAATTAATTATATATATATATACACTTACTTTTCCTACACCACTTTATACCATAAATCCAAATACAACAATAACTCCAAAACTTTTAAGGTATACTTTGGGATACTACAAAAAGAGTGTAAGGGGAAGAAGCAAGGGAGTGAATCAACTGGAAGCCAATACTGAAATGGTTAGTCAAATAGTTGAGTTGACAAGACAGGTTCAGATGCTAAACATGAAGAACAATGTTTCTTCATCTACTCAAGAAGTGTGTGGAATCTGTGGGACATGTGGGCATGGAGCAAATATATGTCCCTCTACATATGAGACTTTTGGGAATGAAGCTGAGCAAGTTAATGCTATGGGAGGATTTCAACCAAGAGCCAGGAATAATCCTTACTCTAACAGTTACAATCCTGGCTGGAGGAATCACCCCAATTTTTCTTGGACAACAAATAATGCTCAACAGCCTTTCCATTTGCTCCAGAGATAGAACCAGCAGCAGGGTCAATCCTCAAATCAAATGCAGCCTAAGAGAGATAGTTTGGAGGAAAGTTTACAAGCCTTCATCAAAGTCAGTGCACAAAACCAAGAGATGAACAACAAAAGACTGGATTCCTTAGAAGCATCTTTTAAGAAGGTGGAGACCCAAGTGGGGCAACTTGCACAACAGATGCAGATTCAACAAAAGGGGAAGTTTCCAAGTCAACCTGAGCAGGCACAAGTAGTGACTGTTCTTAGGAGTGGCAAGGTAATTAATAACAATGTTGAAAATAATTCTATGAATGCAGGTGAGCAAGAGAAGAAAAAGGAAGGAGAAGTAGAGAACAAAGGTGTTGAAGAAAGATCAATGGAAAAGACCCCTACACCAGATTTGCACAAGGCAAGCAATCCATACAGGCCACCTATACCATTCCCTAGCAGGTTAAAGGATGATAAAAAAGATAAGCAGTTTTCAGATATCTTCAACATGCTATCTAAGGTAAGTATCAACTTACCATTACTTGAAGCAATTAAGAACATGCCGGCTTATGCTAAATTCTTCAAAGAACTGAATACCAAGAAAAAAAGGTATGAGCCGAATGAAAAGGTGATAGTTTCTGAGGTAGCCAGTGCTGTTTTGCAGCATAAACTACCCCCTAAGCTAAAGGATCCTGGAAGCTTTATTATTCAAATTGCTATGGGGAATGGAAAATGTACTGATGGCATGTGTGATTTGGGAGCTAGTGTGAATTTAATGCCTTACTCTGTGTACCTTGACTTAGAATTAGGGGAACTTAAGCCAACAAAAATGGTGTTGCAATTAGCTGATAGATCTCTTAGATTCCCGAAAGGGGTTATAGAAGATGTGTTAGTTAAAGTTGGTGGTTTGATAGTACCTGTGGATTTCATTGTTCTTGACATGGAGGTAAGTAATTCTTCACCATCTGCACACACCATTTTGCTGGGTAGGCCTTTTATGGCGACTACCAATACTTTGATAGATGTTAAGAATGGAAAATTATTAATGACTGTTTTGGGACAAACTGTGGAATTTTCTATTTTTAACACTTCTCCTATTCCTACAACTGCTTTGTATGAGGATTGTTCTTTCATTGATTGTATTGATGCAGTTGTTTCAGATGTTTTCTTGCAGACAGGTTCATCTGATAAATTGGAGCTGGCATTGAATTTAGAGAGTGATGTGGATATTTTTGATGCAGAAATAGCCAGTTGTCTTGAGACTTTAGAGTGTGCTGAAATAGAGGAGCTTAAGGAGAACTCAATTTTTGAACCTTCCCCCATTGAAAAAGAAGAGAAGAACCCCTCACTAGAGTTAGAGCTGAAAGAGTTACCTAAGAACCTGAAATATGTGTTTTTAGGGGATAACAATACTTTACCTGTAATAATATCTAGTGAACTTAGTGAAGTGGAGGAGATGAGGTTAGTGAGTGAGCTTAAAAGATTGAAGAGAGCAATAGGATGGGGATTGAGTGACATCAAGGGTATTAGCCCTTCCATGTGCATGCATAGAATCACTTTAGAAGAGGGAGCTAAACCTGTGAGGGAGACCCAAAGGCGACTTAACCCAAATATGAGTGAAGTGGTTAAGAAGGAAGTGCTCAAATTGCTGGATGAAGGAGTAATTTATCCAATTGCTAATAGTGAGTGGGTGAGTCCAGTACATGTAGTTCCTAAGAAATCTGGAATCACTGTGGTGAAAAATGAGAATAATGAGTTGGTTCCTACTAGGACTACTACTGGATGGAGAATGTGCATCGATTATAGGAAGTTGAACAATGCTACAAAGAAAGATCATTTCCCTCTTCCTTTTATTGATCAGATGTTAGATAAACTTTCTGGGCACTCACATTATTGTTTTCTAGATGGCCTTTCAGGTTACTATCAGGTGCCAATAGCTCCAGAGGATCAGTCCAAGACAACCTTTACTTGCCCTTTTGAGACTTATGCATTTCAACGTATGCCCTTTGGCTTGTGCAATGCACCTGCAACTTTTCAGAGATGCATGATGTCTGTCTTCTCAGATATGATCGACGATTTTATTGAGGTATTTATGGATGATTTTTCTGTTTTTGGTAATTCTTTTGATAATTGCCTCGATAAACTTGTTCGTGTGCTTGAGAGATGCATTGAATGTAACCTCACTTTAAGTTGGGAAAAGAGTCATTTTATGGTTACTCAGGGCATTGTCTTAGGTCATGTGGTGTCGAGTAAAGGGATTGAGGTGGATAAGGCTAAAATTGAATTGATTGCTAAGTTACCCCCACCTACCTCTGTTAAGGGAATAAGAAGTTTTTTAGGGCATGCTGGATTTTACAGGAGGTTTATTAAGGATTTTTCCAAAATAAGCCAACCATTGTGCCATTTATTGGGGAAAGATGTTCCATTTGAATTTACAGCACAATGCATGCAAGCTTTTAATTCTCTTAAGGAAAAATTGACTAGTGCTGTAACACCCCTTCCCGACCTACGTGTGTAAGCTGAGTAGAGGCGCCACACTAACCTAATGTTGCTACCAATTTTACTTAGTCAAATTTTAGTTCCAATTTTTATAGAAATTTTGCCATAGTTTCACTTAAAAATTGAGTCCCAAGTGTCGACAAAACTGGTTTTTTTTTTTTTTTTTTTTTTTTCTGATTTTTGAAAATATTTTTACACAAACCAATGCAACCAAAATCATTCTCAGTACACTTCCAATAAATCCCCCTTATAACCTCAACTACAACCTGCAAAAAGGATTTACACTTCTTGTAACACCCCCATATCCAATGCCCACACACTACAACCACAACAATGTAGCATAAGTGCATCAAACATAGGGATGCTACGGTTTTCTTAATATTCAAAACACTTTAAACTTGATACAATACCCTTATCATTATACATTATAGAAAAGTAGATCATTTACTTATAAAACAAAACATATTAGTTATATATATATACATTTAAATATTACCCAGCGGAAGTTATAAAATATGTACATATTTACAAACACTTGATTACATATTTAAATATATCCATACTTTTACATTATAAACATTACTTTACAAAATATAAAGAAGTATACATGATTAGCAATTCTCTTCTGATCTTTAAGTTCCCAAAATCAACTCTTCAAGGTCTACTCTCACTTGGTCTTGATGAACTCTCGGGTTCGACTCTATCAGCTCTATTACCTGCGCGATTAAACACTATCGCGCTAAGCCAAGGGCTTAGTAAGATAATTCATGCTAAAATGCAATGTCACAAATTAATTACATATATCAATCAAAAGCATATTATTTATTCAATATGTTGCTTTGTTCAATGTCACATCAATATTCATATAATAGCACCATTCATTATACTCATTTAAATTTATCATCATAGCCAACAACTATGACTTTATATACGTACCCTTTCCCAACCAGGTCGGTTGCCCTCCAATCCCAAGGGTCCGCAGAAGGCAAAAAGGCACGTATAACATTATCAGTAACATACCTTTCCCCATCCAGGTCGGTTGTCCAAGTTCGGTTGCCCATTCCAATGGGTCCGCATGGTTCCGCAGGAGGCAAATAGGTACGTATAATACTGACTATATCGAACCTTCCTCCTACCAGATCGGTAGTCCAAGATCGGTTGCCCAACCCACTGGGTCCGCATGGTTCCGCAGGAGACGGATAGGTCCGTTCATTAAACTTATCAATACCTTTTCAATTCATTTCTTTTTCACAAGCAAGTTAAGCAATCATTATATACAATATTCATTACATTATCTAAACACTCACATTATTATTCAATCCTATCATCAATTCATGCTTCAATCATATTTCATTTGAATCACTATAACATCTTTGGTATAACATTTCAATGTGCATTACTCATGAAACACATTACCATTCACAATGCATAACATAACATTATTCAATCTCAACAATGCAATTAGGGCAATTCAACCTCTTCACAACCTAATCCAAAAGGAATATTAGCAAAATGACCATATGAATAGTACATTCTGGTTTTAGACTCCATTTTATCCTTATTTTGAAAAATTGTATAAAATAATCTACTTGACTAAAAATTCTAAAATTTTTACTGAATTTAGTTTTGTATCTTAAAATCATTCCTTTAAAATTTCAGATCAAACTGAACACAAAATCTTGGTCAAATAGTTCACCTAACCAGACTGCCCCAATTGCCCTGCATCCTGGCAGCAATTCTGAACTTTGTGAATTCCATAAATCAAATTCAATCAACGTGGTTCCAAATTATTTTTCTCAAATACTAGACTCACTAAGCAACAACATATCCAAAATTCAATTGGATATGATTTTTCTACATTTTATTAAAAATCCCGAAATACAGCTGTCTCAGTTAAGGTACCTGCTGGAACAGGTCTAATAAAAATAATCTTTCTAAACTCATAACCATTCCAAAATCGAATCAACATATTTTTCAGTCATTCTAGACTCATAGAGACACAACATATCAAAAATTCACTTCAAAAATATTTTTCTATAATTAATTAAAAATCATACAAATCACAGCCTTTACTAATTGTAAAACAGAAACAATTTCGCTAAACACAACTCTTACTCTTCCATCACCAACACCAACCCAACTTCTCATCTATCAAGCAAAATCAATACTTAAAATCACACCATAAGCAACTTAATCATACCATCATCAAATCACAACTCAACTCAAGCATAACTTCAAAAATAACAAGGGTAAACAAGAGCAAACTTACAAAATAATGGAATTCCTTGAAACTCCAACTTGTAACTTTGAAAACTTCCTTCACTTTGAACTTGAAATCATCAAAACCATCACTTGTTCTCTTGCTCTCTTCTCTCTTTGATGAGCCGGCCACCTAACAACAAGAAGAAGAAAAAAATGATGAAGAAACACAAAGTCAATAGGCATTAAATACCCATCCAAAAGAAAATTACTATAATACCCTCATCCATTTAACTAAGCTTTTGTCATATCTATACCCATTTAAGTAATTCACAACCAACACAAAAATATCCTCTTTCCTTGACTTTCCATTTTGACCACTTTATATGTTATATATATCACCATATAAGCAACATATACAATTATCTCTAAACCCTCTTTTCTTTCCCAACCACCATACAAAAACATTCTCTTCCCATTTCTCAATTCAAACCAACAACAACAACAACAAAACTTCTAGGGCATGCATAGGGATATTACAATTCTCCCCCTCTAAAAAGAAAATTTCGTCCTCGAAATTACCTGATATCAAAGCTGAAACAACTGCGGATATTGCTCTCGCATGGATTGTTCACTCTCCCAAGTCGCTTCTTCTTTTGCATGATTCTTCCAAAGAATCTTCACCAATGGCACTTGCTTGTTTCTCAATTCTTTCACATCATGTGCCAAGATAGCAACTGGTTCCTCTTCAAATGTCAAATCTGGGCTCACTTCGATAGACTCAAATGGCAACACATGAGATGGATCCGACCTATATCTCCTCAACATAGAAACATGGAATACACTATGAATACGATCCAACTCAGGTGGCAAAGCAAGTCGATACGCCACTGGCCCAACTCTTTCTAACACTTCATACGGCCTAATGAAACGAGGACTCAATTTTCCTTTCCGACCGAACCTCAAAATCTTCTTCCAAGGAGACACTTTCAGAAATACCTTATCTCCAACATTAAACTCTATATCTCTCCTTTTCAGATCTGCATAAGATTTCTGTCGGTCTGAAGCTGCTTTTAACCTGCCTCGAATCAACTTTACTTTTTCTTCAGTTTCTTGAATCAAATCAGGACCAACCAACTTATTATCTCCAAGCTCATTCCAACAAAGAGGTGTCCTACACCGTCTGCCATACAATGCTTCAAACGGTGCCATACCAATGCTGGATTGGTGACTGTTGTTGTAAGCAAACTCCACAAGAGGTAAAAACCTATCCCAACTTCCAGAGAAATCGATGACACAGCTTCTCAACATGTCCTCAATAATCTGTATCACCCTCTCTGACTGTCCATCCGTCTGTGGATGAAAAGCAGTGCTGAAGTGCAGTCGAGAACCCAAAGCACTATGCAAACTCTTCCAAAATCTGGAAGTAAACCTGGGATCTCGATCAGACACTAAAGAAGTTGGAACACCATGCAGTTTCACAATCTCATGGATATACAGCTCAGCCAATCTCTCCAAAGAGTAATCCATTCGAACCGGAAGGAAATGAGCTGTCTTAGTCAATCTATCCACAATCACCCATATAGCATCATGCTTCTTTTGTGTCAATGGCAAACCAGACACAAAATCCATTGTCACTCTTTCCCACTTCCATTCTGGCACTGACAATGGTTGAAGCAACCCGGTTGGAACTTGATGCTCTGCTTTAACCTTCTGACAAGTGAGACATTTCGACACAAAATCTGTAATGTCTCTCTTCAACCCAATCCACCAATAATGTTGTCTCAAATCATGATACATCTTCGTATTACCCGGATGCATAGCAAACACTGACTGATGTGCTTCTTCTAAAATGACTCTTTTCAATTCAGCATCATCGGGTACACACAATCGGTTTTTAAACCAGAGACTCCCATCGTCTTTCACAACAAAATCTCTTGTCTTCCCATTCTTACAATCTGAAATAATCTTCTGAATCTTCTTATCGGCCAACTGAGCTTCTTTGATCTGATCTAACAAAATCGGCTTCAATTGCAACTGTGCCAATAATGCACCATCAACACAAGGTACAAAACTGGCATGCAATGCTCTCAACTCAACAAGCAACGAGAGCGAGTAAACTGTTAAACCAGCTAAAGACTTCCGACTCAAGGCATCAGCAACAACATTTGCTTTACCTGGATGATAGTCAATCAAGCAGTCGTAGTCTTTAATCAATTCTAACCATCTCCTCTGACGAAGATTGAGTTCTTTCTGGACACCCAAATACTTCAAACTCTTATGATCAGTGTAGATGAAACATTTCTCCCCAAACAGATAGTGGCGCCAAATCTTTAATGCAAACAAAATGGCAGCCAATTCCAAATCATGTGTCGGATAGTTAAGCTCATGCGGTTTCAACTGTCGAGATGCATAAGCTATAACTTTCCCTTCCTGCATCAATACACACCCCAAACCTCTATGTGAAGCATCACTGTAGATCACATATGGTTTGCCTTCAACAGGTAAAGTAAGAACAGGCGCTTGAGTCAACAACTCTCTCAACTGCTCAAAACTAGCCTGACACTGATCTGTCCACACAAATCTCACTCCCTTTCGAAGTAATCTGGTGAGTGGAGTAGCTATCAAAGAAAACCCTTTCACAAACCGTCGGTAATAGCCTGCCAAACCCAGAAAACTTCTAATCTCTGTCACAGACTTGTGTGGACTCCAATTCAGAATAGCTTCAACTTTACTTGGATCAACTCTAATGCCTTCCGCTGAAACAATATGTCCGAGAAAAGCAACTTGATCCAACCAGAACTCACACTTCGACAATTTGGCAAATAACTGCTTCTCTCTCAAAATCTGCAACACAATCCGCAGATGCATATCATGTTCCTCTTCATTCCGCGAATACACCAGTATATCATCAATGAAGACCACTACAAACTGATCCAAATAGGGCCTAAACACCCTATTCATCAAATCCATAAAAGCTGCAGGTGCATTCGTTAGACCAAAAGGCATAACTAGAAATTCATAATGCCCATACCTGGTCCGAAAGGCAGTCTTCGGAACATCCTCAGCTCTGACTCTCAGCTGATGGTACCTAGATCTCAAATCAATTTTAGAAAACACAGCTGCACCTTTCAATTGATCAAAGAGATCATCGATTCTAGGCAAAGGATATTTATTTTTAATAGTCACCTTGTTCAATTGCCTATAATCGATACACAACCTCATAGTACCATCTTTCTTCTTCACAAATAGCACAGGAGCTCCCCAAGGAGAAACACTGGGGCGAATAAATCCTTTGTCCAACAACTCCTGTAATTGCACTTTCAACTCCCTCAATTCTGCTGGTGCCATTCTGTAAGGAGTAATAGAGATAGGAGTGGTACCAGGCAACAATTCAATACCAAACTCCACCTCTCTCTCAGGAGGCAATCCTGGCAACTCCTCTGGAAAAACATCAGGGAACTCTGCAACTGTGGCAATACTATCAATGGAAGAACCCTTCACTCTAGTATCTACCACATGAGCAAGATAGGCTTCACACCCCTTTCTAATCAACCTCCTGGCTGCAACAGCTGAAACAAATAAGGAGGCTAGCTGTTCCTGCTCATTAGATACTATCACCTCTCTACCATCACCCGTTCTCAAAGAAACAATTTTCTTTTTACAATCCACCACAGCTCCATGTCGAGATAGCCAATCCATACCTAAGATCACGTCATATTCCTTAAATGGCATCTCAATCAAATCCCCAAGGAACTCCTCACCCTGCACCACTACTGCACTATCTCTATGCACCTTACTCACAACCACACTATGCCCTAACGGATTTGTCACCAACACATCAAATCCTAGGGACTCAGCATGCACATCAAATACAGGCAAAACAGATGCACTAATATATGAATGCGTGGAACCCGGATCAATCAAAGCAAGTACTGGAGTATTAAATAAAGAAAAAGTACCAGCTATGACTGCCGATGTATCTGGCTGCCTCTGCATAACATACATCCTCTGGGAAGATCCAACCTCCTCTGGTCTACCCTCCCTGGATGTAGCACCTCCTCTATAACTGAATCCTGGTCTACCTCCCCGGCTGGCACCTCTGCCTCCTCTGCCTCCCCTCACACTAGCTCGAGAAGCAGCAGAATCAACTGGCATCTGCTCCTGCCTCTCAGGACAGTCTCTCACAAAGTGGTCAGGTGATCCACACCTGAAGCATACAGCTGGTCCACCACTCTTCCAACAAACACCTCTATGATAACCCCCACACTGAGCACATCTAGGTGGAGCGGATCTCTGAGTCATAGGGATCGGAGCACTTGCCACTGAAGCTGCAGGTCTAAATCTCTGTCTCTGGAACTGCACAGACCTACCAGCTGGTCTCTGGCTCCTACTACTCCAAGGAACAAAACTTCCTCTACCCCTCTTCGCAGAGGAAGACCCTGCCTCGAACTGGGGCCTTCTGACCCTAACCTCTTCTTCTGAAGCAGCTGCAATAACTTGAGCTCGCTCTACACTTCGAGCTGCTGTCACAAGCTGTGAGAAATCCTGATATCTGGATCCAGCCACTAAGCACATGATCGAGGGCCTCAATCCCTCCTCAAACCTCCTGCATCTATCAATCTCATCAGCAATGATACCCCCAGCATACTGACTCAGTCGAATAAACTCAACTTCATACTCAGTTACGGTCCTATGATCTTGCTTCAAATCTAGAAACTCTCTTTTCTTCCCATCTTTATACTCCCTAGGAGTATACTTCAACTCAAATTCCCTCAGAAAATCAGTGTAAGACAGTGTTGGAGGATCATCCATAGAATGGGGCACCGTCTTCCACCAATCGTAGGCATCTTTCTGCAGCAAAGATCTTGCATAGTCAAATTTTTCCTCAGGGGTAGCTTGTAACTGAATAAAGATCCTCTGTACTTTGTCAAGCCACTGTTCTACTACAGCTGGATCAGTAGTACCAAGGAAATCCTCCGCTCCATACTTCCTTAGTTTATCATAGTGCCTCACAGATACCAAAGGCTGAGGGGGTGGTGGCACTGGTTGCACTGGTGCTTGTCTCATAACTTCCATCATATGTCTAAACCAGGCTGGCGGAACCTCCTCTCCAGCTGGTCTACCCGACACCGAAGCAGGTGCCTCCTCAACACTATCAACTCTAGCTCCCTCAGCAGGAGCGATACTCTCGGCACTACCCTCAATCGACTGACGTGAGTGAGAATCCATCACAACCTAAGTCTGCAAACACAACATACTACATCTTATTAAAGATCAGAGGTTGCCAATCCCAAACATGTATATTATTTCAAAACCAACTTTTTAAGTAAAATATTCTTTTTATTACATTTTACCTAGGCTGAGAATCTCAAACCTAGGCTCTGATACCAAAAATTGTAACACCCCTTCCCGACCTATGTGTGTAAGCTGAGTAGAGGCGCCACACTAACCTAATGTTGCTACCAATTTTACTTAGTCAAATTTTAGTTCCAATTTTTATAGAAATTTTGCCATAGTTTCACTTAAAAATTGAGTCCCAAGTGTCGACAAAACTGGTTTTTTTTTTCTTCTGATTTTTGAAAATATTTTTACACAAACCAATGCAACCAAAATCATTCTCAGTACACTTCCAATAAATCCCCCTTATAACCTCAACTACAACCTGCAAAAAGGATTTACACTTCTTGTAACACCCCCATATCCAATGCCCACACACTACAACCACAACAATGTAGCATAAGTGCATCAAACATAGGGATGCTACGGTTTTCTTAATATTCAAAACACTTTAAACTTGATACAATACCCTTATCATTATACATTATAGAAAAGTAGATCATTTACTTATAAAACAAAACATATTAGTTATATATATATACATTTAAATATTACCCAGCGGAAGTTATAAAATATGTACATATTTACAAACACTTGATTACATATTTAAATATATCCATACTTTTACATTATAAACATTACTTTACAAAATATAAAGAAGTATACATGATTGGCAATTCTCTTCTGATCTTTAAGTTCCCAAAATCAACTCTTCAAGGTCTACTCTCACTTGGTCTTGATGAACTCTCGGGTTCGACTCTATCAGCTCTATTACCTGCACGATTAAACACTATCGCGCTAAGCCAAGGGCTTAGTAAGATAATTCATGCTAAAATGCAATGTCACAAATTAATTACATATATCAATCAAAAGCATATTATTTATTCAATATGTTGCTTTGTTCAATGTCACATCAATATTCATATAATAGCACCATTCATTATACTCATTTAAATTTATCATCATAGCCAACAACTATGACTTTATATACGTACCCTTTCCCAACCAGGTCGGTTGCCCTCCAATCCCAAGGGTCCGCAGAAGGCAAAAAGGCACGTATAACATTATCAGTAACATACCTTTCCCCATCCAGGTCGGTTGTCCAAGTTCGGTTGCCCATTCCAATGGGTCCGCATGGTTCCGCAGGAGGCAAATAGGTACGTATAATACTGACTATATCGAACCTTCCTCCTACCAGATCGGTAGTCCAAGATCGGTTGCCCAACCCACTGGGTCCGCATGGTTCCGCAGGAGACGGATAGGTCCGTTCATTAAACTTATCAATACCTTTTCAATTCATTTCTTTTTCACAAGCAAGTTAAGCAATCATTATATATAATATTCATTACATTATCTAAACACTCACATTATTATTCAATCCTATCATCAATGCATGCTTCAATCATATTTCATTTGAATCACTATAACATCTTTGGTATAACATTTCAATGTGCATTACTCATGAAACACATTACCATTCACAATGCATAACATAACATTATTCAATCTCAACAATGCAATTAGGGCAATTCAACCTCTTCACAACCTAATCCAAAAGGAATATTAGCAAAATGACCATATGAATAGTACATTCTGGTTTTAGACTCCATTTTATCCTTATTTTGAAAATTTGTATAAAATAATCTACTTGACTAAAAATTCTAAAATTTTTAGTGAATTTAGTTTTGTATCTTAAAATCATTCCTTTAAAATTTCAGATCAAACTGAACACAAAATCTTGGTCAAATAGTTCACCTAACCAGACTGCCCCAATTGCCCTGCATCCTGGCAGCAATTCTGAACTTTGTGAATTCCATAAATCAAATTCAATCAACGTGGTTCCAAATTATTTTTCTCAAATACTAGACTCACTAAGCAACAACATATCCAAAATTCAATTGGATATGATTTTTCTACATTTTATTAAAAATCCCGAAATACAGCTGTCTCAGTTAAGGTACCTGCTGGAACAGGTCTAATAAAAATAATCTTTCTAAACTCATAACCATTCCAAAATCGAATCAACATATTTTTCAGTCATTCTAGACTCATAGAGACACAACATATCAAAAATTCACTTCAAAAATATTTTTCTATAATTAATTAAAAATCATACAAATCACAGCCTTTACTAATTGTAAAACAGAAACAATTTCGCTAAACACAACTCTTACTCTTCCATCACCAACACCAACCCAACTTCTCATCTATCAAGCAAAATCAATACTTAAAATCACACCATAAGCAACTTAATCATACCATCATCAAATCACAACTCAACTCAAGCATAACTTCAAAAATAACAAGGGTAAACAAGAGCAAACTTACAAAATAATGGAATTCCTTGAAACTCCAACTTGTAACTTTGAAAACTTCCTTCACTTTGAACTTGAAATCATCAAAACCATCACTTGTTCTCTTGCTCTCTTCTCTCTTTGATGAGCCGGCCACCCAACAAAAAGAAGAAGAAAAAAATGATGAAGAAACACAAAGTCAATAGGCATTAAATACCCATCCAAAAGAAAATTACTATAATACCCTCATCCATTTAACTAAGCTTTTGTCATATCTATACCCATTTAAGTAATTCACAACCAACACAAAAATATCCTCTTTCCTTGACTTTCCATTTTGACCACTTTATATGTTATATATATCACCATATAAGCAACATATACAATTATCTCTAAACCCTCTTTTCTTTCCCAACCACCATACAAAAACATTCTCTTCCCATTTCTCAATTCAAACCAACAACAACAACAACAAAACTTCTAGGGCATGCATAGGGATATTACAAGTGCACCTGTGATTGTAGCTCCTGTCTGGTCTTTACCTTTTGAAATCATGTGTGATGCTTCTAATCATGCAGTAGGAGCTGTTCTTGGGCAAAGGGTTGACAAATACTTAAGGGTAATTTATTATGCTAGTTTAACCCTGAATAGTGCACAAATGAACTACACCACAACTGAGAAGGAAATGCTAGCTGTTGTTTTTGCTTTAGACAAATTTAGAGCTTATTTAATAGGGTCCAAAATTATTGTTCATTCTGACCATGCAGCTCTTAAATATCTTTTAACAAAACAGCATGCTAAACCGCGCTTAATTAGGTGGGTGTTGTTATTGTAAGAGTTTGATTTCCAAATCAAGGATACTAAGGGTAGTGAGAATGTTGCTGATCATTTATCCAGATTACCCTACTTTAGTGGAAATCTTGCATCTGATAGCATTCATAAAAATTTAGAAGCATTTCCTGATGAGCATTTGTTTGTGGTAATTAATGCACCTTGGTTTGCAGATATTGCTAACTATCTTGCTTGTGGTATTTTGAGATCTAACATGTCCTTTCAGGAAAAGAAAAGGTTTCTACACTTGAGTAAGTTTTATTTTTGGGATGAACCTTATCTATTCCGGATTTGCAAAGATGAGATAGTTCGCAGGTGTGTTTCTGAGGAAGAACAACTGAGTGTTCTTCAATTTTGTCATGACCTTCACTGTGGGGGTCATTTTGGAGGAAGAAAAACTGCAGAAAAGGTGCTTCAAAGTGGCTTTTACTGGCCCACTTTATTTAAAGATGCTCAAGACTACTGTAAGCAATGTGATCGTTGCCAAAGAGTAGGTAACATTGGAAGGAGGAATGAAATGCCCCTTCAGTCATTTATTGTTGTTGAATTGTTTGATGTGTGGGGAATAGACTTCATGGGTCCTTTCCCCAAATCCTTTGGTTATGAATACATTTTAGTTGCTGTTGATTATGTTTCCAAATGGGTGGAGGCAATCCCCACCCGTACTAATGATGCTAATATTGTTGTTAAATTTGTGAAGGAAAACATTCTTAGCAGGTTTGGCACACCAAGGGTGATAGTAAGTGATGGGGGGAGTCATTTTTGCAACAGGCTTTTTGAGAAGTTAATGCATAAATCCGGTGTGAAGCACAAGGTGTCAACCCCATACCATCCACAGACTTCTGGACAAGTGGAAACATCCAACAAGCAGCTAAAAGGAATTCTGGAGAAAACAGTCAACACATCCAGAAAGGATTGGGCAAGCAGATTGCACGATGCACTATGGGCATATCGGACTGCTTTCAAAACTCCTCTAGGTATGAGTCCATATCGATTGGTGTTTGGAAAAGCTTGCCACTTACCAGTGGAGTTGGAGCACAGAGCATATTGGGCAATCAAGACTCTGAATTTGGACTTGGACAAAGCGAAGAGAGAAAGATTTCTACAAATTTCAGAGTTAGATGAGCTGAGGAATGAGGCTTATGAGAGCTCAAGAATTTACAAGGATCGCACTAAATCACTTCATGATAAAATTATAGTGCGCAAGACATTGAGTCCAGGTATGAAGGTTTTACTTTTTAACTCACGACTCCGTCTTTTTCCAGGTAAACTCAAGTCTCGATGGAGTGGTCCTTTCGAGATAACTCAGGTATATCCTTCTGGTGCAATTGAATTACTTAACTTTAGAACAGGTGAGACTTTCAAAGTGAATGGACAGAGAGTTAAGCCATACAATGAAGGATTTCAGGAAGTGAGGGTCATTGACAGTACTTTGATTCATGATCCCTAGGCCTTGCATGATGTCCAGCTATATGACATTAAAGAAGCGCTATATGGGAGGCAACCCATCGATTTGCATTTATTTTTCATTGTTTAATTTTAAGTTTAGTGAATTTTGATTTCTGTTCGGTTTCATTAAATGGACTGTGCATTGATCGGTTTTTCTTTACTTTGTGTTTCAGGGTGTTTAAAGAAGAAGGTTTGCAAAATCGTTGAGGAAAAAAAAGTGTTTAAAGTTAAAACTGGCAGAAGAGGACACGGCCAAAGGACTTGGCCGTGTCCCTTGGCCGTGTCACTCACTGGACACGGCCAAAATTCTTTAAAAAAAAAATATGGAATTGATCGATTTTGCACAGACTTGGACACACCCAGGGGACACGGCCGTGTCACTTGGCCGTGTCCCCCCAAAAACCATGAGACACGGCCGTGTGCTCTCCACTTGGCCGTGTCCCTTCACTTTCACACACAGACATGGCCAAGTCCCCACACACACGGCCGTGTCACCTCACGTTTTGCCCTTTTAAAAACCGATTTTGCCCAAATTCTTTTCGTAATCCCTAACTTTTCTTTCATCTTCTCTCTCACTCTCCTTCGCTCTCTGTATCGCCATAGCCAATTTTGATATTTCAAAACTTCAAATCATCCACTGAAACTTCAAATTTCTTCAATAAACCTTGAGATAATCACTTAAAACTTCCTCTTTACTCATATTATCTTTGATTTACTTAGTTTTGGGTGTTAATTTTTCAGATCTCAAGATGCCAAGAACTAAAACTGTACCACACCGAAAGAAGAAGAAATCTGGAACCGAAGGAGCTTCGTCATCTTCTTCCACCTTATCTCACAAGAGGTCAAGTCTTTTGGCTCGGGGTTTTTTCCCCACAAAGTATGTGAATGACGAATCTCTAGATGCTTTGCAAATGAGGACTGCTTTTTATAGATATGTGCAATATCTTGGGTGGGAGACTTTTGTTTCATTGAGACCTCTGTTGTTTGAGGAGCTCACCCTAGAATTTTTGACAAATCTTATCTCTCAACTAAGTGTTTCACTCAAGCAACAGAGGAGGACACATGCAGGGGACACGGCCGTGTCACCTGGCCGTGTCCCTCCATCAAGCCTCACACGGCCGTGTCCCTCATCCCTTGGTCGTGTCCCACATGAATCAACGTGCACCGAATTTTAAAGCCGACGCTTCGTATAAAAGCAAAAAGAAAGTTAGGGTTTAGGGGAGTTGACGATTTAGAACAGATTTGGAGCAAAGTTTTGAGCCGTCAAGAGCAAAGTTAGGGTTTTAAACATTTGTTTTCTTGATTTTTATTTGACTTTGGATTAAAACTAGTTTAGATTAAATTGTTCTAGCCATCAAGACATCCTTCTTGCAAGATTGAACAAGAGATTCTTCAAAAGCTTCAAGGAGTTTGTAACTTGGTTTTGTTCTTGAACTTATTCTCTTTATTTTCATTGAATGGATATTATCATGTCTATTTTGATTTCTTTGAACATTAATAAGATGAATATGTTTGATTGCATTATGAACTAATTTGATCTAGTCTAGGGTTTGTATGGATCTGCTATGATTGTATGAATTGGTTATTCTCTTAGCTAACAATTTCTTTAGCCTTGATTGAATGGAATATTGTTAATATATAATTGATTGATCACCAATTATGTGTTTTAAGGCATTAGATGATAGATCGAGAGATGAAGTTTAATACTTGAACAATTCAATTAAGGACTTAGGTGAATTAGAAATATAACCTATTAAAAAGATTATTTCACTTATAACAAGATTAGTTGAAAGAGGTTTGAATGCGAGAGCTTATTTCCTTGACTCAATTAGTTGAGTTGTTTGAGATTTAATCTTTGAAATTGAATTAGTTAAGAGGAATAACCGTTCATACATATAAGTAGTAGAGAAGTGCAAACCCTAGACCATTCTATTAAGTGAATCAAAACACAGCTAAATTTACTTTTATTGTTTTAAACTTTAATCAATCTTCTTCATTATTTAGCAATTTATAAATCTCTTTATTACTTGTTAAACATAATCTGATAAGCAATTAACCACTTTAGCTTCCTTGAGAGAACGACCTTGGGGCGATCACCTTTGCTACAGCTACCTCGTATACTTGCGAGTGACGCTTTGTGGTAGAGTTAATTTGAGCGCAACACTAATGCACTCTTAACCTCAAGGTTACCTATCAAACATGGAATGGTAAAACTAACTGGATCTTTTAACTTCTTAGGTAACCTCCTTTGTAAAATAGCCGAACTCTTTTCAGATAAATGCACTAAAGACACTTCCTCAAGTTTCCTTTTGTTAGAAAGGATATCTTTCAAAAATTTAGCATATTTAGGCATCTGTGACAAAGCTTTAGCAAATGGAATATTAATGTGCAATTGTTTAAAAAGTTCAAGAAACTTACCGAACTGAGCATCAATCTTGTCCTTGTTCAATCTTGCCGGATAGGGTACTCTAGGTCGGTATTCCTTCAGTATGGGGCTGTTTTCTTGCGGCTGCTTCTCTCTCTCACTTTCTAGTGCAGCTTTCTCTCCCGAAGTGACAGGAGGATCGTTGTCTTTTTCTTTTTCTTGTACTTCAGCCCTTTTCTCTGCCACTTCTCCTCTTTTCTCATCCACATTTCCCTTGATCTCTTTTCCACTCCTTAGTGTAATTGCCTTAAGCTGCTCTTTAGGATTTGCCTCAGTGTTGCTAGGTAAACTTCCTTGTGGTCTTCACTGAGCAACCTAGCAATTTGCCCCACCTGATTCTCCAAATTATGAATAGAGGCTTGCTGATTTCTTAGGGTGGTTTCAGTTGATTGGAGCCTAGTTTCAGAAGCTGCTATAAATTTCTCTATCATGTCCTCCAAACTACTCTTTCTTGGAGGGGCAGCTTGTTGATGTTGGGGCTGCTGGAATCCAGGGGGAGGTCTTGGATTATTTTGATTTTTTCGATGAGAAATTTAGATGATTTCTCCACCCCAGATTGTATGTGTTGCTGTAGGGGTTATTCTGTTGTTGCCTTGGCATATTTCCCACATAATCTACTTGCTCTTGCCTAGCAAACATGTTGCCACTTTGGCAATCTTGACTTTGATGTCCACCCCCACACCATTCACAAGACATCACTTGCATTACATTCCCAGAAGAAGAGGCCAAAGAATCAAATTTTTTATTCAATGCTTCCAATTGGGCTGTCAAAGCCACCACAGGATCTAGTTGGTGTGAACCCATGACTTTCAGCTTTCCTTGCTCCCTTGGGGCTTGCCACTGATAATTTGTTATAGCCATGTCTTTAATTAAATCCCTTGCATGTTCAGGTGTCTTGTTGTTTATGGTACCACCAGCTGCTGCATTAATGGATTGCTTACTTACATAATTCAACCCATTGTAAAATGTTTGAATTTGAAGCCATAGTGGAAGTCCATGATGAGGACACCTTCTCAACAAATCTTTAAATCTTTCCCAGGCATCATAAAGGGTCTCACCATCTTGCTGCAGAAAGGATGAGATATCATTCCTCAACTTAGCAGTTTTGGACGGTGGGAAGTATTTTTCTAGGAATTTCTCTGCCAACTGACCCCATGTGGTGAAGGTTCCTAGAGGAAAAGATTTCAGCCACTTCTTTGGTCTATCTCTAAGGGAAAATGGGAATAACCTCAGCCTAATTGCATCCTCTGAGACATTATTTATCTTGAATGTGTCACATATCTCTAGAAAATTCTCAATATGTGCATTAAGATCTTCATCAGGAAACCCATCGAACTGACAAGTCTGTTGCACCATTTGAATTACATTTGCCTTTATTTCGAAGTTGTTCGCAGCAAGTGTCGGCTTCGGATGCTAGAGTCAGCTCCATTGAGATTGGGCTTAGCAAACTCCTGCATTGTTCTTGGTCCAGGTCCTTCCATCGCTTCAAACTCTTCTTCTTCTTCTATTTCCAGATTTATTTCTGTTTCTATCTCTTCCCTTCTTCCTTTCGCTTTCTCCTTAATGTTCTTTCTAGCTCTGGATCTAATTCAAACAGTTGGGATGAGCTACCTCTGGTCATAAATGGGAAGGAATACCTAAAATGATAATCAACAAGCAAGAACTAATGTAAAAAACAAATGAAAATAAAACTAAATAAACAGTCTTGATTATAATACTAATATTAAAACCGTTGTCCCTGGCAACGACGCCAAAAACTTGGTGCGTCGCGCCTAGTGCTATAGCAATACTGCAAGTACACGGGTCGCCCAAGTAATAGAGTAGTGAGTGAGTTATCGTTCCACTGAGGACAAGGTAAAGTACTAGTGCAAACCTTAATTGTTGTTTAGCAAATTAATAGTTGTGTGATGCTTTGTAATTAAAAACAACTAATTTAATAACTGAAAGTAAAGGGAAATTGAATGTTGTGCAAAAAGGATTGATGATAATAACACTATCCAGATATTGAATCCCCCTAGCCTCAATGATATTTATGAACATCAATTCAGTTAAATCACATAATAAAGTTGAGTTGGCATTCCTCTAACTTAGACTAAAACCTCTCTCGAGTGAATTAATCCCTAATCACTAAGTAGAGTGCCGGAATCTCTTCTCAAACACAATTAAATAGATCTTGCATTAAGAATAAGGAACTATAAACCAAAGGATCTTGTAAGTCTATCTCTAGTACTCCAATCAATCCTCAACCCTTATGAGTATTCAATTCATATCAAGTTTTCTCAAGTCAATAATATGAAAATGGCAACCAATCAATAAGTATGCTATTATCAAATGGAAATAAATCATTAAGCATCATAAGAATAAAACAACTCAATCAAATGATTCAACTAAATATAATTATTCAATCCATACAAATAAGCTAGGGTTCATCAATATCTAGATAGAGAAGGAATTAGTTCATGTTCAAAACTAGAAAAACAAAACAAGAGAAATGAGTAAAAGAAACCAAACAATCCATGGCGAATAATTCGTATTTCTTCACTTCAATCCTTGATTCTTGGTTTTGGTCTTATATAGGATGTATTTCCTCCTTCAAACTCAGCTCTAGACTCTCCTCCTTGCTCCAGCAGTTGGCTTCTTCTCCCTTGTTCCAGCCTTCACGTCCAAGCCTTCTTTGTTCTTCCTTTTTCTTCTCCTTTTAACCTTTCAGCCCATACCTTCCAGCTCACCCCATTCCCCCTTGTCTCCCGCATTCTCTTTGTTTAACCTTTCTTTTCCTCAAATTAGGCAAGCTTTCTTTTGTTTAATATTACTTTTGGAAAAAGCTAGTCTTTGTTCCCCACTTATCTGCAAAAGAAATTCAATTATTCAAAGTTGCTCTAGGTGACACAGCCAAGCTTGCTGGCCGTGTCTCTCACTTTGCTTGGGACACGGCCAAGCTTGCTGGCCGTGTCTCCTTCTGCCCTTTCTTTCCTTCTTTTCTTCTAGGTGACACGGCCAAGCTTACATGACACGGCCAATGGCTTGGCCATGTCATGTGGGTGTGTCACTTTCTGCTTTTAGCTTTGCTCTTCACTTGTTCTTTGGCTTAGGTTGGGACACGACCAAGCTTGTGGCCGTGTCATGTGACACGATCACTGGCTTGGGCGTGTCACCTGCCAATGTCAGCTTCTGCCTTCGTTTCTTTCCTTTCTTGGTTTTGTTCCTTGGGTGAGACACTGCCACTAGCTTGGCCGTGTCTCTTGGGTGTGTCAGCTACTGTCTTGGAATTCATTTGAGGGACATGGCCAAGCTTGCTTTGGCTTGGCCATGTCTTGCTTGATTCATGCTCTTTCTTCATTGTTTTGATCATCCAAGAGAGTTTTTGCTGTTTAACCTAAAACAAACACTTAAAACAAAAATCAAATGAAACATTAACTAAAAACACATAGAAATCATACTAAAAACAAGTATAAAAATGCTCTTATCAGGCACACTCACCATATGACTCATCAACATACCAACATTTTGCATAATCAACATATTTTATCATACATATTCACTTTATAATCACCTATACATGTTTAATTCAATATATATAAAGATATAGCTATGGAAGCCATGAATCATCAATAAAAGACAAGAAAAAGATTTATTTTGGGCAAAATTGTTCAACTGACACACCCAAAGACATGGGCATGTCACTGACCGTGTCATTTACAGAAGCTTTGACACGCCCAGTGACATGGGCGTGTCACTGCCCCTATCATTTATATTGAAAAATAGCATCTACGACATGCCCAGTGACATGGGCATGTCTGTGAGCGGGGATTTTTGCCCCCACTCCCGGTGGAATGGTTCTTACGACTTCAGCACTATTTAGGCTCGGGGCCTTAGAGAACACAGACCTAAATCTAGAGAAAATGGAGTCGCCACCCCGACGGGCCGGGAAAAAAAAAGAAAGGGGTGGATGACTCGATTCCTAAGGAATCCCCAACCCCCTAATGGGTTCGGAAAGTTGGGTACATGTGGGGAAGGTGAGAAATGGCCCAGCACCCCCACAATGCCCGGTTCATTGGAACCGGCCTCCTTTACAGGTCTTAATATTATAAAATTCTTAAATATAACAACATTATCCATATTACACACAATAATTAAAATAAAGCATCGATATGTTAAAAATCAGAACAATGTCCAAACAAAGCAAATAAATGGACACCCATCTGAAGATGGAAACATGTCCTTACATCCCATGCCTAAGTAGAACATCCACCGAAAGGTAGAAACATTCCCTTTACATTGGTTCTAAAATAGAAAAGCAATTTAAATTACATGATATTTAACTAATGAGATATCCACCAAGTGGAAACATACCTCTTACAACATTTGGAAATCTAAATAAATGGATAAAAGTAAATAACCATTCATCATAAATAAATCATTCATCCAAGGTATTAAACATCAATAGAAAGTAAACATCCATCCATGATAAATTAAATAAACCAAGCACTGAACTTAAATAAATTAAAGCATATAAATTAAATCAAAGCATAATCAAATATAGAATTGAATAAGGCAAATAAAAATCTAAATTATAGCTACTGTTTCCATCTAGGGTTCTTTATTTCATGTATTTAGGGTTTTGAAATTTATGGAATTAGGCTACTGTGAGTTTTTTTAAGGAATTAAAATGGATTAAGATTTTATGTTTTAAAAGGTTGATAAAATTCTTTGATTAACCAAATTAGGGTTTGAGATGTAAAATCATGAATTTAGAGTTTGGGCTCTTCAAAATACTTTTGATTTGTAGTTTACGGTTACTCATCAAATTATGGTTTCAAGCTTACTGTGTAAAATTAATTATTTGTGTTTATATGGTTTTTTAAAGTTTTAACGCATTAGGGTTTAGAAAAAAATAAGGTTTAAGGTTTTAAGGAGGTTAGGGTTCACTATTTTAGGTTTTGGAGTTGAATTAGGGTTTTAGGATTTTTGAATTAGGGTTTCGGGTAATGAATTTTATTTTTAGAATTTGAAAAAAAACAATTGATAACTTCATGAAGTTTTATGAAAATGATTTAATTTTATTGAAGCAAAAAAGAAGTTTTTAGGGCTTTTGGAAGGAAACAGAACGCAATTTAAAGTTTTGATAATTTGGAAAACAAATTAGGGTTTTGGGGTTTTAAAGAAATAAAACTAATAACTTTAAAACTTTTTGGGAAAACAAAACAATGATTTAAGGTTTTCAAACTTTAGGAAAGGTGAATTGAGGTTCTAAAGTTTTTGAATTAAAAGACTGAATGGGATGATTTAGCTACTGTGAAAAAATAAAAGAAATTAAGAATTCAAACCTTCTTTTGTAAGTTACACCAAAAATTGCTTCTTGGATGAACAAGGTCAAAGACAAGCTTTTTGCCTTTGAATTGCTTGAATTATTTTTCTGCTCTCTCAAAAAATCAGCTTGATTCAAGGTTTTCCTTCACAGTTTCGGATCTAAGTTTTTTCCAAGTTTCTGTCCAATTTTCTTCCCTATTTTCTGATTGCTTTTTGTGTTATTTTTGGTCTTATTTATAGATGTTTTATATGACTAATTCTAGTTATTCACGACATCCATTATTCATTAAGAAAAGAAAACTGAAACCTAATTGCATTACGTTTCGGAAAATTTGCGTCAAAAAAATTTCGCTGGAGAAAAAAAAACTGCTTTGCCGAACAGTATGCTCGAGGATTTTTGTTATATCTGATGAACTATGAAGGATGGGTTGACAGAGATACAGCCGAACAGTATGCTTGAGGATTTTTGTTATATCTGCTTGGGTCGACCATCTTAGGTAGCACTGAATCTCCATCCACTTGTCAGTGTTGAGTGGCCTTTCTCATTTCAGAATGATACCATCTTCTGGCTGGGGTGAAGTTGGTCTCGCGTGTCTTTACCATGGTCTTGATAAGCTTTGCCGAAATAAGAAGTCTTTTGTCGGCTTGATGGTGGTTGTCTAGGTATTCTTTTCCTTCACTAATGTTATTTCCACTCTTTTCTTGCATGAATTTGATCTTTACTATTATTGTTGTAGGTATGGGTATATGAACACAACCTCGTGAGGGTACCCGGTATTTTTTGAGAGAGAATTAGGTATCCGAGATTAAATTACTGGTTGTCCGATCATGTGGACGTTCCCGGCTCTCATCATGTGCATACTCATCGCTTTGTGTTGAGCCGCTTAACTTGGGATCAAGTAAAATAACATTAGTATGCTTTAAACTTTATGTGAAAGTTTACTTACCTTATGTTATTTTACAGGTGAATTTGGCCTGATGGAGCCCAGAAGAGTGAGCAAACTGGTCTCCTTTGATGAGGGCTGCACTGTCTTTCCAACATTTTCTCTGAGTTATTGCTGGCCTAGTGTCTAGTGGTTGGTTTCTCAGGGAGAGAGTTTATGAATGGTTTCTCAGTCCAGAGCAGCAAAGGGTTCCGATGCAAATCCCGCAATATACTTTAAATATTATGTCAATGCCGAATGATGCATGGTGGCCGGCCAGGTATGGTTATGGTGCCGAGTCATTTCTCCATTTACCGGGTCCATTTTATGCCCATTTTATTCAAAGAAGACTCTTGAACTTGGATGTATTTCCTGTTGGTGTGCTGGAGATTTTCGACAAAAATGAGGGTAGAGATGAAGAAGAACATCACGGAGCTGCAGGAGAGCCTGTTCCATATCTCAGGACTAGTACTTCTCGGGTAAAACTTTTACCACTTTTCTCTTGCATCTACTTTTTTCTTTCTTTGATTCTTAAATGATTGTTGTAGGCTGTTGGCTCATTTGATCATGAGGCTGGACCTTCTTTCACTGCCCCTTCATTTGCTCATTCTAGCCCACCAAATATGCCATCTCATCCGCAGGGTATTGATATGAACTACCTAGTAAGTTCCTTATTTCATGGTAATTTATGCTATATGTAAGCATGATTATGTATGCTCTTACCTTTTCCTTCTTGGCTCACAGCGAATGCTTGAAGAACAAAATAAGAAACTTCAAGAAGAGTTGGCTGCAAGTCATCAACAGGCTTCTCATTTTGAAAGTTTATATCATCAATCCGAACAACATTTCCGAGACTTTCGATTTTAGGGGATGAGGGATCTAGGCGCTTCTTCATCAAGAGACCCCCAGACTGATGGCCATGAGATCCTTTCGTCTGCTTCAGATGAGGACCATGACGGATCGAAACTTCAAGGTAATAAAGATTTTGGTGCTCCTGCTTCAAGTGATCCCGGGATGAGTAATGTGCTAAATTTTAGTGCTCCCGCTTCGGGCAGACTCGGGGTGAGTAATTTGCCCCCTCCTCCAACAGACGACGACTTTTTCAAGGCTTTATTTGATGACCTACCACCACCCTCTTAATGATATGTAAATATTGTAGCAATTGTAAAATATTATACAATAATGAAAAAATACAATTCCCATCTTTACTGTAACTTTTATTTTTTACCGCGCCACTTTTTTTTTTTTTATATCACATCATAAAAAGTGCATCACAACTTCCCTTTTCCACAGCCGCACCATTTGCTAAATCCAATTCCAACGCGATAAAGGAAATTTGTTGCAACTTCCTTTCCTTATGGCATATGGTCTTATTCTTTTCAATCGCCTTTACCAAATCAATTTTGGAAAAGGTAATTTCTTCTATATAAATCACTTTCCATGCTAAATTTCATACAGAAACCAAAAAAAACTTTTCCCTTTCAACGTGAAAACTCCCTTTAATAATTTTAATTTTCCTTTATTCATCCACCATGACCGAACATCATTTAAAGAAGATAAAAATTCTATTTAAGAATATGGATGCCATGTAACGCCCCTATACTCCATATAAGCACTATACATATACCTGGTATACATACAATGCGTATATAAAGTATAAGAATGTCACTTTTAGTTTCTATTTAAAAATCTTTATCCGAATTCAAGCAATATTATGTTAATTTAAGAAACATTTATAAAAATCATGATTCTTATCAAAAAGTAAATCATAACTAAAAATCACACATGTATGCATCACCTTCTAGTTGGTCTCGAGACACTCTTACTTTTCTCGTGGCATAGCAGCTAGGCATCCAGATCATCCGCATAAATACCTGCGCGATTACACAACCGCGCTAAGCCCGAGAGCTTAGTAGTACAAATAAATAATAAAGTATACATTACAAAATAATCATACCTTCTAATTTTAGCATCATGTTTTATTGTTCTCTCACCACGTTTTCCTTTCTCAATAGATTCTTCATATATTGCCACTAATCTCATAAATTAAATACATCATTACATAGCATATTCACAACACAATACTTACCCTTTCTATTTCATATACACATATATATGTATATATATATATTGTTACAACAAAACACCATTCAAACCTTTATAAGAACAATTCTCACATTCACAAACATGTTACACATCACACAACAATTCCATAACCTCATATCTCAACAGAACTCCTTAAGCCATGTTCACTTTCAACATTTCAATACACATATTACAAACTCATACTTCATAACATCATTTTATTCACAATTCATTAATCATGAAACACATTTCCATCAAAAGCATTCATAGATCTCATTATTCATTTGTTTCAACATTGTTTCCATATATCTTATTTATCAATCATGTTACCATTCATGACTCACATTACACAAAGACAAGCATGGGCCCAAGATGCACTAATATGCCATTCAATTTTCAGAGTAATGCTTTGGTTTATTCATCACATTTATCATTATCATAGACCCAACTAGGCTTCAAGGATTAGGCTCAACCAAGCTTCAAGGGGAACAAAGCATGCTAAGTATCAACCCAACTTGGCTTCAAGAACCAAACCCAACCTAGCTTCAAGGGTTGTAACATCTCAATTAGGCTTCAAGGATTAGACCCAACCAAGCTTCAAGGGGAGTAAAACATGTTAAACTTCAACCCAACTTGGCTTCAAGGATCAAATCCAACCTAACTTCAAGAGATTGTTACTAATAGGCATGCCACCAACAACAAACTCTGAAAATGGAATAACACATTAGTCACACAATTCATTTATTATTTCATTATCATTTCTATTCTCAATTCTCATCATCATTTAGGCAAACATGCCTTATTTCTTTCAATTGCATCACCATAGCCAATCACAATGGCTTTATATCACATTTGAGTCATCATTGCCAAGAACAATGGCTTTATATCACATTATATCTCAAATCACATTTCCAGTTTCATCATTGAGATATGCAACATCAATTACATTACTAAACAAACATATCATGAATCAATCATACCATATAGGCATGCTTCAATCATAACATTAAAGTAATTCATCATCAATGATCTCATGATATTCCACATTATACACAACATGCCATTATTCATATGCACCATTAATCTACATATAGTACAATACAATTCATGAGATTGACAATGCATAAAACCTAACATGGTTCATATAATATCAACATTATCATCAAATCATATTGATCAATTCAATTCATCACTCAAGTATACATATACATAACAATTTACCTTATTCATGGATTTAGAATCTTCCATATACATTTGGTTGGATCATTACTGTTTTAAATGTGTTTAGATACAAAAGACATTTGAAGATCCAATAATGTTTGATGACCAAGTAACAAACACAATAGCAAACACCCTCAAGGGACACGGCCAAGCTTGTGGCCGTGTCTCCTAGTATAACATCCAGTAGCTAACACGCCCAAGGGACACGGCCAAGCTTGTGGCCGTGTCACTCAATATCAATTCAAGCAGCAGCAAACACGGGCAATGGACACGGCCAAGCCAGTGGCCGTGTCTCTCAACACAACAATCCAGTACCAGACACGGGCAAGGGACACGGCCGTGTCTCTCAACATAAATCAGACAGTAGCAAACACAGGCAAGGGACACGGCCAAGCCAGTGGCCGTGTCTCTCCAAAACTCATCCAACACGACCAATTTTGCCCTAACTTGGCCGTGTCTCCCATAACTTGGCCGTGTCCTTCAATAATTCAAAGACCAAACACTTCGAAATTCATCTAAACCAAACTCTAATTCAACATTTCATCATTTTCCTCACAATTTTCTCAACTCATCATCACTTAGATATCAATTCCACACATTTACATACTTCAATCTCTTGTTATCATCATTTTACACACCAATCATACCCAACATAACCTCAATCCAAAAGAAAACCACACAAGAAGGTATATACTTATATATATGTATAACCAATAAAATTCATTCAAGAAATGTGTACTTACCTGTATAGCTTGCCAAATCTTCATCTCCATCTTCAATACTCTTAAAATCCTTAAGAAATTTGATGAAGATCAATCTCTCTCTCTCTTTCGTGCTCTCTCTCTCTCTCTCTCTCGTGCTCTCTTGTCCACGAAGAAGAAACAGAAGAAGAGGAAGAAGGAAGGTTCTCCATCCTTCCTTCGTTCTTATCTTATATATATATATATATATAATAATAATAATAATAATAATAATAATAATACCATTAAATCTCCACCACACACAATTCCTTTTGACTTTCTTCTTCTTTTCTCTTTCCTTCAATACACACATTGAATCCAAATACAACAGTAACCCCAACACTTTTAGGGTATACTTTAGGATATTACAATTCTCTCCCCCTTAAATAATTTCGTCCTCGAAATTATCCAGTATAATAACAACCCATTCAGAACAATTCACCATCTTAATTTTCATATAAAGATAATCGTATCTTACAATATAGTTTTATTAAATCTCATATCTTCTACTCTCCCCCTTAAATAATCATCTTCTCTGAAATTCATAATTTATCATTGTATAGGTATATATATATATCTTTACCTCTTATTACTTTCTCAATAAAGCAATCAAGATATCTCATAACATCTCCAATACATTTTATCTTTGTACTAAAGTCAGATTATCACTTTAACTCTTTATAGATATTCTCTTAACTTTAACCTCAAAAATCATTAATCAATATCTTAGCATTGTTTATTCCATTTTTACCATCACTATCAAAATAAACATTTACCAAACATCAATGGATAACTATATCCTTATTCTCATGAGTTTATTTCTCACCATGTACAATTAATATACCTCAATTTATTTATGTTCATTCATAAATCAGAATATTACATCATACACATTACCATTAAATCTTACACTCCCAATACAATTGCACATATTAAATCTCAATATTGCCTTGCAACTTTAACTAAACCTAGATCCATCGATTAATCTATCACAATATACTAACATTTCAACTTTATTTGATTCAAACCAACAATCAACTTATTGAAATTTATCATTGAATTTTACCATATATACTTATATATAACCTAAGTTCATTAGGTCAAACTTATATTCAAATTCTACTCTTTCCAAATTCATATATTCAATCAATATGAATCATGCTTATACATATACATTTCTTTATTTCAATAATTATATCATCATTTCTTATACTCTTTCAAAATTTATCAATATTGCCAACAACTATAACTTCATAAACGAGCTTTTCCCCCAACCAGGTTGGTAATCCAAGTTAGGTTGCCCAACACATTGGGTCCGCATGGTTCCACAGGAGACAGATAAGTCCGTTCATTTATCTTTTCACAATTCATTTTTCAATATCAATTAGGTACTCTACCTCCATTATAATTCATTTCTAACATCATTGCCAATAATCATAGTTTCTCATTACATCAAAATAGTATACACGTATATCATTAATTATAATTAACATCTCATTATACAATCATATCATTTCCAACATTATTGATATATACATATTAATTTACATTATTCATACTCCCATAAATTTTAAGTTCATTTACATAATCACTTTACACTGTAAATGTATCCTATATAACTTTCAGTCATGATTACAATTTCTTCCTTTTTTATTATTTCTTCACTTCACCCAATATTACTATATTTATGTAATTATTATTCTATCACACAATTCATAGCTTAAAACATTATCACAATTCTCTTCCCTTGCTTTACTTCTCATAAATACAATTAAAATTTTAATATCGTAAATATAAGTTATAACTTCACCAATCATATCTTTTAACCATGTTTCTGGAAACATAGTTATCCATCTCAATTCTAAATCTGAAGATAATAAAACTAATCACTAATCACACTAACCAAATCATATGACAATGATATATTAACAATCACACTTAGGGGTTGTAAATCAATATTGTTCTTCTATTATTCAATTTCCAACCTTTACAATTATAATACTAACTTGTATCACATAAATTATATATTTATTCTCCAAGCTTTTATTACACCAAGAATTAACACATTTTAATTCCATCTCCAAAACAGTTTGCTTTTGATTATCTGATCATCATTAACCCAACTCATGTTCGATAATATTATCCTTAACATTTTCTACTCCCAACCTTCAATTAGATACAAATCTTACACAAGTATCATTCATTACTCCATTTCCAATCCATCTCTTTTTAAAAATTTCAAGTACATAATTCTTTCCTTACAATTTCTTATTATACATCTATACATAAAACACTTTCACACACAAATACTTTGAGTTCCAACACATCTTATGATAGTCTCATTTAGTTATTGCTATAACAATTTCACTGTTCAATATTACCCAGGTCCATTCTCACTTCTAATACCATTAAACATGTAATGATATAAAATAATAAACATATTATCCACACCTTCATAGATCACATTCATATCAAAAGTTCATTTCACAAATCCTCTTTATATAAACACCTAATTATGCAATTTATTAAATTTCCCTTTTTCATATAGTTTATACAAATTTAATATTTACCACTTTCCTTGGACTATCATCATACTCATTTGTTTATCATAACTTAAGTTATTCATTACCTTCAATAAATATATACACTCTACTTAGAACCTTATTTCACAAGGAGCTTAATCACATTTCCAATGTGATATCTCTCTCACATTTGTTTATAAATATCTTTAACACATCTTTCATAATCATTTTCATCCTTTCCAATCAAATTACTTAAAATAACTCATTTTCTTTTGCTCAATTCCTAATACTTTCATGTGCACTAATATTCATTTCATATATCTCATGTAAATACATTAAACTATTAATATTTAATTGCTCTTTATTCACATTCCATTAAAACTATAAATTTTTAACTTACTAATTTACTTAAACTTCAATTTATTCATCTCATTCTCTTAATATCAACTTTAAAACATTTTATATGTATATACCACAAAGCAACATCAAAACATATATGTTTCACCATTATTAAACTCATTCCAAAAATCTAAATATCACATATCATCACCATTTACATGAGCTTTCACAATATTCAAGCATATCACATTTCTAATAGTGAAATCACCATGTTTGCATTAAAATAACAATACAAACAACACCAATGTATATTTATACTTAACCAACATCATCTCTTTTTCTTTTGAACATAACTTTAACTTTACATATTGACACCTTACATTATCACACTTAATCTATACCAATCAACTCATTCAATAGTTCACTGTACTCTTTGCATTTACCTAATATATCTTTTCATATTACCCATCCAACAATATTTCCTCTTTCTATAAATCCAACCATAAAGTTTATTAGGAAGAGATTCAAACAATAGAGGATAGATCACATACTTTAATCTTAATTTGTTTCTAACTCATTTCCCACTTAATTCTTCTAGCCATTTCTTTACATGCCAAATACATACCAATACTCAAACTTTTTACTTATACTTTCCATATCATTTCTTTATATCACACTCATCTTCTCAATTATCAACATTTCTAGATTTGCTTTCATATAAAACCTCATTTACACACTATCATTTATCTCATCTCATGTAACTCAAATACATCACAATTCACAATTCACAATTCACTCAATGCCACGTTCGAGACCAACCTAGATGTGAATGCATATGCATGTCTTACCAATTGCATTTCAAAAATCTTCTTTTCACTTCTTATTTAAACTCTTCAAAAATTTTCTTTTTACTTCTCTTTAAGCTTTTCAAAACTTTCTCTTTTTAATTTTTACTTAGGCCGAGAATCTCGAACCTAAGCTCTGATACCAAAATAACTGTAACGCCCCTATACTCCATATAAGCACTATACATATACCTGGTATACATACAATGTGTATATAAAGTATAAGAATGTCACTTTTAGTTTCTATTTAAAAATCTTTATCCGAATTCAAGCAATATTATGTTAATTTAAGAAACATTTATAAAAATCATGATTCTTATCAAAAAGTAAATCATAACTAAAAATCACACATGTATGCATCACCTTCTAGTTGGTCTCAAGACACTCTTACTTTTCTCGTGGCATAGCAGCTAGGCATCCAGATCATCCGCATAAATACCTGCGCGATTACACAACCGCGCTAAGCCCGAGAGCTTAGTAGTACAAATAAATAATAAAGTATACATTACAAAATAATCATACCTTCTAATTTTAGCATCATGTTTTATTGTTCTCTCACCACGTTTTCCTTTCTCAATAGATTCTTCATATATTTCCACTAATCTCATAAATTAAATACATCATTACATAGCATATTCACAACACAATACTTACCCTTTCTATTTCATATACACATATATATGTATATATATATATTGTTACAACAAAACACCATTCAAACCTTTATAAGAACAATTCTCACATTCACAAACATGTTACACATCACACAACAATTCCATAACCTCATATCTCAACAGAACTCCTTAAGCCATGTTCACTTTCAACATTTCAATACACATATTACAAACTCATACTTCATAACATCATTTTATTCACAATTCATTAATCATGAAACACATTTCCATCAAAAGCATTCATAGATCTCATTATTCATTTGTTTCAACATTGTTTCCATATATCTTATTTATCAATCATGTTACCATTCATGACTCACATTACACAAAGACAAGCATGGGCCCAAGATGCACTAATATGCCATTCAATTTTCAGAGTAATGCTTTGGTTTATTCATCACATTTATCATTATCATAGACCCAACTAGGCTTCAAGGATTAGGCTCAACCAAGCTTCAAGGGGAACAAAGCATGCTAAGTATCAACCCAACTTGGCTTCAAGAACCAAACCCAACCTAGCTTCAAGGGTTGTAACATCTCAATTAGGCTTCAAGGATTAGACCCAACCAAGCTTCAAGGGGAGTAAAACATGTTAAACTTCAACCCAACTTGGCTTCAAGGATCAAATCCAACCTAACTTCAAGAGATTGTTACTAATAGGCATGCCACCAACAACAAACTCTGAAAATGGAATAACACATTAGTCACACAATTCATTTATTATTTCATTATCATTTCTATTCTCAATTCTCATCATCATTTAGGCAAACATGCCTTATTTCTTTCAATTGCATCACCATAGCCAATCACAATGGCTTTATATCACATTTGAGTCATCATTGCCAAGAACAATGGCTTTATATCACATTATATCTCAAATCACATTTCCAGTTTCATCATTGAGATATGCAACATCAATTACATTACTAAACAAACATATCATGAATCAATCATACCATATAGGCATGCTTCAATCATAACATTAAAGTAATTCATCATCAATGATCTCATGATATTCCACATTATACACAACATGCCATTATTCATATGCACCATTAATCTACATATAGTACAATACAATTCATGAGATTGACAATGCATAAAACCTAACATGGTTCATATAATATCAACATTATCATCAAATCATATTGATCAATTCAATTCATCACTCAAGTATACATATACATAACAATTTACCTTATTCATGGATTTAGAATCTTCCATATACATTTGGTTGGATCATTACTGTTTTAAATGTGTTTAGATACAAAAGACATTTGAAGATCCAATAATGTTTGATGACCAAGTAACAAACACAATAGCAAACACCCTCAAGGGACACGGCCAAGCTTGTGGCCGTGTCTCCTAGTATAACATCCAGTAGCTAACACGCCCAAGGGACACGGCCAAGCTTGTGGCCGTGTCACTCAATATCAATTCAAGCAGCAGCAAACACGGGCAATGGACACGGCCAAGCCAGTGGCCGTGTCTCTCAACACAACAATCCAGTACCAGACACGGGCAAGGGACACGGCCGTGTCTCTCAACATAAATCAGACAGTAGCAAACACAGGCAAGGGACACGGTCAAGCCAGTGGCCGTGTCTCTCCAAAACTCATCCAACACGACCAATTTTGCCCTAACTTGGCCGTGTCTCCCATAACTTGGCCGTGTCCTTCAATAATTCAAAGACCAAACACTTCGAAATTCATCTAAACCAAACTCTAATTCAACATTTCATCATTTTCCTCACAATTTTCTCAACTCATCATCACTTAGATATCAATTCCACACATTTACATACTTCAATCTCTTGTTATCATCATTTTACACACCAATCATACCCAACATAACCTCAATCCAAAAGAAAACCACACAAGAAGGTATATACTTATATATATGTATAACCAATAAAATTCATTCAAGAAATGTGTACTTACCTGTATAGCTTGCCAAATCTTCATCTCCATCTTCAATACTCTTAAAATCCTTAAGAAATTTGATGAAGATCAATCTCTCTCTCTCTTTCGTGCTCTCTCTCTCTCTCTCTCTCGTGCTCTCTTGTCCACGAAGAAGAAACAGAAGAAGAGGAAGAAGGAAGGTTCTCCATCCTTCCTTCGTTCTTATCTTATATATATATATATAATAATAATAATAATAATAACAATAATAATAATAATAATAATACCATTAAATCTCCACCACACACAATTCCTTTTGACTTTCTTCTTCTTTTCTCTTTCCTTCAATACACACATTGAATCCAAATACAACAGTAACCCCAACACTTTTAGGGTATACTTTAGGATATTACATGCCATTCATTGGAAGCAAATTTCATGGTCAAAACTTGATGTTTTAAAGTGTTTTCAAAATATTAAATTGGACCACTTTTTCTTACATGCCGTGGGTTCCTTTTGGAATACGGATTCTAGGGCATTTAAAATTCATGGCTTTGAAATATGTCACTTGATTGAAGAATTTGAGGCCATCCTTAGACATCCAAATAATCAACAAATGGCGTTACCCACACTGATTTCCAAGACTCAACAAAAGATGTAGATGTTATTTCAAATTTCAAAACCCAAAGTTCTTCGGTTGATGAGAGGTGAAAAAAATTCTACTTGCTCCTTTGATTGACTTTTGTCTCTCTCATTTGGCTCCTACTAAGGCATGGGGACGCATACTTTGTCTTTGCTTGCTCGGCCAATTCTTGCTTGTTTCTTTCGACGGCGATATTGATCCACGGGTATTGGATATTATGGACCAAATGGAAGGGGGCTTGTCGCCGGTACCTGTGATCTTAGCTGAGACTTTAGTTGGGTTAGACCAACTTAAATTAGGATTGTCAAAGAGACTGACTGGGAGTCCTTTGCTGGTAATTACCTAAACTGCCCTTTCAGGTTTTCAATTTAGGTTTTCTTTTTTAATTTTCCTTCTTTTCTTTATTGCTCTAATTTTTGCCTAGTCTGCCTATATGGGTTTTCGGAACTAGCGAGCTATCCTAATTTTTGCTTAAGCTGCCCTTGCGGGTTTTCAACTTTTTTTTTGTTATATTTTTTATTGCTCTAGTTTTTGCCTAGTCCGCCCATGTGGGTTTTTGAAACTAGTGAGCTGTCCTAATTTTTGCCTAAGCCGCCCTTGTGGGTTTACAACTTAGCGGACCCTCTTTTTTTTTTTTAATTAATTGTTTTTTTTCTTCACAATTTGGCTTCAAGAGCATCTTTGTTTGCTTGATACTCCATCCATGGATTTTTCCAGATATCTGCCACGTCATCATTCTGCTAGGAAGCTACTCCATCCTACTTCTTCATATGCTGATTGGGTTGACTGGATCCACTCACGCTCTGAAGTCAAAATCCATTGGTTGGTACCTTGGTGGAAGATTTCTCGTATCACCATACGGACATACTTGATGTATGTTCCCCTTGCTGCTCTTCGTCAAGGTACATGCTATGATCCTCACCGACTTGGCTGTCAGTATGGAGCTTAGCCTCGTGGTTCTGACTTTGCTCCCGACTTAGACATGCCTTGCTTGACTGAAGCCTACTTGGATCGACTGAGGCAAAGCTGGCTTGCACGTTACACTTATCGACTGCCATAGATTTTACATTTATCAATTCAAAAAGTGTATTGTTAGGATGAAAAAATAATTAAAGTAATAAAAGATGCTTCTTTTCCATTTATAATTTGTCATCACTTTTTGCTATTGTGCTTATTTATTTCATCCATATCTGGTCAAATACTTATAACAGTGCACATAGAATAATTTTAACATTAATTCTATTTTATTAAATTAGGGAACAACCAAACATAAAGCCAGCATACATAAGATCACTACTGCTGTCAACTAGCCCTTTCGAGTTTTCTAATTGACGATTTTCTCTCATTTAGCCCTAATTGTTACCTAGCCTGCCCTTTCGGGTTTTTGGGACTAGCGGACTGCTCTAACTTTTGCCTAGGCTGCCTTTTTTGGATTTTCAACCTAGCGAGCCCTTTTTTTTATACATAAAACTTCTTCAACCTGTCAATGTTTACTGGCTCACTAAACTCGTTCCCGTCCATGTCTGATAACTTCACTGCACCTTTGTTCATGACTTGTTTTACAACATATGGCCCTTCCTAGCTAGGCCTGAATTTCCCTCTTGGATCAGAAACAGTAGACTTACATTGCTTCAACACCAAATCCCCAACTCTGAATTTTCTAATTTTAACCCTTCTATTGTAGGCCTGAGCTATCTTCTTTTGATATAGTTGGTGATGATACAGTGCTTTTAACCTTCTCTCTTCTAGTAAAGCTAACTGTGTGTATCTGCTTGCTACCTATTCCGTTTCAGGCAATTCGGCTTTTAAGACTACTCTTAATGGCTTGATCTCAATTTCAATTGGCAATACTGCTTCCATCCCGTAAACCAAAGAGAACGGTGTCATTCCAGTAGGTGTTCGCACACTTGTCCTATATCCCCATAAAGCAAAGGGAAGCATCTTTGACCAATCCCTGTAAGTCTTGGTCATCTTGGACAGAATTTGCTTAATTGTCTTGTTTGTTGCTTCTACTGCGCCATTAGCCTTTGGTCTATAAGGAGAGGATCAATGATGATCGATTTGGTACTTTGAGAATAAATCCTTAACTGCTCCCTAAAACTGTACCCCATTGTCTGATATCACACTGTGCGGGACCCCGTATCTGCAGATGAGGTTCTTTTCCATAAATCTAGCCATTTGACTTGCACCCAGTTTATTGAAGGATTCGGCTTCGACCCATTTTGAAAAATAATCTACTGCTACCATAATGAAATGGTGACCATTTGAAGCTGTCGGATGTATCTCTCCTATAATGTTGATACCCCAAGTGGCAAATGGCCAAGGTGAAGACATAGAATGCAATTCTTCAGGAGGCATGTGATTCAAGTTACCATACATCTGACATTGTTGGCACATCCTTACAAACTCAATACAATCTCTCTCCATGGTCAACCAGTAGTAACCTTGTCGAATAATGTTCTTAACTAGAGCCAAACCACTCATGTGCAGACCGCAACTTCCCGCATGTATCTCTGACATGATGCGCTCCACTTCAGGCTTTCTTAAACATCTTAAATGCACCCATCAAGCCATCTTTGATATAACTCCCCATGGAATGTGATGTATTGCAAAGACCACCGCCTTATGGCTCTTCTCTTTTTTTTTGTTACTCCCGGCGGGTATTCTCTTTCTTCCAAAAATTGCCTTATAGTATCATACCACGCATCATGGTCGGTGTCAATTTTCATGATTGTCTCATATTCATAACAAGGAGTTGATGAACTGGTCAAGATCAAAGGCTTAAGGAATAAGCTGATAGGGTTTTCCCATACCGAAGCCAATGTGGCTAGGGTATCAGCCATCTGATTTTCTTCTCTTGACAGCTGTATAAACCTACACTCCTTAAAGTTCTTCTTCATCATGGTCAGGTAATGGTGGTATGGTTTTAATTTTTCTTCTTTCAACTCCAACTCTCCATTTACTTGGGATACTACTAGCAATGAATCACCATAAACTTCCACCTTATCCACCTTCATAATCATTAGGGTTTCCGAACCAAAAATACAAGCTTCGTACTCCACCATATTATTGGTTGCCCTAAATTTCAACTTTTTGGCTAAAAGGATGATTCCCCTTCAGGTGATTCTAGTATAACTCCCAAACTTGCTCCTTTCCTGTTTACTGCACCATCAAAATACATTTTCCACCCTTGTACTTCAATTGCTTCTAAATGTTCATCCGAAAATTCCAAGATTAGTTCTTCGCTATCTGGTAATGGTTGTTGGGCCAGGAATTCTACCACCGCTCTACCTTTGATTATTTTCCTGGTTACATATTCAATCTCAAATTCTTCTAATATTATCAACCATCGACCATATTTCCCTATCAAAGTACTTCATTGGATCCAACTTGGAAATTGCTTGCACACTATGCGATTGAAAGTAATGCCGCAACTTCTTAGAAGACCAAACCACGGCTATATAAGTCTTTTCAATGATACTATACTTAATTTCATAAGGTAGGAGCTTTCTACTCAAATAGTAGACTGCATGCTCAATCCCCGACTCATCTGCTTGGGCTAGCATGGCTCCTATCAACTCTTCTTCTACTGCTAAGTATAGTAATAGAGGTTTACCAGGTTTAGGTGGTTTTAAAACAGGTGGATTCAACAAATACTCTTTTATTCGCTCAAAGGCCTTTTGACATTCTTCATTCCATATGACCGACTGATTCTTTTTTAGCAATTTGAAGATAGGCTCGCAAATTGTTGTGAGTTTTGCTATGAATATACTAATGTATTGTAATTTACCAATAAATCCTCGAACTTCTCTCTCCGTCTTAGGGGCTGGCATATCCCTGATTGTTTTAACTTTGTCAGGATCAATCTCAATGCCATTCGGACCAATCACATGTCCTAATAATTTGCCCGAGGTAACATCGAACACACACTTCTTTGGGTTCAATCTTAGCTTGTATTTCAAAGCTCTATCGAAGAACAATTCTAAGTTTTGGAAGTGTTGTTCCCTTGTATCTGATTTAACCATCATATCATCGACATATACTTCAACTTCTTTGTGCATCATGTCATGAAATAGTGTGGTGGCCATCCTTTGGTAGGTTGCTCCAGCATTCTTTAAGCCGAACGACATCACCCTATAATAAAATATACCCCATGTAGTAATGAAAGCAGTTTTGGCTTTATCCTCTTGGGCCATTAACACTTTATTGTATCCGAAAAATCCATCTACAAACGAGTGTAGCACGCTAGAGGCTGCTCTATCAATGAGGACATCTATATGAGGTAAAGGGAAATCATCTTTAGGGGAAGTCTTGTTTAAATCTCTATAATCCACACAGATCCTTATTCTTCCATCTTTCTTTGGCACGGGTACTATGTTGGCTAACCAATCTGGATATTCTATCACTTCAAGGAACTTTACTTGTATTTGCTTAGTGACCTCTTCTTTAACCAATTCAGCCCACTCAGGTCCTAATCGCCTAAGCTTTTGTTTGACAGGTTTCATGTGAGTGTAAGTAGGAATATGATGCTCGGATATGTCTTGATCTATTCCAGGCATATCCTCATAAGACCAAGCAAACACCTCTTCATATTTTTTGGATATTTTTTCAAATCTCTCTCTCTCTCGTCAAGAGTAAGGTCGGATGCTATGCTAATGTTTTTAGGATTTTTGATTGTTCCCAAATTTAATGATTGTGTGTTAATAGAATTAATATTAAAGATGCTCATGTAACTGCTATTTGAATGTATGCAACCATCAAGAGAAACATCACACAAGTAAGCAAAATCAGACTTTATTGCATTCATTTTAGAAAAGACAACATCATCATCCTCATACAAAGCAGACAAATTAAAATCGAAATCAATATCATTATTCTCAGAATCATAAAGCAGGATGTCTTCAAACTTTTCTTCGACTAGGGCAACAATCTCTTCCAGAGTCTTCTCGGCTTTCAGGACAACTTCATTCTTCTCTTTTGGATTGGATTCTTTCCTGGTTGGCAGGGTGAGTTCTTTCTTCACTTGCTCTACTAGCTCGGCAACATCTGCAAAAATTTCAAAACCTGGGATTAACTTACCCATGAATATGATCGGCTCGGGCTTTCCTTGGAGTGGTCCCATATCTGGAGCTTTGACAAAGATCTCTTCGAGTGGTGGGAAGCTCATCTTCTCACTCTTCTTTGGCTGGACATTGCTTTCTTCATCATATCCCAACCCTTTCTTAGATGTTTGAGTTCTAAAGTCTGGCAGCTTTGTCAAACCGGCTTTACCCTTTCCAAGACCAGCTTCAGGAAGGTAGTTCATGTTCTTCATCATATTCAAGACTTTGGAGTCCACTGCTTCATCATAAAAAATTATAGCTACTTGGAAACCATTGAGAGGCCTCTCAATCATTAGAGCGTTAACAATCTCATTATCTTCAACTTCAATGACCACTGTCTCATCTCTGTTGGGAAACTTGATCTTTTGGTGAAGGGTGAAAGGAACTCCACCAAGAGGATGAAACCATGGTCTCCCCAAGAGTAAGGCAAAGGTAACCGGTATGTCTAAAACAACAAACTCAACAAGAGATTCAATTGGACCAACCTTGACAGCCGCTTTGAAAGTCCCTTCGACGTGTCTCTTAGTGTTGTCATAAGCACGAATTGTTACCTCGGTCGGGTTTAGATCTCTTGTTGACATGGCTAGTTTTGGCAATATCTTAAGTGGACAAACATTTATGGTGGACCCATCATCAACCATTACACATGGAGTCATTTTCCCTTTGACTTCTATCTTGATAAAGAGAGGGCGGATGTGGTCTCTCCCCTCCTCCAGTAAGTCTGCATCTGAAAAAGAAACTGCTCCCATATTAACTTCACTCTTTTCTTTAAACTCTTCACATTTCATTAATTCCCTAATTTTTATGAAGTTGATCAACTCCTCCGGTGTTGTGGAGGTAGAAATTGGCATGCTAGCTAAGGCTTTGGCCATAGTTTCTCGGTGCTTTTTAGAAGTAGCTAATAAGTCCCAAATGCTAACACTTGCTTAGGTTCTTTTCAATTGCTTGAGCACAACATCATCTTCTTCTTCTTTATTTCCTACTTTGACTTCCTTTCCCTTATTAGTTTCTACCTCCTTAGGTGGTGGCCTTGCATAAGGCTTACCGGATCTAGTGTTCATTACTGCATCTTCTTCGGGCTCAGACCAAGTCTGCTCCTCCTTCTTAGATACAATATCATCATCACTATCGCTTGAATCCCAAAACCCATTGACAACACAAATTGCTACTTCTTTACTCTCCAAAGCTTGTTTAATTTCACCAAATACCTCTTCTTCTTTAGTTGCTTCTTTATCCACATCTTGAAAATAAGACATGACAAACTCCTCATGAAAACCTCCTCCAATCATGAAGGTTACCGGTGGTGGTACTCTATTGAACTTTAGTAATGGGTTGTCTTTGGTGTTTGGCTTGTTGGGCTCCGGTAGTCTCCCATTATCAATTAGATTTTGGATCTCATGTCTCAACCTCACACATCTATCCGTGTCATGCCCTTGCATTTGGTGAAATTGACAAAATGCTTTAGTGTCGAAATTAAGAGGGAAAGGGTTAGGCAAAGGGCGAGGATTCAAGGGTTGTAGCAATCTCTTTCTTTGAAGCTTATTGAGAACCCAAGACATCGGCTTCCCTAATTCCAAAAATTGTCTCCTCATTCCTTGGTTAGTAGCATTGACACCAACTGCCTTTTGCATGCTTTGGCTACCAGATTGATAGCTCCCTTTCTCGTTTCTTTTTGTTGCAAAACAGTTCTTCTCTCTCTCCCATTCTTCAATTTGCAAGCCAGCTTGGAGAAGATATTTGAAATCCCTGATGAGTGTATGAGACATCCTCTCACAAAGATTAGGCAATACCCCTCTCACAATCATCCTTATTTGATCGGATTCATTGGGCCTCTTCTTGAGTAAAGCGGCCTTGTTTCTCCATCTCTTGACATAATCTACAAAATTCTCATTCGGCCTTTGACTAATGGACTCCACTTCCATTAAGGTAACTTCCAACTCAACATTATATCCATATTGTTGGATGAAGGCTTTGTAAAGTAGATCCCAACTCTTTTGTGTTCCATCATCTAAGGTATTGAACCAATTTTGGACAACAGGATCCAATGAGAGCATAAAATACCTTAGAGTTTATGCCTTAGTAGCTCGGGCAGACTGCATAGCAGTGACATACTGCTTCACATGGAGATGAGGATTTCCGGTGCCATTGTACTTGGCAAAGGATTGCGTCTTGAACTTGTAGGGGACTTCTTCATCTTGTTCAAATAGTTTATCGATCTCGGACATCTCTTCACTTTTCAGCTTCTTCTTAAATTTCTTTTCTAAATCAGCAATAATCTTTTCAACATCAGATGTCTCGGTCTTTTCAATAATTGCCTTCTTAAAAACCTTCGGTTCTTTCTTCTTTTCTTGAACATCTTGGTAGTATTGTGCCCAATCATCATCATCATCAATGATCACCTTTTCATTATCAAAAACCACTTCACCAACTTTGGTCTTTCCTTTGTCCTTTGGCTTCTTAGTGCTAGCAGATGCTTCAACATGATTCTCTAAGATTGCAGTCAATTGGTTCTTCATGGTCTCCGCTAGGGCCTCTTTTATTTCTTCCATCTTATCGTTGAGGGCCTCATCCACCATCCTTTGAATTTGTTCGGGCTCCATTGTTTTTGGTGAGCAAGTGATTGAGTCATTGCTAGATACTTCATCTCCGGTGTAGGTCAGATTGTTGTAAGCTTTTGAACTATCGTAATCCAGGGCTGTGAGCCAGAAAGGATCAATGACATGAGATGCAAATGTATGAATGTATGCATGTATGCACAAACACTTAACAAACAAGGACAAATAGGATGTTCCTTCCAACCTTATAACATCCACACAAGAATGGCAAGTCTCTTTTCCTAGGTATATGGTTAACAAAATACCAACATGGGGTATCTTGTTGTCGAATATTTTTCTCAGACGTTTCAACCAATAGTTATATTTTCGAAAATGGAAATCTATTCATAGTAATTCCCATTAATTAGGTTTTAATCCAATCAACCAATTATAGTAGCTTTTATGCTATATTGGATTAAAACTAAATTAAGAGGTTTATTATAAATGGATTTCTCACTTGAAAAGAGTAACTAATGGTTCATGCCACAAACAAGCCCATGGTTGATTTATTCATAACATTAATTTGGTATTTCGTAATTGACCTAAATATTTTGCAAGATCTTTGTAAGAGAAGGTTGAATGAAAATAAGTTTGTTTCTAAGCCCATTGTAAAAAGATTTTAGAAAAAATGGATTTTGGGCTTGGGCCATGAGCAAAAGAGTTTTATGTCCAAAGACCATCTTGAAAAGTTTTGAAAATAGCTTTGGTCTTTTGGATTTTAAAGAAAAATTTATTTTGAGATTACAATATACTTAGGTCATATAGAAAAGGAACAAACCAAATAAGCCATGATTTAAGCTAAGATAAATTAACCATAGTCAAACAACATGCATTTGGGGCAAAACGTAAGGAAAGTAACTAGGCCAATTACATGAGCTTTAGTCTTTGGGTTAAAAGGCTTAGGTTCCCAGAGGCTATGAGGGGTTATGCCATGCTCGATCTCCATACCTTGAGTGAAAGTACGGTATCCCTTACATAATACAACACAGGTAACACGGGCGTCCTAACTCACGCACACGATGCCATCTAATATGATGCAATGGATAATATCATTATAAGAAAGAATAGAATAATATAAAGACCAACGGAATCAACTTCTCTTATCCCTAGTGGAGTCGCCACTGTGAGCGGGAATTTTTGCCCCCACTCCCGGTGGAATGGTTCTTACGACTTCGGCACTATTTAGGCTCGGGGCCTTAGAGAGCACGAACCTAAGTTCGAAGAAAATGGAGTCGCCACCTGGATGGGCCGGGAAAAAGAAAGAAAGGGGTGGATGACTCGATTCCTAAGGAATCCCTAACCCCTAATGGGTTCAAAAAGTTCGGCACGTGTGGGGAAGGTGAGAAATGGCCCAGCGCCCCCCACAACGCCCGGTTCATTGGAACCGACCTCCTTTATAGGTCTTAATATTATAAAATTCTTAAATATAACAACATTATCCATATTACACACAATAATTAAAATAAAGCATCGATATGTTAAAATTCAGAACAATGTCCAAACAAAGCAAATAAATGGACACCCATCTGAAGATGGAAACATGTCCTTACATCCCATGCCTAAGTGGGACACTCACCGAAAGATAGAAACATGCACTTTACATTAGTTCTAAAATAGAAAAGAAATTTAATTACATGATATTTAACTAATGAGGTATCCAACAAGTGGGAACATACCTCTTACAACATTTGGAAATCTAAATAAATGGATAAAAGTAAATAACCATTCATCATAAATAAATCATTCATCCAAGGTATTAAACATCAATAGAAAGTAAACATCCATCCATGATAAATTAAATAAACCAAGCATTGAACTTAAATAAATTAAATCATATAAAATAAATCAAAGCATAATCAAATATAGAATTGAATAAGGCAAATAAAAATCTAAATTATAGCTACTGTTTCCATCTAAGGTTCTTTATTTCATGTGTTTAGGGTTTTGGAATTTATGGAATTAGGCTACTGTGAGTTTTTTTAAGGAATTAAAATAGATTAAGATTTTATGTTTTAAAAGGTTGATAAAATTCTTTGATTAACCAAATTATGGTTTGAGATGTAAAATCATGAATTTAGAGTTTGGGCTCTTCAAAATACTTTTGGTTTGTGGTTTACGGTTACTCATCAAATTATGGTCTCAAGCTTACTGTGTAAAATTAAATATTTGTGTTTATATGGTTTTTTAAAGTTTTAAAGGATTAGGGTTTAGAAAAAAATTAAGGTTTAAGGTTTTAAGGAGGTTAGCGTTCACTATTTTAGGTTTTGGAGTTGAATTAGGGTTTTAGGATTTTTGAATTAGGGTTTCGGGTAATGAATTTTATTTTTAGAATTTGAAAAAAACAATTGATAACTTCATGAAGTTTTATGAAAATGATTTAAAGTTTATTGAAGCAAAAAAGAAGTTTTTAGGGCTTTTGGAAGGAAACAGAACACAATTTAAAGTTTTGATAATTTGGAATCAAATTAGAGTTTTAGGGTTTTGAAGAAATAAAACTAATAACTTTAAAACTTTTTGGGAAAACAAAACAACGATTTAAGGTTTTCAAACTTCAGGAAAGGTGATTAAGGTTCTAAAGTTTTTGAATTAAAAGAATGAATGGGATGATTTAGCTACTGTGAAAAAATAAAAGAAATTAAGAATTCAAACCTTCTTTTGTAAGTTACACCAAAAATTGCTTCTTGGATGAACAAGGTCAAAGACAAGCTTTTTGCCTTTGAATTGCTTGAATTGTTTTTCTGCTCTCTCAAAAAATCAGCTTGATTCAAGGTTTTCCTTCACAGTTTTGGATCCAAGTTTTTCCCAAGTTTCTGTCCAATTTTCTTCCCTATTTCTGATTGATTTTTGTTTTTTTTTTTTGTCTTATTTATAGAAGTTTTATATGACTAATTCTAGTTATTCACGGCATCCATTATTCATTAAAAAAAAGGAAACCAAAAAATAATTGCATTAGGTTTCAGAAAATTTGCGTCGAAAAAATTTCACTGGAAAAAAAAACAGCAGTGGAAAAATTGCGCTGGAGAAAAAAAAATTGCTGCAGTTGGCTGCAGCAGGGGGCGAGGACCAGCCTGCAGGCCATTTCGCCCACAGGAAATTCCTGTTGGTGAAATGGCCCACGGCCATCGTCCTGCGCACTGTTTTCGGCAACAAAAAATAGATAAAAGCAAAAATTATTTAATTAAGATAATAAAAATTATTTTGGACTAATTAAAATATATTAGATAATACAAAAATTATTTTAGACTAAATAAAATATATTGGACCGGACTGGCTCAAAAATTAGGGGTCTACAATGTCACTGCCCCTGTCAAGCTAAATTTCTAGGTATAAAATTTGAATTGAATTACAAATTAGGTACCCAATAGCCATATCCATGGTATCCCAAAATCACATTTTTGCATACTTTTTCATCAATACAATACTCACATATCACATAAGCAACTCCAAATCATATTAAATCAAATATATATAAACTCAAGATCATATATAGAAACTCAACATCATATGTACAAACCTTTGCCACTTCCAAGCATACTTTTCTCCTCTTGATCCCACTTAGCCTAAAAACAAAATTATAACATTAATCATCATATAATTCATTCATACAAACATTCATATATCAATTCACTCAATTCCCAACTCATTTATACAAAACTCTTACTCTTTTCCTTATCACCCTTTTCCCCGATTTCACTATCTATCATCATCTCTCACAAATAATCATATATTCATCATCTATGCATCAATTCAATATAAATATATACACTCCAACATATCATACTTATCATTTTATTCAATTAATCATCACTTTATCTCACTAACCATATCACACATATACTCAAAATCACACCAAAAATAGGCTTAAGAAAGGATACTTGTTTTCTTTGCCAAATTTTCAATATCCACCTTCAAATCTCTTAACACTCTTATGAATTTGGTGTGTACATGAATAAAATCAAGCTCTTCTCACTCTCTCTCAATTCTCACATTCAAAGAGGAAGAAGAAGAAGGAAGAATAAATATGTCTCTTCCTTTAATTCCCATCTTTATATATATATATATAATAATATATATGTTAATAATTAATTTAACCACTACCAATCATCTCCTTCCATCTTTTAACTTTCCACTTCTTCTTGTCATGATTATTATTATTATTATTATTATTATTAATTAATTAATTAATTAATTAAAATCAACTTTCCCTACCCCAATGTATACCTCATGTATTTGTGGTGCATATGTTGATATATGCAGGTGTCTTATATATTCTAGTTATATTTCACATATATTTCAAATACAAATATTATATATATAACATCTATCATACACATCCATCTCATATTTTCTCTACCTATTACACCAATATACTTTCCCATAATTATTATTCCAAAATACATCAAAAATCGAGGTATTACAATTCTCTCCCCCTTGAATAATTTCGTCCTCGATACGATAATAATCCATCCATAATAAAATATCATCTAATTTTCATATGAAATTAATCATATCATCAAATTACTATTTCATCAAATCACATAACATCTACTCTCCCCCTGAGAGTCAATCATCTTCTCCCAATTTCATAACTCATCACTATACTTTTTTTAAGCAAAATAATCACGATAAATTATTACATCACCAATCAAATTATCATTAGATAAAAATCAATTCATCTCATTAGTATATATACCTCACACATCTATTATGCTCAAGATAATTTATCACTTCATCATTTTATAAAAACACTCTCTTAACGTTAAATTTAAAGGTTATTGAATTATATCTTAACACTGACTATCCAGTCAACACAACCATTTTTAGGATTGTATCTTTGTTCATCTATCTCTTTCCTATATTTACAAATAGGTATTTGTAAAACCATAAATGATAACAATTTTCAATCCCTATGTAACAAGTCTCATTGCGATAATTTATGCATCTCCAGCATGATTTTATCCTTTATACAATTATTACACATTGTTTCAATACAATCAATATATAATACTACAAAATTTTATTTCCATCATTAAAATTCATTCTTATAGTTTATTCATCAAGCCAACATATATATGCATTCCAATCACACATAACTAAAATCTTTCTCAATTTAACTATCATTCTCTTAAGCAATTCTCTTATTATTTAAACTGATATACCCTAACTCACTTCATGTCCATACACATATTAGGATATTGCATCATACTTGATATCACATATTTCTCATATTCTTAATACAACAGTACATATTGAATCTCAATAATTACTCGTAACCCTTGCCACATTCTAGTTCAATTGATATAACTATTATAATATCAGTATCATAGCTTTATTTTCTTCTAGTCAACTTTTAGCTTGTAGAAACTCATCATTTTATCTCAATTCATGACCTAACTCTATTAGGTCAAACTTACTTTCAAATTTTGATTTTCTTTGAATCCATCACCAGTAATACTCATTTCAACTTATTGGAGCTAATGACTGTATACAACCAATATACATCATTTTATTTTATTTTTTTTTACATTTCTTTTCTATTATCTCTTTATTTTCTATTACACATAATATCAATTTCATGACCAAAATCTACTTAGGTCACCAACATATGCATTATAAATCATATATCTTTAATCATATCATATTCAATTCATCATATTTTGAGCCATAATCACAATGTGATTAGTAAATCACATTCCTTAGAACTCATGTGATCATGTCAAACTATGATCACCATCAAATATCTCATTAATCATCACATTATATTTATATATAACATACACATATACAAATACACTATCGAGACTAACACTGCTATACAATTATCATGTCCAATTAATACAATATTGTAACATCCCGAATTCCAGATTGGTAAGAAACAGACATAGAGGATATGATTTAGGCTTAGAACAAAGGAGTTTAGAACATGACCTATAACTTGAGCTCGAATTTCATCCAAGTTAATGACAGAATTAGAGAGTCTCAAAGAAGACTTAATTGTTTATTTGTGTCTTAACTAGATGTATAACTTGAAATTACTCAATTTGGAGTTGTACAGAATAAGATATGATGGATTTAGTAGACAATGTGCAAGCTGCCTCAGGACAGCATAGTAGGCTTGACTTCAAAGGACCGTCAAAAATCAGATATAGCTTGGATCGACCTAAAATTTTGATAAAATATATCCCCGGATGTCTAGTTTCAGTGGGAATAAGAATTACTTAATTTGGAGTTGTGAGTAAAAAGATATTAATAAAGAAAGATAGCAAGGTCAGGAAGGGATATCAAAAGGACCTAAGTGGAAATTTCTCAAAAGTTAGGGGCAACTATGTAAACTTAAAAATTAAGTGTCGGAATTTCTTAATAGTGCCCATATCCGACCCTGGAAGAATATTCTCGAGATTAATTGGGTCATAACCGTGGGTTTCAATTTTTCCCGAAAACGCACGGTTTAAAAGTTACAATCGATTAATCGTTGGAGGGTATTTTGATATTTTCACACCCTAGACTATAAAATTACAGCACAAGAAAGTTGAGGGGGTCAAAATATGAATAAAAGGAAGCCTAAGGGCTTGCCAAATAAATAAGATAAAAGAAGGAGGCAAGTGGGCCAATCATAAGTAGCCATTTAGCATTTATTAAAAGAAGAAAAGAAAAAGAGATGGACAAATGGCCCTAAGGCATTCATCCACCCCAAAAGTGGATCATAATTAGCTATATAGCATTTATTAAAAGAAGAAGGCAAGTGGACCAATTAAAAGTGACCATTTTTGCTATAAGGTGTACCAATTAGAAGAAGGTAAATGGATCAATTAAAAGTGGCCATTTTTGCTATAAGGTGTACCAATTGGAAGAAGGCAAATGGACCAATTAAAAGTGGCCATTTTTGCTATAAGGTGTACCAATTAGAAGAAGGCAAATGGACTAATTAAAAGTAGCCATTTTTGCTATAAGGTGTACCAATTGGAAGAAGGCAAATGGACCAATTAAAAGTGGCCATTTTTGCTATAAGGTGTACCAATTGGAAGTCAACATCTATTCACCACTTATGGTTGCCATTTGGATCAAAATAAGCTAAGGAAAGAAAGTATAAAAGCCCTCTCTTGCATGGTGAATTCATCCAAACCATAAGAGAAGGAAGAAGGAGGTATTTTCCCTAAGTTTAAGGCTTTTGATTTAAAGAGTTTGGTGACAAACAAGATTATAAGGAAATCAAGGAGACAAGGAAGGAAAGGAAGTGATATAGAATAAGGACTAAGGAAAAGCAAGGTTTGGTACTTTAACATAAAAGAAATTTTATTTTCTTACAAATTTTTGTTCATATGGTATATATATGCGTGTATATGGTATATATGTGAATACATATGATATATATGTGAGTATATGTGGTATTTGTGAAAGTATATATTGTATATACATGGAGAATATGTGGTATATATATGAAGTGAATGGGTATATATGAAATGTTATATATGCTCTACTCAGTAAATGAGTAAAATCGGTCTGGAATGGGGGTTATATCGTGTGAGGTCAAGATCATGGCAACTAGTCGTGTGAGACCAAGACCACGAGGTTATATCGTGTGAGGTCAAGATCATGGCAACTAGTCGTGTGAGACCAAGACCACGCAGTTATATTGTATATTCCATATCGTGTGAGACCAAGACCATGGCAATTAGTCGTGTGAGGTCAAGACCACGCGTAACTCTATACGAGGCCTCATTCCAAGATCGGTGTATTCATAATTACCTTGTGGAGCAAAATGATAAAATGATAATAACTGAATATATGACATGTATGGATTACTTTTACTGTGATATTATTTTTCAATACGACTCATTGCTTTTAAAAGTGCATTATGCTTTTATTATTTATTTTCCGTAATTAGTTAAAGTACCCACTAAGCAATGCTTAGCGAGTTTAGTTTCTTCTAAACTCGTAGGTTATTAGCAAGGAACCAGTAGCGAGCAGAAGAGTCCTGCGATCTGCCGGTCATCAACAAACTTAAGTGGTGCTCTTCATTTTGTATTTTGGTATTAGAAACTGGCATGTACTTATTTGAACAATACAAAGAGATAACTTGATATAGCATGTAAATCTAGTAATGTATAATAACTGTATGATTTTGAATTGAGTTGGGTTGTGAATATAGAAGTGTGAATTCTTCTTGCAGGATTGTAGTTGAGGTTATAAGGGTGGATTATTGGGAGTGTGCTTGTATTGAATTGTGAAACAAAAATGTTTTTCATAAATAAGAAAAATCAGTTTTGTCGACACTTGGAACCACCAATTATAGGGCAAACTCTGGCAAATTTTTTTTAAAAATCTGCACTTAAAATTGGCTAAGTAAAATATTAAGACACAACCACCATGAGATAACAGTCCATCATGGTCTATAAACGTAGGCTAAGATGGGGTGTTACAAATATCATGGTCCAACTCTTCTCAGAACCATCACTGATCCCAATCACATGACCTAGCACTGTTCAGGTCAAGACCTAGCCCTGCTTAGGTCTATCAATATATGCATATCTAGTCATAGCTGTGCTCAGGACCTCTCATGCATATCCGATCAATCTCAATACAACCAAACAAGTAATTGTATAGGATACATATATATATAACATCACTTTACATTTTTTTTAATTCGATATAACATTTTTTTAGTCCTACATTGAAGTACTGCAAACATAGTTTTAATTTATTACAATTACTTTGTTTAACACTCTTTCAATAATTGTATAATATATTAAAGTAATACTTTAATGATTCTTCTTTTCAAAGAATTTATATCATTACATTCCACTGCTACATATATATAGATATATCCTTCCCTCCTATACTGAACTTTTAAATCCTAGTTCCGGATAGCAGGTCACTGGTGGCAAATAAATGCCCACTGTATAAATATGGCCAAAGGTCCACTATGGCACGAATGCCCAGTGTAATTATATGGCCAAAGGCCCACTATGGCATGAATGCTGACTGTATTGAATGGGATCAAAGATCTTCTATGATACAAAGCGTCCACTATTGGCATAAAAGCCCAAATCATTGGGACATATATAAAAAATGTCCTTTATGGCACAGAGTGCCCACTGTAAATAATGGGATCAAAGATCTTCTATGACACAAAGCGTCCGCTGTTAGCATAAAAGCCAATATCACTGGGACATATATAAAATAATGTCCTCTATGGTATAGAGTGCCCAGTTTCACTCTGGCATAAAATGTCCACTGTCACTTTGAACATTTACCCTTTAGCTAATCCGAAAACTAGATTTAACATCAGTATAATTGGATAATATATTTATTTCATTATTGCAAATTATTTTTAACCATAATATCTTTTGGTGTATAATACTTCCTCAATCATTTTTTTTCAATTCACTTTTACATTTTTATTATAATAATGAAATATAAATAGATTTCCACTTTTATTTTTTTACTTTAACATGTAACACCCCCATACTCTATATAAGTACTATACATACACCTTGTATACATGCAGTGCGTATATAAAGTATAAGAATGTCACTTTTCAATTCAGATTAAAACATTTACTTTAGTTCCAAACAATAATACATTTTATTTAAAGAACATTTACAAACTCATTATACTTTTGATGATATTACATATATATAATGAGCTTGTCTTTACCAAAATTCATTTCTACATATGAATATATTTTTATCAAAATACAACATAATTAAATTGTACATGTATGCACCACCTTCTAGTTGGTCTCGAAATACTCTTACCCTCCTCGTGGCATAACGATTTGACTTCAGATCAACCACCTACTCACTTGCGCGATTTACACAACCGCGCTAAGCTCGAAAGCTTAGTAGTACAAATAAATATTATAAACATACATTACAGAAAATCATACTCATATATTAAATTCATGTATCATTATTTTCTTATCATGTTTTCCCATTTCAATTACACTTTTCATATATTTCTACTAATCTCGTAATTATATACATATACGCATATATCATTAACACAAACCACAATTCCATAACTTATTAGAACATTCATAAAATAATACTCACAATGTCCACATCCATATACATATTACATGTCATATTACACTTTCAGATTCTCATCTTTCAACATAGCTTCTCAGGCCATATTTCTTTTCAATAATTTACATATGTATTGTAATCATAACATACTTCATAACATTACATTTCATTACTTTATTCAATTGGTTCACCATTCATAAATCACATTGAAACAAAGACAAGCATGGGCCCAAAAGACACTAATATGCCATTCAACTTTCAGAGTTAATGTTTTGGTTCAATTATCACATTTATCATTATCATTATCCCAACTAGGCTTCAAGGATTAGGTTCAACCAAGCTTCAAGGGGAATAAAGCATGCTAAGTATCAACCCAACTTGGCTTCAAGAACCAAACCCAACCTAGCTTCAAGGGTTGTAACATCTCAACTAGGCTTCAAGGACTAGACCCAACCAAGCTTCAAGGGGAGTTAAGCATGCTAAACTTCAACCCAACTTGGCTTCAAGGATCAAGCCCAACCTAACTTCAAGAGATTGTTACCATTAGGCATGCCACCAACAACAAAACTCTGAAAATGGAATAACATATTAGACACACAATTCATTCATTATTTCATTATCCATTTCATTCTCATTTGCTCATAATCATTTAGGCAACCATGCCTCAATTATCTCATTTGCATCATTATAGCCAACAACAATGGCTTCACATCTCATCATATCACAATTCACATTAAAGCAATTCATCATAACCAATTGCATTAACATATATTTTAAATGCTCATCAATCATTCACATTATACAAATCATAACATTCATCAAATGTATTAACAATGTAATCAATTACTTAACATATGTACAACCAAATATGTTAAGTATCAAAATCATGTAAATGTATGCAACCATGTAGTTTGTACTTACCTCAAGAGAAACTCACACCAATCTAAACTCCTCTTCTAAGAATCCTCCAACACTTGGATTAGGGCAACCCAATCTCTTCAAAACCTAATCAAAAAGCGATCATACGCACTCACTCAGAGATACACATGAGATAATATAGATACGAACCAACTAGGGCAAACTTTACACATGACACGCTCAACAACTCGAGCGTGTCCTTAATCGTGCCTTAAACTAACAACACAGAAGCTTTGACACGCTCAGTAACACGGGTGTGTCACTGGACGTGTCACTCATTCTACCTTACAGAAACATTGACACGCCCAACAACACGGGAGTGTTCATGGCCGTGTCAATTACATTATCTCTCAGTAGCTATGACACGGTTAGTAACACGGTCGTGTCACAAACGTCAAACTCAGTACCGTTGACACGCCCAACGACATGGCCGTGTCAGGCAAAAATTATACATTCCGAACTCTCATCCATGAAAGCACAAACACTCCAAAATCCATACTACAACACCCTTAATCAACATCTTGGTTTATATACACATAAATCACCTATTAATTTAACACTTATATATCTTCAACATATCATAATAATAATCATTATATACATCATCCATATATCAATTACTCAATTTCTCCAACTCATTTATATTAAACCCTTACTAAACAATTTCAACAATCCATCATCATCCTCACAAATAACCATATTATCATCATCTAAATACCAATTCAACATATATATATACTTCAATCTTTCATTATCATCATCTTCACACTGTTAGGAAATCAAGGAGATCACTGCAAACAAAAACACGCAGCGGAAAAAATTTTTGATCTCTGATTTCCCACCAGGATCCATGCTGTTCGTTTAATTCGACGAAAGTGTACAAAGAACTAACCTGTTGATGATTTGAAATCATAGTTTGGAAGAGATGCCTCGATTGCAAAACACCCTCTATCGCGTATCCACACGAATGCTACCGTCTGGAGTGCTAGCTCTCTGCAACGGCGAAGGCTGAAAAACGTTTTCTCTAAAACGTATTAGGGTTTCTTTGTTTTCATTTTCATTTTTTTTATTTTCTAATGTTACCTTTTTTTTTTGAAGACTTAATGTCTGGAGTGAATATAATCACTCCAGAATCCAATTCAAAATTGGATAAAGTAAGTCAAATTCAGAATCCAAATCTAATTAGGATTCTGAATATGTTATCTAATAATATATATAATTGGATAAGGTAAGTCAAATACAGAATCCAAATCTAATTAGGATTCTAAATATATTATCTAATAATATATATATTAAAAAATGAAAATAATAATAATAATAATAATAAATATTAATATCTAATATTAATATTATTAATATTATATCCAGCCCAAAGCGCATTCTTGTGTGTGACCCGATAGGCCCATATTAATTGGCAGTCAATTTAATCTCTATTAAACCAACAAGTCATAATTGGCCTCTAGCAAGGCGTTACAACTACCCAATTAATATAAGGAATGTCCAATTTGCCTAATAATAGTACATGCATTAATCCCTTTGTCACACGATATCTAGCTTGAACATAAGTCATGGTTAACGTCATACTTATATTGTCCAAACTTATGATTACTTGATCTCCAAGTAGACTGATAAAAACAAATGAAATTGATCACACTATCAATTCATTTGAGCAGAGCCATGCATTTCACAGTCTCACTTATCGAGGGGCCCAAAAGATATCTCTCTCAAAGAGAGGGACAAATTCTATCTTGATTTTTCATTATCCTCTGCATAATTTCTATCATATATGATTATAACCTTTATTACTATCCAGTTACGGATAATGTTTGATCATGTCAAAATATAATAATCCTTATATTGGAAACTATGACAATTTCAAGTCAAAGAATTAATACATAACTATCATGAGATTTACTTATGACACTAACCCATGTAGTAATCTCATGATGGGTCTATCCAATACATTGTTCTCTAACAAGTATCTATGAAATTGATTTGTATCACTATACACATAACCATCTGATGATTATCAAATCAATGTTCATACTGGTTAAGAATTATTTTTTTTATCTCTATAACAATAATAAACCAGGGACAAATATCAAAATTGTGTAACATGCAAACAAACAATAATGATAATAAAACCTCATTTATTAATAATGAATGTATAACATAAAGATCCAAATAAATGGCCTAGGGCACATACACTAACAATCTCCCACTTGCACTAGGCCTACAAATTTCTAAGACCCATAGATCTAGTGTGCTGATCATGCTTGACCCGTGAGAGAGGCTTTGTTAATGGATCTGCTATGTTATCATTTGTGTCAACTTTGCATATCTTGATATCTCCTCTATCGATAATGTCTCGAATGAGGTGAAAGCGCCTGAGTATATGCTTAGACCTTTGATGAGATCTAGGCTCTTTTTCCTGTGCTATGGCACCATTGTTGTCACAATAAATGTCCACAGGATTTGTAATGCTAGGCACCACTCCTAGCTCAGTGATGAATTTCTTCAACCAGACTGCTTCCTTAGCTGCATCTGATGCTGCTATATACTCAGCCTCTGTTGTAGAATCAGCCACAGTGCTTTGTTTTGAACTCTTCCAATTAACAGCTCCACCATTCAATGTGAATACAAAACCTGATTGCGATCTAAAATCATCTATGTCAGTTTGGAAACTAGCATCTGTGTAACCATTTACAACTAGCTCATCTTCCAAAACTCCATAAACCAAGAATACATCTTTAGTCCTTCGAAGGTACTTAAGAATATTCTTGACAGCTGTCCAGTGACCTTCACCAGGATCAGCTTGAAATCTACTAGTTGCGCTTAATGGATATGAGACATCTGGTCTAGTACATAACATGGCATACATAATAGATCCTATAGCAGAAGCATAAGGAATCTTATTCATTCGATCTCGCTCAACAGATGTCATAGGACATTGACTCTTGCTGAGATGAATGCCATGAGACATAGGCAAGAATCCCTTTTTGGAATCTTGCATGTTGAACCTCTTCAACACTTTATCTATGTATGTACTTTGACTCAGGCCAATTATCCTTCTAGATCTATCTCTATAGATCTTTATACCAAGGATATAGGCAGCCTCACCTAAATCTTTCATTGAGAAAGAATTCCCTAACCAAGTCTTAACCTTTTGCAAGGTAGGGATATCATTCCCAATGAGTAATATGTCATCCACATATAAGACTAAAAACACTACTGCACTCCCACTAACCATCTTGTGAACACAAGGTTCATCTTCATTCTTGATGAAACCCAAGTTCCTAACTGTTTCATCAAAACGAAGATTCCAGCTTCGAGATGCTTGGTTCAATCCATAAATGGATCTTTGAAGCTTGCAAACCTTTGTAGAATTCTTAAGATTTACAAAACCCTCAGGTTGTGTCATATACACATCCTCAAGCAAGTTTCCATTAAGGAAAGCGGTTTTGACATCCATTTCCCATATCTCATAATCATAGTATGCTGCAATGGCAATGAGAATTCTAACAGACTTAAGCATAGCAACTGGTGAAAAGGTTTCATCATAGTCTATACCATGAGTTTGCTTGAAACCTTTTGCAACAAGTCTTGCTTTATAGGTCTGCACATTCCCATCCATGTCAGTTTTCTTCTTGAAAACCCATTTGCAACCAATAGTCTTAATACCCTCTGGAGGATCAATTAAAGACCAAACTTGGTTGTCAAACATAGATTGCATCTCAGATTTCATGGCTCCAAGCCATTTGTCTGAATCTGGACCTGACACAGCTTCTTGATAGGTAGTAGGCTCATCTTGATCTATGAGCATTACTTCACTATCATCAGTCACAAGAAATCCATATCTCTCTGGCTAACGATGTTTCCTATCAGACCTGCGAGGGATTTGTGTTACATCTTCAGACTCCACAACTATTTGTGGTTCTGAAATAGGCTCTACAGACGGCTCAATGATTTCTTGTGGTACTTGAGTTTCCTCAAGTTCTACTATACTCCCACTAGTTCTCTTAGAAAGAAATTCCTTTTCCAAAAAGATCCCATTTCGAGCAACAAACACTTTGTTCTCTGAAGGAGTATAGAAATAGTATCCTTTAGTTTCCTTAGGATACCCCACAAAATTACATTTGATAGACTTTGGAGCTAACTTATCTGAAACTGGTCTTTTCACATAAGCTTCACAACCCCAAATCTTAAGAAAATACAAACTAGGTGTCTTACCTGTCCATATCTCATATGGTGTCTTTTCAACCGCCTTAGATGGTACACGGTTCAGAATGAATGCAGCTGTCTCCAAGGCATAACCCCAAAAAGATAAAGGAAGATCCGCTTAACTCATCATTGATCGAACCATATCTAATAGAGTTTGATTTCTCCTTTCAGAAACTCCATTCCACTGTGGAGTTCCTGGAGGAGTCAGTTGTGAAACAATTCCACAATCCCTTAGATGATCATCAAACTCTTGGCTCAAATATTCACCACCTCGATCTGATCGAAGTAGTTTAATTGTTTTACCAAGTTGATTTTGTACTTCATTTTGAAAAGTTCTAAACATTTCAAAAGACTCATGCTTATGTTTCATTAGGTAGACATAGCCATACCTACTGAAATCATCAGTAAAAGTAATGAAGTATCGAAATCCTCCTTTGGCACTAATGCTAAAAGGACCACATACATCTGTATGTATCAAGCCCAATAAATCATTAGCCCTTTCACTATGCCCAGTAAAAGGATCCTTTGTCATCTTACCAAGCAAACAAGACTCACATGTTTCAAATGATTCAAAATCAAATGAAACTAATAATCCATCTTGATGGAGCTTAGAAATGCATTTCTCATTTATATGGCTAAGGCGACAATGCCATAAATAAGTAGGGTTTAACTCATTTGGCTTAGTTCTCTTCGAAGTTATGTTATAGATATCATTACCATTAGAATCATCAAGATTAAGGATATAAAGGCCATTATAAGAATTTGCAATACCATAAAGCAAATCATTTTTATCAAAAATAGAACATTTCTTATTCTTAATAAAAAATGAATAACCTTCATCATCCAAAACAGATACTGAAATAAGATTCCTACTCATAGTAGGAACATAAAAGCAATTGTTCAAAATTAACAAAAACCCATTGGGCATAACAAGTTCATAAGTTCCTACAGCTATAGCAGCAACTCTTGCTCTATTGCCAACACGTAGGTCCACTTCACCCTTCTTCAGCATCCTACTCCTTTTGAGTCCCTGCATATTTGTACAAATATGAGATCCACATCCGGTATCTAATACCCAGGAAGAAGGAATAGATAAATTAATTTCTATAACATAAATACCTGAAGATGTAGTCGCACTACCCTTCAACTTCTTTAACTCATCCAAATAGAGTTGACAATTTCTCTTCCAATGCCCAGGCTTGTTGCAATGGAAACAAGTTCCTTCCTTAGGAACTTTAGCCTTAGGTTCAGGTTTTGGTTTAGCTTGTCCCTTGGACCCTTTAGCACCTTTTGCCTTACCCTTGCCTTTAGTATCTTTGGCTTTCTTTTTCATTTGTTTAATATTGACATTCAATATTTGGGTAGGCTTTTTGATATTCCCCTCAGCCGTTTTGAGCATACCATGTAGCTTAGGAATGGATTTCTCCATGTCATTCATGTTATAGTTCATGACAAACTGTGAGAAACTGCTAGGCAATGAATGTAGGATCAAATCCGTGGAGAGTTCTAAACTCAGGGGATATCCAAGTCTAGCAAGGTGATCTAGATAGCCTTTCATCTTCAAAACATGAGCACTAACAGATTCACCTTTAGACATTTTGCAGTCAAATAATGCAACAGCGGTGTTAAACCTATCTTGCCTAGCCTGTTGTTGGAAAGCTTGTTTGAGATGCACACTCATCTCATAAGCCTCTAAGTGTTCCAGATCCTTCTGAAGTCCTGGACACATGGTAGCCAACATAAGACATCCTATGTCATTGGAATCATCCACATGCTTCTTATGCTTACTCTTAGCAGCATTAGAAGCATCAGCAGGAGGTGGGTCAGGGTCAGCTTCATCAAGCACGTAGGACTTTTCTCTTGTTTGAGAACAATTCTCAGGTTCCTAAACCAGTCAACAAAATTAGTCCCACATTCTTTCAGTTTTTCCTTCTCAAGGATAGATCGCAGTGATAAGGTGGAATTGTTATTAGCAGCCATATGTTGATAAATATGCAAAGTCAAATTTTAATTAATAATGAGGTTAAAATTATTTAAACTCCTACTAAAAATATAACCCTCTAAAAAAATATTTTAGTAGGCTAAGATCCGTATTTCACTTAATTCTAAACTCAACTTTGGCGTGACGCTTAAAATCAAGTTATTTAGGTAGGTAACATCTTTACCAATTACATCTCATGTAACTCTTAGTAATTATGGAATATTGACATCATATGTCATAGCATGTTGAATTCCATCTAATGCCTTAGGCCCAAAACCATTTTGATAGCCTAATTAAGTCTAACCAATTTTAAAACATATGATTAGCACTATTACTCATCCTACTTAGCTAGGAATGTTTAAAGCATATTGCTTTGGCAATACCTACTTTAATACAATCTTAGTTTTGATAGGTGTTCAAAACGTGGATGGCATTTAGACTTAAATTATTAATGAGGGTTCAACTGAATTATTATCATGTCTTGCATTAAATATCATTATATTTTAGCATCCTATATGCATATATATAATTTATCACATAAGCATCATATACCAAATGACAAAATATGTAAACGTGACATAGCATGGCCAAACTAAATATGATCTTCAAGAGACCAAATGAAGATCATAAAGGCAACCCTAGGTGAAAAACCTATCTATTACAACACTTGCAATATTACATATCTTCAAAATTTGAGCTTGTGCTTCCATCACCATGGAACCATCTTCTCCTTGGCATGAATCTCCATCACAAACATTGTAGCTTGAATCTTCATTTATTACAATAAAAGAAAATATAACTACTAGTAAAATAAATTACAACAAAATAAACGACACGCAGGCCGTATTTACCCAAAATTAAGATATGAATAAACCAATCACATAGGTCATAAGGCCATGCTATGCACCATGCCAAGACATCAAACAAACATAACATATTCATCACCAATATGTTAAATAGAAACAAATATATTGACATTCTTAATGTCGCGGTAACAAACTATAGGGCGCGAACATACGGCGGTCCCGCTAGCCGGTTAGCAGGCAGGGCTCTCGCTGGCCGGTCAACGGGCGGGGTTCCGAAGGGGCAGCGCCCCTCGAAGCCAAACAAAAATGTTAATCTCATTAGCATTTTTCTTTGGCGAAACCCTAAAACAGAATCGTTAATCTCATTAACCTTCTTACTGTTTTATTTTGAATATGTACAACCCATTACAGAATCATTACCAAATGTTTATATCACATATAAACTTAATCGTTTTCATCATATGAAAATCATTTTAATCAACCAATCATATATACGTGATCATCTCATGAAAACGAAATTAAAAACACCAATCCTTTCTCATCATATGAAAAACGAATTAGGGTTTTACAGAAACGAAACCAAAAACCAATCCTTTCTCATCATATGAAAAATGAATTAGGGTTTTATAGTTAACATGCCATACAAAATCAATATATCTCATGTAATCATATCAATATGGCATTTTCGACTTAAATGAAAACAACAAGTGACTCTGATACCACTGTTAGGAAATCAAGGAGATCACTACAAACAAAAACACGCAGCGGAAAATTTTTTTGATCTCTGATTTCCCACCAGGATCCATGTTGTTCATTTAATTTGACGAAAGTGTACAAAGAACTAACCTGTTGATGATTCGAAATCACAGTTTGGAAGAGATGCCTCAATCGCGAAACACCCTCTATCGCGTATCCACACGAATGCTACCGTCTGAAGTGCTAGCTCTCTACAACGGCGAAGGTTGAAAAATGTTTTCTCTAAAACGTATTAGGGTTTCTTTGTTTTCATTTTCTTTTTTTATTTTCTAATGTTACCTTTTTTTTGAAGACTTAACGTCTGGAGTGAATATAATCACTCCAGAATCCAATTCGAAATTGGATAAGGTAAGTCAAATTCAGAATCCAAATCTAATTAGGATTCTGAATATATTATCTAATAATACATATAATTGGATAAGGTAAGTCAAATACAGAATCCAAATCTAATTAGGATTCTGAATATATTATCTAATAATATATATATTAAAAAATGAAAATAATAATAATAATAAATATTAATATATAATATTAATATTATTAATATTATATCCAGCCCAAAGCGCATTCTTGTGTGTGACCCGATAGGCCCATATTAATTGGCAGTCAATTTAATCTCTATTAAACCAACAAGTCATAATTGGCCTCTAGCAAGGCGTTACAACTACCCAATTAATATAAGGAATGTCCAATTTGCCTAATAATAGTACATGCATTAATCCCTTTGTCACACGATATCTAGCTTGAACATAAGTCATGGTCAATGTCATACTTATATTGTCCAAACTTATGATTACTCGATCACCAAGTAGACTGATAAAAACAAATGAAATTGATCACACTATCAATTCATTTGAGCAGGGCCATGCATTTCACAGTCTCACTTATCGAGGGGCCCAAAAGATATCTCTCTCAAAGAGAGGGACAAATTCTATCTTGATTGTTCATTATCCTCTACATAATTTCTATCACATATGATCATAACCTTTATTACTATCCAGTTACGGATAATGTTTGATCATGTCAAAATATAATAGTCCTTATATTGGAAACTATGACAATCTCAAGTCAAAGAAATAATACATAACTATCATGAGATTTACTTATGACACTAACCCATGTAGTAATCTCATGATGGGTCTATCCAATACATTGTTCTCTAACAAGTATCTATGAAATTGATTTGTATCACTATACACATAACCATCTGATGATTATCAAATCAATGTTCATACTGGTTAAGAATTATTTTTTTTTTATCTCTATAACAATAATAAACCAAGGACAAATATCAAAATTGTGTAACATGCAAACAAACAATAATGATAATAAAACCTCATTTATTAATAATGAATGTATAACATAAAGATCCAAATAAATGGCCTAGGGCACATACACTAACACACACAATAACCATATCAAATATAAACACAATCAATAGAAATCAACACAAAGAAATGAACACTTACTTGAATTCTTTGCCAAATCTTCAATATCCACCTTCAATTCTCTTAAAGCCCTTGATAATTTGATGTGTATGCCAACAAAATCGCATCTCTCTCTCTCTCTCTCTCTCTCTCTCGTTCAAGAAGAAGAAGAAGGAAATAAAGAAAATCCTCTCTTTTCCCTTTTAAGCTTATCTTATATATATATATATAATAATATAATTAAACAACTCTAAAAATTCTCCACCACAAGATTTACTCTTCCCTTTGACTTTCTTTTCTTCTTTTTCTCTTGTCATTATTATTATTATTATTATTATTATTATTATTATTATTATTATTATTATTATTATTATTATTATTACTACTACTTACTTACTTACTTACTTACTTACTTACTTACTTTTCCTACACCAATATATACATCATGTATATGTGATGTATATGTTGCTATATGTATATCTCTTATATATTTCCTTTTAATGAATTAATTATCTTCTTTTCTCTTTCCATTAAACATATACATTAAATCCAAATACAATAATAATTCCAAAACTTTTAGGGTATTCTTTGGGATATTACAATTCTCTCTCCCTTAAATAATTTCGTCCTCAAAATTATCCAGTACAATAACAATCCATCCTTAACAAAATACCATCTTAACCTTCATATGAAGTTAATCATATTATTAAGTTATTATGTCATCAAATTACATAACTTCTACTCTCCCCTTTAGAGTCAATCATCTTCTCTAAACTTCATAACTCATCATTATATATATTTATATATCTTATTACTTTCTTAACCAAGCATTCAAAATAACTCATTACATTCCCAATTAATTTATCTTTATACAAGAATCAGATCATCTTATAATATACATATACTTCGTCCATCTATTACATTCAAGATATTTTATCACTTCATCTCTTTATAAATACTCTCTTAACTTTAACCTTAAAAATCATTGATTTATATCTTAATATTGATTATCCCGTCACTACAATCACTTTCAGAATAGACATTTATCAAATCTTAATTTATAACAATATTCTTATTTTTCATACATTTAATTCCTTCTTTAACATGCTTCTCACTTAACATAAATATTAATACAATGCCTTTAAACTTACTTTACAGGTAATCAACCTTTTCCCTTTTATCATCATTTACAACTGATATAGCTCAATTGATTCATGTCCATTCATATATCAAAATATTACATCATATACATTATCACTTATATCTTATACTCTTAATACAACTATACATATTAAATCTCAACAATAATTCACAATCTTAGCGAAATCTGAATCAATTGATCTATCTGTCACAATATACCCACGTTTCAATCTTGTTTGATTCAAACCAACAATTAACTTATTTAAACTTATCATTAGATTTCACAATATATATGACCTAATTCCATTAGGTCAAACTTATATTCAAATTCTAATCTCTTCGGATCCATTTTTCAGCTTTTTGAAATTATGATTATTAATAACAAATCACTTCAATTTATCTTTCAATATACACATAGTTTATTTTCTATTATCTTAGTACAATTTCCACAAAATTCTCATGATTATTTCATACCATATTTATTACCCATAGTTCACTCACTTAAACCTTACGTCCATCCACTTATTCACTTTATATCATAAACATATTCAGTATAACTTTCAATCACATTTTGTAATTTCTCCCATTTAACATCTCCTCACATTTCATACCATTACTATTTTTACAATAATTACCTTTCTATCACATTATCCATAACTCAAAACATTTTCACAGTTCTCTTTTCTTCCATACTTTCTATAATTATAAACAAATTTCTAACATAAAATGATAAGGTACAACTTTACCAATCATAACTCTTGACCATATTTTTAGAAACATAATTATCAATCTCACCAAAACTATACTACGGTCATGTCATCTCAGACCCAAATCTGTGGATAACAAAACTAACCGGCCAAATATACTAAACAAATCATATGGCCATAGGAGATTAATGGTCACGCCTGTGGCTTATAAATCAATACTTTCCCTCTATTATTCTGCTTCCAACATTTCCAATTACAATGCTAAGTTTGTATCGCAAGGATTACATATTCATTCTCTAAACTTTTGCTACACCAAGAGTTAACACATTTCAACTCCGTTTCAAAACAATTTGCACTCGATTATATGATCATCATTAGCCTAACTCATGTTTCAACAATATTACCATTAACATCTCTTACGTATACATATTCGATCATATGCAAATTTTACACAATTTCCATTTGTTACTCCATTTCTAATCTATCTCTTCTAAAAATTTTCATACATTATACTTCCCCTTTTTCCTTACAATCTCTTATTATACACATATACATAGAATCTTTCCACATGTAAATACTTTAGGACTCAAAATATTATATGATCATCAAGTTCAGTGATTACAATAAAAAATTTCACGGTCCAGTATTACTCGAGCCCATTCTCACTCTCAATTTCATCACATAGTCTAGCTCTGCGCAGGTCAAGACCTAATCTCTCTTAGGTCCGCTAATACATGCAATATCATTCTCAATACCACTAAACATGTAATTGTATAAAATAATAAACATACAGTAACATTTTTTTTCCTACCACATACACATTCATAGGTCACATTCATAATGTGACTTTCTTTCCACATTTCTTACATAATACAATTACATTCATATCGAAAAACTCATCTCACATATCCTATACATGTATACACATAATCATGAAATTTTCTTTAATTTCTCTTTTGCATATAATCTATACAAATTTAATGTTTATTACTTTTCATTGAACATTATCATTCTCATTCTTTTAACATGACTTAAGTTATTCATCAACTCAACAAATATATACACTCTAACCATAATAACACTTCACATAAGTCGTAGTCACATTTCTAATGTGACATCTCTCTCACATTTGTTTTTTAAAAGCATTTAGTATACCCTTCATATCCATTTTCATCATTTCTAGCCCAATTACTTAAGGTAACTCATTTTCACTTGTTTAGTCATTTTCTCTTTATTTCAAAATAAATTTTTGTATTATCAATCACATTACCCAATTCATAGTACTTTGTTATGCAATAATATTCATTCAACTCATATGCTTAATATATATTAAACTATCAATATCTAAATAATCCTCATCAAAATTCCATTAAAACTCTAAACTCTCAACTTACTACTTTACCTAAACTTCAATTTACTAATCTCGTTTTCTTAATATTAACTTTAAAAACATTTTATACATATACCATCATGTAACATTAAGACATATCATTTTCACAATTATTAAAGCTCATTTCAAAAATCCAAATTTCACATATTACCACCATTAACATGAGCTTTAACAACACTTAAGCATATCACATTTCTAACATTAAAATCACAATGTTTGCATTAAAACAACTATACAAAAAACACCATTATATCTCCTTACGTTAACCAACATCATCCCTTGCTTTAAGAACCTTAACTTTGCATACCCAAACCTTAAATTGTCACACTTTGTCTATACCGATCAACTCACTTAATAGTCCACCATACTTTCTTCAATTTAATATTATATCTATCTTTTTTTAACAATCGAACAATATTTTCTCTTTCTAGCAATCCAAATAATAAAGAGATCCAAATTTTAGAGAAAAGAGTACTTAATTAAATCTTAATATATATATATTTTTAACTCATTTCCAACATTATTCTCCTATTCATTTCTTTATAATCTATTTCACAAGCACACTTTACTAACCAAAAATTTTGAAATTTGCTTTACTTAAGTAAACTCCCATTCTTTAGTTTATCAATTAAACTTATACAAATTTCCCCATATCATTTGTTTTTCTAATTTTATTTTTATGCAAAACCTCATTCACACACTATCATCCATCTCATATAATTCAGATATACTACAAATCACATAATGCCACATCCGAGACCAACCTAGGTGTTAATGCATATGCATGTATCACAATTTCACTTTTTTTTTTAAATTTTCCTCTTTTCGTTTTAAATATGCTTAGGCCGAGAATCTCAAACCTAAGCTCTGATACCAAAATAATTGTAACACCCCCATACTCTATATAAGTACTATACATACACCTTGTATACATGCAGTACGTATATAAAGTATAAGAATGTCACTTTTCAATTCAGATTAAAACATTTACTTTAGTACCAAACAATAATACATTTTATTTAAAGAACATTTACAAACTCATTATACTTTTGATGATATTACATATATATAATGAGCTTGTCTTTACCAAAATTCATTTATACATATGAATATATTTTTATCAAAATACAACATAATTAAATTGTACATGTATGCACCACCTTCTAGTTGGTCTCGAAATACTCTTACCCTCCTCGTGGCATTACGATTTGACTTCAGATCAACCACCTACTCACCTGCGCGATTTACACAACCGCGCTAAGCTCGAAAGCTTAGTAGTACAAATAAATATTATAAACATACATTACAGAAAATCATACTCATATATTAAATTCATGTATCATTATTTTCTTATCATGTTTTCCCATTTCAATTACACTTTTCATATATTTCTACTAATCTTGTAATTACATACATATATACATATATCATTAACACAAACCACAATTCCATAACTTATTAGAACATTCATAAAATAATACTCACAATGTCCACATCTATATACATATTACATGTCATATTACACTTTCAGATTCTCATCTTTCAACATAGCTTCTCAGGCCACATTTCTTTTCAATAATTTACTTATGTATTGTAATCATAACATACTTCATAACATTACATTTCATTACGTTATTCAATTGGTTCACCATTCATAAATCACATTGAAACAAAGACAAGCATGGGCCCAAAAGACACTAATATGCCATTCAACTTTCAGAGTTAGTTTTTTTGTTCAATTATCACATTTATCATTATCATTATCCTAACTAGGCTTCAAGGATTAGGTTCAACCAAGCTTCAAGGGGAACAAAGCATGCTAAGTATCAAACCAACTTGGCTTCAAGAACCAAACCCAACGTAGCTTCAAGGGTTGTAACATCTCAACTAGGCTTCAAGGACTAGACCCAACCAAGCTTCAAGGGGAGTTAAGCATGCTAAACTTCAACCCAACTTGGCTTCAAGGATCAAGCCCAACCTAGCTTCAAGAGATTGTTACCATTAGGCATGCCACCAACAACAAAACTCTGAAAATGGAATAACATATTAGACACACAATTCATTCATTATTTCATTATCCATTTCATTCTCATTTGCTCATAATCATTTAGGCAACCATGCCTCAATTATCTCATTTGCATCATTATAGCCAACAACAATGGCTTCACATCTCATCATATCACAATTCACATTAAAGTAATTCATCATAACCAATTGCATTAACATATATTTTAAATGCTCATCAATCATTCACATTATACAAATCATAACATTCATCAAATGTATTAACAATGTAATCAATTACTTAACATATGTACAACCAAATATGTTAAGTATCAAAATCATGTAAATGTATGCAACCATGTAGTTTGTACTTACCTCAAGAGAAACTCACACCAATCTAAACTCCTCTTCTAAGAATCCTCCAACACTTGGATTAGGGCAGCCCAATCTCTTCAAAACCTAATCAAAAAGCGATCATACGCACTCACTCTGATATACACATGAGATAATATAGATACGAACCAACTAGGGCAAACTTTACACATGACACGCTCAACAACACGAGCGTGTCCTTAATCGTGCCTTAAACCAACAACACAAAAGCTTTGACACGCTCAGTAACACAGGCTTGTCACTGGACGTGTCACTCATTCTGCCTTACAGAAACATTGACATGCCCAACAACACGGGAGTGTTCATGGCCGTGTCAATCACTTTATCTCTCAGTAGCTATGACATGCTCAGTAACATGGCCGTGTCAGGCAAAAATTATACATTCCGAACTCTCATCCATGAAAGCACAAACACTCCAAAATCCATACTACAACACCCTTAATCAACATCTTGGTTTATATACACATAAATCACCTATTAATTTAACACTTATATATCTTCAACATATCATAATAATAATCATTATATACATCATCCATATATCAATTACTCAATTTCTCCAACTCATTTATATTAAACCCTTACTAAACAATTTCAACAATCCATCATCATCCTCACAAATAACCATATTATCATCATCTAAATACCAATTCAACATATATATATACTTCAATCTTTCATTATCATCATCTTCACACACTAACCATATCAAATATAAACACAATCAATAGAAATCAACACAAAGAAATGAACACTTACTTGAATTCTTTGCCAAATCTTCAATATCCACCTTCAATTCTCTTAAAGCCCTTGATAATTTGATGTGTATGCCAACAAAATCACATCTCTCTCTCTCTCTCTCTCTCTCTCTCTCTCTCTCGTTCAAGAAGAAGAAGAAGGAAATAAAGAAAATCCTCTCTTTTCCCTTTTAAGCTTATCTTATATATATATATATATAATAATAATATAATTAAACAACTCTAAAAATTCTCCACCACAAGATTTACTCTTCCCTTCGACTTTCTTTTCTTCTTTTTCTCTTGTCATTATTATTATTATTATTATTATTACTTACTTACTTTTCCTACACCAATATATACATCATGTATATGTGATGTACATGTTGCTATATGTATATCTCTTATATATTTCCTTTTAATGAATTAATTATCTTCTTTTCTCTTTCCATTAAACATATACATTAAATCCAAATACAACAATAATTTCAAAACTTTTAGGGTATTCTTTGGGATATTACATAACATAGTAAAAATCTATGAACTCTTATTTCGCTTTAAGATTTTGTATACATATGTATAATGTATTCACTATGTTTAATGGATATACACACATAGATCATTATATGCATATTGCTATATATATATATAGATATATCTCACTAGTAATGCATTTCCATGTTATAAACTTTGATTAATTTCTTGCAACATAATGTTTACTTTCTTAAATATATATATATCATTAACTTTGTCCTTGAGATATCATTTTCCTTATCTAACTTTACTCTCATGTGAAATTTCATTTTTCACACTATTATCAAACCCATATAATTGAAGGACATCAAATCATAAGCCACATATTGCCACATCTAAGATCAACCTAGGTGTTAATGCATATGTATGTATTACCACTCATTTCACATTTTAAAATTTCCACTTTCTTTTAAAAAACCCACTTAGGCTGAGAATCTCAAACCTAAGCTCTGATATCAAAAATTGTAACACCTATATACTCTATATACGTACCATACATATACTCTGTATACATACAATATGCATATAAAATATAAGGATGTCCCGTTACAGTATTGTTTAAACCCTTATCTTAATTCCACACCAATTAAATTGTTAATTAAAGAATATTTTAAATTATCATATCTATTCTTTAATAAGTAACATTTCTAAAATCATTAAATTTTCATTTGATTACATATATACAATTATACATTGTCATTCCAAAATTCACTTATATACATATACATATGATCAAAATACAACATAACAAAATCATACATGTATTTCCCCACCTTCTAGTTAGCCTCAAAACACTCTTACTCTTCTCATGGAATAACTGTTTGACTTTCAGATAAACAATCTACTCACCTGCTCGATTCACACAACCATGCTAAGCTCAAAAGCTTAGTGGTACATATAAACAATATATACATATATTGCAGAAAATCACACTCACAATACTAACATCATTTATCATCACATTCTTTGTATTTTCTTTACTATTATTAGCTTTATATTTATACTTATATATATTTATATATCATCCACAATTCATAATATCATTCTTATCTACCATAAACACATACACTGAGTCCAATTATTCTTATACGATAAACTTGTTCCAAAATAAATATTTTGACCTATCTCATTACAATGACACCAAATGTGTCTCGCTAATGGATGTAGCAATATCTGTGACACCCAGTGCTCATCCCATCATGTCTGGCATGCCAACTACTAATCACAATCTTCTGGCAACTAGATATTGTATAAGGTATACATAATATACATTTATTTTTCAACACATTTTCACATCTCAACTCATATCATGGTTTCCATTAACCAACATTATATATAATGCCAATGTGGCTTACATCCATATTTTAGTGCACAAATTGCACATCTCATATCTTTAACAATATCACGTCCACATTTTACATTACATGATTATCACAACAATAGCATGTCTTCTCTAAAGCAAAGATAATGCCTCACATAAAACACAAAACAATTATCAATACACATTTCATGACTTTTCAATCTTTATATAACATTATCACTTGCCATAATTATATAGCTCACTCACACTGCACAACACTTCATACATATATTTCATAATAAATTGCTAATACTATAGTACAACTCATATATAAAGTATTTCAATATCATCATGGCATGTTTTATTCCAAGATATTAATAACATCAATCTGTATATCTCAATTATACAATTCAAATATTTTCTTTCCTTCTTAACTCATAACACTTAATTTGATACTCCATACTTTGGAGTTTCTCATTAATTGAGATTATATTAAGTTTCCAAACTAACAATAATATTATATTCATCTCATCTTTATCATATTCATTATTCATTTATAATTCACACTTGACATCCAACCACATTTCCCATTTCATATTTTCATCATGCACGCATGAGGCACACTCACCATATGACTCATCAACATACCAACATTTTGCATAATCAATATATTTTATCATACATATTCACTTTATAATCATATATACTTGTTTAATTCAATATAAAGATATAGCTATGCAAGCCATGAATCATGGATAAAAGGCAAGGAAAAGATCTATTTTAGGCAAAATTCTTCAATGGCGTGTCACTGACCATGTCATTTATCAACCTTACAGAAGTTTTGACACGCCCAGTGACATGTGCGTGTCACTGACCATGTCATTTATTCACTTTATAGAAGCTTTGACATGCCCAGTGACATGGGCGTGTAACTGCCCCTATCATTTATATTGAAAAACAACATCTACAACATGCCCAGTGACATGGGTGTGCCACTATCCCTGTTAACCTTGTAAAATCTGAACTGAATTACAAATTAGGCACCCAATAGCCATACCCATGGCATCCCAAAATCGCACTTTTGAAGACTTTTTCGTCAATATAATACTCACAAATCCAATAAGTAACTCCAAATCATATTAAATCAATACAAACTCAAGATAATATGTACAAATCTTTGCCACTTCCAAGCTTACTTTTCTCCTCTTGATCTCACTTTGCTTAAACATAAAATTATAACATTAATCATCATATAATTCATTCAAACAATCATCCATATATCAATTCACTCAATTCCCAACTCATTTATACAAAACTCTTACTCTTTTCCTTATCACCCTTTTCCCCAATTTCACTATCATCATCATCTCTCACAAATAATCATATTTTCATTATCTATGCATCAATTCAATGTATATATATATACTCCAACATATCATACTTATCATTTTATTCAATTAATCATCACTTTATCTCACTAACCATATCACACATATACTCAAAATCACACTAAAAATAGGCTTAAGAAAGGATACTTATTTTCTTTTGCCAAATTTTCAATATCCACCTTCAAATCTCTTAAAACTCTTATGAATTTGGTGTTTACATGAACAAAATCAAGCTCTCCTCACTCTCTCAATTCTCACGTTCAAAGAGGAAGAAGAAGACGGAAGAAGAAATATGTCTCTTCCTCTAATTCCTATCTTTATCTATATATATATATATATATATATATATATGTTAATAATTAATTTAACCACCACCAATCTCCTTCCATCTTTTAACTTTCCACTTCTTCTTGTCATGATTATCATTAGTATTATTATTATTAATTAATTAATTAAAATCAACTTTTCCTACACCAATGTATACCTCATGCATATGTGGTGCATATGTTGGTATATGTAGATGTCTTATATATTCTAGTTATATCTCACATATATTTCAAATACAAATATTATATATATAACATCCATCATACACATCCATCTCATATTTTCTCTCTCTATTACACCAATATACTCTCCCATAATTATTATTCCAAAATACATAAAAAATCGAGGTATTACAAGTTGCATCAAATATTCATAAATTAAATACTTTATTTCCAAACCAATAAAAAAACAAATATAGAGGGGAGAGATGGAGAATACAGAAGGTGGTTGTGGAGATTTGAGTTTGGAATCTTCTTTTTCTTCTGTCAATGCTATAACAAAAAGAAATTCCAAGTAGAAGTAGAGAGAGAGAGGAGACTTTAATTCTTATATATAAGTTTGTAGGCTAAATGATCTCTTTCTTCATTTTTAAATGAATGGGTATTACTTTTTTTAATGCCCATTTGTTTCATAATTTTCTTAATATTTTTTCGAAGAATAAATGGACATGCATTGTTTTTTTGTAATGCATGTTCATTTATTTTTTAGAATAAAAAATAAAAATGGATTGACACATCGATAAGATATCTAATAAAAGAAAATCCAACCCGTCAAAAGATAAAATTGAAATGAAGCACTTATCAAATGATAATTTGATAATTAAGCCAAAATTTTCTTTTATTTTTATGTTTTAATTTTTATATTTTATTTTTAAATTATTTTTTAAATGGTAAACTAAAAAAATAAGAAAAATATGTTTAGTTAATTTTTTATTTTTATTTTTATTTTTTATATGAAATTTAAATAACTTTTTTAATTATAATTTTTTTTCAGAATTGATTCAAAATATTCTAAAACTTTAAAGTATAATATAAACAAATAAATAGATAATTTTTTAATAAAAAATAAACTAAAGTATAAAAAAAAAATTTGTTTAAATCAAAAGTATGAAATACATATGGGAGAATGTGGATTTTTTCCTCCGATGTTGTAATGAGGGTATGGATTTGCCTTTAAACAAAATTTAGGGATAAATATACCAAGATTTTAAGAAAGGTTGATATTTTTCCCTCTTCTAATAGGCTTTTAACTGATGTTTTTCCTCTGTTAATTATATCTAATGTGTTATTTTTTAAGTAATAATGGTGTAACAACCTTATACACTATTTACGTATAAATTATATATCAATATATATAGAGTACATATATAAAATATAAGAATGTCAAGAGAAATCACTGTAAAAACCTTTATAATTAACCTCAAAATATTTATATTATTTAAAGAAAAACTTAACTGATAAATCCATACATTTTATAAATTTGAAATTGTATACCTAGTAGAAAATTTCTGAGAGAATTTCGCCAGAGTTTGATCTATAATTTCAACAAATTCCAATTTATCAACAACACAACCTACACAGAAAATTATACACTTCGAAAATATAGTTTTCATAAAATCCAACACTTGCTCCAATTATCACCAAACATTTCATCCCAAAATCACTCTTTCATTAATTACATCCAGCAAATTCTTAATATAAATAATACCCAATATAATCACATATACATACAAAATGTCCCCCAAAACATGTTCAATACACACTCTATGATCATATTATACAAACCAAAATATATAATTATCAAAACTATACATCCATGCAATAAGCACTGTCAGTCTTATGGCACCCTAGATTACTAAATATCATCCACAATCCGGATCTCGCTGATCGGCAATTGTAACACACTTATATCCTATATACATATAATGCATAATCCTAGTATATGTAAAATATGCATATGCAGTATAAGAATGTCACAACCCTGTTTAATAAAAATTTTCATATTTCCATTTTAAAATTTCAAACACTTTAAAATATATATTTAAATAGTAAATAAAATATTCTTTATCAATTATAGTTTCCAAAATAAGTATTTTATATGAAAATATCTAAAAAAAATTCGCTAGAGTTTTATCTGTAAATAGGACACCCCAAAAATTCAACAAAACTCAACCTGCATAAAAGCGCACTCCAAATAAAATAAATCAACATTTCATCCCAATTTCTCAATTTCTCCATATTTTCTCAAAATAGTTATATATATATATATATATATATATCAAAACACATATATACAACCCCACATTACACAATTTATCCAAAATATCTTTAAAATTTACAATATATACCCCAAAACATAAACATAACATACATAATAACAAAATGAACTATAACATAAAATATATATATGATGGCAACATGCACTGATCTGGAAGCATCAAAATCAACTCAATCAACCTCAAGTTTAGACCTGACAAGGTCTAAAAGAACTCTCCGGATCTACCGGATCAACCCTGTCACCTGCATGATGAATTACAATCGCGCTAAGCTAAAAGCCTAGTGGTACAAACTTTGATAATAATAAAACTTTAATATAATGCCAATGCATAATGCTTTTTCATGTTATGTCACAATGTGGCACTCAATTTCACTTTAAACATAATCTTTAATCTTTTTATAATTTACATAAACAAATACACAAGCCTGGGCCCAAACAAACTAATATATTATTCAAATCCTAGAGTTACTATTTTAGTCTATGTTGACACCAAGTGTTTAGCCCTAAAGGCAAATCATATTTCAGTGACGCTAAATGTCTAGCCCCGAAGGCAAAATCAAGTATCAGTGACCCATAGCGTCTAGCTCCGAAGGCAAATAATGAGGATAACCTCATAGGCTTGCTGCCAAACACAAAACTCTAGAAATTGAATAACATACTAGGCACACAAATATTACATGCTTTTCATATTCAACTTTTTCTCATTTCTCATATTCAACTAGGTACATTGCCTCATATTTAAATTTTTCTCACATTGCTTTATTTTCTCATTTTTCATCACATTGCATCATTTCCACTTTTTTTTTTCATTCATATCAATGTCAATTCATCGTATCTCATCATATTTCATCAATTCATCACAATGCATCACATTTCACATTAAAAACATATTACCCAAATATTTTGGGTTATTTTTACATAATTTATAAAAATCACATTTTATTCAATTTAGCCATTATTAATGACTTCTCACAATCCATATAATGCATACATAACAAATCACTTGTCATAGCACAATGGTCATAAATGTTCAATTTATCAAGTAGCTTAACACATTTTCCGAAAAATGTGTTAAGCTCAATTTAATGCTAACATATCTAATTTACTAAAAGTTTATACTTACACAGTTTTATTAATATACCAATCATTTTCTCGTACATTACAAATGTAACTCATTTTATACCTTACTGCAATATTTTCACTTTCCCCACTTTTCACATATCACCACCTTTATTTAGTTTTAAAGGCCATATCATATAACATTTAATTCCACTAAGCATTGTTACTTCAAACAATGCCACGCATACATACGCATTATCAAAAAAGTATCATAACACATTTACCATATGCAATGTGTTATGCCTAAAACAATGAAATCAATTTTACCAAATACCAAAGTATGTACATAACTCTTTAAAGCAAAAATGTGAGCCAAAGCTCCACTCCACACCAACTTTTCTTATTGTCCTTCTATCCTTGGTTAAGAGAATTTAACTTTACTCACTCCCTAACCAAAATGTGATTGAACATAATTAATTATGGTCACAGTTCTATGCATTTTAGCTATTAAACATAAATTAAGCAACATTCTTACAAATTTCCATTTTCTTGCCTTAATGAACTTGAACTTTGGAAAAAACCACTTCAACCAATTACAAATTGAGTTTCAAGCTCAGTTATATTTTTAGAGTCACATTCTAACATATTCTAACTAAACAACCAAGTTCAATTTAACATTCATTTCCTTCAATTACTAAAATTTTTCCTAACCCTCTTTAATTCTAGAAATCCATTCCAACCCATTCCAATTGTTGTTTTAAGTTTAATTATATCTTTAAAGTCATGTTATAACACATTTTAAACCATTTAATTCAATTAATACCCATCTTTAACTATGCTTTTCCAAAACCCTAAATTCAGTACTAACCAAACCAAACTTCAATTAAACTTTAACAAATCATCTATTTAACTATAAAATAATAGTTTTCTCATCAAAGTAACATCATTCAAACTCACTCTAACAATTATAAAACTCTCCTTCAAAAATCAATTTCTCACATAATTCAAATTTTCAAAGAAACTTAACAAATTCACAAGAGGACTTGCCAATTTGTTGATAATTCACCAAAATTTCCTTCAATTCTTGAAAATCTTATAAAAAAATAGTATTTGGATGAAGGAAATTATTTCTTGGCCGTGGATGAAAATCGGACCATGAAGAAGAAGAAGAAGAAGAGTAAAATAATAATTTTTAATTCCTTTCTATTTAATTTATAGCCATAAATTAATATATTAATTAATTAAATATTAATTAAAATTTTCCACCATCTTCCACCATCCCTTTTACTATTATTATCATTATTTATTTATTTATTATTTTTTCACCTTTGACTTTCTTATTTAATACTTGACCATAAACATTATATATATATCACATATATATTACATATACATTTTTATATTCTCCTATTTTCAATACCTTCATTTAACCTTTAAACTTATTTATTAATTAAATTAAATTTAATCTTGGTAAATTTTGGGGATGTTACAACAATTCTTTCACCTGCGCGATTCATACAACAGTGCTAAGCCTATAGCTTAGTAGTATATATATATATAATATATATCTACATTGAAATACTTTAACTTTATAATGTAATTTGCAATATTAATATAACCACATTTTATGGATAATTCATTCGTTATATATACATTCAACCCTCAATCACATACACATTGGGTCCAATAACCCCTATACAATTACTAAGTCTAGTTATCACATCAATTTCACGACCCAGCTTTGCTCGAGTCCATTTCAAATCTCAATCTCATAATCTAGCTCTGCTCAGATTAAGACCTAGCTCTGTTCAGGCCTATCAGTACATGCATGATCAATCTTAACAGTACTGGACTAGCAATTGTATAGGTTACTAACATACAATAACACATTATTCTTTATCACATTTCTCAATTCCATCACATTTACTCTTCTTCTTTTTGGCTTTCTTGTTCTTTTATTATTTATTTATTTTTTTTCATCTTCCCAACTATAAATATATATTTATAAATGCACTTCTCATCTATACCTTATTTATATGTTATATATATTATATGTATATGTATATGGAATGTATATTTTATGTATGCACCTAGTATACATTGTGTGTAATATCCCAAACTATACCCTAAAATTTTTGGAATGATTATTGTTGAAATTTGATTAAATGATATAAGGTATAAATGTTTAAGTTGGAAGATAAAAGATGAGAAGAGAAGTGTGTATATGTTGTATATATAGAGATATATAAAACATATACAAGTCAATTAATGAATTGGTCAAAAGAAATATTTAATTTTAATTAAGTTAATTGAAATGGAAATTGAGTTAAGTGGAAGTGGATATTTATATATTATATTATTAAAAATTACTTGGTTGAGATTTAAAGAGAGAATTGTATGGTTAAGAGTGGTTGTGAGTAGTTGACTTTGCTCTTCTTGCTTTGTTGGCCACCTATCTCCATAGCAAGAGAGAAAGAGAGATTTTTGCTCTTCCAAACTCAAGATTTGAAGGTGTTTTAAGAGATCAAGTTGGAGTTTGAAGGGTTTTCATCACTTTTGGTAAGTTTTCCACTTGATTCCTTGGTTTTCTTTTAAGTTTGTGTTTTGAGTTTGGTGTTTGATTGTTGATGGTATGTGTATGTTTGATTTTGGTGTATTTGAGAGTGTTTGGTCTTATTGGTGTTGATTTTGGGATTGGTTTGAAGGAAAGGTTAAGTTTGGTATTGGAAAGCAAGTGTTGTGTTTTGGGTATATGATGAGTTGTGATGATGATTGTGATTTGAGTTTTGATGTATGTATTGAGTTGTTTTGGTGTTTTTACAAGTTATTATGGTTCATTGATGTGTTTGGTTAAGTTTGTTTGGAGTGAAACATGGTGAAAGAAAGTGGTTTGTTGGATGTGGTGTTGATGTTGCCGGAATTAAGATTTTTGGCCTGACTCGCCCATGAACACTGCCAAGTCTTTGGGCGTGTCAATGGTTCTATTTTCTGGATGGGTGACACGACCAGTGACACGCCCATGTCACTGAGAGTGTCATAGCTACTGTGTTGAGGGAGGATTGACATGGCCAGTGACATGCCCATGTCACTGAGCGTGTCAAAGCTTTTGTGTTGTAAGTTTAGGGCACGGTCAGGGACACACACGTGTTGTTGAGCGTGTCATGTGTAGAGTTTGCCCTAGTTGGTTCTTATCCATATTATCTCATGTGTATCTCTAAGTGAGTGTGTATGATCACCTTTGGATTAAGTTTTGAGGAGATTTGAGCTACCTTAATTCAAGTGTTGAAAGTTATCTTGAAAGAGGAGTTGATAGAGTGTTGTTGTTGCTCTTAGAGGTAAGTACAAACCCTACATTATTACATACAGTTACATGACTTTGGGACTTAACACATTTGGTTGTAAATATGTTAAGTAATTTATTACATTGTTGATACATTTGATTAATGTTATGATTTGCATAATGTGAGAGAAATGATGATCATTCAAAATGTATGTCCAATGCAATTGGTTATGTATACTTTAATGCTGAGATGTGAAGCCATTATTGTTGGCTATAATGATGCAAATGAAATAATTGGGGCATGGTTGCCTAGTTTGATTATGAGAAATGGAATGAGAAATGAATTGTGAAAGAGATTGGTAATGAAATAAATGAATTAATTGTGTGCCTAGTATGTTAGTCAATTTTCAGAGTTCTGGGTTTGGCGGCATCCCTATGAATCGTTGGGCAGGTGAAAAGACCGGGTCGTAAGTCGAGCCCAGCTGAAAAATGTGAAATATGATGTTTTTGAGGTGAAAAGATCGGGTCGTAAGCCTCAAAAATGGTAACAGTCTAGCCGGGTTGAGGACCAAGATACTGGGGCCCTAGGGTCTAGCCGGGTTGAGGTCCAAGAGACTGGGTTAGTTACATTATCCACGGATATATATATATATATATCACCTACGGGCTTGATGAATGTGATTATGGACCAAAGCAGTAACTCTGAACTTTGAATAGCATATTAGTTTCTTTTGGGCCCATGCTTGTCCTTGCTTAAATGCGAATCATGAATGATGAAACAATTGAATTATATGATAAAATGTAATGTTATGAAATATGATGTTCTTGTGAATTGTTTATAATATTTGAAAGTATGACATTTGCATTACATTAAAGCATATTGTTATCATGGTTTGTATGACAAAGCCATTGGCTTAGCGCGATTGTGATTCATTGCGCAGGTGACAGGGTAGAACCGGAGAGTTCAGCTAGACCGAGTTGAGTCTAGACTTGTGAAGTGTTGATTGTGGACTTAAAGATCAGAGACGAATTGCCAAACATATATAAACTTTATATTTTGTACGTATTGATATGTATGTATATTTATATGTATATACCGCTACATTTTCCACTGCATAATAAATAAATGTTTTATATATTATGTTCTATAATATAATTTAAATGCTTTCAGTTTTCTCATATTGTATAATATAAAAGATTGGTTTGGTTAATATAAACCGTGACACTCCTGTATCCGGTATACGTATATTATAGATGTGGTTATAAGTAGTGTGCGTATATGGGGTATAGGGGTGTTACAACTGTTTTGGTATCAGAGCCTAGGTTTGAGGTTCTCAACCTAGGTGAATTGTAAGAAAAAGAAATTTTTGATTTTAAAATATGATTTTTAAATAAGATACATGCTTTGGCACTGGCAGTCTCTGATCTTTGATGAGGTATATTCTGTTATGTTTGCAGATATAGGTAGTGATGGCATCTCAGTCACGACAGTCCATAGAAGGTAGTGCTGAGAGTGTAGCTCCTGAAGAGGGTAGAGATGGAGCTAGGGTTGAGAGAGCTAGAGAGGCACATGCTCCTGTAGCAGAGAGACCAGCTGCTGATGAGATTCTGCCGGTTTGGCTACGACATGTGGTAGAATTGTTGAGGTAAGCTCCAGTATAGCCGCCGCCACCTCAACCACAGTCGCAAGTACCAGTGAGGCAGTATGATAAATTGAGGAAATTTGGGGCTGAAGATTTCTTTGGTACTACAAATCCTGTAGTAGCTGAGCAGTGGTTGGATAGAGTGCAAAGGGTATTCATTCAGCTGCAGGCTACTCCCGAAGAGAAATTTGATTATGTTAGATCACTTTTGCAGAAAGATGCTTATGATTGGTGGAAGACCATTCCCCATGCCATGGATGATCCACTGACCTTGTCTTATAGTGATTTTCTGCGGGATTTTGAGCAGAAATATACTCCGAGGGAGTATAAGAATGCCAAGGAGATGGAGTTTCTGAATATAAGGCAAGATAATCGGACAGTGACAGAGTATGAGATTGAGTATATCCGGTTGAGTCATTATGCGGGTGGAATCATTTCAGATGAGATTGACCGGTGCAGGAGATTTGAGGAGGGATTGAGATCCTCTATTATGTGTATTGTTGCTGGTTCTCGGTACCAAGATTTTTCTCAGTTGGTTGCAACAGCTAGAAGTGTTGAGAGAGCACAGGGTATTGCAGCAGCTGCTACTAAGGAGAAGACCAGAGTTAGGAGACCCCAGTTTGAGGCAGGGTCTTCATCTGCAAAGAGAGGCTGAGGAGGTCATTTTTAGAGGTTCAGTAGGGACTAGAGGTAGCCTGTTAGGTCAGTACCACATCAGAGGCAGAGATCAAGACCTACAGTTTCTGTGGCTAGTGCACCGAACCCAGAGGCCCAGAGATCTGCTCTGCCTACATGTGTCCACTGTGGTAGGATACATGGGGGGTGTTTGTTGAAATATTGGTGGATCAGCTGTATGTTTTAGATGCGGATCGCCTAACCATTTCATCAGAGATTGTTTCGAGCTACAGGAGGATAGGCAGGCCTATTCTGTAGTTTCTCGACCTAGTGTGAGAGGAGGTCGAAGTGGCAGAGATTTTAGTAGAGGTAGTAGACTCGGGATCAGTCAGAGAGGAGGCTCTACATCCGAGGGTAGTAGGCCAGATGCGGCTGGGTCATCTTAGCGAGTGCATGTGATGCAGAGGTAGTCAGATGCTTCAGCAGTCATTGCAGGTACATTTTCTTTATTTAGCATTTCAGTTCTTGCTCTTATTGATCTAGGATCTACTCATTCATACATAAGTGCATCTATCTTGCCTGTGACTGATTTGCATTCTGAGTCCTTAGGATTTGATGTCTTGGTGACAAATCCTTTAGGGCATAGTGTTGTGGTGAGTAAGGTGCACCGAGATAGTTCACTTGTGGTGCAAGGTGAGGAGTTTCTTGGTGATTTGATTGAAATGCCTTTTAGGGAGTATGATTTGATCTTAGGCATGGATTGGTTGGCTAAACATGGAGTTGTGGTAGACTATCAAAAGAAGTGTGTTACCCTGAGAACCAGTGATGGTATCTAGTGAGCAGAGACATATTGCATCCTTGTTTGTTTCAGCTATTGCAGCAAGGAAGTTGATTCAAAAAGGGTGTGATGCTTATCTTGCTCATATTGTGGATACCAGAGTAGTGGTTTCTCAACTTGATAGTACACCTACAGTTGTGGAATTTCTAGATGTGTTTCCTAAGGAGTTGCCAGGGTTACCCCCTGAGAGAGAGGTTGAGTTTGGTATCGATTTGTTGCCTGGTACCACTCCTATCTTTATTACTCCCTATCGAATGGCACCTGCTGAGTTGAGAGAGTTGAAGGTGCAATTGCAGGAGTTGTTGGATAAAAGGTTTGTTCGCCCTAGTGTTTCTCCGTGAGGAGCTCCTGTTTTGTTTGTGAAGAAGAAGGATGGTACCTTAAGATTGTGCATTGATTATAGGCAGCTGAATAAAGTGACTATCAAGAATAAGTATCCTTTGCCTAGAATAGATGATCTCTTTGATCAATTGAAGGGAGCAACAGTTTTCTCTAAGATTGATTTGAGATCAGGGTATCATCAGTTGAGAGTCAAAGAGGAAGTTGTTCCCAAGACAACTTTCTACACAAGGTATGGGCATTATGAGTTTTTAGAGATGCCTTTTGGATTGACGAATGCACCACCAGCTTTTATGGATTTGATGAATAGGGTGTTTCGACCCTATCTAGATCAGTTTGTAGTAGTCTTTATTGATGATATTTTGGTGTATTCACGTAATAAGGAGGAGCATGACAAGCATTTGCGGATTGTATTGCAGACCTTGAGAGAGAAGCAATTGTATGCTAAGCTGTTGAAGTGTGAGTTTTGGCTTGATCAAGTGACTTTTTTGGGTCATGTGGTGTCAACAGATGGTATTAGAGTTGATCCAGGTAAAGTTGAAGCTATTTTGAATTGGAGTCCACCGAAGTCAGTGACTGAAGTTAGAAGTTTTCTGGGTTTGGCAGGCTATTATCGACGATTTGTGAAGAGTTTTTCTTTAATAGCTATTCCACTCACCATATTACTTCGGAAGGGAGTTAGATTTGTGTGGATAGATCAGTGTCAAGCAAGCTTTGAGCAGTTGAAGGAGATGTTGACTCAAGCTCCTGTTCTTACCTTGCCTGTGGAAGATAAACCATATGTGATTTACAGTGATGCTTCACATAATGGTTTAGGTTGTGTTTTGATGCAGGAGGGTAGAGTCATAGCTTATGCTTCTCGGCAGTTGAAGTCGAATGAGCTTAATTACCCGACGCATGATTTGGAGTTGGTAGCCATAGTGTTTGCTTTGAAGATTTGGCGACACTACTTGTATGGGGAGAAGTGTTTCATCTATACAGATCACAAGAGTTTAAAATATTTGGGGGTTCAAAGAGAACAGAATCTTCGGCAGAGAAGGTGGTTGGAGTTGATTAAAGACTATGACTGCTTGATTGATTATCATGCTGGTAAGGCAAATGTTGTTGCTGATGCCTTGAGTTGAAAGTCTTTGGCAGGTTTCACTGCTTATTCGCTCTCGTTGCTTATTGAGTTGAGAGCGCTACATGCTAGTTTTGAGCCTTGCAGTGATGGTGCTTTGTTAGCTCAGTTGCAATTGAGACCGGTGTTGTTGCATCAAATTAGAGAGGCTCAGTTGGCAGATGAAAGAATTCAGAAGATTGTTTCGGATTGCCAAAAAGGAGAGAGTAAAGATTTTCATATGAGAAGTGATGGTAGTTTATGGTACAAAGATAGATTATGTGTTTCTGATGATGCAAGATTGAGAAAGATTATTTTGGAGGAAGCACATCAGTCGACTTTTGCTATGTACCCTGGGAGTACTAAGATGTATCATGATTTGAAGCAACACTATTGGTGGTTAGGTATGAAGAGAGACATAGCGGAGTTTGTATCCAAGTGTCTCACTTGTCAGAGAGTGAAAGCTGAGCATTAAGTTCCAAAAGGGTTGCTCCAACCTTTAACAGTGCCTAAATGGAAATGGGAGCGAGTAACGATGGATTTTGTGACTGGTTTGCCTTTGACTCAGAAGAAGCATGATGCTATTTGGGTGATTGTTGATCGATTGATGAAGACATCTCATTTTCTTCCAATTCGGATGGACTATTCTCTAGAGAAGTTGGCTGAGCTGTATATCAGTGAGATAGTGAAGTTGCATGGAGTCCTAATTTCTTTGGTGTCTGATCAAGATCCCCGGTTCACTTTGAGGTTTTGGAAGAGTTTGCATGGTGCTTTGGGTTTGCTTTTCATCCGCAGACAGATGGGCAGTTAGAGAGAGTGATACAGATTTTAGACGACATGTTGAGAAGTTGTGTCATTGATTTCTCTGGGAATTGGGATAGATTTTTGCCATTAATTGAGTTTGCTTATAACAACAATCATCAGTCGAGTATTGGGATGACTCCTTATGAGGCTTTATATGGCAGGAGATGCAGGACACTTTAGTGTTGGGATGAAGTTGGAGAAGGTAAATTGGTTGGTCCCGATTTGATTAAAGAAACGGAAGAGAAAGTGAAGATAATTTGGGATCATTTGAAAGCAGCCTTAGATCGGCAGAAATATTATTCAAATTTGAAGAGGAGAGACATAGAGTTTGATGTTGGAGATAAAGTATTTTTAAAAGTGTCTCCTTGGAAGAGAATTTTGAGATTTGGCCGCAAAGGGAAGTTAAGTCCCCGTTTCATTAGACCTTATGAGGTACTGAAGAGAGTTCGACCACTAGCTTATTGACTAGCTTTGCCTCCTGAATTGGATAAAATTTACAATGTCTTCCAAGTCTCTATGCTACGGAGGTACAGGTCAGACCCATCTCATGTTTTGTCAGTGGAATTTATTAAGATGAGTCCGGATATGATTTATGAGGAAGAACCGGTGGCTATTTTGGCACATGGAGTGAAAGAGTTGAGAAATAAGAAAGTGCCAATTGTGAAAGTTCATTGGAAGAATCACGCTAAGGAAGAGGCAACTTGGGAGAGTGAGCAAGCGATGCGAGATCAGTATCCTCAATTATTTCAGATTTGAGAACAGGTAATTTCGAGGACGAAATTTACTTTTAGAGGGGGAGAATTGTAATATCCCAAACTATACCCTAAAATTTTTGGAATGATTATTGTTGAAATTGGATTAAATGATATAAGGTATAAATGTTTAAGTGGGAAGATAAAAGATGAGAAGAGCAGTATGTATATGTTGTATATATAGAGATATATACAACATATACAAGTCAATTAATGAATTGGTCAAAAGAAATAATTAATTTTAATTAAGTTAATTGAAATGGAAATTGAGTTAAGTGGAAGTGGATATTTATATATTATATTATTAAAAATTGCTTGGTTGAGATTTAAAGAGAGAATTGTATGGTTAAGAGTGGTTGTGAGTAGTTGACTTTGCTCTTCTTTCTTCATCTTCTTCTTATTTCTTTGTTGGCCGGCTATCTCCATAGCAAGAGAGAAAGAGAGATTTTTGCTCTTCCAAACTCAAGATTTGAAGGTGTTAAGAGATCAAGTTGGAGTTTGAAGGGTTTTCATCACTTTTGGTAAGTTTTCCACTTGATTCCTTGGTTTTCTTTTAAGTTTGTGTTTTGAGTTTGGTGTTTGATTGTTGATGGTATGTGTATATTTGATTTTGGTGTATTTGAGAGTGTTTGGTCTTATTGGTGTTGATTTTGGGATTGGTTTGAAGGAAAGGTTAAGTTTGGTGTTGGAAATCAAGTGTTGTGTTTTGGGTATGTGATGAGTTGTGATGATGATTGTGATTTGTGTTTTGATGTATGTATTGAGTTGTTTTGGTGTTTTTACAAGTTATTATGGTTCATTGATGTGTTTGGTTAAGTTTGTTTGGAGTGGAACATGGTGAAAGAAAGTGGTTTGTTGGATGTGGTGTTAATGTTGCAAGAATCAAGATTTTTGGCCTGACACGCCCATGAACACAGCCAAGTCTTTGGGCGTGTCAATGGTTCTGTTTTCTGGATGGGTGACACGACCAGTGACACGCCCATGTCACTGAGCGTGCCATAGCTACTATGTTGAGGGAGGATTGACACGGCCAGTGACATGCCCATGTCACTGAGCGTGTCAAAGCTTCTGTGATGTGAGTTTAGGGCACGGTCAGGGACATGCACGTGTTGTTGAGCATGTCATGTGTAGAGTTTGCCGTAGTTGGTTCTTATCCATATTATCTCATGTGTATCTCTAAGTGATTGTGTATAGGTTTTGAAGAGATTTGAGCTACCTTATTCAAGTGTTGAGAGTTATCTTGGAAGAGGAGTTGATAGAGTGGTGTTGTTGCTCTTAGAGGTAAGTACAAATCCTACATTATTGCGTACAGTTACATGACTTTGGGACTTAACACATTTGGTTGTAAATGTGTTAAGTAATTTATTACATTGTTGATACATTTGATTAATGTTATGATTAGCATAATGTGAGAGATATGATGATCATTCAAAATCTATGTCCATTGCAATTGGTTATGTATAATTTAATGATGAGATGTGAAGCCATTATTGCTGGATATAATGATGCAAATGAAATAATTGGGGCATGGTTGCCTAGTTTGATTATGAGAAATGGAATGAGAAATGAATTGTGAAAGAGATTGGTAATGAAATAAATGAATTAATTGTGTGCCTAGTCTGTTATTCAATTTTCAGAGTTCTGGGTTTGGCGGCATGCCTATGAATCGCTGGCAGGTGAAAAGACCGGGTTGTAAGTCGAGCCCAACTGAAAAATGTGAAAAATGATGTTTTTTAGGTGAAAAGACTGGGTCATAAGCCTCAAAAACTGTAACAGTCTAGCCGGGTTGAGGACCAAGATACTGGGGCCCTAGGGTCTAGCCGGGTTGAGGTCCAAGAGACTGGGTCTGTTACATTATCCACGGATATATATATATATATCACCTACGGGCTTGATGAATGTGATTATGGACCAAAGCAGTAACTCTGAACTTTGAATAGCATATTAGTTTCTTTTGGGCCCATGCTTGTCCTTGCTTAAATGCGAATCATGAATGATGAAACAATTGAATTATATGATAAAATGTAATGTTATGAAATATGATGTTCTTGTGAATTGTTTATAATATTTGAAAGTATGACATTTGCATTACATTAAAGCATATTGTTATCATGGTTTGTACCACTAAGCCGTTGGCTTAGCGCGATTGTGATTCATCGCACAGGTGACAGGGTAGAACCGGAGAGTTCAGCTAGACCGAGTTGAGTCTAGACTTGTGAAGTGTTGATTGTGGACTTAAAGTTCAGAGACGAACTGTAAAACATGTATAAACTTTATATTTTGTACATATTGATATGTATGTATATATATGTATATACCGCTACATTTTCCGCTGCATAATAAATAGATGTTTTGTCTATTATGTTCTATAATATAATTTAAATGCTTTCAGTTTTCTCATATTGTATAATATAAAAGATTGGTTTGGTTAATATAAACCGTGACACTCCTATATCTGGTATACGTATATTACAGATGTGGTTGTATGTAGTGTGCGTATATGGGGTATAGTGGTGTTACATTGTGTATATATCTTATATATATGATGTGTATATCTTATATTTCTCTCTTCCATAATACTAATTACCCTCCAAATTGATTATTTGACAGTATTTAAAATCTATAGGTGTTACAATTCTCTCCCCTTTAAATAATTTCATTATTGAAATTATCTTCCACAATAAATAAACTCAACTTATAATATCCATAAAGAACATATAACTAATCAAGGCATAAAGAATAATATCCAGTAATAAAGATTTTTCTTCATCTACACCTGAGTCCCTTTGTCTCCTCTACATACCATAAACTCTCTGTGATGCTCCTTCTGGCCTATCCACAGCCATAGATTCCTCTCCTTGTCTGTATCTGGCCTTGCCATCCCTACCACCTTTGCTCCTCATGCCCTCTCTAGTAATAGACCTAAACCCAACAATCCCTAATGCCTATTATCTGGTGCCTTCGGATAATCTCTCACATACTAGTCCTGAGACCCGCACCTATAGCAACATTTGGAGTTAACTTCCTAGCATATACCCCTATGTGCTCTACCACACTGAGTACATGTGGGTGGAATAAGTCTCTGAAATGTACGGGTAGTGGCACTAACATCTTTTGATATGGGTCTCTACCTTGACTGAGAAGTCCTACTAGACTGCCTTTAACCCTCACCAACAACATGCAATGAATTCTCTCACCCTCTCTTGAGAGATACTCTACTTAGATTGAGATCTCTTACCCATACTTTCCTTCGCAATTGCAGCAGCTAGAATCCCGCAAGCTTTCAGCTGATACTAACCTAGAGAAATCCTCATACTGCACTGCAGCCACCTGACACATGATAGATGGCTTCAAACCCTCTTCGGCATACTTACTCAGCCTCAAAATCTCATTCTCATACTTTGTCACACTCTTCTCCCCCTATTTCAAATCAAGAAACTCTCTTCTTCCCATCTCTATAATCTCTAGGTATATACTTCCTCTGAAACTCCGCCAGAAAATACTCATAGCTCAATAATGGTGGTCTGTCTAATCCATGTGGAATCATCTTCTACCAGTCATAGGCATCCCCTGCAGAAGTGGTACTACATAATCAAACTTCTCTTCTGCAGTAGCCTCCAAATGAACAAACACTCTCTTCACCCTATTTAGCCATTGCTCTACATCCTTGGATCTACAATACCTTCAAAATTTGTAGCACTAAACTTCCTAAGATTCTTATACCTCCTACCCTACTGTGGTGCTAGAACCTGACGTAATACTTTCACCATCTGCTGAACCCACACTAGAGGACCTTGTACCTCAGGTCTAACTATCTCAGAAGCCCCTCCAACACTTACTCTACCTCTAGCTCGTCCCTCACCTGGAGCCATACTTCCTACACTGTCCTCTAACCTACATCCTCTAGACGCCATCACAACCTATATCTGCCACCACATTCAAATTTTGCCACATTATAGACCAACTTAGGTGCCAATACATATGCATGTGTTAAAACTCAAATCACCATTTTTGAAATTCCCCTTTCTTTCTTTCAAAGTCCACCTAGGTCGAAAATCTAAAACCTAGGCTCTGATACCAAAATAAATATAACACCCTTATATCCTATATATGTACAAAATATATACTTGTATATGTAGAGTACATACATAGAACACAAGAATGTTAATAAAAATTTCTGTAGAAACCTTTATAAGTAACCTCAAACTATTTATATTACTTAAAGAAAAATTTATCTGATAAATCCATGCATTTTATAAATTTAAAATAATATATTTAATAGAAAATCTCTAGAAAAATTTTTCCAAAGTTTTACCTGTAATTTCAATAAATTCTAATTTATTAACAACACAACCTGCACATAAAATTATATGCTCCCAAAATATAGTTTTCACAAAATCCAACACTTGCTCCAATTATCACCAAACATTTTATCCTAAAATCACTCTTTCATTAATTACATCCAAAAGTTTCTTAATGTAAACAATTCCTAACATAATCACATATACATACAAAATGTCCCCCAAAACATGTTCAAATACACATATTCTATGATCACATTGAACAAACCAAAATATGTAATTATCAAAACTATACATATATATATAGTCGACACTGTTGGTCTTGTGGTATCCTAGATCACCAGATATCATCCACAATTTGGATCCCGCTGATCGAAAATTCTTTCATCCTCACAATTCATACAACCACACTAAGCTTATAGCTTATTGGTACATATATAAAAACAATATATATTTACATTAAAATACTTTAACTTCATAATGTAATTTAGAATTTAATATAACCACATTTTATTGATAATTCATCCATTATGTATATATTCAACCCACAATCACACACATTAAGCCCAATAACCCTTATACAATTACTAAGTCCAGTTATCACATCAATTTCACGATCTAACTCTACTCGGGTCCATTTCAAGTCTCAATCTCATGACCTAGCTCTACTCAGGCCTATTAGTGCATGCATGATAAATCTCAACTATACTGGGCTAGCAATTGTATAAGTTTACTAACACATAATAACACATTATTCTTTCACATTCTCAGCTCTTTATCACATTTCTGAATTCCATCACATTTACTCTTCTTCTTTTGACTTTCTTTTTCTTTTATTTATTTATTTATTTATTTATTTTTCATCTTCTCATCTATAAATATATATTTATATATATACATCTCATTTATACCTTATTTATATGTTATATATATTTTTATGCATATGCATATGCATATGTAATGTATATTTTATGTATACACCTAGTATAAATTGTGTCTATATCTTGTATATATGATGGGTATATCTTATATTTCTCTCTTCCAACATACTAACTTCCCTCCAAATTGATTATTTGATAGTGTTTAAAATTCACGAGCGTTACAAATGGGCCCTACTATAAATAAATTTTTTTTGTAACAACCACTTAATTATTTCTCTATCAGATTTATGATCCAATTCTCTTGTAAAATCCTAAATTTAATTTATTCTACTAAAGACACTCTATTCATTCAATTTATTCCTATACTTGCATGCTCCTTTCTAATATCTCACCATCAAGCTATATTTTCACATCTGTTGTAAAATCCTATACTGATTTATCATCCTTTAAACTTGGTAAAATCATCCATGGACATGTTTTTGTTAATGGTTTTGGCTTGGATGTGTATGTGCAGCTTTGGTAGCTTTTTGTCACACCCCATTTTTTAGAATTGTGATGGTTCTATGGTCCAGATAGATTTAAGGCCACTGAGCACCATGTAGAACACATAACTAACCTAATATACACATACATATTAATTATCTTGATTAATTACTTATGTAGGTTATTATCAATTTAATCAGTTTTAGTTAGTTACCATTTCATTCTATTTATTTATATAGTTGCATGATCATTTGTAATTGTTGGACAATTAAACTCTATTTTGATTATTGACAATCAAACTGAAGTATTCTAATAAGTTCATGGACATGTTTTTGTTAATGGTTTTGGCTTGGATGTGTATGTGCAGCTTTGGTAGCTTTTTGTCACACCCCATTTTTTAGAATTGTGATGGTTCTATGGTCCAGATAGATTTAAGGCCACTAAGCACCATGTAGAACACATAACTAACCTAATATACACATACATATTAATTATCTTGATTAATTACTTATGTGGGTTATTGTCAATTTAATCAGTTTTAGTTAGTTACCATTTCATTCTATTTATTTATATAGTTGCATGATCATTTGTAATTGTTGGACAATTAAACTCTATTTTGATTATTGACAATCAAACTGAAGTATTCTAATAAGTTCAAACAAGTTTGTTTTTATATGTACTAAATGTTCGGCTTCATACGACCGTCTAACACATTGAGCAACCAGACAGAAGCCAAGGAACAAAATCATCTTAAAGCTCACAGTCTTTGGCACTTCCACAACTAACTGTAAGCCAAATGTGTGATCCTTTATTCCTATACTTGCATGCTCCTTTCTAATATCTCACCATCAAGCTATATTTTCACATTGTTTGTAAAATCCTATACTGATTTATCATCCTTTAAACTTGGTAAAATCATCCATGGACATGTTTTTGTTAATGGTTTTGGCTTGGATGTGTATGTGCAGCTTTGGTAGTTTTTTGTCACACCCCATTTTTTAGAAGTGTGATGGTTCTATGGTCTAGATAGATTTAAGGTCACTGAGCACCATGTAGAGCACATAACTAACCTAATATACACATACATATTAAGTATCTTGATTAATTACTTATGTGGGTTATTGTCAATTTAATCACTTTTAGTTAGTTACCATTTCATTCTATTTATTTCTATAGTTGCATGCTCCTTTGTAATTTTGGACAATTAAACTCTATTTTGATCATTGACAATCAAATTAAAGTGTGCTAATAAGTTCAAACAAGTTTGTTTTTATAGGTACTAAATGTTAGGCTTCGTGCGATCGCCTAACATAATGAGCAACCTCACAGAAGCCAAGGAACAAAATCACCTTGAAGCACACAGTCTTTTGCACTTCCACAACAACTGTAAGCCAAATGTGTGATCGCTCCAAATCTTTAAGCGACCACAAAATCCAATGGACAAAAATCTTAAAACTCACAGAGGAGATAATGGCCAGAGTGTGCGGCTAAGTCTAGACATACAAACACTTGTGCTACCGCCCCATTATTTGTACGCCCATACAAGCCATGACTAGAACTTTCACCAAACCACATAAGATATAACAGTGATGTTTTACAGTGAAGAATTTGCATTGTGTGACCGTACAAATCCATCATATTTGAATTTTAGTGCCAAACACAATGAAATAATGATAATTGGACATGTGGAAGAAGAATTTTAATGTAACGATAATCTTGTATTATGCAACAGCAAGACATTGCATAATGGGGAGATATGATCCTGTTAGGCAATCAATATTTATCGTTGGAAATAGCCATTGAAGAAAATTTAAATTATGCGATTGCACAAGGTATGTAGCGACCGCACAAAATGTCTCAGTAATAATTTAAATGGAAAATAAGAACAAAACATGTGGAAACCACTTCAAACGACTAATTAGAGTCCTAATGGCTATAAATACCAGAAGAAACCTCTTATTTGAGGGCAATTGTGATTAATATAACTACGGTAAGCTATTTTTAATTCTTTGTATCAAAATTTACATTTATATTAATTAAGTGTTGGGTGTGAGCATTAAACATCATTGTAAAAGTTGAGTGTTAGCTTTGAAACACTTAGATTTTAGAGTGAGCCTTGGGAAAACTCTTGTAGGGTTGTGAGAAAGATACTCAAACCTTGTAGAAGTTTGGTGTGAGCTTGTGAAAACACTAAGTTAGAGTTGAGCTTGTAAAAAATTAAGATTAGTGGAATCTTTAAGGAAGTGGATATAGGATTTAGGTAATCCAAACCACTATAAATTCTTTGTGTATGTTCCACTCTACTCCCTCTTCATATTATTATTCTTATTGTTTAAATTTTTAATTTTTCATCGTTTCTTCAAACAACCAATTCACCCCTTCTTGGTTGCATCTTGGGACAACACTAATATCTCACCATCAAGTTATAGTTTCATGTTTATTGTAAAATCTAATGCCTATTTATCATCCTTGAAACTTGGTAAAATTATCTATGGATATGTTTTTATTAATGGGTGTGATGCCCCCTAGCCAAAGCACCATGGCCCGGCTCACAAAGGATACAAGTCAGAATGTTGAAAATTAGGCTAAGTATCATGAAAAGTGCCTAGATCACTCTGCCTTCATTGGCTACGCTTGATTCAAGCAAAAATGGTTTTGAGAGTCATCACTTAAATTTATCTTGACAAGCAAAAAAATTCAAGAAAAGCCCTAAAGTTGACTCCAATGGTATCCCTATATGAAAATCACTAGCCTCGAACCAAATGATGGATTCAAGGGTTAGGTTTAGGCTTATTTTAAGTAAAAAGAGTTTGGCCTTAGATTAAATAAAAACTTACAAAACAAATTTCATGTAATGATAGTTTAAACAATGAATGACATAGCAAGTTAAGTATATAATTTACATACATTCACAAGATTAAAGTAAAGAAAAATATTAGAATTAAACTTTACACTAAAGGAAAACCTAGAAATCAGGGGATCTTAACTCTAGCCTTATGGATTCTAGGTTAAGCACATATTCTCCAAAAGAAAGTAAATAAAGGAAGAAATTTTATACTTTTAAGAAAAGTTAATTAAATTGAATGGGAAAGTTTATTTTACAAAGTGGACTTGGTTCTTAGATTGGCATTCCAAGTAGGCATGCATATCCATTTGAATTGGATGCAAAACCCATTCAGTTCTAACCAACATGAAATGGTTGTTTTAACTCTGGAAAAGTTGGTTTTTTTAACCTAGGCTATGTGCACCTAAGTCTAGGTTTATTTTAGGTTTTATGTTAAAACTAAATCTAAAACCTGAGCTTTAAGTCCAATTTTAGGTTTAACCTTATAAACCTAAGTCTATGTGTGAGCGGGGATTTTTGCCCCCACTCCCGGTGGAATGGTTCTTATGACTCTGACACTGTTAGGCTCAGGGCCTTAGAGAAGACGAGCCTAAACCTGGATAAAATGGAGTTACCACCCGAACAGGTCGGGAAAGAATAAAGGGGTGGATGATTTGATTCCTAAGGAATCCCCAACCTCCTATTGGGTTTGAAAAGTTGGGTAAACATGGACAAGGTGAGAAGTAGCCCGGCACCCCCACAACGCCGGGTTCATTAGAACTTGCCTCCTTCTTAGGTCTAAATATTATTAAATTCTTAAGAATTATAATATTATCCATACGACATGTGAGCAAGGATTTTTGCCCCTACTCCCGGTGGAATGGTTCTAGTGACTTCGGCACTATTTATGCTTGGGGCCTTAGAGAACACGGGCATAAGCCCAGAGAAAATGGAGTCTCCACCCGGACGGTCTGGGAAAAAGAAAGGGGTGGATGACTCGATTCCTAAGGAATCCCCAACCCCCTAATGGGTTCGAAAAGTTAGGTACGTGTTGGAAAGGTAAGAAATGGCCCAGCACCCCCCACAACGCCCGGCTCATTGGAACCGACCTCCTTTGTAGGTCTTAATATTATAAAATTCTTAAGTATAATGATATTATCCATATTACATGCAACAATTAAAATAAAGCATCATTATATTAAAATCAAAGCAATGTCCAAACAAAACAAATAAATGGACACCCATCCGAGGATGAAAACATGTCCTTAAATCGTCCATGTCTAAACTAAGTAGGACACCCACCGAAAGGTGGAAACATGTCCTTTACTTTGGTCCAAAATATAAAAGAAATTTAAATTACATAAAATTTAACTAATGAGGTACCCACAAAGTGAAAACATACCTCTTACAATTTTAATACCAAAATAAACAAATAATAATCGTAATAATAAAGAAAATATCCATCCATGATAAATTAAATAAATCAAGCATTGAAATTAAATAAATCAACCATCAAAACATATAATAAACTACATAATCAAATCTAAAATTAAATAAAGCAAATAAAGATATAAATTTAGGTTTATGTCTCAATTTAGGGTTCTTTAATTAACATTTAGGGTTTTGGGATTTTGAAATAATTATATTTATTATTTGGGCTACTGTGATGATTTTTGAAAAAATGGAGTGGATAAATTTAAGAAAGTAGTGAGGTTTTTGGTTAATCAAATTAGGGTTTAGGGCTAACTTCATGAAATTAGGGTTTTGGAACCTTAAGACATTAGGGTTTATAAATTTAAAAGATTGAGATTAGGGTTTAAGATTTTTTAGGTTTACTGGATTATGGTTACTAAGTTAAGAATTAGGATTTAGATTTACTTGATTGGGTTTTAAGTTCACTGGATTAGGGCTTTAAGTGTTGATGAAATTGTCATAAAGTTTTGATGTTTTAAGAATTAGGGTTTAGGAAAACTAGGGTTTACTGGATTGGATTTTGAGAATTAATAAGATATTAGGTTTTGAGAATTAGGGTTTAGGGTTTTTGATATTTTGGAAAACATATTCGATCTTAGGATTTAAGAAAGCAGTTTAGAGTTTTATAGAAACAATTATGATTAAAGTTTTTAGAAACTATACAGAAGATTAGGGTTTTGGAGAATTAAAAAGATATTTTGATGTTTCAGACAAATAAGTTAGGGTTTAGATGATTAAAAAAAATAGTTCGGGGAAAAATAATTTAGGGTTTTAAAGTTTTGAAAACAGAAGAACAATTTAGGGTTTTTAAAAGTTTTGGAAACAAAAGAACAATTTAGGGTTTTTAATGTTTTGGAAACAGAAGAATAATTTAGGGTTTTTGATTATTTAATCAATGATTTAAGCTACTGGATGAATGGATAAATTTGATCTATAAAACAAACTATTAAGTTCAATAATGTAGGTTACTGAATCAATATCAAAACAAATGATGGAAATATTTAAAAGAAAATATGGCAATAATATCATATGGTTAAATAATTCATGAATCTAAATGTAAGAATGTTGTAAATATAATAAAATCAAAGATTTATAATCAGATATCCATTCGTTGTTTCCTCCACAATTGACTTCTGGATGAACAATAACAAAAGGCAATGTTACTGCCTTTGATGGATTGATGAATGCTTCTTGTTGCCAATTTCTTTTTGCCGTCTCTTGCTCCTAGGGTTTTCTGTCTCCTTTCTCCTCCCAAGTCAATAGTCCAAAGTCTCGATCCAGTCAAACAATTTCCCTATCATTAATTCTGTGTTTTAATGTGGTATTTATAGGAAAAATAAAAAACCTACTTCTAATTGTCTAAGAAAATTAAAACCTTTTAGGAAAAGAAATCAAAACCAAATAGAATTCGGTTTCAAAAAAACTGCGTTGGAAAATTGTGTCGGTGAAAAATTGCTACAAGTGAAAAATTGCTAGTGCTGGAGGGCCAGCCAATTCCCTGTGGCGAATTGGCCCAAGCTAATTCACTTTTGGTGACCAAATTTTTCATCGCCGATTTTATTTATTTATTTATTTATTATATATTTTTTAACTTTACTAATATTACCTTTTTTATTTTTATTAAAAATTATAAATAATAAATACTAAAATAAATATTATTTAATTAAAATACCATAAAAATTATTTTGGACTATATAAAAAATATCAGACCAGACTGGGTCAAAAATTAAGGGTCTACAGTTTGCCCCCTGCTTAAGCGATCTGAGACTATGGCAAAAGAGAGTGAAAAGCAATGTAATTTTTGACTGGGTTTGGAGCCTTGCTGGACTTTCTGGACTAAAAAATAATTTGGGTTCTAGACCCGAGCTCGATTTAAGATTTGGGTTCTGGACTTGGGGTAAGTTCTGGACTTAAAGATAATTTAGGTTCTAGATCTGAGCTAAGTTCTGGACTTAAGGGTAATTTAGATTCTGGACCTGAGCTAAGTTTTGGAGTTAAGGGTAATTTAGGTTTTGGACCCGAGCTAAGTTCTGGACTTAAGAGAGATTTGGGTTTTGGACCCGAGCTAAGTTTTGGACTTTAGAGAGATTTGGGTTCTGGACCCCAGCTAAGTTCTGGACTTAAGAGAGATTTAGGTTCTAAACCCGAGCTAAGTTCTGGACATAAAAGTAATTTTGGTTCTGGACCCGAGCTAAGTTATGGACTTAAGGGTAATTTGGTTCTAGACCCGAGTTAAGTACTGGATTTAAGAGTAATTTGGGTTCTGGACTCGAGCTAAGTTCTGGACTTAAGGGTAATTTGGGTTCTGGACCTAAGCTAAGTTCTGGACTTAAGGGTAATTTTGGTTTTGGACCCGAGCTAAGTTCTATACTTAAGAGGGAATTTAGGTTCTGGACTTAAGCTAAGAGAGATTTAATTTTCTGCAAAAAATAATTGTAGTCAGTAGGATACTAAAGGAATTTGTAAAAAATTTAGCTAATTTTTACCATGCCCATATTTTCTTATTCCCTTCGTGTAAAAATATTTTAAAAGTACAAAAATATTTATATACATACAAATATCTGAATGATTGAACTGAATAATTGAGTTTCCTATTTATTTACTGTGTAGTTACTATTTATATACTATTCACTAACAATTCATTTACTTTTTATAAATAGTCATTTACTATTCATCAATAATAACATTTTTTTCACGAGAATACTGTTTCCCTCTTTTTATTTTTGTCTTTTTCCCTTGTAACTTTTCTATATAAACGTCGACTCATTTCTTCATTTCATTCATACTTATACACTTTGAATTCAAAGGGTTTAGAGAGTTTAGCATAGAGTTGAGGAGAAAATGCATGCTTCAAGATCACAAACTCGATCTAATGCTGAGTTATTGGAGTTTATTCGGCAGCATGAAAATGGAAATATAAGTCTACTAGCCGGGATGTAGCTTCATCGCAGTTAAAATCAAAAGAGCAAGGTAATAATTAAATTATTTATTTTTAACAGCAAATTATTATTATTATTTTTGTGTTCTTGTGTGTTTTTGTTTACTTTTTTTTTATGATTTTAGGAAAAATAAATTAATTAGATGAGTATATTTAAGAATTTAACAAACAAGTAAATAGATAGAGTAAAAATAGAACATAAATAAATTTAGTTCTAAAAATCAGTGGTATTGATATAATGATATACTTACCTTGTGTTAACTTACCTGACTCCATGTTAGCGTGATCATTGCATTATCCGGGGTGAAGGGTGTGTCTATAAAGCTCGACAATGGTATAATGTAGTGCCTTCTCAGGTAAGACGGATTATCTGAGATTGCGATTTTTAAAGCTTTATCTTGTAATTACCATTGAGGAGTGTCCGATAGACTGGAGTGTAGTTCAAGCATTGTCAGAACGGTGGATGGACACGACCCATACTTTTCACCTACCTATAGGAGAGATGACCATTGGCCCGATCGATTATATAGCGATAACTGGTATCCGGTACTATGGCCTTCTGGTCCCTATTACCAATGATATTCTAACATTCGAAGAAATCCAACAATTAATTGGTATGAAACCATCATTTAAAGGGCCTTTCAAGATAAAACTTGAGCCGATTCGGAGTTATTGGATGAACTACGAAGGATGGGTTCGTAGAGAAACAACCAAACAATATGCTCGAGGATTTTTACTATATTTGCTGGGGTCGACCATTTTTGGCAGTACTGAATCTGCCATCCATTTGTCGGTGTTGAGGGCACTTACTCATATGAGTATGGTACCGCTTTACGACTGGGGTGAAGTTGGCCTTGCCTGTCTTTATCATGGACTTGACAAAATTTGCAGAAATAAGAAGTCTTTTGTTGGCTTTACGGCGGTTGTCGAGGTACTCTTCTTCCACCAATGTCAAGTCCATTATTATTCTTGCATGAATTTGATTTTTATTATTTTTGCATGAATTTGATTTTTATTATTATGGGCATATGAGCACAATCTTGTGAGAGTGCCTGGTATTTTCCAAGAGAGAGTCGAGTATCCGATATTAAATTTTTGGTTGTCAAATCATATAGAAGTTCTCGGCTCTCACCATTTGCACACCCAACGCTATCTCTTGAGTTGCTTAACCTGGGGCCAGGTAAAATATCATTAGTATACTTTAAAATTTATATAAAAGTCCACTTACCTTATGTCATTTTGTAGGTCAATTTGGCCTGGTGGAACATAGAAGAGCAGATGAACTGGACTTCCTCTATGAATGCCACATTGCCTTTTTAACATACCCACCGAGTCATTGCCAGCCCTGTGTCTAGTGGTTGGTTTCTCAGAGAGAGAGTATATGAGTGGTTTCTTGGTCCCGAGCAGTGGAGGATCCTGATACATTGCCCGGAGTATACTTTAAATATCACATCAATGCCGGAGAATGCATGGTGTTTGGCTCGGCACGGTTATGATGTTGAAAACTTTCTCTATCCACCGGGTGCATCTTATACCCAGTTTATTCAAATAGGACTCTCGAACTTTGATGTATCCCCTATTGGTGTACGAGAGATTCCTGAGGAAAATGAGAATAGAGATGAGGAGGAGTGTCATGGAGAGGAAAGAGAGTTTATCTCACATCTTGGGGCTAGCACTTCTCAGGTAAACTTTTATCATTTTTCCATTGCAATCGCTTCTTTCTTAACTTGTTTTGACTTTTTTAATGATTGTTATAGGCTGCTGGCTTGTTTGGTCATGAGGCTGGATCTTCTTTTACTGCTCCTCCATTTGCTAATTCTAATCAATCGAAGATGCCAACTCATCCATAGGGCATTGATATGAATTACCTGGTAGGTTTTCTTGTTCCATGATAATTTATGCTATATGTATACATGATTATGTATGCTCTTACTCTTTTCCTTCTGGCTCATAGTGGATGCTTGAGGAACAAAACAGGAAACTTCAAGAAGAGTTGGTTGCTAGTCGTCAATAGGTTTCCCATTTTGAAAAATTGTACCATCAGTCAGTTACCATGAGATCCTTTCGTCTACTTCGGATGAGGACCGTTACAGGTCTAAATTCCAGGGTAATAGCGATTCAGGTGCTTCTACTTCGGGCGGACTCGGGATGGGTGATCTGCCTCCTTCTTCAATAGGCGATGACTTTTTTAAGGCTTTGTTTGATCATGATCCACCACCTCATTCTTAGTGATATATGAATATTGTATCAATTGAGGAAATATTGTATAATAAGTATAATTATAAAAATAATAATGATGATATAATTTTTACTGCAACTCTTTCTTTCTTATTTTTTCTTTTTTTCTTATTTTTTCTCTTTTCTCTTTATTTTTTTTCTTTTTTTCATCATTATTACTATGATACAGTTATTAAACTTTCCTCTTCACATTTAATATTTACACAGTATCACTAACCTACAAAACCAAATGCAACGCGGCAATTCAAGACCTTTCGTCACCAATTCCCTATCCTTGTGCATCTCGGTCTCACACTTTTCCTTATCAATTTTGGAATAGCACAATCATCCCATATAAATCTCTTTTCATGCCACAATTTCATATAGAAGCTAGGAGATTTTCTACTTCAACATAAAAACTCCTTTTAACAATTCTAATTTTCCTTTAGTCATCAACAATGACCGAACTCAATTTGAAGAAAACAAAAGTTCTATTTAAAAATATGAATGCCATTCATTGGAAACAAATATCTTGGTCAAAAATTGATACTTTGATGTATTTTCAAAATGTTAAATTGGACCATTCTTTTTTACATGCCATGGCTTCTTTTTGGAATGTGAATTCTAGGACATTTAAAATTAATGGATTTGAAATATGTCCCTTGATTGAAGAATTTGAGGCCATCCTTGGATATCCAAGCAATCAATAAATGGCGTTACCTATATTGATTTCCAAGACTCAATAAAAGATGCAGATGCTATTTCAACTTTCAAAACCTGAGGTTCTAAATTTGATGAGAGGTGAGAAAATTCTGTTTGGTCCTTTAATTGACTTTTGCCTTTCTCATTTGGCTCCTACTAAGGCATGGGGACGTATGCTTTGTCTATGCTTACTTGGCCAATTCTTGCTTGTTTCTTCTGATGGCGATATTGATCCATGAGTATTGGATATCATAGACCAATGGAAGGAGGTTTATCGCCGATACCCTTTATCTTAGCTAAGACTTTAGTTGTATTAGACCAACTTAAATCGGAATTATCAAAGAAACTGACCGGGAGTCCATTGTTACTTCAGGTAATTACCTAAACTGCCCTTTCGGGTTTTCAATTTAGGTTTTTTTTTAAACAGAAGAAAGCGTAATTGTTTAATTTAAAAACCAGCACCAGCGATGACTGGATGCATTGAAGATAAATCAAACAACCCGCTGTTTTATTAAAATAATCAAATTATTGATAGCGTATATAAGGGCCCATACAATCAGAAAGCAAAACACTTCTTAAAAATCTTGGCAAAGAAATAAATGAATGAAATAAACAGTTAGTATTGTGCAAGCGAGCATATAGGGCAAAATAATGGGCGGGTTGATTTCCTTCTCGGAAGATGTGATGAAGTGAGAATGAAGAGGCTATGAAGATTTCTTTAGTTTTCCCAAGAACCGAAGCAGGATGAACAGGTTTGGAGGAAGAGAGGATATCCACTAGAGCTTTAGAATCGGTTTCCACCTGGAGATTTGTAAACCCAGCAGTCATGCACCATCGAATAGACAATTGAAGAGCAAGGGCTTCCGCATTAAGAACATCAGGAGCCTGAAATACAAAAGACATACCGTGAAGAAACTGATCGGTGTGAGATCGGAGAACTGCTCCTCTCGAAGACATATTTGCAGTGAATGAAGCATCTATGTTCAACTTAATAAAGTTGGGAGGTGGCTTTAACCATCGAACCAGCCTTGGTCTTAGACAACCTTTGCCAAATCCTACTGGAAGAAAGCTCTCGAATTCAGGCACAGGTTTAGCAAACTTTGCTTTAGAGTTACCAATGCCCCAACTAAGAATGGCAGAGCAGATATAATTATAGAGTTGAGGGAAATAGAAGGCTTCATTGCCCCATGTAACTCGACAGTAGGCAACCCAGATTGAGTAGAGAATACAGAGTAAAACAAATCTCGCCAGTCTCCCTTTAGTAGATTTAGCTGAGAATGACAGCCACCACTTCATAAGCTCGAGCTGGAGAGAGCGTTTTGGATGAGTGTGTGGAATCAAATGTGCACCAAAAGTACAACTAAATCTTCTGAATACATGGACATAGATAAAATATATGATCAAAGGAAGCTGTCCCAGCCATGCAAAAAGGACAAACCGAGGCAATGTGAATTCCAATTTTTTGAAGTCGGCAAGGTAAAGGCAAGGTTCCATTAATTATACGCCATCCAAGGATTGAATACTTTAAAGGAATTGCAGACTCCCACTGCATACTGCTTGAGAAGGATAGTTGTTTTTGAGGGCGTACAACATTATAGGCCGAAGCCAAGCTGAACATACCTGAGATATGATGTTTCCAGGCAACCAGGGTCACTTCAAGCACAAAGTGATCTGAATACTCATGGAATGCCTGACAGATTCGCTTCCAAGAAGATGAATCAGCTTGAACATAAGACTAGCTCCCATCTCTGTGATATTTGGCATGCATGTAATGAGACCAAGAGGAGTCATTAACCAAATAAGACCAAAGCAGCTTAACAGAATATGCTCGCTAGAGGGAATGAAAAGATCTTAGTCCCAAACCATTTTCAGAAATAGGTAGACATAATTGATCATATCGAACCCAATGGTGCTTTCTAGTAGCTGAGTCTGTGCTCCAAAAGAAATCTGCGAATTTTTTTTCCAAGGCAGATATGATGGATTTTGGAAAAGTTATGGCTCCCAATAGATGAATTGGAATTGAGGTGAGAACATGCTTTATCAAAAGTAAATGACCTTCAGGTGAGAGGAGTTTTTTAGACCAACCTTGAAGTTTATGATCAACTTTAGCCAGAATATCCTGACAGTATGGGGCTCTATTAATGCCCTGAAAGATTGGAGCTCCAAGATAGGTAAAAGGCAAATGTTTACTCTGAATCCCAAGAACCTCCTCATACTTACTAATCTTGGAAGTTGGGCACTTTTTCGAGCAGTAGAATGAGCTTTTATCAAAATTAATAAACTGTCCAGAAGCAGACTGATATAAGTTCAAAAATCTCTTGAGATTCCTAAGAGTACGAATTTCGCCATTGATTTCAATTTAGGTTTTTCTTCTTCTTTTTTTTTTTTTGTATATTGCTCTAAGTTTTACCTAGTCCTCACATGTGGGTTTTCGGAACTAGCGAGCTATCCTAATTTTTCCTAAGCTGCCCTTGCGTGTTTCCAACTTAGCGGACCCGTTCTTTTTTTAAAATTTTTTATTTTTCCTCACAGATTTGGCTTCAGGAGCGTCTCTGCTTGCTTGATACTCCATCTATGGATTTTGTCAGATATTTGCTGTGACATCATTCTACTAGAAAACTACTCCACCCTGCTTCTTCATATGCTGACTTGGTTGATTGGATCCACTCACGTGCTGAAGTCAACATCCGTTGGTTAGTACCTTGGTGGAAGATTTCTCATATCACCATGTAGACATACTTGATGTATGTTCCTCTTTGTTAGACAAATGATCTCAATTTTGATCCTTGACAACTCAAATTGAATGACTTATTTAACATGTGTTTAAAGAACCTTGTTGCAGGATTAGATTGTTTCAAATAAGTTGAACATGGCACATTTAGCGGTCACACAAACAATGGAGATGACCGCCCCACTGAAATGAAGGATGAAACCATATCACAGTAGGGTTCGCGGTCAGAAACTCGACCACCATAGCGACTGCACATCAACATGAGTGACCGTCCGACAAAAATGGACGACCACAATAGGAGATACCCAAATCATCCAAATTCCAATAAGGTTCGCGGTGATAAGAACGGTGAAGAATACGATCTCACTTACTGATATCGCGATCGCCCTTCAGGCTCCGCGACCGCTCTGCTGATTGAAGAGAAAATTGCTCAAACTGATAGTAGTGTTCGCGTCTTAGGTGCCAGAAGTTCGACGCGAGTCTCTCAACTAGACCGCGAATTGCCACCTAGGGCGACCGTTATATTCATATTTAGGCGGAATTTTATTTTGCCCAGTTGAAGAATGCCACATGTGATGGCCGTTATAAACCCACTTAAGCATTCAAAAAGGGCGACTGCACCAACCTTATGTGCGACTGTCCCGACAACCACAGCATGGGCAAGATTCCAGTAGCAGAGCACTTAAAATTCAACCGTTGAAGTAAATTTGAATGCAGTGACCGTCCCTTATAAAAGGGCGACCACGTAGGACATTGCAGTGACCGTCCTAGTATCAAGGATGACCGCTAACAACTTCGAACAGTCTTCTCAAATAAGGTCTAAACTGCCAAGACTTATTTCTCACTATCCATAACGGCTAGTTAGACCACATTGTCTATAAATACATTATTATTCTATAAAAAGAAAAAGAGGACTCAAAAATTTGATATCCAAGCAACATATTTCCTTTACTTCAACTTACATTTGAATTGAAATGAATGTTAGGTGTAAGCATTAAAAACACCATTGTAAAAGTTTGAGTGTGAGCTTGAAAACACTTAGGTTGTGAGAGTGAGCCTGGAAAAAACTCTTGTAAAGGTTATGAGAGTAAGCCTAGAATAACTCTTGTAAAGTTAGTGAGAGTAAGCCTAGAAAAACTCTTGTAAAGGTTGTGAGAGTAAGCCTAGTAAAACTCTTGTAAAGGTTTGAGTGTTAGCCATAGTAAAACACTTGTCAAGTTAGGTGTGAACTTGTGAAAACACCAAAGTTGGAAGTGAGCTTGTAAAACTTCAAAGTTAATGGAACCTTAACAAGTTGTTAAGGAAGTGGATGTAGGATTGGAGAAAATCCGAACCACTATAAATCTTGTGTGTCCTTTCTTCTACTCACTACTCAACCATTTTTCTCTACTGCATTTCTTGTTTGTTGAGTTTTTTATTTGCCATCATTTCTTCAGAAAACCAATTCACCCCCCTCTTGGTTGCCATCTTGGGACAACAATTGGTATTAGAGCTAGAAATTTCTTAAACTTAATTGTGAAAATTGATCCACTATGGCAACTTCTTCTTCATCAAACTCAGTCTCTCATGGAAATCTTAACACTATCCTTAGACACTATTTTGATTGAACAGATTATTCCTATTGGAAACACAAAATGTATTTGTTCCTAGATAGCGAAGGGATTGAGCTATGGGATTTTATGGAAAGTGAGTGGAAACCTCCCACTTATGAAGTTGATGGTACTCATGTTCCTCTTCCCAAAGCACAATGGACAACTGTCAATGTTAAAGATCGATTCAAGAACATTAGAGCCGCTTCCATCTTGATGAATTCCATTTCAAGAGAAGAAGGTGGAAGAGTTCAATATTTAACTTGTGCACATTGCATTTGGAAGACACTTGAAAACTATCATGAATGTGCGACCCAAGTGAGATTCACCAAGAAACAAATTCATGTTCATGAGTATGAGTATGAGCTATTCAAGATGAAACCAAATGAAAACGTCACCGGCATGAAAAATCTCTTGCTTGCTATTGTCAATGAACTAAAGAAGCATGGCAAGGTATATGATCAAGGTGATGTAAATAGCAAAATCTTGAGAGCCCTAAGAGCTAGAAAGAACTTTGAATCAAAAGTATAATCCATCGAAGAAGCTCATGATCTTAGCACATTAAGAACCGACGGGCTTGTGGGAAAACTACTCACATTTGAGCTACATAGTGAAAAAGAAGAAGATCAAGGTGAGAAAGAAAAGAGAAAATCAATTGCTTTCAAAGCAATCAAAGAAGTTGAGAGTTCAAGCAACGAAGATACTGATCATGAAGATGAAATGACAATGTTCTCAAAAAGAATTAATGAATGGAAAAGAAAGAAAAGATTGCAAGCTAATAAAGATACACTTCCTAAATCCTCCTTTAAAGATAAAGAAAATAAAAATGAGGTAAAGTGCTATGAATGTGGAAAATCTAGTCACATCAAATCGGATTGCTTCAAAGTAAAGAACAAAAGGAAATGGGACAAAGAAAAGAAAAAGTCTCTCAAAGCCACATGGGATGACTCTTCTTCAAGTGAAGAGGAAGAAGAAGAAGAAGAAGGAATTGCAAACCTATGTCTCATGGCTATTGAAGATGACTCCAATGAGGTAAGTACTCAATCCTTGGATCTAATAGCACATGATGATACTGATGACCTAGATGATAGTGATTTGATTGAGCACATGAACTTTAAAATAGAAAAAATATTTTTCTAAGATGATGCTCTATAAGGAAAAAAGTTCTAAGTTAGAAAAGGACTTTATATGCTTAAAGAACTCTACCCTAGAATTGAAAGCCTCAAATGAACACTTGATGAATTCAATAAAAGAGTTAAATAAAAACTCACATGATTTAGAAAAGTTAATAAAGAGAATGAAATTCTAAGGAATAAACTAAAAGAATTAAAAGAATCCATTTCAAGATTTCATAAAGGGAAGGAAGCCTTAGACACATTAATTGGTAACCAAAGATCACCCTCCTTAAAATATGGATTAGGATTCAATAGTTCAACCAGCATGGCACCAAGCACACCAACATTTGTAAAAGCCTCTACAGCTAGAATCTCGAATGTTGATATTGTAAAGAGCAAAGATGCTCACACCAAGTCTAAAAGTTCCAAAAAAAACTTTTCATGGCTCACTAGGAAATAGAGCTAAGTTCTCAAAAAGTAATGATGCATTTATATACACTAAACTTGCACAAAAGCAATCACATATTTGTAGTTGTATGCATAATACATGGAATATTAATAGAAAAGTGCAAAAATATAAAACACTATAGCAATGTACATATTGCATGAAATTTGGACATAAAAGCATTTTTTGTCATATTAGAAAGGCTCATCTCAAGTTAGAAGACGCCTCTATTGCTAACCATCAAGGACCCAACTTCATTTGGATACCTAAGAAAAGATAACTACCATTGCCTTGTAGGTATGTCTAAAATCTACTATCAACGAGAGCACATGGCTTGTGGATAGTGGATGCTCAAGGCATATGACTGGGAATGCAAAGCTCTTTACAAGTATTACTTACAAACATGGAGGTAATTTAAATTTTGGAAATGATTCTAAAGGTAAAATTATTGGTGTTGGCTCCATTGGAATAATTGGTAAAGACTTGATAGAAGATGTATGGCTTGTTGATGGCTTGAAACATAATTTGCTAAGTGTTAGTCAATTATGTGATAGAGCATACATTGTAAATTTTGATTCCAAAGGATGCAGAATCACAAATTCAAATGGTGTTATTATATTTAAGGGAACTAGGACAAACAACACTTATAAAATTGACATACATTCCAATCATGCATTTAAATGTTTAATTTCTACTAATAATGATGCATGGTTATGGCATAGAAGACTAGGACATGCTAGTATGGATCAATTAAAATGTATTTGTAATGAAAACCTAGTTGATGGTCTCCCTAAGATAAAATATGACAAAGATAGAATTTGTGAACTTTGTCAACTTGGTAAGCAACATAAGAGCTCATTTAAATCAAAGAATGTTATAAGTACCTCTAGACCTTTAGAGCTCATTCATTTGAATTTGTTTGGACCAAATAGAGTTACAAGCTTAGGAGGCAAGTTATATGCATTTGTTCTTATTGATGATTACTCTAGATTCACATGGGTTAATTTCTTAGCTCAAAAGAATGAAGCTTTTAATTACTTCAAAATGTTTGCAAAAAGAGTTCAAAATGAAAAAGGGTATGTGATCACATCTATTAGATGTAATCATGGCAAAGAATTTGAGAATGAAAATTTTGAAAATTTTTGTAATGAACTTGGCATTTCACATAATTTTTCTGCTCGTAGAACTCCACAACAAAATGGTGTGGTTGAAAGAAAAAATAGAACCTTGGTTGAAATGGCTAGAATAATGCTCAATGAATATGAATTACCATCTTATTTTTTGGCGGAAGCCATTAATACAGCTTGTTACATTGCAAATCGTGTTTACAAAAGGCCTTTAATTAATAAAACTTCTTATGAGCTATGGAATGGAAGAATTCTCAGAATTGCATATTTTAGAGTATTTGGATGCAAATGCTTTATATTGAACACCAAGGAAAATTTTGGAAAATTTTCATCCAAATCGGATGAAGGCATATTCCTAGGATACTCATTATCTAGCAAAGCATATAAAGTATTTAACATAAAACTCTAGTTGTTGAAGAATCAATGCGTGTTGTATTTGATGAATCATCTAAACTTGATCAAAGGAAAGGTAGTATTTCCAATGACCTTGCAGGTACTCTTGAGCCTCAAGAAACTATTGATGCTCCAAGGACCAATCTGTATGAACTTAAAGAGAAGACTCAAGATCTACCTAAGGATTGGCAATACAAGAAAGATCATCCTAAGGAACTCATCATTGGTGAAACATCTAAGGGAGTAACTACTAGATCTAAAATTAATCATATAGATGTTAATTTTGCTTTTGTTTCTCAAATTGAGCCAAAGACCATTGAGGAGGCCTTAAACGTTGAAAGTTGGATGATTACAATGCAAGATGAACTTAATCAATTTGAAAGAAATAATGAATGGGAACTCACTCCTAGACCTAAAGATCATTCAATCATAGGATGCAAATGGGTCTATAGAAATAAGCTTGATGAAAATGGTCACATCGTTAGGAATAAATCAAGATTGGTGGCCAAAGGCTATAATCAAGAAGAGGGCATTGGCTATGATGAAACATTTGCCCCTGTAGCTAGATTAGAAGCTATTAGAATATTACTTGCTTTTGCATGTCACATGAACTTTAAACTCTTTCAGATGGATGCTAAAAGTGCATTTCTAAATGGATTTATAAATGAAGAAGTTTATGTAGAACAACCTCCTAGTTTTGAAAACTACAAGTTTCCAAATCATGTTTTCAAACTTACCAAAGCTTTATATGGATTGAAACAAGCACCAAGGGCATGGTATGATAGACTTAGTGCATATTTACTTGAAAATGGTTTTTCAAAAGGAAAAGTGGACACAACTCTCTTTGTTAAAAAGGACAAACATAACATTTTAATTGTACAAATTTATGTGGATGACATAATATTTGGAGCTATGAATGAAACCTTGTGCAAAGAATTTGCTTGTTGTATGACTAGGGAATTTGAAATGAGCATGATGGGTGAAGCCAAGTTCTTCCTTGGACTGCAAATCAAGCAATGCAAAGATGGAATCTTCATTAACCAATCCAAATATACAAAGGAACTCATCAAGAAATTTGGAATGGATGGCTGCAAGACTAGCAAGACTCCTATGGGCACATCCTTGAAATTGGGTAAAGATGAAAATGGTAAAGCAGTAGATGAAAAGAAATATCGAGGTATTATCGGATCACTACTTTACTTAACCGCTTCTAGACCTAATATAATGTATGGTGTAACACCCCTTAACCTGACTATTTCCAGCCGAGCCAAGTGTGCTACAGTATATGCAACATGGTATACAAAACATGCACTAAATAAAATTTTTTTTTCTTTTTATTACAAATAATAATAATTTACACATTTCTTTAATTGTTATAATTACATTTTGAAAGTCCTTAACAGTACATGCCAAGCTAAACTTTGCTTTGCTCCTCACTTCGCCTCCTGTTGCGCACTCTGGCGCTCCTTTGTAGCTTCCCATTTGTCAGCTTGGACTCCATAACCTACGAGTTTAGAAAACTAAACTCGCTAAGTATATAGCTTAGTGGGTACTTTAATAGTTAAATAGAAATTAGATGCAAACCATACAATGTTACAAATATGACACAGCCAACCAATCATCAATATAAACATTCTCAGGTTCTTATTATATTTCTCCTATTATTTGTTAAGCTTTTATGATAGTATGCTATTAATTTCTATTGATTTACTGCCACTGGATGGTACCTCATCCTATGTCTGTTAGTTGCCTAACATTGCTGTTGGTTACCGATCTGATGGTTATGTATTTGTATTTTATGGGCAACAATTCAAAAATGGCATTAACATGATTTTCACAAAAATAAATAATTCTCATTGGTAAAATACCAAACATTTCAAAGCATTCCTCAAAAGGTCACAAATTGACCAAATGAATAGTGTCACGGTGCGTAAAATCGGCAACGCAAAAGGCAAGCTCCAAATGAATAGTAAAATCTGGGTTTTCGTCAAAATTTCAGTCCACTTCAGTCTTACATTCGACCAAGTAAACGAATTTGTTTTTGTCAGAAATTTTGCAGGAAACTTATTTCATATGTTGACTAATTACACGTAAAATTTCGTTGAAAAATTCATTAATTTGCTACCTCAAACAACTGCCCCAAAAAGGGTCCAGAAAGCTGCCATTTTAGGGACCATTTCGGCCCAAACTAACACATTAGGCAAAAGTACTTATTTTTTTTTAAAAAAAAATTCATAGGGCACCAGTGATTAGGAATCTATCTATTTTTATCCTAAATCAGCTCAATAGAACTAATTTGTAGTTCAAAGTTTTCATTTCGGGCCTTTGGGCCAGACTGCACTTTTTAGGCCACACCGGGTTTTACAATACTGCAAAAATCCCTCGTTGGGCTTTAAAATCTAAATAAAACACAATTGGGATGTGATTTTCAAAAAAACGAAAAATACTATCTTGTTCTTAATTGGTCAAACTTTCAAGAGCATATTTTTGATAATTTATTTCATTCCAAACGAATATTTTATCTCAATTATACCTCATTTATTTCTTACCAAATAAATAGTGAATTCTAGCATTTAGTTTCTTATGTACCTTGTTATCTTGTTTCCCCGATAACTTTTGTTCTACTAATCCAAATGTAAAAATTCTTGTTTTCAATCGAACTAAACTCATATGAGTCCTTATGGTTAAATTTCTAGATTTAAATTTGTTACACATAATTCTTGATGACTCCTTGAACTCTTCCCTGGTCACTTGGTTACTCAAGTCTGCGCAATGCGTACTATTTCATTTATAACTTTACCTACGCAACTCGGATTGAGACAATTATTATCTTAAATTAAACTAGACACATAAGGATATATTCAGTAAAAATGGCAGCTTAAAACAGGCAACACGTGATTTTTGACACAATTTCTAATTCAGCCCTGCAGTCTGCTAGGGTCTGCCTGCGCATGGTTCGCTCATTCATGTGTAACTTCTATATTTTAAGTCCAATCGAGATGAATCCAACTCCTATGATTCACCAACATAAAATGGTTCATTTATAACTTCTATCACAACATCTAATTCCTGAGGTAAATGGACCAAAACCTGGACTCAAAGCACAAATCTCAGTCTGTCTGGTTTCACAATTCCAGTGTGCATGAGTTATACTCTTTTGATCATATCTTTTTATCTACAAGTGGGATTTAGGAAATTCCAAATTCTATGGTTTCCTAACACATAATGATACATTTAAGTATTTTTCACATCTTCTAAATGTGTTATTAAGGTCACCTAAACGTAGTCCCAAGTCACAGGTTACTGACTGAAGAATCTCAGTTTTTCAGTTTGTACGCCTGGTATCATTTTGATCATAACTTTCATTCCACACATGAAACTGAGTTGGTTTCAAAGCCTATGGTTTAATGAATTAATGGAGAAAAATTAAGTCTTCTTTGTCAAGTTCTAGTTCTATCATTTTTCTAGTCTAAATTTCGGTTCAATTTCCAGAAAAATGCAGGACACATGGCTGGCTGCAACAAAACAACACAACATAGCACTCCCATATTTACCTTCCTTATAACCTCAACCCCAAAATCAATCAATACACAACAAACACTTATATATCATCATCAATATCAACCACATAACCACCACAACTCAAGCACATGAACAATTATAGCAATTACACATCCAAATGCAAAGGCAATAGAGATCACTAATTCAAGAAGGTTAAAGTACCAAACCTTTTTCCCCTTTGCTTTCCTTAGCTCATCTTTGATCTTTTTCTTCTTTTTCCTTTAGCTTTTCTTGATTTCCTACAAGAATTCCAGTATACACACTTTAAACATACATCCTATGGTTTGAAAACATATGCTACCAATTCATTTCTTGCCAAATTTTCCTCAATCTAATCTCCTCTAACTTTAAAACCATTATTTCTTTCATCAAATCCTTCAAATAATTATTTCTTGAATTTTCTCCAAATCTAGCTACATGAACCCTAATTTCAATCTCTTAAATTAACCATTAATCCATGAAATTAAAACTAGAGATAGGTTTCTCTTACCCTATAATCTTGTTTGTCACCAAAATCTTCAACCAAAAGCCTTAAACTTTGGAAAAATCACCTCCTTCTTCCTTCTCTTATGGTTTGGACAAGTTCACCATGTAAGAGAGGGTTTTTATTTTCTTTCCTTAGCTTATTTTGATCCAAATGGCAGCCATAAGTGGTGAAAATATGTTGGTATAGATGTTGGCTTCCAATTGGTACACCTTATAGCAAAAATGGCCACTTTTAATTGGTCCACTTGCCTTCTTCTTTTATCTATTTATTTGGCAAGCCATTAGGCTTCCATTTATTCATATTTTGACCCCCTTAACTTTCTTGTGCTGTAATTTTATAGTCTAAGGTGTGAAAATATCAAAATACCCTCCAGCGATTAATCGATTGTAACTTTTAAACCGTGCGTTTTCGGAAAAAATTAAAACCAATGGTTATGACCCGATTAATCTCAAGAATATTCTTTTGGGGTCAAATATGGGCACTATTAAGAACTTCCGACACTTAATTTTTAAGTTTACATAGTTGCCCCTAACTTTTGAGAAATTTTCACTTAGGTCCTTTTGATATCCCTTCCTGACCTTGCTGTCTTTCTTTATTAATATCTTTTTATTCACAACTCCAAATTAAGTAATTCTTATGCCCACTGAAACTAGACATCAGGACCTACATTGTGTCAAAATTTCAGGTTGATCTGAGCTATATCTGATTTTTTACGGTCCTTCAAATTCAAGCCTACTATGCTGTCCTGAGGCAGCTTGCACATTGTCTACTAAATCCATCATATCTTATTTTGTACAACTCCAAAATTGAGTAATTTAATGTTATACATTTAGCTAAGACACCAATAAACAATTAAGTCTTCTTTGAGACTCTCTAATTCTATCATTAACTTGGATGAAATTCGAGCTCAAGTTATAGGTCATGTTCTAAACTCCTTTATTCTAAGCCTAAATCATATCCTCTATGTCTGTTTCTTACCAATCTGGGATTCGGGATGTTACATATGGTGTATATCTTTGTGCTAGATTTCAAACTTTTCCTAAAGAATCATACTTAAATGCTACTAAGAGAATTTTGAAATATTTAAACGGTACATTGCATTTAGGTCTTTGGTATCCTAGAAACACATCATTTCATATCTTAGGTTTTTCGGATGCGGATTATGTTGGTAGCATCTTGGATAGAAAAAGCACAACAATTTCAATTGGCAACACTGCTTCCATCCCGTAAACCAAAGAGAATGGTGTCATTCCAGTCGGTGTTTGCACACTTGATCTATATTCCCACAAAGCAAAATAAAGCATCTCCAACCAATTCTTGTATGTCTTGGTCATCTTGGACAGGATCTGCTTAATTGTCTTGTTTGTTGCTTCTACTACACCATTAGCCTTTGGTCTATAAGGAGAGGATCGGTGATGATTGATTTAGTACTTCTAGAATAAGTCCTTAACTGCTCCTTGAAACTGTATCCCATTGTCTGATATCACACTGTGTGAGACCTCATACCTGCAGATGAGGTTCTTTTCAATAAATCTAGCCATTTGACTTGCCCCCAGCTTATTGAAGGATTCGGCTTTGACCCATTTTAAAAAATAATCTATCGCTACTACAATAAAACGGTGACCGTTTGAGGCTGTCGGATGTATCTCTCCTATAATGTCGATACCCCAAGTGGCAAAGGGCCAGGGTGAAGACATAGAATGCAATTCTTCAGGAGGCATATGATTCAACTTACCATACATTTGACATTGTTGGCATTTCTTTACAAACTCAATACATTCTCTCTCCATGGTTAGCCAGTAGTAACCTTGTTGAATTATCTTCTTAACTAGGGCCAAACCACTCATTTGTGGACTACAACTCCCCGCGTGTATTTCTGACATGATATGCTCCACTTCAGGTGTAATATCCCAAAGTGTGCCCTAGGAGTTTTGATATAATTGTTGTTTTATTTGAATTAAAATGTATATGTATAATTGGAAAGAGAAAAGAATTTAAAAGAAAGTGTATATGTTGTGTATATGGAAATATATACAACATATATACAATTCAAATGTGATGGTCAAAGGAAGAAGATATTTATTTTGTTAATTATGAAATTACTAAAAAGGGCATGTAAGTGAAAGGAGGTTAAAACAAATAGAAGAGGGTATTTAGGTAATTTCTTATTTTGAAATGCTTGGTGGAGGTTTAAAGAGATGAGAAGTTTGACTTTGCTTCATTTTCTCTTCTTTTCTTTTTGGGTTGGCCGGCTCATCAAAGTCACAAGAGAGTAAGAGAGGTTTTGAATTCTAAGAGCAAAATAAGGGAAGAATCAAGTGATTGAATTGGAAAATTTTGAAGTTTCTTCAACTTTGATAAGTTCTCTCTTGATTTATTTTGTTATATTTGAAGTTAGGTGTGATTTTGATTATTCGTATTTGAAAGTAGGGTTATGTTGATGGTAGTGTGTTGATGTGTGTTTAATTTAATTGATTGTGGTGTTGGTTTTGAATTGAAAATAAAAAGGTTAAATTGATGTTGGTTTTAGGGTTTTGAAGTGGTAAGTGATGTTTAACTTGAGTTTGATCAATTATTTTCATAGATCTTCATGTTGTTTGTGTTTGTTGGAGTTGTAAGCCTAGAATACGTGAATTTGGTCATAAGCAGTAGCATTTTGGATGCCACGCCCATGGCCTTGGTTGCCATGGCCGTGGCCATTTGTAGCCATGGCCGTGGAGGTTTGGAGCAAGGGAGGCAGATCCATTCTCTAACCCATGCCCGTGGGGGTTGGGGTGGCCACGACCGTGGGCTTTAGTTAATGATGTTGAGTTGTAATTTGTGATCTAAAGGTCTAAGATGAGGTTAATAAGTGATAAATTTAATTGGAATTCATGTATTGTATCATTTTTGGATTAGGTTTTGGAAGGAGGTGATTTGCCCTAATTTAAGAAGTGAAGAATTCTTGGAAGAAGAAGAGTTTAGAGTTGTGTGAGTGTTCTTGAGGTAAGTACAAACTATATAGTTGCATGCATTTACATGATTTTGATACTTAAAATATTTGATTGTACATATGTTACGTAATTGATTACATTGTTAATATATATATTTGGTGAATGTATGATTGGTATAATGTGGATGATTAATGAGCATCTAAAATGTATGCTAATGCCATTGGTTATATACACTTGAATGATGAATTGATTAATGTGAGTTGAGATACAATGTGGTTGGCTATAATGATTGAAATGAAATGATTGGGGCATGTTGCCTATATGATGATGAATTTAAGATATATGTTCAATGTAATTGATTATGTATACTTGAATGATGAAGTATTATAAAGTGAATTGAGATAGGATGAGACGTGAAGCCATTGTGATTGGCTATGATGATTCAAATGAGATGTGAAGCCATTGTGATTGGCTATGATGATTCAATTGAAATAAGTGGGGCATGTTTGCCTAGTTGATGATGAGAATTGAGAATGAAATTGATAATGAAATAATAAATGAATTGTGTGGCTAATGTGTTATTCCATTTTCAGAGTTTGTTGTTGGTGGCATGCCTATGGTAAAAATCTCTTGAAGTTAGGTTGGGCTTGATCCTTGAAGCCAAGTTGGGTTGAAGTTTAACATGTTTTACTCCCCTTGAAGCTTGGTTGGATTTAGTCCTTGAAGCCTAATTGAGATGTTACAACCCTTGAAGCTAGGTTGGGTTTAGTTCTTGAAGCCAAATTGGGTTGATACTTAGCATGCTTTGTTCCCCTTGAAGCTTGGTTGAACTTAAATCCTTGAAGCCTAGTTGGGATAATGATAATGATAAATGTGATAATTAAACCAAAATATTAACTCTAAAAGCTGAATGGCATATTAGTGTTTTTGGGCCCATGCATGTCTTTGTTTTCAATGTGATTTTTAAATGATGAAATTAATGAATAATGAGATACATGCTTATGAGATATAATGTTATGAGTTGGTTATACTATATAAGTATCCTATTGGCAATGAATATAGCATGGGGAGCTATGTTGAGTAATGAAACTATGAAGATATAATATGAATGTTTTGATATGATATGATAGTGAATAATGTAAAGTTTTGAATTATAATATTCTTTTAAATTGGTTTTGAATCTTGGTTATGTGACATTAGCATTGCATTGAAACATAGTACTATTATAGTTTGTACCACTAAGCCGTTGGCTTAGCGCGGTTATGATTTATCGCGCAGGTAATAGGGAAGAACCAGAGAGTTCCTCTATGTTGTGGAACAACGAGCACACCACAAGGATGAGCAAGGCCTAGGACGTGAGGACCAAGTTGAGGAGATCATCAATCTAATTATTCTGCCACAAGGTCCTATAACTAGATCGCGAGCCAAAAAGATTCAGCAAGCACTAATTTGCCATTTGCAAGATTTGGTGAATTTGGCTAACTATGGTTTGCAAGGAATTACAAGCTTGGAGACAAGACCAAAGGAAGTCAATTACAACTTGCTACAAGTTGTAATTCACGAATGAGGCTTGTAATTAATATGTATTAAGGCCCACTAGTTATGCTCATTTAAAAAGTAAGGGCCCTATTTGTTTGGTATTAAATTAGGACTTTGATTACTTTATTATTTCTTAAAATTTGATTAGAAAGCCAAACGCTACTTAATAACCCTAATTAGGGTTTAGCTATTTATATCTCATTTAGGGTTGTAAGAAATCAATTTTGAAGTTTTGAACAAATTAATTAACCTAAAGCCGAATTGCTTTTATCTTTGTGTTCTTGCTTGAATACATGCTTCAGAAACATTCAAGTAGTTTGATCAACTTTCTTGTGGAGTGTTTTGAATCTGGGATTTAGGAACTGACTTGTTTCGAAATCTTGGATCTTTGATCAATTCAAGGTAATCTGAAATCTAACCTAATCCTTGGGGGTTGTACCGAATTCGACTAGGGGTTTTCAAGTTAATGCTGTGGGGGTTTGAAATCAAGGGGTTCTCAGGCTTATTCTTGGAGGTTCCGTATCATTTGGTATCAGAGCCAACGCTCTAGATCAGGTTTTATCCCTTCCAATTCGTTTTCGTTTCTTCTTTTGTTATTTGCGTTTTTGTTGCTTTGTTTCAATTATTCAATTCGTTCTCTTGTTTTCCTTGTTCCTCTGAATTGTTTTCTTTGTGGGTTATTTTCGTTTTCGTTTTTCTTCACCTGCTATTTGCATTTTTGTTTCCTTTGTGGGTTACTTTCATTTTTGTTTCTTCTCTTGTTAGTTTCTTTTTGTTTCTTTGTTATTGATCCTTGAATCGTTTTCGTTTTTCTTTCAAAGTCGAAAATTCAAAAAAAAAAAACAAATTTCCGTTAGGGTTCTAATTTAGTTTTCGTTTTGTGTTTGGAGTCTTATTTCAATTTCGAATTCAGTTTGCCTTTTTAGTCCAAATCGTTTTTCTTATTCTGAAATTGGGTTGGTTGATTTGTTCTGAATTGGTTTGTTCTATCTATTCCGAATTGGATTTGTTCTATTGTGGATTTTCGAATTGGGAATTTAGGTTGCTTTGTTCAAATTCGCAATTGTGTTCTTGATTGTTGATTCGAAATTTGTTGATTCGAAAGTGTTCTAAATCCGAATCTTATTCTTGTTAATCATTCTGATTCTGTTTTGAATTTCCAAGAAAGTGTTTCAAACAAGTTTCAAAAGGAAAGCTGAATTGGTCTAAAGGAAGCCTTGATTATTTATTCTGTTCCAATTTCGAGTTTCAAAAGGAAGTCCTCTAAATTGATCTTGTTCTTGTTACCTGATTGGAAAAAAATTTCGTGTGGTGTGAACTAGGGCTGCCCTTCAAAAGAGATAGTGAGAGGGAGCAAAAAAAAAAGAGTATAAAATCACTTCAAGAAAAAATTTTCGTTTTCCTTGTTATTTAGGTGCTAAAGGTCGAATCTAGGTGGGTTAGACGTAACTGAATTTTTTTCTCACGAAATTTCAGATTTTGGGATACTACACACGGAAGGCTATTTGAGTTGTTTCATAAAGTGTGATTCACCTAAGAACATAAAAGAAATCAGCTTGAGAGGTGTGAGCTGAACCGTGAGTGATTTCATATATTGAGTGAAACACGAGAGACCAATCTTCATCTATTGAGTGTAAACACGTGAGGGAGTGTTGTGAGGCATTTTATTTGTTTTGTGCTAACCTTTTATTGCAGGGAAAATGTTGGCCAAGATGACAGTGATAGGGGTATTCCGATTGATCCAGCTCGATTGCGTGAGGCGCAGCAAGCTGAATTTACACGTTTATACCGCACTATGGAGAACATAACAGAAACATTGGAGCGCATGGATTTGAGGTTGCAGAGTGTTGAAAGAGCCACACCGGAGCGCATTGAGAGGCAAAGAGGTGGCAGAAATCGAATGCAACATCCTGAACTTTTGGAAGATGAAAATGAGCTTGAGGAGGATAATGCAAGTCTGGTTGGAGGAGCTCTACATAGAGGTGGAGGTAGAGGAGGACGTGGTGCTGGTAGAGGTAGAGGAAGGATGAATAATAATCCTTTCTATGGTAGAAATCATGGTGATGATGAAGTCGTTGATAGGAGCTTGGGAAGCATCAAGCTGAAAATTCCTAATTTTCGTGGTAAATCAGATCCAGAAGCTTATTTGCAATGGGAAGCAAGTTGACCTCATATTTGATTGCCATCGATGTACTGAGGAAAAGAAGGTCAAGCTTATTGTTACTCAATTTACAGATTATGCTATAGCTTGGTGGGATCAATTAGTGACTAGTAGAAGAAGGAATTTGGAGTATCCTATTGAGACTTGGGCTGATCTTAAATCAGTCATGAGGAAGAGGTTTGTGCCTCAACATTTCCATAGGGAAATCATGCAGAGACTTCAGGTTCTCAAGCAAGGAAGTAAAAGTGTTGATGACTACTACAAAGAGATGGAGATGTTGATGACTAGAGCTAACCTAGATGAGGATGTAGAGGCTACTATGGCACGTTTCTTGGCTGGTTTGAATTCGGATATTGCTGACCAGGTTGATTTGCAGCCATATGTGGAGTTAGAAGAGATGGTACATATTGCCATCAAGGTGGAAAAACAACTCCAAGGAAGACGACCATCAAGGTATTATTCAAAACCTGTTTCTAATTCTTTTTCTCCTTGGAATAGGGAAGGAAGGCGTGATTACAAGGAAAGAAACAAGGCTGGTCAAGATAGTGGGAAAGTGAAGGCCGAATCAAGTTCTAAAGACAAGTCCAAAGTTGAAGAGCCTAAGCTGCGAAATCGAGATATTAAGTGTTGGAAGTGCCATGGTGTGGGACATATCAGCAAAGAATGTCCAAACAAGAGAGTTATGACCATGAGCAATGGTGAGATAGTGACTGATGAAGAGGAAGACGACAATGAGAGTGATGATGGTGAGATGCCAGCATTGGAAAGTTGTAGTGATGGGAGCATTGAAGAACCAATTAAGGGTGACTTGGTTACTAGGCATGCTCTTAATATGCAATTGAAGGAGGAAAACCATGAAGAACAACGAGACAACTTGTTCCATACAAGGTGACACGTTCAAGGCAAGGCTTGTAGTATGATTGTGGATGGTGGAAGCTGTACCAATGTGGTAAGTACATTTTTGGTTGACCGATTGGGGCTGCCTATGAAACTTCACCCACATCCTTACAAACTTCAGTGGCTGAATGATCGTGGAGAGGTTAAGGTAAATTGACGATCTATCATTTCTTTTTCCATTGGTAAGTATCATGATGAGGTGTTGTGTGATGTGGTGCCAATGCATGCTGGAGAGATTCTACTTGGACGTCCATGGCAGTATGATAGGCGAGCTAAGCATGATGGATATCTCAATCGGTATTCATTCACTAAGGATGGACGAAAGATAATTCTGACACCACTCTCTCCAAAAGAAGTGTATGAAGACCAATGTAAAATGGAAAGAATGAGACTTGAATTTGAAAAGAAAGAAAGAGAGAGTGACAAAAAAATGATTGACAAAAAAATGAGTGAAAAAAATCAGATTGCAAATGAAAAGAAAGAGAGAAAAGAAAAATCAAAACAAATTCAGTTTGAGAAAAATAGAGAAGGAGAGAAGAATGTGAGTTTGTTCGCTAGTACAAGTGAGGTTAAACATGCTTTTTACACCAAACAGCCTATGTTTGTGCTTTTGTGCAAAGAGGCTCGTTTAGATACTACTTTTTCTAACCAATCTTTGCCTAGTGTGTTTGTTGATCTTTTGCAGGAATATGCAGATTTGTTTCCCGAAGAAATGCCTGATGAATTGCCGCCAATCAGAGGCATAGAGCATCAAATTGATTTCATTCCTGGAGCTTCCATTCCCAATAGGCCAGTGTATCGAGCTAATCCTTTTGAGACAAAGGAGATACAAAAGCAAGTGGAGGAATTGCTAGCTAAGGGATATGTGAGGGAAAGCTTGAGTCCTTGTTCAGTTCCTGTTATTCTTGTGCCAAAGAAGGATGGGACGTGGAGGATGTGTGTGGATTGCAGAGCCATCAATAAAATCACTGTAAAGTATCGTCATCCTATTCCTAGACTAGATGATATGCTTGATGAGTTACATGGTTCTTGTTTGTTCACCAAAATTGATTTGAAATCTGGTTATTATCAAATTAGAATGAGTGTGGGTGATGAGTGGAAAACAGCATTTAAGACTAAATATGGGCTGTATGAGTGGTTGGTTATGCCATTTGGTCTTACTAATGCACCTAGCACATTCATGCGTTTGATGAATCATGTGTTGCGTGAGCACTTGGGTAAATTTGTTGTTGTTTACTTTGATGATATTCTTGTTTACTCTAAGTGTTTGGATGATCATGTCATGCATGTGCGTCTTGTGTTAGACATTCTTAGGCGTGAGAAGTTATATGCTAACCTTAAGAAGTGTAGTTTTTGCATGGATAAGGTTCATTTTCTTGGTTTTATGGTGTCTAGTCAAGGTATTGAGGTTGATGAGGAAAAGGTAAAGGCTATTAGGGATTGGCCGAAACCTAAGAATGCTAGTGAGGTGAGGATTTTTCATGGACTTGCTGGTTTTTATAGGAGATTCATTAGAAATTTCAGTACTATAGCTGCACCTTTGAATGAGTTAGTTAAGAAAAATGTCGGATTTGTTTGGGGAGATGCACAAGAACATGCATTTGATGAACTTAAGGATAAATTGTGTAATGCACCCTTGCTTGCTTTGCCTAATTTTGATAAGACTTTTGAGATTGAATGTGATGCAAGTGACATAGGAATTGGAGCTGTTTTGATACAGGATCAAAGGCCATTGATGTACTTTAGTGAAAAGCTAAGTGGAGCGGCTTTGAAGTATTCGACATATGATAATGAGTTATATGCATTGTTTCGAGCTTTGCATACATGGCAGCATTATTTGTGGTCAAAAGAGTTTGTGATACATACTGACCATGAGAGTTTAAAGCATTTGAAGGGTCAAGATAAGCTGAATCGTAGGCATGCCAAATGGGTGGAGTTCATAGAAACATTCCCATATGTGATTAAATACAAGCTAGGTAAGGAGAATGTAGTGGCTAATGCGTTGTCGCGAAGGTATGTTTTACTTAATTCTCTTAGTGCTAGATTGTTGGGTTTTGAGCATATTAAGGGATTATATGTTAGTGATGTGGATTTTGGTGACATATATAATTCATGTGGTGATGTGGCTGTTTTGAAAGACTTTCATTTGTTTGATGGTTTTTTGTTCAAGAAAAGTAGATTGTGTATTCCTAAGTGTTCCATGAGAGAGTTGTTAGTTAAGGAAGCCCATGGAGGAGGCTTGATGGGTCATTTTGGGGTAAGTAAGACCTATGATGTGTTGATAGAACATTTTTATTGGCCTGGTATGAAACATGATGTGCATAAAGTTTGTGAGCATTGCATAACATGTAGAGAAGCTAAGTCTAGGTTGAAACCACATGGTTTGTACACGCCATTACCTGTTCCTAATGGATCTTGGACTGATTTGTCTATGGATTTTGTGCTTGGTTTGCCTAAAACTAGGAGAGGTCGTGATAGTATATTTGTTGTGGTTGATAGATTTAGTAAAATGGCTCATTTTATACCATGTCATAAAACTGATGATGCAAAATTGATTGCTGATTTGTTCTTTAAAGAGGTTGTGCGTTTGCATGGCATACCCAAAAGCATTGTTAGTGATCGAGATGTTAAGTTTTTGAGTCATTTTTGGCGTGTTTTGTGGGGAAAGTTGGGAACTAAGTTGCTGTTTTCTGCTACTTGCCATCCTCAAACCGATGGTCAAACTGAGGTTGTGAATCGAACATTGATTACTTTGCTTAGGGCAGTAATAGAAAAGAATATTAGGATGTGGGAGGATTGTTTACCATTTGTGGAGTTTGCTTACAATAGGGCTGTTCATAGCACTACTAACTGTTCTCCATTTGAAATTGTTTATGGTTTTATCCACTTACTCCTTTAGATATTTTGCCATTGCCATCTAACGATTTTGTGAGTGTTGATGCTAGTTCAAAGGCAGATTTCGTGAGGAAGTTACATAAGCAGGTTAAGGAAAGGATTGAAAAGCAAAATGCCAAAGTAGCTTCTAGAGTGAATAAAGGAAGAAAGCCAATGCTTTTTCAGCCTGGTGATTGGGTTTGGGTACATTTTTGCAAAGAAAGGTTACCACAGCAACGCAAGTCTAAGTTAAATCCACGAGGAGATGGTCCTTTTCAAATACTTGAAAGGATTAATGATAATGCGTATAAAGTGGATTTGCCAGGTGAGTAAAATGTGAGTGCTTCGTTTAATGTTGCTGATTTAAGTCCTTTTGATGTAGGTGATGCTTATGATTCGAGGACGAATCCTTTTGAGGAGAGGGGAAATGTTGTGGAACAACGAGCACACCACAAGGACGAGTAAGGCCTAGGATGTGAGGACCAAGTTGAGGAGATCATCAATCCAATTATTCTGCCAAAAGGTCCTATAACTAGATCGCGAGCCAAAAAGATTCAGCAAGCACTAATTTGCCATTTGCAAGATTTGGTGAATTTGGCTAACTATGGTTTGCAAGGAATTACAAGCTTGGAGACAAGACCAAAGGAAGTCAATTACAACTTGCTACAAGTTGTAATTCACGAATGAGGCTTGTAATTAATATGTATTAAGGCCCACTAGTTATGCTCATTTAAAAAGTAAGGGCCCTGTTTGTTTGGTATTAAATTAGGACTTTGATTACTTTATTATTTCTTAAAATTAGAAAGCCAAACGCTACTTAATAACCCTAATTAGGGTTTAGCTATTTATATCTCATTTAGGGTTGTAAGACATCATTTTTGAAGTTTTGAATGAATTAATTAACCTAAAGCCGAATTGCTTTTATCTTTGTGTTCTTGCTTGAATACATGCTTCAGAAACATTCAAGTAGTTTGATCAACTTTCTTGTGGAGTATTTCAAATCTGGGATTTAGGAACTGAGTTGTTTCGAAATCTTGGATCTTTGATCAATTCAAGGTAATCTGAAATCTAACCTAATCCTTGGGGGTTGTACCGAATTCGACTAGGGGTTTTCAAGTTAATGCTGTGGGGGTTCGAAATCAAGGGGTTCTCAAGCTTATTCTTGGAGGTTCCGTATCACTCTAGGCCGAGTAGAGTCTAGATCTTGAGGTGTTGATAGTGAAGCTTAAAGTTCAAAGACATACTGCCAAACATGTATATATTTTATGCTTTGTAAAACTTGAGTTTTAATGTATATGTATTTGTAAATATTTGTTATATTTTCCGCTGTGTTTTGTATAAATATTTTGGTCTATTGTGTTTTATAAATTTCTTTAAATGTTTTAAAATTTTTAGTATTATTCAAAAGGATAATTTATGTGTTTTGTAAACCGTGGCATTTCTATATTCAGTATACGTATATTACGATCGTATAAGCATACTGTGTATGTACACGGGGTATTGGGGTGTTACATCAGGCTTCCTCAAGCATCTCAAATGCACCCCCATCAAGCCATCTTTGATATAACTCTCCATGGAAGGTAATGTATTGCAAGGACCACTGCCTTATGGCTCTTCTTTCTTTCTTTGTTGCCCCCAACAGGTATTCCCTTTCCTCTAAAAACCGTCTTATAGTATCATACCACACATCATGATCTGTATCAGTTTTCATGATTGTCTCATATTCAAAGTAAGGAGTTGATGAACTGGTCAAAATCAGAGGCTTAAGGAATAAGTTGGCTGGATTTTCCCATACCGAAGCCAATGTGGCTAGGGCATCAGCCATCTGGTTTTCTTCTCTTGATTGGTCAAGTAATGGTGGTATGGTTTTAATTTTTCTTCTTTCAACTCCCACTCTCCATTTACTTGGAATATTACTAGCAATTAATCGCCAAAAACTTCCACCCTATCCATCTTCATAATCATTAGGGTTTCCAAACCAAAGATACATGCTTCGTACTCCACCATATTATTGGTTACCCTGAATTTCAACTTTCTGGCTAAGGGATAAGTTTTCCTTCTGATGATTCTAGTATGACTCTCAAACCTACTCCTTTCCTATTCAATGCTCCGTCAAAATACATTTTCCATCCTTGCACTTCAATGGCCTCTACATATTCATCCGAAAATTCCAAGACTACCTCTTCGCTATCTGGTAATGGTTGTTGGGCTAGGAATTCTGCCACTGCTCTACCTTTGATTGTTTTCCTGGTTACATACTCAATCTCAAATTCTTCCAATGTTATCAACCATCTCCCATACTTCCTAATCAAAGAGGGTGTCTCCCTTAAGTAATTCATTGGATCCAACCTAGAAATTGCTTGGACACTATAAGATTGAAAGTAATACCGCAACTTCTTAGAAGACCAAACCACAACTATATAGGTCTTTTCAATGATGCTATACTTAATTTCATAAGGTAGGAGCTTTATACTCAAATAGTAAACTGCATGCTCAATCCCTGACTCATCTGCTTGGGCTAGCATAGCTCCTATTGACTCTTCTTCTACTGCTAAGCATAGTAACAAGGGTTTATTGGGTTTAGGTGGTTTCAAAATAGGTGGATTCAGCAAGTACTCTTTTGTTTGCTCAATGGCCTTTTGACATTCTTCATTCCACAGGACCGACTGAATCTTTTTAAGCAACTTGAAGATAGGCTCACAGATTATTGTGAGCTTTGCTATAAATCTGCTAATGTATTGTAATTTAACAATGAATCCCCGAACTTCTCTCTCCGTCTTAGGAGCTGGCATATCCCTTATTGCTTTAACTTTGTCAGAATCAATCTCAATGCCATTTGGACCAATCACATGTCCCAACAATTTGCCTGAGGTAACCTTGAACACACACTTCTTTGGGTTTAATCTTAGCTTATATTTCAATGCTCTATTGAAGAATAATTCTAAGTTTTGGAAGTGTTGTTCCCTTGTATCTAATTTCACCATCATATCATCAACATATACATCAACTTCTTTGTGCATCATGTCATGAAATAATGTGGTGGCCATCCTTTTGTAGGTTTCTCCAGCATTCATTAAAGCGAACGGCATCACCCTATAACAAAATATACCCCATGTAGTAATGAAAGCAGTTTCGGCTTTATCCTCTTGGGCCATTAACACTTGGTTGTATTCAAAAAATCCATCTACAAATGAGTGTAGCAAGCTAAGGCTGCACTATCAATGAGAACATCTATATGGAGTAAAGGAAAATCATCTTTAGGGGAAGCCTTGTTTAAATCTCTATAGCCCACACAGACCCTAATTTTTCCATCTTTCTTTGGCACGGGTACTATGTTGGCTAGCCAATCTAGATATTCTATCACTTCAAGGAACTTAACTTGTATTTATTTAGTGACCTCTTCTTTAACCAATTCAGCCCATTCCGGCCTCAAACACACACTACTTTATTACTTGAGCGACCCGTGCACTTGCAGTATTGCAATAGCATAGGTTCTTGCCATCAAGTTTTTGGCACCGCTGCCGGGGACAACGGTTTCAATATTAGTAATATAATCAAGAATGTTGATTTAGTTTTATTTTCATTTGTTTTTAACATTGGTTCTTGCCTTTTGAATATCATTTTAGGTATTTCTTACCGTTTATGACCAAAGCTAGCTCATCCCAACTGCTTGAATTAGACCCAGAGTTAGAGAACATTAAGGAGAAAGCGAAAGGAAGAAGGGGAGGTAGTTCTGGAAGACGTAGAAATAGAAATAAATCTGGAAATAGAATAAGAAGAAGTATTTGAAGTGATGGAAGGAGCTGGGCCAAGAATAATGCAGGAGTTTGCTAAGCCAATCTAAATGGAGCTGAATCTAGTATCCGGAGGCCGACAGTTGCTGCGAACAACTTTGAAATAAAGGCAAATGTAATTCAAACGGTGCAGCAAACTTGTCAGTTCGATGGGTTTCTTGATGAAGATCCTAATGCACATATTGAGAATTTTTTGGAGATATGTGACACATTCAAGATAAATAATGTCTCAGATGATGCAATTAGGCTGAGGTTGTTCCCATTTCTCCTTAGAGATAGACCAAAGAAGTGGCTAAAATCTTTTCCTCCACCACATGGGTTTAATTGGCAGAGAAATTCCTAGAAAAATACTTCCCGCCATCCAAAATTGCTAAGTTGAGGAATGAAATCTCATCCTTTCTGCAGCAAGATGGTGAGACCCTTTATGATGCCTGGGAAAGATTTAAAGATTTGTTGAGAAGGTGTCCTCATCATGGACTTCCATTATGGCTTCAAATTCAAACATTTTACAATGGGTTGAATTATGTAAGTAAGCAATCCATTAATGCAGCAGCTGGGGGTACCATAAACAACAAGACACCTGAACAAGCAAGGGATTTAATTGAAGACATGGTTATCACCAATTATCAGTGGAAAGCCCCAAGGGAGCAGGGAAAGCTAAAAGTCATGGGTTCACACCAATTAGATCCTGTGGTGGCTTTGACAGCCCAAATGGAAGCATTGAATAAAAAAATTAATTCTTTGGCCTCTTCTTCTGGGAAAGTAATGCAGGTGATGTCTTGTGAATGGTGTGGGGGTGGACATCAAAGTCAAGATTGCCAAAGGGGCAACAAGTTTGCTAGGCAAGAGCAAGTAGATTATGTTAGAAATATGCCAAGGCAACAGCAGAATAACCCCTACAGCAACACGTAAAATCCAGGGTGGAGAAATCATCCTAATTTCTCATGGAATAATCAGAATAACCCATGACCTCCCCTTGGATTCCAGCAGCCCCAAATCAACAAGCTGCCCCTCCAAGAAAGAGTAATTTGGAGGACATGATGGAGAAATGTATAGCAGCTTCTGAAACCAGGTTCCAATCAGCAAGCCTCTATTCATAATTTGGAGAATCAGGTGGGGCAAATTGCCAAGTTGCTCAGTGAGAGACCATAAGGAAGTTTGCCTAGCCACACTGAGGCAAATCCTAAAGAGCAGCTTGAGGCAATTACATTAAGGAGTGGAAAAGAGATGAAGGGTAATGTGGAAGAGAAAGGAGATGAAGTGGCAGAGAAAGGGGCTGAAGTATAAGAAAAAGAAAAAGAAGATGATCCTCCTATCACTTCGGGAGAGAAAGCTGCACTTGAAAGTGAGAAAGAGAACCGGCCACAAGAAAGCAGCCCCATAATGAAGGAATACCGACCTAGAGTACCATATCCGACAAGGTTGAACAAGGACAAGATTGATGCTTAGTTTGGTAAGTTTCTTGAACTTTTTAAACAATTGCACATTAACATTCCATTTACTGAAGCTTTGTCACAGATGCCTAAATATGCTAAATTTTTGAAAGATATCCTCTCTAACAAAAGGAAACTTGAGGAAGTGTCTTTAGTGCATTTGTCTAAAAAGAGTTCGACAATTTTGCAAAGGAGGTTACCTAAGAAGTTAAAAGATCCAGGTAGTTTTACCATTCCATGTTTGATAGGTAACCTTGAGGTTAAAAGTGCATTAGCTGATTTGGGGGCTAGCATAAGTGTTATGCCCTATAAAATGTTTAAAGAGTTAGGCATTGGTAAACCTAAACCAACACTTATGACCATCGAACTTGCTGATAAGTTCATAGTCCACCCTCATGGCATTATAGAAGATGTGTTGGTAAAAGTTAGGGATTTCATTTTCCCCAATGATTTTGTTGTCATTGATATCGATGAGGATGCAGATGTTTCACTTATTCTTGGTAGGCCATTTTTAAATATAGCCCGTGCCCTTATCGATGTTCATAATGGCACATTAACTTTGAGAGTGGATGGTGAGAGTGTTATTTTTAGGATATATGATGCTATGAAACATTCACTTTCGCTTGATGAGGCAAAATCATGCAATGATATTATTTGGCATGAAACTGTCAATTGTGTTAATAACATTGTTTCTAAAGATCCCCTTGAGTTGTGTTTATTGCAGGAAAATTTTGAGGATAGAGAAGCAGTGGAGCAGCTTGCTTTTCTTGAAGCAAGCAAATCATTCAAATGCAGGGCATATGAGACTATTGAGATGCCAAAGGAAGAAAAGCCAAAACCATCAGTGATTGATCCACCAAACTTGGAACTGAAGCCCCTTCCAGATTACCTTGAGTATGTATTTCTGGCAGAGAAAAAGAAACTGCCAATCATTCTGAGTTCTCACCTATCTTCTGAGCAGAAGGTAAAGCTCATCCAGTTGTTGCAGAAACATAGAGAAGTGATGGCTTGGAAGATAGCAGACATCAAGGGTATCAGTCCATCCTATTGCACTCACAAGATACCGATGGAAGATGAATTCAAGCCAGTAGTGCAACCACAACGGAGACTAAACCCAAAGATGAAAGATGTAGTGAAGGCTGAAGTGATAAAACTACTTGATGCAGGGATTATAAATCCGATCTCGGATAGCTCTTGGGTGAGCCCAGTCCAGGTAGTAACAAAGAAAGGAGGGATGACGGTGGTCCCTAATGAAAATGATAAGCTAATTCCAACAAGAACAATTACTGGTTGGAGGGTTTGCATAGACTACAGGAAATTGAATGATGCAACTAGGAAAGACAATTTTCCTTTGCCCTTCATTGATCAAATGTTGAAGAGGTTATCCAGGCATGAGTATTACTGCTTTTTGGATGGTCTTTCAGGCTATTTCCAAATTCCTATTGCCCCGAAAGACCAAGAGAAAACTACATTCACCTGCCCATATGGGACATTCGCATATCAAAGAATGCCAGTCGGGTTATGTAATGCACCTGCGACATTTCAGAGGTGCATGGTGGTAATCTTTGATGAACTTGTTGAGGATATTATCGAGATGTTTATGGATGATTTCTCAGTCTATGTGTAATGGTCAAGATTTTAATCAGGGACATTTCAACAAATATTGAAAAATGCATAGTGTATAGTGATAAAAGTGTGATGGATAAATGCTACACGTAAAGAATAGTACATTGTGTAGCTTAAAACTTTACTGAAAAGAGTATTTTTACTGTTTTACGAGATTAAAACTCAATTTAAAATCAACGGTTAAGAATGAGGGTGCACCATAGTTATTATGAGCCTACCCTCACTAGATTAAATATATATATATATGTGTGTGCATATGTGTGTGAGTGTGGAGAAGTTTCTGATTTCTTCTTCTCTCCGCGCCATCATCATCATCATCTTCGCTTCTTTCTTCTTCCTTCTTTCCATGAGTTGAATCAAAACTTAAGATTAAGTTGGAAAAGTGGTGATTATCAACAAGGTATGTGCTTTTGATTTATATTTTATAAAAATATGACTTTTTACAAGTTTAAATGATTTAATTGATTGATTAAGTTATGTATAAAGATATATTGATGAGAATTGAAGGATTTGATTATGTTTTTATCCATATGAAATGGTTAAAAGTTTAATCAAGTGAAGGTATTTGATATGAACACTTTTTATGTCAAAATATTGAGTTTGATCAATTATTATCTTAGATCTTCAACATGTTTGTGTTTAATGAAGTTAAAAGTGCAGAATACATGATTTTACTCCAAAAACAGTCCCAAAATCAATGCCACAACCGTGGGATTGAAAGTGATGTTGTTTCTTCAAAAAAAATTCGAGAGAACAGAAGAGTTTGAGATGCCACGGCCGTGGGGTACCTAAATAATGTTTTTGGCTTGTAATTTGTGATCTATGTGCCTAGTATGAGACTAATATGTGAATAATTGTATTGATACTTCATGTGTATGTGTTAAATGCATGAAAAAAAGTGAGAAACTTGAGATAAGTGACAAATATATATATATATATCATACTAAATGTTGATAAGAGTAATGTACTAATGAAATGATAACACCAAGTGAAATATAAACAAGTGCTTATATAAACAAGTGAGTGTTTATATAAACAAGTGTAAATCAATGACATGAGACTAATATGTGTATAGTCCATACTTTTGTGTTAATGTGTTAAATGTATGAAAACGAGTGATAAACTTTAGACAAGTGACACACATATATATCCTATCAAATGTTGATAAGAGTATAGTACCAATGAAATGAAATAAACAATGTAGTGTTCATCAAAAAATAATGAATTGCCCAAATCATACTAAATTTATATCTAGCTTTGGATTAAATGGCTAACGAAAAGATGGATAGCCACAGTGATAGTGGGCATCTCGTGCCATTAATGGACACATTGTGTTATCAGTGATAGTGGGCATAATTGCCATTATAAATTCTTGAGATTGCTACACTAACATGTTATCCAAACCTATGATCTAATTTTAGTATGTTTGGGCATAATTAATGAAAATATATGTGAACATGGTAGTGTGACTAATGAAAGAAATGTAAAATCATAGATAAGTCAAGTACTTAAAATTGAAGTATTGTGTTCCAGTGTAAAAGTGATTGGTAATAAATATATTAATGCTTACACGTGAAAGTTCTAATGAACGTAATGGAAATGTTATGCTCAATGTATTGAGTTAATCAAATGATTGAAAGTGTATAACATGATGTGAGATACAAAGTGCTCTAAAGTATAGTACTAGATGTAAGTGCTGAAAAGTATAGATTGAATGAAATGATCCTATATGTGAACTTGAAAAGAAAGACTTAGTGAAAAACAAAATAATGTATTGTGAACAATGTTATCAAATGAGAAAGCAAGTATTGAATAAAATAATTCTTAATGAGACAAGCTGCAATACTGAAAGTAGTGTATTATATGATAACTTTTATGCAGGGATAGTTATTATTTTGTATAATCAGCATGGTATGTTGATTTATTACTGAAATGAGTTAATATATTGAAATACTCCTTAAAACTAAGTGTTATTACTATATTTTCATAAGTATATTTCTTTAATATTAAGTGTTAAAATATGTATATACAAGCACCACTAAGCTTTGCTTAGCGTGTTAGAATTGTTTTCTGACATGCAGGTATCAGGACATTGGAGCAAGTTAAGAACAGATGAAGATCTTGTGTTATTTGTATTCGTAAGTTATAAAAGGTATATAGATACTCCAATTTGGCAATTTGAGAGATTGTATAAATGTGTAAACATAATAAGATTTATGTATTTAGAGAATGAAGTTTGAGAATTCTAGTGAATGAGTATCATGAAAGAAATGTATTGTTTATTTATTTGACTTGATGAACTTATAAAGTTTATCTAATTTATAATTTCTATTCGGATTATTGGAGATATTGGAAATTTATAAGTGTTGTGATATGCAGATTGTATTATTATTTTATAATTTTATTTATGAAGAGAGTTTCTCTGAATTGATTGGAGCATGAACAGTGTATCGCATAACATTCTTTGATAGTTTTTATATAAGAATTGTCAGAGGATGTCACATTTAGTGGTATCAGAGCGTGGTTTAGGTGTTTCTGGAATGTGGAGTTATGGGAGAAGTGAAATGTAATTGTCTAAGTTATGTGAAGTGAAGAAGTGAATATGTGCTGTGATACAATTGATATTCCATATTTTTATGGTAATAAAATGTTTACTAAGACTTGATTGACAATTCGTAGTGTATTGTTTGGAGCGCACTAGATCTAATTGTGATAAAGAATGATATGAAAAGAAAACAAGATAAGAGTAGTGAAAGAGATATGTCAAAGTAACACAGTGAAAGTGTAATAATTTATTGGAATCAGAGGAATAAATTATGACAGATAGATAAATTATGAGCATGAAATTTCTTACGAGAATGAGAATTATCATGTTGTACAACATTAAGTATTGATGTTCTATATTAAGTGAGTGAATATATGAGTGTCAAAGTGGAGTAATTATGATATGAGAGCATTTGAAACTGATAGTGATAAGGTTAAATAAGCCTTAATAAGAGTAACATTAAATCCGAGTATGGATAATATTCGTATAGTGGAAAAAGATTTCGAAGAGGTAAGAAATTTTGGAAAATACCCTTATAACTCGAAATGAATTTGAGCTGTACTTTGAATGTGAAATATGGATAATGGAGTGTTAAAGTGTCAAAAGTAATTATTTTTATAATGTTTCAACATTAAGGATTGAAGTGATAGTTAAATGAAAGCACGTGAATGTATCGAAACTATTGTACAAGTGAGTATATTGGATAACAAGCCTAGAGCTTATTGAAAGATTTCTATTGCCTTCTAAAACATTATCAAAACAAAAGATTGAAATGAAAAGTGATGGAAGAGTATTGGTAAAGAGGTTAGTGTTTAAATAATACTAAGTGCAATTTAATGAAATGATCTTGAGTTTATTATGAAAAGAAATTTGTGAATTAATAAAACACCAGTACTTGTGAAAGATATGATGTAATAAATAATTGTAAAAATTGTAATATCCTCATGTATACCTTAAAAGTTTTGATTATGTTATTGTTATATATTGGATTGAATATATGTGTTAAATTACAAGAGAAAAGAAGTTGGGAAAAGAATGTATAGGTATTTGTGTTTTGAGAAGAAAAGAGGGTGTAGAGAGAAGTGTATATGTTGTTTATATGGTTGTATAACTAACATATACATTGGTCAAAAGGGTTGGTCAATACAAGATGATATTTATTTGTGGCATGTGAAATTATATATATGGGTATATATGAGACAAAAGATTAATTAAATGGATGAAGGGCATGGAGGTAATTTTCTTTGGTTAAGTTGCATGGTGGAGATTAAAAGAAGAAAAGTGGTTGACTTGTTGGTATTTTCTTCTTTCTTTCTTGAAGAGGCCGGCCATTGAAGAAGAGAAAGAGCTAGGGAGGTGTTTGAAGTTCTATAATCAAATTGAAGAAGGAATCAAGGGTTTTGGTTAGAGATTTGTGGAATTTCTTCATTTAAGGTAAGTTTTCTCTTGATTTCTCTTGTTCTATTTGGAATTTTGTTTGAGTTTGATGGAGTGTGTTTGTGTATGGTGTGTGTAAAAGTGTTGAAATGGAATTAAAGATAAGAAGCTAGGTTGGTGTTGGTGATGGAAGAGTAAGAGTTGTGTTTAGTGAATTTTTTTTTATTTTACAATTAGTAAAGGCTGTGACTTGTATTATTTTTAATTAATTATAGAAAAATGTTCTTAAAGTGAATTTTTGATATGTTGTGCCTCTATGAGTCTAGAATGACTGAAAAATATGTTGATTCGATTTTGGAATGGTTATGAGTTTAGAAAGATTATTTTTATTAGACCTGTTCCAGCAGGTACCTTAACTGAGACAGCTATATTTCGGGATTTTTAATAAAATGTAGAAAAATCATATCCAATTGAATTTTGGATATGTTGTTGCTTAGTGAGTCTAGTATTTGAGAAAAATAATTTGGAACCACGTTGATTGAATTTGATTTATGGAATTCACAAAGTTCAGAACTGCTGCCAGGATGCAGGGCAATTGGGGCAGTCTGGTTAGGTGAACTATTTGACCAAGATTTTGTGTTCAGTTTGATCTGAAATTTTAAAGGAATGATTTTAAGATACAAAACTAAATTCTGTAAAAATTTTAGAATTTTTAGTCAAGTAGATTATTTTATACAATTTTTCAAAATAAGGATAAAATGGAGTCTTAAACCAGAATGTACTATTCATATGGTCATTTTGCTAATATTCCTTTGGATTAGGTTTTGAAGAGATTGGGTTGCATTAACCTAAATGTGGAGAATTCTTGGAAAGAAAAGAAATGTATAGATTGATGGGACTAGTTCTTGAGGTAAGTACCAATACATATGATTGTATTTAATTACATAATTTGAGGCTTAACACATTTGTTTGCAAATGTGTTAAGTGATCTATTATATTGTTAACATAATTGGACTAAGGTGATGATTGAATGATGTGAAGGATGTGAAGATCATTAACAAGGTAAGCATAAACCCTATTTGATTGTATATCCTTATATGTCTTTGAACATTAACACATTGGGATGAAAGTGTTAAATAAGCTATTATATTGTGAATGTAAATGAAGAATATATATAAAGGATGAAATATGAAATGGGAAAGGTAGGAAGAAATGAGGATCATTCTTAAGGTATGTGCAATTTGTTATGATAAATGCTCTAGTAATGAATGATGTTAATGTGTTTTGAGAAGTGAGAAAATGTTATGTTATATGCATTGTGAATCTTGTGTATGGCAATGTATTATATGAATAATATACTTTGAAATGTGATATCAATGATGCTATATGTATCATATGGATTGAGATATGATATGATATGAAGCCATTGTGATTGGCTATGATAATTCAATTGAAAGAGATAAGGCATGTTGGCCTAATTGATGATGAGATTGATAATGAAATAATAAATGAATTGTTTGTTTAATATGTTATTCAGTTTCAGAGTTCTGGATTTGGGTGGCATGCCTAAGAAATGATGAAAGGTAACAGTCTTGCCGGGTTGAGGATCTCCTCATATGTGTTGAGTTGATGGTCCAAGAGACTGGGTCTGTTACACTATGAGAATTGTGAATATGAGATATATGATTTGTAACAGTCTTGCCGGGTTGAGGATCTCCTCATATGTGTTGAGTTGATGGTCCAAGAGACTGGGTCTGTTACACTATCCATGGATAGAGATACATGTATATACATTGCCTACGGGCATGATGATTGTGACTATGAACCAAAGCAGTAACTCTGAACTTTGAATAACATATTAGTGTTTTGGGCCCGAGTCTGTCTTTATTGTCAATGTGAAATGCAAGTATTGAAATATTGATTGTGAGTATTAATAATGAATTATGCTTGGTGAATTGTGAATAATATAATGTTATTAAGTGTAATATGTAAATGAATTGTGGTTGATGATAAAGGTTGTCTTTATTGGAAATATGATTTATGATTTGTATGATATGTAAATTGTGTATTGCAATAATGAGTGATATGATGTGTAATGTGTGTATTGCAATAATGAGTGTATGATATGTAATGTGTGTATTGCAATAATAATTGGTATGATATGTAAAGTGTGTATTGCAATAATGGTTGGTGTGGTATATATATAATGTAGGGGTATTAATATATTGGTTTTGAGTATTGGTGATGCATTGGGGTTGGTGATAATATTATGTATATATATACATCATATATGAAATTAGCTAGGATATATTAAAGATAAAATTAAAAAGAAAAGAAGATATGATAAGAACTAATTATATATTGAATCGATCTATCATTATATATCAATACTTCTATACTATATGTTTATATTTTATATTTGGACTACTAAGCTCTCGGGCTTAGCGCGGGTATTTATTCGCGCAGGTATATAGATGGAAGATATGAAGTCTTTTGTTATGCCACAAGAAGAGTAAAGTTTGTCGAGACCAACTAGAGGGTAATGCATACATGTATAAATTTTAATTATGATGTATTTCTGACGAGAGAGTATTTATATGTATAAATGAAGTTTTAATAAAGATAATGATTTTGTAAATGTTATTTAAATTAAGGTATTATGGTTTGAACTCTGTTACAGGTTTTTAAAAGGTAACGAAAAGTGACATCCTTATACTTTATATATTTACTGTATGTATACTAGGTATACGTATAGTACTTATATAGGGTATCGGGGTGTTACAATTGTTTTGGTATCAGAGCTTAGGTTCGAGATTCTCGGCCTAAGTGAGATTAAAAAAAAAAATTTTTTTGAAAAGTTTAAATAGAAATAAAAAGGAAAAGTTTTGAAATGAAATTTGTAATACGTGCATATGCATTGACATCTAGGTTGGTCTCGGATGTGGCATAATATAAATTGTAGAATATTTCTGTTATATGAGATGTTCAATATAGTTGATGATATATGTGTATACTATTTTGATGTGATGAGAAATTATGATTGTTGATAATGATGTTGGAAATGAATTATAATTGAGGCATAGTGCCTAATTGATTATGAGAAACGCATTGTGAAATGTAATGTGATATTTGTATATTAATGATGCATATGAAGAATGTCATGTTGTGTGCAACATGAAATGTAATGTTGATATTTATGAGCAATATTATGTAGGGCATAATGTGAATTGAAACATAAAGAAATAAAAAGGAGAATAAAGTTGAAAATAAGTAGCAATCAAAATCAAGATTAAAATATGTATTCTTTCCTTTATACTTTGAACCTCTTTATAATAATGTTTATGTTGAGGTTGTTAGACAGAGAAAATATTGCTGGATTGTTATTATTGAAAGATATGTTACTAAAATGAGGAAAGAATGGTGGAATAGTGAATGAGTTAGTTAGTATAGACAAAGTGTGATTATTTAAAGTTGGGATATATGTATATAAAATTAAGGTTTTGTTTAAAGGAAAAAGAGATGATATTGGTTAAGTAAGAAAATAAGTTGATATTGTTATTTTAATGCGAACATGGTAAATTCAATGTTAGAAATGTGAGATGCTTGGATATTGTGAAAGCTCATGGTAATGGTGATAATATGTGATATTTGAGATTTTTGAAGTGAGCTTTATGATTGTGGAAATTATATGTTTTAATATTGCTTTGTGATATATATTTGTAAGATGTTTTTAAAGTGATGATAGAAAAGATGAGTTTGGCAAATTGAAGCTTAAACGAAGTAGTAAATTGAGAAGTTAAAGTTTTAGTGGAATTTGATAAAGATTATTGGGATATTGATAGTTAACTGTATATGCAATGCATGAGCTAAGTGAAATGACTAGTATGGCATATGGAAGTATTATGAATTGAGTAATGTGATTGATAGTATGAGAATTTGTTTTGAAATAATCAAGGAAGTGGATAAGTAAATAGAAATGAGTTATTTTAAGTCATTTTACTGAACAGGGTAAGAATGAATATGGGAGTGTATTAAATATTTTTAAAGACGAAAGTGAAAGAGATGTCACATTGGGAATGTGACTGAGATGAATATGAAGTGTTACTATAGTCGGAATATATATGTTTGTAGTGTGAATAAATACTTTATATCATATTGGAAGAATGAGAAGGATAGTGTTTAAAAGAAAATGATAAACACTAAATTTGTATTGAATGTATGAAAAAGGAAAATACTATAAGAGCATATAATTAAGTGTATACATGTATATGATATGTGAATTGAGTTTTCCAATATGAATGAAATTATGATATATAAACACATTTGTGAATCACATTATGAGGATGGCTTATGAAGATATATGTGGTATAATTATAGAATTAGTGATATGGAAAAACAATGTTATATGTATTAGTGGACCTAAGAGAGATTAGGTCTTGAACTGTGTAAAGCTAGATGGATTATGTGATGGAAGTGAGAATGGAAAGAACTTGAGTAATATTGGACAGTGGAAATTGTTATAATGAGTATTGAACTTGATGATTATATTATATTTAGAGTTTCAAAGTATTCACATATGAAAAGTTCTATGTAATTATATTATAAGAGATTGTAGATGGATTAGAAATGAAGTGATGAATAGAAATTGTATAAGAACTGTATATGATTGAATATGTATATAGTAATATTGTTAAAGCATGAGTTAAGTTGATAAGGATCATATAAGCGAATACAAATTGGTTGAAACGAAGTTGGAATGTGTTAACTTCTGTTATACTAAAAATGTTAAGATTGAGAATAGAATTATAAAAGAACAGTATTGAATTGAAAGTTCTAGGTTTGAATATTAATCTCTTAAAGTCATGTGTTTTGTTCAGTATTTTGGATCGGTTAATTTGTTATCCATGGATTTGGATCTTAGATATAATGATTGTAATACGGATTTGGTGAGGTTGACAATTTTGTTTGAGAAGTATAGTTAAAAATTATGATGGTTAAAGTTGTACCTTATTATTTTTTTTATGTTAAGAATTTGGTTATAACTGTGAAAATAAAAATAAAAATAAAAATAAAAATAAAAAATTTTGAAATGTGTTGAGTTATGGATAATATGACAAAAAGGTAATCAAAATAAATATACCAATGATAGGAAATGTGAAGAGTTAGTAAAAGGGAGAAATTATATTATATGAATGAAAGTTATACTGAATATGTTTATGGTATGTAACTTGAGGTTTAAGGGAATGAACTCAAAGTTTGAGTGAATGAATTATAGATATTAAGTATGATATAACATTTTTATGAGAATTGGTGGAAATTATACTAAGATAATAAAGAATAAACTATGTGTATATTAAAAGATATTAGAAGTGATTTGTTATCATGATGATTTGACTGAAAATAGATTGAAAGAGAGTAGAAATTGAATATAAGTTTGCTCTTATGGAATTAAGTTATATTTATACTTATATGAAAATTGTGAAATTTCATGATAAGTTAGATTACTTAATCGTTGGTTGGAATTGAACAAGATTGGAACGTGGGTATATTGTGACAGATAGATTAATTGATCTGGATTTGGCTAAGATTATGGATCATTAATAAAATTTAATGTGTATAGTTGTATTAAGAAAATAGGTATTTACATGATAATGTATATGATGTAAATTTTAAAGTATGATTGGACATGAATGAGTGGAGTATAGTAGTTGTTAATCATGATAAGAAGAGAAAAAGATTGGTTATTTATAAAATAAGTTGAAAGATAATGTATTAATATGTAAGTTAAGTGAAAAGCATGCTAAAGAAATAACTCCATTTATGAAAAATCAGGATTTTGTTATCTATTGAGGGTGATAAATGTCTATTTAGACAGTGATTGTAATGAAGGGATAATTAATGTTCAGATATAAGTCAATGATTTTTAATGTTAAAGTTAAGAGAGTAATTATACAGAAGTGAAATAACAAAATATATTAAATATAAAGATTAGATGGAGTATAAGTGTACTATAGAATGATCTGATTCTTATATAAAGACATTAACAAGAAATGTAATGAGCTCTTTTGAATGTTTGATTAAGGAAATAACAAGATGTATAAACATATAGAATGATGAGTTATGGAATTTAAAGAAGGTGGTTGATTCTAAAGAGGAGAGTTGAAGCTATATAATTTGATGATATAATAACTTAAGCGTATAATTAACTTCATATGGAAGTTAAGATGGTATAGTATTATGAATGGATTACAATTATGCTAGATAATTTCGAGGACGAAATTATTTAAGGGGGAGAGAATTGTAATATCCTCATGTATACCTTAAAAGTTTTGATTATGTTATTGTTATATATTGGATTGAATATATGTGTTAAATTACAAGAGAAAAGAAGTTGGGAAAAGAATGTATAGGTATTTGTGTTTTGAGAAGAAAAGAGGGTGTAGAGAGAAGTGTATATGTTGTTTATATGGTTGTATAACTAACATATACATTGGTCAAAAGGGTTGGTCAATACAAGATGATATTTATTTGTGGCATGTGAAATTATATATATGGGTATATATGAGACAAAAGATTAATTAAATGGATGAAGGGCATGGAGGTAATTTTCTTTGGTTAAGTTGCATGGTGGAGATTAAAAGAAGAAAAGTGGTTGACTTGTTGGTATTTTCTTCTTTCTTTCTTGAAGAGGCCGGCCATTGAAGATGAGAAAGAGCTAGGGAGGTGTTTGAAGTTCTATAATCAAATTGAAGAAGGAATCAAGGGTTTTGGTTAGAGATTTGTGGAATTTCTTCATTTAAGGTAAGTTTTCTCTTGATTTCTCTTGTTCTATTTGGAATTTTGTTTGAGTTTGATGGAGTGTGTTTGTGTATGGTGTGTGTAAAAGTGTTGAAATGGAATTAAAGATAAGAAGCTAGGTTGGTGTTGGTGATGGAAGAGTAAGAGTTGTGTTTAGTGAATTTTTTATTATTTTACAATTAGTAAAGGCTGTGACTTGTATGATTTTTAATTAATTATAGAAAAATGTTCTTGAAGTGAATTTTTGATATGTTGTGCCTCTATGAGTCTAGAATGACTGAAAAATATGTTGATTCGATTTTGGAATGGTTATGAGTTTAGAAAGATTATTTTTATTAGACCTGTTCCAGCAGGTACCTTAACTGAGACAGCTATATTTCGGGATTTTTAATAAAATGTAGAAAAATCATATCCAATTGAATTTTGGATATGTTGTTGCTTAGTGAGTCTAGTATTTGAGAAAAATAATTTGGAACCACGTTGATTGAATTTGATTTATGGAATTCACAAAGTTCAGAACTGCTGCCAGGATGCAGGGCAATTGGGGCAGTCTGGTTAGGTGAACTATTTGACCAAGATTTTGTGTTCAGTTTGATCTGAAATTTTAAAGGAATGATTTTAAGATACAAAACTAAATTCTGTAAAAATTTTAGAATTTTTAGTCAAGTAGATTATTTTATACAATTTTTCAAAATAAGGATAAAATGGAGTCTTAAACCAGAATGTACTATTCATATGGTCATTTTGCTAATATTCCTTTGGATTAGGTTTTGAAGAGATTGGGTTGCATTAACCTAAATGTGAAGAATTCTTGGAAAGAAAAGAAATGTATAGATTGATGGGACTAGTTCTTGAGGTAAGTACCAATACATATGATTGTATTTAATTACATAATTTGAGGCTTAACACATTTGTTTGCAAATGTGTTAAGTGATCTATTATATTGTTAACATAATTGGACTAAGGTGATGATTGAATGATGTGAAGGATGTGAAGATCATTAACAAGGTAAGCATAAACCCTATTTGATTGTATATCCTTATATGTCTTTGAACATTAACACATTGGGATGAAAGTGTTAAATAAGCTATTATATTGTGAATGTAAATGAAGAATATATATAAAGGATGAAATATGAAATGGGAAAGGTAGGAAGAAATGAGGATCATTCTTAAGGTATGTGCAATTTGTTATGATAAATGCTCTAGTAATGAATGATGTTAATGTGTTTTGAGAAGTGAGAAAATGTTATGTTATATGCATTGTGAATCTTGTGTATGGCAATGTATTATATGAATAATATACTTTGAAATGTGATATCAATGATGCTATATGTATCATATGGATTGAGATATGATATGATATGAAGCCATTGTGATTGGCTATGATAATTCAATTGAAAGAGATAAGGCATGTTGGCCTAATTGATGATGAGATTGATAATGAAATAATAAATGAATTGTTTGTTTAATATGTTATTCAGTTTCAGAGTTCTGGATTTGGGTGGCATGCCTAAGAAATGATGAAAGGTAACAGTCTTGCCGGGTTGAGGATCTCCTCATATGTGTTGAGTTGATGGTCCAAGAGACTGGGTCTGTTACACTATGAGAATTGTGAATATGAGATATATGATTTGTAACAGTCTTGCCGGGTTGAGGATCTCCTCATATGTGTTGAGTTGATGGTCCAAGAGACTGGGTCTGTTACACTATCCATGGATAGAGATACATGTATATACATTGCCTACGGGCGTGATGATTGTGACTATGAACCAAAGCAGTAACTCTGAACTTTGAATAACATATTAGTGTTTTGGGCCCGAGTCTGTCTTTATTGTCAATGTGAAATGCAAGTATTGAAATATTGATTGTGAGTATTAATAATGAATTATGCTTGGTGAATTGTGAATAATATAATGTTATTAAGTGTAATATGTAAATGAATTGTGGTTGATGATAAAGGTTGTCTTTATTGGAAATATGATTTATGATTTGTATGATATGTAAATTGTGTATTGCAATAATGAGTGATATGATGTGTAATGTGTGTATTGCAATAATGAGTGTATGATATGTAATGTGTGTATTGCAATAATAATTGGTATGATATGTAAAGTGTGTATTGCAATAATGGTTGGTGTGGTATATATATAATGTAGGGGTATTAATATATTGGTTTTGAGTATTGGTGATGCATTGGGGTTGGTGATAATATTATGTATATATATACATCATATATGAAATTAGCTAGGATATATTAAAGATAAAATTAAAAAGAAAAGAAGATATGATAAGAACTAATTATATATTGAATCGATCTATCATTATATATCAATACTTCTATACTATATGTTTATATTTTATATTTGGACTACTAAGCTCTCGGGCTTAGCGCGGGTGTTTATTCGCGCAGGTATATAGATGGAAGATATGAAGTCTTTTGTTATGCCACAAGAAGAGTAAAGTTTGTCGAGACCAACTAGAGGGTAATGCATACATGTATAAATTTTAATTATGATGTATTTCTGACGAGAGAGTATTTATATGTATAAATGAAGTTTTAATAAAGATAATGATTTTGTAAATGTTATTTAAATTAAGGTATTATGGTTTGAACTCTGTTACAGGTTTTTAAAAGGTAACGAAAAGTGACATCCTTATACTTTATATATTTACTGTATGTATACTAGGTATACGCATAGTACTTATATAGGGTATCGGGGTGTTACAAAAATAATAATAATAATAAGAGTATAAAACTTTACTTCTATGATAGTAAAGTTATCCGTGCAATATGTAAATGTGTATTTAACTTGAACAATGATTCAATCTATCATTGAATCATTTATGAGTTAATATCCAGTTGTGAAAGAAAATAAGGTTGAAAGGGTTATGGAAATTGAGATTTGAATATGATTGTGCTTTGAGAATCCTATTTCCTCAATTTGTATGAGTTGAATTAATGATTACTTATTGATTAAATCAAGAAAAGAAATTCGAGCAGAGATATGCATGATTATGTGTATAGTCATGCATATATGGTTGTGTAAATTTCTATTCTTCAAACTTTGAGAAGAAATTCCAATATTGAGGTGCATGATCATTCATATGGACATGCATATATTTGTGCCCTTAAAATTGTGAAAGGCAATTTCAGTAGAAACGTGTAAGACCATTCGCATGGTTATGTATCTGGCTATGTATACTCATGTTCTACAAAATTTTAGTAATGTGCATATTTTCACAAAGTAGAGTTTATTGGTGGAAGTAGTAATGAATTCATGACTACATCTTGAAAATAGTTATAAGTGATAAAAGATTGCTTATAAGATTGAAATGAAACCAATCCATTAAATGATGAAACTGAAATGTGAAGAGAACGTGAGGAAAGTATGAACAAATGTAATTAGATATGTGACAGAAGTGTAAAGGTAGAGAAAAAGATAAAAGACAATTACAAGTGATTAGTGGATTTAACATCTTCATGATGAAATAAGATAAATTCTGAAGTAAAGTGAAAAAGAAACAGCATGATAGATTGATAAATCAATAATGATTGTACATAATGTGAAGCGCAAGTTAAAGAAACTAAAGAGGTATATACAAATGGATTGAGTAATGAAAGTAAGAATGTGAAATTTACATGTTGTGTATTTAAGAAATACGTGATTTTAATATTGTTTGGTGATTAAAGCCATGGTATAGATTATATATATAGAAGTGTTAAAGAGTTGCTTAATACTAATTGATTGCAAATGGAAAGAAAGGAAATGATAATGTAAAAAGAAAAGAATGTAGTGAGATGTGAAGGTAGTGAACCCTTCTAGTGAAATGATGCATGGTAGAACAAGTTAGCATTTATACATATATGTGTGTGTGTGTGAATGTGTGTATGAGACATAGAAAATAAAGTATAAATGTACATGTACTCTTAAAGTGAAAGAATAGTGATAAATTCTTAATATGTTAAGAAAAGAATGAAACAAGTGAAGAGTGGAACTCTTTGTAGATTTCATTATTACAGTGAAAACATGAAAATGATTTGAAAAGATAAAGATTGATGAAGAAATAAAATCAATCGAACTACTCGAAAACAAGTATAATGTGTATATGTGTTCATATGATAAATGTGTTTAAAATGATTGTTTATATCTTATACATTTACAGTAAGAAACAAACATTGTAAAGAGAAAGTGTTATATTTCATTCAAAGAGAAAGTGTTATATTTCAAAGTATTATAATTGACAATACTTTGTACCATTAAAAGAAATGATACTGATGTTAAATCTAGTTTCCGGATTAGCTAAAGGGTGTGATAGTGGGCATTTTATGCCATATTGACAGTGGGCACTTTGTGCCATTGAGGACACTTATGTCCCATATTGACAGTGGGCACTCTATGCCATAGAGAACATTTATGTTCCATATTGAAAGTGGGCACTTTGTGCCATAGAGGACATTTTTTTTATATATATATGTCCCAGTGATATCGGCAACTATGCCATCAGTGGACGCTTTGCGTCATTGTGGAACTTTGGTTCCTTTCTCTCAGTGGTCACTCTGTGACATCATATACAGTGGGCATTCATGCCATAGTGGGCCTTTGGCCATATTGATACAGTGGGCATTTACTTGCCATCAGTGACCCGCTATCCGGAACTAGGATTTAATGTTCACTATATAAAAGAAAGTACGAGATATATATATAACAGTGGAATGTAATGATACAAATTATATATAAAACAACATTTCTAAAGAGAGTTAAAGGTAATTACTGAATTGAGTTTGAACAGTGTAAGTGTGTAGAGTTGAATAATTTTCTACAATTCTGTAATATAATTATTTTGAGAAAGTGTTATATTGATTAATATCAGATATAAATAAATGTTATGTAAGTTAATAAAATCATTGATTGTATGTGAAAATTGAAATTATTGGAAAAAAGTAAATAGCTTACAGCCATATTATGTAAATTTTGAGGACGAAATTTCTTTAGTGGGGGAGAATTGTAATGGTCAAGATTTTAATCAGGGACATTTCAACAAATATTGAAAAATGCATAGTGTATAGTGACAAAAGTGTGATGGATAAATGCTACACGTAAAGAATAGTACATTATGTAGCTTAAAACTTTACTGAAAAGAGTATTTTTACTGTTTTACGAGATTAAAACTCGATTTAAAATCAACGGTTAAGAATGAGGGTGCACCATAGTTATTATGAGCATACCCTCACTAGATTAAAAATATATATATATATGTGTGTGAGTGTGGAGAAGTTTCTGATTTCTTCTTCTCTCCACTCCATCATCATCATCATCTTCACTTCTTTCTTCTTCCTTCTTTCCATGAGTTGAATCAAAACTTAAGATTAAGTTGGAAAAGTGGTGATTATCAACAAGGTATGTGCTTTTGATTTATATTTTATAAAAATATGACTTTTTACAAGTTTAAATGATTTAATTGATTGATTAAGTTATGTATAAAGATATATTGATGAGAATTGAAGGATTTGATTATGTTTTTATCCATATGAAATGGTTAAAAGTTTAATCAAGTGAAGGTATTTGATATGAACACTTTTTATGTCAAAATATTGAGTTTGATCAATTATTATCTTAGATCTTCAACATGTTTGTGTTTAATGAAGTTAAAAGTGCAGAATACATGATTTTACTCCGAAAACAGTCCCGAAATCAATGCCATGACGATGGGATTGAAAGTGATGTTGTTTCTTCAAAAAAAAAATTCGAGAGAACAGAAGAGTTTGAGATGCCACGGCCGTGGGGTACCTAAATAATGTTTTTGGCTTGTAATTTGTGATCTACGGGCCTAGTATGAGACTAATATGTGAATAATTGTATTGAGACTTCATGTGTATGTGTTAAATGCATGAAAAAGAGTGAGAAACTTGAGATAAGTGACAAATATATATATCATACTAAATGTTGATAAGAGTAATGTACTAATGAAATGATAACACCAAGTGAAATATAAACAAGTGCTTATATAAACAAGCAAGTGTTTATATAAACAAGTGTAGATCAATGACATGAGACTAATATGTGTATAGTCCATACTTTTGTGTTAATGTGTTAAATGTATGAAAACGAGTGATAAACTTTAGACAAGTGACACACATATATATCCTATCAAATGTTGATAAGAGTATAGTACCAATGAAATGAAATAAACAATGTAGTGTTCATCAAAAATTAATGAATTGCTCAAATCATACTAAATTTATATCTAGCTTTGGATTAAATGGCTAACCAAAGGATGGATAGCCACAGTGATAGTGGGCACCTCGTGCCATTAATGGACACATTGTGTTATTAGTGATAGTGGGCAGAATTGCCATTATAAATTCTTGAGATTGCTACACTAACATGTTATCCAAACCTATGATCTAAGTTTAGTATGTTTGTGCATAATTAATGAAAATATATGTGAACATGGTAGTGTGACTAATGAAAGAAATGTAAAATCATAGATAAGTCAAGTACTTAAAATTGTAGTATTGTGTTCTAGTGTAAAAGTGATTGGTAATAAATATATTAATGCTTACACGTGAAAGTTCTAATGAACGTAATGGAAATGTTATGCTCAATGTATTGAGTTAATCAAATGATTGAAAGTGTATAACATGATGTGAGATACAAAGTGCTCTAAAGTATAGTACTAGATGTAAGTGCTGAAAAGTATAGATTGAATGAAATGATCCTATATGTGAACTTGAAAAGAAAGACTTAGTGAAAAACAAAATAATGTATTGTGAACAATGTTATCAAATGAGAAAGCAAGTATTGAATAAAATAATTCTTAATGAGACAAGCTGCTATACTGAAAGTAGTGTATTATATGATAACTTTTATGCAGGGATAGTTATTATTTTGTATAATCAGCATGGTATGTTGATTTATTACTGAAATGAGTTAATATATTGAAATACTCCTTAAAACTAAGTGTTATTACTATATTTTCATAAGTATATTTCTTTAATATTAAGTGTTAAAATATATATATACAAGCACCACTGAGCTTTGCTTAATGTGTTAGAATTGTTTTCTAACACGCAGGTATCAGGACATTGGAGCAAGTTAAGAACAGATGAAGATCTTGTGTTATTTGTATTCGTAAGTTATAAAAGGTATATAGATACTCCAATTTGGCAATTTGAGAGATTGTATAAATGTGCAAACATAATAAGATTTATGTATTTAGAGAATGAAGTTTGAGAATTCTAGTGAATGAGTATCATGAAAGAAATGTATTGTTTATTTAGTTGACTTGATGAACTTATAAAGTTTATCTGATTTATAATTTCTATTCGGATTATTAGAGATATTGGAAATTTATAAGTGTTGTGATATGCAGATTGTATTATTATTTTATAATTTTATTTATGAAGAGAGTTTCTCTGAATTGATTGGAGCATGAACAGTGTATCGCATAACATTCTCTGATAGTTTTTATATAAGAATTGTCAGAGGATGTTACACTATGGCAGCTCATTTGAAAGATGTTTGGAAAATCTTGAAAGAGTCTTGATGAGATGTGAGGAAACCAACTTACTGCTTAATTGGGAAAAGTGTCATTTCATGTTTCAAGAGGGAATCATGTTGGGACACAAAATTTCAAGCAAGGGCATAGAGGTGGATCGGGCTAAGGTAGACACCATTGAGAAATTACCACCACCCACATCTGTGAAGGCCATCAGAAGTTTTCTTGGACATGCGGGTTTTTATCGGAGGTTCATACGAGATTTTTCTAAGATAGCCCGTCCACTAACAATACTCCTTGAGAAGATGTGGATTTTGTTTTTGATGAGGAATGTTTTAGAGCATTCACAAATCTTAAGGAGAAATTGACCCATGCTCCAATCATGGTAGCTCCCAATTGGAATCTACCATTTGAACTAATGTGTGATGCGAGTGACTTTGCAATGGGAGTAGTCTTGGGTCAACGCAAAGAGAAATACTTCTAGCCTATCTACTATGCAAGCAAGACTTTGAACATAGCTCAAGCTAATAACACAACTACAGAGAAAGAGCTGCTAGCTGTAGTTTTTGCTTTTGACAAGTTTAGATCATATCTAATCTTCTCAAAAGTGATTGTGTATACAGACCATTCGGCTTTGAGGTACTTATTTGCAAAAATTGATGTAAAGCCTAGGCTAATCCGTTGGGTTTTGTTGTTGTAGGAATTTGACTTGACTATTCAAGACAAGAAGGGAGCTGAAAATCTAGCAGCAGATCATCTTTCTCGCTTGGAGAATCCAACCTTGGAGAGGTTTGAAGAAGGGGACATTGATGACCACTTCCCTAATGAGCAGTTGTAAGCCACGGTAAGTGAGGTAAGTAATTTAAAGTTTGAAACACCTTGGTTTGCAGATTTTGCTAACTATTTAGCTGTTAGGGAACTTCCTAAGGACTTAACTTATCAAGAAAAGAAGAAATTCTTTTCCGATTTAAAGTATTATTTTTGGGAGGATCCCTTTTTGTTTAGATTATGTAAGGATCACATGATCAGACGATGTGTGGCATGGCCCGAAACAATGAATATTCTTAGTCAATGCCATGCTGGACCAGCTGGTGGTCATATAGGAGCCAATATGACTACTCAAAAGGTACTAGAATCAGGATTTTATTGGCCCACTTTGTTTAGGGATAGCTACGAATTTGTGAACCGTTGTGATCGTTGCCAAAGGATTGGAAACATTTCATCTCGTGATGAGATGCCCCAAAATGGGATTTTAGTGTGTGAAGTCTTTGATGTATGGGGGATCAATTTTATGGGACCGTTTCCAAATTCCTTTGGTAACAAATATATTCTTGTAGCTATAGATTATGTCTCTAAATGGCCTGAAGCCCAAGCCTTAGCAACCAATGATGCCAGGTTAGTGATGAAGCTTTTGAAGAAGTTGTTCTCTCGATTTGGAACACCGAAAGCAATCATAAGTGATAGGGGTACTCACTTTTGTAATGTTCAGCTTGAGAAAGTTTTCAAAAGATTAGGAGTTACTCATAAGTTTGCTACTCCGTACCATCCCCAAACTAGTGGCCAAGTTGAGAACATGAATGGGGAGATTAAAAGAATTCTGGAAAAATTGTAGAGCAATCCCGAAAGGATTGGTCCGAGAAATTGGAAAATGCTCTATGGGCTTTTAGGACTGCATTTAAAACTCCTTTGGGCACTATGCCGTTTAGGCTAGTTTACAGAAAAGCTTGTCACTTACCTGTAGAAATTGAACATAATGCATACTGGGCTATCAAACAAATTAACCTTGATCTAGCTCATGCAGGTGAAAGGAGAAAGTTGCAAGTAAACGAGTTGGATGAATGGAGATTGCAAGCTTATGACAATGCAAGAATGTATAAGGAGCGTACCAAGAGATGGCATGATGCTCACATTAAGGACAGGAAAGAGTTTCAAGCAGGAGATCAGATATTATTATACAATTCGAGGCTTCGACTCTTTCCAGGTAAGTTAAAATCTCGATGGTCTGGTCCTTTTACTGTTAAGGAAGTTTTCCCCTATGGAGTGGTTGAAATAACTCACCCGGAAAAAGGAAATTTTAAAGCAAATGTGCACAGGCTCAAATTATACTTTGGAAGGGAAATACAGGACTTGAAGGAGGTTTTACACCTCCAAGACTAGGGAAATTTGCCCTGACAGTCCAACTAATATGACGTTAAAGAAGTGCTGGGTGGGAGACAACCCACCGTTTTATTCGTTCTTTAATTTTTTATGTCTTTAATTTCTGTGTTTTTGGTTTGTGTCATCATTTTGTTTTAGTCTTATCCTTCTATCATTAGTTGGTGGTTTGTTCGCCTTGCGTTCATGTGAATTTATAGGGTAAATTTGATTTTGAGGGGTAAATTGAGCATATTCTAGGACACGCCCGTGTCATTGGGCGTGTCATTATTTTTAGCAGGCAGTAGCTACAACAAGCCCAGTGACACGCCCGTGTCACTGAGCATGTCATTTTGAATGAGAAATAGTAGCTATGGCACGTCCAGTGACACGCATTGGTTGTGTTTTTTTTTAAAAAAATGAAATGAGCCAGTAAGCCCAAAGAACACGCCCAGGCTAGTGGGCGTGTCATTTCCTTGGTTTTCACAGTACATGTGACACGCCCGTGTCAATGGGCATGTCAACATATTAATTCATCCAGTCCCTATGACATGTCTATGGACATGCCCATGTCAATGGACATGTCGTATACACTGTCTCTTATTCCATAGGGCACGCCCAGTGACACGGGCGTGTCACTGGGCATGCCGACGTCTTTATATAAAGACAAAGCCATTTTTCACGCACACTTCAGTTTTCTTTCTCATTTTCTCTATTTTCTCTCAAATTTCTAGCACTCCCACTGGTGCATTCACACACCAAACCACTTTAGGAGAGATTCTCACTCCCGGTTTACATTATTTGCGCGGATTTACTTGATTTCCGTTTGATTCCACACGATTTTCTCACTTTTCAGTTATGAATTCTTATTTTTTGTAATTTTTTATGAATTTCGTTCATTTTTTTTTCTTTTTTCTTTCTTATGGATTCTTTTTATTATATTATATTTTCTTTAGAATTGATAGATTTATGCTGCGTTTGCTTTATTTTGCTTCATTTTGATTTATCGTGATTTTTGCGGCATACGATTCATTTTTCTTTTGTTTTGTTTTTAACTCTGTTTTGATGTGGCATTTGATTTATTTTTGAATTAGTTTGTGTTTGAATTATAAATTGATTAATTTGCTTGTTGGGTTATAGTTAATCATTATTTTTGGAAAACGGAATCATTATTGTTGGAATTGCCGTCGTTCAAATTGGTTCGTCGCTTTTGTTGGTTAAGTGTGTGTTGATGTAGGTTGATTAATATTGGTTTAAATTGGCTGTTAGCATTAATTTTGTTGGGTTATACATTATGCTTCATCGTTATAATGTCGGTATTTCGGTAACTTTGTGCCGGTCTTTTGTGGGTGTTTTGTACCGTGCTATATTTTTATTGTCATTGAGAAATTTTTGTGTGTTTTACAGACAATGGGCCCTCGCAAACAATCATTCTCACAGCTACCTGCCAAACGTGCACGAGGGGAAAGCAGTTCTAGCCAACCTGCTACACATCCAACTTCTAAGTTCATGGCAACCCACAAATACCTTAGATTTTCGAATGCTGAGGAAATAAGGCGATTCGAACTTTTCGGCAACAAAGAATGGTCCCCACCTCATGTTTTAGATTGGGACGCTATGAAATTGGCAAATATTGTAGCAGATATCCAGGAACTGATCAATCAACTAGCATGAGACCAACTGTTTTCCATCAATGAGCCTTCCTATAGAGAGCTGACATTGGAATTCTACTGCACCTTTCAGTTCCAGAAGACCAAGGTTTCAATTACTGAGACAACAATTAAATTCAGACTGGGAGGGCAGAGATTCAACATGAGCATTAATGACCTTAGGGTGCATCTTGGGTTATATACTGTAGAAGAGGTACAGACTTTTGATTATCTAAATTCTGAGGTGGATTTTGTCGAGTATGAGGTTGCTCCTCCTCAGGTTTGGAGGACCTTTACACCCACTGCAGATAAATATTAACCCAAGGTTTCTAAGGCATCCAACTTTGAGTCCTTCCCCTGCCGAGTGGTGCACAACCTCTTAGTTCACACTCTTACAGCTCCGCTGAGCAGCACAGGGGTTGTAAGCTTGCGAGATCTATTTTTCCTGCACTGTATGGTACAGTAGACCCGGTGCAATGTCGCACATGCCATCACACATTTTTTTATGAGCAGTCTAAAAAGGGAGCATCAGGTACTTTACATGGTGGCATGTATGTCACACGACTCGCTCTTCGCCTGGGTGTGTTAGATGGCTGCCTCCCTATGACGGTGGATGGTTTGCCCAAGTTGTTGGGTATGGACACATTGAAGAGACTGAACCGGGAGAAGGTAGCTGGGCTGCAGGCACCTCCTCTGGATGCAGATATACCAGAAGCAGCCCGTTCTGCTCCTCCTTCGGATATACCACCACCTCCACCGACAGATGTTCCGGGTTCGTCCACTGCTGCTGGGCCTTCTTCTACTGCTGCACCTTCTTCTTTTGATGGACCATCTTTTGTCCAGACTCCTGCATTCCGAGATTGGCACCAATCAGTTAATGTTGAGTGGGATGATGACAAGAAACCCACAGATTTAGAGCATCAGATTTATAGGATCGAAAGGAAGATAGGGAATATCGAGCTGAATAAGAATAAGATCTTAACTCAGTAGGACCAGATGCAGTAGTTCATACTTGAGCAAACTACTTCCTTCCAAGCCCAGTTGGATCACAAGATCTTGAGAAGGCAATGGCTGGAACAATCCATGTTAGAGTTCTGGCGGTATCAAGGGTTTCACCCTTTACAACCTCCACCTCCACCATACCAGCCACCTACCCCTGCACCTGCACCTGCGCCTCCAGTTGATATCTCCGATGATGAGACCAGCGGTGATGATTCCGGCGATGCACCGATTTTTTACTAGTCCACATTTTATTTTATTTTCTTAATTTATTTACTGTCCTTTTTTTTCTTTATTTTTATTCCTTTTGGACAATTGCAATCTTCTTTACAAACTTTTTCTTTTGTTTGTTTATTTCATTTATTTATGTCTTAACCTTGTTTATGCATTTTAGATTTTTGTTTTGAAGCGAATTCGCCTTCACCATTCTCTTGGCATCGTACTCATATTTGTCCAATCATGGACATGGAAAGCAATTTTTCTGGCTCTTCTTTATTTCTTGTTTTGCACACCCATTGAGGATAATGTGCATCTTAAGTGTGGGGGAGAGGTATACTTTCTTGATTGAGTTTTTATTATTTCATTCTTTCCATTTGATTCAATTATCTCAATTAATTTTTGCAAATTGTTTTTGTATTTAAGTAAGCTAGATTGCTGTAATAGTGTGAATTGAAATGGTTCCCCTTTATATGTTAAATTAATTTGTGATTTTCTAAATGACAATTTCTTGTTGAGGTTAATGTAGACCCTTAATTTTTGACCCAATCCGGTCCAACATATTTTAATTAGTCCAAAATAAATTTGTGTTGTCCAATATATTTTAAGCAGTCTAAAATAATTTTTGTGTTATCTTAATTAAATAATTTTGGTTTAGTATTTAGTTTTTATAATTAATAAAAAAATAATAATAAACAAATAAATAAAAATAAAAATAAAAATCGGCAACGAAAAATTTTATCGCAGAAAAGGGGGACGAAATGGCCTTGGGCCATTTCGCCCGCAAATTTTTCCTGCGGGCGCAATGACCCGCAGGCAATTTCACCCGCCCCAGCTCGCAGGCTCCTGCGGCAACTTTTTTGCCAGCGAAATTTTTTTGCAGAAGTTTTTTTTCGCCAGCAAAATTTTTTCCATGCAAATTTTTCCGAAACCAAATTCAATTCGGTTTCGGTTTCCTTTTCTTAATTAATATTAGATTCCAAGAGCAACTAAGATTAATCATAAAAATCTTCTATAAATAAGGACTAAAAACAACACAGAAGAGGAGGAAAATTTTAGAGGACTTTTAGAGAAAAACTTTGAGGGATCGGACTCGAATTCTTTTTGAACTCAGAACTTTGGGAGACTTTGGATTAGGTGGTCGAAACTCAGCAAACCGAAGCAATAAGCAAGCAAATCTATAATTCATCAAAGGCAGCAAAACTTGTCTTTGTTCTTGTTCATCCAAGAAACAATTTTTGGTGGAACCAACAAACGAAGGTATGAATTTCTTTATTTATTTTTCTTTACAGTAGCTTCATCACTCAAGATTGAAAATTTCTGTTTCTTCAAAATCTTAAAACCCTAATCTACTTTCTAACTTTTCAAAACCTTAAATCGTTTCAAAATTTACCAAAACCCTAATTTGCTTTCCAATTTTTCAAAACCCTAAATTGAATCTGTTTCTTTCCAAAAATCCTAAAAAATATCTTTTCTGTTTCTACAAACCTTAAATCATTCTTTTTATTTTCATAAAGCTTCATAAAACTATAAATTAATTTTTCAAATTCTAAAATCAAATACATTCTCCGAAACACTAAAAACCCTAATTCAACTTTAAAACCAAGACAGTAACCTCAAACCAATTATTCTAAACCTAGTTTTCTTAAACCCTAATTCCCTTAAAACCTTAAACCCTAATTTTTTTATATCCTAATCTTTAAAATCTTAAAACCTTATAAATTTAAATATTAAAATTCAATATGGTAAATACAAAATAATGATCCAGTAATCGTAAATCATAAACCTAATGTTTTAAAGTATTCAAACCCTAATTTCATGATTTTACCACTCAAACACTAATTTGGTTAATCAAAGAACTTTATCAACCTCTTAAATTATAAAACTTCAATCCATTTGAATTCCTTTAAAACTCACAGTAGCTTAAACCCATAAATTCCAAAACCCTAAATACATTAAATAAAGAATCTTAAATAGAAATAGTAGCCCTAATTTGAATCTTTATTTGCTTTATTTAATTTTAGATTTGATTGTGTAGTTCATTATATGCTTTACTTTATTTTCAATGCTTTGTTGATTTATTTAAGTTCAATGCTTGATTTATTTAGTTTATCATGGATGGATGTTTACATTCTATTGATGTTTGATATCTTTGATGAATGATTTATTTATGATGAATGGTTATTTACTTTTATCGATTTATTTAGATTTCCAAATGTTGTAAGAGGTATGTTTCCACTTGGTGGGTACCTCATTAGTTAAATATCATGTAATTTAAATTGCTTTTCTATTTTAGAACCAATGTAAAGGACATGTTTCTACTTTTCGGTGGGTGTCCTATTTAGGCATGGATTATGTAAGGGCATGTTTCCATCTTCGAATGGGTGTCCATTTATTTGTTTTGCTTGGACATTATTTTGATTTTTAATATATCGATGCTTTATTTTAATTATTGTGTGTAATATGGATAATATTGTTATATTTAAGAATTTTATAATATTAAGACCTGTAAAGGAGGTCGGTTCTAATGAACCGGACGTTGTGGGGGTGCTGGGTCATTTCTCACCTTCTCCACATGTACCCAACTTTTCGAACCCATTAGGGGGTTGGGGATTCCTTAGGAATTGAGTCATCCACCCTTTTCTTTTTCCCAGCTCGTTCGGGTGGCTACTCCATTTTCTTCGGACTTAGGTCCGTGTTCTATAAGGCCCCGAGCCTAAACAGTGCCGAAGTCGCAAGAACCATTCCACCAGGAGTAGGGGTAAAAATCCCCACTCACAGTGGCGACTCCACTGGGGATAAGAGAAGTTGATTTCGTTGGTCTTTATATTATTCTATTCTTTCTTATAATGATATTATCCATTGCATCATATTAGATTGCATCGTGTGCGTGAGTTAGGATGCCCGTGTTACCCGTGGTGTGTTATGTAAGGGATACCATAGTTTCACTCAAGGTATGAAGATCGAGCATGGCATAACCACTCATAGCCTCATACCATTTGGTATATACTTGCTATGGGAACCTAGGCCTTTTTACCCAAAGACTAAAGCTCATGTAATTGGCCTAGTTACTTTCCTTAGGCTTTACCCCAAATGCATGTTATTTGACTATGGTTAATTTATCTTGGCTTAAATCATGGCTTATTTGGTTTGTTCTTTTTCTAATATGACCTAAGTATATTGTAAGCTCAAAATAAATTTTTCTTTAAAATCCAAAAAACCAAAGCTATTTTCAAAATTTTTCAAGATGGCCTTTGGACATAAGACTTTTCTAAAAATAAATCAAAAATTCTTTTGTTCATAGCCCAAATACTAAGCCCAAAATATATTTTTTCTAAAATCTTTTTACAATGGGCTTAGAAACAAAATTATTTTCACCCAACCATTTCTTACAAAGAGCTTGCAAATTATTTAGGTCAATTACGAAATACCAAAAATCAATTGTGAGCCTAGTTTATACTAAGAATAATTAATCATGGGCTTGTTTTTGGCATGAACCATTAGTTAATTTTTTCAAGTGAGAAATCTATCTATAATAGACGTCTTAATTTAGTTTTAATCCAATATAGCATAAAAGCTACTTTAGTTGGTTGAATGGATTAAAACCTAATTAATGGGAATTATCATGGACTGATTTCCATTTTCAAAAATATAACTATTGGTTGAAACTTCTGAGGGAAATATTCGAAAACAAGGTACCCCATGTTGGTATTTTGTTAACTATATACCTAGGAAAAGAGACTCGCCATTCGTGTGTGGATGTTATAAGATTGGAAGGAATGTCCTTGTTTGTCTATTGTTTATGCATACATGCATACATGAATACATTTGCATGTCATATCATTAATCCTTTCTGGCTCACAGCCTTGGATTATGATAGTTCAAAAGCTTATGATAATCCGACCTACGCCGGAGATGAAGTATCTAGCAACAACTCAATCACTTGCTCACCAAAAATAATGGATCCTGAACAATTTCAAAGAATGGTGAACGATGCCCTCAACTCCAAGATGGAAGAAATAAAGAGGCCCTAGCTAAGACCATGAAGAACCAATTGATTGCAATCTTAGAAAATCATGCCGAGGCATCTGCTAGCATAAGAAGCCAAAGGAAAAAGTGAAGACAAAAGTTGGTGAAGTAGTTTTTGATGATGAAAAGGTGATCATTGATGATGATGATAATTGGGGTCAATACTACCAGGATCCTCAAGACAAAAAGAAAGAACCTAAGATTGTTGAAAGATCAACTACAGAGAAGACCGAAACTTCTGATGTTGAAAAAATGATTGCTGATTTAGAAAAGAAATTTGAGGAGAAACTAAAAACCGAGAAAATGTCCGAAGTTGACAAATTTTTTGAGCTAGATGAAGAAGTCCCGTACAAGTTCAAGATGCCATCATTCGCAAAGTTAGATGGAACCAAAAATCCTCATCTCCATGTGAAGTAGTATATCACTGCCATGCAGTCTGCCCGAGCTACTAAGGCTCAAACTCTAAGGTACTTCATGCTCTCATTGGATCCTATTGTCCAAAATTAGTTCAATACCTTAGATGATGGAATATAAAAGAGTTGGGATCTGCTTTACAAAGCCTTCATTCAATAATATGGGTATAATGTCGAGATGGAGGTTACCTTAATGGAAGTGGAGTCCATAAGACAAAGGCCAAATGAGAATTTTATGGACTATGTGAAAAGGTAGAGAAATAAGGCTGCTTTGCTCAAGAAAATACCAGATGAATCTAATCAAATAAGGATGATCGTGAGAGGCATCCTGCCCAATCTCCATGAAAGGATGTCTCACACCCTTATAAGGGATTTCAAAGATCTTCTACAAGCTAGTCTGCAAATTGAAGAATGGGAAAGGGAGAAGAATCATTTTTCAATAAGAAGGAATGAGAATGGGAATTATCAGCCTAGCAATCAAAGCACACAAAAAGAAGTTGATGACAATACAACTAGTCAAGCAAATAGAAGATAGTTTTCAGATCTGGGGAAACCTTTGTCTTGGGTCTTCAACAAACTACAAAAGAAGGGACTATTACAGCCATTGGCCCCTCGACCTTTGCCGAATCCTTTACCACCAAAATTTAATACTATAGCCTTTTGTGAGTTTCATCAAACACAAGGACATGAGACAGACAAATGCTTGCGATTAAAACATGAGATCCAAAATTTAATTGACAGTGGTAAGTTGCCTGAGCCTGATAAGACCAGCACAAAGGACAATCCTTTACCTAAGTTTGGAAGAGTACCTCCACCGGCAACCTTCATGGTGGGAAAAGGATTGGAAGAAGATTTTGTTTTATCATCCTGTCAAGATGGGGATATTAAAGATGTGAAAGGAAAAGAAGCTTAGCTTATCAAACTTTCCTTAGCTTGATTGTTGCTTTTCAAATTTTGCTTTAATATTTAATTAGAACAATCATGTTTTTCAAATTTAAACTTATTTGAATAAATTACTTTCATTAAAAATCTTGTTGGTCTTTGTTCATTTTGGTGCTCAACCAATGAGGAATCTAGCTTGATAATTTATGAATTAATGTATTTATGCATCACGACTCGAATGACTTTACTAGGTGAGGGAATTGCTCTATAGCATTGAGTTGTGTATGCTTACTTAGAGAGGGCTCCTACATAATTGCCTTTGTCTAGGTCCTAGTCAGTCTTAGAACATGCTTTGATAAACTTTCAAGGCGAAATTGAACTCTGCATATTTAAGAAAGAAATGATGTAGGCATTGTTTGGTTAGCCAACAACTAGTATCCACCTTATTAAATATCAATCCCTAGTTGTCCCTTTGAGCCTTCATAAAATTTTAGCTTTCTTTTCATTGGCTTACAAACCCCAATAACCTACCATGAGATGTTGTGATACTTTTGACAAGTCTTATGATCACTAAGATGAAGAGGCAAGAAGATCAAAGAAAGCAATGATTAGTCAAGATCATGAGGATAGTTGAAGTTCTCAAGACCATGAAGATAGTTGAAGTTCTTAAGACCATAAGGGTAGTTGATGTTTTCAAGACCATAAGGGCAGTTAAAGTTTTCAAGACCATAAGGGTAGTTGAAGTTCACTTAATATCTCCAATATATCAAGACAACATCAGAGTAACAAATGATTTATCCCTTTTAAAAAAGATTTATACCACTTCACTTATCCATTATAAGAAGCCCAAGTTGGTACAAACAAGACAACTGTTTTAGAGCTAGAACCAGGCCAAAAAAAAAAGAAAAAAGAAAATAGGAAAAAAAGAAAGAAAAGAGAAAGAAAAAAAAAAGAGACAACAAAAAGAAGAGAAAAAGAAAAAGAAGAAAGAAGAAAACAAAAGAAGAAAACAAAAAGGAAAAAAAGAAAAATAAAACCCAAAAATGCGGTTCAGAAAGCCAACTGAGTTCTCTTTTACCTAAAGCAGCAAAAGGCTTCCATAAGGACATTGTGACTTGAATTGGTCCAACCCAACCAAAGATTCAATCAAAATTGGAGAAAAAAGGAAAAAAGACCATTCAATTCTTGAAAGTTCTGTACTTGACAGTCCTACAAGGAAGATGGACAAAATGATCAAAGAAAGGGAAGAGTAAGAAAAATAAAAAGAAAGAAAAGGGAGAAGAAGAAAAGAAGCGAATTTGGGTACCAAACTTTTTGCAAGGGCAAAAACTGTCCTAATCAAGATCTAGATTAATGACAAGAAGATAGAAAGAATTTGGAATCTAGCAAGATTACTCCCAGCTGCCTAAAGTTCAAACAAGAAATTTGTAGTGTGAGGGTTTGCCACTGTGTCACAATAGCTCAAACTTACAAATGGCCTTCATGTAAACCCATGTCCCTTATAGATCCCATTTCAAGCCTATCAAAGACCTGTTGACCTCTCTTGGTAGATAGAGTCTATTAGTGGAGATAGTTTGGATAAGCATGCATATGAGATAGACCATATTCAAACTTAATGAGACCTTTGGCCAAGTAATGTGTATGTGCCTATATGAAGTGCAACAATTCTTGCTTAAATAGAAATAATTCCCGAGTTTAGTATGATAACTAGGGTTGTCATGTTATAGATATGTTAATTTGAAAAAATTAAGTCTTGAGGTACATTGACATTAATTTGGCAAAACCAACATTTGATTTCAAAATCAAAATTCAAAAAAAAAAATTTTGTCATACAAAGCCTTCAAGTTAAGGGAAGTATGTTGAACTGTCGAATCTCGAAGAACACATTGGGCACAGGAAATGATTATAGGCAAGGTCATGAAGAAGCTACCAACTGAGATGCTGAATCATAATTTGAAATGGATGTATCTCTGCTGTTTGGGGCCTCCACCACTCATGTTTTCAACATCTTGAAGATAAAAGCCACAAATGGAAAGCTTTTGATCATTCCAATGCAAGACTTGAACAAGACTCAAAAAGGAACCAATGAGAACACTTCTGTTGATCACCTCGGTCTGTGAGTCGATGGAACGACTGTAAGTATTATTCAAGCATATCATGCATATATGAGCATATCACATCGCACTTTCTTGTCTTGTATTGTCTATTCCTTTTCAAAGTGAACAGCAAATACCTTGCGAACTAAAGAATCAAAAGAAGATATTGAATCAAGGGGGCATGGAAAGCCTATTTGCTTGGGGAAGCTCTAGTCGTTTTACAAAAGAAGAAATATGTGCTTGTGTTAAGAACTAAACGGCAAAAACATCAATCAGAGCCCGCATAGAAAAATCATGGGTTTGAGCCTACACAGGGGGCAATGCTTCTCCTTTTCAATTTTTGAGTTTATGCATAAACAAAATATTTTGAATACCTTGCCACGCAGGGGGCAAGGAGAAGATATGAAGGTTAGCTAAAAAGGTTGAATTTTTTTGTTCATGTTTAATTAATGAACAAGAAAAAGAATTCTCAAAAGAATAAAAAATCATCATCAATCAAAAGAAAAAATTAGAATGAAAATGCAAAAGACAAAAGGTCAGTCCAGCTAAAAGAGCTGAAGCCAGGGTAAAGACCCGATTTCCAATGGATAAAGATCCATGTTTCAAGGGTAAAGACCCGATCTTTAATGGATAAAGATCCATATTTCAAGGATAAAGGCTCGATTTCTAATGGATAAAGATCCATGTTTCAGTAAAAACCCGATTTTCAATGGATAAAGATCCATGTTTCAAGGGTAAAGGCCCAATTTACAATGGATAAAGATCCATATTTCAAAGGTAAAGGCCCGATTTCCAATGGATAGAGATCCATGTTTCAAGGGTAAAGACCCGATTTTTCAATGGATAAAGATCCATGTTTCAAGGGTAAAGACCCGATTTTCAATGGATAAAGATCCATATTTCAAGGGTAATGACCCGATTTCCAATGGATAAAGATCCATATTTCAAAGGGTAAAGACCCGATTTCAAATGGATAAAGATCCATATTTCAAGGGTAAAGACCCGAACCCCAATGGATAAAGATCTATGTTTCAAGGATAAAGACCCAATTTTCAATAGATAAAGATCCATGTTCCTAGGTTAAAGACCCAATTTCCAATAGATAAAGATCTATGTTTGGTGGGTAAAGACCTACAATTTATAAAAATGGAACAACCAGTTATGCCAGAATTCTCAACTGATAAAAGGTCAGTCAAATCAAATTCAATCTCGGGTCAAGTAGCCAAAATAAATTCAAGTAACCATCTCATAAAAAATTAAGTCTTATTTTTTTTCACTCTCTAAAGTCTCAGATCGTTCAAGCAGGGGGCAAACTGTAGACTCTTAATTTTTGACCCAGTCTAGTCCAATATATTTTAATTGGTCCAAAATAATTTTTGTGTTGTCCAATATATTTTAAGTAGTCTAAAACAATTTTTGTGTTATCTTAATTAAATAATATTTGGTTTAGTATTTAGATTTTATAATTAATAAAATAATAATAATAATAAACAAATAAATAAAAATAAAAATCAACAACGAAAAATCGATGATGAAAAATTTCGTCCATTTCGCCCGCCCCAGCTCGCAGGCTCCTGCGGCAACTTTTTTGCCAGCAAAATTTTTTCGCAGCAGTTTTTTTTCGCCAGCGAAATTTTTCTGACACAAATTTTTTCGAAACCAAATTCAATTCGGTTTTGGTTTCCTTTTCTTAATTAATGTTAGATTCCGTGTGCAACTAAGATTAATCTTAAAAATCTTCTATAAATAAGAATTAAAAACAAGATATAAGAGGAGGAAAATTTTAGAGGACTTTTGGAGAAAAACTTTGAGGGATCGGACTCGAATTCTTTTTAAACTCAGAACTTTGGGAGACTTTGGATTAGGTGGTCGAAACTCAGCAAACTGAAGCAATAAGCAAGCAAATCTATAATTCATCAAAGGCAGCAAAGCTTGTCTTTGTTCTTGTTCATCCAAGAAACAATTTTTGGTGGAACCAACAAACGAAGGTATGAATTTCTTTATTTATTTTTCTTTACAGTAGCTTCATCACTCAAGATTAAAAATTTTTGTTTCTTCAAAATCTTAAAACCCTAATCTACTTTCTAACTTTTCAAAACCTTAAATCGTTTCAAAATTTACCAAAACCCTAATCTGCTTTCCAATTTTTCAAAACCCTAAATTGAATCTGTTTCTTTCCAAAAATCCTAAAAAAATATCTTTTCTGTTTCTACAAACCTTAAATCATTTTTTTTATTTTCATAAAGCTACATAAAACTATATATTGTTTTTCCAAATTTTAATTCAACTTTAAAACCAAGGTAGTAACCTCAAACCAATTATTCTAAACCCTAGTTTTCTTAAACCCTAATTCACTTAAAACCTTAAACCCTAATTTTTCTATATCCTAATCTTTAAAATCTTAAAACCTTATAAATTTAAATATTAAAATTCAATATGGTAAATACAAAATAATGATCCAGTAACTGTAAATCATAAACCTAATGTTTTAACGTATTCAAACTCTAATTTCATGATTTTACCACTCCAACACTAATTTGGTTAATCAAAGAACTTTATCAACCTCTTAAATTATAAAACTTCAATCCATTTCAATTCCTTTAAAACTCACAGTAGCTTAAACCCATAAATTCCAAAACCCTAAATACATTAAATAAAGAATCTTAAATAAAAACAGTAGCCCTAATTTGAATCTTTATTTGCTTTATTTAATTTTAGATTTGATTGTGTAGTTCATTATATGCTTTAATTTATTTTCAATGCTTTGTTGATTTATTTAAGTTCAATGCTTGATTTATTTAGTTTATCATGGATGGATGTTTACATTCTATTGATGTTTGATATCTTTGATGAATGATTTATTTATGATGAATGGTTATTTACTTTTATAGATTTATTTAGATTTCCAAATGTTGGCATGTTTCCACTTGGTGGGTACCTCATTAGTTAAATATCATGTAATTTAAATTGCTTTTGTATTTTAGAACCAATGTAAAGGACATGTTTCTACCTTTCAGTGGGTGTCCTATTTAGGCATGGATTATGTAAGGGCATGTTTCCATCTTCGAATGGGTGTCCATTTGTTTTGCTTGGACATTATTTTGATTTTCAATATATCAATGCTTTATTTTAATTATTATGTATAATATGGATAATATTGTTATATTTAAGAATTTTATAATATTAAGACCTGTAATGGAGGCTGGTTCCAATGAACCGGGCGTTGTGGGGTTGCTCGGCCATTTCTCAGCTTCCCCACACGTACCCAACTTTCCGAACCCATTAGGGGGTTGGGGATTCCTTAGGAATTGAGTCATCCACCCCTTTCTTTTTCCCGGCCCATCCGGCTGGCTACTCCATTTTCTTCGGACTTAGGTTCGTGTTCTCTAAGCCCCCGAGCCTAAACAGTGCCGAAGTCGCAAGAATCATTCCACCGGGAGTGGGGGCAAAAATCCCCGCTCACAGTTAACTTGGCAATCTTGATCAATTGCTGAGGATCGACTGTAAAAGCTATAATTAGGCAGTGGATTGATGGAAATTGGACACATCTGAAGTTTAAAACCTTAGTTATAGTTTTGAGCATGTTATAATTCCTTAGGTTCTTGAGTCGGATTTAGTATGACCCTTAAGTTTCTAACCCTTAAGCAGTAAAAATATATATATATATAAATAAATAAATAATTCTAATTAAAGGAGCTTTGAAAATTTGTCCCTGTTCCGCTGAATTTTACTCTTGAATTAAAACAAATGAGTTGGAATCATGAATAGTGCTAGTAGCCATTTGAACGATGATTCTTGCTGAATAACCGGGGGTCGGCATCACAAATGTTTACCTTTGCGTCAAAAGGTTAGTATCAGTTCAAACAAGTTGGGCTCCTTAAAATGTATATATATATGTGTATATACAGTTAAAAAATAAAATAAAATAAAAAAGGGTTAAAGAACTTAAGAGAAAATTTTCATTTTTCATACTTGGTTCATGGCTTTTAGATTTTCTGGAATTTTATGCTCAATCTTTTAACTCTGGATTTTTAGGTTTTAGGTCTGTGAAATTTTTGTTTTGAAACTTCTTGATTCAGCTGTTATGATTGTGAATTAGTTTTTGGTTGAGAATGTCGGGTTTTCTGATTCGAGTATTGTCAAACTTTTCTTTTCTTTTTGAATATAGAGGGGTCCATCATTTCTGCTTATTATAGTGATTTAGTTTGCTTGAGGACAAGCAAAAACTCAAGTGTGGAGGAATTTGATAAGTGCACAATTGATGATATTTTGCCCCTATTTCTTAATATGATTATTATCCAATTGAGTTTAATTTGTTTGTTCAAGTTCTTTTTAGGGTTAATTTCAGGAATTCTCTATATTTTGAGTCTTATGGTCATTTCAGAGGAATTATGGATGAAAGTAGAAGAAAAGAGCAAAATTCTTCAAGTGACACACCCAGTCAATGGACGTGCCCTTGATACTGCATACAGAAGCATTGACATTCCCAGTGACATGGGCATGTCACCGAGCGTGCCTATTGCAATGATTCACAGTAGTTGTGACACGCCCAGTGACATGGGCATGTCACTGGACATGCCTTATATTCAAAATTCCAGTGGCAATGACATGCCCAGTGACATGGGCGTGTCAGGCGAAAATATCTGCACTATAAAAGCTGAGCTGAAACACGAATTAGGGATCTGATTTTCATATTTTATGACCTAGAGCCGACTTCTAAAGGAAAGAGGAGAGTTTTGGAGCTGAGATTGAAGGTGAAGACATATTCTAAACAAGATCTAAACCAAGATTCAAGGATTCAAGTGAAGAAATACGAATTATTCGCAATGGATTGTTTGGATTCTTTTTCTTATTTCGCTTTTTGTGGTTTTATGGTTTTGAACATGAACTAACTCATTCTCTATCTAGATATTGATGAATAGATTTATTGTATGGATTGAATAATTTTATTTAATTAAATCATCTGATTAGGTTGTTTTATTCTTATGATGCTTAATAATTTATTTCTAATTGATAATAGCATGCTTATTGATTAGATGCAATTTTCATATTATTGACTTGAGAAAGCTTGATTTGAATTGAATACTCATAAGGATTGAGCATTGATTGGAGTACTAGAGATAGACTTACAAGATCCTTTGGTTTATAATTTCTTATTCTTAATGCAAGATCTACTTAATTATATTTCAGAAGAGATTCTAGAATTCTACTTAGGGATTAGGGATTAATTCACTTGAGAAAGGTTTTAGTATAATTTAGAGGAATGCCAATTCAACTCTATTATTTGGTTTAATTGAATTGATTTTCATAAATATAATTGTGGCTAGGGGGATTCAATATCTGGATAGTATTCTCATCATCAATCAATTCATTCAACACTCAATCTCTCTCTATTTTTAGTCATTAAGTTAATTACCTTTAATTACAAAACTTCACAAAACTATTGATTTGCTAAACAACAGTTAAAATTTGAACTAGTATTTGGCCTTGTCCCCAGTGGAACGATAACTCACTCACTACTTTATTACTTGAGCGACCCGTGCACTTGAGGTATTGCAAAGGTTCTTGCCATCACTGGCCATGTTCGAGTCTATGTAAGAACATGTTTTGAGAGAAAGCTTAACAAAGTCTTGCACACGGCTAATAGTACTTTTGGAATTTTTGACAAATTTTATGCTTTGGGTGGGTTGGTGCTGTCTTGGCCATGTCTTTTGGGTGTGCCTTCCACTGTAATTCTTTCTTTCCTTTTTCCCTAAAATTCAATTCAACAAAATAGTATATCACAATATCTATTCTAATTAAATTTTTTAAAGCTTAAAAAATGATAATGAAAAATTAAGAAATCAAAATCCATTAAAACAATTCAAAAACAAGGAATGCAAACCAATGGGTTGCCTCCTATCAAGTGCTTCTTTAAAGTCATAGTAGCTGGATGTTGTTGCATCATTCATCCATGAATACCATGCTTTCTATGGTTTTTGTAACTTGGAGCTCTTCCAAATAGGCTTTCACCCTTTGTCCATTCACTCTAAAAGTCTCGTTGGTTTTCAAATTCAACAACTTAACAACTCCATATGGAAATGTTTGAACAACTTAAAATTGTCCACTCCAAAGTGACTTCAACTTTCCAGGGAACAACTGCATCCTTGAATTGAATAAAAGGACTTTCATTCCTAGTTCAAAGGTTCTTCCGTGGAACATTTTATCATGCATATCCTTCATTTTCTCCTTATAGGTCCTTGAGCTCTCATAGGCTTCATTTCTAAGCTCATCAAGCTTAGAATTTTGCAACATCCTCTACTCTTTCACCCCTATCCAAGTCCATGTTTGTAGCTTTGATCGCCCAATAAACCTCATGCTCCAGCTCCACTGGTAAGTGGCAAGCCTTACCAAGGACCAATCTATACGGGCTCATTCCTAAGGGTTCTTTAAAAATTGTTTGATATGCTCATTATACTCACTGTTTTCTCCAAGATTCCTTTAATTTGCTTATTAGAGATCTCAACTTGTCCAGATGTTTGGGGATGATATGGGGTTGACACCTTATGTCCAATGCCCATCTTGGACATTAACCTTTCAAACCATTTATTCCAAAAGTAGCTTCCTCCACCACTCATAATTACTTTAGGGGTCCCAAACCTGCTCAACATATTTTCCTTCAAGAATTTCAAAACAACGTTAGCATCTTTGGTCCTTGTGGGGATAACTTCTACCCATTTGGACATGTAATCTACATAAAAAAGTATATTCCCCATACATCAAAATTTTTTACCATAAAAAATATAGAAAGAACCATGCCTTTGCTGTGTGTTCCATGCCTTACCTTGGATACGGCTAAGATGGATGGGCATGTCCCTTACTACCAAATTAAAATTTTTTCATTTCTTGATTGTAACATGGCCAAGACCAAGTTGCCTTCGTCGTATGATGGGGCACAGTTAGAGACATGGCTAAGACCGATGCCTGTGTTTCTCTCTGCCTAATTTCTTGCTTCTTTGGAGTAGGACATGACCAAGACAACATTGCTTTGACTGTGTCATACGACACGGCCAAGACCGTTCCCTGTGTCTAGCTCTACCTTTAGTCACCTCTTTTCTCTTAAGTGATACGGTCAAGTTGGTGCATGTGTCTAGTTTTGCCCTTTTTTTATTTCTTAGTTTTTTGAGAGGCATGGCTAATATTGAGTTTGGCTTGGCCGTGTTATGCATTTCTTCTACAAACTTTTCATCTGATGGCATTATTTATCTCTTCTCTTCATAAGTTCCCTTTCTTTAGCCTATAATTCAAGATCATTTGAACAACATGAACGAATCATTTAGAAAAAAACTAAAAATCAATTAGAAGTACCCTAGAAAGCACATATATAGATGATTATAACATAATGCTCCGACTCCAGCATCATAGAGATTTACCCCACCCACTTGTCCTGCATGTGATTGGGCACATGGGAGTGTTTGTTGTAGGATTGGTGTATCAACAGTTTGTTTTAGATGTAGGTCACCAAATCACTTCATTAGAGATTGTTTGAAGCCGCTAAAGACTAGTCAGGCTGAGATTGTTATGTCTAGACTAGGTGGCAGAGAGGGTTAATCCAATAGAGGTTATGGTTGAGGTGATATAGCTGGGTCCGATCAAAGGGGAGGATCCACAACAGGGAATAGACAGGAGTAGGCTGGGTCATCGTAGAGGGTATATGTGATGCAGTGGCAACCGAGTGCCTCAGATGTGATAGCTGGTACATTTTCTGTACTTAGCATTGTAGTTCATGCATTGAGAGACCCTGGTTCAACTCATTCGTACATTAGTGCATCCATCTTGCTTGTGAGTAATGTGCATTCAGAGTCCTTAGGGTTTGATATGTTAGTTACCAACACTTTATGGCATGGTATGGTAGTTAGTAGAGTATACTGAGATAGCCTAGTGGTGGTTCATGATGACAAGTTTCTTGGTAATTTGATTGAGATGCCCTTTAGGGATTATGACATTATTCTGGGTATAGATTGGCTATCTAGACATTGGGCAGTGGTAGATTATTAGTGGAAATATGTTACCTTGAGGACACATTATGGGAAAGATGTAGTGATATCAAGTGAGCAGAGACAGCTCTCATCCATGTTTATTTTAGCTAGGAGGATGATCCAAAAGGGGTGTAAGGCTTACTTGGCTCATGAAGTGGATACTAGAGCTGAGGGGTCTAAGCTTGATAGTATTCCTATAGTGGCAGAGTTCCCTAATGTCTTTCTCGAGGAGTTGCCAGGGTTACCTCTTGAGAGAGAGGTGGAGTTTGGTATCAATTTGATATCAGATGTCACTCTTACTCTATTACCCCTTATCAGATGACACCTACAGAATTGAATGAGTTAAAGGTGCAGTTGTAGGAGTTTTTAGATTAAGGGTTTATCTGCCCTAGGATTTCATAGTGGGGAGCATCGATGTTGTTTGTTGAGAAGAAAGATAGAACCTTGAGATTGTGCATTGATTATTGGTAGTTGAATAAGGTGATCATCAAGAATAAGTACCCATTACCTCTTATTGATGATCTTTTTGATAATTAAAGGGGGCAGTAGTATTTTTCAAGATTGATTAGAGATCCGGGTGTAATCAGTTAAGGGTTAGAGATGCATATGTGACTAACACTACTTTTCGCATGAGATATGGCCATTATGAGTTCTTGGTGATGCCTTTTGAGCTGACGAATGCACCATCAACATTCATACATTTGATGAATTGGGTATTCAGGCCATATATGGATCAGTTTGTGGTGGTATTTATAGATGAAATTTTGGTTTACTCTCACTGTAGGGAAGAGCATGATAGGCATCTGCGGATTGTATTACAAATATTGAGGGAGAAACAACTATATGCCATATTGTCTAAATGTGAGTTCTGGTTGGAACATATGACCTTCCTCCGACATGTTATTTTAGTAGAGGGCATTAAAGTCCAAGCAAAGTTAAAGCAATCTTGAATTAGAGTTCACTAAAGAATGTGATAAAAGTTAGGAGTTTTCTAGGGTTGGTATATTACTACTATCGGTTTGTGAAGGGTTTTTCTATGATGGCTATACTACTCACTAGATTACTCTAGAAGAATGTGAAATTTGTATGGATAGAGCGATGCTAATCCAGTTTTGAGTAGTTGAAGGATATGTTGACTCATGCTCATGTTCTTACTCTATTTGTGGAAGATAAACCATATGTGATTTATAGTGATACTTCATATAATGGTTTGGGATGTGTGCTGATGCTAGAGGGTAGAGTTATTGCATATGCATCCAGATAGTTAAAGCCTCATGAGTTAAATTATCTTACTCATGATTTAGCAGCATCACTTATATGGAGAGAAATTTTTCATCTACATTGATCACAAGAGTTTAAAGTATCTGGGTGTTCAGAAAGAGATGAATCTTTGGCAGAGATGGTGGTTGGAACTAATAAAGGATTATGATTATCTTATTGACTACCACCCAGACAAGGCAAATGTGGTTACGGATGTCTTGAGTCGAAAGCCTATGGTAGGGTTGACTACTTATTTTCTCATATTGCTTATTGAATTGAGAGCTCTAGATGTTAGAATTGAGGTTTGTTATGATGGTGCCCTTATGGCTCAGTTGCAGGTGAGACCGATATTGTTAGATCAGATTAAAGAGGCACTGATAATAGATTTAAGACTTTAGAAGTTTGTAAAGGATTGTAAAAAGGGGGAGAGTAGAGATTTTCATGTGATAGATGATGGCAGCTTATGGTACAGAGATAGGTTGTGTTCCTAATGAGGTTGAATTGAAAAAGAGTATTTTAGAGGAAGCACATTAGTCCTCGTATGCTATAGACTCTAGAAGCACTAAGATGTATTAGAATTTGAGACAACATTATTTGTGGTTAGGTATGAAGAGGGACATAGCAGAATTTGTGACTAGATATCTCACATGTCAGAGGGTAAAGGCTAAACACCAGGTTCCTTCAGGGTTGTTACAGCCATTATCAGTTCCTAAGTGGAAGTGAGAGTGTGTAACTATATAGATTATGTGGCTGGACTGCCTTTGTCCTAGAGGAATCATGATGCAATATGGGTGATAGTGGATAAAATGATGAAGTCAGTTCACTTTCTTTCAGTTAGGATGGATTATTCTCTTGATAGGTTGGTTGAGTTATATGTGAACAAGATTGTTAAATTGCATAGAGTCCCATTTTCACTAGTGTCAAACTAAGATCTTAGATTGACATCTAGATTTTGGAAGAGGTTGCAAGATGCATTGAATACAAGGTTATATTTCAACACTTCTTTTCATTCGCAGATAGATGGGCAGTCTGAGAGAGTAATATAGGTTGGTCCCAATTTGATTAAAGAAATAGAAGCGAAGGTTAAGGTAATTCATGATCATTTTAAAGCATCTTTATACCGATAGAAATGCTACTTAAATTTAAAGATGAAGGATACAGATGTTAAAGTAGGTGACAAAGTGTTTCGAAAGGTGTCTCCTTAGAAGAGAATTTTAAGATTCGGTCGGAAGAGAAAATTGAGTCCTCTTTTCATCAGGCCATATGAGATTTTGGAGAGAGTTGGACCAGTGGCTTATAGACTGGCTTTGCCACATAAGTTGGATAAGATTCATATTGTATTCCATTTCTTCATAATTTAGAGATATAGGTCGGATCCATCTCATATGTTGTCTATTGAATCTATTGAAGTGAATCCAGGTATGACATATGAAGAAGAATTAGTGGCGATCTTGGTACGAGAGGTAAAGGAGTTAAGGAATAAGAGGGTACCTTTAGTGGAAGTTCTATGGAGGAACCATTCCATAGAGGAGGCAACATGGGAGAGTGAGCAAGCTATGCAGAGTCAGTGCCTTCAACTCTTCCTTAGTTGATATCAGGTAATTTCGAGAACAAAATTACTTAAGGGGGAGAGAGTTGTAACATCCTTAAATTCACTAAGATTGAATTAAATAAAATTACGCTAAACTAAATTAAATGAATAGTGTAGAAGGTTAATTAAGATGTAAATGAAAAAAATATAAAATGGTATATGTGAAGTATGTGTAGAATATATATATAATATATAAAATTAAAAGTGAATAGTAAAATCAAAGGGTAAAAAGTAAAATTAATAATAAAAATAATAATAATGAAATTAATAAATTAATTCAAAAATAAATTATTATTGAGTGGAAGTTGAAAAATTGAATTTTAAAAATAATTAATTAATTAAAATAATTAAATAATATATATGGTTAAAAATAAGATAGAAAAGAAAAAAATCAAAATAAACTTATCTTCTTCTCTCTCCAGTCGATTTTCTCCATAGCCAAAAGGGTGATTTTGATTCATCCAAACACAAATATTTAGAAGGACTTTCAAGAATTAAAAGAAGCTTTGGTGGCTTAACAACTAATTGGTAAGCTTTCTTTCAAAATTTATGAAGTTCTTTGCAATTTATGAATATGTAAGATATGAGATTTTGATGGTGTATGTTATACAAATAAATGAAATAAGACACTCTCCAGTTGGTAGAAACATGTCCTTTAAAATAGCCCTAAAATCCTTAAAATTAAGATAAATAATTAAAATAAACAAGACATCTACAAAGTGGAAACATGCCTTTTACAAGTACTCGAAATCCCAAATGATGAATATTAATCATCCATGATAAACAATCAATCTACACATACAATTAAACATTGGTAATATGTGAGCGGGAATTTTTGCCCCCACTCCCGGTGAAATGGTTCTTACGACTTCAACATTGTTTAGGCTCGGGGCCTTAGAGAACATGGGCCTAAGCCCGGAGAAATAGAGTCGCCACTCGAACGGGCTGGAAAAAAGAAAGGGTTAGATGACTCGATTCCTAAGGAATCCCCAACCCCTTAATGGATTCAGAAAGTTGGGTACATGTGGGGAAGGTGAGAAATGGCCCAGCACCCCCCACAACGCCCGGTTCATTAGAACAGGCCTCCTTTGCATGTCTTAATATTATAAAATTCTTAAATATAATAAAATTAAATAATAAAACTATGTAATCAAATATAATATTATAAAATTCTTAAATATAATAAAACTATGTAATCAAATCTAAAATTAAATAAGGCAAATAAAGATACAAATTTAGGTTTATGTGTTAATTTAGGGTTCTTTAATTAACATTTAGGGTTTTGAGATTTTGAAATTATTATATTTATTATTATTTAGGCTACCGTGAGGGTTTTTGAAAAAATGGAATTGATTAGGGTTTTCCAATTTTAAGAAAGTAATAAGGTTTTTGGTTAATCAAATTAGGGTTTAGGGCTAACATCAAGAAATTAGGGTTTTGGAACCTTAAGATATTAGGGTTAGGACTCACGGTTAAGATATTAGGGTTTAATGGTTTCTAAGAAAACTAACACTATCATATTTATTTTTGAGAGAAGAGGCTACTGTGAAGATTTTGGAAAATTGATTTAATTAGGGTTTGGGACTAACATCATGAAATAGGGTTTGTAGGGTTTTTAAATATGAAATATGGCTTACCGCTATTAAGGTTTACTGTATTGATGAGGGTTTGAGAAAATAGATGATTGTTTTGAGTTATTTAAAAATATGTGATTGGGATTTCGATAATCAAGCTACTGCATGAAATCATATTTTGATAAATAAACTACTATGATCGCTGTATATTTGTATATAAATTAAAAGCCAAAAGAATGAACTTTAAATGAAGAAAGTTTGATAGATGAAACTATAATAAGTTATCTCAATATAAATTTAAATGAATAAAGTTAGAAAGACACACCTTCGTTTGTTGGCTCCACGAAAATAGTTTGAACAAAATTCTGGATGAGCATTGATAAAGACAATGATTACATTGCCTTTGTATTTATTGGTTGAATTGAGAACAAGACAGTGAGCTAAGCCACTACCTTGTTGATTGCTTTTCTGCTTGATATTTCATATTTGTTGCCTTTTGTTCTGTGTTGCTGTTTTAGATGTCTTTTTGCTTGCTAGGGTTTGTTCTCTCCGTCCCCCTTCTGTCTCAAGGGTTTTCTCCTTTTTTTTTCTCCTTGTGTTTTAATGTGGTATTTATAAAAAAAAATAAATACCTAATCCTATTTTAATAAGGAAATACAAACTATTTAGGAAAAATTATAAAACCGTGTAAAACAAGGTTTGGTCAAAAAATCGGCACCGTGTGTGGGCTTCTGGGCCTGCGGGTTGCACTAGCAAAAATTGATGCCGGCTACTGGCTAGGGCCAAGCAAGCTGGGCAAGCCCAGCTGTGTCAAATTGGGCAGTGCCCAATTCACTGCAGATACTTTATGCGGTGAAATGCCCTACCGCGCGTCGCTCGCCGATCCGTCCGATTTTTATTTTTTTCTTTTATTTTTATTTTTTTATTTTTTTATATTTTTTATTTTTATTAAAAATAACTATTAAATATTATAAGTAATTAAAATATTATTAAAAGAATTAAAATACTAAAAAAATTATTTTGGAGTATCGAATTGGACTGAGTAAAAAATTAAGGGTTACAGTTTGCCCCCTGCTTGAACGATCTGAGACTTTTCAATAGAAGAGAGTGAAAAGCAACATGACTTTGAGCATATTTTGGATGAGGATGGATACTTGGATTTAATTTGGGTACTTGTAGCAGAGACTGAGTACTTGGACCTGAGATTGAATTTGATTTGACTAACCTTTTATTAGTTGAGAATTCTAGCTTAACTGGTTGTTCCAATTTTTTATGGATTGTGGGTCTTTACCCATAAAAATGGATCTTTATCTATTAGAAATTGGGTCTTTACCCTTAAAACATAGACCTTTATCCATTAGGTATCGAGTCTTTACCCTTGAAACATGGATCTTTATCCATTAGAGATCGGGTCTTAACCCTTGAAACATGGATCTTTATTCATTAGAGATCGGGTCTTTACCCTTAGAACATAGATCTTTATCCATTGGAGATCGGGTCTTTACCCTTGAAACATGGATCTTTATCCATTGGAGATCGGGTCTTTACCCTTGAAACATGGATCTTTATCCATTAGAGATCGGGACTTTACCCTTAAAACATGGATTTTTATCCATTGGAGATCAGGTCTTTACCCTTGAAACATGGATTTTTATCCATTGGAGATCGGGTCTTTATCCTTAAAACATGGATCTTTATCCATTGGAGATCGGGTCTTTACCCTTGAAACTTGGATCTTTATTTATTTGAGATCGGGTCTTTACCCTTTAAACATGGATCTTTATCCATTGAACATCGAGTCTTTACCCTTCAAACATGGATCTTTATCCAATAAAGATCGAATCTTTACCCTTAAAACATGGATCTTTATCCATTAGAGGTTGGGTCTTTACCCTTGAAACATGGATCTTTATCCATTGGAGATTGAGTCTTTACCCTTAAAACATGGATCTTTATCCATAGGAGATCAGGTTTTTACCCTTGAAATATGGATCTTTATCCATTGGAGATTGGGTCTTTACCCTTAAAACATGGATCTTTATCTATTGGAGGTCGGGTCTTTACCCTTGAAACATGGATCTGTATCCATTAGAGATCGGGTCTTTACCCTTAAAACATAGATCTTTATCCATTGGAGGTCGGATCTTTACCCTTGAAATATGGATCTTTATCCATTGGAGATCGGGTCTTTACCCTTAAAACATGGATCTTTATCCATAGGAGATTGGGTCTTTACCCTTGAAACATAGATCTTTATCCATTGGAGATCGGGTCTTTACCTTGGCTTCAGCTCTTTTAGCTAGACTGATCTTTTGTCTTTTTACATCTTCATTCTTTTGAGAGTTCTAATTTCTTCTTTTTCCATTCTCTTTGTTGTTCCTTTACACTTTTTGCAAAGCAAAAAATTTCAGCCATTTCTTTAGCTAGCCTTCATATCTTCTCCTTGCCCCCTGCATGGCAAGATATTTAAAGTGAGTTTGAAAATTCTTTGTACATGCATAAACTCAAACATTGAAAAGAAGAAACTTTGTCCCTGTGCAGGCTCAAACCCATGATTTTTCTATGCGGGCTCTAATTGATGTTTGTCTTGTCTAGCTCTTCACACAAACACGTATTTCTTCTTTTGTAAAATGACTGGAGCTTCCTCAAGCAATAGGCTTTCCATGCCCCCTTGATTCAATATCTTCTTTTGATTCTTTACTTCACCCGGTGTTTAATGTTCACTTTGACAAAGAATAGACAATATAAGACAAGAAAGTGTGATGTGATATGCTCATGTATGCATGATATGCATGAATAATACCTACAATGGTTCCATCGACTCACAGACTGAGGTTATTAGCTGAAATGTTCTCACTAATTTCTTTCAGATGCCCGTTCAGGTCTTGCAGTGGAATGACAGGATGCTTCACATTTATGGCTTTTATATTAAAGATGTTGAAAACATGAATAACGGAGACCCCAAGTGGCAAAAATACATCCATTTCAAATTATGATTCAGTATGTCAATTGGTAGCTTCATAACCTTTCCAGTAATCATTTCCTTTGCCCAATGTGTCCCTCGAGGTTCAATCGTTCAACATACTCCCCTTAACTTGAAGGCTTTGTATATATATATATATATTTTTTTTTGAATTTTCAATTTTGAATTTTGATTTTGAAATCAAATGTTGGCTTTGCCAAATTAATGTCAATTTACCTCAGGACTTGATTTTTCAAATTAACATATCTATAACATGACAACCCTAGTTATCGTACTAAACTTGAGAATCATTTCTATTTAAGCAAGAATTGCTGCACTTCCCATAGGCACATACACATTACTTGGCCAAAGGTCTCAATGAGTTTGATTATTATCTATCTCATATGCATGCTTATTCAAACTATCTCCACTAATAGACTCTACCTACCAAGAGATATCAACATGTCTTTGATAGGCTTGAAATGGGGTCTATAAGGGACACGGGTTAAATGAAGGCCATTTGTAAGTTGGAGCCGATGTGACACAATGGACAAACCTTCACACCATGATTTTTTATTAGAGCCATAGGCAGTTGGAAACATGAAAAGACAGAGCTTTGAACATTCTTCTTTCTTTTTGGCTTTAATTTGGATCTTGATTGGGACTATCTTTTCCCTTATAAAAAGGATGTTACCCACATTCCTTTTCTTTCTTCTTTTCCCCGCTCACAGTGGCGACTCTACTGGGGATAAGAGAAGTTGATTCCGTTGGTCTTTATATTATTTTATTCTTTCTTATAATGATATTATCCATTGCATCATCTTAGATTGCATCGTGTGCATGAGTTAGGACGCACGTGTTACCTGTGTTGTGTTATGTAAGGGATACCATACTTTCACTCAAGGTATGGAGATCGAGCATGGCATAACCACTCATAGCCTCGTACCATTTGGTATATACTTGCTATGGGAACCTAAGCCTTTTTAACCCAAAGACTAAAGCTCATGTAATTGGCCTAGTTACTTTCCTTAGGTTTTACACCAAATGCATGTTGTTTGACTATGGTTAGTTTATCTTAGTCTAAATCATGGCTTATTTGGTTTGTTCTTTTTCTAATATGACCTAAGTATATTGTAAGCTCAAAATAAAATTTTCTTTAAAATCCAAAAGACCAAAGCTATTTTTAAAATTTTTTCAAGATGGTCTTTGGACATAAAACTTTTCTAAAAACAAATCAAAAATTCTTTGGCCCATGGCCCACATACTAAGCCCAAAATCCATTTTTCTAAAATCTTTTACAATGGGCTTAGAAACAAAACTATTTTTACCCAACCTTTTCTTACAAAGAGCTTGCAAAAATATTTAGGTCAATTATGAAATACCAAAAATCAATTGTGGGCCTAGTTTACACTAAGAATAAATTAACCATGGGCTTGTTTTTGGCATGAATCATTAGTTACCTTTTGTTAGTGTATATGCCCTAGGCCATTGATTTGGACCTTAATGTTATTCATTTTGTTATTAATAAAGAAGTTTTTATTATCATTGTTATGTTTGCATGTTATATATAATAATGATTATATCCCTGGTTTATTATTGTTATGGAGATAATAATAAATATAACTAGTGTAATATTGATTTGATAATCATAAGATGATTATAGGTATGAAGATACAAATCAATATTATGGATACATGTTAGAGAACAGTGTATTGGATAGACCCACATAGATATCACTTCATGGTTTAATGTCATAAGTGTATCTCATAATAGTTTTCATTTAATCCTTTGACTTGAGATTGTCATAGTTTCCAACATAAGGAATATTATGTTTTGACATGATCAAACGTTATCTGTAACTAGATAATTATAAAGGTTATGCTTGAACATGGTATAAATTATGTAGAGGAAAATGAACAATCAAGATGGAATTTGTCCCTCTCTATGAGAGAGATATCTTCTGGGCCCCTCGATAAGTGTAACTGAGAAATGCATGGCCGTGCTCAAATAAGTTGATATAAGATCAATCTTATTTGTTTATCAGTTAACTTGGAGATCGAGTAATCATAAGTTTGGACAATATAAGTATGACATTTACTATGACTTATGTTCAAACTAGATATCGTGTGACAAAGGGATTAATGCATGTACTATTTCAGGTTTTCATTTATAATGATTCTCATGATTAATTGGGTAGTCATAATGTCTTGCTAGAGGCCAATTATGATTTGTGCATTTCAATAGAGATTGAAATACACTACCAGTTAATATGAGCCTATCGGGTCACACACATAGAACGTAGGCTGTACTTAAACAATAATAATTATATTTTTATTATTGTTGTTAGTATTATTATTATTAGATATTAATAATAATATTGTTATAATAATTATTATTAGATAATAATTATTAAAAACGTGGGTCCATATAGGATATGGACAGTTAGGGTTTTGACAAGGAAAGGTCTTTTAAAACGGTTTTAAAAAGACTAGAGGCCTGGATGATATTTATTATTATTTTCGTTTTGAAAGAAAATGGAAGAAGAGAAAAAAAACCTAAAACCCTAGTTTCGTTTTTGCAAAAAAGTTCAGCCACTGCCGTTGGTGAGCTAGCACTCAGAACGACGTACGTTTGTGTGGACTTCGTTAGAGGGTGTTCGTCTTCAGAAGGCAGCATCTGTTAATCATTTTGAAGCTACGCAAAAAGGTTAGTTTCGAATCTCTTTTATCGAACTGAATGGATCACATGGATCCTATGAGTAAATCGAAAGAAATTTTTGTTTTTCGCTGCGGCAAGGGTTGCAGATCCTGTTTCGATTTACTAACAGTGGTATCAGAGCCAGGTTGTTGATTCCATTTAATTTGAAATATGCCATGTTGATGTGTTGATGTGATCTATTGTTTTTCGAATGGCATGATTGGATTCGTTTTATCATTTGATGATGATTCGAATCTGTTATATGAGATATAACCTAAATCGTTGTTGATATATGATGTCAAAGATGACCAATTGTATAAGATACAATTCTGTGAAGTCGAACTAGGGTTGGTATACAATCTGTTATGGTTTCGAATTAGAGTTAATATGATTAATTCAATTCGTTTATTCATATTGAATGTATACATAGATTTCGATTTCGATTAATATGATTATTGAGTAAATCGTTTTCTAAGGCTTCTTGTAATAGTTCTCTGTTAATATGATTAATAGATTGCTATTATATTCTGTTTAATATGATTGACAGAATAAGGGTTTTGACAGAAAATAATTAATTGGATTAATGATACCGCCGTATGTTCGCGCCCTATAGTTCGTTACCGTGACATTAAGAATGTCAATATATTTGTTTCTATTTAACATGTTGGTGATGAATATGCTATGATTATTTGATGTCTTGGCATGGTGCATAGTATGGCTTTATGACCTATGTGTTTGTTTATTCGTATCTTTGGATTGTATATACGGCCTGCGTGTCGTTTATTTTTGTAACTTTATTATTACTAGTTTAGTAGTTAGTTTTATTATTAATGTAATAATGAAGACTCAAGCTTGGAGAAGAAGATGAAAATTCCATGGAGATGAAGTTGCCTTTCAAGATATGAAGAAATGTACTATTGCAAATGTTGTAATAGATAGGTTTTCTTTTCACCTAGGGTTGCCTATATGATCTTCATTTGGTCTCATGAAGATCATATCTAGTTTGGCCATACTATGTCACGTTTATTTTTATCGAATATGTATGAGATGCCATGTTTGATAGTTTATGTATGCATATGGGATATGATATATAAATGTTAATTTTAACATGTTTTCAAAATTAAATGGAATGAACCCTCACTATTAATCTAAGTTTTAATGCCATCCATATCTTAAACACTTATCAAGGCTAAGATCACCTAAATGTAGATTTTGCCAAAGCAAAGTACTTTAGGTTATCCTAGTAAGATATGATGAGTAATGGTGCTGCTCATGCGTTTAAAATTGGTTAGACTTAATTAGGCTATCAAAATGGTTTTGGGCCTAAGGCATTAGATGGGGTATAACATGCTATGACATATGATGTCATGATCCCATATTATCTAAGAGTTACATGTGATGTAATTGGTAAGGGGTTACCTACCATAATAACTTGATTTTAAGTGTCATGCCAAAGCTGACTTAATATTAAGTAAAAATTGGATCTTAGCCCACTAAAATGTCATTGTGATGATTGAGGGTTATATTTTAGTGGGATTTTAATTACTTATCACCTTTTATTAATTAAAATTTGCATATTTTGTAGATTGAAATGGCTACCAACAATAACTCCACTTTATCACTGCGATCCATCCTTGAGAAGGAAAAACTGAAAGAGAATGGGACTAATTTTGTTGATTGGTTTAGGAACCTGAGAATTGTTCTCAAACAAGAAAAGAAGTCATATGTGCTTGATGAAGCTGTCCCTGAGCCACCTCCTGCTAATGCTTCTAATGCTGATAAGAACAAGCATAAGAAGCATATGGATGATTCCAATGACATTGGATGTCTTATGCTTGCTACTATGTGTCCAGAACTTCAGAAGGATCTGGAACACTTGGAGGCTTATGAGATGAGTGTCCATCTCAAACAAGCTTTCCAACAGCAAGCTAGGCAGGATAGATTCGACACTGCTGTTGCATTATTTGACTGCAAGATGTCAGAGGGCGAATCGGTTAGCGCTCATGTTTTGAAAATGAAGGGCTACATAGATCACCTTGCCCGACTTGGATATCCCTTGAGTTTAGAACTCTCCACGGATTTGATCCTTCATTCTTTGCCCAGCAGTTTTTCACATTTTGTTATGAACTATAATATGAACAACATGGAAAAGTCCATTCCTGAGCTACATGGTATGCTCAAAACTGCTGAAGGGAATATCAAAAAGCCCACTAAGGCTACCCATGTATTGAATGTCAATAAGGGTAAGCCTATGAAGAAGAAAGGCAAGGCAAAGGGTAAAGCAACAGTTGCTACAAAGCCTAAGGGACAGCCCAAGCCAAAAGAACCCAAGGCACCTGTTCCTAAGGAAGGAACTTGTTTCCATTGCAAGGAGCCTGGGCATTGGAAAAGAAATTGCCCACTTTATTTGGCTGAATTGAAGAAATCGAAGGGTAGTGCGACTACATCTTCAGGTATATATGTTATAGAAATTAACTTATCTGCTTCTACTTCATGGGTATTGGATACTGCATGTGGTTCTCACATTTGTACAAATGTGCAGGGACTCAAAAGGAGTAGATCACTGAAAAGGGGCGAAGTTGACCTACGAGTTGGGAATAAAGCAAGAGTTGCTGCACTAGCTGTAGGATCTTATGAACTTCATATGCCTAATGGCTTTTTGTTAAATTTGAACAATTGCTATTATGTTCCTACTCTGAGTAGGAATCTTATTTCAGTTTCAGTTTTGGATGATGAAGGTTTTTCATTTTTAATTAAAAATAAGACCTGTTCTATTTTTGATAAAGATGATTTGCTTTATGGTATTGCAAGATCTTTTAATGGCCTTTATGTCCTTGACTTAGATGATTCTAGGGAGAATCATATTTATAACATAAACTCTAAAAGAATTAAGCCAAATGACCTAAACCCTACATTTTTATGGCATTGTCGTCTTAGCCATATAAATGAGAAACGCATTTCTAAACTCCATCAAGATGGATTATTAGATTCATTTGATTTTGAATCATTTGATAAATGTGAATCTTGTTTACTTGGCAAAATGACAAGGAATCCTTTCATCGGACAAGGTGAAAGGGCTAATGACTTGCTTGGACTAGTACATACAGATGTATGTGGCCCGTTAAGCATTAGTGCCAGAGGAGGATATAATTACTTCATTACTTTTACTGATGATTTCAATAGGTATGGCTATGTCTACCTAATGAAACATAAGCATGAGGCTTTTGAAATGTTCAAAACTTTTCAAAATGAAGTACAAAATCAACTTGGTAAAACTATTAAGGCACTTCGATCTGATCGAGGTGGTGAATTTTTGAGCCAAGAGTTTGACGAACATCTAAGAAATTATGGAATTGTTTCACAATTAACTCCTCCAGGAACTCCACAGTGGAATGGTGTTTCTGAAAGAAGAAATCGAACTTTATTAGATATGGTTCGATCTATGATGAGTCAAGCAGATCTTCCATTATCGTTTTGGGGTTATGCCTTGGAGACAGCTGCTTTTGTTTTAAACCGTGTACCATCTAAAGCGGTTGAAAAGACGCCATATGAGATATGGACTGGCAAAACACCTAGTTTGTCTTTTCTTAAGATTTGGGGTTGTGAAGCTTATGTGAAAAGACCAGTTTCAGATAAGTTAGCTCCAAAATCTGCTAAATGTATATTTGTGGGATATCCTAAGGAAACTAAAGGATATTATTTCTATATTCCATCTGAGAACAAAGTGTTTGTTGCTCGAAATGGAACCTTTTTGGAAAAAGAATTCATTTCTAAAAGAACTAGTGGGAGTACAGTTCAATTAGATGAATTTATAGAACCACAAGAAGATATTGAACCGCCTGTAGAAACAGTTTCAGAACCACAAGCCATTGTGGAAACTGAAAATGTTACACAAGTTCTGCGCAGATCTGATAGACCACGTCATCAGCCTGAGAGATATGGATTTCTCATGACTGAAAGTCGTGAAGTTTTGCTCATAGATCAAGATTAGCCAACTACCTATCTTGAAGCTGTGTCAGGTCCAGATTCAGAGAAATGGCTTGGAGCCATGAACTCTGAGATGCAGTCCATGTTTGACAACCAAGTTTGGGCCTTAATTGATCCTCCCGAAGGTATTAAGACTATTGGTTGCAAATGGGTTTTCAAGAAGAAAATTGACATGGATGGAAATGTGCAAACCTATAAAGCAAGGTTGGTTGCTAAAGGTTTCAAACAAACTCATGGTATAGACTATGATGAAACCTTTTCTCCAGTTGCTATGATTAAATCTATTAGGATTCTCCTTGCCATTGCTGCATACTATGATTATATGATATGGCAAATGGATGTCAAAACTGCTTTCCTTAATGGAAATTTACTCGAGGATGTGTACATGACACAACCTGAGGGTTTTGTAAATCCTGAGAATTCTGGGAAGGTTTGCAAGCTTCAAAAGTCCATTTATGGATTGAAGCAAGCATCTCGAAGCTGGAATCTTTGTTTTGATGAAACAGTTAAGAACTTTGGTTTCATTCAAAATGAAGATGAACCATGTGTTTACAAGATGGTTAGTGGGAGTGCTATCGTGTTCTTAGTCCTATATGTAGATGACATATTGATCATTGGAAATGATGTCCCCACTTTACAAAAGGTTAAAGATTGGTTAGGGAATACTTTTTCAATGAAGGACTTGGGTGAGGCTGCATATATCCTTGGTATAAGGATCTATAGAGATAGATCTAGAAGGATAATTGGCTTAAGTCAAAGTACATACATTGACAAAGTGTTGAAGAGATTCAGCATGCAAGATTCCAAGAAGGAATTTTTGCCTATGTCACATGGTATTCATCTTAGCAAGAATCAATGTCCTAAGACATTTGATGAGCGAGATAGAATGAATAAGATCCCTTATGCTTCTGCTATTGGATCTATTATGTATGCCATGCTATGTACTAGACCTGATGTCTCATATTCTTTGAGCACAACAAGTAGATATCAAGCTGATCCTGGTGAGGGTCACTGGACAGCTGTTAAGAACATTCTTAAGTATCTAAGAAGAACTAAGGATGCTTTCTTGGTTTATGGAGGTTTGGAAGATGAGCTAGTTGTAAATGGTTACACAGATGCTAGTTTCCAAACTGATATAGATGATTACAAATCGCAGTCAGGTTTTGTATTCACATTGAATGGTGGAGCCATTACTTGGAAAAGTTCCAAGCAGAGTACAGTAGCAGATTCTACAACAGAAGCTGAGTATATAGCAGCATCAGATGCAGCTAAGGAAGCAGTTTGGCTGAAGAAATTCATCACTGAGCTTGGAGTGGTGCCTAGCATTGCTAATCCTATGGCTATCTATTGTGACAACAATGGTGCCATAGCGCAAGCAAAAGAGCCAAGGTCCCATCAGAAATCTAAGCATATACTCAGGCGATTTCACCTCATTCGAGACATCATTGATAGAGGTGATATCAAGATATGCAAAGTTGACACAAATGACAACATAGCAGATCCATTGACAAAGCCTCTCTCGCGGGTCCAGCATGATCAGCACACTAGGTCTATGGGCATGAGATATTTGTTAGTCTAGGCCTAGTGCAAGTGGGAGACTGTTAGTGTATATGCCCTAGGCCATTGATTTGGACCTTAATGTTATTCATTTTGTTATTAATAAAGAAGTTTTTATTATCATTGTTATGTTTGCATGTTATATATAATAATGATTATATCCTTGGTTTATTATTGTTATGGAGATAATAATAAATATAACTAGTGTAATATTGATTTGATAATCATAAGATGATTATAGGTATGAAGATACAAATCAATATTATGGATACATGTTAGAGAACAGTGTATTGGATAGACCCACATAGATATCACTTCATGGTTTAATGTCATAAGTGTATCTCATAATAGTTTTCATTTAATCCTTTGACTTGAGATTGTCATAGTTTCCAACATAAGGAATATTATGTATTGACATGATCAAACGTTATCTGTAACTAGATAATTATAAAGGTTATGCTTGAACATGGTATAAATTATGTAGAGGAAAATGAACAATCAAGATGGAATTTGTCCCTCTCTATGAGAGAGATATCTTCTGGGCCCCTCGATAAGTGTAACTGAGAAATGCATGGCCGTGCTCAAATAAGTTGATATAAGATCAATCTTATTTGTTTATCAGTTAACTTGGAGATCGAGTAATCATAAGTTTGGACAATATAAGTATGACATTTACTATGACTTATGTTCAAACTAGATATCGTGTGACAAAGGGATTAATGCATGTACTATTTTAGGTTTTCATTTATAATGATTCTCATGATTAATTGGGTAGTCATAATGTCTTGCTAGAGGCCAATTATGATTTGTGCATTTCAATAGAGATTGAAATACACTACCAGTTAATATGAGCCTATCGGGTCACACACATAGAACGTAGGCTGTACTTAAACAATAATAATTATATTTTTATTATTGTTGTTAGTATTATTATTATTATTAGATATTAATAATAATATTGTTATAATAATTATTATTAGATAATAATTATTAAAAATGTGGGTCCATATAGGATATGGACAATTAGGGTTTTGACAAGGAAAGGTCTTTTAAAACGGTTTTAAAAAGACTAGAGGCCTGGATGATATTTATTATTATTTTCGTTTTGAAAGAAAACGGAAGAAGAGAAAAAAAAACCTAAAACCCTAGTTTCGTTTTTGCAAAAAAGTTCAGCCACTGCAGTTGGTGAGCTAGCACTCAGAACGGCGTACGTTTGTGTGGACTTCGTTAGAGGGTGTTCGTCTTCAGAAGGCAGCATCTGTTAATCATTTTGAAGCTACGCAAAAAGGTTAGTTTCGAATCTCTTTTATCGAACTGAATGGATCACATGGATCCTGTGAGTAAATCGAAAGAAATTTTTGTTTTCCGCTGCGGCAAGAGTTGCAGATCCTTTTCGATTTACTAACACCTTTTTCAAGTGAGAAATCTATCTATAATAAACCTCTTAATTTAGTTTTAATCCAATGTAGCATAAAAGCTACTATAGTTGGTTAAATGGATTAAAACCTAATTAAAGGGAATTATTATGAACTGATTTCCATTTTTGAAAATATAACTATTGGTTGAAACATCCGAGCGAATTATTCGAAAGCAAAGTACCCCATGTTGGTATTTTGTCAACCATATACCTAGGAAAAGAGACTCGCCATTCGTATGTGGATGTTATAAGGTTGGAAGGAACGTCCTATTTATCCTTATTTGTTGATTGTTTGTGCATACATGCATACATTTGCATCTCATATCATTGATCCTCTCTGGCTCACAACCCTGGATTACGATAGTTCTAAAGCTTACAACAATCCGACCTACGCCAGAGATGAAGTATCTAGCAACGACTTAATCACTTGCTCACCAAAAACAATGGAGCCCGAACAAATTCAAAGGATGGTGAATGAGGCCCTCAATGGCAAGATGGAAGAAATCAAAGAGGCCCTAGCTGAGACCATGAAGAACCAATTGACCGCAATCTTAGAAAACCATGCTGAGGCATCTGCTAGCACTAAGAAACCAAAGGGAAGACCAAAGTTAGTGAAGTAGTTTTTGATGATGAAAAGGTGATCATTGATGATGATGATGATTGGGCTCAATACTACCAAGAGGTTCAAGAAAAGAAGAACGAACTGAAGGTTGTTGAGAGGGCAACTATTGAAAAGACCGAGACATTCGATGTTGAAAAGATGATTGCTGATTTAGAAAAGAAATTTGAGAAGAAGTTGAAAACTGAAGAAATGTCTGAGATTGATAAACTATTTGAACAAGACGAAGAAGTTCCATACAAGTTCAAGATGCTATCCTTTGCAAAGTACAATGGCACCAGAAATCCTCATCTTCATGTGAAGCAGTATATCACTGCCATGCAATCTGCTCGAGCTACATCATGCCATTGTCGGGCTTTTAAATACATCCTCCAGCCCGAACAATGCAACGATCATGCTAACACAGACCCAGGTAAGTTAATGCAAGGTAAGTACATATTATTCTATCTGTTTAAATTAATATATTTTTCTTAAATTTTCAAAAAATAATAATACAAAAAATATATATATATAATAAAAACAACAAAAATATAAAAAATGATGATGAAAAAAATGGAAAAAATCAAGAGCAATAAAAAAGGAAAAAATAATTACCTCGCACTTTTGGTTGGAACTGCGGTGAAGCAGTATCCCGGCTAGTATATCTAAATTTTCATTCTCATGATGCCGAATAAACTCTAATAACTCGACATTAGAATGAGTCCCTGACCTCAAAGCATGCATTATTTTTGAAAAATATATGCTAAAATTGAAAGAAACTTAAGAGAATTATAAAATTGAAATAGTGCTGTGAAATGAAATGAAGGAATGGTGGCTTTTTATAGAGAAACGACAAGCAAAAAATAAAATTCAAAACTGTTCATGAATAGTAAATTTTACTATTTATAAATAGTAATACTTACTATTGATAAATATTAAATTTTACTATTTATAAATAGTATTACTATCGATGAATAGTAAAATTACTATTTCTAAAAGTAAACACTATTTACTACTATTTATGGATAGTGAATTTACTATTTATAAATAGTAAATAGTGCATGAACAGTGACTACATAGTAAATTAACAGTAAATTCAATTATTCACTTTAATCATTCAAATAATTGCGGGTATATAAATATTTTTACACCCAGGGGTCAATAAGAAGACATATGCATAAAAATTAGCCAAACTTTTTAAATTAAAAAATTATTAGCTCGGGTCCAGAACCCAAATTTTCTTTAGGTCTAGAACCTAGAATCTTTTCTAAGTCCAGAACTTAGCTCGGGTCCAGAACCCAAATTTTCCTTAGGTCCAAAACCTAGAATTTATTTCTAAGTCTAGAAGTTAGCTCGGGTCCAGAACCCAAATTTTCCTTAGGTCCAGAACCTAGAATCTCTTCTAAGTCCAGAACTTAGCTCGAGTCCAGAACCCAATTTTACCATTAGGTCCAGAACCTATAATTATTTCTATGTCCAGAACTTAGCTCGGGCCCAGAACCTAAATTTTCCTTAGGTCCAGAACCTAGGATTATCCTTGAGTCCAAAACTCGAACCGGGTCCATAACCCAAAACCTCCACTATCTCAAAAATTAAGTCTTGTTGCTTTTAACTCTCTTTCACTAAAGTTTCATATCATTCAAGCAGGGAGCAAACTGTAGACCCTTAATTTTTGACCCAGCCCGGTCCAATATATTTAGTTTAGTCCAAAATAATTTTTGTGTTGTCTAACATATTTTAATTGGTCCAAAATAGTTTTTGTTATCTTAATTAAATAATTTTTGCTTTATTATCTAATTTTTATTAATAAAAAATAAAAATAAACAATTAAAAATTAAAAATAAAAATAAAAAAGTCGGTGACGGAAAAATCGGCGATGAAAAAATCGTCTCCGAAAGTCAGCGCGGGCCTGAGGGCATTTCACCAGCAGAAGTTGCCTGCGGGCGAAATGGCTTGGCCATTTCGCCCGCAGAATTTTTTGGCCCACAGGCCTATTTCACCCGCAGGCTACGGCAGCTTTTTTGCCAGTGCAATTTTTCCGCAGCAGTTTTTTTTTCCAGCAAAATTTTTCGACGCAAATTTTTCGAAACCTAATGCAATTAGGTTTCAGTTTCCTTTTCTTAATAAATAATGTATGCCGTGAGCAACTAGGAAAAAAACCATAAAAACTTCTATAAATATGGAGGTAGAAAGAGGGAAAAAGGAATCAGAAATTGTGACGAAATTGGGAATTTTGAAACCGAATCTGTGAAGGAAAACTTTAATCAAGCTGATTTTTTGAGAGAAGAATAAGCAAAGCCAGAAACAAATCATCAAAGGCAGCAACTGGCTGATTTTTTAAAAACACTAATTTGTTGCTTTATTTTTCAAAAAGACTTAAAATTGTTATTTTTACTTCTTCAAAATCTTAAAACCCCTAATTGAACATGTTTTTCAATAAAACCAAAATTTGATTATGTTTCTTACAACAAACCTTAAAAACACCTTTTTTATTTAGATAAAACTTAAATCGTTGGTCTACTTTCATAAAGTTATCAATTGCTTTTTCCAAATTCTAAAAAGCTTCATGCATTCACTGAAACCCTAATTCAAAATTTCTAAAACCATAATTCAACTCCAAAACTCAAAATAGTAAAACCCTAACCCCTTTAAAACCTTAAACCCTAATTTTTTTCTAAACCATAATCCTTTAAAACTTTAAAAACCATAAAAACACTAATATCTTAATTTCACACAGTAAACTTGAAATCATAAATTAAAAGTGTTTTAAAGAGTCCAAATTCTAGTTTCACGATTTTACATCATAAACCCTAGTTTGGCTAATCAAAGAGTCTTACCAACCTTTTAAAACATAAAATCCTCAATCTATTTTAATTCTCTTAAAGTCACAGTAGCCAAATTCCATTAATTCCAAAACCTTAAACACATGAAATAAAGAGCCCTAAATGGAAACAGTAGCTATATTTGGAATTTTATTTGCTTTATTCAATTCTATATTTGATTATGCTTTGATTTATTTTTTATGCTTTAATTTATTTAAGTTCAATGATTGGTTTATTTAATTTTTCATGGATGGATGTTTACTTTCTATTGATGTTTAACACCTTTGATGAATGATTTATTTATGATGAATGGTTATTTACTTTTATCAATTTATTTAGGTTTCAAAATGTTGTAAGAGGTATGTTTCCACTTGGTGGGTACCTCATTGGTTAAATATCATGTAATTTAATTTACTTTTCTATTTTAGAACTTATGTAAAGGACATGTTTCTACCTTTCGGTGGGTGTCCTATTTAGGCATGTGATGTAAGGACATATTTCCATCTTTGGATGGGTGTCCATTTATTTGTTTTGCTTGGACCTTGCTTTGATTTTAATATATTGATGCTTTCTTTTAATTATTGTGTGTAATATGGATAATGTTGTTATATTTAAGAATTTTATAATATTAAGATCTGTAAAGGAGGCCGGTTCCAATGAACCGGGCGTTGTGGGGGTGATGGGCCATTTCTCACCTTTCCCACTCGTACCCAACTTTCCGAACCCATTAGGGGGTTAGGGATTCCTTAGGAATCGAGTCATCCACCCCTTTCTTTTTCCCAGCCCATCCAGGTGGCGAATCCATTTTCTCCAGACTTAGGTCCGTGTTCTCTAAAGCCCTGAGCCTAAATAGTGCCGAAGTCGCAAGAACCATTCCACCGGGAGTGGGGAAAAAATCCCCGCTCACATGGGGATTCCTTAGGAATCGAGTCATCCACCCCTTTCTTTTTTTCCCAGCCGTCCAGGTGGCGACTCCATTTTCTCCGGACTTAGGTCCGTGTTCTCTAAGGCCTCGAGCCTAAACAGTGCCGAAGTCGCAAGAACTATTCGACTAGGAGTGGGGGCGAAAATCCCCGCTCACAGTGGCTACTCCACTAGGGATAAGAGAAGTTGATTCCATTTGTCTTTATATTATTCTATTATTTCTTATAATGATATTATCCATTGCATCATATTAGATTGCAGTGTGTGCGTGAGTTAGGACGCCCGTATTACCCGTGTTGTGTTATGTAAGGGATACCATACTTTCACTCAAGGTATGGAGATCGAGCATGGCCTAACCACTCATAGCATCATACCATTTGGTATATACTTGCTATGGGAACCTAAGCCTTTTTACCCAAAGACTAAAGCTCATGTAATTGGCCTAGTTACTTTCCTTAGGTTTTACTCCAAATGCATGTTGTTTGACTATGGTTAATTTATCTTGGCTTAAATCATGGCTTATTTGGTTTGCTCTTTTTCTAATATGACCTAAGTATATTTGCAAGCTCAAATAAATTTTTTCTTTAAAATCCAAAAGACCAAAGCTATTTTCAAAATTTTTCAAGATGGTTTTTGGACATAAGACTTCTCTAAAAGTAAATCAAAAATTCTTTTGCTCATGGCCCGAATACTAAGCCCAAAATCCATTTTTTCTAAAATCTTTTTACAATGGGCTTAGAAATAAAATTATTTTTATCCAATCTTTTCTTACAAAGAGCTTCCAAATTATTTAGGTCAATTACGAAATACCAAAAATCAAATGTGAGCCAAGTTTATACTAAGAATAATTAATCATGGGCTTGTTTTTGGCATGAACCATTAGTTACTCTTTTCAAGTGAGAAATCTATCTATAATAAACCTCTCAATTTAGTTTTAATCCAATATAGCATAAAAGCTACTTAAGATGGTTAAATGGATTAGAACCTAATTAATGGGAAATATCATAAGTTGATTTCCATTTTCAAAAATATAACTATTGGTTAAAAACGTCCGAGAGAATTATCCGAAAACAAGGTACCCCATGTTGGTATTTCGTTAACCATATACCTAGTAAAAGAGACTCACCATTCGTGTGTGAATGTTATAAGGTTGGAAGGAACATCCTATTTGTCCTAGTTTGATAATTGTTTGTGCATACATGCATACATTTGCACCTCATATCATTGATCCTCTTTGGCTCACAGCCCTGGATTACGACAGTTCAAAAGCTTACAATAATCTAACCTACGCTAGAGATGAAGTATCTAGCAACGACTCAATCACTTGCTCACCAAAAACAATGGAGCTTGAACAAATTCAAAGAATGGTGGATGAAGCCCTCAATGCCAAAATGGAAGAAATACAAGAGGCCCTAGCTAAGACCATGAAAAACCAATTGACTGCAATCTTAGAGAATCATGCCGAGGCATCTGCTAGCACCAAGAAGCCAAAGGACAAAGGGAAGACTAAAGTTGGTGAAGTAGTTTTTGATGAGGAAAAAGTGATCATTGATGATGATGATGATTGGGCTCAATACTACTAAGATGCTCAAGAGAAGAAGAAAGAACCGAAGGTTGTTGAGAAGGCAACTATTGAAAAGACCGAGACATCCGATGTTGAAAAGATGATTACTGATTTAGAAAAGAAATTTGAGAAGAAGCTGAAAACCGAAGAGACATCCGAGATACGAAAGGAATTTGGGAACCAAACTTTTTTTGCAAGGACAAAAACTATCCTAATCAAGATCCAGATTAATGCTAAGAAGATAGAAGGAATTTGGAGTCTAGCAAGATTGCCTCCAAGCTGCCTAAAATTCCAACAATAAATTTGTAGTGTGAAGGTCTGTCCTTTGTGTCACACTAGCTCCAATCTTAAAATGGCCTTCATTTAAACCCGTGTCCCTTATAGACCCCATTTTAAGCCTATCAAAGACCTGTTGATCTCTCTTGATAGGTAGAGTCTATTAGTGGAGATAGTTTGGATAAGCATGCATATGAGATAGACAATATTTAAAATCAAATGAGACCTTTGACCAAGTAATGTGTATGTGCCTATCTGAAGTGCAACAATTCTTGCTTAAATAGAATTGATTCTCGAGTTTAGTACGGTAACTAGGGTTGTCATGTTATAGATATGTTAATTTGGAAAAATCAAGTCCTGAGATACATTGACATTAATTTGGCAAAGGCAACATTTGATTTCAAAATCAAAATTCAAAGAAAATTCGAAAAAAAAATGTGTGTTGTCATACAAAGCCTTCAAGTTAAGGGAAGTATGTTGAACCTCCAAAGGACACATTAGGCAAAGGAAATGATTATTGGCAAGGTCATGAAGAAGCTATCAGCCGACATGCTATGGATGTATCCCTGACTCTGCTGCTTGGGGTCTCCATCACTCATGTTTTCATCATCTTGAAGATAAAAGCCACAAATGCAAAGCTTTCAATCATTCCAATGCGAGACTTGAACGAGCATCAAAAAGGAACCAATGAGAACACTTCTGCTAATCACCTCGGTTTGTGAGTTGATGGAATGACTGTAAGTATTATTCATGCATATCATGCATACATGAGCATATCACATCGCACTTTCTTATCTTGTATTGTCTATTCTTTATCAAAGTGAACAGCAAACACTCTGTGAAGTGAAGAATCAAAAGAAGATGTCAAATCAGGGGGGCATGGAAAGCCCATTGCTTGAGAAAGCTCCAGTCATTTTGCGAAGAGAAGAAATACGTGCTTGTGCGAAGAACTAGATGGCAAAAAATCAATCAAAGCTTACATGGATAAAATATTTGGTTTGAACCTACACAGGGGGCAAAGTTTCTCCTTTTCAATTTTTTGAGTTTATATACCAAATATTTTTAAACTCACTTACAAATATTTTGCCACACAGGAGGGCAAGGAGAGGATATAAGGTCCAATTAAAAATAGCTAAATCTTTGTAAAAAGGAAGAACAAAAGAAAGGAACATTAGAACTCTCAAAAGAATGAAGATGCAAAAGACAAAAGACCAATTTAACTAAAAAAAGTTGAAGTCAAGGTAAAGACTCGACTTCCAATGGATAAAGATCCATTTTTCAAGGGTAAAGATCCGATCTCCAAGGATGAAGATTCATTTGCAAGAGTAAAGACCCGATCTCAAAGGATGAAGATCCATGTTTCAAGGGTAAAGACCTAATCTCAAAGGATGGAAATCCATTTAAAGGATGAAGACCCGATGTCAAAAGATGAAAATCCATTTTTTGAAGACCCGATCTCAAAGGATGAAGACCCGATCTCAAAGGATGAAGATCCATTTTGATGGTGAAGAATCACAATGCATAAAACAGCCAGAGCAGTCAGATTTCTCAAATAATAAAAGGTCAGTCAAACTCAATCTCGGGTCCAAGCACCCAAATTCAATTCAATCTCGGGTTCAAGTACCCAATTCCAATTCACTATCGGGTCCAAGCACCCAAATTCAATTCAGTCTTAGGTCCAAGATGTAATATCCCAAAATATGCCTTAGAAGTTTTGAAGTAATTATTGTTGAATTTGTATTTAAGGTATATGATAAATTGGAAAGAGAAAAGAATTAAAGAGAGAGTGTATATGTTGTATATATGGAAATATATACAACATATACAAGTCAATATGTGATGGTCAAAAGAAGATAATTAATTATTTGAAATTGATTAAATTAATTAATTAAAATTTGAGTTAGTGGAAGTGGAAGAAGATATTTAAATATTTTATTGTATTTTGCTTGGTGGAGAGGGTTTTGAGGAAGAAAGTTGACTTTGCTTTCTTGGTTTTCTTTTTTTCCTTCTTTCTTCTTCGTGGTTCACTTGCTTTCCTTTTCTTTTCTTTCCTTTCTTTTGTTTTGGCCGGCACTTCATAGCAAGAGAGCAAGAGAGAGATTTGATCATCCAAACTCAAGATTGAAGGAAGATTCAAGTGATCAAGTTGGAAATTCAAGAGTTTCTTCATCTTTGGTAAGTTTTCCACTTGATTCTTTGATTTTCTTTGAGTTTGTGAGTTGAGGTTGGGGTTGATATGTGTTTGTTTGATTGTGGTGTGGTGTGTTTAAGAGTGTTTGGTTCTATTGATTTTTGGATTTTAGGGTTGGATTGAAGGAAAGAGTAAGTTTGTTGGAAGAGAAAGTGTTGTGGTTGTATTTTGGGTTTGTGGTGATGATTATGATTTGTGGTTGATGTATGTTATGAGTTGTTTTTGCATTTTTGCAAGTTTGTTATGATTTTTGGGTGTGTTTAGTTAAGTTTGTTTAAAGTGGAAAATGGTGGAAGTAAGAGGATTGTTAGATGTGAGGTTGTTGTTGCCGGAATTTGTATTTTTGGCCTGACACGCCCATGAGCACGACCAAGTCTTTGGGCGTGTCAATGGTTCTGTGTTGCAGTAGCATTTACACGTCCAGTGACACGCCCATGTCACTGAGCGTGTCATAGCTACTGTGTGAATGAAGGATTGACACGGCCATGAGCACGCCCATGTTGTTGGATGTGTCAATGTTTCTGTGAGACAGAATGTATTACACATTCAGTGACACGCCCGTGGTTCTGAGCGTGTCAAAGCTTCTATGTTGTGGAGTTAGGGCACGGTCTGGGACACGCCCATGTTGTTGAGCGTGTCATGGTTAGAGTTTGCCCTAGTTGGTTCTTAGCTTTATTATCTTATATGTATTTCTAAGTGAGTGTGTATGATTACCTTTGGTTTAGGTTGTGAAGAAGTGGAATTGCCCTAACCTAAGTGTTGAGGATTCTTAGAGGAGGAAGTGTATAGATTGGTGTGAGTTGGTTTCGAGGTAAGTACAAACTACATGTATAATGAATGTTATGATTTGTATAATGTGAATGATTGATGAGCATTTAAAATATATGTTAATGCAATTGGTTGTGTACATTTGAATGATGAATTGAGATATAATGAATTGTGAAGCCAATGTGATTGGTTATGATGATTCAAATGAAATAAGTGGGGCATGTTTGCCTAGATGATGATATTCAATGCATTTAATTATGTATACTCTATTGATGAGATGAGGAGCCATGGTTGTTGGCTATAATGATAATGATGCAAATGAGATGATTGAGGCATGGTTGCCTAAGTGATGATGAGAAAATGAAAATGAAATTGATAATGAAATAATGAATGAATTGTGTGTCAAATGTGTTATTCCATTTTCAGAGTTTTGTTGTTGGTGGCATGCCTATAGTAACAATCTCTTGAAGTTAGGTTGGGCTTGATCCTTGAAGCCAAGTTGGGTTGAAGTTTAGCATGCTTAACTCCCCTTGAAGCTTGGTTGGGTCTAGTCCTTGAAGCCTAATTGAGATGTTACAACCCTTGAAGCTAGGTTGGGTTTGGTTCTTGAAGACAAGTTGGGTTGATACTTAACATGCTTTGTTCCCCTTGAAGCTTGGTTGAACCTAAATCCTTGAAGCCTAGTTGGGATAATGATAATGATGAATGTGATAATTAAACCAAAACATTAACTCTGAAAGTTGAATGGCATATTAGTGTCTTTTGGGCCCATGCTTGTCTTTGTTTTTAATGTGATTCTTGAATTGTGAAACCAATGAATAATGCGACATATGATGTGTAATATGTTTATGAATGTGGCATGGGAAGCTATGTTGAGTAATGAAACTATGAAGATACAACATGAATGTTTTGATATGATATGGAACAATGTAAGGTTTTAAAATATAATATATTTTTTTAATGGTGTATGAAAATTGATTGTGTGACATTGGCATTGCATTGAAGAATAGTATTATTGTAGTTTGTACCACTAAGCCGTTGGCTTAGCGCGAGTGTGATTCGTCGTGCAGGTGACAGGGAAGAACCGGAGAGTTCCTCTAGGCCGAGTAGAGTCTAGATTTTGAGGTGTTGATAGTGGAGCTTAAAGATCAAAGACATACTGCCAAACATGTATATATTTTATGTTTTTTTTTTTAACTTGAGTTTTGATGTATATGTATTTGTAAATATTTGTTATACTTTCCGCTGCATTTTGAATAAACATTTTATCTATTGTGTTTTATAATATAACTTAAATGTTTTGAGTCTGCTTATAATATTTTAAAAGAAGTGAGTCGTTTGTTAGTAAACTGCGGCATTACTATATTCAGTATACGTATATTACAATCGTAATAGCATTCTTTGTACGTATACGGGGTATAGGGGTGTTACAATTGTTTTGGTATCAGAGCCTAGGTTTGAGATTCTCAACCTAGTTAATTGTAAGAAAAAGAATATTTTGATTTTGAAAATATGGTTTTTAAACAAGATACATGTTTTGGTATTGGCAGTCTCTGATCTTTAATGAAGTATATTCTGCTGTGTTTGCAGATATAGGTAGTGATGGCGTCTCAGTCACGTCAGTCTGTAGAAGGTAGTGCTGAGAGTGTAGCTCCTGAAGAGGGTAGAGATGGAGCTAGAGTTGAGAGAGCTAGTGAGGCCCCTGCTCCTGTGCCAGGGAGATCAGCTGTTGATAAGGCACCGCCGGGTTGGTTAAGGCATATGGTAGAACTATTGAGGGGAACTCCAGTGCAGCAGCCACCACCACCACCACAGCCTCAAGTGCCAGTGAGACATTATGATAAGTTGAGAAAGTATGGGGCTGAGGATTTCTTGGGCACTACATATTCTGCAGTAGCTGAGTAGTGGTTGGATAAAGTGCAGAGGATATTTATCCAGTTGCAAGCTACTCCAGATGAGAAATTTGATTATGCTAGATCCTTATTGCAGAAGGATGCTTATGATTGGTGGAAGACGGCTCCTCATGCCATGGATGATCCACCTACATTATCTTATGGGGATTTTCTAAGGGAGTTCGAGCAGAAATATACTCCGAGGGAGTATAAAGATGTTAAGAAGATGGAATTCCTGAATTTGAGGCAAGACAATCAGACAGTGACAGAATATGAGATTGAGTATATCCAGTTGAGTCACTATGCCGGGGGGATTATCTCTGATGAAATAGACCGGTGTAGGAGCTTTGAGGAGGGATTGAGGCCCTCTATTATGTGCATTGTTGCTGGTTCTCGGTACCAGGATTTCTCTCAGCTAGTTGCAGCAGCTAGAAGTGTTGATAGAGCACAAGGTATTGCAGCAGCTACTACTGAGGAGGAGACCAGAGTGAGAAGATCCCAGTTTGAGGTAGGATCTTCATCTATGAAGAGAGGCCGAGGAAGTTTTATTCCAAGGATCAATAGGAGCCAGAGGCAGTCTGGTAGGTCAGTTCAATATCAGAGACAGAGACCGAGACCTACAGTTTCTGTAGCTAGTGCTCCGACTCCAGTGGTTCAGAGATCTACTCCACCTGTAGGTGTTCATTGTGGTAGGACCCATGGGGGTGCTTGTTGGAAGATGGGTGGATCAAGAGTATGCTTTAGATGTGGGTCACCAGCTCATTTTATTAAAGATTGCCCTGAGATGCAGGATGATAGATAGACTGATACTGCAACTTCTCGACCCAGTGTCAGCAGAGGTGGTCAAGGGGGGCAGAGGTTTCAGTAGAGGTGGTAGACCTGGGTTTAGTCAGAGGGGAGGATCTTCATCCAGAGGCAGTAGGCCAGATGAGGCCGGATCTTCTCAGAGAGTGTATGTGATGCAGAGGCAGCCGGATGCTTCAGCAGTTATAGCGGGTATATTTTCTTTATTTGATATTCCAGTTATTACTTTGATTGATCTAGGATCTACTCATTCATACATAAGTGCATCCATATTGCCTGTGTCTGAATTGCATTTAGAGTCCTTAGGATTTGATTTTTTGGTGAAAAATCCTTTAAGACATAGTGTTGTGGTGAGTAAGGTACATCGTGACAGTGCAGTGGTAGTGCAAGGTGAAGAGTTTCGTGGTGATTTAATTGTAATGCCTTTTAAGGAATATGATTTGATCTTAGGCATGGATTGGTTGTCTAAACATGGAGCTGTGGTAGACTGTCAAAAGAAATGTGTTACTTTAAGAACCAGTGATGGTAGAAATGTGATGGTGTCTAGTGAGCAAAGACAACTTTCATCCTTGTTTCTATCAGCTGTAGCAGCTAGAAAGTTTATTAGAAAAGGGTGTGATGCTTATCTTGCTCATGTTGTGAATACCAGAGTAGTGGGTTCTCAACTTGACAATATAACCACAGTTGTAGATTTTCAAGATGTGTTTCCTGAGGAGTTGCCAGGGTTACCCCCTGATAGAGAGGTTGAGTTTGGTATTGATTTGTTGCCTGGTACCACTCCCATCTCTATCACTCCTTATAGAATGGCACCTGCTGAGTTGAGAGAGTTGAAGGTGCAATTGCAGGAGTTGTTGGATAAAGGGTTTATTCGCCCTAGTGTTTCTCCGTGGGGAGCTCCTGTTTTGTTTGTGAAGAAGAAGGATGGTACTATAAGGTTGTGCATTGATTATAGGCAATTGAACAAAGTGACTATCAAGAATAAGTATCCTTTGCCTAGAATTGATGATCTCTTTAATCAACTGAAGGGAGCAGCAGTGTTTTCCAAGATTGATTTGAGATTGGGGTACCATCAGTTGAGGGTTAGAGCTGAAGATATTCCTAAGACAGCTTTCCGCACAAGGTATGGGCATTATGAGTTCTTGGTGATACCTTTTGGGTTGACGAATGCACCTGCAACTTTCATGGATTTGATGAATAGGGTGTTTAGGCCCTACCTAGATCAGTTTGTGGTGGTTTTCATTGATGATATTCTGGTGTATTCGCGTAATGAAGAGGAACATGACAAGCATTTACGGATTGTACTGCAGACCTTGAGAGAGAAGAAGTTGTATGCTAAGCTGTCAAAGTGTGAGTTTTGGCTTGATCAAGTGACTTTTCTCGGTCATATAGTTTCAGCAGACGGGATCAGAGTTGATCCGAGCAAAGTTGAAGCCATTTTGAATTAGAGTCCACCGAAGTCAGTGACTAAAGTTAGAAGTTTTCTGGGTTTGGCAGGCTATTATCAACGTTTTGTGAAAGGTTTTTCTTTGATAGCTACTTCACTCACCAGATTACTTTGAAAGGGAATTAAATTTGTGTGGACAGATCAGTGTCAAGCTAGTTTTAAGTAGTTGAAAGAAATGTTAACTCAAGTGCCTATTCTTACTTTACCTGTGGAAGATAAACAATATGTGATTTATAGTGATGCTTCACATATTGGTTTAGGATGTGTTTTGATGCAAGAGGGTAAAGTTGTAGCTTATGCTTCTCGGCAGTTGAAGCCGCATGAGCTTAATTATCCAACGCATGATTTGGAGTTGGCAGCTATCATGTTTGCTTTGAAGATTTGGTGACACTACTTGTATGGAGAGAAGTGTTTTATCTATACGGATCATAAGAGTTTGAAATATTTGGGTGTTCAGAGGGAGTTGAATCTTCGGCAAAGGCGATGGTTGGAGTTGATCAAAGACTATGACTGCTTAATTGATTATCATCCGGGTAAGGTGAATGTTGTTGCGGATGCCTTAAGTCAAAAATCTTTGGCATGTTTGACTGTGTATTCACTCTCATAGCTTATTGAGTTGAGAGCGTTGCATGCTAATTTTAAATCATGTGATGATGGTGCATTGTTGGCTCAGTTGCAATTGAGACTGATATTGTTGGATCAAATTAAAGAGGCTCAATTGGCAGATGAGAAAATTCAGAAGATTGTGTCAGATTTCCACAATGGAGAAAGTAAAGATTTTCTAGTAAAAAGTGATGGTAGCCTTTGGTTTAAAGATAGGTTGTGTATTCTTGATGATGCTAGTTTGAGAAAGATTATTTTAGAGGAAGCACACCAATCGGTCTTTACTATGCATCCTGGAAGAACAAAGATGTATCAGGATTTGAAGCAGCATTATTGGTGGTCAGGTATGAAGAGAGACATAGCGGAGTTTGTATCCAAGTGTCTCACGTGTCAAAGGGTAAAAGCTGAGCATCAAGTTCCAACTGGGTTACTTTAACCTTTAACAGTGCCTGAATGGAAATGGGAGAGAGTGACAATGGATTTTGTGTCTGGTTTGCCATTGACTCAGAAGAAGCATGATGCTATTTGGGTGATTGTTGATCGATTGACAAAGACAACTCATTTTCTTCCAGTTCGGATGGACTATTCTCTTGAGAGACTGGCTGAGCTGTATATTAGTGAGATAGTGAAGTTGCATGGAGTCCCAATTTCTTTGGTGTCTGATCGAGATCCACGGTTTACTTCAAGGTTTTGGAATAGTTTTCATGGTGCATTGGGTTCTCGATTGCACTTTAGCACTGCTTTTCATCCGCAGACAGATGGGCAGTCAGAAAGAGTGATACAGATTATTGAGGATATGTTGAGAAGTTGTGTCATTGATTTCTCTAAAAATTGGGACAAATTTTTGCCACTTGTGGAATTTGCTTACAACAACAGTCATCAATCCAGTATTGGTATGGCACCATTTGAGGCATTGTATGGTAGAAGATGTAGAACGCCTTTATGTTGGAATGAACTTGGAGAAGGCAAATTAGTTGGTCCTGATTTGGTTAAAGAGACAGAAGAGAAAGTGAAGATAATTCGGGATCGGTTAAAAGCATCTTCAGACCGACAGAAATCTTATTCAGATTTGAAGAGGAGAGACATAGAGTTTGATATTGGAGATAAAGTTTTTTTGAAAGTATCTCCTTGGAAAAAGATTTTAAGATTTGGTCGAAGAGGGAAGCTGAGTCCTCATTTTATTGGACCTTATGAAGTTTTAGAAAGAGTTGGACCAGTTGCTTATCATCTTGCTTTGCCGCCTGAGTTGGATAGAATCCATAATGTCTTCCATGTTTCTATGTTGCGAAGGTACATATCAGATCCATCTCATGTTTTGCCAGTTGAATCCATTGAGGTGAGTTCCGATCTGACATTTGAAGAAGAACTAATTGCTATTTTGGCACATGAAGTGAAAGAGTTGAGAAATAAGAAAGTGCCACTGGTGAAGGTTCTTTGGAAGAATCATGCAAAGGAAGAGGCAACTTGGGAAAGTGAACAAGCAATGCGGAATCAGTATCCTCAACTATTTCAGACTTGATATCAGGTAATTTCGAGGACAAAATTTTTTTTTAGAGGGGGAGAATTGTAATATCCCAAAATATGCCTTAGAAGTTTTGAAGTAATTATTGTTGAATTTGGATTTAAGGTATATAATAAATTGGAAAGAGAAAAGAATTAAAGAGAGAGTGTATATGTTGTATATATGGAAATATATACAACATATACAAGTCAATATGTGATGGTCAAAAGAAGATAATTAATTATTTGAAATTGATTAAATTAATTAATTAATTAAAATTTGAGTTAGTGGAAGTGGAAGAAGATATTTAAATATTTTATTGTATTTTGCTTGGTGGAGAGGGTTTTGAGGAAGAAAGTTGACTTTGCTTTCTTGGTTTTCTTTTTTTCCTTCTTTCTTCTTCGTGGTTCACTTGCTTTCCTTTTCTTTCCTTTCTTTTGTTTTGGCTGGCACTTCATAGCAAGAGAGCAAGAGAGAGATTTGATCATCCAAACTCAAGATTGAAGGAAGATTCAAGTGATCAAGTTGGAAATTTAAGAGTTTCTTCATCTTTGGTAAGTTTTCTACTTGATTCTTTGATTTTCTTTGAGTTTGTGAGTTGAGGTTGGGGTTGATATGTGTTTGTTTGTTTGATTGTGGTGTGGTGTGGTGTGGTTAAGAGTGTTGGGTTCTATTGATTTTTGGATTTTTGGGTTGGATTGAAGGAAAGAGTAAGTTTGTTGGAAGAGAAAGTGTTGTGGTTGTATTTTGGGTTTGTGGTGATGATTATGATTTGTGGTTGATGTATGTTTTGAGTTGTTTTTTTGTTTTTGCAAGTTTGTTATGATTTTTGGGTGTGTTTAGTCAAGTTTGTTTAAAGTGGAAAATGGTGGAAGTAAGAGGATTGTTGGATGTGAGGTTGTTGTTGCCGAAATCTGTATTTTTGGCCTGACACGCCCATGATCATGACCAAGTCTTTGGGCGTGTCAATGGTTCTGTGTTGCAGTAGCATTTACACGTCCAGTGACACGCCCATGTCACTGAGCGTGTCATAGCTACTGTGTGAGTGAAGGATTGACACGGCCATGAGCACGCCCATGTTGTTGGACGTGTCAATGTTTCTGTGAGACAGAATGTATTACACAGTCAGTGACACGCCCGTGGTTCTGAGCGTGTCAAAGCTTCTATGTTGTTGAGCGTGTCATGGTTAGAGTTTGCCCTAGTTGGTTCTTAGCTTTATTATCTTATATGTATTTCTAAGTGAGTGTGTATGATTACCTTTGGTTTAGGTTGTGAAGAAGTGGAATTGCCCTAACCTAAGTGTTGAGGATTCTTGGAGGAGGAAGTGTATAGATTGGTGTGAGTTGGTTTCGAGGTAAGTACAAACTACATGCATAATGAATGTTATGATTTGTATAATGTGAATGATTGATGAGCATTTAAAATATATGTTAATGCAATTGGTTGTGTACATTTGAATGATGAATTGAGATATAATGAATTGTGAAGCCAATGTGATTGGTTATGATGATTCAAATGAAATAAGTGGGGCATGTTTGCCTAGATGATGATATTCAATGCATTTAATTATATATACTCTATTGATGAGATGAGGAGCCATGGTTGTTGGCTATAATGATAATGATGCAAATGAGATGATTGAGGCATGGTCGCCTAAGTGATGATGAGAAAATGAGAATGAAATTGATAATGAAATAATGAATGAATTGTGTGTCTAATGTGTTATTCCATTTTCAGAGTTTTGTTGTTGGTGGCATGCCTATAGTAACAATCTCTTGAAGTTAGGTTGGGCTTGATCCTTTAAGCCAAGTTGGGTTGAAGTTTAGCATTCTTAACTCCCCTTGAAGCATGGTTGGGTCTAGTCCTTGAAGCCTAATTGAGATGTTACAACCCTTGAAGCTAGGTTGGGTTTGGTTCTTGAAGCCAAGTTGGGTTGATACTTAGCATGCTTTGTTCCTCTTAAAGCTTGGTTGAAGCTATCCTTGAAGCCTAGTTGGGATAATGATAATGATGAATGTGATAATTAAACCAAAACATTAACTCTAAAAGTTGAATGGCATATTAGTGTTTTTTGGGCCCATGCTTGTCTTTGTTTTTAATGTGATTCTTGAATTGTGAAACCAATGAATAATGAGATACATGATGTGTAATATGTTTATCAATGTGGCATGGGAAGCTATGTTGAGTGAAACTATGAAGATACAACATGAATGTTTTGATATGATATGGAACAATGTAAGGTTTTAAAATATAATATTTTTTTAAATGGTGTATGAAAATTGATTGTGTGACATTGGCATTGCATTGAAGCATAGTATTATTGTAGTTTGTACCACTAAGCCGTTGGCTTAGCGCGAGTGTGATTAGTCGCACAGGTGACAGGGAAGAACCGGAGAGTTCCTCTAGGCCGAGTAGAGTCTAGATTTGGAGATGTTGATAGTGGAGCTTAAAGATCAAAGACATACTGCCAAACATGTATATATTTTATGTTTTTTTTTTAACTTGAGTTTTGATGTATATGTATTTGTAAATATTTGTTATACTTTCCGCTGCGTTTTGAATAAACATTTTATCTATTGTGTTTTATAATATAACTTAAATGTTTTGATTCTGCTTATAATATTTTAAAAGAAGTGAGTCGTTTGTTAGTAAACTGCGGCATTACTATATTCAGTATACGTATATTACAATCGTAATAGCATTCTTTGTACGTATACGGGGTATAGGGGTGTTACAATTGTTTTGGTATCAGAGCCTAGGTTTGAGATTCTCAACCTAGGTTAATTGTAAGAAAAAGAATATTTTGATTTTGAAAATATGGTTTTTAAACAAGATACATGTTTTGGTATTGGCAGTCTCTGATCTTTAATGAAGTATATTCTGCTGTGTTTGCAGATATAGGTAGTGATGGCGTCTCAGTCATGTCAGTCTGTAGAAGGTAGTGCTGAGAGTGTAGCTCCTGAAGAGGGTAGAGATGGAGCTAGAGTTGAGAGAGCTAGTGAGGCCCCTGCTCCTGTGCCAGGGAGATCAGCTGTTGATAAGGTACCGCCGGGTTGGTTAAGGCATATGGTAGAACTATTGAGGGGAACTCCAGTGCAGCAGCCACCACCACCACCACAGCCTCAAGTGCCAGTGAGACATTATGATAAGTTGAGAAAGTATGGGGCTGAGGATTTCTTGGGCACTATAGATCCTGCAGTAGCTGAGCAGTGGTTGGATAAAGTGCAGAGGATATTTATCCAGTTGCAAGCTACTCCAGATGAGAAATTTGATTATGCTAGATCCTTATTGCAGAAGGATGCTTATGATTGGTGGAAGACGGTTCCTCATGCCATGGATGATCCACCTACATTATCTTATGGGGATTTTCTGAGGGAGTTCGAGCAGAAATATACTCCGAGTGAGGCAAGACAATCGGACAGTGACAGAATATGAGATTGAGTATATCCGGTTGAGTCACTATGCCGGGGGGATTATCTATGATGAAATAGACCGGTGGAGGAGGTTTGAGGAGGGATTGAGGCCCTCTATTATGTGCATTGTTACTGGTTCTCGGTACCAGGATTTCTCTCAGCTAGTTGCAGCAGCTAGAAGTGTTGAGAGAGCACAAGGTATTGCAGCAGCTACTACTGACGAGGAGACCAGAGTGAGAAGATCCCAGTTTGAGGCAGGATCTTCATCTATGAAGAGAGGCCGAGGAATTTTATTCCGAGGATCAGTAGGAGCCAGAGGCAGTGTGGTAGGTCAGTTCAATATCAGAGACAGAGACCGAGACCTACAGTTTCTATAGCTAGTGCTCCAACTCTAGTGGTTCAGAGATCTACTCCACCTGTATGTGTTCATTGTGGTAGGACCCATGGGGGTGTTTGTTGGAAGACGGGTGGATCAGGAGTATGCTTTAAATGTGGGTCACCAGCTCATTTTATTAAAGATTGCCCTGAGATGCAGGATGATAGACAGACTGATACTGCAGCTTCTCGACCCAGTGTCAGCAGAGGTGGTCGAGGGGGCAGAGGTTTCAGTAGAGGTGGTAGACCTGGGTTTAGTCAGAGGGAAGTATCTTCATCCAGAGTCAGTAGGACAAATGAGGCCGGATCTTCTCAGAGAGTGTATGTGATGCAGAGGCAGCCGGATGCTTCAGCAGTTATAGCAGGTATATTTTCTTTATTTGATATTCTAGTTCTTGCTTTGATTGATCCAGGATCTACTCATTCATACATAAGTGCATCCATATTTCCTGTGTCTGAATTGCATTCAGAGTCCTTAGGATTTGATGTTTTGGTGAAAAATCCTTTAGGACATAGTGTTGTGGTGAGTAAGGTACATCGTGACAGTGCAGTGGTAGTGCAAGGTGAAGAGTTTCGTGGTGATTTAATTGAAATACCTTTTAAGGAATATGATTTGATCTTAGGCATGGATTGGTTGTCTATGCATGGAGCTGTGGTAGACTGTCAAAAGAAATGTGTTACTTTAAGAAACAGTGATGGTAGAAATGTGATGGTGTCTAGTGAGCAGAGACAACTTGTATCCTTGTTTGTATCAGCTGTAGCAGCTAGAAAGTTGATTAGAAAAGGGTGTGATGCTTATCTTACTCATGTTGTGGATACCAGAGTAGTGGGTTGTAACATCCCGAATTCCAGATTGGTAAGAAACAGACATAGAGGATATGATTTAGGCTTAGAACAAAGGAACTTAGAACATGACCTATAACTTGAGCTCGAATTTCATCCAAGTTAATGACAGAATTAGAGAGTCTCAAAGAAGACTTAATTGTTTATTTGTGTCTTAGATAGACGTATAACTTTAAATTACCCAATTTGGAGTTGTACAGAATAAGATATGATGGATTTAGTAGACAATGTGCAAGCTGCCTCAGGACAGCATAGTAGGCTTGATTTCAAAGGACCGTCAAAAATCAGATATATATCGGATCGACCTGAAATTTTGGCAAAATGTAGCCCCGGATGTCTAGTTTCAGTGGGAATAATAATTACTTAATTTGGAGTCGTGAGTAAAAAGATAATAATAAAGAAAGACAGCAAGGTCAGGAAGGGATATCAAAAGGACCTAAGTGAGAATTTCTCAAAAGTTAGGGGCAACTATGTAAATTTAAAAAATAAGTGTCGGAAGTTCTTAATAGTGCCCATATCCGACCCCGGAAGAATATTCTCGAGATTAATCGGGTCATAACCGTGGGTTTCAATTTTTTCCGAAAATGCACGGTTTAAAAGTTACAATCGATTAATCGCCGGAACGTAAAGTGGGCCCGGTTTCGTGTCGGGACCGTATGGGTAACACGGGACAACTATAGGGTATCCAATGGAAAGAGGGACAAGTGGGAATAAGTAATGGGAAAGAAAACTATAAAAATATCTTGTTATGAGTATTAAATGAAGAAAGAGAAAGGTGGACAAGTGGTCTTTAAGGATTTATCCAACACATAAGGTGATCATCATTTTTTTCCCTTTTATATACATATATCATGATATGAAGAACCAATTTCTCTCTTTTCCACTTACAAATTTCGGCCACAATAGGAAAAGCAAAAGGGAATTAAAGAGCAAGGTTTGGTACTTTAACCATTGAACTCCTTTTGAAAATTTTCTGTTTTACAATTAGTAAAATGCTGTGACTTGTATGATTTTTAATTAAATATATAAACATTATCTTGAGTTGAATTTTGGATATGTTGTTTTTTAATAAGTCTATTATTTGAGAAAAATAATTTGGAACCACATTGATTGAATTTAATTTACGGAATTTATAAAATTCAAAACTGCTGCCAGGATGCAGGGCAACTGGAGCAGTCTGGTTGGGTGAACTACTTGACCAAGATTTTGTGTCCAGTTTATCTGAAATTTTAAAGGAATGATTTTAAGATGCAAAACTAAATTATGTAAAAATTTTAGAGTTTTTATCCAAGTGGATTATTTTATACAAATTTTCTAAAACAAGGATCAAGTTGGGTCAAGAACCAGAGTTTATTGTTTATATGGAAATTTTTCATTATTAACTTGGTCAAAAACTTGGTGTGGGTGTTTTATCATTTTATTTTTAGTATTGAGTTTAATTATGATATGAAGAATAAATTAAGATGGAAAATATGTGAATACATATGATACATATGTGAGTATATGTGATATTTGTGTAAATATATATTGTATATACATGGAGAATATGTGGTATATATACGAAGTGAATGGGTATATATGAAATGTTATATATGCTCTACTCGGTAAATGGGTAAAACCGGTCTAGAATAGGGGTTTGGCATGCCATCCTACCTGCAGTACTGTCTTAACGGCTTCGGTCGGGATATTACTTATGCGCGCGCGGTTATATCGTGTGAGGTCAAGATCATTGCAACTAGTCGTGTGAGACCAAGACCACGCAGTTATTCTATATCATGTGAGACCAAGACCATGACAATTATTCGTGTGAGGTCAAGACCACGCGTAACTCTATATGAGGCCTCATTTCGAGATCGGTGTATTCATAATTACCTAGTGGAGCAGATTAACTCATAATTATATTGAAGTTATATTACATGTTGTTTATATACAGAATGTGAATCTTAACTTAATTAGAAAATATAAATATGATGATTGTATGAAAATAGTTTAATTATGCAGTATTCTACTTTTACATGTGTTTCAACAAACCTTCCTTGCATTATTTATATTCGGCAATGGTTAAAGTACCCACTAAGCAATGCTTAGCGAGTTTAGTTTCTTCTAAACTCGTAGGTTATTAGCAAGAAGCCAGTAGCGAGTAGAGGAGTCCTACGATTTGTCGATCATCAACAAACTTAAGTGGTGCTCTTTATTTTGTATTTTGGTATTAGAAACTGGCATGTACTTATTTGAACAATACAAAGAGATAACTTGATGTAACATGTAAGTCTAGTAATGTATAATAACTGTATGGTTTTGAATTGAGTTGGGTTGTGAATATAGAAGTGAGAATTCTTCTTGCAGGATTGTAGTTGAGGTTATAAGGGTGGATCATTGGGAGTGTATTGAATTTGTTTGTATTCGCATTGATTTGTGTAAAAATGTTTTCAAAAATCAGAAAAAAACAGTTTTGTCGACACTTGGGACCTCCATTTTTAGGGGAGGTTATGGCAATTTTTTTTTTTAAAATCTGCACTTAAAATTTGCTAAGTAAAATATTAAGACACAACCACCATGAGATAACAGTCCATCTTGGTCTATAAACGTAGGCTAAGATGGGGTGTTACATTTAGTGGTATCAGAGCATAGGTTTAGTCGATTTTTGGAGATAGGTAGTAAGTAAATAATTATGTGTGCCATGTAAGATAAAGTAAGGAGAAAGTTATATGATGAATAGGTAGATGTACATGCCAGATAAGAATTGATAATTGAGTTATATGTTGATGAACTAAGCAGATAATTATTTATGTCAATATAGGATGTCTCTAGATTCGTGGCAAGCTATGGAACAAAACGTAAGAATTATGCATGAATAAGTAAGTTTCGGGGTGAAACTTCAATTAAGGGGGATAGAATTGTAACATCCCGAATTCCAGATTGGTAAGAAACAGACATAGAGGATATGATTTAGGCTTAGAACAAAGGAACTTAGAACATGACCTATAACTTGAGCTCGAATTTCATCCAAGTTAATGACAGAATTAGAGAGTCTCAAAGAAGATTTAATTGTTTATTTGTGTCTTAGATAGACGTATAACTTTAAATTACCCAATTCGGAGTTGTACAGAATAAGATATGATGGATTTAGTAGACAATGTGCAAGCTGCCTCAGGACAGCATAGTAGGCTTGAATTCAAAGGACCGTCAAAAATCAGATATATATCGGATCGACCTGAAATTTTGGCAAAATGTATCCCCGGATGTCTAGTTTCAGTGGGAATAATAATTACTTAATTTGGAGTCGTGAGTAAAAAGATAATAATAAAGAAAGACAGCAAGGTCAGGAAGGGATATCAAAAGGACCTAAGTGAGAATTTCTCAAAAGTTAGGGGCAACTATGTAAATTTAAAAAATAAGTGTCGGAAGTTCTTAATAGTGCCCATATCCGACCCCGGAAGAATATTCTCGAGATTAATCGGGTCATAACCGTGGGTTTCAATTTTTTCCGAAAACGCACGGTTTAAAAGTTACAATCGATTAATCGCCGGAACGTAAAGTGGGCCCGGTTTCGTGTCGGGACCGTATGGGTAACACGGGACAACTTTAGGGTATCCAATGGAAAGAGGGACAAGTGGGAATAAGTAATGGGAAAGAAAACTATAAAAATCTCTTGTTGGCCAATCAAAAGTAACCATTTAGCATGAGTATTAAATGAAGAAAGAGAAAGGTGGACAAGTGGTCTTTAAGGATTTATACAACACATAAGGTGATCATCATTTTTTCCCTTATATATATATCATGATATGAAGAACCAATTTCTTTCTTTTCCACTTACAAATTTCGGCCACAATAGGAAAAGCAAAAGGGAATTAAAGAGCAAGGTTTGGTACTTTAACCATTGAACTCCTTTTGAAATTTTTCTGTTTTACAATTAGTAAAATGCTGTGACTTGTATGATTTTTAATTAAATATATAAAAATTATCATGAGTTGAATTTTGGATATGTTGTTGTTTAATAAGTCTAGTATTTGAGAAAAATAATTTGGAACCACATTGATTGAATTTAATTTACGGAATTTATAAAATTCAGAACTGCTGCCAGGATACAGGGCAACTGGAGCAGTCTGGTTGGGTGAACTACTTGACCAAGAATTTGTGTCCAGTTTGATCTGAAATTTTAAAGGAATGATTTTAAGATGCAAAACTAAATTCTGTAAAAATTTTAGAGTTTTTATCCAACCGGATTATTTTATACAAATTTTCTAAAACAAGGATCAAGTTGGGTCAAGAACCAGAGTTTATTGTTCATATGGAAATTTTTCATTATTAACTTGGTCAAAAACTTGGTGTGGGTGTTTTATCATTTTATTTTTAGTATTGAGTTTAATTATGATATGAAGAATAAATTAAGATGGAAAATATGTGAATACATATGATACATATGTGAGTATATGTGATATTTGTGTAAATATATATTGTATATACATGGAGAATATGTGGTATATATACAAAGTGAATGGGTATTTATGAAATGTTATATATGCTCTACTCGGTAAATGGGTAAAACCGGTCTAGAATGGGGGTTTGGCATGCCATCCTACCGGCAGTACTGTCTTAACGGCTTCGGTCGGGATATTACTTACGCGCGCGCGGTTATATCATGTGAGGTCAAGATCATGGCAACTAGTCATGTGAGACCAAGACCACGCAGTTATTCTATATCGTGTGAGACCAAGACCATGACAATTATTCGTGTGAGGTCAAGACCACGCGTAACTCTATATGAGGCCTCATTTCGAGATCGGTGTATTCATAATTACCTAGTGGAGCAGATTAACTCGTAATTATAATGAAGTTATATTACATGTTGTTTATATACAGAATGTGAATCTTAACTTAATTAGAAAATATAAATATGATGATTGTATGAAAATAGTTATTCTACTTTTACATGTGTTTCAACAAACCTTCCTTGCACTATTTATATTCGGCAATGGTTAAAGTACCCACTAAGCAATGCTTAGCGAGTTTAGTTTCTTCTAAACTCGTAGGTTATTAGCAAGAAGCCAGTAGCGAGCAGAGGAGTCCTGCGATTTGTCGGTCATCAACAAACTTAAGTGGTGCTCTTTATTTTGTATTTTGGTATTAGAAACTGGCATGTACTTATTTGAACAATACAAAGAGATAACTTGATGTAACATGTAAGTCTAGTAATGTATAATAACTGTATGGTTTTGAATTGAGTTGGGTTGTGAATATAGAAGTGTGAATTCTTCTTGCAGGATTGTAGTTGAGGTTATAAGGGTGGATCATTAGGAGTGTATTGAATTTGTTTGTATTCGCATTGATTTGTGTAAAAATTTTTTCAAAAATCAGAAAAAACAGTTTTGTCGACACTTGGGACCTCCATTTTTAGGGGAGGTCATGGCAATTTTTTTTTAAATCTGCACTTAAAATTTTCTAAGTAAAATATTAAGACACAACCACCATGAGATAACAGTCCATCTTGGTCTATAAACGTAGGCTAAGATGGGGTGTTACATGGGTTCTCAGCTTGACAATATAACCATAGTTGCAGATTTTTCCAGATGTGTTTCCTGAGGAGTTGCCAGGGTTACCCCCTGATAGAGAGGTTGAGTTTGGTATTGATTTGTTGCCTGATACCACTCCCATCTTATTTTTTTGCCAGCGCAGTTTTTCAACGGCAGTTTTTTTCGATAGCGCAAATTTTCTGACGCAAATTTTTCGAAACCTAATCCAATTAGGTTTTGGTTTCTTTTCTTTTATTAATATTATTTGCCTTAGCTAATTAGGATTAAACTACATCAAACCCTTATAAATAAGGACCAAAGGCAACCAAATTAGGGGTGGAAAATTTTCACAGTGAGCTTGGAAATTGGAAACCAAATCAAGGAAGGAAAAGCAATAATTCAATTCAATTGATTTTACAGGAGCAGCAGCTCGATTTGAAGGATTCAAAGGCAAAAAAGGCTTGCTTTTGGAGCTTGTTCATCTAAGAAGCAATTTTGGAGCAACTTACAAAAGATGGTATGAAATTCTAGTTTCTTGATATTTTTTCACAGTAGCTAAAATTAGGATTTGGTGTTTTTCAAAAGTTAAAATCTTAGAACTTTAATTTAGTTTTTCTAAAGTCAAAAAACCTTATTTCATTGGTTTATTTTCCAAAAGACTTAAAATTGTTATTTTTACTTCTTTAAAATCCTAAAACTCTAATTTAACATATTTTTCAACCAAACCAAAATCAAATTATGTTTCTTTCAAAACTTTAAACTTGGTACTTTTTCCTTCAAAAAGTCTTCTAAAACATCTTTTCTAGTTATAAAAAAATTTATTTCACTTGTTTAAATTAATAAAACCTCATGAAATCATCAAATTGTCTTTTTAAACCCTAATTCCACAAATCACCCGAGACCTAAATTCTAAAACACTAAAACCTTAATTCAACTTCTAAGCCTAAAATATTAAAATTTAACTCCTTTAAAACCTTAAATCTTAATTTTTTCTAAGCTCTAATCTTTTAAAACATTGAAAACCTTAAAAACACAAATACTTTAAAATTACACAGTAGCTTAAAAACACAATAAACCACCATTTAAAACCATGAATCAAAAAGTATTTCAAAGTGTCTAAAACCCTAGTTTTATAATTTCACCATTCAAATATTAATTTAGTTAATCAAAGAGTCTTACCAACTTTTTAAAACATAAAACCCTAATCTATTTTAATTCCATAAAAAGTCACAGTAACTATAATTGGACTTTTATTTGCTTTATTTAATTCTATACTTGATTATGCTTTGATTTATCTCTTGTGCTTTAATTTATTTAATTTCAATACTTGATTTATTTAATTTATCATGGACGGATGTTTATTTTCTATTTTGATTAATAACTTTGATGAATGATTTATTTATGATGAATGATTATTTACTTTTATCAATTAATTTAGACTTCCAAATGCTGTAAGAGGTATGTTTCCACTTGGTCGGTACCTCATTAGTTAAATATCTTGTAATTTAATTTGCTTTTCTATTTTAGAACCTATGTAAAGAGCATGTTTCTACCCTTTGGTGGGTGTCCTACCTAGGCATGTGATGTAAGGACATGTTTCCATCCTTGGATGGGTGTCCATTTATTTGCTTTGTTTGGACATTGCTTTGATTTTACTATATTGATGCTTTCTTTTAATTATTGTGTGTAATATGGATAATGTTGTTATATTTAAGAATTTTATAATATTAAGACCTGTAAAGGAGGTCGGTTCCAATGAACTGGGCGTTGTGGGGGTGTTGGGCCATTTCTCACCTTCCCCACACGTACCCAACTTTTCGAACCCATTAGGGGGTTGGGGATTCCTTAGGAATCGAGTCATCCACCCCTTTCTTTTTCCCAGCCCATCTGGGTGGCGAATCCATTTTCTTCGGACTTAGGTCCGTGTTCTCTAAGGCCCCGAGGCTAAACAGTGCCGAAGTCGCAAGAACCATTCCACCGGGAGTGGGGGTGAAAATCCCCGCTCACATACACCCTCTTTGATTGGGAAATATGGTCGATGGCTGATAATATTAGAAAAATTTGAGATTGAGTATGTAACCAGGAAAATAATCAAGGTAGGGCGGTGGCAGAATTCCTGGCCCAACAACCTTTACCAGATAGCGAAGAAGTAATCTTGAAATTTTTGGATGAACATTTAGAAGCAATTGAAGTACAAGGGTGGAAAATGTATTTTGATGGTGTAGTAAACAGGAAAGGAGCAGGTTTGGGAGTTATACTAGAATCACCCGAAAGGGAACTCATCCCTTTAGATAAAAAGTTAAAATTTAGGGCAACCAATAATATGGTGGAGTACGAAGCTTGTATTTTTGGTTTGGAAACCCTAATGATTATGAAGGTGGATAAGGTGGAAGTTTATGGTGATTCATTGCTAGTAGTATCCTAAGTAAATGGAGAGTGGGAGTCGAAAGAAGAAAAATTAAAACCATACCACCATTACCTAACCATGATGAAGAAGAACTTTAAGGAGTGTAGGTTTATACACCTGTCAAGAGAAGAAAATCAGATGGCTGATGCCTTAGCCACATTGACTTCGGTATGGGAAAACCCTGTCAGCTTATTCCTTAAGCCTTTGATCATGACCAGTTCATCAACTCCTTGTTATGAATATGAGACAATCATGGAAATTTACACAGATCATGATGCATGGTATGATACTATAAGGTGATTTTTGGAAGAAAGAGAATACCCGACGGGGTCAACAAAGAAAGAGAGAAGAGCTATAAGGCGGTGGTCTTTGCAATACATCACATTCCATGGGGAGTTATATCGAAGATGGCCTGATGGGGTGCATTTGAGATGTTTAAGAAAGCCTGAAGTGGAGCACATCATGTCAGAGATACATGCAGGAAGTTGCAGTCTGCACATAAGTGGTTTGGCTCTAGTTAAGAAGATTATTCGACAAGGTTACTACTGGTTGACCATGGAGAGAGATTGTATTGAGTTTGTAAAGAAGTGCCAACAATGTTAGATGTATGGTAACTTGAATCACATGCCTCCTGAAGAATTGCATTCTATGTCTTCACCCTGGCCATTTGCCACCTGGGGTATCGACATTATAGGAGAGATACATCCGACAGCTTCAAACGGTCACAATTTCATTATGGTAGCAGTAGATTATTTTTCAAAATGGGTCGAAGCCGAATCCTTCAACAAGCTGGGTGCAAGCCAAATGGCTAGATTTATTGAAAAGAACCTCATCTGTAGATACGGGGTCCCACATAGTGTGACATCAGACAATGGGGTACAATTTCAAGGAGCAGTTAAGGATTTATTCTCGAAGTACCAAATCCATCATCATCGATCCTCTCCTTATAGACCAAAGGCTAATGGTGCAGTAGAAGCAACAAACAAAACAATTAAGCAAATTCTGTCCAAGATGACTAAGACTTACAGGGATTGGTCAGAGATGCTTCCCTTTGCTTTATGGGGATATAGGACAAGTGTGCGAACACCTACTGGAATGACACCGTTCTCTTTGGTTTACGGAATGGAAGTAGTATTGCCAATTGAAATTAAGATTAAGTCATTGAGAGTAGTCTTGGAAGCTGAACTGCCTGAAACGAAATGGGTAGCGAGCAGATACACACAGTTAGCTTTACTAGAAGAAAGAAGGTTAAAGGCACTGTATCATCACCAACTGTATCAAAAGAAGATAGCTCAGGCCTAGAAGGGTTAAAATTAGAAAATTCAGAGTTGGGGATTTGGTGTTGAAGCAATGTAAGCCTAATGTATCTGATCCAAGAGGGAACTTCAGGCCTAGCTGGGAAGGACCATATGTCGTGAAACAAGTCATGAACAAAGGTGCGGTAAAGTTATCAGACATGGACGAGAACGAATTTAGTGAGCCAGTAAACATTGATAGGTTGAAGAGGTTTTATGTATGATATAAAAAAAAGGGCTCGCTATGTTGAAAACCTAAAAGGGCGGCCTAGGCAAAAGTTAGAGCGGTCCGCTAGTTTCGAAAACCCGAAAGGGCGTGCTAGACAACAATTAGGGCTAAATGAGAGAAAATCGTCAATTAGAAAACCTGAAAAGGGCTAGTTGGCAATAGGAGTGATCTTATGTATGCTTGCTTTATGTTTGGTTGTTCCCCAAATTAATAAAATAGAATTAATGTTAAAATTGTTCTATGTGTACTATCATAAGTATTTGACCAGATATGGATGAAATAAATAAACACAATAGCAAAAGGTGATGACAAATTTTAAATGGAAAAGAAGCATCTTTTATTACTTTAATTATTTTTTCATCCTAACAATACACTTTTTGAATTGACAAATGTAAAATCTAAGGCAGTCGATAAATGTAACGTGTAGGCTAGCTTTGTCTCAACCGATCCAAGTAGGCTTCAGTCAAGTAAGGCATGTCTAAATCAGGGGTAAAGTTAGAATCGCGAGGCTCAGCTCCGTACTGACGGCCAAGTCGACGAGGATTATAGCATGTACCTTGACGAAGAGCGGCAAGGGGAACATACATAAAGTATGTCCACATGGTGATATGAGAAATCTTCCACCAAGGTACCAGCCAACGGATATTGACTTCAGAACGTGAGTCAATCCAGTCAACCCAGTCTGCATATGAAGAAGCAGGATGGAGTAGCTTCCTAGCAGAATGATGACGTGGCAGATATCTGGCAAAATCCATGGATGGAGTATCAAGCAAACAAAGATGCTCCTGAAGCCAAATCTGTGAAGAAAAAAAGGTCTGCTAAGTTGTAAACCCGCTGTTGCGCTCGAATTAAGTACTACTACAAGCGTCACTCGCAAGTATACGAGGTAGTTGTAGCAAAAGTGATTGCCCCAAGGTCGCCTCACAAGGAAGGTGTAGTTCGTAATAGCTTGATTGACAGATAATTTAAAAATAACAGAGTTTGTTGTTTGGAATGGTGCAGGAGCAATTTAAACCTAAGATTAATGAGTGTGATGGTTAACATATGTGATAGTTGTACTAGATCAAATCAATTCTTGGGAAGGTGCCTAGGGTTATAGGTCCATTCAATCAAAGCTCAATTCTCAATTATCCATTAACATAACCTTGTAAATTAATTTGTTTCTTAAGGTTAATTAGTCAATTACCAATCCATTAGTTCTCACATTCATGAATTAGCAATAACCAATTATTTTATATTATCAAATTAACAAAACCCTAGAACTTATATTTCTAATTCATTCTTAGGGTAGTCGATTGCATAATTTTGATATCAAATTTCACCTCTCGATCCTTCATTCAATATCTAGAGATCAATAGGTAGCTAATCTATCAACCTAGCATACAATCCAATGCAATCAACCAACAACAAGATACATCAATGGAAATATCAAATCAAAGCATTCAATCAAATATACTACAAACCCTAGGCATGGGTATTTAGCTCAACATCATCAATTTAAAACCATCATTCAGCTCAATATAAATCAAATACAAATTATTCATTAAAATATCAATTCTCTTAATACAACAAAAAGAATATTGAAATGAATTAAAAGAGAGAATAGAAAAACCCCTTGTAGATGCTAAGAGTAGGATTACTAGTCTTCCTCCTAGGTCCACTTTGATGTATGATGAAGAACTCAAGCCCTCTTCAACGAATGATTCTCCTTTGCAACGTGGAATGGAGCTTTCTCTAGTCACCAATCCTTCAATTGATTATGCCTTTGAGAGATGGAATGGAGCTTTCTCAAGTCACCAATCCTTCAATGAAGCTTCTTCAACCTTTAAGAGCTTGTAACCCACTTTATCCCAATGAATCTCAAAGTTCTTATCAATGGAAGATGGAGAAGATAGAAATGGAGGGTGAAGATGAAGGGACAAGGAGAGTGTCACTCTCTCCTCTCCCCAAATCATGTTTCCCCCCTATTTTCTTTGTTTTTTTCTTTACCATTTTCTTTTTTGCAAACCCTAGCCTTCTCCCCCTTACCTTTTTTTCTATTTCATGCAAAAGAATTTAAATATATTAAGGGTGACATGACCAAGTTGGATTTGGCTTGGCCGTGTCTCTCATTTTTCCTTGGGGCACGGCCAAGCTTGATGGCCGTGTCCATCACTGCTTCTTTTTTTCTTTCTTTCTTTTCTTTCTTTTCTTTGGTCTGTTGGGTGACACGACCAAGCTTATGACACGGCCAGTGGCTTGGCCGTGTCATGTGGGTGTGTTCTCTTTTGTTTCTTCAAGTTGCTTCATTCCCTTTGGTGTGACACGGCCAAGCTAGTGGCCGTGTCACTTTGCTTTGTGCTTATGGTGAGACACAGCCAGTGGCTTGGCCATGTCTCCTGGTCATGTCAAGCTCTGCCTTCATTTCCTTTGAGGTGACTCACCCAAGCTTGATTTGGCTTGGCCATGTCTTGCTTGATTCATGCTCTTTCTTCATTATTTTAATCTTCCAAGGGTGTTTTTGCACTTAAACCTAAAACAAACACTTCAAACAAACTTTAAATAGAAATCAATCAAAACATTAACTAAAAACACATAAAATCACACTAAAAACAAGTACAAAAATTATCTAAACAAGTACTCCACACTTAATTCCTTGCTTGTCCCCAAGCAAGGCTAAAATCAAAACACTAAACAAGATAAATTTTGTTAAGTTCAAGAGTAATAAGAATGTATCAAGACTTCCTTATCCCTAAACTGCAATCAATATCGAATCAAACTAAATAGACACCCATGCAATTAAGTGGTTTTCCATGCATAACCTATGCTGTCGCTCCCTCACCAATTCTTACTAGTGTTTGATCATGGTGGTGTTTACACTCATAACAATCAATGAAAGATTATTGCCATAGGCTTGCTTATCAATCAAATCTCCACCACAAAATTACAATCAAGCATTAATCAAAAGGTCTTTTATTGGGTTGTAATGGGGCTAAGGTAAAGGCATGATATTTAGGAAATGTGAGCTTAATCATTAAGTTCAAGAGCACTTCATGAATGAAGTAACCAATCATATGTATAACCCAACAATCCCAAAACACCTTCCTCTCACCTACCCCTTGACATTAAAGAGCTTTTCAAGGGAACTCACTTATTACATCTTGCAAAGATTATTCCCAACTTATTCCAACCCTTCCAACAAGAACAACAATTATTCTTATTATTATTATTTTTTTATTTTTCTCTTTTTCTTCTTTTTTTTTTATTTTTATTTTCTATATTTTTAGGGTATGCAACTAAATAAATAATAGTTTGCAATCTTAAACCTACTAAATTTAACCCCACACTTAATTCAACACAACACCCGGCCATAAACACTCTTAAAATGCTCTTGACCTAATGAAAGGGTAAGAGTTTAAACAACAAGGTTCAAGCTAATGGTGTTGTGAAAAAGAAAGAAAAGGAAAAATAAAATAAGCTCAAAATTGGCTAACTAAGGTTGAATATAAGGTTGGTCTATTTAAGCCAAAGTGGGTTCACCTAATTGCCTTAATCATCTTGATGCCTAATTACAATTTTTATGTAGTCTCAAAATGCATTTCAAAGCAAGTTCTAGCAACTCATCAATCAAGGATGTTCACCCACAAAAAGAATAATAAGTTGATGTCTCAATTTCTCACTAGGTTAAAGGCAATGCTAGGAAAAACCAACAAAATTGACAATAAGCACCAATTCTACTCAATTCTCAAATTCATGCTTCAAAATTTCAAAGGTCATCTATCAACAATTTTATGACAATTGAACTTTCTAAAATTCATTTATTCAAAGAAAAACACTAAAAAAATTAACTAAACTTAAACATAAACAAGTTAAAAGTAAAAACACAAATACACATAATGCACCCCACACTTAAAGATTCACATTTTCCTCAATGTGAGCATGCATCAACTAAAAGAGAGGATTTAGATGAAACCTGATTTCCATCATTCCCATATGCGATGTACAATGCTCCTTCCACCCATAATGCAATTGTCGCTCATGACTGCAGGGATGGATAGCATACAACTCCGAAGGATACCCGATGTATTGCTACGTCTAAGTAGCATTATTTGAAAATATGTGAAGGTCATCTTAGGGTAATCCTCTAGTGCAATAGGAACTTTGTAAAACCCTTTTTCATTGTGCAACATGGTTCTATCCGTTGTATGCTCTTCTTCACCACCAAGAGTAGAAGAGATGATTTTTGGGGACTCTTTAAGTTCAACCAAGTTTGGTTGAATCACTTCTTCATCCACTCTAACAATGTCAAGTCCCATCTCAACAATCTCAGCATCTAAAATTAGATTACACTCATCAATTTCTAAATTGGGATTTCATGCTCTTCTTCTAAGGTCATAGTCATCCCAATCTTATTTTCACTATCTCCTTGGGAGTGCATATTATAGATGTCAGAAAGTTGCTTACCTTGCTCTTCATCCTTCAAGCTACATGGAAATGGATTTGGTGGCCTATCAAGATTGGAAGATTCATTCAACTTTGGTGAGGTCGATGCCTATGTTGGTTGAATTAACTCCTTCTCTTTTGATTGAATTAACTCCTCTATGTTTGGTTGTATCTCCTAACCATTTTCTTCTTGATTAGTACCTGCATCAAAGGAATCACAAAATTTGCTCCAATTATTACCTTCTCTTTTGATTGATTATTACCTTGACTTGCTCCAATTGGCTAGGAAATTCCTCCTTTTGGTGTGCTTGGAGTTGATGTGCCAGTTGCCCAACTTGCATTTCCACCCTCTTCAATGATTTCTCCAAAGAATTAAACCTCTTATTGCTCCCTTCCTGATTTTGTGTGTGTGAGAGGGATTTTTGCCCTCACTCCTGGTGGAATGGTTCTTGCAACTTCGGCACTATTTAGGCTTGGGGCCTTAGAGAACACGAACCTAAGTCTGGAAAAAATGGAGTCGCCACCCGGAAGGGCCGGGAAAAAAGAAAGGGGTAGATGACTCGATTCCTAAGGAATCCACAACCCCCTAATGGGTTTTAAAAGTTGGGTATGTGTTGGGAAGGTGAGAAATGGCCCAGCACCCCCCACAACGCCTGGTTCATTGGAACAGGCCTCCTTTACAGGTCTTAAAATTATAAAATTCTTAAATATAACAACATTATCCATATTACACACAATAATTAAAAGAAAGCATCATTATATTAAAATTAAGGCAATGTTCAAACAAAGCAAATAAATGGACACCCATCCAAGGATGGAAATGTGTCCTTACATCACATGCCTAAATAGGACACCCACCGAAAGGTAGAAACATGCCCTTTACATAGGTTCTAAAATAGAAAAGCAAATTAAATTACATGATTTTTAACTAATGAGGTACCCACAAAGTGGAAACATACCCCTTACAACTTTTGAAAATCTAAATTAATTGATAAAAGTAAATAATCATTCATCATAAATAAATCATTCATCAAAGGTATTAAATATCAATATAAAGTAAACATCCATCCATGATAAATAAAATAAACCAAGCATTGAATTTAAATAAATTAAAGCATATAAAATAAATCAAAGCATAATCAAATATGGAATTGAATAAAGCAAATAAAAGTCCAATTATAGCTACTGTGACTTTTTATGGAATTAAAATAAATTAGGGTTTTATGTTTTAAAAGGTTGGTTAGACTCTTTGATTAACTAAAATAAGGTTTGAATGGTGAAATCATGAAACTAGGGTTTTAGACACTTTGAAGTACTTTTGATTTATGGTTTTAAATGGTGATTTCAAGCTACTGTGTAAAATTTAAAGTATTTATGTATTTATGATTTTTAATGTTTTAAAGGATTAGGGCTTAGAAAAAATTAAGATTTAATTTTTTAAAGGAGTTAAAGTTTAATATTTTAGGTTCAGAAGTTAAATTAGGGTTTTAGTGTTTTAGAATTTGGGTCTCGGGTGATGAATTTGAATTAGGGTTTAGGAAAACAATTTGATGATTTCATGAGATTTTATAAGTTTAAACCAAACAAATTAAAGTTTTTATAAATAAAAAAGATTTATATAATTGGAAAAAGTATTTTAGGGCTTTTTTAAAAGAAACAGAATATGTTTTAAGAGTTTACATAATTTGGAAAGTAAATTGGAGTTTTGGGGTTTTGAAGAAATAAAATTAATAACTTTAAATTCTTTGGGAAATAACGCAATGGATTAGTGTTTTTGACTTTAGAAAAACTAAATTAAAGTTCAAAGGTTTTTAATTTTGAATAATACAATTTCCTAATTTTAGCTACTGTGTAAAAAAATAATTAAAGAAAATCAATTAACACATACTTTCTTTTGATGATTCCTCCAAAAATAATTCTTCTTGGATGAACTAGCTCCAAAGACAAACCTTTTTTTCCTTTGAATTGCTGAAATCGTGATGCTGCTCCTTTAAAAATCAATTGAATTCAATTATTGCTTTTCCACTTCACTTTCGGATTCAAATTCTCAAAGCTACTGTGAAATTTTTCCTCCTCTCTATATTAATTGCCTTTGGTCCTTATTTATAGTGGTTTGATGTGGTTTATTCCTAATTAGTCAAGGTAAGTAATATTAATAAAAAAAGAAATTGAAACCTAATTGAATTAAGTTTCAAAAAATTTGCATCAGAAAAATTGCGCTGCCGAAAAAAAATTGCCGCAGGAAAAAATGCGCTGGCAAAAAAATTCTGTCGCAGAAATCTGCGGCAAGGGCGGGCTGCGAGCGTCGCCCGCAAGAAATTCCTGTGGGCTACTCCTGTGGGCGAAATAGAAAAGCTATTTCACCCACAGGAATTTCCTGCGGGAGAAATGCCCACGAGCCCCAGCGACGATTTTTTCGTCGCCGAATTTTTCTACTCCAATTTTTATTTTTCTTTTTATTTTTTGACTTTTATTTGTTTATTTTTATTTTTTATTAATAAAAACTAGATACTAAAGCAAAAATTAATTAACAAAAATTATTTTGGACCAATTAGACAACAAAAATCATTTAGGACTAAATAAAACATATTGGACCGGATTGGGTAAAAAATTAAGGGTCTACAGTTTGCCCCATGCGTCAATGATTTGAAACCTTATTGAAAGAGAGTGAAAAGCAATAAGACTTAATTTTTGAGATGGTTGAGGTTTTGGGTTCTGGACCCGATTCGAGTTCTGGACTCAAGGATAAATTCTAGGTTCTAGACCTAAGGAAAATTTGGGTTCTGGACCCTGTTCGAGTTATGGACTCAAGGATGATTCTATGTTCTGGACCTAAAGAAAAATTTGGGTTCTAGACCCGGTTCGAGTTCTGGACTCAATGGATGATTCTAGGTTCTGGACCTAAGGAAAATTTGGGTTCTGGACCCAGTTCGAGTTCTGGACTCAAGGATAATTCTAGGTTCTCGACCTAAGGAAAATTTGAGTTCTGAATCCGGTTCGAGTTCTGGACTCAAGGATGATTCTGGGTTCTGGACCTAAAGAAAAATTTGGGTTTTGGACCCGGTTCTAGTTCTGGACTCAAGGATAATTTTAGGTTCTCGATCTAAGGAATAATTTGGGTTCTAGACCCGGTTCTAGTTCTGGACTCAAGGATAATTATAGGTTCTGGACCTAAAGAAAATTTGGGCTCTGGACCCGGTTTGAGTTTTGGACTCAAGGATAATTTTAGGTTCTGGACCTAAGGAAAATTTGGGTTCTGGACCCAAGAGATTTGGATACTCAATCCTAAACTAGACTCGGATACTCGATCCTAAATTTGGTTGGGATAATCGATCCTAAACTGGATTGGGATACTCGATCCTAAACCAGATTTGGACATTCGATCCTAACTTGATTTGAATACTCTATCCTAACTTGGATTTGGATACTCGATCCTAAATTGGCTCTGGATACTCGATCCTAAATTGGCTTTGGATACTCGATCCTAAATTGGCTTTGAATTTGGGTACTTGGACCCGAGAATGGGTGCTTGCACCCGAGAATGGGTACTTGGACCCGAGATTTAATTGATTTGGGTACTTGGACCTAAGATTGGATTGAATTTGGGTACTTTGACCTGGGATTGGGTATTTGGACCCGAGATTGATTTGATTTGGGTGCTTCGACTCGAGAATGGGTGCTTAGACCCGAGAATGGGTGCTTGGACCCAAAAATGGGTATTTGGACCCGAGATTGGGCACTTGGACCCGAGAGGGTGCTTGGACCCGAGATTGAGTTTGACTGACCTTTTATCATTTGAGAAATCTGACTGCTCCGGTTATTCTATGCATTGTGGTTTTTCACCCTCAAAATGGATCTTCATCTTTTGACATCAGGTCTTCATCCTTGAAAATGAATCTTCATCTTTTGACATCGGGTCTTTACCCTTGAAAATATGGATCTTCATCCTTTGAGATTGGGTCTTCACCCTGGCTTCAGCTCTTTTAGCTGGATTGATCTTTTGTCTTTTGCCTCTTCATTCTTTTGAGAATTCTAATTTTCCTTTTTATTCCATTCTTTTTTTGTTCTTCCTTTGCACTTTTGCAAAAAATTCAGCACTTTTTAGCTAGCCTTCATATCCTTTCCTTGCCCCCTGCATGGCGAGATATTTGCAAGTGAGTTTGAAAATGTTTTATATATAAACTCAAAAAATTGAAAAGGAGAAACTTTACCCCTTGTGTAGGCTTAAACCCATGATTTTTCTATGTGAACTCTGATTTATGTTGTTGTCGTCTAGTTCTTCTCACAAGCACGTATTTCTTCTCTTTGCAAGATTATTGGAGTTTTCTCAAGCAATGGGCTTTCCATGGCCCCCTGATTTGACATCTTCTTTTGATTCTTCACTTCACAGAGTGTTTGTTGTTCACCTTGATAAAGAATAGATAATACAAGACAAGAAAGTGCAATGTGATATGCTCATGTATGCATGATATGCATGAATAATATTTACAGTTGTTCCATCGACTCACAGACTGAGGCGATCAGTAGAAGTGTTCTCATTGGTTCCCTTTTGATGCTTGTTCAAGTTTTGCATTAGAATGATAGAAAGATTTGCATTTGTGGCTTTTATCTTCAAGATGTTGAGAACATGAGTGGTGGAGACCCTAAGCAGCAGAGTCAGGGATGCATCCATTTCCAACTATGTTTCAGCATTTCGGTTGATAGCTTCTTCATGACCTTGCCAATAATCATTTCCTTTGCCCAATGTGTCCTTTGGAGGTTCAACATACTTCCCTTAACTTGAAGGCTTTGTATGACAAAACATTTTTTTATTTTTTTTTATTTTGAAATCAAATGTTTGCTTTGCCAAATTAATGTCAAATGTACCTCAGGACTTGATTTTCCAAATTAACATATCTATAACATGACAACCCTAGTTGCCGTACTAAACTCGGGAATCAATTCTATTTAAGCAAGAATTGTTGCACTTCATATAGGCACATACACATTACTTGGCCAAAGGTCTGATTTGAGTTTAAATATTGTCTATCTCATATGCATGCTCATCCAAACTATCTCCACTAATAGACTCTACCTACCAAGAGAGATCAACAGGTCTTTGATAAGCTTGAAATGGGGTCTATAAGGGACACAGGTTTATGTGAAGGCCATTTTGAGATTGGAGCTGGTGTGATACAATGGACAAACCCTCACACTACAAATTTCTTATTGGAATTTTAGGCAGCTTGGAGGCAATCTTGCTAGACTCCAAATTCCTTCTATCTTCTTGGCCTTAATCTGGATCTTGATTGGGATAGTCTTTGCCCTCGCAAAAAGTTTAAGACCCAAATTCATTTCTTTTCTTCGTTTCCCTTTTCATTCCTCTTTCCTTACTCTTCCCTTTCTTTTATCATTTTGTCCTTCTTTCTTATAGGACTATCACGTACAAAACTTTCAAGAACTGAATGGTCTTTCTCCTTTTTCTTTGATTTTGATCAAATCTTTGGTTGGGTTGGGCCAATGGAAGCCTTTTGCTACTTTAGGTAAAAGAGAACTCAATTGGCTTTCTGAACTGCCTTTTTTTAGGTTTTATTATTTTTTCTTTTTATTTTCTTTATTTATTTTCTTTTTTCTTTTTTCTTTTTCTTTTCTTTTCTCTTTTTTGTTTTCTTTTCTTCTCTCCTTTTTTTTGTTTGTTTGTTTTTTTTGTTTTGGTTCTAGCTCTAAAAGAGTTGTCTTGTTTATGCCAACTTGGGCTTCCAATAATGGATGAGTGGAGTGACATAAATCTTCTTTAACAGGGATAAATAATTTGTTACTCCGATGTTGATGTTATCTTGATATATTGGAGATATTAAGGGAACATCAACTACCCTTATGGTATTGAGAACTTCAACCACCCTTATGGTTTTGAGAACTTCAACTATCTTCATGGTCTTGAGAACTTCACCTATCCTCATGATCTGGACTAATCATTGTTTTATTTGATCTTCTTGCCTCTTCATCTTAGTGATTATAAGACTTGTCAAAAGTATCACAACAGCTCAGGGTAGGTTATTGGGTTTGTAAGCCAATGAAAAAGAAAGCTAAAATTTTATGAAGGCTGAGATCTAATTGGGTAGATACTAGTTGTTGGCTAACCAAACAAAGCCTAGATCATTTCTCTCTTAAACAAGCACAGTTCAATTTTGCCTCGAAAGTTTACCAAAGCATGTTCTAAGACTGACTAGGACCTAGACAAAGGTAATTATGCAGGAGCCCTCTCTAAGTAAGCATACACAACTCAATGCTATAGAGCAATTCCCTCACCTAGTAAAGTCATTCGAGTCATGATGCATAAATATATTAATTCATGAATTATCAACCTAGATTCCTCATTGGTTGAGCACCAAAATAAACACAGACCAACAGAGATTTTTGATGAAAGTAATTTATTCAAGCAACTTTAAATTTGAAAAACACAATAGTTCCAAAATATTAAAGAAAGTAAGATTGAAAAGCAACATTCAAGCTAAGGAAAGTTCATTGAGTTAGGCTTCTTTTCCTTTCACATCTTCAATATTTCCATCTTGAAAAGAGAATAAAACAAAATCTTCTTCCAATCCTTTTCCCACCATGAAGGTTGCCGGTGGAGGTAGTCTTCCAAACTTAGGCAAAGGGTTGTTCTTGGTATTGGGCTTATCCGGCTCAGGTAGCTTGCCATTATCAATCAAATCTTGGATCTCATGCCTTAAACGAGCACATTTATCTATTTCATGCCCTCGCATTTGATGAAATTGACAGAAGTCCTCGGCATTGAAGTTTGGTGGCAGTGGATTATGTAGTGGTCGAGGAGCTAACGGTTGCAGCAACCCTTTCTTTTGCAGCTTGCTAAAAACCCAAGATAGAGGTTTCCCCAATTATGAGAATTGTCTTTTATTTCCTTGACTAGTCACATTAACATCAACTTCTTTTTGCGTGCTTTGATTTCCGGACTGGTAATTCCCTTTCTCATTCCTTTTTATTGAAAAGCGATTCTTCTCCCTTTCCCACTCTTCAATTTGTAAAGCAGCTTGGAGAAGATCTTTGAAGTCCCTTATAAGGGTGTGAGACATTCTTTCACGGAGATTGAACAGGACGCCTCTCACAATTATCCTTATTTGATCGGATTTATTTGAACAGGACGTCTTGTTTCTCCACCTTTTCACATAGTCCACAAAATTCTCATTCGACCTTTGCATAATGGACTCCACTTCAATCAAGGTAACTTCTAACTCAACATTATATCCATATTGTTGGATGAAGGCTTTGTAAAGTAGATCCCAACTCTTTTGTGTTCCATCATCTAAGGTATTGAACCAATTTTGGACAACAGGGTCCAATGAGAGCATAAAGTACCTTAGGGTTTGAGTTCTAGTAGCTCGGGTAGACTGCATGGCAGTGATGTATTGCTTCACATGAAGATGAGGATTTCCAGTGCCATTGTACTTAGCAAAGGAAGGCATCTTAAACTTATAAGGGACCTCATCATCTTGTTCAAATAGTTTGTCGATCTCAGACATCTCTTCAGTTTTCAGCTTCTTCTCAAATTTCTTTTCTAAATCAGCAATAATCTTTTCAACATCGGATGTCTCGGTCTTTTTAATAGTTGCCTTCTCAACAACCTTTGGTTCTTTCTTCTTTTCTTGAACCTCTTGGTAGTATTGAGCCCAATCATCATCATCATCAATGATCACCTTTTCATCATAAAAAACCACTTCACTAACTTTGGTCTTCCCTTTGTCCTTTGGTTTCTTAGTGCTAGCAGATGCCTAGGCATGGTTTTCTAAGATTGCAGTCAATTGGTTCTTCATGGTCTCAGCTAGGGCCTCTTTGATTTCTTCCATCTTAGCATTAAGGGCTTCATCCACCATTCTTTGAATTTGTTCGGGCTCCATTATTTTTGGTGAGCAAGTGATTGAGTCGTTGCTAGATACTTCGTCTCTGGCGTAGGTCGGATTGTTGTAAGCTTTAGAACTATCGTAATCCAAGGCTGTGAGCCAGAGAGGATCAATGATATGAGATGCAAATGTATGCATGTATGCATGTATGCACAAACAATCAACAAATAAGGATAAATAGGACGTTCCTTCCAACCTTATATCATCCATACATGAATGGTGAATCTCTTTTCCTAGGCATATGGTTAACAAAATACCAACATGGGGTACCTTGCTTTCGAATAATTCCCTCGGATGTTTCAACCAATAGTTATATTTTCAAAAATGGAAATCAATCCATGATAATTCTCATTAATTAGGTTTTAATCCATTCAACCAACTAAAGTAGCTTTTATGCTATATTGGATTAAAACTAAATTAAGAGGTTTATTATAGATAGATTTCTCACTTGAAAAAGGTAACTAATGATTCATTCTTAGTGTAAACTAGGCTCACAATTGATTTTTGGTATTTCTTAATTAACCTAAATATTTTTGCAAGCTCTTTGTAAGGAGAGGTTGGGTGAAAATAGTTTTGTTTCTAAGCCCATAGTAAAAGATTATGGAAAAAATGGATTTTGGGCATAGTATTTGGGCCATGGGACAAAGAATTTTTGATTTGTTTTTAGAAAAGTCTTATGTCCAAAGACCATCTTGAAAAATTTTGAAAATAGCTTTGGTCTTTTGGACTTTAAAGAAAAGTTTATTTTGAGCTTACAATATACTTAGGTCATATTAGAAAAAGAACAAACCAAATAATCCATGATTTAGACTAAGATAAACTAACCATAGTCAAACAACATGCATTTGGGGTAAAACCTAAGGAAAGTAACTAGGCCAATTACATGAGCTTTAGTCTTTGGGTTAAAAGGCTTAGGTTCCCATAGCAAGTATATACCAAATGGTATGAGGCTATGAGTGGTTATGCCATGCTTGATATCCATACCTTGAGTGAAAGTATGGTATCCCTTACATAACACAACATGGGTAACACGGGCGTCTTAACTCATGCACACAATGCAATCTAATATTATGCAATGGATAATATCATTATAAGAAAGAATAGAATAATATAAAGACCAACGGAATCAACTTCTCTTATCCCCAGTGGAGTCGCCACTGTGAGCAGAGATTTTTGCCCCCACTCCCGGTGGAATGGTTCTTGAGACTTCGGCACTGTTTAGGCTCGGGGCCTTAGAGAACACGGACCTAAGTCCGGAGAAAATGGTGTCACCACTCGGACGGGCCGGGAAGAAAGATAGGGGTGGATGACTTGATTCCTAAGGAATCCCCAACCCCCTAATGGGTTTGGAAAGTTGGGTACGTGTGGGGAAAGTGAGAAATGGCCCAGCACCCCCACAATGCCCAGTTCATTGGAACCGGCCTCCTTTACAGGTCTTAAAATTATAAAATTCTTAAATATAACAACATTATCCATATTACACACAATAATTAAAAGAAAGCATCATTATATTAAAATCAAGGCAATGTCCAAACAAAGCAAATAAATGGACACCCATCCAAGGATGGAAACGTGTCCTTACATCACATGTCTAAATAGGACACCCACCGAAAGGTAGAAACATGCCCTTTACATAGGTTCTAAAATAGAAAAGCAAATTAAATTACATGATGTTTAACTAATGAGGTACCCACCAAGTGGAAACATACCCCTTACAACTTTTGAAAATCTAAATTAATTGATAAAAGTAAATAATCATTCATCATAAATAAATCATTTAACAAAGGTATTAATTATCAATATAATGTAAACATCCATCCATGATAAATAAAATAAACCAAGCATTGAATTTAAATAAATTAAAGCATATAAAATAAATCAAAGCATAATCAAATATGGAATTGAATAAAGCAAATAAAAGTCCAATTATAGCTACTGACTTTTTATGGAATTAAAATTAATTAGGATTTTATGTTTTAAAAGGTTGGTTAGACTCTTTGATTAACTAAAATAAGGTTTGAATGGTGAAATCATGAAACTAGGGTTTTAGACACTTTGAAATACTTTTGATTTATGGTTTTAAATGGTGATTTCAAGCTACTGTGTAAAATTTAAAGTATTTATGTTTTTATGGTTTTTAATGTTTTAAAGGATTAGGGCTTAGAAAAAATTAAGATTTAAGGTTTTAAAGGAGTTAAAGTTTAATATTTTAGGTTTAGAAGTTGAATTAGGGTTTTAGTGTTTTAGAATTTGGGTCTCGGGTGATGAATTTGAATTAGGGTTTAGAAAAACAATTTGATGATTTCATGAGATTTTATAAGTTTAAACCAAACAAATTAAAGTTTTTATAAATAAAAAAGATTTATATAATTGGAAAAAGTATTTTAGGGTTTTTTTTAAAAGAAACAGAATATGTTTTAAGAGTTTACATAATTTGGAAAGTAAATCGGAGTTTTGGGGTTTTGAAGAAATAAAATTAATAACTTTAAATTCTTTGAGAAATAAAGCAACGGATTAATGTTTTTGACTTTGGAAAAACTAAATTAAAGTTCAAAGGTTTTTAATTTTGAATAACACAATTTCCTAGTTTTAGCTACTGTGTAAAAAAACAATTAAAGAAAATCAATTAACACATACCTTCTTTTGATGATTCCTCCAAAAACAATTCTTCTTGGATGAACTAGCTCCAAAGACAAACCTTTTTTGCCTTTGAATTGCTTAAATAGTGATGTTGCTCCTTTAAAAATCAATTGAATTCAATTATTGCTTTTCCACTTCACTTTCGGATTCAAATTCTCAAAGCTACTGTGAAATTTTTCCTCCTCTCTAAATTAATTGCCTTTGGTCCTTATTTATAGTGGTTTGATGTGGTTTATTCCTAATTAGTCAAGGTAAGTAATATTAATAAAAAAAGAAATCGAAACCTATTTGAATTAGGTTTCGAAAAATTTGCGTCGAAAAAATTGCGCTGCCGAAAAAAAATTACCGCAGGAAAAAATGCGCTGGCAAAAAAATTCTGCCGCAGAAATCTAAGGCAGGGGCGGGCCGCGAGCGTCCCTCGTAGGAAATTCCTGCAGGCAAAATGCCCACGGGCCCGCACGATGATTTTTTCGTCGTCGATTTTTCCGACTATGATTTTTATTTTTATTTTTTGAATTTTGTTTGTTTATTTTTATTTTTTATTAATAAAAATTAGATACTAAAGTGAAAATTAATTAACAAAAATTATTTTGGACCAATTAGACAACAAAAATCATTTAGGACTAAATAAAACATTTTGACCATATTGGGTAAAAAATTAAGGGTCTACAGTGTGCTAATATGAAGGTAAGCATTCAAATCATCTTTCACTATGGATTTCTTGCATTGATTCTAATTTTGTGCACTAATTTGAATGAAGGCATTCAAACTATCTTCCAAAGTGGGTTCCTTAAGTCAATATTTATTTTGTGCGCTAATTTGAATGAAGGCATTCAAACTATCCTCCAATGTGGGTTTCTTAAGGTGATCTTGATTTGAATATTGTTCTTAAGAGTAAGAACTTCTTTGGTAAGGTTGAAAGCAATTTTGAGGTGGAATGTGTTGCCAATTTTTCCAAGAAAAATTTGGGTGACTTCCCAAGCTTGAATTATAAGGCCTGAAATATGGGTCATTTCCACCCATTTGCTAGAAACTTTCATAGGCATATTCTTCCTCTTGCCATTCTTGGTATCGTGAGAAACTGAATGAGCATGTATTTGCACTATGCCCTGCATTGCCACATGCTGCACATATCTCTTGGCGTGGCATAAGTGCTCTTCCTCTTGCATTTAGCACCTTAAGTTGATTTGTCAATTATGCTAATTGCCATGCCATCTCAGACTCATCGTTCCTATCATAAACTCCCCCGTGCCTTGAAAACTGCATCTTTACAAAAGGCACTTAGCAACTTAAAGAAAACAAACAAATAATTAAATTGAAAGAAAATCAAACAAATCAAACAAACAATTCAAAGAAAACAAACAAACAATTACATAAAAAAATCAAACTATCACTACTTAAACAACCTTCCCCGGCAATGGCACCAAAAACTTGTTGCGCTTGAATTAAGTACTACTACAAGCGTCACTCGCAAGTATACGAGGTAGTTGTAGCAAAAGTGACCGCCCCAAGGTCGTCTCACAAGGAAGGTGTAGTTCGTAATAGCTTGATTGACAAGTAATTTAAAAATAATAGAGTTTGTTGTTTGGAATGGTGCAGGAGTAATTTAAACCTAAGATTAATGAGTGTGATGGTTAATGTATGTGATAGTTGTACAAGATCAAATTGATTCTTGGGAAGGTGCCTAGGGTTATAGGTCCATTCAATCAAAGCTCAATTCTCAATTATCCATTAACATAACCTTGTAAATAAATTTGTTTCTTAAGGTTAATTAGTCAATTACCAATCCATTAGTTCTCACATTCATGAATTAGCAATAACCAATTATTTTATATTATCAAATTAACAAAACCCTAGACCTTATATTTCTAATTCATTCTTAGGGTAGTCGATTGCATAATTTCGATATCAAATTTCACCTCTCGGTCCTTCATTCAATATCTAGAGATCAATAGGTAGCTAATCTATCAACCTAGCATACAATCCAATGCAATCAACCAACAACAAGATACATCAATGGAAATATCAAATCAAAGCATTCAAGGGTATTTAGCTCAACATCATCAATTTAAAACCTTCATTCAGCTCAATATAAATCAAATACAAATTGTTCATTGCAATATCAATTCTTTTAATACAACAAAAACAATATTGAAATGATTAAAAGAGAGAATAGAAAAACCCCTTGTAGATGCCAAGAGTAGGATTGCTAGTCTTCCTCCTAGATCCACTTTGATGTATGATGAAGAACTCAAGCCCTCTTCAATGGATGATTCTCCTTTGCAACATGGAATGGAGCTTTCTCAAGTCACCAATACTTCAATTAATTATGCCTTTGAGAGATGGAATGGAGCTTTCTCAAGTCACCAATCCTTCAATGAAGCTTCTTCAACCTTTAAGAGCTTGTTAACCCACTTTATCCCAAAGAATCTCAAAGATCTTATCAATGGAAGATGGAGAAGATAGAAATGGAGGATGAAGATGAAGGGACAAAGAGAGTGTCACTCTCTCCTCTCCCCAAATCATGTTTCCCCCCCTCTTTTCTTTTTTTTTCTTTTTCCTTTTCTTTTTTGCAAATCCTAGCCTTCTCCCCCTTACCTTTTTTTCTATTTCGTGCAAAAGAATTTAAAATATTAAGGGTGACACGGCCAAGTTGGATTTGGCTTGGCCGTGTCTCTCATTTTTCTTTGGGACACGGCCAAGCTTGATGGCCGTGTCCATCACTGCTTCTTTCTTTCTTTCTTTTCTTTGGTCTGTTGGGTGACACGACCAAGCTTGTGGCCGTGTCATATGACACGGCCAGTGGCTTGGCCGTGTCATGTGGGTGTGTTCTCTTTTGTTTCTTCAAGTTGCTTCATTCCCTTTGGTGTGACATGGCCAAGCTAGTGGCCGTATCACTTTACTTTTTGCTTAGGGTGAGACACGGCCAGTGGCTTGGCCGTGTCTCCTGGCTGTGTCAAGCTTTGCCTTCATTTCCTTTGAGGTGACACACCCAAGCTTGATTTGGCTTGGTCATGTCTTGCTTGATTTATGCTCTTTCTTTATTATTTTGATCTTCCAAGGGAGTTTTTGCACTTAAACCTAAAACAAACACTTCAAACAAACTTTAAACAGAAATAATTCAAAACATTAACTAAAAACACATAAAATCACACTAAAAACAAGTACAAAAATGATCTAAACACCCGCGAGGGCAGCTTAGGTAAAAATGAGGACAGCTAGCTAGTTCTGAAAACCCACATGGGCGGACTAGGAAAAAATTAGAGCAATAAAAAATATAACAAAAAAAAAGGTCTGCTAAGTTGAAAACCCGTAAGGGCAGCTTAGGCAAAAATTAGGACAGCTCGCTAGTTTTGAAAATACACATGGACGGACTAGGCAAAAATTAGAGCAATAAAGAAAGGAAGAAAAAGAAAACCTAAATTGAAAACCCAAAAGGGCAGTTTAGGTAATTACCTGAAGCAGCAACGGACTCCCAGTCAGTCTCTTTGACATTCCTGATTAAAGTCGGTCTAATCCAACTAAGGTCTCAGCTAAGATCACAAGTACCAGCGACAAGCCTCCTTCCATTTGGTCCATAATATCCAATACTCGTGGATCAATATCGCCGTCAGAAGAGACAAGCAAGAATTAGCCAAGCAAGCAAAGACAAAGCATGCATCCCCATGCCTTAGTAGGAGCCAAATGAGAGAGACAAAAATCAATCAAAGGAGCAAGTAGAATTTTTTCACCTCTCATCAACCGAAGAACTTCGGGTTTTGGAATTTGAAATAACATCTGCATCTTCTGTTGAGTTTTGGAAACCAATGTGGGTAACGCCATTTGTTGATTATTTGGATATCCATGGATGGCCCCACTTCAATCAAGGGACATATTTCAAAGCCATTAATTTTAAATGCCCTAGAATCCGTATTCCAAAAAGAAGCCACGGCATGTAAGAAGGAGTGGTCCAATTTAACATTTTGAAAACATTTTAAAACATCAAGTTTTGACAATGAAATTTGCTTCCAACGAATGGCATCCATATTCTTAAATAGAATTTTTATCTTCTTTGAATGATGCTCAGTCATAGTGGATGAATAAAGAAAAAATTAAAATTGTTAAAGGGAGTTTTCACATTGAAAGGGAAAAGTTTTTTGGTTTCTGTATGAAATATGGCATAAAAGGTGATTTATATAGAAGAAAATAAGCCTTTCCTAAAGTGAAAAGGAAAAGGTGATGGGAAAGGGTAAGACCATATGGCATAAGGAAAGGAATTGGTGACAATTTCCTTTACCACGTTGAATCTGGTTTAGCAAAATGATGTGGATGTGGATTATGAAATTATGATGTACTGTGATAGAAAAAAAAAAGAGTTCCAGTAAAGATGGAAATTGTATTTTTTTCATTATTATACAATATTTTACTATTGCTACAATATCTACATATCACTAAGAAGGTGGTGGTAGGTCATCAAATAAAGCCTTAAAAAAGTCATCGCCCGTTGGAGGAGGGGGCAAATCACTCGTCCCGAGTCCACCCAAAGCGGGAGCACCAAAATTCGGCAAGTTACTCATCCCGGGATCACTCGAAGCAGGAGCACCAAAATTCCTACTACCTTGAGGTTTCGATCCGTCATGGTCCTCATCAGAAGCAGACGAAAGGATCTCATGGTCATCAGTCTGGAGGCCTCTCGATGAAGAAGTGCCGGGATCCCTCATCCCCTGAAATCGAAAGTCTCGAAAATGTTGTTCAGATTGATGATATAAACTTTCAAAATGAGAAGCCTGCTGATGACTTGCAGCCAACTCTTCTTGAAGTTTTCTATTTTGATCTTCGAGCATCCGCTGTGAGCCAAGAAGGAAAAAGGTAAGAGCATACATAATCAGAAGAATACCTCGACAATCGCCATCAAGCCGACAAAAGACTTCTTGTTTCGGCAAAGCTTATCAAGACAATAGTAAAGACACGCGAGACCAGCTTCACCCCAGCCAAAAGATGGCACCATTCTGAGGTAAGAAAGGGCACTCACCACTGACAAATGGATGGAGGATTCAGTGTTGCCTATGATGTTCGACCCAAGCAGATATAACAAAAATCCTTGAGCATATTGTTCGACCGTGTCTCTGCCAACCCGTCCTTCGTAGTTCATCCAATAACTATGAATTGGCTCGATTTTTATCTTAAAAGGCCCTTTATATGATGGTTCCGTACCAATTAATTCCTGAATTTCTTCAAATGTTAAAATATCGTTTGGCAGAAGAACCGGAACACCATCATATCGAAGGCCGGTTATGGCAGTAAAATCGACCGGACCAATTGTCATCTCTCCATTGGGCAAGTGAAAAGTGTGGGTTGTATCCAACCATCGCTCTGCAAGCGCCTGGACTACGCTCCAGTCTATTTGATATTCCTCGGATGGCAATTGTAAGATGAACTGCTCAAAACCGCAATCTCGGATAATCCGCCTTACCCGAGAAGGCACTACATCATACCATTGTCGGGCTTTGTAAATACACCCTCCAGCCCAAACAATGCAACGATCATGCTAACACAGAACCAGGTAAGTTAATGCAAGGCAAGTACAGGCTATCCTAAATTAATTTATTTTCCCTAAATTTTCTAAAAATTATAATAAAATAAAAATAATAAATAATAAATAAAGGCAAACACAATAATAATAAAAGAGCATAATATAAGAACATAAATCAAAAAATAAAAAATAATGGAAAAATATAAATAATAAAAAATCAAAAAATCAAAAATAAAAAAAATATATAACAATAAAAAAAATATAAAAAAAACAACGAAAAAATCAAGAGAAATAAAAAAAGAAAAATAATTACCTCGCTCTTTTGATTGGAATTGTGATGGAGCGGCATCCCAGCCAATATTCCCGTCTTCATGATGCTGAATAAACTCCAATAACTCGACATTAGAATGAGTCCCTGACCTCGAAGCATGTATTGTTTTTGAAAAATATGTGCTAAAATTGAAAGAAATTTGAGAGAATTATGAAGTTGAGATTTAGCCGTGAAATGAAATGTAGTGGTGGATTTTTACTATTCATGAATGGTGTTACTATTGATAAATAGTAAATTTTACTATTCATAAATAGTATTACTATCAATGAATAGTAAAATTACTATTTGCAATAGTAAATACTATTTGCTACTATTTTTAAATAGTACATTTACTATTTATGAATAGTAAATAGTGCATGAACAGTGACTACACAGTAAAATAAACAGTAAATTCAATTATTCAATTTAATCTTTCGACTGCTTGCGAGTATATAAATATTTTTACACCTAGGGGGCAATAAGAAGACATATGCATAAAAATTAGTCAAACTTTTTGAAATAAAAAATTATTAGCTCGGGTCTAGAACCCAAATTTTTCTTAGATCCGGAACCTAGAATCTCTTCTAAGTCCAGAACTTAGCCCAGATCCAGAATCCAAATTTTCCTCAGGTCCAGAACCTAGAATATCTTCTAAATTCAGAACTCGAATCGGGTCCAGAATCCAAATTTGCTTTAGGTCTAGAACCTAGAATCTCTTTAAGTCTAAAACTTAGCTCTGGTCCAGAACCCAAATTACCCTTAGGTCCAGAATCTAAAGTCTCTTTTAAGTCCAGAACTTAACTTGGGTCCAGAACCCAAATTATCCTTAGGTCTAGAACCTAGAATTTATTTCTAAGTCTAAGAACTTAGCTCGGGTCTAGAATCCAAATTTTTCTTAGGTCTAGAACCTAGAATTTATTTCTAAGTCCAAGAACTTAGATCGGGTCCAGAACCTAAATTTTCCTTAGGTCCAGAACCTAGAATTATCTTTGAGTCCAGAACTCGAATTGGGTCCAGAACCCAAAACCTTCACCATCTCAAAAATTAAGTCTTATTGCTTTTCACTCTCTTTCACTAAAGTTTCAAATCATTCAAGCAGGGGGCAAACTGTAGACCCTTAATTTTTGACCCAGTCCGGTCCGATATATTTTATTTAGTCCAAAATAAATTTTGTTATCTTAATTAAATAATTTTTACTTTAGTATCTAATTTTTATTAATAAAAAATAAAAATAAACAAATAAAAATCAAAAAATTAAAATAAAAATCGATGATGGAAAAATCGGCGACGAAAAAATCATCACCGAAAACCAGCGGGCGGGATGAATGGCCGTGGGCCATTTCGCCCGCAGGACCAGTACCTCGCCCCTACCGCAGCCAACTGCGGCAAATTTTTTTTGCCAGCGTAATTTTTTCGCAGCAGTTTTTTTTCTCCAGCAAAATTTTTCAGACGTAAATTTTTTCAAAACCTAATGCAATTAGGTTTCGGTTTCCCTTTCTTATCAATATTATGTTCCGTGAAAAATTAGGAATGAACCATAAAATTCTTCTATAAATAAGACCAAAACAACACAAAAAGGGAGGAAGAAATCAGAGGAGAAATTGATCAAAAATTGGATCCGAAACTATGTAGGAAAGGCAGTGAATCAACTTGATTTCTTTTTTGAGATAAACAAACAATTCAAGCAATTCAAAGGTAGCAAAGCTTGTCTTTGATTTTGTTCATCCAAGAAGAAATTTTTGGTGGAACCAACAAATGAAGGTATGCATCAATTGTTTAAATTTTATTCTTCACAGTAGCTAAATCATCCCATTATTTCTTTTAATTCAAAAACTTAAGAACCCTAATTCACCTTTTCTGAAGTTCGAAAACCTTGATTCGTTGCTTTATTTTCCATAAAGTTTAAAGTTATTAGTTTTGTTTCTTCAAAACCCCAAAACCCTAATTTGCTTTCTAAATTTTCAAAATTCTAAATTGAGTTCTGTTTCTTTTCCAAAAGCCCTAAAATCATCTTTTTTGCTTTTATAAACTTTCAATCGTTTGGTTTATTTTCATAAAACTTCATAAAATTGTCAATTATTTTTCCAAATTCTAAAAACCAATTCATTATCCGAAACCCTAATTCAAAAATCCTAAAACCCTAATTCAATTCCAAAACTCAAAACAGTGAACCCTAACCCCTTTAAAACCTTAAATCCTAATTTTTTCTAAACCCTAATCCTTTAAAACTTTAAAAATCATATAAACACAAAATGTTTAATTTTACACAGTAAGCTTAAAACATAATTCAATGAGTAACCATAAGTCATAAATCTAAGTATTTTAAAGTGTCCAAACCCTAGTTTCATGATTTCACCATTCAAATATTAATTTGGTTAATCAAAGAACTTTATCAACCTTTTAAAAAATAAAAATCTTAATCTATTATAATTCCTTTAAAAACTCACAGTAGCCTAATTGCACAAATTCTAAAATCCTAAACACATGAAATAAAGAACCCTAAATAGAACCGGTAGCTATAATTTAGATTTTTTTTGCCTTATTTAATTCTATATTTGATTATGCTTTGATTTATTTTATATGCTTTAATTTATTTAAGTTCAATGCTTGGTTTATTTAATTTATCATGGATGGATGTTTACTTTCTATTGATGTTTAATACCTTTGATGAATGATTTATTTATGATGAATAGTAATTTACTTTTATCATTTTATTTAGATTTCCAAATGTTGTAAGAGGTATGTTTCCACTTGGTGGGTACCTCATTTGTTAAGTATCATGTAATTTAAATTGCTTTTCTATTTTAGAACCAATGTAAAGGACATGTTTCTACCTTTCGGTGGTGTCCTATTTAGGCATGGGATGTAAGGACATGTTTCCATCCTCGGATGGGTGTCCATTTATTTGCTTTGTTTGGACATTGCTTTGATTTTAATATATCGATGCTTTATTTTTATTATTGCTTGTAATATGGATAATATTGTTATATTTAAGAATTTTATAATATTAAGACCTGTAAAGGAGGCCGGTTCCAATGAACCGGGCGTTGTGGGTGTGTTGGGCCATTTCTCACCTTCCCCACACGTACCCAACTTTTCGAACCCATTAGGGGGTTGGGGATTCCTTAGGAATCGAGTCATCCACCCCTTTCTTTCTTTTTCCCGGCCCATCCAGGTGGCGACTCCATTTTCTTCGGACTTAGGTCCATGTTCTCTAAGGCCCTAAGCCTAAACAGTACCAAAGTTGCAAGAACCATTCCACAGGGAGTGGGGCAAAATCCCCGCTCACACCAACCTAACCAAAGATTCGATCAAAATCAAAGAAAAAGGGGAAAGACCATCTAGTTTTTGAAAGTCCTATACTTAAAAATTCTATAGAGAAGAAGTACAAAATGATAAAATGCTCAAAGAAAGGAAAGAGTAAGAAAAATAAAGAGAAAGAAAAGGGAAAAGAAGAAAAGAAGTGAATTTGAGTACTAAACATTTTGCAAAGGTAAAGACTATCCCAATCGAGATCCAGATCAACATCAAAAAGAAACAAGAATGTTTAAAGCTCTATTTTTTCATGTTTCCAACTGCCTATGGCTCCAATAGAAAATCATAGTGTGAAAGTTTGTCAACAATGTCGCATCAGCTCCGATCTCAAAATGGCTTTCATTTAATCCATTTCCCTTATAGACTCTATTTCAAGCCTATTAAAGACATGTTGATCTCTCCTGGTAGGTAGAGTCTATTAGTGGAGATAGTTTGAATAAGCATGCATATGAGATAGACAATATTCAAACTCAATGAGACCTTTGACCAAGTAATGTGTATGTGCCTATCTGAAGTGCAACAATTCTTGCTTACATAGAAATAATTCCCGAGTTCAGTAAAGTAACTAGGGTTGTCATGTTATAGATATGTTAATTTTGAAAATCAAGTCCTGAGGTAAATTGACATTAATTTGGCAAAGACAACATTTGATTTCAAAATCAAAATTGAAAATTGAAAATTAAAAAAAAAATTAAGCCTTCAAGTTAAGGGGAGTATGTTGAACAGTCGGACCTCGAAGGACACATTGGGAAAAGTAAATGATTGTTGGCAAGGTTATGAAGAAGCTACCAACTAACATGTTGAATCATAGTTTGAAATGGATGTATCCCTGACTCCGCTGCTTAGGCCTCACCAATCATGTTTTCAACATCTCAAAAATAAAAGCCATAAATGCAAAGCTTTATGTCATTCCAATGTAAGACCTGAACAAGCATCTGGAAGGAGTCAATGAGAACACTTCAACTGATCACCTCAGTCTGTGAGTCGACGGAACCACTGCAAGTATTACTCATGCATATTATGCATACATGAGCATATCACACTGTATTTTTCTTTCTCAAAAGTAAACAACAATACTCTATGAAACAAATATGAAGGGGATATGGATTCAGGTGCCATGGAAGGACCATTGCTTGAGGAAGCTCCAGTCATTTTGCAAAAAGAAGAAATACATGCTTGTGCGAAGAACTATACAACAAAAACATCAATCAAGGCCTGGATGAAAAAATCTTTAGTTTGAGCCTACACAGCGGGAAAGTCTTTCTTTTCAAATTTTGAGTTTATGCGTGTACAAAAAATCACTTTCAATATTTTTGCCATACAGGGGGAAATGAGAAGATATAAGGGGCCAACTAAAAAATGGCTGAATTTTTTGCAAAAAGTGCAAAAGAATGGAACATTAGAACTATCAAAAGAATGAAGATGCAAAAGATAAAATATTAGTTTAGCTAAAAGAGCTAAAGCCAATATAGGACAAAAGTTCAAAAGGATGAAGATCCAATTTCAAGGGTGAAGACCCGATTTCCAAGGATGAAGATCTATTTTCAAGGGTGAAGACCCGATTCCAAAGATGAAGATCCAGCTTAAAGGATGAAAATCCACTTTCAAGGGTGAAGACCCGATCTCTAAGGATGAAGATCAATTTTCAAGGGTGAACACCAGATGCCAAGGATGAAGATCCACTTTCAAGGGTGAAGACCCGACCTCCAAGGATGAAGATCCATTTTCAAGGGTGAAGACCCGACAACAAGGATGAAGATTCATTTTCAAGGGTGAAGACCCATGTCAATGATGAAGATCTAATTTAAAGGGTGAAGACCTGATGCTAAGGATGAAGATCCCATTTCAAGGGTGAAGACCCGATCTCCAAGGATGAAGATCCATTTTCCAAGGGTGAAGATCCAAAGTCCAAAGGATGAAGATCCATTCCAAAGGGTGAAGACCAAATGACCAAGAATAAAGATCCAAGGTCTAAGGATGAAGATCCACTTTTGGTGGGTAAAGACCCATAATCCATTAAAGAATGAAAAAGCCGATTAAAAGGAAACTAGAATTCTCAACTGATAAAAGGTCAGTCAAATTCAATCTCGGGTCCAAGTACCCAGTCTTAGAGTCCAAGTACCCAATCTCGTGTCCAATTATCCAATTTAGTCTCGGGTCTAAGTACGCAGTTTAGTCTTAGGTCCAAGTACCAGATCTCAAGTCCAAGTACCCAAATCAAATTCAGTCTCGGGTCTAAGTACCCAAATCAAATTTAGTCTCGAGTTCAAGTACCCAGTCCCAAGTCTATGTACCTAAATCTTTTTCAGGTCCAAACCCAAACCAACTCCAACCTCTGGTCGAGAACCCATCCTCATCCAAAATCTGCTCAAAGTAATATTGCTTATCACTCTCTTTTGTTGCAATCTCATATCGTTCAAGCAGGGGCCAAACTGTAGACCCTTAATTTTTAACCAAGTCTAGTCCAAAGATTTTAAACCAGTCCCAAATAATTTTTATAGTATTTATTATTTAAATTTTATTATTTATTTTAATTATATAATATTTATTCTATAATATTTATTTTAATAATATTTATTACTTATTTTTTTAAATATAGTATTTATTGTAATTTATTATTTATTTTATTATTTTAATAATAATGTAATTAATTATAAATTATTTAAATATAATGTTTTTAATAGTAAAAATAAATAAAATAAAATACAGACATATAAAAATGATAAGGAATAGAAAATAAAAAAATCGGAAGGTCGAATTGGTGCACGCCATGCAACGGTAGCCAATTGGCCTGCCGCGGCATGCCAAAGGCCAATTCGTCGCAGGCCACACCTGCGGTGAATTGGGGAGCTCAACTAGGCACCTGCGATGCTCGCCCGCAGTCTCGCACGCCAGCACACTAAACTCGCTTGGGCCCGCATGTAATTTTTGACGAATCAGTGTTTTACTCGATTTTAATTATATTTCCTTAACAATTTTATTTTCCTTGAATGAAACATAATTAGGTTTATGATTTTTCTATAAATAACAACATTAAACAAAGGAGAAAAAGGGGGATTCAGACTGAAAATTTTGGAGGCAGTAGCTATAGGACTTTGGCCTTTTGTTTTCCTTTTTTCAGGCATAAAAAAAGAAGAAGAAAGAGGCAGAGGACTTTTGGGACATTTTATTTAAGGACTTTTTGGCTGGAGACTTGAGACTTGAGACTTGGAGCCTACAAATTCTGTGCAATATTTCTTGACAATCAACAAAAGACAAATTGACAAATTTAAGACAACAAGATAGTGTTGTCTTGATTTTACTCGGCCAAAAATAAAGAATTGTAGCAGGCAGGAGCTCGATCAATTCCTTCAATTTGGTGGAGCCTTCAAAAGTAGGTACGTTTATTTAATTTTGTTTATCAAAATCATTAAATCATCCTCATCTAAAATATGATCACAATGCCTGGTTTAGTAATTATTTTTATTTAATTTACACAGTAGCCTTTTTTGAATTTTTTATATATCATTACAGTACTTTGAATCAAGTTATTTTCTTTTAATTATCATTATAGTGGCTTCATTTAAGTTTCTTGAAAATTTATCACAGTAGTTATAATCCTTATAAAAAATAACAATAATATTAGTTTCTCAAAATGAAAACTCTAATTTTTTAAATCTAAACCCTAAAATCAAGCCGACAAAAGACTTCTTATTTCGGCAAAGTTTATCAAGACCATGGTAAAGACAGGCGAGACCAGCTTCACCCCAGCCAGAAGATCGTACCGTCCTAAAATAAGAAAGAGCCTTCAACACTGACAAGTGGATTGAAGATTCAGTGTTGCCTAAGATGGTTGACCCAAGTAAATATAACAAAAATTCTCGAGTATACTGTTGGGCCGTGTCTTTTTGAACTCGTCCTTCGTAGTTCATCCAATAGCTACGAATCGGTTCAATTTTTGTCATAAAAGGCCCTTTATATGATGGTTCCATACCAATTAATTCTTGAATCTCTTCAAATGTTAAAATATCGTTGGTCAGAGGAACTGGAACACAATCATATCGAAGGCCGGTTATAGTAGTAAAATAGACCGGACCAATTGTCATCTCTCCAATGGGCAAGTGAAAAGTGTGGGTTGTGTCCAACCATCATTCTGCAAGTGTCTGGACTACGCTTCGGTCTATCTAATACTCCTCGGATGGCAATTGTAAGATGAAGCTCTCAAATTCACAATCTCGGATAATCTGCCTTACCCGAGAAGGCACTACATCGTACCATTGTCGGGCTTTGTAAATACACCCTCCGGCCCGAACAATGCAACGATCACACTAACATGGAGCCAAGTAAGTTAATACAACGTAGGTACATATTATCTTATCTGCTTAAATTAATATATTTTTCCTAAATTTTCTAAAAAAAGCATAAATAAAAAACAATAATATAAACAAAAAATAAAAAAAATAAAAAAGGAGATAAAAGAGAAAGAAAAATAAATAACAGAAAGACGAAAAGATCAAAAATCGAATAAAATAAAAAAAAGGAGAAAAAAGAGAAAGAAAAATAAATAACAGAAAGACGAAAAAATAAAAAATCGAATAATAATAATAATAAATAATAAAAAAACAAAATAATTACCACGCTCTTTTGGTTTGAACTACGATCCCGGCTAGTATATCTATATTTCCATCTTCATGATGCCGAAATAAACTCCAATAACTCGGCATTAGAATGAGTCCCTAACCTTGAAGCATGCATTTTTTTTTTAAACTATGTGCTAAATTTGAAAGAATTTGAGAGAGTTATAGAAATTGAGAAATTTTGCTGTGATTCAAATGAGGAAATTCGTTGGTTTATATAGAGAAATGACAAGGAAAAAAACGAAATTCAAAAGTAAGTTTTTGACCCAATCCGGTCCCATATATTTTATTTAGTCTAAAATGATTTTTGTTGTCTAATTGGTCCAAAATAATTTTATTAAATAATTTTTGCTTTAGTATCTAATTTTTATTAATAAAAAATAGAAATAAACAAATAAAATTAAAAATAAAATAAAAATAAAATAAAAATCGGCGACGAAAAAATCATCCACGGAAATTCCTGTGGGCGAAATCACTATGCTATTTCGTACGCAGATTTTTTCTGCCTGCGAAATAGCTTATGGGCCCGCTCCGCGCGCACTACTGCAGCCGGCTGCGGCAGATTTTTTTGTCAGCGCAGTTTTTCCATAGCAGTTTTTTTTCGGCAGCGTAAATTTTTCGACGCAAATTTTTCGAAACCTAATCCAATTAGGTTTTCGTTTCTTTTTTTTTATTAATATTATTTACCTTAACTAATTAGGAATAAACAACCTCAAACCACTATAAATAAGGACCAAAGGCAATTAATTTAGAGGAGGCAAAAATCCAACAGTAGCTTGGAAAATTTGAAACCAAATCAAGGAAGGAAAAGAAGAAATTCAATTCAACATTTTTCTGGAACAGTAGCATCACGATTTAAGCAATTCAAAGGCAAAAAAAGCTTGTCTTTGGAGCTAGTTCATCCAAGAAGAATTATTTTTTGGAGGAATCATCAAAAGAAGGTATGTGTTAATTGATTTTCTTCAATTGTTTTTACACAGTAGCTAAAACTAGGATTTTGTATTTTTCAAAAGTTAAAATCTTAAAACTTTAATTTAGTTTTCCAAAGTTAAAAACACTAAAACGTTACTTTATTTTCCAAAAAGACTTAAAATTGTTATTTTTTCTTCTTAAAAACCTTAAAACTCTAATTGAACATATTCTTCAAGAAAACCAAAATTTGATTCTGTTTCTTTAAAAATTTTAAACTAGGTTCTATTTTATTCAAAAAGCCTTAAAAAATATCTTTTCTACTCATAAAAACTTCAATCCGTTTGTTTAGATTCATAAAACTTCATAAAATTATCAAATTGATTTCTAAAACCCTAATTCAAATCTTTTACCCGAGACCCTAATTCTAAAACACTAAAACCCTAATTCAACTTCTAAACCTAAAATATTAAACTTTAACTCCTTTAAAACCTTAAACCCTAATTTTTATGAACCCTAATCCTTTTAAATCATTAAAAAACATAAAAACATAAAAACCTAAATTTTACATAGTAGCTTAGAAACCCAATAACCAAAAATCACAAATTAAAGTATTTTAAAGTATTTAAAACCCTAGTTTCATGATTTCATCATTCAAACCTTAATTTTGTTAATCAAAGAGTCTTGCCAACCTTTTAAAACATAAAACCCTAATCTATTTTAATTCCATAAAAAGTCACAGTAGCTATAATTGAACTTTTATTTGCTTTATTCAATTCCATACTTGATTATACTTTGATTTATCTCTTATGCTTTAATTTAATTTCAATACTTGATTTATTTAATTTATCATGGATGGATGTTTATATTATATTTTGATTAATAGCTTTGATGAATGATTTATTTATGATGAATGATTATTTACTTTTATCAATTAATTTAGATTTCCAAAAGTTGTAAGAGGTATGTTTCCACTTGGTGGGTACCTCATTAGTTAAACATCATGTAATTTATTTTGCTTTTCTATTTTACAACCTATGTAAAGGGCATGTTTCTACCTTTTGGTGGGTGTCCTATTTAGGCATGTGATATAAGGACATGTTTCCATCCTTGGATGGGTGTCCATTTATTTGTTTTGCTTGGACCTTGCTTTGATTTTAATATATTGACGCTTTCTTTTAATTATTGTGTGTAATATGGATAATGTTGTTATATTTAAGAATTTTATAATATTAAGACCTTTAAAGGAGGCCAGTTCCAATGAACTAGGTGTTCTGGGGGGTGCTGGGCCATTTCTCACCTTCCCCACACATACCCAACTTTCCGAACCCATTTGGGGGTTGGGGATTCCTTAGGAATCGAGTCATCCACCCCTTTCTTTTTCCCGGCCCATTCGGGTGGAGACTCCATTTTCTCCGGACTTAGGTCCGTGTTCTCTAAGGCCCTGAGCCTAAACAGTGCCGAAGTCGCAAGAGCCATTCCATCGGGAGTGGGGAGGAAAATCCCCGCTCACAGTGGCGACTCCACTGGGGATAAGAGAAGTTGATTCCGTTGGTCTTTATATTATTCTATTCTTTCTTATAATGATATTATCCATTGCATCATCTTAGATTGCATCGTGTGCGTGAGTTAGGACGCCCATGTTACCCGTGTTATGTCATGTGAGGGATACCATACTTTCACTCAAGGTATGGAGATCGAGCATGGCATAACCACTCATAGCCTCATACCATTTGGTATATACTTGCTATGGGAACCTAAGCCTTTTAAGCCAAAGACTAAAGCTCATGTAATTGGCATAGTTACTTTCCTTAGGTTTTACCCCAAATGCATGTTGTTTGACTATGGTTAGTTTATCTTAGTCCAAATCATGGCTTATTTGGTTTGTTCTTTTTATAATATGATCTAAGTATATTGTAAGCTCAAAATAATTTTTCTTTAAAATCCAAAAGACCAAAACTATTTTCAAAATTTTGCAAGATGGTCTTTGGATATAAGACTTTTCTAAAAATAAATCAAAAATTCTTTGGCCCATGGCCCAAATACTAAGCCCAAAATCCATTTTTCTAAAATCTTTTACAATGGGCTTAGAAACAATACTATTTTCACCCAACCTTTTCTTACAAAGAGCTTACAAATTATTTGGGTCAATTGCGAAATACCAAAAATCAATTGTGGGCCTTGTTTACACCAAGAATAAATTAACCATGGGCTTATTTTTGGCATGAATCATTAGTTACCGTTTTTCAAGTGAGAAATCTATTTATAATAAACCTCTTAATTTAGTTTTAACATAATATAGCATAAAAGCTACTATAGTTGGTTGAATGGATTAAAACCTAACTAATCGGAATTACTATGAATGGACTTCCATTTTTTAAAATATAACTATTGGTTGAAACGTCTGAGGGAATTATTCAAAAGCAAGATACCCCATGTTGGTATTTTGTTAACCATATACCTAGGAAAAGTGACTCGCCATTCGTGTGTGGATGTTATAAGGTTGGAATGAATGTCCTATTTATCCTTGTTTGTTGATTGTTTGTGCATACATGCATACTTGCATACATATACATCTCATATCATTGATCCTCTTTGGCTCATTGCCCTGGATTACGATAGTTCAAAAGCTTACAACAATCCAACCTACACCAGAGATGAAGTATCTAGCAATGACTCAATCACTTGCCCACCTAAAACAATGGAGCCCGAACAAATTCAAAGGATGGTGGATGAGGCCCTCAATGCCAAGATGGAAGAAATCAAAGAGGCCCTAACCGAGACCATGAAGAACCAGTTGACTGCAATCTTAAAAAACCATGCCGAGGTATCTGCTAGTTCTAAGAAATCAAAGGACAAAGGAAAGACCAAAGTTAGTGAAGTGGTTTTTGATGATGAAAAGGTGATCATTTATGATGATGATGATTGGGCTCAATATTACCAAGAGGTTCAAGAAAAGAAGAAAGAACCGAAGGCTGTTGAGAAAGCAACTATTGAAAAGACCGAGACATCCGATGTTGAAAAGATGATTGCTGATTTAGAAAAGAAATTAGAGAAGAAGCTGAAAACCGAAGAGATGTCCGAGATCGATAAACTGTTTGAACAAGATGAAGAGGTCCCTTATAAATTCAAGATGCCTTCCTTTGCTAAGTACAATGGCACTAGAAATCCTCATCTTCATGTGAAGCAATACATCACTGCCATGCAGTCTGCTCGAGCTACCGAGGCTCAAACTCTAAGGTACTTCATGCTCTCATTAGACTCTGTTGTCCAAAATTGGTTCAATACCTTAGATGATGGAACACAAAAAGAGTTGGGATCTGCTTTACAAGGCCTTCATCCAATAATATGGATATAATATTGAGATGGAAGTTACCTTAATGGAAGTGGAGTCCATTAGACAAAGGCCAAATGAGAATTTTGTGGACTATGTGAAGTGATGGAGAAATAAGGCCGCTTTACTCAAGAAGAGGCCCAATGAATCCAATCAAATAAGGATGATTGTGAGAGGGGTGTTGCCTAATCTTCATGAAAGGATGTCTCATACACTCATCCATGACTTCAAAGACCTTCTTCAAGCTGGTCTGCAAATTGAAGAGTGGGAAAGAGAGAAGAATCGCTTTTCAATAAAGAGGAACAAGAAAGGCAATTACCAACCTAGTAATCAAAGCACGCAAAAAGAAGTTGATATTAATGTAACCAGTCAAGGAAATAAAAGACAATTTTCAGATCTGGGGAAGCCTCTATCTTGGGTTTTTAGCAAGCTGCAAAAGAAGGGATTGTTACAACCCTTGACTCCTCGTCCTTCGCCTAATCCTCTTCCACCTAACTTTGATACTAATGCATTTTGCCAATTCCATCGAAGGCCTGGACACGAAATGGACAATTGTATGAAGATGAGGCATGAGATCCAGAATTTAATTGATAATGGCAAGCTACCTGAGCTGGATAAGCCCAATACCAAGAACAACCATTTGCCTAAGTTTGGAATAGTACCTCCACCGGCAACCTTCATGGTGGGAAAAGGATTGGAAGAAGATTTTGTTTTATCATCCTTTCAAGATGAAAATATGGAAGATGTAAAGGGAAAAGAAGCTTAAAATCAACAAACTTTCCTTAGCTTGAATGTTGCTTTTCAATTTTGCTTTCTTTAATATTTAATTGGAACAATCTTGTTTTCTAAATTTAAATTTGCTTGAATAAATTACTTTCATCAACATTTTTATTGGTCTTTGTTCATTTTGGTGCTCAACCAATGAGGAATCTAGCTTGATAATTCATGAATTAATATATTTATGCATCATGACTCGAATGACTTTACTAGGTGAAGGAATTACTCTATAGCATTGAGTTGTGTATGCTTACTTAGAGAGGGCTCCTGCATAATTATCTTTGTTTAGGTCCTAGTCAGTCTTAGAACATGCTTTGACAAACTTTCGAGGCAAAATTGAACTCTGCTTATTTAAGGGAGAGATGATCTAGGCATTGTTTGACGAGCCAACAACTAGTATCCACCTTATTAAATATCAATCCCTAGTTGTCCCTTTGATCCTTCATAAAATTTTAGCTTTCTTTTCACTGGCATATAACCCCAATAATCTACCCTGAGCTGTTATGATACTTTTGACAAGTTTTATGATCACTAAGATGAAGAGGCAAAAAGATCAAAGAAAGAAATGAATACCATGAAGATAGTTGAAGTTCTCAAGACCATAAAGATAGATGATGTTTTCAAGACCATAAGGGTAGTTGATGTTTTCCTAATATCTCCAATATATTAACATCAACATCAGAGTAACAAATAATTTATACTTATCAAAGAAGATTTATGTTACTCCACTTATCCATTATTGGAAGCCCAAGTTGGTACAAACAAGACAACTCTTTTAGAACTAGAACAAAAAAAAAACAAAAAAACAAAAAAAAAGAAGAAAAGAAAACAAAAAAGACAAAAGAAAAGAAAAAAGAGAAAGAAAAAAGAAAAGGAAGAAAGAAAAGAAAACCCAAAATGGTTCAAAAAGCCAACTGAGTTCTCTTTTACCTAAGCATCAAAAGGCTTCCATTTGATTTATAAGGACATTTTGACTTGAATTGGTCCAACCCAACTAAAGATTCGATCAAAATCAAAGAAGAAGAAGAAAGACCATTCAGTTCTTGAATGTTCTATACTTGACAGTCCTACAAGGAAGAGGGACAAAATGATAGAATGCTCAAAGAAAGGGAAGAATAAGAAAAATAAAAAAGGAAAGGGAAAAGAAGAAAAGAAGCGAATTTGGGTCTTAAACTTTTTTTGCAAGGGCAAAGACTATCCTAATCAAGATCTAGATTAATGCCAAGAAGATAGAAGGAATTTGGAGTCTAGCAAGATTGCCTCCAAGCTGCCTAAAATTCAAACAAGAAATTTATAGTGTGAGGGTTTGTCCATTGTGTCACATCAGTTTCTATCTCAAAATGGCCTTCACTTAAACCTATGTCCCTTATAGACCCCATTTCAAGCCTATCAAAGACCTGTTGATCTCTCTTGGTAGGTAGAGTCTATTAGTGGAGATAGTTTGGATACGCATGCATATGAGATAGACAATATTTAAACTCAATGAGACCTTTGGCCAAGTAATGTGTATGTGCCTATCTGAAGTGCAACAATTCTTACTTAAATAGAAATGATTCCTTAGTTTAGTATAGTAACTAGGGTTGTCATGTTATAGATATGTTAATTTGAAAGAAAAATCAAGTCTTGAGGTACATTGACATTAATTTGGCAAAGCCAACATTTGATTTCAAAATTAAAATTCAAAAATTCAAAAAATAAAAAAGTTTTGTCATGCAAAGCCTTCAAGTTAAGGGAAGTATGTTGAACCTCCAAAGGACACATTGGGCAAAGGAAATGATTAGTGGCAAGGTCATGAAGAAGCTATCAACTGACATGCTGAAATGTAGTTTGAAATAGATACATCCCTGACTCTGCTGCTTAGGGTCTCCACCATTCATGTTTTCAACATCTTGAAGATAAAAGCCACAAATGCAAAGCTTTCTATCATTCCAATGCAATACTTGAACAAGCATCAAAACGGAACCAATGAGAACACTTCTACTGATTGCTTCAGTCTGTGAGTCGATGGAACAATTGTAAGTATTATTCATGCATATCATGCATACATGAGCATATCACGTCGCACTTTCTTGTCTTGTGTTGTCTATTCTTTGGCAAAGTGAATAGCAAACACTCTGTGAAGTGAAGAATCAAAAGAAGATGTCAAATCAAGGGGGGCATGGAAAGCCTATTCGCTTGTGGAAGCCCTAGTAAATTTGCAAAGAGAAGAAATACGTGCTTGTACGAAGAATTAGTCGACAAAAACATCAATCAAAGCTTGCATGGATAAAATATTTGGTTTGAGCCTACACAGGGGGAAAAGTTTCTCCTTTTCAATTTTTTGAGTTTATGTACCAAATATTTTTAAACTTACTTACAAATATTTTGCCACACAGGGGGCAAGGAGAGAGTATAAGGTCCAATTAAAAATAGCTAAATCTTTGCAAAAAGGAAGAACAAAAGAATGGAACATTAGAACTCTCAAAAGAATGAAAAGACAAAAGACAAAAGACCAATCCAGCTAAAAGAGCTAAAGCCAAGGTAAAGACCCGACCTCCAATGGATGAAGATCCATTTGCAAAGGTGAAGACCCAATCTCAAAGGATGAAGATCCATTTTTCAAGGGTAAAGATCGGATGTCAAAAGATGAAGATTCATTTTCAAGGATGAAGATCCATTTGCAAAGGTGAAGACCCAATCTCCAAGGATGAAGATTCATTCTGAGGGTGAAGAATCACAATGCATAGAACAGCCGGAGCAGTCAGACTCCCTAAATGATAAAAGGTCAGTCAAACTCAATCTCGGGTCCAAGCACCCAAATTCAATTCAATCTCGGGTCCAAGTACCCAATTCCAATTCAATATCCAGTCCAAGCACCCAAATTCAATTCAGTCTTGGGTCCAAGCACCCATTCTCGGGTCCAAGTACCCAATTTCGGGTCCATGTACCCAAATCAAATCAATCTCGGGTCCAAGTACCCAATCCTGGGTCCAAGTTCCCAAATTCCATCCAATCTTGGGTCCAAGTACCCAAATCGAATTCAATCCAATCTTGGGTCCAAGTACCCAATATCGAGTCCAAGCACCTAATCTCGGGTCCAAGTACCCAAATCAAATCTAATCTGGGGTCCAAGTACCCAATCTCGAGTCCAAGCACCCATTCTCGGGTCTAAGTACCCAAATCAATTCAAGCTCGGGTCCAAGTACCCAAATCCATTTAGGATCGAGTATCCAAATCCAGCTTAGGATTGAGTATCCCAATCCAGTTTAGGATCGAGTATCCAAAGCCAGATTAGGATCGAGTATCCAAATCCAGTTAGGATCAAGTATACGAATCCAGTTAGGATTGAGTATCCAAATCCATTTAGGATCGAGTATCCAAATCCAGTTTAGGATCAAGTATCCAAATTTGATTTAAGATCGAGTATCCAAATCCAGTTTAGGATCGAGTATCCAAATCCAATTTTAGGATAGAGTATCCAAATTCGATTTAAGATCGAGTATCCAAATCCAGTTAGGATCGAGTATCCCAATCAAGTTTAGGATCGAGTATCTGAATCCAAGTTAGGATCGAGTATCCAAATTAAGTTAGGATCGAGTATCCCAATCCAATTTAGGATCGAGTATCCAAATCCAGTTAGGATCGAGTATCCAAATCCAATTTAGGATAGAGTATCCAAATCCAGTTTAGGATCGAGTATCCAAATCCAGTTTAGGATTGATTATCCAATCTAGTTAGGATCGAGTATCCAAATCTAATTTAGGATCGAGTATCCAAATCCGATTTAAGATCGAGTTAGGGTCGAGTGTCCAAATCTCTCGTGTCCAGAACCCAAAACCTCAAAAATTAAGTCTTATTGCTTTTCACTCTCTTTCACTAAGGTTTTAGATCATTCAAGCAGGGGGCAAACTGTAGACCCTTAAATTTTGACCCAATCCGGTCCAATATGTTTTATTTAGTCTAAAATGATTTTTGTTGTCTAATTGGTCCAAAATAATTTTAATTAAATAATTTTTGCTTTAGTATCTAATTTTTATTAATAAAAATAGAAATAAACAAATAAGAGTCAAAAAATAAAAATTGGAGTCGAAAAAATCTGCGACGAAAAAATCGTCGGGTGGGCCCGTGGGCATTTCTCCCTCAGGAAATTCCTGCAGGCGAAATCCCTGTGCTATTTTGCATGCAGAATTTTTCTGCCTGCGAAATAGCTTACTGGCCCACTCTGTGCTCGCTGCCGCAGCCAGCTGAAGCAGATTTTTTTGCCAGCGCAATTTTTCCGCAGCAGTTTTTTTTCGGTAGCGCAAATTTTTCGAACCCTAATCCAATTAGGTTTTGGTTTATTTTTTTATTAATATTACTTACCTTAACTAATTAGGAATAAACAACCTCAAACCACTATAAATAAGGAAAAAAGGCAATTAATTTAGAGGAGGCAAAAATCCAACAGTAGCTTGGAAAATTTGAAACCAAATCAAGGAAGGAAAAGAAGCAATTCAATTCAACTTTTTTTTGGAATAGCAGCATCACGATTTTAGCAATTCAAAGGCAAAAAAGGCTTATCTTTGGAGCTAGTTCATCCAAGAAGAATAGTTTTTTGGAGGAATCATCAAAAGAAGGTATGTGTTAATTGATTTTCTTCAATTGTTTTTGCACAGTAGCTAAAACTAGGATTTTTGTGTTTTTCAAAAGTTAAAATCTTAGATCTTTAATTTAGTTTTCCAAAGTTAAAAACACTAAAACGTTACTTTATTTTCCAAAAAGACTTAAAATTATTATTTTTTCTTCTTAAAAACCTTAAAACTCTAATTGAACATATTCTTCAACAAAACTAAAATTTGATTCTGTTTCTTTCAAAATTTTAAACTAGGTTCTATTTTATTCAAAAAGCCTTAAAAAACATCTTTTCTACTCATAGAAACTTCAATCCATTTATTTAAATTCATAAAACTTCATAAAATTATCAAATTGATTTTTAAAACCCTAATTCAAATCTTTTACCCGAGACCCTAATTCTAAAACTCTAAAACCCTAATTCAACTTCTAAACCTAAAATATTAAAATTTAACTCCTTTAAAACCTTAAACCCTAATTTTTATGAACCCTAATCCTTTTAAAACATTAAAAAACATAAAAACCTAAATTTTACAGAGTAGCTTAGAAACCCAATAACCAAAAATCACAAATTAAAGTATTTTAAAGTGTTTAAAACCCTAGTTTCATGATTTCATCATTCAAACCTTAATTTTGTTAATCAAAGAGTCTTACCAACCTTTTAAAACATAAAACCCTAATCTATTTTAATTCCATAAAAAGTCACCGTAGCTATAATTGAACTTTTATTTGCTTTATTCAATTCCATACTTGATTATACTTTGATTTATCTCTTATGCTTTAATTTAATTTCAATACTTGATTTATTTAATTTATCATGGATGGATGTTTATTTTATATTTTGATTAATAGCTTTGATGAATGATTTATTTATGATGAATGATTATTTACTTTTATCAATTAATTTAGATTTCCAAAAGTTGTAAGAGGTATGTTTCCACTTGGTGGGTACCTCATTAGTTAAACATCATGTAATTTATTTTGCTTTTCTATTTTAGAACCTATGTAAAGGGCATGTTTCTACCTTTTGGTGGGTGTCCTATTTAGGCATGTGATGTAAGGACATGTTTCCATCCTTGGATGGGTGTCCATTTATTTGTTTTGCTTGGACCTTGCTTTTATTTTAATATATTGACGCTTTCTTTTAATTATTGTGTGTAATATGGATAATGTTGATATATTTAAGAATTTTATAATATTAAGGCCTATAAAGGAGGCCAGTTCCAATGAACCGGGCGTTGTTGGGGTGCTGGGCCATTTCTCACCTTCCCCACACGTACCCAACTTTTCGAACCCATTTGGAGGTTGGGGATTCCTTAGGAATCGAGTCATCCACCCCTTTCTTTTTACCGGCCCGTCCAGGTGGCAACTTAATTTTCTCCAGACTTAGGTTCATGTTCTCTAAGGCCTCGACCCTAAACAGTGCTGAAGTCTCAAGAACCATTTCACCGGGAGTGGGGGCAAAAATTCCCGCTCACAAATAGTAAAATTTACTATTGATGAATTGTAAATTACTATTTATGAATAGTAAATACTATTTACTACTATTTACAAGTTGTAATTTACTATTTCTGAATAGTAAAAAGTGCATGAACAGTGACTACACAGTACATGAACAGCAAATTCAATTATTGACTTTAATCATTTGAATGCTTGCATGTTTTTAAATATTTTTACATGTAGGGGGCAAGGAAAAGACTTGCATAAAATTTAGCCAAACTTTTTGAAATAAAAAAATTATTTCTAGCTCGGGTCCAGAACCCAAATTATCATTAGGTCCAGAACCTAGAATCTGTTTTAAGTCCTGAACTTAGCTCGGGTTCAGAACCCAAATTATCCATAGGTCCAAAACCTAGAATCTCTTCTAAGTCCAGAACTTAGCTCAGGTCCAGAACCCAAATTACCCTTAGGTCCAGAACCTAGAAGCTTTTCTAAGTTCAGAACTTAGCTCGGGTCCAGAACCCAAATTTTCCTTAGGTCCAGAACCTAAAATCTTTCCTAAGTCCAGAACTTAGCTCGGGTCCAGAACCCAAATTTTCCTTAGGTCTAGAACCTAGAATCTCTTTTAAGTCCAGAACTTAGCTCGGGTCCAAAACCCAAATTACCCGTAGGTCCATAACCTAGAATCTCTTCTAAGTCCAGAACTTAGCTCGGGTCTAGAACCCAAATTTTCCTAAGGTCCAAAACCTAGAATCTCTTCTAAGTTCAGAACTTAGCTCGGGTCCAGAACCCAAATTACCCTTAGGTCCAGAACCTAGAATCTTTTCTAAGTCCATAACTTAGCTCGGGTCCAGAACCCAAATTACCCTTAGGTCCAGAACCTAGAATTACACTTAGGTCCAAAACCTAAAATTATCCTTGAGTCCAGAACCCAAAACCTCAACCATCTCAAAAATTAAGTCTTATTGTTTTTCACTCTCTTTCACTAAAGTCTCAAATCATTCAAGCAGGGGGCAAATTGTATACCCTTAATTTTTGACCTAGTCCGGTCCAATATATTTTAATTAGTCCAAATTTGACTTGTCCAATATATTTTAATTAGTCCAAAATAAAATTTGTTATCTTAATTAAATAATATTTGCTTTAGTATTTAATTTTTATAATTAATAAAAAATAATAAATAAATAAATAAATAAATAGAAATAAAATAATAAAAAATAAAAATAAAAATTGGCGATGAAAAAATCATCTCCGAAAATCAGCGTGGGACGAAATGGCCTGCAGGCCAATTTTCACTGCGGCAGCTTTTTTTTTTGCCAGCGCAATTTTTACGCAGCAGTTTTTTTTCGCCAGCGAAATTTTTTCGATGCAAAATTTTCCAAAATCAAATACAATTAGGTTTCATTTTCCTTTTCCTAATTAGTGTTAGATTCCATGAATAACTAAAATTAATCATAAAAATCTTCTATAAATAAGGACTAAAACAACACAAAAAAGGGACAGAAATTTGGAGGAAAATTGGAGACCGAAATTGAGGAGGAAAACTTTGAAAGATTTGAAGAATTTCTTCTGGCAGTGAATTCGATCAGACTTATTGAGAGAAGCAAACAAGCAATTTAATTCATCAAAGGCAGCAAAGCTTGTCTCTGTTCTTGTTTATCCAAGAAGAAATTTTTGGTGGAACTAACAAACGGAGGTATGAATGTCTAATTTCTTCACAGTAGCTTAAGTAATTCAATTGTCTCTTTTGATTCAAAAAACCCTAGAACTTTAATTTACCTTTTCTAAAGCTTAAAAACCTTAATTCGTTTATTTGTTTTCCAAAAATCTTAAAATTGTTATTTTTGTTTCTTCAAAATTTACCAAAACCCTAATTTGAATCTGTTTCTTTTCAAAGCCCTAAATTGAATCTGTTTCTTTCCACAAACCTTAAAAAATATCTTTTTTCTTTTTATAAACCTTAAATCATTTTCTTTATTTTCATAAAAGTTCAAAAAAATATCAATTGATTTTCAAATTCTAAAATCTAATGTATTCTCCGAAACCCTAATTCTAAGATTCTAAAACCCTAATTCAACTCTAAAACCCAAAACAGTAAAACCTAACTCCCTTAAAACCTTAAACCCTAATCCTTTTAAACCTTAAAACCTTATAAACATAAATATTAAAATTCAAACACAGTAAACCTAAAAACCATAATTCGGTAGCTAATAATCATGAATCCAATGTTTTAAAGTGTTCAAACTCTAATTTTATGATTTCACTTCTCAAATGCTAATTTGGTTAATCAAAGAATTTTATCAACCCCTTAAATCATAAAAGTTCAATCCATTTCAATTCCTTTAAAACTCACAGTAGCTTAAACCCCTAAATTCCAAAACCCTAAAGTATTAATTAAAGAATCTTAAATAGAAACAGTAGCCCTTATTTGAATCTTTATTTGCTTTATTCAATTTTATATTTGATTATGTAGTCTATTATATGCTTTAATTTATTTTCAATGCTTTGTTGATTTATTTAAGTTCAATGCTTCATTTATTTAATTTATCATGGATGGATGATTTATTTATAATGAATGGTTATTTACTTTTATTCGATTTATTTAAATTTCCAAATGTTGTAAGAGGTATGTTTCCACTTTGTGGGTACCTCATTAGTTAAAAATCATGTAATTTAAATTGATTTTCTATTTTAGAACCAATGTAAAGGACATGTTTCTACCTTTCGGTGGGTGTCCTATTTAGGCATGGATTATGTAAGGGCATGTTTCCATCTTCGGATGGGTGTCCATTTATTTGTTTTGCTTGGACATTATTTTGATTTTGAATATATCGATGCTTTAATTTAATTATTATGTGTAATATGGATAATGTAGTTATATTTAAGAATTTTATAATATTAAGACCTGTAAAGGAGGCCGGTTCCAATGAACCGGGCATTGTGGGGGTGCTGGGCCATTTCTCACCTTCCCCATACCTACCCAACTTTCCGAACCCATTAGGGGGTTAGGGATTTCTTAGGAATCGAGTCATCCACCCCTTTCTTTTTTCCAGCCCGTCCGGGTGGCGACTCCATTTTCTCCGAACTTAGGTCCGTGTTCTCTAAGGCCCCGAGCCTAAACAGTGCCGAAGTCACAAGAACCATTCCACCGGTAGTGGGGGCGAAAATCCCCGCTCGCATTTATTCTTATGATTTCATCTAGTATGGATGATGTCATTATATTTAAGAATTTTATAATGTTAAGACTTGAAAAGAAGGCCTGATGAGGAAACTATAAGCAAGCTTGATAAATCTACACAAGGCAGCAAATATGTTGATGATATCATTATGCTAAGTGGACCAATCACAAGATCACAATCAAAGAAACTCTAGCATGTGTTCCAACACTTCATTTAAAGGTGGATTAATGGAGAGGGAGACCAACTTGTACTGAATATGAAGAATCATGAAGGGGAAGTCAGAAACTCACCTAAAATCATGAAGAATCTGCCCATAAATATGTTGATGGGCATTAGCATGAATTTACAATATAATATTGATGTGGTTTAGTGCTAGTATGACTAGTAACATGTGAACCAACACCAAAAAGCATATAGAATATGCCCATCAATATTATCAAAATTATGGGCCCTAAGTTAGAATATAATATTTATGTGGATGAATTATTAATGCTAGTGTGACTAGATACATATGAGCCTAGATTTCTAAGCCATTAATTCTTCATTTCCAGCTATATAGAGAGGAATGGAAAGGACTAAAGGGGCAGATACGAATTTCTAGATTATGTTGATTATAATTTATGTGTTTTCAAGTTTGAAAGGTTTTCTTCTTATTCTTGTTGCATGAAAAATTGGTTCTAACATATCAAGTCTAACTTGTGGCATTTTAAATCAATTCATTTACTTCATCCCAACCACCCAAGTTCTCAATTACAGGTTAGTTGTGGGTTTGGTATGGAGGATTTATTTTTGAGTTCTAAGATTCTATGCTATATGTATATGTTGGGTTCTAGATGTAATATTTGATCCATGGGTTCTGCATCATTTGGTATCAGAGCTTTGGCTTGAACATAAATCTCTAGGTTTCTTTTTTGTTTTAATTATCTCAGCCACTTTCTTGTTCTTGTTTATCATCTATGTCACCTCATTTTTCTTTTTTTGTTGCACCTTGTTCTTGTTCTTTAGATTATGTGTTCTTATCTTATCATTTTCTATTCTTTTTTACTAAAAGTTTAAAAGACAAAAAAAGAAGACTAAAAGATCCAAAGGAAAAAAAAAGGAACCAGAATTAGTTTCTAAGTCTCTTTATTTTCTATTCTTGTTGCACCTTGTTCTTATTCTTCAAATCTCTGTTTTTTATCTTTTCATTTGCTATTCTTGTTTACTAAAAGTTAAAAAAATAAGGAAAAGATCAACAAAAAAAAACAAGAAAAAAAAAGAATCAGATTCAACTTCCTCAATATATATAAAAAGAAAAAAAAAACCATACCTGTTTCTGTCCAGTATTTTTCTACACAAGTGTATAAGAGTTTTTGCTTATTTATTCCATTAACAACTCTCTATCTTATTATACTTGATTGAATTGCATCAGTTCCTCATTATACATTGATTTAGCATTTAAAATATGATTTTTAGAGCATAGCTTACATTGGGAATAGATTTAGGTTGTATATTCAGATTGCTCATTGGGGTGATTTGAATTCTATTTTTTTCAATATCCAGAATTATTTTTCTTTGTACTCTTAGTTTCATTCTTTCATATACCTCTTGTTTCTTGTATACATTAAGTACCTAATTCTCAATCATAGTTACTTTGGTTTGATTAACACAAATACTCCTTGCCTATAGTGTTAACTTTTAGTTCTTGTTTATTTAAATTGAATTGCTTCTAGAATTGTTGAATTCATTTTGTTCATTAGGTTCCTTGTAGAGTCTTTAAAATAACACTTATTTTACTTGATTTAAGTGGATCTAGTTCTAAAATTCAACTTGATAAAAGAAGAATTGAGAGGTAAAAAGGCCAAGAATTTGAGATTATAAAAAAATATCAAAAAGGGACCAAGATTTGAGTGAAATACAAGAGTGACAATCTAATCTTGAGTGAAACACGTAAGGGAGTGTGGTGAGAAAATTTTTCTTTACTAACATTTTCTTAAAGGTTCTTATACCATGTCAAATTTTGGAGGTGAAAAACGTGATATGACCATGAATGACATAGCCTTCATGTTAGAGGCAATGCAAAGGAAATTTGAAAGGTTTGATTTGGTCATAAACAACTTGAGAAGTGATGTAGACAACATAATGCAAAGGCAGCAAAATAATATTAGTTGAAGGGGGAAGAATAGAGGGAGAGGAAACATGATGAATGATGATGAGGTAGAAAGGGAAGATGATGAAGAAAGTGAGGAATCAATTGCCCAAAGAAGACCTCAACAAAGGGACAACAACATATCTTCCATAAAAATGAAGATACCATCATTCAAAGGGAAAAATGATGCTGAAACTTATCTTGAATGGGAAAGAAAAGTTAAGTTGGTGTTTGATTGTCATAATTATAGTGAAATGAAGAAAGTTAAACTTGCAGCAGTTGAATTCATAGATTATGCACTAGTTGGGTGGGATCAATTAATGATTTCCAAGAGGAGAAATGGAGAAAGAACCATCACTACTTGGGCTGAAATGAAAACTTTGATGAGAACGAGATTTGTACCATCTTACTACTATAGGGAGCTTCACTAAAGATTGCATCGGTTAACTCAAGGATCCATGTCAGTGGAGTATTACCATAAAGAAATGGAGATGATCATGAGTAGAACTAATATAGAGGAGGATTCAGAAATCACTATGGCTTGATTTTTGAGTGGGCTAAATAGGGAGATTGCCAACATAGTTGAATTACATCATTATGTGGAGCTTGAAGATATGGTACACATAGCCATGAAAGTGGAGAAGCAACTAAAACTAAAGGGAGCAGCAAAGGGATTTTCTAATTCCAGATCTAGTTTCACTTCAAAGTGGCCAAAGAAAGATGATAATCCTCAAGGGAAGGAGGCTGTCTGGAAAGGAAAGGAAAAGCAAGTTCCAGTCGACCCTAAAAGTAACTCTAAAACATCTAACTCTAATCAAAAGAATAGTACCATTAAATGCTTTAGGTGTTTAGGAGTAGGGCATATAGCATCTCAATGTCCAAATAAGAAAATCATGTTGATAAGAGATAATGGTGAAATTGATAGTGCTAGTGAACATGAAAGTGATGGTGATGATAATGATAGCATGCCACCATTAGAGGAAATTGAACATATCATTGAGTATCCTGCACATGGTGAATCTTTGGTTATTAGAAGGGCCTTAAACATGCAAATTAAAGATGAAGAAAGTGATCAAAGAGAGAACATTTTCCATACTCATTGCATTGTGAATGGAAAAGTATATGTAGCATGATCATTGATGGGTGTAGTTGTGCAAATGTTGCTAGTACTGATTTTGTGGATAAATTAGGGTTAACATACATAAAACATCCTAGTCCCTACAAGCTGCAATGGCTGAATGATTGTGGAGAGGTAAAAGCAACAAAGCAGGTTATGTTCTATTTTGCAATTAGGTGATATAAAGAAGAAGTTTGTTATGATGTTGTGCCTATGCAAGCTAGCCATATTATTCTTGGTCGTCCATGGAAGTTTGATAGAAAGGCTTTTAATGATGGTTTTAAGAATCATTATTCTTTCAACATAAATGGTTTAAATTTCACTCTTACTCCATTGTCACCTAAACAGGTGTATGAAGATCATGTGAAGATGTTGAGATCACTTGAAAAGGAATTCTGGTGGTGAGGGTAAAACAAATAAAAATGGGATAAAAGAGGCCAAGAGTGAGAAAAAGAATGATAAAATTGGCCCATTGGTGAGAGAAAAAGTGAAAGGGAGAGAAAATAAAAGAGAGTGTTTCTATGCAAAAGAAAGAGAGTTAAGGAGTGATTTTTATGAGAAAAGAAGTCCGAAGATATGCTTGATGAGATGTCTAAGGTTGACCTTGATTTCTAAGGTTGACCTTGACAATCCTTTGCCTAGTTGTGTTATTTCTCTTTTACAGGAATTTATATGTCTTTCCAGAAGATATGCCTAAAGGTTTACCACCTTTAAGGGGGATTGAGCATCAAATTGACTTCATTCCAGGCTCAACAATTCCTAACTGACCATCTTATGGAAGCAATCTAGAGGAAACCAAAGAGCTTCAAAGGAAAGTGGAGGAGTTGCTATCAAAAGGACATGTGCGTGAAAGTCTTAATCCATGTGTTGTTCTGGTTTTATTAGTTCCAAAGAAGGATGGATCATGGAGAATGTGTGTGGACTACCGAGCAATCAATAAAATTATGGTGAAGTATAGACATCCAATTCCTAGACTTGATGATATGCTTGATGAGTTGAGTGGTTCTTACATTTTTACTAATATTGATTTGAAAAGTGGTTACCATCAAATTAGGATAAAGAAGGAGATGAGCGGAAAACTGCTTTCAAAACAAAATATGGTCTTTATGAGTGGTTAGTTATACCATTTGGTTTATCTAATGCACCTAGTACATTTATGAGATTAATGAACCATGTTTTGCGAGCATATCTTGGTAAATTTGTTGTTGTGTATTTTGATGACATATTCATTTATAACAAATCAGTAGATGAGCATATAGAACATATTAGGACTGTTCTTGATGTTTTGAGAAAGAAAAAATTATATGCCAACTTGAAAAAGTGCATGTTTTGCAGTGATAAAATCATATTCTTATGTTTTATGGTCAGTGCACAAGGAATTAAGGTTGATGATGAAAAGGTAAAGGCAATAAGAGATTGGCCAACACCTAAAACTATAAGTGAGGTAAGAAGTTTTCATGGTTTGGCTAATTTCTATAGAAGGTTTGTTAAAGATTTTAGTTCCATTGCTACACCATTAAATGAATTGGTAAAAAAAAGATGTAAAGTTTATTTGAATTGAAATTCATGAAAAGGCATTCAATTTGTTAAAATAAAGGTTAACTACTTCTCCAATTCTTGCTTTACCATATTTTGATAAGACCTTCGAATTAGAGTGTGACGCTTCAAGTGTGGGAATAGGTGCTGTTTTGATGCAAGAAGGGAAACCAATTGCATTTTTTACTGAGAAGCTTCAAGGTGCATAATTAAATTATTCCACTTATGACAACGAGCTGTATGCTTTGGAAAGAGCTTTACAAGTGTGGAAACATTACTCATTGCCTAAAGAGTTTGTTATTCATACATATCATGAATCATTAAAGCATCCAATGGGACAAACCAAGCTAAACCGAAGACATGGAAAGTGGATAAAGTTCATTGAGCCATTTCCATATGTGATAAAGTATAAGCATGGCAAAGACAATGTAGTAGAAGATGCACTTTCAAGAAGGTATTCCTTAATCTCAACTCTTAGATCTATGTTATTAGGATTTGAGCAAATTAAGGATATGTATGCCAATAATGTTGACTTTGTGTGAGCGGGCACTTTCGCCCCCACTCCCGGTGGAATGGTTCTTACTACTTCAACACTGTTTAGGCTCGGGGCCTTAGAGAACATGGACCTATGTTTGGAAAAAATGGAGTCGTCACCCGGACGGGCCGAGAAAAAGAAAGGGGTGGATGACTTGATTCCTAAGGAATCCCCAACCCCCTAATGGGTTTGAAAAGTTGGGTATGTGTGGGGAAGGTGAGAAATGGCCCAGCACCCCCACAACGCCTAGTTCATTGGAACTGGCCTCCTTTACAGGTCTTAATATTATAAAATTCTTAAATATAACAATATTATCCATATTACACGCAATAATTGAAATAAAGCATCGTTATATTAAAATCAAAGCAATGTCCAAACAAAACAAATAAATGGACACCCATCCGAGGATGGAAACATGTCCTTTACATCATCCACATATAAACTAATAGGACACCCACCAAAAGGTAGAAACATGCCCTTTACATTGGTCTAAAATATAAAAGCAATTTAAATTACATGATATTTAACTAATGAGGTACCGACAAAGTGGAAACATACCTCTGAAAACATTTTGAAATCTAAATAAATCGATAGAAGTAAATAACCATTCATCATAAATAAATCATTCATCAAAGATATTAATCAAAATATAAAATAAACATCCATCCATGATAAATTAAATAAATCAATCATTGAAATTAAATAAATCAAGCATTAAAAATAAATCAAAGCATATAATGAACTACACAATCAAATCTAAAAATAAAGCAAGTAAAGAAGCAGATTGAAGTTTACTGTTTCTATTTAAAATTCTTTAATTAATATATTAGGGTTTTGGAATTTTAGTATTTTAACCTACTGTAAAAGTTTTGGAAAATGGGAATGAATTAGGGTTTCATGAATCAAATTAGGGTTTAGGGGTAACATTATGAAATTAGGGTTTTAGGATATTAAAACATTAGGTTTATAGTTCTTGGTTACTGGATTATTGTATTTAGGCTTACTGTATTGAGTTTTAATATTTAGGTTTATAAGATTTTAAGGTTTTAAGGATTAGGGTTTAGGAAAACTAGGGTTTAGGTTTACTAGTTTGGGGTTTACTGTTTTTGGCTTTGAAGTTGAATTAGGATTTTTAGTGTTTCAAAAAATATATTTGGTTTTAGGATTTGAGAAAATAATTTATAGTTTTATAAAGCTTTATGTCATTTTTAGAAACTGTAGGGTAAATTTAGAGTTTGGATATTTAACAAAACATTTGGAAATTTTAAAAAAAGTAAGAGGAAAATAGTTTAGGGTTTTTTTAAAAGCTTTTGGAAATAGGAAAAATGTTTTAAGGTTTTTGGAAACAAAAGAGTATGTTTTTCGGATTCTTAAGGTTTAGTAAAGACAGAATTAGGGTTCTTAAATTTTAGAAGAAACAGAAGGAACGATTTAAGACTTTTGGAAAACAAAGAAACGAATTAGGGTTCTTGAGTTTTTAAAAGAAACAGAAGGAATGATTTAAGATTTTTGGAAACAAAGATCAAGTTATTACATATTCATAGACCAAAGTTTTATATGTATAATCTTATAAATCAAAGAAACAAAGCTACTGTAAGAAAATAAAAAGAAATTAGAGATTCAAGCCTTCGTTTGTTGGTTCCACCAAAAATTTCTTCTTGGATGAACAAGGACAAAAAAAAGCTTGTTGCCTCTGATGAATTGTTGCTTTGCTTGCTTATTGCTTATTCTCCTCTAAAAAGTTTGATTGCTTTACTACCAAGTCCCAACAATTTTTTAAAGTTCCATCCTCTCCTTCAAAGGTTCTTTTTAGTGTTATTTGTAGGAAATTTCGGAAGCTTAATTCCAATCTTTTAAGGAATTTATCATTAATTAGGAAAAGGAAATCGAAACCAAATAGAATTTGGTTTCGAAAAAAATTGCGTGGAAAAAATTTTGCTAGCGAAAAAACTGCTGTTGGTTGCTACGAGGAACAGCGTCAAAAAATTGCTAGGGGTGGGCTGCGGGCCATTTCACCCGTAGGAGCTTCCTGTGGGCAAAATAGCCCAACTCCAGTTCATCCACTAGTTTTTGGCGATGAATTTTTTCGTCGCCTATTTCTCCGTCGTAGATTTTTTATTTTTATTTTTATTATTTATTATTATTATAATAATTTTTAAAAATTATAAAAAATAAATACTAAAATAAATATTGTTTAATTAAGATAACACAAAAATTATTTTGGACTAAATAAAATATATTGGACCGGACTGGGTTAAAAATTAAGGGTCTACAGTTTGCCCCCTGCTTGAACAATCTAAAACTTTAGTAAAAGAGAGTGAAAATCAATAAGACTTAATTTTTTTTTAGATGGTTATTTGATTTGGGTACTTGGACCCGAGACTGAACTTGATTTGGGTACTTAGACCCGATACCAGATTGAATTTGGATACTTAGACCCGGAATTGGGTACTTGGACCCAAGATTGATTTGATTTGGGTACTTGGACCCAAGATTTGGTTTGATTTGGGTACTTAGACTCGAGATTGAACTTATTTTGGGTACTTGGACCCGAGATTGGGTACTTAGACCCGAGATTGAATTTGATTTGGGTACTTGGACCCGAGATTGAACTTTATTTGGGTACTTGGACCCAAGATTGAATTTGATTTGGGTACTTGGACCCAAGATTGAATTTGATTTGGGTACTTAGACTCGAGATTGAATTTGATTTGGGTACTTGGACCTGAGATTGGATTGAATTTGGGTACTTGCACCTGGGATTGGGTACTTGGACCTGAGATTGATTTGATTTGGGTACTTGGACCCGAGACTGAATTTGATTTGGGTACTTGGACCCGGGATTGGGTACTTGGACCTGAGATTGATTTGATTTGGGTACTTGGACCCGAGATTGAATTTGATTTGGGTACTTGGACCCAAAAATGAATTGAATTTGGGTGCATGGACACGAGACTGAGTTCGACTTACCCTTTATCAGTTGAGAAGTTTGACTGCTCCAGCTGTTCTATGCATTGTGGTTCTTCACCCGCAAAATGGATCTTCATCGTTGGACCTTGGATCTTCATCCTTAGCATCGGATCCTCACCTTTGAAAATGGATCTTCATCCTTAGAGATCGTGTCTTCACCCTTCTAAATGGATCTTCATCCTTGGAATCAGGTCTTCACCTTTGTAAATGGATTTTCATCCTTGAAAATCGGGTCTTCACCCTTGAAAATGGATCTTCATCCTTTGGACTTTTGGCCTTCACTCTTGAAATTGGATCTTCATCCTTTGAGATCAGGTCTTCACACTTGAAATTGGATCTTCATCCTTTGAGATTGGGTCTTCACCCTTGAAAATGGATCTTCATCCTTTGGACTTCGGGTCTTCACCCGTGAAATTGGATCTTCAGCCTTTGAGATTGGGCCTTCACCCTTGAAATTGGATCTTCACCCTTTGAGATCGGGTCTTCACCCTTTAAAATGGATCTTCATCCTTTGGACTTCGGGTATTCACCCTTGAAATTGGATCTTCATCCTTTAAGATCGGGTCTTCACCCTTGAAATTAGATCTTCATCCTTTAAGATTGGGTCTTTACCCTTGCTTCAGCTCTTTTAGCTGGATTGATCTTTTGTCTTTTGCATCTTCATTCTTTTGAGAGTTCTAATGTTCCATTCCTTTGTTCTTCCTTTTTGCAAAAATTCAGCTATTTTTAGTTGGACTTCATATCCTCTCCTTGCCCCCCTTGCTTGGTAAAATATTAGAAGTGAGTCAAAATGTTTTGTTCATGCATAAACTTAAAAATTGAAAAGGAGAAACTTTGCCCCCTGTGTAGGCTCAAACCCATGATTTTTCTATGCGGGCTCTGATTGATGTTTTTGTTGTCTAGTTCTTCGCACAAGCATGCATTTCTTTTCTTTGCAAAATTACTAGAACTTTCTCAAGCAATGGGCCTTCTATGCCCCCCTGATTTGATATCTTCTTTTGATTATTTATTTCACAGAGTGTTTGCTATTACTTTGACAAAGAATAGACAATACAAGACAAGAAATGTCGTGTGATATGCTCATGTATGCATGATATGCATGAATAATACTTACAACGGTTTCATTGACTCACAGACCGAGGTGATCAGCAGAAGTGTTCTCATTGGTTCCTTTTTGACGCTCGTTCAAGTCTTGCATTGGAATGACAGAAAGCTTTACATTTATGGCTTTTATCTTCAAGATGTTGAGAACATGAGTGGTGGGGACCCCAAACAACAGAGTCAGGGATACATCCATTTCAAACTATGTTTTAGCATGACCTTGCCAATAATCATTTCCTTTACCCACTGTATCCTTTAGAGGTTCAATGATTCGACATACTTCCCTTAACTTGAAGGCTTTGTAAAATTTTTTTTTGGTTCTAGCTCTAAAAGAGTTGTTTTGTTTGTACTAATTTGGGCTTCCAATAATGGATGAGTGGAGTGACATAAATCTTCTTTAACAGGGATAAATCGTTTGTTACTCTGATGTTGACTTGATGATATTAGGAAAACTTCAACTATCCTTATGGTCTTGAGAACTTCAACTACCCTTATGGTTTTGAGAACTTCAACTGTCTTCATGGTCTTGACTATTCATTTCTTTCTTTGATCTTCTTGCCTCTTTACCTTTGTGATCATAAGACTTGTCAAAAGTATCACAACAGCTCAGGGTAGGTTGTTGGATTTATAAGTCAATGAAAAGAAAGCTAAATTTTTATGAAGGCTCAAAGGGTCAACTAGGGATTGATATTTAATGGGTGGATACTAGTTGTTGGCTAACCAAACAATGCCTAGATCATTTCTCTTTTAAATAAGCAGAGTTCAATTTTGCCTCGAAAGTTTGTCAAAGCATGTTCTAAGATTGACTAGGACCTAGACAAAGGTCATTATGCAGGAGCCCTCTCTAAGTAAGCATACACAACTCAATGCTATAGAGCAATTCCCTTACCTAGTAAAGTCATTCGAGTCATGATGCCTAGATATATTAATTCATGAATTATCAAGCTAGATTCCTCATTGGTTGAGCATAAAGACCAATAAAAATTTTGATGAAAGTAATTTATTTCAAGCAATTTTAAATTTGAAAAACAAAATAGTTCCAAAATATTAAAGAAAGTAAAATTGAAAAGCAACATTCAAGCTAAGGAGAGTTCGTGGAGTTTAAGCTTCTTTTCCTTTCATATCTTCAATATTTCCATCTTGAAAGAATGATAAAACAAAATCTTCTTCTAATCCTTTTCCTACCATGAAGGTTGCCGGTGGAGGTACTCTTCCAAACTTAGGTAAAGGACTGTTCTTGGTATTGGGCTTGTCCAGCTCAGGTAGCTTACCACTATCGATTAGATATGGATCTCATGCTTCAATTGGGTACATCTATCAGTCTCATGTCCTTGAGTCTAATGAAATTGACAAAAAGCCTTAGTATCAAATTTTGGGGGTAAAGGATTTGGCAAAGGTCGAGGGGCTAATGGCTATCATAGTCCCTTCTTTTGTAGCTTGTTGAAGACCCAAGACAAAGGCTTCCCCAGATCCGAAAACTGCCTCATTCCTCCCTGACTAGTGGCATTAACATGAGCTTCCTTTTGTGGACTTTGATTGCTAGGCTGATAATTTCCTTTCTCATTCCTTCTTGCCAAAAAGCAGTTCTTCTCCCTTTCCCATTCTTCAATTTGCAGATTAGCTTGGAGAAGATCTTTGAAATCACGGATGAGTGTATGAGACATTCTTTCATGAAGACTAGGCAACACTCCTCTCACAATCATCCTTATTTGATCAGATTCATCGTCCCTTTTCTTGAGCAAAGTGGCCTTATTTCTCCACCTTTTCACATAGTCCACAAATTTCTCATTTGGCCTTTATCTAATGGACTCCACTTCTATTATGGTAACTTCTAGCTCGACATTGTACCCATATTGCTGAATGAAAGCCTTGTATAACAAGTCCCAATCTTTTTGAGCACTTTTTTTCTAAAGTATTGAACCAATTTTAGACAACAGGGTCCAATGAGAGCATGAAATATCATAGAGTTTGAGCTTTAGTAGCTCGGGCAGACTGCATGGCAATGATGTACTACTTCATATGGAGATGAGGATTTCCAGTACCATTGAACTTTGCAAAGGATGGCATCTTGAATTTGTATGGCACTTCTTCATCTACCTCAAATAATTTGTCAACTTCAGACATTTCTTTGGTTTTCAGCTTCTTCTCAAATTTCTTTTCTAAATCTGCGATCATCTTTTCAACATCAGAAGTCTCGGTTTTCTCCATAGCTGATCTTTTAACAATCTTTCATTTTTTTCATGTCTTGAGATCTTGGTAGTATTGAGCCCAATCATCATCATCAATGATCACCTTATCATCATCAAAAGCTACTTCACCAACTTTAGCCTTCCCTTTGTCCTTTGGCTTCTTAGTGCTAGCAGATGCTTCAACATGATTTCCTAAAATCACAGCTAATTGGTTCTTCATGGTCTTCAGCTAGGGCCTCTTTTATTTCTTCCATCTTGGCATTGAGGGCTTCATCCACCATTCTTTGAATTTGTTAGGGCTCCATTATTTTTGGTGAGCAAGTGATTGAGTCATTGCTAGATTCTTCGCTTCCGGTGTAAGTCGGATTGTCGTAAGCTTTTGAACTGTCGTAATCCAAGGCTGTGAGCTAGAGAGGATCAATGATATGAGATGCAAATGTATGTATGTATGCATGTATGCAATTAACAAACAAGGACAAAAAGGACATTCCTAACATCCACACATGAATAGCGAGTCTCTTTTCCTAGGTATATGGTTAACAAAATACCAACATGGGGTATCTTGTTTTCGAATATTTCCCTCGGACATTTCAACCAATAGTTATATTTTCGAAAATGGAAATCAGTTCAAGATAATTCCCATTAATTAGGTTTTAATCCATTCAACCAACTAAAGTAGCTTTTATGATATATTGGATTAAATCTAAATTAAGAGGTTTATTATAAATTGATTTCTCACTTGAAAAAGTAACTAATGATTCATGCCAAAAACAAGATCATGGTTAATTATTCTTAGTATAAACTAGGCTCACAATTGATTTTTGGTATTTCGTAATTGACCTAAACATTTTTGCATGCTCTTTATAAGAAAGGGTTGGATGAAAATAATTTTGTTTCTAAGCCCATTGTAAAAAGATTTTAGAAAAATAGATTTTGGGTTTAGCATTTAGGTTATGAGCAAAAGAATTTTTGATTTGTTTTTAGAAAAGTTTTATGTCCGAAGACCATTTTGAAAAGTTTTTAAAATAGTTTTGGTCTTTTGGGCTTTAAAGAAAAATTTATTTTGAGCTTACAATGCACTTAGGTCATATTAGAAAAAGAACAAACCAAATAAGCCATGATTTAAGCCAAGATAAATTAACCACAGTCAAACAACATGCATTTGGGGTAAAACCTAAGGAAAGTAACTAGGCCAATTATATGAGCTTTAGTCTTTGGGTCAAAAGGCTTAGGTTCCCATAGCAAGTATATACCAAATGGTACGAGGCTATGAGTGGTTATGCCATGCTCGATCTCCATACCTTGAGCGAAAGTATGGTATCCCTTACATAATACAACACGTGTAATAAGAGTGTCCTAACTCATGCATACAATTTGAGGACAAATATTTTTGAGCAAGGAGGGCCTGATGAGGAAACTATAAGCAAGATTGATGAATCTACACAAGGCAGCAAATATGTTGATGATATCATTATGCCAAGTGCACCAGTCACAAGATCACAATCAATGAAACTCCAACATGTGTTCCAACACTTCATTCAAAGGTGGATTAATGAAGAGGGAGACCAACTTGTACTGAATATGAAGAATCATGAAGGGGATGTCAGAAACTCACCAAAAAGCATGAAGAATTTGCCCATAAATATGTTGATGGGCATTAGCACAAATTCACAATATAATATTGATGTGGTTTATTGCTAGAGTGACTAGATACATGTGAACCAACACCAAAAAGCATATAGAATCTGCCCATCAATATTATCAGAGTTATGGGCCCTAAGTTAGAATATAATATTGATGTGGATGAATAATTAATGCTACTGTGACTAGACACATGTGAGCCTAGATTTCTAAGCCATTAATTCTTCATTTCTTACTATGTAGAGAGGGATGGAAAGGACTAAAGGGGTAGATACGAATTTTCAGATTATGTTGATTGTACTTTATGTGTTTTCAAGTTTGAGAGGTTTTCTTCTTATTCTTGTTGCATGAAGAATTGGTTCTAACTTATCAAGTCTAACTTGTGGCATTTTAAATCAATTCATTTACTTCATCCCAATCACCCAAGTTCTCACCTTCTCCATACGTACCCAACTTTTTAAAGCCATTAGGGGTTGGTGATTCCTTAGGAATCGAGTCATCCACCCCTTTCTATATTCCTGGACCGTCTAGGTGGCCACTCCATTTTCTCTAGGCCCAGGCCCGTGTTCTCTAAGGCCCCGAGCCTAACACTGTCGAAGTCGCAAGACCCATTCCATGGTGGAGTGGGGGCAAAAATCCCCACTCATAGCACCTTTTTTCATTACCTCTTTTAAAGTATAGGACCCTTCCCAACTTGGTCTAAACTTCCCTCTTGGATTCAGAACATTTTCTTTGCATTGTTTTAGCACTAAATCACCATCCTTAAGTCTTCTAATATCTAATATGGACTCTTTTATTATAAGCCCATGCTATCTTTTTTCTGGTAAAGCTAGTGATGATACAGTGCCTTCAACCTCCTTTCTTCCAACAAAGCCAGCTGCGTGTATCTGCTTAATATGCATTATGTCTCTAGCAACATAGCTTCTAAGACTATTCTCAAAGACTTGATTTCAACTTCAATAGAAAGCACTACCTCCATCCCATAAACTAAAGAAAATGGTGTCATTCTAATTGGCATTCGAACACTTGTTCCATACCCCTACAAAGCAAAGGGAGCATCTCTGACCCATCTTTTTATGCCTTGGTCATCTTAGAAAGAATACACTTAATTATCTTATTAGTTGCTTCTACTGTACCATTAGCTTTTGACCTATATAGGGAGGATCTATGACGACTGATCGATATTTGGCAAATAAATCCTTAACAGCTCCTTGGAACTGTACCCCATTATTTGATACTACACAGTGTGGAACTCCATATCTACAGATGAAATTTTTTTCAATAAATTGAGCCATTTTCCTTACCAACTGCTATTACTATGTATCGATGGCCATTTGAGGATGTTGGATGAATCTCACCAATAATATATATTCCCTATGCTGCGAATGACCAAGGTGATGTCATAGAATGAAACTCTTTTGGAGTTAAATGATTTAGATTTACATATAGCTGGCATTGTTGACACTTCCATACAAAATCAATACAATCCATTTTCATGGTCAACTAGTAGTAGCCTTGTTGAATTATCTTCTTAACTAGAGCTAGACCATTCATGTGAGCCCTACAGGACCCTACATGTATTTTCAACATGATCTGTTCAATTTTAGACTTTGTTAAAAGCCTCAAATGTACCATGTCTGGCCATCTTCAATACAACTCCCCTTGGAAAGTGATGTATTGCAAAGACCACTACCTTATAGCTCTTCTTTCATCTTTTGTTGCCCGCGGTGGATGGCCTTGACTTTCAAAGAATTACATAATGGCTTCATATGATGCATCATGATCCATGCTAGTTTCCATGATAAATTTATATTCATAGCATGGAGTTGATGAGCTAGTCAAAACTAGTGTTTAAGGAATAATTTGACAGAATGCTTCCATACCGAAGCCAATGTGGCTAGGGCATCATCTATATGGTTTTCTTCTCTGGGTAGGTGTGATAACCTACAATCTTTGAAACTTCTCCTTAATATGGTTAAGAAATCATGGTATGATTTCAACTTCTCTTATTTCAACTCCCATTCTCCATTTACTTAGGAAACAACTAACAATGAGTCACCATAAACCTGCTCTCTATCAACCCTCATAATCATCAAGGTTTCCAAGCCAAAGATGCATGCTTCATATTCTACCATGTTGTTTCTTGCCTTGAATTTTAACTTCATAGATAAAGGGATAAGTTATCTTTTGGGTGATTCCAATATAACTCCCAAACCGGCTCCCTTTTTGTTTACCACTCTATCAAAGTATACCTTCGATTCTTTTACTTTCAGAGCGGTTATTCACTACTTCTTTGGGTTTAGACCAATCCCACTCTTCTTATTTGGCTTCTAAACTATCAGTTGAATCTTAAAACTCATTCACAGTACAAATGGTCAATGCCTCCTCACCCATGGATGATTTAGCAAGTAAAACCTTCTCTTTCGTAGTTTCTTAACCTATGTCTTGGAAAGATGACAAGATAAACTTCCCATTCAATCCTCCTCCTATCATGAAAGTTGCTAGCAGAGGTACTCTATTAAAATTTGGCAAAGGATTGCCCTTTCTGCTAGGTTTGTTAGGTTTAGGAAACTTCCTATTATCAATGAGATTTTGGATCTCATGCTTTAACAGCATGCAATTACCTTTCTCATGCCCTTGCATTTGGTGGAATTGATAGAAGGCCTTGGAACAAGGTTTGGTGAAAGCAAATTTGGAAAAAGTTTAGGAACAAATGGCTGTAAAAGTCCTTTCTTTTCTAGCCTATTGAAAACCCAAGATAGGGGTCTTCCTAGATCTCAAAACCATCTTCTATTCCCTTAGCCAGTAGTTGCATTGGCATCCACTGCTTTTTGCGTACTTTGACCACTATATTAATAATTTTCCTTCTTGTTTCTTCATCCAGAAGAGAAGTTCTTCTCCCTTTCCAATTATTCTATCTGTATTGGTGCAAAGTTGATTGAATTCTCAATGAACCTTGAATCACTGACGTAGGTCAGACTGTTGTAAGCTCTTGAACTATTGTACACCAGATTTGTAAGCCATAAAGGATCTATGCGATGTAATGCAATGCATGTGTAGCAAACAAACAAATAAAGTTAGGACGTTCCTTCCAATTTTATATCTTCCACACACGAGTGGTGAGTCTCTTTTCATAGGTAATGTGGTCAACAAAAATATCAACAGGAGATACTTTCATTTTTTGTAGATCCACTTAGATAAAATAACCAATAGTTTTGTTTTTTCAAAGTGGAAGTCAATTTATGATAATTTTCACTAATTAAGCCTTAATCCATTAGGTCTATTGAAATCTTCAAGCGGTATTTCTACCATATCTTGGATTGAAACTAAATTAATAGGTTTATTATGATTAGACTTCTTATTAGGAAAAAATGACTAATGATTAATGCCACAAACAAGCCCGAAATTAACAAGTCTGGGCATAAATAAGGCCCAATTTGATTTCAATATTCCATAATTGACCCAACTACTTACAAGCCCCTTTCAAGAAATTTTGGTCTATTATTAATTTTTTTTTCAATGAAAGCTCAATTTGGAAAAATGGGCCATAAAGCAAAAGGTAGTTTTTGAACCATAAAAATATTTTGGGCCTATACCATATTAGGTCATATTAGGAAAGGACAAACCAAATACGCCATAACTTAAACTAAGACATGTTAATCATAGTCAAACAATAAGCAATTAGGATAAACCTAAGGGAAGTTGCTAGGCTAACTACATGGGCTTTAGTCTTTGAGGTAAAAAGGCTTAGGTCCCCATAGTAAGTATAAACCAAAAGGTAAAAGATAATGAGTGGTTATCCAATACTCTATCTCCATACCTTGAATGAAGGTATGGTATCACTCACATACACATAACATGGGTTCTATAGGGCATCCACACTCACACACACAATGCAATCTAAATGATGCAATGAATAATACTAAAATTATATAAAGACCAACAAAATCAACTTCTCTTATCCCAAGTGGAGTCGCCACTATGAGCGAGGATTTTTTTCCCTACTCCTAATGGAATGGTTCTTATGACTTTGGCATTATTAGGCTTTAGGCCTTAGAGAACGCAGGCCTAAACCCAGAGAATAGAAATTGCCAACTGGATGAGCTGAAAGATAGAAATGGGTGGATGACTAGATTCCTAAGGAATCAATAACTCCCATTGGGTTCAAAAAAGTGGTACGCATGGGGAAGGTGAGAATGATTGGAACTGGCCTCCTTTCCAGGTCTAAATATTATTAAATTCTTAGATTATTATAATAATATTCATATTATATGCAATTAAAATAAATAAGCATTCATCATATCATAAATTAAATAACCAAACAAAATGGGCACCCAAAGATGGAAGCATGTCCTTACAATGTCCTAATGTATAAATAAATAAAATAGGACACCCACCAATTGGTGGAAATATATCCTTTACAATGGTCCAAAATCCCTAAAATTAAAATTCATAACTAAAATAAACAAGGCACCCACGTAAGTGGAAACATGCTTTTTATATCTCCTTTAAAAATCCAAACAATGGTAAATATTCGTAATCCAATCATTCATCATAAACAAATTATATCAACCAACCATATCATCCATCATAAGCAAATAATAAATCAATGGTTAAAATTATGGTTCCACCATTAAATTAGGGTTAGATTATAAAAATAGGGTTTTAGGTTATTTACTAATCAAATTAGGGTTTTCACATGCAATTTAAGATTAAGACATGCAAATTAGGGTTTGATATGCAATTCTAGGGTTTTAGGATTTTTACATGCAAACTAAGATCAAAACATGCAAATTAGGGTTTGATATATTCAATTTTAGGATTTTAGGGATTTTACATGCAAAGTAAGATCAAAACATACAAATTAGTGATAAAAATATGTAAAACTAGGGTTTAATACATAAAGTATAACAAAAAGCCATGCAAGATTAGGGTTTAATGCAAACTTGGGTTTTGAATTTTTTAACTAAGATTAAAATTAGTAATTAGGGTTTGGACCAAATTAAATATGGAGTTTGTGGTGTGTTGAATGAAGTTTCCAAAGTAAAATTTATAATGAAACATAATAGTATGCTTAATTGACAAACTGAGATGAAGGTGATCAATAGAAATCTAAATAAAATAAGTTAATGAGGCCATACCTACATTATTTGATCCTCCAAGGTGAATTAGCTGACCAAGCTTAATCGTTTGCAAGATTGCCTTTTGGATAGCCTGGATTAATTAAAGTCTTGGCTAAACTTCAACAATTTGGAAGTTGCTAGCTATTGCCTTAATTCTACTTTTTTTTCCTTTAATTACCTTCGGTCTCTTGCTTATTAAATTAATTCTAATTTTGCAGCAATTGTCACCCCTTTTTGCTCTGAATGCAGCCTTTTTATTTATAGGCTACAATTAGGGAAACCTTGGCTCGTAAATCCTCTTCCAACTCAAAGTCTCTTTTGCTTATCTGAAGCTTGTTAGAATTTAAACACTTGGAACAAATTGGACTAAATCAAGGGCTTATGTCAAATTTGGCCTAGACAATTTGACATGAGCCAGGCTCATATCGAATTTGGCCTAGACAATTTAGTATGAATTTTCTTCAGATTGAATTGGGCAAGCTCTAACTCAACTGACTTGGTCTGTATAAATAAATTGGCTCAACTTCAACTCGACCAGACCTAATTCAAACATATTAGACTAAATTTAATTTGGGGCCTTCATTGAAATGAAACTTGATCTAGCCTTTTTAATTAAAACCAAATTTGAACATGGTCAAAATTAAGGGTCTATAGCGAGCCTCGCTCTTACCGCCAGCCTTGCTTGCACAACTAGCCCTGCTTGCATTGTCACATTTGTTCTCATCACCCTACATAGTAAATGGAAAGTGTTGGTGGTATCCCACCAGCTCTCTGCTGAATTACACAATAAAACCATGGTCAATGTTGGCACTATTGTTAGCATCCAGTTTCAACCTAATGATTTGAGTAATAAAGAAATCTAATGATGATACCTATTGATTCTTTTAGTTTGGTCAATTTCCTTATTTAAAATCATGAAATGGTACATTGGTGAATTGAAAATCAGCCCAAAGTTAGTGAACACAATTCAAAAATCTTAAAAAGATTGGTTCAAAGTTTCAAAAGGATGGCTTAGAAGCAAGGAAAGTGGACAAATCATGGCCTACTATCCATGTGGATGTCATTATGGTCTGCGTAGAAGTCTTTTCGCTAGGTAGGAGTTCCGTGTTGATTTTTGAATGAGACTATACTAGACTATCAGAACATCCACGTGGATGCTTCAAGACAGAATAGGCAATAGATTGGGATTTCAAGATTTTGTATATTCTTTTTTATATTGATTCTACCCAATTTGTTTCCTTAATATGAGGAAGCTTTCTATAGCAACATTGAGCTTATAAATACCTCCTAAATAATGTTTAAAGGATCTCCAAGAACTTTTAGCAAAAATACACTTATTGAATTAGCAAGCAAAGCTTTCATCCTTCCTAGAGCTCTAAAGATTTTCATCCTAAAAATTCATTCAAATCTAATTGTAGACCCTTAATATTGGCCCTAAGCCAGTCTGATCCCAATTAATGAAGGCCAAACTATATTTGGTCAGATTCCAAAAGTCTTAAACCTAGTTCATAGCTTTTAAATAATTCAGATCGATTCTGCAAGGCCTAAAATAAGTTGGTCCAATTTGTAATTTCTTAAACCTAGTTTATCGCTTTTACATAAGTTGGTCAAGTTTCAAATGGCTAAAAATAAGTTGTTTTAATTTTTAGAAGCCCTAAACCTAGTTTAATTTATTATTTAAAAATTAGAACATGTTTGTTTTGATTTTTAAAATGAAAAATTAAGTCAAACCGAACAGTAAAAGAAAAACCATGATGAATTGGGACACCAATTCTGAATTGGCTCCCCAATTAGCCATTAACCATGGCCCATGGTGAATTAAGAGTCCCAATTCGCCATGACCCATGGCCCATGGCAAATTGGGGTGTCCCAATTTGACATGAGCTAATGACCATGGCGAACTAGGCTTTCCTAATTTGCCATGGTCTTTAAAATTTGGTTTTTAATTTTCACCCAACTATTTTAATTTTCTAATTAATTGGATTTTATTTTAACCGTTGAATTAAGTGTATTAGGGTTTTATTTTAAACCTTATTTGCCTGTAAATTACAATGTTTAATACTAAAAAAAAGGTATAAACAATTATCAAGTAGACAATCAAGAAGTATAAACAAAGAGAGGCATCAAGAATTAAAGAGAGAAGCAATAACAAGAAATCTCTAGCCAAAACCTAAAATTGATCTAGGCAGGCAGTAGCAAAGGCAAACTTGTTTCAATTTATTAACTTTGGTGGAACGAAGCAACAAAGGTTTAGCTTTATCCTTTAATTTGTTTAAACTTATAGTAGCTTCATTCATTGATTTACAATTTGTTTGAATATTCAGTACATGTATTCCTTTCTAAAAATATCATTAAATGTTTGAAGATTGTAAAATTATTTAGGTCCAATAGTCAACTTAAATCTTGTATCCCTAAATATTTTAATAACTTGATTTAAATACTATAATTTGAATTCAATGCTCATGTAATCATAGTACACATCAAAACCTTAAATCTTATCTCTAAAAACCCTAAACTTAATTTGTAAATCCAATCCCCAAAATCCAATTTCCTAAATCTATAAACCCTGGTATCAAGAACCTTAATATCCAAACCCTAATTTGTGAAATCCTAAACCCAATTTCCCAAATCCAAAATCTTAAAAACCCCATCTTAACCTATTTTCCAAGATAACCAAAACCATAATCTATTTTCCAAAATACCAAAACCCTAATTCTATTTTCTAAAACTAAAACCCTAATTCTATTTTCTAAAACCAAAACCCTATTTTCGAAAACCAAAACTCTAAATCTATTTTTCAAATACCAAATACCAAAATCCTAAATCCTATTTTCTAAAAACCATAATCCCTAATTCCCAAATTTCCTAAAAACCTTAATTTCCAAATCAAAACCCTAATTTCCAAATTAAAACCCTAAAACCATATTTTTAATGTTACAAACCCTAAATTTGATATGTAAATGCTAATTTTGTATATTTAATTTTTTAAACACTAGTTTTGGTTATTTAATTTATTACATGCTTTTATGATGGATGATTTATTTTATTTGGTTATGATGGATGTTTTGTTTTTAATTATTATGTTTGAATGTTTAATTTATTTGGTTAATTTTGTTTTTGGATTTTAAAGTTATAAAAGGATGTTTCCACATTATGGGTACATTGTTTATTTAATTTCTTTCTTTTATTTTATATTTGGGACCAATGTAAGGGGCATGTTTCTACCAATTAGTGGGTGTCCCATTTTATTTATCTTGTTTAATTGGTCCAAAATAATTTTAATTAAGTAATTTTTACCTTAGTATCAAATTTTTATTAATAAAAAATGAAAATAAACAAATAAAAATTAAAAAATAAAATAAAATCAGAGTCGGAAAAAAAAATCCGAAGTGAAAAGCAGTCCTGCGGGCCCGTGGCATTTTGCCCTCGGGAATTTCCTACGGGCGACAAGCCCGTAGGCCCAGCACTTCGCCCGCAGGCCTGCGGTTGTTTCGCCTGCAGGAAATTCCTGCGGGCGAGTTATTTCGCCCGCAGAAAATTCCTGCGGGAGAAATAACTTCCCGCAGAATTTTTCTGCTGGCGAAATAACTTCCCGCAGGATTTTCCTACGGGCGAAATAACCGCCCGCAGGAATTTCTTGCCAACTGGCACGCCCACTGGCCCCAGCAACGAGCCGGGCTGCAGCAGTTTTCGCCAGTGCAAAATTTTTCGACGCAAATTTTTTAAAACCTAATCCAATTAGGTTTTAATTTCTTTTTTTATTAATATTACTTGCCGTGTATAATTAGGAATAAAAATCTAAAACCATTATAAATAAGGACCAATAGAACCAAATTGAAGGAGGGAAAGAAAAGAGGCAGTAGCTTGATTTTTTGAAACCAAATCAGAGAAGGAAAAGGGAAACTCAATTCAAGTGATGTTTAAAAGCAGCAGCATGAATTAAGGAATTCAAAGGCAACAAAGGCTTGTCTTTGGAGCTAGTTCATCCAAGAAGAAGCAATTTTGGAGCAACTTACAAAAGAAGGTATGAAATTCTAAATTCTAATTTTTTTTTACACAGTAGCTAGAACTAGGATTTTTTGTGTTTTTCAAAAGTTTAAATCTTAGAACTTTAATTTAGTTTTTCAAAGTTAAAACACTAAAACGTGACCTTCTTTTCTAAAAAGACTTAAAATTATTATTTTTTTCTTCTTAAAGACCTTAAAACACTAATAGAACATATTTTTCAACAAAACCAAAATCAAATTCTGTTTCTTTCAAATTTTTAAAATAAGTTCTATTTCATTCAAAAAGTCTTCAAAAACATCTTTTCTACTTATAAAAACTTCAATCCATGTGTTTAAATTCATAAAACCTCATGAAATCATCAAATTGTCTTTTTAAACCCTAATTCAACAAATCACCTGAGAACCCTAATTTTAAAGCATAAAACCCTAATTCAACTTTTAAACCTAAAATAGTAAACCTAAACCTTTTAAAACATTAAACCCTAACTTTTTCTAAACTGTAATCCTTTAAAACATAAAAAACATAAAAACACAAATATGCTAATTTTACATAATAGCTTAAAAATACAATTTAAAATCACAAATCAAAGTACTTTAAAGTGTCTAATACCCTAGTTTCATGATTTCATCATTCAAACCTTAATTCGTTTAATCAAAGAGTCTTACCAATCTTTTAAAACATAAAACCCTAATTTATTCCATAAAAAGTCACATGAGCTTAATTTTAGAAATTTCCAAAACCTTAACACATGAGATAAAGAATCTTAAATGGAAATAGTAGCTATAATTTGGACTTTTCATTTACTTTATTCAATTCTATATTTGATTATGTTTTAATTTATTTTATATGCTTTAATTTATTTAAGTTCAATACTTAGTTTATTTTATTTATCATGGATGGATGTTTACTTTTTATTTAAATACCTTTGATGAATGATTTATTTATTATGAAAGGCTATTTACTTTTATCAATCAATTTAGGTTTCCAAAAGTTGTAAGAGGTATGTTTCCACTTAGTGGGTACCTCATTAGTTAAACATCATGTAATTTAATTTTTTTTTCTATCTTAGAACCTATGTAAAGGGGATGTTTCTAACTTTTGGTGGGTGTCCTATTTAGGCATGTGATGTAAGGACATGTTTCCATCCTTGGATGGGTGTCCATTTATTTGCTTTGTTTGGACATTACTTTAATTTTAATATATTGAAGCTTTCTTTTAATTATTGTGTGTAATATGGATTATGTTATTATACTTAAGAATTTTATAATATTAAGACCTGTAAAGGAGGCCGGTTCCAATGTACTGGGTGTTGTGGGGGGTGCTGGGCCATTTCTCACCTTCCCCACACCTACCCAACTTTTCAAACCCATTAAGGGGTTGGGGATTCCTTAGGAATCAAGTCATCCACCCCTTTCTTTTTCCCGACCCGTCCGGGTGGCGACTCCATTTTCTCCGGACTTAGGTCCGTGTTCTCTAAGGCCCCGAGCCTAAACAGTGCCGAAGTCGCAATAACCATTCCACCGGGAGTGGGGGCAAAAATCCCCGCTCACAGTGGCGACTCCACTGGGGATAAGGGAAGTTGATTTTGTTGGTCTTTGTATTATTCTATTCTTTCTTATAATGATATTATCCATTGCATCATATTAGATTGCATTGTGTGCGTGAGTTAGGACGCCGTTGTTACCCGTGTTATGTTATGTAAGGGATACCATACTTTCACTCAAGGTATGGAGATCGAACATGGCATAACCACTCATAGCCTCGTACCATTTGGTATATACTTGCTATGGGAACCTAAGCCTTTTAACCCAAAGACTAAAGCTCATGTAACTGGCCTAGTTACTTTCCTTAGGTTTTACCCCAAATGCATGTTGTTTGACTATGGTTAGTTTATCTTAGTCTAAATCATGGCCTATTTGGTTATTTCTTTTTCTAATATGACCTAAGTATATTGTAAGCTCAAAATAAACTTTTCTCTAAAATCCAAAAGGCCAAAACTATTTTTAAAATTTTTTAAGAATTTTTCTAAAAACAAATAAAAAAAATTCTTTGGCCCATGGCCCAAATACTAAGCCCGAAACCCACTTCTCTAAAAATCTTTTTGTAATGGGCTTAAAAACAAAATTCTTACAAAGAGCTTGCAAAATATTTAGGTCAATTATGAAATACCAAAAATCAATTGTGGTCCTAGTTTACACTAAGAATAAATTAACTATAGGCTTGTTTTTAGCATGAATCATTAGTTACCTTTTTCAAGTGAGAAATCTATCTATGATAAACCTCTTAATTTTGTTTTAATCCAATATAGCATAAAAGCTACTTTGGTTGGTTGAATGGATTAAAACCTAATTAATGGGAATTATCATGGATTGATTTTCATTTTTAAAAATATAACTATTGGTTGAAACGTCTGAGGGAATTATTCAAAAGCAAGGTACCCCATGTTGGTATTTTGTTAACCATATACCTAGGAAAAGAGACTCGCCACTCGTGTGTGGATGTTATAAGGTTGGAAGGAACGTCCTATTTATCCTTATTTGTTGTTGGTGCATACATGCATACATTTGCATCTCATCTCATTGATCCTCTCTGGCTCACAGCCCTGGATTACGATAGTTCTAAAGCTTACAACAATCCGACCTACGCCGAAGACGAAGCATCTAGCAACGACTCAATCACTTGCTCACCAAAAACAATGGAGCCCGAACAAATTCAAAGGATGGTGGATGAGGCCCTCAATGCCAAGATGGAAGAAATCAAAGAGGCCCTAGCTGAGACCATGAATAACCAATTGACTGCAATCTTAGAAAACCATGCCGAGGCATCTGCTAGCACTAAGAAGCCAAAGGACAACGGGAAGACTAAAATTAATGAAGTAGCTTTTGATGATGAAAAGGTGGTCATTGATGATGATGATGATTGGGCTCAATACTACCAAGAGGTTCAAGAAAAGAAGAAAGAACCGAAGGCTGTCGAGAAGGCAACTATTGAAAAGACCGAGACATCTGATGTTGAAAAGATGATTGCTGATTTAGAAAAGAAATTTGAGAAGAAGCTGAAAACCGAAGAGATGTCCGAAGTTGACAAGTTATTTGAACAAGATGAAGAAGTCCCTTATAAATTCAAGATGCCTTCCTTTGCTAAGTACAATGGCACCAGAAATCCTCATCTCCACGTGAAGCAATATATCACTGCCATGCAATTTGCCCGAGCTACTAAGGCTCAAACCCTAAGGTACTTTATGCTCTCATTGGACCCTGTTGTCTAAAATTTGTTCAATACCTTAGATGATGAAACACAAAAGAGCTGGGATCTACTTTACAAAGCCTTTATCCAACAATATGGATATAATGTTGAATTGGAAGTTACCTTGATGGAAGTGGAATCCATTAGGCAAAGGCCGAATGAGAATTTTGTAGACTATGTCAAGAGATGGAGAAACAAGGCTGCTTTACTCAAGAAGAGGCCCAATGAATCCGATCAAATAAGGATGATTGTGAGAGGGGTGCTACCTAGTCTTTGTGAGAGGATGTCTCATACACTCATCCGTGATTTCAAAAACCTTCTCCAAGCTTGTTTACAAATTGAAGAATGGGAAAGGGAGAAGAGCCGTTTTGCAACAAAAAGGAACGAGAAAGGGAGCTATCAATCTGGTAACCAAAGCATGCAAAAGGCTGTCGGTGTTAATGTTACTAACCAAGGAAAAAGGAGACAATTTTTGAAATTGGGAAAACCAATGTCTTGGGTTCTCAACAAGCTTCAAAGAAAGGGATTGCTTTAACCCTTAAATCCTCGTCCTTTACCTAACCCTCTCCCACCTAATTTTGACACAAAAGCATTTTGTCAATTTCACCAATTGCAAGGGCATGACACGGATAAATGTGTGAGGTTGAGACATGAGATTCAAAATCTAATTGATAATGGGAAGCTACCCGAGCCCAACAAGCCAAACACCAAAGAAAACCCATTGCCAAAATTTAATAGGGTACCGCCACCGGCAACCTTCATTATTGGAGGAGGTCTACATGAGGACTACGTCATGTCTTCTTTTCAAGAGGTGGATGAAAAAGAAACAAAAGAAGAAGAGGTGTTTGTCAAAATTGAACAAGCTATGATGGATAGAGAAGTAGCAATTTTTGTTGTAAACAGGTTTTGGGATACAAGTGACAGTGATGATGATATTATACCCAAGGAGGAGTGGACTTGGTCCGAGCCCGAAGAAGATGAGGTGATGAATACTAGATCCGGTAAGCCTTATGCAAGGCCACCATCTAAGGAGGTAGAAACTAATAAGGGGAAGGAAGTTGAAGTGGAAGAAGATGATGCTATACTCAAGCAATTAAAAAGAACCCAAGCAAGTGTTAGCATTTGGGACCTGTTAGCTACTTCTAAAAAGCACCAAGAGACTATAGCCAAAGCCTTGGCTAGCATGCCGATTTCTACCTCCACAACACCAGAGGAGTTGATCAACTTCATAAAAATTGGGGAAGTAATGAAATGTGAAGAGGTTCAAGAGAAGAGCGAAGTTAGTATGGGAGCAATTTCTTTTTCCGATGCGGACTTACCAGAGGAAGGGAGAGACCACATCCGCCCTCTCTTTATCAAAATAGAGGTCAAGGGGAAGAGGATTCCTTGTGTAATGGTCGATGATGGGTCCGCCATAAATGTTTTTCCACTTAAGATACTACCAAAGCTAGCCATGTCAACAAGAGATTTAAACCCAACCGAGGTGACAATTCGTGCTTATGACAACACTAAGAGGCATGCTGAAGGGACTTTCAAAGAGGCCGTCAAGGTTGGTCCAATTGAATCTATTGTGGAGTTTGTTGTTTTAGACATACCAGTTACCTTTGCCTTACTCTTGGGAAGACCATGGTTTCACCCTCTTGGTGGAATTCCTTCCACCCTTCATTAAAAGATCAAATTCCCCAACGAAGATGAGACAGTGGTCATTGAAGCTGAAGATAATGAGATTGTTAATGCTCTAATGGTCGAGAGGCCTTTCAATGGTTTTCAAGTGGTTACAATTTCTGATGATGAAGCAGTGGACTCCAAAGTCTTGAATATGATGAAGAACATGAACTACCTGCCCGGAGCTGGTCTTGGAAAAGGTAAGGCCGGTTTAACAAAGTTGCCAGATTTTAGAACTCAGGCTTCCAAGAAGGGGTTAGGATATGATGAAGCCAATGATGTTCAACCAATGAAGAATGAGAAGATGAGCTTCCCACCACTTGAAGAAGTCTTCATCAAAGCTCCAGATATGGGAACGCTCCAAGGAAAGCCTAAGCCAATCATGTTCATGGGTAAGTTAATCCCTTGTTTTTAAATTTTTGCAGATGTTGTTGAGCTAGTAGAGCAAGTGAAGAAAGAGCTCACCCTGTCAACCAACAAAGAATCCACTCTAAAAGAGAAGAATGAAGTTACCTTGAAAGCCGAGAAAACTCCGGAAGAGATTGCTGCCCTGGTTGAAGAAAAATTTGAAGACATCCTGCTTTATGATTTTGAGAACAATGATTTTGATTTTGATTTTAATTTGTCTACTTTGTATGAGGATGATGACGTTTTCTTTTCCAAAATGAATGCAATAAAGTCTGATTTTACTTACTTGTGCGATGTTTTTCCTGATGGTTGCATACATTCAAATGGCAGTTACATGAGCATCTTTAATATTAACTCTGTTGACACACAATCATTAAATTTGGGAACAACTGAAAACCCTAAAAACATTAGCATAGCATCCGACCTTACTCCTTATGAGAGAGAGAGATTTGAAAAAATATTCCAAAAATATGAAGAGGTGTTCGCTTGGTCTTATGAAGATATGCCGAGGATAGATCGAGACATAGCCGAGCATCATATTCCTACTTACACTCACATTAAACCTGTCAAACAAAAGCTTAGACGATTAAGACCTGAATGGGCTGAATTGGTTAAAGAAGAGGTCACTAAGCAAATACAAGTGAAGTTCCTTGAAGTGATAGAATACCCAGATTGGCTAGCCAACATAGTACCTGTGCCAAAGAAAGATGGGAGGATAAGGGTCTGCATGGACTATAGAGATTTAAACAAGGCTTCTCCTAAGGATGATTTTCCTTTACCTCATATAGATGTAGTCATTGATAGTGCAGCCTCTAGCGTACTACACTGATTTATGGATGGATTTTCCTGATACATTCAAGTGTTAATGGCCCAAGAGGATAAAGCCAAAACTGCCTTCACTACTACATGGGGTATATTTTGTTATAGGGTGATGCCTTTCGGCTTAAAGAATGCTGGATCAACTTACCAAAGGATGGCCACCACATTATTTCATGACATGATGCACAAAGAAGTTGAAGTATATGTTGATGATATGATGGTTAAGTCAGATAAAAGGGACCAACACTTCCAGAATTTAGAATTATTCTTTGATAGAGCTTTGAAGTATAAGCTAAGATTAAACTCGAAGAAGTGTGTATTCGGTGTTAATTCAGGTTAATTGTTGGGACATGTAATTGGCCCGAATGGCATCGAGATAGATCCTGAAAAAGTCAAAGCAATCAGGGATATGTCGGCCCCTAAGACAGAGAGAGAAGTTTAGGGATTCATTGGTAAACTACAGTACATTAGTATATTTATAGCAAAGCTCACAACAATCTGTGAGCCTATCTTCAAGTTTCTTAGGAAGAATCAGCCGGTCGTATGGAACGAAGAATGTCAAAGGGCTTTGATCGAATAAAAGAGTATTTGTTGAATCCACCTATTTTGAAACCACGTAAACCCGGCAAACCTCTATTACTATACTTAGCAGTAGAAGAAGAGTCGATAGGAGCCATGCTAGCCCAAGAAGATGAGTCGAGGATTGAGCATGCCGTTTACTACTTAAGTAGAAGGCTCCTACCTTATGAAATTAGGTATAGTATTATTGAAAAGACATGTATAGCCGTGGTTTGGTCTTCTAAGAAGTTGCGGCATTACTTTCAATCATATAGTGTGCAAGCAATTTCCAGGTTCGATCCAATGAAATACTTAAGGGAGACACCCTCTTTAATTGGGAAATATGGTCGATGGTTGGTAATATTAGAAGAATTTGAGATCGAGTATGTAACCAGAAAAACAATCAAAGGTAGAGCGGTGGCAGAATTTCTGGCTCAACAACCATTACAAGAAAGTGAAGAGGTAATCTTGGAATTTCCAGATGAACATTTAGAAGCAATTGAAGTACAAGGGTGGAAAATGTATTTTGATGGAGCAGCAAACAGGAAAGGAGCAGGTTTGAGAGTTATACTAGAATCGCCCGAAGGGGAACTCATTCCTTTAGCCAAAAAGTTGAAATTTAGGGCAACCAATAATATGGTGGAGTATGAATTATGAAGGTAGATAAGGTGGAAGTTTATGGTGATTCGTTGCTAGTAGTATCCCAAGTAAATGGAGAGTGGGAGTTGAAAGAAGAAAAATTGAAACCATACCATCATTACCTGACCATGATAAAGAAGAATTTTAAGGAGTGTAGTTTTATACACCTGTCAAGAGAAGAAAATCAAATGGCTGATGCCCTAGCCACATTGGGTTCAGTATGGGAAGATCCTGTTAACCTATTCCTTAAGCCTCTGATCTTTTCTAGTTCATCAACTCCTTGTTATGAATATGAGACAATCATGGAAGTTGATACAGACCATGATACGTGGTATGATACTATAAGGCGATTTTTGGAAGAAAGAGAATACCCGCCGGGGGCAACAAAGAAAGAGAGAAGAACCATAAGGAGGTGGTCATTGCAATAAACCACATTCCATGGGGAGTTATATCAAAGATGGCCTGATGGGGTGCATTTGAGATGTTTAAGAAAGCCCGAAGTGAAGCGCATTATGTCAGAAATACATGCGGGAAGTTACGGTCCGCACATGAGTGGTTTGGCCCTAGTTAAGAAGATTATTTGACAAGGTTACTATTGGTTGACCATGGAGAGAGACTGTATTGAGTTTGTCAAGAAGTGCCAACAATGTTAGATGTATGGTAACTTGAATCATATGCCTCCTGAAGAACTGCATTCAATATCTTCACCTTGGCCCTTTGCCACCTGGGGTATCGACATTATAGGAGAGATACATCCGACAGCTTCAAATGGGCACCGTTTTTATTGTGGTAGCAGTTGATTATTTTTTCAAAATGGGTCAAAGATGAATCCTTCAACAAGCTGGGTGCAAGTCAAATGGCTAGGTTTATCAAAAAGAATCTCATCTGCAGATATGGGGTCCCACATAGTGTGATATCAGACAATGGGGTACAGTTTCAAGGAGCAGTTAAGGATTTATTCTCCAAGTACCAAATCCATCATCGCCGATCCTCTCCTTATAGACCAAAGGCTAATGGTGCAGTGGAAGCAACAAACAAGACAATTAAGCAAATTTTGTCCAAGATGACCAAGACTTATAGGGACTGGTCAGAAATGCTTCCCTTTGCATTATGGAGATATAGGACGAGTGTGCGAACACCTACTGGAATGACACCGTTCTCTTTGGTTTATGGGATGGAAGTAGTATTGCCAATTAAGATTGAGATCAAGTCATTGAGAGTAGTCTTGGAAGCGGAGCTACCTGAAACAGAATGGGTAGCAAGCAGATACACTCAGTTAGCTCTATTAGAAGAGAGAAGGCTAAAGGCACTGTATCATCACCAACTGTATCAAAAGAAGATAGCTCGGGCCTACAATAGAAGGGTCAAAATTCAAAGATTCAGGGTTGGGGATTTGGTATTGAAGCAATGTAAGCCTAATGTATCTTATCCAAGAGGGAAGTTCAGACCTAGCTGGGAAGGACCATATGTCGTGAAACAAGTCATGAGCAAAGGTGCGGTGAAGTTATCAGACATGGATGGGAATGAATTTAGTGAGCCAGTAAACATTGACAGGTTGAAGAGGTTTTATGTATGAAAAATGAAAAAGAAAGAGCTCGCTAGGTTGAAAACCCAAAAAGGGCGGCCTAGGCAAAAGTTAGAGCAGTTCGCTAGTTTTGAAAACCCGAAAGGGCGGGCTAGGCAACAATTAGGGCTAATGAGAGAAAATCGTCAATTAGAAAACCTGAAAGGGCTGATTGGCAAAAGGAGTAATCTTGTGTATGCATGCTTTAAGTTTGGTTGTTCCCTAATTTAATAAAACAGAATTAATGATTAAATTGCTTTTTGTGCACTGTTATGAGTATATGACCAGACATGGATGAAATAAGTAATCATAATTGCAAAAGGTGATGACAAATTATAAATGGAAAAGAAGCAACTTTTATTACTCTAATTATTTTTTCATCCTAACAATACACTTTATGAATTGACAAATGTAAAATCTATGGCAGCCGATAAGTGTAACGTGCAGGCCAACTTTGCCTCAACTAGTCTAAGTAGGCTTCAGTCAAGCAAGGCATGTCTAGGTCAGGAACAAAGTCAGAATCATGAGGCTCAGCTCCATATTGACGCCCAAGTCGGTGAGGATCATAGCATGTACCTTGACGAAGTGCAGAAAGAGGAACGTACATCAAGTATGTCCGCATGGTAATATGAGAAATCTTCCAGCAAGGTACCAACCAACGGATATTGACTTCGGAGCGTGAGTGGATCCAATAAACTCTGTCAGCATATGAAGAAGCAGGATGGAGCAGCTTCATAGCAGAATGATGACATGGTAGGTATTTGGAAAAATCCATGAAGGGAGTATCAAGCAAACAAAGACGCTCCTGAAGCCAAATCTGTAAAGAAAGAATTAAAAAAAAAAAGAAAGAAAGAGGTCCGCTAAGTTGAAAACCCACAAGGGCAGCTTAGGCAAAAATTAGGACAGCTCGCTAGTTCCGAAAACCCGCATGGGCGGACTAGGCAAAAGTTAGAGTGATAAAAAAAAACCTAAATTGAAAACCTGGAAGGGTAGTTTAGGTAATTACCTGAAGCAGCAATGGGCTCCCAGTCAGTCTCTTTGACAATCCTGATTTAAATCGATCTAATCCAACTAAGGTCTCGGCTAAGATCACAGGTACCGGCAACAAGCCTCCTTCCATTTGATCCATGATATCCAATACTCGCGGGTCAATATCGCCGTCAGAAGAAACAAGTAAGAATTGGCTGAGCAGGCAAAGACAAAGCATGCGTCCCCAGGCCTTAGTAGGAGCCAAATGAGAAAGACAAAAGTCAATCAAAGGAGCAAGTAGAATTTTTTCACCTCTCATGAACCGAAGAATCTCGGGTTTCAGAATTTCAAATAACATCTGCATCTTCTGTTGAGTTTTGGAAATCAATGTGGGTAAAACCATTAATTGATTATTGGGATGTCCAAGGATGGCCTCAAATTCTTCAATCAAGGGACACATTTCAAAGCCATTAATTCTAAATACCCTAGAATCCGTATCCCACAGGGAAGCCACGGCATGTAAGAAAGAGTGGTCCAATTTGACATTTTGAAAGCATTTTAAAACATCAAGCTTGGACCATGAAATTTGCTTCCAATGGTTGGCATCCATATTCTTAAATAGAATTTTTATTTTCTTTAAATGGTGCTTGGTCATGGTTGATGAATAAAGGGGAACCAAAATTGCTAAAGGAAGTCTTCACGTTGAAGGAGAGAGATTTTTGGTTTATGAATTGAAATATGGCATGCAAGGTGATTTATATAGAAGAAGATAAACCTTTTCCAAAAGTGAAATGGAAAAGATGATGGGAAAGGATAAGACCATATGGCATAAGGAAAGGAAGTGGTAATGAATTTTCTTTACCATATTAAATTTGGTTTAACAAAAGAAGTGGATATTAATTATGATGTATTATATATATATAAAAAAATTAAAATAATTTTGGCAGTAACTAAAAAAAATGGCAGTAGCCAAAAAAAAAAGAGAGCATATTTTTCATTATTGTATAATTGCTATAATGTTTACATGTCACTAAGAGGGTGGTGGTAGGTCACCAAATAAAGACTTGAAAAAGTCATCGCCTGTTGAAGTAGGGGGCAAATTACTCGTCTCGGGATCATCCGAAGTAGAAGCACTAAAATCCCTATTGCCTTGGAGTTTCAATTTGTCATGGTCCTCATCAAAAGCAGACGAAAGGATCTCATGGTCATCAGTCTGGGGGTCTCTCGATGAAGAAGCACCGGGATCCCTCATTCCTTGAAATTGAAAGTCACAAAAATTTTGTTCAGATTGATGATATAAATTTTCAAAATGAGAATCCTACTGACGACTTGCAAATAACTCTTCTTGAAGCTTCTTGTTTTCTTCTTCGAGCATCCGCTGTGAGCCAAGAAGGAAAAAGGTAAGAGAATACATAATCATGCATACATATAGCATAAACTATTGCGAAATAAGAAACGTACCAGGTAATTCATATCAATGCCTTGCGGATAAGATGGCATATCTGGCGAGATAGAATGAGCAAACGAAGGGTCAGTAAAAGAAGGTCGAGCCTCATGATCAAACGAGCCAACAACCTGCAACGATCATTAAAGAATCAAAGAAAGAAAGAGCAGTTGCAATAGAAAAGTGGTAAGAGTTTTACCTGAGAAGTATTGGTCCTGAGATGTGGAATAGATTCTCCTACATCTCCATGATGTTCCTCCTCATCTCTACCCTCATTTCCATCGGAAATTTACCGCACACCAACAGGAGACACATCAAAGTATAAGAGTCTCATTTGAATAAAACGGGCATAAAATGGACCTGGTAAATGGAGAAATGTCTCGACATTATGACCATACCGGGCAGACCACCAAGCATCCTCCGGCATCGACATAATATTTAAAGTGTATTTTGGGATTTTCATCGAAAACCTTCGCTGCTCTGGGCCGAGAAACCATTCATAAACTCTTTCCCCGAGAGACCAGCCACTAGACACGGGGCCAGCAATAATTCGCCGAGAATGTTGGAAAAATAGCGCAACCCTCATCAAAGGAGACCAATTTGCTCGTTCTTCTGGATTCCACCAGGAAAAATTCACCTGCAAAATAACATAAGGTGAGTAAAACTTTCACATAAAATTTAAATCATACTAATGTTATTTTACCTGATCCTAGGTTAAGCGGCTTAACATAAAGCGATGGGTATGCACGTGGTGAGAGCCGGGAACTTCTACACGATCGGACAACCAGTAATTTAATCTAGGATACCCAATTCTTTCTAGAAAAATGCCGGGTACCCTCACGAGGTTGTGTTCATATGCCCATACCTATAATAACAATGAAGATCATATTCATGCAAGAGAAAAGTAGAAAAGACATTGATGGAAGAAAGAATACCTCAACAACCACCATCAAGCCAATGAAAGAATTCTTGTTTCGGCAAAGCTTATCAAGGCCATGGTAAAGACATGCGAGACCAGCTTCACCCCAGCCAGAAGATGGTATCATTCTGAGATAAGAAAGGGCACTCAGCACTGACAAGTGAATGGACGATTCAGTGCTGCCAAAGATGGTCGATCCGAGCAGATATAACAAAAATCCTCGAGCATACTGTTCGACCCTGTTTCTGCCAATCCGACCTTCATAGTTCATCCAATAACTACGAATCGGCTCGATTTTTATCTTACGAGGTCCTTTATATGATGGTTCCATACCAATTAATTCCTGAATTTCTTCAAATGTTAAAATTTCATTAGTTAGAGGAACCGGAGCACCATCATATCGAAGGCCGGTTATGGCAGTAAAATCGACTGGACCAATTGTCATCTCCCCAATGGGCAAGTAAAAAGTGTGAGTTGTATCCAGCCATCGCTCTGTTAGCGCCTGGACTACGCTTCGGTCTATCTGATATTCTTCGGACAGCAATTGTAAGACAAACTACTCAAAGCCGCAATCTCGGATAATCTGCCTTACCCGAGAAGGCACTACATCATACCATTGTCGGGCTTTATAAATACACCCTCCAGCCCGAACGACACAACAATCATTCTAACACAGACCGAGGTGAGTTAATACCAGGTAAGTATGTGTTATTCTATCTATTTAAATTAAATTATTTTTCACAATAGCAAAAAATAATAATAATAAAAATAAAATAATAAAATACAAATAATAAATAATAAATAATATAAAAATAAAAAAAAGAAAGATTACCTCGCTTTTTTGGTTGGAACTGCGATGGAGTGGCATCCCGGCTAGTATATCTAGATTTTCGTCTTCATGATGCTGAATGAACTCCAATAACTCGGCAGCGAAAAGCAGTAGTTCAGGCCAGTGGGCGTTTTGCCCGCAGGAATTTCCTACGGGCTGGCACGCCCACTGGCCCCAACCACGGGCCCGGCTGCCGCAGTTTTTGCCAGCGCAAAATTTTTCGACGCAAATTTTTTGAAACCTAATACAATTAGGTTTTAATTTCTTTTTTTTATTAATATTACTTGCCGTGTATAATTAGGAATAAACAACCTAAAACCATTATAAATAAGGACCAATAGAACTAAATTGAAGGAGGAAAAAAAAAGAGGCAGTAGCTTGATTTTTTGAAACCAAATCAGTGAAGGAAAAGGGCAACTCAATTTAAGTGATGTTTAAAAGCAGCAGCAGCACGAATTAAGGAATTTAAAGGCAACAAAGGCTTGTCTTTGGAGCTAGTTCATCCACGAAAAAGCAATTTTGGAGTAACTTACAAAAGAAGGTATGAAATTCTAAATTCTAATTTTTTTTACACAGTAGCTAGAACTAGGATTTTTTGTGTTTTTCAAAAGTTTAAATCTTAGAACTTTAATTTAGTTTTTCAAAGTTAAAACACTAAAACGTGACCTTCTTTTCTAAAAAGACTTAAAATTATTATTTTTTCTTCTTAAAGACCTTAAAACACTAATTGAACATATTTTTCAACAAAACCAAAATAAAATTCAGTTTCTTTCAAATTTTTAAAATAAGTTCTATTTCATTCGAAAAGTCTTCAAAAACATCTTTTCTACTTATAAAAACTTCAATCTGTGTGTTTAAATTCATAAAACCTCATGAAATCATCAAATTGTCTTTTTAAACCCTAATTCAACAAATCACCCGAGAACCCTAATTTTAAAGCATAAAACCCTAATTCAACTTTTAAACCTAAAATAGTAAACCCTAAACCTTTTAAAACATTAACCCTAACTTTTTCTAAACTGTAATCCTTTAAAACATAAAAACACAAATATGCTAATTTTACACAGTAGCTTAAAAATACAATTTAAAATCACAAATCAAAGTACTTTAAAGTGTCTAATACCCTAGTTTCATGATTTCATCATTCAAACCTTAATTCGTTTAATCAAAGAGTCTTACCAATCTTTTAAAACATAAAACCCTAATTTATCCCATAAAAAGTCACGGTAGCTTAATTTTAGAAATTTCCAAAACCTTAACACATGAGATAAAGAATCTTAAATGGAAATAGTAGCTATAATTTGGACTTTTCATTTACTTTATTCAATTCTATATTTGATTATGTTTTAATTTATTTTATATGCTTTAATTTATTTAAGTTCAATACTTAGTTTATTTTATTTTATCATGGATGGATGTTTACTTTTTATTTAAATACCTTTGATGAATGATTTATTTATTATGAATGGCTATTTAATTTTATCAATCAATTTAGGTTTCCAAAAGTTGTAAGAGGTATGTTTCCACTTAGTGGGTACCTCATTAGTTAAACATCATGTAATTTAATTTGCTTTTCTATCTTAGAACCTATGTAAAGGGCATGTTTCTACCTTTTGGTGGGTGTCCTATTTAGGCATGTGATGTAAGAACATGTTTCCATCCTTGGATGGGTGTCCATTTATTTGCTTTGTTTGGACATTGCTTTAATTTTAATATATTTATGCTTTCTTTTAATTATTGTGTGTAATATGGATAGTGTTATTATACTTAAGAAATTTATAATGTTAAGACATGTAAAGGAGGCCAGTTCCAATGAACTGGGTGTTGTGGGGGTGCTGGGCCATTTCGCACCTTCCCCACACGTACCCAACTTTCTGAACCCATTAAGGGGTTGGGGATTCCTTAGGAATCAAGTCATCCACCCCTTTCTTTTTCCCGGCCCATCGGGGTGGCGACTCCATTTTCTTCGGACTTAGGTCCGTGTTCTCTAAGGCCCCGAGCCTAAACAGTGCCGAAGTCGCAAGAACCATTCCACCAGGAGTGGGGGCGAAAATCCCCGCTCACATTAATTTTAGGGATTCATGCATTAATTAGGGTTTCTAGATTTTTATGTTCAATAACTAAGGTTTTGCATATACTAGTTTAATTTGTTGAGAAATATTTTAAAGTAATAACATAGCTACTGGATGTTTAAAATATTTAAGGTTTTGGATGCTTTTATGAAAATAATGTTTCTGTGATTTTAAAAAGTAGGTTTAGTTAGGGTTTTGAGCAAACATTATGAAATTAGGGATTATAATTTTAAAAGATTGGGTTTTAGGTTCACTGGATTATGGTTTTAGGTGTTGATGAACTTGTCCTAAAGTTTTGATGTTTTAAGAATTAGGGTTTAGGAAAGCTAGGGTTTACTGGATTAGGGTTTTTGATATTTTGGAAAACATATTTGATATTAGGATTTAAGAAAACAGTTTAGAGTTTTATAAAAACAATTATGATTAAAGTTTTTAGAAAATGTAAAGAAGATTAGGGTTTGGAGATTTAAGAAGACATTTGGAAATTTTGGACAAAAAGTTAGAGTTTAGATCATTAAGAAAATAGTTCAGGGAAAAATAATTTAGGGTTTTAAAGTTTTTACAAACAGAAGAAACAATTTAGGGTTTTTAAAGTTTTTGAAAGTAGAAGAGTAATTTAGTGTTTTTTAAAGTTTTGGAAATAGAAGAATAATTTAGGGTTTTTTGAAGTTTTTAGTTTTATAAAACATGGAAATGGAGTTTTTGAAAACCAACTAATTAATGTATTAACTAAAATAAGCAATTAAAGTTATTGAAAAAAAGATCAAATTACTACATATTCCTATTAATCAAAGAAAATGAAGCTACTGTGAATACAAAATTTAGGATTAAATATCAAACCTACGTAGTTGGTTCCACCAAAAACTGATTTCTGGAAGAACAATAACAAAGATAATGTTGCTGCCTTTGATGGGTTGATGATTGCTTCTTGTCGCTAATGTGTCTTGCTCCTAGGGATTTCTGTCTCTTTTTTCCTCCCCAAGTTAGAAGTCCAAAGTTTCATCCCCTTTTTTCTATGTTTTAATGTGGTATTTATAGGAAAAATAATAATCTTACTTCTAATTGTCTAAGGAAATTAAAATCATTTAGGAAAAGAAATCAAAACCAAATATAATTTGGTTTCGAAAAAAACTGCGCTTTTGAAAAAACTGTTGCGGGCAAAAATTTGCAAGTGAGCAAAAATTGCTGGGGTAGGCGCCAATTTGCCGCAGGAAATTCTTGTGGCGAATTGGCCCAAGCGATTCATTTTTGTCAATGAAATTTTCATCGCCGATTTTTATTTATTTATTTTTATTTATTATTATTTTTTTAACTTACTAATATTACTTTTTATTTTTTTAGAAATTATAAATAATAAATAATAAATACTAAAATAGATATTATTTAATTAAAATACCACAAAAATTAGTTTGGACTATAAAAAATATTGGACCAGACTGGGTCAAAAATTAAGGGTCTACAGTTTGCCCTCTACTTGAATGATCTGAGACTACAAAAAAAGAGAGTGAAAAGCAATAAGACTTAATTTTGACAAAATAGACTTAATTTTTCTGAGATGGTTTAGGTTTTGGGTTCTAGACTGGTTCGAGTTCTGGAATCAGAAAAGACTTGGGTTCTGGATCTGAGATGGTTTGGGTTTTGGATTTGGTTCTAGTTCTAGACTCAGAAAAGACTTGGGTTCTAGACCAGGATGGTTTGGGTTTTGGACTCAATTCGAGTTCTAGACTCGGAAAAGACTTGGGTTCTAGACTCGGGATGGTTTGGGTTTTGGACCCGGTTTGAGTTCTGGACTCAGAAAAGACTTGGGTTCTAGACCTGGGAAGGTTTGGGTTCTAGAACCGGTTTGAGTTCCAGACTCAGAAAAGACTTAGATTCTGAACCCGGGATGGTTTGGGTTCTGGACCCGGGATTGTTTGGGTTCTAGACCCAGTTTGAGTTCTAGACTCAGAAAAGACTTGGGTTCTAGACCCGGGATGGTTTGGGTTATGGACTCAGAAAAGACTTAACCCAAGATGGTTTGGGTTCTGAACCCGGTTTGAGTTCTGAACTAAAAAAAGACTTGGGTTCTAGACCCAGGATGATTTAGGTTCTAAATCCAATTCGAGTTCTGGACTCGAAAAAGACTTGGGTTTTAGACCCGTGATGGTTTGGGTTCGGGACCCAAGCTAAGTTTTGGACTTAAGAGGGAATTTAGGTTCTGGACCTAAGCTAAATTCTGGACTTAAGGGTAATTTGGGTTCTGGGCCCAAGCTAAGTTCTGGACTTAATGATAATTTGGGTTCTGGACCCGACCTAAGTGAGATTTAATTGTCTGCAAAAAATTTAGCTAATTTTTTCCATGCACATATCTTCTTGCCCCCTGCATGTAAAAATATTTCAAAAGTGAAAAATTATTTATATACACACAAATATCTGAATGATTAAATTGAATAATTGAGTTTTTTATTTATTGACTGTGTAGTCATTATTTATATACTATTCACTAACTATTCATTTACTATTTGTAAATAGTTATTTACTATTTATCAATAGTAATATTTACTTTTTTTTCACGAGAATACTGTTTTTTCTTTTAATTTTTGTCTTTTTCTTTGCCATTTCTCTATATAAACGTTGCAACTCATTTCTTTATTTCATTCATAGCAGCTCATTCCTTCATTTCATTCATAGCTATACATCTTTTATATAAGAGAGTTTAGAGAGTTTAGCATAGAGTTATTGAGAAAATGCATGCTTCAAGATCAGGGACTCGATTTAATGCTGAGTTATTGGTGTTTATTCGGCGGCATGAAAATGAAAATATAAATCTACTAGCCGGGATGCCGCTTCATCGCAGTTCAAATCAAAAGAGCAAGGTAATTATTTAACAGCAGATTATTTTTCATTTTTTTAATTTTTTTGTTTTTTATTTCTTTATACATTTTTTTTCTTTTTTGTTTGTTTTTTGTTGTTTTTTTTAAGATTTAGGAAAAATAAATTAATTAGATGAATATATTTAAGAATTTAAGTAAATAGATAGACTAAAAATAAATTTACCTTAAAAATCAGTGGTATTGATATGATGATATACTTACCTTGTGTTGATTTACCTGGCTCCATGTTAGCATGATCGTTGCGTTATCCGGGGCGGAGGGTGTGCCTACAAAGCCTGACAATGGTATGATGTAGCGCCTTCTAGGGGTAAGACGAATTTATCTGAGATTGTGGTTTTGAAAGCTTTATCTTGCAATTACTGTAACACCCCCATATCCAATGTACACACACTACAACCACAACAATGTAGCATAAGTGCACCAAACATAAGGATGCTACGGTTTTCTTAACATTCAAAACACTTTAAACTTGATACAATACCCTTATCATTATACATTATAGAAAAGTAGATCATTTACTTATAAAACAAAACATATTAGTTATATATATATACATTTAAATATTACACAGCGGAAGTTATAAAATATGTACATATTTACATATTAAACATTTCTTTACAAAATATAAAGAAGTATACATGATTGGCAAGTCTGCTCTGATCTTTAAGCTCCCAAAATGGATTCTTCAAGGTCTACTCTCACTTGGTCTTGATGAACTCTCGGGTTCAACTCTATCAACTCTACTACCTGCGCGATTAAACACTATCGCGCTAAGCCAACGGCTTAGTAAGATAATCATGCAAATGATATGACTTAGTGCAATGCAATGTCATTTCTCAATCCATATTATACATGCAACATCATATATGCAAAACTAACAACATACTTTCACATTACATATCATATTTCAATATCTTTTCATATACCTCATTAGTATTCATTTAACCATTCATAATCAACACTAAACAAAGACAAGCATGGGCCCAAGACACACTAATATGCCATTCAATTTTCAGAGTTAATGCTTTGGTTTTGTTATCACATTTATCAATATCATATACCCAACTAGGCTTCAAGGATTAAGTTCAACCAAGCTTCAAGGGGAGCAAAGCATGCTAAGCTTCTACCCAACTTGGCTTCAAGAACTAACCCAACCTAGCTTCAAGGGTGGTAACATCTCAATTAGGCTTCAAGGATTCAATCCAACCTAACTTCAAGAGATTGTTACACTTATTAGGCATGCCACCAACAACCAACTCTGAAAATGGAATAACACATTAGCCACACAATTCATTTATTATTCAATTATCATTTTCATTCTCAATTCTCAACAACATTTAGGCAAACATGCCTTATTTCTTTCAATTGCATCATCATAGCCAAACACAATGGCATTGTCTCATATCATGTCTTATTTGAATTATCATTGCATCTTTGATATACATTTCAATTTCAATGTATATTACTCATGAAACACATTACCATTCACAATGCATAACATAACATTGTTCAATCTCAACAATGCAATTAGGGCAAAGAACAATTGATATGATTCATAGTTTTAGGACCTTACACATGCATTTGATTATATCATTCATTGATTCAAGTGTGTTTAAAGTGTTTAGGGTTAGGTTTAAGGACCAACCTACCTTTGGAGAACCAAAGCAATGTAAGAAGAACAAAGAATTAAAACCCTAACCCACACAATTGAGGGACACGGGTAGCCACTTGAGGGACACGACCAAGCTTGTGGCCGTGTCACTCAAACCAATTGGACAGTAAGCAACACGGGCAAGGGACACGGCCAAGCTTGTGACCGTGTCTCCCAAAACCAAAATCCAGTAGTGAACACGGCTAAGGGACACGGCCGTGTCTCTCAAAAACTCAACCAACACGCCCAAAATCCCTTGGCTTGGCCGTGTCTCTCCTTTCCTTTGGCCGTGTCACTCATCACCAAAACCCTAAATGTAACCAACCCTCTTCCAAATGCATTTTAACATATAATTCCCAACACAAACTCACTCAAATCGATATAACTCATGTCATAACACATATTCATCACAATAACCACTTAAACAACACATTTGAACACAAACCATCTCAAAACCCTAACTCAAACTTTACTCTTGATTTTCCACTATCAATCTTCACTTATTTTTCCATAATCACAACCAAACCAACACCAATTCCAATTTTTAACTTTAAATCAATTCTAACACTTGCAAACACATATCAAATACACCAAATCATTACATCAACAAATCACACTTCACTTTAAACATAACTTCAAAATTAACAAAGGAAACAAGAGATTTCTTACCTTAGATGAAGAAATTTCACAAATCTCTAACCAAACTCTTTGATTGCCTTCTTCAATTTACTTCTTGCCTCAAGAACACCTCCCTTTCTCTTTGCTATTTGGAGAGCCGGCCACTTCAAGAAAGAAAGAAGAAAAATGCACAAGTCAAACACCTTTTCTTCTTTTAATCTCCACCATGCATTTCATTTCAAGCAATTACTCATATACCCCTCATCACTTAACTTAGCTTTTGTCTCTTATAAACCCAATTAAGTAATTTCACATGCCATATAAAAATCTCCTCTTGCATTGACTCTCTTTCTTTGACCATTTTATATGTTATATATATCACCATATACACAACATATAAACTTGTCTCTAAACCCTAAATATTTCCCAAAACACATATACATATACATTCTTTTCCCAATTTAAACCAACAACAACAACAACAACAACAACATACAAAACTTCTAGGGCATGCTTAGGGATATTACAATTACCATCCAAGGAGTATCTGATAGACAAGAGTGTAGTTCAAGAATTGTTAGAATGGTGGATGGACACGACCCATACTTTTCACCTACCTATAGGAGAAATGACCATTGGCCCGGTCGATTATACAACCATAACTGGTATCCAGTACTGTGGCCTTCCAGTCCCTCTTACCAATGATATTCTAACATTCAAAGAAATCCAACAGTTAATTAGTATGGATCCATCATTTAAAGGTCCTTTCAAGATAAAAATTGAGCCAATTCAGAGTTATTGGATGAACTACGAAGGACGAGTTCATAGAGAAATAGCCAAACAATATGCTCAAGGATTTTTACTATATTTGCTCAGGTCGACCACTTTAGGTAGCATAGAATCTGCCATCCATTTGTCAGTGTTGAGGGCCCATACTAATATGAGTATGGTACCGCTTTACGGCTGGGGTGAAGCTGGTCTTGTCTGTCTTTACCATGGACTTGACAAAATTTGCAGAAATAAGAAGTCTTTTGTTGGCTTTATGGGGGTTGTCGAGGTACTCTTCTTCCACCAATGTCAATTCCATTCTTATTCTTGCATGAATTTGGTTTTTATTATTGTTGTAGGCATGGGCATATGAGCTCAATCTTGTGAGGGTGCCTGGTATTTCCCGAGAGAGAATCGGGTATCCGAGATTAAATTTTTGGTTGTCAGATCGTGTAGAAGTTTTCGGCTCTCACCATGTGCATACCCAGCTTTTTCTCTTGAGCTGCTTAATCTGGGGCCAGGTAAAATAGTCTTTAGTATACTTTAAAATTTATATTAAAGTCCACTTACCTTACGTCATTTTGTAGGTCAATTTGGCTTGGTGGAATAAAGAAGAGAGGACAAACTGGACTTCCTCCATGAATGTCGCACTGCCTTTCAACATACTCGCAGAGTCATTGCCGGCCCTGTGTATAGTGGCTAGTTTCTCAAAGAGAGAGTATACGAGTGGTTTCTTGGTCTCGAGCAGTGGAGGATTTTGATGTGTTGCCCGGAGTATACTTTAAATATCACGTCAATGCCGAAAAATGCATGGCGGTTGGCTCGGCTCGGTTATGATGTTGAAACCTTTCTCTATCCACCGGGTGCATCTTATATCCAGTTTATTCAAGTAGGACTTTTGAACTTTGATGTATGTCCTATTGGTGTACAGGAGATTCCCGAGGAAAATGAGGATAGAGATAAAGAGGAGTATCATGGAGAGGGAAGAGAGTCTGTGGGGCTAGCACTTCTCAGGTAAACTTTTACCATTTTTCTGTTGCAATTGCTTCTTTCTTAACTTGTTTTAACTTTTTTTAATGATTATTGGAGGCTGCTGGCTCATTTGGTCATGAGGCTGGACCTTCTTTTACTGCTCCTCCAATTGCTCATTCTAATCAATTGGAGATGCCATCTCATCCACAGGGCATTGATATGAATTACCTGGTAGGTTTTCTTGTTCCATGATAATTTATGCTATATATATGCATGATTATGTATGCTCTTACTCTTTTATTTTCTGTCTCACAGCAGATGCTTGAGGAACAAAACAAGAAACTTCAAGAGGAGTTGGCTGCTAGTCATCAACAGGTTTCCCATTTTGAAAAATTGTATCACCAGTTAGAGCAAGATTTTTGAGACTTTCGATTTCAGGGGATGAGAGATCCTAGTGCTTCTTCATCTAGAGGCCCCCAAGCTGATGACCATTAGATCCTTTCGTCTACTTCAGATGAGGACCATTACAGATCTGAATTCCAAGGTAATAGAGATTTAGGTGCTCCTACTTTGGGCGGACTCTGGACGGGTGATATGCCACCTCCTCCAAGAGGTGATGATTTTTTCAGAGCTTTATTTGATGATCTACCACCTCCTTCTTAGTGATGTATGAGTATTGTATCAATCAAGGAAATATTATATAATAAGTATAAAAATAATAATGACAATATATAATTTTTATCTTTAGTGCAACTCTCCTTTTTTGTTTATCATCATTATTACTACAATACAATTATTAAACTTTCCTCTTCATATTTAATATTTACACAGTCACACCAATTTACTAAAACCAAATGCAACGCGGCAATTCAAGAACTTTTGTCGCCAATTCCCTAGCCTCGTGCATCTCGGTCTCATGCTTTTCCTTATCAATTTTTGAATAGCGCAATCCTCCTATATAAATCACTTTTCACGCAATAATTTCATACAGAAGCTAAGAGATTTTCAACTTCAACGTAAAAACTCCTTTTAATAATTCTAATTTTCCTTTAGTCTTCCACAATGTCCGAACTCCATTTGAAGAAAATAAAAGTTCTATTTAAAAATATGAATGCCATTCATTGGAAACAAATATCTTAGTCAAAAATTGATACTTTGAAGTTTTTCAAAATGTTAAATTGGACCATTCTTTTTTACATGCCATGGCTTCTTTTAGGAATGTGGATTCTAGGACATTTAAAATTAATGGCTTTGAAATATGTCCCTTGATTGAAGAATTTGAGGCCATCCATGGATGTCCAATCAATCAACAAATGGCGTTACCTATATTGATTTCCAAGACTTAACAAAAGATGCAAATGTTATTTCAACTTTCAAAGCCCGAAGTTCTACAGTTGATGAGAGGTGAGAAAATTCTGCTTAGTCCCTTAATTGACTTTTGCCTTTCTCATTTGGCTCCTACTAAGGCATGCTTTGTCTATGCTTGCTTGGCCAATTCTTGATACTTCATCTATGAATTTTGCCAGATATCTGCCACGACATCATTATGCTAGGAAATTAATCCATCCTACTTCTTCATATGCGGACTGGGTTGGCTGGATCCACTCACCTGTTGAAGTCAACATCCGTTGGTTGGTACCTTGGTGGAAGATTTCTCGTATCACCATGTGGACATACCTGATGTATGTTCCCCTTGCTGCTCTTTGTCGAGGTACTTGCTATAACCCTTGCCAGCTTAACTGTCATTATGGATTTGAGCCTCGAGGTTCTGAATTCACTCCTGATTTAGATATGCCTTATCTGACTGAAGCCTACTTGGATCGCCTGAAGCAAAGTTAGCCTGCACGTTACACTTATCGTCTGCCATAGATTTTACATTTGTTAATTTCTTTAGAAAGTGTGTTGTTAGGATGAAAATAATAAAAGTAATAATAAGAGATGTTTCTTTTCCTTTTATAATTTGTCATCACCTTTTGCTATTGTGTTTATTTATTTCATCCATATCTGGTCAAATACATATAACTGTGCACATAGAACAATTTTAATATTAATTCTATTTTATTAAATTGGGGAACAACCAAACATAAAGCCAGCATACATAAGATCACTCCTATTGCCAACTAGCCCTTTCATTTTTTCTAATTGACGATTTTCTCTCATTTAGCCCTAATTGTTGCCTAGCCCACCCTTTCGGGTTTTTCGAACTAGTGGACTGCTCTAACTTTTGCCTAGCCCTCCCTTTTGGGTTTTCAACCTAGCAAGCCTTTTTTTTATACATAAAACCTCTTCAACCTGTCAATGTTCACTGGCTCACTAAACTCATTCCCTTCCATGTCAGATAACTTCACTGCACCCTTGTTCATGACTTGTTTCACAACATATGGCCCCTCCCAGCTAGGCCTAAATTTCCCTCTTGGATCAGATGCATTATGCTTACATTGTTTCAATACCAATTCCCCGACTCTGAGTTTTTTAATCTTAACCTTTCTATTATAAGCCTGAGCTATCCTCCTTTGATATAGTTGATGATAATACAGTGCTTTTAACCTTCTTTCCTCTAGTAAAGCTAACTATGTGTATTCGCACACTACCCATTCTATTTTAGGCAGTTCAGCTTCTAAGACCAATTTTAACGACTTGATCTCAATTTTAATTGGAAACACTGCTTCCATCCCATGAACCAAAGTGAACGGTGTCATTCCAGTCGGTGTTCGCACACTTATTCTATATCCCCACAAAGCAAAAGGAAGCATCTCTGACCAATCCCTGTATGTCTTGGTCATCTTGGACAAGATCTGCTTAATTGTCTTGTATGTTGCTTCTACCACACCATTAGCCTTTGGTCTATAAGGAGAGGATCGGTGATGATGAATTTGGTACTTCAAGAATAAGTCCTTAACTGCTCCTTGAAATTGTACCCCATTGTCTGATATCACACTATGCGGGACCCCATACCTACAGATGAGGTTCTTTTCAATAAATCTAGCCATTTGACTTGCCCCCAGTTTGTTGTAGGATTCGGGATTGACCCATTTCAAAAAATAATCTTCCGCTACTATAATGAAACGGTGACCTTTTGAGGTTGTCAGATGTATCTCTCCTATAATGTCGATACCCCAAGTGGCAAAGGGCCAGGGTAAAGACATATAATGCAATTCTTCAGGAGGCATGTGATTAAAGTTACCATACATCTGGCATTGTTGGCACTTCTTTACGAACTCAATACAATCTCTCTCCATTGTCAGCCATTAGTAACCTCGTCAAATTATCTTCATAACTAGGGGCAAACCACTCATGTAGGGACCGCAACTTCCCGCATGCATTTCTAACATGATATGCTCCACTTCAAGCTTCCTCAAGCATCTCAAATGCACCCCCATCAGGCTATCTTTGATATAACTCTCCATGGAAGGTGATGTATTGCAAAGACCACCGCCTTATGGCTCTTCTTTCTTTCTTTGTTGCCCCCGATGGGTATTCCCTTTCCTCTAAAAATCATCTTATAGTCTCATGCCACGCATCATGGTCTGTATCAGTTTCCATGATTGTCTCATATTCATAGGAAGAAGTTGATGAAATGGTCAAAATCAGAGGCTTGAGGAATAAGTTGACAGGATTTTTCCATACCGAAGCCAATGTGGCTAGGGCATCAACCATGTGGTTTTCTTCTCTTGATAGGTGTATAAACCTGCACTCCTTAAAGTTCTTCTTCATCGTGGTCAGGTAATGGTGGTATGGTTTTAATTTCTCCTCTTTCAACTCCCACTCTCCATTTACTTGGGATATTACTAGCAATGAATCGCCAAAAACTTCCACCCTATCCACCTTCATAATCATTAGGGTTTCCAAACCAAAGATACATGCTTCGTACTCCACCATATTATTGGTTGCCCCGAGTTTCAAATTTTTGGCTAAAGGGATAAGTTCCCCTTCGAGCGATTCTAGTATGACTCCCAAACTTGCTCCTTTCCTATTTACTGCTCCATCAAAATACATTTTCCACCCTTGCACTTCAATTGCCTCTAAATGTTCATCCAAAAATTCCAAGATTGCCTCTTCGTTGTCCAGTAATGGTTGTTGGGCCAAGAATTCTACCACTGCTCTACCATTGATTATTTTCCTGGATACATACTCAATCTCAAATTCTTCCAATATTATCAACCATCGACCATACTTCCCAATCAAAGAGGGTGTCTCCCTTAAGTACTTCATTGGATCCAATCTGGAAATTGCTTGCACACTATATGATTGAAAGTAATGCTGCAACTTCTTAGAAGACTAAACCATAGCTATACAAGTCTTTTCAATGATACTATACTTAATTTCATAAGGTAGGAGCTTTCTACTCAAATAGTAAACTGCATGCTCAATTCCTGACTCATCTGCTTGGGCTAGCATGGCTCCTATTGACTCTTCTTCTACTACTAAGTATAATAATAGAGGTTTATGGGGTTTGTGTAACACCCCTTCCCAACCTACGTGTGTAAGCCGAGTAGAGGCGCCACACTAACCTAATGTTGCAACCAATTTTACTTAGTCAAATTTTAGTTCCGGTTTTTACAGAAATTTGGCCAGAGGTTCGCCTAGAAATTTGGTCCCAAGTGTAGACAAAACTGGTTTTTCTAATTTTTGAAAATATTTTTACACAAACCAATGTGAACACAATTAGTCTCAAAACTCTCCCAAATGAATCCCCCTTATAACCTCAACTACAAACCTGCAAGAAGAATTCACACTTCTAGTACAAAATAAAGTAGAGGTTTATTATTATGACATACTACTAACGTACAGTATAACATAGTAATTCTCAATCTTATATATATATACATGTCACAACTAGTTAACTCAAAATGGAAACTAGGAGATCTACCCTGAGATGCCGTGGGTCTGGTTGTTGCTTCCCAAGAGTTAGCTACTGCTCCGAACCTACGAGTAAAGGAAAACTTAACTCACTGAGCAATGTCGCTCAGTGGGTACTTTACCAATAGAAATAAAAGTAAATAGTATTTGTACAAGCAAGGCAATAAAATATATGCATGTTAAATACTATAAGCAATAAAATATAAAGCTCACTTCAATGAATTAAAAACGTACTTCCCGAGAAAGAATTTCAAGTTTTTCAAAAGATTTCAACTAAAATTGTAAAATATTCACAATTCAACTTATGCCATAAAATAGTCGTGTCATAGTTTGTAAATTTTTGCTCTACTGGTAAAAGCAGAACCACAGCGATAAGGCAGTGGCCCTCACCACTGTAACACGGGTGGTCCTCACCACTAATATCAAATCACAGGAATGGTCCTCACCATCCTGGTTTTAACCAATGGACCTCACCATTGGCCCCAATGGCCCTCACCATTGAGTTCAGATCATAACAATTCAATCACAATATCAAGCAGTACTGCATAAGTTAGTACAGTGAACTATACCCTTATCTACCAAGTTCAACCACCAAGTAGAGCTTAAGGTTTTAAAATTCAAATCCAAGATTTCCACAAATTTTCAAATGATTTGCACATCCCTTTTCATTTTTACCAAGTCATGCCATTTTGTTGTGTACTAACTCTGTGGCTAAAGGCCGTTTCATTTCCAAGTGTTTACCACCATTCCCAGTCATTTCCACACACTTCAAATCACATTAGAATAATTCCCAAAAATGACTAAAAGAATTGTAACACGGTGTGTAAAATCGGCAACGCAAATGACATGACCATATGAATAGTAAAATCTGGTTTTCGTCTAAATTTCAATCAATTGCAGTCATGTATTTGACCAGGTAAATGATCTTATTTTTGGCTGAAATTTTACAGGAAACTTATTTCATATGTTGAATAATTTCATGTAAAATTTCGTCAAAAAATTCCATCGTTTACTGCCTCAACCGGCTGCCCAAAGTTGGGTCCAGAATTGGCTCCCAAAGGGCACCAATTCGGCCCCCACTTGCATTTGGTGCAAAATTGTTTATTTTTTTGTTCTAAACCCATTTCAAAGCTTCCCTAATAATGTAATGAAGACTTAGACACTTCCCTTTTAAAATAACTTGATTGTTTAAATCAATTTGGACTAAATGGAGTTCATAAACTCTTTTACCAAAATCATTGAAAACATTAGATTTCATTTGAATTTAAACAACCCAATCACCACATGGATTCAAAAATACCACTCAAAAATTGAATTCAAACTCAAACAACACATTTAGGCATCCATAGCAAAAGTTCCATAGATAAATTTTTGGCAAGAAAATGAAAGAAAAATTAATTCTTCCAAGGTAAAGTACCGAACCTTGTATTTTAATTTCCTTTTGCTTTCCCTTCACTTTCAAGCTCTTCCTTCTCCTTATTTCCACCCTTGCCTACAAAAAATTCACAACACAACCTCAACCATAAACCCTAGAAATTTAGAACATGCACTACCCTTCCATTTCTTTTCAAATTAAGTCTTAATCTAACCTTATTAAACCTTAGAAACCTTAATTCTTTCATTTAATTAATCAATATCATCACTACTTAAGTTTTCCCCAAATTTACCATAAGAACCCTAATTTTAATCTCTCAAATTACTCATTAAAACCTAAAATTAGGATTAGAAATGAACTTACCTTAGTTTAGGACCTTGGATTCCACCAAAACCTTTGATAATAAACCTTAAAACTTGAAAATCACCACCTTTCTTCCTTCTCCTATGGCTTGGACGACCCTCCTTCTCAAGAGGGAGTTTTTGCTTTCTTCTTTCATGTGTTTTTGGTCCAAATGGCTGCCCAATTTGGCTAATAATGTGTTAAGACAAATGCTTAATTCCAATTGGTCCACTTTAAGGCAAAATGACCATTTTTCATTGGTACATTCTCTCTCTCTTTTATTTATTTAAGGCCCAAGCCATTGGACTTTGTTTTAATCATATTTTGGCCCCTCTTCTTCCCTTTGTTGTAATTTTATGATTTAGGATGTGAAAAGACCAAAATACCCTCCGACGATTGATTGTTTGTAACTTTTAAACCGTTGAACCACATATGGTTTTGCTTTCCATTTTTAAGGTCTATTTTAGGTTTCCAAGTCAGTTTGAAAAATTACCAATAAGCCCTCGACATTTTACAAAATTCTCTTTAGGTCCTTTCTTTGTTCGGGTTTGCCCGGGCTCCGTTTCTACTGACGATCGTTTCATATTCAACCCCTCGACGTCCTCTACGCACTCGTGTGTATATTTCCTACTTTGGATTCATGTATAAATTTTAATTAATAATGACCAAAATGCCCCTAGTCTACGTGTCTTCGTTTCTCTCTAACGTGGCATTTCCGAAGAAAGTCATAGTTCACAGTTTTTACCCGATTTTTCTCTAGTTTCCATTTCATTACACTATCACATACATTATTAAGACTTCCCAGACTGGTCACCCATCGCCGTTAGTTACACACGTTTAACCCCAGTCCTTTAATGAATTATAGCTTAACGGTCTAGGGTTAGCTGGATCTCTTTAGCATGCCTACTTTGTCAGCACGTGTGAATACTGTACACGTAATTACTATGTAACACCCCTTCCCGACCTACGAATAAGCCATGGAGGAATGTCACATCGGGATGCGAGCTCTGGTTACAATGTCTTGATTAAGAATTCTTATGAAAAAATTTTTTGAAAAATTGGGCGGAGTTTCCTCTAAAAAGCGAGGTTCCCAAGTGTCGCCAAAATTGATTTTTTTTAATTTTTTTTAAACACTTTTGTTCGCAATTCAACTCAAGAACACTCTCAATAATAATCTCCCTTATATCATCAACTACACCTTGCAGAAAATTTCACACTTCTATATCGTTTCTCAAGATCACATATCATTTGCTAAGTTTCATTACCATACTATTGTTTATTCTCTTGCTACATACACCATATTACTTAATATGTTTAACAAACCTTTACAAAAGATATAACGTACATGCCATACTACTATTTTATGTCAAAAGTCCTACCCTATTCGCCGTCGAGCTGGTGCGAGCCGCTGCAAAAATGCTGATCTTCTATCCATTACCTGCGAGTTAGACATGTAACTCGCAGAGCAACTTATTGCCCAGTGGATAGTTTAACCATTGCCGAATATAAATAGTGCAAGGAAGGTTGTTGAAACACATATGAAAATAGAATACTGCATAATTAAACTATTTTCATACAATCATCATATTTATATTTTCTAAATAAGTTAAAATTCACATTCTGTATGTAAACAACAAGTAATGTAACTTCATTATAATTACGAGTTAATCTGCTCCACTAGGTAATTATGAATACACCGATCTTAAAATGAGACCTCGTATAGAGTTACGCGTTACGCGTGGTCTTGACCTCACACGGCTAATTGCCATGGTCTTGGTCTCACATGATATGGAATATACAACATAACTGCGTGGTCTTGGTCTCACACGACTAGTTGCCATGATCTTGACCTCACACGATATAACCGCGCGCACGTAAGTAATATCCAAACCGAAGCCATTAAGACAGTACTGTCGTAGGATGGCATGCCAAACCCCCATTCCAGACCGGTTTTACCCATTTACCGAGTAGAGCATATATAACATTTCATATATACCCATTCATTTCGTATATATACCACATATTCTCCATGTATATACAATATATACTTACACAAACACCACATATACTCACATATGTATCATATGTATTCACATATATACCATATACACGCATATATATACCATATATACATGTATTCCCCACGTATATACCTTATCTATATATTCACATGATAACGAACATGTATTCCATCACATGACTTTTATCACGGTTATGAAATTCAGATTGATTTTCTCCTCTTTTCCATCTAATTTATTCTTCATATTCATACTTAAACTCAATACAAAAAATAAAATGATAAAACATCCACACCAAGTTTTTGACCAAGTTAATAATGAAAAATTACCATATGAACAATAAACCCTGGTTCTTGACCCAACTTAATCCTTGTTTTAGAAAATTTGTATAAAATAATCCACTTGGCTAAGAACTCTAAAATTTTTACAAAATTTAATTTTGCATCTTAAAATCATTCCTTTAAAATTTTATATCAAACTGGACACAAAATCTTGGTCAACTAGTTCACCCAACCAGACTGCTCCAGTTGCCCTGCATCCTGGCAGCAGTTCTGAATTTTGTGAATTCCATAAATTAAATTCAATCAATGTGGTTCCAAATTATTTTTCTGAAATACTAGACTCACTAAAAAACAACATATCCAAAATTAAATTAGATATTATTTTTCTACATTTTATTAAAAATCCAGAAAGATGGCTGTCTCAGTCAAGGTACCTGCTGGAGCAGGTCTAATAAAAATAATCTTTCCAAAATCATAACCATTCGAAATTCAACTCAAAATATTTTTCAGTCATTCTAGACTCATTTAGACACAACATATCAAAAATTAAAAGCAAAATAATTTTTCTATATTTAATTAAAAATCATACAAGTCACAACATTTTACTAATTGTAAAACAGAAAAATTTCAAAAGGAGTTCAATGGTTAAAGTACCAAACCTTACTATTTCTTAGTCCTTATTCTATATCACTTCCTTTCCTTCCTTGTCTCCTTGATTTCCTATGAAATTTAACATCACATATACAAAGGTAAGAACCCTAGGTATAGACATAGTCTTATCTTATGATTTTTCTAATGGTTGCTAGCTTATTTTCACCATTAAACACCATTATGTCTTTCATCAAATCCTTCAAATAATTATTTGTTGAATTTTCTCCAAATCTAGCTACATGAACCCTAAATTCAATCTCTTAAATTAACCATTAATCCATAAAATTAAAACTAGAGATAGGTTTCTCTTACCTTATAATCTTGTTTGTCACCAAAATCTTCAACCAAAAGCCTTAAACTTTGGAAAAATCACCTCCTTCTTCCTTCTCTTATGGTTTGGACGAGTTCACCATGTAAGAGAGGGCTTTTATTTTCTTTCCTTAGCTTATTTTGATCCAAATGGCAGCCATAAGTGGTGAAAATATGTTGGTATAGATGTTGACTTCCAATTGGTACACCTTATAGCAAAAATGGCCACTTTTAATTGGTCCACTTGCCTTCTTCTTTTATCTATTTATTTGGCAAGCCATTAGGCTTCCTTTTATTCATATTTTTGACCCCCTCAAATTGGTTCTATTTATAAAATTGCCACTCCGATGGAAATGACCAAAATGCCCTTGTTGCAAAATCATCCGTAACTTTCAAACCGTGCATATTCTGAAAAAATCGTGCGCCACCGTTACGACCCGATAAATCCCGAGAACACATCTACTACATCCATTATGGGCACTATTAAGAACCGACGTAACTTTTTGGAAAAGTACCTTTAGGTCCTCAACCTCTTAAAAAAATTTTAATTAGGTCCCGTCAGCTCCACTGTGTACACCAATTTCATATTTGACTATCCCGAGACTCTATTTGACCACTCATTCATGTCCTCCTTGCCTATTACTCGACTATCTAGCCTTTGGGATGTGACATACTATACATACCTGCTATGGACGGTCGTGACAATTCCTCCCCTGTTAATTTAGGCTTCGCCCCGAAGCCTATCAGCTGGAAATAAATATGGGTACTGCTTCCTCATAGTTTCTTCACGTTCCCATGTAGCTTCTTCTACTTTGTGATTCCTCCAAAGCACTTTGACCAATGGGATCTTCTTATTCCGCAACTCTTTGATTTCCCGTGCTAGGATTTCTACCTGCTCTTCCTCGTACATCTGGTCAGGCTGAATCTCGATGTCTTGAGCTTGTATGATGTGGGTTGGATCTGAACGACACCTCCTTAGCATTGAAATGTGGAAAACATCATGTATTTTACTTAATTCGGGTGGTAATGCCAACTGGTAAGCTACCGGACCTACCCGTTTGATGATCTCATATGGTCCGATGAATGTAGGGCTTAGCTTGCCTTTCTGTTTAAATCGTAACACCTTCTTCCAAGGAGAGACTTTGAGGAATACTCTGTCACCGACCTCGAACTGTATGTCTTTCCTCTTTAGGTCCGCGTATGATTTTTGCCTGTCCGCCGCTGCTTTTAATCAGTCTCGAATGATCTATACCTTTTCCTCAGTTTCCTTAACTATATCTGGCCCCAACATCTTTTCCTCGCTCAATTCTGTCCAGCAAACTAGAGTTTCGCATTTTCAACCGTACAGTGCTTCTTAAGGAGCCATTTGTATGCTGGATTGATAGCTGTTGTTGTACGCGAATTCCATTAAGCTCAGGTGTTTGTCCCAGCTGCCTTTAAATTCTAAAACGCACGCCCTCAGCATATCATCCAAAACTTGAATATCCCTTTCCGACTGTCCGTCTGTCTGGGGATGGAATGCGGTATTGTGGTACGTTCGAGTCCCAAGAGCTGTTTGGAACTTCTACCAAAAATTTGACGTAAAGCGTGGATCTCGATATGATATGATTGAAGTTAGAACTCCATGGAGACATACGATCTCTTTGATGTACAAGTCTGCCAACTTGTCTAGTGAGTAATCCACACGTACTGGTAAGAAATGAGTTGACTTAGTAAGCCGATCCACGATTACCCAGATCGCGTCATGTTTGTCCCTAGTCATAGGCAATCCTGTGACAAAATCCATAGTAATACGGTCCCATTTCTAGGTTGGAATCGTGATAGGTTGTAGTAGTCCTGAGGGTAGTTGATGTTCCGCTTTCACTTGCTGACAGGTCAGACACTTTGTCACGTGATCCATGATGACTCTTTTCATTCTTGGACACCAGTAATACTCCTTCAAGTCCCGGTACATTTTCGTTGCTCCTGGATGCATTGTGTAAGGACTGTTATGAGCTTCTTGCAAAATCTGTTTCTTCAGTTCCTCGGACTTAAGTACCACCATTCTCTTCTTGTAGTATAGGATATCATCTGGACGAATTTGATAATCTCCTAATGAATTCTCCTGCGCCTGTTGAATCCACTTCTTCACTTGTTCATCTTCCTTCTGAGCCTCACGTATTTGTTAATGTAAGGTAGGTCGCACGTGCATTTCTGCAAAGATAGCTCCATCTTCTGTGTGCTCTAATTCTACCCTCATAGCACGTAGCACTTGCATTGACTTCCTACTAAGTGCATCTGCTACGACATTCGCTTTGCCCGAGTGATAGTTAATCGTATAGTCGTAGTTGGCTAACAGTTGCATCCATTTTCACTGTCACATGTTTAAATCTTTCTGCGTGGGTCGGTACTTCAGGCTTTGATGATCCGTATAAATGTAACACTTTTCCCCGTATAAGTAGTGCCTCCACGTCTTGAAAGCAAAAATAATCGCTGCTAGTTTTAAGTCATGCGTGGGATAATTCTTTTCGTGTGGCTTGAGCTGTCGAGAGACATACGCAATGACTTTGCCCTCCTGCATCAATACGCAACCTAACCCGATGTGGGATGCATCGCTATAGATCACAAAATCATTTCCTAATTCGGGTTGTGTAAGAATGGGCGCTTCAGTAAGTTTTTGCTTTAGCCTTTCAAAGCTCCGTTGGCAAGCGTCGGTCCACTGGAATTTGGCATTCTTCTGAAGTAGCTTGGTCATAGGTGCGGCGATCATGGAAAACCCTTTGACGAATCTCCGATAATATCCTGCTAACCCCAAGAAACTACGAACTTCCGTTACTGTCTTAGGTGGCTTCCATTCCAATACTGCTTCTATTTTCTTGGGATCGACTCTTATTCCTTCTGCCGATACAAAATGTCCCAAGAAGGCTACTTCTTCCAACCAAAATTCGCATTTGCTGAATTTAGCGTATAACTGCTTCTCTTGCAGGATTTACAAAATGATCCTAAGGTGGCGATCATGGTCCTCTCGATTCTTTGAATACACCAATATGTCGTCAATGAATACAACCATGAACTGATCCAAATACGGGTGGAAGATTCTGTTCATCAGATCCATGAATACTACAGGTGTGTTCGTTAATCCGAAAGGCATAACAATGAATTCATAATGTCCATAGCGAGTTCTGAATGCGGTTTTTGGTATGTCTTCATCTTTGATCCCCAATTGATGATAACCCGATCGTAGATTGATTTTTGAAAAGACTCCAGCACCTTTGAGTTGATCAAACAAATCGTCTATGCGAGGTAGCGGATACTTGTTCTTAATGGTCAGCTTATTGAGTTGATGATAATCCACACACAACCTTAGGGATCCGTCTTTCTTTTTCGTGAACAATACTAGCGCTTCCCATGGTGACACGCTTGGCCTAATGAACCCCTTGCCTAAAAGTTCATGTAGCTGTACCTTTAGTTCTTTTAACTCCGCTGGCGCCATTCGGTAAGGTGCGATGGATACTGGTGCAGCTCTCGAGTACACGTCTATGGTGAATTCCACCTCTCATTTAGGTGGTAATCCGGGTAAGTCATCAGTAAATACGTCGGGGAAATCGCAAACAGTAGGTATATCTTGTAGCTTCGGTGCCTCTTCTTTCTCTTCTAATGCGCATAACAGGTATGCCTCGCAGCCTTTTTGCATTAACCTCTTAGCCGTCATAGCGGAAATGATGTTAGTTAGATATTCCTTCCTCTTTCCCACTAAGGTCATTTCGTCACCGTCTGACGTATGCAGAGTAACTCTCTTCCGTTTACAGTCAACCAGTGCATCATGTTTGGCTAACCAATCCATCCCAAGGATAGCGTCAAATTCTTGAAATGGTAGTTCAAATAAGTCTCCCCAAAAGATATGTCTATGAATCTCCATGGGGGCAATCTTTCACTACATTCCTCGTAATCACCTCACTCCCTAATGGGCTAGTAACTAATATTCCCTCTTCCTCTAGTTCTACCTTTAGGTTCCCATGTTTTTCATTTTTCGTGCATATATATGAGTGTGAAGAACCCGGATCTATTAAAACGTAAAGCGGAACTCCAAACATAGACAACTGACCTGCAATCACATCTAGTGCTTCTTCATCTTCTCGCCCCCTCATGGCATACATTCTAGCAGGAGCCCTCGCTTCTGGTCGATCCACCGTCTCAGACTGCACATGTGACGAATTTTTGCCCCTACCTCTGCCTCGGCCTCGCCCTGCTGCCGCTTGCGATCCCTCAGTCTCCCTAAATAGATTCTGCATTCGCTGGGGACACTCTCGCATAAGGTGGTCTAAAGATCCACATATGTAGCATGCAAATGTCTGACCCCAACATTCTCCCATGTGGCGGCGTCCGCATTGATCACAGCGTGGATTAGTATTTTCGCCTTCATTACCTCTCGGACCGGTAGAAAAGTTACCTCCGCTTCGGTTGAATCCTCTTCCTTGCCCTCTTCCGGATCGTCCGATACTAGCGACTGAGGTGGCTTGACTTGGGCCACTGCGATTCGATCCTTGACTGTAACCCCGGCGTTGACCGCCTCCCGTGGAACCACTGCCTCGAAATCGCTTCCTTGATGATTGGTAGTTTCCTGAATAGTTTTGGGTATCTCTCTTCTGTTTCATCTTCTGTCTTCTATTCTGCTCATCAGACTGACACTGCTTCACTTCAATAACTCGGGTGACTAACACAGAAAATTCCTTAATATGAGCAGCAATCAGGTGCACCTTAATCTCATTATTCAATCCGTCTAAAAATTGTTTACATCGATCTTCCTCGTCTTCTATCGCTTTCTTAGCATACCTGCTTAATCTGGTGAACTCCCTTTCGTACTCTGTCACTGTCATTCACCCCTGCTTCAAGTGTAGAAACTCTTTCCTCCTGGCATTGAGATATGCTTCAGAAATAAACTTTCTCTTAAATTCTCTCACAAAAAAGTCCCATGTCCTCTGCTCTAGTGGAACTCATTGTTGGACTGTGTCCCACCACACATACGCTTCTTCCACTAACAAGGAAGTAGCACACACAACTCGCTCCTCTGGAGTACACTGTAACTGATCTAAGGCTCGTACCGTTCCTTCCAGCCAATACTCGGCTATAGAAGAATCATCGTCCCTTCGGGCCCTAAACTCCTTCGCCCCATACTTTCTTATCTTTTTGATGGGGGTTTCCTTTCCCCTCCCACAGCAGGTACTGGTACGGGTGCTAGAGCTGGTGGTGGTGCTGGGGCGGCGCCGGCTATCTGCCGTAATACGGTGGCCATTTGTTGCAACATTTCATTGGGGATAGGAGCATCAGTTGGTGGTTGCTCAGATGCAGGTGTCTCTGATACATGCGTTTCTACAATTCGGGAGGCCTGAGACTCGACCTCCTCCTCTATATCTCACTGCGCTGCTTGCGACATCTAAAGATCAGAGAAAAACGTATACAATCCCATCATCAATAACGACCCAGACCAATAGCATTATATTACCCTAGGTGGCATGTATATAAATATAAAATTCTTAAATAACCCATATACAACACAACTTTTATTTATTTCCAAGCAAAAGTATTTACATTACTAGGAAGCCCTTATGTACATTCCAAAATTTAAGACTCCTTACTACTATATCATCATTTCATACTACCATACAATATCTACACGATACCCCGATGTCACATATGTACATAACCAAAAGAACCTCCTAAAAGCAACACATCTTGAAGCTCAGTGAGTAGGTGCCCTAGGTGAGGTGGCACTTTCAGACAAATACTCTTCTATCTCAGGATCAAACTCTGGGTCATGCGATGCTTCACAAGGTAAGTGCTGGCCTAGCTCCTGGACTCTCTCCTGCAAAGCACGGATCTCTCTATGTGCTACCCCGAGACTCCTACAGGCACTATCAAACTCCACTCTATGACTAAGCCTATCCTCCATTAACATCAGCACGTCTCTCCTCAAGGAGATAATCATCTCATGTGCTAATCTCAGGTCTTCACGATCCTGTAGACTTCGATCTACCAGGATATCAATGGTATTATCTTACTTCTGCACTATCTGCTTTAGCCTCTCTACTTCCATCCTCAGCTCCCTCATCTCATTGTTTCGATCACCCATAATTACTCCTATTATAATTAGAATAACATAACTAACAATACTACACACATGTATAGTTACATATTTAGAACCCCTCACCTAACCCTATGTGTCATACATTTAAGGTTTAGTTCAACTAACTACCTAGGACCGGCTAAACCGAAGCTCTGGTATCAAAAATTGTAACACCCCTTCCCAGCCTACATGTGTAAACTGAGTAGAGGCACCACACTAACCTAATGTTGGTACCAATTTTACTTAGTCAAATTTTAGTTCCGATTTTTATAGAAATTTTGCCAGAGGTTCACCTAGAAATTTGGTCCCAAGTGTCGACAAAACTGGTTTTTCTAATTTTTGAAAATATTTTTACATAAACCAATGCGAACACAATCAGTCTCAAAACACTCCCAATGAATCCCCCTTATAACCTCAACTACAAACCTGCAAGAAGAATTCACACTTCTAGTACAAAATAAAGTAGACGTTTATTATTATGACATACTACTAACGTACAGTATAACATAGTAATTCTCAATCTTATATATATATATACATGTCACAACTAGTTAACTCAAAATGGAAACTAGGAGATCTACCCTGAGATGCTGTGGGTCTAGTCGTCGCTTCCCAAGAGTTAGCTACTGCTCCGAACCTACGAGTCAAGGAAAACTTAACTCGCTGAGCAATGTCGCTCAGTGGGTACTTTACCAATAGAAATAAAAGTAAAGAGTATTTGTACAAGCAAGGCAATAAAATATATGCATGTTAAATACTATAAGCAATAAAATATAAAGCTCACTTTAATGAAAAAAAAATGTACTTCCCGAAAAAGAATTTCAAGTTTTTCAAAAGATTTCTTCAACTAAAATTGTAAAATATTCACAATTCAACTTATGCCATAAAATAGTCGTGTCATAGTTTGTAAATTTTTGCTCTACTGGTAAAAGTAGAACCACATTGATAAGGCAGTGGCCCTCACCACTGTAACACGGGTGGCCCTCAGCACCGATATCAAATCACAGGAATGGTCCTCACCATCCTGGTTATAACCAATGGCCCTCACCATTGGCCCCAATGGCCCTCACCGTTGAGTTCAGATCATAACAATTCAATCACAATATCAAGCAGTACTGCATAAGTTAGTATAGTGCACTATACCCTTATCTACCAAGTTCAACCACCAAGTAGAGCTTAAGGGTTTAAAATTCAAATCCAAGATTTCCACAATTTTTCAAATGATTTGCACATCCCTTTTCATTTTTACCAAGTCATGCCATTTTGCCGTGTACTAACTCTGTGGCTAAAGGCCGTTTCATTTCCAAGTGTTTACCACCATTCCCAGTCATTTCCACACACTTCAAATCACATTAGAATAATTCCCAAAAATGATTAAAGAATAGTAACACGGTGCGTAAAATCGGCAATATGAATAGTAAAATCTGTTTTTCGTCTAAATTTCAGTCAATTTCAGTCATGCATTTGACCAAATAAATGATCTTATTTTTGGCTGAAATTTTACAGGAAGCTTATTTCATATGTTGACTAATTTCATGTAAAATGCCGTCGAAAAATTCCATCGTTTGCTGCCTCAACCGGCTGCCCAAAGTTGGGTCCTGAATTGGCTCCCAAAGGGCACCAATTCGGCCCCCACTTGCATTTGGTGCAAAATTATTTATTTTTTTTTGTTCTAAACCCATTTCAAAGCTTCCCTAATAATGTAATGAAGACTTAGACACTTCCCTTTTAAAATAACTTGATTGTTTAAATCAATTTGGACTAAATGGAGTTCATAAACTCTTTTACCAAAATCATTGAAAACATTAGATTTCATTTGAATTTAAACAACCCAATCACCACATGGATTCAAAACTACCACTCAACAATTGAATTCAAACTCAAACAACACATTTAGGCATCCATAGCAAAAGTTCCATAGATAAATTTTTGGCAAGAAAATGAAAGAAAAATTAATTCTTCCAAGGTAAAGTACCAAACCTTGTATTTTAATTTCCTTTTGCTTTCCCTTCTCTTATAAGCTCTTCCTTCTCCTTATTTCCACCCTTGCCTACAAAAATTTCACAACACAACCTTCCCTTTGTTGTAATTTTATGATTTAGGATGTGAAAAGACCAAAATACCCTCCGGCGATCGATTGTCTATAACTTTTAAACCGTGTGGTTCCACGAAGTGAACCACATATGGTTTTGACCCTCTCGACCTGTACTTTTCATTTTTAAGGTCTATTTTAGGTTTCCAAGTCATTTTGAAAAATTACCAATAAGCCCTCGACCTTTTGCAAAATTCCCTTTAGGTCCTTTCTTTGCTCGGGTTTGCCTGGGCTACGCTTCTACTGACGATCGTTTCATATTCAACCCCTCGACGTCCTGTACTCACTCGTGTGTATATTTCCTACTTTGGATTCATGTATAAATTTTAATTAATAATGACAAAAATGCCCCTAGTCTAAGTGTCTTCGTTTCTCTCTAACGAGGCATTTCCGAAGAAAGTCACAGTTCACAGATTTTACCCGGTTTTTCTCTAGTTTCCATTTCAATACACTATCACATATATTATTAAGACTTCCCAGACTGGTCACCCATCGCCGTTAGTTACGCACGTTTAACCCCGATCCTTTAATGAATTATAGCTTAACGGTCTAGGGTTAGCCAGATCTCTTTAGCATGCCTACTTTGTCAGCACGTGTGAATACTGTACACGTAATTACTGTACATACCTGCTATGGCCGGTCATGACAGTTTGGGTGGTTTTAAAATAGGTGGATTCAACAAATACTCTTTTATTTGTTCAAAGGCCCTTTGAAATTCTTTATTCCATAGGACCGGCTGATTCTTTTTATTCAATTTGAATATAGGCTCACAAATTGTTGTGAGCTTTGCTATGAATCTGCTAATGTATTGTAATTTACTAATGACTCCTTGAACTTCTCCCTTCGTCTTAGGGGCTGGCATATCCCTGATTGATTTAACTTTGTTAGGATCAATCTCAATGCCATTCGGATCAAGCACATGTCCCAACAATTTACCTGAGGTAACCCCAAACACACACTTCTTCATGTTTAATCTTAGCTTATATTTCAATGCTCTATCAAAGAATAATTCTAAGTTTTGGAAGTGTTGCTCCCTTGTATCTGATTTCAGCATCATATCATCAACATATACTTCAACTTCTTTGTACATCATGTCATGAAATAGTGTGGTGGCCATCCTTTGGTAGGTTGCTCCAACATTCTTTAAGTCAAACGGCATCACCCTATAACAAAATATACCCCATGTAGTAATGAAAGCAGTTTTGGCTTTATCCTCTTGGGCCATTAACACTTGGTTGTATCTGGAGAATCCATCTACAAATGAATGTAGCACGCTAGATGCTGCACTATCAATGAGGACATCTATATGGGGTAAAGGAAAATCATCTTTAGTGGAAGCCTTGTTTAAATCTCTATAGTTACATAAACCCTTATTCTTCCATCTTTCTTTGGCACGGGTACTATATTGGCTAGCCAATCTGGATATTCTATCACTTCAAGGAACTTTACTTGTATTTGTTTATTGACCTCTTCTTTAACCAATTCAGCCCACTCAGGTCTTAATCGCCTAAGCTTTTGTTTGACAGGTTTCATGTGAGTATAAGTAGGAATAAGATGTTCAGCTATGTCTCGATCTATTCCAAGCATATCCTCATATGACCAAGCAAATACTTCTTCATATTTTTTGAATATTTTTTCAAATCTCTCTCTCTTTTCAGGAGTAAGGTCGGATGCTATGCTAATACTTTTAGGATTTTTAATTGTTCATGTCCCTCTTCATACCTGGCCACCAGTAATGTTGCTTCAAATCTTGATACATCTTAGTACTACCAGGGTGCATAGTATAGAGTAACTTATGTGCTTCCTCTAATATCATCCTCTTTAATCCTGCATCATCAAGAATACACAACCTATCTCTTTACCACAAACAGCCATCATCTCTCACATGAAAGTCTCGACTCTCCCGCTTTTGGAAATCCAACACAATCTTCTGGATTTTCTCATCTGCTAATTGAGCTTCCCTAATATGATCCAACAAAATTGGCCTCAACTGTAATTGAGCCATCAATACACCATCATTATAAGACTCAAATCTAGCATGTAACGCTCTCAACTCAATAACCAACAAGAGTGAATAAGTAGTTAAACCTGTCAAAGACCTTCAATTCAAGGCATCAGCAATAATATTTGCCTTGCCAAGATGATAATCAATCAAACAGTCATAGTCTTTAATCAATTCTAACAGCCGTCTTTGTTAAAGATTCAGCTCTCTTTGAACACCTAGATACTTCAAACTCTTGTGATCAGTATAAATGAAACACTTCTCGCTATTCAAATACTGCCACCAAATCTTTAATGCAAAACTATGGCTGCTAGCTCCAAATCATGAGTCAGGTAATTCAACTCATGTGGCTTCAACTGTCGAGAGGCATAAGCAATGACTCTACCCTCCTGCGTCAGAACACAACCTAAATAACTATGTGAAATAGCACTGTATATCACATAAGGTTTACCTTCCACATGCAGGGTAAGGATAGGAGCTTGAGTCAACATCTTCCTCAACTGCTCAAAACTAGCCTGACGCTAATCTTTCCACACAAATCTAACTCCCTTTCGAAGTAATATGGTGAGTGGTGTAGCTATCATAGAAAAACCCTTCACAAATTGACGATAATAGTCTGCCAAACTCAGAAAACTTCTATCCTCTTTCACAATCTTCGGTGGACTCCAATTCAAGCTAGCCTCAACTTTACTCGGATCAACTCTAATACCCTCTGCTGAAACGACATGACCGAAGAAAATCACTTGATCGAGCCATAACTCACACTTAGACAACTTAACATACAACTGCTTCTCTCTCAGAGTCTGCAATACAATCCGCAAATGTCTATCATGATCCTCCTCATTAAACGAATACATCAGAATATCATCAATAAAGACCACCATAAACTAATCTAAGTAGGTTCTGAACACCTTGTTCATCAAGTCCATAAATGTTGCCGGTGCATTCATCAATCCAAAGGGCATCACCAGAAACTCATAATGCCCATACCTCATGCAGAAAGCTATCTTAGGTATATCCACATCTCTGACTCTCAACTGATGATACCATGATCTTAGATCAATCTTAGAGAATACAGTTGCTCCCTTCAACTGATCAAAGAGATCATCTATTTGAGATAAAGGATACTTGTTCTTGATGGTCACCTTATTGAACTGCCTATAATCAATACACAATCTCAACGTGACATCCTTCTTCTTCAGAAAAAAAATAGGTGCTCCCCACAGGGACACACTAGGACGGATGAACCCTTTTCCAATAACTCCTGCAACTGCACCTTCAACTCTCTCAACTCAGCAATTTCCATCCGATAAGGAGTAATACAGATGGGAGTGGTACCAAGCATTAGATCAATATCAAACTCAACCTCTCTCTCAAGAGGTACCCCTAGCAACTCATCAAGGAAAATATCTAGAAACTCGGCAAACTGTGGGTATACTATCAAGCTGGGACCCTACTACTCTAGTATCTACAACATGAGCAAGATAAGCCTCAAATCCCTTCCGAATCATCCTCCTAGCTGAAACAGCTGAAACAAACATGGATGAAAGATGTCTCTGCTCACTAGATACCATCACATCCCTACCATCAAGTGTTCTTAGGGTAACATATTTTCGCTGATAGTCTACCACAGCCCCATGCTGAATAACCAATCCATGCCCAAAATCAAATCATACTCCTATAAAGGTATCTCAATCAGGTCATCGAGAAACTCCTCACCTTGAACCACTACTAGACTGTCTTGGTACACCCCGCTAACCATAATATTGTGCCTTAAAGGATTTGTCACCAAAACATCAAATCCTACGGACTCAGAATGCAAATCACTCACAGGCAAGATGAATGTACCGATGCATGAATGAGTCGACCTAGGGTCTATCAATGCAAGAACTGAAGTATCGAATAAAGTAAAAGTGCCAGTAATAACAGCTGAAGTATTCAGCTGCCTTTGCATCACAGAGACCCGCTATGATGGCCCTGCCTCATCTAGTCTACCTCTGGCTGTATAACCTCCTCTCTGACTAGTCCCAGATCGACCGCCTCTAACAAAACCTCTGCCACCTCGACCCCCTCTAACACTGGGTTGAAAAGCAGTTATATTTGTGTGTCTATCATCTAGTGGCTCTGGTCAATCTCTGATAAAATGGTCTGGTGATCCACATCTAAAACACACTGTTGATGCACCTCTCCTCGAGCAGACACCTCTATGTGTTCTACCACAATGAACACAGGTAGGTGGAATAAGCCTCTGAGCCACTAGGGTCAGAGCACTAGCCTCTGAAGCAACAGGTCTCTACCTCTGTCTATGCTGCTATTGTACTGACTTGCCAAACTGCCTCTAGCCCCTTTAAAACCTTTGAAAATATCACCCTCGGCCTCTCTTCACTAATGTCTTCACTAATGAAGACCCTACCTCACTCTGGGGTCACCTAGCTCTGGTCTCCTCAACCCTAGCTGCTGCTATAAGACCCTATGCTCTCTCAATACTCCTGGCAGTTGTAACCAACTAAGAAAAGCCCTGATACCGAGAGCCTGCCACAATACACATAATAGAGGGTGTTAGCCCCTCCTCAAATCTCCAGCACCGGTTAATCTCATCTGAAATGATCCCACCAGCATACTAACTCTGCCAGATAAACTCTATCTCAAACTCTATCACTGTCCTGGTATCCTGCCTCAAACTCATGAACTCCATCTACTTTGCATCCTTATACTCCCTCGGAGTATACTTCTTCTCGAATTCCCACAAAACATTATCATAGATCAGGACTGGTGGATCATCCATAGCATGTGGAACTATCTTCCACCTCTCATAAGCATCTCTCTACAGAAGAGATCTGGCATAATTAAACTTCTTCTGTAGAGTAGCCTGCAGCTGATTAAATACTCTCTAGATCCTGTCTAGCCACTACTCTACTACAGCAGGCTTTGTAGTACCAACAAAGTCCTCAACTCCAAACTTCCTCAACTTATCATACTCCCTCGTTAGCAACTGCGACTGCTGCTGTGGTGGTGACGGCGGCTACTGAACTGGATCTTGCCTCAATAGTTCCATCATATGTCATAACTTGCCCGGCGGAATCTCATCAGTTGCTGGTCTCACAGGCACATAAGCAGACGCCTCACCAATAGTCTCAGCTCTAGCTTCATCGTTACCATCATTAGGAGCCACACTCTCTGCACTACCATCTGCAAACTAATGCGTCCGAGATGCCATAACTATCTATATCTGCAAACACAACAGAAATTGCCACATCAGAGATCAGAAACTGTCAATGCCAATGCATGTATCATGATTGAAAACCATTTTTAAAATCCTCATTTTCTCTCTCTAACAACCCACCTAGGTCGAGAACCTCAAACCTAGGCTCTGATACCAAAATAAATTTAAACACCCTTATACCCTATATGCGTACAATACATACACCAAGTATATATAAAATGTGCATATATACAGTATAAAAATGACACAGTCCGATTTAATAAAAAAAATTCACTTTTCAAATTTAAAATCTTAAATACTTTAAAATATATATTTAAATAACAAATAAATTATTATTATAAATCATAGGTTCTAAAATAGGCATTTTTCATAAAAATCTCTGTGAAAAATTCGCTAGAGTTTTGTCTGTAATTTTGGATATTTCCAAATTCAACAAAGCCACAACATGCACACAAAAATACTCCCAAATAATATCAAATTACCATTTCACCCATACTCCTCAATTTCTCCAAAATTTCACAACACATTTATACATATACATATAAATTTTCAAAACACATATCAACCAATATTATAAATTTTTTCAACACATTCTTTATAATTTACAATATATATACATCAAAACATAATATAATATATGAAATATCAAAATGTAATAAAAACATATACATGCTGACAGTGTTTCGGATCTTGATGCTCAAAAATCAACTCTATACTGAAAATCTCAAATTTAGACCCGACCTGGTCTAGACGAACTCTCCGGCTCTTTCGGATCTCCCCCATCACCTGTGCAATGAATTACAATTGCACTAAGACAAAGGCCTAGCGGTACAAACTTTGATAACAATAAGGCTCAAATACAATGCCAATGCACAATGTATATGGATATCATATCTCATATCATTTAAAACATATTTTTCAATTATTTCACAATTCACATAAAAAATAAACACAAGCATGGGCCCAAAGGATCTAATATGCTATTCAAATTCCAGAGTTACTGTTTTGGTCCACATTGGCACCTAGTGTCTAGCCCGAAGGCAAGTGACGTCCAACGTCTAGACCAAAGGCAAATCATAGTGATGCCCAACATCTAGCCCGAAGGCAAGTGACGTCCAACGTCTAGCCCAAAGGCAAATCAATAATTGCTCAAAAGCTAGCCCCGAAGGCAAATAATGAGGATAACCTCATAGGCATATCGCCAAATACAGAACTCTGGAAATTGAATAACATACTAGACACACAATTAATTCACATTTCTCATTATCAATTTTTTTTTCTCATTTTCTCATAATCAAGCTAGGCCCATTACCTCATTTTTCATTATCTATTAGGCACATTGCTTTATTTTCTCATCTTTTTCTCACTTTTCTCATTTTTCTCATTTATAGCAATATCAATTCATTACATTTCATCGTATCATCACATTGCATCACATTTTACATTAAAACTCATCACCCAAATATTTTGGTTAATTTCACACAATCCACTTATGATTCACATTTTATACACTTTAGCAATTACAAATGGCTTTTTAACAATGCCCTTAATGCATACACAACAAATAGCATTACCCAAATACTTTGAGTCATTTTCACATAATACGCATATTTCACATTTTACACAATTTAGCCATTAACAATGGCTTTTCACAATGCATTTAACACATATATGACATTACACATATCATAGCACATTATTCATAAATAATCAATGCATCAAGTAGATTAACACATTTTTCAATTCAAAATGTGTTAAGCCCAATGTAATGAAACATGTCTAACTCATCCAAAGTTTGTACTTACCTCTAAAGGCAGCAAAAAGCAAGCTCAAACACCCTCCAATCCTTCTCTTCCAACTTTCCCTTCAACACAAGGATGGAGAAAATCAACTCTTCTCAATGTGATCATAAATAATAATTTAGTATCACACTCTAAGGCATTTCCAATCTTAAATCATAATTAAACAACATTCAAACAAAAATTCCAAAGTTAAGGATAACCTCACTTTAACTTTGGAATACCGTACTAAGCCATTCAATTTGGTATTTTAAGTTTATTTATATTATTAAAAACATAATTTAACATGTTTAAAAAAATTACATTACAAAAACACACACTTATAACCAAAACCCTAAAATGGCATAACCTTCCCCCATTGAAGGTTTTCCATTCCAACTCAATCCATTTATCATTTCAAGCTTATATTCATCACTTTTTTTTTCTAGACAACATTCTTTAACCAATAAAATCAAACATTTCAATAACTTTGAAAAATCACTTTTCCAAAACCCTAAATCACCACTTTCGTTGTCAAACTCCAATCAAACTCAACCAAATCCAATATTTAACTTTAAAATACTTGTTTATGCATCAAAAAAACTCATTTAGAATCAATTTTCACAATTAAAAACCATGGTTTCTCAAACCCTAAAAGTCTATAACCTTAAATTCTCTCTCTTCACCAATCATTACCCAAACTCAACCATTTCTTCAAACCTACCTTAAAATCATTGTTAATCACTTAAAATAACTTCATTAACCCAAAATAGATAATTAAATCATACTACTTCACATACCCAAAGCACACACATTCAATCTTCCATGAAATTTCAAGAAAAGAGGTTGAAAACTTACTAAATTTGGTGGAAATCACAAAAAATCCACTTTGAATACTTCAAATCCTTCAATTAATGTAGTATGGAAAAAGCAAAAATCCTTGGCTTTCTTCAGTGGAGGTTCGGCTAGAATGGAAGAAGAAGGTGATGAAAAGCCAATTTAATTTTCTCTTTCTTTTCACTTTTATTTATAACCATATATATATGCATATATTATTTAATAATTTAATAATTAATTTTTAAATTATTTATTTAACTAATTAAAATTTTAAAAATTCATCTTCCATTCAAAAATAAATTATTTTTGAATAATTTTAATAATTTTAAATTTCAAAAGTTTATTTACAAAAATGCTATTGGACTTTGACTTTGACTTTTTAAATTTTGACTTTTGTTGACTTTGTATATGTTAGGTATATTTTGCATATATGTCACATATATATTCCACTTCTTCATTTAAAATCCCTTTATTTTTTATTTAAAATTATTTATTTAATTTATCCAACTAAATTATAATTTATTTAATTTAATTTCTATAAATTAGGAATTTTGAAAAAATTTAGGATATTACATGATAGAGGGTCTCAAACCCTGCTCAAACCTCCGACATCTATCAATCTCATCAGATATGATCCCTCCAGCATACTAGCTCAGCCGAATAAACTCAATCTCATACTCTGTTATTGACTTTGAGTCCTGCCTCAAACTCAGAAACTCCATCTTCTTTGCATCCTTATACTCCCTCGGAGTATACTTCTTCTTGAATTCCCATAGAAAATCGTCATAGTCAACAGTGGTGGATCAGCTGTAGCATGGAAAACCGTCTTCAACTACTCATAGGCATCCCTCTGTAGAAGAGATCTAGCATAATTAAACTTTTCCTCTGGACTAGCCTGCAGGTAGATGAACACCCTCTAGACCTTGTCCAGCCACTGCTCTACTACAGCACGGTCTGTAGTGCCAACAAAATTCGTAGCTCTAAACTTCCTCAACTTGTCATACTTCCTCATCGACAACTACAACTAAGGCTGCGGTTGTGGTGGCAGCTGCGGCTACTGAACCAGAGCCTATCTCAATGACTCCACCATATGTCGTACCCAGCCTGGGCGAACCTCCTATGCTGCTAGTCTAACAGGCACAAAAGCATATGCCTCTCCAGCAGACACAACACCAGCTCCAACACTACCCTCTGCAGACTAGTGCATTTGAGATGCCATAACTGCCTATATCTACTAACATAGCAGAAATTTCCACATTAAAGATCAGATATTGCCAGTACCAATGCATATATTACAATTTAAAACTAATTTTAAAATTCTCATTTTCTCTCTCTAACAACCCACCTAGGTTAAGAACCTCAAACTTAGGCTCTGATATCAAAATAAATGTGACACCCTTACACCTTATATACGTACAACACATACACTAGTAGATGTAAAATACTCATACACGGTATAAAAATGTCATAATACGGTTTAATAACATTTTTCACATTTCAAATTTAAAATCTTAAATACTTTATAATGTATATTTAAATAATAAATAAAATATTCTTTATTACTCATAGGTTCCAAAATATGCATTTTTCATAAAAATCTCTGGGAAAAATTTGCCACAGTTTTGTCTGAATTTGGACATCCACAAATTTCAACAAACCATAACCTGCATAAGAAAAACACTCCCAATAAAAAACCAGTCATGTATTTCACCCATACTCCTCAATTCTTTTTCCACATTTCCTCAAAACATTTATACATATACTTATATATTTATCAAAAACACACATAAAACCAACATTATAAAATTTTTCAACACATTCTTTATAATTTACAATATATACATAAAAACATAATATAATATACATAATATCAACATGTAATATAAAACATATACATACTGCCAGTGTCTCTGATCTTGATGTAACAAAATCACCTCTATAAGCAAAATCTCAAATCTAGACCTGGCCTAGTCTAGACAAACTCTTCAGCTCAACCAGATCTCCCCTGTCACCTGTACGATGAATTACAATCGTACTAAGCTAAAAGCCTAGTTGTACAATCTTTGATAACAATAAAATTATGAAATAATGCCAATACATAATGCATTTATGCTATATCACAATGTGGCATCCAAGCTCACTTTTAACCATATTCTTACATCATTCAATAATTTACATAAGAACAAACATGAGCATGGGCTCAAAAGATCAAATATGCCATTCAAATCCTAGAGTTAATGTTTTGGTCCAAATTGACACCATGTGTCTAGCCCCGAAGGAAAATCATAGTAATACTCAAAAGTTGGTCCCGAAGGCAAATCATATCACAGTGACACCAAGCGTCTAGCCCCGAAGGTAAATCAAAGTAACTGCTCAGAAGCTATCCTCGAAAGCAAATAATGAGGATAACCTCATAGGCATGCCACCAAACACAGAACTCTGGAATTTAAATAACATACTAGGCACACAACTATTTCATATTTTCCATTATTAATTTCTTTCTCATTTTCCCATAATCAACTAGTCACATTGCCTCATTTTTCATTATGAATTAGGCACATTGCCTCATTTTTCTCATTTATCTCATTCATATCAATGTCAATTCATTCCATTTCAGCTTAACATATCATCACAATGTATCACATTTTACATTAAAACACATTACCCAAATATTTTGAGTTATATTCACATAATTCACATAAATCATATTTTATGCAATTTAGCCATTAACAATGGCTTTTCATAATGCCTTTAATGTATACATAATGAATCATGATGGAAAATTTGTGCTATTGCAATGTTACCACAAGTGCACGGGTCGTGCAAGTATAAAACAGTGAGTAAGATATTATTCCATTGGGGACAAGGTCAATTACTAGTGCAAATTTCAACTGTTGTTTAGCAATCCAATAATTTTTGTGTTGATTAAAATAAAAGACAAATTACTTAATAAATTAAATTACGAAAAAATTAAGTATTGTGCAAAAAGAATTGATGATAAAAATACTATCCAGATATTGAATCCCCTTAGCCATAAAAACATTTATGAATATCAATTCAATTAAATCAAATAACATAGTTGAATTGGCATTCCTCTAAATTAGGCTAAAACCTCTCTCGAGTGAGTTAATCCCTAATCACTAAGTAGAATCTCTTCTCAAGCATAATTAAATAGATCTTGCAATAGGAACAAGGAATTATAAACCAAAGGATCTTGTAAGTCTATCTCTAGCACTCCAATCAACCCTTAATTCTCATAAGAATTCTATTCATATCAAGCTTTCTCAAGTCAATAATATGAAAATTTCAACCAATTAATAAGCATGCTATTATCAATTGGAAATGAACAATTAAGAATCATAAGAATAAGATAACTCAATTAAATGATTTAATTTAATAAAAACTATTCAATCAATACAATAAAGCTAGGGTTCATCACTATCTAAATAGAAATAATTTAGCTCATGTTCATAACCAGAAAACTGGAACAAAACAAATAAGCAAAAGAATTCAAACAATCCATAATGAGTGATTTGTGTTTCTTCAGTTCAATCCTTGATTCTTGATTTAAATCTTGTATAACTTGGATCTTCACCTTCAATCCTAGTTGCCAAAACTCTTTTTTTTCTTCTATGAAAGTTGGCTCTAAGTGATAAAAATTGGATCCCTAATTCGCACTTCAGTTCAGATTTTATACCCCAAAAATTTAGCCTGACACGCCCAGTGACAAGGCCATGCTTTTGGGTGTGTCACCACTGCTGTTTCTCAACGTTAATGACATGGGCAATGACATACCCATGTCTCCAGACATGTTGTAGCTACTTTAATGCTGGATTAATGACATGGTCAGTGACAGGCCCATGTCCTTGGGCATGTCGAAGCTTTTGTAAGGTGGGTGAATGACACAGTCATTGACATGCCCATGTCGTTGGGCATTTCACTTGAAGAATTTGCCAAAATAGCTCTTCCTTGTTTTTCATCCATAATTTTGGCCTATAAGACCATAAGACCTCAAAATGTAAAAGATTCCTAAAATTAACGCTAACAAGCACTTGAACAAATAAATTAAACTTAATTTGACAATAAAAATATTAAGAAATAGGGGCAAAAATATCATCAATTATACACTTATCAAATCACACTATCCAAACACTTTGGGTCATTTTCACATAATGCACATATTTCACATTTTAATCAATTTAGCTATTAATAATGACTTTCATAATGCATATAATGCATACATAACATTACACATATCATAGCACATTGTTCATGAATGGTCAATGTATCAAGCAGCTTAACACATTTTCCAATTAAAATGTGTTAAGCCCAATGTAATGCAATCCTATCCAATGCATCCAGAGTTTGTACCTAAATCTAAATGCTCTCAAATGCAAGCCATAAATCTCCCACCAAACTTCACTTCCAAGTTGCCCTTCAGCACTAGGGTTGGGAAAACTACTTCCTCCCAATGCCTATACCAAATGTGATCATAAATAGTGATTTAGTATCACATTTTAAGGCATTCTCAACATCAACCATAATTAAACATCATTCTAGACAAAACTCCAAAATTAAGCCTTGCCTCACTTTAACTTTGAAAAACCATATTAAATCATATAAAATGGTGTTTTAAATTTATTTATATCATAACAAACATATTTTAATATCTTTAAACCATTTACATTAATTAAACACATGCTTTAGTACAAAATCTTAAAATGGCATAACCTTCACCATTGAAGGTTTTCCATTCCAACTCATTGCAATTACTAATCCAAGCTTATTTCTAGCCTTAATATCATCAAATAATATACTTTAAACATTAAAATCAAACAATTCACCATACTTTGAAAAATCTCTTTTCCAAAACCCTAAATCAACACTACCATTTCCAAACTCTATCCAAACTTAACCAAATCCATCATTTCACTTTAAAATCCTTATTTATGCATCAAAACAACACATTTAGAATCAAATTTCATAATTAAATCACATGATTTCACAAACCCAAAAGTTCCATAAGCCTAAATTCTCTCTCTTCACCAAACTCAACTTAAATTCAACCATTTCTTCAATTCAACCTTAAAATCATTATTAGCAACTCAAAAAAAACTTCTTTCATACCCAATTAAGCAATTTAATCATGCTACTTCAAAAGTCCAAAATTAATATAATCTTATCTTTATGGAAATCTAAGGAAGAAGGTAGAGAACTTACTAATTATGATAGAAATCCCTAAAAATCCCACTTGAACACTTGAAATCTTTCAATTTTGGAAGCTTGGAAGAAGAAAGAGCTTGGGTTATTCTACCATGGTAGTTTGGCCTAGACAAGAAGAAGAAGAAGAAGAAGAAGAAGACAAAAATTTAATTTCTCTCTCCATCCACATTCTTAAAGACCATATATATTTTAATTATTTATTTATTTAATAAAACCCCAAAATTACATATTCTATTCAAAATACTTTTATTTTTAAATTATTTAAATAATTTCAATTTCCAAAGTATAATTATGAAAATGCCACTTGACTTTGATTTTTCTTTTAAAAGAGTTGACTTTTTATTGACTTATATGTATTTCATGTATATTTCATATATACATGCCACATTTTAGCTTAAAATCCTTCCATTTTCCATTAAATCATTTATTTAATTTATCCAATTAAAATTTAATTTATTTTGTTAAATTTTTAAAAATTTTGGATGTTACAGTATCGGGGTGTAGCAGTCAAGGTTGTGCCTCTTCCATGCATCTGGGGTCTTTTTAACCAATGTAGAACATATGTATGAGAGTGAAGAAACAACATTAGCTATTGATACCTCTTGATTGCTAACTTCCTAGAATCGTGATCCTATAGTAGTCTTTCGATTATGCTTTTCTTCATGTAAAAGTTCTTCATACTTGGCCACCTTAGCAGCTAGTTCCTAAAAGTCTTTAAATTCTATACCCTAAAATTTCAATGATTTCTCATCCTTTTGAATCATGCGATGAATTTATCCATTGATTCTCCTTGTAACACCCATAAATTTTAATATAATTAAATAGTTAGTAAGGAGGGATGATTGGAGTGATGGAGGTGGTATATGTATAGTTTATACCTAATGTATAAATAAGATATACATAAGTTATACATTGGATATACATAATGTATACATGGTACATACCTAACATATACCTAATATATACATATTCATAAAAGACAAAAAAAGTTAAAAAAAAGTTGAAAAGTCAAAGTTAAAAGTAAAAGTAAAAAAATTAAAATTAAAAATAATCAAAATTAAAATTAAAATTAATTATGGATAGGAAGAAGAAGAAAAAAAGTCAAAGAAAGAGATATTAAATTAATAAAATAACTAATTAATTAATTAATTGAAATGTGTGGATAGGAATGGAAGAAAAATGAAATAAAACACCTCTTCTTCCTCTTTTATTATCCATGGCCGAGAAAGAGAGAGACTTTTCACTAGATACTCAAGTTTCACAAAAAACCTAAAGAAATCAAGTGGATTGAAGAAAAATAAAATTTCAAGTAAGTTTTCTTTAAATTAAGCTTTGTTTTCTTTAGTTTTAGATTATGTAATTATATGGGTAGAGAGATAAAAGTTGATTTAAATAGTTAGAATTGATAGTAATGAAGTTAAAATGATGAATACATGATGAGTTGGTGGTTGATTAGTTGTGATGAGTATGATTGGTAAAGTTAAAGTTTTATGGTTAATATGTGAAAATTGGGATTTTAAGGAAGGTTTCAATAATTTCTAATAAGTATTGTTTTAAAGTTGTGTGGATGTATATGTGATGATTTTATAGTTGATTGATTGAAAAGATTGGGTTTTGTAGTAGTTTGGATGAAATAATAAAGGTAATTAGGGTTTCATGGAGAAATTTGGGTAGAATTGATGTAATTGTTGTTTAATTGATTAAAATATGTTAAAATGAGATATTAATGCTATTTTTATATTTGTGAGTATTTTAGGAGTGAGTAGGGTGAACTTGCCTAATTAAAGTGAAGAAGAGAAATTGGTGAAGTTGAAGTTGGAGGGTGAAATAGGCTTGGATTTTGGTATAATTGAGGTTAGTATATACTTTGATAGCATATGCATTATGTGCACTTGAATTTGCCAGCACATTGTGACTTTTGAAAATGTGCTAAGCTACTTTATTATTGAAAATCATGGTATAAGTGCATTTTCATATGTGCAAGTGTGTGAAATGCATGAAATGTGAGATATTAAGCCATTATAGAATGGTTAATATCCTTGTTATGTGCAATTGGTAAAAAGGATGTTTTGTGCATTTGGAATGAAAAATAAGCCATATTGTGAATATGACAACAAGGGAAATATGCTTTTGTGATTGGAAAATATGGGAAATGAGTATGGAATGCGAATAATGAGAAAAAAGTATCGATGTGATTGAAATATGTGAAAAATATGGAATTTGCAAATTAAATATGGAAAATGTGATGAGAAATGGATAATAAATGATAATATATATATAATGTGTGTTTGCCTTGTATAATATCATATTCTAGAGAATTGTTTTTAATGCTATTGGATTGGCATGCCATTGTTATATGATGATAAAATATTTGTCCTCAGAGCTAGACACACTGGTGTCGCTTAGAATGTAATCATTATTTGCCTTCAAGACTAGACACACTAGTGTCAACAGAGGTCGTGCCTTCGGGCGGTATGATTGGGTGCTTAGATTCCCAGTATCACAATAGACCAAGATAATATCTCTAGAACTTGAGTATTATATAGGGTCATTTGGGCTCAATGTATGTGTTTGTGAAAGCTTGATTTTTTTCATGAGCATCGAGTGCATTTTACATACTACATTACATGTTTCAAAAAGAGTGAAATATTGTATTGATCTAAAAATTACTTTTGTTATCAAAGTATATATCGCTAAGTTCGTAGAGTAGCATGATTCGTTCATCATGCATGTGATAGGATAGAGGCAGAGAGCCCTACTAGACTTAATCTGGTCTAGGTTAATGGATTGGTACTTGAAGTTGATATTTTGCCACAAGACCAAAGCTTGCCTGCATATCATGTAAACGTTTCTTTTTGCAAACTCATTATATTCATATAACATATTAGTATATGTTAATATTTTGGATAAGTAATGTAAAGTTTTTGTAATATATACATATATGAAACTTTGAGGTGTTGAAAGATTTTTGGAGGAAAATGATAGAGATGTGGGATTTATTTTTTTATTGGGAGCGTATTTTTTTCGCAGGATGGGTTTGTTTGATTTTGGAGAATGTGTAATTTATAGATAAAACTCTAGCGAATTTTTTTCAGATATTTTCTTAAAAATTTATGCTTTTAACATTTAATTACTAATATATATATTTATTTACCTAATAAATTTATTTTGTACAGGGTAATCTATTTTGTTAAAATTATGGTGAATTTTCTACTGAAAAGGATGGTGACGTTCTTGTATTATGTATACGTACATATATATAATGAATATTTTATGTATACATCAAGTATATATTATGAGTATATCATGTATATATTATACATATAATATATGTCCAACATATATAATAAATATATGCGAGGTATATATTATGCATACACTAAAGTATACCTTATGTTATGTATATACCCCATATATATCATGTACATATCTTGTATTTCTCTCACCAATTTACTAACTATCCGCCAAATTAGTTATTTAACAATATCTAAAATTTATGGGTATTATGATTCTCTCCCCCTTAAATAATTTCGTCCTTGAAATTATCTATCATAATTCATAATTAAACATCATTAAAACCAAACTCAAATCTCATCTTTTTTTTTTTGTAACTGGGAACACTTCCTCAGTGGGACCATCACCCCTTCAGGACCAGCCCGATCCACCAAGCAGACTAAACCTAAGGAAGACTAGCCTAGCAACCCACCACCAGGATCTCCCACTTCAATACTGACTTATGGAAGGGCTCCACACGTGAAATCTCATCTTCTTATTGAATTTTATCACCATAACTAACCACATAATTTAGTTTTTTTTTCTCTCCCCCTTATGAATCTCCTCAATTACTTTCTAAAATTTCAAATCTCCCTTCTGTATTCCTTTAATATGATTAAACACCAAACTAACTCATAACTATATTATTATAATATCATCTTCGCAAATCCTTACATTAATACATAAATTTCTTAACTTCAATAGTATCCATATAAAATAAATAATCTATTCCAAATAAAGTAGTTATCTTATGCATAGCCAATTATATCAAATATAAAAGAATTTTACCATTCTCCACATTTTTTCCTTGACATCATATAAACCATCTGTACAGTTTTTGTCTCTTTGTATTTAGTCACTTGTGCTGAACTCTTTGATCCAGATAATTACATAACCATAAGATTAAGGAATATCAAATTACATAATCACAAATGACTACCAAATTGCTAAAGTCATGTCTCGAATTTATACTTGAATTTAATCAGTTTCATTCTATATCTATAAATAAATACTTATAACATTGCAAAATAGCAGTAACTCAAATCACCAAGTAATACATTCTATACACACATTTTCCATTATAAACTAATTATTTCCTTTAAATATACTATTTAGCCTTTTACACCTTCAATTCAATTCTTAAGATATCTTTTCCTGATTATCAATATCAATATCATACACTAATTACACACTCATTTTGATTTCACACTCACATTTATCAATAATTTTCCTTAAGTAAATCAATCAAGAAAAATTTTAAACACAACTACCATCTTTACCAATTTCTTTTTATCTTAATAATTGCAATTCCAATCAATTCTTGAACTCGAATCCACACATGAAAACACAACTTAATATCATATATATATATATCCAAATATTTGAAATTCATAGGAAAATGGAGTTAGCCGAGCCTTAAAAGATTGAAAGATAAATCCGGGTATAGACGAAATCGGTATTTTTGAAAAAGAATTTTTAAGTGGTAAAAAAAATTATGAAAATACTCCTATGACCTTAGAATCGAATTATTAATTTAAATTATTTATTTATGCACACCTTAATCAAATATATAACTAATTTAAAAGTTTTACCTTTCTATTAATCCATAACGTTAAGAATTACTAAAGGGTTGTTAACTACCTTTATTTTCACCACCATCAGAAGATATTAAGAGATTACTATATAAAATTAAATCATCACTTAAACACATAGGTTTTCTAAAACTAAGATCATCCTTTTACATTTCAAACAACCATTTATCTAATTTATGTGCCCTAAATGCCATCTCAATTTACATTTGGTACCACTCATAGGTACTGCCACATCCGAGACCAACTTTGGTGAATGCATATGCATGTATTACTAATCAAATCACATTTTAAAATTTTTTCCTTTCTCTATTTCAAAACCCACCTAGGTTGAGAATATCAAACGTAGGCTATGATATAAAAAAAAATGTAACATCCTGATACCATATATACATACATTACGCATACCTCGTATACTTAGAGTACATATATAAAATATAAAAGCATCACAATAAACATTTGAAAAATCATTCATTTATCCAAAAACTTCACATATAAGCATAATATTGTTAAAAGCTCCATATTGTCACATTACAATTCCATTTACTAACTTTTACAATATTTTTCCCAATATACAATTCAATAGAAATAATCCATGACAGCCTATAAGTAACCTTCGCACAGTTGGTCTCATGGTGCTCACAAACTCTAATCTTTACCTCAAACACACCTCAATCTGCTAATCTATCACCTGTATGATTCATACAACCACACTAAGCACAACGTTTGTTGGTATATACTAACACAAAATAGTCAATTTAAATAATTATTATATATACGTTTACCTTCCTATTTCCTTCTAATGTATTCATAATTATTTCACCAAGTTTTTTTCTTTTTTGATATACATATATATCACACAACACCATTATAACAGGGTTCATATTTAATTATTACACAACCACACATACATACATTTAGTAATAAATCAACTCATTACATCACTTCCTCATCACAACATTTCCATCACAATACAATACTCAACTCGTCACATAATTGCCATAATTCAATAATCAACCAAACAGCCAATATTCTTATTTAATTCATCATCTCATCATTTAATTTAACTATTACAATTATTTCATTTAACTAAGAAAAGTGTCCCTTACAATTATCCCAAAGTCTTAAATATAAATTTAACTACATAAATAAATTAAACAAATAAGGCACCCATGAATGGAAACATGCATTTTACAATTCAAGAAATCCCAAATAATAAGAAATTACAATTCATAAGCAAATAAATTATAATAATGTACATTATGATTTAAACAATAAATAATTAGGATTTAAATATAATGAAATTACAAAAAAGATACAATACATAAACAAACATTAACTCCCTTAACGAAATATAGGGCATCGCACATATGGGGGACTCAGAAGAAGCATGATGCTATCTGGGTGATTGTTGATCGATTGACAAAGACAGCTCATTTTCTTCCAGTTCGGATGGACTATTATCTTGAGAAGTTGGCTGAGCTGTATATAAGTGGGATAGTGAAGTTGCATGGAGTCCCAATTTCTTTAGTGTCTGATCGAGATCCCTGATTTACTTCAAGATTTTGGAAAAGTTTACATGGTGCTTTGGGTTCTCGATTGCACTTTAGCACTACTTTTCATCTACAGACAGATGGGCAGTCAGAGAGAGTGATACAGATTTTGGAGGACATGTTGAGAAGCAGTGTCATTGAATTCTCTAGAAGTTGGGACAGATTTTTGCCATTAATAGAATTTACTTATAACAATAGTTATCAGTCTAGTATTAAAATGGCACCTTATGAGGCATTGTATGGTAAAAGATGCAGAATGCCTCTATGTTGGAATGAAATTGGAGAAGGTAAATTGGTTGGTCCTGATTTGATTAAAGAAACGGAAGAGAAAGTGAAAATAATTTGGGATCGGTTGAAAGCAGCTTCAGATCGGTAGAAATCTTATTCAGATTTAAAGAGGAGAGACATAGAGTTCAATGTTGGAGATAAAGTATTTCTGAAAGTGTATCCTTGGAAAAAGATTTTGAGATTTGGCCGCAAAGGGAAGCTAAGTCCTCGTTTTATTGGATCTTATGAGGTATTGGAAAGAGTCAGACCAGTTGCTTATCGAATTACTTTGCCGCCTGAGTTGGATAGAATTCACAATGTCTTCCATGTTTCTATGTTGCGGAGGTACAAATCAGACCCATCTCATGTTCTGTCCATTGAATCTATTGAGGTGAGTCCGGATCTAACTTTTGAAGAAGAACCAGTGGTTATTTTGACACATAAAATGAAAGAGTTGAGAAATAAGAAAGTGCCACTTGTAAAGGTTCTTTGGAAGAATCATGCGAAGGAAGAGGCAACTTGGGAGAGTGAGCAAGCAATGCGAGATCAGTATCCTCAGCTGTTTCAGATTTAAGATCAGGTAATTTTGAGGACGAAATTTCTTTTTAGAGGGGGAGAATTGTAATATCCCAAAGTATACCCTAAAAGTTTTGGAATATTTATTGTTGTATTTGGATTAAATGCATATGTTTAAGTGGAAAGAGAAAAGAGGTAAAGAGAAGAGTGTATATGTTGTATATATGAGATATATACAACATATACAAGTCAAAGAAATGGAAGGTCAAAAGAAGATTTATTTATTTATTTATTAAATTAATTGTAATGGAAATTAGTAAGTGGATGAAGATTTTTATGAAAATTATATTAATTAAATTGCTTGGTTGAGAATTAAAGGGAGTTTTAGTGGTTGAAAGAAGAGTTGAGTGTTGTCTATTCATCTTCTTCTTCTTTTCTTTTCTCCTTGGCTGGCTAGCTCCATAGCAAGAAAGGAAGTGAGATTTTGTCTTTCCAAACTCAAGATTAAGGATGTTTCAAGTGATCAAGTTGGAAATCTAAGAGTTTTCATCACTTTTGGTAAGTTCTCCACTTGATTCTTTGGTTTTCTTCTAAGTTTGTATTTTGAATTTGGTGTTTGATTATTGATGGTATGTGTATATTTGATTATGGTGTATTTGAGGGTGTTTGATCTTATTGGTGTTGATTTTGAGATAGAGTTAAGTTTGGTGTTGGAAGAAAACAAGTGTTGTGTTTGAGTTGTGTGTATGTGATGGTTGTGAATTGGTATTCGATGTATGTATTGAGTTGTTTTGATGTTTTTGCAAGTTAGTATGGTTTATGGGTGTGTTTAGTTAAGTTTGATTGGGGTGGAAGATGGTGTAAGTAAGAGGTTTGTTGGATGTGATGTTGTTGTTGCCGGAATAAGAATTTTTGGCCTGACACGCCCTTGAGCTCGGTCATGTCTTTAGGCGTGTCAATGATTCTATTTTCTGGATGGGTGACACGACCAGTGACACGCCCATGTCACTAAGCGTGTCACAGCTTCTGTGTTGTGGTAGCATTGACATGTCCAATGACACGCCCATGTCACTGAGCGTGTCATAGCTACTGTGTTGAGGGAGGATTGACACGGCCAGTGACACGCCCATGTCACTGAGCGTGTCAAAGCTTCTGTGTTGTGATTTTAGGGCACGGTCAAGGATACGCCCGTGTTGTTGAGCGTGTCATGTGTAGAGTTTGCCCTAGTTGATTCTTAGCCTTATTATCTCATGTGTATCTTTAAGTGAGTTTGTATTATCACTTTTGGATTAGGTTTTGAAGAGATTGAGTTGCCCTAATCCAAGCGTTGGAGGATTCTAGGAAGAGGAAGTGTTTAGATTGGTGTGAGTTGCTCTTAAGGTAAGTACAAACTTACATGGTTGCATACATTTACATGACTTTGAGACTTAACACATTTGGTTATAAATGTGTTAAGAAATTTATTACATTGTTAATACATTTGATTAATGTTATGATTTGCATAATGTGAAAGATATGATGATCATTCAAAATGTATGTCCAATGCAATTGGTTATGTATACTTTAATGATGAGATGTGCAGCCATTGTTGTCGGCTATAATGATGCAAATGAAATAATTGGGGCATGGTTGCCTAGTTTGATTATGAGAAATGAAATAAGTGTGAAAGAGATTGATAAGGAGATAAATGAATTAATTGTGTGCCTAGTATGTTATTCAATTTTCAGAGTTTTGGGTTGGCGGCATGCCTATGAATTGCTGGGCAGGTGAAAAGACCGGGTCGTAAGCTGAGCCCAGCTAATAAATGTGAAATATGATATTTTGAGGTGAAAAGACGGGTCGTAAGCCTCAAAAATAGTAACAGTCTAGTCGGGTTGAGGACCAAGATACTGGGGCCCTAGGGTCTAGCCGGGTTGAGATCCAAGAGACTGGGTCTGTTACATTATCCATGGATAGATATATATATCGCCTACGGGCTTGATGAATGTGATTATGGACCAAAGCAGTAACTCTGAACTTTGAATAACATATTAGATCCTTTTTGGGCCCATGTTTGTCTTTGTTTCAATGTGAATCATAAATGGTAAAACAATTAAATAAGATAATGAAATATAATGTTATGAAATATAGCATTTTTGAATATGATCTCTATTGCTTGAAAGTATGACATTGACATTGCATTAAAGCATATTGTTATTGTGGTTTGTACCACTAAGCCTATGGCTTAGCGCGATTGTGGTTCATCGTGCAGGTGATAGGGTAGAACCGGAGAGTTCAGCTAGACCGAGTTGAGTCTAGACTTTGAAGTGTTGATTGTGGGCTTAAAGATCAGAAACGAACTGCCAAACATGTATAAACTTTATGTTTTGTAAATATTGATTTTGATATAAATATATATGTAAATACTGCTACATTTTCCGCTGCTTAATAAATAAATATTTTATCTATTATGTTTTATAATATAACTTAAATGTTTTAAGTTTTCTCATATTATTACTAAATGAAAAGATTTGTTTGTGTAGTAAATCATGGCACTCCTGTATCTGGTATACGTATATTACAGATATGGTTGTATGTAGTGTGCGTATATGGGGTATAGGGGTGTTACATTTTAAGAGAGTTTAGAATACTCAAGGAAAAGAATGCATACTTCAAGATTTGGTACTCGATCCAATGCTGAGCTATTAAATTTTATTCAACGACATGAAAATGGCACTGTAAATCTACTAGTTGGGATGCAGCTTCATCGCAGTTCAAGTAAAAAAAACTAAGGTAATATTGCAACTTAATATTTTAACATCTCAACTATGTATTCATTATTTTATTTTATTTTAATTTTTAATTTCTAGTTATTAATTATTAATTATTAATAGTACTAAAAATTAGGGAAAATTAAAATAAATTAATTAATAGATTATTATTAAGAGTTTTATAAATAAATTAATTAATTAAAATAGAACGAGTAATTCTAGGATGTGAATCAGTGGTATTGGTAGGATGATATACTTACCTCATGTTTGCTTACATGGCTCGATGTTAGCATGATTGCTATGTTGTCTGGGGCGGAGGGTGTGTCTATAAAGCCCAACAATGGTATGATGTAGCACCCTCTCGGGTAAAACGGATTATCTGAGAATGTGGTTTTGAAAGCTTTATCTTACAATTACCATCTGAGAAGTGTCTGATAGACAGGAGTGTAGTTCAAGCATTATCGGAGCAGTGGATGTGCAATACCCCGATTTTTAATGTACTTTGGAATAGTAGTATGAGAGAGTATGTTGGTGAAATAGGTACAGAAAATATAATAAGAGATAGATGTGTATGAAGGATGTCTTTTATATAGATTGTATTTGAAATATATGGGAAATATAAATACAATATATAAGACATATACAAATATCAACATATACACCATATATACATGATGTATACATTGGTGTAGGAAAAGTAAATTTTAAATAATTTATTAATAATAATAATAATGATAATAAAGATAATAATGACAAGAGGGTGGGGAAATTTTAGGTGGAAATTTATTTTATATATAAAAGATAAGGATGAAAATTGAAAAGGGAGTTTTCTCTCTTTCTTTCTTTCTTCTTCTTCTTCATCCTCTTTGAACGTGGAAATAGAGAGAGAGAGAGAAGAGTTTGATTTTGTTCATATACACACCAAATTCATATGAGTCTTAAGAGAATTGAAGGTGGATATTGAAGATTTGGCAAAGAATTCAAGTGCTCTTTTTTTTAGTTGATTTTTATAGATTTTGAGTTTATATATGATATGGTTAGTGAGAGAAAGTGATGATCAATTGAATATTATGATGATAATGAAATATTGATGTATATATATGTTGAATTGGTGCTTAGATGATGAAAATATGATTATTTGTGAGGATGATGATGAGTATTTGAAATTGAGGAATAAGGGTGATAAGGAAAAGAGTAAGGGTTTAGTATAAATGACCTGGGAAATGAGTAAATTGATACATGGATGATTGTATAAATGAATTATATAATGATTATTATTATGATATGTTGGAGTTATATAAATGTTGAATTGATGGGTGAATTATGAATATAAACTAAGATGATGATTAAGGGTGTTGTAGTATTGATTTTGGAATTTTTGTGTTCATATGGATGAGAGTTCAAAATACAAAACTTTTGCCTAACACGGCCATGTCGTTGGGCATGTCAACGGTGCTGAGTTTAACATTGATAACATGACCATTAACACGGCCATGTCTTTGGATGTGTCGTGGCTACTGTGAGATAAGATAATTGACACGGCCATGAACATGCCCGTGTTGTTGGGCATGTCAAAGTTTCTGTGAGACAGAATAAATGACACGGGCAGTGACACATCCATGTCATTGGATGTGTTAATGCTTCTGTATGAATGAGTTAATGACACGGTCATTAACACGCCCGTGTTGTTGGGTGTGTCACTTGAGAATAACTCTTTTTGTTGTTTTTCATTTATAATTCCTATTTAAATGATTTAAATGTTAAGAATGCCTTAGAATGTGATACTAAATGGTTGTTTATGATGATATTTGGTATAGGCATTGAGAGAGAGTAGTTTGCCCAACCTTAGTGTTGAAGGGCAACTTGGGAGAGAATGTTAAAGGAAGTTTTAAAGCTTATTTTGGAGTGTTTCATAAGGTAAGTACAAATTTGGAATAATTGCTGATGTTTGCTTGCCATTTGGACTTAACACATTTGGTTGGAAAATGCGTTAAGTTACTTACTACATTGTTGGTGCATGAGTAATATGCTATGAATTGTATGATGTCACAAATACATTATATGTAATATGAACTATGTGCAAAATATGATAATGATCCAAAACGTATGGATAATGTAATTTGTTATGTATACATTAAATATTGTATGTAAAGACATTGGTTATGACTTTATTGATATAAATGAGATAATTGAGGCACTGTGCCTAGCTTGATCTTGAGATAATGAGAAAGATATTGATAATGGAATTATAAAAGAATTGTGTGCCTAGTATGTTATTCAATTTTCAGAGTTTTGTGCTTGGCGGCATGCCTATGATTTGCCTACGGGCTAGACGCTAGGTGTCACTGTGAATATGTTTTTGAGGTGAAATGACCAGGTCGTAAGCCTCAAAAACAAATCCTTAAAGCTAGGCTGGGTGAAATGACTGGGTCATAAGCTTAGACCTAGTTGGATTATTACATTGATATATTGTCTACGGGGCTACAGTAACTCTGAAATTTGAATAGCATAATAGATTCTTTTGGGCCCATGCTTGTCTTTATTTTTATGTGAATTGTGAATTGTGGAATAATTGAACAATATATTAAGATATAATGTTATGAAATATATGATGGTGATCATGGAATGATATGATCATAATACATAAACAAATTACTGAAAAGGAATGTGGCTTAAGAAAATATGCTAAATGATGAAAAATGAATTGATGAAAGACTTGAGCAGAGCTAAGTCTTGATATTGAAAATGAGATTATGGAAATATAATGTAATGTGTAAAATGTATATGGATGTGGAAATAATGTGTATTGTTTCATGAATATTATGATAAGCCAGTGAGTTGTGACTAATGTTAAAGATATATATAAATAATGAAATTAGAGAAAAGATATGAAAAGTGTAATGAAAATGAAAAACATGATAAGAATATGATGATAAATGATGTTAGTATGTGAGTTTGATGTTCTGAAATGTATGTATATAATATTTATATGTACTACTAAGCTTTCGAGCTTAGCGGAGTTGTATAAATCACGCAGGTGAGTAGATGCTTGATCTGGGAGACAAACAGTTGTGCCACGAGAAGAGTAAGAGTATTTTGAGACCAACTAGAAGGTGGTGCATACATGTACAACTTTATTATGTTGTATCTTGATAAAATGTATATGTACATAAATGAATTTTGAAAAGGACAATGTAATTTATATATTTGTAATATAATCAAAAGTATAACGGTTTTGTAAATGTTCTTTAATTAAAAATGTATCATTGTTATGGAAATAAAGTAAGGGATTTAAACAATACCGAAACGTGACGTCCTTATACTTTACATACGTATTGTATGTATACAGGGTATATGTATAGTACTTATATAGAGTATATGGGAGTTACAATTATTTTGGTATTGGAGCTTAGATTTGAGATTCTCAGCTTAAGGAGAAAAAAAATGAAACTTGTGATACATGAATATGCATTAACATCTAGGTTGGTCTTGGATGTGGCATTATGTGATTTGTGATGTGATATATTTGAATTACATGAGTTAGATGATAGTGTGTGAATGAGACTTTACATGAAAGTAAAGCTATAGAAAGAAATGATATGGAAAAAAAATTTGTATTAAGTTTAATTGATAAATTAAAGAATTGGAGTTTACTTAAGTAAAACTAATTTTGAAATTATTGATTATTGAAATGTGTTTGTGAAATAGGTTATAAGAGAATGAATATGAAAATAATATTAGCAATGAGTTAAAAAAAATCATTAAGATTTAAGTAAGTAACTCTTCTCTAACGCTTGGTTCTCTTTCTAATAAAGACTATGTTTGGATTGCTAGAGAGAGAAAATATTGTTTGATTATTAAAAAGGGTAGATATGATATTTAAATGAAGAGAGTATGGGGAAATATTGAGTTGGTTGATTGATATGGACAAGGTGTGAAAATTTAGGGTTTGGTTATTTAAAGTTAAGGTTTTTTAAAAATAGATGATGTTGATTAATGTGAGGAGATATATTAGTGTTGTTTTAATGCAAATATTGTGATTTTAATGTTAGAAATGTGATATGCTTGAGTGTTGTTAAAGCTCATGTTAATGGAGGTAATATTTGAAATTTGGATTTTTGAAATGGGCTTTTATAATTGTGAAAATGATGTGTTTTGATGTTATATTACTATATAAATAATGTTTTTTTAAAAAAATTTAAATATTAAGAAAATGAGATTAGTAGATTGAAGTTTAAGTAAAGTAGTAAGTTGAGAGTTTGGAGTTTTAATGGAATTTTAATGAGGATTACTTAGATATTGATAGTTTAATGTATATTAAGCATATGAGCTATTTTGAATGAACAATATTGCTTATGAAAGTATTATGTAATGTGTAATGTGGTTGATAATATAAAACTTTGTTACGAAATAAAGGGGAATGATTAAGCAAGTAAAAATGAGTTACTTTAGGTAATTGGATTGGAAATGATGAAAATGGATATGAAGGGTATGATAAATGCATAAAAAATGTGAGAGAGATGTCACATTGGAAATGTGACTAAGATTTATGTGAAGTGTTATAAATATATATATATAATAAGGAAATTATTTAAGAGAAGGGTGATTAAAAATATATAAAATAAGGAAATTATTTAAGAGAAGGGTGGTTAAAAAAATGTTAATTATGTTGTGGTCAGAGTGTATATATATGTTGAGTTGATGAATAACCTAATTCATGTCAAAAGAATGAGAAATGATAATGTTCTCTGAAATTTGATAAATGTTAAATTTGTATAGATTGTATGTAAAAGAAGAATTGAGTATAATTGTATGATTATGTGTATACATGTATATGATATGTAAGATGAGTTTTTCAATATAAACGCAATTATGATATGTAAGAACATGTGAAAAGTAAGTCACATTATGAGTGAGACTTACGAATGTGTATGTGGATGATTAAATGTGTTTGTTACCTTATACAATTACTTGTCTAGTGATATTGAGAATGATAGTGCATGTATTAGTAGACCTAAGAGAGATTAGGTCTTGACCTGTGCAGAGCTAGGTCATGTGATGAAATTGAGATTGAGAATGGACCCGAGCAACACTGGATGGTGAAATTGTTATTTTAATAACTGAACTTGATGATTGTATAGTATTTTTGGCCCAAAGTATATGCGTGTGGAAATGTTCTATGTATATGTGTATAATAAGAGCTTGTAAGGAAAAAGGGAAGTATAATGAATGAAATTTTTTGTAAGAGATAGATTAGAAATGGAGTAATAAATGGAAATTATGTAAAATTTGCATATGATCGAATGTATATAAGTAAGAGATGTTAATAATAATATTTTTGAGACATGAGTTAGGCTAATGATGATCAAGTGATAAAGAGTAAATTGCTTTGAAACAGAGTTGAAATGTGTTAACTCTTTGTGTAGCAAAAGTTTAGAGAATGAATATGTGATCTTTGCGATATGAACTTAGCATTGTGATTGGAAATGATTGAAGAAGAATGATAGAGGGACAGTATTGATTTATAAGCCACAGACGTGACTATTAATATGCTATGGCTATATGATTTGTTTAGTACATTGGCCGATTAGCTTTTTTATCCACGGGCATGGGCCTGAGATGACATGACTGTAGGATAGTTTTGATGAGATTGATAGTTATGCTTCAAGAAACATGATCAAGATTTATGGTTTGTATAGTTGTATCTTATAATTTTAAGTTAGAAATTTGTTTATAATTATATAAAGTATGGAAAGAGAAGAGAATTGTGAAAATGCAATGAGTTATGGATAATGTGATAGGAAAGTGATTATGTAAGTATTATAATGTATGAAAATGTAAGGAGATGATAAATGGGAGAAATTACAAAATGTGATTGAGAGTTATAATGAATATGTTAAAAAATGAGATAATGTGAATAAGTTGATGGAAATGATGTTTAAGTGAATGAGCTATGGGTAATGAATATGGTATGAGATAATCATGAGAATTATGTGGAAATTGTATAGAGATAATAGAAAAATAATATATGAATATTGAAAAATAATTTGAAGTGATTTGTTATTAATAATCATTAATTTCAAAAAGTTGAAATGATGGATCCCAAGAGACCAGAACTTGAATATAAGTTTGACCTAATAGAGTTAGGTCATATATTGAAACAAAATGATAAGTTTAAATAAGTTAATTGTTGACTTTAATTGAATTAGGTTACAACGCTGGTATATTGTGATAGTTAGATCAATTGATCTAGATTTTGCTAAGGTTGTGAATCATTATTGAGATTTAATATGTATAGTTGTATTAAGAGTGTGAGAGATATGTGATATTGTATATGATATAATATTCTGATATTTGTATGGAAATGAGTTAAGGTATATCAGTTGTAAATGATTATAAAAAGGAAAAAGGTTAATTATCAGTAAAGTAAGTTTAAAGGAATTGTATTAATGTTAATGCTAAGTGAAGAACATGTTTAAAAAAAATGAAATTAAGTGTATCAGAAATAAGAAAATTGTTATCAATTAAGGTTTGACAAATTTCTATTGATAAATATAAGAAAGAGATAGATAAACAATGATACAATCCTGAAAAAGACTGTAGTGACGGGATAGTCAGCGTTAAGATATAATTATATAACCTTTAAATTTAAGCTTAAGAGAGTATATTTATAGAATGGTGAAGTGATAAAATATCTTGAGCATAATAGATAGGTGAGGTATATACACTAATATGATGAACTAATTCTTGTCTAATGATAATTTGATTGGTAATGTAATGAGTTATCATGATTGCCTTGTTTAGAAAATAATATATATATATATATAGTGATGAGTTATGAAATTGGGAAAAGATGATTGACCCTAAGGGGGGGAGTAGAGGTTATGTGAATAGATGAAATAATAATTTAATAATATGATTAACTTCATATGAAAATTTAAGATGGTATTTTGTTAAGGATGGATTATTACCGTACTGGATAATTTCGAGGATGAAATTATTTAAGGGGGAGAGAATTGTAATACCCCGATTTTTAATGTACTTTGGAATAGTAGTATGAGAGAGTATGTTGGTGAAATAGGTAAAGAAAATATAATAAGAGATAGATGTGTATGAAGGATGTTATATATGTATATTGTATTTGAAATATAAGGGAAATATAAATACAATATATAAGAGATATACATTTATCAACATATACACCATATATACATGATGTATACATTGGTGTAGGAAAAGTAAATTTTAAATAATTAATTAATAATAATAATAATAATGATAATAATGACAAGAGAAAGGAGAAATGAAATTCAAAGGAAGGACAAATATTAGTGGTGGGGAAAATTTAGGTGGAAATAATTATATTATTTTATATATAAAAGATAAGGATGAAAATTGAAAAGGGAGTTTTCTCTCTTTCTTTCTTTCTTTCTTCTTCTTCTTCCTCTTTGAATGTGGGAATATAGAGATAGAGAAGAGTTTGATTTTGTTCATATACATACCAAATTCATATTTGTCTTAAGAGAATTGAAGGTGGATATTGAAGATTTGGCAAAGAAATCAAGTGCTCCTTTCCTTGAGTTGATTTTTATAGATTTTAAGTTTATATGTGATATGGTTAGTGAAAGAAAGTGATGATTAATTGAATATTATGACGATAATGAAATATTGAAGTATATATATGTTGAATTGGTGTTTAGATGATGAAAATATGATTATTTGTGAGGATGATGATGAGTATTTGAAATTGAGGAATAAGGGTGATAAGGAAAAGAGTAAGGGTTTAGTATAAATGAGTTGGGAATTGAGTAAATTGATACATGATGTGTAAGGAAATCAAGGAGATCACTGCAAACCAAAAACACGCAGCGGAAAAATTTTTGATCTCTGATTTCCCACCAGCATGCTGTTTGTTTAATTCGACGAAAGTGTTCAAAGAACTAACCTGTTGATGATTCGAAATCACAGTTTGGAAGAGATGCCTCGATCACGAAACACCCTCTATCGCGTATCCACACGAATGCTACCGTCTGGAGTGCTAGCTCTCTGCAACTGCGAAGGCTGGAAAAACATTTTCTCTAAAACGTATTAGGGTTCCTTTGTTTTCATTCTCTTTCATTTTCTAATGTTACCTTTGAGAAGACTTAACATCTGGAGTGAATATGATCACTCCATATCCAATTCGAAATTGGATAAGGTAAGTCAAATTCAGAATCCAAATCTAATAAGGATTCTGGATATATTATCTAATAATATATATATATAAAATGAAAATAATAATAATAATAATAAATATTAATATCTAATATTAATATTATTAATATTATATCCAGCCCAAAGCGCATTCTTGTGTGTGACCCGATAGGCCCATATTAATTGGCAGTCAATTTAATCTCTATTAAACCAACAAGTCGTAATTGGCCTCTAGCAAGGCGTTACAACTACCCAATTAATATAAGGAATGTCCAATTTGCCTAATAATAGCACATGCATTAATCCCTTTGTCACACGATATCTAGCTTGAACATAAGTCATGGTCAACGTCATACTTATATTGTCCAAACTTATGATTACTCGATCTCCAAGTAGACTGATAAAAACAAATGAAATTGATCACACTGTCAATTCATTTGAGCACGGCCATGCATTTCATAGTCTCACTTATCGAGGGGCCCAAAAGATATCTCTCTCAAAGAGAGGGACAAATTCTATCTTGATTGTTCATTATCCTCTACATAATTTCTATCATATATGATCATAACCTTTATTACTATCCAGTTACGGATAATGTTTGATCATGTCAAAATATAATAGTCCTTATATTGGAAACTATGACAATCTCAAGTCAAAGAATTAATACATAACTATCATGAGATTTACTTATGACACTAACCCATGTAGTAATCTCATGATGGGTCTATCCAATACATCGTTCTCCAACAAGTATCTATGAAATTGATTTGTATCACTATACACATAACCATCTGATGATTATCAAATCAATGTTCATACTGGTTAAGAATTATTTTTTTATTTCTATAACAATAATAAACCAGGGACAAATATCAAAATTGTGTAACATGCAAACAAACAATAATGATAATAAAACCTCATTTATTAATAATGAATGTATAACATAAAGATCCAAATAAATGGCCTAGGGCACATACACTAACAGGATGATTGTATAAATGAATTATATAATGATTATTATTATGATAAGTTGGAGTTATATAAGTGTTAAATTGATGGGTGAATTATGAATATAAACTATGATGATGATTAGGGGTGTTGTAGTATTGATTTTGGAATGCTTGTGTTCATAAGGATGGGAGTTCAAAATGCAAAACTTTTGCCTGACATGGCCAAGTCGTTGGGCGTGTCAACGGTGCTGAGTTTTGCATTGATGACATAACCATTAACACGGCCATGTCTCTGGACGTGTCGTGGCTACTGTGAGATAAGATAATTGACACGGCTATGAACACGCCCATGTTATTGGGCGTGTCAAAGTTTCTATGAGACAGACTAAATGACACGGGCAGTGACACGCCCATGTCATTAGACGTGTCAATGCTTCTGTATGAATGAGTTAATGACACGGTCATTAACACTCCCGTGTTGTTGGGCGTGTCACTTGAGAATAATTCTTTTTGTTGTTTTTCATTTGTAATTCCTATTTAAAATATTTGAATGTTAAGAATGCCTTAGAATGTGATACTAAATGGTTGTTTATGATCACATTTTGTATAGGCATTGAGAGAGAGTAGTTTGCCCAACCTTAGTGTTGAAGGGCAACTTAGGAGAGAAGGTTAAAGGAAGTTTTAAAGCTTATTTTGGAGTGTTTCATAAGGTAAGTACAAATTTGGAATAATTGCTTATGTTTGCATACTATTTGGACTTAACACATTTGGTTGGAAAATATGTTAAGTTACTTACTACATTGTTGGTGCATGAGTAATATGCTATGATTTGTATGATGTCACAAATGCATTTTATGTAATGTGAAATATGTGCAAAATATGATAATGATCCAAAACATATGGATAATGTAATTTGTTATGTATACATTAAAGATGGTATGTAAAGACATTAGTTATGACTATATTGATATAAATGAGATAATTGAGGCATTGTGCTTGCTTGATCTTGAGATAATGAGAAAGATATTGATAATGGAATTATAAAAGAATTGTGTGCCTAGTATGTTATTCAATTTTCAGAGTTTTGTGTTTGGCGGCATGCCTATGATTTGCCTATGGGCTAGACACCGGGTGACACTGTGAATATGTTTTTGAAGTGAAATGACTGGTTCATAAGCCTCAAAAACAAATCCTTAAAGCTAGGCTGGGTGAAATGACCGAGTCGTAAGCTCAGACCTAGTTGGATTATTACATTGATATATTGCCTATGGCACTAAGAACATGGTGTCATTATAGACCAAAATAGTAACTCTGGCATTTGAATGGCATATTAAATTCTTTTGGGCCCATGCTTGTGTTTGCTTTTACGTGAATTGTGAATTGTGTAATTACAACTAGATTAGGTTTTGAAATGATTTGAATTGCCTTAATCCAAGTGTTGAAGGATTCTTGGAAGAAGAAGTGGTTAGATTGGTGTGAGTTGCTCTTGAGGTAAGTACAAACCTTACATGATTGCATACATTTAAATGACTTTGGAACTTAACACATTTAGATGGAAATGTGTTAAGTAACCCACTGCATTGTTGATGCATATGAATAATGCTATGTTTTGCATAATGTGAATTATGTGAATTATATGTTGAGGATTCAAAATGTATGTATAATGCAATTGGTTATTTAATACCCTAATGATGATATGTGAAGCCATTGATGTTGGCTATAATGATGTAAATGAAATATTGAAGCATTGTGCCTAGAAGAGTGTGAGAAAATGAGAATGGAATTAATAATGAAATAATAAAAGAATTGTATGCCTAATGTGTTATTCAATTTTCAGAGTTTTGTTGTTGGTGGCATGCCTAAAAGTAACAATCCCTTGAAGCTGGGTTGGGCTTGGTTCTTAAAGCCAAGTTGGGTTGATGCTGAGCTCCCCTTGAAGCTTGGTTGGGCCTAGTCCTTGAAGACTAGTTGGGATGTTACATATGAGATGTTTTTCATTGTGATAATGATTTGCCTATGGGTATGATAAATGTGATATTGGACCAAAACATTAACTCTAGAATTTGAATGGCATATTAGTTTATTTTGGGCCCATGCTTGTCTTTGTTTAAATGTGAATCATGAATGATGAAACAATTGAATAATATAATTTAATGTAATGTTATGAAATATGATATTCTTGTGTATTGTTTATAATGGTTGAAATTATGACATTGGCATTACATTGAAGCATATTGTCATCATAGTTTGTACCACTAAGCCGCTGGCTTAGAGCGATTGTGGTTCATCGCGCAGGTGACAAGGTAGATCCGGTTGAACCGGAGAGTTCAGCTAGACCGAGTCGAGTCTAGACTTGTGAAGTGTTGATTTGGACTTCAAGATCAGAGACGAACTGCCAAACATGTATAAACTTGATATTTTGTAAATATTGATTTTGATTTATATATATGTATATACCGCTACATTTTTCACTGCTTAATAAATAAATGTTTTGTCTATTGTGTTTTATAATATAACTTAAATGTTTTAACTCTTTCTTATATTGCTAAATTGAAAGATTGGTTTGCTTTAAAATAGACCGTGACATTCCTGTATCCAGTATACTTATATTACAGATGTGGTTGAATGTAGTGTGCGTATATGGGGTATAGGGGTGTTACAACTGTTTTGGTATCAGAGCCTAGGTTTGAGATTCTCAACCTAGGTGAATTGTAAGAGAAAAAGAAAATTTTGATTTTAAAATATGGTTTTTGAATAAGATACATGCTTTGGCACTAGCAGTCTTTGATCTTTGATGAGGTACATTCTACTGTGTTTGCAGATAGCATCTCAGTTACGTCAGTCTATAGAAGGTAGTGCTGAGAGTGTAGCTCCTGATGAGGGTAGAGATGGAGCTAGGGTTGAGAGAGCCGGAGAGGCACATGCTCCTATGCTAGAGAGACTAGCTGCTGATGAGATTCCACCGGTTTGGTTAAGGCATATGGTAGAATTATTGAGGCAAGCTCCAGTGCAGCAGCTGCCACCCCAACCACAGCCGCAAGTACCGGTGAGGCCTTATGATAAATTGAGAAAGTTTGGGGTTGAGAATTTCTTTAGTACTACAGATCCTGCAGTAGCTGAGCAGTGGTTGGATAGAGTTCAGAGGGTATTTATTCAGCTGCAAGCTACTCCTGAAGAGAAATTTCATTATGCTAGATCCCTTATGTAGAGATATGCTTATGATTGGTGGAAGAAGGTTCCCCATGCTTTGGATGATCCACCGACCTTGTCTTATGGTGATTTTCTGCGGGAGTTTGAGCAGAAGTATACTCCGAGGGAGTATAAGGATGCCAAGAAGATGGAATTTTTGAATCTGAGACAAGATAACGGGACAGTGACAGAGTATGAGATTGAGTATATCCGGTTGAGTCATTATGCAGGTGGAATTATTTCAAATGAGATTGATCGGTGCAGGAGATTTGAGGAGGGATTGAGGCCCTCTATTATGTGTATTGTTGTTGGTTCTCGGTACCATGATTTTTCTCAGTTGGTTGTAGCAGCCAGAAGTGTTGAGAGAGTACAGGGTATTGCAACAGCTACTACTGAGGAGGAGACTAGAGTTAGGAGACCCCAGTTTGAGGCAGGGTCTTCATCTATGAAGAGAGGTAGAGAAAGTTTTATTTTGAGGTTCAGTAAGAGTCAGAGGCAGTCTAGTAGGTCAGTTCAGTATCAGAGGTAGAGACCGAGACCTACAGTTTATGTAGCTAGTGCTCCAACTCCAGTGATTCATAGGTCTATTCCACCTACATGTGTTCATTGTGGTAGGGCACATGGGGGTGCTTGCTGGAAGACGGGTGGATCAGGAGTGTGTTTTAGATGTGGGTCACTAGATCAATTCATTAAAGATTGCCCTGAGTTACTGGGAGATAGACAAACTAATATTGCAGCTTCTCGACCCAGTGTCAGCATAGGGAGTCAAGGGGCAGAGGTTTTAGTAGAGGTGGTTGACCCGAGATTAGTCAGAGAGGAAGCTCTACATCTAGAGGCAATAGGCCAGATGAGACTGGACCATCTCAACGAGTGTATGTGGTGCAGAGGCAGCCGGATGCTTCAGCAGTCATTGTGAGTACATTTTATTTTTTTGGCATTTCAATTCTTGCTCTAATTGATCCAAGATATACTCATTCATACATAAGTGCATCTATTTTGCCTGTGATTGAATTGTATTCTGAGTCCCTAGGATTTGATGTCTTGCTGACAAATCCTTTAAGGCATAGTGTGGTAGTTAGCAAGGTACATCATGGTAGTTCAGTTGCGGTGCAAGATGAGGAGTTTCTTGGTGATTTGGTTGAAATGCCTTTTAAGGAGTATGATTTGATCTTAGGCATGGATTGGTTGTCTAAGCATGGGGCTGTGGTAGACTATCAACAGAAGTGTGTTACCCTAAGAACCAGTGATGGTAGAAGTGTGATGGTATCTAGTGAGCAGAGACATATTGCATCCTTGTTTGTTTTAGCTGTTGCAGCTAGGAAGTTGATTCGAAAAGGATGTGAGGCTTATCTTGCTCATGTTGTAGATACCAGAGTAGTGGGTTCTCAACTTGATAGTATAACCACAGTTGCTGAATTTCCAGATGTTTTTCCCAGGGAGTTGCTAGGGTTACCCCCTAAGAGAGAGGTTGAGTTTGGTATTGATTTGTTGCCTGGTACCACTCCTATCTCTATTACTCCTTATCGAATGGCACCTGCTGAGTTGAGAGAGTTAAAGTGTAGTTGCAGGAGTTGTTAGATAAAGGGCTTGTTCGCCCTAGTGTGTCTCCGTGGGGAGCACATGTTTTGTTTGTAAAGAAGAAGGATGGTACTTTGAGACTGTGCATTGATTATAGGCAGTTGAATAACGTGACTATCAAGAATAAGTATCATTTACCTAGGATAGATGATCTCTTCGATCAATTGAAGGGAGCAGCAGTGTTTTCCAAGATTGATTTGAGATCAAGGTACCATCAATTGAGGGTTAGAGCTGAAGATGTATCTAAGACAGCTTTTCGTACAAGGTATGGGCACTATGAATTTTTGGTGATGCCTTTTGGACTGACGAATGCACCAGCAGCTTTTATGGATTTGATGAACAAGGTGTTTAGACCCTATCTAGATCAGTTTGTGATGGTCTTTATCGATGATATTTTGGTGTATTCGCATAATGAGGAGGATCATGAAAGGCATTTGCAGATTGTATTGCAGACCTTGAGGGAGAAGCAGTTGTATGTTAAGCTGTCAAAGTGTGAGTTTTGGCTTGATCAAGTGACTTTTCTTGGTCATGTGGTTTTAGCAGATGGTATAAGAGTTTATCCGAGTAAAGTTGAGGCCATTTTGAATTGGAGTCCACCAAAGTCTGTGACTGAGGTTAGAAGTTTTCTGGGTTTGGCAGGCTATTATCGATGGTTTGTGAAGGGTTTCTTTTTTATAATAGCTACTCCACTCACCAGATTACTTTGAAAGGGAGTTAGATTCGTGTGGATAGATCAGTGTCAAGCAAGCATTGAGCAGTTGAAGGAGATGTTGACACAAGCTCCTGTTCTTACTTTGCCTGTGGAAGATAAACCATATGTGATTTACAGTGATGCTTCACATACTGGTTTAGGTTGTGTTTTGATGCAAGAGGATAGAGCCATAGCTTATGCTTCTCGGCAGTTGAAACCGCATGAGCTTAATTACCCGACACATGATTTAGAGTTGGCAGCCATAGTGTTTGCTTTGAAGATTTGGCGACATTACCTTTATGGTAGCCTTTGGTTCAAGGATAGATTGTGTGTTCCTGATGATGCAAGATTGAGAAGGACTATTTTGGAAGAGGCACATCAATCAATTTTTGCTATGCACCCTGGGAGTACTAAAATGTATCATGATTTGAAGCAGCATTACTGGTGGTTAGGTATGAAGAGAGATATAGTGGAATTTGTATCCAAGTATCTCACTTGTCAGAGGGTGAAAGCTGAGCATCAAATTCCAACAGGGTTGCTTCAACCTTTATCAGTGCCTAAATGGAAATGGGAGCGAGTGACAATGGATTTTGTGTTTGGTTTGCCATTGACTCAGAAGAAGCATGATGCTATCTGGGTGATTGTTGATCGGTTGATGAAGACAACTCATTTCCTTCCAGTTCGGATGGACTATTCTCTTGAGAAGTTGGCTGAGTTGTATATCAGTGGGATAGTGAAGTTGCATGGAGTCCCAATTTCTTTAGTGTCTAATCGAGATCCCCGGTTTACTTTGAGATTTTGGAAAAGTTTACATAGTGCTTTGGGTTCTTGATTGCACTTTAGCACTGCTTTTCATCCGCAGATAGATCGGCAGTCAGAAAGAGTGATACAGATTTTGGAGGACATGTTGAGAAGCTGTGTCATTGAATTCTCTGGAAGATGGGACTGATTTTTGCCACTAATGGAATTTGCTTATAACAACAGTCATCAATCCAGTATTAGAATGGCACCATATGAGACATTGTATGGTAGAAGATGCAGAACGCCTCTATGTTGGAATGAAGTTGGAGAAGGAAAAATGGTTGGTCCTGATTTGGGATCGGTTGAAAGCAGCTTCAGATCGATAGAAATCTTATTCAGATTTAAAGAGGAGAGACATAGAGTTTGATGTTGGAGATAAAGTTTTTCTGAAAGTGTATCCTTGGAAAAAGATTTTGAGATTTGGCTTCAAAGGGAAGCTAAGTCCTCATTTTATTGGACCTTATGAAATATTAGAAAGAGTTGGACCAGTTGCTTATCGACTCGCTTTGCCGCCTGAGTTGGATAGAATTCACAATGTCTTCCATGTTTCTATGCTGCGGAGGTACATATCATATTCATCTCATGTTTTGTCCGTTGAATCTATTGAGGTGAGTCCGGATTTAACTTTTGAAGAAGAACCAGTTGCTATTTTGGCACATGGAGTGAAAGAGTTGAGATATAAGAAAGTGCCAATTGTGAAGGTTCTTTGGAAGAATCATGGTAGAGAAGAGTCAACTTGGGAGAGTGAGCAAGCGATGCGAAATCAGTATCCTCAACTGTTTCAGACTTATGATCAGGTAATTTCGAGGATGAAATTTCTTTTTAGAGGGGGAGAATTGTAATATCCCAAAGTATACCCTAAAAGTTTTGGAATATTTTATTGTTGTATTTGGATTAAATGTATATGTTTAAATGGAAAGAGAAATGAGATAAGGGATGAGTGTATATGTTGTATATATAGTGATATATACAACATATACAAGTCAAAGAAATGGAAGTCAAAAGAAGATAAATTAATTATTTTAAATTAATTAATAGGAAATTGAATTAATGAGTGGAAGAGGATATTTTAGATTACTTTAATATTATTTTGCTTAGTGGATTTTTAAAGGAGGTTTAAGTGGTTAGTAAGTGTTTGACTTTGCTATTCTTCATCTTCTTCTTCTTTTCTTTTCCTTCATGGCCGGCGTCCTCTAAAGCAAGAGAGAAAGAGAGTTTTTGATTTTCCAAGCTCAAGTTTGAAGGATGTTTCAAGTGATCAAGTTGGAAATCTAAGAAGTTTCATCATTTTTGGTAAGTTTCCACTTGATTTTTTAGTTTTCTTTTAAGTTGTATTTGAGTTTGATGGTTGATTATTGATGGTATGAGTATGTTTGATTGTGGGGTGTTTGAGAGTATTTGGTTTATTTGATTTTTATTTTTGGGGTTGGATTGAAGAGAAAGTGTTAGGTTTGGTGGAAGAGCAAGTGTTGTATTTGAGTTGTGTGTATGTGATGGTTGTGAAGTGGTGTTTGATGGATGTTTTGATTTGTTTTGGTGTTTTTGCAAGTTATTATGGTTTATGGGTATGTTTAGCTAAGTTTGTTTGAAATGGAAATGGTGGAAGTAAGAGGTTTGTTGGATGTGTTGTTGTTGTTGCCGGAATCAGGATTTTTGGTCTGACACGCCCATGAGCACGGCTAGGTTTTTAGGCGTGTCAACGGTTCTGTATTCTTGGTGGGTGACACAAGCAATGACACGCCCATGTCACTGAGCGTGTCACAGCTTCTGTGTTGTAGTAGTATTGACACATCCAGTGACACACCCATGTCAGTGAGCGTGTCATAGCTACTGTGTTGAGGGAGGATTGACACTGCCAGTGACACGCCCATGTCACTGAGCATGTCAAAGTTTCTGTGTTCTGAGTTTAGGGCACGGTCAGGGACACGCCCGTGTTGTTGAGCGTGTCATGTGTAGAGTTTGCCCTAGTTGATTCTTAGCCTTATTATCTCATGTGTATCTCTAAGTGAGTGTGTATGATCACCTTTTGTTTAGATTTTGAAGAGAGTTGAGTTGCCATAATCCAAGTGTTGAAGGATTCTTGGAAGAGGAGTTTGGTGTGGAGTGAGTTGCTCTTGAGGTAAGTACAAACCTACATTATTGCATACATTTACATGACTTTGAGACTTAACACATTTGGTTGTAAATGTGTTAAGTAAGTTATTACATTGTTAATACATTTGATTAATGTTATGATTAGCATAATGTGAAAGATATGATGATCATTTAAAATGTATGTTCAATGCAATTGGCTATGTATACTTTAATGATGAGATGTGAAGCCATTGTGTTGGATATAGTGATGCAAATGAAATAATTGGGGCATGATTGCCTAGTTTAATTATGAGAAATGAAATGAGAAATGAATTGTGAAAGAGATTGATAATGAGATAAATGAATTAATTATGTGCCTAGTATGTTATTCAATTTTCATAGTTCTGGATTTGGCGGCATGCCTATGAATTGCTGGATAGGTGAAAAGACCGGGTCGTAAGCCGAGTCCAGCTGATAAATGTGAAATATGATATTTTTGAGGTGAAAAGACCGGGTCATAAGCCTCAAAAATAGTATCAGTCTAGCCGGGTTGAGGACCAAGATACTGGGGCCCTAGGGTCTAGCTGGGTTGAGGTCCAAGAGACTGGGTCTGTTACACTATCCATGGATAGATATATGTATCGCCTACGGGCTTGATGAATGTGATTATGGACCAAAGCAGTGACTCTGAACTTTGAATAACATATTAGATCCTTTTTGGGCCCATGCTTGTCTTTGTTTCAATGTGAATCATAAATGGTAAAATAATTGAATAAGATAATGAAATGTAATGTTATGAATTATAGCATTTTGAATATGATCTCTATTGTTGAAAGTATGACATTGTAGTTGCATTAAAGCATTTTGTTATTGTGGTTTGTACCACTAAGCCTATGGCTTAGCGCGATTGTGGTTCATCGCGCAGGTGACAGGGTAGAACTGGAGAGTTCAGCTAGACCGAGTCGAGTCTAGACTTTGAAGTGTTGATTGCGGGCTTAAAGATCAGAGACAAACTGCCAAACATGTATAAACTTTATGTTTTGTAAATATTTATTTTGATATATATGTATATGTAAATACCGCTACATTTTTCCGCTGCTTAATAAATATATGTTTTACTTGTTATGTTCCATAATATATATATATGAAATGTTTTAAAGTTTCCTCATATTATTGTAGAAGAGAAAAAAAAAATGGGGTTGTCTTATATAAATCGTGGCACTCCTGTATCCGGTATACATGTAGTACAGATGTAGTAGTATGTAGTGTGCGTATTCGGGGTATAGGGGTGTTACATAACATATACTGATTCAATAAGAAATTGCATACTGTGACTTTAGTTTAGATGAAGAGAAAACTCATTCAATGTTTAAAACAATCAAAATATATAGTATTTATTTAATTTAAAGCATACTGTCATTTGTTGGCTCCACCAAAATTGTTTAAACGTGAATTCTGGAAGAGCTTTTGCAAAGACAGTGTGTGTATTGCCTTTGTTTGTTGTTTGTATAGAAGCTCGAATGATTCTTGAGTCCAATCTTCCTCCTCTCTTTTTTCTGTGTATTTTTAATGTGATATTTATAGGCAATTAAAATACGAAATCTAGTATGTTAAGGAAATTAAAAACTGTTTTGGATATAAAATAAAAAAACAAGTAAAATAAGGTTTTGGCTAAAACTATGTGCGGGCCAGGGCAAGACTGGCGCTGGGTGAGCTGGGGGCGAGCTGCTACTGGGCGCGGGGAAAAACTGTGGGCTAGGGCGCAATTTTTCCGCAGGCACTCTTGAGGCGGATTGGCCCAAGCCAATTCATCGCGTTTGCCACAATCGTCGCCAATTTTGCTGTCATCGATTTTTTTATTTATATATATTTTTATTTATATATATATATTTAAAAATAAAAAATAAATGAAAAATAAAATAAATAAATATTATAAATAAATAATAAATAATAAGTAAAATAAATATTATATTATCAAAACAGATAATAAATATTAAAATAAAAGATATATACCACAAAAATTATTTTGTACTGTTTTAAAATTTTTAGACTGGACTGAATAAAAAAAGGGTCTACACATATTGCATTGGCATTGTATTTAAGTTTATTTGTTATCAAAGTTTGTACCGCTAGGCTTTTGGCTTAGCGCGATTGTAATTAATCGCGTAGGTGACAAGGGTAATCTAGTAGAGCCGGAGAATTTTTCTAGACTGGATTGGATCTAGATTTGAGATTTTACTTGTAGAGTTGGTTTTGGACATCAAGATAAAAGACACTTCCAGCATGTATATGTTTATATTACATTTCGATATTATGTATATTATACTATGTTTTGGTGTATATATTGTAAATTATAAAGGATGTTTTGGATAAATTGGGTAATGTGAGGTTTATATGTGTTTTGATATACATATATATGTAATATTCATAATTTTTGAAAATCCATAATTTTTAGAAATTTAATAAAATAAATTATAATATAATTGGATAAATTAAATAAATAATTTTAATTAAAAAATGAAGGCATTTTAAATGAAAAAGTGGAATGTATATGTGATATATATGCAAAATATAAACAACGTATACAAAGTCAACAAAAGCCAAATTTTAAAAAGTCAAAAGTCAAAGTCTAATGGCATTTTTATAAATAAACTTTAAAATTTTAAAATTGTTTCAATTATTCAAAAATAATTTATTTTTAATGGAAGATGTATTTATGGGGTTTAAATTAAATGAATAAGTAAATAATTAATTAATTAATTAATTATTAAAATAATATATATATATATGTGGATATAAAAGTGAGTGGAAGGAAAGAGAAATTATCATCTTTTTCATCTTCTTCTTCTTTCCCCTTTGAGGGTCGATTTTCTCCATTGAAGGAACAGAGGATTTGCTTCTTCCATACTCCATTAATTGAAGGATTTTAAGAGTTTCTAGTGGATTTTTTTGTGATTTCCACCAAATTTAGTAAGTTTTCAACTTCTTTTCTTGAAATTTCGTGGAAGAATGAATATGTGTAATTTGAATTTTTGAAGTACTATGATATAATTGTTTATTTTGGTATTAATGAAGTTGTTTTAATTAGTTAACAATAATTTTAAGGGTGGATTAAAGAAAAGGTTGAGTTTGAGTAAAGATTGGTGAAGAGAAAGAGTCTAGGGTTATGTAAATTTTGGACTTTTGAATTCATGGGTTTTAATTGTGCAATTTAATTCCAAATGGGTTGTTTTGATGCATGAACATGTATTTTAAAGTTAAATGATGGATTTGGTTGTGTTTGGATAAAGTTTGAAAATGGAAGTGGTGATTTAGGGTTTTGGAAAAGGGATTTTTCAAAGTTGTTGAATTGTTTGAATTTATTGGTTAAACGATGTTCTTTAGTGATAAAAGTGATGAATATAAGCTTGAAATGATAATTGGATAGAGTTGAAATGGAAAACCTTCAATGGTGAAGGTTATGCCATTTTAGAATTTTGGATATAAGTGTGTGTTTATGTAATGTAATTTCTTTAAACATGTTAAAATATGTTTTTAATAATATAAATAAACTTAAAACATCCAATTGAATGGCTTAATATGGTTTTCAAAGTTAAAGTGAGGTTAGCCTTAACTTTGGGATTTTAATTTGAATGATGTTTAATTATGATTTAAGATTGAAAATGCCTTTAAATGTGATACTAAATGATTATTTATTATCATATTTGGTATAGACATTGAGGAGAATTGATTTGCCCAATTCAAGTGTTGAAGGGAAAGTGAGAAGAGAAGGTTGGAGGTGGTGTTTGAGCTTGCTTTTGGTTGCTTTTAAAGGTAAGTACAAGCTTTTAATAAATTGGTTATATTTGCATGACATTTGGGCTTATTTGATGCATTGAAAATGCATGAACATTGTGCTATGTTATGTGATTTGTTATGAATGCATTAAATACATCGTGAAAAGCCATTGCTAATGGCTAAATTGATTAAAATGTAAAGTATGTGCATTTTGTGAAAATGACCCACAGTGTTTGGGTGGTGTGATTCATTATATATGCATTAAAGACATTGTGAAAAGCCATTGGTAATGACTAGATTGTATAAAATGTAAACTATGAGAGAATACCCAAAATATTTGGTTAATGTGCTTTAATGTAAAATGTGATACATTGTAATGATATATTGAGATATGATGAAATGTGATAAATTGAAATGAAATAATATTGATATGAATGAAAAAAATGAGAAAAGAGGCAATGCGCCTAGTTGATAATAAGAAATGAGCCAATGTGCCTAGCTGGATCATGGGAAAATGAGAAAGAAATTGATGATGGAAAATATGAAATTATTGTGTGACTAGTATGTTCAATTTCTAGAGTTTTGTGTTTGGTGGCATGCCTATGAGGTTATCCTCATTATTTTCCTTCGGCGCTAGCTTTTAAGCAATTATTATATTTGCCTTCGGGGCTAGACACTTGGCATCACTGTGATATGATCTGCCTTTGGGGCTAGCTTTTGAGAAATTATTATGATCCGCCTTCGGGGCAAGCTTTTGAGAAATTACTTGATTTTCCTTCAGGGCTAGACACATGGTATTAATTTGGACCAAAACAGTAACTCATGAATATGAATAGCATATTAGATCCTCTGGGCCCATGCTTGTGTTTGTTTTATGTGATTTGTAAAATGATTGAAGAATATGTTTAAAATGAAATGGTATGTCACATGGTGACATGGTATACATAATCATTGTGTATTGGCATTTGCATATAAATTTTATTGTCATTAAAGTTTGTACTACTAGGCTTTTGGCTTAGTGTGATTGTAATTCATTGTGCAGGTGACATGGGAGATTCAGTAGAGCCAAATAGTTCTTCTAGACCGGGTCAGGTCTAGATTTGAGGTCTTGATTGTAGAGTGGTTTTATGAGCATCAAGATCAGAGACACAGCTAGCATATATATGTTTTTATTACATTTTGATATTTCATATATTATATTATATTTTTGGTGTATATATTGTAAATTATAAAGGATGTTTTGGATAAATTTTATACTATGGATTTTATATGTGCTTTTGGATAAACATATATATATATATGTATAAATGTTTTGTGAAACTTGGAGAAATTGAGAAGTATTGGGGAAATATATGAATTGGTTTATTGGGAGTGCTTTTATGTGCTGGTTGTAATTTTGTTGAATTTGGGAATGTCCAAATTACAGACAAAACTCTGCAAATTTTTCCTAGAGATTTTATGAAAAATACTATTTTGGAACATATAGTTAATAATTAATATTTTATTTATTGTTTAAATATACATTTTAAAGTATTTAAGATTTTAAATTTGAAGGTTGAAAATTTATATTAAACCGAGTCGGACATTTTTATACTTTATACGTGTATTATACATATACTGGTATATGTATTATATGTATATAGAGTATAAGAGTATTATATTATATGTATAAATATTTTGAGAAACTTGGAGAAATTAAGGAGTATGGGTGAAATATAAGATTGGTTTTTTATTGGAAGTGTTTTTCTTATGCAGGTTGTGGTTTGTTGAAATTTGGAGATGTCCAAATTACAGACAAAACTCTGACAAATATTTTCTAGAGATTTTCATATAGAACTGTATTTTAGAATCTATAATTTATAAAGAATATTTATTTATTATTTAATTATACATTTAAAATTATGTTGGGGTTTTAAATTTGAAATGTGAAAATTTTTATTTTTACCCAGTCATGACATTTTTATACTATATATGCATATTTCACATATACTAGGTGTATGTATTATTTGATTTATCCAATTATACATATATGTATATATTATACATATATAGGGTATAAGGGTGTTACACATGTCACTTGCTCGATGAATTACAATCGCGCTAAGCTAAAAGCCTAACGGTATAAACTTTGATAACAATAAAACTTAAATACAATGTCGATGCATAATGCATTTATGCTATGTCACAAGGTGACATCCAAGCTCACTTTTAAACATATTCTTTCATCATTCAATAATTCACACAAAAAAAAAACACAAGCATAGGCCCAAAATATCTGATATGCCATTCAAATCTCAGAGTTATTGTTTTGGTCCAAATTGACACCATATGTCTAGCCCCGAAGGCAAATCATAGTCTTGCGAATGAGCAGTCAAACCTGTTAAAGACTTCCAATCCAAGGCATCAACAACAATATTTGTCTTTCCAAGATGATAATCAATCAAACAGTCATAGTCTTTAATCAACTCTAACCCTCACCTTTGTTGAAGATTCAACTCTCTCTAAGCACCCATATACTTCAAACTCTTGTGATCATTATAAATAAAACATTTCTCATCATACAAATAATTCCACCAAATCTTTAATGCAAAAACTATGGCTGCTAACTCCAAATCATTAGTTGGGTAATTCAGCTCATGACTTCAACTTTTGAGAGGCATAAGCAATGACTCTACCCTCCTACATCAAAACACAACCTAACCACTATGTGAAGCATCACTGTATATTACATAAGGTTTACCTTCCATAGGCAGGGTAAGGATAGGAGCCTCAGTCACCACTCACCTAATACCGATCTATCCACACAAATCTAACTCCTTTTTCCAAGTTATCTGGTGAGTGGTGTAGCTATCATAGAAAAACCCTTCACAAAATGATGATAATAGCCTGCCAAACCCAGAAAACTTCTAATCTTTGTCACAGTCTTCGGTGGACTTCAATTCAAGATAGCCTCAACTTTATTCAGATTAACTTTAATACCCTCTTCTGAAACCACATGTCACCTGATCGAGCCATAATTCACACTTAGACAGCTTGGAATACAGCTGCTTCTCTTTTAAAGTCTTCAATACAATTCATAGATGCCTATCATAATCCTCCTCGTTACGCGAATACACCAGAATGTCATCAATGAAGACCACTCCAAACTGATCTAAGCATGGTCTAAACACCTGTTCATCAAATCTAAAAATGTTGCTGGTGCATTCGTCAATCCAGAAGGCATCACCAGAAACTCATAATGTCCATACCTCATGCGAAAAGCTGTCTTGGATACATCCACATCTCTAACTCTAAACTGGTGGTACCCCGATCTCAGATCAATCTTAAAGAATATTGCTACTCCCTTCAATTGATCAAAGAGATCATCTATCTGAGGCAATGGATACTTGTTCTTAATGGCCACCTTATTCAACTATCTGTAATCAATACACAATCTCATGGTGCCATCATTCTTCTTCACAAACAAAATAGGTGCTTCTCACAGAGACACACTAGGGTGAATGAACCCTTTATCTAGCAACTCTTGCAACTGCACCTTCAACTCCTTCAATTCAATAGGTGCCATTCGATAAGGGGTAATGGAGATAGGAGTGGCACTAGGCATTAGATCAATACCAAACTCCACCATTCTCTTAGGAGGTACCCTTGGCAACTCATCTGGAAAAACATCTGGAAACTCAGCAACTGTAGGTATACTGTCAAGCTGGGACCCCACTACTTTGGTATCAACAACATGAGCAAGATATGTCTCACATCCCTTCTAAATTATCCTCCTAGCTAAAACAACTAAAATAAACATGGACGACAGGTGTCTCTACTCACTAGATACCACCACATCTCTACCATCACGTGTTCTTAGGGTAACATATTTGTGCTGATAGTCTACCATGACCCTAAGCATGGCTAACTAATCCATGCCCAGAATAAGATCATTCTCCCTGAAAGACATCTCAATCAGGTCACTGAGAAATTGCTGATCCTGAACAACAACTAGACTATCTCGATGCACCCTGCTAACCACAACATTGTGCCCTAAAAGATTTGTAAGCAAAACATCAAATCCTAGGGACTCAGAATGCAAATCACTCACAGGCAAGATCGATACATTGATGTATGAATGAGTCGACCCAAGGTCTATCAATGCAAGAATAGAAGTACCAAATAAAGTAAAAATACCAACTATGACAGCTGAAACATCCGGCTGCCTCTGCATCACATAGACCCACTATGATGGCCCTGCGTCATGTGGTCTGCTCCCAGCAGTAGAACCTCCTTTCTGGCCAGACCTTGATATACCTCATCTGCCAAAACCAATGCCACCATGACCCCCTCTAACACTGGGTCTAGAAGCTATTGTATCTGTCTATTTATTCTTTGGTGGCTCTGGACAATCTCTAAGAAAGTGGTCTGGCGACCCACATCTGTAATACACTACTGGTGCACCTATCCTCTAGCAAACACCTCCATATGCCCTACCAAAATGAACATAAACAGGTAGAGCAGGCCTTTGAGCCACTAGGGTCGGAGCACTAGCCACTGAGGTTATAGGTTTATACCTCTGTCTCTGCTATTGTATGGATCTGCCAGACTGCCCCTGGCTCCTACTGAACCTCTAAGGATAACCCCCTCGACCTCTCTTCACTGATGAAGACCCTGCCTCACCCTGAGGTCTCCTAGCTATGCTCTCCTTAACTCTGGCAGCTGCTGCAAGACCCTATGCTCTCTCAACACTCCTAGTAGCTGCAACCAACTGAGAAAAGTCTTGATATTGAGAGCCTACCACAAGACACATGATAGAGGGTCTCAGCCCCTTCTCAAACCTCTGGCACTGGTCAATCTCATCCGAAATAATCCCTCTACTATACAGACTCAACCGGATAAACTCAATCTAATACTTAGTCACTGTCCTGGTGTCCTGCCTCAAACTCAGGAACTCCATCTTTTTTGCATCTTTATACTCCCACGGAGTATACTTCTTCTCAAATTCCCGTAGAAAATTGTCATAAGTCAGCACTGATGGTTCAGTTGTACCATAGGGGACCGTCTTCCACCACTCATAGGCATCCCTCTGTAGAAGAGATCTAGCATAATCAAACTTCTCCTATTGATTAACCTACAGCTGGATGATCACTCTCTGGACCCTAACTAGCCACTACTCTGCTAGTAGTGCCAACAAAATCTTCAGCTCTAAACTTCCTCAACTTGTCATACTTTTGTGTCGGCAACTACGGCTTTGGCTATGACTATTGAATTGGAGCCTATCTCAATAACTTCACTATATGTCGTACCCATCCCAGTGGAATCTCCATAACTGCTAGTCTAACAGGCACAGAAGCAGACACCTCTCCAGCATACATAACACCAGCTCCAACTCTACCCTCATTAGGAGCTACACTCTCTACACTATCCTTTGCAGACTGATGCGTCTAAAATGCCATAACTACCTATATTTGCAAACACTGCAGAAAGTGTCACATCAAAGATCAGAAACTACCAGTGCCAATGCATGTATCACAAGTTAAAACCATATTTAAAATCCCTATTTGCTCTCTCTAACAACCCACCTACATCAAGAACCTCAAACCTAGGCTCTGATACCAAAATAAATGTAACACCCTTATACCCGATATATGTATAATACATACATTCAGTATATGTAAAATACACATATAAATGACACGACCCGTTAAAAATAAGGATTTTCAAATTTCAAATTTAAACCCCCAAAATACTTTTAAATGTATAATTAAATAATAAATAAATGTTCTTTATAAATTATAGATTCCAAAATAGAGTTTTATATGAAAATTTCAGGGAAAATTTTTTTAGAGTTTTGTCTATAATTTAGACATCCCTAAATTTCAACAAACCACAACCTGTATAAGAAAAGCACTTCTAATAAAAACCAATCATATATTTTACACATACTCCTCAATTTCTCCAAGTTTCTCAATTTATTTATACATATACATATATATTTATCAAAAACACATATATAAAACCCACATTATAAAATTTTTCAACACATTCTTTATAATTTACAATATATACATCAAAACATAATATAATATACATAATATCAAAATATAATGTAAAACATATATATGCCGATAGTGTCTCTGATCTTGATGCCCAAAATCAACTCTACTAGTAAAATCTCAAATCTAAACCTGACCTAGTCTAGAAAAACTCTCTTGCTCAACCATATCACCCCTGTCACCTGGCTATATATTATAATCCCACTAAGCTAGAAGCCTAGCGGTACAAATTTTGATAACAATAAAACTTAAATACAACATCGATACATAATGCATTTATGCTATGTCACAAGGTGGCATCCAAGCTCACTTTTAAACATATTCTTTCATCTTCAATAATTCACACAAGAAAAAACACAAGCATGGGCCCAAAAGATCTAATATGTCATTCAAATCCCAGAGTTACTATTTTGGTCCAAATTGGCACAATGTGTCTAGCCTTGAAGGCAAATCATAGTAATGCTTAAAAGCTAGCCCCGAAGGCAAATCATATCACAGTGATGCCAAGCGTCTAGCACCGAAGGCAAATCAAAGTAATTGCTCAAAAGCTAGCCCAAAAGGCAAATAATGAGGATAACCTTATAGGCATGCCACCAAACACAGAACTCTGAAAATTGAATAACATACTAGGCATACAATTATTTCATATTTTTCATTATTAATTTCTTTCTCATTTTTCCATAATCAACTAGTCACATTGTCTCTTTTCTCATTATCAATTAAGTACATTGACTCATTTTCTCATTTTTCTCAATGTCATTTCATTTCAATTTATCACATTTCATCATATCCCAATATATCAGCACAATGTATCACATTTCACACATACTCCTCAATTTCTCCAAGTTTCTCAAAATATTTATACATATACATATATATTTATCAAAAACACATATATAAAACCCACATTATAAAATTTTTCAACACATTCTTTATAATTTACAATATATACATCAAAACATAATATAATATACATAATATCAAAATATAATGTAAAACATATATATGCCGGCAGTGTCTCTGATCTTGATGCCCAAAATCGACTCTACTAGCAAAATCTGAAATCTAAACCTGACCTAGTCTAGAAAAACTCTCTTGCTTAACCAGATCACCCCTGTCACCTGGCTATATATTATAATCCCACTAAGCTAAAAGCCTAGCGGTACAAACTTTGATAACAATAAAACTTAAATACAACATCGATGCATAATGCATTTATGCTATGTAACAAGGTGGCATCCAAGCTCACTTTTAAACATATTCTTTCATCTTCAATAATTCACACAAGAAAAAGCACAAGCATGGGCCTAAAAGATCTAATATGTCATTCAAATCCCAGAGTTACTGCTTTGGTCCAAATTGGCACCATGTGTCTATCCTTGAAGGCAAATCATAGTAATGCTTAAAAGCTAGCCCTGAAGGCAAATCTTATCATAGTGATGCCAAGCATCTAGCCCCAAAGGCAAATCAAAGTAATTGCTCAAAAGCTAGCCCCAAAGGCAAATAATGAGGATAACCTCATAGGCATGCCGCCAAACACAGAACTCTGAAAATTGAATAACATACTAGGCATACAATTATTTCATATTTTTCATTATTAATTTCTTTCTCATTTTTCCATAATCAACTAGGCACATTGTCTCTTTTCTCATTATCAATTAAGTACATTGACTCATTTTCTCATTTTTCTCAATGTCAATTCATTTCAATTTATCACATTTCATCATATCCCAATATATCATCACAATGTATCACATTTCACATCAAAATCACATTACCCAAACACTTTGGGCTATTTTTCACATAATTTACGTAATTCACATTTTATGCAATTTAGCCATTAACGATGGCTTTTCACAATGCATTTAATGTATATATAACATTACACATGTCATAGCACATTGTTCATGAATAATCAATGCATCAAGTAGCTTAACACATTTTCCAACCAAAATGTATTAAGCCCAACTGTAATTCAATTATGCCACATTTGTCAAGAGTTTGTATATACCTTTATAAGCTCTCAAAATCAAACTCCAACCTCCTCTTTTAAGTTTCCCTTCAATACTAGTGCTGAGAAAATCACCTCTCCTGAATGCCTATACCAAATGTGATTAAATACAATCATTTAATATCACATTCTAAGGCATTTCAAGCACCTTAATTATACATCATTCTGGACAAAACCCCAAAATTAAGCCTTACCTCACTTTAACTTTGAAAAACCATATTAAATCATTTAAATTAGTGTTTTAAGTTTATTTATATCATTAAAAATACATTTTAACATGTTTAAACAAATTACATTAGTTAAACACATGCTTATGTTCAAAATCCTAAAATGGCATAACCTTAACCATTGAAGGTTTTCCATTCCAACTCATTCCAATCATCAATCCAAGCTTATTTTCATCCTTAATATCATTAAACAACATGCTTTAAAAATTAAAATCAAATAATTCACCATATTTGAAAATTTACTTTTCCAAAACCCTAAATCAACACTACTTCATCTAAACTCTATCCAGACACATCCAAATCCATCATTTGACTTTAAAATACTCGTTCATGCATCAAAATAACACATTTAGAACCAAATTGCACATTTAAATCACATAAATTCAAAAGTCCAATTCTCCCATAACCCTAAATTCTCTCTCTTTAACAAACCTCACTCAAACTTAACCATTTCTTCAATTTAATCTTAAAATCATTGTTAATTACTCAAAAAAATTTCATTCATTCCCAAATAGATAATTAAATCATACCACTTCAAAATCTCAAAATCAACATAATCTCAATTTCTTGAAATTCCAAAGAAAGAAGTTAAAGAACTTACTAATTAAAGAGGAAAATCCCAATATTCCACTTGAATCCTTGAAAATCTTTCAATTCATGGAGCTAAGAAGAAGCAAAAACCTTGAGCTTGGTCACTTATGGGGGTCGGCCTTGAAGGGAAGAAGAAGAAGATGAAGAAAAATTGGATTTTCTCTTTCCTTCCACTTTCTTTATAACCATATATATTGTAATATCCCTAATTATGCTCTAGTAGTCTTGGTGTTAGTGTTGTTGCACTTGAATTATGTATATATGATAAGTTGATAAGAAATTGGAAGAGAATGTTTTTGTATGTGTTTTGGAGAAGAAATTTAGGGTTTAGAGACAAATGTATATGTTGTGTATATGATGATATATATAACATATAAATGGGTCAAAGGAAGAGTCAATGCAAGAAGATATTTTTGTGGAATGTGCAATTACATATAAGGGCTTATATGAGACAAAAAGTTAGTTATATGATTGAGGGCATTTTGGTAATTGCTTGGATAAGATCACTTGGTGGAGATTAAAAGCAAATTTGACTTTGTGTCTTCATCATTTTCCTTCTTTCTTTCAAGAGGTGCCGGCTCTCCAAAAACCAAGAGAGAAAGAGAGGTGATCTTGAGGTTTGAAGCAATTTGAAGAAGGAAGCAAGGGTTTTGGTTAAAGATTTGTGGATTTCTTCATCTAAGGTAAGATCTTTTCTTTAAATTCTTCAATTCTTTTGAAGTGGTGTGAGAAAGGAATTAGGGTTTGTTGGTTTGATGATGAGATGAGTTGTGTTTAGTGAAATTCTTTTTCTGTTTTACAATTAGTAAAGGCTGTGACTTGTATGATTTTTAATTAATTATAGAAAAATGTTCTTGAAGTGAATTTTTGATATGTTGTGCCTCTATGAGTCTAGAATGACTGAAAAATATGTTGATTCGATTTTGGAATGGTTATGAGTTTAGAAAGATTATTTTTAGTAGAACTGTTCCAGCAGGTACCTTAACTGAGACAGCTATATTTCGGTATTTTTAATAAAATGTAGAAAAATCATATCCAATTGAATTTTGGATATGTTGTTGCTTAGTGAGTCTAGTATTTGAGAAAAATAATTTGGAACCACGTTGATTGAATTTGATTTATGGAATTCACAAAGTTCAGAACTGCTGCCAGGATGCAGGGCAATTGGGGCAGTCTGGTTAGGTGAACTATTTGACCAAGATTTTGTGTTCAGTTTGATCTGAAATTTTAAAGGAATGATTTTAAGATACAAAACTAAATTCTGTAAAAATTTTAGAATTTTTAATCAAGTATATTATTTTATACAATTTTTCAAAATAAGGATAAAATGGAGTCTAAAACCAGAATGTATTATTCATATGAATCATATCAATTGTTCTTTGCCCTAATTGCATTGTTGAGATTGAACAATGTTATGTTATGCATTGTGAATGGTTATGTGTTTCATGAATAATATACATTGAAATTGAAATGATAATTCAAATAAGACATGATATGAGACAATGCCATTGTGATTGGCTATGATGATGATATTGAAAGAAAGAAGGCATGTTTGCCTAAATGTGATGAGAATTTGAGAATGGAAATGGTAACTATATAATAAATGAATTGTGAATATAAGATATATGATTTGTAACAGTCTTGCCGGGTTGAGGATCTCCTCATATGTGTTGAGTGATGGTCCAAGAGACTGGGTCTGTTACACTATCCATGGATAGAGATACATGTATATACATTGCCTACGGGCGTGATTATTGTGACTATGAACCAAATCAGTAACTCTGAACTCTGAATATCATATTAAATACTTGTTGGGCCCATAGGTGTCAAGGTTATATGAATGTCCTAAATAATGTTATGAGTTAATGAAATGAGATGTTGGTTATTGAGTATGATTGAGTAATGTTGAATGTGGAAAGATGTTGAAATGTGGTATACTCATATGACTATGATTTGTGAAATGCATAATTATGTGTTAACTTTATATTTATGATGTTGATCTTATCAATAACATATGTGGCATTGCATTACATTTAAGCATACCATTAACATGTTTTATCTTACTAAGTCGTTGGCTTAGCGCGATAGTGTTTAATCGCGCAGGTAATAGAGTGGATAGAGTTGAACCCGAGAGTTCATCAAGACCAAGTGAGAGTAGACCTTGTTGAATCCATTTTTGGAGCTTAAAGATCAGAGCAGACTTGCCAATCATGTATATTTCTTTATATTTTGTAAAGAAATGTTTAGTATGTAAATATGTAAATATTTTATAACTTCCGCTGTGTAATATTTAAATATAGGGGTTGTCACAAAACCTTTATTTTATGTTGCACTAGAAGTGTAAATTCTTTTTGCAGGTTGTAGTTGAGGTTACAAGGGGGATTTATTGGGAGTGTACTGAGAATGATTTTTTTTGCATTGGTTTGTGTAAAATGTTTTTAAAAATAAGAAAAAAACTGGTTTTGTCAACACTTGGGACTCAATTTTTAGGCGAAACTATGGCAAAATTTTTGAAAAAAAATCGGAACTAAAATTTGACTAAGTAAAATTGGTAGCAACATTAGGTTAGTGTGGCACCTCTACTCAGCTTACACATGTAGGTCGGGAAGGGGTGTTACAATTGTTTTGGTATCAGAGCCTAGGTTTGAGATTCTCAACCTAGGTAAAATGTAATAAAAAGACTATTTTTACTTAAAACGTGGTTTTGAATAACATATACGTTTGAGATTGGCAGTCTCTGATCTTTAATAAGATATAATCTGCTGTGTTTGCAGTGTTAGGTTGTGATGGATTCTCACTCACGACAGTCGGTTGAGGGTAGTGCCGAGAGTATTGCCCCTGATGATGGAGCTAGGGTTGTTAGTGTTGAGGAGGCACCTGCTTCGGTGTCAGGGAGATCAGCTGGGGAGGAGGTTCCGCCAGCTTGGGTTAGGCATGTGATAGAGGCTTTGAGGCCAGCACTAGTGCAACCACAGCCACCACAACCACCCCCACAGCCTTTGGTAGCAGTGAGGCAATATGATAAACTAAGGAAGTTTGGAGCAGAGGATTTTATAGGTACTACTGATCCAGTTGTGGCTGAGCAATGGTTAGACAAAATTCAGAGAATATTTGTGCAGTTGCAAGCCACTCCAGAGGAAAAGTTTGATTATGCAAGATCATTGTTGCAGAAGGATGCTTATAGTTGGTGGAAGACAGTGCCCCATTCTATGGAAGATCCCCCAACATTGTCCTATGCAGATTTTCTGAGGGAGTTCGAATTGAAGTATACTCCGAGGGAGTATAAAGATGGGAAGAAGAGAGAGTTTTTAGATTTGAAGCAAAACAACCGGACCGTGACGGAGTATGAGGTTGAATTTATCCGGTTGAGTGAGTATGCCGGGGGCATTATATCGGATGAGATAGATCGATGCCGGAGATTTGAGGAGGGGTTGAGGCCCTCTCTTATGTGCCATGTGGCTGGTTCTCGGTATCAGGATTTTTCTCAGCTTGTGGCAGCAGCTCGGAGTGTGGAGAAAGCTCAGAATATTGCAGCTGCTTCTGAGGAAGAGGTTAGGATTAGAAGGCCCCAATTTGAAGCAGAGTCTTCTTCTGCTAAAAGAGGTAAGGGAAGCTTTGCTCCTCGGGTTAGTAGAAGTCAAAGATCAGCTGGTAGGTCAGTGCAGTTCCAGAGGCAGAGATTTAGACCTGCAGCTTCAGTAGCGAGTGCTCCTACTCCTGGAGTTCAGAGATCCACCTTACCTGTGTGTAACCAGTGTGGTGGAAGACATGGGGGCGTTTGTTGGAGGCATAGTAGATCAGGGGTATGCTTCAGGTGTGGATCACCTGACCACTTTGTGAGAGACTGTCCTGAGAGGCAGGAGCAGATGCCAGTTGATTCTGCTGCTTCTCGAGCTAGTGTGAGGGGAGGCAGAGGAGGCAGAGGTGCCAGCCGAGGAGGTAGACCAGGGTTCAGTTTTAGAGGAGGTGCTACATCCAGGGAGAGTAGACCAAAGGAGGTTGGATCTTCCCAGAGGATGTATGTTATGCAAAGGCAGCCGGATGCATCGGCAGTTATAGCTGGTACTTTTTCTTTATTTGATACTGCAGTACTTGCTTTGATTGATCCCGGATCCACCCATTCTTATATTAGTGCATCTGTTTTGCCTGTGTTTGATATGCATGCTGAGTCCCTAGGATTTGATGTTTTGGTGACAAATCCTCTAGGGCATAGTGTGATAGTTAGTAAAGTGCATAAAGATAGTGCAGTGAGGGTGCAAGGTGAGGAGTTCCTTGGAGATTTGATTGAGATGCCATTTAAGGAATATGATGTGATTCTAGGCATGGACTGGCTATCTCGACATGGAGCTGTGGTAGATTGTAAGAAGAAGATTGTTTCTTTGAGAACTGGTGATGGTAGAGAGGTGATAGTATCTAATGAGCAGGAACAGCTAGCCTCCTTATTTGTTTCAGCTGTTGCAGCTAGGAGGTTGATTAGAAAGGTATGTGAAGCCTATCTTGCTCATGTGGTAGATACTAGAGTAAAGGGTTCTCCCATTGATAGCATTGCCACAGTTGCTGAGTTCCCAGATGTTTTTCCCGAGGAGTTGCCAGGATTGCCTCCTGAGAGAGAAGTCGAGTTTGGTATCGAATTGTTGCCCGGTACCACTCCTATTTCGATTACTCCTTACAGAATGGCACCAGCAGAATTGAGGGAGTTAAAAGTGCAATTACAGGAGTTGTTGGACAAAGGATTCATTCGCCCCAGTGTTTCTCCTTGGGGAGCTCCTGTGCTATTTGTGAAGAAGAAAGATGGTACTATGAGATTATGTATCGATTATAGGCAATTGAACAAAGTGACCATTAAGAATAAATATCCTTTGCCTAGAATCGATGATCTATTTGATCAGTTGAAGGGTGCAGCTGTGTTTTCCAAAATTGATCTGAGATCAGGGTACCATCAGCTGAGAGTCAGAGCTGAAGATGTTCCGAAGACAGCTTTCCGGACCAGATATGGGCATTATGAATTTTTAGTTATGCCTTTTGGTCTGACAAATGCGCCTGCAGCTTTTATGGATTTGATGAATAGGGTATTTAGGCCCTATCTGGATCAGTTTGTAGTGGTCTTCATCGATGACATTCTGGTGTATTCGCGGAATGAGGAGGAACATGATATGCATCTGCGGATTGTGTTGCAGATTTTGAGAGAGAAGCAGTTGTTTGCTAAATTGTCGAAGTGTGAGTTCTGGTTGGATCAAGTAGCTTTTCTCGGACATATTGTTTCAGCAGAAGGCATTAGAGTTGATCCAAGTAAAGTTGAAGCTATTCTGAATTGGAGTCCACCTAAGTCTGTGACAGAGATTAGAAGTTTTCTAGGTTTGGCAGGCTATTACCGGCGGTTTGTGAAAGGATTTTCTTTGATAGCTACTCCACTCACCAGATTGCTTCGTAAGGGAGTGAGGTTTTTGTGGACAGATCAGTGTCAGGCGAGCTTTGAGCAGTTGAGAGATACGTTGACTCAAGCGCCTGTTCTTACTTTACCTGTAGAAGGCAAACCATATGTGATTTACAGTGATGCTTCACATAGTGGTTTGGGATGTGTGTTGATGCAGGAAGGTAAAGTTATAGCTTATGCATCTCGACAGTTGAAACCGCATGAGCTTAACTATCCGACCCATGATTTGGAATTGGCTGCCATTGTGTTTGCATTGAAAATTTGGCGCCACTATCTGTTTGGGGAGAAATGTTTCATCTACACTGATCACAAGAGTTTGAAGTATTTGGGTGTCCAGAAAGAACTCAATCTTCGTCAGAGGAGATGGTTAGAATTGATTAAGGACTACGACTGCTTGATTGACTATCATCCAGGTAAAGCAAATGTTGTTGCTGATGCTTTGAGTCGGAAGTCTTTAGCTGGTTTAACAGTTTACTCGCTCTCGTTGCTTGTTGAGTTGAGAGCATTGCATGCCAGTTTTGTACCTTGTGATGATGGTGCATTGTTGGCACAGTTGCTTTTGAAACCAGTTTTGTTAGATCAGATCAAAGAGGCTCAGTTGATTGATATGAAGATTCAGAAGATTATTTCAGATTGCAAGAATGGGAAGACTAGAGATTTTGTTGTGAAAAGTGATGGGAGCCTATGGTTTAAAAACCGATTGTGTGTACCCGATGATGCTGATTTGAAAAGGGTCATTTTGGAAGAAGCTCATCAGTCAATGTTTGCTATGCATCCGGGTAATACGAAGATGTATCATGATTTGAGACAGCATTATTGGTGGATGGGGTTGAAGAGAGACATTGCTGAGTTTGTATCGAAATGTCTCACCTGTCAGAAGGTTAAAGCAGAGCATCAAGTTCCAACCGGGTTGCTTCAACCATTGTCAGTGCCAGAATGGAAGTGGGAAAGAGTAACAATGGATTTTGTGTCTGGTTTGCCATTGACACAAAAGAAGCATGATGCCATATGGGTGATTGTGGATAGATTGACTAAGACAGCTCATTTTCTTCCGGTTCGAATGGATTACTCTTTGGAGAGATTGGCTGAGCTGTATATCCATGAGATTGTGAAACTGCATGGTGTTCCAACTTCTTTAGTGTCTGATCGAGATCCCAGGTTTACTTCCAGATTTTGGAAGAGTTTGCATAGTGCTTTAGGTTCTCGACTGCATTTCAGCACTGCTTTTCATCCACAGACGGATGGACAGTCAGAGAGGGTGATACAGATTATTGAGGACATGTTGAGAAGCTGTGTCATCGATTTCTCTGGAAGTTGGGATAGGTTTTTACCTCTTGTGGAGTTTGCTTACAACAACAGTCACCAATCCAGCATTGGTATGGCACCGTTTGAAGCATTGTATGGCAGACGGTGTAGGACACCTCTTTGTTGGAATGAGCTTGGAGATAATAAGTTGGTTGGTCCTGATTTGATTCAAGAAACTGAAGAAAAAGTAAAGTTGATTCGAGGCAGGTTAAAAGCAGCTTCAGACCGACAGAAGTCTTATGCAGATCTGAAAAGGAGAGATAAAGAGTTTGATGTTGGAGATAAGGTATTTCTGAAAGTGTCTCCTTGGAAGAAGATTTTGAGGTTCGGTCGGAAAGGAAAATTGAGTCCTCGTTTCATTGGGCCGTATGAAGTGTTAGAAAGAGTTGGGCCAGTGGCGTATCGACTTGCTTTGCCACCTGAGTTGGATCGTATTCATAATGTATTCCATGTTTCTATGTTGAGGAGATATAGGTCAGATCCATCTCATGTGTTGCCATTTGAATCTATTGAAGTGAGCCCAGACTTGACATTTGAAGAGGAACCAGTTGCTATCTTGGCACGTGATGTAAAAGAGTTAAGAAATAAGAATGTGCCTTTGGTAAAAGTTCTGTGGAAGAATCATGCAAGAGAGGAAGCAACTTGGGAAAGTGCTCAGTTATTTCAGAGTTAATTTCAGGTAATTTCGAGGACGAAATTTCTTTCTAGAGGGGGAGAATTGTAATATCCCTAATTATGCTCTAGTAGTCTTGGTGTTAGTGTTGTTGCACTTGAATTATATATATATGATAAGTTGATAAGAAATTGGAAGAGAATGTTTTTGTATGTGTTTTGGAGAAGAAATTTAGGGTTTAGAGACAAATGTATATGTTGTGTATATGATGATATATATAACATATAAATGGGTCAAAGGAAGAGTCAATGCAAGAAGATATTTTTGTGGAATGTGCAATTACATATAAGGGCTTATATGAGACAAAAAGTTAGTTATATGATTGAGGGCATTTTGGTAATTGCTTGGATAAGATCACTTGGTGGAGATTAAAAGCAAATTTGACTTTGTGTCTTCATCATTTTCCTTCTTTCTTTCAAGAGGTGCCGGCTCTCCAAAAACCAAGAGAGAAAGAGAGGTGATCTTGAGGTTTGAAGCAATTTGAAGAAGGAAGCAAGGGTTTTGGTTAAAGATTTGTGGATTTCTTCATCTAAGGTAAGATCTTTTCTTTAAATTCTTCAATTCTTTTGAAGTGGTGTGAGAAAGGAATTAGGGTTTGTTGGTTTGATGATGAGATGAGTTGTGTTTAGTGAAATTCTTTTTCTGTTTTACAATTAGTAAAGGCTGTGACTTGTATGATTTTTAATTAATTATAGAAAAATGTTCTTGAAGTGAATTTTTGATATGTTGTGCCTCTATGAGTCTAGAATGACTGAAAAATATGTTGATTCGATTTTGGATATGTTGTTGCTTAGTGAGTCTAGTATTTGAGAAAAATAATTTGGAACCACGTTGATTGAATTTGATTTATGGAATTCACAAAGTTCAGAACTGCTGCCAGGATGCAGGGCAATTGGGGCAGTCTGGTTAGGTGAACTATTTGACCAAGATTTTGTGTTCAGTTTGATCTGAAATTTTAAAGGAATGATTTTAAGATACAAAACTAAATTCTGTAAAAATTTTAAAATTTTTAATCAAGTAGATTATTTTATACAATTTTTCAAAATAAGGATAAAATGGAGTCTAAAACCAGAATGTATTATTCATATGAATCATATCAATTGTTCTTTGCCCTAATTGCATTGTTGAGATTGAACAATGTTATGTTATGAATTGTGAATGGTTATGTGTTTCATGAATAATATACATTGAAATTGAAATGATAATTCAAATAAGACATGATATGAGACAATGCCATTGTGATTGGCTATGATGATGATATTGAAAGAAAGAAGGCATGTTTGCCTAACTGTGATGAGAATTTGAGAATGGAAATGGTAACTATATAATAAATGAATTGTGAATATAAGATATATGATTTGTAACAGTCTTGCCGGGTTGAGGATCTCCTCATATGTGTTGAGTGATGGTCCAAGAGACTGGGTCTGTTACACTATCCATGGATAGAGATACATGTATATACATTGCCTACGGGCGTGATTATTGTGACTATGAACCAAATCAGTAACTCTGAACTCTGAATATCATATTAAATACTTGTTGGGCCCATAGGTGTCAAGGTTATATGAATGTCCTAAATAATGTTATGAGTTAATGAAATGAGATGTTGGTTATTGAGTATGATTGAGTAATGTTGAATGTGGAAAGATGTTGAAATGTGGTATACTCATATGACTATGATTTGTGAAATGCATAATTATGTGTTAACTTTATATTTATGATGTTGATCTTATCAATAACATATGTGGCATTGCATTACATTTAAGCATACCATTAACATGTTTTATCTTACTAAGTCGTTGGCTTAGCGCGATAGTGTTTAATCGCGCAGGTAATAGAGTGGATAGAGTTGAACCCGAGAGTTCATCAAGACCAAGTGAGAGTAGACCTTGTTGAATCCATTTTTGGAGCTTAAAGATCAGAGCAGACTTGCCAATCATGTATATTTCTTTATATTTTGTAAAGAAATGTTTAGTATGTAAATATGTAAATATTTTATAACTTCCGCTGTGTAATATTTAAATATAGGGGTTGTCACAAAACCTTTATTTTATGTTGCACTAGAAGTGTAAATTCTTTTTGCAGGTTGTAGTTGAGGTTACAAGGGGGATTTATTGGGAGTGTACTGAGAATGATTTTGTTTGCATTGGTTTGTGTAAAATGTTTTTAAAAATAAGAAAAAAACCGGTTTTGTCGACATTTGGGACTCAATTTTTAGGCGAAACTATGGCAAAATTTTTGAAAAAAAATCGGAACTAAAATTTGACTAAGTAAAATTGGTAGCAACATTAGGTTAGTGTGGCGCCTCTACTCAGCTTACACATGTAGGTCGGGAAGGGGTGTTACATATATATATATTAATTAATTAGTTAGTTAATTAATTATTTAATAAAATCCCCAAAATTACTTCTTTCATCAAAAATAATTTATTTTAAAATTATTTAAATAAATTTCAATTTCCAAAGTTTAATTACCAAAATGCCACTTTACTTTGACTTTTCTTTTAAAAGAGTTGATTTTTGTTGACTTTTATATGGTATGTATATTTCGGATATACATTTCACTTTCTCACTTAAAATTCTTACAATTTTCATTTAAATTATTTATTTAATTTATCTAATTAAATTTAAATTTATTTTATTTAATTTTCAAAAATTCTGGATGCTACATTATTTGTATATTGGACATTGGACTTTGTAAATGCACATTTCCATCCTTGGATGGGTGAGTGTTTTATTTGATTATTTTAATAAGATGACGAATATTTATTTCTTCTAAATTGTGTATAGTGTGTATAATTTTATAATGCTTAAGAATTTAAAAATATATAGACCTAAAAAGGAGGTTGGTTCCAATGGACGGGACACTGTGGGGTTGCTAGGTCATTCTCACATTCCCCACGCGTATCTAACTTTTCGAACCCAATAAGGGGTTGTGGATTCCTTAGGAATCGAGTCATCTACCCATTTCTTTTTTTCGGCCTGTCCAGGTGGTGACTCAATTTTTTTCAGGTTTAAGCCCGTGTTCTCTAAAGCCCTGAGCCTAATAGTACCGAAGTCGCAAGAACCATTCCTTATGGGAGTGAGGGCAAAAATCCCTGCTCATATGCCTTCATTTAACCCATGTCCCTTATAGACCTCATTTCAAGCCTATTAAAGACTTGTTGATCTCTCTTAGTAGGTGGACTATATTAGTGGAGATTATTTGATAAAGCATGCATATGAGATAAGACAATATTTAAACTTAATGAGACCTTTGGCCATGTAATGTGTATGTGCCTATATGAAGTGCAATAGCTCTTGCTCAAACGAAAATGATTCTCAAGTTTAGTACAATAACTGGGGTTATGATGTTATAGGTATTTTAATTTGGAAAAATCAAGTCATGAGGTATATTGACGCTGATTTGATAAAGCCAATATTTGATTTCAAAAAAAAATTCTTGACACATGAGCCTTTAAGCTTAGGGAGGTATGTTGCATTATCGAACCTTAAAGGACATATTGGGCAAGGTGGGCTAATGAAGGGACTATTTCCATAGTCATGAAGAAGTTACCAATCAATGTGTTGAATTATGGGTTGACATCGATGTCTGACTATCCTGCTTGGGCCCCTACTTCTCATTTTTTCTATATCTTAAAGATAAAGACATGTATGCAATATCTTCTTTTGTTCCAATGCAAGACATAAATGAACATCATGTAAGTAACAATAGGAGTTCTCTGACTTATCACCATGGTCTGAGTTAATAGAATTACTATAAGTATCACCCATGTATATCATGCATACACACATATATGAGCAGATCACGCTGCATTTGTGTTATCTTGTGTTGCCTATTCCTCTGTCAAATTAAACAGGTGATACCTTGTGAAGCAAACAATCAAAAGCAGATATGGAATCAGAGGGCATAAAAGGGCCATTACAAAAGAAAGAAGAGATGCATGCTTGTGCAATGAACTAGGCAAAATACAAACATCAATTAGAGCTTGCATGGGAACAAAATTATTTGTTTGAGCCTACCCATGGGACAAAACTTTTTCTTTTCAATTTTTTAAATTTTATACATGTATAAAATATTTTTACCCTTTCAATATTTTGCCACACAGGGGGCAAAGAGAGGATATAAGACTAGCTAAAAATTAGCAGAATTTTTGCAAAGCGAAAAACTAAAAGAATGGAATGAGAAGAAAGTTAGAACTCTTAAATGAATGTATATACAAAAGACAAAAGATCAGGACAAAGGTCCAAGAATAGAAGACCAACCCAGATAGAAGAGCTGAAGTCAATCCATTGAAGAATGAAAATGAGTGGCTAGAAGAAAGCCAAAATTCTCAAAAGGATGATCAAACTAGAAGAGCTGAAGTCCATTGCGGGTCTAAAACCCAAAACTAAGTCTTGAGTTTAGAACCCAAATTTAGTCTCGAGTTCGAAACCCAAATCCAAGTCTCGAGTCCAGAACCCAAATTTAGTCTCGAGTCCAGAACCCAAATCCAAGTCTTAGGTCAAGAACCCAAATCTTATATTGGTTCAAGAACCCAAATCTTATCTTAGGTTGAGAACCCAAATCCAATCTTGGGTCTAGAACCTAAATCCAAAACTTGGGTCTAGAACCTAAAATCAATCCAGGTCCAGAACCTAAATAAATAAATCTCGAGTCCAGAACCCAAAATTAATGCGGGCCAGAATCCCAATCCAATCTCAGGTTGAGAACCCAAATCCAATCTGGGCTCGAGAACCCAAATCCAGTCTCAAGTCAAGAACCCAAATCCAATCACGGGTCAAGAACCCAAATCTAACCTTGGGTCGAGAACTAAAATATAATCTTGGGTCCAGAACCCAAATCTAGTCTCATGTCTAGAACCTAAGTCTAGTCTAGGGTCCAAAACCCATCCTCAACCATGATTAGCTTAAAGTAATATTGTTTTTTCACTCCCTAAATGAATTTAAGATTGTTCAGGCATGGTGCAAATTTGTGGACCCTTAATTTTTGCCCTAAGCAAGTCCAATCACAATTAATAGAGTCCAAACCTCATCTGATCCAATTTTAAAAGCTTAAACTTATTCAGTCCTATCTTAGAAACTCAAATCAAGTTTGATCCAAAGTTAGAAGACAAAACTGAGCTGGACCGGCCCTAAAACACAAAGTCATGATGAATTGGGCTAGCCAATTTGCCATGAGGGCCTCCAGGGTAAATTGGCCTAGGCCAATTCACTATGAGGCCCATCTATGGAGAATTGGCCTTAACCAATTCACCATGAGTCCTTAATCGGGCTGGAATAAGAGCTTAATTGCATTTAGAGTTCTAATAAGGCACAAAAAAACAAGGTTAGTCTTTGAACCAAGCAATGATTATTAAAGGGGTCACCCTAATATTTATTTATAAATACAAAAGTCTAAAGCCAGAAAAAGGGGTGGTCATAGTTAGCAATTAAACAAAATTTAGGAGAAATGAATCTTGAAAACACAAACACAAAGACAAAAAGCAAAATAATCAAAAGAGGCAGAAGCTTAAACACAAGTGAACCTCAGATCATTCAAGCATCAACCAAGAATTCAATTTGATCCAGACTTCCTAACCATAGAATAGTCAAGCCTAGTTCAATAAATCTCACTCAGTGGAGCCAATAAACGAAGATTAACTTATCTCAATTGAATTTAATCAAATCATCTCCATTATCTGATACCGCTAGAATTTATTTATTTAATTTTAAAGGTTTCATCCAGTAGCCATAATCCTAGGATTAGTTGATGATTTAAATCATAATTTTGCATACCAAACCTTAAATTTAGGATTAAAACTCAGTTCACATGCTCGAAACCCTAATTTATATCCAAAAATATAATTTGATTAGGTTGATTTCCAAAATGCTAATTTTATAAACCCTAATCTATAAACTCCTAATTCCCAAACTAAAACCCCAAAACCCTAATTCCATGCCAAAACCTTAATTGCACAATAAAACTTATTTTGTAAATCATTTATCTTTCAGAGGCACTGTCCTCGATCCCCCTTAATGGGACCCTCATTGTCGTGCCCCATATTTCATTAATGGATTAATATTAAGATATATTTGTAAATTTCATTTTTTATGATTAAACTTAACTTCATTAGCCTACCCCTAATTTATAATTGTTTGTGTAATGATTGGTTATTTGTTTGAATACTTGCTTTACCATGGATGATTATCAAGTATTTATTGATTGTATTTTTAAGAGACAGGTAAAAGGTATGTTTTCTCTTTGTGGGTGCTTTATTTATTTAATTTATTTCTTTTATCTTATTTATATTTAGGGATTAATGTAAGGGACATGTTTCCACCAATTGGTGGGTGTCCTATTTTTATTTACTTGTACTTTGGACATTCGACATTATAAGGGCATGTTTTCATCCTTGGAAAGGTGCCCATTTTGTTAATTTGTTTGAACTTTTTTATTTTAATATAATGAATATTTCTTTATTTTCATTGCATGTAGTATGAATAATATTATAATAATTAAGAATTTAATAATATTTAGACCTAAAAAGAAGGCTGGTTCCAATGAACTGGGAGCTATGGGAGTGCTGGGTCATTCTCACCTTCACCATGTGCACCCAACTCTCCGAACCCAATAGGGGGTTAGGGATCCCTTAGAAATTGAGGCATCCACCCATTTCTTTCTTTCCTGACCCATCCGGGTAGCAACTCTATTTCTCTAGGTTTAGGCCCGTATTCCCTATGGCCTAGAGCCTAACAGTGTCGAAGTCGTAAGAACCATTCCACCAGGAGTGGGGGCAAAAATCCCCGCTCACAGATGGTGTGATAATTAGTTAAAGAATTTAATAATATATAAACTTGGAAAGGAGGCCGGTTCCAATGAATCAGACACTATGGGGGTGCTGTGCCATTCGTACCTTTCCCCAATGCGTACCCAACTTTCCAAATATGGGGGTTGGGGATTCTTAGGAATCGAGTCATCCATCTCTTTCTTGGTGACTCCTATTCTCCAGATTTAGGCCCATATTCTCTAAGGCCTTGAGCCTAACAGTTCCAAAGTCGTAAGAACCATTCCACCTAAAGTGGGGGCAAAAATCTTCGCTCACAACGACAAGAAGGCAACACACAAAGTTCCTTCAATCCTACAATTCACATTTAATAGTTATAACTTTTAAGCAATTGAATGAAAAATTAATAAAATAGCAACCTCATATAAATAAATAGGGCAAAAAACTAAAAATGATACTTAGTTACTTATAATTGGTTGTTTAGTTAATTCAAAAAACCAACAAAAAGGATAAAAACACAGTTTTTTCTTTCAAACTTTCCGTTTAGATTCTACCATTAACATCTATTGGAAGATAAAAATAACCTCATTTTAGTTAATTGGTTAAAAAAACAAAATATGATACTTCCATAGCCTCCATGTGCATCCAAATTCAAATAATAAAACCATCAAACACAAAAAGATTTATTAATTTCTTCGGACCTGCCATTTACATTTTAACCAGTCAAAAATTATACCATTAAGATAATGCAAAAACAAGCAACTAGACAAACAGTTCTATAATTCAAAAAATAAATATCTCTATCTATCATTTACAATATCTCTACTTGCATTTAATAACAAAACTAGCAACATGGCAAAAAACATAGTTCCTTCCTTCAAACTTGCAAAATTCACATTCTACCATTAAGAGCTAATAGAAGAAAATAAAGCAAAGTAAGCTCAAATTATTAACAGGGAAAAAAGCTAAAAATGATACATGTAAAATTTCTTAGCGCATCTAATAACATAACCAACAAAAAGGAAAAACACAAAGTTCCTTCAATTCTGCCATTCACATTTAATAGTTATAACTTATAAGCAATTGAAAGAAACATAAAACAACAACCTCAAATAAATAATAGGGTAAAAAAATAAAAATAATAATTAGTCACTTACAAATGGTTATTTAGTTAGTTAAAAAAACAACAAAACTGATAAAAACATAGTTTCTTTGTAACACCCCTTAATAATCATATTAAGAACTACCAAAATATGTCACACAATGTCTAAACACCTTTCATTCAATTTTAGTAAACACTAAAGCTAAAGTCAAAAAAAATTTCAATAGAGTATCTCCTAAATTTTGGCATTTCCAACACCTTATCCAATAAAAAAATACAACCTGCAGAAGAAAAACACTCCTAATATTTCATTCATTCAACCTCAACTCCAATCTCATTATCTCTCCAACAATCATCCATAATTAATTCAAGTGTCAACATATTTACAAATTAAACATTTTTCATAATTATCATAATATACTATAAAGTCATAACTCAAAACAAATTCATAAGGTTTAAGTCACAACTATAAAATATACAAAATCTTTAACTACCCATAGTTATACAACTGTCATTTAAAATTCAAATATTGTATGTGAACTGAACAAAATACATTATACAAAATTCTTCATATAACACCTTCTGTGATAAAATTAATCAGGAACTTTAAAATTTCACTCTACTGGATCTAATATGCCCATCTAATTTGCATGTTAGAAATAAGTCTAACACGCTAAGCAATGCTTTGTGGTGCTTACATATTCATAATTTGCCAAAAATTATAACATAAGTAAACAAATGAAATAATGTATGTAAATAAAATTTCAACTTTAATATAAAAAGAAGATATAAAATCAAATAGAAACAAGTTAACTTATTTTAATGTAAATGCATTTAAGATTCACATAGTTAATAAAAATTAATCATTTTGTATAATTTTCTTATCTTGATAAATTTCATTTGCTTTTCCCTCACACACTGAATTTTAAATCCTAAGTTGGGATAACGGGTTAGTAGTGGCAAGTGAATACCCAGTAATATCAATTAGTATGGCCAATGGCCTAGTAATGGTAGATTGCCCAGTAACAATGGTGACATAGAGTGTCTTGTAACATTAATGACACAAAGTGTCCAGTAACAGTAGTGACACAAAGTGCCCAGTAATAGTAAGAATGTCCACTCTTTGGCTAGCCATTCAATCTGAAAGCTAGTTTTAATATTAGTATGGTTTGGGCAATTCAATTCTAACTTATTTCCAATCAATTATATTTATAGTGTCACTTTGATAAAATAAAAAACATTTCTTGAAGAAGGATACACTTTCTTTCTTTATCATTCAAATGTCTTCACTTTAATCATTCATGTGAAGAAATATTTCTTAAAGTAAATTCATACACATTGCATTTAAAACATATTCACTAGACATACTATAAACAATCATTTTAATTTTAAAATCTTAACCTTACATAACCTTAAATTCAAAACTTTGGAAAAATTTAAAAATTTCTTTAACCTTAGGTTTTGTTTAAAACTACATAAATGTGCTTATTCTTTATCAATGATGGATTCAAAATAAAATTTTTCAATAATTAGTTTCATTTGTGGGAGATTCGATATGTATCTTATAAACATTGATACATGGAATACATTATGTGTCTTGGCTAATTCTGGAGATAATACTAGTCTATAGGCTACTGGACTATTTTGATTATTTGTGTAATTATTTTTAGTGTTATTTTATTGGCTTTTGATTGATGTTTCTTTAAATTTGTGCTAAAGTTTGTTTGAAGTGTTTGATATAGGTTGAAGTGCAAAATAATGGAGCTTTAACTCAAATTTGATGGATTAAAATGGTGAAAAAGCATGGGACACGACCAAGACACTTCATGGCTTTGCTGTGTCCATCATAAAAGGAAGGAAAGACAAAGCACAAGTATGACACGACCAGGATAAATTGGCTTGGTCGTGTCCCTAAGAGGAATTGGGAAGAGGCTGACACATTCAAGAGACACGGCCAAGCCACTTGTCGTGTCACATGAAACGGCTAGGGCCTTGGCCGTGTCCCACCTGAAGATCACCCTGAAGAAGTAGACAAAAGCAGAGAGATAGTAGAGAACACAGTCAAGAGGCACGGCCAACCCACTGGCCATGTCACATGACACGGCCAAGTCCTTGGCCGTGTCTCACTTAAAGAACAAAGCAAAGAGAAGAGCATAAAGAAAGACAAAAGAGAACAAATTCAAGAGACACAGCCAAGCCACTGGTCGTGTCACATGACACGACCAAGGCCTTAGCTGTGTCCCACCTGAAGAAGAAAGAAGTGTTAGAAGCAGCCATAGACATGACCACATGGCTTGGCCGAGTATTAAGAAGGATGAGTGACAAGGCCAAGTCACTCATGACTTGGCCGTGTCTCCTATGGTTCCATTGAATTATTTTGCACGAAGTGAGGGACAAATGGGGGATAAAAAGGCTCAACTTTTTGAAAAGAAATATTAAAAATGAGTAAAAGGGGGATAGATTTGTGGGAAGAAATATTAAACAAAGAAAAAGAGGGAGACAAAGTGTAGTGTGTGAGTTGGCAAGACATGCTTGGTGTCTTAAAAAATTAAAAAGAATTGGAAGTGGAGGATGGTGGAACATACATACACATTGGAGGCTCCATTGAAGGGGGCTTGGTCCTTGTTTTGTTCTTATTTTTGGACAAGACACCGTCATATTCATCCTCCATATCCATCTTCCACTCCTTCCATAGACAATACTTAATCAAGTTTAGGGATTAAATTGGGTGAAAAAGCTCTTTAGAAGATGAGGGTTTGAAGAATGCTTGATTGGAGTTGTAAGCTTGAGAGAGTTGCCATTCCATCTTTCATGAAGAGAGCCATTGATTGAAGAGGGCTTAGAAGTTCTTCATCATACATCAAGGTGGAAGCTAGGAGGAAGACAAGTAGTTCAACTCTTGGCATCTACAAGAGATTTTTCATATTCTCTCTTTTAATTCATTTCTAGATTGTTGTTGTTTATTAAGAACATTACTATTTCAATGGACAATTGTGATTTGATGTATATTGAGATGAATATTTTTTTTTAAATTGATAATGATGAGCTAATTTACTCAAGCCTAGGGTTTGTTGTAGATTTGATTAAATGACTTGATTTGATATTTTCATTAATATGCCTTGTTATTAGTTGATTGTGTTGGATTGAATGCTAGGTTGATAGATTAGCTACATATTGATCTCTAGATATTGAATGAAGGATTGAGAGGTGAAGTTTGATATTGGAATTATGCATTCAACTATCCTAAGAATGAATTAGAAAAATAAGTTCTAGAGTTTTTTAATTTGCAATTTCAAAACAATTGGTTGCTGTTAATTCATGAATGTGAAAACTAATGAATTGGTAATTACTAATTAAACTCAAGAAAAAAATTAAAATACAAGGTTATATTAATGGACAACTTGAGAAATAAGCTTTGATTAAATTGTTCTACAACCCTAGGCACCATTCCTAGAGTTGACTTAATCTTACATAACCATTACACGCGTTACTTTTAATTTTAATTGCTTTTCACCACTATTTCAAACATCACACTCTTATTTTTTGTTTAAATTTATTTGCTAATCAAATATTGCAAAATAATTCCTTCCTTATGAGTTGACCTTGGGGCTATCACCATTGCTATAATTACCTCGTATACTTGTGAGTGTCGCTTTGTAGTAGTGTTAATTAGAGCGCAACAAGTTTTTGGCGCCGTTGCTGGGGAAGACAATTGTTGTTAGTAGTTTGATTCTTTTATTTTAATTGTTTAATTGTTAAATTTTTTTTTTTGAATTAGTGTGAGCAGGGATTTTTACCCCCACTCCCTGTGGAATGGTTCTTGCGACTCGGCACTATTTAGGCTCAGGGCCATAGAGAACACGAGCCTAAGTCCGGAGAAAATGGGGTTGCCACCTGGATGGACTAAAAAAAGAAAGGGGTAGATGACTCGATTCCTAACAAATAGCCAACCCGCTAATAGGTTCGAAAAGTTGGGTACGTGTAGGAAAGGTGAGAAATAGCCCAGCACAACCACAATGCCTGGTTCATTAGATCCGGCCTCATTTGCAGGTCTTAATATTATAAAATTCTTAAATATAATGATATTCTCCATTCTACATGTGATCATAAGAATAAATAAATGCTTTATTAAAATCACAACAATGTCCAAACAAAACAAATAAATGGACACCCATCCAAGGATAGAAACATGTCCTTACATCATCCATGTCTAAAACTAAATAGGACACCCACCGAAAGGTGGAAACGTGTCCTTTACATTGGTCCAAAACACTTTAAAATAAAATAAATTACATGATGCTTATGACATGAGGTACCCAAAACATGAAAACATTCCTCTTATAATGTTTGAAATCAAAAGAAATCAATAAAAATAGCCAACCATTCATTATAAGTAAATCATTCATGAAAGACATCAAACATCAATTAAAACATATAATAAACATTCATCTAATTTAAATAAAATAGTAAGTATATAAATTTAGGGTTCATGCATCAATTTAGGTTTCTTTGGTTTCATGTTTAAAAATTAGGGTCTTGTAATTTAGTTTATTGGATTAATCAATTTGAGAAATATTTAATATAAAAGAAGTAATATAGCTACTGGATGTTTTAAAGATGTAAGGTTTTGGAAATTTTATGAAAATAATATTAAAGTTTAGGGTTTAAATAAATAAGATTGAAGATCATGAAAATTAGATTTTAAGTTAGGTATTTGGAAAGAATATGCTACTGTGAATCTTTAAGAAAAATAGATTTGTTTAGGGTTTGAAGAAAATAGTCTATTGTTTTGTGGTTTTAGAAAAGTGTAATTAGGGTTTTAGATTTCAAAAATATGTTTTATTAGTATTAAGGCATTTAGGGTTTTGAAAAATAATTTTTAGGATTTTAAATAGAGTTTGGATGGTAAGTAGAACAATTGATCATCTATTGTACATTTAAACAATTAATCCAATTGAGTGATGAGGCTACTGTAAACATAAACAAGTAGAAATTCAAACCTCTATTGTTGGTTCCACCACAATTTTGAATTATGGTTGAACAATAACAAAGACAGTGTGGGTTGCCTTTGATGGAATGTTTGTTGCTTGCTGACTGCCTCTTCCTCCTTCAAGTCCAAGGTTCTGAATTTATTCTCAAAAAGTCTAGCTCCTTCCAAAAGTCCGAACTCTTTTTAAAAGATCAAAGTCCCTTTCTGTGTGTTTTGATGTGGTATTTATAAGAAAATAAAAACCTAATACTAATTGGTTAAGGAAATAAAAACCATTTAGGAAATAAATTAAAAACTAAGTAGAATAGGATTTCAGAAAAAATAGCGCTGGCAAAAATTACTGTGGGGTGCTGCTGGCTGGGCATGGGCCACAGGCCAATTCATTGCAGGAAAAACCTGTGATGAATTGGCTTTTGGCCAATTTGCAACAGGTTTTTCCTGTGGCGAATTGGCCTGTAGCCATTTCTCCGCAGGTAAAACCTACGGTGAATTGGCCTGTGGCCATTTTGCCGCAGGTAAAACCTATGGCAAATTGGCCTGTTGCCAATTCATAGCAGGTTTTTCCTTCTGCGAATTGGCCCAAGCCAATTCGTCACCAGTGACGAAAAATTTCGTCTCCAATTTTGCCCATCGCCAATTTTTATTTTTATTTTTAATTTATTTTTTATCTTTTATCTTTTTTATTTTTTTATTTTAATTAAAAATAAATATTATAAGTAATAAATATTATTAAAAATACCACAAAAATTATTTTGGACTGTTTAAAAATATCGGACTGGACTGGGTCAAAACTTAAGGGTCTACATATAGTTCTCAAGGCATGAGGGAGTTTATTATATGAATGCTAATTCTGAAATGGCATGGCAGTTAGTAAAATTAACAAGCTAACTTAAGATGCTAAATTCAAGAGGAAGAGCACCTATGCCTAGTCAAGAAATATGTCCAACATATGGCATTTCAGGACATAATGCAAAGATGTATTCATTTGGTTTTGAACAATACTAGGAGAGGCAAGAGGAAGAATATGCATCTGAAAGTTTCCAGCAAAGGGGTAGAAATGACCTATATTCCAATCCTTATAATCCAAGTTGGAGAAACCACCAAATGTTTCTTGGGAAAACAGCTACAAATCCCACCTCAATAATTTTTTCAACCTCATCAAAGAAGTTCTTACTTTGAAGGACAAATTTCAAATCAAGATCAACTTAAGAAACCCATATTGGAAGATAACTTTAATGGCTTTATTCAAACTAGCACACAAAATCAAGATCAATTCAAGAAACTGACATTGGAGATAATTTGAATGCCTTCATTCAAATTAGCACGCAAAATCAGGAAGAGAGCAATAAGAGGTTTGATTCTTTGGAGGTATCATTGAAGAAGGTGGAAACATAAGTTGAGCAATTGGCAAATCAACTCCAAGCACACCAAAAAGTGGAATCTCCTAGACAATTAGAGCAAGCCAATGCAATCATAATTTTGAGAAGTGAAAATGTAATATATAATAAAGTTTGTGATTCCTTTGATGTAGGTATTAATCAAGAAGAAAATGGCAAGGAGATACAACCCAACATAGAGAAACCAAGTAAATCAAAGGAGGAGGAGGATTTGGAAGAATCAACCTCACCAAAATTACATGAGCCTCTAAATCCTTATATCCCACCAATTCCATTCCTAAGTAGATTGAAGGATGAGAAGCAAGGTAAGCAATATTCTGAAATCTATGACATGCCCTCCAAAGAAGATAGTGAAGATAAGCTTGAGATGACCATGAACTTAGAAGTAGAGCCTGAAATTTTCAATTCAGAAAGTGAGGAGTGCAAGTTAATCATAAATGTTGAGGTTGATGAGAGGAGATTTGATATTGTTAAAGTGGATGAAGAAGAGGTTCAACCAAACTTGGTTGAACTTAAAAAGATCCCAAAGCATTTGAAATATGTTTTTCTTAGGGAGAATAGTACACAACCAATGATCATCTCTTCTACTGTCAGTGGTGAGGAAGAGCAAGAAACTGATATAACCATGCTGTAGATGGAAAAATGTTTTTTCCAAGTTCCTATATCATTGGAGGATCACTCCAAGATGACCTTCACATGTCTCCTTTGGACATTTTCTTTTCATAGGATGCTATTTAAACTTTGCAATACACTGTGTACCTTTCAGAGTTACATGCTTGTGAGTGGGGATTTTTGCCCCCACTCCTGGTGGAATAGTTCTTGCGACTTCGGCACTATTTAGGATTGGGGCCTTAGAGAACACGGGCCTAAGCCCGGAGAAAATGGAGTCACCACCCGGACGGATCGGGAAAAAGAAAGGGGTGGATGACTCAATTTCTAAGGAATCCCTAACCCCCTAATGGGTTCGCAAAGTTGGGTATGTGTGGGGAAGGTGAGAAATGGCCAAGCACCCCCACAACACCCGGTTCATTGGAACCGGCCTCCTTTGCAGGTCTTAATATTATAAAATTCTCAAATATAACAATATTATCCATACTACATGCAATAATTAAAATAAAGCATCATTATATTAAATCCAAAGTAATGTCCAAACAAAGCAAATAAATGGACACCCATCCAAGGATGGAAACATGTCCTTACATCGTCTATGTCTAAAACTAAATAGGACACCCACCGAAAGGTGGAAACATGTCCTTTTCATTTGTCCAAAAAACTTTAAAAAAATTAAATTACATAATACTTAACTAATGAGGTACCCACAAGGTGGAAACATACCTCTTACAATTTTAATACTAATATGAACAAATAATAATCATAATAATAAAGAAAATATCGATCCATGGTAAATTTAATAAACCAAGCATTGAAATTAAATAAATCAACCATCAAAACATATAATAAACTGCATAATCAAATCTAAAATTAAATAAAGTAATAAATTTATCAATTTACAATTTGCATCTTAGAATCGGGTTTTTGGAACTTAGGGTTTTGAAATTAGGATTTTTTGAAACTAGGGTTTTAGAATTCAGGGTTTGAGGGTTTTTTTTAGGTTTACTGGATGAGGATTTGAAAAATGGGGTTTGGGCATTTTGGGAATAAATTAAGGTTTTCTCGGATTAGGGTTTTGGGTGTTTTGGCATAATAGTTGGATTAGGGTTTTGGTGGCTTTGGTAGAATAATTTGGATTAGGGTTTTGGTGGCTTTGGTAGAATAATTTGGATTAGGGTTACGAGGTGACAAGCTTTAAAATAAATTAAGGTTTTGATTTATCTTTTTAGAAGAAACATTGGTTCTGGAGATAAATTGAGATTTTGGAAAACAATTGGGTTTGTGAGACTTTAACGGAATAATTTAGGGTTTAAAAGTTTTGTAAATAAAATAACAGTTTTAAAGTTTTGAAAATAGAAGAACAATTTAGGGTTTTTGAAGTTTAAAAAATATAAGAATAGTTTAGGGTTTTCAAAGTTTAAGAAACAGAAGAATAATTTAGGGCTTTTGATAATTTAATTAATAAATTAGGCTACTGGATGAATGGAAAATTCGATTTATAAAAATACTATTAAGGTTTAATAATTTAGGTTACTGGAAGACTCAATATCAAAACAAATGATAAAAACATTTAAAAGAAAATATGGCAATAACATTGTAAATATAATCAAAGCAAAGATTTATAATCAAACCTCCGTTCATTTGTTCCTCCACAATTGGTTGTTGGATGAACAATGACAAAGGCAGTGTTACTGCCTTTGATGGATTGGTGATTGTTAATTTCTTTTGCCATCTTTTACCTTTCTGGTTTCTATCTTTCTTAATTTCAATGGCCGCTCTCTGCTTTGCTTTTTTTTCCTTTAGGGTTTTTTGTGTTCTGTCTTCCTTTTTTATATTCTTGTTTTAATGTTATATTTATAGGAAAATAAATAGTCCTAATCCTATTTTAAGAAGGAAATACCAATTGTTTAGGAAAAATTAGAAAACTGGGTAAAACAAAGTTTGGTCAAAAAATCGGCAGCACGCGGGCTGTCTAGCCCTCGAGCTGCGCTAGTAAAAATGGGCACGGTGGGCTAGCTAGCATGCCAATTCATCACAGAACTGGCTGCGGCCGCAGAAAATTTCTGCGGCAAAATGGGCTGTCGTCGCGCTACCGTTCGTCGCTCGCCGATCCGTCTGATTTTTTATTTTTTCATTTTTTTATATTTTTTATATTTTTTTATTATTAAAAATAATTATTAAATATTATAAGTAATTAAAATATTTTTAAAATAAATAAAATACCACAAAAATTATTTTAGACTATTGGATTTGAATGGGTTAAAAATTAAGGGTCTACAGTTTGCCCCTTGCTTGAGCGATTTGAGACTACGGCAAAAGAGAGTGAAAAGCAATGTGAATTTTGACTAGGTTTAGAGCCATATAGGACTCCTTACCCAAGGTTGGTTTGAGTTCTGGAGTCAAAAATTATTTTGGGTTCTGGACCCAAGGTGAATTTAGGATTTGGGTTCTAGAACTGAGACTGAGTTTGACTAACCTTTTATCAGTTGAGAATTCTGACTCCTCCGACTATTCTATTCTTTAACGCATTGTGGGTCTTCACCCTCAAAATGAATCTTCATCATTGGACCTTGGATCTACATCCCTAGCATCGGATCTTCACCCTTGTAAATAGATCTTCATCCTTGGAGATTGGGTCTTCACCCTTGTAAATAGATCTTCATCCTTGGAGATTGGGTCTTCACCCTTGTAAATGGATCTTCATCCTTGGAGATCAGGTCTTCACCCTTATAAATGGATCTTCATCCTTGGAGATTGGGTCTTCACCCTTGTAAATGGATCTTCATCCTTTGAGATCGGGTCTTCACCCTTGATAATGGATCTTCATCCTTTGGACATCGAGTCTTCACCCTTGAAAATGGATCTTCATCCTTTGGACTTTGGGTCTTCACCCTTTGAAATTGGATCTTGGGTCTTTGCCCTGGCTTTAGCTCTTTTAGTTGGACTAATCTTTTGTCTTTTGCATCTTCATTCTTTTGAGAATTCTAATTTTCTTCTTTTTTCATTCTTTTTTGTTCTTCCTTTGCACTTTTGCAATAAATCCAACCTTTTTTAGCTAGCCCCTTATATCTTCTCCTTGCCCCCAATGATTTTTCTCATACAGGCTGTGATTGATGTTTGTCTTGTCTAGCTCTTCACACAAGCATGTATTTCTTCTTTTGCAAAATGACTGGAGCTTCCTCACGCAATGAGCTTTTCATGCCCCCTTGATTCAATATCTTCTTTTGATTCTTTACTTCACAGGGTGTTTTGCTGTTCACTTTGACAAAGAATAGACAATTCTAGACCCTTAATTTTTGACCCAGTCCGGTATGTTATTTTTTATATAGTCTAAAATAATTTTTGTGGTATTTTAATTAAATAATATTAATTTTAGTATTTATTATTTATAATTTTTAATAAAAATAAAAATGGTGAAGTTAATAAAAAATAAAATAAAAATAATAAAAATAAAAAATAAAAAATAAAATAAAAAAATCAATGACGAAAAAATCGGCGACAAAAGGTCTAATTGGTGGCCTTGGCCAATTTCGCCGAAGGAAATGGCCAAGCCAATTTTGCTGCAGGAAATCCAGCGGCGAATTTGCTGGCCGTCCAGCCAATTTTGCCAACGCTCGTAATTTTTGCCCTCTAGCTCTTGCAGTCCTTGCCAACGCTCACAGTTTTGGCCAGCAAAATTTTCCAATGCAATTTTTTTACGAAACCAAATTCCATTTGGTTTCGGTTTCTTTTCTTAATTAATTTTAGTTTCCTTAAACAATTAAAACTAGGCTTATGATTTTTCCTATAAATAAGACTTTAAAACGAAGAAAACTGGGACTGGAACATGAGGAAAAAATTGGTGATCGAGAATTGGACTATTAAACTTGGATTAAAGAAAACCCTAGCAAGAGAAGACTAGCAACAAGCAAGCAATCAATATTTCATCAAAGGCAGCAACCTTGCCTTTATTTTTGTTCATCTAGAAGTTAATTTTGGTGGAACTAACTACGCAAGTTTGATCTTTAATCATAGATTATATATTTACATAGCTTTGTTTCTTTGATTAATAAGAACATGCACACATTACTTTGATCCTTAAATATATAATAATTTGATCTTCATTTCAATAACTTAATTTATTTCTTCTGTTTCCAAAAACCTTAAGAACCCTAAAAAGTACTCTTCTGTTTCAAAACCTTAAGAACCCTAATTTATTCTTCTGTTTCCAAAAACCTTAAGAGCCCTAAATTATTTCTTCTGTTTCCCAAAAACCTCAAAAACCCTAATTTATTTCTTCTGTCCCCAAAAACCCTAATTCGTTTCTTCTGTTTTCAAGAACCTTAAAAACATTAAATCATTTCTCCTATTTCCAAAAACTTTAAAAAACCCTAAACCATTTTCCTCTAACTTTTTTCCAAAATTTCCAAATGTTTTCTTAAATCACAAAACCCTAACCTACTTTACAATTTCTAAAAGTCATAATTATTTTATAAGACTCTAAGCTGTTTTCTTAAAACCTAAAATCAAATATGTTTTCCAAAATGTTAAAAACCCTAATTCTCTCAAAACTAATATGGTAAACCCTAGTTTTCCTAAATCCTAATCCTTAAAACCTTAAAATCTTATAAACCTAATCCTTAAAACTCAATACAGTAAACCTAAAATGACAATCCAGTAACCAAGAGCTATAAACCTAATGTCTTAAGATTCTAAACCCCTAATTTTGATAATGTTACCTCTAAACCCTAATTTGATTCATGAAACCCTAATCCATTCCAATTTTCCAAAACCTTTACAGTAGGTTAAACAAATAATAATAATAATACTAAAATCCCAAAACCCTAAATATTAATTAAGGAACTTTAAATAGAAATGATAAACACTAATTTGTATCTTTACTTGGTTTATTTAGTTTTAAATTTGATTATGTAGTTTATTATATGCTTTGATGGTTGATTTATTTAATTTCAATACTTGATTTATTTAATTTATCATGGATGGATGTTTTCTTTATTGTTATGATTATTATTTGTTTGTTTTAGTATTAAAAGTGTAAGAGGTATGTTTCCACTTTGTGGGTACCTCATTAGTTAAATATCATGTAATTTAAATTGCTTTTATGTTTTGGACCAATGTAAAGGACATGTTTCTACCTTTTGGTGGGTGTCCTATTTAGTTTAGACATGGATGATGTAAGGACATGTTTCCATCCTTGGATGGGTGTTCATTTATTTGTTTTGCTTGGACATTGCTTTGATTTTAATATAATGATGCTTTATTTCAATTGTTGCGTGTAATATGGATAATATTGTTATATTTAAGAATTTTATAATATTAAGACCTGCAAAGGAGGCCGGTTCTAATGAACCTGGCATTGTGGGGGTGCTGGGCCATTTCTCACCTTCCCCACAAGTACCCAACTTTCCGAACCCATTAGGGGGTTAGGGATTCCTTAGGAATCGTGTCTTCCACCCCTTTCTTTTTCCCTGCCCGTTCAGATGGTGACTCCATTTTTCTCCGGGCTTAGGTCCGTGTTCTCTAAGGCCACTAGCCTAAACAGTGCCGAAGTCGCAAGAACCATTTCACCGGGAGTGGGGGCAAAAATCCCCGCTCACAGTGGCGACTCCACTGGGGATAAGAGAAGTTGATTCTGTTGGTCTTTATATTATTTTATTCTTTCTTATAATGATATTATCCATTTCATCATATTAGATTGCATCGTGTGCGTGAGTTAGGACGCCCATGTTACTTGTGTTGTGTTATGTAAGGGATACCATACTTTCACTCAAGGTATGGAGATCGAGCATGGCATAACCACTCATAGCCTCGTACCATCTGGTATATACTTACTATGGGAACCTAGGCCTTTTAACCCAAAGACTTAAGCATTTGTAATTGGCCTAGTTACTTTCCTTAGGTTTTTACTCCAAATGCATCTTGTTTGACTATGGTTAATTTATCTTAGCTTAAATCATGGCTTACTTGGTTTGTTCTTTTTCTAATATGACCCAAGTACATTTGTAAGCTCAAAATCTAAAAGACCAAAGTTATTTTTAAAACTTTTCAAAATGATCTTTGGACATAAAACTTTTCTAAAAAGAACAAATCAAAAATTCTTTTGCTCATGACCCAAATACTAAGCCCAATTTTTGTCTAAAATATTTTTACAATGTGCTCAGAAACAAAATTATTTTCATCCAACCTTTTTTTCAAAAGAGCTTACAATTATTTAGGTCAATTAGGAAATACTAAACATCAATTATGAGCCTAGTTTATACTAAGAATAATTAATCATGGGTTTGTTTTTGGCATGAATCACTAGTTGTTTTTTTTCAAGTGAGAAATCTATTTGTAATAAACCTCTTAATTTAGTTTTAATCCAATATAGCATAAAAGTTTCTTTAGTTGGATAAATAAATTAAAGCCTAATTATTGGGAATTATTATGAACTGATTTCCATTTTGAAAATATAACTATTGGTTGAAACATCCGAGGGAAATATTTGAAAACAAGATTCCCCATGTTGGTATTTTGTTAACCATATACCTAGGAAAAGAGACTTGCCATTCGTGTGTGGATGTTATAAGGTTGGAAGGAACGTCCTATTTGTCCTTGTTTGTTAATTGTTTGTGCATACATGCATACATACATACATTTGCATCACATAACATATTATTAATCCTTTCAGGCTCATAGACCTGAAGTATGACAATTCAAGAGCATACAACAATACCATCTACAATTTCGTTAATTCAAGTGCTTCATTGGGAGGATGGATGCAAACCAGCTAAGGGATATAATCGATGAAGTTGTCAAAGCTAGGATGGTCGAGCTACAAGGTCAATTGGTTGAAATTATGAAGACCTAGTTGATTGAAATTCTGGAGATCATCAACAATGCTAATAAGGTATCTCCCATTAACATAAGAAAGAGGGGAAAGGCAGAATCAACAGAGAACATGTTGACTAATAGAGATCAAATGAAAAATGAAGGATTAATCCCTATTCTACAAGATCAGCCGAACCATATGCTGTCTAAATGGAGCAATAGGAGTGGCTACCACCTCAATGAGCAAAATCAAAAGAAAAGAAGAGGTGTTGAGAAAAATGCAGCAACTGAACCAGCAAAGAGGTGTAAATTTTCAGACTTGGGGGAATCTTTGCCAAAAATGTTGGAGAATCTAATGAAGAAGGGATTGTTACAACCTTAAATCCTCGTCATTTACCTAACCCTCTCCCACCTAATTTCGACACTAAAGCATTTTGTCAGTTTCATCAAATGCAAGGGCATGACATGGATAGATGTGTGAGGTTCAGGCATGACATTCAAAATTTAATTGATAGTGGAAAGCTGCCCAAGCCCAACAAGCCCAATACTAAGAGCAATCCTTTGCCTAAGTTTGGAAGAGTACCTCCACCGGCAACCTTTATGGTGGAAAAAGGATTGGAAGAAGATTTTGTTTTATCATCCTTTCAAGTTGGAAATATTGAAGATGTGAAAGGAAAAGAAGCTTAACTCAACAAACTTTCCTTAGCTTGAATGTTGCTTTTCAATTTTATATTTTAATATTTAATTGAAACAATCATGTTTTTTAAATTTAAATTTGTTTGAATAAATTACTTTCATCAAAATTTTTGTTGGTCTTTGTTCATTTTTATGCTCAACCAATGAGGAATCTAGCTTGATAATTCATGAATTAATATATTTATGCATCAAGACTTGAATGACTTTACTAGGTGAGGGAATTACTCTATAGCATTGAGTTGTGTATGCTTACTTAGAGAGGGCTCCTGCATAATTATCTTTGTCTAGGTCCTAGTCAGTCTTAGAACATGCTTTGACAAACTTTCAAGGAAAAATTGTAACTCTGCTTATTTAAGGGAGAGATGATATAGGCATTGTTTGATAAGCCAACAACTAGTATCCATCCAATTAATTATCAATCCCTAGTTGTCCCTTTGAGCCTTCATAAAATTTTAGCTTTCTTTTCATTGGCTTACAAATCCCAACAACCTACCTTGAGCTTTTGTGATACTTTTGACAAGTCTTATGATCACTAAGATGAAGAGGCAAGAAGATCAAAGAAAGAAATGAATAGTTAAGACCATGAAGATAGTTGGAATTCTCAAGACCATAAGGGTAGTTGAAGTTCTCAAGACCATAAGGATAGTTGAAGTTCACCTAATATCTCCAATCTATCAAGATAACATCAAAGTAACGAATGATTTATCCATGTTAAAGAAGATTTATGTCACTCCACTCATCCATTATTAGAAACCCAAGTTGGTACAAACAAGACAACTCTTTTATAGCTAGTACCAAAAAAAAGAAAAGAAAAGAAGAAGAAAGAAAAAAAAAGAAAAAGAAAGAAAAAAAGAGAAAAAAGAGAAAAAAAAAGGATAAAAAACAAACAAAAGAAAAGCAAAAAAAAAAAAGAGAAAAGATAAAAAAGAAAGATAAAACCTAAAAAGGCGGTTCAGAAAGCCAACTGAGTTCTCTTTTGCCTAAGACAACAAAAGGCTTCCTTTTGGTTTATAAGGGCAGTTTGACTTGAATTGGTCCAATCCAACTAAAGATTCGATCAAAATTAGGAAAAAGGAGAAAGACCATCCAGTTCTTGAAAGTTCTATACTTAACAGTCCTACAAGGAAGAAGGACAAAATGATAAAATGCTCAAAGAAAGGGAAGAGTAAGAAAAAGAAAAAAGAAAGAAAAGGGATAAGAAGAAAAGAAACGAATTTGGGTACCAAACTTTTTGCAAGGGCAAATATTGTCTTAATCAAGATCCAGATTAATGCCAAGAAGATAGAAGGAATTTTAAGTCTAGCAAGATTGCTCCCAGCTGCTTAAAGTTCAAACAAGAAATTTGTAGTGTGAGGGTTTGTCCATTGTGTCACAATAGCTCCAACTTACAAATGGCCTTCATTTAAACCCATGTCCCTTATAGACGCCATTTCAAGCCTATCAAAGACCTATTGATCTCTCTTGGTAGGTAGAGTCTATTAGTGGAAATAGTTTGAATAATCATGCATATGAGATAGACAATATTTAAACTCAATGAGACCTTTTGCCAAGTAATGTGTATGTGCCTATCTGAAATGCAATAATTCTTTCTTAAATAGGAAAAATTCCCGAGTTTAGTATGGTAACTAGGGTTGTCATGTTATAGATATGTTAATTTGAAAAATCAAGTCCTGAGGTAAATTGACATTGATTTGGCAAAGCCAACATTCAGAATTCAAAAATTTTAAAATGTTTTCGTCATACAAAGCCTTCAAGTTAAGGGGAATATGTTGAACCTCGAAGAACACATTGGGAAAGGAATTGACAATGATAAAAAGAAAAGATAGAAAAGAGAGTTGTAGTAAAAATAAAAATTATATATCATCATTATTATTTTTTATTATACATTGTTTCCTCAATTGACACAATATTCATACATCACTAAGAAGGAGGTGGCAGATCATCAAATAAAGCTCTGAAAAAATTGTCGCCTGTTAGAGGAGGCAAATCACTCATCCCGAGTCCACCTGAAGTGGGAGCACAAGAATCTCTATTACCTTGGAGTTTCGATCTGTAACGGTCCTCATCAGAAGTAAATGAAAGGATCTCATGGTCATCAATTTGGGGGCCTCTAGATGAAGAAACACCAGGATCCCTCATCCCTTGAAATCAGAAGTCTCAAAAATTTTGTTCTGATTGATGATACAAATTTTCAAAATAGGAAACCTGCTGACGACTAGCGGCCAACTCTTCTTGAAGTTTTTTATTTTGTTCTTGAAGCATCCGCTGTGAGCCAGAGAGGAAAAAGTAAGAGCATGCATAATCATGCATACATATAGCATAAGTTATCATTGAACAAGAAAAACTTACCAGGTAATTCATATCAATACCCTACGGATGAGATGGCATAGCCAGCGGACTAGAATGAGCAAATGAAGGAACAGTAAAAGAAGGTCCAGCCTCATGATCAAATGGGCCAGCAGCCAGCAACAATCATTAAAAAAAAGGTTAAAATAAGTTTAGAAGCGATTGCAATGGAAAAATGGAAAAGGTTTACCTGAGAAGTGCTAGCCCTGAGATGTGGAACAAACTCTCTTCCCTCTTCATGATGTTCCTCTTCATCTCTACCCTCATTTTCTTCAGAAATCTCCCATACACCAATAGGAGATACGTTAAAGTGCAAAAGCCCAATTTGAATAAACTGGGTATAGGATGCACCCAGTGGATAGAGAAATATTTCAACATCATAATCATGCCGGGCCAACCACCATGCATCCTCCGGCATTGATGTAATATTCAAGGTATATTTCAGGCAACGCATCGGGATCCTCCGCTGCTTGGGACCAAGAAACCACTCATATACTCTCTCTTAAAGAAACCAGTGACTAGACATAGGGCTGGCGATGACTTGGCAAGTATGTTGAAAAGGCAGTGCAACATTCATGGAGGAAGTCCAGTTTGTCCACTCTTCTGGGTTCCACCAGGCCAAATTCACCTACAAAATGACATAAGGTAAGTAAACTTTCATACATAAATTTCAAAGTATACTAATTCTATTTTACCTAGTCCCAGGATAGGCAACTCAAGACAAAATGTTGGGTATGCACATGGTGAGAGCTGGGAACTTCTACACGCTCAGACAACCAGAAATTTAATCTCGGATACCCGACTCTTTCTCGGGAAATACTAGGCACCCTCACATGGTTGTGTTCATATGCTCATGACTACAACAATAATAAAAATCAAATTCATGCAAGAATAAGAATGGAATTGACATTGGTGGAAGAAGAATACCTCAACAACTGCCATAAAGCCAACAAAAGACTTCTTATTTTGGAAAATTTTATCAAGACCATGATAAAGACAAGCAAGGCCAGCTTCACCCTAGCCGCAAAGTGGTACATCCTCATATAAGTAAGGGCCCTCAACACTGACAAATGGATGACAGATTCAGTGCTGCCTAAAATGGTTGACCCGAGCAAATATAACAAAAATCCTTGAGCATACTATTGGGCTGTGTCTCTGTGAACCCGTCCTTCGTAGTTCATCCAATAACTACAAATTGGCTCAATTTTTATCTTGAAAGGCCCTTTATATGATGGTTCCATACCAATTAATTGTTGAATTTCTTCAAATGTCAAAATATCGTTGGTAAGAGGAACCGGAAGACCATCTTACCGAATGCTGATTATAGTAGTAAAGTCAACCGGGCCTATTGTCATCTCTCCAATGGGCAAGTGAAAAGTATGAGTTGTGTCCAACCATCGTTTTTCAAGTGCCTGGACTACTCTCTGGTCTATCAGATACTCCTCGGATGGTAATTATAAGATGAAGCTCTCAAAGCCGCAATCTTGGATAATCTGCCTTATCCGAGAAGGCGCTACATCATACCATTGTCGGGCTTTGTAGATACTCCCTCCTCCCCGAATAACGCAATGATCACGCTAACACGGAGCCAGGTAAGTTAACACGAGGTAAGTATATCATTATTCTATACACTTAAATTCTTAAATTAATATATTCTTCCTAAATTTTCTAAAATATGAAAAAACAAACAAATAAAAAGAAAAAGAAAAAAATAAAAAGAAAAAATAAAAATAGAAGAAAAAACAAAGAAAACAAATACATATATTAAAAATATATTAAAAAAAACAACAGAAAAAATGAAGGAAATAAAGAAAAGAAAAAATAATTACCTTGCTCTTTTGATTTGAACTACGATGAAGCGGCATCCCGGCTAGTATACCTATATTTCCGTCTTCATGATGCCGAATAAACTCCAATAACTCAGCATTAGAATGAGTTTCTAATCTTGAAACATGCATTTTTTCAAAACTGTATGATAAATTTGAAAGAATTATAGCTTTGAACGAATGAAATTGATAAGTTTGCTATGAATAAAACGAAGAAATCATTCATTTATATAGAGGAACAGCAAAGGAAAAAACAAAATTCAAAAAGTAAATTTCACTATTGATGAATAGTAGATTACTATTTACAAATAGTAAGATACTATTTATAAATAGTAAGTTACTATTTACGAATACTAAATAGTGCATAAACAGTGACTACACAGTAAATAAATAGGAAACTCAATTATTCAATTTAATCATTCAAATATTTGCATGTATATAAATATTTTTGCACTTTTAAAAAAATATTTTTACACGCAGGGGGCAAGGAGAAGATATGTGCATAAAAAAAATTAGCTAAATTTTTCGCAAATTACTTTAGTATACTACTGACTATAATTATTTTTTACAAACAACTAAAATCTCTTTTAAGTCCAGAACCCAAATTATCCTTAGGTCCAGAATCTAAAATCTCTTTTAAGTCCAGAACTTAGCTCGGGTCCAGAACCCAAATTACCATTAGGTCCAGAACCCAAATTACCATTAGGTCCAGAACCTAAAATCTCTCTTAAGTCCAGAACTTAGCTCGGGTCCAGAACCCAAATTACCATTAGGTCCAGAACCTAAAATCTCTCTTAAGTCCAGAACTTAGCTCGGGTCCAGAACCCAAATTACCCTTAGGTCCAGAACCTAAAATCTCTCTTAAGTCCAGAACTTAGCTTGGGTCAAGAACCCAAATTACCATTTGGTCCAGAACCTAAAATCTCTTTTAGGTCCAGAACCTAAAATCTCTTTTAAGTCTAGAACTTAGCTCGGGTCCAAAACCTATATTACCATTAGGTCCAGAACCTAAAATCTCTTCTATGTCCAGAACTTAGCTCGGGTCCATAACCCAAATCACCCTTAGGTCCAGAACCTAAAATCTCTCTTAAGTCCAGAACTTAGCTCGGGTCCAGAACCCAAATTATCCTTAGGTCCAGAACCTAAAATCTCTCTTAAGTCCATAACTTAGCTCGGGTCCAGAACCCAAATTATCCTTAGGTCCAGAACCTAAAATCCCTTTTAAGTCCAGAACTTAGCTCGGGTCCAGAACTCAAATTACCCTTAGGTCCAGAACCTAAAATCCCTTGTAAGTCCAGAACTTAGCTCGGGTTCACAACCCAAATTATCCTTAGGTCCAGAACCTAAAATCTCTTCTAAGTCCATAACTTGGCTCGGGTCTAGAACCCAAATTATCCTTAGGTCCAGAACCTAAAATCTCTTTTAAGTCCAAAACTTATCTTGGGTCCAAAACCCAAAATTTTCTCTTAGGTCTAGAACCTAAAATTATCCTTAAGTCAAGAACACGAACCGGGTCCAGAACCCATAACCTCAACCATCTCAGAAAAATTAAGTCTTATTGCTTTTTACTCTCTTTTATTGAAGTCTCATATCGTTCAAGTAAGGGGCAAACTGTAGACCCTTAATATTTGACCCAATCCGATCCGTTATTTTTTATATAGTTCAAAATAGTTTTTATGGTATTTTAATTAAATAATATTTATTTTAGTATTTATTATTTATAATTTTTAATAAAAATAAAAATGGTGAAGTTAATAAAATATATAATAATAAAAATAAAAATAAAAATCGGTGACGAAAAAATCGATGATGAAAAAATTTTATCGCCAAAGGTCCAATTGGCCAAGGCCAATTTCGCCGCAGGAAATGGCCAAGCCAATTTCGCCGCAAGAAATTCCTATGGCGAATTGGCTGGCCACCCAGCCAATTTTGCCAGCGCTCACAATTTTCTCCCGCCAGCTCTCGCAGTCCTCGCCAACACTTGCAGTTTTTGCCAGAGAAATTTTCCAACATAATTTTTTTCAAAATCAAATTCCATTTGGTTTTAGTTTCATTTCTTAATTAATTTTAGTTTCCTTAAACAATTAGAACTAGGCTTAAATTGTTCCTATAAATAAGACTTTAAAACTCAGAAAACTGCGACTGGAATTGGAGGAAAAAATTGGTGATCGAGAATTGGACTATTAAACTTGGATTACAGAAAAACCTAGCCTGAGAAGATTAGTAACATGCAAGCAACCAACAATTCATCAAAGGCAGCAACCTTGCCTTTGTTTCTGCTCATCCAGAAGTTAATTTTGGTGGAACCAACTATGCAAGTTTGATCTTTAATCATAGATTATATATTTACATAGCTTTGTTTCTTTGATTAATAAGAAAATGCACACATTACTTTGATCCTTAAATATATAATAATTTGATCTTCGTTTCAATAACTTAATTTATTTCTTCTGTTTCCAAAAACCTAAAGAACCCTAAAAAGTACTCTTCTATTTCCAAAAACCTTAAGAACCGTAATTTATTTCTTCTGTTTCCAAAAACCTTAAGAATCCTAAATTATTTCTTCTATTTCCCAAAAACCCAAAAACCCTAATTTATTTCTTCTGTCCCCAAAAACCTAATTTGTTTCTTCTGTTTTCAAGAACCTTAAAAACATTAAATCATTTCTCCTATTTCCAAAAACTTTAAAAAACCCTAAATCGTTTTCCTCTAACTTTTTTTCAAAATTTCTAAATATTTTCTTAAATCTCCAAACCCTAACCTACTTTACATTTTCTAAAAATAATAATTATTTTATAAGACTCTAAGCTGTTTTCTTAAAACCTAAAATCAAATATGTTTTCCAAAATGTTAAAACCCTAATTCTCTCAAAACTAATACGGTAAACCCTAGTTTTTCTAAATTCTAATCATTAAAACCTTAAAATCTTATAAACCTAAACCTTGAAACTCAATACAGTAAACCTAAAATGACAATCCAGTAACCAAGAGCTATAAACCTAATGTCTTAAGATTCTAAAACCCTAATTTCATAATGTTACCCCTAAACCCTAATTTGATTCATGAAACCCTAATCCATTCTAATTTTCCAAAACCTTTACAATAGGTTAAACAAATAATAATAATAATACTAAAATTCCACAACCCTAAATATTAATTAAAGAACTTTAAATAGAAACGGTAAACCCTAATTTGTATCTTTACTTGCTTTATTTAGTTTTAAATTTGATTATGTAGTTTATTATATACTTTTACGATTGATTTATTTAATTTCAATACTTGATTTATTTAATTTATCATGGATGAATGTTTTCTTTATTGTTATGATTATTATTTGTTTGTTTTAGTATTAAAAGAGTGAGAGGTATGTTTCCACTTTGTGGGTACCTAATTAGTTAAATATCATGTAATTTAAATTGCTTTTATATTTTGGACCAATGTAAAGGACATGTTTCTTCCTTTTAGTGGGTGTCCTATTTAGTTTAGACATGGATGATGTAAGGACATGTTTCCATCCTCGAATGGGTATCGATTTATTTTCTTTGCTTGGACATTGATTTGATTTTAATATAATGATGCTTTATTTCAATTGTTGCATGTAATATGGATAATATTGATATATTTAAGAATTTTATAATATTAAAATATGCAAAGGCGGCCGGTTCCAATGAACCGGGCAATGTGGGGGTGCTGGGCCATTTCTCCCATTCCCCACACGTACCCAACTTTTCTAACCCATTAAGGGGTTGGGGATTCCTTAGGAATTGAGTCATCCACCCCTTTCTTTTTCCCGGCCCGTCCGGGTGGCTACTCCATTTTTCTCCGAGCTTAGGTCTGTATTCTCTAAGGCCCTGAGCCTAAACAGTGTCGAAGTCGCAAGAACCATTCCACAAGGAGTGGGGGCGAATATCCCCGCTCACAACAATACAAGACAAGAAAGTGCAATGTGATATGCTCATGTATGCATGATATGCATGAATAATACTTACAATGGTTCCATCGACCCACAGACCGAGGTGATCAGCTGAAATGTTCTCATAGATTTCTTCTAGATGCCCATTCAGGTCTTGCATTGGAATGGCAGAAGGTTTCACTTTTATGGTTTTTATCTTCGACATATTGAAAGCATGAATAATGGAGGCCCCAAGCAACAGAGATACATCCATTTCATATTAGGATTCAGCATGCCAATTGGTAGCATCATAACCTTACCAATAATCATTTTCTTTGCCCAATGTGTCCTTCGAGGTTCAATAGTTCAACATACTCCCCTTAACTTGAAGGTTTTGTATATATTTTTGAATTTTCAATTTTCAATTTTGATTTTGAAATCAAATGTTGGCTTTGCCAAATCAATATCAATTTACCTCCGGACTTGATCTTTCAAATTAACATATCTATAACATGACAACCCTAGTTACCGTACTAAACTCGGGAATCATTTTTATTTAGGCAAGAACTTATTGCACTTCAGATAGGCACATACACATTACTTGGCCAAAGGTCTCATTGAGTTTAAATATTGTCTATCTCATATGCATGCTTATTCAAACTATCTCCACTAATAGACTCTACCTACCAAGAGAGATCAATAGGTCTTTGATAGGCTTGAAATGGGGTCTATAAGGGATATGGATTAAATGAAGGCCATTTGTAAGTTGAAGCCATTATGACACTATGGGCAAACCCTCACACTACAAATTTCTTGTTTGAACTTTAGGCAGCTAGGAGCAACCTTGCTAGACTCCAAATTCCTTCTATCTTCTTGGCATTAATCTAGATCTTGATTAGGACAATCTTTGCCCTTGCAAAAAGTTTGGTACCCAAATTCGTTTCTTTCCTTCTTCTCCCTTTTCTTTCTTTTTATTTTTCTTACTCTTCCTTTTCTTTGAGCATTTTATCATTTTGTTCTTCTTCCTTGTAGGACTTTCAAGTACAGAACTTTCAAGAACTGGATGGTCTTCTTTGTTTTCTTTGATTTTGATTGAATCTTTGGTTGGATTGGACAAATTCAAGTCAAACTGTCCTTATAAACCAAATGGAAGCCTTTTGATGCTTTAGGTAAAAGAGAACTCAATTGGCTTTCCAAACCGTTTTAGGTTTATTTTCTTTTCTTCTTTCTTCATTTTTTTTGTTTATCTTTCTTCTTTTTTCTTCTTTTTTCTTTTCTTTCTTTTCTTTCTTTTTTTTTTCTTCTTTTGTTCTTCTTTCTTTTGTTCTTCTTTTTCTTCTTTTTTTTCTTATCTTTTCTTTTTCTTCTTTTTTTTTTGGTTCTAGCTCTAAAAGAGTTGTCTTGTTTGTACCAACTTTGGTTTCTAATAATGGAGGAGTGGAGTGACATAAACCTTCATTAATAGGGATAAATCATTTGTTACTCTGATATTGTCTTGATATAATGGAAATATTAGGAGAACTTCAACTACCCTTATGGTCTTGATAACATCAACTATCCTTATGATCTTAACTATTCATTCCTTTCTTTGGTCTTCTTGCCTCTTCACCTTAGAGATCATAAGACTTATCAAAAGTATCACAACAGCTTAGGGTAGGTTGTTGGGGTTTGTAAGTCAATGAAAAGAAAGCTAAAATTTCATGAAGGCTCAAAAGGAAAACTAGGGATTAATATTTAATAGGGTGGATACTCGTTGTTTACTCATCAAACAATGCCTAGATCATCTCTTCCTTAAGCAACCAGAGTTCAATTTCGCCTCGAAAGTTTGTCAAAGCATGTTCTAGGACTGACTAGGACCTAGACAAAGGTAATTATGCAAGAGCCCTCTCTAAGTAAGCATACACAACTCAATGCTATAGAGCAATTCCCTCACCTAGTAAAGTCATTCAAGTCATGATGCATAAATATATTAATTCATGAATTATCAAGCTAAATTCTTCATCGGTTGAGCACCAAAATGAATAAAGACAAACAAAAATTTTAATGAAAGTAATTTATTCAAATAAATTTAAATTTGAAAAACACGATTATTCCAATTAAATATTAAAGAAAGAAAAATTGAAGAGCAATGTTCAAGCTAAGGAAAGTTTGATTGGTCAAGCTTCTTTTCCTTTCACATCTTCAATATTTCCATCTTGAAAGGATGATAAAACAAAATCTTCTTCTAATCCTTTTCTTACCATGAAGGTTACTGGTGGTGGCATTCTTCCAAATTTAGGCAAAGGGTTGTTCTTGGTATTGGGCTTGTCCGGCTCAGGTAGCTTACCACTATGGATTAAATCTTAGATCTCATGCTTCAATCATGTACATCTATCATTCTCATGTCCTTGAGTTTGATGAAATTCACAAAAGGCTTTAGTATCAAATTTTAGGGGTAAAGGATTTGGCAAAGGTCGAGGGGCCAATGGCTATAATAGTCCCTTCTTTTGTAGCTTGTTAAAGACCCAAGACAAAGGCTTCCCCGGATTTGAAAACTGCCTTCTATTTGCTTGACCAGTTGTATTAACATCAATTTCTTTTTGTATGCTTTGATTTCTAGACTGGTAGTTCCCTTTCTCATTCCTTCTTATTGGAAAAGCAATTCTTCTCCCTTTCCCATTCTTCAATTTGCAGATCAGCTTGGAGAAGATCTTTGAAATCATGAATGAGTGTATGAGACATCCTTTCACAAAGACTAGGCAACACCCCTCTCACAATCATCCTTATTTGATCAGATTCATCGGGCCTCTTCTTGAGTAAAGCAGCCTTATTCCTCCATCTCTTCACATAGTCCACAAAATTCTCATTTGGCCTTTGTCTAAAGAACTCAACTTCAATTAAGGTAACTTCCAGCTCGACATTATACCCATATTGCTGAATGAAAGCCTTATATAACATGTCTCAATCTTTTTGAGTACTTTCCTCTAAGGTGTTGAACCAATTTTGGACAACAGGGTCCAATGAGAGCATAAAGTACCTTAGAGTTTGAGCCTTAGTAGCTCGGGCAGACTGCATAGCAGTGATATACTGCTTCACATGGAGGTGAGGATTTCCAGTTCCATCAAACTTTGCAAAAGATGGCATCTTGAACTTGTATGGAACTTCTTCGTCTAGCTCAAATAATTTGTCAACTTCGGAAATTTCTTCAGTTTTCAGCTTCTTCTCAAATTTCTTTTCCAAATCCGCAATCATCTTTTCAACATTAGAAGTTTTAGTTTTCTCCATAGTTGATCTTTCAATAATCTTTGGTTCTTTCTTCTTGTCTTGAGGATCTTGGAAGTATTGAACCCAATCGTCATCATCATTAATGATCACCTTATCATCATCAAAAACCACTTCACCAATTTTAGCTTTCCCTTTGTCCTTTGGCTTCTTGGTGCTAGCAGATGCTTCGGCATTATTTCTTAAAATTGTAGCCAATTGGTTCTTCATGGTCTCTGCCAGGGCCTCTTTTATTTCTTCCATCTTGGCATTGAGGGCATCGTCCACCATTCTTTGAATTTGTTCGGGCTCCATTGCTTTTGGTAAGCAAGTGATTGAGTTGCTACTAGATTCTTCATCTCCGGTGGAGGTCGGATTGTCATAAACTTTTGAACCGTCGTAATTCAGGGCTATGAGCCAGAGAGGATTAATGATATGAGATGCAAATGTGTGCATGCACAAACAATAGACAAAGATAAGTAGGACGTTCCTTCCAACCTTATAACATCCATACACGAATGGTGAGTCTCTTTTCCTAGGTATATGGTTAACAAAATACCAGCATGGGTACCTTTTATTTGAATATTTCCCTCAAACATTTCAACCAATAGTTATATTTTCAAAAATGGAAATCAGTTCATGATAATTCCTATTAATTAGGTTTTAATCCATTCAACCAACTAAAGTAGCTTTTATGCTATATTGGATTAAAACTAAATTAAGAGGTTTATTATAAATAGATTTCTCACTTAAAAAAGTAACTAGTGGTTCATGCCAAAAACAAGCCCATGATTAAATTATTCTTAGTATAAACTAGGCTCACAATTGATTTTTAGTATTTCATAATTGACCTAAATAATTTGCACGCTCTTTTGGATGAAAATAATTTTGTTTCTAAGCCCATTGTAAAAAAGATTTTATAAAAAACATATTTTGGACTTTGTCATGAGAAAAGAATTTTTTATTTGTTTTTAGAAAATTTTTATGTCCAAAGACCATCTTGAAAAGTTTTGAAAATAGCTTTGGTCTTTTGGATTTTAAAGAAAAATTTATTTTGAGCTCATAATGTATTTAGGTCATATTAGAAAAAGAACAAAGCAAATAAGCCATGATTTAAGACAAGATAAATTAACTATAGTCATACAACAATCATTTGGGATAAAACATAAGGAAAGTAACTAGGCCAATTACATGAGTTTTAGTCTTTTGGTTAAAAGGCTTAGGTTCCCATAGCAAGTATATACCAAATGGTACAAGGCTATGAGTGGTAACACAGGCGTCCTAACTCACGCACACTATGTAATCTAATAAGATGCAATGGATAATATAATGATAAGAAAGAATAGAATAATAAAAAGACCAATGGAATCAACTTCTCTTATTCCCTGTGAAGTCGCCACTGTGAGCGGGGATTTTCGCCCCCACTCTCGGTGGAATGGTTCTTGCGACTTCAGCACTATTTAGGCTTGGGGCCTTAGAGAACACGGGCCAAAGTTCAGAGAAAATGGAGTCACCACCCGGACGGGCCGAGAAAAAGAAAGGGGTGAATGACTCGATTCCTAAGGAATTCTCAACCCCTTAATGGGTTTGAAAAGTTGGGTACGTGTGGGGAAGGTGAGAAATGGCCCAGCAGCCCTACAATGCTCGGTTCATTGGAACCAGCCTCCTTTGCAAGTTATAATATTATAAAATTCTTAAATATAACAATATTATCCATACTACATGTAACAATTAAAATAAAGCATCATCATATTAAAATCAAAGCAATGTCCAAACAAAGCAAATAAATGGACACCCATCCGAGGATGGAAACATGTCCTTACATAGTTCATGTCTAAAACTAAATAGGACACCCACCGTAAGGTGGAAACATGTCCTTTACATTGGTCCAAAAAACTTTAAAATAATTTAAATTATATAATACATAACTAATGAGGTACCCACAAGGTGGAAACATACCTCTTACAATTTTAATACTAATACGAATAAATAATAATCATAATAATAAAGAAAATGTCCATCCATGGTAAATTTAATAAACCAAGCATTGAAATTAAATAAATCAACCATCAAAACATATAATAAACTGCATAATCAAATCTAAAATTAAATAAAGTAATAAATATATAAATTTAGAATTTGCATCTTAGAATAGGGTTTTTGGAACTTAGGGTTTTGAAATTAGGGTTTTTTGAAACTAGGTTTTTGGAATTCAGGGTTTGGAAACTAGAATTAGGGTTTGAGGGTTTTTTTTTTAGGTTTACTGGATGAGGATTTGAAAATTGGGGTTTTGGCATTTTGGGAATAAATTAAGGTTTTTATCGGATTAGTGTTTTGAGTGTTTTGGAAGAATAGTTTGGATTAGGGTTTTGGTGGCCTTGGTAGAATAATTTGGATTAGGATTTTGGTTGCTTTGGTAGAATAATTTAGATTAGGGTTATGAGGTGACAAGCTTTAAAATAAATTAAGGTTTTGATTTATCTTTTTAGAAGAAACATTAGTTCTGGAGATAAATTGAGATTTTGGAAAACAATTTGGTTTGTGAGACTTTAACGGAATAATTTAGGGCTTAAAAGTTTTGTAAATAAAATAACAGTTTTAAGGTTTTGAAAACAAAAGAACAATTTAGGGCTTTTGAAGTTTAAGAAACAGAAGAATAGTTTAGGGTTTTCGAAGTTTAAGAAATAGAAGAATAGTTTAGGGTTTTTGATAATTTAATCAATGAATTAGGCTACTGGATGAATTGAAAATCTGATTTATAAACATACTATTAAGGTTTAATAATTTAGGTTACTAGAAGACTCAATATAAAAAAAAATGATAAAATCATTTAAAAGAAAATATGGCAATAGCATTGTAAATATAATCAAAGCAAAGATTTATAATCAAACCTCCATTCATTGGTTCCTCCAAAATTGGCTTCTGGATGAGCAATGACAAAGGAAGTGTTACTGCCTTTGATGGATTGGTGATTGTTAATTTCTTTTGTTGTCTTTTGCCTTTCTAGTTTCAATCTTTCTTAATTTCAATGGCCGCTCTCTGCTTTGCTTTTTTTTTTCTTTAGGGTTTTTCTTGTTCTGTCTTCCTTTTTTTTGTTCTTATTTTAATGTGGTATTTATACAAAAATAAAGAGTCATAATCCTATTTTAATAAGGAAATACCAATTGTTTAGGAAAAATTAGAAAAATAGGTAAAATAAGGTTTGGCCAAAAAATTGACAGCGTACGGGCTGTCGGGCCAGTGGGCTGCGCTGGCAAAAATGGGCACGGCGGGCTAGCTGGCATACCAATTTATCGCAGAACTGGCTATGGCGAATTAGGCAGTGCCCAATTCACCGCATACAATTTTTGCGGGGAAATGGGCTGCCATGCCACTCGTCGCTCACCGATACGTCCGATTTTTTATTTTTTTATTTTTTTCTTTTATTAAAAATAACTATTAAATATTATTAGTAATTATAATATTATTAAAATAAATAAATGGCTCAAAAATTATTTTAGACTATCGGATTTGAATGGTTTAAAAATTAAGGGTCTACAATGCTATTCATCTTTTCAAACATGGGTGACAAATTCATTAAGGATGGAAGTAGTACTTCATATCGCATATGGGAATGATGGAAATTATGTTTCATTTGAACTCCTTCTCTTTAAATTTATGCATGCTCACATTGGGGAAAATGTGTGGGGTGTAGTTTTTACTTTTAACTCATCTTTGTCTAAGTTTAGTTAATGTTTTTCTTTGAATAAATGAATTTTGAAAAGTTCAATTGCTATAAGATTGTTGATAGATGACCTTTGAATTTTTGAAGCATGAATTTGAGAATTGATTAGAATTAGTGCTTATTGTCAATTTTGATGGTTATTCTTTGCATCACATTTAAATTTGTGAGGAATTGAGCCTATTAAGTTGGTTACCAACTTATTATTCTTTTTGTGTGTGAACATCTTTGATTAATGAATTGCTAGAACTTGCTTTGATATGCATTTTGAGACTACATAAAGATTTCAATTGGACATCAATATGATTAAGGCAATTAGGTAAACCCATTTTAGCTTAAAAAAGACCAACCTTATATCCGATCTTAGTTCGCCAATTTTGAGCTTATTTCATTTTTCCTTTTCTTTCTTTTTCACAACACCATTAGCTTGAACCTTGTTGCCTTAACTATTACCCTTTCATTAGGTCAAGAGCATTTTAAGAGTGTTTATGATTGAGTGTTGTGTTAAATAAAGTTTGGGAGTTAAATTTAGTGGGTTTAAAATTGTAAATTATTGTGTTCTTTAGTTGCAAACCCTTTTTTGAATTTTAAAAAATAATAATAATAAAAGAGAGAAAATTCAAAATAATAGAAGTTATTGTTCTTTTCTGTAGGGTTGGAATAAGTTTGGGAATAATCATTGCAAAATTTAATAAGTGGAGCTCCCCAAAAAGTTCTTTAATGTCAAGTGGTAGGCGAGTAGAAAGTGCTTTGGGATTGTTCGGTTGTATTATGTTGCTTACTTCATTATTGAAGTGCTCTTGAACTTAGTGAATAAACTCACACTCCCAAATGTCATACCGTTACCTAAGCCCCATTACAACCAAATGAAAGACCTTATGATTGATGCTTGATTGTAATTAAGTGGTGGAGGTTTGATTGATAAGCAAGCTTATGGTGATAATCTTTCATTGAATGTTATGAGTGTAAACACTACCTTATTAAAACACTTTAAAGAGTGGCGAGGAAGTGACAACATTAGTTATGCATGGAAAGCCACTAAATTACATGATTATTGGTTTTGATCGATTTGATAATGATTATGGATTTAATAAAATGGGAGTCTTGATACATCCTTATAACTCTTGAACTTAACTAAATTTTTCTTGTTTTAGTTTGTTTTGATTTTAACTTTTCTTGGGAACAAGTAAAGAATTAAGTGCAGGGTATTTGTTTTGGTCATTGTGTATTTATTTTTAGTGTAATTTTATTGGCTTTTGATTGATGTTTCTTTAAATTTGTGCTTAAGTTTGTTTGGAGTGTTTGATCTAGGTTGAAGTGAAAAATAATGGAGCTTTAACTCAAATTTGATGGATTAAAATGGTGAAAAATCATGGGACATGGCCAAGACACTTCATGGCTTGGTTATGTCCATCATAAAAGGCAAGAAAGATAAGGCACAAGTAGGACATGGCCAGGACCAATTGGCTTGGCTATGTCCCTATGAGGAATTGGGCAGAGGTTGACACATTCAAGAGACATGGCCAAGCCACTGGCAGTGTCACATGACACGGTCAGGGCCTTGGCCGTGTCCCACCTGGAGATCACCAAGAAGAAGTAGACAAAAGCAGAGAGGCAGTAGAGATCATAGTCAAGAGACACGGCCAAGCCACTGGCCGTGTCATATGACACGGCCAAGGCCTTGGTCGTGTCTCACGTGAAGAACAAAGCAAAGAGAGGAGCAAGAAGAGAGACAAGAGAGAACACATTCAAGAGACACGGCCAAGTCACATGACACAGCCAAGGCCTTGGTCGTGTCCCACTTGAAGAAGAAAGAAGTGTTAGAAGCAGCCATGGATAAGGCCACATGGCTTGGCCGTGTCCCAAGAAGGATTAGTGACACTATCAAGTCACCCATGACTTGGTCATGTCTCCTATGATTCCATTGAATTATTTTGCACAAAGTGAGGGACAAATGGGGGACAAAAAGACTCAAATTTTTGAAAAGAAATATTAAAAATGAGTAAAAGGGTGATAGATTTATGGGAAGAAATATTGAACAAAGAAAAAAGAGGGAGACAAAGTGTAGTGTGTGAGTTGGCAAGACATGCTTGGTGTCTTAAAAAATTGAAAAGAATTGGAAGTGGAGGATGATGGAACATGCATACACATTGGAGGCTCCATTGAAGGGGGCTTGGTCCTTGTTTTGTTCTTGTTTTTGGACAAGAGACTATCATATTCATCTTTCATATCCATCTTCCACTCCTTCCATAGACATACATAATCAAGTTTGGGGATTAAATTAGGTGAAAAAGCTCTTTAGAAGATGAGGGTTTGAAGAATGCTTGATTGGAGTTGTAAGCTTGAGAGAGTTGCCATTCCATCTTTCAAGAAGAGAGCCATTGATTGAAGTGAGCTTGGAAGTTCTTCATCATACATCAAGGTGGAAGCTAGGAGGAAGACAAGTAGTTCAACTCTTGGCGTCTACAAGAGATTTTTCATATTCTCTCTTTTAATTCATTTCTAGATTGTTGTTGTTTATTAAGAACATTAATATTTCAATGGGAAATTGTGATTTAATGTATATTCAAATGAATATTTATTTTAAATTGATGATTATGAGCTAATTTACTCATGCCTAGGGTTTGTAGTAGATTTGATTAAATGACTTGATTTGATATTTCCATTAATATGCCTTGTTATTAGTTGATTATATTGGATTGAATGTTAGGTCGATAGATTAGCTATCTATTGATCTCTAGATATTGAATGAAGGATCAAAAGGTGAAGTTTGATATTGGAATTATGCATTCAACTATCCTAAGAATGAATTAGAAATATAAGTTCTAGGGTTCTTTTAATTTGCAATTTCAAAACAATTGGTTGTTGCTAATTCATGAATGGGAAAACTAATAAATCGGTAATTACTAATTAAACTCAAGGAACAAATTAAAATACAAAGTTATATTAATGGACAACTTGAGAATTAAGCTTTGATTAAATTGATCTACAACCTTAGACACCATTCCTATAATTGAATTAATCTTACATAACCATTACACACATTACTTTTAATTTTAATTGCTTTTCACCACTATTTCAAACATCACACTCTTATTTTTTGTTTAAATTTAGTTGTTAATCAAACTATTACAAAACAATTCCTTCCATGTGAGATTATCTTTGGGCGATCACCATTGCTACAATTACCTCGTATACTTGCGAGTGTCACTTTGTAGCAGTGTTAATTAGAGCGCAACAAGTTTTTACACATTTTAGCATCTCATATGGTCTAATAAACCTAGGTTTTAGTCTCCCTCTCTTGCCAAAATGAAGAAATTTCTTCCATGGTAATACTTTAAAAAATACTTTATCCCCGACATTGTATTAATGTCCCTTCTCTTTAAATATACATAAGACTTTGTTTGTCTACTGTAACTTTCAGGTGGTCCTTTATAAGCTTCACTTTATCTTCAGTTTCTCTGATGAGATAAGGTCCTTCAAAATTACTCTCACTCAATTATATCCAATAGAGTGGAGCTCTACATTTTCATCCGCACAATACTTTATACAATGCAATACCAAATCTTGTCTGGTAACTGTTATTATAAGCAAATTCTACTAATGTAAATGTTTGTCCCAACTACCTTCAAAATCAATAACACAGCTTCTAAGCATATCTTCAAGTATCTATATCACCCTTTCTGATTGACCATCAGTCTGTAGATGTAATGCAGTGCTAAAATGGGTTGAGTACCCAATGCTTTTTGAAAACTATCCCAAAATCTCGAAGTAAAGCATGGGTCTCGATCTGATATGATAGACTCTGGCACTCTATGAAGCTTGACTATCTCATTTATATATAATTCTGCAAGTCTATCTAGTGAGTAGTTAGTCCTGATTGGAAGAAAATGGGCTGACTTAGTTAATCTATCAACAATCACTTAAATTACATCATGTACCTTCTGGGTGTTTGGAAGACCAGTCATAAAATTCATAGTGACTCTATCCCATTTTCATTCTAGTATTTTGATGGTTTGTAGATGACCTGATGGCGATTGATGTTCTGCTTTGACATGCCAACATACTAAGCATTTGGTTACATACTCAGTAAAGTATATTTTCATGCTAGGCCAATAATAGAAAGGCTTCAAATCCTGATACATCTTGTTGCTTCCTGGATGCACAATATATTTAGTATTGTGAGCTTCTTTAAGGTTACTCTACTTTAACTCCTTTACATCAGGAACATAAAAGTTATTTCTTGAAGTACAAACCACCATCCTCCAAAATAACATAGTTTGATCTATCACATTTGTATACTTATTCTAGCAGCTTTTGGTTCTCTTGCTGGGTCTCTATAACTTTCTGCTTAAGGGTTGGCTCAATTCTCAGTTCTGCTAAAGTTGACTCAGAGCATCATCCACCACATTAGCTTTTCCAGGATGATAATCTGTAATATCCATGGTCTTGGATAGATTAAATATATATTTGGACATTAATTAAAGTATTGAAAAGGTATATGTGTTGTATATACCTAATGTATACCTATTATATACATATTATATACATATTATATACTTATTATATATGTTGGATATATATTATATACTTAATATATAATATACACATAATGTATACTTGATGTTTACATGGGATGTACATTACATATTCATATAGGTAAGAATATACATTAGATATATATAACATATACATATACATAAAATATACCACATATATATATATATTAAGCATCTCAATGTGGATGCCACGTTCACAAAACATGGAGCAGATGGAGGTAGTATTCTGCGTGATTCTTCAGGGGCTGTTGTGACTGCTTTTTGTTTCACCTTTGCAGCGTCTTCAGCTCATGAGGCAGTGTTGTTTGCTATTACTAATAGCTTTAGATGGTGTATTCAGAAAGGCTTTTCTCCATTGATATTGGAAACAGACTGTCTAGAGTTGGTTCGATTGGTTCAAAGGGCAATCTGGATAGCTGACGGTCCTCAGCCAATTCGTGATTTGGCTTCAAGTCTTAGTGCTCATAACTCTTTGCTCTATCACATTCATAGGGAGGCGAACCAGGCTGCACATTTTTTGGCTACTTTCTCTAGAATTAATGATTCTTTTTGTATATTTGAATCCTTTAACTCTTTGCCTCAACTATTGAGAGGTATTGTTCTTTTGGAAGCGGTCAACACGCCCTACTTGAGATATTAATAAAAATTTAATAAAAAAACATAATAAAAAATATATATATTAAGCATAAAGTGGTGTTGGAAAAGTTAAAATAATAATAATAAGAGAAGAAAGTAAAGTCAAAGAATGAAATAAATTAATTGGTTGGAATTATTTAAAATAATTAATTATTTTATATTTATTGATAGAAGATGTGAATTAAATAAATAAATATTTCAAAATTAAAATGATTTTTAGATTGTGGAAAATGATGGAATTATTTTAGAAATTAATTAAATAATTAGAAATTAAATTAATTTTGATTGGAAGAATAAAATTATAATTTTTAATTAATTAATTAATAAAATATATACATATGATTAGTAAAATAATAAAAAATAATAAAACACTTCATCTTCTTCCTCTTCATTTCTTCTTCTTCAAAAATGTTTTTCTCCATAGATGAAGACAAGGAGCTTTCGTTTCCTTAATTAGATCAAATTTTCATCAATTTTCAAGAAGCAAGGGATGATTTTGGAGAATTTGAAAGTGAAAGGTAAGGTTTCTTCCAAACTTAAGAAGCTTTATGGAATTTTAAGATTATGTTATATATAGGTTTTTTGATTGGGTATGTTATAATTATTGGAATGAGTATGAATGAAACTAATTTAATAAGAAAACAATGATTTTATAGTTAAATGGTTGATTTGCATAAGTTTAGTTGGAGTTTAGATTAAGTAGAGAGGAATTGTGGGTTTCCTTTGGACTCTTCTAAAGAAATGGTTTAAATTGAATTTAATTGATTAAAATGTGTTAGAATATAGTTTTAAAAATATATTTGAACTTAAATTATCTTTTGGAAGTTGTTGGAACAGAGTTTCAAAATTAAAGAAGGTGATTTAAGGTTTTGGTAGAACTTTGTTAAAGAATTGATGTGAATTGAATTAAATTGTTTAAATCATTTTTCTAATATGATTTTAAGGATGAATATGAATTCAAATTAACCTTTAGAATTGATTAGAAATGAAGAGGCTTAGGGCACATTTTAGGGTTTTGTTAAAGATTATGTTTTTAATTGATATAAGTGTTTAAAACATATCCTAATGTGATTGTAATAATAAAAATAAACTTAAAACACCCTTTAGAATGGAATTCTAATATTAAAGTGAGGTAAGGTAAATTTTGGAAATTGGTAGGAATAACACTTAATTGGAGTTTAATATTTGAAATGCCTTGAAATATGACTCTAAATGATTATATTTACTCACATTTTGAATAGTCATTAAGTGAAAGTAATTTTCCCAACCTTAATATTGAAGGGCATCTTGGAAGTGAAGGATAAAGAGATATATTAGCTTGAATTTGGCTATTAATTAATGTATGTACATACTTTTGATGGTTTGGATATATTTGCATTTAATTTGGCTTAACATATTTTTAAATGGAGAATGTGTTAAGCTACTTGGTTATGAGAACATTCACATACATTATGATATTGAAAATGATGTGTATGTATTATGTACATTATGAAAAGCCATTATTAATGGCTAAAATGAGTGAAATGTGGTTTATGTGAAATATGTGAGAATAACCCAAAAATGTTTGGGTAGTATGATTGTAATATTAAATGACATACATTGTTGATAAAGTGATTTGGCATTGTTATGAATGGGAAAAAGGAAAAAAAATGCAATGTGATAAGAAAGTTGTTTATGAAAATATGTATTATTTGTGTGTTGCTTAATATATTATTCAATTTTAGAGTTTTGTATTTGATGACATACTACGATTGCCTTCGGGCTAGACGTTGGACGTCACTTTGATTTGCCTTCAGGCTAGACACTGGGCGTCACTTGTATTGCCTTCGGGCTAAACACTAGGTGTCAAAATAAACCAAAACAACATCTCTGATTTTGAATATTATATAAGGTTAATTGGGTCCAATGCTTATGTATGTGTTAATGTGTTGCTTAGAAATAATAATGACTATGAATTAAAGTGGAATTGCATATCAAATTGTGAAATGCCATGAAACAACATTATGCATTGTCATTTATTTTAAAGTTTCAATATTTTCAAAGTGTTTACCGCTAGGCTTTTAGCTTAGCGCGACTGAAATTCATTGCGCAGGTGACATAGTAGATCCGGTAGATCCGGAGAGTTCTTCTAGACCTGGTCAGGTCTAGGCTTGAGGTTAGTTGACCTTGAGGTGATTTTATTGTCATAGGATCAGAGCTAGTTGCTACTATGTATGCATTCTACTTTATAGAACATATCATAATTTTGTAAATTATGTTATCATATTTGGGAGTGTTGTAAACTATAAAGAGTTTTTGGATTAAACTTTGTGATATAGGATTGTATATATGTTTTATATATACATAAGTACATATTTGAATATTTTGAGAAAAATGGGAGGAGATTGAGAAATTATGGAGATTTGTGGGGTTTAATATTTTTGGGAGTGTATTTTTCTGCAGGTTAAGTTATATTGATTTTTGGGATATCCGTTTTACAGACAAAACTCTAGCAAATTTTTTTTAGAGATTTTTATATATAAAATACTTATTTTGGGTACCTAAAACTAATAAAGAATATTTTATTTGCTTATTAAAAATACTTTTTAAATGTTTGTGATATTAATTTAGGAATATGAAAATTTTTATTAAAACTAAATTGTGATATTGTTATACCGTATTTGTATATTTTACATATACTGAGTGTATGTATTAGACATATATAAAGTATAAGGGTGTTACATTTATTATGGTATCAGAGCCTAGGTTTGAGGTTCTCGATCTGGGTGAATTTTTAAGGGAGAGAAAGGGGATTTTAAAAGTAATTTAAAAGCGTCATACCTGCATATGCACTGGCACTTAAACTGGTCTCTGATGTGGCTATAGTTATAAGCAGGGAATGATTCTCCAAGTCAAGATAAAGTTAAGTGTATATTAGTTTATTAGTCAAATTAATTGTTTAAAAGATGTAGTGTTTTGACTAAATATAAGTAATCTTGAAGAAATTATTTATGAAGTGATTTGTGTAGAAGACGATTAAATTAGTTTCTTTGAAATAAATTGTTATTGTAATACATGAAGAGTTTTTATATATATATACATGAGATGGTGTACATATATATACATGAATAGTATTTATAAAGGAATAGAATTGAATTATAAGATTGTGGAAGAAAATGCATATGAAATTAAATGGCTATTATATATATATGAGATAATGTTAGATTAAATGAGTTATGTCTAAAGTTAAAGATGATAATGATAATAGTATTATATCGCAATGTTCCTAATTTTTAAACATTAAATAAAATAAATTAAAATTAAATTGGATAAATTAAATAAATAATTTAAATAAAAATAAAAAAATTTTAAATGAAAAAATAGAAGGTATATGCAAAATAGACATGAAATATACTTAAAGTATAAAAGTCAAAAGTCAATATTCCAATGACATTTCTGTAAATACACTTTGAAAATTAAAAATTATTTAAATAATCCAAAATTATTTTATATTTCTATGGAAGAGGAAAATTATTGATTTTATTAAATAATTAATTAATTATTAAAAAATATATTAAATTATTATATATATATATGGCTAGTTTTTAAAGTGGAAAGAAAGAGAATTAAAATTTATTTATTTTTCATCTTCTTCTTCTACCTCAAGGCCAAACTTCATAGCCAATCCAGGAGAAGATTTTTCTTCTTCCATGCTTCCAAAATTGAAGGATTTTCAAGGTTTTAATTGATGTTTTGGAGTTTTCCACCATAATTAGCAAGTTTCCTAACTTTTTCCTTGAAATTCCATGAATTTGAGATTATGTGTGATTTGAAATTTGAAGTAGTATGTTTTAATTGTCTATTTGGGTATGAATGAAGTTGTGTTGAATATTTAATAATGATTTTAAGGTTGGATTGAAGAAATGGTTAAATTTGAGTAAGGTTTAGTGAAGAGAGAATTTAGGGTTATGACAGATTTGGAATTTTGAATTCATGTGATTTAATTGTGCAATTTGATTCTAAATGTGTTATTTTGATGCATAAACAAGTATTTTGAAGTCAAATGATGGAGTTTGTTGGTTTTGGATAGAGTTTGGATGAAGTAGTGTTGATTTAGGGTTTTGGAAAAGTAAATTTTCAAAGATGGTGAATTGTTTGATTTTAATATTTAAATCATATTATTTAATTATATTAAGGATGGAAATAAGCTTGGATTGGTAATTGGAATGGGTTGGAATGGAAAACCTTCAATGGTGAAGGCTATGCCATTTTAGGGTTTTATACTAAGGCATGAGTTTAATTTATGTGAATGGTTTAAACATGTTAAAATATGTTTGTAGTTATATACATAAACTTAAAATACCAATTTATATGATTTAATATGGTTTTTTAAAGTTAAAGTGAGGTAAGGCTTCATTTCGAGATTTTGTCTAGAATGGTGTTTAATTAAGGTTTGATATTGAGAATGCCTTAGAATGTGATATTAAATGATTATTTATGATCACATTTGGTATAGGCATTGAGAGGAAGTAGTTTGGCCAACCCAAGTGTTGAAGGGCAACTTGGAAGAGAAGGTTGGAGTGTGTTTTTAAGCTTGTTTTTAGTGGCTTTCTAAGGTAAGTACAAATTTTTAGTTAATTGGATGTGTTGGCAAGAATTTTGGGCTTAACACCTTTTGGTTAGAGAATGTGTTAAGCTACTTAATACATTAAGCATACATGAACATTGTGGTATGGCATGTGATTTGTCATGTATGCATCATATGCATTGTGAAAAGCCATTGTTAATGGCTAAATTGAATAAAATGTAAAATATGTGAATTATGTGAAAATGACCCAAAGTGTTTAGGTAATGTGATTTGTTATGTATGCATTAAAGGCATTGTGAAAAGCCATTGTTGATGGCTGAATTTTGTAAAGTGTGATTTATATGAATTACGTGAAAATAACCCAAAATATTTGGTTAATGTGTTTTAATGTAAAATGTGATACATTGTGATAATATATTGAGATATGATGAAATGTGATAAATTGAAATGAAATGACATTGAGAAAAATGAGAAAATGAGGCAATGTGCCTAATTGATAATGAGAAAAGAGGCAATGTGCCTAGTTGATTATGGAAAAATGTGAAAGAAATTGATTATGGGAAATATGAAATAATTGTGTGCTAGTAAGTTATTCAATTTTCAAAGTTATGTGTTTGGCGGCATGCCTATGAGGTTATCCTCATTATTTCTCTTCAGGGCTAGCTTTTGAGCTATTACTTGATTTGCCTTCGGGGCTAGAAGCTTGGCGTCATTGTGATATGATTTATTTTTGGGGCTAGCATTTGAGCATTACTTGATTTGCCTTCAGGGCTAGACACATGGTGTCAATTTGGACCATAATAGTAACTCTGGAATTTGAATGGCATATTAGATCCTTTGGTCTCATGCTTGTGTTGTGTTTAAATGAATTGTAAAAATGATTGAAGAATGTGCTTAAAATAAAAAGATACGATACATTGTGACATGATATGCAAAACCATTATGCATTGGCATTGTTTATGGTTTTATTGTTATCATAGTCTATACCGCTAGTCTTTTAGCTTAGCACGATTGTAATTCAACCCACAGGTGACAGGGGCGATTCGGTAGAGCAGAGAGTTCTTCTAGACTGGGTCTGGTCTAGATTTGAGTTGATTATAGAGTTGATTTTTGGTGCATCTAAATCAGAGACACTGCCAGCATGTATATATTTTATATTATAACACATTTTGGTTTTATGTATATTATGTTATGTTTTTGGAGTATATATATTGTAAATTATAGAGAATGTTTTGGGATAAATTGTGTAATGTTGGATTTTAAATGTATTTTGATATAAATATGTATATTTATAAATGTTTTGATAAAATGTGGATAAATTATGAAGTATTGGTGAAATGGTGATGTGATATTATTGGAAGTGTTGTTTTATACAAATTGTGTTTATTAAATTTTGGGATTGTCTAAATTATAGTCAAAACTCTATCAAATTTTTCTTAGAGATTTTTACGTAAAATGATTATTTTGAAAGATATAATTAATAAAGAATATTTTATTACTATTTAAATGTACATTTTTAAAATATTTGAGATTTTAATTTGGTAAAGTAAAAAATTTTATGAAATCAGTTTGTGATATTTTTATACCATGTATGTGTATTTTACATATATTGGGTGTATGCATTATACGTATATAGGGTATAAAGGCATTATATTTATTTTGGTATCAGAGCCTAGGTTTGAGATTCTCGACCTAGGTGAATTTTTAGAGAGAGAAAATGAAGGTTTTAAATATGATTTTAAATTGTGATACATGCATTGACATTGACAATTTATCTGATCTCTGATGTGGCAATGCCTGTTTGATGTAACGAATATGAGTTGAGATAGCATCTGGGTTGCGTCATTCTGGAGATTATGGATTAAGAATTTTTGGAATTTTTAATTTGAAATTAAGATTCATAGTTGATTCAATTGATTAATAACTGAAATTAAGGAAAATAATCTAAGAAATAATTTAAGATATGAAATAAAAAGTTTGAGAGATGAGTAAGATAGTTACAAAAAATTCTATATGTGTGCTGCAAAGTGATATTGTTTGAATTTCTGAACAAATTTAGGAATGTTGGATGAGCTTGAAAATTTAATGGGAAGTTTTTCTATATGTTAGAATCCAATATATAAAATTTCATAATTTTTACAGGTGAATTACTAATTAAGAAAAAATAGAAGAACACAAATTATTGGAGCAATTCCAGCAACTCAAAATCTGTAGGAATCGAGAAGCATATTTAAAAAATATGGTTAATCAACTCAGAAAATATGAAACATTATATATAATATCATATGTATTATTAGAATATATAGTTAACATTTCATGAATTTTTATTAAGGTTTGATACTTGAAACAAATGGATAACCAGATGCTGCTAGAGGAATTATTAAAGAGACAGATTTTGGGGTTTTGGAAGATTTAATTTGTTTTTTTTTAAATATAGTAAATCAGCTTGGAAAAATGTAAAATTTTAAATACAATTTCATATGAGTGTCAAGTGCACATGGTTAAAATTTCATACTCTTTTATAAAGAATTGGTAAGGAATTGAAAATTTAAAAGTGAGCTTGACATAAAAGTGAGAAAGTTAAGCGGATTTGTGTAAGTGAGTAATGAATTAATTTCAGGTGATAAATGAATAAAGAAAATTATGAAATATATATATATATATATGGATGGATAGAGGTATTAAGAAGGAATATGGAGTTTTTAACAATTTAGAACCAAGAGTTCTTAATTAGAAATTAAAGAGAAAAATATTATATGACGAAAAATTATTTATTATGAAAATATACTGAGGATATATTAATATGAAGTATAGTATTGGTTAAGTCAAGAGTGACTATGACTAAGTAAGGATTTAAATGTTGTTTCTTATATTGAGTAATTAAAATATAAATCTATATAAATGGATTACTAAGTTAAAGCTAGTTAAGGTTATGTCTATAATCCATATGTGAATGCATGATTAAGATGTGTTCGTTCAGGTGTTATGTAGAACTGAATATTATGAGAAAGGGTAATAAGTATGTTTTTGGAATATCTAAGATGGATATAAAGATTTAATAATGGATATAAGATGATTTTATAATAAATGACTTTTCAATTTATTCCATGAATGGTAGTTGATTGACTAACCAAAACATGATCTAGTTGATTTAAGTGGATAGAAGAAGAGAAATGAATACGAGTACCAAAATTTTTGCAATGACAAAGACTGTCCCAATCAAGATCCAGATTAATCCCAAGAAGATAGAAGGAATTTGGAGTCTAGCAAGATTACCTCCAAGCTACCTAAAGTTCAAATAAGAAGTGTGAGGGTTTGACCACTGTGTTACATCAGCTCCTATCTCAAAATGGCCTTTCATTTAACCCATGTCCCTTATAGACCCCATTTCAAGCCAATCAAAGACCTATTGATCTCTCTTGGTAGGTAGAGTCTATTAGTGGAGATAGTTTGAATAAGCATACATATGAGATAGACAAATATTCAAACTCAAATGTTCCTTCTTGAACCATGAAATGACATTTTTCCCAATTAAGTACAAGTTTGTTTCCTCATATCTTATCAAGACCCTCTCAAGGTTTTCCAAACAACCTTCAAATGAGCTGCCATAAACTGAGAAAGAATCCATGAATACCTCCATAATATCCTCAATAAGCTCATCAAAGATTGCCACCATGCACAGTTGAAAAGTTGCAGGTGCGTTACATAATCCAAATGGCATCTTTCGATATACAAATGTCCTATATGGATAGGTGAATGTAGTTTTCTCTTGCCCTTCTGGGGCAATAGGAATTTGGAAGTAGCCTGAAAGGCCATCCAAAAATCAGTAGTACTGATGCCAGGATGATCTCTCAAACATATTATCAATGAAGGACAAAGGAAAATGGTCCTTCCTAGTTGCATCCTTTAACTTCCTGTAGTCGATGCAAACCATCCAACCAGTAACTGTTCTTGTTGGAATTAGCTCATTATTTTCATTGGGAACCACCGTTGTCCCTCCTTTCTTTGGTACTATCTTAACAAGGTTCACTAAAGAGCTATCCAAAATTGGATATATAATTCCCGCATCAAGTAGCTTGATTACTTCAGCTTTAACTACTTCTTTCATCTTAGGGTTTAGTCTCCATTATGGTTGCACCACTGGCTTGAATTCATCATCCATCAGTATTTTATGAGTGCAATAGGATAGACTAATGCCCTTGCTGTCTACTATCTTCCAAGCTATAACTTGCTTATGCTTTTGTAACAATTCGATGAGTTTTACATTTTGCTCAGAAGATAGGTGGGAACTCAAAATAATTTGCAATTTATTCTCCTCTCTTAGGAATCCATACTCAAGATGATTCAGAAGGATATTAAGCTCTAAATTGGGTGGATCAATCACAGATGGTTGCGGCTTCTGTTCTTTTGGCATTCCAATGGTTTCATATGCCCGACTCTTAAATGATTTGCTTGCTTCAAGATAAGCAAGCTGCTCCAGTGCTTCCTGATCCTCAACATTATCCTGCAATAAACACAACTCAAGAGGATCCTTGAAAACAAAATTAGTAACACAATTTAAGGTTTCATGCTCAATGATATCATTTCATGAATCCACCTCATTGAGTGTAAGTGGGTGCTTCATAGCATAATGTATATTAAAACCAACTTTCTTGCTTCCCACTCTTATGGTCAATGTGCCATCATGGACATCGATAAGGGCACGAACTGTATTCAAAAAGGGCCTACTAAGGATAAGCAAAACATCTGCATCCTCATCTACATCAATGACAACAAAATCATTGGGGAAAATGAAATTCCCGACTTTTACCAACACATCCTCTATAATACCATGAGGGTGAATTACTGACTTATCAACAAGTAGAATGGTCACTAGTGTTGGTTTAGGTTCTTCGACACCTAACTCTTTAAACATCTTGCAGGGCATAACACTTATACTAGCCCCCAAGACAGCCAATGCACTTTGAACTTCAAGATTACCTATCAAACATGGAAAAGTAAAACTACCAGGATCTTTTAATTTCTTAGGCAACCTCTTCTACAAAATTGTTGAACTCTTTTCTGAAAATTGCACCAAAGATATTTCCTCAAGTTTCCTTGTGTTAGAAAGGATATCTTTCAAAAATTTAGCATATTTGGGCATCTGTGATAAAAGCTTCAATAAATGGTATATTAATGTGTAGTTGTTTGAAGAGTTTAAGAAACTTACCGAACTGAGCATCCATCTTGTCCTTGTTCAACCTTGCTGGATATGGCACTGGAGGTTGGTATTCCTTCACTACTGGATTGGGTTCTTAAGGTTGATTCCCTTTCTCATTTTCCACTGCAGCCTTCTCACCAGAAGTGATAGTAGGGTTATCTTCTTCTTTTATGTCTCAACCTCTTTTGCTTATGACTCAGCCTCTTTTTCAACCACACCACCCTTAATTTCCTTTCCACTCCTTATAGTAATTGCCTTCAATTGCTCCTTTGGGTTTGCCTCAGTATTGCTAGGTAAGCTCTCTTATGGTTGTTCATTAAGTAATTTGGCAATTTGCCCCACCTGATTTTCAAAATTGTGAATGGAGGCTTGCTAATTTGTAATGGTGGTTTTTGTTGATTGAAATCTAGTTTCTAAAGCTTCTATAAAATTCTCCATCATGTCCTCCAAATTACTCTTTCTTGGAGGGGCAGCTTGTTGATGTTGAGGTTGCTGAAATCTAGGGGAAGGCCTTAGATTATTCGGATTACTCCAGAAGAAATTAGGATGATTTCTCCACCCTGGATTATATGTGTTGCTGTAGGGGTTGTTCTGTTGTTGCCTGGGCATATTTCCAACATAATCCACCTACTCTTGTCTAGCAAACATATTGCTAGTTTGGCAATCTTGACTTTGATGTTCACCCCCATACCATTCACAAGACATCACTTGCATTGATTTCCCCAAAGATGAAGCTAAAGAATCAATCTTTTTATGCATTGCTTCCAACTGTGCTGTCAAAGCCACCATGGGATCTAATTGATGTGAACCAGTGACCCTCAATTTTCCTTGTTCCCTTAGAGTTTGCCACTGATAATTGGTAAGGGCCATATCTTCAATAAAATCCCTTGCTTGTTCAGGTGTCTTATTATTTATGGTACCTCCGCCAGCTACATTGATGGATTGCTTACTTGCATAATTCAATCCATTGTAGAATATTTGAATCTGGAGCCACAACAAAAGCCCATGATGAGGAAACCTTCTCAATGAATCTTTAAACCTATCCCATGCATCATAAAGAGTCTCATCATCCAGCTGGAGAAAAGATGAAATATCATTCCTCAACTTGGTAGTCTTGGACGGTGGAAAATATTTTTTTAAGAACTTTTCTGCCAATTGACCCATGTGGTGAAAGTGTTTGGGGGAAAGATTTTAGCCATTTCTTCAATCAATCTCTAATTGTGAATGGAAACAACCTCAACCTAATTGCATCTTTGGAAACATTTCGTATCTTGAATGTGTCACTTATTTCCAGAAAAGTCTCAATATGTGCATTAGGATCTTCATTTGGGAACCCATCAAACTGGCAAGTCTGTTGCACCATTTAAATTACATTTGTCTTTATCTAAAATTTATTTGCAGCAACTGTCGGTCTCTGTATGCTCGAATAAGCCCCATTAAGAGTGGGCTTAGCAAATTCTTGCATTGTCCTTGGCTCATTTCATGCCATCACTTCAAGTTCTTATGAGCTGAGATCTTCAAAGTTTGGTACCGTTTCTGCCATAACTACTTCCCTTTCTTCCTTTTGCTTTCTCCTCAATGTTCTCTCTAGCTCTGGATCTAATTTGAGTAATTGGGAAGAGCTAGCTCGGGTCATAAATGGGAAGAAGTACCTAAAATGACAATCAACAAGTAAGAACTAATGTTAAAACAAATAAAAATAGAAAGTAAATCAACAGTCTTGATTATATTAATAATATTGAAAACTGTTACCCCCAGCAACGGCGCCAAAAATTTGATAGCAAATTTGTGTTATCGCAGTGTTACTGCAAGTGCATAGGTCATGCAAGTAATAAAATAGTGAGTAAGATATTGTTCCACTGGGGACAAGGTCAAGTACTAGTGCAAATTTCAACTGTTGTTTAACAAATCAATAGTTTTTGTGATGATTAAAATAAAGGATAAATTACTTAATAAATTAAAGAAAAATTGAATATTGTGCAACAAGAATTGATGATGAAATTACTATCCAAATATTGAATCCCCCTAGCCATAAAAAATATTTATGAATATCAATTCAATTAAATCAAATAATAGAGCTGAATTGGCATTCCTCTAAATTAGATTAAAACCTCTCTCAAGTGAATTAATCCCTAATCACTAAGTAGAATGCTAGGAATCTCTTCTCAAGCATAATTTAATAAATCTTGCAATAAAAAACAAGGAACTTTGAACAAATGGTCTTGTGAGTCTATCTCTAGCGCTCCAATCAACCCTCAATCTAATGAAAATTCTGATCATATCAAGCTTTCTTAAGTCAATAATATGAAAACTGCAACCGTAGAATAAGCATGCTATTATCAATTGGAAATAAGAAATTAAGAATCAAAAGGATAAAACAACTCAATAAAATGATTTAATTTAATAAGAACTATTCAATCCATGCAACAAGGTTAAGGTTCATCAATATCTAGATAGAAACAATATAGCTCATGTTCATAATCAAAAAACCAAAACAAATGAAATAAGTAAAAAAATTCAAACAATCTATAATGAATGATTTGTGTTTCTTCACTTCAATCCTCGAATCTTAGATTAAATCTTGCATGAATTGGTTGTTCACCTTCACTCTTAGTTGGCAAAAACTCTCTTTTTCTCAGGAAGTCTTTAATCAAAACTCGATTCCTATTTCACACTTTAGCTCAGATTTATAGCCTAGAAATTTTTACCTGACACGCTCATTGACACACCAGTGTCTGTGGGCATGTCAATGGTGCTATTTTAAACTTCAATGACATGGGCAGTGACATGCCCATATCCTTGGGCATGTCATTGCTACTATAATGCTGAGTTAGGGACACGGTCAGGGACACACCCGTGTCATTGGGCGTGTCATAGATACTGTAAGGCATGAGTAATACACGTTCTATGACAGGCCCATGTCTCCGGGAGTGTCAAAGCTTCTATAAAGTAGTTGAATGACACAGCCACTGACACGCCCATGTCACTGGGTGTGTCAATTGAAGAATTTGCCTAAAATAGCTTCTTTCATTGTCCTTTGTCTGTGATTTCAGTCTAAATAACCTTAAGGTCCCAACGTGTCAAAAGTTCCTGGAATCAACCCTAATAAACAATAGAACAAACAAATTAAACTCAATTTGACAATAAATATTTTAAGAAATAGGGGCAAAAATATCATCAATTATACAATTATCAGTTGCCCCCTCTTGTGATGGGACACCATTTTGGTTATTGGCATCTTGATTCTTGGTGAAAATTGAAGATTTGATGGATTTTATTGATTCTTGATTAAGAAAATTGAAAGATTTGATGGGTTTAATTGATTTTTGATTAAGAAAAATGGAAGATTTGATGGATTTTTTAGGTTTTTAGGGATGGGTGTGGTGATTTGAGAGAGAGAGTCGAGAGAGAGAGAGAGAGAAAAAATGGAGATTAGGTTTTAAAATTGGGAAAAAGGATGAAAGATCGGGCTTTTCATTGGCTTTTAAAAGGGTGGACACAACCAAGCCTGAAATGTCTTGGCCGTGTCATGTCTTGTGGATGGACACCGCCAATGGCTTGGCCGTGTCCATTGATTGTGTAGGACTGTGAAAATTGGTAGCAAGGGAAAAATGGGGACACAGGCTAGGAATCTTGGTCGTGTCTAATTGACACAGCCAAGTTGCCTAGCCGTGTCTATGCCTGCCATTTTCTTGAAGTTTTTGGGTTTTGCTTAACACGACCAGTGGCTTGGCCGTGCCAAGTGGCAGTGTCCACTGCTATTTTTGCTTGTATATTTTTTTAATAAAAATAAAGGTTTTAGACCATGTCATCCAAATCAATGTTATTTCTCTTCGTATCTTTTTCCCTAAAACACCATCAAAATAAAAATAGATCAAAGCACCCATTCCATATACTTTATCCCTAAACCAAAAGAAAAATTTATATTTAAATTGTCAAACACAAAAATTTTAATTATGAAAAGAAATACAAACTGATGGGTTGCCTCCAATTGAGTGCTTCTTTAATATCGTGTAGTTGAACATTGTTGCATCACTCGTCAAAGAATACCATACTTTCTATGGTATTTTGCAACTTCAATTTCTTTAAAATAGAGCTTCACCCTTTGTCCATTCACCTTAAATGTCTCATTGGTTTTCAAATTCAACAAATCAATAAATCCAAATAAAAGTGTTTGAATGACTTGAAATGGTCCACTCCAACGGGACTTCAATTTTATGGGGAACAATCTCATCTTTGGGTTAAAAAAAAGGACCTTCATTCCCGGTTTAAGGGTTCTACTAGGTGTCATTTTATCATGCATCGCCCTTGTTTTTTCTTTGTAGATCCTGAAGCTCATAAAGGCTTCATTCTTGAGTTCATCTTGCTTAGAATTTTTCAACACCTTGTGAAGAGCATATGTCCCAAAGGGGTAGGTGAAGGTCACCTTGGGTAGATTCTTCTCTTATATTTTGCAGTCCTCAATTTTCACTTTAGATATTTCAACTTCTTTTCTATAGGGCAAGGCCTTATCTAGCTTGCCTTTACTAATTTTCTACAAGAAAACTTCTTTAACCACATAATCAGAATAATCAATAAAAAAACAATTTCCATGGATAGCAGTATTGGGAGTAGGGAAAGTGTTAAAAATTGAAAATTCCCCAGTTTTTCCTAAAACAATCATGCACATATTCCCATTTTTAACATCTATCAAGGTATTAGTTATAGCCATGAAAGGCCTTCCTAGCAAAACTATATGTTTAGCATCCTTAGGGATATCTTCCCCCATATCCAGGATGAAGTCCATAGGAACTATTAAACCTCCTACTTGCACTTGAACATCCTCTATGATTCCCTTAGAAAACCTAAGAGTTCTATCAGTCAATTGTAAGACCATCTTGGTTGGTTTAAGTTCCCCAAGCTCTAATTTCAAGTAAATTGATTAAGGCATTAAATTTATGCTAGCTCCCAAATCACACATGTCGGATGCTTCTTTCCCATTTCCCATGGAAAGTTTAATTACAAAACTTTTAGGGTCTTTAAGCATAGGATGTAGTTTGTGTTGTAAAATAGCACATGCCACCTATGAAACATCACTTTTTTATTTGGCTCATATTTTCTTTTTTTGGTGATCAATTCTTTGAAAATTTGGCATAAGCCGAGATGTTCTTGATCACTTTAAGTAAAGAAAGATTTTTACTTAACTTGGAGAGCAAGTTATAAATTTTAGAAAATTTCTTCTCTTGCTTCTCACTTTTTAACCTGCTCGGGACTGGGATGGGCAGTCTGTGAGGATTTAGAGATTTGTGCAGCTTTGGTACTACAAATGCCTTCTCATTGTCCTCCTTTGGCTCACTTGTTTGAGCTTTGCCTTCTTGCATGTCCTCGCCATCATCTTTAAATGTTCCTACATCTAAAGAATCATCAATGTTATTATCGCCGATTTATTATCAAGTACCTTACTACTTCTTAAGACCGTGATTGCTTTGGCTTGCTCCGGTTGACTCAGAAATTTTCCTTTTTGATGAGCTTGAAGTTGATTGGCCAATTGACCTACTTGAGTTTCTACCTTCTTAAGTGATGCTTCCAAAGAGTCAAACCGCTTATTATTCACCTCTTGATTTTGAGTGCTTATTTGAATGAAAAAATTCAAATTATCTTAAAGTGAAGGTTTCGTTATTTTATTTTGATTCAAAGTTTGCCCTTGAAAGTTGGGTCCTCTTTAATAAGGTTGGAATGAGTGTTGAGGTGGAGCTTGTTTTTTGTTCTTCCATGAAAATTTTGGTTGATTTCTCCAACCAGGGTTGTAAGAGTTTGAATATGAGTCATTCCTGCCCCTTTGATGGAACCGTTTAAAAGCATAAACTTGCTCTTGCCCTTCTTGGAATGGATCAAAGCTTGAAGGGCACACATTGCATTATGGCCTACAATACCACATGATGCGCATGATTCTTGACTTGGCATTGGCAAGTTTCCTTAAGCATTTAACAATTTCACTTGTCTTGTCAATTCCAAAATTTCCCTTGCCATTTCATAATTTGCATTCAGCTCATATGCTCCTCTTCTCCTTTTCCCAATACACTTTTGATGCAAATTTGCTCCCAAAATTTCAAACAATATAACCATTTCTGCAGCTGTCTTTTCACACATTGCACCCTCTGCAACATTTATCCACTGTATTTTGACATTATTGAGTTAGCCCATCATAAAATAATTGATTGAGCAATTTTTATGGATAGTAATGATGAAGGCATTGAAACAATAAAGATTTGAAATGATCCCACGCCTCATGGAATGGTTCTCCATCAAATTGGGTGAAAGTTGCAATACTCCCCCTAAGCTCCTTTGTCTTTTAGTGTGAATAAAATTTTCCCATGAATTTGTAAAACACTTTAGTCCATGTGGTCAAGGAATTCTCCGGTAAAGTCATTAACCATGCCTTTGTCATATCCTTCAAACTGTATGGGAAACATCGCATTTTAAGTTCATCGTCCATTAATGCATGCAAAGGAAAGGTATGAAATGTTGTATAAAAATCTAGAATGAAGTTGAGAGGATCTTCATTCAGCAATCCATGGAAGGATGACAATATACTATAATGAATGTTTTTAAGTTCATAATTTATTGCTGCATTGCTCAACTGGATACATGATGTGGTTACTCCAATGATCGGTCGGGCAAACTCCTTCATAGGTGGTTCTTCTATGTCACCCATTTCTACCTTTGTGTTCTCCTTAAATTTCTCTTCGGTTTCTTCTCTTTCTTGTCCCAAAGGATCTAGTCCCTCGGTTCTTGGAAATCTATGAATATCACCTATATATGGAACAAGTTCATTTCCTTGGGACCTTCGTCCTTGCATAAATCACCTAGTCAATTCAAAAAGAAACACTTTAAATAATTAAAAATTTAAAATAAAAGAATCAAACTACTACTAACAATTGTCTTCCTCGGCAACGGTGCCAAAAACTTGTTGTGCTCTAATTAACTGTCACATCTGCCCACCGTATTTATGCATGGCAGGCACGTGCACAGTGAGAGAAGGGGAAAGGAAAAGTCAATTCCTGACAACAGCCCCAATGAGACCTAATTGAAAAAAATGCAAAGTTTTGGGGAAGTGACTGTAATTTTCAAAAGTTGTACTGGAGGTTCTTAATAGTGCACATAACAGACTCCAAAAATGGAGAGTAGAGAAAAATCGGGTCTCAACAACGCGCAACGGTTTTTCTAGGAAACGCCCCGTTAGAGAGAAACAAAGACATGTAGACTAGGGGCATTTTGGTCATTATTAATTAAAATTTATACATGAATCTAAAGTAGGAAATAAACACACGAGTGCGTAGAGGACGTCAAGGGGTTGAATATGAAATGATCGTGAGTAGAAACGAAGCCCGGACAAAACCCGAGCAAAGAAAGGACTAAAGGGAATTTTGTAAAAAGTCGATGGCTTATTAATAATTTTTCAAAATAACTTGGAAACTTAAAATAGACTTTAAAAATAGAAAGTAGAGGTTGAGAGGATCAAAACCATATGTAGTTTGCCTCGTGGAACTGTACGGTTTAAAAGTTACGATCGATTAATCGCCGGAGCGTAAAATGGGCCCGATTCCATGTAGGTACCATATGGGTGATATGGAATAAATTGGGGTATTAAATGGGAAGAGGGACAAGTTGGAAGACTTAATTGGAAAGAAAAATATAAAAATCTTTTGATGGTCAATCATAATTAGCCATTTAGCATTATTAAAAGAAGAAAAGAAAAAGGTATGGACAAATGGCCCTAAAGCATTCATCCAACCCAAAAGTGGACATAATTTCCACTATATATTATAGCAAGAAGAACAAAAATTCTCTCCCACAAACCCTCCCAAACCGTCGGCCTCCATAGGAAGAACACCAAAGAATTTCTAATTTTTGTCAAGTTTGATTCAAGTTCAAGGTGAGTTTTAAGGTTTTAAAGTATGTAGAATTCAATTCTAGTATCAATTTTAAGTATTTATATATCTATTGGAAGATTGGAAATTAGGGTTCTTATGGTGGATTTGGGAAAATATTAAGTAGTGATGATATTGATTAATTAAATGGAAGAATCAAGGTTTCTAAGGTTTAATAAGGTTAGATTAGGATTTAGTTTGAAAAGAAATGGAAGGGTAGTGCATGTTATAAAATTTCTAAGGTTTATGTTTAAGGTTGTGTTCTTGAATTTCTTGAAGGAGAAACAAAGATTAAGGAAGGAGAAGAAGGAAAAGCAAAGGGGAATTAAAAGAATAAGGTTTGGTACTTTACCTTGGAAGAATTAATTTTCCTTTCATTTTCTTACCAAAACTTTATCTATGGAACTTTTGCTATGGATGCATAAATGTGTTGTTTGAGTTTAAATTCAATTTTCAAGTGGTATTTTTAAATCCATGTAGTGATTGGGTTATTTAAATTCAAATAAAATCTAATGTTTCCAATGATTTTGGTAAAAGAGTTTATGAAATCTATTTAGTCCAAATTGATTTAAACAATCAAGTTATTTTAAAAGGGAAGTGTCTAAGTCTTCATTACATTATTAGGGAAGCTTGAAATGGGTTTAAAACAGAAAAATAAACAATTTTGCACCAAATGCAAGTGTGGGCCAAATTGGTGCCCTTTGGGATCCAATTCTGGACCTAACTTTGGTCAGCCAGTTGAGGCAGCAAACGATGGAATTTTTCAACGAACTTTTACATGCAATTAGTCAACATAAGAAATAAGTTTCCTGTAAAATTTCAGCCAAAAATAAGATCATTTACCTATCAAATGCATGACTGAAGTGGACTGAAATTTTTACGAAAACGCAGATTTTACTATTCATTTGGCGCTTGCCTTTTGCGTTGCCGATTTTACGCGCCGTGATACTATTCATTTGGTCAATTTGTGACCTTTTGAGGAATGCTTTGAAATGTTTGATATGTTTATTGTGGATGTTAAATATGTGAAAAAGGGTAATGGTTTGACTAAAGAATGTGGTGCGCGGCGTAAATGGCAAAGCGCGACGAGAATTAAAATGATTTCTCGAGTCATTCTAAAATGAAGTTTGAGACTTAAATTGAATCATTTTAACCTTTATGCTCTGCTGGGTAGTAGGGGGTTGTAGATAAGGGTATGGTGCACTATACTAACTTATACAGTACTGCTTGATATTGTGATTGAATTGTTATGATCTGAACTCAATGGTGAGGGCCATTGAAGCCAGTGGTGAGGGCCATTAGTTATAACCAGGATGGTGAGGGCCATTCCTGTGATATGATAATGGTGGTGAGGGCCACTGCCTTATCGCTATGGTTCCCTATATACCAGTAGAGCCAAAGTCCTGTTTTTTTTTAAACTACGTAATGCAAAATGAGTTTGAATTATGGTTTTTACATTTGCTGAAAGCATATTTACACTGAATGTACAATAACTTCCATTGGTTTAATGTTGGTTGATTTTTGATTTAATTATTTCCTTTTATTTCAAATGCTTTTATGTTTTACTTTTATTTCCATTGGTAAAGTACCCACTGAGCGACATTGCTCAGCGAGTTAAGTTTTCCTTGACTCGTAGGTTCGGAGCAGTAGCTAACTATTGGGAAGCGATGACCAGACCCACAGCATCTCATGGTAGATCTCTTAGTTTTCATTATGAGTTAGCTAGTTGTGGCATGTATATGTATAAATAAAATTGAGAATTACTATGTTATACTGTACGTTAGTAGTATGTAATAATAATAACCTCTACTTTATTTTGTATTAGAAGTGTGAACTCTTCTTGCAGGTTTGTAGTTGAGGTTATAAGGTGGATTCATTGGGAGTGTATTGATACGGATTGTGTTTGCATTGGTTTGTGTAAAAATGTTTTCAAAAATCAGAAAAACTAGTTTTGTCGACACTTGGGACCAAATTTCTAGGCGAACCTCTGGCAAAATTTCTTTAAAAACCGAAACTAAAATTTGACTAAGTAAAATTGGTAGCAACATTAGGTTAGTGTGGCGCTTCTACCCGACTTACACATGTAGGCCAGGAAGGGGTGTTACATTAACACTACTACAAAAGGACACTCGCAAGTATATGAGGTAGTTGTAGCAATGGTGATTCCCCCAAGGTCGTCTCACAATGAAGGAATTGTTTTGTAATAGTTTGATTAAAACAAAATAATAAAATTAAGTGTATGTTGTTGGATTGGTTAAAAGCAATTAAAATTGAAAAGTAAAATGAGTGATATTGTGCAAGATTAATTCAATTCTTAGAATAGTGCCTAGGGTTGCAGATCAATTTAATCAAAGCTTAATTCTCAAATTATCCATTAATATAACCTTGTATTTTAATTTATTCTTTGAGTTTAATTAGTAATTACCAATTCATTAGTTTTCACATTCATGAATTAACAACAATCAATTGTTTTAAAATTGCAAATTAATAAAACCCTAGAACATATATTTCTAATTCATTCTTAGGGTGGTTAATTACATAGTTTCGATATAGAATTTCACCTCTCGGTCCATCATTCAATATTAAGTTATTAATAGGTGGCTAATCTATCAATCTAACTTTAAGTCCAATTGAATCAACCAATAACAAGGTATATTAATGGAATTATCAAATCAAGTCATTTAATCAAATATACTACAACCCAAGCTATGAGTAAATTAGCTCATCATCAATTTAAAATAAGTATTCATCTCAATATGCATCAAATCACAATTGTCCATTGAAATATTAATGTTCTTAACAAACAACAACAATCAAGAAATGAATTAAAAGAGAGAATATGAAAAACCCATTTTGAAGATGCTAAGAGTTAAACTACTTGTCTTCCTCCTAGCTTCCACTTTGATGTGATGAAGAACTTCCAAGCCCTCTTTAATCAATGGCTCTCTTCTTGAAAGGTGGAGTGGTAACTCTCTTAAGCTTGCACTTCTCAAACCCTAATCAAGTCTTCTTTAAACCCTAATCTTCTTGAAAGCTTGTTCACCCAATTTAATCCCAAGAATTGTCTTTACTCTTGTCTATGGACAAAATGGAAGATGAAAATGGAGGATAAGGATGAAGAGAGATAGTGCACGCGTCGCACTATGGCTATACCACAAGTGCACGGGTCGCCCAAGTAATATAGTAGTGAGTGAGTTATCGTTCCACTGGGGACAAGGCTAAGTACTAGTGCAAACCTTAACCGTTGTTTAGCAAATTAATAGTTGTGTCATGCTTTGTAATTAAAAACAACTAATTTAATAACTGAAGTAAGGGATAATTAAATGTTATGCAAATAGGATTGATGATAATAATACTATCCAGATATTGAATCCCCCTAGCCTCAATGATATTTATGAACAATCAATTCAGTTAAATCATTCAATAGAGTTGAGTTGGCATTCCACTAAGTTAGACTAAAACCTCTCTCGAGTGAATCAATCCCTAATCACTAAGTAGAATGTCGGAATCTCTTCTCAAAACACAATTAAGTCGATCATGCATTAAGAACAAGGAACTATAAACCAAAGGATCTTGTAAGTCTATCTCTAGCACCCCAATCAATCCTCAACCCTTATGAGTAATCAATTCATATCAAGCTTTCTCAAGTCAATAATATGAAAATGGCAACCAATCAATAAGCATGCTATCATCAATTGGCAATAATCATTAAGCATCATAAGAATAAAACACCTCAATCAAATGATTCAACTAAATATAATTATTCAATCCATACAAATAAGCTAGGGTTCATCAATATCTAGATAGAGAAGGAATTATTTTATGTTCAAAACTAGAAAAATAGAACAAGATAAATGAGTCAAAGAAACCAAACAATCCATGGCGAATAATTTGTATTTCTTCACTTCAATCCTTGATTCTTGGTTTAGGTCTTGTACAAGATGTATCTCCTTCTTCAAACTCAGCTCAAAACCCTCCTCTTTGCTTCAGTTGTTGGCTCCTTCTCCCTTGTTCCAGCCTCCACGTTTCAAGCTCCAGACCCCCTAAAAACTCCCTCTTCTTCTCTTTTTATTTCCCTCCAAAGCTCAAGCCATGCTTCCAGCTCACTTCAAACTCACCTTGTCTCCCACATTCCCTTTGTTTAATCTTTCTTTCCATCAATTAGGCAGGCTTTTCCTTTCTTTTTTTTCTTTCTTTTGACAAAAGCAATTGGTTTGTCTCCCACTTATTCCTCAAAACGTGCAAAAGAATTCAACATTTGATAGGTGACACGACCAAGCCCAGAGTGGCTTGGCCGTGTCTCTCATTTTTCTTTGGGACACGGCCAAGCTAGTTGGCCATGTCACCTTCTGTCTTTTTCTTTTCTTTCTTTTCCCTTTCATTTCATGAGCTGACACGGCCAAGCTTCTGGCTGTGTCATGTGACACGGCTAGTGGCTTGGCCGTGTCACCTGGGTGTGTCACCTTCTGCTTGCCAATTTGTTGATTTCTTTCTTTGCTTTCAAGTGGTGACACGGCCAAGCCTGTGGCAGTGTCATGTGACACGGCCACAGGCTTGGGCGTGTCACCTGGGTGTGTCAGCTACTGTTTTCATTTCTTTCCTTTCCTGCTTGGTTCTTTGGCTTATGTTCTTTGGGTGAGACACGGCCAGTGACTTGGGCGTGTCACCTGGCCATGTCAGCTACTGCCTTCAAGTTACTTTGAGGGACACGGCCAAGCTTGCTTTGGCTTGGCCATGTCTTGCTTGCTTCATGCTTTTTCTTCGTTGTTTTGATCATCCAAGGGAGTTTTTGCACTTTGACCTAAAACAAACACTTAAAACAAACTTTAAACCAAAATCAAATGAAACATTAACTAAAAACACAAAGAAATCATACTAAAAACAAGTATAAAAATGCTCTTATCAAATACCCCACACTTAAATCCTTGCTTGTCCCCAAGCAAGGCTAAAATGAAAACAAACTAAACACAAAAATTTTGTCAAGTTCAAGAGTTATAAAAAATGCATCAAGACTTCCCTATCCTTAAATCCTCAATGAATATCAAATCGAACAAAATTGATACCAAAGCAATTAAGTGGCTTTCCATGCATAACCTACATTGTCACTCCCTCAACAACTCTTAGAAAGTGTTTGATGAAGGTGGTGTTTACACTCATAAAAATCAATGAAAGATTATTGCCATAGGCCCTCTTATCTATCAAATCTCCACCACTTAATTACAATCAAGCATCAATCAAAAGGTCTTTTATTGGGTTGTAATGGGGCTAAGGTAGAGGCATGACATTTAGGAAATGTGAGCTTAATCATTAAGTTCAAGAGAACTTCAAGAATGAAGTAACCGATCATATATATATATAACCCAATGATCCCAAACACCTTCCTCTTATCTACCCCTTGACATTTACTGAACTTTTCAAGGGAACTCACTTATTACATCTTGTAACATATTCCAACCCTTTTAACAATTATTCTTATTTTTCTTCTTTTTATTTGATTTTGATTTTTATTTTTGATTTGCAATCTTAAACCTACTAAATTTAACCCCACACTTAATTCAACACAACACTTGGTCATAAACGCTCTTAAAATGCTCTTGACCTAATGAAAGAGTAAGAGTTAAAACAACAAGGTTCAAGGCTGGTAGTGTTGCGAAAAATAAAGAAAATGAAAAACGAAATAGGCTCAAAATTGGCTAACTAATGTTAAAAATGGGGTTGGTCTTTTTAAGCCAAAGTGGTTTCACCTAATTGCCTTAATCATCTTGATGCCTAATTGAAATTTTTATGTAGTCTTAAAATGTATATCAAAGCAAGTTCTAGCAAGTCATCAATAAAAGATGTTTTCCCACACAAAGAATAATAAGTTGATGGCTCAATTCCTCACTAGTTTAAAGGTAATGCAAGGAAAAGCCAACAAAATTGACAATAAGCACAAATTCTACTCAATTATCAAATTCATGCTTCAAAAATTCAAAGGTCATCAATCAACAATTTATAACAATTAAACTTTCCAAAATTGATTTATTCAAAGAAAAATAAGAAAAACATTAACTAAACCTAAACAAGGACAACTTCAAATACAAAATGCAATTAAAAATGAAAACACAAAACATAAAATGCACCCCACACTTAAAATTTCACATTGTCCTCAATGTGAGTATGCAAAAACTAAAGGAGAGCTTAGAAGAAACCCCAATTTTTTTTTTCAAAAACCAAAAATACAAGAATTAAAGACATAAAATTTAAAGAACGAATAAAATGGTGGGTTGCCTCCCACCCAGCACTTCTTTAATGTCATATTAGTTGGACGTTCAGGGTAGATGTTCCTAGTCTTGGAGGTGTAAAACCTCCTTTAGGTCCTATATTTCCCCTCCAAAATAATATTTGAGCCTGTGCCCATTGACTTTAAAATCACCTTTTTCCGGGTGGGTTATTTCAACCGCTCCGTAGGGGAAAACTTCCTTGACAGTAAAAGGACCAGACCATCGAGATTTCAACTTACCTGGAAAGAGTCGAAGCCTTGAATTGTACAGTAATACCTGATCTCCCGCTTGAAACTCTTTCCGTTCCTTAATGTGAGCATCATGCCATCTTTTGGTACGTTCCTTATACATCTTCGCATTGTCATATGCTTGCAATCTCCACTCGTCTAACTCATTTACCCGTAATTTTCGCCTTTCACCTGCACAAGCTAGATCAAGGTTAATCTGTTTTATGGCCCAATATGCATTATGTTCTATTTCAACAGGTAAATGGCAAGCTTTTCCATATACCAACCTAAATGGTGTAGTGCCCAAGGGAGTTTTGAATGCAGTCCTAAAAGCCCATAGAGCATTGTCTAATTTCTCAGACCAATCCTTTCGGGATCGCTCTACAATTTTTTTCCAAAATTCTTTTAATCTCCCTATTCGTGTTCTCAACTTGGCCACTAGTTTGGGGATGATAGGGAGTAGCAAACCTATGTGTAACTCCTAATCTTTTAAAAACTTTCGCAAGCTGAAAGTTACAAAAGTGAGTACCCCTATCACTTATAATTGCTTTCGGTGTGCCAAATCGAGAAAACAATTTCTTCAAAAATTTCACCACAACCCTAGCATCATTGGTTGCCAAGGCTTGGGCTTCAGGCCATTTAGATACATAGTCTATAGCTACAAGGATGTATTTGTTACCAAAGGAATTGGGAAAGGGTCCTATAAAGTCGATCCCCCATACATCAAAGATTTCACAAACTATAATCCCATTTTGGGGCATCTCATCACAAGATGAAATGTTTCTAGTCCTTTGACATCGATCATAGCAGTTTACAAATTCGTAGCTATCCCTAGATAAAGTGGGCCAATAAAATCCTGATTCTAGTACCTTTTGAGCAGTTCTATTGGCTCCCATATGACCACCAGCTGGTCCAGCATGGCATTGACTAAGAATGTTCATTGTTTCGGGCCATGCCACACATCACCAGATCATGTGATCATTACATAATCTAAATAAAAAGGGATCATCCTAAAAGTAATATTTTAAATCAGAAAATAATTTCTTCTTTGCTTGATAAGTTAAGTCCTTAGGAAGTTCCCTAACAGCCAAATAGTTAGCAAAATCTGCAAACCAAGGTGTTTCCAAATTTAAGTTACTTACCTCACTTACCATGGAGTACAGCTGCTCATCAGGGAAATGATCATCAATGTCATCTTCTTCAAACCTCTCCAAGGTTGGATTCACCAAGCTAGAAATGTGATCTGCTGCAAGATTTTCAGCTCCCTTCTTGTCTTGAATTGTCAAGTCAAATTCCTGCAATAATAAGACCCAACGGATTAGCCTCGGCTTTGCATCAATTTTCGCAAATAAATACCTCAAAGCCGAATGATCTGTATAAACAATCACTTTTGACAAGATTAGATATGATCTAAACTTTTTAAAAGCAAAAACCACAGCCAGTAGCTCTTTCTCTGTAGTTGTGTAATTAGCTTGAGCTGTGTTCAAGGTCTTGCTTGCATAGTAGATAGGCTGGAAATATTTCTCCTTGCGTTGACCCAAGACTGCTCCCACTGCAAAGTCACTTGCATCGCACATTAGTTCAAACAGTAGACTCCAATTGGGAGCTACCATGATTGGAGCATGGGTCAATTTCTCCTTAAGATTTGTGAATGCTCTCAAACATTCATCATCAAAAACAAAGTTCACATCTTTCTCAAGGAGTCTTGTTAATGGACGGGCTATCTTAGAAAAATCTCTAATGAACCTCCGATAAAAAACCGCATGTCCTAGAAAACTTCTGATGACCTTCACAGATGTGGGTGGTGGTAACTTCTCAATTATATCTACCTTTGCCCGATCCACCTCAATGCCCTTGCTTGAAATTTTGTGTCCCAACACGATTCCCTCTTGAACCATGAAATGACACTTTTTCCAATTAAGCACTAAATTGGTTTCCTCACATCTCATCAAGACTCTTTCAAAGTTTTCCAAACATCTTTCAAATGAGCTGCCATAGACCGAGAAATCATCCAAAAACACCTCCATAATATCCTCTATAAGCTCATCAAAGATTGCTACCATACACCTTTGGAAAGTTGCAGGTGCATTGCACAACCCGAATGGCATTCTTTGATATGCGAATGTCCCATATGGGCAGGTGAATGTAGTTTTCTCTTGGTCTTCCGAGGCAATAGGTATTTGGAAATAGCCTGAAAGGCCATCCAAAAAGCAGTAGTACTCATGGCCGGATAACCTCTCCAACATCTGATTAATGAAGGGTAAAGGAAAGTGATCCTTTCTAGTTGCATCATTCAATTTTCTGTAGTCAATGCAAACCCTCCAACCGGTAACTGTTCTTGTTGGGATCAGCTCATCATTTTCATTAGGGACCACTGTCATCCCTCCTTTCTTTGGTACTACCTGAACTGGGCTTACCCAAGAGCTATCCGAGATCGGATAGATAATCCCTGCATCAAGTAGTTTTATCACTTTAGCCTTCACTACCTCTTTCATCTTCGGGTTTAGTCTCCGTTGCGGTTGCACTACTGGTTTGAATTCATCTTCCATCTGTATCTTGTGAGTGCAATAGGATGGACTGATACCCTTGATGTTTGCTATCTTCCAAGCTATCACTTGCTTATGTTTTTGTAACAACTGAATAAGCTTCACCTTCTGCTCAAAAGATAAGTGGGAACTCAGAATTATTGGCAGTTTCTTTTTATCCGCCAGAAATCCATACTCAAGGTGTTCTGGAAGAGGCTTCAGTTCCAAGTTGGGTGGATCAATCACCGATGGTTTTGGCTTTTCTTCCTTTGGCATCTCAATGGTCTCATATGCCCTGCATTTGAATGATTTGCTTGCTTCAAGAAAAGCAAGCTGCTCCATTGCTTCTCGATCCTCAACATTTTCCTGCAATAAACACAACTCAAGGGGATCCTTGGAAACAATGTTAGTAACACAATTTACGGTCTCATGCTTAATAACATCATTGCATGATTCTGCCTCATCAAATGAAAGTGAATGTTTCATGGCATCATGTATCCTAAAAATAACTTTCTCATCACTCTCAAAGTTAAAGTGCCTTCATGAACATCGATAAGGGCATGGGCTGTATTTAAAAATGGCCTACCAAGAATAAGTGACACATCCGCATCCTCATCAATATCAATGACAACAAAATCATTGGGGAAACTAAAATCCCCGACTTTTACCAACACATCCTCTATAATGCCACGAGGGTGGACTACCGATTTATCAGCAAGTTGGATGGTCATGAGTGTTGGTTTAGGTTTACCAATGCCTAACTCTTTAAACATTTTATAGGGCATAACACTTATGCTAGCCCCCAAATCAACTAATGCACTTTTAACCTCAAGATTACCTATCAAACATGGAATGGTAAAACTACCTGGATCTTTTAACTTCTTAGGTAACCTTCTTTGCAAAATTGCCAAACTCTTTTCAGATAAATGCACTAAAGACACTTCCTTAAGTTTCCTTTTGTTAGAAAGGATATCTTTCAAAAATTTATCATACTTAGGCATTTGTGACAAAGCTTCAGCAAATGGAATATTAATGTGCAATTGTTTAAAAAGTTCAAAAAACTTACCGAACTGAGCATCAATCTTGTCCTTGTTCAACCTTGCCGGATAGGGTACTCTAGGTTGGTATTCCTTCAAATTGGGACTGCTTTCTTGTGGTTGCTTCTCTTTTTCACTTTCAAGTGCAGCTTTCTCTCCATAAGTGATAGGAGGATCGTCTTCTTTTTCTTTTTCTTATACTTCAGCCCTTTTCTTTTCCACATTACCCTTGATCTCTTTTCCACTCCTTAGTGTAATTGCCTTAAGTTGCTCTTTAGGATTTGCCTCCGTGTTGCTAGGTAAACTCCCTTGTGGTCTCTCACTGAGCATCTTGGCAATTTGTCCCACCTGATTCTCCAAATTATGAATAGAGGCTTGCTGATTTCTTAGGGTGGTTTCAGTTGATTGGAGCCTAGTTTCAGAAGCTGCTATAAATTTCTCCATCATGTCCTCCAAATTACTCTTTCTTGAAGGGGTTGCTTCTTGATGTTGGGGTTGCTGGAATCCAGGGGGAGGTCTTGGATTATTTTGATTATTCCATAAGAAATTTGGATGATTTCTCCACCCCGGATTGTATGTGTTGCTGTAGGGGTTATTTTGCTGTTGCCTTGGCATATTTCCAACATAATCTACTTGCTCTTGCCTAGCAAACATGTTACCACTTTGGCAATCTTGACTTTGATGTCCACCCCCACACCTTTCACAAGACATCACCTGTATTACTTTCCCAGAAGAAGAAGCCAAAGAATCAAATTTTTTATTCAATGCTTCCAATTGGGCTGTCAAAGCCACCACAGGGTCTAATTGGTGTGAACCCATGACCTTCAGCTTTCCTTGTTTCCTTGGGGCTTGCCACTAATAATTGGTGATAGCCATGTCTTTAATTAAATCCCTTGCTTGTTCAGGTGTCTTGTTGTTTATGGTACCACCAGCTGCTACATTAATGGATTGCTTACTTACATAATTCAACCCATTGTAAAATGTTTGAATTTGAAGCCATAGTGGAAGTCCATGATGAGGAAACCTTCTCAGCAAATCTTTAAATCTTTCTCAGGCATCATAAAGGGTCTCACCATCTTGCTGCATAAAGGATGAGATATCATTCCTCAACTTAGCAATTTTGGATGGTGGGAAGTATTTCTCTAGGAATTTCTCTGCCAACTGACCCCATGTGGTGAAGGTCCCTGGAGGAAAAGATTTCAGCCACTTCGTTGGTCTATCTCTAAGGGAAAATGGGAACAACCTCAGCCTAATTGCATCATCTGAGACATTATTTATCTTGAATGTGTCACATATTTTCAGAAAGTTCTCAATATGTACATTAGGATCTTCATCAGGAAACCCATCGAATTGGCAAGTCTGCTACACCATTTGAATTACATTTGCTTTTATTTCGAAGTTGTTTGCAGCAACTGTCGGCCTCCAGATACTAGATTCAGCTCCATTGAGATTAGGCTTAGCAAACTCCTGTATTGTTCTTGGTCCAGCTCCTTCCATCACTTCAAACTCTTCTTCTTTGTCTATTTCCAGATTTATTTCTGGTTCTGCGTCTTCCAAAACTACCTCCCTTTCTTCCTTTCGCTTTCTCCTTAATGTTCTTTCTAGCTCTGGGTCTAACTCAAACAGTTGGGATGAGTTATGTCTGGTCATAAACAGGGAGGAATACCTAAAATAATAATCGACAAGCAAGAACCAATGTCAAAAACAAATGAAAATAAAAATTAAATCAACAGTTTTGATTATATTACTAATATTAAAACCGTTGTCCCCGGCAGCGGCGCCAAAAACTTGGTGTGCGCGTCGCACTATGGCTATACCGCAAGTGCATGGGTCGCCCAAGTAATATAGTAGTGAGTGAGTTATCGTTCCACTGGGGACAAGGCCAAGTACTAGTGCAAACCTTAACCGTTGTTTAGCAAATTAATAGTTGTGTCATGCTTTGTAATTAAAAACAACTAATTTAATAACTGAAGTAAGGGAAAATTAAATGTTATGCAAATAGGATTGATGATAATAATACTATCCAGATATTGAATCCCCCTAGCCTCAATGATATTTATGAACAATCAATTCAGTTAAATCATTCAATAGAGTTGAGTTGGCATTCCTCTAAGTTAGACTAAAACCTCTCTCGAGTGAATCAATCCCTAATCACTAAGTAGAATGCCAGAATCTCTTCTCAAAACACAATTAAGTAGATCATGCATTAAGAACAAGGAACTATAAACCAAAGGATCTTGTAAGTCTATCTCTAGCACCCCAATCAATCCTCAACCCTTATGAGTAATCAATTCATATCATGCTTTCTCAAGTCAATAATATGAAAATGGCAACCAATCAATAAGCATGCTATCATCAATTAGCAATAATCATTAAGCATCATAAGAATAAAACAACTCAATCAAATGATTCAACTAAATATAATTATTTAATCCATACAAATAAGCTAGGGTTCATCAATATCTAGATAGAGAAGGAATTAGTTCATGTTCAAAACCAAAAAAATAGAACAAGATAAATGAGTAAAAGAAACCAAACAATCCATGGCGAATAATTTGTATTTCTTCACTTCAATCCTTGATTCTTGGTTTAGGGCTTGTAGAAGATGTATCTCCTTCTTCAAACTCAGCTCAAAACCCTCCTCTTTGCTTCAGTTGTTGCCTCCTTCTCCCTTGTTCCAGCTTCCACGTTTCAAGCTCCAGACCCCCTAAAAACTCCCTCTTCTTCTCTTTTTATTTCCCTCCAAAGCTCAAGCCATGCTTCCAGCTCACTTCCAACTCACCTTGTCTCCTATATTCCCTTTGTTTAATCTTTCTTTCCATCAATTAGGCAGGCTTTTCCTTTCTTTTTTTCTTTCTTTTGACAAAAGCAATTGGTTTATCTCCCGCTTGTTCCACAAAACGTGTAAAAGAATTCAACATTTGATAGGTGACATGGCCAAGCCATGAGTGGCTTGGCCGTGTCTCTCATTTTTCTTTGAGACACGGCCAAGCTAGTTGGCCATGTCACCTTCTGCCTTTTTCTTTTCTTTCTTTTCCCTTTGAATTCATGAGGTGACAAGGCCAAGCTTCTGGCCGTGTCACCTAGGTGTGTCACCTTCTGCTTGCCAATTTGTTGATTTCTTTCTTTGCTTTCAAGTGGTGACATGGCCAAGCTTGTGGCCGTGTCATGTGACATGGCCACAGGCTTGGGCGTGTCACCTGGGTGTGTCAGCTACTGTCTTCATTTCTTTCCTTTCCTGCTTGGTTCTTTGGCTTATGTTCTTTGGGTGAGACATGGCCAGTGACTTAGGCATGTCACCTGGCCGTGTCAGCTACTGCCTTCAATTTACTTTGAGGGACACGGCCAAGCTTGCTTTGTCTTGGCCATGTCTTGCTTGCTTCATGCTTTTTCTTCGTTGTTTTGATCATCCAAGGGAGTTTTTGCACTTTGACCTAAAACAAACACTTAAAACAAACTTTAAACCAAAATCAAATGAAACATTAACTAAAAACACAAAGAAATCATACTAAAAACAAGTATAAAAATGCTCTTATCAAGAGACTGATGACTTCTTTAAAAAACAAGATCCAAACTAAGAACTAGATGCCCCTCAATCAAGCACAACGTGTATGTATGTTCCATTTCCCTCCACTTCCATTCTTTTTAAATTTTTAAGACACCAAGCATGTCTTGCCAACTCACACACTACTCTTTGACTCCACCTTTTTCTTTTTATAATATTTCTCCCCATAAATCTATCCTTCTTTTACTTATTTTTAATATTTCTTTTAAAAAATTTGAGTCTTTTTATCCCCCATTTGTCCCTCACTTCGTGCAAAATAATTTAAAGGTATCATAGGAGACACGACTAAGCCATGAGTGACTTGGTCATGTCAGTCATCCTTCTTTGGACACGGCCAAGCCTTGAGGTCATATCAATGGCTGCCTAAATTGAAAGGGGTGACACGACCAATGGCTTGGCCGTGTCACTTGCATGTGTCCACTTTTGCCACTTTCTTCCTTTTTTTCTTTGTTTTGTTCAATTAGTGAGACACGACTAAGACCTCAGCCGTGTCATGTGACAAGGCAAATGGCTTGGCCGTGTCTCTTGCTTGTCTTCTCTACTGCCCAATTCTCCTTGATTGACAAGGCCAAGCCAAGTTGTCCTGGTCGTGTCTTGCTTGTTCCTTGTCTTTCTTGCCCTTGATGAGGGACACGACCAAGTCATGAAGTGTCTTAGCAGTGTCAAATGCTTTTCTCCAAACTTCATCCATAAAATTGAATTAAATCTCCATTGTTTTGCACTTCAACCTAAAGAAAACACTTCAAGCAATCTTTAATCACAAAAGTAAAAGAAAAATTAACTTAAAACCAATAAAATTACCCTAAAAATATATACATAATTAATCAAAATAGTGCATTCCTGCTAGGATGGGGACCCGATCGGACCCTCTATTTATGAGGTAAGCACATAATTCAGGATCCATATGAGGTCTAGTCCGAGATGCATGTTGATTTAATACCATTTATATATGCCGAAGGTTGAAAATTTTGAAAAGAACAAAGAAATTGAAATTATTTGCTAAAAGCTTGAAAGATTGCCTGAAGTCTTTGAATGAAATTTTTTGAATGAAATGCTACATATTTATAAACAATGAGTTTAAGGGATAAGATCAAAACTAAGCACCATTCATGTGCTTTACTTCTAAGTCAAAAAGGAATGGCAAGAAATAAAGAAAATTTAAAAAAGGATTAAGCCACACAAATACAAATGCATAAAGTCATATACTGTATCATATCAATTATCTAGATCAATAATTCACTTACCAAATCAATAATGCATCACACATACACAGTGCACTGATACTTATTATGAGCACAACTTTTTGCAAGTCTAAAAATATTTTTGTACTTATAAATATTTTTTCCATATAGGGACCAAGAGTACATAGTTACCCATATATGGTAAAAAAATAACAAAATTTCTTGCGAATGCTTTACTGACTATAATTAATTTTTTCCAGATATCTCGGGTCCAAAACCCAACCAATCCAGTCTCGAGTCCAGAACCCAATTAGTCTTGAGTCAAAGCACCCAACCAATCCAATCTTGGATCTAGAACCCAATTCAATTTCGAGTCCAAAACCCAATCCAGTCTTGGATCCATAACCCAACCAATTTTATATCAGGTCCAGAACCTAACCAATCTAGTCTCGGGTCTAAAACCCAATCAATCTTGAGTTTAGAACCCAACCAATTTAGTCTCAGGTCCATAACCCAATCAATCTTGTGTCCAAGTACCCAACCAATCCAATCTCGAGTCCAAAACCCAACCAATCATATATCGTGTAATACCCCGATTTTTTATGTACTTTGGAATAATAATTATGGGAGAGTATATTGGTGTAATAGGTAGAGAAAATATGAGATGGATGTGTATGATGGATGTTATATGTAACACCCCTGTACCCCATATAGGTACACCACATACACCCACATATGTAATATACATATACCGGATACAAGAATGTCACAATCCATTTTAATTCAAACCAATCTTTTCTTTAATTCAAATCATCATAAGTCAATCTGAATAAACTTAAAAACATTTAAGTTATATTATAGAAAGTAATAGATAAGACATCCTTCACTAAAATACATATGTATATATATTTTTATTACCCAAAAGTTTATCCAAAACATTTATTTAATAAGCAGCGGAATATGCATCTATATATATACATCAAAATTAGTATTTACAACAAATATAGAATTTATACATGTTGGCAGTTCATCTCTGATCTTGGATCTACCCTGTCACCTACGCAATGAACCACAATCGCGCTAAGCCAAAAGCTTAGTGGTACAAACTTTGAATCAAAATAGATCAATGTGATGCTAATACACAACACATATGAATATAACAACCCATTACATTATATATATATATATATTACAACTCTTAACATTATACTAATCATTTGCATCACATTACATAATTCACATTAAAGCAAAGACAAGCATGGAGCCAAAAAGGATCTAATATGCTATTCAAATTTCAGAGTTACTGCTTTGGTCCATATTGACACCTTGTGTCTAGCCCCGTAGGCAATATATATCCATGGATAATCCAACTAGATCTGAGCTTACGACCTAGTCTTTTCAATTAGTCTAGCATCAAGGATTTATTTTTGAGGCTTACGACCCGGTCTTTTCACCCTAAAAGCATCACATTTATCAGCTGAGCCCGGCTTATGACCCGATCTTTTCACCTGCCCAGTAATTCATAGGCATGCCACCAAACCCAGAACTCTGAAAAATTGAATAACATACTAGGCACACAATTTATTCATTTATCTCATTATCAAATACTTTCATAATTCCATTCTCATTTTCTCATTATCAAACTAGGCACATTGCCTTATTGTATCATCTTTTCTCATTCTTCTCTTTTATATCAATATCAATTTATTACATTATGTTTTCACATATCTCATCACATTATACAACATTTCCTTTCATTTACAACACATTACTCAATTGCTTTGATGCATCAACATAATTCATATTATGCACATCATAACATATTTCTCATTCATCAATAGTATATTAAGTAACTCAACACATTTTTCCAACCAAATGTGTTAAGTCCCAATGTCATGTAAATGTATGCAATCATTCCAAGTTTGTACTTACCTCTAAAAGCAACAACACCACTCTATCAACCTCCTCTTCCAAGATATCCCTCAATCCTTGGATTGGGTAACTCAATTCTCTTCAAAACCTAATCCAAAGGTGATTAAACATACTCACTTAGTGATTCAGATAAGAAAAATAAGGAAGAGAACTATCTAGGGCAAACTCTACATTTGATAAGCTCAACAACACGGGTGTGTTCATGGACGTGCCCTAAACCCACAACATAGAAGCTTTGACACGCTCAATGACATGGGCGTGTCACTGCACATGCTAATTCTCCTCCAAAACAAAAACTATGGCACGCTCAGTGACATGGGCGTGTCATTGGACGCGTCAATCTTCCAACAACACAGTAGTTATGACATGCTCAGTGACAAGGGCGTGTCACTGATCGTGTCACCCATACTAAAAATGGAACCAACGACAAGCCCAAAGTCATGGCCATGCTACTGGGAGTGTCAGCCCAAAAACCTGAAATTGACACCAAAACGCCACATCCAACTATCATCTTTCTTTTACCCTTATCAACACCACAAAACTCAACCAAATCCATCAATAAACCATAATAAACTTGCATAAACATCAAAACAACTCAATTACAAGCATCAAACACAAACGCAACCATTTTTCACAACTCAAAGTCATAACACCCACAACTCTTGCTTTCTTCACCAAACTTAACCCTTTTTCTTCAATCCAACCCCAAAAATCAAAGTTAATAAGACAAAATACTTCAAACATACCAAATCAACCATAACCACATCTACAACAGCCATTCAACAAACTCATAAACATAAACTCAAAAGAAAACAAAGAAACAAGTTGGAAACTTACCAAATATGAAGAAAAATCCTTAAAACTCCAACTTGATCTCTTGAAATCCTTCAATTGCTTGAGTTAGGAAGAACAAATCTCTTTCCTTTTCTAAAGGTGATGGCCGGCCCAAAGAAGAAAGAAGAAGATGAAGAAAAAAGTCAACCACAACCACCAAACACTTCTCTTTTAACCAAACACCTTTTCCCCAAATCACTCTCCACCAAGCATTTAATTAATATAATACTAATCCCAATTATGCTCTTTCACTAACCATAATTAATTCTATTAAAATAATAAAAAAATATCTTTAGACTAAATAAGCTATTGACTTGTATATAGTATATATCTCTTCATATAAACAACATATACACATCTTCCTTCCTCTTATCTTTCACTTAATTAAATATACACTTAAAATCATTTAAATCAATTTCAACAATTAATATTTCCAAAATATTTAGGGTATTATTTGGGATATTACATTATATATATAATATTTGTAATTGAAATATATGTGAGATATAACTAGAATATATAAGACATATACATATACCAACATATATACCACATATACATGAGGTATACATTGGTATAGAAAAAGTTGATTTTAATTAATTAATTAATAATATTAATAATACTAATGATAATCATGACAAGAAGAAGTGGAAAGTTTAAATATGGAAGGATATGTTTGGTGGTGGTTAAATTAATTATTAACATATATAATATTATATATATATATATATATAAAGATGGAAATTAAACGAAGAGACATATTTCTTCTTCCTTCTTCTTCTTCTTCCTCTTTGAATGTGAGAATTGAGAGAGAGTGAGGAGAGCTTGATTTTGTTCATATACACACCAAATTCATAAGAGTTTTAAGAGATTTTAAGGTGGATATTGAAGATTTGACAAAGAATTCAAATAAGTGCTCTTTTTCTTGAGCTGATTTTTATGAATTTTAAGTATATATATATGTGTGCGATATGATTAGTGAGAGAAAGTGATTATTAATTGAATAAGATGATAACTATGGTATGTGGAGTATATATATTGAATTGATGCATAGATTAAGTAAATATGGTTAGATGTTGAGGATGATGATGGGTAGCTGGAATTGAGGAAAAGAGTAAGGGTTTTATAGAAATGAGTTGTGAATTGAGTAAATTGACATATGGATGATTATATGATGATTATTGTTATGATTTTTTGTTTAGGCTAAGGGGGACCAAGAGAAGATGAGTAAGCTTGGATTAACTAAGGTTTGTACATATAATCTCCTTGATTTGTACATATGATCTTGAGTAAGTATATACTTGGATTATACTCTTGATTTTCATTTGCATCATTCTATGTTGATAGGTGTGTGTTTTGTTGATAAATATGGCATGAAAAGGTGATTTTGAGATGCCATGGGTATGGGTATTGTGTTCCTAATTCATACTTCATTTCAGATTTTATACCTAGAAATTTAGTCTGACAGGGGCAGTGACACGCCCATGTCACTGGGTGTGTCAAAGCTTCTGTAAAGTAGATAAATGCCATAGTCAGTGAAATGGCCATGTCTTTAGGTGTGTGAATTAAAGAATTTTTCCCAAAATAGTTCTTTTATATATTGAATTAATAGCTATATTTTTTAAAGAATTAAAGACATGGTCATCCGTGATTCATAACTTACATAGCTATATTTATATATATATTGAATTAAAAATGTATATGTGATTATAAAGTGAATAAATATTGATAAAATATGTTGATTATGCAAAAGTTTGGCATGTTGATGAGTGATATGGTGAGTGTGGCTTATGATTGCATGATGAAAATATGAAATGAGAAATGCGGTTGGATATCAAGTGTGAATTATAAATGAATAATGAATATGATAAAGATGAGATAAATATAATATTATTGTTAGTTTGTAAACTTAATATAATCTTAGTTAATGAGAAACTCCAAAGTATGGAGTATTTAATTAAGTGTTATGAGTTGAGAAGGAAAGAAAGGATTTGAGTTGTATAATTGAGATATACAGATCGATGTTATTAAGATCTTGGTATAAAACATGCCATGATGATGTTGAAATACTTTATATATGAGTTGTACTATTGTATTAGCAATTTAATGTGAAATATGCGTATGAAGTGTTTTGCAATGTGAGTGAGCTATAGAATTATGGCAAGTGATAATGTTATATAAAGATTGAAAAGTAATGAAATGTGTATTGATAATTATTTTGTGTTTTGTGAGAGGCACGGTCTTAGCTTTAGAGAAGATGTACTATTGTTATGATAATCGTTTAATATAAAATGTGGATGTGATATTTGTTAAAGATATGAGAACTGCAATTTGTGCATTAAAATGTGGATGTAAGCCACATTGGCATTATATATGATGACGGTTGATAGAAACCATGATATGAGTTGAGATGTGAGAATATGTTGAAAAATAAATGTGTATTGTGTATACCTTATACAATATCTAGTTACCAGAAGATTATATTTGGTAGTTGGCATGCTATACAAGATGGAGCGAGACACTGGGTGTCACAGATATTGCTATGTCCATTAGCGAGACATATTTAGTGTTATTGTGATGATATAGGCCAAAATAATGGTTCTGGAACAAGTTTATTATATAAGGATAATTTGGCCCAGTATATGTGTTTGTGGTAGACAAGAATGATATTATAATTTGTGGAAGATATATAAATATATATATATTTAAGTATATCCATTAAAACTAATAATAATAAAGAAAATACAAAGAATATGATGATAAATGATGCTAGTGTAACGAGTGTGATTTTCTATAATGCATGTATATGCTGTTTAAATGTACCACTAAGCTTTTGAGCTTAGCACGATTGTATGAATCATGCAGGTGAGTAGATTGTTGATCTAAAAGTCAAACAATTGTGCCACAAGAAGAGTAAGAGTGTCTGGAGACCAACTATATATGTACAATTTTGTTGTGTTATTTTTTGATCATATGTATATGCATATAAGTGAATTTTGGAAAGACAATGTACAATTATATATATGTAATCAAATGAAAAGTTTAATGATTTTGGAAATGTTACTTATTAAATATGAGATTTGATAATTTAAAATATTCTATAATTAGATATTTAATTGGTGTGAAATTAAGGTAAGGGTTTAAACAACATTGTAACATAACATCCTTATATTTTATATGTGTATTGTATGCATACGGGGTCTATGTATGGTATGTAAATAGGATATATTTGTTTACACTCATAACATTCAATGAAAGATTATCACAATAAGCTTGCTCATCTATTAAACTTCCACCACTAAATTCCAATCAATCATCAATCATAAGGCCTTTCATTTGGTTGTAATGGGGCTAAGGTAAGGGCATGACATTTGGGAGTGTGAGTTTATTCACTAAGTTCAAGAGCACTTCAAGAGTGAAGTAAGCAACATAGTATGACCGACAATCCCAACGTACCTCCCAATCACTTAGAACTAGACATTAAAGAACTTTTTAGGAACTCCACGTATTAAATTTGCAAAGATCATTCCTAAACTCATTTCAACCCTTCCAATAAGAACAACAACTTCAATTATTTTGATACCATTTTTTACCATTTTTTAATTAATTTTCTCCTAGTATATTATGGTATGCAACTAAAGAACACAATAGTTTGCAATCTTAAACCCACTAAATTTAACCCCACACTTATTTAACACAACACTCAATCATTAATGCTCTTCAAATGCTCTTGACTTAATGAAAGGGTAAGAGAAAAATAGCATGGTTCAAGGCTATTAGTGTTGTGAAAAAGAAAGAAAAGGAGAAATAAAATAGTCTCAAAATTGGCTAACTAAGGTTGAATATAAGGTTGGTTTTTTAAGCTAAAATGAGTTCACTTAATTGCCTTAATCATATTGATGTCTAATTGAAATTTTTATGTAGTTTCAAAATTCCTGTCAAAGCAAGTTCTAGCAATTCATCAATCAAAGATGCTCACACACAAAAAAGAATATTAAGGTGGCATCCAACTTAATAGGCTCAATTTCTCACAAGTTTAAAAGGCAATGCAAGGAATATCCACCAAATGAACAATAAGTACCAATTTTATCCAATTCTCCAATTCATACTTCAAAAATTAAAAGGTCATCTACCAATAAACTTATAACAATTGAACTTAATAATATTCTTCAAAACAATATGTAAAGTAAGGCAAAACACTTAACAAAATGACTAAAACAACGACTAAAATAAAGACTTAAAAACAACAACTAAATTACAAAAAACAAAAGCTTTGCATTTATGAAAAAAAACTTAGCACCCCACACTTATTGACATTGTCATTAATGGAAACTAGGATGATTTAAAAGAGTAAGAGTTAAGATGCAACCTGATTACCATCGTTTACTTTCTGAGGCAAGTGCTACCCTTTTTATCCACAAATCATTAATTGTTTAAGAATAAAAAGCAATAAATATAAAATAACCAAAAACATAGAGTTTTAATAATAAAAAATGGTAAATAAAAATAGCAATTAAAATATCCAACAACTAAAAATAGGAAAATAAGAAGTGTTCTCAAAAGGCTTAAGTTGATATGATCTATAGTGATGGAGGATGTGACGATGATGCTGCTAGAGGATGGAGGCTAAGAATCTTGGCAAGGTTGCTATTGATTTGTTCCAACTGGTGAAGGACTTCAACATGATTATGATCTACCTTGATTTCCAATGCTTCTATCCTACTAATAATCTCCTGATTTTTCAAAATCGCAGCATCTTCATCCAAATTGAGTGAATCCGAGTCAGACTTCTCGTCAACTCGTGGTCTCTTTTGCCAGTCCCCTAGTGCAACTTACTCATTTGAAGCCATCACATTAACCCCTCCCCTTTTTGTAACCATGTGCATATTCTCAAGAGTAGCAAGGTCTAATGAATCACTACTAAATATTCTAGTCATATGGCAACTGGTCGAGTCAAAACCATTGACAAGTGTTATAGCTAAGGTGGTCACCAATCCACCTATGCAAATCGCGCCCCTTTTTCTATTTGCTACACTATCAAAAACATCGGCTAACCAATAGCCATTACTCATGGGTATAGCATTACTAGCACAGTCTAAGAAAAATAGCTTTCATAGTTCCACCACACCCGTACTTTCTTTCCGTATAAAGAACCCACAAGACATAAACCTATGCAAATATCACAAGGTGGGATTTACCAATTTTGTTGCCTTGGCCGATTTGGCCACATACAATCCTCCTGAGTCTATTGTTCCCCATGCAAATTATTGTTTAGGCACACATTTTTCCCCTTCTTGATGGAAACCAAAAATAGCATTCAATTGTTCAATATCAATAACACATGGTTTTTCAAGCAATTTAAAGTTGAACCTAGTGCAAATCTTCTTTTCATCTCTTTCAACCATAAGAGAGGTTAGAAATTCCATGGTAAGTTCTTGGAATTGCAAAGGTTTAAGGGAAACTAATTTCTCCCATCTAAGGTTTTGAACATATTTAGTAAAATTTTCTCTAATTTGGAGAGTATCAAGGGATTCTTCACTTACATACCTTGTTGGAAAGAAACCCCTTGTAAGAAGCGCCAAACTCTTTGAAGATGATGAAGAGGATGATGAAGGTTGCCTCCTCTTGTGATGGGACACCATTTTTGTTCTAGGAATCTTGATTCTTGGTGAAAATGGAAGCTTTGATGGATTTTATTGATTTTTTATTAGAAAAATGGAAGATTTAATGGGTTTAATTGATTTTTTTTGTTAAGAATAATGGAAGATTTGGTGGAATTTTAAGATTTTTAGGGATGGGAGTGGAGGATTGAGAAAGAGAGTTGAGAGAAAGAAGAAAGAAAAATGGAGGCTAGGTTTTGAAAGTGGGGAAGTAATTAGAAAGATCGGGTTAAAATTGGGGTTTAAAAAGGAGTGACATAACCAAGCTGGGAATGGCTTGGCCATGTTTGATTCTTTAAGAGGGACATGGCCAGTGGCTTGGCCATGTCCCTTGAGTGTGTCCACCACTATGGAATTTGGTTGCAGGGAAAAGAAATGGGAACACTGGCCGGGTGGCTTGGCCATGTCTGGGTGACACGGCCAAGCCTTCTAGCCGTGTCCACGCCTAGACTTCTTGGGCTTACTTGTAAGGCCAGTGGCTTAGGCGTGTCAAGTGCCAGTGTTCTTCACTGCCATTTTTGCCTTTTGATTTTATTTATTATTATTTTTCTTTTTTTCTTTGTCACCCAAGTCTTATACATGCAATATTTCTTCCTAGCTTCACCTTGAAACTCCATCAAAAATAAAAACTGATCAAAGTACCCATTCTATTCTCTTTAAACCAAAAATGAAATTTAAATTGCAAAACACAAAAATTTAACTATGAAAATAAATACAAACTGATGGGTTGCCTCCCATTGAGCACTTCTTTAATGTCGTGTAGATGGACATTGTTGCATCATTTATCAATAAACACCAATCATTCAACATATTTTGCAACATCGATTTCTTCAAAGTAGGGCTTCACCCTTTGTCCATTTACCTTAAATGTCTAGTTGGTTTTAAAATTGAGTAACTCAACAACCCCGTATGGGAATATTTGAATTACTTGAAATGGTCTGCTCCAACAGGACTTAAATTTCCCCGAAAAATAATCGCATTTTGGAATTGAATAGGAGGACTTTCATTCCTGGTTTGAAAGTCCTTCGAAGCATAATCTTATCATGCATAGCGTTTGTCTTTTCCTTATAGATCCTTGAATTCTAATAGGTTTCATTCCTAAGCACATCAAGCTCAAAAATTTGTAACATTCTTTGCTCCCTTGCTCCTTCTAAGTCCATATTTTCTGCTCTATTTTATTAGTTTTGGACATTGGAAATGGTAGTAAGGGCATGTTTCCATCTTGTATGGGTGCTTATTTTTATTTATTTGTTTGGACTTTCTTTGATTTTAATACAATGAATGTTTATCTATTTTGAATCATATGTAGCATAGATGATATTATAATACTTAAAAATTTAATAATATTTAGACCTAAAAAGGAGATCGGTTCTAATGAATCGAGCATTATGGGGGTGCTGGGTCATTCTCACCTTCCCCATATGTACCCAACTTTTCGAACCCATTAGGGGGTTAGGAATTCCTTAGGAATTGAGTCATCCACCCCTTTCTTTTTTTTGGCCATCTGGGTGGCAACTCTATTTTCTCAAAGTTTAGGCCCATGTTCTCTAAGACCCTAAGCCTAACAATGCCGAAGTCATAAGAACCATTTCACATGGGAGTAGGGGCAAAAATCCCTATGTACACTCACTAGGTGATCCTTTTCTCTATTGTTGTCTTCTTTTTTGCTCTTATTTGCTTTCCTTGCCTTTTTTGACCACCTTGCCACTACTGCATTATCAAGAGTATAAAACTCTTTAATCCTCATTGCTAGCAAATAAATAAGGATTAGCTATTCAGGCCTTGCTCAAACCGCTTGCATTTTTCTTCCACAGAAGAAGCCAACTTAGTGAAATACTTGCTGAGATGGATAAACTATCTCACATACTTCAACACAGATAATTGCCTCTACTTCAAATACCAATACTCTATACATTTTCCCTTTATGTAAATTTCACTAATATATTTCTTTTAAACTCCTCCTAAAAAAATGCCAAAGTGAGTCTTTCTGCTATAGTATTTTTCACTTTTATATCTCAGTAATCATATGCTTGTTCTTGCATTAATGAGACTACACACTCAAACCCCTCATCATCAATGCAGTGAAGGAGATCAAAAACTCTCACAATCCTCTCCAGCCAATACTCTATTAAAGAAGATTCACCAGTATCACGATGTCAGCAGGGATTTTTGCCTCCACTCCTAGTGAAATGGTTCTTGCAACTTCAGCACTGTTAAGCTCGGGGACTTAGAAAACACAAGCCTAAGCCCAAGAAAATAGAGTCGCCACCTCGATTGGCTGATAAGATAAAGAAATAGGTGTATGACTCAATTCTAAGGAATCCATATCCCCTTATTTGGTTCAAAAAGTTAGGTATGCATGGGGAAGGTAAGAATGATCCAGCACCCTCATAACGCCCTATTAATTAGAACCGGCCTCCTTTTCAGTTCTAAATATTATTAAATTTGTAATATCCCGGAATATACCCTAAGAATTTTAGAGTTATTGTTGTATTTGGAATTAATGTATATGTATATATGGGAAATGTAAATACAATATATATAAGACATATACATATACATCACATATATATGGGATATAAAATGGTGTAGGAAAAGTGAGTTGTATATATATATTTGTATAATTAGTTAATAATAATAATAATGATAATAAGGACAAAAAGAAAAGAGAAGAAGAAAGTCAATGGTGGACAAATGTATGGTGGAGGTTATTTGAGAAATATTAATTATATTATATTATTATTATTATTATTATTATTTATATATATATGGGATAAGAACGGAAGAAAGAAGAACTTTTTTTCTTCTTCTGTTGCTTCTTCTTCTTCGTGGACGAGAGAGAGAGAGAGAGAGAGAGAGAGAGAGAGAGAGAGATGATTTCACTTATATACATAACAAATCCATGGTGATCTTGAGAGAATTGAAGATTGTTATTGAAGATTTGGTAAATTATTCAAGTAAGTATTCATTCCTTTGCATTGATTCTTATTGTTTGAGGTTGGGGTTGATATGGTTAGTGTGGGATGATGATGTTAATGAAGGATTGAAATTTATATATGTGTGAAACTAGTATTTTGATGATTATAACATGGTTATTTGTGAGGATGATGATGAATTGTTGAGATTGTTGAGTAAGAGTTTAGTATTAATGAATTGGGGATTTGAGCAATTGATATATGATTGATGTATGATTGTGTTTAAGGAAGTTGAAAACATAAAATACTTGTATTGAAATTCATGTATCTTATCATTGGATTTGAATTAGGTTGTGAAGGAAGTGGATTGCTAAGTGATGAAGAATTCTTGGAAGGTAAAGTGTATAGATTTGTGAGTGGTTCTTAAGGTAAGTACAAATTACCTTAATTTATGCTTTAATATGATGGTTAAACTTAACACATATTTATTTGAAATTGTGTTAATGATGTTGATTATGTCCATTGAAATAATGCTATATGATATATATATATGTGTTTGAGTGTAACCAAAGGAGATTTGGACATGTTTAGAGTTCAATTCATGTGAGACATGGCCAAAAATAAAAAGAGACACGACCAATTTAAGGAAATTTTGAATGTGTTGGATTGATTTTTTGGGAGACACGGTCACTGGCTCAGCCGTGTCCCTTGCCCATGCTTGTTACTGTCTGATTTTTGTTGAGAGACACGGTCGTGTTCCATGCCCGTGTCTGCTACTGCTGAAATTGTTGTTGAGAGACACGGCCGTGTTCTCTGCCCGTGTTTGCTACTGCCAAATTGTGGTTGAGAGACACGGCCACAAGCTTGGCCGTGTGTAACACCACTTCCCAACCTACATGTGTAAGCTGAGTAGAGGTGCCACACTATCCTAATTGTTGCTACCAATTTACTTAGTCAAATTTTAGTTCTGATTTTTACAGAAATTTTGCCATAGTTCCGCCTAGAAATTTGGATCCCAAGTGTCGTCAAAACTTGTTTTTCTGATTTTTGAAAACATTTTACACATACCAATGTGAATAAGAATACCATCAAATTTAATGCACTCCCAATGAATCCACCTTATACCCTCAACTACAAACCTGCACGAAGAGTTCACACTTCTAATATAACATAAAATAAAGATTTATGATTATTACATACTACTAACATACAATTATAACATAGAAAATCTCTTTTATATTTATTCATATACATGCCACAACTATCGACTCATAATGGAACTAAAAGATCTACCCCTGAGATTTGCTGTGGTCTGGTCGTTGCTTCCCCAAGATTTATCTACTGCTCCGAACCTACGAGTCAAGGAAAACTTAACTCGCTGAGCGTTGTCGCTCAGTGGGTACTTTACCAATAAAAATAAAAGTAGTATATGAAAGTATTCAAAATCAAAGGAAATAATGAAATCATAATTTAACCAACCTTAAACCAATAGAAATTATTGTACATTCAGGGTAATATGCTTTCAATAATGTAAAATCATAATTCAAACTCATTGGCATTATATAGTTTAACGAAAAATAATATGTCTTTGATTCAGGCTCTACTGGTATATAGGGAACCATAGTGATAAGGCAGTGGCCCTCACCACTGTAACATAGGTGGCCCTCACCACCGATATCAGATCACAGGAATGGCCCTCACCATCCTGGTTATAACCAATGGGCCTCCCCATTGGCTTCAGTGGCCTCACCACTGAATAACATATCATATCACAATAATGAGCAGTACTGCATGCGTTAGTATAGTGCACCATACCCTTATCTACCACTCCCACTATCCAGTAGAGCAAAAAGATTAAAGTGATTCAATTTAAGTCTCAACTTCATTTTAGAATGATTCAAGAAATCAATTTAAATTCTTATTGCGCTTTGCCATTTATGCCGCGCACCACTTTCTTTGGTCAAACCGTTACTCTTTTTCACATATTTAACATCCAAAATAAACAAATCAAATATTTCAAAGTATTCCTCAAAAGATCACAAATTGACCAAATGAATAGTGTTGCGGCGAGAAAAATCGGCAACGCAAAATGGCATGACCAAATGAATAGTAAAATCTGGATTTTCATCAAAATTTCAGTCCACTTCAATCATGCATTTGACCAAGTAAATGATCTTATTTTTGGCTGAAATTTTACAGAAAACTTATTTCATATGTTGACTAATTGCATGTAAAATTTCGTTGAAAAATTCCTTCGTTTGCTGCCTCAAACAATTTCCACAAAAAGGTCCAGAAAGCTGTCTTTTTGGGACCATTTCGGCCCAAACACATGAAATGCATAGGATAGTTTATTTTTCTTTTGCAAATCAATATTAAGGCTTCTTTAATAGTAAAGTGAAGATTCAAACACTTCCCTTTGACAACTTTTACATGTTTAACTCAAATCAATATATTTAAGCATCAATAACAAAACTTTCATAAACCAAAGTTTGTAAAGCATCAAACCAAAATTTATTATTCAAAAGTAAAGTACCAAACCTTATTTCTTTAACTCCTCTTGGCTTTTCCTTCTTCTCCTTCTTTAATTCTTTATTTCTCCTTCAATCAATTCAAGATACAACATAAACCTTAGAATTTCAAAATAATAAATTATCCTCTATTTCTTTTCCAACCGAAACCCCTAATCCAACCTTATTAATCTTTCTACATCTTGATTCTTCCATTTAATCAATTAATCTCATCACTTAATATTATTATTATGTTTTTCAATTCCATATAAGACTCTAATTCCCAATCTTCCAATAAATATATAACTACCTAAAACTAATACTAAAATTAAAGTCTACACACTTAAAAACCTTAGAACTTACCTTAAAAATCAAAGTTTGAAGAAACTTGGAAGTCCCTTGGTATTTTCTTTTGTTGGCCGAATTTGGTGAGTGGAAAAAGAGAGAATTTGCTCTTCATATCACATATATTTATAGACAAAGGAAATGATGATCACCTTGCCCACTTGTCCACTTTTTCTCTTTCTTCATTTATTACACATTTATTACACATGCTAAATGTTTTCTTTTGATTGGCCAACCTTTGATTTTTATAACTTCCTTTTTCCTTTACTTCTTTCCACTTGTCTCTCTTCCCATTGGATCTCATAAAGTTGTCCCGGGTTACCCATCCGGTCCCGACACGAAACCGAGCCACATTACGTTCCGGCGATTAATCGATCATATCTTTTAAACCGTATAGTTCCATGAGTCAAGCTATATATAGTTTTGATCCTCTCGACCTCTACTTTCTATTTATAAGGTCTATTTTAGGTTTCCAAGTCATTTTGAAAAATTACCGATAAGCCCTCAACTTTTTACAAAATTCCCTTTAGGTCCTATTTTTACTCGGGTTTTCTCCGGCTTCGTTTCCACTGACGATCGTTTCATATTTAACCTCTCGCCATTCTCTACGTACTCACGTCTTTATTTCCTACCCTAAATTCATGTATAACTTTAATTGATAATGACCAAAATGCCCTTAGTCAACATTTCTTCATTTTTCTTTAACGGGACATTTCTTGGAAAAACCGTTACACGTCATTGCGATCCGGTTTTTCTCTACATTCCATTTTTGAAATCTATTATATGCACTATTAAGAACATCCGGTGCAACTTTCTTTGAAATTACATCTACGTCCCCAACTTTATTAAAAATTACAATTATGTCCCTTTTGTCATACAACCTTATCTAGGGCTGTTATCAAGAATTATCTTCTCCTTTTCCCTACTCTCGCTATGCACGTGTCTACACTGCATAAATGCAGTAGGCGGATGTGACACCGTGTCCCTCAAATGTGTTGGCCGTGTCCCTCAAATATGTTAGTTAATGTTCTTATTCTTGATTATTCTTGCATTGTTAGATCTTCTAAAGGTTTTATGGTATCTATACTTCAAATATATGTAAAACAAATGTATGTTGAGGATTCCAAATATAAGAGGAAGGTAGATTATATATGTGTATATCAATGATAATCATTCTTGATGGATGTATAATGTGCTTGATTATGAATATTTAAATAATGAGATGTTGTGTACAATGTGGAATGAAATGTTGATATTTATGAATGATGCTATGTGGGATATAATGTGATCATTGATGATGAGGTACTTTAATGTTATGATTGAGGCTTGTTTGCCTAATTGATGATATAAATGCACACTTGAATAATGAAGTGTTATATTGTGAAATGAAATGTGAAGCCATTGTGATTGGCTATGATGATTCAATGAGATATGAAGCCATTGTGATTGGCTATGATGGTTCAATTGAGATAAATGGGGCATGTTTGCCTATATTATGATGAGAATTTGAAATGGAATTGAGAATGAAATAATAAATGAATTGTGTGTGTCTAATATGTTATTCATTTTCAGAGTTTTGTTATTGGTGGCATGCCTAATGATAGTAACAATCTCTTGAAGTTAGGTTGGATTTGATCCTTGAAACCAAGTTGGGTTGAAGTTTAACATGTTTTACTCCCCTTGAAGCTTGGTTGGGTCTAATCCTTGAAGCCTAATTGAGATGTTACAACCCTTGAAGCTAGGTTGGATTGGTTCTTGAAGCCAAGTTGGGTTGATGCTTAGCATGCTTTGCTCCCCTTGAAGCTTGGTTGAACCTTAATCCTTGAAGCCTAGTTGGGATAATGATAAATGTGAAAATTGAACCAAAACATTAACTCTGAAAGTGGAATGGCATATTAATGTTTTGGGCCCATGCTTGTGCTTGTATATATATGGATTGTTGAATAATGGAATAAATGAATAATGTTAAATAATGGAGTAAATGAATAATGAGATATATGTTTGTCTTTGTTTTAATGTGAACTATGGAATGAAATATAATGTTATGTGATATATGGTGATAACTATGGATTGAAATATATGATGATAATCATGGAATGAGATGTATACAATATATAAGTAAATTATTGAAAGTGAATATAGCTTAAGAAGCTATGTTGAATGATGAGCTTATAAAAATATAACATGATGTGTAAAATGTATATGGATGTGGAAATGATGAATATTGCTTCATGAAGGTTTTAGGTAGTCATTGAATTGTGAATTATTGAAATGAAGTGTATGTGTATATGATTATGAATAAAACATTAGTAAAAGTATATATGAAAAGTGTATTCGCAATGGGAAAACATGATAAGAAAATAATGATATGTAAAGTTAATATATAAATATGATTTTATGAAATGTATGTTTATATGAATGATTTGTATTACTAAGCTCTCGGGCTTAGCGCGGTTGTGTGATCGCGCAGGTGATTATGTGATTGATTCGGAAGTCAAGCTATTATGCCACGAGAAGGGTAAGAGTGTTTCGAGACCAACTAGAAGGTGATGCATACATGTATGATTTAATTATGATGTATTATTCATAATATTATATTCATATGTAATAATGAAGTTTTGGTAAATAAGATTAAGATCATTGAAAGTATAATGATTTTATTAATGTTATTTAAATTAATGTAATATTGTTTGAACTTGATTAAAGATTTTGAAATTTAAAACTAAAAGTGACATTCTTATATTCTATATACGTATTGTATGTATACTAGGTATATATATAGTACTTATATAGAGCATGGGGGTGTTACAATTATTTTGGTATCAGAGCTTAGGTTCGAGATTCTCGGCCTAAGTAAAATTAAAAAGAGAAAGTTTTGAAAGGCTTAAAGAGAAGTAAAAAGAAAAGTTTTGAAATGAAATTTGTAATACATGCATATGCATTCATATCTAGGTTGGTCTCGAACGTGGCATTATGTGATTTGTGATGTATTTGAATTATATAAGATGGATGATAGTGTGTGAACAAAATGTTATATTAAAGTAATAATTGGAAAAAGAAATGATATGAAAAATTGGTATAAGTGTAAATGGTAAATTCAAGAATGGGAGTTTACTTAAGGAAAGTAAATTTTGAAGTATTGATTATTGAAAAGTGATTGTAAAATAAAGAAATGAAAAGAAGAATAAAGTTGAAAATGAGTTGAAAATAAAATCAAGATTTGGGTATGTAAAGTTAAAGTTTTTAAAAGAAAAAGAGATGATGTTGGTTAATGTAGAGAAATATAATGGTGTTGTTGTATTATTAATTTAATGTAAACATCGTGGCTTCAACTTTAGAAATGTGAGATGTGTGAATATTATGAAAGCTCATGGTATTGGTAATAATATGTGATATTTGGATTTCTGAAATGAGTTTAAGAATTGTGAAAATTATATGTTTTGATGTTGCTTTGTGGTATATATATATATAATGTTTTAAAGTTGATATTAAGAAAAGATGAGTTTGGTAAATTAAAATTTTAGTGAAATTTGATAAAGATTATTTGGATATTGATGGTTTAATGTATACTCAATACATGAGCTATGTGCAATGAATAATATTGCATATGAAAGTATTATGAATTGAGTAATGTGATTGATAGTATGAGAATTTGTTTGAAGTCAAAAGAAAATGAGTAAGCAAATGAAAATGAGTTATTTTAAGTTATTTGAGTGGAAAGGGTAAAATGGATATGAAAGTATGTTAAATGCTTTTAAAGACAAAGTGAAAGAGATGTCACATAAGGATTGTGACTAAGATGTATATGAAATGTTATTATGGTTAGAATATATATATATATATATTTGTTGTGATGATAAATACTTTATATCATATTGAAGAAATGAGAATGATAGTGTTCAAAGGAAAGTAATAAACATTAAATTTGTATGGAATATATGACAAAGGAAAATAGAATAAGAGCATATAAATAGGTGTATACATGTATAGAATGTGTGAGCTGAGTTTTTCAATATGAATGAAATTATGATATGTAAGAAATGTGAATCACATTATGAATGTGATCTATGAATGTGTATGTGGTACAATTATTAGTATTATGATATGGAGAATGATATTACATATATTAGTGGACTTAAAAGAGATTAGGTCTTGAATTGTGCAAAGCTAGATGGAATATGTAATGAAATTAAGAGTGGGAATGGACTCGAGTAATATTGGATGCTGAAATTGTTATGGTAATCATTGAACCTGATAATTATATAATATTTTAAGTTCCAGGGTATTCACATGTGGGAAGATTTTATGTATATGTGTATAATAGGAGATTTTGAATGGAACCTTTGTCAAACTTGTATATGATTGAATATATATGTAAGAGATATTGATAGTGATACTGTTGAAATATTAATTACGCGAATAATGACCACATATATGAGTGCAAATTGAGTTGAAATAGAGTTGGAGTGTGTTAACTTTTGATGTAGTAAAGTTTAGAGAACGAGTATGTAATTCCTGTGATCTAATATAGCTTTGCAATTGGAAAGGTTAGAACAGGAATAATTGAGGAACAAAATTGATTATGAGGTTACAGTCATAATCGTTAATCTCTTATGGTTATATGATTGGTTCAGTATATTTTTGGCCGGTTAGCTTTGTTATCCCCAGATTTGGGATTGGGATAATATGACTATAATGCAGTTTTGGTGAGATTGATAATTATGTTTCTAGAAACATGATTAAGAGTTATGATTGGTAAAGTTATACTTTATCAGTTTATGTTAGAAATTATTTATAATTATAAAAAGTAAGGAAAGAAAAGAGAATTACGGAAATGTTTTGAGTTATGGATAAAGTGATAAAAAGGTAATTATTGTAAATATAGAAGTGGTATGAAATGTGAGGAGATATTAAAAGAGGAAAATTCCAAACTATGATTGAAAGCTATACTAAATATATGTATAGTATAAAGTGAATAAGTGAATGGACTTAAGGTTTAAGTGAGTGAACTACAGATAGAAAGTATGGTATGAGATGATTATGAGAATTGGTGGAAATTATATTAAGATAATAGACAATAAACTATGTGTATGTTAAAAGATAATTTGAAGTGATTTGTTATCGTGATAAGTTGACGGAATATGGATCTGAAGAGATCAAGAATTGAATATAAGTTTGATTAAATGGAATGAAGTTATATATATATAGATATATATAATGTGAAATCTAATGATAAGTTCAAATAAGTTAATAGTTGGTTTGAATTGAATAAGATTGAAATGTGAATATTTTGTGATAGAGAGATCAAATGATCTAAGTTGCATTAAGATTGTGAATCATTATTAAGACTTAATATGTATAGTTGTACTAAGAATATAAAAATTTAAATGATATGTATATGATGAAATATTTTGACGAATGAATGGATATTGATGAATTGAATCATATCAGCTGTAAATAATGATAAAAGGAAAAAGGTTGATTATCTGTTAAGTAAGTTTAAAGAGGTTGTATCAATATTAATGTTAAGTGAGATATGATAAAGAAAGATTTAAGTGTAAACAAAATGGAAAGATTGTTACCAATCAAGGTTTGATAAATGGCTATTTGCAAAAGTGATTGTAATGGCAAGATAAGCAATAGTATGATATAATTCAATAATTTCCAAGGTTAAAGTTGATTATCTATAAAGAGATGAAGTGATATATATCTTGAATGTAATAGATGAATGGAATATATAGACTATAAGATGATTTGATTATTGTATAAAAGAAAATTCATTGGTAATGTAATGAGATATCTTGGTTACTCTGTTGAGAAAGTTATAAGATAAAAATAGATATATAATGATAAGTTATGATTGACTTAAAGGGGGAGAGTAAAAGTTATGTGATTTGATAAATTATAATGTAAGATATGATTATCTTCATATGAAAATTTAGATGGTGATTTGTTCCAAATGGGTTGTTATGGTGCTAGATAATTTCGAGGACGAAATTATTTAAGGGGGAGAGAATTGTAATATCCCGGAATATACCCTAAGAATTTTAGAGTTATTATTGTATTTGGAATTAATGTATATGTATATATGGGAAATATAAATACAATATATATAAGACATATACATATACATCACATATATATGGGATATAAAATGGTGTAGGAAAAGTGAGTTGTATATATATATTTGTATAATTAGTTAATAATAATAATAATGATAATAAGGACAAAAAGAAAAGAGAAGAAGAAAGTCAATGGTGGACAAATGTATGGTGGAGGTTATTTGAGAAATATTAATTATATTATATTATTATTATTATTATTATTATTATTATTTATATATATATGGGATTAGAACGGAAGAAAGAAGAACTTTCTTTCTTCTTCTGTTGCTTCTTCTTCTTCGTGGATGAGAGAGAGAGAGAGAGAGAGAGAGATGATTTCACTTATATACATAACAAATCCATGGTGATCTTGAGAGAATTGAAGATTGTTAATGAAGATTTGGTAAATTATTCAAGTAAGTATTCATTCCTTTGCATTGATTCTTATTGTTTGAGGTTGGGGTTGATATGGTTAGTGTGGGATGATGATGTTAATGAAGGATTGAAATTTATATATGTGTGAAACTAGTATTTTGATGATTATAACATGGTTATTTGTGAGGATGATGATGAATTGTTGAGATTGTTGAGTAAGAGTTTAGTATTAATGAATTGGGGATTTGAGCAATTGATATATGATTGATGTATGATTGTGTTTAAGGAAGTTGAAAACATAAAATACTTGTATTGAAATTCATGTATCTTATCATTGGATTTGAATTAGGTTGTGAAGGAAGTGGATTGCTAAGTGATGAAGAATTCTTGGAAGGTAAAGTGTATAGATTTGTGAGTGGTTCTTAAGGTAAGTACAAATTACCTTAATTTATGCTTTAATATGATGGTTAAACTTAACACATATTTATTTGAAATTGTGTTAATGATGTTGATTATGTCCATTGAAATAATGCTATATGATATATATATATATGTGATTGAGTGTAACCAAAGGAGATTTGGACATGTTTAGAGTTCAATTCATGTGAGACATGGCCAAAAATAAAAAGAGACACGGCCAAGTCAAGGAAATTTTGAATGTGTTGGATTGATTTTTTGGGAGACACGGTCACTGGCTCAGCCGTGTCCCTTGCCCGTGCTTGTTACTGTCTGATTTTTGTTGAGAGACACGGCCGTGTTCCATGCCCGTGTCTGCTACTGCTGAAATTGTTGTTGAGAGACACGGTCGTGTTCTCTGCCCGTGTTTGCTAATGCCAAATTGTGGTTGAGAGACATGGCCACAAGCTTAGCCGTGTCCCTCAAATGTGTTGGCCGTGTCCCTCAAATATGTTAGTTAATGTTCTTATTCTTGATTATTCTTGCATTGTTAGATCTTCTAAAGGTTTTATGGTATCTATACTTCAAATATATGTAAAACAAATGTATGTTGAGGATTCCAAATATAAGAGGAAGGTAAATTATATATGTGTATATCAATGATAATCATTCTTGATGGATGTATAATGTGCTTGATTATGAATATTTAAATAATGAGATGTTGTGTACAATGTGGAATGAAATGTTGATATTTATGAATGATGCTATGTTGGATATAATGTGATCATTGATGATGAGGTACTTTAATGTTATGATTGAGGCTTGTTTGCCTAATTGATGATATAAATGCACACTTGAATAATGAAGTGTTATATTGTGAAATGAAATGTGAAGCCATTGTGATTGGCTATGATGATTCAATGAGATATGAAGCCATTGTGATTGGCTATGATGGTTCAATTGAGATAAATGGGGCATGTTTGCCTATATTATGATGAGAATTTGAAATGGAATTGAGAATGAAATAATAAATGAATTGTGTGTGTCTAATATGTTATTCATTTTCAGAGTTTTGTTATTGGTGGCATGCCTAATGATAGTAATAATCTCTTGAAGTTAGGTTGGATTTGATCCTTGAAGCCAAGTTGGGTTGAAGTTTAACATGTTTTACTCCCCTTGAAGCTTGGTTGGGTCTAATCCTTGAAGCCTAATTGAGATGTTACAACCCTTGAAGCTAGGTTGGATTGGTTCTTGAAGCCAAGTTGGGTAGATGCTTAGCATGCTTTGCTCCCCTTGAAGCTTGGTTGAACCTTAATCCTTGAAGTCTAGTTGGGATAATGATAAATGTGAAAATTGAACCAAAACATTAACTCTGAAAGTGGAATGGCATATTAGTGTTTTGGGCCCATGCTTGTGTTTGTATATATATGGAGTGTTGAATAATGGAATAAATGAATAATGTTAAATAATGGAGTAAATGAATAATGAGATATATGTTTGTCTTTGTTTTAATGTGAACTATGGAATGAAATATAATGTTATGTGATATATGGTGATAACTATGGATTGAAATATATGATGATAATCATGGAATGAGATGTATACAATATATAAGTAAATTATTGAAAGTGAATATAGCTTAAGAAGCTATGTTGAATGATGAGCTTATAAAAATATAACATGATGTGTAAAATGTATATGGATGTGGAAATGATGAATATTGCTTCATGAAGGTTTTAGGTAGTCATTGAATTGTGAATTATTGAAATGAAGTGTATGTGTATATGATTATGAATAAAACATTAGTAAAAGTATATATGAAAAGTGTATTCACAATGGGAAAACATGATAAGAAAATAATGATATGTAAAGTTAATATATAAATATGATTTTATGAAATGTATGTTTATATGAATGATTTGTATTACTAAGCTCTCGGGCTTAGCGCGGTTGTGTGATCGCGCAGGCGATTATGCGATTGATTCGGAAGTCAAGCTATTATGCCACGAGAAGGGTAAGAGTGTTTCGAGACCAACTAGAAGGTGATGCATACATGTATGATTTAATTATGATGTATTATTCATAGTATTATATTCATATGTAATAATGAAGTTTTGGTAAATAAGATTAAGATCATTGAAAGTATAATGATTTTATTAATGTTATTTAAATTAATGTAATATTGTTTGAACTTGATTAAAGATTTTGAAATTTAAAACTAAAAGTGACATTCTTATATTCTATATACGTATTGTATGTATACTAGGTATATATATAGTACTTATATAGAGCATGGGGGTGTTACAAAATTCTTAGAATATTGTAAAACCATTCACATTACATGTAAGTGTGGAAAATAAATAATCATATTATAAGTCAAATAAACGAACAAAACAACAAATAAAATGGGCACCCATACAAAGATGGAAACTTGCCCTAACAACCATTCGAAACGTCCAAAATACAAGTAAATAAAATAAGGCACCTACCAATTAGTGGAAACATGTCCTTTACATTAATCCCCACATAAATAAAAGAAACAAGTTAAATAAACAAGACACCCACAAAGTGGAGATATGCCTTTTACAAGTGTTTTAAAAAAATTCCAATAAATAAATAAATATCAACATAGTTCCATCATTCATAATAAATAGGTAATGCAAACACATAGTTCATCATAAAATTGTAGCTAATAAGCAAATCTAAATGTTAGCCCATTAATGGAATATAGAGCATCGCACATACAGCAGTCTAGCTAACCGATTAGCGGGCAAGGGTCAAGGGGCAATGCCCCTTGTGGGGATCGGAGGCAGTGTCCCTAAAAGGTAAATGCTTTACAAAATAGGTTTTTCTGGGGAATTAAGGTTTGGTTGTGGAATTAATATTTTAGACATATAAAATTAGGGTTTGAGCAAAACAAATCATGTAACGGAGTTTTGAACTAAATTAAAACTCAAACCATTACCTACTGGGTGGATTTTAAAATTAAATAAATAACTTCAAACAACCATTATTTAATATAGTTGAAGAATAATAATGACCAATGATAATTTAATCAAATTGAGTGTGAAAAACCAAACACGTGTTATTGGCTCCACCAAAGTTAATGTGTGAAACCAAGCTCTTTGTTTAGTTTACTGCCTATACCAACTTTGATCTTGGTTGAGCAAAGCAATCTCGAGATAATTGCTACTACTTCCCTTAGTCACTATGTGTTGATTTTATGTGTTTTGGTTTCTATGTGAATTGCTTTTCTTTGTTAATTCTTGTTACCGACCTTCGTTCTTTTGTTTAACCTATATTTATATGGAAATATTAGGTTAAAGTCGACTTAGTAAACCTAAATTTTCAAATCTATCTCTATTTATTCGAGCATAATTAGAATTTAAATCAATCTTAAATTGAATTTGGCTTAGATTAAGGACTAAAATAAAGACTCATATTGAATTAGATTGTTGTCAATTCAATATGAACTAAAGGTCATATCAAACTGAACCTGGGTCAATTCGATATAAGCTTTGTGCTCATATCATATTGAAAATTATTTAATTTGATACGAGCTAGGCTCATATTAAATTAGACAATGTCCAATTTGATATAAGTCTATGCTCATATCAAATTGGAGTGTCCAATTCGATATGGACACAACCCGTATCGAATTAAACTAAACTGAATGGATTCTGCCTTTGGAATAGGCCCATTTAGGGTTTTAATTATTGAACCAGCTTACTTTAGGCCCATTTAAAATTGGACTGACCTAATTTAGTGCTTCAAAATAGGTTTAAGCTTTTAAAGTCAACCTAATTTAGCTTTGCCACTATTAATTGAGATTAGACTTGCTTAGGGCCAAAATTAAGGGTCTACACATAGGCTTTAAAATCATTTGCCCCTAACTTTCTAATTGTTTCTAGTGAAGGTATTTGAGGTATTGGCGACTGTGGCTATGTTGGAGGAACTACCCCTACAATCTGCCTAAGGACCTCCTGTAACACCCTTATACCATATATATGTATAGTACACACACCCCGAGTATGTAAAATATGTAACACCCCTATACTCCATATAAGCACTGTACATATACCTGGTATACATACAGTGCATATATATAGTATAAGAATGTCACTTTTAGTTTCTATTTAAAAATCTTTATCCGAATTTAAACAACATTATGTTAATTTTAAGAAATATTTATAAATATCATAATTCTTATCAAAAAGTGAATCATAACTAAAATCATACATGTATGCATCACCTTCTAGTTGGTCTCGAGACACTCTTACCCTTCTCGTGGCATAGCAGTTAGGCTTCCAGATCATCCGCATAATACTTGCGCGATTACATAACCGCGCTAAGCTTGAAAGCTTAGTAAGATAAATAAACATTAAAATATACTTTACAAAATAATCATACCTCATGTTTTTAGCATTATGTTCTATTGTTCGCTTATCCCGTTTTTTTTTTCCTTTCTCAAACATTCTTTATATATTGCCACTATTCTCATAAATTAAATACATCATTATATAGCATATTCACAACACAATACCTCCCCTTTCTATTTCATATACACATATATATATATATACATTATTACAACAAAACACCATTTAAACCTTTATAAGAACAATTCTCACAAATTCCACATTCACAATCATGTTACACATCATACAACAATTCCATAACCTCATATCCCAACAAAACTCCTCAAGTCATATTCACTTTCAACATATCAATACACATATTACAAACTCATACTTCATAATATCATTTTATTCACAATTCATTAATAATGAAACACATTTCCATCAAAAGCATTCATAGATCTCATTAATCATTTATTTCAACATTGTTTCCATATATCTCATACATCAATCATATTACCATTCATGACTCACATTCCACAAAGACAAGCATGGGCCCAAAACACACTAATATGCCATTCAATTTTCAGAGTAATGCTTTGGTTTAATTATCACATTTATCATTATCCCAACTAGGCTTCAAGGATTAAGTTCAACCAAGCTTCAAGGGGAACAAAGCATGCTAAGTATCAACCCAACTTGGCTTCAAGAACTAATCCAACCTAGCTTCAAGGGTTGTAACATCTCAATTAGGCTTCAAGGATTAGACCCAACCAAGCTTCAAGGGGAGTAAAACATGTTAAACTTCAACCCAACTTGGCTTCAAGGATCAAATCCAACCTAACTTCAAGAGATTGTTACCAATAGGCATGCCACCAACAACAAACTCTGAAAATGGAATAACACATTAGTCACACAATTCATTTATTATTTCATTATCATTTCTATTCTCAATTCTCATCATCATTTAGGCAAACATGCCTTATTTCTTTCAATTGCATCATCTTAGCCAATCACAATGGCTTAATATCTCATTTGAATCATTAAAGCCAATCACAATGGCTTCACATCATATTTTAATCATCATAGTCAATAACAGTGACTTCACATTATATTATAATATTTCACTATATAACACTTCATTATTCAAATGCACATTTATATCATCAATTAGGCAAACAAGCCTCAATCATAACATGAAGATAATTCATCACCAATGATCTCATGATATTCCACATTGTACACAACATGTCATTATTCATATGCATCATCAATCTATATATAGCACAATACAATTCATAAGATTGACAATGCAATCAACATAACATAATTCATATACTATCAACATTATCATCAAATCATATTGATCAATTCAATTCATCACTCAAGTATACATAATCAATAACATTGCATATACTTTTTCAATGATCATTATATCTTCCATATACATTTGGTTGAATCATTATTGTGTTAAGTGTGTTTAGGTACAAAGGACATTGAAGATCCACCAATGTATGAAGACCAAATAACATCACAATAACAAACACCCTCAAGGACACGGCCAAGCCTGTGGCCGTGTCTCTCAATTCAAACATCCAGAAGCAAACACGCCCAAAGGACACGGCCGTGTTCGTGGCCGTGTCACTCAACACCAATTCAAGCAGTAGCAAACACGGGCAATGGACACGGCCAAGCCAGTGGCCGTGTCTCTCAACACAACAATCCAGTACCAGACACGGGCAAGGGACACGGCCGTGTCTCTCAACACAATTCAGACAGTAGCGAACACGGGCAAGGGACACGGCCGTGTCAGTGGCCGTGTCTCTCCAAAATTCATCCAACACACTCAAATTTGCTCCAACTTGGCCGTGTCTCTCATGACTTGGCCGTGTCCTTCAAAAATTTAAAAACCAAACAATCGAAAATTCATCCAACCAAACCCCAAATCAACATTTCTTCATTTTCCTTACAATTATCTTAACTCATCATCACTTCGATGTTAATTTCACACATTTATATACTTCAATCTCTTGTTATCATCCACTTGCACCCCAATCAAACCAAACATAACTCAAATCCAAAAGAAATCAAAACAAGAAGATATATACCTATATATATATGTATAATCAATAAAATCCATTCAAGAAAAGTGTACTTACTTGTATAGCTTGCCAAATCTTTATCTCCATCTTCAATACTCTTAAAATCCTTAAGAACTTTTGATGAAGATCACATCTCTCTCTCTCCCTCGTGCTCTCTCTCTCTCTCGTGTCCAAGAAGAAGAAACAGAAGAAGAGGAAGAAAGAAGTTTCTCCATTCTTCCTTCGTTCTTCTCCATATATATATATTAATAATAATAATAATAATAATAATAATAACAATAATAATAATAATAATAATAATAATAATAATAATAATAATAATAACAACAACATTAGTACCATTAAATTTCCACCACACACAATTCCTTTTTAATTTCTTCTTCTTTTCTCTTTCCTTCAATACACACATTGAATCCAAGTACAATAATAACCCCAACACTTTTAGGGTATACTTTAGGATATTACAATTCTCTCCCCCTTAAATAATTTCGTCCTCGAAATTATCCAATATAATAACAACCCATATAGAACAATTCACCATCGTAATTTTTATATGAAGATAATCATTTCTTACAATATAGTTTTATCAAATCTCATATCTTCTACTCTCCCCCTTAGAGATAATCATCTTCTTTGAAATTCATAATTCATCGTTGTTTAGGTATATATATATATATATATATCTTTACATCTTATTACTTACTCAACGAAGCAATTTAGATAACTCATAACATCTCCAATACATTTTATCTTTGTACTAGAGTCAGATTATCACTTTGTTTCCTTAGAAATATTTTCTTAACTTTACCCTCAAAAATCATTAATTCATATCTTAGCATTGTTTATTCCATTCTTACATTCACTTTCAAAATAAACGTTTACCAACCTCAATGAAGAACAATATCCTTACTTTCTTTAGCTTGCTTCACACTTAATATAATTCTTAATACAATACCTTTAAACTCACTTAACAGATAAACAATATTTCCTTTCTTCTCATCATGTACAAATGATATAATTCAATTTATTTATGTTTATTCATAAGCCAGAATATTACATCATACACATTACCATTAAATTTTACACTTCCGGTACAACTGTACGTATTAAATCTCAACATTGACTCGCAACTATAGCGAAATTTAGACCAATAGATCTGTTTATCACAATATACTAACACTTCAATCTTATAGGATTCAAATCAACAATTAACCTATTGAAATTTATCATTGGATTTCACAATATATATAATAATATAACCTAATTCCATTAGGTCAAATTTATATTCAAATTCTAATCTTTCCAAATTCATATATTCACTCAATAAAAATCATGCTTATACATATAAATTTCATTGTTCAATAATTATAGCATCATCTCTCATACTCATTCAAAATTTATCAATATAGCCAACAACTATATCTTCATAAATGAACTTTTTCCCCCAACCAGATCGGTAATCCTAATTCGGTTGCCCAACACATTGGGTCTGCATGGTTTCACAGGAGGCAAATAAGTCCGTTCATTTATCTTTTCACTACTCATTTTCATAATCCATTAGGCGTTATACCTCAATTATAATTTATTTCCAACATCATTGATATATACATAATAATTTACATTATTCATATTCCCATAAATTTTAAATTCATTTACTTAATCACTTTACACTGTAAATGTATTCAGTATAACTTTCAATCAGCATTACAATTTCTTTCCTTATATTATATCTTCACTTCACCTGTTATCATGATATTTATATAATTATTGTTCTATCTCACAATTCATAACTTAAAACATTATCACAATTCTCTTCCCTTGCTTTACTTCTCATAATTATAATTAAATTTTTAACATCAAAATTATAAGATATAACTTCATCAATCATATCTTTTAACCATGTTTCTGAAAACATAATTATCAATCACTCTTGAGGTTTGTAAATCAATATTGTTCTTCTATTATTCCATTTCCAACTTTTACAATTATAATACTAACTTGAATCACATATATTATATATTTATTCTTCAAGCTTTTATTACACCAAGAATTAACACATTATAATTCCATCTCCAAAACAATTTGCTTTTGCTAAATTTATCATTATTAACCCAACTCATGTTTAATAATATTATCTTTAACATTTCCTAAGCCCAACCTTCAATTAGATACCAATCTTACATAAGTATCTTTCATTACTCCATTTCCAATCCCTCTCTTCTAAAAATTTTCAAATATATAACTCCTTCCTTACAATTTCTTATTACACACTTATACATAAAAATATTTCCACATAAATTCTTTGAGCTCCAACACATCTTATGATAGTCTCATTTCGTTAATACTATAACAGTTTCACTGTTCAATATTACCCAGGTCTATTCTCACTCCTAATACCATTAAACACGTAATGATATAAAATAATAAACATATTATCCACACCTTCATAGATCACATTCATATCAAAAGTTCATTTCACAAATCCTCTTTATATAAACACATAATTATGCAATTTATTAAATTTCCCTTTTTCATATAGTTTATACAAATTTAATATTTATCACTTTCCTTTGACTATTATCATTTTCATTTGTTTATCATAACTTAAGTTATTCCTTAACTTCAATAAATATGTACACTCTACTTATAACCTTATTTCACAAGGGGTTTAATCACATTTCCAATGTGATATCTCTCTCACACTTGTTTATAAATATCTTTAACATATCTTTCCTAATCATTTTTCATCCTTTCCAATCAATTTACTTAAAGTAACTCGTTTTCTTTTTTGCTCAATTCTTTTTCCTTTTATCTCAAACCAAATTTTCCTACTATCAATCACATCTCCCAAGTCATAATACTTTCATGAGCACTAATATCCATTTCATATATCTCATGTATGAAATACATTAAACTATCAATATTTTATTGATCTTTATCCACATTCCATTAAAACTATAAATTTCCAACTTACTAATTTACTTAAACTTCAATTTATTCATCTCATTCTCTTAATATCAACTTTAAAACATCTTATATGTATATACCACAAAATAACATCAAAACATATATATTCCCCAATTATTAAGTTTATTCCAAAGAAAATCTACTAAATATCTCATATCTCCACCATTAGCATGAGCTTTCACAATATTCAAGCACATCACATTTCTAATATTGAAATCACCATGTTTGCATTAAAATAACAATACAAACAACACCAATGTATATTTGTACTTAATCAACGTCATCTCTTTTTCTTTTAAGCATAACCTTAACTTTACATATCAACACCTTACATTATCACACTTAATCTATGCCAATCAACTCATTCAATAGTTCACTATACTCTTTGCATTTACATAATATATCTTTTCATGTTATCCATCCAACAATATTTCCTCTTTATATAAATCCAACCATAAAGTTTATTAGAAAGAGATTCAAACAATAGAGGAAAGATCACATACTTTAATCTTAATTTGTTTCTAACTCATTTCCAACTTTATTCTTCTAGCCATTTCTTTATATACCAAATACATACCAATACTCAAACTTTTTACTTATACTTTCCATATCATTTCTTTATATCACACTCATCTCTCAATTATCAACATTTCTAGATTTGCTTTCATATGAAGCCTCATTTACACACTATCAGTTATCTCATCTCATGTAACTCAAACACATCACAATTCACAATTCACTCAATGCCACGTTCGAGACCAACCTAGATGTGAATGCATATGCATGTCTTACCAATTACATTTCAAAAATCTTCTTTTCAATTCTCATTTAAACTCTTCAAAAGTTTTTCTTTTAAATTTCACTTAGGCCGAGAATCTCGAACCTAGGCTCTGATACCAAAATAACTGTAACACCCCTATACTCCATATAAGCACTGTACATATACCTGGTATACATACAATGCGTATATATAGTATAAGAATGTCACTTTTAGTTTCTATTTAAAAATCTTTATCCGAATTTAAACAACATTATGTTAATTTTAAGAAATATTTATAAATATCATAATTCTTATCAAAAAGTGAATCATAACTAAAATCATACATGTATGCATCACCTTCTAGTTGGTCTCGAGACACTCTTACCCTTCTCGTGGCATAGCAGTTAGGCTTCCAGATCATCCGCATAATACCTGCGCGATTACATAACCGCGCTAAGCTTGAAAGCTTAGTAAGATAAATAAACATTAAAATATACTTTACAAAATAATCATACCTCATGTTTTTAGCATTATGTTCTATTGTTCGCTTATCCCGTTTTTTTTTTCCTTTCTCAAACATTCTTTATATATTGCCACTATTCTCATAAATTAAATACATCATTATATAGCATATTCACAACACAATACCTCCCCTTTCTATTTCATATACACATATATATATATACATTATTACAACAAAACACCATTTAAACCTTTATAAGAACAATTCTCACAAATTCCACATTCACAATCATGTTACACATCATACAACAATTCCATAACCTCATATCCCAACAAAACTCCTCAAGTCATATTCACTTTCAACATATCAATACACATATTACAAACTCATACTTCATAATATCATTTTATTCACAATTCATTAATAATGAAACACATTTCCATCAAAAGCATTCATAGATCTCATTAATCATTTATTTCAACATTGTTTCCATATATCTCATACATCAATCATATTACCATTCATGACTCACATTCCACAAAGACAAGCATGGGCCCAAAACACACTAATATGCCATTCAATTTTCAGAGTAATGCTTTGGTTTAATTATCACATTTATCATTATCCCAACTAGGCTTCAAGGATTAAGTTCAACCAAGCTTCAAGGGGAACAAAGCATGCTAAGTATCAACCCAACTTGGCTTCAAGAACTAATCCAACCTAGCTTCAAGGGTTGTAACATCTCAATTAGGCTTCAAGGATTAGACCCAACCAAGCTTCAAGGGGAGTAAAACATGTTAAACTTCAACCCAACTTGGCTTCAAGGATCAAATCCAACCTAACTTCAAGAGATTGTTACCAATAGGCATGCCACCAACAACAAACTCTGAAAATGGAATAACACATTAGTCACACAATTCATTTATTATTTCATTATCATTTCTATTCTCAATTCTCATCATCATTTAGGCAAACATGCCTTATTTCTTTCAATTGCATCATCTTAGCCAATCACAATGGCTTAATATCTCATTTGAATCATTAAAGCCAATCACAATGGCTTCACATCATATTTTAATCATCATAGTCAATAACAGTGACTTCACATTATATTATAATATTTCACTATATAACACTTCATTATTCAAATGCACATTTATATCATCAATTAGGCAAACAAGCCTCAATCATAACATGAAGATAATTCATCACCAATGATCTCATGATATTCCACATTGTACACAACATGTCATTATTCATATGCATCATCAATCTATATATAGCACAATACAATTCATAAGATTGACAATGCAATCAACATAACATAATTCATATACTATCAACATTATCATCAAATCATATTGATCAATTCAATTCATCACTCAAGTATACATAATCAATAACATTGCATATACTTTTTCAATGATCATTATATCTTCCATATACATTTGGTTGAATCATTATTGTGTTAAGTGTGTTTAGGTACAAAGGACATTGAAGATCCACCAATGTATGAAGACCAAATAACATCACAATAACAAACACCCTCAAGGACACGGCCAAGCCTGTGGCCGTGTCTCTCAATTCAAACATCCAGAAGCAAACACGCCCAAAGGACACGGCCGTGTTCGTGGCCGTGTCACTCAACACCAATTCAAGCAGTAGCAAACACGGGCAATGGACACGGCCAAGCCAGTGGCCGTGTCTCTCAACACAACAATCCAGTACCAGACACGGGCAAGGGACACGGCCGTGTCTCTCAACACAATTCAGACAGTAGCGAACACGGGCAAGGGACACGGCCGTGTCAGTGGCCGTGTCTCTCCAAAATTCATCCAACACACTCAAATTTGCTCCAACTTGGCCGTGTCTCTCATGACTTGGCCGTGTCCTTCAAAAATTTAAAAACCAAACAATCGAAAATTCATCCAACCAAACCCCAAATCAACATTTCTTCATTTTCCTTACAATTATCTTAACTCATCATCACTTCGATGTTAATTTCACACATTTATATACTTCAATCTCTTGTTATCATCCACTTGCACCCCAATCAAACCAAACATAACTCAAATCCAAAAGAAATCAAAACAAGAAGATATATACCTATATATATATGTATAATCAATAAAATCCATTCAAGAAAAGTGTACTTACTTGTATAGCTTGCCAAATCTTTATCTCCATCTTCAATACTCTTAAAATCCTTAAGAACTTTTGATGAAGATCACATCTCTCTCTCTCCCTCGTGCTCTCTCTCTCTCTCGTGTCCAAGAAGAAGAAACAGAAGAAGAGGAAGAAAGAAGTTTCTCCATTCTTCCTTCGTTCTTCTCCATATATATATATTAATAATAATAATAATAATAATAATAACAATAATAATAATAATAATAATAATAATAATAATAATAACAACAACATTAGTACCATTAAATTTCCACCACACACAATTCCTTTTTAATTTCTTCTTCTTTTCTCTTTCCTTCAATACACACATTGAATCCAAGTACAATAATAACCCCAACACTTTTAGGGTATACTTTAGGATATTACAAAATATGTATACAAAATAATAAGAATATCATAATATATCACATCTAAAAAATATTTCCTTAATTTTATTAAAATTAAGGAATTTTCCCTTTAAAATATAATTTAGTAAATAAAATAATAAATTTATAATAGTAATTAAGTGTTAAAAAGGCAAATTTAAAAGATAATCTCTATGAAAAATTTGCAAGAGTTTTGTCTTTAAATTTGATAGGAGTATATATTTATATATTTTATTCCCTTTATATTTCATTTCTTGTGATTATTTATGCCTTATTGAGTCAATATATCTATAATTTTATGATTTGTTGGGTTTGATTTGGCAAAAATAGAGTTTTTAAGTTTAATTTCCAGCAATTTTAATTTTTAGACCTTTATGGCTTCTTACAAGTTTTAGACATCCAAGATGCTGCTGGATGAAAATGAGGCCTTCTACAAAGAATTAGATTTCAAGAGCTTTCTAGAATGGGCTAAATTGCCTAAACCAAAGTTCGTTTGTGCGTCCAAGCATTGTATTAAAGTCATGCCTGAATGTTGAATCCAATTCCTACTCGGATTGGAAATCCTACAGGAGCACCAAGTCTTAAAAAATTCATAACATTAGCTATATATGTCAAAATAAGGTGATTCAAAGTTCATGTTTAAGTATAAATCTAGGGATATAATGACTAAAATCCCAATTTTATCTTTTTATAGTCCAAAATCGAGCAACAAGTCACTGTTGAATTTATGTTTTACAGAGGGCACGTGAGTTACATATGAGAACATTTTATGGTTTTATTTTTAAGCTATGCATTATATTATTTTTGAGGTTGGAGGGGAGATACTGAGGGAGGCACAAAAGAATAGTAAGAATTTAATTTTGGGATTTTTCCTTGACCATGTGCGACTAAACTATCTTTATTTCTATTCAATGTGAATTCGACACTTGATGTGTTCAATATAATCTATTTTTTCTGCATTGTTCTCTTTTGTGGAATGGGTATGTTCTTATTTTTCATTGTTTTTTTTTATCTTTGGTTGATTAATTTAGTGAAGGCCTTCTAAGGTTTTCATTCTATAATCTATATGCTAATGTTGTAATTGTGATACGTAATTATCCTTTTCCGGTTTCATTGAGTAGGAATTTGAATTACATATCCTAAGCAAACTAATCTGATGTAACTTAGATTAATCAAATTTCCTAGTTCTTAAAGCTATCTTTGTCTTAAATTGGGAGAGCTTATTCCTAGTTTCTCATGGGCAAGTCACTATTTGAATAGCTTGTTTCATTAGTGAAGCATTAAGGAAAGTTTCAGATAATAGAGCTTCGCATTGTTTCGAATTGAGTAAGCATTCCACATGAGACTTAATTTGTGTTGTGAGTTGATTATATTATTGCATATGATAGCGGTGAAGGAACCAAGAACTAAAATTCTCAATTTGATTATTTTCTTTTATTTAATTGGTATTTTAATTGATGGTTGAATTCACAACCCCTCCCCCTTTTATTTGTTTTAGGTAGATATATTAGTTACTAAGACTTAGATTGGCGTGACTGCTCTCTATGGGATTGACCTTTTTCATTCTATTTAGAAGTTTGGCAAGGTTTTATATTTGGTTGCTCAACGATACTACCAATTTTTTGGCAATGTTACCAGGGATCCAAGTATTTGATCTTAAGTTTTTTGTTGATTTATAGATATATATATATAATAAATTTTATTTGTTTTTTTTCTTTTATTGGAACTGATTTATAATTGAGTCTAATATAATTTATTTGACTCCTAATTTGTGCTTGAACTTGTTTTGTATTATTTTTTAGTATTTTTTTGGTGGGACTATTCACTGCAGATTTTTTGGTTGAGTTAGGAGGTGCATGAGTACTTATTTTAAAGGAAAGGATGATCTGAGCATGACTAGTAATTCATTGAATTACTAGGCCCACCCTCTTGTAGTGAATTTACTCTGATTTTTAGCCACTTACATGTTTTTGGTTATAAAACTTTTACTTTTAATATGAACATTTTAGTATGCTTTAATTAGTTTTGTTGTTTTCTTCGTGTTATTTATCTTTGAGAATATTTTATAGTGTATGACCATATCTTCAAGTATTGGAAACTTACAATTTAATATAGAGATTGAAAGGTCATTGCGCAGGTGGAGGAAAGAGGCTCATAACAAGCAGAAATTAGAACCTCTATCTCTAAGAATTCCAGTCAATATTCATTTGACAACCAGAGGCTCAATTGAAGTAACAGAGGAAGAAATTATGGCTAACAACAATAAGAGAACATTGAAGGAGATCACTGCTCCTAACTAGCAATTACAACCTTTGTGCATTGAGTATCCTGCACTAGAGGTTAATTTTGAATTGAAGTCAAGACTAATACATCTTTTGCCAACATTTCATGGCCTTGTAGGTGAGGACCCAAACAAACATTTAAAGGAGTTTCATGTGGTTTGATCAAGCATGAAGCCAACTGGTGTAATTGAAGAGTAGATAAAGCTTAGAGCTTTCCCTTTTTCATTAGTAGACAATGCTAATGATTGGCTATACTACTTGCCATCAGGTTCCATCACAAGCTAGAAAGAGTTGAAAAATTGTTCCTTAAGAAATATTTCCCGGTTTCAAGGACTGCAAATATAAGAAAGGAAATTTGTGGCATCCGGCAATACATAGGCATCATTATATGAGTATTAGGAGTGATTTAAGAAGTTATATGCTAGTTGCCTCCATCACCAAATTCCAAAGCAACTTTTGATTTAATACTTTTATAAGGGTTTGTACCAATGGAGAGAAATATGATTGATGCCACAAGTGGAGGTGCTTTTATGGACAAGACAGCCGAGGCTACACGAAATTTAATCTTAAACTTGGCTGCAAATACCCAATAGTTTGGTGGTAGAATGGAGGCACCCATGAAAAGAGTGAACGACGTAAGTAGCACATCACTTGAAAAGAAAATAGAAAATCTAACCTTTTTAGTGCAATCTTTGGCTATAGATATGGCACCTCAGGTAAGATCATGTGGGATATGTTAATAGTGGGACATCTAGCTTATATGTGTTCAATTTTACAAGAAGAACACGTAAATGCAGTAGGAGGTTTTCCTGGCCAACAAAGAAAACATGATCCTTATTCCAATTCATACAATCATGGATGGAGAGTTCGCCCCAATTTTAGCTATGAGGGAAATAGCCCACCACCACAGCAACTACAAAACTCTTATCCAAATAGGCAACTTTGATTTCAACGGGCCTAACAATAGAGTTGTCCATCGAAACAAGCAACCCCATCACCATCTACTTTAGGTACACTCAATAATTTCAGGTAAGTGAATTGGTATTTCCAATTGATTTCTACATCCTTGAAATGGAAGATGATACTTCACCTACTTATACTTCTATTTTTCTCGGGAGATAATTTTTGAAAATACCCGCACCAAGAAAGATGTTCATGGTGGAAACCTCATAATGGAGTTCGATGGAGAAGTGATTTGTTTCAATATCTTTGAAGCGATGAGGTATCCAAGTGATTTGCATGCTGATTTTTTTGTTAGTATGATTGATTCTTTGGTGCAAGATGTGTTTAATGTGCATGGTATAGATGAAATAGAAGCGGTCATTAAAAGATTTCTTGAAATATAAGAAGATAAGAAAGAACAACACAAAATTGAGCTTGGTGCTAAGTTAAAAGATGCCATAGATACTTTGATTTCTCTACCTTTAGTCCTAAATGAGGGCAATGTTTCATACTTAGACTTACCATTTTCACATCAGAAGTTTTTACCATCTGTTTTGCAGGCACCAACTTTAGAGCCTAAGCCTTTGCCATCACATTTGAAATATGTCTATCTGGGTTTCAATGAAACTTTGCCAGTCACCATCTCAAGCACTCTCACCCTAATACAAGAAGAAAAGCTTATTCAAGTGTTGCAAGAACACAAGACTGCAATTGAATGGTGTTAGTAAATCGAAAAAGGATCTGCAACCCTTGCCGCAGCGGAAAACAAAAATTTCTTTCGATTTATTCACAGGATCCATGTGATCCATTCAGTTCGATAAAAGAGATTCGAAACTAACCTTTTTGCGTAGCTTCAAAATGATTAACAGATGCTGCCTTCTGAAGATGAACACCCACTAACGAAGTCCACACAAACGTACGCCGTTCTGAGTGCTAGCTCACCAACGGCAGTGGCTGAACTTTTTTGCAAAAACGAAACTAGGGTTTTAGGTTTTTTTTTTCTCTTCTTCCGTTTTCTTTCAAAATGAAAATAATAATAAATATCATCCAGGCCTCTAGTCTTTTTAAAACCGTTTTAAAAGACCTTTCCTTGTCAAAACCCTAACTGTCCATATCCTATATGGACCCACGTTTTTAATAATTATTATCTAATAATAATTATTATAACAATATTATTATTAATATCTAATAATAATAATAATACTAACAACAATAATAAAAATATAATTATTATTGTTTAAGTACAGCCTACGTTCTATGTGTGTGACTCGATAGGCTCATATTAACTGGTAGTGTATTTCAATCTCTATTGAAATGCACAAATCATAATTGGCCTCTAGCAAGACATTATGACTACCCAATTAATCATGAGAATCATTATAAATGAAAACCTGAAATAGTACATGCATTAATCCCTTTGTCACACGATATCTAGTTTGAACATAAGTCATAGTAAATGTCATACTTATATTGTCCAAACTTATGATTACTCGATCTCCAAGTTAACTGATAAACAAATAAGATTGATCTTATATCAACTTATTTGAGCACGGCCATGCATTTCTCAGTTACACTTATCGAGGGGCCCAGAAGATATCTCTCTCATAGAGAGGGACAAATTCCATCTTGATTGTTCATTTTCCTCTACATAATTTATACCATGTTCAAGCATAACCTTTATAATTATCTAGTTACAGATAACGTTTGATCATGTCAAAACATAATATTCCTTATGTTGGAAACTATGACAATCTCAAGTCAAAGGATTAAATGAAAACTATTATGAGATACACTTATGACATTAAACCATGAAGTGATATCTATGTGGGTCTATCCAATACACTGTTCTCTAACATGTATCCATAATATTGATTTGTATCTTCATACCTATAATCATCTTATGATTATCAAATCAATATTACACTAGTTATATTTATTATTATCTCCATAACAATAATAAACCAGGGATATAATCATTATTATATATAACATGCAAACATAACAATGATAATAAAAACTTCTTTATTAATAACAAAATGAATAACACTAAGGTCCAAATCAATGGCCTAGGGCATATACACTAACAGTCTCCCACTTGCACTAGGCCTAGACTAACAAATATCTCATGCCCATAGACCTAGTGTGCTGATCATGCTTGACCCGCGAGAGAGGCTTTGTCAATGGATCTGCTATGTTGTCATTTGTGTCAACTTTGCATATCTTGATATCACCTCTATCAATGATGTCTCGAATGAGGTGAAATCGCCTGAGTATATGCTTAGATTTCTGATGGGACCTTGGCTCTTTTGCTTGCGCTATGGCACCATTGTTGTCATAATAGATAGCCATAGGATTAGCAATGCTAGGCACCACTCCAAGCTCAGTGATGAATTTCTTCAGCCAAACTGCTTCCTTAGCTGCATCTGTTGCTGCTATATACTCAGCTTCTGTTGTAGAATCTGCTACTGTACTCTGCTTGGAACTTTTCCAAGTAATGGCTCCACCATTCAATGTGAATACAAAACCTGACTGCGATTTGTAATCATCTATATCAGTTTGGAAACTAGCATCTGTGTAACCATTTACAACTAGCTCATCTTCCAAACCTCCATAAACCAAGAAAGCATTCTTAGTTCTTCTTAGATACTTAAGAATGTTCTTAACAGCTGTCCAGTGACCCTCACCAGGATAAGCTTGATATCTACTTGTTGTGCTCAAAGAATATGAGACATCAGGTCTAGTACATAGCATGGCATACACAATAGATCCAATAGCATAAGCATAAGGGATCTTATTCATTCTATCTCGCTCATCAGATGTCTTAGGACATTGATTCTTGCTAAGATGAATACCATGTGACATAGGCAAAAATCCCTTCTTGGAATCTTGCATGCTGAATCTCTTTAACACTTTGTCAATGTATGTACTTTGACTTAAGCCAATTATCCTTCTAGATCTATCTCTATAGATCCTTATACCAAGGATATATGCAGCCTCACCCAAGTCCTTCATTGAAAAAGTATTCCCTAACCAATCTTTAACCTTTTGTAAAGTGGGGACATCATTTCCAATGATCAATATGTCATCTACATATAGGACTAAGAACACGATAGCACTCCCACTAACCATCTTGTAAACACATGGTTCATCTTCATTTTGAATGAAACCAAAGTTCTTAACTGTTTCATCAAAACAAAGATTCCAGCTTCGAGATGCTTGCTTCAATCCATAAATGGACCTTTGAAGCTTGCAAACCTTCCCAGAATTCTCAGGATTTACAAAACCCTCAGGTTGTGTCATGTACACATCCTCGAGTAAATTTCCATTAAGGAAAGCAGTTTTGACATCCATTTGCCATATCATATAATCATAGTATGCAGCAATGGCAAGGAGAATCCTAATAGATTTAATCATAGCAACTGGAGAAAAGGTTTCATCATAGTCTATACCATGAGTTTGTTTGAAACCTTTAGCAACCAACCTTGCTTTATAGGTTTGCACATTTCCATCCATGTCAATTTTCTTCTTGAAAACCCATTTGCAACCAATAGTCTTAATACCTTCGGGAGGATCAATTAAGGCCCAAACTTGGTTGTCAAACATGGACTGCATCTCAGAGTTCATGGCTCCAAGCCATTTCTCTGAATCTGGACCTGACACAGCTTCAAGATAGGTAGTTGGCTCACCTTGATCTATGAGCAAAACTTCACGACTTTCAGTCATGAGAAATCCATATCTCTCAGGCTGATGACGTGGTCTATCAGATCTGCGCAGAACTTGTGTAACATTTTCAGTTTCCACAATGGCTTGTGGTTCTGAAACTGTTTCTACAGGCGGTTCAATATCTTCTTGTGGTTCTATAAATTCATCTAATTGAACTGTACTCCCACTAGTTCTTTTAGAAATGAATTCTTTTTCCAAAAAGGTTCCATTTCGAGCAACAAACACTTTGTTCTCAGATGGAATATAGAAATAATATCCTTTAGTTTCCTTAGGATATCCCACAAATATACATTTAGCAGATTTTGGAGCTAACTTATCTGAAACTGGTCTTTTCACATAAGCTTCACAACCCCAAATCTTAAGAAAAGACAAACTAGGTGTTTTGCCAGTCCATATCTCATATGGCGTCTTTTCAACTGCTTTAGATGGTACACGGTTTAAAACAAAAGCAGCTGTCTCCAAGGCATAACCCCAAAACGATAATGGAAGATCTGCTTGACTCATCATAGATCGAACCATATCTAATAAAGTTCGATTTCTTCTTTCAGAAACACCATTCCACTGTGGAGTTCCTGGAGGAGTTAATTGTGAAACAATTCCATAATTTCTTAGATGTTCGTCAAACTCTTGGCTAAAAAATTCACCACCTCGATCAGATCGAAGTTCCTTAATAGTTTTACCAAGTTGATTTTGTACTTCATTTTGAAAAGTTTTGAACATTTCAAAAGCCTCATGCTTATGTTTCATTAGGTAGACATAGCCATACCTACTGAAATCATCAGTAAAAGTAATGAAGTAATTATATCCTCCTCTGGCACTAATGCTTAACGGGCCACATATATCTGTATGTACTAGTCCAAGCAAGTCATTAGCCCTTTCACCTTGTCCGATGAAAGGATTCCTTGTCATTTTGCCAAGTAAACAAGATTCACATTTATCAAATGATTCAAAATCAAATGAATCTAATAATCCATCTTGATGGAGTTTAGAAATGCGTTTCTCATTTATATGGCTAAGACGACAATGCCATAAAAATGTAGGGTTTAGGTCATTTGGCTTAATTCTTTTAGAGTTTATGTTATAAATATGATTCTCCCTAGAATCATCTAAGTCAAGGACATAAAGGCCATTAAAAGATCTTGCAATACCATAAAGCAAATCATCTTTATCAAAAATAGAACAGGTCTTATTTTTAATTAAAAATGAAAAACCTTCATCATCCAAAACTGAAACTGAAATAAGATTCCTACTCAGAGTAGGAACATAATAGCAATCGTTCAAATTTAACAAAAAGCCATTAGGCATATGAAGTTCATAAGATCCTACAGCTAGTGCAGCAACTCTTGCTTTATTCCCAACTCGTAGGTCAACTTCGCCCCTTTTCAGTGATCTACTCCTTTTGAGTCCCTTCACATTTGTATAAATGTGAGAACCACATGCAGTATCCAATACCCATGAAGTAGAAGCAGATAAGTTAATTTCTATAACATATATACCTGAAGATGTAGTCGCACTACCCTTCGATTTCTTCAATTCAGCCAAATAAAGTGGGCAATTTCTTTTCCAATGCCCAGGCTCCTTGCAATGGAAACAAGTTCCTTCCTTAGGAATAGGTGCCTTGGGTTCTTTTGGCTTGGGCTGTCCCTTAGGCTTTGTAGCAACTGTTGCTTTACCCTTTGCCTTGCCTTTCTTCTTCATAGGCTTACCCTTATTGACATTCAATACATGGGTAGCCTTAGTGGGCTTTTTGATATTCCCTTCAGCAGTTTTGAGCATACCATGTAGCTCAGGAATGGACTTTTCCATGTTGTTCATATTATAGTTCATAACAAAATGTGAAAAACTGCTGGGCAAAGAATGAAGGATCAAATCCGTGGAGAGTTCTAAACTCAAGGGATATCCAAGTCGGGCAAGGTGATCTATGTAGCCCTTCATTTTCAAAACATGAGCGCTAACCGATTCGCCCTCTGACATCTTGCAGTCAAATAATGCAACAGCAGTGTCGAATCTATCCTGCCTAGCTTGCTGTTGGAAAGCTTGTTTGAGATGGACACTCATCTCATAAGCCTCCAAGTGTTCCAGATCCTTCTGAAGTTCTGGACACATAGTAGCAAGCATAAGACATCCAATGTCATTGGAATCATCCATATGCTTCTTATGCTTGTTCTTATCAGCATTAGAAGCATTAGCAGGAGGTGGCTCAGGGACAGCTTCATCAAGCACATAGGACTTCTTTTCTTGTTTGAGAACAATTCTCAGGTTCCTAAACCAATCAACAAAATTAGTCCCATTCTCTTTCAGTTTTTCCTTCTCAAGGATGGATCGCAGTGATAAAGTGGAGTTATTGTTGGTAGCCATTTCAATCTACAAAATATGCAAATTTTAATTAATAAAAGGTGATAAGTAATTAAAATCCCACTAAAATATAACCCTCAATCATCACAATGACATTTTAGTGGGCTAAGATCCAATTTTTACTTAATATTAAGTCAGCTTTGGCATGACACTTAAAATCAAGTTATTATGGTAGGTAACCCCTTACCAATTACATCAAATGTAACTCTTAGATAATATGGGATCATGACATCATATGTCATAGCATGTTATACCCCATCTAATGCCTTAGGCCCAAAACCATTTTGATAGCCTAATTAAGTCTAACCAATTTTAAACGCATGAGCAGCACCATTACTCATCATATCTTACTAGGATAACCTAAAGTACTTTGCTTTGGCAAAATCTACATTTAGGTGATCTTAGCCTTGATAAGTGTTTAAGATATGGATGGCATTAAAACTTAGATTAATAGTGAGGGTTCATTCCATTTAATTTTGAAAACATGTTAAAATTAACATTTATATATCATATCCCATATGCATACATAAACTATCAAACATGGCATCTCATACATATTCGATAAAAATAAACGTGACATAGTATGGCCAAACTAGATATGATCTTCATGAGACCAAATGAAGATCATATAGGCAACCCTAGGTGAAAAGAAAACCTATCTATTACAACATTTGCAATAGTACATTTCTTCATATCTTGAAAGGCAACTTCATCTCCATGGAATTTTCATCTTCTTCTCCAAGCTTGAGTCTTCATTATTACATTAATAATAAAACTAACTACTAAACTAGTAATAATAAAGTTACAAAAATAAACGACACGCGGGCCGTATATACAATCCAAAGATATGAATAAACAAACACATAGGTCATAAAGCCATACTATGCACCATGCCAAGACATCAAATAATCATAGCATATTCATCACCAACATGTTAAATAGAAACAAATATATTGGCATTCTTAATGTCACGGTAACGAACTATAGGGCGCGAACATACGGCGATATCATTAATCCAATTAATTATTTTCTGTCAAAACCCTTATTCTGTCAATCATATTAAACAGAATATAATAGCAATCTATTAATCATATTAACAGAGAACTATTACAAGAAACCTTAGAAAACGATTTACTCAATAATCATATTAATCGAAATCGAAATCTATGTATACATTCAATATGAATAAACGAATTGAATTAATCATATTAACTCTAATTCGAAACCATAACAAATTGTATACCAACCCTAGTTCGACTTCACAGAATTGTATCTTATACAATTGGTCATCTTTGACATCATATATCAACAACGATTTAGGTTATATCTCATATAACAGATTTGAATCATCATCAAATGATAAAACGAATCCAATCATGCCATTCGAAAAACAATAGATCACATCAACACATCAACATGGCATATTTCGAATTAAATGGAATCAACAACCTGGCTCTGATACCACTGTTAGTAAATCGAAAAAGGATCTGCAACCCTTGCCGCAGCGGAAAACAAAAATTTCTTTCGATTTACTCACAGGATCCATGTGATCCATTCAGTTCGATAAAAGAGATTCGAAACTAACCTTTTTGCGTAGCTTCAAAATGATTAACAGATGCTGCCTTCTGAAGATGAACACCCTCTAACGAAGTCCACACAAACGTACGCCATTCTGAGTGCTAGCTCACCAACGGCAGTGGCTGAACTTTTTTGCAAAAACGAAACTAGGGTTTTAGGTTTTTTTTTTCTCTTCTTCCGTTTTCTTTCAAAATGAAAATAATAATAAATATCATCCAGGCCTCTAGTCTTTTTAAAACCGTTTTAAAAGACCTTTCCTTGTCAAAACCCTAACTGTCCATATCCTATATGGACCCACGTTTTTAATAATTATTATCTAATAATAATAATTATAACAATATTATTATTAATATCTAATAATAATAATAATACTAACAACAATAATAAAAATATAATTATTATTGTTTAAGTACAGCCTACGTTCTATGTGTGTGACCCGATAGGCTCATATTAACTGGTAGTGTATTTCAATCTCTATTGAAATGCACAAATCATAGTTGGCCTCTAGCAAGACATTATGACTACCCAATTAATCATGAGAATCATTATAAATGAAAACCTGAAATAGTACATGCATTAATCCCTTTGTCACACGATATCTAGTTTGAACATAAGTCATAGTAAATGTCATACTTATATTGTCCAAACTTATGATTACTCGATCTCCAAGTTAACTGATAAACAAATAAGATTGATCTTATATCAACTTATTTGAGCACGGCCATGCATTTCTCAGTTACACTTATCGAGGGGCCCAGAAGATATCTCTCTCATAGAGAGGGACAAATTCCATCTTGATTGTTCATTTTCCTCTACATAATTTATACCATGTTCAAGCATAACCTTTATAATTATCTAGTTACAGATAACGTTTGATCATATATTATTATTAAAGTTGATAAGTCTAAGATATATATTATTTCAGCTTTACCTTATCCCAAAAATGTGCGACAAGTGCTCTCTTTTCTTGGAGATGCAAGATTTTATCAAAGATTTATTAAAGACTTCTCAAAGATCACCTTGTCCCTCTGTAAATTATTGCAAAAAGATGTGATTTTTTTACTTCAATGAGACATGCACAGAGTTATTTGACACGTTGAAGAACCATTTGACATATACTCCAGTGATCTAGCAAACAAATTGGGAGTTACCTTTTGAACTCATGTGTGATGCAAGCAATTGTACTTTTGGTATTGTTCTAGGACAATGAGTGGGGAAAGCAATGCATGCTATATATTATACCTTCAAGACCTTGAATGTAACCTAAAAAAATTATTATACAACAAAGAAGGAATTGTTTGCTATTGTTTTTGCTTCAGAAAGATTTAGATCTTATTTGTTGGGTACTAAAATAACTATTTATTCAGATCATGCAACTCTTAGGTATCTACTAGCTAAGAAGTAGTCAAAACTGAGGCTGATTAGGTAGGTTATTCTCTTGCAAGAGTTTGATTTAAAGTTCAAGGATAAGAAAAAAAAAGTGAAAATTCAGTTGCATACCATCTTAGTAGAATCATTCGTGAAGAAGAAGCTATGCCCTTACATGAAGCTTTCCCTAATGAGCATCCATTTGTGATGAATGTAGCAACACCATGGTATACAGACATCGTCAATTATTTGGATACAAAAATAATGTCGAGTGCACTCTCAAAGCATAAAAAAGACAAGATAAGAAGTGATGCAAAATACTACATTTTGGATGATCCATACCTTTGGAAACATTATTTTAATCAAGTAATGAGAAGGTGTGTAGCTAAAACTGAATTTATTTCTATCTTAACTTTTTGCCATTCTTATACATGTGGAGGTCACTTTAGACTAAAGAGAATGGCTCGCAAGGTTTTGGATTGTGGTTTTTGTTGGCCAACACTATTCAAAGTTGCTTATCTCTTTTGTAAGTCTTGTGAACAATGCCAAAGAATAGGTAACATTAGTTCTAAGAATCAATTGCCATAAACTCCTATTTTAATTACTGAATTTTTTGATGTTTGCGGCATTGATTTCATGAGTCCTTTTCTCATTTCTTTTGGTTATGTGTACATTTTATTGGCTATTGATTATGTTTCCAAATGGGTGAAAGCTAAAGCCCCTAGAATTGATGATTCTAAGGTTGTTGCAGCTTTTATAAAGACTAACATTTTTGGAAGGTTTGGGATTCCAAAAGCAATAATCAATGATAAAGGCACACATTTTTGCAATCAAATAGTGGAGGCACTATTTTGCAAATATCATGTCTTTCATAGGGTTTCAACAGCTTATCACCCTCAAACTAATGGACACATAGAGGTCTCAAATAGAGAAGTCAAGTTCGTTGTTGAAAACACTATTAATCCAGCAAGGAAATATTGGAGTTTGCAACTTGATCATGCTCTTCAGGCATATAGGACATCATATAAAACACCAATTGGCATGTTCCCTTATAGGCTAGTGTAGACCCTTAATTTTTGACCCAGTCCAGTCCAATATTTTTTAAAACAGTCCAAAATAATTTTTGTGATATTTTAATTAAATAATATTTATTTTAATATTCATTACTAACAATATTTATTTTTAATAAAAATAAAAAAGGTAACAGTAAAAAAAAGAGATAAAAATTAATAAATAAAATCGATGACGAAAAATATTTGTCGCTGAAGATGAATTGGCTTGGGCCAATTTGCCGCAGGAAAAACCTATGGCGAATTGGTCACAAGCCAATTAGTCGCATGAATTTCCTGCGATGAACTGGTTGGCCTATGCCCAGCGTCCGTAGCAAATTTTTTGCCAGCGTATTTTTGCACGCCCGTCCTGCACACAGTTTTACCAAAACCCTATTCTATTTGGTTTTTAATTTTATTCCCGAAAAGGTTTTGATTTTTTTTAGCCAATTAGGATTAGGTTTATCATTTTTCTCTTATAAATACCACATTAAAGACACAGATTAAGGGATCAAAAAATTTTTACTTGACCTTGGACTCTTGGATTTTTTCGCAAACCTGAAGCTTGAAAGATCAAGAGGCAGCAAACAACAACACTTCATCAAAGGCAACCAACATTGTCTTTATTATTGTTCAACCAGAATTCAAAGATTGTTGTGGAACCAACAATGGAGGTTTGAATCTCCATTTCTTTATTTATGTTTACAGTAGCTTCGTCAAGTTGGATTAATTGTTTTATTATACAATTTGATCAATTATTCTACTTACAAGCCAAGCTCCACTTGAAACCCTAAAACTATTTCTTTCAAAACCCTAAAGCCTTAATACCCGCAGCACATATTTTCAAAATCTAAGACCCTAAATTACACTTTTCTAAAACCACAACAATCTATTTTCTTAAAACCCTAACCAAATCTATTTTTCTAAAATCACAGTAGCTTATTTTTTCAAATACTTAATCTAAAAACAAATTTTCATGATTCTGAATCTTATTTATTTAAATCCTAAATTTTGATATTATTCTCATACAACTTCTGAAACCCTAAATACAAAAATCCATTCTTTAGATTCAAACCCTAATTTATTTCAAATCTAATCTTTATATTCAAACATCCAGTAGCCATGTTATTTCTTCAAAATGTTTCTCAATTAATTAAAATAATATATGCAAAACCCTAATTGATGCATGAACCCCTAAAGTTATATGCTCACTATTTTATCTAAATTAGATGAATTTTTATTATATATTTTGATTGATATTTGATGTCTTTGAATGAATGATTTATATATTATGAATGGATGTTTACCTTTTTTGATTTGTTTTTATTTCAAAACATTATAAGAGGTATGTTTTCATATTTTGGGTACCTCATATCATGAGCATCATGTAATTTATTTTATTTTATTTGACCAATGTAAAGGACACGTTTCCACCTTTCGGTGGGTGTCCTATTTAGTTTTAAACATAGACGATGTAAAGAAATGTTTCTATCCTCGGATGGGTGTCCATTTATTTATTTTATTTGGACATTGCTTTGATTTTAATATAATGATGCTTTATTTTAATTGTTGCATGTAATATGGATAATATTGTTAAACTTAAGAATTTTATAATATTAAGACCTACAAAGGAGGCCAGTTTCAATGAACCGGGCGTTGTGGGGGGTATTGGGCCGCTTCTCACCTTCCGCAAACGTACCTAACTTTCCAAACCCATTAGAGGGTTAGGGATTCCTTAGGAATCAAGTCATCCACCCCTTTCTTTTTCCCAGCCCGTCCGGGTGGCAACTCCATTTTTTTCGGGCTTAGGCCCGTGTTCTCTAAGGCCCTGAGCCTAAACAGTGTCGAAGTCATAAGAACCATTCCACTTGGAGTGGGGGGCGAAAATCCCCGCTCACAGTGGTGACTCCACTGGGGATAAGAGAAGTTGATTCCATTGGTCTTTACATTATTTTATTCTTTCTTATCATGATATTATCCATTGCATCATATTAAATTGCATTGCGTGCGTGAGTTAGGACGCCATTGTTACCCGTGTTGTGTTATGTAAGGGATACCATACTTTCACTTAAGGTTTGGAGATCGAGCATGGCATAACCACTCATAGCCTTTTACCATTTGGTATATACTTGCTGTGGGAACCTAAGCCTTTTCAACCCAAAGACTAAAGCTCATGTAATTGACCTAGTTACTTTCCTTAGGTTTTTACCCCAAATGCTTGTTGTTTGACTATAGTTTATTTATCTTAGCTTAAATCATGGCTTATTTGATTTGTTCTTTTTTTAATATGACCCAAGTACATTTGTAAGCTCAAAATAATTTTTTTTCTCTCTAAATCCAAAAGACCAAAGCTATTTTCAAAACTTTTCAAGATGGTCTTTGGACATAAAACTTTTCTAAAAATAAATAAAAAAATTCTTTTCTCATGACTCAAATACAAAGTCAAAAATCCATTTTTTCTTAAAATCCTTTTACAATGGGGTTTCAAACAAAATTATTTTTGCATTTCATCCAACCTTTAAAAGAGCTTACAAATTATTTAGGCCAATTATGGAATACCAAAAATTAATTGTGAGCCTAGTTTATACTAAGAATTATTAACATGGGCTTGTTTTTGGCATGAATCATTTGTTACTTTTTCAAGTGAGAAATCTATTTATAATAAACCTCTTAATTTAGTTTTAATCCAATATAGCATAAAAGCTACTTTAGTTGGTTGAATGGATTAAAGCCTAATTAATGGGAATTATCATGAACTGATTTCCATTTTTAAAATATAACTATTGTTTGAAACATCCGAGATAATTTTTTAAAAGCAAGATACCCCATGTTTTTACTTTGTTAACCATATACCTAGGAAAAGAGACTCGCCATCCGTGTGTGGAAGTTATAAGGTTGGAAGTAACATCCTATTTATCCTTGTTTTTATATTGTTTGTGCATACATGCATACATTTGCATCTCATATCATTAATCCTTTCTAGTTCATAGCCCTGGATTACGATAGTTCTTAAGCTTACGATAATCCGACCTAAAATGAAAATGAAGAATCTAGCAATGACTCAATCACTTGCTCACCAAAAGCAATGGAGCCCGAACAAATTTAAAGAATGGTGGATGATGCCCTCAATGCCAAAATGGAAGAAATAAAAAAGGCCCTGGCTTATACCATGAAGAACCAATTGGCTGCAATTTTAGGAAACAATGCTAAAGCATCTGCTAGCACCAAGAAGCCAAAGGACAAGGGGAAGGCTAAATTTGATGAAGTGGATTTTTATGATGATAAGGTGATCATTCATGATGATGATGATTGGGCTCAATACTTTCAAGATCCTCAAGACAAGAAGAAAGAGCTGAAGATTGTTGAAAGATTAGCTATGGAGAAAATTGAAAATTCAGATGTTGAAAAGATGATTGCGGACTTGGAAAAGAAATTTGAGAAGAAGCTGAAAACCGAAGAAATGTCTGAAGTTGACAAATTATTTAAGCTAGACGAAGAAGTTCTGTACAAGTTCAAGATGCCATCCTTTGCAAAGTTTGATAGAAACGAAAATCCTCACCTCCATGTGAAGTAGTATATCACTGCTATGCAGTCTGCCCGAGCTACTAAGGCTCAAACTCTAAGGTACTTCATGCTCTCATTGGACCCTATTACCCAAAATTGGCTTAATACCTTAGATGATGACACATAAAAGAGTTAGGATCTGCTATACAAGGCCTTCATCCAACAATATGGATACAATGTTGAGATGGAAGTTACCTTAATAGAAGTTGAGTTAATTAGACAAAGGCCAAACAAGAATTTTGTGGACTATGTGAAAAGATGGAGGAATAAGGCTGCTTTGCTCATGAGAAGGATTGATGAATCTGATCAAATTAGAATGATTGTGAGAGGAGTGTTACCTAGCCTTCGTGAAAGGATGTCTCATACACTCATTCAGGATTTCAAGGACCTTTTACAAGCTGGTCTACAAATTGAAGAGTGGGAAAGAGAAAAGAACCGCTTTTCAACAAAGGGGAATGAGAAAGGAAAATACCAGTCTAATAACCAAGGCATGCAAAAAGTAGTTGATGTTAATGCTACTAGCCAAGGAGGAAGAAGGAAGTTTTCAGAATTGGGGAAGCCGCTGTCTTGGGTCCTCAATAAGCTACAAAAGGAGGGATTGTTACAACCCTTAAATCCTCATCCTTTGCCTAACCCTCTCCCACCTAATTTTGACACTAAAGTATTTTGTCAATTTCATCAAATGCAAGAGCACGACATGGATAGATGTGTGAGGTTGAGGCATGAGATTCAAAATTTGATTGATAGTGGGAAGTTGCCCGAGCCCAATAAGCCAAACGCCAAAGACAATCCATTGCCAAGGTTTAATAGAGTACCACCACCGACAACCTTCATGATTGGAGGAGGTTTGCATGAAAGTTTTGCCATGTCTTCTTTCCAAGATGTGGATGAAGAAGCAACCAAAAAAGAAGTGGTATTTAGCAAAGTTGAACAAACTATGGTGGGTAAAGAAGTAGCAATTTGTGTTGCGAATAAGTTTTGGGATTCAAGCGATAGTGATGACGATCTTGTACCCAAGAAGAAGGAATGCACCTGGTCTGAGCCTGAAGAAGATGAAGTAATGAACACAAGATCTGGTAACCCTTATGCAAGGACACCACCTAAGGAGGTAGAAGTTAATAAAGGAAAGAAAGTCAAAGTAGGAACAAAGAAGAGAAAGATGATACTGTGCTTAAGCAATTAAAGAGAACACAAGCAAGTGTTAGCATTTGGGACTTATTGGCTACATCTAAAAAGCATCGAGAAACTATGGCCAAGGCCTTGGCTAGCATGCCAATTTTCACCTCCACAACATCGGAGGAACTGATTAACTTCATGAAAGTTGAAGGAGTAATGAAATGTGAAGACATTCAAAAGAAGAGCAAAGTTAATATGGAAATGGTATTTTTCTCAGATGCAGATTTACTGGAAGAGGAGAGAGATCACATCCACCCTCTCTTTATGAAAGTGGAAATTAAAGGAAAAAGGACTCCATGTGTGATGGTTGATGATGGGTCCACCATAAATGTTTGTCCACTTAAGATATTGCCAAAGCTAGCTATGTCAACGAGGGATCTAAGCCCAACCGAGGTAACCATTTGGGCTTATGACAACACCAAGAGGCATGCCGAAGGAACTTTCAAAGCTGCTGTGAAGGTTGGTCCAATTGAATCTATTGTTGAATTTGTTGTTTTGGACATACATGTTACCTTTGCTCTACTTTTGGGACGACCATGGTTTCATCCTCTCGGTGGAGTTACTTCCACCCTTCATCAAAAGATCAAGTTCCCTAACGTAGATGAGACGGTGGTCTTTGACACCGAGGATAATAAGGTTGTTAATGCTCTAATGATTGAGAGGCCACTCAATGGTTTCTGAGTAGCTATAATTTATGATGATGAAGTAGTGGACTCTAAGGTCTTGATCATGATGAAGAACATGAGCTATCTTCCCGGAGCTGGTCTTGGAAAGGGCAAGGCCGGTGTGACAAAGCTTCCAGATTTTAAGACTCAAACTTCCAAGAAAGGGTTAGGATATGAAGAAGCTAGAAAAGATGTTCATCTAGAGAAGAATGAGAAGATGAGCTTCCCACCACTTGAAAAAGTATTTGTCAAAGCTCCAGACATGGGACCACTCCAAGGAAAGCCCAAGCCAATCATGTTCATGGGAAAGTTGATCTCGGGTTTTGAAATTTTTACTGACATTACTGAGTTAGTGGAACAAGTGAAGATAGAGCTCACCTTACCAGCCGACAAGGAGCCTAATCCAGAAGAGAAGAAGGAAGCTGTCCTGAAATCTGAGAAGACTCCAGAGGAGATTGCTGCCCTAATTGAATAAAAGTTTGAAGATATTCTGCTTTATGATTTTGATTTTGATTTTAATTTGTCTGCTTTGTATGAGGATGATGATGTTTACTTTTCCAAAATGAATGCAATAAAGTCTGATTTTGCTTATTTGTGTGATGTTTCTCCTGATGGTTGCATACATTCAAACAGTGGTTACATGAGCATCTTTAATATTAACTCTGTTGATACACGATCATTAAATTTGGGAAAAACCAAAAATCCTAAAAACATTAGCATAGCATCCGATCTTACTCTTGATGAGAGAGAGAGATTTAAAAAATATGAAGAAGTATTTGCTTTGTCTTATGAGGATATGCCAGGAATAGATCGAGACATAGCCAAACATCTTATTCTTACTTACACCCACATGAAACCTATCAAACAAAAGCTTATGCAATTAAGACCTGAATGGGCTGAATTGGTTAAAGAAGAGGTCACTAAACAAATATAAGTAAAGTTCCTTTAAGTGATAGATTATCCAGACTGGCTAGCCAACATAGTACCCATGTCAAAGAAAGATGGAAGAATTAGGGTTTGTGTGGACTGTAGAGATTTAAATAAGGCTTCCCGTAAAGATGATTTTTCTTTACCCCATATAGATGTTCTCATTGATAGTACAGCCTCTAGCATGCTACACTCATTTGTAGATGGATTTTTCAGATACAACCAAGTGTTAATGGTCCAAGAGAATAAAGCCAAAACTTTTTTCATTACTACATAGGGAATATTTTGTTATAGGGTGATGCTGTTCGGATTAAAAAATGCTGGACTAACCTACCAAAGGATGGCCACCACATTATTTCATGACATGATGCATAAAGAAGTCAAAGTATATGTTGATGATATGATGGTGAAATCAGATACAAGGGAACAACACTTCCAAAACTTAGAATTATTCTTCGATAGAGCATTGAAATATAAGCTAAGATTAAACCCGAAGAAATGTGTGTTCAAGGTTACCTCAGGCAAATTGTTGGGTCATGTGATTGGTCCAAATGGCATTGAGATTGACCCTAACAAAGTTAAATCAATCAAGGATATGCTAGCCCCCAAGACGGAGAGAGAAGTTCAGGGATTCATTGGTAAATTATAGTACATTAGCAGGTTTATAGCAAAACTCACCATAATTTGTGAGCCTATCTTCAAATTGCTTAAAAAGAATCAGTCGGTCCTGTGGAATGAAGAGTGTAAAAAGGCCTTTGAGCAAATAAAAGAGTATTTGCTAAATCCACCTATTTTGAAACCACCTAAACCCAGTAAACCCCTCTTACTATACTTAAAAGTAGAAGAAGAGTCAGTAGGAGCCATGCTAGCCCAAGCAGATGAGTCGGGGATTGAGCACGCAGTTTACTATTTGAGTAGAAAGTTCCTACATTATGAAATTAAGTACAATATTATTGAAAAGACCCGTATAGCTATGGTTTGGTCTTCTAAGAAGTTGCGGCATTATTTTCAATCTTATTGTGTACAAGCAATTTTCAGGTTGGATCAAATGAAGTACTTAAGGGAGACATCCTCATTGATTGGGAAGTATGGGCGATGGTTGATAATATTGAAAGAATTTGAGATTGAGTATGTAACCAGGAAAATAATCAAAGGAAAAGCAGTGGTAGAATTTCTGGCCCAAGAACCATTACCGGATAGCAAAGAGGTAGTCATGGAATTTCCAAATGAACATTTAGAGGCCATTGAAGTACAAGGATGGAAAATGTATTTTGACGGAGTAGTGAATAGGAAAGGAGCAGGTTTGTGAGTCATACTAGAATCACCTGCAGGGGAACTTATCCCTTTAGCCAAAAAGTTGAAATTCAGGGCAACCAATAATATGATGGAGTACGAAGCATGTATCTTTGGTTTGGAAACCCTAATGATTATGAAGGTGGATAAGGTGGAAGTCTTTGGCAATTCATTGCTAGTAGTATCCCAAGTAAATAGAGAGTGGGAGTTGAAAGAAGAGAAATTAAAAACATACCACCAATGCTTGACCATGATGAAGAAGAACTTTAAGGAGTGAAGGTTTATACACCTATCAAGAGAAGAAAACCAGATGGCTGATGCCCTACCCACATTGGCTTTGGTATGGGAAAATCCTGTCAACTTATTCCTCAAGCCTTTGATTTTGACCAGTTCATCAACTCCTTACTATGAATATAAGACAATAATGGAAACTGATATAGACCATGATACGTGGTATGATACTATAAGATAATTTTTAGAGGAAAGGGAATACCCATTTGGGGCAACAAAGAAAGAAAGAAGAGCTATAAGGCAGTGGTCCTTACAATACGTCACCTTTCATGAAGAGTTGTATCAAAGATGGCCTGATGGGGTGCACTTGAGATGCTTGAGGAAGCCTAAAGTGGAGAATATCATGACAGAAATACATGCGGGAAGTTACGGTCCACACATGAGTGGTTTATCCCTAGTTAAAAAGATAATTCAACAAGGTTACTACTGGTTGACTATGGAGAGAGATTGTATTGAGTTTGTAAAGAAGTGCCTGCAATGTCAGATGTATGGTAATTTGAATCACATGCCACCTAAAGAATTGCATTCTATGTCTTCAACCCGACCCTTCACCACTTGGGGGTTTGAAATTATAGGAGAGATACATCCAACAGCCTCAAATGGTCACCGTTTCATTGTAGCAGCGCTAGATTATTTTTCAAAATGGGTTGAAGCTAAATATTTCAACAAACTGGGGGTAAGTCAAATGGCTAAATTTATTTAAAATAATCTCATCTGCAGATATGGGGTCTCGCACAGTGTAATATCAGATAATGGGGTACAATTTCAAGGAGCAGTTAAGGACTTATTCTCAAAGTACCAAATCCATCATTACCAATCCTCCCTTTATAGACCAAAGGCTAATGGTGCAGTAGAAGCAACAAACAAGACTATTAACCAAATTCTGTCCAAGATGACCAAGACATATATGGATTGGTCAGAAATGCTTCCTTTTGCTTTGTGGGGATACAGAACAAGTGTGCGAACATCGACTGGAATGACACAGTTCTCTTTGGTTTATGGTATGGAAGCAATGTTGCCAATTGAAATTGAGATCAAGTCATTGAGAGTGGTCTTGGAAGCTGAAGTGCCTGAGATGGAATGGGTAGTGAGCAGATACACACAGTTAGCTTTACTAGAGGAGAGAAGGTCAAAAGCACTGTATCATCATCAACTATATCAAAGGAGGATAGCTCGGGCCTACAATAGAAGGATTAAGATCAGAAAACTCAGAGTCAGGGATTTAGTGTTGAAATAATGTAAGCCTAACGTATCTGATCCAAGAGGGAAATTTAAGCCTAGATAGAAAGAGCCATATGTTATGAATCAAGTCATGAACAAGGGTGCAGTGAAGTTACAGATATGGACGGGAATGATTTTAGTGAGCCAGTGAACATTGACAGATTTAAGAATTTTTATGTATAAAAAAATGAAAAAGAAAAAGATCTCACTAGGTTGAAAACCCAAAAAGGGCGGCCTAGGCAAAAGTTAGAGCAGTCCACTAGTTTTGAAAACCTAAAAGGGTCGGCTTGGCAATAATTAGGGCTAAACAATAGAAAATCATCAATTAGAAAAACCCGAAAGGGCTAGTTGGCAACAGGAGTGATTTTGTGTACGATGGCTTTATGTTTGGTTGTTCCCTAATTTAATAAAACTGAATTAATATTAAAAATTGATCTATGTGCACTATTTTAAGTATTTGACCGGATATGGATAAAATAAATGGACACAATAGCAATAGGTGATGACAAATTATAAAAGGAAAAGAAACATCTCTTATTACTTTATTATTTTTTCATCCTAACAATACTCTTTCTAAAGAAATTGTCAAATTTAAAATCTATGGTAGACAATAAGTGTAATATGCAGGCTAGCTAAGCTTCAGTCGATCCAAGTAGGCTTCAGTCTGACAAGGTATGTCCAAATCATGAGTAAAATTGAAACCTCATGGCTTGGCTCCATACTGACGGTCAAGCCGGCGAGGATCATAACAAGTACCTCGATGAAGAGCAGCAAGAGGAACATACATCAAGTATGTCCGAATGGTGATATGATAAATCTTCCACCAAGGTGCTAACCAACGGATGTTGACTTCAGCACGAGAACGGATCCAGTCAACCCAGTCAGCATGTGAAGAAGCAGGGTGGAGTAGTTTCCTAGCAGAGTGATGTTGCAGCAGATATCTAGCAAAATTCATAGATGGAGTATTGAGCAAGCAGAGATGCTTCTAAAGCCAAATCTGTAAATACAAGAAAAGAATTTAAAAAAAATTAAAAAAAGGGGTCTACTAAGTTGAAAACTTGCAAGGGCTGCTTAGGCAAAAACTAGGACAACTCGCTAGTTCTGAAAACCTACAAGGGCAAACTAGGAAAAAATTATAGCAATAAAAAAAACCTAAATTGAAAACCTGAAAGGGCAATTTAGGTAATTACCTGAAGCAACAATGGACTCCCAGTCAATCTCTTTATCAATCCCGATTTAAGTTGGTCTAGTCCAATTAAAGTTTCAGCTAAGATCACGAGTATCAGTGGCAAGCCTCCTTCCATTTGGTCCATGATATCCAATACTCATGGATCAATATTGCCATCAGAAGAAACAAGCAAAAATTGACCAAGCAAGCAGAGACAAAGCATACATCCCCATGCCTTAGTAGGAGCCAAACGAGAAAGGCAAAAGTCAATTAAGGGACCAAGCAGAATTTTCTCACCTCTCGTCAACTGTAGAACTTCGGGCTTTGAAAGTTGAAATAACATTTGCATCTTTTGTTAAGTCTTGAAAATCAATATAGGTAATGCCATTAGTTAATTTCTTGGATATCCAAGGATGGTCTCAAACTCATCAATCATGGGACATATCTCAAAGCCATTAATCTCAAATGTCCTAGAATTCACATTCCAAAAAGAAGCCATGGCATGTAAAAAAGAATGGTCCAATTTAATATTTTGAAAACACTTCAAAATATTGATTTTAGACCAAGATATTTGTTTCCAATGAATGACATTCATATTTTTAAATAGACCCTTTATTTTCTTAAAATTGAGTGTAGTCATTGTTGACAATTGAAGGGAAATTGGAATTGTTAAAAGGAATTTTGATGCTGAAGTGGAAAATTTTCTGGCTTCTGTATGAGATCATGGCATGAAAAGATACTTATATGGGATGATTGGCTATTTCATAATTGACAAGGAATGGCTTGAGAATGAGACACACAAGGATAGGAAATTGGCAATGAAAAGGTTTTGAGTTTCCATGTTGCCTTTGGTTCTGTGAATTAGTGCTACTGTGGAAATTTTAAATGTGATGAGGAAAGACTAATAATTGTAGGAATAATAATGATGATAGAAACGTGAAAAAAAAGAAGTCAAAAGTTACAGTAAAAAGTGCAAATTATATGTCATCATTATTATTTTTATCATACAATATTTCCTCAATTAATACAATAATGATAGATCACTCAGAAGGAGGTGGTAGATCATGATCAAACAAAGTCTTGAAAAAGTCATCGCCTGTTGGAGGAGGAGGCATATCACCTATCCCGAGTCCACCCGAAGTAGAAGCACCTGAACCTCTATTACCTTGAAATTCATATCTATAATGGTCCTCATCGAAAGTAGAAGAAAGGATCTCATGGTCATCAGCTTGGGGTCCCCTAGATGACAAAGCACCAGGATCTCTCACCCCCTAAAACTGAAAGTCTCAAAAATCTTGCTCTGACTGATGATATAATTTTTCAAAATGGGCAACCTGTTGATGACTAGTAGCTAACTCTTCTTGAAGTTTCTTGTTTTGCTCCTTAAGCATCCACTGTGAGCCAGAAGGGAAAGAGTAAAAGCATACATAATCAAGCATACATGTAGCGTAAATTATCATGGAACAGGAGAACCTACCAAGTAATTCATATCAACACCCTATGGATGAGATGGCATCTCCGGTTGATTAGAATGAGAAAATGGAGGAGCAATAAAGGAAGGTCCAACCTCATGACTAAATGAGCCAGTAGCTTGAAAATAATCATTAAAACAGTCAAAATAAGTTAAGAAAGAAGTAATTACAATGGAAAAATGGTAAAAGTTTACCTGAGAGGTGCTAGCCCCGAGATGCGGGACGGACCCTCTTCCCTCTCTGTTATACTCATCTTCATCTCTATCCTCATTTCTCTCAGGAATCTCCCATATGCCAATAGGAGATACATTAAAGTTCAAGAGTCCTACTCGAATAAACTGGATATATGATGCACCCGGTGGATAGAGAAAGGTTTCAATATCATAACCATGCCGAGCTAACCACCATCCATTCTCCAACATTGATGTGATATTTAAGGTATACTCTGGGCAATTCATCGAGATCCTCCACTGCTCAGGACCAAGGAACCACTCATACACTCTCTACCTGAGAAATCGGCCACTAGACACAGGGCCGACAATGACTCGGCGGGTATGCTGAAAAGGCAATGCGGCATTCACGAAAGAAGTCCAGTTTGTCCGCTCTTCTGTGTTCCACCAAGCCAGATTGACCTACAAAATGACGTAAGGTAAGTGAACATTTATATAAATTTTAAGGTATACTAATACTATTTTATCTAGTCCCATGATAAGCAACTCAAAAGATAGCGCTGGGTGTGCACATGGTGAGACCGGGAACTACTACATGATCGGACAACTAAAATTTTAATCTCGGATACCCGACTCTCTCTTGGAAAATGCTAGGAACCCTCATAAGATTATGCTCATATGCCCATACCTACAATAATAATAAAAATCAAATTCATGCAAGAATAAGAATAGAATTGACAATGGTGGAAGAAGTGTACGTTGACAACCACCATGAAGCCAATGAAAGACTTCTTATTTCTACAAATCTTGTCTAGTCCATGACAGAGACAGGCAAGGCCAGCTTCACCTCAGCTGTAAAGCAGTACCATACTCATATCAATAAGGGCCCTCAGCACAAAAAATGGATGACAGATTCGGTGCAGCATAAAATGGTTGACCCGAGCAAATACAGTAAAAATTCTTGAGCATATTGTTTGGTTGTTTCCCTATGAACCTGTCCTTCGCAGTTCATCCAATAACTTTGAATAGGCTCAATTTTTATCTTGAAAGGCCCTTTTAATGATGGTTCCATACCGATTAACTGTTGGACTTCTTTGAATGACAGAATATCATTGGTAAGAGGGATCGAAGGGCTATAGTACTGGATACCAGTTATGGCTGTATAATCGACTGGGCCAATGGTCATCTCTCCTATAGGTACGTGAAAAGTATGGGTCATGTCCACCCACCACTCCGACAATGCTTGAACTACACTCCTGTCTATTGGACACTCCTCAGATGGTAATTGCAAGATAAAGCTTTCAAAACCGCAATCTCGGACAATCCATTTTACCCTAGAGGGTGCTACATCATACCATTGTCGGGCTTTATAGACACATCCTCCACCCCGAATAACACAACGATCAAGGTAAGTATATCATCATACCAATACCACTTATTCATAGACTAAACTTATTCGCTATGTTCTATTTTTAGTCTCTCTATTTACTTGTTTATTAAATTCTTAAATAAAGTCATCTAATTAATTTATTTTTTCTAAATGTTAAATAAAATAAAATAAAACAAAAACAAAAACAAAAAATAATAAATACATATTTGTGTTGTTAAAATATTAAATTGTAATGTTACCTTAGTTTTTTAGCTTGAACTACGATGAAGTTGCATCCCAGCTAGTATACTTATAGTTCCATTTTCATACCATCGAATAAATTCCAATAACTCATCATTGGATCGAGGTCCTGATCTCGAAGCATGCATTTTCATCTCAACTCTATGCTAAACTCTCTGATTTATCTATCAAAATATGTGAGTTTGGTATCAATCAAAATATGTGAGTTTGGATGAATGTGGTAGAAATGAGCCAAGGTTTGTATAGAAAAATTGCAAAGGAAAAAGACAAAAGGAAAAAGGAAAAAACAGTATTCTCGTAAAAAAAAAAGAAAAAGTAAATATTACTATTGATAAATAGTAAATGAATAGTTAGTAAATAGTGTATAAATAGTGACTACACAGTGAATAAATAGTAAACTCAATTATTCAATTTAATTATTTAGATATTTGTGTGTATATAAATATTTTTGTAATTTTAAAATATTTTTACAAGCAGGGGGCAAGAAGATATAGGCATGGTAAAAATAGCTAATTTTTTTTTTGTAAATTTCTTTAGTATCCTACTAACTACAATTATTTTTTGTAGATAACTAAATTATTTTTTAAGTCCAAGAACTTACCTCAGGTCTAGAACCCAAATCCTAAATTCAATACGGGTCCAAAACCCAAATTATTTTTAAGTCCAGAACTTACCTTGGGTCCAGAACCCAAATTATTTTTAAGTCCAAAACTTACCTTGGGTCCAGACCCCAAATTTTAAATTGACCTTAAGTCCAGAATCCAAATTATTTTTAAGTCCAAAACTTACCTCAGGTCCAAAACCCAAATTCTAAATTCACCTCAGGTCCAAAACCGAAATTATTTTGAAGTCCAGAACTTATCACGGGTTCAGAACCCAAATTCTAAATTCACCTCGCGTCTAGAATCCAAATTATTTTTAAGTCCAGAACTTACCTCGGGTCCAGAACCCAAATTCTAAATTCACCTCGGGCCCAGAATTCAAATTATTTTTAAGTCCAGAACTTACCTCGGGTCCAGAACCAAATTATTTTAAAGTCCAAAACATACCTCGGGTCTAGAACCCAAATTCTAAATTCACCTCAGGACCAGAACCCAAATTATTTTTAAGTCCAGAACTTACCTTGGGTCCATAACCTAAATTCTAAATTCACCTCAGGTCCAGAACCCAAATTATTTTTTAAGTCCAAAGCTTACCTCGGGTTCAGAATCCAAATTTTAAATTCACATTGGGTCTAGAACCCATATTATTTTTAGGTCTAGAACTTAATTCGGGTCTAGAACCCAAATCCTTAATTCACCTTGGGTTCAGAACCCAAATTATTTTTGAGTCCAGAGCTCAAAGCAACCTTTGGTGTGGAGTCCAGTATTGCTCTAAATCCAGTCAAAAATCACATTGCTTTTCACTCTCTTTTGCTGTAGTCTCAAATCGCTTAAGCAGGGGGCAAACTGTAGACCCTTAATTTTTTAGCCAGTCCAGTCCAATATTTTTTAAAACATTCCAAAATAATTTTTGTGATATTTTAATTAAATAATATTTATTTTAATATTCATTACTTACAATATTCATTTTTAATAAAAATAAAAAAGGTAACAGTAAAAAAAGAGATAAAAATAAATAAATAAAAATTAGCGACGAAAGAATCGACGACCAAAAATTTTCATTGCCGAAGATGAATTGGCTTGGGTCAATTTGCCCGCGCCCAGCGCCAACAGTAAATTTTTTGCCAGCACATTTTTGCACATCCGTCCCGCACGCAGTTTTGCCCAAACCCTATTCTACTTGGTTTTTAATTTTATTTTCGAAAAGGTTTTGATTTTTTAGCCAATTAGAATTAGGTTTATTATTATTTTTCTTATAAATACCAGATTAAAGACACAGATTAATGGATTAGAAATTTTTTACTTGACCTTGGACTCTTGGATTTTTTCGGCCAACCTCAAGCTTGAAAGATCAAGAGGCAACAAATAACAACACTTCATCAAAGGCAGCCAACATTGTCTTTATTATTGTTCATCCAGAATTCAAAGATTGTGATGGAACCAATAACGGAGGTTTGAATCTCTATTTCTTTGTTTATGTTTACAGTAGCTTCATCAAGTTGGATTAATTATTTTATTATACAATTTGATCAATTATTCTACTTACAAGCCAAGCTCTATTTGAAACCCTAAAACTATTTCTTTCAAAACCCTTAAGCCTTAATGCCCGTAGCACATATTTTCAAAGTCTAAGACCCTCAATTACACTTTTCTAAAGCCACAACAATCTGTTTTCTTAAAACCCTACCCAAATATATTTTTCTAAAATCACAGTAGCTTATTTTTTCAAATACCTAATCTAAAAACTAATTTTCATGATTCTCAATCTTATTTATTTAATCCCTAAAATTTGATATTATTTTCATACAACTTCCAAAACCCTAAATTCAAAACATCCATTCTTTAGATTCAAACCCTAATTTATTTCAAATCTAATCTTTATATTCAAACATCCAGTAGCCATGTTATTTCTTCAAAATGTTTCTCAATTAATTAAACTAGTATATGCAATACCCTAATTGATGTATGAACCCCTAAAGTTATATGCTTACTGTTTTATTTAAATTAGATGAATGTTTATTTTATATTTTGATTGATATTTGATGTCTTTGAATGAATGGATGTTTACCTTTATTGATTTGTTTTTATTTCAAAACATTGTAAGAGGTATGTTTCCATATTTTGGGTACCTCATGTCGTGAGCATCATGTAATTTATTTTATTTTATTGGACCAATGTAAAGGACACGGTTCCACTTTTTAGTGGGTGTCCTATTTAGTTTTAGACATAGACGATCCTCAGATGGGTGTCCATTTATTTTTTTTGTTTAGACATTGCTTTGGTTTTAATATAATGATGCTTTATTTTAATTGTTGCATGTAATATGGATAATATTGTTATACTTAAGAATTTTATAATATTAAGACCTACAAAGGAGGCCGATTCCAATGAACCGGGCATTGTGGGGGTCTTGGACCGTTTCTCACCTTCCCCACACGTACCTAACTTTTTGAACACATTAGGGGGTTAGGGATTCCTTAGGAATCGAGTCATCCACCCCTTTCTTTTTTCCGGCCCATCCGGGTGGCGACTCTATTTTCTCCGGGCTTAGACCTGTATTCTCTGAGGCCTTGAGCCTAAATAGTGCCGAAGTCACAAGAACCATTCTACTGGGAGTGGGGGCAAAAATCCCTGCTCACAGCTAGTATTTGGAAAACCAAACCATCTTTAGATAGAGTTAGAGAACTACAACATGATGTTAGATGAAGCTGGTGAGCATATGAAGCTGCAATTGAAAGAGTTGGAGGAAATAAGAAATGAGGCCTATGAAAATTCAAGGATATATAAGGAGAAAACAAAGGCTTTTCATGATTGTAACATTTTGAAAAAGACTTTTTTCGTTGGAAAAAAAGACCTCCTTTATCATTCGCAACTTAAGCTACTCCCTAGTAAGTTACATTCTCATTGGGTTGGTCCTTTATTGTCACTAGTGTGTTTCCTCATAGTGTAGTGGAGATTGAGAGTCCAAAGACAGGAAAGATTTTCAAAGTAAATAATCATAGGCTTAAACCATTTCATGAAGGTTTCCAAGTTATGAATAAGGAGGTGGTAGAATTAGCTGATCCAATTTCTTCTAGTTGATTTGCTAGCCATGTTGAGCAAAATACATTAAAGGACCGTGTTGTTTGGGAGGCAACTCAAGGATGGCAAGCTTGCCATTTTCAGATTTGAGTCTCTTTTCCTTTTCTCTCTTTATTTTGTTTGTTCACTATTGTGTTGATTGTCTCTTTTCATTTCATTTAAGTTTACATTGAGGATAATGTAAAGTTTAAGTATGGGGGAGGGGAACAAGTTTGTTATTGTGATTTGTTTGTTATTCTAATTTTGTGTCAATTTTTTCTTTATTTATTATTATTATTGTGTTTGTTATCAAGATGTTTTCCTTGAAAAGTCTTTAGAATGAAGGTGCCATGGACTTAACTAAATTAAGAAATTAAAGTGACATAACATGATTGAATTAGTCTTGTTACACTCTTAAATTTATTTGGACTTGATTCATGATTTAATGAATGATTTATTAGTGTGGTGTACATTAAACTTTTTTGGTGAGCTTTTGAGCCTTACTTTCCATTGTGAGTGCTCATTCATGTTTTAAATACTCTAGAACTTGCTTTTAAATGTTAGTCGATGTAACACGAGTCATGTACACATGAAGATTATAATGGCACTTAGGATTAATCATTTGTCGTAAAAAGCCTACCTTGAATGATTACCTTTAATAAACCCACTTTGAGCCTAAATTGAATCCTTTTTTTTTTTATATATAACCTTGCACAAACAAGCCTTAGTCATTTTTCACTTGTTTTACCCACCTTAGGGCTAGTAGAGCATTTGGAATAGTTACAAAGGGTATACATGTGGGGGGGAGGAAACTATAGTTAAACATGTTGGCATGTCAATTTTGGAATCATGGTTTATGATATTTTATGCAAAAAAAAAAGAGAAAAAAAACTTTAAAAAAAGGGAAAATATATGAAATGATGTTTGAACAATGGTAAAAGAAGGGCTAAAATGAAAATAAAAAAGAAAAAATAAATTTATGGAGCGATTTTCCTCAAGGTGTGACATTTGTGATTCTTTGAATTGTATTTTTTTTTCAAATGCTTAGTTATTCTTCATGCTCTATTAGTTACTTTGGTTTTAACCATATTTTTTCCCTTTTTCTCACCTATATCCTAGCCCCGTTACAACCAAATAAAGACCATTTGATTTGTGTGTGGCATTTAAATAAAGTGATGGAGATTGAATGAGCAAGCAAGGATATGGTAGTATTTTTACATGAATTGAGGTGGAGTGAATATTTCGTATACCTTAAGCACTTGAGTGGATTATGAGTGCATTGTGAGTGTTTGCCTTGCTTATGAATTGTTTGTTGGATGAAACTTTCCATCCATTTGGTTTGATTTTGTTTACATGTGTATTTATGATATGTTATGTTGTTTGAGTTTTGAGATGGTGCCATGGCTATGTATATGGATTTTTTTAGATTTGTTGTGGACAACTTGGTCAATTTTAGATTATTACCCGAGGACGTAAAACAACTAAGTGTGGAGGAATTTTTATAGGATTATATATTTATATATTTTATTCCCTTTATATTCAGTTTCTTATAATTATCTGTCCCTTATTGAGTCAATATATGTATAATTTAATGGTTAAGTCATGTTAGGTTTGATTTGGCAAACACAGAGTTTTAAGTTTAATTTCTAGCAATTTTGATTTTCAGATGTTTATATTTTCTTTCTGATTTTAGATGCCCAAGATGCTACTGGATGAAAATGAGGTCTTATACAAAGATTTATTAGATTTCAAGAGCTTTCCAGAATGGGCTAACTTGTCCAAATCAGAATTCTTTTGGGCCTCCAAGTGTTGTGTTAAAGTCACATCTGAATGTTGAATCCAAGTCCTACTCGAATTGGAAATCATGCAGGAGGACCAAATCTTAAAAAAACTCACCTTAGCTATAGACATTTAAATAAGGTGATTCAAAGCTCATATTAAAGCGGAAATCTAGAGCTACAACTTTCATGCAGACCTAAAAACCAAGTTCTGTCATTTTCTACCCCGAAATCGAGCTAAATTTGCTTTATAGAGGGCAAATGAATTACATATGATAACGTTTTAGGGTTTTTATTTTTAAGCTATATATTCTATTATTTTTTAGGATAGAGGGGAGATATTGAGGGAGACACAAAAGAACAGCAAGAATTTAATTTTGGGAGTTTTCCCTGACTATGTACAACAAAACTCTCTTTATTTCAATTCAAGATGAATTAAAAATTTGATATATTCAATATAATCTATATTTTCTGAATTGTTCTCTATTGTGGATGGATAAGTTCCTATTTTTCATTGGTTTTTTAATTGTTGGATGATTAATTTAGTGAAGGCCTTCTAAGTTTTTCATTCTAGAATCTACATGATACGTAATTGTCCTTTTCCGTTTTCATTGAGTAGCAATCTGAATTACATACCCTAAGCAAACTAATCCAAGCTTGCGTGGTTAGAGCTTAGTTTAATCAAATTTCATAGTTCTTAAAGCTATCATTGACTTAAATTGGGAGAGCTTATTCCTAGTTTCTCACGGGTAAGTCACTAGTTGAAGAGCTTGTTTCATTAGTGAAGTATTAAGGAAAGTTTTGGATAATAGAGCTTCTTATTATTTTAAATTGATTGAGCATTCCACATGAGACTTAATTGGTGTTGTGAGTTGATTATATTACTTCCTATTATAGTGGAGAAGGAACCAAGAACTGAAATTCTAAATTTGATTATTTTCTTTTATTTGTTTGGTATACTAATTGCTAGTTCAATTCATAAACCCCCCCCCCTTTTATTTATTTTAGTTAGATATATTAATTACTAAGACTTGGATTGGCCAGAGTGCTATCAGTGGGATATACCCTTATTCATTCTATCTACAAGTTTGGTAAGGTTTTATATTTGATTGCTTAATGACACTACCAAAATTGGAAGTTTCCCAAAATGTTAAAGACACAACTGTATAAAATTTCACACTCCCAATATATATATTTCCATTCCAACTCCAAAATCTCCAATATTTTCCTCCAAGTACATTTAATATTTCATATCCATAATATATATAATAACAGTGTTTAATATTTATTTTACAGTACCCAAACATTATTTCATTATATTCTTGCATTAAAGTCTAATGTACATATTAATAAAATGTTTAACAAAAGAAATGTTTACATGATATGTCAATGGCTCTGGTCTAGTGGCAAAAGTTAAACTTCAAGAACCAACCCACTAATCTAGATCTGGCATAGTCTAGTAGGGCTCTTAGCCTCTACCCTATCACCTATGCAATAAATTTCAATTGCATTAAGCTATTGGCTTAGCCATACATACTTTGATAATAAATAATGACAATATGAATAAAACTCCTGAAAATGTATCATGCCTCAATGTCATGTAGAATGCATATAATTCATCAACCTATTCTAATCACCAACAGACATTGGGCCTAAAAATGCTCATATAATAATCTAGTTACAAAAATATTGTTTTGGCCTATCCCAACAATGCATCTTTCATTTAAGAACCAAATCAATGTAGCTTAGCACAATTATAAAATCATAATGTGCTAGGCTAAACCAAATGCAACTAATACATATGTAATCAAAGTATGTACTAACCTCACAATTGACAAAATCCAAGCCAACTTCTCCTTCCAACACCAACTTCTATCACTGTTCTTCACCATTTTGACTTGGCAATTTGACTCTACTCAACTCCTATCCACATTATAAGTATAAATAACTCATTAGAAGCATACTTCTACCGACCTTAAGAATTCAAACTTCATTTGCCTCATTTCTTTCAAATTTCCAACATTTTCCTTAACATTCTTTTATTTTAGAAATCTATTCTGATCAATTCCAAATTACGTTTTAAGCAAAATTATGTCATTAGAATCATATTCTAACACAATTTAAACATTTAAACACTAATTGTATTGATTCTAATCAAAGTCACCATAAAGCCCTAATCCCCTTTCTTCTTCTTTCAAACTTTAACTAAACTCATTCAAATCCACCATCTAACCTTAAAATCATCATCCCCACATCAAAATAATTTCATTTCATATCTTTTAAAAAATTAATCAAGCCTATTTCAAAATTTTATTTTTCACATAATTGAAATTTCCAAAGAAACTTCTTAAATTTTTAAAAAAAAACTTACGTACCTTTTGCAAAATCTCTAAAACTATCCTCAATCATTTGAATTCCTTGGAGAATTTGATGTGGAAGATGATGAAAAGCTCTCCCCTTTGCTTATCAGTGGTGGCCAAATTCCTTGGAAGAAGAAGATGATGAAATTTTGTTTTATTTTCTTCCTTTACTAACCATATATATATATATTCCACCAAAAATTAATTTAACTTTGAAATTTTTTTTGACTTTTACCTTGTTACTATTTAACTTTTGACTTTTACCATTTTATATTCTGACTTTTTCATTTTCTAGTGACATTTATATGTTATGTATATTTTATTTATATCCTACATATACATTTCCAACACCCTAATTAACCTTCCAAATTATTTATTTAATTACATTTTAATAAAATTACAGCTGTTCCAACTCTCTCTTTCTTAAATAATTTCATCCTTGAAATTACCAGATATTAAGTCTGAAAGAGTTAAAGATACTGGCTCTGCATGATCTCCTCACTATCTTATGTCGCCTCTTCAGTGGAATGATACCTTCATAGGACTTTAACCAATGGAGCCTTCTTGTCCCTCAATTCCTTTACCTCTTGAGCCAAGATCGCCACTGATTCCTCTTTGTAATTCAGATCTAGATTCACCTCAGCATATTCAATTGATAAAACATGAGACAAATTTGATCTATACCTCTGAAGCATAAAGACATGGAAGATGTTGTGTATCCTATCCAACTGTAACACCCCGATACTCCATATAAGTACTATACATTCACCTGGTATACATACAGTAAGTATATAAAGTATAAGGATGTCACTTTTCGAAACATTTTTAAAACTTTTAACAGAGTTCAAACCACAATACATTAATTTAAAGACCATTTACAAAATCATTATACTTTTAATGATCTTACATATAGTTCATAATCTTATCTTTATCAAAACTTCATTTATACATATAAATACACTCTTGCCAAAAATACATCATAATTAAAGTTAAACATGTATGCATCACCCTCTAGTTGGTCTCGACAAACTCTTACTCTTCTCGTGGCATAACGAAAGACTTCATATCTTCCACCTAGTCACCTGCGCGATTACACATCCGCGCTAAGCTCGAGAGCTTAGTAGTACAAATATAACATATAAACATACATTATAGAAATTCTAACATATAATGAAATATCACTTCCATGTACCATTAGTTTCTTATCATATTTTTTTCCTTTTGAATTGTACCTTTCTCTACTAATCTCATATATTATATATACATATATACATATCATGAACACCAACCACAATCCATCATTAATACTCACAGTCATTATATCAATATACATATTACACATCATACTTCATAACATTGTTTTATTCACAATTCATCAATCATAATCCATCACTAACACTCACAATCAATATATCAATACACACATTACACAACATACTTCATAATATTATATTACTCACAATTCACCAATCATGAATCACATTTCCAACAAAGTCAACCATAGATCTCACTTGTTTCAACATTTGTATATCATATTGACAACAACGATAGACTCGGGCCCAAAAGACACTAATATGCCATTCGACTTTCAGAGTTAATGCTTTGGTTTTATTATCACATTATCATTATCATTATCCCAACTAGGCTTCAAGGATTTAGGTTCAACCAAGCTTCAAGGGGAACAAAGCATGCTAAGTATCAACCCAACTTGGCTTCAAGAACCAATCCAACCTAGCTTCAAGGGTTGTAACATCTCAATTAGGCTTCAAGGCCTTAGCCAACCTAACTTCAAGAGATTGTTACTATTATTAGGCATGCCACCAACAACAAACTCTGAAAATGGAATAACACATTAGCTACACAATTCATTTATCAATTTCATTCTCAATTCTCATCATCAATTAGGCAAACATGTCTTATGTCTTTCAATTGAATCATCATAGCCAATCACAATGGCTTCACATCACATTTGAGTTATCATAGCCAATCACAATGGCTTCACATAATACATATATCATCATAGCCAAACACAATGGCTTCACATCACATTTTATCTCAATTCATATTATACACTTCATCATTCAAGAATACATAATCAATTTCATTGCACATGTATCTTAAATTCATCGTCATCTAAACAACATGTCCCTCTATTTCATTTCAATCATTATTAAAACATTTATCATAATAAATTGCATTGCACATACCTTTTTGGATGATCATTATAGCTTTCACCTTCAAGAACTACTCCCATCAAGCTATACATAATCAATTACCTCATCATATCCTTCACATTTTACATATAGCATCATGGATATAACATTACAAAGTACATTATTCATATAACACATTACCATTCACAAGATTCACAATGTATATAATACATAACCTTGTTCATTTAGTATCATATGCATCATCAAATGTAGGTTCAATCTCAATCATGTAAGAAGAGCAAAAACCAAATACAGTAACCAACACACTCAAGGGACACGGCCAAGCTTGTGGCCGTGTCTCTCAACCAAAAGCAACAGAAGCCAACATGGGCAAGGGACACGGCCGTGTCCTCTCCAAAGATCACCAAACATGGCCAAATTTCCATGGACTTGGCCGTGTCTCTCAAAAATATTTTAGGTTGGCCGTGTCTCCTCCTTGGTTTGGCCGTGTCTCTCATGTATTCAAACCCTAACTATGGCCAACTCTCTTTTGATTGAATAAAAAACACAATATACACAACATAAACTCATTCAAATGGATGTAATCAAAGTCATTAACACTTATTTTGCATGTTTAACACAATATTCACATTAACCATACATTAACAATCCATTTAATCATCTACCATTTCAAAACCCTAAAACCAAACATCACTCTTAACTTATCATCTTCAAACCAAAACCAACATCAATCCAACCTTTTTAACTTATAATCAATCTCAACACTTATAAACTCATCTCAAACACACCTATTCATAATCTCAACACATCACAACCCACCTCAAACATAACTTCAAAAATAACAAAGATAAACAAGAGAGTACTTACCTCAATTGAAGAAATTTCACAAATCTCCAACTTGATCCTTTGATTTTCCCATCAAATTGATGTTTAGAACTTAGAACACTTCTCTTCCTCCTTCTTTCCTTTGGTAGCCGACCACACCAAAAATGAGAAGAGAAGAAATAAAAATCAAGTCAAACTTCTCTTCTTCTTTAAATCTCCACCAAGCAATTCTACATGAGCAATTACTTAAATGCCCTCATCCATTAAATTTAACCTTTGTCACTTATATGCCCATTAAAGTAATTTCACATATCACACATAAATATCCTCTTCCATTGACCATCCCTTTTGACTAATGTATATGTTATATATATAACAATATACCCAACATATACATTTTCTCTCTACACATTACTTTCCTTTTTAAACAATACATAAACATTCTCTTTTCAATTTCTTTTCCTATCAACATAACATATACACATAATTCAAACAAACAACAATTGTATCCAAACTTCTAGGGCACACATTGGGATATTACACCAACTCAGGCGGCAAAGCCAGTATATAAGCCACCGGTCCCATTCTCTCCAATATCTCATATGGTCTGATGAAGCAAGGACTCAATTTACCCTTATAACCAAATCTCAATATTTTCTTCCAATGAGATGCCTTCAAAAATACTTTATCACCCACACTAAACTCTATATCTTTCCTTTACAAATCTAAGTAAGATTTATGTCGATCTAAAGCTGCTTTCATGTATACCCATAATATATATATGATGTACACATGAAAGACACATCACATATATGATACATATATATTACATATACATATGCCTAATATACATAAATATATAAATGGGATATTTATATTTATGTATGAGAAGGTGGAAAATTAATAAGTAAATAAATAAGTCAAAGGAAGAAAGGAATTTGTGGTGGATAATAAAAGTAGATTAATTAATTAATTAAATGAATAATTAATATAATTATATTTGTGGATGGGAAATAAGCAAGAATGAAAAATAAAAGTCTTCTTCTTCCTTCTCTTTAGCCATGGTCAAATAGGGAGAGAGAGAGAGAGAGAGAGAGAGAGAGAGAGAGAGAGTTTCCATTGGAACCATCCAATTTTACAAGAAATTAATGAGAATTAAGAGGATTTTGAAGAGAAATTAAGAAAACAAGTAAGTTTTCTCTGTTCAAAGCTTTAATTCTTTGGTTTTATGAATATGTTTTATATAGCTAGAGAGAGAAAGCAGTGTTAAATTGCTAAAATGGATAGAAATGATGTTAAAATAGTGAGTATATGATGAAATATTGGTTGGTTGTTTGAAATGAGCTTATATGAGGGAAGTAGGATTTTGTAGCAATTATGCGTAATTAGGATTTTATTTTGAGTGGATATAATTCTTATAATGGATGAATTTAATGTGGTTTTAATATGTATGTAATGATTTTATGGTTAGAAATTGGTTATGGGCAAGTTTGAATAAAGTTGAGATTTAGGGTTTGATTATGTGAAAATAGGGTTCTGGAAGAAGGATGCTATAGTTATTAAAGTGAGTTGGTTTGTTGTTATTTTGGCATGTAAGTAGTGTTTTTAAGGTTAAATATTGAAAATGAGGTTGGTAGAATGAAGTTTCAACAATGTAGTGAATGGTGAATTTAGAGTTATAATGGCATTTATAAAAATTGTTTAGATAATGATAATTTAATGTATATTAAGCATTTTGGATCAATGTAAGGGACAAGTTTTCCACCTATGGTTGGTGTCCCATTTTATTTTATTTATTTTGTTTTCTTTTGAGACATTGGACATTGTAAAGTCATGTTTCCATCCTTGTATGGGTGCCTATTTTATTTGATTTTTTAATAAGATGATGGATGTTTATTTCTTTTAAATTACATGTAGTATGGACAATTTCATAATAACCAAGAATTCAATAATATTGCTTATTGATGGACTATGTATGTGTAAGTTTAAGTAATATAAGAGGTGAAATTTAGAGTTTGGCTTGGGAAAGAGAAAAGAGGTTAGTACATATTTCTAAAATTTATATTTTCACTAAATGTAAATGGGCATTATATATGTATAATTTTATTTTAAACTATGGTTTTGCACATAATCTATGCATTATGGCATAGTTATGTGATTGGTGTTTCATTGGCAATAGTTCAATGTACATTGATATATATATATATACACACATGATATGTGTGGTGTGTTGTCCAATATGGACATATTTGTGACTTGTGGAAAAGATATTGGAAGTGAGTCACATTGCGAATGTTACTTACAAATGTGTAATTTTAGGAATTGAAAATGTGAAAAGTGATAACATGTGAAATAACTTGGAAAATTGAGGTAGAAGTGGTCATGATAAGGTTGATCACTTGGGAAATGTGATAATATGATGTAATGTGTTAGTGATAAAGGATTGAGTTGATCACTGGAGAAGTATAGAAAAGTGTTATTATGTGTTTGTAACCCTATAGATTTACTTATCCAGCAACGTTAAAAAAGATTATGCATGCATCATCAGGCTTGATCGGAGCTAAGTCATGAGATGAGACTAATATTGAGAATGGACCCAAGCAAAGCTGGGCCATGTAATTGATATTGTGATAAATGGACTTGATAATTGAATAGGAATGATTGGGCCCAATGTGTATGTGTTTGGATGTAATATAAATATGCATAAATACGTGTGTGATATGTAAATACTATAAATTGCAGTGCAAGATGTGAATTTTTATGTATATATATGGTGAATAGTAAACAAATGGCAATTATAGTATTGTTGTAAATTATATCATAGGAATGGTATGTTAAAGTTTGTATGTATGTTGTTGTTTATATGTGCCACTAAGCAAGATTGCCTAGCATGGTTGGATGTATCACGTAGGTTATAGAACTATAGTGTAGAGTGGCTTAGAGTTAGTGATTGAAGGATCAGTTTTGCCATGATACCAAAAATGTCAGGGTTAGCATACATGTACAATTATAGTTTTGTGCATTTTGGACTATGTATATCTTATCATAAACTTATGTTTATTCTAAGGATTTGGAATGGATATATACGTATATATATCTTATTTAATTATGATAAATAATGTGATGAGTTATGAATTTAATTGTACATTAATGAAGAGGTTGTTTGGAAAATGGGTGAAAACTGTATTTTGGAAGTGTTGAATATTTAAATGCATGATGTGTTTATTGAACTTTAGGAATGTTAAAAATACAGATAAAATTTCGGAGAATTTTTCCAGGAAATTTTTCCTTTAAAATTTACATGTTGGTAATGTATTTGCTAATGTATTTATTTATTTGTTTATTAGAGTAGATTTTAAGGAATAAAATATTTTTCTTATAACTATGGAAGTTTTTGAATACCCAAGGAGTATATATTATACGTATATAAGGTATAAGGGTTTTACATCTTCATTTTGTCAACTATTACACAGATTGATTATGTTTCCGCTTGGTCAAAGGCAGTCCAGACACAAAATCCATAGGAACTGATAATGGCTGTAACAACCATAAAGGAACTTGACGCTCAACCTTTCTCTCTAACAAGTGAGACATCTGGATACAAATTTCGCTATGTCCCTCTTTATATCGGTCTACAAATATTGCTATTTTAAATCTTGATACATCTTGGTACTCCATGGTGCTATGATGCCTCATCTGAGCACCGAGTCCCAACCCACGATAAGGGAGCCTAAAAAAGCTCTTTTGAGGGGCTAAGTACTCCACGACACCACCGCATATGGTCTTTAGTCTGTTTGATAAGCACAGGTTTAAAATCATCTTTTATTTTGAAAAGAAAACTCACCTCTTATTTTGAAAAGGATTTGTGGCTTTTATTTTGAAAAGCTAAAGTTGGAGAGTCACCACCTTTATTTTTTTGTGAGGGAAAATTAATGAAAACCCATTTTAGTTGACTCTATTAAATTAATTTTTACCCAAAGAGGGCATTAGTCCAAAACCAAGCACAATGAGTCCCTGGCTAAATTTTCTAAACCAATTTTTAATAAAAATGATTCTTTTTTTTTATCTATATTTGATTGATGATTCCAAATTTCCATTTAATGAGTTTTTAGAACAAAATGCAGTTTTCATGAATCATGTCTCAATGATTATGAATGACAGGATATAGCAATGTATGAGTAATTTATAGCATGATGTTCATGATTGTTATATTAAATACTAAGTAAATAAAGATTACAATGCTCTAAAATGGCAATTCCAAGGGAGCTTCAACACTAGCCCTTTTGGGTTCTAGCTTGAGCACAAGTCCCCAATTAATATAATAAATTCAAAAGAAAGAGTAAAAAAAAGAAGAAAATAATTACAACCACAAAACATTCCTTTTGTAAAAGTCTTACCAAAACTTGCAAAGGGAGCCACAAAGATAAAGATAGTAAAAAAAGATTAAAGAGTAATAGAAGAAAAAGAAAGATCTAAATTGAAGGGACAGTTGGTTGTTAAGATGTAGGCTCGCCGCTTGGAGTGATATTCTGAGTGTGCCTACTTATCCCGTTTGAATGGGAATCAAAGTCATAAGTAGTTCGTACCTTTGTATGTAAAGGATTTTTTATTAACTAACTTTATTGTTCATTAATTACCGAATTGAAAGAGTTAAAGAGTCATTTTGGGGAATTGCTCCACTTGTGCAAAAAATAAGTAGAAAATTGATTAATAGTCTGCACAACGTGAGGCTTATGGTACAATGTGCAGATGCGATAGGCCTCACAAGTCGAGGTGCTGCCCTGGGAGAGCAGCATCAGGGCTCATCGTGGAGGGCCACGGATGCCAAAGTGTGTCCTTGTGTCATGCAGCCACTGCCTATGTGTCATTCATCATTGTATATATACATGCATATATATACCTTTCAAATTTTCCTTTTCTCAATTATATAGGCCAAGTGAAAAATTAAGGGTTCATAGGTGCATAACATAAGGAGAGTGATGTGCTTTCTCTAAAATCTTCTTTTTTAAATCAACATCATTAGGGACACACAACCAATCTCTATACCATAAGCTACCACCATCTCTAACATGAAAATCCTTACTCTCCCCCTTATGATAATTCTTTACATTCATTTAGAGTTTCACATCAATCCTTTGTGCCTCTTTAATCTGACAATCCTCTATAGTGGGCTCACCTGCACCTGAGCCATAAGTGCACTGCCATCCCATACCTCAAATCTAGCATGCAACACTCTCAAATCAATAAACAATGGAAGAAAATAGGCAGTCAACCCTACCATGGACTTCCAAATTAAGGCATCTACTACAACATTTGCCTTATTGGGATGGTAGTCAATCAAACAATCATAATCCTTAATAAGCTCCAACCACTGTCTCTGTTGAAGATTTAACTCCTTCTAAACACCCGCATACTTTAAACTCTTATGATTAGTGTAGATAAAACATTTCTCACCATACAAGTAATGTGCCAAATCTTCAGTGCAAATACTACGGCTGCTAACTCCAAATCATGAGTTGGATAGTTTAACTCATGAGGCTTCAATTGTTTGGATGCATAAGCAATAACTCTACCCTCCTACATTAGAACAAATCCTAAACCATTATGTGAAGTAGCACTATGTATCACATATCCATAGGTAGGGTAAGGACAGAAGCCTGAGTCAACATGTCTCTCAACTACTCAAAGCTTGCCTGACATCACTCAGTTTATACAAATTTTACATTTTTCCAAAGTAGTCTGGTGAGTAGTATATCTATCATGGAGAATCCATTTACAAACCAGTGATAATAACATGCCAACCCCATAAACCTTCTAACTTCTATCACATTCTTTGGTGGGCTCCAATTCATGATTACTTCTACAACATGCTTGGGAAAAGTAACATGCTCCAACCAAAATTCACACTTGGATAATTTGGCATACAATTATTTCTCTCTCAAAGTCTGCAACACATTCCTTAAATGTGTATCGTGATCTTCCTTGCTATGTAAGTAAACCAAAATGTCATTAATGAATACCACCATAAACTTATCCAAGTATGGTCGGAAGATCCAGTTCATCAAACCCATAAAGGTTGCCAGTGCATTCATAAGCCCAAAAGGCATCACCAAAAATTCATAATTGTTGTACCTCATGCAAAAAGTAGTCTTAGGTACATCTGCATCTTTTACTCTCAATTGATGGTACCCTAATCTCAAATCAATCTTGGAAATCATAGCTACACCCTTCAAGTGACCAAAGAGATCATCAATGTTAGGCAATGGATACTTGTTCTTGATAGTCACCTTATTTAACTGTCGTTAATCGATGCATAATCTCAAAGTGCCATTCTTCTTCTTGATAAACAACACTGGTGCTCCCCAGGGGGAGACACTAGGGTGGATGAACTCTTTATCTAGCAACTCCTAGATCTGCAACTTTAGCTATTTCAATTATGTAGGCGCCATCCAATAAGGGGTAATAGATAGGAGTGGTACCCGGCATCACATCAATACCAAACTCTACCTCTCACACTAGAGGTAGCCCTGGCAACCCATCTGAGAACACATCAGGAAGCTCTTCTACTATAGGAATAATGTTAAGCTTAAACCTGTGAGCGGAGATTTTTGCCCCTACTCCCGGTGGAATGGTTCTTGAGACTTCGGCATTGTTTAGGCTTAGGGCCTTAGAGAACATGGGCATAAGCCTGGAAAAAATGGAGTCACCACCCGGATGGGCTAGGAAAATAGAAAGGGGTTGATGACTCAATTCCTAAGGAATCCCCAACCCCCTAATGGGTTCGAAAAGTTGGGTATGTGTAGGGAAGGTGAGAAATAGCCCAGCACCCCCACAATACCCAGTTCATTGGAACCAGCCTCCTTTTCAGGTCTCAATATTATAAAATTTTTAATTAATACAATATTATCCATACTATGTGCAATTAATAGAATATACTTTATTAAAAATCATGGCAAGGTCCAAACAAAACAAGCAAATGGACACCCATCCAAGGATGGAAACATGTCCTTACATCGTCCAATGTCTAAAACTAAACAAGACACCCACCTGAAGGTAGAAACATGTCATTTACATTAATCCCAAAACTATAACGTAAATTAAATTACATGATGCTCAATACATGAGGTATCTAAATTATGGAAACATACCTCTTATAATGTTTTGAAACCAAAGCAAATCAATAAAAATAACCAACCAACCATTCATCATAAATAATTCATTCATTGAAGACATACATCAAAGATATAAATAAATCATTAATCAAACTATATAATAAATACTCACTTAATAATGAAACAAATAAAGATGCAAATTTAGGTTTATGTGCCAACTTAGGGTTTCTTAAATAACATTTAGGGTTTTAAAATTTATATCTAAAATCTAGTGTTTTGGAATCTTAAAGAACTAATATTATTGGTAGGTTTATTTTTTTTAAAGAATTATACTACCGTGTGATTAAAATTAGAGCTTAACATTTAAGTAAATAAGGTAAAAACCTATGAAAATAAGATTACAACTTAAATATTTAAAAAAGAAATAGCTACTGTGATGATTAAATAAAAAATGAATTGATTAGGGTTTTAACAAAATAGATTAGGGTTTAAATTAATTGGGGCTTAGATTTCTAAGAAAACTAACACTATCATATTTATTTTTAAAAAGAGAAGCTACTATGAAAGTTTCGAAAAATTGATTTAATTAGGGTTTTACAATTTTAAATGGTTTATAGTTTTGTTTAGCAAAAAATTAAGCTACTGTAATAATTAAAATAATAAAATAACTATTGTATAAAATTTTCTTTTTAATAAAAACTAATTGATGGCTACTGTGTTATTTAAAAGAAATAAACAACTTTGTCCATTGATGTTCATAATTATGGGATTGTTACGTGAGTTTTGAGAGTTATAATTCATCAATTTTAATTGATCAATGATTAATGGATGAATATGATTTTGCTAAATAAAATTAGATATAAATACCTACGTTTGAAGGCTCCACCAAAATTATTGAATAAAAATTTAGGATGAGTTAACACCAAGACAATTATTGCTTCCTTGCTTGTTGCCTTAATCTTCTTGTTAAAAATTGATATGATTTTTAGAGTTCTTTTGCTTCTGCCGAAAAATAACTTTAAAAAGCTCTAAAAGTTCATCTCCAAAAAAAGTCTCTTCTTTATTTTTTTTAAACTGTTATTTATAGCAAAAACCTAATGATAATTCTGTTTGATTAAAGAAATATAGGTCTTTTAGGAAAAAAATTTACAAAACCGAGCAAAAGAATATTTTGGCAAAATCGACAGCACGTGCGAATGGGCCTGTGGGTTGTGAGGGATTGTTGTGCGAGGTGCCTGGGTGATCCCCAATTCGCCGCAGGCATTGGCCTACAGTAGGCCAATTGGCCGCCACCGCATGGCTCGCATCGATTCAACCGTCCGATTTTTTTTTTCTATTCTTTATCATTTTTATATGTATATATTTTTATTTTTTATTTTTACTATTAAAAACATTATATTTAAAATATTTATAATTAATTACATTATTATTAAAATAAATAATAAATAATAAAAGTTGTTTTATTATAATAAATATTATATTTAAAAAATAAATATTATACAATTAAAATAAATAATAAATATTAAAATACTATAAAAATTATTTGGGACTATTTAAATTATTTAGACTAGACTTGGTAAAAAAATTAAGGGTCTACAGTTTGCCCTCTACTTGAACGATCTGAGACTACAACAAAAGAGAGTGAAAAGCAAATAATTTTTTATTGGGTTTTAGAGTTAAACTGGACTCCGTACCCAAGATTGATTTGAGTTTTGAAAAAAAAAATTTTGGTTCTGAACCCAAAAATAATTTGAATTCTGGACCAAAAGTGAGTTCTTGACTAAAAAATAATTTGGATTCTGGACCCTAGGTGAGTTCTGGACATGAAAATAATGAGATCTGGACCCGAGGCGAGTTCTGGACCCAAAAATAATTTGGGTTCTAGACCCGGAGTGAGTTCTGAGCTCGAAAATAATTTGAATTTTGGACCCAAAGTGAGTTCTGGACTCAAAAATAATTTGAATTCTGGACCCGAGGTGAGTTCTAGACTCTAAAATAATTTGGGTTCTGGACCCAAGGAGAGTTCTGGACTCAAAAATAATTTGAGTTCTGGACTAAAAAATAATTTGGGTTCTGGACCTGAAGTGAGTTATGGGCTCAAAAATAATTTGGACTCTAGACCCAAAAATAATTTGGTTTTGGACCTGATATGAGTTATGGAATAAAAAATAATTTGAATTATCTGCAAAAAATAATTATAGTCAGTAGGACATTAAAAAAATTGCAAAAAATTTAGCTATTTTTTATTATACCCGTGCTCTCTTGCCCCCTACGTGGAAAAATATTTTAAGAGTGTAAAAAATATTTTTAGACATGCGACTAGCTGAATAATTGATTTTACTATTTAAATACTATTTGAATATTGTTCATTCACTGTTTACTAACTATTTACTAACAGTGATTTTGACTTTTTTTTGTTCAATGATTTGCTAATGATTTTTTGTTTTTCCTTCATCCATTTTCTATATAAACCGTGCCACCATTCATTCTTCTTCATATTTTGAGTGAGCAGAGAATTGAAAAAAAAATGGAGAGAGTACATGCTTTGAGATCTGGACCTCGATCCAATGTCGAGTTGCTAGAATTTATCCGACGACATGAAAATGAAACTGTTGATCTACTAGCTGGAATGCCACTTTATCGCAGTTTAAGTAAAAGAACTAAGGTAACATTGCAATTTAATATTTTAACAGCACAAATATGTATTCATCATGTTATATTAATTTATTTTATTATTATTATTATTATTATTATCATTATTATTATTTTTTTATTTTTTTTATTTATTATTTATTTATTTATTATTTATTTTATTTATTTTATTTTAGCTATAATTGAGTTATTAATAATATATTATTAATTAAGACAAAAGAAATTAGGTTTTTCTATTTAAAAAAAATAAATTAATTGACGGACTATTAATAAAAATAAATTTAAATAGAAAATAATGAGTAATATTAAGTTATGAAACAGTAATATTACTGAGATGATATACTTACCTCGTGTTGGCCTACCTGGTTCGGTGCTAGCATGATCTCTGTGTTGTCTGGGGCAGAGGGTGTGTCTATACAGCCCGCCAATGGTATTACGTAACACCTTCTGTAACACCCCCATACTCTATATAAGTACTATACATATACCGAGCATACATACAGTACATATATAAAGTATAAGAATGTCACATTTTCATTACAATGTAAAACCTTTAACTGAGTTCCAAACAATAATACATTTTTACTTATCAAAATACAACTTAATTAAATCTTACATGCATGCATCACCTTCTAGTTGGTCTCAGAACACTCTTACCTTTCTCGTGGCATACCGATTGACTTTAGATCTATCACCTACTCACCTGCGCGATTGCACAACCACGCTAAGCCAGAGAGCTTAGTAGCACAAATAAATAATATAAACATATATATATATAACTTCATTTACCATTAGTTTCTTATCACTTTTTCCCTTTTTAATTACGCCTTTCATATATCTCTAATTATATATATATATATACATATCATTAACACCAGCCACAATTCTATCACTGATACTCACAATGAATATATCCATACACATATTTCATATCATACTTCATAACATTACATGTCCTTATTTTATTCAATTAATTCATTATTCGCAATTCACCAGTCATAAATCACATGTTCAACAAAGACAAACATAGGTCCCATTATCCATCTATTTCACATTCATAAATCACATTGAAAACAAAGACAAACATGAGCCCACGAGACACTACTATGTTATTCCAAAGTTCAGAGTTACTGCTTTGGTCTATAATCACAATAATCAAGCCCGTAGGTAATATATATATCACTATCCATGGATAGGCTAACAGACCCAGTCTCTTGGACCTCAACTCGCTAAACTCGAGGAGATCCTCAACCCGGCTAGACTGTTACCTGTAACAGACCCAGTCTCTTGGACCATCAACCAAAATCGATGAGATCCTCAACCCGGCAAGACTGTTACCTTTCACATATTTCATATTCATAATTCTCATAGTGTAACAGACCCAGTCTCTTGGACCTCAATTCAACTCAAATAGAAGAGATCCTCAACCCGGCAAGACTGTTACCTTTTTCATTTTATAGGCATGCCGCCAAACCCAGAACTCTGAAAATGGAATAACACATTAGCCACACAATTCATTTATTATTTCATTATCAATTTCATTCACAATTCTCAACATTATCTAGGCAAACATGCCCCACTTATCTCAATTGAATCATCATAGCCAATCACAATGCCTCACATCTCATTTGAATCATCATAGCCAATCACAATGGCTTCACATATTATCATATCTCAATTCACATTATAATACTTCATCATTCAAGTATACATAATCAATTTCATTGCACATGTATCTTAAATTCATCATCATATAGACAACATGTCCATTTATTTCATTTCAATCATTATTATCAACCATAATGACATCACATTTCACCATTTCTCAAGACACATGAACACCATTCATTATTAAAACATTTATCATAACAAATTTCATTGCACATACCTTTTTGAATGATCATCATATCTTTCACACTATACAAATAATAACATTAGTCACATTATATTAACAATATAGTAATTTACTTAACACATTTATACTAAATGTGTTAAGTCTCAAAATCATATAAAAGAATGCATCTATGTAAGTTTGTACTTATCTCTAGAGAACTCACACCAAATCTAAATTCCTCTTTCCAAGAATCCTCCAACACTTGGGTTATGGTAACACAATCTCTTCAAAACCTAATCCAAAGGTAATTATTCATATAAGAAAATAAGAATGATAACCAACTAGGGAAAACTCAACACATGACACGCTCACCGACACGGGCGTGTCCCTGATCGTGCCCTAAACCAACAATGCAGAAGCTTTGACACGCTCAGTAACACGGGCGTGTCATTCATTCTGCCTTACAGAAACATTGACACGCCCAACACACGGGCGTGTTCATGGCCGTGTCAATTACTTTTTCTCACAATAGCTATGACACGCTCAGTAACATGGCCGTGTTAATGGTCGTGTCACAAATGTCAGACTCAGTACCGATGACACGCCCAACAACATGGTCGTGTCACTGGCTGTGTCAGGCAAAAATCATGTATTCCGAATTCTCATCCTTGACAACACAAACACTCCAAAATCCATATTACAACACCCTTAATCAACATATTGGTTATATTCATCAATTACCTATCAATTTAACACTTATATAACTTCAATATATCATAATAATAATCATTATATACATCACTATAAATCAACTACTCAAATCCCCAATTCATTTATACTAAACCCTTACTCAACAATTTTAACAATTCATCATCATCCTCACAAATAACCCAACTTATCATCATTTAGATACCAATTCAACACATCTATATACTTTAACCTTTCATTATTATCATCTCACACACCAACCATATCAACTATAACCTCAATCAAAAGAAATCAATACAAGAAAATGAATACTTACTTGGATACACAATCAATAGAATCAACTCAAAGAAATGAACACTTGGATATTATGCCAAATCTTCAATCTCCAACTTCAACTCTCTTAAAACCCTTAAGAATTTGGTGTAAAAATCAACCAAAATCACATCTCTCTCTCTCTCTCTCTCTCTCTCTATCTCTCGTTCAAGAAGAAGAAGAAGATAGGAAGAAAGAAAATCCTCCTTTCTTTCTTTTCATACTTATCTTATATATATATATATTAATAATAATATAATTACATATTTACTAAAATATCCTCCACCACCACTTCATCCTTTGACTTCTCTTTTCTTCTTTATCTTTATTATTATTATTATTATTATTATTATTAGTATTAATTATATACACTTATTTTCCTACACCCATTTATATACTATGTATATGTTATATATATATCCATATATATTCAACATATACACTTTCTTTTTACTTCTTTTCTCTTTCCATCATACATACACATTAAATCTAAATACAACAATAATGATTCCAAAACTTTTAGGGTGTATTTTAGGATATTACAATTCTCTCCCCCTCAAAATAATTTCGTCCCCGAAATTATCTAATACAATAACAATCCATTCTTAACACAATAATATCTTAACTTACATATAAAGTTATTTATATTCTTAAGTTATTATGTCATCAAATCACATAACTTTTACTCTCCCCCTTAGAGTCAATCATCTTCTTTAAATTTCACAATTCATCATTATATCTGTATATATATCTTATTACTTTTTCAACAAAACAATCAAGATAATTCCTCACATTCCCAATGAATTTACTTTCATACAAAAATCAGATCATCTTATAATATACTTATACTTCATCTAATCATTATCTTCAAGATATTTTATTACTTCATCTCTTTATAATTACTCTTTTAATCTAACCTTAAAAATCATTGAGTTAAATCTTAATATTGATTATCCCGTCATTACAATCACTTTCAAACTAGACATTTATCAAACCTTAATTGATAACAATATCCTTATTTTTCATACACTTAACTCCTTTAACATGTTTTTCACTTAACATACATATTAATACAATGCCTTTCAACCTATTTATAAATAATCAATCTTTTCCCTTCTATCATTATTTACAACTTATATAACTCCATTCATTCTTGTCCATTCTCATTTTATAATTTTACATCATATACATTATATTTAAATTTTACACTCTTAGTACAACTATACATATTAAATCTGAATATTGATTTGTAACTTTAGCAAAATCTAGATCAATTGATCTATCTGCCACCATATACTAACATCTCAATCTTAGTCAATTTAAACCAACAATTAACTTATTTAAATTTAGTATCAAATTTCACAATATATATATATAACCTAATTCCATTAGGTCAATCTTATATTCAAATTCTAATCTCTTCGGTTTTTTTTTTTGATACTATGATCATTAATAACAAATCACTTCAAATTATCTTAGTACAATTTCCACAAAATCCTCATGATTATATCATACCATATTTATTTTCCATAGTTAATTCACTGAAACCTTAAACCCATCTACTTATTCAGTAAAATTTTCAATCACATTTTGTAATTTCTCCCATAATATCTCTTCACATTTCATACCACTATTATTATTATAATAATTACCTTTTTACCACATTATCCATAACTCAAAATATTTACATTACTCTTCTCTTTCCTTACTTCTCATAAATATAACCAAATTTCTAACATAAAATGGTAAAGTACAACTTTACCCATCATAACTCTTAACTATACTTCTAAAACATAATTATCAATCTCACCAAATCTGTATTACAGTCATATTATCTCAGTCTCAAATCTGTGAATAACAAAACTAACCGGCCAGATATACTAAACAAAATCTATGGCCTTAAGAGATTAATAATCAAGCCTGTGGCTTATAAATCATTACTATCCTTCTATTATTTTGCTTCAAACTTTTCCAATTACCCTGCTAAGTTGTATTGCAAGAATTACATATTCATTTCTAAACTTTGGCTACACCAAAAGTTAACACATTCCAACTCCGTTTCAACCCAATTTGTACTCAATTATATGCTCATCATTAGTTTAATTCATGTTTCAACAGTATTATTAACATCTCTTACGTATACATATTCAATCATATATAAATCTTATACTAATTTCATTTGTTACTCCATTTCTAATTTATCTTTTCTAAATTTTTTTTTTATACTTTTTCCTTTGTCCTTACAATCTCTTATTTTACACATATACATAGAACCTTTCCACATGCGAATACTTTGGGACTCAAAATATTATATGATTATCAAGTTCCATGAGTACCATAAAAATTTCACAATTCAATATTACTCGAGTTCATTCCCATTCTCAATTCTGTCATATAATTTATTTAACTTTACTCAGGTCAAGACCTAATCTTTCTTAGGTCCACTGATACATGCAATATCATTCTTAATATTTTTAATCATATAGTTATACTATATACACATTCATAAGCCACCTCCAAAATGTGACTCACTTCCCACATTCCTTACATAATACAATTTCTTTCATATCGAAAAACTCAGCGCACGTATCCTATACATGTTTACACTTAATTATATGATCTTATTTAATTCCCCTTTTTCATACATTCTATACCAATTTAATATTTATTACTTCCTTTGAACATTATCATTCTCATTCTTTTAATATGATGTAAAGTATTTATCAACACAACCAATATATATTCTAACCATAATAACACTTCACATACATCTTAGTCACATTCTTAATGTGATATCTCTTTCACTTTTGTCTTTAAAAGCATTTAATATATTTCCATATCCACTTTTACCCTTTCTACTCAAATAACTTAAAATAACTCATTTTCACTTGCTTATTCACTTTCTTTTACTTCGAAACAAATTCTCATCTTTTCTTAATATCAACTTTAAAAACATCTTATATATATGTACCACAAAGCTACATCAAAACATATAATTTCCACAATTATTAAACTTATTTCAACAATTCAACTGTCACATATTACCACCATTAACATGAGTTTTCCCAATATTCAAACATATCACATTTCTAACATTGAAAACACAATGTTTGCATTAAAATAACCATACAAACAACACTAATATATCTTCTTATTTACCCAACATCATCTCTTTTTCTTTTAAATAAAACCTTAACTTTATATACCTAAATCTTAAATAATCACACTTTGTCTATACCAATAAACTCACTCAATATTCCATCATACTCTCTTCATTTCAATAACATATTTTTCCATATTAACAATCCAACAATATTTCCTTCCTCTAATAATCCAAACATGAGATTTAATAGAAAGAGATCCAAACTGTAGAGGAGAGAGTACATACTTTAATCTTGATTTTATTTTTAACTCAATTCCAACTTTATTCTTGTATGCATTTCTTTATACTTCCAACACATTTAACAATTTACTTTACTTTACTTGAATATATTCCCATTCTTTAATTTATCAATTAAACTTGTATAAATGTTTCCATATCATTTCTTTTTCTATTCTTTTACTTTCATGTAGAACTTCATCCACATAATACCATCCATCTCCTCTAATTCAATCACAGTACAATTCACATAATGCCACATCCGAGACCAACCTAGGTGTTAATGCATATGCATGTATTACAAATTTCATTTCAAAACTTTTTTTTTAATTTTTTTATTCAAGCTTTTCAAAACTTTTTCTTTTTAATTTCACTTAGGCCGAGAATCTCGAACCTAAGCTCTGATACCAAAATAATTGTAACACCCCCATACTCTATATAAGTACTATACATATACCGAGCATACATACAGTACATATATAAAGTATAAGAATGTCACCTTTTCATTACAATGTAAAACCTTTAACTGAGTTCCAAACAATAATACATTTTTACTTATCAAAATACAACTTAATTAAATCTTACATGCATGCATCACCTTCTAGTTGGTCTCAGAACACTCTTACCTTTCTCGTGGCATACCGATTGACTTTAGATATATCACCTACTCACCTGCGCGATTACACAACCACGCTAAGCTAGAGAGCTTAGTAGAACAAATAAATAATATAAACATATATATATATATAACTTCATTTACCATTAGTTTCTTATCACTTTTTCCCTTTTTAATTACGCCTTTCATATATCTCTAATTATATATATATACATATCATTAACACCAGCCACAATTCTATCACTGATACTCACAATGAATATATCCATACACATATTGCATATCATACTTCATAACATTACATGTCCTTATTTTATTCAATTAATTCATTATTCGCAATTCACCAGTCATAAATCACATGTTCAACAAAGACAAACATAGGTCTCATTATCCATCTATTTCACATTCATAAATCACATTGAAAAAAAGACAAACATGGGCCCACGACACACTACTATGTTATTCCAAAGTTCAGAGTTACTGCTTTGGTCTATAATCACAATAATCAAGCCCGTAGGCAATATATATATCTCTATCCATGGATAGGGTAACAGACCCAGTCTCTTGGACCTCAACTTGCTAAACTCGAGGAGATCCTCAACCCGGCTAGACTGTTACCTGTAACAGACCCAGTCTCTTGGACCATCAACCCGACTAAATTGAGGAGATCCTCAACCCGGCAAGACTGTTACCTTTCACATATTTCATATTCATAATTCTCATAGTGTAACAGACCCAGTCTCTTGGACCTCAATTCAACTCAAATTGAAGAGATCCTCAACCCGGCAAGACTGTTACCTTTTTCATTTTATAGGCATGCCGCCAAACCCAGAACTCTGAAAATGGAATAACACATTAGCCACACAATTCATTTATTATTTCATTATCAATTTCATTCACAATTCTCAACATTATCTAGGCAAACATGCCCCACTTATCTCAATTGAATCATTATAGCCAATCACAATGGCCTCACATCTCATTTGAATCATCATAGCCAATCACAATGGCTTCACATATTATCATATCTCAATTCACATTATAATACTTCATCATTCAAGTATACATAATCAATTTCATTGCACATGTATCTTAAATTCATCATCATATAGACAACATGTCCATTTATTTCATTTCAATCATTATTATCAACCATAATGACCTCACATTTCACCATTTCTCAAGACACATTAACACCATTCATTATTAAAACATTTATCATAACAAATTGCATTGCACATACCTTTTTGAATGATCATCATATCTTTCACACTATACAAATAATAACATTAGTCACATTATATTAACAATATAGTAATTTACTTAACACATTTATACTAAATGTGTTAAGTCTCAAAATCTTATAAAAGAATGCATCTATGTAAGTTTGTACTTACCTCTAGAGAACTCACACCAAATCTAAATTCCTCTTTCCAAGAAACCTCCAACACTTGGGTTATGGTAACACAATCTCTTCAAAACCTAATCCAAAGGTAATTATTCATATAAGAAAATAAGAATGATAACCAACTAGGGAAAACTCAACACATGACACGCTCACCAACATGGGCGTGTCCCTGATCGTGCCCTAAACCAACAATACAGAAGCTTTGACACGCTCAGTAACACGGGCGTGTCACTGGACGTGTCATTCATTCTGCCTTACAGAAACATTGACATGCCCAATAACACGGGCGTGTTCATGGTCGTGTCAATTACTTTTTCTCACAGTAGCTATGACACGCTCAGTAACATGGCCGTGTTAATGGTCGTGTCACAAACTTCAGACTCAGTACCTATGACATGCCCAACAACACGGTCGTGTCAGGCAAAAATCATGTATTCTGAATTCTCATCCTTGACAACACAAACACTCCAAAATCCATATTACAACACCCTTAATCAACATATTGGTTATATTCATCAATTACCTATCAATTTAACACTTATATAACTTCAATATATCATAATAATAATCATTATATACATCACTATAAATCAACTACTCAAATCCCCAATTCATTTATACTAAACCCTTACTCAACAATTTTAACAATTCATCATCATCCTCACAAATAACCCAACTTATCATCATTTAGATACCAATTCAACACATCTATATACTTCAATCTTTCATTATTATCATCTCACACACCAACCATATCAACTATAACCTCAATCAAAAGAAATCAATACAAGAAAATGAATACTTACTTGGATACACAATCAATAGAATCAACTCAAAGAAATGAACACTTACTTGGATATTATGCCAAATCTTCAATCTCCAACTTCAACTCTCTTAAAACCCTTAAGAATTTGGTGTAAAAATCAACCAAAATCACATCTCTCTCTCTCTCTCTCTATCTCTCGTTCAAGAAGAAGAAGAAGATAGGAAGAAAGAAAATCCTCCTTTCTTTCTTTTCATACTTATCTTATATATATATATATTAATAATAATATATTTACATATTTACTAAAATATCCTCCACCACCACTTCATCCTTTGACTTTTCTTTTCTTCGTTATCTTTATTATTATTATTACTATTATTATTATTATTAGTTCTATACACTTATTTTCCTACACCCATTTATATACTATGTATATGTTATATATATATCCATATATATTCAACATATACACTTTCTTTTTACTTCTTTTCTCTTTCCATCATACATACACATTAAATCTAAATACAACAATAATGATTCCAAAACTTTTAGGGTGTATTTTGGGATATTACACCTTCTCAGGTAAAACGGATCGTCTAAAAGTGCAGTTTTAAAAGCATCATGCTACAATTGCCATCCGAGGAGCGTCCGATAGATAGGAGTGTAGTTCAAGCATTGTCGGAGCGGTGGATGGACACAACCCATACTTTTCACCTACCTGTGGGAGAGATGACTATTAGCCCAATCAATTTTACAGCCATAACTGGTATTAGGTACTATAACCTTTTGGTCCCTTTTATTAATGATATCCTAATACACGAAAAATTCAACAATTAATTGGTATGGAACCATCACTAAAAGGGCTTTTTAAAATAAAAATCAATTAATTCAGAGTTATTGGATGAGCTATGATGGACGGGTTCGTAGAGAAACAATCGTGCAATATGCTCAGGGATTTTTGCTGTATCTGCTTAGGTTGACTATTTTCTGCAGTACTGAATCTGCCATTCATTTATCGGTGTTGAGGGCCCTTGCCAATATGGTCCTGGTGCCGCTTTACAGCTGGGGTGAAGCTGGCCCTGCCTGTCTCTATCATTGCCTAGACAAGATTTGCAAGAATAAGAAATCTTTTATTGGCTTCATGGTGATCATCGAGGTACTCTCTGCAATAATTATCAATTCCATTCATATACGTGTATGAATTTGATTCTCATTACTATTACAGGTATGGGCATAGGAGCACAATCTTGTGAGGGTGTGTTGAGCACGAATTAAGTACTACTACAAAGCGTCACCCGCAAGTATACGAGGTAGCTGTAGCAAAGGTGATCGCCCCAAGGTCGTTTCCCCAAGAAGGTGTGGTTAGTAATAGCTTGATTAAAGCAATTAAATTTAAAGCGAGAGTTTGTTGTTTGGAATGCTAAAGAACAATTTAAACCTAAAATTAACATACGTAGGGTTTGATGTGTATGATGGGTGCACAAGATCAATTTAGTTCTTGGGAAAGTGCCTAGGGTTATAGGTCCATTCAATCAATTCTCAATAATCCATTGACATAGCCTTGTAATTAATTTGTTCCTTAAGGTTAATTAGTCAATTACCAATTCATTAGTTCTCACATTCATGAATTAGCAATAACCAATTATTTTACATTACCAAATTAATGAAACCCTAGAACTTATATTTCTAATTCATTCATAGGGTGGTCGATTATATAGTTTCGATATCGGATTTCACCTCTCGGTCCATCATCCAATATTCAAAGATTAATAGGTAGCTAATCTATCAACTTAGCATTTATTACAATACAATCAACCAATCAACAAGGAACATCAATGTAAATATCAAATCAAAACATTCAACCAAATATACTACAAACCCTAGGCATGGGTATTTAGCTCAACATCATCAAATTAAAACATTCATTCAAATCAATATAAATCAAATACAAGTTGTTCATTGTAATATGAATCTCTTAATACAGCAAAAACAATATTGAAATGAATTAAAAGAGAGAATAGAAAAATCCCTTGTGAAGATGCCAAGAGTAGGATTCCTAGTCTTCCTCCTAGCTCCACTTTGATGTATGATGAAGAACTCAAGCCCTCTTCAATGGTTGATTTCCCTTTTGCAATATGGAATGGAGCTTTCTCAAGTCACCAACCCTTCAATTGATTGTGCCTTTGGAAGATAGAAAGGAGCTTTCTCAAGTCACCAATCCATTCAATGAAGCTTCTTCAACCTTCAAGAGCTTGTTAACCCAACTTATCCCAAAGAACCAAATTGAAGCTTGTCAATGGAAGATGTAGAAGATGAAGATGGAGGATGAAGATGAGGGACAAGGAGAGTGTCACTCTCTCCTCATCCCCTAGTGTGTTTGCTCCCTCTTCTCTTTTCTTTTCTTTCTTTCTAAAACCCTAGCCGTCCCCTCTTCTTTTTCTGTCGTACAAAAGAATTTATACATTTTTTGGTGTGACACGGCCAAGCCAAGAGTGGCTTGGCCGTGTCTCTTCTTCCTTTCCATGAGGTGACACGGCCAAGCCAAGGTTGGCTTGGCCGTGTCTCTTGATTCCCATGGGACACGGCCAAGACAATTGGCCGTGTCCCTCACTGTGGCTTCTTCATTCTTTCTTTTTTTGGAATGGTGAGTGACACGGCCAAGCTTAAGTGAGCTTGGCCGTGTTTGACATGCTTGGAGGGACATGGCTAGTGGCTTGGCCGTGTCCCTTGGGTGTGTCTCTCTCTGTTGCTCATTTTCCTTCTTTTACTTCTCTTCTTTGGCTTGTTCTTTGATTTGCTCTTTGAGTGAGACACGCCAGAGGCTTGGCCGAGTCTCTGGGTGTGTCTGCTTCTGCCTTGAATTTCTTTTGAGGGACATGGCCAAGCTTGCTTTGGCTTGGCCATGTCTTGCTTGGTTCATGCTTTTCTTGCCCTGTTTTGATCTTCCAAGGGTGTTTTTGTACCTAAACCTAAAAACAACTCTTTAAACACACTTAAAACAACAATTAATCAAAACATTAACTAAAACACACATAAAATCATACTAAAAACTAGTACAAAAATGACCTAAACAGGGTGCCTGATATTTCCCAAGAGAGAGTCGAGTATCCCAGGTTAAATCTTTAGTTGTCTGATCGGGCAGTAGTTCCCAGCTCTCACCATGTGCATACCCAGCGCTATCACTTGAGTTGCCTAACCTGGGACCAGGTAAAATAATGTTAGCATTCTTTAAATTTTATGTAAAAAAATTTACTTATCTTTTTGTTGTCTTGTAGGTTGATTTGGCTTGGTGGTATGCTGCAGAGCAGGTGAACTAGACTTCTTCCATGAATGATGCACTGGCTTACCAGCATACCCACCGAATCATTGCTGGTCCTCTGTCCAGTGGCTAGTTCCTTGGGGAGAGGGTGTATGAGTGGTTCCTTAGTTCCGAGAGACGGAGGATCCCCATGGAGTGCCCAGCGTATACTTTAAATATTACATCAATGCTGGAGAATGCGTGGCAGTTAGCTCAAAATGGTTATGATGTTGAGACTTATCTCCGTCCACCGGGTGTGTCATATTTCCAATTTATTCAAACACGGCTCTTGAATTTTGACGTATCTCCTATTGGTGTTCGGGGAATTCCTAAGGATAGTGATGAAGAGAGTACGATGGAGAGGGAAGAGGGTCTATCCCTCATCTCAGGGCTAGCACCTCTCAAGTAAACTTTCATCATTTGGTCATTACAATTGCTTCTTTTTCAACTTATTTTGACCATTTTAATTATTTTTGTAGGTTACCGACTCATCTGGTCTTGAGGATGGACCTTCCTCTGTCTCCCCTCCATTTGCACTTTCTTACCAACTGGAAATGTCATCTCATCCGCAAGGCACTGATTTGAGTTACCTAGTAGGTCATCCTATTCCATGATGATTTATGCTATATGTATGCATGATTATGTATGCTCTTACCCTTTCCTTTTCGGACTCACAGCGGATGCTTGTGGAGCAAAACAAGAAATTGCAAGAGGAATTAGATGCTAACCACCAACTGGTGGCTTTTCTCAAAAGATTGTATCATCAGTCTGAGCAAAATTTTTGAGACTAGCAGTTTCAGGGAATGAGAGATCCTGATGCTTCATCTTCTAGGAGACCCCAAACTAATGATCATGAGATCCTTTCATTTGCTTCAGATGATGACTACTGAAAGCTTGAATTTTAAGAGAATAGGGACTTAAGTACCTGTCATTAGATGAATTTCAAATGAGTGATGTGCTTTCTTCTCCTTAGTGATCCATCATTGTATCAATTAAGAAAGTATTGTATTATTATAACAATAAGAAATCAATAAAGTATTGTATTATTAATAATAATAAATCACTAATATTGTTAATAGCGACTTTTACTTTTACTGCAACTTTTGACTTTCAAATTTTTTTTCTTTTTTTATCACTATTAATATAGTCAACGCCAAAGCATTTCTTTTTCAATTCAGAGTCTAAATTGGCACGGTTTTTGCAAAAACCAAAAGCCAATGGGAGTGAAGCAATCGCTCAACCGTTTCAACGTAAATATTTTCCTTGCGTGTCTTGGTTTTCCGCATTCCTTATCAACTTTGGTTTAGCAAATCCTTATATAAGTCTTATTTCATATTCTAGTTCCAACATAAGCCAAAAGAAAATCCTCCACAAATTTTACTCCAGCACAAAAAAAATTCCTTTAAATAATTTTCAATTTTCTTTTTAGCTTCAACAATGACGAAACTTAAGTTGAAAAAAATCAAGAGTTTATTTAAAGCCATGAAAGCTATTCATTGGGAGCAAATATCTTGGTCTCAAATTAATACTTTGAAGTGCTTTCAAAATATTAAATTGGACTATTCTTTTCTACATGCCATGGTTTCCTTTTGGGATGTGAATTCTAGGACATTTAAGATAAATGAATTTGAGATATGTCCCATGATTGAAGAATTTGAGGCCATCCTTGGATATCCAAGCAATCAACCAATGGCATTGCCCATATTGACTTCTAAAACTCGGGAAAAGATGCAAATGTTGTTTCAACTTTCAAAGCCCAAAGTTCTATAGTTGACGAGAGGTGAGAAAATTCTGCTTGGTCCCTAGATTGACTTTTGCATTTCTCATTTGGCTCCTACCAAGGAATGGGGACATATGCTTTGTCTATGCTTGCTTGGCCAATTCTTTCTTGTTTCTTCCGATGGTGATATCAATCCACAAGTATTAGATATCATGGACCAAATGGAAGGAGGCTTGTCTCCAATACCTTTGATTCTAGCCGAGACTTTAGTTGGATTGGACCAATTTAAATTAGAATCTTCAAGGAGATTAGCTGGGAGTCCCTTCTTGCTTCAGGTAACTACCTAAGCCACCCTTTCGGGTTTTCAATTTAGGCTTTATTTATTTATTTATTATTATTTTATTACTCTAATTTTTGCCTAGTCCTCTCTTGCAGGTTTTCAGAACTAGCGAGCTATAGTAATTTTTACCTAAGCCGCCTCTGTGGGTTTTTAACTTAGCGGACCTCTTTTTTTTTATGTTGGTTCTAATTTTTATCTAGACCGCCCTTGTGGGTTTTTGAAACTAGCAAACTGCCCTAATTTTTGCTTAAGCCGTCCGCATGGATTTTTAACCTAACGGTCTCTTTTTTTCTTTCTTTTTTCTTTTCTTTTGCTTACAGATTTGGCTTCAGGAGCGTCTCTGCTTCCTCAATAGATACTTGCCACGACATCATTCTGCTAGAAAACTACTTCATCCTGCTTTTTCATATGCTGATTGGGTTGACTGGATCCACTCTCATGTTGTAGTTAACATTCGTTGGTTAGTACCTTGGTGGAAGATTTCTCGTATCACCATTCGGACATAATTGATATATGTTCCTGTTGCTTCTCTTCGTCGAGGTATTGCTATGATCCTCACTGGCTTGGCCTTCAGTATGAAGCCAAGACTCGAGGTTCTGAGTTTACTCCTGACTTGGACATGCCTTGTCTGATTAAAGCCTTCTTGGGTTGGCTGAAGTAAAGCTGACCAGCACACTACACTTATCGTCTACCATAGATCTTACATTTATCAATTTCTTTAGAAAGAATATTGTTAGGATATAAAAATAATGAAAATAATAATAAGAGATGTATCTTTTTCTTTTATAATTTGTCATCACCTTTCACTATTGTATTTATTTGTTTTATCCATATTTGGACAAATACTAAAAATAGTGCACATAGAACAATTTTAATATTAACTCCATTTTATTAAATTGAGGAACAACCAAACATAGAGCCAGCATACACAAGATCACTCCTGTAGTCATCTAGCCCTCTCGGGTTTTCTAATTGATAATTTTCTCTAGCTTAGCCCTAATTGTTGCCTTGTCCGCCCTTTTAGGTTTTTAAAACTAGCGAACTGCTCTAACTTTTGCCTAGGCCTCCCTTTTGGATTTTCAACCTAGCAAGCCCCTTCTTTTTTATATACATAAAACCTTTTCAACCTATCAATGTTTACTGGCTCACTAAACTCGTTCCTGTCCATGTCTGATAACTTGACTGTACCCTTGTTCATGTTTTGCTTTACAACATATGGTCCCTCCCAACTAGGCCTAAATTTTCCTCTTGGATCAAAGACATTAGGCTTACATTGCTTCAACACTAATTCATCGACTCTGAACTTTCTGACCTAACCCTTCTATTATAGGCTCGAGCTATCTTTCTTTGATATAGCTAATGATGATACAGTGCTTTTAACCTCCTCTCTTCTAATAAAGCTAACTATGTGTATCTGCTTACTACCCACTCCGTCTTAGGAAGTTCAGCTTCCAAGACCACTCTTAATGATTTGATCTCTATCTTAATTAGCAACACTGCTTCCATCCCATAAACCAAAGAGAACGATGTCATTCCATTCAGCATTCACACACTTGTTATGTATCCCCACAAAGCAAAAGGGAGAATCTCTGACCAATCCCTGTACATCTTCGTCATCTTGGACAGGATCTGTTTAATTGTCTTATTTGTTGCTTCCACTACACCATTAGCCTTTGGTCTATAAGGGGAGAATCGGTGATGATGGATTTAGTACTTCAAGAATAAGTCCTTAATTGCACCTTGAAATTGTACCCCATTGTCCGATATCACATTGTGTGGGACCCCATACCTACAGTTGAGGTTCTTTTCAATAAATCTAGTCATTTGCCTTGCCCCTAATTTGTTGAAAGATTTAGCCTCGACCCACTTTGAAAAATAATCCACTGCTACTATAATAAAATGGTGACCATTTGAATTTGTCTAATGTATCTCTCCTATGATGTCAATCCCCCAAGTTGCAAAGGGCCAGGGTGAAGACATAGAATGTAATTCCTTATGAGGCATGTGATTCAAATTACCATACATCTGACATTGTTGGCACTTCTTCACAAACTTAATACAATCTCTCTCTATGGTCAACCAGTAGTAACCTTTTCGAATTATCTTCTTAACTAGGGCTAAACCACTTATGTGTGGACCACAACTTCCCGAGTGTATTTTTGACATGATGTGCTCAACTTCAAGCTTCCTCAAGCACCTCAAGTGCACCCCATCAAGCCATCTTCGATACAACTCTCCATGAAAGGTGATGTATTGTAAGGACTATCACCTTATGGCTCTTCTCTCTTCCTTTGTTGCCCCTAACGGGTATTCCTTATCATTTAAAAATCGTCATATAGTGTCATACCACGCATCATGGTCTGTATCAGTTTCCATGATTGTCTCATATTCATAGCAATGAGTTGATGAACTGGCCAAAACTAGAGGTTTAAGAAATAAGTTGACAGGATTTTCCCATACTGAAGCCAATGTGGCCAGGGCATTGGCCATCTGGTTTTCTTCTCTGGGTAGGTGTATAAACCTGCACTACTTAAAATTCTTCTTCATTAAGGTCAAGTAATGGTGGTAGGGTTTTAGCTTCTCTTCTTTTAACTCCCATTCTGCATTTACTTGGGATACTACTAGTATTGAATCACCAAAGACTTGAACCTTATCCACCTTCATAATAATCAGGGTTTCCAAGCCAAAAATACATGTTTCATACTCCACCATATTATTGGTCACCCTGAACTTCAACTTCTTAGCTAAAGTGATAATCTCCCCTTTGGGTGATTCTAGTATGACTCCCAAGCCTGCTCCTTTCCTATTCACTACTCTGTCAAAATACATTTTCCATCCTTGTACTTCCATGGCCTCTAAATGTTTATCAGGGAATTCTAAGACTACCTTTTCGCTATTCGGTAATGGTTGTTGGGCCAGAAATTTTGCCACCGCTCTACCTTTGATTGTTTTCCTGGTTACATACTCAATCTCAAATTCTTCCAATATTATCAACCATTGTCCATACTTCCCGATCAAAGAGGGTGTCTCCCTTAAGTACTTCACATAATCCAACCTTGAAATTGCTTGCACACTATAAGATAGAAAGTAATGCCACAACTTCTTTGAAGACCAACCCACAACTATACAGGTATTTTCAATGATACTATACTTAATTTCATAAGGTAGGAGCTTTCTACTCAAATAATAGACTGCGTGTTCAACCCCTGACTCATCTGCTTAGACTAGCATGACTCCTATTGATTCTTCGTTTATAGCTAAGTATAGTAACAAGGGTTTACCGGGTTTAGGTGGTTTTAAAATAGGTGGATTTAGCAGATACTCTTTTATACACTCAAAGGCCTTTTGACACTCTTCATTCCACTTGACTGGCTGATTCTTTTTAAGCAATTTGAAGATAGGTTCACAGATTATGGTGAGCTTGGCTATAAACCTGCTAATGTACTGCAATTTGCCAATGAACCCCCAAACTTCTCTCTCCGTCTTAGGGGCTGGTATATCCCTGATCTCCTTAATCTCAATGCCATTTGGACCAATCACATGTCCCAACAACTTGTCTGAAGTAACCCCAAACACATACTTCTTCAGGTTTAACCTTAGCTTATACTTCACTGCTCTCTCGAAGAATAACTTTAAGCTTTGGAAGTGTTGTTCCCTTGTATCCGACTTCACCATCATATCATCAACATACACTTCAACATCTTAATGTATCATTGTGAGCGGAGATTTTTGCCTCCACTCCTGGTGGAATGGTTCTTGCGACTTCGACACTGTTTAGGCTCAGGGCCTTAGAGAACACGAACCTAAGCCCAAAGAAAATGGAGTCGCCACCTGGATGAGCTGGGAAAAAGAAAGGGGTGGATGACTCGATTCCTAAGGAATCCCCAACCCCCTAATGGGTTCGGAAAGTTGGGTACATGTGGGGAAGGTTAGAAATGACACAGCACCCCCACAATGCCCGATTCATTGGAACCGACCTCCTTGGCAAGTCTTAATATTATAAAATTCTTAAATATAACAATATTATCCATATTACATGCAACATGTAAAATAAAACATCATTATATTAAAATCAAAGCAATGTTCAAACAAAGCAAATAAATGGACACCCATCCGAGGATGGAAACATGTCCTTACATCGTTCATGTCTAAACTAAATAGGACACCCACCGAAAGGTGGAAACATATCCTTTACATCGGTCCCAAAATATAAAAGCAATTTAAATTACATAATACTTAATTAATGAGGTACCCACAAGGTGGAAAAATACCTCTTACAATTTTAATACTAAAACAAACAAATAATAATCATAACAATAAAGAAAATAATCATCCATGGTAAATTAAATAAATCAAGCATTGAAATTAAATAAATCAAACATCAAAACATATAATAAACTATATAATCAAATCTAAAATTAAATAAATATATAAATATAGGATTTGCATCTTATAATAGGGTTTTTGGAATTAGGGTTTTTGAAATTAGGATTTAAATTGAGGTTTCTTCATTTAGGATTTAGGGTTTTTTTTTTAGGTTGCTGTGATTAAGAAATTTAGGGTTTAAGAAATTTTAAGGTTTCTATGAAACTAGAGTTTAGGAATTAAGCAACTGGAGTTAGGGTTTTAGGTTTTCTGAAATTAAAGGATTCTGACATTTTAGAATTTGATCAGAGCTTTGGTGTTTTGAATTTGGAAAATAGATTTTATAAATTTAGGTTTGGAATTTAGAAAAAATTTTAGGGTTTTGGAAAATTAAGAAAACAATTAGGGTTTTGGGAATTAATAAAATGATTTAAGGCTTTGGAAAATTATGAAAACAATTAAGGTTTTGGGAATTAATAAAATAATATAGGTTTTGAAAAATTAAGAAAACAATTAGGGTTTTAAGAATTAATAAAAACAATTTAGAGTTTTTGAAATTGGAAAGCAGATTAGGGTTTTTAGCAACTGGGCAATTAGATTAGGGTTTTGATAATGTTTTGTGACTATATGAACATTGAACTTAAATCATGTTGTTTAAATCAAGTAATCAAGACTACGAAGTTTAAGTTAACAATTGGACCTAAACAACTTCTTATTCTTCAAACTTTTAATGATATTTATTGAAGGGACTGTATATACTGGACAGTCAAATAAGTTGTAACTTAAGGATGAAACTACTGTGAATTCAAATAAATTAAAGAATTAAATCAAACCTCCATTCGTTGGTTCCTCCATAATTGACTTCTGGATGAACAATGAACAAAGACAGCGTTGTTGTTGTTGCGCTCAAATTAAGTTCTACTATAAGCGTCACTCGCAAGTATACGAGGTAGCTATAGCAAAGGTGATCGCCCTAAGGTCATCTCTCAAGGAAGCTAGATAAGCTAATTGATTATTAGGTTGCAAATAACAAATGAGAATAAATTTAAATTGCTAACAACTAAATGAAAACAGATCGATTGGAGTTTAAAACAATAAAAGTAAACTGAGCTGATAAATTAATTCACTTAATAGAAAGGTCTAGGGTTTTCACTTCTCTACTAACTTATATGTATGAACGGTTATTCCTCTTAACCAATTTAATTTCAAAGATTAGATCTCAAGTAACTTAATTAATTGAGTCAAGGAAATAAGCTCTCACATTCAAACCTCTTTCAAATAATCTTGTTACAATTGAAATAATCCTTTTCTTAGGTTATATTTCTAATTCACCTAAGTCCCTAATTGAATTGTTCCAACATTAGACTTCATCTCTCAATCCTTCATCTAATACCTCAAACACATAATTGGTGGCCAATCAATTATATATTAACAATAATTCCATTCAATCAAGGCTAAAGAAATAATTCAGTTAAGAGCAATAACCAATTCATACAATCATAGTAGATCCATACAAACCCTAGACTAGATCAAATTAGTTCATAATGCTGTCAAACATATTCATCTCATTAAAACTCAAAGAAATCAGTTTAGACATAAGAGAATTCATGAATACAATTCCAATGAAACTTAAGAGACAAAGTTTGAGATCAAAACCAAATTACAAACTCCCTTTAAGCTTATGAAGAATCTCTTGATCAGATCTTGCTAGAAGAATGTTGCAATGGCATAAACAAATTTAATCTAGAATTTTTTGCATCAAAGTGTAATCAATATTCTCAAAGAAAACAATTGAAAACCCTAAGTTATTCTCTTTGACGGTTGATCAAGTGTCTCTTCAAAAACCCTAATCGTATTATTTATACGAAACCTCGCTCCAAAAATCCGATCCTTTAATCCATGGAGTGACACGGCCAATGGCTTGGCTGTGTCACCTGAATGTGTCCGCATATGTTTGATTTTCATCTCTTTTCTTTGGAATGGTGAGTGACACGGCAAAGCTTGGGTGAGATTGGCCGTGTTGGGTATGTTTGGAGGGACACGGCCAGTGGCTTGGCCGTGTCCCCTTATTGTGTCACCTTCTGTTCTTTGCTCTCTTTCCTTTTGCTTCTTCCTTAGCTTAGTGTGGGACACGGCCAAGTCTCCTGGCCGTGTCATGTGACACGGCCAGTGGCTTGGCCATGTCCTCTGTGTGTGTCAGTCATTGCCTGAATTTTTCCTTCCTCTCTTGGTTCCTTGGTTTTGCCCTTTGCTTCATGCTATCTTTCTTCCAAGGAAACAATTTTCATATTAACCTAAAATAAACACTAAACAAACTTTAAACAAGAATCAAATAAACATTAACCAACAACACATAAACACCACACTAAAAATTAGAACAAAAACGACATAAACACTGAATTAAACTAAAACTACCAAAATTGATGAAAACACTAAATAAACATATTAAGACTACCAAAATACCTAAAGAAAATAATAATTATCATAATAAATAAGACACTATTCTAAGACAAAAACTAATAAAACAACTACCCCACACTTAAAACTTTGCTTGTCCTCAAGCAAATTCACATGACATAAATTAAAAACTCAAACAACCTTAACTATAATTCCAGCATATAAAATGAAATCCTTTAAGACTCAGCCATAAATAATTGCAATTTACTTCAATCAAGATTTTCTTAACTCATTCAGTAATCCAGACATACAAATCTTATCTCTCATCTAAGTGTTTCACTCGATTTCATAGGTTAATTCACTCAAACCACTCATGACTACATACTACCATAAACTTGCTTAATTATCCAATCTCTCTCACTGATTTTCTCAAGAAATAATCCGAAGGTCTTTTATTTGGATGTAATGGGGCTAAGGTGCAGGTGTGAGAAAAGACATTTAAGCTGGAACATCAAGAAATGGAGTATCTAAATTAGACAATACTCTTGCTCAGAAACTCATAGCTCCCTCAAATGGCATATTCACCAACACTTGACAATCTCACATACTTGCATACTTAAAAGAAAAGTACATGAGTCGACATTCATCTTTGATGACTAATGCTAGAAAATATATGAATTTTGTATATATATATATTTTTTTATTTTTTTTATTTTTTATTATTTTTTTATATTTCTCTTTCTTTTTATATATATATATACAAGATATAAAATTGCATGGAACATCTAGCTTAAAATGTAGAGGAAAAGAATAACTGACTCTTAGTAAAATATAATGTGCAAAGTATGCATTTCAGCCCTACATCTTACTAAAGCAATACTATTTCTTTTTATTTTTTTTATTGCTTACCCCACACTTATGAATTAAACCACCCTATTGTCATATCATAAGAAACTCCATTCCTTAATGCAGGTATGATGATAATAAGAAAAAGTTGAGTTGTGAATTGTGTTGATCAATCAAGAAAAGGTCAAAGGCTCAACTTGGCTCAATAAGGAATTAATAATTAAGGGAGGTCTTTTTAAGCTAAATGGATAACCTAATTTGCCTTCATCATTTTAAAACTTGAGATTAAATCATAATGTGAGTTCAATTAGTATGCAAAAGCATGCTCTAGAGATGCAAAATCATGAAGGTGCACACTTAAGAAAAGAAAATCAATTGACACTAATATTCAATCTATGAGGCTCAAAACTCACAAAGGTGGGTTCTCAAAGATTTATATGTCATGAATTGCATAATGTGAAAATTGATCCTGAATGAATTCAAATGCTAATCTCTATGCTGATACTAAAGTCCCAAATATAATACCAGAATCACAGAAAAGTCAATAAGTTTTTAACAATTATGCCATGCACAATGCACAATATAAACACAAAACGACAAACAAAACAAGAATTAACGACAAACAAAACAAGAATTAAATGAAAGTTTAAATATTACCCCACACTTATAAATGACATTGTCCTCAATAGAAACAAGGATAATAAAGATAAAGAGTTAAGGTACAACCTGTTTCCCATCGGTCCCTTGTGAGGCAAACTCTACCTTTTCATCACAAATAGCAAATGCTCAAAAAAAAAATTAAAATATAAAATAAAATATCCAAAATATAAAATGTTAACATTGAAAAAAAATGAAAAATAACAACACAAATATTCTATAACTAAACACAAGAAAGTAAGGAATTGTCTCGAAAGATCTACGGTGAAGGAGGATGTGATGATGAAGCAGCCGAGGGATGAAGACTCAGAATCTTAGCAAGGTTGCTATTTATTTGGTCCAACTGTTGCAGGACCGCAGCATGGTTACAATCTACCTTGCTCTCCAATGCCTCAATCCTATTAAGTATCTCTTGATTATCCGGAGCTGGAGCATCTTCTTCCAAATCAAGAGAATCTGAGTCGGACCCCTCCTGGACTCGTGTTCTCTTTCGTCTGCCCCCCGGCACTTCTGGCTCAGCTGAAGCCATCATATAAGCCCCTCTCCTGTGCACCACCATATGCATCTTCTCTAGTGTAGCTAAATCCAATGAATCATTACCCGTAATTCTAGTCATACGACAGGTACTCGGGTCAAAATCATCAAGGAGGGTTATTGCCAATGTGGTAACCAATCCTCCAATACAAATAGCCCCCCTCTTTTTGTTTGCCACACTATCAAAAACATCGGCCAACCAGTAGCCGGAACTAATGAGCACTGCATTACACGCACAATCCAAGAAAAAGAGCTCACTAAGTTCCACTACACCCGGGCTTTCCTTCCGAGCAAAGAATCCATATGACATAAAATGATGCAAATACCTAAGAGCGGGATTGCTCAATTTAGTCGCCTTGGCCGATTTGGCCACATAAGTTCCCGAGCCCAATGCTCCCCAAGCAAATTGTTGTTTAAAATCCTTAGGTACCGACCTTTCACCATGTTTATGGAAATCAAATATCACATTCAATTGTTCAATACTAACCACAAATGATTTCCCAAGCAATTTAAAGTTCAACTTAGAGAAAATTTTTTGTTCATCTCTTTCAACCTTAAGAGATGTCAAAAATTCTAAAGTAAGCTCTTGAAACTGCAAAGGTCGAAGGGAGACTAGGTTCTCCCACCTAAGGGTTTGAACATAATGATAAAAATTATCCCTAATATGAAGAGCATTAAGGGATTCATCACTGACATACCTCATCGGGAAGAAACCCCGAGCCAAAAGATTTGCTCTCTTTAAAGATGAAGACGAGGAAGATGAAGATGCAGCTGCAGTTGAAGGTTGCTTCCTCCTATGGTGGGACACAATCTTCATTCTCGGCATATTGAAAGATCTGAAAAAACTTGAAACTTAAACTGATTAAATTGATTTTTTATGAGAGAAGAAGAAGATTGAATGGATTAATTTCAGTTTTGGTGAAGGAAATTGAGAATTGATGGGAGTTTAGAAGCTTTGAAACACAAACAATGGAGGTTTTATGAGAGAGAAGTTGAGAGAACGAGAGGAAGCAAAAAGAAATTTAGGGATTGAAATGGAGGAACAGAGCAAAAATCGTGTTTTTAAAGTGTGAAATTGAAGGGACACGGCCAAGCTTTGGTGAGCTTGGCCGTGTCTGATGTGTTTGGTGGGACACGGCCAGTGACTTGGCAGTGTCCCATGGGCGTGTCACCTACTGTGAAGAAAAGTTTGCAAAAACAAAAAGAGGACTTTTGGGTGAAGCTTGGTCGTGTCCCATGTGACACGGCGAAGGACACGGCCAAGCTTGTTGGCCTTGTCACCTACTGTGTGTTTTTGGTGACTTTAGAGTCGGCTTGACACGGCCAGTGGCTTGGCCGTGTCAAGTGGCCGTGTCACCAACTGCCATTTTGACTCTCTTTTTTTTATTTTATATCAACAAATCTTAAAGAAATTGCAAACCTCTTCTTCGATCAACCCTGAAACACATTAGAAAAATAAACCGATCAAAGCACCCATTCCATTTATTTAAACCAAACATAAAATCAAAATTACTGAATATAAAATTACAACTATGAAAAGAAATGCAAACCGATGGGTTGCCTCCCATTTAGCGCTTCTTTAATGTCATATAGCTGGACATTATGCAGGACTTAAGGATCGTAGATCAAAGCGCTATCGATGATCCTTACTTCTTGGAATCCTTCATTATATGGCTTAACTCTCTGTCCATTTACTTTAAAAGTCTCATTTGTTCGAGAGTTAAGTAATTCAATGGCACCGGAAGGATATACTTGAGTTATCTCGAAAGGACCACTCCACCGAGACTTGAGTTTTCCTGGAAACAAACGGAGACGAGAGTTAAAAAGCAAAACTTTCATACCTGGGCTCAATGTCTTTCGCACTATAATTCTATCATGAAGTGCTTTAGTGTGATCCTTATAAATCCTCAAACTCTCATATGCCTCATTGCTCAGCTCATCTAACTCTGAAATTTGCAGAAAACGCTCTCTCTTTGCTTTGTCCAAGTCTAAATTCAAAGTCTTGATTGCCCAATATGCTTTGTGCTCCAACTCCACTGGTAAATGACAAGCCTTACCAAAAACCAATCGGTAAGGACTCATGCCCAAAGGAGTCTTGAAAGCAGTCCGATATGCCCATAATGCATCATGCAATCTACTCGCCCAATCCTTCCTTGATAAGTTGATTGTTTTCTCCAGAATTCCTTTTATTTGCGTGTTGGATGTTTCAACTTGTCTAGAAGTCTGTGGATGGTATGGGGTTGCTACCTTGTGCTTCACATCAGATTTGTGCTTAAAAAGTCTGTTGCAAAAATGACTTCCTCCATCACTGACTATCACTCTTGGTGTGCCAAATCTGCTAAGAATATTTTCCTTCACAAATTTAACAACCACATTAGCATCATTAGTATGGGTGGGGATTGCCTCCACCCATTTTGAAACATAATCAATAGCAACTAAAATATATTCATAACCAAAAGACTTGGGGAAAGGACCCATGAAGTCTATTCCCCACACATCAAACAGTTCAACAACAATATATGATTGAAGGGGCATTTCATTCCCCCTCCCAATGTTACCCACTCTTTGACAGCGGTCACAGTGCTTACAATACTCTTGAGCATCTATGAATAGATTAGGCCAGTAAAAACCACTTTGAAACACCTTTTCTGTAGTCTTTCTCCCTCCAAAATGACCACCATAGTGAAGGCCATGACAAAATTTAAGAACACTCAGTTGTTCTTCTTCAGATACACACCTGCGAACTATCTCATCTTTGCAAATTCGGAATAAGTAAGGTTCATCCCAAAAATAAAATTTACTCACGCGCAAAAACCTTTTCTTTTCCTGAAATGACATGTTAGAACGCAATATACCACAAGCAAGATAGTTAGCAATATCTGCAAACCAAGGTGCATCAATTACTACAAACATCTGCTCATCAGGAAATGCTTCTAAATTTTTATGAATGCTATTAGATGCAAAATTTTCACTAAAGAAGGGTAATCTAGATAAATGATCAGCTACAACATTCTCACTTCCCTTAGTATCCTTGATTTGAAAATCAAATTCTTGCAGTAATAACACCCATCTAATTAAGTGTGGTTTAGCATGTTGTTTTGTTAAAAGATATTTTAGAGCTGTATGATCAAAATGCACAATAATTTTTGACCCAATTAAATATGCTCTAAACTTATCTAAAGCAAAAACAACAGCTAACATTTCCTTTTCAGTTGTTGTGCAATTCATTTGCGCACTATTCAGGGTCAAGCTAGCATAATATATTACTCTCAAAAATTTATCAACCCTTTGCCCAAGAACCGATCCTACTGCATGATTAGAGGCATCACACATGATTTCGAAAGGTAAAGACCAAATAGGAGCTACTATTACTAGTGCACTAGTCAGTTTTTCTTTAAGGGAATTAAAGGCTTGCATGCATTGTGCAGTAAACTCAAATGGAACATCTTTTCCCAGCAAATGGCACAATGGTTGGCTTATTTTGGAAAAATCCTTAATAAACCTCCAGTAAAAACCTGCATGCCCTAGAAAACTTCTTATTCCCTTAACAAAGGTAGGTGGGGGTAATTTAGCAATCAATTCTACCTTGGCCTTATTTACCTCAATCCCTTTACTTGACACAACATGACCTAATACAATGCCCTGAGTAACCATGAAATAACTCTTTTCCCAACTCAAAGTAAGGTTACATTCAATGCATCTCTCAAGCACAAGAACAAGTTTATTGAGGCAATTATCAAAAGAATTACCAAAAATAGAAAAGTCATCCATAAATACCTCAATAAAATCATCTATCATGTCTGTGAAGACAGACATCATGCATCTCTAAAAAGTCGCAGGAGCATTGCACAAGCCAAATGGCATACGCCGAAATGCATAAGTCCCAAATGGGCAAGTAAAAGTAGTCTTGGATTGGTCCTCTGGTAATATTGGCACTTGATAATAACCTAAAAGTCCATCCAAAAAGCAATAATGTGAGTGTCCAGAAAGTTTATCCAACATCTGATCAATAAAAGGAAGAGGGAAATGGTCTTTTTTTGTGGCATTGTTCAACTTCCTATAATCAATACACATTCTCCAACTAGTAGTAGTCCTAGTAGGAACCAATTCATTATTTTCATTTTTCACCACAGTGATTCCAGATTTCTTAGGCACTACATGTACTGGGCTCACCCACTCACTATTAGCTATTGGATATTGTGAGCGGGGATTTTTGCCCCTACTCCCGATAGAATGGTTCTTGCGACTTCAGCACTGTTTAGGCCCGGGGCCTTAGAGAACACGAACCTAAGTCCGGAGAAAATGGAGTCGCCACCCGGACGGGCCGGGAAAAAGAAAGGGGTGGATGACTCGATTCCTAAGGAATCCCCAACCCCTTAATGGGTTCGGAAAGTTGGGTACGTGTGGGGAAGGTGAGAAATTGCCCAGCACCCCCACAACGCCCGGTTCATTGGAACCGGCCTCCTTTACAGGTCTTAATATTATAAAATTCTTAAATATAAAAATATTATCTATACTACACACAATAAAAAGAAAGCATCATTATATTAAAATCAAAGCAATGCCCAAACAAAACAAAACAAATAAATGGACACCCATCCAAGGATGGAAACATGTCCTTACATCACATGCCTAGATAGGACACCCACCAAAAGGTAGAAACATGCCCTTTACAAAGGTTCTAAAATAGAAAAGAAAATTAAATTACATAATGTTTAACTAATGAGGTACCCACCAAGTGGAAACATACCTCTTACAACTTTTGGAAGTCTAAATTGATTGATAAAAGTAAATAATCATCCATAATAAATAAACCATTGATTAAAAGTATTTAAATATCAATAAAATAAACATCCATCCATGATAAATTAAATAAATCAAGTATTGAAATTAAATAGATTAAAACATAAGAGATAAATCAAGGTATAAATATGGAATTGAATAAAGCAAATAAAAGTTCAATTATAGCTACTGTGAATTTTTATGGAGTTAAAATAGATGAGGGCTTTATGTTTTAAAAGGTTGGTAAGACACTTTGATTAACAAATTAAGATTTGAATGGTGAAATCATGAAACTAGGGTTTTGGACACTTTGAAATACTTTTTAATTCATGGTTTTAAATAGTGATGTAAGCGACTGTGTAATTTTAGAGTTTTTATGTTTTTATGGTTTTCAATGTTTTAAAAGGATTAGGGTTTAAAAAAAGTTAGGGTTTAATGTTTTAAAAGGTTTAGGGTTTACTATTTTTGGTTTAAAAGTTGAATTAGGGTTTTATGCTTTAAAATTATGGTTCTCGGGTGATTTGTTGAATTAGGGTTTAAAAAGATAATTTCATGATTTCATGAGGTTTTATGAATTTAAACACATGGATTGAAGTTTTTATAAGTAGAAAAGATGTTTTTGAAGACTTTTTGAATGAAATAGAACTTATTTTAAAATTTTGAAAGAAACAGAATCAAGTTTTGGTTTTGTTAAAAAATTTGTTCAATTAGGGTTTTGAGACTTTTGAAGAAGCAAAAAATAATAATTTTAAGTTTTTTGGAAAATAAAGTAATGTATTAGTGTTTTAATCTTGGAAAAATTAAATTACAGCTCTAAGATTTTTGATTTTAAAAAAAAACCCTAATTTCATAGGTTTGCTACTGTGAAAACATAAATAAAAAAATTTTAACATACCTTCTTTTGTTGATTCCTCCAAAAACAATTCTTCTTGGATGAACTAGCTCCAAAGACAAGCCTTTGTTGCCTTTGAATTGCTTAATTCGTGCTGCTGCTGCTTTTAAAAATCACTTGAATTGAGTTTCCCTTTTCCTTCACTGATTTGGTTTCAAAAAATCTAGCTACTGCCTCTTTTTTTTTCTACCTCCAATTTGGTTCTATTGGTCCTTATTTATAATGGTTTTAGGTTGTTTATTCCTAATTATACACAACAAGTAATATTAATAAAAAAAAGAAATTAAAACCTAATTGGATTAGGTTTCAAAAAAAATGGCGTCAAAAAATTTTGCGCTGGCAAAAACTGTGGCTGGGGCCAGTGGGCGTGCCAGCCCGCAGGAAATTTCTGCGGGCGGCTATTTCGCCCGCAGGAAATTCCAGCGGGCAAACGGTTAAGCCTGCGGGCGCGTCGCCTGCAGGAAATTCCTGCGGGCGAATATTTTGCCTGCAGGAGTTTCCTGCGGGGCAAAAACTTCCTTGGGCCCGTGCGACTGTTTTTCACTGTCGATTTTTTTTTTCGACTCTGATTTTTATTTTTATTTTTATTTTTTGATTTTTATTTGTTTATTTTTATTTTTATTAATAAAAATTAGATAATAAAGCAAAAACTATTTAATTAAAATTATTATGGACCAATTCGACAACAAAAATCATTTTGGGCTAAATAAAACATATTAGATTGGATTGGGTCAAAAATTAAGGGTCTACAGTTTGTCCCCTGCTTGAATGATCTGAAACCTTAGTGAAAGAGAGTGAAAAGCAAAAAGACTTAATTTTTGAGATGGTGATTTAAATTTGTTTTGGGTACTTGGACCCAAAATCGGGTACTTGGACACGAGATTGATTGAATTTGGGTGCTTGGACCCGAGCTTGGGTACTTGGACCTGAGAATGGGTGCTTGGACCCGAGCTTGGGTACTTGGACCCGAGAATGGGTGCTTGGACCCGAGAATGGGTGCTTGGACCCGAGATTGAGTTTGACTGACCTTTTATCATTTGAGAAGTCTGACTGCTCCGGCTATTTTATGCATTGTGATTCTTCACCATCAAAATGGATCTTCATCCTTTGAGATCGGGTCTTCACCCTTAAAAATGGATCTTTATCCTTTGAGATTGGGTCTTCACCCTTGAAAATGGATCTTCATCCTTTGAGATCGGGTCTTCACCCTTGAAAATGGATCTTCATCCATTGAGATCGGGTCTTCACCCTTGAAAATGGATCTTCATCCTTTGAGATCGGGTCTTTACCCTTGAAACATGGGTCTTTATCCATTGGAGGTCGGGTCTTTACCCTGGCTTCAGCTCTTTTAGCTGGATTGGTCTTTTGTCTTTTGCACCTTCATTTTTTTGAGAGTTCTATTGTTCCATTCTTTTGTTCTTTCTTTTTGCAAAGATTTAGCTATTTTTAATTGGACCTTATATCCTCTCCTTACCCCCCTGTGTGGCAAAATATTTGTAAGTGAGTTTAAAAATATTTGGTATATAAACTCAAAAAATTGAAAAGGAGAAATTTTGCCCCCTGTGCAAGCTCAAACCAAAGATTTTATCCATGCAAGCTTTGATTGATGTTTTTGCCATCTTGTTCTTCACATAAGCATGCATTTCTTCTCTTTGCAAGATTACTAGAGCTTTCTCAAGCAATGGGCTTTCTATGCCCCCCCTGATTTGATTCAATATCTTCTTTTAATTCTTTAATTTGTAGGGTGTTTGCCATTCATTAAGACAAGAAAGTGTGATGTAATATGCTCATGTATGCATGATATGCATGAATAATACTTACAGTTGTTCCCTCGACTCACAGACCGAGGTGATCAGCAGAAGTGTTCTCATTGGTTTTATTTTGATGCTTGTTCAAGTCTTGCATCGGAATGATCGAAAGCTTTGCATTTGTGGCTTTTATCTTCAAGATGTTGACAACATGAATAATGGTAGAGACCCCTAATGGTAGAGTCAGGGATGCATCCATTTCAAATTATGTTTCAGCATGTCAATTGGCAGCTTGCCAGTAATCATTTCCTTTGCCCAATATGTCCTTTGGAGGTTCAACATACTTCCCTTAACTTGAAGGCTTCGTATGACAAAAACATTTTTTATTTGATTTTTTTAATTTTAATTTTGAAATCAAATGTTGGCTTTGCCAAATTAATGTCAATGCACCTCAGGACTTGATTTTCCAAATTAACATATCTATAACATGACAATCCTAGTTACCGTACTAAACTCGGGAATTATTTCTATTTAAGCAAGAACTGTTAAACTTCAAATAGGCACATACACATTGCTTAGCCGAAGGTCTCATTTGAGTTTAAATATTGTGTATCTCATATGCATGCTTATCCAAACTATCTCCACTAATAGACTCTACCTACCAAGAGAGATCAACAGGTCTTTGATAGGCTTGAAACGGGGTCTATAAGGGACATGGGTTAAAGTGAAGGCCATTTGTAAGTTGGGGCTGATGTGATACAATGGACAAACCCTCACACTACAAATTTCTTGTTGGAACTATAGATAGTTAGGAGCAATCTTTCTAGACTCCAAATTCCTTCTATCTTCTTGGCATTAATCTGGATCTTGATTAGGATAGTTTTTGCCCTTGCAAAAAGTTTAAGACCCAAATCTGTTTCTTTTCTTCTTTTCCCTTTTTTTTCCTCTTTATTTTTCTTACTCTTCGCTTTTCTTTCTCTTTCCTTACTCTTCCTTTTCTTTTATCATTTTGTCCTTCTTTCTTGTAGGACTATCAAGTACAGAACTTTTAAGAACTGGATGGTCTTCCTCCTTTTTCTTTAATTTTGATTGAATCTTTGGTTGTGTTGGGACCAATTCAAGTCAATCCATAAAATGGAAGCCTTTTGTTGTCTTAGGTAAAAGAGAACTCAGTTGGCTTTTCGAACCACCTTTTTAGATTTTATCTTTCTTCCTTTTTTTTGTTATCTTCTTTTTTTTAGCTCTAAAAAGAGTTGTCTTGGTTTGTACTAACTTGGGCTTCCAATAATGGATAAGTGGAGTAACATAAATCTTCTTTAATAGGGATAAATCATTTGTTACTATGATGTTGATGTTGATATATTAGAGATATTAGGAAAACTTCAACTACCCTTATGGTTTTGAGAACATCAACTATCCTTATGATCTTGAGAACTTCAACTATCTTCATGGTCTTGAGAACTTCAACTATCTTCATGGTCTTGAAACTTCAACTATCCTCATGATCTTGACTAATCATTGCTTTCTTTGATCTTATTGCCTCTTCATCTTAGTGATCATAAGACTTACCAAAAGTATCACAACAGCTCAGGGTAGGTTATTAAGGTTATATGCCAATGAAAAGAAAGCTAAAATTTTATGAAGGCTCAAAGGGACAACTAGGGATTAATATTTAATTGGGTGGATACTAGTTGTTGGCTAATCAAACAATGCCTAGATCATCTCTCCCTTAAATAAGCAGAGTTCAATTTCGCCTCGAAAGTTTGTCAAAGCATGTTCTAAGACTGACTAAGACCTAGACAAAGATAATTATGCAGGAGCCCTCTCTAAGTAAGCATACACAACTCAATGCTATAGAGTAATTCCCTCATCTAGTAAAGTCATTCGAGTCATGATGCCTAGACACATTAATTTATAAACATCAAGCTAAATTCCTCATTGGTTGAGCAACAAAATGAACAAAGGCCAACAAAATTTTATGATAAAAATAATTTAAATTTGAAAAAACAATAGTTCTAAAATATTAAAAAAAGATTGATTGAAAAGCAACATTCAAGCTAAGGAAAGTTCATTGAGTTAGGCTTCTTTTCCTTTCACATCTTCAATATTTCCATCTTGAAAGGATGATAAAACAAAGTCTTCTTCCAATCCTTTTCCCACCATGAAGATTGCTGGTGGTGGCACTCTGTTGAGCCTTGGAAATGGATTATCTTTGGTGTTGGGCTTGTCCGGCTCGGACAACTTGCCATTATCAATTAAATTCTGGATCTCATGCCTCAACTTCATGCAATTGTCCGTTTCGTGTCCAAGCCTTTGATGGAATTGGCAAAATGCATTAGTATCAAAGTTAGGTGGAAGAGGATTAGGCAAAGGACGAGGAGTCAAGGGTTGTAACAATCCCTTCTTTTGTAGCTTATTGAGAACCCAAGATAGTGGCTTCCCTAATTCTGAAAATTGCCTCATTCCTCCTTGACTAGCGGCATTAACATCAACTTCTTTTTGTGTGCTTTGATTGCCCGACTGGTAGTTCCCTTTCTCATTCCTTTTTATTGAAAAGTGATTCTTCTCCCTTTACCACTCTTCAATTTGTAGACCAGCTTGGAGAAGATCTTTGAAATCACGTATGAGTGTATGAGACATCCTCTCATGAAGATTAGGCAACACCCCTCTCACAATCATCCTTATTTGATCGGATTCATCGGGCCTCTTCTTGAGTAAAGCAGCCTTGTTTCTCCATCTCTTGACATAATCTACAAAATTCTCATTTCGCCTTTGCCTAATGGACTCCACTTTCATCAAGGTAACTTCCAACTCAACATTATATCCATATTGTTGGATGAAGGCTTTGTAAAGTAGATCCCAACTCTTTTGTGTTCCATCATCTAAGGTATTGAACCAATTTTGGACAACATGGTCCAATGAGAGCATAAAGTACCTTAGGGTTTGAGCCTTAATAGCTCAGGCAGATTGCATGGCAGTGATATACTGCTTCACATGGAAATGAGGATTTTCGGTGCCATTGTACTTAGCAAAGGAAGGCATCTTGAATTTATAAGGGACCTCTTCATCTTATTCAAATAGTTTGTCGATCTCAGACTTCTCTTCGGTTTTCAGCTTCTTCTCAAATTTCTTTTCTAAATCAGCAATCATCTTTTCAACATCGGATGTCTCGGTCTTTTCAATAGTTGCCTTCTCAACAGCCTTCGGTTCTTTCTTCTTTTCTTAAACCTCTTGGTAGTATTGAGCCCAATCATCATCATCATCAATGATCACCTTTTCATCATTAAAAGCTGCTTCATCAATTTTAGCCTTCCCCTCGACTTTCTTGGTGCTAGCAGATGCTTCGGCATTGTTTCCTAAAATTGCGGCTAGTTGATTCTTTATGGTCTTAGCCATGGCCTCTTTTAATTCTTCCATCTTGGCGTTGAGGGCCTCATCCACCATTCTTTGGATTTGTTCGGGTTCCATTATTTTTGGTGAGCAAGTGAGTGAGTCGTTGCTAGACACTTTGTCTTCGACGTAAGTCGGATTGTCGTAAGCTTTAGAACTATTGTAATCCAGGGCTATGAGCCAGAAAGGATCAATGATATGAGATGAAAATGTATGCATGTATGCATGTATGCACAAACAATCAATAAAGAAAGATAATTAGGACGTTCCTTCCAACCTTATAACATCCACACACGAATGGCGAGTCTCTTTTCCTAGGTATATGGTTAACAAAAATGCCAACATGGGGTATCTTGCTTTCGAATAATTCCCTCGGATGTTTCAACCAATAGTTATATTTTCGAAAATGGAAATCAATTCATGATAATTCCCATTAATTAGGTTTTAATCCATTCAACCAACTAAAGTAGCTTTTATGCTATGTTGGATTAAAACAAAATTAAGAGGTTTATTATAAATAGATTTCTCACTTGGAAAGAGTAACTAATGGTTCATGCCAAAAACAAGCCCATGGTTAATTTATTCTTAGTGTAAACTAGGCCCACAATTGATTTTTGGTATTTCATAATTGATCTAAATATTTTTGCAAGCTCTTTGTAAAAAATGGTTGGGTGAAAATAATTTTGTTCCTAAGCCCATTGTAAAAGATTTTAGAAAAATGGATTTTGGGCTTAGTATTTGGGCCATGGGCCAAAGAATTTTTGATTTGTTTATAGAAAAGTCTTATGTCCAAAGACCATCTTGAAAAATTTTGAAAATAGTTTTGGTCTTTTGGATTTTAAAGAAAAATTTATTTTGAGCTTGCAAATGTAGTTGGATCATATTAGAAAAATAACAAACCAAATAAGCCATGATTTAGACTAAGATAAACTAACCATAGTCAAACAACATGCATTTGGGGTAAAACCTAAGGAAAGTAACTAGGCCAATTACATGAGCTTTAGTCTTTAAGTTAAAATGCTTAGGTTCCCATAGCAAGTATATACCAAACGGTACGAGGCTATGAGTGGTTATGCTATGGTCGATCTCCATACCTTGAGTGAAAGTATAGTATCCCTTACATAACACAACACGGGTAACACGGGCGTCCTAACTCATGCACACAATGCAATCTAATATGATGCAATGAATAATATCATTATAAGAAAGAATAGAATAATATAAAGACCAAAGGAATAAACTTCTCTTATCCCCAGTGGAGTCGCCACTATGTGCAGGGATTTTTGCCCCCACTCCCGGTGTAATGGTTCTTGCGAGTTTGGCACTGTTTAGGCTCGGGGCCTTAGAGAATACGGACCTAAGTCTGGAGAAAATGGAGTCGCCACCCGAACAGGCCGGGAAAAAGAAAGGGGTGGATGACTCGATTCCTAAGGAATCCCCAACTCCTTAATGGGTTTAGAAAGTTGGGTACGTGTGGGGAAGGTGAGAAATGGCCTAGCACCCCCACAACGCCCGGTTCATTGGAACCGGCCTCCTTTACAGGTCTTAATATTATAAAATTCTTAAATATAACAATATTATCCATACTACACACAATAAAAAGAAAGCATCATTATATTAAAATCAAATCAATGCCCAAACAAAACAAAACAAATAAATGGACACCCATCCAAGGATGGAAACATGTCCTTACATCACATGCCTAGATAGGACACCCACCAAAAGGTAGAAACATGCCCTTTACAAAGGTTCTAAAATAGAAAAGAAAATTAAATTACATGATGTTTAATTAATGAGGTACCCACCAAGTGGAAACATACCTCTTACAACTTTTGGAAGTCTAAATTGATTGATAAAAGTAAATAATCATCCATAATAAATAAATCATTCATTAAAAGTATTTAAATAACAATAAAATAAACATCCATCCATGATAAATTAAATAAATCAAGTATTGAAATTAAATAGATTAAAGCATAAGAGATAAATCAAGGTATAAATATGGAATTGAATAAAGAAAATAAAAGTTCAATTTTAGCTATTGTGAATTTTTATGGAGTTAAAATAGATGAGGGTTTTATGTTTTAAAAGGTTGGTAAGACACTTTGATTAACAAATTAAGATTTGAATGGTGAAATCATGAAACTAGGGTTTTGGACACTTTGAAATACTTTTTAATTCATGGTTTTAAATAGTGATGTAAGCTACTGTGTAATGTTAGAGTTTTTATATTTTATGTTTTCAATGTTTTAAAAGGATTAGGGTTTTGAAAAAGTTAGGGTTTAATGTTTTAAAAGGTTTAGGGTTTACTATTTTAGGTTTAAAAGTTAATTAGGGTTTTATGATTTAAAATTAGGGTTCTCGGGTGATTTGTTGAATTAGGGTTTAAAAAGATAATTTCATGATTTCATGAGGTTTTATGAATTTAAACACACGGATTGAAGTTTTTATAAGTAGAAAAGATGTTTTTGAAGACTTTTTGAATGAAATAGAACTTATTTTAAAAATTTGAAAGAAACAGAATCAAGTTTTGGTTTTGTTAAAGAATTTGTTCAATTAGGGTTTTGAAACTTTTGAAGAAGCAAAATATAATAATTTTAAGTCTTTTTGGAAAATAAAGTAATGTATTAGTGTTTTAATCTTGGAAAAATTAAATTACAGCTCTAAGATTTTTGATTTAAAAAAAACCCTAATTTCATAGGTTTGCTACTGTGAAGACATAAATCAAAAAGAATTTAACATACCTTCTTTTGTTTATTCCTCCAAAAACAATTCTTCTTGGATGAACTAGCTCCAAAGACAAGCCTTTGTTGCCTTTGAATTTCTTAATTCGTGCTGCTACTGCTTTTAAAAATCACTTGAATTGAGTTTCCCTTTTCCTTCACTGATTTGGTTTCAAAAAATCAAGCTACTGCCTCTCTTTTTTTCTTCCTCCAATTTGGTTCTATTGGTCCTTATTTATAATGGTTTTAGGTTGTTTATCCCTAATTATACACGACAAGTAATATTAATAAAAAAAATAAATTTAAACCTAATTGGATTAGGTTTCAAAAAAAATGGCGTCAACAAATTTTGCGCTGGCAAAAACTGTGGTAGTCGGGCCCGTGGCTGGGGCCAGTGGGCGTGCTTGCCCGCAGGAAATTCCTGCGGGCGAACGGTTGGGCCTACGGGAGAATATTTTGCCCGCAAGAGTTTCTTGTGGGCAAAATAGCTCGCCCGTAGGAAATTCCCGATAATGGTTTCTTGGACCCGATAATGGTTTTATGGTTTTATGTAAATTTAATCTATTTATGGTTTTATGGTTTTTAATGTTTTAAAAGGATTAGGGTTCATAAAAATTAGGGTTTAAAGTTTTAAAAGGATTAGGGTTCATTATTTTGAATTTTGGAAGTTGAATTTGGGTTTAGTATATTTAGAATTTAGGGTCACGGGTGGTGAATTATTTTTTTGGAATTTGGAAATCAATTTGATAATTTCATGAAGTTTTAAGAATTTAAAGAAACAAATTAAAGTTTTTATAACTAGAAAAGATGTTTTTTAAGGCTTTTTGAATGAAATAGAACCTACTTTAAAATTTTAAAAGAAACAAAATTTAAATCTTAGTTTTGTTGAAAAATATGTTCAATTAGAGTTTTAAGATTTTTAAGAAGTAAAAACAACAATTTTAAGCCTTTTAGAAGATAAACCAAGAAAAAAGCATTGAACTTTAGAAAAACTAATTTAAAATTATAAGATTTTAGATTTTGAAAAAAAAAATCAAATTCCTAGTTTTAGCTACTGTGTAAAAAAATAAAGAAATTAGAATTTCATACCTTCTTTTGTAAGTTGCACCAAAATTGCTTCTTGGATGAACAAGCTCAAAAGACCAGCCTTTTTTCCTTTTTCTCATCCCCTAAATCATGTTTATGCTCCTTTTAATATCAATTGAATTCAAGCTTTTCCTTTATGGATTTGGATTTTCTTTTTTCCTTGTCCCTCTCGGCCTCCCCCCTTTTTAAATTGCCTTTGGTCCATATTTGTAGTGGTTTGATGTGGTTTATTCCTAATTAGTTAAGGTAAGTAATATTAATAAAAAAAAAGAAACCAAAACCTAATTGAATTAGGTTTTGAAAAATTTGCGTCGGAAAAATTGCGCTACCGAAAAAAATTGCCGCAGGAAAAAATGCACCGGCAAAAAAATTCTGCCGCAGTTGGCTGCGGCAGCGCACGCGGAAGGGGCCCGTGGCCATTTCACAGACAGAAAAATTCTACGTGCGAAATGCCCACGGGTCCACGCGACGATTCGAGTTCTGGACTCTAGGATGATTCTAGGTTCTGGACCTAAAGAAAATTTGGGTTCTGAACCCGGGAGATTTGGAGACTCGGATACTCGATCCTATCTGGATTTGGATACTCAATTCTAAATTGGATTTGGATACTTGATCCTAAACTGGATTGGGATACTCGATCCAAAATTGGGTTCGGATACTCGATCCTAACTGGATTTGGACACTCAATCCTAAAAAGGGTTTGGATACTCGATCCTAAACTCGATTTGGGTACTTGGACCCGATAATGGGTGCTTGGCCCGATATTGATTTGATTTGGGTACTTGGACCCGAGAATGAATTTGACTAACCTTTTATCAGTTGAGAAGTTTGACTGCTCTAGTTGTTCTATGCATTGTGACTCTTCACCCTCAGAATGGATCTTCATCCTTGAAAATAGAGGTCTTCACCTTTGTAAATGGATCTTCATCTTTGGAGACTGGGTCTTCTTTGTTCCTTGACGATGGGAGTGACATGACCAATGGCTTGGCCGTGTCTCCTAGGTGTGTCAGCTTCTGTGTCTTTTCTTTCTTTGCTTGGTCCTTCTTGACTTTGCCCCTTAGGAGAGACAAGGCCAGTGGCTTGGCCGTGTCGCCTGCCCGTGTCATGTTTTGCCAAGACTTCCTTTGAGGCAACATGACCAAGCTTGATTTGGCTTGATCCATGCTCTTCTTTCCTTGTTTTAATCTTTCAAAGGAGTTTTTTTTTTCACTTTAACCACTTTTCCCTTGCAACTGCCTTTTCCTTTCTTCTCCAATTTTGATTGGATCTTATACCCTCTCCTTGCCCCCTAAGGATTTTTTCATTCATGCCAGCTTTGATTGATGTTTTTCTTGTCTAGTTCTTTGCATAAGCATGCATTTCTTCCTTTGCAAAATGACTGGGCCTTCCACAATCAAATAGGCTTTCCATGCTCCCTTGATTTGATATCTTCTTTTTGATACTTTACTTTGCAGGGTATTGATTTGAATTACCTGGTACGTTCCCAATTTCATGGTAATTTATGCTATATGTATGCATGATTTTGTATGCTCTTATCTTTTATCCTTCTTCGCTCACAGCAGATGCTCGAAGAACAGAAAAGGAAACTTTAAGAAGAGTTGGCTGCAAGTCGTCAGCAGGCTTCTCATTTTGAAAATTTATATCATCAATCCGAACAATATTTCCGAGACTTTCGATTTCAGGGGATGAGGGATCCCGGTGCTTCTTCATCAAGAGGCCCCCAGACTGATGAACATGAGATCCTTTCATCTGCTTCTGATGCAGACCATGACAAATCAGAATTCCAAGGAAATAAAGATTTTAGTGCTTCTGCTTCGGGTGGTCCTGGGACGAGTGATTTACCCCTTCCTCCAACAGGCGATGATTTTTTCAAGTCTTTATTTGGTGACCTACCACCACCCTCTTAGTGACATGTAAATATTGTAGCAATTGTAAAATATTGTACAATAATGAAAGATATATGATTTTCCTCTTTAGCCCTAATTGTTGCCTAGCCTGCCCTTTTGGATTTTCGGAACTAGCGGACTGCTTTAACTTTTGCCTAGGCTACCCTTTTTGGGTTTTCAACCTAGCGAGCTTCTTTTTTTTTCTTTTTTTTTATCATAAATAAAACCTCTTCAACCTGTCAATGTTTACTGGCTCACTAAATTCGTTCCCATCCATGTCTGATAACTTCACTGCACCTTTGCTCATGACTTGTTTCACGACATATGGCCCTTCCCAACTAGGTCTGAACTTCCCTCTTGGATCAGATACATTAGGCTTACATTGCTTCAACACTAAATCCCCAACTTTGAATTTTTCTAACCTTGACCCTTCTATTGTAGGCCCGAGCTATCTTCTTTTGATACAGTTGGTGATGATACAACTCCTTTAATCTTCTCTCTTCTAATAGAGCTAATTGTGTGTATCTGCTTGCTACCCATTCCATTTTAGGCAGTTCAGCTTCCAAGACTTTTCTTAGTGACTTGATCTCAATTTCAATAGGCAATACTGCTTCCATCCCATAAACCAAAGAGAACGGTGTCATTCCAGTAGGTGTTCGCACACTCGTCCTATATCCCCATAAAGCAAAGGGAACCATTTTCGACCAGTCCCTGTAAGTCTCAGTCATCTTGGACAGAATTTGCTTAATTGTCTTGTTCATTGCTTCTACTGCACCATTAGCCTTTGGTATATAAGGAGAGGATCGATGATGATGGATTTGGTACTTGGAGAATAAATCCTTAACTGCTCCTTGAAACTGCTCTGATATCACACTGTACGGGACCCCACATCTGCAGATGAGATCCTTTTCGATAAACCTAGCCATTTGACTTGCACCCAGCTTGTTGAAGGATTCAGCTTCAACCCATTTTGAAAAATAATCAACTGCTACTACAATGAAACGGTGACCGTTTGAGGCTGTCGGATGTATTTCTCCTATAATGTCAATACCCCAGGTGGCAAATGGCCAGGGTGAAGACATTGAATGCAGTTCTTCAGGAGGCATGTGATTCAAGTTACCATACATCTGACATTGCTGGCACTTCTTGACAAACTCAATATAGTCTCTCTCCATGGTCAACCAATAGTAACCTTGTCGAATAATCTTCTTAACTAGGGCCAAACCATTCATGTGCGGACCGCAACTCCCGGCATGTATTTCTAACATGATGCGCTTCTTAAACATCTCAAATGCACTCCATCAGGCCATCTTCGATATAACTCTCCATGGAAGGTGATGTATTGCAATGACCACCTCCTTATGGCTCTTCTCTCTTTCTTTGTTGTCCCCGGCGGGTACTCTCTTTCTTCCAAAAATCGCCTTATAGTATCATACCACGCATCATGGTCTGTATCAACTTCCATGATTGTCTCATATTCATAGCAGGGAGTTGATGAACTGGTCAAGAGCAGAGGCTTAAGGAATAAGCTGGTAGGATTTTCCCATACCGAAGCCAATGTGGCTAAGGCATTAGCCATCTGATTTTCTTCTCTTGACAGGTGTATAAACCTACACTCCTTAAAATTCTTCTTCATCATGGTCAAATAACGGTGGTATGATTTTAATTTTTCCTCTTTGAACTCCCACTCTCCATTTACTTGGGATACTACTAGCAATGAATCGCCATAAACTTCCACCATATCCACCTTCATAATCATTAGGGTTTCCAAACTGAAAATACAAGCTTCGTACTCCACCATATTATTGGTTGCCCTAAATTTCAACTTCTTGGCTAAAGGAATAAGTTCCCCTTCGGGCTACTCTAGTATAACTCCTAAACCTGCTCCTTTCCTGTTCACCGCTCCATCAAAATACATTTTCCACCCTTGTACTTCAATTGCTTCTAAATGTTCATCTGGAAACTCCAAGATTACCTCTTCACTTTCTGGTAATGGTTGTTGAGCCAGGAATTTTGCCACTGCTCTACCTTTGATTATTTTCCTGGTTACATACTCAATCTCAAATTCTTCTAATATTATCAACCATTGACCATATTTCCCAATTAAAGAGGGTGTCTCCCTTAAGTATTTCATTGGATCCAACCTGGAAATTGCTTGTACACTATATGATTGAAAGTAATGCCGCAACTTCTTAGAAGACCAAACCACGGCTATACATGTCTTTTCCATGATACTATACTTAATTTCATAAGGTAGGAGCTTTCTACTCAAATAGTAAACAGCATGCTCAATTCATCTGCTTGGGCTAGCATGGCTCCTATCGACTCTTCCTCTACTGCTAAGTATAGTAATAGAGGTTTTCCGGGTTTAGGGGGTTTCAAAATAGGTGGATTCAACAAATACTCTTTTATTCGATCAAAGGCCTTTTGACATTCTTCATTCCATACGACCGGCTGATTCTTTCTAAGCAATTTGAAGATAGGCTCACAGATTGTTGTGAGCTTTGCTATAAATCTGCTAATGTACTGCAGTTTACCAATGAATCCCCAAACTTCTCTCTCCGTCTTTGGGGCTGGCATATCCCTGATTGCTTTGACTTTGTCAGGATTAATCTCAATGCCATTCGGACCAATTACATGTCCCAATAATTTGCATGAAGTAACACCGAATACACACTATGAGTGGGGATTTTCGCCCCCACTCTCGGTGGAATGGTTCTTGCCACTTCGGCACTGTTTAGGCTCGAGGCCTTAGAGAACACGAACCTAAGTCCGGAGAAAATGGAGTCGCCACCCGAACGGGCCAGGAAAAAAAGAAAGGGGTGGATGACTCGATTCCTAAGGAATCCCCAACCCCCTAATGGGTTCGAAAAGTTGGGTACGTGTGGGGAAGGTGAGAAATGGCCCAGCACCCCCACGACGCCCGATTCATTGGAACCAGCCTCCTTTTCAGGTCTTAATATTATAAAATTCTTAAATATAATAACATTATCCATATTACACACAATAATTAAAAGAAAGCATCAATATATTATAATCAAAGCAATGTCCAAACAAAGCAAATAAATGGACATCCATCCAAGGATGGAAACATGTCCTTACATCACATGCCTAGATAGGATGCCCACCAAAAGGTAGAAACATGCCCTTTACATAAGTTCTAAAATAGAAAAGCAAATTAAATTACATGATGTTTAAATAATGAGGTACCCACCAAGTGGAAACATACCTCTTACAACTTTTGGAAATCTAAATTGATTGATAAAAGTAAATAATCATCCATAACAAATAAATCATTCATTAAAAGTATTTAAATATCAATAAAATAAACATCCATCCATGATAAATTAAATAAATCAAGTATTGAAATTAAATAGATTAAAGCATAAGAGATAAATCAAGGTATAAGTAAATATGGAATTGAATAAAGCAAATAAAAGTTCAATTATAGCTACTGTGACTTTTTATGGAATTAAAATAGATTAGGGTTTTATGTTTTAAAAGGTTGGTAAGACTCTTTGATTAAACAAATTAAGGTTTGAATGATGAAATCTTGAAACTAGGGTTTTGAATACCTTAAAATACTTAAATTTGTGATTTTTTATTATTGAATTTTAAGTTACTGTGCAATTTTTGGGTTTTCATATTTTTATGTTTTTTTTGTTTTAAAGGGATTAGGGTTCATAAAAATTAGGGTTTAAGATTTTAAAAGGATTAGGGTTTATTATTTTAGGTTTAAAAGTTGAATTTTGGATTTTAGGCTTTAAAATAGGGTTCTCGGGTAAAAGATATTTTTTAGTGTTTTAGAAATCAATTTGATATTCTATGAAGTTTTGTGAATTTAAACAAATGAATTGAAGTTTTTATGAGTAGAAAAGATGTTTTTTAAGGTTTTTTGAATGAAATAGAACCTACTTTAAAATTTTGAAAGAAACAGAATTTGATTTTGGTTTTGTAGAAAAATATGTTCATATTAAGTTTCAAGATTTTTAAGAAGAAAAAATAACAATTTTAAGTCTTTTTATAAAAGAAGGTCACGTTTTAGTGTTTTAACTTTGGAAGAATTAAACTAAAGTTCTAAAGTTTTTGATTTAAAGAAACCCTAATTCCATAATTTAGCTACTGTGTAACATAAATCAATTAAGGAAAATCACTTACCTTCTTTTGTTGATTCTTCCATAAATAATTCTTCTTGGATGAACTAGCTCCAAAGACAAGACTTTGTTGCCTTTGAATTCCTTAATTCGTGCTGCTACTCCCTTAAAAATCAGTTGAATTGAATTATTGCTTTTCCTTCCTTGATTTGGTTTTCAATCCCAAGCTCACTGTGAAATTTTTCTTCCCTCTCGGCCACCCCTTGTTTCTATTCCTTTGGTCCTTATTTATAATGGTTTAAGGTTATTTATTCCTAATTAATTAAGGTAAGTAATATTAATAAAAAAAAGAAATTAAATCCTAATTGGATTAGGTTTCAAAAATTTGCGTCGAAAAATTTTGCGCTGGCAAAAACTGTGGCAGCGGGCCCGTGGCTGGGGCCAGTAGGCGTGCTAGCCCGCAGTGGGAGTGCCAGCCCGCAGGAAATTCTTGCGGCGAATTTCCTGCGGGTGAAATGCTGGTGGGCCAGCAAGTCCGCGCAACCACTTTTTGCTGCCGATTTTTTTTTCGACTCCGATTTTTTTTTATTTTTATTTTTTGATTTTTATTCATTTATTTTCATTTCTTATTAATAAAAATTAGATACTAAAGTAAAAACTATTTAATTAAAATTATTTTGGACCAATTAGACAGCAAAAATCATTTTGGGCTAAATAAAACATATTAGATCGGATTGGGTCAAAAATTAAGGGTCTACAGCTTGCCCCCTGCTTGAATGATCTGAAACCTTAGTGAAAGAGAGTGAAAAGCAATAAGACTTAATTTTTGAGGTTTTGGGTTCTGGACCCAAGAGATTTGGACACTCGATCCTAAACTAGACTTGAATACTCGATCCTATCTGGATTTGGGTACTCGATCCTAAATCAGATTTGGATACTCGATCCTAAACTGGATTTGGATACTCGATCCTAAATTGGATTTGGATACTCGATCTTAACTGGATTTGGATACTCGATCCTAAACTGGATTTGGATACTCGATCCTAAATTGGATTTGGATACTCGACCCTAAACTAGATTTGGATACTCGATCCTAAATTGAATTTGGATACTCGATCCTAAATTGGCTTTGGATACTCGATCCTAAACTGGATTGGGATACTCGATCTTAACTGGATTTGGATACTCGATCCTAAATAAAATTTGGATACTCAATCCTAAATTGGCTTTGGATACTCGATCCTAAACTGGATTGGGATACTCAATCCTAAACTTGGGCACTTTGACTTGAGATTTGAATTGATTTTGATTTAATTTCGGTACTTGGACCTGAGATTAGATTTGATTTGGGTACTTGGACCCGAGAATGAATTTGACAAACCTTTTATCAGTAGAGAAGTCTAACTGCTCCGGCTGTTCTATGCATTGTGATTCTTCACCCTCAGAATGGATCTTCATACTTGGAGATTGGGTCTTCACCCTTGCAAATGGATCTTCATCTTTTGACATCGGGTCTTTACCCTTGAAAAATGGATCTTCATCCTTTGAGATCGGGTCTTCACCCATGAAAATGGATCTTCATCCTTTGAGATCGGGTCTTCACCCTTGAAAATGGATCTTCATCCTTGAAAATGAATCTTCATCTTTTGACATCGGGTCTTTACCCTTGAAAAATGGATCTTCATCCTTTGAGATCGGGTCTTCACCCTTGAAAATGGATCTTCATCCTTTGAGATCGGGTCTTCACCCTTGAAAATGGATCTTCATCCTTTGAGATCGGGTCTTCACCCTTGAAAATGGATCTTCATCCTTTGAGATCGGGTCTTCACCCTTGAAAATGGATCTTCATCCCTTGAGATCGGGTCTTCACCCTTGAAAATGGATCTTCATCCTTGAAAATGAATCTTCATCTTTTGACATCGGGTCTTTACCCTTGAAAAATGGATCTTCATCCTTTGAGATCGGGTCTTTACCCTTGAAAATGGATCTTCATCCTCATCCTTTGAGATCGGGTCTTCACCCTTGAAAATTGATCTTCATCCTTTGAGATCGGGTCTTCACCCTTGAAAATGGATCTTCATCCTTGAAAATAAATCTTCATCTTTTGACATCGGGTCTTTAGCCTTGAAAAATGGATCCTCATCCTTTGAGATCGGGTCTTCACCCTTGAAAATGGATCTTCATCCTTTGAGATCGGGTCTTCACCCTTGAAAATGGATCTTCATCCTTGAAAATGAATCTTCATCTTTTGACATCGGGTATTTACCCTTGAAAAATGGATCTTCATCCTTTGAGATCGGGTCTTTACCCTTGAAAAATGGATCTTGATCCTTTGAGATCGGGTCTTCACCCTTGAAAATGGATCTTCATCCTTTGAGATCGGGTCTTCACCCTTGAAAATGGATCTTCATCCTTTGAGATCGGGTCTTCACCCTTGAAAATGGATCTTCATCCTTGAAAATGAATCTTCATCTTTTGACATTGGGTCTTTACCCTTGAAAAATGGATCTTTATCCTTTGAGATCGGGTCTTCACCCTTGAAAATGGATCTTCATCCTTTGAGATCGGGCCTTCAACCTTGAAAATGGATCTTCATCCTTTGAGATCTGGTCTTCACCCTTAAAAATGGATCTTCATCTTTTGAGATCGGGTCTTCACCCTTGAAAATTGATCTTCATCCTTTGAGATCAGGTCTTCACCCTTGAAAATGGATCTTCATCCTTGAAAATGAATCTTCATCTTTTGACATCGGGTCTTTACCCTTGAAAAATGGATCTTCATCCTTTGAGATCGGGTCTTCACCCTTGAAAATGGATCTTCATCCTTTGAGATCGGGTCTTCACCCTTGAAAATGGATCTTCATCCTTGAAAATGAATCTTCATCTTTTGACATTGGGTCTTTACCCTTGAAAATGGATCTTCATCCTCATCCTTTGAGATCGGGTCTTCACCCTTGAAAATGGATCTTCATCCTTTGAGATCGGGTCTTCACCCTTGAAAAGTGGATCTTCATCCTTTGAGATCGGGTCTTCACCCTTGCAAATGGATCTTCATCCTTTGAGATCGGGTCTTCACCCTTGAAAATGGATCTTCATCCTTTGAGATCGGGTCTGTAATATCCCAAAATGTACCGTAGAAGTATTGGAGTAATTATTGTTATTATTGGATTAAGTGTATTTATTTTATTGGAAAGAGAGTTGAGGTTAGAGTAATGTGTATATGTTGTATATATTGTGATATACTTAACATATACAAATATTTGTTTGAAGGGTATAAAGGTAATTATTTTGAAATTGAGTTAGTGGATTAAGATGGGTGGATGGTGATGTTTGAGACAATTGTAACACCCCCATATTCAATGCACACATACTAAAACCACCACAATGTAGCATAAGTGCACCAAACATAGGGATGCTATGGTTTTCTTAACATTCAAAACACTTTAAATTTATAAGTTCCAAAATCACATGAATGTATGTTATAATGCAAGGTTTGTACTTACCTCAAAAGAAATCCACACAATTCTAAACACTTCCTCTTAACAAGTCCTTCACCAAATAATTAAGGCAATTCACCTTCTTCATAACCTAATTCAAAACAATGAGGAAACTCACATAAGATCATAAGGCTAAGAATCAATTAGGGCAAACTCTAAACTGGACACGCTCACCCACACGGGCGTGTCCCTGACCGTGCCCTAACTCCACAACACAGAAGCATTTACACGTTCAGGACCACGGGCGTGTCACTGGGCGTGTAATACCTACTGTCTCTCAGAAGTATCGACACGTCCAACATCATGAACGTTTTCCTGGCCGTGTCAATTCCCCAAAGTCACAGTAGCTATGACACGCTCACTAACACGGGCGTGTTAATGGCCGTGTCACACCTACTGCCATCCAACACAATTGACACGCCTAAAGACCTGGACGTGCTCCTCGGCGTGTCAGGCCAAAAACCCAGATTCCGGCCAAAACAACAATCCAACCAACAAACAACAATCTTCCACCATCTTCCACTTCAACAAAACTCAACTAGACACACCCAAAACCATAACAACCTTGCAAAAACACCAACACAACTCAAAATACACATCCAACACCAAATCACAACATCATCAAAAACTCTAAACACAACCACAACTCAATCTTAACCAACAAACTTATTCTTCCTTTCAATCTTACTCTTTTCTTCAATCCAACCCAAGAATCAAAGATCAAGTAAACCCAACACTCTTAAACACAACACACTCAAACATATCCATACCAACAACCATAAATCACCAAACCCACAACACAAACTCAAAGAAAACAAGGGAATCAAGAGGAAACTTACCAAGAATGAAGAAAACTCTTAAATTCCTCCTTGATCTCTTGAAAACTTCTTCAATCTTGAGCTTGGAAGGTCAAATCTCTCCCTCTCTCTTGTTCTCTTGCTGCTGCCGTCCAAAGCAAAGAAAGGAGAAGAAAAGGAAAATGAGAGACACGAGAAGAGAGGAAGAAGGAAGAAAAGAAAAAGAAAGAAAAGTCAAACATTAACCCTCTCTCTCCTCAAAACATTCTCCTCCACACAAATAAAAATAAAATAATCTCAAACATCACCATCCACTCATCTTAATCCACTAACTCAATTTCAAAATAATTACCTTTATACCCTTCAAACAAATATTTGTATATGTTAAGTATATCACAATATATACAACATATACACATTACTCTAACCTCAACTCTCTTTCCAATAAAATAAATACACTTAATCCAATAATAACAATAATTACTCCAATACTTCTACGGTACATTTTGGGATATTACAATTCTCCCCCTCTAAAAGAAATTTCGTCCTCGAAATTACCTGAAATCAAGTCTGAAACAACTGAGGATATTGTTCTAGCATCGATTGTTCACTTTCCCAAGTTGCTTCTTCTTTTGCATGATTCTTCCAAAGAATCTTCACCAATGGCACTCTCTTGTTTCTCAACTCTTTCACATCATATGCCAATAGCAACCGGTTCCTCTTCAAAAGTCAAATCTGGACTCACTTCGATAGATTCAATTGGCAACACATGAGATGGATCCAATCATTAATTCTTTTCCTAAAGCATTTTTATTTTAAGAGAATGAATTTCGAGTATGGAAAAAGATTAAGTGGTGTTTGTCTGCTTCTTGATGTGTTTTGATTTTTGAGTATCAGTCTTGGAAGGGATTGAAGTGCCAAAGATTGAGGAATCTGTCATGCTCCATTACGTTTAAAAACATGTCAAACAGTCCATATAGAGGTCTCCTGCATGCTTTTGGGAGTAGGATGAATAATTGAGTTTCATGTTAACCCTAATGAATGATTTAGTTTCATCTTAACCCTAAACTAACTCCATAAACAAAATAATTACCTTTATACCCTTCAAACAAATATTTGTATATGTTAAGTATATCACAATATATACAACATATACACATTACTCTAACCTCAACTCTCTTTCCAATAAAATAAATACACTTAATCCAATAATAACAATAATTACTCCAATACTTCTACGGTACATTTTGGGATATTACAGGGTCTTCACCCTTGAAAATGGATCTTCATCCTTTTGAGAGTTCTAATTGTTCCATTCTTTTGTTCTTCCTTTTTGCAAAGAATTAGCTATTTTTTAATTGGACCTTATATCCTCTCCTTGCCCCCCTGTGTGGCAAAATATTTGTAAGTGAGTTTAAAAATATTTGGTATATAAACCCAAAAAATTGAAAAAGAGAAACTTTGCCCCCTGTGTAGGCTCAAACTCATGATTTTTCTATGCAGACTCTGATTGATGTTGTTGTTGTCTAGTTCTTCACACAAGCACGTATTTCTTCTCTTTGCAAATTACTGGAGTTTTCTTAAGCAATGGGCTTTCTATGCCCCTGATTTGATATCTTCTTTTGATTCTTTACTTCACAAGGTGTTTGTTGTTCATTTTGCCAAAGAATAGACAACACAAGACAAGAAAGTGCTATGTGATATGCTCATGTATGCATGATATGCATGAATAATACTTACAGTGGTTCCATGACTCACAGAACGAGGCGATCAGCATAAGTGTTCTCAGTGGTTCCCTTTTGACGCTTGTTCAAGTCTTCCATTAGAATGATCAAAAGCTTTGTATTTATGGCTTTTATCTTCAAGATGTTGAAAACATGAGTGGTGGAGATCCCAAGTTGCAGAGTCAGGGATACATCATTTTTATATTTCATTATGACCTTGCCAATAATCATTTCCTTTTCCCAATATGTCCTTTGGAGGTTCAATATACTTCCCTTAAATTGAAGGCTTTGTATGACAAAAATATTTTTGATTTGATTTTTTTGAATTTTAATTTTGAAATCAAATGTTGGCTTTGCCAAATTAATGTTGATGTACATCAGGACTTGATTTTTCCAAATTAACATATCTATAACATGACAACCCTAGTTACCGTACTAAACTCGGGAATCAATTCTATTTAAGCAAGAATTGTTGCACTTCAGATAGGCACATACACATTACTTGGCCAAAGGTCTCATTTGATTTTAAATACTGTCTATCTCATATGCGTGCTTATTCAAACTATCTACACTAATAGACTCTACCTACCAAGAGAGATCAACAGGTCTTTGATAGGCTTGAAATGGGGTCTATAAGGGACATGGGTTAAATGAAGGCCATTTTGAGATAGGAGCTGGTGTGACACAATGGACAAACCCTCACACTATAAATTTCTTATTTGAATTTTGGGCGATTTGGAGGCAATCTTGCTAGACTCCAAACTCCTCTTGGAATTAATCTGGATCTTGATCAGGACAGTCTTTGCTCTTACAAAAAGTTTAAGACCCAAATTCATTTCTTTTCTTCTTTTCCCTTTTCTTTCATTTCATTTTTCTTACTCCTCCCATTCTTTGATCATTTTATCATTTTGTCCTTCTTCCTTGTAGGACTGCAGAACTTTCAAGAACTGTGTGGTCTTCCTCTTTTTCTCCAATTTTAATTGAATCTTTGGTTGGGTTGGACCAACTCAAAAAAAGGTCTTTATGAACCAAATAGAAGCCTTTTGCTGCTTTAGGTAAAAGATAACTCAGTTGGCTTTATGAACCGCCTTTTTAGGTTTTATCCTTTTTTTTTTCTTTTTTTCTTCTTCCTTTCTTTTTCTATTGATTTTTTTTCTTATTTTTCTTTCTTTCTCTCGTTTTTTGTTTTTTGTTCTAGCTCAAACAGAGTTGTCTTATTTGTACCAACTTGGGCTTCCAATAATGGATGAGTGGAGTAACATAAATCTTCTTTAATAGGGATAAATCATTTGTTACTCTGATATTGTCTTGATATATTGGAGATATTAGGAGAACTTCAACTACCCTTATGGTCTTGAGAACTTCAACTATCCACATGATCTTGATTTCTTCAACTATCTTCATAGTCTTGAGAACTTCAATTATCTTCATGATCTTGACTAATCATTGCCTTTTTTGATCTTGTTGCCTCTTCATCTTAGTGATCATAAGACTTTGCCAAAAGTATCATAACTGTAATATCCTAAAGTATGTCCTAGAAGTTTTGCATATTGTTTTTGTTTGCTTAAATGGAATGTATATGTTATGTGATAAGAAAAGAAATTGGAAGAGAATGTTTATGTATTTGTGTTTTGGGAAAGAAAGAGGGTTTAGAGAAAATTGTATATGTTGCTTATATGATAATTTATATAACATATAAATTGGTCAAAAGGGTGGTCAAGGGAAGAAGATATTTTCATTTGTGATAGGTGAAATTACTTAATTGGGAATATAAGAGACAAGAGGTTAATTAAATGGATGAAGGGTGTTTTGGTAATTGCTTGAATTGAAACACTTGGTGGAGATTAAAAGGGAAATTTGACTTTGCTTCTTCATGTTTTCTGCTTCTTTCTCCATTGATGTGGTCGGCTCCTCCATAGACAAAGGAAAGCAAGAGACAAAGAGAAGATCTTGAAGAGTTAAGCTCAAATTGAAGGAAGATTAAGTGATCAAGTTGATGATTCAAGAAGTTTTATAACTTTGGGTAAGTTCTCTTTTGATCTTTTTGTTTATTTGATATGATATTTGGATTTGATAGATGATCTAAAAGTGTGTTACTTGATTTTGATATGTTTAAGGGTGTTTGATTAGTTTGATCTTGGATTTTAAGGATAAGTTGAAGGAAAGAGTAAGTTGATTGGAGGAGATGATGTTGTGTTGTGTTTAAGGTTTTGAGATGATTTGGTGTTTTGTGTTTGATGTGTGTTTTGGTTTGTTTTTGGTGTTGTTGCAAGTTTAAGATGGTTTTTGGGTACGTTTTTTGAAGATTGTTTGAAGAGGATGTTAATGAATAGAAGTGTGTTGTTGAGTGTTGGTTATTTTGGCCGGAATCTTGATTTGTGGCCGGACACGCCCATGAGCACGTCCAGGGTTTTTAGGCGTGTCAATTGTATTGGAGGCAGTGGGGTTGACATGACCAGTAACACGCCCGTGTTATTGAGCGTGTCATAGCCACTGTGAGATTTGAGAATTTACATGGCCAGGAGCACGTTCATGATGTTGGACGTGTTATTATGTTTGAGAGGCAGAAGGTATTACACGCCCAGGAACACTCCCGTGTTGTTGAGCGTGTAAATGCTTCTGTGTTGTGGAGTTAGGGCACGGTCAGGAACACGCCCGTGTGGGTGAGCGTGTTAAGTTTAGGGTTTGCCCTAGTTAACTCTTAATTGGATTATCTCTTGTGTATCTCTAAGCAAGTGTATGTTATTACTTTTGGATTAGGTTTTGAAGCAAGTGATTTATCATTGATTTGAGAAGTGAAGAATCTTGGAAAAGGAAAGTATTTAGGGTTGTGTGATTTGTGATTGAGGTAAGTACAAAGTACATACTTGCATACATTCATATGATGTTGAGATTTAACCTACATTTGATGATATGGATGATGCATATGAATATTGATATTTTGTGTACAATGTGGAATGAAATGTTGATATTTATGAATGATGCTATGTGGGATATAATTTGATCATTGATGATGAATTACCTTAATGTTATGATTGAGGCTTGTTTGCCTAATTGATGATATAAATGTACACTTGAATAGTGAAGTGTGATAATATGAATTGATACATGATAAGATATGAGGCCATTGTGATTGACTATGATGATTCAATTGAAAGAAATAAGGCATGTTTGCCTAAATGATGATGAGAATTGAGAATGGAAATGATAATTGAATAATAAATGAATTGTGTGGCTAATGTGTTATTCCATTTTCAGAGTTTGTTGTTGGTGGCATGCCTAATGATAGTAACAATCTCTTGAAGTTAGGTTGGATTTGATCCTTTAAGCTAAGTTGGGTTGAAGTTTAACATGTTTTACTCCCCTTGAAGCTTGGTTGGGTCTAGTCCTTGAAGCCTAATTGAGATGTTACAACCCTTGAAGCTAGGTTGGGTTGGTTCTTGAAGCCAAGTTGGGTTGATACTTAGCATGCTTTGTTCCCCTTGAAGCTTGGTTGAACCTAATCCTTGAAGCCTAGTTGGGTATATGATATTGATAAATGTGATAACAAAACCAAAGCATTAACTCTGAAAACAGAACCTAATCCTTGAATGGCATAACAAAACCTAACTCTGAAAATAGAATGTAATTCATGAATGGTAACATGATTGATAAATGAGGTATATGGAAGGATGTTGAAATGGGATATGTTCATATATTGTGGTTTATGGAATGTAAAAGTATGTTGTTAGCTTTACATCTATGATGTTGTTTTTATTAATAAAGTGTGTGCCATTGCATTGCACTAAAGCATAACATTAGCATGATTTGTCTTACTAAGCCGTTGGCTTAGCGCGATAGTGTTAATCGCGCAGGTGATAGAGTTGAACCCGAGAGCTCTTCGAGACCGAGTGAGAGTAGGCATTGAAGAGTTGATTTTGGGACTTAAAGATCAGAGAAAGCTGCCAATCATGTATAACCCTTTTATATTTTGTAAAGTATTGTTATAATGTAAATATATGTATATTTGTAAATATTTTCTATATTCCGCTGCGTATTAAGTAAATGTATATATATCTATTTGTTTTATATTACAAGTTAATGACTTATTTTCTATAATGTATAATGAGAAAGATTATAGTATCATTTAAAATGTTTTGAATGTTAATAAAATCCATATCATCCCTATATTCAGTGCACGTATATTACATTGTGGTGTTTGTAGCGTGCGTGTATTGGATGTGGGGGTGTTGCAATTGTTTTGGTATCAGAGCCTAGGTTTGAGATTCTCAACCTAGGTAAAATGTAAGAAAAAGAATATTTTTACTTAAAAAAATGAAATGAGTTTTTGAATAACATACATGTTTGGGATTGGCAGTCTCTGATCTTTAATAAGATGTAATCTGCTATGTTTGCAGATATAGATTGTGATGGATCCTCACTTACGCTAGTCAGTCGAGGGTAGTGCTGAAAGTATAGCTCCGGAGGATAGAGCTAGAGTTGATAGTGCTGGGGAGGCACCTGCTTCGGTGTCGGGGAGACCAGTTGGTGAGGAGGTTCCGCCAGCTTGGCTTAGGCATGTTGTAGAGGCTTTGAGGCAAGCACCAGTGCAACCACCGCCACCACCCCCTCAGCCTTTGGTATCAGTGAGGCACTATGACAAATTAAGGAAGTATGGAGCGGAAGATTTCTTAGGTACTGTTGATCCAGCTGTAGCAGAGCAGTGGCTTGATAAAATACAGAGAATCTTCATTCAGTTGCAAGCCACCCCAGAGGAAAATTTTGATTATGCAAGATCATTGCTACAGAAGGATGCATACGACTGGTGGAAGACAGTGCCACACGCTATGGATGATCCACCAACCTTGTCCTATGCAGATTTTCTAACAGAGTTTGAATTGAAGTATACTCCGAGGGAGTATAAGGACATGAAGAAGATGAAGTTTTTGAGTTTAAAGCAAGACAGCCGGACCGTAACAGAATATGAAGTTGAGTTTATCCGGTTGAGCCAGTATGCTGGGGGCATTATATCTGATGAGATAGATAGATGCAGGAGATTTGAGGAGGGATTGAGGCCCTCTATCATGTGTCTTGTGGCTGGATCGAGATATCATGATTTTTCACAGCTTGTGGCAGCAGCTCGGAGTGTGGAGAGAGCTCAAGTTATTGCAGCTGCTTCAGAAGAAGGGATCAGAGTGAGAAGACCACAGTTTGAGGCAGGGTCTTCATCTGCTAAGAGAGGTAAAGGAAGTTTTGTTCCTCGGGTTAGTAGGAGTCAGAGACCAGCTGGTAGGTCAGTACAGTTTCAGAGACAGAGATTTAGACCTATAGTGTCAGTGGCGAGTGCTCCGACCCCAATGACTTAGAGATCCACCTTACCCACCTGCATTCATTATGGTAGGCCACATGGTGGTCCTTGTTGGAAGACTGGTGTTGCAGGGGTGTGTTTCAGATGCGGATCATCTGATCACTTTGTGAGAGATTGTCCTGAGAGGCAGGAGCAGATGTTAGTTGATTCTGCGGCTTCTCGACCTAGTGTGAGGGGAGGTCGAGGAGGTAGGGGTGTCAGCAGAGGAGGTAGATCTGGGTTCAGTTCTAGAGGAGGTTCTACATCCAGGGAGAGTAGACCAGAGGAGGTTGGATCTTCCCAGAGGATATATGTTATGCAGAGGCAGCCAGATGCTTCGGCAGTCATAGTTGGTACTTTTTCTTTATTTGACATTTCAGTACTTGCTTTGATTGATCCTGGATCCACACATTCATATATTAGTGCATCTGTTTTGCCTGTGTCTGATATGCATGCTGAATCCCTAGGATTTGATGTATTGGTGACAAATCCTCTAGGGCATAGTGTGATTGTTAATAAGGTGCACCGAGATAGTGCAGTAATGGTGCAAGGTGAGGAGTTCCTTGGAGATTTGATCAAAATGCCTTTTAAGGAATATGATGTGATCCTAGGCATGGACTGGCTATCTAGACATGGAGCTGTGGTAGACTGTAAAAAGAAATTTGTTCCTTTGAGAACTGGTGATGGTAGAGAGGTGATAGTATCTAGTGAGCAGGGACAGCTAGCATCCTTGTTTGTTTCAGCTGTTGCAGCCAGGAGGTTGATTAGAAAGGGGTGTGACACTTATCTTGCTCATGTGGTAGATACTAGAGTAATGGGTTCTCAAATTGATGATATACCCACAGTTGCAGAGTTCCCAGATGTGTTTCCAGAGGAGTTGCCAGGGTTGCCTCCTGAGAGAGAGGTGGAGTTTGGTATTGAATTATTGCCTGGTACCACTCCTATCTCTATTACTCCTTATAGAATGGCACCAGAAGAATTGAGGGAGTTGAAAGTGCAATTACAGGAGTTGTTGGATAAAGGATTTATTCGCCCCAGTGTTTCTCCGTGGGGAGCTCCTGTTTTATTTGTGAAGAAGAAAGATGGTACTATGAGATTGTGTATCAATTATAGGCAATTGAACAAGGTAACTATTAAAAATAAATATCCTTTGCCTAGAATCAATGATCTCTTTGATCAGTTGAAGGGTGCAACAGTGTTTTCTAAAATTGATCTGAGATCTGGGTATCATCAGCTGAGAGTCAGAGCTGAAGATGTTCCTAAAACAGCCTTTCGGACCAGGTATGGGCATTATGAGTTTTTAGGAATGCCATTTGGTTTGACGAATGCACCTGCAGCTTTTATGGACTTGATGAATAGGGTGTTTAGGCCCTATCTAGATCAGTTTGTAGTGGTCTTTATTGATGATATTCTGGTGTATTTGCGTAATGAAGAGGAACATGATAAACATCTGCGGATTGTGTTTCAAATCTTGAGAAAGAAGCAATTGTTTGCTAAGTTGTCGAAGTGCGAGTTTTGGCTTGACCAAGTAACTTTTCTTGGTCATATAGTTTCAGCATAAGGTATTAGAGTTGATCCGAGTAAAGTTGAAGCTATTCTGAATTGGAGTCCACCAAAGTCTGTGACTGAAGTTAGAAGTTTTCTGGGTTTGGCAGGCTATTATCGACGATTTGTAAAAGGATTTTCTTTGATAGCTACTCCACTCACCAGATTGCTTTGGAAGGGAGTTAGATTTGTGTGGACGAATCAGTGTCAGGCTAGCTTTGAGCAGTTGAGAGAAATGTTGACTCAAGCACCTGTTCTTACTTTACCTGTAGAAGGCAAACCATATGTGATTTACAGTGATGCTTCACATAGTGGTTTGGGTTGTGTTTTGATGCAAGAAGGTAAAGTTATAGCTTATGCTTCTCGACAGTTGAAACCACATGAGCTCAATTATCCGACCCATGACTTGGAGTTGGCAGCCATAGTGTTTGCATTGAAGATATGGCGACACTATCTGTTTGGGGAGAAGTGTTTTATCTATACTGATCATAAAAGTTTGAAATATTTGGGGGTTCAGAAAGAGCTAAATCTTTGGCAGAGGAGATGATTGGAGTTGATCAAAGACTACGACTGTTTGATTGATTATCATCCAGGTAAAGCAAATGTTGTTGCTGATGCCTTGAGTCGGAAGTCTTTAGCTGGTTTAACTGTTTATTCGCTCTCGTTGCTTGTTGAATTGAGAGCGTTGCATGTTAGGTTTGTATCTTGTGATGATGGTGCATTATTGGCACAGTTGCAGTTGAGACCAGTTTTGTTGGATCAGATTAAAAGGGCTCAGTTGACTGATGAGAAGATTCAAAAGATTGTTTCAGATTGCCAGAGTGGAAAGAGTAGAGATTTTATTGTGAGAAGTGATGGGAGTCTCTGGTTTAAGAACCGATTGTGTGTACCTGATGATGCTAATTTGAAAAAGATTATTCTAGAAGAAGCACATCAGTCAGTATTTGCTATGCATCTAGGCAATACCAAGATGTATCATGATTTGAGAGAGACATTGCTGAGTTTGTATCTAAATGTCTCACCTGTCAGAAGGTAAAAGCAGAGCATCAAGTTCCAACCGGGTTGCTTCAACCTTTGTCAGTGCCAGAATGGAAGTGGGAAAGAGTAACAATGGATTTTGTGTCTGGTTTGCCAATGACACAAAGGAAACATGATGCTATTTGGGTAATTGTGGATAGATTGACTAAGACAGCCTATTTTCTTCCGGTTCGGATGGATTACTCTTTGGAGAGGTTAGCTAAGCTTTATATCCATGAGATTGTGAAGTTGCATGGTGTTCCAATTTCTCTAGTGTTTGATCGAGATCCCCGGTTTATTTCAAGATTTTGGAAGAGTTTGCATAGTGCTTTGGGTTATCGATTACACTTCAGCACTGCTTTTCATCCACAGACGGATGGACAGTCTGAGAGGGTGATACAGATTATTGAGGACATGTTGAGAAGCTATGTCATTGACTTCTCTGGAAGTTGGGACAGATTTCTACCACTTGTGGAGTTTGCTTACAACAACAGTCATCAATCCAGCATTGGTATGGCACCATTCGAAGCGTTGTATGGTAGATGGTGTAGGACACCTCTATGTTGGAGTGAAGTTGGTGAAGGTAAGTTAATTGGTCCTGATTTGGTTAAAGAAACCGAAGAGAAAGTAAAAATGATTCGAGATAGGTTGAAAGCAACTTCAGACCGACAGAAGTCTTATTCAGATTTGAAGAGGAGAGATATTGAGTTTAATGTAGGAGATAAAGTATTTTTGAAAGTGTCTCCTTGAATTCATTTCTTTTCTTCTTTTCCCTTTTCTTTCATTTCATTTTTCTTACTCCTCCCTTTCTTTGATCATTTTATCATTTTGTCCTTCTTCCTTGTAGGACTGCAGAACTTTCAAGAACTGTGTGGTCTTCCTCTTTTTCTCCAATTTTAATTGAATCTTTGGTTGGGTTGGACCAACTCAAAAAAAGGTCTTTATGAACCAAATAGAAGCCTTTTGCTGCTTTAGGTAAAAGATAACTCAGTTGGCTTTATGAACCGCCTTTTTAGGTTTTATCCTTTTTTTTTCTTTTTTTCTTCTTCCTTTCTTTTTCTATTGATTTTTTTTCTTATTTTTCTTTCTTTCTCTCGTTTTTTGTTTTTTGTTCTAGCTCAAACAGAGTTGTCTTATTTGTACCAACTTGGGCTTCCAATAATGGATGAGTGGAGTAACATAAATCTTCTTTAATAGGGATAAATCATTTGTTACTCTGATATTGTCTTGATATATTGGAGATATTAGGAGAACTTCAACTACCCTTATGGTCTTGAGAACTTCAACTATCCACATGATCTTGATTACTTCAACTATCTTCATAGTCTTGAGAACTTCAATTATCTTCATGATCTTGACTAATCATTGCCTTTTTTGATCTTGTTGCCTCTTCATCTTTGTGATCATAAGACTTTGCCAAAAGTATCATAACTGTAATATCCTAAAGTATGTCCTAGAAGTTTTGCATATTGTTTTTGTTTGCTTAAATGGAATGTATATGTTATGTGATAAGAAAAGAAATTGGAAGAGAATGTTTATGTATTTGTGTTTTGGGAAAGAAAGAGGGTTTAGAGAAAATTGTATATGTTGCTTATATGATAATTTATATAACATATAAATTGGTCAAAAGAGTGGTCAAGGGAAGAAGATATTTTCATTTGTGATAGGTGAAATTACTTAATTGGGCATATAAGAGACAAGAGGTTAATTAAATGGATGAAGGGTGTTTTGGTAATTGCTTGAATTGAAACACTTGGTGGAGATTAAAAGGGAAATTTGACTTTGCTTCTTCATGTTTTCTGCTTCTTTCTCCATTGATGTGGTCGGCTCCTCCATAGACAAAGGAAAGCAAGAGACAAAGAGAAGATCTTGAAGAGTTAAGCTCAAATTGAAGGAAGATTAAGTGATCAAGTTGATGATTCAAGAAGTTTTATAACTTTGGGTAAGTTCTCTTTTGATCTTTTTGTTTATTTGATATGATATTAGGATTTGATAGATGATCTAAGAGTGTGTTACTTGATTTTGATATGTTTAAGGGTGTTTGATTAGTTTGATCTTGGATTTTAAGGATAAGTTCAAGGAAAGAGTAAGTTGATTGGAGGAGATGATGTTGTGTTGTGTTTAAGGTTTTGAGATGATTTGGTGTTTTGAGTTTGATGTGTGTTTTGGTTTGTTTTTGGTGTTGTTGCAAGTTTAAGATGGTTTTTGGGTATGTTTTGTGAAGATTGTTTGAAGAGGATGTTAATGAATGGAAGTGTGTTGTTGAGGGTTGGTTATTTTGGCCGGAATCTTGATTTGTGGCCGGACACGCCCATGAGCACGTCCAGGGTTTTTAGGCGTGTCAATTGTATTGGAGGCAGTGGGGTTGACACGACCAATAACACGCCCGTGTTATTGAGCGTGTCATAGCCACTGTGAGATTTGAGAATTTACACGGCCAGGAGCACGTTCATGATGTTGGACGTGTTATTATGTTTGAGAGGCAGAAGGTATTACACGCCCAGGAACACGCTCGTGTTGTTGAGCGTGTAAATGCTTCTGTGTTGTGGAGTTAGGGCACAGTCAGGAACACGCCCGTGTGGGTGAGCGTGTCAAGTTTAGGGTTTGCCCTAGTTAACTCTTAATTGGATTATCTCTTGTGTATCTCTAAGCAAGTGTATGTTATTACTTTTGGATTAGGTTTTGAAGCAAGTGATTGATCATTGATTTGAGAAGTGAAGAATCTTGGAAAAGGAAAGTATTTAGGGTTGTGTGATTTGTGATTGAGGTAAGTACAAAGTACATACTTGCATACATTCATATGATGTTGAGATTTAACCTACATTTGATGATATGGATGATGCATATGAATATTGATATTTTGTGTACAATGTGGAATGAAATGTTGATATTTATGAATGATGCTATGTGGGATATAATGTGATCATTGATGATGAATTACCTTAATGTTATGATTGAGGCTTGTTTGCCTAATTGATGATATAAATGTACACTTGAATAATGAAGTGTGATAATATGAATTGATACATGATAAGATATGAGGCCATTGTGATTGGCTATGATGATTCTATTGAAAGAAATAAGGCATGTTTGCCTAAATGATGATGAGAATTGAGAATGGAAATGATAATTGAATAATAAATGAATTGTGTGGCTAATGTGTTATTCCATTTTCAGAGTTTGTTGTTGGTGGCATGCCTAATGATAGTAACAATCTCTTGAAGTTAGGTTGGATTTGATCCTTTAAGCCAAGTTGGGTTGAAGTTTAACATGTTTTACTCCCCTTGAAGCTTGGTTGGGTCTAGTCCTTGAAGCCTAATTGAGATGTTACAACCCTTGAAGCTAGGTTGGGTTGGTTCTTGAAGCCAAGTTGGGTTGATACTTAGCATGCTTTGTTCCCCTTGAAGCTTGGTTGAACCTAATCCTTGAAGCCTAGTTGGGTATATGATATTGATAAATGTGATAACAAAACCAAAGCATTAACTCTGAAAATAGAATGGCATATTAGTGTGTTTTGGGCCCATGTTTGTCCTTGTTTAATGTAATTCATGAATGGTAACATGATTGATAAATGAGGTATATGGAAGGATGTTGAAATGGGATATGTTCATATATTGTGGTTTATGGAATGTAAAAGTATGTTGTTAGCTTTACATCTATGATGTTGTTTTTATTAATAAAGTGTGTGCCATTGCATTGCACTAAAGCATAACATTAGCATGATTTGTCTTACTAAGCCGTTGGCTTAGCGCGATAGTGTTAATCACACAGGTGATAGAGTTGAACCCGAAAGCTCTTCGAGACCGAGTGAGAGTAGGCATTGAAGAGTTGATTTTGGGACTTAAAGATCAAAGAAAGCTGCCAATCATGTATAACCCTTTTATATTTTGTAAAGTATTGTTATAATGTAAATATATGTATTTTTGTAAATATTTTTTATATTCCGCTGCGTATTAAGTAAATGTATATATATATCTATTTGTTTTATATTACAAGTTAATGACTTATTTTCTATAATGTATAATGAGAAAGATTATAGTATCATTTAAAATGTTTTGAATGTTAATAAAATCCGTATCATCCCTATATTCAGTGCACGTATATTACATTGTGGTGTTTGTAGGGTGCGTGTATTGGATGTGGGGGTGTTACAATAACAGCTCAGGGTAGGTTATTAAGGTTATATGCCAATGAAAAGAAAGCTAAAATTTTATGAAGGCTCAAAGGGACAACTAGGGATTAATATTTAATTGGGTGGATACTAGTTGTTGGCTAATCAAACAATGCCTAGATCATCTCTCCCTTAAATAAGTAGAGTTCAATTTCGCCTCAAAAGTTTGTCAAAGCATGTTCTAAGACTGACTAAGACCTAGACAAAGATAATTATGCAGGAGCCCTCTCTAAGTAAGCATACACAACTCAATGTTATAGAGCAATTCCCTCATCTAGTAAAGTCATTCGAGTCATGATGCCTAGAAACATTAATTTATAAACATCAAGCTAAATTCCTCATTGGTTGAGCACCAAAATGAACAAAGACCAACAAAATTTTGATGAAAGTAATTTATTTAAAGCAACTTTAAGTTTGAAAAGCACAATAGTTCAAAATATTAAAGAAAGTAAAATTGAAAAGCAACATTCAAGCTAAGGAAAGTTTGTTGAGTTTAAGCTTCTTTTTCTTTCATATCTTCAATATCCCCATCTTGAAAAGATGATAAAACAAAATCTTCTTCCAATCCTTTTCCCACCATGAAGGTTTCCGGTGGAGGTACTCTTCCAAACTTAGGCAAAGGGTTGTTCTTAGTATTGGGCTTATCCGGCTCGGGTAGCTTACCACTGTCAAACAAATCTTGGATTTCATGCCTTAATCAAACATATTTATCTGTCTCATGCCCTTGCATTTGATGGAATTGACAGAAGACCTTGGCATCAAAATTTGGTGGTAGAGGCTTATGTAGAGCCCGAAGTGCAAATGGTTGTAGCAAATCCATTTTCATTAGATTTTCTAGCATCTTAGACAAAGGCTCCCTTAAGTTTGAAAATTTACGCTTCTTTGTAGGCTCTGTTGTTGCATTTTTCTTAATACCTCCTCTTTCCCTTTGCATCTATCTTTCGAATAAAGCACTTGAATCAATGTTGTAGGTGATATCGTTGTATGCTCTTGAATTGCTGTACCTTAGGTCTATGAGCCAGAAAAGATCAATGATATGATATGCAAATGTATGCATGTATGCATGTATGCACAAACAATTAACAAACAAGGACAAATTAGGACGTTCCTTCCAACCTTATAACATCCACACATGAATGGCGAGTCTCTTTTCCTAGGTATATGGTTAACAAAATACCAACATGGGGTACCTTGCTTTCGAATAATTCCCTCGGACGTTTCAACCAATAGTTATATTTTCAAAAATGGAAACCAATCCATGATAATTCTCATTAATTAGGTCTTAATCCATTCAACCAACTAAAGTAGCTTTTATGCTATGTTGGATTAAAAAAAATTAAGAGGTTTATTATAAATAGATTTCTCACTTGGAAAGAGTAACTAATGGTTCATGCCAAAAACAAGCCCATGGTTAATTTGTTCTTAGTGTAAACCAGGCCCACAATTGATTTTTTGTATTTCATAATTGACCTAAATATTTTTGCAAGCTCTTTGTAAAAAATGGTTGGGTGAAAATAATTTTGTTTCTAAGCCCATTGTAAAAGATTTTAGAAAAATGGATTTTGGGCTTAGTTTTTGGGCCATGGACCAAAGAATTTTTGATTTGTTTTTAGAAAAGTCTTATGTCCAAAGACCATTTTGAAAAGTTTTAAAAAATAGCTTTGGTCTTTTGAATTTTAAAGAAAAATTTATTTTGAGCTTGCAAATATACTTGGGTTATATTAGAAAAAGAACAAACCAAATAAGCCATGATTTAGACTAAGATAAACTAACCATAGTCAAACAACATGCATTTGGGGTAAAAATCTAAGGAAAGTAACTAGGCCAATTACATGAGCTTCAGTCTTTAGGCAAAAAGGCTTAGGTTCCCATAGCAAGTATATACCAAACAGTACAAGGCTATGAGTGGTTATGCCATGCTCGATCTCCATACCTTGAGTGAAAGTATGGTATCCCTCACATAACATAACACGGGTAACACGGGCATCCTAACTCACGCACATGATGCAAACTAATATGATGCAATGGATAATATCATTATAAGAAAGAATAGAATAATATAAAGACCAACGGAATCAACTTCTCTTATCCCCAGTGGAGTAGCCACTGTGAGCGGGGATTTTCGCCCCCACTTCCGGTGGAATGGTTCTTGCAACTTCGGCACTGTTTAGGCTCGGGGCCTTAGAGAACACGGACCTAAGTCCGGAGAAAATGGAGTCGCCACCCGGACGGGCTGGGAAAAAAGAAAGGGGTGGATGACTCAATTCCTAAGGAATCCCCAACCCCTTAATGGGTTCGGAAAGTTGGGTACGTGTGGGGAAGGTGAGAAATGGCCCAGCACCCCCACAACGCCTGGTTCATTGGAACCGGCCTCCTTTACAGGTCTTAATATTATAAAATTCTTAAATATAACAATATTATCCATACTACACACAATAAAAAGAAAGCATCAATATATTAAAATCAAAACAATGTCCAAACAAAACAAAACAAATAAATGGACACCCATCCAAGGATGGAAACATGTCCTTACATCACATGCCTAGGTAGGAAACCCACCAAAAGGTAGAAACATGACCTTAACATAAGTTCTAAAATAGAAACGAAAATTAAATTACATGATGTTTAACTAATGAGGTACCCACCAAGTGGAAACATACCTCTTACATCTTTTGGAAGTCTAAATTAATTGAAAAAGTAAATAATCATAAATAAATCATTCATCAAAAGTATTTAAAAATCAATAAAATAAACATCCATCCATGATAAATTAAATAAATCAAGTATTGAAATTAAATAAATTAAAGCATAAGAAATAAATCAAGGTATAAATAAATATGGAATTGAATAAAACAAATAAAAGTTCAAATATAGCTACTATTTCTATTTAGGGTTATTTATCTCATGTGTTAAGGCTTTGGAAAATCTAAAGTTTAAGCTACTATGACTTTTTAGGTAATTAAAATAAATTAGGTTTTATGTTTTCTAAAGGTTGGCAAGACACTTTGATTAAACAAATTAAGATTTGAATGATGAAATAATAAAACTTGAGTTTTAGACACTTTTGAATATTTTTAATTCATGATTTTAAATAATGATTTAAGCTACTGTGACTTTTTTTGACTTTTTTATGTTTTTATGTTTTTTTATGTTTTAAAGGGTTTAAAGTTTATAAAAGGTTAGGTTTTAAGGTTTTAAAGGGTTAGGGTTTATTATTTTATGTTTAAATGTTGATTTTTGGATTTTAGGCTTTGAAATTGGGGTCTCGGCTAAAGAATAATTTTTAGGGTTTTAAATAGCAATTTGATATTTTATGAGGTTTTATGAACTTAAACACATGGATTGAAGTTTTTATAAGTAAAAAAGATTTTTTTAAGGTTTTTTGAGTGAAAAAGAACCTAATTTAAAGTTTTAACAGAAATAGAATTTTATTTTGGTTTTGTAGAAAAATATGTTAAATGAGTGTTTTAAGGTTTTTAAGAAGAAAAAATAACAATTTTGAGTCCTTTTAGAAAAGAAAGTCACGTTTTTAATGTTCTAATCTTGGAAAAATTAAGTTAAAGCTCTAAGATTTTTTATTTAAAAAACTTAAATTTTGTCAATTTTGCTATTGTAAAACATAAATCAAAAAAATTAAAACATACCTTCTTTTGTTGATTCTCCAAAAAATAACTCTTCTTGGATGAACTAGCTCCAAAGACAAGCTTTGATTCTCCTTTTTTCCCTCTTTCTGCCGTTCTACTGCTGCTATTAATATCAATTGAATTGAATTTTTCCTTTTCCTTCCTTGATTTTGTCGTGGATGTTAAAGTCACCATGTATTTTTTTTCCTCCCTTGATTTGGTTAATTGGTCCTTATTTATATTGGTTTTTAGGTTGTTTATTCCTAATTAATTAAGGTAAGTAATATTAATAAAAAAAAGAAATTAAAACCTAATTGGATTAGAATTCTAAAAATTGCATCAGAAAAATTTGTGCTGGCGAAAATTCTGGCGACGGGCCCGTGGGCGTGCCAGCCCGCAGGAATTTCCTGCGGGCGAAACGCCCGCGACCACTTTTCGCTGCCGATTTTTTTTTCGACTCCGATTTTTATTTTTATTTTTTATTTTCATTTTTTGTTAATAAAAATTAAATACTAAGGTAAAAATTATTTAATAAAAATTATTTTGGACTAATTAAACAACAAAAATCATTTTGGACTAAATAAAGCATATTGGATCAGATTGGGTCAAAAATTAAGGGTCTACAGTTATTCTAAGCTTGCTTATTAGCACATCATCTTTAGCATCTTCTCTATCCATATCATCACAAGATGACAATATAAAAATCTTCTTCCAAATTTAGGTAGAGGATTATTGTTAGTGTTGTGCTTATTAGGCTCAGGCAGTTTACCATTGTCGATTAGATCTTGGATCTCATGCCTCAATCGAGTACATCTATCGGTCTCATGTCCTTAAGTCTGATGAAATTGAAAAAAAGCCTTAGCATTAAAGTTTGGTGCTAGGGGATTATGTAGCGGTCGAGGAGCCAACGGTTGTAATAATCCCTTCTTTTGTAGCTTATTGAGAACCCAAGATAGTAGCTTCCACAATTCTGACTTGACCGATGGCATTAACATCAGCTTCCTTTTGTGTATTTTGATTGCTAGGCTGATAATTCTATTTTGCAGAAAAATGATTCTTTCCCTCTTTCCCTTTGACTTTTCCCACTGGGGTGATAGCCGCCCTTATTGCCCCACTTAGATAGCACATGATTCTGCTAGTCTCATTGATGCAAGAAAGGATCCCTTGAAGCTAGCAAGTGGACCAATCACTAGGAGCAAGGCAAAGAGATATCAAGCTAGTATGGCTTTGCATATTCAAGAAGAGATTTCCAAAGAGCTTCAAGAATTATCATTCAAGAAGATGGAGATAGAGCTTGAAGAAGGCACACCAAAGCTGATTATGATGCTTAGTGTGGAAGCTAAAGGCTAGCTAAAGAAAGGTCCAACGTGCAAGAAAGGTCCATGGGGGTTCATATAAAGCCTTGGGAAGTAATTTAAGGCCCATGGACAGGCCAAATAGTGTGGGGCGTTTCTTATGTTGAAGGGATTAGTTTGGTTGTTTCCATACTTTATATTTCCCTTATTGGATTAGGATTTTGTTTCCATACTTTATATTTTCCTTAGCGGATTAGGATTTTGTTTCCATACTTTATGTTTTCCTTATGCAATTAGGAATGTTTTCCTTATGCAATTAGGAATGTTTTAGTTTTCCATATGCAATTAGGAATTTTGTAACCCTTATTTAAGGGCACTATTAGGCCGAATTTCAGACTACAACAATTAATAAAAAGTTTCAAATTCTTCTACAAGTTCTTCTTGTGAATTTTCGTATGAGAGAGATTAGAGTGGATTCTTTAATTCTTTCTTTGCATCAAGAATTAGGTTTACTTATCAACAAGAGTTGTGGCATTTTCCTTCTTCTTACCAACTAAATCCTTCAATCACAGTGAGTTCGCATCACTTTATAGACGTTGGGTTCCTTAGGAGGTGATTATCAAGTTTCAAGGAGTTCTCTACCATTGTTATACGTTGGGTTTGCTACCATCGTTGCTATGGGTCCGCGTCATTTGGTATCAGAGCCTTGCTACAAGGTAATTTTTATCTACTTTGTCTTTCTAGGGTTTGTTAATTTAGGTCTTTTAAATTTCTGTGTTTTAGGGTTCTTAGAGAGTCTAGTCTTTAATTTTTGAAAAAGAGTCATATATCAATTTTGATCAAGGCCGAATTGAAGGAGGGTATTCTTAGGGTGAAAATGAAACCTAGGAAAGGATTCTTGGAGAATTTCGAAACCAAGAATTAGGGTTCTTGAAAGAAAGCAAAAGCTAGAGTTTGTGTTCAAGTTTGATTTTGATTTGGTCTTGAGTGAATCTGGGATTGCAAATTAAGTCCAGATTTCGAAAAGTCCTTGGGAGTAAATTAAGTCCTGAATCAAGGGGATAGTGAGAGGAAGCAAAAAAAAAAAGAGAGTACAAAACCACCTCAACAAAAATTGTTTGATATTCTTGCTATTTGGGTGCTAAGGATTAGATCTAGGTGGGTGAGAAGTAATATAATTTTTGGGCGAAAAATTTCACCTTTTGAGGGGCTTTTGGAATTCGAAAATCAGACCTTAATATTCATGTTATTTGAGTGTTATAGGTGGGAATAAGAGTCTAGAAGCTAGCGTTTTGGGTAGAATTGATTAGGTCCATAAAGCAGCTTGCCAAGTGTGGGCTATTTTTGATTCATTATATCCAAATTTGTCTTGTTTATTGTCTTCATTGTTTCTGATTTCTTTATCTAGCTTTTAATTCCATTACATTGCTAAGTATCATTTGCTTGTGTCGATACTTGGTTTTATATCGTGTAGCGCAAATTACCTTGCATTGCCTCTGGATACTTGTCTTGTTTTCTATCTAGTTCTAGGATTTAGGTTCTAGTTTCTTGAACGACTTGACAATTGTTGGTTGGTGAGCTTGGTTCTGAAGTGCAATCAAGGAAGACAAGAAAAGTGAGGTAATTCTAAACACTTGAGTGAATTTCGATTATTACTAATCTTGTTTCTTTGAGTTTGTTTGTTTGTTAACATGGCTGGAAAATGAGAAGAGACTAGCAAAGAAGGAGCTATGGCTGAAAGCTTGGCTAGGCTTAATGAAACTTTGGCAGCGATGCTTGGTCTAATGGAGATGATGGATACTAGATTGCAAGAGAATGCAGCACGACAAGCACAACAAATTCAGCAAGTGCAACAAGGGCAGCCAGCCGCACATCCAAATCCCATAATGTGACCTAGAAGAGTGCTTAGGAGAGAAGGGCAAGGAAATCTTGAAGCACTAGAAGCAGCCAAAAGGTTAGAAGATGAAGATGAAGGTGGAAATCAACCAACCACTGATGGTGACCTTACTTCCATCAAGATGAAGATTCCTTCCTTTGAAGGGAAGAACAATGCAGAAGAGTTCATAGAATGGGAGAGGAAAGTTGAGCTGATTTTTGAATGCCATAACTACACCGAAGAGAATAAATCAGTTTTGGCAGTCGTAGAGTTCAAAGGGTATGCTACCTTTTGGTGGGATCAATTGAAAGCTAATAGAAGAGGGAAAGATATGAGGCCTATTCTTGAATGGTCAACCTTGAAAGAACTAATGAGAAGCCGATTTGTACCATCTCACTACATTCGGGATTTGTACAATCGACTAGCAAGACTAGTTCAAGGTGGAAGAAGTGTGGAAGAGTACCACAAAGAGATGGAGATGATCATGGCTAGGGAAAATATTGATGAAGATGAAGACAAGAAGATGTCACGATTTCTTGAGGGATTGAATTTGAACATAGCCAATGAATTGGAGATGTATGAATTCAACACAATGGAAGAGTTAGTTCAAAAGGCAATGAAGATAGAGAGAAGATTGAAAAATAAAGCTATTTCGAAAATTGGCTACTCTAAAGCTAGTGGAAATTTTTCAAACTTCAAGGGTTCAAGTTCGAGTGGAGGTTCCTATAAAGGGGATACAAGGATTCTTTCCAAAAGAATTCTTCCTACAATCCTAATTTCAAGAAGCTGAATGATGGGGATGCAAAAACAGCCAAGGAAACACCTTCTAGACCTACTCCAAGTAGGGAAATTAAATGCTACAAGTGTTTGGGAAGTGGACACATTGCTTCTCAATGTCCGAATAAGAGGGTGATGATTGCTACCCATGAAGGGGAAATTGAATCAGAATCTGAACATGAAGAAGAAGAGGAGGCCGAATGTGGTGATAGGGCCGAATATGATGAAGAAGCTTGGGAGAATCAAGTCTTGAATGCTGAACATGGAGAGATGCTTGTTACTAGAAGAGCCTTGAATATTCAAGTCAAGGAAGAAGGCTTGGATCAAAGGGAGAATCTTTTCCACTCTAGGTGTTTGGTGAATGGTAAGGTTTGTACACTTATCATTGATGGTGGAAGTTGTACCAATGCTGCTAGTACTACAATGGTGGATAAATTGGGGTTAGCTTGTTTTAAACATCCCAATCCTTACAAGTTGCAATGGTTCAATGATGCTGGGGAAGTAAAAGTGTTAAAGCAAGTCAAGGTACCATTCTCCATTGGGTGGTATAAAGATGAGGTTTTGTGTGATGTAGTGCCAATGCAAGCTGGACATTTGCTATTAGGAAGACCATGGCAGCATGATAGAAGGGCACAACATGATGACTTTTCTAATAAGTATACCTTTACTTATGAAGGAAAGAAGGTTGTTCTAGCACCATTATCACCTCAAGAGGTGTATGAAGATCAAAAGAGGATGCTAGAGAGGGAAAAAGAAGTTTTGGCCAACATGAACCAAGGGGGTTCAAATTCGGCCAATGATGTTTCTTCAACACCCAAGGTTAATTCTAAGGGTAGGGAGAGAGAAAATAATAAAGTGAGTGAGTACAGAAAGGGAAAAGAGGCCGAGAGTCAAAAGAAAGTAAGCAAACAAATAAATGGCCCATTGGTGAGAGAAAATAAGCAAGAAGAAAAGGCAAAACATACTTTTTATGCAAGAGCAAGAGAGATAGATGTAGGGCAGCTTGTACTCATTATTATGTATAAAGAATCGTTACTTGCTAACAGTGAAGAATCTCTTGATTCTTTACCTTCTAGTTTTGTGTCTTTGTTGCAGGATTTTAAGGATGTGTTTCCTGAAGACCTTCCTAGTGGTATGCCACCATTAAGAGGGATTGAACATCAAATTGACTTCATACCCGGTTCTACAATTCCAAACCGGCCAACATATAGGAGCAATCCTATGGAGACAAAAGAGATGCAAAGACAAGTTGAAGAGCTTTTGGAGAAAGGCTTGGTTCGCGAGAGCCTTAGTCCTTATGCCGTTCCAGTCTTATTAGTACCCAAGAAAGATGGTTCTTGGAGGATGTGTGTTGATTGTAGGGTTGTGAAAAAGATTACTGTGAAGTATAGACATCCCATTCCTAGACTTGATGACATGTTGGACGAATTGCATGGGGCGAAATATTTCAAAAAGATTGATCTTATGAGTGGTTATCATCAAATTCGCATGAAGCCTGGAGATGAATGGAAGACTGCCTTCAAATCGAAATATGGTTTGTATGAATGGTTAGTTATGCCTTTTGGTTTATCTAATGCACCTAGTACTTTCATGAGAGTAATGAACCATGTTTTGAGAGCTTATTTAGGTAAGTTTGTGGTAGTTTACTTTGATGATATTCTGATTTATAGCAAAACTGAGGAAGAACATGTTGAGCATGTTAGGAAAGTGCTTGAAATCCTTAGGGAGCAAAACCTTTATGCTAAGCTTAAGAAGTGTTCTTTTTGTCTAGATAGGGTTGTTTTTCTTGGTTTTGTTGTAAGTATGCAAGGAATTGAAGTTGATCAAGAGAAGGTGAAAGCTATCCAAGAGTGGCCGAATCCTTCAAGTGTGACAGAAGTGAGGAGTTTTCATGGATTGGCAAGCTTCTATAGGAGATTTGTCCCTAATTTCTCTACATTGGCAGCCCCCTTGACTAGCATAATCAAGAAAGAAGTGGAATTCGTTTGGGGCAAGGAGCAACAAGAAGCATTTGATGCTTTGAAAGAGAAGCTTTCTACTACACCCGTTTTAGCTTTACCTAACTTTGATTCTACTTTTGAAATTGAATGTGATGCTTCTGGTGTAGGTATTGGAGCTGTTTTGACGCAAGAGAAGAAGCCCATTGCATACTTTAGTGAAAAGCTTAATGGAGCAAAGCTGAATTATTCAACTTATGACAAGGAGCTATATGCTTTGGGAGAGCATTGGAAGTATGGGAGCATTATTTGTTGCCCAAGGAATTCATGATCCATTCAGACCATGAATCATTGAAGCATTTGAGAGGGCAAGGCAATGGGTTATGAAGATTGAGAAGTTTCCTTATGTGATCAAATATAAGCAAGGTAAAGACAATGTAGTGGCAGATGCACTTTCAAGGAGGTACGCTTTACTTAATGTTTTGAGTACTAAATTGCTTGGATTTCAATGTATAAAGGACTTATATGTTGGTGATTCTGATTTCGGCAATGTTTATGATGCTTGTGAGCATGGTGCTTTTAATTCTTTCTATAGACATGATGGGTTTTTGTTTAAGGGTTCGAAATTATGCATGCCTAGATGTTCTATGAGAGATTTGCTAGTATTAGAATCACATTGTGGGGGTTTGATGGGGCATTTTGGAGTTGATAAGACTTTAGACATGCTGAATGAACACTTTTATTGGCCAAATATGAAAAGGGATGTAATTCAGATTTGTAAGGCTTGTTTGGCTTGTAGGCAAGCTAAGTCTAAATCTATGCCTCATGGTTTGTATATGCCATTACCCATTCCTAGTTCTCCTTGGATGGACATTAGTATGGACTTTGTTTTAGGATTACCAAGGACTAAGAGGGGGAGAAATAGCATATTTGTGGTTGTTGATAGGTTTAGTAAGATGGCACACTTTATCCCATGTCATAAGAGTGATGATGCTAATTTAGTGGCCGAACTCTTCTTTAGGGAGGTGGTTCAAATTCATGGGATACCAAAATCCATAGTTTCTGATAGAGACACCAAGTTTTTGTCTCACTTTTAGCGTGTGCTTTGGGGAAAGTTAGGTACCAAGTTGTTATTTTCCACCACTTGCCATCCTCAAATGGATGGACGAACAGAAGTAGTAAACAGAACTTTAGGTACCATGTTGAGAGCTTTAGTGGGTAAGAATTTGAGTTCTTGGGAAGATTGTTTGCCATTTATTGAGTTTGCTTATAATCGTGCTATTCATTCTTCTACAGGATATTCACCTTTTGAGCTTGTTTATGGTTTTAACCCACTAACAGTTTTGGATCTTGTTTCTTTACCTTCTCATGAGCTTGTTAGTTTAGATGGTGAGAAGAAAGCTACATTGGTGAAAGAGATGCATGAGAAAGCAAGGGCGAATATTGAGAAAAGGAACAAGAGATATGTTGATTCTGCAAATAGAGGGAGACATGAGATTAAGTTTCAAGTAGGAGATTGGGTTTGGGTGCATTTTCGAAAAGAGAGGTTTCCTAACCAAAGGAAGAACAAGTTGCAAGCAAGGGGAGATGGCCCATTTCAAGTGCTGGAGAAGATTAATGACAATGCCTACAAGATCGACTTACCAGGTACATATAATTTTAGTGCTACTTTCAATGTAAGTGATCTTTCTCCTTTTGATGATGCATATTTGAGGACAAATCTTTTTGAAGAGGGGGAGAATGATGCAAGAAAGGAACCCTTGAAGCTAGCTAGTGGACCAATCACTACGAGCAAGGCAAAGAGATATCAAGCTAGTATGGCTTTGCATATTCAAGAAGAGATTTCCAAAGAGCTTCAAGAATTATCATTCAAGAAGATGGAGATAGAGCTTTAAGAAGGCACACCAAAGCTGATTATGATGCTTAGTGTGGAAGCTAAAGGCTAGCTAAAGAAAGGTCCATGGGGGTTCATATAAAGCCTTGGGAAGTAATTTAAGGACCATGGAAAGCCCAAATAGTGTGAGGCGTTTCTTATGTTGAAGGGATTAGTTTGGTTGTTTCCATACTTTATATTTTCCTTATTGGATTAGGATTTTGTTTCCATACTTTATATTTTCCTTAGTGGATTAGGATTTTGTTTCCATACTTTATGTTTTCCTTATGCAATTAGGAATGTTTTCCTTATGAAATTAGGAATGTTTTCCTTATGCAATTAGGAATGTTTTAGTTTTCCATATGCAATTAGGAATTTTGTAACCCTTATTTAAGGGCACTATTAGGCCGAATTTCAGACTACAACAATTAATAAAAAATTTTGAATTCTTCTACAAGTTCTTCTTGTGAATTTTCGTATGAGAGATATTAGAGTGGATTCTTTAATTCTTTCTTTGCATCAAGAATTAGGTTTACTTATCAATAAGAGTTGTGGCATGTTCCTTCTTCTTACCATCTAAATCCTTCAATCATAGTGAGTTCGCATCTCTTTATAGGTGTTGGGTTACTTAGGAGGTGATTATCAAGTTTCAAGGAGTTCTCTACCATTGTTATACGTTGGGTTTGCTGCCATCGTTGCTAAGGGTCCACGTCACTCATAGAATAGGGATTGGTCCCTCATTTTTCATTCGATCTCTATTAGTGGACATGTTCTCCATGGATGCTACCTTAGCATAGTCAATGAGCTTCAGAATTTCAATTAACTGGATCTTCATAATTTCAACCAATTGATTTTGTAGCTCGGCAATCCTAGCTTTGACAACTTCATCAATTATATTCCTTAGATGGTTTGCATCCATCCTTCCAATGAAGCACTTGAATAAAAAATCAATGCTGTAGGTGATATCGTTGTATGCTCTTAAATTGTCATACTTCAGGTCTATGAGCCAGAAAGGATCAATTATATAAGATGCGAATGTATGTATGCATGTATGCACAAACAATAAACAAACAAGGACAAATAAGACGTTCCTTCTAACCTTATAGTTTCCAAACACGAATGGCGAGTCTCTTTTCCTAGGTATATGGTTAACAAAGTACCAACATGGGGTATCTTATTTTTGGATATTTCCCTAGAATGTTTCAACCAATAGTTATATTTTCAAAAATAGAAATCAGTTCATGATAATTCCCATTAATTAGGTTTTAATCTATTCAACCAACTAAAGCAGCTTATATGTTATATTGGATTAAAACTAAATTTAGAGGTTTATTATAAATAGATTTCTCACTTGAAAAAGTAACTAATGATTCATGCCAAAAGCAAGCTCATGATTAATTATTCTTAGTATAAACTAGGCTCACAATTGATTTTTGATATTTCGTAATTGTTTTAAATAATTTGCAAGCTCTTTACAAAAAAGATTGGATGAAAATAATTTTGTTTCTAAGCCCATTGTAAAAAGATTTTAGAAAAAATGGATTTTGGGCTTAGTATTTGGATCATGAGAAAAGGGTTTTTGATTTTTTTATGGAAAAGTTTTATATCCAAAGACCATTTTGAAAAGTTTTGAAAATAGCTTTGGTCTTTTGGATTCTAAAGAAAAATTTATTTTGAGCTTACAATATACTTAGGTCATATTAGAAAAAAGAACAAACCAAATAAGCCATGATTTAAGCCAAGATAAATTAACCATAGTCAAACAACAAGCATCTGAGGTAAAAACCTAAGGAAAGTAACTAGGCTAATTATATGAGCTTTAGTTTTTGGGTTAAAAGGCTTAGGTTCTCATAGCAAGTATATACCAAAAGGTACAAGGCTATGAGTGGTTATGCCATGCTCTCCATACCTTGAGTGAAAGTATGGTATCCCTTACATATCACAACACGGGTAACACGGCCTCCTTTGCAGGTCTTAATATTATAAAATTCTTAAATATAACAATATTATCCATATTACATGCAACAAGTAAAATAAAACATGATTATATTAAAATGAAAGCAATGTTCAAATAAAGCAAATAAATGGACACCCGTTCGAGGATGGAAACATGTCCTTACATCGTTCATGTCCAAACTAAATAGGACACCCACCAAAAGGTGGAAACATGTCCTTTACTTCAGTCCTAAAATATAAAAGCAATTTAAATTACATAATACTTAACTAATGAGGTACCCACAAGGTGGAAACATACCTCTTACAATTTTAATACTAAAACAAACAAATAATAATCATAACAATAAAGAAAATAATCATCCATGGTAAATTAAATAAATCAAGCATTAAAAAATAAATCAACCATCAAAACATATAATAAACTACATAATCAAATCTAAAATTAAATAAAGTAATAAATATATAAATTTAGGATTTGCATCTTATAATAGGGTTTTTGGAATTAGGGTTTTTGAAATTAGGATATAAATTGAGGTTTCATCATTTAGGGTTTAGGGTTTTTTTTGAGGTTGCTGGGATTATGAAATTTAGGGTTTAAGAAATTTTAAGGTTTCTATGAAACTAGGGTTTAGGAATCAAGGAACTGGAGTTAGGGTTTTAGGTTTTTCGAAATTAAAGGATTCTGACATTTTAGAATTTGATAAGGGCTTTGGTGTTTTGAATTTGGAAAATAGATTTTATAAATTTAGGTTTGGAATTTAGAAAAAAATTTAGGGTTTTGGAAAATTAAGAAAACAATTAGGGTTTTGGGAATTAATAAAATGATTTAAGGTTTTGGAAAATTATGAAAACAATTAAGGTTTTGGGAAATTAATAAAATAATATAGGTTTTGAAAAATTAAGAAAACAATTAGGGTTTTATGAATTAATAAAATAATATAGGATTTGAAAAATTAAGAAAACAGTTAGGGTTTTAGGAATTAATAAAAACAATTTAGAGTTTTTGAAATTGGAAAGCAGATTAGGGATTTTAGCAGCTGGGCAATTAGATTAGGATTTTGATAATGTTTTGTAATTATATGAACATTGAACTTAAATCATGTTGTTTAAATCAAGTAATTAAGACTACGAGATTTAAGGTAACTATTGGACCTAAACAACTTCTTAATCTTCAAACTTCTAATGATATTTATAGAAGGGACTGTATATACTGGACAGTCAAATAAGTTGTAACTCAAGGATGAAGCTACTATGAATTCAAATAAATTAAAGAATTAAATCAAACCTCCGCTTGTCGGTTCCTCCACAATTGACTTCTGGATGAACAATGAACAAAGACAACGTTGTTGTCTTTGATGGATTGATGACTGATGAATGTCTTCTGCTAATCTTCTCTGTTTGCTGTCATCTCTTTTCTTTAATGTTTATTGCTACCCTTGTTAATCTTCCTCCCCCCTTTTCTGAATTCTAAAACGTTAGTATTTATAGGAAAACCTCACTCAGAATCCTTAACCCTAATGTTAATCCGTCCTTAAAATAAATTTTAGTTCAATTAGGAAACTTATTGAACCCATGTTGACCTAGTTGCCCTAGGTCGACATGAGTCCAACCTCGTGTCGACCTTAGACTGCCAGATCAACATGCGGCATGCTCATGTCGACCTGGTCCCTCCAGGTCGACATGAGAAATTGCTCATGTCTTCCCTGGCCACCTGACTCGAATTATTCTTGCCCCTTTTTTAACTTATGGACCGAAAAGTTTAATTTGGGCCGATTCAAATTAATTTTAGAGTTTTGTAATTGAATTTATGCCTCTTTAATCCGAACCGACTTCTTTAAAAGTTATAAACTAGTTTTAAATGTTTTAAAGTCGAATCAAATTTATTTTGGCATCCTTTAATTAGGACCATATCAAATATGGGTCAAAATTAAGGGTCTACAGTCATATAATGAAACAAGGTGGTGCCCATTCTTTGGTAGGTTACTCTAGCATTCTTTAACGTAACCGGCATCACCCTATAACAAAATATACCCCACGTAGTAATGAAGGTAGTTTTAGCTTTATCGTCATGGGCCATTAACACTTGGTTATATCTGAAAAATCCATCTACAAATGAGTGTAGCACTCTAGAAGCTGCACTATCAATGAGGACATATATGAGGTAAAGGAAAATCATCTTTAGGGAAAGATTTGGTCAAGTCTCTATAGTCTACACATACCCTAATTCTTCCATCTGTCTTTGGTATAGGTACTATGTTGGCTAGCCAATCTGGATAATCTATCACTTCAAGGAACTTTACTTGTATTTGTTTAGTGACCTCTTCTTTAACCAATTCAGCCCACTCCAGTCTTAACTGCCTAAGCTTTTGTTTGACAGATTTCTTGTGAGTGTAAGTAGTAATCAAATGTTCGGCTATGTCTTGATCTATTCTAGGCATATCCTAATAAGTCCAAGAAAAAACTTCTTCATATTTTTAAAATATTTTTTCAAATCTCTCTCTCTCATAAGGAGTAAGGTCGGATGCTATGCTAAAGTTTTTAGGATTTTCAGTTGTTCCCAAATTTAATGATTGTGTACCGACAGAGTTAATATTAAAGATGCTCATGTAACCACTATTTGAATGTATGCAACCATCAAGAGAAACATCAAACAAGTAAGCAAAATTAGACTTCATTGAATTCATTTTGGAAAAGAAAACATCATCATCCTCATACAAAGCAGACAAATTAAAATCAAAGTCAAAATCATTGTTCTAAAAATCATAAAGCAGAACATCTTCAAACTTCTCTTCAACCAGGGCAACAATCTCCTCTAAAGTCTTCTCGGCTTTCAGGACAGCTTCCTTCTCCCCTTATGGATTGGGCTCCTTGTCGGCTGGCATGGTGAGCTCTTTCTTCACTTGTTCCACTAACTCGGCAACATCAGCAAAAATCTCAAAGCCCGGGATCAACTTTGCCATGAACATGATTGGCTCGGGCTTTCCTTGGAGTGGTCCCATGTTTGGAGCTTTGATAAAGATCTCTTCAAGTGGTGGGAAGCTCATCTTCTCATTCTTCTTAGGCTGGACATCTTTGTTGGCTTCTTCATACCCTAACCCTTTCTTGGAAGTTTGAGTCTTGAAATCTAGAAGCTGTGTCACACTGGCCTTACCCTTTCCAAGACCAGCACCAGGAAGGTAGCTCATATTCTTCATCATATTTAAGACCTTGGAGTCCACTACTTCATCATCAAAAATTGTAGCTACTTGAAAACCATTGAGAGGCCTCTTAATCATTAGAGCATTGACCACCTTATTATCTTCGCCCTCGATGACCACCGTCTCATCTCCGTTAGGGAACTTGATTTTTTGATGAAGGGTGGAAGGAACTCCACCAAGAGAATGAAACCATGGTCATCCCAAAAGTAGAGCAAAAGTAACATGTATGTCCAAAACCATAAATTCAACCATGGATTCAATTGGACCAACCTTCACAATAGTTTTGAATGTCCCTTCAGAGTGCCTCTTGGTATTGTCATAAGCCCTAATGGTTACCTCGGTTGGGCTTAGATCCCTTGTTGACATATCTAGCTCTGGCAAAATTTTAAGTGAGCAAACATTTATGGTGGACCCATCGTCAACCATTACACATGGAGTCCTTTTTTCTTTGACTTCTACTTTGATAAAGAGAGGGCGGATGTGATCTCTCCCCTCTTCTGGTAAATTCACATATGAGAAAGATACCATTCCCATGTCAACTTTGCACTTCTTTTGAACCTCTTTGCACTTTATTACTCCTTCAACTTTCACGAAGTTAACCAACTCCTCCGGTGTTATAGAGGTAAAAATTGGCATGCTAGCCAAGGCCTTGGCCATAGTTTCATGGTGCTTCTTAGAAGTGGCTAATAGGTCCCAAATGCTAACACTTGCTTAGGTTCTTTTCAACTGCTTAAGAAACTTCCTTTCCTTTATTAGCTTCTATTTGCTTGGGTGGTGGCCTTGCATAAGATTTACTGGACCTAGTGTTTATCACTTCATATTCTTCAAGTTCGGACCAGGTGCATTCTTCCTTCTTGGGTTCAAGATCATCATCGTTATCGCTTGAATCCCAAATTTTGCTCGCAACACAGATTGCCACTTCTTTTCCAATCATAGCTTGTTCAATTTTGCTAAACACCACTTCTTCTTTGGTTGCTTCTCCATCCACATTTAAAAAAAAAAAGACATGACAAAACTTTCATGCAAACCTCCTCCAATCATGAAGGTCGTCGGTGGTGATACCCTATTGAACCTTGCAATGGATTGTCTTTAGTATTTGGCCTATTGGGCTCGGGCAATTTCCCACTATCAATAAAATTTTGGATCTCATGCCTCAACCTCACACATTTATCCGTGTCGTGCCCTTGCATTTGATGAAATTGACAAAATGCCTTAGTATCAAAATTAGGTGGGAGATGGTTAGGCAAAGGACTAGGATTTAAGGGTTGTAACAATCTCTTCTTTTTAACTTATTGAGGACCCAAGACAATGGCTTACTTAATTCTAAAAAACTACTTTCTTCCTCCTTAGCTAGTAGCATTAACATCAACCAATTTTTGTGTGCCTTGGTTACCAGACTGGTAGTTTCCCTTCTCGTTTCTTCTTTTTAAAAAGTGGTTCTTCCCTTTTTTCCACTCATCAATTTGTAGACTAGCATGCAAAAGGTCCTTGAAATCCCGAATAAGTGTATGAGATATCCTTTCATGAAGGCTAGGTAACACCCCTCTCACAATCATTCCAATTTGATCAGATTCATCAGGCCTTCTCTTGAGCAATGCAGCCTTATTCCTTCACCTCTTCACATAATCCATGAAATTCTCATTTGGCTTTTGTCTAATGGACTCCACCTCCATTAGAGTAACTTCCAATTTATCATTATTGGATGAAGGCCTTGTATAGTATACCCCAACTTTTTTGAGTGCCATCATCTAAGGTATTGAACCAATTTTGTATAATAGGATCTAATGAGAGCATGAAGTACCTTAGAGTTTGAACCTTAGTAGCTCAGGCAGACTGCATAACTGTGATATACTGCTTCACATGGAGGTGAGGATTTTCAATTCCATCAAACTTTGCAAAGGATGGCATCTTGAACTTGTATGGAACTTCTTCTTCTAGCTCAAACAATTTGTCAACCTCAGACATTTCTTCGGTTTTCAGCTTCTTTTCAAACTTCTTTTCCAGGTCAGCAATCATCTTCTCAACATCTGAAGTTTTAGTTTTCTCCACAGCTAATTTTTCAACATCCTTCAGCTCCTTCTTCTTGTCTTGAGGATCTTGAAAGTATTGAGCCTAGTCGTCGTCATCATCAACGACTACCTTGTCATCATCAAAAGCCACTTCACCAACCTTAGCCTTTCCTTTGTCCTTTGGCTTCTATTTACTAGCAGATGCTTTGGCATTATTCCATAAAATTGTAGCCAATTGGTTCTTCATGGTCTCAGCTATGGTCTCCTTTAGTTCTTCCATTTTAGCATTGAGGGCGTCGTCCATCATTTTTTGAATTTTTTCGGGCTCCATTGCTTTTGGTGAGAAAATAATTGAGTTGTTGCTAGACTCTTCATCTCTAGCATAAGTCGGATTGTCGTAGGCTTTTAAACTATTATGATCTAGGGCTGTGAGCCAGAGAGGATTAATGATATGAGATGCAAATGTATTTATGCATGTATACACAAATAACAAATAGATAAAGATAATTAGGACATTCCTTCCAACCTTATAACTTCCACACATGGATGACAAGTCTCTTTTTCTAGGTATATGGTCAATCAAAATACCAACATGGGATATTTTATTTTTGAAAAGTTCCCTCGAATGGTTTAACCAATAGTTACAGTTTCTAACATGGAAGTCGGTCCATGATAATTCCCATAAATTAAGCTTTAATCCATTGAATCTCAACTAAAATAGCTTTTATGCTCTATTGAATTAAAGCATAATTAATAGGTTTATCATAAATAGATTTCTCATTTAGAAAAAGTAACTAATGATTCATGCCAAAAACAAGCCCATGATTAACAATTCAGAATATAAACTAGGCTCACAATTGATTTTTGCTATTTCGTAATTGACCTAAATATTTATAAGCTCATTTAAGAAAAGGTTGTATTTTTGGATGAAGTGAAAGATAATTTTGTTTGTTTGGGCCATAAGGTGTAAAAAGATTTTTGACCCATTTAAAAGTTTTTCATGTCCAAAAACCTTCTTAAAAATTTTGAAAATAGTTTTGGTCTTTTGGATCATAAAGGAAAAGGATCATTTTTGAGCTTACAATATAGGTAGGTCATACTAGAAGAAGAATAAACCAAATAAACCTTGGTTTAAACCAAGATATATCAATCATAGTCAAACAACAAGCATTTGGGGTAAAACCTAAGGAAAATAACTAGGTCAATTACATAAGCTTTAGTCTTTGGGTTGAAAGGCTTAGGTTCCCATAGCAAGTATATACCAAATGATACAAGGATATGAGTGGTTATGCCATGATTGATCTCCATATCTTAAGTGAAAGTATGGTATCCCTTACATGCCACAACACGGGTAACACGGGCATCCTAACTCACACACACAATGCAAACTAAATGATGCAATGGATAATATCATAACAAGAAAGAATAAAATAATAAAAAAGACCAATGGAATCAACTTCTCTTATCCCTAGTGGAGTCGCCACTGTGAGCGGGGATTTTTGCTCCCACTCCTGGTGGAATGATTCTTGCGACTTTGGCACTGTTTAGGCTCAGGGGCTTAGAGAACACGAGCCTAAGCCCGAAGAAAATGTAGTCACCACCCGAACGGGCCGGGAAAATAGAAAGGGGTGGATGACTTGATTCCTAAGGAATCCCCAACCCCCTAATGGGTTCGAAAAATTGGGCATGTATGGGGAAGGTGAGAAATGGCCCAACACCCCTACAATGCCCGGTTCATTGGAACCGGCCTCCTTTTCAAGTCTCAATATTATAAAATTCTTAATTGATACAATATTATCCATACTACATGCGATTAATAGAATAAATAAATATTTTATTAAAAATCATGGCAAGGTCCAAACAAAACAAACAAATGGACACTCATCCAAGGATGGAAACAAGTCCTTACATCGTCCAATGTCTAAATAGGACACCCACCAAAAGGTAAAAATATGTCCTTTACATTAATCTCAAAACTAGAACATAAATTAAATTACATGAGGTATCCAAAATATGGAAACATACCTCTTAAAATGTTTTGAAACCAAAGCAAATTAATAAAAATAACCAACCAACCAACCATTCATCATAAATAAATCATTCATTGAAAACATAAATCGAAGATATAAATAAATCATTAATCAAACTATATAATAAATACTGACTTAATAATGAAACAAATAAAGATGCAAATTTAGGTTTATGTATCAACTTAGGGTTTCTTAAATAATATTTAGGGTTTTGAAATTTATAACTAAAAGATAGGGTTTTGGAATCTTAAAGAACTAATATTATTGTTAGGTTTATTTTTTTAGAAGAGTTATGATACTTTGTGATTAAAATTAGACTTTAAGAGTTAAGTAAATAAGGTAAAAACCTATGAAAATAAGATTAAAACTTAAATATTTAAAAAAGAAATAGCTACCGTGATGATTAAATAAAAAACTGAATTGATTAGAGTTTTAACAAAATAGATTAGGGTTTAAATTATATTGGGCTTTGGATTTCTGAAAAAACTAACACTATCATATTTATTTTAAAAAAGAGAAGCTACTGTGAAAGTTTTAGAAAATTGATTTAATTAGGGTTTTACAATTTTAAATGGTTTATAGTTTTGTTTAGCAAAAAACTAAGCTACTATAATAATTAAAATAACAAAATAGCTACTGTATAAAATTTTCTTTTTAATAAAAACCAATTGATGGCTACTGTATTCTTTAAAAGAAATAAACAACTTTGTCCGTTGATGTTCATAATTATAGGATTGTTACATGAGTTTTGAGAGTTATAATTCATTAATTTTAATTGATTAATGATTAATGGATGAAGATAATTTTTAATAAATAAAATTAGATATAAATACCTATGTTTGAAGCCTCCATAAAAATTATTGGATAAAAATTTGGGATGAGTTAACATCAAGACAATTACTGCTTTCTTGCTTGCTGCCTTAATCTTCTTGCTAAAAATTGATATGGTTTTTAGAGTTCTTTTGCTTCTGCTGAAAAATAACTTTAAAAAGCTCCAAAAGTCCCTTCTTTATTTTTTTAAACTGTTATTTATAGCAAAAACCTAATGATAATTCTATTTGATTAAGGAAATATAGGTTATTTGGGAAAAAAATTACAAAACCGAGCAAAAGAAGGTTTTGGCAAAATCGGCAGCGTGCACGGATGGGCCTGCGGGCTGTGAGGGATTGCTGCGTGATGCGCTTGGGCTAGCCCCAATTTGCCGCAGGCGTTGCCTATGGCGAATTGGCTTGTGGCAGGTCAATTGGCTGCCACCGCATGGCACACACCGATTCGACCATCCAATTTTTTATTTTCTATTCTTTATCATTTTTATATGTATATATTTTTATTTTTTATTTTTACTAATAAAACATTATATTTAAAATATTTATAATTAATTACATTATTATTAAAATAATAAAATAAATAATAAATAATAAATGTTATTTTGATTATAATAAATAATATATTTAAAAAACAAATAATAAATATTATAAAATAAATAATAAACTTTAAAATACTATAAAAATTATTTGGGAGTGTTTTAAAATATTTGGACTGGACTTGGTAAAAAATTAAGGGTCTACAAGACCCCTTTCCTCTAGTATCCACTACATGTGCTAAGTAAGCTTCACATCCCTTCTAGATCATTCTCCTAGCTAAAATATGTGAAATAAACAAGGATGAGTGGTGTCTCTGCTCACTTGATACCACCACAATCTTCCCATCACGTGTTTTTAGAGTAACACACTTTTGCTGATAATCTACCACTGGCCGATATTTGGATAGTCAATCCATACCCAGAATGAGATCATAATCCCTAAAGGGACTCTCAATCAAATCACTAACAAACTTCTCATCATGACCAACTATTGGACTATCTTGGTATATTATGCTAACTATCACACTATGCCTCAAAGGTTTAGTAACCAACACATCAAACCCAAAAGACTCTGAATGTATATCACTCACAGGTGAGATGGATGCACTGATATAAGAATGTGTCAACCTAGGGCCTATTAATGCATGAACATATATGTCAAATAAAGAAAATATACCAGCTATCACATCTAAAGCACTCAGCTATCGCTGCATCATATACACCCTCTGTGATGACTTAGCCTCCTCTGGCCTACTCCCAGACGTGGATCGCTCTTATGACTAGACCCTGCTCTACCACCTCTGCCACCACCTCTTTCACCTTAACCCCTTCTAACACTAGGTCAAGACACAATAGTCCTTGCCTAATCGACCTCTAGCGGCTATGGGCAATCATGAAAAAATGGTCTTTGGACCTGCATCTGAAACAAGCTAGTGAATTGGTCCTCCAGCAAATACCTCTATGCATCTATCCACACTGGACACAAATGGGTGAAGGATATCTATGAGAAACTAGGGTCGGGGCACTCACTATTGAGGCTGCAGGCCCTTACCTCTGTCTTTGCTATTGTGATGACCTGCTATGCTACCCCTTCCCTCTACCAAACCTCTGAGGAAAAGTCCCTCTACCTCTCTTCAAAGATGAAGACCATGACTTAGTATGAGGTCTCCTATACTCTCTTCTGCTCTAGCAGTAACTGCAAGCCCCTGAGCTTCTCCACACTCCTAATAGTAGATACTAGTTTGGAGGAATTCTCATACTGTACTACCACCACTTGACAAATAATGATTGGCCTTAACCCCTCCTCAAACCCTCGACATCGGTCTATCACATCTGTCATAATATCTCTTGCATACTTGCTCAGCCGAAGAAACTCCTTCTCATATTTTGTGACCATCTTCGTACCTTACTTCAAATTTAGGAATTCCTTCTTCTTTGCATCTCTATATTTTCTAGATGTATACTTCTTCCCAAACTCTCTTAAAAAGTCATCATATGATAGCACTGGAGATCTATCTAGTCCATGTGTAATGGTCTTCCATCAATCATATGTATCTCCCTATTGAAGAGAAATAACATAATCAAATTCCTCCAATATTGTACCCTCCAGTAGAATAAACACCCACTCCACTCTATCCAGCCACTGCTCTACTTCGATTAGATCTGTTAGTCAAATTTTAGTTCTGATTTTACAGAAATTTTGCTAGAGTTTCGTACAGAAATTTGGGTCCCAAGTGTCGACAAAACTGGTTTTTCTGATTTTTGAAAACATTTTTTTTTACACAAACCAATGCGAATACAAAAAAATTCAATACACTCCCAATGATTCCACCTTATACCCTCAACTACATCCTGCAAGAAAAATTCACACTTCTAATCCAAAATAAAGTAGAGATTTATTATTATTACATACCAATAACATACAGTATCATATACTGATTCTCAATCTTATATATACATATACATGCCACAACTAGCTTACTCATAATGGAATCTAAAAGATCTACTCTGAGATATACTGTGGGTCTGGTCGTCCCTTTTCAAGACTTTGCTATTGCTCCAAACCTACGAGTCAAGGAAAACTTAACTCGCTGAGTGTTGTCGCTCAGTGGGTACTTTACCAATAAAAATAAAAGTAGCATATGAAAGTATTTGAAATAAAAGGAAATAATTAAATCATAATTTAACCAACCTTAAACCAATAGAAATTATTGTACATTCAGTGTGATATGCTTCCAATAATGTAAAACCATAATTCAAACTTATTTTGCATTACATAGTTTAACGAAAAATATGACTTTGGCTGAGGCTCTACTGGTATATAGGGAACCATAGCGATAAGGCAGTGGCCCTCACCACTGTAACATAGGTGGCCCTCACCATCGATATCAGATCACAGGAATGGCCCTCACCATCCTGGTTATAACCAATGGGCCTCCCCATTGGCTTCAGTGGCCTCACCACTGAATAAAATATCATATCACAATAATGAGAAGTACTGCATGCGTTACTATAGTGCACCATACCCTTATCTACCACTCCCACTATCCACTGGAGCATAAAGATTATAATGATTCACTTTAAGTCTCAAATTTCATTTTAGAATGATTCGAGAAATCATTTTAATTTCAATCGCAGTTTGCCATTTATGCCGCGCACCACATTCTTTAGTCAAACCATTACCCTTTTTCACATATTTAATATCCACAATAAACATATAAAACATTTCAAAGCCTTCCTCAAAAGATCACAAATTGACCAAATGAATAGCGTCGCGGCACGAAAAATCGGCAACGCAAAATGGCATGACCAAATGAATAGTAAAATCTGGATTTTCGTCAAAATTTCAGTCCACTTCAGTCATGCATTTGACCAAGTAAATGATCTTATTTTTGGCTGAAATTTTACAGAAAACTTAGTTCATATGTTGAATAATTTCATGTAAAATTTTGTTGAAAACTTCATTCGTTTGCTGCCTCAAACAATTGCCACAAAAAGATCCAGAAAGCTGTCATTTTGGGACCATTTCGGCCCAAACATATGAAATACATAGGATAGTTTATTTTTCTTTTGCAAATCAATATGAAGGCTTCTTTAATGGTAAAGTGAAGATTCAAACACTTGCCTTTGATAACTTTTTCATGTTTAACTCAAATCAAACTAATTAAAGTTCATCAACATCAAAAATTCCATAAACCAAAGTTTGTAAGAAAAATAAAATTTCTTTTATGCTAAAGCACCAAACCTTATTCTTTTACTTCCTCTTTTGCTTTTCCTCCTTCTCCTTCCTTAATCTTTGTTTTTCCTTCAAGAAATTCAAGAACACACCCTTAAACATAAACCTTAACAATTTAGAATAATAAGCTATCCTCCATTTCTTTTCAAACTAAACCCTAATCTAACCTTATTAAACCTTAGAAACCTTGATTATTTCATTTAATTGATTAATATCATAACTACTTAAAATTTTCCCAAATCCACCCTAAGAACCCTAATCTCCAATCTCCCAATAGATATATAAATTCCTAAAATTGATACTAGAATTGAATTCTACATACTTGAAAACCTTAAAACTTACCTTGAAAATTAAACTTGACAAAACTTGAAAATCTTTTGATATTTTCCTATGGTGGCCGAATTTGGAAGTGGGAGAGAGAGAGAGAGTTTGTTCTTCATCTCATTATATATATATAAAGAAAATGATGATCACTTTTGAATGAATGAGTGTTTTCAAACCAAATGTCCACACTTTTCTCTTTCTTCTTTATTATAGCTTTTAAATGTCCACTTTTCATTAGCCCAAATGTCTCCTCCTTTTATTTATTTAAAAACCCAAGTCCTTAAACTTTCTTTTAATTATATTTTGGCCCTCCACCATCTTGTGCTGAAATATCTATGGTCTAAGGTATGAAAAGACCAAAATACCCTCTGGCGATTATTTGTTCGTAACTTTTAACCCATACAATTCCACGAGGCAAACTATGTATAGTTTTGATCCTCTTGACCTCTACTTTCTATTTTTAAAGTCTATTTTAAGTTTCTAAGTCTTTTTGAAAAATTACCAATAAGCCCTTGACTTTTTACAAAATTCCCTTTAGGTCCTTTCTTTGCTCGGGTGTTACCCGGGCCCCGTTTCTACTGACGATCATTTCATATTTACCCTCTCGACGTCCTCTACTCACTCTTGTGTTTATTTCCTACTTCGGATTCATGTATAATGACCAAAATGTCCCTAGTCAAAATCCCCTATATCTTCCAAACCGTGCATTTTCTGGAAAAACCGTTACGCGTCGTTGTGACCCAATTTTTCTCTATTTTCCATTTTTGGAATCTGTTATGTGAACTATTAAGAACATCCAGTAAGACTTTTGGAAATTATATTTACCTCCCCAAAACTTTTGAAAATTACAGTCACCTCCCTAACACTTTGCATTTTTCTTCAATTAGGTCCCAGTGGTCCTAAAAGCTTATCTGGGGCCGTTGTCAGGAATTATCTTCTCCTTTCCCCTTCTCTCACTGTGCACGTGACTACTATGCATAAATGAGGCAGGCGGATGTGACATACACTCATATATGTAATATACATATAAACGATACAAGAATGTCACAACCATTTTAAACAATCAAATCATCATTTATAAAATCTGTATAAACTAAAAACATTTAACTTAAATTATATAAGTAATAGAGGAAACATTTCATGTTTAAACATATATGTATCTTCATTACCCAAAATTTATCCAAAAAATTTTTAATAAGTAGCGGAATACACATATATACATCAAAATCAATATGTACAAAATATAAGATTTATACATGCTGGCAGTTTGTCTCTAATCTTGATGTTCCACTAACAACTCTAATCTCAAAGTCTCAAGCCTAGACTTGACTCGGTCTAGCTAAACTCTCCGGGTCAACCGGATCTACCCTGTCACCTATGCGATAAACCACAATCATACTAAGCCAAAGCTTAGCGGTACAAACTTTGATAACAATGTAATTCAACGCAATGCCAATGCACCATACATAAGAATATCACATCTCACAACATTATATCATCATACCTTGATAAATTACTCAATTTTTTCACAACTCATAATTCACATATAAGCAAAGACAAGCATGGGCCCAAAAAGGATCTAATATGCTATTCAAATTTCAGAGTTACTTCTTTGGTCCATCATGACACCTAGTGTCTAGCCCCGTAGGCAATATATCCATGGATAATCCAACTAGATCTGAGCTTACGACCTAGTCTTTTCTCTTAGTCTAGCTTCAAGGATTTGTTTTTGAGGCTTACGACCCAGTCTTTTCACACCAAAAACATCAGATTTATCAACTGGGCCTAGCTTACGACTCGGTCTTTTCACCAGCCCAGCGTTTAGCCCGTAGGCAATTCATAGGCATGCCACCAAACCCAGAACTCTGAAAATTGAATAACATACTAGGCACACAATATATTTATACTTCTCATTATCAATTTCTTTCATGATTCCATTATTAATTCTTTTCTCATTTTCTCATGATTAAACTTGGCACATTGCCTTTTATATCATCTTTTTCTCACTTTTCTCATTTATATCCTTATAGCCAGTACCAAGGCTTTACATACCATCTTTAATGTACACATCTCAATTTGCATTATCCATATGTTTGAATCATTAACATATACTGCACATAGCTAACATTATCCATAATACATTTGTAACATCATACAAATCATATTATATTATTTATGCACCACTATGCAATAACTTAACACATTTCTAGCCAAATGTGTTAAGTCCCAATGTCATGTAAATATATAGTCAAATATTCAAAGTTTGTACTTACCTCTAAAGAAACAAATATCACTCTCAATCTCCTTTTCCAAGATATCCCTTTACACTTGATTAGGTAACTCAATTCTCTTCAAAACCTATTCCAAAGGTGATTATAAATACTTACTTAGTGATACACATAAGAAAATAAGGAAGAGAACTATCTAGGGCAAACTCTACACATGACACTCTCAACAACACTGACGTGTCCATGTCCGTGCCCTAAACTCACAACACAGAAACTTTGACATACTTAGTGACATGGGCGTGTCACTTCACGTATCAATCCCCCAACAACACATAAGCTATGACATGCTCAGTGACATGGGCATGTCACTGGTCGCGTCAATTCTACAACATCACAATAGCTATGACACACTCAGTGACATGGGCGTGTCACTGATTGTGTCAATACTACAACAACACAGAAGGTGTGGCACGCTCAATTACATGGGTGTGTCACTGATCGTGCCACCAACACTGAAAAACAGAACCATCGACATGCCTAAAGGCATGGCCGTGTTGCCGGGCGTGTCAGTCCAAAAATCTAATATCGGCATAAAAATGCCATATCCAACTATTATCCTTCATTACCCTTTTCAACTCCATACAACTCAACCAAAATCCATCATTTTACCACATAATACTTGTATAAACATCAACACAACTCAATTAAACATAAAAATGCACAATCACAACCATACTTCACAACTCAACAATTACACAATCCATAACTCTTATTCTTTTCACCAAACTTAACTCTTTTTCTTCAATCCAACCCCAAATTTCATAGAAAACTAGTAAAAAGAACTTCAAACAAACCCAAGATCAACCATAGACACAAACCACATCAAACATCCAATTAACTCATACAACTTCCAAAAGAAATCAAAGAAACAAGTTGGAGACTTACCAAATATGGAGAAAATCCTTAAAATTCCAACTTGATCACTTGAAATCCTTCAATTTCTTGAGTTAGGAAGAAACAAAATCTCTTTCCTCTTGATGAAGATGGTGGTGGCCGGACCAAAGAAGAAAGAAGAAGATGAAGGTGATAGTCAACAACAACTCAAACCAAACACTTCTCTTTTAACCAAACACAATTCCTTAATTCACTCTCCACCAAGCATTTATAATATTATATTATAATATCATCTTCCACTATCATAACATATTAATATCTTAATAGTTTAAAATATCATTTGACCAACTAAACATGTTGACTTGTATATAATGTATATATCTTCATATATACAATATATGCACACTTCCCTTTTTCCTTTCTTTTCACTTAATTAAATATATACACTTTTAAATCATTTAATTAATTTTCAACAATTAATATTTATTTCAACATTTTGGGATATTACAAGATCTACAGTGCCCATAAAGTCTATAGCCCCATATTTTCTCAACTAGTCATAATTTCTAGTCTGCTGCTGATGCCACTGCATTGGGGCCTAATGAAGCAACTCTACCATCTGCTGCATCTAGACTGGCAGAACACTGATGCCTCTCCATCAACCTCTGCACTAGCTCTAGCTCTACCCTCTCCTGGAGCAAAACTCTCTGCACTACCTTCTTTAGACTTATGCATCCTGGATACCATCACCATTTATATATGTTACAAAAACATATATTGCCATATCAAAGACTAGTTAAAAATGTCAATTCATATGCATGTACCGCACTTTAAATTCACATTTAAAATCCCATTTCGCTCTCTAAAAAACCCACCTAGGTCGAGAACCTCAAGCCTAACTCTAATACCAAAATAAATATAACACCCTTATATCGTATATACATACAGTACACACACCCTGAGTATGTAAATAAATATATAGAATAATAAAAATGTCATAATATATCTCATCTAAAAAATATTTCCTTAATTTTATTAAGGAGTTTACCCTTTAAAATATAATTTAGTAAATAAAATAATAAAATTATAATAATAATTAAGTGTTAAAAAAACAAATTTAAAAGATAATCTCTAGAAAACAAATTCACAAGAGTTTATTTGTAAATTGGACGTTTCCCAAAATGTCAAAGACACAACCTGCATAAAATTTCATACTCCTAATATATATATTTACATTTCAACTCAAAAATCTCCAATATTTTCCTCCAAGTACATTTAATATTTCATATCCATAATATATTGAATAACAATGCTTAATATTTATTTTACATAACCCAAATATTATTTCATTACATTATTGCATTAAAGTATAATGTACATATTAATAAAACGTTTAGCAAAAGAAATATTTACATAATATGTCAATGGCATTGTTCTAGTGGTAAAAGTTAAACTTCATGAACCAACCCACTGATCTAGACCTGGCCTGGTCTAGTAGGGCTCTCAACCTCTACCCTATCACCTGCGTGATAGAATTCAATCATGCTAAGCTACGAGCTTAGTGGTACATACTTTAATAATAAATAATGACAATATGAATAAAACTCCTAAAAATGTATCATGCCTTAATGTCATGCATAATGCATATAATTCATCAATTTATTCATATAATTCATCAATATATGCATATAATTACCAACACACATTGGGCTAAAAAATCATCATATAATAATCTAGTTCCAATAATACCGTTTTTGCCTATCTCAACAATGATGACTCCAGCGTATCTCTCCCGAAGGCGTAATCAATATTGTGATGCCATCGTGTCTCGCCAGTGGCATAATCATAAATGTGACACCAGTATGTCTTGCCTTAATGATGTATGGCGTGCCGAACAATGCCAAACACAATTTTCTGGGACTAGACATTATATAAGGCAACATGCAATACATATTCATTATATTATACTTTTTCCAAGATTTTCCACATTTCACATTCATTTTCATCATTTCATCATAATCAATCACATTTCAATCACAATTCACATAATCTTACAATGTGACTAATCTACCACATCACTTATGCATTTTTCACACTTTTCACAAAATGGTAAATAACCAAGTTATTAGCCATTCTATAATGGCTTAACATTTTATAGTTTATGCATTTCACACATTATCACTCAAAATAATGTGTAGATCCATAATTTTTGCCGTAAACATGTTCAGTCCTAATTAAAATAGGCCAAACCTAATCCAATCCAATTTTAAAAAACTTAAACCTGATCTGATCTAATTTTAAACACTTAAACCTAGTATGGTCTAATCTTAGAAACTCAAATTATGTCTGAACCAACCTAAAAATCCAATACTAAGTTGGGCCAACACTAAATTTCAAAATCATGATGAATTCGTCTAGCCAATTTGCAATGAGGGCCTCCCACCAATTCACCATGAGGCCCAACCCGACTAATTTGCTAAGGCCAATTTTTTATAAGGCTCTAATTGTGTATGGATTAAGTTTTAATTATGATTATAATTCTAATAAGATCGGCATAAGCAGAATAAGTCTTAGAATCAGGTAAGGATTAGAGAGTTGTGTTCGACCTAATATGTGTTTATAAATACAACAAATAGAAAGGAAAAAAAGGGGGAACTGGGACTAACAATTAAAAAGCCAACTTGTAAATATAAACACAGAGAGAAAAAGAGAGTTGCAATAATCAAACAATTGTAAGAGAAACAAAAGTAAAATAAAAGGGAGTCAGTATCAACAACAAAGGCAGTAGCTAAAGCAATTGCCAAATTGTTGAAGTTCGGCCAAGAAGTTATTGATCCAGAATTTCAACTACTCAAATAATCAAGCTTGGTTCAACAAATTCAATTTGGTGGAGCCAACAATGCAGGTACAATTTTCACTAACCAATCCAATTAAATTCATTTATAATTTCCAATACTTAATCTACTGTGTTTCCAAATTATAAATGTGAATTTGCAAAATCTTTTAAGGTAAGTTTTAGGTTTAGGATTAAAATTAATCGAAGGTTCAATTGCATGTGTTAACTGTGTTCTTGCATCCTTAACCCCTACTTTGATTAGTTTGCATCCTAAATAGCTTTTCAAAACCCTAATTTGCATAATTTAACCTAAATAGCTTATTAAGACCCTAATTTGCATATTTTAACCCTAAATAGCTTTTCAAAACCCTAAGTTGTGTATTTTAACCCTAATTGGCATATCAAATCCTAATTTACATTTTTAATCTTAGTTTGCATAGAAAAACCCTAATTTGGTTAGTAGAAACCCTTAAACCCTAGTTTGGCAATCTAACCCTAATTAAATGATGGAATCTTAATTTTGATTATTTAATTTATCATTATATGCTTCATGATGGATGATGCATTTTGATTGTTTTATTGCTCATTTTATTTAATTGAATCATATTTATTTGTTATTTGGATTTTAAGATTGTAAAAGGCATATTTTCACTTTGTGGGTGCCTTATTCATTTAATTTATTTCTTTTATCTTCTTTTAATTAAAGGATTTTGGATCATAGTAAAGAAAAATTTTCCACCAATTAGTGTGTCCTATTTTACTTGTATTTTGGACATTGGACAATTATAAGGGCACGTTTCCATCTTGTATGGGTGCCCATTTTATATCAATAAAATGGGTGCCATTTTATTTCAATATGATTGATGTTTATTTCAATAATTGTATGTAGTATGAATAATATTATAATATATAAAAATTTAATAATATTTAGACTTGAAAAGGAGACTGGTTCTAATGAACTAGACGTTATGGGGATGCTGGGTCATTCTCACCTTCCCCATACATACCTAACTTTTTGAACCCATTAGGGGGTTGGGCATTCCTTAGGAATCGAGACATCCACTTCTTTCTTGGCCTATTCGGGTGGCGACTCCATTTCTCTGAGTTTAGGCCTACGTTCTCTAAGGCCCCGAGCCTAACAGTACTGAAGTAGCAAGAACTATTCCACCGAGAGTTGGGGCAAAAATCCCTACTCGCACGATGTATCTTTCATATAAGAACCAAATTCAGAGTAGCTTAGCACAATCATAAAATCATAATGTGATAGGCTAAACCAAATTCAACTAATACATATGTAATCGAAGTATTTACTAACCTCACAATTGACAAAATTCAAGCCAACTTCTCCTTTAAACACCAACTTCTATCAATGCCCTTCACCACTTTGACTTGGCAATTTGACTATACTAAACTCCTATCCACATTATAAGTTAAAATAATTCATTAGAAGCATAATTCTACTGACTCTAAGAATTCAAACTTCATTTGTCACATTTCTTTCAAATTTCCAACATTTTCCCTAACATTCTTTAATTTTAGAAATCTATTCTAATCAATTCCAAATTAAGTTTTAAGCTAAATTATGTCATTAGAATCATATTCTAATACAATTTAACCATTTAAACACTAATTTTATCAATTCTAATCAAAGTCACCATAAAACCCTAATTCCCTTTCTTCTTCTCCCAAACTTTAACTAAACTCATTCAAATCCACAATCTAACTTTAAAATCATCACCCCTACATCAAAATAACTTCATTTCATATCATTTAAACAATTATCCATGCCTCTTTCAAAAATCCATTTTTCATTTAATTGAAATTTCCAAATAAACTTCTTAAATTTAAAAGAAACCTTACAACTCTTGCAAAACCTCCAAAACTATCCTTAATCCTTTGAATTCTTTTGAAAATTTGATGTGGAATATAATGGAAAGCTCTCCCATGTGCTTATCAATGGTGGCTGAATTCCTTGGAAGAAGAAGATGATGAATTTTTGTTTTATTTTTTTCTTCCTTTATTAACCACATATATAGATATATATTTAAATATTTAATTAACTAATTAATAATTAACAAATATTTGATATTTTCTCTCTTCCACCCAAAATTAATTTAATTTTTATTTTTTAACTTTTTACCTTGTTACTATTTAACTTTTGACTTTTCCCTTTTTATATTCTGACTTTTTCATTTTCTAGTGACATTTATATGCTATGTATATTTTATTTATTTTCTACATGTACATTGATTACTTCCTTCTACCAACACCCTAATTAACATTACAAATTATTTATTTAATTATATTTTTAATAAAATTATGGCCATTACACCTCCCTCATATTCCTCATAAACTGGGGGTCTAATGGTACCTGCCCTATAGAGGGTCTGCTAGCTGCTGGTTCCCCACACTTACATAATTGTGTGAGGATACAGCTTGTTCCTCCACACCTTGATGAGATCCGGAGGCCATCTCATACATATAATTATTTAAAGATCAGCTGCATCAAAATACTTATTTACTTATTGTGAGCGGGGATTTTTGCCCCCACTCTCGGAGGAATGGTTCTTGTGACTTCGGCACTGTTTAGGCTCGGGGCCTTAGAGAAAAATGGAGTCGCCACTCGGATGGGCCAGAAAAAAAGAAAGGGGTGGATGACTCGATTCCTAAGGAATCCCTAACCCCTTAATGGGTTCGGAAAGTTGGGTACGTGTGGGGAAGGTGAGAAATGGCCCAGCACCCCCACAACGCCCGGTTCATTGAAACCGGACTCCTTTACAAGTCTTAATATTATAAAATTCTTAAATATAACAATATTATCCATATTACACACAATAATTAAAAGAAAGCATCATTATATTAAAATCAAAGCAATGTCCAAGCAAAACAAATAAATGGACACCCATCCAAGGATGGAAACATGTCTTTACATCACATGCCTAAATAGGACACCCACCAAAAGGTAGAAACATGCCCTTTACATAGGTTCTAAAATAGAAAAGCAAATTAAATTACATGATTTTTAACTAATGAGGTACCCATCAAGTGGAAACATACCTCGCACAACTTTTGAAAATCTAAATTAATTGATAAAAGTAAATAATCATTCATCATAAATAAATCATTCATCAAAGCTATTAATCAAAATAGAAAATAAACATCCATCCATGATAAATTAAATAAATCAAGTATTGAAATTAAATAAATTAAAGCATAAGAGATAAATCAAAGCATAATCAAGTATAGAATTAAATAAAGCAAATAAAAGTTCAATTATAGCTACTGTGACTTTTTATGGAATTAAAATAGATTAGGGTTTTATGTTTTAAAAGGTTGGTAAGACTCTTTGATTAACTAAATTAATATTTGAATGGTGAAATCATGAAACTAGGGTTTTAGACATTTTTAAATACTTTTTGATTTGTGGTTTTAAATAGTGATTCATTGTGTTTTTAAGCTACTGTGTAAAATTTATGTTTTTGTGTTTTTATGGTTTTTAATGTTTTAAAAGGATTAGGGTTCATAAAAATTAGGGTTTAAGATTTTAAAAGGATTAGTGTTCATTATTTTGAATTTTGGAAGTTGAATTTGGGTTTAGTATTTTTAGAATTTAGGATCACGGGTGGTGAATGGAACTTTTAGGATTAAAAATCAATTTGACACTTTTATGTGATTTTATGAAAATAAACCAAACAAATTAAAGTTTTTTATAAATAGAAAAGATTTATATAATTGGAAAAAGTGTTTTTAGGTTTTTTTTTTGTGAGAAACAAAACATGTTTTAAGATTTTATAAATTTAGAAAACAAATTTTGGTTTTGGGGTTTTGAAGAAATAAAACTAATAACTTTAAATTCTTTGGGAAATAAAGCAACGGATTAATGTTTTTAACTTTAGAAAAACTAAATTAAAGTTCAAAGGTTTTAAATTTTGAATAACACAATTTCCTAATTTTAGCTACTATGTAAAAAAACAATTAAAGAAAATCAATTAACACATACCTTCTTTTGATGATTCCTCCAAAAACAATTCTTCTTAGATGAACTAGCTCCAAAGACAAAAAGACAAACCTTTTTTTGCCTTTGAATTGCTTAAATCGTGATGCTGCCCTTTAAAAATCAATTGAATTGAATTTATTACTTTTCCTTCACTGATTTGGTTTTCCAATTTCCAAGCTACTGCCAAAAATTTCCTCCCCCAATTTGGTTGCCTTTGATCCTTATTTATAGAAGTCTTTCTATGTATAATCCTAATTAATCATGGCAAATAATCTAAATAAGAAAAGGAAACAAAAACCTAATTAAATTAGGTTTTGGAAATTTTGCGTCGGAAAAAATTACGCTGCCGAAAAAATTGCCGCAGGAAAAAATGCGCTGGCAAAAAAAAACTGCCGCAGGAAAACTGCTGCAGTGGGCGGGCTGGGGCGTCGCCCGCAGGATTTTCCTGCGGGCGAAATAGCCCAAGGGTCCGTGCGACTGTATTTTCGCTGCTGATTTTTCCGACTCCGACTCCAATTTTTATTTTTATTTTTATTTTTTTGATTTTGATTTGTTTATTTTTATTTTTTATTAATAAAAATTAGATACTAAAGCAAAAATTATTTAAATAAAATTATTTTGGACCAATTAGACAACAAAAATCATTTTGGACTAAATAAAACATATTGGACCGGATTGGGTCAAAAATTAAGGGTCTATAGTTTGCCCCCTGCTTGAATGATCTGAAACCTTAGTGAAAGAGAGTGAAAAGCAATAAGACTTAATTTTTGAGGTTTTGGGATCTAGACCCGAGAGATTTGGACACTCGATCCTAAACTAGACTTGGATACTCGATCCTATATTGATTTGGATACTCGATCCTAAACTGGATTCGGATACTCGATCCTAAATTGGATTTGGATACTCGATCCCAGCTGGACTTGGATACTCGATCCTAAACTAGATTTGGATTTTCAACCCTAAACTGGATTTAGATACTCGATCCTAAATTGGATTGGGATATTTGATCCTAACTTGATTTGGATACTCGATCCTAACTTGGATTCGGATACTCGATCCTAAACTTGATTGGATACTCGATCCTAAATTGAATTTGGATACTCGATCCTAAACTTGATTGGGATACTCGATCCTAAATGGATTTGGATGCTTAATCCTAAATTAGATTTGGATACTCGATCCTAAACTGGATTTGGATACTCGAGCCAAAAATTTCCTCCCCCAATTTGGTTTCCTTTGATCCTTATTTATAGAGGTCTTTCTATGTTTAATCCTAATTAATCACAGCAAATAATCTAAATAAGAAAAGGAAACCAAAACCTAATTAAATTAGGTTTCAAAAATTTTGCGTTGGAAAAAATTACGCTGCTGAAAAAATTGCCGCAGGAAAAAATGCTCTGGCAAAAAAAAAACTGCGCAGAAAACTACGGCAGTGGGCAGGCTGGGGCGTCGCCCGCAGGAAATTCCTACAGGCGAAATAGCACAGTGATTTCGCCCACAGGAATTTCCTGCGAGCGAAATAGCCCACGGGCCCGTGCAACTGTTTTTTTGCTGCCGATTTTTCCGACTCCGATTTTTATTTTTATTTTTATTTTTTTGATTTTTATTTGTTAATTTTTATTTTTTATTAATAAAAATTAGATACTAAAGCAAAAATTATTTAAACAAAGACCAATTAGACAACAAAAATCATTTTGGACTATAAAAACATATTTGACCGGATTGGGTCAAAAATTAAGGGTCTACACTTATATAGTTCACATAGCAATGATAATTGTATTTTACTTTTTCCCATAGCCCATATACTAGAATCACCTAAACCAGGCTTTGATACCACTAACTGTAACACCCCTTAATAATCCTATTAAGTACTTTTAAAAGATGTCACATAATGACTAAAGACTTTTCATTCAATTTTAGATAAACATTAAAGCTAAAGTCAACAAAAATTTCGGCAGAGTCTCCCCTAAAATTTGGCATTTCCATCACCTTCTCCAATAAAAAACACAATCTACATAAGAAAAACACTCCCAATATTTCATTCATTCAACTTCAAGTCCAATCTCATTATCTCACCAACAATCATCCATAATTAATTCAAGTGCATTACTTTTATCAACATATTTAAATATTAAACATTTTTCATAATTATCATAATATATGATAAAGTCATAGATCAAAACAAATTCATAAGGTTTAGCTCACAACTACATAGCATACAAAATCTCTAACTACCCATAGTCATACAACTATCATTTAAAATTCAAATACTGCTATGTGAACTAAACAAAATACATTATACAAAATTCTTCATATAACACCTCCTGTGATGCAGTTGATCTGGAACTTTAAAATTTCACTCTACTGGATCTAATATGCCCATCAGATCAGCATGTTAGAAATAAGTCTAACACGCTAAGCATTGCTTAATAGTGCTTGCATATTCATAATTTGGTAAAAATTATAACATAAGTAAATAATTGAAACAATGTATTTAAACAAAAATTGCAAATTAAATATAACAGGATATAAAATCAGATAAAAACAAGTTAACTTATTTTAATGTTAATACATTTTCACATAGTTAATAAAAATTAATCATTTTGTAAAATTTTCTTATCTTGATAAATTCCATTTGTTTTGCCCTCACATACTAAATTTTAAATCCTAGGATTGGATAATGGGTTAGAAGTGAAAAGTAAATGCACAATAATATCAATCAGTATGGCCCATGGCCCAGTAATGGCAAAATGCCCAGTAACATTGGTGACACAGAGTGTCTAGTAACAGTAATGACATAAAGTGTCTAGTAACATTAATGACACAGAGCGTACAGTAACAGTAAGAATGTCCACCATCTGGCTACCCATTCAATTTGGAATCTAGGTATAATATTAATATGGTTCAGACAATTCAATTCTTGATTATTTCCAATCAATGTTATATTTATGGTCACTTTGATAAAATCAATAACATTTCTTGAAGAAGGATACACTTTCTTTCTTTATCATTCAAATGTCTTCACTTTAATCATTCATGTGAAGAAATATTTCTTAAATTAAATTTAAACACACTGCATTTAAAACATATTCACTAGACATATTATAAACAATCATTTTAAGTTCAAAATCATAACCTTACATAACGTTAAATTTAAAACTTTGGAAAAATTTAAAAATTTCTTTAAACTTAGTTTTTGTTTAAAACTACATAAATGTTCTTATACTTTATCAATTATGAATTCAAAATAAATTTTTCAATAATTAATTTCATCCCTGTCTCTAAACTTTAAATTCAACCTAACATTAAATTTAATACTTTATGAGTTCAAAATTATTTTAAACTTGATTTTTGTTTAAAAACCACATATATATTTTTCTTAATCAGTTATGGAGTTATAAATATTTGTTTCAAGTGCTAGTTCCAATATTTCTTACATAACCTTAATTTAACACTTTCAAGACTCAAAAATTATTTTACCCATAGGTTTAGGTTAACAACTTCACAAGTGCATCTAATTATACTCATTTATGAATTTATAAACAATTTTTTCATTAACTAGTTTCATATTAAATTTCTAAACCCTAAACTTTCAAAACCCTAAATTGATCCTTTTATGAATCAAAGGTAGTTTTAACCATAGTTTTAAGCTAAAATCTTCACATATACTATTAAAATTATTCAAAAATGGTTTCAAATGAATTTTCACTGCACTTAGTTATATACTTCATCTTTCTCTCTCTACAAAATCAATTAACAAGTTTTATCATAATAATTTAATGAAAGTAGTAAAATCAATTCACATAACTCATGAAAATCAAAAGAAATTAAAAGAATGGTAACTCGTAAATAAACAAGCACAAACCTCTTTTCAAAGTGTCACTTTCTCCCTCTTCCTCAAATTTTCTTAAATTTTTGGTGGTGATTTTAGTGTATCTAACATAATTTAATGAATTCTACTAATGATTTTGAGTTATATATAAATTTTCCTTAAATTTTTACTTAGGTCTGACGGAAGAAATGGAGTTTTTTTTTTGTATGATTGAGGTGAGGTCGGTTTTAACTTGGAAGGAGAAGAAGAAAAAGATTTTTCTATTATATATATATTAATTAGGGTTTTGATTCCATAAGATGAAATTTTATCATTAAGAGCTATTGAAAGAAAAAAAACAAAGCAACCTCAATTTAGTTAATTAGTTAAAAAACTAAATATGATACTTTCAAAGCCTCCATGTCCATAGTAAAATTCCAATAACAAAACTAGCAAACACAAAAAGATTAATTAATTCCTTCAAACCTGGTATTTACATTTCAATTAGTAAAAAATTAAACCAATAAAAAATGGCAGATATAAGCAACTAGGAAAAAAACACAGTTCTATAATTTAAAAAACAAATATCTCAATCTTCCACTAACAATATCTCTATCTATATGTAACAACCCCTACATTGTCTACACACTTAACCATATAGGAGATGTCACTTAAGCACTCAACTAGTCTATAAGGATAATATATATAATCAGACCAAAATATATTAATATAATTATTGTCTTTCAAGAGAATACCATGACCATACCTGCATTACATACATATATACATACATAAATTTAATATTTAAAAACTCATATTAAGTTACATTGTATACATTATACTAGTTGTCTTACTACCCTCAAACTTATATAGCTGTCATACAAAATTATAAAGTATTGCTATGTGAACCATACAGAATACAATATTTATAATATTGCTCTTTGAACCATTGTGATGCAATTGATCTGAAACATATATCTCTCACTTTGCAGTCTCAACTCTTTTGGTTTGATCTACGTGTCAGAAAACAATTCTAACATACTAAGTAAAGCTTAGTGGTGCTTATGTGTTTATAATATGCAATAAATTTAAAGGAAAGAGAACTATATATATTTAGAAACAATAGAAATTATCACTTTAGAATATTAACTAAGAAATTAATAAATTATTGAAGCATGAAACACTGAACATGATTAAATCCAGAGTTTGGTTAGTTTAACAATATAGATAACTTCTTTAAATTTGCCCATGCACACTGAACTTAGATCGTAGGTTTAGATAACAAGTTACTGTTGGCTATTTAATGCCCAATCACAAGAATGTATAATGGCATATATGCCCACTGTTACTGATGACACAACGTGTCCATTAATGGCAGGGAGTGCCCACTATCACTCTGGGTATCCACCCTCTGGCTAGCCATTCAATCCCAAGCTAGATCTAACATCAATATGACTTGAGCAATTCATTAATCTTTAGTTAACATTGAATTATATATATCATGTCAATGGAACAACACTTTGATCAACATTTCTCATTACACATATTTATCATATATTCCACATTTAATTACACTTTTTCATACTTTTAACACATATACATTAATTCTTAACACAACGGTAAGAAACATAAATATATAAGCCTCATACTAGGCCCGTATATTACAAAATACAATCCAAAAACTTCATCCAGATACCCCACGACCGTGGCATCTCAACGCCACACCTATGTGTTAGCGGGGATTTTTGCCCCCACTCCCGGTGGAATGGTTCTTGCGACTTCGGCACTGTTTAGGCTCAGGGTCTTAAAGAACATGGACCTAAGTCCGGAGAAAATGGAGTCGCCACCCGGACGGGCCGGGAAAAAGAAAGGGGTGGATGACTCGATTCCTAAGGAATCCCCAACCCCTTAATGGGTTCGGAAAGTTGGGTACGTGTGGGGAAGGTGAGAAATGGCCCAACACCCCTACAATGCCCGGTTCATTGGAACCGGCCTCCTTTACAGGTTTAAATATTATAAAATTCTTAAATATAATAATATTATCCATACTACACACAATAAAAAGAAAGCATCATTATATTAAAATCAAAGCAATGTCCAAACAAAACAAAACAAATAAATGGACACCCATCCAAGGATGGAAACATGTCCTTACATCACATGCCTAGATAGGACACCCACCAAAAGGTAGAAACATGCCCTTTACATAAGTTCTAAAATAGAAAAGCAAATTAAATTACAGGATGTTTAAATAATGAGGTGCCCACCAAGTGGAAACATACCTCTTACAACTTTTGGAAATCTAAATTGATTGATTCATCATAAATAAATCATTCATCAAAAGTATTTAAATATCAATAAAATAAACATCCATCCATGATAAATTAAATAAATCAAGTATTGAAATTAAATAGATTAAAGCATAAGAGATAAATCAAGGTATAAGTAAATATGGAATTGAATAAAGCAAATAAAAGTTCAATTATAGCTACTGTGACTTTTTATGGAATTAAAATAGATTAGGGTTTTATGTTTTAAAAGGTTGGTAAGGCTCTTTGATTAACCAAATTAAGGTTTGAATGATGAAATCATGAAACTAGGGTTTTAGACACTTTAAAGTACTTTGATTTGTGATTTTAAATTGTATTTTTAAGCTACTGTGTAAAATTAGCATATTTGTATTTTTATGTTTTTTTTAATGTTTTAAAGGATTAAAGTTTAGAAGAAGTTAGGGTTTAATGTTTTAAAAGGTTTAGGGTTTACTATTTTAGGTTTAAAAGTTGAATTAGGGTTTTATGCTTTAAAATTAGGGTTCTCGGGTGATTTGTTGAATTAGGATTTAAAAAGACAATTTCATGATTTCATGAGGTTTTATGAATTGAAACACACAGATTGAAGCTTTTATAAGTAGAAAAGATATTTTTGAAGACTTTTTGAATGAAATAGAACTTATTTTAAAAATTTGAAAGAAACAAAATCAAGTTTTGGTTTTGTTAAAGAATTTGTTCAATTAGGGTTTTGAGACTTTTGAAGAAGCAAAAAATAATAATTTTAAGTCTTTTTAGAAAATAAAGTAATATATTAGTGTTTTAATCTTGGAAAAATTAAATTACAGCTCTAAGATTTTTTATTTAAAAAACCCTAATTTCATAGGTTTGCTATTGTGAAAACATAAATCAAAAAGAATTTAACATACCTTCTTTTGTTGATTCCTCCAAAAACAATTCTTCTTGGATGAACTAGCTCCAAAGACAAGCCTTTGTTCCCTTTGAATTGCTTAATTTGTGCTGCTGCTGCTTTTAAAAATCACTTGAATTGAGTTTCCCTTTTCCTTCACTGATTTGGTTTTCAAAAAATCAAGCTACTGCCTCTTTTTCCCTACTCCAATTTGGTTCTATTGGTCCTTATTTATAATGGTTTTCGGTTGTTTTTCCCTAATTATACACGGCAAGTAATATTAATAAAAAAAAAATTAAAACCTAATTGGATTAGGTTTCAAAAAATTTGCGTCGAAAAATTTTGCGCTGGCAAAAACTGCGGCAGCCGGGCCCGTGGCTGCGGCCAGTGGGCGTGCCAGCCCGCAGGAAATTCCTGCAGGCAAAACGCCCACGGGCCCGCAGGACTGCTTTTTGCTGCCGATTTTTTTTCCAACTCCAATTTTATTTTTATTTTTATTTTTAAATTTTTATTTGTTTATTTTCATTTTTCATTAATAAAAATTAGATACTAAGGTAAAAATTACTTAATTAAAATTATTTTGGACCAATTAGACAACAAAAATCATTTTGGGCTAAATAAAACATATTAGATCGGATTGGGTCAAAAATTAAGGGTCTATAGTTTGCCCCCTGCTTGAATGATCTGAAACATTAGTGAAAGAAAGTGAAAAGAAAAAAGACTTAATTTTTTGAGATGGTGACTTGTTTTGGGTACTTGGACTCAATTTGAGTTCTGGACTCATGGATGGTTATAGGTTCTAGACCCAAGGCAAATTTGGGTTCCAGACCCGGATTCGAGTTCTGCACTCAAGGATATTTCTAGGTTTGGGACCTAAGAAAAATTCAGGTTCTGGAGCCGAATTCGAGTTCTGGACTCGAGGATAATTCTGGGTTCTGGACCTAAGGAAAATTTGGGTTCTGGACCCGGTTCGAGTCTGGACTCAAGGACAATTCTAGGTTCTGGACCTAAGGAAAATTTGGGTTCTGGACCCGGTTCTAATTAATTTTGAGCTAATTTGGGTACTTGATTTAGGTACTTGGACCTAAGATTGGGTACTTGGACCCGGGATTGGGTACTTGGACCCGAGATTGATTTGATTTGGGAACTTGGACCCGAGATTGGATACTTGGACCCGAGCTTGGGTACTTGGACTCGAGCTTGAGTTGATTTTGGGTACTTGGACCCGGGATTGGGTATTTGGACCCGAGATTGATTTGATTTGACTAAACTTTTAGTTGGGAAGTCTGACTACTCTGGCTGTGTTTATGCATTGTGATTCTTCACCATCAAATTGGATCTTCATCCTTTGAGACCGGGTCTTTATCCTTGAAAATGAATCTTCATCTTTTGACATCGGGTCTTTACCCTTGAAACATTGATCTTTATCCATTGGAGGTCGGGTCTTTACCCTGGCTTCAGCTCTTTTAGCTCGATTGATCTTTCGTCTTTTGCATCTTCATTCTTTTGAGAGTTCTAATTGTTCCATTCTTTTGTTCTTCCTTTTTGCAAAGATTTAGCTATTTTTAATTGGACCTTATATCCTCTCCTTGCCCCCTTGTGTGGCAAAATATTTGTAAGTGAGTTTAAAGATATTTGGTATATAAACCCAAAAAATTGAAAAGGAGAAACTTTGCCCCCTGTGTAGGCTCAAACCAAAGATTTTTTCCATGCAAGCTTTGATTGATATTTTTCTTGTCTAGTTCTTCACACAAGCATGCATTTCTTCTCTTTGCAAAATTATTGGAGCTTTCTCAAGCAATGGGCTTTCCATGCCCTCCTGATTTGACATCTTCTTTTGATTCTTCACTTCACAGAGTGTTTACTGTTCACTATGATAAAGAATAGACAATACAAGATAAGAAAGTACGATGTGATATGCTCATGTATGCATGATATGCATGAATAATACTTACAGTTGTTCCATCGACTCACAAACTGAGGTGATCAGCAGAAGTGTTCTCATTGGTTTTGTTTTGACGCTTGTTCAAGTCTTGCATTGGAATGATCGAAAGCTTTGCATTTGTGGCTTTTATCTTGTATATGTTGAGAACATGAGTGGTAGAGACCCCTAATGGTAGAGTCAGAGATGCATCCATTTCGAATTATGTTTCAGCATGTCAATTGGCAGTTTGCCAATAATCATTTCCTTTGCCCAATATGTTCTTTGGAGGTTCAACATACTTCCCTTAACTTGAAGGCTTTGTATGACAATATATTTTTTTTTGAATTTTGATTTTGAAATCAAATGTTGGCTTTGCCAAATTAATGTCAATGTACCTCAGGACTTGATTTTTCCAAATTAACATATCTATAACATGACAACCCTAGTTACCATACTAAACTCGGGAATCATTTCTATTTAAGCAAGAACTGTTGCACTTCAGATAGGCACATACACATTACTTGGCCAAAGGTCTCATTTGAGTTTAGATATTGTCTATCTCATATGCATGCTTATTCCAACTATCTTCACTAATAGATTCTACCTACCAAGAGAGATCAACAGGTCTTTGATAGGCTTGAAATGGGGTCTATAAGGGACATGGGTTAAAGTGAAGGCCATTTATAAGTTGGGGCTGATGTGATACAATGGACAAGCCTTCACACTATAAATTTCTTGTTTGAATTTTAAGCGGCTTAGAGGCAATCTTGCTAGACTCCAAATTCCTTCTATATCTTCTTAGCATCAATCAGGATATTGACTAGGACAGTTTGTGCCCTTGCAAAAAGTTTGGTTCCCAAATTCATTTCTTTTCTTCTTCTCCCTTTTCTTTATTTCTCTTACTCTTCCCTTTTCTTTCTCTTTGTTTTCCTTAATCTTCCCTTTTCTTTCTCTTTGTTTTCCTTAATCTTCCCTTTCTTTGAGCATTTTATCATTTTGTCCTTCTTTCTTGTTGGACTATCAAGTACAAAACTTTCAAGAACTGGATGGTCTCCCTTCTTTTCTCCAATTTTGATTGAATCTTTGGTTGCGTTTGGCCAATTCAAGTAAAAATGTCTTTATGAACCAAATGGAAGCCTTTTGCTGCTTTAGGTAAAAGATAACTCAGTTGGCTTTATGAACCGCCTTTTTAGGTTTTATCTACTTTTTTTTTCTTTTTTTTAATTCTTTTTCTATTCTTTTTTTTTTCTTTCTTTTTTTTTCTATTCTCTTTTTTCCTTTTTTCCTTTTTTGGTTCTAGCTCAAACATAGTTGTCTTGTTTGTACCAACTTGGGCTTCCAATAATGGATGAGTGGAGTAACATAAATCTTCTTTAATAGGGATAAATCATTTGTTACTCTAATATTGATGTTGTCTTGATATATTGGAGACATTAAGGGAACTTCAACTACCCTTAAGGTTTTGAGAACATCAACTATCCTTGTAATATCCCAAAGTGTGCCTAGAAGTTTTGATACAATTGTTGTTTTGATTTGAATTAAATGTATATATGTTTTTGCAAAGGAAATGAATGTGTTAAGAGAATGTATATGTTGTGTATATTATAATATATATAACATATAAGTTGGTCAATTGGGGAGTCAAGGTAAGAAGATATTTTAACTTGTGATATGTGAAATTACAAAAAGGGCAATTGTTTTTAAAGGAAGTTAAAACAAAGTAAAGAAGGGTGTTTAGGTAATTGCTTAATGTGAAATTCTTGGTGGAGATTTAAAGAGAAATTGACTTTGATTTTTGAGGAGATTTTTCTTCTTTCTTTCTTGTGTTGGCCGGCTCACCCAAAGACAAGAGGAAGCAAGAGAGCAAGAGAGGATTGTGATGTTCTAAGCTCAAATTGAAGGAAGAATCAAAGGATTAAGTTGGAGATTTGTGAAATTTCTTCATTTAAGGTAAGTACTTTCTTGTTTTCCTTTGTTATTGTTGAAGTTGTGTTTGAGATGAGTTGAGATTTGTTGATATTATGAATTGGTGTGTTTTTGAGATGTGTTTATAAGTGTTGAAATGGATTGTAAGTTAAAAAGGTTAAATTGGTGTTGGTTTTGTTTGAAGATGGTAAGTTAAGTGGATGTTGATATTGAAAGAATAAGATTGATGTTGGTTTAGGGTTTGATGTGGTAAGTGATTGATTGTATGGTTGAGATAGTGTTAATGTGAATATTGTGATGAATATGTGTTAATAACATTAATTATATCCATTTGAATGAGGTTGTATTGTGCATAATGTGTTTTTATTCAATCAAAAGAGAGTTGGCCATATTTAGGGTTTGTATACATGAGAGACACGGCCAAACCAAGGAAGAGACACGGCCAAACTAAAGGATTTTTGAGAGACACGGCCAAGTCTATGGAAATTTGGCCGTGTTGGATGATTTTTGGAAAAGAAACGGCCGTGTCCCTTGCCCATGTTTGCTTCTGTTGTTTTTGGTTGAGAGACACGACCACAAGCTTGGTCGTGTCCCTTGAGTGTGTTTGCTACTGTGATTTGTTCCTTGCCTTTCTCACATTGTTAAATCCTTCCAAGGTCTTTTTGTATTTATACTTTGAATATACTTAAAACAAAGATGACCTAAACAAATGTATATTGAGGATTCTAAATCTAAGAATAAGGTAAATTATATATGTGTATATCAATGATGATCATTCTTAATGGATGTTTAATGTGTTTGATTATGTATACTTGAGTGATGAAGTATTATAATGTGACTAGTATTATGACTTGTATAGTGTGGAAGAGATGAGGATCATTCAAAAAGGTATGTGCAATGCAATTTATTATTGTAAATACTTTTATGATGAATTACCTTAATGTAAATTGAGACATAAAGAGTTGTGTAACTAATGTTTTGAGTTATAATGAGGTGAATGATATGATTGAAGCATGCCTAGATGATTGAATAATGATATGTTGGTTTAGTTAATGTAATTGATGTTGTATATTAATATGATGATTCAAATGATATATGAAGCCATTGTGATTGGCTATGATGATTCAAATGATATATGAAGCCATTGTGATTGGCTATGATGATTCAAATGATATATGAAGCCATTGTGATTGGCTATGATGATTCAACTGAGAATGAAATTGATAAATGAATTGTGTGGCTAATGTGTTATTCCATTTTCAGAGTTTGTTGTTGGTGGCATGCCTAATATTAGTAACAATCTCTTGAAGTTAGGTTGGAATTGATCCTTGAAGCCAAGTTGGGTTAAAGTTTAACATGTTTTACTCCCCTTGAAGCTTGGTTGGGTTAAATCCTTGAAGCCTAATTAAGATGTTACAACCCTTGAAGCTAGGTTGGATTGGTTCTTGAAGCCAAGTTGGGTTGATACTTAGCATGCTTTGTTCCCCTTGAAGCTTGGTTGAACCTAAATCCTTGAAGCCTAGTTGGGATAATGATAAATGTGAGAATTAAACCAAAACATTAACTCTGAAAGTTGAATGGCATATTAGTGTTTTTGGGCCCGAGTCTGTCTTTGTTTTCAATGTGATATACAAAAGTTGAAATAAATGAGTAATGAGATCTATGGTGGCCTTTGTTGGTAATGTGATTCATGATTGGTGAATTGTGAATAAAATAATGACATGAAATGTTATGAAATATGATACGAAATGTGTGTATTAATATATTGATTGTGAGTATTAGTGATGGATATGTGGTTGGTGATAATGATATGTATATATATGTAGATAACATACGAAATTAGACAAGATATATGAATGGTGCAGTTAAGAAGGCAAATAAAAACATGATAAGAATTTAATGGTACATGGAAGTGATATTTCATTATATGTTAGAATTTCTATAATGTATGTTTATATTTTATATTTTTACTACTAAGCTCTCGGGCTTAGCGCGGATGTGTAATCGCGCAGGTGACTAGGTGGAAGATATGAAGTCTTTTGTTGCCACGAGAAGAATAATAGTTTGTCGAGACCAACTAGAGGGTGATGCATACATGTATAATTTTTAACTATGATATATTTGTAAGATCATTAAAAGTATAATGATTTTGTAAATGTTCTTTAAATTTATGTATTGTGGTTTGAACTCTGTTAAAGGTTTTAAAAATGTAATGGAAAGTGTTATCCTTATACTTTATATACTTACTGTATGTATACCAGGTATATGTATAGTACTTATATGGAGTATCGGGGTGTTACAATCCTTATGGTCTTGAAAACATCAACTACCCTTATGGTCTTGAGAACTTCAACTATCTTCATAGTCTTGACTATTCATTTCTTTCTTTGATCTTCTTGCCTTTTCACCTTTGTGATCATAGGACTTGTCAAGAGTATCACAACAGCTCAAGGTAGGTTGTTGAGGTTATATGCCAATGAAAAGAAAGCTAAAATTTTATGAAGGCTCAAAGGGACAACTAGGGATTAATATTTAATTGGGTGGATACTAGTTGTTGGCTAATCAAACAATGCCTAGATCATCTCTCCCTTAAATAAGTAGAGTTCAATTTCACCTTGAAAGTTTGTCAAAGCATGTTCTAAGACTGACTAAGACTTAGACAAAGATAATTATGCAGGAGCCCTCTCTAAGTAAGCATACACAACTCAATGCTATAGAGTAATTCCCTCATCTAGCAAAGTCATTCGAGTCATGATGCCTAGACACATTAATCAGGCTAAATTCCTCATTGGTTGAGCATCAAAATGAACAAAGACCAACAAAAATTTATGATAAAAATAATTTAAATTTGAAAAACACAATAGTTCTAAAATATTAAAGAAAGTAAGATTGAAAAGCATCATTCAAGCTAAGGAAAGTTCATTGAGTTAGGCTTCTTTTCCTTTCACATCTTCAATATTTCCATCTTGAAAGGATGATAAAACAAAGTCTTCTTCCAATCCTTTTCCCACCATGAAGGTTGCTGGTGGTGGCACTCTGTTGAACCTTGGAAATGGATTATCTTTGGTGTTGGGCTTGTCCGGCTCGGGCAACTTGCCATTATCAATTAAATTCTGGATCACATGCCTCAACTTCATGCAATTGTCCTTTTCATGTCCAGGCCTTTGATGGAATTGGCAAAATGCATTAGTATCAAAGTTAGGTGGAAGAGGATTAGGCAAAGGACGAGGAGTCAAGGGTTGTAACAATCCCTTCTTTTGTAGCTTATTGAGAACCCAAGACAGTGGCTTCCCCAGATCTTAAAACTGCCTCATTCCTCTTTCACTAGCGGCATTAACATCAACTTCTTTTTGTGTGCTTTGATTGCCTGACTGGTAGTTCCCTTTCTCATTCCTTTTTATTGAAAAGCGATTCTTCTCCCTTTCCCACTCTTCAATTTGTAGACAAGCTTGGAGAAGATCTTTGAAATCACGTATGAGTGTATGAGACATCCTCTCACGAAGATTAGGCAACACCCCTCTCACAATCATCCTTATTTGATCAGATTCATCGGGCCTCTTCTTGAGTAAAGCAGCCTTGTTTCTCCATCTCTTGACATAATCTACAAAATTTTCATTTGGTCATTGCCTAATGGATTCAACTTCCATTAAGGTAACTTCCATTTCAACATTGTATCCATCTTGTTGGATGAAGGCTTTGTAAAGTAGATCCCAACTCTTTTGTGTTCCATCATCCAAGGTATTGAACCAATTTTGGACAACAGGGTCCAATGAGAGCATAAAGTACCTTAGGGTTTGAGCCTTAGTAGCTCGGGCAGATTGCATGGCAGTGATATACTACTTCACATGAAGATGAGGATTTCCGGTGCCATTATACTTTGTAAAGGAGGGCATCTTGAATTTATAAGGGACCTCATCATCTTGTTCAAATAGTTTGTCTATCTCAGACTTCTTCTGTTTTCAATTTCTTCTCAAATTTCTTTTCTAAATCAGTTATCATCTTTTCAACATCAGATGTTTCGGTCTTTTCTATAGTTGCCTTCTCAAAAACCTTTGGCTCCTTTTTATCTTGAAGATCTTGGTAGTATTGAGCCCAATCATCATCATCAATGATCACCTTCTCATCATCACAAGCCACTTCATTAACTTTCATCTTCCCTTTGTCCTTTGGCTTCTTATTGCTAGCAGAAGCCTCGGCATGATTCTCCAAGATTGCAGTCAATTAGTTCCTCATGGTCTCAGCTAGGGCCTCTTTTATTTCTTACATCTTGGCATTGAGGGCTTCATCCACCATTATTTAAATTTTTTCGGGCTCCATTGTTCTTGGTGAGCAAGTGATTGAGTCGTTGCTAGATATCTAGTCTCCGGCATAGGTTGGATTGTAAGCTTTTGAACTATCGTAATCCAGGGCTGTGAGCCAGAGAGGATTAATGATATGAGATGCAAATGTATGCATGTATGCATGTATGCATGTATGCACAAACAATAGACAAACAAGGACAAATTAGGACGTTCCTTCCAACCTTATAACATCCACACACGAATGGCGAATCTCTTTTCCTACGTATATGGTTACCAAAATACCAACATGGGGTACCTTGCTTTCAAATAATTCCCTCGGACGTTTCAACCAATAGTTATATCCTTGAAAATGGAAATCAATCCATGATAATTTCCATTAATTAGGTTTTAATCTATTCAACCAACCAAAGTAGCTTTTATGCTATATTAGATTAAAATAAAATTAAGAGGTTTATCATAGATAGATTTCTCACTTGAAAAATGTAACTAATGATTCATGCCAAAAATAAGCCCACAGTTAATTTATTCTTAGTGTAAACTAGGCCCACAATTTATTTTTGGTTTTTCATAATTGACCTAAATATTTTTGCAAGCTTTTTATAAGAAAAGGTTGGGTGAAAATAGTTTTGTTTCTAAGCCCATTGTAAAAGATTTTAGAAAAATGGATTTTTGGCTTAGTATTTGGGCCATGAGCCAAAGAATTTATTTATTTTTTTAGAAAAGTCTTATGTCCAAAGACCATCTTGGAAAAATTTTGAAAATAGTTTTAGTCTTTTGGATTTTAAAGAAGAATTTATTTTGAGCTTACAATATACTTAGGTCATATTAGAAAAAGAACAAACCAAATAAGCCATGATTTAAGCCAAGATAAACTAACCATAGTCAAACAACATGCATTTGGGGTAAAACCTAAGGAAAGTAACTAGGCCAATTACATGAGCTTTCGTCTTTGGGTTAAAAGGCTTAGGTTCCCATAGCAAGTATATACCAAATGGTACGAGGCTATGAGTGGTTATGCCATGCTCGATCTCCATACCTTGAGTGAAAGTATGGTATCCCTTACATAACATAACATGGGTAACACGGGCGTTCTAACTCACACACACAATGCAATCTAATATGATGCAATGGATAATATCATTATAAGAAAGAAAAGAATAATATAAAGACCAACGGAATCAACTTCTCTTATCCCCACTGGAGTCGCCACTATGAGCGGGGATTTTCGCCCCCACTCCCGGTGGAATGGTTCTTGCGACTTTAGCACCATTTAGGCTCGGGGCCTTAGAGAACACGGACCTAAGTTCGAAGAAAATGGAGTCGCCACGCAGACGGGCCGGGAAAAAGAAAGGGGTGGATGACTCGATTCCTAAGGAATCCCCAACCCCTTAATGGGTTCGGAAAGTTGGGTACGTGTGGAGAAGGTGAGAAATGGCCCAACACCCCCACAACGCCCTGTTCATTGGAACCGACCTCCTTTACAGGTTTAAATATTATAAAATTCTTAAATATAATAATATTATCCATACTGCACACAATAAAAAGAAAGCATCATTATATTAAAATCAAAGCAATGTCCAAACAAAACAAAACAAATAAATGGACACCCATCCAAGGATGGAAACATGTCGTTACATCACATGCCTAGATAGGACACCCACCAAAAGGTAGAAACATGCCCTTTACATAAGTTCTAAAATAGAAAAGCAAATTAAATTACATGATGTTTAAATAATGAGGTGCCCACCAAGTGGAAACATACCTCTTACAACTTTTGGAAATCTAAATTGATTGATAAATGTAAATGATCATTCATCATAAATAAATCATTCATCAAAAGTATTTAAATACCAATAGAATAAACATCCATCCATGATAAATTAAATAAATCAAGTATTGAAATTAAATAGATTAAAGCATAAGAGATAAATCAAGGTATAAGTAAATATGGAATTGAATAAAGCAAATAAAAGTTTAATTATAGCTACTGTGACTTTTTATGGAATTAAATTAGATTAGGGTTTTATGTTTTAAAAGGTTGGTAAGACTCTTTGATTAACCAAATTAAGGTTTGAATGATGAAATCATGAAACTAGGGTTTTAGACACTTTAAAGTACTTTGATTTGTGATTTTAAATTGTATTTTTAAGCTACTGTGTGAAATTAGCATATTTGTGTTTTTATGTTTTAAAGGATTAAAGTTTAGAAAAAGTTAGGGTTTAATGTTTTAAAAGGTTTAGGGTTTACTATTTTAGGTTTTAAAGTTGAATTAGGGTTTTATGCTTAAAAATTAGAGTTCTTGGGTGATTTGTTGAATTAGGGTTTAAAAAGACAATTTGATGATTTCATGAGGTTTTATAAATTTAAACACACGGATTGAAGTTTTTATAAGTAGAAAAGATGTTTTTGAAGACTTTTTGAATGAAATAGAACTTATTTTAAAATTTTGAAAGAAACAAAATCAAGTTTTGGTTTTGTTAAATAATTTGTTCAATTAGGGTTTTGAGACTTTTGAAGAAGCAAAAAATAATAATTTTAAGTCTTTTTAGAAAATAAAGTAATTTATTAGTGTTTTAATGTTGAAAAAATTAAATTACAGCTCTAAGATTTTTTATTTAAAAAACCTTAATTTCATAGGTTTGCTACTGTGAAAACATAAATCAAAAAGAATTTAACATACCTTCTTTTGTTGATTCCTCCAAAAACAATTCTTCTTGGATGAACTAGCTCCAAAGACAAGCCTTTGTTGCCTTTGAATTGCTTAATTTGTGCTGCTGCTGCTTTTAAAAATCACTTGAATTGAGTTTCTCTTTTCCTTCACTGATTTGGTTTTCAAAAAATCAAGCTACTACCTCTTTTTCCCTCCTCCAATTTGGTTCTATTGGTCCTTATTTATAATGGTTTTCAGTTGTTTTTCCCTAATTATACACGGCAAGTAATATTAATAAAAAAAAATTAAAACCTAATTGGATTAGGTTTCAAAAAATTTGCATCGAAAAATTTTGCGCTGGCAAAAACTGCGACAGCCGGGCCCGTGGCTGGGGCCAGTGGGCGTGCCAGCCTGCAGGAAATTCCTGAGGGAAAAATGCCTGCGGGTGAAGTGCTGGGCCTACGGGCGTGCCGCCCACAGGAAATTCCTGCTGGCAAAATGCCCACGGGCCCGCACGACTGCTTTTTCCTGTCGATTTTTTTCCCGACTTCGATTTTATTTTTATTTTTATTTTTTAATTTTTATTTGTTTATTTTCATTTTTTATTAATAAAAATTAGATACTAAGGTAAAAATTACTTAATTAAAATTATTTTGGACCAATTAGACAACAAAAATTATTTTGGGCTAAATAAAACATATTAGATCGGATTGGGTAACAAAATTAAGGGTCTGCACTATGCGATATAAAACGAAGCTGCCAAATGCCCTATACCACCCCCATGTCTGTGGCATACAAGGGCCATAATCGTGGCATTCAGGAAAACTCCATTTCATCAAAATTTTTTAACAAATAACCTCACTTTCAATCCCACAACCGTGGCACTAGGCTGCAAAACTCATGGCATTGGTTTTGGGTCTACCTTCAAAGCAATTCTTCCTATAGCAGTCCCGACTTCAATGCCATGCCCGTGGCATCCCAAAATGCATATTTTATACACTTAACTCCATAAAAGATATATGTATTCAATATCTATGACAAAAATTAATCATAACCAATCTTTTTGACATAAGATGGTTCATATCAAATATTTTATCTATTTCTTAATTAATCAAGTCTTTAAAAATTAATATAATAAAAAACTTTCATAATCATCACTCATAATTAATAAAAATAATATCAACGGCTTCAATTCCTACATATATCACACAATAATTCATTTATCTATTATTTAAGAAATATCTAATTCTAGATGGCTCAATCAACTAATTTAATCTTTAAAACTCAAAGAAAAACTAATATTTGCAAATTATAATGCATAAGCACATACCTCTTCAAAATCCCTCTTCATCTCTCTTTTTCCTCTTTTTTTTTGATCACTTGTTGATAATCTCACCTTTTCTAGCTTGTTGTTCTAAAAACTTATAATTACATGTAATCTACTCTTGATTTTATTTTATTTGAAGAAAAGAAGATGAAGAAAAAGAGAAAATGATGGAAGTGGTGGTAATTGGCAAGGATGAAGATGGAAGAAGAAATGAAAAGTTCTATTTCCCACTTTATATATTTTCTAGGGTTTGATAGGGTGAGGGCATGCCTACTATAATTATGATGCACCCTCACTCTTAACCTTTGATTCTAATTCAATTTGTAGTCTTGTAAAACATTAAAAATAATTTCTTCAATAAATTTTAAGATCTACTATTCACTATTTTCTACCTATAGCATTTCTCCAAATCACTTTTATCACTATACGCTATCAATTATCAATATTAGTTAAAAGTTTCCTGTTTAAAATTTTAAACATTACAATTCTCATTGTTAAAGAAATTTCATCCTCGAAATTTAACTATTATGGACGCTTGAAATAATTTTTTCTTTAAAGTCCAAAAGACCAAAGTTATTTTCAAAATTTTTCAAGATGGTCTTTGGACATAAGACTTTTCTAAAAACAAATTAAAAATTCTTTGGCCCATGGCCCAAATACTAAGCCCAAAATCCATTTTTTCTAAGGTCTTTTTACAATGGGCATAGAAACAAAATTATTTTTATCCAACCTTTTCTTACAAAGAGCTTGCAAATTATTTAGGTCAATTAAGAAATACCAAAAATCAATTGTGGGCCTAGTTTACACTAAGAATAAATTAACCATGGGCTTGTTTTTGGCATGAATCACTAGTTACTCTTTTCAAGTGAGAAATCTATCTATAATAAACCTCTTAATTTAGTTTTATTCCAATATAGCATAAAAGCTACTTTAATTAGTTGGATGGATTAAAACCTAATTAATGGGAATTATCATGGATGGATTTCCACTTTCAAAAATATAACTATTGGTTGAAACGTCCGAGGGAATTATTCGAAAGCAGGATACCCCGTGTTGGTATTTTATTAACCATATACCTAGGAAAAAGAGACTCGCCATTCGTGTGTGGATGTTATAAGGTTGGAAGGATCGTCCTAATTACACTTGTTTATTGGTTGATTGTGCATACATTCATACATTTGCATCTCATATCATTGATCCTCTCTGGCTCACAGCCCTGGATTACGAAAGTTCAAAAGCTTACGACAATCCGACCTACGCCGGAGATGAAGTATCTAGCAACGACTCAATCACTTGCTCACCTAAAACAATGGAGCCCGAACAAATTCAAAGGATGGTGGATGAAGCCCTTAATGCCAAAATGGAAGAAATCAAAGAGATCCTAGTTGAGACCATGAAGAACCAATTGACTGCAATCTTAGAGAATCATGCCAAGGCATCTGCTAGCACTAAAAAACCAAAGGACAAAGGGAAGACTAAACCAAAGGACAAAGGGAAGACTAAAGTTAGTGAAGTGGTTTTTGATGGTGAAAAGGTGATCATTGATGATGATGATGATTGGGCTGAATACTACCAAGAGGTTCAAGAAAAGAAGAAAGAACCGAAGGCTGTTGAGAAGGCAACTACTGAAAAGACCGAGACATCCGATGTTGAAAAGATGATTGCTGATTTAGAAAAGAAATTTGAGAAGAAGCTGAAAATCGAAGAGAAGTCTGAGATCGACAATCTATTTGAATAAGATGATGAGGTCCCTTATAAGTACAAGATGCCTTCCTTTGCTAAGTACAATGGCACTGGAAATCCCCATCTTCATGTGAAGTAATATATCACTGCCATGCAATTTGCCCGAGCTACTAAGGCTCAAACCCTAAGGTACTTTATGTTCTCATTGGACCCTGTTGTCCAAAATTGGTTCAATACCTTAGATGATGGAACACAAAAGAGTTGGGATCTACTTTACAAAGCCTTCATCCAACAATATGGGTATAATGTTGAGTTAGAAGTTACCTTGATGGAAGTGGAGTCCATTAGGCAAAGGCCGAATGAGAATTTTGTGGACTATGTGAAAAGGTGGAGAAACAAGGCCGCTTTACTCAAGAAGAGGCCTGATGAATCCGATCAAATAAGGATGATTGTGAGAGGGGTGTTGCCTAGCCTTAGTGAGAGAATATCTCATACACTCACCCGTGATTTCAAAGACCTTCTTCAACCCGGTAGCCAAAGCATGCAAAAGGCCGTCGGTGTTAATGCTACTAACCAAGGAACAAGGAGACAATTTTCGGAATTGGAAAAACTGATGTCTTGGGTTCTCAACAAGCTTCAAAGAAAAGGATTGTTACAACCCTTAAATCCTCATCCTTTGGCTAACCCTCTCCCACCTAACTTTGACACCAAAGAATTTTGTCAATTTCACCAAATGCAAGGGCATGACACGAATAGATGTGTGAGATTAAGACATGAGATCCAAAACCTAACTGATAATGGGAAATTACCCGAGCCCAATAAGCCAAACACTAAATGTAACACCCTCATACCCTATATAAGTACTATACATATATCTCGTATACATACAGTAAGTATATAAAGTATAAGAATGTCACTGTTCATTATAATTAAAAAAAATCCTTACTTCTCAAAATAATCCAAATATATAGTAACAAAACATTTTAGTCAATATACAATATTAAAAAATTTTACATGCATGCATCACCTTCTAGTTGGTCTCGACAAACTCTTACTCTTCTTGTGGTAAAACGAAAGACTTCAGATCTACCATCTACTCACCTGCGCGATTAACACATCCGCGCTAAGCCCGAGAGCTTACTAGTACAAATGAATAATATAAACATACAATACAGAAATTCTAACGTATATCCATATACTAACTTTAAGTACTGTTAGTTTCTTATCGTAGTTTCCCTTTTCAATTACACTTTACACATATCTCAACTAATCTCATATATTACATACATGCATACATATCAATAACACCAACCACAATTCCATCACTACTACTCACAAGGAACATATCAATATACATATTACATAACATATTTCATAACATTTCATTTCCAATTAAGGCAACTATAGATTTCATTATTCATTCATTTCACGTTTCATAAACTACATCGAAAATCAAGACAGACCTGGGCCCAGAACACACTAATATGTTATTCAAAGTTCAGAGTTACTGCTTTGATCCATAATCACAATAATCAAGCCCGTAGGCAACATATATCATATCTCTATCCATGGATAGTGTAACAGACCCAGTCTCTTGGACCATCAACCCGACTAATCGAGAAGATCCTCAACCCGGCAAGACTGTTACTTTTCATATATTTCACATTTATAATTCATATAGTGTAACAGACCCAGTCTCTTGGACCATCAACTCAACAACTTGAGGAGATCCTCAACCCGGCTAGACTGTTAACACTTGTAACAGACCCAGTCTCTTGGACCATCAACTCAACAACTTGAGGAGATCCTCAACCCGGCTAGACTGTTACATTTCATATGTTATAGGCATGCCGTCAAATCCAGAACTCTGAAAGTTGAATTAACATATTAGACACAACTCTTTTCATTTATATCTTTATACATTTCTTTCTCAATTCATTTCATATTCAAAACAGGCAACCATGCCTCAATTATAATTCATTTACATTCTCATAGCCAACACAATGGCTTCACATCTCATTTGATTCATCATAGCCAATCACAATGGCTTCACCTCTTATTATATTTCAATTCACATTATAGCACTTCATCATTCAAGTATACATAAACAATTATATTGAGCATATATCTTAAATTCATCATCATATAATCAACATGTCTATTTATTTCATTTCAATCATTATTACCAACCACAATTACAATACATTTCATCATTTCTCAAAACACATTAGCACAATTCATCATTACCATATTTATCATAACAAATTGCATTGTACATACCTATTTGAATGATCTTCATATCTTTCACATCATCCAATCATAACCTTAATCAAATTATATTGACAATATAGTAATTCACTTAACACATTTACAAACAAATGTGTTAAGTCTTAATTCATGTAAATAAGTGCAATCATATAAACTTTGTACTTACCTTAAAACCAACTTACACCACTCTATACACCTACTCTTCCAAGAATCCTCAACACTTAGATTAGGGCAATTCAACCTCTTCACAACCTAATCCAAAAGGAATATTAGCAAAATGACCATATGAATAGTAAATTCTGGTTTTAGACTAAATTTTATCCTTATTTTGAAAATTTGTATAAAATAATATACTTGACTAAAAACTCTAAAATTTTTACAGAACTTAATTTTACATCTTAAAATCATTCCTTTAAAATTTCAGATCAAACTGAACACAAAATCTTGGTCAAATAGTTCACCCAAACAGACTGCCCCAATTGCCCTGCATCCTGGCAGCAGTTCTAAACTTTGTGAATTCCATAAATTAAATTCAATCAACTTGGTTCCAAATTATTTTTCTCAAATACTAGACTCATTAAGCAACAACATATCCAAAATTCAATTGAATATAATTTTTCTACATTTTATTAAAAATCCCGAAATATAGCTGTCTCAGTTAAGGTACCTGCTGGAACAAGTCTAATAAAAATAATCTTTCCAAAATCCAAAATCGAATCAACATATTTTTCAGTCATTCTAGACTCATATAGGCACAACCTATCAAAAATTCACTTCAGGAACATTTTTCTATATTTAATTAAAAATCATACAAGTCACAGCCTTTACTAGTTGTAAAACAGAAAGAAATTCCACTAAACACAACTCTTGCTCTTCAATCACCAACACCAACCTAATTAAATCAAACATACTCCAACATACTACAATAATACAACCCTAATTTCAATTATCAACTATCAAACCTTCATACAACTTCAAATAAACCAAAGAAATCAAGAAAGAGAACTTGGATTCTTAGCCAAATCTTCACTATCCACTTGAAATCCTTAAGTATTTGGTGTAAATAAAAGCAAAATCACCTCCTTCTCTCTCTAGCTTCTCTCTCTCTCTCTCTCCCTCGACCAAAAAGAAGAAGAAGAAGAAGAACACGTTTTTCCTTTTCTTCTCTTCTTATTCTTATCTCAAATATATATATAATAATAATAATAATAATAATAATAAAAACAATAAATCTCCACCACACACTCTCTTCCAACCTTTGACTTTCTTTTCTCTTTTTCTTTTTGTCCTTATCACCATAATTATTAATTAATTAATTATAAAAATATATACATAACTCACTTTCCCTACACCACTTTATATCCCATGTATATGTGATGTATATGTATATATCTTTTATATGGTATTTATATTCCCATATTTCCTTATATATATATCATCTTATAATATTTCCCCTTTTTACTTCCATTAAACATATACATTAACTCCAAATATAACAATAACTCCAAAACTTTTAGGGTATATTTTGGGATATTACAATTCTCTCCCCCTTAAATAATTTCGTCCTCGAAATTATCCAGCACAATAACAATTCATTTATAACAAAACACCATCTTAATTCATATGAAGATAATCGTATTCTTACATTATGATTTCATCAAATTACATAACTTTTACTCTTCCACTTTTAGTCAATCATCTTTTCCCAATTCACAACTCATCATTATATAGCTATATTTATCTTATTACTTTTTCAACAAAACACCCAAAATAACTCATTACATTTCAAAGAAATTTTCTTTTATACAATAATCAAATCATCTTATAATCTATAAATATACCATTCATCTATTACATTCAAGATATTTATCACTTCATCTTTTTATAGGCAATCTCTTAACTTTAATCTTGGAAATTATTGAATTAAATCTTACTATAGATTATCCTGTTATTACAATCACTTTTGAAAATAACCACTTATCAAACCTTGATTGATAACAATATTTTCATTTCTTATACTTAAATCCCTCTTTACCATGTTTTTCACTTAATATTAATATCGATACAATCTTTATAAATTTACTTTACAGATAATCAACCTTTTTCCTTTCATTATCTTTAATAACTGATATATCATAATTCATTCATGTATCAGCATATCACTTCATATATACATTATCATATATATCTTATACTCTTAGCATAACTATACATATTAAATCTCGATAATAATTCACAATCTTAATGAATTCTAGATCAATTGATCTAGCTGTCATAAAATAACAACATTTCAATCTTATTCCATTCAAACCAACCATTAACTTATTTAAGCTTATCATCACATATCAATATACATAACACAATTCTATTAGGTCAAACTCATTCTCAACTTCTAATCCCTTAGGATCCATCTGTTCGACTCCTTACTAACAAATCACTTCAAATTATCTTTCAATATTCATATATATCTTCTGCTTTCAATAATAGCAGTGCAATCTCCCATAATTCTCATAATTCTCTCATACTATAATTATTACCCATAGTTCATTCACTTAACATTGTTTCCATCAATTAATTCATCTTATAACAAAAATATATTCAGTATCATTTTCAATCACATTTCATAACTTTCTCCCATTTATCATATTCTCACATTATCATACCATTACTATGTTTACATAATCACTTTTTATTCATTCTTCACAATTCAAGACATTTACACGGTTCTCTTCTCTATCCATATTTTTCATAATTATAAACAAATTTCTAACATAGAATTGATAAGATACCACTTTACCAATCACAACTCCTAACCATATTTCTTGAAACAAAATTATCAATCTCACCCACATAATACTACAATCATATCACCTTAGGCCCAAATCTGCTGATAACAAAATTAACCAGCCAATTACACTAAACAAATTATATAGCCAGAGTATATTAATAGTCACATATGTAGTTTATAAATCAATATTGTTCCTCTATTATTCTTCTTCAAACATTTCCAACTATCTCAAAAGTTGACATAATTCAACTTTGTCTCCAAAACAATTTGTTCTTGATCATATGATTATCATTAGCCTAACTCACATCAACAATATTACTTATAACACTTATGTGTACAACATTCAATCATATACAAACTTTATACAACTTCCATTTCTAACCTATCTCTTATAAAGCTTTTCATACATTATACTTTCCATCTTTATTAAACACATATACATATAATATATTTCCACAAGCATAATCCTTCAACCAGAAAGCATTATATGATAGTCTAGCTCAGTTATTATCATAACAATTTCATCGTCCAGTGTTACTCGAGTCCTTTTTCACTTTCCATTTCAATCCATAGTCTAACTCTTCACAAATCAAAACTTAATTTCTCATAGATCCACTAATACATGCCATATCATTCTTCATACCACTATACAAATAATTATACCACATTCACATTCATAGGTCACGTTCACAATGTGACTTGCTTTCATATTTCATACACTTTACAATTATATTCATATCAAATAGCTCATTCCACACTTTCTATACATGTATACATATAATCATGCAATTATATTTAATTCCTCTTTTTCATACCATCAATACACATTTAACATTTATTACTTTTCATTGAACAACACCATTTTCATCCTTTTTTTACATGACTTAAATTATTTATCAACTCTACACATATATATACTCTAACCATGATAATACTTCACAAAATCTTAATCACATTACTAAGGTGACATCTCTCTCACATTTATTTTTAAATGCAGTTAGTATACCATCTTTATATCCATTTGTTTACCATTCAATATTTATATATATCTCACATATTTATACATATGTCCCTTACATCCAATCATATACACATCGCTCATTAATCCCTATAAAATTTCCAAATTTCGTTATCACAAATCTCAATTTCTTGAACTAACATTGCTCAATCCAATTCTCACTATTAATATTATCACATGACCTAACTTTGCACAAGTTTATCAATGCAAGAGTACTCATTCTCAACACTAATAGATATGTAGTTGTATAGGTTACAAACACGCAATACTATACGTACATTACACTTTCAAGTGATCAACTCAATCCTTGATCACTAGCATCTTACATCCCATTATCACCTTCCAAGTAGTCAACCTTATCATGATTACTTCATCACTTGCCAACTTTTAGTTCATCAAATTACATATCTGTAAGTCATTCTTAATATGCAAAAATTTTCATTCCACATAACTCATATACGTACTATACATTAAACTTTCGATATTTAAATAATCTTTATCCAAATTCCGTTAACATTATAAATTCTCCTCTTACTACTTTGCTTAAACTTCAATTTACTCATCTCGTTTTATTAATATAAACTTAAGAAAACATCTTATATATACATACTACAAAGCAACATCAAAATATATCCTTTTTACAATCATTAAAGCTCATTTCAAAAATCCAAATGTTACACATTATCACCATTAACATGAGCTTTAACAATACTCAAGCATATTATATTCCTACCATTCAAACCACAATGTTTACATTAAATTAACAATACTAACAACACCATTTTATCTCCTTGCTTAACCCCTATCATCTTTTTTTTTTTTTTAAATCTTAACTTTACATATTCAAACCTTAAGTTATCACACTTTGTCTATATCAATCAACTCATTCAATATTCCACCATACTCTCTTCATTATAATTACATATCCATCCATATTATCCATCAACAATATTTCCTCTCCCTTGCAATCCAAACATAAGCTTTATTAGAAAGAGATTCAAATAGTAGAGGAAAGATTACATACTTTGATTTTGATTTTGTTTTTAATTCATTTTTAACTTTATTTTCCTGATCATTTCTTTATATTATAATCATATTTCAAAATTTTCTTTCCTCAAGGAAACTACCATTCTTTAATTTATCACTTAAACTTACATAAATTTTTCCATCTCATTGCTTTCTTTAAATTTCCATTCATATAGAACTTCATCCACACATTATTATCCATTTCATACAATTCAATACATTTCAATTCATATAATACCACATTCGAGACCAACCTAGATGTTAATGCATATGCATGTATCAAAAATTTCATTCTTATCATTTTCATTCATCATCATTTTTCTTTTTAAAACATTTCTTTTTAAATTTACTTAGGCCGAGAATCTCGAACCTAAGCTCTGATACCAAAATAATTGTAACACCCTCATACCCTATATAAGTACTATACATATACCTCGTATACATACAGTAAGTATATAAAGTATAAGAATGTCACTGTTCATTATAATTAAAAAAAAATCCTTACTTCTCAAAACAATCCAAATATATAGTAACAAAACATTTTAGTCAATATACAATATTAAAAAATTTTACATGCATGCATCACCTTCTAGTTGGTCTCGACAAACTCTTACTCTTCTTGTGGTAAAACGAAAGACTTTAGATCTACCATCTACTCACCTGCGTGATTAACACATCCGCGCTAAGCCCGAGAGCTTAGTAGTACAAATGAATAATATAAACATACAATACAGAAATTCTAACGTATATCCATATACTAACTTTAAGTACTGTTAGTTTCTTATCGTAGTTTCCCTTTTCAATTACACTTTACACATATCTCAACTAATCTCATATATTACATACATGCATACATATCAATAACACCAACCACAATTCCATCACTACTACTCACAAGGAACATATCAATATACATATTACATAACATATTTCATAACATTTCATTTCCAATTAAGGCAACTATAGATTTCATTATTCATTCATTTCACGTTTCATAAACTACATCGAAAATCAAGACAGACCTGGGCCCAGAACACACTAATATGTTATTCAAAGTTCAGAGTTACTGCTTTGATCCATAATCACAATAATCAAGCCCGTAGGCAACATATATCATATCTCTATCCATGGATAGTGTAACAGACCCAGTCTCTTGGACCATCAACCCGACTAATCGAGAAGATCCTCAACCCGGCAAGACTGTTACTTTTCATATATTTCACATTTATAATTCATATAGTGTAACAGACCCAGTCTCTTGGACCATCAACTCAACAACTTGAGGAGATCCTCAACCCGGCTAGACTGTTAACACTTGTAATAGACCCAGTCTCTTGGACCATCAACTCAACAACTTGAGGAGATCCTCAACCCGGCTAGACTGTTAACACTTGTAATAGACCCAGTCTCTTGGACCATCAACTCAACAACTTGAGGAGATCCTCAACCCGGCTAGACTGTTACATTTCATATGTTATAGGCATGCCGTCAAATCCAGAACTCTGAAAGTTGAATTAACATATTAGACACAACTCTTTTCATTTATATCTTTGTACATTTCTTTCTCAATTCATTTCATATTCAAAACAGGCAACCATGCCTCAATTATAATTCATTTACATTCTCATAGTCAACACAATGGCTTCACATCTCATTTGATTCATCATAGCCAATCACAATGGCTTCACCTCTTATTATATTTCAATTCACATTATAGCACTTCATCATTCAAGTATACATAAACAATTATATTGAGCATATATCTTAAATTCATCATCATATAATCAACATGTCTATTTATTTCATTTCAATCATTATTACCAACCACAATTACAATACATTTCATCATTTCTCAAAACACATTAGCACAATTCATCATTACCATATTTATCATAACAAATTGCATTGTACATACCTATTTGAATGATCTTCATATCTTTCACATCATCCAATCATAACCTTAATCAAATTATATTGACAATATAGTAATTCACTTAACACATTTACAAACAAATGTGTTAAGTCTTAATTCATGTAAATAAGTGCAATCATATAAACTTTGTACTTACCTTAAAACCAACTTACACCACTCTATACACCTACTCTTCCAAGAATCCTCAACACTTAGATTAGGGCAATTCAACCTCTTCACAACCTAATCCAAAAGGAATATTAGCAAAATGACCATATGAATAGTAAATTCTGGTTTTAGACTAAATTTTATCCTTATTTTGAAAATTTGTATAAAATAATATACTTGACTAAAAACTCTAAAATTTTTACAGAACTTAATTTTACATCTTAAAATCATTCCTTTAAAATTTCAGATCAAACTGAACACAAAATCTTGGTCAAATAGTTCACCCAAACAGACTGCCCCAATTGCCCTGCATCCTGGCAGCAGTTCTAAACTTTGTGAATTCCATAAATTAAATTCAATCAACTTGGTTCCAAATTATTTTTCTCAAATACTAGACTCATTAAGCAACAACATATCCAAAATTCAATTGAATATAATTTTTCTACATTTTATTAAAAATCCCAAAATATAGCTGTCTCAGTTAAGGTACCTGCTGGAACAGGTCTAATAAAAATAATCTTTCCAAAATCCAAAATCGAATCAACATATTTTTCAGTTATTCTAGACTCATATAGGCACAACATATCAAAAATTCACTTCAGGAATATTTTTCTATATTTAATTAAAAATCATACAAGTCACAGCCTTTACTAGTTGTAAAACAGAAAGAAATTCCACTAAACACAACTCTTGCTCTTCAATCACCAACACCAACCTAATTAAATCAAACATACTCCAACATACTACAATAATACAACCCTAATTTCAATTATCAACAATCAAACCTTCATACAACTTCAAATAAACCAAAGAAATCAAGAAAGAGAACTTACTTGGATTCTTAGCCAAATCTTCACTATCCACTTGAAATCCTTAAGTATTTGGTGTAAATAAAAGCAAAATCACCTCCTTCTCTCTCTAGCTTCTCTCTCTCTCTCTCTCCCTCGACCAAAAAGAAGAAGAAGAAGAAGAACACGTTTTTCCTTTTCTTCTCTTCTTATTCTTATCTCAAATATATAATAATAATAATAATAATAATAATAACAATAATAATAAAAACAATAAATCTCCACCACACACTCTCTTCCAACCTTTGACTTTCTTTTCTCTTTTTCTTTTTGTCCTTATCACCATAATTATTAATTAATTAATTATAAAAATATATACATAACTCACTTTCCCTACACCACTTTATATCCCATGTATATGTGATGTATATGTATATATCTTTTATATGGTATTTATATTCCCATATTTCCTTATATATATATCATCTTATAATATTTCCCCTTTTTACTTCCATTAAACATATACATTAACTCCAAATATAACAATAACTCCAAAACTTTTAGGGTATATTTTGGGATATTACACTAAAGACAACCCATTGCCAAAGTCAATAGGGTACCACCACCAGCAACCTTTATGATTAGAGGAGGTTTGCATGAGGACTTCGTGATGTCTCCTTTTCAAGGTGTGGGTGGAGAAGCAACCAAAGAAGAAGAAGAGGCATTTGTTAAAATTGAAAAGGCTGTGATGGGTTGAGAAGTAGCAATTTGTGTTGTCAACGGGTTTTGGGATTCAAGTGATAGTGATGATGATATTATACCTAAGAAGGAGGAGTGGGCTTGGTCAGAACCCGAAGAAGATAAGGTGATGAATACTAGATCCGGTTAGCCTTACGCAAGGCCACCACCTAAGGAGATAGAAACGAATAAGGGAAAGGAAGTTGAAGTGGAAGAAGATGACGCTGTGCTCAAGCAATTGAAAAGAATCCAAGCAAGTGTTAGCATTTGGGACTTGTTAGCTACTTCCAAAAAGCACCGAGAAACTATGGCCAAAGCCTTAGCTAGCATTCCCATTTCTACCTCCACAACACAGGAGGAGTTTATCAATTTCATAAAAATTGGGGAAGTAATGAAATGTGAAGAGGTCCAAGAAAAGAGTGAAGTTAATATGGGAACAGTTTCTTTTTCTGATGCAGACTTACCGGAGGAGGGAAGAGACCACATCTGCCCTCTCTTTATCAAAATAGAAGTCAAGGGGAAGAGGACTCCATGTGTAATGGTCGATGATTGGTCCGCCATAAATGTTTGTCCACTTAAGATATTGCCAAAGCTAGCCATGTCAACAAGAGATCTAAACCCAACCGAGGTGACAATTTGTGCTTATGACAACACTAAGAGGCATGCCGAAGGGACTTTCAAAGAGGCCATCAAGGTTGGTCCAATTGAATCTATTGTTGAGTCTGTTGTTTTAGATATACTAGTTACCTTCACCTTGCTCTTGGGGCGACCATGGTTTCACCCTCCTGGTGGAGTTCCTTCCACCCTTCATCAAAAGATCAAATTTCCCAACGGAAATGAGACAGTGGTCATTAAAGCTGAAGATAATGAGATTGTTAATGCCCTAATGGTTGAGAGGCCTCTCAATGGTTTTCAAGTGGTTGCAATTTCTGATGATGAAGTAGTGGACTCCAAAGTCTTGAATATGGTGAAGAACATGAACTACCTTCCTGGAGCTGGTCTTGGAAAAGGTAAGGCCGGTTTGACAAAGTTGCCAGATTTTAGAACTCAAACATCCAAGAAGGGGTTAGGATATGATGAAGACAATGATGTCCAGCCAAAGAAGAGTGAGAAGATGAGCTTCCCATCACTTGAAGAGATCTTTGTCAAGGCTCCAGATATGGGACCACTCCAAGGAAAGCCCGAGCCGATCATGTTCATGGGTAAGTTAATTCCAGGTTTTGAAATTTTTGCAGATGTTGCTGAGCTAGTGGAGTAAGTGAAGAAAGAGCTCACCTTGTCAACCAACAAAGAATCCAATCCAAAAGAGAAGAATGAAGCTGCCCTGAAAGCCGAGAAGACTCCGGAAGAGATTGTTGCCCTGGTCGAGGAAAAGTTTGAAAACATCCTGCTTTATGCTTCTGAGAACAATGATTTTGATTTTGATTTTAATTTGTCTGATTTGTATGAGGATGATGATGTTTTCTTTTCCAAAATGAATGCAATAAAGTCTGATTTTGCATACTTGTGTGATGTTTCTCCTGATGGTTGCATACATTCAAATAGCAGTTACATGAGCATCTTTAATATTAATTCTGTTAACACACAATCATTAAATTTGGGAACAACTGAAAATCCTAAAAACATTAGCATAACATCCGACCTTACTCCTGATGAGAGAGAGAGATTTGAAAAAATATTCAAAAAATATGAAGAAGTGTTTGCTTGGTCTTATGAGGATATGCCTGGGATAGATCGAGACATAGCCGAGCATCATATTCCTACTTACACTTACATTAAGCCTGTCAAACAAAAGCTTAGGCGACTAAGACTTGAGTGGGCTGAATTGGTTAAAGAAGAGGTCACTAAGCAAATACAAGTGAAGTTCCTTGAAGTGATAGAATACCCAGGTTGGCTAGCCAACATAGTACCAGTGCCAAAGAAAGATGGGAGGATAAGGGTCTGCTTGGACTATAGAGATCTAAACAAGGCTTCCCCTGAGGATGATTTTCCTTTACCTCATATAGATGTTCTTATTGATAGTGCAACCTCTAGCGTGCTACACTCATTTGTAGATGGATTTTCTGGATATAATCAAGTGTTAATGGCCCAAGAGGATAAAGCCAAAACTACCTTCACTACTACATGGGGTATATTTTGTTATAGGGTGATGCCTTTCGGCTTAAAGAATGCTGGAGCAACCTACCAAAGGATGGCTACCACACTATTTCATGACATGATGCACAAAGAAGTTGAAGTATATGTTGATGATATGATGGTGAAGTCGGATACAAGGGAGCAACACTTCCAAAACTTAGAATTATTCTTCGATAGAGCTTTGAAGTATAAGCTGAGATTAAACCCAAAGAAGTGTGTATTCGGTGTTAGCTCAGGTAAATTGTTGGGACATGTGATTGGTCCAAATGGTATTGAGATATATCCTGACAAAGTCAAAGCAATCAGGGATATGCCAGCCCCAAAGACGGAGAGAGAAGTTCGGGGATTTATTGGTAAACTGCAGTACATTAGCAGATTTATAGCAAAACTCACAACAATCTGTGAGCCTATCTTCAAGTTGCTTAGAAAGAATCAGCCAGTAGTATGGAATGAAGAATGTCAAAAGGCCTTTGACCGAATAAAAGAGTATTTGTTGAATCCACCTATTTTGAAACCACCTAAACCCGACAAACCTCTATTACTATACTTAGCAGTAGAAGAAGAGTCAATAGGAGCCATGCTAGCCCAAGCAGATGAGCCGGGGATTGAGCATGTCGTTTACTATTTGAGTAGAAAGCTCCTACCTTATGAAATTAAGTATAGTATTATTGAAAAGACATGTATAGCCGTGGTTTGGTCTTCTAAGAAGTTGCGGCATTATTTTCAATCGTATAGTGTGCAAGCAATTTCCAGGTTGGATCCAATGAAGTACTTAAGGGAGACACCCTCTTTAATTGGGAAATATGGTCGATGGTTGATAATATTAGAAGAATTTGAGATTGAGTATGTAACCAGGAAAACAATCAAGGGTAGAGCGGTGGCAGAATTCCTGGCTCAATAGCCATTACCAGAAAGTGAAGAGGTAATCTTGGAATTTCTAGATGAACATTTAGAAGTAATTGAAGTACAAGGGTGGAAAATGTATTTTGATGGAGCGGTAAACAGGAAAGGAGTAGGTTTGGGAGTTATACTAGAATCGCCCGAAGGGGAACTTATCCCTTTAGCCAAGAAGTTGAAATTTAGGGCAACCAATAACATGGTGGAGTATGAAGCGTGTATTTTCGGTTTGGAAACCCTAATGATTATGAAGGGGGTTAAGGTGGAAGTTTATGGTGATTCATTGCTAGAAGTATCCCAAGTAAATGGAGAGTGGGAGTTGAAAGAAGAAAAATTGAAACCATACCACCATTACCTGACCATGATGAAGAAGAATTTTAAGGAGTGTAGGTTTATACACCTGTCAAGAGAAGAAAATCAGATGGCTGATGCCCTAGCCACATTGGCTTCGGTATGAGAAAATCCTGCCAACTTATTCCTTAAGCCTCTGATCTTGACCAGTTCATCAACTCCTTGCTATGAATATGAGACAATCATGGAAGTTGATACAGACCATGATGCATGGTATGATACTATAAGGCGATTTTTGGAGGAAAGAGAATACCCGCCGGGGCAACAAAGAAAGAGAGAAGAGCCATAAGGAGGTTGTCATTTCAATACATCACCTTCCATGGAGAGTTATATCAAAAATGGCCTGATGGGGGGTGCATTTGAGATGTTTAAAAAAGCCTGAAGTGGAGCGCATCATGTCAGAAATACATGCGGTAAGTTGCGGTCCGCACATGAGTGGTTTGGCCCTAGTTAAGAAGATTATTCGACAAGGTTACTATCGGTTGACCATGGAGAAAGACTGTATTGAGTTTGTAATGAAGTGCCAACAATGTCAGATGTATGGTAACTTGAATCATATGCCTCATGAAGAACTGCATTCAATGTCTTCACCCTGGCCATTTGCCACCTGGGGTATCAACATTATAGGAGAGATACATCCGATAGCTTCAAACGGGCACCATTTCATTGTAGTAGTAGTAGATTATTTTTCAAAATGGGTCGAAGTCGAATCCTTCAACAAGCTGGGTGTAAGTCAAATGGCTAGGTTTATTGAAAAGAATCTCATCTGCAGATATGGGGTCCCGCACAGTGTGATATCAGACAACGGAGTACAGTTTCAAGGAGCAATTAAGGATTCTCCAAGTCCCAAATCCATCATCACCGATCCTCTCCTTATAGACCAAAGGCTAATGGTGCAGTAGAAGCAACGAACAAGACAATTAAGCAAATTTTGTCCAAGATGACTAAGACTTAAAAGGACTGGTAAAAAATGCTTCCCTTTTCTTTATGGGGATATAGGACAAGTGTGCGAACACCTACCGGGATGACACCGTTCTCTTTGGTTTATGGGATGGAAGCAGTATTGCCTATTGAAATTGAGATCAAGTCACTAAGAGTAGTCTTGGAAGCTGAACTGCCTGAAATGGAATGGGTAGCAAGCAGACACACACGATTAGCTCTATTAGAAGAGAGAAGATTAAAGGCATTGTATCATCACCAACTGTACCAAAAGAAGATAGTTCGGGCCTACAATAGAAGGGTCAAGGTCAGAAAATTCAGAGTCAGGGATTTAGTGTTAAAGCAATGTAAGCCTAATGTATCTAATCCAAGAGGGAAGTTCAGACCTAGCTGGGAAGGGCCATATGTAGTGAAACAAGTCATAAACAAAGGTGCAGTGAAGTTATCAGACATGGACGGGAATGAATTTAGTGAGCCAGTAAATATTGACAGGTTGAAGAAGTTTTATGTATGAAAAATAAAAAAAGAGAGAGCTCGCTAGGTTGAAAACCCAAAAAGGGCAGCCTAGGCAAAAGTTAGAGCAGTCCGCTAGTTTTGAAAACCCGAAAGGACGGGCTAGGCAATAATTAGGGCTAATGAGAGAATATAGTCAATTAGAAAACCCGAAAGGGCTAATTGGCAACAGGAGTGATCTTGTGTATGCTGGCTTTATGATTGGTTGTTCCCCAATTTAATAAAACAGAATTAATGATTAAATTTGTTCTATGTGCACTGTTATAAGTATTCGACCAGATACGGATGAAATAAATAATCATAATTGCAAAAGGTGATGACAAATTATCAATGGAAAAGAAGCATCTTTTATTACTTTAGTTATTTTTAATCCTAACAAAACACTTTCTGAATTGACAAATGTAAAATCTATGGCAGTCTATAAGTGTAACGTGCAGGCCTGCTTTGCCTTAACCGATCCAAGTAGGCTTCAGTCAAGCAAGGCATGTCTAGGTCAGGAGCAAAGTCAGAATCACGAGGCTCAGCTCCATACTGACGCCCAAGTCGGCGAGGATCATAGTGTGTACCTTGACGAAGAGCAGCAAGAGGAACGTACATCAAGTATGTCCACATGGTGATACGAGAAATCTTCCACCAAGGTACCAACCAACGGATATTGACTTCAGAGCGTGAGTGAATCCAGTCAACCCAGTCAGCATATGAACAAGCAGGATGGAGCAGCTTCCTAGCAGAATGATGACGTGGCAGGTATATGGCAAAATCAATGGAGGGAGTATCAAGCAAACAAAGATGCTCTTGAAGCCAAATCTATGAAGAAAGAATTAAATTAAAAAAAAAGAGTCTACTAAGTTGAAAACCCGCAAGAGCAGCTTAGGCAAAAATTAGGACAGCTCGCTAGTTCCAAAAACCCGCATGGGCGGACTAGGCAAAAGTTAGAGCAATAAAAAAATAATAATAAAAAATAAAAAATAAATAAATAATTTTGGCTGTAACGAAAAAAAAAAGTCCGCTGAGTTGAAAACCCGCAAGGGCAGCTTAGGCAAAAATTAGGACAGCTCGCTAGTTCTGAAAACCCGCATGGGCGGACTAGGCAAAAGTTAGAGCAATAATAATAAATAATTTTGGCAGTAATGAAAAAAAAATTTATATTTTTCATTATTGTACAATGTTTTACAATTGCTACAATATTTGCATATCACTAAGAGGGTGGTGGAAGGTCACCAAATAAAGACTTGAAAAAGTCATCGTCTGTTGGAGGAGGGGGCAATTACTCGTCCCGGGATCATCCGAAGCAGAAGCACTGAAACCCCTATTGCCTTGGAGTTCCGATTTGTCATGGTCCTCATCAGAAGCAGACGAAAGGATCTCATGGTCATCAGTCTGGGGGCCTCTCGATGAAGAAGCACCGGGATCCCTCATTCCTTCAAATCGATAGTCACGGAAATTTTGTTCGGATTGGTGATATAAACTTTCAAAATGAGAAGCCTGCTGATGACTTATAGCTAACTCTTCTTGAAGTTTCTTATTTTGTTCTTCAAGCATCCGCTGAGAGCCAAGAAGGAAAAAGGTAAGAGCATACATAATCATGCATACATATAGCATAAACTATTGTGAAATAAGGAATGTACCAGGTAGTTCATATCAATACCCTGCGAATGAGATGGCATATTCGGCAGGCTAGAATGAGCAAACGAAGGGGTAGTGGAAGAAGGTCCAGTCTCGTGATCAAATGAGCCGACAGCCTGCAACAATCATTAAAGAAAAAACAGTTGCAAGGGAAAAGTGGTTAAAGTGAAAAAAACTCCCTTGGAAGATCAAAACAAGGAAAGAAGAGCATGAATCAAGCAAGACATGGCCAAGCCAAATAGAGCTTAGTCATGTCACCTCAAAAGAAATCTTGGTAGAACATGACATGGGCAGGAGACACGGCCAAGCCACTGACCGCGTCTCACCTAAAGGACAAAGTCAAGAAGGACCAAGCAAAGAAAGAAAAGAAACAGTAGGTGACATTAGCAGGCAACACGGCCAAGCCACTGGCCGTGTCCCATCCTAACCCAAGAACAAAGAAGAACCAAAGAAAATACACAGAAGCTGACACACCCAGGAGACACGGCCAAGCCACTGGCCGTGTCACTCCCATCTTCAAAGAGCAAAGAAGACCCCCGATCTCCGAGGGTGAAGATCCATTCTGATGGTGAAGGATCACAATGCATAGAACATCTGGAGCAGTTAGACTTCTCAACTGATAAAAGGTTAGTCAAATTCATTCTCGGGTCCAAGTACCCAATCTTGGGTCCAAGTGCCCAAATCAAATCAATCTCGGGTCCAAGTACCCAAGTCAATTCAAGCTCGGGTCCAAGTACCCAATCTTGGGTCCAAGTGCCTAATCCAATTAGGTTTTGGTTTTTTTTTATTAATATTACTTACCTTAACTAATTAGGAATAAACAACCTCAAACCACTATAAATAAGGATAAAAGATAATTAAAAAAAGAGAGGCAAAAATCCAAAAGTAGTTTGGAAAATTTGAAACCAAATCAAGGAAGGAAAAGAAGAAATTCAATTCAACTCTTTTCTGGAACAGTAGCAGCACGATTTAGAGGATTCAAAGGTAAAAAAGGCTTGTCTTTGAAGCTAGTTCATCCAAGAAGAATTGTTTTTGGAGAAATCATCAAAAGAAGGTATGTGTTAATTAATTTTCTTTAATTATTTTTTTTACACAGTAGCAAATTTATGAAATCAAAATTAAAAACCTTTGAACTTTAATTTAGTTTTTCTAAAGCCAAAAAAAAAAAACCTTATTTCGTTGGTTTATCTTCCAAAAGGCTTAAAATTGTTATTTTTTCTTCTTAAAAACCTTAAAACTCTAATTGAACATATTCTTCAACAAAACAAAAATCAAATTCTGTTTCTTTCAAAACTTTAAACTTGGTACTTTTCCTTCAAAAAGTCTTCTAAAGCATCTTTTCTAGTTATAAAAATTTTAATTTATTTGTTTAAATTCATAAAACTTCATGAAATTATCAAATTGATTTCCAACCCGAGACCCTACTTCCAAAATATCAAATCCAAATTCAACTTCCAAAATTCAAAATAATGAACACTAACCCTTTTTAAAACCTTAAACTCTAATTTTTATGAACCCTAATCCTTTTAAAATATTAAAAAACATAAAAACATAAAAACCTAAATTTTACACAGTAGCTTAGGAACCCAATAACCAAAAATCACAAATTAAAGTATTTTAAAGTGTTTAAAACCCTAGTTTCAAGATATCATCATTCAAACCTTAATTTTGTTAATCAAAGAGTCTTACCAACCCTTTAAAACATAAAACTGAAAGAGTGTAATTCCATAAAAAGTTACAGTAGCCATAATTGGACTTTTATTTGCTTTATTCAATTCCATACTTGATTATGCTTTGATTTATTTCTTATGCTTTAATTTATTTAATTTCAATACTTGATTTATTTAATTTATCATGGATGGATGTTTATTTTATATTTTGATTAATAGCTTTGATGAATGATTTTTTTTATGATGAATGATTATTTACATTTATCAATTAATTTAGATTTCCAAAAGTTGTAAGAGGTATGTTTCCACTTGGTGGGTACCTCATTAGTTAAACATCACGTAATTTAATTTGCTTTTCTATTTTAGAACATATGTAAAGGGCATGTTTCTACCTTTTGGTGGGTGTCCTATTTAGGCATGTGATGTAAGGACATGTTTCCATCCTTGGATGGGTGTCCATTTATTTGCTTTGTTTGGACATTGCTTTGATTTTAATATATTGATGCTTTCTTTTAATTATTGTGTGTAATATGGAAAATATTGTTATATTTAAGAATTTTATAATATTAAGACTTGTAAAGGAGGTCGGTTCCAATGAACCGGGCGTTGTGGGGGTGCTAGGCCATTTCTCACCTTCCCCACACGTACCCAACTTTCCGAACCCATTAGGGGGTTTGGGATTCCTTAGGAATCTATTCATCCACCCCTTTCTTTTTCCCGGCCCGTCTGGGTGGCGACTCCATTTTTCTCCAGACTTATGTCCGTGTTCTTTAAGGCCCCGAGCCTAAACAGTGCCGAAGTCGCAACAACCATTCCACAGGGAGTGGGGGCGAAAATCCCCGCTCACAATTGTTGTTGTTGTATTAAGAGTATTGAATATGAACTAATTCATTCTCTATCTAGATATCGAAGAACCCTAGCTCATTTGTATGATTGAATAATTTTAATTGATGGAGTTGTTTTATTCTTATGATGCTTAATGATTTATTTCCAATTGATAATAGCATGCTTATTGATTGGTTGCCATTTTCATATTATTGACTTGAGAAAGCTTGATATGAATTGAATACTCATAAGGGTTGAGGATTGATTGGAGTACTAGAGATAGACTTACAAGATCCTTTGGTTTATAGTTCCTTGTTCTTAATGCAAGATCTATTTAACTGTGTTTGAGAAGAGATTCTGGAACTCTACTTAGTGATTAGGGATTAATTCACTCGAGAGAGGTTTTAGTCTAAGTTAGAGGAATGCCAATTCAACTCTATTATGTGATGTAATTATGGCTAGGGGGATTCAATATCTGGATAGTGTCATTATCATTAATCCTTTTTACACAAAAATAAATTTATCTTTACTTGCATTCATTAAGTTAGTTGTCTTTAATTACAAAACTTCACAAAAATATTGATTTGCTAAACAACAGTTAAGATTTGTACTAGTACTTGGCCTTGTCCTCAGTGGAACGATAACTCACTCACTACTTTATTACTTGGGTGACCCGTGCACTTGCAGTATTGCAACAGCATAGCTCGCGCGCACCAGTAAGGGATACCATACTTTCACTCAAGGTATGGAGATCGAGCATGGCATAACCACTCATAGCCTTGTACCATTTGGTATATACTTGCTATGGAAACCTAAGCCTTTTAACACAAAGACTAAAGCTCATATAATTGGCCTAGCTACTTTCCTTAGGTTTTTACCCCAAATGCATGTTGTTTGACTATGGTTAATTTATCTTGGTTTAAATCATGGCCTATTTGGTTTATTCTTTCCCATTATGACCTAATTACATTATAAGCCCAAAATGATTTTAATCTTTTAAAACCCAAAGGACCAAAATTATTCTCAAGACTTTTTAAAGATGGTCGTTTAACATAAAACCTTTTTAAGATGGGTTAAAAATCCTTTCTACCTCATGGCCCAAGATTCAAAACAAAAATCTATTTCCAAACAAATCTTTTCATAATGGGATTTGAAACAAAACCATTTTAAATGAACCTTTTTATTGGGCTTACAACCATTTAGGTCAATTATGGAATACTTAAAATCAATTGTGGGCCTAGTTTACACTAAGACTTATTAACCATGGGCTTGTTTGAAGCATGAATCAATAGTTCTTTTTCCAAATGCGAAATCCATGGATCAATTGTGGGCCTAGTTTACACTAAGACTTACTTTAATTCTGATACATCTTATTACTTATAGGATGTAATGTATAAATAGTATTATGAGCTTCACCAAGAATACACTCTTTCAGTTCCCTCACATTAGGCACACACAATCGGCCTTTATAATACAATCTACCATCATCTAAAACAACATAATATGAATTTTCACCTTTATGAACTTATTCCATCACTTCCAATAATTTTTTATTTTATTTATCTCTTTTTGTTTTATGGTTGGTTCAACCCTCAATTTTTCTAACATAACATATTATATCATTTAAGTTATTTAACTCAAAAATACCTATAATTATATCTACATGTAATAATTTATACACAACACACCTGCTAAAGTCTTTTGACTTAAAGCATCGGCTACCACATTAGCTTTTCTAGGATAATAGTTGATGTAACACCCCTATACCCAATATACATACACCACATATAATCATAGTATGTAATATACATATAGAAGATATAAGAATGTCACAGTCCATTTTCATCAAACTAATCTTTTGACTTAAACATCAAAACATTATCAATAAATTTGAATAAATTTAAAACATTTAACTTATATTATAGAAAGTAATAAATGAAACATCCCTTGTTAAAATACATTTACAGATATCTTCATTACCTTAAAAGTTTATCTAAAATATTTATTTCATAAGCAGCGAAAAATGTAGCGGAATATACATATGTATACATCAAAATCAATAATTACAAAAATACAGAGTTTATACATGCTGGCAGTTTATCTCTGATTTTGAAGTCCAAAAATCAACACTTCATAAGGGATCACAAGCCTAGACTCGACTCGGTCTAGCTGAACTCTCCGGCTCTACCTGATCTACCCTGTCACCTACGCAATAAATCACAATCGCGCTAAGCCAAAGGCTTAGTGGTACAAACCTTGATAACAGTATGATTCAAATGTAATGCCAAAGTCACACTTTCAAGAATTAGAAGTAATATACAAGGATATCATATTTCATAACATTAAATCTCATGATATTGTTCAATTGTTCCATCATTCATAATTCACTTTAAAGCAAAGACAAGCATGGGCCCAAAAGAAACTAATATGCCATTCAAATTCCAGAGTTCCTATTTTGGTCCAATAATCACATTTATCTAGCTCGTAGGCGAATCATTATCACAATGAGGATTACCTCATATGTAACATCCCAACTAGGCTTCAAGGACTAGGGCCAACCCAGCTTCAAGGGGAGCACAGCATCACCCAACTAGGCTTCAAGGACCAAGCCCAACCCAGCTTCAAGGGATTGTTACTTTTAGGCATGCCACCAACAACAAAACTCTGAAAATTGAATAGCATACTAGGCACACAATTCTTTCATTATTTCATTATCAAATCCTTTCTCAATTTCTCATGATCATCATAAGCACAATGCCTCACACATCCCATTTATATCAATATAGCCATCACCAATGGCTTCACATATCATCATTAGGGTATACATAACAAATTAAATTATTCATATATTTTGAATCCTCAACATATATTTCACATAGTTCACATAATGCAAATCATAACACCATTCTCAAACATCAACAATATAATAGGTAACTTAACACATTTTCCAACCAAATGCGTTAAGTCTCAAAGTCCTGTAAATGTATACAATCATGTAAGGTTTGTACTTACATCTAAGAGCAACAAATACCAATCTAACAACCTCCTCTACCAAAAATCCTTCAACACTTGGGTTGGAAAACTCAAATCTCTTCAAAACCTAATCCAAAGGTAATCATACATACTCACTTAGTAATACACATAAGAAAATAAGAATAAGAACTATATAGGGCAAACTCTACACTTGACAAGCTCAACAACACGGGCGTGTCCCTGATCATACCCTAAACCCACAACACAGAAGCTTTGACATGCTCAGAGACATGGATGTGTCACTGCACGTGTCAAATCCTCCTCCAAAACAGAAGCTATGACACACTTAGTGACATGGGTGTGTCACTGGACGTGTCAATCTTCCAACAACCCAGTAGCTATGACACGCTCAGTGACATGGGCGTGTCAATACTACTACTACACAGAAGTTGTGACACGCTCAGTGACATGGGTGTGTCACTGGTCGTGTCACCCATATTGAAAATAGAAACAATGACATGCCTAAAGACATGGCCATGTTACAGGGCGTGTCAGGCTAAAATCTTGAAATCCACACCAAAAACACCACATCCAACAAACATCTTTCTTTTACCCTTTTCTACTCCAAACAAACTTAACCAAATTCATCAATATACCATAATAAACTTGCATAACATCAAAACAAACTCAATTACATGAATCAACACACAATTACAACCATTTTTTACAACTCAACACATACACAATCCACAACTCTTGTTTTCTTCGCCAAACTTAACATTTTCTTCAATCCAACCCCAAAATAAAAGTTAATTAGACCAAACAACCTTAAACACACCAAAATCAACCATACACACAACTACACCAACCATCCACCTAACTCAAATACACAAACTAAAATTTTAGGGTATCATTTGGGATATTACAATTCTCCCCCTATACAAATAAATTTCGTCCTCAAAATTACCTGTTCTCAAGTCTGGAATAGCTAGGGATATTGATCTCGCATCACTTGCTCACTTTCCCAAGTTGCTTCTTCCTTGGCATGATTCTTCCAAAGAACCTTCACAAGTGGCACTTTCTTATTTCTCAACTCTTTCACTTCATGTGCCAAAATAGCCACTGGTTCTTCTTCAAAAGTTAGATTCGAACTCACCTTAATGGATTCCACTGACAAAATGTGAGATGGGCCCAACCTGTGTCTCTATAGCATAGAGACATGGAAGACATTGTGAATTCTATACAATTCAGGCGGCAAAGCAAGTCTATAGGCCACTGGTCCAAATCTCTCTAATACCTCATAAGGTCCAATGTAACGAGGACTCAATTTCCCTTAACGGCCAAATCTCAAAATTTTCTTCCAAGGAGACACTTTCAAAAATACTTTATCTCCAACACTAAACTCTATGTCTCTCCTCTTTAAATCTAAATAAGATTTCTGTCCGTCTGAAGCTGCTTCAACCGATCCCGAATTATCTTCACTTTCTCTTTTGTTTCTTTAATCAAATCGGGACCAACCAATTTACCTTCTCCAACCTCATTCAAACAAAGAGGTGTCCTGCATCTTCTACCATACAGTGCCTCATAAGGTGCCATTCTAATACTAGACTGATGACCATTGTTATAAGCAAATTCCATTAGTGGTAACAATTTGTCCCAACTCTTAGAGAAATTAATGATATAACTTCTCAACATATCCTCAAATATCTGAATTACTTTCTCTAATTTCCCATCTGTCTGAGGATGGAAAGCAGTGCTAAAATGCAATCGAGAACCCAAAGCATCATGTAAACTCTTACAAAATCAAAAAATAAATTGGGAATCTCGATCAAACACCAAAGAAATTAAGACTCCATGCAATCTCACTATCTCACTAATATAAAGCTCAACCAACTTCTCAAGAGTATAATCCGTTCTAACTGGAAGAAAATGAGCTATCTTCGTCAACTGATCAACAATCACCCAGATTGCATCGTGCTTATTCTGAGTTAATGGCAAACCAGTCACAAAATCCATCGTTACTCGCTCCCATTTCCATTATGGCACTAATAAAGGTTAGAGCAACCCCGAAGGAACTTGGTGCTCTACCTTCACTCACTGACAAGTGAGACATTTGGATATATAAACTCCGCTATGTCCCTCTTCATACCTAACCACCAATAATATTGCTTCAAATCATGATACATCTTAGTACTCCCAGGGTGCATAGCAAAAGCCGACTGATGTGCTTCCTCCAAAATAATCTTTTTCAATCTTGCATCATTAGGAACACACAATCTATCTTTGTACCAAAGACTACCATCAGCTCTTACATGAAAATCTCGGCTCTCCCCCTTTTGGTAATCTGATACAACTTTCTGCATTCTTTCATCTACCAACTAAGCCTCCCTAATCTAATCCAACAAGACTGGCCTCAACTGCAACTGACCCAAAAAAGCACCATCATCACATGATTCAAAACTAACATGCAACACTCTCAACTCAACAAGCAACGAGAGTGAATAAGCAGTCAAACCTGCTAAAGACTTCCAACTCAAGGCATCCGCAACAACATTTGCATTGCCAGGATGATAATCAATCAAACAGTCGTAATATTTAATCAACTCTAACCACTGTCTCTGCTGAAGATTTAGCTCCCTCTGAACACCCAAGTATTTCAAACTCTTGTGATCTATATAAATGAAACACTTCTCCCTATAAAGGTAATGTCACCAAATCATCAAAGCAAAAACTATGGCTGCCAATTCTAAATCATGCGTCGGATAATTAAACTCATGCGGCTTTAACTACCGAGAAGAATAAGCTATGACTCTACCCCCCTGCATCAAAACACAACCTAAAGCACTATATGAAGCATCCACTATATGAAGCATCACTATAAATAATATACGGTTTACCTTCCACAGGCAAAGTAAGAACATGAGCTTGAGTCAACATCTCCTTCAACTTCTCAAAGCTTGCTTGACATCAATCTGTCCACACGAATCTAACTCCCTTCCGAAGTAATCTAGTAAGTGGAGTAGCTATCAAAGAAAAACCTGTCACAAACCGTCGATAATAGCCTGCCAAACCCAGAAAACTTCTAACTTTAGTCACTGTCTTCAGTGGACTCCAATTCAAAATAGCTTCAACTTTACTCAGATCAACTCTAATACCATCTGCTGAAACTACATGACCGAGAAAAGTCACTTGTTCAAGCCAAAACTCACATTTAGATAGCTTAGCATATAACTGCTTCTCTCTCAAAATCTGTAATACAATCCACAGATGCTTGTTATGATCCTCCTCATTGCATGAATACACCAAAATATCATCAATAAAGACCACCACAAACTGATCTAGATAGGGTCTAAACACCCTATTCATCAAATCCATAAAAGCTGCTAGTGCATTCGTCAATCCAAAAGGCATCACCAAGAACTCATAATGCCCATACCTTGTGCAGAAAACTATCTTAGAAACATCTTTAGCTCTGACTCTCAACTAATGGTACCCTGATCTCAAATCAATTTTAGAGAAAACTACTGCTCCCTTCAATTGATCAAAGAGATCATCTATCCTAGGCAAAGGATACTTATTCTTTATGGTCACCTTATTCAACTGCCTATAATCAATGCACAGTCTCAAAGTACCATCCTTCTTCTTCACAAACAAAACAGGTGCTCCCCACAGAGACATGCTAGGGCGAACAAACCCCTTATCCAACAACTCCTGCAACTGCACCTTCAACTCTCTCAACTCAGCAGGTGCCATTCGATAAGGAGTAATAGAGATAGGAGTGGTACCAGGCAACAAATCGATACTAAACTCAACCTCTCTCTCAGGGGGTATCCCTAGCAACTCCTCAGGAAAAATATCTAAAAATTCAGCAACTGTGGGTATGCTATCAAGTTGAGAACCCACTACTCTGGTATCTAAAACATGAGCAAGATAAGCCTCACACCCTTTCTGAATCATCCTCCTAGCTGCAACAGCTGAAACAAACAAGGATGCAAGTAGTCTCTGCTCACTAGATACCACCACACTTCTACCATCACCGGTTCTTAGGGTAACACACTTATTCTCTTACCATCCACCAAACTCAAATACACAAACTAAAAAAAAATCAAAGAAACAAGTTGGAAACTTATCAAAAGTGAAGAAAATCCTTAAAACTCCAACTTGATCTCTTGAAATCCTTCAATTGCTTGAGTAAGGAATCAACAAAACCTCTCTCCCCCTTTGGCAATGGTGATGGCCGGCTAACCAAGAGAAGAAAGAAGAAGATGATAAGAAAGTCAAACCAACCTCTACTCTTAACCACTTAAATATCCACTTAATTTCCACCAAGTATTAAATAATTATAATAATATAAATATCATCTTCCACTCACATCTAATTTCTATTTTAAAATAATCAAATATATCATTTACCATAAATAAATGTTGACTTGTATATGTTGTATATATCTTCATATATACAACATATACACACTTCCCTTTTCCTTTCTTTCCACGTAATCAAATATACACACTTTAAATCATTTAATTCAATTTCAACAATTAGCATTTCCAAAATTTTAGGGTATCATTTGGGATATTATAGTTGATGATACAATCATAATCTTTGATCAATTCCATCCACCTCCTATTCCTTAAGTTAAGTTCTTTTTGTGTTGGTAAGTATTTCAAACTTTTATGTTCAGTGAAAATATAACACCTTTCACCATACAAATAATGTCGTCAGATCTTAAAAGCAAATACAATAGTAGCCAACTCCAAATCATGTGTGAGATAATTTAATTCATGACATTTTAATTGCCTAGAAGCATAAGCAATTACTTACCCTCTTGTATCAATACACAATCGAGTCCCTGGTGAGAAGCATCACTATAAATCACATGGTGTTCACCCGAGGTCGGTTGTGTCAATATAGGCGCTTCAGTCAACATAGCCTTCAATTGTTTAAAACTAGCTTGACACTGATCATTCTACTCAAATTTAGTTTCATTTTTAAGGAGCTTGGAAGTGCTATCTTCGAAAACCTTTCCACAAATCTTCTATAGTAACCAGCTAACCCGAGAAAACTCCAAATTTTTGTTATATTCTTTGGTGGCTGCAAATTTAAAATGGTCTCAATTTTACTAGGATCTACATGAATACCATCAGCTGATACCACATGACCTAGAAATGCCACTTCCATAAACCAGAAATCACATTTTGATAGTTTAGTATATAGTTGATTCTCCCTTAGCTTCTATAATACCATTCTTAAATACATATCATGCTCCTTATTTTTGGAATAGACCAATATATCATCAATAAAAATAACTACAAATTGGTCTAAATAGAGTTTTAAGACTCGATTCATTAAGTCCATAAAAGCCACTGGAGTATTAGTCAAACCAAAGGGCATAACCAAAAATTCATAATGCCTATATCGAGTTCTGAAAGCTATCATTAGAATATTTACCTCTTTAACTTTCATATAATAATAGCCTGATTTAATATCAATCTTAGAGAAAACACTCGCTCCCTTCAATTGATCAAACAAGTCAACAATCCTTAGTAATATGTATTTATTCTTAATAGTCACCTTATTCAACTACTGATAATCTATACACAATCTTAGAGTACCATATTTCTTCTTCACAAATAAAATCTATGCACCCCAAGGTCATACATTGGGTCTAATAAAACCTTTATTACGTAATTCTTGAAGTTGCACTTTAACTATTTTAACTCTGGAGGTTCCATTCTATAAGGTGGAATAGAAATTGGTGTTGTATCCGGAACTACATCAATAACAAATTCTACCTCCCTCTCTGGTGGTACTCTAGGTAATTCCTCTAGAAAAACATTCAGAAACTCACACACTGCACATATGTCTCTCAAAACCTTACTCGAATGTCGTGTATCAATAACATAAGCAAGGTAAGCTTCACACCTCTTCTTAATCAACCTTCTAGCTTTAGCTGCAGAAATCAAACTAGAAGGGTAAAATTATTTTTCTCCTCAGACTACAATTTCACCATAATTCATAATCTTAAATGTTACAACTTTATTATAGCAGTCCATAACTACTTGATGTCAGGACAACTAATCCATTTCCAAGATTACATCAACATCATGGAATGGAACTTCAATCAAATCAGTAAGAAGTTCTATATTATAATCTCTAATTTGACAATTTTGATATTTTTTGTTTACCCTCACACTATAGCCTAAAGGATTTGTAATCTCTATCTCATAATCAAGCCCATCATCATGCATATTCTTCTTTAAAGTTATAGTTGTGCAAATATAAGAATGTGTAGAACTAGGATCTAACAATTCATATACATCAAGACCAAGTAAAGAAAAATTTACCAACTACAACATCAGGAACATCCCGGTCCTCTACTCTCTCATGGAATAAGCCCTACCTGGAGTATTGCCTCAAGTCTAAGGTCTATCCACTATTTCAAACACTCTTTGCTAACTAACACTGGGTCGACCACCTTTACCTAACCTACGGCATGATTGAGACCCCTGCACAGAACTTTGCCCTTCAGCAACTTTAGATTCTTTTATCATGGGATAATCTCTAATTTTATGCTCTGTAGAACCCCATTTCAAAGAAGCCCCTCTTTAATACCGATAATCTTCACTTACATGACCCTTGCCACAATATTGACAAGGTGTAGTAATTGCCCTTGAAGATGACCCTATAGTAACTCCAAACCTACCACCTCGAGACCTTTGAAAACTAGCTCCACTTTCTCTACTAGACCCCTGAGTTTGGGCTTGAATATTATTCTGTCTTTTCAATCCACCCTGCTATTGTTCACTAGAAAATCCCTTCTTTAGTTGTTGTCTTCTTCCCTGCTCTTGTTTAATTTCATTTTCTATGGCAACTATAACATTAACAAGAGTGGAAAAATCTTTAATCCTCATGGCTATTAAATACACTCAAATTTGACTATTTAAACCATGTTCAAACCACTTACACTTCTCTTCCTTAAATGAAATTAATTCTTGGAAATATTTACTGAGGCAAACAAACTTCCTCTCATATTCATACACAGATGATTGCCTTTGTCTCAAGTATAAAAACTCCATATGCTTCTCTTCTATATAAAATTCACTGATGTATATTTTCTTAAACTCTTCCAGGAAAAATGCCCATGCAAGTCCACCAATAGGATTTCCACTCTTCTTTGTATCCCACCAATTATAAACTTGCTCATGTAATAAGGAAACTTCACACTCTAACCTTTCATCATCAGTATAGTGCAAAAGATCAAAAACTCTAACTATTCTCTTAAACCAATACTATGCTACAGAAGAGTCATCAGTATCACGAGCTCTAAAATCTTATGCTTGAAGTTTTCTAATTCTCTCTATTGGAGCTCTTTGGGTCACTAGTGGTGGTGGTGGCTATGCAAGAGGAGAAACTCTTATGATTTGTCTAAGTACTTCCCCCATATTTCTCATAAACTAGGGGTCCAAGGGAACTTATTATGCAGAAGGTTTCGATGGCTGTTGATTCCCCATACTAGCCTGACTGTGTGAGGATGCAACTTGTTCCTCCGCACCTTGAAGGGATTCAGAGGCTATCTTATACCTATAATAATTAAAAAATCAATTGCATCAAACACTTATTCAATTATATAGTTCACATAGAAAATGAAAGTTATATTTCTCTTTTCTTATAACCCACAAACATAGGACCGCCTAAACCGATTCTTTGATACCACTAAATGTAACACCCCCTATATAGTCCACACACTTAACTACATACTAGATGTCACTTAAGCTCTTAACTATTCTATAAGGATAATATATATAATAAGACCAAAATACATTAATATAATTATTGTCTTTCAAAAGAAGTACCATGACCATACCTACATTACATACATATATACATATGTATATTTAATATTTAAAAATCCTTATTAGGTTACATTGTATACATTATAATAGTTCTCTTACTACCATTAAACTTATACAACTGTCATACAAAATTATAAACTACTGCTATGTGAACCATATAGAATACAATATTTATAATATTACTCTTTAAACCTTTGTGATGTAGTTGACTTGAAATGTATGTTTCTCACTCTGCAGTCTCAACTCTTCTAGTTTGATCTGCCCGTCAAAAAATAATTCTAACACGCTAAGCAAAGCTTAGTGGTGCTTATGTATTTATAATATGCATTAAATTTAAAGGAAAGAGAACTATATATAAACAAATTTAGAAACAATAAAAAATATCACTTTAGAACATTAAATAAGAAATTAATAAATTATTGAAGCATGAAACACTGAACATGATTAAATTTAGAGTTGGTTAGTTTAACAACAACCACTTAACACATTATTTTCAATATAGATAACTTCTTTAAATTTTCCCATGCACACTGAACTTAGATCGTAGGTTTGAATAATGGGTCATTATTGGCCATTTAATGCCCAGTCTCAAGAATGTATAATGGCAAATATGCCCACTGTCAATGATGGTACAATGTGTCTATTAACGGCATGGAGTGCCCACTATCACTATGGATATCCACCCTCTAGCTAGCCATTCAATCCCAAGCTAGATCTAACATCAGTATGACTTGGGAAATTCATTAATCTTTAGTTAACATTGAATTATATATATCATGTCAATGGAATAGCACTTTGATCAACATTTAGCATTACACATATTTATCATATATTCAAATTTTAATTACACTTTTTCATACTTTTTAACAGATATACACGAACTCTTAACATAAGGGTAAGAGGGTAAGACACATAAACATATAAGTCTCATACTAGGCCCATATATTACAAAATACAAGCCAAAAACTGACGACCATGGCATCTCAACCCCATGCCCGTGGGATATAAAATGAAGCTGCCAAATGCCCTAGACCACCCCCACAATTGTGGCGTTCAAGGGACACCACCGTGGCATTCAGAACAGCTCTGTTTCATCAAAATTTTTAAACAAATAGCCTCACTTTCAATCCCATGGCTGTGGCACTTAATTGCCACGCCAGTGGCATTGGTTTTGGGTCTGCCTTCTGGGTAATTCTTCCTCCAGCAATCTCAACTTCAATACCACTCCCATGGCCCCTCTAAGCCATGCCCATGGCATCCCAAAATGCATATTCTTTACATTTAACTCTATAAAACATACATATATTCAATATCTATGACAAAAATTAATCAAAACCAATCTTTTTGACATAAGATGGTTCATATAAATATTTTATCTATTTCTTAATTAATCGAGTCTTTAACAATTAATCTAACAAAAAACTTTCATAATCATCACTCAAAATTAATAAAAACAATATCAACAACTTCAATTCTTACAAATATCACACAATAATTTATTTATCCAATATTTAAGAAATATCTCATTCTAGATGACTCAATCAACTAATTTGATCATTAAAACTCAAAGAAAAACTAATATTTGCAAATTATAATACATAAGCACATACCTCTTCAAAATCTCTCTTCCTCTCTATTTTTCCTCTTTTTCTTTGAATACTTATTGATATTCTCACCTTTTCTAATTTATTCTTCTAAAAACTTATAATTACATGTAATCAAATCTTGATTTTATTTGATTTGAAGAAAGGAAGATGAAGAAAATGAGAAAGATGATGGAACTGGTGGTGATCAGCATGGATGAAGACGGAAGAAGAAATGAGAAGTTTCTATTTTCCACTTTATATACTTTCTAGGGTTTGATTGGGTGAAGGCGTGCCTACTATAATTATGATGCACCGTGACTCTTAACCTTTGATGCTAATTCAATTTGTAGTCCTGTAAAATTGTAAAAATAATTTCTTCAGTAAATTTTAGATCTATTATTTACCATTTTCTACTTATAGCATTTATCCAAATCACTTTTATCATTGTACATTATCAATTATCAATATTAGTTATAAGTTTCCTATTTAAAATTTTAAACATTACACTGCTTCTAATAAAGAAATCAGCAACATGACAAAAAACACAATTTCATCCTTTTTATAGGATGTAGAAGATGTATAAGAAGAAGAAGAATAAAAAAAATACTAAAATAGGAGGGAAAAAAGCTATAGAAAATGTAGAAGAATTGAAGAAGAAGAAGAAAATACAAAGTCTGAGCTAGGATTTTTGCCCCCAACTCCCAGTGAAATGTTTCTTATGAATTTGGCACTATTAGGCTCTGGGCCTTAGCGAACACAAGCCTAAACCCAGCGAATTAGAGTCGCCACCCAAATGGGCCTGGAAGATAGAAAAGGATAGATGACTCAATTCATACGTTATCCCTAGGTTTAGAAAGTTGGGTACGAATGAGGAATGTGACAATAACCCAGCACCCTCATAACACACCTGAACCAGCCTCTTTTTCAGGTCTAAATATTATTAAATTCTTACATTATTATGACATTATCCATATTACAAGCATTATTAGAATAAAGGATAACATATTATTAATCAAAACACATCAAACAAAAAGGGGCACCCATATGAGATGAAAACATGCCCTTACAAATTTCCAAATGTTCGTACTTCTTAGAGGACTTGAGCCAACAAAACCTCCCCCTCAATTGGCAATATCGCTTCCATTCCATATACCAAAGAAAAAGGAGTTGCCCCTATTAATGTCTTAACTGAAGTTCTATAACTCCATAAAGCAAGGGTTAACTATTCATGCCAACACTTGTGACTTTCCATCATCCTTTGGAGTATATTCTTTATAGTTTTATTAGCGCCTTCAATAGCTCCATTAGTCTGATGCCGATAGGGGAAAGAACTATGATGTTGGATCTTGTATCTTCCCATCAATTGAACTACCTCTTTTTGGAAGTAAGACCCATCATCTAAGATGACCGCATACCGACAAATGATAATGGTTTGGATAAAATGAGCTATATTCTTAGCATTTAAAAAAGAGTACTATGAGTGGGGATTTTTGTCCCCACTCTCATGTGAAATGGTTCTTACAACTTCGATACTGTTAGGCTCAGGGCCATAGGTCACGCGGAAATCTATGGCAATGAAGGCCTCAAACCCCAATGCACGATTGATAGAAGAAAACCAAGAACGAAGGAAAACCACCTTCTAAAGCACCCAATTGCTTAGCAAAGCACGAACACTTATAAAGGAAGGATTTAGGAAGCTCGAATTAGAAGAATGCCACAATCGAAATTGATAAGTAAATCTAATTCTTGATGCAATCAGAAGAAAAAGAGAATTCCACTCTTGTTCTATGATGGCCGAAATTTTCAATAAGAAAATTGAGAATATAATTTTTTCAAAAAAAAGTGTGCTTATAAGAAAATAAGGCCCTATTTATACTAAAAGGCCAATAAAATTCGAATCCCTAATTCTAATGGGAAAAGGAAAGCTACAAAGTTAAAACCCTAACCCACTAAGGAAAATAGAAAGTATGGAAACAAACTAATATTCTGAAATAACTAAATAGGTGACAACACATCCCATGTGCCAAAAAGATGCCAAAATTCGGCCAAACTAAATCCCTTCAAAATAAGAACACGCCCCACACTATTTGGGCTCTCCATGGGCCTTAAATTACTTCCCAAGACTGTATATGAACCCCCATGGACCTTTCTTGCACGTTGGACCTCTTTAGCTAGCCTTTAGCTTCCATATTCACACTAAGCATCATAATCGGCTTTGGTGTGCCTTCTTCAAGCTCTATTGTGCACTTTTCCATTGCCATTTCAGTCACTTCCTTTGAAATTTGATCTTGAATATGCAATCCCATAGCTACTCCAAACTTCTTAGCTCTGCTCCTAGTCAATGGCCCATTTGGAAGCACCAATAGATCCTTGCCTCGTGGCTGGTTCGTATCATTCTCCCCCTCTTCAAAAAGATTTGTCCTCAAATATGCATCATCATAAGGAGATAAATTAGACACATTAAAAGTAGCACTAACACCATACTCACCAGGCAAGTCTATCTTGTATGCATTATCATTGATCTTTGCCAACACTTGAAATGAACCATCACCACATGCATCAAGCTTATTCTTCCTTTGATTTGGAAACCTCTCCTTTCGGAAGTGTACCCAAACCCAATCCCCAGGAGCAAACACTATCTTCTTGCATCCTCTATTCGCTCGATCAGCATATGACTTATTCTTTTTCTCCATATTAACTCGAGCTTTCTCATGCATAGCCTTCACCAATTCTGCTTTCCGGTCTCCATCTAAACTAACAAGCTCATGTGAAGGTAAAGGAATAAGATCAAGTACAGTTAATGGGTTAAAACCATAAACAAGCTCAAATGGCAAATAACCTGTAGAAGAATGAATAGAACGATTATAAGCAAACTTAATAAAAGGTAAACAATCTTCCCAAGCAGCCAAATTCTTTCCCACTATAGCTCTCAACAGTGTACCAAGTGTATGATTAACTACCTCTGTTTGCCCATCTGTTTGTGGATGACAAGTAGTAAAAAACAAAAGCTTAGTTCCTAATCGACCCCACAAAACTCTCCAAAAATGGGACAAAATCTTAGCATCTCTATCAGATACAATAGTCCTAGGCACCCCATGTAGTCGAACCACTTCTCTAAAGAACAAATCAGCTACAACAATCGCATCATCAGCTTTATGACAAGGAATAAAATGTGATATCTTACTAAACCTGTCAACAACTACAAAAATGTTATCCCTACCTTTTCTAGTTCTAGGCAATCCAAGCACAAAATCCATGCTAATATCAATCCAAGGTGAACTAGGTACAGGTAAAGGCATATATAGACGATGAGGCATAGACTTAGATTTCGCCTGTCTACAAGCAATACCACTACAAAAAAACACGCTATCTGCAACGGACAGAATCCATCGCAGATCCGTCGCAAATCTGTCACAAATCAAGTCTTGCGACCGATCTGCAACGGATATGATCCGTTAATAAAAAAAGTGTCGCAATTTTCAATTTTGCTATAGGCCGTCGTAGATTGCGACGGATTTGCAACCACTCGGCGATTGCAAATCTCGCGCTTAAATTTTCGCGGGTAAAGGGCAGCCGTCGCAAAATCCGTCGCAGATTCCGTCGCAGATTCCGTCACCGATTTCCATCGCAAATTCATTGTAGATTCCATCGCAGATTTCCATCACAGATTCCATCGCAGATTATCATCGCAGTATCTGTCGCAGATTCCGTCAAAGATTTCAAATATCCGTCGCAGATTCGTAGTAAATCTGTAGTAATTTAATATTAATTTTTATTGAAACTATTTATATTATCAGTTAATTTTATGAGAACTTTATAAATACATTTGGATCATTTAAACACAATCTAAAAAAACACTAATTACATTGATAAAAATAATTCTTTTCTTACTCTTCAATAGAATAAAATATTTTACAATTTAACTATACAAGTGTTAAGAACACTACTATAAATAATCTATCTTGAAAATAACAATATAGATCTTCAATTATCATTTTCCATTGAATCATGACTTGCATCATCATTATTAACCTGCAAATAATATTAAAAAGAGTAAATGAAAAGAATAATATGATACACGTTAACAAAGTAATACTAACCGTGGTGTGTAGGCTTTTTCATTCAACTCGTGTAGCTGCTCAGGAATTTTGTATATACACAAGCTGTTTGTCGTCGGGTGCAGGTTTTCCAGCTCTCTTTGCATTGACTTTGCTAATTCATTCACATCAACTATTATCTGAACCGCTGGCGCCATTGCCTGCAACCAGAAGAAATAGAAATTTTATTTTATTAGAACATATCAATAATTTTGTTTATGCTTCTCATCACATACGAATATGATAAATAAAAAGTATATCATGAACTGCTAAATCATATGGATACATAGTACGTTAATATCTACAATAAATATAAAATGGTACCTGATACAGTGTATTTTTTTATCATTTGCGAACAAAAAAATAAATTAACCAAAAAATTATTTATAATACCTCCATACAGGGGATGTTCCCATCTGGGGGAACTGTTTGGGTGCTACATGACAAGATACTCTATATGTCAGATAAAGAATTATACATACGTGGAACCATGATCCAGGACAAGACCTTCAACCTGGAAAGGAACAAAGGGCACAAGATAACCAGAGGTCACCCAATGTATTGATAGCAGACATTACCATTGTAATGAGTGCCAAAGGAAATATATTGCAGGTTCAACAAATCACAAAGACAAAAACACTGGTTATACATATTTCTGCCAATTATATCATATTCAAGGATAACTACCAATTCAGACACATGGAAGCATTGGCAATCCTAAATGGAGGGCAATGGGGGCACTTGCCCCCACTTTCCCCCAAAACTTATAACTACATTATATGTATATTTGGGGTTTACCCCCACTTAAAAACTTTAGCTTTCTCCCACTAGAATACTCTCACAATCAAAAAATCATATAGTTGAAATTGTAATTTCAATAGTCTATTAGTTTTAAATTATTATAATAGCTCACTATAATAATAATAGCCCATTATGCATCAAATCATTTGAATTTGACAATTGAGACTTAGTTTAAACACTAAGTGACTAATCTAAAATTTCTATAATAGGCTTAACATAAAAACTAAAAAATTAAGCCTATTATCATAAAATAATATAAAAGAACTTTTACTCAAACACTCTTCAGGCACAAAAAATGATAAATGATAAAGTTCTCTCCCTTTTCTTTCACATATTCTAAGTTTTTTCCCCTCTCATCGCCTTTATGAACAAAAGTTTGCCCCCTCTAAAATATTTCCTGGAATTAACCCCTGCATGGAAGACTTCAAAATCTTCATGGCAGTTACAAGATTTTATGGGATTTACATTCCCTTACACTTACTTACAAATCTCTATCTAATACTTTTAAATGGTTCAATGTATGTGGTAAATTTCACTTCACCAATGATAGAACACACAACAATGATGCTTGTTGCCACGTATAACAGACATCTAAAGAGACCTTCATAAGATGAACGCTGAACAAGTAAACAAATAATTTCATGTTTTTTCCCTAAGCAGTTGCGAGACCTGGCAAATTTTTTATTGGCAAACTTTTAACAGCCTATTTCGTCTCTTTATTGATTAAAATTAAAAGTAAAACAAACTAAGCATGTCGTATGTGCAAAAACAACAAACCATAAACTTACCTTTGTTCTTAGCGTTGTTCTTGCAACCATTTTTAAAATCTCTTTGTCAGGTTCATCACCCATAACCACAAGAGTCTTAAATTTTTCAAGAAATTGGAGAGTTACTCTTTTGGCAATCTCAAAACCATCAACCAATACACGTGGATGCATACCTAAAACAAAAAAAAAATCTCAAGCATAAAGGTTACTGCTAACATGAGTAAAACCATGACAATAACACTATAATCTGCTTTCTTGCCAATCATGCATTCTGTTTCAAAATATGAACAGGAAAAATTGGAAAGTGCACAAGGAAACATCTTTATCCATTTTTTCAATCACCTTAAATTCAAATTAATTCTTCAACTGCCGCAATGTTATATATCCACGAAAGAATGTAATATCAATATTGCTGCAACACAATACTAAAATTGATCTTTGTTTAAAAAAATGAATTTAGATAATCAGATTAAGTTAATGGGATTGAAACTATAGAGCCATCAAATCAAAAATTTCATTCCCAATCAGATTTTAATTATACAAAGAAAAGTGTAATAATTTATATTTAAAAAAAAGTCAAATCCAACTCCTCTCCACAACTTGAAATTGAGTAAAAATCCTAAAAACCCAACAAAGATCATCAAATCTTGAACCCCCGCTATCACAATCACAAGTATAATTTACAAAATTCAAAACCCAAGAAGAGTTAAAAAAAAAGATTATAAATCAGTAACAATTAACCTAGAAGAGGAGTTTTGAAATCAAGAGTTTGATTAGCATTATCTTGTTCATCTTGACTATCAAATTCATCACCACATCCATACACAGATCCAACAAGCGATAATTGATCTTCTAAATACCTTTGCAAAAGTCCAATTTCCTTTCCCTCTTCTACCAATCGATCGCAATCGCAGTAACCCTCTTCACATCTCCAAAGCCGCTACTCATCGTCATCTGCTTCAACTTTCCTTCGGCTGCGGCGGAAAATCCGGATAAAGAGCTCGGCTGCACAAAGAAGAGGGAAAGTAGTACAGAGGAAAGGGAGAAGAATAGGGGAACAAAAGAGAAGAAAAAGACAATGGCCCGGTTGAGTGCAGAGCGAGGAGGAGGCGGCTACCATGATCCGGCGAAGTGGAGAGAACATGGTGGAAGGAGAGGTGGTGGGCGGGGTGTTAGGGTGGAATTCATGGCGGGGCGGGGTTAGTAACGGTGGAGATGCAGGGGTTTTGGGGTTTGAAAGAGAAGAGAGTAGGTTGGCATGTGGTTTTGGGTGTGTTACAGTTGTCGTTAAACTTCCTAATTTCTCTATACAATCAAATCCTCCGTTCAAATTTAAAATTGACTTGCCACATCAATTAAACTTTCATTAATTTCAATTTAAATAAATTTTAATTCAACATATAAAATTTTTTTTAATATATAAAAAATATAATTCCAAACTAAATAGGGATATCAAGCTGAGCTCGGGCTTATTTATTTTATTTCAAGCTGAACTAGGACTTGATTCTCTTTGCCAATAGGTCAACTTAAAGTACTATACTGTATATAAATTATAAATTGTATATCTCTAATACACTAACATATATATTTTTAATGGTAGATACTTTTCAAATCAAAAAAATAAATGTGATTTTTTTTCAAATTAAAATATTTTTAAAAAATTTTCATTTTAAGTCATTTTCGTATTGTGTTTCAAAACGGATTAATTTGAATTTAAGGTGAATTTGAATTTTAGTATTGTGTTTCAAAACGAAAATTTGCGTCGACCAGACAACCGTCGCAGATTTACTACGGATTTGCAATCGATTTGCAATGGCTTCCTCAAAATTCCTTCATTGTGTTTATCCGTCGCGAAACCATTGCAGATCCATCTTAAATTTGTGACGAAAAATTTCAGTCGCAGATTTCCGTCGCAAATGCCGAATATTCTTGTAGTGAAATTTGCGACGGCAATAGACGGTAGCAGATCTCCATTGCAAATTGCTTTTTTTAGTGTTTTCTACAACCAATCTGCGACGGAAAAAATTTTTGCAAAAAAATATACGCGGGTCTCTCTCCCGCCAAGTATCTGCGCCAACTTTTGCGACGATTATTTGCGACGGAATGATTTTCGTCGCAGATTTACTACGGAATTGCAACCAATTTGCCACCAATTTCTCAAAATTCCTCTAACTTGTCCTTCCGTCGCAAATCCGTCGTAGATCCGTAGCAAAATTGCTACGGAAACAAGTCCGTCGCTTATATCCGTCGCAAATGCTGAATATTTTTGTAGTGTACAAGCAGAACACAATCTCTCAACATCCTTACGCATATACGGCCTATAAAAATGCTCAAACAAGATATCATAAGTCTTAGCTACCCGAAAATGTCCCATCAATCCCCCATAATGAGATTCTAACACAAGCAAATCAGGCATGGAACATTTAGGCACACATAATTTATTTCCCTTAAAGAAGTATCCATTATGCCTATAAAATGAATTAAAAGCTCCATGTTCACATGCAATATACACATTGCCAAAATCAACATCACCTACATATAAGTCCTTAACATACTCAAAAGGGGAAACTTCCACAACAGATGCAGATTCAACAAAAGGGGAAATTCTCAAGTCAACCTGAGCAAGCACAATCAGTGATTGTTCTTAGAAGTGGCAAGGTAATTAACAATAATGTTGAAAATAATCCTGTGAATGCAGGTGAGCAAGAGAATAAAAAGGAAGGAGAGCCAGAGAACAAAGGTGCTGGAGAAAGATCAATGGAGAAGTCCCCTTTAGCAGATTTACACATGGCCAGCAATCCATACCGGCCACCTATACCATTCCCCAACAGGTTGAAGAATGATAAACAAGATAAGCAATTTTCGAACATCTTCAACATGCTGTCTAAGGTAAGTATTAACTTACCCTTACTTGAAGCAATAAAGAACATGACAGCTTATGCTAAATTCTTCAAAGAGCTGAACACTAAGAAAAAGAGGTATGAGCCAAATGAAAAGGTGATAGTTTCAGAGGTAGCTAGTGCTGTTCTACAACATAAAATACCTCCAAAGCTAAAGGATCCTAGTAGTTTTATAATTCAAATTACTATGGGGAATGGAAAGGGTACTGATGGCATGTGTGATTTAGGAGCCAGTGTAAATTTGATGCCTTATTCTATGTACCTTGAATTAGAACTAGGGGAACTCAAACCAACCAAAATGGTGTTGCAATTAGCTGATAGATCTCTTAGATTCCCGAAAGGGGTTATAGAAGATGTGTTAGTTAAGGTTGGTGGGTTGATAGTGCCTGTGGATTTCATAGTTCTTGACATGGAAGGAAGTAACTCTATACCATCAGCACACACTATTCTGCTGGGTAGGCCTTTTATGGCTACTACCAACACCTTAATAGATGTTAAAAATGGTAAATTGTCAATGACTGTCTTAGGAAAAATAGTTGAATTTTCTATTTTTAACACTTCTCCCAATCCTACAACTGCTTTATATGAGGATTATTCTTTAATTGATTGTATTGATACAGTTGTTTCAGATGTTTTCTTACAGACAGGTTCCTCAGATAAGTTGGAGCTGGCACTGACCCTAGATAGTGATTTGGATATTTTTGATTCAGAAATAGCCAGTTGCCTTGAGACATTAAAGTGTGTTGAAATAGAGGAACTTAAAGAGGACCCAGTATTTGAACTTCCCTCCATCCAAAAGGAAGAGAAGAATCCTTCACTTGAGTTAGAGCTGAAAGAGTTACCTAAAAATCTGAAATATGTGTTTTTAGGAGATCACAATACCTTACCTGTGATAATATCTAGTGAACTTAGTGAAGAGGAGGAGATGAGGTTGGTGAGTGAGCTTAAAAGATTGAAAAGAGCAATAGGATGGGGATTGAGTGACATCAAAGGTATTAGCCCTTCAATGTGCATGCATAGAATCACCTTAGAAGAGGGAGCTAAACTTGTGAGGGAGACCCAAAGGCGCCTTAACCCAAATATGAGTGAAGTGGTTAAGAAGGAAGTGCTCAAGTTGCTGGATGAAGGAGTGATATATCCAATAGCTAATAGTGAGTGGGTGAGCCCAGTACATGTAGTACCTAAGAAATCTGGAATCACTGTGGTGAAAAATGAAAATAATGAATTGGTTCCTACTAGGACTACTACTGGGTGGAGAATGTGTATCGATTATAGGAAGTTGAACAATGCAACAAAGAAAGACCATTTCCCTCTTCCTTTTATTGATAAGATGTTAGATAAACTTTCTGGACACTCACATTATTGCTTTTTGGATGGACTTTCAGGGTATTATCAGGTGTCGATATCACCAGAGAACCAATCCAAGACTACTTTTACTTGCCCATTTGGGACTTATGCATTTCGGTGTATGCCATTTGGCTTGTGCAATGCTCCTGCGACTTTTCAGAGATGCATGATGTCTGTCTTCACAGACATGATAGATGATTTTATTGAGGTATTTATGGATGACTTTTCTATTTTTTGGTAGTTCTTTTGATAATTGCCTCAATAAACTTGTTCTTGTACTTGAGAGATGCATTGAATGTAACCTCACTTTAAGTTGGGAAAAGAGTCATTTCATGGTTACTCAGGGCATTGTATTAGGTCATGTTTTGTCAAGTAAAGGGATTGAGGTGGATAAGGCTAAGGTAGAATTGATTGCTAAATTACCCCCACCTACCTCTGTTAAGGGAATAAGAAGTTTTCTAGGGCATGCAGGTTTTTACCAGAGGTTTATTAAGGATTTTTCCAAAATAAGCCAACCATTGTGCCATTTGCTCAGAAAAGATGTTCAATTTGAGTTTACTGCACAATGCATGCAAGCCTTTAATTCCCTTAAGGAAAAACTGACTAGTGCACCGGTAATAGTAGCTCCTGTTTGGTCTTTACCTTTTGAAATCACTTGTGATGCATCTAATCATGCAGTAGGAGTTGTTCTTGGGCAAAGGGTTGATAAATTTTTGAGAGTCATATATTATGCTAGCTTGACCCAGAATAGTGTGCAAATGAATTACACAACAACTGAGAAGGAAATGTTAGCTGTTGTTTTTGCTTTAGATAAGTTTAGAGCATATTTAATTGGATCAAAAATTATTGTGCATTCTGATCATGTAGCTCTAAAATATCTTTTGACAAAACAACATGCTAAACCGCGCTTAATTAGATGGGTGTTATTATTGCAAGAATTTGATTTCCAAATCAAAGATACTAAGGGGAGTGAAAATGTCGTAGCTGATCATTTATCTAGATTACCCTTCTTTAGTGAAAATCTTGCATCTGATAGCATTCATAAAAATTTAGAAGCATTTCCTGATGAACAGCTGTTTGTGGTAATTAATGCACCTTGGTTTGTAGATATTGCTAACTATCTTGCTTGCGGTATTTTGCGTTCTGACATGTCATTTCAGGAAAAGAAAAGGTTTTTACACTTGAGTAAATTTTATTTTTGGGATGAACCTTACTTATTTCGGATTTGCAAAGATGAGATAGTTCGCAGGTGTGTCATATATTGTTGTTGAACTGTTTAATGTGTGGGGAATAGACTTCATGGGTCCTTTTCCCAAGTCTTTTGGTTATGAATATATTTTAGTTGCTATGGATTATGTTTCAAAATGGGTGGAGGCAACCCCCACCCGTACTAATGATGCTAATGTGGTTGTTAAATATGTCAAGGAAAATATTCTTAGCAGATTTGGCACGCCAAGAGTGATAGTCAGTGATGGGGGAAGTCATTTTTGCATCAAACTTTTTGAGAAGTTAATGCACAAATCTGGTGTGAAACAAAAGGTGGCGACCCCATACCATCCATAGACTTCTGGACAGGTTAAAACATCCAACAAGCAAATAAAAGGAATTCTGGAGAAAACAGTCAACTTATCAAGGAAGGATTGGGCGAGTAGATTGCATGATGCACTATGGGCATATCGGACTGCTTTCAAGACTCCTCTGGGTATGAGTCCATACCGATTGGTTTTTGGTAAGGCGTGTCATTTACCAATGGAGTTGGAGCACAAAGCATATTGGGCAATCAAGACTCTGAATTTAGACTTGGACAAAGCAAAGAGAGAGCGTTTTCTGCAAATTTCAGAGTTAGATGAGCTGAGGAATGAGGCATATGAGAGCTCGAGGATTTATAAGGATCGCACTAAAGCACTTCATGACAAAATTATAGTGCAAAAGACATTGAGTCCAGGTATGAAAGTTTTACTTTTTAATTCTCATCTCCCTCTGTTTCCAGGTAAACTAAAGTCTCGGTGGAGTGGTCCTTTCGAGATAACTCAGGTATATCCTCCCGGTGCCATTGAATTGCTTAACTCTCGAACAAATGAGACATTTAAAGTAAATAGACAGAGAGTTAAACCATACAATGAAGGGTTTCAAGAAGTGAGGATCATTGACAGCACTTTGATCCACGATCCTTAAGTCCTGCAGTGATGTCCAGCTATATGACATTAAAGAAGCGCTAAATGGGAGGCAACCCATCAGTTTGCATTTCTTTTTCATAGTTGTAATTTTAAATTTAGCAATTTTTATTTTATGTTTGGTTTAAATAAATGGAATGGGTGCTTTGATCGGTTTTTATTTTTCTAATGTGTTTCAGGGTGGATCAAAGAAGAGTTTACAATTTATTTAAGATTTGGTGATATATATCTATAAAAAAATAAAAAAAAAGTTAAAAATGGCAGTAGGAGACACAGCCAACAAGCTTGGCCGTGTCACATGGGACACGGCCAAGCTTCACCAAAAAAATTCCATTTCTTTTGTTTTTGTAAAATTTTTCACAGTAGGTGACACAGCCAACAAGCTTGGCCGTGTCACATGGGACACGGCCAAGCTTCACCAAAATTCCCTTTGTTTTTATTTTTGCAACTTTTCTTTACAGTAAGTGACACACCCATGGGACACGGCCAAGTCACTGGCCGTGTCCCTCCAAGCACATCAGACACGGCCAAGCTCACTAAAGCTTGGCCGTGTCCCTTCACTTTTATACTTTAAAAACATGATTTTTGCACTTTTTGCTCATGCCAATTCCTAGATCTATTTTTACTTTCTCTCTCTCTCTCTCGACTTCTCCCTCACAAAATTCCATTGTTTGTGTTTCAAAGCTTCAAAACCTCCATTAAATCTCAATTTTCTTCACCAAAACTGAAAATTAATCCTTTCAATCTTCTTCTTCTCTCATAAAAAATCAATTTAACGGGTTTAAGTTTCAAGTTTTTTCAGATCTATCAATATGCCGAGAACGAAGATGGTGTCCCACCTAGGAGGAAGCAACCTTCAACTGCAGTTGCATCTTCATCTTCCTCATCTTCATCTTTAAAGAGAGAGAATCTTTTGGCTCGAGGTTTCTTCACGATGAGGTATGTCAATGATGAATCCCTTAATGCTCTTCATATTAGGGATAATTTTTATCATTATGTTCAAACCCTTGGGTGGGAGAACCTAGTCTCCCTTCGACCTTTGCAGTTTCAAGAGCTTACCTTAGAATTTTTGACATCTCTTAAGGTTGAAAGAGATGAACAAAAAATTTGCTCTAAGTTGAACTTTAAATTGCTTGGGAAATCATTTGTGGTCAGTATTGAACAATTGAATGTGATATTTGGTTTCCATCAACATGGTGAAAGGTCGGTACCTAAGGATTTTAAGCAATAATTTGCTTGGGGAGCATTGGGCTCGGGAACTTATGTGGCCAAATCGGCCAAGGCGACTAAATTGAGCAATCCCACTCTTAGGTATTTGCATCGTTTTATGTCATGTGGATTCTTTGCTTGGAAGGAAAGCCTGGGTGTAGTTGAACTTAGTGAACTCTTTTTCTTGGATTGTGCGTGTAATGCAATGCCCATTAGTTCCGGCTATTGGTTGGTCGATGTTTTTGATAGTGTGGCAAACAAAAAGAGGGGGGCTATCTGTATTGGAGGATTGGTTACCACATTAGCAACAACCCTCCTTGATGATTTTGACCCGAGTACCTATCGTATGACTAGAATTACGGGTAATGATTCATTGGATTTGGCTACACTAGAGAAGATGTATATGGTGGTGCACAGGAGAGGGGCTTATATGATGGCTTCAGCTGAGCCAGAAGTACCGGGGGACAGACAAAAGAGAACACGAGTCCAGGAGGGGTCTGACTCGGATTCTCTTGATTTGGAAGAAGATGCTCCAGCTCCGGATAATCAAGAGATACTTAATAGGATTGAGGCGCTGGAGAGCAAGGTAGATCGTAACCATGCTGCGGTCTTGCAACAGTTGGACCAAATAAATAGCAACCTTGCTAAGATTTTGAGTCTTCATCCCTCGGCTGCTTCATCATCACATCCTCCTTCACCGTAGATCTTTCGAGACAATTTCTTACTTTCTTGTATTTTTCGTTTTTATTTTTAATGTTAACATTTTATATTTTGGATATTTTATTTTATATATTTTATTTTGTTTTTGAACATTTGTTGTTTGTGATGGAAAGGTAGAGTTTGCCTCACAAGGGATCGATGGAAAATAGGTTGTACCTTCACTCTTTATCTTTATTATCCTTGTTTCCATTGAGGACAATGTAAGTTTTAAGTGTGGGGTAATCTTTAAGCTTTCCGTTAATTCTCATTTTGTTTGTCGTTTTGTGTTATATTGTGCGTTGTGCATGGCATAATTGTTGAAAACTTATTGACTTTTCTGTGATTGTAGTATTATATTTGAGACTTTAGTATCAGCATAGAGATTAGCATTTGAATTCATTCAGGATCAATTTTCACATTCTGCAATTCATGACATATAAATCTTTGAGAACCCACCTTTGTGAGTTTTGAGCCTCATAGATTGAATGCTATTGTCAATTGAATTTCTTTTCTTAAGTGTGCACCTTCATGATTTTGCATCTCTAGAGCTTGCTTTTGCATACTAATTGAACTCGCATTATGATTTCATCTCAAGTTTTAAAATGATGAAGGTAAATTAGGTTAGCCCTTTAGCTTAAAAAGACCTCCCTTAATTATGAATTCCTTAGTGAGTCAAGTTGAGCCTTTGACCTTTTCTTGATTGATCAACACAATTCATAACTCAACATTTTCTTATTATCATCATACCTGCATTAAGGAATGGAGTTTTGTAGACCCTTAATTTTTGACCAAATCCGATCTAATATGTTTTATTTAGCCCAAAATGATTTTTCTTGTCTAATTGGTCCAAAATAATTTTAATTAAATAGTTTTTACCTTACTATCTAATTTTCATTAATAAAAAATGAAAATAAACAATTAAAAATAAAAATAAAAATCGGAGTCGGAAAAAAAATCAGCAGCAAAAGGTGGTCGCGCGGGCCCGTCGGGCCAGCGTCAGCTCGCCCGCAGGCCTGCGGGTGTTTTGTCAGCAAGAATTTCCTATGGGCGAGTTATTTCGCCCGCAAGTTCCTGCGGGGGAAATAACTTCCCGTAGGAAATTCTTGCGGGCGAAAATTCCGAAGGGCTGGCACGCCCACAGGCCCGGCAGCACAGTTTTTGCCAGTGCAAAATTTTTCAACGCAATTTTTTGAATCCTAATCCAATTAGGTTTTAATTTTTTTTTATTAATATTACTTACCTTAATTAATTAGGAACAAACAACCTAAAAACCACTATAAATAAGGACCATTAGAATCAAATTGGGAGGGAGAAAATTTACACAGTGAGTGGGGAAAGTTGAATCTGAAGGTGAAGTGGAAAAGCAAAAACTCAATTCAATTGATTTTTTAAGGGAGGAGCACCACGAATTAAGCAATTCAAAGGCAACAAAGGCTTGTCTTTGGAGCTAGTTCATCCAAGAAGAATTATTTTTGGAAGAATCAACAAAAGAAGGTATGTTAAATTCTTTTTGATTTATGTTTTACAGTAGCCAAATTATGGAATTAGGTTCTTTTTAAATAAAAAAATTTGGAATTTTAATTTAAATTTTCCAAGATTAGAACATTAAATCGTGACTCTCTTTTCTAAAAAGATTTAAAATTGTTATTTTTTCTTCTTAAAAACCCTAAAACACTAATTGAACATATTTTTCAACAAAACCAAAATCAAATTCTATTTCTTTTAGGATTTTAAAGTAGGTCTAGTTTATTCAAAAAAACCTTAAAAAACATCTTTTCTACTTATAAAAACTTCAATCCATGTGTTTAAATTCATAAAACTTCATAAAATATCAAATTGATTTTTAAAAACCCTAAAAATAATTCATTACCGAGAACCCTAATTTCAAAGTTTAAATCCAAAATTCAACTTTTAAACCTAAAACAATAAACCCTAACCCTTTTAAAACCTTAAACCATAATTTTTATGAACGTTAGTCCTTTTAAAACATAAAAACATAAAAACTCAAAAAGTCAGTAGCTTAAATCACCATTTAAAAATAATGAATTAAAAAGTATTTCAAAGTGTCCAAAACCGTAGTTTCATAATTTCACCATTCAAACTTTAATTTGATTAATCAAAGAGTCTTACCCACCTTTTAAAACCTAAAACACTAATTTATTTTAATTCCATAAGAAGTCACAGTAGCCATAAATTGAACTTTTATTTGCTTTATTCAATTCCATATTTATTTATACTTTGATTTATCTCTTATGCTTTAATCTATTTAATTTTAATACTTGATTTATTTAATTTATCATGGATGGATGTTTATTTTATTGATATTTAAGTACTTTTAATGAATGATTTATTTATTATGGATGATTATTTACTTTTATCAATCAATTTAGACTTCCAAAAGTTGTAAGGGGTATGTTTCCACTTGGTGGATACCTCATTAGTTAAACATCATGTAATTTAATTTTCTTTTCTATTTTAGAACCTTTGTAAAGGGCATGTTTCTACCTTTTGGTGGGTGTCCTATCTAGGCATGTGATGTAAGGACATGATTCCATCCTTGGATGGGTGTCCATTTATTTGATTTGTTTTGTTTGGACATTGCTTTGATTTTAATATAATGATGCTTTCTTTTTATTGTTTGTAGTATGGATAATATTTTTATATTTAAGAATTTTATAATATTAAGACTTGTAAAGGAGGCCGGTTCCAATGAATCGGGCGTTGTGGGGGTGCTGGGCCATTTCTCACCTTCCCCACACGTACCCAACTTTCCGAACCCATTAAGGGGTTAGGGATTCCTTAGGAATCGAGTCATCCACCCCTTTCTTTTTCCCGTCCCGTCCGGGTGGTGACTCCATTTTCTTCGGACTTAGGTCCGTGTTCTCTAAGGCCCCGAGCCTAAACAGTGCCGAAGTCGCAAGAACCATTCCACCGGGAGTGGGGGTGAAAATCCCCGCTCACAGTGGCCACTCCACTAGGGATAAGAGAAGTTGATTCCGTTGTTCTTTATATTATTCTATTCTTTCTTATAATTATATTATCCATTGCATCATATTAGATTGCATTGTGTGCGTGAGTTATGACTCCCGTGTTACCCGTGTTATGTTATGTATGGGATACCATACTTTCACTCAAGGTATGGAGATCCAGCATGGCATAACCACTCATAGCCTTGTACCGTTTGGTATATACTAGCTATGGGAACCTAAGCCTTTAAACCCAAAGACTAAAGCTCATGTAATTGGCCTAGTTTCTTTCTTTAGTTTTTACCCCAAATGCATGTTGTTTGACTATGGTTAGTTTATCTTAGTCTAAATCATGGCTTATTTGGTTTTTTCTTTTTCTAATATGACCTAAGTATATTGTAAGCTCAAAATAAACTTTTCTCTAAAATCCAAAAGACCAAAACTATTTTTAAAAATCTTTCAAGATGGTCTTTGGACATAAGACTTTTCTAAAAACAAATCAAAAATGCCCATGGCCCAAATACTAAGCCCAAAATCCATTTTTCTAAAATCTTTTACAATGGGCTTAGAAACAAAACTATTTTCACCCAAAATTTTCTTACAAAGAGCTTGCAAAAATATTTAGGTCAATTATGAAATACCAAAAATCAATTGTAGGCCTAGTTAACACTAAGAATAAATTAACTATGGGCTTGTTTTTGGCATGAATCATTAGTTACCTTTTTCAAGTGAGAAATCTATCTATGATAAGCCTCTTAATTTTGTTTTAATCCGATATAGCATAAAAGCTACTTTGGTTGGTTGAATGGATTAAAGCCTAATTAATGGGAATTATCATGGATTGATTTCCATTTTCAAGGATATAACTATTGGTTGAAACGTCCGAGGGAATTATTCAAAAGCAAGGTACCCCATGTTGGTATTTTGGTTAACCATATACCTAGGAAAAGGGACTCACCATTCGTGTGTGGATGTTATAAGGTTGGAAGGAACTTCCTAATTTGTCCTTGTTTGTCTATTGTTTGTGCATACATGCATACATTTGCATCTCATATCATTGATCCTCTCTGGCTCACAGCCCTAGATTAAGATAGTTCTAAAGCTTACAACAATCCGACCTACGCCGGAGATGAAGCATCTAGCAATGACTCAATCACTTGCTCACCAAAAATAATGGAGCCCGAACAAATTCAAAGGATGGTGGATGAGGCCCTCAATGCCAAGATGGAAGAAATCTAAGAGGCCCTAGCTGAGACCATGAAGAACCAATTGACTACAATCTTAGAAAACCATGCCGAGGCATCTGCTAGCACTAAGAAACCAAAGGACAAAGGGAAGACTAAAGTTAATGAAGTAGCTTTTGATGATGAAAAGGTGGTCATTGATGATGATGATGATTGGGCTCAATACTACCAAGAGGTTCAAAAAAAGAAGAAAGAGTCGAAGGTTGTTGAGAAGGCAACTATTGAAAAGACCGAGACATCTGATATTGAAAAGATGATTGCTGATTTAGAAAAGAAATTTGAGAAAAAGCTGAAAACTGAAGAAATGTCCGAAGTTGACAAATTATTTGAGCTAGATGAAGAGGTCCCTTACAAGTTCAAGATGCCATCTTTTGCAAAGTATAATGGCACTGGAAATCCTCATCTCCATGTGAAGCAGTATATCACTACCATGCAATCTGCCTGAGCTACTAAGGCTCAAACTCTAAGGTACTTCATGCTCTCATTGGATCCTGCTGTCTAAAATTGGTTCAATACCTTATATGATGGAACACAAAAGAGTTGAGATCTATTTTACAAAGCCTTCATCCAACAATATGGATACAATATTGAAATGGAAGTTACCTTAATGGAAGTTGAGTCCATTAGGCAACGACCAAATGAAAATTTTGTAGATTATGTCAAGAGATGGAGAAACAAGGCTGCTTTACTCAAGAAGAGGCCCGATGAATCCGATCAAATAAGGATGATTGTGAGAGGGGTGTTGCCTAATCTTCGTGAGAGGATGTCTCATACACTCATATGTGATTTCAAAGATCTTCTCCAAGCTGGTCTACAAATTGAAGAGAGGGAAAGGGAGAAGAATCACTTTTCAATAAAAAGGAATGAGAAAGGGAACTACCAGTCGGGCAATCAAAGCACACAAAAAGAAGTTGATGTTAATGCCGCTACTTAAGGAGGAATGAGGCAGTTTTCAGATCTAGGGAAGCCACTATCTTGGGTTCTCAATAAGCTACAAAGGAAGGGATTGTTACAACCCTTGACTTCTCATCCTTTGCCTAATCCTCTTCCACCTAACTTTGATACTAATGCATTTTTCCAATTCCATCAAAGGCCTGGACACGAAACAGACAATTGCATGAAGTTGAGGCATGAGATCCAGAATTTAATTGATAATGGCAAGTTGCCCGAGCCGAACAAGCCCGACACCAAAGATAATCCATTTCCAAGGTTCAATAGAGTGCCACCACCATCAACCTTTATGGTGGGAAAAGGATTGGAAGAAGATTTTGTTTTATCCTCTTTTCAAGATGGGAATGTTGAAGATGTGAAAGGAAAAGAAGCCTAACTCAATGAACTTTCCTTAGATTGAATGTTGCTTTTCAATCTTACTTTCTTTAATATTTTGGAACTATTGTGTTTTTCAAATTTAAATTTGTTTGAATAAATTGTTTTTATCATAAATTTTTATTGGTCTTTGTTCATTTTGGTGCTCAACCAATGAAGAATCTATCTTGATAATTCATAAATTTATCTATGTATCATGACTCGAATGACTTTACTTGATGAAGGGATTGCTCTATAGCATTGAGTTGTGTATGCTTACTTAGAGAGGGCTCCTGCATAATTACCTTTGTCAAGGTCCTAGTCAGCCCTAGAACATGCTTTGACAAGCTTTCGAGGCGAAATTGAACTCTACTTATTTAAGAGAGAAATGATCTAGGTATTGTTTGATTGGCCGACAACTAGTATCCACCCAATTAAATATTAATCCCTAGTTATCCCTTTGAGCCTTCATAAAATTTTAGCTTTCTTTTCATTGGCATATAACCTCAACAACCTACCTTGAGCTGTTGTGATACTTTTGACAAGTATTATGATCACTAAGGTGAAGAGGCAAGAAGATCAAAGAAAGCAATGAGTGGTCAAGACCATGAAGATAGTTTAAGTTCTCAAGACCATAAAGATAGTTGAAGTTCTCAAGACCATAAAGATAGTTGATGTTCTCAAAACCTTAAGGGTAGTTGAAGTTCCCTTAATGTCTCCAATATATCAAAGCAACATCAACATTAGTGTAACACCCCCACATCCAATGCACACACACTACAACTACAACCATGTAGCATAAGTGCACCAAACATAGGGATGCTACGGTTTTCTTCAACATTCAAAACATTTAAATAGATACAATACTATTATCATTATATAATATAGAAAAGTAGATCATTTACTTTTAAAATAAAACACATTAGATATATATATACATACATATAGTTATTTCACAGCGGAAGTCATAAAATATTTACATATTTGAAAACACTTAATTCCATATTTACAAATATACAAATATGTACATTTAATCAATACTTTACAAAATATAAAAAGAGTTATACATGATTGGCAAATCTCCTTTGATCTTTAAGTCTCCAAAATCAACTCTTCAATGTCTACCCTCACTCGGTCTCGAAGAGCTCTCGGGTTCGATTCTAACAGTTCTATCACCTGCGTGATTAAACACTATCGCGCTAAGCCAAGGGCTTAGTAAGATAATCATGCTAATGATATGACTTCGTGCAATGTAATGTCATTTCTCAAACCATAATATATATATAACATCATATATGCACAATTAACAATATACTTTCACATTACATATCACATTTTATTATCTTTTCATATACCTCATTAGTATTCATTTAATCATCAATACAAAGCAAAACAAACATCATTCATGACTCACATTAACCATAGACAAGCATGGGCCCAAGACACACTAATATGCCATTCAATTTTCAGAGTTAATGTTTTGGTTCTATCATCACATTTATCAATATCAATATCATAGACCCAACTAGGCTTCAAGGATTAAGTTCAACCAAGCTTCAAGGGGAGCAAAGCATGCTAAGCTTCTACCCAACTTGGCTTCAAGAACTAACCCAACCTAGCTTCAAGGGTGGTAACATCTCAATTAGGCTTCAAGGATTCAATCCAACCTAACTTCAAGAGATTGTTACTATCATTAGGCATGCCACCAATAACATACTCTGAAAATGGAATAACACATTAGCCACACAATTCATTTACATATCAATTATCATTTCCATTCTCAATTCTCATCAACATTTAGGCAAACATGCCTTCATTCTCTCAATATTATCATCATATAGCATCATTCATCATAGCCAAACACAATGGCATTGTCTCATATCATATCTTATTTGAATTATCATTTCATCTTTGATACAACATTTCAAGGTACATTACTCATAAAATACAATACCTTTCACAATGCATAACATAACCTTGTTTAAATCTCAACAATGCAATTAGGGCAAAGAACAACTTATATGATTCATAGCTTTAGGATCTTCCATATGCATTTGATTAGTTCATTCATTGATTCAAGTGTTTTTAAAGTGTTTTAGGGTTAGGTTTAAGAACCAACCCACCTTTGAAGAACCAAAACAATGCAAAAAGAACAAAGAATCAAAACCCTAACCAACTCATTTGATGGACACGGGCAGCACACATGAGGGACACGGCCAAGCTTGTGGCCGTGTCTCTCAATTCAACTTTGGCAGTAGCAAACACGGCTTAGGGACACGGCCGTGTCTCTTCAACCAAAACTCACAGTAGCTCACACGGCTTGGGAACACGGCTGTGTCACCCAAAAATTAATCCAACACGTCCAAAATCATATGACTTGGCCGTGTCTCACATGGCCTTTGGCCGTGTCTCCCAAAACCAAAACCCTAATTCTAACCAACTCTCTTCCAAATGCATTAAAACTCAATATACATCATACCACATGCTTCAAATGAACATCATCAATGTTCTAAATACATATTCATTACAATAATCACTTTAAAACACCTTAATATCACAATTAAACAAACACCATTTCAAAACCCTAACTCAAACTCTACTCTTGATTTTCCACTATCAATCTTCACTTATTTTTCCATAATCACAACCAAACCAACACAACCTCCAATTTTTAACTTACAATCAACTCTAACACTTATAAACACACATCAACACACTAAATCATCATCTCAACAATTCTCAATACACCTTAACCACAATTTCCAAATTAATAAAAGAAAACAAGAATTTACTTACCTAAAGTGAAGAAATTCCACAAATCTTCAACTTGATTCTTCAATTCTCCCTTCAATCTTGATCTTACTATCAAGAACACTTCTCCTTCCCTTTTGCTAATGGAGAGCCGGCCACTACCATCAAGAGGAAGAGAAAATGATCAAGAATCACAAAGTCAATCTTCCTTTTAATCTCCACCACAAAATTTCCAAAAGTAAATTACCTCAAGGCCCTTAACCCTATAACTAACCTTTTGTCTTATATAAGCCCATATAAGTAATTACACACTCAACAATAAAATATCTTCTTCCACTAACCAACACCTTGACTCTTCTTTGACCCATTTATATGTTATATATATTAACATATACACAACATATACCATTCTCTCTAAACCCTAAATCCTTCCCAAAACACATATACTTTTCTTTTCTCAATTCTTTATCTTGCAATTTAAAACAACCACAATAACAACAACATACAAAATTTCTAGGGCATAAATGAGGATATTACAATTCTCCCCCTCTAAAAAGAAATTTCGTCCTCGAAATTACCTGAAATCAATTCTGAAACAATTGAGGATATTGCTCTCGCATAGTCTGCTCACTTTCCCATGTTGCTTCTTCTTTTGCATGATTCTTCCAAAGAATTTTCACCAATGGTACTCTCTTGTTCCTCAACTCTTTCACTTCCCGTGCCAAGATAGCAACTGGTTCCTCTTCAAATGACAAGTCTGGGCTCACTTCAATAGATTCAAATGGCAACACATGAGATGGATCTGACCTGTACCTCCTCAACATAGATACATGGAACACATTATGAATACGATCCAACTCAGGTGGCAAAGCAAGTCTATACGCCACTGGCCCAACTCTTTCTAACACTTCATACGGTCCGATGAAACGAGGACTCAATTTTCCTTTTCGACCGAACCTCAAAATCTTCTTCCAAGGAGATACCTTCAAAAATACCTTATCCCCAACATCAAACTGAATATCTCTCCTCTTCAGATCTGCATAAGACTTCTGTCGGTCTGAAGCTGTTTTCAATCTGCCTCGAATCAACTTTACTTTCTCTTCAGTTTCTTGAATCAAATCAGGCCCAATCAATTTATCATCACCAAGCTCACTCCAACACAGAGGTGTCCTACACCGTCTGCCATACAATGCCTCGAATGGGGCCATTTCGATGCTGGACTGGTGACTGTTATTATAAGCAAACTCCACAAGAGGTAAGAATCTATCCCAACTTCCCGAGAAATCGATGACACAGCTTCTCAACATATCCTCAACAATCTGTATCACCCTCTCAGACTGTCCATCCGTCTGTGGATGAAAAGCAGTACTGAAGTGTAGTCGAGAACCCAAAGCTCTGTGCAAACTCTTCCAAAATCTTGAAGTAAACCTGGGATCTCGATCAGACACCAAAGAAGTTGGAACACCATGCAATTTCACAATCTCATGGATGTATAGCTCAGCCAACCTTTCCAAAGAGTAATCCATCCGAACCGGAAGGAAATGAGCTGTCTTAGTCAATCTATCCACAATCACCCATATGGCATCATGTTTCCTTTGTGTCAAAGGCAATCCAGACACAAAGTCCATTGTCACTCTTTCCCACTTCCATTCTGGCACTGACAACGGTTGAAGCAACCCAGTGGGAACTTGATGCTCTGCTTTAACCTTCTGACAAGTGAGACATTTCGATACAAACTCAGCAATGTCTCTTTTCAACCCAATCCACCAGTAATGCTGTCTCAAATCATGATACATCTTCGTATTACCCGGATGCATAGCAAATAAAGACTGATGAGCTTCCTCTAAAATGATCCTCTTCAAGTCAGCATTATCGGGTACACACAATCTATTCTTAAACCATAGGCTCCCATCATCCTTCACAACAAAATCTCTAGTCTTTCCACTCTCACAATCTAAAACAATCTTCTGAATCTTCTTATCAGCTAACTGAGCCTCTTTGATCTGATCCAACAAAACAGGCTTCAATTGTAACTGTGCCAATAATGCACCATCATCACAAGGTACAAAACTGGCACGCAATGCTCTTAACTCAACAAGCAACGAGAGCGAGTAAACTGTTAAACCAGCTAAAGACTTCCGACTTAAGGCATCAGCAACTACATTTGCTTTACCTGGATGATAATCTATCAAACAGTCGTAGTCTTTAATCAATTCCAACCATCTCCTCTGCCGAAGGTTGAGCTCTTTCTGAACACCCAAATACTTCAAACTTTTGTGATCAGTGTAAATGAAACATTTCTCCCCAAACAGATAATGGCGCCAAATCTTTAATGCAAAAACAATAGCAGCCAACTCCAAATCATGGGTAGGATAGTTAAGCTCATGCGGTTTCAACTGTCGAGATGCATAAGCTATAACTTTCCCTTCCTGCATCAATACACACCCCAAACCTCTATGTGAAGCATCACTGTAGATCACATAGGGTTGGCCTTCTACAGGTAAAGTAAGAACAGGCGCTTGAGTCAACATATCTCTCAACTGCTCAAAGCTAGCCTGACACTGATCCGTCCACCCAAATCTCACTCCCTTACGTTGTGTTTTGATGCAGGAGGGTAGAGTCATAGCTTATGCTTCGCGGTAGTTGAAACCACATGAGCTTAATTATTCGACGCATGATTTGAAGTTGTTAGCCATAGTTTTTGCTTTGATGATTTGGCGACATTATCTTTATGGTGAGAAGTGTTTCATTTATACAGATCACAAGAGTTTGAAATACCTGGGTGTTTGGAGAGAGCTGAATCTTCGGCAGAGATGGTTGTTAGAGTTGATTAAAGACTATGACTGTTTGATTGATTATCATCCTGGTAAGGCAAATGTTGTTGCTGATGCCTTGAGTAGAACGTCTTTGGCAGGTTTGACTGCTTATTCACTATCATTGCTTGTTGAGTTCAGAGCATTGCATGCTAGATTTTACTCTTCTGATGATGGTGCTCTGATAGCTCAGTTGCAGTTGAGGCCAGTCTTGTTGGATCATATTAGGGAGGCTCAATTAGCAGATGAGAGAATTCAAAAAATTGCATTGGTTTGTCAGAAAGGGGAAAGTCGAGACTTTTATGTGAGGGATGAGGCAGTCTATGGTATAGAGATAGATTATATATTCCTGATGATGCAGAAATGAAAAGAATGATATTAGAGGAAGCACATCAGTCACTTTTTGCTATGCACCCTGGGAGTACCAAGATGTATCATGACTTGAAGTGACATTATTGGTGGTTAGGTATGAAGAGGGACATAGTAGACTTTGTATCCAGATGTCTCACTTGCCAGAAAGTGAAGGCTGAGCACTAAGTTCCTTCAGGATTGCTCCAACCTTTATCAGTGCCAGAGTGAAAATGGGAGCGAGTGACAATGGATTTTGTGACTAGACTACCTTTCACCCAGAAGAAGCATGATGCAATTTGGGTGATAGTTGATTGGATGATGAAAATAGCTCATTTTCTTCCAGTTTGGATGGATTTTTCTCTTGAGAGGTTGGCTGAGCTGTATATAAATGAGATAGTCAGGTTGCATGGAGTTCCAGTTTCTTTAGTGTCGGATCGAGATCCCTGATTTACTTCAAGGTTTTGGAAGAGTTTGCATAATGCTCTGGGTTCTCAATTGCATTTTAGTACTGCTTTCCATCCTCAGACAGATGGACAGTCAGAGAGAGTGATACAGATTTTTGAGAATATGTTGAGGAGTTGTATCATTGATTTTACCGGGAATTGGGACAAATTTTTGCCATTAATTGAATTTGCTTATAACAATAGTCATTAGTCGAGTATTGGGATGACTCCTTATGAGGCTTTATATGGCAGGAGATGCAGGACACTTTTGTGTTGGGATGAAGTTGGAGAAGGTAAACTGGTTGGTCCCTATTTGATTAAGGAAACAGAGGAAAAAGCGAAGGTGATTCGGGGTCGTTTGAAAGTAGCTTCAGACCGACATAAATCATATTAAGATTTAAAGAGAAGAGACATAGAGTTCAGTGTGGGAGATAAAGTGTTTCTGAAGGTGTCTCCATGGAAGAAGATTCAGAGATTTTGCAGCAAAGGGAAGTTGAGTCCTCGTTTCATAGGACCATATGAGGTGTTGGAGAGAGTTGGTTCAGTGGCTTAAAGACTAGCTTTGTCGCCTGAGTAAGATCCAATACATAATGTTTTCCATGTCTCGATGCTTTGGAGATATAGGTCTGACCCATCTCATATCTTGTCAGTGGAGTCCATTGAGGTGAGTCCAGATCTAACTTACGAGGAAGAACCAGTGGCGATTTTGGCACGAGAGGTTAAAGAATTGAGGAGTAAGAGGGTGCCACTTGTGAAAGTCCTTTGGAGGATATCATGCCACTAAGGAGGTGACATGGGAAAGTGAGCAAGCGATGCAGAGTCAGTTTCCCCATTTGTTCCCGACTTGAGGACAGGTAATTTCGAGGATGAAATTTATTTTATGGGCAGAGAATTGTAACATCCAAAATTTTTTGAAAATTTCTAATTTTTGGAAAATTTGATAAAATAAATTATAATTTAGAAGGATAAATTAAATTAATGGTTTTAAATGAAAAATGAAGGGATTTTAAATGAAAAAGTGGAATATATATGTGATATATATGCAAAATATACATAACATATATAAAAGTCAACACTTTTTAAAAGAAAAGGGTATTTTGGTAATTAAATCTTATAAATTTAAAATTAATAAAATAATTAAAAAACAAATTAATTTTGAATGGAAGAGGGAAATTAGGACTTTTAATTTATTAAAAAAATAATTAAATGATTAAATATTAAATTATTTTAGTATATATATATGTGTGGTTAAAAAAAAAGATGAAAAGGAAAGAATACTAAAAATCCTTTTCTTCTTCTTCTTCTCAAGAACGTGGCTTCCATGGATGTTTGAAGACCAAGGATTTTGCTTCTTCCATACTCCATAAATTGAAGGAATTAACAAGTTTCAAGTGGATTTTTGATGATTTTTACCAAAATTAGTAAGTTTCCATCTCTTTTCTTTGAATTCCTTGGAAATTTAGATTATGTGAGAATTTGAATTTTTATTTAGTATGTTACAATTGCTGGAATTGGTGTGCATGATGTTATTTTGGGTAGTTAACAATGATTCTAAGGTTAGATTGAAGAGATGATGGAGTTTGGTTAAAGAATGGTGAAGAGAGAGAATTTAGGGTTATGGATTTTTGGGGTTTTGAAGAATTTTAATTGTGCAAATTGATTCCAAATGAGTTGTTTTGATTCATAAACAAGTATTTTAAAGTCAAATATTGGATTTGGTGGTGTTGGGTTGGAGTTTGAGAATGGAAGTGGAGATTTAGGGTTTTGGAAAAGTGATTTTCAGAAGTGGTTGAATTGTGTGATTTTATTTATTTAAGCATGTTGTTTAGTATTAAAAGTGATGAATATAAGCTTGGAATGAGTAATGGATTGTGTTAGAATGGAAAACCTTCAATGGGGGAAGGTTATGCCATTTTTGAGATTTTGTATATAAGAGTGTATTTTTATAATGTAAATGTTTTAAATGTATTAAAATATGTTTTTAATAATATAAATAAACTTAAAACACTAATTTAATTGTAGTAGAATGGAATTCCAATGTTGAAGTAAGGAAAGGCTAAATTTTTGGAAATTTGTAGGAGTGATGTGTAATTATGATTTGATGATGGAAATGCCATTAAATGTGATACTAAATGATAATTTGCTATCACATTTGGTTTAGGCATTGAGGGAGATTGATTTGCTTCATCCAAGTGGTGAAGGGCAAGTTAGAAAGATTGGATTGAAGGTTGTTTTTAGTTTGCTTTGGGTTGCTAGTGGAGGTATGTACAAACTTTGAATATAATGTCTATATTTGCATAACATTTGGACTTAACACATTTTAGTTGAAAAATGTATTAGGCTACTTGGTTCATTGATTGTGTATGAATAATATGCTATGACATTTGTAATGTCATATATGTGTTAAATGCATTGTCAAAAGCCATTGATAATGGCTAATTTGTGTAACATGTGAAATATGCATATTATGTGAAAATACCCATAGTAATTGGGTAATGTGTTGTGAATGCAAAAATGAGATATGTGTAATAATGAAATGAATTGATATTGATAAAAATGAGAAAAGTGAGAAAAATGTGAAAGATGTGAAAAAATGAGAAAAGTGAGAAAAAATGTGAAAATAAGGCAATGTGCCTAGATTGAATATGTAAAAATGAGAAAGAGATTAATAATGAGAAATATGAATAAATTGTTTGCCTAGTATGTTCAATTTTCAGAGTTCTAGGTTTGGCAGAATGCCTATGATTGCCTACGGGCTATACGCTGGAATGGTGAAAAGATTGGGTCGTAAGCCAGGCTAGCTGATAAATATGATGTTTTTAGGGTGAAAAGACTGGGTCGTAATCCTCAAAAACTGTAGCAGTCTAGCCGGGTTGAGGACCAAGATACTGGGGCCTAAGGGTCTAGCCGGGTTGAGGTCCAAGAGGTTGGGGCTGTTACATTATCCATGGATATATATTGCCTACGGGGCTAGACACATGGTGTCATTATGGACCAAAGTAGTAACTCTGAAATTTGAATAGCATATCAGATGCTTTTTGGGCCCATGCTTGTCTTTGTTTTACTGTGAATTATGAATTATGATACAATTGAGTAATATAATGTTTTGAGTTGTGCTTATGAATTATTTGAAAAATATAAGAAAGTGGATTGATGTGACATCTATATGCTTGTGCATTTGGTATTGCATTGAGTTATATTGTTATTATCAAAGTTTGTACCACTAGGCTTTGGCTTAGCGTGATTGTTTCCATCCCATAGGTGATAGGGTAGACCCAGTTGAGCCAGAGAGTTCTTCTAAACCAGGTCGGGTCTAGACTTATAGTTGAGCTTGTTGAGTTGCTATCGAGATCAGAAACACTACTAGAAGCATGCATATATTTTTATGTTATTGTACATTTTGAGTTTTATGCATAATATTTTATGTTTTGAATTTTACGTATTGTATATTATAAAGAATGTTTGGGTCAATGTATTTGAAATGAGAGAGTAAGTGTGTTTTAAATTATATATATCTATATGTATAAATGTTTGAGAAACTTGGTGAAATTGAGAAGTATGGTTGAAATGGTGGTTGGAAATTATTTGGGAGTGTTTTCTTTTTGCAGGTTGAGTAATTGCTAAATTTTAGGATATCCAAAATTCAGACAAAACTCTGGCAAATTTTTCCAAGAGATTTATATATATATTATTTATTTTGGGTTCTTATAACAAGTAAATAATATTTATATTCTATTTAATTTTTATATATTTAGAATTTGGAATTTTAAATTGGAAATGTAAAAAAAAATTAGTAAATCGGTCTGTGACAATTTTGTACCGTATATGCATATTTTACATATGCTAGAAATATGTATTGTACGTTTATAGGGTATAAGGGTGTTACATGTTCCATGTTTCGAGCTTTGACAAAGATCTCTTCAAGTGGTGGGAAGCTCATCTTCTCATTCTTCTTTGGATGAACATCTTTGCTAGCTTCTTTATACCCTAACCCTTTCTTAGAAGTTTGAGTCTTGAAATCTGGAAGGTTTCTCATACCAGCCTTGCCTTTTCCAAGACCAGCACGAGGAAGGTATCTCATGTTTTTCAACATGTTCAAGACCTTGGAGTCCACTACTTCATTATCAAAAATTGCAGCTACTTGGAAACCATTGAGAGGCCTCTCAATCATTAGAGCATTGATCACCTCATTATCTTCGGCCTCGATGACCATCGTCTCTTCTCCGTTAGGGAATTTGATCTTTTGATGAAGGGTGTAAGGAACTCCACCAAGAGGATGAAACCATGGTCATCCCAAAAGCAAAGCAAAAGTAACAGGTATGTCCAAAACCATAAATTCAACAATAGATTCAATTGGACCAACCATCACAATAGCTTTGAATGTCTCTTCGGTGTGCCTCTTGGTATTGTCATAAGCCCTAATGGTTACCTCATTTGGGCTTAGATCCTTTGTTGACATAGCTAGCTTTGGCAAAATTTTAAGTGGGCAAACATTTATGGCAGACCCATCATCAATGATTACACATGGTTTCCTTTTTTCCTTTGACTTCTACTTTGATAAAGAGAGGGCGGATGTGATCTCTCCCCTCTTTTGATAAATCCGCATCTAAGAAAGATACCATTCCTATATTAACTTTGCTCTTCTTTTGAATATCTTCACACTTCATCACTCCTTCAACCTTCACTTAGTTAACCAGCTCCTCCGGTGTTATAGAGGTGGAAATTGGCATGCTAGCCAAGGCCTTGTCCATAGTTTCATGATTATTTTTGGAAGTGGCCAATAAGTCCCAAATACTGATGCTTGCCTGGGTTCTCTTTAACTACTTAAGCATAGTGTCATCTTCCTCTTCTTTATTCCTAACTTCATCTTCCTTTCCTTTATTAGTTTCTACTTTCTTGGGTGGTGGCTTAGCACAAGGCCTACCAGATATAGTGTTCATCACTTCATCTTCTTCAGGCTCGGACCAGGTTCATTCCTCCTTCTCGGGTTCAAGATCATCATCACTATCGCTTGAATCCCAAAACTCATTCACAACATAGATTGCTACTTCTTTTCTAACCATAGTTTGTTCAACTTTGCTAAACACCACTTCTTCATTTGCTTGCTTCTCCATCCACATCTTGGAAAGAGGACATGATAAAACTTTCATGTAAACCTCCTCCAATCATGAAGGTCACTGGAGGTGGTACTCTATTGAACCTTGGCAGTGGATTGTCTTTGGTGTTTGGCTTGTTGTGCTCGGGTAGCTTCCCACTATCAATCAAATTTTGGATCTCATGCCTCAATCTCACACATCTATCGGTGTCATGCCCTTGCATTTGATGAAATTGAAAAAATGCCTTAGTGTCAAAATTAGGTGGGAGAGTGTTGCGCTCAAATTAACTCTACCACAAAGCGTCACTCGCAAGTATACGAGGTAGCTGTAGCAAAGGTGATCGCCCCAAGGTCGTCTCACAAGGAAGCTAAAGTGGCTAATTGATTATCAGATTATAAATAAAAAGTAATAAAAAAATTTAAATTGCTAAATAATGAAGAAGTTTGATTAAAGTTTAAAACGAATAAAAGTAAACAAGAACTGATGTTTTGATTCACTTGATAAAAAGGTCTAGGACTGATGTTTTGATTCACTTGATAAAAAGGTCTAGGGTTTGCACTTCTCTACTACTTGTATGTATGAATGGTTATTTCTCTTAACTAATTCAATATCAAAGATTAAATCTCAAACAACTTAATTCATTGAGTCAAGGAAATAAGCTCTCGCATTCAAACCTCTTACAACTAATCTTGTTATAATTGAAACAATCTTTTTAATAGGTTATATCTCTAATTCACCTAAGTCCCTAATTGAATTGATCCAGCATTAGACTTCATCTCTCAATCCATCATCTAATACCTAAAACACATAATTGGTGGCCAATCAATTATATATTAAAATATTTCATTCAATCAAGGCTAAAGAAATTATTAGCTAAGAGAATAACCAATTCATACAATCATAGCAGATCCATACAAACCCTAGACTAGATCAAATTAGTTCATGATGCAATCAAACGTATTCATCTCATTAATGTTCAAAGAAATCAAAATAGACATGATAATATCCGTTAATACAATTTCAATGAAAATAAAGAGAATAAGTTCGAGAACAAAACCAAGTTACAAACTCCTTGAAGTTTCTGAAGAATCTCTTGATCAAATCTTGCAAGAAGGATGTCTCGATGGCTAGAACAATCTAATCTAAGCTAAAGTAATCAAAAGTATATTCAAAATCAAAGAAATCAAAGTTAAAACCCTAACTTCACTCTTGGACGGCTCAAATCTCTCTCAAAATCGTCAACCGTCATGAAACCCTAGCTTCTCTTCCTCTTTTATACGAATTCTCTGCTTTAAAATCCGCTGCGTGTTTGGTTCATGAGGGACATGGCCAAGTCAGAAGTGACTTGGCCGTGTTGGAGTGCATTGGAGGGACACGGCCAGTGACTTGGCCGTGTCCCTTGCATATGTCACCTACTGCTTGTTTCTCTTCTTTTTCTTCTTTGATTGAGTGACAAGGCCAAGTCAGAAAGTGACTTGGCCGTGTTGGTCCTTTTTGGAGGGACACGGCCAGTGACTTGGCCGTGTCCCTTGCCTATGTCTGCTTCTGTGAGATTTAAGTCTTCTTTGCTTTGGATGCAGGTGAGACACGGCCAGGTTGGAGTGACTTGGCCGTGTCTAGGCTTCTTTGGAGGGACACGGCCACTGACTTGGCCGTGTCCCTTGAGTGTGTTCCTCTCTGTGCTTGATTTCCATCTTTAGCTTGGTATGGGACACGGCCAGTGACTTGGTCGTGTCCTCTGCCTGTGTCAGCTACTGCCCCTTTCTCTTTCAATTTGTTTCCTTGCCTTTTTCAACCTAACACAAAACTCAAAATAAACTTTAAACAAGAAGTAAATAGACAATAACCAACAAAACATAAAACCATACTAAAAACTAGATCAAAAACAACATAAACACTGAAATAAACTAAACTACCAAAATTAATGAAAACACTAAACAAACCGATAAAAACTAACAAAATACCTAAATAAAACAATTATTTTCATAATAAACAAGACACAAAGCTATAACAAAAACTAATAAAACAACTACCCCACACTTAAAACTTTGCTTGTCCTCAAGCAAATTCACATGGTCTAAATAAAAAACTCAAAAAACTTAACTATAAATTCCAACATATAAGATGAAATCCTTTAAGACACAGCATAAATAATTTGCAATCTACTTCAATCAAGGATTTTCTTAACTCATTCATTAATCTAGACATACAAATCCAATCTCTCATCTAAGTGTTTCACTCGATTTCAAAGGTTAATCACTCAAACCACTCATGACTGCATACTACCATAAACTTGCTTAATTATCCAATCTCTCTCACTGATTTTCTCAAGCAATAATCTGAAGGTCTTTCATTTGGATGTAATGGGGCTAAGGTAAAGGTGTGAGAAAAGGCATTTAAGCTGGAGCATCAAGAAATGGAGTATCTAAATTAGACAATACTCTTGCTAAGAAATTCATAACTCCCTCAAATGGCATACTCACAATCCTTGATAATCTTATATACTTGCATAAAAATACATGAGTCAACATTCCTCTTTTGATAACTAATGCTAGAACATATATGAATTTTGTATATATATATATATAACTTTTCTTTTATTTTCTCTCTCCTTTTTTTTTACTTTTATCATTTTTTAATATATATTTATATACAAAATTAAGAATTGCATGGAACATCTAGCTTAAAATGTAGAGGAAAAGAATAATGACTCTTAATCAAATACAATGTGCAAAGTATGCACTTCAACCCCAAATAGCAATACCAATTTTTTTTTATTGCTTACCCCACACTTTGAAATAAACCACCCTATTGTCATATCATAAAGCTCCATTCCTTAATGCAGGTATGATGATAATAAGAACATGTTAAGTTGAGAATTGTGTTGATCAAACAATAAAAAGGTCAAAGGCTCAACTTGGCTCACTAAGGAAATCAATATTAAGGGAGGTCTTTTTAAGCTAAAGGGCTAACCTAATTTGCCTTCATCATTTTAAAACTTGAGATTAAATCATAATGTGAGTTCAATTAGTATGCAAAAGCAAACTCTAGAGATGCAAAATCATGAAGGTGCACACTTAAGAAAAGAAAATCAACTGATAATAATATCAAATTATGAGGCTCAAAACTCACACAGGTGGGTTTATAAAAGATTTATATGTCATGAATTGCAGAATGTGAAAATAGATCCTGAATGAATTCAAATGCTCATTTCTATGCTGATACTAAAGTCTCAACTATAATGCTAGAATCACAGAAAAGATCAATAAATTTTCAACAATTATACCATGCACAACACAATAAAACACACCAAGACAACCAAAACAAAAGGAAAGCTAAAAGATTACCCCACACTTTAGAATTTACATTGTCCTCAATGGAAAACAAGAATAATAAAGAAAAAAAAAGAGTTAAAGGACAACCTATCTTCCATCATACTCTGGTGAGGCAAAACTCTACCTTTTTATCACAGACACAAATGTTCAAAAACAAGATGCAAGAGAGCTTTAGGGTTTCCATTTATTTAAACTAAACATAAAATCAAAATTGCAAAATATAAAATTATAACTATGAAAAAAAAATTCAAACTAATGGGTTGCCTCCCATTTAGCGCTTCTTTAATGTCATAAGCTGGACATCATGCAAGACTTAGGGATCATGGATCAAAGTGCTATCATTGATCCTCACTTCCTGAAATCCTTCTTTATATGGTTTAACTCTATGTCTATTTGCTTTAAAAATCTTATTAGTTCTAGAGTTAAGCAATTCAATGGCACCAGAAGGACATACCTTAGTTACCTCGAAAGGACCACTCCATCGAGATTTGTGTTTACCTGCAAACAGACGGAGTCGAGAATTAACAAGTAAAACTTTCATACCTGGACTCAATGTCTGTTGCCCAATAAATCTGTCATGAAGGGCTTTAGTGTGATCCTTATAATTCCTCGAGCTCTCATATGCTTTTGGGTTTAGGCACCTTTGGGTCTCCCTCACTAGTTTAGCCCCCTCTTCTAAGGTCAGTTTCAGCTCCAATTTCTCTGATGAACCTGTCTGCAAGAGAGCATCTGAAACAACTGCTTCAACACAATTAATTAAAGAACATTCCTCATATAAAGTAGTTGTAGGAATGGGAGAAGTGTTAAAAATAGAAAAATCAACAGTTTGACCCAAGACAGTCATTGATAGTTTACCATTTTTAACATCTATTAAGGTGTTGGTAGTAGCCATGAAAGGCCTACCCAGCAAAATAGTGTGTGCTGATGGTGCAGGGTTACTCCCTTCCATGTCAAGAACTATGAAATCCACAGGTACTATTAACCCTCCAACCTTAACTAACGCATCTTCTATAACCCCTTTTGGGAATCTAAAAGACCTATTAGCTAATTGCAACACCATTTTTGTCGGTTTAAGTTCCCCTAATCCTAATTCTTTATAAACAGAATAAGGCATCAAATTCACACTAGCTCCTAGATCACACATGCCCTCAGTCCCCTTTCCATTCCCCACAGAAATTTGAATTATAAAGCTACCAGGATCCTTTAACTTGGGAGGTAGTTTATGTTGCAGAATAGCACTAGCTACCTCGGAAACTATCACCTTTTCATTCGTCTCATACCTCTTTTTCTTGGTGATAAGCTCTTTGAAGAATTTGGCATAAGCCGGCATGTTCTTTATTGCTTCAAGTAAAGGTAAGTTAATACTTACCTTAGACAGCATGTTGAAGATATTAGAAAATTGCTTATCTTTTTTATCATCTTTCAACCTGCTAGGGAATGGTATAGGAGGCCGGTACAGATTGCTTGCCTTATGTAAATCTGCTGAAGGTGATTTCTCCACTGATATAACTCCATCACCTTTGTTCTCTGGTTCTCCTTCCTCCTTGTTCTCTTGGTCACCTGCATTCACAAAATCATTTTCAACATTATTGTTAATTTCCGTACCACTCCTAAAAATAGTCACTGAATGTGCCTGCTCAGGTTGACTTGGGAATTTCCCCTTTTGTTGAATCTGCAGCAAATTGTCCTACTTGAGTCTCCACTTTTTTAAAGGATGCTTCTAATGAATCTAGCCTCTTATTAGTCATCTCTTGATTTTGAGCACTGACTTTGATGAAAGCTTGTAAACTTTCCTCCAAGCTCTCTATCTTAGACTACCCTTGATTTGAGGATTGACCCTGCTGTTGGTTCTGTCTCTGGAGCAAATGGAAAGGCTGCTGAGAATTATTTGTTGCCCAGGAAAAATTTGGGTGATTCCTCCAACCAGGATTGTATGAATTTGAATAAGGATCATTACGAGCTCTTTGTTGAAATCCCCCCATGGCATTGACTTGCTCAGCTTCATTCCCATATGATTCATATGCAGAGGGTCAACTATTTGCTACATGCCCTAATGTCCCACAGATTCCACACACTTCTTGAGTAGATGAAGAAATATTGTTCTTCATGTTTAGCATCTGAACCTGCCTTGTCAATTCAGCTATTTGACTAACCATTTCACTATTGGATTCCAATTGATTCACCCCTTTACTTCTTCCCCTTACACTCTTTTGTTGGGAATTAGCTCCCAACATCTCAAAGATCTCATAAGTCTCATCAGCTGTCTTTTCTCCCATAGCTCCCCCAGCTGCATTATCGACAGTGTTCTGAAATTGCTGGGTGAGACCATCATAGAAAAACTGGTTCAGAAGTTGAAGTGGGTAGTGATGATGTGGACACTGGATCAATAGCATCTTAAATCTGTCCCAAGCCTCATGAAATGGTTCTCCTTCAAATTGAGAGAATGTGGCAATCTTCCCTCTCAACTCAACTGTCTTTTGATGTGAATAGAACTTGCCCATGAACTTGTTATAAACTTGCTCCCAAGTTGTCAGTGAGTTTTTGGGCAACATCATAAGCCAGCTCTTTGCCCTATCCTTCAAAGTATATGGAAAACACCGCATCCTCAACTGATCCTCTGTTAATCCTCCCAATGGAAAAGTGTTGAGGGCGGAGTAGAAATCCCGAATAAAGTTCAAAGGATCTTCATTTGGAACTCCATAGAATGATGGCAGCATGTTGTAGTGAATGTTCTTCAACTCATAATTCCTTGCTGCATCTGTCAACCTTATACAAGATGTGGAAGTCCCAATGACAGGTCTAGCAAAATCTCTCATGGTTCTTTGTCTTTCTTCAGCCATTTTAACTTATTGTGCAGAATCTGACTCAAATTCAGAAGTGTCCTCCTCTGTATCAAATCCGATGTAGAGCTCAAACTCTCTGCTCCTTTTCACTCTCTGAATTTATGAATGAATGGATGTAGCTCTCCTTCAAGCGATCTCCTACCTTGCATAAACAGAAATTTTCTAGAAAAAGAAACAATTAAAGGCAAAAGACAAAATAAAATAAAATGAAAATAGTGAGAAATAATCTAAATTTTTTTAATAAATAATTACGCCAATTGGCCTCCCCAGCAACGGCACCAAAAACTTGTTGCGCTCAAATTAACTCTACCACAAAGCGTCACTCGCAAGTATACGAGTTAGCTGTAGCAAAGGTGATCGCCCCAAGGTCGTCTCACAAGGAAGCTAAAGTGGCTAATTGATTATCAGATTATAAATAAAAAGTAATAAAGAAATTTAAATTGCTAAATAATGAAGAAGTTTGATTGAAGTTTAAAACGAATAAAAGTAAACTAGAACTGATGTTTTGATTCACTTGATAAAAAGGTCTAGGACTGATGTTTTGATTCACTTGATAAAAAGGTCTAGGGTTTGCACTTCTCTACTACTTGTATGTATGAATGGTTATTCTCTTAACTAATTCAATTTCAAAGATTAAATCTCAAACAACTTAATTAATTGAGTCAAGGAAATAAGCTCTCGCATTCAAACCTCTTACAACTAATCTTGTTATAATTGAAACAATCTTTTTAATAGGTTATATCTCTAATTCACCTAAGTCCCTAATTGAATTGATCCAGCATTAGACTTCATCTCTCAATCCATCATCTAATACCTAAAACACATAATTGGTGGCCAATTAATTATATATTAAAATATTTCATTCAATCAAGGCTAAAGAAATTATTAGCTAAGAGAATAATCAATTCATACAATCATAGCAGATCCATACAAACCCTAGACTAGATCAAATTAGTTCATGATGCAATCAAACGTATTCATCTCATTAATGTTCAAAGAAATCAAAATAGACATGATAATATCCGTTAATACAATTTCAATGAAAATGAAGAGAATAAGTTCGAGAAAAAAACCAAGTTACAAACTCCTTGAAGTTTCTGAAGAATCTCTTGATCAAATCTTGCAAGAAGGATGCCTCGATGGCTAGAACAATCTAATCTAAGCTAAAGTAATCAAAAGTATATTCAAAATCAAAGAAATCAAAGTTAAAACCCTAACTTCACTCTTGGACGGCTCAAATCTCTCTCAAAATCATCAACCGTCATGAAACCCTAGCTTCTCTTCCTCTTTTATACGAATTCTCTGCTTTAAAATCCGCTGCGTGTTTGGTTCATGAGGGACACGGCCAAGTCAGAAGTGACTTGGCCGTGTTGGTCCTTTCTGGACGGACACGGACAGTGACTTGGCCGTGTCCCTTGCCTGTGTCTGCTTCTATGAGATTTAAGTCTTCTTTGCTTTGGATGCAGGTGAGACACGGCCAGGTTGGAGTGACTTGGCCATGTCTGGGCTTCTTTGGAGGGACACGGCCACTGACTTGGCCGTGTCCATTGAGTGTGTTTCTCTCTGTGCTTGATTTCCATCTTTAGCTTGGTATGGGACACGGCCAGTGACTTGGCCGTGTCCTCTGCCTGTGTCAGCTACTGCCCCTTTCTCTTTCAATTTGTTTCCTTGCCTTTTTCAACCTAACACAAAACTCAAAATAAACTTTAAACAAGAAGTAAATAGACAATAACCAACAAAACATAAAACCATACTAAAAACTAGATCAAAAACAACATAAACACTGAAGTAAACTAAACTACCAAAATTAATGAAAACAGTAAACAAACCGATAAAAACTAACAAAATACCTAAATAAAACAATTATTATCATAATAAACACGACCCAAAGCTATAACAAAAACTAATAAAACAGAGAGGATTAGGCAAAGAATGAGGATTTAAAGGTTGTAACAATCCATTCTTTTGAAGCTTATTGAGGACCCAAGACAGTGGCTTCCCCAATTTTGAAAACTGCATTCTTCCTCCTTGGCCAGTAGCATTAACATTAACTGCCTTTTGCATGCCTTGGTTACCAGACTGGTAGTTTCCTTTCTCATTTCTTCTTGCTGAAAAGCTGTTCTTCTCTCTTTCCCACTCTTCAATTTGTAGACCAGCTTGCAAAAGGTCCTTGAAATCCTGAATGAGTGTATGAGACATTCTTTCATGAAGGCTAGGCAACACCCTTCTTACAATCATTCTAATTTGATTTGATTCATCAGGCCTTCTCTTGAGCAATGCAACCTTATTCCTCCACCTCTTCATATAATCCATGAAGTTCTCATTTGGCCTTTGTCTAATGGACTCCACCCCTATTAGAGTAAATTCCAATTCAACATTATATCCATATTGTTGGATAAATGCCTTGTATAGCAGATCCCATCTTTTTTTAGTGTTATCATCTAAGCTATTGAACCAATTTTGGATAATATGATCCAATGAGAGCATGAAGTATCTTAGAGTTTGAGCCTCAGTAGCTCGGGTAGACTACATAGCAGTGATATACTGCTTCACATGGAGGTGAGGATTTTCAGTTCCATCAAACTTTGCAAAGGATGGCATCTTGAACTTGTATGGAACCTCTTCATCTAGCTCAAACAATTTATTGACCTCAGACATTTCTTCATTTTTCAGCTTCTTTTCGAATTTCTTTTCCAAGTTGGCAATTAGCTTCTTAACATCTGAAGTTTTAGTTTTCTCCATAGCTAATCTTTCAACAACCTTCGATTCCTTCTTTTTGTCTTGAGGATCTTGGAAGTACGGAGCCCAGTCGTCATCATCATCAGTGACTACCTTGTCATCATCAAAAGCCACTTCATTAACATTAGCCTTCCCCTTATCTTTCTTGGTGCTTGTGGATGCTTCAGCGGTGTTCCCAAATATTGTAGTCATTTGATTCTTCATGATCTCAGCTAGGGCCCCCTTTAGTTCTTCCATTTTAGCATTGAGGGTGTTGTCCACCATTCTATGAATTTGTTCAGGCTCCATTGCTTTTGCTGAAAAAGTGATTGAGTCATTACTAGATTCTTCATCTTCGGCATAGGTCGGATTATTAAAAGCTTTTGAAATGTTGTAATCCAGGGCTGTGAGCCAAAGAGGATTAATGATATGAGATGCAAATGTATGTATGCATGTTTGCATGTATGTATAAGTAACAAACAATCAAAGATAATTAGGACGTTCCTTTCAACCTTATAACTTCCACACATGGATGGCGAGTCTCTTTTTCTAGGTATAAGATCAATCAAAATATCAACATGGGATATTTTATTTTTGAAAAGTTTCCTCGAATGGCTCAACCAATAGTTATATTTTAAAAATGAAAATCAATTCATGATAATTCCCATTAATTAGATTTTAATCCATTCAACCAACTAAAGTAGCTTTTATGCTATATTGGATTAAAACCAAATTATGAGGTTTATTATAAATAGATTTCGCACTTGAAAAAGTAACTAATGATTCATACCAAAAATAAGCCCATGATTACTAATTCTTAGTATAAACTAGGCTCACAACTGATTTTTGGTATTTCATAATTGACCTAAATAATTTGTATGCTCTTTATAAGAAAAGGTTGGATGAAATGCAAAAATAGTTTTGTTTGAAAAACTCATTATAAGAAGCTTTTTAGAAAAAATGGATTTTTGACTTTGCATTTGAATCATGAGAAAAGAAAGTTTTATGTCCAAAGACCATCTTGGCAAGTATTAAAAATAACTTTGGTCTTTTGGACTTTAAAGAAATTTATTTTTGAGTTTACAATATACTTAGGTCATATTAGAAAAAGAACAAACAAAATAAGCCATGATTTAAGCCAAGATAAATTAACCATAGTGTAGACCCTTAATTTTTGACAAAGTCTGGTTCAATATTTTTTATAGTCCAAAATACTTTTTGTGGTATTTTAATTAAATAATATTTATTTTAGTATTTAGTATTTATAATTTTTAATAAAAGTAAAAAGGTAATATTAGTAAAGTTTAAAAAATAATAAATAAATAAATAAATAAAAATCCACGACAGAAGAATCGGCGATGAAAAATTTTCGTCGCCGAAAGTGAATTGGCTTGGCCAATTTGCCGCAGGAATTTCCTGCGGTGAATTGTGCGCGGGCCAGCCAATTTGCCACAGGAATTTCCTGCGGCGAATTGGGCACAAGCCAATTTGCCGCAGGAAATTCCTGTGGCAAATTGGCTGGCCCGCACCCCAGCAAGTGCCCACTCGCAATTGACGTGCTGGCCTGCAGCAATATTTTTGCCAACGCAGTTTTTTCCGAAACCGAATTCTATTTGGTTTTGATTTCTTTTCCTAAATGGTTTTAATTTCCTTAGACAATTAGAATTAGGTTTGGACTTTTTCTTATAAATACCACATTAAAACACTTTAGAAAGGGATCTAGACTTTGGACTTCTAACTTTGGAGGACGAAACTTAGAACCAAACTTGGGACCCTCAAAAATTCTTCCAGCCAAAAGAAAACCATAGCAAACAAGGAGAAATTCAAGAGACAGCAATTGAAGGAGGCATCAAGCAATCATCTCCAGATTGCTTTGTTCAATCAAAATCAAATCTAAAGCAGGCAACAGCTTGGTTCAATCTCTTCAAATTTGGTGGAGCCTTCAAACGTAGGCAAATTGTTCTAACTTTAGTTTATTGAATCATTAATCATCTTCACCTTTTAAGCCATCATCACACTGCCTTAGTTATTTAATTATTCATTCAATTTAGTTTAGGCAATAGTATGAATTAATTCATACAATACTAGATCTTAATTAAAATAAATAATATAATCATTCAACATGAATCTAATTTCATAAACCATAAGTTATTCAAACCCTAAATCTTAATTAACTTTGTTTCCAAACTTTCACAATAGCTATTTTGTTGTAATTTTATTCCGTGAGCTATTTTAATCTTTCAACAATAAATTTGGGTTTCTATATTTGTTTGACCTAAAAATACATAAGTAGCTGATATAGTCAATATTAAAAGCATACTTAACTTTTATTACAGAAAAGCATCAAATTCTAAATTCAAAATCATAATCTATAGAATCAAGATTTCAAACCATAAAACCCTAATATCTTAACAGTAAAACCCTAAAATTTTAATAGCCATTAAAACATGTTTTTCAAATCTAAAATCCTAATTACAACTTCCTAAAAACCAAACTAACAATCTGACCCTAATCAAACCTATTTTTTAAATCACAGTAGCATTATTTTCATAAAAACATCCAAAACCCTAAATCTTTAAAACATCCAGTAGCTATGTTATTATTTTAAAATATTTCTCAACTAATTAAACTAGTATATGAAAAACACTAGTTATTAAACATAAAACCCTAGAAACCCTAATTGATGCATGGGTAAAGTTAATATATTTACTATTTTATTTGAATTGGATGAATGTTTATTATATATTTTGATTGATGTTTGATGTTTTTAATGAATGATTTATTTATGATGAATGGTTGTTTACTTTTATTGATTTATTTTGATTTCAAAATATTGTAAGAAGTATGTTCTCATATTTTTGGGTACCTCATGTCATGAGCATCATGTAATCTATTTTACTTTAAAGTTTTTGGACCAATGTGTAGACCTTTAATTTTTGACCCAGTTCGATCCGTTATTTTTTATATAGTCCAAAATAATTTTTGTGGTATTGTAATTAAATAATATTTATTTTTGTATTTATTATTTATTTATTTATAATTTTTAATAAAAAATAAAAATGATGAAGTTAATAAATAATATAATAAAAATAAAAATTGACGATGGAAAAATCGGCGACGAAAAAATTTCATTGCCGAAGGTCCAAAAATGGCCTTGGCCAATTTCATCGCAGGAAATTCCTGCGGTAAATTGGCTGGCAGCCTACCCAATTTTGCTAGCACTCGCAAATCCTTGCAATTTCTTGCCAACACTCGCATTTTTTGCCAGCGAAATTTTTAACACAATTTTTTCCAAAACCAAATTCCATTTGGTTTCGGTTTCTTTTCCTAATGAATCTTTGTTTCCTTAAACAATTAGATCAAGGCTTATAATTTTTCTTATAAATAAGACTTTAAAACTCAGAATTTAGAGACTTTAGACTGGAACTTTGGGATCGGAACTTGGACTTTAGGCTGGAACTTTGGGACTTTTGATTGATGGGAAAAAATTAGTGTGATCGAAAATTGGACTTTTGAACTTGGGCAGAAAACCCTAGTAAGAACATTACCAACAAGCAACCAATCAACAATTCATCAAAGGCAGCAACCTTGCCTTTGTCTTTGTTCATCCAGAAAGCAATTTTTTGGTGGAACCAACGAACGGAGGTTTGAATCTCTATTTTCTTTATTTATTTCTTTACAAAAGCTTCATCATTCAAATTGAATTAATTGTTTCATCATACAAATTGATCAAAACCTTAAAAGCCCTAAAACATTTCTTATAAACCTTAGGAACCCTAAAAGTGTTTCTTCTATTTCTAAAACTTCAAAAACCCTAAATTACTCTTCTGCTTCCAAAACTTTAAAATCCTAACCTAATCTCTATTTCAAAAATCCAGTAGCCTTGATTTTTTCAAGTATCAAAAGCTTTAACCCTAATTAATTCTTCTTTCCAAAATCACACGGTAAGCATTATTCTTTTAAAAATAATAATAGTTTCTTCCAATCTGCCCCCTTGACCCCGCCCGCTAACCGGGCTAGCGGGACCGCCGTATGGGCTCGAGTCACTATTTATTTATGTATTATAAATCTTTATGTTTTACTTCGATCATTATGATTATTAAAAATACAGTAGCTTTATTCAAAATAAAAATCTAAACCCTAAAACCATAATCTAATAAAACTAAAATAACAATCCAGTAACCATGAATTATAAACCCAAATGTCTTAAGATTTCATACCCTAATTTCATAATGTTACCCCTAAGCCTTAATTTAATTAACAAAAAAAACCTTACTACTTTCTTAAATTCATAAAACCCTAATCCATTCCAATTTTCCAAAACCTTTACAGTATCCTAAACAAATAACAATAATAATACTAAAATCCCAAAACCCTAAATGTTAATTAAAGAGCTTTAAATAGAAATAGTAAACCCTAATTTATACCATTACTTGCTTTATTTTTAGATTTGATTATGTAGTCTATTTATGCTTTGGTGGTTGATTTATTTAATTTCAATGTTTGATTTATTTAATTTATCATGGATGGATGTTTTCTTTATTATTATTATTTATTTGTTTTAGTATTAAAATTGTAAGAGGTATGTTTCCACTTTGTGGGTACCTCATTAGTTAAATATCATGTAATTTAAATTGCTTTTATATTTTGGATCAATGTAAAAGGACATGTTTCTACCTTTTGGTGGGTGTCCTATTTAGTTTAGACATGGATGATGTAAGGACATGTTTCCATCTTTAGATGGGTGTCCATTTATTTGCTTTGTTTGGACATTGCTTTGATTTTAATATAATGATGCTTTTTTTCAATTGTTACGTGTAATATGGATAATATTGTTATACTTAAGAATTTTATAATATTAAGACCTACAAAGGAGGCCGGTTCCAATGAACCGGGAGTTGTGGGGGTGCTGGACCATTTCTCACCTTCCCCACACATACCCAACTTTCCAAACCCATTAGAGGGTTGGGGATTCCTCAATAATTGAGTCATCCATCCCTTTCTTTTTTTCGGCCCGTCCGGGTGGCGAATCCATTTTCTCAGGACTTAGGTTTGTGTTCTCTAAGGCCCCGAGCCTAAACAATGTCGAAGTCGCAAGAACCATTCCACCGGGAGTGGGGGAAAAAATCCTGCTCACACAATGTAAAGGACATGTTTCCACCATTCAGTGGGTGTCCTATTTAGTTTAGACATGGACGATATAAGGACATGTTTCCATCCTCGGATGGGTGTCCATTTATTTTCTTTGTTTGGACATTGCTTTGATTTTAATATAATGATGCTTTATTTTAATTGTTGCATGTAATATGGATAATATTATTATATTTAAGAATTTTATAATATTAAGACCTGCAAAGGAGGTTGGTTCCAATGAATTGGGCGTTGTGGGGGTGCTAGGCCATTTCTCTCCTTCCTCACACATACCCAACTTTCCGAACCCATTAGGGGGTTGGGAATTCCTTAGGAATAGAGTCATCCACCCCTTTCTTTTTCTCAACCCATCCGGGTGGCGACTCTATTTTCTCTGGGCTTAGGCCCGTGTTCTCTAAGGCCCCAACCCTAAAAAGTGCTGAAGTCGCAAGAACCATTCCACCGGGGTTGGGGAAAAAATCCCTGCTCACTCATAGTCAAACAACAAGCATTTGGGGTAAAAACCTAAGGAATGTAACTAGGCCAATTACATGAGCTTTAGTGTTTGGGTTGAAAAGGCTTAGGTTCCCATATCAAGTATATACCAAAAGGTACAAGGCTATGAGTGGCTATGCCATGCTTGATCTCCATACCTTGAGTGAAAGTATGGTATCCCTTACATAACACAACACAAGTAACACAGGTGTCCTAACTCATGTACATGATGTAATCTAAATGATGCAATGGATCATATCATGATAAGAAAGAATAGAATAATATAAACACCAACAGATCTCTTATCCATAGTCACTGTGGGCGGGATTTTTGTCCCCACTCCTGGTGGAATGGTTCTTGCGACTTTGGCACTGTTTAGGCGCAGGGCCTTAGAGAACACGGGCTTAAGCCAGAAGAAAATGGAGTTGCTACCCGAGAAGGCTGGGAAAAAGAAAGGGGTGGATGACTCTATTCCTAAGGAATCCCCAACCCCCTAATGGGTTCAAAAAGTTGGGTACATGTGGGGAAGGTGAGAAATGGTCCAGCAGCCCAACAATGCCCGGTTCATTGGAACCGACCTCCTTTGTCCATCTTAATATTATAAAATTCTCAAGTATAATGATATTATCCATACTACTTGTGATCATGAGAATAAATAAATACTTTATTAAAATCACAACAATGTCCAAACGAAATAAATAAATGGACACCCATCCGAGGATGGAAACATGTCCTTACATCATCTAATATCTAAAATTAAATAGGGAACCCACCGAAAGGTGGAAACGTGTCTTTTACATTGATTCAAAAACTTTAAAATAAATTAAATTACATGATGCTCACGATATGAGGTACCCAAAATATGGAAACATACCTCTTACAATATTTTGAAACCGAAGCAAATCAATAAAAGTAACAACCATTCATCATAAATAAAGTATTCATCCTTGACATGAACGATCAATAAAATTGTATAGTAAACATTCATCTAATAAGGCAGTAAGTATATGAATTTAGGGTTTATTCATCATGTAGGGTTTCTTGAATAAAATTAGGGTTTTATAGGTTTTATGTTTATCAATTAGGGTTTTGTATTTACTGGAATAGTCAATTGAGAAATATTTAATATAAAAAGAAATAATATAGCTATTGGATGTTTGAATCAAAGATTAGGTTTGAAATAAATTAGGGTTTAAATCTAGAGAATGGATGTTCCGGATTTAGGGTTTTGGAAAATAATATTAAGGTTTAAGGTTTAAGTAAATAAAATTAAAGATCATAAAAATAGGATTAAGAGAGGTGTTTGGAAAGAGTAGTCTATTGTAAATTTTTGAAAAAGTAGAATCAATTATGATTTTGAGAAAACAGATTATTGTTTTGTGATTTTAGAAAAGTGCAATTATGGTTTTAGGCTTGAAAAATTAGTTTAATAGGTCTTAAGATATTAGGGTTTTGAAAAATAATTTTTAGGGTTTTAGATAGAAACTAGATGATAAATAGAATAATTGATCAACATGTTTTAAATAAAAATCCATCCATTGTGTGCTTAAACAATTGATCAAGTTGAATAATGAGGCTACTGGAAATATAAAAAGTTAAAAGAAACTCAAACCTCCGTTGTTGATTCCACCACAATTTTAATTTTGGTTGAACAATTACAAAGACAGTGTGTGCTGCCTTTTATGGACTATTTTATTGTTTGCTGTCTCTTGATCCTTCTAATCCAAGGTTATCAATAAATTACAAAAAAGATTCAAATAGTTATTGAATAAAATTCCGATCTCAAAAGTCCAATCCCATTTAATCCTTTTCTATCTATTTTAATGTAGTATTTATAGGTAATTAAAATAAAAAACCTAGTAGGTTAAGGAAATTAAAAATTATTTTGGAAATAAAATAAAAAACTAAGTAAAATAAGGTTTCGGCGAGAACTGCGTGAGCCCGGGTGAAATTGGCTCTGGGCGAGCTGGGAGACGCAGGCAAAACTGCGCGTAGGGTGCAGTTTCTTTGCAGGTTTTGCCTAAGACAAATTGGCCCATGGCCAATTTGCTGCAGGGCCAATTCGCTGCAAGTTTTACCTGTGATGAATTGGCTTGTAGCCAATTCATCGCAGGTGTTCCTGCGGCGAATTGGCCAAAGCCAATTCGTTGCCAGTGACTTTCATTACCAATTCAGCCATCGCCGATTTTTTATTTTTATATATATATATAAATAAATAATAAATGAAAAGTAAAATAAATAATAAATAATAAATATTTATAAATAAATGATAAATAAAATAAATAATAAATATTAAGTAAAATAAATAATAAATATTAAAATAAATAATTTATACCACAAAAATATTATTTCATACTGTTTTAAAATCTATGGACTAGACTGAATAAAAAATTAAGGATCTACACCTATTCTAGAGAATTGTATTTGGTTCTATTGGATTGGCATGCCATTGATAAGTGATGACATATTATTTGCCTTCGGGGCTAGAAACATTCATGTCAATATGGGACGCACCTTTGGGCGGCATGATTGGACACTTAGATCAAGTGTTGCAATAGAGCAAGTCAATATCTCTAGAACTTGAATATTGTATAGGGTCATTTGGACCCAAATGTATGTCTTTGTTAAACGTTAATGTTTTTCACGAGTATCGAGTGCATTTTATTACCACATTACACGTTTCAAAAAGAGTGACATATTGCATTGATTTTAAAATTACTTTGTTATCAAAGTATATAGATTAAGCTAGTAGCTTAGCATGATTTGTTCATTGCGCTAGTGATAGGGTGAGGTAGAGAACCCTGCTATACTTCATCAGGTCTAGGTTAAAGTATTTGTACTTGAAGTTGATATATGGCCACAAAACCAAAGCTTGCCTGCATATCATGTAAACTTTTGTTTTGTAAACTCAATATGTTCTTATAATATGTTAGTATATGTCGATGATGTACATTCATGTTTTGCTTATGTAAAGTATTTGGAATTTATATATATATATATGTATAAATGAAAATTTGGGATGTAGATATTTTTAGAAAATTATGGAGATTTGGATAAAAGCCTGTATATATTGGGAGTGCAATTTTTGCACGTTGTGTATTTTTTGCATTTTTGGGCATGTCCAATATATAGATAAAATACTGGTGAATTTTTTCTAGAGATTTTCTTAAAAATTTATGCTTTTAACATTTAATTACTAGTATATATATTTATTTACCTAATAAATTTATTTTATAAAGGATAATTTATTTTGTTAAAATTATGGTGACTTTTCTACTAATAAGGATGGTGACATTATTGTATTCTGTATACATATTTCACATATACTGAGTGTATTTACTATACATACATATGGCATAAGAGTGCTACAATGCAAATGTATGACTTTTTCTTTGTACATATGTATAATTCATGCATATTTCCTATACTATTGATAATGACACTCCACTTTATATATAATCAAATATCCTACTAGTAGATTAACATCTGCTCATAGGGTTTACATACACATAGCACATAATTTCCATATCACCCTACAATATTACCATCATTCAAAGTTACCATCCATACTAACATAACAAGTAAAAAAAAAACATCCATACCCAATTAATACTTACTTATCTCTAGTTCATTACTACCGAACATATCAAATTGGCTAACTTCTCAAAGGTTATTTTTTGATGGATTTTGCATGGGACATCTGTTTACATGGTGAGTTGTGCTTCCACAAGCACAACAACTACCAGTAAGCACATTTGCCTTCGGTTGCACACTCATTGAACTTACTTTAGGAATTTACCTTATATGTTGATTCTTAATAGCCCTTTCTATTTTCATTTCCTCTATACGCTTTAAGCCATACTAATTTCTAGCATGTTTGGAGTACACATCATAAATAATGGGTGGTGTGAGCGGGGATTTTTGCCCCTACTCTCGGTGGAATGTTTCTAATGACTTCGGCACTGTTTAAGCTCAGGGCCTTAGAGAACATGGGCCTAAGCCCCAAAAAAATGGAGTCGCCACCCGGAGAGGCCGGGAAAAAGAAAGGGGTGGATGACACTATTCCTAATGAATCCCCAATCCCCTAATGGGTTCGAAAAGTTGGGTACGTGTGGGGAAGGTGAGAAATGGCCCTGCACCCTTATAATGCCGGTTCATTGGAACCGAGCTCCTTTTCAAGTCTTAATATTATAAAATTCTTAAATATAATGATATTATCCATACTACATGCAACAATTAAAATAAAGCATCATCATATTAAAATCAAAGCAATGTTTAAACAAAATAAATAAATGGACACCCATCCGAGGATGGAAACGTGCCCTTACATCGTCCAATGTCTAAAACTAAATAGGACACCCACCGAAAGGTGGAAACATGTCCTTTACATTAATCCCAAAATATGAAAATAAATTAAATTACGTAAAGATTAATTAATGAGGTACCCAATCATGGAAACATTCCTCTTACAATTTTAACAAATAATAACAATAATAAAAAAAATCATCCATCCATGATAAACAAATCAAATACCAAAATTAAATAAATAAATCATCAAAATATATAATAAACTACATAATCAAATCTAAAACTTAAATAATATAAATAAAGATTCATATTTAGGTTTACATCTTGAATTAGGGATTCTAGGGTTTTTAGGGTTTTTAGATAGGAAAATAGGGTTTCAAACATGAAATATGATTTTAAGGGTATTTGGAATCAAACTAGGGTTTTGACTTGTAAAAAAATATTATTATTATTATTTTAAAAATATTAAACTATTTGTGAATGTATGGAGGATAGAATTAATTATGATTTTAGGTTTTAAGAAAACAAATTTAGGGTTGGAAGTTTTAAGAAGTGATTAGGGTTTGAGAAAACAGATTATAGTTTTGATATATTAAAAAAATAAAATTAGGGTTTTAAATAAAGGCTAGGGTTTTGATTAAATAATTTAGGGTTTGTATTATTTGAAAAATAAGTTTAGGGTTTGGAAGAGATTAGGTTACTATAAAAAAGGATCATGGTTTATGAAAATAAGATTTAGTAGCTCGAAGAGAATAATAGGTTTAGGTTAATTAAATTAGGGTTTTGGATGATTGGATGATGGGTCTATAAGTAATTATAAAAATTATTGCAGGATCCTATCCATGAATTATTAACATAGTAAGTTAAATGAATTAAGTGTTGAAATTAATCAATGTATTTAACTGGATGGGTTAATAAGAACGTTACTTGTGTTGCAGGTTCCACCAAATTGATGTGTTGATCTAAGCTATCTTTTCCTTTTCTGCCTAGAACAATTGATTCTTGATTGAAGACTTTGTGATCCAAAATCAGCCACTGCCACTTTGCTTTGCTTTCTTCTTTGTTTTTAGATTGTTTTCTTCCTTGCTTGATGTTGCTCAATTACTTTTTTATTATTCTTGTTTTTTTTAAACTACTCTAGCCCAAGTCCCTTAATAATTTCCACCCAGCGTGTGTTTAATACTATTATTTATAGCAAAAGAAAAAGACCACGAGAAACAATGTTTAATGAGGAAATTCCTATTAGACGTAATCCTATTTTAATGAGGAAATTCCAACTGTTTAGGAAAAAAAATCACAAAACCATGCAAAACAATGTTTGGTCAAAAATCGGTAACATGCAGGCTGCTAGGCCTGTGGGCTAGGCGAACTGGGCAAGCCCAGTTGATATCTTCGGCGAATTGGGCAGTGCCCAATTCACCGCAGACCATTATTGCAGCGAACTAGGAAAGCCCAGTAGGCTACTGCGCTGCCGCGCGTTGCTCGCCAATCCGTCTGATTTTTTATTTTTTTTATTTTTTATTAAAAGTAACTATTAAATATTATAAAGATAAATATTATAAATAGTAAATAAAATAAATACCATAAAAATTATTTTAGACTGTTTAAAAATATCGAACTAGAATGGGTCAAAAATTAAAGGTGTATAGATTGCCCCCTGCTTGAATGATCTGAGACTTTTAGTAGAAGAGAGTGAAAAGCAATATGACTTTGAGTAGATTTTGGATCAGGATGGGTACTTGGATTTGATTTGGGTACTTGGACCCGAGACTGAATTAGATTTGGATACTTGGACCCATGATTGGGTACTTGGACCCGAGATTTGGTACTTAATTGAAAGTGGGTGCTTGGACCTGAGACTAGATTAAGTTTGGGTACTTAGACACGAGATTGGGTACTTGGACCCGAGATTGGATACTTGGACCCAAGATTGAATTGGATTTGACTGACCTTTCATTAGCTGAGAATTCTAGCTGCTCCGGCTGTTCCATTCTTTAATGGATTGTGGGTCTTCACCCTCAAAATGGATCTTCATCATTGGACCTTGGATTTTCATCCTCGGTATAAGGTCTTCACCCTTGAAAATGGATTTTCATCCTTGGAGATTGGGTCCCTTGAAAGTGGATCTTCATCTTCGGTATCAGGTCTTCACCCTTGAAAACGGATCTTCATCCTTAAAAATTGGGCCTTCCCCTTGAAATTGGATCTTAACCTTTAAGCTGGATCTTCATCCTGGGCAGTGTCTTCACCCTTGAAAATGGATCTTCATCCTTGGAAGGGTCTTCACCCTTGAAAATGGATCTTCATCCTTGGAGAACGGGTCTTTACCCTTGAAAGTGGATCTTCATCCTTTAAGTAGGATCTTCATCCTTGGAAATCGGGTCTTCACCCTTGAAAGCTAGATCTTCATCCTTTGGATGTCAGGTCTTCACACTTTTAAATAGATCTTCATCCTTTTGACTTCGGGTCTTCACCCTTTGAAATGGATCTTCATCCTTTTGACTTCGAGTCTTCACCATTTGAAATGGATCTTCATCCTTGGCAATCGAGTCTTCACCCTTGAAATTGGATCTTCATCCTTTAAGCTAGATCTTCATCCTTAGCAAGGTCTTCACTATAACACCCCTATACCCAATATACATACACCACATATACTCACAATATGTAATATACATATACCGAATACAAGAATGTTACAATCCACTTTAAACAAACCAATCTTTAAACTTTAACATCAAATCATCATTTATACAATCTGAGTAAATTTAAAACATTTAACTTATATTATAGAAAGTAATAGATAAAACATTCCTTGTTAAAATACACACATATATATAAATATCTTCATTACCCAAAAGTTTATCTAAAACATTTGTTTAATATGCAGCGAAAAATCAATATTTGCAAAAATGTAGAATTTATACATGCTGGCAGTTCGTCTCTGATCTTGATGTCCAAATCAATACCACCCTCACAATCTCAAGCCTAGACTCAACTCGGTCTAACTGAACTCTTTGGCTCAACCAGATCTACCTTGTCACCTACGCGATAAATCACAATCGCGCTAAGCCAGAAGCTTAGTGGTACAAACCTTGATAACAATATGATTCAAATGTAATGTCAGTGTCAATTCAAGAATTAGAAATAAGATACAAGGATATCATATTTCATAACATTAAATCTCATTATATTATTCAATTATTAAATCATCCATAATTCATATTAAAACAAAGACAAGCATGGGCCCAAAAAAAACTAATATGCCATTCAAATTCCTAAGTTACTGCTTTGGTCCAATAATCACATTAATCTAGCCCTAAGGCGCATCATAATCACAATGAGGATTATGTCATATGTAACATCCCAACTACGCTTCAAGGACTAGGCCTAGCCCAGCTTCAAGGGGAGCACAACATCACCCAACTAGGCTTCAAGGACCAAGCCCAACCCAACTTCAAGGGATTGTTACTTTTAGACATGCCACCAACAACAAAACTCTGAAAATTGAATAACATACTAGGCACACAATTCTTTCATTATTCCATTATCAAATCCTTTTTCGTTTTCTCATGATCATTATAAGCACAATGCCTCAAATATTCCATTTATATCATTATAGCCACCACCAATGGCTTCACACACTATCATTACTGTATACATAACAAATTACATTATCCATACATTTTGAATCATCATTATATATTTCACATAGTTCACATTATGCAAATCATAGCACCATTCTCATACACCAACAATATAATAGGTAACTCAACACATTTTCCAACCAAATGTGTTAAGTCCCAAAGTCATGTAAATATCATTTAAGGTTTGTACTTACCTCTAAGAGCAACAAACACCGATTCCACTCTCCTCTTCCAAGATATCCTTCAACATTTGGATTGGGGTAACTCAAATCTCTTCAAAACCTAATCCAAATGTGATAAGACATACTCACTTAGTGATACACATAAGAAAATAAGAAAAAGCACTATCTAGGGCAAACTCTACACATGACATGCTGAACAACAAGGGCGTGTCCCTAGCCATGCTCTAAACCCACAACACAGAAGCTTTGACACGCTCAGTGACATGGGCGTGTCACTGCATGTGTCAATTCTCCTCCAACATAGAAGCTATGACACACCCAGTGACATGTGCGTGTCACTGGATGTGTCAATCCTCCAACAACACAGTAGCTGTTACACGCTCAGTGACATGGGCGTGTCACTGGATGTGTCACCAGCCCTGAAAATAGAACCATCGACATGTCCAAAGGCATGGCTGTGCTACTGGGTGTGCCAGGCCAGAAACCTCAAATTGACACCAAATCCATCAATATAGCATAAAAACTTGCATAACATCAAAAAAACTCAGTTACATGCATCAAAACACAATCACAACAATATTTCACAACTCAAACTTACACAATCCACAACTCTTATTTTCTTCACCAAACTTAACCCTTTCTTCAATCCAACCCAAAAATCGATGTTAATTAAACAAAACAACCTCAAACACACCAAAATCAACCATACACACAACTACACCAACCATCCACCAAACTCATATACACAAACTCAAAAGAAATCAAAGAAACAAGTTGGAAACTTACCAAATATTAAGAAAAATCCTTAAAACTCCAACTCGATCTTTTGAAATCCTTCAATTGCTTGAGTTAGGAAGAAACAAAACCTCTCTTTCCTTTGATAATGGTGATGGCCAGCCTCTTGGAGAAGAAAGAAGAAGATGATGAAAAGTCAAAACCACTCACTACTCTAACCACTTAAATCTCCACTTATTCTCCACCAAGCAATTAAATTATTATAATAATATAAACAAAAATCATCTTCCACTATCAATATTGAATATATAATTAATTCAAATATCTTTTGACCTTATTATTAAAATGTTGACTTGTATATGTTGTATATATAACATATACACACTTCCCTTTCTCCTTTCTTTCCACTTATTCATATATACACTTAAAAATCATTTAATTCAATTTCAACAACTAACATTTCCAAAATTTTATGGTATAATTTGGGATATTACAATTCTCCCCCAATACAAATAAATTTCGTCCTCGAAATTACCTATTCTCAAGTCTAGAACAGCTAGGGATAGTGATCTCGCATCACTTGCTCACTCCCCCAAGTTGTCTCTTCCTTAGCATGATTCTTCCAAAAAACCTTCACAAGTGGTACTTTCTTATTTCTCAACTCTTTCACTACATGTGTCAAAATAGCCACTGGTTCTTCTTCAAAAGTCAGATCTGGACTCAGCTCAATAGATACCACTGACAAAATATGAGATGGGTCTGACCTGTACCTCCGAATAATAGAGACATGGAAGATATTATGAATTCGATCCAACTCAGGAGGTAAAGTTAGATGATAGGAAATGGTCCAACTCTCTCCAGTACCTCATAAGGTCCAATGAAATGAGGAATCAACTTCCCTTTGCCGCCAAATCTCAAAATTTTCTTCGAAGGAGACACTTTTAAAAATATTTTATCTCCTATACTGAACTCTATGACTCTTCTCTTCAAATCTGAATAAGATTTTTGTCGATCTGAGGCTGCTTTCAAATGATCGCAAATTATCTTCACTTTCTCTTCCGTTTCCTTAATCAAATCGGGACCTACCAACTTACCTTTTCCAACCTCATCCCAACATAGAGGCGTCTTATATCTTCTACCATACACTGCTTCATAAGGTGTGTAGACCCTTAATTTTTGACCCATTCAAATTCGATAGTCTAAAATAATTTTTGTTATATTTTATTTATTTTAAAAATATTTTAATTACTAATAATATTTCATAGTTATTTTAAATAAAAATAAAAAATATAAAAAATAAAAAAATCGGACGGATCAGCTAGCGACGCGCGGCAGCCCATTTCGCCGCAGATACAATCTGGGGTGATTTGGGCACTACCCAATTCGCCGCAGCCAGTTCTTGCACGAATTGGCCCGCTGTGCATATTTTTGCCAGCGCAGCCCACGGGCCCGACAACCAATGCGCTGCCAATTTTTTGACAAAATCTTATTTTACCCAGTTTTCTAATTTTTCCTAAACCATTGGTATTTCCTTATTAAAATAGGATTAGGAATCTTTATTTTCCTACAAATACTAGCATTAATCAAAAAGAAAAAAATGGACAGAATACAGAAAAACCTTAAAGAGGAAGGTGAAAATCCTAGAAAATGAACGGAGAGAAGGGAACGGAGAAATAAAAAAGGAATGAACTTAATCTTTCTGAGGGAAACTAAGAGGAAGAGAGGGAGAAGCGACTAGATTTCTAAAAGGATCAACAGGAGACAGAGAGAAAGACACCAAGAAGTGACGATCTAACTTAAAAAATCAAGGCAATAAAAGCAGTGTTGTCTTGATCTAGCTCAACCCAAAAAATAAACTTTGATTCTGGCAGCAACACATATCCAAACAAGCTTGATTCAAACACTTTAAATTCGGTGGAGCCTTCAAACGCATGTAAGTTTTCTAAATTTAGTTTATTTAATAAATAACTATCTTCTCCTTTCAAATTTTCATCACACTATTTGTATAATCAAATTCTTTTTTTTTTTAAATTCAAACAATAGCTAAGGTTATACTTAAAGTAAATATGATCATTAAAATATTAGTCGAATTCTAAAAGCCTAACTATCTAAAACCCTAGCTTCCTAAAACCCTGATTCCCAAACCTCAATTCTAGAAACCATAAACCTGAGTTTGCAAATAGTTTAATTATTAAAATTGATCCAATAAGCTGAATTTCTAAACTCTAACTCTAGTAAACTCTAAGAACCAAACCCTAATTTGTCTTATATTTCCTAAAACCCCAAAATTACTTTTTCAATTATCAAAACCCTAAATTATTTTCTTAAATTCTAAAATTCAAAGTTGCTTTATTGAATCCTAATTTGTTTTCCAAATATTCAGTAACCCTAAAAATTAACTTTCAAACCTTAGATCTCAAATTCTTAAGTTCTTCTTCCAAAATCATAAATTATTTTTCAAACAAACTCTAAAGTGCTTTATTTTTCAAAAAACCCTAAAACCTTAATTCATCAAACCGTGATTTCTAAACTCCAATGCCTTAAGGTTCTAAAATCGTAATTTCATGATGTTAGCCCTAAATCCTAATTTGATTAACCAAAAACCTTACTACTTTCTTAAATTTATAAAACCCTAATCCATTCCAATTTTCTAAAATTTTCACAGTAGCCTAAATAATAATAATGATAATTCCAAAATCCCAAAACCCTAAATATTAATTAATGAATTCTAAATTGTGACATAAAACCGTAAATTTGTAATTTTATTGCTTTACTTAATTTTAGATTGGATTATGTAGTTTATTATATGTTCTGATGGTTGATTTATTTAATTTTAATACTTAATTTATTTAATTTATCATGGATGGATATTCTCTTTCTTATTATGATTATTATTTGGTTGTTTTAGTATTAAAATTGTAAGAGGTATGTTTCCACTTTATGGGTACCTCATTAATTAATTTCTATGTAATTTAAATTGCTTTTATATTTTGGATCAATGTAAAGGGCATGTTTCCATCTTTCGGTGGGTGTCCTATGTAGTTTAGACATGGATGATGTGAAGACATGTTTCCATCCTCAGATGGGTGTCAATTTATTTGCTTTGTTTGGACATTGCTTTGATTTTAATATAATGATGCTTTATTTTAATTATTGCATGTAATATGGATATTATTATTATATTTAAGAATTTTATAATATTAAGACCTGAAAAGGAGGCCGGTTCCAATGAACCGGGCATTGTGGGGGTGCTGGGCCATTTCTAACCTTCCCCATATGTACCCAACTTTTTGAACCCATTAGGGGGTTGGGAATTCCTTAGGAATAGAGTCATCCACCCCTTTCTTTTTGACCAAAGTTTTACCTAGTTTTCTAATTTTTCCTCAACCATTTGTATTTCCTTATTAAAATAGGATTAGGAATCTTTATTTTCCTATAAATACTAGCATTAAAAAAAAGAAAAAAAACAGACAGAATACAGAAAAACCTTAAAGAGGAAGGTGAAAACCCTAGAAAAAGAACGGAGAGAAGGGAAAAGAGAAATAAAAAATAATTGGACTTAATCTTTCCGAAGGAAACTAAGAGGAAGAGAGGGAGAAGCGACTAGATTTCTAAAAGGAGCAACAAGAGATAGAGAGAAAGACACCAAGAAGTGACGATCTAACTTACAAAATTAAGGCAATAAAAGCAGTGTTGTCTTGATCTAGCTCAACCCAAAAAATAAACTTTGATTCAGGCAGCAACACATATCCAAACAAGCTTGATTTAAACACTTTAAATTTGGTGGAGCCTTCAAACATAGGTAATTTTCTAAATTCCATTTATTGAATAAATAACTATCTTCTCCTTTCAAATTCTCATCACACTGTTTGTATAATCAAATTCTTTTTTTTTAATTCAAATAGTAGCTAAGGTTATACTTAAAGTAAATATGATCATAAAAATATTAGTCCAATTCTAAAACCCTAACTATATAAAACCCTAGCTTCCTAAAACCCTGATTCCCAAACCTCAATTCTAGAAACCATAAACCTGAGTTTGCTAATAGTTTAATTATTAAAATTGATCCAATAAGCCGAATTTCTAAACTTTAACTCTAGTAAACTCTAAGAACCAAACCCTAATTTGTCTTATATTTCCTAAAACCCCAAAATAGCTTTTAAATTATCAAAACCCTAAATTATTTTCTTAAATTCTAAAATTCAAAGTTGCTTTATTGAATCCTAATTTGTTTTCCAAAAATCCAGTAACCATAAAAATTAACTTTCAAACCTTAGATATCAAATTCTTAAGTTCTTCTTCCAGAATCAAAAATTATTTTTCAAACAAACTCTAAAGTGGTTTATTTTTTAAAAAAACCCAAAAACCTTAATTCATCAAACCGTGAATCCTAAACCCTAAGGTTCCAAAACCCTAATTTCATAATGTTAGCCCTAATCCTAATTTGATTAACCAAAAACCTTACTACTTTCTTAAATTTATAAAACCCTAATCCATTCAAAATTTTCAAAATTCTCACGGTAGCCTAAATAATAATAATGATAATTCCAAAATCCCAAAACCCTACATATTAATTACAGAATTCTAAATTGAGACATAAAACCCTAAATTTGTATTTTTATTGCTTTATTTAATTTTAGACTTGATTATATAGTTTATTATATGCTCTGATGGTTGATTTATTTAATTTCAGTACTTGATTTATTTAATTTATCATGGATGGATATTCTCTTTCTTATTATGATTACTATTTGGTTGTTTTAGTATTAAAATTGTAAGAGATATGTTTCCACTTTGTGGCTATCTCATTAATTAATTTCTATGTAATTTAAAATGCTTTTATATTTTGGATCAATGTAAAGGACATGTTTCCATCTTTTAGTGGGGGTCCTATATAGTTTAGACATGGATGATGTGGGACATGTTTCCCTCCTCGGATGGGTGTCCATTTATTTGCTTTGTTTGGACATTGCTTTGATTTTAATATAATGATGCTTTATTTTAATTATTGCATGTAATATGGATATTATTATTATATTTAAGAATTTTATAATATTAAGACCTGACAAGGAGGCCAATTCCAATGAACCGGGAGTTGTGGGGGTGCTGGGCCATTTCTCACCTTCCCCACACGTACCCAACTTTCTGAACCCATTAGGGGGTTGTGGATTCCTTAGAAATTGAGTCATCCACCCCTTTCTTTTTGCCTGCTCGTCCGGGTGGCAACTACATTTTCTACGGGCTTAGGACCGTGTTCTCTAAGGCCCTGGGCCTAAACAGTGCCGAAGTTGCAAGAACCATTCCACTGGGAGTGGAGGCAAAAATCTCCGCTCACAGTGGCGACTCCACTGGGGATAAGAGAAGTTGATTCCATTGGTCTTTATATTATTCTATTCTTTCTTATAATGATATTATCCATTGCATCATATTAGATTGCATTATGTGCTTGAGTTAGAACGCCCGTGTTACATGTGTTGTGTTATGTAAGGGATACCATACTTTCACTCAAGGTATGGAGATCAAGCATGGCATAACCACTCATAGCCTCACACCCTTTGGTATATACTTGCTATGGGAACCTAAGCATTTTAACCCAAAGGCTAAAGCTCATATAAGTTGCCTAGTTACTTTCCTTAGGTTTTACCCCAAATGCTTGTTGTTTTACTATGGTTAATTTTTCTTGGCTTAAATCATGGCTTATTTGGTTTGTTCTTTTTCTAATATGACCTAAGTACATTTGTAAGCTCAAAATAAATTTTTCTCTAAATCCAAAAGACCAAAGCTATTTTCAAAATTTTTTCAAAATGGTCTTTTGACATAAAATTTTTCTAAAAACAAATTTGCTCATAACCCAAATACTAAGCCCAAAATTTATTTTTTCTAAAATCTTTTTTACAATGAGCTTAGAAACAAAATTATTTTCATCCAAAAGAGCTTACAAATATTTAGATCAATTACGAAATACCAAAAATCAATTGTAAGCCTAGTTTGTACTAAAAATAATTAATCATGGCCTTATTTTTTTGGCATGAACCACTAGTTACTTTTTCAAGTGAGAAATCTATTTATAATAAACCTCTTAATTTAGTTTTAATCCAATATAGCATAAAAGCTACATTAGTTAATGGATTAAAACCTAGTTAATGGGAATTATCATGGACTGATTTCCACTTTTGAAATTATAACTATTGGTTGAAACGTCCGAGAGAATTATTCAAAAAAAAGATACCACATGTTGGTATTTTATTAACCATATACCTAGGAAAAGAGACTCGCCATTCGTGTATGGATGTTATAAGGTTGGAAGGAACATCCTAATTATCTTTGTTTATTGATTGTTTGTGCATACATGCATACATTTATACATCACATCACATATCAATAATCATTTCTGGCTCACAGACCTATCTAGGTCTGTGAGCCAGAAATGATTATTCTAGGTCTGTAGAATGGTGTCGTTGTATGCTCTTGAATTACATTTGAGGCCCTCTATCATGTGTCTTGTGGCTGGATCTAGATATCATGATTTTTCCCAGCTTGTAGCAGCAGCTAGGAGTGTGGAAAGAGCTCAGATTATTGCAGCTGCTTCAGAGGAAGAGGTTAGGGTTAGAAGATCCCAGTTTGAAGCCGGGTCTTCATCTGTGAAAAGAGGTAAAGGAAGTTTTGTTCCTCGGGCTGGTAGGAGTCAGAGGCCAGCTGGTAGGTCAGTACAGTTTCAGAGGCAGAGATCTAGACCTACAATTTCAGTGGCAAGTGCTCCGACCCCAGTGATGCAGAGATCCACTTTACCCATATGTATTCATTGTGGTAGGCCACATGGTGGTACTTGTTGGAAGACTGGTGTAGCAGGGGTATGTTTCCGATGTGGATCTCCTGATCATTTTGTTAGAGATTGTCCTGAGAGGCAGGAGCAGATGCTAGTAGATTTTGCAGCTTCTCGATCTAGTGTGAGGGGAGGTCGAGGAGGTAGAGGTTTCGGCAGAGGAGGCAGATCTGGTGTAACGACCCTCCCCAACCAGGTCGGTATCCCAAGGTCGGTTGCCCAGCCCACTGGGTCCGCATGGTCCGCAGGAGGCAAGCGATCGCTACAGTACTGGACAGCCCTCGCGGCCCACCCAGCAGGATTTGTTTATTTGGCCCCAAGGGGTCGCCTCCCTGGATCGAACCCCTGACCTCCCACTTAAGAGAGCCAGCGAGAACCATCCAGTACCATTTCTGCTAACAATTGTAACACCCCGATACCCTATATAAGTACTATGCGTATACCTAGTATACATACAGTAAATATATAAAGTATAAGGATGTCACTTTTCGTTACCTTTTAAAAACCTGTAACAGAGTTCAAATATACCTTAATTTAAATAACATTTACAAAATCATTATCTTTATTAAAACTTCATTTATACATATAAATACTCTCTCGTCAGAAATACATCATAATTAAAATTTATACATGTATGCATTACCCTCTAGTTGGTCTCGACAAACTTTACTCTTCTTGTGGCATAACAAAAGACTTCATATCTTCCATCTATATACCTGCGCGAATAAACACCCGCGCTAAGCCCGAGAGCTTAGTAGTCCAAATATAAAATATAAACATATAGTATAGAAGTATTGATATATAATGATACATCGATTCAATATATAATTAGTTCTTATCATATCTTCTTTTCTTTTTAATTTTATCTTTAATATATCCTAGCTAATTTCATATATGATGTATATATATACATAATATTATCACCAACCCCAATGCATCACCAATACTCAAAACCAATATATTAATACCCCTACATTACATATATACCACACCAACCATTATTGCAATACACACTTTACATATCATACCAATTATTATTGCAATACACACATTACATATCATACACTCATTATTGCAATACACACATTACACATCATATCACTCATTATTGCAATACACAATTTACATATCATACAAATCATAAATCATATTTCCAATAAAGACAACCTTTATCATCAACCACAATTCATTTACATATTACACTTAATAACATTATATTATTCACAATTCACCAAGCATAATTCATTATTAATACTCACAATCAATATTTCAATACTTGCATTTCACATTGACAATAAAGACAGACTCGGGCCCAAAACACTAATATGTTATTCAAAGTTCAGAGTTACTGCTTTGGTTCATAGTCACAATCATCACGCCCGTAGGCAATGTATATACATGTATCTCTATCCATGGATAGTGTAACAGACCCAGTCTCTTGGACCATCAACTCAACACATATGAGGAGATCCTCAACCCGGCAAGACTGTTACAAATCATATATCTCATATTCACAATTCTCATAGTGTAACAGACCCAGTCTCTTGGACCATCAACTCAACACATATGAGGAGATCCTCAACCCGGCAAGACTGTTACCTTTCATCATTTCTTAGGCATGCCACCCAAATCCAGAACTCTGAAACTGAATAACATATTAAACAAACAATTCATTTATTATTTCATTATCAATCTCATCATCAATTAGGCCAACATGCCTTATCTCTTTCAATTGAATTATCATAGCCAATCACAATGGCTTCATATCATATCATATCTCAATCCATATGATACATATAGCATCATTGATATCACATTTCAAAGTATATTATTCATATAATACATTGCCATACACAAGATTCACATTGCATATAACATAACATTTTCTCACTTCTCAAAACACATTAACATCATTCATTACTAGAGCATTTATCATAACAAATTGCACATACCTTAAGAATGATCCTCATTTCTTCCTACCTTTCCCATTTCATATTTCATCCTTTATATATATTCTTCATTTACATTCACAATATAATAGCTTATTTAACACTTTCATCCCAATGTGTTAATGTTCAAAGACATATAAGCATATACAATCAAATAGGGTTTATGCTTACCTTGTTAATGATCTTCACATCCTTCACATCATTCAATCATCACCTTAGTCCAATTATGTTAACAATATAATAGATCACTTAACACATTTGCAAACAAATGTGTTAAGCCTCAAATTATGTAATTAAATACAATCATATGTATTGGTACTTACCTCAAGAACTAGTCCCATCAATCTATACATTTCTTTTCTTTCCAAGAATTCTCCACATTTAGGTTAATGCAACCCAATCTCTTCAAAACCTAATCCAAAGGAATATTAGCAAAATGACCATATGAATAGTACATTCTGGTTTAAGACTCCATTTTATCCTTATTTTGAAAAATTGTATAAAATAATCTACTTGACTAAAAATTCTAAAATTTTTACAGAATTTAGTTTTGTATCTTAAAATCATTCCTTTAAAATTTCAGATCAAACTGAACACAAAATATTGGTCAAATAGTTCACCTAACCAGACTGCCCCAATTGCCCTGCATCCTGGCAGCAGTTCTGAACTTTGTGAATTCCATAAATCAAATTCAATCAACGTGGTTCCAAATTATTTTTCTCAAATACTAGACTCACTAAGAAACAACATATCCAAAATTCAATTTGATATGATTTTTCTACATTTTATTAAAAATCCCGAAATATAGCTGTCTCAGTTAAGGTACCTGCTGGAACAGGTCTAATAAAACTAATCTTTCTAAACTCATAACCATTCCAAAATCGAATCAACATATTTTTCAGTAATTCTAGACTCATAGAGGCACAACATATCAAAAATTCACTTCAAGAAAATTTTTCTATAATTAATTAAAAATCATACAAGTCACAGCCTTTACTAATTGTAAAACAGAAAAAAATTCACTAAACACAACTCTTACTCTTCCATCACCAACACCAACCTAGCTTCTTATCTTTAATTCCATTTCAACACTTTTACACACACCATACACAAACACACTCCATTAAACTCAAACAAAATTCCAAATAGAACAAGAGAAATCAAGAGAAAACTTACCTTAAATGAAGAAATTCCACAAATCTCTAACCAAAACCCTTGATTCCTTCTTCAATTTGATTATAGAACTTCAAACACCTCCCTAGATCTTTCTATTCTTCAATGGCCGGCCTCTTCAAGAAAGAAAGAAGAAAATACCAACAAGTCAACCACTTTTCTTCTTCTAATCTCCACCATGCAACTTAACCAAAGAAAATTACCTCCATGCCCTTCATCCATTTAATTAATCTTTTGTCTCATATATACCCATATATATAATTTCACATGCCACAAATAAATATCATCTTGTATTGACCAACCCTTTTGACCAATGTATATGTTAGTTATACAACCATATAAACAACATATACACTTCTCTCTACACCCTCTTTTCTTCTCAAAACACAAATACCTATACATTCTTTTCCCAACTTCTTTTCTCTTGTAATTTAACACATATATTCAATCCAATATATAACAATAACATAATCAAAACTTTTAAGGTATACATGAGGATATTACATCTGGGTTCAGCTCTAGAGGAGGTTCTACATCCAGGGAGAGTAGACCAGAGGAGGCTGGATCTTCTCAGAGGATTTATGTGATGCAGAGGCAACCAGATGCTTAGGCAGTCACAGCTGGTACTTTTTCTTTATTTGGTACTTCAGTACTTGCTTTGATTGATCCCGGATCCACTCATTCTTATATTAGTGTATCTGTTTTGCCTGTGTCTGATTTGCATGCTGAATCCCTAGGATTTGATGTGTTGGTGACAAATCTGTTAGGGCATAGTGTGATTGTTAGTAAAGTGCACCGAGATAGTGCAGTAATGGTTCAAGGTGAGGAGTTCCTTGGAGATTTAATTGAGATGCCTTTTAAGGAGTATGATGTGATCCTAGGCATGGACTGGTTATCTAGATATGGAGCTGTGGTAGATTGTAAAAAGAAAGTTGTTGCTTTGAGAACCGGAGATGGTAGAGAGGTGTTAGTATCTAGTGAGCAGAGTCAGCTAGCATCCTTATTTGTTTCAGCTGTTGCAGCTAGGAGATTGATTAGAAAAGGGTGTAATGCTTATCTTGCTCATGTGGTGGATACTAGAGTAAGGGGTTCTCAAATTGATAGTATACCTACAGTTGCAGAGTATCCAGATGTGTTTCCAGAGGAATTGCCAGGGTTGCCTCCTGAGAGAGAGGTGGAGTTTGGTATTGAATTATTGCCTGGTACCACTCCTATCTCTATTACTCCTTATAGAATGGCACCTGTTGAACTAAGAGAATTGAAGGTGCAGTTGCAAGAGTTGTTGGATAAAGGGTTTGTTCGCCCTAGTGTGTCACCGTGGGGAGCTCCTGTTCTATTTGTAAAGAAGAAGGATGGTACTATGAGATTGTGTATCGATTATAGGCAATTGAACAAGGTGACTATAAAGAATAAATATCCTTTGCCTAGAATTGATGATCTCTTTGATCAATTGAAGGGTGCAGCGGTGTTTTCTAAAATTGATCTTAGATCAGGGTACCATCAGTTGAGAGTCAGAGCTGAAGATGTTCCTAAGACCGCCTTTCGGACCAGGTATGGGCATTATGAGTTTCTAGTTATGCCTTTTGGTTTGACAAATGCACCTACAGTTTTTTATGGACTTGATGAATAGGGTGTTTAGGCCCTATTTGGATCAGTTTGTAGTGGTTTTTATCGATGATATTTTGGTGTATTCGCGTAATGAGGAGGAACATGACAAGCATCTGCGAATTGTGTTGCAAATTTTGAGAGAGAAGAAATTGTTTGCTAAACTGTCGAAGTGTGAGTTTTGGCTTGACCAAGTTACTTTTCTAGGTCATATAGTTTCAGCAGAGGGTATTAGAGTTGATCCGAGTAAAGTTGAAGCTATTTTGAATTGGAGTCCACCAAAGTTTATGACTGAAGTTAGAAGTTTTCTGGGTTTGGCAGGCTATTACAGACGGTTTGTGAAAGGATTTTCCTTGATAGCTACTCCACTTACCAGATTACTTCGAAAGGGAGTTAGATTTGTGTGGACAGATCAGTGTCAAACTAGCTTTGAGCAGTTGAGAGAGATGTTGACTCAAGCACCTATTTTGACTTTACCTGTGGAGGATAAACCATATGTGATATACAGTGATGCTTCACATAGTGGTTTGGGTTGTGTACTGATGCAAGAAGGTAAAGTGATAGCTTATGCTTCTCGACAGTTGAAACCACATGAGCTCAATTATCCGACCCATGATTTAGAGCTAGCAGCCATTGTGTTTGCATTGAAAATTTGGCGACACTATTTGTATGGGGAGAAATGTTTTATCTATACAGACCATAAGAGTTTGAAATATTTGGGTGCTCAGAGAGAGCTCAATCTTCGACAGAGGAGATGGTTGGAGTTGATTAAAGACTATGACTGTTTGATTGATTATCATCCTGGCAAAGCAAATGTGGTTGCTGACGCCTTGAGTCGGAAGTCTTTAGCAAGTTTGACTGTTTATTCGCTTTCGTTGCTTGTTGAATTGAAAGCGTTGCATGCTAGATTTGTATCTTGTGATGATGGTGCATTGTTGGCACAATTGCAATTGAAACCAGTTTTGTTGGATCAGATTAAAGAGGCTCAATTGACTGATGAAAAGATTCAAAAGATTATTTCAGATTGCCAGAATGGAAAGAGTCGAGATTTTATTGTGAGAAGTGATGGAAGTCTGTGGTTTAAGAACAGATTATGTGTACCTAATGATGCTAATTTAAGAAGAATTATTTTAGAAGAAGCACATCAATCAGTGTTTGCTATGCATCCAGGCAATACAAAGATGTATCATGATTTGAAGTAGTGTTACTGGTGGTCTGGTATGAAGAGAGACATTGCAGACTTTGTATCCAAATGTCTCACATGTCAGAGGGTAAAATCTGAGCATCAAGTTCCAACGGGGTTGCTTCAACCTTTGTCAGTGCCTGAATGGAAATGGGAAAGAGTGACAATGGATTTTGTGTCTGGTTTACCATTGACACAAAGGAAGCATGATGCCATTTGGGTTATTGTTGATAGATTGACTAAGACAGCTCATTTTCTTCCGGTTCGAATGGATTACTCTTTGGAGAGGTTAGCTGAGCTGTATATCCATGAGATTGTGAAGTTGCATGGTATCCCAATTTCTGTAGTGTCCGATCGAGATCCCCGGTTTACTTCAAGGTTTTGGAAGAGTTTACATGGTGCTTTGGGTTCTCGACTGCACTTCAGCACTGCTTTCCATCCGCAGACAGATGGGCAGTCAGAGAGAGTGATACAGATTATTGAGGACATGTTGAGAAGTTGTGTCATTGATTTCTCTGGAGGTTGGGATAGATTCTTGCCACTTGTGGAATTTGCTTATAATAACAGTCATCAATCTAGCATTGGTATGGCACCATTTGAAGCATTGTATGGTAGAAGGTGTAGGACACCTCTATGTTGGAATGAACTTGGTGAATGTAAGATAATTGGTCCTGATTTGGTTAAAGAAACTGAAGAGAAAGTGAAAATGATTCGAGATAGATTAAAAGCAGCTTCAGACCGACAGAAATCTTATTCAGATTTGAAGAGGAGAGACATTGAGTATAATGTGGGAGATAAAGTATTTTTGAAAGTGTCTCCTTGGAAGAAAATCTTAAGATTTGGTCGGAAAGGAAAGCTGAGTCCTCGTTTCATTGGACCGTATGAAGTTTTGGAAAGAGTTGGGCCAGTTGCTTATCGTCTTGCTTTACCACCTGAGTTAAACAGGATCCATAATGTTTTTCATGTTTCTATGTTGAGGAGGTACAGGTCGGATCCATCCCATGTTTTGCAAATTGAATCTATAGAAGTGAGTCCAGATCTGACATTTGAAGAAGAACCAATTGCTGTTTTGTCACGTGAAGTGAAAGAATTGAGGAATAAGAAAGTACCTTTAGTTAAGATTCTATGGAAGAATCATGGAAGAGAAGAGGCAACTTGGGAAAATGAGCAAACAATGCGAGATCAATATCCTCAACTATTTCAGACTTGATGATAGGTAATTTCGAGGATGAAAATTTTTTTTTAGAGGAGGAGAATTGTAATATCCCCATGTGTGCCCTAGAAGTTTGGATATAGTTGTTGTTTGTTTGAATTATGTGTATATGTTATGTTAATAAGAAAGAAATTGAAAAGAGAATATGTATGTATTGTTTTAAAAAGGAAAAGATTGTGTAGAGAGAAATGTATATGTTGTTTATATGATAATATATATAACATATACATAAGTCAAAAGAGTGGTCAAGGGAAGAAGATATGTATTTGTGTTTTGTGAAATGTCTAAAAAGGGGTAAGTGTTTTTAAGGAAATCAAAACAAATGGATGAGGGCATTTAAGTAATTGCTTTGTTAGAATTGCTTGGTGGAGATTTAAAAAAGAGGAGAAATTTGACTTTGCTTCTTTTGTCTCATTCATTTTCTTTTCTTCTTCTCTTTCCTTTGTTGTTGGCCGGCTCCTCCATAGACAAGAGAAACAAGAGAACAAGAGAGGATCTTGATGTGCTAAGCTCAAGTTAAAGGAAGATCTAAGTGATCAAGTTGGTGATTCAAGAAGTTTTGTAACTTTGGTAAGTCCTCTTTTGATTTCTTTGTTTATTTAAAGTTTTAATTGAGTTGATAGATGATTTAAGAGTGTGTTAATTGGTTTTGAGATGTTTAAGAGTCTTTGATTGTTTTGATCATGGATTTTAAGGGTGGATTGAAGAAAAGCGTAAGTTGGTTGGAAGAGATGATGTTGTGTTTGTGATTAAGATTTGTGATTTATAGTTGATTTGTGTTTTAGCTTGTTTTGGTGTTTTTGTGAGTTTAAGATGGTTTTTGGGTATGTTTTGTTAAGATGGTGTGAAGTGGATGTTGATGGATAGAAGTGTTTTGTTGAGTATTTGGTTGTTTTGGCCGGAATCTTGATTTATGGCCGGACACGCCCATGAGCACGTTCAGGGTCTTTAGGCGTGTCAATTGTGTTGGAGGCAGTAGGTGTGACACGACCAGTAACATGCCCGTGTTATTGAGCGTCTCATAGCTACCGTAAGATTGGAGAATTGGCACGGCCAGGAGCACGTTCATGATGTTGGGCGTGTTGTTATGTTTGAGAAGCAGAAGGTATTACACGCCCAGGAACACGCCCGTGTTGTTGAGCATGTAAATGCTTCTGTGTTGTGGAGTTAGGGCACGGTCAGGGACACGCCCGTGTAGCTGAGTGTGTCAAGTTTAGGGTTGCCCTAGTTTACTTTTAATTGGATTATCTCTTGTGTATCCCTAAGCAAGTATATGTTATTATTTTTGGATTAGGTCTTGAAGAAAGTGATTGATCATTGATTTAAGAGGTAAAAGGATCTTGGACAAAGAAGTGTTAAGAGTTTTGTAAATTGTTATTGAGGTAAGTACAAATGTTGCATTACTACATTGTTAACTTATATGAATAATGTGCTTTGTTATGTTTATATCAATTAAGGATATAATGATATAAATTGCTATAATGTGGATTGAGTTGTGATGAAATATAAAGCCATTGTGATTGGCTATGATGATTCAATTGTGATAAATGAGGCATGTTTGCCTAGATGATGATTCAATTGAGACTGAAATGGTTAATGAAATAATAAATGAATTGTGTGACTAATGTGTTATCCCATTTTCAGAGTTTGTTGTTGGTGGCATGCCTAATGATAGTAACAATCTCTTGAAGTTAGGTTGGAATTGATCCTTGAAGCCAAGTTGGGTAGAAGTTTAACATGTTTTACTCCCCTTGAAGCTTGGTTGGATCTAGTCCTTGAAGCCTAATTGAGATGTTACAACCCTTGAAGCTAGGTTGGGTTGGTTCTTGAAGCCAAGTTGGGTTGATACTTAGCATGCTTTGTTCCCCTTGAAGCTTGGTTGAACCTAATCCTTGAAGCCTAGTTGGGTATATGATAATGATAAATGTGATAACAAAACCAAAGCATTAACTCTGAAAATTGAATGACATATTAGTGTGTTTTGGGCCCATGCTTGTCTTTGTTTAAATGTGATGTATTGATGGTAAATTAATTGAATAATGAGATCCGTGGAAGGACTTTGAATTGTAATATGCTTATATGAGTATGATTGGTGAAATGTAAAGGTGTGGTATTATATTTCCACTTATGATGATGTATTCATTAGTCATATGTGTGACATTGCATAGCATGAAAGCATAATTTTATTTTATATACTTCGTACTACTAAGCCGTTGGCTTAGCGCGATAGTGTTGATCGCGCAGGTGACAGAGTAGAACCCGAGAGTTCCTCGAGACCGAGTGAGAGTAGACATTGAAGAATCTATCTTTGGGATTTAAAGATCAGAGAAGAGTTGCCAATCATGTATAACTTCTTTATATCTTGTAAAGTATTATTTATAATGTGAATATATGTATATTATAGATGTGGATTTAAATATGTTCACACATGTAACTATTTTATAAATTCCGCTGCGTATTAAGTAAATGTATTAATATTTATTTTGTTTTATATTACAAGTTAATTACTTATTTTCTATAATGTATAATGATAAAGATTATGTTATCTTTTGTAATGATTTGATTGTAAAAGAAAACTGTAGCATCCCTATGTTCAGTGCATGTACATTACATAGTGGTGTTTGTAGTGTGCTTGTACTGGATGTGGGGGTGTTACATGATAAGCCCAACACTAACAATGATCCTCTGCCTAAACTTGGAAGGGCGCCACCCCTTACAACCTTCATGAAGAGTTTTATCTTGTCATTATGTGATGATATGGATAGAGAAGCTGCTAATGATAATGTGCTACTAAGCAAGCTTGGGCTAACTGTGGATGATGAAGCAATGGCTCTTAATGATGAAAAAGGTCCTTGCCCTTGATATGTCTAAATAAATGAAGTATCTTCAACTCCAACTCAATGAACTTTCCTTAGCTTGAATGTTGCTTTTCAATTTTGATTTCTTTAATATTTAATTGGAACAATTATGTTTTTCTGTTTTAGTTTGAATAAATTACTTTCATAAAAAATTTTGTTGATCTTTGTTCATTTTGGTGCTCAACCAATGAGGAATCTAGCCTGATAATTCATGAATTAATATATTTATGCATCATGACTTGAATCACTTCACTAGGTGAGGGAATTGCTCTATAGCATTGAGTTGTGTATGCTTACTTAGAGAGGGCTCCTGCATAATTACCTTTGTCTAGGTCCTAGTTAGTCTTAGAACATGCTTTGACAAACTTTTGAGGCGGAATTGAACTCTGCTTATTTAAGGGAGAGATGATCTAGGCATTGTTTGGTTAGCCAACGGCTAGTACCAACCCTATTAAATATCAATCCCTAGTTGTCCCTTTGAGCCTTCATAAAATTTTAGCTTTCTTTTCATTGGCTTACAAACCCCAACAACCTACCCTGAGCTATTGTGATACTTTTGACAAATCTTATGACCACTAAGATGAAGAGGCAAGAAGATTAATGAAAGAAATGAATAGTTAAGACCATGAAGATAGTTGAAGTTTTCAAGACCATAAGAGTGGTTGAAGTTCTCAAAACTATAAGTGTAGTTGAAGTTCACCTAATATCACCAATCTATCAAGATGACATCAGAGTAACAAATGATTTATCCCTGTTAAAGGAGATTTATGTCACTCCACTCATCCATTATTAGAAACCCAAGTTGGTCAATCAAGACAACTCTTTTAGAGCTAGACCCAAAAAAAAAGAAAGAATAAAAGAAAAAGGAAAGAAAAAGGAAAGAAAAAAAGGACAAAAGAAAAAAGAAAAAAAAGGACAAAGAAAAAAGGAAAAGAGAAAAGATAAAAAAGAAAGATAAAACCTAAAAAGGCAGTTCATAAAGCCCACTGAGTTCTCTTTTACCTAAAGCAGCAAAAGGCTTCCATTTGGTTCATAAGGACATTTTGACTTGAATTGGTCCAACCCAACCAAAGATTCAATCAAATTTGGAGAAAAAAGGAGGAAGACCATCCAATTCTTGAAAGTTCTATACTTGACAGTCCTACAAGGAAGAAGGACAAAATGATAAAATGCTCAAATAAAGGGACGAGTAAGAAAAATAAATGGAAAGAAAAGGGAGAAGAAGAAAAGAAGCGAATTTGGGTACCAAACTTTTTACATGGGCAAAAACTGTCCTAATGAAGATCCAGATTAATGCCAAGAAGATAGAAGGAATTTGGAGTCTAGAAAGATTGCTCCCAACTATTTAAAGTTCCAACAAGAAATTTGTAGTGTGAGGGTTTGTCCATAGTGTCACATCAACTCTAATCTCAAAATGCCTTTCATTTAACCCATGTCCCTCATAGACCCTATTTCAAGCCTATCAAAGACCTGTTAATCTCTCTTGGTAGGTAGAGCCCATTAGTGGAGATAGTTTGAATAAGCATGCATATGAGATAGACAGTATTTAAACTCAATGAGACCTTTGGCCATGTGTATGTGCCTATCTGAAGTGCAACAATTCTTACCTAAATAGAAATGATTCCCAAGTTTAGTACGGTAACTAGGGTTATCATGTTATAGATATATTAATTTTGAAAATCAAGTCCTGAGGTACATTGACATTAATTTGGCAAAGCCAACATTTGATTTCAAAATAAAAATTCAAAGTTGAAAATTCCAAAAAAAATATTAAAGTCTTCAAGTTAAGGGAAGTATGTTGAATCATTGAACCTCAAAGGACACATTAAGCAAAGTAAATGATTTTTGCCAAGGTCATGAAGAAGCTACCAACTGACATGCTGAAACATAGTTTGAAATGGATGTATCCTGACTCTGCAAGCTTAGGGTCTCCACCACTTATATTCTCGAAGATAAAGCTATAAATGTGAAGCATCTTGTCATTCTAGTCCAAGACCGGAATAGGCATCTGAAAGAAATCCGTGAGAACATTTCAGCTGATAATCTCAGTCTGAGTCGATGGAACCATTGTAAGTATTGTTCATGCATATCATGCATACATGAGCATATCACATCACACTTTCTTTTCTTGTATTGTCTATTCTTTGCCAAAGTGAACAGCAAACACCCTATGAAATAAACAATCAAAAGAAGATATCAAATCAGGGGACATTGAAAGCCCATTGCTTGAAAAAGCTCCAGTAATTTTGCAAAGAGAAGAAATGCATGCTTGTGCGAAGAACTAGACAACAAAAACATCAATCAAAGCTTACATGGAAAAAATCTTTGGTTTGAGCCTACACAGGGGGCAAAGTTTCTCCTTTTCAATTTTTAAGTTTATATACCAAACATTTTCAAAATCACTTGCAAATATTTTGCCATGCAGGGGGCAAGGAGAAGATATAAGGGCCAACTAAAAATAGATGAATTTTTACAAAAGGAAGAACAAAAGAATGGAACAACCAGTTAAGCCAGAATCCTCAACTGATAAAAGGTCAGTCAAATCCAATTCAATCTTGGGTCTAAGTACTTAAATCAAATTCAATCTCGGGTCCAAGTACCTAGTCTCGGGTCCAAGTACCCAAATCAAATTAAATCTCAGGTCCAAGTACCCAATCTTGGGTCCAAATAACTAAATCAAACTCAATCTCGGGTTCAAGCACCCAAATCAAATTCAATCTCGGGTCCAAGTACCCAAATCAAATTCAATCTCTAGTCTAAGTACCCAAATCAATTCAATCTTGGGTCCAAGTACCCAAATCAAATTCAATCTAGGGTCCAAGTACCCAAATCAAATACAGTCTCGGGTCCAAGTACCTAATCTCAGGTCCAAGTATCCAATCTCGAGTCCAAGTACCCAAATCAAATTCAGTCTCGGGTCCAAGTACCCAATCTCGGATCCAAGTACCCAAATCAAATTCAGTATTGGGCCTAAGTACCCAATCTCGGGTCCAAGTACCCTAATCAAGTTTTGTCTCGGGTCCAAGTACCCAAATCAATCCAAGTACCCATCCTCATCAAAAATCAGTCAAAGATCTTATTGCTTTTCACTCTCTTTTGCCGTAGTCTCAGATCGTTCAAGCAGGGGACAAACTGCTGCTCCCTTCAACTAATCAAAGAGATCATCTATCTGGGGCAAAAGATACTTATTCTTGATGGTCACTTTATTTAACTACTGATAATAAATGCACAGTCTCAAAGTACCATCCTTCTTCTTCACAAACAAAACAGGCGCTCCCCATGGAGACACACTAGGGTGAACAAACCCTTTATCCAACAACTCTTGCAACTGCACCTTTAACTTTCTCAACTCAGCAGGTGCCATTCGATAGGCTGTAATAGAGATAGGATTAGTACCAAGCAACAAATCGATACCAAACTCAACCTCTCTCTTAGGGGGTATCCCTGGAAACTCCTCAGAAAAAACATATGGGAATTTCACAACTGTGGGTATACTATCTAGCTGAGAACCCACTACCCTGGTATCTACAACATGAGCAAGATAAGCATCACACCCTTTCTGAATCAACCTCCTAGCTGCAATAGCTAAAACAAACATAGATGCAAGATGTCTCTGCTCACTAGATACCATCACACTTATACCATCACCGGTTCTCAGGGTAACACACTTATTCTGACAGTCTACCATAACCCCATGCTTGGATAACCAATCCATGCCTAAGATTAAATCATACTCCATGAAAGGCATCTCAATCAAATCACTAAGAAATTCCTCATCTTTTACCACAACTGAACTATTATGATGCACCTTGCTAACTACCACACTATGCCCTAAAGGATTTGTCACCAAAACATCAAATCCTAGGGATTCTGAAAGAAATTCAGTCACAGGTAAGATAGATTCACTTATGTATAAATGCGTAGATCCAAGATCTATTAGAGCAAGAACTTAAATGCCAAATAAAGAAAATGTACCCACAATGACGGCTGAAGCATTCGACTGCCTCTACATCACATACACTCGCTGTGATGGCCCTGCCACATCTGGTCTACTGCCTCCGGCTATAAAACATCCTCTCTGACTAAACCCAGGTCGACCACCTCTACTAAAACCACTGCCCCCTAAACTTCCTCTAACACTGGGTCGAGAAGCTGCAGTATGAATCTGTCTATCTTCCGGTAGCTCAGGGCAATCTCTGACGAAATGATCCGATGACCCATATCTATAACAAACTCCTGGTCCACCTGTCTTCCAACAAGCACCCCTATATGCCCTACCACAATGGACACATTTATAAGAAACTAGCCTCTGAACCACTAGAGTCGAAGCACTATCTATAGAAACTGTAGGTCTTGATCTCTACCTCTGATGTTGTACTGACCTACCAGGCTACCTCTGACTCCTACCGAACCTCAAAAAATAACCTTCTCTACCTCTCTTCATGGATGAAGATCCTGCCTCACTCAGGGGTCTCCTAGCTCTAGTCTCCCCCTCAGTAGCAGCTGCTGCAATACCCTGTGCTCTCTCAACACTCTTAGCAGCTGCAACCAACTGAGAAAAATCTTGATACCGGGAGCTTGTAACAATACACATAATAGAGGGTCTCAACCCCTCCTCAAATCTCCAACACCGGTCTATCTCATCTAAAATAATCCCACCAGCATAATAACTCAACCGGATAAACTCATTCTCATACTCTATCACTGTCCGGTTATCCTGTCTCAGATTCAAAAACTCCATCTTCTTTTCATCTTTATACACCCTCGGAGTATACTTCTGCTCAAACTCCCACAGAAAATCATCGTAAGTCAAGGTTGGTGGATCATCCATCGCATGTGGAACCGTCTTCCACTAATCATATGCATCTCTCTGCAAAAGTGATTTGGCATAATCAAACTTTTCTTTAGGAGTAGCGTGCAGCTGGATGAATACCCTCTAAACTCTAACTAACCACTGCTCAGCTTCTGCATGATCTGTAGTACTAATGAAATCCTCAACTCCAAACTTCCTCAATTTATCATACTGCCTCATCGGTACTTGCAGCTGTGGTTGTAGTGGCGGCTGCTACAGTGGAGCTTGTCTTAATAACTCTACCATATGCCATAACCAAACTGGCAGAATCTCATCAGCTGCTGGTCTCTCTGGCATAGGAGCAGGCGCCTCTCCAGCTCTCTCAACCGTAGCTCCATCTCTACCCTCAACAGGAGCTACACTCTCAACACTACCCTCTATGGACTAACATGACTGAGATTCCATCACTACCTATATCTTCAAACACAGCAGAAATTATCACATCAAAGATCAGAAATTGCCAGTGCCAATGCATGTATCTTATTTAAAAACAATATTTTTAAAATCTCCATTTTCTTTTTCTGACAGTTCACCTAGGTTGAGAACTTCAAACCTAGGCTCTGATACCAAAACAAGTGTAACACCCCTATACCCAATATACGTACACTACATATACTCACAATATGTAATATATGTATACCAGATACAAGAATGTTACAATCCATTTTAAACAAAACAATCTTTAAACTTTAACATCAAATCATCATTTCTACAATATGAGTAAATTCAAAACATTTAACTTATATACGCACACCGCATATGCCCGTACAACAAACGATATACCCATACCAGATAAAGGGGTGCTACGGTTCATTACTAAACAGCCCAAAACTTTAGTCTTTAACATACAAGTATCATAAGTCATTCCGAATAAACTTAAAACATTCAACCTATATTATAAATAGTAATAGAGAAAATATTTCTTCGTTAAAATACATATATATAAATATATAACATTAGTACCCAAAAGCTTATCTAAAACAGTCTGTTGAAAATATTTGTTAATCAAGCAGCAAAAAATATATATGTTTACATCAAAATCAATAAGTACAAAAATATGAATTTATACATGCTGGCAGTTAGTCTCTAATCGTGATGTCCACAACTCAACACTGCTCTCACAACTCAAGCCTAGATTTGACTCGGACTAGACGAGCCCTCCGGCACAATCGGATCTACCCTGTCACCTGAGTGATGAACCACAATCGTGCTAAGCAAAAAGCTTAGTGGTACAAACTTTGATTCAATATAAATCAATGCAATGCTCATACACAATACATATGAATATGTCAACTCATTACATTATATATTTCAATATATTAATCATTTGCATCACATTTCATAATTCCCATTAAAACAAAGACAAACATGGGCACAAAATGAAACTAATATGCTATTCAAAGTTCAGAGTTACTGCTTTGGTCCATAATGACACCATGTGTCTAGCCCCGTAGGCAATATATATCCATGGATTGTAACAGACCCAGTCTCTTCGACCTCAACCCGGCTAGACCCTAGGGCCCCAGTTTCTTGGTCCTCAACCCGGCTAGACTGTTACAGTTTTTTGAGGCTTACAACCCAGTCTTTTCACCTCAAAAACATCATATTTCACATTTTTCAGCTGGACTCGGCTTACGACTCGGTCTTTTCACCTGTCCAGCAATTCATAGGCATGCCGCCAAACCTAGAACTCTGAAAATTGAATAACATACTAGGCACACAATTAATTCATTTATCTCATTTCATTTCTCATAATCTAAATATGCTCATTGCCTTATAATAATATCATCTTTTCTCATTCTTCTATTTCATCTCAATATCGATTGGTTACATTATGTTTTCACATCTCATATCACCTATTTCCACATTTCTTTTCATATAAAATACTTTACTCAATTGCATTGATACATCAATAAAATTGACATTATGCATATCACAACATATAACTCATTCATCAACAATGTATCAAGTAACTTAACACATTTTTCAACTAAATGTGTTAAGTCCCAATATCATGTACATGTATGCAATCATTCAAAGTTTGTACTTACCTCTTAAAGCAACAACACCACTCTATCAACTCCTCTTCCAAGATAACTCTCAACACTTGAATAAAGGTAGCTCAACTCTCTTCAAAACCTAATCCAAAGGTGATCATACACACTCACTTAGAAATACACAAGAAGAAAATAAGAAAGAGAACTATCTAGGGCAAACTCTACACTTGACACGCTCTACAACATGGGCATGTCCTTGACCGTGCCCTAAACTCATAACACAGAATCTTTGACACGCTCATTGACATGGGCATGTCACTGGCCGTGTCAATCCTCCAACAACACAGTAGCTATAACACGCTCAGTGACATGGGCATGTCACTGGCCGTGTCAATCCTACAACAACACAGAAGTTGTGACACACTCAGTATCATGGGCGTGTCACCAACCCAGAAAATAGAACCAATGACATGCCCAAAGACATGGCTATGCTCTTGGGCGTGTCAGGCCAAAAACTCTGAAATCGACACCAACAAAGCCACAACCAACACTCATTTCCCAATAGCCAAATCAACCACACATAACTCAACCAAAACCATCAAAAACTCAAAAACACTTGAGTAAACCTTAAAACAACTCAATCACAAACATCAAACACAAACACCACCATATAACACAACTCAAACTCACAACACCCACAACTCTTGTTTGTTCAATCCAAACCCAAAAATCAAAGTTACTAAGACAAAACACTCCAAACACACCAAAATAACCATAAAAACATCTACAACAACCATCCAACAAACCCAAGAACATAAACTCAAAAGAAAACCAAGAAACAAGTTGGAAACTTACCAAAAGTGAAGAAAATCCTTAAAACTCCAACTTGATCTCTTGAAAACCTTCAATCTTTTGAGCTTGGAAGCAACAAAATCTCTTCTCCTTTGGTTGATAAGGGTGGCCGGCCAAAGAGAAGGAAAGAAGAAGATGAAAGTGAACGAGGAAGAAGAAAGAAAGAAAGAAAGAAGGAAAGAAACAAAGTCAACACCCTTCAACTACTCTCCCCTCAAAACACTCTCCACCATACATTTAAACAATAAAATATTCACCCACTAACATCATCATCCACTAACATAATTAAATCCATTTAATTAATCAAAATATCTCTTTTGACTTATAAGAACCATTGACTTGTGTATATATTGTTTTTATCTCCATATACATAACATATACACTTTAAATTATTTAATCCAATACAACAATAAAATATTCCAAAACTTTTAGGGTATACTTTGGGATATTACAAGCACAATGCCTCAAATATTCCATTTATGTCATTATAGCCACCACCAATGGCTTCACACACTATCATTAGTGTTTACATAACAAATTACATTATCCATACATTTTGAATCATCATTATATATTTCACATAGTTCACATTATGCAAATCATAGCACCATTCTCATACACAAACAATATAATAGATAACTTAACACATTTTCCAACCAAATGTGGTAAGTCTCAAAGTCATGTAAATGTATGCAATCATTTAAGGTTTGTACTTACCTCTAAGAGCAACAAACACCGATTTCAATCTCCTCTTCCAAGATATCCTTCAACACTTGGATTGGAGAAACTCAAATCTCTTCAAAACCTAATCCAAATTTGATAACACATACTCACTAAGGGATACACATAATAAAATAAGAAAAAGCACTATCTAGGGCAAACTCTACACATGAAATGCTCAACAACACTGGTGTGTCCCTGGCCGTGCCCTAAACCCAGAACACAGAAGCTTTAACATTCTCAGTGACATGGGCGTGTCACTGCACGTGTCAATTCTGCTCCAACACAAAAGCTATGACATGCTTAGTGACATGGGTGTGTCACTGGATGTGTCAATCCTCCAACAACACAGTAGTTGTGACACGCTCAGTGACATGGGCGTGTCACTTGACGTGTCATCAGCTTTGAAAATAGAACCATCGACACACCCAAAGGCATGGCCTTACTACTGGGTGTGTCAAGCCAAAACCCTCAAATAAACACCAAATCCGTCAATATAGCATAATAAACTTGCATAACATCAAAATAACTCAATTACATGCATCAAAACACAATCACAACAATATTTCACAACTTAAACTTACACAATCCACAACTCTTGTTTTCTTCACCAAACTTAACCCTTTCATCAATCATACCTCAAAATTAAAGTTAATTAAAAAAGCAACCTCAAACACACCAAAATCAACCATACACACAACTACACCAACAATCCACCAAACTCATATACACAAACTTAAAAGAAATCAAAGAAACAAGTTGGAAACTTACCAAATATGAAGAAAAATCTTTAAACTCCAACTTGATCTCTTGAAATCCTTCAATTGCTTGAGTTAGGAAGAAATGAAACCTCTTGTGAGCGGGGATTTTCGCCCCCACTCCCGGTGGAATGGTTCTTGCGACTTCGGCATTGTTTAGGCCCGGGGCCTTAGAGAACACGAACCTAAGTCCGGAGAAAATGGAGTCGCCACCCAGACGGGCTAGGAAAAAAGAAAGGGGTGGATAACTCGATTCTTAAGGAATCCCTAACCCCCTAATGGGTTCAAAAAGTTGGGTACGTGTGAGAAAGGTGAGAAATGGCCCAGCACCCCTACAACGCCCGGTTCATTGGAACCGGCCTCCTTTTCAGGTCTTAATATTATAAAATTCTTAAATATAATAATAATATCCATATTACATGCAATAATTAAAATAAAGCATCATTATATTAAAATCAAAGCAATGTCCAAACAAAGCAAATAAATTGACACCCATCCGAGGATGGAAACATGTCTTCACATCATCCATGTCTAAACTAGATAGGACACCCACCGAAAGATGGAAACATGCCCTTTACATTGATCCAAAATATAAAAGCAATTTAAATTACATAGAAATTAATTAATGAGGTACCCACAAAGTGGAAACATACCTCTTATAATTTTAATACTAAAACAACAGCTTTCTGCTTAGCGCGATTGTGGTTCATCGCGCAGGTGACAGGGTAGATCCGATTGTGCCGGAGGGCTCGTCTAGACCAAGTCGAGTCTAGGCTTGAGTTGTGAGAGCAGTGTTGAGTTGTGGACATCACGATCAGAGACGAACTGCCAACATGTATAAATTCATATTTTTGTACTTATTGATTTTGATGTAAAAATATATATATTTTTCGCTGCTTAATTAACAAATATTTTCAACAGACTGTTTTAGATAAGCTTTTGGGTACTAATGTTATATATATATATGTATTTTAACGAAGAAATATTTTCTCTATTACTATTTATAATATAGGTTGAATGTTTTAAGTTTATTCGGACTGACTTATGATGCTTATATGTTAAAGACTAAAGTTTTGGGTTGTTTAGTAATGAACCATACTTTATCCGGTATGGGTATATCATTTGTTGTGCGGGCGTATGCGGTGTGCGTATATTGGGTGTGGGGGTGTTACATCTGTTTTGGTATCAGAGCCTAGGTTTGAGATTCTCAACCTAGGTGAATTTTAAATAAGATTTTTAAAATATGATTTTTAAATAAGATACATGCATTGGCACTGGCAGTTTTTTGTCTGTGATGAGGTACTTTTTGCTGTGTTTGCAGATATAGGTAGTGTTGGCATCTCAGTCACGTCAGTCTGTAGAAGGTAGTGCTGAGAGTGTAGCTCCTGTTGAGGGTAGAGATGGAGCTAGGGTTGAGTTAGCTGGGGAGGCACCTGCTCCTGTGCCAGAGAGGCCAGTTGCTGATGAGATGCCGCCAGTTTGGTTAGGCAGTATGATAAATTAAGGAAATTCAGAGCTAAGGACTTCTTTGGTACTACAAATCCTGCTGTAGCTGAGCAGTTGTTGGATAGAGTCCAGAGGGTATTTATCCAGTTGCAAGCCACTCCTGAAGAGAAGTTTGATTATGCTAGATCTCTTCTGCAGAGAGATGCTTATGATTGGTGGAAGACGGTTCACCATGCCATGGATGATCCACCGACTTTGTCTTATGGTGATTTTCTGTAGGAGTTTGAACAGAAGTATACTCCGAGGGAGTATAAGGATGCTAAGAAGATGGAGTTTCTAAATCTTAGGCAGGATAACTGGATGGTGACAAAGTATGAGATAGAGTTCATCCAGTTGAGTCATTATGCCGGTGGGATTATTTCAGATGAGATAGATCGGTGCAGGAGATTTGAGGAGGGGTTGAGGCCCTCTATTATGTGTATTGTTGCTGGTTCCCAATATCAGGAACTTTCCCAGCTTGTTGCAGCAACCAGAAGTGTTGAGAGAGCACAGGCTATTGCAGCAGCTGCTACTTAAGAGGAGAACCGAGTTAGGAGACCCCAGTTTGAGGCAGGGTCTTCATCTGTAAAGAGAGGTCGAGAAGCTCATTTTCAGAGGTTCAATAGGGGCCAGAGGCAGCCTGTTAGGTCAGTACCACATCAGAGGCAGAGATTGAGACCTACAGTTTCTGTGGCTAGTGCACCGACCCCAGTGGCTCAGAGATCTATTCCACCTGTTTGTGTTCATTGTGGTAGAGCACACGGAGGTGAATGCAAGTGGATGAGTACTTCGGGGGTATGTTTCAGATGCGGGTTACCAGACCATTTCATCAGAGATTATCCCGAGCTACAGGAGGATAGGCAGGCAGATTCTGCAGTTTCTCAACCTAGCGTGAGAGGAGGTCATAGTAGCAGAGGTTTTAGTAGAGATGGTAGACTTGGGTTCAGTCTGAGAGGGGGCTCTACATCCGAAGGCAGTAGGCCAGATGAGGTTGGGCCTTCTCAACGAGTGTATGTGATGCAGAGGCAGCCGGATGCTTCAGCTATCATTACGGGTACATTTTCTTTATTTGGCATTTCAGTTCTTGCTTTGATTGATCCAGGATCTACTCATTCATATATAAGTGAATCCATCTTGCCTGTGTCTGTATTACATTCTGAGTCCCTAGGATTTGGTGTCTTGGTGACAAATCCTTTAGGGCATAGTGTTGTGGTGAGTAAGGTGCACCGAGATAGTCCAGTTGTTGTTCAGGATGAGGAGTTTCTTGGTGATTTGATTGAAATGCCTTTTAAGGAGTATAATTTAATTTTAGGCATGGATTGGTTGTCTAAGCATGGAGCTGTAGTAGATTGTCAGAAGAAGTGTGTTACCCTGAGAACCGGTGATGGTAGAGATGTGATGGTATCTAATGAGCAGAGACAACTTGCATCCATGTTTGTTTCAGCTGTTGCAGATAGGAGGATGATTCGGAAAGGGTGTGATGCTTATCTTGCTCATGTTGTAGATACCAGAATAGTGGGTTCTCAACTTGATAGTATACCCACAGTTGCTGAATTCCCAGATGTGTTTCCTAAGGAGTTGCCAGGGTTACCCCCTGAGAGAGAGGTTGAGTTTGGTATCGATTTGTTGCCTGGTACCATTCCCATCTCTATTACTCCCTATTGAATGGCACCTGCTGAGTTGAGAGAGTTGAAGGTGCAGTTACAGGAGTTGTTAGATAAAGGGTTTGTTCGCCCTAGTGTTTCTCCGTGGGGAGCTCCTGTTTTGTTTGTGAAGAAGAAGGATGGTACTTTGAGATTGTGCATTGATTATAGGCAGTTGAATAAAGTGACCATTAAGAATAAGTATCCTTTGCCTAGAATAGATGATCTCTTTGATCAGTTGAAGGGAGCAGCAGTTTTCTCCAAGATTGATTTCAGATCAGGGTACCATCAGTTGAGAATCAGAGAGGAAGATGTTCCTAAGACAGCTTTTCGCCCAAGGTATGGGCATTATGAGTTTTTGGTAATGCCTTTTGGATTGACGAATACACCTACAACTTTTATGAATTAGATGAATAGGGTGTTTAGACCCTATCTGGATCAGTTTGTGGTGGTCTTTATTGATGATATTTTGGTTTATTCACGTAATAAGGAGGAGCATGACGAGCATTTTGCAGACCTTGAGAGAGAAGCAGTTGTATGCTAAGCTGTTGAAGTGTGAATTTTGGCTTGATCAAGTGACTTTTCTCGGTCATGTAGTTTCAGCAGATGGTATTAGAGTTGATCCGAGTAAAGTTGAGGCCATTTTGAATTGGAGTCCACCGAAGTCAGTGAATAAAGTTAGAAGTTTTCTGGGTTTAGCAGGCTATTATCGACGATTTGTGAAGGGTTTTTCTTTGATAGCTACTCCACTCACCAGATTACTTTGGAAAGGAGTTAGATTTGTGTGGACAGATTAGTGTCAAGCAAGCTTTGAGCAGTTGAAGGAGATGTTGACTCAAGCTCCTGTTCTTACCTGGCATGTGAAAGATAAACCATATGTGATTTACAGTGATGCTTCACATAATGGTTTAGGATGTGTCTTGACGCAAGAGGGTAGAGTCATAGCTTATGCTTCTCGGCAATTGAAGCAGCATGAGTTGAATTACCCGACGCATGATTTAGAGTTAGCAGCTATAGTTTTTGCTTTGAAGATTTGGCGACACTATTTGTATAGGGAGAAGTGTTTTATCTATACGGATCATAAGAGTTTGAAATACTTGGGTGTTCAGAGAGAGCTGAATCTTCGGCAGAGATGGTGGTTGGAATTGATCAAAGACTACGACTGTTTGATTGATTATCATCCTGGTAAGGCGAATGTTGTTGCTGATGCCTTGAGTCGGAAGTCTTTGGCAGGTTTGACTGCTTATTTGTTGTTGCTTGTTGAGTTGAGAGCGTTGCATGCTAGTTTTGAATCATGTGATGATGGTGCGTTGTTGGCTCAATTGCAGTTGAGACCGGTGTTGTTGGATCATATTAAAGAGGCTCAATTGGCTGATGAGAAAATTCAGAAAGTTTTGTCAGAATGCCAAAAAGGAGAGAGCCAAGATTTTCTTGTGACAGATGATGGCAGCCTTTGGTTTAAAGATAGATTGTGTGTTCCTAATGATGCAAGATTGAGAAAGATTATTTTAGAGGAAGCACATCAGTCGGCTTTTGCTATGAACCCTGGGAGTACCAAGATGTATCATGATTTAAAACAAAACTATTGGTGGTCAGGTATGAAGAGGGATATAGCGGAGTTTGTATCCAAGTGTCTCACTTGTCAGAGAGTGAAGGCCGACCACCAAGTTCCAACAGGGTTGCTTCAACCTTTATCAGTGCCTGAATGGAAGTGGGAGCGTGTAACAATGGATTTTGTGACTGGTTTGCCATTGACTCAGAAGAAACATGATGGAATTTGGGTGATTGTTGATCGATTGATGAAGACAGCTCATTTCCTTCCAGTTTGGATGGACTATTCTCTTGAGAAGTTGGCTGAGCTGTATATCAGTGAGATAGTGAGATTGCATGGAGTCCCAATTTCTTTATTGTCTGATCGAGATCCTCGGTTTACTTCAAGGTTTTGGAAGAGTTTGCATGCTGCTTTGGGTTCTTGATTGCACTTTAGCACTGCTTTTCATCCGTAGACAGATGGGCAGTCAGAGAGAGTGATACAGATTTTAGATGACATGTTGAGAAGTTGTATCATTGATTTCTCTGGAAGTTGGGACAAACTCTTGCCATTGATGGAATTTGCTTACAACAATAGTCATCAATATAGTATTAGAATGGCACCTTATGAGGCATTGTATGGTAGAAGATGCAGGATGCCTCTATGTTGGAATGAAGTTGGAGAAGGCAAATTGGTTGGTCCCGATTTGATTAATGAGACGGAAGAGAAAGTGAAAATAATTCGGGATCGGTTGAAAGCAGCCTCAGATTGGCAGAAGTCCTATTCAGATTTAGAAAGGAGAGACATAGAGTTTGATGTTGGAGATAAAGTATTTTCAAAAGTGTCTCCTTGGAAGAGAATTTTGAGATTTGGCCGCAAAAGGAAGTTAAGTCCTCGTTTCGTTGGACCTTACGAGGTACTGGAGAGAGTTGGATCAGTGGCTTATCGATTAGCTTTGCCTCCTGAGTTGGATAAAATTCATAATGTCTTCCATGTATCCATGCTACGAAGGTATAGGTCAGACCCATCTCATGTTTTGTCAGTGTAATCCATTGAGGCGAGTCCGGATCTGACATTAAAAGAAGAACCGGTGGTCATTTTAGCTCATGGAGTGAAAGAGTTGAGACATAAGAAAGTACCAATTGTTAGGGTTCTTTGGAAGAATCATGGTAGAGAAGAGGCAACTTGGGAGAGTAAGCAAGCAATGCGAGACTAGTATCCCCAGTTGTTCCAGACTTGAGAACAGGTAATTTCGAGGACGAAATTTCTTTTTAGAGGGGGAGAATTGTAATATCCCAAAGTATACCCTTAAAGTTTTGGAATATTTTATTGTTGTATTGGATTAAATAATTTAAAGTGTATATGTTATGTATATGGAGATAAAAACAATATATACAAAAGTCAATGGGTCTTATAAGTCAAAAGAGATATTTTGATTAATTAAATGGATTTAATTATGTTAGTGGATGATGATGTTAGTGGGTGAATATTTTATTGTTTAAATGTATGGTGGAGAGTGTTTTGAGGAGAGAGTAGTTGAAGGGTGTTGACTTTCTTTCTTTCCTTCTTTCTTTCTTTCTTGCTTCTTCCTCGTTCACCTTCATCTTCTTCTTTCCTTCTCTTTGGCCGGCCACCCTTATCAACCAAAGGAGAAGAGATTTTGTTGCTTCCAAGCTCAAAAGATTGAAGGTTTTCAAGAGATCAAGTTGGAGTTTTAAGGATTTTCTTCACTTTTGGTAAGTTTCCAACTTGTTTATTGGTTTTCTTTTGAGTTTATGTTCTTGGGTTTGTTGGATGGTTGTTGTAGATGTGTTTATGGTTATTTTTGTGTGTTTTGAGTGTTTTGTCTTAGTAACTTTGATTTTTGGGTTTGGATTGAAGAGACAAGAGTTGTGGGTGTTGTGAGTTTGAGTTGTGTTATATGGTGGTGTTTGTGCTTGATGTTTGTGATTGAGTTTTTTTAAGGTTTACTCAAGTATTTTTGAGTTGTTGATGGTTTTGGTTGAGTTATGTGTTGGTTGTGGCTTTGTTGGTGTCGATTTCAGGGTTTTTGGCCTTACACGCCCAGGAGCACGGCCATGTCTTTGGGCGTGTCGTTGGTTCTATTTTCTGGGTTAGTGACACGAGCAGTGACACACCCATGTCACTGAGCGTGTCACAACTTCTGTGTTGTTATAGGATTGACACGGCCAGTGACACGCCCATGTCACTGAGCGTGTCATAGCTACTGTGTTGTTGGAGGATTGACACGGCCAGTGACACGCCCATGTCACTGAGCGTATCAAAGCTTCTATATTGTGAGTTTAGGGCACGATCAAGGACACGCCCATGTTGTAGAGCGTGTCAAGTGTAGAGTTTGCCATAGATAGTTCTCTTTCTTATTTTCTTCTAGTGTATTTCTAAGTGAGTGTGTATGATCACCTTTGGATTAGGTTTTGAAGAGAGTTGAGCTACCTTTATTCAAGTGTTGAGAGTTATCTTGGAAGAGGAGTTGATAGAGTGGTGTTGTTACTTTAAGAGGTAAGTACGAAATTTGAATGATTGCATACATGTACATGACATTTGGACTTAAAACATTTAGTTGAAAAATGTGTTAAGTTACTTGATACATTATTGATGAATGAGTTATATGTTGTGATATGCATAATGTGAATTTTATTGATGTATCAATGCAATTGAGTAAAGTATTGTATATGAAAAGAAATGTGGAAATAGGTGATATGAGATGTGAAAACATAATGTAACCAATCGATATTGAGATGAAATAGAAGAATGAGAAAAGATGATATTATTATGAGGCAATGAGATTATTTTGATTATGAGAAATGAAATGAGATAAATAAATTAATTGTGTGCCTAGTATGTTATTCAATTTTCAGAGTTCTGGGTTTGGCGGCATGCCTATGAATTGCTAGACAGGTGAAAAGACCAGGTCGTAAGCCGAGTCCAGCTAAAAAATGTGAAATATGATGTTTTTGAGGTGAAAAGACTGGGTCGTAAGCCTCAAAAAACTGTAACAGTCTAGCCGGGTTGAGGACCAAGAAACTGGGGCCCTAGGGTCTAGCCAGGTTAAGGTCCAAGAGACTGGGTCTGTTACAATCCATGGATATATATTGCCTACGGGGCTAGACACATGGTGTCATTATGGACCAAAGCAGCAACTCTGAACTTTGAATAGCATATTAGTTTCGTTTTGGGCCCATGTTTGTCTTTGTTTTAATGTGAATTATGAAATGTGATGCAAATGATTAATTTATTGAAATATATAATGCAATGAGTTGACATATTCATATGTATTTTGTATGAGCATCGCATTGATTTATATTGAATCAAAGTTTGTACCACTAAGCTTTCTGCTTAGCGCGATTGTGGTTCATCGCGTAGGTGACAGGGTAGATCCGGTTGTGCCGGAGGGCTCGTCTAGACCGAGTCGAGTCTAGGCTTGAGTTGTGAGAGCAGTGTTGAGTTGTAGACATCACGATCAGAGATGATCTGCCAGCATGTATAAATTCATATTTTTGTACTTATTGATTTTGATGTAAACATATATATTTTTCGCTGCTTAATTAACAAATATTTTTAACAGACTGTTTTAGATAAGCTTTTGGGTACTAATGTTATATATATATGTATTTTAACGAAGAAATATTTTCTCTATTACTATTTATAATGTAGGTTGAATGTTTTAAGTTTATTCGGACAGGCTTATGATGCTTATATGTTAAAGACTAAAGTTTTGGGTTGTTTAGTAATGAACCATAGCACCCCTTTATCCGGTATGCGTATATCGTTTGTTGTGCGGGCGTATGTGGTGTGCGTATATTGGGTGTGGGTGTAATATCCTCATTTATGCCCTAGAAGTTTTGAGTATGTTGTTGTTATTGTGGTTGTTGATATATATATTGGGAAGTGAATGTTTGTGCATATATGTGTTAAATTGTAAGAGAAAAGAAATGGGAAGAGAATGTATATGTATATGTGTTTTGGAGAAGAAATTTAGGGTTTAGAGACAAATGTATATGTTGTTTATATGATGATATAATTAACATATACATTGGTCAAATGAAGAGTCAAGGTGATGGTTAAGTGGAAGAAGATATTTTTGGTTGTTAATGAAATTACTATAAAGGGCTTATATGAGACAAAGAGTTAGTTATATGGTTAAGGGTGTTTTGGTAATTTTCCTTGTAAGATGCATGGTGGAGATTAAAAGAAGAAAAGGTGTTTGACTTGTGCATTTTCTTCTTTCTTTCTTGAAGTGGCCGGATTCTCCATAGACAAAGAGAGAAAGAGAGGTGATCTTGAGGTTTGAAGCATTTTGAAGAAGGAAGCAAGGGTTTTGGTTAAAGATTTGTGGATTTCTTCATTTGAGGTAAGATCTTTTCTTTAATTTCTTCAATTCTTTTGAAGTGGTGTGAGAAAGGAATTAGGGTTTGTTGGTTTGATGATGAGAAGTTGAGTTGGTGAAGGTGTTGGAAGTGATTGTGTTGAGTAAGAGTTGTGTTTAGTGAAATTGTTTCTGTTTTACAATTAGTAAAGGCTGTGATTTGTATGATTTTTAATTAATTATAGAAAAATGTTCTTGAAGTGAATTTTTGATATGTTGTGCCTCTATGAGTGTAGAATGACTGAAAAATATGTTGATTCGATTTTGGAATGGTTATGAGTTTAGAAAGATTATTTTTATTAGACCTGTTCCAGCAGGTACCTTAACTGAGACAGCTATACTTCGGGATTTTTAATAAAATGTAGAAAAATCATATCCAGTCGAATTTTGGATATGTTGTTGCTTAGTGAGTCTAGTATTTGAGAAAAATAATTTGGAACCACGTTGATTGAATTTGATTTATGGAATTCACAAAGTTCAGAACTGCTGCCAGGATGCAGGGCAATTGGGGCAGTCTGGTTAGGTGAACTATTTGACCAAGATTTTGTGTTCAGTTTGATCTGAAATTTTAAAGGAATGATTTTTAGATACAAAACTAAATTCTGTAAAAAGTTTAGAATTTTTAGTCAAGTAGATTATTTTATACAATTTTTCAAAATAAGGATAAAATGGAGTTTAAAACCAGAATGTACTATTCATATGAATCATATCAATTGTTCTTTGCCCTAATTGCATTGTTGAGATTGAACAATGTTATGTTATGCATTGTGAATGGTTATGTGTTTCATGAATAATATACATTGAAATTGAAATGATAATTCAAATAAGACATGATATGAGGCAATGCCATTGTGATTGGCTATGATGATGATATTGAAAGAAAGAAGGCATGTTTGCCTAAATGTGATGAGAATTTGAGAATGGAAATGGTAACTATATAATAAATGAATTGTTTGTTTAATATGTTATTCAGTTTCAGAGTTCTGGATTTGGGTGGCATGCCTAAGAAATGATAAAAGGTAACAGTCTTGCCGGGTTGAGGATCTCCTCATATGTGTTGAGTTGATGATCCAAGAGACTGGGTCTGTTACACTATGAGATATATGATTTGTAACAGTCTTGCCGGGTTGAGGATCTCCTCATATGTGTTGAGTTGATGATCCAAGAGACTGGGTCTGTTACACTATCCATGGATAGAGATACATGTATATACATTGCCTACGGGCGTGATTTTTGTGACTATGAACCAAAGCAGTAACTCTGAACTCTGAATATCATATTAAATACTTGTTGGGCCCATAGGTGTCAGGGTTATATGAATGTCCTAAATAATGTTATGAGTTAATGAAATGAGATGTTGGTTATTGAGTATGATTGATTAATGTTGAATGTGGAAAGATGTTGAAATATGGTATGCTCATATGACTATGATTTGTGAAATGCATAATTATGTGGTTAACTTTATATTTATGATATTGATCTTATCAATAACATATGTGGCATTGCATTACATTAAAGCATACCATTAGCATGTTTTATCTTACTAAGCCGTTGGCTTAGCGCGAATGTGATTCTTCGCGCAGGTGACAAGGAAGAACCAGAGAGTTCCTCTAGGCCGAGTCGAGCCTAGATTTTGAAGAGTGAATAGTGGGCTTTAAGATCGAAGACTGACTGCCAAACATGTATAAATTTTATGTGTTGTAAAACTTGAGTTTTGATGTATATGAATTTGTAAATATTGTTACTTTCCGTTGCATAGTGAACAAAGATTTTATCTGCTGTATTTCATAATAAACCTTTACTTTATTTTGTACTAGAAGTGTAAATCCTTTTTGTAGGTTGTAGTTGAGGTTATAAGGGGGATTTATTGGAAGTGTACTGAGAATGATTTTGTTTGCATTGGTTTGTGTAAAAATGTTTTCAAAAATTAGAAAAAAACCAGTTTTGTCGACACTTGGGATTGAATTTTTAGGCAAAACTATGGCAAAATTTCTATAAAAATCGGAACAAAAATTTGACTAAGTAAAAGTGGTAGCAACATTAGGATAGGGTGGCGCCTCTACTCAGCTTACACACGTAGGTCGGGAAGGGGTGTTACAATTTTTGGTATCAGAGCCTAGGTTTGAGATTCTCAACCTAGATCAATTGTAAGAAAAAGAATATTTTGATTTTTAAAGTGGGTTTTTGAGTAAAATACATGTTTTGGTATGGCAGTCTTTGATCTTTAATGAGGAATATTCTGCTGTGTTTGCAGATATAGGTAGAGATGGCATCTCATTCGCGACAATCTGTTGAAGGTAGTGCCGAGAGTATTGCTCCTGCTGAGGGAGCTAGGGTTGATAGTGTTGAGGAGGCACCTGCTTCGGTGTCGGGTAGACCAGCTGGGGAGGAGGTTCCGCCAGCCTGGTTTAGGCCTATGTTGGAAGCTATGAGACAAGCACCTGTGCAACCACAGCCACCGCCACCACCCCCTCAGCCTTCAGTACCAGTAAGGCACTATGATAAGCTAAGGAAATATGGAGCAGAGGATTTCTTTGGTACAGTTGATCCGGCTGTAGCAGAACAGTGGCTTGATAGAGTTCAGAGGGTATTTGTGCAGTTGCAAGCCACTTCAGAGGAGAAGTTTGACTATGCAAGATCTTTGCTACAGAAGGATGCCTACGACTGGTGGAAGACAGTGCCCCATTCTATGGATGATCCACCAACCTTGTCTTATGCGGATTTTCTGAGAGAATTTGAGTTGAAGTATACTCCTAGGGAGTATAAAGATGGGAAGAAAAGAGAGTTTCTAGATTTGAAGCAAGATCATCGGACCGTAACTGAGTATGAAGTTGAGTTTATTCGACTGAGTCAGTATGCTGGGGGTATCATTACTGATGAGATTGATAGATGTCGGCGATTTGAGGAGGGATTGAGGCCCTCGATCATGTGCTTAGTGGCTGGATCCAGATATCAGGATTTCTCACAGCTTGTGGCAGCAGCTCGAAGTGTAGAGCGAGCTCAAGTTATTGCAGCTGCTTCAGAGGAAGAGGTTAGGGTTAGAAGGCCCCAGTTCGAGGCAGGGTCTTCTTCTGCGAAGAGGGGTAGAGGAAGTTTTGTTCCTCGGAGTAGTAGGAGCCAGAGACCAGTGGGTAGGTCAGTGCAGTTCCAGAGGCAGAGATTTAGACCTGCAGCTTCAGTAGCGAGTGCTCCTACTCCTGGAGTTCAGAGATCCACCTTACCTGTGTGTAACCAGTGTGGTGGAAGACATGGGGGCGTTTGTTGGAGGCATAGTAGATCAGGGGTATGCTTCAGGTGTGGATCACCTGACCACTTTGTGAGAGACTGTCCTGAGAGGCAGGAGCAGATGCCAGTTGATTCTGCTGCTTCTCGAGCTAGTGTGAGGGGAGGCAGAGGAGGCAGAGGTGCCAGCCGGGGAGGTAGACCAGGATTCAGTTCTAGAGGAGGTGCTACATCCAGGGAGGGTAGACCAGAGGAGGTTGGATCTTCCCAGAGGATGTATGTTATGCAGAGACAGCCAGATACATCGGCAGTCATAGCTGGTACTTTTTCTTTATTTAATACTCCAGTACTTGCTTTGATTGATCCGGGTTCCACACATTCATATATTAGTGCATCTGTTTTGCCTGTATCTGATTTGCATGCTGAGTCCCTAGGATTTGATGTGTTGGTAACAAATCCGTTAGGGCATAGTGTGGTTGTGAGTAAGGTGCATAGAGATAGTGCAGTAGTGGTGCAGGGTGAGGAGTTCCTTGGGGATTTGATTGAGATGCCATTTAAGGAATATGACGTGATCTTAGGTATGGATTGGCTATCTCGACATGAAGCTGTGGTGGATTGTAAAAAGAAAATTGTTTCTTTGAGAACGGGTGATGGTAGAGAGGTGATAGTATCTAATGAGCAGGAACAGCTAGCCTCCTTATTTGTTTCAGCTGTTGCAGCCAGGAGGTTGATTAGAAAGGGGTGTGAAGCCTATCTTGCTCATGTGGTGGATACTAGAGTGAAGGGTTCCCCTATTGATAGCATTGCCACAGTTGCTGAGTTCCCGGATGTGTTTCCAGAGGAGTTGCCAGGGTTGCCTCCTGAGAGAGAGGTGGAGTTCGGTATTGAATTGTTGCCTGGTACCACTCCTATCTCTATTACTCCTTATAGAATGGCACCAGCAGAATTGAGGGAGTTGAAAGTGCAATTACAGGAGTTGTTGGACAAAGGATTCATTCGCCCCAGTGTTTCTCCTTGGGGAGCTCCTGTGCTATTTGTGAAGAAGAAAGATGGTACTATGAGGTTGTGTATCGATTATAGGCAATTGAACAAGGTGACTATTAAAAATAAATATCCTTTGCCTAGAATCGATGATCTCTTTGATCAGTTGAAGGGAGCGTCAGTGTTCTCCAAAATTGATTTGAGATCTGGGTACCATCAGCTGAGGGTAAGAAGTGAAGATGTTCCTAAGACTGCTTTTCGGACCAGGTATGGGCATTATGAGTTTTTAGTTATGCCTTTTGGTCTAACGAATGCACCTGCAGCTTTTATGGATTTGATGAATAGGGTGTTTAGGCCCTATTTGGATCAGTTTGTAGTGGTCTTCATTGATGATATACTGGTGTATTCACGGAATGAAGAGGAGCATGATATGCATCTGCGGATTGTGTTGCAGATTTTGAGAGAGAATCAGTTATTTGCCAAATTGTCGAAGTGTGAGTTCTGGTTGGATCAAGTTGCTTTTCTCGGACATATTGTTTCTGCAGAAGGCATCAGAGTTGATCCGAGCAAAGTTGAAGCCATTTTAAATTGGAGTCCACCCAAGTCTGTGACAGAGATTAGAAGTTTTCTGGGTTTGGCAGGCTATTACCGACGGTTTGTGAAAGGGTTTTCTTTGATAGCTACTCCACTCACCAGATTACTTCGAAAGGGAGTGAGATTTGTGTGGACAGATCAGTGTCAGGCTAGTTTTGAGCAGTTGAGAGAGTTGTTGACTCAAGCGCCTGTTCTTACTTTACCTGTTGAAGGCAAACCATATGTGATCTACAGTGATGCTTCACATAGAGGTTTGGGGTGTGTATTGATGCAGGAAGGGAAAGTTATAGCTTATGCATCTCGACAGTTGAAACCGCATGAGCTTAACTATCCGACCCATGATTTAGAATTGGCTGCCATTGTGTTTGCATTAAAGATTTGGCGCCACTATCTGTTTGGGGAGAAATGTTTCATCTACACTGATCACAAGAGTTTGAAGTATTTGGGTGTCCAGAAAGAACTCAATCTTCGTCAGAGGAGATGGTTAGAATTGATTAAAGACTACGACTGCTTGATTGACTATCATCCAGGTAAAGCAAATGTTGTTGCTGATGCCTTGAGTCGGAAGTCTTTAGCTGGTTTAACTGTTTACTCGCTCTCGTTGCTTGTTGAGTTGAGAGCATTGCATGCCAGTTTTGTACCTTGTGTTGATGGTGCATTATTGGCACAGTTGCAACTAAAGCCGATTTTGTTAGATCAGATCAAAGAAGCTCAGTTGGCCGATAAGAAGATTCAGAAGATTTTTTCAGATTGCAAGAATGGGAAGACTAGAGATTTTGTTGTGAAAGATGATGGGAGTCTCTGGTTTAAGAACCGATTGTGTGTACCCGATGATGCTGATTTGAAAAGAGTCATTTTAGAAGAAGCTCATCAGTCAATGTTTGCTATGCATCCGGGTAATACGAAGATGTATCATGATTTGAGACAGCATTATTGGTGGATTGGTTTGAAGAGAGACATTGCTGAGTTTGTATCGAAATGTCTCACTTGTCAGAAGGTTAAAGCAGAGCATCAAGTTCCAACCGGGTTGCTTCAACCATTGTCAGTGCCAGAATGGAAGTGGGAAAGAGTGACAATGGATTTTGTGTCTGGTTTGCCATTGACACAAAAGAAGCATGATGCTATATGGGTGATTGTGGATAGATTGACTAAGACAGCTCATTTCCTTCCGGTTCGAATGGATTACTCTTTGGAGAGATTGGCTGAGCTGTATATCCATGAGATTGTGAAACTGCATGGTGTTCCAACTTCTTTAGTGTCTGATCGAGATCCCAGGTTTACTTCCAGATTTTGGAAGAGTTTGCATAGTGCTTTAGGTTCTCGACTGCACTTCAGCACTGCTTTTCATCCACAGACGGATGGATAGTCAGAGAGGGTGATACAGATTATTGAGGACATGTTGAGAAGCTGTGTCATCGATTTCTCTGGAAGTTGGGATAGGTTTTTACCTCTTGTGGAGTTTGCTTACAACAATAGTCACCAATCCAGCATTGGTATGGCACCGTTTGAAGCATTGTATGGCAGACGGTGTAGGACACCTCTTTGTTGGAATGAGCTTGGAGATAATAAGTTGGTTGGTCCTGATTTGATTCAAGAAACTGAAGATAAAGTAAAGTTGATTCGAGGCAGGTTAAAAGCAGCTTCAGACCGACAGAAGTCTTATGCAGATCTAAAAAGGAGAGATATAGAGTTTGATGTTGGAGATAAGGTATTTCTGAAAGTGTCTCCTTGGAAGAAAATTTTGAGGTTCGGTCAGAAAGGAAAATTGAGTCCTCGTTTTATTGGGCCGTATGAAGTGTTAGAAAGAGTTGGGCCAGTGGCGTATCGACTTGCTTTGCCACCTGAGTTGGATCGTATTCATAATGTATTCCATGTTTCTATGTTGAGGAGATATAGGTCGGATCCATCTCATGTGTTGCCATTTGAGTCTATTGAAGTGAGCCCAGATTTGACATTTGAAGAGGAACCAGTTGCTATCTTGGCACGAGAAGTGAAAGAGTTAAGGAACAAGAGAGTGCCATTGGTGAAGATTCTTTGGAAGAATCATGCAAAAGAAGAAGCGACTTGGGAAAGTGAGCATACCATGCGAGAGCAGTATCCGCAATTGTTTCAGCTTTGATATCAGGTAATTTCGAGGATGAAATTTTCTTTTTAGAGGGGGAGAATTGTAATATCCTCATTTATGCCCTAGAAGTTTTGAGTATGTTGTTGTTATTGTGGTTGTTGATATATATATTGGGAAGTGAATGTTTGTGCATATATGTGTTAAATTGTAAGAGAAAAGAAATGGGAAGAGAATGTATATGTATATGTGTTTTGGAGAAGAAATTTAGGGTTTAGAGACAAATGTATATGTTGTTTATATGATGATATAATTAACATATACATTGGTCAAATGAAGAGTCAAGGTGATGGTTAAGTGGAAGAAGATATTTTTGGTTGTTAATGAAATTACTATAAAGGGCTTATATGAGACAAAGAGTTAGTTATATGGTTAAGGGTGTTTTGGTAATTTTCCTTGTAAGATGCATGGTGGAGATTAAAAGAAGAAAAGGTGTTTGACTTGTGCATTTTCTTCTTTCTTTCTTGAAGTGGCCGGATTCTCCATAGACAAAGAGAGAAAGAGAGGTGATCTTGAGGTTTGAAGCATTTTGAAGAAGGAAGCAAGGGTTTTGGTTAAAGATTTGTGGATTTCTTCATTTGAGGTAAGATCTTTTCTTTAATTTCTTCAATTCTTTTGAAGTGGTGTGAGAAAGGAATTAGGGTTTGTTGGTTTGATGATGAGAAGTTGAGTTGGTGAAGGTGTTGGAAGTGATTGTGTTGAGTAAGAGTTGTGTTTAGTGAAATTGTTTCTGTTTTACAATTAGTAAAGGCTGTGATTTGTATGATTTTTAATTAATTATAGAAAAATGTTCTTGAAGTGAATTTTTGATATGTTGTGCCTCTATGAGTGTAGAATGACTGAAAAATATGTTGATTCGATTTTGGAATGGTTATGAGTTTAGAAAGATTATTTTTATTAGACCTGTTCCAGCAGGTACCTTAACTGAGACAGCTATACTTCGGGATTTTTAATAAAATGTAGAAAAATCATATCCAGTCGAATTTTGGATATGTTGTTGCTTAGTGAGTCTAGTATTTGAGAAAAATAATTTGGAACCACGTTGATTGAATTTGATTTATGGAATTCACAAAGTTCAGAACTGCTGCCAGGATGCAGGGCAATTGGGGCAGTCTGGTTAGGTGAACTATTTGACCAAGATTTTGTGTTCAGTTTGATCTGAAATTTTAAAGGAATGATTTTTAGATACAAAACTAAATTCTGTAAAAATTTTAGAATTTTTAGTCAAGTAGATTATTTTATACAATTTTTCAAAATAAGGATAAAATGGAGTTTAAAACCAGAATGTACTATTCATATGAATCATATCAATTGTTCTTTGCCCTAATTGCATTGTTGAGATTGAACAATGTTATGTTATGCATTGTGAATGGTTATGTGTTTCATGAATAATATACATTGAAATTGAAATGATAATTCAAATAAGACATGATATGAGGCAATGCCATTGTGATTGGCTATGATGATGATATTGAAAGAAAGAAGGCATGTTTGCCTAAATGTGATGAGAATTTGAGAATGGAAATGGTAACTATATAATAAATGAATTGTTTGTTTAATATGTTATTCAGTTTCAGAGTTCTGGATTTGGGTGGCATGCCTAAGAAATGATAAAAGGTAACAGTCTTGCCGGGTTGAGGATCTCCTCATATGTGTTGAGTTGATGATCCAAGAGACTGGGTCTGTTACACTATGAGATATATGATTTGTAACAGTCTTGCCGGGTTGAGGATCTCCTCATATGTGTTGAGTTGATGATCCAAGAGACTGGGTCTGTTACACTATCCATGGATAGAGATACATGTATATACATTGCCTACGGGCGTGATTTTTGTGACTATGAACCAAAGCAGTAACTCTGAACTCTGAATATCATATTAAATACTTGTTGGGCCCATAGGTGTCAGGGTTATATGAATGTCCTAAATAATGTTATGAGTTAATGAAATGAGATGTTGGTTATTGAGTATGATTGATTAATGTTGAATGTGGAAAGATGTTGAAATGTGGTATGCTCATATGACTATGATTTGTGAAATGCATAATTATGTGGTTAACTTTATATTTATGATATTGATCTTATCAATAACATATGTGGCATTGCATTACATTAAAGCATACCATTAGCATGTTTTATCTTACTAAGCCGTTGGCTTAGCGCGAATGTGATTCTTCGCGCAGGTGACAAGGAAGAACCAGAGAGTTCCTCTAGGCCGAGTCGAGCCTAGATTTTGAAGAGTGAATAGTGGGCTTTAAGATCGAAGACTGACTGCCAAACATGTATAAATTTTATGTGTTGTAAAACTTGAGTTTTGATGTATATGAATTTGTAAATATTGTTACTTTCCGTTGCATAGTGAACAAAGATTTTATCTGCTGTATTTCATAATAAACCTTTACTTTATTTTGTACTAGAAGTGTAAATCCTTTTTGCAGGTTGTAGTTGAGGTTATAAGGGGGATTTATTGGAAGTGTACTGAGAATGATTTTGTTTGCATTGGTTTGTGTAAAAATGTTTTCAAAAATTAGAAAAAAACCAGTTTTGTCGACACTTGGGATTGAATTTTTAGGCAAAACTATGGCAAAATTTCTATAAAAATCGGAACAAAAATTTGACTAAGTAAAAGTGGTAGCAACATTAGGATAGGGTGGCGCCTCTACTCAGCTTACACACGTAGGTCGGGAAGGGGTGTTACAGTGGGGGTGTTACAATGCTTATAATGATCATGAGAAAATGAAAAAGGATTTGATAATGGAATAATGAAAGAATTGTGTGCCTAGTATGTTATTCAATTTTTAGTGGTGGAATGTCTAAAAGTAGCAATCCTTTGAAGCTGGGTTGGGCTCGGTCCTTGAAGCCTAGTTGGGTGATGTTGTGCTCCCCTTGAAGCTGGGTTGGGCCTAGTCCTTGAAGCCTAGTTGGGATGTTACATATGAGGTAATTCTCATTGTGATTATGATGCGCCTTCGGGCTAGATAAATGTGATTATTGGACCAAAGCAGTAACTCTGGAATTTGAATGGCATATTAGTTTCTTTTGGGCCCATGCTTGTCTTTGCTTTAATATGAATTATGGATGATAGAATAATTGAACAATATAATGAGATGTAATGTTATAAAATATGATATCCTTGTATCTTGTTTCTAATTCTTGAAAGTTTGACATTGGCATTACATTTGAATCATATTGTTATCAAGCTTTGTACCACTAAGCTTCTGGCTTAGCGTGATTGTGATTTATTACGCAGGTGATAGGATAAATCCGGTTGAGCCGGAGAGTTCAGCTAGACTGAGTCGAGTCTAGGCTTGAGATTGTGAGGGTCGTGTTGATTTGGACATCAAGATCAGAGATGAACTACCAGCATGTATAAATTCTACATTTTTGTAAATATTGATTTTGATGTAAATATATGTATATTCTGCTGCATATTAAACAAATGTTTTAGATAAACTTTTGGGTATTGAAGATATTTATATATATATGCATTTTAACAAGGAATATTTTATCTATTACTTTCTATAATATAAGTTAAATGTTTTGAATTTACTCATATTATAGAAATGATGATTTGATGTTAAAGTTTAAAGATTGTTTTGTTTAAAATTGATTGTAACATTCTTGTATCTGGTATACATATATTACATATTGTGAGTATATGTGGTGTACGTATATTGGGTATAGGGGTGTTACACTTGTTTTGGTATCAGAGCCTAGGTTTGAAGTTCTCAACCTAGGTGAACTGTCAGAAAAAGAAAATGGAGATTTTTAAAATATTATTTTTAAGTAAGATACATACATTGGCACTGGCAATTTCTGATCTTTGAAGTGATAATTTCTGCTGTGTTTGAAGATATAGGTAGTGATGGAATCTCAGTCATGTTAGTCCATAAAGGGTAGTGTTGAGAGTGTAGCTCCTATTGAGGGTAGAGATGGAGCTACAGTTGAGAGAGCTGGAGAGGCGCCTGCTCCTGTGCCAGAGAGACCAGCAGCTGATGAGATTCCGCCGGTTTGGTTATGGCATATGGTAGAGTTATTGAGACAGGCTCCACTGTAGCATCCGCCACTACAACCACAGCTGCAAGTACCGATGAGGCAGTATGATAAATTGAGGAAGTTTGGAGTTGAGGATTTCATTAGTACTACAGATCCTGCAGAAGCTGAGCAGTGGTTAGTTAGAGTTCAGAGGGTATTCATCCAGCTGCACGCTACTCCTAAAGAAAAGTTTGATTATGCCATATCACTTTTGCAGAGAGATGCATATGATTAGTGGAAGACGGTTCCACATGCGATGGATGATCCACCAACCTTGACTTACAATGATTTTCTGCGGGAGTTTGAGTAGAAGTATACTCTGAGGGAGTATAAAGATGAAAAGAAGATGGAGTTTCTGAATCTGAGACAGGATAACCGGATAGTGACAGAGTATGAGAATGAGTTTATCCGGTTGAGTCATTATGCTGGTGGGATTATTTTAGATGAGATAGACCGGTGTTGGAGATTTGAGGAGGGGTTGTGACCCTCTATTATGTGTATTGTTACAAGCTCCCGGTATCAAGATTTTTCTCAGTTGGTTGCAGCTGCTAAGAATGTTGAGAGAGCAACAGGGTTGCAGCAGCAGCTATTGAGGGGGAGACTAGAGCTAGGAGACCCCTGAGTGAGGTAGGATCTTCATCCATGAAGAGAGGTAGAGAAGGTTATTTTTTGAGGTTCGGTAGGAGTCAGAGGTAGCCTGGTAGGTCAGTACAACATCAGAAGTAGAGATCAAGACCTACAATTTCTATAGATAGTGCTTCGACTCTAGTGGTTCAGAGGCTAGTTTCTTATAAATGTGTCCATTGTGGTAGGGCATATAGGGTGCTTGTTGGAAGACAGGTGGACCAGGAGTTTGTTATAGATATGGGTCATCGGATCATTTCCTCAGAGATTGCCCTGAGCTACCGGAAGATAGACAGATTGATACTGCAACTTCTCGACCCAGTGTTAGAGGAGGTTTAGGGGGCAGTGGTTTTAGTAGAGGTGGTCCACCTGGGTTTAGTCAGAGAGGATGTTTTATAGCCAGAGGTAGTAGACCAGATGTGGCAGGGCCATCACAGCGAGTGTATGTGATGTAGAGGCAGTCGGATGCTTCAGCCGTCATTGCGAGTACATTTTCTTTATTTGGCATTTAAGTTCTTGCTCTAATAGATCTTGGATCTACGCATTTATACATAAGTGAATCTATCTTACCTGTGACTGAATTTCATTCAGAGTCCCTAGGATTTGATGTTTTGGTGACAAATCCTGTAGGGCATAGTGTGGTAGTTAGCAAGGTGCATCATAATAGTTCAGTTGTGGTAAAAGATGAGGAATTTCTTGGTGATTTGATTGAGATGCCTTTCAAGGAGTATGATTTAATCTTAGGCATGGATTGGTTATCCAATCATGGGGTTGTGGTAGACTGTCAGAATAAGTGTGTTACCCTGAGAACCGGTGATGGTAGAAGTGTGATGGTATCTAGTGAGCAGAGACATCTTGCATCCATGTTTGTTTCAGCTATTGCAGCTAGGAGGTTGATTCAGAAAGGGTGTGATGCTTATCTTGCTCATGTTGTAGATACCAGGGTAGTGGGTTCTCAGCTAGATACTATGCCCACAGTTGTGAAATTCCCAGATGTTTTTTCTGAGGAGTTTCCAGGGATACCCCCTAAGAGAGAGGTTGAGTTTGGTATCTATTTGTTGCCTGGTACTAATCCTATCTCTATTACAGTCTATTGAATGGCACCTGCTGAGTTGAGAAAGTTAAAGGTACAGTTGCAGGAGTTATTGGATAAAGGGTTTGTTTGCCCTAGTGTGTCTCCATGGGGAGTGCCTGTTTTGTTTGTGAAGAAGAAGCATGGTACTTTGAGACTGTGCATTTATTATCAGTAGTTAAATAAAGTGACCATCAAGAATAAGTATCCTTTGCCCCAGATAGATGATCTCTTTGATCAGTTGAAGGGAGCAGCAGTTTGCCCCCTGCTTGAACGATCTGAGACTACGGCAAAAGAGAGTGAAAAGCAATAAGATCTTTGACTGATTTTTGATAAGGATGGGTACTTGGATTGATTTGGGTACTTGGACCCGAGACTAAACTTGATTAGGGTACTTGGACCCGAGATTGGGTACTTAGGCCCAATACTGAATTTGATTTGGGTACTTGGATCCGAGATTGGATACTTGGACCTGAGACTGAAATTGATTTGGGTACTTGGACTCGAGATTGGATACTTGGACCTGAGATTGGGTACTTGGACCCGAGACTGTATTTGATTTGGGTAGTTGGACCCGAGATTGAATTTGATTTAGGTACTTAGACCCGAGATTGGGTACTTGGACCCGAGATTGAATTTGATTTGGGTACTTGGACCCGAGATTGAATTTGATTTGGGTTACTTGGACCCAAGATTGAATTGATTTGGGTACTTAGACCCGAGATTGAATTTGATTTGGGTACTTGGACCCGAGATTGAATTTGATTTGGGTGCTTGAACCCGAGATTGAGTTTGATTTAGTTATTTGGACCCAAGATTGGGTACTTGGACCTGAGATTTAATTTGATTTTGGTACTTGGACCCGAGATTGAATTTGATTTAGGTACTTAGACCCAAGATTGAATTGAATTTGACTAACCTTTTATCAGTTGAGGATTCTGGCTTAACTGGTTGTTCCATTCTTTTGTTATTCCTTTTGTAAAAATTCATCTATTTTTAGTTGGCCCTTATGTCCAAACAAAGCAAATAGATGGACATCCATCCGAAGATGGAAATATGTCCTTACATCATCCATGTCTAAACTAAATAGGACACCCACCGAAAGGTAGAAACATGTTCTTTACATTGGTCCAAAATATAAAAGAAATTTAAATTACATGATATTTAACTAATGAGGTACCCACAAAGTGGAAACATACCTCTTACAACTTTAATACTAAAACAAACAAATAATAATCATGATAATAAATAAAAAAAATCCATCCATGATTAATTAAATAAATCAAGCATTGAAAATAAATCAACCATCAAAACATATAATAAATCACATAATCACATCTAAAATTAAATAAAGTAAATAAAGATACAAATTTAGGTTTATGTCTTAATTTAGAGTTCTTTAATTAATAATTAGGGTTTTGGAGATTTTAGAATGATTGTTGTTATTAGTTAGGCTATTGTGAAGATTTTGGAAAAATGAAATAGATTAGGGTTTTATAAATTTAAGAAAGTAATATGGGTTTTGGTTAATCAAATTAGGGTTTAGGGTTAACATTATGAAATTAGGGTATTGAAATCATAAGACATTAGGTTTATAATTCATGTTTACTGGATTGTTATTTTATGTTTGTTGGATCATGGTTTTAGGCTTTAGATTCATTAAATTGGGTTTTAAGTTCACTGAATTAGGGTTTCAAAAAACTCAGGGTTTACTGTTTTGGTTTTTTGAGAAAGTTAGGGTTTTTGGTATTTTAGAAAACATGTTTAGTTTTAGGATTTAAGAAAACAATTTAGGGTTTTTATAAAATAACTATGATTTTTAGAAAACGTAAAGAGAACTAGGGTTTGGAGATTTAAGAAAACATTTGGAGATTTTGGACAAAAGGTTATGATGTAGATGAAAATAGTTGAGAAAACAATTTTAGGGTTTTAAAGCTTTTGGAAACAGAAGAATAGTTTTAAGGTCTTTAAGGTTTCTAGAAGAAGAAAAATAGTTTAGGGTTTTAAGGTTTTGGAAATAGAAGAGTAATTTTAGGGTTTTTAAGATTTTTTAAAAGCAGAAAAGATAATTTAGGTTTCTAAGGTTTTGGAAACAGAAGAAATGCTTTTTGGTTTTTGAAGTTTTGGTCGCTAACTAATGGCTACTTGATGAATGTATGATTTAATGTAAAACATATTATTAAGTTTAATAATTTATGTTAGTTAAAAAACAAACGATGGAAACATTGTAAATAACATTAAATAAAAAATTTAAAATCAAACCTCCGTTCGTTGGTTCCTCCACAATTTGCTTCTAGATGAGCAAAGACAAACGAAGAGTGTTGCCTTTAAATGGATTGTTGATTGCTTTCTTATTGCTAATGTCTCTTGTGCTAGGGTTTTTTCGTCTCTTTTTTACTCCAGTAAAGACTAATCTTTCCGATCCAATCAAAGTCCAAAGTCCCTTAATTCTGAGTTTTAATGTATTATTTAAAAGAAAAATCATAAACCTACTTCTAGTTGTTTAAGGAAATTAAAACCAATTAGGAAAAGAAACCAAAACCAAATAGAATTTTGTTTAAAAAAAACTGCGTTGAAAAATTGCGCTGGCAAAAAAATTGCTGGCAAGAACTGCGAGCGACTGCGGGCAGGTGCTGGGGCGGTTGGCCAATTCGCCGTAGGAAATTCCTGCGGGCAAATTGGCCTGGCTAAGCCAATTTTCGGTGATGAATTTTTTCATCGCCGATTTTTTCGTCGCCTATTTTTATTTTTATTTTTTATTAACTTTACCATTTTTTATTTTTATTAAAAATTTTAAATAATAAATAGTAAAATAAATATTATTTAATTAAAATACCATAAAAATTATTTTGGACTATATAAAAAATATCGGACTAGACTAGGTCAAAAATTAAGGGTCTACAGTTTGCCCCCTGCTTGAATGATCTGAGACTACAACAAAAGAGAGTGAAAACAATAAGACTTAATTTTTCTTAGATGGTTGAGGTTTTGGGTTCTGGACCCAGTTCAAGTTCTTTACTCAAGGATAATTTTAGGTTCTGGACCTAAGGGTAATTTGGATTCTTGACATGAAACTAGATTTGGATATTCAATCCTAAACTGAATTTGGATACTCGATGCTAAACTAGATTTGGATATTCGATCCTAAAGTGGACTTGGATACTCGATCCTAACTTGATTTGGATACTCGATCCTAACTTGATTTGGATACTCGATCCTAAACTGGATTTGGGTATTTAGACCTGAGATTGATTTTGATTAGGGTACTTGGACCCAAGATTGGGTACTTAGACTTGAAATTGAATTTGATTTTAGTACTTGGACCCGTGACTGGGTACTTAGACTCGAGATCAAATTGGATTTGACTGACCTTTTATTAGTTGAGGATTCTAGCTTAAATGGCCGTTCCATTCTTTTGTTCTTCATTTTGTAAAAATTCAATTATTTTTAGTTGACCCTCATATCTTCTCCTTGCCCCCATGCAAGCTTTGATTGATGTTTTTATTATCTAGTTCTTCGTACAAGCATGCATTTCTTCTCTTTTCAAAATTACTGGAGCTTCCTCAAGGAATGGGTCTTCTATGCCCCCTGATTCTATATCTTCTTTATGATTGCTTCATAGAGTGTCTGTTGCTCACTTTGACAAAGGATATACAATACAAGATAAGAAAGTGCAATGTGATATACTCATGTATGCATGATATGCATGAATAATACTTACAATGGTTCCATCGACTCACATATTGAGATTATCAACTGAAATGCTCTCACGGATTTCTTTTAGATGCCTATTCAGTTCTTGCAGTAGAATTACAAGATGCTTCACATTTATGGCTTTTATCTTTGAGATGTTGAAAACATGAATAATAGAGGCTCCAAGAAGCAGAGATACATCCATTTCATACTAGGATTCAGCACACCAGTTGGTAACTTTACATCCTTACCAATAACTATTTACTTTGCCTAATGTGTCCTTCGAGGTTCGATGATTCAACATACTTCCCTTAACTTGAAGGCTTCATGTGAAAAAAATATTTTTTTTATTTTTTTATTTTTGAAATCAAATGTTGGCTTTGCCAAATCAATTTCAATTTACCTCAGAACTTGATTTTTCCAAATTAACAAATTTATAACATGACAACCCTAGTTACCATACTAAGCATAGGAATCATTTATATTTAATAAAGAACTGTTACACTTCAGATAGACACATATACATTACTTGGTCAATGGTCTCATTGAGTTTAAATATTATCTATCTCATATGCATGCTTATTGAAACTATCTCCACTAATAGACTCTAACTATCAAGAGAGATCAACAGGTCTTTGATAGGCTTGAAATGGGGTCTATAAGGGACACGGGTTAATGAAAGCCATTTTGAGATTGGAGCCATTGTGACACTATGGACAAATCTTCACACTACAAATTTCTCGTTTGAACTTTGGGTAGCTGGGAGCAATCTTGCTAGACTCCAAATTCCTTCTATATCTTCTTGTCATTAATCTGGATCTTGATCAGAATAGTTTTTGCCCTTGCAAAAAGTTTAGTACCCATCATCATTTTTTCTTTTCCCTTTTTCTTTCTCTTTCTTTTTCTTACTCTTCCCTTTTCTTTCTCTTTATTTTTCTTACTCTTCTCTTCCTTTGAGCATTTTATCATTTTGTCCTTTTCCTTGTAGGACTGTCAAGTATAGAAATTTCAAGAACTAGATGATCTTTCTATTTTTTCTCTGATTTTGATCAAATCTTTGGTTGGGTTGGATCAATTCAAGTTAAACTGTCCTTATAAACCAAATGGAAGCCTTTTGCTGCTTTAGGTAAAAGAGAACTCAGTTGGCTTTCTGAACCGCCCTTTTAGATTTTATCTTTCTTCTTTTCTTTTCTTTTTTTCCCCTTTTTTCTTTTCTTTTTTCTTTTCTTTTTTCCTTTTTTTTTCTCTTTTTTTTGTTCTAGCTCTAAAAGAGTTGTCTTGTTTGTACCAACTTGAGTTTCTAATAATGGATGAGTGGAGTGACATAAATCTTCTTTAATAGAGATAAATTATTTGTTACTATGTTGTTGTCTTGATATATTGGAGATATTAGGTGAACTTCAACTACCCTTATAGTCTTGAGAACATCAATTATCCTTAGGATCTTGACTATTCATTGCTTTCTTTAATCTTCTTGCTTCTTCATCATTGTGGTCATAAGACTTGTTAAAAGTATCACAACAGCTCAGGGTAGGTTGTTGGGGGTTATATGCCAATGAAAAGAAAGCTAAAATTTTATGAAGGCTCAAAGGGACAACTAGGGATTGATATTTAATAGGGTGGATACTAGTTGTTGGCTGGTCAAATAATGCCTAGATCATCTCTCCCTTAAATAAGCAGAATTCAATTTCACCTCGAAAGTTTGTCAAAGCATGTTCTAAGACTGACTAGGACATAGACAAAGGTAATTATGCAGGAGCCCTTTCTAAGTAAGCATACACAACTCAATGCTATAGAGCAATTCCCTCACCTAGTAAAGTCATTGAAGTTATGATGGATAAATATATTAATTCATAAATTATCAAGCTAGATTCCTCATTGGTTGAGCACCAAAATGAACAAAGACCAACAAAAATTTTAATGAAAGTAATTTATTCAAATAACTTTAAATTTGAAAAACATGATTGTTCCATAAAACACCAAATAAAGAAAATAAAACAAGAAAAACAAACAAGCCAAGGGAAGTTTGTTGAGTTAAGCTTCTTCTCCTTTCACATAATCAATATTCCCATCTTGAAAGGATGATAAAACAAAATCTTCTTCCAATCCTTTTTCTACCATGAAGGTCGTTGGTGGAGGTACTCTTCCAAACTTAGGCAAAGGATTGTTCTTGGTATTGGGCTTATCCAACTCGGGTAGCTTACCACTGTTAATTAAATCTTGGATCTCATGTCTTAAACTAGCACATTTATCCGTCTCATGCCCTTGCATTTGATGAAATTAACAGAAGGCCTTGGCATTGAAGTTTGGTGGCAGAGGATTATGTAGCGGTCGAGGAGCCAACGGTTGCAATAACCCTTTCTTTTGCAACTTGCTGAAAACCCAAGATAGAGGTTTCTCCAATTATAAGAATTGTCTTTTATTTCCTTGACCAGTCGCATTAACATCAACTTCTTTTTGCTTGCTTTGATTGCTAGGCTGATAATTCCCTTTCTCATTCCTTCTTGTTGAAAAGTGATTCTTCTCCCTTTCACATTCTTCAATTTGCAGACTAGCTTGGAGAAGATCTTTGAAATCACGGATGAGTGTATGAGACATCCTTTCTTGATGACTAGGCAACACCCCTCTCACAATCATTCTTATTTGATCAGATTCATCGGGCCTCTTTTTGAGCAAAGCGGTCTTATTTCTCCATCTTTTCACATAGTTTACAAAATTTTCATTTGGTCGTTGCCTAATGGACTCAACTTCCATTAAGGTAACTTTCATTTCAACATTGTATGCATATTGTTGGTTGAAGGCCTTGTATAGCAGTTCCCAACTCTTTTATGTTCCTTCTTCTAAGGTATTGAACCAATTTTGGATAACAGGATCCAATGAGAGCATAAAGTACCTTAGAGTTTGAGCCTTAGTAGCTCGGGCAGACTGCATAGTAGTGATATACTGCTTCACATGGAGATTAAGATTTTTGGTTCCATTAAACTTCGTAAAGGATGGTGTAGACCCTTAATTTTTGACCCAGTCCGGTCTAATATGTTTTATTTAGTCCAAAATGATTTTTGTTGTCTAATTGGTCCAAAATAATTTTTGTTAAATAATTTTTGCTTTAGTATCTAATTTTTATTAATAAAAAATAAAAATAAACAAATAAAAGTAAAAAAATAAAAATAAAAATCGGATTCGAAAAAATCGGTGACTAAAAAATCTTCGCGCGGGCCCGTGGGCATTTTGCCCGTAGGATTTTCCTGCGGGCGAAATGGTCTCTCATAGGAATTTCCTGCAGGCGACGCCTGCTCCTCACCCACTGTAGATTTTTTCGCCAGCGCATTTTTCCTGTGGCAATTTTTTTTCGGCAGCGTAATTTTTCCGACGTAAATTTTTCGAAACCTAATTCAATTAGGTTTCGGTTTCCTTTTCTTATTAATACTACTTGTCGTGACTAATTAGGAATAAACCATATCAAACCACTATAAATAAGGACCAAAGACAACGAAAAAGGAGGAGGCCGAAAGGGACAGTGAAAAAGATAATCCAAATCCGTTAAGGAAAAGCTTGAATTCAATTGATTTTTAAAGTAGCAGAAACACGATTTAAGAGAGTCAAAAGGCAAAAAGGCTGGTCTTTTGAGCTTGTTCATCCAAGAAGCAATTTTTGTGCAACTTACAAAATAAGGTATGAAATTCTGATTTCTTTATATTTTTTTCACAGTAGCTAAAATTAGGATTTTGTGTTTTTCAAAAGTTAAAATCTTAGAACTTTAATATAGTTTTTCTAAAGTCAAAAAACCTTATTTCGTTGGTTTATCTTCCTAAAGGCTTAAAATTGTTATTTTTACTTCTTTAAAATCTTAAAATCCTAATTAAACATATTTTTCAACAAAACCAAAATTTGATTCTATTTCTTTCAAAACTTTAAACTAGGTTCTGTTTCTTTCAAAAGGCTTTAAAAAACATCTTTTCTACTTATAAAAACTTTAATCCATTTGTTTAAATTTATAAAACTTCATAAAATTATCAAATTGATTTCCAAATTCTAAAAGCCAATTCATCACCCGTGACCCTAATTTTAAAACATTAAACCAAAAATTCAACTTCTAAACCTAAAATAGTAAACTCTAATCCCTTTAAAACGTTAAACCTTAACTTTTTCTAAACCTTAATCCTTTAAAACATTAAAAACCATAAAAACACAAATATTTTAAATTTACATAGTAGCTTGAAATCACCATTTAAAATCATGAATCAAAAGTATTTTAAAGTGTCTAAAACCCTAGTTTCATGATTTCACCATTCAAATATTAATTTAGTTAATCAAAGAGTCTTACCAACCTTTTAAAACATAAAACCTTAATATATTTTAATTCCATAAAAAAGTCACAGTAGCTTAATTTTATGAATTCCAAAACCTTAACACATGAGATAAATAACCCTAAATGGAAATAGTAGCTATAATTTGGATTTTTATTTACCTTATTCAATTCCATATTTGATCATGCTTGGTTTTATTTCTTATGCTTTAATTTATTTAAATTCAATGCTTGGTTTATTTTATTTATCATGGATGGATGTTTACTTTTTATTGATATTTGATACCTTTGATGAATGATTTATTTATTATGAATGGTTATTTACTTTTATCAATTTATTTAGATTTCTAAATGTTGTAAGAGTCATGTTTCCACTTGGTGGGGACTTCATTAGTTAAATATCATGTAATTTATTTGCTTTTCTATCTTAGAACTTATGTAAAGGGCATGTTTCTACCTTTCGGTGGGTGTCCTATCTAGTCATGTGATGTAAGGACATGTTTCCATCTTCGGATGGGTGTCCATTTATTTGCTTTGTTTGAACATTGCTTTGATTTTAATATAATGATGGTTTTTTTTAATTATTGTGTGTAATATGTATAATGTTGTTATATTTAAGAATTTTTATTATTAAGACCTGTAAAGGTGGTCGGTTCCAATGAACCGGGCGTTGTGGGGGTGCTGGGCCATTTCTCACCTTCCCCACACGTACCCAACTTTCCGAACCCATTAAGGGGTTGGGGATTCCTTAGGAATAGAGTCATCCACCCCTTTCTTTTTCCCGGCCCGTCCGGGTGGCGACTCCATTTTCTCCGGACTTAGGTCCGTGTTCTCTAAGGCCCCGAGCCTAAACAGTGCCGAAGTCGCAAGAACCATTCCACCGGGAGTGGGGGCAAAAATCCCCGCTCACAAATGGCATCTTGAATTTGTATGGAACTTCTTCGTCTAGCTCAAATAATTTGTCAACGTCAGACATTTCTTCATTTTTCAGCTTCTTCTCAATTTTTTTTTTCTAAATCCGCGATCATCTTTTCAACATCAGAAGTTTCAATTTTCTCCATAGCTGATCTTTCAACAATCTTTGTTTCTTTCTTCTTATCTTGAGGATCTTGGAAGTAATGAGCCTAGTCGTCATCATCATCAATGACCTTGTCATCATCAAAAGCTGCTTCACCAACTTTAGCCTTCCCTTTGTCCTTTGGCTTCTTGGAGCTAGCAGACGCTTCGGCGTTGTTTCCTAAAATTGCAGCCAATTAGTTCTTCATAGTCCTCTTTTAGTTCTTCCATCTTGGCATTGGGGGTGTCATCCACGATTCTTTGAATTTGTTCAGGCTCCATTGCTTTTGGTGCGAAAGTGATTGAGTCATTGCTAGTTTCTTCATCTCCGACGTAGGTTGGATTGTCGTAAGCTTCCGAACTGTCGTAATCCAGGGCTGTGAGCTAGGAGGGATTAATGATATGTCATGTGATGCATGTATGCATGTATGCACAAAAAATAAATTAATAAGAATAAATAGGACATTCTTTCCAACATTATAACTTCCACACATGAATGGCGAGTCTCTTTTCCTAGGTAATATGGTTAACAAAATACCAACACGGGGTATCTTGTTTTCGAATATTTCCCTCAGACGTTTCAATGTTTAGATCAAATTTGTATATATTTTCTATGATTTTTTTTGTTGATTTTAAGTTAATTTTCATGTTAATTTGTACTTAAGTTTGTTTGAAGTTGTTGATTTAGGTTGAAGAACATTTGATGGAGCTTTTTAATCAAAATTTGGTGGACTTGCTGGAGAAAAACATGTGACACGACCAAGCTAGACATGGCTTGGCCGTGTCTCTCATCAAAAGAAGAAGAAATCAAAGACAAGGCAGGACACGACTAGGATTAACCAAGCTTGGCCATGTCCCTCATGCAAAGATGGACAGAAGTAGACATGGCCAAGAGACATGGCCAAGCCACTGGTCGTGTCTCACCAAAGGAACAAAAGGCAAAGAAAGAAAAGAAAGAAGCAGAGAGTGACACCATCAAGAGACATGGCCAAGCCACTGGCCATGTCACATGACACGGCAGGAGCTTGGCCGTGTCACCCCTTGGAAATAAAGAGAAGAACAAGAAACAAAGAGAAGAACAAGCAGCAAGGGACACGGCCAAAAGCTTGGCCGTGTCCTAAGAAAGAAAAGAAAAACCAAAAGACACGGCCAACAAGCTTGGCCGTGTCACTCTGGATCAATTGGTATGCTTGGACGAGGTATGGATTAGTGTGGATTAGTGGGGAACAAAAATGATAAAAGGGAGTGAAAGGTGGAAGGAATTATGGAAGAAATATAAAACAAATTGGAAAGTGGGAGACAAAGAGTGATGGGGTGTCTTAAAAAATTAAAATGGAAGAGCATGGAGGGAATAGAAAATATATTGAATATATTGAGTGGACATTCTCTACACACATTATCATCTTCTTCCTTGGTTCTTGCTTGAGAGAGCAAGACACCATTCTCCTCATCTTCATTCACCATTTTCCTTTCACACACCAAGAGCATAGACAATCGTTGGAAGTGAAGTAAGTAGCTAGTTCTTGAGGATTAGGGTTTTAGGAGGCTTAATTGGAGAGCTGTGAACTTGAGAGAGCTAGCATCCATCCTTCAAGAAGAGAGCCATTTGTTCAAGAGAGCTTTTAAGTTCATCATCACACATCAAAGAGGGAGCTACGAAAGAGACAAGGAGTCCGATTTTTAGCATCTCCAAAAGGGGTTTTTCAAACTCTTTCTTTTAATCCATTTCTTATGTGTTTTTGCTGTATTAAGAAAATTGATATTGCAATGAATAACTTTGATTTGGTTTATATTGAAATGAGCATTTATTTAAAGAATATGATGAGCTAATTTACTCATGCTTTGGGTTGTAGTATATTTGATTAAATGATTTGATTTGATGATTCCATTGATATACCTTGTTATTTGTTGATTGTATTGAAATTAAAGGTAAATTGATAGATTGGCCACCTATTGATTACTTAATATTGAATGATGGACAGAGATGAGAAGTTTAATATCGGAACTATGCAATTGACTACCCTAAGAATGAATTAGAAATATAAGTTCTAGGGTTTATTAATTTGCTAATGTAAAATAATTGGTTGTTGTTAATTCATAAATGTGAAAACTAGTGAATTTATAATTGACTAATTAACCTTAAGGAACAAATTAAGGTTAAAGGTTATATTAATGGATAATTTGATAATTAAACATTTGATTAAATGGACCTACAACCCTAGGCATTATTTCCATAATTGAATTTATCTTGCACAAAATCATTCATTTTCATTTCTAGGATTAATTACAATTCACCAATCCAATCACACACTCGAGTTTATTATTTCATGTTAATCGAACTATTACACGCAATTCCTTCCTTGTGAGAAGACCATGGGGTGATCACTGTTACTGCAATAGCCTCGTATACTTGCGAGTGCCACTTTGTAGTAGTGTTAATTTAAGCGCAACATTCAACAAATTGTTATATTTAAAAATGGAAATTAGTTTATGATAATTCCCAATAATTTGGTTTTAATCCATCCAACCAACTAAAGTAGCTTTTATGCTATATTGGATTAAAAGTAAATTAAGAGGTTTATTATAAATAGATTTCTCACTTGAAAAAGTAACTAGTGGTTCATGCCAAAAACAAGCCCATGGTTAAGTATTCTTTGTATAAACTAGGCTTACAATTGATTTTTAGTATTTCGTAATTGACCTAAATAATTTGTAAGCTCTTTTAATGGATGAAAATAATTTTGTTTCTAAGCCCATTGTAAAAAGATTATAGAAAAAAATGTATTTTGGGCTTGGGTCATGAGAAAAAAAAGTTTTGAATTGTTTTTAGAAACATTTTATGTCCAAAGACCATTTTAAAAAGTTTTGGAAATAGCTTTGGTCTTTTGGATTTAGAGAAAAAAAAATTTTGAGCTTACAAATGTACTTGGGTAATATTAGAAAAAGAACAAACCAAATAAGCCATGCTTTAAACCAAGAGAAACTAACCATAGTCAAACAACAAGCATTTGGGGTATAAACCTAAGGGAAGTGACTAGGCCAATTACATGAGCTTTAGTATTTGGGTTAAAAGGCTTAGGTTCACATATCAAGTATATACCAAATGGTACGAGGCTATGAGTGGTTATGCCATGCTTGATCTCCATACCTTGAGTGAAAGTATGGTATCCCTTACATAACATAACATGGGTAACAAGGGTATCCTAACTCACGCACACGATGCAATCTAAATAATGCAATGGATAATATCATTATATGAACTAATAGAATAATATAAAGACCAACGGAATCAACTTCTCTTATCCCTAGTGGAGTCGCCACTGTGAGCGAGGATTTTTTCCCCCACTCTCGGTGGAATGGTTCTTGTGACTTTGGCACTGTTTAGGCTTGGGGCCTTAGAGAACATGGGCCTAAGCCCGAAGAAAATGGAGTCACCACCCGAATGGGCTAGGAAAAAGAAAGGGGTGGATGACTCGATTCCTAAGGAATCCCTAACCCCCTAATGGGTTTGAAAAGTTGGGTATGTGTGGGGAATGTGAGAAATGGCCCAGCACCCTCACAATGCTCGGTTCATTGGAATCGGCCTCCTTTACAGGTCTTAATATTATAAAATTCTTAAATATAATAATATTATCCATATTACATGCAACAATTAAAATAAAGCATCATTATATTAAAATCAAAGCAATGTCCAAACAAAGCAAATAAATGGACACCCATCCAAAGATGGAAACATGTCCTTACATCATCCATGTCTAAAATAAATAGGACACCCACTGAAAGGTAGAAACATGTCCTTTACATTGGTCCAAATTATAAAAGAAATTTAAATTACATGATATTCAACTAATGAGGTACCCACAAAGTGGAAACATACCTCTTACAACTTTAATACTAAAACAAACAAATAATAATCATAATAATAAAGAAAATAATCCATCCATGATAAATTAAATAAATCAAGCATTGAAAATAAATCAACCATTAAAACGTATAATAAATCACATAATCACATCTAAAATTAAATAAAGTAAATAAAGATACAAATTTAGGTTTATGCCTTAATTTAGAGTTCTTTAAATAATAATAAGGGTTTTGGGGATTTTTGAATTATTGTTGTTATTAGTTAGGCTACTGTGAAGATTTTGGAAAAATGAAATAGAATAGGGTTTTATAAATTTAAGAAAGTAGTATGGATTTTGGTTAATCAAATTAGGGTTTAGGGTTAACATCATGAAATTAGGGTTTTGAAATCTTAAGACATTAGGTTTATAATTCATGTTTACTGGATTGTTATTTTAAGTTTGCCGGATCATGGTTTTAGGGTTTAGATTCATTAAATTGGGTTTTAAGTTCACTGAATTAGGGTTTCAAAAAACTTAGGGTTTACTATTTTGGTTTTTCAAGAAAGTTAAGGTTTTTGGTATTTTAGAAAACATGTTTAGTTTTAGGATTTAAGAAAATAGTTTAGGGTTTTATAAAATAATTATGATTTTTAGAAACATAAAGAGAACTAAGGTTTGGAGATTTGAGAAAACAGTTGGAGATTTTGGACAAAAGGTTATGGTGTAGATGAAAATAGTTGGGAAAATAATTTTAGGGTTTTAAAGCTTTTGGAAACAGAAGAATAGTTTTATGGTCTTTAAGGTTTCTAGAAGAAGAAAAATAGTTTAGGGTTTTAAGATTTTGGAAACAGAAGAGTAATTTTAGGGTTTTTAAGATTTTTTAAAAGCAGAAAAGATAATTTAGGTTTTAAGGTTTTTGAAGCAGAAGAAATACTTTTAGGGTTTTGAAGTTTTGATCGCTGACCAATGGCTACTGGATGAATGTATGATTTAATGTAACATATATCATTATGTTTATTAATTTTGGTTACTTAAAAAACAAACGATGGAAACATTGTAAATAACATTAAATCAAAAATTTTAAATCAAACCTCCATTCGTTGTTTCCTCCACAATTTGCTTTTGGATGAACAAAGACAAAGGCAGTGTTGCTGCCTTTGGATGGATTATTGATTGCTTTCATGTTGCTAATGTCTCTTGTGTTAGGTTTTTCTGTCTCTTTTTTGCTCCAGTAAAGACTAATCTTTTCGATCCAATCAAAGTCCAAAGTCCCTTCATTCTGAGTTTTAATGTATTATTTATAATAAAAATCATAAACCTACTTCTAGTTGTTTAAGGAAATTAAAACCAATTAGGAAAAGAAACCAAAACCAAATAGAATTTGGTTTAAAAAAAACTGCATTGGAAAGTAGCGCTGGCAAAAAAATTGCTGGCCAAAACTGCGAACGACTGAGGGCGGGCGCTGGGGCGGCTGGCCAATTCGCCTGAAGGAAATTCCTGTGGGCGAATTGACCTGGCCAAACCAATTTTCGGCAATGAATTTTTTTCGTCGTCAATTTTTTCGTCTTCAATTTTTATTTTTATTTATTATTTTTTTTATTTTATTAACTTTACCATTTTTTATTTTTATTAAAAATTAAATATAATAAATACTAAAAATAAATATTATTTAATTAAAATACCATAAAATTTATTTTGGACTATATAAAAAATATCGGACTAGACTTGGTCAAAAATTAAGGGTCTACTTCTTCTTAGTCAAAGGTAACACAGTCAAAAAATCCATTGTCATTAGCTCCCATTATCATTTTTGCACCGATAATGGCTGAAGTAATCCAGAAGGAACTTGGTGCTCAACCTTCACTCTCTGATAAGTGAGACATTTGGATACAAACTCCGCTATGTCCCTCTTTATACCTGACCACCAATAATATTGTTTCAAATCCCGATACATCTTAGTACTCCTAGGGTACATAGCAAAAGCTGACTGATGTGCTTCCATCAAAATCACTCTTTTCAATTCTACAACATCAGGAATACACATCCTATCTCTGTACCATAGACTTCCATCACTTCTCACATGGAAATCTCGGCTCTCTCCCTTTTGGCATTCCTTAACAACCTTCTGGATTTTCTCATCTGCCAGCTGTGCCTCTCTAATATGATCCAACAACATTGGCCTCAACTGCAACTGATTCAACAAAGCACCATCATCACAATACTCAAATCTAGCATGCAACGCTCTTAACTCAACAAGCAATGAGAGTGAATAAGCAGTCAATCCTGCTAAAGACTTCCAACTCAAGGCATCAGCGACTACATTTGCCTTACCGGGATGATAATTAATCAAACAGTCGTAGTCTTTAATCAACTCCAACCACAGTCTCTGCCGAAGATTCAGCTCTCTCTGAACACCCAAGTATTTAAAACTCTTATGATCCGTATAAATATAACACTTCTCCCCATACAAATAATGCCGCCAAATCTTCAAAGCAAAAACTATGGCTGCCAACTCCAAATCATTTGTCGGGTATTTAAACTCATGTGGCTTCAATTGCCGAGAAGCATAAGCTATGACTCTACTCTCCTGCCTCAAAACATAACCTAAACCACTATGTGAAGCACTGTAAATCACATATGGTTTATCTTCCACAGGAAAAGTAAGAATAGGAGCTTGAGTCAACATCTCCTTCAACTGCTCAAAGCTTGCTTGACATCGATCTATCCACACAAATCTAACTCCCTTATGAAGCAATCTGGTGAGTGGAGTAGGAACCAAAGAAAAACCTTTCACAAACCGTCGATAATAGCCTGCCAAACCCAGATAACTTCTAACCTCAGTCACTATCTTCGGTCGACTCCAATTCAAAATAGCTTCAACTTTACTCGGATCAACTCTAATACCATCTACTGAAACCACAAGACCGAGAAAAGTCACTTAATCAAGCCAAAACTCACATTTAGATTGCTTAGCATACAACTTCTTCTCTCTCAATGTCTGCAATACAATATGCAAATGCTTATCATGATCCTCCGCATTATGTGAATAGACAAAAATATCAGCAATAAAGACCACCACAAACTGATCTAGATAGGGTCTAAACATCCTATTCATCAAATCCATAAAAGCTGCTGGTGTATTCATCAACCCAAAAGGCATCACCAAAAACTCATAATGCCCATATCTTATACGGAAAGGTTTCTTAGGTACATCTTCTTCTCTGACTCTCAATTGATGGTATCCTGATCTCAGATCATTCTTAGAGAAAACTGCTGCTCCCTTCAACTGATCAAAGAGATCATCTATCCGAGGTAAAGGATACTTGTTCTTGATGGTAACTTTATTTAACTGCCGATAATTAATGCGCAGTCTCAAAGTAACTTCCTTCTTCTTCACAAAAAAAATAGGAGCTCCCCATGGAGACACACTAGGGCGAACAAACCCTTTATCCAACAACTCCTGCAACTGCACCTTCAACTCTCTCAACTCAGCATGTAACATTCGATAAGGAGTAATAGAGATAGGAGTAGTACCAGGCAACAAATAGATACCAAACTCAACCTCTGTCTCAGGGGGTATCTCTGGCAACTCCTCAGAAAAAACATCTGGGAATTTCGCAACTGTGGATACACTATCTAGCTGAGAACCCACTACCCTGGTATTTACAACATGAGCAAGATAAGCATCACACCCTTTCTGAATCAACCTCTTAGCTGCAACAGCTGAAACAAACATGGATGCAAGATGTCTCTGCTCACTAGATACCATCACACTCCTACCATCACCGGTTCTCAGGGTAACACACTTATTCTGACAGTCTACCACAACCCCATGCTTGGATAACCAATCCATGGCTAAGATTAAATCATACTCCTTGAAAGTCATCTCAATCAAATCACCAAGAAATTCCTCAACTTTTAGCACAACTGAACTATTATGATACACCTTACTAACTATCACACTATACCCTAAAGGATTTGTCACCAAAAAATCAAATCCTAGGGACTCTAAATGCAATTCAGTCACAGGTAAGATAGATGCACTTATGTATGAATGCGTAGATCCAGGATCTATTAGAGCAAGAACTGAAATGCCAAATAAAGAAAATGTACCCGCAATGACGGCTGAAGCATCCGTCTGCCTCTGCATCACATACACTCATTGTGATGGGCCTGCCTCATCTTGTCTATTACCTTTGGCTATAGAACCTCCTCTCTAACTAAACCCAGGTCGACCACCTCTACTAAAACTGCTGCCCCCTCAACCTCCTCTAACACTAGGTCAAGAAGCTGTAGTATTAGTCTATCTATCTTTCGGTAGCTTAGGGAAATCTCTGAGGAAATGATCCGATGACCCATATATATAACAAACTCCTGGTCTACTTGTCTTCCAACAAGCACGCCCATGTGCCCTACCACAATGGACACATGTATAAGAAATTGGCCTCTGAACCACTGGAGTCAGAGCACTAGCTACAGAAACTGTAGGTCTCGATCTCTACCTTTGATGTTGTACTGACCTACCAGGCTGCCTCTACCTATCTTCACAGATGAAGACCCTGCCTCACTCAGGTGTCTCCTAGCTCTAGTCTCCCCATCAGTAGCAACTGCTGCAATACCCTGTGCTCTCTCAACACTCCTGGCAGCTGCAACCAACTGAGAATAATCTTGATACCGAGAGCCTATAACAATACACATAATAGAGGGTCTCAACCCCTCCTCAAATCTTCGACATCGGTCTATCTCATCTGAAATAATCCCACCGGCATAATGACTCAACCAAATAAACTTGATCTCATACTCTGTCACTGTCCAGTTATCCTGTCTCACATTCAGAAACTCCATCTTCTTTGTATCTTTATACTCCCTCAGAGTATACTTCTGCTTAAACTCCTGTAGAAAATCATCATAAGTCAAGGTTGGTGGATCATCCATCGCATGTGGAACCGTCTTCAACCAATCATATGCATCTCTCTACAGAAGTGATCTGACATAATCAAACTTTTCTTCAGGAGTAGCTTGCAGCTAGATGAATACCATTTGAACTCCATCTAACCACTGCTCAGCTACTGCAGGATTTGTGGTGGCGACTGCTACATTGGAGTCTGTCTCAATAACTCTAACATATGTCATAACCAAACCGGTAGAATCTCGTCAGCTGCTAGTCTCTCTGGCATAAAAGCAGGTGCCTCTCGAGCTCTCTCAACCCTAGCTCCATCTCTACCCTCAACAGGAGCTACACTCTCAACACTACCCTTTATCTCTCTATGAACTGATGTGACTGAGATGCCATCACTACCTATATTTGCAAACACGGCAGAAATTACCACATCAAAGATTAGAAACTGCCAGTGCCAATGCATCTATCTTATTTAAAAACCATATTTTAAAAATCTCCATTTTCTTTTTCTGACAATTCACCTAGGTTGAGAACTTCAAACCTAGGTTCTGATATCAAAACAAGTGTAACACCCCTATACCCAATATACATATGCCACATATACTCACAATATGTAATATGTGTATATCGGATATAAGATTGTTACAATCCATTTTAAATAAACCAATCATTAAACTTTAACATCAAATCATCATTTCTACAATCTGAATAAATTTAAAACATTTAACTTATATTATAGTAAGTAATAGATAAGACATTCCTTATTAAAATACAAATATATGAATATCTTCATTACCCAAAAGTTTATCTAAAACATTTGTTTAATATGGAGCAGAATATACATATATTTACATCAAAATCAATATTTACAAAAATGTAGAATTTATACATGTTGGCAGTTCGTCTCTGATCTTGATGTCCAAATCAACACCACCCTAACAATCTCAACCCTAGAATCGACTCGGTCTAACTGAACTCTCCAACTCAACTGGATCTACCTTGTCACCTATGCGATAAATCACAATTGTGCTAAGCCAGAAGCTTAGCGGTACAAACCTTGATAACAATATGATTTAAATGTAATGCCAATGTCAAACATTCAAGAATTAGAAACAAGATACAAGCATATCATATTTCATAACATTAAATCTCATTATATTGTTCAATTATTCCATCATCCATAATTCATATTAAAGCAAAGACAAGCATGGGCCCAAAAGAAACTAATATGCCATTCAAATTCCAAAGTTACTGCTTTGGTCCAATAATCACATTTATCTAGCCCGAAGGAGCATCATAATCACAATGAGGATTACCTCATATGTAACATCCCAACTAGGCTTCAAGGACTAGGCCCAACCCAGCTTCAAGGGGAGCACAACATCACCCAACTAGGCTTCAAGGACCAAGCCTAACCCAGCTTCAAGGGATTGTTACTTTTAGACATTCCACCAACAACAAAACTCTGAAAATTGAATAACATACTAGGCACACAATTCTTTCATTATTCCATTATCAAATCCTTTTTCATTTTCTCATGATGATTATAAGCACAATGCCTCAAATATTCCATTTATATCATTATAGCCATCACGAAAAGCTTCACACACTATCATTAGTGTATACATAACAAATTACATTATCCATACATTTTGAATCATCATTATATATTTCACATAGTTCACATTATGCAAATTATAGCACCATTCTCATACACCAACAATATAATAGGTAGCTTAACACTTTTTCCAACCAAATGTGTTAAGTCCCAAAGTCATGTAAATGTATGCAATCATTTAAGGTTTGTACTTACCTCTAAGAGCAACAAACACCGATTCCAATCTCCTCTTCCAAGATATCCTTCAACACTTGGATTGGGGTAACTCAAATCTCTTCAAAACGTAATGCAAATGTGATAGCACATACTCAATTAGTGATACACATAAGAAAATAAGAAAAATCACTATCTAGGGCAAACTCTACACATGACATGCTCAACAACACGGGTGTGTCCCTGGCCATGCACTAACCCACAACATAGAAGCTTTGACATGCTCAGTGACATGGGCATGTCACTGCACGTGTCAATTCTCCTCTAACACAGAAGCTATGACACTCTCAGTGACATGGGTGTGTCACTGGATGTGTTAATCCACCAACAACATAGTAGCTGTGACACGCTCAGTGACATGGGCGTGTCACTGGATGTGTCACCAGCCTTGAAAATAGAACCATCGACACTCCCAAAGGCATAGCCGTGCTATTGGGCGTGTCAGACCAAAAACCTAAAATCGACACTAAATCCGTCAATATAGTATAATAAACTTACATAACATCAAAACAACTCAATTACATGCATCAAAACACAATCACAACAATATTTCACAACTCAAACTTACACAATCCACAACTCTTGTTTTCTTCACCAAACTTAACCCTTTCTTCAATCCAACCATAAAATCAAAGTTAATTAAACAAAACAACATCAAACACACCAAAATCAACCATACACACAACTACACCAACCATCCACCTAACTTATATACACAAACGCAAAAGAAATCAAAGAAACAAGTTGGAAACTTACCAAATATGAAGAAAAATCATTAAAACTCCAACTTGATCTATTGAAATCCTTCAATTGCTTGAGTTAGGAAGAAACAAAACCTCTCTTTCCTTTGTGATTGGTGATGGCCGACCTCTTGGAGAAGAAAGAAGAAGATGATGAAAAGTCAAAACCACTCACTCACTACTCTTAACCACTCAAATCTCCACTTAATCTCCATCAAGCAATTAAATTATTATAATAATATAAACAAAAATCATCTTCCACTATCAATATTTAATATATAATTAATTCAAATATCTTTTGACCTTATTATTAAAATGTTGACTTGTATATGTTGTATATATCTTCATATATACAACTTATACACACTTCCCTTTCTCCTTTCTTTCCACTTATTCATATATACACTGAAAAATTATTTAATTTAATTTCAACAATTAGCATTTCCAAAATTTTAGGGTATCATTTGGGATATTACATTCACCCTTTAAACTGGATCTTCATCCTTAGAAATCCGGTCTTCAACCTTAAAATTGGATCTTCATCCTCGGCATCAGGTCTTCACCCTTGAAAATGGATCTTCATCCTTGAAAATTGGGTCTTCACACTTGAAATTGGATCTTCATCCTTTAAGTTGGATCTTCAGCCTTGGCAGGGCCTTCACCCTTGAAAATGGATCTTCATCCTTGGAGATCGGGTCTTCACCCCTGAAAGCAGATCTTCATCCTTGGAAGGGTCTTCACCTTTCAAAATGGATCTTCATCCTTGGAGATCGGGTCTTCACCCTTGAAAGTGGATCTTCATCCTTTAAGTAGGATCTTCATCCTTGGAAATAACGTCTTCACCCTTGAAAGCTGGATCTTCATCCTTTGGACATCGGGTCTTCACTCTTTCAAATGGATCTTTATCCTTTTGACTTCGGGTCTTCACCCTTTGAAATAGTCTTAATCCTTGGCAATCGGGTCTTCACCCTTGAAATTGGATCTTCATCCTTTAAGCTTGATCTTCATCCTTAGCAAGGTCTTCACCCTTTAAACTGGATCTTCATCCTTGAAAATTGGGTCTTTATCCTTGAAATTGGATCTTCATCCTTTAAGCTGGATCTTCATCCTTTTGAACTTTTTTCCTATATTGGCTTCAACACTTCTAACTAGACTGACCTTTTATCTTTCGCATCTTCATTCTATTGATAGTTCTAATGTTCCATTCTTTTTTGTTCTTCCATTTGAAAAATAATTCAACCACTTTTTAACTATCTAATTCATATCTTCTCCTTGCCGCTTGTGTGGCAAAATATTGGAAGTGAGTCTCAAAATGTTTTGTACATGCATAAGCTCAAAAAATTGAAAGGAGAAACTTTGCCCCCTGTGTAGGCTCAAACCCATGATTTTTTCTATGCGGCTTTGGTTGATGTTTGTATTTTGTCTTATTCTTTGTATAAGCATGCATCTCTTCTTTCTTTTGCAAAATGACTAGAGTTTCCTCACATAATGGGCTTTCCATGCCCCCTGATTTCATATCTTCTTTTGATTATTTACTTCACAGGGTGTTTGCTATTCACTTTGACAAAGAAATACAATACAAGAAAATACAATGTGATATGCTCATTTATGCATGAATAACACTTACACTGCTTTTGTTGACTCATAGATTGAGGTGATCAGCTGAAGTGTTCTCATTGACTCCTTCTAGATGCTCGTTTAGGTCTTATAGAAGGCTTCGCTTTTATGGGTTTTATCTTAAAGATGTTGAGGACATGAGTGGCTGAGACCCCGAGCGACAGAGTTGAAGATACATCCATTTCAAACTATTATTCAGCACGTCGATTGGTAGCTTCTTCAGAACCTTGCAAATAATTCTTTACTTTGCCCAGTATGTCTTTTGAGGTTCCACTATTCAACATATTTCCCTTAACTTTAATGCTTTGTAATTTTTTATCCTTTTTGATTTTTGAATTTTGAAATCAAATGTTGGCTTTGCCAAATCAATGTCAATTTACATCAAGACTTGATTTTACAAATTAACATATCTATGACATGATAACCCTTATTACCATACTAAACTCGGGAATCATTTCCATTTAAATAAGAGTTGTTGCACTTCAGATAGACACACACACATTACTTGGTAAAAGGTCTTATTGAGTTTGAATATTGTCTATCTCATATGCATGCTTATTCAAATTATCTCCACTAATAGACTCTACCTACCAAGAAAGATCAACAGGTCTTTGATAGGCTTGAAATGAGGTCTATAAGGGACATGGGTCAAGTAGAGGCCAATTGTAAATTGGAGTCGTTGTGACACAATGGCCAAACCCTCACACTACAAATTTCTTGTTGGAACTTTTTAGATAGTTGGGAGCATGAAAAGATAGAGCCTTGAGTGTTCTTTCTTTTTAACATGAATCTGGATCTTGATTGGGATAGTCTTTGCCTTTGCAAAAAGTTTAGTACCCATATTCATTTATTTTTTTTCCTTTTCTTTATCTTTCTTTTTCTTACTCTTCCCTTTCTTTGAGCATTTTATCATTTTGTCCTTCTTCCATGTAGGACTATCAAGTATAGGACTTTCAAGAACTGGATGACCTTTCTCCTTTTTCTCTAATTTTGATTGAATCTTTTGTTGGGTTGGACCAATTCAAGTAAAACTATGAGAACTTGGTTGGCTTTTTGAACCTTTTTTGGTTTTATTTTTTCTTTTCTTTTTCTTTTATTTCTTTTGTCTCTTTTTCTTTTCTTTTTTTTGGTTCTAGCTCTAAAAGAGTTATCTTGTTTGTACCAACTTGGGTTTCTAATAATGGATGAGTGCAGTGACACAAATCTTCTTTAACAGGGATAAATCATTTGTTACTCTGATGTTATCTTGATAGATTGGAGATATTAGGTGAACTTCAACTATCCTTATGGTTTTGAGAACATCAACTATCCTTACAGTCTTGGCTATGCATTTCTTTCTTTGATCTTCTTGCCTCTTCACCTTAGTAGTCATAAGACTTGTCAAAAGTATAACAACAACTCAGGGTGGGTCATCAGGCTTATAAGTCAATGAAAAGAAAGCTAAAATTTCATGAAGGCTCAAAGGGACAACTAGGGATTGATATTTAATTGGGTGGATGCTAGTTGTTGGCTCATCAAACAATGCCTAGATCATCTCTCCCTTAAATAAGCAGAGTTCAATTTCACCTCAAAAGTCTGTCAAAGCATGTTTTAAGACTGACTAGCACCTAGACAATGGTAATTATGCAGGAGACCTCTCTAAGTAAGCATACACAACTCAATGCTATAGAGCAATTCCCTCACCTAGTAAAGTTATTTGAATCATGATGCATAGATATGCTAATTTATAAATATCAAGTTAAATTCATCATCGGTTGAGCACCAAAATGAATAAAGAACAACAAAAATTTTGACAAAAATAATATTTATTTCAAGAAATTTTAAATTTGAAAATCACAATTATTCCAATTAAATATTAAAGAAAGCAAAATAAATAGAGCACCACTCCAAACTAAGGGAAGTTTGTTGAGTTGGAGTCAAAGATACTTCATTTATTTAGACATATCAAAGGCAAGGATTTTTTCCATCATCAAGGGTCATTGCTTCATCATCCACGGTTAGCCTAAGCTTACTTAGTAGAACATCATCTTTAGCAGCTTCTCTATCCACATCATGACAAGATGACATGATAAAACTCTTCATGAAGGTTGCAAGCGGTGGTGCCCTTCCACATTTAGGCAGAGGATTATTCATAGTGTTGGCTTATCAGGCTCAGATAGCTTTCCATTGTCAATCAAATTTTGGATCTTATGCCTTAATCGAACACATTTATCTGTCTTGTACCCTTGCATTTGATGGAATTGACAGAAGACCTTGGCATCAAAATTTGGTGGTAGAGGATTATGTAGAGGTTGAGGTGCCAATGGTTATAGCAAATCCATTTTCATTAGATTTTCTAACATCTTTGACAAAAGCTCCCTTAAGTCTAAAAATTTACGCTTCTTTGCTGGTTTAGTTGTTGCATTTTTCTCAACACCTCCTCTTTCCCTTTGACTTTTCCAACTAGGGTGGTAGCCGCCCTTATTGCTCCACTTAGATAGTAAATGGTTGCTCTGGTCTTGTAGAAGAGGGAATGATTCCTCATTTTCATTTGATCTCTATTAGTGAACATGTTCCCCATTGATGCCGCCTTTCACTTCTTTCTTATGTCAATGGCAGATGCCTCATTACCATTGTTGATGAGCTCCAAAATTTGAATCAACTGGGTCCTCATAATTTCAATCTTTGACAACTTCATCGACTATGTCCCTTAGCTAGTATGCATCCATCCTTCCAATGAAGTACTTGAATTAAAATCAATATTGTAGGTGGTATCATTTTATGCTCTTGAATTATCGTACTTTAGGTCTGTGAGCTAGAGAGGATCAATGATATGAGATGCAAATGTATGTAATCATGTATGCACAAATAACTAACAAACAAAGATAATTAGGACATTCCTTCTAACCTTATAACATCCACACACGTATGGCGAGTCTCTTTTCCTAGGTAATATGGTTAACAAAATAACAACATGGGGTATCTTGTTTTCGAATAATTCCCTTGAATGTTCAATCAGTAGTTATATTTTCAAAAATGGAAATCCGTTCATGATAATTCTCATTAATTAGGTTTTAATCCATTCAACCAACTAAAGCAGCTTTTATGCTATATTGGATTAAAACTAAATTAAGAGGCTTATTATAAATAGACTTCTCACTTGAAAAAGTAACTAATGATTCATGCCAAAAATAAACTAGGCTTACAATTGATTTTTTGTATTTCATAATTGGCCTAAATAATTTGTAAGCACTTTGTGAGAAAAAGGTTGGATGAAATAGTTTTATTTGAAAAACCTATTGCAAAAAGATTTTTAGAATAAAAGAATTTTTTACTTTGTATTTGAGTCATGAGAAAATAATTTTTGATTTGTTTTTAGAAAAGTTTTATGTCCAAATACCATCTTGAAAAGTTTTGAAAATAGCTTTGATCTTTTGGATTTTAAAGAAAAATTTATTTTGAGCTTACAATGTACTTAGGTCATATTAGAAAAAGAACAAACCAAATAAGCCATGATTTAAACCAAGATAAATTAACCATGGTCAAATAACAAGCATTTGGGGTAAAAACTTAAGGAAAGTAACTAGGCCAATTACATGAGCTTTAGCCTTTGGGTTAAAAGGCTTAGGTTTCCATAGCAAGTATATACCTAAAAGGTACAAGGCTATGAGTGGTTATGCCATGCTCGATCTCCATACCTTAAGTGAAAGTATGGTATCCCTTGCATAACACAACACGGGTAACACGGGCATCCTAACTCACGGACACGATCCAATTTAATATGATGCAATGGATAATATCATAATAAGAAAGAATAGAATTAATATAAAGACCAACAGAATCAACTTCTCTTATCCCCAGTAGATTCACCACTGTGAGCGGGGATTTTTTCCCCCACTCTTGGTAGAATGGTTCTTGTGACTTCAGCACTATTTAGGCTCAGGGCCTTAGAGAACACGGGCCTAAGCCCGGAGAAAATGGAGTTGCCACCCAGATAGGCCAGGAAAATGAAAGGGGTGGATGACTCAATTCCTAAGGAATCCCTAACCCCCTAATGGGTTCGGAAAGTTAGGTACGTGTGGGGACGTTGAGAAATGGCCCAGCACCCCCACAACGCCCGATTCATTGGAACCGGCCTCCTTTTCAGATCTTAATATTATAAAATTCTTAAATATAGTGATACCATACTACATGCAACAATTAAAATAAAGCATCATTATATTAAAATCAAAGCAATGTTCAAAATAAATAAATAAATGGACACCCATCCAAGGATGGAAACGTGTCCTTATGTCATCCAATGTCTAAACTAAATAGGACACCCACCGAAAGGTGGAATCATCTCCTTTACATTAATCGCAAAATATGAAAATAAATTAAAGTACATAAAGATTAATTAATGAGGTACCCAATCATGAAAACATACCTTTTACAATTTTAACAAATAATAACAATAATAAAAAATCATCCATCCATGATAAACAAATCAAATACCGAAATTAAATAAATCAATCATCAAAATATATAATAAACTACATAATCAAATCTAAAGGTTAAATAAGGTAAATAAAGATTCATATTTAGATTTACATCTCGAATTAGGGATTCTAGGGTTTTTAGGATTTTTAGATAGAAAAATAGGGTTTCAGACATAAAATATGATTTTAAGGGTATTTGGAATCAAACTAGGGTTTTGACTTGAAAAACAAATATTATTATTATTATTTTAAAAATATTAAACTACTGTGAAGGTATGGAGGATAGAATTAATTATGTTTTTAGTTTTAAGAAAACAAAATTTAGGGTTGGAAGTTTTAAGAAGTGATTAAGGTTTGAGAAAATAGATTATGGTTTTGAGATATTAAAAAAATACAATTAGAGTTTTAGATAAAGGCTAGGGTTTTGATTAATTAATTTAGGGTTATTCGAAAAATAAGGTTAGGGTTTGGAAGAGATTAGGTTACTGTAAAAAAGGATCATGGTTTATGAAAATAGGGTTTTGTAGTTCGAAGATAATAATAGGGTTTAGGTTAATTAAATTAGGGTTTTGGATGATTGGATGACGAGTCTGTAAGTAATTATAAAAATTATTGCAAAATTCTATCCATGAATTATTAACACAGTAAGTTAAATGAATTAAGTGTTGAAATTAATCAATGTATTTAACTGGATTGGTTAATAAGAATGTTACTTATGTTGTAGGCTCCACCAAATTGATGTATTGATCCAAGCTATCTTTTCCTTTTCTGCCTAGGACAATTGATTCTTGGTTGAAGACTTTGTGATCCAAAGATCATCCACTGCCACTTTACTTTGCTTTCTTCTTTGTTTTCAGATTGTTTTCTTCCTTGCTTGATGTTTCTCAATTGCCTTTTCGTGATTCATGTTCTTTTTAAACTACTCCAGTCTTAGTCCCTTAATAATTGCCACCCACTCCATGTGTTTAATACTATTATTTATAGGAAAAGAAAAAGACCTAATTCTATTTTAATGAGGAAATACCAAGTGTTTAGGAAAAAAAAAATCACAAAACAGTGTGAAACAAGATTTTGTCAAAAATTGACAGTGCACGGGCTACTAGGCCTGCGGGCTGGGAGAACTAGGCAAGCCCAATTGATATCTGTAGTGAATTGGGCAGCCCCCGATTTGCCACAGATAATTGTTGCGGCGAATTAGGCAGTGCCCAATTCCCCGCAGACCATTGTGGCAGCGAACTCCGATACGTTTGATTTTTTATTTTTTTATTATTTTTATTTTTATTATTAAAATTAACTATTAAATATTATAAAGATAAATATTATAAATAGTAAATAAAATAAATACTACAAAAAGTTTTTTGGATTGTTTAAAAATATCGGACTGGACTGGGTAAAAAATTAGGGGTATACAGGTGGCTGATGTGAACCTATAAGAACCATGCCTTGAGACCCAACAACATTGTGCTTGGATCAACCCCTTAGAAAACTAAATCAAGCCCTTACTAGGAATCCTCGACCCAAACTCAACTTGTGACAATGGACCTTAGTATTAGAATTCACTCAAGTTGTTAACTCCATGTGAATTTGTTTGATTCAACAAGAATCAAAGCAAGAGAAACTTCTCTTTCAGAACAAAGTTTTAGACATTCTTTTCAAAGATTTAACAACTACCTTTACAAGGTTTATAAGGATGCTTAAATACCATCCAAGTGTTGGATGCCCTAGCTTAGGGTGTGCGATAACTAATATAAGAGTATACTAAGATAACCAAAACCCATAAAAGCTATCTACCAACTACCTTTGAGCTTTTAAATGACAACTGGCCCAAATAAAAAAGACATTATCCAAGAACCAAATAATGTTCCTGCATAAACTAAAATGTAACAAAACACAAATAACTCAAAAATATCAAAGTAGACTTCGTGGTGGAAGGAGAGACTGCTAGGCAAGCATGGCGACCGTTACATTATTGGTGCAACTGCTATATCTTCTGGACTACAAAAAGTTGAGTTAAATCTTTAGTGGATGATAAAAGTCCAAGCTTAAAGTTGGAGTCTTCTTTACACTCCTCAATTGGAGTCAAATCACTCTACAACCCTTGTATCATTATGAGTAAAGGTTCCTTAAACTATTGGAGTTGACCTCTCATAACCGGTCCATCGCGTAGGCTCAATGGGTCATTGGCCTTCAACATGGGTTGATCCTTTGTTCCATCAGTGAAAAATACCTACAAATATAATGAAACATTGGGAATACTCTATCTCATCAAGGCAAGGCATTTCTACAAGTTCTTCAAAGCCCTTATCTTTCATTGGGTCATACTAGAAATGAATTGGTAGCTCATCATATCTACCATTTGTTCCCATGTTATGGTTGCACCATTGTTAATTGGTACCTTTATATTAATCTCATACCATATAGCCATGTTACTTCTCACAAGTTTTCCTGCATATTCTATGGCTTTGGTTAAGCATATCCTAAGAAGTTGGGACCTTATATCTATTACTTCTAAAAACATCAAAGGGTCTTCTCCATCCATGAGTAATGGAGGCATTGTGGCTAAAAAGTGATCATAAGTTATGGTAGGGAAGGTTACACTTAGGTGAAGGTTGTTTTGTGGAATAGTTAATGGTGGTAGGTATTGTTTTGGTTGATAAGAATCCATTATCTGTAATTACAAACAATTCACATAAATAACATATTGTAGACATCAAATCTGGACCCCCATTACAACAGAGAGATAATGGATAAAATGGGCATTGTGCAAAAAGAAAGCAACCCAGAACATAAATAGCTTGTCAAAGACAGTGGCAAAATTGCAACTAGAAATGGCGGTTCCATCATTCCTTTCTACTGATAGGCGTCGACACACCACTCCACTAATTACAACATTCCTTTCTGCTGATAGGCGCCGACACACCACTCCACTAATTACAACTATGTCCGCTAATCAATTGTGAGATGATTCTTGGGAAGATAACATACTAGACCATGCACCGTCTATTTTAAAGAAAGGATACAGAACAAGTGTAAGTGGAATTGAGGATGGTTTATCTATTGCCTTACCCAATATAAGGATGACTTTGACAGAAAAAAAAAGAGGCATTTCCCCTCTCCTTCCTATAAAAGGGGGAGAAAAAGAAAAAATCAGGGAGGATAAAAAAATGGGTCAAAACTCTACTGTGATAGAATCTGAGTTAGTTACTAAGTAAGTCACTTAGTTATAGAAGTCTTAGAAAAGAGAGGGAAGGAATTGACAATGAAGGTCTCAAGGGAGACTGTGATTGGAGTAAAAGATCCTCTAGTAGACATCCTTGGAAATCTTTTATCCATAAAATGGAAGGAATTACAATGAAGGTTTCGTATTTCTAATCTATCATCTTTGTTTTTCTTCATATATATATATGTTATGATCATTTTTGTATGTGTTTTTAGAATAATTTTATTTGGTTTTCAGTTATTTTTCTAATATGTTTTTAAGTTGTCTGAAAGTTTTTGGTGATCTAGGTTAAAGCATGAACATGTGAAAAATAGAGCAGAAATTCATTTGTTGAAGTTAATTTGAAAGGAAAAGCATTAAACATGGCCAAAATGGTTTAAGCTTGGCTGTGTCCTCCATTAAGAAAATTGAAATTTTTGGTAGAGCTCGACACATGTAGGGCCTTGGTCGTGTCTTCGACCATGTTACATGACATGGTTAGGATAAATGTTTTGCTTGGCCGTGTATTTCACAAGGCTAACTTAAAGTTTAGACAACACTGGACACATGGAGGGGACACAGTCGTGTTCTTGGCCATGTCACATCACACAACCAAGGCAATAAAAAATTTGGCTATGTCCTTCTTAAGAAATAAGAGAAGAGGCAAGCAGAAGCAAACATAGTTAGAGGAAACAACCGTGTCTATGATCGTGTCACTCCACATAAGCTCAAGAAAAGAAGAACTGAGAACAAGCAGAAGAAGATGCAACCATAAAACACAGTCATGTCACTCCACACAAGCATTATGCATGACTAGTAGTGTTGGACATAGACATATGACTTGGCCATGTAAAAGGAAAAATTGATAGACACGGCCATAACCAAACTAACTTGGTCGTGTTTGAGATAGTTTCCTTATGTTTTTTATACGATTTGTGAGACAAAGATTATGGAGACAACAAGGAATGTTTTCATAAAAAAAAAATGAAAAGGTGAGCTATTTTTGGTGGAAAGAAAAAGTTTAAAAGTGTAAAAGAGAGAACAAGTGGAAGTGGGAGTGTGGTTGTGAGTTGGAAAGTAAGTTTTCTTTCTCTTTAAACAAAAAATAATTTGAACGAGGGTAGATAGAGATGGGGCTACACGTGGGAAAGAACACAATCATTCTTCTTCCTATGGGTCTTCTTCCTCTTAGTTAAGAAGACTACCACCATTATCTCCACCTACTTCTCTTCTTCTTCATCTTCTTCCTTAGACAAGCTCCTTTAACATTTATATGATAGTGTTTGGGCAGTTCTTGAACAAGCTTTTAAGACGGTTAGATTTGGAGGAAGTACATAGAATTGATTGGTGGCTTGAGAGAGTTTTCACTTCATTTTCAAAGATATAACCATTAATTGAAGGTTTGAAGAGGGCTTGGGAGTTCTTCATCACATTCAAGTTGAGTAAGGAGGGAGAATAAGATGTTTCAACTATTGGCATCTTCAAGGGGTTTTTTCTATTCTCTCAACTTATTTATTTTTCAAATTTATTGTTTGTATACATTAATACTTTAATGAATATTAGTGATTTGAATTATACTTAGATGAATATTTTTTTTTGAATGATGATAAGCTAAATTACCCATGCCTAGGATTTGTAGTATATTTGATTAAATGTATTAATTCAATATTTCCATTAATATAACTTATTATTAGTTATTTGCATTGGATTATATGTTTGGTTGATAGATTGGCCACCTATTGATCTCTTAATATTGAATGAAGGACCGAGAGGTGAAATTTAATATTGGAACTATGCAATCAACTACCATAAGAATGAATTAGAAATATAAGTTGTTGGGTGCACTTAATTTGCATGTTAATACAATTGGTTTTTGTTAATTCATGAATGTGAGAACTAATGAATTGATAATTGCTAATTGATATTAAGGAGGAAATTAAGTTGTAAGGTTTTATTAATGGATAATTGAGAATTAATCTTTGATTAAATTGTTCTACAATCCCAAGAATTTAAATTAATCTTTTGCAACATTACTCATTTCACTTTTAAGTTTTAAACACTTTTCACCATTTCAACACTGCATACTCAAACTTTAAATTTGTTGTTTCAATCAAACTATTACAAACAATCACCTTCCTTGTGAGACGACCTTGGGACATTCTATCATTTACTATAACTACCTCGTATACTTGCGAGTGTCACTTTTAGTAGTATTAAGTAAAGCACAATAAGTTTTTGGCACTGTTGCTGGGAAAGGCAGTTTAGGTAATAATTTTATTCTTTATTTTAATTGTTTAAGTGTTTAAGTGTTCCTTTTTAAATTTCCTAGGTGATTTATTGAAGGACGAAGGTCACAAGGTAACAAACTTGTTCCATTTGTAGACAACATTCATAGACTTCCTAGAACCAAGGGAGTAGATCTTTTGGAACAAGAAAAAAAGATATCAAAGAGCAATTTGAGGAGAACACAGAAGTAGAGATGGGTGATGTAGAGGAACTGCCCATGAAAGAGTTTGCCCGACCAATTATTGGGGTAACTACATCATGTATACAGTTGAGCAACACAATAGGAAACTATGAACTAATAATATTCATTATAGTGTTTGCCCTCTTTTCATGGATTACCGATTAAAGACCCTCTCAACTTCATTCATGATTTTTATACAACCTTGAATACATTCCCTTTGTAAGCATTGATAGAAGATGAGCTTAAAATGCAATGTTTCCCATAAATTTTGAAGAATAGGGCAAATGCATGGTTGATGACTTTACCAAAAAATTCATTAACCACATGGACCAAAGTTTATAATAACTTCATGGGAAAACTCTTTTCACATCAGAAAATAAAGGAGCTTAGGGGGAGTATTGTAACATTCATCCAATTGGATGGAGAACCACTTCATGAAGCATGGGATCACTTCAAGTCTTTATTGTTCTAATGCCCTCATCATTATTATCCTCAATAGTTGCTCAATTAATTCTTTTATGATGAGCTCACTCAACAAATTTAAAATATTGTGGATAATGCAGTGGGGGTACAATGGGTGAGAAAATAACCATTGAAATGGTGAGATTGCTTGAATTGTTGGGAGTAAATTTGCAGCAGAAGAGTACTGGAGAAAGGCGTAGAGGGGCCTTTAAGTTGAATGCAAATTAAAAAATGGCAAGATAAATAGTAGAGTTGACAAGGCAAGTAAAATTACCGAATGCTAGAGGAAACTTGCCTATGTCAAATAAAAAAACATGTGCTACATGTGGTGTTGCAGAGCATAGTATAATTATGTGCTCCCAAATTTTGATCAATGCCAAGATGGGCAAGAGCAAATTTAAGCCTTTGAAGGTTTCCAACAAAGAAGGAGAAATGATCCATTTTCTAATTCTTATAATCTCTATTGAAGAAATCATCCAAATTTCTCTTGGAGAACCAAAAACACATTCCACCTCAACAATCCTTCCAGCCTTATCAAAGTGGTCCTGAATTTCAAGGACAATCTTCATATAAAGATTAATCAAAGAAACTAACAATGGAAGATAACTTGAATGGTTTCATTCAAGCAAGCATACAAAATCAAGAATTGAACAACAAAAGTTTGATTCTTTTGAAGCATCATTGAAGAAGGTTGAAACATAAGTTTGTTAATTGGCTAACCAATTGCAAGCACGTCAAAAGGGAAAATTTCCAAGCCAACCGGAGCAAGACAAGGCAATCCTAGTTTTAAGAAGTGGTAAGGTAGTTGATAACAAAATTAGTGACACTTTGGATACAGGTACAATTCAAGAAAATGGTGGGGAAATGCAAATAAACCAACCTAAACTAAGTTAATCGAAGGAGGAGGAGAGCGTGGAGACATCCACTTCACTGAAGTTGCATAATCTCTAAATCCTTACATACCGCCAATTCTTTTCCCAATTAGGTTGAAAGATGGGAGGCAAGATAAGAAATATTCTAAAATTTATAACATAATCTCAAAGGTAACTATAAACCTCCCCTTACTTGAGGTAATTAAAAATATGGTAGCTTATGCCAAAATTTTCAAATAATTGAACACTAAAAAGAAAAGGTATGAGCTAAATTAAAAGGTGATAGTTTTGGGGATAGCAAGTGTTATTTTACAACATAAGCTACCTCCTAAGCTAAAGGAACCTAGAAGTTTTGTGATTAATATTTCAATAGGGAATGGGAAATGGAACTAGGGGAGCTTAACTCGACCAAGGTGGTTTTGCAATTGGAAGTGAAAACTCTTAGATTTCCCAAGTGAATTATAGAGGATGTATTAGTTCAAGTTGGGGGTTTAATAACTCCTATTGATTTTGTAGTCTTAGACAAAAGGGAAGAGACCACTAGGGATGCTAAGCACACAATTTTGTTGGGGAGACCTTTTATAGCCACAACCAACACTCTAATAGACGTTAAAAATGGGAAATCAACCATGATTGTTTTAGGACAAACAGTGGTATTTTTAATTTTTAACACTTTCCCTATTCCCACTACTGTTGTGTATGGAAATTGTTCTTTTAATGATTATACTGATCTTGCTATTTAGAATGTTTTATTGTAGGAAAGCTATGAAGACAAACTTGAGGTAGTATTGACTTTAGGTGAAAAGGTTGAAATTTCTAATGAAGGAATTGAGGAATTGGAGACATCATTAATGGAGCTAGAGTTAGTAAGACAGAAACAACGCAAAGGATTTGCGGAGTACTTGAAAAGATGAAGGGGGTTGCTGCTACAATAAAGAATCGGCCCATTGAGAGAGATCATATTAAGATGATTGTCAAAGGGTGTAGTGTAGGTCTAAAGAAGAGATTGAATAGCTTGTAAATTAAGAGCTTCACTGACCTATATGAAGAATTATTTTAGTCAAGGAAGGTTAAAAGGGAGGAGTCCTAAGCTTATATGAGGAAGAATGGGAAAGCCAATCAACAGTCAGGGATAGCCTTAATGGAAGTTGAGGTAAATATAGTGGAGAAGGATGGCAGAGCCAAGTCAATGCTTTGAGAAATAAGCAGTTCACTGAATTTCCTAAACGCTTACCTTAAGTCCTAGAAAAGCTAAAGGAACATGGTTTACTTCAAGCTCTTTAACCAAAGCCATTACCTGACCCACTACTAGCAAACTTTAACACTAAAGCCTTTTGCCACTTCCATCAAACCTATGGCCATGACATTGACCATTGCATCTATTTGAAGAATGAAATTTAAGACCTCATTGATAGAGGCAAAATACTTGAACCTGCCAAACCTAGCACCATACATAACACACTACCCAAATATAACAATTCACCAACCCAATCACATATATGATTGACTCTGGTTTGGGTGTGGCATTTGTGATGGCTTAATTTTGAGGCCTGTCAGACGAAGATGAGACTCCAAATCAAATAAATCCTAGGCTAAATATGATGCAGGCACGGCTATGCAATACATGGAAGGAGGTGATGGAACTCAATGCTTGAAGATTCTTTATGGACCAATTACAAGACAAAGAGCCAAAAAGATAAAGGAAGCCTTAGAAGCTTATGTTCAAATACTCATGAATACAAATATGGAGCTATATGGATGAAGTAGAGGCAAAGAGAGCCAACTATTTTGTTGGAAGCCATAGATGATGAAGGCTAGTTGTGATTACTTGCTATTTTAGCCCAACTATATATTTAATATTATTATTTTATTATTAGTTATTTATTATATTTATGTTATTTGGATGACATTTACTAATTGGGTATTATTGGTATGCCCATTAGTTGTGATTGGGCCTTGTTGATTTAAGCCCAAAGTTAGCTTAATATTAGGTTATTTTAGTTGGATTTGTAATACCCTTATACTATATATACGTATAATACATACGTAGCGTTTATGTAAAATATGCATATAAAGTATAAGAATGTCACAAATCCATTTAATAAAATTATTCTTATTCTCAATTTAAAATTTCAAACAATTAAAATGTATATTTTTTCTATGTAAATAAAATATTCATAATTAATTTTAGGTACCCAATATAAGTATTTTATATAGAAATCTTCAAAAAAAATTCTCCAGAGCTTTATTTGTAAGTTGGACATCCAAAAATCAACATTTACTCAACCTGCATAAAAACTTACTCCTAATAAAAACAAATCAACATTTTACCTCAACTTCTCAATTTCTCCACATATTCCTCAAAACATTTACGTTTGTACATATATATTTATAAAACATATATACAACCTATTATCAATAAAGTACTCCAAAAATTACTTATATTTTACAATACATCCAAAAACATAAAAATAATATACATAATTATATCGTGTTTTATAAAATAAAATTTATACATGACAACAGATGGCTCTGATACTGTGGCAACAAATTTCACTTCAAACACTATCGACCTCGAGCCTAGACCTAACCAGGTCTAGATGAACTCTTCGGATCTACTGGACAAACTCTGCCACCTACATAATGAATTACAATCATGCTAAGCTAAAAGCCTAGCGGTACATACATTGATAATAATAAAACTTTAATATAATGACAATGTATAATGATTTTGCATGTTATGTCATAATGTGGCATAAAATTTCGATTTTAAAACATAAACTTTCATCTTTTTATAATTCACATAAACTCATACATAAGCATGGGCCCAAGCAAACTAATCTATTATTCAAATCCCAAAGTTAATATTTTGGTCAATATTGACACCAAGTGTTTAGCCCCGAAGTCAAATCATAGTGATGCCCAGCATCTAACCCAAAGGCAAATCATATATAAGTGACACCTAGTATCTAGCCCCAAATGCAAATCATATATCGGTGAGGCCTAACATCAAGCCCTGAAGTCAAATAACGAGGACAACCTCATTGGCATGCCGCCAAACACAGAACTCTGAAAATTGATTAATATACTAAGCACACAAATAATATATATTTTTCATAATCAATGTTCTTATCACATTGCCTCTTTTGCTCATTTTTCTAATTACCTCTTTTTCCCATTTATCACATTGTCTCTTTTCCCATACTTTCCAATCACACTATACAATTATGGGTCACATTCATAAGTAACCCATTTTTACATATCATCCTCATGCTCACATTTCATTTGTCAATTTCTCATTAATTCATAACAATGCCAACTCACTTTATCACAAAGTATGTCAGTTAGCATTTTAATTATATTACCCAAACATTTTTGGATGATTTACACATAATGCACCTGAATCACATTTTACTCATTTTAGCCAATAACAATGGCTTTTCACAATGCATATAATGCATACTCATCACTTCACATGTCATATCACAATATGTATGAATGTTTAGATAGTCAAGTAGCTTAATGTATTTCTATCCAAAATGTGTTAAGTCAAATCAAATGTAAATACATTTAAATTATTAAGAATATGTATGTGCCTTAACTTAACAGTCAAATTCAAGCTAAAATATTACTTTAACTTCCACTTCCACAATGACCTTCAAAACTAAGGTTGGGCAACTTGATTCCACCAAATGCCTATTCAAAATGTGAGTAAAGAAAATTATTTAGGACTACATTTTGAGGTATTTTAAACATAAAACTTTAGTTAAGGCTCACTCCAATCGCTTTCAAAGAAATTTGACTTATCTTACTTTACCTTTAAAATTCCATTTTAATCCATTTTAATAGGTATTTTAAGTTTATTTTTATCATTAAAACCATATTAACACATATTTTAACCAATTAAATCCAATAAACACATATTCTTTAACAAAATCTTAAAATATGCCCTAAGTCTCTTTACTTCTAATTCTTCATGCCAACCATTATAACATGCTACATCAAATACCCAAACTTCACATAACCCTAAATCACCTTCTTCATTCAAATCTATATAATCTTAATCAAATCCATCATTTAAATATAGAATCCTTATTTAAGCACCAAAACAACATCTTTTATATCCATTCAAATAATTTAATCATGCTTATTCAAAAACTCAATCAACTAATATTCATTACTTTTAAAGAAACTTGAAAATTCAAGTAAGAAACTCACTTACTTGTTGAGGAATCACCAACTATATTATTAATTCTTAAAAATCCACTAAAAATTTTGTATCTTCCCTTGCATCCATGGAAAAAATTGGGTTTAGGCTGGGAGGAAGATAAAGAAATAGCTTTTTAATGTTTCCACCTTTCTTTAATTTTTCCTAACCATATAAATATATTATTATATTATAATAATTATTTATTTATTTTAAAATTTTAATTTCCATCATTCATTCAAAAATATTTTCAATTTCAATTATTTTATTAATTTTTAATTTTACAAGATATATTTACTAAATTGCCGCTCTTTTACTATTAAAAATTTTATCTTATTATCTCTTATGATTAAAGTTTATTTGTTTTGCATATTTCTTTATATTTCACATGTACATTTGTTAAATTCTCAGTTATAATCCTTCAATTTTTCATTTAAATTATTTATTTAATTCATAACATTTAATTCATTTTTTTTTATTGATGGATGTTATAATTCTCTCCCACTTAAATAATTTTGTCCCCAAAATTATTCAGTACTGTAATAAACTATCCAAATCAAAATATAATCTTAAAATCTCATGAATTTAATCATCTCATCAAATAATCACAATTGATTATCATATCATCACCCAAATTGTCATTAGATAAGATTAGTTCATCTTCTTAATATATATGCATCTTATATCTGTTACACTCAAGACATTTTATCACTTCATCATCTTAAAAATATACTCTCATAACCCTAAATTTAAAGGTTAATCACTTATATCTTAACACTGACTATCCAGTCATCACAATCATTTCCAGAATTATGTCCTTGTTTTTTTATACCTTGCTTATACTTACAAATAGATATTTGTAAAAGTACAAGTGATAACAATTCCCAATTTCCAATTAAAAAGTCTTAACACATTAATTTTACACATCCTCACTTTGATCTTACTCTTTATACAATTACCACATATTAATTCAATATCACCAGTATACACACAACAAAATCTTATTTCCTTATTAAAATTTATTCCCATAAGTTATTTATCAACCCAACATATATATACATTCCAATCATAATATAATTAACATCTTTCTGTTATAATCATTTGCAACTAATATATCATAACTCCTTTCATATCCATATACATATCAGAACATTATATCATATACATTATCACATATCTCTCATACTCTTAATACAACTATATATTTTGAATCTCACTAATTACTCATAAACTTACCATATTCCATATCAGTTGATCTAACTATCATAATATTAACATCACGGCCTTATTCTATTCTAGTCAACCTTTAGCCTGCTTAAATCCATCGTTCTGTTTCAATTCATGACCTAACTATATTAGGTAAAACTTATTTTCAAATCCTAGTTCTCTTTGGATCCATCATCACAAATAATATTCATTGCAACTTATTGGAGCTAAACCTTGGATAAAGTTAATATACATCTTTCAAAATTAAATTTTTTCTATTATCTCTATACAATTTCCATATAATTCTCATCATCATCTCCTACCTTATTCATTTCTCCGATTCTCATTCTATTTAAATGTCAGTTTCATCAACTTACTCAAATTATACCATTTCCAAAGACATTCAATATAACTCTTAATCACATTTCATAATTCCTCTCATTTATCATCTTCCCACATTTCATATAGTTACCATATTTACATAATCACTTTCCTTACTTATCATTTGCAGCTCATCATATTTTCACAATTCTCTTCTGTTTCCACACTGTCTATATTCATAAATAAATTTCTAACATAAGGTTATGAGTTCCAACTATACCAACCATAAATCTCGTTGTATCTCATTAAGTAAAACTATCAATCTCACCAAATATATTTCACAGTTGTGTCATCTCAAGCCCACAACTATGGATTATAAATAAACACTGCCTTCACTATAACTTTTTTTCAAATAGTTCTTATCTCGATGTTACGCCCATGTCAAAGTGGTCACACGGCCATGGCACCTCAAATCACACATTTACTCTCTAACCTTTTACTACACGAAGAGTTAATGCATATCAACTGTGTTTAAAAATAATTTACCCTTATTCACTTGTTCTTCATTAGCCTAAACACATGATCAAACAGCATTATCATCAATAACTCATATATATATATATACATATCCATTCACATACCAATTCTGTATAATTATTCAACAAAACTCCATTTCCAATCTTAGAATCCATTTACAAATATTATGAATTATACCTAATTTTATCCAACAAGTTATTTTTTGCCAATTTCTCCTACTTAAATCAAATAAGTAATGTTTAACTCTCTAACATTTAAAATAAATTCCAAGTTTAAACTTTTATAAACAAACCAACAAGCTTATATCAATATGCTTACATTAAGTTTCATTCAAAAACACTTATCTTTAATTAGATTATACACTAACCTTTTTATTAAACATTAATTATTCAATCATAATTTCTATTTACTTACTATAGTGTCTCTCTCTTCTTTGCAAACTAATGAACATACATACTTTATCAATACATATTAACAATCAATACCATATTTGACTCCACTATAATTAAACACTAATATTCACTTTTTGCATAATTAACTACCAAATTATTGTCACCATTCATCATCATTATCAACCATATAATCTTTTACTCTCATCCCTTACAAATACTCTTAATCATTTTTATAATGCCTTTCATAAAGATCATTAATAAAAATAAATTCTCTACTTATTTATATCTGATGTACATTTTAACTCATAATTCTAACCACAAACTCAGCTATTAAATATAACAATACATCCATACATTTTAGATCATTTCTATCATTAACTTTCAAATTCTTTAATTCCAATTATATATATATTACCTATAAATGTCAAAATTTCTTTATGTAAATCACACTTTGAAACTCCTTCGATGAATTGATCTCATTGCTATCTTTGATAATCATCTAATATCAATTACAATTACTCCCACAATCTACTCCTTATGTTTTAATTTATTCTATGCACTTAAATCAATTAGATCATGTCTTGATTAGTCAATCAACTACCATTCATGAAATAAATTAAAAAGTCATTTATTATACAATCATCTTATATCCATTATTAAATCTCTACATCCACCTTAAATACTCCAAAAACATGTTTATTACCCTTTCTCATAATATTCATTTTCACATAGAACATCAATGAACACATCTCAATCATGCAATCGATTATGGATTGTATACATAACCTCAACTCGCTTTAACTTAGTAATCCGTTTATATGGATTTATATTTTAATTGCTCAATATAAGGAACAAAATTTAAATTTTTACTTAGTCATACCGAATCTTGACTTAATCAATGTTATGGATCATATTAATAAATCCCTAGGATACTTCCATAATAAACAATTTGTTGTCATGTACCATTTCTCTTTTTAATTATAATTATGAAGTCCTTGTTCTAAATTATTAAAAACTCCATAATCCTTATTTATACCTCTACCCATCCATATATAAATTTTCATAATTTTCTTCATTCATTTGTCACATGAAATTAATTTACTACTCACTTACACAAATCTACATGACTTTCTCACTTTCATGTAAATGTCATTTTCAATTTTACATTCCTCATCAATTCTTTATAAAAGAATATGAACTTTTAAGCATGTGTACTTCACACATATATGAACTTATATTTAAAATTTTAGAAATTTCCAATTTGATTTACTATATTTAAAATTTAAGTCTTTCGAAACCATAGAATCTGTCTCTTTACTAATTCCTCTGGCGGCACCTGGTTATCCATTTGTTTAAGGTATCAAACCTTAATAAACATTCATGAAATTTTAACCATATGTTCTAGGAATACATATGATATTGTGTGTAAATTTTAAGATTTTTTTTTCCGGGTTGGTTTGCCATAGTTTTTAAATATGTTTCTCAGTTTATAAAGATTCTAAGTTGCTGAAACTACCCCAACAATTTATATTCTCCCATTTTTCTTAATTAGTGGTCTATATTTTAAATTTTTGAAATTTTATACATTAGCTTCCAACATATAAAAAAAATCCCATTAAATTTTCAAGCTCATCCAACATTCCTAGATTTGTCCAAAAATTCAAACAATATAACTTTGTAGCACACATACATAATTTTCTATAACTATCATAATCATCTCTCAATTTTTTTTAAGTGAAATCTTTAAAGGTCCTTAATTTAAAATCTCTAAAATGATGCTTCCACTGTGCTATTTTGATCTATGTATCCAAGATGCTACCTCAAATTATATCCGTTACATTTAATGAACTTTGCCACATTAGGGATCAGATAAAATGCCAATGCATGTATCATAATTTAAAATCATATTTAAAATCTCTATTTTCTCTCTCAACAAACCCACCTAGGTCAAGAATATCAAACCTAGGCTCTGATATCAAAATAAATGTAACACCTTTATACCTTATATAAGTACAATATATACATCCTGTACAGTAAAATATGCATATAAATTATAAGAATGTCACAAATCGGTTTAATAAAAATTTTCTTATTCTCAATTTAAAATTTCAAACAATTAAATTGTATATATTTTTTATATGTAAATAAAATATTCATAATTAATTTTAGGCAACAAAAATAAGTATTTTATATAGAAATATCTAAAAATTTTTTATCACAGTTTTATCTATAAGTTGGACATTCTAAAAATCAACATTTACTCAACCTGCATAAAAACACACTCCCAATAAAAATAAATCAACATTTCACCTTAACTTCTCAAATACTCCACATTTTCCTCAAAACATTTAAATATGCACATATATATTTATAAAACATATATACAATCCATTATCATAAAAGTAGTCAAAAAATTCTTTATATTTTACAATACTCCAAAAAATATAAACATAATATAATTAATTATATCGTGTTTTGTAAAATAGAATGTATGCATGACAGTAGCTGGCTTTGATCCTGTGGCAGCAAAATTTAGTTCAAACACTATCGACCTCGAGTCTAGACCTAACCAGGTCTATATGAACTCTCTGAATCTACCGGATCAACTCTGCCACCTGCACGATAAATTATAATGGCGCTAAGCTATAAGTCTAGCAACACTTACTTTGATAATAATAAAGCTTTAATACAATGACATTGCATACTACTTTTGCATGTTATCTCACAATGTGGCATAAAATTTCACTTTTGAAACAAAATCTTTCATCTTTTTTTTTTTGTAATTCACATAAACACATACACAAGCATGAGCCCAAACAAACTAATATATAATTCAAATCATAGAGTTACTATTTTAGTCCTTATTGACAACCAATATCTAGCCACGAAGGCAAATCATAGTGATGCCTAACCTTTAGCCCGAAGGCAAATAATATGTAAGTGATGTCTAGCATCTAGCCCCGAAGATAAATCATATATTGATGATGCCTAACGTCTAGCTCTGGAGGCAAATAATGAGGATAACCTCATTGGCATGCCGCCAAACACATAAATCTGGAAATTGAATAACATACTAGGTACACAAATAATACATATTTTTCATAATCAAGTTCTTATCACATTGCCTCTTTTACTCATTTTTCTTATTACCTCTTTTTCCCATTTATCACATTACAATTATGGATCACATTCATAAATAACCCATTTTCACATATCATCCTCGTGCTCACATTTCATTTGTCAATTTCTCATTAATTCATAACAATGCCAAATCACTTTATCATAATGCTTGTCAGTTAGCATTTCAATTATATTACCCAAGCATTTTTAGGTGATTTACACATAATGCACCTAAATCACATATTACTCATTTTAGCCAATAACAATGGCTTTTCACAATGCATATAATGCATACTCATCACTTCACATGTCATATCACAATAAATATGAATGTTCAGATAGTCAAGTAGCTTAACACATTTTCTATCCAAAATGTGTTAAGTCAAATCAAATGAAAATACATTCAAATTATTAAGAATATGTAAGTGCCTTAACTTAACAGTCAAATTCAAGATAAAGTATTACTTTAACTTCCACTTACTAAGGTTAGGCAACTTGCTTCCACCAAATTCCTATTCAAAATGTGAGTAAATACAATTATTTAGGACTACATTTTGAGGTATTTTAAACATAAAACTTTAGTTAAGCCTCAATCCAATCGCTTTCAAAAGAATTTGACTTATCTTACTTTAACTTTAGAATTCCATTTTAATAGGCATTTTAAGTTTATTTTTATCATTAAAACAATATTAACACATGTTTTAACCAATTAAATCCAATAAATACATATTCTTTAACAAAACCCTAAAATATGCCTTAAGCCTCTTTATTTCTAATTTTTCATTCCAACCATTATAACATGCTACATCAAATACCCAAACTTCACATAACCATAAATCACCTTCTTTAGACTCTTAATTTTTGACCCAATTAGATCTGGCCCTAGTTAAAATGGAATTAGATCAAGTCCTAAGGTTTAAATTCGTTTGGAACAATTTTAAAAGCCTAAAATTGTCCTACCATATTAAAATCCCAAGATAAGTAGGCCTAGGCCCAAATTTTGTCGAATTGGCATGCCCAATTTGCCACAGGGACTTGCATGTGTTTAATTGGCATGCCTAATTCACCACAGGCTTTAGCCTGGGCCAATTTGGCCATGCCAATTTTCCACAGGCCCTGCGTGTGGGGAATTGGCATGGCCAGTTTGCCACATGCTTTGGTCTTGCATGAATTAGCATGACCAATTCTCCATAGGCCCCTGCTCTTGGGATTAATTTAGAATTGCATACAGATTCAATTTGTGTCCACTTCAAATTCTAATTCTAATGGGATTAACCTTGGGAGTTTTTTAAATTCAAGGTGAAGTAAGTCTCGGATATAAAATTGAACCTAATATGTTCTCTTATAAATACAGGATAAAAGAACATTGAGAGGCAGCAATAATAATAAAAAAAAGAGCAACGAGAAAGCGATTAAGCAAGCATAAATAATCAAAGAGTAAGCATTAACCCCTACCAATTGAGTGAGCAGAGACATAGAACTTCAAATCATCAAACCAAGTAGGCAGTGAACGTCTGTGTTCATTCTGTCCAACTAAGTTTTAACAGTTGGTGCAAATATAAGGATTGGATCAGTATAAAAATATCGGTGGAACTAACAATGGAGGTTTGCAATCTCTTATTTAGTTTTACAATAATTCATCCGTTGTTGGTTCATGGTTTTATTTCATTCTTGTACTTCTATAGGATATCCAATAAATTATTTAAGAAATCCAAGCCCATAAAACCTTATTTGATTGTCTAGTAAATTGTTTTATCTATGGTAGTGTACTTAACCTATTTTTTAAAATAATAGTAACCCTGATTCTATAACACAGTAGCAATAGCCATCAATTTTATGTAGTAATTTATGTAGTATTAATTTGAATTACATATATCCAGTGATCTAAAATTTATAATTATAGTCATAGTAGTTTGGTTTTCTTAAAATAAAAACTGTATCCTTGTTTAATAATCAAAACTCTAGTTTTGTTTCTTTAAAACCCTAAAGCCAATTTTTAAATTCTAAAACCATAAACCCTAGACTTTCTTTCCTAAAACACTAAACCCAAGTCTAGATAGAAACCCTAATTCCCTAACAAACTATATCATGTAAATCATCTACCTTTCAGGGGCGTTGCCCCCTTAACCCCCGCCCACTTACCTACTAGCAGGATCGCCGTATGCGATCCCATGTCAATGGGGTCAATATTTATTTGTGTATTATAATTCTTTGTGATTTACTTTAATTCCTTTTTGAAATGGGGAAGCCCCATTTTGATATGGGGAAGCCTAGTATCAAAATGGGTCTCTCCCAATCCGATATGGGGCAATTTTTTCAATTCCATGTTGAATCTGAATACCTATTTCGATATGGGCTTAGTTTTTGTCGAAATAAAGTCATTTTAATTCGAGATAGACTCGGTCTATATCAGTGAGCGGGGATTTTTTCCCTCACTCCCAGTGGAATGGTTCTTGCATCTTCGGCACTGTTAGGGTTAGGGCCTTAGAGAACACAGGCTTAACCCGGAGAAAATGGAGTCGCCACTCGGATGGGCCAAGGAAATGAAAGGGGTGGAAGACTCGATTCCTAAGGAATTTCCATCCCCCTAATGGATTTGGAAAGTTGGGTAAGTGTGGAAAAGGTGAGAAATGGCCCAGCACAACCCCACAATGCCCGGTTCATTGGAACTGGCCTCCTTTTCAGGTCTTAATATTATGAAATTCTTAAATATAATGATATTATCCATACTACATGTAATAATTAAAATAAAACATCATTATATTAAAATCAAAGCAATGTTCAAACAAAATAAATAAATAAGCACCCATCCGAGGATGGAAACGTGTCCTTACATCATCCAATATCTAAAACTAAATAAGACACCCGCCAAAAAAAGTGGAAACGTGTCCTTTACATTAATCCCAAAATATATAAAAAAAATTAAATTACATGAAAATTAATTAATGAGGTACCCAATTATGAAAACATACCTCTTACAATTTTAATAAACAAATAATAATTGAAAAAATATTCATCCATGATAAATTAAATAAATCAAACATTGAAATTAAATAAATAAATCATTGAAACATATAATAAACTCCACAATTAAATCTAAAACTTTAAATAAAGCAATAAATATATAAATTTAGAGTTTTACATCTCTAATTAGGGTTTTAGAAATTTAATTACTCAATTAAGGTTTAAGTAAATAAGATATTTTAAAGGAACAAGCTACTGTGATGATTTGAAAAATAGAATTAATTAAGATTTATGGTTTGAATAAATTAGGGTTTAGGTTTATATTTTGAATAATCATACTATTTGCTTTAATTAAAACCTTATTTAATGTTCAAAATAATTTATGCTACTGCAGGTTATTAAAATCTGATTTCAATCTAAATTAAAGGAAAAATTTTAATAACCTGAGCAGTATGATGATGGTTTAAAAGATAAAGATAATCAATGATTTAATAAAAACAACTTTGGAATAATCTTACCTACATTTGAAGGCTCCACCAAAATTGTCGGATGAATTTTTGGATGAGCTAATGCCAAGACAGAAGACCTAGCTTGCTGCCTTGATTATGGGTTGTCCTTTGGGTCTGTTGCTTTTTTCAATTTCCAAAAGAAAGTCTCTGTCGTTCTCCAAGTTCTAAGTCTTAGAAAAATTCCAAAGCCTATGAATAATTTTCCCAATAGTCCGAATAATTGCTCATTAATGATTAGGGTTTCGTAAAACTATTATCCTCTCTTTCCTTACTGCCAAATTGTTAATCCAAGTTGCTCTCCCTTATTAAGATATTGCTCTCTCTCTTTTCCTGCCAATCATTTAATCCCAGTTCCTCCCCCATTTTTTGTTTTTAATTATGTAATTATAGGAAACCTTACCTTAACCATAAACCTAATCCAACTCTCATAAGTTAATTAGAAAGTCTAATGACCTATACAATTGTGTTTAGGACTCATATTATTGGCCAAAATCAACATGGAGTGCACCTCATATCGATTTTGTCAACCAAATTGATATGAAATTGCCTCGTGTCAATTTGGGCTAGCCAAATCGATATGGGGCCCTCCCAAATAGATATGGGTAGTACCCATATCGATTTGGGAGACCCAACTTGACCAAAACCATTAATTTTGACTCAAACTGGTCCAAAATAATTAAATTTTCAGCCAATATTTTTGCATTTTTGATAAAACCTCCAATTTAATTCTAAAATTAGGTTTAAGAAATCTAAATTCATAATGGACCAACATAAACCTTTTAAATTTAAATCGGTCCAAATTTAAGGGTCAATAGTTTGCCCTCTGCTTTAATAATTTGAAACTTGTTTGAAGCGAGTGAAAAGCAATATGACTTTGAGTAGATTTTGGATGAGGAAGGGTTCTCGATTCGAGGTTGGAGTTGGTTTAGGTTTGAACCTCAAAAAAGATTTGGCTACTTGGACCCAGGACAGGGTACTTGGACCTGAGACTGATTTTGATTTAGGTACTTGGAGAAGAGACTGAATTGAGTTTGGGTACTTGGGCCTGAGATTAGATACTTGGACTGAAGATTGGGTACTTAGACCCGAGATTGGGTACTTGCACCCGCAACTGAATTGAGTTTGGGTACTTGGACCCGAGATTGGGTACTTGGACTAGAGATTGAGTACTTGGACCCGAGACTGAATTGGGTTTGGGTACATGGACCCAAGATTGGGTACTTAGACCTGTGACTGAATTGGGTACTTGGACCTGAGACTGGGTACTTAGATCCAAGACTAAATTGGATTTAGGTACTTGGACCCGAGATTGGATACTGTAGACCTTAAATTTTAACCCAGTCCGGTCCAATATGTTTTAGTTAGTCCAAAATAATTTTTATGGTATCTTGATTAATTTTAATATTTATTTTAGTAAAAAATTTGAAAAAAAATCGACGACGAAAAAATCATCGCCGAAAGTCAGTGCGGACCCATGGGCATTTCGCCCCGAAGGAGTTTCCTACGGCCGAAATGGCTCGCAGGCCTGTTTCGCCCGCAGCTGCGGCAGCCTTTTTGCCAGAGCAATTTTTCCTGCGGCAATTTTTTTTGCCAGCGCAATTTTTCCGCAGTAGTTTTTTTTCGCCAGCAAAATTTTTCGACGCAAATTTTTCAAAACCTAATGCAATTAGGTTTCGGTTTTCTTTTCTTAATAAATAATGTATGTCGTGAGCAACTAGGAAAAATCATAAAAATTCTATAAATAAGGAGGCAGAGAGAGGGAAAAATTAATCAGAAATTGGGACGAAAATTGGGAAAGTGGAAACCGAATCTGTGAAGGAAAACTTTAATCAAATCTGACTTTTTGAGAGACGAAGAAGAAAAGCATTAACAAATCATCAAAGGCAGCAACTGCCTTTGTTTTTGTTCATCCAAGAAAAATGATTTTTGGAGGAACCATCAAAAAGAGGTATGTATTAAATTCTTTTTGTTATATTTTTCACAGTAGCTTAGATTATGAAATTGTGGCTTTCAAAATCAAAAATCCCAGAATCTTAATTCCCTTTTTTCTAAAATTAAAAACACTAATTCATTGTTTTATTTTCCCAAAAAGACTTAAAATTGTTATTTTTACTTCTTCAAAATCTTAAAAACCTAATTGAACATGTTTTTCAACAAAACCAAAATTTGATTCTATTTCTTACAACAAACCCTAAAAACACTTTTTCCATTTATATAAACCTTAAATTATTTGTTTACTTTCATAAAATTATCAATTGCCTTTTCCAAATTCTAAAAAAAAACTAAGCATCCACCGAAACCCTAATTCTAAAACACTAAATCCAAATGCAACTTCCAAACCTAAAATAGTAAACCCTAACCCCTTTAAAACCTTAAACCCTAATTTTTTCCAATCCCTAATCCTTTAAAACTTTAAAAACCATAAAAACACAAATATTTTAATTTCACACAGTAAACTTGAAACCATAAATCAAAAGTATTTTAAAGTGTTCAAACCCTAGTTTCATGATTTTACATAACAAACCCTAGTTTGGTTTATCAAAGAATCTTACCAAACTTTTAAAACATAAAAATCTTAATCTATTTCAATTCTCTTAAAGTCACAGTAACCTAATTCCATAAATTTCAAAACCGTAAACACATGAAATAAAGAACCCAAAATGGAAACAGTAGCTATAATTTAGATTTTTATTTGCTTTTTTCAATTTTATATTTGATTATGCTTTGATTTATTTTATATGCTTTAATTTATTTAAGTTCAATGCTTAGTTTATTTAATTTATCATGGATGGATGTTTACTTTCTATTGAAATTTAATATTTTGATGAATGATTTATTTATGATGAATGATTATTTACTTTTATCAATTTATTTAGATTTCCAAATGTTGTAAGAGGTATGTTTCCACTTGGTGGGTACCTCATTAGTTAAATATCATGTAATTTAAATTGCTTTTCTATTTTAGAACCAATGTAAAGGACATGTTTCTACCTTTTGGCAGATGTCCTATTTAGACATGGGATGTAAAGACATGTTTCCATCCTTGGATGGGTGCTGTAGACCCTTAATTTTTGACCCAATCCGGTCCAATATGTTTTATTTAGTCTAAAATGATTTTTGTTGTCTAATTGGTCCAAAATAATTTTTATTAAATAATTTTAGCTTTAATATCTAATTTTTATTAATAAAAAATAGAAATAAACAAATAAAAGTCAAAAATAAAAATAAAAATAAAAAATCAGAGTAGAAAAATCGGCAACGAAAAAATCATCGCGCGGGCCCGTGGGCATTTCGCCAGTGGGAAATTCCTGCGGGCGGTCCTGCTCCGCACATGCTGCAGCAGATTTTTTTGCCAGCGCAGTTTTTCCGCAACAGTTTTTTTCGACAGCGCAAATTTTCCGACGCAAATTTTTCGAAACCTAATCCAATTAGGTTTTGGTTTTTTTTTATTAATATTACCTACCTTAACTAATTAGGAATAAACAACCTCAAACCACTATAAATAAGGACCAAAGACAATTAAAAAAGGGAGGCAAAAATCCAAGAGTAGTTTGGAAAATTTGAAACCAAATCAAGGAAGGAAAAGAAGAAATTCAATTCAACTCTTTTCTAGAACAGTAGCAGCAAGATTTAGAGGATTCAAAGGCAAAAAAGGCTTGTCTTTGAAGCTAGTTCATCCAAGAAGAATTGTTTTCGGAGAAATCATCAAATTCTTTAATTATTTTTTTACACATTAGCAAATTTATGAAATCAAAATTAAAAACCTTTGAACTTTAATTTAGTTTTTCTAAAGCAAAAAAAAAACCTTATTTTGTTGGTTTATCTTCCAAAAGGCTTAAAATTGTTAGTTTTTCTTCTTAAAAACCTTAAAACTCTAATTTAACATATTCTTCAACAAAACCAAAATCAAATTCTATTTCTTTCAAAACTTTAAACTTAGTACTTTTTCCTTCAAAAAGACTTCTAAAACATCTTTTCTACTTATAAAAACTTTAATTTATTTGTTTAAATTCATAAAAATTCATGAAATTATCAAATTGATTTCCAAATTCTTAAAAATTATTCACCACCCGTGATCCTACTTCCAAAATATCAAATCCAAATTCAACTTCCAAAATTCAAAATAATGAACACTAACCCTTTTAAAACCTTAAACCCTAATTTTTATTAACCCTAATCCTTTTAAAACATTAAAAAACATAAAAACATAAAAACCTAAATTTTACACAGTAGCTTAGGAACCCAATAACCAAAAATCACAAATTAAAGTATTTTAAAGTGTTTAAAACCCTAGTTTCATGATATCATCATTCAAACCTTAATTTTGTTAATTAAAGAGTCTTACCAACCCTTTAAAATATAAAACCCTAATTTATTTTAATTCCATAAAAAGTCACAGTAGCCATAATTGGACTTTTATTTGCTTTATTCAATTCCATACTTGATTATGCTTTGATTTCTTTCTCATGTTTTAATTTATTTAATTTCAATACTTGATTTATTTAATTTATCATGGATGGATGTTTATTTTATATTGTGATTAATAGCTTTGATGAATGATTTGTTTATGATGAATGATTATTTACTTTTATCAATTAATTTAGATTTCCAAAAGTTGTAAGAGGTATGCTTCCACTTGGTGGGTACCTCATTAGTTAAACATCATATAATTTAATTTGCTTTTCTATTTTAGAACCTATGTAAAGGGCATGTTTCTACCTTTTGGTGGGTGTCCTATTTAGGCATGTGATGCAAGGACATGTTTCCATCCTTGGATGGGTGTCCATTTATTTGTTTTGTTTGGATATTGCTTTGATTTTAATATAATGATGCTTTCTTTTATTTATTGTGTGTAATATGGATAATGTTATTATATTTAAGAATTTTATAATATTAAGACTTGTAAAGGAGGCCGGTTCCAATGAACCGGGCGTTGTGGGGGTGCTGGGCCATTTCTCACCTTCCCCACACATACCCAACTTTCTGAACCCATTAGGGGGTTGGGGATTCCTTAAGAATCGAGTCATCCACCCCTTTCTTTTTCCCGGGCCGTCCGGGTGGTGACTCCATTTTCTCCGGACTTAGGTCCGTGTTCCAAGAACCATTCCACCGGGAGTGGAGATGAAAATCCCCGCTCACAGTGGCAACTCCACTGGGGATAAGAGAAGTTGATTCCGTTGGTCTTTATATTATTCTATTCTTTCTTATAATGATATTATCCATTGCATCATCTTAGATTGCATCGTGTGCGTGAGTTAGGACGCCCTTGTTACCCATGTTATGTTATGTAAGGGATACCATACTTTCACTCAAGGTATGGAGATCGAGCATGGCATAACCACTCCTCGTACCATTGGGTATATACTTGCTATGGGAACCTAAGCCTTTTAACCCAAAGACTAAAGCTCACGTAATTGGCCTAGTTACTTTCCTTAGGTTTTACCCCAAATGCATGTTGTTTGACTATGGTTAGTTTATCTTAGTCTAAATCATGGCTTATTTGGTTTGTTCTTTTTTCTAATATGACCTAAGTATATTGTAAGCTCAAAATAAATTTTTCTTTAAAATCCAAAAGACCAAAGGTATTTTCAAAATTTTTCAAGATGGTCTTTGGACATAAGATTTTTTCTAAAAACAAGTTAAAAATTTTTTTGGCCCATGGCCCAAATACTAAGCCCAAAATCCATTTTTCTAAAATCTTTTTCAATGGGTTTAGAAACATAACTATTTTCACCCAACCATTTCTTACAAAGAGCTTGCAAAAATATTTAGGTCAATTATGTATGAACCTCGGTCTCCACCCGAAAAGGATTCGCATGAACGTTCACGTGTTGTCGGGAGTCGCCACTCAGTTTATTTTGTTCAAAGGAAAAAACTAAGAAAACCCTTATTTGACTCCAATTAATGCATCCAATGTAAAGGTTTCTAATCTACGAACCCAAGGAGGATTCGGGGACTATGTCATGTATTTGATTAATTTGCCAAATAAGGATTGAATGTAAAAAAGAAAACAGAAAGGAAGAAGAACAGATTATTAGTAAATTGTGGACTTGCTATTTGGGGTGAATCCCAAATATGCCTACATACTCTCGCTTTTATGAGAGATCAAAGCCCATGTAGTTCGAAAAAGCCTATTTAAAGGCGATAAAGATTATGCTTCATGCATGTGTGTGTGTATGCTCCGTGCATTGTCGGGCTTTTTGCCAAAATTGTGAGATTTTGAGCACTTAGTGCTGATTTTGCTGAAATTTAGGTACTTGAAACCAAAAGAATGCAATTTAGGCTCCGTGCCAAAAGGTTGATTTTAATTGTGATGGGCTTCATGCCAAAAGAGATTAGGTCTTTGACCAACAAAATTGATTGATTCATGGCTTAATGCCGAAATGTTAATTGATTTGTTAATTAGGCGTAAGACCTAAAAAGATTAGGTCTTTGACCAAGAAGAATTTAAGAAGAAGATGGAATGCTTATGACATGCTTAAATTAACAAAAGATGAATTAGGACATTACCTTGCTTAGAGTTTTCCCACTTCGAAGTTCCAGATCTTGATTTCTTAGAATATGATCCTTTGCTTCCTGTAACACCAGGTCCCGGGATGCTCAAAAGCCAACCCCCCTACATACTCTGAGAATCGAAAGCTTTTTATAGGCAAAAATTCGGACTGAACGGCGGTCGGACCACCGTGGTCAGCGGTCGGACCACTGTGTCCGCCGAAAAACTGAGAAAAAAATCAACGCCGGCGGACGGACCGCCGAGGTTGGCGGTCGGACCGCCACGGTCGGCGGTCGGACCGCTGAGCTTGGCAGTTCAACCCTCAAAAAATCTCCTGATTTTCGTTCAAACTAATTTTCTGGGAGCTGCAGACCTCCAAAAAATATTCCGGGACCATATCCGTGATCCTCGCGTCGTCCCAGACATTTCAATTACCGTATCGATATATTTCCGGTGAACTTTACCGCGGACCTTCGGTCCGGCTCGGTTGTCTACAGTCTGAGAAAATTGGCTTCCCGAGCCTCAAAATTTGAGTGTTCACAATTGCCCCCCACTGGAGTCCATAAAAATGATTTATGGGGCCCAGTGGCCTTCTGAAGAGCGAATTTTAAGCGAGGGGTAAAAGATCCGCCTTTTGGCATTTTCTGGATTGCTTGCAACACCTCATGATTTTTCTCTGCACTTTTGTTAAGCATAAACAGTATATATGTATGCATGATGTCCTCTTTTATTTTCATAAAGGTATTCATTTGCTTCTTTATAACCATTGCATGCACAACTAGACCAAGAGTCTTCAAAAGGTGGAAAGGATCAATATGGGTAGATATGGGTTGTTTTCTGTCACCACTATTAGGGGGATATTGATGGACTGGGATTTTTATTTATTTCTAGTAAAGAACTTAGAAATAAATTCTAGGAATCTTTCCTTTATATGTACTTGAACTAGCTCTAGTAATGAACCAGAAGTAATACTAGGCTTCACTAAGCACTGCTATCAGTAATTATTTCTAGTAAAGAACTTAGAAATAATCCTCTAGGAAGTCACACTCCACTGGGGAAGGAACTTGAATTTTTCTGAAGTTGCCCCCAAATTATTTCCGGAGTTAGTCGAGATGTTCTTCAAACTACGGTTAGGAATCATCAAATGATCAGGCCTTTTGCTGAGCCTTCCCTTGTCCAGCCTACTCCAGAGTATAGAACTTGGTTTATAGCCGAAATTTGGCCAATTGAAAAGCCAAGGAGGCATGCATTGTTGCAGGAGCTGGAGAGTGAGGATGTGGTTCCTCTTAATGAGGGGAAGATAGATGCTGCAGAGAGTTTCGGAGCCAGGGAAGCTCCCGAAGACTCTGCCCCACGTAGGAGGCGTAGGATTTAGACCCTAGGGTTGACTCTATTGTCTACTCTCTCTCTCTCTCTCTCTCTCTCTCTCTTTTTTGAATTGTTTTTGCCTTTTTGGTTCATTTGACATTTTTGGACTTATGGCTTGACTCTTTTGATTGGTTTGATATTTCATGGAATGAATGACTCTTTTAGGAATGAATGGCTCTTTTTGGAATGAATGACCCTTCTTGGGATGAATGACTCTTTTTGTTTGCTTTCCAAGCATTATCTACTTTATTTACTTGCTCTAATTTTTGCCTAAGCCATCCTTTCGGATTTTCAACTTAGCGAGCTCTTACCCATTCTTGCCTAAGCCGCCCTTTGCGGGTTTTCGACTTAGCAGGCCCCACTATTGCCTAAGCCGCCCTTTGTGGGTTTTCGACTTAGCGGGATTTTTCTTTCTTTTCTTTCTCTTTTTTTTATGTTGGCAAAAGAAAAATGAACCAATGATTTTTATTAAAATTTAGACCGTGCTCAAAGAGAGCTGCCTACATATCTCGAATTAGTTTGCGAGAATCAGGTCTAATGTAGTTCATTACAATGCATGATTATACATAATATTTCTTTATTTGATCCAAATTGCATGGGTTTGTGAACTCCAGACCATCCAAATCAGACAAGATGACGGCTCCACAGGAAAGTATTTTCTTCAAAATGTAGGGTCCCGCCCAAAGAGGATGAAACTTCCCACGAGGATCTGTAACAGGTGTTCTGATCTCTTTCAGAACCAAACAACCTTCTTCCAACTTTCGATCTTTGACCTTTTTGTTGAAATGTCTGGCCATTCGCCTCTGATACCCTTGAATCCGATGTAGAGCTTGAAGTCTTTTTTCATCCAAACCCAACAACTGATGATGATAATTGCTGATCCATTCAGCTTCATTCATCTGACTTTCTTGAATTATCCTCGCCGATTGAACTTCCAGTTCAATGGAGAGTACTGCTTCCATTCCGTACACCAGGGAATACGGGGTTGCCCCAGTAGGAGTTCTAATTGATGTTCTATATCCCCACAAAGCCAGCGGTAACTTCTCATGCCAACGCCTATGTTCCTTGATCATTTTTTGTATGATCACCTTTATAGACTTGTTCGCTGCTTCTACCGCTCCATTTGTTTGAGGTCTATAAGGAGAGGACTTATGGTGCTGGACATTCTTATCCTTCAAGAGCTTAGCAAATTCTGCTTGGAAATGAGTTCCATTATCAGTGATAATCTCAAATGGCGTTCCGTACCGACAAAGGATGTTGGTTCGGACAAACTGTGCTGCCTTTTTGGCGTCTAATTCTGCATAAGAAGCTGCTTCAACCCACTTTGTGAAGTAATCCACTGCTACCAAGATAAACTGATGTCCATTTGAGGCTTTTGGATGTATTTTTCCAATTATATCTATTCCCCAAGTAGCGAAGGGCCATGGAGAAGTGATCGGATTCAGGGCAACGGGAGGTTGCTTCTGCATCTTAGCAAATATCTGACACTGATGGCATTCTTGCACAAATGTCACGCAGTCTGCATTCATGGTGGACCAATAATATCCTAGATTGGCTATTTTTCGAGCCAATGCGATCCCATACATGTGTGGTCCTGATTCGCCACCATGTATCATTTCCATTATCTGCTTAGCCTCTGCTTCATTCACACACCTTAGGTGCATTCCATTCCAACTCCTCTTGTAGAGGATATCTCCATTAATAATGTAACATGTGGCTAGCTGCCTTATTGCTCTCTGATCAACCCTTGATGATCCCTCTGGATAACTTCCATCCTTGAGATAACTCTTGATATCCCAGAACCATGGTTTGCCATCGGCCAAATGCATTACGTGGGCAGGTTGCTTCTGAAGTTGAACTTTCAATGGACGAACGACTTTCCCCTCCTTGATATTGATCATGGAAGCTAAAGTAGCCAAGGCATCAGCAAACTGATTCTTTGCTCTTGGGAGATATTCGAAGGATAGATCATCGAATTGTTGTGCCAAATGATCAAGGCGTTGTAGGTAAGGAACCAAACGCTCTTCTCTTATCTTCCATTTTCTTAAAGCTTGTGATACTATTAAAATAGAATCACCGTAGACCTTTAGGTTCTTAATCCCTAATTCCAAGGTGGTCTCAAGCCCATTGATGCAAGCTTCATATTCTGCTTCATTGTTTGTGCAACTAAATTCAAGTTTAACTGCAAAGGGAATGTATTCTCCACAAGGAGTTTTGAACACAATCCCAATTCCATTTCCATGATAATTGGATGCCCCATCAAAATACATCTCCCAAACACTGCTTTCCACATTCAAGAGGTCTTCATCAGGGAAACCCATTTCTCGCATCTCGTCTTTTACGGGTAATTCTGCTAATTGGTCAGCTATTGCGCCACCTTTCACAGCTTTCCTCTGAATGAATTTTAAGTCAAAGGCTGCCAATGTTGACACCCACTTAGCCATTTTGCTGTCCAAAATAGGCCTCTCCATAAGGAATTTCAAGGGACTTTGTTCTGCGATGACATAAGTAGTGTAAGAAGACAAGTAGTGTTGTAACTTCGTACAAGTCCAATACAAAGCTAAACACAACTTCTCAATCTTGTTGTACTTTAACTCATAGTCCAACATCCTTTTGCTGAGGTAGTAAATTGCATTTTCCACCTTCGTACTTTCGGCTTCTTGGGCTAGCATTGCACCCATGGCTTCATCTGTTACAGACAAATACAAGAGCAGAGGTTTTCCCATTCTGGGAGGTTGTAGAATTGGCGGACTTAACAAGTATTCTTTGATCTTGTCGAAGGCCATTTGGCAGTCTTCATTCCATTCTTGTGAAGCACCTTTCCTTAGTAGCTTAAAGATTGGACCACAAGTCTCTGCCAATTGCGATATGAATCGACTGATATACTGTAATCTACCTAGCAGGCCTCGAATCTCTTTTTCTGTTCTTGGCGGAGGCATTTTCAGAATAGCCTTTGACTTTACTGGATCAACTTCTATTCCTCTCTTGCTGACCAAATACCCCAAAAATAAGCCTAATGTTGCTCCAAATAGGCACTTTGCAGGATTAAGCTTCAAATTGTACTTGCGAAGTCTAAGGAAGAACTTCTCAAGTGCTTCAACGTGTTCTTCTGGAGACTTTGACTTAACAATCATATCATCAACATACACTTCTACTTCTTTGTGAATCATGTCATGAAAGACTGTTGTCGCCATCCTTTGGTAGGTAGCCCCTGCATTTATCAACCCAAAAGGCATAACCCTGTAGCAGAAAGTGCCCCATTCTGTAATGAAAGCTGTCTTCTCTTTGTCTGGTGGGTACACTAGGATATGATTGTACCCAACCGCGAGGTCAGTCATGGAAACCATCATATGCCCAGCCATCCTGTCTATCAGCAAATCGATGTGTGGTAGTGGAAAATCATCCTTGGGACAGGCCTTATTCAAATCTCTATAGTCAACACACATCCTGACCTTTCCGTCTTTCTTTGGAACTGGCACGATGTTTGCTAACCAGGAAGGATAGGCAATTGGTTCTATGAACTTATTGTCCAGTTGCTTGGCAACCTCCTCTTTAATTTTCAAAGACCATTCTGGCTTCATTCTTCTCAATTTCTGCTTAACCGGCTTCGCATCTGGGTATAGTGGAATCTTATGAACTGCTATGGCTGGGTCTATTCCCGTGACATCACTTGCCTTCCACATGAAGCAGTCGACATATCTTCTGATGCACTTAACAACCTATTCCTTATTCACACAATCATATGCAATGTATGTATGTTCATTTTCATTGCCAATTATTATCTTTTCACTCATTTCTTTTATTTCATTTATTTCATTTTTGCTAGATAATACTTGGAAAGCAAAAGACACAGGGTAACCAAGAACTTGAACAGTTTCATTAATAATGGCGGAGTCATCCTCCAGAGTTACATTATATTTGACATCAGGGTTTTCTATTCCTGAAGCTAAGAAAGACTCAGAACTAGACTCTGACTCAATGTTTGACTCGAGATTTGACTCGGTACAAGACTCAGGCTCGGGGTATGACACATGACTAGGTTTGACTGTAGCTGCTTGTCCCTCCTCGGCATACCAGTTCATCAGTGGTCCATTTGTAGTCTTGATCAGCTTTGTGAAGTCCCTTTTGTCTTCAAAATTGGTTATCATAGCAACCTCATCAAAGAGACTAGGCCGCATGAAACCTTCCACTTGTGGTTCAGTTATAGGTTCTGGCTCTTCTTCCTTCAACACTAAAACATCAGTGAACATCTCAAAACCCGGTAACTGCTTCCCAGTCATAGGAGCATAGAATGGCTCCTGGAAACCACAGTAAGGAGCTGTTTTCCTAGGTTTGCAGAAGTGACCATTCAGAGTTCTAAAATAAGGGCGCATTTTGAGGCTTCTTGCCCCCCAATTCTTCTTTTTCTTCCTTCCATGCTCAAACTCTTCTATCTCCTCATCTGTGGGTTTGTACCCTAGGCCAAAAGTTCCCCTATTCTCAGGTTCTTCCCATGGCCGCACTACGGGTGTTTTCCTCCCAGACTTTATCATTTCCATTCCGGGCAGCAGACCTACCCTTAGCATCATTCCCACCAGGCAATTGATTTGGACCTCTCCAAAATCATATAAGATAAATGGCCCTTTGGGTTTTTCTCCTTCAATGCATTGGACTGTATCATAATGGAAACCAGTCAAGGTCATGACGGTTTCGCCCGGAACAACCTCAAAGAGAGACTGATCCATGGTTCTCTTGTTGATTTCACAGGTGTCACCTTTGATAGTGATAATTTTTCCCTCAAAAGGGAACTTAAGTTTTTGATGTAATGAAGATGGTACAGCATTAATCTGATGAATCCACGGCCTTCCAAGGAGGAGATTAAAGCTCGTGGGTACATCAATGACTTGGAAGGGCACTCCCATTTTCACCGGCCCAATAGCAATTTCCAGAGTGGCAACACCCAAAATTTCTCTTCGAGTGTTATCATATGCTCTAACAATCTGATCAGAAGGTGTAAGATCTGTAGCCTCCAACCCTAGATAGCTTGCTACCTTTAAGGGACATACATTTAAGGCTGACCCATTATCAATGAGAACCATGGGTACAGTTTTTCCCCCAGTTTGTATGGTGATGTATAGAGCATCATTGTGTTTACTGCCATCTTCTGGTAGGTCTGTATCAGAAAATCGGATACTCAATGTCTTGGTTGATTGAGTCAAAGTGGCCACCAAAGCTTCTGGGCTTGTGTCCACTGATGTATCAAGTTGACTTAAAGCTTGCTGAGAGCCTGACGGTGTGGGAATGAGGAAGCAAGGAGCTCCCAAATTGACACCTTAGCTTGAGTTTGTTTAAGCTGAGTGAGGATAGGGTCTTCTTTTGGCTCTGGTGTCTTCTTATGGGGGGGATTTGAGGTTGTAGGGGCTTTTCCCAAGTCGAGTGGCTGATATTGCCTTCCGCTTCTTGTCAAAGCGTCGACCTCTTCAGCAAGGTCATTCAAATCCAACACACACACTTCATTCATTTCTAAAAGAAGTTTGAAAGGATCAAATAGCTCTTCTTCCACAGTGATGGCGTGGATGGAATGATTAGGCAAAGGGTTAGTATTAATGTTCGATTGACTCCTGAGAGGAATGATGTCACCCCTATCCACCAAATCCTTGATGCGGTTTTTCAGAGTCCAGCAAGCATCTGTTCTATGCCCTTTTCCTTGGTGGTATTCACAATACTCATTGGCCTTATAATTGGAGGGTAATGGGTTTGGAGGAGGCCTTGGGTCCAAAGGCTTCAAATACTTCCCTTCCACGGCCTTTTTAAACACTAGATGAAGGGGCACCCCAAGGTCAGTATATTGCCTTCTTGGCTAATTTCTCTGCCCAAGATTGCCCACACGTAAAGGATTCGCAGGGGCAATATTGGCCACTTCATTGACCTTGCTTGAGGAAGTAGCTTGGCCTTGTTTCTTATACTTCGAAGTAGCTCCCTCATCTACTATTTTTCCCAATTGTATCAAGTCTTCTACCTTAGTTGCAGTCGCAATGAGCGATTTGAAAGTAGGTAGGTATTGGGTTTGTAGTTGAGCTTGATATGTAGGCCTTAAATTCCTGATTATAATATCAATCTGCTCCTGTTCTGAAGGGTGATTGATCATTTGGGCGGCTTTTGCCCTCCACCTCGTAAGGAACGAGGAGAAGGGTTCATTGTTGTTTTGTTTGGTAGTCTCAAGTTCTCTTCTAGTGACATCCACCTCAATATTGTAGTGGTATTGAGTGTTAAATGCATTGCAGATGTCTTCCCAGGTCTTAGTTTTAGCACGATCCAGGCTCACAAACCACTTAAGGGCAGCCCCAGTCAAGGATTGTTGAAAGAGTTGAGCAAAGAGCTCATCATTTAAACCCCAAGGGCTCAAGGCCCCCACATACATCTTCAAGTGAGTTTTAGGGCAAGTGGTCCCATCAAATCTGTCCATCCCAGGCATCTTGAATTTTGGAGGCAACCTAGCTTGGGGAAACAAGGATAAGGAATCCATGTCTACCACCTCTTTATGAGTTTTCATGGCAGTGATTGACCTTTCAAGCAATTCAAGTTTCTTTTTCAGTTCATCAGTTTCATTCTTAGAGGGTGGATCCTCCAAATTGATGACAGGGGTATTGTTCTGAGCAGTCATGGGGGGTACTAGTTTGCCCCACAATAGATTCTTTCCCTAAATTTTAAGAAGTAGTGGCTGTCTTTGATGCCCCTCCTAATTCAGCCAAGATGGCTACCCTTTGGGTAGCCAAAGCTTCATCAATTCTTTCTTGCATCCTAGCTTCAATTTCCTTAACTTGTCCATCTAGCAGGGCCTTAATCTGTTCAATAGTAGTCATTTCAATAATTGGAGTAGGTGGCGAAGTTGGGGTAGTAGGACTTGTGGGTGATTGCACAGTTGGAGTTGGGGTAGCTTGTGTGGGTGAAGGCACATGGATAGTGGATACCTGCAAAAGTTAAGGGTAAAGGATCAGGGTAGTGTGTAGGGTAGGAAGATTCTTGGTCCACTTATATACATCAAAAGTTTTTTTTTTTCAAAAAATTTTCCCCCAAAATAATGTTGTCATGTTGCATGAATGCACCTCATCATATCATAATTCATTTTAATGGAATGTGGCACTATCATTGGGTACATACAACATAAGGGAAGGTTCTATTTTTCATGAAAAATAGAGAATTGGCTCATAATAGGGACCCTTGAGTCTTGAGTAAGATATACCTAACCACATGTGAAACAAAGAGTTTCACGTGGGTCCAACAGTACGATTACTCATGGGCCACTCCAAAAGGATTGGAATGGTTTGCGACAACAGGGAGGACGCTTTGACTGTCCACCGGCATAATCAAAGAGACCTGCCGATCAGCGCTACTTGCTATCCAGACTCAGAATTTTGAACAGAAAGAGAAGAAATTCATTTGAAAACAATTTTTTTATGCAATGGAGGAAAAGGATTCCCCCATATAATGCAAGAGAAAAAGATTCTCTAAATGACAAAATAAATGCACAATTAATCAAACAAGAGGTCCATTAAAGGAAAAATATTCCTTTTGTCAATATTCAATCCAATATCCCCAAGGAGGGGAAATATATTGCTAAGGTACCCTGCAAAATGAACAAAAATACCCTAAAGAAGGGCAAATCAGTTAAATAAATAATAATAATCTACTAGGATCCCATAAATTATTTTCATGGTCCCTAGTCTCATATTAATCAAATAAGCAATAGTAGTCCACTAGAATCCCATAAATCATTTTTATGGTCCCCAGTGGAGTCGCCAATTTGTGAACCTCGGTCTCCACCCGAAAAGGATTTGGATGAACGTTCACGTGTTGTCGGGAGTCGCCACTCAGTTTATTTTGTTCGAAGGGAAAAACTAAGAAAATCCTTATTTGACTCCAATTAATGCATCCAATGTAAAGGTTTCTAATCTACGAACCCAAGGAGGATTCGGGGACTATGTCATGTATTTGATTAATTTGCCAAATAAGGATTGAATCTAAAAAAGAAAACAGAAAGGAAGAAGAACAGATTGTTAGTAAATTGTGGACTTGCTATTTGGGGTGAATCCCAAATATGCCTACATACTCTCGTTTTTATGAGAGATCAAAGCCCATGTAGTTCGGAAAAGCCTATTTAAAGGCGATAAAGATTATGCTTCATGCATGTGTGTGTGTATGCTCCGTGCATTGTCGGACTTTTTGCCAAAATTGTGAGATTTTGAGCACTTAGTGCTGATTTTGCTGAAATTTGGGTACTTGGTACCAAAAGAATGCAATTTAGGCTCCGTGCCAAAAGGTTGATTTTAATTGTGATGGGCTTCATGCCAAAAGAGATTAGGTCTTTGACCAACAAAATTGATTGATTCATGGCTTAATGCCGAAATGTTAATTGATTAGTTAATTAGGCGTAAGACCTAAAAAGATTAGGTCTTTGACCAAGAAGAATTTAAGAAGAAGGTGGAATGCTTATGACATGCTTAAATTAACAAAAGATGAATTAGGACATTACCTTGCTTAGAGTTTTCCCACTTCAAAGTTCCAGATCTTGATTTCTTAGAATATGATCCTTTGCTTCCTGTAACACCAGGTCCCGGGATGCCTAAAAGCCAACCCCCCCTACATACTCTGAGAATCGAAAGCCTTTTATAGGCAAAAATTCAGACTGAACGGCGGTCAGACCGCGCTGTCCGCCGAAAAACTGGGAAAAAAAATCAACGTCGGCGGTCGGACCGCCGCGGTCGGACAGCCGGATCTGGCGGTCAAACCGCCGCTGTCGGACCACCACGGTTGGCGGTCGGACCGCTGAGCTTGGAGGTTCAACCCTCAAAAAATCTCCCGATTTTCGTTCAAACTGATTTTCTGGGAGCTGCAGACCTCCAAAAAATATTTCGGGACCATATCCGTGATCCTCGTGTCGCCCTGGACATTTCAAGTACCATATCGATATATTTCCAGTGAACTTTACCGCGGACCTTCGGTCCGGCTCGGTTGTCTACAATCTGAGAAAATTGGCTTCCCGAGCCTCAAAATTCGAGTGTTCACATTATGAAATACCAAAAATCAACTGTGGGCCTAGTTTACACTAAGAACAAATTAACCATGGGCTTGTTTTTGGCATGAATCATTAGTTACTTTTTCAAGTGAGAAATCTATCTATAATAAACCTCTTAATTTAGTTTTAATCTAATATAGCATAAAAGCTATTATAGTTGGTTGAATGGATTAAAACCTAATTAATAGGAATTATCATGGATTGATTCCATTTTCGAAAATATAACTATTGGTTGAAACGTCCGAGGGAATTATTCGAAAGCAAGATACCCCATACCTAGGAAAAGAGACTCGCCATTCGTGTGTGGATGTTATAAGATTGGAAGGATCGTCCTAATTACACTTGTTTATTGGTTGATTGTGCATACATGCATACATGCATACATTTGCATCTCATATCATTGATCCTCTCTGGCTCACAGCCCTAGATTACGAAAGTTCAAAAGCTTACGACAATCCGACATACGCCGGAGACGAAGTATCTAGCAATGACTCAATCACTTGCTCACCTAAAACAATGGAGCCCGAACAAATTCAAAGGATGGTGGATGAAGCCCTTAATGCCAAAATGGAAGAAATCAAAGAGGCCCTAGCTGAGACCATGAAGAACCAATTAACTGCAATCTTAGAGAATCATGCCGAGGCATCTGCTAGCACTAAAAAACCAAAGGACAAAGGGAAGACTAAAGTTAGTGAAGTGGTTTTTGATGATGAAAAGGTGATCATTGATGATGATGATGATTGGGCTAAATACTACTAAGAGGTTCAAGAAAAGAAGAAAGAATCGAAGGCTGTTGAGAAGGTAACTATGGAAAAGACCGAGACATCCGATGTTGAAAAGATGATTGCTGATTTAGAAAAGAAATTTGAGAAGAAGCTGAAAACCGAAGAGAAGTCTGAGATCGACAAACTATTTAAACAAGATGATGAGGTCCCTTATAAGTTCAAGATGCCTTCCTTTGCTAAGTATAATGGCACTGGAAATCCCCATCTTCATGTGAAGCAGTATATCACTGCCACGCAATTTGCCGGAGCTACTAAGCCTCAAACCCTAAGGTACTTTATGCTCTCATTGGACCCTGTTGTTCAAAATTGGTTCAATACCTTAGATGATGGAACACAAAAGAGTTGGGATCTATTTTACAAAGCCTTCATCCAACAATATGGGTATAATGTTGAGTTAAAAGTTACCTTGATGGAAGTGGAGTCCATTAGGCAAAGGTTGAATGAGAAATTTGTGGACTATGTGAAAAGGTGGAGAAACAAGGCCGCTTTACTCAAGAGGCCCGATGAATCCGATCAAATAAGGATGATTGTGAGAGGGGTGTTGCCTAGCCTTCGTGCGAGAATGTCTCATACACTCATGCGTGATTTCGAAGACCTTCTTCAAGCTGGTTTGCAAATTGAAGAATGGGAAAGGGAGAAGAGCCGATTTGCAACAAAAAGGAACGAGAAAGGGAGCTATCAACCTGGTAGCCAAAGCATGCAAAAGGCCGTCGGTGCTAATGCTACTAACTAAGGAACAAGGAGACAATTTTCAGAATTGGGAAAACCGAAGTCTTGGGTTCTCAACAAGCTTCAAAGAAAAGGATTGTTACAACCCTTAAATCCTCGTCCTTTGCCTAACCCTCTCCCACCTAACTTTGATACCAAAGCATTTTGTCAATTTCACCAAATGCAAGGGCATGACACGGATATATGTGTGAGGTTAAGACATGAGATCCAAAACCTAATTGATAATGGAAAACTACCCGAGCCTAATAAGCCAAACACTAAAGACAACCCATTGCCAAAATTCAATAGGGAACCACCATCGGCAACCTTTATGATTGGAGGAGGTTTGCATGAGGACTTCGTCATGTCTTCTTTTTAAGATGTGGATGGAGAAGCAACCAAAGAAGAAGAAGAGGCATTTGCTAAAATTGAAAAAGCTGTGATGGGTGGAGAAGTAGTAATTTGTGTTGTCAACGGGTTTTGGGATTCAAGTGATAGTGATGATGATATTATACCCAAGAAGGAGGAGTGGGCTTGGTTCGAGCCCGAAGAAGATGAGGTGATGAATACTAGATCCGGTAAGCCTTACACAAGGCCACCACCTAAGGAGATAGAAACGAATAAGGGAAAGGAAGTTGAAGTGGAAGAAGATGATGTTGTGCTCAAGCAATTGAAAAGAACCCAAGCAAGTGTTAGCATTTGGGACTTGTTAGCTACTTCGAAAAAGCACCGAGAAACTATGGCCAAAGCCTTAGCTAGCATGCCCATTTCTACCTCTACAACACCGGAGGAGTTGATCAACTTCATAAAAATTGGGGAAGTAATGAAATGTGAGGAGATCCAAGAAAAGAGTGAAGTTAGTATGGGAGCAATTTCTTTTTCAGATGCGGACTTACCGGAGGAGGGGAGAGACCACATCCGCCCTCTCTTTATCAAAATAGAAGTCAAGGGGAAAAGGACTCCATGTGTAATGGTCGATGATGGGTCCACCATAAATGTTTGTCCACTTAAGATATTTCCAAAGCTAGCCATGTCAACAAGAGATCTAAAAGCAACCGAGGTGACAATTCGTGCTTATGACAACACTAAGAGGCATGCCGAAGGGACTTTCAAAGCGGCCGTCAAGGTTGGTCCAATTGAATCTATTGTTGAGTTTGTTGTTTTAGATATACCAGTTACCTTCGCCTTGCCCTTGGGGTGACCATGGTTTCACCCTCTTGGTGGAGTTCCTTCCACCCTTCATCAAAAGATCAAATTTCCCAACGGAAATGAGACAGTGGTCATTAAAGCTGAAGATAATGAGATTGTTAACGCCCTAATGATTGAGAGGCCTCTCAATGGTTTTCAAGTGGTTGCAATTTCTGATGATGAAGTAGTGGACTCCAAAGTCTTGAATATGATGAAGAACATGAACTACCTTCCTGGAGCTGGTCTTGGAAAAGGTAAGGCCGGTTCGACAAAGTTGCCAGATTTTAGAACTCAAACATCCAAGAAGGGGTTAGGATATGATGAAGACAATGATGTCCAGCTAAAGAAGAGTGAGAAGATGAGCTTCCCATCACTTGAAGAGATCTTTGTCAAGGCTCCAGTTATGGGACCACTCCAAGGAAAGCCTGAGCCAATCATGTTCATGGGTAAGTTAATCCCCGGTTTTGAAATTTTTGCAGATGTTGCTGAGCTAGTGGAGCAAGTGAAGAAAGAGCTCACCTTGTCGACCAACAAAGAATCCAATCCAAAAGAGAAGAATGAAGCCTCCCTGAAAGCCAAGAAGACTCCAGAAGAGATTGCTGCCCTGGTCGAGGAAAAGTTTGAAGACATCCTGCATTATGACTCTGAGAACAATGATTTTGATTTTGATTTTAATTTGTCTACTTTGTATGAGGATGATGATGTTTTCTTTTCCAAAATGAATGCAATAAAGTCTGATTTTGCTTACTTGTGTGATGTTTCTCCTGATGGTTGCATACATTCAAATAGCAGTTTCATGAGCATCTTTAATATTAATTCTGTTAACACACAATCATTAAATTTGGGAACAATTGAAAATCCTAAAAACATTAGCATAGCATCCGACCTTACTCCTGATGAGAGAGAGAGATTTGAAAAAATATTCAAAAAGTATGAAGAAGTGTTTGCTTGGTCTTATGAGGATATGCCTAGGATAGATCGAGACATAGCCGAGCATCATATTCCTACTTACACTCACATTAAACCTGTCAAAAAAAAGCTTAGGCGACTAAGACATGAGTGGGCTGAATTGGTTAATGAAGAGGTCACTAAGCAAATACAAGTGAAGTTCCTTGAAGTGATAGAATACCCAGATCGGTTAACCAACATAGTACCCGTGCCAAAGAAAGATGGAAGGATAAGGGTCTGCGTGGACTATAGAGATTTGAACAAGGCTTCCCCTAAGGATGATTTTCCTTTACCTCATATAGATGTTCTCATTGATAGTGCAGCCTCTAGCGTGCTACACTCGTTTGTAGATGGATTTTCCGAATACAATCAAGTGTTAATGGCCCAAGAGGATAAAGCCAAAACTGCCTTCACTACTACATGGGGTATATTTTGTTATAGGGTGATGCCTTTTGGCTTAAAGAATGCTGGAGCAACCTACCAAAGAATGGCCACCACACTATTTCATGATATGATGCACGAAGAAGTTGAAGTATATGTTGATGATATGATAGTGAAGTCAGATACAAGGGAGCAACACTTCCAAAACTTAGAATTATTCTTCGATAGAGCTTTGAAGTATAAGCTAAGATAAAACCCGAAGAAGTGTGTATTCGGTGTTACTTCAGGCAAATTGTTGGGACATGTAATTGGTCCGAATGGCATTGAGATAGATCCTGACAAAGTCAAAGCAATCAGAGATATGCCAGCCCCAAAGACGGAGAGGGAAGTTCGGGGATTCATTGGTAAACTACAATACATTAGCAGATTTATAGCAAAGCTCACAAAAATCTGTGAGCCTATCTTCAAGTTACTTAGAAAGAATCAGCCGGTCATATGGAACGAAGAATGTCAAAAGGCCTTTGACCGAATAAAAGAGTATTTGTTGAATCCACCTGTTTTGAAACCACCTAAACCCGGAAAACCTCTATTACTATACTTAGCAGTAGAAGAAGAGTCGATAGGAGCCATGCTAGCCCAAGCAGATGAGTCGAGGGTTTAGCATGCCATTTACTATTTGAGTAGAAAGCTCCTACCTTATGAAATTAAGTATAGTATCATCGAAAAGACATGTATAGCCGTAGTTTGGTCTTATAAGAAGTTGTGACATTACTTTCAATCGTATAGTGTGCAAGCAATTTCTAGGTTGGATCCTATGAAGTACTTAAGGGAGACACCCTCTTTAATTGGGAAATATGGTCGATGGTTGATAATATTAGAAGAATTTGAGATCGAGTATGTAACCAGGAAAACAATCAAGGGTAGAACGGTGGTAGAATTCCTAGCTCAACAACCATTACCAGAAAGTGAAGAGGTAATCTTGGAATTTCCAGATGAACATTTAGAAGTAATTGAAGTACAATGGTGGAAAATGTATTTTGATGGAGCGGTAAACAGGAAAGTAGCAGGTTTAGGAGTTATACTAGAATCGCCCAAAGGGAACTTATCCCTTTAGCCAAGAAGTTGAAATATAGGGCAACCAATAACATGGTGGAGTATGAAGCGTGTATTTTCAGTTTGGAAACCCTAATGATTATTAATGTGGATAAGGTGGAAGTTTATGGCGATTCATTGCTAGTAGTATCCCAAGTAAATGGAGAGTGGGAGTTGAAAGAAGAAAAATTGAAACCATACCACCATTACCTAACCATGATGAAGAAGAATTTTAAGGTATGTAGGTTTATACACCTGTCAAGAGAAGAAAATCAGATTGCTGATGCCCTAGTCACATTGGCTTCGGTATGGAAAAATCCTGCCAGCTTATTCCTTAAGCCTCTGATCTTGACTAGTTCAGCAACTCCTTGCTATGAATATGAGACAATCATGGAAGTTGATATGGACCATGATGCATGGTATGATACTATAAGGCAATTTTTGGAGGAAAGAGAATACCCGCCGGGGGAAACAAAGAAAGAGAGAAGAGCCATAAGGAGGTGGTCATTGCAATACATCACCTTCCATGGAGAGTTATATCGAAGATGGCCTGATGGGGGTGCATTTGAGATGTTTAAGAAAGCCTGAAGTGGAGCACATCATGTCAGAAATACATGCTGGAAGTTGCGGTCTGCACATGAGTGGTTTGGCCCTAGTTAAGAAGATTATTCGACAAGGTTACTATTGGTTGACCATGGAGAAAGATTGTATTGAGTTTGTAAAGAAGTGCCAGCAATGTCAGATGTATGGCAACTTGAATCATATGCCTCCTGAAGAACTGCATTCAATGTCTTCACCCTGGCCATTTGCCACCTGGGGTATCGACATTATAGGTGAGATACATCCGACAGCTTCAAACGGGCACCATTTCATTGTAGTAGTAGTAGTAGATTATTTTTCAAAATGGGTTGAAGCCAAATCCTTCAACAAGCTGGGTGCGAGTCAAATGGCTAGGTTTATTGAAAAGAATCTCATCTGCAGATATGGGGTCCCGCACAGTGTGATATCAGACAACGAAGTACATTTTCAAGGAGCAGTTAAGGATTTATTATCCAAGTACCAAATCCATCATCATCGATCCTCTCCTTATCGACCAAAGGCTAATAATGCAGTAGAAGCAACGAACAAGACAATTAAGCAAATTCTATCCAAGATGTCTAAGACTTACAGAGACTGGTCAGAAATGCTTCCCTTTGCTTTATTGGGATATAGGACAAGTGTGTGAACACCTACCGGGATGACACCGTTCTCTTTGGTTTATGGGATGGAAGCAGTATTGCCTATTGAAATTGAGATCAAGTCACTAAGAGTAGTCTTGGAAGCTGAATTGCCTGAAATGAAATGGGTAGCAAGCAGATACACACGATTATCTCTATTAGAAGAGAGAAGATTAAAGGCGTTGTATCATCACCAACTGTACCAAAAGAAGATAGCTCAGGCTTACAATAGAAGGGTCAAGGTTAGAAAATTTAGAGTTGGGGATTTGGTGTTGAAGCAATGTAAGCCTAATGTATCTGATCCAAGAGGGAAGTTCAGACCTAGCTGGGAAGGGCCATATGTCGTGAAACAAGTCATGAGCAAAGGTGCAATGAAATTATCAGACATGGATGGGAATGAATTTAGTGAGCCAGTAAACATTGACAGGTTGAAGAGGTTTTATGTATGATAAAAAAAAGAACTTGCTAGGTTGAAAACTCAAAAAGGGCAGCCTAGGCAAAAGTTAGAGCAGTCCACTAGTTCCGAAAACCCGAAAGGGCGGGCTAGGCAACAATTAGGGCTAATGAGAGAAAATCGTCAATTAGAAAACACGAAAGGACTAATTGGCAACAGGAGTGATCTTGTGTAAGCTAGCTTTATGTTTGGTTGTTCCCCAATTTAATAAAAGTGAATTAATAATTAAATTTATTCTATGTGCACTGTTATAAGTATTTGACCAGATATAGATGAAATAAATAATCATAATTGTAAAAGGTGATGACAAATTATCAATGGAAAAGAAGCATCTTTTATTACTTTAGTTATTTTTCATCCTAACAAAACACTTTCTGAATTGACAAATGTAAAATCTATGGTAGTCTACAAGTGTAACGTGCAGGCCAGCTTTGCCTTAACCGATCCAAGTAGGCTTCAGTCAAGCAAGGCATGTCTAGGTCAGGAGCAAAGTCAGAATCACGAGGCTCGGCTCCATACTGGCGACCAAGTCGGCGAGGATCATAGCATGTACCTTGACGAAGTGCAGCAAGGGGAACGTACATTAAGTATGTCCGCATGGTGATACGAGAAATCTTCCACCAAGGTACCAACCAACGGATATTGACTTCAGAGCGTGAGTGGATCCAGTCAACCCAGTCAGCATATGAAAAAGTAGGATGGAGTAGCTTCCTAGCAGAATGATGACGTGGCAGATATCTGGCAAAATCCATGGAGGGAGTATCAAGTAAACAAAGACGCTCCTGAAGCCAAATCTGTGAAGAAAGAATTAAGTTAAAAAAAAAAAAGAAGTCCGTTGAGTTGAAAACCCACAAGGGCAGCTTAGGCAAAAATTAGGACAGCTCGCTAGTTCCGAAAACCCGCATGGGCGGACTAGGCAAAAGTTAGAGCAATAAAAAAAATAATAATAAATAAATAATTTTGGCAGTAACAAAAAAAAAATTCATTATTGTACAATGTTTTACAATTGCTACAATATTTGCATATCACCAAGAGGGTGGTGGAAGGTCATCAAATAAAGACTTGAAAAGTTGTCGCCTGTTGGTGGAGGGGGCAAATTTCTCATCCCAGGATCATCCGAAGTAGAAGCACTGAAAGCCCTATTGCCTTGGAGTTCCGATTTGTCATGGTCCTCATCAGAAGTAGATGAAAGGATCTCATGGTCATCAATCTGGGGGCTTGTCGATGAAGAAGCATCGGGATCCTTCATTCCTTGAAATCGAAAGTCATGAAAATTTTGTTCGGATTGGTGATATAAACTTTCAAAATGAGAAGCCTGCTGATGACTTATAGCCAACTCTTCTTGAAGTTTCTTATTTTGTTCTTCAAGCATCCGCTGTGAGCCAAGAAGGAAAAAGGTATGAGCATACATAATCATGTATAGCATAAACTATTGTGAAATAAGGAATGTACCAGGTAGTTCATATCAATACCCTGCGGATGAGATGGCGTATCCGGTAGGCTAGAATGAGCAAATAAAGGGGCAGTGAAAGAAGGTCTAGCCTCATGATCAAACAAGCCAATAGCCTACAACAATCATTAAAGAATCAAAGGAAGGAAAAGCAGTTGCAAGGGAAAAGTGGTTAAAGTTCAAAAACCCCCCCTTGGAAGATCAAAACAATGTAAGAAGAGCATGAATCAAGCAAGACATGGCCAAGCCAAATCGATCTTGGCCGTGTCACCTCAAAAGAAATCTTGGCAAAACATGATACGGGCAGGCGACACGGCCAAGCCAATGACTGTGTCTCACCTAAAGGACAAAGTCAAGAAGGACCGAGCAAAGAAAGAAAAGAAATAGTAGGTGACACTGACAGGCAACACGGCCAAGCCACTGGCCGTGTCCCATCCTAACCCAAGAACAAAGAAGAACCAAAGAAAAGACACAGAAGCTGACACGCCCAGGAGACACCGCCAAGCCACTGGCCGTGTCACTCCCATATTCAAAGAACAAAGAAGACCCCCGATGTCCGAGGGTGAAGATTCATTCTGAGGGTGAAGGATCACATTGCATAGAACATCTGGAGCAGTCAGACTTCTCAACTGATAAAAGGTTAGTCAAATTCATTCTCGGGTCCAAGTACCCAATCTCGGGTCCAAGTACCCAAATCAAATCAATCCCGGGTCCAAGTACCCAAGTAAATTAAAGCTCGGGTCCAAGTACCCAATCTTAGGTCCAAGTGCCCAATCTTGGGTCCAAGTACCCAAATCAAATCAATTTAGGGCCGAATATCCCATAACAGTTAGGATCGAGTATCCTAATACAGTTTAGGATTGAGTATTCTAATCCAGTTTAGGATCGAGTGTCCAAATCCAGTTAGGATCGAGTATCCGAATCCAGATAGGATCGTGTTTCCGAATCCAGATAGGATCGAGTATCCGAGTCTAGTTTAGGATCGAGTATTCAAATCTCTCGGGTCCAGAACCTAAAGTTTTCCTTAGGTCTAGAACCTAGAATTATCCTTCAGTCCAGAACTCAAACCGGGTCTAGAACCCAAGTTTACCATTAGGTCCAGAACATAGAATTATTTTTAAGTCCAGAACTTAGCTCGGGTCCAGAACCTAAATTTTCCTTATGTCCAGAACCTAGAATTATCCTTGAGTCCAGTACTCAAACCGGGTCCAAAACCCAAGTTTAGCATTAGGTCCAGAACCGAGAATTATTTTTAAGTCCAGAACTTAGCTTGGGTCCAGAAATTAGCTTGGGTCCAAAACCCAAATTTTCCTTTGGTCAAGAACCTATAATTATCCTTTAGTCCAGAACTCAAACCGGGTCTAAAACCCAAGTTTACCATTAGGTCCAGAACCTAGAATTATTTTTAAGTCCAGAACTTAGCTCGGGTCCAGAACCCAAATTTTCCTTAGGTCCAAAACCTAGAATTATTCTTGAGTCCAGAATTCAAATCGGGTCCAGAACCCAAGTTTACCATTAGGTCCAGAACCTAGAATTATTTTAAGTCCAGAACCTAGCTTGGTTCCAAAACCCAAATTTTCCTTAGGCCCAGAACTTAGAATTATCCTTGAGTCCAGAACTCGAACCGGGTCCAGAACCCAAATTTTCCTTAGGTCGAGAACCTAGAATTATCCTTGAATCCAGAACTCAAACCGGGTCCAGAACCCAAAACCTCAACCATGTCAAAAATTAAGTCTTATTGCTTTTCACTCTCTTTCACTAAGGTTTCAGATCATTCAAGCAGGGGGCAAACTGTAGACCCTTAATTTTTGACCCAATCCGGTCCAATATGTTTTATTTAGTCTAAAATGATTTTTGTTGTCTAATTGGTACAAAATAATTTTTATTAAATAATTTTTGCTTTAATATCTAATTTTTATTAATAAAAAATAGAAATAAACAAATAAAAGTCAAAAAATAAAAATAAAAATAAAAATCAGAGTCGGAAAAATCGGCGACGAAAAATCACTGTGCTATTTCGCACGCAGAAATTTTCTGCCTGCGAAATAGCCACGCAAAAATTTTCTGCATGCGAAATAGCTTATGGCCCCGCTCCGCATGGGCTGCCATAGCCAGCTGCAGAAAATTTTTTTGCTAGCGCAGTTTTTTTGCATCAGTTTTTTTCGGCAGCACAAATTTTTCGTTGCAAATTTTTCGAAACCTAATCCAATTAGGTTTTGGTTTCTTTTTTTTATTAATATTACTTACCTTAACTAATTAGGAATAAACAACCTCAAACCACTATAAATAAGGACCAAAGACAATTAAAAATGGGAGGAAAAAATCCAAGAATAGTTTGAAAATTTTGAAACCAAATCAAGGAAGGAAAAGAAGAAATTCAATTCAACTCTTTTCTGGATTAGTAGCAGCACGATTTAGAGGATTAAATGGCAAAAAAGGCTTGTCTTTGAAGCTAGTTCATCCAAGAAGAATTGTTTTTGGAGAAATCATCAAAAGAAGGTATGTGTTAATTAATTTTCTTTAATTATTTTTTTACACAGTAGCAAATTTATGAAATCAAAATTAAAAACCTTTGAACTTTAATTTAGTTTTTCTAAAGCAAAAAAAAAAAACCTTATTTCGTTGGTTTATCTTCCAAAAGGCTTAGATTTGTTATTTTTTCTTCTTAAAAACCTTAAAACTCTAATTGAACATATTCTTCAACAAAACTAAAATCAAATTATGTTTCATTCAAAACTTTAAACTTGTTACTTTTCCCTTAAAAAAGTCTTCTAAAACATCTTTTCTACTTATAAAAACTTTAATTTATTTGTTTAAATTCATAAAACTTCATGAAATTATCAAATTGATTTCCAAATTCTTAAAAATTATTCACCACCCGTGACCCTACTTCCAAAATATCAAATCCAAATTCAACTTCCAAATTTCAAAATAATGAACACTAACCCTTTTAAAACCTTAAACCCTAATTTTTATGAACCCTAATCCTTTTAAAACATTAAAAAACATAAAAATATAAAAATCTAAATTTTATTCCATAAAAAGTCACAGTAGCCATAATTGGACTTTTATTTGCTTTATTCAATTCCATACTTGATTATGCTTTGATTTATTTCTCATGTTTTAATTTATTTAATTTCAATATTGATTTATTTAATTTATCATGGATGGATGTTTATTTTATATTTTTATTAATAGCTTTGATGAATGATTTATTTATGATGAATGATTATTTACTTTTATCAATTAATTTAGATTTCCAAAAGTTATAAGAGGTATGTTTCCACTTGGTGGGTACCTCATTAGTTAAACATCATGTAATTTAATTTGCTTTTCTATTTTAGAACCTATGTAAAGGGCATGTTTCTACCTTTTGGTGGGTGTCCTATTTAGGCATGTCATGTAAGGACATGCTTCCATCCTTGGATGGATGTCCATTTATTTGTTTTGTTTGGACATTGCATTAATTTTAATATAATGATGCTTTCTTTTAATTATTGTTTGTAATATGGATAATGTTATTATATTTAAGAATTTTATAATATTAAGACCTGTAAAGGAGGCCGGTTCCAATGAACCGGGCATTTGTGGGGGTGTTGGGCCATTTCTCACCTTCCCCACACGTACCCAACTTTTCGAACCCATTAGGGGGTTGGGGATTCCTTAGGAATCGAGTCATCCACCCCTTTCTTTTTCCCGGCCAGTCCGAGTGGTGACTCCATTTTCTCCGAACTTAGGTCCGTGCTCTCTAAGGCCCCGAGCCTAAACAGTGCCGAAGTCGCAATAACCATTCCACCGGGAGTGGGGGCAAAAATTCCCGCTCACAGTGGCGACTCCAATGGGGATAAGAGAAGTTGATTTCGTTGGTCTTTATATTATTCTATTCTTTCTTATAATGATATTATCCGTTGCATCATATTAGATTGCATCGTGTGTGTGAGTTAGGAAGCACGTGTTACCCGTGTTGTGTTATGTAAGGGATACCATACTTTCACTCAAGGTATGGAGATCGAGCATGGCATAACCACTCATAGCCTAGTGCCATTTGGTATATACTTGATATGGGAACCTAAGCCTTTTTACCCAAAGACTAAAGCTCATGTAATTGGCCTAGTTACTTTCCTTAGGTTTTACCCCAAATGCATGTTGTTTGACTATGGTTAATTTATCTTGGCTTAAATCATGGCTTATTTGGTTTTTTCTTTTTCTAATATGACCTAAGTACATTGTAAGCTCAAAATAAAATTTTCTTTAAAATCCAAAAGACCAAAGCTATTTTCAAAATTTTTCAAGATGGTCTTTGGGCATAAGACTTTTCTAAAAACTCTTTTGCTCATGGCCCAAATACTAAGCCCAAAATCCATCTTTTCTAAAATCTTTTTACAATTGGGCTTAGAATTATTTTCAAAGAGCTTGCAAATTATTTAGGTCAATTATGAAATACCAAAAATCAATTGTGAGCCTAGTTTATACTAAGAATAATTAATCATGGGCTTGTTTTTGGCATGAACCATTATTTACCTTTTTCAAGTGAGAAATCTATCTATAATAAAGCTCTTAATTTAGTTTTAATCCAATATAGTATAAAAGCTACTTTAGTTGGTTGAATGGATTGAAACCTAATTAATGGGAATTATCATGGATGGATTTCCATTTTCGAAAATATAACTATTGGTTGAAACGTCCGAGGGAATTATTCGAAAGCAAGATACCACATGCTGGTATTTTGTTAACCATATACATAGGAAAAGAGACTCGCCATTCATGTGTGGATGTTATAAGGTTGGAAGGAACGTCCTATTCATCCTTGTTTGTCTATTGTTTGTGCATACATGCATACATTTGCATCTCTTATCATTGATTCTCTTTGGCTCATAGCCTTGGATTACGAGAGTTCAAAAGCTTACAACAGTTCGACCTACGCTGGAGACGAAGTGTCTAGCAATGACTCAATCACTTGCTCGCCAAAAGCAATGGAACCTGAACAAATTAAAAGAATGGTGGATGAAGCCCTCAATGCCAAAATGGAAGAAATAAAAGAGGCCTTAGCTGAGACCATGAAGAACCAATTGACTGCAATCTTAGGAAACAATGCTGAAGCATCTGCTAGCACCAAGAAAGTCAAGGGGAAGGCTAAAGTTGATGGAGTAGCTTTTGATGATGATAAGGTAATCATTGATGATGATGATTATGCTCAATACTACCAAGATCTTCAAGACAAAAAGGAGCCAAAGGTTGTTAAGAAGGCAACTATTGAAAAGACTGAGACATCCGATGTTGAAAAGATGATTGCTGATTTGGAAAAGAAATTTGAAAAGAAGCTGAAAACCGAGGAAATATTCGAAGTTGAAAAATTGTTTGAGCTAGATGAAGAAGTCCAATACAAGTTCAAGATGCCATCCTTTGCCAAGTACAATGGCACCAGAAATTCTCATCTCCATGTGAAGCAATATATCACTGCCATGCAGTCTGCCCGAGCTACTAAGGCTCAAACTCTAAGGTACTTCATGCTCTCATTGGATCCAGCTATCCAAAATTGGTTCAATACCTTAGATGATGGAACACAAAAGAATTGGGATTTGCTATACAAGGCCTTCATCCAGCAATATGGGTATAATGTCGAGTTGGAAGTTACCTTAATGGAAGTTGAGTCCATTAGGCAACGGCCAAATGAGAATTTTGTGGACTATGTGAAGAGATGGAGAAACAAGGCCGCTTTGCTCAAGAAAAGGCCCGATGAATATGATCAAATAAGAATGATCGTGAGAGGCGTCCTGCCCAATCTTCATGAAAGAATGTCTCACACCCTTATAAGGGATTTCAAAGACCTTCTCCAAGCTGGTTTGCAAATTGAAGAATGGGAAAGGGAGAAGAATAGCTTTTCAGTAAAAAGGAATAAGAAAGGAAACTACCAATTGGGCAATCAAAGCACGCAAAAAGAAGTTGATGTTAATGTAACTGGTCAAGGAAATAAAAGACAATTCTAAGAATTGGGGAAACCTCTATCTTGGATTTTTAGCAAGCTGCAAAAGAAAGGGTTGTTGCAACCGTTAGCTCCTTGACCACTACATAATCCACTGCCACCAAACTTCAATGTCGAGGCCTTCTGTCAATTTCATCAAATGCAATGCCATGAAATAGATAAATGTGCTCGTTTAAGGCATGAGATCCAAGATTTGATTGATAGTGGCAAGCTATCCGAGCCGGATAAGCCAAATACCAAGAACAACCCTTTGCCTAAATTTGGAAGAGTGCCACCACCAGCAACCTTTATGGTAGGAAAAGAATTGGAAGAAGATTTTGTTTTATCATCCTTTCAAGATGGAAACATTGATGATGTGAAAGGAAAAGAAGCCTAACTCAATGAACTTTCCTTAGCTTGAATGTTGCTTTTCAATCTTACTTTCTTTAATATTTTGGAACTATTGTGTTTTTCAAATTTAAAGTTTCTTGAATAAATTACTTTCATCAAAAATTTTGTTGGTCTTTGTTCATTTTGGTGCTCAACCAATGAGGAATTTAGCTTGATGTTCATAAATTAATGTGTCTATACATCATGACTCGAATGACTTTACTAGGTGAGGGAATTGCTCTATAGCATTGAGTTGTGTATGCTTACTTAGAGAGGGCTCCTGCATAATTATCTTTGTCTAGGTCCTAGTTAGTCTTAGAACATGCTTTGACAAACTTTCAAGGTGAAATTGAACTCTGCTTATTTTACGGAGAGATGATCTAGGCATTGTTTGGTTAGCCAACAACTAGTATCCACCCAATTAAATATCAATCCCTAGCTGTCCCTTTGAGCCTTCATAAAATTTTAGCTTTCTTTTCATTGGCTTAAAAACCCCAATAATCTTCCCTGAGCTTTTGTGATACTTTTGATAAGTCTTATGATCACTAAGATAAAAAGGCAAGAAGATCGAAGAAAGCAATGATTGGTCAAGATCATGAAGATAGTTGAAGTTCTCATGACCATGAAGATGGTTGATGTTTTCAAGACCATAAGGGTAGTTGAGGTTCCCTTAATATCTATCTCCAATATATCAAAACATCATCATCATTAGAGTAACAAATGATTTATCCCTAAAGATCTATGTTACTCCACTCATCTATTATTGGAAGCCCAAGCTAGTACAAACAAGACAACTCTTTTAGAGCTAGAACCAAACAAAAAAAAAACAAAACAAAACAAAAAAAGTGAGAGAAGGGAAAAAAGAAGAAGAAGAAAAGAAAAAGGACAAAAAGAAAAAGAAAAGAAAGAAAAAGAAAAAAGAAAAGAAAAAGAAAAGAGAAAACAACAAGAAAAGAAAACCTAAAAAGGTGGTTCAGAAAGCCAATTGAGTTCTCTTTTACCTAAGCAGCAAAAGGCTTCCATTTGGATAGTTTGACTTGAATTAGTCCAACCCAACCAAAGATTCAATCAAAATCGAAGGAAAAGAGGAAGACCATCCAGTTCTTGAAAGTTCTGTACTTGACAGTCCTACAAGGAAGAAGGACAAAATGATAAAATGCTCAAAGAAAGGGAAGAGTAAGGAAAGAGAAAGAAGAGGGAAGAGTAAGAAAAATAAAGATGAAAGAAAAGGGAAAAGAAGAAAAGAAATGAATTTCGGTCTTAAGCTTTTTGCAAGGGCAAAGACTGTCCTAATCAAGATCCATATTAATACTAAGAAGGTAGAAGGAATTTGGAGTCTATCAAGATTGCCTAAAATTCAAACAAGAAATTTATAGTGTGAGGGTTTGTCCATTGTGTCACATCTGCTCCTATCTCAAAATGGCCTTCATTTAACCCATGTCCCTCATAGACCCCATTTCAAGTCTATCAAAGACCTGTTGATCTCTCTTGGTAGGTAGAGTCTATTAGTGGAGATAGTTTGGATAAGCATGCATGTGAGATAGACAATATTTAAACTCAAATGAGACCTTTGGCTAAGTAATGTGTATGTTCCTATCTGAAGTACAACAGTTCTTTCTTAAATAGAATTGATTCCCAAGTTTAGTATGGTAGCTAGGGTTGTCATGTTATAGATATGTTAGTTTGAAAAAATCAAGTCCTGAGGCACATTGACATTAATTTGGCAAAGCCAACATTTGATTTCAAAATCAAAATTCAAAAAAAATAAAATAAAATAAAAAATGTTTTGTCATACAAAGCCTTCAAGTTAAGGGAAGTATGTTGAACCTCCAAAGGACACATTGGGCAAAGGAAATGATTATTGGGAAGGTCATGAATAAGCTCTCAACCGACATGCTGAAAAATAGTTTGAAATGGATGTATTCCTGACTCTGCAACTTGGGGTATCCACCACTCATGTTTTCAACGTCTTGAAGATAAAAGCCAGAAATGCAAAGCTTTCAATAATTCCAATGCAAGACTTGAACAAGCATCAAAATGGAACCAATGAGACACTTCTGCTGATCACCTTGGTCTATGAGTTGATGGGACGACTGTAAGTATTATTCATGCATATCATGCATACATGAGCATATCACATCGCACTTTCTTGTCTTGTATTGTCAGCAAACACCCGTGAAGTAAAGAATCAAAAGAAGATATTGAATCAAGGAGGCATGGAAAGCCTGCTCGCTTGTGGAAGCTCCAGTTGTTTTACAAAGAGAAGAAATACGTGCTTGTGCGAAGAACTACACGTCAAAAACATCAATCAAAGCTTGCATGGAAAAATCTTTGGTTTAAACCTACACAGGGGGCAAAGTTTCCCCTTTTCAATTTTTTGAGTTTATATACCAAATATTTTCAAACTCACTTGTATTTTGCCACGCTGGGGGCAAGGAGAAGATATGAGGGCCAACTAAAAATAGCTGAATTTTTGCGAAAGGAAGAACAAAAGAATGGAACAACAAGTTAAGCCAAAATCCTCAACTAATAAAAGATCAATCAAATCAAATTCAAATCTCGAGTCAAAGTACCCAGTTTAGGATCGAGTATCCTAATCCAATTTAGGATCGAGTATCTAAATCTAGTTTAGGATCGAATATTTAAATCCAGTTTAGGATCGAGTATCCGAATCCAGTTAGGATCGAGTATCCCAATCCAATTTAGGATCGAGTATCCAAATCCAGTTTAGGATCGAGTATCCCAATCCAGTTAGGATCGAGTATCCAAATCCAATTTAGGATCGAGTATCCAAATTCAGTTAGGATCGAGTATCCAAATCCAGTTTAGGATCGAGTATCCGAATCCAGTTAGGATCGAGTATCCCAGTCTAGTTTAGAATCGAGTATCCAAATCTCTCGGGTCCAAAACCCAAAACCTCAACCATCTCAAAAATTAAGTCTTATTGCTTTTCACTCTCTTTCACTAAAGTTTCAGATCGTTCAAGCAGGGGGCAAACTGTAGACCCTTAATTTTTGACCCAGTCCGATCCAATATATTTTAGTTAGTCCAAAATAATTTTTATGGTATCTTGATTAATTTTAATATTTATTTTAGTAAAAAATGGTGAATTAAATAAAAATTAAAAAAAATCGGCGACAAAAAAATGGGCGACGAAAATATCGTCGCCGAAAGTCAGCCCGGGCCCATGGGCATTTCGCCCACAGGAGTTTCCTGAGGGCCTGCGGGCAAAATGGACCACAGGCCTGTTTCTCCCGCACTGCAGCAGCTTTTTCGCTACATCAATTTTTCCCGCGGTAATTTTTTTCGCCAGAGCAAATTTTCCGTAGACGTTTTTTTTTGCCAGCAAAATTTTTCGACGCAAATTTTTTAAAACCTAATGCAATTAGGTTTTGGTTTCCTTTTCTTAATAAATAATGTATGCCATGAGCAACTAGGCAAAAATCATAAAAACTTCTATAAATAAGGAGGCAAAGAGATGGAAAAAATAATCAGAAATTGGGACGAAAATTGGGAAGTGGAAACCGAATCTATGAAGGAAAACTTTAATCAAATCTGACTTTTTGATAGACGAAGAAGAAAAGCATTAACAAATCATCAAAGGCAGCAACTGCCTTTGTTTTTGTTCATCCAAGAAAAATGATTTTTGGAGGAACCATCAAAAAGAGGTATGTATTAAATTCTTTTTGTTATATTTTCACAGTAGCTTTGATTATGAAATTGTGGCTTTCAAAATCAATAATCCCAGAACCTTAATTCCCTTTTTTTCTAAAATTAAAAACACTAATTTGTTGTTTTATTTTCCCAAAAAGACTTAAAATTGTTATTTTTACTTCTTCAAAATCTTAAAACCCTAATTGAACATGTTTTTCAACAAAACCAAAATTTGATTATGTTTCTTACAACAAACCCTAAAAACACTTTTTCCATTTATATAAACCTTAAATCGTTTGTTTACTTTCATAAAATTATGAATTTCTTTTTCCAAATTCTAAAAAAAACTAAGCATCCACCGAAACCCTAATTCTAAAACACTAAACCCTAATTTTTTCCAAACCCTAATCCTTTAAAACTTTAAAAACTTTAAAAACACAAATATTTTAATTTCACACAATAAACTTGAAGCCATAAATCAAAAGTATTTTAAAGTGTTCAAACCCTAGTTTCATGATTTTACATAACAAACCCTAGTTTCGTTAATCAAAGAATCTTACTAACCTTTTAAAACATAAAATCCTTAATCTATTTCAATTCTCTTAAAGTCACAGTAACCTAATTCCATAAATTTCAAAACCCTAAACACATGAAATAAAGAACCCAAAATGGAAACAATTGCTATAATTTAGATTTTTATTTGCTTTATTCAATTTTGTATTTGATTATGCTTTGATTTATTTTATATGCTATAATTTATTTAAGTTCAATGCCTGGTTTATTTAATTTATCATGGATGAATGTTTACTTTCTATGGATATTTAATATTTTGATGAATGATTTATTTATGATGAATGATTATTTACTTTTATCAATTTATTTAGATTTCCAAATGTTGTAAGAGGTGTGTTTCTGCTTGGTGGGTACCTCATTAGTTAAATATCATGTAATTTAAATTGCTTTTCAATTTTAGAACCAATGTAAAGGACATGTTTCTACTTTTCGGTGGGTGTCCTTTTTAGACATGGGATGTAAGGACATGTTTCCATCCTTGGATGGGTGTCCATTTATTTGCTTTGTCTGGACATTGCTTTGATTTTAATATAATGATGCTTTCTTTCAATTATTGTGTGTAATATGGATAATATTGTTATATTTAAGAATTCTATAATATTAAGACATGTAAAGGAGGTCGGTTCTAATGAACTGGGCATTGTGGGTGTGCTGGGCCATTTCTCACCTTCCCCACACGTACCTAACTTTCCGAACCCATTAAGGGGTTGGGGATTCCTTAGGAAATGAGTCATCCACCCCTTTCTTTTTCCCGGCCCATCTGGGTGGCAACTCCATTTTCTATGGACTTAGGTCCGTGTTCTCTATGGCCCCGAGCTTAAATAGTGTCAAAGTCGCAAGAACCATTCCACCAAGAGTGGGGGCGCAAATTACCACTCACAGATACTTTGACCCGAGATTAGGTACTTGGGCCCGTGACTGAATTGGGTACTTGGACCTGAGACTGAATTGGATTTGGGTACTTGGACACAAGATTGGATTATTAGACCCAAGATTGGGCATTTGGACCCGAGACTGGGTACTTGGACTCGAGACTGAATTGGATTTGGGTACTTGGACTCGAGATTGGGTACATGGACCCGTGACTAAATTGGGTACTTAGACCCGAGATTGGATACTTAGACCTTAGACTGAATTGGGTTTAGGTATTTGGACCCGAGATTGGGTACATGGACCCGTGACTGAATTGGGTACTTAGACCCGAGACTGGATACTTGGACCTATGATTGAATTAGGTACTTTGACTCAAGACTGGGTACTTGGACCCGAGGCTGAATTTGATTTGGATACTTGGACCCAAGACTGGGTACTTGGACCTGAGACTGGGTACATGGACCTGAGACTGAATTGGCTACTTGGACACGGGATTGTATTTTTAATGCTCGACCCAAAACTGGATTTGACTGACCTTTTATTAGTTGATAATTCTGGCTTAATTGGTTGTTCCATTCTTTTGTACTTTTGCAAAAAATTCAGCCATTTTTTAGCTGGCCCCTTATATCTTCTCCTTGCCCCCTGCGTGGTAAAATATTGAAAATGAGTCTGAAAATATTTTTTACACGCATAAATTCAAAAAATTGAAAAGGAGAAACTTTGCCCCCTATGTAGACTCAAACCAATGATGTTGTCCCCATGCAGGCTCTGATTGATGTTTTTATTTTGTCTTGTTCCATGTATAAGCATGCATCTCTTCTATCTTTTGCAAAATGACTGGAGCTTTCTCAAGAAATGGGCCTTCCATGCCCCATGATTCCATATATGCTTCATGGTTGCGTCATAGAGTATTGTTGTTTACTTTTGTCAAAGAAAATGCAGTGTGATATGCTCATATATGCATAATATGCATAAGTAATACTTATAGTAGTTTCACCAACTCACATACCGAGGTGATCAGCTAAAGTGTTCTCATCGACTCCTTTTATATATCTGTTCAGGTCTTGCATTGGAATGAGATAAATCTTTGCATTTATGGCTTTTATCTTTGAGATGTTGAGGAGGTGAGGCCCAAGCAGTGAAGTTAGGGATATATCCATTTTAAACTAAAATTTAGAATGTCAGTTGGTAGCTTCTTCATAACCTAGCAAACAATCATTTACTTTTCCCAATATGTCCTTTGAGGTTTGACTATTCAACATATTTCCCTTAACTTAAAGGCCTTTTACAACAAGAAAATAATTTTTTTTTTAAATCAAATGTTGACCTTGTCAAATCAGTGTCATTGTACCTCAGGACTCGATTTCCCAAATTAACATATCTATAACATGACAACCCTAGTTACCGTACAAAACTCGGGAATCATTTCTATTTAAGCAAGAACTATTGCACTTTAGATAGGCACATACATATTACTTGGGTTTGAATATTAAGTATCTCATATGCATGCTTATTCAAACTATCTACACTAATAGACTCTACCTACCAAGAGAGATCAACAGGTCTTTGATAGGCTTAAAATGGGGTCTATAAGAGACATGGGTTAAATGAAAGCCATTAGTAAGTTGGAGCCGTTGTGACACTATAGGAAAACCTCACACTACAAACTTCTTGTTTAGACAGTTGGAAGCGTGAAAAGATAGAGCTTTGAATGTTCTCCCATCTTCTTCGAATTAATCTGGATCATGATTGGGATAGTCTTTTCCCTTATAAAAAGGTTGATACCCACATTCCTTTCCCTTTTTTTCTTTCCTTTTTCCTTTTGACATTTTGTCATTTTGTCATTTTCCTCTATAGGATTGTCAAGTACAAGACTTTCAAAAATTAGATGGTCTTTCTCCTTTTTCTCTGATTTTGATTGAATCTTTAGTTGGGTTGGACAAATTTAAATTAAAAACTACCCTTATAAACCAAATGGAAGTCTTTTGCTACTTTAGGTAAAAGATAACTTGGTTGGTTTTCTGAACAGTTTTGGATTTTATTTGTTTCCTTTTTTCTTCTTTTTTCATTTTCTTTTTTCTTTTCTTTCTTTTCTTTCTTTTTCTTTTTTTTTGGGTTTTAGCTCTAAAAGAGCTATCTTGTTTTTACCAACTTGTGTTTCTGATAATGGATGAGTGAAGTGGCATAAATTTGATTCAACGATGATAATTTATTTGATGTTCTTATGTTATATTAATAGATTGGAGATATTAGGTGAACTTTAACTACCCTTATGGTCTTGGCTATGCATTCCATTCTTTGATCTTCTTGTCTTTTCACCTTAATGATCATTAGACTTGTCAAAAGTATAACAACAGCTCAGGGTGGGTCATCGAACTTATAAGTCAATAAAAAGAAAGTTGGAACTCAAAGGGACAACTAGGGATTGATATTTAATTGGGTGGATACTAGTTGTTGGCTAACCAAACAATGCCTAAATCATCTCTTCCTTAAATAAGCAAAGTTCAATTTCGCCTCGAAAGTTTTATCAAAGCATGTTCTAAGACTGACAAGACCTAAACACTCATAATTATGTAGGAGCCCTCTCTAAGTAAGCATACACAACTCAATAATATAGAAAAATTCCCTCACCTAGTAAAGTCATTCAAGTCATGATGCATAAATGTATTAATTCATGAATTATCAAGCTGGATAGCTCATTAGTTAAGCACCAAAATGAACAAAGCCAACAAAAATTTGGTGAAAATAATTTATTCAAACAATCTTAATTTGAAAAAACATAATTATCCCAATTAAATATTTAAGAAAGCAAAATAAAAAGGGTAACACTTCATACTAAGGGAAGTTTATTGAGTGGGCGTCGAAGATGCTTCATTTATTTAGACATATCATAGGCAAGGATTTTTCATCATCCAGGATCATTGCTTCATCATCCACAGTTAGTCCAAGCTTGCTTAGTAGCACATCATCTTTAGCAGCTTCTCTATTCATATCATAACAAGATGACAAGATAAAACTCTTCATGAAGTTTGCAAGTGGTGGCGCCCTTCCAAATTTAGGTAGAGGATTATTCTTAGTGTTGAGCTTATCAGGCTCTGGCAGCTTTCCATTGTCAAACAAATCTTGGATCTTGTGCCTTAATCAAAAACATTTATCTGTCTTATGCCCTTACACTTGATGGAATTGACATAAGACCTTGGCATCAAAATTTGTTGGTAGAGGCTTGTGTAGAGACCAAGGTGCCAATGGTTGTAGCAAATCCATCTTCATTAGATTTTCTAACATCTTTGACAAAGCATCCCTTAAGTCTAAAAATTTATGCTTCTTTGCTGGTTCAGTTTTTGCATTTTTTTCTCAACAACTCTTCTTTCCCTTTGACTTTGCCCACTGGGTGGTAGCTGCCCTTATTGCTCCACTTAGACAACAAATGGTTCGGCTGGTCTTGTAGAATAGGGACTGATCCCTCATTTTTTATTCAATCTCTATTAGTAAACAAGTTCCCCGTTGATGCTGCCTTTCCCTTCTTTCTTATGTCAATGGGAGATGCCTCATTAACATTGTTGATGATTTCTAAAATTTCAATCAATTGGGTCTTCATAATTTAACCAATTGATCTTGTAGCTCGCCATCCTAGCTTTGACAACTTCATCGACTATATCTCTTATCTGGTTTGCATCCATCCTTCCAATGAAGCACTTGAATCAAAATCAATTTTGTAGGTGGTATCATTGTATGCTCTTGAATTTACATACTCTAGGTCTGTGAGCCAGAAAGAATTAATGATATGCTATGCAATGTGTGTATGCATCTATGCACAAACCACAAATAAATAAAGATAATTAGGACATTCCTTCCAACCTTATAACTTCCACACTTGAATGGCGAGTCTCTTTTCCTAGGTATGTGGTCAATAAAAATATCAACATGGGATATTTTGTTTTTGAAAAGTTCCCTCGGATGTTTCAACCAATAGTTATATTTTCAAACATATAAATCAGTTCATGATAATTCCAGTTAATTAGGTTTTAATCCATCCAATCAACTAAAGTAGCTTTTATGCTATATTAGATTAAAACTAAATTAAGAGGTTTGTTATAAATAGATTTCACTTGAAAAAGTAACTAATGACTCATGCCAAAAACAAGTCCATGATTAATAATTCTTAGTATAAACTAGGCTCATAATTAATTTTTTGTATTTCCATAATTGACCTAAATATTGGTAAGCTCTTTTAAATGGTTGTGAAAATAATTTTTTCCTAAGCCCATTGTGAAAAAGATTTTAGAAAAAATGGATGATGGCATGAACCTATGCTATTACAATACCACAAGTGCACGGGTCGCTCAAGTAATAAAGTAGTGAGTGAGTTATCGTTCCACTAGGGACAAGGCCAAGTACTAGTGCAAATTTTAACTATTGTTTAGCAAATCAATAGTTTTGTAAAGTTTTGTAATTAAAGACAATTAACTTAATAACTCAAGGTAAAGAGAGATTAAATGTTGCGCAAAAAGGATTGATGATGAAAATACTACCCAGATATTGAATCCCCCTAGCCATAAATATATTTATGAAAATCAATTCGATTAAATCAAATAATAGAGTTGAATTGGCATTCCTCTAAATTAGATTAAAACCTTTCTCAAGTGAATTAATCCATAATCACTAAGTAGAATGCTGGAATCTCTTCTCAAACATAATTAAGTAGATCTTGCATTAAGAACAAGGAATCATAAACCAAAGGATCTTGTAAGTCTATCTCTAGCACTGTAATCAATCCTTAATCCTTATGAGTATTCTATTCATATCAAGCTTTCTCAAGTCAATAATATGAAAATTGCAACAAATCAATAAGTATGCTATTATCAATTGGAAATAAATCATTAAACATCATAAGAATAAAACAACTGAATCAAATGATTTAATTAAATAAAATTATTCAATCCATACAATAAAGCTATGGTCATCAATATCTAGGTAGAGAATGAGTTAGTTCATGTTCAAAACCAGAAAAATAGAACAAGAGAAATAAGAGAAAGAATCCAAACAATCCACAATGAATAATTTGTATTTCTTCACTTGTATCCTTGAGTCTTAGTTTAGATCTTGTTTAGGATGTGTCTTCACCTTCAATCTCCGCTCCAAAACTCTCTTTTTTGCTCTAGAAGTCAGCTCTAGGTTATAAAATATGAAAATTGGATCCCTAATTCGTACTTCAACTCAGCTTTATCGTGTAGATAAATTAGCCTGACACGCCCAGTGACATGCCAATGTCACTTGGCGTGTCATTGACACTAGATTTTTGAATATAAGGCACGTCCAGTGACACGCCCATGTCACGGGCGTGTCATAGCTTTTGTGAGTCATTGTAATAGGCAAGCTCAGTGACACGCCCATGTTACTGGGCATGTCAATGCTTTTGTATGGCAGTATCAAGCACACGTCCAATGACATGCCCATGTCCATGGGCGTGTCACTTGAAGAATTTTTGCTCTTTTCCTCTACTTTCATCCTTAATTCCTCTGAAATGACCATAAGCCTCAAAATATAAAAATTCCTGAAATTAACCCTAAAAAATACATGAACAAACAAATTAAACTCAATTGGATAATAATCATATTACAAAATAGGGACAAAATATCATCAAATGTGCACTTATCAAATTCCCCCACACTTGAGTTTTTGCTTGTCCTCAAGCAAACTAAATCACTATAATAAGAAGAAATGATGGACCCCTCTATATTCAAAAAGAAAAGAAAAGTTTGACAATTCTCGAATAAGAAAACCTGACGTTCTCAACGAAAAACTAATTTCAAAAATTTCAAAACAAGAGTTAAAAGATTGAGCATAAAATTCCAGAAAATCCAAAAGTTGTGAATAAAGTACGAAGAATGTAAATTTCCTCTTTAATTCTTTAACCCCTTTTTTTGTACATATACATATATATATATATATATATTTAAAGAGCCCGACTTGTTTGAACTGATACTAACCTTTTGACAAGAAAGTAAACATTTGTGGTGCCGACCCCCGGTTACTCAGCCAGAATCACCGTTCAAATGGCTACTAGCACTATTCATGATTCCAACTCATTTATTTTAATTCAAGAGTAAAAATTAGTGGAATAGGGATAAATTTTCAAAGCTCCTTTTATTAGAATTATTTATTTATTTATTTAAATGTTTAAGGGTTAGTAACTTAAGATATTAAAGGTGTCATACTAAGTCCGACTCACGAATTTAAGGAATTACAACATGCTCAAATATGTAACTAAGGTTTTAATCTTTAGATGTGTCCAATTCCCATAAATCCACTACCTAATTATAGCTATTATAGTCGATCCTCAGCAATTAATCAAGATAGCCAAGTTAACCTCAACAAGAAATTGTCTTTTAGAAAATCACAAATTAATTTAGTATTTAAAGAGGAACCATTTCAATTCACACTATTATAGTAATCTAGCTTACTTGAATCCAAAAACAATTTGCAGAACTTAATTAAGACAAATGAATCAAATGGGAAGAATGAAATAATAGTAACTTAATCAAGAAAGTATACCTCTCCCCCACACTTAAGACGCACATTGTCCTCAATGTGTGTGCAAAACAAGAAATAACGAAGAGAGAGAAAAACTGCCCTTCCATGTCCATGATTGGACAAATATGAGTACGTTTCCAAGAGTATGGTGAAGGCAAATTTGCTTCAAAACAAAGAACTAAAATGCATAATCAAAGTTAAGACATAAGTAAACGAAATAAACAAACAGATAAAACAGTTCATAAAGAAAAATGCAATTGTCCAACAGGAATAAAAGAAAAAGAAAAAGAAAAAGAACAGTAATTAAATCATGAAAATGAAATGAAATGTGGGCTAGTCAAAGATCAGCGCATCATTGGAATCGTCACCGCTGGTCTCATCATCAAACACATCAACTGGAGGTGCAGGTGCAGGTGCTGGTGCAGGTGGTGGCTACTAAGGGTTAAACCCTTGATACCTCCAGAACTCTAACATGGATTGTTCCAGCCATTTCCTTCTCAAGATCTCATGATCCAGCTAGGCTTGGAAGGAAGTAGTCTATTCAAGCATGAACTGTTGCATCTGGTCCTGCTGAGTTAAGATCTTATTCTGATTCTGCTCGATATTCCCTATCTTACCTTTGATCCTACAAATCTGACGTTCTAAGTCTGTGGGCTTCCTATCATCATCCCACTCAATATTAACTAACGGGCGCCAGTCTCGAAATGTAGGGGTCTAGACAAAAGATGGTCCAGTATAAGAAGAAGGTGCAGCAGTGGAGGAAGGCCCAGCGGTAGTGGACGAGCTCGAAAAATCTATCGGTGGAGGTGGTGGTATATTCGAAGGAGGAGCAGAAGGGTCTGCCTCTGGTATATTTGAATCCATAGGAGGTGCTTGCATCCTAGCTACCTTCTCCAAGTTTAGTCTCTTTAATGTTTCCATACCCAATAGTTTGGGCAAACCGTCCACCATCATAGGTAGGCAGCCATCTAACACACCCAAGTGACGAGCTAGTCATGTGACATACATGCCACCATGCAAAGCACCTGATGCTCCGTTTTTAAACAGCTAGTAAAAGAAGTGTGTGATGGCATGTGCGACATTACACCAGGTCTTTTGTACCATGCAGTGTAGGAAAAATAGATCTCTCAGGCTCATCACCCCTGTGCTGCTCAGTCGAGCTGTAAGAGTGTGGACTAACAGATTGTGTACAACTCGGTAGGGGAAAGACACAAAGTTGGATGCCTTAGATACCTTGGGCTGATATTTATCTGCACTAGGTGCAAAGGTCCTCCAAACTAGAGGGGGAACAACCTCATACTCGACGAAATCCACCTCATAATTCAGATAATCAAAAGTCTATACCTCCTTTGCAGTGTATAACTTAAGATGCACCCCAAGGTCACTAATGCTCATATGGAATCATTGCCCTCCCAATCTAAATTTCATTATTGGCTCAATAATTGTAATCCTGGTCTTTTGGAACTGAAAGGTTAAGTAGAATTCCAATGTCAGCTCTCTGTAGTCAGGCTCATTGATGGAGAACAGTTGGTCCCATCCTGATTGGTTGATCAGTTCCCGAAAATCTGCTGTAATGTTGGCCAGTTCTAGAGCATCCAAATCCAAAACACGAGGTGGGGACCAATCCTTATTGTCAAAAAATTTAAACCGTTTCCTTTCCTTAGCATTGGAGAATCTAAGGCATTTGTGGTTTGCCATGAACTTAGAAGTTGGTCATGTAGCATGTTGGCTTGAACTACCTTCCCCTCGTGCATGTTTTGCGGGTAGCTGGGAGGATGATTATTTGTGAGGGCCCATTGTCTGCAAAACAAACAAGAATTCCTCAATATCAACAAAAATATAGCATGATACGAAATACCGACAAAAGACCAACATAAGGTTAATGAGATACCGGCATTATAACGATGAAGCATAATGTGAATCCCAATAAAATTAATTCCAACAACCAATTTAAAACCAGTTTAATCAACCTATATTAACAAAAATTTAACCAAAAAAAGGGACAATTATTATCTAGGCCAATCCAACCAACACTTAACCAACAATAGCGATAAACCAAATTGAACGACGGTAATTAATTATAATCGCAAATGAAATCTTATAGCCATAACCCGACAAACAAATTAATCAATTGATAATTCAAATGCAAACTAAATCAAAATAAATCAAATACCGAATCAAAAACAGAATCGGAATCAAAACAAAAGCAAAATAAATCAATCACCGCATAAATCTAGAGAAATCAAAATGAAACAAAATAAAGAGAACGCAGCATAAATCTAGCAATTCTGAGGAAAATAAAAGATAATACAAGGAATCCAAAAGACAAACGAAAGACAAATGAAATAAATCCACAAAAATTGCAAATCCACCAAAAATTGTAAAAGTGAGAGCTCGTACCTGAAAAGTGCAAAAAAAAAATGTGTGGATTTGCAATTCTAACTAATAGGGGTACTCACTGATTTGCGTTTCGCAAATCAAAACGTGTGGATTTGCGAAAGAAATTATACCTGATAGGGGTACTCACTTTTGTAACGTTCAGCTTGAGAAAGTTTTCAAAATATTAGGAGTTACACATAGGTTTGCTACTCCTTATCAGCAAGTCGGTTGGTCATAAGTGTTGGTTTAGGTTTACCAATGCCTAACTCATTAAACATTTTGTAGCGCATAACACTTATGCTAGCCTCCAAATTAGCTAATGCACTTTTAACCTCAAGGTTACCTATCAAACATGGAATTGTAAAACTACCTGGATCTTTTCATTTCTTAGGTATCCTCCTTTGCAAAATTGCCTAACTCTTTTCAGACAAATGCACTAAAGACACTTCCTCAAGTTTCCTTTTGTTAGAAAGGATATCTTTCAAAAATTTATCATACATAGGCATTTGTGAGAAAGCTTCAGCAAATGGAATATTAATGTGCAATTGTTTAATAAGTTTAAGAAACTTACCGAACTGAGCATCAATCTTGTCCTTGTTCAACCTTGCCGGATATGGTACTCTAGGTCGGTATTCCTTCATTATGGGGCTATTTTCTTGTGGCTGGTCCTCTTTCTCACTTTCTATTACAGCTTTTTCTCCTAAAGTGACAAGAGGATCGTCTTCTTTTTATTTTTCTTGTACTTCAGCCCCTTTCTCTGCCACTTCTTCTCTTTTCTCATCCACATTACACTTGATCTCTTTTCCACTCTTTAGTGTAATTGCCTTAAGCTGCTCTTTAGGATTTGCCTCAGTATTGCTAGATAAACTCCCTTGTAGTCTCTCACTGAGCAGCTTGGAAATTTGCCCCACCTGATTCTCCAAATTATGAATAGAGGCTTGCTGATTTCTACGGGCAGTTTCAGTTGATTGGAACCTAGTTTCAAAAGCTGCTATAAATTTCTCCATATGTCCTCCAAATTACTCTTTCTTGGAGGGGCAGCTTGTTGATGTTGGGGCTGCTGGAATCCAGGGGGAGGTCTTAGATTATTCTTATTATTCCATTAGAAATTAGGGTGATTTCTCTACCCCGAATTGTACGTGTTGTTGTAAGGGTTATTCTGTTGTTGCCTTGGCATATTTCCAACATAATCTACTTGCTCTTACCTAGCAAACATGTTTCCACTTTGGCAATGTCACATCCCAAAGTTTAGGTAGTCGAGTATTAGGCCAGAAGGACATAAATAAGTGGTCAAATAGAGGCTCGAGATAGTCAAAAATAAAAATCGGTGTGCAAAGGAGGCCCGTGAAGTCGACGGGACCTAAAGGTAATTTTTCAAAAGGCTAAGGACCTAAGAGTAAATTCCAAAAGTCGTACTGGATGTTCTTAATAGTGCACATAACATATTCTAAAAATGGAAAGTAGAGAAAAATCGGGTCACAACTACGCGTAACGGTTTTTCCAGAAAATGTCCCGTTAAAGAGAAATGAAGACATGTAGACTAGGGGCATTTTGGTCATTTTTAATAAGATTTATACATGAATCCAAAGTAGAAAATAAACATATGAGTATGTAGAGGATGTTGAGGGGTTAAAAATGAAACGATCGTTAGTAGAAACGGAGCCGGAGAAAACCCGAGCAAAAATAGGAACTAAAGGGAATTTAATAAAAAGTCGATGGTTTATTGGTAATTTTTCCAAATGACTTGGAAACCTAAAATAGACCTTATAAATAGAAAGTAGAGGTCGAGAGGATCAAAACTATATGTAGTTTGACTCGTGGAACTATACGGTTTAAAAGATATGATCGATTAATCGCCGGAACGTAAAGTGGGCCCGGTTTCGTGTCGAGACCGGATGAGTAACCCGGGTAAACTTTATGAGATCCAATGGAAAGAGGGACAAGTGGAAAGAAGTAAAGGAAAAGAAAACTAATAAAAATCTAATGTTGGCCAATCAAAAGAAAGCATTTAGCATGTGTAATAAATGTGTAATAAATGAAGAAAGAGAAAAAGTGGACAAGTGGTCTTAAGAGGTTAACCAACACCTAAGGTGATCATCATTTCCTTTGTATATAAATATATGTGATATGAAGAACCAATTTCTCTCTTTTCCACTTGAAAAATTCTGCCAACAAAGGGAAACACCAAAGGACTTCCAAGTTTCTCCAAATTTGATTTTTAAGGTAAGTTTTTAAGGTTTTCAAGTATGTAGACTTTAATTTTAGTATCAATTTTAGGTATTTATATATTTATTGGGAGATTGGAGATTAGAGTCTTTATGTGGAATTGGAAAAAAAAAATTTAAGTGATGAGATTAATTGATTAAATGGAAGAATCAAGATGTATAAAGTTTAATAAGGTTGGATTAGGGTTTCGGTTGAAAAGAAATGGAGGATAACTTATTATTTTAAATTTCTAAGGTTTATATTTAAGATTGTGCTTCTGAATATCTTGAAGGAAAAACAAAGATTAAGGAAGGAGAAGAAGGAAAAGTAAAAGGGAATTAAAAGAGCAAGGTTTGGTACTTTAACCATTGAACTCCTTTTGAAATTTTTCTGTTTTACAATTAGTAAAATGATGTGACTTGTATGATTTTTAATTAAATATAGAAAACTTATCTTGGGTTGAATTTTGGATATGTTGTTGTATAATAAGTCTAGTATTTGAGAAAAATAATTTGGAACCACATTGATTGAATTTAATTTACGGAATTTATAAAATTCAGAACTGCTGCCAGGATGCAGGGCAACTGGAGCAGTCTGGTTGGGTGAACTACTTGACCAAGATCTTGTGTCCAGTTTGATCTGAAATTTTAAAGGAATGATTTTAAGATGCAAAAATAAATTCTGTAAAAATTTTAGAGTTTTTATCCAAGTGGATTATTTTATACAAATTTTCTAAAACAAGGATCAAGTTGGGTCAGGAACCAGAGCAATTGTTCATATGGAAATTTTTCATTATTAACTTGGTCAAAAACTTGGTGTGGGTGTTTTATCATTTTATTTTTAGTATTGAGTTTAATTATGATATGAAAAATAAATTAAGATGTAAAATATGTGAAGGATATACGTTTTAGCTGCAAGACGCAATGAGTTCATCCATTTGAAGCAAGGTGGAATGACGGTATTAGAGTATGAGAAAGAATTTACGCGCCTCAGTAAATATGGGAGGGAGTTAATAGAAACTGAAGCTGAACGATGTGAGAAATTTTTGGAAGGACTTAATGATGAAATTAAGATCCAATTAGTAGTGCTGGAGAATACTAAATTTTCAAGATTAGTAGCAAAAGCACTAGATGTTGAGAAGGTACAAGTGAATCTGAAGAGTAGTCAACAGAAAATCCAGCAAAAAAGGGAACAGGTTTAGAGCACCCCAAGTAGTTATCAGCCTGCTAGTAAGAAATCTAGGAGTGGATTTTCTGGACCCCTAAGACAAATACAAAACCAGGGAACAGTACAGAGGTCAGGTTATTCAACTTCACCAATGGTGAGTTCGGCAGGAACTAATAGAGTGGAATATCCAACCTGTGAAATTTGTGGAAAGAAACATCTTAGAAATTGTTGGTTTGCAATAGATGGAGTATGTTGGGGCTGTGGTGAAAGGGGCCATTTGAGAAAGGATTGCCCAAAGAAAGTTATAACAGTACCTAGGGCACAGGAACAACCATTTGTAATTGGAAGTAGAGTCACAGGCAGAGGCAGAGGTAGAGCAAGTAGTAACAACCAAGCATGAACATACTCGAAATCAGTAGATCACCCCGAACCAAGAGCAACAGCTAGAGTATATTGCAAGAGGGCAGAGGAGAATAAAACAAGAGAAGAAAAGGAAGGTATTTAAATTTAAAATTTGTGTTTTAAGTATATATATATGTATGACTATTATTAGCAATGTATTTACATGTATGAACAAGCAAGTTTCGGGGAAAAACTTAAATTAAGGGAGGTAGAACTGTCACATCCCAAAGTTTAGGTAGTCGAGTATTAGGCCAGAAGGACATAAATAAGTGGTCAAATAGAGGCTCGAGATAGTCAAAAACAAAAATCGGTGTGCAAAGGAGGCCCGTGAAGTCGACGGGACCTAAAGGTAATTTTTTAAAAGGCTAATGACCTAAGAGTAATTTCCAAAAGTCGTACTGGATGTTCTTAATAGTGCACATAACATATTCTAAAAATGGAAAGTAGAGAAAAATCGGGTCATAACTACGTGTAACGGTTTTTCCAGAAAATGCCCCGTTAAAGAGAAATGAAGACATGTAGACTAGGGGCATTTTGGTCATTTTTATTAAGATTTATACATGAATCCAAAGTAGAAAATAAACATATGAGTATGTAGAGGATGTCGAGGGGTTAAATATGAAACGATCGTCAGTAGAAAAGGAGACGGAGAAAACCCGAGCAAAAATAGGACCTAAAGAGAATTTAATAAAAAGTCGAGGGTTTATTGGTAATTTTTCCAAATGACTTGGAAACCTAAAATAGACCTTATAAATAGAAAGTAGAGGTCGAGAGGATCAAAACTATATGTAGTTTGACTCGTGGAACTATACGGTTTAAAAGATATGATCGATTAATCGCCGGAACGTAAAGTGGCCCGGTTTCGTGTCGGGACCGGATGAGTAACCCGGGACAACATTATGAGATCCAATGGGAAGAGGGACAAGTGGAAAGAAGTAAAGGAAAAGAAAACTAATAAAAATCTAATGTTGGCCAATCAAAAGAAAGCATTTAGCATGTGTAATAAATGTGTAATAAATGAAGAAAGAGAAAAAGTGGACAAGTGGTCTTAAGAGGTTAACCAACACCTAAGGTGATCATCATTTCCTTTGTATATAAATATATGTGATATGAGGAACCAATTTCTCTCTTTTCCACTTGAAAAATTCTGCCAACAAAGGGAAACACCAAAGGACTTCCAAGTTTCTCCAAATTTGATTTTTAAGGTAAGTTTTTAAGGTTTTCAAGTATGTAGACTTTAATTTTAGTATCAATTTTAGGTATTTATATATTTATTGGGAGATTGGAGATTAGAGTCTTTATGTGGAATTGGAAAAAAAAATTTAAGTGATGAGATTAATTGATTAAATGGAAGAATCAAGATGTATAAAGTTTAATAAGGTTGGATTAGGGTTTCGGTTGAAAAGAAATGGAGGATAACTTATTATTTTAAATTTCTAAGTTTTATATTTAAGATTGTGCTTCTGAATATCTTGAAGGAAAAACAAAGATTAAGGAAGGAGAAGAAGGAAAAGTAAAAGGGAATTAAAAGAGCAAGGTTTGGTACTTTAACCATTGAACTCCTTTTGAAATTTTTCTGTTTTACAATTAGTAAAATGCTGTGACTTGTATGATTTTTAATTAAATATAGAAAAATTATCTTGAGTTGAATTTTGGATATGTTGTTTTATAATAAGTCTAGTATTTGAGAAAAATAATTTGGAACCACATTGATTGAATTTAATTTACGGAATTTATAAAATTCAGAACTGCTGCCAGGATGCAGGGCAACTGGAGCAGTCTGGTTGGGTGAACTACTTGACCAAGATTTTGTGTCCAGTTTGATCTGAAATTTTAAAGGAATGATTTTAAGATGCAAAACTAAATTCTGTAAAAATTTTATAATTTTTAGACAAGTGGATTATTTTTTACAAATTTTCTAAAACAAGGATCAAGTTGGGTCAGGAGCCAGAGTTTGTTGTTCATATGGAAATTTTTCATTATTAACTTGGTCAAAAACTTGGTGTGGGTGTTTTATCATTTTATTTTTAGTATTGAGTTTAATTATGATATGAAGAATAAATTAAGATGTAAAATATGTGAATACATATGATACATATGTGAGTATATGTGATATTTGTGTAAATATATATTGTATATACATGGAGAATATGTGGTATATATATGAAGTGAATGGGTATATATGAAATGTTATTTATGCTCTACTCGGTAAATGGGTAAAATTGGTCTGGAATGGGGGTTTGGCATGCCATCCTACCGGCAGTACTGTCTTAACGGCTTCTGTCGGAATATTACTTACGCGCACGCGGTTATATCGTGTGAGGTCAAGATCATGGCAACTAGTCGTGTGAGACCAAGACCACGCAGTTATTCTATATCGTGTGAGACCAAGACCATGACAATTATTCGTGCGAGGTCAAGACCACGCGTAACTCTATATGAGGCCTCATTTCAAGATCGGTGTATTCATAATTACCGAGTCGAGCAGATTAACTCGTAATTATAATGAAGTTATATTACATGTTGTTTACATACAGAATGTGAATCTTAACTTAATTAGAAAATATAAATATGATGATTGTATGAAAATAGTTTAATTATGCAGTATTCTACTTTTATATGTGATATCGAGTAGACATTGTATGGCAATGGTTAAAGTACCCACTGGGCAATAAGTTGCTCAACGAGTTATATGTCTAACTCGCAGGTAGTGTATAGAAGATCAGCATTTCTGCAGCGGCTCGCATCAGCTCGACGGTGATTAGGATAGGAATTTTGACATAAAATAGTAGTATGGCATGTACGTTATATCTATTGTAAAGGTTTGTTAACATATTAAGTATTATGGTGTATGTAACAAGAGAATAAACAGTGGTATGGTAATGAAACTTACCAAATGATATGTAATCTTGAGAAATGATATAGAAGTGTGAACTTTTCTTGCAGGATTGTAGTTGAGGTTATAAGGGTGGATTATTGGGAGTGTGCTTGAGTTGAATTGTGAAATAAAATATTTTTCAAAAATACGAAAAATCAGTTTTGTCGACACTTGGGACCCAAATTTCTAGGCGAACCTCTGGCGAAATTTCTATAAAATCGGAACTAAAATTTGACTAAGTAAAATTGGTAGCAACATTAGGATAGTGTGGCGCCTCTACTCGGCTTACACATGTAGGCCGGAAAGGGGTGTTACAATTTGTGGTATCAGAGCATTGGTTTAGCCGTTTCCTGGGCGGTTAGACATAGGAAAGTGTATGATAATTAGATATCGGGAGATAGTAAACGAAGTGAGTTGGAAAGACTTTTGATAGGAAGAGGAAAATATAGAAGGATATACGTTTTATGTTGGGAGTGGCCATTACCAACGCAAAACGGGATACCCTGTAGTAGTTATGGTATTTGTAAAACAATTATATATGAAAAGAAAGAGTCGAGAATAATTAAGCATGAGTTATTGAGTCTAATGTACATGCCATATATGAAAAAGGCTATATGTCGAGCTGTGCAGACTGCTGATTATTCTTATATTATAGGATGTCTCTAGACACGCAACAAGCTATGGAACAGGAGACAGAATCCCAAGCCTCTGCACCAATAGGTGTTGAGGAAGCCCATGGACTAGGACTAGGGCCAGCAGCAGCCGAAGTACCCGGTCCGGAAACTTACCTTAGGCAGACAGCAGCAGCATTCCAACAAATGGCCGGAAGGGGCCCTGCTACTGAGGGGGATAGGAAACCCCCGATTGAGAAGCTGAGGAAATATGGTGCAAAAGAATTTAAGGCTGGTCATGAAGAGAGATCTGAGGAAGCGAAATATTGGTTAGATAGTATCATTAGAGTTCTTGACCAGCTTCGATGCACTCCGGAAGAAAGTGTAATTTGTGCTACGTCACTCCTGACGGAGGAGGCATACATATGGTGGGATACCACTCAGCAACGGGTTCCACTGGAACAACGGACTTGGGAATTTTTCAGGAGCGAGTTCAAAAAGAGATATATAACTGATTCATATTTAGCTGCAAGACGCAATGAGTTCATCCATTTGAAGCAAGGTAGAATGACGGTATTAGAGTATGAGAAAGAATTTACGCGCCTCAGTAAATATGGGAGGAAGTTAATAGAAACTGAAGCTGAACGATGTGAGAAATTTTTGGAAGGACTTAATGATGAAATTAAGATCCAATTAGTAGTGCTGGAGAATACTAAATTTTCAAGATTAGTAGCAAAAGCACTAGATGTTGAGAAGGTACAAGTGAATCTGAAGAGTAGTCAACAGAAAATCCAGCAAAAAAGGGAACAGGTTTAGAGCACCCCAAGTAGTTATCAGCATGCTAGTAAGAAATCTAGGAGTGGATTCTCTGGACCCCTAATACAAATACAAAACCAGGGAACAGTACAGAGGTCAGGTTATTCAACTTCACCAATGGTGAGTTCGGCAGGAACTAATAGAGTGGAATATCCAACCTGTGAAATTTGTGGAAAGAAACATCTTAGAAATTGTTGGTTTGCAATAGATGGAGTATGTTGGGGCTGTGGTGAAAGGGGCCATTTGAGAAAGGATTGCCCAAAGAAAGTTATAACAGTACCTAGGGCACAGGAACAACCATTTGTAATTGGAAGTAGAGTCACAGGCAGAGGCAGAGGTAGAGCAAGTAGTAACAACCAAGCAGGAACGTACTCGGAATCAGTAGATCGCCCCGAACCAAGAGCAACAGCTAGAGTATATTGCATGAGGGCAGAGGAGAATAAAACAAGAGAAGAAAAGGAAGGTATTTAAATTTAAAATTTGTGTTTTAAGTATATATATATGTATGACTATTATTAGCAATGTATTTACATGTATGAACAAGCAAGTTTCGGGGCGAAACTTAAATTAAGGGAGGTAGAACTGTCACATCCCAAAGTTTAGGTAGTCGAGTATTAGGCCAGAAGGACATAAATAAGTGGTCAAATAGAGGCTCGAGATAGTCAAAAACAAAAATCGGTGTGCAAAGGAGGCCAGTGAAGTCGACGGGACCTAAAGGTAATTTTTTAAAAGGCTAAGGACCTAAGAGTAATTTCCAAAAGTCGTACTGGATGTTCTTAATAGTGCACATAACATATTCTAAAAATGGAAAGTAGAGAAAAATCAGGTCACAACTACGTGTAACGGTTTTTCCAGAAAATGCCACATTAAAGAGAAATGAAGACATGTGGACTAGGGGCATTTTTGTCATTTTTATTATGATTTATACATGAATCCAAAGTAGAAAATAAACATATGAGTATGTAGAGGATGTCGAGGGGTTAAATATGAAACGATCGTCAGTAGAAACGGAGACGGAGAAAACCCGAGCAAAAATAGGACCTAAAGAGAATTTAATAAAAAGTCGAGGGTTTATTGGTAATTTTTCCAAATGACTTGGAAACCTAAAATAGACCTTATAAATAGAAAGTAGAGGTCGAGAGGATCAAAACTATATGTAGTTTGACTCGTGGAACTATACGGTTTAAAAGATATGATCGATTAATCGCCGGAATGTAAAGTGGCCCGGTTTCGTGTCGGGACCGGATGAGTAACCCGGGACAACATTATGAGATCCAATGGGAAGAGGGACAAGTGGAAAGAAGTAAAGGAAAAGAAAACTAATAAAAATCTAATGTTGGCCAATCAAAAGAAAGCATTTAGCATGTGTAATAAATGTGTAATAAATGAAGAAAGAGAAAAAGTGGACAAGTGGTCTTAAGAGGTTAACCAACACCTAAGGTGATCATCATTTCCTTTGTATATAAATATATGTGATATGAGGAACCAATTTCTCTCTTTTCCACTTGAAAAATTCTGCCAACAAAGGGAAACACCAAAGGACTTCCAAGTTTCTCCAAATTTGATTTTTAAGGTAAGTTTTTAAGGTTTTCAAGTATGTAGACTTTAATTTTAGTATCAATTTTAGGTATTTATATATTTATTGGGAGATTGGAGATTAGAGTCTTTATGTGGAATTGGAAAAAAAAATTTAAGTGATGAGATTAATTGATTAAATGGAAGAATCAAGATGTATAAAGTTTAATAAGGTTGGATTAGGGTTTCGGTTGAAAAGAAATGGAGGATAACTTATTATTTTAAATTTCTAAGGTTTATATTTAAGATTGTGCTTCTGAATATCTTGAAGGAAAAACAAAGATTAAGGAAGGAGAAGAAGGAAAAGTAAAAGGGAATTAAAAGAGCAAGGTTTGGTACTTTAACCATTGAACTCCTTTTGAAATTTTTCTGTTTTACAATTAGTAAAATGCTGTGACTTGTATGATTTTTAATTAAATATAGAAAAATTATCTTGAGTTGAATTTTGGATATGTTGTTGTATAATAAGTCTAGTATTTGATAAAAATAATTTGGAACCACATTGATTGAATTTAATTTACGGAATTTATAAAATTCAGAACTGCTGCCAGGATGCAGGGCAACTGGAGCAGTCTGGTTGGGTGAACTACTTGACCAAGATTTTGTGTCCAGTTTGATCTGAAATTTTGAAGGAATGATTTTAAGATACAAAACTAAATTCTGTAAAAATTTTATAATTTTTAGACAAGTGGATTATTTTATACAAATTTTCTAAAACAAGGATCAAGTTGGGTCAGGAGCTAGAGTTTGTTGTTCATATGGAAATTTTTCATTATTAACTTGGTCAAAAACTTGGTGTGGGTGTTTTATCATTTTATTTTTAGTATTGAGTTTAATTATGATATGAAGAATAAATTAAGATGTAAAATATGTGAATACATATGATACATATGTGAGTATATGTGATATTTGTGTAAATATATATTGTATATACATGGAGAATATGTGGTATATATATGAAGTGAATGGGTATATATGAAATGTTATTTATGCTCTACTCGGTAAATGGGTAAAATTGGTCTAGAATGGGGGTTTGGCATGCCATCCTACCGGCAGTACTGTCTTAACGGCTTCTGTCGGAATATTACTTACGCGCGCGCGGTTATATCGTGTGAGGTCAAGATCATGGCAACTAGTCGTGTGAGACCAAGACCACGCAGTTATTCTATATCGTGTGAGACCAAGACCATGACAATTATTCGTGCGAGGTCAAGACCACACGTAACTCAATATGAGGCCTCATTTCGAGATCGGTGTATTCATAATTACCGAGTCGAGCAGATTAACTCGTAATTATAATGAAGTTATATTACATGTTGTTTACATACAGAATGTGAATCTTAACTTAATTAGAAAATATAAATATGATGATTGTATGAAAATAGTTTAATTATGCAGTATTCTACTTTTATATGTGATATTGAGTAGACATTGTATGGCAATGGTTAAAGTACCCACTGGGCAATAAGTTGCTCAACGAGTTATATGTCTAACTCGCAGGTAGTGTATAGAAGATCAGCATTTCTGCAGCGGCTCGCATCAGCTCGACGGTGATTAGGATAGGACTTTTGACATAAAATAGTAGTATGGCATGTACGTTATATCTATTGTAAAGGTTTGTTAACATATTAAGTATTATGGTGTATGTAACAAGAGAATAAACAGTGGTATGGTAATGAAACTTACCAAATGATATGTAATCTTGAGAAATGATATAGAAGTGTGAACTTTTCTTGCAGGATTGTAGTTGAGGTTATAAGGGTGGATTATTGGGAGTGTGCTTGAGTTGAATTGTGAAATAAAATATTTTTCAAAAATACAAAAAATCAGTTTTGTCGACACTTGGGACCCAAATTTCTAGGCAAACCTCTGGCGAAATTTCTGTAAAATCGGAACTAAAATTTGACTAAGTAAAATTGGTAGCAACATTAGGATAGTGTGGCGCCTCTACTCGGCTTACACATGTAGGCCGGAAAGGGGTGTTCCAGGCAATCTTGACTTTGATGTCAACCTCCACACCATTCACAGGACATCACTTGCATTACTTTCCAAGAAGAAGAGGCCAAAGAATCAAAGTTTTTATTCAATGCTTCCATTTGGGCTGTCAAAGCCACCACAGGATCTAGTTGGTGTGAACCCATGACTTTCAGCTTTCCTTGCTCCCTTGGGGCTTGCCACTAATAATTAGTGATAGTCATGTCCTCAATCAAATCCCTGGCTTGTTCAGTGTCTTGTTATTTATGGTACCCCCAGCTGCTGCATTAATGGATTACTTACTTCCATAATTTAATCCATTGTAAAATGTTTGAATTTGAAGCCATAGTGGAAACCCATGATGAGGACACCTTCTCAATAAATCTTTAAATCTTTCCCAGGCATCATAAAGGGTCTCACCATCTTGCTACAGAAAGGATGAGATATCATTCCTCAACTTAGAAGTTTTAGACGGCGGAAAGTATTTTTCTAGGAATTTTTCTGCCAACTGACCCCATGTGGTGAAAGTTCCTGGAGGAAAAGATTTCAGCCACTTCTTTAGTCTATCTCTAAGGGAAAATGGGAACAATCTCAGCCTAATTGCATCATATGAGATATTATTTATCTTGAATGTGTCACATATCTCCAAAAAATTGTCAATATGTTCATTAGGATCTTCATCAGGAAACCCATCAAACTGACAAGTCTGCTGCACGATTTGAATTACATTTGCTTTTATTTCGAAGTTGTTCGCAGCAACTGTCGGCCTCCGGATACTAGAATTAGCTCCATTGAGAGTAGGCCTAGCAAAATCTTGCATGGTCCTTGGTTCATTATCTGCCATTATTTCCAGTTCTTCTTCTAAGATAAGTTCTTCAAAGTTCGGTTCCATCTCCGCTAGAACTGTTTTATCTTCTTCCTTTCGCTTTCTCCTTAACGTTCTCTCTAACTCTTGATCTAATTCAAGGAGTTGGGAAGAACTAGCTTGGCTCATAAATGTGAAGAAGTACCTAGAATGACAGTCAAAAAGTAAGAACTTAGGTTAAAACAAAAAAAAAAAGCTAAATCAACAGTCTTGATTATATTACTAATATTGAAAATTGTTGTCCCCAGCAGCGGCGCCAAAAACTTGATGGCACGAACCTATGCTATTGCAATATTGCAAGTGCATGGTTCACTCAAGTAATAAAGTAGTGAGTGAGTTATCATTCCATTGGGGATAAGGCCAAGTACTAGTGAAAATTTTAACTGTTGTTTAACAAATCAATAGTTTTGTGAAGTTTTATAATTAAAGACAATTAACTTAATAACTCTAGGTAAAGAGAGATTAAATGTTGTGCAAAAATGATTGATGATGAAAATACTACCCAGATATTGAATCCCCCTAGCCATAAATATATTTATGAAAATCAATTCAATTAAATCAAATAATAGAGTTGAATTGGCATTCTTTTAAATTAGACTAAAACCTTTCTCAAGTGAATTAATCCCTAATCACTAAGTAGAACGCTGGAATCTCTTCTCAAACATAATTAGGTAGATATTGCATTAAGAATAAGAAATCATAAACTAAAGTGTAACACCCCTTCCCGACCTACATATGTAAACCGAGTAGAGGTGCCACACTATCCTAATGTTGCTACCAATTTTACTCAGTCAATTTTTTTTAGTTCCGATTTTTATAGAAATTTTGCCATAATTTTGCATAAAAATTGAGTCCCAAGTGTCGACAAAACTGGTTTTTTTATGATTTTTAAAACATTTACACAAACCAATGCAAACAAAATCATTCTCAGTACACTCCCAATAAATCCCCCTTATAACCTCAACTACAACCTGCAAAAAAGATTTACACTTCTAGTACAACATAAAGTAAAAGTTTATTATGAAATACAGTAAATAAAATATTTGTTCACTATGCAGCGGAAAATAACAATATTTACAAATTCATATATATCCAAACTCAAGTTTTACAACCCATAAAATTTATACATTTTTTTGGCAGTCAGTCTTTGATCTTTAAGCCCACTATCAACACCTCAAAATCTAGACTCAACTCGGCCTAGAGGAATTCTCTGGTTCTTCCCTGTCACCTGCGCGAAGAATCACATTCGCGCTAAGCTAACGGCTTATTGTTACAAATTACAGTGCTATGATGCTTTAATGCCATGCTAATGTCACACAATCAAGATTCAAGATCAATTCAAGAGAATATTATATTTCAAATCTTACCTGTTTCAATAATGTATGTATAGTAGTCATCTCATTATTCATTTGTTTCACCATTCAATAGTCACATTTAAACAAACACAAGCATGGGCCCAAAAATAATCTAATATGCTATTGAAAGTTCAGAGTTACTGTTTTGGTCTATAATCATAATCATCAATACATTTATTGTTAGTGTATATGCCCTAGGCCATCGATTTGGACCTTAATGTTATTCATTTTGTTATTAATAAAGAAGTTTTTATTATCATTGTTATGTTTGCATGTTATATATAATAATGATTATATCCCTGGTTTATTATTGTTATGGAGATAATAATAAATATAACTAGTGTAATATTGATTTGATAATCATAAGATGATTATAGGTATGAAGATACAAATCAATATTATGGATACATGTTAGAGAACAGTGTATTGGATAGACCCACATAGATATCACTTCATGGTTTAATGTCATAAGTGTATCTCATAATAGTTTTCATTTAATCCTTTGACTTGAGATTGTCATAGTTTCCAACATAAGGAATATTATGTTTTGACATGATCAAACGTTATCTGTAACTAGATAATTATAAAGGTTATGCTTGAACATGATATAAATTATGTAGAGGAAAATGAACAATCAAGATGGAATTTGTCCCTCTCTATGAGAGAGATATCTTCTGGGCCCCTTGATAAGTGTAACTGAGAAATGCATGGCCATGCTCAAATAAGTTGATATAAGATCAATCTTATTTGTTTATCAGTTAACTTGGAGATCGAGTAATCATAAGTTTGGACAATATAAGTATGACATTTACTATGACTTATGTTCAAACTAGATATCGTGTGACAAAGGGATTAATGCATGTACTATTTCAGGTTTTTCATTTATAATGATTCTCATGATTAATTGGGTAGTCGTAATGTCTTGCTAGAGGCCAATTATGATTTGTGCATTTCAATAGAGATTGAAATACACTACCAATTAATATGAGCCTATCGGGTCACACACATAGAACGTAGGCTGTACTTAAATAATAATAATTATATTTAATTATTATTGTTAGTATTATTATTATTATTAGATATTAATAATAATATTGTTATAATAATTATTATTAGATAATAATTATTAAAACGTGGGTCCATATGGGATATGGACAGTTAGGGTTTTGATAAAAAGAAGTCTTTTAAAACGGTTTTAAAAGGACTGGAGGTTTAATGATCTTATTATTCGTTTTGCAAAAGAAAACGTAAGAAGAAAAAAAAAACCTAAAAAAACCCTAGTTTCGTTTTGAAAAGGTTCAGCCACTGCCGTTGGTGAGCTAGCACTCAGACCGGCATACGTTTGTGTGGATTTCGTTAGAGGGTGTTCGTCTTCAGAAGGCAGCATCTGTTAATCATTTTTGAAGCTACACAAAAAGGTTAGTTTCGAATCTCTTTTATCGAACTGAATGGATCACATGGATCCTGTGAGTAAATCGAAAGAATTTTTGTTTTTCCGCTGCGGCAAGGGTTGCAGATTCTTAACGATTTACTAACAGTGGTATCAGAGCCTCTTGTTGATTCCATTTAATTCGAAATATACCATGTTGATGTGTTGATATGATCTATTGTTTTTCGAATGGCATGATTAAATTCGTTTTATTATTTGATGATGATTCGAATCTGTTATATGAGATATAACATAAATTGTTGTTGATATATGATGTCAAAGATGACCAATTGTATAAGATACAATTCTGTGAAATCAAATTGGGGTTGGTATACGATCTGTTATGTTTTCGAATTAGGGTTAATATGATTAATTCAATTCGTTTATTCATATTGAATGTATACATAGATTTCGATTTTGATTAATATGATTATTGAGTAAATCGTTTCTAAGGTTTCTGGTAATAGTTCTCTGTTAATATGATTAATAGATTACTATTATATTCTGTTTAATATGATTAACAGAATAAGGGTTTTGACAGAAAATCCGTATGTTCGCGCCCTATAGTTCGTTACCGCGACATTAAGAATGTCAATATATTTGTTTCTATTTAACATGTTAGTGATGAATATGTTATGTTTGTTTGATGTCTTGGCATGATGCATAGCATGGCCTTATGACCTATGTGATTGGTTTATTTATATCTTAATTTTTTATAAATACGGCCTGCGTGTCGTTTATTTTTGTAACTTTATAATTACTAGTTTAGTAGTTAGTTTTTATTATTAATGTAATAATGAAGACTCAAGCTTGGAGAAGAAGATGAAAATTCCATGGAGATGAAGTTGCCTTTCAAGATATGAAGAAATGTACTATTGCAAATGTTGTAATAGATAGGTTTTCTTTTCACCTAGGGTTGCCTATATGATCTTCATTTGGTCTCATGAAGATCATATCTAGTTTGGCCATGCTATGTCACGTTTATTTTTATCAAATATGTATGAGATGCCATGTTTGATAGTTTATGTATGCATATAGGATATGATATATAAATGTCAATTTTAACATGTTTTCAAAAAAAAAAAATTAAATGGAATGAACCCTCACTATTAATCTAAGTTTTAATGCCATCCATGTCTTAAACACTTATCAAGGCTAAGATCACCTAAATGTAGATTTTGCCAAAGCAAAGTACTTTAGGTTATCCTAGCAAGATATGATGAGTAATGGTGCTGCTCATGCGTTTAAAATTGGTTAGACTTAATTAGGCTATCAAAATGGTTTTGGGCCTAAGGCATTAGATGGGGTATAACATGCTATGACATATGATGTCATGATCCCATATTATCTAAGAGTTACATCTGATGTAATTGGTAATGGGTTACCTACCATAATAACTTGATTTTAAGTGTCATGCCAAAGCTGACTTAATATTAAGTAAAATTGGATCTTAGCCCACTAAAATGTCATTGTGATGATTGAGGGTTATATTTTAGTGGGAGTTTAATTACTTATCACCTTTTATTAATTAAAATTTGCATATTTTGTAGATTGAAATGGCTACCAACAATAACTCCACTTTATCACTGCGATCCATCCTTGAGAAGGAAAAACTAAAAGAGAATGGGACTAATTTTGTTGATTGGTTTAGGAACCTGAGAATTGTTCTCAAACAAGAAAAGAAGTCCTATGTGCTTGATGAAGCTGTCCCTGAGCCACCTCCTGCTAATGCTTCTAATGCTGATAAGAACAAGCATAAGAAGCATATGGATGATTCCAATGACATTGGATGTCTTATGCTCGCTACTATGTGTCCAGAACTTCAGAAGGATCTGGAACACTTGGAGGCTTATGAGATGAGTGTCCATCTCAAACAAGCTTTCCAACAGCAAGCTAGGCAGGATAGATTCGACACTGCTGTTGCATTATTTGACTGCAAGATGTCAGAGGGCGAATCGGTTAGCGCTCATGTTTTAAAAATGAAGGGCTACATTGATCACCTTGCCCGACTTGGATATCCCTTGAGTCTAGAACTCTCCACGGATTTGATCCTTCATTCTTTGCCCAGCAGTTTTTCACATTTTGTTATGAACTATAATATGAACAACATGGAAAAGTCCATTCCTGAGCTACATGGTATGCTCAAAACTGCTGAAGGGAATATCAAAAGGCCCACTAAGGCTACCCATGTATTGAATGTCAATAAGGGTAAGCCTATGAAGAAAAAAGGCAAGGCAAAGGGTAAAGCAACAGTTGCTACAAAGCCTAAGGGACAGCCCAAGCCAAAAGAACGCAAGGCACCTGTTCCTAAGGAAGGAACTTGTCACCATTGCAAGGAGCCTGGGCATTGGAAAAGAAATTGCCCACTTTATTTGGCTGAATTGAAGAAATCGAAGGGTAGTGCGACTACGTCTTCAGGTATATATGTTATAGAAATTAACTTATTTGCTTCTACTTCATGGGTATTGGATACTGCATGTGGTTCTCACATTTGTACAAATGTGCAGGGACTCAAAAGGAGTAGATCACTGAAAAAGGGGCGAAGTTGACCTACGAGTTGGGAATAAAGCAAGAGTTGCTGCACTAGCTGTAGGATCTTATGAACTTCATATGCCTAATGGCTTTTTGTTAAATTTGAACAATTGCTATTATGTTCCTACTCTGAGTAGGAATCTTATTTCAGTTTCAGTTTTGGATGATGAAGGTTTTTCATTTTTAATTAAAAATAAGACCTGTTCTATTTTTGATAAAGATGATTTGCTTTATGGTATTGCAAGATCTTTTAATGGCCTTTATGTCCTTGACTTAGATGATTCTAGGGAGAATCATATTTATAACATAAACTCTAAGAGAATTAAGCCAAATGACCTAAACCCTACATTTTTATGGCATTGTCGTCTTAGCCATATAAATGAGAGACGCATTTCTAAACTCCATCAAGATGGATTATTAGATTCATTTGATTTTGAATCATTTGATAAATGTGAATCTTGTTTACTTGGCAAAATGACAAAGAATCCTTTCACCGGACAAGGTGAAAGGGCTAATGACTTGCTAGGACTAGTACATACAGATGTATGTGGCCCGTTAAGCATTAGTGCCAGAGGAGGATATAATTACTTCATTACTTTTACTGATGATTTCAGTAGGTATGGCTATGTCTACCTAATGAAACATAAGCATGAGGCTTTTGAAATGTTCAAAACTTTTCAAAATGAAGTACAAAATCAACTTGGTAAAACTATTAAGGCACTTCGATCTGATCGAGGTGGTGAATTTTTGAGCCAAGAGTTTGACGAACATCTAAGAAATTATGGAATTGTTTCACAATTAACTCCTCCAGGAACTCCACAGTGGAATGGTGTTTCTGAAAGAAGAAATCGAACTTTATTAGATATGGTTCGATCTATGATGAGTCAAGCAGATCTTCCATTATCGTTTTGGGGTTATGCCTTGGAGACAGCTGCTTTTGTTTTAAACCGTGTACCATCTAAAGCGGTTGAAAAGACACCATATGAGATATGGACTGGCAAAACACCTAGTTTGTCTTTTCTTAAGATTTGGGGTTGTGAGGCTTATGTGAAAAGACCAGTTTCAGATAAGTTAGCTCCAAAATCTGCTAAATGTATCTTTGTGGGATATCCTAAGGAAACTAAAGGATATTATTTCTATATTCCATCTGAGAACAAAGTGTTTGTTGCTCGAAATGGAACCTTCTTGGAAAAGGAATTCATTTCTAAAAGAACTAGTGGGAGCACAGTTCAATTAGATGAATTTATAGAACCACAAGAGGATATTGAACCGCCTGTAGAAATAGTTTCAGAACCACAAGTCATTGTGGAAACTGAAAATGTTACACAAGTTCTGCGCAGATCTGATAGACCACGTCATCAGCCTGAGAGATATGGATTTCTCATGACTGAAAGTCGTGAAGTTTTGCTCATAGATCAAGATGAGCCAACTACCTATCTTGAAGCTGTGTCAGGTCCAGATTCAGAGAAATGGCTTGGAGCCATGAAATCTGAGATGCAGTCCATGTTTGACAACCAAGTTTGGGCCTTAATTGATCCTCCCGAAGGTATTAAGACTATTGGTTGCAAATGGGTTTTCAAGAAGAAAATTGACATTAATGGAAATGTGCAAACCTATAAAGCAAGGTTGGTTGCTAAAGGTTTCAAACAAACACATGGTATAGACTATGATGAAACTTTTTCTCCAGTTGCTATGATTAAATCTATTAGGATTCTCCTTGCCATTGCTGCATACTATGATTATGTGATATGGCAAATGGATGTCAAAACCGCTTTCCTTAATGGAAATTTACTCGAGGATGTGTACATGACACAACCTGAGGGTTTTGTAAATCCTGAGAATTCTGGGAAGGTTTGCAAGCTTCAAAGGTCCATTTATGGATTGAAGCAAGCATCTCGAAGCTGGAATCTTTGTTTTGATGAAACAGTTAAGAACTTTGGTTTCATTCAAAATGAAGATGAACCATGTGTTTACAAGATGGTTAGTGGGAGTGCTATCGTGTTCTTAGTCCTATATGTAGATGACATATTGATCATTGGAAATGATGTCCCCACTTTACAAAAGGTTAAAGATTGGTTAGGGAATTCTTTTTCAATGAAGGACTTGGGAGAGGCTGCATATATCCTTGGTATAAGGATCTATAGAGATAGATCTAGAAGGATAATTGGCTTAAGTCAAAGTACATACATTGACAAAGTGTTGAAGAGGTTCAGTATGCAAGATTCCAAGAAAGGATTCTTGCCTATGTCACATGGTATTCATCTTGGCAAGAATCAATGTCCTAAGACATCTGAGGAGCGAGATAGAATGAATAAGATCCCTTATGCTTCTGCTAATGGATCTATTATGTATGCCATGCTATGTACTAGACCTGATGTCTCATATTCTTTAAGCACAACAAGTAGATATCAAGCTGATCCTGGTGAGGGTCACTGGACAGCTGTTAAGAACATTCTTAAGTATCTAAGAAGAACTAAGAATGTTTTCTTAGTTTATGGAGGTTTGGAAGATGAACTAGTTGTAAATGGTTACACAGATGCTAGTTTCCAAACTGATATAGATGATTACAAATCGCAGTCAGGTTTTGTATTCACATTGAATGGTGGAGCCATTACTTGGAAAAGTTCCAAGCAAAGCACAGTAGCAGATTCTACAACAGAAGCTGAGTATATAGCAGCATCAGATGCTGCTAAGGAAGTAGTTTGGCTGAAGAAATTCATCACTGAGCTTGGAGTGGTGCCTAGCATTGCTAATCCTATGGCTATCTATTGTGACAACAATGGTGCCATAGCGCAAGCAAAAGAGCCAAGGTCCCATCAAAAATCTAAGCACATACTCAGGCGATTTCACCTCATTCGAGACATCATTGATAGAGGTGATATCAAGATATGCAAAGTTGACACAAATGACAACATAGCAGATCCATTGACAAAGCCTCTCTCGCGGGTCAAGCATGATCAGGACACTAGGTCTATGGGCATGAGATATTTGTTAGACTAGGCCTAGTGCAAGTGGGAGACTGTTAGTGTATATGCCCTAGGCCATCGATTTGGACCTTAATGTTATTCATTTTGTTATTAATAAAGAAGTTTTTATTATCATTGTTATGTTTGCATGTTATATATAATAATGATTATATCCCTGGTTTATTATTGTTATGGAGATAATAATAAATATAACTAGTGTAATATTGATTTGATAATCATAAGATGATTATAGGTATGAAGATACAAATCAATATTATGGATACATGTTAGAAAACAGTGTATTGGATAGACCCACATAGATATCACTTCATGGTTTAATGTCATAAGTGTATCTCATAATAGTTTTCATTTAATCCTTTGACTTGAGATTGTCATAGTTTCCAACATAAGGAATATTATGTTTTGACATGATCAAACGTTATCTGTAACTAGATAATTATAAAGGTTATGCTTGAACATGATATAAATTATGTAGAGGAAAATGAACAATCAAGATGGAATTTGTCCCTCTCTATGAGAGAGATATCTTCTGGGCCCCTTGATAAGTGTAACTGAGAAATGCATGGCCATGCTCAAATAAGTTGATATAAGATCAATCTTATTTGTTTATCAGTTAACTTGGAGATCGAGTAATCATAAGTTTGGACAATATAAGTATGACATTTACTATGACTTATGTTCAAACTAGATATCGTGTGACAAAGGGATTAATGCATGTACTATTTCAGGTTTTTCATTTATAATGATTCTCATGATTAATTGGGTAGTCGTAATGTCTTGCTAGAGGCCAATTATGATTTGTGCATTTCAATAGAGATTGAAATACACTACCAATTAATATGAGCCTATCGGGTCACACACATAGAACGTAGGCTGTACTTAAATAATAATAATTATATTTAATTATTATTGTTAGTATTATTATTATTATTAGATATTAATAATAATATTGTTATAATAATTATTATTAGATAATAATTATTAAAACGTGGGTCCATATGGGATATGGACAGTTAGGGTTTTGATAAAAAGAAGTCTTTTAAAACGGTTTTAAAAGGACTGGAGGTTTAATGATCTTATTATTCGTTTTGCAAAAGAAAACGTAAGAAGAAAAAAAAAACCTAAAAAAACCCTAGTTTCGTTTTGAAAAGGTTCAGCCACTGCCGTTGGTGAGCTAGCACTCAGACCGGCATACGTTTGTGTGGATTTCGTTAGAGGGTGTTCGTCTTCAGAAGGCAGCATCTGTTAATCATTTTTGAAGCTACACAAAAAGGTTAATTTCGAATCTCTTTTATCGAACTGAATGGATCACATTGATCCTGTGAGTAAATCGAAAGAATTTTTGTTTTTCCGCTGCGGCAAGGGTTGCAGATTCTTAACGATTTACTAACATTTATCCATGGATATTCAACTAGATTTGAGTTTACGACCCAGTCATTTCACCCAATCTAGTTTTAATAATTTGTTTTTGAGGTTTACGACCCGGTCATTTCACCCCAAAAACATCACATTTCACATTTTTCAACTGGAATCGGCTTACGACCCGGTCATTTCACCTATCCAGTGATTCATAGGCATGCCGCCAAAACCAGAACTCTGAAAATTGAATAAACATATTAGGCACACAATCATTTCATTCATTTGTTTATCAATATATTTTCATTTTATTTCTCATTTCCTATTCCAAAATTAATTAGGCAACCATGCCTCCATTATATATTTCATTTGCATATCATAGCCAATAACCATGGCATCATATCTCAAATGATCTCAAATCACAATAAAACAATTCTTCATAATATCATATCTTTCACATTTCACATTCCATATTTCATTTCATCATTCAAATGGATATAATCAATGGCATTAACACATATTTTACATACTCATCACAACATTCACATCATACCAAACATACATTATTAATATGCATTAACAATGTATTAGATTTCTTAACACATTTACAATCAAATGTATGTTAAATCTCAACATCATATGAATGTATGAAATAATGTAATTTGTACTTACCGTAAAACCAACTCACACCAATCTATACACTTACTCTTCCAAGAATCCTCAACACTTAGGTTAGGGCAATTCAACCTCTTCACAACCTAATCCAAAAGGAGTATTAGCAAAATGACCATATGAATAGTACATTCTGGTTTTAGACTCCACTCTATCCTTATTTTGAAAAAATTGTTTAAAATAATCTACTTGACTAAAAATTCTAAAATTTTTACAGAACTAAATTTTACATCTTAAAATAATTCCTTTAAAATTTCAGATCAAACTTAACACAAAATCTTGCTCAAATAGTTCACCCAACCAGACTGCCCCAATTGCCCTGCATCCTGGCAGCAGTTCTGAACTTTGTGAATTCCATAAATTAAATTCAATCAACGTGGTTCCAAATTATTTTTCTCAAATAATAGACTCACTAATCAACAACATATCAAAAAATTCAATTGAATATGAATTTTCTACATTTTATTAAAAATCCCGAAATATAGCTGTCTCAGTTAAGGTACCTGCTGGAACAGGTTTAGTAAAAATAATCTTTCCAAAATCATAACCATTCCAAAATCGAATCAACATATTTTTCAGTCATTCTAGACTCATAGAGGCACAACATATCAAAAATTCACTTCAAGAACAGTTTTCTATATTTAATTAAAAATCATACAAGTCACAGCCTTTACTAATTGTAAAACAGAAAAAAATTTTACTAAACACAACTCTTACTCTTCCATCACCAACACCAACCTAACTTCTTATCTTTAATTCCATTTCAACACTTTTACACACAACATACACAAACACACTCCAACCATCAACAACACTCCATCAAACTCAAACAAAATTCCAAATAGAACAAGAGAAAACTTACCAAAAATGATGAACTTCTTGAATTTCTAACTTGTTTTCTTCTTTCAATTAGCTCTTAAACTTCAAAAACCCTCACTTGCTCTCTTGTTTCCTTGATGTCCGGCAAACACAAAGAGAAAAGGAAAAAAAAATGACAAAGTGAAGAGACAAAGTCAAATTTCCCCTCTCTTTAAACCTCCACCAAGCAATTTAAAAAGAAAATTACCTAAATACCCTCTTCTATACAATTAAACTCCCTTTCACTTACTTGCCCTTTTTAGTAATTTCATACATAACCAAAATAAATATCCTCTTCCTTTGACCATCCATTTGACTTGTGTATATGTTATATATATGTCCATATATACAACATATACACTCCTCTTTAAATTATTTTCTCTTTCCAATAACATATACATTTTAATTCAAATAAAACAACAATTATACTAAAACTTCTAGGGCACATTTTGGGATATTACAATTCTCCCCCTCTAAAAAGAAATTTCGTCCTCGAAATTACCTGATATCAAGTCTGAAGCAGTTGAGGATACTGATCTCGCATCGATTGCTCACTCTCCCAAGTTTCCTCTTCTCTACCATGATTCTTCCAAAGAACTTTTACAAGTGGCACTATCTTATTTCTCAACTCTTTCACTTCATGTGCCAAAATAGCAATTGGTTCTTCTTCAAAAGTTAGATCTGAACTGACCTCAATAGATTCAACTGGTAAAACATGAGATGGGTCAGATTTATACCTTCGCAACATAGAAACATGGAAGACATTATGGATTCTATCCAACTCAGGCGGCAAAGCAAGACGATAAGCAACTGGTCCAACTCTTTCTAATATCTCATACGGTCCAATGAATCGAGGACTTAGCTTCCCTTTTCGACCAAATCTTAATATCTTTTTCCAAGGAGACACTTTCAAAAATACTTTATCTCCAACATCAAACTCTATGTCTCTCCTCTTCAAATCTGAATAAGACTTCTGTCGGTCTGAAGCTGCTTTCAACCTATCCCGAATCATCTTCACTTTTTCTTCAGTCTCTTTAATCAGATCAGGACCAACCAATTTGCCTTCCCCAATTTCATTCCAACATAAAGGCGTTCTACATCTTCTTCCATACAATGCCTCAAATGGTGCCATTCTAATACTGGATTGATGACTGTTGTTGTAAGCAAATTCTACAAGTGGCAAAAATCTGTCCCAACTTCCAGAGAAATCAATGACACAGCTTCTCAACATATCCTCAATAATTTGTATCACTCTCTCTTACTGCCCATCTATCTGCGGATGAAAAGCAGTGCTAAAATGCAATCAAGAACCCAAAGCACCATGTAAACTCTTCCAAAATCTTGAAGTAAATCTAGGATCTCGATCAGACACTAAAGAAATTGGGACTCCATGCAACTTTACTATCTCATTGATGTACAATTTAGCTAACTTCTCAAGTGAAAAGTCCATCCGAACCGGAAGAAAATGAGCAGTCTTTGTCAACCTATCAACAATCACCCAAATGGCATCATGCTTCCTCTGTGTCATAGGCAAACCAGACAGAAAATCCATTGTGATTCTCTCCCATTTCCATTCAGGCACCGTTAAAGGTTGAAGCAACCCTATTGGAACTTGATGTTCAGCTTTCACCCTCTGACATGTGAGACATTTGGACACAAATTCTGCTATGTCTCTCTTCATACCAAACCACCAATAATGCTGTCTCAATTCATGGTACATCTTGTACTTCCCGGATGCATAGCAAAAACCGATTGGTGTGCTTCCTCCAAAATAACCTTTTTCAAACTATCATTATCAGGAACACACAATCTATCCTTAAACCAAAGGCTACCATCACTTCTCATAAAGAAATCTCGGCTATCCCCATTTTGGCAATCTGAAACAATCTTCTGAATTTTCTCATCTGTCAATTGAGCCTCCTTAATCTGATCCAATAATACTGGTCTCAATTGCAACTGAGTCAACAATGCACCATCATCACATGCTTCAAAACTAGCATGTAACGCTCTCAACTTAACAAGCAACGAGAGCGAATAAACAGCCAAACCTGCCAGAGACTTCCGACTCAAGGCGTTAGCAACTACATTTGCCTTACCAGGATGATAATCAATCAAACAGTCATAGTCTTTGATCAGCTCTAACCATCGCCTTTGCCGAAGATTCAGCTCTCTCTGGACACCCAAATATTTCAAACTTTTATGATCCGTATAGATAAAACATTTCTCCCCATACAAGTAGTGTCGCCAAATCTTCAAAGCAAATACTATAGCTGCCAATTCCAGATCATGTGTCAGATAATTAAGCTCATGCGGCTTCAACTGCCGAGAAGCATAAGCTACAACTTTACCCTCTTGCATCAAGACACATCCTAAACCATTATGTGAAGCATCACTATAAATCACATATGGTTTATCTTCCATGGGTAAAGTAAGAATAGGTGCTTGAGTCAACATTTCTTTCAACTGATCAAAACTAGCTTGACACTGATCTGTCCACACAAATCTAACTCCCTTTCGAAGCAATCTGGTGAGCGGAGTAGCTATCAAAGAAAAACCTTTCACAAACCTTTGATAATAGCCTGCCAAACCCAGAAAACTTCTAACTTCAGTCACTGACTTTCGTGGACTCCAATTCAAAATGGCCTCAACTTTACTCGGATCAACTCTTATACCATCTGCTGAAACTATATGACCGAGAAAAGTTACTTGGTCAAGCCAAAACTCACACTTTGACAGCTTAGCATACAACTGTTTCTCTCTCAAGATCTGTAACACAATTCACAGAAGCTTGTCATGTTCTTCCTCATTACGTGAATACACCAAAATATCATCGATGAAAACCACCACAAACTGATCTAGATAGGGCCGAAACACCCTATTCATCAAATCCATGAAAGCTGCAGGTGCATTCGTCAATCCAAAAGGCATTACCAAAAACTCATAATGCCCATATCTTGTGCGGAAAGCTGTCTTAGAAACATCTTCAGCTCTAACCCTCAATTGATGGTACCCTGATCTCAAATCAATTTTGGAAAACACCACTGCTCCCTTCAACTGATCAAAGAGATCATCAATTCGAGGCAAAGGATACTTATTCTTGATAGTTACTTTATTCAATTGCCTATAATCGATGCACAACCTCAAAGTACCATCCTTTTTCTTTACAAACAACATAGGAGCTCCCCACGGAGAAACACTAGGGCGAATAAACCCTTTATCCAACAACTCCTGCAACTGTACCTTCAACTCTCTCAATTCAGCAGGTGCCATTCGATATGGAGTGATAGAGATGGGAGTAGTACCAGGCAACAAATCGATACCAAACTCAACCTCTCTCTCAGGAGGTAACCCTGGCAACTCCTCTGGAAATACATCTGAAAACTCAGCAACTGTGGGTATACTATCAAGTTGAGAACCCATTACTCTGGTATCCAAAACATGAGCAAGATAAGCATCACACCCTTTTCTAATCAACTTTCTGGCTGAAACAGCTGAAACCAACAAGGATGCAAGTTGTCTCTGCTCACTAGATACCAATATACTTCTACCATCACCAGTTCTCAAAGTAACACATTTCTTTTGACAATCCACCACGGCTCCATGCTTAGACAACCAATCCATGCCTAAGATCAAATCATATTCTTTAAAAGGCATTTCAATTAAATCACCAAGAAACTCCTCACCTTGAACCACAACAGCACTCTCACGATGCACCCTACTCACCACAACACTATGTCCTAAAGGATTGGTCACCAAGACATCAAATCCTAAGGACTCTGAATGCAATTTAGACACAGGCAAGATAGATGCACTTATGTATGAATGAGTAGATCTTGGATCAATCAAAGCAAGAACTGAAATGCCAAATAAAGAGAATGTACCAGCTATAACTGCTGAAGCATCTGGCTGCCTCTGCATCACATATATTCTCTGAGAAGATCCGGCCTCATCTGGCCTGCTGCCCCTGGATGAAGATCCTCCTCTCTGACTAAACCCAAGTCTACCACCTCTACTGAAACCTCTGCCCCCTCGACCACCTCTGCTGACACTAGGTCGAGAAGCTGCAGTATCAACCTGCCTATACTCCTGCATCTCAGGACAATCTCTAACAAAATGAGCTGGTGATCCACATCTAAAACACCCAACTAATCCACCAATCTTCCAACAAACACCCCCATGGGTCTTACCACAATGCTCACATACAGGTGGAATAGACCTTTGAATCACTGGAGTCGGGGCACTAGCTACAGAAACTGTCGGTCTCGGCCTCTGCCTCTGATACTGAACTGATCTGCCCGACTGTCTCTGGGTTCTACTGGTTCTCGGAACAAAACCTCCTTGACCCCTCTTCATAGATGAAGACCCTGCCTCAAACTGGGGTCTCCTTACCCTGGTCTCTTCCTCAGTAGCAGCTGCTGCAATACCCTGGGCTCTCTCCACACTCCTAGCTGCTGCAACAAGCTGGGAAAAATCCTGGTATCTAGAACCAGCCACAAGACACATAATAGAGGGCCTCAATCCCCCCTCAAATCTTCTGCATCGGTCTATCTCGTCTGAAATAATACCTCCAGCATAGTGACTCAACCGGATGAACTCGATCTCATATTCTGTCACAGTCCGGCTGTCCTGCTTCAAATTCAGAAATTCCATCTTCTTAACATCTTTATACTCCCTCGGAGTATATTTCAGCTCAAACTCCCATAGAAAATCACTGTAGGACAATGTAGGTGGATCATCCATAGCATGAGGAACTGTCTTCCACCAATCATAGGCATCTTTCTGCAGGAGGGATCTGGCATAGTCAAATTTCTCATCCGAAGTGGCTTGCAACTGTATGAATATTCTCTGTACCTTATCCAACCACTGCTCAGCCACTGCAGGATCGGTAGTGCCCAAGAAATCTTCAGCCCCATATTTTCTTAACTTGTCATAATGTCTTACCGACATCTGAGGCTGTGGTGGTGGTGATGGTGGTGGCTGCACTGGAGCTCCCCTCAATAGTTCTACCATATGCCTTAACCAACCCGGCGAAGCCTCCTCTGCAGCTGATCTCTCTGGCACAGAAATAGGTGCCTCACTAACCCTAGTGGCCAACGGCTTAGTGGTAAAAATTATAGTGCTATGATGCTTTAATGCCATGCTAATGTCACACAATCAAGATTCAAGATCAATTCAAGAGAATATTATATTTCAAATCTTACCTGTTTCAATAATGTATGTATAGTAGTCATCTCATTATTCATTTGTTTCACCATTCAATAGTCACATTTAAACAAACACAAGCATGGGCCCAAAAATAATCTAATATGCTATTGAAAGTTCAGAGTTACTGTTTTGGTCTATAATCATAATCATCAATACATTTATCCATGGATATTCAACTAGATTTGAGTTTACGACCCAGTCATTTCACCCAATCTAGTTTTAATAATTTGTTTTTGAGGTTTACGACCCGGTCATTTCACCCCAAAAACATCACATTTCACATTTTTCAACTGGAATCGGCTTACGACCCGGTCATTTCACCTATCCAGTGATTCATAGGCATGCCGCCAAAACCAGAACTCTGAAAATTGAATAAACATATTAGGCACACAATCATTTCATTCATTTGTTTATCAATATATTTTCATTTTATTTCTCATTTCCTATTCCAAAATTAATTAGGCAACCATGCCTCCATTATATATTTCATTTTCATATCATAGCCAATAACCATGGCATCATATCTCAAATGATCTCAAATCACAATAAAACAATTCCTCATAATATCATATCTTTCACATTTCACATTCCATATTTCATTTCATCATTCAAATGGATATAATCAATGGCATTAACACATATTTTACATACTCATCACAACATTCACATCATACCAAACATACATTATTAATATGCATTAACAATGTATTAGATTTCTTAACACATTTACAATCATATGTATGTTAAATCTCAACATCATATGAATGTATGAAATAATGTAATTTGTACTTACCTTAAAACCAACTCACACCAATCTATACACTTACTCTTCCAAGAATCCTCAACACTTAGGTTAGGGCAATTCAACCTCTTCACAACCTAATCCAAAAGGAGTATTAGCAAAATGACCATATGAATAGTACATTCTGGTTTTAGACTCCACTCTATCCTTATTTTGAAAAAATTGTATAAAATAATCTACTTGACTAAAAATTCTAAAATTTTTACAGAACTAAATTTTACATCTTAAAATAATTTCTTTAAAATTTCAGATCAAACTGAACACAAAATCTTGCTCAAATAGTTCACCCAACCAGACTGCCCCAATTGCCCTGCATCCTGGCAGCAGTTCTGAACTTTGTGAATTCCATAAATTAAATTCAATCAACGTGGTTTCAAATTATTTTTCTGAAATACTAGACTCACTAAGAAACAACATATCCAAAATTCAATTGAACAAGTTTAGTAAAAATAATCTTTCCAAAATCATAACCATTCCAAAATCGAATCAACATATTTTTCAGTCATTCTAGACTCATAGAGGCACAACATATCAAAAATTCACTTCAAGAACATTTTTCTATATTTAATTAAAAATCATACAAGTCACAACCTTTACTAATTGTAAAACAGAAAAAAATTTCACTAAACACAACTCTTACTCTTCCATCACCAACACCAACCTAACTTCTTATCTTTAATTCCATTTCAACACTTTTACACACAACATACACAAACACACTCCAACCATCAACAACACTCCATCAAACTCAAACAAAATTCCAAATAGAACAAGAGAAAACTTACCAAAAATGATGAACTTCTTGAATTTCTAACTTGTTTTCTTCTTTCAATTAGCTCTTAAACTTCAAAAACCCTCACTTGATCTCTTGTTTCCTTGAGGTCCGGCCAACACAAAGAGAAAAGGAAAAAAAAATGACAAAGTGAAGAGACAAAGTCAAATTTCCCCTCTCTTTAAACCTCCACCAAGCAATTTAAAAAGAAAATTACCTAAATACCCTCTTCTATACAATTAAACTCCCTTTCACTTACTTGCCCTTTTTAGTAATTTCATACATAACCAAAATAAATATCCTCTTCCTTTGACCATCCATTTGACTTGTGTATATGTTATATATATGTCCATATATACAACATATACACTCCTCTTTAAATTATTTTCTCTTTCCAATAACATATACATTTTAATTCAAATAAAACAACAATTATACTAAAACTTCTAGGGCACATTTTGGGATATTACATAAAGGATCTTGTAAGTCTATCTTTAGCACTCCAATCAATCCTCAATCCTTATGAGTATTCTATTCATATCAAGCTTTCTCAAGTCAGTAATATGAAAATTACAACCAATCAATAAGCATGATATTATCAATTGGAAATAAATCATTAAGCATCATAAGAATAAAATAACTCAATCAAATGATTTTATTAAATAAAATTATTCAATCCAAACAATAAAGCTAGGGTTTATCAATATCTAAATAGAGAATGAGTTAGTTCATGTTCACAACCAGAAAACCAGAACAAGAGAAATAAGAGAAAGAATCCAAACAATCCATAATGAATAATTTGTATTTCTTCACTTGAATCCTTGAGTCTTGGTTTAGATCTTGTTTAGGATGTGTCTTCACCTTTAATCTCAGCTCCAAAACTCTCTTTTTTTGCTCTAGAATCGGCTCTATGTTATAAAATATGAAAATTGAATCCCTAATTCGCCCTTCAACTCAGCTTTTATAGTGAAGATAAATTAGCTTGACATGCCCATGTCACTGGGTGTGTCATTGCCACTGGAATTTTGAATATAAGGCACGTCTAGTGACACGCCCATGTCACTGGGCATTCACAGCTTCTGTGAGTCATTGTAATAGGCACGCTCGGTGACACGCCCATGTTACTGGGCATGTTAATGCTTCTGTTTGGCAGCATCAAGGGCACGTCCATTGACACATCCATGTCCATGGGCATGTTACTTGAAGAATTTTTTCTCTTTTCCTCTACTTTCATCCGTAATTCCTCCGAAATGACCATAAGCCTCAAAATATAGAAAACTCCTGAAATTAACCCTAAAAAACACTTGAACAAACAAATTAAACTCAATTAGATAATAATCATATTAAAAAATAGGGACAAAATATCATCAATTGTGCACTTATCAATGGATTTTGGGCCTTGTATTTGTGTCATAAGAAAATAATTTTTGATTTGTTTTTAGAAAAATTTTATGTCCAAAGACCATCTTGAAAAGATTTGAAAATAGCTTTTGCCTTTTAGATTTAGAGAAAAAAATTATTTGAGCTCACAATGTAATTAGGTGATATTAGAAAAAGAACAAACCAAATAATCCATAATTTAAACCAAGAATAATTAACCATAGTCAAACAACAAGAATTTGGGGTAAAAAACAAAAGAAAGTAACTAGGCCAATTACATGAGCTTTAGTCTTTGGGTTAAAAGGCTTAGGTTCCTATAGCAAGTATATACCAAAAGGTATAAGACTATGAGTGGTTATGCCATGCTCGATCTCCATATCTTGAGCGAAAGTATGGTATCCATTACTTAACACAACACGGGTAGAACGGGCATCATAACTCAAACATACGATATGATCTAAATGATGCAATGGATAATATGATGACAAGAAATAATATAATAATATAAAGACCAATGGAATCAACTTTTCCTATCCCCAGTGAAGTCGCCACTGTGAGCAGAGATTTTTGCCCCCACTCCTGGTGAATTGGTTCTTGCAACTTTGACACTATTAGGCTCTGGGCCTTAGAGAACACGGGCCTAAGCCCAGAGAAAATGGAGTCGCCACCCGGATGAGCAGAAAAAATAGAATGGGGTGGATGGCTCGAATACTAAGGAATCCCTAACCCCCTAATGGGTTTGGAAAGTTGGGTATGTGTGGAGAAGGTGAGAAATGGCCCAGCACACCCTCAACGCCCGGTTCATTATCCATACTACATGCAATAATTAAAATAAAACATCATTATATTAAAGTTAAAGCAATGTTCAAACAGAATAAATAAATGGACACCCATCAAAGGATGGAAACTTGTCCTTACATCGTCCAATATCTAAAACTAAATAGGTCACCCACCAAAAGGTGGAAACGTGCCCTTTACATTAATACCAATATATAAAAATAATTTAAATTACATGAAAATTAATTAATGAGGTACAATCATGGAAACATACCTCTTACAATTTTAATAAACAAATAATAATTGAATATTCATCCATGATAAATTAAATAAATCAAACATTGAAATTAAATAAATCAATCATAAAAACATATAATAAACTGCATAATTAAATCTAAAATTTTAAGTAAAGTAATAAAAATATAAATTTAGAGTTTTACATCTTAAATTGTGATTATAATTTTAGTTACTAAATTAGGGTTTAAGTAAATAAGATTGAAGCTTATGAAAATAAAATAAAATCTTCAGATATTTGAAAGGAACAAGTTACTGTGATGATTTGGAAAATAGAATTAATTAAGATTTATGGTTTGAATAAATTAGGTTTTAGGTTTGTATTTTAAATAATCATACTATTTGCTATAATTAAAACCTTATTTGATGTACTGTTTAGATCATTTTTGTACTAGTTTTTATTGTGATTTTTATTTGTTTTTAGTTAATGTTTTGATTGATTTTTGTTTTAAATGTGTTTGAAGTGTTTGTTTTAGGTTTAGGTGCAAAAACACCTGGGAAGATTAAAACAGTGCAAGAAAAGCATGAACCAAGCAAGACATGGCCAAGCCAAATCAAACTTGGCCGTGTCCCTCAAAGGATGATGTTGGTAGAGCTTGACATGGCCAAGCCACTGGCAGTGTCTCATCCAAAGAACAAAACAAAAGAATCCAAGAAAAGAAGCAAAAATGAAGAAGCAGGAAGAGACACACTCAGTGACATGGCCAAGCCACTGGCTGTGTCACATGACAAGGCCAGCAAGCTTGGTCGTGTCCCATTTCATGCCAAAGATAATAGGAGAAATAAAAGAAGAAAAGAAAAGAGACAGTAATGGACACACCCACATGACACGGCCACAAGCTTGGCCGTGTCATCCCTTGAGAACAAAAGAAAAGAAAGAAAAAGAAAGAAAGAAAAAGGGTAGTGAAGGACACGGCTAGATGGCTTGGCCGTGTCCCAAAGGAAAACAAGAGACACGGCCATGCCACTCTTGGCTTGGCCGTGTCACACCTAAAGCATTTGATTTCTTTTACACGAAGTGGGGAACTAAGTGGGAGACAATGCCTTGTGCTTGCCAAAAGAAATACTAAACAAAGAAAAAGTGGGGAACAAGGTGAAGTGGTGTGAGTTGGAAGGCATGGGTGTGTATTTTTGAATCAATTAAAAAGAGAAGAAGAGAAAAATTGGAGGTTTTTCTTGGTTTTCTTGGAGCCAAATTTCTGTATACACGTTGGGAGAGGGAGAGAGTGACACTCTCCCCTAGCCCTTCATCTTCATCTCCATTTCCATTCTCTCCACCTTCTCCATCTTCCATTGATAAGATCTTTGAGGTTCTTTGGGATAAATTGGGTTAACAAGCTCTTGAAGGTCGAAGAAGCGTCAGTGAAGGGATTGGTAACTTGAGAAAGCTCCATTCCATCTTCCAAAGGCACAATCAATTGAAGGGTTGGTGGCTTGAGAAAGCTCCATCCAAAGGTTTGGTGACTTGAGAAAGCTCCATTCCACATTGAAAAGGGGAATCAACCATTGAAGAGGGCTTGAGTTCTTCATCAAATATATCAAGTGGAGCTAGGAGGAAGACTAGTAATCCTACTCTTGGCATCTTCACAAGGGGTTTTTGTATTCTCTCTTTTAATTCATTTCTTATTGTTGTTGTTATATTAAGAGAATTGATATTGCAATGGACAATTTGTATTGGTTTTATATTGAGTTGAATGAATATTTAAATTGATGATGTTGAGCTAAATACTCATGCCTAGGGTTTGTAGTATATTTGATTGAATGTCTTGATTTGATATTTCCATTGATGTTCCTTGTTGATTGGTTGATTGTATTGTATTAAATGCTAGGTTGATTGATTAGCTACGTATTAATCTTTGAATATTGGATGACGGACCGAGAGGTGAAATCCGATTTCAGAACTATATAATCGACCACCCTATGAATGAATTAGAAATATAAGTTCTAGGGTTCTATTAATTTGGTAATGTAAAAGAATTGGTCATTATTAATTCATGAATGTGAGAACTAATGAATTTGTAATTGACTAATTAACCTTTAGGAACAAATTAATTACAAGGTTATGTTAATGGATAATTTGATAATTGAGCTTTGACTGAATGGACCTATGACCCTAGGCACCTTCCCAATAATCGATTTGATCTCATACAACCTTCACACACATTAATCCTTAATCACGGTTAATTTTAGGTTTAAATTATTCTCGCACCATTCCAACACAACAAACTTCCGCATTTAAATAACTTGTCAATCAAGCTATTGTTAGTGTATGTGCCCTAGGCCATTTATTTGGATCTTTATGTTATATATTCATTATTAATAAATGAGGTTTTATTATCATTATTGTTTGTTTGCATGTTACACAATTTTGATATTTGTCCCTGGTTTATTATTGTTATAAAGATAAAAAAAAAATTCTTAACCAGTATGAACATTGATTTGATAATCATCAGATGGTTATGTGTATAGTGATACAAATCTATTTCATAGATACTTGTTAGAGAACAATGTATTGGATAGACTCATCATGAGATTACTACATGGGTTAGTGTCATAAGTAAATCTCATGATAGTTGTGTATTAATTCTTTGACTTGAGATTGTCATAGTTTCCAATATAAGGAGTATTATATTTTGGCATGATCAAACATTATCCGTAACTGGATAGTAATAAAGGTTATGATCATATATGATAGATATTATGTAGAGGATAATGAACAATCAAGATAGAATTTGTCCCTCTCTTTGAGAGAGATATCTTTTGGGCCCCTCGATAAGTGAGACTGTGAAATGCATGGCCGTGCTCAAATGAATTGATAGTGTGATCAATTTCATTTGTTTTTATCAGTCTACTTGGAGATTCAGTAATCATAAGTTTGGACAATATAAGTATGACGTTGACCATGACTTATGTTCAAGCTAGATATCGTGTGACAAAGGGATTAATGCATGTACTATTATTAGGCAAATTGGACATTCCTTATATTAATTGGGTAGTTGTAACGCCTTGCTAGAGGCCAATTATGACTTGTTGGTTTAATAGAGATTAAATTGACTGCCAATTAATATGGGCCTATCGGGTCACACACAAGAATGCGTTTTGGGCTGGATATAATATTAATAATATTAATATTAGATATTAATATTTATTATTATTATTATTTTCGTTATATATATATATTATTAGATAATATATTCAGAATCCTAATTAGATTTGGATTCTGAATTTGACTTACCTTATCCAATTATATATATTATTAGATAATATATTCAGAATCCTAATTAGATTTGGATTCTGAATTTGACTTACCTTATACAATTTCGAATTGGATTCTGGAGTGATTATATTCTCTCTAGAAGTTAAGTCTTCTTATAGGTAACATTAGAAAATTAAAAGAGAACAAAAAAAGAAACCTTAATACGTTTTAGAGAAAATGTTTTTCAGCCTTCGTCGTTCTAGAGAGCTAGCACTCCAGATGGTAGCATTCATGTGGATACGCGATAGAGGGTGTTTTGCGATCGAGGCATCTATTCCAAACTGTGATTTTGAATCATCAACAGGTTAGTTCTTTGTACACTTTCGTCGAATTAAACGAACAGCATGGATCCTGGTGGGAAATTAGAGATCAAAACTTTTTCCGCTGCGTGTTTTGTTTGCAGTGATCTCCTTGATTTCCTAACAGCTATTACGAACCACACCTTCTTGGGGAAACGACCTTGGGGTGATTACCTTTGCTACAGCTACCTCATATACTTGCGAGTGACGCTTGTATTGGTACTTAATTCGAGCGCAACAAGTTTTTGGCGCCACTGCCTGGGAGGGTTGTCGAAGTAGTAATAGTTTGATTTTTTTATTTTACTCGGTTGTCTGTTTTCTTTAAATTATTAAGTGTTGTTTTTTTTTCGCCGGGGAAGGCTGATTAAGTAGTGATAGTTCGATTTTTCTTTATAATTTAATTGTTTGTTTGTTTTCTTTTAAATTGTTTTTTTGTTTTGTTTGAATTTTTTGTTGTTTGTTTTCTTTAAGTTTCTAAGTGCCTTGTGTAAAGATGCAGTTTTCAAGGCACGAGGAAGTTTATGATAGGAACAATGATTCTAAAATGGCATGGCAATTAACAGAATTGACTAATCAACTTAAGGTGCTAAATGCAAGAGGAAGAGCACCTATGCCACACCAAGAGATATGTGCAGCATGTGGCAATGTAGGCCATAGTGCAAACATGTGTTCCATGGATTGTGGACGATACCAAGAATGGCAAGAGGAAGAATATGACTACCAAGTTTTCTGGCAAATGGGTAGAAATGACCCATATTCCAATCCTTATAATCCCAGCTGGGGAAGCCAACCAAATTTTTCTTGGGAAAATTAGCAGCACATTCCACCTCCAAATTTTTTTCAACCTTACCAAAGAGACTCTTACTCTCAAGAGCAATATTCAAATCAAAATTACCTTAAGACACCCACATTTGAAGATAGTTTGAATGCCTTCATTCAAACTAGCGCACAAAATTAAGATAAACTTAAGGAACCCACTTTGGAAGATAGTTTGAATGCCTTCATTCAAATTAGCTCATACAACCATGATCAATACGAGAAACCCACAGTAGAAGATGATTTGAATGCTTACCTTCAAATTAGCACACAAAATCAGGAAGGGAGCAATGAGAGGTTTGATTCTTTGGAGGAATCATTAAAGAGGATGGAAATGCAAGTTGATCAACTGGCACATCAACTCCAAGCACACCAAAAGGAGGAATTTCCTAGCCAATTGGAGCAAGTCAAGGTAATCACGAATTGACGAGTGAACAGGTGATATATAACAATTTTTGTGATTCCTTTGATGCAGGGACTAATCAAGAAGACAATGGTAGGGAGATGCTGCCCAACATGGAGAAACCAAGTCAATCAAAGGAGGAGGAGAATTTGGACTCATCAACTTCATCACATTTGTATGAACATCTGAATCCTTTGCAACCAATTCCATTCCCAAGTAGGCTGAAAGAAGAGGAGCAAGGTAAACAACTTTCTAACATATATGATATGCACTCCCAAGGAGAAAGTGGAAATAAGCTTGAGATGGGTATGCCTTTAGAAGAAGAACATGAAATGCCCAATTTAGAACTTGAGGAGTGTAAGCTAGTTTTAGATGCTGAGGTTGTTGAGAGGGGACTTGAAATTGTTAAAGTGGATGAAGAAGTGATTCAACCAAACTTGGTTGAACTTAAAGAGTTCCCAAAAATCATCTCCTCTACTCTTGGTGGTGAAGAAGAGCATACAATGGATAAAACCATGTTGCACAATGAAATAGGATTTTACAACGTTCCTATAGCACTGGAGGATCACACCGAGGCAACCTTATCATGTCCCTTTGAGACATGTTCTCTTCAAGGAATACTATTTAGAGGTTGCTATACATCGGGTACGTTTCAAAGTTACATGTTGTTCATCCTCTCAGTCATGTGCTCCAATTGCATTATGGGTAGAAGGAGCCCTACACATCGTATATGGGAACGATGGAAATCAAGTTTCATCTAAACCCTCCCAGTAGTATGCATGCTCATATTGAGGACAATGTGAATCTTAAAGTGCGGGGTGCATTATGTGTTTTGTGTTTTTAATTTTGTTTTTGTGTTTTTACTTTTAAGTTATTTTTATTTAAGTTAGTTAATGTTTTTCTTATTTTTCATTGAATAAATGAGTTTTAGAATGTTCAATTGTTATAAAATTATTGATAGATGGCCTTTGAATTTTTGAAGCATGAATTTGAAAATTGAGTAGAATTGGTGCTTATTGTAAATTTTGTTGGTTTTTCTTTGCTTTGCCATTAACCTAGTGAGGAATTGAGCCATCAACTTATCATTATTGTTGTGGGGATTGATGAATTGCTAGAACTTGCTTTGAAATGCATTTTAAGATTGCATAAAAATTTTCAATTAGGCATCAAGATGATTAAGGCAATTAGGTGAACCCACTTTGGCTTAAAAAGACCAACCCTATCTTTAACCTTAGTTAGCCAATTTTGAGCCTATTTTATTTTTCCTTTTCTTTCTTTTTCACAACACCATTAGCTTGAACCTTGTTGATTACCTCTTATCCTTTCATTAGGTCAAGAGTATTTTAAGAGCATTTATGACCGAGTGTTGTGTTGAATTAAGTGTGGGGTTAAAATTAGTAGGTTTAAGATTGCAAAGCAAAATAAAAAAAAAGAAAAAGAGAAAAATAAAATATATATATATAATAACAATAAGAATAATTGTTGTTCTTAATGAAAGGGTTGGAATAAGTTGGAGATATCATTGCAATATTTAATAAGTGAGTTCCCTTGAAAAGCTCTTTAATGTCAAGGGGTAGATGAGAGGAAGGTGTTTTGGGATTGTTAGTGTATACATATGATCGGTTACTTCATTGTTGAAGTGCTCTTGAACTTAATGATTAAGCTCACATTTCCTAAATGCCATGCCTTTACCTTAGCCCCATTACAACCCAATAAAGACCTTTTGATTGATGCTCGATTGTAATTTTGTGGTGGAGATTTGATTTATAAGCAAGCCTATGGTAATAATCTTTCATCGATTGTTATGAGTGTAAACACCACCATGATCAAACACTTGTAAGAGTTGGTGAGGGAGCGACAACATAGGTTATGCATGGAAAACCACTTAATTGCATGGGTGTCATTTTTTGTTTGATTTGATATTGATTGCGGATTTAGGGATAGGGAAGTCTTGATGCATCTTTATAAATATTGAACTTAACAAAATTTATCTTGTTAGTGTGTTTTGATTTTAGCCTTGCTTGGGGACAAGCAAGGAATTAAATGTGGGATATTTGTTTAGATCATTTTTGTACTAGTTTTTATTGTGATTTTTATGTGTTTTTAGTTAATGTTTTGATTGATTTTTGTTTTAAGTGTGTTTAAAGTGTTTGTTTTAGGTTTAGGTGCAAAACACCCTTGGAATATCAAAACATTGCAAGAAAAGCATGAACCAAGCAAGACATGGCCAAACAAAATCAAGCTTGGCCGTGTCCCTCAAAGGATGATGTTGGCAGAGCTTGACACGGCCAAGAGACACTACCAAGCCACTGGCCATGTCTCATCCAAAGAACAAAACCAAAGAATCCAAGAAAAGAAGCAAAAATGAAGAAGCAGGAAGAGACACACTCAGTGACACGGCCAAGCCACTGGTCGTGTCACATGACACGGCCAGCAAGCTTGGCCATGTCCATTTCATACCAAAGATAATAGGAGCAAGCAAAGAAGGAAAGAAAAGAGACAGTAATGGACACGCCCACATGACACGGCCACAAACTTGGTCGTGTCACCCCTTGAGACCAAAAGAAAAGAAAGAAAAAGGGCAGTGAAGGACACAGCCAGATGGCTTGGCCATGTCCCAAAGGAAAATAAGAGACACGGCCAAGCAACTCTTGGCTTGGCCGTGTCACACCTAAAGCATTTGATTTTTTTTTTACACGAAGTGGGGAACAAAGTGGGAGACAATGCCTTGTGCTTGCCAAAAGAAATACTAAACAAAAAAAAAGTGGGGAACAATGTGAAGTGGTGTGAGTTGGAAGGCATGGGTGTATATTTTGAATGAATTAAAAAGAGAAGAAGAGAAAAATTGGAGGTTTTTCTTGGAGCCAAATTTCTGCATACACGTTGGGAGAGGGAGAGAGTGACACTCTCCCTTAGCCCTTCATCTTCATCTCCATTTCCATTCTCTCCACCTTCTCCATCTTCCATTGATAAGATCTTTGAGGTTCTTTGGGATAAATTGGGTTAACAAGCTCTTGAAGGTTGAAGAAGCTTCATTGAAGGGATTGGTGACTTGAGAAAGCTCCATTCTATCTTCCAAAGGCACAATCAATTGAAGGGTTGGTTACTTGAGAAATCTCCATCCAAAGGTTTGGTGACTTGAGAAAGCTCCATTCCACATTGCAAAGGGGAATCAACCATTGAAGAGGGCTTGAGTTGTTCATCAAATATATCAAGTGGAGCTAGGAGGAAGACTAGTAATCCTACTCTTGGCATCTTTACAAGGGGTTTTTCTATTCTCTCTTTTAATTCATTTCTTATTGTTGTTGTTATATTAAGAGAATTGATATTGCAATGGACAATTTGTATTTGTTTTATATTGAGTTGAATGAATGTTTTAAATTGATGATGTTGAGCTAAATACCCATGCCTAGGGTTTGTAGTATATTTGATTGAATGTCTTGATTTGATATTTCCATTGATGTTCCTTGTTGATTGGTTGATTGTATTGTATTAAATGCTAGGTTGATAGATTAGCTACCTATTAATCTTTGAATATTAGATGATAGACCGAGATGTGAAATCCGATATCGGAACTATATAATTGACCACCCTATGAATGAATTAGAAATATAAGTTCTAGGGTTCAATTAATTTGGTAATGTAAAAGAATTGGTCATTGTTAATTCATCAATGTGAGAACTAAGGAATTGGTAATTGACTAATTAAACTTAAGGAATAAATTAATTACAAGGTTATATTAATGGATAATTTGATAATTGAGCTTTGACTGAATGGACCTATGACCCTAGGCACCTTCCCAAGAATCGATTTGATCTTGTAATATAGCAATACCGCAAGTGCACGGGTCGCCCAAGTAATATAGTAGTGAGTGAGTTATCATTCCACTAGGGACAAGGCCAAGTACTAGTGCAAACCTTAACCGTTGTTTAGCAAATTAATAGTTGCGTGATGCTTTGTAATTAAAAACAACTAATCTAATAACTGAAAGTAAAGAGAAATTAAATGTTGTGCAAAAAGGATTGATAATAATAATACTATCCAGATATTGAATCCCCCTAGCCTCAATGATATTTATGAACAATCAATTATGTTAAATCATTCAATAGAGTTGAGTTGGCATTCCTCTAAATTAGACTAAAACCTCTCTCGAGTGGATTAGTCCCTAATCACTAAGTAGAGTGCCGGAATCTCTTCTCAAACACAATTAAACAGATCTTGCATTAAGAACAAGGAACTATAAACCAAAGGATCTTGTAAGTCTATCTCTAGCACTCCAATCAATCCTCAACCCTTATGAGTATTCAATTCATATCAAGCTTTCTCAAGTAAATAATATGAAAATGGCAACCAATCAATAATCATGCTATTATCAATAGGAAATAAATCATTAAGCATCATAAGAATAAAACAACTCAATCAAATGATTACAATAAATATAATTATTCAATCCATACAAATAAGCTAGGGTTCATCAATATCTAGATAGAGAAGGAATTAGTTCATGTTCAAAACCAGAAAAACAAAACAAGAGAAATGAGTAAAAGAAACCAAACAATCCATGGCGAATAATTTGTATTTCTTCACTTCAATCCTTGATTCATGGTTTAGGTCTTGTATAGGACGTATCTCCTTCTTCAAGCTTAGCTCAAGACTCTCCTCTTTGCTCCAGCAGTTGGTTCCTTCTCCCTTGTTTTAGCCTCCACATCCAAGCTCTTTAAAAACCTCCAAGAACTTTTCCTTTTAACTCTCTTCAAAGCTCTCAGCCCATACCTTCCAGCTCATAATCCATACCTGCCAACACACACCACTCTCCCTTGTTTCCCACATTTCCTTTGTTTTATCTTTCTTTTCCTCAAATTAGGTAAGCTTTTCTTTTGTTTAATATTACTTTTGACAAAAGCTAGTATTTGTTCTCTCACTTGTCTACAAAAGAAATTCAATTATTCAAAGTTGCCCTAGGTGACACGGCGAAGCTTGCTGGCCATGTCTCTCACTTTGCATGGGACACGGCCAAGCTTGCTGGTCGTGTCTCCTTCTGCCCTTTCTTTCCTTGTTTTCTTCTAGGTGACACGGCCAGTGGCTTGGCCATTTCATATGGGTGTGTCACCTTCTGCTTCTAGCTTCATCGAATTGCTTTCTTTGTTTCCAAGGGTGACACGGCCAAGCTTGTGGCTGTGTCATGTGACACGGCCACTGGCTTGGGTGTGTCACCTGGGTGTATCAGCTACTACCTTCATTTCTTTCCTTTCTTTGATTTGTTCCTTGGGTGAGACACGGCTACTGGCTTGGCCGTGTCTCTTGGGTGTGTCAGCTACTGTCTTGGATTTCATTTGAGGTACACGGCCAAGCTTGCTTTGGCTTGGCCATGTCTTGCTTGATTCATGCTTTTTCTTCATTGTTTTGATCATCCAAGGGAGTTTTTGCACTTTAACCTAAAACAAACACTTAAAACAAACTTTAAACAAAAATCAATGAAACATTAACTAAAAACACATAAAAATCATACTAAAAATAAGTATAAAAATGCTCTTATCAAATACCCCACACTTAATTCCTTGCTTGTCCCCAAGCAAGGCTAAAATCAAAACAAACTAAATACGAAAAATTTATCAAGTTAAAGAGTTGTAAAAATTGCATCAAGACTTCCCTATCCCTAAATCCGCAATCAATATCAAATCAAACAAAATCGATACTAATGCAATTAAGTGGCGTTCCATACATAACCTATGTTGTCACTCCCTCACCAACTCTTAAAACGTGTTAGATCAAGGTGGTGTTTACACTCATAACAATCAATGAAATATTATCGCCATAGGCTTGCTTATCTATCAAATCTCCACCACTTAATTACAATCAAGCATCAATCAAAAGGTCTTTTATTGGGTTGTAATGGGGCTAAAGTAGAGGCATGGTAATTAGGAAATGTGAGCTTAATCACTAAGTTCAAGAGCACTTCAAGAATGAAGTAACCGATCATATATATATAACCCAACGATCCCAAAACACCTTCCTCTTATCTACCCCTTGACATTTAAAGAACTTTTCAAGGGCACTCACTTATTGTATCTTGTAACGTATTTAAACCCTTTTAACAAGAACAACAATTATTCTTATTATTATTCTTCTTTTTATTTGATTTCTTTGTTTTTTTTTATTTTGCTTTGTAATGTCAACCCTACAAAATTTAACCCCACACTTAATTCAACACAACACTTGGTCATAAATGCTCTTAAAATGCTTTTGACATAATGAAAGGGGAAGAGTTAAAATAGCAAGGTTCAAGCTAATGATGTTGTGAAAAAGAAAGAAAACGAAATAGGATCAAAATTGGCTAACTAAGGTTAAAAATAGGGTTGGTCTTTGTTAAACCAAAGTGGGTTCACCTAATTGTCTTAATCATCTTGATGCCTAATTGAAATTTTTATGTAATCTTAAAATGTATGTCAAAGTAAGTTCTAGCAAGTTATCAATCAAAGATTCCACACACAAAAAGAATAATAAGTTGATGGCTCAATTTCTCACTAGGTTAAAGGTAGTGCAAGGAAAAACCAACAAAATTGACAATAAGCACAAATTCTACTCAATTCTCAAGTTCATGCTTCAAAAATTCAAAGGTCATCAGTCAACAATTTATAACAATTGAACTTTACAAAATTCATTTATTCAAAGAAAACATGAAGAACATTAACTAAACTAACACAAAAATAAATTAAAATAAAAAACAGAAAACACAAAATGCAATTAAAAATGAAATCATAAAACACAAAATTCACCCCACACTTAAAAATTCACATTGTCCTCAATGTGAGCATGCATAAACTAAAGGAGAGTTTAGACGAAATCCCACTTTTTTTTTTCACAAACCAAAAATACAAGAATTAAACACATAAAATTTAAAGAACAAATAAAATAGTGGGTTGTCTCCCACCCAGCACTTCTTTAACGTCGTATTAGTTGGACGTTCAGGGCAGATGTCCCTAGTCTTGGAGGTGTAAAACCTCCTTTAGGTCCTATATTTCCCCTCCAAAATAAATTTGAGCCTCTGCCCATTGACTTTAAAATCTCCTTTTTCCGGGTGGGTTATTTCAACCACTCTGTAGGGAAAAACTTCCTTGACAGTAAAAGGACCAGACCATCGAGATTTCAACTTACCTGGAAAGAGTCGAAGCCTTGAATTGTACAGTAATACCTGATCTCCCGCTTGAAACTCTTTATGTTCCTTAATGTGAGCATCATGCCATCTCTTGGTACGTTCCTTATACATTTTCGCATTGTCATAAGCTTGCAATCTCCACTCGTCTAACTCGTTTACCTGTAATTTTCGCCTTTAACCTGCACAAGCTAGATCAAGGTTAATCTGTTTTATGGCCCAATATGCATTATGCTCTATTTCAATAGGTAAATGGCAAGCTTTTCCATATACCAACCTAAATGGTGTAGTGCCCAAGGGAGTTTTGAATGCAGTCCTAAAAGCCCATAGAGCACTGTCCAATTTCTCGGACTAATCCTTTCGGGATCGCTCTACAGTTTTTTCCAAATTCTTTTAATCTCCTTATTCATGTTCTCAACTTGGCCACTAGTTTGGGGATGATAGGGAGTAGCAAATCTATATGTAACTCCTAATCTTTTGAAAACTTTCGCAAGCTGAAAGTTACAAAAGTGAGTACCCCTATCACTTATAATTGCTTTTGGTGTACCAAATCGAGAAAACAACTTCTTCAAAAATTTCACCACAACCCTAGCATCATTGGTTGCCAAGGCTTGGGCTTCAGGCCATTTATATACATAGTCTATAGCTACAATGTATTTGTTACCAAGGGAATTTGGAAAGGGTCCCATAATCGATCCCCCATACATCAAAGATTTCACAAACTAAAATCCCATTTTGGGGCATCTCATCACGAGATGAAATGTTTCCAGTCCTTTGGCATTGATCACAGCGGTTCACAAATTCGTAGCTATCCCTAAACAAAGTGGGCAAATAAAATCCTGATTCTAGTACCTTTTGAGCAGTCCTATTGGCTCCCATATGACCACCAGCTGGTCCAGCATGGCATTGACTAAAAATGTTCATTGTTTTGGGCCATGCCACACATCGTCGGATCATGTGATCCTTACATAATCTAAACAAAAAAGGATCCTCCCAAAAATAATACTTTAAATCAGAAAAGAATTTCTTCTTTTCTTAATAGGTTAAGTCCTTAGGAAATTCCCTAACAGCTAAATAGTTAGCAAAATCTGCAAACCAAGGCATTTCAAAATTTAAATTACTTAACTCACTTACCATGGCATACAGCTACTCATCAGGGAAGTGATCATCAATGTCCCCTTGTTCAAACCTCTCCAAGGTTGGATTCTCCAAGCGAGAAAGATGATCTGCTGCAAGATTTTTAGCTCCCTTCTTGTCTTGAATCGTCAAGTCAAATTCCTACAATAATAAGACCCAATGGATTAGCCTAGGCTTTGCATCAATTTTTGCAAATAAGTACTTCAAAGCCAAATGGTCTGTATAAACAATCACTTTTGACAAGATTAGATATGATCTAAACTTGTCAAAAACAAAAACCACAGCTAGCAGCTCTTTCTCTGTAGTTGTGTAATTAGCTTGAGCTGTGTTCAAGGTCTTGCTTGCATAGTAGATAGGCTGAAAGTATTTCTCCTTGCGTTGACCCAAGACTGCTCCCACTGCAAAGTCACTTGCATCGTACATTAGTTCAAATGGTAGATTCCAATTAGGAGCTACCATGATTGGAGCATGCGTCAATTTCTCCTTAAGAGTTGTGAATGCTCTCAAACATTCCTCATCAAAAACAAAATCCACATCTTTCTCAAGGAGTCTTGTCAATGGACGGGCTATCATAGAAAAATCTCGAATGAACCTTAGATAAAAACCCGCATGTCCTAGAAAACATCTGATGGCCTTCACAGATGTGGGTGGTGGTAGTTTCTCAAAGGTGTCTACCTTAACTCGATCCACCTCAATGCCCTTGTTTTAAATTTTGAGTCCCAACACAATTCCTTCTTGAACCATGAAATGACACTTTTCCCAATTAAGCACTAGATTGGTTTCCTCACATCTCATCAAGACTCTTTCAAGGTTTTCCAAACATCTTTCAAATGAGTTGCCATAGATCAAGAAATCATCCATAAACACCTCCATAATATCCTTTATAAGCTCATCAAAGATTGCTACCATGCACCTTTGGAAACTCGCAGGTGCATTACACAACCCGAATGGCATTGTTTGATATGCGAATGTCCCATATGGGCAGGTGACTGTAGTTTTCTCGGGTCTTTCAGGGCAATAGGAATTTGGAAATAGCCTGAAAGACCATCCAAAAAGCAGTAGTACTCATGGCCGGATAGCCTCTCCAACATCTGATCAATGAAGGGTAAAGGAAAATGATCCTTTCTAGTTGCATCATTCAATTTTCTGTAGTCAATGCAAACCCTCCAACCGGTAACTGCTCTTGTTGGAATCAGCTCATCATTTTCATTAGGGATCACTGTCATCCCTCCTTTCTTTGGTATTACCTGGACTGGGCTCACCCAAGAACTATCCGAGATCGGATATATAATCCCTGCATCCAGTAGTTTTATCACTTCAGCCTTCACTACATCTTTCATCTTTGGGTTTAGTCTTCTTTGTGGTTGCACTACCGGCTTGAATTCATCCTCCATCAGTATCTTATGAGTGCAATAGGATGGACTAATACCCTTGATGTCTGCTATCTTCCAAGCTATCACTTTCTTATGTTTCTGCAACAACCAGATAAGTTTTTTCTTTCTGCTCAGAAGATAGGTAGGAACTCAGAATTATTGGTAATTTCTTCTTCTCTGCTAGAAATCCATACTCAAGGTGATCTAGAAGGGCTTTAGTTCCAAGTTGGGTGGATCAACCACCGATGGTTTTGGCTTCTCTTCCTTTGGCATCTCAATAGTCTCATATGCCCTGCATTTGCTTGCTTCAAGGAAAACAAGCTGCTCCATTGCTTCTTGACACTCAACATTTTCCTGCAATAAACATAACTCAAGGGGATCCTTGGAAACAATGTTAGTAACACAATTTATGGTCTCATGATCAACAACATCATTGCATGATTCTGCCTCATCAAGTGAAAGTGAATGTTTCATAGCATCATGTATCCTAAAAATAACTTTCACATCACCCACTCTCAAAGTTAATGTGCCATCATGAACATCGATTAGGGCACGGGCTGTATTTAAAAATGGCCTACCAAGAATAAGTGAAACATCCACATCCTCATCAATATCAATGACAACAAAATCATTGGGGAAAATGAAATCCTCGACTTTTACCAACACATCTTCTATAATGCCACGGGGGTGGACTACTGACTTATTAGCAAGTTGGATGGTCATAAGTGTTGGTTTAGGTTTACCAATGTCTAACTCTTTAAACATTTTATAGGGCATAACACTTACGCTAGCCCCCAAATCAGCTAATGCACTCTTAACCTCAAGGTTACCTATCAAACATGGAACGGTAAAACTACCTGGATCTTTTAACTTTTTAGGTAACCTTCTTTGCAAAATTGCCGAACTCTTTTCAGATAAATGCACTAAAGGCACTTCCTCAAGTTTCCTTTTGTTAGAAAGGATATCTTTCAAAAATTTAGCATACTTAGGCATTTGTAACAAAGCTTCAGCAAATTGAATATTAATGTGCAGTTGTTTAAAAAGTTCAAGAAACTTACCGAACTAAGCATCAATCTTGTCCTTGTTCAATCTTGCCGGATAGGGTACTCTAGGTCGGTATTCCTTCAGTATGGGGCTGCTTATCTTTCTCACCTTCTAGAGCAGCTTTCTCTCCCGAAGTGACAGGAGGATCGTTGTCTTTTTCTTTTTCTTGTACTTCAGCCCTTTTCTCTGCCACTTCTCCTCTTTTCTCATCCACATTTCCCATGATCTCTTTCCTACTCCTTAGTGTAATTGCCTTAAGTTGCTCTTTAGGATTTGCCTCAGTGTTGCTAGGCAAACTTCCTTGTGGTCTCTCACTGAGTAACTTGGCAATTTTCCCCACCTGATTCTCCAAATTATGAATAGAGGCTTCCTGATTTCTTAGGGTGGCTTTAGTTGATTGTAATCTAGTTTCAGAAGCTGCTATAAATTTCTCCATCATGTCCTCTAAACTACTCTTTCTAGGAGGGGCAGCTTGTTGATGTTGGGGCTGCTGGAATCCAAGGGGAGGTCTTGGATTGTCCTGATTATTCCATGAGAAATTAGGATGATTTCTCCACCCTGGATTGTATGTGTTGCTGTAGGGATTATTCTGATGTTGCCTTGGCATATTTCCAACATAGTCTACTTGCTCTTGCCTAGTAAACATGTTGCCACTTTGGCAATCTTGACTTTGATGTCCACCTCCACACCATTCACAAGATATCATTTGCATTACTTTCCTAGAAGAAGAGGCCAAAGAATCAAATTTTTTATTCATTGCTTCCAATTGGGTTGTCAAAGCCACCACAGGATCAAATTGATGTGAACCCATGACTTTCAGCTTTCCTTGCTCCCTTGGGGCTTGCCACTGATAATTGGTGATAGCCATGTCCTCAATTAAATCCCTTGCTTGTTCAAGTGTCTTGTTGTTTATGGTACCACCAGCTGCTGCATTAATGGATTGCTTACTCACATAATTCAACCCATTGTAAAATGTTTGAATTTTAAGCCATAGTGGAAGTCCATGATGAGGACACTTCTCAACAAATCTTTAAATCTTTCCCAGGCATCATAAAGGGTTTCACCATCTTGTTGCAAAAAGGATGAGATATCATTCCTCAACTTAGCAGTTTTGGACGGTGGGAAGTATTTTTCTAGGAATTTCTCTGCCAACTGACCCCATGTGGTAAAAGTCCCTGGAGGAAAAGATTTCAACCACTTCTTTGGTTGATCTCTAAGGTAAAATGGGAACAACCTCAGCCTAATTGCATCATCTCAGACATTATTTATCTTGAATGTGTCACAAATCTCTAGAAAATTCTCAATATGTGCATTAGGATCTTCATCAGGGAACCCATCGAATTGACAAGTCTGCTGCACCATTTGAATTATATTTGCCTTTTTTTCAAAGTTGTTCGCGGCAACTGTCAGCCTCCGAATACTTGATTCAACCCCATTTAGATTGGGCTTAGCAAACTCCTGCATTGTTCTTGGTCCAGCTCCTTCCATCACTTCAAATACTTCTTCTTGTTCTATTTCCAGATTTATTTCCATTTCTGCATCTTCCAGAATTGCCTCCCCTTCTTCCTTTCGCTTTCTCCTCAATGTTCTCTCTAGCTCTGGGTCTAACTCAAGCAGTTGGGATGAGCTAGCTCTGGTCATAAACGGGAAGAAATACCTAAAATGATAATCAATAAGCTAGAACCAATGTCAAAAACAAATGAAAATAAAACTAAATCAACAGTCTTGATTATATTACTAATATTGAAACTGTTGTCCCCGGCAGCGGCACCAAAAACTTGGTGCATCGCGCCTAGTACTAAAGCAATACCACAAGTGCACAGGTCGCCCAAGTAATATAGTAGTGAGTGAGTTATCGTTCCACTGGGGACAAGGCCAAGTACTAGTGCAAACCTTAACCGTTGTTTAGCAAATTAATAATTGTGTGATGCTTTGTAATTAAAAACAACTATTTTAATAACTGAAAGTAAAGGGAAATTAAATGTTGTGCAAAAAGGATTGATAATAATAATAATATCCAGATATTGAATCTCCCTAGCCTCAATGATATTTATGAACAATCAATTCAGTTAAATCATTCAATAGAGTTGAGTTGGCATTCCTCTAAATTAGACTAAAACCTCTCTCGAGTGGATTAATCCCAAATCACTAAGTAGAGTGCCAGAATCTCTTCTCAAACATAATTAAACAGATCTTGCATTAAGAACAAGGAACTATAAACGAAAGGATCTTGTAAGTCTATCTCTAGCACTCCAATCAATCCTCAACCCTTATGAGTATTCAATTCAAATCAAGCTTTCTCAAGTCAATAATATGAAAATGGCAACCAATCAATAAGCATGCTATTATCAATTGGAAATAAATCATTAAGCATTATAAGAATAAAATAACTCAATCAAATGATTCAAATAAATATAATTATTCAATCCATACAAATAAGCTAGGGTTCATCAATATCTAGATAGAGAAGGAATTAGTTCATGTTCAAAACCAAAAAAAAAAGAACAAGAGAAATGAGTAAAAGAAACCAAACAATCCATGGCGAATAATTTGTATTTCTTCACTTCAATCCTTGATTCTTGGTTTAGGTCTTGTATAGGATGTATCTCCTTCTTCAAACTCAGCTCAAGACTCTCCTCTTTGCTCCAGTAGTTGGTTCCTTCTCCCTTGTTCCAGCCTCCTTGTCCAAGCTCTTTAAAAACCTCCAAAAACTTTTCCTTTTAACTCTCTTCAAAGCTCTCAGCCCATACCTTCCAGCTCATAACCCATACCTGCCAACTCACACCACTCTCCCTTGTTTTCCACATTTTCTTTGTTTTATCTTTCTTTTCCTCAAATTAGGTAAGATTTTCTTTTGTTTAATATTACTTTTGACAAAAGCTAGTATTTTTTCTCCCACTTGTCTGCAAAAGAAATTCAATTATTCAAAGTTTCCCTCGGTGACACGGCCAAGCTTGCTAGCCGTCTCTCCTTTTGCCCTTTCTTTCCTTGTTTTCTTATAGGTGACACGACCAAGCTCCTGGCCGTGTCATGTGACACGGCCAGTGGCTTGGCCGTGTCATGTGGGTGTGTTACCTTCTGCTTCTAGCTTCTTTGAATTGCTTTCTTTATTTCCAAGGGTAACACGGCCAAGCTTGTCGCCGTATCATGTGACATGGCCACTGGCTTGGGCGTGTCACCTGGGTGTGTCAGCTACTGCCTGCATTTCTTTCCTTTCTTGGATTTGTTCCTTGGGTGAGACACGGCCATTGGCTTGGCCGTGTCTCTTGTTTGTGTCAGCTACTGTCTTGGATTTCATTTGAGGTACACGGCCAAGCTTGCTTTGGCTTGGCCATGTCTTGCTTGATTCATGCTTTTTCTTCATTGTTTGGATCATCCAAGGGAGTTTTTGCACTTTAACCTAAAACAAACTTTAAACCAAAATCAAATGAAACATTAACTAAAAACACATAAAAATCATACTAAAAACAAGTATAAAAATGCTCTTATCAGTTCTCTAAGGCCTTGAGCCTAATAGTGCCGAAGTAGCAAGAACCATTCCATGTAGGAGTGGGGGAAAAAATTCCCGCTTATAGCGGCGACTCCACTGGGGATAACAAAAGTTGATTCGTTTGGTCTTTATATTATTCTATTCTTTCTTATTATGATATTGTCCATAGCATCATTTAGATTGCATTGTGTGCATGAGTTAGGATGCTCGTGTTACCCGTGTTGTGTTATGTAAGGGATACCATACTTCCACTCAAGGTATGGAGATCGAGCATGGCATAACCACTCATAGCCTTGTACCTTTTGGTATATACTTGCTATGGGAACCTAAGCTTTTAAACCCAAAGACTAAAGCTCATGTAATTAGACTAGTTACTTTCCTTAGGTTTTACACCAAATGCTTACTGTTTGACTATAATTGATATATCTTGGTTTGAACCATGGCTTATTTAGTTTGTTCTTTTTCTAATATGACCTACCTATACTGCAAGCTCAAAAATAATTCTTTTCCTTTAAGATCCAAAAGATTAAAACTATTTTAAAATTTTATGAAGGTATTTGGACATTAAAACCTTTTAAGACGGGTCAAAAATCTTTTTCTACCTTATGGCCCAAAAGTTTTTGCAAAAAAATTATTTTTTTAACAGAGATTATAAAAAGCTTACAAATATTTAGGTCAATTATGGAAATACCAAAAATCAATTGTGAGCCTAGCTTATAGTAAGAATTATTAACCATGAGCTTCTTTTTGGTATGAATCACTAGCTACTTTTTCAAATAAAGAAATCTATTTATAATGAACCTCTTAATTTTGTTTTAATCCAATATAGAATAAAAGCTATTTTAATTGAGATTCAATGGATTAAGAGGGAATTTTTGCCCCCACTCCCGGTGGAATGGTTCTTGTGAATTCTGCACTGTTTAGGCTCAGGCCTTAGAGAACACGAACCTAAGTCCGGAGAAAATGGAGTTGCCACCCGGACGGACCAGGAAAATGAAAGGGGTGGATGACTCGATTCCTAAGGAATCCCTAACTCCCTAATGGGTTCGGAAAGTTGGGTACGTGTGGGGAAGGTGTGAAATGGCCCAACACCCCCACAACGCCCGGTTCATTGGAACCGGCCTCCTTTACAGGTCTTAATATTATAAAATTCTTAAATATAACAGCATTATCCATATTACACACAATAATTAAAAGTAAGCATCATTATATTAAAATCAAAGCAATGTCCAAACAAAGAAAATAAATGGACACCCATTCAAAGATGGAAACATGCCCTTACATCACATGCCTAAATAGGACACCCACCAAAAGGTAGAAACTTGCCCTTTACATAGATTCTAAAATAGAAAAGCAAATTAAATTACATGATGTTTAAATGAGGTACCCACCAAGTGGAAACATACCTCTTACATCATTTGGAAATCTAAATAAATTGATAAAAGTAAATAACCATTCATAATAAATAAATCATTCATCAAAAGTATCAAATATCAATAAAAAGTAAACATCCATCCATGATAAATAAAATAAACCAAGCATTGAATATAAATAAATTAAAGCATAAGAAATAAAACAAAGCATGATCAAATATGGAATTGAATAAGGTAAATAAAAATCCAAATTATAGCTACTATTTCCACTTAGGGTTCTTTATCTTATGTGTTAAGGTTTTGGAATTCAGAAAATTAGACTGCTGTAACTTTTTTATGGAATTAAAATAGATTAAGGTTTTATGTTTTAAAAGGTTGGTAAGACTCTTTGATTAAACAAATTAAGGTTTGAATGGCGAAATCATGAAACTAGGGTTTTATACACTTTAAATACTTTTGATTTGTGGTTTTAAATGGTGATTTCAAGCTACTGTGTAAAATTAAAGTTTTTATGGTTTTATGGTTTCTTAATGTTTTAAAGGATTAAGGTTTAGAAAAAGTTAGGGCTTAAGGTTTTAAAGGAGTTAGAGTTTAATATTTTAGGTTTAGAAGTTGAATTAAGGTTTTAGGATTTAAAATTAGGGTCTCGGTGATGAATTTGAATTAGGGTTTAGAAAGACAATTTGATGATTTCATGAGGTTTTATGAATTTAAACAAACGGATTAAAGTTTTTATAAATAGAAAATATGTTTTTTACGGCTTTTTGGAAGAAACAGAACTAAGTTTAAAATTTTGAAAGAAAAATAATCAAATTTTTGTTTTGTTGAAAAATATGTTTAATTAGGGTTTTAAGATTTTAAAGAAGAAAAAATAACAATTTTAAGCCTTTTGGAAAATAAACCAATGAAATAAGGTTTTGTACTTTAGAAAAACTAAATTAAAGTTCTAAGATTTTAAATTTTGAAAAACACAAATTCCTAGTTTTAGCTACTGTGAAAAAAAAATAAAGAAATTAGAATTTCATACCTTATTTTGTAAGTTGCACCAAAATTGCTTCTTGGATGAAGAAGATCAAAAGACCAACCTTTTTGCCTTTTTTAAACCTTTAAATCGTGTTTCTGCTACTTTCAAAATCAATTGAATTCAAGCTTTTCCTTCACGGATTTGGATTTTCTTTTTCACTGTCCCTTTCGGCCTCCCCTTTTTTTATTGCCTTTGGTCCTTATTTATAGAGTTTTCATATGGTTTATTCCTAATTAATCACGGCAAGTAATATTGATAAGAAAAGGAAACCGAAACCTAATTTAATTAGGTTTTGAAAAATTTACGTCTTAAAAATTGAGATACCGAAAAAAATTACCGTAGGAAAAAATGCGCTGGTGAAAAAATCTGCTGCAGGAAACCCCGACAGCGGGCGACCATTTCGTCCGCAGGATTTTCCTGTGGACGAAATGCCCACGGGCCCGCGCAATGATTTTTTCATCACCGATTTTTTCGACTCTGATTTTTATTTTTATTTTTATTTTGTGAATTTTATTTGTTTATTTTTATTTTTTATTAATTAAAATTAGATACTAAAGTAAAAATTATTTAACAAAAATTATTTTGGACCAATTGGACAACTAATATCATTTAGGACTAAATAAAACATATTGGATCGGACTGGGTCAAAAATTAAGGGTCTACAGTTTGCCCCCTACTTGAAAAATCTGAAACTTTAGTGAAAGAGAGTGAAAAGCAATAAGACTTAATTTTTGAGATGGTTGAGGTCTTGGGTTCTGGACCCGACTTGAGTTCTGAACTTAAGGATGATTCTAGGTTCTTGACCTAAAGAAAAATTTGGGTTCTGGACCCGGTTCAAGTTATGGACTCAAGGATAATTTTAGTATCTCGACCTAAGAAAAATTTGGGTTCTGGACCCGAGCTAAGTTCTGGACATAGAAATAATTCTAGGTTCTAGACCTAATGGTAAATTTGGGTTTTGGACCCGAGCTAAGTTTTGGACTTAGAAGTAATTCTAGATTTTGGACCTAAAGAAAATTTGGGTTCTGGACCCGGTTCGAGCTCTAGACTCAAGGAAGATTCTAGGTTCTGGATGTCACATCCGCTTATCGTATTTATGCAGTGTAGTCACGTGCACAGTGAGAGAAGGGAAAAGGAGAAGATAATTCCTGACAACGGCCCCAGATCATGCTATAGGACCACTGGGACCTACTTGAAGAAAAATGCAAACTGTTAGGGAGGTGATTGTAATTTCAAAAAGTTTTTGGGGAGGTGACTGTAATTTTCAAAAGTTTTGGGGAGGTAAATGTAATTTCCAAAAGTCATACCGGATGTTCTTAATAGTGCACATAACAGATTCCAAAAATGAAAAATAGAGAAAAACCGGGTCACAACGACGCGTAACGGTTTTTCCAGAAAACGTACGGTTTATAAGATATAGGGGATTTTGACTAGGGACATTTTGGTCATTATACATGAATTCAAAGTAGGAAATAAAAACAAGAGTGGGTAGAGGACGTTAAGGGGGTAAATATGAAATGATCGTCAGTAGAAACGGGGCCCGGGCAATACGCGAGCAAAGAAAGGACCTAAAGGAAATTTTCTAAAAAGTCGAGGGCTTATTGGTAATTTTTCAAATTGACTTGGAAACCTAAAATAGACTTTAAAAATAGAAAGTAGAGGTCAAGAGGATCAAAACTATATGTAGTTTGACTCGTGGAACTGTACGGTTTAAAAGATATGATCGATTAATCGCCGGAACGTAAAGTGGGCCCGGTTTCGTGTCGGGACTGGATGGGTAACCCAGGACAACTTTATGATATCCTATGGGAAGAGGGACAAGTGGAAAGAAGTAAAGGAAAAGAAAACTATAAAAATCTAATGTTGGCCAATCAAAAGTAACCATTTAGAATGTGTAATAAATGAAGAAAGAGAAAGGTGGACAAGTGGTCTTAAAGGGTTCAACAAACACATAAGGTGATCATCATTTCCTTTGTATATAAATATATGTGAAATGAAGAACCAATTTCTCTCTTTTCCACTTATAAATTTCGGCCAACAAAGGGAAACACCAAAGGACTTCCAAGTTTCTCCAAATTTGATTTTCAAGGTAAGTGTTTAAGGTTTTCAAGTATGTAGACTTTAATTTTAGTATTAATTTTAGGTATTTATATATTTATTGGGAGATTGGAGATTAGAGTCTTTATGTGGAATTGGAAAAATTTTAAGTAAGTGATGAGATTAATTGATTAAATGGAAGAATCAAGATGTATAAAGATTAATAAGGTTGGATTAGGGTTTCGGTTGGAAAAGAAATGGAGGATAACTTATTATTTTGAATTTCTAAGGTTTATGTTGTATCTTGAATTTATTGAAGGAGAAATAAAGAATTAAAGAAGGAGAAGAAGGAAAAGCTAAGGGGAAGTACAAGAATAAGGTTTGGTACTTTACCTTTGAATAATTAATTTTTATTTGGTGCTTTACCATAAAAGAAATTCTATTTGCTTACAAACTTTGGTTTATGGAAGTTTTGAAGTTGATGTTTAAATATATTGATTGAGTTTAAATTAAATATTTGAGTTATGTTCTTGTTTTCTTATGGCAATTGGGTTGTTAAAATTTAATTGAAACCAAATGTTTTGAGAAAATTTGGCAAGTTGATTTGGTAAGTTGTTTGGACTTTAATTAGTTTGATTTGAGTTAACATGCAAAAATTGTTATAAGGAAGTGTTTGAATCTTCAATTTACTATTAAAGAAGCCTTAATATTGATTTGCAAAAGAAAGATAAACTATCCGATGCATTTCAAATGTTTGGGCCGAAATGGTCCCAAAGTGACAGCTTCTGGACAATTTTTGTGGCAATTGTTTGGGGCAGCAAACGAATGAATTTTTCAACGAAATTTTACATGCAATTAGTCAACATATGAAATAAGTTTTCTGTAAAATTTCAGCCAAAAATAAGATCATTTACTTGGTCAAATGCATAACTGAAGTGGACTGAAATTTTGACGAAAACCCAGATTTTACTATTCATTTGGTCATGCCATTTTGCGTTGCCGATTTTTCGTGCCGCGACACTATTCATTTGGTCAATATGTGATCTTTTGAGGAATGCTTTGAAATTTTTAATATGTTTATTGTGGATATTAAATATGTGAAAAAGGGGAATGGTTTGACTAAAGAATGTGTTGCGCGGCATAAATGGCAATGTGCTATGGGAATTAAAATGATTTCTCGAATCATTCTAAAATGAAGTTTGAGACTTAAAGTGAATTATTTTAACCTTTTTGCTCTACTGGATAGTTGGGAGTGGTAGATAAGGGTATGGTGCACTACACTAACTTATGCAGTACTGCCACTTATTGTGTTTGATACGCCCCGGCGGTTACCTTCGGGTATAGGCTGTGGAGCGTAGATATTATGAAAGTGTGATTGAAATGCTCCGGCGGTTACCTACGGGTATAGGCCGTAGAGCGGAATTGGTTACAACCAGGATGGGGAAGCCCATTCTTGTGATTTGATATCGGTGGTGAGGGCCACCTATGTTACAGTGGGGAGGCCCACTGCCTTATCACTATGGTTCCCTATATACCAGTAGAGCCTGAATCAAAGACATATTATTTTTTGTTAAACTATATAATGCCAATGAGTTTGAATTATGATTTTACATTATTGAAAGCATATCACACTGAATGTATCACGATTTTTATTGGTATAAAGTTGGTTGATTGTGGATTTAATTATTTCCTTTGATTTTGAATACTTTCATATACTATTTTTATTTTTATTGGTAAAGTACCCACTGAGCGACAACGCTCGGCGAGTTGAGTTTTCTTGACTCGTAGGTTTGGAGCAGTAGATTTCGGTGATTAGCATCGAGCAGCACAACACAGCGCAGCACCTCAGAGTAGCCTTTAGTTTCCATTATGAGTTAACTAGTTGTGGCATGTATATGTATATAAGATTGAGAGTCAGTATGTGATATTGTACGTTATTGGTATGTAATAATAATAAATCTCTACTTTATTCTGGATTAGAAGTGTGAATTTTTCTTGCATGTTGTAGTTGAGGGTATAAGGTGGATTCATTGGGAGTATATTGGAAACTGATTGTATTCACATAGGTCTGTGTAAAATGTTTTCAAAAATCAGAAAAACAAGTTTTGTCGACACTTGGGATCCAAATTTCTAGGCGAACCTCTGGCAAAATTTCTGTAAAATCGGAACAAAAATTTGACTAAGTAAAATTGGTAGCAACATTTGGATAGTGTGGTGCCTCTACTCGGCTTACACATGTAGGTCGAGAAGGGGTGTTACAATTGTGGTATCAGAGCTCCGGTTTAGCCGCTTCTGGGTAATCCAACATAGGAGGATGTATGTTTTATGTCGAGAGTGGCCATTACCGACGTAAAATGAGATATCCTGTAGTAAATAGGAGATAAAAAGTAGGCATCATTCAGGAAGGAAATATAGGAAAAATAAATAAGGGAATGTTTGCGTATATTTGATTAAGTGTTTTGTCTTTATATAAATGCCACATAGGGTTTAATAGTGCTGCTGAGCTGTGCTGCTTTTGACTGTGAGTTATGTGTTAGAATATAGATGTCGCGAGAGTCCTCTCAAAGAGCCATAGAGGAGGAAGTTGAATCTCGAGCGTCACATATTGTAGAGACGCATGTATCTGAAACACCGGAGGCTGAGCAACCCTCAGCAGGAGCTCCTCTTCGGAATGAGATGTTGCAACAGATGGCTGTAGCGCTGTGACAGATAGCGGGCGTTGCCCCGGCACCACCACCAGCGCCAGCACCCATACCAGTACCTGTTGTAGGAGGGGAAAGGAAACCCCCGATTGAAAAGATAAGAAAGTACGGGGCGAAGGAGTTTAGGGCCCGAAGGGACGATGATTCTTCTACGGCCAAGTATTGGCTGGAAGGAACGGTAAGAGCCTTAGATCAGTTATAATGTACTCCAGAGGAGCGAGTGGTATGTGCTACTTCGTTATTAGTGGAAGAAGCGTATGTCTGGTGGGACACAGTGCAATAATGAGTTCCACCGGAACAGAGGACATGGGATTTCTTTGTGAATGAATTCAAGAGTAAGTTTATATCGGAGGCATACCTAGATGCCAAGAAAAAGGAGTTTCTACACTTAAAGCAAGGTCGACTGACCGTTGCTGAATATGAGAGAGAATTTACTAGGCTGAGTAGGTATGTCAAGAAGACAATTGAAGACAAACATGATAGGTGTAAGCAATTCCAGGATGGTTTGAATAATGAGATTAGGATGCAGCTAATTGCTGCTAATATCAAGGAATTTTCTGAGATGGTCACTAGGGCTCTGGAAGTAGAGCAATGTCAGAAGGATGAGCAAAATAGGAGACAGAGGGTAAGACCAAGAAGGGATACCCAGAGTTATTCAGAAAATTTCCAGCAAACAAGGGAACAGTTTAGAGAAGGTAGTTCCATGGGAGGAAATCAGAGCAGGATATCCAGTCAAAGGTCAATTCGGGGCTGCCCGAGTCAAGCTACCTTTGTAGCTAGTACTGGTAGGTCTGGGAGAGGATAAGGAAGAGGGCATGGCCAAGGTGGAGATAACTTTGCTCAGTTCAAAACTATCGGAGGAAGTGAAAACACCCATCCACGCTGTGTTCAATGTGGGCATAGGCATTCAAGAAAATGTTAGGGCAAGGCCTTGGTATGTTTTAGTTGTGGAGCGAAGGACCACTTTAAATGAGAATGCCCCTTAAGACAGCAAAACACACTAGATAATATCAAAGGATCTCGAGCCATAGCTGGTAGAGGTCGAGGCAGAGGTCGAGGAGGAAATCCATCGCGGGCACAGTCAAAGACGGTGGATAGACCCGAGCCAAGAGCCCTTACGAGGATGTATGCAATGAGGGTGCGTGAGGAAGAAGAGGCTCCGAATGTCATAACAGGTCAGCTAATTATGTTTGGAATGCCGATTTATGCTTTAATAGACCCAGGTTCTTCACATTCATATATATATGCATGAAAAATGAAGAATTAAAGGATTTAGAAGTAGAACTTGAAACAGATGGAGTGTTAGTTATAAATCCTTTGGGCAGTGAGATGGTTACCAGGAAGGTAATAAAGGATTGTCCGGTAGAAGTACACGGACACACTTTCTTAGGTGATCTGTTTGAGTTGCCATTCCAGGAATTTGATGCAATACTTGGAATGGATGAGCTGACCAAACATAAGGCATTAGTGTACTATTCGTGAAAAAGAAAGATGGGTCCCTAAGACTATGTGTGGATTATCGGCAGTTAAATAAGCTTACGATTAAGAATAAATACCTGCTACTCCGGATAGACGATTTATTTGATCAATTGAAAGGTGTGAGAGTTTTTTTTTAAAGATTGATCTGCGATCCGGCTATCATCAACTAAAGATTAAAGATGAAGATATACCAAAGACTACATTTAGAACCCAATATGGACATTATGAGTTTATCGTAATGCCTTTTGGGCTCACGAATGCACCTGCGGTATTCATGGAATTGATGAACCAGATTTTCCATCCTTATTTGGACCAATTTATCGTGGTATTCATCGATGACATACTGGTTTATTCAATGAATGCAGAGGATCATGACCGGCACTTGAGAATCGTGTTACAAACATTGAGGGAGAAGCAGTTATACGCCAAATTCAGCAAGTGTGAATTTTGGTTAGAAGAAGTGGCCTTTTTAGGACATATTGTATCGGCGGAAGGAATAAGAGTTGATTCTAAGAAGGTAGAAGCAGTATTGGATTTGAAAGAATGTTATTAGTGGCCAGGGATCAAGAGAGATGTGGTAGATTACGTGGCGAAATGTTTAACCTGCCAACAAGTAAAGGTAGAACATCAACTACCCTCGGGACATCTACAACTTATTACGATTCCAACATGGAAATGGGATCGCATAACTATAGATTTTGTGGCAGGACTACCAATGACAAGAGACAAACATGATGCAATATGGGTGATAGTAGACTAGCTAACTAAGTCAGCTCAATTCTTACCAGTAAGGATGGACTACTCTCTGAATAAGTTAGCGAACTTGTACATTAAAGAGATTGTACGATTTCATGGAGTCCAACATCAATCATATCGGAAAAAGATCTACGCTTTACGTCGAACTTTTGGAAAAAGTTCCAAATGACTTTGGGAACTCGAACGGACTAGAGTACGTCGTTTCATCCACAAACGGATGGACAGTCAAAGAGGGTAATCTAGATCTTGGAAGATATGTTAAGAGCATGCATATTAGAATTCAAAGGTAGTTGGGAGAAGTATTTAAATTTAATGGAGTTCGCCTACAACAACAGCTACCAGTCCAGCATACAGATGGCTCCTTATGAAACACTATAAGGAAGAAAATGCAGGACTCCAATTTGCTGGACAGAATTAAGCGAAGCAAAGATCTTGAGCCCGGAGATAGTTAAGTAGACCGAGGAGAAAGTAGAAATTATCCGGGATCGGTTAAAAGTTGTGACGGATAGAAAATAATAATAATAATAATAATAATAATCATACGCGGACCTGTAGAGAAGGGATATAGAATTCAATGTTGATGATAAGGTATTTCTTAAGGTTTCACCATGAAAGAAAGTGCTAAGATTTAAACAAAAGGGTAAGCTAAGTTCAAGGTTATTGGGCCTTACATATTCATTGAACGTATAGGTCCGGTAGCTTACCAATTGGCATTACCACCCGAATTAAGTAAAATACATGATGTTTTCCACGTTTCAATGCTAAGGAGGTATCGTTCAGATCCAACCCATGTTATACAAGCTCAAGATATCGAGATTCAACCCGACCTGACATACGAGGAAGAGCCGGTAGAAACCTTAGCACGGGAAAGCAAAGAGTTGCGGAATAAGAAGATTCCATTGGTCAAAGTGCTTTGGAGAAATCATAAAGTAGAAGAAGCTACATGGGAACATGAAGAAATTATGAGGAAGCAATACCCATATTTGTTTTCACTTGATGAGCTTCGGGACGAAGCTTAAATTAACGAGGAAGGAACTGTCACATCCACCTATCGTATTTATGCAATGTAGTCACGTGCACAGTGAGAGAAGGGGAAAGGAGAAGATAATTCCTGACAATGGCCCCAGATAAGGCTATAGGACCACTGGGACCTACTTGAAGAAAAATGCAAAGTGTTAGGGAGGTGATTGTAATTTCAATAAGTTTTAGGGAGGTGACTGTAATTTTCAAAAGTTTTGGGGAGGTAAATGTAATTTCCAAAAGTCGTACCGGATGTTCTTAATAGTGCACATAACAGATTCCAAAAATGGAAAATAGAGAAAAACCGGGTCACAACGAAGCGTAACGGTTTTTCCATAAAACGCACGGTTTAGAAGATATAGGGGATTTTGACTAGGGACATTTTGGTCATTATACATGAATCCGAAGTAGGAAATAAAAATAAGAGTGGGTAGAGGACGTTAAGGGGGTAAATATGAAATGATCGTCAGTAGAAATGGGGCCCGGGCAATACCCGAGCAAAGAAAGGACCTAAAGGAAATTTTGTAAAAAGTCGAGGGCTTATTGGTAATTTTTCAAAATGACTTGGAAACCTAAAATAGACTTTAAAAATAGAAAGTAGAGGTCAAGAGGATCAAAACTATATGTAGTTTGACTCGTGGAACTGTACGGTTTAAAAGATATGATCGATTAATCGCCGGAACGTAAAGTGGGCCCGGTTTCATGTCGGGACCGGATGGGTAACCCGGGACAACTTTATGATATCCTATGGGAAGAGGGACAAGTGGAAAGAAGTAAAGGAAAAGAAAACTATAAAAATCTAATGTTGGCCAATCAAAAGTAACCATTTAGCATGTGTAATAAATGAAGAAAGAGAAAGGTGGACAAGTGGTCTTAAAGGGTCCAACACATAAGGTGATCATCATTTCCTTTGTATATAAATATATGTGAAATGAAGAACCAATTTCTCTCTTTTCCACTTACAAATTTCGGCCAACAAAGGGAAACACCAAAGGACTTCCAAGTTTCTCCAAATTTGATTTTCAAGGTAAGTGTTTAAGGTTTTCAAGTATGTAGACTTTAGTTTTAGTATTAATTTTAGGTATTTATATATTTATTGGGAGATTGGAGATTAGAGTCTTTATGTGGAATTGGAAAAATTTTAAGTAAGTGATGAGATTAATAGATTAAATGGAAGAATCAAGATGTATAAAGATTAATAAGGTTGGATTAGGGTTTCGGTTGGAAAAGAAATGGAGGATAACTTATTATTTTGAATTTCTAAGGTTTATGTTGTATCTTGAATTTATTGAAGGAGAAATAAAGAATTAAAGAAGGAGAAGAAGGAAAAGCTAAGGGGAAGTACAAGAATAAGGTTTGGTACTTTACCTTTGAATAATTAATTTTTATTTGGTGCTTTACCATAAAAGAAATTCTATTTGCTTACAAACTTTGGTTTATGGAAGTTTTGAAGTTGATGTTTAAATATATTGATTGAGTTTAAATTAAATATTTGAGTTATGTTCTTGTTTTCTTATGGCAATTGGGTTGTTAAAATTTAATTGAAACCAAATGTTTTGAGAAAATTTGGCAAGTTGATTTGGTAAGTTATTTGGACTTTAATTAGTTTGATTTGAGTTAACATGCAAAAATTGTTATAAGGAAGTGTTTGAATCTTCACTTTACTATTAAAGAAGCCTTAATATTGATTTGCAAAAGAATGATAAACTATCCGATGCATTTCAAATGTTTGGGCCGAAATGGTCCCACAGTGACAGCTTCTGGACTATTTTTGTGGCAATTGTTTGGGGCAGCAAACGAATGAAATTTTCAACGAAATTTTGCATGAAATTAGTCAACATGTGAAATAAGTTTTCTGTAAAATTTCAGCCAAAAATAAGATCATTTACTTGGTCAAATTCATAACTGAATTGGACTGAAATTTTGACGAAAACCCAGATTATACTATTCATTTAGTCATGCCATTTTGCGTTGCGGATTTTTCGTGCCGCGACACTATTCATTTGGTCAATTTGTGATCTTTTGAGGAATGCTTTGAAATGTTTAATATGTTTATTGTGGATATTAAATATGTGAAAAAGGGGAATGGTTTGACTAAAGAATGTGTTGCGCGGCATAAATGGCAAAGTGCGATGGGAATTAAAATGATTTCTCGAATCATTCTAAAATGAAGTTTGAGACTTAAAGTGAATTATTTTAACCTTTTTGCTCTACTGGATAGTTGGGAGTGGTAGATAAGGGTATGGTGCACTATACTAACTTATGCAGTACTGCCACTTATTGTGTTTGATACGCCCCGGCGGTTACCTTCGGGTATAGGCCGTGGAGCGTAGATATTATGAAAGTGTGATTGAAATGCTCCGGCGGTTACCTACGGGTATAGGCCGTAGAGCGGAATTGGTTACAACCAGGATGGGGAGGCCCATTCCTGTGATTTGATATCGGTGGTGAGGGCCACCAATGTTACAGTGGGGAGGCCCACTGCCTTATCACTATGGTTCCCTATATACCAGTAGAGCCTAAATCAAAGACATATTATTTTTCATTAAACTATATAATGCCAATGAGTTTGAATTATGATTTTACATTAATGAAAGCATATCACACTGAATGTATCACGATTTTTATTGGTATAAAGTTGGTTGATTGTGGATTTAATTATTTCCTTTAATTTCGAATACTTTCATATACTACTTTTATTTTTATTGGTAAAGTACCCACTGAGCGACAACACTCAGCGAGTTGAGTTTTCTTGACTCGTAGGTTTGGAGCAGTAGATTTCGGTGAATAGTATCGAGCAGCACAACACAGCGCAGCACCTCAGAGTAGCCTTTAGTTTCCATTATGAGTTAACTAGTTGTGGCATGTATATGTATATAAGATTGAGAGTCAGTATGTGATATTGTACGTTATTGGTATGTAATAATAATAAATCTCTACTTTATTCTGGATTAGAAGTGTGAATTTTTCTTGCAGGTTGTAGTTGAGGGTATAAGGTGGATTCATTGGGAGTATATTGGAAACTGATTGTATTCACATTGGTCTATGTAAAATGTTTTCAAAAATCAGAAAAATAAGTTTTGTCGACACTTGGGATCCAAATTTCTAGGCGAACCTCTGGCAAAATTTCTGTAAAATCAGAACAAAAATTTGACTAAGTAAAATTGGTAGCAACATTTGGATAGTGTGGTGCCTCTACTCGGCTTACACATGTAGGTCAGGAAGGGGTGTTACACTGGACCTAAAGAAAATTTAGGTTCTGGACCCGGTTCGAGTTTTGGACTCAAGAAAGATTCTAGGTTCTGGACCTAAGGAAGATTTGGGTTCTGGACCCTAAAGGTTTTGATACTCGATCCTAAACTGGATTTGGATACTCGATCCAAACTAGATTTGGATACTCGATCCAAACTGGATTTGGATACTCGATCTAAATTGGATTTGGTTACTTGATCCTAAATTTGATTGGGACACTCGATCCTAACTGGACTTGGATACTCAATCCTAAGTTGGATTGAGATACTCGATCCTAAATTGGCTTTGGATACTCGATCCTAAACTGGATTAGGATACTCGATCCTAAATTGGGTTCGGATACTCAATCCTAAACTTTATTTGGATACTCAATCCTAACTGGATTTGGATACTCGATCCAAAATTGGATTTGGGCACTTGGTCCCAAGATTTGAATTTGATTTGAGTATTTGGACCCGAGATTAGGTACTTGGACCCAAGATTGGGTACTTGGACCTGAGATTGGGTACTTGGACCCAAGATTGGATTGATTTGGGTACTTGGACCCGAGATTGGTACTTGGACCCAAGCTTGAATTGATTTGGGTACTTGGACCTGAGATTTCATGCTTGGACCCAAGATTGATTTGATTTGGGTACTTGGACCAGAGAATGGGTGCTTGGACCCGAGATTGGGTTCTTGGACCAGAGCTTGAATTGATTTGAGTACTTGGACCCGAGATTGGGTGCTTGGACCCAAGATTGAGTTTGACTGACCTTTTATCATTTGAGAAATCTGACTGCTCCGGTTATTCTATGCATTGTGGTTTTTCACCCTCAAAATGGATCTTCATCCTTTGAGATCGGGTCTTCATCCTTGAAAATGAATCTTTATCTTTTGACATCGAGTCTTTACCCTTAAAAAAATGGATCTTCATCCTTTGAGATCGGGTCTTCACCCTTGCGAATGGATCTTCATCCTTTGAGATCGGGTCTTCACCCTTGCAAATGGATCTTCATTATTGGAGATCAGGTCTTTACCCTTGAAAAATGGATCTTCATCCTTTGAGATCAGGTCTTCACCCTTGCAAATGGATTTTCATCCTTTGAGATTGGGTCTTTACCCTTGAAACATGGGTCTTTATCCATTGGAGGTCGGGTCTTTACCCTGGCTTCAGCTCTTTTAGCTGGATTGGTCTTTTGTCTTTTTCATCTTCATTCTTTTGAGAGTTCTAATGTTCCATTCTTTTGTTCTTCCTTTTTGCAAAGATTTAGCTATTTTTAATTGGACCTTATATCCTCTTCTTGCCCCCCTGTGTGGCAAAATATTTGTAAGTGAGTTTAAAAATATTTGGTATATAAACTCAAAAAATTGAAAAGGAGAAACTTTGCCCCCTGTATAGGCTCAAACCAAAGATTTTATCCATGCAAGCTTTGATTGATGTTTTTGCCATCTAGTTCTTCGTACAAGCAAGTATTTCTTCTCTTTGTAAAATTACTGGAGCTTTCTCAAGCAATGGGCTTTCCATGCCCCCCTGATTTGACATCTTCTTTTGATTCTTCACTTCACTGAGTGTTAGCTGTTCATTTTGCCAAAGAATAGACAACACAAGACAAGAATGTGTGATGTAATATGCTCATGTATGCATGATATGCATGAATAATACTTACAATCATTCCATCAACTCACAGACTGAGGTGATTAGCAGAAGTGTTCTCATTGGTTCCTTTTTGACACTCGTTCAAGTCTCGTATTGGAATGATCGAAAGCTTTGCAATTGGTTTTTATCTTCATGATGGAGATCCCAAGTAGCAGAGTTAGGGATTCACCTATTTTGAACTATGTCTCAGCATGTCAGTTGGTAGTTTCTTCATAACTTTGCCAATAATAATTTCCTTTGCCCAATGTGTCCTTTGGAGGTTCAACATACTTCCCTTAACTTGAAGGCTTTGTATGACAAAACATTTTTTGAAATTTTTTGAATTTTTTGAATTTTGATTTTGAAATTAAATGTTGGCTTTGCCAAATCAATGTCAATGTACCTCAGGACTTGATTTTCCAAATTAACATATCTACAACATGACAACCATAGTTATTGTACTAAACTCGAAAATTATTTCTATTTAAGCAAGAACTGTTGCACTTCAGATATGCACATGCACATTGCTTGGCCAAAGGTCTTATTTGGTTTAAATACTATCTATCTCATATGCATGCTTATCCAAACTATCTCCACTAATGGACTCTACCTACCAAGAGAGATCAACATGTCTTTGATAGGCTTGAAATGGGGTCTATAAGGGACACGGGTTTAAATGAAGGCCATTTTGAGATAGGAGCTGATATGACAGAAGGGACAAACCCTCACACTACAAATTCCTTGTTTGAATTTTAGGCAGCTAGGAGGCAATCTTGCTAGACTCCAAATTCCTTCTATCTTCTTGGCATTAATCTGGATCTTGATTAGGACAGTCTTTGCCCTTGCAAAAAGATTAAGACCCAAATTTGTTTCTTTTATTCTTTTCCCTTTTCTTTCCACTTTATTTTCCTTATTCTTCCCTCTTCTTTCTCTTTATTTTCCTTACTCTCCCTTTCTTTGAGCATTTTATCATTTTGTCCTTCTTCCTTACAGGACTATTAAGTACAGAACTTTCAAGAACTGAATGGTCTCCCTCCTTTTCTCCAATTTTGATTGAATCTTTGGATGGGTTGGACCAATTCAAGTAAAAATGTCTTTATGATCCAAATGGAAGCCTTTTGCTGCTTTAGGTAAAAGAAAACTCAGTTGGCTTTCTGAACCACCTTTTTAGGTATTATTTTCTTTCTTTTCTTTTCTTTTCTTCTCTTGTTTTTTCTTTTATTTTCTTTCTTCTTATTTTTTTTCTATTTTCTCTATTTTTTCTTTTTCTTTCTTTCATTCCTTTTTTTGTTCTAGCTCAAACAAAAAAAGGAATGAAAGATTCCTTTTTCTATTTAGATCATTTTTGTACTAGTTTTTAGTGTGATTTTTATATGTTTTTAGTTAATGTTTTGATTGATTTTTGTTTTAAGTTTGTTTAAAGTGTTTATTTTAGGTTTAAGTGCAAAAGCACCCTTGGAAGATCAAAACAGTGCAGGAAAAGTATGAACCAAGCAAGACATGGCCAAGCTAAATCAAGCTTGGCCGTGTCCCTCAAAGAATGATGATGGCAGAGCTTGACACGGCCAAGCCACTGGCCGTGTCTCATTCAAGGAGCAAAACAAAGACCAAAGCAAAGAAAGAGCAAAAATGAAGAAATAGGAAAGGACACACTCAATGACATGGCCAAGCCACTGGCCGTGTCACATGACATGGCCAGCAAACTTGGCCGTGTCCCATTTCATGCCAAAGACACTTGGAGCAAGCAAAGAAGGAAAGAAAAGAAACAGAAGTGGACACACCCACATGACACGGCCACAAGCTTGGCCGTTTCACCCCTTGAGACCAAATGAAAGAAAGAAAATAAAGAAGAGAGAAAGAGGGTAGTGAAGGACATGGCCAGCAAGCTTGGCCGTGTCCCAAAGGAAAACAAGAGACGCTGCCAAGCTACTCTTGGCTTGGCCGTGTCACACCTAAAATAGTTGATTTCTTTTGCACGAAGTGGGGGACAAAGTGGGAGACAATGCCTTGTGCTTGCCAAATGAAATATTAAACAAAGAAAAAGTGGGGAACAAGGTGAAGTGGTGTGAGTTGGAAGGAATGGGTTGTGTTTTTGAATGAATTAAAAAGAGAGGAAGAGGGAAATTGAGGGAAGTCTTGGCTTCTTGGAGCTAAATTTCTGCTACATGTTTGGGAGAGGGAGAGAGTGACACTCTCCCTTATCCCTTCATCTTCACCTCCATTTCCATTCTCTCCACCTTCTCCATCTTCCATTGATAAGATCTTTGAGGTTCTTTGGGATAAATTAGGTTAAACAAGCTCTTGAAGGTTGAAGAAGCTTCATTGAAGGGATTGGTGACTTGAGAAAGCTCCATTCCATCTACCAAAGGCAAGCTCCATTCCAAGGTTTGGTTACTTGAGAAAGCTCCATTCCATATTGCAAAGGGGAATCAACCATTGAAGAGGGCTTGAGTTCTTCATCATACATCAAGTGGAGCTAGGAGGAAGACTAGTAATCCTACTCTTGGCATCTTCACAAGGGGTTTTTCTATTCTCTCTTTTAATTCATTTCTTATTGTTGTTGTTATATTAAGAGATTGATATTGCAATGGACAATTTTTATTTTTTTTATATTGAGTTGAATGTTTGTTCTAAATTGATGATATTGAGCTAAATACCCATGCCTAGGGTTTGTAGTATATTTGGTTGAATGTCTTGATTTGATATTTCTATTGATGTTCCTTTTTGATTGGTTGATTGTATTGTATTAAATGCTAGGTTGATAGATTAGCTACCTATTGATCTTTGTATATTGGATGACGGACCGAGAGGTGAAATCCGATATCGGAACTATATAATCGACCACCCTAAGAATGAATTAGAAATATAAGTTCTAGGGTTTCATTAATTTGATAATGTGAAATAATTGGTTATTGCTAATTCATGAATGTGAGAACTAATGGATTGGTAATTGACTAATTAACCTTAAGGAACAAATTAATTACAAGGTTATGTTAACGGATAATTGAGAATTGGGTTTTGATTGAATGGACCTATGACCCTAGGCACCTTCCCAAGAATCGATTTGATCTTGTGCACCCATCACACATCAAGCCTACGCACGCTAATCTTAGGTTTAAATTATTCTCGCACCATTCCAACACAACAAACTTTGGCATTTAAATAACTTGTCAATCAAGCTATTACGAACCACACCTTCTTGGGGAAACGACCTTGGAGCGATCACCTTTGCTACAACTACCTCGTATACTTGCGAGTGACGCTTTGTAGTAGTACTTAATTTGAGCGCAACATGTACCAACTTAGGCTTCCAATAATGGCTGAGTGGATTAACATAAATCTTCTTTAACAGGGATAAATCATTTGTTACTCTGTCTTGATATATTGAAAAATTCAACTATCCTTATTGTCTTGAAAACATCAACTACCCTTATGTCTTGACTAATAATTGTTTTCTCTGATTTTCTTGCCTATTCATCTTAGTGATCATAAGATTTGTTAAAAGTATCACAACAGCTCAGGGTAGGTTATTGAGGTTTGTATGCCAATGAAAAGACAGCTAAAATTTTATGAAGGCTCAAAGGGACAACTAAGGATTGATATTTAATTGGGTGGATGCTAGTTGTTGGCTCGTCAAACAATGCCTAGATCATCTCTCCCTTAAATAAGCAGAGTTCAATTTCGCCTCAAAAGTTTGTCTAAGGATGTTCTAAGACTGACTAGGACCTAGACAAAGATAATTATGCAGGAGCCCTCTCTAAGTGAGCATACACAACTCAATGCTTATAGAGCAATTCCCTCACCTAGTAAAGTCATTCAAGTCATGATGCATAGCACATTAATTTATGAACATCAAGCTAGATTCCACATTGGTTGAGCATTGAAATGAACAAAGACCAACAAAAATTTTGATGAAAGTAATTTATTCAAGCAACTTTAAATTTGAAAAACACGATAGTTCCGATTAAAGAAAGTAAAATTGAAAAGCAACATTCATGCTAAGGAAAGTTCATTGAGTTAGGCTTCTTTTCCTTTCACATCTTCAATATCCCCATCTTGAAAAGAGGATAAAATAAAATCTTCATCCAATCCTTTTCCCACCATGAAGGTTGCCGGTGGAGGTACTCTCCCAAACTTAGGCAAGGGGTTGTTCTTAGTATTGGTCTTATCCGGCTCAGGTAGCTTGCCACTATCAATCAAATCTTGGATCTCATGTGTTAAATGAGCACATTTATCTGTTTCATGCCCTCGCATTTGATGAAATTGACAGAAGGCCTCGGCATTGAAGTTTGGTGGTAGTAGATTATGTAGTGGTCGAGGAGCTAACGGTTGCAGCAACCCTTTCTTTTGCAGCTTGCTAAAAACCCAAGATAGAGGTTTCCCAAATTCTGAGAATTGTCTTTTATTTCCTTGACCGTTCACATTAACATCAACTTCTTTTTGCGTGCTTTGATTTCTAGACTAGTAATTCCCTTTCTCATTCCTCTTTATTGAAAAGCGATTCTTCTCTCTTTCCCACTCTTCAATTTGTAGACCAGCTTGGAGAAGATCTTTGAAATCCCTTATAAGAGTGTGAGACATCCTTTAACGGAGATTGGGAAAGACACCTCTCATGATCATCCTTATTTGATCAGATTCATCGGGCCTTTTCTTGAGCAAAGCGGCCTTGTTTCTCCATCTATTGACATAATCTACAAAATTCTCATTTGGCCTTTGCCTAATGGACTCCACTTCCATTAAGGTAACTTCCAACTCAACATTATATCCATATTGTTGGATGAAGGCTTTGTAAAGTAGATCCCAACTCTTTTGTGTTCCTTCATCTAAGGTATTGAACCAATTTTGGACAACAGGATCCAATGAGAGCATGAAGTACCTTAGAGTTTGAGCCTTAGTAGCTCGAGCAGACTGCATAGCAGTGATGTACTGCTTCACATGGAGATGAGGATTTTTGGTACCATTATATCTAGCAAAGGATGGCATCTTGAATTTGTATGGAACTTCTTCATCTAGCTCAAATAATTTGTCAATCTCGGACATCTCTTCGGTCTTTAGTTTCTTCTCAAATTTCTTTTCTAAATCAGCAATCATCTTTTCAACATCAGATGTCTCAGTCTTTTCAATAGTTACCTTCTCAACGACCTTTGGCTCCTTTTTGTCTTGAAGATCTTGGTAGTATTGATCCCAATCATCATCATCAATGATCACCTTATCATCATCAAAAGCTACTTCATCAACTTTAGCCTTCCCTTTGACTTTCTTGGTGCTAGCAGATGCTTCGACCTTGTTTCCTAAAATTGTAGCTAGTTGATTCTTTATGGTCTTGGCCATGGCCTCTTTTATTTCTTCCATTTTGGCATTGAGGGATTCATCCACCATTATTTGAATTTGTTCGGGCTCCATTGTTTCTGGTGAGCAAGTGATTGAGTCATTGCTGGATACTTCATCTCCCGCGTAGGTAGGATTGTTGTAAGCTTTTGAACTGTCGTAATCCAGGGCTGTGAGCCAGAGAGGATCAATGATATGAGATGCGAATGTATGCATGTATGCACGAACAATCAACAAATAAGGATAAATAGGAGGTTCCTTCCAACCTTATAACATCCACACTCGAATGGCGAGTCTCTTTTCCTAGGTATATGGTTAACAAAATACCAACATGGGGTACCTTGCTTTCGAATAATTCCCTCGGACGTTTCAACTGATAGTTATATTTTCAAAAATGGAAATCCATCCATGATAATCCCCATTAATTAGGTTTTAATCCATCCAATCAACTAAAGTAGCTTTTATGCTATATTGGATTAAAACTAAATTAAGAGGTTTATCATAAATAGATTCCTCACTTGAAAAAGGGTAACTAATGGTTCATGCCAAAAACAAGCCCATGGTTAATTTATTCATTGTGTAAACTAGGCCCACAATTGATTTTTGGTATTTCATAATTGACCTAAATATTTTTGCAAGCTCTTTGTAAGAAAAGGTTGGGTGAAAATAGTTTTGTTTCTAAGCCCATTGTAAAAGATTTTAGAAAAATGGATTTTGGGCTTAGTATTTGGGCCATGGGCCAAAGAATTTTTTATTTGCTTTTAGAAAAGTCTTATGTCCAAAGACCAACTTGAAAAAATTTTGAAAATAGCTTTGGTGTTTTGGACTTTAAAGAAAAGTTTATTTTGAGCTTACAATATACTTAGTCATATTAGAAAAAGAACAAACCAAATAAGCCATGATTTAGACTAAGATAAGCTAACCATAGTCAAACAACATGCATTTGGGGTAAAACCTAAGGAAAATAACTAGGCCAATTACATGAGCTTTAGTCTTTGGGTAAAAAGGCTTAGGTTCCCATAGCAAGTATATACCAAATGGTACGAGGCTATGAGTGGTTATGCCATGCTCGATCTCCATACCTTGAGTGAAAGTATGGTATCCCTTACATAACATAACACGGGTAACACGGGCGTCCTAACTCACGCACACGATGCAATCTAAAATGATGCAATGGATAATATCATTATAAGAAAGAATAGAATAATATAAAGACTAACGGAATCAACTTCTCTTATCCCCAATGGAGTCACCACTGTGAGCAGGGATTTTTGCCCCCACTCCTGGTGGAATGGTTCTTGCGACTTCGGCACTATTTACGCTTGGGGCCTTAGAGAACAAGGACCTATGTCCGGAGAAAATGGAGTTGCCACCCGGAAGGGCCGGGAAAAAGAAGGGGGTGGATGACTCAATTCCTAAGGAATCCTCAACCCCCTAACGGGTTCAGAAAGTTGGGTACGTGTGGGGAAGATGAGAAATGGCCCAGCACCCCCACAACGCCCGGTTCATTGGAACCTGCCTCCTTTACAGGTCTAAATATTATAAAATTCTTAAATATAACAACATTATCCATCTTACACACAATAATTAAAAGAAAGCATCATTATATTAAAATCAAAGCAATGTCCAAATAAAGCAAATAAATGGACACCCATTCAAAGATGGAAACATGCCCTTACATCACATGCCTAAATAGGACACCCACCAAAAGGTAGAAACATGCCCCTTACATAGATTCTAAAATAGAAAAGCAAATTAAATTACATGATGCTTAAATGAGGTACACACCAAGTGGAAACATACCTCTTACAACATTTGGAAATCTAAATAAATTGATAAAAGTAAATAACCTTTCATAATAAATAAATCATTCATCAAAGGTATCAAATATCAATAAAAAGTAAACATCCATCCATGATAAATAAAATAAACCAAGCATTGAATTTAAATAAATTAAAGCATAAGAAATGAAACAAAGCATGATCAAATATGAAATTGAATAAGGTAAATAAAAATCCAAATTATAGCTACTATTTCCATTTAGGGTTCTTTATCTCATGTGTTAAGGTTTTGGAATTCACAAAATTAGGCTGCTCTAACTTTTTTATGGAATTAAAATAGATTAAGGTTTTGTGTTTTAAAAGGTTGGTAAGACTCTTTGATTAAACAAATTATGGTTTGAATGGTGAAATCATGAAACTAGGGTTTTAGACACTTTAAAATACTTTTGATTTGTGGTTTTAAATGGTGATTTCAAGCTACTGTGTAAAATTAAAGTATTTATGGTTTTATGGTTTCTTAATGTTTTAAAGGATTAAGGTTTAGAAAAAGTTAGGGTTTAAGGTTTTAAAGGAGTTAGAGTTTAATATTTTAGGTTTAGAAGTTGAATTAAGGTTTTAGGATTTAAAATTAGGGTCTCGGTGATGAATTTGAATTAGGGTTTAGAAAGACAATTTGATGATTTCATGAGGATTTATGAATTTAAACAAATAGATTAAAGTTTTTATAAATAGAAAAGATGTTTTTATGGCTTTTTGGAAGAAACAGAACCAAGTTTAAAATTCTGAAAGAAATAGAATCAAATTTTGGTTTTGTTTTAAAATATGTTTAATTAGGGTTTTAAGATTTTAAAGAAGAAAAAATAACAATTTTAAGCCTTTTGGAAAATAAACCAACGAAATAAGGTTTTTGACTTTAGACAAACTAAATTAAAGTTCTAAGATTTTAAATTTTGAAAAACAAAAATTCCTAGTTTTAGCTACTTTGAAAAAAAATAAAGAAATTAGAATTTCATACCTTATTTTGTAAGTTGCACCAAAATTGCTTCTTGGATGAACAAGCTCAAAAGACCAGCCTTTTTGCCTTTTTTTAAGCCTTTAAATCGTGTTCTGCTACTTTAAAAGTCAATTGAATTCAAGCTTTTACTTCACGGATTTGGATTTTCTTTTTCACTATCCCTTTCGGCCTCCCCTTTTTTGATTGCCTTTGGTCCTTATTTATACAGTTTTCATATGGTTTATTCCTAATTAATCACGGCAAGTAATATTGATAAGAAAAGGAAATCGAAACCTAATTAAATTCGGTTTCAAAAAATTTGCGTCGGAAAAATTGTGCTGCCGAAAAAAATTACCGCAGGAAAAAATGCGTTGGCAAAAAAATTTGTCGCAGGAAACTGCGGCAGCAGGCGAGGAGCTGGCGTCACCCGCAGGAAATTCCTACGGGCGACCATTTTGCCCGCAAGATTTTCCTGTGGGTAAAATTGAATGTGCAATTTTGCTCGCAGGAAAATCCTGCAAGCGAAATGGAAGCCATTTCAGCCGCAGAAAAATCTGCGGGAGAAATGGCTTGGGCTATTTCGCCCGCAGGAAATGCCCACGGGCCCGCGTGATGATTTTTTTGTCACCGATTTTTTTGACTCTAATTTTTATTTTTATTTTATTTTTTGACTTTTATTTGTTTATTTTTATTTTTTATTAATACAAATTAGTTACTAAAGCAAAAATTATTTAACAAAAATTATTTTGGACCTATTAGACAACAAAAATCATTTAGGACTAAATAAAACATATTGGATCGGACTGGGTCAAAAATTAACGGTCTACACTAATTAATGGGAATTATTATGGATTGGCTTCTATTTTAGAAAATGCAACTATTGGTTAAATCGTCCGAGAGAATTTTTCAAAAATAAAATATTCTATGTTAGTATTTTGTTGGCCATAAACCAAGGAAAAGAGACTCGCCATTCATGTATGGAAGTTATAAGGTTAGAAGGAACGTCCTAATTATCATTTTTTGTTTGTTGTTTGTACATACATGCATAAACACATTGCATAACATATCATTAATCCTTTCTGGCTCACAAACCTGAAGTATAGTAGTTTAAGAGTGTACAACAACCCTACCTACGCCAGTGATGTAGAATATAGCAACAACTCAATTACTTTCTCACCAAAAGTAATGGAGCCCGAACAAATTCAAAGAATGGTGAATGATGGCCTCAATGTTAAAATGGAAGAACTAAAGGAGGCCCTAGCTGAGACCATGAAGAACCAATTTGCTACAATTTTAGGGAACAATGTCGAAGCATCTGCTAGCACCAAGAAGCCAAAGGACAAAGGGAAGGATAAGGTTGGCTATGTAGCTTTTGATGATGACAAGGTAGTCGTTGATGATGATGACAATTGGGCTCAAGACTTCAAAGAATGTCAAGACAAGAAGAAGGAGCCGAAGGTTGTTGAAAGATCAGCTGTGGAGAAAACTAAAATTTCAGATGTTGAGAAGTTGATTGCTGACCTGGAAAAGAAGTTTGAAAGAAGCTAAAAACTGAAGAAATGTCTGAGGTTGACAAATTATTTGAGCTAGATGAAAGAGTTCCATACAAGTTCAAGATGCCATCCTTTACAAAGTTTGATGGTACAGGAAATCCTCAATTGCATGTTAAGCAATACATCACTGCCATGCAGTCTACTAGAGCTACTAAGGCTCAAACTCTAAGGTACTTCATGCTTTTATTAGACCCTATTGTCTAGAATTGGTTCAACACCTTAGAAGATAGTACTCAAAAGAGCTGGGATTTATTATGCAAGGCTTTCATTCAACAGTATGGGTACAATGTTGAATTGGAACTCTAATGGAGGTGGAGTCCATTAGACATAGGCCAAATGAGAATTTTGTGGACTATGTGAAAAGGTGGAGGAATAAGGTTGCATTGCTCAAGAAGAGGCCCGATAAATATGATCAAATAAGGATGACTGTGACAGACATGTTGCCTAGTCTTCATTAAAGGATGTTTCATACACTCATCCATGATTTCAAATATCTTCTCAAAGCTGGTCTACAAATTGAAGAATGGGAAAGGGAGAAAAACTACTTTTCAGTAAGAAGGAATGAGAAAGGGAACTACCAGCCGGGCAATCAAAGAATGCAAAAGGAAGTTGATGTTAATGTGACTGGTCAAGGAAATAAAAGATAGTTCTCAGAGTTGGGGAAACCTCTTTCTTGGGTTTTAAACATGCTACAAAAGGAGGGACTATTATAACCACTGGCCCCTCGACCTTTGCCAAATCCTTTAGCCCCAAAATTTGATACTAAGGCTTTTTTTCAATTTCATCTAACTCAAGGACATGAGACCGATAGATGTACCTTATTGAAGCATGAGATCCAAGATCTAATCGATAGTGGTAAGCTACCTGAGCCAGACAAGCCCAATACCAAGAACAATCCTCTACCTAGGTTCAATAGAGTGCCACCACCAGCAACCTTCATGGTAGGAAGAGGATTGGAGGAAGATTTTGTCTTATCCTCTTTTCAAGATAAGAGTATTCAAGATGTGAAGAAAGGAGAAGTTTAACTCAACAAACTTCCCTTAGCTTGAATGTTGCTTTTCAATTTTACTTTCTTTAATATTTAATTGGAATAATTATGTTTTTCAAATAAGATTATTTGAATAAATTACTTTCATCAAAATTTTTGCTGGTCTTTGTCCATTTTGTTACTCAACCAATGTTGAGTCTAGCTTGATAATCATAAATTAATATATCTATGCATCATGATTTGAATGACTTTACTAGATGAGGGAATTTTTCTATAGCATTGAGTTATGTATGCTTACTTAGAGAAGGCTCCTACATAATTACCTTTGTCTAGATCCTAGTCAGTCTTAGAACATGCTTTAACAAACTTTCAAGATGAAATTGAACTCTGCTTAGTTACGAGAGAGATGATCTAGGCATTGTTTGACAAGCCAACAACTAGTATAACCCTATTGACATCAGTCCCTACTTTTTCCCTTTGATCCTTCAAAAGAGTTTAGCTTGCTTTTTATTGGCTTGTAAACCCCTTGAGCTGTTGTGATACTTTTGACATGTCTTATGATCAATAAGGTGAAGAGGCAAGAAGATCAAAGAAAGAAATGAATAGTCAAGACCATGAGGATAGTTGAAGTTCTCAAGACCATAAGGGTAGTTGAAGTTCAATTGAATTAGACCAAATATCACAGATAAAGTCAGGGTTGAAGCAAATTAATACCACTCCAGTCATCCATTTCCAGAAATACAAGTTGGTACAAACAAGATGACTCTTTTGAAGCTAGGACAAAAAAAAGAAAAAAAACAAAAAAACAAAAAAGGAGAAAAAAAGAAGAAAGAAGAAATAAAAAGAAAATAAAACCCAAAATGGTTCAGAAAGCCAACCAAGTTCTCTTTTACCTAAAGCAGCAAAAGGCTTCCATTTGGTTTATAAGGATAGTTTTACTTGAATTGGTCCAACCCAACCAAAGATTCAATCAAAATCTGAGAAAAAGGAGAAAGACCATCTAGTTTTTAAAAGTCTTATACTTGACAATCCTACAGAGAAAAAAAGATGAAATGATGAAATTTGGGTACCAAACTTTATGCAAAGGCAAAGACTGTCCTAATCAAGATCCAGATTCATGTCAAAAAGAAAGAAGAATGTTCAAAGCTCTATATTTTCATGTTTCCAACTGTTTAAATAAGAAATTTGTAGTGTGAGGGTTCACCCATTGTGTCATAATGACTCCAACTTATAAATAGCCTTCATTTAACTCGTGTCCCTTATAAACCCTGTTTCAAGCCTATTAAAGACTTGTTGATCTCTCTTGGTAGGTAGAGTCTATTAGTCGAGATAGTTTGAATAAGCATGCATATGAGATAGACAATATTCAAACTCAATGAGATCTTTGGCCAAATAATGTGTATGTGCATATTTGAAGTGCAACAGTTCTTGCCCAAATAGAAATGATTCCCGAATTTAGTACGGTAACTAGGGTTGTCAAGTTATAGATATGTTAATTCTAAAAATTGAGTCCTGAGGTACAATGACATTAATTTTACAAAGTCAACATTTGATTTTAAAAAATAACTATTTTCTTGTTATAAAAAACCTTTAAGTGAAGAGAAATATGTTGAACAGTCGAACCTCGAAAGACACATTGAGCAAAGTGTAGACCCTTAATTTTTGACCCAGTCTGGTCCATTATTTTGTATATAGTCCAAAATAATTTTTGAGGTATTTTAATTAAATAATATTTATTTTAGTATTTATTTTTTTAAATAAATAAAAATAAAAATAAAAATTGACGAAGGAAAAATCAAATTGGGCAAGGCCAATTTCGCCCGCAGGAAATTCCTGCAGCGAAGTTGGCTGGCCGCACCAATCCTCGCAACCAAGCGCTCCCAACTCTAGCAATTTCACACCAATCCTTGCAGTTTTGGACAGCGCTCGCAGTTTTCATCAGCGAAATTTTTCTAACGAAATTTTTTCCGAAACCAAATTTTATTTGGTTTTGGTTTTTTTCCTAATTAATTTTAGTTTCCTTAAACAATTAGAATTAATCTTATAAATTTTCCTATAAATAATACTTTAAAAGATAGAAAAATGGACTTTGGATGGGAATTGGGAGATCGGATAGTGGGGCTTTGATTAGGGGATCGAACTTGGATTCTAGAAAACTCTAGCAATAAGTAAGCAATCAACAATTCATCAAAGACAACAACTTTCTCTTTGTCCTTGCTCATCTAGAATGCCATTTTGGTGCAACCAACGAATGGAGGTTTGAATCTCTTTTTTCTTTATTTATTTCTTTACAGTAGCTTCATCACTCAAATTGAATAAATTGTTTCTTCTATTTCTTTAAAAATTAAAACCCTAAAACGTTTCTTCGAAACCTTAAAACCCTAAATTGTTCCTTCTATTTCCAAAAACCCTAAAAGGTACTTTTCTGTTTCCAAAAACCTTAAGAACCCTAATTTATTTCTTCTATCTCCAAAAAACCCTAATTCATTTCTTTTGTTTCCAAAAACCTTAAATCATTTTTTCTATTTCCAAAAACTTTTAAAAACCCTAAACTGTTTTCCTATAACTTTTTTCCAAAATTTCCAAATGTTTTCTTAAAATCTCCAAACCCTAACCTACTTTACAGTTTCTAAAAATCATAATTATCTTATAAAGCTCTAAATTGTTTTCTTAAATCCTAAAACCAAATATGTTTTCTAAAATATCAAAAAACCCTAATTCTCTCAAAATTAATACGGTAAACCCTAGTTTTCCTAAACCCTAATCCTTAAAACCTTAAAACCTTATAAACCTAAACCTTCAAACTCAATACAGTAAATCAAAAACAACAATCCAGTAGCCAAGAGCTATAAACCTAATGTTTTAAGATCATAAAACCCTAATTTCATAATGCTACCCTTAAACCCTAATTTGATTCATGAAACCCTAATCCATTCCAATTTTTCAAAACCTTTACAGTAGGCTAAACAAATAACAATAATAATACTAAAATTCCAAAACCCTAAATATTAATTAAAGAACTTTAAATAGAAACAGTAAACCCTAATTTGTATGTTTACTTGCTTTATTTTTATATTTGATTATGTAGTTCATGATATGCTTTGATGCTTGATTTATTTAATTTATCATGGATAAATGTTTATTATATATTTTGATTGATGTTTAATATCATTGATGAATGATTTATTTATGATGAATGGTTATTTACTTTTATCGATTTATTTTGATTTCCAAATGTTGTAAGAGGTATGTTTCCACTTTGTGGGTACCTCATTAATTAAGTTCCATGCAATTTAAATTGCTTTTATATTTTGGACCAATGTAAAGGACATGTTTCTACCTTTTGGTGGGTGTCCAATTTAGTTTTGACATGGATGAAGTAAGGACATGTTTCCATCTTCGGATGGGTGTCCATTTATTTGCTTTGTTTGGACATTGCTTTGATTGTAATATAATGATGTTGTGCTTCAATTATTGTGTGTAGTATGGATAATATTGTTATATTTAAGAATTTTATAATGTTAAGACCTGTAATGGAGGCCGGTTCCAATGAACCGGGTGTTGTGGGGGTGCTGGGCCATTTCTCACCTTCCCCACATGTACCCAACTTTTCGAACCCATTATGGGGTTAGGGATTCCTTAGGAAGTGAGTCATCCACCCCTTTCTTTTTCCCAGCCTGTTAGGGTGGCGACTCCATTTTTTCTAGACTTAGGTCCATATCCTCTAAGGCCCCGAGCCTAAACAGTGCCAAAGTTGCAAGAACAATTCCACCGAGAGTGGGAGCGAAAATCCCCGCTCACAAAAAGTAAAGAATTATTTGTAAGGTTGTGAAGAAGCTACCAATTGACATGTTGAATCATAGTTTGAAATGGATGTATCCCTAACTATGTTGCTTTGTCCTCGCCATTCATGTTTTCAATATCTCAAAGATAAAATCCATAAATGCGAAACCTTCTGTCATTCCAATGCAAGACCTGAGCGAGCATCTGGAAGGAGCCAATGAGAACACTTATGCTAATCACCTCTGTCTGTGAGTCGATGGAATCACTATAAGTATTATTCATGCATATGATGCATATATTAGCATATCACATTGCATTTTCTTGTATTGTATTGTCTATTCTTTGTCAAAGTGAAAAAGTAAACACCCTATGAAGTAAATAATTAAAAGAAAATATGAAATCAGGGGCATGGAAAGCTCATTGCTTGAGGAAGCTCCAGTCACTTTATAAAGATAAGAGATGCATGCTTGTGTGAAGAACTAGATAACACAAACATTAATCAGAGACTGCATGGGAAAATCATTAGTTTGAGTCTACACAGGGTGAAAAACTTTATTCTTTCAATTTTTTTGAGTTTATGTATGTACAAAACATTTTTAAACTCACTTTCAAATATTTTGCCACATAGGGGGCAAGTAGTAGATATGAGGGCCAACTAAAAAATAGCCAAATTTTTTGCAAAAATGAAAAAGGAAGAACAAAAAGAATAGAACATTAGAACTATCAAAAGAATAAAGATGCAGAAGGCAGAAGATCAATCAGCTAGAAGAGCTGAAACCAATATAGGACAAATATCCAAAAGGATGAAGATCCAATTTAAAGGTGAAGGCATAAAGTCTAAAGCATGAAGATCCAATTTAAAGGGTGAAGACCCGAAGTCCAAAGATGAAGATCCAAGGTCCAAGGATGAAGATCCATTTTGACGGTGAAGACCCACTATCCAATAAAGAATGGAATAATCAGCTAGAAGAAAGCCAAAATTCCCAAATAACAGAAGGTCAATCCTACTAGAAGAGCTGGAGTTAATCCATTGAAGAATAGAGCAAGTGGCTAGAAGAAAGCCATGATGAAAAATCAATCAGCTAGAAGAGCTAAAATTTATTGGCTAGAAGAAAGCCAGAACTCTCAAACTTATAGAAGGTTAATAAATCAAGTCTCGGGTCTATATACCTAAAATCAATTCAATCTTAAGTCCAAGTACCCAGTTTTGAGTCCAAGTACCCAAACCTAAAACATTTTCGAGTCCAAAACTCACTGCGGGTCCAGAACCCAAATCATTTTTGAAGTTCAAAACTCACCTTGGATCCAGAATCCAAACCAACCTTTGTTTCAAAATCCAAACTAATTCCAATTCCGAGCCCAGAATAATCCTTGCCCAAAATAAATTCAAATCATGTTGCTTTTTACTCTTTGAATAAATTCAAGGTCATTCAAGCAAGGGGTAAACTGTAGACCCTTGATTTTAGACCTGACTAGTTTGGTGCTAATTCTAAACTTTGATTGGACTAATATATTGCAATAGGACCTAAAATAAGCTAATTAAACTTTGCTTTAGAAAATTTGATTAGTGTTTACATGATACCGGTGCACTAAACCCTAAAACGTGTTTGATTTAAAGGTTTGGTTGCTTTTTCACTTAATTCAAATGGTTTTTGGGTAGTAGGGGTGTCCCATGTCGAATTAAGGTATCCAATCTAGCATGAGGAAGCTCCATATCGAATTGGGGGCGTCCCAATTCAATATGAGGCTCCTCATATTGAAATGGGACCCCATTTTGATATGGGACAGCCCCGTATTGAAATGGGGCTCTCCTAGTCCTATATGGGGCAATTTTTTCAATTCCATGTTGAATTTGGATACCTACTTTGATATGGGCTCAGTTTTTATCGAAATAAAGTCATTTTAATTCAAGATGGACTCGGTCTATATTAAATTAAAGTAATTGTAATTTTATATGGAATGGGTTTTTGTTAAACCTGGGAATTCAACATGCATCAGAATAAACCGTTCTTAAATAGGAAAATTTTCATGCTTAACCTGATAGAGTGATTATAAATACAGGTTTTTAAAACTTGATGAGGGATCGGATCTTTGGACTTTTGGCTTTTGGGATTGGCTGCTAGAACTTTGGGAAATTGAGTATCCATCAATAAAAACCCTAAGCAAAGAGAAACAACATGTTTGGACGAGGAAGACAAACAACACACCAACTCTATAAAGGCAGTACACACATTATTTTGGCCAAAGCTCATCTAGAATTCTCATTTAAATAATTTTGGTGGAGCCAACAAATGACAGTATGCTTTAAATTAAATAAATACAATATGTTTTGATTGTTTTATACATTGAAAAAGTTAATTCTTAATTAAACTAAAATCATAGTATGCAACTTCTGCTTAAACTATATATGTTAGTTTGCATGGAGTGTATATTATTGTTTTAATCATAACCTTTAAAACCAGTAAACTTATTTTGGACAGATCGTTTATTTGTTTTTATCTTATGGTTATTTAATCAACATGTTACTCTCAATTACACTAAAGCTTTTCTATGTAAAACTTCACAATAGCTTTTTTAAGACTAAGAAAAAATATTCACAATAGTTTTTCTATGGTCATTTATCTTATGGTTGTTTAATCCTTAAAATATTTGATTAATTTTTCATAAAAACTAAGCCCTAATTCATGTGAAACCTTAATCCACAAAACATTATTTTTTATAAACACTGAACCCTAAGTTATGTTTTCCTAGAAACCCTAAATTACATCAAACCCTAATTTTTTGAATCTAAGCCCAAAACCTTAAGTGATATTTAAAAAATCCTAAATTGATACATAAACCTAAACTTGCATCTTTATTTGCTTTATTATAAATTAAATGAATGTTTATTATATATTTTGATTAATGATTTATTTATATCTTTGATGAGTAAATTATTTTTGATGAATGGTTGGTTATTTTTATTGATTTGTTTTGGTTTTAAGAAATTGTAAGAGGTATGTTTCCATATTCTAGCTAGCTCATGTTATGAGCATCATGTAATTTAATTTACTCTAAGTTTTAGATCAATGTAAAGGATATGTTTCAACCAATTGGTGGGTATCCTATTTTATTTATTTTCTTTTGGACATTGAATACTTGTAAAGGCATGTTTCCATCCATGGATGGGTGCCTACTTGTTTGTTTTGTTTGAACATTTTTGTGATTTTAATAAAGTATTCATTTGTTCTTATGATCACATGTAGTATGGATAATATTGTATTAATTAAGAATTTTATAATATTTAAACCTGAAAAAGAGGCCGGTTCCAATGAACCGGGCGTTGTGGGGGTGCTGGGTCATTCTCACCTTCCCCACTCGTACTCAACTTTTTGAACCCATTAATGGGTTGGGGATTCCTTAGGAATCGAGTGATCCACTCTTTTCTTTTTTCTCTCCCGTCTGGGTGGCGACTCTATTTTCTCTGGGTTTAGGCCCATGTTCTCTAAGGCCTTGAGCCTAATAGTGCTGAAGTCATAAGAACCATTTCATGTGGGAGTGGGGGCAAAAATCCCCGCTCACACTAGGCTAATTCTTTAGGTTTTGTTATTGTATGAATTTGATTTGAAGATTCTAAACAAGAAAGCAGCTGAAAATCTGACAACAAATCACCTTTCTCGCTTGGAGAATCTAACCTTAGAGAGGTTTGAAGAAGGGGGCACTGATGATCACTTCCCTGATGAGCAATTGTATGCCATGATAAGTGAGGTAAGTAGTTCAACCTTTGAAATTCCTTGGTTTGCAGATTTTGCTAATTATTTGGCTATTAGGGAACTCCCTAAAGATATGACTTATCATGAAAGAAAGAAATTCTTTTCAGACTTAAAATATTATTTTTTGGAGGACCCTTTCTTGTTTAAGCTACGTATGGACCACATGATCCGGCATTGCGTGGCATGGCTCAAAACAATGAATATTCTCCTTCATTTCCATGTCGGACTAGCTAATAGTCATATAGGAGCCAATAAAACTGTTCAAAAGATACTAGAATCAATATTTTATTGGCCCACTTTATTTAGGGATAGCTATGACTTTGTAAAATGTTGTGATCATTGCCAAAGAACTAGAAACATCTCATCTCTTGATGAGATGCCCTAAAATGGAATTCTAGTATCTAAAGTCTTTGATGTATGGGTCATCAACTTTATGGGACCATTTTCTAGTTCCTTTTGTAACAAATATATTCTCGTAGCTATAAACTATGTCTCTAAATGGCCTGAGCCCAAGCCTTAGCAACAAATGATGTTAAGGTTGTGATGAAGTTTTTGAAAAAGTTATTTTCTCGATTTGACATGCCAAAAGCGATCATAAGTGACAGGGGTACTCACTTTTGTAACGCTCAGCTTGAGAAATTTTTCAAAAGGCTAGGAGTGACGCATAGGTTTTCTTCTCCTTACCACCCCTAAACTAGTGGCCAAGTTAAGAACACTAATAGGGAGATAATGATAATTCTTGAAAAAACTATAGAGTGACGGTAAAAGGGTTGTCCGAGAAATTGGACAATGCTCTATGGGCCTTTAGGACTGCATTCAAAACTCCTTTGGGTACTACGCCATTTAGTCTAGAATATGGAAAGGCTTATTATTTACCTTTAGAAATTGAATATGATGCTTATTGGGCTATAAAACAGATTAACCTTGATCTAGCTAGTGCAGGTGAAAAGAGGAAATTACAGATTAATGAGCTAGATGAATGGAGATTGCAAGCTTATGATAACACAAGGATGTATAAGTAGCAGACTAAGAGATGGCATGATGCTCGCATTAAGAAACAAAAAGAATTTCAAGCTAGAGATCAAGTATTATTGTACAATTTGAGGCTTCGAATTTTTTCCAAATAAGTTAAAATCAAGATGGTCTGGCCCTTTTATAGTCAAAGAAGTCTTTCCCTGTGGGACAATCAAAATTACTCATCTAGAAAAAGGGGATTTTAAGGTGAATAGGCAAAGGCTCAAACTCTATTTAGGGGGAGAATTAAAGGAGTTAAAGGAGGTTTTATACCTCCAAGACTAAGTGAAATTACCCATAAATGTTCATCTAATACGACGTTAAAGAAGTGCTGGATGGGAGAAAACCCACCATTTATTTATTTTTAATATTTTTTCTTTAATTTTCATGTTTCTAGTTTGTTTCTTTGATTTTTATTTCTTCTATCATTGGTTAGTGGTGTGTTGTTTTAAGTTATCTTGAATATGCAGAGGAAATTTTTCTTTTGAGAGGTAACTTAAGCTTGCTTTTGGACATGCACATGTCACTGGACGTGTCATTTAAATTGCACCACAGTAGCTGCAACATGCCCAGTGATACTCCCATGTTATCGGTCGTGTCATTTTGGATAAAATTTGAGAAGTCACAGTGGCAATGACACGTCCGACAACATGCCCATGTCAATGGACATGTCATTTTTTTCCAATCACAGTAGCAACACCACGCCCAACAACACGCCCATGTCTCTGGATGTGTCATATTATCTCAGATGCAGTAGCAACGACACGCCCATTGACAGGTGCATTTCTGTGGAATTATCAACGGTTTTTAAAAATGTGCCGACTCCCATTTAAACTTACTTTTCACTCTTTTTTCTCCCTCTTTGTTGATTTTCTCTCAAAATTCTATCACTAGCACTGGTATCCTCACGGCTGGCATCAGTATCATGACTAACTAGCTCACTTTATCCCATCTATTGCATTCTTTTTCTTTACTTCATTACTTTCTTTTTATCTTTGTTTCTTTTGGATGACTGTACTTTTACCCGTTCATATGTTTGTTCCTTTTCTTTTTATTTTCAATATGTATTTCTTTATTTCTTTCTTTTATTATATATACATATCTCTTTGAATCTTCAAAATTTTGCATGTCAGTATTAGTTCTGTACCTAATTCGCCTTCGCAATGCCTTTGGAACCAAATTCATATATGTCAATTCATGGACATGACAGTGCAATTCTCTCTCTCTTTTGTTATTTTTCTTACTTTCCAAACATTGGGAACAATGTGTGTCTTAAGTGTGGGGGAGAGGTCCATTTTCAAGATTGAGTCTTATTATTATTAGTGTCATTGGATTCCTTAGTCTCATTTAGTTTTTTTTTTTAACTTATTTTTAGGATCAAGTAAGCTAGATTGCCATAATATCATGAATTGAAATGGTTCCTCATAATGGCAATATCTTGTTGAGGTTAACTTAGCTATCTTAATCAATTGCTGAAGATCGAATGTGAGCGGGGATTTTCACCACCACTCACATGTGGAATGGTTCTTGTGACTTCGGCACTGTTAGGCTCGAGGCCTCAGAGAACACGGGCCTAAACCTGAAGAAAATAGAGTCACCATCCTGAGGGACCGAGAAAAAGAAAGTGGTGGATGACTCGATTCCTAAGGAATTTTCAACCCTTTAATGGGTTCAAAAAGTTGGCTACATGTGGGGAAGGTGAGAAATGGCCCAGCACCACAATGCCTGGTTCATTGGAATCGGCCTCCTTTTCAGGTCTTAATATTAAAAAATTCTTAGTTATTATGATATAATCCATACTACATGCGATCATAAAAATAAATAAATACTTTATTATAATTATAACAATGTCCAAACAAAATAAATAAATGGACACCCATCCAAGGATGGAAACATATCCTTACATCGTCCAATGACTAAAACTAAATAGGACACCTACCAAAAGGTGGAAACGTATCCTTTACATTAATCCCAAAATATGAAAATAATTTAAATTACATAAAGATTAATTAATGAGGTACCCAATCATGAAAACATATCTCTTACAATTTTAATACCAAAATAAATAAATAATTAATAATAATAATAAAGAAACTATCCATCCATGATAAATAAATCAAATGTAGAAATTAAATAAATCAATCATCCAAACATATAATAAACTACGTAATCAAATATAAAACTAAATAAAGCAATGAATGTATAAGTCTAAGGTTTTAGAATTCTAATAACCAAACTAGGATTTTTAAATAAAGGGAGTTAAACATAAAGGCTTATAATACAAATAAATATTGACCCCTTCGACAAGCCCATACGGTAGTCCCGCTAGTCGGTTAGTAGGCGGGGCTAAGGGGCACTCCTGCGGCGAATTGGCCCAAGCCAATTTGTTGCGCTTGCTGCTTTCATCGTCGATTCTGTCGTCGCCAATTTTTTTATTATTATCTTTTATTTATATATATAAATAAATATAATTAATAAATAATTAAATAATAATAAAATAAATAATAATTTAATGAGAAGTAAAATAAATATTATATTAAAATAAATAATAAATAATAAAAAAATAAATATTATAGATAACTAATAAATAAAATAAATAATAAATAATAAGTAAAATAAATATTATATTATCAAAATAAATAATAAATATTAAAATAAATAATTCATACCACAAAAATTATTTTAGATGATTTTAAAATCTTTGGACTAGACTTGGTAAAAAATTACGGGTCCATAGTTTTCCCTCTACTTAAACGATCTGAGACATTCACCAGAAGAGAGTGAAAATCAATGCGATGAGTTTGCCCTCTACTCGACCCGAGATTGGAGTTGGTTTGGGTTATTGATCCGATGTTGGATTATGGACTTGAAAATAATTTGGGTTATTGACCCGAGACTAGATTTTTGAGCACTCGACCCAAAACTGAATTTTTAGGTGGTCGACCCGAAACTGGATTTTTGGATTCTCGACCCGAGATTGGATTTAGGGTTCTCAACCCGAAAATGGATTTTAGGTACTCGACTCAAAACTAATTTTTTGGAATCATGACCCGAGAGTAGATTTAGGGTTCACGACCCGAGATTGGATTTAGGTTTCACGGCTCGAAACTAGATTTTGAGTACTGTAGACCCTTAATTTTTTATCCAGTCTAGTCCGATATTTCTAAACAATCCAAAATATTTTTTATGGTATTTCAATATTTATTATTTATGTTAAACTAAATAATATTTATTTTAATAATATTTATTACTTATAATATATTTTTTTAATAATGAAAATATAAAATATAAAAAAATAAAAATCAACGACAGAAGAATCGACGATGAAAATCTTTCGTCGCTGGGGAAGAATTGGGTTGGGCCAATTAGCCACAGGTTTTGCCTGCGGTGAAGTGGCTTTAGGCCAATTTGCCACAAGTTTTGCCTATGATGAATTGGCTGTGGGCTAATTTTTCCACGGGCTAATTTTTCCGCAGGCAAATTTGCGGCAGAAATGCATTCGGTCCACGTCCGCAGCCAACAACGCGCCGCAGCAATTTTTGCCAGCGCAGTTTTTCAAAACCCTATTTGACTTGGTTTTTTATTTTATTTCCTAGACAGTTTTTATTTCCATAACCAATTAGTCTTAGGTTTTTATTTTTTCTTATAAATACGACATTAAAAGACAAAAGAAAAAGGATTGGAAATTTTATTTTTGCCAGGAGGAAAATTTTAAGGATCGAACTTTTGGGGGGACGGCCAAAATTAATCAAGAGTTCGAATTGGAGTTTTAAGCCTGGAAGCAGTCTGAAGCAGTGAATAGAAAAAAGAACCCTTCCAACCATAAGGCAACAAGGCAGTATTGTCTTGATCAAGATTTCCTCAGAATTTCAACCGTTCAATTGTGGTGGAACCAACAACGAAGGTTTGATCTTAACCAATAAATTCTTATATTCACAGTAGCCATAAGATGCTTCCTTTTTAATGTTTTGCTAAGATATTTTGATATTAATTTTTCATTAGTATGAAATTTTTGAATCCGAATAATATGTTTTATGAACTAAAATCCTAATATCATAATACTTGTCAAACTAATTTTTGAAATATAAAACCCTAATTGCAATTTTCTAAAACCACAAAAAAATAATCTATTTTCTCAAAACCATAACCAATTCTATTTTTCTATGATTTGCAGTAGCTTGTTTCTTCTAATTCCAAAACCCTATTTTCTATATCTGCCCCCTAGACCCCTGCCCGCTAATCGGCTAGCGGGACTGCCGTATGGGCTCGTCAAAGGGGTCAATATTTATTTTTGTATTATAAGCCTTTGTGTTTAACTCCCTTTATTTAAAAATCCTAATTTGGTTATTAAAATTCTAAAATGCTAAACTTATACATTTATTACTTTATTTAATTTTAAATTTGAATATATAGTTTATTATATGTTTTGATGATTGATTTATTTAATTTCAATATTTGATTTGTTTATCATGGATTGATGATTTATTTATTATTATTATTATTTGTTAAAATTGTAAGAGGTATGTTTGTATGATTGGGTACCTCATTAATTAATCTTTATGCAATTTAATTTATTTTCATATTTTGGAATTAATGTAAAGGACATGTTTCCACCTTTCGATGGGTGTCCTATTTAGTTTTAGACATAGACGATGCAAGGACATGTTTCCATCCTTGGATGGGTGTCCATTTATTTGTTTTGTTTGGACATTGTTGGGATTTTAATAAAGTATTTATTTATTATTATGATCGCATGTAGTATGGATAATATAGTTATACTTAAGAATTTTATAATATTAAGACATGGAAAGGAGGCCAGTTCCAATGAACCGGGTATTGTGGGGGTGCTGGGCCATTTCTCACCTTCTCCACACGTACCCAACTTTTTAAACCCATTAGGGGATTGAAGATTCCTTATGAATCGAGTCATCCACCCCTTACTTTTTTTTCGGCCCGTCCGGGTGGCGACCCCATTTTCTCCAAGCTTAGGCTCGTGTTCTCTAAGGCCCTATGCCTAAACAGTGCCAAAGTCACAAGAACCATTCCACCTGGAATGGGGGAGAAAATCCACGCTCAAAGTGCAGACTCCATTAGGGACAAGGAAAGTTGATTTCGTGGGTCTTTGTATTATTCTATTATTTCTTATCATGATATTATCCATTGCATCATATTAGATTACATCATGTGTGTGAGTTAGGATGCCTGTTGTAGACCCTTAATTTTTGACCCAGTCAGGTCCAATATATTTTATTTAGTCCAAAATAATTTTAGTGTTATCTTATTTAAATAATATTTTTTATTTTTTATTATTTATAATTTTTAAAAAAATTAATAATAAAAAAAATAAAAAAATAATAATAAAAATAATAATTAGCGACGAAAAAAATTCATCGTCGAAAAACAGTGTTGGACGAAATGGCCATAGGCCATTTCGCCCGCAGGAAATTCCTGCAGGCAAAATGGCCCACAGCCCGCCTAGCATGCCGACACTCGCACCTTGCCTCGCAGCTCTCGCAGCCCATCACAGTTTTCGCCAGCAAAATTTTTCCAACGTAATTTTTTCCAAAACCAAATTCTATTTGGTTTCGGTTTCCTTTTCCTAATTAATGATAGTTTCCGTAAACAAATTGAATTAATCTTCTGAATTTCCTATAAATAACACTAAAAACACAAAAAAAAGGGGGGGGGAGAAACTTTTGGAGAAAGACTTTGAACAATCGGACTTTGGACTAGGAGAACCTGACAGTAAAAGGATCGAACTTTTTAGAAGAGAATAAGCAAGCAATCAATCTATCAAAGGCAGCAACTTTGCCTTTGTCCTTGTTCATCCAAGAAGCAATTTTTGGTGGAACCAATGAACGAAGGTTTGAATCTTTACTTTCTTTTTATTTCTTATAGTAGCTTCGTTCTTTATTTGATTCATAAGATTATATACTCAAAACATCAATCTTTGAAGATGTAATAACTTGATCTTCGTTTCCATAAACCTTAAATGATTTACTCTATTTCTAAATACCTTAAAAATCTTAATTCGTTTCTTTGCTTTCCAAAAATTTTAAAACATTCCTTCTATTTCTTTTAAAACACTCAAGAACCCTAATTATGTTTCTTTTAAAATTTAAAGAACCCTAAAAACACTTTTTTTGTTGTTTCTTCTAAACCTTAAAATCGTAATTTGTTACTTTTTTGTTTCCAAAGATCTTAAACCGTTTTGCTTATTTCCAAAAACTTTATAAAACTCTAAATTGTTTTCACAAATCCTAAAACCAAACATATTTTTCGAGACACCAAAAACCCTAAATCATTTTATTAATTCCCAAAACCCTACTCTCTATTCCAAAAGTCAGTAGCCTTTCTTTTAAGCATCAAAAGCTTTAACCCTAATTAATTCTTCTTTCCAAAATCACACAATAGCATTATTCTTTTAAAAAAATGACATTAGTTTTTTCCAATTTCAAAACCCTATTTTCTAAATCTTAAACCTTAAAATCTTAATTTTCAACACCGAAACTTACAATCCTAAAAGTCAATTTTTAAAATCTTAGGGAGTATTGACCCGACCCCGCAAGGGGCGGTTCCCCCTTGTCCCCTGCCCGCTAACCGGCTAGCGGGACCGCCATGTGGGCTCGGGTCAATATTTATTTATGTATTATAAATCTTTATGCTTAACTTCCTTTATTATGATTATTCAAAATACAAACCTAAACCCTAGTTTGATTCATGAAACCCTAATCCCTTTCAATTCTTTTAAAACCTACAGTAATCTAAACAAAAAATAATAATATCTTAAGACTCCAAAGCCCTAAATATTAATCAAAAAACTTTAAATAGAAATAGCAAACCTCAATTTATATCTTTACTTGCTTTATTTTGAGATTTGATTATACAGTATGCTTTGGTGGTTGATTTATTTAATTTCAATGCTTGATTTTATTTATCATGGATGAATGTTTATTATTTTGATCGATGTTTAATATCTTTGATGAATGACTTATTTATGATGAATGGTTATTTACTTTTATCAATTTATTTTGATTTCCCAAATGTTGTAAGAGGTATGTTTCCACTTTGTGGGTACCTCATTAATTAAGTTCTATGTAATTTAAATTGCTTTTATATTTTGGATCAATGTAAAGGACATATTTCTACCTTTCGGTGGGTGTCCTATTTAGTTTAGACATGAACGATGTAAGGACATGTTTCCATCCTCAAATGGGTATCCATTTATTTGCTTTGTTTGGACATTGCTTTGATTTTAATATAACGATTCTTTATTTCAATTGTTGCATGTAACATGGATGATATTATTATTCTTAAAAATTTTATAATATTAAGACCTGTAAAGGAGGTCGACTCTAATGAACCGGGCGTTGTGGGGGTGCTAGGCCATTTCTCACTTTTCCCACATGTACCCAACTTTTCGAACCCATTAGGGGGTTGGAGATTCCTTAGGAATCAAGACATCCACCCCTTTCTTTTTTCCCTACCTGTCCGGGTGGCGATTCCATTTTCTCTAGACTTAGGTCCGTGTTCTCTAAGACTCCGAGCCTAAACAAAGGGGTGGGGGAAAAAATCCCCGCTCACAATGGCGACTCCACTGGGGATAAGAGAAGTTGATTCCGTTGGTCTTTATATTGTTTTATTCTTTCTTATAATGATATTATCCATTGCATCATATTAGATTGCATAATGTGCATGAGCTAGGAAGCTCGTTGTGTTATGTAAGGGATACCATACTTTCACTCAAGGTATGGAGATCGAGCATGGCATAACCACTCATAGCCTCATACCATTTGGCAAATACATGCTATGGGAACCTAAGCCTTTTATCCCAAAGACTAAAACTTATGTAATTGGCCTAGTCACTTTCCTTAGGTTTTACCCCAAATGCATGTTGTTTGACTATGGTTAATTTATCTTGGTTTAAATCATGGCTTATTTTTTTGTTCTTTTCCTAATATGACCTAAGTACATTGTAAGCTCAAAATAAATTTTTCCTTAAAGTCCAAAAGACCAAAACAATTTTCAAAACTTTTCAAGATGGTCTTTGGATATAAAGCTTTTCTAAAAACAAATAAAAAATTCTTTTATTTATGACCCAAGTACTAAGCCCAAAATCTATTTTTTTAAAATCTTTTTACAATGGGCTTAGAAATAAAATTGTTTTTATCCAACCTTTTCTTACAAATAGCTTGCAAGTTATTTAGGTAAATTACGAAATACCAAAAATTAATTGCGAGCCTAGTTTATACTAAGAATAAATTAACCATGGGCTTGTTTTTGTCATGAATCATTAGTTACTTTTTCAAGTGAGAAATCTATATATATAATAAACCTCTTAATTTAGTTTTAATACAATATAGCATAAAAGCTACTTTAGTTGGTTAAATGGATTAAAACCTAATTAATGGGAATTATTATGAATTGATTTCCATTTTGAAAATATAATTATTGGTTGAAACGTCCGAGGGAAATATTTGAAAACAAGATACCCCATGTTGGTATTTTGTTAACCATTTACCCATGTGAAGAGACTCGCCATTCGTGTGTGGATGTTATAGGGTTGGAAGGAACGTCCTATTTTTCCTTGTTTATTCTTTGTGCATACATGAATACATGCATATTTTTGCATCTCATTGATCCTTTCTGGCTCAGAGCCTTGGATTTCGATAGTTCAAAAGCTTACGACAATCCGACCTATGCCAGAGACGAAGAATCTAGCAACGACTCAATCTCTTTTTCACCAAAAGCAATGGAGCATGTTGTGCTTGAATTAAGTACTACTACAAAGTGTCACTCGCAAGTATAAGAGGTAGTTGTAGCAAAGGTGATCGCCCCAAGGTCGTTTCCCCAAGAAGGTGTGGTTCGTAATAGCTTGATTGACAATTTATTTAAATGCAAAAGTTTGTTGTGTTGGGATGGTGCAGTAATAATTCAAACCTAAAATTAACGTGTGTAGGGTTGATGTGTGTGATGGGTGTACAAGATCAAATTGATTCTTAGGAAGGTGCCTAGGGTTATAGGTCCACTCAATCAAAGCTCAATTCTCAATTATCCATTAACATAACCTTGTAATTAATTTGTTCCTTAAGGTTAATTAATCAATTACCAATCCATTAGTTCTCACATTCATGAATTAGCAATAACCAATTATTTTACATTACCAAATTAACAAAACCCTAGAACTTATATTTCTAATTCATTCATAGGGTGGTCGATTGTATAGTTTCGATATCGGATTTCACCTCTCGGTCCGTCATCCAATATTCAAAGATTAATAGGTAGCTAATCTATCAACCTAGCATTTAATACAATACAATCAACCAATCAACAAGGAACATCAATGGAAATATCAAATCAAGACATTCAACCAAATATACTATAAACCCTAGGCATGGGTATTTAGCTCAACATCATCAATTTAAAACATTCATTCAACTCAATATAAAACAAATATAAATTGTCCATTGCAATATCAATTCTCTTAATATAACAACAACAATAAGAAATGAATTAAAAGAGAGAATAGAAAAACCCCTTGTGAAGATGGCAAGAGTAGGATTACTAGTCTTCCTCCTAGCTCCACTTGATATATTTGATGAAGAACTCAAGCCCTTCCCCTTTCCAATGTGGAATGGAGCTTTCTCAAGTCACCAAACCTTTGGATGGAGCTTTCTCAAGTCACCAACCCTTCAATTGATTGTGCCTTTGGAAGATGGAATGGAGCTTTCTCAAGTCACCAATCCCTTCAATGAAGCTTCTTCAACCTTCAAGAGCTTGTTAACCCAATTTATCCCAAAGAACCTCAAAGATCTTATCAATGGAAGATGGAGAAGGTGGAGAGAATGGAAATGGAGATGAAGATGAAGGGACAAGGGAGAGTGTCACTCTCTCCCACGTTTTTGCAGAAATTATTCAAGAACAAAGAAGAACTCCCTCCAATTTCCTCTTCCTCTCCTTTTAATTCATTCAAAATACACACCTATGCCTTCCAACTCACACCATTTCACTTTGTTCCCCACTATTCTCTTGTTAAATATTTCTTTTGGCAAGCACAAGGCATTGTCTCCCACTTTGTTCCCCACTTCGTGCAGAAGAATTCAAATGTTTTTGGTGTGACACGGCCAAGCCAAGAGTAGCTTGGCCGTGTCTCTTGTTCTTTTCTTTCTTTCCATGAGGTGACATGGCCAAGCTAGTGGCCGTGTCCCTCAATTTTCATGGGACACGGCCAAGCTAGCTGGCCATGTCCTTCACTGCTTGGTTCTTTCTTTTCTTCTTTTCCTTTGATCTCAAGGGGTGACACGGCCAAGCTAGTGGTCGTGTCATGTGACACGGCCACTGGCTTGGCCATGTCACTTGGGTGTGTTCACTTCTGCTTCTTTTCTTTCCTTCTTTACTTGCTCCACTTGTCTTTGGCATGAAATGGGACACGGCCAAGCTAGTTGGCCGTGTCATGTGACACGGCCACAAGCTTGGCTGTGTCACTGAGTGTGTCTCTTCCTATTTCTTCATTTTTTGTTCTTTCTTTGTGGTTTCTTTGCTCCTTGGATGAGACACGGCTAGTGGCTTGGCCGTGTCTCTTGGCCGTGTCAAGCTCTGCCATCTTCATTCCTTGAGGGACACGGGCAAGCCTGATTTGGCTTTGCCATGTCTTGCTTGGTTCATGCTTTTCTGCACTGTTTTGATCTTCCAAGGGTGTTTTTGCACTTAAACCTAAAAACAACACTTTAAATACACTTAAAACAAAAATTAATCAAAACATTAACTAAAACGCACATAAAATCATACTAAAAACTAGTACAAAAATGATCTAAACGGAGGTCAAACAAATTCAAAGAATAGTGGATAAAGCCCTCAATGCCAAAATGGAAGAAATAAAAGAGGCCCTAACTGAGACCATGAAGAACCAATTGACTGCAATTTTAGAAAATCACACCGAAGCATCTGCTAGCACTAAGAAGCCAAGAGACAAAGGGAAGACTAAAATTGGTGAAGTGGTTTTTGATGATTATAAGGTGACCATTGATGATGATTATTGGGCTCAATACTGCCAAGATCCTCAAGACAAAAAGGAAATGAAGGTTGTTGAGAAGGCAACATTTGAAAAGATCGAGACATCTGATGTTGAGAAGATGATTGCTGATTTAGAAAAGAAATTTGAGAAGAAGCTAAAAACCAAAGAGATGTCCAAGAAATCTATTTATAATAAACCTCTTAATTTAGTTTTAATCCAATATACCGTAAAAGGCCTATGATTTCTCATAAAAGGAGCTTTAGTTGATTGGATGGATTAAAGCCTAATTAATGGGAATTATCATGAACTGATTTTCATGTTTTGAAATATAACTATTGGTTGAAACGTCCAAGGGAATTATTTGAATATAAAATATCTCATGTTGGTATTTTGTTAACTGCATACCTAGGAAAAGAGACTCACCATCTGTGTGTGGAAGTTATAAGGTTGGAAGGAATATCCTAATTATCTTTCTTTGTTTATGGTTTATGCATACATGCATACATGCATCACATGACATATCATTAATCCTTTCTCGCTCACAAACCTAGAGTACAGAAATTTAAGAGCATACAACGACACCACCTACAACATTGATTTTGATTCAAGTGCTTCATTAGAAGGGTGGATGCAAACCACCTAAGGGATATAGCCGATGAAGTTGTCAAAGCTAGGATGGCCGAGCTACGAGATCAGTTGGTTGAAATTATGAAGACCCAGTTGATTAAAATTCTTGAGATCATCAACAATGCTAATGACGCATCTCCCATTGACATAAGAAAGAAGGGAAAGGCAGCATCAATGAAGAACATGTTCACTAATAGAGATCGAATGAAAAATGAGGGGGTCAATCCCTATTCTACAATACCAGCTGAACCATATGTTCTCTAACTAGTGCAATAAGGGAAGCTACCACCCCAATGAGTAAAATTAAAGGAAAAGAAGAGGTGTTGAGAAAAATGCAGCAACTGAACCAGCAAAGAAGCATAAATTTTTAGACTTGGGGGAACCTTTGTAAAAAATGTTAGAGAATGTAATGAAGATGGATTTTCTATAACCATTGGCACCTCGGCCTCTACATAAGCCTCTGCCACCAAACTTCAATGCCGAGTGTGAGCGGGGATTTTTGCCCCCACTCCCAGTGGAATGGTTCTTGCGACTTCGCCACTGTTTAGACTCTGGGCCTTAGAGAACACGGACCTAAGTCCGGAGAAAATGGTGTCGCCACCCGGACTGGCCGGGAAAAAGAAAGGGGTGGATGACTCGATTCCTAAGGAATCCCCAACCCCCTAATGGGTTCGGAAAGTTGGGTACGTGTGGGGAAGGTGAGAAATGGCCCAGCACCTCCACAACGCCCGGTTCATTAGAACCGGCCTCCTTTACAGGTATTAATATTATAAAATTCTTAAGTATAATAACATTATCCATATTACACACAATAATTAAAAGAAAGCATCAATATATTAAAATCAAAGCAATGTCCAAACAAAACAAAACAAATAAATGGACACCCATCCAAGGATGGAAACATGTCCTTACATCACATGCCTAGGTAGGACATCCACTAAAAGGTAGAAACATGCCCTTTACAAAGGTTCTAAAATAGAAAAGAAAATTAAATTACATGATGTTTAACTAATGAGGTACCCACCAAGTGGAAACATACCTCTTACAACTTTTGAAAGTCTAAATTAATTAATAAAAGTAAATAATCATCCATAATACACAAATCATTCATCAAAAATATTTAAATATCAATAATATAAACATCCATCCATGATAAATTAAATAAATCAAGTTTTGAAATTAAATAAATTAAAGTATAAAAAATAGATCAAAGTATAACTAAATATGGAATTGAGCAAATAAAAGTCAAATTTATGCCTACTGTAACTTTTTATGGAATTAAAATAGATTAAGGTTTTAGGTTTTAAAAGGTGGGTAAGACTCTTTGATTAACAAAATTAATTTTTGAATGGTGAAATCTTAAAATTAGGGTTTTGGACACTTTGAAATACTTTTTAATTCATGATTTTTAAATTGTGAATTAAGCTACTGTGACTTTTTTTGAGTTTTTATGTTTTTATATTTTTTAATGTTTTAAAAGGATTAGAGTTCATAAAAAATTAGGGTTTAAGGTTTTAAAAGGGTTAGGGTTTATTATTTTAGGTTTAAAAGTTGAATTTTGAATTTTACACTTTGAAATTGGGTTCTCGGCTAATGTATAATTTTTAGGGTTTTAAAAATGCAATTTGATATTTTATGAGATTTTATGAATTTAAACAAATGGATTGAAGTTTTTATAAGTAGAAAAGATGCTTTTTAATCCTTTTTGAATGAAATAGAACCTGCTTTAAAATTTTAATAGAAATAGAATTTGATTTTGGTTTTGTTGAAAAATATGTTCAATTAGAGTTTTAAGGTCTTTAAGAAGAAAAAATAACAATTTTAAGTCTTTTTAGAAAAGAAAGTCACGTTTTAGTATTTTAATCTTGGAAAAATTAAGTTAAAGCTCTAAGATTTTTGATTTAAAAACTAAAATTTTATAACCTAGCTACTGTAAAACATAAATCAAAAAGATTTTTACATACCTTCTTTTGTTGACTCTCCAAAAAAATAACTCTTCTTGGATGAACTAGCTCCAAAAACAAGCCTTGGTTGCCTTTGAATTGATTAAATCGTGCTATTGCTGCTTTAAATATCAATTGAATTGAGTTTTTCCTTTTCCTTCCTTGATTTGGTTTCAAAAATCAAGCCACTGCCAATTTTTTCCTCCCCCGATTTTTATTTTTATTTTAAATTTTAAATTTTATTTGTTTACTTTCATTTTTTATTAATAAAAATTAGATACTAAGGTAAAAATTATTTAATTAAAATTATTTTGGACTAATTAAACAACAAAAATCATTTTGGACTAAATAAAGCATATTGGATTGGATTGGGTCAAAAATTAAGGTTCTATGGTTTGCCCCCTGCTTGAATGATCTGAGACCTTAGTGAAAGAGAGTGAAAAGCAACAAAACTTAATTTTTGATATGGCGACTTGTTTTGGGTTCTAGACCCGAGGATGACTCTAGGTTCTGGACCTAAGGAAAATTTGGGTTATGGAACCGGATTCGAGTTCTGGACTCGAGGATAATTCTAGGTTCTGGACCTAAGGAAATTTGGGTTCTGCACCCGGATTCGAGTTTTGGACTCGAGAATAATTCTAGGTTCGGACCTAAGGGAAATTTGGGTTCTGGACCCGGATTTGAGTTCTGGACTCGAGGATAATTATAGGTTCTGGACCGAAGGGAAATTTGGGTTCTGGACCCGGTTTTGAGTTCTGGAGTCGAGGATAATTCTAGGTTCTGGACCTAAGGAAAATTTGGGTTCTGGACCCAATTTTGGATACTCAATCCTAAACTAGACTTGGATACTCGATATTAATTTTGATTGGGATACTCGATCCTAACTGGATTTGGATACTCGATCCTAATTTGGATTTGGATACTCGATCCCAAATTGGGTTGGGATACTCGATCCTAACTTGATTTGGATATTCTATCCTAAACTTGATCCTTTGAGATAGGGTCTTCACCCGTGAAAATGGATCTTCATCCTTTGAGATCATGCCTTCACCCTTGAAAATGGATCTTCATCCTTTGAGATCGGGTCTTCACCCTTGAAAATGTATCTTCATCCTTTGAGATCGGGTCTTCACCCTTGAAAATGGATCTTCATCCTTTGAGATCGGGTCTTCACCCTTGAAAATGGATCTTCATCCTTTGAGATCAGGTCTTCACCCTTGAAAATGGATCTTCATCCTTTAAGATCGGTTCTTCACCCTTGAAAATGGATCTTCGTCCTTTGAGATTAGGTCTTCACCCTGGCTTCAGCTCTTTTAGCTGGATTGGTCTTTTGTCTTTTGCACCTTCATTCTTTTGAAAGTTCTATTGTTCCATTCTTTTGTTCTTTCTTTTTACAAAGATTTAGTTATTTTTAATTGGACCTTATATCCTCTCCTTGCCTCCCTACGTGGCAAAATATTTGTAAGTGAGTTTAAAAATATTTGGTATATAAACCCAAAAAATTGAAAAGGAGAAACTTTGCCCCCTGTGTAGGCTCAAACCAAAGATTTTTTCCATGCAAGCTTTGATTGATATTTTTGCCGTCTTGTTCTTCACATAAGCACTCATTTCTTCTCTTTGCAAGATTACTGGAGGTTTCTCAAGCAATGGGCTTTCTATGCCCCCCCTGATTTGGTATCTTCTTTTGATTGCTTACTGTTCATTTTGACAAGGAATAGACAACACAAGACAAGAAAGTGTGATGTGACATGCTCATGTATGCATGATATGCATGAATAATACTTACAGTCGTTCCATCGACTCACAGACCGAGGTGATCAGCAGAAGTGTTCTCATTGGTTCCATTTTGATGCTTGTTCAAGTCTTGCATTGGAATGATCGAAAGCTTTGCATTTGTGGCTTTTATCTTTAAGATGATGAAAACATGAGTGGTGGAGACCCCAAGCAACAAAGTTAGGGATACATCCATATCAAACTATATTTCAGCATGTCGGTTGGTAGTTTCTTCATAACTTTGCCAATAATAATTTTCTTTGCTCAATGTGTCCTTTGGAGGTTCAACATACTTCCCTTAACTTGAAATCTTTGTTATGACAAAACTTTTTTTTTTTTGAAATTTTTGAATTTTTCATTTTGAAATCAATTTTTGCCTTTGCCAAATTAATGTCGATGTACCTCAGGACTTGATTTTTCCAAATTAACATATCTATAACATGACAACCCTAGTTACCGTACTAAACTCGGGGATTATTTCTACTTAAGCAAGAATTGTTGCACTTCAGATAGGCACATACACATTACTTGGCCAACGGTCTCATTGAGTTTAAATATTGTCTATCTCATATGCATGCTTATCCAAACTATCTCCACTAATAGACTCTACCTACCAAGAGAGATCAACAGGTCTTTGATAGGCTTGAAATGGGGTCTATGAGGTAAACAGGCTTAAGTGAAGGCCATTTTGAGATTGGAGCTAGTGTGACACAATGGAAAACCTTCACACTATAAATTTCTTGTTGGAATTTTAGGCAGCTTGGAGGCAACCTTGCTAGACTCCAAATTTCTTCTATTTTCTTAGCATTAATTTGGATCTTACTAGGACAGTTTTTGCCCTTGCAAAAAGTTTGGTTCCCAAATTCATTTCTTTTCTTCTTCTCCCTTTTCTTTATTTCTCTTACTCTTCCCTTTTCTTTCTCTTTTTGTCCTTCTTTCTTGTTGGACTACAGTACTTTCAAGAACTGGGTGGTCTTCCTCCTTTTCTCCAATTTTAATTGAATCTTTGGTTGGGTTGGACCAACTCAAAAAAAGTTTTTATGAACCAAATAGAAGCCTTTTGCTGCTTTAGATAAAAGAGAACTCAGTTGGCTTTTTGAACCATTTTTGGTTTTTTTTTTCTTTTTTTTACTCTTTTTTCTTTTTCCTTTCTTTTTCCATTGATTTTTTCTTGTTTTTCTTTCTTTCTCTCCTTTTTTGTTTTTGGTTCTAGCTCAAACAGAGTCGTCTTATCTGTACCAACTTGGGCTTCCAATAATGGATGAGTGGAGTAACATAAATCTTCTTTAATAGGGATAAATCATTTGTTACTCTGATATTGTCTTGATATATTGGAGATATTAGGAGAACTTTAACTACCCTTATGGTCTTGAGAACTTCAACTATCCACATGATCTTGATTAATCATTGCTTTCTTTGATCTTCTTGCCTATTCATCTTAGTGATCATAAGACTTTTCAAAAGTATCACAACAGCTCAAGATAGGTTGTTGAGGTTATATGGCAATGAAAAGAAAGCTAAAATTTTATGAAGGCTCAAAGGGACAACTAGGGATTGATATTTAATAGGGTGGATACTAGTTGTTGGCTTATCAAACAATGCCTAGATCATTTCTCCCTTAAATAAGCAGAGTTCAATTTTGCCTCGAAAGTTTGTCAAAGCATGTTCTAAGACTGACTAAGACCTAGACAAAGATAATTATGCAGGAGCCCTCTCTAAGTAAGCATACACAACTCAATGCTATAGAGTAATTCCCTCATCTAGTAAAGTCATTCGAGTCATGATGCCTAGACACATTAATTTATAAACATCAAGCTAAATTCCTCATTAGTTTAGCACCAAAATGAACAAAGACCAACAAAATTTTGATGAAAGTAATTTATTTAAAGCAACTTTAAGTTTGAAAAGCACAATAGTTCAAAATATTAAAGAAAGTAAAATTGAAAAGCAACATTCAAGCTAAGGAAAGTTTGTTGAGTTTAAGCTTCTTTTTCTTTCATATCTTCAATATCCCCATCTTGAAAGGATGATAAAACAAAATCTTCTTCCAATCCTTTTCCCACCATGAAGGTTGCCGGTGGAGGTACTCTTCCAAACTTAGGCAAAGGGTTGTTCTTGGTATTGGGCTTATCCGGCACGGGTAGCTTACCACTGTCAATCAAATCTTGGATCTCATGCCTTAATCGGGTACACCTATCAATCTCATGTCCTTGAGTCTGATGAAATTGACAAAAAACCTTAGTATCAAATTTTAGGGGTAATGGAATAGGTAAAGGTCGAGGAGCCAATGGTTGTAACAACCCTTTCTTTTGTAGCTTATCGAAGACCCAAGACAAAGGCTTCCCCAGATCTGAAAACTGTATTTGCTTGACCGGTTACATTAGCAAAAGAGAAATACATCTTCATAGAAGCAAACACAGGCAAGGGACATGGCCAAGTCAGTGGTCGTGTCCCTCCAAAATAGTCCAACACAGCCAAGTCAAACTTCAACTAGCCGTGTCACTCAATCCAAGAAGAAAAGAAGGAATTCTGAGACAGAAGCGGACACATGCAAGGGACACGGCCAAGTCACTGGCCGTGTCCCTCCAAAGAGCACTCACACGGCCAAGTCACATGCAACTTGGCCGTGTCTCTCATGAGCCAAAGCTGTAGCGAGTTTTAAAGCGGACGATTCATATAAAAAAAAAGAGAAGCTAGGCTTTGGGGACGGTTGAAGATTTGGAGAGCTGATTTAGCCATCTGAGAGTGAGCTTAGGGTTTTGACAATTGTTTTTTTAATTTTGATTACACTTTTGATTACTTTAGCTGAGATTAGATTGTTCTAGCCATTGATGCATCCTTCTTGCAAGATTTGAACAAGAGATTCTTCAGAAGCTTCAAGGAGTTTGTAACTTGGTTTTGTTCTCAAACTTATTCTCTTTATTTTCATTGAAATTGTATTTATGGATATTATCATGTCTATTTTGATTTCTTTGAACATTAATGAGATGAATATGTTTGATTGCATTATGAACTAATTTGATTTAGTCTAGGGTTTGTATGGATCTGCTATGATTGTATGAATTGGTTATTCTCTTAGCTAATAATTTCTTTAGCCTTGATTGAACGAAATATTGTCAATATATAATTGATTGGCCACCAATTATGTGTTTTAGGTATTAGATGATGGATTGAGAGATGAAGTCTAATGCTGGAACAATTCAATTAGGGACTTTGGTGAATTAGAGATATAACCTATTAAAAAAATTTTTCAATTATAACAAGATTAGTTGTAAGAGGCTTGAATGCGAGAGCTTATTTCCTTGACTCAATTAATTAAGTTGTTTAAGATTTAATCTTTGAAATTAAATTAGTTAAGAGAAATAACCGTTCATACATATAATAGTAGAGAAGTGCAAACCCTAGACCTTTATATCAAGTGAATCAAAACATCAACTTAATTTACTTTTATTTGCTTTAAAATTCAAACATTCTTTTTCATTAGTTAAAAATTTAAATTTTCTTCATTACTTATTATTTATAATTTGATAATCAATTAGCTACTCTAGCTTCCTTGTGAGACGACCTTGGGGCGATCTGTAATATCCCTATTTGTGCCCTAGTAGTTTTGAGGTTGTTGTTATTTTAATTGGATTAAATGTATATGTTAAGTTGATAAGGAAAAATTTGTGTAGAGAGAAATGTATATGTAGTGTATATGGTAATATATATAACATATATGTTGGTCAAAGTGGAAAGTCAAGGGAAGAGGATATTTTATTGTTACTTGTGAAATTACTTAAAAGGGCTTGTAAATAATAGGAAGAGAAAGCATATGAGAAGAGGACATTTAAGTAATTTCCTAATTATTTTTGTGGTGGAGATTTAAAGAAGAAGCAAAGTTTGACTTTTACTCTTCATTGTCATTTTCTTTTCTTTTCTTTCTTGTGTGGCCGGCTCATCAAAGGGACAAGAGAGCAAGAGAACAAGTGAAGGTTTTGTTGATTCCAAGCTCAAATTGAAAGGAGTTTTCAAGTATAAAAGTTGGAATTTCAAGGAATTTCATGATTTGGTAAGTTTTCTCTTGTTTGCCATTGTTATTTTTGAAGTTATGTTTAAGTTGGGTTGTGGTTTGATGATGGTATGATTAAGGTTGTTTATGGTGTGAATTTAAGTGTTGAGATTGCTTGATAGATGAGAAGTTAAGTGGGTGTTGATGTTGGAAGTGGTTGTGTGGAGATTGTGTTAGGGTTTTGAGTTGGTAAGTGTTGGTTATGTTATGTTTGATTGATTATTCTTGTTGATCTTTGAGTTGGTTGTGTTTGTTGGTTTTAGAAGTGAAGAATACCTAATTTCGGAAAGGGGCAGTAGCGTTTTGGATGCCACGCCCGTGGTCTTTTGGTAGCCATGGCCGTGGGGGTGTTGGCCATTTTTGGGCAGAAGGGTTCTCAAAGCCACGACCGTGGGGGTTGAGGTGGCCACGGCCGTGGGCTTTGCTTAGTGATGTTGAGTTTTGTTTAGTGGTCTTAAGATTTAGGATAAGGTTAATAAGTGATAATGTTATAGAAATTGATGTGTTGCATCATTGTTTTGGGTTAGGTTTTGGAAGAAGTGATTTGCCCTAATTGTGAAGTGAAGAATCTTTGGAAGAAAGGATTGCTTAGAGTTGTGTGAGTGTGCATAAGGTAAGTACAAACTACATCATTGCATTCATTTATGAGATGTGGAAACTTAATATACATATGTGTTTGTTAAAGTGTTGAGAACATAAATGCATTGTTGAAACATATTATTATTGTTATGTGAATGTTGTGCTAAGCATGTGTAATGTATGTTAAGAATATTGGTTGTGTATATATTTGAGTAATAAAGTGTGGAAATAACATGATTGATTACTCATGATGTAAGTAAAATGGTTAAGGCATGTTTGCTTTTATGAAGTTGGAAATGTGAATGGTATGAGTTGTGAGGCCATGATTGTTGGCTATGATGATATAGTTGAGATATGAATGCCTAATGAATTGTGCATGGTAAAATGAGAAATGAATTGAGAATGAGATAAACTAAATGATTGTGTGCCTAATATGTTGATTCAACTTTCAGAGTCCTGTATTTGATGGCATGCCTATGAATCATTGGATAGGCGAAATGGGTGGCCCGTAAGCCGATTCCAATTGAAAAATACTTATGAATCACTGGATAGGTGAAATGGGAGGCCCGTAAACCGATTCCAGTTGAAAAATGTGAATAGGGAATGATGGTGAAATGGGAGACCCGTAAACCACTTCCATTTGAAAATTTAGTAACAGTCTAGCCGGGTTGAGGATCTCCTCATGTTAATGGGTTGATGGTCCAAGAGACTGGGTCTGTTACGCTATCCATGGATAGAGATATGATATATTTTGCCTACGGGCTTGATGATGTGATATTGAATCAAAGCGGTGACTCTGAACATTGAATAACATATTGGTTTGTGTGTTTTGGGCCCAATGCTTGTGTTTGTTTAAATGTAATTATTATTGGATGAAAGTAATGAGAAATGATATGATGTAATGTTATGAGAGATGTTCATGGTTTAATAAGTTAGGGTGAACAAGGTATGCGTGAAATGTAATGTTTACTTGAATTGTGTATACAACTTGATTGTGTGACATGAACATTGCATCAAAGCATCTTGATATTGTAGTTTGTTTTACTAAGCTGTTGGCTTAGTGTGATTGTGGTTCATCGCGCAGGTGTTAGAGAAGAACCCGAGTGTTCCACTAGACCGAGTGAGTCTAGACATTGAGGTTTTGCCTTAGGACTTAAAGATCAGAGCAGTGCTGCCAACCATGTATAATTTCTTTATATTTTGTAAAGTAATGATTTTAATGTATATGTAAACATGGTTGTAAACTTGAATTTAGATATTTCTATATATGTAAATACTTTATAATTTCCACTTCGTACTAAATAAATGTTTATATTCCTTTTTATTTTCTATTACATGTTAACTACCACATTTCTTATATGGTACAAAGAGAAAAATTGTTTGGTGTCTTTTAAAGAGTTAAATGGTTTAAGAAATCCGTAGCATTTCTATGTTTCATGTACGTATATTACATTGTAGTATTATGTAGTGTGCGTATATGGGATTTAGGGGTGTTACACGATCACCTTTACTACAGCTACCTCGTATACTTGCGAGTGACGCTTTGTGGTAGAGTTAATTCGAGCGTAACATATGGGAAAATCCTGTCAGCTTATTCCTTAAGCCTCTGATCTTGACCAGTTCAACAAATCCTTGCTATGATTATGAAACAATCATGGAAATTGATACAGACCATGATGCGTGGTATGATACTATAAGATTATTTTTGGAGGAAAGAGAATACCTGTCGGGGGCAACAAAGAAAGAAAGAAGAGCCATAAGGCAATGGTCTTTGCAATACATCACCTTCCATGGGGAATTATATCGAAGATGGCCTGATAGGGTGCATTGGAGATGTTTAAGAAAGCCTGAAGTGGAGCACATCACGTCAGAGATACATGAATGGTTTGGCTCTAGTTAAGAAGATTATTCGACAAGGTTACTACTGGTTGACCATGGAGAGAGATTGTATTGAGATTGTAAAGAAGTGCCAACAATGTCAGATGTATGGTAACTTGAATCACATGCCTCCTCAAGAATTACATTCTATGTCTTCACCCTGGCCATTTGCCACCTGGGGTATCGACATTATAGGAGAGATACATCCGACAGTAGCTTAAACCCATAAAATTTCAAAACCCTAAACACATGGAATAAAGAATCTAAAATAGAAACAGTAGTCCTAATTTGAATCTTTATTTGCCTTATTCAATTTTATATTTGATTATGCTTTTATTTATTTTATATGCTTTAATTTATTTAAGTTCAATGCTTGGTTTATTTAATTTATCATTGATGGATGTTTACTTTCTATTGATGTTAATACCTTTGATGAATGATTTATTTATGATGAATGGTTATTAACTTTTATCAATTTATTTAGATTTCCAAATGTTGTAAGAGGTATGTTTCCATTTGTTAGGTACCTCATTAGTTAAAGATCATGTAATTTAAATTGCTTTTCTATTTTATAACCAATGTAAAGGACATGTTTTCTACCTTTCGGTGGGTGTCCTATTTAGGCATGGATTATGTAAGGGCATGTTTCTATCTTCGGATGGGTGTCCATATATTTGTTTTGCTTGGACATTGTTTTGATTTTCAATATATCGATACTTTATTTTAATTATTATGTGTAATATGGATAATATTGTTATACTTAAGAATTTTATAATATTAAGACCTGTAAAGGAGGCCGGTTCCAACGAACCGGGCGTTGTGGGGGTGCTGGGCCATTTCTCACCTTCCCCACACGTACACAACTTTTTGAACCCATTAGGGGGTTAGGGATTCCTTAGGAATCGAGTCATCCACCCCTTTCTTTTTTTCTGGCCTGTCCGGGTGGCAACTCTATTTTCTTCTGACTTAGGTTCGTGTTCTCTAAGGCCCCGAGCCTAAACAGTGCCAAAGTCGCAAGAACCATTCCACTAGGAGTGGGGGGTGAAAATCCCCGCTCACACATGGTCAGGGACATGCCCATGTCATTGGGCGTGTCACAGCTTCTAAAAGTCAGGAGTAATGGCACGTTCAGTGACTTGTCCATGTCTCTGGGCATGTCGAAGCTTCTATAAAGTAGTTGAATGACAGCCAAGGACACGCCCATGTCACTGGGCGTGTCACTTGAAGAATCTGCCCAAAATAGCTCTTCCCTTGTCTTTCATCCATGACACCACCTTAAATAACATTAAGGTCCCAACGTGTCAAAAGTTCCTGGAATCAACCCTAATAAACACTTGAACAAACAAATTAAACTCAATTTGACAATAAATATATTAAGAAATAGGGACAAAAATATCATCAATTATACACTTATCAAATTCCCCCATACTTGTGTTTTTGCTTATCCTCAAGCAAACAAAAGCACTATAATAGGCAGAAATGAAAGACCCCTCTATATCCAAAGAAAACAAAAGTTTTTACAATACTTGAATTAGAAAATCCAACATTCACAACCAAAAACTAAATCTCAAACATGGTAGCTGAATTAAGAAGTTTCAAAATAAAAATCTAACAGATCTAAAATTTAAAAGTTCAAAGTTAAAAGATTGAGCATAAAATTCCAAGAACTCAAAAGTCATGAACGAAGTATGGAAGTAAGCTTTCTCTTAAGTTCTTTGACCCCTTCATAAAATGCATTACATGAAAATTAATTTTTTTTTGAAAAGGAGCCTGACTTGTTTAAACTTATACTAACTTTTTGACGTGAAAGTAAACATTTGTGATGTCGACCCCTGGTTACTCAGTTAGAATCATCATTCAAATGGTTAATAGCAATATTCACGATTCAAACTCATTTGTTTTAATTCAAGAGTTAAAATCAGTAGAACAGGGATAAAATTTCAAAGCTCCTAAAAAATTAGTTTAATTAATTAATTATTTTATTTATTTTATTGTTTTATTAGTTTTTGTTATAGATTTGTGTCTTATTTATTATGATAATTATTGTTTTATTTAGGTATTTTGTTAGTTATAATCCGTTTATTTAGTGTTTTCATTAATTTTGGTAGTTTTAATTTATTCCAGTGTTTTTGTCATTTTTGTTCTAGTTTTTAGTGTGTGTTTATGTTTTGTTGGTTATTCTTTATTTAATTCTAGTTTAAAGTTGTTTCAAGTTTTGTTCTAGGTTTAATATGCAAGGAACTATGCTAAGGAAGGAAAAAACTAAGGAATCAAGAGGAAGAAATCAATGGACAGTAGCCGACACATGCAGAGGACACGGCCAAGCCACTGGCCGTGTCCCATATCAAGCTAAAGAGAAGTCACAAGACACAGAAGGTGACACATGCAAGGAACACGGCCAAGCTTGTGGCCGTGTCCCTCCAAAATTGTCCAACACGGCCAAGGGAACTCCAACATGGCTGTGTCACTCAATCACTCCAAAGAAGAAAAGAAGAAACTCTCACAGAAGCTAACACACTCAAGGGACACGGCCAAGCTTGTGGCCGTGTCCCTCCAAAGACATCCAACACGGCCGTGTCTCATCCAACTTGGCCGTGTCTCACTCAAGTTCAAAGCAAAGAAAGAAAATCTAGCAGTAGAAGACACAAGCAAGGGACACGGCCAAGCTTATGGCCATGTCCCTCCATTGCACATCCAACATGGCCGTGTCTCATCCAACTTGGCCGTTTCACACATGGATTAATGAAGACACGCGGAGGTTTCGTATAAATGTGAAAGTTAGGGTTTTCTTAATGGTGGTGGAGAGTTTGAGAGCTGTTTAGCCGTCAAAGAGAGTTTTAGGGTTTTGATATCTTATTTTCTTTGATTTTGATTACACTTTGGATTAAACTAGCTAGATTACATTTGTTCTAGCCATTGATACTGACGCGAACCCTTAGCAACGATGGCAGCAAACCCAACGTATAACAATGGTAGAGAACTCCTTGAAACTTGATAATCACCTCCTAAGGAACCCAACGCCTATAAAGAGACGTGAACTCACTATGATTGAAGGATTTAGTTGGTAAGAAGAAGGAAAATGCCACAACTCTTGTTGATAAGTAAACCTAATTCTTGATGCAAAGAAAGAATTAAAGAATCCACTCTAATCTCTCTCACACGAAAATTCACAAGAAGAACTTGTAGAAGAATTCAAAAATTTTTATTCAATATTGTATGTTAAATTCGGCCTAATAGTGCCCTTAAATAAGGGTTACAAAATTCCTAATTGCATATGGAAAAGTAAGACTAAAACATTCCTAATTGAATAAGGAAAACATTCCTAATTGCATAAGGAAAACATTCCTAATTGCATAAGGAAAAACATTCCTAATTGCATAAGGAAAAACATAAAGTAATCCTAATCCACTAAGGAAAATATAAAGTATGGAAACGAAATCCTAATCCACTAAGGAAAATATAAAGTATGGAAACAAAATCCTAATCCACTAAGGAAAATATAAAGTATGGAAACAAAATCCTATTTTTAAGCCTTCCATAATGATATAAAACGTGGCCCATTAAACAGAATTAATAATCTTTAAGCAGTGGGTCCATCCAGCTATTCTCACAGGGCTTCAGAAATCTCACAGGTATGCTATGAAACTGGCTGCACTCCAAGCTTTTCGTCCAATCACTTCCATCATCTTACTAAGGCCTTAAATTACTTCCCAAGGCTTTATATGAATCCCCATGGACCTTTCTTGCACGTTGGACCTCTTTAGTTAGCCTTTAGCTTCCATATTCACACTAAGCATCATAATACACTTTGGTGTGCCTTCTTCAAGCTCTATCTCTATCTTCTTGAATGATAATTCTTGAAGCTCTTTGGAAATCTCTTCTTGAATATGCAAAGCCACACTAGCTTGATATCTCTTTACCTTGATCCTAGTGATTGGTCCACTTGCTAGCTTCAAGGGATCCTTTCTTGCATCATTCTCCCCCTCTTCAAAAAGATTTGTCCTCAAATCTGCATCATCAAAAGGAGAAAGATCACTTACATTGTAAGTAGCACTAATATTATACGTTCCTGGTAAGTCGATCTTGTAGGCATTGTCATTAATCTTCTCCAGTACTTGGAATGGGCCATCTCCTCTGGCTTGCAACTTGTTCTTCCTTTGGTTAGGAAACCTCTCTTTTCGAAAATGCACCCAAACCCAATCTCCTACTTGAAACTTCATCTCACGTCTCCCTCTATTTGGAGAATCAGCATATCTCTTGTTCCTTTTCTCAATATTCGCCCTTGCTTTCTCATGCATCTCTTTCACCAATTTAGCTTTCTTCTCACTATCTAAACTAACAAGCTAATGAGAAATTAAAGAAATAAGATCCAAAACTGTTAGTGGGTTAAAACCATAAACAAGCTCAAAAGGTGAATATCCTGTAGAAGAATGAATAGCACAATTATAAGTAAACTCAATAAATGGCAAACAATCTTCCCAAGAACTCAAATTTTTACCCACTAAAGCTATCAACATGGTACCTAAAGTTCTGTTTACTACTTCTGTTTGTCCATCCGTTTGAGGATGACAAGTGGTGGAAAATAACAACTTGGTACCTAACATTCCCCAAAGCACACGCCAAAAGTGAGATAAAAACTTGGTGTCTCTATCAAAAACTATGGATTTTGGTATCCCATGAATTCGAACCACCTCCCTAAAGAAGAGTTCGACCACTAAACTAGCATCATCACTCTTATGACATGGGATAAATTGTACCATCTTACTAAACCTATCAACAAACACAAATATGCTATCTCTCCCCCTCTTAGTCCTTGGTAATCCTAAAACAAAGTCCATACTAATGTCCATCCAAGGAGAACTAGGAACAGGTAATGGCATATACAAACCATGAGGCATAGACTTAGAGTTAGCTTGCCTACAAGCCTTACAAATCCGAATTACATCCCTTTTCATATTCGGCCAATAAAAGTGTTCATTTAGCATGTCCAAAGTCTTATCAACTCCAAAATGCCCCATCAAACCCCCACAATGTGATTCTAATACTAGCAAATCTCTCATAGAACATCTAGGCATGCATAATTTTGAACCCTTAAACAAAAACCCATCATGTCTATAGAAAGAATTAAAAGCACCATGCTCACAAGCATCATAAACATTGCCAAAATCAGAATCACCAACATATAAGTCCTTTATACATTCAAATCCAAGCAATTTAGTACTCAAAACATTATGTAAAGCGTACCTCCTTGAAAGTGCATTTGCCACTACATTGTCTTTACCTTGCTTGTATTTGATCACATAAGGAAACTTCTCAATCTTCATAACCCATTTTGCATGTCTTTTATTCAACTTGCCTTGCCCTCTCAAATGCTTCAATGATTCATGGTCTGAATGGATCACGAATTCCTTGGGCAGCAAATAATGCTCCCATACTTCCAATGCTCTCACCAAAGCATATAGCTCCTTGTCATAAGTTGAATAATTCAGCTTTGCTCCATTAAGCCTTTCACTAAAGTATGCAATGGGCTTCTTCTCTTGCATCAAAATAGCTCCAATACCTACACCAGAAGCATCACATTCAATTTCAAAAGTAGAATCAAAGTTAGGTAAAGTTAAAACGGGTGTAGTAGAAAGCTTCTCTTTCAAAGCATCAAATGCTTCTTGTTGCTCCTTGCCCCAAACGAATCCCACTTCTTTCTTGATTATGCTAGTCAAGGGGGCTTCCAATGTAGAGAAGTTAGAGACAAATCTCCTATAGAAGCTTGCCAATCCGTGAAAACTCCTCACTTCTGTCACACTTGAAGGATTTGGCCACTCTTGGATAACTTTTACCTTCTCTTGATCAACTTCAATTCCCTGCATACTTACAACAAAACCAAGAAAAACAACCCTATCTAGAAAAAAAGAACACTTCTTAAGTTTAGCATAAAGGTTTTGCTCCCTAAGGATTTCAAGAACTTTCCTAACATGTTCAACATATTCTTTCTCAGTTTTGTTATAAATCAGAATATCATCAAAGTAAACTACCACAAACTTACCTAAATAAGCTCTCAAAACATGGTTCATTAATCTCATGAAAGTACTAGGTGCATTAGATAAACCAAAAGGCATAACTAACCATTCATTCAAACCATACTTTGTTTTGAAGGCAGTCTTCCATTCATCTCCAGGCTTCATGAGAATTTGATGATAACCACTCATAAGATCAATCTTTGTGAAATATTTCGCCCCATGCAATTCGTCCAACATGTCATCAAGTCTAGGAATGGATGTCTATATTTCACAGTAATCTTGTTCATAGCCCTACAATAAACACACATCCTCCAAGAACCATCTTTCTTGGGTACTAATAAGACTGGAACGGCACAAGGACTAAGGCTCTCGCGAACCAAGCCTTTCTCTAAAAGCTCTTCAACTTATCTTTGCATCTCTTTTGTCTCCATAGGATTGCTCCTATATCCTGGCCGATTTGGAATTGTAGAACCGAGTATGAAGTCAATTTGATGTTCAATCCCTCTTAATGGTGGCAAACCACTAGGAAGGTCTTCAGGAAACACATCCTCAAAATCCTGCAACAAAGACACAAAACTAGAAGGTAAAGAATCAAGAGATTCTTCATTGTCAGCAAGTAACAATTCTTTATACATAATAATGAGTACAGGATGCCCTACATCTATCTCCTTACTCTTGCATAAAAAGTATGTTTTGCTTTTTCTCCTTGCTTATTTTCTTTCACCAATGGGCCATTTATTTGTTTGCTTACTTTCTTTTGACTCTCGGCCTCTTTTCCCTTTCTGCACTCACTCACTTTATTATTTTCTCTCTCCCTACCCTTAGAATTACCCTTGGGTGTTGAAGAAACATCATTGGCCGAATTTGAACCTCCTTAGTTCATGTTGGCCGAAACTTCTTTCTCCCTCTCTAGCATCCTCTTCTGATCTTCATACACCTCTTGAGGTGATAATGGTGCTAGAACAACCTTCTTTCCCTTATAAGTAAAGGTATACTTATTAGAAAAGCCATCATGTTGTGCCCTTCTATCATGCTGCCATGGTCTTCCTAATAGCAAATGTCCAGCTTGCATTGGCACTACATCACACAAAACCTCATCTTTATACCACCCAATGGAGAATGGTACCTTGACTTGCTTCAACACTTTTACTTCCCCAGCGTCATTGAACCATTGCAACTTGTAAGGATTGGGATGTTTAAAACAAGTTAACCCCAATTTATCCACCATTGTAGTACTGGCAGCATTGGTACAACTTCCACCATCAATGATAAGTGTACAAACCTTACCATTCACCAAACACCTAGAGTGGAAAAGATTCTCTCTTTGATCCAAGCCTTCTTCCTTGACTTGAATATTAAAGGCTCTTCTAGTAACAAGCATCTCTCCATGTTCAACATTCAAGACTTGATTCTCCCAAGCCTCTTCATCATATTTTGCCCTATCACCACATTCGGCCTCCTCTTCTTCTTCATGTTCAGATTTTGATTCAATTTCCCCTTCATGGGTTGCAATCATCACCCTCTTATTCGGACATTGAGAAGCAATGTGTCCACTTCCCAAACACTTGTAGCATTTAATTTCCCTACTTGGAGTAGGTCTAGAAGGTGTTTCCTTGGCTGTTTTTGCATTTCCTTCATTCGGCTTCTTGAAATTAGGATTGCAGGAAGAATTCTTTTGGAAAGAACCCTTGTAATCCCCTTTGTAGGAACCTCCACTCGAACTTGAACCCTTGAAGTTTGAAAATTTTCCACTAGCTTTAGAGTAGCCAGTTTTTGAAATAGCTTTATTCTTCAATCTTCTCTCTATCTTCATGGCCTTTTGAACTAACTCTTCCATTGTGTTGAATTCATACATCTCCAATTCATTGGCTATGTTCAAATTCAATCCCCCAAGAAATCGTGACATCTTCTTGTCTTCATCTTCATCAATATTTGCCCTAGCCATGATCATCTCCATCTCTTTATGGTACTCTTCCACACTTCTTCCACCTTGAACTAGTCTTGCTAGTCGATTGTACAAATCTCGAATGTAGTGAGATGGTACAAATCGGCTCCTCATTAGTTCTTTTAAGGTTGACCATTCAAGAATAGACCTCATACCTTTCCCTCTTCTATTAGCTTTCAATTGATCCCACCAAAAGGTAGCATACCCTTTGAACTCTATGGCTGCCAAAACTGATTTCTTCTCTTCAGTGTAGTTATGGCATTCAAAAATCTGCTCAACTTTCCTCTCCCATTCTATGAACTCTTCTGCATTGTTCTTCCCTTCAAATGAAGGGATCTTCATCTTGATGGAAGTAAGGTCACCATTAGTGGTAGGTTGATTTCCACCTTCATCTTCATCTTCTACCCTTTCGGCTGCTTCTAGGGCTTCAAGATTTCCTTGCCCTTCTCTCCTAAGCACTCTCCTCGCTCGCATTATGGGATTTGGATGTGCGGCTGGCTGCCCTTGTTGCATTTGTTATGCTTGCCATGCTGCATTCTCTTGCAATCTAGTATCCATCATCTCCATTCGACCAAGCATTGCTACCAAAGTCTCATTAAGCCTAGCCAAGCTTTTGGCCATAGCTCCTTCTTTGCTAGTCTCTTCTCCTTTTCCAGCCATGTTAAAAAACAAACAAACTCAAAGAAATAAGATTAGTAATAATCGAAATTCACTCAAGTGTTTAGAATTACCTCACTTTTCTTGTCTTCCTTGACTGCACTTCAGAACCAAGCTCACCAACCAACAATTGTCAAGTCGTTCAAGAAACTAGAACCTAAATCCTAGAACTAGATAGAAAACAAGACAAGTATCCGGAGGCAATGCAAGGTAATTTGCACTACTCGATATAGAACCAAGTATCGACACAAGCAAATGATACTTAGCAATGTAATAGAATTAAAAGCTAGATAAAGAAATCAGAAACAATGAAGACAATAAACAAGACAAATTTGGATATAATGAATCAAAAACAACCCACACTTGGCAAGCTGCTTTATGGACCTAATCAATTCTACCCAAAACGCTAGCTTCTAGACTCTAATTCCCACCTATAACACTCAAATAACATGAATATTAAGGTCTGATTTTCGAATTCCAAAAGCCCCTTAAAAGGTTAAATTTTTCACCAAAAAAATTTTATTACTTCTCACCCACTTAGATCTGATCCTTAGCACCCAAATAGCAAGAATATCAAACAAATTTTGTTGAGGTGATTTTGTACTCTTTTTTTTTTGCTTCCTCTCACTATCCCCTTGATTCGGGACTTAATTTACTCCCAAGAGCTTTTCGAAATCTTGACTTAATTTGCAACCCCAGATTCACTCAAAATCAAATCGAAATCAAACTTGAACAAAAACTCTAGCTTTTGCTTTCTTTCAAGAACCCTAATCTTGGTTTCGAATCCAATTCAGATGCAAGGCTTAGGTTTTGAAATTCAATTAGACTCCTTTTTCTAGGTTTCGAATTACTCTTTGAACAATCTTTAGACTTTTTGAATTTTGATATATGACTCTTTTTTGAAAATTAAAGACTAGACTCTCTAAGAACCCTAAATCGCAGAAATTTAAAAGACCTGAATTAACAAACCCAAGAAAGACAAAGTAGATAAAAATTACCTTATAGCAAGGCTCTGATACCAAATGACGCGGACCCATAGCAATGATGGCAGCAAACCCAACGTATAACAATGGTAGAGAACTCCTTGAAACTTGATAATCACCTCCTAAGGAACCCAACGCCTATAAAGAGATGCGAACTCACTATGATTGAAGGATTTAGTTGGTAAGAAGAAGGAAAATGACACAACTCTTGTTGATAAGTAAACCTAATTCTTGATGCAAAGAAAGAATTAAAGAATCCACTCTAATCTCTCTCACACGAAAATTCAAAAGAAGAACTTGTAGAAGAATTCAAAAATTTTTATTCAATCTTGTATGTTAAATTCGGCCTAATAGTGCCCTTAAATAAGGGTTACAAAATTCCTAATTGCATATGGAAAATTAAGACTAAAACATTCCTAATTGAATAACGAAAACATTCCTAATTGCATAAGGAAAACATTCCTAATTGCATAAGGAAAAACATTCCTAATTGCATAAGGAAAAACATAAAGTAATCCTAATCCACTAAGGAAAATATAAAGTATGGAAACGAAATCCTAATCCACTAAGGAAAATATAAAGTATGGAAACAAAATCCTAATCCACTAAGGAAAATATAAAGTATGGAAACAAAATCCTATTTTTAAGCCTTCCATAATGATATAAAAAGTGGCATATTAAACAGAATTAATAATCTTTAAGCAGTGGGTCCATCTAGCTATTCTCACAGGGCTTCAGAAATCTCACAGGTACGCTGTGAAACTGGCTGCACTCCAAGCTTTTCGTCCAATCACTTCCATCATCTTACTAAGGCCTTAAATTACTTCCCAAGACTTTATATGAATCCCCATGGACCTTTCTTGCACGTTGAACCTCTTTAGCTAGCCTTTAGCTTCCATATTCACACTAAGCATCATAATACGCTTTGGTGTGCCTTCTTCAAGCTCTATCTCTATCTTCTTGAATGATAATTCTTGAAGCTCTTTGGAAATCTCTTCTTGAATATGCAAAGCCACACTAGCTTGATATCTCTTTGCCTTGCTCATAGTGATTGGTCCACTTGCTAGCTTCAAGGGATCCATTCTTGCTTCAGATACATTCTTCTTGCAAGATTTGAACAAGAGATTCTTCAGAAGCTTCAAGGAGTTTGTAATTTGGTTTTGTTCTTGAACTTTATCTCTTTAATTTCATTGGAATTGTATTTATGGATATTATCATGTCTAAATTGATTTCTTTGAATATTAATGGGATGAGTATGTTTGATAGCATTATGAACTAATTTGATCTAGTCTAGGGTTTGTATGGATCTTCTATGATTGTATGAATTGGTTATTACTCTTAACTTTATGATTTCTTTAGCATTGATTGAATGGAATATTGTTAATATATAATTGATTGGCCACCAATTATGTGTTTTAGGTATTAGATGATGAATCGAGAGATGAAGTCTAATGCTAGAACAATTCAATTTGGGACTTAGGTGAATTAGAGATATAACCTATTAAAAAGATTAGTTCAATTGTAACAATATTAGTTGAAAGAGGTTTGAATGCGAGAGCTTATTTCCTTGACTCAATTAATTGAGTTGCTTGAGATTTAATCTTTGAAATTAAATTGGTTAAGAGGAATAACTGTTCATACAAATTAGTAGTAGAGAAGTTCAAACCCTAGACCATTCTATTAAGTGCATCAAAACATCAGCTCAATTTACTTTTATTGTTTTAAACTTCGATCAATCTGTCTTTATTAATTGTTAGCAATTTAAATTTATTCATTACTTGTTATTTATAATCTGATAATCAATTAGCTACTTTAGCTTCCTTGTGAGACGACCTTGGGGTGATCACTTTTGCTATAGTTACCTCGTATACTTGCGAGTGACTCTTTGTGGTAGAGTTAATTAGAGCGCAACAAGTTTTTGGTGCCGCTGCCGGGGAAGCTAATTGGCATAATTATTTATTAGTCATAGATACTTTAGATTATTTTTCATTGTTTCATTTTATTTTATTTGTCTTTTTCTTTTTATAATTCTTTTGTTCTAGAAATTTTGTTTATGCAAGGCAGGAGATCACTTGGAGGAGAGTTATACCCAGTCATTCCAGAAATTTAGAGAGTGAAAAGGAGCAGGGAAGAGTTTGAACTGTACACCGGATTTGATACTTCAGAGGAGGACACTTTTGATTTTGAGTCGGAATCTGCACAATCTGTTAAAATGGTAGAAGAAAGACAAAGGACTATGAGAGATTTTGCTAGACCTGTCATTGGAACTTCCAGCTCTTGCATAAGATTGACAGATGCAGCAAGAAATTATGAGTTGAAGAACATTCATTACAATATGCTGCCATCATTCTATGGAGTTCCAAATGAAGATCCTTTGAACTTTATTTGGGATTTTTATTCTACCCTCAACACTTTTCCATTGGGAGGACTAACAGAGGATCAGTTGAGGATGAGATGTTTCCCGTATACATTGAAGGATTGGGCGAAGAGCTGGCTTATGATGTTGCCCAAGAATTCTTTGACAACTTGGGAGCAAGTTTATATCAAGTTTATGGGCAAGTTTTACTCTCATCAAAAGACAGCTGAATTGAGAGGGAAGATAGCTACATTCTCTCAATTTGAAGGAGAGCCATTTCATGAGGATTGGGACAGATTTAAGATGCTGTTGTCCAGTGTCCACATCATCACTACCCACTTCAACTTCTTATTCAGTTTTTCTATGATGGTCTAACCCAGCAATTTTAGAACACTATTGATAACGCAGCTGGGGGAGCTATGGGAGAAAAGACAGCTGATGAAACTTATGAGATCTTTGAGATGTTGGGAGCTAATTCTCAATAGAAAAGTGTAAGAGGAAGAAGTAAAGTGGTGAATCAACTGGAAGCCAATAGTGAGATGGTCAATCAGATAGCTGAGTTAAAAGGCAAGTGCAGATGCTGAACATGAAGAACAATATTTCTTCATCTACTCAAGAAGTGTGTGGAATATGTGGGGCTTTCGGGCATGGAGCAAATATTTGCCCCTCCGCATATGAGTCATATGGGAATGAAGCTGAACAAGTCAATGCTATGGGGGGATTTCAACCAAGGGCTCGGAATGATCCTTACCCAAATTCATACAATCCTGGTTGGCGGAATCATCCTAATTTTTCCTAGGCAACAAATAATTCTCAGCAGCCTTTCCATTTGCTCTAGAGACAGAACCAACAACAGGGCCAATCCTCAAATCAAGGGCAGTCTAAGATAGAGAGTTTGGAGGAAAGTTTACAATCTTTTATCCAAGTCAGTGCTAAAAATCAATAGATGACCAATAAGAGGCTGGATTCATTAGAAGCATCTTTTAAGAAAGTGGAGACTCAAGTGGGACAACTTGCACATCAGATGCAGATTCAACAAAAGGGGAAATTCCCAAGTCAACCTGAGTAGGCACAATCAGTGACTGTTCTTAGAAGTGGTAAGGTAATTAACAATAATGTTGAAAATGATTCTGTGAATGCAGGTGACCAAGAGAACAAGGAGGAAGGAGAACCAGAGAACAAAGGTGCTGGAGATAGATCAATGAAGAAGTCCTCTTCAACAGATTTAAATAAGGCAAGCAATCCATAATGGCCACCTATACCATTCCCCAGCAGGTTGAAGGATGAAATAAAAGATAAGCAATTTTCTAACATCTTCAGCATGTTGTCTAAGGTAAGTATTAACTTACCCTTACTTGAAGCAATAAAGAACATGTCGGCTTATGCCAAATTCTTCAAAAAGCTGATCACCAAGAAAAAGAGGTATGAGCCGAATGAAAAGGTGATAGTTTCAGAGGTAGCTAGTGCTGTTCTACAACATAAACTACCTCCCAAGCTAAAGGATCCTGGTAGCTTTATAATTCAAATTACTGTGGGGAATGGAAAGGGGACTGATGGCATGTGTGATCTAGGAGCTAGTGTAAATTTGATGCCATATTCTGTGTATCAAGAATTAGAACTAGGGGAACTTAAACCAACCAAAATGGTGTTGCAATTAGCTAATAGATCTCTTAGATTCCCGAAAGGGGTTGTAGAAGATGTATTAGTTAAGGTTGGAGGGTTGATAGTACCTGTGGATTTTGTAGTTCTTAACATGGAAGGAAGTAACCCTACACCTTTAGCACACACTATTTTGCTGGGTAGGCCTTTTATGGCGACTACCAACACATTGATAGATGTTAAAAATGGTAAATTATCAATGACTGTTGAATTTTCTATTTTTAACACTTCTCCCATTCCTACAACTGCTTTATATGAGGAATGTTCTTTAATTAATTGTGTTGAAGCAGTTGTTTCAGATGATTTCTTACAGACAGGTTCCTCAGATAAATTGGAGCTGACACTGACCTTAGAAGAGGATGCTAAACCAGTGGGGGAAACCCAAAGATGCCTTAACCCAAAGGCATATGAGAGCTCGAGGAATTATAAGGATCACACTAAAGCACTTCATGACAGAATTATAGTGCGAAAGACTTTGAGTCCAGGTATAAAAGTTTTACTTTTTAACTCTCGACTCTGTCTGTTTCCAGGTAAACTAAAATCTCGATGGAGTGGTCCTTTCGAGATAACTCAGGTATGTCTTTCTGGTGCCATTGAATTACTTAACTTTCGAACCAATAAGACTTTTAAAGTAAATAGATAGAGAGTTAAACCATATAAAGGAGGATTTCAAGAAGTGAGGATCATTGACAGCACTTTGATCCATGATCCCTAAGTCTTGCATGATGTCTAGCTTTATGACATTAAAGAAGCGCTAAATGGGTTTGAATTTCTTTTTCATAGTTGTAATTTTAAATTTACCAAATTTTGATTTTATGTTTGGTTTTAATAAATGGAATGGGTGCTTTGATCGGTTTATATTTTGTGTTTCAGGGTGGTTTAAAGAAGAAGGTTTGCAAAATCTTTAAGAATTGAATTTAAAAAAAAAAGTTAAAAAGGGCAGTAGGTGACACGGCCAAGGAGCTTGGCAGTATCCCTTGGCCGTGTTACATGGGACACGGCCAAGCTTCACCACCAAATCAACTTTCTTTCATTTTTGCAAATTTTTCTTACAGTAGAGGACACACCCATGGGACACGGCCAAGTCACTGGCCGTGTCCCTCCAAGTGTATCAGATACGGCCGTGTCTCATCCAACACGGCCTTGTCCCTTCACTTTTGCTCTTTAAAAAACACGATTTTTGCACTTTTTCCTTATTCAATCCCTAATTTTCTGTTTTGGTCTTTCTTTCTCTCTCATTTTCTCTCTCTCGCAACCTCCATTACTTGTGCTTACAAGCTCCAAAACCTCCATTAAAGCTCATCTTTCTTCACCAAAACTAGAATTAATATGTTAAAACTTCTTTTTCTCTCACAAAATATCGATTTAATCAAGTTTTTGTGTTGAATTTTTCAGATTTCTCAAGATGCCAAGAACAAAGATAGTTTCACACCACAAGAAGAAGAGACCTACAACTGAAGGGGCTTCTTCATCTTCATCAGTTTCATCTTTGAAGAGAGCAAATCGTTTGGCTCAGGGTTTCTTCTCGATGAGGTATGTAAATGATGAATCCCTTGATGCTCTGCAAATTAGGACTAATTTTTATCGTTATGTGCAAATTCTTGGGTGGGAGAACCTAGTCTCCTTGCGACCTTTGCAGTTTCAAGAGCTGAGTTTGGAATTTTTGACATCTCTTAAGGTTGAAAGAGATGAGCAAAAAATTTGCTCTAGGATGAGTTTTAGATTGCTTGGGAAATAGTTTGTGATTAATATTGAACAATTGAATGCGATATATGGTTTCCATCAACATGGGGAAAGGTCGGTACCTAAAGAGTTTAAACAGCAATTTGCTTGGGGAGCATTAGGCTCGGGGGCTTATGTGGCCAAATCGGCCAAAGCATCTAAATTGAGTAATCCCGCTTTGAGGTATTTGCATCATTTTATGTCCTACGGATTCTTTGCTAGGAAGGAGAGCCCGGGTGTGGTGGAATTGAGTGAGCTATTTTTCTTGGATTGTGCTTGTAATGAAGTGTCTGTTAGTTCCGGCTATTGGTTAGCCGATGTTTTTGATAGTGTGGCCAATAAAAGTAGGGGGGCAATTTGTATTGGAGGATTGATTACCACGTTAGCAGTAGCCCTTATTGATGATTTTGACCCGAGTACCAGTCACATGACTAGAATTTTGGGTAATGACTCCTTGGATTTAGCTACACTAGAGAAGATGCACATGGTGGTGCACAGAAGAGGGGCTTATATGATGGCTTCAGCATAGCCAGAAGCACCGGGGGACAGGCAGAAGAGAGCATGGATTCTCTTGGTTTAGATGAAGATTCTCCAGTCTCGGGTAATCAAGAAATACTTAATAGGATTGAGGCATTTGAGGGCAAGGTGGACAGTAACCATGCTGCAGTCTTGCAGCAGTTGGAATAGATTAATAGAAACCTTGCAAAGATTTTGAGTCTTCATCCCTCGGCTGCATCATCTTCACACTCGCCTTCACCATAGATTTTGAGTTCCTTGCTTTATTGTGTTTAGTTTATTTTTGTTATTAATTTTCATTTTTGTTTTTAATTTTAACATTTTATAGTTTGGATATTTTATTTTATATATTGTATTTTGTTTGTTTTTAAACATTTGTGTTTGTGATGAAAAGTTAGGGTTTTGCCTCACTAAGGTACGATGGAAGACAGGTTGTACTTAACTCTTTCTCTTTATTATTCTTGTTTTCCATTGAGGACAATGTAAATTCTATAGTGTGGGGTAATCTTTTAGCTTTTCTTTAATTTTTGTTTTGTTTGTCTTGGTGTGTTTTATTGTGTGCTGTGCATGGCATAATTGTTGAAAACTTATTAATCTTTTCAGGGATTCTAGCATTATAGTTGAGACTTTAGTATCAGCATAGAGATTAGTTTTTGAATTCATTCAGGGTTAATTTTCACATTCTGCAATTCATGACATATAAATCTTTGTGAACCCACCTTTGGGAGTTTTGAGCCTTATAGATTAAATATTATTATTAGTTGATTTTCTTTTCTTAAGTGTGCACCTTCATGATTTTGCATCTCTAGAGTTTGCTTTTGCATACTAATTAAACTCACATTATGATTTCATCTCGAGTTTTAAAATGATGAAGGCAAATTAGGCTAGCCCTTTAGCTTAAAAAGACCTCCCTTAATATTGAATTCCTTAGTGAGCTAAGTTGAGCCTTTGACCTTTTTCTTGTTTGATCAACACAATTCTCAACTTAACATTCTCTTATTATCATCATACCTGCATTAAGGAATGGAGTTTTATGATATGACAATAGGTTGGTTTATTTCAAAGTGTGGGGTAAGCAAGTAAAAAAAATAAAATAAAATATAGTATTGCTATTTGGGGTTGAAATGCGTACTTTGCACATTGTATTTGACTAAAAGTTGATTATTCTTTTCCTCTTCATTTTAAGCTAGATGTTTCATGCAAGTTTATATTTTGTATATATATATATATTAAAAAAATTAAAAAATGATGATAAAAATAAAAGAAAAAGAAAAAGAGAAAATAAAAAAGATATATATATATACAAAATTCATATAATTTATAGCATTAGAGGAATGTTGACTCTTGTATTTTTCTTTAAGTATGCAAGTATGTGAAAGTATCAAAGGTTGGTGATTATGCCATTTGAGGGAGTTTGAGTTTCTGAGCAAGACTATTGTCTAATTTAGATACTCCATTTCTTGATGCTTCAGCTTAAATGTCTTTTTCTCACACCTTCACCTTAGCCCCATTACATCCAAATGAAAGACCTTCGAATTATTAGGGAGATTGGATAATTAAGCAAGTTTATGGTAGTATGCAGTCATGAGTGGTTTAAGTGAATTAACCTTTGAAATTGAGTGAAACACTTAGATGAGAGATGAGATTTGTATGTATGGATTAATGAATGTGTTAAGAAAATCTTGATTGAAGGAAATTGCAATTATTTATGTCTGAATCTTGAAGGATTTCATCTTATATACTGGAATTATAGTTAAGGTTGTTTGAGTTTTAAATTTATGCCATGTGAATTTGCTTGATGACAAACAAAGTTTTAAGTGTGGGGTAGTTGTTTTATTAGTTTTTGTTATAGAGTTGTGTCTTATTTATTATGATAATTATTGTTTTATTTAGGTATTTTGTTAGTTCTAATCGGTTTATTTAGTGTTTTCATTAATTTTGGTATTTTAATTTATTTCAGTGTTTTTGTCATTTTTATTCTAGTTTTTATGTGTGTTTATGTTTTGTTGGTTATTGTTTATTTAATTCTGGTTTAAAGTTGTTTCAAGTTTTGTTCTAGGTTTAATATGCAAGGAACTATGCTAAGGAAGGAAAAGACTAAGGAATCAAGAGAAAGAAATCAATGGACAGTAGCTGACACATGCAGAGGACACGACCAAGGTACTGGCCATGTCCCATATCAAGCTAAAGAGAAGCCACAAGACACAGAAGGTGACACATGCAAGGGGCACGGCCAAGCTTGTGGCTGTGTCCGTCCAAAATTGTCCAACACGGCCAAGGGAACTCCAACATGGCCGTGTCACTTAATCACTCCAAAGAAGAAAAGAAGAAACTCTCACAAAAGAAAACACACTCAAGGGACACAGCCAAGCTTGTGGCCGTGTCCCTCCAAAGACATCCAACACGGCCGTGTCTCATCCAACTTGGCCGTGTCTCACTCAAGTTTAAAGCAAAGAAAGAAAATCAAGCAGTAGAAGACACAAGCAAGGGACACGGCCAAGCCTATGGCCGTGTCCCTCCATTGCACATCCAACATGGCCGTGTCTCATCCAACTTGGCCTTGTCACTCATGGATTAATGAAGACGCGCGGAGGTTTCGTATAAATGTGAAAGTTAGGGTTTTCTTAATGGTGGTGGACAGTTTGAGAGCTATTTAGCCGTCAAAGAGAGTTTTAGGGTTTTGATATCTTGTTTTCTTTGATTTTGATTACACTTTGGATTAAACTAGCTAGATTAGATTTGTTCTAGCCATTGATACATTCTTCTTGCAAGATTTGAACAAGAGATTCGTCAGAAGCTTCAAGGAGTTTGTAATTTGGTTTTGTTCTTGAACTTTATCTCCTTAATTTCATTGGAATTGTATTTATGGATATTATCATGTCTAAATTGATTTCTTTGAATATTAATGAGATGAGTATGTTTGATAGCATTATGAACTAATTTGATCTAGTCTAGGGTTTGTATGGATATGCTATGATTGTATGAATTGGTTATTACTCTTAACTTTATGATTTCTTTAGCCTTGATTGAATGGAATATTGTTAATATATAATTGATTGGCCACCAATTATGTGTTTTAGGTATTAGATGATGAATCGAGAGATGAAGTCTAATGCTGGAATAATTCAATTTGGGACTTAGGTGAATTAGAGATATAAGCTATTAAAAAGATTAGTTTAATTGTAACAAGATTAGTTGAAAGAGGTTTGAATGCGAAAGCTTATTTCCTTGACTCGATTAATTGAGTTGCTTGAGATTTAATCTTTGAAATTAAATTGGTTAAGATGAATAATTGTTCATACAAATAAGTAGTAGAGAAGTTCAAACCCTAGACCATTCTATTAAGTGAATCAAAATATCAGCTCAATTTACTTTTATTGTTTTAAACTTCGATCAATCTGTCTTTATTAATTGTTAGCAATTTAAATTTATTCATTACTTGTTATTTATAATCTGATAATCAATTAGCTACTTTAACTTCCTTGTGAGACGACCTTGGGGTGATCACCTTTGCTACAGCTACCTCGTAAACTCGCGAGTGACGCTTTGAGGTAGAGTTAATTAGTGCGCAACATTTATTTATAGCAAAGTGGTCAAGAACTTAAGATAATAAAGATATTGTGAGCGGGGATTTTCGCCTCCACTCCCGGTGGAATGGTTCTTGCGACTTCAGCACTGTTTAGGCTTGGGGCCTTAGAGAACATGGACCTAAGTCCAGAGAAAATGGAGTCACCACCCGGACGGGCCAAGAAAAAGAAAGGGGTGGATGACTCGATTCCTAAGGATTCCCCAACCCCCTAATGGGTACGTGTGGGGAAGGTGAGAAATGGCCCAACACTCCCACAACGCCTAGTTCATTGGAACCAGCCTCCTTTGTAGGTCTTAACATTATAAAATTCTTAAATATAACAATATTATCCATACTACATGCAACAATTGAAACAAAGCATCATTATATTAAAATCAAAGCAATGTCCAAATAAAGCAAATAAATGGACACCCATCCGAAGATAGAAGCATGTCCTTACATCATCCATGTCTAAACTAAATAGGACACCCACCAAAAGGTAGAAACATGTCCTTTACATTGGTCAAAAATATAAAAGCAATTTAAATTGCATGGAACTTAATTAATGAGGTACCCACAAAGTGGAAACATACCTCTTACAACATTTGAAAATCAAAATAAATCGATAAAAGTAAATAACCATTCATCATAAATAAATCATTCATCAAAAATATTAAACATCAATCAAAATATATAATAAACATTCATCCATGATAAATTAAATAAATCAAGCATTGAAAATAAATCAAAGCATATAATGAACTACATAATCAAATCTATAAATAAAGTAAGTAAAGATACTAATTGAGGTTTATTATTTCTATTTAAAGTTCTTTAATTAATATTTAGGGTTTTGGAATCTTAAGATATTATTATTATTTTTTTTTAGGCTACTGTAAGTTTTAAGAGAATTGAAATAGATTAGGGTTTTATAATTTAAGAAATTAGTAAGGTTCTTTGATTGATCAAATTAGGGTTTGGGAGGTAAAATTATGAAGTTAGGGTTTTGACATTTTAAGATATTAGGTTTATAATTCATGTTAACTAGATTGTTATTTTAGTTTTATTAGATTATGGTTTTAGGGTTTAGGAAAACTAGGGTTTATGCATTAGTTTTAAGGGAATTAGGGTTTATGAAAAATTAAGGTTTACTGTTTTGGTTTTGAGAATATTAGGGTTTTTGGTGTTTTAGAAAATATGTTTGGTTTTAGGATTTGAGAAAACAATTTAGTGTTTTATAAAAGTAATTGTGATTTTTAAAAACTGTAAAGTAAGTTAGAGCTTGGAGATTTAAGAAAACATTTGGAATTTTTGGAAAAAAGTTAGAGGAAAACAATTTAGTGTTTTTTTAAAGTTTTTGGAAATAGACAAAACAATTTAAGGTTTTCAAAAACAAAAGAAATGAATTAGGGTCTTTAAGATATTTGGAAATAGGCAAAACGATTTAAGGTTTTTGGAAACAAAAGAAATGAGTTAGGGTTTTTAAGGTATTTGGAAATAGGCAAAACGATTTAAGGTTTTTGGAAACAAAAGAAACGAATTAAGGTTTTTTGGACATGGAAGAAATAAATTTAGGGTTCCTAAGGTTTAGAAGAAACAGAAAAGTATTTTTAGGGTTGTTAAGGTTCGTGGAAACCGAAGAATACTTTTTGAGGTTCTTAAGATTTTTGGGAACATAAGAATACTTTTTAGGGTTTTTGAAACGAAGATCAAGTCACTACATATTTAAAGATCAAAGTTTTGTGTGTATATTATTATGAATCAAAGAAATAAAGCTACTGTGATAATGAGTAATGTATAATTAAGGATCAAACCTGCGTAGTTGGTTCCACCAAAAATTTGCTTTCTGGATGAACTAAGACAAAGGCAGTGTGGCTACCTTTGATGACTTGTTGATTGCTTACTTGTTGCTCCTCTCCAATCTGAAGTCCCAAATTCCAGTCCCTAGTCCAAAATTCTCTCAAAGTTTTTAAAGTCTAAAAATCCCAATTTCAAGTCCCTTCTTACTGTGTTTTGAAGTGTTATTTATGGGAAAATTTATATGATTAAGTCTAATTGTTTAAGGAAGCTAAAATTAATTAGAAAAAGAAACCGAAACCAAATAGAGTTTAGTTTCGAAAAAAATTGCATTGGAAAATTTTTGCTAGCAAAAATTGCAAGTGCTGGCCAAAAATGCGAGGAAATTACGAGAGCTAGGCGCGCTGGCTGGGCAACTAGCCAGCCAATTTCGCCGCAGGAAATTCCTGCGGGTGAATTGGCCTTGGCCAACCTTCGGCGACGAAAAGATTTCGTCGCCGATTTTTATTTTTATTTTTATTTTTATTTGTTTATTTTTTTTTATTCATTTATTATTATTATTATTAACTTCACCATTTTTATTTTTATTAAAGATTATAAATAATGAATACTAAAATAAATATTATTTAATTAAAATACCACAAAAATTATTTTGGATTATATAAAAAATAACGGACCGGACTGGGTCAAAAATTAAGGGTCTACAGTTTGCCCCCCTGCTTGAACGATCTGAGACTTTAGTAAGAGAGAGTGAAAAGCAATAAGACTTAATTTTTCTCAGATGGTTGAGGTTTTGGGTTTTGGACCCGGTTCGAGTTCTGGACTCAAGGATAATTTTAGGTTCTGGAACTAAGGGTAATTTGGATTCTTGACATGAAACTAGATTTGGATACTTGATCCTAAACTAGACTTGGATACTCGATCCTAAACTGGATTGGATACTCGATCCTAAACTGGATTTGGATACTCGATCCTAAACTGGATTTGGATACTCGATCCTAACTAGATTTGGATACTCGATCTTGAATAGGATTTGGATACTCGATCCTAAAATAAATTGGGATACTCGATCCTAAACTTGATTTGGATACTCGATCCTAAACAGGATTTGGATACTCGATCCTAAATTGGATTTGGATACTCGATCCTAACTGGATTTGGATACTCTATCCTGAACTGGATTTGGATACTCGATCCTGAACTGGATTTGGATACTCGATCCTGAATTGGATTTGGATACTCGATCCTAACTGGATTTAATTTGGGTACTTGGACATGAGATTGAATTGGATTTGACTGACCTTTTATCAGTTGAGGATTCTGGCTTAACTTGTTGTTCCATTCTTTTGTTCTTCCTTTTGCAAAAATTCAGCTATTTTTAGTTGCCCCTCATATCTTCTCCTTGCCCCCTGCATGGTGAAATATTTGCAAGTGAGTTTGATAATGTTTGGTATATAAACTCAAAAAATTGGAAAGGAGAAACTTTTCCCCCTGTGTAGGCTCAAACCAAAGATTTTTTCCATTCAAGCTTTGAATGATGTTTTTGTTGTCTAGTTCTTTGCACAAGCACATATTTCTTCTCTTTGCAAGATTACTGGAACTTTCTCAAGCAATGGGCTTTCCATGCCCCTTTGATTTGATATCTTCTTTTGATTGTTTACTTCACAGGGTGTTTACTGTTCACTTTGCTAAAGAATAGACAATACAATACAAGAAAAATGTAATGTTATATTCTTATGTATGCTTGATATGCATGAATAATATTTATAGCGGTTTCATTGACTCATAGACTGAGGTGATCAGTAGAAGTATTCTCATTGACTCCTTTTTGATGCTTGTTCAAGTCTAGCATTGGAATGACAGAAAGCTTTGCATTTATGGCTTTTATCTTCAAGATGTTGAGAACATGAGTGGTGGAGACCCCAAGTAGCAGAGTCAGGGATGCATCCATTTCAAACTATGTTTCAGCATGTCAGTAGGTAGCTTCTTCATGACCTTGTGTGAGCGGGAATTTTCACCCCCACTCCCGGTGGAATGGTTCTTACGACTTCGGTATTGTTTAGGCTCGGGGCCTTAGAGAACACGGACCTAAGTCCAGAGAAAATGGAATCGCCACCCGGACGGGCCGAGAAAAAGAAAGGGGTGGATGACTCGATTCCTAAGGAATCCCCAACCCCCTAATGGGTTCGGAAAGTTGGGTACGTGTAGGGAAGGTGAGAAAGGGCCCAGCGCCCCCACAACGCCCGGTTCATTGGAACCGGCCTCCTTTATAGGTCTTAATATTATAAAATTCTTAAGTATAATAACATTATCCATACTACAAACAATAATTCAAAGAAAGCATCAATATATTAAAATCAAAGCAATGTCCAAACAAAGCAAATAAATGGACACCCATCCAAGGATGGAAACATGTCCTTACATCACATGCCTCAATAGGACACCCACCAAAAGGTAGAAACATGCCCTTTACATAGGTTCTAAAATAGAAAAGCAAATTAAATTACATGATGTTTAACCAATGAGGTACCCACCAAGTGTAAACATACCTCTTACACCTTTTGGAAATCTAAATTAATAGATAAAAGTAATTAATCATTCATCATAAATAAATCATTAATCAAAGCTATTAATCAAAATAGAAAACAAACATCCATCCATGATAAAATAAATAAATCAAGTATTGAAATTAAATAAATTAAAGCATAAGAAATAAATCAAAGCATAATCAAGTATGGAATTGAATAAAGCAAATAAAAGTCCAATTATGGCTACTGTGACTTTTTATGGAATTAAAATAAATTAGGGTTTTATATTTTAAAGGGTTGGTAAGACTCTTTGATTAACAAAATTAAGGTTTGAATGATGATATCATGAAACTAGGGTTTTAAACACTTTAAAATACTTTAATTTGTGATTTTGGTTATTGGGCTCCTAAGCTACTGTGTAAAATTTAGGTTTTTATATTTTTACACTTTTTAATTTTTGAAAAGGATTACAGTTCATAAAAATTAGGGTTTAAAGTTTTAAAAAGGGTTAGTGTTCATTATCTTGAATTTTGGAAGTTGAATTTGGATTTGATATTTTCGAAGTAGGGTCACGGGTGGTGAATAATTTTTAGGAATTTGGAAATCAATGTGATATTTTATGGAATTTTATGAATTTAAACAAATAAATTAAAATTTTTATAAGTAGAAAAGATGTTTGTTAAGGATTTTTGAATGAAATAGAACCTACTTTAAAATTTTAAAAGAAGTAGAATTTACATCTTAGTTTTGTTGAAAAATATGTTCAATTAGAGTTTTAAGGTTTTTAAGAAGAAACAATAACAATTTTAAGCCTTTTGGAAGATAAACTAATGAAATAGGGTTTTTTTTTTTGCTTTAGAAAAAACTAAATTAAAGTTCAAAGGTTTTTAATTTTTATTTCATAAATTTGCTACTGTGTAAAAAAAAACAATTAAAGAAAATTAATTAACACATACCTTCTTTTGATGATTTCTCAAAAAATAATTCTTCTTGGATGAACTAGCTTCAAAGACAAGCCTTTTTTTGCCTTTGAATCCTCTAAATTGTGCTGCTACTATTCCAGAAAAGAGTTGAATTGAATTTCTGCTTTTCATTCCTTGATTTGGTTTCAAATTTTCCCAGCCACTCATGGATTTTTTGCCTTCCCTTTTTTAATTGTCTTTGGTCCTTATTTATAGTGGTTTGAGGTTGTTTACTCCTAATTAGTTAAGGTAAGTAATATTAATAAAAAAAGAAACCAAAACCTAATTAGATTAGGTTTCAAAAAATTTGCGTCGGAAAATTTGCGCTGCCGAAAAAAAACTGCTGCGGAAAAACTGCGCTGGCAAAAAATCTGCTCCAGCTGGCTGCGGCAGCGCTCGCGGAGCGAGCCCGTAAGCTATTTTGCAGGCAGAAAATTTCTGCGTGCGAAATAGCACAGTGATTTCGCCCGCAGGAATTTCCTGCGGGTGAAATGCCCACGGGCCCACGCGATAATTTTTTTGTCGCCGATTTTTCCGACTCTGATTTTTATTTTATTTTTATTTTTTGACTTTTATTTGTTTATTTCTATTTTTTATTAATAAAAATTAGATACTAAATAAAATTATTTTGGATCAATTAGACAACAAAAATCATTTTAGACTAAATAAAACATATTAGACCGGATTGGGTCAAAATTGAAATTGTGTGAGTTGGAAGGCATGGGTGTTGAGTTTTGAATGAAATAAATAGAGATGAGGAGGAAAATGGAGGGAGTTCTTCTTTGTTCTTGAACAATTTCTGCAAAAACATGGGAGAGGGAGAGAGTGACACTCTCCCTTGTCCCTTCATCTTCAACCTCCATTTCAATCCTCTCCACCTTCTCCATCTTCCATTGATAAGATTTTTGAGGTTCTTTGGGATAAATTGGGTTAAACAAGCTCTTAAAGGTTGAAGAAGCTTCATTCTAAGGTTTGGTGACTTGAGAAAGCTCCATTCCAGGGTTTGGTGACTTGAGAAAGCTCCATTCCATATTGCAAAGGGGATTCAACCATTGAAGAGGGCTCGAGTTCTTCATCAAATATCAAAGTGGAGCTAGGAGGAAGACTAGTAATCCTACTCTTGGCATCTTCACAAGGGGTTTTTCTATTCTCTCTTTTAATTCATTCCAATATTGTTTTTGTTGCATTAAGAGAATTGATATTGCAATGAAAAATTTGTATTTGATTTATATTGAGTTGAATGAATGTTTTAAATTGATGATGTTAAGCTAAAAACCCATGCTTAGGGTTTGTAGTATATTTGATTGAATGCTTTGATTTGATATTTCCATTGATGTAGCTTGTGTTGGTTGATTGCATTGGATTGTATGCTAGGTTGATAGATTAGCTACCTATTGATCTTTGAATATTGAATGAAGGACCGAGATGTGAAATTTGATATCGGAATTATGCAATCGACTACCCTATGAATGAATTAGAAATATAAGTTCTAGGGTTTCATTAATTTGCAAATGTAAAATAATTGGTTATTGCTATTTCATGAATTTGAGAACTAATGAATTGGTAATTGACTAATTAACCTTAAGGAACAAATTAATTTACAATGTTATGTTAATGGATAATTGAGAATTGAGCTTTGATTGAATGGACCTATAACCCTAGGCATATTCCTAAGAATCGATTTGATCTTGTACAACCTTCACACACATCAACCCTATGCACGTTAATTTTAGGTTTAAATTATTCTCGCACCATTCCAACACAACAAACTTTCGCATTTAAATAATTTTCCAATCAAGCTATTACGAACCACACCTTCTTGGGAAAATGACCTTGGGGAGATTACCTTTGCTACAGCTACCTCGTATACTTGCGAGTGACTCTTGTAGTAGTACTTAATTCGAGCGCAACAAGTTTTTGGCACCGCTGCCGGGGAAGGTTGTCGTAGTAGTAATAGTTTGATATTTTTTTATTTGAATGTTTGTTTGTTTTCTTTTTAATTTTTTGTTTGTTTTGATTTTCTTTCAATTTAATTATTTGTTTCTTTTCTTTAAGTTGCTAAGTTCCTTGTGTAAATATGCAATTTTCAAGCTACTCAGGGGTTTATGATGATAACCCTGACTCTGACAAGGCATGGAAATTAGCAGAATAAATGAACCAACTTAAGATGCTAAATACCATAGGAAGAACACCTATGCCTACTCGTGAAGTAGTTTAGCATGTGGCATTGCAGGACATAGTGCAAACATGTGTTCATTTGGTTATGAACAATACCAAGAGAGGCAAGAGGAAGAATATGCCTATGAAAGTTTCCAGCAAATGGGTGGCAATGACCCATACCCCATACCTTATAATTCAAGATGGGTAAGCCATCCAAATTTTTCTTGGGAAAACCAGCAGTACATTCCACCTCCAAATTTTTTTCAACTTTACCAAAGAGACTCTTACTCTCAAGTGCAATATTCAAATCAAAATTACCTTAAGACACCCACAATTGAAGATAGTTTGAATGCCTTCATTCAAACTAGCGTACAAAATCAAGATAAACTTAAGGAACCCACTTTGGAAGATAGTTTGAATGCCTTCATTCAAATTAGCTCACAAAACCATGATCAATTCGAGAAATCCACAGTGGAAGATGATTTGAAAGCTTACCTTCAAATTAGCACAGAAATTCAGGAAGGAAGCAATGAGAGGTTTGATTCTTTGGAGGAATCATTAAAGAGGGTAGAATTGCAAGTTGGGCAACTGGCACATCAACTCCAAGCACACCAAGAGGAGGAATTCCCTAGCCAATTGGAGCAAATAGAAGTAATCACAAATTTTAAGAATGAACAGGTGATATATAACAGTTTTTGTGATTCCTTTGATGCAGGAACTAACAAAGAAGAAGATGGCGAGGAAATGCAATCAAACATAGAGGATTTAAGTCAATCAAAGGAGGAGGACAATTTGGAAGCATCGACTTCGATAAATTTGTATGAACCTCCAAATCCTTGTATGCCACCACTCCCATTCCCAAGTAAGCTGAATGCAGAGAAACAAGGTATGCAACTTTCTGAACTCCATAACATGCCCTATAGTGAAGATAGTGTAAATGAGTTTGAGGTGGCCATGACCATAGAAGTAGAGCCTAATTCCTCCAATTTAGAACTTGATGAGAGCAATTTACTAGTAAATAATGAGATTGTTGAGGGAGAAATTCAAATTGCTAAAGAGGATGTAGAAGAGATTCAACCAAACTTGGTTGAACTTAAAAAGACCCCAAGAATTTAAAAAAATGTTTTGGTTGGGGAATACAGTATGCAACAAATTATCATCTCTCCCACTCTTGGTGGTGAGAATGAGCAAAAACCATATATAACCATGTTGCAAACTGAAAAAGGTTCTTACCACGCCCCTATAGCATTAGAGAATCAAGTTTAGACTACCCTCACATGTTCTTTTTGGACAATTGCTCTCCTAAGAATGCTACCTAGGCTTTTCAATACATTGGGAACATTTCAAAGTTGCATGGTGTTCATCCTCTCAGTCATGGGCTCCAATTGCATTATGGGTGGAAGGAGCCCTACACATCGTATATGGGAACGATGGAAATCAGGTATCATCTAAACCCTCCCTGTAGTATGCATGCTCACATTGAGGACAATGTGAATCTTTAAGTGTGGGGTGCATTTTGTGTTTTGTGCTTTTACTTTTAAGTGCATTATGTGTTTTGTGTTTTTATTTTTGTTTTTTTGTTTTTACTTTTAACTTGTTTTTGTTTAAGTTTTAGTTAATGTTTTTCGTTGAATAAATGAGTTTTAGAAAGTTCAATTGTTTTAAAAATTGTTGATAGATGACCTTTGAATTTTTGAAGCATGAATTTGAGAATTGAGCAGAATTGGTGCTTATTGTCAATTTTGTTGGTTTTTCTTTGCATTGCCTTTAACATAGTGAGAAATTGAGCCATCAACTTATCATTATTATTGTGGGTGAACATCTTTGATTGATGATTTGCTAGAACTTGCTTTGACATACATTTTAAGATTACATAAAAATTTTCAATTAGGCATCAAGATGATTAAGGCAATTAGGTGAACCCACTTTGGCTTAAAAAGACCAACCCTATCTTTAACCTTAGTTAGCCAATTTTGAGCCTATTTTATTTTTCTTTTTCTTTCTTTTTCACAAAACCATTAGCTTGAACCTTATTATTTAACTCTTATCCTTTCATTAGGTCAACAACATTTTAAGAGCGTTTATGACCGAGTGTTGTGTTGAATTAAGTGTGGGGTTAAGTTTAGTAGGTTTAAGATTGCAAAGCAAAAAAAAAAGAGAAAAATAAAAAATATATATACATATAATAATAATAATAACAATAATTGTTATTCTTGTTGAAAGGGTTGGAATGTATCATTACAAGAATTAATAAGTGAGTTCCCTTGAAAAGCTCTTTAATGTCAAGAGGTAGATGGGTGGAAGGTGTTTTGGAATTTTTGGGATATATATATGAATGGTTACTTCATTCTTGAAGTGCTCTTGAACTTAATGATTAAGCTCACATTTCCTAAATGCCATGCCTTTACCTTAGCCCCATTACAACCCAATAAAGTCCTTTTGATTGATGCTTGATTGTTATTTTGTGGTGGAGATTTGATTGATAAGCAAGCCTATGGTAATAATCTTTCATTTATTGTTATGAGTGTAAACACCACCCTGATCAAACACTTGTAAGAGTTGGTGAGGGAGCAACAACATAGGTTATGCATGGAAAAATACTTAATTGCATGGGTGTTGATTTTGATATTGATTGTGGATTTAGGGATCGGGAAGTCTTGATGCATCTTTATAACTCTTGAACTTAACAAAATTCATCTTGTTTATTGTGTTTTGATTTTACTTTGCTTGGGGACAAGCAAGGAGTTAAGTGTGGGGTATTTGTTTAGATCATTTTTGTACTAGTTTTTAGTATGATTTTACGTGTGTTTTAGTAAATTTTTTGATTAATTGTTGTTTTAAGTGTGTTTAAAGTGTTGTTTTTAGGTTTAGGTGCAAAAACACCCTTGGAAGATCAAAACAGGACAATAAAAGCGTGAACCAAGTAAGACATGGCCAAGCCAAAGCAAGCATGGCCATGTCCCTCGAAAGAAATTCAAGGCAGAAGCAGACAGACTCAGAGACACGGCCAAGCCACTGGCCATGTCTCATTCAAAGAGCAAATCAAAGAATAAGCCAAAGAAGAGAAGGAAAAGAAGGAAATTGAGCAACAGAAGTGGACACACCCAGTGACACGGCCAAGCCTCTGGCCGTGTCCCATTTCATGCCTAAGACACTTGAGCAAGCAAAGAAGGAAAGAAAAGAAGCAGAGACGGACACCATCAAGGGACACAGCTAAGCCATTGGCCATGTCACATGACACAGCCGTGTCCTTGGCCGTGTCACCCTTGGACAAAACAAACAGTGAGGGACACAGCCAGAAGCTTGGCCGTGTCCCAAGAAAGAAAATCAAGAGACACGGCCAAGCTCCACATGGCTTGGCCGTGTCACCTCTCACCACCAAAGAAAAGAAAGAAAAGAAAGAAAGAAAGAAAGAGCCAGTGAGGGACACGGCCAACTGGCTTGGCCGTGTGCCAAAAAAAATCAAGAGACACCGCCAAGCCACTCTTGGCTTGGCCATCACCTCATGGAAAGAATAAAAAAAAATGCAAGAGACATGGCCAAGCTACTCTTGGCTTGGCCGTGTCACACCTAAAAAATCTGATTTCTTTTGCACGAAGTGGGGAACAAGTGGGAGACAATGCCTTGTGCTTGCCAAAAGAAATATTAAACAAGAGAATAGTGGGGAACAAAGGGAAATTGTGTGAGTTGGAAGGCATGGGTGTTGAGTTTTGAATGAATTAAATAGAGAAGAGTAGGAAAATGGAGGGAGTTCTTCTTTGTTCTTGAACAATTTCTATAAAAACTTGGGAGAGGGAGAGAGTGACAATCTCTTTTGTCCCATCATCTTCAACCTCCATTTCCATTCTCTCCACCTTCTCCATCTTCCGTTGATAAGATCTTTGAGGTTCTTTGGGATAAATTGGGTTAAAAAAGATCTTAAAGGTTGAAGAAGCTTCATTCTAAGGTTTGGTGACTTGAGAAAGCTCCATTCCAAGGTTTGCTGACTTAAGAAAGCTCCATTCCATATTGCAAAGGGGAATCAACCATTGAAGAGGGCTTGAGTTCTTCATCAAATATCAAAGTGGAGCTAGGAGGAAGACTAGTAATCCTACTCTTGGCATCTTCACAAGGGGTTTTTCTATTCTCTCTTTTAATTCATTCCAATATTATTTTTGTTGTATTAAGAGAGTTGATATTGCAATGAAAAATTTGTATTTGATTTATATTGAGTTGAATGAATGTTTTAAATTGATGATGTTGAGCTAAAAACCCATGCTTAGGGTTTGTAGTATATTTGATTGAATGTTTTGATTTGATATTTCGATTGATTTACCTTGTGTTGGTTGATTGCATTGGATTATATGCTAGGTTGATAGATTAGCTACCTATAGATCTTTGAATATTGAATGAAGGACCGAGAGGTGAAATTTGATATCGGAATTATGCAATCGACTACCCTATGAATGAATTAGAAATATAAGTTCTAGGGTTTCATTATTTTGCAAATGTAAAATAATTGGTTATTGCTATTTCATGAATTTGAGAACTAATGAATTGGTAATTGACTAATTAACCTTAAGGAACAAATTAATTTACAAGGTTATGTTAATGGATAATTGAGAATTGAGCTTTGATTGAATGGACCTATAACCCTAGGCATATTCCCAAGAATTGATTTGATCTCGTACAACCTTCACACACATCAACCCTACGCACGTTAATTTTAGGTTTAAATTATTCTCACACCATTCCAACACAACAAACTTCCGCATTTAAATAATTTGTCAATCAAGTTATTACGAACCACACCTTCTTGGGGAAACGACCTTGGGGCGATCACCTTTGCTACAGCTACCTCGTATACTTGCGAGTGACGCTTGTAGTAGTACTTAATTCGAGTGCAACATTTTCCCCCTGCTTGAATGATTTGAAACCTTAGTGAAAGAGAGTGAAAAGCAATAAGACTTAATTTTTGATGAAAAGGTTGAGGTTTTGGGTTCTGGACCCGGTTCAAATTCTGGACTCAAGGATAATTCTAGGTTCTAGACCTAAGGAAAATTTTGGTTCTGGACCCGGTTCGAGTTCTGGATTCAAGGATAATTCTAGGTTCTGGACCTAAGGAAAATTTGGGTTCTGGACCCAGTTCGAGTTCTGGACTCAAGGGAAATTCTAGGTTCTGGACCTAAGAAAAATTTTGGGTTCTGGACCCGGTTCGAGTTCTGGACTCAAGGATAATTCTAGGTTTTGGACCTAAGGAAAATTTGGGTTTTGGACCCGGTTCGAGTTTTGGACTCAAGGATAATTCTAGGTTCTGGACCTAAGGAAAATTTGGGTTCTGGACCTGGTTCGAGTTCTGGACTCAAGGATAATTCTAGGTTCTGGACCTAAGGAAAATTTGTGTTTTGAACCCGGTATTGGGTACTTGAATCTGAGATTGATTTAATTTGGGTACTTGGAACCGAGATTGATTTGATTTGGGTACTTGGACCCGAGATTGATTTAATTTGGGTACTTAGACCCGGGATTAGGTACTCGGACCTGAGATTAATTTGATTTGGGTACTTAGACCCGAGAATGGGTACTTGGACACTTGAATGGGTACTTGGACCCGAGAATGGGTGCTTGGACCCGAGATTGAGTTTGACTAACCATTTATCATTTGAGAAGTCTGACTGCTTCGGCTGTTTTATGCGTTGTGATTCTTCACAATCAAAATGGATCTTCATCCTTTGAGATCGGGTCTTCACCCTTAAAAATGGATCTTCATCCTTTGAGATCGAGTCTTCACCCCTGAAAATGGATCTTCATCCTTTGAGATCGGGTCTTCACCCTTGAAAATGGATCTTCATCCTTTGAGATCGGGTCTTCACCCTTGAAAATGGATCTTCATCCTTTGAGATCGGGTCTTCACCCTTGAAAATGGATCTTCATCTTTTGAGATCGGGTCTTTACCCTTGAAAATGGTTCTTCATCCTTTGAGATTGGGTCTTCTTTGTTCTTTGATGATGGGAGTGACACAGCCAGTGGCTTGGCCGTGTCCCCTGGGTGTGTCAGCTTCTATGTTTTTTCTGTGGTTCTTTATTCTTGGCTTAGGATGTGACACGGCCAAGCTTGTGGCCGTGTCGCCTGCCAGTGTCACCTACTGCTTCCCTTCTCTCTTTGCTTGGTCTTTCTTGGCTTTGCCCTTTAGGTGAGACACGGCCAGTGGCTTGGCCGTGTCTCCTGCCCGTGTCATGTTCTGCCAAGATTTCCTTTGAGGTGACATGGCCAAGCTTGATTTGGCTTGGCCATGTCTTGCTTGATCCATGTTTTCCTTATTTTGATCTTCCAAGGGAGTTTTTGCACTTTAACCACTTTTCCCTTGCAACTGCTTTTCCTTTTTTTCTCGAATTTTGATTGGATCTTATATCCTCTCCTTGCCCCCCAAGGATTTTTTCTTTCATGCAAGCTTTGATTAATGTTTTTCTTGTCTAGTTCTTTGCATAAGCATGCATTTCTTCTCTTTGCAAAGTGACTGGGGCTTCCACAAGTGAATAGGCTTTCCATGCCCCCTGATTTGATATCTTCTTTTGATTCCTTACTTCACAGAGTGTTTGTTGTTCACTTTGAGAAAGAATACAAGACAAGAAAGTGTGACGTGATATGCTCATGTATGCATGATTTGCATGAATAATACTTACAGTCGTTCCATCGACTCAGAGACTGGGTGATTTAGCAGAAGTGCTCTCATTGGCTCCTTTTTGATGGTCATTCAAGTCTGGCATTAGAATGATCGAAAGCTTTGCATTTGTGGCTTTTATCTTTAAGACCATGAAAACATAAGTGGTGGAGACCCTAAGCAGTAGAGTCAGGGATGCATCCATTTCCAACTATGCTTTAGCATGTTGGTTGATAGCTTCTTCATGACCTTGCCAATAATCATTCCCTTTGCCCAATATGTCCTTTGGAGGTTCAACATACTTCCCTTAACTTGAAGGCTTTGTATGACAAAAACATTTTTTATTTGATTTTTTGAATTTTAATTTTGAAATCAAATGTTAGCTTTGCCTAATTAATGTCAATGTACCTCAGGACTTGATTTTCCAAATTAACATATCTACAACATGATAACCCTAGTTACCGTACTAAACTCGGGAATCATTTCTATTTAAGCAAGAACTGTTGCACTTCAGATAGGCACATACACATTGCTTGGCCAAAGGTCTCATTTGAGTTTAAATATTGTCTATCTCATATGCATGCTTATCCAAACTATCTCCACTAATAGACTCTACCTACCAAGAGAGATCAACAGGTCTTTGATAGGCTTGAAATGGGGTCTATAAGGGACACAAGTTTAAGTGAAGGCCATTTTGAGATAGGAGCTGGTGTGACACAATGGACAAACCTTCACACTGCAAATTTCTTATTTAAACTTTAGGCAGTTGGGAGCAATCTTGCTAGCCTTCCAAGTTCTTTCTATCTTCTTGGCATTAATTTGGATCTTGATTAGGACAATCTTTGCCCTTGCAAAAAAGTTTAAGACCCAAATTCGTTTCTTTTCTTCTTCTCCCTTTTTTTTTTATTTTTCTTACTCTTCCTTCTTCTTTCTCTTTCCTTACTCTTCCCTTTCTTTTATCATTTTGTCCTTCTTTCTTGTAGGACTATCAAGTATAGAACTTTCAAGAACTGGATGGTCTTCCTCCTTTTTCTCCAATTTTGATTTAATCTGTGGTTGGGTTGGATCAATTCTGGTAAAAATGTCTTTATGAACCAAATGGAAGCCTTTTGTTGTCTTAGGTAAAAGAGAACTCAGTTGGCTTTTTGAACCGCCTTTTTAGATTTTATCTTTCTTCCTTTTCTTTTTTTTTCTTTTGTTTTTCTTTTGTTTTTCTTTTCTTTTCTTCTTTTTTCTCTTTTTTTTTTGTTTTTTTAGCTCTAAAACGAGTTGTCTTGGTTTGTACTCACTTGGGCTTCCAATAATGGATAAGTGGAGTAACATAAATCTTCTTTAATAGGGATAAATCATTTGTTACGCTGATGATGATGTTGATATATTAGAGATATTAGGAAAACTTCAACTACCCTTATGGTTTTGAGAACATCAACTATCCTTATGATCTTGAGAACTTCAACTATCTTCATGATCTTGACTAATCATTGCTTTCTTTGATCTTCTTGCCTACTCATCTTAGTAATCATAAGACTTGTCAAAAGTATCATAACAGCTCAAGGTAGGTTATTGGGGTTTGTAAGCCAATAAAAAGAAAGCTAAAATTTTATGAAGGCTTAAAGGGACAGCTAGGGATTGATATTTAATTAGGTGGATACTAGTTGTTGGCTAACCAAACAATGCCTAGATCATTTCTCTCTTAAATAAACAGAGTTCAATTTCGCCTCAAAAGTTTGTCAAAGCATGTTCTAAGACTTACTAGGACCTAGACAAAGGTAATTATGCAGGAGCCCTCTCTAAGTAAGCATACACAACTCAATACTATAGAGCCATTCCCTCACCTAGTAAAGTCATTCAAGTAATGATGCATAAATATATTAATTCATGAATTAACAAGCTGGATTCCTCATTGGTTGAGCACCAAAATGAACAAAGACCAACAAAAATATTGATGAAAGTAATTTATTCAAACAACTTTAAATTTGAAAAACACAATAGTTCCAAAATATTAAATAAAGTAAGATTGAAAAGCAACATTCAAGCTAAGAAAAGTTCATTGAGTTAGGCTTCTTTTCCTTTCACATCTTCAACATTCCCATCTTGAAAAGAGGATAAAACAAAATCTTCTTCCAATCCTTTTCCTACCATAAAGGTTGTAACACCCTCATACCCTATATAAGTACTATACATATACCTCGTATACATACAGTAAGTATATAAAGTATAAGAATGTCACTTTTCATTATAATTAAAAAAAAATCCTTACTTCTCAAAACAATCCAAATATATAGTAACAAAACATTTTAGTCAATATACAATATTAAAAAATTTTACATGCATGCATCACCTTCTAGTTGGTCTCGACAAACTCTTACTCTTCTTGTGGTAAAATGAAAGACTTCAAATCTACCATCTACTCACCTGCGCGATTAACACATCTGCGCTAAGCCCGAGAGCTTAGTAGTACAAATGAATAATATAAACATACAATACAGAAATTCTAACGTATATGTAACACCCCGATACCCTATATAAGTACTATGCGTATACCTAGTATACATACAGTAAATATATAAAGTATAAGGATGTCACTTTTCGTTACCTTTTAAAATATTTATAACAGAGTTCAAACCATAATACATTAATTTAAATAACATTTACAAAATCATTATCTTTATTAAAACTTCATTTATACATATAAATACTCTCTCGTCAGAAATACATCATAATTAAAATTTATACATGTATGCATTACCCTCTAGTTGGTCTCGACAAACTTTACTCTTCTCGTGGCATAACAAAAGACTTCATATCTTCCATCTATATACCTGCGCGAATAAACACCCGCGCTAAGCCCGAGAGCTTAGTAGTCCAAATATAAAATATAAACATATAGTATAGAAGTATTGATATATAATGATACATCGATTCAATATATAATTAGTTCTTATCATATCTTCTTTTCTTTTTAATTTTATCTTTAATATATCCTAGCTAATTTCATATATGATGTATATATATATATACATAATATTATCACCAACCCCAATGCATCACCAATACTCAAAACCAATATATTAATACCCCTACATTATATATATACCACACCAACCATTATTGCAATACACACTTTACATATCATACCAATTATTATTGCAATACACACATTGCATATCATACACTCATTATTGCAATACACACATTACACATCATATCACTCATTATTGCAGTACACAATTTACATATCATACAAATCATAAATCATATTTCCAATAAAGACAACCTTTATCATCAACCACAATTCATTTACATATTACACTTAATATCATTATATTATTCACAATTCACCAAGCATAATTCATTTTTAATACTCACAATCAATATTTCAATACTTGCATTTCACATTGACAATAAAGACAGACTCGGGCCCAAAACACTAATATGTTATTCAAAGTTCAGAGTTACTGCTTTGGTTCATGGTCACAATCATCACGCCCGTAGGCAATGTATATACATGTCTCTCTATCCATGGATAGTGTAACAGACCCAGTCTCTTGGACCATCAACTCAACACATATGAGGAGATCCTCAACCCGGCAAGACTGTTACAAATCATATATCTCATATTCACAATTCTCATAGTGTAACAGACCCAGTCTCTTGGACCATCAACTCAACACATATGAGGAGATCCTCAACCCGGCAAGACTGTTACCTTTCATCATTTCTTAGGCATGCCACCCAAATCCAGAACTCTGAAACTGAATAACATATTAAACAAACAATTCATTTATTATTTCATTATCAATCTCATCATCAATTAGGCCAACATGCCTTATCTCTTTCAATTGAATTATCATAGCCAATCACAATGGCTTCATATCATATCATATCTCAATCCATATGATACATATAGCATCATTGATATCACATTTCAAAGTATATTATTCATATAATACATTGCCATACACAAGATTCACAATGCATATAACATAACATTTTCTCACTTCTCAAAACACATTAACATCATTCATTACTAGAGCATTTATCATAACAAATTGCACATACCTTAAGAATGATCCTCATTTCTTCCTACCTTTCCCATTTCATATTTCATCCTTTATATATATTCTTCATTTACATTCACAATATAATAGCTTATTTAACACTTTCATCCCAATGTGTTAATGTTCAAAGACATATAAGGATATACAATCAAATAGGGTTTATGCTTACCTTGTTAATGATCTTCACATCCTTCACATCATTCAATCATCACCTTAGTCCAATTATGTTAACAATATAATAGATCACTTTACACATTTGCAAACAAATGTGTTAAGCCTCGAATTATGTAATTAAATACAATCATATGTATTGGTACTTACCTCAAGAACTAGTCCCATCAATCTATACATTTCTTTTCTTTCCAAGAATTCTCCACATTTAGGTTAATGCAACCCAATCTCTTCAAAACCTTTGAGGGACACGAGCAGCACCACTTGAGGGACACGGTTAGGGCAATTCAACCTCTTCACAATCTAATCCAAAAGGAATATTAGCAAAATGACCATATGAATAGTACATTCTGGTTTAAGACTCCATTTTATCCTTATTTTGAAAAATTGTATAAAATAATATACTTGACTAAAAATTCTAAAATTTTTACAGAATTTAGTTTTGTATCTTAAAATCATTCCTTTAAAATTTCAGATCAAACTGAACACAAAATCTTGGTCAAATAGTTCACCTAACCAGACTGCCCCAATTGCCCTGCATCCTGGCAGCAGTTCTGAACTTTGTGAATTCCATAAATCAAATTCAATCAACGTGGTTCCAAATTATTTTTCTCAAATACTACACTCACTAAGAAACAACATATCCAAAATTCAATTGGATATGATTTTTCTACATGTTATTAAAAATCCCGAAATATAGCTGTCTCAGTTAAGGTACCTGCTGGAACAGGTCTAATAAAAATAATCTTTCTAAACTCATAACCATTCCAAAATCGAATCAACATATTTTTCAGTCATTCTAGACTCATAGAGGCACAACATATCAAAAATTCACTTTAAGAACATTTTTCTATAATTAATTAAAAATCATACAAGTCACAGCCTTTACTAATTGTAAAACAGAAAAAAAATTCACTAAACACAACTCTTACTTTTCCATCACCAACACCAACCTAGCTTCTTATCTTTAATTCCATTTCAACACTTTTACACACACCATACACAAACACACTTAATCATACTATCCATAAACCTAACTCAATCCATACACAACTTCAAAAAGAACCAAAGCAAACAAGAGAAATCTTACCAAAATGATGAAATTCCTTGAAATTCCAACTTGGTTACTTGGAATCTCTCTCAACTTTGGAGCTTAGAACATCAAACCCTTCTTTTACTCTCTTGCTTTCCTTTGTCTTAGGTGAGCCGGCCACACAAGGAAAAAGAAGAAGAAATGATGAAGAAAACACAAAGTCAATAGGCATTAAATACTCCTCCAAAAGAAAATTACTATCTTACCCTCATACACATTTTAATTCTCTTTACAAGCTCTTGCCCATTTTGGTAATTTCACATTCAACAATTTAAATATCTTCTTCCCTTGACTAAGCACTTTGACCAACATATATGTCATATATATTGCCATATACCCAACATATACACTATCTCTCTCTATACAATTCTTTCCTTTGCAAATACACATATTCATTTCTCTCAAATACTTTTACCATTCAACCAAACCCTATACAAATATACCACTTATCAATTACACATTCAAATCAATTATAACAATATTATCATAACTTCTAGGCACACTTAGGGATATTACAATTAGACATATACATATACATCACATATACATTAAATCCTAATACAACAACTCCTCCAAAACTTTTAAGGTATATCTCGGGATATTACAGTACATCCATATACTAACTTTAAGTACTGTTAGTTTCTTATCGTAGTTTCCCTTTTCAATTACACTTTACACGTATCTCAACTAATCTCATATATTACATACATGCATACATATCATTAACACCAACCACAATTCCATCACTACTACTCACAAGGAACATATCAATATACATATTACATAACATATTTCATAACATTTCATTTCCAATTAAGGCAACTATAGATTTCATTATTCATTCATTTCACGTTTCATAAACTACATCGAAAATCAAGACAGACCTGGGCCCAGAACACACTAATATGTTATTCAAAGTTCAGAGTTACTGCTTTGATCCATAATCACAATAATCAACCCCGTAGGCAACATATATCATATCTCTATCCATGGATAGTGTAACAGACCCAGTCTCTTGGACCATCAACCCGACTAATCGAGAAGATCCTCAACCTGGCAAGACTGTTACTTTTCATATATTTCACATTTATAATTCATATAGTGTAACAGACCCAGTCTCTTGGACCATCAACTCAACAACTTGAGGAGATCCTCAACCCGGCTAGACTGTTAACACTTCATATGTTATAGGCATGCTGTCAAATCCAGAACTCTGAAAGTTGAATTAACATATTAGACACAACTCTTTTCATTTATATCTTTGTACATTTCTTTCTCAATTCATTTCATATTCAAAACAGGCAACCATGCCTCAATTATAATTCATTTACATTCTCATAGCCAACACAATGGCTTCACATCTCATTTGATTCATCATAGCCAATCACAATGGCTTCACCTCTTATCATATTTCAATTCACATTATAGCACTTCATCATTCAAGTATACATAAACAATTATATTGAGCATATATCTTAAATTCATCATCATATAATCAACATGTCTATTTATTTCATTTCAACCATTATTACCAACCACAATTACAATACATTTCATCATTTCTCAAAACACATTAGCACAATTCATCATTACAATATTTATCATAACAAATTGCATTGTACATACCTATTTGAATGATCTTCATATCTTTCACATCATCCAATCATAACCTTAATCAAATTATATTGACAATATAGTAATTCACTTAACACATTTACAAACAAATGTGTTAAGTCTTAATTCATGTAAATAAGTGCAATCATATAAACTTTGTACTTACCTTAAAACCAACTTACACCACTCTATACACCTACTCTTCCAAGAATCCTCAACACTTAGATTAGGGCAATTCAACCTCTTCACAACCTAATCCAAAAGGAATATTAGCAAAATGACCATATGAATAGTAAATTCTGGTTTTAGACTAAATTTTATCCTTATTTTGAAAATTTGTATAAAATAATATACTTGACTAAAAACTCTAAAATTTTTACAGAACTTAATTTTACATCTTAAAATCATTCCTTTAAAATTTCAGATCAAACTGAACACAAAATCTTGGTCAAATAGTTCACCCAAACAGACTGCCCCAATTGCCCTGCATCCTGGCAGCAGTTCTAAACTTTGTGAATTCCATAAATTAAATTCAATCAACTTGGTTCCAAATTATTTTTCTCAAATACTAGACTCATTAAGCAACAACATATCCAAAATTCAATTGAATATAATTTTTCTACATTTTATTAAAAATCCCGAAATATAGCTGTCTCAGTTAAGGTACCTGCTGGAACAGGTCTAATAAAAATAATCTTTCCAAAATCATAACCATTCCAAAATCGAATCAACATATTTTTCAGTCATTCTAGACTCATATAGGCACAACATATCAAAACTTCACTTCAGGAACATTTTTCTATATTTAATTAAAAATCATACAAGTCACAGCCTTTACTAGTTGTAAAACAGAAAGAAATTCCACTAAACACAACTCTTGCTCTTCAATCACCAACACCAACCTAATTAAATCAAACATACTCCAACATACTACAATAATACAACCCTAATTTCAATTATCAACAATCAAACCTTCATACAACTTCAAATAAACCAAAGAAATCAAGAAAGAGAACTTACTTGGATTCTTAGCCAAATCTTCACTATCCACTTGAAATCCTTAAGTATTTGGTGTAAATAAAAGCAAAATCACCTCCTTCTCTCTCTAGCTTCTCTCTCTCTCTCTCTCCCTCGACCAAAAAGAAGAAGAAGAAGAAGAACACGTTTTTCCTTTTCTTCTCTTCTTATTCTTATCTCAAATATATATATAATAATAATAATAATAATAATAACAATAATAATAAAAACAATAAATCTCCACCACACACTCTCTTCCAACCTTTGACTTTCTTTTCTCTTTTTCTTTTTGTCCTTATCATCATAATTATTAATTAATTAATTATAAAAATATATACATAACTCACTTTCCCTACACCACTTTATATCCCATGTATATGTGATGTATATGTATATATCTTTTATATGGTATTTATATTCCCATATTTCCTTATATATATATCATCTTATAATATTTCCCCTTTTTACTTCCATTAAACATATACATTAACTCCAAATATAACAATAACTCCAAAACTTTTAGGGTATATTTTGGGATATTACAAAGGTTGCTGGTGGCGGCACTCTTCCAAATTTAGGCAAAGGGGTGTCCTTGGTATTGGGCTTATCCGGCTCGGGTAGCTTACCACTATCAATCAGGTCTTGGATCTCAAGCCTTAATCGGGTACATCTATCAGTATCATGTCCTTGAGTTTGACAAAATTGACGAAAAGCCTTAGTATCAAATTTTGGGGGTAATGGACTAGGCAAAGGTCAAGGAGCCAATTGTTGCAACAACCCTTTCTTTTGTAGCTTGTCGAAGACCCAAGACAAAGGCTTCCCCAGATCTGAAAACTGCCTTTTATTTGCTTGACTAGTTGTATTGACATCGACTTCTTTTTGTGTGCTTTGATTGCTCGACTGGTAGTTCCCTTTCTCATTCCTTTTTATTGAAAAATGATTCTTCTCTCTTTCCCACTCTTCAATTTGCATACCAACTTGGAGAAGATCTTTGAAATCACGGATGAGTGTATAAGACATCCTCTCACAAAGATTAGGCAACACCCCTCTCACAATCATCCTTATTTGATCAGATTCATCGGGCCTCTTCTTGATTAAAGCGGCCTTGTTTCTCCATCTTTTAATATAGTCCACAAAATTCTTATTCGGCCTTTGCCTAATGGACTCCACTTCCATCAAGGTAACTTCCAACTCAACATTATATCCATATTGTTGGATGAAGGCTTTGTAAAGTAGATCCCAACTCTTTTGTGTTCCATCATCTAAGGTATTGAACCAATTTTGGACAATAGGGTCCAAAGAGAGAATGAAGTACCTTAGGGTTTGAGCCTTAGTAGCTCGGGCAGATTGCATGGCAGTGATATACTGCTTCACATGAAGATGGGGATTTCCGGTGCCATTGTACTTAGCAAAGGAAGGCATCTTGAACTTATAAGGGACCTCATCATCTTGTTCAAAAAGTTTGTCGATCTCAGACTTCTCTTCGATTTTTAGCTTCTTCTCAAATTTCTTTTCTAAATCAGTAATCATCTTTTCAACATCGGATGTTTCGGTCTTTTCAATAGTTGCATTCTCAACAGCCTTCGGTTCTTTCTTCTTTTCTTGAACCTCTTGGTAGTATTGAGCTCAATCATCATCATCATCAATGATCACCTTTTCATCATCAAAAACCACTTCACTAACTTTGGTCTGCCCTTTGTCCTTTGGTTTCTTAGTGCTAGCAGATGCCTCGGCATGGTTTTCTAAGATTGCAGTCAATTGGTTCTTCATGGTCTCAGCTAGGGCCTCTTTGATTTCTTCAATCTTGGCATTAAGGGCTTCATCCACCATCCTTTGAATTTTTTCGAGCTCCATTGTTTTAGGCGATCAAGTGATTGAGTCGTTGCTAGATACTTCATCTCTGGCGTAGGTCAGATTGTCATAAGCTTTTGAACTTTCGTAATCCAGGGCCATGAGCCAGAGAGGATCAATGATATGAGATGCAAATGTATGCATGTATGCATGTATGCACAATCAACCAATAAACAAGTGTAATTAGGAAAATCCTTCCAACCTTATAACATCCACACACGAATGGCGAGTCTCTTTTTCCTAGGTATATGGTAAACAAAATACCAACATGGGGTATCTTACATTCGAATAATTCCCTCAGACATTTCAACCAATAGTTATATTTTCAAAAACGGGAATCAATCCATGATAATTCCTATTAATTAGGTTTTAATCCATTCAACCAACTATAATAGCTTTTCTGCTATATTGGATTAAAACAAAATTAAGAGGTTTATTATAAATAGATTTCTAACTTGAAAAAGGTAACTAATGATTCATGCCAAAAACAAGCCCATGGTTAATTTATTCTTAGTGTAAACTAGGCCCACAATTGATTTTTTGTATTTCATCATTGACCTAAATATTTTTGCAAGCTCTTTGTAAGAAAATGTTGGGTGAAAATAGTTTGTTTCTAAGCCCATTGTAAAAGATTTTAGAAAATTAGATTTTGGGCTTAGTATTTGGGCCATGGGCCAAAGAATTTATTTATTTATTTTTTAGAAAAGTATTATGTCCAAAGACCATCTTGAAAAATTTTAAAAATAGTTTTGGTCTTTTGGATTTTAGAGAAAAGTTTATTTTGAGCTTACAATATACTTAGGTCATATTAGAAAAAAGAACAAACCAAATAAGCCATGATTTAGATTAAGATAAGCTAACCATAGTCAAACAACATGCATTTGGGGTAAAACCTAAGGAAAGTAACTAGGCCAATTACATGAGCTTTAGTCTTTGGGTTAAAAGGCATAGGTTCCCATAGCAGTTATATACCAAATGGTACAAGGCTATGAGTGGTTATGCCATGCTCGATCTCCATACCTTGAGTGAAAGTATGGTATCCCTTACATAACATAACACGGGTAACACGGGCGTCCTAACTCACACACACAATGCAATATAATATGATGCAATGGATAATATCATTATAAGAAAGAATATAATAATAAAAAGACTAAATCCCCAGTGGAGTCGCCACTGTGAGCGGAGATTTTCGCCGCCACTCCCGGTGGAATGGTTCTTGCGACTTCGGCACTGTTTAGGCTCGGGGCCTTAGAGAACACGGACCTAAGTCCGGAGAAAATGGAGTCGCCACCCGGACAGGCCGGGAAAAAGAAAGGGGTGGATGACTCGATTCCTAAGGAATCCCCAACCCCCTAATGGGTTGGAAAAGTTGGGTACATGTGGGGAAGGTGAGAAATGGCCCAGCACCCCCACAATGCCTGGTTCATTAGAACCGACCTCCTTTATAGGTTTTAATATTATAAAATTCTTAAGTATAATAACATTATCTATACTACACACAATAATTAAAAGAAAGCATCAATATATTAAAATCAAAGCAATGTCCAAACAAAGCAAATAAATGGACACCCATCCAAGGATGGAAACATGTCCTTACATCACATGCCTAAATAGGACACCCACCAAAAGCTAGAAACATGCTCTTTACATAGGTTCTAAAAGAGAAAAGCAAATTAAATTACATGATGTTTAACCAATGAGGTACCCACCAAGTGGAAACATACCTCTTACAACTTTTGGAAATCTAAATTAATTGATAAAAGTAAATAATCATTCATCATAAATAAATCAATCATCAAAGCTATTAATCAAAATAGAAAATAAACATCCATCCATGATAAATTAAATAAATCAAGTATTGAAATTAAATAAATTAAAGCATAAGAAATAAATCAAAGCATAATCAAGTATGAAATTGAATAAAGCAAATAAAAGTCCAATTATGGCTACTGTGACTTTTTACGGAATTAAAATAAATTAGGGTTTTATGTTTTAAAGGGTTGGTAAGACTCTTTGATTAACAAAATTAAGGTTTGAATGATGATATCATGAAAATAGGGTTTTAAACTCTTTAAAATACTTTAATTTGTGATTTTTTGTTATTGGGTTCCTAAGCTACTGTGTAAAATTTTGGTTTTTATGTTTTTTAATGTTTTAAAAGGATTAGGGTTCATAAAAATTAGGGTTTAAAGTTTTAAAAAGGGTTAGTGTTCATTATCTTGAATTTTGGAAGTTGAATTTGGATTTGATATTTTGGAAGTAGGGTCACGGGTGGTGAATAATTTTTAGGAATTTAGAAATCAATTTGATATTTTATGGAATTTTATGAATTTAAACAAATAAATTAAAGTTTTTATAAGTAGAAAAGATGTTTGTTAAGGCTTTTTGAATGAAATAGAACCTACTTTAAAATTTTAAAAGAAGCAGAATTTACATCTTAGTTTTGTTGAAAAATATGTTCAATTAGAGTTTTAAGGTTTTTAAGAAGAAAAAATAACAATTTTAAGCCTTTTGGAAGATAAACTAATGAAATAGGGTTTTTTTTTTGCTTTAGAAAAACTAAATTAAAGTTCAAAGGTTTTTAATTTTGATTTCATAAATTTGCTACTGTGTAAAAAAAACAATTAAAGAAAATTAATTAACACATACCTTCTTTTGATGATTTCTCCAAAAATAATTCTTCTTGGATGAACTAGCTCTAAAGACAAGCCTTTTTTTTGCCTTTGAATCCTCTAAATCATGCTGCTACTGTTCCAGAAAAGAGTTGAATTGAATTTCTTCTTTTCCTTCCTTGATTTGGTTTCAAATTTTCCCAGCCACTCTTGGATTTTTTGCCTCCCCTTTTTAAATTGTCTTTAGTCCTTATTTATAGTGGTTTGAGGTTGTTTATTCCTAATTAGTTAAGGTAAGTAATATTAATAAAAAAAGAAACTAAAACCTAATTGGATTAAGTTTCGAAAAATTTGCGTCGAAAAATTTGCACTGCTAAAAAAAACTGCTACGGAAAAACTACGCTGGCGAAAAAATCTGCTGCAGCTGGCTGCGGCAGCGTGCGCGGAGCGGGTCCGTAAGCTATTTCGCAAGTAGAAAATTTCTGCATGCGAAATAACAAAGTGATTTCGCCCGCAGGAATTTCCTGCGGCCGAAATGCCCACGGGCTCGTGCCTACGAGCCCACGCGACAATATTTTCATCGCCGATTTTTTCGCCTCTAATTTTTATTTTTATTTTTAATTTTTGACTTTTATTTATTTATTTGTATTTTTTATTAATAAAAATTAGATACTAAAGCAAAAATTATTTAATAAAAATTATTTTGGACTAATTAGACAACAAAAATCATTTTAGACTAAATAAAACATATTGGACCAGATTGGGTCAAAATTGAGGGTCTACACCTTACCAATAATCATTTCCTTTGCCCAATGTGTCCTTTGGAGGTTCAATGATTTGACATACTTCCCTTAACTTAAAGGCTTTAATTTTTTTTTATTTTCAATTTTGAATTTTGATTTTGAAATCAAATGTTGGCTTTGCCAAATTAATGTCAATGTGCCTCAGGACTTGATTTTCTAAATTAACATATCTATAATGTAATGACCCCACTAGCACAGTCTTACGACAGCTGGTCTATTGGGCCTTTTCTCCCATAGGTGGACCGTAGTCCCAGCCCTAAACCCAGTAGGCCACCACAGTACCCGTTCACCTCACGGCTCCCGAGCAAGAATTTGTTTATTTGGCCTCAAATGAGGTCGCCTCCCTCATTCGAACCCATGACCTCCTCCCTTAAGAGGAAACCATGAGATGAACGAGTACCATTTCTACCAGTCGGTCCATCTATGGGAGAAAAGTCCCAATAGACCAGCTGTCGTAAGACTGTGCTAGTGGGGTCATTACATATAACATGACAACCCTAGTTACCATACTAAACTCAGGAATCATTTCTATTTAAGCAAGAATTGTTGCACTTCAGATAGGCACATACACATTACTTGGCCAAAGGTCTCATTGAGTTTAAATATTGTCTATCTCATATGCATGCTTATCCAAACTATCTCCACTAATAGACTCTACCTACTAAGAGAGATCACCATGTATTTGATAGGCTTGAAATGGGGTCTACAAGGGACATGGGTTAAATGAAAGGCCATTTGAGATAGAAACTGATCTGACACAATGAACAAACCTTCACACTATAAATTTCTTATTTGAACTTTAGCCAGCTGGATCTTGATTAGGACAGTCTTTGCCCTTGTAAAAAAGTTTGTTATCCAAATTCATTTCTTTCCTTCTTCTCCCTTTTCTTTCTTTTTATATTTTTCTTACTCTTCCCTTTCTTTGAGCATTTTATCATTTTTGTCCTTCTTCCTTTTAGGACTGTCAAGTATAGAACTTTTAAGAACCGAATGGTCTTTCTCCTTCTTCATTGATTTTGATCAAATCTTTGATTGGGTTGGACCAATTCAAGTCAAACCATCCTTATAAACCAGATGGAAACCTTTTATTGTCTTAGGTAAAAGAGAACTCAGTTGGCTTTCTGAACCGCCTTTTTAGGTTTTTTCTTTTTTTTTTCTTTTTTCTTCTTTTTTTTCTTTTCCTTTTTTTTGTGGTTCTAGCTCTAAAAGAGTTGTCTTGTTTGTACCAACATGGGTGTCTTAATAATGGATGAGTGGAGTGACATAAATCTTCTTTAATAGGGATAAATCATTTGTTACTCTGATGTTATCTTAATGAATTGGAGATATTAGGTGAACTTCAAATACCCTTATGGTCTTGAGAACTTCAACTATCCTCATGGTCTTGACTATGCATTCCATTCTTTGATCTTCTTGCCTCTTCATCTTAGTGATCATAAGACTTGTCAAAAGTATCACAACAGCTCAGGGTAGTTGTTGGGGTTTGTAAGCCAATGGAAAGAAAGCTAAAATTTTATGAAGGCTCAAAGGGACAACTAGGGATTGATATTTAATAGGGTAGATACTAGTTGTTGGCTAACCAAATAATGCCTAGATCATTTCTCCCTTAAATAAGTAGAGTTCAATTTCACCTTGAAAGTTTGTCAAAGCATGTTTTAAGACTGACTAGGACCTAGACAAAGGTAATTATGCAGGAGCCCTCTCTAAGTAAGCATACACAACTCAACGCTATAGAGTAATTCCCTCACCTAGTAAAGTCATTCAAGTCATGATGCCTAGAGACATTAATTTATGAACATCAAGCTAGATTCCTCATCGGTTGAGCACCAAAATGAATAAACACCAACAAAAATTTTGATGAAAGTAATTTATTCAAACAACTTTAAATTTGAAAAACACAATTGTTCCAATTAGATATTGAAGAAAGTAAAATTGAAAAGAAATATTCAAGCTAAGGAAAGTTTGTTGAGTTAAGCTCCTTCTCCTTTCACATCTTCAATATTTCCATCCTGAAAGGATGATAAAACAAAATCTTCTTCAAATCCTTTTCCCACCATGAAGGTTGCCGGTGGAGGTACTCTTCTAAACTTAGGAAAAGGATTGCTCCTGGTATTGGGCTTGTTTGGCTCGGGCAGCTTTCCACTACCAATTAAATTTTGGATCTCATGTCTCAACCTCAAACATCTATCCGTGTCATGCCCTTGCATTTGATGAAACTGACAAAATGCTTTTTTGTCGAAATTAGGTGGGAGAGGGTTAGGCAAAGAACGAGAATTTAAGGGTTGTAACAATCCCTTCCTTTGTAGCTTATTGAGAACCCAAGACAACGGTTTCCCCAATTCTGAAAACTACCTTCTTGTTCCTTGGCTAGTAGCATTAAGACCAACTTCCTTTTGCATGCTTTGATTTCCAGACTAGTAGTTCCCTTTCTCGTTCCTTCTTGTTGAAAAACAGTTCATCTCTCTTTCCCATTCTTCGAATTGCAGACTACCTTGGAGGAGATCTTTGAAATCACTGATGAGTGTATGAGACATTCTTTCATGAAGACTAGGCAACACCCTCTCACAATCATCCTTATTTGATCGGATTCATTGGGCCTCTTCTTAAGCAAAGCAGCCTTATTTCTCCATCTTTTCACATAGTTCACAAAATTTTCATTTGGTCGTTACCTAATGGACTCAACTTCCATTAAGGCAACTTCCATTTCAACATTATATTCAAATTGTTGGATGAAGCCTTGTATAGCAGATCTCAACTCTTTTGTGTTCCATCATCTAAGGTATTGAACCAATTTTGGATCACAAGATCCAATGAGAGAATGAAATACCTTAGAGTTTGAACCTTAGTAGCTTGGACAGACTGCATAGCAGTAATATACTGCTTCACAGGAGGTGAGGATTTTCGGTTCCATCAAACTTTGCAAAGGATGGCATCTTGAATTTGTATGGCACTTCTTCATCTAGCTCAAATAATTTGTCAACTTTGGACTTTTCTTCGGTTTTCAGTTTCTTCTCAAACTTCTTTTCTGAGTCCGCAATCATCTTTTCAACATCAGAAGCTTTGTTTTTCTCCATCGCTTATCTTTCAACAATCTTTGATTCTTTCTTCTTGTCTTGAGGATCTTTGTAGTATTGAGCCCAATCATCATCATCAATTATCACCTTATCATCATCAAAAGCGACTTCACACCGACTTTAGCCTTGCCCTTGTCTTTCTTGGTGCTAGCAGATGCTTTGGCACTGTTTCCTAAAATTGCAGCTAGTTGATTCTTTATGGTCTCGGCCATGGCTTCTTTTATTTCTTCCATCTTGGCATTGAGAGCGTCATCCACCATTCTTGAATTTGTTCAGACTCCATTGTTTTTGGCGAACAAGTAATTGAGTCGTTGCTAGATTCTTTGTCTCCAGCATAGGTCGGATTGTTGTAAGCTTTTGAACTGTCGTAATCCAAGGCTGTGAGCCAGAAAGGATCAATGATATGAGATGCAAATGTATGCATGTATGCACAAACAATCAACAAGGAAAGATAATTAGGATGTTCCTTCCAACCTTATAACATCCACACACGAATATCAAGTCTCTTTTCTTAGGTATATGGTTAACAAAATACCAACATGGGGTATCTTATTTTCGAATATTTCCCTCGGACGTTTCAACCAATAGTTATATTTTCAAAAATGGAAATCAATTTATGATAATTCCCATTAATTAGGTTTTAATCCATTAAACCAATTATAATAGCTTTTATGCTATATTGGATTAAAATGAAATTAAGAGGTTTATTATATATAGATTTCTCACTTGAAAAAGTAACTAATGATTCATGCCAAAAACAAGCCCATGGTTAATTTATTTTTAGTATAAACTAGGCTCACATTTGATTTTTGGTATTTCATAATTGACCTAAATATTTGTAAGCTCTAAAAATGTTGTGAAAATAATTTTGCTTCTAAGCCCATTGTAAAAAGATTTTAGAAAAAAAAATATTTTGGGATTTGTATTTGGGTTTTGAGCAAAAGAATTTTCAACTTGTTTTGGAAAAATTTAATGTCTAAAGACCATTTTGAAAATGTTTTGAAAATAGCTTTGGTCTTTTGGATTTAGAGAAAAAATTTATTTTGAGCCTACAATGTACTTAGGTCATATTAGAAAAAAACAAATAAAATAAGCCATGATTTAAGCTAAGATAAATTAACCATAGTCAAACAACATGCATTTGGGGTAAAATCCTAAGGAAAGTAACTAGGCCAATTACATGAGCTTTAGTCTTCGGGTTAAAAGGCTTAGGTTCCCATAGCATGTATATACCAAATGGTATGAGGCTATGAGTGGTTATGCCATGCTCGATCTCCATACCTTGAGTGAAAGTATGGCATCCCTTACATAACACAATAAGGTTAATACGGGCATCCTAACTCACGCACACGATGCAATATAATATGATACAATGGATAATATCATTATAAAAAAGAATAGAATAATATAAAGACCAATGGAATCAACTTCTCTTATCCCTAGTGGAGTCACCACTGTGAGTGGGGATTTTTGGCCCCACTCCCGGTGGAATGGTTCTTGCGACTTCGGTACTATTTAGGCTTGGGGACTTAGAGAACACGGGCCTAAGTCCGGAGAAAATGGAGTCGCCACCCGGACGGGCTAAAAAAAAGAAAGGGGTGGATGAGTTGATTCCTAAGGAATCCCCAACCCCCTAATCGATTTGAAAAGTTGGGTATGTATGGGGAAGGTGAGAAATGGCCCAGCACCCCCACGATGCCTGATTCATTGGAACCGGCCTCCTTTGCAGGTCTTAATATTATAAAATTTTTAAGTATAACAATATTATCCATATTACACAACAATTGAAATAAAGCATCATTATATTAAAATCAAAGCAATGTCCAAACAAAGAAAATAAATGGACACCCATCCGAGGATGGAAACATGTCCTTACATCATCCATGTCTAAGCTAAACAGGACACCCACCATAAGGTAGAAACATGTCCTTTACATTGGTCCAAAATATAAAAGCTATTTAAATTACATAGAACTTAATGAATGAGGTACCCACAAAGTGGAAACATACCTCTTACAACATTTGGATATCAAAATAATTCAATAAAAATAAATAACCATTCATCATAAATAAATCATTCATCAAAGATATTAAACATCAATCAAAATATATAATAAACATTCATCCATGATAAATTAAATAAATCAAGCATTCAAAATAAATCAAAGCATATAATGAACTACATAATCAAATCTAAAAATAAAGCAAGTAAAGATACAAATTGAGGTTTATTGTTTCTATTTAAAGTTCTTTAATTAATATTTAGGGTTTTGGAATCTTAAGATATTATTATTGTTATTTGTTTAGGCTACTGTAAGTTTTAAGAGAATTGAAATGGATTAGGGTTTGAGGGGTAAAATTATGAAGTTAGGGTTTTGACATTTTAAGATATTAGGTTTATAATTCATGTTAACTAGATTGTTATTTTAGTTCTTTTAGGTTATGGCTTTAGGGTGTAGGAAAACTAGGGTTTACACATTAGTTTTGAGGGAATTAGGGTTTAGAAAAAATTAGGGTTTACTGTTTTAGTTTTGAGAAAATTAGGGTTTTTGGTGTTTCGAAAAATATGTTTGGTTTTAGGATTTGAGAAAACAATGTAGAGTTTTATAAAAGTAATTGTGATTTTTAGAAACTGTAAAGTAAGTTAGAGTTTGGAGATTTAACAAAACATTTGGAAATTTTGGAAAAAAGTTAGAGGAAAATAGTTTAGGGTTTTTTTAAAGTTTTGGAAATAGACAAAACAATTTAAGGTTTTCGGAAACAAAAGAAACGAATTAGGGTTTTTAAGATATTTGGAAATAGGCAAAACGATTTAAGGTTTTTGGAAACAAAAGAAACGAATTAGGGTTTTTAAGGTATTTGGAAATAGGCAAAACGATTTAAGGTTTTTGGAAACAAAAGAAACAAATTAGGGTTTTTTGGACATAGAAGAAATAGATTTAGGGTTCTTAAGGTTTAGAAGAAACAGAAAAGCATTTTTAGGGTTATTAAGATTCTTGGAAATAAAAAAATACTTTTTTTGGAAACATAAGAATACTTTTTAGGATTTTTGAAACGTAGATAAATTTACTACATATTTAAACATCAATGTTTTGTATGTATATTATTATGAATGAAAGAAACAAAGCTATTGTGATCATGAGTAATGTATAATTAAGGATCAAACCTGCGTAGTTGGTTCCACCAAAATGTTGCTTTTTAGATAAATGAAGACAAAAGCAGTGTGGCTACCTTTGATGACTTGTTGATTGCTTGCTTGTTGCTCCTCTCCAATCTGAAGTCCCAAATTCCAGTCCCTAGTCCAAAATTCTCTCAAAGTTTTTCAAGTCTAAAAATCCCAATTTCAAGTCCCTTCTTTCTATGTTTTAAAGTGTTATTGATAGGAAACTTTATATGATTAAGTCTAATTGTTTAAGGAAACTAAAATTAATTCGGAAAAGAAACCAAAACCAAATAGAGTTTGGTTTCGAAAAAAATTGCGTTGGAAAAATTTTGCTGGCAAAAATTGCGAGCGCTGGCCAAAACTGCAAGGAAATTGCGAGAACTGGACGCGCTGGCTGGGCGGCCAGACAATTTCGCCGCAAGAATTTCCTGCGGTGAAATGGCCCAAGGCCATTTTGCCCATAGGAAATTCCTACGGCAAAATGGCCAAAGGCCATTTATTCGGCGACAAAATATTTTTTTTAGCCGATTTTTATTTTTATTATTTATTATTTATTATTATTTATTCAATTTTATTATTATTTTTATTTTTATTAACTTCACCATTTTTATTTTTATTAAAGATTATAAATAATAAATACTAAAATAAATATTATTTAATTAAAATACCACAAAAATTATTTTGGACTATATAAAAAATAACAGATCGGACTGAATCAAAAATTAAGGGTCTACAGATATCATACTAAGTTTGACTCAAGTATCTAAAGAATTGGGCTATGCAAAAAATGTAACTAAGGTTTTAAACTTCAGATGTGCAACTCTCATCAATCAACAACCTAATTCAAACTATTACATTTAGTCTTTAGCAATCAATTAAGAAAATCGAGTCAAACTCAATAAGAGATTGTTGTTCGTTAAATCAATCATTGTTTTAATGAAAAGAGGAACCACTTCACTTCATACTATAATAGCAATCTAGTTTACTTGAATCCAAAAATAATATCAAAGAAACTAATTGAGACAAATGCAACCAATGCCAAAAAATGAAAATAAAAGCTCAATTTATAAAATATGCCCCTCCCCCACACTTAAGACTCACATTGTCCCGAATGTGTGTAAAATAATAAAAAGAACAAAAGAGAGAAAATTTCCTTGACATGTCCTGAATCGACATATATGAATAGGGTTTCAAAAGTGTTGCGATGTCGAAGGAGCTACAAGACAAAAAAAATTGACATAGAGAATGGTGAAGTTCAAAGATATATATAAAAATAATAATAATAAAAAAAAACATGAAAATATTAAAAATAAAATGTACAGGAATTCATAAGAAAATAAAAATAAAAATAAAATAAAATAAAATAAATAAACAAAATGAACTAATCATTCATGGGCTCGGCACTGGAATTGTTACTAGCGCCGGTATTATCACCGCTGGCACTAGCATCATCGCTATCATCATCGTTGGAGACGTCAACATGGGGCACTGAAGGCTGGTACACTGGTGGTGGTGGCTACGAAGGTCTAAATCAATGATGCCTCCAGAACTCGAGCATAGATTGCTTAAGCCATTCCCACTTCAGTATCTCATGATCCAGTTGCGCTTGGAAGGATGAGTAGTGCTGCTCTATGGAACGCTGGATCTGATCCTGCTGAGTCAATAACTTATTCTAGTTCAGCTCGATGTTTATGATCTTTCCTTCTATCCTGCATATCAGGTGCTCAAACTCCATTGGTTTTCGATCATCATCCCACTTAATATTGACAAAATGATGCCAGTCTCTGAAAGTAGTGGCTGGAGTAAAAGACGGGCCAGTTGAGGAAGAAGGTCCGATAGTGGTGGATGGGCCTAGAATGTCAGTCGATGGAGGTAGAGGTATGTCAAAAGTGGGAGCAGGAGGAACTGGCTCAAAATTCGTGGGTGGAATCCATGGGTGGCACCTGCAGTTCCACCACCTTTTCCCGTTTCAACCGTTTCAAAGTATCCATGCCCAATAGTTTAGGGAGCCTAGCCAAAGTCATCGGGAGGCATCCAGCCAATACCCCCAAGCTACGAGCAAGTCTCGTAACATACATGTCACCATGCAAGTTACCCGATGCCCTTTTCTTGGACTGCACATAGAAAAAATGTGTGATAACATGAGCTACGTTGCACGGGATCTTATGGACCATGCATTTCAAGAAGAACGACTCCCTCTGGATAACAACTCCCATACTGCTAAGCCAGGCCATGATGGTATGAACCAATAGATTTTGCACTATTCGACAAGGGAAGGACTCAAAATTTGTTGCCTTGGATACCTTCGGCTGATACTTAGTGGCATTCAGTGCAAACATGCTCCAAACCCTGGAAGGAATGACATCGAGCTCTGCAAAGTCCACCTCGGAGTTAAGATACTCTACGATCTGCTCCTCCTCCATAGTAAATAAACACAAATGTATGCCAAGTTCGATGATGCTCATGTGAACTCCCTGACCGCCCAACCAAAATTTCATCATCTGCTTAATGATGGAGATCTTATTTTTATCAAATTGAAAAGTGTAGAAAAACTCCAGGGTTAACTCTCTGTAGGAAGGCTCACTAATGGAGAAGAGTTGTTCCCATCCTGGCTAGTTGATCAATTCCTAGACCTCAGTCATTATGTTGGCTTGCTCCATGGCACCCCAATCTAAAACCCTAGGTGGCGACCAGTCCTTGTTCCCTAACAATTCAAACCATCTTCGCTCCTCCGCAGTTGAGAATCGAAGGCATTTATTGCAGGCCATGAATTTTGAGATGGGATTGGTAGCAGGTCGGCCTGAGCTACCTTCACCTCTAGCCCATTTAGTTGGTAATTTAGATGGTATTTGTTGTGAGGACCCATGATCTGCAAAACACACAAGAATAGCCTCAGAATAAACTACACCAAGCAATCCAAAAAGAGTGACATAATATACCAACCCAACAAAAACAATAATAGTAAGGCATTATTTGTAACACCCCCACATTCAGTACACACACACTACAACACCACAATGTAGCATATGTGCACCGAATATAAGAGTGCTACGGCTTTTCATCAACATTCAAAACATTTTTATATAATACCATCATCTTTCTCAATATACATTATAGATACATAAATACATTTAAGTAGTACACAGCGGAAGATATAAAATATTTACACATATGAAAACATTTGAGTACATACTTTTCATTACATATATATTTACAATATAAACAAAATCTTTACAAAATATAAAAGAGTTATACATGATTGGCAAATCTCCTCTGATCTTTAAGTTCCCAAAATCAACTCTTCAATGTCTACTCTCACTCGGTCTAGAAGAACTCTCGGGTTCAACTCTATTACCTGCGCGATTAAACACTATCGCGCTAAGCCAAGGGCTTAGTAAGACAATTCATGCTAATGTTATGCTTTAGTGCAATGCAATGTTTCACATTTGTATTAATAAATCAACATCAATGATACACACACAATTAGTAAAGATCATACTCAACCAACAATATTCCGTGAATAGTCCGTTTCATCATATAAGTAATATTAACATTTCATTATATTAGAACAACATTTATGTTATACATAAAACCTAGACACCTATGGGCCCATCAAGTATTTAATACGATATTCAGAATTCAGAGTTACTGCTTTGGTTCATAAACACCATTATCAAGCCCATAGGCAACATATACATATATATCTCTATCCATGGATAGTGTAACAGACCCAGTCTCTTGGATCATCAACTCATCTAACTCGAGGAGATCCTCAACCCGGCAAGACTGTTACAAATCTAATATTTCATAATATCAATTATCATAGTGTAACAGACCCAGTCTCTTGGACCTCAATTCAACTCAATTTGAAGAGATCCTCAACCCGGCAAGACTGTTAACTTTCATTAAATAGGCATGCCTCCAAAAAAAAAAAACCAGAACTCTGAAACTGAATATCATATTAAACATACACTTATTTCAAACTCTTTATCAATCTTTCTCATCAATTAGGCAAACATGCCATACATCATTCAATTATATCATCATAGCCAATCACAATGGCTTTATAGCATTTCATATCTCAATTCATATTGTGTATATAGCATTATTAGTATCACATTTCAAAGTACATTATTCATAATACACATCACCATTCACAAACCTCACAATACACAATACATAACCTTATTCATGTAATATCATATGCATTATCAATTCCATATCATCTCACATTTCATGATTCAACAATGATGTTAGACAAATGATATCTATTTTGATCCTTGACAACTCAAATGGATGATCTATTTAACATGTATTTGAGAATCTTGTTGTAGGATTAGATTGCTTCCAATAAGGTGAACAGAACCTTTCTAGCGGTCGCGCCTCACTTGAATACGACCGCCCCATACAATTACAAGATGAAACCTTATTACAGTAGGTTTCGCGGCCAGAAGCCCGACCTAAGTCGCGACCGCACTTCACAATCAAAAGATGAAGCCTTATTACAGTAGGTTTCGCGGCCAGAAGCTCGACCTAAGTCGCGACCACACTTGAATAATAGCGACCACCCCAAATTACGTGTCTCTCATGCATAAACCCTAAATGTAACCAACCCTCTTCCAAATGCATTTTAACATATAATTCCCAACACAAACTCACTCAAATGGATATAACTCATGTCATAACACATATTCATCACAATAACCACTTAAACAACACATTTGAACACAAACCATCTCAAAACCCTAACTCAAACTTTACTCTTGATTTTCCACTATCAATCTTCACTTATTTTTCCATAATCACAACCAAACCAACACCAATTCCAATTTTTAACTTTAAATCAATTCTAACACTTGCAAACACATATCAAATACACCAAATCATTACATCAACAAATCACACTTCACTTTAAACATAAACTTCAAAATTTACAAAGGAAAACAAGAGATTTCTTACCTTAGATAAAGAAATTTCACAAATCTCTAACCAAACTCTTTGATTGCCTCTTCAATTGAACTCTAGCATCAAGAACACTTCTCTTCCTCTTTCTCTCCTTCAATCACCGGCACCCATAATGAAAAGAAAACAAAATAGCCACAAGTCAAACACTTTTCCATCATTTAATCTCCACCAAGAGATTTCTAAAGGTAAATTACCTCAATGCCCTTAACCATATAACTCACCTTTTGTCTCATATAAGCCCATTTAAGTAATTACACACTCAACACAAAAGTATCTCTTTTCCTTTGACTCTTCCTTTGACCCACTTATATGTTATATATATCATCATATACACAACATATACCATTCTCTCTAAACCCTATTTTCTTTCCCAATTTCTTTTCTCTTGCAATTAACATATATATACAATCCAATATAACATCAACAACAATAACAACAATAACAATAACATAATCAAAACTTCTAAACCATATATGAGGATATTACAATTCTCCCCCTCTAAAAAGAAAATTTCGTCCTCGAAATTACCTGATATCAACTCTGAAACAACTGAGGATATTGCTCTCGCATGGATTGTTCACTTTCCCAAGTTGCTTCTTCTTTTACATGATTCTTCCATAGAACCTTCACCAATGGCACTCTCTTGTTTCTCAGCTCTTTCACATCATGTGCCAAGATAGCAACTGGTTCCTCTTCAAAAGTCAAATCTGGGCTCACTTCGATAAATTCAATTTGCAACACATGAGATGGATCCGATCTGTACCTCCTCAACATAGAAACATGAAATACATTATGAATACGATCCAACTCAGGTGGCAAAGCAAGTCGATACGCAACTGGCCCAACTCTTTCCAAAACTTCATACGGTCCAATGAAACGAGGACTCAATTTCCCTTTCCGACCGAACCTCAAAATCTTCTTCCAAGGAGACACTTTCAGAAATACCTTATCCCCAACATCAAACTCTATGTCTCTCCTTTTCAGATCTGCATAAGACTTCTTTCGGTCTGAAGCTGCTTTCAACCTGCCTCGTATCACTTTTACTTTCTCTTCAGTTTCTTGAATCAAATCAGGACCAATCAACTTATTATCTCCAAGCTCATTCCAACAAAGAGGTGTCCTACACCGTCTGCCATACAATGCTTCGAATGGTGCCATACCAATGCTAGATTGGTGACTGTTGTTGTAAGCAAACTCCACAAGAGGTAAAAATCTATCCCAACTTCCAGAGAAATCAATGACACAGCTTCTCAACATATCTTCAATAATCTGTATCACCCTCTCTGACTGTCCATCCGTCTGTGGATGAAAAGCAGTGCTGAAGTGTAATCGAGAACCCAAAGCACTATGCAAACTCTTCCAAAATCTTGAAGTAAACCTGGGATCTCGATCAGACACTAAAGAAGTTGGAACACCATGCAACTTCACAATCTCATGGATATACAGCTCAACTAATCTCTCCAAAGAGTAATCCATCCGAACCGGAAGGAAATGAGCTGTCTTAGTCAATCTATCCACAATCACCCATATAGCATCATGCTTCTTTTGTGTCAAAGGCAACCCAGACACAAAATCCATCGTCACTCTATCCCACTTCCATTCTGGTACTGATAATGGTTGAAGCAATCCAGTTGGAACTTGATGCACTGCTTTAACCTTCTGACAGGTGAGACATTTCGACACAAAATCTGCAATATCTCTCTTCAAACCAATCCACCAGTAATGCTGTCTCAAATCATGATACATCTTTGTATTACCCGGATGCATAGCAAACACTGACTGATGTGCTTCTTCTAAAATGACTCTTTTCAAATCAGCATCATCGGGTACACACAATCGGTTCTTAAACCAGAGACTCCCATCACCTTTCACAACAAAATCTCTAGTCTTCCCATTCTTGCAATCTGAAATAATCTTCTGAATCTTCATATCAATCAACTGAGCCTCTTTGATCTGATCTAACAAAACTGGTTTCAAAAGCAACTGTGCCAACAATGCACCATCATCACAAGGTACAAAACTGGCATGCAAAGCTCTCAACTCAACAAGCAACGAGAGCGAGTAAACAGTTAAACCAGCTAAAGACTTCCGACTCAAGGCATCAGCAACAACATTTGCTTTACCTGGATGATAATCAATCAAACAGTCGTAGTCTTTAATCAATTCCAACCATCTCCTCTGCCGAAGATTGAGCTCTTTTTGAACACCCAAATATTTCAAACTTTTGTGATCAGTGTAGATAAAACATTTCTCCCCAAACAGATAGTGTCGCCAAATCTTCAATGCAAACACAATGGCTGCTAGCTCCAAATCATGGGTCGGATAGTTAAGCTCATGCGGTTTCAACTGTCGAGATGCATAAGCTATAACTTTACCTTCTTGCATCAGAACACACCCCAAACCACTATGTGAAGCATCACTGTAGATTACATATGGTTTGCCTTCCACAGGTAAAGTAAGAACAGGCGCTTGAGTCAACATTTCTCTCAATTGCTCAAAGCTAGTCTGACACTGATCTGTCCACACAAATCTAACTCCCTTACGAAGCAATCTGGTGAGTGGAGTAGCTATCAAAGAAAACCCTTTCACAAACCGCCGGTAATAACCTGCCAAACCCAGAAAACTTCTAACCTCTGTCACCGACTTGGGTGAACTCCAATTCAATATAGCTTCAACTTTGCTCGGATCAACTCTAATGCCTTCTGCTGAAACAATATGTCCGAGAAAAGCGACTTGATCCAACCAGAACTCACACTTCGACAATTTGGCAAACAACTGCTTCTCTCTCAAAATCTGCAACACAATCCGCAGATGCATATCATGTTCCTCTTCATTCCGCGAATACACCAGAATGTCATCGATGAAGACCACTACAAACTGATCCAGATAGGGCCTGAACACCCTATTCATCAAATCCATAAAAGCTGCAGGTGCATTCGTCAAGCCAAAAGGCATAACTAGAAACTCATAATGTCCATACCTGGTCCGAAAGGCAGTCTTGGAAATGTCTTCAGCTTTAACTCTCAATTGATGGTACCCAGATCTCAAATCAATTTTAGAAAACGCAGCTGCACCCTTCAATTGATCAAGGAGATCATCGATTCTAGGCAAAGGATATTTATTATTAATAGTCACCTTGTTCAATTGCCTATAATCGATGCACAATGTAACACCCCCACATCCAATGCACACACACTACAACTACAACCATGTAGCATAAGTGCACCAAACATAGGGATGCTACGGTTTTCTTCAACATTCAAAACATTTAAATAGATACAATACTATTATCATTATATAATATAGAAAAGTAGATCATTTACTTTTAAAATAAAACACATTAGATATATATATACATACATATAGTTATTTCACAGCGGAAGTCATAAAATATTTACATATTTGAAAACACTTAATTCCATATTTACAAATATACAAATATGTACATTTAATCAATACATTACAAAATATAAAAAGAGTTATACATGATTGGCAAATCTCCTTTGATCTTTAAGTCTCCAAAATCAACTCTTCAATGTCTACCCTCACTTGGTCTCGAAGAGCTCTCGGGTTCGTTTCTAACAGTTCTATCACCTACGCGATTAAACACTATCGCGCTAAGCCAAGGGCTTAGTAAGATAATCATGCTAATGATATGACTTCGTGCAATGCAATGTCATTTCTCAAACCATAATATATATGTAACATCATATATGCAAAATTAACAATATACTTTCACATTACATATCACATTTTATTATCTTTTCATATACCTCATTAGTATTCATTTAATCATCAATACAAAGCAAAACAAACATCATTCATGACTCACATTAACCATAGACAAGCATGGGCCCAAGACACACTAATATGCCATTCAATTTTCAGAGTTAATGTTTTGGTTCTATCATCACATTTATCAATATCAATATCATAGACCCAACTAGGCTTCAAGGATTAAGTTCAACCAAGCTTCAAGGGGAGCAAAGCATGCTAAGCTTCTACCCAACTTGGCTTCAAGAACTAACCCAACCTAGCTTCAAGGGTGGTAACATCTCAATTAGGCTTCAAGGATTCAATCCAACCTAACTTCAAGAGATTGTTACTATCATTAGGCATGCCACCAATAACATACTCTGAAAATGGAATAACACATTAGCCACACAATTCATTTACATATCAATTATCATTTCCATTCTCAATTCTCATCAACATTTAGGCAAACATGCCTTCATTCTCTCAATATTATCATCATATAGCATCATTCATCATAGCCAAACACAATGGCATTGTCTCATATCATATCTTATTTGAATTATCATTTCATCTTTGATACAACATTTCAAGGTACATTACTCATAAAATACAATACCTTTCACAATGCATAACATAACCTTGTTTAAATCTCAACAATGCAATTAGGGCAAAGAACAACTTATATGATTCATAGCTTTAGGATCTTCCATATGCATTTGATTAGTTCATTCATTGATTCAAGTGTGTTTAAAGTGTTTTAGGGTTAGGTTTAAGAACCAACCCACCTTTGAAGAACCAAAACAATGCAAAAAGAACAAAGAAACAAAACCCTAACCAACTCATTTGATGGACACGGGCAGCACACATGAGGGACACGGCCAAGCTTGTGGCCGTGTCTCTCAATTCAACTTTGGCAGTAGCAAACACGGCTTAGGGACACGGCCGTGTCTCTTCAACCAAAACTCACAGTAGCTCACACGGCTTGGGAACACGGCTGTGTCACCCAAAAATTAATCCAACACGTCCAAAATCATATGACTTGGCCGTGTCTCACATGGCCTTTGGCCGTGTCTCCCAAAACAAAAACCCTAATTCTAACCAACTCTCTTCCAAATGCATTAAAACTCAATATACATCATACCACATGCTTCAAATGAACATCATCAATGTTCTAAATACATATTCATTACAATAATCACTTTAAAACACTTTAATATCACAATTAAACAAACACCATCTCAAAACCCTAACTCAAACTCTACTCTTGATTTTCCACTATCAATCTTCACTTATTTTTCCATAATCACAACCAAACCAACACAATCTCCAATTTTTAACTTACAATCAACTCTAACACTTATAAACACACATCAACACACTAAATCATCATCTCAACAATTCTCAATACACCTTAACCACAATTTCCAAATTAATAAAAGAAAACAAGAATTTACTTACTTAAAGTAAAGAAATTCCACAAATCTTCAACTTGATTCTTCAATTCTCCCTTCAATCTTGATCTTACTATCAAGAACACTTCTTCTTCCCTTTTGCTAATGGAGAGCCGGCCACCTCTTGAAAGAAAGAAGAAAAGATGATGAAGAATCACAAAGTCCAACTTCATTAAATACCCATCCAAAGGAAAATTACTATAATGCCCTCATACATATCTTAATTCTCTTTGTTATCTCTTGCCCATTTTAGTAATTTCACATGCCCTAAAAAAAAATATGTCCTCTTGCCTTGACCAACTCTTTTGACTAATGTATATGTTATATATATCACAATATACACAACATATAAACTTGTCTCTAAACCCTAAATTCTTTCCCAAAACACTTATACTTTTCTTTTCTCAATTTAAACCAACAATCCAATAACAACAACAACAACAACATACAAAACTTCTAGGGCATAAATGAGGATATTACAATTCTCCCCCTCTAAAAAGAAATTTCGTCCTCGAAATTACCTGATATCAAGTCTGAAACAACTGAGGATATTGCTCTCGCATAGTCTGCTCACTTTCCAATGTTGCTTCTTCTTTTCCGTGGTTCTTCCATAGAACCTTCACCAATGGCACTCTCTTGTTTCTCAACTCTTTCACATCATATGCTAAGATAGCAACTGGTTCCTCTTCAAATGACAAGTCTGGGCTCACTTCAATAGATTCAAATGGCAACACATGAGATGGATCCGACCTGTACCTCCTCAACATAGATACATGGAACACATTATGAATACGATCCAACTCAGGTGGCAAAGCAAGTCTATACGCCACTGGCCCAACTCTTTCTAACACTTCATACGGTCCGATGAAACGAGGACTCAATTTCCCTTTCCGACCGAACCTCAAAATCTTCTTCCAAGGAGATACCTTCAAAAATACCTTATCCCCAACATCAAACTGAATATCTCTCCTTTTCAGATCCGCATAAGACTTCTGTCGGTCTGAAGCTGCTTTTAACCTGCCCCGAATCAACTTTACTTTCTCTTCAGTTTCTTGAATCAAATCAGGCCCAATCAATTTGCTATCACCAAGTTCACTCCAACAAAGAGGTGTTCTGCACCGTCTGCCATACAATGCCTCGAATGGGGCCATACCAATGTTGGATTGGTGACTGTTGTTATAAGCAAACTCTACAAGAGGTAAGAATCTATCCCAACTTCCCGAGAAATCGATGACACAGCTTCTCAACATATCCTCAACAATCTGTATCACCCTCTCAGACTGTCCATCCGACTGTGGATGAAAAGCAGTACTGAAATACAGTCGAGAACCCAAAGCACCATGCAAACTCTTCCAAAATCTCGAAGTAAACCTGGGATCTCGATCAGACACTAAAGAAGTTGGAACACCATGCAATCTCACAATCTCATGGATGTACAGCTCAGCCAACCTCTCCAAAGAGTAATCCATCCGAACCGGAAGGAAATGAGCTGTCTTAGTCAATCTATCCACAATCACCCATATGGCATCATGTTTCCTTTGTGTCAAAAGCAATCCAGACACAAAGTCCATTGTCACTCTTTCCCACTTCCATTCTGGCACTGACAACGGTTGAAGTAACCCAGTGGGAACTTGATGCTCTGCTTTAACCTTCTGACAAGTGAGACATTTAGATACAAACTCAGCAATGTCTCTCTTCAACCCAATCCACCAATAATGCTGTCTCAAATCATGATACATCTTCGTATTACCCGGATGCATAGCAAATAAAGACTGATGAGCTTCCTCTAAAATGATCCTCTTCAAGTCAGCATTATCGGGTACACACAATCTATTCTTAAACCATAGGCTCCCATCATCCTTCACAACAAAATCTCTAGTCTTTCCACTCTCACAATCTAAAACAATCTTCTGAATCTTCTTATCAGCTAACTGAGCCTCTTTGATCTGATCCAACAAAACAGGCTTCAATTGTAACTGTGCCAATAATGCACCATCATCACAAGGTACAAAACTGGCACGCAATGCTCTCAACTCAACAAGCAACGAGAGCCAGTAAACTGTTAAACCAGCTAAAGACTTCCGACTTAAGGCATCAGCAACCACATTTGCTTTACCTGGATGATAATCTATCAAACAGTCGTAGTCTTTAATCAATTCTAACCATCTCCTCTGCCGAAGGTTGAGCTCTTTCTGAACACCCAAATACTTCAAACTCTTGTGATCAGTGTAAATGAAACATTTCTCCCCAAACAGATAATGGCGCCAAATCTTTAATGCAAAGACAATGGCTGCCAATTCCAAATCATGGGTAGGATAGTTAAGCTCATGCGGTTTCAACTGTCGAGATGCATAAGCTATAACTTTCCCTTCCTGCATTAGCACACAACCCAAACCAACATGTGAAGCATCACTGTAGATCACATAGGGTTGGCCTTCTATAGGTAAAGTGAGAACAGGCGCTTGAGTCAACAAATCTCTCAACTGTTCAAAGCTAGCCTGACACTGATCCGTCCACACAAACTTCACTCCCTTACGAAGCAATCTGGTGAGTGGAGTAGCTATCAAAGAAAATCCTTTCACAAACCGCCGGTAATAGCCTGCCAAACCCAGAAAACTTCTAACCTCTGTCACAGACTTGGGTGGACTCCAATTCAAAATGGCTTCAACTTTACTCGGATCAACTCTAATGCCTTCTGCTGAAACAATATGTCCGAGAAAAGCTACCTGATCCAACCAGAACTCACACTTCGACAATTTGGCAAATAGTTGCTTCTCTCTCAAAATCTGCAACACAATCCGCAGATGCAAATCATGTTCCTCTTCATTCCTCGAATACACCAGAATATCATCGATGAAGACCACTACAAACTGATCCAAATAGGGCCTAAACACCCTATTCATCAAATCCATAAAAGCTGCAGGTGCATTCGTCAGACCAAAAGGCATAACTAAAAATTCATAATGCCCATACCTGGTCCGAAATGCAGTCTTCGGAACATCTTCAGCTCTGACTCTCAGCTGATGGTACCCCGATCTCAGATCAATCTTAGAGAATACTGACGCTCCCTTCAACTGATCAAAGAGATCATCGATTCTAGGCAAAGGATACTTATTTTTAATGGTCACCTTGTTCAATTGCCTATAGTCGATGCACAACCTCATAGTACCATCCTTCTTCTTTACAAAGAGCACAGGAGCTCCCCAAGGAGAAACACTGGGGCGAATGAATCCTTTATCCAACAGCTCCTGTAATTGGACTTTCAACTCCCTCAATTCTGCTGGTGCCATTCTGTAAGGAGTAATGGAGATAGGAGTGGTACCCGGCAACAGCTCGATACCGAACTCCACCTCTCTCTCAGGAGGCAATCCTGTCAACTCCTCTGGAAAAACATCAGGAAACTCTGCAACTGTGGCAATGCTATCAATAGGAGAACCCTTCACTCTAGTATCTACCACATGAGCAAGATAGGCTTCACACCCCTTCCTAATCAACCTCCGGGCTGCAACAGCTGAAACAAATAAGGAGGCTAACTGTTCCTGCTCATTAGATACTATCACCTCTCTCCCATCACCGGTTCTCAAAGAAACAATTTTCTTTTTACAATCCACCACAGCTCCATGTCGAGATAGCCAATCCATGCCTAAAATCACATCATATTCCTTAAATGGCATCTCAATCAAATCTCCAAGGAACTCCTCACCCTGCACCCTCACTGCACTATCCCGATGCACTCTACTCACAATCACACTATGCCCTAACGGATTTGTCACCAAAACATCAAATCCTAGGGACTCAGCATGCACATCAAACACAGGCAATACAGATGCACTAATATAAGAATGGGTGGAGCCCGGATCAATCAAAGCAAGTACTGCAGTATCAAATAAAGAAAAAGTACCAGCTATGACCGCCGATGCATCCGGCTGTCTCTGCATAACATACATCCTCTGGGAAGAACCAACCTCCTCCGGTCTAGTCTCCCTGGATGCAGCACCACCTCTAGAACTGAACCCTGCTCTACCACCTCGGCTGGCACCTCTGCCTCCCCTCACACTGGCTCGAGAAGCGGCAGAATCAACTGACATCTGCCTCTGCCTCTCAGGGCAATCTCTCACAAAGTGATCCGGTGACCCACACCTGAAACATACCCCAGCAACACCAGCTTTCCAACATGGACCACCATGGGGCCTCCCACAATGGATACAAATAGGTAAGGTGGATCTCTGAACCATAGGGGTTGGAGCACTTGCCACTGAAGCTGCAGGTCTGAATCTTTGTCTCTGGAACTGCACTGATCTACCTGCTGGTCTCTGGCTCCTAATACTCCGAGGAACAAAGCTTCCTCTACCCCTCTTCACTGAAGAAGACCCTGCCTCAAACTGGGGCCTTCTCACCCTAACCTCATCCTCTGAAGCAGCTGCAATCACTTGAGCTCGCTCTACACTTCGAGCTGCTTCCACTAACTGGGAGAAATCGTGATATCGAGATCCAGCCACTAAACACATGATCGAGGGCCTCAATCCCTCCTGAAATCGCCGGCATCTATCAATCTCATCAGCAATGATGCCCCCAGCATACTGACTCAGTCGAATAAACTCAACTTCATACTCAGTAACAGTCTTGTTATCTTGCTTCAAGCTCAAGAATTCCATCTTCTTCATATCCTTATACTCCCTAGGAGTATATTTCAACTCGAATTCCCTCAAGAAATCTGCATATGACAAAGTTGGTGGATCTTCCATGGAATGTGGCACAGTCTTCCACCAATCGTAGGCATCCTTCTGTAGCAAAGATCTTGCATAGTCAAACTTTTCCTCAGGGGTGGCTTGTAACTGAATAAAGATCCTCTGAACTTTGTCAAGCCACTGTTCTGCTACAGCTGGATCAGTGGTACCAATAAAATCCTCAGCTCCATACTTCCTTAACTTGTCATAGTGCCTCACTGGCACCAAAGACTGAGGGGGTGGTGGCACTGGTTGTACTGGCGCTTGCCTGAAAGTCTCCATCATATGCACAAACCAAGCTGGTGGAACCTCCTCACCAGTTGGTCTCCCCGACACCGAAGCAGGTGCCTCCCCAGCACTCTCAACTCTAACTCCCTCATCAGGAGCAACACTCTCCTCACTGCCCTCAACTGACTGTCTCAAATGAGAATCCATCAACACCTAACACTGCAAACACAACAGGACACACCTTATTAAAGATCAAAGATTGCCAATCCCAAACATGTATTTTATTTCAAAAACTCACTTTTTAATTCAAAATATTCTTTTTATAACATATTGCCTAGGTTGAGAATCTCAAACCTAGGCTCTGATACCAAAACAATTGTAACACCCCCACATCCAATGCACACACACTACAACTACAACCATGTAGCATAAGTGCACCAAACATAGGGATGCTACGGTTTTCTTCAACATTCAAAACATTTAAATAGATACAATACTATTATCATTATATAATATAGAAAAGTATATCATTTACTTTTAAAATAAAACACATTAGATATATATATACATACATATAGTTATTTCACAGCGGAAGTCATAAAATATTTACATATTTGAAAACACTTAATTCCATATTTACAAATATACAAATATGTACATTTAATCAATACTTTACAAAATATAAAAAGAGTTATACATGATTGGCAAATCTCCTTTGATCTTTAAGTCTCCAAAATCAACTCTTCAATGTCTACCCTCACTCGGTCTCGAAGAGCTCTCGGGTTCGTTTCTAACAGTTCTATCACCTGCGCGATTAAACACTATCGCGCTAAGCCAAGGGCTTAGTAAGATAATCATGCTAATGATATGACTTCGTGCAATGCAATGTCATTTCTCAAACCATAATATATATGTAACATCATATATGCAAAATTAACAATATACTTTCACATTACATATCACATTTTATTATCTTTTCATATACCTCATTAGTATTCATTTAATCATCAATACAAAGCAAAACAAACATCATTCATGACTCACATTAACCATAGACAAGCATGGGCCCAAGACACACTAATATGCCATTCAATTTTTAGAGTTAATGTTTTGGTTCTATCATCACATTTATCAATATCAATATCATAGACCCAACTAGGCTTCAAGGATTAAGTTCAACCAAGCTTCAAGGGGAGCAAAGCATGCTAAGCTTCTACCCAACTTGGCTTCAAGAACTAACCCAACCTAGCTTCAAGGGTGGTAACATCTCAATTAGGCTTCAAGGATTCAATCCAACCTAACTTCAAGAGATTGTTACTATCATTAGGCATGCCACCAATAACATACTCTGAAAATGGAATAACACATTAGCCACACAATTCATTTACATATCAATTATCATTTCCATTCTCAATTCTCATCAACATTTAGGCAAACATGCCTTCATTCTCTCAATATTATCATCATATAGCATCATTCATCATAGCCAAACACAATGGCATTGTCTCATATCATATCTTATTTGAATTATCATTTCATCTTTGATACAACATTTCAAGGTACATTACTCATAAAATACAATACCTTTCACAATGCATAACATAACCTTGTTTAAATCTCAACAATGCAATTAGGGCAAAGAACAACTTATATGATTCATAGCTTTAGGATCTTCCATATGCATTTGATTAGTTCATTCATTGATTCAAGTGTGTTTAAAGTGTTTTAGGGTTAGGTTTAAGAACCAACCCACCTTTGAAGAACCAAAACAATGCAAAAAGAACAAAGAAACAAAACCCTAACCAACTCATTTGATGGACACGGGCAGCACACATGAGGGACACGGCCAAGCTTGTGGCCGTGTCTCTCAATTCAACTTTGGCAGTAGCAAACACGGCTTAGGGACACGGCCGTGTCTCTTCAACCAAAACTCACAGTAGCTCACACGGCTTGGGAACACGGCTGTGTCACCCAAAAATTAATCCAACACGTCCAAAATCATATGACTTGGCCGTGTCTCACATGGCCTTTGGCCGTGTCTCCCAAAACCAAAATCCTAATTCTAACCAACTCTCTTCCAAATGCATTAAAACTCAATATACATCATACCACATGCTTCAAATGAACATCATCAATGTTCTAAATACATATTCATTACAATAATCACTTTAAAACACTTTAATATCACAATTAAACAAACACCATCTCAAAACCCTAACTCAAACTCTACTCTTGATTTTCCACTATCAATCTTCACTTATTTTTCCATAATCACAACCAAACCAACACAATCTCCAATTTTTAACTTACAATCAACTCTAACACTTATAAACACACATCAACACACTAAATCATCATCTCAACAATTCTCAATACACCTTAACCACAATTTCCAAATTAATAAAAGAAAACAAGAATTTACTTACTTAAAGTAAAGAAATTCCACAAATCTTCAACTTGATTCTTCAATTCTCCCTTCAATCTTGATCTTACTATCAAGAACACTTCTCCTTCCCTTTTGCTAATGGAGAGCCGGCCACCTCTTGAAAGAAAGAAGAAAAGATGATGAAGAATCACAAAGTCCAACTTCATTAAATACCCATCCAAAGGAAAATTACTATAATGCCCTCATACATATCTTAATTCTCTTTGTTATCTCTTGCCCATTTTAGTAATTTCACATGCCCTAAAAAAAAATATGTCCTCTTGCCTTGACCAACTCTTTTGACTAATGTATATGTTATATATATCACAATATACACAACATATAAACTTGTCTCTAAACCCTAAATTCTTTCCCAAAACACTTATACTTTTCTTTTCTCAATTTAAACCAACAATCCAATAACAACAACAACAACAACATACAAAACTTCTAGGGCATAAATGAGGATATTACACACAACCTCATAGTACCATCTTTCTTCTTCACAAATAGCACAGGAGCTCCCCAAGGAGAAACACTGGGGCGAATAAATACTTTATCCAACAACTCCTGTAATTGCACTTTCAATTCCCTCAATTCTGCTGGTGCCATTCTATAAGGAGTAATAGAGATAGGAGTGGTACCAGGCAACAATTCAATACTGAACTCCACCTCTCTCTCAGGAGGTAACCCTGGCAACTCCTCTGGAAATACATCTGGGAACTCAGCAACTGTGGCAATACTATCAATGGGAGAACCCTTCACTCTAGTATCTACCACATGAGCAAGATAAGCTTCACACCCCTTTCTAATCAACCTCCTGGCTACAACAGCTGAAACAAATAAGGAGGCTAGCTGTTCCTGCTCATTAGATACTATCACCTCTCTACCATCAGCAGTTCTCAAAGAAACAATTTTCCTTTTACAGTCTACCACAGCTCCATGTCTAGATAACCAGTCCATACCTAGAATTACATCATAATCCTTAAATGGCATCTCAATCAAGTCTCCAAGGAACTCCTCACCTTGCACCACTACTACACTATCTCGGTGCACCTTACTCACAATCACACTATGCCCTAACGGATTTGTCACCAACACATCAAATCCTAGGGACTCAGCATGCATATCAGACACAGGCAAAATAGATGCACTAATATAAGAATGTGTGGAACCCAGATCAATCAAAGCAAGTACTGAAGTATCAAATAAAGAAAAAGTATCAGCTATGACTGCCGAAGCATCTGGCTGCCTCTGCATAACATACATCCTCTGGGAAGACCCAACCTCCTCTGGTCTACTCTCTCTGGATGTAGCACCTCCTCTAACACTGAACCCAGATCTGCTTCCCCGGCTATTACCTCTGCCTGCTCGACCTCCCCTCACACTAGGTCGAGAAGCTGCAGTATCAACTGACATCCGCTCCTGTCTCTCTGGACAATCTCTAATAAAATGCTCAGGAGATCCACATCTGAAGCACACAGCTGACCCACTATACCTCAAACAAGCACCCCTATGTGATCCACCACACTGAGCACACACAGGTAGAGCGGATCTCTGAGTCACTGGGGTCGGAGCACTCGCCGCTGAAGCTGCAGGTCTAAATCTCTGCCTCTGAAACTGCACTGACCTACCAACTGACCTCTGACTCCTACTAACTCTAGGAACAAAGCTTCCTTTACCTCTCTTAACAGAAGAAGACCCTGCCTCAAACTGGGGCCTCCTAACCCTAACGTCTTCCTCTGAAGCAGCTGCAATAACTTGAGCTCGCTCCACACTCCGAGCTGCTGCCACTAGCTGGGAGAAATCGTGATATCTAGATCCAGCCACTAGACACATGATAGAGGGCCTCAATCCCTCCTCAAATCTCCTGCATCTATCTATCTCATCTGCTATAATGCCCCCAGCATACTGGCTCAATCGAATAAACTCAACCTCATACTCAGTTACAGTCTTGCTATCTTGCTTCAAGCTTAAGAATTCCATCTTCTTCATGTCTTTGTACTCCCTAGGAGTATACTTCAACTCAAATTCTCTCAGAAAATCCGCATATGACAAGGTCGGTGGATCATCCATAGAATGGGACACTGTCCTCCACCAGTCGTATGCATCCTTCTGTAGCAAAGATCTGTTAGTAAATCGAAAAAGGATCTGCAACCCTTGCCACAGCGGAAAACAAAAATTTCTTTCGATTTACTCACAGGATCCATGTGATCCATTCAGTTCGATAAAAGAGATTCGAAACTAACCTTTTTGCGTAGCTTCAAAATGATTAACAGATGCTGCCTTCTGAAGACGAACACCCTTTAACGAAGTCCACACAAACGTACGCCGTTCTGAGTGCTAGCTCACCAACGGCAGTGGCTGAACTTTTTTGCAAAAATGAAACTAGGGTTTTTGGTTTTTTTTTCTCTTCTTCCGTTTTCTTTCAAAACGAAAATAATAATAAATATCATCCAGGCCTCTAGTCTTTTTAAAACCGTTTTAAAAGACCTTTCCTTGTCAAAACCCTAACTGTCCATATCCTATATGGACCCACGTTTTTAATAATTATTATCTAATAATAATTATTATAACAATATTATTATTAATATCTAATAATAATAATAATACTAACAACAATAATAAAAATATAATTATTATTGTTTAAGTACAGCCTACGTTCTATGTGTGTGACCCGATAGGCTCATATTAACTGGTAGTGTATTTCAATCTCTATTGAAATGCACAAATCATAATTGGCCTCTAGCAAGACATTATGACTACCCAATTAATCATGAGAATCATTATAAATGAAAACCTGAAATAGTACATGCATTAATCCCTTTGTCACACGATATCTAGTTTGAACATAAGTCATAGTAAATGTCATACTTATATTGTCCAAACTTATGATTACTCGATCTCCAAGTTAACTGATAAACAAATAAGATTGATCTTATATCAACTTATTTGAGCACGGCCATGCATTTCTCAGTTACACTTATCGAGGGGCCCAGAAGATATCTCTCTCATAGAGAGGGACAAATTCCATCTTGATTGTTCATTTTCCTCTACATAATTTATACCATGTTCAAGCATAACCTTTATAATTATCTAGTTACAGATAACGTTTGATCATGTCAAAACATAATATTCCTTATGTTGGAAACTATGACAATCTCAAGTCAAAGGATTAAATGAAAACTATTATGAGATACACTTATGACATTAAACCATGAAGTGATATCTATGTGGGTCTATCCAATACACTGTTCTCTAACATGTATCCATAATATTGATTTGTATCTTCATACCTATAATCATCTTATGATTATCAAATCAATATTACACTAGTTATATTTATTATTATCTCCATAACAATAATAAACCAGGGATATAATCATTATTATATATAACATGCAAACATAACAATGATAATAAAAACTTCTTTATTAATAACAAAATGAATAACATTAAGGTCCAAATCAATGGCCTAGGGCATATACACTAACAGTCTCCCACTTGCACTAGGCCTAGACTAACAAATATCTCATGCCCATAGACCTAGTGTGCTGATCATGCTTCACCCGCGAGAGAGGCTTTGTCAATGGATCTGCTATGTTGTCATTTGTGTCAACTTTGCATATCTTGATATCACCTCTATCAATGATGTCTCGAATGAGGTGAAATCGCCTGAGTATATGCTTAGATTTCTGATGGGACCTTGGCTCTTTTGCTTACGCTATGGCACCATTGTTGTCACAATAGATAGCCATAGGATTAGCAATGCTAGGCACCACTCCAAGCTCAGTGATGAATTTCTTCAGCCAAATTGTTTCCTTAGCTGCATCTGATGCTGCTATATACTCAGCTTCTGTTGTAGAATCTGCTACTGTACTCTGCTTGGAACTTTTCCAAGTAATGGCTCCACCATTCAATGTGAATACAAAACCTGACTGCGATTTGTAATCATCTATATCAGTTTGGAAACTAGCATCTGTGTAACCATTTACAACTAGCTCATCTTCCAAACCTCCATAAACCAAGAAAGCATCCTTAGTTCTTCTTAGATACTTAAGAATGTTCTTAACAGCTGTCCAGTGACCCTCACCAGGATCAGCTTGATATCTACTTGTTGTGCTCAAAGAATATGAGACATCAGGTCTAGTACATAGCATGGCATACATAATAGATCCAATAGCAGAAGCATAAGGGATCTTATTCATTCTATCTCGCTCATCAGATGTCTTAGGACATTGATTCTTGCTAAGATGAATACCATGTGACATAGGCAAAATTCCCTTCTTGGAATCTTGCATGCTGAATCTCTTCAACACTTTGTCAATGTATGTACTTTGACTTAAGCCAATTATCCTTCTAGATCTATCTCTATAGATCCTTATACCAAGGATATATGCAGCCTCACCCAAGTCCTTCATTGAAAAAGTATTCCCTAACCAATCTTTAACCTTTTGTAAAGTGGGGACATCATTTCCAATGATCAATATGTCATCTACATATAGGACTAAGAACACGATAGCACTCCCACTAACCATCTTGTAAACACATGGTTCATCTTCATTTTGAATGAAACCAAAGTTCTTAACTGTTTCATCAAAACAAAGATTCCAGCTTCGAGATGCTTGCTTCAATCCATAAATGGACCTTTGAAGCTTGCAAACCTTCCCAAAATTCTCAGGATTTACAAAACCCTCAGGTTGTGTCATGTACACATCCTCGAGTAAATTTCCATTAAGGAAAGCAGTTTTGACATCCATTTGCCATATCATATAATCATAGTATGCAGCAATGGCAAGGAGAATCCTAATAGATTTAATCATAGCAACTAGAGAAAAGGTTTCATCATAGTCTATACCATGAGTTTGTTTGAAACCTTTAGCAACCAACCTTGCTTTATAGGTTTGCACATTTCCATCCATGTCAATTTTCTTCTTGAAAACCCATTTGCAACCAATAGTCTTAATACCTTTGGGAGGATCAATTAAGGCCCAAACTTGGTTGTCAAACATGGACTGCATCTCAGAGTTCATGGCTCCAAGCCATTTCTCTGAATCTTGACCTGACACAGCTTCAAGATAGGTAGTTGGCTCATCTTGATCTATGAGCAAAACTTCACGACTTTCAGTCATGAGAAATCCATATCTCTCAGGCTGATGACGTGGTCTATCAGATCTGCGCAGAACTTGTGTAACATTTTCAGTTTCCACAATGGCTTGTGGTTCTGAAACTGTTTCTACAGGCGGTTCAATATCTTCTTGTGGTTCTATAAATTCATCTAATTGAACTGTACTCCCACTAGTTCTTTTAGAAATGAATTCTTTTTCCAAAAATGTTCCGTTTCGAGCAACAAACACTTTCTTCTCAGATGGAATATAGAAATAATATCCTTTAGTTTCCTTAGGATATCCCACAAATATACATTTAGCAGATTTTGGAGCTAACTTATCTGAAACTGGTCTTTTCACATAAGCTTCACAACCCCAAATCTTAAGAAAAGACAAACTAGGTGTTTTGCCAGTCCATATCTCATATGGCGTCTTTTCAACCGCTTTAGATGGTACACGGTTTAAAACAAAAGCAGCTGTCTCCAAGGCATAACCCCAAAACGATAATGGAAGATCTGCTTGACTCATCATAGATCGAACCATATCTAATAAAGTTCGATTTCTTCTTTCAGAAACACCATTCCACTGTGGAGTTCCTGGAGGAGTTAATTGTGAAACAATTCCATAATTTCTTAGATGTTCGTCAAACTCTTGGCTCAAAAATTCACCACCTCGATCAGATCGAAGTGCCTTAATAGTTTTACCAAGTTGATTTTGTACTTCATTTTGAAAAGTTTTGAACATTTCAAAAGCCTCATGCTTATGTTTCATTAGGTAGACATAGCCATACCTACTGAAATCATCAGTAAAAGTAATGAAGTAATTATATCCTCCTCTGGCACTAATGCTTAACGAGCCACATACATCTGTATGTACTAGTCCAAGCAAGTCATTAGCCCTTTCACCTTGTCCGATGAAAGGATTCCTTGTCATTTTGCCAAGTAAACAAGATTCACATTTATCAAAAGATTCAAAATCAAATGAATCTAATAATCCATCTTGATGGAGTTTAGAAATGCGTTTCTCATTTATATGGCTAAGACGACAATGCCATAAAAATGTAGGGTTTAGGTCATTTGGCTTAATTCTTTTAGAGTTTATGTTATAAATATGATTCTCCCTAGAATCATCTAAGTCAAGGACATAAAGGCCATTAAAAGATCTTGCAATACCATAAAGCAAATCATCTTTATCAAAAATAGAACATGTCTTATTTTTAATTAAAAATGAAAAACCTTCATCATCCAAAACTGAAACTGAAATAAGATTCCTACTCAGAGTAGGAACATAATAGCAATTGTTCAAATTTAACAAAAAGCCATTAGGCATATGAAGTTCATAAGATCCTACAGCTAGTGCAGCAACTCTTGCTTTATTCCCAACTCGTAGGTCAACTTCGCCCTTTTTCAGTGATCTACTCCTTTTGAGTCCCTGCACATTTGTACAAATGTGAGAACCACATGCAGTATCCAATACCCATGAAGTAGAAGCAGATAAGTTAATTTCTATAACATATATACCTGAAGATGTAGTCGCACTACCCTTCGATTTCTTCAATTCAGCCAAATAAAGTGGGCAATTTCTTTTCCAATGCCCAGGCTCCTTGCAATGGAAACAAGTTCCTTCCTTAGGAACAGGTGCCTTGGGTTCTTTTGGCTTGGGCTGTCCCTTAGGCTTTGTAGCAACTGTTGGTTTACCCTTTGCCTTGCCTTTCTTCTTCATAGGCTTACCCTTATTGACATTCAATACATGGGTAGCCTTAGTGGGCTTTTTGATATTCCCTTCAGCAGTTTTGAGCATACCATGTAGCTCAGGAATGGACTTTTCCATGTTGTTCATATTATAGTTCATAACAAAATGTGAAAAACTGCTGGGCAAAGAATGAAGGATCAAATCCGTGGAGAGTTCTAAACTCAAGGGATATCCAAGTCGGGCAAGGTGATCTATGTAGCCCTTCATTTCCAAAACATGAGCGCTAACCGATTCGCCCTCTGACATCTTGCAGTCAAATAATGCAACAGCAGTGTCGAATCTATCCTGCCTAGCTTGTTGTTGGAAAGCTTGTTTGAGATGGACACTCATCTCATAAGCCTCCAAGTGTTCTAGATCCTTCTGAAGTTCTGGACACATAGTAGCAAGCATAAGACATCCAATGTCATTGGAATCATCCATATGCTTCTTATGCTTGTTCTTATCAGCATTAGAAGCATTAGCAGGAGGTGGCTCAGGGACAGCTTCATCAAGCACATAGGACTTCTTTTCTTGTTTGAGAACAATTCTCAGGTTCCTAAACCAATCAACAAAATTAGTCCCATTCTCTTTCAGTTTTTCCTTCTCAAGGATGGATCGCAGTGATAAAGTGGAGTTATTGTTGGTAGCCATTTCAATCTACAAAATATGCAAATTTTAATTAATAAAAGGTGATAAGTAATTAAAATCCCACTAAAATATAACCCTCAATCATCACAATGACATTTTAGTGGGCTAAGATCCAATTTTTACTTAATATTAAGTCAGCTTTGGCATGACACTTAAAATCAAGTTATTATGGTAGGTAACCCCTTACCAATTACATCACATGTAACTCTTAGATAATATGGGATCATGACATCATATGTCATAGCATGTTATACCCCATCTAATGCCTTAGGCCCAAAACCATTTTGATAGCCTAATTAAGTCTAACCAATTTTAAACGCATGAGCAGCACCATTACTCATCATATCTTACTAGGATAACCTAAAGTACTTTGCTTTGGCAAAATCTACATTTAGGTGATCTTAGCCTTGATAAGTGTTTAAGATATGGATGGCATTAAAACTTAGATTAATAGTGAGGGTTCATTCCATTTAATTTTGAAAACATGTTAAAATTAACATTTATATATCATATCCCATATGCATACATAAACTATCAAACATGGCATCTCATACATATTCGATAAAAATAAACGTGACATAGTATGGCCAAACTAGATATGATCTTCATGAGACCAAATGAAGATCATATAGGCAACCCTAGGTGAAAAGAAAACCTATCTATTACAACATTTGCAATAGTACATTTCTTCATATCTTGAAAGGCAACTTCATCTCCATGGAATTTTCATCTTCTTCTCCAAGCTTGAGTCTTCATTATTACATTAATAATAAAACTAACTACTAAACTAGTAATAATAAAGTTACAAAAATAAACGACACGCAGGCCGTATATACAATCCAAAGATATGAATAAACAAACACATAGGTCATAAAGCCATACTATGCACCATGCCAAGACATCAAATAATCATAGCATATTCATCACCAACATGTTAAATAGAAACAAATATATTGACATTCTTAATGTCACGGTAACGAACTATAAGGTGCGAACATACGGCGGTCCCTCAGCCGGTTAGCGGGCGGGGCTCCTGCTGGCCGGTCAGCGGGCGGGGTTCCGAAGGGGCAGCGCCCCTCGAAGCTAAACAGAATCATTAATCCAATTAATTATTTTCTGTCAAAACCCTTATTCTGTCAATCATATTAAACAAAATATAATAGCAATCTATTAATCATATTAACAGAGAACTATTACAAGAAACCTTAGAAAACGATTTACTCAATAATCATATTAATCGAAATCGAAATCTATGTATACATTCAATATGAATAAATGAATTGAATTAATCATATTAACTCTAATTCGAAACCATAACAGATTGTATACCAACCCTAGTTCGACTTCACAGAATTGTATCTTATACAATTGGTCATCTTTGACATCATATATCAACAACGATTTAGGTTATATCTCATATAACAGATTCGAATCATCATCAAATGATAAAACGAATCCAATCATGCCATTCGAAAAACAATAGATCACATCAACACATCAACATGGCATATTTTGAATTAAATGGAATCAACAACCTGGCTCTGATACCACTGTTAGTAAATCGAAAAAGGATCTGCAACCCTTGCCGCAGCGGAAAACAAAAATTTCTTTCAATTTACTCACAGGATCCATGTGATCCATTCAGTTCGATAAAAGAGATTCGAAACTAACCTTTTTGCGTAGCTTCAAAATGATTAACAGATGCTGCCTTCTGAAGACGAACACCCTCTAACGAAGTCCACACAAACGTACGCCGTTCTGAGTGCTAGCTCACCAACGGCAGTGGCTGAACTTTTTTGCAAAAACGAAACTAGGGTTTTTGGTTTTTTTTTTCTCTTCTTCCGTTTTCTTTCAAAACGAAAATAATAATAAATATCATCCAGGCCTCTAGTCTTTTTAAAACCGTTTTAAAAGACCTTTCCTTGTCAAAACCCTAACTGTCCATATCCTATATGGACCCACGTTTTTAATAATTATTATCTAATAATAATTATTATAACAATATTATTATTAATATCTAATAATAATAATAATACTAACAACAATAATAAAAATATAATTATTATTGTTTAAGTACAACCTACGTTCTATGTGTGTGACCCGATAGGCTCATATTAACTGGTAGTGTATTTCAATCTCTATTGAAATGCACAAATCATAATTGGCCTCTAGCAAGACATTATGACTACCCAATTAATCATGAGAATCATTATAAATGAAAACCTGAAATAGTACATGCATTGATCCCTTTGTCACACGATATCTAGTTTGAACATAAGTCATAGTAAATGTCATACTTATATTGTCCAAACTTATGATTACTCAATCTCCAAGTTAACTGATAAACAAATAAGATTGATCTTATATCAACTTATTTGAGCACGACCATGCATTTCTCAGTTACACTTATCGAGGGGCCCAGAAGATATCTCTCTCATAGAGAGGGACAAATTCCATCTTGATTGTTCATTTTCCTCTACATAATTTATACCATGTTCAAGCATAACCTTTATAATTATCTAGTTACAGATAACATTTGATCATGTCAAAACATAATATTCCTTATGTTGGAAACTATGACAATCTCAAGTCAAAGGATTAAATGAAAACTATTATGAGATACACTTATGACATTAAACCATGAAGTGATATCTATGTGGGTCTATCCAATACACTGTTCTCTAACATGTATCCATAATATTGATTTGTATCTTCATACCTATAATCATCTTATGATTATCAAATCAATATTACACTAGTTATATTTATTATTATCTCCATAACAATAATAAACCAGGGATATAATCATTATTATATATAACATGCAAACATAACAATGATAATAAAAACTTCTTTATTAATAACAAAATGAATAACATTAAGGTCCAAATCAATGGCCTAGGGCATATACACTAACAGTCTCCCACAATCAAACTTTTTCTCTGATGTGGCTTGCAACTGAATAAAGATCCTCTGTACTTTGTCAAGCCACTGTTCTGCTACAGCTGGATCAGTAGTACCAAGGAAATCCTCCGCTCCATACTTCCTTAGTTTATTATAGTGCCTCACTGGTACCACAGGCTGAGGGGGTGGTGGCACTGGTTGCACTGGTGCTTGCCTCATAACATCCATCATATGTCTAAACCAGGCTGGCGGAACCTCCTCTCCAACTGGTCTACCCAACACCGAAGCAGGTGCCTCCTCAACACTATTAACTCTAGCTCCCTCAGCAGGAGCAATACTCTCGGCACTACCCTCAATCGACTGTCGGGAGTGAGAATCCATCACAACCTAACACTGCAAACATAGTAGAATACTACATCCTATTAAAGATCAGAGGTTGCCAATCCCAAAAATATATGTTATTCAAAAACCACTTTTTTTTAAAAATCAAATATTCTTTTTTCTTACATTTTACCTAGGTTGAGAATCTCAAACCTAGGCTCTGATACAAAAACAATTGTAACACCCCCACATTCAGTACACACACACTACAACACCACAATGTAGCATATGTGCACCGAATATAGGAGTGCTACGGCTTTTCATCAACATTCAAAACATTTTTATATAATACCATCATCTTTCTCAATATACATTATAGATACATAAATACATTTAAGTAGTACACAGCGGAAGATATAAAATATTTACACATATGAAAACATTTGAGTACATACTTTTCATTACATATATATTTACAATATAAACAAAATCTTTAGAAAATATAAAAGAGTTATACATGATTGGCAAATCTCCTCTGATCTTTAAGTTCCCAAAATCAACTCTTCAATGTCTACTCTCACTCGGTCTAGAAGAGCTCTCGGGTTCAACTCTATTACCTGCGCGATTAAACACTATCGCGCTAAGCCAAGGGCTTAGTAAGACAATTCATGCTAATGTTATGCTTTAGTGCAATGCAATGTTTCACATTTGTATTAATAAATCAACATCAATGATACACACACAATTAGTAAAGATCATACTCAACCAACAATATTCCGTGAATAGTCCGTTTCATCATATAAGTAATATTAACATTTCATTATATTAGAACAACATTTATGTTATACATAAAACCTAGACACCTATGGGCCCATCAAGTATTTAATACGATATTCAGAATTCAGAGTTACTGCTTTGGTTCATAAACACCATTATCAAGCCCGTAGGCAACATATACATATATATCTCTATCCATGGATAGTGTAACAGACCCAGTCTCTTGGATCATCAACTCATCTAACTCGAGGAGATCCTCAACCCGGCAAGACTGTTACAAATCTAATATTTCATAATATCAATTATCATAGTGTAACAGACCCAGTCTCTTGGACCTCAATTCAACTCAATTTGAAGAGATCCTCAACCCGGCAAGACTGTTAACTTTCATTAAATAGGCATGCCTCCAAAAAAAAAAACCAGAACTCTGAAACTGAATATCATATTAAACATACACTTATTTCAAACTCTTTATCAATCTTTCTCATCAATTAGGCAAACATGCCATACATCATTCAATTATATCATCATAGCCAATCACAATGGCTTTATAGCATTTCATATCTCAATTCATATTGTGTATATAGCATTATTAGTATCACATTTCAAAGTACATTATTCATAATGCACATCACCATTCACAAACCTCACAATACACAATACATAACCTTATTCATGTAATATCATATGCATTATCAATTCCATATCATCTCACATTTCATGATTCAACAATGATGTTAGACAAATGATATCTATTTTGATCCTTGACAACTCAAATGGATGATCTATTTAACATGTATTTGAGAATCTTGTTGTAGGATTAGATTGCTTCCAATAAGGTGAACAGAACCTTTCTAGCGGTCGCGCCTCACTTGAATACGACCGCCCCATACAATTACAAGATGAAACCTTATTACAGTAGGTTTCGCGACCAGAAGCCCGACCTAAGTCGCGACCGCACTTCACAATCAAAAGATGAAGCCTTATTACAGTAGGTTTCGCGGCCAGAAGCTCGACCTAAGTCGCGACCGCCCCAAATTACGTGTCTCTCATGCATAAACCCTAAATGTAACCAACCCTCTTCCAAATGCATTTTAACATATAATTCCCAACACAAACTCACTCAAATGGATATAACTCATGTCATAACACATATTCATCACAATAACCACTTAAACAACACATTTGAACACAAACCATCTCAAAACCCTAACTCAAACTTTACTCTTGATTTTCCACTATCAATCTTCACTTATTTTTCCATAATCACAACCAAACCAACACCAATTCCAATTTTTAACTTTAAATCAATTCTAACACTTGCAAACACATATCAAATACACCAAATCATTACATCAACAAATCACACTTCACTTTAAACATAACTTCAAAATTTACAAAGGAAAACAAGAGATTTCTTACCTTAGATAAAGAAATTTCACAAATCTCTAACCAAACTCTTTGATTGCCTCTTCAATTGAACTCTAGCATCAAGAACACTTCTCTTCCTCTTTCTCTCCTTCAATCACCGGCCCATAATGTAAAGAAAACAAAATAGCCACAAGTCAAACACTTTTCCATCTTTTAATCTCCACCAAGAGATTTCTAAAGGTAAATTACCTCAATGCCCTTAACCATATAACTCACCTTTTGTCTCATATAAGCCCATTTAAGTAATTACACACTCAACACAAAAATATCTCTTTTCCTTTGACTCTTCCTTTGACCCACTTATATGTTATATATATCATCATATACACAACATATACCATTCTCTCTAAACCCTATTTTCTTTCCCAATTTCTTTTCTCTTGCAATTAACATATATATACAATCCAATATAACAACAACAACAATAACAACAATAACAATAACATAATCAAAACTTCTAGACCATATATGAGGATATTACATTATTAAACAATAACAGCAATGGCACTAAACCAACAAGACAACATTGAGTCAATTCTCAACAAGGGAAACCCCCTATTCATGCAATAATCAATTACCAAGCATCACCCCAATTCAATATCGCCATAGCCCAATGCAACAAAACATAGGATGTTGACTCATTATGCATAAACAATCAAAAATAGTGTGTCAATATACGCAACTCGATTCTAACCATAGAGTAGAAAACATAATGAGTAAATCACAAAACTCAAATAAAATTTGAAAGCCTGTAGTAAAAAGAATTCAAAATCCCTAGAATCTAGCTATGGCGAATAAACAAATCAACAATAAAGTAGAATAGGGTCTCTAGAATCCAACTAAACAAAAACAAAGCCAACAATCAACAGATCTCAAAGACTCTCCAAACAACTTGCAAGAATCTCCAAACAAATTGCAAGAAATCACAAACAACAAAATAACATTTCAAAAGTTAAGAGTGTGTACCTTAATAGCGTGAAAAAAACACGATAAAAGTGAGGGAAAATGGATGAAATCCTTTCCAAATCATGAAATGGGAGTCAAAATCTCCTCTAGGATGAATGGGTATGTGTTTTTGAGTGTGAGAGTGTGAAAAAATTGAGAGAAAATCAAAAAAAGAGGGGAAGAGGAGAGAGGAAATTATGTTCAATTCAAAATTGACACGACTTAAAAACTCATGGACACGCCCATTGACACGGTCGTGTCTATGGGCATGTCATAACTACTATTTCTAAACAAAACAACATGCTTACTGACACGGGCATGTTAGTGGGCATGTTCTAGCTACTGTGACTCATTTAAATCAACACGGCCAGTGACACAGCCATGTCACTAGGCATGTTGTAGCTAATGTGAATCTCAAATTTAACCAAAATGACATGACCAATGATACAGGCGTGTCAATGGGTGCGTTTTAGCTATTGTGGTTCCATATAAATGACACATCTAGTGACACAGGTGTGTCACTAGTTGTGTCCTAGGTACTGTCTCATAAAATTAATGACACACCCACTCACATGGACGTGTCGCCAAATAGGCTCAAGTTAATCCTTAAAAGAAAATTTCCTCTACAAATTCAAATGAATTCAAGGCAAAAACACCACAAACCAATGATAGAAGAATAAAAAATAAATAAAACAACAGAACAAACTAAAAATTTGAAAATTAATGAAATAAATAAAACAGTTGGTTGCCTCCCACACAACACTTCTTTAACGTAGTTTTAGTTGGACATTTGGGATTGATTTGTCTTTAGTCTTAGAGGTATAAAACCTCCTTCAACTCACTCAAGTCCCCCCCTAAATACAGTTTAAGCCTTTTCCCATTAACCTTAAAAGTCCCTTTCTCTGGGTGAGTAATTTCAATTATCCCATAGAGAAAAACCTCTTTGACTGTAAATGGACTTGACCATCTTGATTTTAACTTACATGGAAAAATTCAAAGCCTAGAATTATACAATAATACCTAATCAGCAACTTGAAACTCTTTCCGTTCCTTAATGTGAGCATCATGCCATCTCTTAGTCCACTTCTTATACATCCTTGCATTGTCATAAGCTTTTAATCTCAATTTATCCATCTCATTAATCTGCAATTTCCTCCTGTCACCTGTACTAGCTAGATCAAGTTTAATCTATTTTATAGCCTAATAAGCATTATGTTCAATCTCCACAGGTAAGTGACAAGGCTTTCCATATACTACCCTAAATGGCGTAGTATCCAAAGGAGTTTTGAATGCAGTCCTAAAGGCCCATAGAGCATTGTCTAATTTCTCAGACCAATCCTTTCGGGATCGCTCTATAGTTTTTTCAAGGATCCTTTTTATTCATCTATTCGTGTTCTCAACTTGGCCGCTAGTTTGGGGATGGTAAGGATTAAAGAACCTATATGTAACACCTAGCCTTTTGAAAACTTTCTCAAGCTGAGTGTTACAAAAGTAAGTACCCCTATCACTTATGATCGCTTTTGGTGTACCAAATCTTGAAAACAACTTTTTCAAAAACCTCATTACTACCCTGGTATCATTTGTTGCTAAAGCTTCGGCTTCAGGCCATTTGGAAACATAATCTATAGCTACAAGAATATATTTGTTACCAAAAGAACTAGGAAATGGTCCCATAAAATTGATCCCCCTTACATCAAAGACTTCACACACTAGAATTACATTTTGGGCCATCTCATCAAGAGAGATGTTTCCAGTTCTTTGACAATGATCACAACATTTCACAAAATCATAGCTATCCCTAAATAGTGTGGGCCAAAAAAATCTTGATTCTAGCACTTTTTGAACAGTTCTATTGGCTCCCATATGACCACCGGCTGGTCCAGCATGACAATGATGAAGAATATTCAATGTTTTGAGCCATGCCACACAACGCCAGATCATGTGGTCCTTACATAACCTAAACAAGAAAGGATCCTCCTAGAAGTAAAATTTTTAAAGCCAAAAAAGAATTTTTTCTTCTCTTGATACGTCATATCTTTAGGGAGTTCCCTAGCAGCCAAGTAATTAGCAAAATCTACAAACCAAGGTACATTAAAATTTGAAACACTTACCATAGCGTAAATCTACTCATCAAGGAAATAATCATCAATGTTTCCTTCTTTGAACTTCTCCAACGTTGGGCTCTCTAAGTATGAAAGGTGATCTGCTGCTAGATTTTTAGCTCCCTTTTTGTCTTCAATCTTCAAGTCAAATTCCTACAATAACAAAACCCAACGAATTAGCCTAGGCTTTGCAACTGTTTTGCAAATAAATACCTCAAAGCTGAGTGGTCCATATACACAATCACTTTGAACAAGATTAGATATGATCTAACCTTGTCAAAAGCAAAAACCACAGCTAGAATTTCATTCTTTGTAGTTGTGTAATTGGCCTGGTCTGCGATCAGCATCTTGCTTGCATAATAAATGGGCTAAAAATACTTCTCTTTGCATTGACCAAAAACTACCCCCACTATAATATCACTTGCATCACACATTAGTTCGAATGGTAAATTCCATTCAGCAGCTATCATGATTGGGGCATGGGTCAATTTCTCCTTAAGAGTTGTGAAATCTCTTAAACATTCTTTGCCAAACACAAAATCAACATCCTTCTCAAGGAGTCTTGTTAGAGGATGAGCTATCTTAGAGAAGTCACGTATAAACCTCCGATAGAAGCTTGCATGTCCCAAAAAGCTTCTGATAGCCTTGACTGATGTGGGGGGTGGCAGTTTTTTAATGATTTCCACTTTAGCCCGGTCCACCTCAATACCCTTGCTTGTGTCCCAACATGATTCCTTCTTAAACCATGAAATTACATTTTTCCAATTAAGTACTAGGTTTGTTTCCTCACATCTTATTAAGACCCTCTCAAGGTTTTCCAAATAACCTTCGAATGAGCTGCCATAAGGTGTGTTGCATAATCCAAATGGCATCCTTCGATATGTGAATGTCCCATATGGGCAGGTGAATGTAGTTTTCTCTTGGTCTTTCGAGGTAATAGGAATTTTGAAGTAGCCTGAAAGGCCATCCAAAAAGCAATAATACTCATGCCTTGACAATCTCTCCAACATCTGATCAATGAAGGGCAAAGGAAAATGGTCCTTCTTAGTTGCATCATTCAACTTTCAGTAGACAATGCAAACCCTCCAATGTGTAACTGTTCTTGTTGGAATTAGCTCATTATTCTCATTAGGAACCACCGTTGTCCCTCCTTTCTTTGGTACTACTTGAACCAGACTCACCCAAGAGCTATCCAAAATTGGATATATAATTCCAACATCAAGTAGCTTGATCACTTCAGCTTTAACTACTTCTTTCATCTTAGGGTTTAGTCTCCATTGTGGTTGCACCACTGGCTTGAACTCATCCTCCATCAGTATTTTATGAGTGCAATAGAATGGACTAATGCCCTTGATGACTGCTATCTTTCAAGCTATAACCTACTTATGTTTTTGTAATAGCTCGATGAGTTTTACCTTCTGCTCAAAAGATAGGTGGAAACTTAAAATAATTGGCAATTTATTCTCCTCTCCTAGAAATCCATACTCAAGATGATCCGGAAGGGTCTTGAGTTCTAAATTAGGTGGATCAATCACAGATGGTCGCGACGTTTGTTCTTTTGGCATTTCAATGGTTTCATATGCCCGACTCTCAAATGGCTTGCTTGCTTCAAGATAAGCAAGCTGCTTCAGTGCTTTCTGATCCTCAATATTATCCTGCAATAAACACAACTCAAGGGGATCCTTGGAAACAATGTTAGTAACACAATCTAATGTTTCATGCTTAATGATATCATTGCATGAATCCACCTCATTGAGTGTAAGTGGGTGCTTCATAGCATAATGTATATTAAAAACTCTTAAGGTCAATGTGCCATCATGGACATCAATAAGGGAACGGGCTGTATTCAAAAATGGCCTACCAAGGATATGCAAAACATCTGCATCCTCATCTACATCAATGATAACACAATCATTAGGGAAAATGAAATCCCAAACTTTTACCAACACATCCTCTATAATACCACGAGGGTGAATTACTGACTTATCAGCAAGTTGAATGGTCATGAGTGTTGGTTTAGGTTCTCCGACACCTAACTCTTTAAAGATCTTGTAGGGCATAACACTTATGTTAGGCCCCAAGTCAGCCAATGCACTTTGAACTTCAAGATTACCTATCAAATATGGAATAGTAAAACTACAAGGATCATTTAATTTCTTAGGCAATCTCATCTGCAAAATTGCTGAACTTTTTTCTGACAATTGCACCAAAGATACTTCTTCAAGTTTCCTTTTGTTAAAAAGTATATCTTTCAAAATTTAGCATATTTGGACATTTGCTATAAAGCTTCAAGAAATGGAATATTAATGTGTAGTTGTTTAAAGAGTTCAAGGAACTTACCGAACTAAGCATCCATCTTGTCCTTGTTTAACCTTGCTGGATATGGTACTAGAGGTCAGTATTCCTTCTCTATTGGACTAGGTTCTTGAGGTTGATTTTCTTTCTCACTTCCTACTGCAGTCTTCCCTCCCGAAGTGACAGTAGAATTATCTTTTTCTGCTTTCTGTGTCTCAGCCTCTTTTGCTTGTTACTCCGCTTCTTTTTCAACTACACCATCCTTAATTTCCTTTCCACTGCTTAGAGTAATTGCCTTTAGTTGCTCCTTCAGATTTGCCTCAATATTGCTCGGTAAACTCCCTTATGGTAGTTCATTGAGTAACTTGGCAATTTGCCCCACTAATTTTCCAAATTGTGAATGGAGGCTTGCTGATTTCTAAGGGTAGTTTCTGTCGATTGAAATATGGTTTTCGAAGCTGCTATAAACTTCTCCATCATTTCATCCAAATTGTTCATTCTTGGATGGGCAGCTTGTTGATGTTAAGGCTGCTAAATTCAAGGAGGAGACCTTGGATTATTCTAATTATTCCAGAAGAAATTAGGATGATTTCTCCACTCTGGATAATATGTGTTACTATAGGGGTTGTTCTGCTATTGCCTAGGCATGTTTCCAACATAATCCACCGGCTCTTATCTAGTAAATATTTTGCCACTTTGTCAATCTTGACTTTGATGTCCACCCCCACACCATTCACAAGACATTACTTGCATTGATTTCCCTAGAGATGAAGCTTAAGAATCAATCTTTTTATTCATTGCTTCCAACTATGCTGTCAAAGCAACTACGGGATCCAATTGATGTGAACTAGTAACCCTTAATTTTCCTTGTTCCCTTGGAGTTTGCCAATAAAAATTGGTAAGGGCCATATCTTCAATCAAATTCCTTGCTTATTTAGGTGTTTTATTATTTATGGTACCTCTGCCAGCTGCATTGATAGACTGCTTACTTGCATAATTCAACCTATTGTAGAAAGTTTGAATCTGTAGCCACAGCGGAATCCCATGGTGAGGACACCTTCTCAATAAATCTTTAAATCATTCCCAAGCATCATAAAGAGTTTCACCATCTAGCTGGAGAAAAGATGAAATATCATTCCTCAACTTGGCAATCTTGGATGATGGAAAATATTTCTCTAAGATTTTTTCTGCCAATTGACCCCATATGGTGAAAGTGTTTGGGGGGAAAGATTTCAACCATTTCTTCAATCGATCTCTAAGCATGAATGGGAACAACCTCAGTCTAATTGCATCTTCGAAGATATTCTGTATCTTGAATGTATCACATATTTCCAGAAAAGTCTCAATATGTGCATTAGGATCTTCATCTGGGAATCAAACTAAAATGTCTGCTGTACCATTTGAATTGCATTTGTCTTTATCTCAAATTTATTTGCAGCAACTACCAGTCTCTGTAAGCTTGAATAGGCCCCATTAAGAGTAGGCCTAGCAAATTCCTGCATTGTCCTTGGCTCATTTCCTACCATCATTTCCAGTTCTTCTTCTGAGCTGAGATCTTCAAAGTTCAGCTCCATTTCTACAATAACTGCTTCCTCTTCTTCCTTTCGCTTTCTCCTCAACGTTCTCTCTAGCTCCTGATCTAATTCAAGTAGTTAGGAAGAGCTAGCTCAGGTCATAATGGGAAGAAGTACCTAGAATGACAATCACAAGCAAGAACTAATGTTAAAACAAATAAAATAATAACTAAATCAACAGTCTTGATTATATTACAAATATTGAAAACCGTTGTCCCTGACAGTGGAACCAAAAACTTAACGACAGATCTATGCTATCGCAATGTTACTGCAAGTGCACGGGTCACTCAAGTAATAAAACAGTGAGTAAGATATCGTTCCATTGGGGACAAGGACAAATATTAGTGCAAATTTTAACTGTTATTTAGTTAAATAATAGTTTGTGTGATGATTAAAATAAAAGACAAACTACTCAATAAACTAAAGTGAAGAAAAATTAAATATTGTGTAACAAAAGTTGGTGATGAAAATACTATCCAGATATTGAATCCTCCTAGCCATAAAAAGTATTTATGAATATCAATTCAATTAAATCAAATAATAGAGCTAAATTGGCATTCCCCTCAATTAGATTAAAACCTCTCTCAAGTGAATTAATCCCTAATCACTAAGTAGAATGCTAGGAATCTCTTCTCAAGCATAATAAATAGATCTTGCAATAAGAACAAGGAACTTTAAACCAAAGGGTCTTGTAAGCTTGTCTCTAGCACTCCAACCAACCCTCAATCCTAATGAGCATTTTGTTCATATCATGCTTTCTCAAGTCAAGAATATGAAAATTGCAACCAATCAATAAGCATGCTATTATCAATTGGAAATAAGAAATTAAGAATAAAAAGGATAAAACAACTCAATCAAATGATTTAACTTAATAAGAACTATTCAATCCATACAGTAAAGCTAGGATTCATCAATATCTAGATAGCTAAAATGTTTAGCTCATGTTCATAACCAGAAAACCAAAACAGGGGAAATAAGTAAAAGAATTCAAACAATCCATAATGAACATTTTGTGTTTCTTCACTTCAATCCTCAGATCTTGGATTAAATCTCGCAGGAATTGGCTCTTCACCTTCACTCTTGGCTGCCAAAAACTCTCTTTTTCTTAGGAGGTCGGCTTTGAAAAATAAAAACTTTCCTCTAATTCACTCTTTAGCTCAGATTTTATAGCCCAGATATTTTTTCCCTGACACGCCCATGTCTGTGGGCCTATCAACGGTGCTATTTCAAACTTTAATGACATGGGTAGTGACACGCCCAAGTCATTGGGCATATTGTTGCTACTATAATATTGAGTTAGGGACATGGTTAAGGACACATCATTGGGCATGTCACAGCTTCTATAAGTCAGGAGTAATGGCATGTTTAGTGACATGCCCATGTCACTGGGCGTGTCGAAGCTTCTGTAAAGTAGTTGAATGACACGGCCAAGAACACACCCATGTCACTGGGCATCTCACTTGAAGAATCTTCCCAAAATAGCTTTTTACCTTGTCTTTCATCTGTGATTCCGGCTTAAATAACCTTAAGGTCCCAACGTGTCAAAAGTTCCTGGAATCAACCCTAATAAACAGTTGAACGAACAAATTAAAATCAATTTGACAATAAATATATTAAGAAATAGGGACAAAAATATCGTCAATTATACACTTATCAATGATGAAAAAAAATTGTAGCCCTTGATATGCCTAAATAAATGGAGTATCTTTGACTTCCAACTCAACTAACTTCCCTTAGCTTGGAGTGTTGCTCTGTTTAATATTTAATTGAAAAAATTAAAATTTTTAAATTATTTTAATCAAAATTTTCATGGTTTTTGTTCATTTTGGAGCTTAACCAATGAGGAATCTAGCTTGATAATTCATGAACTAATATATTTATGCATCATGACTTGAATGACTTTATTATGTAAGGAAATTTTTCTATAGCATTGAGTTGTGTATGCTTACTTAGAGAGGGCTCCTGCATAATGACCTTTGTCTAGGTCGCAGTCAGTATTAGAACATGCTTTGACAAACTTTCGAGGCGAAATTGAATTCTACTTATTTAAGGAAGAGATGATCTAGGCATTGTTTAGTTAGCAACAACTAGTATCCACCCAATTAAATATCGATCCCTAGTTGCCCCTTTGAGCCTTCATAAGATTTCAACTTTCTCTTTATTGACTTATAAGCCTGATGACCCACCCTGAGTTGTTATTACACTTTCGACAAGTCTTAAGATCACTAAGGTGAAGAGGAAAGGAGATCAAAAAATGGAATGCATAACCAAAACTATAAGGATAGTTGATGATCTCAAGACCATAAAGGTAGTTGAAGTTAACCTAATATCTCCAATCTATCAAGATAACGTCAAAGTAACAAATGATTTATCCCTGTTAAAGAAGATTTATGTCACTCCACTCATCCAAAAAAGAAGACAAGAAAAGAAGAAGAAAATAAAAAGAAAATAAAAAAAGACAAGAAAAAAACAGAGAAAAAGAAAAAAGAAAATAAATCCCAAAACGGTTTAGAAAGCCAACTGAGTTCTCTTTTACCTAAAGCAGCAAAAGACTTCTATAAGGACAGTATGATTTGAATTGGTTCAACCCAACCAAAGATTCAATCAAAATCAGAGTAAAAGGAGAAAATTCAAGCAGTTCTTGAAAGTCCTGTACTTGACAGTCCTACAGGGGAGAAGGACAAAATGATAAAATGGTAAAAGAAAAGAAGGAAGAAAAGAAAGAGAAAGAAAAGGGAAAAGAAGAAAGAAAAGGAATGGGGGTATCAACCATTTTATAAGGGAAAAGATAGTCCCAATCAAGATCCAGATTCATTTTAAAAAGAAATAAGAATACTCAAAGCTCTATCTTTTCATGCTCCCAACTGTCTAAAAAGTTCCAACAAGAAATTTGTAGTGTGAGGGTTTGCCCATTATGTCACAACAGCTCAAATTTACAATTGTCCTTCGCTTAACCGATGTCCATAATAGACCCCATTTTAAGCCTATTAAAGACCTATTGATCTCTCTTGGTAGGCAGACTCTATTAGTGGAGATAGTTTGGATAAGCATGCATATGAGATAGACAATATTCAAACTCAAATGAGACCTTTGACCAAGTAATGTATATGTCCCTATATGACGTGCAACAATTCTTGCTTAAATAGAAATGATTCTCGAGTTTAGTACGGTAACTAGGGTTGTCATGTTATAGATATGTTAAATCTAAAAATCAAGTCCTAAGGTACAATGACATTGATTTGACAAAGTCAACATTTGATTTTTAAAAAAAAATTATTTTCTTGTTATAAAAACCTTTAAGTTAAGGGAAATATGTTGAACAATCGAACCTCGAAGGGCACATTAGGCAAAGTAAAAAATTATTTGCAAGGTTATGAAGAAGCTACCAACTGACATGCTGAATCATAGTTCAAAATGGATGAATCCCTGACTATGCTACTTGGGCCTTACCACTCATATTTTCAACATCTTTAAGATAAAAGCCATAAAAGCAAAGCCTTCTATGAGACCTAAATGAGCATCTATAAGGAGTCAATGAGAACACTTCAGCTGAGCACCTCAGTCTGTGAGTCAATGGAACCACTGTAAGTATTATTCATGCATATCATGCATACATGAGCATAGCACATTCCATTTTTCTTTGTAAAAAATAAATAGTAATATCCTATGAAGCAATCATAAAGCATATATGGAATCAAGGGGCTTGGAAAGCCCATTGCATGGGAAAGCTCCAGTAATTTTCCAAAAGAAAGAAGAAATGCATGCTTGTTCAATAAGCTAAACAATATAGAAACATCAACCAAAGCCACATAGAAAAAATCATGGGTTTGAGCGTACACAGGGGGCAAAGTTTCCCCATTCAATACTTTTTGAATTTATGTATGTATAAAACATTTTGAAACTCACCTCCAATATTTTACCACGTAGGGGGCAAGAAGAAGATATGAAGGCTAGCTAAAAAAAAGGCTGAATTTTTTGTAAAAGTGAAAAGGAAGAACAAAAAAGAATGGAAAAAGAAGAAAATTAGAACTCTCAAAAGAATGAAGATGCAAAAAACAAAAGATCAGTCTAGCTAAAAGAGTTGAAGCCAGGGTAAAGACCCGGTCTTCAATGGTTAAAGATCCATGTTTCAAGGGTAAAGACCTAAATTCCAATGGATAAAAATCCATGTTTCAAGGGTAAAGACCCAATCTCCAATGGATAAAGATCCATGTTTCAAGGGTAAAAAGATCCATGTTTCAAGGGTAAAGACCCGATCTCCAATGGATAAAGATCCATGTTTCAAGGGTAAATACCCAATCTCCAATGGATAAAGATCCATGTTTCAAGGGTAAAGACCCAATCTCTAATGGATAAAGATTCATGTTTTAAGGGTACAGACCCGATCTCCAATGGATAAAGATCCATGTTTCAAGGGTAAAGACCCGATCTACAATGGATAAAGGTCCATGTTTCAAGGGTAAAGACCCGATCTCCAATGGATAAAGATCCATGTTTCAAGGGTAAAAACCTAATTTTCCAATGGATAAAGATCCATATTGTAAGGGTAAAGACCTGATTTCCCATGGATAAAGATCCATTTTTGGTGGGTAAACACCCACAATCCATTAAAGAATGGAACAACCAGTTAAACCAGAATTCTCAACTGATAAAAGGCAAATAAAATTTAGTCTCAGGTCCAAATACCCAAATCTCGGGTTCAAAACCCATCCTCATCCAAAATCTGCTTATAGTCATATTGCTTTTCACTCTCTTCTACTAAAAGTCTCATATCATTCAAGCAGGGGGCAAACTGTAGATCATTAATATTTTACCCAGTCTAGTTTGATATTTTTAAACAGTCCAAAATAAATTGTGGTATTTTAATATTTATTTTTTATTTTAAACTAAATAACATTTATTTTAATAATATTTATTACTTATAATATTTATTTTTAATAATGAAAATAAAAAATATAAAAAAATAAAATTTGGCGACTGAAGAATCGATGACGAAAATCTTTCATTGCTGGAAACGAATTGGCCATAGGCCAATTCGCTGCAGGTTTTACTTGCGGCGAACTGGCCTCAAGCCAATTTGCCGAAAGTTTTGCTTACGGCCAATTGGTTGCAGGCCAATTTTGCTGTAGGCACAATTGCGGCAGAAACGTGTGCTGCCCGCGCGCCCAGTCAGCAATGCCCCACAGTAATTTTTGCCAGTGCAATTTTTGCCACTGTAGTTTTTTCGAAATCCTATTTTACTTTATTTTTTTATTTTATTTTCTTAACAAATTAGTATTAGTTTTTTTTTTATTTTTTTTCTTATAAATATGACATTAAAAGACATAAAAGAAAAAGAAAGATTGGGAATTTTATTTCAGCTAGGAGGAAAATTTTGAGGATTAAACTTTTGGGGGGACGGCCAAAATTAAGCAAGAGTTCAAATTGGACTTTTAAACCTTGAAGCAGTCTAAAGCAGTGAAGAGCAAAAAGAACCCTTCAAACCACATGGCAACAAGGCAGTGTTGTCATGATCAAGGTTTCCTCAGAATTTCAACTGTGCAATTGTGGTGGAACCAACAACGAAGTCTACATAGAAGACTTTCAAAAATTAGTTTAACGAGTATTAAGATATTAGGGTTTTAGTTCATAAAACATATTATTTGGATTCAACAATTTCATACTACAAAAAAATTAATATCAAAATACCTTAAAAAATATTAAAAAAGAAGCATCTTATGGACACTGTGAATATAAGAATTGATTGTGGTATTTTAATATTTATTTTTTATTTTAAACTAAATAATATTTATTTTAATAATATTTATTACTTATAATATTTATTTTTAATAATGAAAATATAAAATATAAAAAAATAAAATTTGGCGACTGAAGAATCGATGACGAAAATCTTTCATTGCTGGAAACGAATTGGCCATAGGCCAATTCGCTGCAGGTTTTACTTGCGGCGAACTGGCCTCAAGCCAATTTGCCGAAAGTTTTGCTTACGGCCAATTGGTTGCAGGCCAATTTTGCTGTACGCACAATTGCGGCAGAAACGTGTGCTGCCCGCGCGCCCAGTCAGCAATGCCCCACAGTAATTTTTGCCAGTGCAATTTTTGCCACTGCAGTTTTTCCGAAATCCTATTTTACGTTATTTTTTTATTTTATTTTCTAAATAGTTTTTATTTTCTTAACAAATTAGTATTAGTTTTTTTATTTTTTTCTTATAAATATGACATTAAAAGACATAAAAGAAAAAGAAAGATTGGGAATTTTATTTAAGCTAGGAGGAAAATTTTGAGGATTAAACTTTTGGGGGGACGACCAAAATTAAGCAAGAGTTCAAATTGGACTTTTAAACCTTGAAGCAGTCTAAAGCAGTGAAGAGCAAAAAGAACCCTTCAAACCACATGGCAACAAGGCAGTGTTGTCATGATCAAGGTTTCCTCAGAATTTCAACTGTGCAATTGTGGTGGAACCAACAACGAAGGTTTGATCTTAACCAATCAATTCTTATATTCACAGTATCCATAAGATGCTTCTTTTTTAATATTTTTTAAGGTATTTTGATATTAATTTTTTTGTAGTATGAAATTGTTTAATCCAAATAATATGTTTTATGAACTAAAACCCTAATATCTTAATACTCGTTAAACTAATTTTTGAAATATACTTTTCTAAAACCATAAAACAATAATTTGTTTTCTCAAAACCATAATCAATTCTATTTTTCTAAGATTTACAATAGCTTGTTTCTTCTAATTCTGAAACTCTATTTTCTAAATCTGCCCCTTGACCCCCGTGCGCTAACCGGATAGCAGGACTGCCGTATGGGCTCGACAAAGGGGTCAATATTTATTTGTGTATTATAAGCCTTTGTGTTTAACTCCCTTTGTTTAAAATTTCTAATTTGGTTATTAAAATTCTAAAACCCTAAATTTATACATTTATTGCTTTATTTAATTTTAAATTTGATTATATAGTTTACTATATGTTTTGATGATTGATTTATTTAATTTCAATATTTGATTTGTTTATCATGGATGGGTGATTTATTTATTATTATTATTTGTTAAAATTGTAAGAGGTATGTTTCCATGATTGGGTACCTCATTAATTAATCTTTATGCAATTTAATTTATTTTCATATTTTGGAATTAATGTAAAGGACATGTTTTTACCTTTCAGTGGGTGTCCTATTTAGTTTTAGACATAGACAATGTAAGGACATGTTTCTATCCTCGGATGGGTGTCCATTTATTTATTTTGTTTGGACATTGTTGTGATTTTAATAAAGTATTTATTTATTCTTATGATCGCATGCAGTATGGATAATATCATTATATTTAACAATTTTATAATATTAAGACCTGCAAAGGAGGCCGGTTCTAATGAGCCGGGCGTTGTGTCGGTGTTGGGCCATTTCTTACCTTCCCCCACATACCCAACTTTTCAAACTCATTAGGGGATTGGGGATTCCTTAGGAATCGAGTCATCCATCCCTTTCTTTTTTTCTTGCCCATTCGGGTGGCGACTCCATTTTCTCCGAGCTTAGGACCGTGTTATAGGACGAAAATCTCCGCTCACAAGTACTTGACCTGAGATTGGATTTGGATACTCGATCCTATGCTGGATTTGGGTTCTCAACCCGAAACTGAATTTTGGGTTCTCGACCTGAAACTAATTTGGATTTGGGTTCTTGATCTGAAACTGAATTTTTGGGTGCTCGACCCGAGACTGATTTGGATTTGGGTTCTCGATCCAAAATTGGATTTTGGATACTTGACCCGATATTAGATTTGGGTTTGGGTTCTCTACCCAAGACTAGATTTAGGATTCTCGACTCAAAATTGGATTTGGATACTCGACCCGAGACTAGATTTGGATACTCGATCCTAGACTGGATTTGGGTTCTCGACCTAAAAAAGGATTTTGGGTTCTCGACCTAAAACTGATTTGGGTATGGGTTCTCGATCTGAAATTGGATTTTTGGGTGCTCGACCCGAGACTGATTTGCATTTGGGTTCTCGACATGAAATTGGATTTTGGGTAATCAACCCAATACTGAATTTGGGTGCTCGACCCGAAACTGGATTTTGGGTACTTGACCCGAAACTAGATTTGTAATATCCCAATGTATGCCTTAGAAGTTTTGAATATTGTTGTTGTTTTAAATTGGATTGAATGTATATGTCAATTGGCAAGAGAAAAGAAAATTAAAAGAAAGTGTATATGTTGTATATATGGAAGTATAAATAACATATACCTAAGTCAAAATGGAGAGTCAAGGGATGAAGATATTTATTTGGTTATTGGTGAAATTACTAATAAGGGCATGTAAGTGAAGAGAGCTAAAGTAAGTGAGAAGAGGGTATTTGGGTAATTGACTTTTTAGAAATGCTTGGTGGAGGTTTAAAGAGATGACAAATTTGACTTTGCTTCTTTATTTTCTTTTCTTCTTCCTTGGTGGCCAGACCTCCCAAAGACAAGAGAGAAAGAGGAGAGTTTTGAGTTCTTAGATCAAATTCAAAGGAGAATCAAGTGATCAAGATGGTGATTCAAGAAGTTTCATTACTTTGGTAAGTCCTCTTTTGATTTCTTTGCTTATTTGAAGTTGTGTTGTGAGTTGATAGAGTATGTAAGAGTGTGTTGTTTGATTGTAATATGTTTAAGCATGTTTGATTGAATTGATTATGGATTTTAAGGATGGATTGAAGAAAAGAGTGAGTTAGTTGGAAGTAATGGTGTTGTATTTGTGTTTAGGGTTTGAGATGAGTTTGTGATTTGTGTTTCTTATAGATGTGGAGTTGTTTTGGTGTTTTTGTAAGTTTAAGATAGTTTTTGGGTATGTTTTGTTAAGTTTGTTTGAAGAGGATGTTAGTGAAAAGAAGTGTTTTGTTGGGTATTTTGTTGTTTGGCCGAAATCTGAGTTTTTGGTCTGACACGCCCGGGAGCACGTCTAGAGTCTTAGGCGTGTCAATTGTGTTGGAGGCAGTAGGTTTGACACGACCAGTAACACGCCCGTGTTATTGAGCGTGTCATAGCTACTGTGAGATTGGAGAGTTTACACGGCCATGAGCACGCTCACGTTGTTGGACGTGTTGGTATTTTGCAGAGAGGCAGAATGTATTACAAGCCCAGTGACACGCATGTGGTTCTGAGCGTGTAAAAGCCTCTGTGTGGTGGAGTTAGGGCACGGTCAGGGACACGCCCGTGTGGTTGAACGTGTCCTATTTAGGGTTTGCTCTAGTTAACTCTTAATTTGATTATCTCATGTGTATCCCTAAGCAAGTGTATGTTATTATTTTTGGATTAGGTCTTGAAGAAAGTGATTTGTCATGGATCTAAGAAGTAAAAGAATCTTGGAAAAGAAAAGTGTTTAGAGTAGTGTGAATTGTTATTGAGGTAAGTACAAACCTTGCATTGTTGCATACATTCACTTGATATGACATTATTGTTATATATGAATAATGTTATGTTTTGCACATTGTGAATCTTGTGAAATGTACTATATGTATAATGTGAAATGTATTATATTGTGAATTGAGACATGATGATTCAAATGTGATGAGAAGCCATTGTGAGTGGCTATGGTTATACAAATGAAAGTGTTGAGGCATGATTGCCTATTTGATATTGAGATACAAATTGAGAAAGAGAATAATGATATAATTGTATGTTTAATATGTTATTCAGTTTCAGAGTTCTGGATTTGGGTGGCATGCCTATGAAATTATAAATAGTAACAGTCTTGCCGGGTTGAGGATCTCTTCAATTTGAATTGAATTGAGATCCAAGAGACTGGGTCTGTTATATTATGAGAATTGTGATTATGAGATATATGATTGGTAACAGTCTTGCCGGGTTGAGGATCTCCTCGATTTGTTGAGTTGATGGTCCAAGAGACTGGGTCTGTTACACTATCCATGGATAGAGACATATATATATGTTGCCTATGGGCTTGATTATGGTGATTATGAACCAAAGCAGTAACTGTGAATTCTGAATATCGTATTAAACACTTGTTTGGGCCCATAGGTGTCTATGTCATGTTGATGTTATGAATGAAGTTATAATGTGATGAAATAATGTAATATTCATGAAATATTATATATTGAGTATGATCTTTATTGTTTGATTGTATATCATTGTTATTGATTAAGCATCATATCATTATGGTTTGTACTACTGAGTTGTTGGCTCAGCGCGATTATGATTCATCGCGCAGGTGATAGAGGTGATAGAGTTGAGACGGAGAATTCCTCTAGACCTAGTTGAGGTTGTTTTGATTGTGAAGAGTTGGATTAAAGCTTAAAGATCAGAGAGTCAAGCTGCCAATCATGTATATATTTCATATTTTGTAATTTTTGAGGTTTAATGTATTTACACTTGTAAGTTTTGGATGAAACTTCCGTTGCGTAATAAACAAACGTTTTTATCTATTGTGTCTTATGATTTTCATTTCTCTTTATTTGGTATTTCTTAAATTTTTAGTTTTACTTTAAATATGATTTGTGTATTTTTAATGTGTGTCATTTCTATATTCAGTATACGTATAATACGATCGTATAAGCATGCTCTGTACGTATATAGGATATAGGGGTGTTACAATTGTTTTGGTATCAGAGCCTAGGTTTGAGATTCTCAATCTAGGTAAAATGAAAGAAAAAGAATATTTTGACTTTAAAAGTTAGTTTTTGAATAACATACATGTTTGGTATTGGCAGTCTCTGATCTTTAATGAGATGTATTCTGTTGTGTTTGCAGATATAGGTTGTGATGGATTCTCACTTACGTCAGTCAGTAGAGGGTAGTGCGGAGAGTGTAGCTCCTGATGAGGTTAGAGAGGGAGCTAGAGTGGATAGTGCTGGAGAGGTACCTGCTTCCGTGTCGGGGAGACCAGCTGGTGAGGAGGTTCCGCCAGTTTGGTTTAGGCATGTGGTCGATTTGTTGAGGCAAGCACCAGTGCAACCACCGCCACCACCCCCACAGTCTTTAGTATCAGTGAGACAGTATGATAAATTAAGGAAGTATGGAGCAGAAGATTTTATGGGTACTATTGATCCAGCTGTAGCTGAGCAGTGGCTAGATAAAGTACAGAGAATATTTGTTCAGTTACAAGCCACTCCAGAAGAAAATTTTGATTATGCTAGATCATTATTGCAGAAGGATGCATATGACTGGTGGAAGACAGTGCCTCATGCTATGGATGATCCACCTACCTTGTCCTATGCTGATTTTCTAAGAGAGTTTGAATTGAAGTATACTCCAAGGGAGTATAAAGATGTGAAGAAGATGGAGTTTCTGACCTTGAGGCAAGATCACCGGTCTGTGACGGAGTATGAGTTAGAATTTATCCGGTTGAGCCACTACGCCGGGGGAATTATTTCTGACGAGATTGACAGGTGTAGAAGGTTTGAGGAGGGATTGAGACCCTCAATTATGTGTCTTGTTGCTGGTTCTAGATACCAAGACTTTTCCCAACTGGTTGCAGTAGCTAGGAGTGTGGAAAAAGCTCAGAATATTGCAGCAGCAGCTTCTGAGGAAGAGATCAGGGTTAGTAGACCCTAGTTTGAGGCAGGGTCTTCTCCTGTGAAGAGAGGTAGGGGAAGTTTTGTTCCCAGAATCAGTCGGAGTCAGAGACAGGCTGGTAGGTCGGTTCAGTTTTAGAGACAAAGATCGAGACCTACAACTTCAGTAGCGAGTCCTCCTACTCCGATAGTTCAGAGATCCACTCCACTTGTGTGTGCTCAGTGTGGTGGAACACATAGGGGTGCTTGTTGGAGGAATAGTGGACCATCTGTGTGCTTTAGATGTGGATCTCCAGATCATTTTATTAGAGAGTGTCCAGAGATGCGAGAACATAGGTCAGCAGATTCTGTAGTTTCTCGACCTAGTGTCAGAGGTGGTCGAGGGGGCAGAAGTTTTAGCAGAGGGGGTAGACCTGGGTATAGTCAGAGATGATCTTCATCCAGAGATACTAGACCAGATGAGGCTGGGCCTTCTCAATGAGTTTATGTTATGCAGAGGCAGTCAGATGCTTCGGCAGTCATAGCTGGTACTTTCTCTTTATTTGGTATTTCAGTACTTGCTTTGATTGATCCAGGATCTACACATTCATATATTAGTGCATCTGTTTTGCCTGTGTCTGAATTGCATGCTGAATCCCTAGGATTTGATGTATTGGTGACAAATCCTTTAGGGTATAGTGTGATTGTTAGTAAGGTGCATCGAGACAGTGCAGTAGTGGTGCAAGGTGAGGAGTTCCTTGGAGATTTAATTGAAATGCCTTTTAAGGAATATGACTTGATCCTAGGCATGGACTGGTTATCTAGACATGGAGCTGTGGTAGACTGTCAAAAGAAAGTTGTTACCTTGAGAACTAATGATGGTAGAGATGTGATAGTATCTAGTGAGCAGGGACAGTTAGCATCCTTGTTTGTTTCAGCTGTTGCAGCTAGGAGATTGATTAGAAAAGGGTGTGATGCTTACCTTGCTCATATTTTGGATACTAGAGTAAAGGGTTCTCAACTTGATAGTATACCCACAGTTGCAGAGTTTCCAGATGTGTTTCCAGAAGAGTTGCCAAGGTTACCTCCTGAGAGAGAGGTGGAGTTTGGTATTGAATTATTGCCTGGTACCACTCCTATCTCTATTACTCCTTATAGAATGGCACCTACTGAATTGAAAGAATTGAAGGTGCAGTTGCAGGAGTTGTTGGATAAAGGGTTTGTTCGCCCTAGTGTTTCACCGTGGGGAGCTCCTATTTTGTTTGTGAAGAAGAAGAATGGTACTATGAGATTGTGTATCGATTATAGGCAATTGAACAAGGTGACTATTAAAAATAAATATCCTTTGCCTAGAATTGATGATCTCTTTGATCAATTGAAGGGTGCAGAAGTGTTTTTCAAAATTGATTTGAGATCAGGGTACCATCAGTTAAGAGTCAGAGCTGAAGATGTTCCTAAGATAGCCTTTCGTACAAGGTATGGGCATTATGAGTTTCTAGTTATGCCTTTTGGTTTGACGAATGCACCTACAGTTTTTATGGATTTGATGAATAGGGTGTTTAGGCCCTATTTGGATCAATTTGTGGTGGTCTTCATCGATGATATTTTGGTGTATTCGCGTGATGAGGAGGAGCATGACAAGCATCTGCAAATTGTGTTGCAAATTTTGAGAGAGAAGCAATTGTTTGCTAAACTGTCGAAGTGTGAATTTTGGCTTGACCAAGTAACTTTTCTCGGTCATATAGTTTCAGCAGAGGGTATTAGAGTTGATCCGAGTAAAGTTGAAGCTATTTTGAATTGGAGTCCACTAAAGTCTATGACTGAAGTTAGAAGTTTTCTGGGTTTGGCAGGCTATTACCGACGGTTTGTGAAAGGATTTTCTTTAATAGCTACTCCACTTACCAGATTACTTCGAAAGGGAGTTAGATTTGTGTGGACAGATCAGTGTCAGGCTAGCTTTGAGCAGTTGAGGGAAATGTTGACTCAAGCGCCTGTTTTAACTTTACCTGTGGAAGATAAACCATTTGTGATCTACAGTGATGCGTCACATAGTGGGTTGGGTTGTGTACTGTTTAGGGTTTGCTCAAGTTAACTCTTAATTTGATTATCTCATGTGTATCCCTAAGCAAGTGTATGTTATTATTTTTGGATTAGGTCTTGATGAAAGTGATTTGTCATGGATCTAAGAAGTAAAAGAATCTTGGAAAAGAAAAGTGTTTAGAGTTGTGTGAATTGTTATTGAGGTAAGTACAAACCTTGCATTGTTGCATACATTCACTTGATATGACATTATTGTTATATATGAATAATGTTATGTTTTGCACATTGTGAATCTTGTGAAATGTACTATATGTATAATGTGAAATGTATTATATTGTGAATTGAGACATGATGATTCAAATGTGATGAGAAGCCATTGTGAGTGGCTATGGTTATACAAATGAAAGTGTTGAGGCATGATTGCCTATTTGATATTGAGATACAAATTGAGAAAGAGAATAATGATATAATTGTATGTTTAATATGTTATTCAGTTTCAGAGTTCTGGATTTGGGTGGCATGCCTATGAAATTATAAATAGTAACAGTCTTGCCGGGTTGAGGATCTCTTCAATTTGAATTGAATTGAGATCCAAGAGACTGGGTCTGTTATATTATGAGAATTGTGATTATGAGATATATGATTGGTAACAGTCTTGCCGGGTTGAGGATCTCCTCGATTTGTTGAGTTGATGGTCCAAGAGACTGGGTCTGTTACACTATCCATGGATAGAGACATATATATATGTTGCCTACGTGCTTGATTATGGTGATTATGAACCAAAGTAGTAACTGTGAATTCTGAATATCGTATTAAACACTTGTTTGGGCCCATAGGTGTCTATGTCATGTTGATGTTATGAATGAAGTTATAATGTGATGAAATAATGTAATATTCATGAAATATTGTATATTGAGTATGATCTTTATTGTTTTATTGTATATCATTGTTATTGATTAAGCATCATAGCATTATGGTTTGTACTACTGAGTTGTTGGCTCAGCGCGATTATGATTCATCGCGCGGGTGATAGAGGTGATAGAGGTGATAGAGTTGAGACGGAGAATTCCTCTAGACCTAGTTGAGGTTGTTTTGATTGTGAAGAGTTGGATTAAAGCTTAAAGATCAGAGAGTCAAGCTGCCAATCATGTATATATTTCATATTTTGTAATTTTTGAGGTTTAATATATTTACACTTGTAAGTTTTGGATGAAACTTCCGTTGCATAATAAATAAACGTTTTTATCTATTGTGTCTTATGATTTTCATTTCTCTTTATTTGGTATTTCTTAAATTTTTAGTTTTACTTTAAATATGATTTGTGTATTTTTAATGTGTGTCATTTCTATATTCAGTGTACGTATAATACGATCGTATAAGCATGCTTTGTACGTATACAAGATATAGGGGTGTTACAAGATTGGGTACTTAGAACTGAGAAAGGAGTTGGGTGCTCAACCAGAAATTTGATTTGGGCGCTCAACCCGAAACTAAATTTTGGGTGCTTGACTTGAAACTAGATTGGGTATTTGGACCCGAGATAGGAGTTGGATGCTCGACCTAAAACTGAATTTTGGGTGCTCGACCCGTAACTTGATTTTGATTGACATGTTATCAGTTGAAAATTCTAGCTGAACTAGTTATTCCATTCTTTTTTATTCTTACTTTTGCAAAAAAAAAATAGCTATTTTTTAGCTGGCCCTCATATCTTCTCCTTGCCCCCTGCGTGGAAGTGAGTTTGAAATATTTTGTACACGCATAAACTCAAGAATTAAAAAGAAGAAACTTTTCCCCCTATGTAGGCTCAAACCAATGATTTTTCGCATGCAGACTCTGATTGATGTTTGTATTTTGTCTAGTTCCTTGCATAAGCATGCATCTCTTATTTTGTTGCAAATGACTAGAGCTTTCTCAAGCAATGGACCCTTCATGCCCCTTGATTCGCTTCATCTTTGCTTCATAGAATATTTGTTGTTCACTTTGACAAAGAATAGATAATACAATACAAGAAAATACAATGTGATTTGCTCATGTATGCATGGTATGCATGAATAATACTTATAGTGGTTATGTTGACTCACAGACCGAGGTAATCAGCTGAAGTGTTCTCATGGTTCCTTCTAGATGTTCATTCAAGTCTTGCATTGGAATGACAGAAAGCTTTTGCATTTATGGCTTTTACCTTCGAGATGTTGAAAACATTAGTGGTGAGGCCCAAGCAGCGGAGTTAGGGATACATCCATTTCAAACTATGATCCAGCATATCAATTGGTAGCTTCTTCATAACCTTGTCAATAATCATTTACTTTTCCCAATGTGTATTTCAAGGTTCGACTATTCAACATATTTCCCTCAACTTAAAGGCTTTTTACAATAAGAAAATAGTTTTTTTAAACCAAATGTTGACTTTGTCAAATCAGTGTCATTGTACCTCAGGACTCGATTTCTCAAATTAACATATCTATAATATGACAACCCTAGTTACCATACTAAACTCGGGAATCATTTCTATTTAAGCAAGAACTGTTGCACTTTAGATAGGCACATACACATTACTTAGCCAAAGGTCTTATTGAGTTTAAATATTGTCTATCTCATATGCATGCTTATTCAAACTATCTCCACTAATAGACTTTACCCACTAAGAAAGATCAAAAGGTCTTTGATAGGCTTGAAATGGGGTCCATAAGGGACATGGGTTAAATGAAAGTCATTTGTAAGTTGGAGCCATTGTGGCACTATGGGCAAACCCTCACACTACGAATTTCTTGTTTAGACAGTTGGAAGCAGGAATAAGATAGAGCTTTGAATGTTCTTCCATATTCTTGGCATTAATTTGGATCTTAATTAGGACAGTCTGTACCTTTGCAAAAGGTTTGATACCCACATTTCTTTCTTTTCTTCTTTTCCCTTTTCTTTCTCTTTCTTTTTTTTACTCATTTTCTTTGAGCATTTTATTATTTTGTCCTTCTTCCCTGTAGGACTGTTAAGTATAGGACTTTCAAGAAATGGATGACCTTTATTCTATCTCTCTAATTTTGATTGCATCTCTGGTTGGGTTAGACCAATTCAAGACAAACTGTCCTTATAAACCAAATGGAAGTCTTTTACTACTTTAGGTAAAAGAGAACTCGGTTGGCTTTCTGAACCGTTTTGGATTTTCTTTTCTTTTCTTTTTCTTCTATTTTCTATTTTTTTCTTTTTCCTTTCCTTTATTTTCCTTATTTTCCTTTATTTTATTCTTTCTCCTCTCTTTTTTGGGTCTATCCTTATGGTCTGGACTAGACATTCCTTTCTTTTTGATCTTCTTGCCTCTTCCCCTTAGTGATCATCAAATTTGTCATAAATATCACAACAGCTCAGGGTAGGTTGTTGGAGTTTATATGCCGATGAAAAGAAAGCTAAAATTTTATGAAGCTCAAAGGGAAAACTAGGGATTGATATTTAATTGGGTGGATACTAGTTGTTGGTTGACTAAACAATGCTTATATCATCTCTCCATTAAGTAAGCAGAGTTCAAATTTTGCCTCAAAAGTTGGTCAAAGCATGTTCTAAGATTGACTAGGACTTAGACAAAGGTAATTATGCAGGAGCCCTCTCTAAGTAAGCATACACAACTCAATGCTATAGACCAATTTCCTCACCTAGTAAAGTCATTCGATTCATGACGCATAGATACGCTAATTTATAAATATCATATTAAATTCGTCATTGGTTGAGCACCAAAATGAACAAAGAAGAACAAAAATTTTGACAAAAATAATTTATTTCAAGCAACTTTAAATTTGAAAAACACGATTATTCCATAAAACACAAAATAAAGAAAATAAAACAAAAAAACAAACAAGCCAAGGGAAGTTTGTTAAGCTAAACTTTTTCTCCCTCCACATCTTTAATATTCCCATCTTGAAAAAGAGGTTAAGACAAGATCTTCCTCAAATCCTCCTCCTACCATGAAAGTTGCTGGTGGTGGCACTCTATTGAACCTAGGCAGAGGATTGCTTTTGGTATTGGACTTATCCGGCTTAAGTAGCTTACCACTGTCAATCAAATCTTGGACCTCGTGCCTTAGACGAGCACATTTATCCATCTCATGCCCTTACATTTAATAAAATTGACAGAAGGCCTCGGTATTGAAGTTTGGTGGCAGAGGATTATGTAGTGGCCAAGGAGCCAATGGTTGTTACAACCCCTTCTTTTGTAGCTTGTTAAAAATCCAAGATAGAGGTTTCCCCAATTCTGAGAATTATCTTCTATTGTCTTGACCAGTTGTATTAACATCAACTTCCTTTTACGTGCTTTGATTACCTGACTAGTAGTTCCCTTTCTCATTCCTTCTTCTTGAAAAGCAGTTCTTCTCCCTTTCCCATTCTTCAATTTGTGGACCAGCTTAGAAAAGATCTTTGAAATCCTGGATGAGTGTATGAGACATCTTTTCATGAAGACTAGGCAACACTGTTGTGCTTAAATCAACACTATCACAAAGCGGCACTCGCAAGTATACGAGGCTATTGTAGTGACGGTGATCGCCCCAAGGTCGTTTCCCAAGGAAGGACTTGCATGTAATAGTTTGATTAACATGAAATAATAAATTCGATTGTGTGATTGAATTGGAGAATCGTAATTAACCTTAGAAATGAAAATGAGTGATTTTATGCAAGAGAATTTCAATTATGGAAATGATGCCTAGGGTTGTAGGTCCATTTAATCAAATGTTCAATTATCCGATTATCGGTTAATATAACCTTGAATCTTAATTTGTTTCTTAAGATTAATTAGCCAATTATCAATTCACTAGTTCTCACATTTATGAATTAACAACAACCAATTATTTAACATTAGCAAATTAATAAACCCTAGAACTTATATTTCTAATTCATTCTTAGGGTAGTCAATTGCATAGTTTCGATATTAAACTTCTCCTCTCTGTTCGTCATTCAATATTAAGTAATCAATAGGTGGCCAATCTATCAATTTACCTTTAATTTCAATGCAATCAACATATAACAAGGCATATCAACGGAATCATCAAATCAAATCATTTAATCAAATATACTACAACCCCAAGCATGAGTAAATTAGCTCATCATATGTTTTAAACAAATACTCAATTCAATATAAACCAAATCAAAGTTATACATTGCAATATTAATGTTCTTAATACACAACAACAAATAAGAAATGGAATAAAAGAAAGAGTTAGAAAAACCCCTTTTTGAAGATGCTAAAAATCGGACTCTCGTCTCTTTCGTGGCTCCTTCTTGGTGCGTGATGATGAACTTCCAGCTCTCTTGAACAAATGGTTCTCTTCTTGAAGGACTAGATGATAGCTTTCTCAAATTCTCAACTCTCCAATCAAGCCTCTTAAAACCCTAATTCTCAAGAACTAATAACTCACTTCAAAACCAACAATTGTTTTTGCTCTTGGAGTGTGAAAAGAAATGGTGAATGAAGATGAGGGAATGGTCTTGCTCTCTCAAGCAAGAACCAAGGAAGAAGATGAGGAAGATGAAGAACAAGTGGAAGTGTACAGAATGTCCACTAAATTTATTCAAAATCCATTTTCTAATCCCCATACTCTTCCACTTTGAATTGTTTAAGACACCCATCATGCCTTGTCTCCCACTTACTAATTTCTTTATACCTTTCTTCCATAAAATCCTCCCACTTTTCACTCTTTTTTGTTCTTTTTGTCACCCACTAAAACACAATAGCTCATTCCTCGTGCAAGCCAGCTAAGGACCCAGGGTGACACAGCCATGCCATATGGAGCTTGGCCGTGTCTAGTGACTTTCTTTGTTAGGGACACGGCCAAGCTTCTGGCCGTGTCCCATTCTATATGCTTTGTCCTTGTGAGACAAGGCCAAGGACACGGCCGTGTCCAGTGATGGTGTCTGTCTTTGTTTATTTCTTTTCTTTCTTTGCTCTTTTGTTCCTTTGGAGAGACACGGCCAGTGGCTTGGCCGTGTCTCATGGCCGTGTTCACTACTGGACTTGTTTCCTTGAGGGACACGGCCAAGCCATGTTAATCCTGGCCGTGTCTCATAATTTTCCTTGTTTCTTCTTCTTTTGATGAAGGACACGGCCAAGCCATGACAAGCTTGGCTGTTTCACTTGATTTTCTCCACAAATTCCACCAATTTTGATCAAATGGCTCCATTGAATGTACTTCAACCTAAATCAACAACTTCAAACAAACTTAAGTGCAATTTAACATAAAAATTAACTTAAAATCAACATAAACATAATAAAAAATATATACAAAATTGATCTAAACAAACACCACCCCTCTCACAATCATTCTAATCTGATCTGACTCATCAGGCCTCTTCTTGAGCAAAGCAGCCTTATTTCTCCATCTCTTTGCATAATCAACAAAGTTCGCATTTGGTCTTTGCGTAATGGTCTCCACCTCCATCAAGGTAGCTTTCAGCTTGACATTGTACCCATACTATTGAATGAAGGCTTTGCACAACATGTCCCAATCTTTTTGGGTACTTTCTTCCAAGGTATTAAATCAATTCTGCACAACAGGATCCAATGAGAGCATAAAATATCTCAGAGTTTGTGCTTTAGTAGCTTTGGCAGATTGCATAGCAGTGATGTATTGTTTGACATGCAAGTGAGGATTTCCTGTACCATTGTACCTAGCGAAGGAAGGCATCATGAACTTGTAAGGGACCTCCTCATCTTGTTTGAACAACTTGTCAACCTCTGACATTTCTTTAATTTTTAGCTTCTTCTCAAATTTCTTCTCCAAATCAGCAATTAGTTTCTCAACATCTAAAGTTTTTAATCTTTTCCACAGTTGCTCTTTCCATAACCCTCGACTTTTTCTTCTTATCTTGAGTATCTTGGAAGTATTGAACCCAGTCATCATCATCATCATCAATGACTACTTTGTCATCCTCAAAAGCCACTTCACCAACCTTAGCCTTCCCTTTGTCCTTCGGCTTCTTAGTGCTAGCAGATGCCTAAAATTGAAGCAAATTGGTTCTTCATGGTCTCAGCCAAAGCCTCCTTTAGTTCTTCCATCTTGGCATTGAGGGTATTGTCCACCATTCTTTGATTTTGTTTGGGCTCCATTGTTCTTGGTGAGAAGCTAATTGAATTACAGCTGGATTCTTCGTCACCAGCGTAGGTGGGGTTATCATACTCTTTTAAGCTACTATACTTCAGGTCTATGAGCCAGAAAGGATTAATGATATGTTATGCAATGTGTGTATGCATGTATGCAAAAACAATAAATAAACAAAGATAATTAGGATGTTCCTTCCAACCTTATAACTTCCACACACGAATGGCGAGTCTCTTTTCCTAGGTTTATGGTCAACAAAATACCAACACGGGATATTTTATTTTCAAAAAGTTCCCTCGGATGATTCAACCAATAGTTATATTTTTATAGATCCTTAATTTTTGACCCAGTCTGGTTTGTTATTTTTTATAGTCTAAAATAATTTTTGTGGTATTTTAATTAAATAATATTTATTTTAGTATTTATTTTTTATAATTTTTAAAAAATTTATAATAAAAAATAATAATAAAAATAAAAATCTGCGACGAATTTTTTCGTCACCGAAAATGTTGGACGAAATGGCCTTGCAGCAAATTTTGCTCGCACCCCTCTCAATTTTCCACGCCAGCGCTCGCAGCTCTCGCAGCCCGTTGCAGTTTTTGCCAGCGAATTTAGTTTCCAACATAATTTTTTTCCGAAACCAAATTCTATTGGTTTCGGTTTCTTTTTCCTAATTAATAATAATTTCCTTAAACAATTAAAATTAATCAAATAAATTTCCTATAAATAAGACTAAAAACAACATAAAGAAAAAGGGGGAATTTTGGAAAACAATAGGATTGAAACTTTAAAAATTGATCGGACTTGGCAGTAAAAGAATCAAGACTTTTTGGAGCAATAAGCAAGCAATTCATAATTCATCAAAGGCGGCAACTTTGCCTTTGTTCTTATTCATCCAAGAAGCAATTTTTGGCAGAACCAACAAAAGAAGGTTTGAATCTCTAATTTCTTTTTATTTTCTTAAAGTAGCTTTGTTTTTTGATTCATAAGATTATACACACAAAACCTTGATCTATAAATATGTAGTAACATTGATCTTCATTTCAACAACCTAAAAATACTTTTCTATTTTCAAATACCTTAAAAACCCTAAATCATCTTTTCTATTTCCAAAAACCCTAAAAAAAATACTTTCTGTTTCCAAGAAATTTAAGAATCCTAGTTCTGTCTTTTCTAAAACCTTAAAAATCCTTAAAAAAATACTCTTTTGTTTCCAAAAACCTTAAAACGTTTTGCTTATTTCCAAAACCCTTTAAAAAACCCTAAACTATTTTCCTTTTACCTTTTTTCAAAATTCCCAAATGTTTTGTTAAATGTCAATCACAGAAAGCTTTATAAGACTATAAGCTGTTTTCTCAAATTCTAAAACCAAATATATTTTTTGAAACACTAAATACCCTAATTATATTTAAAAACCAAAAACAGTAAACCTCAAACTAGGAAACACTAAAAACCCTAATTCCCTCAAAACCAAAAACACAAACCCTAGTTTTCCTAAACCCTAACCCTAATCCTTAAAACCTTATAAACCTAAACATTCAAATCTAATATAGTAAATCCAAAATAATAATCCAGTAACCTGAGTCATAAAGCTAAATGTTTTAAAGTATCCAAACCCTAATTTCATAATTTCACCCTTCAAACCATAATTTGATCAATCAAAGAATCTTACTAATTTCTTAAATTATAAAACCCTAATTCATTTCAATTCTCTTAAAAACTTACAATAGCTAAGAATTACAAACCCTAATAATACTAAAATTCCAAAACCCTAAAGTATTAATTAAAGAGTTTTAAATAGAAACAGTAACCCTAATTTGTACCTTTACTTGCTTTATTTTTAGATTTGATTGTGTAGTTCATTATATGCTTTGATTTATTTTCAAAGCTTGATTTATTTAATTTCAATGCTTGATTTATTTAATTTATCATGGATAGATGCTTACTTTCTATTTTGATTGATGTTTAATATCTTTGATGAATGATTTATTTATGATGAATGGTTATTTACTTCTATCGATTTATTTATATTTCCAAATGTTGTAAGAGGCATGTTTCCATTTTGTGGGTACCTCGTTAGTTAAATATCATGTAATTTAAATTGCTTTTATATTTTAGACCAATGTAAAGGACATGTTTCTACCTTTTGGTGGGTGTCCTATTTAGCTTAGACATATATGATGTAAGGGCATGTTTCCATCTTCGGATGAGTGCCCATTTATTTGCATTGTTTGGACATTGCTTTGATTTTAATATAATGATGCTTTATTTCAATTGTGTGTAATATGGATAATATTATTATATTTATGAATTTTATAATGTTAAGACCTGTAAAGGAGGCCAATTCCAATGAACTTGGTGTTGTTGGGGTGCTGGGCCATTTCTCACCTTCCCAACACGTACCCAACTTTCCGAACCCATTAAGGTGTTGGGAATTCCATAGGAATCGAGTCATCCACCCCTTTCTTTTTTCCCAGCCTGTCCGGGTGGCGACTCCATTTTCTCTGGACTTAGGTCCATGTTCTCTAAGGCCACGAGCCTAAAAACTGCCGAAGTCACAAGAACCATTCCACCGGGAGTGGGGACAAAAATCCCCGCTCACAGTGGTGACTCCTCTGGGGATAAGAGAAGTTGATTCCATTGGTCTTTATATTATTCTATTCTTTCTTATAATGATATTATCCATTGCATCATATTAGATTGCATCCTGTGCGTGAGTTAGGACGCCCGTGTTACCCGTGTTGTGTTACGTAAGGGATTCCATACTTTCACTCAAGGTATGGAGATCGAGCATGGCATAACCACTCATAGCCTCATACCATTTGGTATATACTTGCTATGGGAACCTAAGCCTTTTAACCCAAAGCCTAAAGCTCATGTAATTGGCCTAGTTAATTTCCTTAGGTTTTTACCCCAAATGCATGTTGTTTGACTATGGTTAACTTATCTTGGCTTAAATCATGGCTTATTTGGTTTGTTCTTTTTCTAATATGACCTAAGTACATTGTAAGCTCAAAATAAATTTTTCTTTAAAGTCCAAAAGACCAAGACTATTTTCAAAACTTTTCAAGATGGTCTTTGGACCTAAGGCTTTTCTAACAAAAAAAAATCAAAAACTCTTTTTCTCAAGACTCAAAGCCCAAAATTCATTTTTTCTAAAATCTTTTTACAATGGGCTTAGAAACAAAATTATTTTAATCCAACCTTTTCTTATAAAGAGCTTGCAAATTATTTAGGTCCATTATGAAATACTAAAAATCAATTGTGAGCCTAGTTTATACTAAGAATTATTAATCATGGGCTTGTTTTTGGCATAAATCATTAGTTACTTTTTCAAGTGAGAAATCTATCTATAATAAACCTCTTAATTTAGTTTTAATCCAATGTAGCATAAAAGCTACTATAGTTGGTTGAATGGATTAAAACCTAATTAATGGGAATTATTATAAATCGATTTCCATTTTTGAAAATATAACTATTGGTTGAAACGTCCGAGGGAATTATTCGAAAGCAAGATACCCCATGTTTGTATTTTATTAACCATATACCTAGGAAAAGAGACTTGCCATTTGTGTGTGGATGTTATAAGGTTGGAAGGAACGTCCTATTTTTCCTTGTTTGTTAATTGTTCGTGCATACATGCATACATTTGCAACTCATATCATTGATCCTTTCTGGCTCTCAGCCCTGGATTATGACAGTTCAAAAGCTTATGACAATCCGACCTACGCCGGAAGAGAAGAAGCTAGCAACAACTCAATCACTTGGTCACCAAAAGCAATGGAGCCCGAGCAAATTCAAAGAATGGTGGATGAAGCCCTCAATCCCAAGATGGAAGAAATAAAAGAGGCCCTAGCTGAAACCATGAAAAACCAATTGACTGCAATTTTAGAAAATCATGCTGAAGCATCTGCTAGCTCTAGGAAGCCAAAGGACAAAGGGAAGGCTAAAGTTGGCGAAGTGGCTTTTGATGATGATAAGGTGATCATTGATGATGATGATGATTGGGCTCAATACTACCAAGATCATCAAGACAAGAAGAAAGAACTGAAGATTGTTGAAAGATCAACTATGGAGAAGACCAAAACTTCTGATGTTGAAAAGATGATTGCTGATTTAGAAAAGAAATTTGAGAAGAAACTAAAAATCGAGGAAATGTCTGAAGTTGACAAATTATTTGAGCTAGATGAAGAAGTTTCGTACAAGTTAAAGATGCCATCTTTTGTGAAGTTTGATGAAATCGAAAATCCTCATCTCCATATGAAGCAGTATATTGTTTAGATCATTTTTGTACTTGTTTTTAGTATGATTTTATTTGTGTTTTAGTTAATGTTTTGATTGATTTTTGTTTTAAGTTTGTTTGAATTGTTTGTTTTAGGTTTACGTGCAAAAACTCCCTTGGATGATCAAAACAATCAAGAAAAATGAAGAAAGAGCATGAATCAAGCAAGACATGGCCAAGCCAAAGCAAGCTTGATCATGTCCCTCAAAAGAATTCCAAGATAGTAGCTGACACACCCAAGAGACACGGCCAAGCGACTGGCCATGTCTCAGCCAAGGAAAAGAAACCAAGAAAGAAATAAAATAGAGGCAGTGCTTGACACACTCACAGACATGGCCATGTCTGTGAGTGTGTCTCATCGACATGGCCATGTCACTTGAAGCTTGGCCATGTCTCAATGTCTTGGCCATGTTTCATCCTAAAATAGAGGTCTTGGCCGTGTTTCATCCTAAAATAGAGATAGTGCTTGACACACTCATAGACATGGCCATGTCTGTGAGTGTGTCTGATCGACATGGCCATGTCACTTGAAGCTTGGCCATGTCTCATTGTCTTGGCTGTGTCCCTCATCAAAAGAAGAAGAAACCAAAGAAAATTATGTGACACGGCCAAGCTAGACATGTCTTGGCCGTGTCTCTCATCAAAAGTGAAGAAATTGAAGAAAATTATGTGACACGGCCAAGCTAGACATGTCTTTGCCATGTCTCTCATCAAAAGTGAAGAAATTGAAGAAAATTAAGTGACACGGCCAAGCTAAACATGTCTTGGTCGTGTCTCTCATCAAAAGTGAAGAAATTGAAGAAAAACAAGTGACACGGCCAAGTTCCACATGTCTTGGCTGTGTCCCTCAAGAAATCAAGTCCAGAAGTGAACACGGTTATGAGACACGGCCAAGCCACTGGCCGTGTCTCACCAAAACAACAAAGAAAAGAAAGAAACAAAGAAGAAGCCAGTGAAGGACACAGCCAGCAAGCTTGGCCGTGTCCCAAAGAAAAATGAGAGATACGGCCAAGCCAAATCAAGCTTGGTCGTGTCACTCTTAATATCTATTTAAGTTCTTTCGCGCGACAGAGAAAAGGAGGAGACGGCTAGGGTTTGAGCTAAAAGAAAAGAAAAGAGAAGAGAGGGCACACATAATTTGGGATGAGGAGAGAGTGACACTCTCCTTGTCCCTCATCTTCATCCTCCATCTTTATCTTCTCCATCTTCCATTGACAAGCTTCAATTTGGTTCTTTGGGATAAGTTGGGTTAACAAGCTCTTGAAGGTTGAAGAAGCTTCATTGAAAGGATTGGTGACTTGAGAAAGCTCCTTTCTATCTTCCAAAGGCATAATCATCCAAAGGTTTGGTGACTTGAGAAAGCTCCATTCCATATAGCAAAAGGGGAATCAACCATTGAAGAGGGCTTGAGTTCTTCATCAAACATCAAAGTGGAGCTAGGAGGAAGACTAGCAATCCTACTCTTGGCATCTTCACAAGGGGTTTTTCTATTCTCTCTTTTAATTCATTGCAATATTGTTTTTGCTATATTAAGAGATTGATATTACAATGAACAACTTGTATTTGATTTATATTGAGTTGAATAAATGTTTTAAATTGATGATGTTAAGCTAAGAACCCATGCTTAGGGTTTGTAGTATCTTTGGTTGAATGCTTTAATCTGATATTTCCATTGATGTACCTTGTTGTTGGTTGATTGCATTGGATTGTATGCTAGGTTAATAGATTAGCTACCTATTGATCTCTAGATATTGAATGAAGGACCGAGAGGTGAAATTTAATATCGGAATTATGCAATCGACCACCCTATGAATGAATTAGAAATATAAGTTCTAGGGTTTCATTAATTTGATAATGTGAAATAATTGGTTATTGCTAATTCATGAATGTGAGAACTAATGGATTGGTAATTGACTAATTAACCTTAAGGAACAAATTAATTACAAGGCTATGTTAATGGATAATTAAGAATCGAGCATTGATTGAATGGACCTATAACCCTAGGCACTTTCCCAAGAACTGAATTGATCTTGTGCACCCATCACACACATCAAACCCTACGTATGTTAATTTTAGGTTTAAATTGTTCTTTAGCATTCCAAACAACAAACTTTAATTTAATTGCTTTAATCAAGCTATTACGAACCACACCTTCTTGGGCAAACGACCTTGGGGCGATCACCTTTGCTACAGCTACCTCGTATACTTGCGAGTGACGCTTGTAGTAGAACTTAATTCGAGCGCAACAAGTTTTTGGCGCCGTTGCCGGGGAAGGCTGTCGCAGTAGTAATAGTTTGATTTTTCTTTTCATTATTTGTTTATTTTCTGTGAATTGTTTGTTTGTTTTGTTTTTCTTTCAATTTAATTATTTGTTTGTTTTCTTTAATTTGCTAAGTTCCTTGTGTAAATATGCAATTTTCAAGGTACGCAGGGGTTTATGATGATAACCTTGATTCTGACATGGCATGGCAATTAGCAGAATTAACGAACCAACTTAAGATGCTAAATGCAAGAGGACAAACACCTATGCCTACTCGTAAAGTATGTTCAGCATGTGGCATTGCAGGACATAGCACAAACATGTGTTCATTTGGTTATGGACAATATCAATAGAGGCAAGAGGGAGAATATGCCTATGAAAGTTTCCACCAAATGGGTGGAAATGACCCATGCCCCAGACCTTATAATTCAAGATGGGGAAACCACCCAAATTTTTCTTGGAAAAACCAGCAGCACATTCCACCTCCAAATTTTTCAACCTTACCAAAGAAGTTCTTACTCTCAAGAACAATACTCAAATCAAGAGTACCTTAAGCCACCCACTTTAGAAGATAGTTTGAATGCCTTCATTCAAATTAGCGCGCAAAATCAAAGTAAACTTAAGAATCCCACTTTGGAAGATAGTTTGAATGCCTTCATTCAAATTAGCTCACAAAACCATGATCAATTCGAGAAATCCACAGTGGAAGATGATTTGAATGCTTACCTTCAAACTAGCACAGAAATTCAGGAAGGAATCAATGAGAGGTTTGACTCTTTGGAGGAATCATTGAAGAGGGTGGAAATACAACTTGGGCAACTGGCACATCAACTCCAAGCACACCAAGAGGAGGAATTTCCTAGCCAATTGGAGCAAATAGAGGTAATCACAAATTTTAAGAATGAACAGGTGATATATAACGATTTTTGTGATTCCTTTGATGCAGGAACTAACAAAGAAGAAGATGGCGAGGAAATGCAATCAAACATAGAGGAGTTAATTCAAGCAAAGGAGGAGGAGAACTTGGAATCATCGACTTTGACAAAATTGCATGAACCTCCAAATCCTTGTATGCCACCAATCCCATTCCTAAGTAAGCTGAATGCAGAGAAATAAGGTATGCAACTTTCCGAGCTCCATGACATGCCCTATAGTGAAGATAGTATAGATAAGCTTAAGGTGGCCATGACCATAGAGGTAGAGCCTAATTCTTCCAAATTAGAAATTGATGAGAGCAATTTATTAGTGAATATTGAGATTGTTGAGGGAGAACTTCAAATTACTAAAGAGGATGTAGAAGACATTCAACCAAAATTGGTTGAACTTTAAAAGACCCCAGGAATTTTGAAAGATGTTTTGGTTGGGGAATACAATATGCAACAAATTATCATCTCTCCCACTCTTGGTAGTGAGAACGAGCAAAAACCATATAAAACCATGTTGCAAACTGAAAAAGGTTCTTACCACGTCCCTATAGCATTAAAAAATCAAGTTAAGACAACCCTCACATGTTCTTTTTGGACAATTGCTCCCCTAAGAATGCTACCTAGGCTTTTCAATATATTGGGCACTTTTCAAAGTTGCATGGTGTGCATCCTCTCAATCATGGGCTCCAATTGCATTATGGGTGGAAGGAGCCCCACATATCATATATGGGAGCGATGGAAATCAGGTATCATCTAAACTCTCTCTGTAATATGCATGCTCACATTGAGGACAATGTGAATTTTTAAGTGTGGGGTGCATTTTGTGTTTTGTGTTTTTACTTTTAATTGCATTTTGTGTTTTTGTGTTTTTACTTTTAACTTGTTTTTGTTTAAGTTTTAGTTAATATTTTTAATGTTTTTCTTTGAATAAATGAATTTTAGAAAGTTCAATTGTTATAAAAATTGTTGATAGATGACCTTTGAATTTTTGAAGCATGAATTTGAGAATTGAGTAAAATTGGTGCTTACTGTCAATTTTGTTGGTTTTTTCCTTGCATTGCCATTAACCTAGTGAGGAATTGAGCTATCAACTTATCATTATTGTTGTGGGTGAACATCTTTGATTGATGAATTACTAGAACTTGCTTTGAAATGCTTTTTAAGACTACATAAAAAATTTTCAATTTGGCATCAAGATGATTAAGGCAATTAGGTAAACCCACTTTGGCTTAAAAAGACCAACCCTATCTTTAACCTTAGTTAGCCAATTTTGAGCTTATTTCATTTTTCCTTTTCTTTCTTTTTCACAACACCATTAGCTTGAACCTTGTTGTTTAACTCTTACCCTTTCATTAGGTCAAGAGCATTTTAAGAGCGTTTATGACCGAGTGTTGTGTTGAATTAAGTGTGGGGTTAAATTTAGTAGGTTTAAGATTTCAAAACAAAATAATAAAAATAAAATAAAATAAAGAAAAAAAAGAGAAATATATATATATATATAATAAGAATAATTGTTGTTCTTGTTGAAAGGGTTGGAATGTATCATTGCAAAATGTAATAAGTGAGTTCCCTTGAAAAGCTCTTTAATGTCAATGGGTATATGAGAGGAAGGTGTTTTGGGATTGTTAGTTATACATATGATCGGTTACTTCATTATTGAAGTGCTCTTGAACTTAATGATTAAGCTCACATTTCCTAAATACCATGCCTTCACCTTAGCCCCATTACAACCAAAATAAAGACCTTTTGATTTATGCTTGATTGTTATTTTGTGGTGGAGATTTGATTGATAAGCAAGCCTATGGCAATAATCTTTCATTGATTGTTATGAGTGTAAACACCACCATGATCAAACACTTGTAAGAGTTGGTGAGGGAGCGATAACATAGGGTATGCGTGGAAAACCATTTAATTGCTTGGGCGTCAATTTTGATTGATTCGATATTGATTGCGGATTTAGGGATAAGGAAGTCTTGATACATATTTATAACTCTTGAACTTAACAAAATTTATCTTGTTAGTGTGTTTGATTTTAGCCTTGCTTGGGGACAAGCAAGGAGTTATATATCACTGCTATGTAGTCTGCCCAAGCTACTAAGGCTCAAACTCTATGGCACTTTATGCTCTCATTGGACCTTGTTGTCCAAAATTGGTTCAATACCTTAGATGATGGAACACAAAAGAGTTGGGATCTGCTTTACAAAGCCTTCATCCAACAATATGGGTATAATGTCGAGATGGAAGTTACCTTAATGGAAGTGGAGTCCATTAGGCAAAGGTCGAATGAGAATTTTGTGGATTATGTGAAGAGATGGAGAAACAAGGTTGCTTTGCTCAAGAATAGGCCCGATGAATCCAATCAAATAAGAATGATTGTGAGAGGGGTTTTGCCTAGTCTTCGTGAAAGGATATCTCATACACTCATCCGTGATTTCAAAGATCTTCTCCAAGCTGGTCTGCAAATTGAAGAATGGGAAAGGGAGAAGAATCGCTTTTTAATAAAAATGAATGAGAAAGGGAACCACTAGTCGGGCAATCAAAACATGCAAAAGGAAGTTGATGTTAATGCCACTAGTCAAGGAGGAATGAGGCAGTTTTCAGAATTAGGGAAGCCACTGTCTTGGGGTTCTCAACAAGCTACAAAAGAAGGGACTATTACAGCCATTGGCCCCTCGACCTTTGCCGAATCCATTACTCCCAAAATTTAATACCAAAGCCTTTTGTGAGTTTCTTCAAATACAAGGACATGAGACAAACAAATGCTTGTGACTAAAATATGAGATTCAAAATTTAATTGACAGTGGTAGGCTGTCTGAGCCTGATAAGACCAGCACAAAAGACAATCCTATGCCAAAATTCAACAGAGTGCCACCACAAGCAACCTTCATGATAGGAAAAGGATTGGATGAACATTTTGTTTTATCATCCTTTCAAGATGGAAACATTGAAGATGTGAAAGAAAAAGATGCTTAAACTCAATGAACTTTCCTAAGCTTGAATGTTGCTTTTCAATTTTACTTTCTTTAATATTTTGGAACTATTGTGTTTTTCAAATTTAAAGTTGCTTGAAATAAATTACTTTCATCAAAAAATTTGTTGGTCTTTGCTCATTTTGGTGCTCAACCAATGAGGAATCAGGCTTTATAATTCATGAATTAATATATCTAGGCATCATGACTTGAATGACTTTATTAGGTTAGGGAATTGCTCTATAGCATTGAGTTGTGTATGCTTACTTAGAGAGGGCTCCTGCATAATTACCTTTATCTAGGTCCTAGCCAGTCTTAGAACATGCTTTGACAAACTTTTGAGGTAAAATTGAACTCTGCTTATTTAAGGGAGAAATGATCTAGGCGTTGTTTGGTTAGCCAACAACAGGTATCCACTAAATTAGATATCAATCCCTAGCTGTCCTGTAATATCCTCATTTATGCCCTAGAAGTTTTGCATATTGTTATTGTTGTTGTTGTTATAAATTGAATTGTTTGTATATGATGGGATAAGAAAAGAAATTGGAAGGAGAATGCTTGTGTATAAGTGTTTTGGGAAAGAATTAGGGTTTAGAGAGAATGGTATATATATTGTGTATATGAGGATATATATAACATATAAATGGGTCAAAGGATGAGTCAAAGGAAGAGAGATATTTTTGTGTTAAGTGTGTAATTACATATAAGGGCTTATATGAGACAAGAAGTTAGTTAATTGAGTGAGGGCATTTTGGTAATTGCTTGGATAAGAACACTTGGTGGAGATTAAAAGCAAAATTTGACTTGGTGTCTTCATCTTTTCTTCTTTCTTTCAAGAGGTGGCCGGCTCTCCATTAGCAAAAGGGAAGGAGAAGTGTTCTTGATACTAAGATCAAATTGAAGAAGGAATTGAGAGCTTTGGTGAAAGAATTGTGGAATTTCTTCATCTAAGGTAAGTATTCTTTTGTTTCCTTTACTTATTTTGTAGTAGTGTTGACGTTATGATTAGGGTGATTTGTGATTTGTTGGTTTGATGATTAGATGTGTTTGTGTTGTGTTCTCAAGTGTTGAATTGGTTTTAAGTTAAGAGTTTAAATAGGTGTTGTTGTTGGAAGTGGTGGATGTTGATTTTGAAAGATGGTGATTTTAGGGTTTTGAGATGATTTGTGTTTAAGTGTAATATTAATGTGTTATGAGGTGATTTTTATGATGAATATGTGTTTAAAACATTGTTTATGTTCATTTGAAACATGTGGTATGATGTATATTAAGTTTAAATGCAATTGGGAAAGTGTTGGCTTTGGTTAGGGTTTTGGTTATGGGTGACACGGCCAAAAAGCTATGGGAAACACGGCCAAGACATGAAATTTTGAAGGTGTTGGATTGATTTTTGGGAGACACGGCCATTTCCCCAAGCCATGTTTGCTACTGCCAAAGTTTGGTTGAGAGACACGGCCACAAGCTTGGCCGTGTCCCTTGCCCGTGTTGCTTACTGTCCAATTGGGTTGAGTGACACGGCCACAAGCTTGGCCGTGTCCCTCATGTGTGCTGCCCGTGTCCCTCATATGGGTTAGGTAAGTTTTGTTTTCCTTGACCTAGTTGCAATGTTTTGGTTCTTCATAGGTAGGTTGGTTCCTAAACCTAAACTTAAACACTTTAAACATACTTTAAACTATGAATGAGCTAATCAAATGCATATGAAAGATCCTAAAGCTATGAATCATATAAATTGTTCTTTGCCCTAATTGCATTGTTGAGATTTAAACAAGGTTATGTTATGCATTGTGAAAGATAATGTGTTTTGTGAGTAATGTACCTTGAAATGTTTTATCAAAGATGTGATATCAATGATGCTTTATGCATAATATGAATTGAAATGTGAAATGTGATACAAAGCCATTGTTATTGGCTATGATGATGATATTGAGAGAAAGAAGGCATGTATGCCTAAATGTTGATGATAATTGGAAATGGAAATGATAATTGAATAATAAATGAATTGTGTGGCTAATGTGTTATTCTATTTTCAGAGTTTGTTGTTGGTGGCATGCCTAGTAAGTGTAACAATCTCTTGAAGTTAGGTTGGATTGAATCCTTGAAGCCTAATTGAGATGTTACCACCCTTGAAGCTAGGTTGGGTTGGTTCTTGAAGCCAAGTTGGGTTGAAGCTTAGCATGCTTTGCTCCCCTTGAAGCTTGGTTGAACCTAATCCTTGAAGCCTAGTTGGGTATATGATATTGATAAATGTGATGATAGAACCAAAACATTAACTCTGAAAATTTAATGGCATATTAGTGTGTCTTGGGCCCATGCTTGTCTATGGTTAATGTGAGTCATGAATGATGCTTGCCTTAGCTTATTGTTGATGATGAATGATTAAATGAATATAAATGAGGTCTATGATAAGATGTGAAGTATGATATGCCTATATATATATAAATGTTGAGTTATAAAATGGAAAGTTATGTTATCAACTTGGCATATATGATGTTACATGCATAATATGGATTGAGAATTGGTACTGCATTGCATTAAAGCATAACATTAGCATGATTATCTTACTAAGCCGTTGGCTTAGCGCGATAGTGTTTAATCGCGCAGGTAATAGAGTTGATAGAGTTGATCCCGAAAACTCTTCGAAACCGACCGAGGGTAGACAGTGAAGAGTTGATTTTGGAGACTTAAAGATCAAAGAAAACTTGCCAATCATGTATAACTCTTTTATATTTTGTAAAGTATTGATTAAATGTACATATATGTATATTTGTAAATATGGAATTAAGTGTTTTCAAATATGTAAATATGTAAATATTTTATGACTTCCGCTGTGTAATACCTATATGTATGTATATATATATATCTAATGTGTTTTATTTTAAAAGTAAATGATCTACTTTCCTATAATATATAATGATAATAGTATTGTATCTATTTAAATGTTTTGAATGTTGAAGAAAATCGTAGCATCCCTATGTTTGGTGCACTTATGCTACATTGTTGTGGTTGTAGTGTGTGTGCATTGGATGTGGGGGTGTTACAATAGTTTTGGTATCAGAGCCTAGGTTTGAGATTCTCAACCTAGGCAATATGTTATAAAAAGAATATTTTGAATTAAAAAGTGAGTTTTTGAAATAAAATACATGTTTGGGATTGGCAATCTTTGATCTTTAATAAGGTGTGTCCTGTTGTGTTTGCAGTGTTAGGTGTTGATGGATTCTCATTTGAGACAGTCAGTTGAGGACAGTGAGGAGAGTGTTGCTCCTGATGAGGGAGTTAGAGTTGAGAGTGCTGGGGAGGCACCTGCTTCTGGGTCGGGGAGACCAACTGGTGAGGAGGTTCCACCAGCTTGGTTTGTGAATATGATGAAGACTTTCAGGCAAGCGCCAGTACAACCAGTGCCACCACCCCCTCAGCCTTTGGTGCCAGTGAGGCACTATGACAAGTTAAGGAAGTATGGAGCTGAGGATTTTATTGGTACCACTGATCCAGCTGTAGCAGAACAGTGGCTTGACAAAGTTCAGAGGATCTTTATTCAGTTGCAAGCCACCCTTGAGGAAAAGTTTGATTATGCAAGATCCTTGTTGTAGAAGGATGCATATAGTTGGTGGAAGACAGTGCCCCATTCTATGGATGATCCATCAACCTTGTCATATGCTGACTTTCTGAGAGAATTTGAATTGAAGTATACTCCAAGGGAGTATAAAGATGGGAAGAAAAGAGAATTTTTAGATTTGAAGCAAGATCACCGGACCGTAACTGAATATGAGGTTGAGTTTATTCGATTAAGTCAGTATGCTGGGGGCATAATATCAGATGAGGTAGATAGATGTAGGAGGTTTGAAGAGGGATTGAGGCCCTCTATCATGTGTCATGTGGCTGGATCTAGATATCAAGATTTTTCCCAGCTAGTGGCAGCAGCTCGGAGTGTGGAGCGAGCTCAGGGTATTGCAGCTGCTTCAGAGGATGAGGTTAGGGTGAGAAGGCCCCAGTTTGAGCCAGGGTCTTCTTCAGTGAAGAGGGGTAGAGGAAGCTTTGTTCCTCGGAGTATTAGGAGTCTGAGACCAGTAGGTAGATCAGTGCAGTTCCAGAGACAAAGATTTAGACCTGCAGCTTCAGTGGCAAGTGCTCCAACCCCTATGGTTCAGAGATCCACCTTACCTATCTGCATCCATTGTGGGAGGCCCCATGGTGGTCCTTGTTGGAAGGCTGGTGTTGCAGGGGTATGTTTCAGGTGTGGGTCACCTGACCATTTTGTGAAAGATTGCCCTGAGAGGCAAAGGCAGATGCCAGTTGATTCTGCCGCTTCTCGAGCCAGTGTGAGGGGAGGCAGAGGTGCCAGCCGAGGAGGTAGACCGGGGTTCATTTCTAGAGGTGGTGCTACATCCAGGGAGACTAGACCGGAGGAGGTTGGTTCTTCCCAGAGGATGTATGTTATGCAGAGGCAGCCGGATGCATCGGCGGTCATAGCTGGTACTTTTTCTTTATTTAATACTGCAGTACTTGCATTGATTGACCCTGGATCCACACACTCTTACATTAGTGCATCTGTGTTACCTGTATCTGATATGCATGCTGAGTCCCTAGGATTTGATGTTTTGGTAACAAATCCGTTAGGGCATAGTGTGATAGTTAGTAAAGTGCACAAAGATAGTGCAGTAGTGGTGCAGGGTGAGCAATTCCCTGGGGATTTGATTGAGATGCCATTTAAGGAATATGATGTGATCCTAGGCATGGATTGGCTATCTCGCCATGGAGCTGTGGTGGATTGTAAAAAAAAAATTGTTTCTTTGAGAACTGGTGATGGTAGGGAGGTGATAGTATCTAATGAGCAGGAACAGTTAGCCTCCTTATTTGTTTCAGCTGTTGCAGCTAGGAGGTTGATTAGGAAAGGGTGTGAAGCCTATCTTGCTCATGTGGTAGATACTAGAGTAAGAGGTTCACCTATTGATAACATTGCCACAGTTGCAGAGTTCCCAGATGTATTTCCAGAGGAGCTGCCAGGATTGCCTCCTGAGAGAGAGGTGGAGTTTGGTATTGAATTGTTGCCTGGTACCACTCCTATCTCTATTACTCCTTACAGAATGGCACCAGCAGAATTGAGGGAGTTGAAAGTACAATTACAGGAGCTGTTGGATAAAGGATTCATTCGCCCCAGTGTTTCTCCTTGGGGAGCTCCTGTGTTATTTGTAAAGAAGAAAGATGGTACTATGAGGTTGTGCATCGATTATAGGCAATTGAACAAGGTGACCATTAAAAATAAGTATCCTTTGCCTAGAATCGATGATCTCTTTGATCAGTTGAAGGGAGCGTCAGTATTCTCTAAGATTGATCTGAGATCGGGGTATCATCAGCTGAGAGTCAGAGTTGAGGATGTTCCGAAGACCGCATTTCGGACCAGGTATGGGCATTATGAATTTTTAGTTATGCCTTTTGGTCTGACAAATGCACCTGCAGCTTTCATGGATTTGATGAATAGGGTGTTTAGGCCCTATTTGGATCAGTTTGTAGTGGTCTTCATCGATGATATTCTGGTGTATTCGAGGAATGAAGAGGAACATGATAAGCATCTGCGGATTGTGTTGCAGATTTTGAGAGAGAAGCAATTATTTGCCAAATTGTCGAAGTGTGAGTTTTGGTTGGATCAAATAGCTTTTCTTGGACATATAGTTTCAGCAGAGGGTATTAGAGTTGATCCGAGCAAAGTTGAAGCTATTTTGAATTGGAGTCCACCCAAGTCTGTGACTGAGATTAGAGGTTTTCTGGGTTTGGCAGGCTATTACCGGCGGTTTGTGAAAGGGTTTTCTTTGATAGCTACTCCACTCACCAGATTACTTTGTAAGGGAGTTAAATTTGTGTGGACTGATCAGTGTCAGGCGAGCTTTGAGCAGTTGAGAGATATGTTGACTCAAGCACCTGTTCTTACTTTACCTATTGAAGGCAAACCATATGTGATCTTCAGTGATGCTTCACATAGAGGTTTGGGGTGTGTGCTGATGCAAGAAGGTAAAGTGATAGCTTATGCATCTAGACAGTTGAAATCGCATGAGCTTAATTATCCTACCCATGATTTGGAGTTAGCAGCCATTGTATTTGCATTGAAAATTTGGCGTCACTATCTGTTTGGGGAGAAGTGTTTTATCTACACTGATCACAAGAGTTTGAAGTATTTGGGTGTCCAGAAAGAACTCAATCTTCGCCAGAGGAGATGGTTAGAATTGATTAAAGACTACGACTGCTTGATAGATTATCATCCAGGTAAAGCAAATGTTGTTGCTGATGCCTTAAGTCGAAAGTCTTTAGCTGGTTTAACTTTTTACTCGCTCTCGTTGCTTGTTGAGTTGAGAGCATTGTGTGCTAGTTTTGTACCTTGTGATGATGGTGCATTGTTAGCACAGTTGCATGTGAAACCAGTTTTGTTGGATCAGATCAAAGAAGCTCAGTTGGCTGATAAGAAGATACAGAAGATTGTTTCGGATTGTCAGAGTGGAAAAGGTGGAGATTTTATTGTGAAGAGTGATGGGAGTCTATGGTTCAAGAACAGATTGTGTGTACCCGATGATGTTGTTTTGAAAAAGGTCATTTTGGAAGAAGCTCATCAGTCAGTGTTTGCTATGCATCCAGGCAATACAAAGTTGTATCATGACTTGAGATAGCATTATTGGTGGATTGGGTTGAAAACAAACATTGCTGAGTTTGTATCGAAATGTCTCACTTGTCAGAAGGTTAAAGCAGAGCATCAAGTTCCCACTGGGTTGCTTCAACCGTTGTCAGTGCCAGAATGGAAGTGGGAAAGAGTGACAATGGACTTTGTGTCTGGATTGCCTTTGACACAAAGGAAACATGATGCCATATGGGTGATTGTGGATAGATTGACTAAGACAGCTCATTTCCTTCCGATTCGGATGGATTACTCTTTGGAGAGGTTGGCTGAGCTGTACATCCATGAGATTGTGAGATTGCATGGTGTTCCAACTTTTTTAGTGTCTGATCGAGATCCCAGGTTTACTTCGAGATTTTGGAAGAGTTTGCATAGTGCTTTGGCTTCTCGACTGCATTTCAGCACTGCTTTTCATCCACAGACGGATGGACAGTCTGAGAGGGTGATACAGATCATTGAGGATATGTTGAGAAGCTGTGTCATCGATTTCACTGGAAGTTGGGATAGATTTTTACCTCTTGTAGAGTTTGCTTACAACAACAGTCACCAATCCAGCATTGGTATGGCACCATTCGAAGCACTGTATGGTAGACGGTGTAGGACACCGCTGTGTTGGAATGAACTTGGGGAAAGTAAGTTAATTGGGCCTGATTTGATTAAAGAAACTGAGGAGAAAGTGAAGTTGATTCGGGGCAGGTTAAAAGCAGCTTCAGACCAACAGAAGTCCTATGCAGATCTGAAGAGGAGAGACATTCAGTTTGATGTTGGGGATAAGGTATTCTTGAAGGTATCTCCTTGGAAGAAGATTTTGAGGTTTGGTCGGAAAGGGAAATTGAGTCCTCGTTTCATCGGACCGTATGAAGTGTTAGAAAGAGTTGGGCCAGTGGCGTATAGACTTGCTTTGCCACCTGAGTTGGATCGTATTCATAATGTGTTCCATGTATCTATGTTGAGGAGGTACAGGTCGGATCCATCTCATGTGTTGCCATTTGAATCTATCGAAGTGAGCCCGGATTTGACATTTGAAGAGGAACCAGTTGCTATCTTGGCACGGGAAGTGAAAGAATTGAGGAACAAGAGAGTGCCATTGGTGAAGATTCTTTGGAAGAATCATGCAAAAGAAGAAGCAACTTGGGAAAGTGAGCAGACTATGCGAGAGCAATATCCTCAGTTGTTTCAGAATTGATTTCAGGTAATTTCGAGGACGAAATTTCTTTTTAGAGGGGGAGAATTGTAATATCCTCATTTATGCCTTAGAAGTTTTGCATATTGTTATTGTTGTTGTTGTTATAAATTGAATTGTTTGTATATGATGGGATAAGAAAAGAAATTGGAAGGAGAATGCTTGTGTATAAGTGTTTTGGGAAAGAATTAGGGTTTAGAGAGAATGGTATATATATTGTGTATATGAGGATATATATAACATATAAATGGGTCAAAGGATGAGTCAAAGGAAGAGAGATATTTTTGTGTTAAGTGTGTAATTACATATAAGGGCTTATATGAGACAAGAAGTTAGTTAATTGAGTGAGGGCATTTTGGTAATTGCTTGGATAAGAACACTTGGTGGAGATTAAAAGCAAAATTTGACTTGGTGTCTTCATCTTTTCTTCTTTCTTTCAAGAGGTGGCCGGCTCTCCATTAGCAAAAGGGAAGGAGAAGTGTTCTTGATACTAAGATCAAATTGAAGAAGGAATTGAGAGCTTTGGTGAAAGAATTGTGGAATTTCTTCATCTAAGGTAAGTATTCTTTTGTTTCCTTTACTTATTTTGTAGTAGTGTTGAAGTTATGATTAGGGTGATTTGTGATTTGTTGGTTTGATGATTAGATGTGTTTGTGTTGTGTTCTCAAGTGTTGAATTGGTTTTAAGTTAAGAGTTTAAATAGGTGTTGTTGTTGGAAGTGGTGGATGTTGATTTTGAAAGATGGTGATTTTAGGGTTTTGAGATGATTTGTGTTTAAGTGTAATATTAATGTGTTATGAGGTGATTTTTATGATGAATATGTGTTTAAAACATTGTTTATGTTCATTTGAAACATGTGGTATGATGTATATTAAGTTTAAATGCAATTGGGAAAGTGTTGGCTTTGGTTAGGGTTTTGGTTATGGGTGACACGGCCAAAAAGCTATGGGAAACACGGCCAAGACATGAAATTTTGAAGGTGTTGGATTGATTTTTGGGAGACACGGCCGTGTCCCCAAGCCATGTTTGCTACTGCCAAAGTTTGGTTGAGAGACACGGCCACAAGCTTGGCCGTGTCCCTTGCCCGTGTTGCTTACTGTCCAATTGGGTTGAGTGACACGGCCACAAGCTTGGCCGTGTCCCTCATGTGTGCTGCCCGTGTCCCTCATATGGGTTAGGTAAGTTTTGTTTTCCTTGACCTAGTTGCAATGTTTTGGTTCTTCATAGGTAGGTTGGTTCCTAAACCTAAACTTAAACACTTTAAACATACTTTAAACTATGAATGAGCTAATCAAATGCATATGAAAGATCCTAAAGCTATGAATCATATAAATTGTTCTTTGCCCTAATTGCATTGTTGAGATTTAAACAAGGTTATGTTATGCATTGTGAAAGATAATGTGTTTTGTGAGTAATGTACCTTGAAATGTTTTATCAAAGATGTGATATCAATGATGCTTTATGCATAATATGAATTGAAATGTGAAATGTGATACAAAGCCATTGTTATTGGCTATAATGATGATATTGAGAGAAAGAAGGCATGTATGCCTAAATGTTGATGATAATTGGAAATGGAAATGATAATTGAATAATAAATGAATTGTGTGGCTAATGTGTTATTCTATTTTCAGAGTTTGTTGTTGGTGGCATGCCTAGTAAGTGTAACAATCTCTTGAAGTTAGGTTGGATTGAATCCTTGAAGCCTAATTGAGATGTTACCACCCTTGAAGCTAGGTTGGGTTGGTTCTTGAAGCCAAGTTGGGTTGAAGCTTAGCATGCTTTGCTCCCCTTGAAGCTTGGTTGAACCTAATCCTTGAAGCCTAGTTGGGTATATGATATTGATAAATGTGATGATAGAACCAAAACATTAACTCTGAAAATTTAATGGCATATTAGTGTGTCTTGGGCCCATGCTTGTCTATGGTTAATGTGAGTCATGAATGATGCTTGCCTTAGCTTATTGTTGATGATGAATGATTAAATGAATATAAATGAGGTCTATGATAAGATGTGAAGTATGATATGCCTATATATATATAAATGTTGAGTTATAAAATGGAAAGCTATGTTATCAACTTGGCATATATGATGTTACATGCATAATATGGATTGAGAATTGGTACTGCATTGCATTAAAGCATAACATTAGCATGATTATCTTACTAAGCCGTTGGCTTAGCGCGATAGTGTTTAATCGCGCAGGTAATAGAGTTGATAGAGTTGATCCCGAAAGCTCTTCGAAACCGACCGAGGGTAGACAGTGAAGAGTTGATTTTGGAGACTTAAAGATCAAAGAAAACTTACCAATCATGTATAACTCTTTTATATTTTGTAAAGTATTGATTAAATGTACATATATGTATATTTGTAAATATGGAATTAAGTGTTTTCAAATATGTAAATATGTAAATATTTTATGACTTCCGCTGTGTAATACCTATATGTATGTATATATATATATCTAATGTGTTTTATTTTAAAAGTAAATGATCTACTTTCCTATAATATATAATGATAATAGTATTGTATCTATTTAAATGTTTTGAATGTTGAAGAAAATCGTAGCATCCCTATGTTTGGTGCACTTATGCTACATTGTTGTGGTTGTAGTGTGTGTGCATTGGATGTGGGGGTGTTACATATCCCTTTGAGCCTTCATAAAATTTTAGCTTTCTTTTCATTGGCATATAACCCCAACAACCTACCTTGAGCTGTTGTATTACTTTTGACAAGTCTTATGATCACTAAGGTGAAGAGGCAAGAAGATCAAAGAATGGAATGCATAGCCAAAGCCGTAATGATAGTTGATGTTTTCAAGACCATAAGGGTAGTTGAAATTCACCTAATATCTCTAATCTATCAAGATAACATCTGAGTAACAAAAGATTTATCCCTGTTAAAGAAGATTTATGTCACTCCACTCATCCATTATTGGAAGCCCAAGTTGGTACAAACAAGACAACTCTTTTAGAGCTAGAAGCAAAGAAAAAAAGAAAGAAAGAAAGAAAGAAAGAAGAAAAAAAAAGGAAGAAAAAAGAAAAAAGAAAAAGAAAGAAAAATATAAAACCCAAAATGGTTCAAAAAGCCAACTGGGTTCTCTTTTACCTAAAGGATCAAAAGGATTCCATTTGGTTTGTAAGGACATTTTGACTTAAATTGGTCCAACCCAACCAAAGATTCAATCAAAATTGGAGAAAAAAAGGAGAAAGACCAACCATCTCTAAAAAGTTTTGTACTTGATAGTCCTACAAGGAACGATGATAAAATGCTCAAAAGAAAGGGAAAAGTAAGAAAAATAAAAAGAAAGAAAAGGGAGAAGAAGAAAAGAAACGAATTTGGATAACAAACTTTTTACAGGGGCAAAGATTGTCCTAATCAAGATCTAGATTAATGCCAAGAAGATAGAAGGAATTTGGTGTCTAGAAAGATTACTCCCAACTATCTAAAGTTCCAACAAGAAATTTGAGTATGAGGGTTTGTCCATTATGTCACACCAGTTCCAATCTCAAAATGGCCTTCACTTAAACCTGTGTCCCTTATAAACCCCATTTCAAGCCTATCAAAGACCTGTTAATCTCTCTTGGTAGGTAGAGTCTATAAGTGGAGATAGTTTGAATAAGCATGCATATGAGATAGACAATATTTAAATTCAATGAGACTTTTGGCCAAGTAGTGTGTATGTGCCTATCTGAAGCACAAAAATTCTTGCTTGAATATAAATGATTCCCGAGTTTAGTACGGTAACTAGGGTTGTCATGTTATAGATATGTTAATTTGGAAAAATCAAGTCCTGAGGTACATTGACATTAATTTAGCAAAGCCAACATTTGATTTCAAAATCAAAATTCAAAAAAAATAACAAAAAATGTTTTGTCATAAAAACTTTCAAGTTAAGGGAAGTATGCTGAAACTCGAAAGACACATTGGGCAAGGAAATGATGAAAAAAAGAAAAAAAAAAGAGTTAGAGTAAAGATGGAAATTATATATTGTCATTATTATACTTATTGTACAATGTTTATACAATTGATACAATATTTATACATTACTAAGAAGGTGGTGGCAGATCATCATGTAAAGCCCTGAAAAAATCATCGCCTGTTGGAGGAGGAGGCAAATTACTCATCCCGAGTCCGCCCGAAGCAGAAGCACCAAAATCCCTATTACCTTGGAGTTTCGATCTGTCACGATCCTCCTCGGAAGTGGACGAAAGGATCTCATGGTCATCAGTTTGGGGGCCTCTAGATGAAGAAGCACCAGGATCCCTCATCCCCTGAAATCAGAAGTCTCAGAAATTTTGTACTGATTGATGATATAAATTTTCAAAATGAGAAGCCTGTTGACGATTAGTGGCCATCTCTTCTTGAAGTTTCTTATTTTGTTCTTCAAGCATATGCTAAGAGCCAGAAAGGAAAAAGTTAAGAGCATACATAGTCATGCATACATATAGCATAAATTACCATGAAACAAGAAAACTTGCCAGGTAATTCATATCAATGTCCTACGGATGAGATGGCATATTGGGCAGATTAGAATGAGCAAATGAAGGAGCAATAGAAGAAGGTCCAGCCTCATGATCAAATGAGCCAACAGCCTGCAACAATCATTAAAGAATCAAAATAAGGTAAGAAAGAAGAGATTGCAAAGGAAAATGGTAAAAGTTTTACTTCAGAACTGTCAGCCCCAAGATGTGGAACAAATTCTCCTGCCTCTCCATGGTGTTCCTCTTCAACTCTGCCCTCATTTTCTTCGGGAATTTCCCATACACCGACAGGAGATACTTTGAATAAAATGGGCATAAGGTGCACTCGGCGGATAAAGAAATGTCTCAACATCATGACTGTGCCGGGCCAACCACCATGCATCCTCCGGCATTGATATAATACTTAAAGTATATTTAGGGCAATGCATCGGGACCCTCCACTGCTCTGGACCAAGAAACCACTCATAAACTCTCTCTTCGAGAAACCATCCACTAGACACTGGGCCAGCGATGACTCGGCGGGTATGTTGGAAAGATAGTGCAGCATTCATGAAGGGAGTCCAGTTTGTCCGCTCTCTTGGTTTCCATCAGGCCAAATTCACCTGCAAAATGACATTGTTAGACAAATGATCTCAATTTTGATCCTTGACAACTCAAATGAATGATCCATTTAACATGTGTTTGGAGAATCTTGTTGTAGGCTTAGGTTACTTCAAATAAAGCTGAACAGAACACTTCTAGCGGTCGCACCAAACCTGAATACGACCGCACCATTCAATTAAAGGATGAAACCTTATCATAGTAGGTTTCGCAGTCAGAAGCCCGACCTCTGTCGCGATCGCGCATAAAGAAGAGCGACCGTCCCAATTTATGGATGACCGCTACCTAAGGAACTCAAATCATTCTAATCACAGTAAGGTTCACGGTGACAAGAACGGCGAATGACTCGGCCTCGCTTACCACTTTAGCGACTGCCCATTCAGAGTCGCGACCGCTCTACCAATTGAAGAAGAATTTGCTTAAAGAGACAGTAGTGTTCTCATCCTCAGGTGAGTCCAGAAGTTCGACGCGAGAATCTTAAATCGACCGCGAGATGCTACCTAGGGTGACCGCACCTTTGCTAGGCGTGACCGTCTCGACAATCACAGCATGGCAAGATTCCTGCTGCAGAGCACTAAAATTCGACTGTTGAAGCTTTTTAAATGCAGCGACCGTCCCTTGTCCAAGGACGACTGCATGAGGCATGTGCGCGACCATCCTTGTATGAAGGACGACAGCTAAATGCTTCGGACAGTTTAAGTAAAGAAGGTCTAAACTGCCAAGACTTTATTCTCACTATCAATAACGGCTAGTAAGACCACATTGGCTATAAATACAGTGCTTCTACAAGAAAAGCATGAAGATAAGTGAAGCAAAATAGAATTTGATAGCCAAGCAACAACTTTTCTTTTACTTAAACTTACATTTGAATTGTAATGAATGTTAGGTGTAAGCATTGAAAACACCATTGTATAAGTTTGAGTGTGAGCTTGGAAAAACACTTGGGTTGTGAGAGTAATCCTTGTAAAACTCTTGTTTGGGTTGTGAGAGTGAGCCTTAAAAACTCCTTTAAAGGTTCTTGAGTGTAAGCCTTAGAAAACACTTGTGAAGTTAGATGTGAACTTGTGAAAACACCAAAGTTGGAAGTGAGCTTGTAAAAACTTCAAAGATTAGTGGAACCTTAACAAGTTGTTAAGGAAGTGGATGTAGGATTGAAGTAAATCTGAACCACTATAAATCTTGTGTGTTCTTTCTTTCTTCCATTACTCAACCATCTCTTAATTCTGCACTTCTATTTTGTTGAGTTTTTTAATTGTCATTATTTCTTGAGGAAACCAATTCACCCCCCCCCCCCCCCTCTTGGTTGCCATCTTGGGACAACAGACATAAGGTAAGTAAACTTTCATATAAATTTTAAAGTATACTAATATTGTTTTACCTGGTCCCAGGTTAAGAAGCTCAACACATAGCATTGGGTATGCAAGTGGTGAGAGCCGGGAACTTCTACACGATCAGACAACCAGAAATTTAATCTTGAATACCTGATTCTCTCTCGAAAAATACCAGGCACTCTCACGATGTTGTGCTCATATGCCCATGCCTACAATAATAGTAAAGATGAAATTCATACAAGAAAAGAATGAAATTGACATTGGCGGAAGAAGAGTACCTCAACAACCACCATCAAGCTGACGAAAGACTTCTTGTTTCGAAAAATTTTGTCAAGACCATGGTAAATGTAATATCCCAACGTATGCCCTAGAAGTTTGGATATAATTATTGTTTGTTTGCATTATGTGTATATGTTATGTTGATAAGAAAAGAAATTGAAAAGAGAATGTTTATGTATTGTTTAAAAAGGAAAGGCATGTGTAGAGAGAAAGTGTATATGTTGGGTATATGGTAATATATATAACATATACATAAGTCAAAATGGAAGGTCAATGTAAGAGGATATTTATTTGTGGCATGTGGAATTACTATTAAGGGCATATAAGAAAAAGAAGTTAAGTTAAATGGGAAGAGAGCATGTTAGTAATTGCTCATGTAGAATTGCTTGGTGGAGATTAAAAGAAGAAGAGGAGTTTGACTTGATTTTATTTTTCTTCTCTTCTCATTTGGTGTGGCCGGCTACCATAAGGAAAGGGAGAGCAAGAGAAGTGTTTTCATTTCTAACATCAAATTAAAGGGAGAATCAAAGGATTAAGTTGGAGAGTTGTGAAATTTCTTCAATTAGGTAAGTACTCTCTTGTTTTCCTTTGTTATTTTTGAAGTTGTATTTGAAGTGAGTTTTGATTTGTTGAGATTATGATTTGGTGGGGTTGAGATGTGATTTTAAGTGTTTAAATTGGTTGTAAGTTAAATTGGTGTTGGTTTTGGTTTGAAAATGGTAAGTTGAGTGGATATTGAAATTGAAAAAAATAAGAATGATGTTGGTTTAGGGTTTTGAAGTTGTATGTGTTTAAATGTGTTTTTAATGATTTGTTAATGAGAATATTGTGATGAATATGTAAAATAAGTGTTAATGACATTGTTTATATCCATTTGAATGAGGCTATGTTGTGCACAATGAGTTTAAATGCAATTAAAAGAGTTTTGGCCACATTTAGGGTTTTGTTCATGTGAGACGGCCAAACCAAAGAAGGAACACGGCCAAGACTTAAGATTTTTGGGAGACACGGCCAAGTCTAAGGAAAATGTGGCCGTGTTGGATGATTTTTGGAGAGACACGGCCGTGTCCCTTGCCCATGTTTGCCACTGCCTGATTTTTGTTGAGAGACACGGCTGTGTCCCTTGCCCGTGTTTGTCTCGGCTTGAATTGGTGATGAGAGACACGGCCACAAGCTTGGCCGTGTCCCTTGAGGGTGTTAGCTACTGTGATGGTTCTTGACTTTTCTCACATTGTTTTGATTCTTCAAAGGTCTTGTTGTACCTAAACCTAAACATAAACACTCTAAACACTTTGAAAACAAAGAATGACCTAAACAAATATATGTGGAACATATATTCATATGATGTTGAGATTTATAGCATACATTTGATGATATTGATGATGCATATGAATAATGTACTTTGTAATGTTACATCAATGATGCTATAGGTAAAATGTGAAGGATATGATGAGGTAATTGATTATGTATGCTTGGATGATAAAGTGTATAATGGGAATTGAGATAAAATGTGATGTGAAGCCATTGTGTTTGGCTATGATGATTTAAATGCAATGTGAAGCCATTGTGTTTGGCTATGATGATTCAGATGTGATGTGAAGCCATTGTGTTTGGCTATGATGTTTCAATTGAGATAAATGAGGCATGTTTGCCTAGATGATGATGAGAATTGAGAATGAAAGTGCTAATGAAATAATGAATGAATTGTGTGGCTAATGTGTTATTCCATTTTCAGAGTTTGTTGTTGGTGGCATGCCTAATATTAGTAACAATCTCTTGAAGTTAGGTTGGACTTGATCCTTGAAGCCAAGTTGGGTTGAAGTTTAACATGATTTACTCCCCTTGAAGCTTGGTTGGGTCTAATCCTTGAAGCCTAATTGAGATGTTACAACCTTTGAAGCTAGGTTGGATTGGTTCTTGAAGCCAAGTTGGGTTGATACTTAGCATGCTTTGTTCCCCTTGAAGCTTGGTTGAACCTAATCCTTGAAGCCTAGTTGGGATAATGATAAATTTGATGATTGAACCAAAGCATTAACTCTGAAAATTGAATGGCATATTAGTGTCTTTTGGGCCCGAGTCTGTCTTTGTTGTTAATATGATATATAAATGTTGAAATAAATGAGTAATGAGATCTATGATTGACTTTGTTGGCAATGTGACTCATGATTGGTGAATTGTGAACAAAATAAACAATGTTATGAAGTATGATGTGTAATGTGTATATTGATATATTGATTGTGAGTATTAATGATGTATTGCGGATAATGATTCAATCGAATGATATAATGATTACCTTTGTTGAAAATGTGATTCATGAATGTTGAATTGTGAATAATGATTTAATTGAATAGTGTAATGAGATGTAAAGTTATGAAGTATGGCATGATAATATTGTATAAATGAGTTATTGAAAAGAGATTTGATTTTGAGAAGTTATGTTGAGATATATGATTATGGAAGTATAATATGACATGTAACATGTATATGAGGTAGCAATGGTAAGTATCGTTTTGTGAATGTTTTATGTAAATATATATATATATAATCTATGAGATTAGTGGGAGTATATGAAGAATGCACTAATAAAGGAAAAACGGGATAAGAAAACAATAAAACATGATGCTAAAAATATGATGTACGATTCTTTTGTAAAGCATATTTTAATATTTATTTGTACTACTAAGCTCTCGGGCTTAGCGCGGATGTGTAATCGCGCAGGTGTCTAGGAGGAAGATATGAAGTCTTTCATTATGCCACGAGAAGAGTAAGAGTTTGTCGAGACCAACTAGAGGGTGATGCACACATGTATAATTTTTAATTATGATGCATTTCTAACAAAAGTGTATGTATATGTATAAATGCAGTTTTGATAAAAAAATAAGATTATGATATATATGTAAGATCATTAAAAATATAATGATTTGTAAATGTTCTTCAAATTAATGTATTGTGGTTTGAATTCTGTTAAAGGTTTTTAAAATGTAACAAAACGTGACATCCTTATACTTTATATACTTACTGTATGTATACCAGGTGTATGTATAGTACTTATATGGAGTATCGGGGTGTTACAGTAAAGACAGGTGAGACCAGCTTCACCCCAGCCATAAAGTGGTACTGTCCTAAAATAAGAAAGGGCCCCCAACACTGACAAATGAATGGCGGATTCAGTGCTACCTAAGATGGTCGACTCAAGCAAATATAACAAAAATCCTTGAGCATACTGTTGGGCTGTGTCTCTGCGAACCCGTCCTTTGTAGTTCATCCAATAATTACGAATTGGCTCAATTTTTATCTTAAAAGGCCCTTTATATGATGGTTCCATACCAATTAATTGCTGAATTTCTTCAAATGTCAAAATATCGTTGGTCAGGGGAACCGGAACACCATCGTACGGAAGGCCGGTTATAGCAGCAAAGTCGACTGGACTAATTGTCATCTCTCCAATGGGCAAGTGAAAAGTATGAGTTGTGTCCAACCATCGTTCTGCAAGTGCCTGGACTACGCTCTGATCTATCAGATACTCCTTGTATGGTAGTTGTAAGATAAAGCTCTGAACGCCGCAATCTCGGATAATTCACCTTAGCCGAGAAGGCGGTACATCGTACCATTGTCGGGCTTTGTAGATACACCATCTGGCCCGAACAACGCAACGATCATGCTAACACGGAGCCAGGTAAGTTAATACCAGGTAAGTACATATTATTCTATCTGTTTAAATTAATATATTTTTCCTAAATTTTCTAAAAAGCCAAAATTAAAGGCAAGCATAAAAAATAAAAAATAAAAAATAATAAAAAAATATAATTATAATAAATAATAAAGAATATAAAAAAAATCAAAAAGAAAAGAAAAGAAGAAAGAATTACCGTGCTCTTTTGGTTTGAACTACGATGAAGCGGCATCCCGGCTAGTAGATCTATATTCACATCTTCATGATGCCGAATAAACTCTAATAACTCAGCATTAGAATGAGTTCATGACCTTGAAGCATGCATTTTTTTTTCAAAACTATATGCTAAATTTGAAAGAATTACAGTAATGGATGAAATTAAGGATTATGCTGTAGATGAAATAAAGGAATTCGTTCATTTATATAGAGGAACGGCAAGCGAAAAAACAGAATTCAAAAAGAAAATTTTACTATTGATGAATAGTAAATTACTATTGAGGAATAGTAAATTACTATTTACAAATAGTAGGTTACTGTTTATAAATAGTAAATGGTGCATTAAAAGTAACAACATAGTAAATAAACAGTAAATTCAACCATTCAATTAAATCATTCAAATATACTTGCGTGTATATAAATATTTTTGCACGCAGGGGGCAAGGAGAAGATATGTGCATAAAAATTAGCTAAATTTTTTACAAACAAAATTTAGATGCTACTCACTATGAATATTTTTTGTTGCAGATAATAAAATCTCTTGTAAGTCCAGAACTTAGCTCGGGTCCAGAACCCAAATTATCCTTAGGTCCAGAACCTATAATCTCTTCTAAGTCCAGAACATAGCTCGAGTCCAGAACCCAAATTATCCTTAGGTCCAGAACCTAAAATCTCTTCTAACTCCAGAACTTAGCTCGGGTCCAGAACCAAAATTTTTCTTAGGTCTAGAACCTAAAATCTCTTTTAAGTCCAAAACTAAGCCTGGGCCCAGAACCCAAATTTTCCTTAGGTCCAGAACCTAAAATCTCTTCTAAGTCCAGAACTTAGCTCGTGTGTAGAACCCAAATTTTCCTTAGATCCAGAACCTAAAATCTATTTTAAGTCCAGAACATAGCCCGGGTCTAGAACCCAAATTTTCCTTAGGTACAGAACCTAAAATCTCTTCAAAGTCCAGAACATAGCTTGGGTCCAGAACCCAAATTTTCCTTAGGTCCAGAACCTAAAATCTCTTTTAATTACAGAACTTAGCTAAGGTCCAAAATCAAAATTTTTCTTAGGTCCAGAACCTAAAATCTCTTTTAAGTCCAGAACTTAGCCCAGGCCAGAACCCAAATCATCCTTAGGTCCAGAACCTAAAATCTCTTCTAAGTCCATAACTTAGCTTCGGTCCAGAATGCAAATTATTCTTAAGTCCAGAACCTAGAATCTCTTCTAAGTCAAGAACTTAGCTCGGGTCTAAAACTCAAATCATCCTTAGGTCCAAAACCTAAAATCTCTTCTAAGTCCAGAACTTAGCTCGGGTCCAGAACCCAAATTTTCCTTAAGTCCAGAACCTAAAATCTCTTTTAAATCCAGAACTTATCTCGGGTCCAGAAACCAAATTATCTTTAGCTCCAGAACTTATAATCTTTTCTAAGTCCAGAACTTAGCTCGGGTCCAGAACCCAAATTTTCCTTAAGTCCAGAACCTAAAACCTCTTTTAAGTCCAGAACTTAGCTCGGGTCAGAAACCCAAATTTTCCTTATGTCTAGAACCTAAAATCTCTTTTAAGTCCAGAACTTAGCCCGGGTCCAGAACCCAAATTTTCCTCAGGTCCAGAATCTAAAATCTCTTCTAAGTCCAGAACTTAGATTGGGTCCAGAACCCAAATTATCCTTAGGTCCATAACCTAAAATCTCTTCTAAGTCCAGAAGTTAGCCCGGGTCTAGAACCCAAAATTATCCTTAGGTCCAGAACCTAAAATCTCTTCTAAGTCCAGAACTTAGCTCGGGTTCAGAACCCAAAGTTTCCTTAGGTCTAGAACCTAAAATCTCATTTAAGTCCAGAACTTAGCTCGGGTCCAGAACCCAAATTTTCCTTAGATCCAGAACCTAAAATCCCTTTTAAGTCTAGAACTTAGCCCGGGTCCAAAACCCAAATTTTCCTTAGGTCAAAAACCTAAAATCTCTTCTAAGTCCAGAACATAGCTTTGGTCAAGAACCCAAATTATCCTTAGGTCCATAACCTAAAATCTCTTCTAAGTCCAGAACCCAAATCATCCTTAGGTCCAGAACCTAAATCTTTTCTAAGTCTAGAACTTAGCTTGGGTCTAGAACCCAAATTATCCTTAGGTCTAGAACCTAGAATCTCATCTAAGTCTAGAACTTAGCTCGGGTCCAGCAACAAAATTTTCCTTAGGTCCAGAACCTAAAATCCCTTTTAAGTCTAGAACTTAGCCCGGGTCCAAAACCCAAATTTTCCTTAGGTCAAAAACCTAAAATCTCTTCTAAGTCCAGAACATAGCTTTGGTCAAGAACCCAAATTATCCTTAGGTCCATAACCTAAAATCTCTTCTAAGTCCAGAACCCAAATCATCCTTAGGTCCAGAACCTAAATCTTTTCTAAGTCTAGAACTTAGCTTGGGTCTAGAACCCAAATTATCCTTAGGTCTAGAACCTAGAATCTCATCTAAGTCTAGAACTTAGCTCGGGTCCAGCAACAAAATTTTCCTTAGGTTCAGAACCTAAAATCTCTTTTAAGTCCAGAACTTAGCCTAGGTCAAGAACCCAAATTTTTCTTAGGTCTAGAACATAAAATCTCTTCTAAGTCCAGAACTTAGCTCAGGTCCATAACACAAATTTTTCTTAGGTCCAGAACCTAAAATCTCTTTTAAGTCCATAACTTAGCCCCGAGTCTAGAACCCAAATTTTCCTTAGGTCTAGAACCTAAAAACTCTTCTATGTCTAGAACTTAACTTGGGTCCAGAACCCAAATTTTCTTTAATTTCAGAATTTAAAATCTCTTCTAAGTCCAGAACTTAGCTCGGGACCGAAACCCAAATTTTCCTTAGGTCCAGAACCTAAATTCTCTTTTAAGTCCAAAACTTAGCTCGGGTCTAGAACCCAAATTTTTCTTAGGTCTAGAATCTAAAATCTCTTTTAAGTCCAGAACTTAGCCCGGGTCCAGAACACAAATTTTTCTTAGGTCTAGATCCTAAAATCTCTTCTAAGTGGAGAAGTTAGCTTCGGTCCAGAACCCAAATTATCCTTAGGCCCAGAACCTAGAATCTCTTCTAAGTCCAGAACTTAGCTCGGGTAAAGAACCCAAATCATTCTTAGGTCTAGAACCTAAAATCTCTACTAAGTCAATAACTTACCCAATTTTTTCTTAGGTCCAGAACCTAAAATCTCTTTTAAGTCCAGAACTTAGCCCAGGTCTAGAACCCAAATTTTCCCTAGGTCCAGAACCTAAAATCTCTTGTAATTCCATAACTTAGCCCGGGTCTAGAACCCAAATTTTCCTTAGGTCCAAAACCTAAAATCTCTTCTATGTCCAAAACTTAGCTCGGGTCCAGAACCCAAATTTTCCTTAGGTCCAGAACCTAAAATCTCTTCTAAGTCCAGAACTTAGCTCGGGTCTAGAACCCAAATTTTCCTTAAGTCCAGAACCTAAAATCTATTTTAAGTCTAGAACTTAGCTCAGGTCCGGAACCCAAATTTTCCTTAGGTTCATAACCTAAAATCTCTTTTAAGTCCAGAACTTAGCGAGGGTCCATAACCCAAATTTTTCTTAGGTCTAGAACCTAAAATCTCTTCTATGTCCAGAACTTAGCTTGCGTCCAGAACCCAAATTATCTTTAGGTCCAGAACCTAAAATCTCTTCTAAGTCCAGAAGTTAGCCCAGGTCTAGAACCCAAAATTATACCTAGGTCCAGAACCTTAAACTATTCTTTGATTCCAAAACTGGAACCAGGTCCAGAAACAAAAACCTCAACCATCTTAGAAAAATTAAGTCTTGTTGCTTTTCACTCTCTTTTACTAAAGTCTCAGATCGTTCAAGCTAGGGGCAAACTGTAGACCCTTAATTTTTAACCCAGTCTGGTCCGTTATTTTTTATAGTCAAAAATTAATTTTTTGATATTTTAATTAAATAATATTTGTTTTAGTATTATTTTTTATAATTTTTAAAAAATTAATAATAATAAATAATAAAAATAAAAATCGAATACGAAAAAATTCGTCGCCGAAAATGTTTGACGAAATGGCCTGGCAGCCAATTTCGATTGCGCCCCTCGCAATTTTCCATGCCACTGCTCGCAGCTCTTACAGCCCATCGCAGTTTTTGCCAGCAAATTTGGTTTCCAACACAATTTTTTTCCGAAACCAAATTTTATTTGGTTTCGGTTTCTTTTTTGTAATTAATAATAATTTCCTTAAATAATTAAAATTAATCATCTAAATTTCCTATAAATATGACTAAAAACAACACAAAGAAAAAGGGGGGAATTTTGGAAAATAATCGGACTGGAACTTTAAAATTTATTGGACTTGGTAGTAAAAGAATCAAGACTTTTTGGAGCAATAAGCAAACAATTCATAATTCATCAAAGGTGGCAACTTTGCCTTTGTCCTTGTTCATCCAAGAAGCAATTTTTGGCGAAACCAACAAATGAAGGTTTGAATCTCTAATTTCTTTTTATTTTCTTACAGTAGCTTTGTTTTTTGATTCATAAGATTAAACACACAAAACCTTGATCTATAAACATGTAGTAACATTGATTTTTGTTTCAACAACCTAAAAATACTTTTCTGTTTCCAAATACCTTAAAAACCCTAAATTGTCTTTTCTATTTCCAAAAACTCTAAAAACAATACTTTCTGTTTCCAAGAAATTTAAGAATCCTAGTTCTATCTTTTCTAATCCTTAAGAACCCTAAAAAAAATAGTCTTTTGTTTCCAAAAACCTTAAAACATTTTGCTTATTTCCAAAAGCTTTTAAAAAACCCTAAACTATTTTCCTTTCACCTTTTTTCAAAATTCCCAAAGTTTTGTTAAATGTCCAAACCCTGAATTTATCTTACAATTTCTAAAAAATCACAGAAAGCTTTATAAGACTATAAACTGTTTTCTCAAATTGTAAAACCAAATATATTTTTTTGAAACACAAAAAACCTTAATTCAACTTCAAAACAAAAAACAGTAAACCTCAAACTAGGAAACACTAAAAACACTAATTCCTTCAAAACCATAAACCTAGTTTTCCTAAACCCTAACCCTAACCCTAATCCTTAAAACCTTATAAACCTAAACATTCAAACCTAATATAGTAAATCCAAAATAATAATCCAGTAACTGTGAGTCATAAAGCTAAATGTTTTAAAGTATCCAAACCTTAATTTCATAATTTTACCCTTCAAACCCTAATTTGATAAATCAAAAAATCTTACTAATTTCTTAAATTATAAAACCCTAATCCATTTCAATTCTCTTAAAAACTTATAGTAGCTAAGAATTATAAACCCTAATAATAATAAAATTCCAAAACACTAATGTATTAATTAAAGAGTTTTAAATAGAAACAGTAACGCTAATTTGTACCTTTACTTGCTTTATTTTTAGATTTGATTGTGTAGTTCATTATATGCTTTGATTTATTTTCAATGCTTGATTTATTTAATTTCACTGCTTGATTTATTTAATTTATCATGGATGGATGCTTACTTTCTATTTTGATTGATGTTTAATATCTTTTATGAATGATTTATTTATGATGAATGGTTATTTACTTCTATCGATTTATTTAGATTTCCAAATGTTGTAAGAGGTATGTTTTCATTTTATGGGTACCTCGTTAGTTAAATATCATGTAATTTAAATTGCTTTTATATTTTAAACCAATGTAAAGGACATGTTTCTACCTTTTGGTGGGTGTCCTATTTAGCTTAGACATATATGATGTAAGGGCATGTTTCCATCTTCGGATGGGTGTCCATTTATTTGCTTTGTTTGGACTTTGCTTTGATTTTTAATATAACGATGCTTTATTTTAATTGTGTGTAATATGGATAATATTGTTATATTTAAGAATTTTAAATGTTAAGACCTGTAAAGGAGGCCAGTTCCAATAAACTGGGCGTTGTGGGGGTGCTGGGCCATTTCTCACCTTCCCCACACGTACCCAACTTTCCAAACCCATTAGGAGGTTGGGTGTAACACCCCTTCCCAGCCTACATGTGTAAGCCGAGTAGAGGCGTCACACTATCCTAATGTTGCTACCAATTTTACTTAATTCGAATTTTAGTTCCGGTTTTACAGAAATTTTGCCATAGTTTCGCCTAAAAATTGAGTCCCAAGTGTCGACAAAACTTGTTTTTTTCCTGATTTAAAAAAAACATTTTACACAAACCAATGCAAACAAAATCATTCTCAGTACACTCCCAATAAATCCCCCTTATAACCTCAACTACAACCTGCAAAAAGGATTTACACTTCTAGTACAAAATAAGTAGAGGTTTATTATTATCAAATACTTTCAATAATCTTATATATATATATGATAATTTTGTCTTTACCAAAATTTCATTTATACATATGAATACATTCTTGTCAGAAATACAACATAATGAAATTATACATGTATGCATCACCTTCTAGTTGGTCTCAAAATACTCTTACCCTACTTGTGGCATAACAGTTTGACTTCCAGATCAACCACCTACTCACCTGCGCGATATATACAACTGCGCTAAGCCCGAAAGCTTAGTAGTACAAATAAATATTATAAACATATATATAACAGACAATCATACTTATATGTTAACTTCATATATTATTATTTTCTTATCATATTTTCCCATTTCAATTACACCTTATATATATTTCTACTAATCTCATAATTATATACATATGCACGTATTTCATTAATACAACCCACAATTCCATAACTTATTAAAAAATTCATAAAATAATACTCACAATGTCCACAACCACATCCATATTATACATCATATTGTATTTTCATGTAGTACCTCCAGATCTCATCATTCAACATAATTTTTCTATCCACATTCACCTTCAATAATTTACTTATACATTGTAATCATCTCATTTCATAATTATCATCATATATCTCATAACATTACATCTTATTCCATAATTCACATTTAAACAAAAATAATCATTGGTCTCATTATTCATTCATTTCACATTTCAACAATCACATTTAAACAAAGACAAGCATGGGCCCAAAAGACACTAATATGCTATTCAAAGTTCAGAGTTACTATTTTGGTCTATAATCATAATCATCAATACATTTATCCCTGGATATTCAACTAGATTTGAGTTTACGACCCAGTCATTTCACTCAATCTAGTTTCAATAATTTGTTTTTGAGGTTTACGACCCGGTCATTTCACCCCAAAAACATCACATTTCACATTTTCCAACTGGAATCGGCTTACGACCTGGTCATTTCACCTATCCAGTGATTCATAGGCATGCCGCCAAAAACAGAACTCTGAAAATTGAATTAACACATTAGGCACACAATCATTTCATTTATCTCTTTATCAATCTCTTTTCATTTCATTTCTCATAATTAATTAGACAACCATGCCTCAATTATATATTTCATTTGCATTATCATAGCCAACAACCATGGCCTCATATCTCATATGATCTCAAATCACCTTAATCAATTCAAATGTATATAATCAATGGCATTAACACACATTTTACATACTCATCACAACATTCATATTATACCAAACATAACATTATTAATATACATCAACAATGCATTACATTTCCTAACACATTTACAACCAAATGTGTATCAAGTCTCAAAGTCATATGCATTTATGCAATAATGTAGTTTGTACTTACCTTAAAACCAACTCACACCAATCTATACACTTACTCTTCAAAGAATCCTCAACACTTAGGTTAGGGCAATTCAACCTCTTCACAACCTAATCCAAAAGGAATATTAGCAAAATGACCATATGAATAGTACATTCTAGTTTTAGACTACATTTTATCCTTATTTTGAAAAATTGTATAAAATAATATACTTGACTAAAAATTCTAAAATTTTTACAGAATTTAGTTTTACATCTTAAAATCATTCCTTTAAAATTTCATATCAAACTGAACACAAAATCTTGGTGAAATAGTTCACCTAACCAGACTGCCCCAATTGCCCTGCATCCTGGCAGCAGTTCTGAACTTTGTGAATTCCATAAATCAAATTCAATCAACGTGGTTCCAAATTATTTTTCTAAAATACTAGACTCACTAAGAAACAACATATCCAAAATTCAATTGGATATGATTTTTCTACATTTTATTAAAAATCCCGAAAGATAGCTGTCTCAGTTAAGGTACCTGCTGGAACAGGTCTAATAAAAATAATCTTTCCAAACTCATAACCATTCCAAAATCGAATCAACATATTTTTCAGTCATTCTAGACTCATAGAGGCACAACATATCAAAAATTCAGTTCAAGAACATTTTTCTATAATTAATTAAAAATCATACAAGTCACAGCTTTTACTAATTGTAAAACAGGAAAAATTTCACTAAACACAACTCTTACTCTTCCATCACCAACACCAACCTAACTTCTTATCTTTAATTCCATTTCAACACTTTTACACACACCATACACAAACACACTCCATCAAACTCAAACAAAATTCCAAATAGAGCAAGAGAAATCAAGAGAAAACTTACCAAAAATGATAAACTTCTTGAATTTCTAACTTGTTTCCTTGAAATCTTCCTTCAATTTGAAACTTGGAACTCAAAACAACTTCTTGCTCTCTTGACTAAGTGATACCCGGCCACCCCAAAAGAAAAGAAGAAAAATGAAAGAGACAAAAGAAACAAAGTCAAATTTTCCCTCTCTTTAAACCTCCACCAAGCAATTTAAAAAGAAAATTACCTAAATACCCTCTTCTATACAATTAAACTCTCTTTTACTTACTTGCCCTTTTTAGTAATTTCATACATAACCAAAATAAATATCTTCTTTTTCTTTTATTATTATTATTATTATTATTATTATTATTAATTAATTAATTATATAAACTTACTTTTCCTACACCACTTTATACATTATGTATATGTAATATATATGTTGGTATATGTATATCTCTTTTATATTTCCTTTATATTTTCCATATTTTTCAAATACCACATAAATATATATCATCCCTCATATACACCTATTTCTTATAATATTTTCCTTACATATTTTACCAACATATCTTCTCACAACTACCATTCCAATGTACACCAAAATCGGGTATTAAATTAATTCATTTATCTTCTTTTGACTTTCATTAGTTTAACTTATATATGTTATATATATCTTCACTTCTTTTCTCCTTCCATTAAACATACTCCTTAAATCCAAATACCACAATAATTAATCCAAAACTTTTAGGGTGTACCTTGGGATATTACAATTCTCTCCCACTTAAATAATTTCGTCCTCGAAATTATCTAGTATAATAGCAATCCACTCTTAACATAATACCATCTTAACTTTCATATGAAGTTAATTATATTTTTAAGTTATTATGTCATCACATCATATAACTTTTACTCTCTCCCTTAGAGTCAATCATTTTCTCTAAATTTCATAACTCATCATTAGATCCATTTATATATCTTATTACTTTCTTATCCAAACATTCAAAATATCTCATCATTAAAATCACTTCCAGAATAGACATTTATCACACCTTAATTGATAACAATATCCTTATTTTTCCTACACTTAAATTTTTTTTTTCTTTAGCATGCTTCTCACTTAACATAAATATTAGTACAATGCCTTTCAACTTACTTTACAGGTAATTAATTTTTTTCCCTTTTATCTTCATTTACAACTGATTTAACTCAATACATTCACGTCCATACATTTGTCAGAATATTACATCACATACATTATCATTTAAATCTTATGCTCCTAGTACAACTGTACACATTAAATTTCAATAATGATTCATAATCTTCATAGAATCTAGATCAATTGATCTATCTGTCACAATATACCCACATTTCAATCTTGTTTAATTCAAATCAACAATTAATTTATTTAAACTATCATGAAATTCACAATATATATATATAACCTAATTCCATTAGAGCAAACTTATATTCAAATCCTGATCTCTTCAGATCCATATTCAGTAAAATTATCATGATTACAAATCACTTTAAATTATCTTTCAATATACACATAGTTTATTTCCTACTATCTTAGTATAATTTCCACCAATTCTCATGATAATCTCATACCATACTTTCTATCCATAGTTCACTCACTTAAATCTTAAGTCCATTCATTTATTCACTTTATACCATAAAATATTTAGTATAACTTTCAGTCACATTTTGTAATTTCCCCTTTTTAATATCTCCTCACATTTCATACCATTACGATCTTTACATAATCAGCTTTTTATCACATTAGCCATAACTCAAAACATTTTACATTTCTCTTTTCTTTCCTTACTTTTCATAATTATAACCAAATTTCTAACATAAAATGATAAAGTATAACTTTACCAGTCATAATTCTTGACCATGTTTCTAGAAACATAATTATCAATCTCACCAAAACTGCACTACAGTCATGTTATCTCAGTTCCAAATCTGTGGATAACAAAATTAATCAACCAAAATATACTAAAAAAAATCATAAGAGATTAATGGTCATGCCTGAAGCTTATAAATCCATACTGTTCCTTTATTATTCAACTTCCAACCATTTTAATTATAATGCTAAATTATATCACAAGAATTACATATTCATTCTCTAAACTTTTGCTACACCAAGAGTTAACACATTTCAACTCTATCTCAAAACAATTTGCACTCGATTATGTTCATCATTAGTCTAACTCCTGCTCAACAATATTATTATTATTATCATCTCTTATGTATACATATTCAATCATATGCAATTCTTACACAATTTCCCTTTTGTTATTCCATTTCGAATCTACTTCTAATCCATTTACAATCTCTTATTATACACATATACATAAAACCTTCCCACATGTGGATACTTTGGGACTCAAAATATTATATGATCATCAGGTTCAGTGTTTACCATAACAATTTCACCATCCAATATTACTCGTCCATTCTCACTCTTAATTTCGTTACATAATCCATCTAACTTTGCACAGTTCAAGACCTAATCTCTCTTAAGTCCATTAATACATGCAATATCCTTCTTAATATCATTATACCAGTAATTATACCACCTACATATTCATAGGCCACATCCATAATGTGACTCACTTCTCACATTTCTTACATAATACAATTACATTCATATCGAAAAACTCATCTCACATATCCTATACATGTATACACTTAAGCATGTAATTTTATTTAATTTCTCTTTTGCATACAATCTGTACAAATTTAATGTACCTTCATTTCCATTTTCACCCTTTCCAGTCAAATGACTTAAAGTAACTCATTTTCACTCGCTCAATCACTTTCTTTTATTTCAAAACAAATTCTCATACTATCAATCTCATTACCCAATTCGTAGTATTCTCATATGCAAGAATATTCATTGCAAATAGCTCATATGTTTAATATCTAAATAATCTTTATCAACATTCCATTAAAATTCTAAATTCTCAAATCACTATTTCACCTAAACTTCAACTTACAATTCTCATCTTTTCTTAATATCAACTTTAAAAACATCTTATATATATACCACAAAGCAACATCCAAACATATAGTTTTCACAATTATTAAGCTCATTTCAAAAATCCAAATGTCACATATTACCACCATTAACATGAGCTTTCACAATATTCAAACATATCATATTTCTAACATTGAAATCACAATGTTGCATTAAAATAACAATACAAACAATACCAATATATCTTTTTACTTAACCAACATCATCTCTTTTTCTTTTAAACAAAACTTTAACTTTATACACCCAAACCTTAAATGATCACATTTTGTCTATACCAATCAACTCACTCAATGTTCCACCATATTTCCTTCAAGTTAATAACATATTTATTCATTTTAACATCTGAATAATATTTCTTCTCTTTAATAATCCAATCATAAGCTTTATTAGAAAGAGATTCAAATTGCAGAGGAAAGAGTACCTACTTAAATCTTGATTTTGTTTTTAGCTCATTTTCAACTTTATTCTCTTATTCATTTCTTTATATTTCAAACACATTTCAAAAATCAAAAATTTAACAATTTACTTTACTTGGATAAATTTCCATTCTTTAATTTATCAATTAAACTCATATGAATATTTCCATATCATTTTTTTTTCCTTTCATGTAGAACTTCATCCACACACTATCATCCATCTCATCTAATTCAAATACATTACAATTCACATAATGCCACATCCGAGACCAACCTAGGTGTTAATGCATATGCATGTATTACAAATTTCATTTCAAAACTTTTCTTTTTAATTCTCTTTAAGATTTTCAAAACTTCTTTTTTTAATTTTATTTAGGGCGAGAATCTCGAACCTAAGCTCTGATACCAAAAATTGTAACACCCCTTCCCAGCCTACATGTGTAAGCCGAGTAGAGGCGTCACACTATCCTAATGTTGCTACCAATTTTACTTAATTCGAATTTTAGTTCCGGTTTTACAGAAATTTTGCCATAGTTTCGCCTAAAAATTGAGTCCCAAGTGTCGACAAAACTGGTTTTTTTCCTGATTTAAAAAAAAAACATTTTACACAAACCAATGCAAACAAAATCATTCTCAGTACACTCCCAGTAAATCCCCCTTATAATCTCAACTACAACCTGCAAAAAGGATTTACACTTCTAGTACAAAATAAGTAGAGGTTTATTATTATCACATACTTTCAATAATCTTATATATATATATATGATAATTTTGTCTTTACCAAAATTTCATTTATACATATGAATACATTCTTGTCAGAAATACAACATAATGAAATTATACATGTATGCATCACCTTCTAGTTGGTCTCGAAATACTCTTACCCTACTCGTGGCATAACAGTTTGACTTCCAGATCAACCACCTACTCACCTGCGCGATATATACAACCGCGCTAAGCCCGAAAGCTTAGTAGTACAAATAAATATTATAAACATATATAACAGACAATCATACTTATATGTTAACTTCATATATTATTATTTTCTTATCATATTTTCCCATTTCAATTACACCTTATATATATTTCTACTAATCTCATAATTATATACATATGCACGTATTTCATTAATACAACCCACAATTCCATAACTTATTAAAAAATTCATAAAATAATACTCACAATGTCCACAACCACATCCATATTATACATCATATTGTATTTTCATGTAGTACCTTCAGATCTCATCATTCAACATAATTTTTCAATCCACATTCACCTTCAATAATTTACTTATACATTGTAATCATCTCATTTCATAATTATCATCATATATCTCATAACATTACATCTTATTCCATAATTCACATTTAAACAAAAATAATCATTGGTCTCATTATTCATTCATTTCACATTACAACAATCACATTTAAACAAAGACAAGCATGGGCCCAAAAGACACTAATATGCTATTCAAAGTTCAGAGTTACTGTTTTGGTCTATAATCATAATCATCAATACATTTATCCCTGGATATTCAATTAGATTTGAGTTTACGACCCAGTCATTTCACTCAATCTAGTTTCAATAATTTGTTTTTGAGGTTTACGACCCGGTCATTTCACCCCAAAAACATCACATTTCACATTTCCAACTGGAATCGGCTTACAACCCGGTCATTTCACCTATCCAGTGATTCATAGGCATGCCGCCAAAAACAGAACTCTGAAAATTGAATTAACACATTAGGCACACAATCATTTCATTTATCTCTTTATCAATCTCTTTTCATTTCATTTCTCATAATTAATTAGACAACCATGCCTCAATTATATATTTCATTTGCATTATCATAGCCAACAACCATGGCCTCATATCTCATATGATCTCAAATCACCTTAATCAATTCAAATGTATATAATCAATGGCATTAACACACATTTTACATACTCATCACAACATTCATATTATACCAAACATAACATTATTAATATACATCAACAATGCATTACATTTCCTAACACATTTACAACCAAATGTGTATCAAGTCTCAAAGTCATATGCATTTATGCAATAATGTAGTTTGTACTTACCTTAAAATCAACTCACACCAATCTATACACTTACTCTTCAAAGAATCCTCAACACTTAGGTTAGGGCAATTCAACCTCTTCACAACCTAATCCAAAAGGAATATTAGCAAAATGACCATATGAATAGTACATTCTAGTTTTAGACTCCATTTTATCCTTATTTTGAAAAATTGTATAAAATAATATACTTGACTAAAAATTCTAAAATTTTTACAGAATTTAGTTTTACATCTTAAAATCATTCCTTTAAAATTTCATATCAAGCTGAACACAAAATCTTGGTGAAATAGTTCACCTAACCAGACTGCCCCAATTGCCCTGCATCCTGGCAGCAGTTCTGAACTTTGTGAATTCCATAAATCAAATTCAATCAACGTGGTTCCAAATTATTTTTCTCAAATACTAGACTCACTAAGAAACAACATATCCAAAATTCAATTGGATATGATTTTTCTACATTTTATTAAAAATCCCGAAATATAGCTGTCTCAGTTAAGGTACCTGCTGGAACAGGTCTAATAAAAATAATCTTTCCAAAATCATAACCATTCCAAAATCAAATCAACATATTTTTCAGTCATTCTAGACTCATAGAGGCACAACATATCAAAAATTCACTTCAAGAACATTTTTCTATAATTAATTAAAAATCATACAAGTCACAGCTTTTACTAATTGTAAAACAGGAAAAATTTCACAAAACACAACTCTTACTCTTCCATCACCAACACCAACCTAACTTCTTATCTTTAATTCAATTTCAACACTTTTACACACACCATACACAAACACACTCCATCAAACTCAAACAAAATTCCAAATAGAACAAGAGAAATCAAGAGAAAACTTACCAAAAATGATAAACTTCTTGAATTTCTAACTTGTTTCCTTGAAATCTTCCTTCAATTTGAAACTTGGAACTCAAAACAACTTCTTGCTCTCTTGACTAAGTGATACCCGGCCACCCCAAAAGAAAAGAAGAAAAATGAAAGAGACAAAAGAAACAAAGTCAAATTTCCCCTCTCTTTAAACCTCCACCAAGCAATTTAAAAAGAAAATTACCTAAATACCCTCTTCTATACAATTAAACTCCCTTTCACTTACTTGCCCTTTTTAGTAATTTCATACATAACCAAAATAAATATCTTCTTTTTCTTTTATTATTATTATTATTATTATTAATTAATTAATTATATAAACTTACTTTTCCTACACCACTTTATACATTATGTATATGTAATATATATGTTGGTATATGTATATCTCTTTTATATTTCCTTTATATTTTCCATATTTTTCAAATACCACATAAATATATATCATCCCTCATATACACCTATTTCTTATAATATTTTCCTTACATATTTTACTAACATATCTTCTCACAACTACCATTCCAATGTACACCAAAATCGGGTATTAAATTAATTCATTTATCTTCTTTTGACTTTCATTAGTTTAACTTATATATGTTATATATATCTTCACTTCTTTTCTCCTTCCATTAAACATACTCCTTAAATCCAAATACCACAATAATTATTCCAAAACTTTTAGGGTGTACCTTGGGATATTACATTGGGGATTCCTTATGAATCAAGTCATCCACCCCTTTCTTTTTTCCCTGCCTATCCAGGTGGCGACTCCATTTTCTCCGGACTTAGGTTCTTGTTCTCTAAGGCCCCGAGCCTAAATAGTGTCGAAGTCGCAAGAACCATTCCACTGGGAGTGGGGGCAAAAATCCCCACTCACTATTTTCAAAATTGAAAATTAGTTCATCATAATTACCATTAATTAGGTTTTAATCCATTCAACCAACTAAAGTAGCTTTTATGCTATATTGGATTAAAACTAAATTAAGAGGTTTATTATAAATAGGTTTCCCACTTGAAAAAATAACTAATGATTCATGCCAAAAATAAGCTCATGATTAATAATTCTTAGTATCACAATTGATTTTTGGTATTTCCATAATTGACCTAAATATTCATAAGCTCTTTCAAAAGGTTGTGAAAATAATTTTTTCCTAAGCCCATTGTAAAAAGATTTTAGAAAAAATGGATTTTGGGCTTTGTATTTGGGTCATGAGAAAAGAATTTTTGACTTGTTTTGGAAAATTTTTATGCCTAAAGACCAATTTGAAAATTTTAAAAATGGCTTTGGTCTTTTGGATTTAGAAGAAAAATTTATTTGAGCTCACAATATAATTAGGTCATATTAGAAAAAGAACAAACCAAATAAGCCATGATTTAAACCAAGATAAACTAGCCATAGTCAAACAACAAGCATTTGGGGGTAAAACTAAGGAAAGTAACTAGTCCAATTACATGAGCTTTAGTTTTTAGGTTGAAAGGCTTAAGTTCCCATAGTAAGTATATACCAAAAGGTATAAGGATATGAGTAGTTATGTCATGCTTGATCTCCATACCTTGAGTGAAAGTATGGTATCCCCTACATAACACAACATGGGTAACACGGGCATCCTAACTCACATACCTGATGCAATGGATAATATCATGATAAGAATGAATAGAATAATATAAAGACCAACGGAATCAATTTCTATTATCTACAGTGGAGTCACCACTGTGAGAGGGGATTTTTTCCCCCACTCTCATTTGGAATGGTTTTTGCGACTTTGGTACTGTTAGGGTCGGGGTCTTAGAGAACACGAGCCTAAACCCAGAGAAAATAGGGTCACCACTCGGACAGGCCAGAAAAAAGAAAGGGGTGGATGACTCGATTCCTAAGGAATCCCTAACCCCTTAATGGGTTCAGAAAGTTGAGTACATGTGGGGAAGGTGAGAAATTGCCCAGCACCCCAATAATGCCCTGTTCATTGGAACTGACCTCCTTTTCAAGTCTTAATATTATAAAATTCTTAGTTATTATGATATAATCCATACTACATGCGATCATAAGAGTAAATAAATATTTTATTAAAATCATAACAATGTCCAAACAAAATAAATAAATTGACACTCATCCAAGGATGGAAACATGTCCTTACATCGTTCAACATCTAAAACTAAATAGGACACCCACCAAAAGGTGAAAACGTATCCTTTATATTAATCCTAAAATATGAAAATAATTTAAATTACATAAAGATTAATTAATGAGGTACTCAATCATGGAAACATACCTCTTACAATTTTAATACCAAAATAAACAAATAATAATAATAATAATAAAGAAGTCATCCATCCATGATAAACAAATAAAATATATAAATTAAATAAATCAATCATCAAAACATATAATAAACTATGTAATCAAATCTAAAACTAAATAAAGCAATAAATGTATAAGGCTAAGGTTTTAGAATTCTAATAACCAAACTAGGATTTTTAAATAAAGGGAGTTAAACACAAAGGTTTATAATACAAATAAATATTGATCCCTTCGATGAGCCCATACGGCGGTCCCGCTAGCCGGTTAGCGGGCGGGATCAAGGGATACTCCTGCTGCGAATTGGCACAAGCCAATTCGTCGTGCTTGCAGCTTTCGTCGTTGATTCTGCCGTCAACGATTTTTTTTATTATTTATTTATTTATATATATATATTTAAAATTAAATATAATTAATAAATAATAAAATAAATAAATAATAAATGAGAAGTAAAAAAATATTATATTAAAATAAATAATAAATAAAATAAATATTATAAATAAATAATAAATAATAAGTAAAATAAATATTATATTATCAAAACAAATAATAAATATTAAAATAAATTATATATACCACAAAAATTATTTCAGATTGCTTTAAAATCTTTGGACTGGACTTGGTAAAAAATTAAGGGTCTACATCTGAGACTTTCAGTAGAAGAGAGTGAAAAGCAATGTGATGAGGATGGGTTCTCGACCCGAGATTGGAGTTGGTTTGGGTTATTGATCCGTTGTTGGATTCTTGGATTATAGGTTATGGTGTTTAAAATTAAGATTTTAGGGTTTAAGATTTAGAAAATAGGATTTTGGAATTTTTTAGAAAATTAGTTTACTGATATTAAGATATTAGGGTTTTGAAAAATAATTTTAGGGTTTTAAATAAAGCTTTTGATGCTTTAAAAATAAGGTTATTGGGAAATGTTTGCAATTAAATAATCATGTAGTAAAAATGCCAATTTAACACTTTATAAGTCACCGTAAGCTAATAGGTTGTAGATTTATTTTGTTTGAATAACGAACAACATCATCAAATTACTTCACATGAACTAATATGAAAATAAAATAAAAAGCTATAACCTACTGGAATTAATCCAACCAAATAACCATTATATTCAGCATTTAAAATCATCAAATCATGTTATATTGAGTTAAGTTAGATGTGTATTGTAATTTGTTGGATCCACCATAATTTGTAGAATGAAATTCTTGTTTAGCTTGAAATTCTCTCGTATCTGTTGCTTTTCCAATTTCAAAAGAAAGTCCAAACGTTCTCAAATATTTCTTGAATAATTCTTCAATAATTATGCCGTCCTTGCCGAACAAAATTTTCCTCCCCTCCACCTGTGTGTTTTTAATGTGGTATTTATAGACATTTAAAAGAAAAAAACCTAGTATGTTAAGAAAATTAAAAATTGTTAAGGAAATAAAACTAAAACCGAGTAAAATAAGGTTTGGGTAGAAATTAGCAGCGCATGCCCTGCTAGGAGAGACAGGCATGCTGCTACGGGCTGGCAAGGGTGCATTGGGCTGGGGCACAATTTCACCACAGGCTTTGCCTGTGGGGAGCCAATTCGTCATGCTTGCAGCTTTTGTCACTGATTCTGCCATCGCCGATTTTTTTATTTATATATATATTTCAAAATAAATAAAATTAATAAATAATAAATGTGAAGTAAAATAAACATTAAATTAAACCAAATAATAAATAATAAATAAAATAAATATTATAAATAATAAATAATAAATAAAATAAATAATAAGTAATAAGTAAAATAAATGTTATATTATTAAAATAAATAATAAATATTAAAATAAATAATATATACCACAAAAATTATTTCAGATGGTTTTAAAATCTTTGGACTGGATTTGGTCAAAAATTATGGGTCTACACTGAATGTAATAGTCAAAATTAGGTTGATTGATTGATGAGAATCGCTCACACCTCAAGTTTAAAATCTTTGTTACATTTTTTAGCATGTTAAGATTTCTTAGATACTTGATTCAAACATAGTATAACATCTTTAGTATCTTAAGTTCCTGACCACTTATCTTAAAAAATAAAAAATAAAAAATAAAAAATAAATAAATTTTATTTCAGGAGCTTTGAAAATTTTCCCTATTTCACTGATTTTAACTCTTGAATTGAAACGAATGAGTTGAAATTATGAATAGTGCTAGTAGCCATTTGAACGACGATTCTAGCTGAGTAACTGGGGGTCAACATCACAAATGCTTACCTTCGTATCAAAAAGCTAGTATCGGTTCAAAAATATCAGGCTCCATAAAAAGGTTAAATTCATAAAAAAAAAAAAACAAGAGGTCAAAGAACCTAAGAGAAAATTTACAATTTCTTACTTTTTTCATGACTTTTGAGTTCTTGGAATTTTATGCTCAATATTTTAACTCTGGATTTTTAAATTTTAGATCTATGAAATTTTTGTTTTGAGCTTCTTAATTCAGCGGTCATGTTTGAGAATTAGGTTTTGGTTGATAGTGTCGGGTTTTTTGATTCAAGTATTATCTAACTTTTCTTTTCTTTTTCTGTATAGAGGGGTCCATCATTTTTGCTTATTATAGTGATTTAGTTTTCTTGAGGACAATCAAAAACTTAAGAGTGGGCGAATTTGATAAGGGTATAATTGATGAAATTTTTGTCCCTATTTCTTAGTACAATTATTGTCAAATTAAGTTTAATTTGTTTGTTCAAGTGCTTGATAGGGTTGATTTCAGGAATCTTTTACATTTTGAGGCCATATGGTCATTTCAGCTAGAATCATAGATGAAAGACAAGGAAAAGAGCTATTTTGGCACATTTTTTAAGTGACACACCCAACGACATGGACATGTCAATGACTGTCATTTGCCTACATTATAGAAGCTTTGACATGTCCAATGACATGGGCGTGTCCATGGACGTGTCATTGATCCTAAATTACAGTAGCTACGACACACCCAAGGACATGGGCATGTCACTGCCCATGCCATTAGCGTTGGAAACAACATCGTTGACACACCCAGTGACATGGTCGTGTCCCTAGGCACGAGGAAAAATTTTTGGTCAATAAAATCTGAGCTGAAGTGCAAATTAGAGATCTAATTTTATCACTTAAAGCCAACTTTCTTAGAAGAAAATAGTCTTTACAACTGAGACTGAAGGTGAAGATCCAATCTGCATGAGATTTAAATCAAGATCAAGGATTGAAGTGAAGAAACACAAATCATTCATCATGGATTGTTTGAATTCTTTTACTTATTTCTTTTCTTCTGGTTTACTGGTTATGAACATGAGCTAAATTATTTCTATCTGGATATTGATGAACCCTAGCTTTATTGTATGGATTAAATAGTTTTTACTTAATTAAATCATTTAATTGAGTTGTCTTATTCTTATGATTCTTAATTGTCTATTTCCATTTGATAATAACATGCTTATTGATTGGTTGTAATTTTCATATTATTGACTTGAAAAAGCTTGATATGAATAGAATTGTCATGAGGGTTGAGGGCTGATTGGAGTGCTAGAGATAGACTTACAAGATCCTTTGGTTTATAATTCCTTATTCTGATTACAAGATCTTTTTAATTATGCTTGAGAAGAGATTCCTAGCATTCTATTTAGTGATTAGGGATTAACTCATTCGAGAGAGATTTTTGTCTGATTTAGAGGAACGCTAATTCAGCTCTATTATTTGATTTAATTGAATTGATATTCATAAATATTTTTAATGCTATAGGATTCAATATCTGGATTGTGTTTCTATCATCAGATCTTTTGGACAATACTCAATTTTTCCTTAATTTAATTTATTAAGTAATTTGGTTTTTATTTTAATTATCACAAAAATTATTTGATTGCTAAACAACAATTGAGATTTGCACTAGTAATTCACCTTGTCTCTAGTGGAATGATATCTTACTCACTACTTTATTACTTGTGCGACCTGTGCACTTGCTCTATCATTACAATAGCGCAGATTCGCCATCAAGATCTAAATGACTTTGCTAGGCGAGGGAATTGTTCTCTAGCATTAAGTTGTGTATGCTTATTTAGAGAGGACTCCTGCATAATTATCTTTGTCTAGGTCCTAGTCAATCTTAGAATATACTTTGTTGAACTTTCAAAGCAAAATTTAACTCTGCTTAGTTAAGGGAGTAATGATCTAGGCATTGTGTGATTAGCCAAAAACTAGTATCCACCTTATTGATATCAATCCCTAGATTGTCCCCTTTTAGCCTTCATAAGATTTTAGCTTATTTTTTATTGGCTTGTGAACCTCGATAACCTACCTTGAGATATTGTGACACTTATGACAAGTCCGATGATCACTGATGTAAAGGGACAAGAAGATCAAGGAATAGGATGCAAAGTCAAGACCATAAGGATAGTTGAAGTTTACCTAAATTGGACTTAATATCTCATATCTATCAAGGCAATAAAGGATTCATCTTTATTGATGCAATCTCAACCTACCCCATTTATTGCCAGAAGTATAAGATGGTACAAATAAGATAACTCTCTTAGAGCTAGTGTAAAAAAATAAGAAAAAAAAGAAAAGGAAAAAAGAAAAAAGAGAAAGAGAAAATATATTCCCAAAAGAGCAGTTTAGAGAGACAATAGAGTTCTTCTTACCTGAACCATCAAAGGACTTCAGCTTAGGAAATCAGAGAAACAAGAGAAAGATCATCCAACATTGCTCCAAGTCCTCAATCTAGAAAGTCTTGATATTCTAAAGGAAAAAGGACAGAATAATGGTCCTGAGTTTTTAGCAAAAAGGGAAAGATCCAGGTTTCTAACAAAAAGATGGAAGAATATTCAAGCCCTGTCTTTTTATGATGCCAGATGCCTAGCAGAAGAAAATGGAGCCCATAATTGAAGAATGCTTCTAACAGCATACAGTTCCAACAAGAAAGTTTATAGTGTGAGGGTTTGTCCATAGTATCGCATTAGCTCCAATTTGAAAATGGCCTTCATTTAACCCATGTCCCTTATAGACCCTATTTCAAGACTATTAAAGACCTGATGATCTCTTTTGATACGTAAAGCCTATTATTGGAGATTGTTTGGATAAGCATGCATATGCGATAGATAAAATTTAAAACTCAATGAGACCATTGGCAAAGTAATGTGTATGTGCCTATCTGAAGTGTAATAGTTCTTGATCAAATAGAAATAATTTCCAAGTTTAGTATGGTAACTAGAGTTGTCATGTTATAGATATATTGATTAGGGAAAGTCAAGTCCCGAGGCAAATTGACACTGATTTGACAAAGTCAATATTTGATTTTAAAAAATGTGTTTTCTTATTATATAAACTTTCAAGTTAAAGGAAGTATGTTGCATTATCAAATTTCAAAGGACATAATGGGCAAAAGATGGCTAATGAAAGGATCACTTGCAATGTCATGTCATGAAGAAGCTACGAACTGATGTGCTGAATCGTTGTTTGAAATGGTTGTATCTCTATGCTGCTTCGGCCCTACTACTCATGTTTTCATCATCTTGAAAGCCATAAATGTAAAGTCTTCTGCCATTTTAATGCAAGACATGAACGGGCATCTAGAAGGAATCCATGGAGGCACTTCAGTTGAGCACCTTGGTATGTGAGTTAATAGAACCACTGTAACTACAATTCATGCATATCATGATACATGAACATATCACACTACATTGTCTATTCTTTGTCAAAGTGAACAGCAGACACCCTAAAAAGTAAATAATCAGAAGCAGTTATGGAATTGGGGGGCATCGAAGGCTCTTCACTTGGGAAAGATCTAGTCACTTTGTATAAATGAAGATGCATGCATGTACAAGGAACCAAACAAAATGCAAACATTTATCAAAGCCTACATGGGAACAAAATCATTAGTTTGAGCCCGCACAGGGAGCAAAACTTCCTCTTTTCAATTCTTAATTTTATGCGTGTATAAAACATGTACACACTCACTTTCAATATTTTTCCACGTAGGTGTTGCGTTTGAATTAAGTACTACTACAAAGCGTCACTCGTAAGTATACGAGGTAGTTGTCGCAAAGGTGATCGCCCCAAGGTTATTTTCCCGAGAAGGTGTGGTTCGTAATAGCTTGATTGACAAGTTATTTAAATGCGGAAGTTTGTTGTGTTGGAATGGTGCAAGAATAATTTAAACCTAAGATTAACGTGCGTAGGCTTGATGTGTGATGGGTGTACAAGATCAAATCGATTCTTGGGAAGGTGCCTAGGGTCATAGGTCCATTTTATCAAAACCCAATTCTCAATTATCCATTAACATAACCTTGTAATTAATTTGTTCCTTAAGGTTAATTAGTCAATTACCAATCCATTAGTTCTCACATTCATGAATTAGCAATAACCAATTATTTCACATTATCAAATTAATGAAACCCTAGAACTTATATTTCTAATTCATTCTTAGGGTGGTCGATTATATAGTTTCGATATCGGATTTCACCTCTCGGTCCGTCATCCAATATTCAAAGATCAATAGGTAGTTAATCTATCAACCTAGCATTTAATACAATACAATCAACCAATCAACAAGGAACATTAATAGAAATATCAAATCAAGACATTCAACCAAATATACTACAAACCCTAGGCATGGGTATTTAGCTCAACATTATCAATTTAGAACAAACATTCAACTCAATATAAAACAAATACAAATTGTCCATTGCAATATCAATCTCTTAATATAACAACAACAATAAGAAATGAATTAAAAGAGAGAATAGAAAAACCCCTTATGAAGATGCCAAGAGTAGGATTACTAGTCTTCCTCCTAGCTCCACTTGATGTATGATGAAGAACTCAAGCCCTCTTCAATGGTTGATTATCCTTTGCAATATGGAATGGAGCTTTCTCAAGTCACCAATCCCTTCAATGAAGCTTCTTGAACCTTCAAGAGCTTGTTTAACCCAATTTATCCCAAAGAACCTCAAAGATCTTATCAATGGAAGATGGAGAAGGTGGAGAGAATGGAAATGGACGTGAAGATGAAGGGATAAGGGAGAGTGTCACTCTCTCCCTCTCCCAAACATGTAGCAGAAATTTGGCTCCAAGAAGCCAAGACTTCCTCCTATTTCCCTCTTCTTCTCTTTTTAATTCATTCAAAATACAAACCCATGCCTTCCAACTCACACCACTTCACCTTGCTCCCAACTTTTTCTTTGTTTAGTATTTCTTTTGGCAAGCACAAGGCATTGTCTCCCACTTTGTCCCCCACTTCGTGCAAAAGAAATCAAATGTTTTAGGTGTGACACAGCCAAGCCAAGAGTAGCTTGGCCGTGTCTCTCATTTTCCTTTGGGACACGGCCAAGCTTGCTGGCCGTGTCCTTCACTGCTTTCTTTCTTTCTTCTTTCTTTTCTTTCTTTCATTCGGTCTCAAAGGGTGACATGGCCAAGCCAGTGGCCGTGTCATGTGGGTGTGTCCACTTCTGTTTCTTTTCTTTCCTTCTTTGCTTGCTCCAATTGTCTTTGGCATGAAATGGGACACTGCCAAGCTTGCTGGCTGTGTCATGTGACACGGCTGGTGGCTTGGCCTTGTCATTGAGTGTGTACTTTCCTGTTTCTTTATTTTTGCTCTCTCTTTGCTTTGGTCTTTGTTTTGCTCCTTGAATGAGACACGGCCAGTGGCTTGGCCGTGTCAAGCTCTGCCATCATCATTCTTTGAGGGACACGGCCAAGCTTGATTTTGCTTGGCCATGTCTTGCTTGGTTCATGCTTTTCCTGCACTGTTTTGATCTTCCAAGGGTGCTTTTGCACTTAAACCTAAAATAAACACTTTAAACAAACTTAAAGCAAAAATCAATAAAAACATTAACTAAAAACATATAAAAATCACACTAAAAACTAGTACAAAAATGATCTAAATAGTATGGGGCAAGGAGAGGATATGAGAGCTAGTAGCTAAAAAATAGTTGAATTTTAGCAATAGCTAAATTTTTTGAAAAAAAGAAGAACAAATGAAGAAAGTAATAACCTAGAAGAAGGAAGATACAAATGAAAAAAGGCTAGTCTAGCTAGAAGAGCTGAAGTCAATCAATTGAAGAATGGAACAACTGACTAGAACAAAGCCAAAACTCTCAGATAATAGAACATCAACATAGTCCATTGAATAATGGCCCTCAAATGACAAAAGGGATGATCAAGCTAGAAGAGCTTAAGTCTCGAGTCAAGAATCCTAATCCAGTTTCGGGTCGGGCACCCTAATCCAGTTTCGGATCGAGCACCCTAATCCAGTCTTGGGTCAAGCATCCTAATCCAGTTTCAGGTAGAGTATCCTAATACAGTTTTGGGTCAAGAACTCTAATCAAGTTTCTGGTCAAGCACCCTAATCTAATTTTGGGTCGAGCACCCTAATCCAGTTTCAGTTTGAGCACCTCAATCTTATCTTAGATCAAGCAATCTAATCCAATTTTGGGTTGAGTACCCTAATATAGTTTCGAGTCAAGCACCCTAATCCAATTTTATGTCGAGAACCCTAATACAGATGTAACACCCTTATACTCTATATACGTATAATACATATGCCCAGTATATGTAAAATATGCATATACAGTATAAAAATGTCATGACCCGGTAAAAATAAAAATTTTCACATTTCAAATTTAATCCCCAAAATACTTTTAATGTATAATTAAATAATAAATAAATATTTTTTTTATAAATTATAGATTCCAAAATAGAGTTTTATATGGAAATCTCTTGAAAATTTTTATTAGAGTTTTGTCTATAATTTGAACATCCACAAATTTCAACAAACCACAACCTGCTTAAGAAGAACACTCCCAATAATACCATTCATACATTTCACCCATACTCCTCAATTTCTCCAATTTTCTCAAAATATTTATGCACACACACATATATATATATATCAAAATACATATAAACCTCACATTACCCAATTTTTCCAAAACATGCTTTATAATTTACAATATATACACCAAAACATAGTATAATATACACAATATTAAAATGTAATATAAAACATATACATGTTGGCATTGTCTCTGATCTTGATGCCCAAAACCAACTCTACAACATCATCTCAAATCTAGACACGACCAGGTCTAGAAGAACTCTCCGGCTCTATTAGATTGTCCCTATCACCTGTGGGATGAATTATAATTTCGCTAAGCCAAAAGCTTAGTGGTACAAACTTTGATAATGATAAAATTGTAAAATAATGTCAACGCAGAATGCCTTGTATATCATGTAAGAGCATGTCATATAATTTCATTTTAAAACATATTCTTTAATTATTTTACAATTCACATAAGCCCAAACACAAGCATAGGCCTAAAAGATCTAATATGCCATTTAAATTCCAGAGTTACTATTTAGGTCCAAATTGACACCATGTGTCTAGCCCCGGAGGCAAATCATAGTAATGCTCAAAAGCTAGCCCCGAAGGCAAATTATATCACAGTAACACCAAGCGTCTAGCCCTGAAGACAAATCAAAGTAATTGTTCAAAAATTAGCCCTAAAGAAAAATAATGAGGATAACCTCATAGACATGCCGCCAAACACAGAACTCTGGAAATTGAATAACATATTAGGCACACAATTATTTCATATATTTTATCATCAATTTCTTTCTCATTTTTCCATAATCAACTAGGCACATTGCATCTTTTCATATTATCAATTAGGCACATTGCCTCATTTTCTCATTATCAATTAGGCACATTGCCTCATTTTTCTTATCATATCAATATCAATTCATTTGATTTCATCATATTTCAAAATATCATCACAATTTAATACATTTTACATTAAAACACATTACCCAAATATTTTGGGTTATTTTTACATAATTCATATAAATCACACTTTATGCAATTTATAATTATCAATGGCTTTTCACAATGCCTTTAATGCATACACAATAAATCACATTACCCGAACATTTAGAGTCATTTTCACATAATGCACATATTTCACATTTAATTTAATTTAGTCATTAACAATGGCTTACCACAATGCATGTAACACCTGCAATTGTTTTAAAAAATTAAATTAAATAAATCATTTAAATGGAAAGTGAAAGGATTTTAATTGAAAAAGTGGAATGTATACATGAAATATACATATCACATAAAAAGTCAACATTTTTAAAAGAAAAGTCAAAGTCAAGTGTCATTTTTATAAATATACTTCAAAAATTAAAATTATTTAAATATTTTAAAAATAAATTATTTATGAATAGAAGAGGTAAATTATGATTTTTAAAATAAATAATTTATTTATTAATTAATTAAAATAAAATATTTTTGAGTGGAAGATAGAAAATTGAAGTTTTAAAATAACTCAAAATTAAAATAATTTGGGTAGTGGAAAATGATAGGAAGTTAGATATTTATTAAATATTAATTAATAAAATAATAAAAATAAAGTTAATAAATTAAATTAAAAATAAATTAATATAGAATGAAGAAAGAAATTAGAAATTTTAAATAATTAAATAATTAATTAAAGTAATATAATAATATATACATGTATGGCTATTAAATGAAAAGAAAGGAAAAAAAAGTCAAATTTAAGAACAAAATCTCTTCTTTCTTCTTCTTCTTCTTTATGTGTGACCTCCATAGCCAAGGGAGAAAATATTCCTTCTTCTTCCAAGCATAAAAAATTAGAGAGATTTTAAGGATTCAAGTGAAGTTTTTGGTATTTTTCTCTAATTAGTAAGCTTTCTTACCAAATTTCTAAGCTTTATGAGAAATTGAGAATATGAGAAGTTTGGGTTTTTGTTGTAGCATGACTTAATTGCTTGTTTGGGTATGTATGAAGTTATTTTGATGAGTTATTAATGATTTTTAAGTTGGATTTATGAAATGATTGAGTTTGAGTTTATTGCTTGAAGAGAGAGAATTTAGGGCCATGGAACATATGGGCTTTTGAATTCTTGTGTTTTAATTGTGCAAATTGGTTCCAAATGTATTTAATTAATGTAAATAATTAAAACATGTTATAATATGTTTCTAATGATATAAATAAACTTAAAACACCAATTTGAGTGGATTAAAATGGATTTTCAATGTTAAAGTAATGTTAGGCTAAATTTTGGGGAATTTGTCGGAGTAGGGTTTACTTAAGGTTTTATGTCTTTAAATACCTTAAAATGTGATTTTAAATAATGGTATTTTTCAAATTTGAAATAGGTATTAAGGGTAGGTGAATTGCCCAACCTTAGTGTTGAAGGGCAAGTTGGAAGTGAGGCTTAGAGGGAGATTATGAGCTTGCTTTTGAGTGCTTTCTAAGGTAAGTACAGACTTTTGATAAACTAGATATGTTGGCAATAATTACATTGAACATTCATGAACATTGTGCTATGATATATGATTTGGTATGTATGCATTAAATGCATTATGAAAGCCATTGTTAATGACTAAATTGTATAAAATGTGATTTATATGAATTATGTGAAAATAATCCAAAATATTTGGGTGGTGTGTTTTTTATGAGAAATGTGTAATGTTTAAAACTTTAAATAGTAAACTTTTAATTTAATATAAATAATTGAAAGTGAATTTTGATATAAGTGGTATAGATAAGTTATATAAATAGTGGATCTTAAAATTTTAATGAAGAAATTATGTATTTTTATGGTTTTACGAGATTTAAAAATCAAATTAGAATCAAATGATAGAAAAGAGGGTGCACCACATTTAAAATGAGATTGGCCAAACTAGATTAAGCCATAAATATATATATATATTTGTGTATATGGACAGATATGTATGTATGTAGAAGCTTCTTTCTTCTTCTTCCTTCTTCTTTCCACGATCATCATTACCAACACCACCAAAGCTCCTTCTTTCTTCCTTCTTTTCAAGACTTTGGCTAAAATTTAAGAGAAAATCATATTTAGCTATGAGTTTTAAAAAGAATAAGCTAGAAAAGGAGAGATTATCAGCAAGTGATCAAAGAAAAAGAGGGTAAAGAGAGAAGAAGAGAGAAATTGAAAGAGGTATGTGCTTATGTATTTTTTATTTACAACTATTTGAATTTCTATGAATTTATTATTTAAAATGATTGATTGAGTTGTCTTGATGAGTTTTTACTGAAAAATATTTGATATATGCTCTTTCTATGTTAAAGAAACTAGTTTTGATCCATTGATATCATATATTGAGATATATGGAATTTAAGTTGATAAGTGTTCGAAATACAGAGTTTTGCTTGACAACAGTGACACGGCCATGTCACTACATGGCCGTGTCAATGATATTGTGTTTCAACATTGAAGACATGACCATTAATACGCCCATGTCATTGGGCGTGTCATAGCTACTATGATAAAAGATAAATAACATGGCCAGTGACACTCCTGTGTCAATGGGTATGTCATAGCTACTGTAATGCAACTTAAATGGCACGACCAATGACACGCCTGTATCAATGGGCATGTCATAGCTACTGTAATGCAACTTAAATGGCATGGCCAGAGACATGCCCATGTTCTTGGACGTGTCAAAACCTCTCTGAGAATGAGCTTATGCATGGTTAATGACATGCCATGTCACTGGGCGTGTCACTTGAAGAAATTTGCCTAAAATGACTCTTTTTCTTGTATTTCATCTGTAATTTAGGCTTAATTAACTATAAGGCCTTAATGTGTAAAGGATTTTTGTAATCAACTCTATCAAGTAGTGTAATAAATTTTGAATATATGATAAATATGTGTAATATCAAGTGTTGATCAAAGAATTGTTCCATTGAAGTGATATACATAATTCAATGATAATTAAAACTAAGGAATTGCCCAAATCATAATGATTTTAAATCTAGCTTTAGATTGAATGGCTAACTAGATGAAGAATAGCCATAGTGATAGTGATCACTTTATGCCATTAATGGACACATTGTGTCATCAGTGACAGTGGCTTTAATTGCCATTATACATTCTTGAGATTTGGCATTAAAATTGCTATACTAACATGTTATCCAAACCTATGATCTGAGTTCAGTATGTATGGGAATATTTAATGAAGTTATCTAAATTGAAAATATATGTGAATATTACATTGTGAATAATGGAAGAAATGCAAAATAATAATATAATTCAATTACTTGAAATCGACTTACTGTGTTACAATATGAAAGTGATTGGTAATGTATATATTAAGGTTTATAAGTGAAAGTTCTAATGCATAGAATAAAAATATTATGCTCAAGTTATTGAATTGATCAATAACTTTCTAAGTGTTATAATGATTGAAAGTGTATTTAATGATATAAGATACAAAGTGCTCCAAAGTATAGTACTAAATTTAAGTGCTAAAACTTATAGATTGAATGAAATTATTCTATATGTGAAACTAAAAGTAAGACTTACTGAAAAACAAATAAGTGTAATATGAGCAATGTTAACAAATGAAAAAGTAAGTCTTAAATAAAATGATTCAAAAAGAGAAAAGTTGCAATCCCAATAGTGTAATGTAGCATGATAAGTTTTATAGAGTTAAAATTATTATTTTGTGCAATCAAAATATTATGTTGGTTTGTTAATGAAAATAGTTAATATATTAAAATATTTCTTAAAACTAAGTGTTATTACTATATTCCCATAAGTATTTTTCTTTAATATTAAGTGACAAAATATGTTTATACAAGCACCACTAAGCTTTGCTTAGTGTGTTGAATTATTTTCTGATGTGCAGTTATTAGGTCATCGGAGCAATTTAAGAAGTAGAATTAAGGATCTCAGGAAATTTAGAAAGTTGCCTATAGTACATATAGAGATCTTTTGTATATTTTACTCATAAGTTATGAAAAGTATATATACAATTTAATTTGGCTATTTGAGAGATAGTACAAATTTGTAAACATGAAAGAAATATATGTATTTATAGGATGAAAATTGAGATTCTAGTGAATGATTATCAAATAAAGCAATGTATTATATATTTATTTGATTTGATGAACTTATGCTGTTTATCTGATTTATAATTACCATTTGGATTATTGGAGATATTGAAGGTTGGTTTAAATATTGGATTTATAAGTGTTGTATTTGTATTATTATTATTTGAAGATTTTTGTTAGTAACATTTTGAAAGGAAACTTTGTAAATAAATTGATTAGAGCACTGACAGTATATTGAGTAATATTCTCTAATAGTTCTAATGAGAATTTTCAGGGGATGTTACAAAATGTCTATACATTTTGATGAAATAATGAAATATGATGAAAGTGAATTGGCATTGACATGATTGAGAAAATTGAGAAAATGAGGCAATGTGCCTAATTGATATTGAGAAAAGTCGCAATGTGCCAAGATGATTATGGAAAAATGAGAAAGAAATTGATGATGAAAAATATGAAATAATTGTGTACCTAGTATGTTATTCAAATTTCAGAGTTCCATGTTTGGCGGCATGCCTATAAGGTTATCCTCATTATTTGCCTTCGAGGCTAGGTTTTGAGCAGTACTTTGATTTGCTTTCGGAGCTAGACGCTTGGCATCACTGTGACATGATTTGCCTTTGAGCATTACTTGGTTTAGCTTCAGGATTAGACAGTTGGTGTCATTATGGACCAAAATAGTAACTCTAAGATTTGAATGGCATATTAGATCATTTGGGCTCATGCTTTTGTTTGTGTTTATGTGTATTGTAAAATGATTAAAGATTATGTTTTAAAATGAAATTGAGTACATCATTCTGAAACAACATGTAAAGGCATTATGCATTAGTATTATTTTACAATTTTATTATTATCAAAGTTTGTACCATTAGGCTTTTAGCTTAGCGCGATTGTAATTCATCGCGTAGGTGACAGGGGTGATCTGGTATATCCGGAGAGTTTTGCTAGACCCGATTGGGTCTAAACTTGAGCTAATTTTTGCTAATACAAGATTAAGCCAGTTTTCATCATGTATATATCTTATGTTATAGTACACTTTGATATTATGTATACTATGTTTATGTTTTTAATGTTTATATTGTAGAATATAAAGACTCTTTGGACAAATTGGATGATATGGGTTGTGAACGTATGCTTTGATATATATATATATATGTGTGTGTATAAGTATAAATGTTTTGAGGAAAATGAGAGATGATTAAGAAGTATTGGTGAAATGGTAAATTATTATTTATTGGAAGTGTTTTTATATAGGTTGTGTTTTGTTGAAACTTTGAGATATTCAAATTACAGATAAAACTCTAGCGATTTTTTTTTCAGAGATTTTCAGATAAAATACTATTTTGGAACCTATAGTTAAGTATAAATATTTTATTTGTTATTTAAATATACAATTTAAAGTATTTGAGAATTTAAATTTCAAATGTGAAAATTTTTACTAAACCGAGTTGTGACACTTTTATATTTTATATGCATATTTTAAATATACTGGGTGTTTGTATTACACGTATATATGGTATAAGGGTGTTGCATTTTTTTGGTATCAGACTCTTAGTTTGAGATTCTTGACGTATTTGGGTTGTTAGAGAGAGAAAATGAGGATTTTAAATATGATTTTAAATTGTGATACATGCATTGACACAGACATTTTATCTGATCTCTGATGTGGCAATATCCGTTCGATGTAACGGATATGAGTTGATATGGAATCTGGGTTGCATAGATCAGAGTGGTGCAGTGGAACCATCATTTTGGAGATTATATATTAAGAATTCTTAAAACTTTTATTTGAAATTAAGATTCATAGCCGATTCAATTGATAAATAAATAAAATTAAGAAAAATAATATAGGAAATGATTTAAGATATGAAATAAAAAGTTTGAAAGATAAGCATGATAGTTACAGAAAATTCTATATGTGTATTGCAAAGTGATATTGTTTGAATTTTTGGACAAATCTAAGAATGTTGGATGAGCTTAAAACTTTAATGAAAAGTTTCTCTATATGTTAAAATCCAATGTATAAAATTTCAAAATTTTTACAGATGAGTTACTAATTAAGAAAAATAGAACAATATAGATTGTTGGAGCAGTTACAACATTTCATAATATATATAAAAATTGAGAAATATATTTAAAAACCATGGCAAACTACCCTAGAAAAATCTAAACAATTTATACATAATATCATATGTATTCCTAAAATATGTGGTTAAAATTTCATGAATTTTTATTAAGGTTTGATACCTGAAAAAAATGGATAACAAAATGTTGCTAGAGGAATTATTAAAGAGACAGATTCTATGGGTTTGGAAGACTTAATTTTTAAATATAGTAAATCAGCTTAAAAATATATAAATTTTAAATATAAGTTCATATGTGTGTCAAGTGCACATGGTTAAAAGTTTATAATCTTTTATATAGAATAGGTAAGGAATTAAAAATTTAGAAGTGAGTTTGACATGAAAGTGAGAAAGTTAAGCAGATTTTTGTAAGTGAGTAATAAATTAATTTCAGGTGAGAAATGAATGAAGAAAATTATAAAAATTATATATATATGGATGGGTAGCGGTATAAAGAGGGAATATAGAGTTTTTAGTAAATTAGAACAAAGAGTTCATAATTAAATTAAAGAGAGAAATAATATATGATAGCGAATTGTTTATTATGGAAATGTATTGAGGATTTATTAATATAATGCATAGTATTGATTAAGTCAAGGTTGACTATGACTAAGTAGGAATTTAAATGTTGTTCCTTATATTGAGCAATTAAAATATAATTTATATAAATAGATTATTAAGTTAAAGCAAGTTGAGGTTATATATACAATCCATATTTGGTTGCATGATTGAGATGTGTTCATTGATGCGCTATGTGGAGATGAATATTATGAGAAAGGGTAATAAATGTGTTTTTGGAATATTTAAGGTAAATGTAAATATTTAATAATGGATATAAAATATTATATAATAAATGACTCTTCAATTTATTTCATGAATGGTAGTTGATTGACTAATCAAGACATGATCCAATTGATTTAAGTTGGATGGAATAAATTAAAGTATTTGGAGTAAATTATGGGAGTATTTGTAATTGATATTAGATTATCAAAGAATTTGAAAGCTACTAATAGAAATAATTTGAAAGACATTAGTGCAATATTAATTTGACATGGCTGGGTTTCTGAATGAAATTTTGAATTGATTTGTACCATATAAATGGTTAGTTTAATGCTATTTAAATACTTAATGATAGATAATAACTTGTATTTGATTAATGATTGGAAGTATGGATTTGGAAATTAATTATATGTTGGGAGAAGTAGGAACTATGTGTACACTGGATATAGGTAAATGAAGAGTTAATATTTATTATTAATCTTTATGTTCGACATTATAAAAATGATTAAGAATATTTATAAGGGGAAGAGTAAAAGATTATGTAGCTAGTAATAATGATGAATGGTGATAGTAATTTGATAGTTAATTATGCAAGAAGTAAATATTAGTGTTTAATTATATTGGAGTCAAGTATGGCATTGATTGTTAATTTATATTGTAAAAGTATGCATATTCATGATTTTGCAAAGAATAAAAAAAATACTAGATTAAGTAAATAGAAATTTTAACACCCTATATTCAATATACGTACCATATACATACAATACACATATAAAATATAGGAATGTCATGTTATAGTATTGTTTAAACATTTACTTTATTTCCACGTCAGTTAAATAATTGATAAAATAACATTTTTAAATTATCAAATCTCAATCTTTAAAAGTAACATTTCCAAAATCATTAAACTTTTTGTTGCATTACAATAAATACATTTATACACCATCTTTCCAAAATTCAATGATATACATATATTTATGATCAAAATACAACATAACAAATTGTAAATGCATGCACTACCTTCTAGTTGGCCTCTGGCACACCCTCAGTCCTCTCATGGCACTACTATCTAACTCTCAGATCAGCAATCTACTCACCTGCGTGATTTACATAACCGCGCTAAGCTTGAAAGCTTATTGGTACTTATAAACATTATATACATACATTACAGAAAATAACATTTACAACACTAACAAAATTTATTATCATATTCTTTCATCATTTACCAGTTTACATGTAATACCAATGCACAATGCTTATATACTTCATTTCACTATGTGACCTACTATATCATTTTAGATATACTTTACAATCATCTTTCAATTCATATGAAACAAACACAAGTATCGGTCCAAATAATCTAATATATTATTCAAATCTCAGAGTTACTATTTTGGTCCATATTGACACCCAGTGTCTAACCCGAAGGCAAGTGATGTCCAACATCTAGCCCAAAAGAAAATCATAGTAATGCCCAGCGTTTAGCCTGAAGACAAATAATGAGAATAACCTCATAGGCATGCCGCCAAACATAAAACTTTAAAAACTGAATAACATACTAGGCACACAATTAATTCATTTTCCATTATCAATTTATTTCTCATTTTCTCATATTCAGCTAGGCACCTTGCCTCTTTTCTTTCTCATTATCATCTAGGCACATTGCCTCATTTCTCATTATCATTTAGGCACATTGCCTCATTTCTCATTTTCTCATTCATTTCAATGTCATATCATCAAAATGTATCACATTTTATGCAATCTAGCCATTGTCAATGGCTTTTTACAATATCCTTAATGCGTACACAACAAACCACATTACCCAAACACTTTGGGTCATTTCATAATTTGCACATATTTCACTTTGTACTCAATTTAGCCATTATCAATGGCTTCACAATGTATTTAATGCATACATGACAAATCACATGGCATAGCACATTATTCATCAATGTTCAATATATTAAATAGCTTAAGACATTTCCCATCCAAAATGTGTTAAGTCCAAAGAAATGCAACATAACTCCAACTCAAACCAAACTCCTTAAACCTTTACTTCCTCTAACTCTTTATAACTTGATCTTCTAATCAAGATATGAATAGTCAAGTTATTAATAACATCAATCTATACCTCAATTATACAACTCAAATCCTCTCATTCCTTCTCAACTCATGGCACTTAATTCAATACTCCATACTTTGGAGTTTCTCATTAACTAATTCTATAATAAGTTTCCAAACTAACAATAATATCATATTCATCTCATCTTTATCATATTCATCATTCATTAATAATTCACACTTAACATCCAACCACATTTCCCATTTCATATTTCCATCATTCAGGCATAAGCCACACTCACCATATGACTCACCAACATACAAATATTTAGCATAATCAACATATTTTTATCATAATTCTTCAAGTGACACACTCGACTAACAGAAACTTTGACACGCCCAGGGGCATGGGTGTGCCACTGCCCATGTCCTTAATTCTACCTTATAGTGGCTACGACACGCCCGGAGACATGGGTGTGTCATTGCCCATGCTCTTAGTCCTGCATCACAATAGCTACGACACGCCTAGAGACATGGGCGTGTCACTGCCCATGCCTTCAATCCTGTATTACAGCGGCTACGGCACACCCAGAGACATGGGTGTGTCATTGGGCGTGTCAGGCTAAATCTCTAGGCATGCCCATGACATCACAAAAACACTCTTTCACTCAATTTTCATCAATACAATACTCATATATCACATAAGTAGCTCCAAATCATGTTAAATCAAATATGTACAACCTTAGGATTATATATACAAACTCAAGATCATGTATATAAACCAAAGAGATTATGTACAAACCTTTGGTTATTCCAAGTTTATTCTTCTTTATTTACTTCTTGTTAATCTAAACACATAATCATAATAACAATCATCATACATTTCATTCATACCATCATCCATATATCAATTCATCCAATCCTCAACATCAAACCATATTTCTTCATCTATGTATTGATTCAACATATTTATATACTTCAATATATCATTGTCATTATATTATTCAATTAATCATCACTTTCTCTCACTAACTATATCATAAATATATATATATATAATCCATAAAATAAGCTCAAGAAAAAAGTACTTACTTGAATTACTTGCCAAATCTTGACTATTTCCTTTAATCCCTCTTGAATATCTTGTAAAATTTGCTATGTAACATAGAAATTTCACTCTTCTACAATCTCTCTCTCAAACTAATGTTGAAGAAGAAGAAGAAGAAGACCTATCTCTTCTTTTCTCATCCTTATCTCATATAAATAAAATATTATAAACAATTCCCACATTAATTTTCCACCACACATCTTCTTCCTTCTTTGAATTTGTCCTCTTCACTTTATTATTAGTACTATTATTATTATTATTTAATTAAAATCAACTTTCCCTACAATCAATTATACTTCATGTATATATGGTGTATATGTTAGATATATGTATATGTCTTATATATGTCATGTTTATTTTAAATATATTTTAAATATATATATATAACATATATATATATATTAAATCTATCATACATATTCATATTATATTTCCTCTATCCATCACACCTAATTACTCTCCCATATTTACTATTTTAAAATACAAAAAAATCGGGGTGTTACAGAAATTATGTTTGAATAATCAATGTTTACTAAACAGGGGAGTGCAAAATCTAATTAAAGATAAGTGTTATTTAATAAAAATTAATGTGAGTATATTGATATAAGTTTGTTGGTTTGTTTATGAAAGTTTAAACTTGGAATTTATTTATTTTTGAATATTTATTGATAAATGGATTCTAAGATTGAAAATAGAGTTTTGTTGAATAATATTATAGAATTGCTATGTGAATGGACATATATATATGAGTTGTTGATGATAATGTTTTTGAATCACATACTTAGGCTAATGAAGAACAAGTGAATAAGGGTAAATTGTTGTAAAATAGAGTTGATATGCGTTAACTTTTCATATAGTAAAAGTTTGGAGAGTAAATGTTTGATTTTTAGAGGCCACAGGTGTGGGACCATTGAGTCATGGACGTAGCAGCGAGATAAGAACTGTTTGAGAAAACGTTGTAGTGCAAGCAATGTTTATTTGTAACCAATGTGAGTGGGCTTGAGATGACATGACTGTGAAATACATTTGGAGAGATTGATAGTTTTGCTTCATGAGATGCAAGCAAGATTTGTGGTTAGTATAGTTGGACTCATAACCTTATGTTAGAAATTTATTTATGACTATAGACAGTATAAAAAAGAAGAAATTGTGAAAATATGATGAGCTATAAATGGTGTATAAGGAAAATGATTATGTAAATACGGTAACTATATGAAATGTGAGAAAATGATAATGAGAGGAATTATGAAATGTGAGTAATGGTTATATTGACTGTGTTTAAAAATGGTATAATATGAATAAGTTGATGAAAATAACGTTCAAAGTGAGTGAGACTAGGTGAAATGAATATTATTTGTAATGATGGGTCCAAAGAGAATTAAGATTTAAGAATAAGTTTGACCTAATAGAGTTAGGTCATGAATTGAAGCAAAATAATGAATTTAGAATAAGCTAAAGGTTGATTAAAATATAGTAAGGTTCTGATGTTCATATGATGATAGTTAGATCAATTAATCTGGAATATGGTATGTTCACAAGTAATTATTGATATTCAAAATGTATATAATTGTATTAAAATAAGAGGGATATGTGATAATGTATATGATGTAATGTTCTGAAATGTATATGTTTATGAAAGGAGTTAAGATATGTTAGTTGTAAATGATTATAAGAAAAATATTTTAACTATATTATGATTGGAATATATGTATATTTTGGGTTGATGAAAAATTTGTGAGAAAGAATCTTAGTAAGGAAATAAGATTTTGTTATTGTATACTGATGATCTTGAGTTAATACATGGTAATGGTTTAGAGAGTAAGATCAAGGTGAGGATGTGTAGAAAATTATTGCGTCAAGATATAAGTTAGTAACCTTTATATTTAAGATTATGAAAGTATATTTTTAAGATAATGAAGTGATAAAATATCTTGAGTGTAACATATGCATAATGCATATGTATTAAAGAGATGAACTAATTTTATCTAATAACAATTCGGTTGATAATATGATAATATATTGTGAATATTTGATTGAATAGAAAGTATAATGATGAGTTATGAATTTGTGAAAAGGTAACTGAGAATGACTCTAAGAAGGAGAGAAGAAATTATGTGATTTGATGAAATAATAATTTGATGAGATGATTATTTTCATATGAGATTTTAAGATTTTATTTTAATTTGGATGATTTATTACCATACAGAATAATTCGAAGACGAAATTATTTAAGGGGGAGAGAATTGTAACACCCGTAATTTTTTTTAAAAAAATGAAATTAAATAAATTAAATAAATAATTTAAATGGAAAGTGGAAGGATTTTAAATGAATAATTGGAATATATATATGAAATATACATATCATATAAAAAGTCAACATTTTTAAAAGAACAGTCAAAGTCAAGTGGTATTTTTGTAAATATATTTTAAAAATTAAAATTATTTAAATAATTTAAAAACAAATTATTTATGAATGGAAGAGGTAAATTATGATTTTTAAAATAAATAAATAATTAATTAATTAATTAAAGTAAAATATTTTTGAGTGGAAGATAGAAAGTTGAAGTTTTAAAATAAATAAAAATTAAAATAATTTTGGATAGTGGAAAATGATGGGAAGTTAGATATTTATTAAATATTAATTAATTAAATAATTAATAAAATAGTAATAATAAAGTTAATAAATTAAATTAAAAATAAATTAAAATTGAATGGAAGAAAGAAATTAGATTTGTTAAATAATTAAATAATTAATTAAAGTAATGTAATAATATATATGTATGGCTATTAAATGAAAATAAAGGAAAAAAAAAGGTCAAATTTAAGAACAAAAGCTCTTCTTTCTTCTTCTTCTTCTTCTTCTTCTTCTTCTTCTTTATGTGTGACCTCCATAGCCAAGGGAGCAAATATTTATTCTTCTTCCAAGCATCAAAAATTGGAAAGATTTCAAGGATTCAAGTAAAATTTTGGGTATTTTTCTCTAATTGGTAAGCTTTCTTACCAAATTTCTAAGCTTTATGAGAAATTGAGAATATGTAAAGTTTGGGTTTTTGTTGTAGCATGACTTAATTGCTTGTTTGGGTATGTATGAAGTTATTTTAATGCGTTATTAATGATTTTTAAATTGGATTGAAGAAATGATTGATTTTGAGTTGATTGCTTGAAGAGAGAATTTAGGGTTATGGAAAATATGGACTTTTGAATTCTTGTGTTTTAATTGTGAAAATTGGTTCCAAATGTGTTGTTTTAATGCATAAACAAGGATTTTAAAGTTAAATGATGGAGTTGGTTAAATTTGGTGAGAGTTTGAATAAGTTAGTGTTGAATTTAGGGTTTTGGAAAGGGAATTTTCAAAGTATGACGTCATGTTATTTATTGATATAAGTGAGGGAAATAAGATTGGATTGATAATTAGAATGAGTTGGAATGAAGAACCTTCATTGGTGAAGGTTATACCATTTTAGAGTTTTGAACAAAAACATGTATTTAATTAATGTAAATAATTAAAACAGGTTATGATATGTTTCTAATGATACAAATAAACTTAAAACACCAATTTGAGTGGATTAAAATGAATTTTCAATGTTAAAGTAATGTTATGCTAAATTTTGGGGAATTTGTTAGAGTAAGGTTTACTTAAGGTTTTATATCTTAAATACCTTAAAATGTGATTTTAAATAATGGTATTTGTTCACATTTGAAATATGCATTAAGAAGAGGTGAATTGCCCAACCTTTGTGTTGAAGGGAAAGTTGGAAGTAAGGGTTAGAGGGAGATTATGAGCTTGCTTTTGAGAGCTTGCTTTTGAGTACTTTCTAAAGTAAGTACAAACTTTTGATAAATTAGATATGTTAGCAATAATTACATTGAACATTCTTGAACATTGTGCTATGATATATGATTTGGAATGTATGCATTAAATGCATTGTGAAAATCCATTGTTAATGGCTAAATTGCATAAAATGTGATTTATATGAATTATGTGAAAATAACCCAAAATATTTGGGTGATGTATTTTTTATGAGAAATATGTATGCATTGTGATGAAATTATGAAACCATAATTAAACATCATTCTAGAAAAAACTCCAAAATATAGCATAACCTCACTTTAACATTGGACAACCATGTTAAATCATATAAATTGGTGTTTTATGTTTATTTATATTATTAAAAATATATTTAAACATGTTTAAATTAATTACATTACATAAATCCATGCTTAAATACAAAACCCTAAAAATGACATAACTTTCACCAATGAAGGTTCTCCATTCCAACTCATTCTAATTATCATTCCAAGCTTATTTCCATCGCTTTTATCATTATAGAATATGATTCAAATATTAAAATCAAACAATTCACTATATTTGAAAATTCACTTTTCTAAAACCCTAAATCAACACTACTTCATCCAAACTCTATCCAAGCCCATCCAAATCCATCATTTGACTTTAGAATACTTGTTTATGCATCAAAATAACACATTTAGAATCAAATTGCATAATTAAATCACATGAATTCAAATGTCAAATTCTCCCATAATCCTAAATTCTCTCTCTTCACCAAACCTCACACAAATTTAACAATATCTTCAATCCAACCTTAAAATCATTATTAATTATTTAAAATTGTTAGTGTATGTGCCCTAGGCCATTTATTTGGATCTTTATGTTATACATTCATTATTAATAAATGAGGTTTTATTATCATTATTGTTTGTTTGCATGTTACACAATTTTGATATTTGTCCCTGGTTTATTATTGTTATAGAGATAAAAAAAAATAATTCTTAACCAGTATGAACATTGATTTGATAATCATTAGATGGTTATGTGTATAGTGATACAAATCAATTTCATAGATACTTGTTAGAGAACAATGTATTGGATAGACCCATCATGAGATTACTACATGGGTTAGTGTCATAAGTAAATCTCATGATAGTTATGTATTAATTCTTTGACTTGAGATTGTCATAGTTTCCAATATAAGGACTATTATATTTTGACATGATCAAACATTATCCGTAACTGGATAGTAATAAAGGTTATGTTCATATATGATAGAAATTATGTAGAGGATAATGAACAATCAAGATAGAATTTGTCCCTCTCTTTGAGAGAGATATCTTTTGGGCCCCTCGATAAGTGAGACTGTGAAATGCATGGCCGTGCTCAAATGAATTGATAGTGTGATCAATTTCATTTGTTTTTATCAGTCTACTTGGAGATTGAGTAATCATAAGTTTGGACAATATAAGTATGACGTTGACCATGACTTATGTTCAAGCTAGATATCGTGTGACAAAGGGATTAATGCATATACTATTATTAGGCAAATTGGACATTCCTTATATTAATTGGGTAGTTGTAACGCCTTGCTAGAGGCCAATTATGACTTGTTGATTTAATAGAGATTAAATTGACTGCCAATTAATATGGGCCTATCGGGTCACACACAAGAATGCGTTTTGGGCTGGATATAATATTAATAATATTAATATTAGATATTAATATTTATTATTATTATTATTATTATTTTCGTTTATATATATATATATTATTAGATAATATATTCAGAATCCTAATTAGACTTGGATTCTGAATTTGACTTTCCGTATCCAATTTTGAATTGGATTCTGGAGTGATTATATTCACTCCAGACGTTAAGTCTTCTCAGAGGTAACAATAAAAACAAAGAGGAACGAAAAAGGTAACCTTAATACGTTTTTAGAGAAAACGTTTTTCCAGCCTTCGCCGTTGTAGAGAGCTAGCACTCCAAACGGTAGCATTCGTGTGGATACGCGATAGAGGGTGTTTCACGTTTGAGGCATCTCTTCCAAACTGTGATTTCGAATCATCAACAGGTTAGTTCTTTGAACACTTTTGTCGAATTAAACGAACAGCATGGATCCTGGTGGGAAATCAGAGATCAAATATTTTTTCGTTGCGTGTTTTTGTTTGCAGTGATCTCTATGATTTCCTAACAAAAATAACTTCATTCATACCCAAATAGACAATTAAATCATAGTACTTCAAAAACTCAAAATCAACATAATCATTTATCCATAGAATTTCAAGAAAAAAGTTAGAAAACTTACTAATTATGATGGAAATCACTAAAAATCCGCTCAAAACCTTGAAAACCTTTCAATTCTTGAAGAATGGAAGAAGAAAAATCTTGAGTTCTTCATCAATTGTTGATTGGCCATGCAATGAAGAAGAAGAAGATGAAGACCAAATGGAAATTTCTCTCTCTTTCCACTTTCATTTATATTCATATATATATATAATATTTTAATATATTTTTAGTTAATTAGTTATTTATTTATTTAATAAAAAAAATCCAAAATTTACATCTTCCATACAAAAATTATTAATTTTAAAGTTATTTAAATAATTTTCAATTTTCAAAGTTTAATTACCAAAATACCACATGACTTTGACTTTTCTTTTAAAAAAATTGACTTTTTTTGTTTACTTTTATGTATTATATATATTTCATGTATATTTCACATATACATCCCACTCATCCCACTCTTTCACTTAAAATCATTCAATTTTTCATTTAAATAATTTATTTAATTTATTTAATTTAATTTTAATATATTTTATTTAATTTTTAAAAATTTCAGATATTACAATTCTCTCCCTTTAAAGAAAATTTCATCCACAAAATTACCCATTACCATAATAAATCATCTAAATCAAAATAAAATCTTAAAATATCATACAAAATTAATCATCTCGTTGAATAATGATTTCATCAAATCACATTAGATTATCATATCATCAACCAAATTGTCAATAGATAAAAGTAGTTCATCTCTTTAATATAAAAGCATTACACGTCTGTTATACTCAATATTTTATCACTTCATTATCTTAAAAGTATACTCTCATAACCTTAAATATAAAGGTTACTGTAACACCCTATACCCTATATACGTACTATATATATATATATATCTCTCGTATACACACAATACGCATATAAAATATAAGGATGTCACGTTATAGTATAATTTAAACCTTTACCTTAATTCCACATTAATAATATATTTAATGTAAGAACATTTTAAATTATCAAATCTCTTCCTTTAAAAGTAACATTTCAAAAATCATTGAACTATTCATTTAATTACATATATAAATTTCTACATTATCTTTTCAAAATTCACTTATATACATATACATGTGATCAAAATACAACATAACACATTGTACAAGCATGCACCACCTTCTAGTTTTCTCGTTATACCCTTAGTTCTCTTGTAGCCAATTCTCAAATCATCAATCTACTTACCTGCGCAATTCACACAACCGCGCTATGCTTGAAAGCTTAGTGGTACTTATAAATAGCATTTACATACAATATAGAAAATCACATTCACAACACTAACATCATTTATCATCATGGGGAAAAATGATCTAATATGCTATTCAAATCCCAGAGTTAATATTTTGGGCCAAGTTGACACCATGTGTCTAGCCCCGAACGCAAATCAAGTAATTGCTCCAAAGCTAGCCCCAAAGGCAGATCATAATAATTGCTCAAAAGCTAGCCCCGAAGGCAGATCATTATAATAATTGCTCAAAAGCTAGCCCTAAAACCATATCATAATAATTTCACAAAAGCTAGCCCCGAAGACAGATCATATCACAGTAATATCAAGCGTCTAGCCCCGAAGGTAAATAATATAATTTCTTAAAAGCTAGCCCCGAAGGCAAATAATGAGGATAACCTCATCGGCATGCCGCCAAGCACAAAACTCTAGAAATTGAATAACATACTAGGCACACAATTATTTCATATTTTCCATTATCCATTTCTTTCACATTTTCTCACACTCAATTAGGCTCATTGCCTCTTTTCTCATTATCATCTAGGCACATTGCCTCATTTCTCATTATGATTTAGGCACATTGCCTCATTTCTCATTTTTTCACATTCATTTCAATATCATATCATTTCATTTCATCATATCAATGTCATAGCATTTCATTTCATCATTTCATTGCCATATCTTTTCATTTCATCATTCCTCAGCATATCATCACAGTGTATCACATTATATTTACATTAAAGCACATTACACAAATATTTTGGGCATCTTTGCATAATTTACATAGTTATGCAATCTAGCTACTCCTAATGGCATGTCACAATGTCTTTAATGTATACATAACAAACCACATTACCCAAACACTTTGGGTCATTTCACATATTGCACAATTTTCACTTTTTATTCAATTTAGCCATTATCAGTGGCTTTCACAATGCATTTAATGCATTCATGATGAATCACTTGACATAGTACATTCATCATCAATACTCAACTTCCACTCATCTGTAATAAAACTAACTTTTCCACTTACACTCTTTTTCTTTTATACTTTTCTTTTCTTTACAATCTCCTACTTGTACACATTTTTATCACCATAGACTATAACCAACATGATTCATTTAAATCAACATCATATCACATATAATTTTACTCAATAACAATTATTTCTTTTCCTTTTATGGTCTTATAACTCAATTCTAACATTAATCTCAAATTCATTCTCTTATAACTTATGTCACAAACACATTTCAATAATCAATAATTTTAAAATTAGTTTTACTTAAATAAGACTCCATTTCCTTAATTTATCAATTAAACTTATATAACTTTTTCCACATCATTTCTTTCTCTAGCTTTACTCTCATGTGGACCCTCATTTTCCAAACTATTATCTAACTCATATCATTCAAATACATCATATCATAAACCACATAATACAGCATCCGAGATCAGCCTAGGTGTCAATGCATATGCATTTATCACAACTCGCTTCACTTTTCCAAAATTTCCATTTTTTTTCAAATCTCACTTAGGCTGAGAATCTCAAACCAAAGCTCTGATACCAAAATAATTGTAACACTCTATACCTTATATATGTATCGTACATATACTTCGTATACAAACAATATGCATATAAAATATAAGGTTGTCAAGTCACAGTATTGTTTAAATTTTTACCTTAATTCCACATTAATAATATATTTAATGTAAGAACATTTTAAATTATCAAATCTCTTCCTTTAAAAGCAACATTTCCAAAATCATTGAACTTTTCATTTAATTACATATATACATTGATACATTGTCTTTCAAAAATTCACTTATATACATATACATATGATCAAAATGCAACATAACACATTGTACAAGCATGCACCACCTTCTACTTGGTCTCGTAATGCCCTTAGTTCACTTGTAGCACCACTCTCCAATTCTCAAATCAGCAATCTACTCATGTTTGTGGTTCACACAACCGCACTAAGCTCGAAAGCTTAGTGGTACTTATAAAGAACATTTACATACATTATAGAAAATTACATTCACAACACTAACATCATTTATCATCATATTCTTTCATCATTTACCAATTTACATGCAATGCCAATGAATAAAGCTTATGAACATCTTGCCACTATATAACATGCCATTTCATTTTTAGCATATTTATCAATCATTTTGCAATTCACATAACAATAAACACAAGCATGGGCCCAAAGGATATAATATGCTATTCAAGTCCCAGAGTTACTATTTTGGTCCAAGTTGACACCTTGTGTCTAGCCCCAAAGGTAAATCAAGTAATTGCTCAAAAGCTAGCCCCAGAGGTAGATCATAATAATTGCTCAAAAGCTAGCCCCGAAGGTAGATAATAATAATTGCTCAAAAGATAGCCCCAAAGGTAGATCCTAATAATTGCTCAAAAGCTAGCCCTGAAGGCAAATCATAATAATTACTCAAAAGCTAACCCCAAAGGTAGATCATATCATAGTGACGCCAAGCGTCTAGCCCCAAAGGCAAATAATGAGGATAACCTCATCGACATGCCACCAAACACAGAACTCAGGAAATTGAATAACATACTAGGCACACAATTATTTCATATTTTCTATTATCCATTTCTTTCACATTTTCTCACACTCAACTAGGCTTATTGTCTCTTTTCTCGTTATCATCTAGGCACATTGCCTCATTTCTCATTATCATTTAGACACATTACCTCATTTCTTATTTGTTATATTTCATTTCATCATATCTATGTTATATCATTTCATTTCATCATTTCAATGCCATATCTTTTCATTTCATCATTCCTCAGCATATCATCACAGTGTATCACATTATATTTACATTAAAGCACATTACACAAATATTTTGGGCATCTTCACATAATTCACATAGTTATGCAATCTAGCCATTGCTAATGGCTTGTCACAATGTCTTTAATGCATGCATAACAAACCACAATATCCAAACACTTTAGGTCATTTCACATATTGCACATATTTCTCTTTTTATTCAATTTAGCCATTATCAATGGCTTTTCACAACGCATTTAATGCATACATGATGAATCGCATGACAGAGTACATTGTTCATCAATATTCAATGTAGCAAATAGCTTAGCATATTTTCCTATAAAAAATGTGTTAAGTCCAATGTAATGCAAACATAACCTAAACTCAAGCCAACTACTTAACTTTTTACTTTCTCTAACTCTTCATAATTTGATCTTTTAATGAAGATGTGAAAAATCAAGTTATTAATAACATCAATCTATATATCTCAATTATACCACTCAAATCCTTTCTTTCTTTCTCAACTCATAACACTTAATTCAATACTCCATACTTTGGAGTTTCTCATTAACTAATACTATATGAAGTTTCCAAACTAATAATAATATCACATTCATCTCATCTTTATCATAATCATCATTCATTTATAATTCACACTTAGCATCTAACCACATTTTCCCATTTCATACTTTCATCATGCAAGCATATGCTACACTCACCATATTACTCATCAACATACTAATGTTTTTCATAATCAACTTATTTTATCATAATTCTTCAAGTGACACACTCAACTTATAGAAAGTTTAACACGCCCAGGGACATGGGCGTGTCACTACCTGTGTCCTTAATTCTGCCTTACCGTAGCTACAACATGCCTAGAGACATGGGTGTGTCACTGCCCGTGTCTTTAGTCCTACATTACAGTAGCTACAACATGCCCAGAGACATGGGCATGTCACTGCCTATGTCTTTAATCTTGCATTACAGTGGCTATTACAAGCCCAGAGATATGGGCATGCCATTGGGTGTGTTAGGCTAACTCTTTGGGTACACCCATGACGTCACAAAAACATTCTTTAACTCCATTTTCATCAATATGATACTCACATATCACATAAGCATCTCCAAATCATGTTAAATAAAATATGTATAACCTCAAGATCTTGTGTATAAACCAAAGAGATTATGTACAAACCTTTGGTTATTCCAGGTTTACTCTTCTTTACTTACTTCTTGTTAATCTAAACACAAACTCATAATAACAATCATCATATATTTCATTCATACCATCATCCATATATCAATTCACCCAATCCCCAACTCAACTTTACCAAACCCTTACTCTTTTCCTCAATTCCAACTACACATCATTATCCCCAGCATCTAACCATATTTACTTCATCTATGTATCAATTCAACATATATATACTTTAATATATCATTGTTATCATATTATTCAATAAATCATCACTTTCTCTCACTAATAATATCATACATATATATATAATCCATAAAATAAGCACAAGAAGAAAGTACTTACTTGAATTACTTGCCAAATCTTGAATATTTTCTTTAATCCCTCTTGAATCACTTGTAAAATTTGATATGTAGCATGAAAGGTTCACACTTCCCACTCTCTCTCTCTATCTCACGTTCAGAAGAAGAAGAAGAACTTATCTCTTCATTATTCATCCTTATCTTATATAAATAAAATATTATAAACAATTTCATCTTAAATTCTCCACCACTCATCTTCTTCCTCATTTTTGCTTTGTGCTTCACCTTTATTATTATTAATTAATTAATTAATTAAAATCAACTTTTCCTATAACCAATTATACCTCATGTATATGTAGTGTATATGTTCGATATATGTATATGTCTTATATATGTCATGTTTATTTTAAATATATTTAAAATATATATAACATACACATATCTATTACATCTATCATACATATTCATCTTATATTTTCTCTATCTATCATAAATATTTACTCTCCCATATTTACTATTTCAAAGTACATAAAAATCGGGGTGTTACAGTATCTAACTTATATCTTAACACTGACTATTTAGTCATCACAGTCATTTTCAAAATTATATCTCTGTTTAATTTCTCCTTATTTATATTTATAAATAGTTATCTGTAAAAATCACAAATAATAACAATTCCCAATTCCCAAATAACAAGTCTTAATATTATAATCTTCTGCACATCCGTACCTTGATCTTACTCTCTATAGCATTACCATGTATTACCTCAATATTATCAGTATACAACAACAACATCTTATTTCCTTATTAAGATTCATTCTCAAAGGTTATTTATCAACCCAAAATATAAATACATTCCCATCATAATATAGTTAATATATTTTTCTTATGATCATTTGCAACTAATATATCTTAACTCCTTTCATAGCCATATACATATAAGAACATTACATCATACACATTATCACATATCATTCATATTCTTATACAATTATATATATTTTGTATTTCAATAATTACTTGTAACTTCCATATTCCTGATCAACTGATCTTACTATCTGCAGACCCTTAATTTTTAACCAGTCCGGTCCAATATATTTTAATAAGTCCAAAATAATTTTTGTGTTGTCCAATATATTTTAATAAGTCCAAAATAATTTTTGTGTTATCTTAATTAAATTTGCTTTATTATTTAGTTTTTATAATTAATAAATAATAAATAATAATAATAATAAACAAATAAATAAAAATAATAATAAAAATAAATCGACGATGGAAAATCGGCAATAAAAAATTTCGTTGACAAAAAGGGGTCGGACAAAATGGCCTTGGGCCTTTTTGCCCGCAGGAATTTCCTATTGGCGAAATGGCCCATAGGAAATTTTGCTCCCACAGCTCGCAAATTCCCATGGCAGTGTTTTTTTGCCAGCAAAATTTTTCAGCAACAGTTTTTTTTTCGGACGCAATTTTTTTCCTAACAACCCGATTTTTTCGCCAGGGAAATTTTTCGGACGCAATTTTTTTCGCAACCAAATTCATTTTGGTTTCGGTTTCCTTTTCTTAATTCATGTTAGATTCCGTGAACAAGTAAGATTAATCATCGAAATCTTCTATAAATAGGATTAAAAACAACACAGAAGGGGGAGGAAAAACTTAGAAAAAGGGGGTGAACTGAGAAAACTTTGAATCGATCGCACTAAGAGAAACCTTTGGCAGTGAAATCAATCGAACTTTTTGAGAGAAGAATAAGCAACTAAACAATCAATCCATCAAAGGCAGCCATCTTGCCTTTTTCCTTGTTCATCCAAGAGGTAATTTTTGGTGGAATCAACAAATGAAGGTATGAATATCAAATCTTTTTCCTTTACAGTAGCTTGAATTATTAAACTCTTTCTTCTGATTCTAAAAACCTTAGAACCCTAATTTACTTTTTCTAAACCTTAGAACCTTAAATTGTCTCCTCTATTTTCAAAAACCTTAAAATCCTAATTCGTTTCTTTTGTTTTTCAAAAACCTTAAATCGTTCTTAAACCCTAAAAATCATCATTTTGTTTACCTAAAACCTTAAAAAACCCTAATTTATTCATTTTGTCCGCAAAAATCCTAAATTGTTTCTTTTGTTTCCAAAAACCTTAAATCGTTTTTCTTATTTCCAAAAGCTTTTAAAAACCCTAAACTATTTTCTTCAACTTCAAAACCAAAATAGTGAACCTCAAACCAATTATTCTAAACCCTAATTTTCCTAAAACCTTAATTCCCTCAAAACCAAAACTATAAACCGTAGTTTTCCTAAACCCTAATCCTTAAAACCTTAAAACCTTATAAATCTAAATATTAAAATTCAATATAGTAAATCCAAAATAATAATCAGTAACAGTAAATCATAAACCTAATGTTTTAATATCCAAACCCTAATTTCATGATTTTTCCCTTCAAACCCTAATTTGGTTAATCAAAGAACCTTATCAATCCCTTAAATTATAAAACCTTAATCTATTTTAATTCCCTTAAAACTTACAGTAGCTTAAACCAATAAATTCTAAAACCCTAAACATTAAATAAAGAATCTTAAATAAAAACAATAGCCTTAATTTGTATCTTTACTTGCTTTATTTATTTTTAGATTTGATTGTGTAGTTCATTACATGCTTTGATTTATTTTATATGCTTTGATTTATTTAAGTTCAATGCTTGATTTATTTAGTTTATCATGGATGAATGTTTATATTTTGATTGATGGTTAATAACTTTGGTGAATGATTTATTTATGATGAATGGTTATTTACCTTTATCGATTTATTTTTATTTCCAAATGTTGTAAGAGGTATGTTTCCACTTTGTGGGTACCTCATTAGTTAAATATCATGTAATTTAAATAGCTTTTATATTTTAGACCAATGTAAAGGACATGTTTCTACCTTTTGGTGGGTGTCCTATTTAGGCATGGATTATGTAAAGGCATATTTTCATCTTCGGATGGGTGTCCATTTATTTGCTTTGTTTGGACATTGCTTTGATTTTAATATAACGATGCTTTATTTCAATTATTGTGTGTAATATGTATGATATTGTTATATTTAAGAATTTTATAATATTAAGAGCTGTAAAGGAGGCCGGTTCCAATGAACCGGGCGTTGTGGGGGTGCTGGGCCATTTCTCACCTTCCCCACACGTACCCAACTTTTCAAACCCATTAGGGGGTTATGGATTCCTTAGGAATCGAGTCATCCACCCCTTTCTTTTTTCCCGGCCCATCCGGGTGGCGACTCCATTTTCTCTAGATTTAGGTCCGTGTTCTCTAAGGCCCCGAGCCTAAATAGTGCCGAAGTCACAAGAACCATTCCACCGGGAGTGGGGGCAAAAATCCCAGCTCACAGTGGCGACTCCACTAGAGACAAGAGAAGTTGATTCTGTTGGTCTTTATATTATTCTATTCTTTCTTTTAATGATATTATCCATTGCATCATCTTAAATTGCATCATGTGCGTGAGTTAGGACGCCCTTGTTACCCGTGTTATGTTATGTAAGGGATACCATACTTTTACTCAAGGTATGGAGATCGAGCATGGCATAACCACTCATAGCCTTACACCATTTGGTATATACTTGCTATGGGAACCTAAGCTTTTTAACCCAAAGACTAAACCTCATGTAATTGGCCTAGTTACTTTCCTTAGGTTCTACCCCAAATGCATGTTGTTTGACTATGGTTAGGTTACCTTGGTTTAAATCATGGCTTATTTGGTTTGTTGTTTTTCTAATATGACCTAAGTACATTTGCAAGCTCAAATACATTTTTCTTTAAAATCCAAAAGACCAAAGCTATTTTCAAAACTTTCAAGATGGTCTTTGGACATAAAACTTTTTCTAAAAACAAATCAAAAATTCTTTTGCTCATGGCCCAAATACTAAGCCCAGAATCCATTTTTTTTAGAAATAAAATGATTTTTATCCAACCTTTTCTTACAAAGAGCTTGCAAATTATTTAGGTCAATTACGAAATACAAAAAATCAATTGTGAGCCTAGTTTATACCAAGAGTAATTAATCATGGGCTTGTTTTTGGCATGAACCATTAGTTACCTTTTTCAAGTGAGAAATCTATTTATAATAAACCTCTTAATTTAGTTTTAATCCAATATAGCATAAAAGCTATATTAGTTGGTTAAATGGATTAAAATTTAATTAATGGGAATTATCATGGACTGATTTCCATTTTTGAAAATATAACTATTGGTTGAAACGTTCGAGGGAAATATTTGAAAACAAAGTACCCCATGTTGGTATTTTGTTAGCCATATACCTAGGAAAAGAGACTCGCCATTCATGTGTGGATGTTATAAGGTTGGAAGGAACATCCTATTTTTCCTTGTTTGTTAATTGTTTGTGTATACATGCATACATACATACATTTGCAACTCATTGATCCTCTCTGGCTCATAGCCCTAGATCACGACAGTTCAAAAGCTTACGATAATTCGACCTACGCCGAAGACGAAGTATCTAGCAATGACTCAATCACTTGCTCACCAAAAACAATGGATCCCGAACAAATTCAAAGAATGGTGGATGATGCCCTCAATGCCAAGATGGATGAAATAAAAGAGGCCCTAGCTGAGACCATAAAGAACCAATTGACTGCAATTTTAGAAAATCATGCCAAAGCATCTGCTAGCACTAAGAAGCCAAAGGAAAAAGGGAAGACCAAAGTCGGTGAAGTGGCTTTTGATGATGAAAAGGTGATCATTGATGATGATGATGATTGGACTCAATACTACCAAGATCCTCAAGACAAGAAGAAAGAACCGAAGATTGTTAAAAGGTCAACTATGGAGAAAACCAAAATTTCTGATGTTGAAAAGATGATTGCTGATTTAGAAAAGAAATTTGAGAAGAAACTGTAAACCGAGGAAATGTCCGAAGTTGACAAATTATTTGAGCTAGATGAAGAAGTCCCGTACAAGTTCAAGATGCCATCTTTTGCGAAGTTTGACGGGACAGAAAATCCTCATCTCCATGTGAAGCAGTATATCACTGCCATGCAGTCTGCCCGATCTACTAAGGCTCAAACTCTAAGGTACTTTATGCTCTCATTGGACCCTGATGTCCAAAATTGGTTCAATACCTTAGATGATGGAACACAAAAGAGTTGAGATTTACTATACAAGGCCTTCATCCAGCAATATGGATATAATGTTGAAATGGAAGTTACCTTAATGGAAGTGGAGTCCATTAGGCGAAGGTCGAATGAGAATTTTGTAGATTATGTGAAGAGATGGAGAAACAAGGCCGCTTTGCTCAAGAAGAGGCTCGATGTATCCGATCAAATAAGGATGATAGTGAGAGGGGTATTGCCTAGTCTTCGTGAAAGGATGCCTCATACACACATCCACGATTTCAAAGACCTTCTCCAAGCTGGTTTGCAAATTGAAGAATAGGAGAGAGAGAAGAACCATTGTTCAACAAGAAGGAATGCGAAAGGGAACTATCAATCTGGTAGCCAAAGCATGCAAAAGGCAGTCGGTGTTAATGCTACTAACCAAGGAACAAGGAGACAGTTTTCAGAATTAGGGAAACCGATGTCTTGGGTTCTCAATAAGCTTCAAAGGAAGGGATTGCTACAACCTTTAAATCCTCGTCCTTTGCCTAACCCTCTCCCACCTAATTTTGACACTAAAGCATTTTGTCAGTTTCATCAAATGCAAGGACTTGACACGGATAGATGTGTGTGGTTGAGACATGAGATCCAAAATCTAATTGATAATGGGAAGCTACCCGAGTCCAACAAGCCAAACACCAAAGACAACCCATTACCAAAGTTCAATAGGGTACCACCACAGGCAACTTTCATGATTGGAGGAGGTTTGCATGAAGATTTTGTCATGTCTTCTTTTCAAGATGTGGGTGGAGAAGCAACCAAAGAAGAAGAGGTATTTGGTGAAATTAAACAAGTTATGGTGGGTAAAGAAGTAACAATTTGTGTTGTCAATGGGTTTTGGGATTCAAGCGATAGTGATGATGATCTTGTATCCAAGAAGGAGGAGTGGACTTGGTCCGAGCCCGAAGAAGATGAAGTAATGAACACTAGATCCGGTAAGCCTTATGCAAGGCCACCACCAAAGGAAGTAGAAACTAATAAGGGAAAGGAAGTTGAAGTAGGAAATAAAGAAGAGGAAGATGATGCTGTGCTCAAGCAATTGAAAAGAACCCAAACAAGTGTCAACATTTGGGACTTATTAGCTACTTCTAAAAAGCACCGAGAAACTATGGCCAAAGCCTTAGCTAACATGCCAATTTCTACCTCCACAACACTGGAGGAGCTGATCAACTTCATTTTAGGGGTAATGAAATGTGAAGATGTTCAAGAAAAGAGTGAAGTTAATATGGGAGCAGTTTATTTTTCATATGTGGACTTACCGGAGGAGGGGAGAGATCACATCTGCCCTCTCTTTATCAAAATAGAAGTCAAGGGGAAGAGGACTCCATGTGTAATGGTCGATGATGGGTCCGCCATAAATGTTTGCCCACTTAAGATATTGCCAAAGCTAGCCATGTCAACAAGGGATTTAAACCCGATTGAGGTAACAATTTGGGCTTATGACAACACTAAGAGACACGCCGAAGGAACTTTCAAAGCTGCTGTCAAGGTTGGTCCAATTGAATCTGTTGTTGAATTTATTGTTTTGGACATACCGGTTACCTTTGCCTTACTCTTGAGGCGACCATGGTTTCATCCTCTTGGTGAAGTTCCTTCCACCCTTCATCAAAAGATCAAGTTCCCCAATGGAGATGAGACAGTGGTCATCGAAGCTAAAGATAATGAGATTGTTAATGCTATAATGATTGAGAGGCCTCTCAATGGTTTTCAATTAGCTACAATTTCTGGTGATGAAGTAGTGGACTCCAAAGTCTTGAATATGATGAAGAACATGAACTACCTTCCCGGAGTCGTTCTTGGAAAGGGTAAAGCTGGTTTGACAAAGTTGCCAGATTTTAAAACTCAAACTTCTAAGAAGGGGTTGGGATATGATGAAGCCAAAAATGCCTTGCCAAAGAAGATTGAGAAGATGAGCTTTCCACCACTTGAAGAGATCTTTGTCAAAGCTCCAGATATGGGACCACTCCAAGGAAAGCCTGAACCAATCATGTTCATGGGAAAGTTGATCCTGGGTTTTGAAATTTTTGCAAATGTTGCTGAGCTAGTGGACCAAGTGAAGAAAGAGCTCACCCTATCAGCCAACAAACAATCCAATCCAAAAGAGAAGAATGAAGCTGTCTAGAAAGCCGAGAAGACTCTGGAGGCGATTGCTGCCCTAGTTGAAGGAAAGTTTGAAGACATTCTGCCTTATGATTCTGAGAATGATGATTTTGATTTTGATTTTAATTCATCTGTTTTGTATGAGGATGATGATGTTTTCTTTTCCAAAATGAATGCAATAAAGTCTGATTTTGCTTACTTGTGTGATGTTTCTCCTGATGGTTGCATACATTCAAATAGCAGTTACATGAGCATCTTTAATATTAATTCTGTTAACACACAATCATTAAATTTGGGAACAACCAAAAATCCTAAAAACATTAGCATAGCATCCCGACCATAGTCCTAATGAGAGAGAGAGATTTGAAAAATTTTTTAAAAAAAATGATGAGGTGTTTGCTTGGTCTTATGAGGATATGCCTGGAATAGATCGAGACATAGTCGAGCATCATATTCCTACTTACACTCACATGAAACCTGTCAAACAAAAGCTTAGGCGATTAAGACCTGAGTGGGCTGAATTGGTTAAAGAAGCGGTCACTAAACAAATACAAGGGAAGTTCCTTGAGGTGATAGAATATCCAGATTGGTTAGCTAACATAGTACCCGTGCCAAAGAAAGATGGAAGAATAAGGGTCTGTGTGGACTATAGAGATTTGAACAAGGCTTCCCCTAAAGATGATTTTCCTTTACCTCATATAGATGTTCTCATTGATAGTGTAGCCTCTAGCTTGCTACACTCATTTGTAGATGGATTTTTCAGATACAACCAAGTGTTAATGGGCCAAGAGGATAAAGCCAAAACTACTTTCATTACTACATGGGGTATATTTTGTTATAGGGTGATGCCGTTCAGCTTAAAGAATGCTGGAGCAACCTATCAAAGGATGGTCACCACATTATTTCATGACATGATGCATAAAGAAGTTGAAGTATATGTTGATGACATGATGGTAAAATTGGATACAAGGGAACAACACTTCCAAAACTTAGAATTATTCTTCGATAGAGCTTTGAAATATATGCTAAGATTAAACCCAAAGAAGTGTGTATTCGGGGTTACCTCAGGAAAATTATTGGGACATGTGATTGGTCCAAATGGCATTGAGATTGATCCTAACAAAGTTAAGGCAATCAAGGATATGCCAGCCCCAAAGACAGAAAGAGAAGTCTGGGGATTCATTGGTAAATTGCAATACATTAGCAGATTCATAGCAAAACTCACAACAATTTGTGAGCCTATCCTCAAATTGCTTAAAAAGAATCAGTCGGTCATATGGAATGAAGAATGTCAAAAGGCCTTTAAGTGAATAAAAGAATATTTGTTGAATACACCTATTTTAAAACCACCTAAACCCGGCAAACCTCTATTGCTATACTTAGCAGTAGAAAAAGAGTCAGTAGGAGCCATGCTAACCTTAGCAGATGAGTCAGGGATTGAGCATGCAGTTTACTACTTGAGTAGAAAGCTCTTATCTTATGAAATTAAGTATAGTATCTTTGAAAAGACCTGTATAGCTGTGGTTTGGTCTTCTAAAAAGTTGCAGCATTACTTTCAATCTTATAGTGTGCAAGCGATTTCCAGGTTGGATCTAATGAAATACTTAAGGGAGACACCCTCTTTGATTGGGAAATATGATCGATGGTTGATAATATTAGAAGAATTTGATATTGAATGTGTAACCAAGAAAACAGTCAAAGGTAGAGCGGTGGCAGAATTCCTGGCCTAACAACCATTAAGAGAAAGTGAAGAGGTAATCTTGGAATTTTCGGATGAACATTTAGAGGAAATTGAGGTACAAGGGTGGAAAACGTATTTTAATGGAGTAGTAAACAAGAAAGGAGCAGGTTTGGGAGTTATATTAGAATTGCCCGAAGGGGAAATTGTACCTTTAGCCAAAAAATTAAAATTTAGGGCAACTAATAATATGGTAGAATACAAAGCTTGTATTTTTTGTTTGGAAACCCTAAAGATTATGAAGGTGGATAAGTTGGAAGTTTTTGGCGATTCATTGCTAGTAGTATCCCAAGTAAATGGAGAGTGGGAGTTGAAAGAAGAAAAATTAAAACCATACCACCATTACCTGACCATGATGAAGAAGAACTTTATGGAGTGTAGGTTTATACACCTATCAAGAGAAGAAAATCAGATCGCTGATGCCCTAGCTACATTAGCTTCTGTATGGAAAAACCCTGTCAGCTTATTCCTTAAGCCTCTGATCTTGACTAGTTCATCAACTCCTTGCTATGAATATGAATCAATCATGGAAACTGATACAGACCATGATGCGTGGTATGATATTATAAGGCGATTTTTGGAGGAAAGGGAATACCCGCCTAGGGCAACAAAGAAAGAAAGAAGAGCCATTAGGCGGTGGTCTTTGCAATACATTACATTCCATGGAGAGTTATATCGAAGATGGCTTGATGGGGTGCATTTGAGATGTTTAAGTAAGCCTGAAGTGGAGCGTATCATGTCAGAAATACATGCAGGAAGTTGCGGACCGCATATGAGTGGTTTGGCCCTAGTTAAGAAGATTATTTGGCAAGGTTACTACTGGTTAACCATGGAGAGAGATTGTATTGAGTTTGTAAAGAAGTGCCAACAATGTCAGATGTATGGTAACTTGAATCACATGCCTCCTGGAGAATTGCATTCTATGTCTTCACCTTGGCCATTTGCCACTTGGGGTGTCGGCATTATAGGAGAGATACATCCGACAACTTCAAATGGTCACCGCTTTATTGTGGTAGCAGTAGATTATTTTTCAAAATGGATCGAAGCCGAATCCTTCAACAAATCGGGTGTAAACCAAATGGCTAGATTTATTGAAAAGAACCTCATCTGTCGGTATGGGGTCCAGCACAGTGTGATATCAGACAATGGGTTACAGTTTCAAGGAGCAATTAAGGATTTATTCTCCAAGTACCAAATCTGTCATCATAGATCCTCTCCTTATAGACCACAGGCTAATGGTGAGGTAGAAGCAACAAACAAGACAATTAAGCAAATTTTGTCCAAGATGACCAAGACTTACAGGGATTGGTCAGAGATGCTTGGCTTTGCTTTATGGGGATATAGGACAAGTGTGCGAACACCTACTAGAATGACACCGTTCTCTTTGGTTTATAGGATGGAAGTAGTGTTACCAATTGAAATAGAGATCAAGTCATTGAGAGTATTCTTGGAAGCCAAATGGCCTAAAACGGAATGGGTAGCAAGAAGATACATGCAGTTAGCTTTACTAGAAGAGAGAAGGCTAAAGACACTGTATCATCACAAACTGTATCAAAGGAAGATAGCTTGGGCCTACAATAGAAGGGTTAAGATAAGAAAACTCAGAGTCGGGGATTTGGTGTTGAAGCAATGTAAACCTAATGTATCGGATCCAAAAGGGAAGTTTAGGCCTAGCTGGGAAGGGCCATATGTTGTGAAACAAGTCACGAACAAGGGAGCGGTGAAGTTATCAGACATGGACAGGAATGAGTTTAGTGAACCAGTGAACATCGACAGGTTGAAGAAGTTTTATGTATAAAAAAAAAGAGCTCGCTAGGTTGAAAACCCAAAAGGGCAGCCTAGGCAAAAGTTAGAGCAGTCCGCTAGTTTTAAAAATTCAAAAGGGCGGGCTAGGCAACAATTAGGGCTAAAAAAGAGAAAATCGTCAATTAAAAAATCCGAAAGGGCTAGTTGGCAACAGGAGTAATCTTGTGTATGCTGACTTTATATTTGGTTGTTCCCCAATTTAATAAAACAAAATTAATGTTAAAATTGCTCTATGTGCACTGTTATAAGTATTTGACCAGATATGGATGAAATAAATAAACACAATAGCAAAAGGTGATGACAAATTTTAAATGGAAAAGAAGCATTTTTTATTACTTTAATTATCTTTCATCCTAATAATACACTTTTTGAATTGACAAATGTAAAATCTATGGCAGATGATAAGTGTAAGGTGCAGGCCAGCTTTGCCTTAGCCAATCCAAGTAGACTTCAGTCAAGCAAGGCATGTCTAAATCGGGAGTAAAGTCAGAATCGCGAGGCTTAGCTCCGTACTGAAGACCAAGTCGGCGAGGATCATAGCATGTACCTTGATGAAGAGCAGCAAGGGGAACATACATCAAGTATGTCCACATGGTGATACGAGAAATCTTCCACCAAGGTACCAACCAACGGATGTTGACTTCAATGCGTGAGTGGATCCAGTCAACCCAGTCAGCATATGAAGAAGCAGGATGGAGTAGCTTCCTAGCAGAATGATGACGTGGTAGATATCTGGCAAAATCCATGGATGGAGTATCAAGCAAACAGAGACGCTCTTGAAGCCAAATCTGTGAGGAAAGAATTAAATTAAAAAAAAAGAGTCTGCTAAGTTGAAAACCTGCAAGGGTAGCTTTGGCAAAAATCAGGACAGCTTGCTAGATCTGAAAACCCACATGGGTAGACTAGGGAAAAATTAGAGCAATATAATATATATATATATAAAGAAGAAGAGTCCGCCAAGTTGAAAACCCGTAAGGGCAGCTTAGGCAAAAATTAGGATATCTTGCTAGTTCTGAAAACCCGCATGGGCGGACTAGGCAAAAATTAAAGTAATAAAAAGAAGAAAAAAGAAAACCTAAATTAAAAACCCGAAAGGGCAGTTTAGGTAATTACCTGAAGCAGTAACGGACTCCAGTCAGTCTCTTTGACAATCCTGACTTAAGTCGATCTAATCCAACTAAAGTTTCGGCTAAGATCACAGGTACCGGCGACAAGCCTCCTTCCATTTGGTCCATGATATCCAATACCCATGGATCAATATCGCCATCAGAAGAAACAAGAAAGAATTGGCCAAGTAAGCAAAGACAAAGCATGCACCCCCATGCCTTAGTAGGAGCCAAATGAGAAAGACAAAAATCAATTAAGGGAGCAAGTAAATTTTTTCACCTCTCATCAACTGAAGAACTTCAGGTTTTGGAATTTGAAATAGCATCTGCATCTTCTGTTGAGTCTTAGAAATCAATGTGGGTAATGCCATTTGTTGATTATTTGGATATCCAAGGATGGCCTCAAATTCTTCAATCAAGGGACATATTTCAAAGCCATTAATTTTAAATGCCCTAGAATCCATATTCCAAAAGGATGACATGGTATGTAAGGAGTAGTCCAATTTAACATTTTGAAAACACTTTAAAATATCAAGTTTTGACCACGAAATTTGCTTCCAGTGAATGGCATCCATATTCTTAAATAGAATTTTTATCTTCTTTAAATGATGTTCAGTCATGGTTGATGAATGAAGGAAAATCAAAATTGTTAAAGGGAGTTTTTTACGTTGAAATGGAAAGTTTTTTGGCTTCTGTATGAAATTTGGCGTAAAAAGGAGATTTATATAGAGGAAACAAGCTTTTCCATAGTTGGTAAGGAAAAGGTAATGGAAAAGGGCGAGACCATGTTACATGAGGAAAAGAATTAGCGATAAAATCCTTTACCATGTTGCATTTGGTTTTAGCAAAGTGATGCAGCTGTGAAAAGGAAATTGTGATGCACTGTTTATGATGTGATAAAAAAAGTATAATAATTGTGGCGCAGTAACAATAAAAAAATAAGTTACAATAAAGGGAGAAACTATGTATCATTATTTTTATGCTTATTATACAATTGATACAATATTTATACGTCACTAAGAAGGTGGTGCTAGTTCATCAAATAAAGCCCTGAAAAAGTAAATGCCTATTGGAGGAGGAGCAAATCACTCATCCCGAGTCTGCCCGAAGCAGGAGCACTAAAATCTCTATTACCTTGGAGTTTCGATCTGTCACGATCCTCATCGAAAGTAGACGAAAGGATCTCATGGTCATCAGTCTGGGGGCCTCTTGACGAAGAAGTGCCAGGATCCCTCATCCCCTGAAATCGAAAGTCTCAAAAATTTTGTTCTGATTGATGATACAAATTTTCAAAATGAGAATCCTACTAACGACTTGCAGCCAACTCTTCTTGAAGTTTCTTATTTTGATCTTCAAGCATCCACTGTGAACCAGAAAGGAAAAGGTAAGGGCATACATAATCATGTATACATGTAGCATAAATTACCATTAAACAAGAAAACTCACCAGGTAATTCATATCAATGCCATGCGGATGAGATGGCATCTTAGGCAGGCTAGAATGAGCAAATGAAGTAGCAGTAAAAGAAGGTCCAGCCTCATGATCAAATGAGCCAACAACCTACAACAATCATCAAAAAGTCAAAATAAGAAAGAAGCAACTACAATGGGAAAATGGTAAAAGTCTTACCTGAGAAGTACCGGCCCCGAGATGTGGAGCAAACTCTCCCACATCTTCATCCCTACCATCATTTTCTTCAAAAATTTCCATACACCAACAGGAGATACATCAAAGTTTAAGAGCCTCATTTGAATAAAATGGGCATAAAATGCACCAGGCAGATGGAGAAATGTCTCAACACCATAATTGTACCGAGCCGACCACCATGCATCCTCCAACTTTGATATAATATTTAAAGTATATTCCGAGCAATGCATTGGAACCCTCCACTGCTCTGGACCAAGAAACCACTCATAAACTCTCTCTCCGAGAAACTAGCCACTAGACACTAGGCCAGTGATGACTCGGCGAGTATGTTGGAAAGATAGCGCAGCCTTCATGAAGGGAGACCAGTCTGTCCGCTCTTCTGGGTTCCACCAGGCCAAATTCACCTGCAAGATGACATAAGGTAAGTAAACTTTCATATAAATTTTAGAGCATACTAACAAGATTTTACTTAGTCCTAGGTTAACCGGCTCAACATAAAGAATTGAGTATGTACGTGGTGAGTGCCGGGAACTTCCACGCTATCTGACAATCAAAAATTTAATCTCGGATACCCAATTCTCTCTCGGGAAATACCAGGTACCCTCATAAAGTTGTGTTCGTATGCCCATGCCTACAATAACAATAGAGATTAAATTCATGCAAGAAAAGAGTGGAATTGACATTGGTAGAAGAAAAGTACCTCGACAATAGCCATCAAGCCGACGAAAGACTTCTTATTTCGACAAATTTTATCAAGACCATGGTAAAGACAGGCGAGGCCAGCTTCACCCCAGCCATAAGATGGTATCGTTTTGAAATTAGAAAGGGCCCTCAACACTGACAAATGAATGGCAGATTCAGTGCTACCTAAGATGGTTGACCTAAGCAAATATAATAAAATCCTTGAGCATACTATTGGGGCGAGTCTCTGTGAACCCGTCCTTCGTAGTTCATCCAATAACTACAAATTGGCTCAATCTTCATCTTAAAATGCCCTTTATATAATGGTTCCATACCAATTAATTGTTGAATTTCTTCAAAAGTTAAAATATCGTTGGTCAGAGGAACCGAAACACCATCATACCGAAGGCCGGTTATAGTAGCAAAATCGACTAAACCAATTGTCATCTCTCCAATGGGCAAGTGAAAAGTGTGAGTTATGTCCAACCATCATTCTGCAAGCGCCTAAACTATGCTCCTATCTATCAGATACTCCTCGGATGGCAATTGTAAGATGAAGCTTTCAAAGCCGCAATCTCGGATAATCTGCCTTACTCGAGAAGGCACTACATCATACCATTGTTAGGCTTTATAGATACACCCTTCGGCCCGAACAATGCAACGTTCATGCTAACATGGAGCTAGATAGTTAATACCAGGCAAGTACATATTATTCTATCTACTTAAATTATATCTTTCCTAAGTCCAGAACTTAGCTCGGGTCCAGAACCCAAATTACCCTTAGGTTGAGAACCTAGAATCTTTCCTAAGTCCAGAACTTAGCTCGGGTCCAGAACCCAAATTATCCTTAGGTCCAGAACCTAGAATCTCTTCTAAGTCCAGAACTTAACTCGTGTCCAAAACATAAATTTTCCTTAGGTCCAGAACCTAGAATCTTTCCTAAGTCCGGAACTTAGCTCGGGTCCAGAACCCAAATTATCCTTAGGTCCAGAACCTAGAATCTCTTCTAAGTCCAGAACTTAGCTCGGGTCCAGAACCCAAATTTTTCTTAGGTCCATAACCTAGAATCTTTTCTAAGTCCAGAACTTAGCTCGGGTCCAGAATCCAAATTACTCTTAGGTCCAGAACCTAGAATCCTTCCTAAGTCTAGAACTTAGCTCGGGTCCAGAACCTAAATTTTCCTTAGGTCTAGAACCTAGAATCTTTACTAAGTCCATAACTTAGCTCGGGTCCAAAACCCAAGTTATCCTTAGGTCCAGAACCTAGAATCTCTTCTAAGTCCGGATCTTAGCTCGAGTCCAGAACCCAAATTTTCCTTAGGTCCAGAACCTAGAATCTTTCCTAAATCCAAAACTTAGCTCGGGTCGAGAACTCAAATTACCCTTACGTCCAGAACCTAGAATCTTTCCTAAGTCTAGAACTTTGCTTGGGTCCAGAGTCTAAATTTTTCTTAGGTCCAGAACCTAGAATCTTTCCTAAGTCCAGAACTTAGCTCAGGTCCAGAACCCAAATTATCCTTAGGCCTAGAACCTAGAATCTCTTCTAAGTCCAGAACTTAGCTCGAGTCCAGAACCCAAATTATCCTTAAGTCAAGAACTTAAAATCTCTTCTAAGTCCAGAACTTAGCTCGGGTCCAAAATCCAAATTATCCTTAGGTCCAGAACCTAAAATCTCATCTAAGTCCAGAACTTAGCTCGGGTCTAGAACCCAAATTACCCTTAGGTCCATAACTTAGAATCTCTTCTAAGTCTAGAACTTAACTCGGGTCTAGAATCCAAATTATCCTTAGGTCCAGAACCTAGAATCTTTTCTAAGTCCAGAACATAGCTCAGGTCTAGAACCCAAATTATCGTTAGGTCCAGAACCCAAAGTACCCTTATGTCCAGAACTTGAAATTATCCTTGAGTTCAGAACTCGAACCGGGTCCAAAACCCAAAACCTCAACCATCTGAAAAATTAAGTATTATTGCTTTTCACTCTCTTTTACTAAAGTCTCATATCATTCAAGCAGGGGGCAAACTGTAGACCCTTAATTTTTGACCCAGTCCGGTCTAATATATTTTAATAAGTCCAAAACAATTTTTGTGTTGTCCAATATATTTTAATAAGTCCAAAACAATTTTTGTGTTATCTTAATTAAATTTGCTTTAGTATTTAGTTTTTATAATTAATAAAAAATAAAAAAATAATAATAAACAAATAAATAAAAATAAAAATCGGCGACGGAAAATCGGCGATGAAAATTTTCATCGCCGAAAAGGGGTCGGACAAAATGGCCCGTAGGCAATTTCTCTCCCGCAGCCCTCAAATTCCCACGGCAGTTTTTTTTCGCCAGCAAAATTTTTCCGCAGCAGTTTTTTTTTTGCCGGCGAAATTTTTCCGACGCAATTTTTCTTAATTAATGTTAGATTCCGTGAACAAGTAAGATTAATCATCGAAATCTTCTATAAATAGGATTAAAAACAACACAGAAGGGGGAGGAAAAACTTAGAAAAAGGGGGTGAACTGAGAAAACTTTGAATCGATCGCACTAAGAGAAACATTTGGCAGTGAAATCAATTGAACTTTTTGAGAGAAGAATAAGCAACTAAACAATCAATCCATCAACAACAGCAATCTTGCCTTTGTCCTTATACATCTAAGAAGTAATTTTTGGTGGAACCAACAAACGAAGGTATGAATATCAAATCTTTTTCCTTTACAGTAGCTTGAATTATTAAACTCTTTCTTTTGATTCTAAAAACCTTAGAACCCTAATTTTCTTTTTCTAAACCTTAGAACCTTAAATCGTCTCCTCTATTTTAAAAAACCCTAAAATCCTAATTCGTTTCTTTTGTTTTCCCAAAACCTTAAATCGTTCTTAAACCCTAAAAATCATCCTTCTATTTCCCTAAAACCTCAAAAAAACCCAAATTTATTCCTTCTGTCCGCAAACATCCTAAATTGTTTCTTTTATTTCCAAAAACCTTAAATCATTTTTCTTATTTCCAAAAGCTTTTAAAAACCCTAAACTATTTTCTTCAACTTCAAAACCAAAATAGTGAACCTCAAACAAATTATTCTAAACCCTAATTTTCCTAAAACCTTAATTCCCTCAAAACCAAAACTGTAAACCCTAGTTTTCCTAAACCCTAGTCCTTAAAACCTTAAAACCTTATAAATCTAAATATTAAAATTCAATATAGTAAATCTAAAATAATAATCTAGTAACCTTAAATCATAAACTTAATATTTTAATATCCAAATCCTAATTTCATGATTTTTTCCTTCAAGCACTAATTTCGTTAATCAAAGAACCTTATCAATCCCTTAAATTATAAAACCTTAATCCATTTTAATTCCCTTAAAACTTACAGTAGCTTAAACCAATAAATTCTAAAACCCTAAACATTAAATAAAGAATCTTAAATAAAAACAGTAGCCTTAATTTGTATCTTTACTTGCTTTATTTATTTTTAGATTTGATTGTGTAGTTCATTAGATGCTTTGATTTATTTTATATGCTTTGATTTATTTAAGTTCAATGCTTGATTTATTTAGTTTATCATGGATGAATGTTTATATTTTAATTGATGTTTAATATCTTTGGTGAATGATTTATTTATGATGAATGGTTATTTACCTTTATCGATTTATTTTTATTTCCAAATGTTGTAAGAGGTATGTTTCCACTTTGAGGGTACCTCATTAGTTATATATCATGTAATTTAAATAGCTTTTATATTTTAGACCAATATAAAGGACATGTTTCTACCTTTTGGTGGGTGTCCTATTTAGGCATGGATTATGTAAAGGCATATTTCCATCTTCGGATGGGTGTCTATTTATTTGCTTTATTTGGACATTGCTCACTAAAAAAAAAATGCTATCTGCAACGAACAGAAACCATAGCAGATCCGTCGCAAATCAAGATTTGTGACCGATCTGCGACGGATACGATCCGTTAATAAAAAGGGCATCGCAATTTTCAATTTTGCGACAGGCCGTTGCAGATTGCGACCGAATTGCTACCACTAGGCGGTTGCAAATTCCATCGCAGATTTTCGTCTCAAATTCTGTCACAAATTCCGTCACAGATTTTCGTCGTAAATTTGTTGCAGATTCCGTCGCAGATTGCCATCACAGATTTCGTCGCAGATTGTCGTTGCAATATCTGTCGTAGATTCCGTCATAGATTTCAAATATCTGTCGCAGATTCGTAGCAAATCCGTAGTAATTTAATATTGATTTTTATTGGAACTATTTGTATTATCAATTAATTTTATGAGAACTTTATAAATACATTTGGAACATTTAAACACAATCTAAAAAAACACTAATTACATTGATAAAAATAATTCTTTTATTAATCTTCAATAGAATAAAATATTTTACAATTTAACTATACAAGTGTTAAGAACACTACTATAAATAATCTATCTTGAAAATAACAATATAGATCTTCAATTATCATTTTCCATTGAATCATGACTTGCATCATCATTATTAACCTGCAAATAATATTAAAAAGAGTAAATGAAAAGAATAATATGATGCACGTTAACAAAGTAATACTGTGTAGGCTTTTTCATTCAACTCGTGTAGCTGCTCAGGAATTTTGTATATACACAAGCTGTTTGTCGTCGGGTGCAGGTTTTCCAGCTCTCTTTGCATTGACTTTGCTAATTCATTCACATCAACTATTGTCTAAACCGCTGGCGCCGTTGTCTCCAACCAGAAGAAATAGAAATTTTATTTTATTAGAACATATCAATAATTTTGCTTATGCTTCTCATCACATACGAATATGATAAATAAAAAGTATACCATCAGCTGCAGCTTCTTCTGAATGGCCCAGATCCACAGCTTCTGATACAGCTTCAGGCTCTGGCTCCTTGTCTTGCTCAGATCTAAGCAATATGCATATAAATATAAGCAAATATGATAAAACTAACTTCCAAGATATGAATATTTTAACATTTAACAGATCAAAAGACAACAGGATGAAATCAAAGATTTCCAACATCAGAAACTTGATATCTAAGTCTATATGTTATTACTCAAGGTTTCAAATTCACCAAGAGAGTTACGTTGTTAAACTTTATCCTAATTCTACTTGAATAATCAAAGGTAATCATCAAAAAAATGAAAGCCAACACATAATGAAGTAAAATATTTCAATAGTGAGGCAGTATATATGCACAACATTTACCTAATTTTTCGAGATGGCTTAGATGTCCCTGTAACATTAACAAGCTCGGCCTCCAGCTCTTTTTTCTTCAAACAAAATGCCAGTTAATTAGTTACAGCAGAGGCAGCAGGAAATGTTACAAACATAACAAGCCATTCACCATACCATCGTATCCATCATCTTCTCAAACTATATCAATTTCACTGGGTCTTTCCCAATCCATCAATAAAGCTCTAAAGTTAATCCTTTGAAGCAGGCACGGACATTTTGATCCTGATGGTCAAACAATTTTGGAAGCATCTTTAGAATCCTCTTAGGTGGGACAACTTTGGCTCCAAATTCACTAATGCCAAGCAAAATGACAACTGACAATTAGATAAACATATAAAAGAGACAACAGTATTTGTAAATTTGTATGTAATGCACAAACCTTAATGCTTGAAACATGACATCAATTGCAGGCACAACAACTTTTGCAACTTTGTTTTTAATTGCTTTCTCCATTGCATCCTACAATCATCATGCGCTTCTATTGATCTCACAAAAATAAATAAGACAAAATGAAATATAACTAGCTTGACCAGCGATAATACAACTAGAAATAATCATGAATGGCCATTAAACAAATATGAGAAATAATTAAGTAGGAATCTAGGAAGAAAAGAAGAAAATTTCAGAACCACTTCAAAAAAAAGTTCTAGTAATTCACAAATGCTCAATCAAAAGCTATCAACGCATCAAGAGCCTTCTCTTGTACAAAAATATGTTTGTTTATTAAAGATCATCTTGTCCCATTCTTCTAGGGTGGAAACATAGGCCATTATCTTTTCCTGACCACACCAAAGAATCTGGATACAATATTTGCACCTCAGACGTGGTTAGCATGCGCAAATATCAGGAAATAGAAAGCACAAATGCATGGAAGGAAACAAATGAGCAATATATGTGAACTTACTTTGTCAATGACTCGAAATTCTTTGGCTCTTCTAGAATCCATATAAAATGGTCTTTTTATTACATTAGCTACCGTCTCTAGAGACTGATAAAAAATCACGTTACTAATGTGTTAACAAATCCAACTCATTGTTCATCAAATGATCAAAGAAAGCTAACAAATCATACTCGCATTTTCTGTGTGCTTGGCCAGAAGTTCAACAAGGGTGTCCCTGTTAGTTATTGCCTGCAATGACAATTAAGGAAGTAGGAAGGAGTGTAAAAATACGAAAATCCAATATAATTTAAAGATGTGACTTTGCAAGGCTCTCAATCATGCATCTGAAAAGATATGAATTTCTTGTACACATATCCATGGCATAAATGGCCAAAAGAAAGCAATCAAAATAAAATATATACTCTATCTAGTCAGAAATCACAAGTCTTCAGAAGCCTTACTCTTTTGGTTGCTTCAGACTATGTAGACAACTCAATGATGATCCTATATTGGAGTCTAAAAGCAAAAACATGAAAATACAAACAAAATTTTCTAGCAACGATTTCATTTAAGCAACAAAATGAACTTAAATAACCTCTTTTGCACGGATGAGAACATCACTTGCAGGCATCAATCCTAAAGATGGGACTTTAGGCTGTTGGATCATGGCTGAAAAATAATTTAAAAGAACACTTAGTATTGATAAAACAAAAATATGATAAAAGCATAAAAAGGATTTAATTGCAAATTTGGCAAGCAGTTGATTCTAACCTTTTGCATGTGGCATCATAGACCGGTTCCCTTTCATTCCTGCTGCAAGATAAGCCTGGCCGATAGCAGCTCCAATAGCAATTGTATGTACCTGTATGAGCAACAATCAGACACAAAGCAAAAACATAGAGCCGAGAACACATAAGCTAAAATTTATATTCATAAGTAAAAGATCATATTAATCAATTCCATCAACAGCACAAGTTAGACAACAAATTCCAGGAGCATACACTAGATAAAATTGTGAAGCAAACATAAAATCACCCAGAATTAAAGCTAAAGAAACAAATGATAACAATGACCACCATCCTTAACCACATCTACCATCAACACCATCACCAAGAACCTTTATGCTCTGTGTTGGCATTCCTAGCACCGAATTAATGAAATACAGAAGAATTATGCAAAAGATAACTAACCTCATTTTTCAACCGCATCATTGAATCATAGATAGCAAAACCTTCTGTTTCCATCCCTACCTGAAAGTATACATTTTTTAATTCATTAAGTGAGACCACTAAGAAAGAAATTTTTGCATGTAGAATCAATGTACAAGTCAAAGGAGAGACATACATGACACATGTAATCTATGTCATTTTGTTGATTCTAATGAATGATTAAAATTTTTGCACACAAACAAATTTGTTACAATATCAAGCAATCAATCTTCCATAACACACCGGTGCCTTCTAAGGTAACCCAGTTTTTAATTAAATTTCCATCACTATGTGTTTGTTCATTTTTAATTAGATACAGAGGATGATATATTACAAGAAAAAATAGATATCTTACTATTTCACCATCATCACGAGTTGTTCCCATGGAATTAATGTACAGATATATTGGTTCTTTGGGATCCATCCACTGCAAGTACATCAATTCTGCAACAACAAGCTCTGTGACAGCAGGCACCAACTGAAAGAAAAAAACAAATGTTAACACTTAACAGGCTGAATGGATTGCTCTTAACATAGTAACAGGAAAGATTATAAACCATCTTCTTAGCATCAAATAAATCCAAGAAAGCCTGGATAGACATATGCTTCAATCTTTAAGAAACTACGTAGTTACAGATAGACCATCAATTTTAATACATGACCAAATGAGGATTTCTTTTTATTCATATTAATATCTAACAACCAAATGAACTTAGACGCATGCCATTGTAAACTTTTCGACCATGGAGAAGCAGTGAAGGTAAGTCCGGTGGTGGCTTCCTTGGCCTATGCTCATTGTATGAAACTAATCGTTCCACCTAATCCAACAGATAATATCATTTCAAAATCAATACTATCAAACCATAATAATAAATAAATAAACTAAATAAATAATCAATTTTAGAAGAGGATATTACTTGAGCGGGGTTGGCCATGAGCCGAGGAGAGTCGAAGAGGTCGAGAAACGGCGGCGTATTGGAACTTACAGGTCGGTCAAGAAGCGATTCCTGTGATTTAGCAGCTGTGGAAGCGAGCTTTGATAGAAAAGGATCGTTAGGGCTTATTGGGGGCATAGGAATTTTAGCTGAATTTCTTGCACCAATTGAAGAGCAATTGATTCTCAAATTTCTTCTTTTGAGAGACTGAGGATTAGAAGATGAAGATGGTTTTGGATAGGTTATTGACAGCGCTCGTAAACAAGTAGCCATTGGTGGCAGTGGGCCGGGCTGTGAATTGGAGCTTAGAGACGTTGCATGGGCTCGATCGCTTTTGATACAGGGAAACGGTGTCGTAGTAACTTGATAAATTATTGACAAATTTGAATTTGACCCGCGCGTTTTTTTTTTTGTTTCTTTCTTTTCTCATCTCTCTGAACTTTTATTGCTTTATCCATTGCCATCATTTCATAAGTTATGATATGATCTAATTTTTTTTGTTATTTTTATTTTTTATGTTAATGGCATAATTTTTAAAATAATTTTATAATTTAAAAATTATTAAGTTTTAATAAATTTTTAAAATCATTGGTGATTCCATGATTTTGAAATTTTAACTTTTAAAATGATTATCAATAATTTTTATTTTTAAATATTAAATATATACTTATAAACTATTTTTCAAATTTGCGACGGCTTTCTCAAAATTCCTTCAACCTGTTATTCTGTCGCAAATGCGTTGCAGATCCGTCGCAAATTTGCGACGAAAATTATCCGTTGCAGATTTTCGTCGCAAATGCCGAATATTTTTGTAGTGAATTTTGTGACGGAAATAGACGGTAGCAGATTTCCATTGCAAATTGCTTTTTTTAGTGTTTTCTACAACCAATCTGTGACGAAAAAAATTTTTGCAAAAAAATATACGCGGGTCTCTCTCCCGCCAAGTATCCGTGCCAACTTTTGCGACGATTATTTGCGACGGAATGATTTTCGTCGCAGATTTACTACATATTTGCAACCAATTTGCGACCAATTTCTCAAATATTTGCAACATATTTGCAACCAAATCCGTAACAGATCCATAGCAAATTTGCGACGAAAACAAGTCCGTCGCAAATGCCGAATATTTTTGTAGTGTGCTTTGATTTTAATACAATGATGCTTTATTTCAATTATTGTGTGTAATATGGATGATATTGTTATATTTAAGAATTTTATAATATTAAGACCTGTAAAGGAGGCCGGTTCCAATGAACCGGGCATTGTGGGGGTGCTGGGCCATTTCTCACCTTCCCCACACGTACCCAACTTTTCGAACCCATTAGGAGGTTGGGGATTCCTTAGGAATCGAGTCATCCACCCCTTTCTTTTTCCCGGCCTATCAGGGTGGTAACTCCATTTTCTCTGAATCGAGGTCCGTGTTCTCTAAGGCCCTGAGCATAAATAGTGCCGAAGTCGCAAGAACCATTCCACCGGGAGTGGGGGCAAAAATCCCCGCTCACACTATCTCAATATGAACATCCCAGTCTTATTCCATTTAGTCAAATTCTTGGCTATTTTAAATTCATTAATCTATTTCAATTCATGACCTAACTCCATTAGGTCAAACTTATTCTTAAATCTTAATTCTTTTTTGATTCATCTTCATGAACAATATTCATTTCAATTTATTGGAGCTAATGGTTGTATGCAATCAATATACTTTGTTTTTTTTTCACATAATTCTCATGACCAGCTCTTACCTTATTCAATTCCCCTAGTCTCATTTACTTTAAACGTCATTGTCATAAACTTAATCATATTATACCATTTTTAAATACATTCATGATAACTCTTAATCACTTCCTTACACATCATTTGTAGCTCATCATATTTTCACAATTCTCTTTTGTTTCCACACTGTTTATAGTCATAAATAAGTTTCTAAAAATAAGATTATGAGTTCTGACTATACCAACCCCAAATCTTGCTTGTATCTCATAAAGCAAAACTATCAACCTAATTAAATATATTTCATAATCGTGTCATCTCAAGCCCACACCCATGGGTTACAACTAAACATTGTCTGCACTACAAGTTTTCTCAAACAATTCTTATCTCGCTGCTACGCCCATGTCTCGGTGGTTACATGCCCATGGCATCTCAAAATCACACATTTCATACAGATTATAACTTTAATATTATCTATTCCTTTGCTGTTTATTGTTTATTATTATTTATTTATTTTTTAACACTTTTCTTAGTTCCCACATTCATATTCATATTTCACTTCCTTTCCATAATTTTCCATATTTATCTAGTGATCAACTCAATCATAATCAATTTCATATTTTATCTCATTTATAAATTTTCTCAAATTTCCATACAATCATTACATTCCATAATTCACATACTCACTCAACAAAATCATGATTCACATTTACAATGCTACTCATCTCCACATTATTTCATTTTTTTTCACAAACACATACATATTATGTTGCATTTTATATTCCATCCCAATTTCATATTTTTATTATCATATTTTCAAGTCATTTCTAGCATATTTCATACTTCTAATCATATTTTATGTTTTCCATATTTTTTCCATTCCACACACAACAATATTATTTCTAACATCAATTTTAACCACAAACTCAATAACATCTTAAAATTTTTGAAAATTTTTAATTTTTGGAAAATTTGATAAAATAAATTATAATTTAAAAGGATAAATTAAAAATGAAGGGATTTTAAATGAAAAAGTAGAATATATATGTGATATATATGCAAAATATACATAACATATATAAAAGTCAACACTTTTTAAAAGAAAAGGGTATTTTGGTAATTAAATCTTATAAATTCAAAATTAATAAAATAATTCAAAAGAAAATTATTTTTGAATGGAAGAGGGAAATTAGGACTTTTAATTTATGAAAAAAATAATTCAATATTAAATTATTTTAATATATATATATATGTGTGGTTTAAAAAAAAGATGAAAGGAAAAGAAATATTAAAAGTCTTCTTCTTCTTCTTCTTCTTCTCTTTCCTTTGGCCGAATTTTCCATGGGAGTTAGACCAAGAATTTGATTCTTCCATACTCCATAAATTGAAGGAATTAACAAGTGTCAAGTGGATTTTTGTGATTTCCACCAAAATTAGTAAGTTTTCATCTCTTTTCTTTGAATTCCTTGGAAATTTGGATTATGTGAGAATTTGAATTTTTATGTAGTATGTTATAATTGTTGAAATTGGTGTGTAAGATGTTATTTTGGGTAGTTAAAAATGATTCTAAGGTTAGATTGGAAAGATGATGGAGTTTGGTTAAAGAATGGTAAATTAAGCGAGAAAATTTAGGGTTATGGATTTTTGAGGTTTTGAAAACATGAACTTTAATTGTGAAAATTAATTCCAAATGAGTTGTTTTGATTCATAAAAAAAGTATTTTAAAGTCAAATATTGGATTTGGTGGTGCTGGATTGGAGTTTGAGAATGGAAGTGGAGATTTAGGGTTTTTGAAAAGTGATTTTCCAAAGTGGTTGAATTGTGTGATTTTATTTGTTTAAGCATGTTTTTTAGTGTTAAAAGTGATGAATATAAGATTGGAATGAGTAATGGATTGTGTTGGAATGGAAAACCTTCAATGGGGGAAGGTTATGCCATTTTTGAGATTTTATGTATAAGAGTGTATTTTTAAAATGTAAATGATTTAAATGTATTAAAATATGTTTTAAATAATATAAATAAACTTAAAACACTAATTTAATTATAGTAGAATGGAATTCTAATGTTGAAGTAAGGAAAGGCTAAATTTTTGGAAATTTGTAGGAGTGATGTGTAATTATGGTTTAATGTTGGAAATGCCATTAAATGAGATACTAAATTATTATTTGCTATCACATTTGGTTTAGGCATTGAGGAAGGTTGTTTTTAGCTTGCTTTGGGTTGCTGGTGTAGGTATGTACAAACTTTGAATATAATGTCTATATTTACATAACATTTGTACTTAACACATTTTGGTTGAAAATTGTGTTAAGCTACTTCGTTCATTGATTGTGTATGAATAATATGCTATGACATTTGTAATGTCATATATGTGTTAAATGCATTGCAAAAAACCATTGATAATGGCTAATTTGTGTAACATGTGAAATATGAATATTATGTGAAAATGTCCAAAGTAATTGGGTAATGTGTTGTGAATGCAAAAATAAGATATGTGTAATAATGAAATGAATTGATATTGATAAAAATGAGAAAAGTAAGAAAAGTGAGAAAAATGAGAAGATGTGAAAAATGAGAAAAGTGAGAAAAAAAAGTGAAAATAATGCAATGTGCCTAGATTGAATATGTGAAAATGAGAAAGAGATTAATAATGAGAAATATGAATAAATTGTGTGCCTAGTATGTTATTTAATTTTCAGAATTCTGGGTTTGGCGGCATGCCTATGATTTCCTACGGGCTATATGCTGGAATGGTGAAAAGACTGGGTCGTAAGCCAGGCCAACTGATAAATATGATGTTTTTGGGGTGAAAAAACTGGGTCGTAAGCCTCAAAAACTATAACAGTCTAACCAAGTTGAGGACCAAGATACTAGGGTCTAAGGGTCTAGCCAGGTTGAGGTCCAAGAGACTGGGGCTGTTGCATTATCCACGGATATATATATATATTGCCTACGGGGCTAGACACATGGTGTCATTATGGACCAAAGCAGTAACTCTGAAATTTGAATAGCATATTAGATCCTTTTTGGGCTCATGCTTGTCTGTGTTTTAATGTGAATTATGAATTATGATACAATCGAGCAATATAATGTTATGAGTTATACTTATGAAATATTTAAAAAATATATGAAAGTGGATAGATGTGGCATCTATATGCATTGTCCATTTGGTATTGCATTGAGTTATATTGTTATTATCAAAGTTTGTACGACTAGGCTTCGGCTTAGCGCCATTATTTCCATTTCACAGGTGACAGGGTAGACCCAGCTGAGCCAGAGAGTTCTTCTAGACTAGGTCAGGTTTAGACTTGTAGTTGAGCTTGCTGAGTTGCTATCGAGATCAGAAACACTGCCAGCAGCATGTATATATTTTTATGTTATTGTACATTTTAAGTATTATGCATAATATATTATGTTTTGAATTTTACGTATTATATATTATAAAGAATGTTTGGGTCAATGTATTTGAAATGGGAGAGTAAGTGTGTTTTAAATTATATATATATATATATAAATGTTTGAGAAACTTGGTGAAATTGAGAAGTATGGTTGAGATGGTGGTTGGAAATTATTTGGGAGTGTTTTCTTTTTGCAAGTTGAGTAATTGCTAAATTTTGGGATATCCAAATTACAGACAAACCTCTGGGGAATTTTTCCCAGAGATTTATATATATATATTATTTATTTTGGATTCTTATAACAAGTAAAGAATATTTATATTCTATTTAATTTTTATATATTTAGAATTTGAAATTTTAAATTGGAAATGTAAAAAAAAAATTAGTAAACCGGTCTATGACATTTTTGTACCGTATATGCATATTTTACATATGTTGGAAATATGTATTGTACGTATATAGGGTATAAGGGTGTTACATTTTTTTTGGTATCAGAGCCTAGGTTTGAGGTTCTCGACCTAGGTGGGATGATAGAGAGAGAAAATGAGAGATTTAAAAATAGTTTTTAATTGTAATACATGCATTAGCACTGGCAGTTTCTGATCTCTGATATAGTATTTTCTGCTTTGTTTGCAGATATAAGTAGTTATGGCGTCTCGGACGCATCAGGCTGCTGAGGGTAGTGCAGAGAATGTGCTTCCAGATGAGGGTAGAGATGGAGTTAGAGTTATATCTGCTGGTGAGGCATCTGTTTCTGTATCTGTGAGACTAGCAGCTGATGAGATTCCTCCTGGCTGGGTATGTCATATGGTAGAGTTGTTGAGACAGGCTCCAGTTTCGCAGCCGTCATAGCCACAGCTGCAGCTGCAGTTGCCTGTGAGGTAGTATGATAAATGAGAAAGTATGGAGTTGAGGAGTTTGTTGGTACTACAGACCCTGCTATAGCAGAGCAGTGGCTAGACCGGATTCTGAGGATATTTATTCAGTTACAGGCTAGTCTAGAAGAGAGTTTGATTATGCCAGATCTCTTCTGCAGAGAGATGCATATGATTGGTGGAAGACGGTTCCACATGCTCTGGATGATCCACCAGTCCTATCCTATGATAATTTTCTGCGGGAATTTGAGTAGAAGTATACTCTGAGAGAGTACAAAGATGCAAAGAAGATGGAGTTCCTGAGTTTGAGATAGGATACCAAGACATTGATAAAGTATGAGATCGAGTTTATTCGGTTGAGTCACTATGCTGGTGGGATCATTTCTGATGAGTTTGACAGGTGCAGGAGGTTTGAGGAGGGATTGAAACCCTCTATCAAATGCATCATTGCAGGCTCTCGGTATCAGGATTTTTCCCAGTTAGTTGTAGTTGCCAGGAGTGTTGAGAGGGCACAGAGTCTTGCAGCAGCTGCCAGGGTTGAGGAGACCAGAGTTACGAGACCCCAGAGTGAGGCAGGGTCTTCATCAGTGAAGAGAGGCTGACGGGGACATTTTTAGAGGTTTAGTAGGAGTCAGGGGCAGTTTGGTAGGTATGTACTGTAGCAGAGACAGAGATAGAGACCTGCAGTTTCAGTGGCTAGTGCTTCGACCCCAGTGGCTCAAAGACCTACTCCACCTACTTGTGTTCATTGTGGTAGAGTACACGGAGGTGTCTGCTGGTAGAGAGGTGCTTCAGGAGTGTGTTTTAGATGTGGGTCATCAGACCATTTTATCAGAGATTGTCCCGAGCCACCAAAGGTTAGACTGGCAGATATTGCAGTTTCTCTACCCAGTGTCAGAGGGGGGTCGTGGTGGCAGAGGTTTTAGTAGAGGTGGTCGACTTGGGTTTAGTCAGAGAGGAGGCTTGTAATATCCCGAGATATACCTTAAAAGTTTTGGAGGAGTTGTTGTATTTGGATTTAATATATATGTGATGTATATGTATATGTCTAATTGTAATATCCCTAAGTGTGCCTAGAAGTTATGATAATATTGTTATTATTGAATTGAAGGTGTAAGTGATAAGTGGTAATTGTGTATGGTTTATTTGAATGATAAAAGAAGTTAAGAGATAATGTATATGTGTAATTGGAAAGAAAAGCAATGTGTAGAGAGAAGTGTATATGTAGTGTATATGGTGATATATATGACATATAAGTTGGTCAAAGGGCTTGGTCAAGGGAAGAAGATATTTATATTGTTAAGTGTGAAATTACCAAAATGGGCAAGAGTTTGTAAAGGGAATTAAAATGTGCATGAGGGTAAGATAGTAAATTACTTTTGGAGGAGTATTTAATGAGTGTTGACTTTAGGGTTTCTTCATCATTTCTTCTTCTTCTTCCTTGTGTGGCCAGCTCACCTAAAGCAAAGGAAGACAAGAGAGCTAAGTGAGGGTTTGATGTTCTAAGCTTCAAAGTTGAGAGAGATTTCAAGTAAACAAGTTGGAATTTCAAGAATTTCATGATTTTGGGTAAGTTTGCTCTTGTTTACTCTTGTTATTTTTGAAGTTATGCTTGAGTTGAGTTGTGATTTGATGATGGTATGATTAAGTTGCTTATGGTGTGATTTTAAGTATTGATTTTGCTTGATAGATGAGAAGTTGGATTGGTGTTGGTGATGGAAGAGTAAGAGTTGTGTTTAGTGAAATTGTTTCTGTTTCACAATTAGTAAAGGCTGTGATTTGTATGATTTTTAATTAATTATAGAAAAATGTTCTTGAAGTGAATTTTTGATATCTTGTGCCTCTATGAGTCTAGAATGACTGAAAAATATGTTGATTCGATTTTGGATAGGTTATGAGTTTAGAAAGATTATTTTTATTAGACCTGTTCCAGCAGGTACCTTAACTGAGACAGCTGTATTTCAGGATTTTTAATAAAATGTAGAAAAATCATATTCAATTGAATTTTGGATATTTTGTTTCTCAGTGAGTCTAGTATTTGAGAAAAATAATTTCGAACCACGTTGATTGAATTTGATTTATGGAATTCACAAAGTTCAGAACTGCTGCCAGGATGCAGGGCAATTGGGGCAGTCTGTTTAGGTGAACTATTTGACCAAGATTTTGTGTTCAGTTTGATCTGAAATTTTAAAGGAATGATTTTAAGATACAAAACTAAATTCTGTAAAAATTTTAGAATTTTTAGTCAAGTAGATTATTTTATACAATTTTTCAAAATAAGGATAAAATGGAGTCTAAAACCAGAATGTACTATTCATATGGTCATTTTGCTAATATTCCTTTTGGATTAGGTTTTGGAAGGAAGTGAATTGCCCTAAGTTGAGAAGTAAAGAACTCTTGAGAGAAGAAGAGTCTAGAGTTGTGTGAAGTGCTATTGAGGTAAGTACAAAACCCTATTTGATTTCATATATTTATATGACTTTGAACCTTAAACCATTTGATTATAAATGTGTTAAGAAATCTATTATATCATTGATACCTATGAGTATATCAATAAGAGTATATGAAATGTGAGAGCATTCAATAATGTATATACTATGAAAGATGAAAGATGTGATGATATGATTGTATGATATGATGATATAATAATGTAATTGATTGTGTATACTTAAATGATGAATGATTATATATGTAATAATAATGAGACATGAAATAGAGATTGAGATATAATGATGTATGAAGCTATCGTGATTGGCTATGATGATGTAAATGATGATTGAGGCATGTTTGCCTAATTGATGCCATTGTGATTGGCTATGATGAGGTAAATGATGAATTGTTCCAATGTGATTTGAGATATGGTGCAAATCTATTGTGTAATGTGAAATGAATTGAGAAAGTAGAGATAAATGGACGAACTTATCTGCCTCCTGCGGAACCATGCGGACCCCTGTGGATTGGGCAACCGAACTTGGACTACCGACCTGGTTGGGGGAAAGTTCGATTCATTCAGTGTTATACGTACCTATCTGCCTCCTGCGGAACCATGCGGACCCAGTGAATTGGGCAACCGAACTTGGACTACCGACCTGGTTGGGAGAAGGTTCGTTAATGATAGTTTTATACATGCCTATCTGCCTCCTGCGGACCCCTGGGATTGGCAGTGGCCTGAGGCCCAGTGGACAACCGACCTAGTTGGGGAAAGGTTTGTATTTGCAGCTATGGTTGTTGGAAATAATGATGAAGTTTGAATAACATATTAGTGTGTTTTGGGCCCGAGTATGTCTTTGTTGTTAATATGATATACAAATGTTGAAATAAATAAATATTGAGATCAATGATTGGTGAATTGTGAATATAACAATGTTATGTAGTCTGATATGTAATGTGTATATTGTTTGTGAGTATTAGTGATGGATTGTGGTTGATGATAATGGTTGCCTTTATTGGGAATATGATTTATGATTGGTAAACTATGATTTGTCGTAATGTTATAAGCATATATATATAGTTTATGAGGTTGGTAGAAATTTATGTGGAATGCATTGGAAAAAGGGAAAACAGGTTAAGAGAATGATAAAACATGATGCTAAAAATATGAGGTATGTTTATTTTGCAATGTATATTTTGTTTTTAATATTTATTTGTATTACTAAGCTTTTGGGCTTAGCGTGGTTATATTAATCGCGCAGGTAAAAGGTGATGGATTTGGAGTTAAACCCTTATGTCTTGAAAAGGGCAAGTGTAGCTCGAGACCAACTAGAAGATGGTGCATGCATGTATAAGTTAATATATATATTGCATTTTTTTTTATAAGAATGTATTCATATGTATCAATAAATCTTTGGAAGAGACAATGTAACTATTATATATATGTGTGTTATTATCAAAAGGATAGTGATCTTGTAAATCATTTTATATAATAAAATGTACTATTGTTTTAGAAGTTAAGTAAAGATTTTTAATTGTAATAACTAGTGGCATCCTTATACTCTATATACTTACTTTGCGTATACAAAGTATATGTATGGTACTTATATAGAGTATCGGGGTGTTACAAATATTTTGGTATCAGAGCTTAGGTTCGAGATTCTCGGCCTAAGTAAATTTAAAAGAAAAGTTTTAAAAAGAAAAATGATGATAAACGAAAATGAAAAGAATGAAAATTTTGATACATGCATATGCATTAACATCTAGGTTGGTCTCGAAGGTGGTATTATATGAATTAAAATGTATTTAGATTATATGAGATGGAAAAATGTATGTAAGTTTAATTGATAAATTAAAGAATGGAAGTTTACTTGAGGAAAGAAAATTGTGAAATGTTGACAATTGAAATGTGATTATAATATAAAGAAATGATTGGAAGAATAAAGTTGAGAATGAGTTAAAAACAAAATGAAGATTAATGTATGTAATCTTTCCTCTACAATTCGAATCTCTTTCTAATAAACCTTATGTTTGGATTACTAGAAAGAGGAAACATTGTTGGATGGGTAATATGAATAGATATGTTGTTAAGTGAAGAAAGTATGGTGAGATATTAAGTGAGTTGGTGGGTATAGACAAAGTCTGACCATTTAAGGTTTGAATATGTAAAGTTAAAGTTGTTAAAAGAAAAAGAGATGAGATTGGTTAAATAAGAAGATATAATGGTGTTGGTTACATTGTTGTTTAGAATGCAAACATTGTAATTTTAATGTTAGAAATGTGATATGCTTGAGTGTTGTTAAAGCTCATATTAATGGTGGTAATATGTGATAATGGGATTTTTGAAATGAGCTTTAATATTTGTGGAAAGGATATACTTTGATGTTGTTTTGTGGTATGTATATATAAGATGATTTTTTTAAGTTGATATTAAGAAAACAAGATGAGTTCATGGAAGTTTAAATATAGTAGTAAGATGAGAGTTTTTAATGTTAATGGAGTTTGGATAAAGACTATGTAAACATCGATAGTTTAATGTAAATAAAACTTATGAGTTATGTGGAATGAATGTTATTGGATATAAAATTATTATGAATTGGGTAATGTGATTGATAATATGAGAATGATTACGCTTGCATTAACAGACTTGTGCAAAGCTAAGTCATGTAATAAGATTGATAGTGAGAATTGGATTAAGCAATGTTGGTTCAAGAAATTGAGGTTTGTAAGAACTAAACTTGGAAAGTGTATAGAGGTTATTGGGCTCAATGTGTATATGATTGGATGTAATATACATATGTATAAATATGTGAGTGATATATATATATATGTTGAAGGGTAAGCAAATGGATGTAAAGATGGTATACTAAATGTATTTAAAAATAAATGTGAAAGAGGTGTCACCTTAGTAATGTGACTAAGATTTTATGAAATATGATTATAATTAGAATGTATATATGTGTGGAATAGATAAATAACTTAAGCCATGTCAAAAAGGGATAAGAATGATGTTGTGCAATGAGAAGAAATAAATGTAAAATACTTGAGTCGTTTTGGAAAGCAGTCCAGGATTGGATGCCACGACCGTGGCTCTTGAAGGCCACGACCGTGGGGACTTAAATGTTGATATAACTTGTAATTTGTGATCTAAAGGCTTAAAAATGAGACTAATATATGAATGTATTATATGTTGTGATGTGCATAAGGTGAGTTTGTTGAAGCATCAATGTCATTGAGTAATGAATTGCATAGGAAATGAGAAATGTAATGAAATGATTATAACACTTGAGCAATTACATAAAATGAATATGGTTTGAGAAGCTATGAAGAGTAAGTACAAACTACATTATTGCATATATTCATATAATGTTGAGATTGAATATACATTAAATGATATCGATGATGCATAAGAATAAGGTTATGTTGTGTGTAATGTGAATATTGATGATATACATGAATACTTTTATGATAAATTGATTGATGTGATTTGAGACATGATAATAATATAAATAACATGTATGAAGCATATTTGCTTATACGATGATGAAATGAGAATTTATTTGGGAAATATTGGACAGTAATATGGTTATAGGTTCAAAGTATGTGTATGAGGAAATGTTTTATGTATACATGTATAGTAAGAGATTGTAATGGAAAAAGAAAATATAATGTATGAAATTTCAAGAAGAGATAAATTGGAAATAGAGTAATGAACGAACTTGTGTAAAAATTGTATATGATCAAATGTTGTGCATAGGAGATGTTAAAGATAATATATTTGAATATGAATTAGGCTATTAATGATCAAGTAATCAAGAACAAATTGTTTTGAAGTGAAGTTGGAATGTGCTAAATCTTGATGTAGTCAAAGTTTGGAGAATGGATATATATAATCCTTATGATCCAACTTGGTAGTGTAATTGAAAAGATTTGATTATAGCACAATTATGGTAAAACAGATAATTATGTTTCTAGTAACATGGTTGAAAGTTATGATTGGTAAATGTGTATCTTATAACTTTTGTGTTAACAATTTGGTTATAATTTTGAAAAGTAAAGAAAGAAAAGAGAATTGTGATAATATTTTGAGTTATGATTAATGTAATAAAAAGACAATTATTGTAATTATAGTAATGTTATAAAAAGGTGAAGAGATGGTAAATGGGAGAAAGTGTAACTTGTGATTGAAAGTTATATTGAATATGTTTGTGGTATGAAGTGAATAAGTGGATGATTTTAAAGTTTAAATGAGTGAATTATGAGTAATACATATGGTACGAGATAATCATGTGAATTTGGTGGAAATTGTACTAAGATAATAGAAGATAAATTATGTGTATATTGAAAGATAATTGGAAATGATTTGTTATTAATGATCATAGTTTCAAAAAGTTGAATATGGAGTTAAAGGAATTAGAAGGTGGAAATAAGTTGGGTCTAATGGAATTAAGTTATATATATTGTGAAATCCAATGATAAATTTAAATAAGTTAATTGTTGGTTTGAATCAAACCAGATTGAATGTGGTATATTGTGACAAATTGATCGAATGATCTAGATTTCACTAAGATGGTGAATCAATACTGAGATTTAAAACGTCCAGTTGCATTGGGAGTATATAATTTAATGATAATGTATATGATGTAATATCTTGATAGATAAATGGACATGAATGAATTGAATTATATCAATTGTAAATAGTGATTAAAGGGGAAAAGTTGATTATTTGTAAGTTAAGTTCAAAAGTATTGTGTTAACATTTATGTTAAGTGAGAAGTAAGATAAAGAGGAATTAAGTGTATGATAAATAAGAATATTATTATCGATTAAGGTTTGACAAAATGTCTATATTGAGAATAATTGTAATGACGGGATGATCAATATTAAGATATAAATCAATGATTTTTTTTTTAGTGTAAGTTAAGAGAATAGTTATAAAGAGATGAAGTGGTAAAGTATTTGAATGTAATAATGGGACGAAGATGATTGGATTCTTGTATATAGATAAGGTATTTGGGATTGTAATGAGTTATTTTGAATATTGGATAAAAATGTAATAAGATATATATATTATGACAAGTTATGGAATTGAAAAAGATGATTGATTCTAGTAGGAAGAATACACATTATGTGAGTTGATGAAACCAGCATATAAGAATACTATTCATCTTATATGAAGATTTAAGATGGCGTATTGTTAAGAATGGAGTGTTATTGAACTGGATAATTTCGAGGACGAAATTATTTAAGGGGGAGAGAATTGTAATATCCCGAGATATACCTTAAAAGTTTTGGAGGAGTTGTTGTATTTGGATTTAATATATATGTGATGTATATGTATATGTCTAATTGTAATATCCCTAAGTGTGCCTAGAAGTTATGATAATATTGTTATTATTGAATTGAAGGTGTAAGTGATAAGTGGTAATTGTGTATGGTTTATTTGAATGATAAAAGAAGTTAAGAGATAATGTATATGTGTAATTGGAAAGAAAAGCAATGTGTAGAGAGAAGTGTATATGTAGTGTATATGGTGATATATATGACATATAAGTTGGTCAAAGGGCTTGGTCAAGGGAAGAAGATATTTATATTGTTAAGTGTGAAATTACCAAAATGGGCAAGAGTTTGTAAAGGGAATTAAAATGTGCATGAGGGTAAGATAGTAAATTACTTTTGGAGGAGTATTTAATGAGTGTTGACTTTAGGGTTTCTTCATCATTTCTTCTTCTTCTTCCTTGTGTGGCCGGCTCACCTAAAGCAAAGGAAGACAAGAGAGCTAAGTGAGGGTTTGATGTTCTAAGCTTCAAAGTTGAGAGAGATTTCAAGTAAACAAGTTGGAATTTCAAGAATTTCATGATTTTGGGTAAGTTTGCTCTTGTTTACTCTTGTTATTTTTGAAGTTATGCTTGAGTTGAGTTGTGATTTGATGATGGTATGATTAAGTTGCTTATGGTGTGATTTTAAGTATTGATTTTGCTTGATAGATGAGAAGTTGGATTGGTGTTGGTGATGGAAGAGTAAGAGTTGTGTTTAGTGAAATTGTTTCTGTTTTACAATTAGTAAAGGCTGTGATTTGTATGATTTTTAATTAATTATAGAAAAATGTTCTTGAAGTTAATTTTTGATATGTTGTGCCTCTATGAGTCTAGAATGACTGAAAATTATGTTGATTCGATTTTGGATAGGTTATGAGTTTAGAAAGATTATTTTTATTAGACCTGTTCCAGCAGGTACCTTAACTGAGACAGCTGTATTTCGGGATTTTTAATAAAATGTAGAAAAATCATATTCAATTGAATTTTGGATATGTTGTTTCTTAGTGAGTCTAGTATTTGAGAAAAATAATTTGGAACCACGTTGATTGAATTTGATTTATGGAATTCACAAAGTTCAGAACTGCTGCCAGGATGCAGGGCAATTGGGGCAGTCTGGTTAGGTGAACTATTTGACCAAGATTTTGTGTTCAGTTTGATATGAAATTTTAAAGGAATGATTTTAAGATACAAAACTAAATTCTGTAAAAATTTTAGAATTTTTAGTCAAGTAGATTATTTTATACAATTTTTCAAAATAAGGATAAAATGGAGTCTAAAACCAGAATGTACTATTCATATGGTCATTTTGCTAATATTCCTTTTGGATTAGGTTTTGGAAGGAAGTGAATTGCCCTAAGTTGAGAAGTAAAGAACTCTTGAGAGAAGAAGAGTCTAGAGTTGTGTGAAGTGCTATTGAGGTAAGTACAAAACCCTATTTGATTTCATATATTTATATGACTTTGAACCTTAAACCATTTGATTATAAATGTGTTAAGAAATCTATTATATCATTGATACCTATGAGTATATCAATAAGAGTATATGAAATGTGAGAGCATTCAATAATGTATATACTATGAAAGATGAAAGATGTGATGATATGATTGTATGATATGATGATATAATAATGTAATTGATTGTGTATACTTAAATGATGAATGATTATATATGTAATAATAATGAGACATGAAATAGAGATTGAGATATAATGATGTATGAAGCTATCGTGATTGGCTATGATGATGTAAATGATGATTGAGGCATGTTTGCCTAATTGATGCCATTGTGATTGGCTATGATGAGGTAAATGATGAATTGTTCCAATGTGATTTGAGATATGGTGCAAATCTATTGTGTAATGTGAAATGAATTGAGAAAGTAGAGATAAATGGACGAACTTATCTGCCTCCTGCGGAACCATGCGGACCCCTGTGGATTGGGCAACCGAACTTGGACTACCGTCCTGGTTGGGGGAAAGTTCGATTCATTCAGTGTTATACGTACCTATCTGCCTCCTGCGGAACCATGCGGACCCAGTGAATTGGGCAACCGAACTTGGACTACCGACCTGGTTGGGAGAAGGTTCGTTAATGATAGTTTTATACATGCCTATCTGCCTCCTGCGGACCCCTGGGATTGGCAGTGGCCTGAGGCCCAGTGGACAACCGACCTGGTTGGGGAAAGGTTTGTATTTGCAGCTATGGTTGTTGGAAATAATGATGAACTTTGAATAACATATTAGTGTGTTTTGGGCCCGAGTATGTCTTTGTTGTTAATATGATATACAAATGTTGAAATAAATAAATATTGAGATCAATGATTGGTGAATTGTGAATATAACAATGTTATGTAGTATGATATGTAATGTGTATATTGTTTGTGAGTATTAGTGATGGATTGTGGTTGATGATAATGGTTGCCTTTATTGGGAATATGATTTATGATTGGTAAACTATGATTTATTGTAATGTTATAAGCATATATATATATATAGTTTATGAGGTTGGTAGAAATTTATGTGGAATGCATTGGAAAAAGGGAAAACAGGTTAAGAGAATGATAAAACATGATGCTAAAAATATGAGGTATGTTTATTTTGCAATGTATATTTTGTTTTTAATATTTATTTGTATTACTAAGCTTTTGGGCTTAGCGTGGTTATATTAATCGCGCAGGTAAAAGGTGATGGATTTAGAGTTAAACCATTATGTCTTGAAAAGGGCAAGTGTAGCTCGAGACCAACTAGAAGATGGTGCATGCATGTATAAGTTAATATATATATTGCATTTTTTTTATAAGAATGTATTCATATGTATCAATAAATCTTTGGAAGAGACAATGTAACTATTATATATATATGTGTTATTATCAAAAGGATAGTGATCTTGTAAATCATTTTATATAATAAAATGTACTATTGTTTTAGAAGTTAAGTAAAGATTTTTAATTGTAATAACTAGTGGCATCCTTATACTCTATATACTTACTTTGCGTATACAAAGTATATGTATGGTACTTATATAGAGTATCGGGGTGTTACAAGGCTCTACATCCGAAGGCAATAGGCCAGATGAGTCTGGGCCATCTCAGTGGGTTTATGTGATGCAGAGGCAGCCGGATGCTTCAGCCGTCATTGCAGGTACATTTTCTTTATTTGGTATTTCAGTCCTTGCTCTATTAGATCTTGGATCTACGCATTCATACATAAGTGCATCTATTTTGCCTGTGACTGAATTGCATTATGAGTCCCTAGAATTTGATGTCTCGGTGACAAATCCTTTAGGGTATAGTGTTGCGGTGAGCAGGGTGCACTGAGATAGTCCAGTTGTTATTCAGGATGAGGAGTTTCTCGGTGACCTGATTGAGATGCCTTTTAGGGAATATGATCTGATTTTAGGCATGGATTGGTTATCCAAGCATGGGGCTATGTAGACTATAAGAAGAAATGTGTTACTTTGAGAACACGTGATGGTAGGGATGTGATGATATCTGGTGAGCAAAGGTATCTTTCATCTATGATTGTTTCAGCTGTTTCAGCTAGGAGGATGATTCTGAAGGGATGTGAGGCTTATCTTGCTCAAGTTGTAGATACTAGAGTAGTGGGATCCCTACTTGAAAGTATACCCACAGTTGCCGAGTTTCTAGATGTTTTTCTTGATGAGTTGTTAGGGGTACCTCCTTAGAGAGAAGTGGAGTTTGGTATTGCTTGTTGCCTGGTACCACTCCTATCTTTATTACCCCTTATCGTATGGCACCTGCTGAGTTGAGAGAGTTAAAGGTGCAGTTGCAGGAGTTATTGGATAAAGGGTTTATCCGCCCTAGTGTGTCCCCGTAGGGAGCGCCTGTGTTGTTTGTGAAGAAGAAGGATTGCACCATGAGATTGTGTATTGATTATAGGCAGTTGAATAAGGTGACCATCAAGAACAAGTATCCTTTGCCTCGGATAGATGATCTCTTTGATTAGTTGAAGGAAGCAGCAGTATTCTCTAAGATTGATCTGAAATTAGAGTACCATCAGTTGAGAGTCAGAGATGTGGATGTACCCAAGATAGCTTTTCGTACGAGGTATGGGCATTATGAGTTTCTAGTGATGCCCTTGGGATTGACAAATGCTCCAGCAGCATTTATGGATTTGATGAACAGGGTATTCAGACCATTTTTGGATCAGTTTGTGTAGTCTTCATTGATGACATCTTGGTGTATTCGAGTAATGAGGAGGATCGTGATAGGCATTTGCGGATCATATTGCAGACTTTGAGAGAGAAGCAATTGTATGCTAAGCTGTCTAAGTGTGAGTTCTGGCTCAATCAGGTAGCTTTTCTTGGTCATGTGGTTTCAGTAGAGGGTATTAGAGTTGATTCGAGTAAAGTTGAGGCTATCTTGAATTGGAGTCCACCGAAGACTGTGATAGAGGTTAGAAGTTTTCTGGTATTGGCAGGCTATTATCGTTGATTTGTGAAGGGTTTTTCTATAATAGCTACACCACTCATCAGATAACTTCAGAAAGGAGTTAAATTTGTGTACATGATCGGTGTCAGGCGAGTTTTGAGCAGCTGAGGGAGATGTTGACTCAAGCTCCTGTACTTACCCTGCCTGTAGAAGGTGAACCATATGTGATATACAATGATGCTTCACAAAGTGGTTTAGGTTGTGTTCTGATGCAGGAGGGTAGAGTCATTGCTTATGCCTCTCGACAGTTGACTGAATTATCCGACGCATGATTTGGAATTAGCAGCAATAGTTTTTGCCTTGAAGATTTGGCGACATTACTTGTATGGGGAAAGTGTTTTATTTATACGGATCACAAGAGTTTGAAATACATGGGTGTTCAGAGAGAGCTTAATCTTTGGCAGAGACGATGGTTAGAGTTGATTAAAGACTATGACTATTTGATTGATTATCATCCTGGTAAGGCAAATGTTGTTGCTGATGCCTTGAGTCAAAAGTCTTTGGCAGGTTTGACTGCTTATTCGCTCTCGTTGCTTGTTGAATTGAGAGCGTTGCATGCTAGACTTGAATCTTCTGATGATGGTGCTTTGATGGCTCAGTTGCAGCTAAGGCTAGTCTTGTTGGATCATATTAGGGAGGCTCGGTTGGCAGATGAGGGAATTCAAAAAATTGTGTTGGTTTGTTAGAAGGGGGAGAGTCGAGACTTTTATGTAGGGGATGATGGCAGTCTATGGTATAGAGATAGATTGTGTATTCCTGATGATGCAAAATTGAAAAGAATGATATTAGAGGAAGCACATCAGTCACTTTTTGCTATGCACCCTGGGAGTACCAAGATGTATCAGGACTTGAAGTGACATTATTGGTGGTCAGGTATGAAGAGGAACATAGTAGAGTTTGTATCTAGATGTCTCACTTACCAGAAAGTGAAGGTTGAGCAACAAGTTCCTTCAGGTTTGCTCCAACCTTTATCAGTGCCAGAGTGGAAATGGGAGCGAGTGACAATGGATTTTTTGACTGGACTGCCTTTGACCCTGAAGAAGCATTATGCAATCTGGGTAATAGTTGATCGAATGACAAAGACAGCTCATTTTCTTCCAGTTCGGATGGATTATTCTCTTAAGAGGTTGGCTGAGCTGTATATCAATAAGATAGTCAGGTTGCATGGAGTCCCAGTTTCTTTGATGTCGGATCGAGATCCTTGGTTTACTTTGAGGTTTTGGAAGAGTTTGCATAATGCTTTAGGTTCTCAATTGCATTTTAGTACTGCTTTCCATCTTTAGATAGATGGACAGTCAGAGAGAGTGATACAGATTTTGGAGGATATGTTAAGGAGCTGTATCATTGATTTTACTGGGAATTGGGACAGATTTTTGCCATTAATTGAGTTTGCTTATAACAACAGTCATCAGTCGAGTATTGGGATGACTCCTTATGAGGCTTTATATGGTAGGAGATGTAGGACACCTTTGTGTTGGGATGAAGTTAGAGAAGGTAAACTAGTTGGTCCCGATTTGATTAAGGAAATAGAGGAGAAATTGAAGGTGATTCGAGGTCGTTTGAAAGTAGCTTCAGAATGACAAAAATCCTATTCAAATTTAAAAAGAAGAGGCATAGAGTTCAGTGTGGGAGTTAAAGTATTTCTGAAGTGTCTCCATGGAAGAAGATTTTGAGATTTGGCCGCAAAGGAAAGTTGAGTCCTCGTTTCATAGGACCATATGAGGTGTTGGACAGAGTTGGTCCAGTGGCTTATAGATTAGCTTTGCCACCTGACTTGGATCGAATACATAATATTTTCCATGTCTTGATGTTTCAGAGATGCAGGTCTGACCCATCTCATATCTTGTCAGTGGAGTCCATTGAAGTGAGTCCAGATCTGACTTACGAGGAAGAACCAGTCGTGATTTTGGCACGAGAGGTTAAAGAATTGAGGAATAAGAGGGTGCCACTTGTGAAAGTCCTTTGGAGGAATCATGCCACTGAGGAGGCGATATGGGAAAGTGAGCAGCCAATGCAGAGTCAGTTTTTCCAATTGTTCCAGACTTGAGGACAAGTAAAAATTTATTTTAATGGGAGAGAATTGTAACATCTTAAAATTTTTGAAAATTTTTAATTTTTGGAAAATTTGATAAAATAAATTATAATTTAAAAGGATAAATTAAATTAATGGTTTTAAATGAAAAATGAAGGGATTTTAAATGAAAAAGTGGAATATATATGTGATATATATGCAAAATATACATAACATATATAAAAGTCAACACTTTTTAAAAGAAAAGGGTATTTTGGTAATTAAATCTTATAAATTCAAAATCAATAAAATAATTCAAAAGCAAATTATTTTTGAATGGAAGAGGGAAATTAGGACTTTTAATTTATGAAAAAAATAATTAAATATTAAATTATTTTAATATATATATATGGTTTAAAAAAAAGATAAAAGGAAAAGAAATATTAAAAGTCTTCTTCTTCTTCTTCTTCTCTTTCCTTTGGCCAAATTTTCCATGGGAGTTAGACCAAGAATTTGATTCTTTCATACTCCATAAATTGAAGGAATTAACAAGTTTCAAGTGGATTTTTGTGATTTCCACCAAAATTAGTAAGTTTCCATCTCTTTTCTTTGAATTCCTTGGAAATTTGGATTATGTGAGAATTTGAATTTTTATGTAGTATGTTATAATTGTTGGAATTGGTGTGTATGATGTTATTTTGGGTAGTTAATGATGATTCTAAGGTTAGATTGAAGAGATGATGGAGTTTGGTTAAAGAATGGTGAAGAGAGAGAATTTAGGGTTATGGATTTTTGAGGTTTTGAAAATATGAACTTTAATTGTGCAAATTGATTCCAAATGAGTTTTTTTGATTCATAAACAAGTATTTTAAAGTCAAATATTGGATTTTGTGGTGCTGGATTGGAGTTTGAGAATGGAAGTGGAGATTTAGGGTTTTTGAAAAGTGATTTTCCAAAGTGGTTGAATTGTGTGATTTTATTTGTTTAAGCATGTTGTTTAGTGTTAAAAGTGATGAATATAAGCTTGGAATGAGTAATGGATTGTGTTGGAATGGAAAACCTTCAATGGGGGAAGGTTATGCCATTTTTGAGATTTTATGTATAAGAGTGTATTTTTATAATGTAAATAATGTAAATGTATTAAAATATGTTTTTAATAATATAAATAAACTTAAAACACTAATTTAATTATAGTAGGATGGAATTCTAATGTTGAAGTAAGGAAAGACTAAATTTTTGGAAATTTGTAGGAGTGATGTGTAATTATGGTTTAATGTTGAAAATCCTATTAAATGTGATACTAAATGATTATTTGCTATCACATTTGGTTTAGACATTGAGGGAGGTTGATTTGTTTCATCCAAGTGGCGAATGGCAAGTTGGAAAGATTGGATTGAAGGTTGTTTTTAGCTTGCTTTGGGTTGCTGTTGGAGGTATGTACAAACTTTGAATATAATGTCTATATTTACATAACATTTGGACTTAACACATTTTGGTTAAAAAATGTGTTAAGCTACTTGGCTCATTGATTGTGTATGAATAATATGCTATGACATTTGTAATGTCATATATGTGTTAAATGCATTGTGAAAAGCCATCGATAATGGCTAATTTGTGTAACATGTGAAATATGCATATTATGTGAAAATACCCAAAGTAATTGGGTAATGTGTTGTGAATGCAAAAATGGGATATATGTAATAATGAAATGAATTGATATTGATAAAAATGAGAAAAGTGAGAAAAATGAGAAACATGTGAAAAATGATAAAAGTGAGAAAAAAATGTGAAAATAAGGCAATGTGCCTAGATTGAATATGTAAAAATGAGAAAGAGATTAATAATGAGAAATAATAATAAATTGTGTGCCTAGTATGTTATTCAATTTTCAGAGTTTTGGGTTTGGCGGCATGCCTATGATTGCCTACGGGCTATATGGAATGGTGAAAAGACTGGGTCGTAAAACAGGCCAGCTAATAAATATGATGTTTTTGGGGTGAAAAGACTGGGTTGTAAGCCTCAAAAACTATAGCAGTCTAGCCGGATTGATGACTAAGATACTGGGGCCTAAGGGTCTAGCCGGGTTGAGGTCCAAGAGATTGGCGCTGTTACATTATCCATGGATATATATATATATATTGCCTATGGGGCTAGACACATGGTGTCATTATGGACCAAAGCAGTAACTCTGAAATTTGAATAGCATATTAGATCCTTTTTTAGCCCATGTTTGTCTGTGTTTTAATGTGAATTATGAATTATGATACAATTGAGCAATATAATGTTATGAGTTGTACTTATGAAACATTTAAAAAATATAAGAAAATGGATTGATGTGACATCTATATGCATTGTGCATTTGGTATTACATTGAGTTATATTGTTATTATCAAAGTTTGCACCACTAGGCTTCGGCTTAGCGCGATTATTTCCATTGCGCAGGTGACAGGGTAGACCCAGTTGAGCCAGAGAGTTCTTCTAGACCAGGTCAGGTCTAGACTAGTAGTTGAGCTTGTTGAGTTGCTATCGAGATTAGAAACACTGCCAGCAACATGTATATATTTTTATGTTATTGTACATTTTGAGTATTATGCATAATATATTATGTTTTGAATTTTACGTATTGTATATTATAAAGAATGTTTGGGTCAATGTATTTAAAATGGGAGAGTAAGTGTGTTTTAAATTATATATATAAATATATAAATGTTGAGAAACTTGGTGAAATTGAGAAGTATGGTTGAGATGGTGGTTGGAAATTATATGGTAGTGTTTTCTTTTTGCAGGTTGAGTAATTGCTAAATTTTGGGATGTCCAAATTATAGACAAAACTGTGGGAAATTTTTCAAGAGATTTATATATATATGTAATATCCCAAAGTATACCTTAAAAGTTTTGGAATATTTATTGTTGTATTTGGATTAAGTGTATTTATTTTAGTGAGAAGAGAAAAGATGTAAAGAGAGAGTGTATATGTTGTATATATAGAAATATATATATAACATATACAAGTCAAATTATTAAAAAGTCAAAACAAGATATTTAATTATTTTGAATTATTGAAATTAAATATTTGGAAATTGAGTTAGTGGAAGTGGAAGAAGATATTTGCTTATTTTATTGTATTTTGCTTGGTGGAGAGGATTTTGAGGAGAGAGAAGGTTGAGTGTTTGACTTGGTTTTCTTTGTTTTCCTTCTTTCTTTCTTTCTTTCTTTCTTCTTCGTGTATCTTCTTCTTCTTCTCCTTTTCTGGGTTGGCCGGCAGTTCCATAGCAAGAGAGCAAGAGAGAGATTTGATTTTCCAAACTCAAGGTTGAAGGAAGTTTTCAAGTGATCAAGTTGGAAATTTAAGAGTTTCTTCATCTTTGGTAAGTTTTCCACTTGATTCTTTGATTTTCTTTGAGGTTGTGAGTTGAGGTTATGATTGATATGTGTTTGTTTGATTGTGGTGTGTTTAAGAGTGTTTGGTTCAATTGATTTTGGATTTTGGGGTTTGATTGAAGGAAAGAGTAAGATTGTTGGAAGAGTAAGTGTTGTGGTTGTGTTTTGGGTTTGTGGTGATGATTATGATTTGTGTTTGATGCATGTTTTGAATTGTTTTGGTGTTTTTGCAAGTTTGTTATGGTTTTTGAGTGTGTTTAATTAAGTTTGTTTGAAGTGGAAAATGGTGGAAGTAAGTGGTTTATTGGATGTAGTGTTGGTGTTGCCGGAATCTGGATTTTTGGCCTGACACGCCCGTGAGCACGGCCTGATCTTTGGGCGTGTCAATAGTTCTGTGTTCTTGGATGGGTGACATAAGCAGTGACACGCCCATGTCACTGAGCGTGTCATAGCTACTGTGTGGGTGAAGGATTGACGCGGCCATGAACACGCCCGTGTTGTTAGACGTGTCAATGTTTCTGTGAGACAGAATGTATTGCACGTTCAGTGACACGCCCGTGGTTCTGAGCGTGTCAAAGCTTCTGTGTTGTGGAGTTAGGGCACGGTCAGGGACACGCCCGTGTTGTTGAGCGTGTCATGTGTAGAGTTTGCCCTAGTTGGTTCTTAGTCTTATTATCTTATGTGTATCTCTAAGTGAGTATGTATGATTACCTTTGATTTAGATTTTGAAGAAAGTTGAGTTGCCATAATCCAAGTGTTGAGGATTCTTGGAAGAGGAAGTGTATAGATTTATTTGAGTTGTTCTTGAGGTAAGTACAAACTTGCATGATTGCATACATTCATATGATTTTGAGATTCAATACATTTGATTGTGAATGTGCTAAGTAAATTATTACATTGTTAATACATTTGATTTATGCTATGAATTGCTTTAATGTGAATTGAGATATGATGAAATGTGAAGCCATTGTTGTTGGCTATGATAGTGCAAATGAAATAATTGAGGCATGGTTGCCTATTTGATTATGGAATATGAAATGAGAAATGAAATGAGAAATGAATTGAGAAAGAGATTGATAAAGAGATAAATGAAATAATTGTGTGCTTAATATGTTATTCAATTTTCAGACTTTTGGGTTTGGCGGCATGCCTATGAATTGCTAAATAGGTGAAAAGACCGGGTCGTAAGCCGAGTCCAGCTGAAAAATGTGAAATGTGATGTTTTCAGGGTGAAAAGACTGGGTCGTAAGCCTCAAAAACAAATTATTGAAACTAGATTGAGTGAAAAGACTGGGTTGTAATCTCAAATCTAGTTGATTATCCATGGATAAATGTATTGATGATTGTGATTATGGACCAAAGCAGTAACTCTGAACTTTGAATAACATATTAGTGTCTTTTGGGCCCATGTTTGTCTTTATTTCAATGTGAGTCATAAATGGTAAAATAATTGAATAAGATAATGAAATGCAATGTTATGAAATATAGTATTGATGAATATGATCTCTATTGTTGAAAGTATGGCATTGACATTGCATTATGCATATTGTTATTGTGGTTTGTACCACTAAGCCGTTGGCTTAGTGCGAGTGTGGTTCATCGCGCAGGTGACAGGATAGAACCAGAGGGTTTAGCTAGACCGAGTTAAGTCTAGATTCTGAAGCGTTGATAGAGGACTTAAAGATCAAAGACAAACTGCCAAACATGTATAAATTTTATGTTTTGTAAAACATGGATTTTGATATGTATATGTATTTGTAAATACCATTATATTTTCCGCTGCGTATCACATAAATTTTTTATCTATTGTACTTTACAATATGATTTGAATGTTTTCAAGTTTTCTCATATTATTATTTAAAGGAATGAGTGGTTTGTTTAGTAAATCGTAGCATTCCTATATTCAGTATACGTATATTACAGATATGGTGGTATGTGGTGTGCGTATACGGGATATAGGGGTGTTACAATTGTTTTGCTATCAGAGCCTAGGTTTGAGATTCTCAACCTAGGTCAATTGTAAGAAAAAGAAAATTTTGATTTTAAAATTGGTTTTTAAATAAGATATATGTTTTGGTATTGGCAGTCTTTGATCTTTAGTGAAGTATATTCTGCTGTGTTTGCAGATATAGATAGTGATGGCGTCTCAGTCACGTTAGTCTGTAGAAGGTAGTGCTGAGATTGTAGCTCCTGAAGAGGGTAGAGATGGAGCTAGGGTTAAGAGAGCTAGTGAGGCACCTGCTCTTGTGCCAGAGAGATCAGCTGCTGATGAGGTTCCGCTAGTGTGGCTTAGACATATGGTAGAATTGATGAGGCAAGCTCCAGTACAGCTGCCACCACCACCACAGCCTCAAGTGCCAGTGAGACATTATGATAAATTGAGGAAGTATGGGGCTGAGGATTTCTTGGGCACTACATATCCTGCAGTAGCTGAGCAGTGGTTGGATAGAGTGCAGAGGATATTTATTCAGTTGCAAGCCACTTCTGAAGAGAAATTTGATTATGCTAGATCCTTATTGCAGAAGGATGCTAATGATTGGTGGAAGACAGTTCCTCATGCTATGGATGATCCACCGACTCTGCTTTATGGTGATTTTCTGAGGGAGTTTGAGCAGAAATATACTCCGAGGGAGTATAAGGATGCTAAGAAGATGGAATTTCTGAATCTGAGAGAAGATAACCGGACTGTGACAGAGTATGAGATAGAGTTCATCCGGTTGAGTCACTATGCCGAAGGGATTATCTCTGATGAGATTGACCGGTGTAGAAGATTTGAGGAGGGATTGAGGCCCTCTATTATGTGTATTGTGGCTGGTTCTCAGTATCAGGATTTTTCTCAGTTGGTTGCAGCAGCTAGAAGTGTTGAGAGAGCATAGGGTATTGTAGCAGCTGCTACGGAGGAGGAGACCAGAGTTAGGAGACCTCAGTTTGAGGCAGGGTCTTCATCTATGAAGAGGGGCAAAGGAAGTTTTATTCCGAGGATCAATAGGAGCCAGAGGCAGTCGGGCAGGTCAGTTCAGTATCAGAGGTAGAGACCGAGACCTACAGTTTTTGTAGCTAGTGCTCCGACTCCAGTGGTTCAGAGGTCTACTCCACCTACATGTGTCCATTGTGGTAGGATACATGGGGGTGTTTGTTGGAAGATTGGTGGATCAGCTGTGTGTTTCAAATGTTGGTCACCTGATCATTTCATTAGAGATTGCCCTGAGATGCAGGAGGATAGATAGACTGATACTGCAGCTTCTCGACCTAGTTTTAGCAGAGGTGGTCGAGGGGGCAGAGGTTTCAGTAGAGGTGGTCGACCTGGGATTAGTCAGAGAGGAGGCTCTACATCCGGAGGCAGTAGGCCAGATGAGGGTGGGTCTTCTCAGAGAGTGTATGTGATGCAGAGGCAGCCTGATGCTTCAGCAGTTATTGCGGGTACATTTTCTTTATTTGGCATTTCAGTTCTTGCTTTGATTGATCCAGGATCTACTCATTCATACATAAGTGCATCTATCTTGCCTGTGTCTGAATTGCATTCAGAGTCCCTAGGATTTGATGTGTTGGTGACAAATCCTTTAGGACATAGTGTTGTGGTGAGTAAGGTGCACCGAGATAGTTCAGTTGTGGTGCAAAGTGAGGAATTTTTGGGGGATTTGATTGAAATGCCTTTTAAGGAGTATGATTTGATCTTAGGCATGGATTGGTTGTCTAAGCATGGAGTTGTGGTAGATTGTCAAAAGAAGTGTGTTACTTTGAGAACTGGTGATGGTAGAAGTGTGATGGTGTCTAGTGAGCAGAGACAACTTGAATCCTTGTTTGTATCAGCTGTAGCAGCTAGAAAAGTTTATTAGAAAAGGGTGTGATGCTTATCTTGCTCATGTTGTGGATACCAGAGTAGTGGGTTCTCAACTTGATAGTATACCCATAGTTGTGGAATTTCCAGATTTTTTTCCTAAGGAGTTGCCAGGGTTACCCCCTCAGAGAGAGGTTGAGTTTGGTATCGATTTGATGCCTGGTACCACTCCTATCTCTATTACTCCTTATCGAATGGCACCTACTGAGTTGAGAGAGTTAAAGGTGCAGTTGCAGGAGTAGTTGGATAAAGGGTTTGTTCGCCCTAGTGTTTCTCCGTGGGGAGCTCCTGTTTTGTTTGTGAAGAAGAAGGATGGTACTTTGAGGTTGTGCATTGATTATAGGCAATTGAACAAGGTGACTATCAAGAATAAGTATCCTTTGCCTCGGATTGATGATCTCTTCAATCAGTTGAAGGAAGCAGCAGTGTTTTCCAAGATTGATTTGAGATCAGGGTACCATCAGTTGAGAGTTAGAGCTGAAGATGTTCCTAAGACAGCTTTCCGCACAAGATATGGGCATTATGAGTTCTTAGTGATGCCTTTTGGATTGACGAATGCACCTGCAGCTTTCATGGATTTGATGAATAGGGTGTTTAGGCCCTATCTAGATCAGTTTGTGGTGGTTTTCATTGATGATACTTTGGTGTATTCGCGTAATGAAGAGGAACATTATAAGCATCTATGGATTGTGTTGCAGACTTTGAGAGAGAAGCAATTGTATGCTAAGCTGTTGAAGTGTGAGTTTTAGCTTGATCAAGTGACTTTTCTGGGTCATATAGTTTCAGCTTATGGTATTAGAGTTGATCCAAGTAAAGTTGAGGCTATTTTGAATTGGAGTCCACCGAAGTCTGTGACTGAAGTTAGAAGTTTTCTGGGTTTGGCAGGCTATTATCGACGTTTTGTGAAAGGTTTTTCTTTGATAGATGCTCCACTCACCAGATTACTTCGAAAGGGAGTTAGATTTGTGTGGACAGATCAGTGTCAAGCTAGTTTTGAGCAGTTGAAAGAGATGTTGACTCAAGCTCCTGTTCTTACTTTACCTGTGGAAGATAAACCATATGTGATTTACAGTGATGCTTCACATAATGGTTTAGGTTGTGTTTTGATGCAGGAAGGTAGAGTTATAGCTTATGCTTCTCGGTAGTTGAAGCCGCATGAGCTTAATTATCCGACACATGATTTGGAATTGGCAGCTATAGTGTTTTTTTTGAAGATTTGGCTACACTACTTGTATGGAGAGAAGTGTTTTATTTATACAGATCATAAAAGTTTGAAATATTTGGGTGTTCAGAGGGAGCTGAATCTTCGGCAAAGACGATGGTTGGAATTGATCAAAGATTATGACTGTTTGATTGATTATCATCCTGGTAAGGCGAATGTTGTTGCGGATGCCTTGAGTCGGAAGTCTTTAGCAGGTTTGACTGCTTATTCGCTCTTATTGCCTGTTGAGTTAAGAGCTTTGCATGCTAGTTTTGAGTTTTGTAATGATGGTGCATTGTTGGCTCAGTTGCATTTGACACCGGTGTTGTTGGATCAGATTAAAGAGGCTCAATTGGCTGATGAGAAAATTCAGAAGATTGTGTCAGATTGCCGAAATGGGGAGAACCGAGATTTTCTTGTGAGAAGCGATGGTAGTCTTTGGTTTAAAGATAGATTGTGTGTTCTTGATGATGCTAGTTTGAGAAAGATTATTTTAGAAGAAGCACACCAGTCAGTTTTTGCTATGCACCCTGGGAGTAATAAAATGTATCATGATTTGAAGCAGCATTACTGGTGGTCAGGTATAAAGAGAGACATAGCGGAATTTGTATCCAAGTATCTCACTTGTCAGAGGGTGAAAGCTGAACATCAAGTTCCAACAGGGTTGCTTCAACCTTTATCAGTGCCTGAATGGAAATGGGAATGTGTGACAATGTATTTTGTGTCTGGTTTGCCATTAACTCAGAAGAAGCATGATGCTATTTGGGTGATTGTTGATCGGTTGACGAAGACAGCTCATTTTCTTCAAGTTAGAATGGACTATTCTCTTGAGAAGTTGGCTGAGTTGTGTATCTATAATATCCCAATGTATGCCCTAGAAGTTTTGAATATTATTGTTGTTTGATTTGAATTAAATGTACATATGTTTTAGCAAAGGAAATGATTGTGTTAATGGAATGTATATGTTGTATATATGTTAATATATATAACATATATGTTGGTCAAGTGTAAAGTCAAGGGAAGAAGATATTTTTTATTTGGGATGAGTGAAATTACTTAAGAGGGCAAGAGTTTTAAAGGAAGTGTGAACAATTAGAAAAGGGCATTTAAGTAATTGTGTTGATGGAATTGCTTGGTGGATATTTAAAGAAGAAAAGAAGGTTGAATTGTCTTCATTTCTTTTCTTTTCTTGGTATAGCCGGCCATTTCAAAGGAAGAGAGCAAAAGTGAGATTTGCTTAGTCAAGTTTCAAATTGTAGGAGAAATCAAAGGTTTTGGTTGGAGATTTGTGAAATTTCTTCATCTAAGGTAAGTACTCTCTTGTTTTCCTTTGGTATTTTGAAGATATGTTTGAAGTGTGTTGTGATTTGATAATATTATGATTTGGTATGTTTGAGATGAGTTTCTAAATGTTGAAATTGATTGTGAGTTAATTTAGTGTTGGTTTGGTTTTGGTTGAAGATGGTAGGTTAAAAGCGATGTTGTTATTTTTAGGGTTTTGAAGTGGAAGGTGATTAAATGTGTTGATGATGGGTTGTTAAGGTGAATATTGTGGTAAACATGTGAAATATTTGAATTATGCTATATTGTGTATAATGTAATTGAGTGCAACCAAAGGGGACTTGGACATGTTAGGGTTTCAATTCATGAGAGACACGGCCAAAAGCAAGGAGAGACACGGCCAATTCATGAGAGACACGGCCAAGTCCATGGAAATTTGGCCGTGTTGGGTGATTTTTGGAGGAGACACGGCAGTGTCCCTTGCCCATGTTGGCTTCTGTTGCTTTTGGTTGAGAGGCTTTTGGTTGAGAGACACGGCCACAAGCTTGGCCGTTTCCCTTGAGTGTGTTGGCTACTGTGATTTTTCTTTTCTCTTCTTACATGGTTGAGATTGAACTTACACTTGATAATGCATATGATATTATATGAACAAGGTTAGGTATTGTGCATTGTGAAACTTGTGAATGACAATGTGTTATATGAATAATGTATCTTGAAATGTTATACCAATGATGCTAGGTGAATAATATGAATTGAGATACAACATGATATGAGGCCATTGTGATTGGCTATGATAACTCAAATGTGATGTGAAGCCATTGTGTTTGGCTATGATGATTCAATTGAAAGAACATAAGGTATGTTTGCCTAATTGATGATGAGAATTGAGAATGAAACAATAAATGAATTGTGTGTCTAATGTGTTATTCATTTTCAGAGTTTTGTTATTGGTGGCATGCCTATTGGTAACATTCTCTTGAAGTTAGGTTGGATTTGATCATTGAAGCCTAATTGAGATGTTACAACCCTTGAAGCTAGGTTGGATTGGTTCTTGAAGCCAAGTTGGGTTTATACTTAGCATGCTTTGTTCCCCTTGAAGCCTGGTTGAACCTAAATCCTTGAAGCCTAGTTGGGTTTATGATAATTATAAATGTGATAACAAAACCAAAGCATTAACTCTGAAAGTTGAATGGCATATTAGTGTGTCTTGGGCCCATGCTTGTCTTTGTTTAATGTGATTCATGAATGGTAAAATGATTGACTAATGAGATATATGGAAGGATATTGAAATGTGATATGTTTATATATGTGGTTTATGAAATATAAAGGTATGAGGTTATCCTTTCATCTATGGTATTGATTTGAGTAATCAAATGTGTGACATTGCATTGCCTTATAGTATAGTGTTGGTATATTTTGTACTACTAAGCCGTTGGCTTAGCGCGATATTGTTTGATCCCGCAGGTAACAGAGTTGAACCTGAGAGCTCCTCAAGACCGAGTGAGAGTAGACATTGAAGAGTTATTTTGGAACTTAAAGATCAGAGAAGAACTGCCAATCATGTATATATATATTCTATGTTTTGTAAACTTTGATTTATAATATACTTGTAATAACTTCCGCTGTGAATTAATAAATATTTTTATATGGTGTCTTTTGGATTTCTTTTAAATGTTTGAGATTGGTTTCACTTATTTACAAAGATATTTGTTGTGTTTCTTTTTAAACTGTGGCATTTTCTATATTCAGTATACGTATGTTACGATCGTTTAAGCATGCTTGGTAAGTATACGGTATATAGGAGTGTTACAATTGTTTTGGTATCAGAGCCTAGGTTTGAGATTCTCAACCTAGGTCAAGTGTAAGAAAAAGAGTATTTTGATTTTAAAAAGTGGATTTTTGAATAACATACATGTTTGGCATTGGCAGTCTCTGATCTTTAATGAGAGGTATTCTGCTGTGTTTGCAGATATAGGATGTGATGGATTCTCACTCACGTCAGTCAGTTGAGGGTAGTGCGGAGAGTGTAGCTCCGGATGAGAGTGGAGAGGGAGTTAGAGTGGATAGTGTTGGAGAGGTACCTGTTTCTGTGTCGGGGAGACCAGCTGGTGAGGATGTTCCGCCAGTTTGGGTTAGGCATGTGGTAGAGGCTTTGAGGCAAGCACCAGTGCAACCACCGCCACCACCCCCACAGCCTTTGGTATCAGTGAGACAGTATGATAAGCTAAGGAAGTATGGAGCAGAAGACTTCTTGGGTACTATTGATCCAGCTGTAGCTGAGCAGTGGCTAGATAAAGTACAGAGGATATTTGTTCAGTTACAAGCCACTCCAGAGGAAAAATTTGATTATGCAAGATCCTTGTTGCAGAAGGACGCATATGACTGGTGGAGGACAGTGCCCCATGCTATGGATGATCCACCAACACTATCCTATGCTGATTTTCTAAAAGAGTTTGAATTAAAGTATACTCCTAGGGAGTACAAAGATGTGAAGAAAATGGAGTTTCTAAGCTTGAAACAAGACAACCGGTCAGTAACGGAATATGAGGTTGAGTTTATCCGGTTGAGCCATTATGCTGGGGGTATTATATCTGATGAGATTGATAGATGTAGGAGATTTGAGGAGGGATTGAGGCCCTCTATCATGTGTCATGTGGCTGGATCTAGATATCATGATTTTTTCCCAGCTTGTGGCAGCAGCTAGGAGCGTGGAGAGAGCTCAGGTTATTGCAGCTGCTTCAGAGGAAGAGATCAGGGTTAGAAGGCCCCAGTTTGAGGCAAGGTCTTCATCTGTGAAAAGAGGTAAAGGAAGTTTTGTTCCTAGGGTTAGTAGGAGTCAGAGGCCAGCGGGTAGGTCAGTACAGTTTCAGAGGCATATATCTAGACCTACAGTTTCAGTGGCGAGTGCTCCGACCCCAGTGATGCAGAGATCCACCTTACCCATATGCATTCATTGTGGTAGACCACATGGTGGTCCTTGTTGGAGGACTGGTGTGACAGGGGTATGTTTCAGATGTGGGTCGCCTGATCACTTTGTTAGAGATTGTCCTGAGAGACAGGAGCGGATGTCAGTGGATACTGCAGCTTCCCGACCTAGTGTGAGGGGAGGTCGTGGAGGCAGAGGTTTCATCAGAGGAGGTAGATCTGGGTTCAGTTCTAGAGGAGATTCTACATCCAGGGAGAGTAGACCAGAGGAGGCTGGATCTTCTCAGAGGATTTATGTGATGCAGAGGCAACTAGATGCTTCGGCAGTCATAGCTGGTACTTTTTCTTTATTTGGTATTTCAGTACTTGCTTTGATTGATCCGGGTTCCACACATTCATATATTAGTGCATCTATTTTGCCCGTGTCTAATGTGCATGCTGAATCCCTAGGATTTGATGTATTGGTGACAAATCCTTTAGGGCATAGTGTGATTGTTAGTAAGGTGCACCGAGCTAGTGCAGTAATGGTGCAAGGTAAGGAGTTCCTTGGAGATTTAATTGAGATGCCTTTTAAGGAATATGATGTGATCCTAGGCATGGACTGGTTATCTAGACATAGAGCTGTGGTTGACTGCCAAAAGAAAGTTGTTACCTTGAGAACTAGTGATGGTAGAGAGGTGTTAGTAGCTAGTGAGCAGGGACAGCTAGCATCCGTGTTTGTTTCAGCTGTTGCAGCTAGGAGATTGATTAGAAAAGGGTGTGATGCTTACCTTGCTTATGTTGTGGATACTAGAGTAAAAAGTTCTCAACTTGATGATATACCCACAGTTGCAGAGTTTCCAGATGTGTTTCCAGAGGAGTTGCCAGGGTTGCCTCCTGAGAGAGAGGTGGAGTTCGGTATTGAATTATTGCCTGGTACCACTCCTATTTCTATTACTCCTTACAGAATGGCACCTGCTGAACTGAGAGAGCTAAAGGTGCAGTTACAGGAGTTGCTAGATAAAGGGTTTGTTCGCCCTAGTGTTTCACCGTGGGGAGCTCCTGTTTTGTTTGTGAAGAAGAAAGATGGTGTTATGAGATTGTGTATTGATTATAGGCAATTAAACAAGGTGACTATTAAAATTAAATATCCTTTGCCTAGAATTGATGATCTCTTTGATCAATTGAAAGGTGCAGCAGTATTTTCCAAAATTGATTTGAGATCAGGGTACCATCAGTTGAGAGTCAAAGCTGAGGATGTTCCTAAGACCGCCTTTCGGACCAGGTATGGGCATTATGAGTTTCTAGTTATGCCTTTTGGTTTGACGAATGCACCAGCTATTTTTATGGATTTAATGAATAGGGTATTTAGGCCCTATCTTGATCAGTTTTTAGTGGTCTTTATTGATGATATATTGGTGTATTCGCGTAATGAGGAGGAGCATGATAAACATCTGCGGATTGTGCTGCAGATTTTGAGAGAGAAGCAATTATTTGCTAAACTGTCGAAATGTGAGTTTTGGCTTGACCAAGTTACTTTTCTCGGTCATATAGTTTCAGCAGAGGGTATTAGAGTTGATCCGAGTAAAGTTGAAGCGATTTTGAATTGGAGTCCACTAAAGTCTGTGACTGAAGTTAGAAATTTTCTGGGTTTGGCAGGCTATTACCGACGGTTTGTGAAAGGATTTTCTTTGATAGCTACTCCACTTACCAGATTACTTCGAAAGGGAGTTAGATTTGTGTGGGCAGATCAGTGTCAGGCTAGTTTCGAACAGTTGAGAGAAATGTTGACTCAAGCGCCTGTTCTTACTTTACCTGTGGAAGATAAACCATATGTGATTTACAGTGATGCTTCACATAGTGGTTTGGGTTGTTTTCTGATGCAAGAAGGTAAAGTGATAGCTTATGCTTCTCGACAGTTGAAACCGCATGAGCTCAATTATCCGACCCATGATTTAGAGTTGGCAGCCATTGTGTTTGCATTGAAGATTTGGCGACATTATCTGTACGGGGAAAAGTGTTTTATCTATACTGATCATAAAAGTTTAAAATATTTGGGTGTCCAAAAAGAGCTTAATCTTCGACAGAGGAGATGGTTGGAGTTGATTAAGGACTACGACTGTTTGATTGATTATCATCCTGGTAAGGCAAATGTTGTTGCTGATGCCTTGAGTCGGAAGTCTTTAGCAGGTTTGACTGTTTATTCGCTCTCGTTGCTTGTTGAGTTGAGAGCATTGCATGCTAGTTTTATACCTTGTGATGATGGTGCATTGTTGGCACAGTTGCAATTGAAACCAATATTGTTGGATCAGATTAAAGAGGCTCAATTGACTGATGAGAAGATTCAAAAGATTGTTTCAGACTGTCAGAATGGAAAGAGTCGAGATTTTATTGTGAGAGGTGATGGGAGTCTTTGGTTTAAGAGCAGAATGTGTGTACCTGATGATACTAATTTGAGAAGGGTCATTTTAGAAGAAGCACATCAGTCAGTATTTGCTATGCATCCGGGCAGTACAAAGATGTATCATGATTTGAGACAGCATTATTGGTGGTCTGGTATGAAGAGAGACATTGCAGATTTTGTGTCTAAATGTCTCACATGTCAGAGGGTAAAAGCTGAGCATCAAGTTCCAACAGGGTTACTTCAACCTTTAGCAGTGCCTGAATGGAAATGGGATAGAGTAACCATGGATTTCGTATCTGGTCTGCCATTGACACAAGGAAAGCATGATGCTATTTGGGTGATTGTTGACAGGTTGACTAAGACAGCTCATTTTCTTCCGGTTCGAATGGATTACTCTTTGGAGAGGTTAGCTGAGCTGTATATCCATGAGATTGTGAAGCTACATGGTGTTCCAACTTCTATAGTGTCTGATCGAGATCCCCGATTTACTTCAAGGTTTTGGAAGAGTTTACATGGTGCTTTGGGTTCTCGATTACATTTCAGCAATGCTTTCCATCCTCAGACAGATGGGCAGTCTGAGAGGGTGATACAGATTATTAAGGATATGTTGAGAAGCTGTGTCATTGATTTCTCTAGAAGTTGGGATGGATTCTTACCACTTGTTGAATTTGCTTACAATAACAGTCATCAATCCAGCATTGGTATGGCCCCATTCGAAGCATTGTATGGTAGACGGTGCAGGACACCTCTATGTTGGAATGAACTTGGTGAAGGTAAGTTAATTGGTCCTGATTTGGTTAAAGAAACTGAAGAGAAAGTGAAAATGATTCGAGATAGGTTGAAAACAGCTTCGGACCGACATAAATCTTATTCAGATTTGAAGAGGAGAGACATTGAGTATAATGTGGGAGATAAAGTATTTTTGAAGGTGTCTCCTTGGAAAAAGATCTTGAGGTTTGGTCGGAAAGGGAAATTGAGTCCTCGTTTCATTGGACCATATGAAGTTTTGGAAAGAGTTGGGCCAGTTGCTTATCGGCTTGCTTTGCCACCTGAGTTAGAAAGGATTCATAATGTGTTTCATGTTTCTATGTTGAGGAGATACAAGTCAGATCCATCTCATGTGTTGCCAATTGAATCTATTGAAGTGAGTCCAGATTTGACATTCGAAGAAGAACCAGTTGCTATCTTGGCACGTGATGTGAAAGAGTTGAGAAATAAGAAAGTGCCTTTGGTAAAGATTTTGTGGAAGAATCATGGGAGAGAAGAAGCAACTTGGGAGAGTGAACAAACCATGCGAGATCAATATCCTCAACTATTCCAGACTTGATATCAGGTAATTTCGAGGACGAAATTTCTTTTTAGAGGGGGAGAATTGTAATATCCCAATGTATGCCCTAGAAGTTTTGAATATTATTGTTGTTTGATTTGAATTAAATGTACATATGTTTTAGCAAAGGAAATGATTGTGTTAATGGAATGTATATGTTGTATATATGTTAATATATATAACATATATGTTGGTCAAGTGTAAAGTCAAGGGAAGAAGATATTTTTTATTTGGGATGAGTGAAATTACTTAAGAGGGCAAGAGTTTTAAAGGAAGTGTGAACAATTAGAAAAGGGCATTTAAGTAATTGTGTTGATGGAATTGCTTGGTGGATATTTAAAGAAGAAAAGAAGGTTGAATTGTCTTCATTTCTTTTCTTTTCTTGGTATAGCCGGCCATTTCAAAGGAAGAGAGCAAAAGTAAGATTTGCTTAGTCAAGTTTCAAATTGAAGGAGAAATCAAAGGTTTTGGTTGGACATTTGTGAAATTTCTTCATCTAAGGTAAGTACTCTCTTGTTTTCCTTTGGTATTTTGAAGATATGTTTGAAGTGTAATATCCCTATGCGTTCCCTAGAAGTTTTGTTGTTGTTGGTTTAAATTGAGGTCTGGTTAGGTGAACTATTTGACCAATATTTTGTGTTCAGTTTGATCTGAAATTTTAAAGGAATGATTTTAAGATACAAAACTAAATTCTGTAAAAATTTTAGAATTTTTAGTCAAGTAGATTATTTTATAAAATGTTTCAAAATAAAAATAAAATGGAGTCTAAAACCAGAATGTACTATTCATATGGTCATTTTGCTAATATTCCTTTTGGATTAGGTTGTGAAGATGTTGAATTGCCCTAATTGCATTGTTGAGATTGAATAATGTTATGTTATGCATTGTGAATGGTAATGTGTTTCATGAGTAATGCACATTGAAATGTTATACCAAAGATGTTATAGTGATTCAAATGAAATATGATTGAAGCATACATTTGATGATATTAATGATGTATATGATATATGTTGTGTACAATGTGGAACATAATGTGAACATTGATGATGCATATGAGTACTTTTATGATGAATTACCTTAATGTAAATTGAGACATAAAGAGATGTGAAATTAATGTTATGTGTTATAATGATGTGAATGATATGATTGAATAATGATATGTTGTTTAGTTAATGTAATTGATGTTGTATATTATAATGATGAAAAAGAAATGAATTGAAAAAGTATTGATAAGTTTAATGAACGGACCTATCTGTCTCCTGCGGAACCATGCAGACCCAGTGGGTTGGGCAACCGATCTTGGACTACCGATCTGGTAGGAGGAAGGTTCGATATAGTCAGTATTATACGTACCTATTTGCCTCCTGCGGAACCATGCGGACCCATTGGAATGGGCAACCGAACTTGGACAACCGACCTGGATGGGGAAAGGTATGTTACTGATAATGTTATACGTGCCTATTTGCCTCCTGCGGACCCTTGGAATTGGAGGGCAACCGACCTGGTTGGGAAAGGGTACGTATATAAAGTCATAGTTGTTGGCTATAATGATAAATTTAAATGAGTATAATGAATGGTGCTATTATATGAATATTGATGTGACATTGAACAAAGCAACATATTGAATAAATAATATGCTTTTGATTGATATATGTAATTAATTTGTGACATTGCATTTTAGCATGAATTATCTTACTAAGCCCTTGGCTTAGCGCGATAGTGTTTAATCGCGCAGGTAATAGAGCTGATAGAGTCGAACCCGAGAGTTCATCAAGACCAAGTGAGAGTAGACCTTGAAGAGTTGATTTTGGGAACTTAAAGATCAGAAGAGAATTGCCAATCATGTATATTTCTTTATATTTTGTAAAGAAATGTTTAATATGTAAATATGTAAATATTTTATAACTTCCGCTGTGTAATATTTAAATATGGGGGTTGTCACAAAACCTTTATTTTATGTTGCACTAGAAGTGTAAATTCTTTTTGCAGGTTGTAGTTGAGGTTACAAGGGGGATTTATTGGGAGTGTACTGAGAATGATTTTGTTTGCATTGGTTTGTGTAAAATGTTTTTAAAAATAAGAACAAAACCGGTTTTGTCGACACTTGGGACTCAATTTTTAGGCGAAACTATGGCAAAATTTTTGTAAAAATCGGAACTAAAATGTTTTATCAGTAAATGATTTACTTTTCTATAATATATAATGATAAAGGTATTGTATCAAGTTTAAAGTGTTTTGAATATTAAGAAAACCGTAGCATCCCTATGTTTGGTGCACTTATGCTACATTGTTGTGGTTGTAGTGTGTGTGCATTGGATATGGGGGTGTTACATGAAGTGTGTTGTGATTTGATAATATTATGATTTGGTATGTTTGAGATGAGTTTCTAAATGTTGAAATTGATTGTGAGTTAATTTAATGTTGGTTTGGTTTTGGTTGAAGATGGTAGGTTAAAAGTGATGTTGTTTTTTTTAGGGTTTTGAAGTGGAAGGTGATTAAATGTGTTGATGATGGGTTGTTAAGGTGAATATTGTGGTAAACATGTGAAATATGTGTTTAGAACATGGATTACATTCATTTGAATTATGTTATATTGTGTATAATGTAATTGAGTGCAACCAAAGGGGACTTGGACATGTTAGGGTTTCAATTCATGAGAGACACGGCCAAAAGCAAGGAGAGACACGGCCAATTCATGAGAGACACAGCCAAGTCCATGGAAATTTGGCCGTGTTGGGTGATTTTTGGAGGAGACACGGCCGTGTCCCTTGCCCATGTTAGCTTCTATTGCTTTTGGTTGAGAGACACGGCCACAAGCTTGGCCGTTTCCCTTGAGTGTGTTGGCTACTGTGATTTTTCTTTTCTCTTCTTACATGGTTGAGATTGAACTTACACTTGATAATGCATATGATATTATATGAACAAGGTTAGGTATTGTGCATTGTGAAACTTGTGAATGACAATGTGTTATATGAATAATGTATCTTGAAATGTTATGCCAATGATGCTATGTGAATAATATGAATTGAGATATAATATGATGATGCTAGGTGAATAATATGAATTGAGATACAACATGATATGAGGCCATTGTGATTGGCTGTGATAACTCAAAAGAACATAAGGCATGTTTGCCTAATTGATGATGAGAATTGAGAATGAAATAATAAATGAATTGTGTGTCTAATGTGTTATTCATTTTCAGAGTTTTGTTATTGGTGGCGTGCCTATTGGTAACATTCTCTTGAAGTTAGGTTGGATTTGATCCTTGAAGCCTAATTGAGATGTTACAACCCTTGAAGCTAGGTTGGATTGGTTCTTGAAGCCAAGTTGGGTTGATACTTAGCATGCTTTGTTACCCTTGAAGCTTGGTTGAACCTAAATCCTTGAAGCCTAGTTGGGTTTATGATAATGATAAATGTGATAACAAAACCAAAGCATTAACTCTGAAAGTTGAATGGCATATTAGTGTGTCTTGGGCCCATGCTTGTCTTTGTTTAATGTGATTCATGAATGGTAAAATGATTGACTAATGAGATATATGGAAGGATATTGAAATGTGATATGTTTATATATGTGGTTTATGAAATATAAAGGTATGTGGTTATCCTTTCATCTATGGTATTGATTTGAGTAATCAAATGTGTGACATTGCATTGCCTTATAATATAGTGTTGGTATATTTTGTACTACTAAGCCGTTGGCTTAGCGCGATATTGTTTGATCGCGCAGGTAACAGAGTTGAACCTGAGAGCTCCTCAAGACCGAGTGAGAGTAGACATTGAAGAGTTATTTTGGAACTTAAAGATCAGAGAAGAACTGCCAATCATGTATATATATATATTCTATGTTTTGTAAACTTTGATTTATAATATACTTGTAATAACTTCCGCTGTGAATTAATAAATATTTTTATATGGTGTCTTTTGGATTTCTTTTAAATGTTTGAGATTGGTTTCACTTATTTACAAAGATATTTGTTGTGTTTCTTTTTAAACTGTGGCATTTTCTATATTCAATATATGTATGTTACGATCGTTTAAGCATGCTTGGTACGTATACGGTATATAGGAGTGTTACAATATCAGTGAGATAGTGAAGTTGCATGGAGTCCCAATTTCTTTAGTGTCTGATCGAGATCCTCGGTTTACTTCAAGGTTTTGGAAGAGTTTACATGGTTCTTTGGTTTCTCGATTACACTTTAGCACTGCTTTTCATCTACAGTCAGATGGGCAGTCAGAGAGAGTGATACAAATTATTGAGGATATGTTGAGAAGGTGTGTCATTGATTTTTCAGGAAGTTGGGACAGATTTTTGCCACTTGTGAAATTTGCTTACAACAATAGTTATCAATCCAGTATTGGAATGGCACCATTTGAGGCATTGTATGGTAGAAGATGTAGGACGCCTCTATGTTGGAATGAAGTTGGAGAAGGCAAGTTGATTGGTGCTGATTTGATTAAAGAAACATAAGAGAAAGTGAAAATAATTCGGGATCGGTTGAAAGCAACTTCAGATCGGCAGAAATCTTATTCAGATTTGAAGAGGAGAGACATAGAATTTGATGTTGGAGATAAAGTATTTTTGAAAGTGTCTCCTTGGAAAAAAATTTTAAGATTTGGTCAAAGAGGGAAACTAAGTCCTTATTTTATTGGACCTTATGAAGTATTAGAAAGAGTTGGACCAGTTGCTTATCGACTTGCTTTGCCGCCTGAGTTGGATAGAATCCATAATGTCTTCCATGTTTCTATGCTGCGGAGGTACAGATCAGATCCATCTCATGTTCTGCCAGTTGAATCTATTGAAGTGAGTTCGGATCTGACTTTTGAAGAAGAACCAATTGCTATTTTGGCACATGAAGTGAAAGAGTTGAGAAATAAGAAAGTGCCACTTGTGAAAGTTCTTTGGAAGAATGATGCAAAGGAAGAGGCAACTTGGGAGAGTGAGCAAGCGATGCGAGAACATTATCCTCAGTTGTTTCAGAATTGATATCAGGTAATTTCGAGGACGAAATTTATTTTTAGAGGGGGAGAATTGTAATATCCCAAAGTATACCCTAAAAGTTTTGGAATATTTATTGTTGTATTTGGATTAAGTGTATTTATTTTAGTGAGAAGAGAAAAGATGTAAAGAGAGAGTGTATATGTTGTATATATAGAAATATATGTATAACATATACAAGTCAAATTATTAAAAGTCAAAAGAAGATATTTAATTATTTTGAATTATTGAAATTAAATATTAGGAAATTGAGTTAGTGGAAGTGGAAGAAGATATTTGCTTATTTTATTGTATTTTGCTTGGTGGAGAGGATTTTGAGGAGAGAGAAGGTTGAGTGTTTGACTTGGTTTTCTTTGTTTTCCTTCTTTCTTTCTTTCTTTCTTTCTTCTTCGTGTATCTTCTTCTTCTTCTCCTTTTCTGGGTTGGCCGGCAGTTCCATAGCAAGAGAGCAAGAGAGAGATTTGATTTTCCAAACTCAAGGTTGAAGGAAGTTTTCAAGTGATCAAGTTGGAAATTTAAGAGTTTCTTCATCTTTGGTAAGTTTTCCACTTGATTCTTTGATTTTCTTTGAGGTTGTGAGTTGAGGTTATGATTGATATGTGTTTGTTTGATTGTGGTGTGTTTAAGAGTGTTTGGTTCAATTGATTTTGGATTTTGGGGTTTGATTGAAGGAAAGAGTAAGATTGTTGGAAGAGTAAGTGTTGTGGTTGTGTTTTGGGTTTGTGGTGATGATTATGATTTGTGTTTGATGCATGTTTTGAGTTGTTTTAGTGTTTTTGCAAGTTTGTTATGGTTTTTGAGTGTGTTTAATTAAGTTTGTTTGAAGTGGAAAATGGTGGAAGTAAGTGGTTTATTGGATGTAGTGTTGGTGTTGCCGGAATCTGGATTTTTGGCCTGACATGCCCGTGAGCACGGCCTGGTCTTTGGGCGTGTCAATAGTTCTGTGTTCTTGGATGGGTGACATAAACAATGACACGCCCATGTCACTGAGCGTGTCATAGCTACTGTGTGGGTGAAGGATTGACGCGGCCATGAACACGCCCGTGTTGTTGGACGTGTCAATGTTTCTGTGAGATAGAATGTATTGCACGTTCAGTGACACGCCCGTGGTTCTGAGCGTGTCAAAGCTTCTGTGTTGTGGAGTTAGGGCACGGTCAAGGACACGCCCGTGTTGTTGAGCGTGTCATGTGTAGAGTTTGCCCTAGTTGGTTCTTAGTCTTATTATCTTATGTGTATCTTTAAGTGAGTATGTATGATTACCTTTGATTTAGATTTTGAAGAAAGTTGAGTTGCCATAATCCAAGTGTTGAGGATTCTTGGAAGAGGAAGTGTATAGATTTATTTGAGTTGTTCTTGAGGTAAGTACAAACTTGCATGATTGCATACATTCATATGATTTTCAGATTCAATACATTTGATTGTGAATGTGCTAAGTAATTTATTACATTGTTAATACATTTGATTTATGCTATGAATTGCTTTAATGTGAATTGAGATATGATGAAATGTGAAGCCATTGTTGTTGGCTATGATAGTGCAAATGAAATAATTGAGGCATGGTTGCCTATTTGATTATGGAATATAAAATGAGAAATGAATTGAGAAAGAGATTGATAAAGAGATAAATGAAATAATTGTGTGCTTAATATGTTATTCAATTTTCAGAGTTCTGGGTTTGGCGGCATGCCTATGAATTGCTGGATAGGTGAAAAGACAAGGTCGTAAGCCGAGTCCAGCTGAAAAATGTGAAATGTGATGTTTTGGGGTGAAAAGACTGGGTCGTAAGCCTCAAAAATAAATTATTGAAACTAGATTGAGTGAAAAGACTGGGTCTTAAGCTCAAATCTAGTTGATTATCCATGGATAAATGTATTGATGATTGTGATTATGGACCTAAGCAGTAACTCTGAACTTTGAATAACATATTAGTGTCTTTTGGGCCCATGTTTGTCTTTGTTTCAATGTGAGTCATAAATGGTAAAATAATTGAATGAGATAATGAAATGCAATGTTATGAAATATAGTATTGATGAATATGATCTGTATTGTTGAAAGTATGGTATTGACATTGCATTATGCATATTGTTATTGTGGTTTGTACCACTAAGTCGTTGGCTTAGCGCGATTGTGGTTCATCGCGCAGGTGACAGGATAGAACCAGAGGGTTCAGCTAGACCGAGTTGAGTCTAGATTCTGAAGCGTTGATAGAGGGCTTAAAGATCAAAGACAAACTGCCAAACATGTATAAATTTTATGTTTTGTAAAACATGGATTTTGATATGTATATGTATTTGTAAATACCATTATATTTTCCGCTGCGTATCACATAAATGTTTTATCTATTGTACTTTATAATATGATTTGAATGTTTTCAAGTTTTCTCATATTATTATTTAAAGGAATGAGTGTTTTTTTTAGTAAATCGTAGCATTCCTATATTCAGTATACATATATTACAGATATGGTGGTATGTGGTGTGCGTATACGGGATATAGGGGTGTTACAATATATATTACATATTTTGAGTTCTTATAACTAGTAAAGAATATTTATATTCTTTTTAATTTTTATATATTTAGAATTTGAAATTTTAAATTGGAAAATGTAAAAAAAAATTAGTAAACCGGTCTGTGACATTTTTGTACCGTATATGCATATTTTACATATGCTAGAAATATGTATTGTACGTATATAGGGTATAAGGGTGTTACATACTCATTTATACATGTCACTTTAAATAATATCTTTATTCTTTAAAGAATGCTTACATATATAATAGCATACACTATCAATTAAATTAAATGTTATAAAAGTATGCACTAACCGTATAATCTTTTATTCTCCTCTCTTACAAATACTCTTAATTATTTGTATAACATCTATTATAAAGATCATTAATAAATATAAATTCTCCATATATATATATATATCCCATGCACACTTTAACTCAAAATTCTAACCACAAATTCAGTTGTTCAATATAATAATATATCCATACTCCCTTGGGGATAAGAGAAGTTGATTCCATTGGTCTTTATATTATTCTATTCTTTCTTATCATGATATTATCCATTGCATCATTTAGATTGCATCATGTATGTGAGTTACAATGTCTGTGTTACCTGTGTTGTGTTATGTAAGGGATACCATACTTTCACTCAAGGTATGGAGATCGAGCATGGCATAACCACTCATAGCCTTATACCTTTTGGTATATACTTGCTATGGGAATCTAAGCCTTTTAACCCAAAGACTAAAACTCATGTAATTGGCCTAGTTATTTTCCTTAGGTTTTTACCCCAAATGCTTGTTGTTTGACTATGGTTAATTTGTCTTGGATTAAATCATGGCCTATTTGGTTTGTTCTTTTTATAATATGATGTAATTACATTGTGAGCTCAAATAAATTTTTCTTTAAAATCCAAAAGACCAAAGCAGTTTTCAAAATGGTCTTTGGATATAAAACTTTTCCATAAACAAATTATTTTCTCATGACTCAAATACAAAGCCCAAAATCTATTTTTTTCTAAAATCATTTTACAATGGGCTTAAAAATAAATTTATTTTCATCTAACCTTTTTAAAGAGCTTACAAATATTTAGGTCAATTATAAAATACCAAAAATGATTGTGAGCCTAGTTTATACTAAGAATTATTAATTATGGGCTTATTTTTGGCATGAATCATTAGTTATTTTTTTAAGTGAGAAATCTATTTATAATAAACCTCTTAATTTAGTTTTAATCCAATATAGCATGAAAGCTACTTTAGTTGGTTGAATGGATTAAAACCTAATTAATGGGAATTATCATGAATTGATTTCCACTTTTTATAACTATTGGTTAAAATCGTCCTAGAAAATTATTCGAAAACAAGATACCCATGTTGGTATTATGTTAACCATATTACCTAGGAAAAAAGACTCGCCATTTGTGTGTGGAAGTTATAAGGTTGGAAGGAATGTCCTAATTAACTTTCTTTGTCTATTGTTTGTACATACATGCATACATTTACATCTCATATCATTGATCCCTTCTGGCTTATAGCCCTGGATTACGATAGTTCAAAAGCTTACGACAATCCGACCTACGCCGGAGATGAAGAATCTAGCAACGACTCAATCACTTTCTCACCAAAAGCAATGGAGCCTGAACAAATTCAGAGAATGGTGGATGACACCCTCAATACGAAGATGGAAGAAATAAAATAGGCCCTAGCTGAGATCATGAAGAACAACCAATTGGCTGCATTTTTAGGAAATAATGCCGAAGCATCTGCTAGCACTAAGAAGCCAAAGGACAATGGGAAGGCTAAAGTTGGTGAAGTGGTTTTTGATGATGATAAGGTGATCATTGATGATGATGACGATTGGGCTCAATACTTCCAAGATCCTTAAGACAAGAAGAAAGAACCAAATATTGTTGAAAGATCAGCAATGGAGAAAATCGAGACATCTGATGTTGAGAAGATGATTGCTAATTTAGAAAAGAAATTTGAGAAGAATCTGAAATCTGAAGAGATGTCTGAGATCGACAAACTGTTTCAACAAGATGTGGAGGTTCTTTATAAGTTCAAGATGCCTTCCTTCGCTAGGCACAATGGTACTGGAAATCCTCATCTTCATGTGAAGTAGTACATCACTGCTATGCAGTCTGCCCGAGCTACTAAAGCTCAAACTCTGAGATATTTCATTCTCTCATTGGACCCTATTGTCCAAAATTGGTTCAATACCTTAGAGGAAAGTGCTCAAAAAGATTGGGACATTTTGTACAAGGCTTTCATTCAATAATATGGGTACAATGTCGAACTAGAAGTAACCTTGATGGAGGTGGAAGCCATTAGGTAAAGGCCAAATGAGAATTTTGTGGACTATGTGAAAAGATGGAGAAATAAGGCTGCTTTGCTCAAGAAAAGGCCCGATGAATCTGATCAAACAAGGATGATTGTGAGAGGGGTGTTGCCTAGTCTTCATGAAAGGATGTCTTATACACTCATCCATAATTTCAAAGATCTTCTCCAAGCTAGTCTGCAAATTGAAGAATGGGAAAGGGAGAAGAACCACTTTTCAATAAGAAGGAATGAGAAAGGGAATTATCAGCCTTGCAATCAAAGTACACAAAAGGAAGCTGATGTTAATGCCACTAGTCAAGAAGGAATGAGGGAATTTTTCAGAATTAGGGAAGCCGCTATCTTGGGTTCTCAATAAGCTACAAAAGAAGGGATTGTTACAACCCTTGACTCCTTGTCCTTTGCCTAATCCTCTTCAACCTAACTTTGATACTAATGCATTTTGCCAATTCCATCAAAGGCATGGACACGAAATGAACAACTATATGAAGTTGAGGCATGAGATCTAGAATCTGATCGACAGTGGTAAGCTACCTGAGCCAGACAAGTCCAATACCAAAAACAATCCTTTGCCTAAATTTAGAAGAGTGCCACCACCAGCAACCTTCATGGTAGGAAAAGGATTGGAAGAAGATTTTGTTTTATTGTCCTTTCAAGATGGGAATATTGGAGATGTGAAAGGAGAAGAAGCATAACTCAACAAACATTCCTTAGCTTGAATTTTGCTTTCTTTAATATCTAATTGGAACAATTGTGTTTTTCAAATTTAAAGTTAATTGAAATAAATTATTTTTGTCAAAATTTTTGTTGGTATTTGTTCATTTTGGTGCTCAACCAATGAGGAATCTAGCTTGATATTCATGAATTAATATATTTATGCATCATCACTCGAATGATTTTACTAGGTGAGGGAATTACTCTGTAGCATTGAATTGTGTATGCTTACTTAGAGAGGGCTCCTGCATAATTACCTTTGTCTAAGTCCTAGTCAGTCTTAGAACATGCTTAGACAAACTTTCGAGGCGAAATTGAACTCTACTTATTTAAGGGAGAAATGATCTAGGCATTGTTTGGTTAGCCAACAACTAGTGTCCACCCAATTAGATATCAATCCCTAGTTTCCCTTTGAGCCTTCATAAAATTTTAGCTTTCTTTTCATTGGCATATAACCCCAACAACCTACCCTGAACTGTTGTAATACTGTTGAAAAGTCTTGTGGCCATTAAGATGAAGAGGCAAGAAGATCAAAGAAAGGAATATACAATCAATATTGTATGGATAGTTGATGTTCTCAAGACCATAAGGGTAGTTGAAGTTCACCTAATATCTCCAATCTATCAAGATGATTTCAGAGTAACAAATGATTTATCCCTGTTAAAGAAGATTTATGTCACTCCATTCATCCATTATTAGAAACTCAAGTTGGTACAAACAAGATAACTCTTTTAGAGCTAGAATAAAAAAAGAAGAGAAAAAAAAGAAAAAAAAGAAAAAAAGAAAAAAAAGAGAAAAAAAGAAATGAAAAAAAGAAAATGAAAAAAAAGGGAAAAAAGAAAAGAAAAGAAAAAGATAAAACCTAAAAAGGCGATTCAGAAAGCCAAGTGAGTTCTCTTTTACCTAAAGCAGCAAAAGGCTTCTATTTGGTTTATAAGGACAGTTTGACTTGAATTGGTCCAATCCAACCAAAGATTCAATCAAAATTAGAGATATAGAAGAAAGGTCACCTAGTTCTCAAAAGTCCTATACTTGACAGTCCTACAAGGAAGAAGGACAAAATGATAAAATGCTCAAAGAAAGGGAAGAGTAAGAAAAATAAAAAGAAAAAAAGGAAGAAGAAGAAAAGAAACAAATTTGGGTACCAAACTTTTTACAAGGGCAAAGATTGTCCTAATAAAGATCCAGATTAATGCCAAGAAGATAGAAGGAATTTGGAGTCTAGCAAGATTGCTCCCAGCGGGCAAATGTTTAAATAAGAAATTTGTAGTGTGAGGATTTTCCCTTAGTGTCACAACGGTTCCAACTTACAAATGGCCTTCATTTAACCCATGTCCCTTATAGACCCCATTTCAATCCTATCAAAGACCTGTTGATCTCTCTTGGTAGGTAGAGTTTATTAGTGGAGATAGTTTGAATAAGCATACATACGAGATAGACAATATTTAAACTCAACGAGACCTTTTCAAAGTAATGTGTATGTGCCTATTTGAAGTGCAATAGTTCTTTCTTAAATAGAAATGATTCCTGAGTTTAGTACGGTAACTAGGGTTGTCATGTTATAGATATGTTAATTTGAAAAATCAAGTCCTGAGGTAAATTGACATTGATTTGGCAAAGCCAACATTTGATTTCAAAATCAAAAATCAATGTAATATCCCTATGCATGCCCTAGAAGTTTTGTTGTTGTTGTTGTTGGTTTGAATTGAGAAATGGGAAGAGAATGTTTTTGTATGGTGGTTGGGAAAGAAAAGAGGGTTTAGAGATAATTGTATATGTTGCTTATATGGTGATATATATAACATATAAAGTGGTCAAAATGGAAAGTCAAGGAAAGAGGATATTTTTGTGTTGGTTGTGAATTACTTAAATGGGTATAGATATGACAAAAGCTTAGTTAAATGGATGAGGGTATTATAGTAATTTTCTTTTGGATGGGTATTTAATGCCTATTGACTTTGTGTTTCTTCATCATTTCTTCTTCTTCTTGTTGTTGGGTGGCCGGCTCATTAAAGAGAGAAGAGAGCAAGAGAACAAGTGATGGTTTTGATGATTTCAAGTTCAAAGTGAATGAAGTTTTCAAAGTTACAAGTTGGAGTTTCAAGGAATTTCATTATTTAGTAAGTTTGCTCTTGTTTACCCTTGTTATTTTTGAAGTTATGCTTGAGTTGAGTTGTGATTTGATGATGGTATGATTAAGTTGCTTATGGTGTGATTTTAAGTATTGATTTTTCTTGATAGATGAGAAGTTGGGTTGGTGTTGGTGATGGAAAAGTAAGAGTTGTGTTTAGTGAAATTGTTTCTGTTTTACAATTAGTAAAGGCTGTGATTTGTATGATTTTTAATTAATTATAGAAAAATGTTTTTGAAGTGAATTTTTGATATGTTGTGTCTCTATGAGTCTAGAATGACTGAAAAATATGTTGATTCGATTTTGGAATGGTTATGAGTTTAGAAAGATTATTTTTATTAGACCTGTTCCAGCAGGTACCTTAACTGAGACAGCTGTATTTCGGGATTTTTAATAAAATGTAGAAAAATCATATCCAATTGAATTTTGGATATGTTGTTGCTTAGTGAGTCTAGTATTTGAGAAAAATAATTTGGAACCACGTTCATTGAATTTGATTTATGGAATTCACAAAGTTCAGAATTGCTTCCAGGATGCAGGGCAATTGGGGCAGTCTGGTTAGGTGAACTGTTTGACCAAGATTTTGTGTTCAGTTTGATCTGAAATTTTAAAGGAATGATTTTAAGATACAAAACTAAATTCTGTAAAAATTTTAGAATTTTTAGTCAGGTAGATTATTTTATACAATTTTTCAAAATAAGGATAAAATGGAGTCTAAAACCAGAATGTACTATTCATATGGTCATTTTGCTAATATTCCTTTTGGATTAGGTTGTGAAGAGGTTGAATTGCCCTAATTGCTTTGTTGAGATTGAATAATGTTATGTTATGCATTGTGAATGGTAATGTGTTTCATGAGTAATGCACATTGAAATGTTATACCAAAGATGTTATAGTGATTCAAATGAAATATGATTGAAGCATGCATTGATGATAGGATTGAATAATAATGTGAGTGTTTAGATAATGTAATGAATATTGTATATAATGATTGCTTAACTTGCTTGTGAAAAAGAAATGAATAAAAAAGGTATTGATAAGTTTAATGAACGGACCTATCCGTCTCCTGCGGAACCATGCGGACCCAGTGGGTTGGGCAACCGATCTTGGACTACCGATCTGGTAGGAGGAAGGTTCGATATATTCAGTATTATACGTACCTATTTGCCTCCTGCGGAACCATGCGGACCCATTGGAATGGGCAACCGAACTTGGACAACCGACCTGGATGGGGAAAGGTATGTTACTGATAATGTTATACGTGCCTTTTTGCCTCCTGCGGACCCTTGGGATTGGAGGGCAACCGACCTGGTTGGGAAAGGGTACGTATATAAAGTCATAGTTGTTGGCTATAATGATAAATTTAAATGAGTATAATGAATGGTGCTATTATATGAATATTGATGTGACATTGAACAAAGCAACATATTGAATAAATAATATGCTTTTGATTGATATATGTAATTAATTTGTGACATTGCATTTTAGCATGAATTATCTTACTAAGCCCTTGGCTTAGCGCGATAGTGTTTAATCGCGCAGGTAATAGAGCTGATAGAGTCAAACCCGAGAGTTCATCAAGACCAAGTGAGAGTAGACCTTGAAGAGTTGATTTTGGGAACTTAAAGATCAGAAGAGAATTGCCAATCATGTATACTTCTTTATATTTTGTAAAGTAATGTTTATAATGCAAAAGTATGGATATATTTAAATATGTAATCAAGTGTTTGTAAATATGTACATATTTTATAACTTCCGCTGGGTAATATTTAAATGTATATATATATATAACTAATATGTTTTGTTTTATAAGTAAATGATCTACTTTTCTATAATGTATAATGATAAGGGTATTGTATCAAGTTTAAAGTGTTTTGAATATTAAGAAAACCGTAGCATCCCTATGTTTGATGCACTTATGCTACATTGTTGTGGTTGTAGTGTGTGGGCATTGGATATGGGGGTGTTACAAGAAGTGTAAATCCTTTTTGCAGGTTGTAGTTGAGGTTATAAGGGGGATTTATTGGAAGTGTACTGAGAATGATTTTGGTTGCATTGGTTTGTGTAAAAATATTTTCAAAAATCAGAAAAAAAAAATAGTTTTGTCGACACTTGGGACTCAATTTTTAAGTGAAACTATGGCAAAATTTCTATAAAAATTGGAACTAAAATTTGACTAAGTAAAATTGGTAGCAACATTAGGTTAGTGTGGTGCCTCTACTCAGCTTACACACGTAGGTCGGGAAGGGGTGTTACAATTTTTGGTATCAGAGCCTAGGTTTGAGATTCTCAGCCTAGGTAAAATGTAATAAAAAGAATATTTTACTTAAAAAGTTTGTTTTGAAATAATATACATGTTTGGGATTGGCAACCTCTGATCTTTAATAAGATGTAATATGTTGTGTTTGCAGACTTAGGTTGTGATGGATTCTCACTCACGTCAGTCGATTGAGGGTAGTGCCGAGAGTATCGCTCCTGCTGAGGGAGCTAGAGTTGATAGTGTTGAGGAGGCACCTGCTTCGGTGTCGGGTAGACCAGCTGGAGAGGAGGTTCCGCCAGCCTGGTTTAGACATATGATGGAAGTTATGAGACAAGCACCAGTGCAACCAGTGCCACCACCCCCTCAGCCTTTGGTATCTGTGAGGCACTATGATAAACTAAGGAAGTATGGAGCGGAGGATTTCCTTGGTACTACTGATCCAGCTGTAGCAGAACAGTGGCTTGACAAAAGTACAGAGGATCTTTATTCAGTTACAAGCTACCCCTGAGGAAAAATTTGACTATGCAAGATCTTTGCTGCAGAAAGATGCCTACGATTGGTGGAAGACGGTGCCCCATTCTATGGATGATCCTCCAACACTGTCTTACACTGATTTTCTGAGGGAATTTGAGTTGAAGTATACTCCTAGGGAGTATAAAGATGGGAAGAAAAGAGAGTTTCTAGATTTGAAGCAAGATCATCGGACCGTAACTGAGTATGAAGTTGAGTTTATTCGACTGAGTCAGTATGCTGGGGGTATCATTGCTGATGAGATTGATAGATGCAGGAGGTTTGAGGAGGGATTGAGGCCCTCGATCATGTGCTTAATGGCTGGATCCAGATATCAGGATTTCTCACAGCTTGTGACAGCAGCTCGAAGTATAGAGCGAGCTCAAGTTATTGCAGCTGCTTCAGAAGAAGAGGTTAGGGTTAGAAGGCCCCAGTTCGAGGCAGGGTCTTCCTCTGCGAAGAGGGGTAGAGGAAGTTTTGTTCCTCGGAGTAGTAGGAGCCAGAGACCAGCTGGTAGGTCTGTGCAGTTCTAGAGACAGAGATTTAGACCTGTAGCTTCAGTGGCAAGTGCTCCGATCCCTATGACTCAGAGATCCGCTCCACCTAGATGTGCTTAGTGTGGGATAGAGGTGTTTGTTGGAAGAGTGGTGGACCAGCTGTATGCTTCAGGTGTGGATCACCTGACCACTTTGTGAGAGACTATCCTGAGAGGCAGGAGCAGATGCCAGTTGATTCTGCTGCTTCTCGAGCTAGTGTGAGGGGAGGCAGAGGAGGCAGAGGTGCCAGCCGGGGAGGTAGACCAGGATTCAGTTCTAGAGGAGGTGCTACATCCAGGGAGGGTAGACCAGAGGAGGTTGGATCTTCCCAGAGGATGTATGTTATGCAGAGGCAGCCAGATTCATCGGCAGTCATAGCTGGTACTTTTTCTTTATTTAATACTCCAGTACTTGCTTTGATTGATCCGGGTTCCACGCATTCATATATTAGTGCATCTGTTTTGCCTGTATTTGATGTGCATGCTGAGTCCCTAGGATTTGATGTGTTGGTGACAAATCCATTAGGGCATAGTGTGGTTGTGAGTAAGGTGCATAGAGATAGTGCAGTAGTGGTGCAGGGTGAGGAGTTCCTTGGGGATTTGATTGAGATGCCATTTAAGGAATATGACGTGATCTTAGGTATGGATTGGCTATCTCGACATGGAGCTGTGGTGGATTGTAAAAAGAAAATTGTTTCTTTGAGAACGGGTGATGGTAGAGAGGTGATAGTATCTAATGAGCAGGAACAACTAGCCTCCTTATTTGTTTCAGCTGTTGCAGCCAGGAGGTTGATTAGAAAGGGGTGTGAAGCCTATCTTGCTCATGTGGTAGATACTAGAGTGAAGGGTTCTTCAATCGATAGTATTGCCACAGTTGCAGAGTTCCCTAATGTTTTTCCAGAGGAGTTGCCAGGATTGCCTCCTGAGAGAGAGGTGGAGTTTGGTATTGAATTGTTGCCTGGTATCACTCCTATCTCTATTACTCCTTACAGAATGGCACCAGCAGAATTGAGGGAGTTGAAAGTGCAATTACAGGAGTTGTTGGACAAAGGATTTATTCGCCCCAGTGTTTCTCCTTGGGGAGCTCCTGTGCTATTTGTGAAGAAGAAAGATGGTACTATGAGGTTGTGTATCGATTATAGGCAATTGAACAAGGTGACTATTAAAAATAAATATCCTTTGCCTAGAATCGATGATCTCTTTGATCAATTGAAAGGTGCAGCTGTGTTTTCTAAAATTGATTTGAGATCTGGGTACCATCAGCTGAGAGTCAGAGCTGAGGATGTTCCGAAGACTGCCTTTCGGACCAGGTATGGGCATTATGAATTTCTAGTTATGCCTTTTGGTCTAACGAATGCACCTGCAGCTTTTATGGATTTGATGAATAGGGTGTTTAGGCTCTATTTGGATCAGTTTGTAGTGGTCTTCAGTGATGATATACTGGTGTATTCGCGGAATGAAGAGGAACATGATATGTATCTGCGGATTGTGTTGCAGATTTTGAGAGAGAAGCAGTTATTTGCCAAATTGTCGAAGTGTGAGTTCTGGTTGGATCAAGTTGCTTTTCTCGGACATATTATTTCAGCGAAAGGCATTAGAGTTGATCCAAGTAAAGTTGAAGCTATTCTGAATTGGAGTCCACCCAAGTCTGTGACAGAGATTAGAAGTTTTCTGGGTTTGGCAGGCTATTACCGACGGTTTGTGAAAGGGTTTTCTTTGATAGCTACTCCACTCACCAGATTACTTCGAAAGGGAGTGAGATTTGTGTGGACAGATCAGTGTCAGGCTAGTTTTGAGCAGTTGAGAGAGTTGTTGACTCAAGCGCCTGTTCTTACTTTACCTGTTGAAGGCAAACCATATGTGATCTACAGTGATGCTTCACATAGAGGTTTGGGGTGTGTATTGATGCAGGAAGGGAAAGTTATAGCTTATGCATCTCGACAGTTGAAACCGCACGAGCTTAACTATCCGACACATGATTTGGAATTGGCTGCCATTGTGTTTGCATTAAAGATTTGGCGCCACTATCTGTTTGGGGAGAAATGTTTCATCTACACTGATCACAAGAGTTTGAAGTATTTGGGTGTCCAGAAAGAACTCAATCTTCGTCAGAGGAGATGGTTAGAATTGATTAAAGACTACGACTGTAATATCCTCATTTATGCCCTAGAAGTTTTGCATGTTGTTGTTGTTGTTGTATTGTTGGTTTAAATTGAGAAAAGAAAAGTATAAGTATTTTGGGAAAGAATTTAGGGTTTAGAGCCAAGTTTATATGTTGTGTATATTGTGATATATATAACATATAAAATGGTCAAAGGGAGAGTCAAAGTGTTGGTTAGTGGAAGAAGATATTTTATTGTTGAGTGTGTAATTACATATATGGGCTTATATAAGACAAAAGGTTAGTTATATGTTTGAGGGCATTTTGGTAATTGTTTGGATGAAATGCATGGTGGAGATTAAGAAGGAAAGAGAGGTTGACTTGTGCATTTTCTTTTCTTCTCATGTTTGTGCCGGCCATTGAAGAAGACAAAGGGAAAGAGAAGTGTTCTTGATGCTATACTCAAATTGATGAAGGAATTGAGAGATTTGGTGAAAGATTGGTGGAATTTCTTCATATAAGGTAAGATCTTCTCTTTAATGTCTTCAATTCTTTTGAAGTGGTGTGAGAAAGGAATTAGGTTTTGTTGGTGTGATGATGAGATGAGTTTGTGTTATGTTTTTAAGTGTTAAAATTGATTGTAAGTTAAAAGATGGAATTAGTGTTGGGTTGATTGTAAAGATTGTATGTTTAAATGGATGTTGTTTTTGAAAGATGAAAAAGGATGGTGATTAATTAGGGTTTTGAGATGGTGTTTGTTTAATTGTGATATTAATGTGTTTTAAAGTGATTATTGTAATGAATATGTGTTTAGAACATTGATTATGTTCATTTGAAGCATGTGGTATGATGTATATTGAGTTTAAATGCATTTGGAAGAGAGTTGGTTAGAATTAGGGTTTTGGTTTTGAGAGACACGGCCAAAGGCCATGTGAGACACGGCCAAGTCATATGATTTTGGACGTGTTGGATTAATTTTTGGGTGACACAGCCGTGTTCCCAAGCCGTGTGAGCTACTGTGAGTTTTGGTTGAAGAGACACGGCCGTGTCCCTAAGCCGTGTTTGCTACTGCCAAAGTTGAATTGAGAGACACGGCCACAAGCTTGGCCGTGTCCCTCATGTGTGCTGCCCGTGTCCATCAAATGAGTTGGTTAGGGTTTTGTTTCTTTGTTCTTTTTGCATTGTTTTGGTTCTTCAAAGGTGGGTTGGTTCTTAAACCTAACCCTAAAACACTTTAAACACACTTGAATCAATGAATGAACTAATCAAATGCATATGGAAGATCCTAAAGCTATGAATCACATAAGTTGTTCTTTGCCCTAATTGCATTGTTGAGATTTAAACAAGGTTATGTTATGCATTGTGAAAGGTATTGTATTTTATGAGTAATGTACCTTGAAATGTTGTATCAAAGATGAAATGATAATTCAAATAAGATATGATATGAGACAATGCCATTGTGTTTGGCTATGATGAATGATGCTATATGATGATAATATTGAGAGAATGAAGGCATGTTTGCCTAAATGTTGATGAGAATTGAGAATGGAAATGATAATTGATATGTAAATGAATTGTGTGGCTAATGTGTTATTCCATTTTCAGAGTATGTTATTGGTGGCATGCCTAATGATAGTAACAATCTCTTGAAGTTAGGTTGGATTGAATCCTTGAAGCCTAATTGAGATGTTACCACCCTTGAAGCTAGGTTGGGTTAGTTCTTGAAGCCAAGTTGGGTAGAAGCTTAGCATGCTTTGCTCCCCTTGAAGCTTGGTTGAACTTAATCCTTGAAGCCTAGTTGGGTCTATGATATTGATATTGATAAATGTGATGATAGAACCAAAACATTAACTCTGAAAATTGAATGGCATATTAGTGTGTCTTGGGCCCATGCTTGTCTATGGTTAATGTGAGTCATGAATGATGTTTGTTTTGCTTTGTATTGATGATTAAATGAATACTAATGAGGTATATGAAAAGATAATAAAATGTGATATGTAATGTGAAAGTATATTGTTAATTTTGCATATATGATGTTACATATATATTATGGTTTGAGAAATGACATTGCATTGCACGAAGTCATATCATTAGCATGATTATCTTACTAAGCCCTTGGCTTAGCGCGATAGTGTTTAATCGCGCAGGTGATAGAACTGTTAGAATCGAACCCAAGAGCTCTTCGAGACCGAGTGAGGGTAGACATTGAAGAGTTGATTTTGGAGATTTAAAGATCAAAGGAGATTTGCCAATCATGTATAACTCTTTTTATATTTTGTAAAGTATTGATTAAATGTACATATTTGTATATTTGTAAATATGGAATTAAGTGTTTTCAAATATGTAAATATTTTATGACTTCCGCTGTGAAATAACTATATGTATGTATATATATATATCTAATGTGTTTTATTTTAAAAGTAAATGATCTACTTTTCTATATTATATAATGATAATAGTATTGTATCTATTTAAATGTTTTGAATGTTGAAGAAAACCGTAGCATCCCTATGTTTGGTGCACTTATGCTACATGGTTGTAGTTGTAGTGTGTGTGCATTGGATGTGAGGGTGTTACAACGACTGCTTGATTGACTATCATCCAGGTAAAGCAAATGTTGTTGCTGATGCCTTGAGTCGGAAGTCTTTAGCTGGTTTAACAGTTTACTCGCTCTCGTTGCTTGTTGAGTTGAGAGCATTGCATGCCAGTTTTGTACCTTGTGTTGATGGTGCATTATTGGCACAGTTGCAATTGAAGCCGATTTTGTTAGATCAGATCAAAGAAGCTCAGTTGGCCGATAAGAAGATTCAGAAGATTATTTCAGATTGTAAGAATGGGAAGATAAGAGATTTTGTTGTGAAAGATGAATGGAGTCTCTGGTTTAAAAACCGATTGTATGTACCCGATGATGCTGAATTGAAAAGAGTCATTTTAGAAGAAGCACATCAGTCAGTGTTTGCTATGCATCCGGGTAATACGAAGATGTATCATGATTTGAGACAGCATTATTGGTGGATTGGGTTGAAGAGAGACATTGCAGATTTTGTGTCGAAATGTCTCACTTGTCAGAAGGTTAAAGCAGAGCATCAAGTTCCAACCGGGTTGCTTCAACCATTGTCAGTGCCAGAATGGAAGTGGGAAAGAGTGACAATGGATTTTGTGTCTGGTTTGCCATTGACACAAAAGAAGCATGATGCTATATGGGTGATTGTGGATAGATTGACTAAGACGGCTCATTTCCTTCCGGTTCGAATGGATTACTCTTTGGAGAGATTGGCTGAGCTGTATATCCATGAGATTGTGAAACTGCATGGTGTTCCAACTTCTTTAGTGTCTAATCGAGATCCCAGGTTTACTTCCAGATTTTGGAAGAGTTTGCATAGTGCTTTGGGTTCTCGACTGCACTTCAGCACTGCTTTTCATCCACAGACGGATGGACAGTCAGAGAGGGTGATACAGATTATTGAGGACATGTTGAGAAGCTGTGTCATCGATTTCTCTGGAAGTTGGGATAGGTTTTTACCTCTTGTGGAGTTTGCTTACAACAACAGTCACCAATCCAACATTGGTATGGCACTGTTTGAAGCATTGTATGGCAGACGGTGTAGGACACCTCTTTGTTGGAATGAGCTTGGAGATAATAAGTTGGTTGGTCCTGATTTGATTCAAGAAACTAAAGAAAAAGTAAAGTTGATTCGAGGCAGGTTAAAAGCAGCTTCAGACCGACAGAAATCTTATGCAGATCTGAAAAGAAGAGATATAGAGTTTAATGTTGGAGATAAGGTATTTCTGAAAGTGTCTCCTTGGAAGAAGATTTTAAGGTTCGGTCGGAAAGGAAAATTGAGTCCTCGTTTAATTGGGCCGTATGAAGTGTTAGAAAGAGTTGGGCCAGTGGCGTATCGACTTGCTTTGCCACCTGAGTTGGATCGTATTCATAGTGTATTCCATGTTTCTATGTTGAGGAGATATAGGTCGGATCCATCTCATGTGTTGCCATTTGAGTCTATCGAAGTGAGCCCAGATTTGACATTTGAAGAGGAACCAGTTGCTATCTTGGCACATGATGTGAAAGAATTGAGAAACAAGCAAGTGCCATTGGTGAAGATTCTTTGGAAGAATCATGCAAAAGAAGAAGCGACTTGGGGACGTGAACAATCCATGCGAGAGCAATATCCGCAGTTGTTTCAGCTTTGATATCAGGTAATTTCGAGGACGAAATTTTCTTTTTAGAGGGGGAGAATTGTAATATCCCTATGCATGCCCTAGAAGTTTTGTTGTTGTTGTTGTTGGTTTGAATTGAGAAATGGGAAGAGAATGTTTTTGTATGGTGGTTGGGAAAGAAAAGAGGGTTTAGAGATAATTGTATATGTTGCTTATATGGTGATATATATAACATATAAAGTGGTCAAAATGGAAAGTCAAGGAAAGAGGATATTTTTGTGTTGGTTGTGAATTACTTAAATGGGTATAGATATGACAAAAGCTTAGTTAAATGGATGAGGGTATTATAGTAATTTTCTTTTGGATGGGTATTTAATGCCTATTGACTTTGTGTTTCTTCATCATTTCTTCTTCTTGTTGTTGTTGGGTGGCCGGCTCATTAAAGAGAGAAGAGAGCAAGAGAACAAGTGATGGTTTTGATGATTTCAAGTTCAAAGTGAATTAAGTTTTCAAAGTTACAAGTTGGAGTTTCAAGGAATTTCATTATTTAGTAAGTTTGCTCTTGTTTACCCTTGTTATTTTTGAAGTTATGCTTGAGTTGAGTTGTGATTTGATGATGGTATGATTAAGTTGCTTATGGTGTGATTTTAAGTATTGATTTTGCTTGATAGATGAGAAGTTGGGTTGGTGTTGGTGATGGAAAAGTAAGAGTTGTGTTTAGTGAAATTGTTTCTGTTTTACAATTAGTAAAGGCTGTGATTTGTATGATTTTTAATTAATTATAGAAAAATGTTTTTGAAGTGAATTTTTGATATGTTGTGTCTCTATGAGTCTAGAATGACCGAAAAATATGTTGATTCGATTTTGGAATGGTTATGAGTTTAGAAAGATTATTTTTATTAGACCTGTTCCAGCAGGTACCTTAACTGAGACAGCTGTATTTCGGGATTTTTAATAAAATGTAGAAAACTCATATCCAATTGAATTTTGGATATGTTGTTGCTTAGTGAGTCTAGTATTTGAAAAAAATAATTTGGAACCACGTTGATTGAATTTGATTTATGGAATTCACAAAGTTCAGAATTGCTGCCAGGATGCAGGGCAATTGGGGCAGTCTGGTTAGGTGAACTATTTGACCAAGATTTTGTGTTCAGTTTGATCTGAAATTTTAAAGGAATGATTTTAAGATACAAAACTAAATTCTGTAAAAATTTTAGAATTTTTAGTCAAGTAGATTATTTTATACAATTTTTCAAATTAAGGATAAAATGGAGTCTAAAACCAGAATGTACTATTCATATGGTCATTTTGCTAATATTCCTTTTGGATTAGGTTGTGAAAAGGTTGAATTGCCCTAATTGCATTGTTGAGATTGAATAATGTTATGTTATGCATTGTGAATGGTAATGTGTTTCATGAGTAATACACATTGAAATGTTATACCAAAGATGTTATAGTGATTCAAATGAAATATGATTGAAGCATGCATTGATGATAGGATTGAATAATAATGTGAGTGTTTAGATAATGTAATGAATATTGTATATAATGATTGCTTAACTTGCTTGTGAAAAAGAAATGAATAAAAAAGGTATTGATAAGTTTAATGAACGGACCTATCCGTCTCCTGCGGAACCATGCGGACCCAGTGGGTTGGGCAACCGATCTTGGACTACCGATCTGGTAGGAGGAAGTTTCGATATAGTCAGTATTATACGTACCTATTTGCCTCCTGCGGAACCATGCGGACCCATTGGAATGGGCAACCGAACTTGGACAACCGACCTGGATGGGGAAAGGTATGTTACTGATAATGTTATACGTGCCTTTTTGCCTCCTGCGGACCCTTGGGATTGGAGGGCAACCGACCTGGTTGGGAAAGGGTACGTATATAAAGTCATAGTTGTTGGCTATAATGATAGATTTAAATGAGTATAATGAATGGTGCTATTATATGAATATTGATGTGACATTGAACAAAGCAACATATTGAATAAATAATATGCTTTTGATTGATATATGTAATTAATTTGTGACATTGCATTTTAGCATGAATTATCTTACTAAGCCCTTGGCTTAGCGCGATAGTGTTTAATCGCGCAGGTAATAGAGCTGATAGAGTCAAACCCGAGAGTTCATCAAGACCAAGTGAGAGTAGACCTTGAAGAGTTGATTTTGGGAACTTAAAGATCAGAAGAGAATTGCCAATCATGTATACTTCTTTATATTTTGTAAAGTAATGTTTATAATGCAAAAGTATGGATATATTTAAATATGTAATCAAGTGTTTGTAAATATGTACATATTTTATAACTTCCGCTGGGTAATATTTAAATGTATATATATATATAACTAATATGTTTTGTTTTATAAGTAAATGATCTACTTTTCTATAATGTATAATGATAAGGGTATTGTATCAAGTTTAAAGTGTTTTGAATATTAAGAAAACCGTAGCATCCCTATGTTTGATGCACTTATGCTACATTGTTGTGGTTGTAGTGTGTGGGCATTGGATATGGGGGTGTTACAAGAAGTGTAAATCCTTTTTGCAGGTTGTAGTTGAGGTTATAAGGGGGATTTATTGGAAGTGTACTGAGAATGATTTTGGTTGCATTGGTTTGTGTAAAAATATTTTCAAAAATCAGAAAAAAAAAAACAGTTTTGTCGACACTTGGGACTCAATTTTTAAGTGAAACTATGGCAAAATTTCTATAAAAATTGGAACTAAAATTTGACTAAGTAAAATTGGTAGCAACATTAGGTTAGTGTGGCGCCTCTACTCAGCTTACACACGTAGGTCGGGAAGGGGTGTTACAATCAAAATTTAAAATTTTAAAAAAAATTACAAAGCCTTCAAGTTAAGGGGAGTATGTTGAACTATCGAACCTCGAAGGACACATTGGACAAAGGAAGTGATTACTGGCAAGCTTATGAAGAAGCTACCAATTGTCATACTGAATCATAATTTGAAATGGATGTATCTCTGCTGTTTGCGGCATCCATTATTCATGTTTTCAACATTTTGAAGATAAAAGCCATAAATGCAAAGCATTTTGTCATTCCAATGCAAAACCTAAATGGGCATCTAGAAGGAGTCAATGAGAATACTTCTGCTGATCACCGTAGTATGTGAGTTGATGGAACCACTGTAAGTATTATTCATGCATATCATGCATACATGAGCATATCATATCGCACTTTCTTGTCTTGTATTGTCTATTTTTTATCAAAGTGAACAGCAAACACCCTGGCAAGTAAACAATCAAAAGAAGATATTGAATCAAGGGGGCATGGAAAGCCTATTGCTTGAGGAAGCACCAGTAATTTTGCAAAAGAAAGAAGAAATGCATGCTTGTCCAAAGAACTAGACAATCTACAAACATCAACCAAAGCCCACATAAAAAAAATCATGGGTTTTAGCCTACACAGGGGACAAAGTTTCTCCCCTTCAAATATTTGAGTTTATGCATGTACAAAATATTTTGAGACTCACTTCCAATATTTTTACCACTCAGGAGGCAAGGAGAAGATATGAAGGCTAGCTAAAAAAGGCAAATTTTTTTTGCAAAAGTGCAAAGGAAGAACAAAAACGAATGGAAAAAGAAGAAAATTAGAATTCTCAAAAGAATGAAGATGTAAAAGACAAAGGACTCGATTTTGCAAATTAACATATCTATAGCATGACAACCCTAGTTATTGTACTAAACTCGGGAATCACTTCTATTTGAGCAAGAACTGTTGTACTTCAAATAGGCACATACACATTACTTAGCCAAAGGTCTCATTGAGTTTAAATATTGTCTACCTCATATACATGCTTATTCAAACTCTCTCCACTAATAAACTCTACCTACCAAGAGAGATCAACATGTCATTTATAGGATTGGAATGGGGTCTATAAGGGACATGGGTTAAGCGGAGGCCAATTGTAAATTGGAGTCGATGTGAATATGGATAAATCCTCACACTAAAATTTTCCTATTTAGACAGTTGGAAACATTAAAAGATAGAGCTTTGAACATTCTTCTTTTTTTTTATGTTAATATGGATCTCAATTGGGACAGTCTTTGCCTTTGCAAAAAGTTTGGTACCCATATTCATTTCTTTTCCTCTTTTCCCTTTTCTTTCTCTTTCTTTTTCTTACTCTTTCCTTTCTTTGAGCATTTTATCATTTTGTCCTTCCTCTCTGTAGGATTGTTAAGTACAAAACTTTTAAAAACTAGATGGTCTTTCTCCTTTTACTCTGATTTTAATCAAATCTTTGGTTGGGTTAGGCCAACTCTAGTCAAACTATCCTTATAAACCAAATGGAAGTCTTTTGCTACTTTAGGTAAAAGAGAACTTGGTTGGATTTCTAAACCATTTTGGGTTTTATTCTCTTTTCTTTTTCTTCTTTTTTCCTCTTTTTTTTTCTTTTTCCTTTCTTTTCTTTTTTCCTTTTTTTTCCTTTTTTATCCTTTATGGTCTTGACTAGGCATTCCTTTATTTTTGATCTTCTTACCTCTTCCCCTTAGTGTTCATCAGATTTGGCATAAGTATCACAATAGCTTAGGGTAGGTTATCTAGGTTTACAGGCTAATGAAAAACTAGCTAAAATCTTATGAAGGCTCAAAGGGCAACTAAGGATTGATGTCAATAGGGTTGATAATAGTTGTTGGCTTACCAAACAATGCCTATATCATCTCTCCCTTAAATAAGTAGAGTTCAATTTTGCCTCGAAAATCCTTGAAAGCATGCTCTATGATTGACTAGGACCTGGACAAAGGTCATCATGCAAAAGCCGTCTCTAAATAAGCATAAACAACTCAATGGTATAGAATAATTCCCTTATCTAGTAAAGTCATTCAAATCATGATGCATAGATATATTAATTTATGATTATCAAACTAGATTCGTCATCGGTTGAGCACCAAAATGAACAAAGACCAATAAAAATTTTGATGAAAGTAATTTATTCAAATAATCTTAATTTAAAAAAACATAATTATTGTAATTAAATATTTAAAGAAAGCAAAATAGAAGAGCAACATTCAAGTTAACGAAAGTTTATTGAGTTAAAATTTTTCCTTATTCCACATCTTCGATACTCTCATCTTGAAAGGATGATAAGAAAAAATCTTCCTCCAATCCTCTTCCTACCATGAAAGTTGCCAGTGGAGGCACTCTTCCAAATTTAGGCAAAGGATTACTTTTGGTATTGGGATTATCCGGCTCGAGTAGCTTACAACTGTTAATCAAATCTTGGATCTCATGCCTTAGATGAGCACTTTTATCCATTTCATGCCCTTGCATTTGATGAAATTGACAGAAGGCCTTGGCATCGAAGTTTGGTGGCAAAGGATTATGTAGCCGTCGAGGAGCCAATGGTTGTAACAACCCTTTCTTTTGTAGCTTGTTGAAAACCCAAGATAGAGGTTTCCCCAACTCTGAGAACTGCCTTCTATTTCTTTGACCAGTCATATTAACATCAACTTCCTTTTGAGTGCTTTGATTACCTGACTGGTAGTTCCCTTTCTCATTCCTTCTTACCGAAAAGCGGTTCTTCTCCCTTTCCCATTCTTTAATTTGCAGACCAGCTTGAAGAAGATCTTTGAAATCCAGGATGAGTGTATGAGACATCCTTTCATGAAGACTAGGTAATACCCCTCTCACAATCATTCTTATTTGATCAGATTCATCGGGCCTCTTCTTGAGCAAAGCAGCCTTATTCCTCCACCTCTTCACATAGTCCAAAAAATTCTCATTTGGTCTTTGTCTAATGGACTCAACTTCAATTAAGGTAACTTCCAGCTTGACATTGTACCCATAATGTTGAATGAAATCCTTTTATAACAAATCCCAGCTCTTTTGAGTACTATCTTCTAAGTTGTTGAACCAATTCTGGACAACAGGGTATAATGAAAGCATGAAGTACCTTAGAGTTTGAGCCTTAGTAGCTCTAGCAGACTGCATGACAGTGATGTACTGCTTAACATGCAAATGAGGATTTCCTGTACCATTGTACCTAGTGAAGGAAGGCATCTTGAACTTATAAGGGTCCTCTTCATCTTGTTCAAACAACTTGTCAACCTTTGACAATTTTTTCGTTTTCAGCTTCTTTTCAATTTTTTTTTTCCAAATTGGCAATAAGCTTCTCAACATTTGAAGTTTTAGTTTTTCCACAGCTGATCTTTCAACAACCTTCGGCTCCTTCTTCTTATTTTGAGGATCTTGAAATTATTAATCTCAGTCATCAACATCATCAACAATTACCTTGTCATCATCAAAAGCTACATCACCAACTTTAGCCTTTCCCTTGTCTTTCTCGATGCTTGGGGATGCTTCAGAAGTGTTCCCAAACATTATAGCCATTTGACTCTTCATGATCTCAGCTAGGGCTTCCTTTAATTCTTCCATCTTGACTTCAAGGGCATCATCCAACATCTTTTGAATTTGTTCAGGTTCTATTGCTTTTGGTGAGAAGCTAATTGAGTTGCTATTGGATTCTTTGTCACTAGTATAAGTCAGATTATCGTAGGCTTTTGAACCATTGTAATCTAGGACTGTGAGCTAGAAAGGATCAATGATATGTTATGCAATGCATGTATGCAAAAACAACAAACAAAGATAATTAAGACATATCTTCCAACCTTATAACTTCCACACACGAATGGTGAGTCTCTTTTCCTAGGTATATAGTTAACAAAATACCAACATAGGATATTTTGTTCTCAAAAAATTTCCTCGGATGATTTTAACCTATAATTAAATTTTCAAACATGAAAATCATTTCATGATAATTCCCATTAATTATGCTTTAATCCATCCAATCAACTAAAGCAGCTTTAATGCTATATTGGATTAAAACTAAATTAAGAGGTTTATTATAAATAAATTTCTCACTTAAAAATGTAATAATAATGCCAAAAACAAGCCCATGATTAATAATTCTTAGCATAAACTAGGCTCAAATTTGATTTTTGGTATTTCCATAATTGACCTAAATATTCGTAAGATCTTTAAAAAGATTGTGAAAAATAATTCTGTTTCTAAGCCCATTGTAAAATGATTTTAGAAAAAAATGGATTTTGGGTTTTGTATTTGGGTCATGAGAAAAGAATTTTTGACTTGTTTTGGAAAAGTTTTATGTCCACAAGCCATTTTGAAAATTTTTAAAATAGTTTTGGTCTTTTGCATTTAGAGGAAAAAAAAATTTTGAGCTCACAATGTAATTAGGTCATATTAGAAAAAGAACAAACCAAATAAGTCATGATTTAAACTAAGATAAATTAACCATAGTCAAACTTTTGGGGTAAAACCTAAGGAAAGTACCTACGCCAATTACATGAGCTTTAGTCTTTGGGATGAAAAGTTTTAAGTACCCATAGCAAGTATATACCAAATGGTACAAGGCTATGAGTGGTTATGCCATGCTTGATCTCCATATATTGAGTGAAAGTATGGTATCCTTTACATAACAGAACATGGGTATCATGGGCATCCTAACTCACGCACACAATACAGACTAAATGATGCAATGGAGAATATCATAATAAGAAAGAATAGAATAAAATTAAAACCAACAAAATCAACTTCTCTTGTCACCAATGGAGTTGCCACTGTGATCGGAGATTTTTGCCCCCACTCCCGCGTGAAATGGTTCTTGAGACTTTGACACTGTTAAGCTTGGGGCCTTAGAGAACACGAGCCTAAATTTGAAGAAAATGGAGTCATCACTCGAACGGGCTGAAAAAAAGAAAGGGGTGGATGACTCAATTCCTAAGGAATCCCTAACCCCTTAATGGGTTCAAAAAGTTGGGTACATGTGGGGATGGTGAGATATGGCCCAACACCCCCACAATTCACGGTTCATTGGAACTGGACTCCTTTTCAGGTCTTAATATTATAAAATTCTTAGTTATTATGATATAATCCATACTACATATAACAATTAAAATAGAAGCATCATTGTATTAAAATTAAAGTAATGTCCAAACAAAACAAACGAATGGACACCCATCCGAGGATGGAAATATATCCTTACATCGTCCAATGTCTAAAACTAAATAGGACACCCACCAAATGGTGAAAATGTGTCCTTTACATTAATCTCAAAATATAAAAATAATTTAAATTATATGAAAATTAATTAATAAGGAACCCAATCATTGAAACATACCTCTTACAATGTCTTGAAACCAAAATAAATCAATAAAAATAACCAACCATTCATCATAAATAAATTATTCATCATAGATATAAATCAAAGATATATATAACCCACTAATCAAAATATATAATAAACATTCATTTAATTTGGAATAAAACAGATAAAGATGCAAGTTTAGGCTTATTTATCAATTTAGAGTTTTTGGTTAATAACATAATTATTATTATTACTTAAAATACTTAGGCTACTTGGTTTTTAGAAAAATAAAGTTGATTAGGGTTTTGTAGTTCTAAGAAATAATAGGGTTTAGGTTAATTAAATTAGGGTTTAGAACTTTACCGTGATCAAAGTTAAATGTGGTTTTAATATTAACTACAACAACTACTTGAGCATTTTTAGGTGAAACAAACATAGAAAGCCAAATTAATTGTTGAAAGATTAAAATAAGTCACTGAATAAAATTATAATAGAACAACTACTGTGAATTAAAATTAATTAAATATAGGAATCAAACCTTTGTTTATTTGGTTCCTCCAAATTAAAATGCTGAATCCTATCATTGCTATAGCCTGGATCAACCTTTTCTCTGGTGAGAATGAAGCAAACTTGAGACTATGGTTACTGTCTCTTTGGTTACTATTGGTTCGAATTATGTATGTTTTATTGGTTGCTCAAGGTAACTCTCGGTTACTCCCTTCTTGCCAATTATCAGTTGCTTTCTTTTATTAAGATATTGCTCTCTCTTTTACTGCCAATTTTCTAATCAAAAGTTCCTCTCCCTAGAAAAAGTCCAAAGAAAAAAAAGTCCTTCAATAAATTTCCCCCGTCCAAAAAATTCTCCCAATCCAAATAAAAATTTTTCTCCCGTCCTCCTCTTTTTTTTTCTATCTTTTAATGTACTATTTATAAGAGAAATAAAAACCTAATACAAATGGGTTAAGGAAATAAAACTATTTCTGAAATTAAAATTAAAAACCATGATTAAAAAGTTTTTTCAAAAAATTGCGTAGGCTCGGGCACTGGAAGAATTGGTACTGGATTGCGCTCGCTGGCTCTCTTAAGTGGGAGGTCATGGGTTCGATCTGGGGAGGCGACTCCTTAGGGAGCCAAATAAACAAATTCCTGCTGGGTGGGCCGCGAGGGCTGTCCAGTGCTATGCGATCGCTACTGCCTCATGCGGACTCCGAGCCCAGCTGGTGAAAAGGCCGGGCCGTAAGCCAGAGCGGGCCCGGCAGCCGACCTGGTCGGGGGTAGGGTCATTACACCCACCAATGAAAATTTGCTGATTATCCGGAATACCTTGCATGATTTCATCCATATCTTCCTAGAACTGAACCTTGGATGCTCCGTCCAAACCTACTTGGGGAGCATAAGCACTAATAACATTAATAGTGTCATCTCCCAAAACAAGCCTCAAAGAGATAACACTGTCTCCCTTTCTCTTCACTTCCACCACCTTGTCTTTAAGCGTAGGCTCAATAATAATGCCCACACCATTCCTATTGTTATCCAAGCCACAATACCACAGATTATATCCTGAGTTACTAATCTCTTTTGCTTTATATCCCTTCCACCTGGTTTCCTGAAAACAAGCAATACTAACCTTCCTTCTTTTCAAAGTATCCACAAGCTCTATAGACTTCCCAGTCAGAGTGCCAATATTCCAACTACCTAATCTTAATCGGCTCCCAGTGGAAGAATTGGTACTGGATTGCGCTCGCTGGCTCTCTTAAGTGGGAGGTCAGGGGTTCGATCTGGGGAGGCGACTCCTTAGGGAGCCAAATAAACAAATTCCTGCTGGGTGGGCCTCGAGGACTGTCCAGTACTGTGCGATCGCTACTGCCTCCTACGGACTCCGAGCCCAGCTGGTGAAAAGGTCGGGCCGTAAGCCTGAGCGGGCTGGGCAGCCGACCTGGTCGGGGGTAGGGTCGTTACACCCACCAATGAAAATTTGCTGATTATCCGGAATACCTTGCATGATTTCATCCATATCTTCCCAGAACTGAACCTTGGATGCTCCGTCCAAACCTACTTGGGGAGCATAAGCACTAATAACATTAATAGTGTCATCTCCCAAAACAAGCCTCAAAGTGATAATCTTGTCTCCCTTTCTCTTCACTTCCACCACCTTGTCTTTAAGCGTAGGCTCAATAATAATGCCCACACCATTCCTATTGTTATCCAAGCCACAATACCACAGATTATATCCTGAGTTACCAATCTCTTTTGCTTTATATCCCTTCCACCTGGTTTCCTAAAAACAAGCAATACTAACCTTCCTTCTTTTCAAAGTATCCACAAGCTCTATAGACTTCCCAGTCAGAGTGCCAATATTCCAACTACCTAATCTTAATCGGCTCCCTTGGACTTGCTTCTTTAGCCGCATTCATCCATAATGCGGTAGCCCTTTCCTATCTGACACCACATCCGGGCGCTGATATGGCGGGACTAACTTCTTTACCCATACCCGTCCATGGCATGGGAACCTTTGCTCATACTCCACCACACCCAGGCGTCGATGTGATGGAACCCCTTGCTCATTTAACACTACACCCGGGTGCCGATGTAGCGTGTGCCTAGGTGAGCATGTCCCAACGGTATAATGATAGCTTTGAGGATCCATAAAAATTTTGGCAAAATTTTTACACTGGCCGCCAACCTACCGCAACCCTCCTCCTTTATCCGGGCTTGGGACCGGCTAAGATACTCGCAGGCGGAGTTTCGAGTCCTAAGGTAAATTGACATTAATTTGATAAAGTCAACATTTTTTTTAAAAAAATATTTTCTTGTTACATAATCCTTTAAGTTTAGGAAAGTGTGTTTCACCGTCAAACCTCAAAGCACATATTGGGTAAAAGTGGGCTAATGAAAGGATCACTTGCAAGGTTATGACGCAGTCGCCAATCAAATATATTGAAATGGATGTTTCTCGTATCTCTAATTATGCTGCTTGGGCCTCCCTCTCATGTTTTTAACATCTAGAAGATAAAATCCATATATGTGAAGATTTTTGTTGATTCTAATGCAATACCTGAATGGGTATCTAGAAGGAATCCATGGGCACACATAAGCAGCTAATCACCTCAGTCTGTGAGTCAATAGGACCACTGTAAGTATTATTCATGCATATTATGCATATATAAGCATAAACACTGCATTGTCTATTCTTTGTCAAGATGAACAACATATGTTATATGAAGCAAATATAGAATCAAGGGGCATGGAAGGCCCATTGATTGAGGAAGATCCAGTCACTTTATAGAAATGGAAATGCATGTTTGTGTAGAAAACTAGAAAAAATGCAAACATCAATCAGGGCATACATGGGAACAAAATAATTGGTTTGAGCTTACATAGGGGGCAAAACTTCCTCTTTTTCGATTTCTAATTTTATGCATGTAAAAAATATTTTTAGACGCACTTTCAATATTTTGTCACGTAGAGGGCAAAGAGAGGATATTTTACCATATAGGGCTAACTAAAAAATAGCTTAATTTTTGCAAAATGAATAACAAAAAGAATGGAACAAGAAGAAAGTAAGAACCCTAAAAGAATAAAGATGCAACAGATAAAAGATCAGTCCAGCTAGAAGAGCTGAAGCCAATGTAGTCAATCTGCAAAGGATAAAGATTCATCTTGAAGAGTAAAGACCCAATCTCGAAAGGATAAAGATCCATCTTGAAGTGTAAAGACCCAAATATCCAAAGGATAAAGATCCATTTTTGAAGGGTAAAGACCGAATCTCCAAAGGATAAAGATCGATCATGAAGGCTAAAGACCCAAGCTCCAAAGGATAAAGATCCATTTTTGAAGGGTAAAGGGCCAACCTCAAAATGATAAAGATCCATCTTAAGGATAAATACCCAATCTTCAAGGGATAAAGATCCATTTTTAAAGGGTAAAGATCCACAATCCATTAAAGAATAGAACAACTAGTTAGAAGAAAGACATAACTCTCGGTTGACAAAAGGTCAGCACAATCCATTAAAGAATGGAACAAATGGCTAAAAGAAAGCTAAAACTTATATATCACAAAAACTCAGCAGAATATATTAAGGAATGGAACTATAGGCTAGAAGAAAGCTGCAATTCTCAAGTGACAAAAGGTCAACCAAGCTAGAAGAGCTGAAGCTTATCAATTTTTATATTGAAGCATCAAGTCTTGGATGGAGAACCCTAATCCAGTCTCGGGTCAAGCACCCTAACTAGTTTTGGGTAGAGTACCGTAATCTAGTATTGGGTTGAGTACCCTAATGTAGTTTCGGGTCGAACACCCTAATCCAGTTTTGGGTGGGGTACCCTAATATAGTTTCAAGTCGAGCACCCTAATCCAGTTTCGGGTCGTGTACCCAAATTAAATCAAACCTCGAGTCCCAAACCCAAACCACCTTGGATATAGAATCTAAATATTTTTTGAGTCCAAAACTCAATCCATGTCAAGAACCCAAACCACATCAGGTACATAACCTAAATATTTTTTGAGTCCAGAACTTAAATTGGGTCTAGAACCCAAACCAAATCGGGTCTAGAACCCAAATCTTTTTTTATTCTAAAACTCAATCTGGGTCCAGAACCCAAACCTTCTTGGGTCCAAAAAAAAAAATCCTTTTCAAGTCCAGAACTCAAATAGGCCTATACATGACCAGGTCTAGTATAACTCTCCAGCTCTACCAGATCGCTCTTGCCACTTGCGTGATAAATTATAATCACGCTAAGCTAAAAGCTTAAAAGTACAAACATTGATAATAATAAAACTTTAAAATAATGCCAATGCAAAATTCTTTCACATGATGTTTGTAGACCCTTAATTTTTGACCCAATCCGATCCAATATGTTTTATTTATTCTAAAATGATTTTTGTTGTCTAATTGGTCCAAAATAATTTTCATTAAATAATTTTTGATTTAGTATCTAATTTTTATTAATAAAAAATAGAAATAAACAAATAAAAGTCAAAAATTAAAAATAAAAATAAAAATCGGAGTCGAAAAAATCATCGCGCGGGCCCGTGGGCATTTCGCCCGCAGGAATTTCCTGCGGGCGAAATCACTGTGCTATTTCACACACATAAATTTTATGCGTACGAAATAGCCAAAGAAATTTTCTACCTGCAAAATAGCTTAGGGGCCTGCTCCGCGCGCGCTGCCGCAGATTTCTGAGGTAGAATTTTTTTGCTAGCGCATTTTTTTCTGCAGCAATTTTTTTCGACAGTGCAGATATTTCGACGCAAATTTTTGGAAACGTAATCCAATTAGTTTTTGGTTTCTTTTTTTTTATTAATATTACTTACCTTAACTAATTAGGAATAAACAACCTCAAACCACTATAAATAAGGACAAAAGTCAATTAATTTGGGGGAGACAAAAATCCAACAGTAGCTTAGAAATTTTGAAACCAAATCAATGAAGGAAAAGAAGCAATTCAATTCAACTTTTTTTCTGGAACAACAGCATAACGATTTAAGCAATTTAAAGGCAAAAAAAGGCTTGTCTTTGAAGCTAGTTCATCTAAGAAGAATTGTTTTTGGAGGAATCATCAAAAAAGGTATGTGTTAATTGATTTTCTTTAATTGTTTTTTTACACAGTATCTAAAACTATGAAATTTAGGTTTTCTAAATAAAAAACCTTAGAACTTTAATTTAGTTTTTCCAGGGTTAAAACACTAATACGTTACTTTATTTTCCAAAAAGACTTAAAATTGTTATTTTTACTTCTTAAAAATCTTAAAACTCTAATTGAACATATTTTTCAACAAAACTAGAATTTAATTCTGTTTCTTTTAAAATTTTAAACTTGGTATTGTTTCTTCCAAAAAATCATAAAAAACATCTTTTCTATTTCTAAAAACTTCAATCTGTTTGTTTAAATTAATAAAACCTCATGAAATCATCAAATTGTCTTTTTATACCCTAATTCAACAAATCACCCGAGACCCAAATTATAAAACACTAAAACCCTAATTCAACTTCTAAACCTAAAATATTAAACTTTAACTTCTTTAAAACCTTAAATCCTAATTTTTATGAACTCTAATCCTTTTAAAACAATAAAAAACATAAAAACATAAAAACCTAAATTTTACACAGTAGCTTAGAAACCCAATAACCAAAAATCACAAATTAAAGTATTTTAAAGTGTCTAAAACCCTAGTTTCATGATATCATCATTCAAACCTTAATTTTGTTAATCAAAGAGTCTTACCAACCTTTTAAAACATAAAACCCTAATTTATTTTAATTCCATAAAAAGTCACAGTAGCCATAATTGGACTTTTATTTGCTTTATTCAATTCTATACTTGATTATACTTTGATTTATCTCTTATGCTTTAATTTAATTTCAATACTTGATTTATTTAATTTATCATGGATGGATGTTTATTTTATATTTTGATTAATAGCTTTGATGCATGATTTATTTATGATGAATGATTATTTACTTTTATCAATTAATTTAGATTTCCAAAAGTTGTAAGAGGTATGTTTCTACTTGGTGGGTACCTCATTAGTTAAATATCATGTAATTTAATTTGCTTTTCTATTTTAGAACCAATGTAAAGGGCATGTTTCTACCTTTTGGTGGGTGTCCTATTTAGGCATGTGATGTAAGGACATGTTTCCATCCTTGGATGGGTGTCCATTTATTTGCTTTGTTTGGACATTATTTTTAATATATTGATGCTTTCTTTTAATTATTGTGTGTAATATGGATAATGTTGTTATATTTAAGAAATTTATAATATTAAGACCTATAAAGGAGGCCGGTTCCAATGAACCGGGCGCTGTAGTGGTGCTGGGCCATTTCTCACCTTCCCCACACGTACCCAACTTCTGAACCCATTAGGGGGTTAGGGATTCCTTAGGAATCGAGTAATCCACCCCTTTCTTTTTTCCGGCCCGTCCGGGTGGCGACTCCATTTTCTTCGGACATAGGTCCGTGTTCTCTAAGGCCCCGAACCTAAATAGTACCGAAGTCGCAAGAACCATTCCACCGGGAGTGGGGACAAAAATCCCCGCTCACATTGGCGACTCCACTGCGGATAAGAGAAGTTGATTCCGTTGGTCTTTTTATTATTCTATCCTTTCTTATAATAACATTATCCATTGCATCATTTTAGATTGCATTGTGTGCGTGAGTTAGGACGCCAGTGTTACCCGTGTTATGTTACGTAAGAGATACCATTCTTTCACTCAAGATATGGAGATCGAGCATGGCATAACCACTCATAGCCTCGTACCATTTGGTATATACTTGCTATGGGAACCTAAGCCTTTTAACCCAAAGACTAAAGCTCATGTAATTGGCCTAGTTACTTTCCTTAGGTTTTACCCCAAATGCATGTTATTTGACTATGGTTAGTTTAGTTTATCTTAGTCTAAATCATGGCCTATTTGGTTTGTTCTTTTTCTAATATGACCTAAGTATATATTAAGCTCAAAATAAATTTTTCTTTAAAATCCAAAAGACCAAAGATATTTTCAAAATTTTTCAAGATGGTCTTTGGACATAAGATTTTTTCTAAAAACAAGTCAAAAATTTTTTTGGCCCATGGCCCAAATACTAAGCCCAAAATCCATTTTTCTAAAATCTTTTACATTGGGCTTAGAAACAAAACTATTTTCACCCAACCATTTTTTACAAAGAGCTTGCAAAAATATTTAGGTCAATTATGAAATACCAAAAATCAATTGTGGGCCTAGTTTACACTAAGAACAAATTAACCATGGGCTTGTTTTTGGCATGAATCATTAGTTACTTTTTCAAGTGAGAAATCTATCTATAATAAACCTCTTAATTTAGTTTTAATCCAATATAGCATAAAAGCTATTATAGTTGGTTGAATGGATTAAAACCTAATTAATAGGAATTATCATGGATTGATTCCCATTTTCGAAAATATAACTATTGGTTGAAACATCTGAGGGAATTATTTGAAAGCAAGATTCCCCATGTTGGTATTTTGTTAACCATATACCTAGGAAAAGAGACTCGCCATTCTTGTGTGGATGTTATAAGGTTGGAAGTGTAACACCTCTATACCCTGTATACGTACCAAGCATGCTTAACCGATCGTAATATACGTATACTGAATATAGAAAATGCCACGGTTTAAAAAGACACAACAAATATCTTTGTAAATAAGTGAAACCAATCTCAAACAAATGAAAGAAATCCAAAAGACACTATATACAAAATGTTTAATAATTCACAGCGGAAGTTATTACAAATATGTTATAAATCAAGGTTTACAAAACATAGAATATATATATATATATACTCGGTCTCGAGGAGCTCTCAGGTTCAACTCTGTTACCTGCGGGATCAAACACTATCGCGCTAAGCCATCGGCTTAGTAGTACAAAATATACCAACATTATACTATAAGGCAATGCAATGTCACACATTTGATTACTCAAATCAATATCATAGATGAAAGGATAACCACATACCTTTATATTTCATAAACCACATATATAAACATATCACATTTCAATATCCTTCCATATATCTCATTAGTTAATCATTTTACCATTCATGAATCACATTAAACAAAGACAAGCATGGGCCCAAGACACACTAATATGCCATTCAACTTTCAGAGTTAATGCTTTGGTTTTGTTATTACATTTATCATTATCATAAACCCAACTAGGCTTCAAGGATTTAGGTTCAACCAAGCTTCAAGGTGAACAAAGCATGCTAAGTATCAACCCAACTTGGCTTCAAGAACCAATCCAACCTAGCTTCAAGGGTTGTAACATCTCAATTAGGCTTCATGGATCAAATCCAACCTAACTTCAAGAGAATGTTACCAATAGGCATGCCACCAACAACAAAACTCTGAAAATGAATAACACATTAGACACACAATTCATTTATTGTTTCATTCTCAATTCTCATCATCAATTAGGCAAACATGCCTTATGTTCTTTCAATTGAATCATCATAGCCAAACACAATGGCTTCACATCACATTTGAGTTATCATAGCCAATCACAATGGCCTCATATCATGTTGTATCTCAATTCATATTATTCACCTAGCATCATCATATTATATCTCAATTCATATTATTCACATAGCATCATTGGTATAACATTTCAAGATACATTATTCATATAACACATTGTCATTCACAAGTTTTACAATGCACAATACCTAACCTTGCTCATATAATATCATATGCATTATCAAGTGTAAGTTCAATCTCAACCATGTAAGAAGAGAAAAGAAAATTCACAGTAGCCAACACACTCAAGGGACACGGCCAAGCTTGTGGCCGTGTCTCTCAACCAAAAGCCTCTCAACCAAAAGCAACAGAAGCCAACATGGGCAAGGGTCACGGCCGTTACTCCTCCAAAAATCACCCAACACGGCCAAATTTCCATGGACTTGGCCGTGTCTCTCATGAATTGGCTGTGTCTCTCCTTGCTTTTGGCCGTGTCTCTCATGAATTGAAACCCTAACATGTCCAAGTCCCCTTTGGTTGCACTCAATTACATTATACACAATATAGCATAATTCAAATGAATGTAATCCATGTTCTAAACACATATTTCACATGTTTACCACAATATTCACCTTAACAACCCATCATCAACACATTTAATCACCTTCCACTTCCAAAACCCTAAAAAAAACAACATCACTTTTAACCTACCATCTTCAACCAAAACCTTTGATTTCTCCTTCAATTTGAAACTTGACTAAGCAAATCTCACTTTTGCTCTCTTCCTTTGAAATGGCCGGCTATACCAAGAAAAGAAAAGAAATGAAGACAATTCAACCTTCTTTTCTTCTTTAAATATCCAACAAGCAATTCCATCAACACAATTACTTAAATGCCCTTTTCTATTTGTTCACACTTCCTTTAAAACTCTTGCCCTCTTAAGTAATTTCACTCATCCCAAATAAAAATATCTTCTTCCATTGACTTTACACTTGACCAACATATATGTTATATATATTAACATATATACAACATATACATTCCATTAACACAATCATTTCCTTTGCTAAAACATATGTACATTTAATTCCAATCAAACAACAATTGAATTAAAACTTCTAGGGCACACATGGGGATATTACAATCTCCCCCTCTAAAAAGAAATTTCGTTCTCGAAATTACCTGATATCAAGTATGGAATAGTTGAGGATATTGATCTCGCATGGTTTGTTCACTCTCCCAAGTTGCTTCTTCTCTCTCATGATTCTTCCACAAAATCTTTACCAAAGGCACTTTCTTATTTCTCAACTCTTTCACATCACGTGCCAAGATAGCAACTGGTTCTTCCTCAAATGTCAGATCCGGACTCACTTCGATAGATTCAATTGGCAACGCATGAGATGGATCTGACCTGTATCTCCTCAACATAGAAACATGAAATACATTATGAATCCTTTCTAACTCAGGTGGCAAAGCAAGCCGATAAGCAACTGGCCCAACTCTTTCCAAAACTTCATATGGTCCAATGAAACGAGGACTCAATTTCCCTTTCCGACCAAACCTCAAGATCTTTTTCCAAGGAGACACCTTCAAAAATACTTTATCTCCCACATTATATTCAATGTCTCTCCTCTTCAAATCTGAATAAGATTTCTGTCGGTCCGAAGCTATTTTCAACCTATCTTGAATCATTTTCACTTTCTCTTTAGTTTCTTTAACCAAATCAGGACCAATTAACTTACCTTCACCAAGTTCATTCCAACATAGAGGTGTCCTGCACCGTCTACCATACAATGCTTCGAATGGGGCCATACCAATACGGGATTGATGACTGTTATTGTAAGCAAATTCAACAAGTGGTAAGAATCCATCCCAACTGTAACACCCCCACATTCAATACATGCACACTACAAACACCACAATGTAGTATACATGCACTAAACATAGGGATGCTACGGATTTTCTTAACATTCAAAACATTTTAAACGATACCATAATCTTTCAATTGTATACATTATAGAAAAATAGGTAGTTACTTGTAATACAAAACAAAATAGATATATAGATACATTTAGTTAATACGCAGCGGAATTTATAAAATATTTGCATATATGAAACATTTAAATCCATATTTACAAATGTGCATATAATTACATTATAAATACTACAAATGTGCATATAATTACATTATAAATATACTTTACAAAATATATAGATACAAAATATAATTACATTATAAATACTCTTCTGATCTTTAAGTTCCCAAAATCAACTCTTCAAGGTCTACTCTCACTCGGTCTCGATGAACTCTCGGGTTCAACTCTATCACCTGCGCGATTAACACTATCGCGCTAAGCCAACGGCTTAGTAAGACAAATCATGCTAAAGATATGCTTCAATGCAATACAATGCCATACATATTATTAATAAACACACAACATAAATGAGAAGCTAACATCTTTGAATTTCACCAATCATAATCATATAAGCATATCACATTTCAACATCCTTCCATATTCCTCATTTATCAATCATGTTGTCATTCATGAATCTCATTAAATAAAGACAAGCATGGGCCCAAAACACACTAATATGTCATTCAATTTTCAGAGTTAATGCTTTGCTTTTGTTATCACATTTATCAATATCATATACCCAACTAGGCTTCAAGGATTAGGTTCAACCAAGCTTCAAGGGGAGCAAAGCATGCTAAGCATCAACCCAACTTGGCTTCAAGAACCAACCCAACCTAGCTTCAAGGGTGGTAACATCTCAATTAGGCTTCAAGGATTCAATCCAACCTAACTTCAAGAGATTGTTACACTTATTAGGCATGCCACCAACAACAAACTCTGAAAATGAATAACACATTAGCCACACAAATCATTTATTATTTAGTTATCATTTCCATTCTCAACTCTCATCATAGCCGATAACAATGGCCTCATATCACATATAAGTTACCATAGCCAATCAAAGTGGCATTATATTCCATCACATTATACATATAGCATTATTGATATAAACATAACAAAACACATTACTCATCACATGAGTCACAATACATGAAATATCACATTGTTCACATAGTATCATATACATTACCATTATCATCATATTTATGATCAATCTCAACATCATATGCAACAATGCAATAATACAAGATTTGTACTTACCTCACTAACAATTCATACAACTCCTAACACTTCCTTGTCCAAGATTCTTTAACCTCTTAGATCAATGATCAATTACTTTCTTCAAGACCTAAATCAAAAGTAATAGCATATACTTGCTTAGGAATACACAAGAGATAATCCAATTAAGAGTTAATTAGGGAAACCCTAAACATGACACGCTCAACCACACGGGCGTGTCCCTGACCGTGCCTTAACTCCACAACACAGAAGCTTTTACACGCTCAGAACCACGGGCGTGTCACTGGGCATGTAATACCTTCTGCCTCTCCAAAATTAACAACACGTCCAACAAAGTGAGCGTGCTCTTGACCGTGTAATTTCTCCATTCTCACAGTAGCTATGACACGCTCAATAACACGGGCGTGTTACTGGTCGTGTCAAACCTACTGCCTCCAACACAATTGACACGCCTAAAAAAACCCTGAACGCGCACATGGGCGTGTCCGGCCACAATTTCAAAATCCGGCCAAAACAACCAAACACTCAACAACACACTCCTATTCACCAACATCCTCTTCAAACAATCTTCACAAAACATACCCAAAAACCATCTTAAACTTGCAACAACACCAAAAACAAACCAAAACACACATCAAACACAAAACACCAAATCATCTCAAAACCCTAAACACAACACAACATCATCTCCTCCAATCAACTTACTCTTTCCTTTAACTTATCCTTAAAATCCATCATCAAATCGACCAAACACTTCTAATCATCTCACAAACAAACAACTCACTCTTAAAATCATCTATCAAAACCAAATATCATTCAAATAAGCAAAGAGATCAAAAGAGTACTTACCAAAGTTGTTGAATTCCACAAATCTCCAACTTGATCACTTCAATCTTCCTTCAATTTGAGCTTAACTCTTCAAGATCTTCTCTTTGTCTCTTGCTTTCCTTTGTCTATGGAGGAGCCGGCCAAATGGAGAAAGAAGAAGAAATGAACCACAAGAAACAAAGTCAACTCTTCTTTTAATCTCCACCAAGTGTTTCAATTCAAGCAATTACCAAAACACCCTTCATCCATTTAACTAACCTCTTGTCTCTTATATGCCCATTTATGTACTTTCATATGTCACACAAAAATATTCTCTTGCATTGACTCTTCATTTGACCAATTTATATGTTGCATATATTAACATATAAACAACATATACACTTATCTCTAAACCCTCTTTCTTTCCCAAAACACATATACATAAGCATTCACTTTCCAATTTCTTTTCTTATCACACAACATATACTTTCAATCCAATTTAAAACAACAACAACAACAACATAATCAAAACTTCTAGGGCATACATGAGGATATTACACCAACTTCTAGAGAAATCAATGACAGCTTCTCAACATATCCTCAATAATCTGTATCACCCTCTCAGACTACCCATCTGTCTGAGGATGGAAAGCAGTGCTGAAATGTAATCGAGAACCCAAAGCACCATGTAAACTCTTCCAAAAACCTTGAAGTAAATCGGGGATCTCGATCAGACACTATAGAAGTTGGAACACCATGCAGCTTCACAATCTCATGGATATACAGCTCAGCTAACCTCTCCAAAGAGTAATCCATCCGAACCGGAAGAAAATGAGCTGTCTTAGTCAACCTATCAACAATCACCCAAATAGCATCATGCTTTCTTTGTGTCAATGGCAGACCAGATACGAAATCCATGGTTACTCTATCCCATTTCCATTCAGGCACTGCTAAAGGTTGAAGTAACCCTGTTGGAACTTGATGCTCAGCTTTTACCCTCTGACATGTGAGACATTTAGACACAAAATCTGCAATGTCTCTCTTCATACCGGACCACCAATAATGCTGTCTCAAATCATAATACATCTTTGTACTGCCCGGATGCATAGCAAATACTGACTGATGTGCTTCTTCTAAAATGACCCTTCTCAAATTAGTATCATCAGGTACACACATTCTGCTCTTAAACCAAAGACTCCCATCACCTCTCACAATAAAATCTCGACTCTTTCCATTATGACAGTTTGAAACAATCTTTTGAATCTTCTCATCAGTCAATTGAGCCTCTTTAATCTGATCCAACAATATTGGTTTCAATTGCAACTGTGCCAACAATGCACCATCATCACAAGGTATAAAACTAGCATGCAATGCTCTCAACTCAACAAGCAACGAGAGCGAATAAATAGTCAACCCTGCTAAAGACTTTCGACTCAAGGTATCAGTAACAACATTTGCTTTACCTGGATGATAATCAATCAAACAGTAGTAGTCTTTAATCAATTCCAACCATCTTCTCTGTCGAAGATTGAGTTCTCTTTGGACACCCAAGTATTTTATACTTTTATGATCAGTATAGATAAAACACTTTTCCCCATATAGATAATGTCACCAAATCTTCAATGCAAACACAATGGCTGCTAACTCTAAATCATGGGTCAGATAATTGAGCTCATGCGGTTTCAACTGTCGAGAAGCATAAGCTATCACTTTACCTTCTTGCATCAGAACACAACCCAAACCACTATGTGAAGCATCACTGTAAATCACATATGGTTTATCTTCCACAGGTAAAGTAAGAACAGGCGCTTGAGTCAACATTTCTCTCAACTGTTCGAAGCTAGCCTGACACTGATCTGTCCACACAAATCTAACTCCCTTTCGAAGCAATCTGGTAAGTGGAGTAGCTATCAAAGAAAATCCTTTCACAAACCGCTGGTAATAGCCTGCCAAACCCAGAAAACTTCTAACTTCAGTCACAGACTTTGGTGGACTCCAATTCAAAATAGCTTCAACTTTACTCGGATCAACTCTAATACCCTCTACTGAAACTATATGACCGAGAAAAGTAACTTGGTCAAGCCAAAACTCACACTTCGATAGTTTAGCAAACAATTGCTTCTCTCTCAAAATTTGCAACACAATCCGCAGATGCTTGTCATGCTCTTCCTCATTACGCGAATACACCAAAATATCATCTATAAAGACCACTACAAACTGATCCAAATAGGGCCTAAACACCCTATTCATCAAATCCATAAAAACTGCAGGTGCATTCGTCAAACCAAAAGGCATAACTAGAAACTCATAATGCCCATACCTAGTCCGAAAGGCGGTCTTAGGAACATCCTCAGCTCTGACTCTTAACTGATGGTACCCTGATCTCAAATCAATTTTGGAAAATACTGCTGCACCTTTCAATTGATCAAAGAGATCATCAATTCTAGGCAAAGGATATTTATTTTTAATAGTCACCTTGTTCAATTGCCTATATTCGATACACAATCTCACAGTACCATCTTTCTTCTTCAAAAATAAAGCAGGAGCTCCCCACGGTGAAACACTAGGGCGAACAAACCCTTTATCTAGCAACTCCTGTAACTGCACCTTCAACTCTCTCAGTTCAGCAGGTGCCATTCTGTAAGGAGTAATAGAAATAGGAGTGGTACCAGGCAATAATTCAATACCGAACTCCACCTCTCTCTCAGGAGGCAACCCTGGCAACTCCTCTGGAAACACATCTGGAAACTCTGCAACTGTGGGTATATCATCAAGTTGAGAACTTTTTACTCTAGTATCCACAACATAAGCAAGGTAAGCATCACACCCTTTTCTAATTAATCTCCTAGCTGCAACAGCTGAAACAAACAAGGATGCTAGCTGTCCCTGCTCACTAGCTACTAACACCTCTCTACCATCACTGGTTCTCAAGGTAACAACTTTCTTTTGGCAGTCAACCACAGCTCTATTTCTAGATACCCAGTCCATGCCTAGGATCACATCATATTCCTTAAAAGGCATCTCAATTAAATCTCCAAGGAACTCCTCACCTTGCACCATTACTGCACTAGCTCGGTGCACCTTACTAACAATCACACTATGCCCTAAAGGATTTGTCACCAATACATCAAATCCTAGGGATTCAGCATGCACATCAGACACAGGCAAAACAGATGCACTAATATATGAATGTGTGGAACCCGGATCAATCAAAGCAAGTACTGAAATACCAAATAAAGAAAAAGTACCAGCTATGACTGCCGAAGCATCTGGTTGCCTCTACATCACATAAATCCTTTGAGAAGATCCAGCCTCCTCTAGTCTACTCTCCCTGGATGTAGAATCTCCTCTAGAACTGAACCCAGATCTACCTCCTCTGATGAAACCTCTGCCTCCACGACCTCCCCTCACACTAGGTCGGGAAGCTGCAGTATCCACTGACATCCGTTCCTGTCTCTCAGGACAATCTCTAACAAAGTGATCAGGCGACCAACATCTGAAACATACCCCTGTCACACCAGTCTTCCAACAAGGACCACCATGTTGTCTACCACAATGAATGCATATGGGTAAGGTGGATCTCTGCATCACTGGGGCTGGAGCACTCGCCACTGAAACTGTAGGTCTAGATCTATGCCTCTGAAACTGTACTGACCTACCCGCTGGCCTCTGACTCCTACTAACCCGAGGAACAAAACTTCCTTTACCTCTTTTCACAGATGAAGACCCTGCCTCAAACTGGGGCCTTCTAACCCTGATCTCTTCCTCTGAAGCAGTTGCAATAACCTGAGCTCTCTCCACGCTCCTAACTGCTGCCATAAGCTGGGAAAAATCATGATATCTAGATCCAGCCACATGACACATGATAGAGGGCCTCAATCCCTCCTCAAATCTCCTACATCTATCAATCTCATCAGATATAATACCCCCAGCATAATGGCTCAACCGGATAAACTCAACCTCATATTTCGTTACTGACCGGTTGTCTTGTTTCAAGCTTAGAAACTCCATTTTCTTCACATCTTTGTACTCCCTAGGAGTATACTTCAATTCAAACTCTTTTAGAAAATCAGCATAGGACAGTGTTGGTGGATAATCCATAGCATGGGGCACTGTCCTCCACCAGTCATATGCGTCCTTCAGCAACAAGGATCTTGCATAATCAAATTTTTCGTCTGGAGTGGCTTGTAACTGAACAAATATCCTCTGTACTTTATCTAGCCACTGCTCAGCTACAGCTGGATCAATAGTACCCAAGAAGTCTTCTGCTCCATACTTCCTTAGCTTATCATACTGTCTCACTGATACCAAAGGCTGTGGGGGTGGTGGCGGTGGTTGCACTGGTGCTTGCCTCAAAGCCTCTACCACATGCCTAACCCAAACAGGCGGAACCTCCTCACCAGTTGGTCTCCCCGACACAGAAACAGGTACCTCTCCAGCACTATCCACTCTAACTCCCTCTCCACTCTCATCCGGAGCTACACTCTCCGCACTACCCTTAACTGACTGACGTGAGTGAGAATCCATCACAACCTATATCTGCAAACACAGCAGAATACCTCTCATTAAAGATTAGAGACTACCAATGCCAAACATGTATGTTATTCAAAAATCCACTTTTTAAAATCAAAATACTCTTTTTCTTACACTTGACCTAGGTTGAGAATCTCAAACCTAGGCTCTGATACCAAAATAATTGTAACACCTCTATACCCTATATACGTACCAAGCATCCTTAACCGATCGTAATATACGTATACTGAATATAGAAAATGCCACGGTTTAAAAAGACACAACAAATATCTTTGTAAATAAGTGAAACCAATCTCAGACAAATAAAAGAAATCCAAAAGACACTATATACAAAATGTTTAATAATTCACAGCGGAAGTTATTACAAATATGTTATAAATCAAGGTTTACAAAACATAGTATATATATACATGATTGGAAGCTCTTCTCTGATCTTTAAGTCCCAAAACAACCCTTCAATGTCTACTCTCACTCGGTCTCGAGGAGCTCTCAGGTTCAACTCTGTTACCTGCGCAATCAAACACTATTGCGCTAAGCCATCGGCTTAGTAGTACAAAATATACCAACATTATACTATAAGCCAATGCAATGTCACACATTTGATTACTCAAATCAATATCATAGATGAAAGGATAACCACATACCTTTATATTTCATAAACCACATATATAAACATATCACATTTCAATATCCTTCCATATCTCATTAGTTAATCATTTTACCATTCATGAATCACATTAAACAAAGACAAGCATGGGCCCAAGACACACTAATATGCCATTCAACTTTCAGAGTTAATGCTTTGGTTTTGTTATCACATTTATCATTATCATAAACCCAACTAGGCTTCAAGGATTTAGGTTCAACCAAGCTTCAAGGGGAACAAAGCATGCTAAGTATCAACCCAACTTGGCTTCAAGAACCAATCCAACCTAGCTTGAAGGGTTGTAACATCTCAATTAGGCTTCAAGGATCAAATCCAACCTAACTTCAAGAGAATGTTACCAATAGGCATGCCACCAACAACAAAACTCTGAAAATGAATAACACATTAGACACACAATTCATTTATTGTTTCATTCTCAATTCTCATCATCAATTAGGCAAACATGCCTTATGTTCTTTCAATTGAATCATCATAGCCAAACACAATGGCTTCACATCACATTTGAGTTATCATAGCCAATCACAATGGCCTCATATCATGTTGTATCTCAATTCATATTATTCACCTAGCATCATCATATTATATCTCAATTCATCTTATTCACATAGCATCATTGGTATAACATTTCAAGATACATTATTCATATAACACATTGTCATTCACAAGTTTCACAATGCACAATACCTAACCTTGTTCATATAATATCATATGCATTATCAAGTGTAAGTTCAATCTCAACCATGTAAGAAGAGAAAAGAAAAATCACAGTAGCCAACACACTCAAGGGACACGACCAAGCTTGTGGCTGTGTCTCTCAACCAAAAGCCTCTCAACCAAAAGCAACAGAAGCCAACATGGGCAAGGGACACGGCCGTGTCTCCTCTAAAAATCACCCAACACGGCCAAATTTCCATGGACTTGGCCGTGTCTCTCATGAATTGGCCGTGTCTCTCCTTGCTTTTGGCCGTGTATCTCATGAATTGAAACCCTAACATGTCCAAGTCCCCTTTGGTTGCACTCAATTACATTATACACAATATAGCATAATTCAAATGAATGTAATCCATGTTCTAAACACATATTTCACATGTTTACCACAATATTCACCTTAACAACCCATCATCAACACATTTAATCACCTTCCACTTCCAAAACCCTAAAAAAAACAACATCACTTTTAACCTACCATCTTCAACCAAAACCTTTGATTTCTCCTTCAATTTGAAACTTGACTAAGCAAATCTCACTTTTTCTCTCTTCCTTTGAAATGGCCGGCTATACCAAGAAAAGAAAAGAAATGAAGACAATTCAACCTTCTTTTCTTCTTTAAATATCCACCAAGCAATTCCATCAACACAATTATTTAAATGCCCTTTTCTATTTGTTCACACTTCCTTTAAAACTCTTGCCCTCTTAAGTAATTTCACTCATCCCAAATAAAAATATCTTCTTCCCTTGACTTTACACTTGACCAACATATATGTTATATATATTAACATATATACAACATATACATTCCATTAACACAATCATTTCCTTTGCTAAAACATATGTACATTTAATTCAAATCAAACAACAATTGAATTAAAACTTCTAGGGCACACATGGGGATATTACAGGAAGGAACGTCCTATTTATCCTTATTTTTTGATTGTTTGTGCATACATGCATACATGCATACATTTGCATCTCATGTCATTGATCCTCTCTGGCTCACAGCCCTGGATTATGATAGTTCAAAAGCTTACAACAATCTGATCTACGCCGGAGACTAAGTATCTAGCAACGACTCAATCACTTGCTCACCTAAAATGATGGAGCCCGAACAAATTCAAAGGATGGTGGATGAGGCCCTCAATGCCAAGATGGAAGAAATCAAAGAGGCCCTAGCTGAGACCATGAAGAACCAATTGACTGCAATCTTAGAAAACCATGTCGAGGCATCTGCTAGCACTAAGAAACCAAAGGACAAAGGGAAGACCAAAGTTAGTGAAGTGGTTTTTGATGATGAAAAGGTGATCATTGATGATGATGATGATTGGGCTCAATACTAACAAGAGGTTCAAGAAAAGAAGAAAGAACCAAAGGCTGTTGAGAAGGCAACTATTGAAAAGACCGAGACATCCGATGTTGAAAGGATGATTGCTGATTTAGAAAAAGAAATTTGAGAAGAAGTTGAAAACCGAAGAGATGTCTAAGATCGACAAACTATTTGAACAAGATGAAGAGGTCCCTTATAAATTCAAGATGCCTTCCTTTGCTAAGTACAATGGCACCGGAAATTCCCATCTTCATGTGAAGCAGTATATCACTGCCATGCAATCTGCCCGAGCTACTAAGGCTCAAACCCTAAGGTACTTTATGCTCTCATTGGACCTTGTTGTCAAAAATTGGTTCAATACCTTAGATGATGGAACACAAAAGAGTTGGGATCTACTTTACAAAGCCTTCATCCAACAATATGGATATAATGTTGAGTTAGAAGTTACTTTAATGGAAGTGGAGTCCATAAGACAAAGGCCTAATGAGAATTTTGTGGACTATGTGAAGCGATGGAGAAACAAGGCCCCTTTACTTAAGAAGAGGCCCGATGAATATGATCAAATAAGGATGATTATGAGAGGGGTGTTGCCTAGTCTTCATGAGAGAATGTCTCATACACTCATCCATGATTTCAAGGACCTTCTCCAAGCTGGTTTGCAAATTGAAGAATGGGAAAGGGATAAGAGCCGCTTTACAACAAAAAGGAACGAGAAAGGGAGCTATCAACCTGGTAGCCAAAGCATGCAAATGGCCGTCGGTGTTAATGCTACTAACCAAGGAACAAGGAGACAATTTTTGGAATTGGGAAAACCAATGTCTTGGGTTCTCAACAAGCTTCAAAGAAAAGGATTGCTACAACCCTTAAATCCACGTCCTTTGCCTAACCCTCTCCCACCTAACTTTGACACCAAAGCATTTTGTCAATTCCACCAAATGCAAGGGCATGACACGAATAGATGTGTGAGGTTGAGATATGAGAAGCTACCCAAGCCTAATAAACCAAACACTAAAGACAACCCATTGCCAAAATTCAATAGGGTACCACCACCGACAACCTTTATGATTGGAGGAGGTTTGCATGAGGACTTTGTCATGTCTTCTTTCAAGATGTGGATGAAAAAGCAATCAAAGAAGAAGAGGCATTTTTCAAAATTGAACAAGCTATGATGGGTGGAGAAGTAGCAATTTGTGTTGTCAACGGGTTTTAGGATTCAAGTGACAGTGATGATGATATTATACCCAAGAAGGAAGAGTGAACTTGGTCTGAGCTCGAAGAAGATGAGGTGATGAATACTGGATCCGGTAAGCCTTACGCAAGGCCACCACCTAAGGAGATAGAAACTAATAAGGGGAAGGAAGTCGAAATAGAAGAAGATAATGTTGTGCTCAAGCAATTGAAAAGAACCCAAGTAAGTGTTAGCATTTGGGATTTGTTAGCTACTTCCAAAAAGCACCGAGAAACTATGGCCAAAGCCTTGGCTAGCATGCCAATTTCTACCTCCGCAACACCGGAGGAGTTAATCAACTTCATAAAAATTGGGGAAGTAATGAAATGTGAAGAGGTCCAAGAAAAGAGTGAAGTTAATATGGGAGCAGATTCTTTTTCTGATGCGGACTTATCGGAGGAGGGAAGAGACCACATCCGCCCTCTCTTTATCAAAATAGAAGTTAAGGGGAAGAGGACTCCATGTGTAATGGTCGATGATGGGTCCGCCATAAATGTTTGTCCACTTAAAATATTGCCAAAGCTAGCCATGTCAACAAGAGATCTAAACCCAATCGAGGTGACAATTCGTGCTTATGACAACACTAAGAGGCATGCCGAAGGGACTTTCAAAGCGGCTGTCAAGGTTGGTCCAATTGAATCTATTGTTGAGTTTGTTTTTTTATACATACCAGTTACCTTTGCCTTACTCTTGGGGCAACCATGGTTTCATCCTCTTGGTGGAGTTCCTTCCACCCTTCATCAAAAGATCAAATGCCCCAATAGAAATGAGACAGTGGTCATTAAAGCTGAAGATAATGAGATTGTTAATGCTCTAATGGTTGAGAGGCCTCTCAATGGTTTTCAAGTGGCTGCAATTTCTGATGATGAAGTAGTGGAGTCCAAAGTTTTGAATATGATGAAGAGTATGAACTACCTTCCCGGAGCTGGTCCTGACGAGAGAGAGAGATTTGAAAAAATATTCAAAAAATATGAAGAAGTGTTTGCTTGGTCTTATGAGGATATGCCTGGGATAGATCGAGACATAGCCGAGCATCATATTCCTACTTACACTCACATTAAACCTGTCAAACAAAAGCTTAGGTGACTAAGACCTGATTGGGCTAAATTGGTTAAATAAGAGGTCACTAAGCAAATACAAGTGAAGTTCCTTGTAGTGATAGAATACCCAGATTAGCTAGCCAACATAGTACCAGTGCCAAAGAAAGATGGGAGGATAAGGGTCTGCATGGACTATAGAGATCTAAATAAGGCTTCCCTAAGGATGATTTTCCTTTACCTCACATAGATGTACTCATTGATAGTGCGGCCTCTAGCGTGCTATACTCGATTGTATATGGATTTTCCGGATACAATCAAGTGTTAATAGCCTAAGAGGATAAAGCCAAAACTGCCTTCACTATTACATGGGGTATATTTTGTTATAGGGTGATGCCTTTCGGCTTAAAGAATGCTAGAGCAACCTACCAAAGGATGGCCACCACACTATTTCATGACATGATGCACAAAGAAGTTGAAGTATATGTTGATGATATGATGGTGAAGTCAGATACAAGGGAGCAACACTTCCAAAACTTAGAATTATTCTTCGATAGAGCTTTGAAGTATAAGCTAAGATTAAACCCGAAGAAGTGTGTATTCGGTGTTACTTCAGGCAAATTGTTAGGACATGTAATTGGTCCGAATGGCATTGAGATAGATCCTGACAAAGTTAACGCAATCAGGGATATGCCAGCCCCAAAGACGGAGAGAGAAGTTCAGGGATTCATTGGTAAACTGTAGTACATTAGCAGATTTATAGCAAAGCTCACAACAATCTGTGAGCCTATCTTCAAGTTGCTTAGAAAGAATCAGCCGGTCGTATGGAATGAAGAATGTCAAAAGGCCTTTGACCGAATAAAAGAGTATTTGTTGAATCCACCTATTTTGAAACCACCTAAACCTGGAAAACCTCTATTACTATACTTAGCAGTTGAAGAAGAGTCGATAGGAGCCATGCTAGCCCAAGCAGATGAGTCGGGGATTGAGCATGCCATTTACTATTTGAGTAGAAAGCTCCTACCTTATGAAATTAAGTATAGTATCATTGAAAAGACATGTATAGTCGTGGTTTGGACTTCTAAGAAGTTGTGGCTTTACTTTCAATCGTATAGTGTGCAAGCAATTTCCAGGTTGGATCCAATGAAGTACTTAAGGGAGACACCCTCTTTAAATGGAAAATATGGTCGATGGTTGATAATATTAGAAGAATTTGAGATTGAGTATGTAACCAGGAAAAAAATCAAGGGTAGAACGGTGGCAGAATTCCTGGCTCAACAACCATTACCAGAAAGTGAAGAGGTAATCTCGGAATTTCGAGATGAACATTTAGAAGTAATTGAAGTACAAGGGTGTAAAATGTATTTTGATGGAGTGGTAAACAGGAAAGGAGCAGGTTTGGGAGTTATACTAGAATCGCCCGAAGAGGAACTTCTCCCTTTAGCCAAGAAGTTGAAATTTAGGGCAACCAATAACATGGTGGAGTATGAAGCGTGTATTTTTGGTTTGGAAACTCTAAAGATTATGAAGGTGGATAAGGTGGATGTTTATGGTGATTCATTATTAGTAGTATCCCAAGTAAATGGACAGTGGGAGTTGAAAGAGGAAAAATTAAAACCATACCACCGTTATTTAACCATGATGGCTGATGCCTTGGCCACATTGGCTTCAGTATGGGAAAATCCTGCTAGCTTATTCCTTAAGCCTCTGATCTTGACCAGTTCATCAACTCCTTGCTATGAATATGAGACAATCATGGAAGTTGATACAGATCATGATGCATGGTATGATACTATAAGGCAATTTTTGGAAGAAAGAGAGTACCCGCCGGGGGCAACAAAGAAAGAGAGAATAGCCATAAGGAGGTGGTCATTGTAATACATCACCTTCCATGGAGAGTTATATCAAAGATGGCCTGATGGAGTGCATTTGAGATGTTTGAGAAAGCCTGAAGTGGAGCGCATCATGTCTGAAATACATGCGGGAAGTTGCAGTCCACACATGAGTGGTGTGGCCCTAGTTAAGAAGATTATTCGACAAGGTTACTATTGGTTGACCATAGAGAAAGACTGTATTGAATTTGTAAACAAGTGCCAGCAATGTCAGATGTATGGTAACTTGAATCATATGCCTCCTGAAGAACTGGATTCAATGTCTTCACCCTGGCCATTTGCCACCTGGGGTATCAACATTATAGGAGAAATACATCCGATAGCCTCAAACGGTCACCGTTTCATTGTAGTAGCAGTTTATTATTTTTCAAAATGGGTCGAAGCCAAATCCTTTAACAAGCTGGGTGCAAGTCAAATGGCTAGGTTTATCGAAAAGAATCTCATCTGCAGATATGGGGTCCCGCACAGTGTGATATCAGACAACAGGGTACAGTTTCAAGGAGCAGTTAAGGATTTATTCTCCAAGTACCAAATCCATCATCATCAATCCTCTCCTTATAGACCAAAGGCTAATGGTGCAGTAGAAGCAATGAACAAGACAATTAAGCAAATTCTGTCTAAGATGACTAAGACTTACAGGGACTGGTCGAAAATGCTTCCCTTTGCTTTATAGGGATATAGGACAAGCGTACGAACACCTACTGGAATGACACCATTCTCTTTGGTTTATGGGATGGAAGCAGTATTGCCTATTGAAATTGAGATCAAGTCACTAAGAGTAGTCTTGGAAGCTGAACTGCCTAAAACAGAATGGGTAGCAAGCAGATACACACGATTAGCTCTATTAGAAGAGAGAAGATTAAAGGCGTTGTATCATCACCAACTGTACCAAAAGAAGATAGCTCGGGCCTACAATAGAAGGGTCAAGGTTAGAAAATTCAGAGTTGGGGATTTGGTGTTGAAGCAAAGTAAGCCTAATGTATCTAATCCAAGAGGAAAGTGCAGACCTAGCTGGGAAGGGCCATATGTCGTGAAATAAGTCATGAGCAAAGGTGCAGTGAAATTGTCAGACATGGATGGGAACGAATTTAGTGAGCCAGTAAATATTGACAGGTTGAAGAGGTTTTATGTATGATAGGAAGAAAAAGAAGAAAAAAGAGCTCGCTAGGTTGAAAACACAAAAAGGGCAGCCTAGGCAAAAGTTAGAGCAGTCCGCTAGTTCTGAAAATCCGAAAGGGTGGGCTAGGCAACAATTAGGGCTAAATGAGAGAAAATCATCAATTAGAAAACCCGAAAGGGCTAATTAGCAACAGGAGTGATCTTGTGTATGTTGGCTTTATGTTTGGTTGTTCCCCAGTTTAATAAAACAAAATTAATAATTAAATTTGTTCTATGTGCACTGCTATAAGTATTTGACCAGATATGAATGAAATAAATAATCATAATTGCAAAAGGTGATGACAAATTATAAATGGAAAAGAAGCATCTTTTATTACTTTAGTTATTCTTCATCCTAACAAAACACTTTCTGAATTGACAAATGTAAAATCTATGGCAGTCTATAAGTGTAACGTGCAGGCCAGCTTTGCCTTAATCGATCCAAGTAGGCTTCAGTCAAGCAAGGCATGTCTAGGTCAGGAGAAAAGTCAAAATCACGAGGCTCAGCTCCACATTGACGCCCAAGTCGGCGAGGATCATAGCATGTACCTTGATGAAGAGCAGCAAGGGGAACGTACATCAAATATGTCCGGATGGTGATACGAGAAATCTTCCACCAAGGTACCAACCAACGGATATTGACTTCAGAGCGTGAGTGAATCCAGTCAACCCAGTCAGCATATGAAGAAGCAGGATGGAGTAGCTTCCTAGCAAAATCCATGAAGGGAGTATCAAGCAAACAAAGATGCTCCTGAAGCCAAATATGTGAAGAAAGAATTAAATTTTAAAAGAAAGAAAAAAAAAGAGTCCGCAAAGTTGAAAACCCGCAAGGGTAGCTTAGGCAAAAATTAGGACAGCTTGCTAGTTTCAAAAACCCGCATGGGCGGACTAGGCAAAAGTTAGAGCAATAAAAAAAAGCCTAAATTGAAAACTCGAAAGGGCAGTTTAGGTAATTACCTGAAGCAGCAATGGACTCCCAGTTAGTCTCTTTTACAATTCTAATTTAAATCGGTCTAATCCAACTAAGGTCTCGACTAAAATCACAGGTGCCGGCAACAAGCCTCCTTCCATTTGATCCATAATATCCAATACTCGTGGATCAATATTGCCATCCAAAGAAACAAGCAAGAATTGGCTGAGAAAGCAAAGACAAAGCAAGCGTCCCCATGCCTTAGTAGGAGCCAAATAAGAGAAACAAAAGTCAATCAAAGGAGCAAGTAGAATTTTTTCACCTCTCATCAACTGAAGAACTTTGGGTTTTGAAATTTGAAATAACATCTGCATTTTCTGTTGAGTTTTGGAAATCAATGTGGGTAACGCCATTTGTTGATTATTGGGATGTCCAAGGATGGCCTCAAATTCTTCAATCAACGGACACATTTCGAAGCCATTAATTCTAAATTCCCTAAAAATCGTATCCCACAGGGAAGCCACGGCATGTAAGAAGGAGTGGTCCAATTTGACATTTTGAAAGCATTTTAAATCACCAAGCTTTGACCATGAAATTTGCTTCCAATGGTTGGCATCCATATTCTTAAATAGAATTTTTATTTTCTTTAAATGGTGCTCGGTCATCGTTGATGAGTAAAGGGGAACCAAAATTGCTAAAAGGAGTCTTCACATTAAAAGAGAGAGATTTTTGGTTTATGAATTTAAATATGGCATGCAAGGTGATTTATATAGAAGAAAATAAACATTTTCCAAAAGTGAAATGGAAAAGATGATGGGAAAGGATAAGACCATATGGCATAAGGAAAGGAAGTGGTCACAATTTCTTTTTCCACTTTGGATTTGGCTTAACAAAAGAAGTTGATATTAATTATGATGTACTATATATATATAAAATATAATAATAATAAAAATAAATAATTTTGGCAGTAACGAAAAAAAAGGATTACAGTAAAGAGGAAAATTGTATATTTTTCATTATTGTACAATGTTTTACAATTGCTACAATATTTGCATATCACTAAGAGGGTGGTGGTAGGTCACCAAATAAAGACTTGATGAAGTCATCGCCTGTTGGAGGAGGGGGCAAATTACTCTTCCCAGGATCATCCGAAACAGAAGAACTAAAATCCCTATTGCCTTGGAGTTTCGATTTGTCATGGTCCTCATCAGAAGCAGACGAAAGGATCTCATAGTCATCAATCTGGGGGCCTCTCGATGAAGAAGCACCAGGATCCCTCATTCCTTGAAATCAGAAGTCACGAAAATTTTGTTCAGATTGGTGATATAAACTTTCAAAATGAGAAGCCTGCTGACGACTTGTAGCCAACTCTTCTTGAAGTTTCTTATTTTTTTCTTCAAGCATCCGCTGTGAGCCAAGAAGGAAAAGGTAAGAGCATACATAATCATGCATACATATAGCATAAACTATTGTGAAATAAGGAACGTACCAGGTAGTTCATATCAATACCCTATGGATGAGATGGCATATCCGACAGGCTAGAATGAGCAAATGAAGGGGCAGTGAAAAAAGGTCCAGCCTCATGATCAAATGAGCCAACAACCTGCAACAATCATCAAAGAATCAAAGGAAGGAAAAGCAGTTGCAAGGGAAAAGTGGTTAAAGTGTAAAAAAACTCCCTTGGAAGATCAAAACAAGGAAAGAAGAGCATGAATCAAGCAAGACATGGCCAAGCCACATCGAGCTTAGCCATGTCACCTCAAAAGAAATTTTGGCAGAATATGACATGGGTAGGCGACACGGCCAAGCCACTGGCCGTGTCTCACCTAAAGGACAAAGTTAAGAAGGACCAAGCAAAGAAAGAAAAGAAACAGTACGTGACACTGGCAAGCAACAAGGCCAAGCCACTGGCCGTGTCCCATCCTAAGCCAAGAACAAAGAAAAATCAAAGAAAAGACACAGAAGCTGATACACCCAGGAGACACGGCCAAGCCACTGGCCGTGTCACTCCCATCGTCAAAGAACAAAGAAGACCCCGATCTCGAAGGATGAAGATCCATTTTCAAGGGTGAAGACCCGATCTCCGAGGGTGAAGATCCATTTTGAGGGTGAAGAATCACAATGCATAGAACATCCGGAGCAGTCAGACTTCTCAACTGATAAAAGGTTATTCAAATTAATTCTCGGGTCCAAGTACCCAATCTCAGGTCCAAGTACCCAAATCGAATTCAACCCAATCCTGGGTCCAAGTACCCAAATCAATTCATGCTCGGGTCCAAGTACCAAATCTTGCATCCAAGTGCCCAATCTCGGATCCAAGTGCCCAATCTTGGGTCCAAGTAGCCAAATCAAATCAATTTAGGGCCGAGTATCCCAATACAGTCAGGATCGAGTATCCCAATCCAGTTTAGGATCGAGTGTCCAAATCCAGTTAGGATTGAGTGCCCAAATCCAGTTTAGGATCGAGTATCCGAATCCAGATAGGATCGAGTATCCGAATCTAGTTTAGGATCGAGTATCCAAATCTCTCGGGTCCAAAACCCAAAATTTCCTTAGGTCCAGAACCTAGAATCTCCCTTGAATCCAGAACTTGAACCGAGTCCAGAACCCAAATTTTTCTTAGGTCCAGAACCTAGAATTATCCTTGAGTCCAGAACTTGAACCGGGTCCAGAACCCAAATTTTCCTTAGGTCCAGAACCTAGAATCTCCCTTGAGTCCAGAACTCGAATCGGTTCTAGAACCCAAATTTTTCTTAGGTCCAGAACCTAGAATTATCCTTGAGTCCAGAACTCGAACCGGGTCCAGAACCCAAATTTTCTTTAGGTCGAGAACCTAGAATTATCCTTAAGTCCAGAACAAGAACCGGGTCTATAACCCAAATTTTTCTTAGGTCGAGAACCTAGAATTATCCTTGAGTCAAGAACACGAACCGGGTCCAGAACCTAAATTTTTCTTAGGTCCAGAACCTAGAATTATCCTTGAGTCCAGAACTCGAACCGGTCCAAAATCCAAATTTTCCTTAGGTCCAGAACCTAGATTTATCCTTGAGTCCAGAACTCGAACCGGGTCCAGAACCAAAATTTTCCTTAGGCCCAGAACCTAATATCAAAAATTAAGTCTTATTGCTTTTCACTCTCTTTCACTAAGGTTTCAGATCATTCAAGCAGGGGGCAAACTGTAGACCCTTAATTTTTGACCCAATCCGGTCCAATATGTTTTATTTAGTCTAAAATGATTTTTGATGTCTAATTGGTCTAAAATAATTTTTATTAAATAATTTTTGCTTTAGTATCTAATTTTTATTAATAAAAAATAGAAATAAACAAATAAAAGTCAGAATAAAAATAAAAATAAAAATCGGAGTCGGAAAAATCGGCAACGAAAAAATTGTCACGCGGGCCCGTGGTCATTTCGCCCGCAGGAAATTCCTGCAGGCAAAATCACTGTGCTATTTCGCACGCAGAAATTTTCTACCTGCAAAATAGCTTACGGGCCCGCTCCGCGCGCGCTGCCGCAGTTTTCTGAGGCAGAATTTTTTTGCCAGCACATTTTTTCCTGCAGCAATTTTTTTCGGCAGCTCAAATTTTCCGACGCAAATTTTTTGAAACGTAATCCAATTAGGTTTTGGTTTCTTTTTTTTTATTAATATTACTTACCTTAACTAATTAGGAATAAACAACCTCAAACCATTATAAATAAGAACCAAAGGCAATTAATTTTGGGGAGACAAAAATCCAACAGTAGCTTGGAAAATTTGAAACCAAATCAAGGAAGGAAAAGAAGCAATTCAATTCAACTTTTTTTCTGGAACAGCAGCAGCATCACGACTTAAGCAATTTAAAGGCAAAAAAAGACTTGTCTTTGAAGCTAGTTCATCTAAGAAGAATTATTTTTGGAGGAATCATCAAAAAAGGTATGTGTTAATTGATTTTCTTTAATTGTTTTTTTTTACACAATAGCTAAAATTATGAAAATTAGGTTTTCTAAATCAAAAACCTTAGAACTTTAATTTAGTTTTTCCAAGGTTAAAACACTAATACGTTACTTTATTTTCCAAAAAAGACTTAAAATTGTTATTTTTACTTCTTAAAAATCTTAAAACTCTAATTGAACATATTTTTCAACAAAACTAGAATTTAATTCTGTTTCTTTTAAAATTTTAAACTTGGTATTGTTTCTTCCAAAAAACCATAAAAATCATCTTTTCTATTTGTACATGTCCTATTTAAGATGTGATGTAAGGACATGTTTCCATCCTTGGATGGGTGTCCATTTATTTGCTTTGTTTGGACATTATTTTTAATATATTGATGTTTTCTTTTAATTATTGTGTGTAATATGGATAATGTTGTAATATTTAAGAATTTTATAATATTAAGACATGTAAAGGAGGCCGGTTCTAATGAATCGGGCATTGTGGGGGTGCTGGGCCATTTCTCACCTTCCCCACACGTACCCAACTTTCCGAATCCATTAGGGGGTTGGGGATTCCGTAGGAATTGAGTCATCCACCCCTTTCTTTTTCCCGACCCGCCCGGGTGGCGACTCCATTTTCTCCGAACTTAGGTCTGTGTTCTCTAAGGCCCCGAGCATAAACAGTGCCGAAGTCGCAAGAACCATTCCACAGGGAGTGGGGGCGAAAATCCCCGCTCACAATGTTTCACATTGTGGTACTTAGTTTCACCATAAAACATTTCCTTTAATGATTTTACAATTCACATTGGAACAAACACAAGCATGGACCCAAAGGATCTAATATGCCATTCAAATCCTAGAGTTACTGTTTTGGTCCAAATTGACACCATGTGTCTAGCCTGGAGGCAAATCATAGTAATGCTCAAAAGCTTTCCCCGAAGGCAAATTATATCACAGTGACGCCAAGCATCTAGCCTCGAAGGTAAAATCAAAGTAATTTCTCATAAGCTAGCCCTTAAGGCAAATAATGAGGATAACCTCATAGGCATGTTGCCAAACGCAGAACTCTGAAAATTGAATAACATACTAGGCACACAATTATTTCATTTTTTACATCATCAATTTCTTTCTCTTTTTCCCATAATCAACTAGGCTCATTGCCTCTTTTCTCATTATCAATTAGGAACATTGTCTCATTTTCTCATTTTTCTGATTCATATTAATATCCATTCAGTTCATTTCATCATATCTCAATATACCATCACAATGCATTACATACCACATCAAAATGACATTACCCAAACTCTTTAAGCTATTTTCACATAATTTACATAATTTATATTTTATGCAATTTAGCCAATAACAATGGCATTTCACAATGCCTTTAATGCATGCATAATAAATTACATTACCTAAACATTTTGGGTCATTTTCATATAATGCACATATTTCACATTCTATTCACTTTAGCCATTAATAGTGGGTTTTCATAATGCATAATAACATTACACATGTCATAGAACATTGTTCATGAATGTTCAATGTATCAAGTAGCTTAATACATTTTCCAATCAAATTGTATTAAGCCCAATGTAATGCAAACATATCCAATTTATTCAATGTTTGTACTTACCTCTAAAAGTTTTCAAATGCAAGCTCAAAACTCTCATCAACCTTCTCTTCCAAGTTTTCCTTCAATACTAGGGTTGGGCAAACTACTACCTATCAATGCCTATACCAAATGTGATCATAAACAATCATTTAGTATCACATTTAGAGGCATTTCCAAACTTAAACCATAATTAAACATCATTTTAAACAAAACCCCAAAATTAAGCCTTACCTCACTTTAACTTGGAAAAACCATATTAAATCATATAAGTTGGTGTTTTAAGTTTATTAATATCATTAAAAACATATTTTAACTTGTTTAAACCATTCACATTAATTAAACACATGCTTTAGTGCAAAAACCTAAAAATGGCATAACCATCACCACTGAAGGTTTTCCATTCCAACTCAATCCAATTATCAATCCAAGCTTATATTCATCACTTATATCATTAAACAACATGCTTTAAACAATAAAATCAAACAATTCTCCATCTTTGAAAATTCACTTTTCCAAAAACCTAAATCAACACTACATCATCCAAACTCTATCCAAACATAACCATATCCATCATTTGACTTTAAATCATTATTCATGCACCAAAACAACACATTTAGAGCCAAATTGCACAATTAAAATCCATGATTTCACAAACCAAAAAGTTACGTAACCTTAAATTCTCTCTCCTCATTAAACTCAACTTAAATTCTACCATCTCTTCAATCAAACCTTAAAATCATTATTAGCTACTCAAAACAATTTCATTCATACCCCCATTAAGTAATTAAAACATAGTACTTCAAAACTCCAAAATCAACATAATTAAATAGCCATGGATTTTCAAGAAAAAAGTTGAAAACTTACTAATTAAGGTGGAAATCCCTAAAAATCCCACTTGAAACCTTTAAATTCCTTCAATTATGAAAGCTTGGAAGAAGTAAAAAGCTTGAGTTTCCTAGCTATGGTGGTTCGGCCAACACAAGAAGAAGAAGAAGAAGACTAAATGGGAATTTCTCTCTCTTTCCACTATCATTTCAACCTTATATATATATAATATTTTATTATATTTTTAATTAATTATTTATTTATTTAATTAATGAAAACTCCAAAATTACATCTTTCAACCAAAATAATTTATTTTTTGATTATTTAAATAATTTTAAATTTCCAAAGTTTAATTACAAAAATACCATTTGACTTTGACTTTTCTTTTAAAAAGTTGACTTTTATTGACTTTATACATATTATGTGTATTTCACATATACATTCTACTTTTTCACTTACAATCCTTCCACATTCCACTTAAATTATTTATTTAATTTATTTAATTTAAAATTTTATTAAATTTTCAAAATTTTCAGATGTTACACAAGACTGGATTAGGATGCTCAACCCGAAACTGGATTAGGGTTCTTGACCCATGACTGTATTAGGGTGCTCGATCTGAAACTATATTTTGGTACTCGACCCAATATTGGATTTGGGTGGTCGACCCGATGACTAGATTTGGGTACTCGACCCAAGATTGGATTTGAGTGCTCGACCCAATGATTGAATTTGTTGGGTTCTAAACCTAAGACTGGCTTTTTCAAAGATTCATGAAAAACCAAATTAACTCCAGCTCTTCTAGTTTGACTAATCTTCTGAGAATTTTGGCTTTTTTCTAGCTACTTATGCCATTCTTCAATGGATCCTGATGACTTTCTATCATCTAAGAATTTTGGCTTTCTTCTAGCCATTGTTCCACACTTCAATGGATTGTGCTAGCTTTTCTATCATCTGAGAGTTCTAGCATTATTCTAGCCATTGCTTCATTCTTTAATGGATTCTGCTGACCTTCTGTCATCTAAGAATTTTGGCTTTCTTCTAACCGGTTGTTCCATTCTTTAATGGATTATGGGTCTTTACCATACAAAAAATGGATATTTATCCTTTGGAGATTGGGTCTTTACCCTTCAAGAAAGGATCTTTATCCTTTGGAGATTGGGTCTTTACCCTTCGAAATGGATCTTTATTCCATTCTTTTTGCTATTCTCTCTTCACAACATGCATGAAAAAATATTGAAAGTGAGTCTGAAAATATTTTATACACGCATAAACTCAAAAATGAAATGAGAAACTTTGACCCTGTGTAGGCTCAAACCAATTATTTTGTTCCCATGCGAGTTCTAATTGATATTTGCATTTTGTATGGTTCTTTGCACAAGCATGCATCTATATTTTTGAATAGTGATTGGATCTTCCTCAAGCAATGGGTCTTCTATGCCTCTTGATTCCATATACCCTTCATGTTTATTTCATAGAATATATGTTGTTCACTTTGACTAATAATAGACAATGTAAGATAAAAAAATGCAGTGTGATATGCTTATGTATGAATGATATGCATGAAAATACTTACAGTGATTTTATTGACTCACAAACTGAGGTGATAAACTAAAGTGCACTGATTGGTTCCTTCCAAATGTTTATTTAGGTCTTGTATTACAATAGAAGAAGATATGCATCCATGTCTTTATCTTCAAGGCATGGGAAACAAAAGTAGTGGTAGGGCCCAAGCAACAGAGATACATCCATTTCAAACTATGGTTTAGCATGCCAATTGGTAAATTCTTCATAACCTTGCAAATAATCATTTATTTTGCCTAATGCGACCTTCGAGGTTCGACTATGCAACATAATTTCCTAAACTTGAAGGTTTATGAAATAATAAAACATATTTTTATTTATTTTATTACTTTAAAAAAATCAAATGTTGACTTTGTTAAATCAGTGTCATTGTACCTTAGAAGTCAAGTTTTCAAACTTAACACGTCTATAACATCATAACCCTAGTTACCATACTAAACTTGGGAATCATTTTCATTTAAGCAAGAACTATTGCACTTTAGAGAGGCATATACATATTACTTGGCCAAATGTCACATTAAGTTTAAATATTGTCTATCTCCTATGCATATTTATCCAAACTATCTCCTTTAATAGACTCTACCTGCTAAAAGAGATCATAAATCTTTAATAGGTTTGAAATGGGGTCTATAAGGGGCATGAATTAAGTGAAGACCACTTTCAAATTAGAGCTAATGTGACACTGTTGACAAATCCTCGTACTATAAACTTCCTTGTTGGAACTTTGTACTATTTGAAGCATTCTTAAATTATGAGCACTATTTTCTTCTTCTAGGCATCTTCTTATCTAGCTTCATGAAAAAAAATATTGAATAAACTTTGAATCCTTTAGTAGAATTGTTTATCTTCTCCTTTTGCTAAAATCCAGGACCATTATTCTATCATTTTTCCCTTCTGAATATAAAGTCAAAGACTTTCAACATTACGAACTTGGAGTTGTGTTGCATAACATGAAAGACGCTCTTTCCTTTATTTCTCTAATTTTCTTTGGGTCCCTGGCTAGGCTTCACCAATTCAAGTCAATTTATCCTCGTAAAATAGTTGGAAAACTTTGTTGGCTCTTTGTATCACCCTTTTGGGTTTTATTTTCTTTTTTCCTTTTCCTCCTTGTTTTATTTCTCTTTTCTTTATTTTCTTTTCTTCCCTTGTTTCTTTTTCCTCTTTTTTTATTTTCTTTGATGTTTTTTTCATTCTTCCTTTTTTTGTTTTTTTCTTCTTTCCTAGCTCTAAGAAAGTTGTATTGTCTGCACCATTCTATACTTCTGACTATGGATGAGTGGAGTAGAGTGATCCCTTATACCCTATATACGTACAATACATACACCCAATATATGTAATATATGAATATAAGGTACAAGAATACCACAACCATTTTAATAATAAACATTACTTTTCAAATTTGTATAAACTTAAATCATTTAAGTAATATAATTTAAATTATAAATAAAATATTACTTGCTAAAATACTTACATACCTTCATTACAAAATGTTTATCCAAAATATTCTTGATAGTTTGTGATATATATATACATCAAAATATAATATAATATACACGATGTCAAAATGTACAAAAATATAAAATATGTACATGCAGGCACTTTGTCTCTGATCTTGATGTCCAACAATCAACTCTAAACTCAAGATCTCAAGCCTAGACCCAACTCGGTCTAGACGAACTCTCCAGCTCAACAGGATCTACCCTGTCACCTGCGCGATGAATCATAATCGTGCTAAGCCAAAAGCCTAGCACTACAAACTTTGATAATAATAAAATTTAAATGCAATGCCAATGCACAATACATATGGATATTATATCTTATAACACTTTACCCTAACATATTTCTTAATTGTTTCACAATTCATAATCCACACAAAAACAAACATAAGCATGGGCCCAAAGGTTCTAATATGCTATTCAAATTCTAGAGTTACTATTTTGGTTCAAGTTGACATCATGTGTCTATCCCAGAAGGCAAATCAAGTATTTGCTTAAAAGCTAGCTCCGAACGTAGATCATATCACAATGAGGATAACCTCCTTTGTAACATCCCAACTAGGCTTCAAGGACTAGGCCTAACCCAACTTCAAGGGACTGCTACATCATAGGCATGCCGCCAAACACAGAACTCTGAAAATTAAAAACATACTAGGCACACAATTATTTGATATTTCTATTATCAATCTCTTTCTCATTTTCTCATGATCAAGCAAGGTACATTGCCTCATTTATATTAACATCATTATACAATCATAATGTATCTCATTTTATATAATATAGCCATCACCAATGGCTTTACATAATATCTTTAATATACACACAACAAACCACATTGCCTAAATATTTTGGGTCATTATCATATCTTGTACATAGTTCACATTTCATTCAATTTAGCAATTAATAATGGCTTCTCACATTACATATATTGCATTTATGACATTACACAAGTCATAGCATATTACTCATGTATAAACAATGTAGTAAGTAACTTAACAGATTTTTCAGCCAAAATATGTTAAGTCCAAATGTCATGCAAATATAATAAATTATTCAAAATTTGTACTTACCTCTAAAAGCAACAAAACAAGCTCAAATACCACTTTCAACCTTCTCTTCCAAGATATCCCTCAACACTTGGATTGGGCAACTTAAGTCTCCTCAAAGCCTAAACCAAATGTGTTTATAAATAATCACTTAGTAACACACATAAAGGCATATACAAAACCTCTCATCACAAGGATAAGGAACCCAAAGGAAAATAAGGAAAAGAACTATCTAGGGAAAAATCTACAAATGACATGCTCAATAACATGGGCGTGTTAATGACTGTGCCCTAAATTCACAATACAGAAGCTTTAACAAGTTCAGTGACATGGGAGTGTCAATGATCTTGTTCTTAGCTCTATATTACAGTAGATAAGACACATCCAAAGATATAAGCGTGTCCCTGCCCGTGCCAAAACTCCTACATCACAGTAGTTCTGACTGTAATATCCCAAGGTACACCCTAAAAGTTTTGGAATAATTATTGTGGTATTTGGATTTAAGGAGTATGTTTAATGGAAGGAGAAAAGAAGTGAAGGTATATATAACATATATAAGTTAAACTAATGAAAGTCAAAAGAAGATAAATGAATTAATTTAATACCCGATTTTGGTGTACATTGGAATGGTAGTTGTGAGAAGATATGTTGGTAAAATATGTAAGGAAAATATTATAAGAAATAGGTGTATATGAGGGATGATATATATTTATGTGGTATTTGAAAAAAATATGGAAAATATAAAGGAAATATAAAAGAGATATACATATACCAACATATATATTACATATACATAATGTATAAAGTGGTGTAGGAAAAGTAAGTTTATATAATTAATAATAATAATAATAATAATAATAATAATAAAAGGAAAAGAAGAAAGAAAAGCCAAAGGGAGAAAAGTGTGTGGTGGAGGTTTTTAGAAATAATTTATTATATTATATTATTATATATATATATATGATAAACATGAAAAGAAGAAGGAAAAAGATTTTTTTCTTCTTCTTCTTCTCCTTACACGAGAGAGAGAGAGAGAGAGAGATGTGATTTTACTTATATACACATCAAATCCATAGGGATTTTGAGAGAATTGAAGATGGATGTTGAAGATTTGGCATAATATTCAAGTAAGTTTTCTTTTGATTTCTCTTGTTCTATTTGGAATTTTGTTTGAGTTTGATGGAGTGTTGTTGATGGTTGGACTGTGTTTGTATATGGTGTGTGTAAAAGTGTTGAAATGGAACTAAAGATAAGAAGTTAGGTTGGTGTTGGTGATGGAAGAGTAATATTTGTGTTTAGTGAAATTTTTCTGTTTTACAATTAGTAAATGCTGTGACTTGTATGATTTTTAATTAAATATAGAAAAATGTTCTTGAAGTGAAGTTTTGATATGTTGTGCCTCTATGAGTCTAGAATGACTGAAAAATATGTTGATTTGATTTTGGAATGGTTATGATTTTGGAAAGATTATTTTTATTAGACCTGTTCCAGCAGGTACCTTAACTGAGACAGCTATCTTTCGGGATTTTTAATAAAATGTAGAAAAATAATATCCAATTTAATTTTGGATATGTTGTTGCTTAGTGAGTCTAGTATTTGAGAAAAATAATTTGGAACCACGTTGATTGAATTTAATTTACGGAATTCACAAAGTTCAGAACTCCTGCCAGGATGCAGAGCAATTGGAGCAGTATGGTTGGGTGAACTATTTGACCAAGATTTTGTATTCAGTTTGATCTGAAATTTTAAAGGAATGATTCTAAGATGTAAAACTAAATTCTGTAAAAATTTTAGAGTTTTTAGTCAAGTAGATTATTTTATACAATGTTTCAAAATAAGGATTAAGTTGAGTCCAAAACCAGAATTTACTATTCATATGGTCATTTTGCTAATATATTCCTTTTGGATTAGGTTGTGAAGAGGTTGAATTGCCCTAATCTAAGTGTTGAGGATTCTTGGAAGAGTAAGTGTATAGATTGGTGTGAGTTGGTTTTAAGGTAAGTACAAACTATATTATTGCATAAATGCATATGACTTTGAGACTTGATACACATTTGGTTGTAAATGTGTTAGAAAATTTAATGCATTGTTGATGTATATTAATATTAGGAAATGTAATGCATTGTTGATGTATATTAATAATGTTATGTTTGGTATAATATGAATGTTGTGATGAGTATGTAAAAAATGTGTTAATGCCATTGATTATATACATTTGAATTGATTAAGGTGATTTGAGATCATATGAGATATGAGGCCATGGTTGTTGGCTATGATAATGCAAATGAAATATATAATTGAGGCATGGTTGCCTAATTAATTATGAGAAATGAAATGAAAAGAGATTGATAAAGAGATAAATGAAATGATTGTGTGCCTAATGTGTTAATTCAATTTTCAGAGTTCTGTTTTTGGTGGCATGCCTATGAATCACTGGATAGGTGAAATGACCGGGTCGTAAGCCGATTCCAGTTGGAAAAAGTGAAATGTGATGTTTTGGGGTGAAATGACCGGGTAGTAAACCTCAAAAACAAATTATTGAAACTAGATTGAGTGAAATGACTGGGTCGTAAGCTCAAATCTAGTTGAATATCCATGGATAAATGTATTGATGATTATGATTATAGACCAAAACAGTAACTCTGAACTTTGAATAGCATATTAGTGTCTTTTGGGCCCATGCTTGTCTTTGTTAAAATGTGATTCATGAAATGTGAAATGAATGAATAATGAGACCAATGATTATTTTTGTTTAAATGTGAATTATGGAATAAGATGTAATGTTACGAGATATATGATGATAATTATGAAATGAGATGATTACAATGTATAAGTAAATTATTGAAGGTGAATGTGGATTGAAAACTATGTTGAATGATGAGATCTGAAGGTACTACATGAAAATACAATATGATGTATAATATGGATGTGGTTGTGGACATTGTGAGTATTATTTTATGAATGTTTTAATAAGTCATGGAATTGTGGGTTGTATTAATGAAATACGTGCATATGTATATAATTATGAGATTAGTAGAAATATATATAAGGTGTAATTGAAATGGGAAAATATGATAAGAAAATAATAATATATGAAGTTAACATATAAGTATGATTGTCTGTTATGTATGTTTATACTATTTATTTGTACTACTAAGCTTTCGGGCTTAGCGCGGTTGTATAAATCGCGCAGGTGAGTAGGTGGTTGATCTGGAAGTCAAACTGTTATGCCACGAGAAGGGTAAGAGTATTTCGAGACCAACTAGAAGGTGATGCATATATGTATAATTTCGTTATGTTGTATTTCTGACAAGAATGTATTCATATGTATAAATGAAATTTTGGTAAAGACAAGATTATCATATATATGTAAGATTATTGAAAGTATAATGATTTTGTAAATGTTCTATATTTAAATTAATGTAATATTATTTGAACTCAGATATAGGTTTTTAAACTGTAACAAAAAGTGACATTCTTATACTTTATATACGTACTGTATGTATACCCGGTATATGTATAGTACTTATATAGAGTATGGGGGTGTTACAGTTATACTGTACGTTAGTAGTATGTGATAATAATAAACCTCTACTTATTTTATATTAGAAGTGTGAACTCTTCTTGCAGGTTTGTAGTTGACGGTATAAGGTGGATTCATTGGGAGTGTATTGAAACTGATTGCATTGGTTTGTGTAAAAATGTTTTCAAAAATCAGAAAAAACCAGTTTTGTCGACACTTGGGATCCAATTTCTAGGCGAACCTCTGGCAAAATTTCTGTAAAACCGGAACTAAAATTCGAATTAAGTAAAATTGGTAGCAACATTAGGATAGTGTGGCGCCTCTACTCGGCTTACACATGTAGGCTGGGAAGGGGTATTTCACTGACACACTCAGTTATATAGGCGTGTCACTGCACGTGTCAATACTATAACATTACATAAGCTGTGGCAGGCTCAGTGACATAAGAGTGTCACATCATGTGTCACCAACACTGAAAGTAGAACCATCGACACGCCCGAAGACATGGCCGTGTCACCGGGCGTGTCAGGCCAAATTTCTGATATCAACACATAATTGTCACATCCAAAGTTATCTCTCTTTTCCCTTTCCAACTCTATTCAAACTCAACCAAATCCATCATTTTACAATAAAATACTTGTATATACAATAAAAAACTCAATTAAAAGTAAAATAAACAATTTAAAATCATGACTTCATAACTCAAAATTTACATAACCCAAAACTCTTATTCTCTTCACCAAACTTAACCATTTCTTCAATCTAACCCTAAAATCATAGTTAACTACTCAAAACATTTTCATACACACCAATACCAATCATTAAACATGCTACACCAAACATCCTATTCACACATATACAAACTTTCATAGAAAAATCAAGGAAACAAGTTGGAAACTTACCAAATATGGAGGAAATCCCCAAAACTCCAACTTGAACACTTGAAATCCTTCAACTACTTGAGCCTGGAAGAAACAAATCCCTTCTTTCTCTAATGAAGAAAATCAGCCTTCAATGGAGAAAGAAGAAGAAGATGATGATTCATTCTCATCTCTATCCAACCACTAGCCCTTTTAGCCACATAATTTTCCACTTTAATTATCCACCAAGCAAAATATATTGTTACTTAATTAATATCAAAAATCATCTTCCACTAACTATAAAATTTACTTTTTGATAATTTAAAATAACATTTGACAAATTTAAAATATTGACTTGTATATGTTATGTATATCTACATATATATATATCATATACACATTTTACTTTTTCACTTAAATATTTTTTTAAATTATTTATTTAATTTCTAAAAATTAAAATTTTCAAAATTTTAGGATATTACAATTCTCTCCCTCTAAAAAATAAATTTCATCCTCGAAATTACCTGCTCTCAAGTCTGGAACAACTGGGGATACTGACTCCGCATCATCCGCTCGCTTTCCCATGTTGCCTCCTCAGTGGCATGATTCCTCCAAAGAATTTTCACAAGTTGTACCTTTTTATTCCTTAACTCTTTCACTTTCCGTGCCAAGATCGCCACTGGTACTTTCTCATAAGTCAGATCTAGACTCACCTCAATTGACTCTACAGACAAGATGTGAGATGGGTCTGACCTGTATATCTGAAGTGTAACACCCCCATATCCAATGCACACACACTACAACCACAACAATGTAGCATAAGTGCACCAAACATAGGGATGCTACGGTTCTCTTAACATTCAAAACACTTTAAAACTTAATACAACACCCTTATCATTATACATTATAGAAAAGTAGATCATTTACTTGTAAAACAAAACATATTAGTTATATATATATACATTTAAATATTACACAGCGGAAGTTATAAAATATGTACATATTTACATATTAAACATTTCTTTACAAAATATAAAGAAGTATACATGATTGGCAAGTTTGCTCTGATCTTTAAGCTCCCAAAATGGATTCTTCAAGGTCTACTCTCACTTGGTCTTGATGAACTCTCGGGTTCAACTCTATCAACTCTATTACCTGCGTGATTAAACACTATCGCGCTAAGCCAATGGCTTAGTAAGATAATCATGCTAATGATATGACTTAGTGCAATGCAATGTCATTTCTCAATCCATATTATACATGTAACATCATATATGCAAAACTAACAACATACTTTCACATTACATATCACATTTCAATATCTTTTCATATACCTCATTAGTATTCATTTAACCATTCATAATCAACACTAAACAAAGACAAGCATGGGCCCAAGACACACTAATATGCCATTCAATTTTCAGAGTTAAAGCTTTGGTTTTGTTATCACATTTATCAATATCATATACCCAACTAGGCTTCAAGGATTAAGTTCAACCAAGCTTCAAGGGGAGCAAAGCATGCTAAGCTTCTACCCAACTTGGCTTCAAGAACTAACCCAACCTAGCTTCAAGGGCGGTAACATCTCAATTAGGCTTCAAGGATTCAATCCAACCTAACTTCAAGAGATTGTTACACTTATTAGGCATGCCACCAACAACCAACTATGAAAATGGAATAACACATTAGCCACACAATTCATTTATCATTCAATTATCATTTTCATTCTCAATTCTCAACAACATTTAGGCAAACATGCCTTATTTCTTTCAATCACATCATCATAGCCAAACACAATGGCATTGTCTCATATCATGTCTTATTTGAATTATCATTGCATCTTTGATATACATTTCAATGTATATTACTTATGAAACACATTACCATTCACAATGCATAACATAACATTGTTCAATCTCAACAATGCAATTAGGGCAAAGAACAATTGATATGATTCATAGCTTTAGAACCTTACACATGCATTTGATTATATCATTCATTGATTCAAGTGTGTTTAAAGTGTTTAGGGTTAGGTTTAGGGACCAACCTACCCTTGGAGAACCAAAACAATGCAATAAGATCAAAGAATGAAAACCCTAACTATCACACTTGAGGGACACGGGCAGCCCACTTGAGGGACACGGCCAAGCTTGTGGCCGTGTCACTCAACTCAATTGGACAGCAAGCAACACGGGCAAGGGACACGGCCAAGCTTGTGACCGTGTCTCTCAAAACCAAAATCCAGTAGTAAACACGGCTAAGGGACACGGCCGTATCTCTCAAAAACTCAACCAACACGCCCAAATTTCCTTAGCTTGGCCGTGTCTCTCTTTTCCTTTGGCCGTGTCACTCATCTCCAAAACCCTAAATGTAACCAACCCTCTTCCAAATGCATTTTAACATATAATTACCAACACAAACTCACTCAAATGGATATAACTCATGTCATAACACATATTCATCACAATAACCACTTAAACAACACATTTGGACACAAACCATCTCAAAACCCTAACTCAAACTTTACTCTTGATTTTCCACTATCAAAATCCATTTAAACTTACAACCTTCACAACCAAACCAACCTCAATTCAATCTTTTAACTAACAATCAACTTTAACACTTGTAAACACATATTAAACACACCAAATCATTACATCAACAAATCACACTTCACTTTAAACATAACTTCAAAATTAACAAAGGAAACAAGAGATTTCTTACCTTAGATGAAGAAATTTCACAAATCTCTAACCAAACTCTTTGATTGCCTCTTCAATTACTTCTTGCCTCAAGAACACCTCCCTTTCTCTTTGCTATTTGGAGAGCCGGCCACTTCAAGAAAGAAAGAAGAAAATACACAAATCAAACACCTTTTCTTCTTTTAATCTCCACCATGCATTTCATTTCAAGCAATTACTCATATACCCCTCATCACTTAACTTAGCTTTTGTCTCTTATAAACCCAATTAAGTAATTTCACATGCCATATAAAAATCTCCTCTTGCATTGACTCTCTCTCTTTGACCATTTTATATGTTATATATATCACCATATACACAACATATAAACTTGTCTCTAAACCCTAAATTTCTCCAAAAACACATATACTTATACATTCTTTTCCCAATTTAAACCAACAACAACAACAACAACATACAAAACTTCTAGGGCATGCATAGGGATATTACATGAAGCATAGAGACATGGAAGACATTATGAATTCGATCTAACTCAGGCGACAAAGCCAGTCTATAGGCCACTGAACCAACTCTCTCCAGTACCTCATAAGGTCCTATGAAACGAGGACTCAACTTTCCTTTACGGGCTGAATCTCAAAATTTTCTTCCAAGGAGACACCTTCAAAAATACTTTATCTCGTACACTGAACTCTATGTCTCTTCTTCTTAAATCTGAAAATGATTTCTATCGGTCTGAGGCTGCTTTAATCACCTTTACTTTCTCTTCTATTTTCTTAATCAAATCGGGACCAATCAACTTACCTTCTCTAACCTCATCCCAACATGGAGGTGTGCTACACCTACTACCATATAATGCCTCATAAGGTGCCATCCCAAAACTGGACTGATGACTGTTGTTATAAGCAAACTCAATTAGTGGTAAGGATATGTCCCATCTCCCATTAAAATCAAAGATATAGCTCCTTAACATGTCCTCTAAAATCTGTATCACTCTCTCTGACTACCCATCTATCTGAGGATGGAAATCAGTGGTAAAATGTGACCAGGAGCCTAAATCATCCTACAAACTCCTCCATAATCTCGATGTAAATCGGGGATCTCGGTCAGATACCAAAGAAATGGAGATTCCATGCAATCTCACTATCTTACTGATATACAGCTCAACCAATCTCTCAATAGAATAATCCATCCAAACTGGAAGAAAATGAGTTGTCTTCATCATCGATCAACTATCACCCAAATCACATCATGTTTCTTATAGGACAAAGGTAATCCAGCCACAAAATCCATCATCACTCTCTCTCATTTCCACTTTGGTACTTATAATGGCTGAAGCAATCCTGAATGAACCTGGTGCTCAACCTTCATACTCGGGCAAGTGAGACATCTAGATACAAACTCTGCTATGTCTCTCTTCATACCTGACCACCAATAATATTGATTCAAATCCTGATACATCTTGGTACTCCAAGGGTGTATAGCATAGGTTGACTGATGTGCTTTCTCCAAAATTACCCTTTTCAATCCTGCATCATCAAGAATACACAACCTATTTTTGTGCCACAGACTGCCATCATTTCTCACATGAAAATCTTGACTCTCTCCATTTTGGCAATATAAAACAATATTCTAGATTTTCTCATCTACTAACTAAGCCTTCCTAACCTGATATAATAACACTGGCCTCAAATGCAACTGAGACATCAAAGCACCATCATCACAAGACTCAAATCTAGCATGTAACGCTCTCAACTCAACAAGCAACAAGAGCGAATAAGTAGTCAAACTTTCCAAAGACTTCCAACTCAAGGCATCAGCAACAATATTTGCCTTGTCAGGATGATAATCAATTAAACAATTGCATTCTTTAATTAACTCTAACCACCGTCTCTGTCGAAGATTCAACACTCTCTGAGCACCAAGATATTTCAAACTCTTGTGATCCGTATAAATGAAAAACTTCTTCCCATACAAGTAATGTCGCCAAATCTTCAAGGTAAAAACTATGGCTACTAACTCCAAATCATGAGTCGGGTAATTCAGCTCATGCGGCTTCAACTGCCGAGAGGCATAAGCAATGACTCTACTCTCCAGCATCAGAACACAACCTAAACCACTATGTGAAGCATCACTGTAAATCACATAAGGTTTACCTTCCACAGGCAGGGTAAGAATAGGAGCCTGAGTCAACATCTCCCTTGGCTGCTCAAAACTCGCCTGACATCGATTTGTCTACACAAATCTAACTTCCTTTTGATGTAATATGGAGAGAGGAGTAGCTATCATAGAAAAACCTTTCACAAATCGATGATAATAGCCTGTCAAACCTAGAAAAATTTTAATCTCTATCACAGTTTTTGATGTACTCCAAATCAAAATAGCCTCAACTTTACTCGAATCAACTCTAATACCCTCTGCTGAAACCACATGACCAAGAAAAGTCACTTGATCAAGCCAAAACTCACATTTAGACAACTTAGCATACAACTGCTTCTCTCTTAGTGTCTGTAATACAATCCGCAAATGCTTGTCATGATCCTCCTTATTGCATGAATACACCAGAATATCATCAATGAAAACCACCACAAATTGATCTAGATAGGGTCTGAATACCATGTTCATCAAATCCATAAAATTTGTTGGTGCATTCATCAATCCAAAGGGCATCAGTAAAAGCTCATAATGCCCATACCTTGTGCGAAAAGCTATCTTAGGTACATCTCCATCTCTGACTCTCAATTGATAGTACCCTGATCTCAAATCAATCTTAGAGAATATTGTTGCTCCTTTCACCTGATCAAAGAGATCATCTATTAGAGGAATTGGATACTTGTTCTTCATTGTCACCTTATTCAACTACCGGTAATTAATACACAATCTCAAGGTGCCATCATTCTTCTTCACAAACATAATGGGTGCTCCCCACGGGGACACACTAGGGTGAATGAACCCTTTATCTAATAACTCCTGCAACTACATCTTTAACTCTCTCAACTCAATAAGTGCCATACAATAAGGAGTAAAAGACATGGGAGTGGTACTAGGCAACAAATCGATACCAAACTCAATCTCTCTCTCAGGGGGTATCCCTGGCAACTCCTCAGGAAAAACATCTAGAAACTTGGCAACTGTGGGTATACTATAAAGCTAGGACCCCACTACTCTATGATCTACAACATGAGCAAGATAAGCCTCACATCCCTTCTAAATCATCCTCCTACCTGAATTAGCTAAAATAAACATGGATGAAAGATGTCTCTGCTCACTAGATACCATCACATTTCTACCATCACAGGTTCTCAGGGTAACACACTTTTGCTGATAGTCTACCATAGCCCCATGCCTGGATAACCAATCCATGCCTAAAATCATATCATACTCCCTGAAAGGCATCTCAATCAGGTCACAGAGAAAACTCCTCTTCCTGAACCACAACTGGGCTATCTCGGAGCACCCTGCTAACCACAACACTGTGCCATAAAGGATTTGTCACCAAAATATCAAATCCTAGGGTCTCTGAATGCAAATCACTGATAGGTAAGATGGATGCACTAATGTATGAATGAGTCGACCGAGGGTCTATGAAAGCAAGAACTGAAGAACCAAATAAAGAAAAAGTACCAGCAATAACGGCTGAAGCATTTGGCTGCCTCTGCATCACATATACACAAAGCGATAGCCCTACCTCATCTGGTGTACCTCTGATAGTAGAACCTCCTCTCTGATCAGACCCAGATCTACCACCCCTACCAAAACCTCTGCTACTACGACCTCCTCTAACACTGGTCGAGAAGTTGTAGTATATGTCTGTATATCCTCTGGTTGCTCTGGATAATCTTTGAGAAAGTGATCTGGCAACCCACATCTATAACACACTACCGGTACACCTGTCCTCCAGCAGACACCCCCGTGTGCCCTACCACAATGGACATAGGTATATGGAACTGGTCTCTAAACTACTGGGGTTAGACCACTAGCTACTAAAATTATAGGTCTCAATCTTTGTCTCTGCTACTGTATTGACTTGCCAGACTACCTCTGGCTCCTATTGAATCTCTAAAAATATCTCCCTTGGCCTCTCTTCACTGATGAAGACCCTGCCTCACTCTGGGGTCTCCTAGCTCTAGTCTCCTCAACCCTAGCAGCTGCTACAAGGCATTGTACTCTCTCAACACTCTTGGAAGCTGCAACCAACTGGAAAAAATCCTAGTACTGGGAGCCTGCTATAATGCACATGATAGAAGGTCTCAGCCCCTCCTTAAACCTCCGACACTAGTCAATCTCATCAGAAATTATCCCACCAGCATACTGACTCAACTGGGTAAACTCTATCTCATACTCCAACACTGTCCTGGTATCTTTTCTCAAACTCAAGAACTCTATCTTCTTTGCATCCTTATACTCCCTCGAAGTATACTTCTGCTCGAATTCCCGCAGGAAATCATCATAGGTTAGAACTGGTGGATCATCTAGAGAATGTGAAAATATCTTCCACCAATCATATGCATCCCTCTACATAAGAGATCTGGCATAATCAAACTTCTCTTCTGGAGTAGCCTGTAGCTGGATGAACAGTATCTGGACTCTTTCTAGCCATAGCTATGCTACAGCAGGGTCTATAGTACTAATAAAGTCCTCAGCTCCAAACTTGCTCAGCTTATCATACTTTCTCGTTAACAACTGTGACTATGGCTGCACTGGGTGTGGCTGCTGTACTAGAGCCATAGCTCCACCATATGTCGTACCCAGCCCGATGAAATCTCATCAGTTGCTAGTATCTCTGGCAGAGTAGTAGGCACCTCTCAAACTATCTCAGCTCTAGCTCCATCTCTACTCTTACCAAGAGCCACACTCTCTGGACTACCCTCTCTAGACTGATGCATCTGAGAAGCCATAACTACCTATATCTACAAACACAAAAGAAATTGCCACATCATAGATCAGAAACTGCTGTGCCAATGCATGTATATTAATTAAACCTAAAATCACAGTTAACTACTCAAAACAACTTCATACACACCAATACCAACATTAAAATGCTACACCAAACATCCAATTCGTACATATACAAACTTTCATAGAAAAATCAAGGAAACAAGTTAGAAACTTACCAAATATGGAGGAAATCCCCAAAACTCCAACTTAAACACTTGAAATTCTTCAATTACTTGAGCTTGGAAGAAGCAAATCCCTCCTTTCCTCTAATGGAGAAAATCGGCCTTCAATGGAGAAAGAAGAAGAAGATGATCCATTCTCATCTCTATCCAACCACTACCCCTTTTAGCCACATAATTTTCCACTTTAATTATCCACCAAGCAAAATATATTGTTACTTAATTAATATCAAAAATCATCTTCCACTAACTATATAATTTATTTTCAATAATTTAAAATAACCTTTGACCAATTTAAAATATTGACTTGTATATGTTATGTATATCTACAAATATATATCATATACACATTTTACTTTTTCTCTTAAATATTTTTTTTAAATCATTTATTTAATTTTAAAAATTAAAATTTTCAAAATTTTAAGATATTACAGAGTTTGCTTCAACAAGGGTAAATCATCCGTTGCCCTTATCTCATCTCAATAAATCAGAGATATTAGGTCTAGTATCAGGTAACCTTTAACTATCCCTATAGTATGGGATGTACATCCTTTTCCTCTATCTTCTTTCACCCTTAGCATCTCAGTGATCTTCATACTTGTCATAAGTGTCATAACAACTCAGGGTAGGTTATCGGGGTTTATCAGCCAATAAAAAGCAAGTTAAATCTCATAAAGGTTCAAGGTGACAAACTAAGGATTGATGTTAACATGGGTGGATACTAGTTGTTGGCTAACCAAACAATGTCTAGATCATCTCCCTCTTAAATAAGAAAAGTTCAATTTTGCCTCAAAAGATCATCAAAGCATGTTCTAAGATTGACTAAGACCTAGACAAAGATAATCATGTAGGAGCCCTCTCCAAGTAAGCATACACAGCTCAATGCTATAGAACAATTCCAACACCTCACAAAGTCATTCAAATTATGATGCTTAGATACACTAATTTATGAATATCAAGGTAGACTCGCCATCAGTTGAGCACAAAAACAAACAAAGACAAATAAAAATTTAATGAAAGTAATTTATTCAAACAATCTTAATTTAAAAAATATAATTATTCCAAAAATATTAAAGAATGAATGAATAAAATAAGTAGCTCTCAAGCCTAAGGAGGTTTGTTAAATTTTAATTGATGGTGCTTCACCTACTTGGACATGTCAAGTGCAATGGTTATCACCTCCTCATCCATAATTTCTCCATCTACATCTTTAAATGATGACAATATAGAACTTTCCATCAATCCTTCTTCTATCATGAAGGTCACTGGCAGTGGTACTCTTCCAAATTTTGGTAGTGGATTGCTTTTAGTGTTGGATTTATCGGGCTCGGGTAGCTTGCCACTGTCAATCAAATTTTGGATATCGTGCCTTAAGCTAGCAAATTTATATGTATCATGCCCTTGCATTTGATAGAATTGACCTTGGTATCAAAGTTCGATGGCAGATGATTGTGTAGCAGTCGAGGAGCTAATGACTACAATAGTCTTTTTTTTGTAAATTATTGAAAGCCCAAGACAGAGGTTTCTCCAACTCTAAAAACTGCCTTTTATTTGCTTTACCAGTTCTTGCATTAACATCCACTAACTTTTATGTACCCGGACTGCCAGACTAATAGCTTCCCTTATCATTTCTTCTTCCCAAAAAATGATTCTTCTCTCTTTCCCATTATACTATTTGCAAGCTAGCTTGGAGAAGATCTTTAAAATCCATGATAAGGGTGGGACAATCTCTCATGAAGATTAGGCAAAATGCCTCTCACTATTATTCAAATCTGGTCGGATTCATTTAGTCTCTTCTTGAGCAATACAACCTTATTTCTCCAACTCATCACATAATCAACAAAATTCACATTATGTTTCTGCCTGATTGACTCAACTTCCATCAAGGTCACTTCTAATTCCATATTATACCCATGCTACTAGATGAAGGCTTTGCACAGCAAATTCCAGATCTTTTAAGTGCTCTCCTTTAAGTTTTTGAACTAATTTTGCACAATAGGATCCGGTGAAAGCATGAAGTACCTTAGAGTTTGAGCCTTAGTAGCTCAGGCAGACTGCGTGGCAGTGATGTACCACTTAACATGCAAGTGATGATTTCCTATGACATTGTACTTAGCAAAAGTTGGCATTTGAATTTGTAAGGGATTCCTTCATCATCCTCAAATAGTTTTTCAACTTTTGACACTTCTTTGGCCTTTAGCTTCTTCTCAAATTTCTTCTCAAGATCAGTAATCATCTTCTCGACATCGATAGATTTAGCTTTCTTTTCTGTAGTCTTTTTTTCTTTCTTATCCTTTTGTTGATCTTGGAAGTACTATTCCAATCATCATCGTCCATAGCTTCTTTATTTTCATCAGAGGCCTTTTTAAATATCTTAGTTTTTCCCTTATCTTTTAGCTTCTTATTACTTCTAGATGCCTCAACATTATTCCCAAATAATGCAGCCAACTGTCTTTTCATAGTTTTAGCTGTGGTCCCCTTTAGTCCTTCCACTTTGGAGTTGATTGCAATATCTACCATCTTCTAAACTTGCTTAGGATCCATCACTTTTGGTGAGAAGCTGAATAAGTCATTGTTGGATTCTACATCACTGGCGTAGGATAGTTTTATCATAGGCTCGTGAACTGCTGTACTCAAGGACTGTGAGCCAGAAAGGATCAGTGGTGTGTAATGCAATATATGTATGCATGGATGCACAAGTAATAGATAAACAAAGATAATTAGGATGTTCCTTCCAACCTTATATCTTTCACACACAAATGGCAAGTCTCTTTTCCTAGGTATATGGTCAACGAAATACTAATATGGGGTATCTTGCTTTCAAACAATTCACTCGGATGGTTTAATTAATAGTTGTATTTTCAAAATTAAAAGTTAGTTCATGATAATTCCCTTTAATTAAGTCTTAATCCATTGATCGAATAAAAAGATAGCTTTTATGCTATATTAGATCAAAACTATATTAAAAATGTTTATCATAAATAGATTTTCCATTTGGAAAAGCAGCTAATGATTCATGCCACAAACAAGCTCATGATTAATAAGTGTAATATCCTCATGTATGCCCTAGAAGTTTTGATTATGTTGTTGTTGTTGTTGTTGTTGTTGTTGTTGTTGTTGTTGGTTTAAAATGTGATTTAATGTATGTGTTGTGTGATAAAAAAATTTAAGAGAGAATGTTCATGTGTTATTTAAAAGAAAAATATTGTGTAGAGAGAAATGTATATGTATTGTATATGGCAATATATATGGCATATATGTTGGTCAAAGGGAGAGTCAAGGTGTTGGATATAGTGGAAGAAGATATTTTTGGTTGTTATTGAAATTACTATAAAGGGCATGCATAATGAAAAGAAGTTTAACTATGTTAAAGAGGGCATTTTGGTAATTCTTCTTTTGAAATTGTGTGGTGGAGATTAATAGAGAGTTTGACTTTTATTTTGATCAAATTCCTTTATTCTTTTCACGTGTGGCCGGCCAACCTAAAGAACAAGAGAGAAAGCAAAGGTTTGATGATATTTTGAGCTCAAATTGAAGAAGTTTTAAGTGGTTAAGTGGAAATCCAAGAAGATTCACTATATTTGGTAAGTTTCTCTTGATTCTTTTAAGTTATTTAAGTTGTTTGTGAGTTGATTGTGGATTTTAAAGTGGGGTTGTGTTGATTATTATATGTTGGATTTAATTGGTTGTGGTGTTGGTTTTGGATTTGAAGATGATAAGTTAAGAGTGATGTTGGTTTTAGGGTTTTGGAAATGGTAAGTGATAAATTATATTGTGTTATTTTGGATTAGGTTTTGGAAGAAGGTGATTTGCTCTAATTTGAGAAGTGAAGAATTCTTGGAGAAAAGAAAGTGTTTAGAGTTGTATAATTGGTGCTAAAGGTAAGTACAAACTATATGGTTACAAACATGCATATGTTGTTTAATCTTAAATCACTTTTGTTTGTAAATGTGATAGAGTATCAAATGTATTGTTAATGAATGTTGGTGATGAAAATATTGTGATGAGCATGTAAAATAATTTCTAATGATGTTGATTATGTCCATTTGAATGAGGTTATGTTGTGTACAATGTGTTTTAAGTTAACCAAAAGTAATTTGGCTACATTTAGGGTTTATGCATGAGAGACACGTAATTTGGGGCGGTCGCTATTATTCATGTGCGGTCGCTATTATTCATGTGCGGTCTCGACTTAGGTCGGGCTTCTGACCACGAAACCTACTGTAATAATGTTTCATCTTTTGATTGTGAAGTGCGGTCGCGACTTAGGTCGGGCTTCTGACCGCGAAACCTACTGTAATAAGGTTTCATCTTGTAATTGTATGGAGCGGTCGTATTCAGGTGAGGCGCGACCGCTAGAAAGGTTCTGTTCACCTTATTGGAAGCAACATAATCCTGCAACAAGATTCTCAAATACATGTTAAATAGATCATCCATTTGAGTTGTCAAGGATAAAAATAGAGATCATTTATCTAACATCATTGTTGAATCATGAAATGTGAGATGATATTACATGAACAAGGTTATGTATTGTGTATTGTGAGGCTTGTGAATGGTGATGTGTATTATGAATAATGTACTTTGAAATGTGATACCAATAATGCTATATGCACAATATGAATTGAGATATGAAATGCTATAAAGCCATTGTGATTGGCTATGATGATGCAATTGAAAGAAATAAGGCATGTTTGCCTAAATGTTGATGAGAATTGAGAATGGAAATGATAACTAAATAATAAATGAATTGTGTGGCTAATGTGTTATTCCATTTTCAGAGTTTGTTATTGGTGGCATGCCTAATGATAGTAACAATCTCTTGAAGTTAGGTTGGATTGAATCCTTGAAGCCTAATTGAGATGTTACAACCCTTGAAGCTAGGTTGGGTTGGTTCTTGAAGCCAAGTTGGGTTGAAGCTTAGCATGCTTTGCTCCCCTTGAAGCTTGGTTGAACCTAATCCTTGAAGCCTAGTTGGGTATATGATAATGATAAATGTGATAACAAAACCAAAACATTAACTCTGAAAATTGAATGGCATATTAGTGTGTCTTGGGCCCAATGCTTGTCTTTGTTTAATGTGATTCATGAATGGTAAAATGATTGACTAATGAGATATATGGAAGATTGTTGAAATGTGGTATGTATATATATATATGTGAATATTAAATGGAAAGGTATGTTATTAGCTTTTCACCTATGGCGTTGTTTTTGTGAATAATATGTATGACATTGCATTGCATTAAAGCATGATTTGTCTTACTAAGCCGTTGGCTTAGCGCGATAGTTTTTAATCGCGCAGGTAACAGAGTTGAACCCGAGAGTTCTTCGAGACCTAGTGAGAGTAGACATTGAAGGGTTTATTCTTGGATTTAAAGATCAGAGAAGAGCTGCCAATCATGTATAAATTCTTTATGTTTTGTAAAGTATTGTGTATAATGTAAATATGTGTATAATTATAGATATGGACTTAAATGTTTTCATATATGTAAATATTTTATAAATTCCGCTGCGTATTAAGTAAATATATTTATATGTATTTTGTTTTATATTACAAGTAATTACTTATTTTTCTCTAATGTATAATGAGAAAGCTTATAGTATCATTTAAAATGTTTTGAATGTTAATAAAAATCCGTGGCATTCCTATATTCGATACATGTATACTACATTGTGGTGTATGTAGTGTGTATGTATTGGGTGTGGGGGTGTTACAATAAGTCCTTGTGTAAATTATGCCCACAATTAATTTTTAATATTCCATAACTAACCTTACTAGTTGTAAGCCCATTTAAGATAAGGTTTGAAATGAAAATGGTTTTGTTTCAAAGTCCATTGCGAAAGAGTTTGTTTTAAAATGAATCTTGGGCTTTGAATTTGGGTCATGAGGTAAAAGCATTTTTTACCCATCTTTAAAAGACTTTGGAAGAGGCTTCCATAATTATGAAAGTGAATTGTTTAGATGATATATTAATGTATAAATAATGTTTTTAAAGTTAAATGTTGAAAATGAAATTAGTTGAATGAAGTTTAAGCAAAGTAGTAAGTTAGAAATTTAGAGTTCAAATGGAATTTTGATGAAGATTGCTTAGATATTGATCATTTAATGTACATTAAGCATGTGGGTGATTTTGAATGAATAATATTGCTTATGAAAGAACTATCTAAGGTGTAATGTGGTTGATAATATATAAATTGGTATAAAATAAAGAGAAACTATTAAGGAAGTGAAAATGAGCAACATTAGGTAATTTGATTGGAAATGTTGGAAATGGATATGAAAAGTGTGGTAAGTCTGTAGAAAATATGAGAGGGATGTCACATTGAAAATGTGACTAAGAATTATGTGAAGTGTGATAAAAAATGAGGATAATTTATATAATACATTCTATAATATTGAAAAATTGGGAAATGACTTAAGTAATGTCATGGGAGTGAGAAATGATAGTATTCCATGAAATCTGATAAATGTTAAGTTTATATAGATTGTGTGTAAATGAAGAATTGAGTATAATTGTGTGTATACATATATGTGATATGTGTGGTGAGTTGTCTAATAAGTACACAATTGTGATTTGTGAGAAAATGTGGAAAGCAAGTCATATGGTTAATGTGAGTTACAGATTTGTATGTGGATAATTTAAAAATATGAAAAATGTTAAAAATGTGAAATAATACTAAAATGTGAGGTGAAGGTGATCATGATGTTGCGCTCAAATTAACTCTACCACAAAGAGTCACTCGCAAGTATACGAGGTAGTTGTAGCAAAGGTGATCGCCCCAAGGTCGTCTCACAAGGAAGCTAAAGTGGCTAATTGATTATCAGATTATGAATAACAAGTAATGAAGAAAATTTAAATTGTTAACTAATGAAGAAGATTGATTGAAGTTTAAAACGAATAAAAGTAAATTAAGCTGATGTTTTGATTCACTTGATAGAAAGGTCTAGGGTTTGTACTTCTCGACTACTTATATGTATGAATGGTTATTCCTCTTAACTAATTTAATTTCAAAGATTAAATCTTAAACAACTCAATTAATCAAGTCAAGGAAATAAGCTCTCGCATTCAAACCTCTTTCAACTAATCTTGTTATAATTGAAGTAATCATTTTAATAGGTTATATCTCTAATTCACCTAAGTCCTTAATTGAATTGTTCTAGCATTAGACTTTATCTCTCAATCCATCATCTAATACCTAAAACACATAATTCGTGGCCAATCAATTATACATTAACAATATTCCATTCAATCAAGGCTAAAGAACTTATTAGCTAAGAGAATAACCAATTCATACAATCATAGCAGATCCATACAAACCCTAGAATAGATCAAATTAGTTCATAATGCTATCAAACATACTCATCTCATTATTATTCAAAGAAATCAATTCAGACATGATAATATCCATAAATACAATTCCAATGAAAATAAAGAGATAAAGTTCAAGAACAAAACCAGATTACAAACTCCTTGAAGCTTCTGAAGAATCTCTTGTTCAAATCTTGCAAGAAGGATGTATCAATGGCTAGAACAATCTAATCTAAGCTAGTTTAATCAAAGTATAATCAAAATCAAAGAAAACAAATGTGAAACCCTAAGTTCTTCTCTTTGACAGCTCAATCTCAGCTCAAAATCGCAACCATCCAAACCCTAGCTTCTTTTTTTTCTTTTATATGAATTTTCCGCTTTAAAAATCCGCTACGGCTTTGGTTCATGAGAGACACAGCCAAGTTGGATGAGACTTGGCCATGCTGGTGGTCAAATGGAGGGACACGGCCAGTGACTTGGCCGTGTCCCTTGCTTGTGTTCACCACTGTCTGCTTTTCTTCTTTTCTTCTTTGGTTGAGTGACACGGCCGTGTTGGAAGTGACTTGGCCGAGTTGGATCATTTTGGAGGGACACGACCACTGACTTGGTCGTGTCCCTTGCCTGTGTTTTCTACTGATTGATTTTCTTCCTCTTTTGCTTTGGATTTGAATGAGACACGGCCAAGTTGAAGCAACTTGGCCGTGTTTGAGCTCTTTTGGAGGGACACGGCCACTGACTTGACCATGTCCCTTGAGTGTGTCCCTCTTTGTGTCTTGAACTTCCTTTTAACTTGGTATGGGACACGGCCAGTGACTTGGCCGTGTCCTCTGCCTGTGTCAGCTTCTGTCCCTTTTTTCCTTCAATTTGCTTCCTTGCCTTTTTTAACGTAAAACAAAACTCAAACAAACTGTAAACAAGAAGTAAATAAACAATAACCAACAAAACATAAACACCATACTAAAAACTAGATCAAAAATAACATAAACACTGAAATAAACTAAAACTACCAAAATTAATGAAAACACTAAACAAACCGATTAAAACTAACAAAATACCTAAATAAAACAATAATTATTATAATAAACAAGACACAAATCTATAACAAAAATTAATAAAACAACTACCCCACACTTAAAACTTTGCTTGTCCTCAAGCAAATTCACATGGCATAAATTAAAAACTCAAACAACCTTAACTATAATTCCAACATATAAGATGAAATACTTTAAGAGTCAGACATAAACAATTGCAATTTCCTTCAATCATGATTTTCTTAACTCATTCATTAATCCAGACATACAAATCTTATCTCTCATCTAAGTGTTTCACTCGATTTCAAAGGTTAATCACTCAAACCACTCATGACTGCATACTACCATAAACTTGCTTAATTATCCAATCTCTCTCATTGATTTTCTCAAGAAATAATCCGAAAGGTCTTTCATTTGGATGTAATGGGGCTAAGGTAAAGGTGTGAGAAAAGACATTTAAGTTGGAGCATCAAGAAATGGAGTATCTAAATTAGACAATACTCTTGCTAAGAAATTCATAACTCCCTCAAATGGCATACTCACCAATCCCTTAATACTTTCACATACTTGCGTACTTCAAGAAAAATAACGAATCAACATTCCTCCTTTGCTAGAAAATATATGGATTTTGTATATATATATATCTCTTTTTTTTATTTTATTTTTTATTTTTATCATTCATTTTTTTAATATATATATATATATATATATACAAAATATAAGCTTGCATGGAACATCTAGCTTAAAATGTAGAAAAAAAGAATAATCAACTCTTAATCCAATATAATGTACAAAGTATGCAATTCAACCCCAAATAGCAATACCATTTTTTTTTAATACTTGCTTACCCCACACTTTTAAATAAACCACCCTATTGTCATATCATAAAAATCCATTCCTTAATGCAGGTATGATGATAATAAGAGAATGCTAAGTTGAGAATTGTGTTGATCAAACAATAAAAAGGTCAAAGGCTCAACTTGGCTCACTAAGGAATTCATAATTAAGGGAGGTCTTTTTAAGCTAAAGGGCTAACCTAATTTGCCTTCATCATTTTAAAACTTGAGATTAAATCTTAATGTGAGTTCAATTAGTATGCAAAAGCAAACTCTAGAGATGCAAAATCATGAAGGTGCACACTTAAGAAAAGAAAATCAACTGATAATAATATCAAATTATGAGGCTCAAAACTCACACAGGTGGGTTCATAAAGATTTATATGTCATAAATTGCAGAATGTTAAAATTGATCCTGAATGAATTCAAATGCTCATTTCTATAATGATACTAAAGTCTCAACTATAATGCTAAAATCACAGAAAAGATCAATAAGATTTCAACAATTATGCCATGCACAACAAACACAATAAACAAAACAAGACAAACAAAACAAAAATTAAAGAAAAGTTTAAAGATTACCCCCACACTTTTGAATTTACATTGTCCTCAATGGAAAACAAGAATAATAAAGAAAAAGAGTTAAAGGACAACTTGTCTTCCATCGTACCCTGGTGAGGCAAAACCCTAACTTTCCATCACAAACACAAAAGTTCAAAAACAAAAGTACAATATATAAAAATAAAATTTCCAAATATAAAATGTTAACATGAAAACCAAAAATAAAAACAATAACAAAAATACACTAAACACAATAAAGCAAGGAACTCAAAATCTATGGAAAAGGCGGGTGTGAAGATGATGCAGCCGAGGGATGGAGACTCAAGAACTTCGCAAGGTTGCTATTAACCTATTCCAACTGCTGCAAGACCTCAGCATGGTTATGGTCCACCTTACCCTCCAGTCTATCTACCTTGCCCTCCAGGGCCTCAATCCTAATAAGTACCTCTTGAGTTTCCGAGATCGGAGCTTCCTCATCTAGATCTAGAGAATCCGAGTCGGACTCCTCTTGGACCTGTGCTCTCTTCTGCCTGTCCTCCGGTGCTTCTGGCTCAGCTGAAGCCATCATATAAGCCCCTCTCCTATGCACCACCATGTGCATCTTCTCTAATGTGGCCAAATCTAATGAGTTATTACCAAAAATTCTAGTCATGCGACTGGTACTCGGGTCAAAATTTTCAAGAAGGGCTACTGCTAATGTGGTAATCAATCCTCCAACACAAATTGCCCCCCTCCTTTTATTAGCCACAGTATCAAAAATATCGGCTAACCAATAGCCGGCACTAACAGGCACTGCATTCAAAGCACAATCCAGGAAAAATAGCTCACTCAATTCCACCGCACCCGGGCTCTACTTCCTAGCAAAGAATCCGCAAGACATAAATCGATGCAAATACCCCAAAGTGGAATTTCTTAATCTAGATGCTTTGGCCGATTTGGCCACATAGGTCCCCGAGCCTAATGCTCCCCAAGCAAATTGTTGTTTAAATTCTTTAGGTACCGACCTCTCCCCATGCTGATGGAAACCATATATATCATTCAATTGTTCAATATTAAGCACAAATGATTTACCCAACAATTTAAAACTCATTATAGTGCAGATTTTTTTATCATCTCTTTCAACCTTAAGAGATGTCAGAAATTCCAAAGTCAGCTCCTCAAACTGCAAAGGTCGCAAGGAGACTAGATTCTCCCACCCAAGGAATTGCACATATCGATAAAAATTAGTCCTAATTTGCAGAGCATCAAGAGATTCATCATTAACATACCTCGTCGGGAAAAAACCCCGAGCCAAAAGATTTGCTCTCTTCAAAGATGAAATTGATGAAGAGGAAGAAGCTCCTTCGGTTGTAGGCCTCTTCTTCTTTTGATGTGAAACTATCTTTGTTCTTGGCATCTTGAGAAATCTGAAAAATTTAACACCAAAACTTGATTAAATCAAACTTTTATGAGCAAAGAAGAAGTTTTAATTGATTATTTCTAGTTTTGGTGAAGAGATTTGAGGTTTAATGGAGGATTTGGAGCTTGGAATCACAGATAATGGAGTTTGCAAGAGAGAGAAAATGAGAGAGCGAGAGAGTGAACAGAAAGAAAACTTAGGGATTTAATGGCAATCTGGGTAAAAAAATTGTGTTTTTAAAGTGAAAAAGTGAGAGACATGGCCAAGTTGAGGGCAACACGGCCGTGTCATGTGTTTTTTAAGGGACACGGCCATTGACTTGGCCATGTCCCATGGGCGTGTCTGCTACTGGAAGGAGAGGTGCAAAATAAAAAAAAAGAGCATTTAGTGAAGCTTGGCCGTGTTCAAGTGACACAGCCAAGGGACACGGCCAAGTCCCTTGGCTGTGTCACTCACTGTGACAAAGTGCAAAGATAGCAAAGTGGTGAGGCTTGGCCGTGTCCCATGTGACACGGCCAAGTCCTTTGGCCGTGTCTCCTTCTGCCACTTTCAACTTTTTTTTTTATATATCTACATATCACCAAATATCAAAAAAAAATTGCAAACCTCTTCTTCGATCAACCCTGAAACACATTAGAAAAATAAAAACCGATCAAAGCACCCATTCCATTTATTTAGACTAAACATAAAATCTAAACATACTAAATTTAAAATTACAACTATAAAGAATAAATGCAAACCGATGGGTTGCCTCCCATTTAGCGCTTCTTTAATGTCATATAGCTAGACATCATGCAAGGCCTAGGGATCATGGATCAAAGTACTGTCAATGATCCTCACTTCCTGAAATCCTTCATTGTATGGTTTAACTCTCTGTCCATTCACTTTAAAAGTCTCACTTGTTCGAGAGTTAAGCAATTCAATGGCACCAGAAAGTTACACCTGAGTTATCTCGAAAGGACCACTCCATCGAGACTTGAGTTTACCTGGAAAAAGACGGAGTCGAGAGTTAAAAAGTAAAACTTTCATACCTGGACTCAATGTCTTCCGCACTATAATTCTATCATGAAGTGCTTTAGTGCGATCCTTGTAAATTCTCGAGCTCTTATAAGCCTCATTCCTCAGCTCATCTAACTCTGAAATTTGCAGAAATCGTTCTCTCTTCGCTTTGTCCAAGTCCAAATTCAGAGTCTTGATTGCCCAATACGCTCTGTGCTCCAACTCTACTGGTAAGTGACAAGCTTTTCCAAACACCAATCGGTATGGACTCATACCAAGAGGAGTTTTGAAAGCAGTCCGATATGCCCATAGTGCATCATGCAATCTACTTGCCCAATCCTTCCTTGATAAGTTGACTGTTTTCTCCAGAATTCCTTTAATCTGCTTGTTGGATGTTTCCACTTATCCAGAAGTCTGTGGATGATATGGGGTCGCTACCTTGTGCTTCACACCAGATTTGTGCATTAACTTCTCAAAAAGCCTATTGCAAAAATGACTTCCCCCATCACTGAATATCACTCTTGGTGTGCCAAATTTGCTAAGAATGTTTTCCTTCACAAATTTAACAACCACATTAGCATCATTAGTACGGGTGGGGATTGCCTCCACCCATTTGGAAACATAATCAACAGCAACTAAAATATATTCATAACCAAAGGACTTGGGGAAAGGACCCATGAAGTATATTCCCCACACATCAAATAGTTCAACAACAATATATGATTGAAGGGGCATTTCATTTCTCCTCCCAATGTTACCTACTCTTTGGCAACGATCACAGTGCTTACAATACTCTTGAGCATCTTTAAATAAGGTAGGCCAGTAAAAACCACTTTGAAGCACCTTTTCTGCAGTCTTTCTTCCTCCAAAATGACCCCCACAGTGAAGGTCATGACAAAATTGAAGAACACTCAGTTGTTCTTCCTCAGATACACACCTGCGAACTATCTCATCTTTGCATATCCGGAATAGATAAGGTTCATCACAAAAATAAAACTTACTCAAGTGTTAAAACCTTTTCTTTTCCTAAAATGACATGTTAGTACGCAATATACCACAAGCAAGATAGTTAGCAATATCTGCAAACCAAGGTGCATCAAATACCACAAAAAGTTGCTCATCAGGAAATGCTTCTAAATTTTTATGAATGCTATCAGATGCAAGATTTTCACTAAAGAAGGGTAATCTGGATAAATGATCAGCAACAACATTCTCACTACCCTTAGTATCCTTGATTTGGAAATCAAATTCTTGCAATAACAACACCTATCTAATTAAGCGCGGTTTAGCATGTTGTTTTGTTAAAAGATATTTTAGAGCTGCATGATCAGAATGCACAATAATTTTCTACCCAATTAAATATGCTCTAAACTTATCTAAAGCAAAAACAACAACTAACATTTCCTTTTCAGCTGTGGTGTAGTTCATTTGTGCACTATTCAGGGTCAAGCTAGCGTAATATATTACTCTCAAGTATTTATCAACCCTTTGCCAAATAACAGCTCCTACTGCATGATTAGAGGCATCACAAATGATTTCAAAAGGTAAAGACCAAATAGGAGCTACTATTACTGGTGCACTAGTCAATTTTTCTTGAAGGGAATTAAAAGCTTGCATGCATTGTGCTGTAAACTCAAATGGAACATCTTTCCCCAACAAATGGCACAATGGTTGGCTTATTTTGGAAAAATCCTTAATAAACCTCCTGTAAAAACCTGCATGCCCTAAGAAACTTCTTATTCCCTTAACAGAGGTAGGTGGAGGTAACTTAGCAATCAATTCAACTTTATCCTTATCCACCTCAATCCCTTTACTTGACACCACATGACCTAAGACAATGCCCTGAGTAACCATAAAATGACTCTTTTTCCAACTTAAAGTGAGGTTACATTCAATGCATCTCTCAAGCACACGAACAAGTTTATTGAGGCAATTATCAAAAGAATTAGCAAAAACAAAAAAGTCATCCATAAATACCTCAATAAAATCATCTATCATGTCAGAGAAGACAGACATCATGCATCTCTGAAAAGTTGCAGGTGCATTGCACAAGCCAAAGGGCATACGTCGAAATGCATAAGTCCCAAAAGGGCAAGTAAAGGTTGTCTTGGACTGATCCTCTAGAGATATTGGCACCTGATAGTAACCTGAAAGGCCATCAAGAAAACAATAATGTGAGTGTCCAGAAAGTTTATCTAACATCTGATCAATAAAAGGAAGAGGGAAATGATCTTTCTTTGTAGCATTGTTCAACTTCCTATAATCGATGCACATTCTCCACCCAGTAGTAGTCCTAGTAGGAACCAATTCATTATTCTCATTTCTCACCACAGTGATTCCAGGTTTCTTAGGAACTACATGTGCTGGGCTCATCCACTCACTATTAGCTATTTGGTAAATTACTCCTTCATCCAGCAATTTGAGCACTTCCTTATTAACCACTTCACTCATATTTGGGTTAAGTCACCTTTGGGTCTCCCTCACAGGTTTAGCTCCCTCTTCTAAAGTTATTCTATGCATGCACATTGAAGGGCTAATACCCTTGATGTCACTCAATCCCCATCCTATTGCTTTTTTTCAATCTTTTAAGCTCACTCACCAACCTCATCTCCTCCTCTTCACTAAGTTCACTATATATTATCACAGGTAAGGTATTGTGATCTCCTAAAAATACATATTTCAGATTCTTAGGTAACTCTTTCGGCTCTAACTCAAGTGAAGGGTTCTTCTCTTCTTTTTGAATGGGGGGAAGTTCAAAAATTGGGTCCTCCTTAAGCTCCTCTATTTCAGCACCCTCTAAAGTCTCAAGGCAACTGGCTATTTCTGCATCGAAAATATCCAAATCACTCTCTAAGGTCAATGCTAGCTCCAATTTATCAGAGGAACCTGTCTGCAAGAAAACATCTGAAACAACTGCATCAACACAATCAATGAAAGAACAATCCTCATATAAAGCAGTTGTAGGAATAGGAGAAGTGTTAAAAATGGAAAATTCAACAGTTTGTCCCAACACAGTCATTGATAATTTACCATTTTTAACATCTATCAAAGTGTTGGTAGTTGCCATAAAAGGCCTACCCAGCAGAATGGTGTGTGCAGATGGTGAATAATTACTTACTTCCATGTCAAGAACAATGAAATCCACAGGTACTATCAAACCACCAACTTTAACTGACACATCTTCTATAACCCCTTTCGGGAATCTAAGAGATCTATCAGCTAATTGCAATACCATTTTTGTTGGTTTAAGTTCCCTTAGTTCTAAATCAAGGTACACAGAATAAGGCATTAAATTCACACTGGCTCCCAAGTCACACATGCCATCAGTACCCTTTCCATTCCCCATAGTAATTTGAATGATAAAACTTCTAGGATCCTTTAGCTTAGAGGTAGTTTATGCTGCAAAATAACACTAGCTACTTCTGAAACTATCACCTTTTCATTCGGCTCATACCTCTTTTTCTTGGTATTCAGTTCTTTGAAGAATTTAGCATAAGCCGGCATGTTCTTAATTGCTTCAAGTAAGGGTAAGTTGATACTTACCTTAGACAGCATGTTGAAGATATCTGAAAATTGCTTATCTTTTTTATCATCCTTCAACCTGCTGGGGAATGGTATAGGTGGCCGGTATGGATTGCTTGCCTTGTGCAAATCTGCTGTAGGGGACTTCTCCATTGATCTTTCTTCAGCACCTTTGTTCTCTAGTTCTCCTTCCTTTTTATTCTCTTGCTCACCTGCATTCACAGAATTATTTTCAACATTATTGTTAATTACCTTGCCACTTCTAAGAACAGTCACTGATTGTGCCTGCTCAGGTTGACTTGGGAACTTCCCCTTTTGTTGAATCTGCATCTGTTGAGCAAGTTGCCCCACTTGGGTCTCCACCTTCTTAAAAGATGCTTCTAGTGAATCCAGCCTCTTATTGTTCATCTCTTGATTTTTAGCACTGACTTGGATAAAAAGCCTGCAAACTTTCTTCCAAACTCTCTCTCTTAGGCTGCCCTTGATTTGAGGATTGACCCTGCTGTTGGTTCTGTCTCTGGAGCAAATGGAAAGGCTGTTGAGCATTATTTGTTGTCCAGGAAAAATTTTGGTGATTCCTCCAACCGGGATTATAAGAATTGGAGTAAGGATCATTCCGGGCCCTTGGTTGAAATCCCCCCATAGCATTGACTTGCTCAGCTTCATTACCAAAAGACTCATATGCAGAGGGGCATATATTTGCTCCATGCCCGAATGTCCCACAGATTCCACACACTTCTTGAGTACATCAAGAAATATTGTTCTTCATGTTCAGCATCTGCACTTGTCTTGTCAATTCAGCTATTTGACTAACCATTTCACTATTGGCTTCCAATTGATTCACCCCTTTACTTCTTACCCTTACACTCTTTTTTTGAGAATTAGCTCCCAACATCTCAAAGATCTCATAAGTCTCATCAACTGTCTTTTCTCCCATGGCTCCCCCAGCTGCATTGTCAACAGTGTTCTGAAATTGCTGGGTTAGACCATCATAGAAAAACTGATTAAGAAGTTGAAGTGGGTAGTGATGATGTGGACACTGGATCAATAGCATCTTAAATCTGTACCAAGCCTCATGAAATGGCTCTCCTTCAAATTGAGAGAATGTAGCAATCTTTCCTCTCAATTCAGCTGTCTTTTGATGTGAATAAAACTTGCCCATGAATTTGTTATAAACTTGCTCCCAAGTTGTCAAAGAGTTTTCGGGCAACTTCATAAGCCAGCTCTTTGCCCTATCCTTCAAAGTATAAGGGAAACATCTCATCCTCAACTGATCTTCTGTTAGTCCTCCCAAAGGAAAAGTGTTGAGGGTAGAATAAAAATCCCGAATAAAGTTTAGAGGATCTTCATTTGGAACTCCATAGAATGATGGCAGCATGTTGTAGTGAATGTTCTTCAACTCATAATTTCTTGCTGCATCTATCAGTCTTATGCAAGAGGTGGAAGTTCCAATGACAGGTCTAGCAAAGTCTCTCATCGTTCTTTGCCTTTCTTCAGCCATTTTAACAGATTGTGCAGATTCCGACTCAAAATTAGAGATGTCCTCCTCTGTAGTATCAAATCCTGTGTACAGTTCAAACTCTTCCCTGCTCCTTTTCACTCTCTGAATTTTTGGAATGATGGGGTATAGCTCTCCTCCAAGTGATCTCCTGCCTTGCATAAACAAAAATTTCTAGAAAAAGAAATTATAAAAAACAAAAGCCAAATAAAATAAAAAGTAAATAATGAAAAATAATCTAAAATATCTAAAACTAATAAACAATTTTGCCAATTAGCCTCCCCGGCAGCGGCGCCAAAAACTTGTTGCGCTCAAATTAACTCTACCACAAAGCGTCACTCGCAAGTATACGAGGTAGCTGTAGCAAAGGTGATTTCCCCAAGGTCGTCTCACAAGGAAGCTAAAGTGGCTAATTGATTATCAGATTATGAATAACAAGTAATGAAGAAAATTTAAATTGTTAACTAATGAAGAAGATTGATTGAAGTTTAAAACGAATAAAAGTAAATTAAGCTGATGTTTTGATTCACTTGATAGAAAGGTTTAGGGTTTGCACTTCTCTACTACTTATATGTATGAACGGTTATTCCTCTTAACTAATTTAATTTCAAAGATTAAATCTTAAACAACTCAATTAATCAAGTCAAGGAAATAAGCTCTCGCATTCAAACCTCTTTCAACTAATCTTGTTATAATTGAAGTAATCTTTTTAATAGGTTATATCTCTAATTCACCTAAGTCCTTAATTGAATTGTTCCAGCATTAGACTTCATCTCTCAATCCATCATCTAATACCTAAAACACATAATTGGTGGCCAATCAATTATACATTAACAATATTCCATTCAATCAAGGCTAAAGAAATTATTAGCTAAGAGAATAACCAATTCATACAATCATAGCAGATCCATACAAACCCTAGACTAGATCAAATTAGTTCATAATGCTATCAAACATACTCATCTCATTATTATTCAAAGAAATCAATTCAGACATGATAATATCCATAAATACAATTCCAATGAAAATAAAGAGATAAAGTTCAAGAACAAAACCAAATTACAAACTCCTTGAAGCTTCTGAAGAATCTCTTGTTCAAATCTTGCAAGAAGGATGTATCAATGGCTATAACAATCTTATCTAAGCTAGTTTAATCAAAGTATAATCAAAATCAAAGAAAACAAATGTGTTACCCTAAGTTCTTCTCTTTGACGGCTCAATCTCAGCTCAAAATCGCAACCACCCAAACCCTAGCTTCTCTTTTTTCTTTTATACGAATTTTTCGCTTTAAAAATCCACTAAGGCTCTGGTTCATGAGAGACACGGCCAAGTTGGATGAGACTTGGCCGTGTTGGTGGTCAATTGGAGGGACACGGCCAGTGACTTCGCCGTGTCCCTTGCTTGTGTTCACTACTGCCTGCTTTTCTTCTTTTCTTCTTTGGTTGAGTGACATGGCCGTGTTGGAAATGACTTGGCCGTGTTGGATCATTTTGGAGGGACACGGCCACTGACTTGGCCGTGTCCCTTGCATGTGTCTTCTACTGATTGATTTTCTTCCTCTTTTGCTTTGGATTTGAATGAGACACGGCCAAGTTGAAGCAACTTGGCCATGTTTGAACTCTTTTGGAGGGACACGGCCACTGAATTGGCCGTATCCCTTGAGTGTGTCCCTCTTTGTGTCTTGAACTTCCTTTTAACTTGGTATGGGACACGGCCAGTGACTTGGTCGTGTCCTCTGCCTGTGTCAGCTTCTGTCCCTTTTTTCCTTCAATTTGCTTCCTTGCCTTTTTTAACCTAAAGCAAAACTCAAACAAACTGTAAACAAGAAGTAAATAAACAATAACCAACAAAACATAAACGCCATACTAAAAACTAGATAAAAAATAACATAAACACTGAAATAAACTAAAACTACCAAAATTAATGAAAACACTAAACAAACCGATTAAAACTAACAAAATATCTAAATAAAACAATAATTATTATAATAAACAAGACACAAATCTATAACAAAAACTAATAAAACACATGATAAGGTTGATCACTTACAAAATATGAAAAGCGTTATTGTGTGTTGGTTACCCTATATAATTTCTTGTCTAGTGATATTGAGAATGATATTGAATGCATTGATAGACCTAAGCGAGACTAGGTCTTAACCTGAGCAGAGCTAGGTCATATGATGATATTGATAATGGACCCGAGAAGAGCTAGGCCGTGAAATTATTATTGTGATAACTTGTCTTGATAATTGTATAGGTGTCTTGGGCCCAAAGTACATGTGTGTGGAAATGTTCTATGTATGTGAGTTATAAATTGAAAATAAAGATGTTGTGTAATATCCTCATGTATGCCCTAGAAGTTTTGTTTATGTTGTTGTTGTTGTTGTTGTTGTAAATGGGATTGAATGTATATGTTATGTGATAAGAAAAGAAATTTGAAAGAGAATGCTTGTGTATATGTGTTTTGGGAAAGAAAAGAGGGTTTAGAGAAAAGTGTATATGTTGATTATATTGTAATATATATAACATATAAATTGGTCAAATGAAGAGTCAAGGGGGAAGAGATATTTATCTTGTTGAGTATGAAATTACATTAATGGGCATATAAGAGACAAGAGGCTAGTTAAATGGTTAAGGGTATTAAAGTAATTTTCTTTTGGAAATCACTTGGTGGAGATTAAAAGGAGAAATTGACTTTGTTTCTTCATCATTTTCTTCTTCTCCATTGTTGTGGCCGGCTCCTCCATAGACAAAGGAAGGCAAGAGACAAAGAGAAGATCTTGTTGAATGAAGCTCAAATTGTAGAAAGATCAAGTGATCAAGTGTTGATTCAAGAAGTTTTTAACTAAGGTAAGTTCTTTTCTTTGATTTCTTTATTCTTTTGAAGTGGTATTTGAAATGAATTAGGGTTTGTTGATTAGTTGATGATAGGTGTTTATGATGTGTTTTCAAGTGTTAAAATTGGTGTTAAGTTAAGAGTTTAAAAAGATATTGATGTTGGAAGTGGTAGATGTTGGTTTTAGGGTTTTAGAATGGCTTGTATTTAAATGTGTTGTTAAAGTGATTATTGTGATGTTTATGTAGGATATGTGTTTATGACATTGATTGTGTTCATTTGAATGAGATGATTGTTGTGCAAAAAGTATGGAAATGCAATTGAAAGAGTGTTGGTTTTTGGTTAGGGTTTTGTTCATGAGTGACACGGCCAAAAGCAAAGAGAGACAAGGCCAAGTCATGGAAATTTTGGCCGTGTTGGGTTGATTTTTAGGAGACACGGCCGTGTCCCATGCCAGTGTCTGTCACTGCCAAAATTTAGTTGAGAGACACGGCCACAAGCTTGGCCGTGTCCCTCAAATGTGTTGGCTACTGTTTTTATTTTTGTTCTTTTTGTATGGTTTTGATTCTTCAAAGATATTATTCATACTTAAACCTAAACATAAACACTTTCAATATATTTTAAAGATATGAATGATCTAATCAAATATATGGGGAACATACATTCATTGATGTTGAGATTGTAGCACACATTTGTTGATATTGATGATACATATGAACAATGTTAGGCTATATGCATTGTGAATGGTAATGTGGTATGTAATTTGAAATGTTGTATCAATGATATTATATGATTAATATGAATTGAGATATTGTTTGATTTGAGGCCATTGTGATTGGCTATGATGATTCAATTGAAAGATATATGGCATGTTTGCCTAATTGATGAGAATTGAGAATGAAATGTAAATGAATTGTGTGGCTAATGTGTTATTCCATTTTTAGAGTTTGTTATTGGTGGCATGCCTAATGATAGTAACAATCTCTTGAAGTTAGGTTGGATTGAATCCTTGAAGCCTAATTGAGATGTTACAACCCTTGAAGCTAGGTTGGGTTGGTTCTTGAAGCCAAGTTGGGTTGAAGCTTAGCATGATTTGCTCCCCTTGAAGCTTGGTTGAACCTAATCCTTGAAGCCTAGTTGGGTATATGATATTGATAAATGTGATAACAAAACCAAAACATTAACTCTGAAAATTGAATGGCATATTAGTGTGTATTGGGCCCATGCTTGTCTTTGTTTAGTGTTGTTCATGAATGGTTTAATGAGTAACTAATGAGGTATATGAAAGATGTTGAAATGTGATATGTCTACATATGTTGGATTATGAAATGTAAAGGTATGTTGTTAGCTTTGCATATATGATGTTACATGTATAATATGGATTGAGAATTGACATTGCATTGCACTAAAGCATAACATTAGCATGAATTGTCTTACTAAGCCCTTGGCTTAGCGCGATAGTGTTTAATCGCGCAGGTCATAGAGTTGATAGAGTTGAACCCGAGAGCTCTTCGAAACCGAGTGAGAGTAGACGTTGAAGAGTTGATTTTGGGAACTTAAAGATCAGAGCAGATTTGCCAATCATGTATAACTCTTTTATATTTTGTAAAGATTGTTTATGATGCGAATATATGTATATTTGTAAATATGGATTTAAAAGCTTCTATATATATAAATATTTTCTATATTCCGCTGCGTATTTAGTAAATGTATATATATATATACATATATCTATTTGTTTTACATTACAAGTTCATGACTTATTTTCTCTAATGTATAATGAGAAAGCTTATAGTATCATTTAAAATGTTTTGAATGTTAATAAAATCTGTAGCATTCCTATATTCGATACATGTATACTACAGTGTGGTGTATGTAGTGTGTATGTATTGGGTGTGGGGGTGTTACAATTGTTTTGGTATCAGAGCCTAGGTTTGAGATTCTCAACCTAGGTAAAATGTAATAAAAAGAATACTTTTACTTAAAAAGTGAATTTTTGAATAACATACATGTTTGGGATTGGCGGTCTCTGATCTTTAATAAGATGTATTCTGCTGTGTTTGCAGACATAGGTTGTGATGGACTCTCACTTACGTCAGTCTGTTGAGGGTAGTGAGGAGAGTGTAGCTCCGGAGGATAGAGCTAGAGTTGATAGTGCTGAGGAGGCACCTGCTTCGGTGTCGGGGAGACCAGTTGGTGAGGAGGTTCCGCCAGCTTGGCTTAGGCATGTGGTAGAGGCTTTGAGGCAAGCACCTGTGCAACCACCACCACCCCCCCCTCAGCCTGTGGTATCAGTGAGGCACTATGATAAACTAAGGAAGTATGGAGCAGAGGATTTCCTTGGTACAGTTGATCCAGCTGTAGCGGAGCAATGGCTTGATAAAGTACAGAGGATCTTTATTCAGTTGCAAGCCACCCCGGAGGAAAAGTTTGACTATGCAAGATCTTTGCTACAGAAGGATGCATACGACTGGTGGAAGACAGTGCCCCATTCTATGGATGATCCACCAACTTTGTCCTATGCTGACTTTCTGAGAGAGTTTGAGTTGAAGTATACTCCTAGGGAGTACAAAGACATGAAGAAGATGGAGTTCTTGAGCTTGAAGCAAGACAGCAGGACTGTAACTGAATATGAAGTTGAGTTTATTAGATTGAGCCATTATGCTGGGGGCATTATAGCTGATGAGATAGATAGATGCAGGAGATTTGAGGAGGGATTGAAGCCCTCTATCATGTGTCTAGTGGCTGGATCTAGATATCATGATTTTTCTCAGCTTGTGGCAGCAGCTCGAAGTGTAGAGCGAGCTCAAGTTATTGCAGCTGCTTCAGAGGAAGAGGTTAGGGTTAGGAGGCCCCAGTTTGAGGCAGGGTCTTCTTCTGCTAAGAGAGGTAAAGGAAGCTTTGTTCCTAGAGTTAGTAGGAGTCAGAGGTCAGCTGGTAGGTCAGTGTAGTTACAGAGGCAGAGATTTAGACCTACAGCTCCAGTGGCGAGTGCTCCGACCCCAGTGACTCAGAGATCCGCTCTACCTGTGTGTGCTCAGTGTGGTGGATCACATAGGGGTGTTTGTTGGAGGTATAGTCGATCAACTTTGTGCTTCAGATGTGGATCTCCTGAGCATTTTATTAGAGATTGTCCTGAGAGGCAGGAGCGGATGTCAGTTGATACTGCAGCTTCTCGACCTAGTGTGAGGGGAGGTCGAGGAGGCAGAGGGGTCAGCAGAGGAGGAAGATCTGGGTTCAGTGCTAGAGGAGGTTCTACATCCAGGGAAAGTAGACCAGAGGAGGTTGGATCTTCCCAGAGGGTATATGTTATGCAGAGGCAGCCAGATGCTTCGGCAGTCATAGCTGGTACTTTTTCTTTATTTGATATTTCAGTACTTGCTTTGATTGATCCGGGTTCCACTCATTCATATATTAGTGCATCTGTTTTGCCTGTGTCTGATATGCATGCTGAGTCCCTAGGATTTGATGTATTGGTGACAAATCCTTTAGGGAATAGTGTGATTGTAGTAAGGTGCATCGAGATAGTGCAGTGAGGGTGCAAGGTGAGGAGTTCCTTGGAGATTTGATTGAGATGCCATTTAAGGAATATGATGTCATCCTAGGTATGAATTGGCTATCTAGACATGGAGTTGTGGTAGATTGTAAAAAGAAAGTTGTTACTTTGAGAACTGTTGATGGTAGAGATGTGATAGTATCTAATGAGCAGGAGCAGTTAGCATCTTTGTTTGTTTCAGCTGTTGCAGCTAGGAGATTGATTAGAAAAGGGTGTGATGCTTATCTTGCTCATGTGGTAGATACTAGAGTGAAGGGTTCCCCTATTGATAGTATTGCCACAGTTGCAGAATTCCCAGATGTGTTTCCAGAGGAGTTGCCAGGGTTACCTCCTGATAGAGAGGTGGAGTTCGGTATTGAATTGTTGCCTGGTACCACTCCTATCTCTATTACTCCTTATAGAATGGCACCTGTTGAATTGAGGGAGTTGAAAGTGCAATTACAGGAGTTGTTGGACAAAGGATTTATTCGCCCCAGTGTTTCTCCTTGGGGAGCTCCTGTGTTATTTGTGAAGAAGAAAGATGGTACCATGAGATTGTGTATCGATTATAGGCAATTGAACAAGGTGACCATTAAAAATAAATATCCTTTGCCTAGAATTGATGACCTCTTTGATCAATTGAAGGGTGCAGCTGTGTTTTCTAAAATTGATCTGAGATCAGGGTACCATCAGCTGAGAGTCAGAGCTGAAGATGTTCCTAAGACCGCCTTTCGGACCAGGTATGGGCATTATGAGTTTCTAGTTATGCCTTTTGGTTTGACGAATGCACCGGCAGCTTTTATGGATTTGATGAATAGGGTGTTTAGGCCCTATTTGGATCAGTTTGTGGTAGTGTTTATTGATGATATTCTGGTGTATTCGCGGAATAGAGAGGAACATGACAAGCATCTGCGGATTGTGTTGCAGATTTTAAGAGAGAAGCAGTTGTTTGCTAAACTGTCGAAATGTGAGTTTTGGCTTGATCAAGTTACCTTTCTCGGTCATATAGTTTCAGCGGAAGGCATTAGAGTTGATCCGAGTAAAGTTGAAGCTATTATGAATTGGAGTCCACCCAAGTCTGTGACTGAAGTCAGAAGTTTTCTGGGTTTGGCAGGCTATTACCGACGGTTTGTGAAAGGATTTTCTTTGATAGCTACTCCACTCACCAGATTGCTTCGTAAGGGAGTTAGATTTGTGTGGACAGATCAGTGTCAGACTAGCTTTGAGCAGTTGAGAGAAATGTTGACTCAAGCACCTGTTCTTACTTTACCTGTGGAAGGCAAACCATATGTGATTTACAGTGATGCTTCACATAGTGGTTTGGGGTGTGTGCTGATGCAAGAAGGTAAAGTTATAGCTTATCTCGACAGTTGAAACCGCATGAGCTTAATTATCCGACCCATGATTTGGAGCTAGCAGCCATTGTGTTTGCATTAAAGATTTGGCGACACTATTTGTTTGGGGAAAAATGTTTCATCTACACTGATCACAAAAGCTTGAAATATTTGGGTGTCCAAAAAGAGCTTAATCTTCGGCAGAGGAGATGGTTGGAATTGATTAAAGACTATGACTGTTTGATTGATTATCATCCAGGTAAAGCAAATGTGGTTGCTGATGCCTTGAGTCGGAAGTCTTTAGCAGGTTTAACTGTTTATTCGCTCTCGTTGCTTGTTGAGTTGAGAGCGTTGCATGCCAGTTTTGTATCTTGTGATGATGGTGCATTGTTGGCACAGTTGCATTTGAAACCAGTTTTGTTGGATCAGATTAAAAAGGCTCAGTTGGCTGATGAGAAGATTCGAAAGATTGTGTCAGATTGCCAGAACGGGAAAAGTGGAGATTTTGTTGTGAGAGATGATGGGAGTCTCTGGTTTAAGAACAGATTGTGTGTACCCGATGATGCAAATTTAAAAAGAATCATTTTGGAAGAAGCACATCAGTCAGTGTTTGCTATGCATCCGGGCAATACCAAGATGTATCATGATTTGAGACAACATTTCTGGTGGTCCGGTATGAAGAGAGACATTGCAGATTTTGTGTCCAAATGTCTCACTTGTCAGAAGGTAAAAGCAGAGCATCAAGTTCCAACTGGATTACTTCAACCTTTGTCAGTGCCTGAATGGAAATGGGAAAGAGTGACAATGGATTTTGTGTCTGGGTTGCCATTGACACAAAGGAAGCATGATGCCATATGGGTGATTGTTGATAGGTTAACTAAGACAGCTCATTTCCTTTCAGTTCGGATGGATTACTCTTTGGAGAGGTTAGCTGAGCTGTATATCCATGAGATTGTAAAGTTGCATGGTGTTCCAACTTCTTTAGTGTCTGATCGAGATCCCCGGTTTACTTCAAGATTTTGGAAGAGTTTGCAAGGTGCTTTGGGTTCTCGACTGCATTTCAGCACTGCTTTTCATCCACAGACGGATGGGCAGTCAGAGAGGGTGATACAGATTATTGAGGATATGTTGAGAAGCTGTGTCATTGATTTCTCTGGAAGTTGGGATAGATTTTTACCGCTTGTGGAGTTTGCTTATAACAACAGTCACCAATCTAGCATTGGTATGGCACCGTTTGAAGCATTGTATGGCAGACGGTGTAGGACACCTCTTTGTTGGAGTGAACTTGGGGAAAGTAAATTAATTGGGCCTGATTTGATTCAAGAAACTGAAGAGAAAGTGAAATTGATTCGAGGTAGGTTAAAAGCAGCTTCAGACCGACAGAAGTCTTATGCAGATATGAAAAGGAGAGACATAGAGTTTGATGTGGGAGATAAAGTATTTTTGAAAGTGTCTCCTTGGAAGAAAATTTTGAGGTTCGGTCAAAAAGGGAAATTGAGTCCTCGATTCATTGGACCTTATGAAGTTTTGGAAAGAGTTGGGCCAGTTGCTTATCGGCTTGCTCTGCCACCTGAGTTGGATCGTATCCATAATGTATTCCATGTTTCTACGTTGAGGAGATACAGATCGGATCCATCTCATGTGTTGCCGATTGAATCTATCGAGGTGAACCAAGATCTGACATTTGAAGAGGAACCAGTTGCTATCTTGGCACGTGATGTGAAAGAGTTGAGAAGTAAGAGAGTGCCGTTGGTGAAGATTTTGTGGAAGAATCATGGAAAAGAAGAAGCAACTTGGGAAAGTGAACAAACCATGCGAGATCAGTACCCTCAGTTATTTCAGACTTGATATCAGGTAATTTCGAGGATGAAATTTCTTTTTAGAGGGGGAGAATTGTAATATCCTCATGTATGCCCTAGAAGTTTTGTTTATGTTGTTGTTGTTGTTGTTGTAAATAGGATTGAATGTATATGTTATGTGATAAGAAAAGAAATTTGAAAGAGAATGCTTGTGTATATGTGTTTTGGGAAAGAAAAGAGGGTTTAGAGAAAAGTGTATATGTTGATTATATTGTAATATATATAACATATAAATTGGTCAAATGAAGAGTCAAGGGGGAAGAGATATTTATCTTGTTGAGTATGAAATTACATTAATGGGCATATAAGAGACAAGAGGCTAGTTAAATGGTTAAGGGTATTAAAGTAATTTTCTTTTGGAAATCACTTGGTGGAGATTAAAAGGAGAAATTGACTTTGTTTCTTCATCATTTTCTTCTTCTCCATTGTTGTGGCCGGCTCCTCCATAGACAAAGGAAGGCAAGAGACAAAGAGAAGATCTTGTTGAATGAAGCTCAAATTGTAGAAAGATCAAGTGATCAAGAGTTGATTCAAGAAGTTTTTAACTAAGGTAAGTTCTTTTCTTTGATTTCTTTATTCTTTTGAAGTGGTATTTGAAATGAATTAGGGTTTGTTGATTAGTTGATGATAGGTGTTTGTGATGTGTTTTCAAGTGTTAAAATTGGTGTTAAGTTAAGAGTTTAAAAAGATATTGATGTTGGAAGTGGTAGATGTTGGTTTTAGGGTTTTGGAATGGCTTGTATTTAAATGTGTTGTTAAAGTGATTATTGTGATGTTTATGTAGGATATGTGTTTATGACATTGATTGTGTTCATTTGAATGAGATGATTGTTGTGCAAAAAGTATGGAAAAGCAATTGAAAGAGTGTTGGTTTTTGGTTAGGGTTTTGTTCATGAGTGACACGGCCAAAAGCAAAGAGAGACACGGCCAAGTCATGGAAATTTTGGCCGTGTTGGGTTAATTTTTAGGAGACACGGCCGTGTCCCATGCCAGTGTCTGTCACTGCCAAAATTTAGTTGAGAGACACGGCCACAAGCTTGGCCGTGTCCCTCAAATGTGTTGGCTACTGTTTTTATTTTTGTTCTTTTTGTATGGTTTTGATTCTTCAAAGATATTATTGATACTTAAACCTAAACATAAACACTTTCAATATATTTCAAAGATAAGAATGATCTAATCAAATATATGGGGAACATACATCATTGATGTTGAGATTGTAGCACACATTTGTTGATATTGATGATACATATGAACAATGTTAGGCTATATGCATTGTGAATGGTAATGTGGTATGTAATTTGAAATGTTGTATCAATGATATTATATGATTAATATGAATTGAGATATTGTTTGATTTGAGGCCATTGTGATTGGCTATGATGATTCAATTGAAAGATATATGGCATGTTTGCCTAATTGATGAGAATTGAGAATGAAATGTAAATGAATTGTGTGGCTAATGTGTTATTCCATTTTCAGAGTTTGTTATTGGTGGCATGCCTAATGATAGTAACAATCTCTTGAAGTTAGGTTGGATTGAATCCTTGAAGCCTAATTGAGATGTTACAACCCTTGAAGCTAGGTTGGGTTGGTTCTTGAAGCCAAGTTGGGTTGAAGCTTAGCATGCTTTGCTCCCCTTGAAGCTTGGTTGAACCTAATCCTTGAAGCCTAGTTGGGTATATGATATTGATAAATGTGATAACAAAACCAAAACATTAACTCTGAAAATTGAATGGCATATTAGTGTGTATTGGGCCCATGCTTGTCTTTGTTTAGTGTTGTTCATGAATGGTTTAATGAGTAACTAATGAGGTATATGAAAGATGTTGAAATGTGATATGTCTACATATGTTGGATTATGAAATGTAAAGGTATGTTGTTAGCTTTGCATATATGATGTTACATGTATAATATGGATTGAGAATTGACATTGCATTGCACTAAAGCATAACATTAGCATGAATTGTCTTACTAAGCCCTTGGCTTAGCGCGATAGTGTTTAATCGAGCAGGTGATAGAGTTGATAGAGTTGAACCCGAGAGCTCTTCGAAACCGAGTGAGAGTAGACGTTGAAGAGTTGATTTTGGGAAATTAAAGATCAGAGCAGATTTGCCAATCATGTATAACTCTTTTATATTTTGTAAAGATTGTTTATGATGAGAATATATGTATATTTGTAAATATGGATTTAAAAGCTTTTATATATATAAATATTTTCTATATTCCGCTGCGTATTTAGTAAATGTATATATATATATATACATATATCTATTTGTTTTACATTACAAGTTCATGACTTATTTTCTCTAATGTATAATGAGAAAGCTTATAGTATCATTTAAAATGTTTTGAATGTTAATAAAATCCGTAGCATTCCTATATTCGATACGTGTATACTACAGTGTGGTGTATGTAGTGTGTATGTATTGGGTGTGGGGGTGTTACATGTTGAATGAGTATTGTTATGGAAAAGTATAATTGAATGTGATATATATTATATTTGAGATTGTGTGCTACTAAGCTGTATAGCTTAGCGCAGTTGTTTGAATCATGTAGGTAAGAGGATTGTTGATTTGAGAGATCCTGATTGCAGGTGATTGCTGGAGTTCGATGGTGCCAGGAGACCAACTAGGCCTACTGCATTCATATATAATTATGTCTCGTATTATTGATTTTGGTTTATGTAAATTTAATCACAATACTTGATTTTGTTTTAAAGGCTTGAAACTATTATATAAATATATTTACATAAGAACTTATTTATGATAAATAATGTTAAAATTGGTAAACATGAGAATTTTTTGTCATTGGTGGATTGTGTGTAAATTTTATTTTGGGAGTGTTAAATTTTTTATGCAGGATGTGTGCTCGTTATTTTGGGATTTATCCAAATTACAGACAAAACTATGACAAATTTTTTCAGATATTTTTCATTAAATTATGTATTTTTAGTTTTTAAATTATTAATAAATATTGTTATTTATTCATTAAATTATATTAAAGCTGTAAAATATTTTCTTGAATTTATAAACATTTGATAAGACTACAAACTATGACATTCTCATACTGTTTATGCATATATTACTTACATTAGGTGTATGCATTATATGTATATATGGTATAAGAGTGTTACATTTATTTTGGTATCAAAGCCTAGGTTTGAGATTCTCAAACTATATGGGTTTTAAAAATAGAGAAAAGGGAATTTTAAAATGGTGATGTGATGTTTTTATACATACATATGCATTAGCATTTTAGGTTTTCTCTGATGTGGTATTATTGTTTTGTCATGACAGATATAGGTTGTGATGGCATCCAGAGGATGCAATTTCGGGGATAGTGTAGGGAGTTTGGCTCCAGGTGAGGGAGGAGAGAAAGGTAGAGTTGATGCTAGAGAGGCTTCGGAGGTAGTCAAACCTAAGGTGCAGGGTCATCATCCATGGGTTCAAGAGATGACAAAGTTCCTTCATCCGGCGCTAGCCCCAGCCCAGTGTAGCAGCAGCAGTTGTAAACTATGAAGTATGAAAGGTTAAGAAAATATGGGGCTATAGATCTTTGGTACTGTGGATCCACCTGAGGCAGAGCAGTGGCTACATAGGGTGCAGAGGGTGTTTTTCCAGTTGCAGGATACTACATCAGCGAAATTTGATTATGCAATTTTTCTTATGCAGGGTGATACACGTGATTAGTGGAAGATAGTTCCTTACGGGTTGGTTGATCCACCAATATTGTCTTATGATGATTTTTTATTGGAGTTTGGGAATAAATATATGCCTAGAGATTATAATGATGCAAACAAAAAGGAATTCTTAAACTTGAAACAGGGTGTGAAAACAGTTACAGATTATGAGAAAGATTTTCTCCGATTGAATAAATATGCAGATGGCATTATATCTAATGAGATGATTGATGTTGGAGGTTTAAGGTTTGAGGAGGGGTCAAAGTCATCCATTAAGTGTAAGGTAGCTGTAATGCAATATGAGAATTTGGTGTCAACTGCACGTATATGGAGAAGGCTCAAGGGATTGCAGCCGCAACTAGAGTAGAGAAGAGTAAAGCAAGGAGATTTCAAGTTGAGGTAGAGTCATTATCTTGCAAAAGGGTGCGAGAGGATAATTTTCAAGATGTAGAAGAGAGTTAGGAGCTCTATAGTAAAGTTGTCCAACATAAGCAGAGGCATACGATGTCAGTGGTTAGTACTGACACGCCTATTTTTCAAAGACATGCTCCAGCCACATACACTCAGTGTAGTAGAGCACAAAGAGGTTTATGTTGGGGAGCTAATTATTGAGGCTATTATAGATGTGGGTCTTAAGAACACTATATTAGTGATTGCCCAGAGTCACTAGAGGATAGGCTAGTGGAGACAATTGGATTTAGATCCAATGCTAGAGGGGGCATGAGTAGCAAAGGTGGTAGAGGTGGTAGGACTAGATATAGTCAGGGTCAAGGAGAGGAGTCTGTTGTTGTAGATAGACCTAAGGGAGCATCACAGAGAGTTTATGGAATGCAGAGGAAACATAATGCTCATGAAGGGAATAAAGGTAAATTTGTATCATTTGATGTTATTACTGTATTGATTTATTAGATTTGATGCGGTAATTAATTGAGAATTTTTTATGTTAATTTAGAAAATTTTTGTGGATAATTAAGAAGATTGTTTAAGAGGGAGAGTTGAAACTAATATATGTGTTAATGGAATTTAGCTATTGTGGTAGTTAATTTCGAGGACAAAATTATTTAAGAGGAAGAGAATTGTAATATCCATGATTTTGCAGAAATTAAATTAGCATTTAGAGATATAGTTATTGTATATATCTAATGTATACATAATGTATACATAGTATATATTATATATATATTATCTAAGATAGTTATTTGTACATATATTATATACTTGATATATATATGGTATATATGATGTGTACATAGGTACACATGATATATTTATACATGGATAGATACATATATTAAATATACATTAGATATACATACTAGAAATACATTACATAAACATATACATAAAAGTATATTTAACATATAAGTAACATATACATGACATATACATATACATAAAATATATACTACATATATGTGAGGCATAAATTGGAGTTGGAAATATTGTTGATGATGATGATGATGATGATGATGATGATGATGATAATAATAATAATAATAATAATAATAATAATAATAATAATAATAACATAAGAGAAAGTCAAAGAAAGAAATAATTTGATTGGTGGAGATTAAAGGTATTGTGATATTTTATTATTTAATTATTAAATCAAAGGATAAGAATGGAAATTGAAGGAAGAGGCTTCAACTTTTTCTTTTTGCTTCTTCCATGGTCGTGCTTCACATTTAGAGAGAAAGGAAGAGAGATTTCTTTCATAAATACATCAAATTCATAGGAAATTCAAAGGGATTCAAGGTGGTTTTGAAGAATTATTAAATAATCAAGTAAGAACTACTTCTCTAAAGCTTTTTTTTCTTTTATTTCATGATTATGTTTGGATTTCTAGAGAGATAAAGAGATGCTTAATTGTTTAAATAAGTAATTTTGATATCAAAATGAAGAGAATATGGTGGAATGTTGGTTATTTGGTTGATATGGACAATTTGTGAAAATTTAGGGCTATGGAAAAAATGATGCATGATTTAGGGTTTTAGGTATGGATAGTTATAATATATTGCTTGGTGGAGATTAAAAGAAGGGAAATTCATGTGGTTAAGAGTGTTACTTGTTAGTGGAGTGGTTATTGACTATATTCTTCTTCTTCTTCCTCCTTGGTTGCCGGCCACCATTACCATCAAAGGAAAAGAGATTTTACTTCTTGCTAACTCAAGCAATTGAAGGGTTTCAAGTGATCAAGTTTGAATTTTAAGGATTTTCTCCATATTTGGTAATTCTCCAACTTGTTTCTTTGATTTCCTTTGGAAGTTTATATGAGTTTATTGGGTGTTTGATGTGGTATGTGTTTATGGTTGATTTTGGTATATTTGAAGTTCTTTTGTCTAGTTTGCCATGAATTTGGGGTTGGATTGAAGAAAAGTGTTAAGTTTGGTGAAAAAAATATGAGTTGTGGATTGTGTAATTGTTGAGTTGTGAGGTATGGTTGTGATTGTGTATTTTTTTTATCTTTAATTGAGTTGTTTTAATGTTTAGACAAGTATTATGTGATTTAATGATGGATTTGGTTGGGTTTGTATGGAGTTGATAAGGGTAATGAAAGATAATAGTCGGATGTGGCATTTTTGTGTCGATATCAGGTTTTTGGCCTGACAATCCTGGTGACATGGCCATGCCTTTAGGCATGTCGATGGTTTTATTTTCAGTGTTGGTGACACGAGTAGTGACATGCCCATGTCACTGAGCGTGTCATAGCTTTTGTGTTATTGTAGTATTGACACGTGCAGTGATACACCCATGTCACTGAGCGTGTCATAGCTACTGTGTTGGAGGAGCATTGACACGTGCAGTGACATGCCCATGTCACTGAGCGTGTCATAGCTACTGTGTTGTTGGAGAATTGACATGTGCAGTGACATGTCCATGTCACTGAGCGTGTCAAAGCTTATGTGTTGTGGGTTTAGGGCACGGTCATGGACAAGCCCGTGTTGTTGAGCTTGTCATGTGTAGAGTTTGCCCTAGATAGTTCCTTTACTTATATTTCTTATATTTCCTTTGTGTATCACTTAGTGATTATTTATAATCACAATAGGTTTAGGCTTGGAAGAGACTTGAGTTACCCCAATCCAAGTGTTGAGAGAGAGCTTGGAAGAGGAGATTGATGGTATTTGTTGCTTTAGAGGTAAGTACATACTTTGAATAATTGTTCATATTTACTTGATATTAGGACTCAACACATTTGGTTGGGAAATGTGTTAAGTTCCCTACTACATTATTGATGTATGAATAATATGTTATGTTTTGTATAATGGCACTCATGCATTATGTATAATGTGGACTTGGTGCAAAATATGATTATGATCCAAATGGTATGGATAAAGCAAATTGTTATGTGTATATTAAAGATGGTATGTAAAGTCATGAGTAATGACTATATTGATATAAATGAGATATTTGAGGCATTGTGACTAATGTGATCATGAGAAAATGAGAAAGGATTTGAAATGAAACGAGATATTTGGAAACATAATACAATGAATTGATATGGAAATAAGAGAGAAATAAGAATAAATTGTGTGCCTAATATGTTATTCAATTTTCAGAGTTCTGGGTTTGGCAGCATGCCTATAAATTGCCTACGGGCTAGACGTTGGGCGTCATTGTGAAAAGAATGTTTTTGAGGTGAAATGGCCGGGCCATTAGCCTCATAAATAAATCCTTAAAGCTAGGCTTGGTGAAATGACCGAGTCATAAACTTAGTCCTAGATGGATTAATCCATGGATATATTGCCTACGGGGCTAGACACAAGGTGTCATATTAGACTAAAGCAGTAACTTTGGAATTTGAATACCATATTAGATCCTTTTTGGGCCCATGCTTGTGTTTGCTTTTATTTGAATTATGAATTGAGGAACAATTGAGTAATATATGAAGATATGGTGATATAATGCTATGAGAGATAATATTTTTATGTGTTGTGCATTGGCATTACATTTGCACTATATATTGTTATCAAAGTTTGTACCACTAAGCTTTGGCTTAGCGCGATTGTGGTTCATCGCGCATGTGAAAGGGTAGATCCGGTTGAGCCGGAGAGTTCAGCTAGACCGAGTCAAGTCTAGGCTTGAGATTTTGTGAACGAAGTTGTTTTGGGTCATCAAGATCAGAGACTAACTGCCAACATGTATATATTTTGAATTTTTATACATATTGACTTTGATGTATATAAATATGTATATCCGCTTCTACAAACTATCAAAATTGTTTTGGGTAAACCATTGAAAATGAAGTTATATATATGTTTTATCAAGTAATATCTCAACTATTATTTGTATGATATGAGTTAAATGTTTTAAGTTATACAGATTTTATAAATGATGAATTGATTGTTTAAAATGGTTGTGACATTCTTGTGCCCTCTATACGTATATTACATATGTTGGGTATATGTAGTGTACATATATTGAGTATAAGGGTGTTACATTTGTTTTGGTATTAGAGCCTAGGTTTGAGGTTCTCAACCTAGGTTTGTGGTGAGAAAAAGAAAATTGAGATTTTTAAATATGATTTTTAAATAAGATACATGCATTGGCACTGGCAGTTTCTGATAACTGATGTAGCAATTTCTGTTGTGTTTGCAGATATAGGTAGTTATGACATCTCAGACACGTCAGTCTGTTGAGGGTAGTGTTGAGAGTGTGGCTCTTGTTGAGGGTAGAGATGGAGCTAGAGTTGAGATTACTAGAGGGGCACCTGCTCCTGTGCCAGAGAGACCAGCAGTTGATGAGATTCCGCTGGTTTAGGTACGACATATGGTGGAGTTGTTGAGGCAGGCTCCAGTTCAACAGCCACCGCTACCATAGCCACAACCGTAAGTACCGAAGAGGCAATATGATAAGTCGAGAAAGTTTGGAGCTGAGGACTTTATGGGTACTATAGATCCTGCTGTAGCTGAGCAGTGGCTTGATAGAGTCTAGAGAGTATTCATCCTACTGTAGGCTACTCCTGAAGAAAAGTTTAATTATGCTAGATCTCTTTTGCAGAAGGGTGGATATGACTGGTGGAAGACAGTTCCACATGCCTTTGATGATCCACAAACCTTGACTTATAATGATTTTCTGCGAGAGTTTGAGCAGAAGTGTACTCCGAGGGAGTATAAAGAGGCTAATAAGATAGAATTTCTTGAGTTTGAAGTAGGATACCAGGACTATATTGGAGTATGAGATAGAGTTTACCCGATTTAGTCAGTATGCTAGCAGGATTATTTCAGATGAGATAGACTGGTGTCAGAGATTTGAGGAGGGGTTGAGACCCTCTATCATGTGCATTATCGTAGGTTCCCGGTATCAGGATTTTTCCTAGTTGGTTGCAGCTGCCAGGAGTGTTGAGAGAGCACAGGGTCTTGTAGTAGCTACTAGAGATGAGGAGACCAGAGCTAGGAGACCTCAGAGTGTGGCAGGATCTTCATCTGTGAAGAGAGGCCGAGAGGGATATTTTTTGAGGTTCAGTAGGAGCAAGAGGCAGCCTGGTAGGTTAGTACAGTAATAGAGGCAGAGATGGAGACATACAATTTTTGTGGCTAGTGCTCCAACCCCAGTGACTCGGAGGTCTGCTCCACCTATTTGTGTTCATTGTGGTAAGGCACACGGGGGTGTTTGCTAGTGGAGAGGTACTTCGGGAGTGTTTTATAGATGTGGGTCACCCGATCATTTTATTAGAGATTGTCTAGAGCCACCAGAGGATAGACAAACTGATACTGCAGCATCTTGACCCAGTGTTAGAGGGGGTCGTGGAGGCAGAGGTTCTAATAGAGGAGGTCGGACATGGTATGATCAGAGAGGAAGTTCTACATCTAGAGGCAGTAGACCTGATGAGGCAGGGCCATCACAGCGGGTTTATGTGATGCAAAGGTAGCCAGATGCTTCAGCAGTTATTCCTGATATATTTGCTTTATTTGGTACTTCAGTTCTTGCTTTGATAGATCCTAGATCAACTCATTCATACTTTAGTGCATCTATCTTGCCTTTGACTGATTTGCATTCAGAGTCCCTAGGATTTGATATTTTGGTGACAAATTCTTTAGGGCATAGTGTGGTAGTTAGTGAAGTGCACCAAAATAGCTCAGTTGTGGTTCAGGATGAGGTGTTTCTCGGTGACTTGATTGAGATGCCTTTCAAGGAGTATGATTTAATTTTAGGCATGGATTGGTTATCTAAGCATGGGGCTATAGTAGACTATTAGAAGAAGTGTGTTATCCTAAGAACCTGTGATGGTAGGAATGTGATGGTATCTAGTGAGTAGAGAAATCTTTCATCCATGTTTGTTTCAACTGTTTCAGCTAGGATGATGATTTGGAAAGGATGTGAAGCTTATCTTGCTCATGTTGTAGATACCAGAGTAGTGGGTTTCTAGCTAGAAAATATACACACAGTTACTGAGTTTCCAGATATTTTTCCTGAGGAGTATTCAAACCCTATCTAGATCAATTTGTGGTGATTTTTATTGATGATATTTTGGTGTATTCAAGTAATGAGGAGGATCATGACAAGCATTTGCGGATTATATTGTAGACTTTGAGAGAGAGGCAGTTGTATGCTAAGCTGTCTAAATGTGAGTTTTGGCTTGATCAAGTGACTTTTCTCATCCATGTAGTTTCAGCAGAAGGTATTAGAGTTGATCTGAGTAAAGTTGAGGCTACGTGACCGAGAAAAGTTGAAGCTATTTTGAATTGGGCTCCACTGAAGTCTGTGGCAGAGGTTAGAAGTTTTTTGGGTTTGGCAGGCTATTATCAACGGTTTGTGAAAGGTTTTTCTATGATAGCTACTCCACTCAATAGATTACTTTGGAAGGGAGTTAGATTCGTGTGGACAGATCAGTGTTAGGCAAGCTTTGAGCAGCTGAAGAAGATGTTGATTCAGGCTCCTGTCCTTACCCTGCTTGTGGAAGGTAAACCATATGTGATTTATAGTGATACTTCACATAATGATTTAGGTTGTGTTTTGATGCAGGAGGGTAGAGTCATTGCTTTTGCCTCTTGATAGTTGAAGCCACAAGAGCTAAATTACCCGACGCATGATTTGGAGTTAGCAGCCATAGTCTTTGCTTTGATGATTTGGCGACATTACTTGTATGGAGAGAAGAGTTTCATTTATATGGATAGCAAAAGTTTGAAATATTTGGGTGTTTAGAGAGAGTTGAATCTTCGGCGGAGACGATGGTTAGAATTGATTAAAGACTATGATTGTTTAATTGATTATCATCCTGGTAAGGCAAATATTGTTGCTAACGCCTTGAGTCGGAAGTCTTTGGGAGGTTTGACTGCTTATTCGCTCTTGTTGCTTATTGAATTGAGAGTGTTGCATGTCAGATTTGAGTCATGTGATAATGGTGCATTAATGGCTCAGTTGCAATTGAGGCCTGTGTTATTGGATCAGATAAGGGAGGCTCAATTGGCAAATGAGAAAATCCAGAATGTTGTATTGGATTGCAAAAAGGGGGAGAGTTGAGACTTTCATTTGAGAACTGATGGAAGTTTGTGGTACAGAGATAGATTTTGTTTTCCTAATGAAGCAAGGCTGAAAAAGGTAATTTTGGAGGAAGCACATCAGTCAGCTTATGCTATGCACCCTAGGAGTACCAAGACGTATCAGGATTTGAAATAATATTATTGGTGGTCAGGTATGAAGAGGGACATAACAGAGTTTGTATCCAGATGTCTCACTTGTCGGAGAGTGAAGGCTGAACACCAAGTTTCTTTGGGATTACTTCAGCCATTATCAGTGCCAGAGTGGAAATGAGAGTGAGTAACAATGGATTTTGTGACTGGTTTGCCTTTGACTTAGAGGAAGTGCAGACCCTTAATTTTGGCCCTAAGTTAGTGTGGTTCTAATGAAAGAATGCCAAAATAAATTCGATCCAATTTACAAACTTCTAATAAGTCGGTTACATTTTAAAAGTCACAAACTCAACTACAAAACCCTAAACTAAGTCTTTTTTAGACGATCTGTCCAGAAAATTAAAAAAAAATATGAAATTAGTTCAAGTTCGGAGGGACTAGGTTATGAGCCTTGGCTCATGTCGACCTGGATGCCTAGGTCGACATGACTTTGGTCCATGTCGACCTGGTTCCTAGGTCAACATGGTTTCAATTATTTTTTTTAAATTTAGTTTCCGAATTTAATTAAAATTGGTTTTAAGGATGAATTAATATTAGGGTTAAGGATTTTGAGTGAGGTTTTGGCCTATAAATAATAATGTTTTAGAATTTAACAGAGATCGACAATTAACATTAAGAGGATTAAACAGCAAACCAGAAGATGGGAAAAAGGAAAGTAGCAGTAAGTAAGCACTCATCAATCAATCAATCCATCAAAGGCAGCAATACTGCCTTTGTTCTTGTTTAGCCAGAGTCAACTGTGGTGGAACCAACGATAGAGGTTTGATTATAAATCTTTGATTTGTTTATATTTACAACATTCTTACGTTTTTTATTCATGAATTGTTTAAGTATACAATATTATTGCCATATTTTATTAAGGTTTGATTATAAATCTTTGATTTGATTATAAATGTTTATGTTATTTATTTTGACATTGAGTCTTTCAGTAACCTAAATTATTAAACCTTAATCGTATGCTTTATAAATCAGATTTTCCATTCATCCAGTATCCTAAGTCATTGGTTAAATTATCAAAACCCTAAATCGTTCTTTTGTTTTCAAAACTTTAAAATCCTAAACTATTTTTCCAAAACATTAAACCCTAAATTATTCCATTAATGTCTCAAAATCCTAATTGTTTTCCAAAATCTTAATTTATTTCCAGAATCAATGTTTCTTCTAAAATGATAAATCGAAACCTTAATCTATTTTAAAGCTTGTCACCCAGTAACCCTAATCCAAACTATTCTACCTAAAGCCGCCAAAACCCTAATCCAAATTATTCTGCCAAAAACACCCAAAACCCTAATACAAAGAAACCCAATTTATTCCCAAAATGCCAAAAACTCATTTTTCAAACCCCCATCCAGTAAACCTAAAAAACCCTCAAACCCTAATTCCAGTTGCCAAACCTAAAAAATCTTAAACCCTAATTCCAATCTTTTAAAATTATAGACCATGTCCTCATTGTCTACTTTCAACTCATTAATGATATAAACTTTAGTTTTAGTTATTTATTGGATTTGTTATATGTTTTCATGGATGACGTATTTGATCTGTGATGGATTTATTTGATTTTTGGATGAATGTTTCCTTTGTTATCATCATTAATTTTTTTTGGTACTAATGTAAGAGGTATGTTTTCACTTTATGGGTACCTCATTATTTAAACTTTATGTAATTTTAATTTAAATTATTTTTATATTTTGTAATTAATGTAAAGACACGTTTCCACCTTTCGGTGGCTGTCCTATTTAGTTTTAGACATGGGTGATGTAATGACATGTTTCCATCCTCGAATGGGTGTCCATTTATTTGTCTTGTTTGGACATTGCTTTGATTTTAATATAATGATGCTTTATTTTAATTGTTGCATATAGTATGGATAATATCATTATATTTAAGAATTTTATAATATTAAGACCTGCAAAGCAGGCCGGTTTTCTTTTTCCCAGCCCATTCAGGTGGCGACTTTATTTTCTCTAGGCTTAGGCCCGTGTTCTCTAAGGCCCCGAGACTAAACAGTGCCGAAGTATCTAGAACCATTCCACTGAGAGTGGGGGCAAAAATCTCCGCTCACAATGGTGACTCCACTGGGGATAAGAGAAGTTGATTCTGTTGGTCTTTTTATTATTCTATTCTTTCTTATCATTGCATAATATTAGATTGCATTGTGTGCGTGAGTTAGGATGCAAGTGGTTTTTGATGATGATAAGGTGATCATTGATGATGATGATGATTGGGCTCAATACTTCCAAGATCCTCAAGACAAGAAGAAAGAACTGAAGATTGTTCAAAGATTAGTTATGGAGAAAACCAAAATGGTTGATGTTGAAAAGATGATTACGGACTTGGAAAAGAAATTTGAGAAGAAGCTGAAAATCGAAGAAATGTCTGAAGCTGACAAATTATTTGAGCCAGACGAAGAAGTTTTGTACAAATTTAAGATTCCATCCTTTGCAACGTTTGATGGAACCGGAAATCCTCACCTTCATGTGAAGCAGTATATCACTGCTATGCAGTCTGCCCGAGCTACTAAGGCTCAAACTCTAAGGTACTTTACGCTCTCATTGGATCCTGTTATCCAAAACTAGTTCAATACCTTAGATGATGGCACACAAAAGAGTTGGGATCTACTATACAAGGCCTTCATCCAACAATATGGATACAATGTCGAGATGGAAGTTACCTTAATGGAAGTTGAGGCCATTAGACAAAGGCCAAATGAGAATTTTGTATACTATGGGAAAAGATAGAGAAATAAGGTTGCTTTGCTCAAGAAGAGGCCCAATGAATCTGATCAAATAAGGATGATTGTGAGAGGGGTGTTGCCTAGTCTTTGTGAAAGGATGTCTCATACACTCATCTGTGATTTCAAAGATCTTCTCCAAGTTGGTCTGCAAATTGAAGAATGGGAAAGAGAGAAGAACCATTTTTCAACAAGAAGGAACGAGAAAGGAAACTATCAGTCTGGTAACCAAGGCATGCAAAAGGTAGTTGGTGTTAATGCTACTAGCAAAGGAACAAGAAGGTAGTTTTCAGAATTGGGGAAACTGCTGTCTTGGGTTCTCAATAAGCTTCAAAGGAAGGGATTGTTACATCCCTTAAATCCTCATCCTTTGCCTAACCCTCTCCCACCTAATTTCAACACTAAGGCATTTTTCAATTTCATCAAATGCAAGGGCACAACACGAATAGATGTGTGAGGTTGAGGCATGAGATCCAAAATTTGATTGATAGTGGAAAGTTGCCCAAGCCCAACAAGTCGAACACCAAAGACAATCCATTACCAAGGTTCAATAGAGTACCACCACAGGCAACCTTCATGATTGGAGGACATGAAGGTTTTGTCATGTCTTCTTTCCAATTTGTGTTGTGAATGGGTTTTGGGATTCAAGCGATAGTGATGACAATCTTCTACCCAAGAAGGAGGAATGGACCTGGTCCGAGCCCGAAGAAGATGAAGTAATGAACACTATATTCGTTAAGCCTTATGCAAAGCCACCGCCTAAGGAGGTAGAAGTTAATAAAGGAAAGGAAGCTGAAGTAAGGAACAAAGAAGAGGAAGATGATACTATGCTCAAGCAATTGAAAAGAACGCAAGAAAGTGTTTGCATTTGGGACTTAATGGCTACTTCTAAAAAGCACCAAGAAACTATGGCCAAGGCCTTGGCCAGCATACCAATTTCCACCTTTATAACACCAGAGGAGCTGATCAACATCATAAAAATTGAAGGAGTAATGAAATGTGAAGATATTCAAGAGAAGAGCGAAGTTAATATGGGAGCGATATCTTTCTCAGATGCAGATTTACCGGAAGAGGGGAGAGATCACATCCGCCCTCTCTTTATCAAAATAGAAATCAAAGGGAAAAGGACTCCATGTGTAATGGTTGATGATGGGTCCGCCATAAATGTTTGTCCACTTAAAATATTACCAAAGCTAGCCATGTCAACAAGGGATCTAAACCCAGCCGAGGTAACCATTCGAGCTTATGACAACACCAAGAGACATGCCGAAGGAACTTTCAATGCTGCTGTCAAGGTTGGTCCAATTGAATCTATTGTTGATTTTGTTGTTTTGGACATACCTGTTACCTTTGCCTTACTCTTGAGATGACCATGGTTTCATCCTCTTGGTGGAGTTCTTTTCACCCTTCATCAAAAGATCAAGTTCCCCAACGGAGATGAGATAGTGGTCATCGAGGCCGAAGATAATGAGGTTGTTAATGCTCTAATGATTGAGAGGCCTCTCAATGGTTTCCAAGTAGCTGCAATTTCTAATGATGAAGTAGTGGACTCTAAGGTCTTAAACATGATGAAGAACATGAGCTACCTTCCCGAAGCTAGTCTTGGAAAGGGCAAGGCCGGTTTGACAAAGCTTCCAGATTTCAAAACTCAAACTTCCAAGAAAGGATTAGGGTATGAAGAAGCCAACAAAGATGTCCAGCCAAAGAAGAATGAGAAGAAGAGCTTCCACCACTTGAAGAGATCTTTGTCAACGCTCCAGACATGGGACCACTCCAAGGATAGCCCGAGCCAATCATGTTCATGGGAAAGTTGATCCCAGGTTTTAAAATTTTTGCTGATGTGGCTGAGTAAGTGGAACAAGTGAAGAAAGAGCTCACCCTGCCAGCCAACAAGGAGCCCAATCCGGAAGAGAAGAAGGAAGCTGTCCTGAAAGCAGAGAAGACTCCCGATGAGATTACTTCCTTAATCAAAGAAAAATTTGAAGATATTATGCTTTATGATTTTGATTTTGAATTTAATTTGTCTACTTTGTATGAGGATGATGATGTTTTCTTTTCCAAAATGAATGCAGTAAAGTCTGATTTTTCTTACTTGTGTGATGTTTCTCCTAATGGTTGCATACATTCAAATAGTGGTTACATGAGTATCTTTAATATTAACTCTATTGATACGCAGTCATTAAATTTGGGAACAATTGAAAATCCTAAAAACATTAGCATAGTATCCGACCTTACTCCTGATGAGAGAGAGATTTGAAAAAATATTTAAAAAATATGAAGAAGTATTTGCTTGGTCTTATGAGAATATGCCTAGAATAGAACGAGACATAGTCGAACATCTCATTCCTAATTACAATCATGTGAAGCTTATCAAACAAAAAGCTTAGGCATTTGAGGCCGGAATGGGCTGATTTGGTTAAAGAAGAGGTCACTAAACAAATACAAGTGAAGTTCCTTAAAGTAATAGATTATCCAGATTGGCTAGCTAACATAGTACCCGTGCTGAAGAAAGATGGAAGAATTAGGGTCTATGTCGACTATAGAGATTTGAACAAGGCTTCCCCTAAAGATGATTTTCCTTTACACCATATAGATGTCCTCATTGATAGTGCAGCCTCTAGCATACTACACTCATTTGTAGATGAATTTTCTGGATACAACCAAGTGTTAATGACCCAAGAGGATAAAGCCAAGACTTCTTTCATTACTACATGTGGTATATTTTGTTTTAGGGTGATGCCATTCAGATTAAAGAATGCTGGAGCAACCTATGAAAAGATGGCCACCGCATTATTTCATGACATGATGCACAAAGAAGTCGAAATATATGTTGATGATATGATGGTGAAACCAGATACAAGGGAACAACACTTCCAAAACTTAGAATTATTCTTAGATAGAGCATTGAAGTATAAGCTAAGATTAAATCCGAAGAAGTGTGTGTTTGGGGTTACCTCAGGCAAATTATTGGGACATGTGATTGGTCCAAATGGTATTGAGATTGACCCTGACAAAGTTAAAGTAATTAGGGATATGCCAACCCTAAGATGGAGAGAGAAGTTTGGGAATTTATTGGTTAATTCAGTACATTACAGGTTTATAGCAACGCTCACCACAATCTATGAACCTATCTTCAAATTGCTTAAAAGGAATCAGCCAGTCCTGTGGAATGAAGAGTGTCAAAAGGCCTTTGAGCGAATAAAGGAGTATCTACTAAATTCACCTATTTTGAAACCGCCTAAACCCGGTAAACCCTTGTTACTATACTTAGCAGTAGAAGAAGAGTCAGTAGGAGCCATGTTAGCCCAAGCAGATGAGTCAGGGATTGAGCACGCAGTTTACTATTTGAGTAGAAAGCTCCTACCATATGAAATTAAGTATAGTATCATTGAAAAGACCTGTATAGCTGTGGTTTGATCTTCTAAGAAGTTGCGTCATTACTTTCAATCTTGTAGTGTGCAAGCAATTTCCAGGTTGGATCCAATGAAGTACTTAAGGGAGACACCCTCTTTGATTGGCAAGTATGGATGATGGTTGATAATATTGGAAGAATTTGAGATTGAGTATGTAACCAGGAAAACAATGAAAGGTAGAGCAGTGGCATAATTTCTAGCCCAACAACCATTACCGGATAGCGAAGAGGTAGTCTTGGAATTTTTAGATGAACATTTAGAGGCCACTGAAGTACAAGGATGGAAAATGTATTTTGACGGAGTAGTGAACAAGAAAGGAGCAGGTTTGGGAGTCATACTAGAATCTCCCAAAGGGGAACTTGTCCCTTTAGCCAAAAAGTTGAAATTCAGGGCAACCAATAATATGGTGGAATATGAAGCATGTATCTTTAGTTTGGAAACCCTAATGATTATGAAAGTGGATAAGGTGGAAGTCTTTGGCGATTCATTGCTAGTAGTATCCCAAGTAAATGGAGATTGGGAGTTGAAAGAAGAGAAGTTAAAACCATACCACCATTACTTGACAATGATAAAGAAAAACGTTAAGGAGTGCAGGTTTATACACCTACCAAGAGAAGAAAACCAGATAGTTGATGCCTTAGACACATTGGCTTCGGTATGGGAAAATCCTATCAACTTATTCCTTAAGTCTCTGATTTTGACTAGTTCATCAACTCCTTGCATTTGAGATGTTTAAGGAAGCTTGAAGTGGAGCATATCATGTCAAAAATACATACAGGAAGTTGCGGTCCACACATGAGTGGTTTGGCCCTAGTTAAGAAGATAATTCGACAAGGTTACTATTGGTTGACCATGGAGAGAGATTGTATTGAGTTTGTAAACAAGTGCCAATAATGTCAGATGTATGGTAATTTGAATCACATGCCACCTGAAGAATTTCATTCCATGTCTTCACCCTGGCCCTTCGCCACTTGGGGGATTGACATTATAGGAAAAATACATCCGACAGCCTCAAACGGTTATCGTTTCATTATAGTAGCGGTAGATTATTTTTCAAAATGGGTCGAAGCTGAATCTTTCAACAAACTGGGGGAAAGTCAAATGGCTAGATTTATTGAAAAGAATCTCATCTGCAGGTATGGGGTCCCGCACAGTGTGATATCAGACAATGGGATATAGTTTCAAGGAGCAATTAAGGACTTATTCTCGAAGTACCAGATCCATCATCACCGATCTTTTCCTTATAGACCAAAGGCTAATGGTGTGGTAGAAGCAACAAATAAAATAATTAAGTAGATCCTATCCAAGATGACCAAGACATACAGAGATTGGTCGATGATGCTTCCTTTTGTGGGGATACAGAACAAGTGTGCGAACTCTGACTGGAATGACACTATTCTCTTTTGTTTATGGGATTGAAGTAGTGTTGCCAATTGAAATTGAGATCAAGTCATTAAGAGTGGTCTTGGAAGCTGAACTGACTGAGACGGAATGGATAGTGAGCATATACACACGGTTAGCTTTACTAGAGGAGAGAAGGTTAAAAGCACTGTATCATCATCAACTGTATCAAAGGAAGATAGCTCGGGCCTACAATAGAAGAGTTAAGACCAGAAAACTCAAAGTCGGTGATTTAGTGTTGCAACAATGTAAGCCCAATGTATCTGATCCAAGAGGGAAATTTAGGCCTAGCTGGGAAGGGCCATATGTTGTGAAACAAGTCATGAACAAGGGTGCAGCAAAGTTATCAAACATGGACGGGAACAAGTTTAATGAGCCAGTGAACATTGACAAGTTGAAGAGGTTTTATGTATAAAAAAAGAAAGAAAGAGCTCACTAGGTTGAAAACCCAAAAAAAGGTGGCATAGGCAAAAGTTAGAGAAGTCCGCTATCTCTGAAAACCCAAAAGGGCATGCTAGGCAACAATTAGGGCTAAGCGAGAGAAAATTGTCAATTAGAAAACCTGAAAGGGCTAGTTGGCAACAGGAGTGATCTTGTGTATGCTGGCTTTATGTTTGGTTGTTTCCCAATTTAATATAATAGAATTAATATTAAAATTGTTCTATGTGCACTATTATAAGTATTTTACCAGATATGGACAAAATAAATAAACACAATAGCAAAAGATGTTGATGAATAATAAAAGGAAAAGAAACATCTCTTATTACTTTTATTATTTTTCATCCTAAACAATACTCTTTCTAAAGAAATTGACAAATGTAAAATCTATGGCAGACGATAAGTGTAACGTGCAGGCCAACTAAGCTTCAGCCGATCCAAGTAGGCTTCAGTCAAACAAGGCATGCCCAAATCAGGAGTAAAATTGAAACCTCGAGGCTCAGCTCCATACTGACGATCAAGCCGGGGAGGTTCATAGCAAGTACCTTGATGAAGAGCAGCAAGAGGAACATACATCAAGTACGTCTGAATGGTAATATGAGAAATCTTCCACCAAGGTACTAACTAACAGATGTTGACTTCAGCACAAGAACGGATCCAATCAACCCAGTTGACATATGAAGAAGCAGGGTGGAGTAGTTTCCTAGCAGAATAATGTCGCGGTAGATATCTGGCAAAATCCATAGATGGAGTATCGAGCAGGCAGAGGCGCTCCTGAAGCCAAATCTATAAGTACAAGAAAAGAATTAAAAAAAAGATTCGCTAAGTTGAAAACCTACAAGGGTGGTTTAGGCAAAAATTAGGACAGCTCGCTAGTTCTGAAAACCCACAAGGGCAAACTAGGTAAAAATTAAAGCAAAAAAAAAGAACCTAAATTGAAAACCCAAAAGGGCATTTTAGGTAATTACCTGAAGCAACAATGGACTCCCGATCAATATTTTTGAAGAATCTGATTTAAATTGGTCCAATCCAACTAAGGTCTCGGCCAAGATTATTGGTATCGTCAACAAGCTTCCTTCCATTTGGTCCACATTGTCCAATACTCATGGATCAATGTCACCATTAGTATAAACGAGCAGGAATTGACCAAGCAAGCATAAACAGAACATGCATCCCCAAGCTTTGGTCAGAGCCAAATGAGATGTGCAAAAATCGGTCAAAGGACCAAGCTGAATTTTCTCACCTCTAGTTAATTGCATACCTTCGGGTTTCGAAAGTTGAAATAGCATTTGCATCTTTTATTGTTTTTTAGAAGTTAGTATGGGTAACGCTATTAGTTGGTCGCTTGGATATCCAAGAATGGCTTCGAATTCTTCAATCATAGGACAAATTTAAAAGTTGTTTATCTTAAAAGTCCTAAATCTCACATCCCAAAAGGAAGCCATGGCATGTAAAATGGTTGATCCAATTTGATATTTTGAAAGAATTTCAAGACATTGAGTCAAGACCATGATAGTTGTTCCCAATGTGTTGGCTTGATGCTTTTAAAAAAATTCTTTATCTTTTTTTTAAATTGGCCTCCGTCATTTTTGCATGAAATAATCGTTGTAGCACAAAAATAACGGTAATTGATCCAAGTTGATAACAGCAGAAGCTGAAGCTAGGGGTTTTGAAATTGTTTGAATAAATTGCATTGAGTTTGAATGCAAATTGTAGCTATTCTGATTTAATTGTTAAAGGTTTGAGACATCCCAAATGAAGGAAATTAGCTCATTTATATAATTGTTGGCTCGTGAACCAATGACAGATGTGCAGAAATTCGAATCCAATACGTGAAAGGAAAGGAGTCCGAATTTAGGAAGTGATCGAATATGTTAGAATTCTTGAATTTATCCCATGATGAAACCAAAATTGGGATCGTCATGGGCCACTATATCTAAAAAAAAAGTGTACAAAAAAGCAAAAGTCAAAAAAAAAAGCAAAAGAGATATTATTATCATCATTACCATTTTTACTTAATTTTATTATAAGTTTTGTTACAAGTTTTATATTTTTATCACTGCGAGGAAGAAGGCGGTCCATAATCAAACAAAACCTTAAGAATATCATCACCCGTGGGAGGAGGGAGCATATTATCAGTCCGATATCCTGTCAAAGAAGAAATATCTAAACCTCCAAGACTTCAAAAATTAGTTCTATCATCACTTAAATCGGGAGGTGGTATATCATGGATAACAGTTTGGGATCCCCTTGATGAAAAGGCATCTGGTTCCCTCATGCCTTGAAATAGAAAGTATTAGAAATCCCGTGCCTCCTATTGATACATTTCTTAAAAATGGTCCTCGACGACTTTCAACTAATTCCTCCTGAAGCTTCCTATTTTGCTCCTCAAGCATCCACTGTGAGCCAGAAAAGGAAAGGGTAAGTCCATATATTTTCATGCATACATTCAAGCATACATCATTATGGGATAAGAATGATTGACCAGGTAGCTCAGATCAAAGATCTGTGAATCGGATGGCACATCTAAATGAGAAGGGGCAAATGGAGAAAACTATTATTGTATCGGGGTATCATATAGAGGGACAGTCCCATAGTCAGAGGAACCAGCAGCCTGTAGTGATCATATAAATAATCAAAATAGATAAACGAAGAGCAATTGTATTGACAAAGTGATAGATACATGAAAAGTGCCAGCCCCAGATTGTCCATGGGATTGAGAAGAAGGTTCCTTTTCATCTTCTTCCTCATCCTCATCCACTCCCTCATCTTCTTCATCCTCTCCTCGCTCCACCTTATTCACCTCCAGACAGCCCACGGACACCAGCAGGTTACACTTCAAAACTTAGTAGATGATCCTGAATAAATTGAGCATATGACACATTCGGTAAGAGAAAGAAGTCATGAACATCGAAACCATTACGGGAACGACTCCAATAGGGTTCCGGCATTGCTATAGAGTTTAGAGCATATGATGGAATATCAACTGGTACTCTGCGCCGATTAGGTCCAAGGAACCAGCTATGTACTCTCTTTCCTAGAAACCACCCACAAGAGACAGGGCTAGCAATAATTCGATGAGAGTTGTGCAAAGGCATTGCATCAGCCATGCATCTAATCTAGCCATTTTTCTCTTTGGCTCTCCACCAAGCTGTATCCAACTGCAGGAAGGAAAACCTATAATTTATCTTTTATCATAGGTATTGATATTAATATTAACATTTTTCTTACTTGATCCCAAGTTAAACAACTTAAGTGGTAACAGTGAGAGTGCACATGGTGACTCCCTGGCACTTTCCTACGACCCGACAACCAAATGCCCAACCTCAAAAAATAAACTTGTGGCTATGTAATGTTTGGAACCCTCACCAAGTTATGCTTATATGCTCAGACTTGTACATGAAAGAGAAAATTAAGCCTATACACATGCATTGTGTGGATCAATAATTTTAAAGGAAGTAGCACCTCAGCAATGGCTGCGAAACCAATAAAGGATCTTTTCCGCCTACAGAGTACATCAAAACCATGATAAAGGCAAGCTAGACCAGCTTCCCCCCCATGCATAAGAAGATATGTGATCCAAGTTAGAAAGGGCATGCAACATAGATAAGTGAATGGCAGACTCGGTACTACCCAAAATGGTCACCCCCAACAAATATAACAAAAAATCCTTGAGTATATTGTTTTTCCCTCTCACCCTGTATGAGTCAAGTGTACTTTACCCAATATTCTTGGATGGGCTCATATCGGATCTTATACGACCTCCTATATCGGGGCTTGACACCGATGAATTGTTGGATTTCTTCTTCTTTTAAAATATTGCTGGTCAAAGGGATGGGGATTCCATCACATCGGAGGCCGATTATAGTAGCAAAGTCAACCGAACCAATTGTTATCTCTCCAATGGGCAAATGAAAAGTATGAGTGGAGTCCAATCATCATTTTGTAAGCGCCTGAATCACGCTCTAGTCTATTTAATAGCACCGTGCTAGTAATTGCAAAATGAAATCCTCAAAGCCACTTTCTTGCACCATTCTCTTTATTGCAGATGGGGCCTGGTCATACCACTCACGGGCCTTGTGAATATTTTCTCCCACTTTAATATCACAAATATCATGCTGTCCAAATGTAGGTAAGTCCAAGTAAGTGCACACGTAATTTCACACACACACACTTAAAAAAAAGAAGTATAACTATAATAATAAATAAATAAAAAGTAATAATAGTAACATACAATAATAAAATAAAAAATATATAAAAAATAATTTTGTACAAATATATAAAGCAATATATTTATGTGTATAATAAAGAAAGGTCACATATAAATAATTTCTCGCACAACATTATATGTGTCTCATTCTTATACAATTATTTTAGTACATCATAAGTTTCATGCATAAATTTGTAGATTTTTTTATACAAATAAATTCTGCTACATAGATTTTTTTGTATATTAACTTTCATACTTATTCTTGTATAATCTACATGAACATAATTATACTAACAAATCTTTCAATAAATTACTTATAAGTATGAAAAAGTACCACTTACTGGTGTTTTATCTTTGGAACTCTGATGGAGGTGCATGCCGAGTAATAACGGAATTTGTTCAACTTCATTATCTAGAAGGGAAGAAATCAATTTATTATTTGATCGAGTCCCATGTCTTGATGAGTGTCTGGCGTGTGCCATGGTAAGTGTTTGAGCTTTAAAAATCTTACAATGGAATTGAAATAATATGTGTGATAGTGTTTAGTTTGCAAAAAGAGAGATAGCATGACTTCTTTATAAAGAATGAAATGTATATAAGTCAAAAATAGTAAATATAATATATATATATATATATCAAATAAAAGGGGGGACAAGTTCATGTGGTGTTGCCATTTATTGTAAATTTCTTTATGTAATGTCATTTAACATTAGTTAGTCAAAATTGTCTACTTCACCTTTTATCTATTTCAATAATGTTCATAGTATTGCATTATGAGTATAAATAATTTCAATAATAAAATAGATATTTATTAGATGCCTACCCAACAAAAATAAATAAATGAAAATAATAAATAATAACCCAATTTTGGCAAGATATTTTACTGACTCTAATTTATTTTTGCAGGTCCAGAACCCAAACCATCTCGGGTCTAGAATCCAAGTCTTTTTCGAGTCCAGAACTCAAACCGAGTCCAAAATCCAAACCATCTAGTTTCCAAAACCCAAGTCTTTTTCGAGTCCAGAACTCGAATCGGGTCCAGAACCCAAACCATCTCGGGTCTAGAACCCAAGTCTTTTTTTAGTCCAGAAATCAAAACAGGTTCAGAACCCAAACTATCTCGGTTTCAGAACCCAAACCATCTCGGGTCCAGAACCCAAGTCTTTCCCGAGTTCAGAACTTGAATCGGGTCCAAAACCCAAATCTTTTTACGGTCCAGAATCTAAAAACCCAAATTATAGCAGGAAAATTAAGTCTATTTGCTTTTCATTCTCTGAAGTCTCAGGTCATTCAAGTAGGGGGCAAACTGTAGCGGGGAAACTTTAAGAAAAAATATTCACTCATAGGAAGCATGATGTGTGAGTAGGAATTTTTGCCCCCACTCCCGGTGGAATGGTTCTTGCGACTTCGGCACTGTTTAGGCTCAGGGCCTTAGAGAACACGGACCTAAGTCTGGAGAAAATGGAGTCGCCACCCAAAAGGCCCGGGAAAAAGAAAGGGGTGGATGACTCGATTCCTAAGTAATCCCCAACCCCCTAATGGGTTCAAAAAGTTGGGTACATGTGAAAAAGGTGAGAAATGGCCCAGCACCCCCACAATGCCCTGTTCATTGGAACCGGCCTCCTTTACAGGTCTTAATATTATAAAATTCTTAAATATAATCAAAATAAAGCATCGATATATTGAAAATGAAAACAATGTCCAAGCAAAACAAATAAATGGACACCCATTCGAAGATCGAAACATGCCCTTACATAATCCATGCCTAAATAGGATACCCACCGAAAGGTAAAAACATGTCCTTTACATTGGTTCTAAAATAGAAAAGCAGTTGAAATTAAATGATATTTAACTAATGAGGTACCCACCAAGTAGAAACATACCTCTTACAACATTTTGAAATCTAAATAAATCGATAAAAGTAAATGACCATTCATCATAAATAAATCATTCATCAAAGATATTAAATATCAATAGAATGTAAACATCCATCCATGATAAATTAAATAAATCAATCATTGAATTTAAATAAATCAAAGCATATAAAATAAATTAAAGCATGTAATGAACTACACAATCAAATCTAAAAAATAAATAAAGCAAGTAAAGACACAAATTAGGGCTACTGTTTCTATTTAAGATTCTTTATTTTATGTGTTTAGGGTTTTGGAATTTATGGGTTTAAGCTGCTGTGAATTTTAAAGGAATTGAAATGGATTAAAGTTTTATAATTTAAGGGATTAATAAAGTTCTTTGATTAACCAAATTAGTGTTTGAGTGAAATCATGAAGCTAGGGTTTGGACACTTTAAAACATTTAGATTTATGATTTACGATTTATGGATCATTATTTTGTATTTACCATATTGAATTTTAATATTTAAATTTATAAGGTTTTAAGATTTTAAAGTTTAGGATATAGAAAAATTAGGGCTTAAGGTTTTAAGGGAATTAAGGTTTAAGAAAACTAGGGTTTAGAATAATTGATTTGAGGTTACTGTCTTGATTCTAAAGTTGAATTAGGGTTTAGTGTTTTCGGAAAATATATTTTATTTTAGAATTTGGAGAAACGATTTATAGTTTTATAAAGTTTTATGAAAATAAACAACACGATTTAAGGTTTATAGAAACAAAAAAGATATTTTTAGGGTTTTGGAAGGAAACATATTCAATTTTGGGTTTTTGGAAAGAAACAGATTCAATTTAGGGATTTGAGAAATTGAAAAGCAAATTAGGGTTTTGGTAAATCTTGAAGCAATTTAAGGTTTTGAAAAGTTAGAAAGTAGATTAGGGTTTTAAGATTTTGAAGAAATAGAAACAATAATTTTTTAATCTTGAGTGATGAAACTACTGTAAAGAAAAATAAATAAAGAAATTCATACCTTCGTTTGTTGGTTCCACCAAAAATTGTTTCTTGGATTAACAAGAACAAAGGCAAGATGGTTGCCTTTGATGGATTGAATTTGCTTGTTTGCTTCTCTCAAAAATTCGATTGATTCAAAGTTTTTCAATTCACTCGATTGTCCCTTTTTTCTCCTGAATTTCGATCCCAAATTTCACCTTCTCTTTCTGTGTTGTTTTAGTCTTTATTTATAGAAGATTTTTATGATTAATTTTAGTTATTCACGGAATCTAAAAGTAATGAAGAAAAGGAGACCAAAACCTAATTGTATTTGGTTTCAAAAAAATTTGCGTCGGAAAAATTTTATTGGCGAAAAAAAAACTGCTGAGGAAAAATTGCGCTGACAAAAAAAACTGCCGCAAGAGCCAGCTAGTTGGGGGGGCAGGGTGGGCCATTTCGCCCCGCAGGAATAATCTGCGAGAGAAATGGCTTTGGCCATTTCACCCACAGGAAAATCCTGCGGGCGAAATGGCCCAAGGCCATTTCGCCGCAACCCTTTTCGGCGATAAAATTTTTCATCCCTGATTTTTCGTCACCGATTTTTTTTATTTGTTTATTATTAATATTTTTTATTTTTTATTAATTATAAAAATTAAATACTAAAGCAAATATTATTTAATTAAGATAACAAAAATTATTTTGGACTAATTAAAATATATTGGACCGGACTGGGTAAAAAATTAAGGGTCTACAGTTTGGCCCCTGCTTGAATGATCTGAAACTTTAGTGAAAGAGAGTGAAAAGCAATAAGACTTAATTTTTGAGATGGTTGGAGGTTTTAGGTTCTGGACCCGAGCTAAGTTCTAGACCTGAGCTAAGTTCTGGACTTAGGGATAATTTTAGGTTCTGGACCTAAGTGTAATTTTAGGTTTCGGACCTAAGGAAAATTTTAGGTTCTGGACCTAAAAAAATTTTGGGTTCTGGACCCGAGCTAAGTTCTTGACTTAGAAGAGATTCTAGGTTCTGGACCTACGGGTAATTTGGGTTCTGGACCTGAGTTAAGTTCTGGGCTTAGGAAAGATTTTAGGTTCTGGACCTAAGGAAAATTTGGGTTCTGGACCCGAGCTAAGTTCTGGACTTAGAAGAGATTCTAGGTGCTGGACCTAAGGGTAATTTGTGTTCTGGACCCGAGCTAAGTTCTGGACTTAGAAGAGATTCTAGGTTTCTGGACCTAAGGGCAATTTGGGTTCTGGACCCGAGCTAAGTTTTGGACTTAGAAGAGATTATAGGTTCTGTACCTAAGGAAAATTTGGGTTCTTGACCCAAGCTAAGTTCTGGACTTAGAAAAGATTCTAGGTTTTGGACCTAAGAAAAATTTGGGTTCTGGACCTGAGCTAAGTTCTGGACATAGAAAAGATTCTAGGTTCTGGACCTAAGGGTAATTTGGGTTCTGGACCCGAGATAAGTTCAAGACTTAGAAAAGATTCTAGGTTCTGGACCTAAGAAAAATTTGGGTTCTAGACCCTAGCTAATAATAATTATTTTTTTATTATTTTAAAAAGTTTGGCTAATTTTTATGCATACGTCTTCTTCTTGCCCCCTGCGTGTAAAAATATCTATAAACACGCAAGCATTTGAATGATTAACAGCAAAATTACTTTTGAATTTTGTTTTTTTCCTTGCCGTTTCTCTATATAAACCAATGAATTCCTTCATTTGATTCACAGCAAAATTTCTCAATTTTTATAATTCTCTCAAATTTTTTCAAATTTGGCACATAGTTTTCAAAAAAAATGCATGCTTCAAGGTCAGGGACTCATTCTAATGCTAAGTTATTAGAGTTTATTCGACATCATAAAGATGAAAAATATAGATCTACTAGTCGAGATGCTGCTTCATCGTAGTTCCAACCAAAAGAGTGCGGTAATTATTTTTTCCCTTTTTTTTATTTTTCGTCTTTCTATTATATATTTTTTCCTTTTTATTTTATTTTCTTTTTTTATTTATTTATGTTTTTATATTTTACTTTTTTATTATTATTTTGTTTGATTTTATTTTTTATTTATATTATTATTCTTTTTTAGAAAATTTAGGAAAAATATATTAATTTAAGCAAATAGGATAATACGTACTTACCTTGTATTAACTTACCTGGCTCCGTGTTAGCACGATCATTGCATTGTTCGGGCCGGAGGATGTATCTACAAAGCCCGACAATGGTATGATGCAGTGCCATCTTGGGTAAGGCAGATTATCCGAGATTGCGGCTTTGAGAGCTTCATCTTACAATTGCCATCCGAGGAGTATCAGATAGACTGAAGCGTAGTCCAGGCACTTGCAGAATGATGGTTGGACACAACCCACACTTTTCACTTGCCCATTGGAGAGATGACAATTGGTCTGGTCGATTTTACTGCTATAACCGGCCTTCGATATGATGGTGTTTCGGTTCCTCTGACCAGCGATATTTTAACATTTGAAGAAATTCAGGAATTAATTGGTATGGAACCATCATATAAAGGGACTTTTAAGATAAAAATTGAACCGATTCGTATTTATTGGATGAACTATGAAGGACGGGTTCATAGGGACACGGCCCAACAGTATGCTCGAGGATTTTTGTTATATTTGATTGGGTCGACCATCTTAGGCAGCACTGAATCCTCCATCCACTTGTCAGTGTTGAAGGCCCTTTCTTATTTCAGAACGGTACCATCTTCTGGCTGGGTGAAGCTAGTCTCGCCTGTCTTTACCATGGTCTTGATAAACTTTGCTAAAATAAGAAGTCTTTTGTCGGCTTGATGGCGGTTGTCGAGGTATTCTTCTTCTACCAATGTCATTTCCACTCTTTTCTTGCATGAATATGATCTTTATTATTATTGTAGGAATGGGCATATGAACACAACCTCGTGAGGATACCCAGTGTTTCCCTAGAGAGAATCGGGTATCCGAGATTAAATTTCTGGCTGTCCGATCATGTGGACGTTCTCGGCTCTCACCATGTGCATACTCACTGCTTTGTGTTGAGCCGCTTAACATGGGACCAGGTAAAATAGCATTAAAATGCTTTAAATTTTATGTGAAATTTTACTTACCTTATGTTATTTTGCAGGTGAATTTGGCCTGGTGGAACCCAGAAGAGCGGACAAATTGGTCTCCATTCATGAAGGCTGCACTATCTTTCCAACATTCTCGCCGAGTCATCACCGGCCCAGTGTCTAGTGGTTGATTTCTCGGAGAGAGAGTTTATGAGTGGTTTCTCAGTCCAGATCAGCGGAGGATTTCGATGCCTTGCCTAGAATATACTTTAAATATTATATCAATGCCGGAGAATGCATGGTGGTCGGCTCGGTATGGTTATGGTATTGAAGCATTTCTCTATCCGCCGAGTGCATCTTATGCCCATTTTATTCAAAGAAGGCTCTTGAACTTTGATGTATCTCCTGTTGACGTATGGGAGATTTTTGAAGAAAATGAGGATAGAGATGAAGAGGAACATCATGGAGATGTAGGAGAGTTTGTTCCACATCTCGGGGCTAGTACTTCTCAGGTAAAACTTTTACCGTTCTTCCTTTACCACCACTTCTTTATTTTTCGATTCTTTAATGATTGTTGCAGGCTGTTGGCTTATTTGATCATGAGGCTGGACCTTCTTTTACTGCCCCTTCGTTTGCTTATTCTAGCCCGTCAAATATGCCATCTCATTCGCAGGGCATTGATATGAATTACCTAGTGAGTTCTCTTATTTCATGGTAATTTATGCTATATGTATGCATGATTATGTATGCTCTTACCTTTTTCCTTCCTAGCTCACAGCGGATGCTTGAAGAACAAAATAGGAAACTTCAAGAAGAGTTGGCTGCAAGTCGTTAGCAGACTTCTCATTTTGAAAATTTATATCATCAATCCGAATAGAATTTCCAAGACTTTCAATTTCAGGGGATGAGGGATCCTAGCACTTCTTCATCAAGAGGCCCCCAGAATGATGACCGTGAGATCCTTTCGTCTGCTTCTGATGAGGACCATGACAGATCAAAACTTCAAGGTAATAGGAATTTTTGTGCTCCCGCTTCGGGTGATCCCTGGATGAGTAATTTGCCCCCTCCTCCAACACGCGATGACTTTTTCAAGGCTTTATTTGATGACCTACCACCACCTTCTTAGTGATGTATAAATATTGTATCAATTGTATAAACATTGTATAATAAAATTACAATATATAATTTCCATCTTCACTGTAACTCTTCTTTCTTCTTTTCCTTCTTCTTTTTTTTTATTTTTTATTTTATTTTTTTTATCATCATTTCCTTGCCCAATGTGTCTTTCAAGTTTCAACATACTTCCCTTAACTTGAAGGCTTTGCATGACAAAAACATTTTTGATTTTTGATTTTGATTTTTGATTTTGAAATCAAATATTGGCTTTGCCAAAATCAATGTCAATGTACCTCAGGACTTGATTTTTCCAAATTAATATATCTATAACATGACAACCTAAGTTACCATACTAAACTCGGGAATCATTTATATTTAAGCAAGAACTATTGCACTTCAGATAGGCACATACACATTACTTGGCCAAAGGTCTCATTGAGTTTAAATATTGTCTATCTTATATGTTATAGACAATATTTAATGATCTTATGGTAGGTAGAGTCTATTAGTGGAAATAGTTTAAATAAGATAGACAATATTTAATAGGCTATTAGTGGCCAAAGGTTTCAACTACCCTTATGGTCTTGAGAACTTCAACTATCCTCATGATCTTGACTAATCGTTGCTTTCTTTGATCTTCTTGCCTCTTCATCTTAATGATCATAAGACTTGTCAAAAGTATCACAATAGCTCAGGGTAGGTTATTGGGGTTTGTAATCCAATGAAAAGGAAGCTAAAATTTTATAAAGGCTCAAAGGGACAATTAGGGATTGATATTTAATAGGGTGGATACTAGTTGTTGGCTAATCAAACAATGCCTAGATCATTTCTCTCTTAAATAAGCAGAGTTCAATGTCGCCTCAAAAGTTTGTCAAAGCATGTTCTAAGACTGACTAGGACCTAGATAAAGGTAATTATGCAGGAGCCCTCTCTATGTAAGCATACACAAGTCAATGCGATAGAGAAATTCCCTTATCTAGTAAAGTCATTCGAGTCATGATGCATAAATATATTAATTCATGAATTATCAAGCTAGATTCCTCATCGGTTGAGCACCAAAATGAACAAAGAACAACAAAAATTTTGATGAAAGCAATTTATTCAAACAAATTTAAACTTGAAAAACAAGATTGTTCCAATTAAATATTAAAGAAAGTAAAATTGAAAAGCAACATTCAAGCTAAGGGAAGTTCATTGAGTTGGAGTCGAAGACACTTCATTTATTTAGACATCTCAAGGTTAAGGATTTTTTCCATCATCAAACGTCATTGCTTTATCATCCACAGTAAATCCAAACTTGTTTAGTAGTACATCCTCTTTAGCAGCTTCTCTATCCATATCATGATGAGATGACAAGATAAAACTCTTCATAAAGATTGCAAGAGGTGGCGCCCTTCCAATTTTAGGCAGAGGCTTATTCTTAGTGTTGGGCTTATCAGGCTCAAGCAGCTTTTCACTGTCAATTAAATTCTGGATCTCATGCCTCAACTTCATACAGTTGTCCATTTCGTGTCCAAGCCTTTAATGGAATTGGCAAAATGCTTTATATCAAAGTTAGGTGGAAAAGGATTAGGCAAAGGACGAGGAGTCAAAGGTTGTAAAAATCCCTTCTTCGCTAGATTCTCCAACATTTTTGACAAAGGTTCCCCCAAGTCTGAAAATTACTCCTCTTTGTTGGTTCAGTTGCTGCACTTTTCTCAACAGCTCTTCTTTTCTTTTGATTTTGCTCATTGAGGTGGTAGCCGCTCCTATTGTTCCATTTAGACAACATATGGTTTGGCTGATCTTTTAGAATAGGGATTGATCCTCCATTTTTCATCTGATCTCTATTAGTGAACATGTTCTTCGTTGATGCTACCTTTCCCCTCTTTCTTATGTCAATGGGAGATGCCTTATCAGCATTGTTGATGATCTCCATAATTTCAATTGACTGGGTCTTCATAATTTCAACTAATTGGTCTTGTAGTTCGACCATCCTAGCTTCGACAACTTCATCGATTATATCCCTTAGTTGGTTTGCATCCATCCTCCTAATGAAACACTTGAATCAAAAATCAATGCTGTAGATGATATCGTTGTAAGCTCTTGAATTGTCGTACTCCAAGGCTGTGAGCCAGAAAGGAACAATGAGATGTAAATGTATGCATGTATGCATGTATGCACAAACAATAGACAAACAAGGATAAATAGGACGTTCCTTCCAACCTTATAACATCCACACACGAATGGCGACTCTCTTTTCCTAGGTATATGGTTAACAAAATACCAACATGGGGCATCTTGTTTTTGAATAATTGCCTCGGACGTTTCAACCAATAGTTATATTTTCAAAAATGGAAATCAACTTATGATAATTCCCATTAATTAGGTTTTAATCCATTTAAAAAACTAATGTAGCTTTTATGCTATATTGGATTAAAATGAAATTAAGAGGTTTATTATAAATAGATTTCTCACTTGGAAAAGTAACTAATGATTCATGCCAAAAACAAGCCCATGATTAATTATTCTTAGTATAAACTAGGCTCACAATTGATTTTTGATATTTCGTAATTGACCTAAATATTTTTGCAAGCTCTTTGTAATGAAGGTTGGATGAAAATAATTTTGTTTCTAAGCCCATTGTAAAAAGATTTTAGAAAAAACATATTTTGGGCTTAGTATTTGGGCCATGAGCAAAGGAATTTTTGATTCGTTTTTAGAAAAGTCTTATGTCAAAAGACCATCTTGAAAAGTTTTAAAAATAGCTTTGGTCTTTTGGATTTAGAGAAAAGTTTATTTGAGCTTACAAATGTACTTGGGTCAAATTAGAAAAGAGAAAACCAAATAAGTCATGATTTAAACCAAGATAAACTAACCATAGTCAAACAACATGCATTTGGGGTAAAACCTAAGGAAAGTAACTAGGCCAATTACATGAGCTTTAGTCTTTGGGTTAAAAAGGCTTATGTTCCTGTAGCAAGTATATACCGAATGGTACGAGGCTATGAGTGGTTATGCCATGCTCGATCTCCATACCTTGAGTGAAAGTATGGTATCCCTTACATAACATAACACGGGTAACACGGGCGTCCTAAATCACGCACATAATGCAATCTAATATGATGCAATGGATAATATCATTATAAGAAAGAATAGAATAATATAAAGACAAACGGAATCAACTTCTCTTATCCCCAGTGGAGTCGCCACTGTGAGCTGGGATTTTCGCCCCCACTCCCGATTGAATGGTTCTTGCGACTTCGGCACTGTTTAGGCTCGGGGCCTTAGAGAACACAGACCTAAGTCCGGAGAAAATGGAGTCACCACCCGAACAGGCCAGAAAAAAGAAAGGGATGGATGACTCGATTCCTAAGGAATTCCCAACCCCCTAATGGGTTTGGAAAGTTGGGCACGTGTGGGGAAGGTGAGAAATGGCCCAGCACCCCCACAATGCCCGGTTCATTGGAACTGACCTTCTTTACAGGTCTTAATATTATAAAATTCTTACATATAACAACATTATCCATATTACACACAATAATCAAAATAAAGCATCGATATATTGAAAATTGTGTGTCTAGTATGTTATTCAATTTTCAAAGTTTTTTATTTTGCGGCATGCCTATGATTGCCTGCGGGCTAGACGCTGGGCGTCATTGTGAAAATATTTTTGAGGTGAAAAGACCGGTTCATAAGCCTCAAAAACAAATATTTAAAGCTAGGATGAGTGAAAAGACTGGGTCATAAGCATGTTAGTTATCTTTGGGCCCATGTTTGTGTTTGTTTATATGTTAATTGTGATTATAAAATATTTGAAAAATATAAGAAAATGGAATGATGTGACATCTATATGCATTGTGCATTGACATTGCATTGAGTTTTATTGTTATTATCAAAGTTTGTACCACTAGACTTCGGCTTAGCGCGATTGTTTCTATTGCGCAAGTGACAGGGTAGACTCATTTGAGCCAGAAAGTTCTTCTAGACCAGGTCGGGTCTAGACTTGTAGTTGAGCTTGTTGAGTTGTTATCGAGATCATAAACACTGTCAGCAGCATGTATATATTTTTATGTTATTGTACATTTTGAGTATTATGCATAATATATTATGTTTTGGATTTTATGTATTGTATATTATAAAGAATGTTTAGGTCAATGTATTTGAAATGGGAGAGTAAATGTATTTTAAATTATATATATCTATTTATAAATGTTTGAGAAACTTGGTGAAATTGAGGAGTATGGTTGAGATGGTGAATTGAAATTATTTGGGAGTGTTTTCTTTTCGTAGGTTGTGTTTTGATAAATTTTGGGATGTCCAAATTACAAAGAAAACTCTGGTAAATTTTTTCCAGAGATTTTCATATAGAATATTTATTTTGGATTCCTATAACAAGTAAAGAATATTTATATGCTATTTAATTTTATATATTTAGAATTTTAAATTTTAAATTGAAAATGTAAAATTTTTTTATTAAACTGGTCTGTGACATTTTTGTACCGTATATGCATATTTTACATATGTTGGAAATATGTATTGTACATATATAGGATATAAGGTTGTTACATTTGTTTTGGTATCAAAGCCTAGGTTTGAGACTCTCGACCTAGGTGAGTTGATAGAGAGAGAAAATGGGGGGTTTAAAAATAGTTTTTAATTGTAATACATGCATTGGCACTGGCAGTTTCTGATCTCTGATATAGTATTTCCTGTTGCATTTGCAGATATAGGTAGTTATGGCATCTCAGACGCATCAGGCTGCTGAGGGTAGTGCAGAGAGTTAGGTTCCGGATGAGGGTAGAGATGGAGCTAGAGTTGTGTCTGCTGGTGAGGTGTCTATTTATATGCCTGTGAGACCAGCAGCTAATGAGATTTCACTTGGCTGGGTATGGCATATGGTAGAGTTGTTGAGGCAGGCTCCAATTCCGCAACCGCAACAGCTACAGCCACAACCGCAGTTGCCGGTGAGGCAGTATGATAAACTGAGAAAGTATGGAGCTGAGGACTTTGTTGGTACTATAGACCCTGCTGTAGCAGAGCAATGGCTAGATAGGGTTCAGAGGGTATTCATTCAATTGTAGGCTAGTCCGAAAGAGAAGTTTGATTATGCCAGATCTCTTCTGCAGATGGATGCATATGATTGGTGGAAGACGGTTTCATATGCTCTAGATGATCCACCATTCCTAACCTATGATGATTTTTTGCGGGAATTTGAGCAGAAGTATACTCTGAGAAAGTATAAAGATGCAAAGAAGATGGATTTCCTGAGTCTGAGATAGGTTACCAGGACAGTGACCGAGTATGAGATCAAGTTTATCCGGTTGAGTAACTATGCTTGTGGGATCATTTCTGATGAGTTTGACAGATGCTGGAGGTTTGAGGCGGGACTGAGACCCTCTATGATGTGTATTATCGCAGGCTCCCGGTATTAGGATTTTTCGCAGTTAGTTACAGCTGCCAGGAGTGTAGAGAGAGCACAGGGTCTTGCAGTAGCTGCCAGGGTTGATGAGACTAGAACCAGGAGACCCTAGAGTGAGGCAGGGTCTTCATCAGTAAAGAGAGGCCGAGGGGGATATTTTCAGAGGTTTAGTAGGAGTCAAGGGCAGTTTGGCAGGTCAGTACAGTAGCAGAGATAGAGACAGGGACCTGTACTTTTAGTGGCTAATGCTCCGACCCCAGTGGCTCAGAGACCTGCTCCACCTACTTGTGTTCATTGTGGTAGAGCACACGAAGGTGTCTGCTGGTGGAGAGGTGCTTCGGGTGTGTGTTTTAGATGTGGGTCATCAGACCATTTTATCAAAGATTATCTCGAGCCACCAGAGGATAGATAGGCAGATACTGTAGCTTCTCAACCCAGTGTGAGAGCGGGTTGTGGTGGCGGAGGTTTTAGTAGAGGTGATCGAACTGGGTCTAGTCAGAGAGGAGATTTTATAGTTGGAGGTTGTAGACCAGATGAGGCAGGACCATCACAGCAGGTTATATGATGCAGAGGCAACCAGATTCTTCAGCTATTATTACTGGTACTTTTACAATATTTGGTACTTCAGTTCTTGCATTATTAGACCCTAGGTCGAATCATTCTTACATCAGTGTATCCATCTTGCCTATGAGTGATATGCATTCTGAGTCCTTAGGATTTGATGTTTTGGTCACAAATCCTTTAGGGCATAGTATTGTGGTGAGCAAGGTGCACCGAGATAGTCCAATTGTTGTTCAGGATGAGGAGTTTCTCGGTGACTTGATTTAGATGCCTTTCAGGGAGTATGATGTGATTTTAGGCATGGATTGGTTATCCAGGCATGGGGCTGTGGTAGACTTGTAATATCCCTAAGCATGCCCTAGAAGTTTTGTATGTTGTTGTTGTTGTTGTTGTTGTTGGTTTAAATTGGGAAAAGAATGTATATGTATATGTGTTTTGGGAAAAATTTAGGGTTTAGAGACAAGTTTATATGTTGTGTATATGGTGATATATATAACATATAAAATGGTCAAAGAGAGAGAGTCAATGCAAGAGGAGATTTTTATATGGCATGTGAAATTACTTAATTGGGTTTATAAGAGACAAAAGCTAAGTTAAGTGATGAGGGGTATATGAGTAATTGCTTGAAATGAAATGCATGGTGGAGATTAAAAGAAGAAAAGGTGTTTGACTTGTGCATTTTTCTTCTTTCTTTCTTGAAGTGGCCGGCTCTCCAAATAGCAAAGAGAAAGGGAGGTGTTCTTGAGGCAAGAAGTAAATTGAAGAAGGAAATCAAAGAGTTTGGTTAGAGATTTGTGAAATTTCTTCATCTAAGGTAAGAAATCTCTTGTTTCCTTTGTTAATTTTGAAGTTATGTTTAAAGTGAAGTGTGATTTGTTGATGTAATGATTTGGTGTATTTGATATGTGTTTGCAAGTGTTAGAATTGATTTAAAGTTAAAAATTGGAATTGGTGTTGGTTTGGTTGTGATTATGGAAAAATAAGTGAAGATTGATAGTGGAAAATAAAGAGTAAAGTTTGAGTTAGGGTTTTGAGATGGTTTGTGTTCAAATGTGTTGTTTAAGTGGTTATTGTGATGAATATGTGTTATGACATGAGTTATATCCATTTGAGTGAGTTTGTGTTGGGAATTATATGTTAAAATGCATTTGGAAGAGGGTTGGTTACATTTAGGGTTTTGGTGATGAGTGACACGGCCAAAGGAAAGGAGAGACACGGCCAAGCCAAGGGATTTTGGCGTGTTGGTTGAGTTTTTGAGAGACACGGCCGTGTCCCTTAGCCGTGTTCACTACTGGATTTTGGTTTTGGGAGACACGGTCACAAGCTTGGCCGTGTCCCTTGCCCGTGTTGCTTACTGTCCAATTGGTTTGAGTGACACGGCCACAAGCTTGGCCGTGTCCCTCAAGTGGCTGCCCGTGTCCCTCAATTGTGTGGGTTAGGGTTTTAATTCTTTGTTCTTCTTACATTGCTTTGGTTCTCCAAAGGTAGGTTGGTCCTTAAACCTAACCCTAAACACTTTAAACTCACTTGAATCAATGAATGATATAATCAAATGCATGTGTAAGGTCCTAAAACTATGAATCATATCAATTGTTCTTTGCCCTAATTGCATTGTTGAGATTGAACAATGTTATGTTATGCATTGTGAATGGTAATGTGTTTCATGAGTAATATACATTGAAATTGAAATGTATATCAAAGATGCAATGATAATTCAAATAAGACATGATATGAGACAATGCCATTGTGTTTGGCTATGATGATGCAATTGAAAGAAATAAGGCATGTTTGCCTAAATGTTGTTGAGAATTGAGAATGAAAATGATAATTGAATAATAAATGAATTGTGTGGCTAATGTGTTATTCCATTTTCAGAGTTGGTTGTTGGTGGCATGCCTAATAAGTGTAACAATCTCTTGAAGTTAGGTTGGATTGAATCCTTGAAGCCTAATTGAGATGTTACCACCCTTGAAGCTAGGTTGGGTTAGTTCTTGAAGCCAAGTTGGGTAGAAGCTTAGCATGCTTTGCTCCCCTTGAAGCTTGGTTGAACTTAATCCTTGAAGCCTAGTTGGGTATATGATATTGATAAATGTGATAACAAAACCAAAGCATTAACTCTGAAAATTGAATGGCATATTAGTGTGTCTTGGGCCCATGCTTGTCTTTGTTTAGTGTTGATTATGAATGGTTAAATGAATACTAATGAGGTATATGAAAAGATATTGAAATATGATATGTAATGTGAAAGTATATTGTTAGTTTTGCATATATGATGTTGCATGTATAATATGGATTGAGAAATGACATTGCATTGCACTAAGTCATATCATTTGCATGATTATCTTACTAAGCCGTTGGCTTAGCGCGATAGTGTTTAATCGCGCAAGTAGTAGAGTTGATAGAGTTGAACCCGAGAGTTCATCAAGAACAAGTGAGAGTAGACCTTGAAGAATCCATTTTGGGAGCTTAAAGATCAGAGCAGACTTGCCAATCATGTATACTTCTTTATATTTTGTAAAGAAATGTTTAATATGTAAATATGTACATATTTTATAACTTCCGCTGTGTAATATTTAAATGTATATATATATATATATATATAACTAATATGTTTTGTTTTATAAGTAAATGATCTACTTTTCTATAATGTATAATGATAAGGGTATTGTATCAAGTTTAAAGTGTTTTGAATGTTAAGAAAACCGTAGCATCCCTATGTTTGGTGCACTTATGCTACATTGTTGTGGTTGTAGTGTGTGTGCATTGGATATGGGGGTGTTACAATTGTTTTGGTATCAGAGCCTAGGTTTGAGATTCTCAACCTAGGTAAAATGTAACAAAAAGAATATTTTACTTAGAAAGTTGGTTTTGAATAAAAATACATGTTTGGGATTGGCAATCTCTGATCTTTAATAAGGTGTGTCCTTTTGTGTTTGCAGTGTTAGGTGTTGATGGATCCTCAATTGAGACAGTCAGTTGAGGGTAGTGAGGAGAGCATTGCTCCTGATGATGGAACTAGGGTTGATAGTGTTGAGGAGGCACCTGCTTCGGTGTCGGGTAGACCAGTTGGTGAGGAGGTTCCGCCAGCCTGGTTTAGACATATGATGGAAGTTATGAGGCAAGCACCAGTGCAACCAGTGCCACCACCCCCTCAGCCTGTGGTACCAGTGAGGCACTATGACAAAATAAGGAAGTATGGAGCAGAGGATTTCCTTGGTACTACTGATCCAGCTGTAGCGGAACAGTGGCTTGACAAAGTTCAGAGGATCTTTATTCAGTTGCAAGCCACCCCTGAGGAAAAGTTTGACTATGCAAGATCTTTGCTACAGAAAGATGCAAACGATTGGTGGAGGACAGTGCCCCATTCTATGGATGATTCTCCAACACTGTCTTACACTGATTTTCTGAGGGAATTTGAGTTGAAGTATACTCCTAGGGAGTATAAGGACATGAAAAAGATGGAGTTTTTGAACCTGAAGCAAGATAGCAAGACTGTTACTGAGTATGAAGTTGAGTTTATTCGACTGAGTCAGTATGCTGGGGGCATTATTGCTGATGAGATTGATAGATGTCGGCGATTTGAGGAGGGATTGAGGCCCTCGATCATGTGCTTAGTGGCTGGATCCAGATATCAGGATTTCTCACAGCTTGTGCAGCAGCTCGAAGTGTAGAGCGAGCTCAGGGTATTACGGTTGCTTCAGAAGAAGAGGTTAGGGTTAGAAGGCCCCAGTTCGACGCAGGGTCTTCTTCTGCGAAGAGGGGTAGAAGAAGTTTTGTTCCTCGGAGTAGTAGGAGCCAGAGACCAGCGGGTAGGTCAGTGCAGTTACAGAGGCAGAGATTTAGACCTGCAGCTTCAGTGGCGAGTGCTCCGACCCCTATGGTTCAGAGATCCACCTTACCCATCTGCATCCATTGTGGTAGGCCGCATGGTGGTCCTTGTTGGAAGGCTGGTGTTGCAGGGGTATGTTTCAGGTGTGGGTCACCTGATCACTTTGTGAGAGATTGTCCTGAGAGGCAAGAGCAGATGTCAGTTGATACTGCAGCTTCTCGACCTAGTGTGAGGGGAGGTCGAGGAGGCAGGGGTTTCAGCCGAGGAGGAAGATCTGGGTTCAGTGCTAGAGGAGGTGCTACATCCAGGGAGAGTAGGCCAGAGGAGGTTGGATCTTCCCAGAGGATGTATGTTATGCAGAGGCAGCCAGATGCTTCGGCAGTCATTGCTGGTACTTTTTCTTTATTTGATACTCCAGTACTTGCTTTGATTGATCCGGGTTCTATGCATTCATATATTAGTGCATCTGTTTTGCCTGTATTTGATGTGCATGCTGAGTCCCTAGGATTTGATGTGTTGGTGAAAAATCCGTTAGGGCATAGTGTGATTGTTAGTAAAGTGCACCGGGATAGTGTAGTGAGGGTGCAGGGTGAGGAGTTCCTTGGAGATTTGATTGAGATGCCATTTAAGGAATATGATGTGATTCTAGGTATGGATTGGCTATCTCGACATGGAGCTGTGGTAGACTGTAAAAGGAAAATTGTTTCTTTGAGAACTGTTGATGGTAGAGAGGTGATAGTATCTAATGAGCAGGAACAGCTAGCCTCCTTATTTGTTTCAGCTGTTGCAGCCAGGAGGTTGATTAGAAAGGGGTGTGAAGCCTATCTTGCTCATGTGGTAGATACTAGAGTAAAGGGTTCTCAAATTGATAGCATTGCCACAGTTGCTGAGTTCCCGGATGTGTTTCCAGAGGAGTTGCCAGGATTGCCTCCTGAGAGAGAGGTGGAGTTCGGTATTGAATTGCTGCCTGGTACCACTCCTATCTCTATTACTCCCTATAGAATGGCACCAACAGAATCGAGGGAATTGAAAGTGCAATTACAGGAGTTGTTGGACAAAGGATTTATTCACCTCAGTGTTTCTCCTTGGGGAGCTCCTGTGCTATTTGTGAAAAAGAAAGATGGTACTATGAGGTTGTGTATCGATTATAGGCAATTGAACAAGGTGACTATTAAAAATAAATATCCTTTGCCTAGAATCGATGATCTTTTGATCAATTGAAGGGTGCAGCTGTGTTTTCTAAAATTGATCTAAGATCAGGGTACCATCAGCTGAGAGTCAGAGCTAAAGATGTTCCTAAGACCGCATTTCGGACCAGGTATGGGCATTATGAGTTTTTAGTTATGCCTTTTGGTCTGACGAATGCACCTGCAGCTTTTATGGATTTGATGAATAGGGTGTTCAGGCCTTATCTGGATCAGTTTGTAGTGGTCTTCATTGATGATATTCTAGTGTATTCGAGGAATGAAGAGGAACATGATATGCATCTGCGGATTGTGTTGCAGATTTTGAGAGAAAAGCAGTTGTTTGCCAAATTGTCGAAGTGTGAGTTCTGGTTGGATCAAGTAGATTTTCTCGGACATATTGTTTCTGTAGAAGGTATCAGAGTTGATTCGAGCAAAGTTGAAGCTATATTGAATTGGAGTCCACCCAAGTCTGTGACAGAGATTAGAAGTTTTCTGGGTTTGGCAGGCTATTACCGGCGGTTTGTGAAAGGGTTTTCTTTGATAGCTACTCCACTCACCAGATTGCTTCGTAAGGGAGTGAGGTTTTTGTGGATAGATCAGTGTCAGGCGAGCTTTGAACAGTTGAGAGATATGTTGACTCAAGCGCCTGTTCTTACTTTACCTATTGAAGGCAAACCATATGTGATCTACAGTGATGCTTCACATAGAGGTTTGGGGTGTGTATTGATGCAGGAAGGGAAAGTTATAGCTTATGCATCTAGACAGTTGAAACCGCATGAGCTTAACTATCCAACCCATGATTTGGAATTGGCTGCCATTGTGTTTGCATTGAAGATTTGGCGCCACTATCTGTTTGGGGAGAAATGTTTCATCTACACTGATCACAAGAGTTTGAAGTATTTGGGTGTCCAGAAAGAACTCAATCTTCGTCAGAGGAGATGGTTGGAATTGATTAAAGACTATGACTGTTTGATTGATTATCATCCAGGTAAAGCAAATGTTGTTGCTGATGCCTTGAGTCGGAAGTCTTTAGCTGGTTTAACAGTTTACTCACTCTCGTTGCTTGTTGAGTTGAGAGCATTGCATGCCAGTTTTGTACCTTGTGTTGATGGTGCATTATTGGCACAGTTGCAATTGAAGCCGGTTTTGTTAGATCAGATCAAAGAAGCTCAGTTGGCTGATAAGAAGATACAGAAGATTGTTTCAGATTGTCAGAGTGGAAAGGGTAGAGATTTTATTGTGAAGAGTGATGGGAGTCTCTGGTTCAAGAGCAGATTGTGTGTACCCGATGATGCTGATTTGAAAAGGGTCATTTTGGAAGAAGCTCATCAGTCGATGTTTGCTATGCATCCGGGTAATACGAAGATGTATCATGATTTGAGACAACATTATTGGTGGATGGGGTTGAATAGAGACATTGCTGAGTTTGTATCGAAATGTTTCACTTGTCAGAAGGTTAAAGCAGAGCATCAAGTTCCAACCGGGTTGCTTCAACCGTTGTCAGTGCCAGAATGGAAGTGGGAAAGAGTGGCAATGGACTTTGTGTCTGGATTGCCATTGACACAAAGGAAACATGATGCCATATGGGTGATTGTGGATAGATTGACTAAGACAGCTCATTTCCTTCCGGTGCGGATGGATTACTCTTTGAAGAGGTTGGCTGAGCTGTATATCCATGAGATTGTGAAACTGCATGGTGTTCCAACTTCTTTAGTGTCTGATCTAGATCCCAGGTTTACTTCAAGATTTTGGAAGAGTTTGCATAGTGCTTTGGGTTCTCGATTACACTTCAGTACTGCTTTTCATCCACAGACGGATGGACAGTCAGAGAGGGTGATACAGATTATTGAAGATATGTTGAGAAGCTGTGTCACCGATTTCTCTGGAAGTTGGGATAGGTTTTTACCTCTTGTGGAGTTTGCATACAACAACAGTCACCAATCTAGCATTGGTGTAACACCCCTTCCCGACCTACGTGTGTAAGCTGAGTAGAGGCGCCACACTAACCTAATGTTGCTACCAATTTTACTTAGTCAAATTTTAGTTCCAATTTTTATAGAAATTTTGACATAGTTTCACTTAAAAATTGAGTCCCAAGTGTCGACAAAACTGGTTTTTTTTTTTTTCTGATTTTTGAAAATATTTTTACACAAACCAATGCAACCAAAATCATTCTCAGTACACTTCCAATAAATCCCCCTTATAACCTCAACTACAACCTGCAAAAAGGATTTACACTTCTTGTAACACCCCCATATCCAATGCCCACACACTACAACCACAACAATGTAGCATAAGTGCATCAAACATAGGGATGCTACGGTTTTCTTAATATTCAAAACACTTTAAACTTGATACAATACCCTTATCATTATACATTATAGAAAAGTAGATCATTTACTTATAAAACAAAACATATTAGTTATATATATATACATTTAAATATTACCCAGCGGAAGTTATAAAATATGTACATATTTACAAACACTTGATTACATATTTAAATATATCCATACTTTTACATTATAAACATTACTTTACAAAATATAAAGAAGTATACATGATTGGCAATTCTCTTCTGTTCTTTAAGTTCCCAAAATCAACTCTTCAAGGTCTACTCTCACTTGGTCTTGATGAACTCTCGGGTTCGACTCTATCAGCTCTATTACCTGCGCGATTAAACACTATCGCGCTAAGCCAAGGGCTTAGTAAGATAATTCATGCTAAAATGCAATGTCACAAATTAATTACATATATCAATCAAAAGCATATTATTTATTCAATATATTGCTTTGTTCAATGTCACATCAATATTCATATAATAGCACCATTCATTATACTCATTTAAATTTATCATTATAGCCAACAACTATGACTTTATATACGTACCCTTTCCCAACCAGGTCGGTTGCCCTCCAATCCCAAGGGTCCGCAGGAGGCAAAAAGGCACGTATAACATTATCAGTAACATACCTTTCCCCATCCAGGTCGGTTGTCCAAGTTCGGTTGCCCATTCCAATGGGTCCGCATCGTTCCGCAGGAGGCAAATAGGTACGTATAATACTGACTATATCGAACCTTCCTCCAACCAGATCGGTAGTCCAAGATCGGTTGCCCAACCCACTGGGTCTGCATGGTTCCGCAGGAGACGGATAGGTCCGTTCATTAAACTTATCAATACCTTTTTAATTCATTTCTTTTTCACAAGCAAGTTAAGCAATCATTATATACAATATTCATTACATTATTTAAACACTCACATTATTATTCAATCCTATCATCAATGCATGCTTCAATCATATTTCATTTGAATCACTATAACATCTTTGGTATAACATTTCAATGTGCATTACTCATGAAACACATTACCATTCACAATGCATAACATAACATTATTCAATCTCAACAATGCAATTAGGGCAATTCAACCTCTTCACAACCTAATCCAAAAGGAATATTAGCAAAATGACCATATGAATAGTACATTCTGGTTTTAGACTCCATTTTATCCTTATTTTGAAAAATTGTATAAAATAATCTACTTGACTAAAAATTCTAAAATTTTTACAGAATTTAGTTTTGTATCTTAAAATCATTCCTTTAAAATTTCAGATCAAACTGAACACAAAATCTTGGTCAAATAGTTCACCTAACCAGACTGCCCCAATTGCCCTGCATCCTGGCAGCAATTCTGAACTTTGTGAATTCCATATATCAAATTCAATCAACGTGGTTCCAAATTATTTTTCTCAAATACTAGACTCACTAAGCAACAACATATCCAAAATTCAATTGGATATGATTTTTCTACATTTTATTAAAAATCCCGAAATACAGCTGTCTCAGTTAAGGTACCTGCTGGAACAGGTCTAATAAAAATAATCTTTCTAAACTCATAACCATTCCAAAATCGAATCAACATATTTTTCAGTCATTCTAGACTCATAGAGACACAACATATCAAAAATTAACTTCAAAAAAATTTTTCTATAATTAATTAAAAATCATACAAATCACAGCCTTTAGTAATTGTAAAACAGAAACAATTTCACTAAACACAACTCTTACTCTTCCATCACCAACACCAACCCAACTTCTCATCTATCAAGCAAAATCAATACTTAAAATCACACCATAAGCAACTTAATCATACCATCATCAAATCACAACTCAACTCAAGCATAACTTCAAAAATAACAAGGGTAAACAAGAGCAAACTTACTAAATAATGAAATTCCTTGAAACTCCAACTTGTAACTTTGAAAACTTCCTTCACTTTGAACTTGAAATCATCAAAACCATCACTTGTTCTCTTGCTCTCTTCTCTCTTTAATGAGCCGGCCACCCAACAAGAAGAAGAAGAAGAAATGATGAAGAAACACAAAGTCAATAGGCATTAAATACCCATCCAAAAGAAAATTACTATAATACCCTCATCCATTTAACTAAGCTTTTGTCATATCTATACCCATTTAAGTAATTCACAACCAACACAAAAATATCCTCTTTCCTTGACTTTCCATTTTGACCACTTTATATGTTATATATATCACCATATAAGCAACATATACAATTATCTCTAAACCCTCTTTTCTTTCCCAACCACCATACAAAAACATTCTCTTCCCATTTCTCAATTCAAACCAACAACAACAACAACAAAACTTCTAGGGCATGCATAGGGATATTACAATTCTCCCCCTTTAAAAAGAAAATTTTGTCCTCGAAATTACCTGATATCAAAGCTGAAACAACTGCGGATATTGCTCTCGCATGGATTGTTCACTCTCCCAAGTCGCTTCTTCTTTTGCATGATTCTTCCAAAGAATCTTCACCAATGGCACTTGCTTGTTTCTCAATTCTTTCACATCATGTGCCAAGATAGCAACTGGTTCCTCTTCAAATGTCAAATCTGGGCTCACTTCGATAGACTCAAATGGCAACACATGAGATGGATCCGACCTATATCTCCTCAACATAGAAACATGGAATACACTATGAATACGATCCAACTCAGGTGGCAAAGCAAGTCGATACGCCACTGGCCCAACTCTTTCTAACACTCCATACGGCCCAATGAAACGAGGACTCAATTTTCCTTTCCGACCGAACCTCAAAATCTTCTTCCAAGGAGACACTTTCAGAAATACCTTATCTCCAACATTAAACTCTATATCTCTTCTTTTCAGATCTGCATAAGATTTCTGTCGGTCTGAAGCTGCTTTTAACCTGCCTCGAATCAACTTTACTTTTTCTTCAGTTTCTTGAATCAAATCAGGACCAACCAACTTATTATCTCCAAGCTCATTCCAACAAAGAGGTGTCCTACACCGTCTGCCATACAATGCTTCAAACGGTGCCATACCAATGCTGGATTAGTGACTGTTGTTGTAAGCAAACTCCACAAGAGGTAAAAACCTATCCCAACTTCCAGAGAAATCGATGACACAGCTTCTCAACATGTCCTCAATAATCTGTATCACCCTCTCTGACTGTCCATCCGTCTGTGGATGAAAAGCAGTGCTGAAGTGCAGTCGAGAACCCAAAGCACTATGCAAACTCTTCCAAAATCTGGAAGTAAACCTGGGATCTCGATCAGACACTAAAGAAGTTGGAACACCATGCAGTTTCACAATCTCATGGATATACAGCTCAGCCAATCTCTCCAAAGAGTAATCCATTCGAACCGAAAGGAAATGAGCTGTCTTAGTCAATCTATCCACAATCACCCATATAGCATCATGCTTCTTTTGTGTCAATGGCAAACCAGACACAAAATCCATTGTCACTCTTTCCCACTTCCATTCTGGCACTGACAATGGTTGAAGCAACCCGGTTGGAACTTGATGCTCTGCTTTAACCTTCTGACAAGTGAGACATTTCGACACAAAATCTGCAATGTCTCTCTTCAACCCAATCCACCAATAATGCTGTCTCAAATCATGATACATCTTCGTATTACCCGGATGCATAACAAACACTGACTGATGTGCTTCTTCTAAAATGACTCTTTTCAATTCAGCATCATCGGGTACACACAATCGGTTTTTAAACCAGAGACTCCCATCGTCTTTCACAACAAAATCTCTTGTCTTCCCATTCTTACAATATGAAATAATCTTCTGAATCTTCTTATCGGCCAACTGAGCTTCTTTGATCTGATCTAACAAAATCGGCTTCAATTGCAACTGTGCCAATAATGCACCATCAACACAAGGTACAAAACTGGCATGCAATGCTCTCAACTCAACAAGTAACGAGAGCGAGTAAACTGTTAAACCAGCTAAAGACTTCCGACTCAAGGCATCAGCAACAACATTTGCTTTACCTGGATGATAGTCAATCAAGCAGTCGTAGTCTTTAATCAATTCTAACCATCTCCTCTGACGAAGATTGAGTTCTTTCTGGACACCCAAATACTTCAAACTCTTGTGATCAGTGTAGATGAAACATTTCTCCCCAAACAGATAGTGGCGCCAAATCTTTAATGCAAACACAATGGCAGCCAATTCCAAATCATGTGTCGGATAGTTAAGCTCATGCGGTTTCAACTGTCGAGATGCATAAGCTATAACTTTCCCTTCCTGCATCAATACACACCCCAAACCTCTATGTGAAGCATCACTGTAGATCACATATGGTTTGCCTTCAACAGGTAAAGTAAGAACAGGCGCTTGAGTCAACAACTCTCTCAACTGCTCAAAACTAGCCTGACACTGATCTGTCCACACAAATCTCACTCCCTTTCGAAGTAATCTGGTGAATGGAGTAGCTATCAAAGAAAACCCTTTCACAAACCTTTGGTAATAGCCTGCCAAACCCAGAAAACTTCTAATCTCTGTCACAGACTTGGGTGGACTCCAATTCAAAATAGCTTCAACTTTACTTGGATCAACTCTAATGCCTTCCGCTGAAACAATATGTCCGAGAAAAGCAACTTGATCCAACCAGAACTCACACTTCGACAATTTGGCAAATAACTACTTCTCTCTCAAAATCTGCAACACAATCCGCAGATGCATATCATGTTCCTCTTCATTCCGCGAATACACCAGTATATCATCAATGAAGACCACTACAAACTGATCCAAATAGGGCCTAAACACCCTATTCATCAAATCCATAAAAGCTGCAGGTGCATTCGTTAGACCAAAAGGCATAACTAGAAATTCATAATGCCCATACCTGGTCCGAAAGGCAGTCTTCGGAACATCCTCAGCTCTGACTCTCAGCTGATGGTACCCAGATCTCAAATCAATTTTAGAAAACACAGCTGCACCTTTCAATTGATCAAAGAGATCATCGATTCTAGGCAAAGGATATTTATTTTTAATAGTCACCTTGTTCAATTGCCTGTAATCGATACACAACCTCATAGTACCATCTTTCTTCTTCACAAATAGCACAGGAGCTCCCCAAGGAGAAACACTGGGGTGAATAAATCCTTTGTCCAACAACTCCTGTAATTGCACTTTCAACTCCCTCAATTCTGCTGGTGCCATTCTGTAAGGAGTAATAGAGATAGGAGTGGTACCAGGCAACAATTCAATACCAAACTCCACCTCTCTCTCAGGAGGCAATCCTGGCAACTCCTCTGGAAAAACATCAGGGAACTCTGCAACTGTGGCAATACTATCAATGGAAGAACCCTTCACTCTAGTATCTACCACATGAGCAAGATAGGCTTCACACCCCTTTCTAATCAATCTCCTGGCTGCAACAGCTGAAACAAATAAGGAGGCTAGCTGTTCCTGCTCATTAGATACTATCACCTCTCTACCATCACCCGTTCTCAAAGAAACAATTTTCTTTTTACAATCCACCACAGCTCCATGTCGAGATAGCCAATCCATACCTAAGATCACGTCATATTCCTTAAATGGCATCTCAATCAAATCCCCAAGGAACTCCTCACCCTGCACCACTACTGCACTATCTCTATGCACCTTACTCACAACCACACTATGCCCTAATGGATTTGTCACCAACACATCAAATCCTAGGGACTCAGCATGCACATCAAATACAGGCAAAACAGATGCACTAATATATGAATGCGTGGAACCCGGATCAATCAAAGCAAGTACTGGAGTATTAAATAAAGAAAAAGTACCAGCTATGACTGCCGATGTATCTGGCTGCCTCTGCATAACATACATCCTCTGGGAAGATCCAACCTCCTCTGGTCTACCCTCCCTGGATGTAGCACCTCCTCTAGAACTGAATCCTGGTCTACCTCCCCGGCTGACACCTCTGCCTCCTCTGCCTCCCCTCACACTAGCTTGAGAAGCAGCTGAATCAACTGGCATCTGCTCCTGCCTCTCAGGACAGTCTCTCACAAAGTGGTCAGGTGATCCACACCTGAAGCATACAGCTGGTCCACCACTCTTCCAACAAACACCTCTATGATAACCCCCACACTGAGCACATCTAGGTGGAGCGGATCTCTGAGTCATAGGGATCGGAGCACTTGCCACTGAAGCTGCAGGTCTAAATCTCTGTCTCTGGAACTGCACAGACCTACCAGCTGGTCTCTGGCTCCTACTACTCCGAGGAACAAAACTTCCTCTACCCCTCTTCGCAGAGGAAGACCCTGCCTCGAACTGGGGCCTTCTAACCCTAACCTCTTCTTCTGAAGCAGCTGCAATAACTTGAGCTCGCTCTATACTTCGAGCTGCTGTCACAAGCTGTGAGAAATCCTGATATCTGGATCCAGCCACTAAGCACATGATCGAGGGCCTCAATCCCTCCTCAAACCTCCTGCATCTATCAATCTCATCAGCAATGATACCCCCAGCATACTGACTCAGTCGAATAAACTCAACTTCATACTCAGTTACGGTCCGATGATCTTGCTTCAAATCTAGAAACTCTCTTTTCTTCCCATCTTTATACTCCCTAGGAGTATACTTCAACTCAAATTCCCTCAGAAAATCAGTGTAAGACAGTGTTGGAGGATCATCCATAGAATGGGGCACCGTCTTCCACCAATCGTAGGCATCTTTCTGCAGCAAAGATCTTGCATAGTCAAATTTTTCCTCAGGGGTAGCTTGTAACTGAATAAAGATCCTCTGTACTTTGTCAAGCCACTGTTCTGCTACAGCTGGATCAGTAGTACCAAGGAAATCCTCCGCTCCATACTTCCTTAATTTATCATAGTGCCTCACAGATACCAAAGGCTGAGGGGGTGGTGGCACTGGTTGCACTGGTGCTTGTCTCACAACTTCCATCATATGTCTAAACCAGGCTGGCGGAACCTCCTCTCCAGCTGGTCTACCCGACACCGAAGCAGGTGCCTCCTCAACACTATCAACTCTAGCTCCCTCAGTAGGAGCGATACTCTCGGCACTACCCTCAATCGACTGACGTGAGTGAGAATCCATCACAACCTAAGTCTGCAAACACAACATACTACATCTTATTAAAGATCAGAGGTTGCCAATCCCAAACATGTATATTATTTCAAAACCAAATTTTTAAATAAAATATTCTTTTTATTACATTTTACCTAGGCTGAGAATCTCAAACCTAGGCTCTGATACCAAAAATTGTAACACCCCTTCCCGACCTACGTGTGTAAGCTGAGTAGAGGCGCCACACTAACCTAATGTTGCTACCAATTTTACTTAGTCAAATTTTAGTTCCAATTTTTATAGAAATTTTGCCATAGTTTCACTTAAAAATTGAGTCCCAAGTGTCGACAAAACTGGTTTTTTTTTTCTGATTTTTGAAAATATTTTTACACAAACCAATGCAACCAAAATCATTCTCAGTACACTTCCAATAAATCCCCCTTATAACCTCAACTACAACCTGCAAAAAGGATTTACACTTCTTGTAACACCCCCATATCCAATGCCCACACACTACAACCACAACAATGTAGCATAAGTGCATCAAACATAGGGATGCTACGGTTTTCTTAATATTCAAAACACTTTAAACTTGATACAATACCCTTATCATTATACATTATAGAAAAGTAGATCATTTACTTATAAAACAAAACATATTAGTTATATATATATACATTTAAATATTACCCAGCGGAAGTTATAAAATATGTACATATTTACAAACACTTGATTACATATTTAAATATATCCATACTTTTACATTATAAACATTACTTTACAAAATATAAAGAAGTATACATGATTGGCAATTCTCTTCTGATCTTTAAGTTCCCAATATCAACTCTTCAAGGTTTACTCTCACTTGGTCTTGATGAACTCTCGGGTTCGACTCTATCAGCTCTATTACCTGCGCGATTAAACACTATCGCGCTAAGCCAAGGGCTTAGTAAGATAATTCATGCTAAAATGCAATGTCACAAATTAATTACATATATCAATCAAAAGCATATTATTTATTCAATATGTTGCTTTGTTCAATGTCACATCAATATTCATATAATAGCACCATTCATTATACTCATTTAAATTTATCATTATAGCCAACAACTATGACTTTATATACGTACCCTTTCCCAACCAGGTCGGTTGCCCTCCAATCCCAAGGGTCCGCAGGAGGCAAAAAGGCACGTATAACATTATCAGTAACATACCTTTCCCCATCCAGGTCGGTTGTCCAAGTTCGGTTGCCCATTCCAATGGGTCCTCATGGTTCCGCAGGAGGCAAATAGGTACGTATAATACTGACTATATCGAACCTTCCTCCTACCAGATCGGTAGTCCAAGATCGGTTGCCCAACCCACTGGGTCCGCATGGTTCCGCAGGAGACGGATAGGTCCGTTCATTAAACTTATCAATACCTTTTTAATTCATTTCTTTTTCACAAGCAAGTTAAGCAATCATTATATACAATATTCATTACATTATTTAAACACTCACATTATTATTCAATCCTATCATCAATGCATGCTTCAATCATATTTCATTTGAATCACTATAACATCTTTGGTATAACATTTCAATGTGCATTACTCATGAAACACATTACCATTCACAATGCATAACATAACATTATTCAATCTCAACAATGCAATTAGGGCAATTCAACCTCTTCACAACCTAATCCAAAAGGAATATTAGCAAAATGACCATATGAATAGTACATTCTGGTTTTAGACTCCATTTTATCCTTATTTTGAAAAATTGTATAAAATAATATACTTGACTAAAAATTCTAAAATTTTTACAGAATTTATTTTTGTATCTTAAAATCATTCCTTTAAAATTTCAGATCAAACTGAACACAAAATCTTGGTCAAATAGTTCACCTAACCAGACTGCCCCAATTGCCCTGCATCCTGGCAGCAATTCTGAACTTTGTGAATTCCATATATCAAATTCAATCAACGTGGTTCCAAATTATTTTTCTCAAATACTAGACTCACTAAGCAACAACATATCCAAAATTCAATTGGATATGATTTTTCTACATTTTATTAAAAATCCCGAAATACAGCTGTCTCAGTTAAGGTACCTGCTGGAACAGGTCTAATAAAAATAATCTTTCTAAACTCATAACCATTCCAAAATCAAATCAACATATTTTTCAGTCATTCTAGACTCATAGAGACACAACATATCAAAAATTAACTTCAAAAACATTTTTCTATAATTAATTAAAAATCATACAAATCACAGCCTTTAGTAATTGTAAAACAGAAACAATTTCACTAAACACAACTCTTACTCTTCCATCACCAACACCAACCCAACTTCTCATCTATCAAGCAAAATCAATACTTAAAATCACACCATAAGCAACTTAATCATACCATCATCAAATCACAACTTAACTCAAGCATAACTTCAAAAATAACAAGGGTAAACAAGAGCAAACTTACTAAATAATGAAATTCCTTGAAACTCCAACTTGTAACTTTGAAAACTTCCTTCACTTTGAACTTGAAATCATCGAAACCATCACTTGTTCTCTTGCTCTCTTCTCTCTTTAATGAGCCGGCCACCCAACAAGAAGAAGAAGAAGAAATGATGAAGAAACACAAAGTCAATAGGCATTAAATACCCATCCAAAAGAAAATTACTATAATACCCTCATCCATTTAACTAAGCTTTTGTCATATCTATACCCATTTAAGTAATTCACAACCAACACAAAAATATCCTCTTTCCTTGACTTTCCATTTTGACCACTTTATATGTTATATATATCACCATATAAGCAACATATACAATTATCTCTAAACCCTCTTTTCTTTCCCAACCACCATACAAAAACATTCTCTTCCCATTTCTCAATTCAAACCAACAACAACAACAACAAAACTTCTAGGGCATGCATAGGGATATTACAATTGGTATGGCACCGTTTGAAGCATTGTATGGTAGACGGTGCAGGACACCTCTTTGTTGGAGTGAACTTGGTGAAGGTAAAATAATTGGGCCTGATTTGATTCAAGAAACTGAAGAGAAAGTAAAGTTGATTCGAAGCAGATTAAAAGCAGCTTCAGACCGATAGAAGTCTTATGCAGATCTGAAGAGAAGAGACATTCAGTTTGATGTTGGAGATAAGGTGTTTTTGAAAGTATCTCCTTGGAAGAAGATTTTGAGGTTCGGTCGGAAAGGAAAATTGAGTCCTCGTTTCATTGGGCCGTATGAAGTGTTAGAAAGAGTTGGGCCAGTGGCGTATCGACTTACTTTGCCACCTGAGTTGGATCGTATTCATAATGTATTCCATGTTTCTATGTTGAGGAGATATAGGTCGGATCCATCTCATGTGTTGCCATTTGAATCTATTGAAGTGAGCCCAGACTTGACATTTGAAGAGGAACCAGTTGCTATCTTGGCACATGATGTGAAAGAGTTGAGAAACAAGAGAGTGCCATTGGTGAAGATTCTTTGGAAGAATCATGCAAAAGAAGAAGCAACTTGGGAAAGTGAACAATCCATGCGAGAGCAATATCCTCAGTTGTTTCAGCTTTGATATCAGGTAATTTCGAGGACGAAATTTTCTTTTTAGAGGGGGAGAATTGTAATATCCCTAAGCATGCCCTAGAAGTTTTGTATGTTGTTGTTGTTGTTGTTGGTGGTTTAAATTGGGAAAAGAATGTATATGTATATGTGTTTTGGGAAAAATTTAGGGTTTAGAGACAAGTTTATATGTTGTGTATATGGTGATATATATAACATATAAAATGGTCAAAGAGAGAGAGTCAATGCAAGACGAGATTTTTATATGGCATGTGAAATTACTTAATTGGGTTTATAAGAGACAAAAGCTAAGTTAAGTGATGAGGGGTATATGAGTAATTGCTTGAAATGAAATGCATGGTGGAGATTAAAAGAAGAAAAGGTGTTTGACTTGTGCATTTTTCTTCTTTCTTTCTTGAAGTGGCCGGCTCTCCAAATAGCAAAGAGAAAGGGAGGTGTTCTTGAGGCAAGAAGTAAATTGAAGAAGGCAATCAAAGAGTTTGGTTAGAGATTTGTGAAATTTCTTCATCTAAGGTAAGAAATCTCTTGTTTCCTTTGTTAATTTTGAAGTTATGTTTAAAGTGAAGTGTGATTTGTTGATGTAATGATTTGGTGTATTTGATATGTGTTTGCAAGTGTTAGAATTGATTTAAAGTTAAAAATTGGAATTGGTGTTGGTTTGGTTGTGATTATGGAAAAATAAGTGAAGATTGATAGTGGAAAATCAAGAGTAAAGTTTGAGTTAGGGTTTTGAGATGGTTTGTGTTCAAATGTGTTGTTTAAGTGGTTATTGTGATGAATATGTGTTATGACATGAGTTATATCCATTTGAGTGAGTTTGTGTTGGGAATTATATGTTAAAATGCATTTGGAAGAGGGTTGGTTACATTTAGGGTTTTGGTGATGAGTGACACGGCCAAAGGAAAGGAGAGACACGGCCAAGCCAAGGGATTTTGGCGTGTTGGTTGAGTTTTTGAGAGACACGGCCGTGTCCCTTAGCCGTGTTCACTACTGGATTTTGGTTTTGGGAGACACGGTCACAAGCTTGGCCGTGTCCCTTGCCCGTGTTGCTTACTGTCCAATTGGTTTGAGTGACACGGCCACAAGCTTGGCCGTGTCCCTCAAGTGGCTGCCCGTGTCCCTCAATTGTGTGGGTTAGGGTTTTAATTCTTTGTTCTTCTTACATTGCTTTGGTTCTCCAAAGGTAGGTTGGTCCTTAAACCTAACCCTAAACACTTTAAACTCACTTGAATCAATGAATGATATAATCAAATGCATGTGTAAGGTCCTAAAACTATGAATCATATCAATTGTTCTTTGCCCTAATTGCATTGTTGAGATTGAACAATGTTATGTTATGCATTGTGAATGGTAATGTGTTTCATGAGTAATATACATTGAAATTGAAATGTATATCAAAGATGCAATGATAATTCAAATAAGACATGATATGAGACAATGCCATTGTGTTTGGCTATGATGATGCAATTGAAAGAAATAAGGCATGTTTGCCTAAATGTTGTTGAGAATTGAGAATGAAAATGATAATTGAATAATAAATGAATTGTGTGGCTAATGTGTTATTCCATTTTCAGAGTTGGTTGTTGGTGGCATGCCTAATAAGTGTAACAATCTCTTGAAGTTAGGTTGGATTGAATCCTTGAAGCCTAATTGAGATGTTACCACCCTTGAAGCTAGGTTGGGTTAGTTCTTGAAGCCAAGTTGGGTAGAAGCTTAGCATGCTTTGCTCCCCTTGAAGCTTGGTTGAACTTAATCCTTGAAGCCTAGTTGGGTATATGATATTGATAAATGTGATAACAAAACCAAAGCATTAACTCTGAAAATTGAATGGCATATTAGTGTGTCTTGGGCCCATGCTTGTCTTTGTTTAGTGTTGATTATGAATGGTTAAATGAATACTAATGAGGTATATGAAAAGATATTGAAATATGATATGTAATGTGAAAGTATATTGTTAGTTTTGCATATATGATGTTGCATGTATAATATGGATTGAGAAATGACATTGCATTGCACTAAGTCATATCATTTGCATGATTATCTTACTAAGCCGTTGGCTTAGCGCGATAGTGTTTAATCGCGCAGGTAGTAGAGTTGATAGAGTTGAACCCGAGAGTTCATCAAGACCAAGTGAGAGTAGACCTTGAAGAATCCATTTTGGGAGCTTAAAGATCACTGCAGACTTGCCAATCATGTATACTTCTTTATATTTTGTAAAGAAATGTTTAATATGTAAATATGTACATATTTTATAACTTCCGCTGTGTAATATTTAAATGTATATATATATATATAACTAATATGTTTTGTTTTATAAGTAAATGATCTACTTTTCTATAATGTATAATGATAAGGGTATTGTATCAAGTTTAAAGTGTTTTGAATGTTAAGAAAATCGTAGCATCCCTATGTTTGGTGCACTTATGCTACATTGTTGTGGTTGTAGTGTGTGTGCATTGGATATGGGGGTGTTACAAGACTGTTAGAAGAAATATGTTACTTTGAGAACACATGATGGTAGGGATGTTATAGTATCTAGTGAGCAGAGATATCTTTCATTCATGTTTGTTTTAACTGTTTTAGCCGGGAGGATGATTCGGAAGGGATGTGAGGCTTATCTTCCTCATTTTGTAGATGCCAGAGTAGTGGGGTCCCAGCTTAACAGTATACCCATAGTTGCCGAGTTTCCAGATGTTTTCCCTGATGAGTTGCCGGGGGTACCTCCTGAAAGAGAAGTGGAGTTTGGTATCGATTTGTTGCCTGGTACTACTCCTATCTCTATTACCCCTTATCGAATGGCACCTGCTGAGTTAAGAAAATTGAAGGTCCAGTTGCAGGAGTTATTGGAAAAAGGGTTTGTCCGCCCTAGCGTGTCCCCGTGGGGATCACCTGTGTTGTTTGTGAACAAGAAGGATGGCACCATAAGATTGTATATTGATTATAGGCAGTTGAATAAGGTGACCATCAAGAACAAGTATCCTTTGCCTCGGATAGGTTGTAACACCCCGATACCCTATATAAGTACTATACATATACCTAGTATACATACAGTAAGTATACAAAGTATAAGGATGTCACTTTACGTTATCTTTTAAAAATCTATAACAGAGTTCAAAACCATAATACGTTAATTTAAATAACATTTACAAAATCATTATTTTTATCAAATCTTCATTTATACATATAAATATTCTATCATCAGAAATACATCATAATTAAAAATTATACATGTATGCATTACCCTATAGTTGGTCTCGACAAACTCTTGCTCTTCTCGTGGCATAACAGCTGGACTTCCAGATCAACTGCATATCCACCTGCGCGATTACACAACCGCGCTAAGCCCGAGAGCTTAGTAGTACAATATAAAATATAAACATACGTTATAGAAATTCTAACATATAATAATACCATTTTCATTCCATATACCATTAGTTCTTATCATGTTTTTTTTTTCTCTTTTTAATTTGCACCTTTCATATATCTCGACTAATTTCATATATTATGTACATATATACATACCATTATCACCAATTCCAACCCGTCACTAATACTCACAATCAATTATTCAATACACACATTATACATAATACCAATCATGAATCACATTTCCAATGAAGACAATCATTATCACCAATCACAATTCATTAATAGTATCCACATTCAATATATCAATACACACATTATACATAATACCAATCATGAATCACATTTCCAATGAAGACAATCATAGCTCTCATTACTCATCTTTTTCAACACTTGTATATCACATTGACAACAAAGACAGACTCGGGCCCAAAAGACACTAATATGCTATTCGACTTTCAGAGTTAATGCTTTGGTTTAATTATCACATTCATAAATATCCCAACTAGGCTTCAAGGAATAAGTTCAACCAAGCTTCAAGGGGAACAAAGCATGCTAAGTATCAACCCAACTTGGCTTCAAGAACTAATCCAACCTAGCTTCAAGGGTTGTAACATCTCAATTAGGCTTCAAGGACTAGACCCAACCAAGCTTCAAGGGGAGTAAAACATGTTAAACTTCAACCCAACTTGGCTTCAAGGATCAAGCCCAACCTAACTTCAAGAGATTGTTACCATTAGGCATGCCACCAACAACAAAACTCTGAAAATGAATAACATATTAGATACACAATTCATTGTTTATTTCATCATCAATATCATTTTCAATTCTCATCATCATTTAGGCAAACATGCCTTACATATCTCAATTGAATTATCATAGCCAATCACAATGGCTTCATATCACATTTGAGTTATCATTGCCAAGAACAATGGCTTCATATCACATTATATCTCAAATCACATTTCATGTTTCATCATTGATATATGCAACATCAATTACATTACTAAACAAACATATCATTAATCAATCATACCATATAGGCATGCTTTAATCATATCATTCAAGCATACCTAATCCATTTCTTTGCACATGTATCTTCAATTCATTGTCATATAATCCATATGTCCATTTATTTCATTTTGATCATCATTATCAATCATGATAACATCACATTTCATCATTTCTCAAGACACATTAACACCATTCATTATTACAACATTTATCCTAATAAATTGCAATGCACATACCTTTCTTTTGGATGATCATTATAGCTTTCACACTATACAAATGACAATATTAGTAACATTGAATTAACAATATAATAATCTACTTAACACATTTATACCAAGGGTGTTAAATCTCAAAATCATATAAAAGATTACATCTATGTAAGTTTGTACTTACCTCAAGAACTATTCCCATCCATCTATACATTTTCTCTTCCAAGAATTCTCAACATTTAGGTTAATGCAACACAATCTCTTCAAAACCTAATTCAAAGATCATTGTTCATAGGTTTAGAATCATCCACATACATTTGTTTAGGTCATTCTTTGATTACAAAGTATTTAGAGTGTATATAAAATGTTTAGGAACAAAAGACTTTTGAAGAATCAAACAATGCATGAAGAACCAAAAACCATCACAGTAGCAAACACACCCAAGGGACACGGCCAAGCTTGTGGCCGTGTCTCCCAAAACAAATTGGCAGTGGCAGACACTGGCATGAGACACGGCCGTGTCCTCTCCAAAAACTCACACACACGGCCAAATTTCCATGGACTTGGCCGTGTCTCTCCAAAACATTAAGTCTTGGCCGTGTCTCTTCTTTGGTTTTGGCCGTGTCACTCATGAACAAACCTTAACCAAAGCCAACACTCTTCTAAATGCATTCTAACACCTTATGCACAACACAAACTCATTCAAATGGATGCAATCTATGACATACACACATATCTTACATAATCATCAGAATAATCACTTAAACAACACATTAACATCACATTTAAACACAAGCCATCTCAAAACCCTAATTCCAACATCCTTCATAATCTTTCACTATCAATCTCTACATAACTTACCATATTCAAAACCAAACCCACACCAATTAAATCTTTTAACTTGCAATCAATTTAAACACTTGTAAACACATCTCAAACACACCAAATCAAGATTCCAACCAATCAAACCTCACATCAAACATAACTTCAAAAATAACCAAAGCAACAAAAGAATACTTACTTTAAATGAAGAAATTCCACAAATCTCTAGCCAAATCCTTTGATTCCTTCTTCAATTTGGTTCTAGCATCAAGCACACCTCTCTTGCTCTCTCTTTTCTTCAATGGCCGGCACACACATGAGAAGAGAAGAAGAATGAATACAAATCAACCATTTCTTCTTCTTTAAATCTCCACCACAAAATTTAATAAAACAATTACCAAAACACCCCTCATCACTTAATTTAGCTTTTGTCCCTTGCATGCCCAAATATGTAATTTCACAAATCTCAAATAAAATATCTTCTTGCATTGACTCTCTATTTGACTTATGTATATGTTAATTATATCATCATATAAACAACATATAAACTTGTCTCTAAACCCTCTTTCTTTCCCAAAACACATATACATACACATTCTCTTCTCAATTTCTTTTCTTAACATATAACATATACATTCAATCCAATTTACAACAACAACATAACCAATACTTCTAGGGCAAACATGAGGATATTACAATTCTCTCCCTCTTAAATAATTTCATCCTCGAAATTATCTAGTATAATTGTAATCCATTCATAATACCATACCATCTTAACTTCCATATGAAGTTAATTATACGTTTAAGTCATTATATCATCAAATCATATAGCTTCAACTCTCCTCTTTAGAATCAACCACCTTCTTTAAATTCCATAACTCATCATTCTATATGTTTATACATCTTGTTACTTCCTTAATCAAACATTCAAAAGAGCTCGTTACATTTCTTGTTAATGTCTTTATATAAGAATCAGATCATTTTATAGTACACTTATACTCCATCTAATCTTTATATTTAATATATTTTGTTCTTTCACTTCTTTGTAATTACTCTCTTAACTTTAACCTTAAAAACCATTGATTTATATCTGAGCATTAATTATCCCTTCATTACAATCACTGTCTAAATAGACATTTATCAACCCTCAATGGATAACAAGATCCTTATTTCCATAAATAAAGTTACTTCTTTAACATGCATTTCACTTAACTTACATATTAATACATTACCTTTTTATTTATTTTATAAATAACCCATCTTTACCCTTTTTATCATGATTTATAACTACTATAATTCCATTCGTTCATGTTCATTCACACTTTAACAATTTACATCATATACATTATCATGTAAACAATTACACTATTGGTACAACTACACACATTAAATCTCAATAATGATTCATAATCTTAGTCAAATCTAGATCAATTGATCTATTTGTCACTATATACCCACATTCCAATCTTGTTTAATTCCAACCAATGATTAATTTACTTAACTATCATAAAATTTCATAATATTCATATATGTATATATATATATAACTTCATTCCATTAGGGCAAACTTATATTCAATTCCTGATATCTTCTGATCCATTTTCAGTCAAATCATCATGATAACAAATCACTTCAAATTATCTTTTAATATACACATAGTTTATTTTCTATTATCTTACTATAATACCCACCAATTCTCGTAAAAATTTTATACCATATTTACTATCTACAATTCATTCAATCAAACCTCGAGTTACATACCTTAAACATATTCTATAATTTCTCCCTTTTTAATATCTCTTCACATTTCATATCATTGTTATATATATATATTTATATATATATATATTTATATATTATCCACAACTCAACACATTTCCATAATTTCCTCTTTCTCTCTTTATTTTCTCAATTATAACCATGTTTTAACATAAAATGATAAAGTACAACTTTATCCATCATAACTTTTAACTATACTCCTCCAACATAATTTCAATCTCACCAAATCTGTATTATAATCCTTTTATCTAAGATCCAAATCCATGGATAACAAAATTAACCGATCAAATGCGCTGAACAAAACACATGGCTTTAAGAGATTAATATTCAAGCCTGGACTTTCAAATCAATATTGTTCTTCTCATAATTTTATTCTCACTCTATACAAATACAAGGCTAAGGTGTATCTCAAGAATTACATATTCCTTCTTTACATTTTTACTATATCAGAAGTTACCACATTCCAACTCCGTTTCAACCAAATTTGCATTCGATTATATGATCTTTATCAACTTAAGTCACGTTTCAACAATATTATTATATAAATATTCAATCATATACAGTTCTTATACAATTTCTATTCATCACTTCATTTCTAATCCATTTACAATCTCTTATAATATAATGACATAGAACTTTTTATATGTGAATACTTTGGGACTTTAAATATCATATAATCATCAAATTTAAAGCTCACCAACAATTTCCACTGTCCACTATTACTCAATCCATTTCATACTTACTTTTATCACATAATCCAATTAGCATTACCCAGTTCCAGACCTACTCTCTCTTAAGTCCACTTATACATACAACATCATTTCCATATCATTAATTCTATAATTATACCATATACATATTCATAAGTCATCTACAAAACATGATTCACACCTTTATGTATATATGTATAATTTCATTCACATGTCATATACATGTACACACTTAATTATATGCTCTTATTTTATTTTCCATTTTCATACATTCAATACAAATTTAATGTTCATCACTTTCTTTTAAACACTATCATTCTCATTCTTCCAATATAATATAAAGTATTTATTCACACTACAAAATATATATATATATATATTCCAACTACAATAACACTTCACATCCATCTTGGTCACCTTCCAAATGCGACATCTCTTTCCCTTTCGTCTTTAAAAGCATTTAATACACTTCCATATCCATTTTACCCTTTCCAGTAGTGTGGCTTAAAATAGCTCATTTTCATTTGCTCCTCCACTACCCTTTTTACATCAAAACAAATTCTCATACTATCAATCACATTACTCAATTCATAATACTTTCATGTGCAATATAAGTCATTTCACCTAGCTCATGTATTGAATATACATTAAACTATCAATATCCAAATAATCTTTATCAAATTCCACTAGAACTTTAACTTCTCAACATACTACTTTGCTTAAACTTCAATTTGTCAAACTCATCTTTTCTTAATATCACTTTAAAAACATCTTACATATATATATATATATCACAAAGCAATATCAAAACATATATTTTTCACAATTACCAAACTTATTTCAGAATCTCAAATATCGTATATTACCACCATTACCATGAGCTTTCACCATATTCAAGCATCTCACATTTCTAACATTAATTTCACAATATTTGCATTAAAATAACAATACCAAATTATATTTTTACTTAACCAATATCATCTCTTTTTCCTTTAAACAAAACCTTAACTGTATATACATCCCAACTTTACATAATCACACTTTGTCTCTACTAATCAACTCATTCAATATTCCACCATACTCTCCTCATTTAAATAATATAACTTTCAATATTAACAATTCAATATTATTTCCTCTATCTAGCAAACTCAACATTAGCAAACCCAACATAAACTTTATTATAAAGAGGTTCAAAGTATAGAAGAAAAGTACATATTCTTATCTTGATTTGATTTTCAACTCATTTTCAACTTTATTCTCCTTTTCATTTCTTTATGTTTCAATTCATATTATGTCCTACATAATATTGCTCATAAACATCAACATTACATTCCATGTTGCACACGACATAACATTTTTCATATGCATCATCAATATGCATATATCACATTACATTTCACAATTCGTTTCTCATAATTAATTAGGCACTATGCCTCAATTATAATTCATTTCCAACATCATTGCCAACAATCATGGTTTCTCATCACATCAACATAGTATACACATATATCATCAACTATATTGAACATCTCATATAACACAAATATTCTACAAGTCATATTATGCCACATCCGAGACCAACCTAGGTGTCAATGCATACGCATGTATTACAAATTTCATTTCAAAACTTTTCCTTTTTACTTCTATTTAAACTTTTCAATTTTTTTTTTCACTTAGGCCGAGAATCTCGAACCTAAGCTATGATACCAAAACAACTGTAACACCCCGATACCCTATATAAGTACTATACATATACCTAGTATACATACAGTAAGTATACAAAGTATAAGGATGTCACTTTACGTTATCTTTTAAAAATCTGTAACAGAGTTCAAAACCATAATACGTTAATTTAAATAACATTTACAAAATCATTATTTTTATCAAATCTTCATTTATACATATAAATATTCTATCATCAGAAATACATCATAATTAAAAATTATACATGTATGCATTACCCTATAGTTGGTCTCGACAAATTCTTACTCTTCTCGTGGCATAACAGCTGGACTTCCAGATCAACTGCATATCCACCTGCGCGATTACACAACCGCGCTAAGCCCGGGAGCTTAGTAGTACAATATAAAATATAAACATACGTTATAGAAATTCTAACATATAATAATACCATTTTCATTCCATATACCATTAGTTCTTATCATGTTTTTTTTTTCTCTTTTTAATTTGCACCTTTCATATATCTCGACTAATTTCATATATTATGTACATATATACATACCATTATCACCAATTCCAACCCGTCACTAATACTCACAATCAATTATTCAATACACACATTATACATAATACCAATCATGAATCACATTTCCAATGAAGACAATCATTATCACCAATCACAATTCATTAATAGTATCCACATTCAATATATCAATACACACATTATACATAATACCAATCATGAATCACATTTCCAATGAAGACAATCATTATCACCAATCACAATTCATTAATAGTATCCACATTCAATATATCAATACACACATTATACATAATACCAATCATGAATCACATTTCCAATGAAGACAATCATAGCTCTCATTACTCATCTTTTTCAACACTTGTATATCACATTGACAACAAAGACAGACTCGGGCCCAAAAGACACTAATATGCTATTCGACTTTCAGAGTTAATGCTTTGGTTTAATTATCACATTCATAAATATCCCAACTAGGCTTCAAGGAATAAGTTCAACCAAGCTTCAAGGGGAACAAAGCATGCTAAGTATCAACCCAACTTGGCTTCAAGAACTAATCCAACCTAGCTTCAAGGGTTGTAACATCTCAATTAGGCTTCAAGGACTAGACCCAACCAAGCTTCAAGGGGAGTAAAACATGTTAAACTTCAACCCAACTTGGCTTCAAGGATCAAGCCCAACCTAACTTCAAGAGATTGTTACCATTAGGCATGCCACCAACAACAAAACTCTGAAAATGAATAACATATTAGATACACAATTCATTGTTTATTTCATCATCAATATCATTTTCAATTCTCATCATCATTTAGGCAAACATGCCTTACATATCTCAATTGAATTATCATAGCCAATCACAATGGCTTCATATCACATTTGAGTTATCATTGCCAAGAACAATGGCTTCATATCACATTATATCTCAAATCACATTTCATGTTTCATCATTGATATATGCAACATCAATTACATTACTAAACAAACATATCATTAATCAATCATACCATATAGGCATGCTTTAATCATATCATTCAAGCATACATAATCCATTTCTTTGCACATGTATCTTCAATTCATTGTCATATAACCCATATGTCCATTTATTTCATTTTGATCATCATTATCAATCATGATAACATCACATTTCATCATTTCTCAAGACACATTAACACCATTCATTATTACAACATTTATCCTAATAAATTGCATTGCACATACCTTTCTTTTGGATGATCATTATAGCTTTCACACTATACAAATGACAATATTAGTAACATTGAATTAACAATATAATAATCTACTTAACACATTTATACCAAGGGTGTTAAATCTCAAAATCATATAAAAGATTACATCTATGTAAGTTTGTACTTACCTCAAGAACTATTCCCATCCATCTATACATTTTCTCTTCCAAGAATTCTCAACATTTAGGTTAATGCAACACAATCTCTTCAAAACCTAATTCAAAGATCATTGTTCATTGGTTTAGAATCATCCACATACATTTGTTTAGGTCATTCTTTGATTACAAAGTATTTAGAGTGTATATAAAATGTTTAGGAACAAAAGACTTTTGAAGAATCAAACAATGCATGAAGAACCAAAAACCATCACAGTAGCAAACACACCCAAGGGACACGGCCAAGCTTGTGGCCGTGTCTCCCAAAACAAATTGGTTGTGGCAGACACTGGCATGAGACACGGCCGTGTCCTCTCCAAAAACTCACACACACGGCCAAATTTCCATGGACTTGGCCATGTCTCTCCAAAACATTAAGTCTTGGCCGTGTCTCTTCTTTGGTTTTGGCCGTGTCACTCATGAACAAACCTTAACCAAAGCCAACACTCTTCTAAATGCATTCTAACACCTTATGCACAACACAAACTCATTCAAATGGATGCAATCTATGACATACACACATATCTTACATAATCATCAGAATAATTACTTAAACAACACATTAACATCACATTTAAACACAAGCCATCTCAAAACCCTAATTCCAACATCCTTCATAATCTTTCACTATCAATCTCTACATAACTTACCATATTCAAAACCAAACCCACACCAATTAAATCTTTTAACTTGCAATCAATTTAAACACTTGTAAACACATCTCAAACACACCAAATCAAGATTCCAACCAATCAAACCTCACATCAAACATAACTTCAAAAATAACCAAAGCAACAAAAGAATACTTACTTTAAATGAAGAAATTCCACAAATCTCTAGCCAAATCCTTTGATTCCTTCTTCAATTTGGTTCTAGCATCAAGCACACCTCTCTTGCTCTCTCTTTTCTTCAATGGCCGGCACACACATGAGAAGAGAAGAAGAATGAATACAAATCAACCATTTCTTCTTCTTTAAATCTCCACCACAAAATTTAACAAAATAATTACCAAAACACCCCTCATCACTTAATTTAGCTTTTGTCCCTTGCATGCCCAAATATGTAATTTCACAAATCTAAAATAAAATATCTTCTTGAATTGACTCTCTATTTGACTTATGTATATGTTAATTATATCATCATATAAACAACATATAAACTTGTCTCTAAACCCTCTTTCTTTCCCAAAACACATATACATACACATTCTCTTCTCAATTTCTTTTCTTAACATATAACATATACATTCAATCCAATTTACAACAACAACATAACCAATACTTCTAGGGCAAACATGAGGATATTACATAGGTGATCTCTTTCATTAGTTGAAGGGAGCAGCAGTATTCTCTAAGATCGATCTGAGATCAGGGAACCATCAGTTGAGAGTCAGAGATGTGGATGTACCTAAGATGGCTTTTTGCACGAGGTATGGGCATTATGAGTTTCTATTAATGCCCTTTGGATTGACGAATGCACCAGTAGCTTTAATGGATTTGATGAACAGGGTGTTCAGACCTTATTTAGATTAATTTATGGTGGTTTTCATTGATGACATCTTGGTGTATTCTCGTAATGAGGAGGATCATGATAGGCATTTGTGGATTGTATTGCAAACTCTTAGAGAGAAGCAATTGTATGCTAAGCTGTCTAAGTGTGAGTTCTGGCTTCGATCAGGTAGCTTTTCTCTGTCATATGGTTTTAGTAGAAGTTATTAGAGTTGATCCGAGTAAAGTTGAGGTTATCTTTAATTGGAGTCCACCAAAGACTGTGACAGAGGTTAGAAGTTTTTTGGGATTGGCAGGCTATTATTGTCTATTTGTAAAGGGTTTTTCTATAATAGCTACACTACTCACCAGATTACTTTGGAAAGGAGTTAGAATTGTGTGGAAGGATCAGTGTCGGGCGAGTTTTGAGTAGCTGAGGGAGATGTTGACTCAGGCTACTATCCTTACCATGCCTGTGGAAGGTAAACCATATGTGATATACAGTGATACTTCACATAGTGGTTTAGGTTGTGTTCTGATGCAGGAGGGTAGAGTCATTGCTTATGCCTCCCGACAGTTGAAAACCTCATAAGCTGAATTACCCAATGCATGATTTGAAATTAGCAGCAATAGTTTTTGCCTTGAAGATTTGGAAGCATTACTTGTATGGGGAAAAGTGTTTCATTGATACGGATCACAAGAGTTTGAAATACCTGGGTGTTCAGAGAGAGCTGAATCTTTGACAGAGACGGTGGTTAGAGTTGATTAAAGACTATGACTGTTAGATTGATTATCATCCTGGTAAGACAAATGTTGTTGCTGATACCTTGACTCGAAAGTCTTTGGCAGATTTGACTGCTTATTCTCTCTCATTGCTTGTTGAGTTGAGAGCATTGCATGCTAGATTTGAGTCTTCTGATGATGGTGCTTTGATGGCTCAGTTGCAGTTGAGGCCAGTCTTGTCGGATAATATTAGGGAGGCTCAGCTGGCAAAGGAGAGAATTCAGAAAATTATGTTGGTTTGTCAGAAGGTGGAGAGTCAAGACTTTTATGTGAGGGATGATGACAGTCTATGGTACATAGATAGATTATGTATTCCTGATGATGCAAAATTGAAAAGAATGATATTAAAGGAAGCACATCTGTCACTTTTTGCTATACCAAGATGTATCAGGACTTGAAGCAACATTATTGGTGGTTAGGTATGAAGAGGGACATAGCAGAGTTTGCATCCAGATGTCTCACTTGCTAGAAAGTGAAGACTGAGCACCAAGTTCCTTCAGGGTTGCTCCAAGCTTTATCAGTGCCAAAGTGGAAATGGGAGCGAGTGACAATGAATTTTGTGACTGGACTGCCTTTGACCCAGAAGAAGCATGATGCAATCTGGGTGATAGTTGATCGGATGATGAAGACATCTCATTTTCTTCCACTTCAGATGGATTATTCTCTTGAGAGGTTAGCTGAGCCGTATATCAATGAGATAGTCAGGTTGCATGGAGTCCCAGTTTGCTTCGAGGTTTTGGAAGAGTTTGCATGATGCTTTGGGTTCTCAATTGTATTTTAGTACTGCTTTCCATCCTCAGACAGATGGGCAGTCAGAGAGAGTGATACAAATTTTGGAGGATATGTTGAGGAGCTCTATCATTGATTTTTTCAGGAATTGGGACAGAATTTTGCCACTAATTGAGTTTGCTTATAATAACAATCATCAGTCCAGTATTGGGATGGCACCTTATGAGGCCTTCTTTGGCAGGAGATGTAGGACACCTTTGTGTTGGGATGAGGTTGAAGAAGGTAAACTTGTTGGTCCCGATTTGATTAAGGAAACAGAGGATAAAGTGAAGGTGATTCGGGGTCATTTGAAAGCAGCTTCAGACCGATGGAAATCCTATTCAGATTTAAAGAGAAGAGACATATAGTTCAATGTGAGAGATAAAGTGTTTCTAAAGGTGTCTCCATGGAAGAAAATTTTGAGATTTGGCCGCAAAGGAAAGTTGAGTCCTCGTTTCATAGAACCATATGAGGTGTTGGAGAGAGTTGGTCCAATGGCTTATAGACTAGATTTGCCGTCTGAGTTGGATCGAATACATAATGTTTTCCATGTCTTGATGCTTTAGAGATACAGGTCTGACCCATCTCATATCTTGTCAGTGAAGTCTATTGAGGTGAGTCCAGATCTGACTTACGAGGAAGAACCAGTAGCGATTTTGGTACGAGAGGTTAATGAATTAGGAATAAGAGGGTGCCACTTGTGAAAGTCCTTTGGAGGAATCATGCCACTGAGGAGGTGACATAGGAGAGTGAGCAGGCGAAGCAGAGTCAGTTTTCCCAATTATTCCAGACTTGAGGACTGATAATTTCGAGGACAAAATTTATTTTAGGGGGAGAGAATTGTAATATCCTAAAAGTTTTGAAAAAATTCTAATTTTTGAAAAATTTGATAAAATAAATTATAATTTAAAAGGATAAATTAAACTGATGGTTTTAAATGAAAAATGAAGTGATTTTAAATAAGAAAGTGGAATATATATGTGATATATATATATATATATAATATACATAATATATAAAAGTCAACACTTTTAAAAGAAAAGTCAAAGTCCAATGGCATTTTTGTAAATAAATTTTAGAAATTTCAAATTAATAAAATAATTCAAAAATAAATTATTTTTTAATGGAAAAGAGAAATTAGGACTTTTAATTTAATTAATAAATTAATAAATAATTAATTATTAAATTATTTTAATTTATATATATGGTTTAAAATAAAGATGAAAGGAAAAAAGAAAATTAAAAAGTCTTCTTCTTCTCCACAAGGGCCGAATCTCCATGGGAGCTAGACTAAGAAATTTTATTCTTCCATACTGCATAAATTGAAGTATTTAACAAGTTTTAAGTGAATTTTTGGTGATTTCCACCAAATTTGGTAAGTTTCCAACTCTTTTCTTTGAATTCAATGGAAAATTGATTTATGTGAGTTTTGGACTTTTGAAGTAGTATGTTATAATCATTGGAATTGGTGTGTATGATGTTATTTTGGGTAGTTAAAAATGATTCTAAGGTTAGATTAAAGAGATGATGGACTTTGGATAAAGAATGGTGAAGAGAGAGAATTTAGGGCTATGAATTTTTGGAGTTTTGAAAACATGAGCTTTAATTGTAAAATTTGGTTCTAAATGTGTTGTTTTGATTCATAAAAAAGTATTTTAAAGTCAAATATTGGATTTAGTTGTTCAAATATTGGATTTAGTCAAATATTGGATATAGGGGCATATGCTCCTATGCCAGAGAGACCAGTAGTTGATGAGATTCTGCTGGTTTGGGTATGGCATATGGTGGAGTTGTTGAGACAGGCTCCAGTTTAGCAGCTGCTGCTACCGCAGCCACAGCCACAAGTACCGATGAGGCAATATGATAAGTTGAGAAAGTTTGAAGCTGAGGACTTTATAGGTATTTATGGGTACTACAGATCCTACTGTAGCTTAGTAGTGGCTTGATAGAGTCCAGAGAGTAGTCATCCAACTATAGGCTACTCCTGAAGAAAAGTTTGATTATGCTATATCACTTTTGCCGAGAGATGCATATGACTGGTGAAAGACAATTCCACATGCCTTGGATGATCCACCAATCTTGACTTACGATGATTTTCTGCGAGAGTTTGAGCAGAAGTATACTCCGAGGGAGTAGAAAGATGCTAAGAAGATAGAGATTCTGAGTTTGAAGCAGGATACCAAGACTGTATCGGAGTATGAGATAGAGTTTACCCGGTTGAGTCTGTATGCTGGCGAAATTATTTCAGATGAGATAGACTAGTGTCAGAGATTTGAGTAGGGGTTGAGACCCTCTATCATGTGCATTATCGTAGGCTCCCAGTATTAGGATTTTTCCCAGTTGGTTGCAGCTGCTAGGTCTTGCAGCAGCTACTAGGGATGAGGAGATCAGAGCTAGGAGACCTTAGAGTGAGACAGGATTTTCATTTGTGAAGAAAGGTCGAGGGGGATATTTTTTGAGGTTCAGTAGGAGCCATAGGCAGCCTGGTAGGTCAATACAGTAGCAGAGGTAGAGATCGAGACCTACAGTTTTTATGGCTAGTGCTTCGACCTCAGTGGCTCAGACCTACTTGTGTTCATTATGGTAAGGCACACAGGGGTATTTGCTGGTGGAGAGGTACTTTAGGAGTGTGTTATAGATGTGGGTCACTCAATCATTTTATCAGAGATTGTCTAGAGCCACCAGAGGATAGACAGACTGATATTGTAGTTTCTCGACCCAGTGTTAGAGGGGTCCATGGAGGAAGAGGTTCTAGTAGAGGAGGTCGGACATGGTCTAGTCAGAGAGGAAGTTCTACATCCAGAGGCAGTAGACCATATGAGGCAGGGCCATCACAGCGGGTTTATGTGATGCAGAGGCAGCCAGATGCTTCAACTGTTATTGCTGGTATATTTGATTTATTTGGTACTTCAGTTGCTTTGATAGATCCTGGATCAACTCATTCATACTTTAGTGCATCTATCTTACCTGTAATTGATTTGCATTCAGAGTCCCTAGGATTTGATGTTTTGGTGAAAAATCCTTTAGGGCATAGTGTGGTAGTTAGCAAAGTGCATCGAAATAGTCCGGTTGTGGTTCAGGATGAGAAGTTTTTCGGTGACTTAATTGAGATTCCTTTCAAGTAGTAAGATTTAATTTTAGGCAAGGATTGGTTATCTAAGCATGGGGTTGTAGTAGACTATCAAAAGAAGTGTGTTACCGTGAGAACCTGTGATGGTAGGAATGTGATGGTATCTAGTGATCAGAGACATCTTTTATCCATGTTTGTTTCAGCTATTTTAGCTAGGAGGATGATTCAGAAAGGATGTGAAGCTTATCTGGCTCATGTTTTAGAAACCAGAGTAGTGGGTTACCAGCTAGACAATATACCCACAATTGCTGAGTTTTCAGATGTTTTTCCTGAGGAGTTGCCAGGGATACCCCCTGAGAGAGAGGTTGAATTTGGTATTGATTTGTTTCCTGGTACCACTCCCATCCCTATTACTCCTTATCGAATGGCACCTACTGAGTTGAGAGAGTTGAAGGTGCAATTGCAAGAATTGTTGGATAAAGGGTTTGTTCGCCCTAGTGTGTCTATATGGGGAGCACCCATTTTATTTGTGAAGAAGAAGGATGGTACCTTAAGATTGTGCATTGATTATAGGCAGTTGAATAAGATGACCATCAAGAATAAGTATCCTTTGCCTCGAATAGATAATCTCTTTGATCAGTTTAAAGGAGCAGCAGTATTCTATAAGATTGATTTGAGATCAGGGTACCATCAGTTGAGAGATAGAGATGAAGATATACTCAAGATAGCTTTTCGCACAAGGTATGGGCATTATGAATTCTTGGTGATGCCTTTTGGATTGACTAATGCACCAGCAACATTTATGGATTTGATGAACAGGGTATTCAGACCCTATCTAGATCAATTTGTGGTGATTTTTATTGATGATATTTTGGTGTATTCACGTAATGAGGAGGATCATGACAAGCATTTGCAGATTGTATTGTAGACTTTGAAACAGAGGCAGTTGTATGCTAAGCTGTCTAAATGTGAGTTTTGGCTTGATCAAGTGACTTTTCTTGGTTATGTAGTTTCAGTAGAAGGTATTAGAGTTGATCCAAGTAAAGTTGAGACTATTTGGAATTGGACTCCTCCGAAGTCTGTGACAGAGGTTAGAAGTTTTCTAGGTTTGGCAGGCTATTATTGACGGTTTGTGAAAGGTTTTTCTATGATAGCTACTCCACTCACCAGATTACTTTGGAAGGGAGTTAGATTTGTGTGGATAGATCGATGTCAGGCAAGCTTTGAGCAGCTGAAGAAGATGTTGACTCAGGCTCCTATCCTTACCCTGCCTATGGAAGGTAAACCATATGTGATTTATAGTGATGCTTCACATAATGGTTTAGGTTGTGTTTTGATGCATGAGGGTAGAGTCATTGCTTATGCCTCTCAACATTTGAAGCCGCATGAGCTAAATTACCCGAAGAGTGATTTGGAGTTAGCAGCCATAGTCTTTGCTTTGAAGATTTGATGACATTACTTGTATGGAGAGAAGTGTTTCATTTATACTGATCACAAAAGTTTGAAATATTTGGTTGTTCAGAGAGATTTAAATCTTCAGCAGAGATGATGGTTAGAATTGATTAAAGACTATGATTGTTTAATTGATTATCATCCTGGTAAGGCAAATGTTGTTGCTGACGCCTTGAGTTGGAAGTCTTTGACAGGTTTGACTGCTTATTCGCTCTTGTTATTTGTTGAATTGAGAACGTTGCATTCCAGATTTGAGTCATGTGATGATGGTGCATTAATGGCTCAGTTGCAATTGAGGCCGGTGTTATTGGATCAGATAAGGGAGGCTCAATTGGCAGATGAGAAAATCCAGAAAGCTGTATTGGATTGCGAAAAGGGGGAGAGTTGAGACTTTCATGCGAGAAGTGATGGTAGTTTGTGGTACAGAGATTGATTGTGTGTTCCTAATGAAGCAAGACTGAAAAAGGTAATTTTGGAGGAAGCACATCAGTTAGCTTATGCTATGCACTCTGGGAGTACCATGATGTATCAGGATTTGAAACAATATTATTGGTGGTCAAGTATGAAAAGGGACATAATAGAGTTTGTATCCAGATGTCTCACTTGTCAAAGAGTGAAGGTTGAACACCAAGTTCCTTTGGGATTACTTCAGCCATTATTAGTGCCAGAGTGACAATGGATTTTGTGAATGGTTTACCTTTGACTCAGATGAAGCATGATGCAATTTGGGTGATAGTTGATCGGATGATGAAGACAGCTCATTTCCTTCTAGTTCAGATGGATTATTCTCTTGAGAAGTTGGCTGAGCTGTATATTAGTGAGATAGTAAGGTTGCATGGAGTCCCAATTTCTTTGGTGTCTGATCGAGATCCCCAGTTTACTTAGAGGTTTTGGAAGAGTTTACATGATGCTCTGGGTTCTTGGTTGCATTTTAGTACTACTTTCCATCGTCGGATAGATGAGCGGTCAGAGAGAGTGATACAGATTTCAGAGGACATGTTGAGAAGCTGTATCATCGATTTCTCTGGGAGCTGGGACAAATTTTTGCCACTGATTGAGTTTGCTTGTAACAATAGTCACCAATCTAGTATTAAAATGGCACCTTTTGAGGAATTGTTTGGTAGAAGATGCATGATGCCTCTATGTTAGGATGAGGTTGGAGAAGGTAAGTTGATTGGTCCTGCTTTGATTAAGGAAACAGAAGAGAAAGTAAAGATAATTCAGGATCGATTGAAAGCAGCCTCAGACCGACAAAAATCATTTTCATATTTGAAAAGAAGAGACATAGAATTTAGTGTAGGAGATAAAGTATTTTTGAAAGTGTCTCCTTGGAAGAGAATTTTGAGGTTTGGCCGCAAGGGGAAATTGAGTCCTCATTTCATAAGACCTTATGAGGTACTGGAAAGAGTTGGACCAGTAGCCTATAGATTAGCTTTACCTCCTGAGTTGGATCGAATTCACAATGTCTTTCATGTCTCTATGCTTCAGAGGTACAGATCAGACCCAACTCATATTTTGTCAGTGGAGTCCATTGAGGTGAGTCCAGATCTGACTTTATGAGGAGGAACCTGTAATATCCCAAACTTTTTGAAAAAATTCTAATTTTTGAAAAATTTGATAAAATAAATTATAATTTAAAAGGATAAATTAAATTAACGATTTTAAATGAAAAATGAAGGGATTTTAAATGAAAAAGTGGAATATATATGTGATATATATGTAAAATATACATAACATATAAAAGTCAACACTTTTTAAAAGAAAAGTCAAGGTCCAATGGCATTTTTGTAAATAAATTTAAAATTTAAAATTAATAAAATAATTCAAAAAATAAATTATTTTTGAATGGAAGAGGAAAATTAGGACTTTTAATTTATTAATGAATTATTAAAAATTAATTATTAAATTATTTTATTATATATATGGCTTAAAATAAAGATGAAAGGAAAAAAGAAAATTAAAAAGTCTTCTTCTTCTTCTCCACAAGGGCCGAATCTCTATGGGAGCTAGACCAAGGAATTTGATTCTTCTATACTCCATAAATTGAAGGATTTAACAAGTTTTAAGTGGATTTTTGGCGACTTTCACCAAATTTGGTAAGTTTCCAACTCTTTTCTTTGAATTCCATGGAAAATTGATTTATGTGAGTTTTGGACTTTTGAAGTAGTATGTTATAATTGTTGGAATTGGTGTTTATGATGTTATTTTAGGTAGTTAACAATGATTTTAAGGTTAGATTAAAGAGATGATGGACTTTGGATAAAGAATGGTGAAGAGAGAGAATTTATGGTTATGGATTTTTGAGGTTTTGAAAACACGAGCTTTAATTGTGCAAATTGGTTCTAAATGTGTTGTTTTGATTCATAAAAAAGTATTTTAAAGTCAAATATTGGATTTGGTTGTGTTTGGTTGGAGTTTGAGAATGGAAGTGGAGATTTAGGGTTTTGGAAAAGTGATATTCCAAAGTTGTTGAATTGTGTGATTTTATTTGTTTAAGCATGTTGTTTAGTGTTAAAAGTGATGAAAATAAGCTTGAAATGATTAATGGATTGTGTTCAAATGGAAAACCTTCAATGGGGGAAGGCTATGCCATTTTAGGGTTTTGTGTATAAGAATGTGTTTTTGTAAGGTAAATATGGTTTAAATGTATTAAAATATATTTTTAATAATATAAATAAACTTAAAACACTATTTCAATTGTAGTAGAATGGAATTCTAATGTTAAAGTAAGAAAAGGCTAAATTTTTGGAAATTTATAGGAAGAATGCTTAATTATGGTTAAATATTGGAAATGCCATTAAATGTGATACTAAATGATTATTTGCTATCACATTTGGTTTAGGCATTGAGGGAGGTTGATTTGCTTCATCCAAGTGGTGATGGGCAAGTTGGAAAGATAGGATTGGAGGTTGTTTTAAGCTTGCTTTGGGTTGCTAGTGGAGGTATGTACAAACTTTGAATATATTGTTTATATTTGAATGACATTTGGGCTTAACACATTTTGGTTGGAAAATGTGTTAAGCTACTTGGTACATTGATTGTGTATGAATAATGTGCTATGACATTTGTAATGTCATATATGTGTTAAATGCATTGTGAAAAGCCATTGATAACGGCTAAATTGTGTAAAATGTGAAATATGTATATTATGTGGAAATACTCAAAGTAATTGGGTAATGTGTTGTGAATGCAAAAATGAGATATGTGGTATAATGAAATGAATTGATATTAATAAAAATGAGAAAGATGTGAAAAATGATAAAAGTGAGAAAAAAAAAAGTGAAAATAAGGCAATGTGCCTAGATTGAATATGTAAAAATGAGAAAGAGATTAATAATGAGAAATATAAATAAATTTTGTGTCTAGTATGTTATTCAATTTTCAGAGTTCTGTGTTTAGTGGCATGCCTATGATTTCCTATGGGCTAGACGTTGGGCGTCATTGTGAAAATATTTTTGAGGTGAAAAGACCGGGTTGTAAGCCTTAAAAATAAATATTTAAAGCTAGGGTGAGTGAAAAGGATGGGAAGAAAGCTCATGCCCAGTTGGAATATACCATTGATATATTGCCTACGGGTCAAGACACATGGTGTCATTATAGACTAAAATAGTAATTCTAAAATTTGAATAGCATGTTAGTTATCTTTGGGCCCATGTTTGTGTTTGTTTATATGTGAATTGTGATTATGAAATATTTGAAAATTTTAATAAAATGGAATGATGTGACATCTATATGCATTGTGTATTGACATTGCATTGAGTTTTATTGTTATTATCAAAGTTTGTACCACTTGGTTTCGGCTTAGCGAGATTGCTTCCATCGCACAGGTGACAGGGTAGACTCAGCTGAGCCAGAGAGTTTTTCTAGACCAGGTCAGGTCTAGACTTGTAGTTGAGCTTGTTGAGTTGTTATTGAGATCAGAAATACTATCAACAACATGTATATATATTTTTATGTTATTGTACATTTTGAGTATTATGCATAATATATTTTTTGTTTTGTATTTTATGTATTGTGTATTATAAAGAATGTTTAGGTCAATTTATTTGAAATGGAAGAGTAAATGTATTTTAAATTATATATATCTATAAATAAATGTTTGAGAAACTTGGTGAAATTGAGGAGTATGGTTGAGATGGTGAATTGAAATTATTTGGGAGTGTTTTCTTTTCACGGATTGTGTTTTGCTGAATTTTGGGATGTCCAATTTACAGACAAAACTCTGGCAAATTTTTTTCAGAGATTTTTATATATAATATTTATTTTGGATTCCTATAACAAGGAAAAAATATTTATATGCTATTTAATTTTATATATTTAGAATTTGAAATTTTAAATTGAAAATGTGAAAATTTTTTATTAAACCGATCTGTGATATTTTTGTACCATATATACGTATTTTACATATGCTGAAAATATGTATTGTATGTATATAGGGTATAAGGGTATTAGATTTGTTTTGGTATCAGAGCCTAGGTTTGAGGTTCTCGACCTAGGTGGGTTGATAGAGAGAGAAAATGAGGGATTTGAAAATAGTTTTTAATTGTAATACATACATTGGCACTGGCAGTTTCTGATCTCGGATATAGTATTTTCTGCTGCGTTTGCAGATATAGGTAGTTATGGTGTCTCGGACGCATCAGGCTACTGAGGGTAGTGCAGAGAGTGTGGCTCCGGGTAGAGATGGAGCTAGAGTTGTGTCTGCTGGTGAGGCAACTATTTCTGTGCCTGTGAGACCAATAGCTGATGAGATTCTGCCTGGCTGGGTATGGCATATGGTAGAGTTGTTGGGGCAGGCTCCAGTTCCACAGTCACCACAGCCATAACTGCAGCCGTAGTTGCCGGTGAGGCAGTACGATAAACTGAGAAAGTATGGAGCTGAGGACTTTGTTGCTACTACAGAACCTGCTGTAGCAAAGCAGTGGCTAGACAGGGTTCAGAGGGTATTCATTCAGTTGCAGGTAGTCCGAAAGAGAAGTTTGCTTGATTATGCTAGATCTCTTCTGTAGAGGAATGCATATGATTGGTGGAAGACGGTTCCACATGCTCTAGATGATCCACCAGTCCTGACCTATGATGATTTTCTGTGGGAATTTGAGCAGAAGTATACTCCGAGAGAGTATAAAGATGCAAAAAGATGAAGTTTCTGAGTCTGAGGCAGGATACCAGGATAGTGACTGAGTATGAGATCGAGTTTATCTGGTTGAGTCACTATGCTGGTGGGATCATTTCTGACGAGTTTGACAGGTGCAAGAAGTTTAAGGAGAGACTGAGACCCTTTATCATGTGCATTATCATAGGCTCCCAGTATCATATTTTTTTTTCAGTTAGTTGCAGCTGCCAGGAGTGTAGAGAGAGCACAGGGTCTTGTAGCAGCTGCCAGGGTTGAGGAGACCAGAGCCAGGAGACCCCAGAGTGAGGCAGGGTCTTCATCAGTGAAGAGAGGCCAAGGGGGATATTTTCAGAGGTTTAGTAGGAGTCAAGGATAGTTTGGCAGGTCAATACAGCAGTAGAGATAGAGATAGAGACTTACAATTTCAGTGGCTATTGCTCCGACACCAGTGACTCAGAGACCTGCTCCACCTACTTGTGTACATTATGGCAGAGCACACGGAGGTGTCTGCTAGTGGAGAGGTGCTTCGGGAGTGTGTTTTAGATGTGGGTCATCAGATCATTTTATCAAAGATTGTCCCGAGCCGCCAGAGGATAGACAGACAGATACTACAGCTTCTCGACCCAGTATTAGAGGGGGTCGTAGTATCAGAGGTTTTGGTAGATGTGGTTAATCTAGGTCTAGTCAGAGAGGAGGTTCTACAGTTGGAGGTAATAGACTATATGAGGCAGGACCATCACAACATGTTTAAGTTGTAACAACCTTATACCCTATATACTTATAATACATATTTCCAGCAAATGTAATATAAGCATATACGGTACAAAAAATATCATAGATTGATTTAATAAAAATTTTTCACATTTCCAATTTAAAATTTCAAATGCTAAATATATAACATTAAATAGCATATAAATATTTTTTAGCTTGTTATAAGAACCCAAAATAAATATTATATATGAAAATCTCTGGAAAAAATTCGCCTGAATTTTGTCTGTAATTTCGACATCCCAAAATTTAGCAATTACTCAACCTACAAAAAGAAAACACTCCCAAATAATTTCAAATCACCATCTCAACCATACTCCTCAATTTTACCAAGTTTCTCAAACATTAATATATAGATACATTTAATTTAAAACACATTTACTCTCCCATTTCAAATACTTTGACCCAAACATTTTTTTATAATATACAATATATAAAATTTAAAACATAATATGTAACACCCATATACCCTATATACGTACAATACATATTTTTAGCATATGTAAAATACGCATATACGGTACAAAAATGTCACAGACCGGTTTACTAATTTTTTTTTCACATTTCCAAATTAAAATTTCAAATTCTAAATATATAAAATTAAATAGAATATAAATATTCTTTACTTGTTATAAGAACCCAAAATAAATAATACATACAAAAATCTCTGGAAAAAATTTGCCAGAGTTTTGTCTGTATTTTGGATATCCCAAAATTTATCAAAACACAACCTGCAAAAAGAAAACACTCCCAAATAATTTCAAATCACCATCTGAACCATACTTTTCAATTTCACCAAGTTTCTCAAACATTTATATATATAGATATATATATATATAATTTAAAACACACTTACTCTCCCATTTCAAATACATTGACCCAAACATTCTTTATAATATACAATACGTAAAATTCAAAACATAATATATTATGCATAATACTCAAAATGTACAATAACATTAAAAAATATACATGCTGCTAGTAGTGTTTTTGATCTCGATAGCAACTCAACAAGCTCAACTACAAGTCTAGACCCGACCTGGTCTAGAAGAACTCTCTAGCTCAGTTGGGTCTACCCTGTCACCTGCACGATGGAAACAATCGCTCTAAGCGAAGCCTAGTGGTACAAACTTTGATAATAACAATATAACTCAATGCAATACCAATGTACAATGCATTTAGATGTCACATCATTCCACTTTCTTATATTTTTCAAATATTTCATAATTCACATTAAAACAAAGACAAGCATGAGCACAAAAAGGATCTAATATGCTATTCAAATTTCAAAGTTACTGCTTTGGTCCATAATGACACCATGTGTCTAGCCCCGTAGGCAATATATCCATGGATAATGTAACAGCCCCAGTCTCTTGGACCTTAACCCGGCTAGACCCTTAAGCCCCAGTATCTTGGTCCTCAACCCGGCTAGACTGCTATAGTTTTGAGGCTTATGCCCAGTCTTTTCACCCCAAAAAGATCATATTTATCAGCTGGCCAGGCTTACGACCCAGTCTTTTTACCATTCCAACATTTAGCCCATAGGCAATCATATGCATGCAGCCAAACCCAGAACTCTGAAAATTAAATAGCATACTAGGCACGCAATTTATTCATATTTCTCATTATTAATCTCTTTCTCATTTTTACATATTCAATCTAGGCACATTGCCTTATTTTCACATTTTTTTCTCACTTTTCTCATTTTTCACATCTTTCTCATTTTTCTCACTTTTCTCATTTTTATCAATATCAATTCATTTCATCATTACACATATCTCATTTTTTTTCATTCACAACACATTACCCAATTACTTTGGGTATTTTCACATAATATGCATTTTCACATGTTACACAAATTAGCCATTATCAATGGCTTTTTACAATGCATTTAACACAATTATGACATTATAAATGTCATAGCACATTATTCATACACAATCAATAAACCAAGTAGCTTAACATATTTTTCAACCAAAATGTGTTAAGTCCAAATGTTATGCAAATATAAACATTATATTCAAAGTTTGTACATACCTCCACTAACAAACCAAAGCAAACTAAAAACAACTTTCAATCCAATCTTTCCAACTTGCCCTTTTCCGCTTGGATGAAGCAAATCAACCACCCTCAAAGCCTAAACCAAATGTGATAACAAATAATCATTTAGTATCACATTTAATGGCATTTCCATCATTAAACCATAATTATACATCACTCCTACAAATTTTCAAAAATTTAGCATTTCCTTACTTCAACATTAGAATTCCATTCAACTACAATTAAATTAGTGTTTTAAGTTTATTTATATTATTAAAAACATATTTTAATACATTTCAATCATTTACATTATAAAAATACACTCTTACACACTAAATCTCAAAAATGGCATAACCTTCCCCCATTGAAGGGTTTCCATTCCAACACAATTCATTACTCATTCCAAGCTTATATTCATCACTTTTAACACTAAATAACATGCTTAAACAAATAAAATCACATAATTCAACTACTTTGGAAAATCACTTTTCCAAAACCCTAAATCTCCACTTCCATTCTCAAACTCCAACCCAACACCACCAAATCCAATATTTGACTTTAAAAATACTTTTTTATGAATCAAAACAACTCATTTGGAATCAATTTGCACAATTAAAGTTCATGTTTTCAAAATCCCAAAAATCCATAACCCTAAATTCTCTCTCTTCACCATTATTTAACCAAACTCCATCATCTCTTCAATCTAACCTTAGAATCATTGTTAACTACCCAAAATAACATCATACACACCAATTTCAACAATTATAACATACTACATCAAAATCTCAAAACTCACATAATTCAAATTTCCATGGAATTCAAAGAAAAGATATGGAAACTTACTAATTTTGGTGGAAATCACCAAAAATCCACTTGAAACTTGTTAATTCCTTCAATTTATGGAGTATGGAAGAAGTAAAATCCTTGGTCTTCAAGCTCCTATGGAAACGTCCTTGAAGAAGAAGAAGAAGATGAAGACTTTTATATTTCTTTTCTTTTCATCTTTTTTTTAACCACATATATATATATTAAAATAATTTAATATTTAATTATTAAATTATTTTTTTAATAAATTAAATGTCTTAATTTCCCTCTTCTATTAAAAATAATTTGTTTTTGAATTATTTTATTAATTTTGAATTTATAATATTTAATTACAAAAATACCCTTTTCTTTTAAAAAGTTTTGACTTTTATATATGTTATGTATATTTTGCATATATCTCTAATACATATTTCACTTTTTCATTTAAAATCCCTTCATTTTTCATTTAAAATCATTAATTTAATTTATCCTTTTAAATTATAATTTATTTTATCAAATTTTCTAAAAATTAGAAATTTTCAAAAATTTTAGGATGTTACATAATATATTATGCATAATACTCAAAATGTACAATAACATAAAAATATATACATGATGCTGACAGTGTTTCTGATCTTGATAGTAACTCAACAAGCTCAAATACAAGTCTAGACACAACCTGGTTTAGAAGAACTCTCTGGCTCAGCTGAGTCTACCCTGTCACCTGCGCGATGGAAACAATCGCGCTAAGCCGAAGCCTAGTGGTACAAACTTTGATAATAACAATAAAGCTCAATGCAATGCCAATGCACAATGCATATAGATGTCACATCATTCCACTTTCTTATATTTTTCAAATACGTTATAATCACAACTCATAACATTATATTGCTCAATTGTATCACAACTCATAATTCGCATTAAAACAAAGACAAGCATGGACCCAAAAGGAACTAATATGCTATTTAAATTTAAGAATTACTGCTTTGGTCCATAATGACACCATGTGTCTTTTCTTTTAATCTTTTTTTTAACCACATATATATATTAAAATAATTTAATAATTTAATTATTTTTTTAATAAATTAAAAGTCCTAATTTCCCTCTTCCATTTAAAAATAATGTTTTTTTGATTTTTTTTGAATTTTGAATTTATAAGATTTAATTACCGAAATACCATTTTCTTTAAAAAAGTGTTGACTTTTATATATGTTATGTATATTTTGCATATATCTCACATATATATTCCACTTTTTCATTTAAAATCCCTTCATTTTTCATTTAAAATCATTAATTTAATTTATCCTTTTAAATTATAATTTATTTATCAAATTTTTCAAAAATTAGAAATTTTCAAAAATTTTAGGATGTTACAATTCTCTCCCCCTAAAACAAATTTCATCCTCGAAATTACCTGTCCTCAAGTCTAGAACAAATGGGTAAACTGACTATGCATCACCTGCTCACTTTCTCAGGTCGCCTCCTCAGTGGCATGATTCCTCCAAAGGACTTTCACAAGTGGCACCCTCTTATTCCTCAATTCTTTAACCTCTCATGCCAAAATCGCCACTGGTTCTTTCTCGTTAGTCATATCTAGACTCACCTCAATGGACTCCACTGACATGAGATGAGATGGGTCAGACCTGCATCTTTAAAGCATTGAGACATGGAAAACATTATGTAATCGATCCAACTCAAGCGGCAATGCTAGTCTATAAGCCACTGGACCAACTCTCTCCAACACCTCATATGGTCCTATGAAACAAGGACTCAACTTTTCTTTGCGGCCAAATCTCAAAATTTTCTTCCATGGAGACACCTTCAGAAGCACTTTGTCTGCCACACTGAACTCTATGTCTCTTCTCTTTAAATCTGAATAGGATTTCTGTCGGTCTAAAGCTGCTTTCAAATGACCCCTAATCACCTTCACTTTTTCCTCTGTTTTCTTAATGAATATCAATTCATTTCATTATACCACATATCTCATTTTTGCATTCACAACCTATTACCCAATTACTTTGGGTATTTTCACATAATAAACATATTTCACATTTTACACAATTTAGCCATTATCAATGATTTTTCACAACGCATTTAACACATATATGACATTACAAATGTCATAGCACATTATTCATACACAATCAATGAACCAAGTAACTTAACACATTTTCCAACCAAAATGTGTTAAGCTCAAATGTCATGCAAATATAAACAATATATTCTAAGTTTGTACATACCTCCAATCCTATCTTTCCAACTTGCCCTTCGCCACTTGGATGATCAAATCAACCTCCCTCAATACCTAAACCAAATTTGATAGCAAATAATCATTTAGTATCACATTTAATGGCATTTCCAATATTTAACCATAATTAAACACCACTCCTACAAATTTCCAAAAATTTAGCCTTTCATTACTTCAACATTGGAATTCCAATCTACTACAATTAAATTAGTTTTTAAGTTTATTTATATTATTAAAAATATATTTTAATACATTTAAATCATTTACATTATAAAAATATACTCTTATACATAAAATCTCAAAAATGACATAACCTTCCCCCATTGAAGGTTTTCCATTCCAACACAATCCATTACTCATTTCAAGCTTATATTCATGACTTTTAACACTAAACAACATGCTTAAAAAAATAAAATCATACAATTCAACTACTTTGGAAAATCACTTTTTCAAAACCCTAAATCTCCACTTCCATTCTCAAACTCCAACCAAACACAACCAAATCTAATATTTGACTTTAAAATACTTGTTTATGAATCAAAACAACTCATTTGGAATCAATTTGCACAATTAAAGCTCATGTTTTCAAAACCCCAAAAATCCATAACCCTAAATTCTCTCTCTTCACCATTCTTTATCCAAACTCCGTCATCTCTTCAATCTAACCTTAAAATCATTGTTAACTACCCAAAATAACATCATACACACCAATTCCAATAATTATAACATACTACATCAAAATTTCAAAACTCACATAATACAATCTTCCATCAAAACCAAAGAAAAGAGATGGAAACTTACTAATTTTGGTGAAAATCACCAAAAATCCACTTGAAACTTGTTAAATCCTTCAATTTATGTAGTATGGAAGAATCAAATTCTTGTTCCAAGCTCCCATGGAAAACGTCCTAAAGGAAGAAGAAGAAGAAGAAGAAGAAGAAGAAGAAGAAAAAGAAGACTTTTTAATATTTCTTTTTCTTTTCATCTTTTTTTTAAACCATATATATATATATTAAAATAATTATTTAATTAATTATTTAATAAATTAAAAGTCCTAATTTCCCTCTTCCATTCAAAAATAATTTATTTTTGAATTATTTTATTAATTTTGAATTTATAAGATTTAATTACCAAAATATCATTTTCTTTTAAAAAGTGTTGACTTTTATATGTTATGTAACACCCCTATATCCCGTATACGTACCAAGCATGCTTAAACGATCGTAATATACGTATACAGAATATAGAAAATGCCACAGTTTAAAAAGACACAACAAATACCATTGTAAATAAGTGAAAACAATCTCAATCATTTAAAAGAAATCCAAAAGACACAATATATAAACACATTTATTAATTCACAGCGGAAGTTATTACAAATATGTTATAAATCAAAGCTTACAAAACATAGAATATATACATGATTGGCAGCTCTTCTCTGATCTTTAAGTCCCAAAATGAACTCTTCAATGTCTACTCTCACTCGGTCTCAAAGAACTCTCAGGTTCAACTCTGTCACCTGCGCGATTAAACACTATCGCGCTAAGCCATCGGCTTAGTAGTACAAAATATACCAACATTATACCTTAAGGCAAAGTAATGTTACACATCTAAATCATAAAGTTAACATCATACTTTTATATTTCATAAACCATACACATAGAAGCACATCACATTATCACATCACACTACATTCAATGTCATAACAATATTCATATTACATTTTCATAGTTTCAATGATTTTACCATTCAAGAATCACATTATATACAAAGACAAGCATGGGACCAAAACACTCTAATATGCCATTCAATTTTTAGAGTTAATGCTTTGGTTTTATTATCACATTTATCATTATCATATACCCAACTAGGCTTCAAGGATTAGGTTCAACCAAGCTTCAAGGGGAACAAAGCCTGCTAAGTATCAACCCAACTTGGCTTGAAGAACCAACCCAACATAGCTTCAAGGGTTGTAACATCTCAATTAGGCTTCAAGGATCAAATCCAACCTAACTTCAAGAGAATGTTACCAATAGGCATGCCACCAACAACAAAACTCTGAAAATGAATAACACATTAGACACACAATTTATTTATTATCTCATTCTCAATTCTCCTCATCAATTAGGCAAACATGCCTTATATTCTTTCAATGGAATCATCATAGCCAAATCACAATGGCCTCATATCATTTCATATCTCCATTCATATTATACATATAGCCTCATTAATATAGCATTTCAAAGTACATTATTCATATACACATTACCATTCACAAGATTCACATTGATCAATTCCTCACTCAAGTATACATAATCAATGACATTGCACATACTTTTTCAATGATCATCATATATTCCACATTTCCTATTTCATCATATATATACACATAACAATTTACATTATTCATGGATTTAGAATCTTCCACATACATTTGTTTGGATCATTATTGTTTTAAGTGTGTTTAAAGTGTTTATGTTTAGGTTTAGGTACATAAATACCTTTGGAGAATCAAAACAATGCAAGAAGAACAAAGAATAGAAACATTAACTAACACATTTGAGGGACACGGCCAAGCTTGTGGCCGTGTCTCTCAACACAAATTTGGCAGTAACAAACACGGGCATGGGACACGGCCGTGTCTCTCCAAAATCAATCCAACACAGCCCAAATTTCCTTGGCTTGGCCGTGTCTCTCCTTGCTTTTGGCCGTGTCACTCATGAATTGAAACCCTAAACATGTCCAAATCTCCTTTGGTTGCACTCAATTTCATTATACACAATATAACTTAATTCAAATGAATGTAATCAATGTTCTAAACACATATTTTACATATTCATCACAATTTGCACATTAACAACACATTCAATCTCTTACCACTTCAAAACCCTAAAAACCAACATCACTCTTAACTTACCATCTTCAAACCAAAACCAACACTTCCAATATCAACAATAATATAACTTCTTTACTTACAATCACTTTCAACACTTAAAAACACACCACAAGCACAACTAATCATATTACTAACAATTCAAAACTCACTTCAAACACCACTTCAAAAAGAACAAAGGAAAACAAGAGAGTACTTACTTTAATTGAAGAAATTTCACAAATTTCCAACTGTGAACCTCGATTTTCCACCCGAAAAGGATTCGGATGAAAGTTCACTCGTTGTCGGGAGTCGCCACTCAGTTTATTTTGTTCAAAGGGAAAAACTAAGAAAACCCTTATTTGACTCCAATTAATGCATCCAATGTAAAGGTTTCTAATCTACAAACCCAAGGAGGATTCGGGGACTATGTCATGTATTTGATTAATTTGCCAATTTAGAAATGAATCCAAAAGGACACAGAAAGGAATAAGAATAGATTGTTAGTAAATTGCGGACTTGTTATTTGAGGTGAATCTCAAATATGCCTACATACTCTCATTTTTTTATGAGAGATCAAAGCCCATGTAGTTCGGAAAAGCCTATTTAAAGGCGATGAAAATTATGCTTCATGCATGTGTGTGTGTATGCTTCGTGCATTTGTCGGGCTTTTTGCCAAAGTTGTTAATTTTAGCACTTAGTGCAAATTTGTGAAATTTAGGTACTTTGTACCAAAATAGTGCAATTTAGGCCTTTGGCCAACAGATTGATTTTAATTGTGAAATTTAGGTACTTTGTACCAAAAAGATACAATTTAGGCTCCGTGCCAAAAAGTTGATTGATTCGCGACTTCATGCCGAAGTGTTGGTTGATTAGTTAATTAGGCCTTAGACCTAAAAGGATTAGGTCTTTGACCGAAAAGAAATTAAGAAGAAGATAGGATGCTTTATGATATGCTTGAATTGACAAATGATGAATTATCATACTATCTTGTTTAAGGTCCTTCCACTTCGAAGTTCCAGGTCTTGTTTTCTTAGATCTTGAAATATGATTCTTAATCCCTGCCACACAAGGTTAGATTCTTGCAAATAAAAGTCCAATAAGAGTTTTTAAGCGTGAAAAGAATTCGACAGCATGAGGCCCACCCGAAAAAGTCCAACCCCCTCTTTTGAAAGTTTAGCAGCATTTTATAGGCGAAATTCGGGCTGGACGACGGTCGGACCGCCGTGGTCAGCGGTCGGACCGCCGTGGTCAGCGGTCGGACCGCGTTGTCAGCCGAAAAAATGGGAAAGGACATGGACGGCGGTCGGACCGCCGGTCCCAGCGGTTTACCCCAAAACCGCACCGAAATTCGCATTTTTTCGTTTAAACTGATTTTCTGGGAGCTGCGGACCTCCAAAAAATATTCCGGGACCATATCCGTGATCCTCGTGTCGCCCCGGACATTTCAAGTACCATATCGATATATTTCCGATGAACTTTACCGCGGACCTTCGATCCGGCTCAGTTGTCTGCAGTATGAGAAAATTGGCTTCCCGAGCCTCAAAATTCGAGTGTTCACAATTGCCCCCCACTGGGTTCCATAAAAATGATTTATGGGGCCCAGTGGCGTTCTGAAGAGCGAATTTTGAGCGAGGGGTATAAGATCTGCCTTTTGGCATTTCTGGATTGCTTGCAACACCTCATGATTTTTCTATGCACTTTTGTTAAGCATAAACAGTACATATGTATGCATGATGTCCTCTTTTATTTTCATAAAGGTATTCATTTGCTTCTTTATAACCATTGCATGCACAACTAGACCAAGAGTCTTCAAAAGGTGGAAAGGATCAATATGGGTAGATATGGGTTGTTTTCTGTCACCACTATTAGGGGGATATTGATGGATTGAGATTGTTATTTATTTCTAGTAAAGAACTTAGAAATAAATTCTAGGAATCTTTCCTTTACATGTACTTGAACTAGCTCTAGTAATGAACCAGAAGTAATACTAGGCTTCACTAAGCACTGCTATCAGTAATTATTTCTAGTAAAGAACTTAGAAATAATCCTTTAGGAAGTCACACACAGCTGGGGAAAGAACTCGAATTTTTCTGAAGTTACCCCCAAATTATTACCGGAGTTACTCGAGCTATTCTTCAAACTGGGTTAGGAATCATCAGGTGATCAGACCTTTTGCTGAGCCTTCCCTTGTCCAGCCTACTCCAGAGTACAGAGCTGAAGTTTGGCCAATTGAAAAGCCAAGGAGGCATGCATTGTTGCAGGAGCTGGAGAGTGAGGATGTGGTTCCTCTTAATGAGGGGAAGATAGATGCTGCAGAGAGTTTTGGAGCCAAGGAAGCTCCCGAAGACTCTGCCCCACGTAGGAGGCATAGGATTTAGACCCTAGGGTTGACTCTATTGTCTACTCTCTCTCTCTCTCTTATTTTTTTTTTGGTTCATTTGACGTTTTTGGACTTATGGCTTGACTCTTTTGATTGGTTTGATATTTCATGGAATGAATGACTCTTTTTGGAATGAATGGCTCTTTTTGGAATGAATGACCCTTCTTGGGATGAATGACTCTTTTTGTTTGCTTTCCAAGCATTATCTACTTTATTTACTTGCTCTAATTTTTGCCTAAGCCGTCCTTTTGGATTTTCAACTTAGCGAGCACTTACCCATTCTTGCCTAAGCTGCCCTTTGCGGGTTTTCGACTTAGCGGGATTTTTCTTTCTTTTCTTTTCTTTTTTTTTTTGGCAAAAGAAAAATGAACCAATGATTTTTATTAAAATTTAGACCGTGCTCAAAGAGAGCTGCCTACATATCTCGAATTAGTTTGCGAGAATCAGGTCTAATGTAGTTCATTACAATGCATGATTATACATAATATTTCTTTAATTGATCTAGATTGCATGAGTTTGTGAACTCCAGACCATCCAAATCAGACAAGATGACGGCTCCGCCGGAAAGTATTTTCTTCAAAATGTAGGGTCCCGCCCAAAGAGGACGAAACTTCCCACGAGGATCTGTAACAGGTGTTCTGATCTCTTTTAGAACCAAACAACCTTCTTCCAACTTTCGATCTTTGACCTTTTTTGTTGAAATGTCTGGCCATTCGCCTCTGATACCCTTGAATCCGATGTAGAGCTTGAAGTCTTTTTTCATCCAAACCCAACAATTGATGATGATAATTGCTGATCCATTCAGCTTCATTTATCTGACTTTCTTGAATTATCCTTGCCGATTGAACTTCCAGTTCAATGGGGAGTACCGCTTCCATTCCGTACACCAGGGAATACGGGGTTGCCCCAATAGGAGTTCTAATTGATGTTCTATATCCCCACAAAGCCAGCGGTAACTTCTCATGCCAACGCCTATGTTCCTTGATCATTTTTTGTATGATCACCTTTATAGACTTGTTCGCTGCTTCTACAACTCCATTTGTTTGAGGTCTATAAGGAGAGGACTTATGATGCTGGACATTCTTATCCTTCAAGAGCTTAGCAAATTCTGCTTGGAAATGAGTTCCATTATCAGTGATAATTTCAAATGGCATTCCGTACCGACAAAGGATGTTGGTTCGGACAAACTGTGCTGCCTTTTTGAAGTTTAATTCTGCATAGGAAGCTGCTTCAACCCACTTTGTGAAGTAATCCACTGCTACCAAAATAAACTGATGTCCATTTGAGGCTTTTGGATGTATTTTGCCAATTATATCTATTCCCCAAGTAGCGAAGGGCCACGGAGAAGTGATCGGATTCAGGGCAACGGGAGGTTGCTTCTGCATCTTGGCAAATATCTGACACTGATGGCATTCTTGCACAAATGCCACGCAGTCTGCATTCATGGTGGACCAATAATATCCTAGATTGGCAATTTTTCGAGCCAAGGTGATCCCATACATGTGTGGTCCTGATTCGCCACCATGTACCATTTCCATTATTTGCTTAGCCTCTGCTTCATTCACACACCTTAGGTGCATTCCATTCCAACTCCTCTTGTAGAGGATATCTCCATTAAGAATGTAACCTGTGGGTAGCTGCCTTATGGCCCTCTGATCAACCTTTGATGATCCCTCCGGATAACTTCCATCCTTGAGATAACCTTTGATATCCCAAAACCATGGTTTACCATCGGCCAAATGCATTATGTGGGCAGGTTGCTTCTGAAGTTGAACTTTCAATGGACGAATGACTTTCCCCTCCTTGATATTGATCATGGAAGCTAAAGTAGCCAGGGCATCAGCAAACTGATTCTTTACTCTTGGGAGATATTCGAAGGACAAATCATCAAATTGTTGTGCCAGATGATCAAGGCGTTGTAGGTAAGGAACCAAACGCTCTTCTCTTATCTTCCATTTCCTTAAGGCTTGTGATACTATTAAAATAGAATCACCGTAGACCTTTAGGTTCTTAATTCCTAATTCCAGGGCGGCTTCAAGCCCATTGATGCAAGCTTCATATTCTGCTTCATTGTTTGTGCAGCTAAAGTCAAGTTTAACTGCAAATGGAATGTATTCTCCACAAGGAGTTTTGAACACAATCCCAATTCCATTTCCATGATAATTGGATGCCCCATCAAAATACATCTCCCAAATACTCCTTTCCACATTCAAGAGGTCTTCGTCAGGGAAACCCACTTCTCGCATCTCGTCATTCACGGGTAATTCTGCTAATTGGTCAGCTATTTTGCCACCTTTCACAGCTTTCCTTTGAATGAATTTTAGGTCAAAGGCTGCCAATGTTGACACCCACTTAGCCATTTTGCTGTCCAAAACAGGCCTCTCCATAAGGAATTTCAAGGGACTCTGTTCTGCGATGACATAAGTAGTGTAAGAAGACAAGTAGTGTTGTAACTTCATACAAGTCCAATACAAGGCTAAACACAACTTCTCAATCTTGTTATACTTTAACTCATAATCCAGCATCCTTTTGCTGAGGTAGTAAATTGCATTTTCCACCTTCGTACTTTCGGCTTCTTGAGCTAGCATTGCACCCATAGCTTTATCTGTTACAGACAAATACAAGAGCAGAGGCTTTCCCATTCTGGGAGGTTGTAGAATTGGCGGACTTAACAAGTATTCTTTGATCTTGTCGAAGGCCTTTTGGCAGTCTTCATTCCATTCTTGTGAAGCACCTTTCCTTAGTAGCTTAAAGATTGGACCACAAGTCTCTGCCAACTGCGATATGAATCGACTGATATACTGTAATCTACCTAGCAAGCCTCGAATCTCTTTTTCTGTTCTTGGCGGAGGTATTTTCAGAATAGCCTTCAACTTTGCTGGATCAACTTCTATTCCCTTCTTGCTGACCAAATATCCCAAAAATAAGCCTGATGTTGCACCAAAGAGGCACTTTGCAGGATTAAGCTTCAAATTGTACTTGCGAAGTCTAAGGAAGAACTTCTCAAGTGCTTTAACGTGTTCTTCTGGAGATTTTGACTTAACAATCATATCATCAACATACACTTCTACTTCTTTGTGAATCATGTCATGAAAGACTATTGTCGCCATCCTTTGGTAGGTAGCCCCTACATTTATCAACCCAAAAGGCATAACCCTGTAGTAGAAAGTGCCCCATTCTATAATGAAAGCTGTCTTCTCTTTGTCTGGTGGGTGAACTAGGATCTGATTGTACCCAACCGCGAGGTCAGTCATGGAAACCATCATATGCCCAGCCATCCTGTCTATCAGCAAATCGATGTGTGGTAGTGGAAAATCGTCCTTGGGACAGGCCTTATTCAAATCTCTATAGTCAACACACATCCTGACCTTTCCGTCTTTCTTCGGGACCAGCACAATGTTTGCTAACCAGGAAGGGTAGGCAATTGGTTCTATGAACTTATTGTCCAGTTGCTTGGCAACCTCTTCTTTAATTTTCAAAGACCATCCTGGCTTCATTCTTCTCAATTTCTGCTTAACCGGCTTTGCATCTGGGTATAGTGGAATCTTATGAACTGCTATGGCTGGGTCTATTCCCGTGACATCACATGCCTTCCACATGAAGCAGTCGACATATCTTCTGATGCACTCAACAACGTGTTCCTTATTAACACAATCATATGCAATGTATGTATGTTCATTTTCTTTGCCAATCATTATTTTTTCATTTATTTCATTTATTTCATTTATTTCATTTTTGCTAGATAATACTTGGAAAGCAAAAGACACAGGGTAACCAAGAATTTGAAGAGTTTCATTGATAATGGTGGAGTCATTCTCCAAGATTACATTAGATTTGACATTGGGGTTCTCTAAATCTGAAACTACAGAAGACTCAGAATTAGACTCTGACTTGGTGTTTGACTCAGAATTTGACTTTGTACAAGACTCGGGTTCAGGGTGTGACACAGGACTAGGTTTGACCATAGCAGCTCGTCCCTCCTCGGCATACCAGTTCATCAGTGGTCCATCGGTTGTCTTGATCAGCTTTGTGAAGTCCCTTTTGTCTTCAAAATTGGTTATCATAGCAACCTCGTCAAAGAGATTAGGCCGCATAAAATCTTCCATTTGTGGGTCAGCTATAGGTTTTGGCTCTTCTTCTTTTATGGCTAAAACATCATCGAACATCTCAAAACCCGGTAGCTTCTTTTCGGTCACAGGAGAATAGAATGGCTCCTGGAAACCATAGTAAGGAACTGCTTTTCCAGGTTTGCAGAAGTGACCATTCAGAGTTCTAAAGTAAGGGCGCATTTTTGAGGCTTCTTGCCCCCCAATTCTTCTTTTTCTTCCTTCCATGCTCAAACTCTTCTATCCCCTCATCTGTGGGTTTATACCCCAGGCCAAAAGTTCCCTTATTCTCAGGCTCTTCCCATGGCCGCACTACGGGTGTTTTCCTCCCAAACTTTATCATTTCCATTCCGGGCAGCAGACCTACCCTTAGCATCATTCCGACCAGGCAATTGATTTGGACCTCCCCAAAATCATATAAGATAAATGGCCCTTTGGGTTTTTCTCCTTCAATGCATTGGACTGTATCATAATGGAAACCAGTCAAGGTCATGGCGGTTTCGCCAGGAATAACCTCAAAGAGAGACTGATCCATGGTTCTCTTGTTGATTTCACAGGTGTCACCTTTGATAGTGATGATTTTTCCTTCAAAAGGGAACTTAAGTTTTTGGTGTAATGAAGAAGGGATAGCATTATTCTGATGAATCCATGGCCTTCCAAGGAGGAGATTAAAGCTGGCGGGTACATCAATGACTTGGAAGGGCACTCTCATTTTCACCGGCCCAATAACAATTTCCAGAGTGGCAACACCCAAAATTTCTCTTCGAGTGTTATCATATGCTCTAACAATATGATCAGAAGGTGTAAGATCTATATCCTCCAACCTCAGACAGCTTGCTACTTTTAAGGGACATACATTTTACGGCTGACCCATTATCAATGAGAACCATGGGAACAGTCTTTCCCCCGGTTTGTATGGTGATGTATAGAGCATCATTGTGTTTACTGCCATTTTCTGGTAGGTCCGTATCAGAAAATCGGATACTCAATGTCTTGGTTGATTGGGTCAAAGTGGCTACCAAAGCTTCTGGGCTTATGTCTACTGATGTATCAAGCTGACTCAAAGCTTCGCTGAGAGCCTGACGGTGTGGGAATGAGGAAGCAAGGAGCTCCCAAATTGACACCTTAGCCTGAGTTTGTTTAAGCTGAGTGAGGACAGGGTCTTCCTTTGGTTCAGGTGTCTTCTTATGGGGGTGATTTGAGGTTGCAGGGGCTTTTCCCAAGTCGAGTGGCTAATATTGCCTTCTGCTTCTCATCAAAGCGTCGACCTCTTCAGCGAGGTCATTCAAATCCAACACACACACTTCATTCATTTCTAAGAGGAGTTTGAAAGGATCAAACAGCTCTTCTTCCACAGTGATGGCATGGATGGAATGATTAGGCAAAGGGTTAGTATTAATGTTTGGTTGACTCCTGAGAGGAATGATGTCACCCCTATCCACCAAATCTTGGATGCGGTTTTCAGAGTCCAGCAAGCATCTGTTCTATGCCCTTTTCCCTGGTGGTATTCACAATACTCATTGGCCTTATAACTGGAGGGTAATGGGTTTGGAGGTGGCCTTGGGTCCAAAGGCTTCAAATATTTCCCTTCCACGGCCTTTTTAAACACTAGATGAAGGGGCACCCCAAGGTCAGTATATTGCCTTATTGGCTGATTTCTCTGCCTAAGATTGCCCACACGTAAAGGATTCGCAGGGGCAATATTGGCCACTTCATTGATTTTGCTTGAGGAAGCAGTTTGGCCCTGTTTTTTATACTTTGAAGTAGCTCCTTCATCCACTATTTTACCCAATTGTATCAAGTCTTCTACCTTAGTTGCAGTCGCAATGAGCGATTTGAAAGTAGGTAGGTATTGGGTTTGCAGTTGAGCTTGATATGTAGGTCTTAAATTTCTGATTATAATATCAATTTGCTCCTGTTCTGAAGGGCGATTGATCATTTGGGCAGCTTTTGCCCTCCACCTCGTAAGGAACGAGGAGAAGGGCTCATTGTTGTTTTGTTTGGTAGTCTCAAGTTCTCTTCTAGTGACATCCACCTCAATATTGTAGTGGTATTGAGTGTTAAATGCATTGCAGATGTCTTCCCAGGTCTTAATCTTGGCTTGGTCCAGGCTTACAAACCATTTTAAGGTAGCCCCAGTCAAGGATTGTTGAAAGAGTTGAGCAAAGAGCTCATCATTTAAACCCCAAGGGCTCAAGGCCCCCACATACATCTTCAAATGGGTTTTAGGGCAAGTGGTCCCATTAAATCTGTCCATCCCAGGCATCTTGAATTTTGGAGGCAATCTAGCTTGGGGAAACAAGGATAAGGAATCCATGTCTACCACCTCTTTATGAGTTTTCATGGCAGTTATTGATCTTTCAAGCAATTCAAGTTTCTTTTTTAGTTCATCAGTTTCATTCTTAGAGGGTGGATCCTCCAAATTGATGACAGGGCTATTGTTCTGAGCAGTCATGGGGGTACTAGTTTGCCCCACAATGGGTTCCTTTCCTAAATTCCCAGGAGTAGAGGCTGTCTTTGGTGCCCCTCCCAATTCAGCCAGGATGGCTACCCTTTGGGCAGCCAAAGCTTCATCAATTCTCTCTTGCATCCTAGCTTCAATTTCATTAACCTGTCCATCTAGCAAGGCCTTAATCTGTTCAATAGTAGCCATTTGAATAATTGGAGCAGTTGGTGAAATTGGGGTAACAGGACTTGTGGGTGATTGCACAGTTGGAGTTGGTGTAGCTTGTGTGGGTGAAGGCACACAGATAGTGGATACCTGAAAAGGTTAAAGGCAAGGGATCAGGGCAGTGGGTAGGATGGGATAAACTCTTGGTCCACTTATACACATCAAAAGTTTTCCCCAAAAGATTTTTCCCAAAATAATGTTTTCATGTTGCATGAATGCACCTCATCACATCATAATTCATTTTAATGGTATGTGGCACTATCATTGGGTACATACAACCTAAGGGAAGGTTCTATTGTTCATGAAAAATAGAGAATAAGCTTATAATAGGGACCCTTGAGTCTTGAGTAAGATATACCTAACCACATGTGAAACAAGGAGTTTCGCGTGGGTCCAACAGTACGATTACTCATGGGCCACTCCAAAAGGATTGGAATGGTTTGCGACAACAGGGAGGACGCTTTGGCTGTCCGCCGGCATAATCAAGGAGACCTGCCGGTCAGCGCTACTTGCTATCCAGACTCAGAATTTTGAATAGAAAGAGAAGAAATTCATTTGAAAACAATTTTTTATGAAATGAAGGAAAAGGATTCCCCCATATAATGCAAGAGAAAAAGATTCTCTGAATGTCAAAATAAATGAACAATTAATCAAACAAGGGGTCCATTAAAGGAAAAAGATTCCTTTTGTCAATTTTCAATCCAATATCCCCAAGGAGGGGATGTATATTGCTAGGGTACCCTGCACAATGAATAAAAGTATCCTAAAGAAGGGCAAGTTAATCAAATAAACAATAGTAGCCTACCAGGATCCCATAAATAATTTTTATGGGTCCCCAGTGGTAAATTAATCAAATAAGCAATAGTAGTCCACTAGAATTCCATAATCATTTTTATGGTCCCCAGTGGAGTCGCCAAATTGTGAACCTCGATTTTCCACCCGAAAAGGATTTTGATGAAAGTTCACACGTTGTCGGGAGTCGCCACTCAGTTTATTTTGTTCAAAGGGAAAAACTAAGAAAACCCTTGTTTGGCTCCAATTAATGCATCCAATGTAAAGGTTTCTAATCTACGAACCCAAGGAGGATTCGGGGACTATGTCATGTATTTGATTAATTTGACAATTTAGAAATGAATCCAAAAGGAACACAGAAAGGAAGAAGAATAGATTGTTAGTAAATTGCGGACTTGTTATTTGAGGTGAATCTCAAATATGCCTACATACTCTCGTTTTTTTATGAGAGATCAAAGCCCATGTAGTTCGGAAAAGCCTATTTAAAGGCGATGAAAATTATGCTTCATGCATGTGTGTGTGTATGCTTCGTGCATTTGTCGGGCTTTTTGCCAAAGTTGTTAATTTTAGTACTTAGTGCAAATTTGTGAAATTTAGGTACTTTGTACCAAAATAGTGCAATTTAGGCCTTTGGCCAATAGATTGATTTTAATTGTGAAATTTAGGTACTTTGTACCAAAAAGATACAATTTAGGCTCCGTGCCAAAATGTTGATTGATTCGCGACTTCATGCCGAAGTGTTGATTGATTAGTTAATTAGGCCTTAGACCTAAAAGGATTAGGTCTTTGACCGAAAAGAAATTAAGAAGAAGATAGGATGCTTTATGATATGCTTGAATTGACAAATGATGAATTATCATACCTTATCTCCCACATTATACTCAATGTCTCTCCTCTTCAAATCCGAATAAGATTTATGTCGGTCTGAAGCTGTTTTCAACCTATCTCGAATCATCTTCAATTTCTTTTCCGTTTCTTTAACCAAATCAGGACCAATTAACTTACCTTCACCAAGTTCATTCCAACATAGAGGTATCCTACACCGTCTACCATACAATGCCTCAAATGGGGCCATACCAATGCTAGATTGATGACTGTTATTGTAAGCAAATTCAACAAGTGGTAAGAATTCATCCCAACTTCTAGAGAAATCAATGACACAGCTTCTCAACATATCCTCGATAATCTGTATCACTCTCTCTGACTGCCCATCTGTCTGTGGATGAAAAGCAGTACTGAAGTGTAATCGAGAACCTAAAGCACCATGTAAACTCTTCCAAAACCTTGAAGTAAATCGGGGATCTCGATCAGACACTATAGAAGTTGGAACACCATGCAACTTTACAATCTCATGGATATACAGCTCCGCTAACCTCTCCAAAGAGTAATCCATCCGAACCGGAAGAAAATGAGCTGTCTTAGTCAACCTGTCAACAATCACCCAAATAGCATCATGCTTTCTTTGTGTCAATGGCAGACCAGATACGAAATCCATGGTTACTCTATCCCATTTCCATTCAGGCACTGATAACGGTTGAAGTAACCCTGTTGGAACTTAATGCTCAGCTTTTACTCTCTGACATGTGAGACATTTAGACACAAAATCTGCAATGTCTCTCTTCAGACCAGACCACCAGTAAAACTGTTTCAAATCATGATACATCTTTGTATTGCCCGGATGCATAGCAAACACTGACTGATGTGCTTCTTGTAAAATAATCTTTCTCAAATTAGCATCATCAGGTACACACAATCTGTTCTTAAACCAAAGACTCCCATCACCTCTCACAATAAAATCTCGACACTTTCCATTCTGACAATCTGAAACAATCTTTTGAATCTTCTCATCAGCCACTTGAGCTTCTCTAATCTGATCCAACAACACTGGTTTCAACTACAACTGTGCCAACAATGCACCATCATCACAAGATACAAAATTAGCATGTAATGCTCTCAACTCAACAAGCAACGAGAGCGAATAAATAGTCAAACCTGAATTAATTCCTGAATTTCTTCAAATGTTAAAATATCATTGGTCAGAGGAACCGGAACACCATCATATCGAAGGCCGGTTATAGCAGTAAAATCAACTAGACTAATTGTCATCTCTCCAATGGGCAAGTGAAAAGTGTGGGTTGTGTCCAACCATTGCTCTGTAAGCGCCTGGACTACGCTCCGGTCAATCTGATACTCCACGGATGCAATTGTAAGATGAACTGCTCAAAGCCGCAATCTCGGATAAACCGCCTTACCTGAGAAGGCACTATATCATGCCATTGTTGGGCTTTGTAAATACACCCTCCAGCCCGAACAACGCAACGATCATGCTGACACGGAGTCAGGAAGTTAATGCAAGGTAAGTACATGCTATCCTAAATTAATTTATTTTTCCTAAATTTTCTAAAAATTATAATATTATAAAATATAAATAAAAAATAAATGCAAGCACCAAAAAAAAAGAAAAAATAACAAAATAACAAAAAAAAGAAAAAAAAAAGAAAAAGCATAATAAAAAGAAAAAATATAAAAAATAAATAAACAAACAAATAAATAACAAAAAAAAGCAAAAACAACAACAAAACAGAAAAACGAAAAATCAATAAAAAATAAAAAGAAAAATAATTACCTTGCTCTTTTGGTTGGAACTGTGATGTAGCGGCATCCCGGCTAGTATATCTATATTTTCATCTTCATGATACCGAAGAAACTCCAATAACTCGGTATTAGAATGAGTCCCTGACCTTGAAACATGCATTTTTTTGAAAACTATGTGCTAAAATAGAAAAAATTTGAGAGAATTTGAGAATTTAAGAAATTTTCGCTGTAAATCAAATGAAGGATTCGTGGTTTTTTATAGAGAAACGGCAAGGAAAAAACAAAAAATCAAAAGTAAGTTTTACTGTTCATGAATAGTAAACTTTACTATTGATAAATAGTAAATTTTACTATTTATAAATAGTAAATTACTATTTAGGAATAGTAAATTACTATTTCTAATAGTAAATACTATTTACAAATAGTAAATTTACTATTTATGAATAGTAAATAGTGCATAAACAGTGACTACACAGTAAATAAACAGTAAAATTCAATTATTTACTTTAAGCATTCAAATGCTTGCGTGTCTTTAAATATTTGAACACGGAGGGGCAAGGATAAATGTAATATCCCAATGTATGCCCTAGAAGTTTTGAATATTATTGTTGTTTGATTTGAATTAAATGTACATATGTTTTAGCAAAGGAAATGATTGTGTTAATGGAATGCATATGTTGTATATATGTTAATATATATAACATATATGTTGGTCAAGTGTAAAGTCAAGGGAAGAAGATATTTTTTATTTGGGATGAGTGAAATTACTTAAGAGGGAAAGAGTTTTAAAGGAAGTGTAACACCCCATCTTAGCCTACGTTTATAGACCAAGATGGACTGTTATCTCATGGTGGTTGTGTCTTAATAGTTTACTTAGCCAATTTTAAGTGCAGATGTTTAAAAAAATTTTGCCATAACCTCCCCTAAAAATGGAGGTCCCAAGTGTCGCCAAAACTGATTTTTCTTATTTTTGAAAAATATTTTGTTTCACAATTCAATTCAAGCACACTCCCAATAATCCACCCTTATAACCTCAACTACATTCCTGCAAGAAGAATTCACACTTCTATACTTGCATACATAAGTGCTAAACCCAAATAAGATTTATTAGATTACTAGCAGTGTACGTGTTCTAGCTTTACAGTATAATACATTTATTTGCTAGATCATACAAGCTTATGTACATGCCATATTACTACAATCAATCATATCCAACTCCTACCCAAAGTAGTAGTCAAGGCCAGCTGTGCAGGACATGCTGCAATCTCGTCTCCTCGTTTAACCTACGAGTTTAGAGGGAAACAAAACTCGCTAAGCAATTGCTTAGTGGGTACTTAAATCATTGCAATAAAATAATAAAATGAAAGAATGATTTGAACATACATTTATATACTTTAAATACTTGAAAGGAATCAATACAAAACACAGATGGTAAAAAGGCTTGACTGAATAATTTGAATTTAAATCATTTCTCTTGCTTTTATCATTTTGGTTGCTCTACTGGTTTAACAGAACATCAGCGGATAAGGAAGAGTAATGATAAACATATCTCATCATGATCATATTTCATTATCTTTCATCATAATTCTTGCACATGTGCCAATGGCCATTATCATTGCATCATTGATCATATCATTGTAATCATCAGCCTTCAGCCGGTATATCATATCATGTCATAAGCAGTACTGCAATAATAGTATGATGCATCATACCCTTATCTCAAGGGTTCTGTCATAACCAAGTAGAGCATAAATAATTTATTAAATTACTTTGATCATGATATTCAATAAGCCATGATTTGTCCATAATGCATGTATTGTCGGAATAGCTTGTCATGATGCCTTTCTGATCATTTCCAATTCTCCTTCATGTCATTTTATATGATTTAACATCAATCCATATCATAATATTCAAGTTTTAACACATTTAGAAAAATAACCAAAGGAATAGTAGCGCGGCGCGTAAAATCGGCAACGCAATGGCGCGCGACAACTAAATGGTAAAATCTGTTTTTACTGCTGAAAATCAGTCAACTTTGGCAACGGTTTTAACCAAGTAAACAAACTTATTTTTGGCTGAATTTTTGCAGGAAAACACTTTCATAAGTTAACTAAATACATGTAAAATTTCGTCGAAAAATTCTTTCGTTTGCCCCTTCAACGGACTGCCCAAAATGAAAGCTGCAGAATGGTGCCCAAAAGGGACCATTCGGCCCAATTTTCCAAACTTGAGGGAAATTCATTTTTTTCTTGCAAAATTGGTTTTTAGAATCCTTTTGTGATACCATTGAAGGACTAAGGGTCCCTCTTCCAAAAATCAAACCAAAGGAGTGATTAAAAGTTCATCAAAGTTTATGGATAATTGAGCAAAGTTTAGCTAGTTTGTTTTGTTTTCATTCTTTTCACAATCAATTGATTACAAATGGTTCAAGAGCACTTTCCCACATATTTACCACACAAAATAACATTATTTCAAAACCATTTCAAAAGTCCCATAATGCAAAATATGTGAATTAATTGAAAGGGCAATGATTTAAGTACCAAACCTTAATTCTTTTCACTTGTTTCTAGTTCTTTTATGCCTTCTTTGCTTCCTTCTCTCTCACTTCTTGATTTCCTATAATTTTCATAAAATCCATGTCAAGAACATAATAAAATTTAAGTGCTTCATGCCTTCTTTTGCTAACTAAACTACTAGTCATCCTTTTCATCCTTAATCTTATATGTGCAAATCACCTCTTTCACTTTTCTTCAACTTCTTAAATTTTCTATAATCATCATATTTATTGTTTCATTTTTATCTTACAAATACTATAACCAATGAAAGAAATAGAACCATAGATGAATTTCCTTACCTCAAAATCTTATTCTCCACCCAAGTTTGCAATCTCTCTCAATTCTCCAAATTTAGCTACTTGAAAAAAAAAAAAACAATCTCTCTCTCTTTTCCCTTCCTCCTATTTTCGGCCAAGCAAGAACAAAGAGAGTTCTTGGCTTTATTTTTGTGGTGTTCTCTCCTCCAAATGGCAGCCGAGAGAGGTTGATAGGTCATGGTGTAGATGTTGATTTCCCATTGGTACACATATGTGAGAAAATGGCCAATTCTCATTGGTCCAAATGTTTCCTTCTTTAATTTATTTACAACCCAATCCCTTGGACTTCATCTTAATTATATTTTGGCCCCTCAACCTCATTGTGCTGTAATTTTATGGTCTAAGGTGTGAAAAGACCAAAATACCCTCCGGCGGTTACTCGTTCATAACTTTTAAACCGCGCACTTTCGCCGAATGTTGTAGTACACTTTTTGACTCAGTTTTTCCTCTACTTTTCATTTTTGAGATCCTTTATTACTTTCGAGACACTTTTAAAAATGACCATGATGCCCCTGGTCAAAATCCCCTATATCTTCCAAACCGTGCTTTTTCGGGAAAAACCGTGTCGCACCGTTACTGTCCGATTTTTCTCTACTTCCCATTTCTGGAGTCTGTTATGTGCACTATTAAGGACCTCCGAAACAACTTTTGGTAATTACGGTCACCTCCCCAAAACTTTACAATCTTTTCAAATAGGTCCTTTCAATTTTACAGAACTTCCCTTCACTTTGCGCTTTTGAGTAGCTTCTCGGGAGGGTTCCTCTTACTGTACATGGACGTACTGTACATGGATATACTGTACATATGTACAAATTGGGTCGTGACATTTCTTCCCCTCTAAAATTTAGGCTTCGTCCCGAAGCCGATCGGGTGTAAAATTTAGGCTTCCATCCTCATTATTTCTTCTCTTTCCAAAAATATCTCTTCCATTCTATGGTTCCTTCGCCGCACTTTAACTGGAGGAAATCTCTTATTTCTTAATCCTTTGACTTTTCATGCTAAAATTTCTATTGGTTCTTCTTCATAATTTAGGTCAGATTGGACTCTGATGTTTTATGTCTTTATATCGTGTGTGAAGTTCAAACGATATTGCCTTATCATTGAAATGTGAAAAACATTATGTATTTTGTTCAGTTCTGGTAATAGCGTTAACCGATAGGCTATTGATCTATGCGTTCGATGATCTCGTATAGTCCAATAAGCCTAAAACTTAACTTACTTTTCTACTTAAATCTTAATACCTTCTTTCATGGGAAAGTCTTAAGAAAAATCTTGAGAGTTCTATGTCCCTTCGTTTCGAGTTCGCATATGATTTTATCTTGTCTTTACTTAATTTCGTCCAACACTCTGGTGTTCCATGTTTTCTTTCGTATAATTCTTTATAGGGCATCACCGTATGCTGAATTAATAGTCGTTGTTATATGCGTATTCAATTAAACTCAAATACCTAATCCAGCCACCCTTAAATTCTATAACACATACTCTTAATATGTCCTCCCAAAATTTGGATTACTCTTTCAAATAGTCCATCTGTTTACGGGTGAAAGGCAGTGCTATAATTTGTTTGTGTTTCAGAAGCTGCTTGCGACTTCTTCCATAAATTCATGGTGAATGTGGACCTCTGCCTAAAATGATAGACGTTGGAATCCTGTGTAACCGTACAGTTTCCTTGGCGTACATTTCCACCAACTTATCTATTGAATAATCCATTTGTAAAAGTAGAAAATGAGCTAACTTAGTTAGGCAGTCAACGATTATCCGAACAACGTCATGCCTGTCTTGTGTCATTGGTAGTTCTATGACGAAATCCATAGTGATATGTTCCCATTTCCATACCAAAGTGGGAATTAGTTGTAACAATCCCGATAGTATTTGATATTTCACTTTTGCTTGTTGACATATTAAACATTTGGTCATAAAATCAACAACATCTCTCCTCATTCCAGGCTACCATTAAAACTTCTTTAGATATTGATACATTTGTAACTCCTGCATGCATTGCGTAGAGACTACTATATGCTTTTTGAAAAAAATTTTCTTTCTTATGTCTCCCATTGTTAGTATCATTACTCTATTGTCATAATACAAACTACTGTTCTTAGAAATTTAGAATTTTATATCCTTTCCTCCTTGCACTTGCTTGATCCATTTTTGTATTTGTTCGTTTTTCTTTTGCACTTAATGAATTTCTTGAAAAGAAACATAGTTTATGCTTGCATTTCTACTACTAGTACTTCCTCTTTCATTGGTCTTAAACTGATCTTTATAGCGCCTAAGGCTGGTATCGATTTTCCACCAAGTGCGTCGGCCACCATGTTAGCTTTTCCTAGATGATAATTTATAACTTAGCTGTTAATTCTAAAACTTGGGTTTACTTTCCTTACCATAAATTGAGATCCTCTTGGGTTGACGGATATTTTAAACTTTTGTGTCTGTATAAATATAATACTTTTCTCCATATACATCATATCTCCAAATCTTGAAAGCCAATACGATAACTGTTAATTCCAAATAGTGTGCCGGGTTATTATTATTATTATTATTATTATTATTATTATTATTTTTCGTATGGTTTAAATCTTCAAAAGACTTATGCGACTATTTTATCCTTTTTGCATAAGCATATAACCTTAACCGATGTGTGAAGCATCACTATATATCACAAATTCTTTGTTTGACACGGGCCGTATGGGTATTGAAGCATTCGTTAACTTTTCCTTTAGTTTCTTAAAGTTCCTCTAACATTTATCAGTCCATTGGAGTTTGGCATTCCTTTGAAACAACCTTGTCATTGGGATGATAATAATGGAAAACCCTTTTATAAAACATTAATAGTACCTAGCCAGTCCTAAGAAGATTCTTACTTTAATGCCAGTCCTAAGAAGATTCTATTACTATCTTTGGTGTTTTCCATTCCAAAATGGCTTTCGTTTTCTTAAGACCTACTTTAATGCCTTATGCTAATATGGTGTGTTCTAATAATGTCACTTTTTCCAATCAAAACTTGCATTTGTCATGTTTGACGTACAACTGCTTCTCTCGCAACATTTGCAATACTATGCAAAAGTATCGATCGTATTCTTCTTTGTTCCTTAAATAAATGAAGGTGTCATCTATGAACACCATTTACAAATTGGTCAAAGTATGGATGAAAGATATGATTCATTAAATCCATGAATACTACTGACACATTTGTGAGCTCAAAGGGCATTACAAGGAACTGATAACGTCCGTATCGAGTTCTAGATGTAGTCTTTAGAATGTCTTTTCCTTTGATTCGCAGCTGCTGATATCCCAGTTGGTGATCTATTTTTTTTTTTACAAAACCTCGGTTCCCTTAAGTTGGTTGAATACATCGTCGATGGATGGTAATGGATATCTATCCTTAATCGTAAGCTCATTCAACTACTATAGTTCACATATGACCTTAAGGATTTATCTTTCTTCTTGACGAAGAGTACTGGCATGCCCCATGAAGAAATACTTGGCCGTATAAGACTCTTGTCGAGTAGCTTCTATAATTGTGTTTTCATTTCTTTGGGTTCCACTGGTACCATTCAGTATGAGGCAACCGACACCGGTGCAATTCCCGGATATACATTTATAGTGAATCCTACTTTCTCTTAGGTGATAATCCGGGTAGCTTGTCTAAAGAAACATCGAGAAAATCACGCATTGTTGATACCTCTTGAATCTTTATCACCTTCTTCTTTACTTCCATAGTGCTTATCAAGTGTGCCTCACATCCGTTTGTATGGAATACCTTGTTGTAACTGCTGCTGTTACGTTGTTTAGGTAATCGGCTCTCTTTCCTACTGCCATCACTTCCTCCTTGTGGGGAGTATGAAGTGTTACTCTCTTTCTTCTTATCATCGACCACTGTTTTATGCCTTGTTAGCCAATCCAATACCAACATTATGTCAAATTCTCGGAATGGTAACTCTATTAAATTTTATGGAAATGCATTTTCATGTAACTCTATAGAACATTCTTTAATCACTTGTGTGTAACTACCTCGTCTCTTATCGGATTTATAACTAATGTTTCAAACTTAACATATCCTACCGGTAATTCTTCTAAGTTTTCATTGTGTAGGCTCTAGCTGGTATACTTGAATTGAGCTAGTCACCGGTCTCTGATTGTGCTCTTTGAAAATTTGAATCACTTTCCTTTCCCCTGCTTCCGCCTTTGCCAAAAGCGGGCCGTGATTTTTCTGTCGGTGCGGATGCATTCACTTGTCTTTCTGGCAGTTTACCCTAACACGATCTGGTGCCCCGCATTCCAGCATCCATCTGTTAAATACCAGCATTCACTCTTATGTCTTCATCCACAGTGTTTGCATAGAGGAGTAATATATCCTTCAAATCTATATTTCTTTCCAATCCTCCAGTAATTTTTTTTGAATTGTTACTTTTTCCTTTTTTCCTTTACCTCGTCCTTGGGTTGTTATTACTTTCATTCTTTCCTTTTTGATCTAATTTTAAGTCTGCACTTTCTACCTCTTTGGTTCTTAATTTCTCTCTTTCTCTTCTCTCTCCCTTTTTTTCCCATCATTTCCTGAATTCATAATCTCATATATCTTCTTCTTATAATTTCTTAATTTTGGTGATTACATTGGGGCATTTTCAGGAGGAATCACAATACAGTGTTTTGATTAGATTTCGTCTAGTTTCTACTCATATGGTCCGTCACCTACCTTATTAAGACTTCACGGAATGGTCACCCATCATCATTGGTCGAGCACGTTTAACTCCGGTTTCCTGCTAAATTTCAATACGACGGTATCGGGTTAGCAGTACCTTCTTAGTTCGCTTACTTCATCTACTTATGTGAGTATTGTACATGGGATTACTGTACATATTCTCTAATGGTCGGACATGAGAATTTCTCATATACTTATTTCTGTTCACTCATCTTTGTTATCTAAGATTTATCTGTTTTATCTCTTACCGTCTGGTCTTAACATTTTACGTACTTTTCTTTTATCCTCTTATTTTGTTCCTCTTTTTATTCCATTCTTCAAATTTCATTTTCTTATATACATTTTCATTTTTACATTCATATACGCCTATCTAACCTTCTCCCGGAACCCCCTTATAAGGACCCTGGAATACTGGCTACGGATGTCTGGCACCTTGAACCTCGGCCGGATCCCTGGCTTTTCTGTGCAAAACTATCTTCACTTCTAAACTTCTTCTCAACTTGTCAAAATCTTCCCAAGCTTTAAGTTTGAACTCTCTTTTGTTGCATACGTTGGTGTCTACTTCTCTAATCTATGTATACCCTCTCAATACCTAAAACTTTCACAGCTAATCTTGAAAATTTAAACACGTCCATGACTACTAATTGTACTTTAATTCCATTATTTAATCCTTCCAAAACCTTTGACGTCTTTCTTGCTTTGTCTCTATCATTTTCTTTGCATACTTACTGAGACGGTTGAACTCTCTTCCATACTCAGATACTGTCATTCTTCCTTGCCGTAGATATATAAACACAATTCTCCTTGCGTTTAAGTATGTTTTACCAAGTGTATGTTTCTTCTACCCAAAGGGACATGGCATAATTAAATCTTTTATCTGGTGTGCATCTCAGTTGTTCCAATGCCCTACTGGTACTGTCCAAATAGTACTCAACTTCTTCAAACCCTTCTTCTCTACTAATCTTAAATTCTTTAGCCCCATATTTCCTTAACTTCTCGATTGGGGACTTCCTTTCTCTTTTGGTAGCAACATGTACCATTCTTGTCGTTTATTGCAATGGTACTGTCATCTATCTTAAATAAACTTCGGGGTCTTCCACAGCCACCGTTGCATAAGCCCAAGACCCATTTCTACATTTATGGATACGAAAGCGTGTGATTCCTTTTCTTGATCTATAATTCTTTGTGATTCTGCCTCTTGCAACCTTATACCGTATACATATATCGTGATAAGAATTAGCAGCTGGCTTGACTCAACACATTAACTTTCCTATATGGCATGTACGTAAGCACTATTAGATTTTCCTTTATCACATGTACCTTATATACTTATGTATTTATAATATTCTGTCTACTATACTGACATTTTGTACCTAAATGATATATGCTCTCATTTCTTATCTGCTATAGGATATCCCATTTTACATTGGTAATGGCCACTCCCAACATAAAATGTGTATCCTCCTATGTTGAATTTTCCAGGACCGGCTAAACCGGTGCTCTGATACCACTAAATGTAACACCCCATCTTAGCCTACGTTTATAGACCAAGATGGACTGTTATCTCATGGTGGTTGTGTCTTAATAGTTTACTTAGCCAATTTTAAGTGCAGATGTTTAAAAAAATTTTGCCATAACCTCCCCTAAAAATGGAGGTCCCAAGTGTCGCCAAAACTGATTTTTCTTATTTTTGAAAAATATTTTGTTTCACAATTCAATTCAAGCACACTCCCAATAATCCACCCTTATAACCTCAACTACATTCCTGCAAGAAGAATTCACACTTCTATACTTGCATACATAAGTGCTAAACCCAAATAAGATTTATTAGATTACTAGCAGTGTACGTGTTCTAGCTTTACAGTATAATACATTTATTTGCTAGATCATACAAGCTTATGTACATGCCATATTACTACAATCAATCATATCCAACTCCTACCCAAAGTAGTAGTCAAGGCCAGCTGTGCAGGACATGCTGCAATCTCGTCTCCTCGTTTAACCTACGAGTTTAGAGGGAAACAAAACTCGCTAAGCAATTGCTTAGTGGGTACTTAAATCATTGCAATAAAATAATAAAATGAAAGAATGATTTGAACATACATTTATATACTTTAAATACTTGAAAGGAATCAATACAAAACACAGATGGTAAAAAGGCTTGACTGAATAATTTGAATTTAAATCATTTCTCTTGCTTTTACCATTTTGGTTGCTCTACTGGTTTAACAGAACATCAACGGATAAGGAAGAGTAATGATAAACATATCTCATCATGATCATATTTCATTATCTTTCATCATAATTCTTGCACATGTGCCAATGGCCATTATCATTGCATCATTGATCATATCATTGTAATCATCGGCCTTCAGCCGGTATATCATATCATGTCATAAGCAGTACTGCAATAATAGTATGATGCATCATACCCTTATCTCAAGGGTTCTGTCATAACCAAGTAGAGCATAAATAATTTATTAAATTACTTTGATCATGATATTCAATAAGCCATGATTTGTCCATAATGCATGTATTGTCGGAATAGCTTGTCATGATGCCTTTCTGATCATTTCCAATTCTCCTTCATGTCATTTTATATGATTTAACATCAATCCATATAATAATATTCAAGTTTTAACACATTTAGAAAAATGACCAAAGGAATAGTAGCGCGGCGCGTAAAATCGGCAACGCAATGGCGCGCGACAACTAAATGGTAAAATCTGTTTTTACTGCTGAAAATCAGTCAACTTTGGCAACGGTTTTAACCAAGTAAACAAACTTATTTTTGGCTGAATTTTTGCAGGAAAACACTTTCATAAGTTAACTAAATACATGTAAAATTTCGTCAAAAAATTCTTTCGTTTGCCCCTTCAACGGACTGCCCAAAATGAAAGCTGCAGAATGGTGCCCAAAAGAGACCATTCGGCCCAATTTTCCAAACTTGAGGGAAATTCATTTTTTTCTTGCAAAATTGATTTTTAGAATCCTTTTGTGATACCATTGAAGGACTAAGGGTCCCTCTTCCAAAAATCAAACCAAAGGAGTGATTAAAAGTTCATCAAAGTTTATGGATAATTGAGCAAAGTTTAGCTAGTTTGTTTTGTTTTCATTCTTTTCACAATCAATTGATTACAAATGGTTCAAGAGCACTTTCCCACATATTTACCACACAGAATAACATTATTTCAAAACCATTTCAAAAGTCCCATAATGCAAAATATGTGAATTAATTGAAAAGGGCAATGATTTAAGTACCAAACCTTAATTCTTTTCACTTGTTTCTAGTTCTTTTATGCCTTCTTTGCTTCCTTCTCTCTCACTTCTTGATTTCCTATAATTTTCATAAAATCCATGTCAAGAACATAATAAAATTTAAGTGCTTCATGCCTTCTTTTGCTAACTAAACTACTAGTCATCCTTTTCATCCTTAATCTTATATGTGCAAATCACCTCTTTCACTTTTCTTCAACTTCTTAAATTTTCTATAATCATCATATTTATTGTTTCATTTTTATCTTACAAATACTATAACCAATGAAAGAAATAGAACCATAGATGAATTTCCTTACCTCAAAATCTTATTCTCCACCCAAGTTTGCAATCTCTCTCAATTCTCCAAATTTAGCTACTTGAAAAAAAAAAAAAACAATCTCTCTCTCTTTTCCCTTCCTCCTATTTTCGGCCAAGCAAGAACAAAGAGAGTTCTTGACTTTATTTTTGTGGTGTTCTCTCCTCCAAATGGCAGCCAAGAGAGGTTGATAGGTCATGGTGTAGATGTTGATTTCCCATTGGTACACATATGTGAGAAAATGGCCAATTCTCATTGGTCCAAATGTCTCCTTCTTTAATTTATTTACAACCCAATCCCTTGGACTTCATCTTAATTATATTTTGGCCCCTCAACCTCATTGTGCTGTAATTTTATGGTCTAAGGTGTGAAAAGACCAAAATACCCTCCGGCGGTTACTCGTTCATAACTTTTAAACCGCGCACTTTCGCCGAATGTCGTGGTACACTTTTTGACTCAGTTTTTCCTCTACTTTTCATTTTTGAGATCCTTTATTACTTTCGAGACACTTTTAAAAATGACCATGATGCCCCTGGTCAAAATCCCCTATATCTTCCAAACCGTGCTTTTTCGGGAAAAACCGTGTCGCACCGTTACTGTCCGATTTTTCTCTACTTCCCATTTTCTGGAGTCTGTTATGTGCACTATTAAGGACCTCCGGAACAACTTTTGGTAATTACGGTCACCTCCCCAAAACTTTACAATCTTTTCAAATAGGTCCTTTCAATTTTACAGAACTTCCCTTCACTTTGCGCTTTTGAGTAGCTTCTCGGGAGGGTTCCTCTTACTGTACATGGACGTACTGTACATGGATATACTGTACATATGTACAAATTGGGTCGTGACAGGAAGTGTGAACAAATAGAAAAGGGCATTTAAGTAATTGTGTTGATGGAATTGCTTGGTGGATATTTAAAGAAGAAAAGAAGGTTGAATTGTCTTCATTTTCTTTTCTTTTCTTGGTATAGCCGGCCATTTCAAAGGAAGAGAGTAAAAGTGAGATTTGCTTATTCAAGTTTCAAATTGAAGGAGAAATCAAAGGTTTTGGTTGGAGATTTGTGAAATTTCTTCATCTAAGGTAAGTACTCTCTTGTTTTCCTTTGGTATTTTGAAGATATGTTTGAAGTGTGTTGTGATTTGATAATATTATGATTTGGTATGTTTGAGATGAGTTTCTAATTGTTGGAATTGATTGTGAGTTAATTTAGTGTTGGTTTGGTTTTGGTTGAAGATGGTAGGTTAAAAGTGATGTTGTTTTTTTAGGGTTTTGAAGTGGAAGGTGATTAAATGTGTTGATGATGGGTTGTTAAGGTGAATATTTTGGTAAACATGTGAAATATGTGTTTAGAACATGGATTACATTCATTTGAATTATGCTAAATTGTGTATAATGTAATTAAGTGCAACAAAAGGGGACTTGAACATGTTAGGGTTTCAATTCATGAGAGACACGGCCAAAAGCAAGGAGAGACACGGCCAATTCATGAGAGACACGGCCAAGTCATTGTAAATTTGGCCATGTTGGGTGATTTTTGGAGGAGACACGGCCGTGTCCCTTGCCCATGTCTGCCACTGCCAATTTGTTTTGAGAGACACGGCCACAAGCTTGGCCGTGTCCCTAGAGTGTGTTGGTTACTGTGTTTGGTTTTTGTTCTTCTTACATGATTGAGTTTGAACTTCCATTTGATAATGCATATGATATTATATGAACAAGGTGATGTAATATGCATTGTGAAACTTGTGAATGGCAATGTGTTATATGAATAATGTATCTTGAAATGTTATACCAATGATGCTATGTGAATAATATGAATTGAGATATAATATGATGATGCTAGGTGAATAATATGAATTGAGATACAACATGATATGAGGCCATTGTGATTGGCTATGATAACTCAAATGTGATGTGAAGCCATTGTGTTTGGCTATGATGATTCAATTGAAAGAACATAAGGCATGATTGCCTAATTGATGATGAGAATTGAGAATGAAACAATAAATGAATTGTGTGTCTAATGTGTTATTCATTTTCAAAGTTTTGTTGTTGGTGGCATGCCTATTGGTAACATTCTCTTGAAGTTAGGTTGGATTTGATCCTTGAAGCCTAATTGAGATGTTACAACCTTTGAAGCTAGGTTGGATTGGTTCTTGAAGCCAAGTTGGGTTGATACTTATCATGCTTTGTTCCCCTTGAAGCTTGGTTGAACCTAAATCCTTGAAGCCTAGTTGGGTTTATGATAATGATAAATGTGATAACAAAACCAAAGCATTAACTCTGAAAGTTGAATGGCATATTAGTGTGTCTTGGGCCCATGCTTGTTTTTGTTTAATGTGATTCATGAATGGTAAAATGATTAACTAATGAGATATATGGAAGGGTATTGAAATGTGATATGTTTATATATGTGGTTTATGAAATATAAAGGTATGTGGTTATCCTTTCATTTATGATATTGATTTGAGTAATCAAATGTGTGACATTGCATTGCCTTATAGCATAGTGTTGGTATATTTTGTACTACTAAGCCGTTGGCTTAGCGCGATATTGTTTGATCGCGCAGGTAACAGAGTTGAACCTGAGAGCTCCTCAAGACCGAGTGAGAGTAGACATTGAATTGTTATTTTGGGACTTAAAGATCAGAGAAGAGCTGCCAATCATGTATATATATTCTATGTTTTGTAAACTTTGATTTATAATATACTTGTAATAACTTCCGCTGTGAATTAATAAATATTTTTATATGGTGTCTTTTGGATTTCTTTTAAATGTTTGAGATTGGTTTCACTTATTTAAAAAGATATTTGTTGTGTTTCTTTTTAAACTGTGGCATTTTCTATATTCAGTATACGTATGTTACGATCGTTTAAGCATGCTTGGTACGTATACGGTATATAGGGGTTTTACAATAAAACATGTGAATAAAAATTAGTCAAGCTTTTTTGAAACCAAAAAATTATTATTTTTTGCAGATAATTAAATCTTTATTAGCTAGGGTCCAGAACCCAAATTATCCTTAGGTCCAGAACCTAGAATCATTTCTACGTCCAGAACTTAGCTCGGGTCTAGAACCCAAATTTTTCTTAGGTCCAGAACCTAGAATCTCTTTTAAGTCCAGAACTTAGCTCGGGTCCAGAACCCAAATTACCCTTAGGTCCAGAACTTAGAATCTCTTTTAAGTCTAGAACTTAACTCGGGTCCAGAACCCAAATTGCCCTTAGGTCCAGAACCTAGAATCTCTTTTAAGTCCAGAACTTAGCCCGGGTCCAGAACCCAAATTATCTTTAGGTCCAGAACCTAAAATTACGCTTAGGTCCATAACCTAAAATTATCCTTGAGTCCAAAACTCCAACCGGGTCCAGAACCCAAAACCTCAACAATCTAAAAAATTAAGTCTTATTGCTTTTCACTCTCTTTCACTAAAGTCTCAGATCATTCAAGCAGGGGGCAAACTGTAGACCCTTAATTTTTGACCCAGTCCGGTCCAATATATTTTAATTAGTCTAAAATTATTTTTGTGTTGTCCAATATATTTTAATTAGTCCAAAATAATTTTTGGTATCTTAATTAAATAATATTTTTTAAATTTTTATTAATAAAAATTAAAAAATAATAATAAACAAAAAAATAAAAATAAAAATAAAAATCGGCGACAAAAAAATCATCACCGAAAACTAACACGGAGCGAATGGCCGTGGGCCATTTTGCCCGCAGGAGTTTCCTGCAACAGCCCGCAGCCACCTGCGGCAGTTTTTTCGCCAGCGCATTTTTTTAGCAGCAATTGTTTTTCTCCAACGAAATTTTTCCGATGCAAATTATCCGAAACCTAATGCAATTAGGTTTCGGTTTCCTTTTCTTAATCAACATTAGCTTCCATAAATAACTAGAATTATACATAAAATTCTTCTATAAATAAGATAAAAAAAAACATAAAAAGTATCAAGAAATTGGATCTGAAAATTGAAATTTGGAGGAGAAAAGTGAGACAGAAATTGAGTAGGAAAGGCTTTAAATCAATCTGATTTTTTTTAGAGAGCAAACAACAATTCAATCCATCAAAGGCAGCAAAGCTTGTCTTTGTTTTTGTTCATCCAAGAAGAAATTTTTTTGGTGGAATCAACAAACGGAGGTATGCATCAATTGTTTAATTTCTTCACAGTAGCTTAAAATCATCATATTGTTTCTTTTAATTCAAAAACCCTAGAACCTTAATTCCATTTTTCTAAAGTTTAAAAACCTTAATTCTTTGCTTTGTTTACCAAAAAGCTTAAAATTGTTATTTTTGTTTCTTCAAAACCTCAAAACCGTAATTTGCTTTCCAAATTTTCAAAACCCTAAATTGAGTTCAGTTTCTTTCCAAAAGCCCTAAAAACATCTTTTCTGTTTCTATAAACTTTAAATTGTTTGGTTTATTTTCATAAAGTTTCATAAAATTATAAATTGTTTTTCCAAATTCTAAAAACTAATTCATTCTCCGAAACCCTAATTCAAAAATCCTAAAACCCTAATTCAACTCCAAAACTCAAAACAGTGAACCCTAACTCCCTTAAAACCTAATCCTTAAAGTTTTTCTAAACCCTAATTCTTTAAAACTTTAAAAACCCTATAAATCTAAATGTTATAATTTAGACACATTAAGCTTAAGGACCCTAATTCAGTAACCGTAAATCATAACTCTAAATTTTTTAAAGTGTCCAAAACCTAATTTCATGATTATACATCTCAAACCCTAATTTGGTGAATCAAAGAATTTTATCAACCTCTTAAATCATAAAACCTTAATCCATTTTAATTCCTTTAAAAGCTCACAGTAGCCTAATTCCACAAATTCCAAAACTCTAAACACATGAAATAAAGGATCTTAAATAGAAACAGTAGCCCTAATTTGAATCTTTATTTGCCTTATTCAATTTTATATTTGATTATGCTTTAATTTATTTTATATGCTTTAATTTGTTTAAGTTCAATGCTTGGTTTATTTAATTTATCATGGATGGATGTTTACATTTTATTGTTGCTTAATATCTTTGATGAATGATTTGTTTATGATGAATTACTTTTATTGATTTATTTAGATTTCTAAATGTTGTAAGAGGTATGTTTCCACTTGTTGGGTACCTCATTAATTAAACATCATGTAATTTAAATTGCTTTTCTATTTTAGAACCAATGTAAAGGACATGTTTCTACCTCTTGATGGGTGTCCTACTTAGGTCTGGGATGTAAGGGCATGTTTCCATCTTTAGATGGGTGTCCATTTATTTGTTTTGCTTGGACATTGTTTTGATTTTTAATATAACGATGCTTTATTTTAATTATTGTGTGTAATATGGATAATGTTATTATATTTAAGAATTTTATAATATTAAGACCTGTAAAGGAGACTGGTCCCAATGAACCAGGCGTTGTGGGGGGTGCTGGGTCATTTCTCACCTTCCCCACACGTACCCAACTTTCTGAACCCATTAGGAGGTTTGGGATTCCTTAGGAATCGAGTCATCCACCCCTTTCTTTTTCCCGGCCCGTCCAGGTGGCGACTCCATTTTCTCCGGACTTAGGTCCATGTTCTCTCTGGCCCCGAGCCTAAACAGTGCCGAAGTCGCAAGAACCATTCCACCGTAGTGGGGGTGAAAATCCCCGTTCACAAGCTTATTGAGAACCCAAGACAGTGGCTTCCCTAATTCTGAAAAATGTCCACTCAAGGATGCTTTGAGAGTCAGTTCTGCAAAAGTCATGGACGTCAGTCTAGGGCCCCTTTGAAGAGGAAGCATTAGTATCCCTCATGCCTTAGAACCAGAAGTCTCAGAAGTTTTGCTACGACTGGTGGCATAATCCTTCAAAATGAGCAGCATGTTGACGACTGGTGGTTAACTATTCCTGCAACTTTTATTATGCTCCTTAAGCATCCGCTGTGAGCTAGATAAGGAAAGGGTAAGTCCCTACATTTTCATGCATACATACATACATCATATATCATTTATGGAACAGTGTGACAGACCAGGTAGCTTAGATCGAAACCATGAGGATAAGATGACATATTTGGCTGAAAAGGAGCAAACAAAGAGAATTTGCTTTACTAGGTTTCAATTTAAATTAAATTAAATTAAATAATTTGAGGGGTAAATAATGAGTTTGAAGTGAGAAATATAATGTATATGTGAAAAATAAGAGAAATATACATTACATATAAAGTCAAACATGAGTTAGAAAAGTCAATAGATGAATAGTAAAATGAAGGGTAAAATGGTAATTTCAGTTAAAAAATAAATTAATTCAAAAATTCAAAAATAATTTTATTTTTGGGTGGAAGACTTAATTTAAAGAATTAAAAATATTTAAATAAATAATTAATTTAAAATAATAAAAAAATATATAAATTGTTTAAAAGAAAAGAAAAGTCAAATTTCATTCTTCTTCTTCCTCTCTTCTTCCTCACTTGGGCCGAACCACCATGGTCATACTTGGGTGGTTTTTGTTTATTCCAAACACTAAATTTTAAGTAGAATTTCAAGAATCAAGAGTATTTTTGGTGATTTGCTAACAAGTAAGTAAAGTTATTTTAAGTTATTTTTAGTTTTTATGAAATTATGGATTATGTAAAATTTTTATTTGTGAAGGGGCTGGTTTAAATTGTTTAAATGGTGTGGGATGATGTTAATTTGATGTATATATAATGATTTTAAGGTTAAACTTAAGAAAAATTTGTATTTAATTAGGGTTTGGAAGAGGAAGATAGAGAGTTAGGGTTTTTGCGAATAGTAAACTTAAAGAATTTGTGTTTATTTGATTTTATGATTTGAATTGTGTTATTTAATGCTGTTAATGATAAAAATGAATTTAAATTACCATTTGAAATTAGTGAGAATGAAAAACTAAAATTAAAGAGGTTTAGGGCAAAATTTTGAAATTGTGATGGAAAAGTGATACATTATGCTTTAAAGCTTAAAATGTGTTAAAATATAATGTATTAAATATATTTATGCTAAAAACTCAATTTGAAATTTGTTGCAATGATTTTTCAAAGTTTAAGTAAGGTTTGGCTTAATTTTGGAAATGTTGTGAAGTGATGTTTAATTATGGTTTGATGTTGAAAATGCCTTGAAATGAGATATTAAAAGATTTTATTTGATCACATATGTATAATCATTAAGGAGTGATAGTTTCCCAACCCTAGTATTGAAGGGCAATTTGAAAAAGATGGTTGGAGGTGGTGTTTGAGCTTGTTTTTGGTTGTTTTTAGAGGTAAGTACAAACTTTAAAAAATTGCTTATGTTTGCATAACATTTGGGCTTAAAACATTTTGGTTAAAAATGTGTTAAGTCACTTGATACATTAAATATGCATTGTACTATGTTATGTGATTGGTTATGAATGCATCATATACTTTATGAAAAGCTATTGTTAATGGCTAAATTGATGAAAAAGTGAAATATGTAAATTATGTGAAAATGCCCAAAATATTTGGGTAACGTGTTTTAATGAAATATATGATACATTGTGATGATATGTTGAAATATAATGAAAGGAATGAATGGATATTGATATAAATGAGAAAAATGAGAAGATGTGAAAAATGAGAAAAAGAAGGTAATATGCTTAATGAATTATGAGAAAACAAGAAATAGATTGATAATGAGAAATATAAAATAATTGTGTTCCTAGTATGTTATTCAATTTTCATAGTTTTGTGTTTAGTGGCATGCCTTTAAGGTTATCCTCATTATTTTCCTTCGGAGCTAGCTTTTCAGCAATTACTTATTTGCCTTCGGGCTAGATGTTGAATGTCACTTGCCTTCAGGCTAGATGCTGGGCATCACTATGATTTACCTTTGGGCTAGACGCTGGGTGTCACTTGCCTTCGAGCTAGACACTAGGTGTCATTATGAGCCAAAACAATAACTCTTGAATTTAAATAGCATATTAGATCATTTGGGCCCATGCTTGTGTTTGCTTTTATATGAATTCTGAATTGCAAAATAATTGAGAAATATGTTAAAATGAAATGATATGAGATATGATATCCATATGCATTGTGCATTAGCATTACATTTGAATTTTTATTATTATCAAAGTTTGTACCGCTAGGCTTTTGGCTTAACGCAATTAAAATTCATCGCGCAGGTAACATGGAAGATCCAGTTGAGCCGGAGAGTTCGTCTAGACGGGTCTAGCTTTCTGATTGTTGGAGCTAATTTTGCTGCTTCTTAGAGATCAGTGCCAACTGCCAGCACGTATATATTTCATATTATGTATACTATAGTATGTTTTGATGTATATGTTGTAAGTTATAAAGCATGTTTTGGATAAAATTTATAATGTGGGTTTATATGAATTTTGATATAATTATGTATAAATATTTTGAGAAACTTGGAGAAATTGAGGAGCTTTTTGTATAATGTATGATTGGGTTATTTGGGAGTGTTTTTCTTTTGCAGGTTGTGATTATTGGAATTTGAAAAATGTCTAAATTACAGATAAAACTCTGGAGAATTTTTTCAAGAGATTTTTATGAAAAATATAATTTTAGAACCTAAGGTTAATAATAAATATTTTATTGGTTATTTAAAATTACATTTTAAAGTATTTAAGATTTTAAATTTGAAAGATGAAATGAAAATTTTATTAAATTAGACTATGACATTTCTTTATACCGTATATGCATATTTTATATATACTTGGTGTATGCATTGTACATATATAGGGTATAAGAGTGTTACATTTATTTTTGTATTAGAACTTAGGTTTGAGGTTCTCGACCTAGGTGGGTTGTTAGAAAGAGGAAATGAGATTTTTAAATATGATTTTAAATTGTGCTACATGCATTGGCACTGGCAATTTATGATCTCTAATGTGGCAATTTCTAATGTGTTTGCAGATATAGGTAGTTATGGCATCTCGGACAGATCTGTCTGCAGAGGGTAGTACAGAGGGTGTAGCTCCTAGTGAGGGTAGAGATGGAGCTATAGTTGAAATTGCTGGAGAGGCAACTGCTCCTATGCCAGTTAGACCAGTAGCTGAGGAGGTTCCGCCTAGCCGGGTACGACATATGGTTGAGTTATTGAGACAAGCTCCGGTTCAGCAGCTTCAACTGCCACCACAACCACAACTGCAACCACAGCCATAGTTGCCAACACCAAAGTATGAAAAGCTGAGAAAGTTTGGAGCTGAGGACATTGTTGGTACTACAGACCCTGCTGTAGCAAAGCAGTGGCTAGGGAGAGTCCAAAGGATATTTATATAGTTGCAGGTGAGCCAAGAGGAGATATTTTATTATGCCATATCTCTTCTATAGAAGGATGCCTATGAGTGTTGGAAGACGGCTCCCATGCTATAGAGGATCCACCAGTCCTGACCTATGATGATTTCCTGTGGGAATTCTAGAAGAAGTATACTCTGAGGGAGTATAAGAATGCGAAGAAGATGCAGTTTCTGAGTTTAAGGTAGGACACCAGAACAGTGATAGAATATGAGATAGAGTTTATCCAGTTGAGTCTGTATGCTGGTGGGATCATATATGATGAGCTTGACTAGTGCCAGAGATTTGAGGAGGGGCTAAGACCCTCTATCACGTGTATTATGGTAGACTATCGATATCAAGATTTTTCTCATTTAGTTGCAGCTGCCAGGAGTGTTAAGAGAGCATAGGGTCTTGCAGTAGCTACTAGTGTTGAGCAGAGTAGAGCTAGGAGACCCAGGGTGAGGTATGGTCTTCATCAGTGAAGAGAGGCTGAGGGTAGATCAACTGAGACAGGGCCATTGCAGTGGATCTATGTGATGCAGAGGCAGTCAGATGCTTCAATGACTATAGCCAGTACTTTTACTTTATTTGGTACTTCAGTTCTTGCATTGATAGACCCTAAGTCGACTCATTTATACATTAGTATATCCATCTTGCCTGTGAGTGATTTGCATTCCAAGTCCCTAGGATTTGATATTTTGGTGACAAATCTTTTGGGGCACAATATTGTGGTTAGTAGGGTGCACCGAGATAGCCCAGTTGTTGTTCAGGATGAGAATTTTCTCTGTGACTTGATTGAGATGCATTTTAGGGAGTATGATATGATTCTTGGCATGGATTGGTTATCCAGACATGGGCTGGTGGTAGAGTGTCAGCAAAAATGTGTTACCTGAAGAACACGTTATGATAGAGTTGTGATGGTATCTAGTGAGCTGAGACATCTTTCATCCATTTTTGTTTCAGTTGGTTCAGCTAGGAGGATGATTCAGAAGAGATGTGAGACTTATCTTGCTCATGTTGTAGATATTAGAGTAGTGGGGTCCCAGCTTAACAGTATGCCCACAGTTGCCGAGTTTTCAGATATTTTTCCTAAGGAGTTGCCAGGGGTACCTCCTGAAAGAGAGGTGGAGTTTGGTATTAATCTGTTGTCTGGTACCACTCCTATCTCCATTACCCCTTATCGGATGGCACCTGCAGAGTTGAGAGAGTTGAAGGTACAGTTATAGGAGTTACTAAATAAAGGGTTCATCTGCCCTAGTGTGCCCCCGTAGGGAGCTCCTGTTTTATTTTTAAAGAAGAAGGATGGTACCTTGAGGTTGTGTATTGATTACAGAAATTTGAATAAGGTGACCATTAAGAACAAGTATCCATTGGCTCAAATAGATGATCTCTTTGATCAGATGAAGGGATCAACAATATTCTTTAAGATTGATATGAGATTAGGGTACCATCAGTTGAAAGTCAGAGATGTGAATATACCTAAGATAGCTTTCTGCATGAGGTATGGGTATTATGAGTTTTTGGCGATGCCCTATTATGAGCGGGGATTTTCGCCCCAACTCCCGGTGGAATGGTTCTTACGACTTCAGCACTATTTAGGCTCGGGACCTTAGAGAACACGTACTTAAGTCCAGAGAAAATGGAGTCGCCACCTGGACGGGCCAGGAAAAAAGAAAGGAGTGGATGACTCGATTCCTAAGGAATCTCCAACCCCCTAATGGGTTCCGAAAGTTGGGTGCATGTGGGGAAGGTGAGAAATGGCCCAGCACCCCCATAACGCCCGGTTCATTGGAACCGGCCTCCTTTGCAGGTCCTAATATTATAAAATTCTTAAGTATAACATCATTATTCATATTACATGCAACAATTAAAATAAAGCATCATTATATTAAAATCAAAGCAAGGTCCAAACAAAGCAAATAAATGGACACCCATCCGAGGATGGAAACATGTCCTTACATTGTTTATGTCTAAGCTAAATAGGACACCCACAGAAAGGTGGAAACATGTCCTTTACATTGGTCCAAAATATAAAAGCAATTTAAATTACATAATATCTAACTAATGAGGTACGCACAAGGTAGAAACATATCTCTTACAACTTTAATACTAAAACAAACAAATAATAATCATAACAATAAAGAAAATAATAATCCATGATAAATTAAAAAAAAATCAAACATTGAAATTAAATAAATCAACCATCAAAACATATAATAAACTGCATAATCAAATCTAAAATTAAATAAAATAATAAATATATAAATTTAGGGTTTTAAAGAATTTAAGGTTTTTTGGAACTTAGGGTTTTGGAACTTAGGCTTTTAAAGTTAGGGTTTTGTAATTAGCATTTTGAATTAGGGTTTTAAGGGTTTTTGAAACTAGGGTTATGGAATTCAGTGTTTGGAATTAGGGTTTTAAAATTAGAATTTTTGAATCTAGGGTTTTGGAATTCAGAATTTGAAATTAGGGTTTTAGGGTTTAACTTACTGCCTTAAAAACATAATTTTGGGTTTGGAAAGATAAATTACGGTTTTGAAAAAATTATCAATATTTTGGAGTTTAATAATGAAATGGTTTAAGCTTTTGGATAAAAATAGTTTAAGATTTTGAGCTTCAATACAATAATTTACGGTTCTTGATGTAAAGTAAACAAAATAGATTCTAACAATTAATTTAAATCCTCGATGGATATTGGGTAGTTTTATATTTTTTATGAAATGTGCATGTGGGGTTATGGATACCAACTGATCAATGTGTTAAATAAAGCAAACGATTAAAGTTATTAAAATAAAGATAAATTTACTACATGTTCAAAGATCGATTTACTAAACGTTCAAGGATCATGTTACTGCATGCATAGTCTTATTAATCAAAGAAACAAAGCTAATGTGATCATGAATAATTTATGATTAAAGATCAAACCTCCGTCTTTGGTTCCACCAAAAAACTTGATTTCTGGATGAACAATGTGAAGACAGTATGGATTCTGCATTCTTCTTTGGTTGTTTTGATTTTTCTGTTTGTGGTCTCCTTCATTCTCCAAAAAGCTGTTGCTGCTCTTCTCTCTTTGTTACCATCTCTTCTGTTTTGTGGTTTTAATCTCTCTTAATATTCATTGTCGACCCTTGTACCTGTTAATTCTCCCTTGTTAATGTTCCCTCCCGTTTTGAATTCTGAAACGTTAATATTTATAGCAAAACCTCACTCAGAATCCATAACCTAATATTAATCAATCCCTAAAATGAATTTTAGCTGAATTAGGAAACTTATCCAACATCATGTCAACCTAGTTACCCTAGTAGATGGATCAAATTTATTTTGTCATCCTTTAATTAGTACCATATCAAATTGGGGTCAAAATTAAGGGTCTATAGTTTGCCCCCTGCATGAAGGATCTTGAATTGATTCAGAGAGTAAAAAGCAACAGGACTTTTAATTTTGGCAAAAATAGACTTAATTTTCTTGAGATGGTTCTGATTTTCGATTTTGGACCCGAGATGGTTTGGGTTTTGGACCCTGCTCGAGTTTTAGACTAAAAAAAGACTTGGTTTTGGACCCGGGATGGTTTGGATTCTAGACCCGATTCGAGTTCTAGACTAAAAAAAGACTTGGGTTCTAGATCCGGGCTGGTTTGGGTTTTGGACCCAGTTTGAGTTTTGGACTCAGAAAAGACTTGGGTTCTTGATCAGAGGTGGTTTAGATTCTAGACTCGGTTCGAGTTCTGGACTCGAAAAAGACTTGGGTTCTGGACCCGATTCGAGTTCTGGACTAAAAAAAGACTTGGGTTCAGGACCCGGGATGGTTTGGGTTCTAGACCTGATTTGAGTTCTGGACTTGAAAAAGACTTAGGTTCTGGACCAGGGATGGTTTTGGTTCTAGACCCGGTATGATTTGGATTCTGGACCCGGTTTGAGTTATGGACTCGGAAAAGACTTGGGTTCTGGACCCAGGATGAATTGATCTCTGGACCTAGTTCGAGTTCTAGACTCTGAAAAGACTTAGGTTCTGGACCCGGGGTGGTTTGGGTTCTGGACCCGATTCGGGTTATGGACTCAAAAAAGACTTGGGTTCTGAACCCGGTATGGTTTGGGTTCTGGACCTTGTTTGAGTTTTGGACTGAGGAAAGAATTGGGTTCTGGACCCTGGATGGTTTGGATTCTAGACCCGATTTGAGTTCTGGACTCGAAAAAGACTTGGGTTCTTGACCCGGTATGGTTTGGGTTCTAGACTCGGTTTGAGTTTTGGACTCAGAAAAGACTTGGGTTCTGGACCCAGAATGGTTTGGATTCTGGACCCAATTTGAGTTCTGGACTCGAAAAAGACTTGGATTCTGGACCCGGGATGGTTTGGGTTCTGAACCCGGTTTGAGTTCTGGACTAAAAAAAGACTTGGGTTTGACTGACCTTTTATCAGTTGAGAATTCTGACTGCTCCGACTATTCTATTTCTTTAACGCATTGTGGGTCTTCACCCTCAAAATGTTCCATTCTTTTGCACTTTTGCAAAAAAAATTCAGCCCTTTTTAGCTAGCCTTCATATCTTCTCCTTGCCCCGTGCGTGGTAAAATATTGGAAGTGAGTCTCAAAATGTTTAGTACATGCATAAACTCAAAACTTTGAAAGGGAGAAACCTTGCCCCCTGTGTAGGCTAAAACCCATGATTTTTTCCATTTGGGCTTTGGCTGATGTTTAGTAGATTGTCTAGTTCTTTGAACAAGCATGTATTTCTTGTTTTGCAAAATGAATGGAGCTTCCTCAAGCAATAGGCTTTCCATGCCCCCTTGATTCAATATTTTCTTTTGATTCTTTACTTCACAGGGTGTTTGCTGTTCACTTTGACAAAGAATAGACAATACAAGATAAGAAAGTGCGATGTGATATGCTCATGTATATGTGAAATGCATGAATAATACAATGGTTCCATCGACTCACAGACCGAGATGATCAGCAGAAGTGTTCTTATTGGTTCCTTTCAGATGCTCGTTTAGGTCTTGAACTGGAATGGCAGAAGGCTTCACTTTTATGGATTTTATCTTTGAGATATTGAAAACATGAATAATGGAGACCCCAAGCAGCAGAGATACATCCATTCCAAACTATGTTTTAGCATGTCAGTTGGTAGCTTCTTCATGACCTTGCCAGTAATCATTTCCTTTGCCCAATGTGTCCTTTGGAGGTTCAATGATTCGACATACTTCCCTTAACTTGAAATTTTTTTTTAATTTTCAATTTTGAATTTTGATTTTGAAATCAAATGTTGGCTTTGCCAAATTAATGTCAATGTACCTTAGGACTTGATTTTTCAAATTAACATATCTATAACATGACAACCCCTATAATATCCCAAACTATACCCTAGAATTTTGGAATGTTTATTGTTGTAATGGAATTAAATGCAAATTGTATATTTGATTAAGTGGAAAGATAGGGAGGAGTGTATATGTTGTATATGTGAAGATATATACGACATATATAAGTCAACATTTATTGATGGTCAAATGTGATAATTAATTATTTTAAATAGAAATTATGTGATGGTGGAAGATGATATTTATTATATAATAATATTTAAATACTTGGTTGAGATTAAAGAGGAAATTTAGAGGTTAAGAGAAGTGATTTGTTTTGACTTTTCTATCATCTTCTTCCTCTTTCATTTTGTTAGCTGGCCACCACCATCTTCATCAAGGAAGAGAGGTTTTGTTGATTCCTTACTCAAGATTGAAGGGTGTTTCAAGTGGTCAAATTGGAGTTCTAAGGATTTTCTTTACTTTTGGTAAGTTTCCAACTTGTTTCTTTGTTTTCTTTGGAGTTTGTGTACTTGAGTTTGGTGATTGGTTATTGTAGATGTGTGTATGGTTGATTTGATATGTTTAAGGTTGTTTTGTTTTGTTAGCTTTGATTTTGGAGTTGGATTGAAGAGAAAGGGTTAAGTTTGGTGAAAGAGACAAGAGTTGTGGGTGTTGTGACTTTAAGTTGTGAATATGGTTGTGTTTGTGTGTTGATGTATGTAATTGAGTTGTATTGATGTTATGCAAGTTTATTATGGTTTATTGATGGTTTTGGGTAAGATTGTTTGGAGTGAAAAAGGGTAAAAGTAAGATGATTGTTGGATGTGGTGTTGATGGTGTCGAAATCAGATTTTTGGCCTGATAAGCCCAAGAGTACGGCCATGTCTTTGGGTGTGTCAATGGTTCTATTTTCAAGGCTCGTGACACGAGTAGTGACACACCCATGTCACTGAGCATATCAAAACTACTGTCATGTTGGTGGTTTAGACCCGTAATTTTTGACCCAGTCTGGTCTAATATATTTTAATTAGTCCAAAATAATTTTTGTGTTTTTCAATATTTTTTTAGTCCAAAATAATTTTTGTTATTTTAATTAAATAATATTTGCTTTAATAATTAATAAAAAATAAATAAAAATAAATAAAAATAAAAAAAGAGTCATCTTGCGGCGAAATGGCCCGCAGGCCAATTCGCCCCGCTGTCGCAGCCAACTACGACAGTTTTTTTGCAAGCGCAATTTTTTCTGCAGCAGTTTTTTTTTGCAAGCGCAATTTTTCCACAACAGTTTTTTTTCGCCAGCAAAATTTTTCCGACGCAAATTTTCCGAAATCTAATACAATTAGGTTTCGGTTTCCTTTTCTTAATGAATGTTATATTCCATGATTAACTAGAATTAACCATAGAGATCTTCTATAAATAAGGACTAAAACAACATAAAAAAAAGGAGGAAAAAAAAGAGAGGAAATCAGACAAAAATTGGGACAGAAATTTGGAGAAAAATTGAGACCGAAATTGAGTAAGAAAAACCTTAAATCAATTGGACTTTTTTGAGAGAGCAAGCAAGCAATTCAAGCCATCAAAGGCAGCAAAGCTTGTCTTTGTTCTTGTTCATCCAATAAGTGATTTTTGGTGGAACCAACAAACAAAGGTATAAATTTCTTTATTTGTTTCATTAATTCACAGTAGCTTCATCATTCAAAAAATTTTATAATTATTGTTTATGTTTCTTGAAAATCAAAAACCCTAGAACTTTAATTTACCTTTTCTAAAGCTTAAAAACCTTAATTCGTTTATTTGTTTTCCAAAAATCCTAAAATTGCTATTTTTGTTTCTTTAAAATCTTAAAACCCTAATTTGACTTCCAATTCTTTAAAACCATAAATTAAATCCTTTTCTTTCCAAAAACCCTAAAAAAAATAACTTTTCTATTTCTATAAATCTTAAATCATTTTGTTTATTTTCATAAAGTTTCATAAAATTATCAATTAATTTCCAAATTCTAAAACCTAATGCATTCTCCGAAATCCTAATTCAAAAATTCAAAAACCGTAATTCAACTCCAAAATCCAAAACAGTAAACCGTAAACTAGCTAACTTAAACCTTAATTTTTCTAAACCCTAATTTTTAAAACCTTAAAACCATATAAATCTAAATGTTATAATTCAAACACAGTAAGCTTAAAAACCCTAATTCAGTAACTGTAAATCACAAATCTAAATGTTTTAAAGTATCCAAACCCTAGTTTCATGATTTCACTTCTTAAACACTAATTTGGTTAATCATAGAACTTTATCAACCTTTTAAATCATAAAACTTTAATCCATTTTAATTCCTTTAAAATCACAGTTGCTTAAACACATAAATTCCAAAGCCCTAAACACAATAAATAAAGAATCTTAAATAGAAATAGTAGCCCTAATTTGAATCTTTATTTACTTTCTTCAATTTTATATTTGATTATGCTTTGATTTATTTTATATGCTTTAATTTATTTAATTTCAATGTTTGGTTTATTTAATTTATCATGTATGGATGTTTACTTTATATTGATATTTAATACCTTTGATGAATGATTTATTTATGATGAATGGTTATTTACTTTAATCGATTTATTTAGATTTCCAAATGTTGTAAGAGGTATGTTTCCACTTGGTGGGTACCTCATTAGTTAAATATCATGTAATTTAAAATTGCTTTTCTATTTTAGAACCAATGAAAAGGACATGTTTCTACCTTTCGGTGGGTGTCCTATTTAGGCATGGGATGTAAGGGCATGTTTCCATCTTCGGATGGGTGTCCATTTATTTGTTTTGCTTGGACATTGTTTTGATTTTCAATATATAATTGCTTTATTTTAATTATTGTGTGTATTATGGATAATGCTGTTATATTTAAGAATTTTATAATATTAAGACCTGTAAAGGAGGTCGGTTCCAATGAACCGGGCATTGTGGGGGTGCTGGGCCATTTCTCACCTTCCCCACACGTACCTAACTTTTCGAACCCATTAGGGGGTTGGGGATTCCTTAGGAATCGAGTCATCCACCCCTTTCTTTTTCCCAGCCTGTTCGGGTGGCAACTCCATTTTCTCCGGACTTAGATCCATGTTCTCTAAGGCCCCGAGCCTAAACAGTGCCGAAATCGCAAGAACCATTCCACCGGGAGTAGGGGCAAAATTCCTGCTCACAGTGGCGACTCCACTGGGGATAAGAGAAGTTGTTTCCTTGGTCTTTATATTATTATATTCTTTCTTATAATGATATTATCCATTGCATCATATTATATTGCATCGTATGTGTGATTTAGGCCGTGTTACACATGTTATGTTATGTAAGAGATACCATACTTTCACTCAAGGTATGGAGATTGAGCATGGCATAACCACTCATAGCCTCATACCATTTTGTATATACTTGCTACGGGAACCTAAGCCTTTTTACCCAAAGACTAAAGCTCATGTAATTGGCCTAGTTACTTTCCTTAGGTTTTACCCCAAATGCATGTTGTTTGACTATGGTTAATTTATCTTGGCTTAAATCATGGCTTATTTGGTTTGATCTTTTTCTAATATGACCTAAGTACATTGTAAGCTCAAAATAAATATTTTCTTTAAAGTCCAAAAGACCAAAGCTATTTTCAAAATTTTTCAAGATGGTCTTTGGACATAAGACTTTTCTAAAAAAAATCAAAAATTCTTTTGCTCATGGCCCAAATACTAAGCCCAAAATATATTTTTTCTAAAATCTTTCTACAATGGGCTTAGAAACAAAATTATTTTCACCCAATATTTTCTTACAAAGAGCTTGCAAATTATTTAGGTCAATTATGAAATACCAAAAATCAATTTTGAGCCTAGTTTATACTAAGAGTTATTAATCATGGCCTTATTTTTATCATGAATTATTAGTTACTTTTTCAATTGAGAAATCTATCTATAATAAACCTCTTAATTTAGTTGGATAAATGGATTAAAACCTAATTAATGGAAATTATCATGAACTGATTTCCATTTTTGAAAATATAACTATTGGTTGAAACGTCTGAGGGAAATATTCAAAAACAAGGTACCCCATATTGGTATTTTGTTAACCATATACCTAGGAAAAGAGACTCACCATTCGTGTGTGGATGTTATAAGGTTGGAAGGAACGTCCTAATTATCTTTCTTCGTTGATTGTTTGTGCATAAATGCATATATGCATATATTTGCATCTCATATCATTGATCCTTTCTGGCTCACAGCCATGGATTACGATAGCTCAAAAGCTTACGACAATCCAACCTACGCTGGAGATGGAGAATCTAGCAACAACTCAATCACTTGCTCACCAAAAATAATGGATCCTGAACAAATTCAAAGAATGGTGGATGATGCCCTCAATGCGAAGATGGAAGAAATAAAAGAGGCCATGACCGAGACCATAAAGAATCAACTAGCTACAATTTTAGGAAACAAGGCCGAAGCATTTGCTAGCACCAAGGAAGTCTAGGGGAAGGCTAAAGTTGATGAAGTAGTTTTTAGTGATGATAAGGTGATCATTGATGATGATTATTGGGCTCACCACTACCAAGATCTTGAAGACAAAAAGGAGCCGAAGGTTGTGGAGAAGGCAACTATTGAAAAAACCGAGACATCTGATGTTGAGAAAATGATTGCTGATTTAGAAAAGAAATTTGAGAAAAAACTAAAAACCGAAGAAATGTCCGAAGTCGACAAACTATTTGAGCTAGATGAAGAAGTTCAGTACAAGTTCAAGATGCCATCTTTTACGAAGTTTGATGGAACCAGAAATCCCCATCTCTTTGTAAAGCAGTATATCACTGCTATGCAGTCTGCTCGAGCTACTAAGTCTCAAACTCTAAGGTACTTCATACTCTCATTGGACCTTGTTATTCAAAATTGGTTCAACACCTTAGAGGAAAGTACTCAAAAAGATTGGGATCGACTATACAAGGCCTTCATCCAACAATATGAATATAATGTCGAGATGGAAGTTACCTTGATGGAAGTGGAGTCCATTAGGCAAAGGTTGAATGAGAATTTTATGGATTATGTGAAGAGATGGAGAAACAAGGCCGCTTTGCTCATGAAGAGGCCCGATGAATTCGATCAAATAAGGATGATTGTGAGAGGGGTGTTGCCTAGTCTACGTGAAAGGATGTCTCATACACTCATCCATAATTTCAAAGACCTTCTCCAAGATGGTTTACAAATTGAAGAGTGGGAAAGGGAGAAAAATCGCTTTTCAATAAGAAGGAATGAGAAAGGGAATTACCAGCCTAGCAATCAAAGTACGCAAAAAGAAGTTGATGTTAATGTAACCGGTCAAGGAAATAAAAGACAATTCTCAAAATTGGGGAAACCTCTATCTTGGGTTTTTAGCAAGCTGCAAAAGAAAGGGTTGTTGCGACAGTTAGCTCCTCGACCACTACATAATCCACTGCCACCGAACTTCAATGCTGAGGCCTTCTGTCAATTTCATCAAATGCGAGGACATGAAATAGATAAATGTGCTCATCTAAGGCATGAGATCCAAGACCTAATCGATAGTGGCAAGCTACTAGAGCCGGATAAGACCAATACCAAGAACAACCCTTTGCCTAAATTTGGAAGAGTGCCACCACCAGCAACCTTCATGGTGGGAAAAGGATTAGAAGAAGATTTTGTTTTATCATCCTTTCAAGATGGAAATATTGAAGGTGTGAAAGGTAAAGAAGCTTAAACTCAACAAACCTTCCTTAACTTGAATGTTTCTTTTCAATTTTACTTTCTTTAATATTTTGGAACTATTGTGTTTTTCAATTTTAAATTTGTTTGAAATAAATTACTTTCATCAAAATTTTTGTTGGTCTTTGTTCATTTTGATGCTCAACCAATGAGGAATCTAGCTTGATAATTCATGAATTAATATATTTATGCATCATGACTCGAATGACTTTACCAGATAAGGGAATTACTCTATAGCATTGAGTTGTGTATGCTTACTTACAGAGGGCTCCTGCATAATTACCTTTGTCTAGGTTCTAGTCAGTCTTAGAACATGCTTTGACAAACTTTCGAGGCAAAATTGAACTCTGCTTATTTAAGAGAGAAATGATCTAGGCATTGTTTGACGAGCCAATAACTAGTATCCCACCAATCAAATATCTATCCCTAGTTGTCCCTTCGAGCCTTCATAAAATTTTAGCTTTCTTTTCATTGGTTTACAAACCCCAATAACCTACCCTGAGCTGTTGTGATACTTTTGACAAGTCTTATGACCACTAATATGAAGAGGCAAGAAGATCAAAGAAAGCAATGAATAGTCAAGATCCCTCATAGACCCCATTTCAAGCCTATCAAAGACCTGTTGATCTCTCTTGGTAGGTAGAGTCTATTAGTGGAGATAGTTTGAATAAGCATGCATATGAGATAGACAATATTTAAACTCAATGAAACCTTTGGCCAAGTAATGTGTATGTGCCTATCTGAAGTGCAACAAATCTTGCTTAAATGGAAATGATTCCTGAGTTTAGTACGGTAACTAGGTTATCATGTTATAGATATGTTGATTTAGAAAAATCAAGTCCTGAGGTACATTGACATTAATTTGGCAAAGCCAACATTTGATTTCAAAATCAAGATTAAAAAAAAAAAAGTGTTTTGTCATGCAAAGCCTTCAAGTTAAGGGGAGTATGTTGAACCTACAAAGGACACATTGGGCAAAGGAAATGATTATTGGCAAGGTCATGAAGAAGCTATCAACTGACATGCTGAAACATAGTTTCAAATGGATGCATCTCTAACTCTGCTGCTTGGGGTCTCCACCACTCATGTTCTCAACATCTTGAAGATAAAAACCATCAATGCAAAGCTTTCTATCATTCCAATACAAGACTTGAACAAGCGTCGAAAAGGAGTCAATGAGAATACTTCTGCTGATCACCTCAGTTTGTGAAACAATGAAACCACTGCGAGTATTATCATGCATACATGAGCATATCACATCACACTTTCTTGTCTTGAGTTGTCTATTCCTTGTCAAAATGAACAGCAAACACCCTACGAAGCAAAGAATCAAAAGAAGATGTCAAATCAGGGGGCATGGAAAGCTGGTGCGTCACGCCTAGTGCTATAGCAATACCGCAAGTGCACGGGTCGTCCAAGTAATATAGTAGTGAGTGAGTTATCGTTCCACTGGTGATAAGGCCAAGTACTAGTGCAAACCTTAACCGTTGTTTAGCAAATTAATAGTCGTGTGATGCTTTATAATTAAAAACAACTAATTTAATAACTGAAAGTAAAGGGAAACTAAATGTTGTGCAAAAAGGATTGATAATAATAATACTATCCAGATATTGAATCCCCCTAGTGTTTAGATCAATTTTGTATATATTTTCTATGATGTTTATGTTGATTTTAAGTTAATTGTCATGTCAAATTGCACTTAAGTTTGTTTGAAGTTGTTGATTTAAGTTGAAGTACATTTGATGGAGCCATTTGATCAAAAATGGTGGAATTTGTGGAGAAAATCAAGTGACACAGCCAAGCTTGTCATGGCTTGGCCGTGTCCCTCATCAAAGGAAGAAGAACAAGGAAAAGCATGAGACACGGCTAGGATTAACATGGCTTGGCCGTGTCCCTCAAGGAAACAAGTCCAGTAGCCAACACGGCCATGAGACACGGCCAAGCCACTGGCCGTGTCTCTCCAAAGGAACAAAAGAGCAAAGAAAGCAAAGAAAGAAAAGAAATAAACAGAGACAGACACCATCACTGGACACGGCCAGGACACTGGCCGTGTCACATGACATGGTCGTGTCCTTGGCCGTGTCTCACAAGGACAAAGCATACAGAATGGGACACGGCCAGAAGCTTGGCCATGTCCCCAAGAAAGAAAGTCAGTAGACACGGCCAAGCTCCATATGGCTTGGCCGTGTCACCCTGGGTCCTTAGCTGGCTTGCACGAGGAATGAGCTGTTGTGTTTTAGTGGGTGACAAAAGAACAAAAAAGAGTGAAAAGTGGGAGGATTTTATGGAAGAAAGGTATAGAGAAATTAGTAAGTGGGAGACAAGGCATGATGGGTGTGTCTTAAAAAATTCAAAATGAAAAAAAAATGGAGGGAAAAATAAAATGGATTGAATATATTTTTAGTGGACATTCTCTACAGACAGGTGGTTCTTCATCTTCCTCATCTTCTTCCTTGGTTCTTGCTTGAGAGAGCAAGACCATTCCCTCATCTTCAATCACCATTTCTTTTTACACACCAAGAGCAAAAACAATTGTTGGTTTTGAAGTGAGTTATTAGTTCTTGAGAATTAGGGTTTTAAGAGGCTTGATTGGAGAGTTGAAAATTTGAGAAAGCTATCATCTTCTCCTTCAAGAAGAGAACCATTTGTTCAAGAGAGCTGGAAGTTCATCATCACGCACCAAGAAGGAGCCACGAAAGAGATGAGAGTCCGATTTTTAGCATCTTCAAAAAGGGGTTTTTCTAACTCTTTCTTTTATTCCATTTCTTATTTGTTGTTGTGTATTAAGAACATTAATATTGCAATGTATAACTTTGATTTGGTTTATATTGAATTGAGTATTTGTTTAAAACATATGATGAGCTAATTTACTCATGCTTGGGGTTATAGTACATTTGATTAAATGATTTGATTTGATGATTCCATTGATATACCTTGTTATATGTTGATTGCATTGAAATTAAAGGTAAATTGATAGATTGGCCACCTATTGATTACTTAATATAGAATGACGAACAGAGAGGAGAAGTTTAATATCGAAACTATGCAATTGACTACCCTAAGAATGAATTAGAAATATAAGTTCTAGGGTTTATTAATTTGCTAATGTTAAATAATTGGTTGTTGTTAATTCATAAATGTGAGAATTAGTGAATTGATAATTGGCTAATTAATCTTAAGAAACAAATGAAGATTCAAGGTTATATTAATGGATAATCGGATAATTGAACATTTGATTAAATGGACCTACAACCCTAGGCATCATTTCTATAATTGAAATTCTCTTGCATAAAATCACTCATTTTCATTTGTAAGGATAATTACGGTTCACCAATTCAATCACACAATCAAATTTATTATTTCATGTTAATCGAACTATTACTTGCAAGTCCTTCCTTGGGAAACGACCTTGCGGTGATCACCGTCACTACAATAGCCTCGTACACTTGCGAGTGCCGCTTTGTGATAGTATTGATTTAAGCGCAACAAGTTTTTGGCGCCGCTGCCGGGGAAGGCAATTTTTATGATAGTTTAATTATTTTATTTATATGTTAAATTGTTTAAAGTGTTCTTTTTGAATTGCTTAGGTACTTTATGCACAGACGACAGTCTCAAGGAAACAAACTTGTTCCATTTATAGACAACATCCATAGACTTCCAAGATCCGAGAGACCAATTCCTTTTGAGCAAGAAAGAGAAAATACCGACGAGCAATTTGAGGAGAACACAGAAACGGAGATGGGTGATGCACAAGAACCACCCATGAAGGAGTTTGCTCAACCGATCAACGGAGTGACCACATCTTGTATCCGGTTGAGTAAAGTAGCGAGAAACTACGAACTCAGAAATACTCACTATAGTATGTTGCCATCCTTCCATGGACTGCCGAATGAAGATCCTCTCAACTTCATTCAAGATTTTTATTCAACATTGCATACGTTCCCTTTGCAAACACTAACGGAAGATGAACTCAAGCTGAGATGTTTCCCATACAGTTTGAAGGACAGAGCAAAAGCGTGGTTAATGACCCTACTGGAGAATTCTTTAACCACATGGACTGAAGTCTACAACAAATTTATGGGAAAGTTCTATTCTCATCAAAAGACCAAAGAGCTTAGGGGGAGTATTGCAACTTTCACCCAATTTGACGGAGAACCATTTCATGAGGCGTGGGATGGCTTCAAATCATTATTATTTCAGTGCCCTCACCATTACTATCCACAACAGTTGCTCAATCAATTCTTCTATGATGGGCTAACTCAACAATCTCAGAATACAGTGGATAATGCAGCAGGGGGTGCAATGGGTGAAAGAACAGCTGCAGAAACAGTTGCATTATTCAAAATGTTGGGGGCAAGTTCCCAACAAAAGAGTATTGGAGAAAGAAGAAGAGGAGCACATGAGATAAGTGCAAACTCAGAAATGGCTAGGCAAATTGCAGAACTGACAAGGCAAGTGAAATTGTTGAATGCAAAAGGGAACTTGTCGGGACCAAGCCAAGAGTCATGCGCATCATGCGGTCTTGTAGGCCATCAAGCAAATGTGTGCCCCTCAAATTTTGATTCATTTCAAGAGGAGCAAGAACAAGCTTTTGCTTTTGAAGGGTTCCAACAAAGGTGTAGGAATGACCCACATTCAAATTCTTATAACCCCGGTTGGAGGAATCACCCCAATTTTTCATGGAAAAATCAACAACATGCTCCACCTCAACAACCTTTCCAACCATATCAAAGAGGTCCCCAATTTCAAGGGCAACCCTCAAATCAAGAGCAAGTTAAGAAACCTTCATTTAAAGACAACTTGAATGCTTTCATTCAAGTAAGCACTCAAAATCAAGAATTGAACAATAAGCGGTTTGACTCTTTAGAAGCATCGCTTATGAAGGTTGAAACTCAAGTGAGCCAATTGTCTAATCAACTTCAAGCCAATAAAAAAGGGAAATTTCCAAGCCAACCGGAGCAAGCCAAAGCAATCACCATTTTGAGAATTGGTAAGGTACTTGATAATAAAATCGGTGATAATAACATTGACAATTCCTTTGGTGCAGGTACAATGCAAGATAATGGCAAGGAAGTGCAAGAAGAAAAAGCTGAACAAAATGAGCTTAAGGAGGAAAAAGAAGAGGCATCCGCTGCACCAAAGCTGCACAAATCTCCAAATCCATACAGACCACCAATTCCGTTTCCCAGCAGGTTAAAAAATGAAAAGCATGATAAGTAATTTTCTGAAATTTATAACATGCTTTCGAAGGTAAGTATCAACCTACCCTTACTAGAGGTAATAAAGAATATGCCATCTTATGCCAAATTCTTAAAAGAACTAAACACTAAAAAAATAAGGTATGAGTTGGATGAGAAGGTGATAGTTTCGGAAGTAACAAGTGCTGTTTTACAACATAAGTTACCTCCTAAACTAAAAGATCCTGGGAGCTTTATAGTTAAAATCTCTATGGGGAATGGGAAAGAGACCATTGGCATGTGTGATCTTGGAGCTAGTATTAATTTGATGCCATACTCAATTTATTTGAATCTAGAGCTAGGGGAACTCAAACCGACCAAAATGGTTTTACAATTAGCAGATAGAACTCTTAGATATCCTAAGGGAATCATAGAAGATGTTCTAGTGAAGGTAGGAGGTTTGATTGTACCCGTCGATTTCATTGTCTTAGACACGGGAGGAGAAATCCCATGGGATGCTGAACATGCAATTTTGTTAGGAAGGCCTTTTATGGCCACAACTAACACTTTAATTGATGTTAAAAATGGAAAATTAACCATGACCGTTTTGGGACAAACTGTAGAATTTTCAATTTTTAACACTTCCCCCATTCCCACTAGTGCTTTATATGAAGATTGCTCTTTCATTGATCTTACTGATAGTGTTGTCCAAGAAGTTTTCTTGCAGGAAAATGGGGAACATAAGCTAGAAAAGGCTCTAAAATTGCAAGAAGAAGCAGAGATTTCCAATGAGGAGGATAAAGAAGACAATTCCGTTTTGGACGATGAGAGTGTTGAGGAAGAATTTGAAGTTGAAGAAGAGTAAGTTCAACTACAAGGGGTTGAACTTAAAGCACTCCCCAAGAATTTAAAATATATTTTTCTTGGGGAAAATAACTCTCAACCAGTGATAATTTCTGCTACCCTTACCAGTGAGGAAGAAAATAAGCTTGTAACAATGTTGAAAAAATTCAAGAAGGCTATAGGTTGGGGGTTGAGTGACATTAAGGGTATTAGTCCCTCTATGTGCATGCATAAGATTATTTTAGAGGAAGGGGGCTAAACCGGTGAGAGAGTCTCAAAGGAGACTAAACCCTAACATGAGCGAGGTTGTTAAGAAGGAGGTCCTTAAATTACTGGACGAAGGGGTAATTTACCCTATTGCTGATAGTGAATGGGTTAGTCCTGTTCATGTTGTGCCTAAGAAAATACGGTTGACAGTGGTCTAGAATGATAAAGGAGAGTTGGTACCAACTCGAACACAAACTGGGTGGCGGATGTGCATAGATTATAGGAAGTTAAATAAAGTCACCAAGAAAGATCACTTTCCTTTGCCATTTATTGATCAAATGCTTGATAGATTATCTGGACATTCTTTTTACTGTTTTCTTGATGGTCTTTCAGGTTACTACCAAGTCCCAATAGCACCGGAAGATCAACCAAAGACTACATTTACTTGTCCCTTTGGGACATTTGCATTTCGAAGGATGCCATTCGGACTTTGCAATGCACCGGGCACATTTCAAATGTGTATGCTTTCCATATTTTCTGATATGTTAGACAAGTGCATTGAGGTATTCATGGATGACTTTTCTGTCTTTGGTAATTCCTTTGATGATTGTTTGGAAAAGTTGACTCTAGTACTTAAAAGGTGTATTGAATGTAATCTTACATTGAGTTGGGAAAGGAGTCACTTTATGGTTGATCATGGAATTGTTTTAGGGCATGTTATTTCCCATGAAGGGATTGAGGTAGACAAAGCTAAAGTTGAATTAATTGTGAACCTACCTCCACCCACATCAGTTAAGGGAATTAGAAGTTTTTTGGGACATGCAGGATTTTATAGGAGGTTCATAAAAGATTTTTCAAAAATTTCACGTTCCTTGTGTCATTTGTTAGGAAAAGATGTCCCATTTGTTTTTGATGAAAAGTGCTTAGAAGCTTTTAAAATTTTGAAAGAAAAACTAACTTTTGCCCCTATAATTGTTGCCCCAAATTGGGATTTGCCATTTGAAATTATGTGCGATGCATCGAATTTTGCCATTGGAGCTATGTTGGGCCAAAGAGTGAATAAATTGATGTGTGTAATTTATTATGCAAGTTTATCTTTAAACGATGCACAAGTAAATTACACGACCACTGAGAGAGAAATGTTAGCTGTGGTATTTGCACTAGACAAATTTAGATCTTGCTTGATAGGTTCTAAGGTCATAGTATTTTCTGATCATGCAGCTTTGAAATACCTATGGACCAAACCACAAGCTAAACCTTGGCTCATTAGGTGGGTGTTAATGTTACAAGAATTCGATGTTGAAATCAAAGATAGGAAAGGAAGCGAAAATGTAGTGGCCGGCCATCTTTCTAGACTTAACTCTTGTGAAAATAATGCTGAAATTGCTTGTGAAAATGCTTTTGAAAAATTCCCGGATGAACACTTATTTTCCTTAACTCAAGCACCATGGTATGCTGATATTGCTAATTATCTTTCTTGTAGTGTAGTGAGAAAAGATTTGAGCTTCCAGGCAAAGAAGAGATTCCTGCATACATGTAAGTATTATTTTTGGGATGAGCCTTACTTGTTTAGAATTTGCAGGGATGAAGTGATAAGAAGATGTGTGCCGGAAGAGGAACAAAAGCAAGTGCTACAATTTTGCCACAATTTGTATTACGGGGGACATTTTGGAGGAAAGAAGACCGCCGAGAAAATTCTTCAAAGCAGTTTGTATTGGCCTACTCTTTTTAAAGATGCTTATCATTTTTGTATAAGATGTGATGAATGCCAAAGAGTAGGAAACATTAGCAAATGGAATGAAATGCCCCTTAATATCTTTATTGTGATCGATATTTTTGATGTATGGGGAATTGATTTCATGGGGCCATTTCCTAAATCCTTTGGTTTTGAATATATTCTTCTAGCAGTGGATTATGTGTCCAAGTGGGTTGAGGCAATCCCCACTAGGACCAATGATGCTAACATTGTGTTAAAATTTGTGAAGGAGAATATTTTGAGCAGGTTTGGAACCCCCAAGGCGATAGTGAGTGATGGAGGAAGCCATTTTTGCAACAAATGGTTTGAAAAGCTGATGACCAAGATGGGCATCCGACACAAAGTGGCAACCCCATATCATCCCCAAACATCCGGGCAAGCTGAGATTTCAAACAAGCAGATCAAGGGGATTTTAGAAAAGACAGTGAGCACAACTCGGAATGACTGGTCAATCCGACTCTTGGAAGCATTGTGGGCTTATAGGACTGCATATAAAACCCCATTGGGAATGAGTCCTTATAGGTTGGTCTTGTTAGTAAATCGAAAAAGGATCTGCAACCCTTGCCGCAGCGGAAAACAAAAATTTCTTTCGATTTACTCACAGGATCCATGTGATCCATTCAGTTCGATAAAAGAGATTCGAAACTAACCTTTTTGCGTAGCTTCAAAATGATTAACAGATGCTGCCTTCTGAAGACGAACACCCTCTAACGAAGTCCACACAAACGTACGCCGTTCTGAGTGCTAGCTCACCAACGGCAGTGGCTGAACTTTTTTGCAAAAACGAAACTAGGGTTTTAGGTTTTTTTTTTCTTCTTCCGTTTTCTTTCAAAACGAAAATAATAATAAATATCATCCAGGCCTCTAGTCTTTTTAAAACCGTTTTAAAAGACCTTTCCTTGTCAAAACCCTAACTGTCCATATCCTATATGGACCCACATTTTTAATAATTATTATCTAATAATAATTATTATAACAATATTATTATTAATATCTAATTATAATAATAATACTAACAACAATAATAAAAATATAATTATTATTGTTTAAGTATAGCCTACGTTCTATGTGTGTGACCCGATAGGCTCATATTAACTGGTAGTGTATTTCAATCTCTATTGAAATGCACAAATCATAATTGGCCTCTAGCAAGACATTATGACTACCCAATTAATCATGAGAATCATTATAAATGAAAACCTGAAATAGTACATGCATTAATCCCTTTGTCACACGATATCTAGTTTGAACATAAGTCATAGTAAATGTCATACTTATATTGTCCAAACTTTTGATTATTCGATCTCCAAGTTAACTAATAAACAAATAAGATTGATCTTATATCAACTTATTTGAGCACGGCCATGCATTTCTCAGTTACACTTATCGAGGGGCCCAGAAGATATCTCTCTCATAGAGAGGGACAAATTCCATCTTGATTGTTCATTTTCCTCTACATAATTTATACCATGTTCAAGCATAACCTTTATAATTATCTAGTTACAGATAATGTTTGATCATGTCAAAACATAATATTCCTTATGTTGGAAACTATGACAATCTCAAGTCAAAGGATTAAATGAAAACTATTATGAGATACACTTATGACATTAAACCATAAAGTGATATCTATGTGTGTCTATCCAATACACTGTTCTCTAACATGTATCCATAATATTGATTTGTATCTTCATACCTATAATCATCTTATGATTATCAAATCAATATTACACTAGTTATATTTATTATTATCTCCATAACAATAATAAACCAGGGATATAATCATTATTATATATAACATGCAAACATAACAATGATAATAAAAACTTCTTTATTAATAACAAAATGAATAACATTAAGGTCCAAATCAATGGCCTAGGGCATATACACTAACAGGTCTTTGGCAAGGCATGCCACCTCCCGGTGGAATTGGAGCACAAGGCTTATTGGGCAATAAAGACCACGAATATGGACTTAGGTGAAGCAAGGGAGCAAAGAATGCTTCAAATTTCCGAGCTTGATAAGCTTCGAAATGAAGCCTATGAGAATTCGAGGATCTTCAAGGAAAAGACCAAAGCTATTCATGACAGGATTATTCTTCGAAGGACTTTTGAACCGGGAATGAAAGTCCTTCTCTTCAATTCAAGAATGCGGTTGTTTCCAGGAAAATTGAAGTCACATTGGAGTGGACCATTTCAAATCACTCAAACATTCCCTTATGGGGTTGTTGAGTTGCTTAATCTAAAAACCAACGAGACGTTCAAGGTCAATGGGCAAAGAGTGAAGCCCTACTTGGAAGAAATCGAAGTTGCAAAAATGGTGGAAAGCATGGTGTTCATTGACGAATGATGCAACAATGTCCAGTTTTACGACATTAAAGAAGCGCTAAATGGGAGGCAACCCATCGGTTTGCATTTCTTTTCACTGTTATAATTTTATATTTTGCAATTTTAATTTCATGTTGAGTTAAATAAAATAGAATAGGTACTTTGATCGGTTTTTATTTTTCTTGAATGTGTTTCAGGGTTAAACCAAGAAGAAGATTGCATTTTTGTGATTTGGTGACACAAATAAACCAATTAAAAAAAATTTTAAAACCAATTTGGCAGAGGCAGACATGACCAAAGGTCCTGGCCGTGTCCTTGCCCGTGTCAAACAAACATCAAAAGTCACAGAGGCAGACACAGCCAGAGGTCCTGGCCGTGTCCTTGGCCATGTCACACAAACACGGCCAAGCCTCTCCCCATGTCACTCAAATTGTCTTGCAACTTTTTTTTTATCCAGTAAGAGACACGTTCAAGGGACACGACCGTGTCCTTGGCCGTGTCCCTCAAAAAAACCATTAGACACGGCCAAGCTTCACCAAGCTTGGCCGTGTCACCTAAATTTTTTGTTTTAAAAACACGAATTTCGCCCAGCTTTTCATTCTAAATCCCTAAATCTTTCTCTCTCCTCTCTCTCTCTCTCTCTCGCTCTCCCTCGATCTCTCTCTCAAAACGCCATAGCCACTTCCTTAAAGCTTCAAAATCATTTGAAATCTTTCATTTTTCTTCACCCAAACTGATTTAAACTCATCCACTTCCCTTCTTTTCTCATTAAAAAGCAATTAAAACCTTGAAAACTTCATTTTCACCAAATCATCAAAATGACAAGAACAAAAATGGTGTCTCACCATAAAAGGACGCGACCTCCATCTTCAGCTCCATCTTCATCATCGTCAGCACCAAGGAGAGCAATACTTCTCGCTCGGGGTTTTTTTCCGACAAGGTATGTTAACGAAGAATCCCTCGATGCTCTTCATATTCGAGATAATTTTTATAGATTTGTTCATAATCTTGGGTGGGATAGATTTGTTTCCCTTAGACCTTTGCAATTTGAGGAGCTTACATTGGAATTTTTAACCTCCCTCAAGGTTGAAAGAAATGACAAAAAGATTTGTATTAGGTTGCATTTTAAACTGCTTGGGAGACCATTTGTCCTTAAAATTGAGCAATTGAGCGATATATTTGGTTTCCTCCAACAAGGGGAACAATGTGTGCCTAAGAGTTTTAGACAATAATTTGCATGGGGAGCTTTGGGCTCGGGTACTTATGTGGCCAAATCGGCCAAAGCTACGAAATTGGCAAATCCCGCCCTAAGGTACTTACACCGGTTTATGTCATGTGGATTCTTTCCAAGAAAAGAGAGCACAGGGGTTGTAGAACGAAGTGAATTATACTTTTTAGATTGTGCTATCAATGCCGTACCCGTTTGTACCGGCTATTGGTTAGCCGATGTGTTTGACAGTGTGGCAAATAAAAAGAGGGGTGCCATTTGCATCGGAGAATTAGTTAAAATTTTAGTAATGGCACTCCTTGATGATTTTGACCTTAGCCATTGCCAGATGACTAAGATCTCGAGGAGTGATTCATTAGATCTTGCCACCCTCGAGAAGATGCACATGGTTTCAAGAAAAGGAGGAGCTTATGTTATGGGTTCAGCTGAGCCTGAGGTACCGGAGGGCCGTCAAAAGAGAGCACGAGTCGAGGAGGATTCCAACTCGGATTCTCTAGATTTAGATGAAGATGCTCCAATCCCGAACAATCAGGAGATCCTTAATAGGATGAAGCATTGGAAAGCAAGGTTGACCGTAACCATGTTGCAGTGATGGAACAAATGGACCTAATCAACAGCAACCTTGCTAAAGTTCTGAGCCTCCACCCATCAGTTGCATCATTGTCCCATCCTCCATCACCGTAGATCCTATCAGCTCCAACCTTTTGAAAACACTTGTTATTTTCTTATTTGTAGTTATTTCATATTTTTGTTGTTATGGTGGTTAATGTTAACTCTTTATATTGTGTTTATTTTATATATTGTATTTTGTTTTTGAACACTTGTTGTTTGTGGATGAAAAGGTAGCTTGCATCACAAAGGATCGATGGAAAAACAGGTTGTACCTTAACTTTTTACTTTAAATATCGTTGTTTCCATTGAGGACAATGTAAAACTTAAAGTGTGGGGTGTGTGCTAAACCTTTTGTTCATGAATATAAATTGTTTATTTTAGTGTTATTTTCGTAAGTGTTCTTATTTTGTTATGTTTTGTGTCTTGTTTTATAATTGATTTTGATGGATATTAATAAGTTCAATTGTTATAAGAATGTTGATAGATGACTTTTAAATTTTTGAAGCATGAATTTGAGGATTAAGTAGAGTTAGTACTTATTGTCAATTTTGATGGTTATTCTTTGCATTGCCATTTAACTAGTGAGGAATTGAGCCATCAACTTATCATTCTTTTTATGTGTGAACATCTTTGATTGATGAATTACTAGAACTTGCTTTGACATGCATTTTGAGAATACATAAGATTTCAATTAGGCATCAATATGATTAAGGCAATTTAGGGCAACCCATTTTGGCTTAAAAAGACCAACCTTACATCCGACCTTAGTTTGCCAACTTTGAGCTTATTTCATTTTTCCCTTCTTTATTTTTCACAACACCATCGGCTTGAACCATTACATTTTAACTTTACCCGTTCATTAGATCAAGAGCATTTCAAGAGCATTAATGGAGTGTTGTGCTGAATAAAGTGTGGGGTTGAAATTCAACGGGTTTTAAATTTGATGGTTATTATTGTACTCTTTAGTTGGATACCAAAAAAAAAATTGATGATGAAATGAATAATGAAAACTGAAATAATAGTTGTTGTTCTTGTAGGAAGGGTTGTAATGAGTTTGGAAATTATCTTTGCAAATTAAACAAATGGAGTCCCTTAAAAGCACATAAATGTTTAGTGCTACGTGATTGAGTTGAATTATGGGATTGTTGATCATGCTACATTGTTTTCTTCACTCTTGAAGTACTCTTGACCTAAATGAACTAACTCACTCTCCCAAATGTCATACCTTTTCCTTAGCCCCGTTACAACCAAATAAAAGACCTTATGATTGATGCTTGATTGTGATTAGGTGGTGGAGAATTGATTGATAAGCAAGCCTATAGTCCTAATCTTTCATTGAATGTTGAGAGCTTAAACACTACCCAATTATACACTTGAGAGGTTTTGTGAGGGAGTGACAATTTTGGTATGCATTGATTGACCATTAAGTTAATTGAGTACCGATTATTCTTGATTCGATTATGATTGCGGATTTAATAAGATGGGAGTCTTAATGCATTCTTATAACTCTTGAACTGGATAATATTTATCTTGTTTTATTTGTTTTGATTTTAACTTTGCTTGGGGACAAGCAAAGGATTAAGTGTGTGGTAATTGTTTAGATCAATTTTGTATATATTTTCTATGATGTTTATGTTGATTTTAAGTTAATTTTCATGTTAAATTGCACTTAAGTTTGTTTAAAGTTGTTGATTTAGGTTGAAGTACATTTGATGGAGCCATTTGATCAAAATTGGTGGAATTTGTGGAGAAAATCAAGTGATACGGCCAAGCTTGTCATGGCTTGGCCGTGTCCCTCATCACAGGAAGAAGAACCAGGACAAGCATGAGACACGGCTAGGATTAACATGGCTTGGCCGTGTCCCTCAAGGAAACAAGTCCAGTAGCCAACATGGCCATGAGACACGGCCAAGCCACTGGCCGTGTCTCTCCAAAGGAACAAAAGAGCAAAGAAAGCAAAGAAAGAAAAGAAATAAACAGAGACAGACACCATCACTGGACACGGCCAGGACACTGGCCGTGTCACATGACACGGCCGTGTCCTTGGCCGTGTCTCACAAGGACAAAGCATACAGAATGGGACATGGCCAAAAGCTTGGCCGTGTCCCCAAGAAAGAAAGTCACTAGACACGGCCAAGCTCCATATGGCTTGGCAGTGTCACCCTAGGTCCTTAGCTGGCTTGCATGAGGAATGAGCTGTTGTGTTTTAGTGGGTGACAAAAGAACAAAAAAGAGTGAAAAGTGGGAGGATTTTATGGAAGAAAGGTATAGAGAAATTAGTAAGTGGGAGACAAGGCATGATGGGTGTGTCTTAAAAAATTCAAAATGAAAAAAAAATGGAGGGAAAAATAAAATGGATTGAATATATTTTTAGTGGACATTCTCTACAGACAGGTGGTTCTTCATCTTCCTCATCTTCTTCCTTGGTTCTTGCTTGAGAGAGCAAGACCATTCCCTCATCTTCAATCACCATTTCTTTTCACACACCAAGAGCAAAACAATTGTTGGTTTTGAAGTGAGTTATTAGTTCTTGAGAATTAGTGTTTTAAGAGGCTTGATTGGAGAGTTGAGAATTTGAGAAAGCTATCATCTACACCTTCAAGAAGAGAACCATTTGTTCAAGAGAGCTGGAAGTTCATCATCACGCACCAAGAAGGAGCGACGAAAGAGATGAGAGTCTGATTTTTAGCATCTTCAAAAAGGGGTTTTTCTAACTCTTTCTTTTATTCCATTTCTTATTTGTTGTTGTGTATTAAGAACATTAATATTGCAATGTATAACTTTGATTTGGTTTATATTGAATTGATTATTTGTTTAAAACATATGATGAGCTAATTTACTCATGCTTGGGGTTATAGTATATTTGATTAAATGATTTGATTTGATGATTCCATTGATATACCTTGTTATATGTTGATTGCATTGAAATTAAAGTAAATTGATAGATTGGCCACTTATTGATTACTTAATATTGAATGACAAACCGAGAGGAGAAGTTTAATATTGGAACTATGCAATTGACTACCCTAAGAATGAATTAGAAATATAAGTTCTAGGGTTTATTAATTTGCTAATGTTAAATAATTGGTTGTTGTTAATTCATAAATGTGAGAATTAGTGAATTGATAATTGGCTAATTAATCTTAAGAAACAAATGAAGATTCAAGGTTATATTAATGGATAATCGGATAATTGAACATTTGATTAAATGGACCTACAACCCTAGGCATCATTTCCATAATTGAAATTCTCTTGCATAAAATCACTCATTTTCATTTCTAAGGATAATTGCGGTTCACCAATTCAATCACACAATCAAATTTATTATTTCATGTTAATCGAACTATTACTTGCAAGTCCTTCCTTGGGAAACGACCTTGGGGTGATCACCGTCACTACAATAGCCTCGTATACTTGCGAGTGCCGCTTTGTGATAGTATTGATTTAAGCTCAACACCTAGCCTCAATGATATTTATAAACAATCAATTCAGTTAAATTATTCAATAGATTTGAGTTGGCATTCCTCTAAATTAGACTAAAACCTCTCTCAAGTGGATTAATCCCTAATCACTAAGTAGACTGCCAGAATCTCTTCTCAAACACAATTAAATAGATCTTGCATTAAGAACAAGGAACTATAAACCAAAGGATCTTGTAAGTCTATCTCTAGCACTCTAATCAATCCTCAACCCTTATGAGTATTCAATTCATATCGAGCTTTCTAAAGTCAATAATATAAAAATGGCAACCAATCAATAATCATGTAACATCCTCTGACAATCCTTATATAAAAACTATCAGAGAATGTTATTCGATATACTTTTCACGCTCCAATCAATTCAGAGAAAACTTTCTTCATAAATAAAAATTTTCAAATAATAATAAAATTTGCATATCACAACACTTATAGGTCCAATGTTTAGATCAATTTTCAATAATCCATTACAAATCAGATAACTATCATACATTTGTCAAATCAAATAATTATATAATACATTCCTTTCTTTAAGAGTCATTCACTTGAATTCTCACACTTCATCCTTTATTCCTGAAATACATGTATTTCTTTCATGTTCACAAATTTGTACAGTCTCTCAAATGGCCAAACTAAAGTATCTATATACATTTTATAACTTATAAATACAACATACACAAGATCTTCATCTGTTCATATCTTGCTCTGATGTCCTAATACCTGCGTGTCAGAAAACAATTCTAACACGCTAAGCAAAGCTTAGTGGTGCTTGTATACACATATTTTATCACTTAATATTAAAGAAATATATTTATGAAAATATAGTACTAACACTTAGTTTTAAGAAGTATTTCAATAGATGAACTAATTTTAGTAACAAATCAACATACCATGCTGATTATACAAAATAATAGTTATCCCTGCGTAAAAGTTATCATATAATACAATACTTTAGTACTGCAACTTGTCTCGTTAAGAATCATTTTAATTAAGACTTGCTTTCTCATTTGATAACGTTGTTCACAATACGCTTATTTTTTTTAATAAGTCTTCCTTTTCAAGTTCGCATATAGGATCATTTCATTCAATCTATACTTTTCAGCACTTACATCTAGTACTATACTTTAGAGTACTTTGTATCTCACATCATGTTGTACACTTTCAATCATTTGATATACTTTGGAGCACTTTGTATCTCACAGCATTATATACACTTTCAATCATTTGATTAATTCAATACATTGAAAGTAACATTTCCATTACATGCATTAGTACTTTCACTTGTAAGCATTAATATATATATTAACACTCACTTTTACACTAGAACACAATACTTCAATTTCAAGTAATTGACTTATATTATTATTTTACATTTCTTTCATTAGTCACAACTATCAAGTTCACATATAATTTCATTAATTATGCCATACATACTAAACTTAGATCATAGGTTTGGATAACATGTTAGTGTAGAAATCTCAAGAATTTATAATGGCAATTATGCCCACTATCACTAATAACACAATGTGTCCATTAATGGCACGAGGTGCCCACTATCACTGTGGCTATCCATCCTCTTGTTAGCCATTCAATCCAAAGCTAGATATAAATTTAGTAAGATTTGGGCAATTCATTAATTTTGATGAACACTAAATTGTTTATTTCCTTTCATTGATACTATACTCTTATCAACATTTGGTAGGATATATATGTGTGTCACGTATCTAAAGTTTATCACTCATTTTCATACATTTAACACATTAACACAAAAGTATGGACTATACACATATTAGTCTCATGTCATTGATTAACACTTGTTTATATAAACACTCACTTGTTTATATAAGCACTTGTTTATATCATTTCACTTGTTTATAGAATGACCTTGGTACATTACTCTTAGCAACATTTAGTATGATATATATTTGTCACTTATCTAAAGTTTCTCACTCTTTTTCATGCATTTAACACATACACATGAATTTTCAATACAATTATTCACATATTAGTCTTATACTAGGCCCGTAGATCACAAATTACAAGCCAAAAATACTATTTAGGTCCCCACGGTCGTGGCCTCACAACCCCACGACCACGGGATAGCAAACGAGTCTGTCCACTTTGTTTTAAAACCCCCACGGTCGTGGCATTGGAACTTGCTCTGTTTTATCTAATTTTTTTTGAAGAAACAGCATCACTTTCAATCCCACGGTCGTGGCACTCATTTGCCACGATCGTGGCATTGATTTTGCGACTGTTTTCAGAGTAAACTCATGTATTCTGCACTTTTAACTTCATTAAACACAAACATATTGAAGATCTAAGATAATAATGTATCAAACTCAATATTTTGACATAAAAAGAATTTATATGAAATACCTTCACTTAGTTAAACTTTTAACCATTTCATATGGATAAAAACATGATCAAACCACTCAATTCCCATAAAGATTGAGTTAAGAATCAAAACCATCATATAAAAGTTATTTTTCACTCAAAAATCCCATTAATCAATATTTTCAAGAAATAGCTCATCATACATAACTCAATCATTTAATTAAATCATAAAAACTCATAAAACTTCATATTTTTGCAAAGTGTAAATCAAAAGCACATACCTTGTTGATAATCACCACTTTTCCAACTTAATCTTCTCAACAATTATATTTAGATGTGGTCTTATCTTAAGTTTTGATTCAAATCATGGAAAGAAGGAAGAAAGAAGAAACTTTGGTGATGTTGGTGATGGTGGCGTGGAAGATGGAGAGGACATCAGAAATTTCCACACACATACACCTATACACATATATATATTTATAATATTTTTTAATCTAGTGAGGGAATGCTCATAATAACTATGGTGCACCCTCATTCTCAACCGTTGATTCTAAATCAAGTTTTAATCTCGTAAAACAGTAACAATAATCTCTTGAGTAAAGTTTTAAGATATACAATTTACTATTCTTTATGTATAGCATTTATCCACAATACTTTTGTCACTATACACTATCAATTTTTTTTATTATTAGTTAAATGTCCCTGATTAACATTTTGACCATTACAAATTTATGCTATTATCAATTGAAAATAAATCATTAAGGATCATAAGAATAAAACAACTCAATCAAATGATTCAACTAAATATAATTATTCAATCCATACAAATAAGCTAGGGTTCATCAATATCTAGATAGAGAAGGAATTAGTTCATGTTCAAAACAAGAAAAATAGAACAAGAGAAATGAGTAAAAGAAACCAAACAATCAATGGCAAATAATTTGTATTTCTTCACTTCAATCCTTAACTCTTGGTTTAGGTCTTGTATAGGATGTATCTCCTTATTCAAACTCAGCTCAAGACTCTCCTCTTTGCTCCAGCAGTTGGCTCCTTCTCCCTTGTTCTAGCCTCCACGTCCAAGCTCTTTTAAAAAACTCCAAGAACTTCTCCATTTAATTCTCTTCAAATCTCTCAGCCCTTACCTTCCAGCTCATAACCCATACCTTCCAAATCACACCACTCTCCCTTGTTTCCCACATTTCCTTTGTTTTATCTTTCGTTTCCTCAAATTAGGTAAGCTTTTCTCATGTTTAATATTACTTTTGACAAAAGCTAGTCTTTGTTCCCCCACTTGTCTGCAAAAGAAATTCAATTATTCAAAGTTGCCCTAGGTGACATGGCCAAACTTGCTGGCCGCGTCTCTCACTTTGCTTGGGACACAGCCAAGCTTGCTAGCCATGTCTCCTTCTACCCTTTCTTTCCTTCTTTTCTTTGAGGTGACACAGCCAAGCTCCTGGCCGTGTCATGTGACACGGCTAGTGGCTTGGCCGTGTCATGTGGGAGTGTCACTTTCTGCTTTTAGCTTTGCTCTTCACTTGTTCTTTGGCTTAGGTTAGGACACGGCCAAGCTTGTGGCCATGTCATGTGACACGGCCACAAGCTTGGGCGTGTCACCTGCCAGTGTCAGCTTCTGCCTTCGTTTCTTTCCTTTCTTGGTTTTGTTCCTTGGGTGAGACACGGCCACTGGCTTAGCCGTGTCTCTTGGGTGTGTCAACTACTGTCTTGGAATTCATTTGAGGGACACGACCAAGCTTGCTTTGGCTTGGCCATGTCTTGCTTGATTCATGCTCCTTCTTCATTGTTTTGATCATCCAAGGGAGTTTTTGCACTTTAACCTAAAACAAACGCTTAAAACAAACTTTAAACAAAAATCAAATGAAACATTAACTAAAAACACATAAAAATCATATTAAAAACAAGTATAAAAATGCTCTTATCAAATACCCCATACTTAATTCCTTGCTTGTCCCCAAGCAAGGCTAAAATCAAAACAAGCCAAACACGAAAAATTTTGTCAAGTTCAAGAATTATAAAAATGCATCAAGACTTCCCTATCCCTAAATCCACAATCAATATCAAATCGAATAAAATTGATACCAATGCAATTAAGTGGCTTTCCATGCATAACCTATGTTGTCACTCCCTCACCAACTCTTAGAAAGTGTTTTATCAAGGTGGTGTTTACACTCATAAAAATCAATGAAAGATTATTGCCATAGGTTTGCTTATCTATCAAATCTTCAGCACTTAATTACAATCAAGCATCAATCAAAAGGTCTTTTATTAGGTTGTAATGGGGCTAAGGTAGAGGCATGGCATTTAGGAAATGTGAGCTTAATCATTAAGTTCAAGAGCAGTTCAAGAATGAAGTAATCGATCATATATATATATAACCCAACGATCCCAAAACACCTTCCTCTAATCTACCCCTTGATATTTAAAAAACTTTTCAAGGGAACTCACTTATTACATCTTGTAACATATTCCAACCCTTTCAACAAGAACAACAATTATTCTTATTATTTTTCTTCTTTTTATTTGATTTTTTTTATTTTGCTTTGCAATCTTAAACCTACTAAATTTAACCCCCACACTTAATTCAACACAACACTTGGTCATAAACGCTCTTAAAATGCTCTTGACCTAATGAAAGAGTAAGCGTTAAAACAACAAGGTTCAAGCTAATGATGTTGTGAAAAAGAAAGAAAAGAAAAAATGAAATAGGCTCAAAATTAGCTAACTAAGGTTAAAAATAGGGTTGGTCTTTTTAAGCCAAAGTGGGTTCACCTAATTGCCTTAATCATCTTGATGCCAAATTGAAATTTTTATGTAGTCTTAAAATGTATGTCAAAGCAAGTTCTAGCAAGTTATCAATCAAAGATGTCCACACACAAAAAGAATAATAAGTTGATGGCTCAATTTCTCACTAGGTTAAAGGTGATGCAAAGAAAAACCAACAAAATTGACAATAAGCACCAATTCTATTCAATTCTCAAATTCATGCTTCTAGAATTCAAAGGTCATCAATCAACAATTTATAACAATTGAACTTTCCAAAATTCATTTATTCAAAGAAAAATAAAAAAAAACATTAACTAAACTTAAACTAAAAGTAAAAACACAAAATGCACCCAACACTTAAAAATTCACATTGTCCTCAATGTGAGCATGTATAAACTACGAGAGAGTTTAGATGAAACCCCCTTTTTTTTCACAAACCAAAAATACAGGAATTAAAGACATAAAAAATTAAAGAATGAATAAAATGGTGGGTTGCCTCCCACCCAGCACTTCTTTAACGTCGTATTAGTTGGACGTTTAGGGCAAATGTCCCTAGTCTTGGAGGTGTAAAACCTCCTTAAGTCCTGTATTTCCCCTCCAAAATAAAATTTGAGCCTGTGCCCATTGACTTTAAAATCTCCTTTTTCCGGGTGAGTTATTTCAACCACTTCGTAGGGGAAAACTTCCTTGATAGTAAAAGAACCATACCATCGAGATTTCAACTTACCTGAAAAGAGTCGAAGCCTTGAATTTTATAGTAATACCTGATCTCCCGCTTGAAACTCTTTCCATTCCTTAATGTGAGCATCATGCCATCTCTTGGTACATTCCTTCTACATTTTCGCATTGTCATAAGCTTGCAATCTCCACTAATCTAACTCGTTTACCTGTAATTTTCACCTTTCACCTGCACAAGCTAGATCAAGGTTAATCTATTTTATGGCCCAATATGCATTATGCTCTATTTCAATAGGTAAATGGCAAGCTTTTCCATATACCAACCTAAATGGTGTAGTGCCTAAGGGAGTTTTGAATGCAGTCCTAAAATCCCATAGAGCATTGTCCAATTTCTCGGACCAATCCTTTCGGGATCGCTCTATAGTTTTTTCCAAAATTCTTTTAATCTCCCTATTCGTGTTTTTAACTTGGCCACTAGTTTGGGGATGATAGGGAGTAGCAAACCTATGTGTAACTCCTAATCTTTTGAAAACTTTCGCAAGCTGAAAGTTACAAAAGTGAGTACCCCTATCACTTATAATTGCTTTTTGTGTACCAAATCGAGAAAACAACTTCTTCAAAAATTTCACCACAACCCTAGCATCATTGGTTGCCAAGGCTTGGGCATCAGGCCATTTAGATACATAGTCTATAGCTACAAGAATGTATTTGTTACCAAAGGAATTTGGAAAGGGTCCCATAAAATCGATCCCCCATACATAAAAAATTTCACCAACTAAAATCCCATTTTGGAGCATTTCATCACGGGATGAAATATTTCCAGTTCTTTGGCAAAGATCACAACGATTTACAAATTCATAGCTATCCCTAAACAAAGTAGGCCAATAAAATCCTGATTTAAATACCTTTTGAGCAGTCCTATTGGCTCCCATATGACCACCAGCTGGTCTAGCATGGCATTGACTAAGAATGTTTATTGTTTCAGGCCATGCCACACATCATCGGATCATGTGATCCTTACATAATCTAAACAAAAAGGGATCCTCCCAAAAATAATATTTTAAATCAGAAAAGAATTTCTTCTTTGCTTTATAAGTTAAGTCCTTAGGAAGTTCCCTAACAACTAAATAGTTAGCAAAATCTGTAAACCAAGGTGTTTCAAAATTTAAGTTACTTACCTCACTTACCATGGCGTACCGCTGCTCATCGGGGAAGTGATCATCAATGTCCCCTTCTTCAAACCTCTCCAAGGTTGGATTCTCCAAGCTAGAAAGATGATCTACTGCAAGATTTTCAGCTCCTTTCTTGTCTTGAATCGTCAAGTCAAATTCCTGCAATAATAAGACCCAACGGATTAGCCTAGGCTTTGCATCAATTTTCGCAAATAAGTACCTCAAAGCCGAATTGTCTGTTTAAACAATCACTTTTGACAAGATTAGATATGATCTAAACTTGTCCAAAGCAAAAACCATAGCTAGCAGCTCTTTCTCTGTAGTTGTGTAATTAGCTTGAGCTGTGTTCAAGGTCTTGCTTGCATAGTAGATAGGCTGAAAGTATTTCTCCCTACGTTGACCCAAGACTGCTCCCACTACAAAGTCACTTGCATCACACATTAGTTCAAATGTTAGATTCCAATTAGGAGCTACCATGTTTGGAGCATGGGTCAATTTCTCCTTAAGGGTTGTGAATGCTCTCAGACATTCCTCATCAATAACAAAATTCACATCCTTCTCAAGGAGTCTTGTCAATGGACGGGCTATCTTAGAAAAATCTCGAATGAACCTCCGATAAAAACCCACATGTCCTAGGAAACTTCTGATGGCCTTCACAGATGTGGGTGGTGGTAACTTCTCAATTGTGTCTACCTTAGCCCGATCCACCTCAATGCCCTTGTTTGAAATTTTGTGTCCCAACACTATTCCCTCTTGAACCATGAAATGACACTTTTCCCAATTAAGCACTAGATTGGTTTCCTCACATCTCATCAATACTCTTTCAAGGTTTTCCAAACATCTTTCAAATGAGCTTCCATAGATTGTGAAATCATCCATAAACACCTCCATAATATCCTCTATAAGCTCATCAAAGATTGCTACCATGCACCTTTGGAAAGTCGTAGGTGCATTGCACAACCTGAATGGCATTCTTCGATATGCGAATGTCCCATATAGGCAGGTGAATGTAGTTTTCTCTTGGTCTTCCGGGGCGATAGGAATTTGGAAATAGCCTGAAAGACCATCAAAAAAATAGTAATACTCATTTCCGGATAACCTCTCCAACATCTGATCAATGAAGGGTAAAGGAAAATGGTCCTTCCTAGTTGCATCATTCAATTTCCTGTAATCTATACAAACCCTCCAACCAGTAACTGTTTTTGTTGGAATCAGCTCATCATTTTCATTAGGGAGCACCGTCATCCCTCCTTTCTTTGGTACTACCTGGACTGGGCTCACCCAAGAACTATCCGAGATCGGATATATAATCCCTGCATCCAGTAGTTTTATCACTTCAGCCTTCACTACATCTTTCATCTTTGGGTTTAGTCTTCTTTGTGGTTGCACTACTGGCTTGAATTCGTCCTCCATCAGTATCTTATTAGTGCAATAGGATGGACTGATACCCTTGATGTCTGCTATCTTCCAAGCTATCACTTTCTTATGTTTCTGCAACAACTGAATAAGCTTTTCCTTCTGCTGAGAAGATAGGTGAGAACTCAGAATTATTGGTAATTTCTTATTTTCTGCTAGAAATCCATACTCAAGGTGATCTGGAAGGGGCTTTAGTTCCAAGTTGGGTGGATCAACCATCGATGGTTTTGGCTTCTCTTCCTTTGGCATCTCAATAGTCTCATATGCACTGCATTTGAACGAATTGCTTGCTTCAAGGAAAGCAAGCTGCTCCATTGCTTCTTGACCCTCAACATTTTCCCGCAATAAACACAACTCAAGGGGATCCTTGGAAACAATGTTAGTAACACAATTTATGGTCTCATGCTCAACAACATCAATGCATTATTTCACCTCATCAAGTGAAAGTGAATGTTTCATAGCATCATGTATCCTAAAAATAACTTTCTCATCACCCACTCTCAAAGTTAATGTGCCATCATGAACATCGATAAGGGCACGGGCTATATTTAAAAATGGCCTACCAACAATAAGTGAAACATCTGCATCCTCATCAATATCAATGAAAACAAAATCATTGGGGAAAATGAAATCCCCGACTTTTACCAACACATCTTCTATAATGCCACGAGGGTCGACTACTGACTTATCAGCAAGTTGGATGGTCATAAGGGTTGGTTTAGGTTTACCAATGCCTAACTCTTTAAACATTTTATAGGGCATAACACTTATGCTAGCCCCCAAAACAACTAATGGACTCTTAACCTCAAGGTTACCTATTAAACATGGAATGGTAAAACTACCTTGATCTTTTAACTTCTTAGGTAACCTCCTTTGTAAAATAGCCAAACTCTTTTCAGATAAATGCACTAAAGACACTTCCTCAAGTTTCCTTTTGTTAGAAAGGATATCTTTAAAAAATTTAGCATATTTAGGCATCTGTGACAAAGCTTCAGCAAATGGAATATTAATGTTCAATTGTTTAAAATGTTCAAGAAACTTACCAAACTGAGCATCAATCTTGTCCTTGTTCAATCTTGCCGGATAGGGTACTCTAGGTCAGTATTCCTTCAATATGGGGCTGCTTTCTTGCGGCTGCTTCTCTTTCTCACTTTCCAGTGTAGTTTTCTCTCTTGACGTGACAGGAGAATTATCTTCTTTTTCTTTTTCTTGTACTTCAGCCCTTTTCTCTGCCACTTCTCCTCTTTTGTCATCCACATTACCCTTGATCTCTTTTCCACTCCTTAGTGTAATTGCCTTGAGTTGCTCTTTAGGATTTGCCTCAGTGTTGCTACGCAAACTTCCTTGTGGTCTCTCACTGAGCAACTTGGCAATTTGCCCCACCTGATTCTCCAAATTATGAATAGAGGCTTGCTAATTTCTTATGGTGGTTTCAGTTGATTGGAACCTAGTTTTAGAAGCTGCTATAAATTTCTCCATCATGTCCTCCAAATTACTCTTTCTTAGAAGGGCAACTTGTAAATGTTGGGGCTGCTGGAATCCAGGGGGAGGTCTTGGATTATTTTTATTATTTCATGAGAAATTTGGATGATTTCTCCACCCCGGATTATACGTGTTGCTGTAGGGGTTATTCTGTTTTTGCCTTGGCATATTTCCCATATAATCTACTTGCTCTTGCCTAGCAAACATGTTGCCACTTTGGCAATCTTGACTTTGATGTCCACCCCCACACCATTCACAAGACATCACTTGCATTACTTTCCTAGAAGAAGAGGCCAAAGAATCAAATTTTTTATTCAATGCTTCCAATTGGGCTGTCAAAGCCACCACTGGATCTAATTGGTGTGAACCCATGACTTTCAGCTTTCCTTGCTCCCTTAGGGCTTGCCACTGATAATTGGTGATAGCCATGTCTTCAATTAAATCTCTTGCTTGTTCAGGTGTCTTATTGCTTATGGTGCCACTAGCTGCAGCATTAATGGATTGCTTACTTACATAATTCAACCCATTGTAAAATGTTTGAATTTGAAGCCATAGTGGAAGTCCATGATGAGGACACCTTCTCAACAAATCTTTAAATCTTTCCCAGGCATCATAAAGGGTCTCACCATCTTACTGTAGAAAGGAGGAGATATCATTCCTCAACTTAGCAGTTTTGGATGGTGGGAAGTATTTTTCTAGGAATTTCTCTGCCAACTGACCCCATGTGGTGAAGGTTCCTGGAGGAAAAGATTTCAGCCACTTCTTTGGTCTATCTCTAAGGGAAAATGGGAACAACCTCAGCCTAATTGCATTATCTGAGACATTATTTATCTTGAATGTGTCACATATCTCCAGAAGATTCTCAATATGTGCATTAGGATCTTCATCAGGAAACCCATCGAACTGACAAGTTTGCTGCACCATTTGAATTACATTTGACTTTATTTCAAAGTTGTTCGCAGCAACTGTCAGCCTCCAAATACTAGAGTCAGCTCCATTGAGATTGGGCTTAGAAATTCCTGCATTGTTCTTGGTCCAGGTCCTTCCATCACTTCAAACTCTTCTTCTTCTTCTATTTCCAGATTTATTTCTATTTCTGTGTCTTCCAAAACTGGCTCCCCTTCTTCCTTTTGCTTTCTCCTTAATGTTCTTTCTAGCTCTGGATCTAATTCAAACAGTTAGGATGAGCTACCTTTGGTCATAAACGGGAAGGAATACCTAAAATGATAATCAACAAGCAAGAACCAATGTAAAAAACAAATGAAAATAAAACTAAATCAACAGTCTTGATTATATTACTAATATTGAAACGTTGTCCCTGGCAGCGGCGCCAAAAACTTGGTGCATCACGCCTACTGCTATAGCAACCGCAAGTGCACGGGTCGCCCAAGTAATATAGTAGTGAGTGAATTATCATTCCACTGGGGACAAGGCCAAGTACTAGTGCAAACCTTAACCGTTGTTTAGCAAATTAATAGTTGTGTGATGCTTTGTAATTAAAAACAACTAATTTAATAACTGAAAGTAAAGGGAAATTAAATGTTGTGCAAAAAGGATTGATAATAATAATACTATCTAGATATTGAATCCCCCTTGCCTCAATGATATTTATGAATAATCAATTCAGTTAAATCATTCAATAGATTTGAGTTGGCATTCCTCTAAATTAGACTAAAACCTCTCTCGAGTGGATTAATCCCTAATCACTAAGTAGAGTATCGGAATCTCTTCTCAAACACAATTAAATAGATCTTGCATTAAGAACAAGGAACTATAAACCAAAGGATCTTGTAAGTCTATCTCTAGCACTCCAATCAATCCTCAACCATTATTAGTATTCAATTCATATCAAGCTTTCTCAAGTCAATAATATGAAAATGGCAACCAATCAATAAGCATGCTATTATAAATTGGAAATAAATCATTAAGCATCATAAGAATAAAACAACTCAATCAAATGATTCAACTAAATATAATTATTCAATCCATACAAATAAGCTAGGGTTCATCAATATCTAGATAGAGAAGGAATTAGTTCATGTTCAAAACCAGAAAAACAAAACAAGAGAAATGAGTAAAAGAAACCAAACAATCCATGGCGAATAATTTGTATTTCTTCACTTTAATGCTTGATTCTTGGTTTAGGTCTTGTATAGGATGTATCTCCTTCTTCAAACTCAGCTCAAGACTCTCCTCTTTGCTTCAGCAGTTGGCTCCTTCTCCCTTGTTCTAGCCTCCACGTCCAAGCTCTTTTAAAAAACTCCAAGAACTTCTCCTTTTAACTCTCTTCAAAGCTCTCAGTCCATACCTTCCAGTTCATAACCCATACCTTCCAACTCACACCACTCTCCCTTGTTTCCCACATTTCCTTTGACTTATCTTTCTTTTCCTCAAATTAGGTAAGCTTTTCTTTTGTTTAATATTACTTTTGATAAAAGCTAGTCTTTGTTCCCCCACTTGTCTACAAAAGAAATTCAATTATTCAAAGTTGCCCTAGGTGACACGGCCAAGCTTGCTGGCCGTGTCTCCTTCTGCCCTTTCTTTCCTTCTTTTCTTCGAGGTGACACGCCAAGCTCCTGGCTGTGTCATATGACACGGCCAGTGGCTTGGCCGTGTCATATGGGTGTGTCACTTTCTGCTTTTAGCTTTGCTGTTCACTTATTCTTTGGCTTAGGTGTGTCACCTGCAAGTGCCAGCTTTTTCCTTCATTTCTTTCCTTTCTTGGTTTTGTTCCTTGGGTGAGACACAGCCACTGGCTTGGCCGCGTCTCTTAGGTGTGTCAGCTACTGTCTTGGAATTCATTTGAGGGACATGACCAAGCTTGCTTTGGCTTGGCCATGTCTTGCTTGATTCATGCTCTTTCTTCATTGTTTTGATCATCCAAGGGAGTTTTTGCACTTTAACCTAAAACAAACACTTAAAACAAACTTTAAACAAAAATCAAATGAAATGTTAACTAAAAAGACATAGAATCATACTAAAAACAAGTATAAAAATGCTCTTATCAAAAGCCCATTGCTTGTGGAAGCTCCAGTCATTTTGCAAAAGAAGAAATATGTGCTTGTACGATGAACTAGATGGCAAAAACATCAATCAGAGCCCGCATAGAAAAATCATGGGTTTGAGCCTACACAGGGGGCAAAGTTTCTCCTTTTCTTGAGTCTATATATAAAATATTTTCAAACTCACTTACAAATATTTTGCCACGCAGGGGGGCAAGGAGAGGATATAATGCCCAATTAAAAATGATTGAATTTTTGTAAAAAGGAAGAATAAAAGAATGGAACATTAAAACTCTCAAAAGGATGAAGATCCATTTGCAAGGGTGAAGACCCAATCTCAAAGGATGAAGATCCATTTTCAAGGCGAAGACCTGATCTCAAAGGATGAAGATCCATTTTCAAGAGTGAAGACCCGATCTCAAAGGATGAAGATCCATTTTCAAAGGCGAAGACCCGATCTTAAAGGATGAAGATCCGTATTCAAGGGTGAAGACCCAATCTCAAACGATGAAGATCCATTTGCAAGGTTGAAGACCCAATCTCCAAGGATGAAGATCCACTTGCAAGGGGGAAGACCCGATCTCGAAGGATGAAGATCCATTTGCAAGGGGGAAGACCCGATCTCGAAGGATGAAGGTCTTTTTTCAAGGGCGAAGACCCGATCTCAAAGGATAAAGATCCATTTTCAAGAATGAAGACCCGATCTCAAAGGATGAAGGTCCATTCTGAGAGTGAAGAACCACCATGCATAGAACAGCCGAAGCAGTCAGACTTCTCAATTAAAAGGTTAGTCAAACTCATTCTCAGGTCCAAGTATCCAATTCAAATTCAATCTCGGGTCCAAGTACCCAAATCAAATTCCAATCTCGGGGGTCCAAGTACCCAAATCAAATCCAGTTTAGGATCGAGTATCCAAATCCAGTTTAGGATCGAGTGTCCAAATCCAATTTAGGATCGAGTATCCAAACCCAATTTAGGATCGAGTATCCAAACCCAATTTAGGATCTAGTATCCAAATCTAGTTAGGATCGAGTATCCAAATCCAGTTAGGATCGAGTATCCCAATCTAGTTTAGGATCGAGTATCCAAATCCAGTTAGGATCCAGTATCCAAACCCAATTTAGGATTGAGTATCCCGATCCAGTTTAGGATTGAGTATCCGAATCCAGTTTTGGGATCAAGTATCCAAATCCAGTTAGGATTGAGAACCCAAATCCAATTTAGGATTGAGTATCCAAACCCAATTTAGGATCGAGTATCCAAATCCAGTTAGGATCGAGTATCCCAATCCAGTTAGGATTGAGTATCCGAATCTATTTAGGATCGAGTATCCCAACCCATTTTAGGATCGAGTATCCAAATCTAGTTACGATCGAGTATCCCAATCCAGTTAGGATCGAGTATCCTAATCAAATTTAGGATCGAGTATCCCAATCCAATTTAGGATTGAGTATCCAAATCCAGTTTAGGATCGAGTATCCCAATCCAGTTAGCATCGAGTATCCCAATCCGGTTTAGGATCGAGTATCCAAATCCAGTTAGGATTGAGTGTCCAAATCAAGTTTAGGATCGAGTATCTCAATCCAGTTAGGATCAAGTATCCTAATCTAGTTTAGGATCGAGTATCCAAATCTCTTGGGTCCAGAACCCAAATTATCCTTAAGTCCAGAACTTAGCTCGGGTCCAGAACCTAAATTTTTCTTAGGTCCAGAACCTAGAATCTTTTCTAAGTCCAGAACTTAGCTCGGGTCCAAAACCCAAATTTTCTTAGGTCCAAAACCTAAAATTACACTCAGGTCCAGAACCTAAAATTATCCTTAAGTCTAGAACTCGAACCGGGTCCAGAATCCAAAGCCTCAATCATCTCAAAAATTAAGTCTTATTGCTTTTCACTCTCTATCACTAAAGTGTCAGATCATTCAAACAGGGGGAAAACTGTAGACCCTTAATTTTTGACCCAGTCCGGTCTAATTTATTTTAATTAGTCCAAAATAATTTTTGTGTTGTTCAACATATTTTTTAGTCCAAAACAATTTTTGTTATTTTAATTAAATAATATTTGCTTTAATAATTAATAAAAAAATAAAAAATAATAATAATAAACAAAAAAAAGAGTCGGCTTGCGGTGAAATGGCCTGCAGGCCAATTCGCCCCTCTGCCGCAGCCAACTGCGGCAGCTTTTTCGCCAGCATAATTTTTCCGCAGCAGCTTTTTTTTTTGCCAGCGCAATTTTTCCGCAGCACTTTTTTTTTCCAGCAAAATTTTTTCGAAGCAAATTTTCTGAAACCTAATACAATTAGGTTTCGGTTTCCTTTTCTTAATGAATATTATATTCCATGAATAACTAGAATTAACCATAGAGATCATCTATAAATAAGGACTAAAACAACACAAAAAAAAGGAGGAAAAAAAAGAGGAAATCAGACAGAAATTGGGATGGAAATTTGGAGAAAAATTGAGACTGAAATTGAGGAGGAAAACCTTGAATCAATTGGACTTTTTTGAGAGAGCAAGCAAGCAATTCAACCCATCAAAGGCAGCAAAGCTTGTCTTTGTTCTTGCTCATCCAAGAAGTGATTTTTGGTGGATCCAACAAACGAAGGTATGAATTTCTTTATTTGTTTCATTAATTCATAGTAGCTTCATCATTTAAAAAATTTTAAAATTATTGTTTCTATTTCTTCAAAATCAAAAACCCTAGAACTTTAATTTGCCTTTTCTAAAGCTTGAAAACCTTAATTCATTTATTTGTTTTCCAAAAATCTTAAAATTGTTATTTTTTTTTCTTTAAAATTTGAAAACCCTAATTTGCCTTCCAATTCTTCAAAACCATAAATTAAATCCTTTTCTTTCCAAAAACCCTAAAAAAATACCTTTTCTATTTTTATAAACCTTAAATCATTTTGTTTATTTTCATAAAGTTTCATAAAATTATCAATTGATTTCCAAATTCTAAAACCTAATGCATTCTCCGAAACCCTAATTCAAAAATTCTAAAACCCTAATTCAACTCCAAAATCCAAAACAGTAAACCCTAAACTAGCTAACTTAAACCTTAATTTTTCTAAACCCTAATTTTTAAAACCTTAAAACCATATAAATCTAAATGTTATAATTCAAACACAGTAAGCTTAAAACCCTAATTCAGTAACCGTAAATCACAAATCTAAATGTTTTAAAGTGTCCAAACCCTAGTTTCATGATTTCACTTCTCAAACACTAATTTGGTTAATCATAGAACTTTATCAACCTTTTAAATCATAAAAATTTAATCCATTTTAATTCCCTTAAGATCACAGTAGCTTAAACACATAAATTCCAAAGCCCTAAACACATAAATTCCAAAGCCCTAAACACATTAAATAAAGAATCTTAAATAGAAATAGTAGCCCTAATTTGAATCTTTATTTACTTTTTTCAATTTTATATTTGATTATGCTTTGATTTATTTTATATGCTTTAATTTATTTAATTTCAATGTTTGGTTTATTTAATTTATCATGGATGGATGTTTACTTTCTATTGATATTTAATACCTTTGATGAATGATTTATTTATGATGAATGGTTATTTACTTTTTTTGATTTATTTAGATTTCCAAATGTTGTAAGAGGTATGTTTCCACTTGGTGGGTACCTCTTTAGTTAAATATCATGTAATTTAAAGTTGCTTTTCTATTTTAGAACCAATGTAAAGGACATGTTTCTACCTTTCGGTGGGTGTCCTATTTAGGCATGGGATGTAAGGGCATGTTTCCATGTTCGGATGGGTGTCTATTTATTTTTTTGCTTGGACATTGTTTTTATTTTCAATATATCGATGCTTTATTTTAATTATTGTGTGTAATATGGATAATGTTGTTATATTTAAGAATTTTATAATATTAAGGCCTGTAAAGGAGGCCGATTCCAATGAATCGGGCATTGTGGGGGGTGTTGGGTCATTTCTCACCTTCCCCACACGTACCCAACTTTCTGAATGCATTAGGGGGTTAGGGATTCCTTAGGAATTGAGTCATCCACCACTTTCTTTTTCCCAGCCTGTCCGGGTGGCGACTCTATTTTCTCCGGACTTAGGTTCGTGTTCTCTAAGGCCCCGAGCCTAAACAGTGCCGAAGTCGCAAGAACCATTCCACTGGGAGTGGGGGCAAAAATCCCTATTCACAGGTGGATTGACACATCCAGTGACACACCCATGTCACTGATAGTGTCGTAGCTTCTGTGTTGGAGGAGGATTGACCCGTACAGTGACACAAATAGAGATTGATATTTAATTGGGTGGATACTAGTTGTTGGCTTAACAAACAATGCCTAGATCATCTCTCCCTTAAATAAGTAGAGTTCAATTTTGTCTCAAAAGTTTAATAAAGCATGTTCTAAGATTGACTAGGACCTAGACAAAGGTAATTATGCAGAAGCCCTCTCTAAGTAAGCATACACAATTCAATGCTATAGAGCAATTCCCTCACCTAGTAAAGTCATTCGAATCATGATGCATAGATATATTAATTTATGAACATCAAGCTAGATTCCTCATTGGTTGAGCACCAAAATGAATAAATACCAACAAAAATTTTGACAAAATAAATTTATTTCAAGCAACTTTAAATTTGAAAAACACAATTATTCCAATTAGATATTAAAGAAAGCAAAATTGAAAAGGAACATTCAAGCTATGGAATGTTTGTTGAGTTAAACTTCCTTTCCTTTCACATCTTTAATTTTGCCATCTTGAAAGGGCGATAAAATAAAATCTTCTTCCAATTCTTTTCCTACCATGAAGGCTACTGGTGGTGGTACTCTTCGAAATTTAGGAAAATAATTGTTCTTAGTATTGGGCTTGTCTGGCTCAGGTAGCTTATCACTGTCAATTAGATCTTGGATCTCATGCTTCAATCGGGTACATCTATTGGTCTCATGTCCTTGAGTTTAATGAAATTGACAAAAAGCCTTAGTATCAAATTTTGGGGGTAAAGGATTAGGCAAAGGTCGAGGGGCCAATGGCTCTAATAGTCCCTTTTTTTGTAGCTTGTTGAAGACCCAAGACAAAGGCTTCCCCAAATTTGAAAACTGCATTCTATTTGCTTGACCAATTGTATTAACATCAACTTCCTTTTGTGTACTTCGATTGTTAGATTGGTAGTTCCCTTTCACATTCCTTCTTATTGAAAAGTGATTCTTCTCCCTTTCCCATTCTTCAATTTGTAGACCAGGTTGGAGAAGATATTTGAAATCACGGATGAGTGTATGAGGCATCCTTTCATGAAGACTAGACAATACTCCTCTCATAATCATTCTTATTTGATCAGATTCATCGGACCTCTTCTTGAGGAAAGCAGCCTTATTCCTCCATCTTTTCACATAGTCCACAAAATTCTCATTTTGCTGTTGTCTAATGGACTCAACTTCCATTAAGGTAACTTATAGCTCGACATTGTATCCATATTGTTGTATGAAGGCCTTGTATAGCAAATCCCAACTCTTTTGTGTCCCATCGTCTAAGGTATTGAACTAATTTTGGATAACAGGATCCAATGAGAGCATAAAGTACCTTAGAGTTTGAGCCTTAGTAGCTCGGTCGGACTGCATAGCAGTGATATACTGCTTCACATGGAGGTGAGGATTTCCAGTTCCATCAAACTTTGCAAAAGATGGCATCTTGAATTTGTATGGAACTTCTTCATCTAGATCAAATAATTTGTCGACTTTGGACGTTTCTTCGATTTTCAGCTTCTTCTTAAATTTCTTTTCTAAATCTGTAATCATCTTTTCAACATCAGAAGTCTCAGTTTTCTCCATAGCCGATCTTTCAACAATCTTCGGTTCTTTCTTCTTGTCTTGAGGATCTTGAAAGTATTGAGCCCAATCATCATCACCATCAATGATTATCTTATCATCATCAAAAACCACTTCAGCAATTTTAGCCTTCCCCTTGTCCTTTGGCTTCTTAGTGCTAGCAGATGCTTCGGCATTATTTCCTAAAATTGCAGCCAATTGGTTCTTCATGGTCTCAGCCAGGGCCTCTTTTATTTCTTCCATCTTGGCATTGAGGGCGTTGTCCACCATTCTTTGAATTTGTTTGGGCTCCATTGCTTTTGGTGAGAAAGTGATTGAGTTGCTACTAGATTCTGAGTCTCCAGCATAAGTCGAATTGTCGTAAGCTTTTGAACTGTCGTAATCCAGGGCTGTGAGCCAGAAAGGATCAATGTTATGGGATGTGATGTACGTATGCATGTATGCACAAAAAATAAACAAACAAGGATAATTAGGACGTTCCTTCCAACCTTAAAACATCCACACATGAATGGCAAGTATCTTTTCCTAGGTAATATGGTTAACAAAATACCAACATGGGGTATCTTGTTTTCGAATAATTCCATCGAACATTTCAACCAATAGTCATATTTTCAAAAATGTAAATCAGTTCATGATAATTCCCATTAATTAGGTTTTAATCCATTTAACTGACGAAATTAGCTTTTATGCTATATTTGATTAAAACTAAATTAAGAGGTTTATTATAAATAGATTTCTCACTTGAAAAAGTAACTAATGATTCATGCCAAAAATAAGCCCATAATTAATTATTCTTAGTATAAACTAGGCTCACAATTGATTTTTGGTATTTGGTAATTGACCTAAATATTTGTAAGCTCTTTTGGATAAAAATAATTTTATTTCTAAGCCCATTGTAAAAAATATTTTAGAAAAAAATAGATTTTGGGCTTAGTATTTGGGTCATGAGCAAAAGAATTTTTGATTTGTTTTTAGAAAAGTTTTATGTCCAAAGACCAACTTGAAAAGTTTGGAAAATAGTTTTGGAGTTTAAAGAAAAAATTATTTTGAGCTTACAATGGACTTAGGTCATATTAGAAAAAGAACAAACCAAATAAGTCATGATTTAAACAAAGATAAATTAACTATAGTCAAACAACAAGCATTTGGGGTGTAACACCCCTATACTCTATATATGTACTATATTTATACCTTGTATACATACAATACATATATAAAGTATAAGGATGTCACTTTTCAATACTATTTAAAACCTTTACCTTAATTCCAACCCATAAAACACATTTTATTTAAAGAACATTTACAAAATCATTATACTTTTGATGATATTACATATATATAAATTTTCTTGTCTTTTCCAAAATTTACTTACGTATATTTACATTTTTATCAATATACAACATAATCAAATTGTACATGTATGCACCACCTTCTAGTTGGCCTCGAAATACTCTTACCCTTCACGCGGCATAACGTTTTGACTCCCGGATCAATCATCTACTCACATGCGCGATTTACACAACCACGCTAAGCTCAAAAGCTTAGTAGTACAAATAAATATTATAACATACATTAAAGAAAATCATACTCATATATTAACTTCATGTATCATCATTTTCTTATCATATTTTCCATTTTCAATGCCCTTTTCATATATTTCCTCTAATCTCATAATTTATATACATATACACATATATCATTAAAAACAAACCACAATTCAATGGCTTATTAGAACATTCATGAAATAATACTCACAATGTCCACATCCATATACATATTACACATCATATTGTATTTTCATAATCTCATCATTCAGCATAAATTCTCAAGCCACATTCATTTTCAGTAATTTGCTTATGTATTGTGATCATATCATACCATAATTATCATCATAAATCTCATAACATTATATCTTATTCCATAATTCACATTAAAGCAAAGACAAGCATGGGCCCAAAAAGGATCTAATATGTTATTCAAAGTTCAGAGTTACTGCTTTGGTCCATAATCACATTTATCAAGCCCGTAGGCGATATATATATATATCCATGGATAATGAACAGACCCAGTCTCTTGGACCTCAACCCGGCTAGACCCTAGGGCCCCAGTATCTTGGTCCTCAACCCGGCTAGACTGTTACAGTTTTTGAGGCTTACGACCCGGTCTTTTCGTCTCAAAAACATCATATTTAACATTTTTCAGCTAGGCTCGGCTTTCAACCCGGTCTTTTCACCTGCCTAGCGATTCATAGGCATGCTGCCAAACCCAAAACTCTGAAAATTGAATAACATACTAGGCACACAATTAATTCATTTATCTCATTATCAATCTCTTTCACAATTCATTTCTCATTTCATTTCTCATAATCAAACTAGGCTCGTTTCCTTAGTTTATAATCTTTTCTCATTTTTCTCATACTTCTATTTCATCTCAATAGCACATTTTTCCACATTTCTTTTCTTATACAATACATTACTCAATTGCATTGATACATCGACATAATTCACATTATGCATACAATAACATATAATTCATTCATCAACAATATATCAAGTAACTTAACACATTTCTCAACTAAATGTGTTAAGTCCCAATGTCATATAAATGCATGCAATCATTCAAAGCTTGTACTTACCTCTAAGAGCAACTCACACCAATTACAAACTCCACTTCCATGAATCCTTTAACATTTGGGTTAGGGCAACTCAAATCTCTTCAAAACCTAATTCAAAGGTGATTATACACACTCACTTAGTGATACACATAAGAAAATAAGAATAAGAACTAACTAGGGAAAACTCTACACATGACATGCTCACCAACACGGGCGTGTCCCTGATCGTGCCCTAAACCAACAATACAGAAGCTTTGACACGCTCAGTAAGATGGGCATGTCACTGGACGTGTCATTCATTCTGCCTCACAGAAACATTGACACGCCCAACAACAAGGGCGTGTTCATGGCCGTGTCAATCACTTTATCTCTCAGTAGCTATAACACATCCAATGGCATGGCTGTGTTAATGGCCATGTCACAAACATTAAACTCGGCACCGTTGACATGCCCAACGACATGGCCGTGTCAGGCAAAAATCATGCATTTTGAGCTCTCATCCTTGAAAAAACAATCACTCCAAAATCCATACTACAACACCCTTAACCAACATCTTAGTTTATATTCATAAATCACTTATCAATTCAACACTTATATAATTTCAACATATCATAATAATAATCATTATATACATCATCCATGTACCAATTACTCAATTCCCCAACTCATTCATACTAAACCCTTACTAAACAATTTCAACAACTCATCATCATCCTCACAAATAACCATATTATCATCATCTAAATACTGATTCAACACACACATATATATATATACTTCAATCTTCCATTATCATGATCTTCACACACTAACCATAACAAATATAAACTCAATCTATAGAAATCAACACAAGGAAAAGAATACATACTTGAAATCTTTGCCATATCTTCAATATCCACCTTCAATTCTCTTAAAACCCTTATGAATTTGATGTGTTTGCCAAAAAAATCACACCTTTCTCTCTTTCTTTCTCTCTCCCACATTGTAGAGGAAGAAGAAGAATAAGAAAGAAAGAAAGAAAATCTTTTCTTCCTTTTCAAACTTATCTTATATATATAATAATAATAATATAATTAAATACCCCTAAAAATTCTCCACCACAAATATTGATCCATCCTTTGACTTTCTTTTCTTCTTTTTCTCTTGTCATTATTATCATTATTATTATTAAGTAATTATTTACAATTTACTTTTCCTACACCAATATATACATCATGTATATGTGGTGTATATGTTGATATATGTATATGTCTTATATATTGTATTTATATTTCCCATATTTTTCAAATACAATATATACATATCATCCTTCATATACATCTATCTCTTATAATATTTTCTTTACATGTTTCACCAACATACTCTCTCACAACTACTATTCCAAAGTACATAAAAAATCGGGGTATTACAATTCTCTCCACCTTAAATAATTTCGTCCTCAAAATTATCCAGTACAGTAACAATCCATTCTTAACAAAATACCATCTTAATTTTCATATGAAGTTAATCATATTCTTAAGTTATTATTTCATCAAATCACATAACTTCTACTCTCCCCCTTAGAGTCAATCATCTTCTCCTAATTTCATAACTCATCATTATATATATCTTTATATCTTATTACTTTCTCAACAAAGCAATCAAGATAACCCATTACATTCCCAATTAATTTATCTTTATACAAGAATCAGATCATCTTATAATATACATATACTTCGTCCATCTATTACGTTCAAGATATTTTATCACTTCATCTCTTTATAGATATACTCTCTTAACCTTAAAGTTAGAGGTTATTGATTTATATCTTAATATTGACTGTCCCATCACTATAGTAATTTTCAAACTAAACACTTATCAAATCTTAATTTATAACAATATTCTTATTTTTCATACACTTAATTCCTTCTTTAATATGTTTTTCACTTAACATTAATATTAATACAATGCCTTTAAACTTACTTTATAGATATTCAACCTTTTTCCTTTTATCATTATTTACAACTGATATATCTTAACTCATTCATGTCCATACACATATCAGAATATTGCATCATATACATTATCATATATATCTTATACTCTTAGTACAACTATACATATTAAATTTCAATAATGATTCACAATCTTAGAGAAATCTAGAACAATTGATCTATCTGTCACAATATACCAACGTCTCAATCTTATTCGATTCAAGCCAACCTTTAACTTATTTAAACTTATCATTAGATTTCAATATATGACGTAACTCTATTAGGTCAAATTTATTTTCAAATTCTAATCTCTTCGGATCCATCTTTTCAACTTTCTGAAATTATGATTATTTATAACAAATCACTTCAAATTATTTTTCAATATTCATATATTTTGTTTTCTATTATCTTAGTACAATTTTCACATAAGTCTCATGATTATTTCATACCATATTTATTACCCATAGTTTAGTCTCTTAAACATTATTTCCATCAAATTATTCACCTTATATCATTACGAACATATTCAATATAACTCTCAATCACATTTTGTAATTTCTCCCATTTAGCATCTCCTCACATTTTCATACCATTACTATATTTACACAATCACCTTTTCTATCACATTATCCATAACTCAAAACATTTTCATAGTTCTCTTCTCTTTCCATACTTTCTATAATTAGAAACAAATTTCTACCATAAAATTATAAAGTACAAATTTACCAATCATAACTCTTGACCATGTTTCATGAAGCATAATTATCAATCTCACCAAAACTATACTACGGCCATGTCATCTCAGGCCCAAGTATGTGGATAACAAAACTAACCGGCCAAATATACTACACAAATCATATGGCCATAGTATATTAATGGTCACGTCTGTAGCTTATAAATCAATATTGCCCCTCTATTATTCTTCTTTAAATATTTCCAATTACAATGCTAAGTTTGTATCGCAAAGATTACATATTCATTCTCTAAACTTTTACTATACAAAGAGTTAACACATTTCAACTCCATTTCAAAACAATTTACTCTTGATCACTTGATCATCATTAACCTAACTCATGTTTCGACAATATTATTATTAACATCTCTTACGTATACATATTCGATCATATGTAAATTTTACACAATTTCCATTTCTTACTCCATTTCTAATCTATCTCTTATAAAAATTTTCATGCATTATACTTCCCTTTTTTTTTTCTACAATCTCTTATTATACACATACACATAGAACATTTCCACATGCATATACTTTGGGCCCAAAACATTATATGATCATCCAGTTCAGTTATTACAATAACAATTTCACCATCCAGTATTACTCGAGTCCATTCTCACTCTCCATTTCATCACATAGCCTAGCTCTACGCAGGTCAAGACCTAATCTCTCTTAGGTCCGCTAATACATGCAATATCATTCTCAATACTACTAGACATGTAATTGTATAAGATAACAAACACACAATAACATTTTTTTCACATACACATTCATAAGTCACATTCATAATATGACATACTTTCCACATTTTCTTACATATTACAATTGCATTCATATTGAAAAACTCATCTCACATATCATATGCATGTATACACATAATTATACAATTATATTTAATTCATCTTTTACATGCAATCCATACAAATTTAACATTTATTATTTTTCATTAAACATTATCATTCTCATTCTTTTGATATGACTTAGGTTATTCATCAACTTAACATATATATACACTCTAACCATAATAACACTTCACATAAATCTTAGTCACATTTCTAATGTGGCATCTCTCTCACATTTGTTTTTAAATGCATTTAGTATACCCTTCATATCCATTTTTATCATTTCCAGTCAAATTACTTAAAGTAACTCATTTTCACTTGCTTAGTCCTTTTTCCTTTATTTCAAAACAAATTTTCGTATTATCAATCACATTACCCAATTCATAGTACTTTCATATGCAATAATATTCATTCAAAATAGCTCATATGCTTAATATACATTAAATTATCGATAACTAAATAATCCTTATCAAAATTCTATTAAAACTCTAAACTCTCAACTTACTACTTTACCTAAACTTCAATTTACTAATCTCATTTTCTTAATATTAACTTTAAAAACATTATATATATACCATAATGTAACATCAAAACATATCATTTTCAAAATTATTAAAGCTCATTTCAAAAATCCAAATTTCACATATTACCACCATTAACATGAGCTTTATCAACACTTAAGCATATCACATTTCTAACATTAAAATCACAATGTTTGCATTAAAACAACAATGCAACCAACACCATTATATCTCCTTACTTTAACCAACATCATCCCCCTTTTTTTTTTAAAAAAAAAACCTTAACTTTACATAACCAAACCTTAAATTTTCACACTCTGTCTGTACCAATTAACTCACTCAATATTCCACCATACTCTCTTCATTTTAACATCATATCTATCCATTTTGACAATCGAACAATATTTTCTCTCTCTAGCAATCCCAACATAATCTTTATTAGAAAGAGATCCAAATTTTAAAGAAAAGAGTACTTACGTAAATCTTGATTTTTTTTAACTCATTTCCAACATTATTCTCATATTCATTTCTTTATAAACTATTTCACAAGCACACTTCAATAATAAAAAATTTCAAAATTTATTTTACTTAAGTAAAGTCCAATTCTTTGATTTATCAATTAAACTTATACAAATTTTTCCATATCATTTCTTTCTCTAGCTTTACTTTCATGTAAAGCCACATTCATGCACCATCATCCATCTCATGTAATTTAAATACATCACAAATCGCATAATGCCACATCCGAGACCAACCTAGGTATTAATGCATATGCATGTATCACGTATTTCACTTTTCAAAAATTTTCCTCTTTTCTTTTTAAATCCAATTAGGCTGAGAATCTCAAACCTAAGCTCTGATACCAAAATAATTGTAACACCCCTATACTCTATATATATACTATATTTATACCTTGTATACATACAATACGTATATAAAGTATGAGGATGTCACTTTTCAATACTGTTTAAAACCTTTACCTTAATTCCAACCCATAAAATACATTTTATTTAAAGAACATTTACAAAATCATTATACTTTTGATGATATTACATATATATAAATTACCTTGTCTTTTCCAAAATTTACTTATGTATAGTAACATTTTTATTAATATACAACATAATCAAATTGTACATGTATGCACCACCTTCTAGTTAGTCTCCAAATACTCTTACCCTTCTTGCGGCATAACGTTTTGACTCCTGGATCAATCATCTACTCACTACGCAATTTACACAACCGCGCTAAGCTCGAAAGCTTAGTAATACAAATAAATATTATAACATACATTACAGAAAATCATACTCATATATTAACTTCATGTATCATCATTTTCTTATCATATTTTCCATTTTCAATGCCCTTTTCATATATTTCCACTAATCTCATAATTTATATACATATACACATATATCATTAAAAACAAACCACAATTCAATGGCTTATTAGAACATTCATGAAATAATACTCACAATGTCCACATCCATATACATATTACACATCATATTGTATTTTCATAATCTCATCATTCAGCATAGTTTCTCAAGCCACATTCATTTTCAGCAATTTGCTTATGTATTGTGATCATATCATACCATAATTAACATCATATATCTCATAACATTATATCTTATTCCATAATTCACATTAAAGCAAAGACAAGCATAGGCCCAAAAAGGATCTAATATGTTATTCAAAGTTCAGAGTTACTGCTTTGGTCCATAATCACATTCATCAAGCCCATAGGCGATATATATATATCCATGGATAATGTAACCGACCCAAACTCTTGGACCTCAACCCGGCTAGACCCTAGGGCCCCGGTATCTTGGTCCTCAACCCGGCTAGACTGTTATAGTTTTTTAGGCTTACAACCCGGTCTTTTCGTCTCAAAAACATCATATTCCACATTTTTCAGCTGGGCTCGGCTTACGACCGGGTCTTTTCACCTGCCTAGCGATTCATAGGCATGTTGCCAAACCCAAAACTCTGAAAATTGAATAACATACTAGGCACACAATTAATTCATTTATCTCACTATCAATCTCTTTCACAATTCATTTCTCATTTCATTTCTCATAATCAAACTAGGCTCATTACCTTAGTTCATAATCTTTTCTCATTTTTCTCATACTTCTATTTCATCTCAATATCACATTTTTCCACATTTCTTTTCTTATACAATACATTACTCAATTGCATTGATACATCAACATAATTCACATTATGCATACCATAACATATAATTCATTCATCAATAATATATCAAGTAACTTAACACATTTCTCAACTAAATGTGTTAAGTCCCAATGTCATATAAATGCATGCAATCATTCGAAGCTTGTACTTACCTCTAAGAGCAACTCACACCAATTCCAAACTCCTCTTCCCTGAATCCTTTAACATTTGGATTAGGGCAACTCAAATCTCTTCAAAACCTAATTCAAAGGTGATTATACACACTCACTTAGTGATATAGATAAGAAAATAGGAATAAGAACAAACTAGGGCAAACCCTACACATGACACGCTCACTGTTGCGCTCAAATTAACTCTACCACAAGCGTCACTCGCAAGTATACGACGTAGCTGTAGCAAAGGTGATCGCCCCAAGGTCGTCTCACAAGGAAGCCAAAGTGGGTAATTGATTATCAAATTAAAAGTAACAAGTATTAAAGAAATTTAAATTGCAAAGTAATGAAGAAGATTGATTTAATTTGAAAACAATAAAAATAAACAAAAGCTGATGTTTTGATTCACTTGATAAAAGGGTCTAGGGTTTGCACTTCTCTACTACTAATATGTATAAACGGTTATTCCATTTAACTAATTTAATTTCTACGATTAAATCTAAACAACTTAATTAATTGAGTCAAGGAAATAAGCTTTCGCATTCAAACCTCTTACAATTAATCTTGTTATAATTGAAACAATCTTTTTAATAGGTTATATTTCTAATTCACCTAAGTCCTTAATTGAATTGTTCCAGCATTAGACTTCATCTCTCAATCCATCATCTAATACCTAAAACACACAATTGGTGGCCAATCAATTATATGTTAACAATATTTCATTCAATGAAGGCTAAAGAAATCATTAGTTAAGAGAATAACCAATTCATACAATCATAGCAAATCCATACAAACCCTAGACTAGATCAAATTAGTTCGTAATGCAATCAAACATATTCATCTCATTAATGTTTAAAGAAATCGAAATAGACATGATAATATCCATTCAATAAAAATAAAGAGAACAAGTTCAAGAACAAAACCAAGTTACAACTCCTTGAAGCTTCTGAATAATCTCTTGTTCGAATCTTGCAAGAAGGATGAAACAATGGCTAGAACAATCTAATCTAATCTAAGGTATTCAAAAGTGAAATCAAAAATCAAGAAAACAAGATAAACCCTAACTTCACTCTCTCTGATGGCTCAAACAATTCTCCCAATCGTCCACCCTCTCAAACCCTAACTTTCTTTTTGCTTTTATACGAAACGTCGGCTTTAAAATTCGGTGCTCGTTTGGTTCATGAGGGACACGGCCAGGTGATGAGGGACACGGCCGTGTGAGAGCTTGTTGGAGGGACACGGCCACAAGACATGGCCGTGTCCCCTGCAGGTGTCCACCTCTGTTGCTTCTTGTCTTTCTTCTTCTTTTGGTTGAGTGACACGGCCAAGTCACGGTGACTTGGCCGTGTTGCACCATGATTGAGGGACATGGCCACATGACTTGGGCGTGTCCCTTGCCTGTGTTCGCTTCTATTTAATTTTTTTTATCTTCCTTTCCTTTGGTAACAAGTGAGACACGGCCAAGTCAGGGTGACTTGGCCGTGATGCTCTTCTTTGGAGGGACACGGCCACATGACTTGGCCGTGTCCCTTGCTTGTGTCTGCTACTGGGACTTGCTCTTCAATTTAATCTTGGTATGGGACACGGCCAGTGACTTGGCCGTGTCCTCTGCCTGTGTCAGCTTCTGCCCATTTCATCTTCAATTTGTTTCCTTGCTGTTTTAACCTAACACAAAACTGGCAAGCAAAACTTAAACAAGAATTAAATAAACAATATCCAACAAAACATAAACACATACTAAAAATTAAATAAAAAATGACAGAAACACAGAAATAAACTAAAACTACACAATTAAAGAAAACACTAAACAAACCAATTAAAACTAACAAAATATCTAAATAAAACAATAATTAACATAACAAACAAGACACAAAGCTATAACAAAAACTAATAAAACAACTACCCCACACTTAAAACTTTGCTTGTCCTCAAGCAAATTCACATGGCATAAATTAAAAACTCAAACAACCTTAACTAAAATTCCAGCATATAGATGAAATACTTAAAGAGTCAGACATAAATAATTGCAATTTCCTTCAATCTAGGATTTTCTTAACTCATTCATTAATCCAAACATACAAATCTTAACTCTCAACTAAGTGTTTCACTCGATTTCAAAGGTTAATCACTCATACCACTCATGAGTGCGTACTGCCATAAACTTGCTTAATTATCCAATCTCCCTCACTGATTTTCTCAAAAAATAATCCGAAGGTCTTTTATTTGGATGTAATGGGGCTAAGGTAAGGTGTGAGAAAAGACATTTAAGCTGGAGCATCAAGAAATGGAGTATCTAAATTAGACACTACTCTTGCTAAGAATTTCATAACTCCTTAAATAGCATACTCACCAACCCTTAACAATCTTACATACTTGCACACTAAAAGAAAAGTACATGAGTCAAAATTCCTCTAATGCTAGAAAATATATGAACTTTGAATATATATATCTCTTTTTGTTTTATTTTCACTTTTTCTTTTTCTTTTTTTTATTTAGTTTTTTTTTAATATATATATATAAACAAAGTATAAACTTACATGGACCATCTAGCTTAAAATGTAGAGGAAAAGAATAATGACTCTTAATCAAATACAATATGCAAAGTATGCATTTCAACCCTCAATTAGGAATTCCATATTTTTTACTTACCCCACACTTGAAATAAACTACCCTATTGTCAAATCATACAACTCCATTCCTTAATGCATAGGTATGATGATAATAAGAACATATTAAGTTGAGAATTGTGTTAATCAAACAAGAAACTGTCAATGGCTCAACTTGGCTCACTAAGGAAATCAATGTAAAGGGAAGTCTCTTTAAGCTAAAGGGGCTAACCTAATTTGCCTTCATCATTTTAAAACTTGAGATTAAATCATAATGTGAGTTCAATAAGTATGCAAAAGCAAACTCTAGAGATGCAACATCATGAAGGTGCACACTTAAGAAAAGAAAATCAATTGACAAAAATATCAAATTTTATGAGGCTCAAAACTCACACAGGTTGGTTCCCAAAGATTTATATGTCATGAATTGCAGAATGCGAAAATTAATCCCGAATGAATTCAAATGCTCATTTCTATGCTAATACCAAAGTCTCAACTATAATGCTAGAATTAAAGAAAAGATCAATAAATTTTCAACAATTATGCCATGCACAACAAACACAATAAACAAAACAACCACAATAAGCAAAACAAGAATTAAAGGAAAGCTTAAAGAGTACCCCACACTTAAAATTTACATTGTCCTCAATGTAAAACAAGAATAATAAATAAAAAGAGTCAAAGGACAACCTGTCTTCCATCGTACCTGGTGAGGCAAAATCCTAGCTTTCCATCACAAACACAAAAGTTCAAAAATAAAAGTACAAAATAAAATATCCAAATACAAAACGTTAACATTAAAACAAAAACGAAAAATAAAACAACTAAAGCAAGGACTGAAAATCTATGGAAAATGTGGGCGGGAAGATGATGCAGCTGAGGGATGGAGACTCAAGATCGTCGCAAGGTTACTGTTAATCTGTTCCATCTGCTGTAAGATCTCAGCATGGTTACGGTCCACCTTGCTATCCAGTCGATCCACTTTGCCCTCCAGGGCCTCAATCCTCAGAAGTACCTCTTGATGTTCTGAGACCGGAGCATCCTCATCTAGACCTAAAGAATCCAAGTCGGACTCCTCTTCAACCCGGGCTCTCTTCTCCCTGTCCCCCGATGCTTCAGGCTCAGCTGAAGGCATCACAAAAGTCCCTCTCCTATGCACCACCATGTGCATCTTCTCAAGGGTAGCTAAATCCAAGGAATCATTACCCAAAATACGGGTCATCCGAGTAGTACTCGGGTCAAAATCCTTAACAAGGGCTATTGCTAATGTAGTGATCAATCCTCCAACACAAATAGCCCCCCTCCTTTTATTAGCTACAGTGTCAAAAATATCGGCTAACCAATAGCCGGCACTAATATTCATTTCATTCAAAACACAATCCAAGAAAAATAACTCACTCGACTCAACCACACCCGGGCTCTCCTTCCGAGCAAAGAACCCACATGACATAAACCTGTGCAAATATCTCAAAGTAGGGTTTCGTAATTTAGATGCTTTGGCCGATTTGGCCACATAAGTACCCGAGCCTAAGGCACCCCAAGCAAATTGTTGTCTAAAATCTTTAGGTATCGATCTTTCCCCATGTTGATGAAAACCATAGATATCATTCAACTGATCAATAGTAAGTACAAATGATCTACCCATTAATTTAAACATCAGTCTCCTGCAAATTTTCTTATCATCTCTTTCCACCTTAAGAGTTGTAAAAAATTCTAGGGTGAGCTCCTCAAACTGCAAAGGTCTCAATGAGACAAAAGTCTCCCATCCAAGATATTGCACATACCTATAAAAAGCAGTTCTCATTTGCAAAGCATCTAGAGATTCGTCATTTACATACCTTGTCAGGAAAAAACCCCGAGCCAAAAGATTTGCTCTCTTTAAAGATAAAGTTGAGGAAGAGGAAGAAGCTCCTTCGGTATTAGATTTCTTCTTCTTGCGATGTGAGACAGTTTTAGTTCTTGGCATCTTGAGATCTGAAAAATTAACACCCAAAACTGAATTAAATCAAGATTATATGAGTAAAGAGGAAGTTTCAAGTGATTATCTCAAGTTTTGTTGAAGAAATTTGAAGTTTAAATGGATGATATGAAGTTTTGAAATAAAAAGCTATGGATTTGGTGTTACAGAGAGCGAGAGAACGAAAGAGACGAAGAATAGGAAATTAGGGATTTATGAAAAGAAACTGGGCTAGATCAGGCTTTTAAAAGTCAAAAATCTAAGTGACACGGCCATGTGTGTGGACTTGGCCGTGTTGGTGTGTGAAAGTGGAGGGACACGGTCAAGTAGAGAGCACACGGCCGTGTCTCATGGTTTTTGGGGGACACGGCCAGGTGACACTGTCGTGTCCCCTGGGTGTGTCCAATTCTGTATAACATTTGCAAAATGATCAGTTTTTTTTTTTTATGAAAAAGCTTGGCCGTGTCCAGTGTGTGACACGGCCAAGGGACACGGCCAAGTCCTTTGGCCGTGTCACCTACTGCCTTTTTATTAATTTTACTTTTTTTTAACAATTTTGCAAACCTTCTTCTTTAAACACCCTGAAACACAAAGTAAAGAAAAACCGATCAAAGCACAGTCCATTTATTGTAACCGAACATAAATCAAAACTCGCTAAACTTAAAATGACAACTACGAAAAATAAATGCAAACCGATGGGTTGCCTCCCATTTAGCGCTTCTTTAATGTCATATAGCTGGACATCATGCAAGGCCTAAGGATCATGAATCAAAGTAATGTCAATGACCCTCACATCCTGAAATCCTTCATTGTATGGCTTAACTCTCTGTCCATTTACTTTGAAAGTCTCACCTATTATAGAGTTAAGTAATTCAATTGCACCAGAAGGATATACCTGAGTTATCTCGAAAGGACCACTCCATCGAGACTTGAGTTTACCTGGAAAAAGACGGAGTCGTGAGTTAAAAAGTAAAACCTTCATACCTGGACTCAATGTCTTTCGCACTATAATTTTATCATGAAGTGCTTTAGTGCGATCCTTGTAAATTTTCGAGCTCTCATAAGCCTCATTCCTCAGCTCATCTAACTCTGAAATTTGCAGAAATCTTTCTCTCTTTGCTTTGTCCAAGTCCAAATTCAGAGTCTTGATTGCCCAATATGCTCTGTGCTCCAACTCCACTGGTAAGTGACAAGCTTTTCCAAACACCAATCGATATGGACTCATACCTAGAGGAGTTTTGAAAGTAGTCCGATATGCCCATAGTGCATCGTGCAATCTGTTTGCCCAATCCTTCCTGGATGTGTTGACTGTCTTCTCCAGAAATCCTTTTAGCTGCTTGTTGGATGTTTTCACTTGCCCAAAAGTCTGTGGATGGTATGGGGTTGCCACCTTGTGCTTCACACTAGATTTGTGCATTAACTTCTCAAAAAGCCTGTTGCAAAAATGACTCCCCCCATCACTGACTATCACCCTTGGTGTGCCAAACCTGCTAAGAATATTTTCCTTCACAAATTTAACCACAATATTAGCATCATTAGTACGGGTGGGGATTGCCTCCACCCATTTGGAAACATAATCAACATCAACTAAAATGTATTCATAACCAAAGGACTTGGGGAAAGGACCCATGAAGTCTATTCCCCACACATCAAACAGTTCAACAACAATATATGAATGAAGGGGCATTTCATTCCTCCTCCCAATGTTACCTACTCTTTGGCAACGATCACAGTGCTTACAATAGTCTTGAGCATCTTTAAATAAAGTAGGCCAATAAAAACCACTTTGAAGCACCTTTTCTGCAGTCTTCCTTCCTCCAAAATGACCCCCACAGTGAAGGTCATGACAAAATTGAAGAACACTCAATTGTTCTTCCTCAGCTACACACCTGCGAACTATCTCATCTTTGCATATCCGGAATAGATAAGGTTCATCCCAAAAATAAAACTTACTCAAGTGTAGAAACCTTTTCTTTTCCTGAAAGGACATGTTAGATCTCAAAATACCATAAGCAAGATAGTTAGCAATATCTGCAAACCAAGGGGCATTAATCACCACAAACAGATGCTCATCAGGAAATTCTTCTAAATTTTTATAAATGTTATCAGATGCAAGATTTTCATTAAAGAAGGGTAATCTGGATAAGTGATCAGCAACAACATTCTCACTACCCTTAGTATCCTTGATTTGAAAATCAAACTCTTGCAACAACAACACCCATCTAATTAAGTGCGGTTTAGCATGTTGTTTTGTTAATAGATATTTAAGAGCTGCATGATCAGAATGCACAATAATTTTAGACCCAATTAAATATGCTCTAAATTTCTCTAAAGCAAAAACAACAGCTAACATTTCTTTCTCAGTTGTGGTGTAGTTCATTTGTGCACTATTCAGGGTTAAACTGGCATAATAAATTACTCTCAAGTATTTGTCAACCCTTTGCCCAAGAACAGCTCCTACTGCATGATTAGATGCATCACACATGATTTCAAAAGGTAAAGACCAGACAGGAGCTACAATCACAGGTGCACTAGTCAATTTTTCCTTAAGGGAATTAAAAGCTTGCATGCATTGTGCTGTAAATTCAAATGGAACATCTTTCCCCAATAAATGGCACAAAGGTTGGCTTATTTTGGAAAAATCCTTAATAAACCTCCTGTAAAATCCTGCATGCCCTAGAAAACTTCTTATTCCCTTAACTGAGGTAGGTGGGGGTAACTTAGCAATCAATTCAATTTTAGCTTTATCTACCTCAATCCCTTCACTGGACACCACATGACCTAAAACAATGCCCTGAGTAACCATAAAATGACTCTTTTCCCAACTTAAAGTGAGGTTACATTCAATGCATCTCTCAAGCACACGAACAAGTTTATTGAGGCAATTATCAAAAGAGTTACCAAAAATAGAAAAATCATCCATAAATACCTCAATAAAATCATCGATCATATCTGAGAAGACAGACATCATGCATCTCTGAAAAGTTGCAGGTGCATTGCACAAGCCAAAGGGCATACGTCGAAATGCATAAGTCCCAAAAGGGCAAGTAAAGGTTGTCTTTGACTGATCTTCTAGAGCTATTGGCACCTGATAGTAACCTGAAAGGCCATCCAGAAAACAATAATGTGAGTGCCCAGAAAGTTTATCTAACATCTGATCAATAAAAGGAAGAGGAAAATGATCTTTCTTTGTAGCATTGTTCAACTTCCTATAGTCAATGCACATTCTCCACCCAGTAGTAGTCCTAGTAGGAACCAACTCATTATTCTCATTTTTCACCACAGTGATTCCAGATTTCTTAGAAACTACATGTACTGGGCTCACCCACTCACTATTAGCAATTGGATATATTACTCCTTCATCCAGTAATTTGAGCACCTCTTTCTTAACCACTTCACTCATATTTGGGTTAAGTCGCCTTTGGGTCTCCCTCACAGGTTTAGCTCCCTCTTCTAAAGTGACTCTATGCATGCACATGGAAGGGCTAATACCCTTGATGTCACTCAATCCCCATCCTATTGCTCTCTTCAATCTTTTAAGCTCACTCACTAACCTCATCTCCTCCCCTTCACTAAGTTCACTAGATATTATCACAGGTAAAGTGTTGTTATCCCCTAAAAACACATATTTCAGGTTCTTAGGTAACTCTTTCAGCTCTAACTCTAGTGAGGGGTTCTTCTCTTCTTTTTCAATGGGGGATGGTTCAAAAATTAGGTTCTCCTTAAGCTCCTCTATTTCAGCACCCTCTAAAGTCTGAAGACAACTGGCTATTTCTGCATCAAAAATATCCACATCACTCTCTAAAGTCAATGCCAGCTCCAATTTATCAGAAGAACCTGTCTGCAAGAAAACATCTGAAACAACTGCATCAACACAATCAATGAAAGAACAATCCTCATATAAAGCAGTTGTAGGAATAGGAGAAGTGTTAAAAATAGAAAATTCCACAGTTTTTCCCAAAACAGTCATTGATAATTTTCCATTCTTAACATCTATCAAAGTATTGGTAGTCTCCATAAAAGGCCTACCCAGCAAAATGGTGTGTGCAGATGGTGAAGAATTACTTACCTCCATGTCAAGAACAATGAAATCCACAGCTACTATCAAACCACCAACTTTAACTAACACATCTTCTATAACCCCTTTCGGGAATCTAAGAGATCTATCAGCTAATTGCAACACCATTTTTGTTGGCTTAAGTTCCCCTAATTCTAAGTCCAGGTACACAGAGTAAGGCATTAAATTCACACTAGCTCCCAAATCACACATGCCATCAGTACATTTTCCATTCCCCACAGCAATTTGAATAATAAAGCTTCCAGGATCCTTTAGCTTAGGAGGTAGTTTATGCTGCAAAATAGCACTAGCTACCTCAGAAACTATCTCCTTTTCTTTCGGCTCATACCCTTTTTTCTTGGTATTCAGTTCTTTGAAGAATTTAGCATAAGCTGGCATGTTCTTAATTGCTTCAAGTAAGGGTAAGTTGATACTTACCTTAGATAGCATGTTGAAGATATCTGAAAACTGCTTATCTTTTTTATCATCCTTCAACCTGCTAGGGAATGGTATAGGTGGCCGGTATGGATTGCTTGCCTTGTGCAAATCTGGTGTAGGGGACTTCTCCATTGATCCTTCTTCAGCACCTTTGTTCTCTAATTCTCTTTCCTTTTTCTTTTCTTGCTCACCTGCATTCACAGAGTTATTTTCAACATTATTATTAATTACCTTGCCACTCCTAAGAACTGTCACTGCCTGTGCCTGCTCAGGTTGACTTGGGAACTTCCCCTTTTGTTGAATCTGCATCTGTTGTGCAAGTTGCCCCACTTGGGTCTCCACCTTCTTAAAAGATGCTTCCAAGGAATCCAGCCACTTGTTGTTCATCTCCTGATTTTTAGCACTGACTTGGATAAAAGCCTGTAAGCTTTCCTCCAAACTCTCTCTCTTAGGCTGACCTTGATTTGAGGATTGGCCCTGTTGTTGGTTCTGTCTCTGGAGCAAATGGAAGGGCTGTTGAGCATTATTCGTTGTCCAGGAAAAATTGGGGTGACTCCTCCAACCAGGATTGTAAGTGTTGGAGTAAGGATCATTTCTGGCTCTTGGTTGAAATCCCCCCATAGCATTAACTTGCTCAGCTTCATTCCCAAAAGACTTATATGCAGAGGGACATATATTTGCTCCATGCCCAAATGTCCCACAGATTCCACACACTTCTTGAGTAGATGGAGAAATATTGTTCTTCATGTTTAGCATCTGAACCTGCCTTGTCAACTCAGCTATTTGACTAACCATTTCAGTATTGGCTTCCAGTTGATTCACCCCTTTACTTCTTCCCCTTACACTCTTTTGTTGAGAATTAGCTCCCAACATCTCAAAGATCTCATAAGTCTCATCAGCTGTCTTTTCTCCCATGGCTCCCCCAGCTGCATTATCAACAATGTTCTGAAATTGCTGGGTGAGACCATCATAGAAAAACTGATTAAGGAGTTGAAGTGGGTAGTGATAATGTGGACACTAGATCAATAGCATCTTGAATCTATCCCAAGCCTCATGAAATGTCTCTCCTTCAAATTGAGAGAATGTAACAATCTTCCCTCTCAACTCAGCTGTCTTTTGGTGCGAATAGAACTTGCCCATGAACTTGTTATAAACTTGCTCCCAAGTTGTCAGTGAATTCTCAGGCAACATCATGAGCTAGCTCTTTGCCCTACCCTTCAAAGTATAGGGGAAACATCTCATACTCTACTGATCTTTTGTTAGTCCTCCCAAAGGAAAAGTGTTGAGGGTGGAGTAGAAATCCCGAATAAAATTCAAAGGATCTTCATTTGGAACTCCATAGAATGATGGCAGCATGTTGTAGTGAATATTCTTCAACTCATAGTTCCTTGCTGCATCAGTTAGTCTTACGCAAGAAGTGGAAGTCCCAATGATAGGTCTAGCAAAATCTCTCATGGTTCTTTGCCTTTCTTCAGCCATCTTTACAGATTTTTCAGATTCTGACTCAAAATCCGAATATCTTCCTCTGAAGTATCAAATCCGGTGAAGAGCTCAAACTCCTCTCTGCTCCTTTTTACTCTCTGAATTTCTGGAATGAATGGATGCAATTCTCCTTCGAGTGATCTCCTGCCTTGCATAAACATCAATTTTCTAGAAAAAGAAACAATTAAAAGCAAAAGACAAATAAAATAAAATGAAAAACAATGAAAAATAATCTAAAATATTTATTTTTTTTCTTTTTAAATAAACAATTACGCCAATTAGCGTCCCCGGCAGCGGCGCCAAAAACTTGTTGCACTCAAATTAACTCTACCACAAGCGTCACTCGCAAGTATACGAGGTAGCTGTAGCAAAGGTGATCACCCCAAGGTCGTCTCACAAGGAAGCCAAAGTGGGTAACTGATTATCAAATTAAAAGTAACAAGTATTAAAGAAATTTAAATTGCAAAGTAATGAAGAAGATTGATTTAATTTGAAAACAATAAAAATAAACAAAAGCTGATGTTTTGATTCACTTGATAAAAGGGTCTAGGGTTTGCACTTCTCTACTACTAATATGTATAAACGGTTATTCCACTTAACTAATTTAATTTCTAAGATTAAATCTAAACAACTTAATTAATTGAGTCAAGGAAATAAGCTTTCGCATTCAATCCTCTTACAATTAATCTTGTTATAATTGAAACAATCTTTTTAATAGGTTATATTTCTAATTCACCTAAGTCCTTAATTGAATTGTTCGAGCATTAGACTTCATCTCTCAATCCATCATCTAATACCTAAAACACACAATTGGTGGCCAATCAATTATATGTTAACAATATTTCATTCAATGAAGGCTAAAGAAATCATTAGTTAAGAGAATAACCAATTCATACAATCATAGCAAATCCATACAAACCCTAGACTAGATCAAATTAGTTCATAATGCAATCAAACATATTCATCTCATTAATGTTTAAAGAAATCGAAATAGACATGATAATATCCATTCAATAAAAATAAAGAGAATAAGTTCAAGAACAAAACCAAGTTACAACTCCTTGAAGCTTCTGAATAATCTCTTGTTCGAATCTTGCAAGAAGGATGAAACAATGGCTAGAACAATCTAATCTAATCTAAGGTATTCAAAAGTGAAATCAAAAATCAAGAAAACAAGCTAAACCCTAACTTCACTCTCTCTGACGGCTCAAACAATTCTCCCAATCGTCCACCCTCTCAAACCCTAACTTTCTTTTTGCTTTTATACGAAACGTCGGCTTTAAAATTCGGTGCGCGTTTGGTTCATGAGGGACACGGCCAGGTGATGAGGGACACAGCCGTGTGAGAGCTTGTTGGAGGGACACGGCCACAAGACATGGCCCTGTCCCCTGCAGGTGTCCACCTCTGTTGCTTCTTGTCTTTCTTCTTCTTTTGGTTGAGTGACATGGCCAAGTAATGAGTGACTTGGCCGTGTTGCACCATGATTGAGGGACACAGCCACATGACTTGGCCGTGTCCCTTGCCTGTGTTCACTTCTGTTTAATTTTTTTGATCTTCCTTTCCTTTGGTAATAAGTGAGACACGGCCAAGTCAGGGTGACTTGGCCGTATTGCTCCTCTTTGGAGGGACACGGCCACATGACTTGGTTGTGTCCCTTGCTTGTGTCTGCTACTGGGACTTGCTCTTCAATTTAATCTTGGTATGGGACACGGCCAGTGACTTGGCCGTGTCCTCTGCCTGTGTCAGCTTCTGCCCATTTCATCTTCAATTTGTTTCCTTGCTGTTTTAACCTAACACAAAACTGGCAAGCAAAACTTAAACAAGAATTAAATAAACAATATCCAACAAAACATAAACACATACTAAAAATTAAATCAAAAATGGTAGAAACACAGAAATAAACTAAAACTACACAATTAAAGAAAACACTAAACAAACCAATTAAAACTAACAAAATATCTAAATAAAACAATAATTAACATAACAAACAAGACACAAAGCTATAACAAAAACTAATAAAACACTCACCAACACGGGCTTGTCCCTGATCGTGCCCTTAACCAACAATACAGAAGCTTTGACACATTCTCAGTAACGTGGATGTGTCACTGGACGTGTCATTCATTCTGCCTTATAGAAACATTGACACGCCCAACAACACTGGCATGTTCATGGCCGTGTCAATTACTTTATCTCTCAGTTGCTATGACACGTCCAATGGCATGGCCGTGTTAATAGTCGTGTCACAAATGTTAAACTCAACACCGTTGACAAGCCCAACGGCATGGCCGTGTCAGGCAAAAATCATGCATTTCGAACTCTCATCCTTGAAAACACAATCACTCCAAAGTCCATACTACAACACCCTTAATCAACATCTTAGTTTATATTCATAAATCACTTATCAATTCAACACTTATATAATTTCAACATATCATAATAATAATCATTATATACATCATCCATGTACTAATTACTCAATTCCCCAACTCATTTATACTAAACTCTTACTAAACAATTTCAACAACTCATCATCATCCACACAAATAACCATATTATCATCATCTAAATACTGATTCAACACATATATATATATACTTCAATCTTCCATTATCATCATCTTCACACACTAACCATATCAAATATAAACTCAATCTATAGAAATCTACACAAGGAAAAGAACAATTACTTAAATTCTTTGCCAAATCTTCAATATCCACGTTCAATTCTCTTAAAACCCTTATGAATTTGATGTGTATGCCAACAAAATCACACCTTTCTCTCTCTCTCTCTCTCCCACGTTCTAGAGGAAGAAGAAGAATAAGAAAGAAAGAAAGAAAATCTTTTCTTCCCTTTTCAAACTTATCTTATATTTATATGATAATAATATAATTAAATACCCCTAAAAATTCTCCACCACAAATATTGATCCATCCTTTGACTTTCTTTTCTTCTTTTTCTCTTGTCATTATTATCATTATTATTATTAAGTAATTATTCACAATTTACTTTTCCTACACCAATATATACATCATGTATATGTGGTGTATATGTTGATATATGTATATGTCTTATATATTTTGTTTATATTTCTCATATTTTTCAAATACAATATATACATATCATCCTTCATATACATCTATCTCTTATAGTATTTTCTTTACATATTTCACCAACATACTCTCTCACAACTACTATTCCAAAGTACATAAAAATCAGGGTATTACATGGGGTAAAAACCTAAGGAACGTAACTAGGCCAATTACATGAGCTTTATTCTTTAGGTTAAAAGGCTTAGGTTCCCATTGCAAGTATATACCAAATGGTACAAAGCTATGAGTGGTTATGCCATGCTCGATCTCCATACCTTGAGAGAAAGTATGGTATCCCTTAAATAACATAACACGGGTAACACGGACGTCTTAACTCACACACATGATGTAATCTAATATGATTAAATGGATAATATCATTATAAGAAAGAATAGAATAATATAAAGACCAATGGAATCAACTTCTCTTACACCCAGTAGAGTCACCACTATGAGCGGGGATTTTTGCCTCCACTCATAGTGGAATGGTTCTTGCGACTTCGGCACTATTTAGGCTCGGGACCTTAGAGAACACAGGCTTAAGCCCGAAGAAAATGGAGTTGCCACCCGAACGGGCTAGGAAAAAAGAAAGGTGTGCATGACTCAATTCCTAAGGAATCCCCAACCCCCTAATGGGTTCTGAAAGTTGGGTACATGTGGGGAAGGTGAGAAATGGCCCAGCATCCCCACAACGCCCGGTTCATTGGAATCAGCATCTTTTGCAGGTCTTAATATTATAAAATTCTTAAGTATAACAACATTATCCATATTACATGCAACAATTAAAATAAAGCATCATTATATTAAAATCAAATCATGGTCCAAACAAAGCAAATAAATGGACACCCATCCGAGTATGGAAACATGTCCTTACATCGTTTATGTCTAAGCTAAATCAGACACCCACCGAAAGGTGGAAACATGTCCTTTACATTGGTCCAAAATATAAAATCAATTTAAATGACATAATATTTAACTAATGAGGTACCCACAAGGTAGAAATATACCTCTTACAACTTTAATACTAAAACAAACAAATAATAATCATAACAATAAAGAAAATAATCATCCATGATAAATTAAATAAATCAAACATTGAAATTAAATAAATCAACCATCAAAATATATAATAAACTACATAATCAAATTTAAAATTAAATAAAGCAATAAATATATAAATTTAGAGTTTTAAAGAATTTAGGGTTTTTTTGAACTCAGGGTTTTGGAACTTAGGGTTTTAAAATTAGGGTTTTGTAATTAGGGTTTTGAATTAGGGTTTTGAGGGTTTTTGAAACTAGGGTTATGGAATTCAGAGTTTAGAATTAGGGTTTTAAAATTAGGGTTTTTTGGAACTTAGGGTTTTGGAACTTAGGTTTTTAAAATTAGGGTTTTGTAATTAGGGTTTTGAATTAAGGTTTTGAAAAAATATTCAATATTTTGGAGTTTAATGATGAAATGGTTTAAGCTTATGGATAAAAATAGTTTATGGTTTTGAGCTTCAATAAAATAATTTACGGTTCTTGATGCAAAGTAAACAAAATAGATTCTAACAATTAATTTAAATCCTCGATGGATACTGGATAGTTTTATGGTTTTAATGAAACGTGCATGTGGGGTTATGAATACCAAATGATCAATGTGTTAAATAAAGCAAACGATTAAAGTTATAGAAACAAAGATAAATTTACTGCATGTTCAAAAATCGAGTTACTACACGTTCAAGGATCATGTTACTGCATGCATGCTCTTATTAATCAAAGAACCGAAGCTACTGTGAGCATGAAAAATTTATGATTAAAGATCAAACCTCTGTCATTGGTTCCACAAAAAAACTTGATTTCTGGATGAACAATGTGAAGACAATATGGATTCTGCCTTCTGCTTTGGTTGTTTTGATTTTTCTGTTTGTGGTTTCCTTCGATCTCCAAAAAACTGTTGCTGTTCTTCTCTCTTTGTTGCCATCTCTTCTGTTTTGTGGTTTTAATCTCTCTTAATATTCATTGCCAACACTTGTTCCTATTAATTCTCCCTTGTTAATGTTCCCTCCAATTATGCATTCTGAAATGTTAATATTTATAGCCAAACCTCACTCAGAATCCTTAACCTAATATTAATCAGTCCCTAAAATGAATTCTAGTTGAATCTCATGTCGACCTGGTTGCCCTAGGTCAATATGAGTCCAACCAAACATTTACCTTGGGCTGCCCAGGTCGACATAAGGAATGCTCATGTCGACCTTGTGCAATATCCCACATGATACCCTAAAATTTTGGAAATGTTAATTGTTGTAATTAGATTAAATGATTTAAGGTGTATATATGATTTAGTGGAAAGATAAGATAGGGAGGTGTGTATATGTTGTATATCTGAAGATATATACAACATATACAAGTCAACATTTATTGATGGTCAAATGGGATAATTAATTATTTTAAATAGAAATTAAAATTAAGTGGAAGATGATATTTGTATTATTTTAATATATTTAATTTCTTGGTTGAAATTTAAAGAGAGTTTTAGTGGAGATTTAAGTGGCTAAGAGTGGAGGTTGGTTTGACTATTTTCATCATCTTCTTCTTTCTTCTCTAAGAGGGCTGGCTACCACCATTGACAAGAGGGAAGAGAGATTTTGTTCTTCCTAACTCAAGCAATTAAAGGGTGTTTTAAGAGATCAAGTTGGAGTTCTAAGGATTTTCTTCATTTTTGGTAAGTTTCCAACTTGTTTCTTTGATTTCTTTTGAGTTTGTTGGATTGTTTGATGTAGATGTGTTTTTGGTTGATTTAGTATGTTTGAAGTTGTTTGGTTTAAATTGACTTTGATTTTGGGGTTGGAATGAAGAAAATGTTAAGTTTGGTGAAGATAACAAGAGTTATGGATTGTGTATGTTTTGAGTTGTAAAATATGGTTGTGATTGTATGTTGATGCATATAATTGAGTTGTTTTGATGTTATGCAAGTCTGTTATGGTATATTGATGGTTTTGGTTATGTTTGTTAGGACTGGAAAAGGGTAAACGAAAGATGTTTGTTGGATGTGGTGTTTGTGGTATCGATTTCAGGTTTTTGGCCTAACACGCCCAGTAGCACGGCCATATCCTTGGGCGTGTCGTTGGCTCTGTTTTCAGTACGCGTGATGTTGTGATTGAATTAAGTACTACTACAAACATAACTCGCAAGTATACGAGGTAATTGTAGCAAAGATGATCGCCCCAAGGTCATCTCACAAGGAAGGTGTAGTTCATAATAGCTTGATTAGCAAGTAATTTAAATGCAAGTTCATGTGATGTTTTGGAATGGTGAAAAGAACAATTTAAACATAAAATTAACGTGTGTGTGATGGTTGTACAAGATCAATTCAATTCTTGGGAAGGTGCCTAGAGTTATAGGTCCATTCAATCAAAGCTCAATTCTCAATCATCCATTAACATAACCTTGTAACTTAATTTGTTCCTTAAGGTTAATTAGTCAATTACCAATTCATTAGTTCTCACATTCATGAAATAGCAATAGCCAATTATTTTACATTTGTAAATTAACAAAACCCTAGAACTTATATTTCTAATTCATTCATAGGGTGGTTGATCATATAGTTCCCATATCAGATTTCACCTCTCAGTCCGTCATCCAATATTCAAGGTCAATAGGTAGCTAATCTATCAACCTAACATTCAATACAATACAATCAACCAACAACAAAGTACATCAATGGTAATATCAAATCAAGGCATCCAATCAAATCTACTACAAACCCTATGCATGGGTAATTAGCTCAACATCATCAATTTAGAACAAACATTCAACTCAATATAAATCAAATACAAATTGTTCATTGTAATATCAATTCTCTTAATACAACAACAACAATATAGAAATGAATTAAAAGAGAGAATAGAAAAACCCCTTGTAGATACCAAGAGTAGGATTACTAGTCTTCCTCCTAGCTCCTCTTTGATGTATGATGAAGAACTCAAGCCCTCTTCAATGGTTGATTCATCCTTTACAATATGGAATGGAGCTTTCTTAAGTCACCAAACCTTGGAATGGAGCTTTCTCAAGTCACCAAACCTTCAATTGATTATGCCTTTGGAAGATGCAATGGAGCTTTCTCAAGTCACCAAACCTTTCAATGAAGCTTCTTCAACCTTTAAGAGCTTGTTAACCCAATTTATCCCTAGGAATCTCAAAGATCTTGTGTATAGAAGATGGAGAAGATGGAGAGGATAGAAATGGAGGATGAAGATGAAGAACCAAGGAGAGTGTCACTCTCTCCCTAGCCCAAACCGTGTATGCCTCTCTTCCATTTCCTCCTCTTTTTATTTCATTCAAATCTCTACCCATGCCTTCCAACTCACACCACTCTCTCTTATCTCCCACATTCTCTTTGTTTTATATTTCTTTACATAAAATTAGGCAAGCTTTTCTTTTCTTTAATATTTCTTTTGGCAAAAGCTAGTTGCTTGTCTCCCACTTGTCTCCCAATTGTGCAAAAGAATTCAAATATATCAAGAGTGACACAGCCAAGCTCCTGGTCGTGTCTCTCAATTTGCTTGGGACACGGCCAAGCTTCCTAGCCGTGTCACTTGCTGCCCATTTTCTTTCTTTTCTTTTCTTTGTTCTTAAGGAGTGACATGGCCAAGCTCTTGGCCATGTCTCTTTCCAGTGTTGCCTTCTGCCTTCTTTCTTTTCTTTATTCTCAAGTGGTGACACGGCCAAGCTCCTGGTCATGTCATGTGACATGGCTAGTGGCTTGGCCATGTCTCTTGCCAGTGTCTCCTTCTGCCTTCTTTCTTTTCTTTCTTTGGATTTTTCTCTTTAGGTGAGACACGGCCAGTGGCTTGGCCATGTCTCTTTCCAGTGTCAGTCTCTGCTTCAATTTTTTTGAGGCACACGGCCAAGATAAGGGTGACTTGGCCATGTCTACCAATTTTTCATTGGACATGGCCAAGTCACTTTGATGTGTCCTTTACTGCTTAAATATATGTTTTGCTTCCTTTAGGTGTGACATGGTTAGCGACATGGCCAAGCTTTAAGCGACATGGGTAGAGACATGGCCAAGATGGTGCTTGTGTTCAACACTACTTCTATTTTCATATGATTTTATTTTCTTAGGATGAAACATGACCAAGACAATAAGGCATGGCCAAGCTTCAAGCGACATGGCCAAGATGATCAGACATGGCCAAGCTTCAAGCGACATGGCCATGTCATGTGAGTGTTTCAAGTACTGCCATAATTTTCTTTTCTTTCTTGGTTTCTTTGGTTTTGGTCTTTAAGTGAGACATGACCAGTGGCTTGGCCATGTCTCATGGGTGTGTCAAGCTCTGCCTTGATTTTCTTTTGAGGGACACGGCCAAGTTTGCTTTGGCTTGGCCATGTCTTGCTTGATTCATGCTCTTCCTTCACTGTTTTGATTATCCGAGAGAGTTTTTGCACTTTAACCTAAAAGCAACACTTCAAACAAACTTTAAACAAAAATCAAATGAAACATTAACTAAAAACACATAAAATCACACTAAAAACAAGTACACAAATGATCTAAACAGGTGACACGAGCAGTGACACGCCCATGTCACTTAGCATGTCACAACTTCTATGTTGTAGTATTGACACATCCAATGACATGGCCATGTCACTGAGCGTGTCATAGCTACTGTGTTGTTGGTGGATTGACACGTCCAGTCACACGCCCATGTCACTAAGCATGTCATAGTTTCTGTGTGAGAGGAGAATTGACACGTGCAGTGACACGCCCATGTCACTGAGCGTGTCAAAGCTTCTATATTGTGAGTTTAGGGCACGATCAGGGACATGCCTATGTTGTTAAGTGTGTCATATGAGGATTTTGCCCTAGTTTGTTCTTATCCTTATTTTCTTGTGTGTATCACTAAGTGAGAATGCATAATCATCTATGGTTTAGGTTTTGAAGAGATTTGAGTTGCCCTAATCCAAGTGTTGAAGGAATCTTGGAAGAGGAGTTTGATAGATTGGTGTGTGTTGCTCTTAGAGGTAAGTACAAACCTTACATGATTGCATACATTTACATGACTTTGGGACTTAACACATTTGGTTGGAAAAATGTGTTAGGTTATCTATTATATTGTTGATATACGAAAATGGTACAATGATTTGCATTATGTAAGCTATGTGGAATATATGTTGAGGATTCAAAATATATGAAAAATGTAATTTGTTATGTATACTCTAATGATGAAATGTGAAGCCATTGATGTTGGCTATAATGATGTAAATGAAATATTTGGGGCATTGTGCCTAAATGATCATGAGAAAATGAGAATGGATTTGATAATGAAATAATGAAAGAATTGTGTGCCTAATATGTTATTCAATTTTCAGAGTTTTGTTATTGGTGGCATGCCTAAAAGTAACAATCCCTTGAAGTTGGGTTGGGCTTGGTTCTTGAAGCCAAGTTGGGTTGATGCTGAGCTCCCCTTGAAGCCTAGTTGTGATGTTACATATGAGATGTTTCTCATTGTGATAATGATTCGCCTATGGGCTTGATAAATGTGATTATTGGACCAAAACAGTAATTCTGGAATTTGAATAGCATATCAGTTTGTTTTGGGCCTATGCTTGTCATTGCTTAATTGTGAATCATGAATGATGAAATAATTGAATAATATAATGAAATGTTATGTTATGAAATATGATATCCTTGTGTATTGTTTCTAATTCTTGAAAGTTTGACATTGGCATTACATTGAATCATATTGTTATCATGGTTAGTACCACTAAACCATTGGCTTAGCGTGATTGTGATTTATCGCGTAGGTGATAGGGTAGATCCGGTTGAACCGGAGAGTTTAGCTAGACTGAGTCGAGTGTAGACTTGTGATCCCTTGTGAAGAGTTTATTGTTGGACTTCAAGATCAGAAACGAATTGCCAAGCATGTATAAACTCTATATTTTTGTAAATATTGTTTTTGATGTATATATATATGTATATTCCGCTGCTTATTAAACAAATATTTTGGATAAACTTTGGGCATAATAAAGATATATGCAAATGTGTTTTTAACAAGGAATGCATTATCTATTACTATTTATTACGATGATTTGATGTTAAAGTTTTAAAGATTGGTTTGCTTCAAATAGACTGTGACACCCTTATATCTTGTATACGTACATCACATGTTGTGTGCGTATATGTGGGGTGCGTATATGGGGTATGGGGGTGTTACACCTTGGGCTACCTAGGTCGACATAAGGAATGCTCATGTCGACCTAGCCTGCCATGGTCGACATGAAGCATGCTCATGTTGACCTTGGGCTTCATGTCGACTTTGGGCTGCCTAGGTTGAGATGAGGAATGCTCATGTCGACCTAGCCTGCCAAGGTCAACATGAAGCATGCTCATGTCGACCTAACCTACCCAGGTCGATATGAGTCCAACCTCAAGCCGATCTGGGCTGCCAGATTGACATGAGGCATGCTCATGTCTCCCCCACCGGTCTGACTCGAATTATTCTTGCCTTTTTTTAACTTATGGACCAAAAATTTTAATTTGGGCCATGATTTTAGGCTTTTGTAATTGAATTTATGCCTCTTTAATCCAAACTGACTTCTTTAAAAGTTATAAACTAGCTTTAAATATTTTAAAGTCGGATCAAATTTATTTTTGCATCCTTTAATTAGTACCATATCAAATTTGTGTCAAAATTAAGCGTCTACACTTATGGACTGACGAATGCACTAGCAACGTTTATAGATTTGATGAACATGGTGTTTATACCCTATTTAGATCAGTTTTTGGTGGTCTTCATCGATGATATTCTGGTGTATTCACGTAATGAGGAGGATCATGACAGGCATTTGCATATTATATTGCAGACTCTGAGAGAGAAGCAATTGTATGCTAAGTTGTCTAAGTGTGAATTTTGGCTCGATCAAGTGACTTTTCTTGGTCATGTAGTTTCAATAGAGGGTATTAAAGTTGATCTAAGTAAAGTCAAGGCTATCTTGAATTGGAGTCTACCAAAGACTGTGATAGAGGTTAAAAGTTTACTGGATTTGGCAGGCTATTATCTTCGGTTTGTGAAGGGTTTTTCTATGATAGCTACACCACTCACCAGAATACTTCAAAATGGAGTTAAATTTGTGTGGGCAGATTAGTGTTAGGGGATTTTTGAGCAGTTGAGGGAGATGTTGACTCAGGCTTCTGTCCATACCCTGCATGTGGAAGGTAAACCTTATGTGATATACAATGATGCTTCACATAATGTTTTGGGTTGTGTTCTGATGTAGGAGGGTAGATTATTGCTTATGCCTCTCGACAGTTGAAGCCTAATGAGTTGAATTACCCGACTCATGATTTGGAGCTAGTAGCCATAGTTTTAGCATTGAAGATTTGGTGGCATTACTTGTATGGAGAGAAGTGTTTCATTTATAATGATCATAAGAGTTTGAAGTACATGGGTGTTCAGGGAGAGCTTAATCTTCGGTAGAGACGGTGGTTAGAGTTGATTAAAAACTAGGACTATTTGATTGATTATCGTCCAAGCAAAGCAAATGTTGTTGCTGATGCCTTAAGTCGAAAGTCTTTGGCAGGTTTGACTGCTTATTCGCTCTTGTTGCTTGTTGAGTTGGGAGCGTTGCATGCCAGATTTGAGTCTTGTGATGATAGTGCATTGATGGCTCAGTTGCAGTTGGGGCCAGTTTTATTGGATCAGATTAGGGAGGCTTAGATGTCAGATGAGAAAATTTAGAAGATTATGATAGATTGCCAATAGGGGGAGAGTCAAGACTTTTATGTGAGAGATGATAGCAGTCATTGGTACAGAGATAGGCTATGCATTCCTGATGATGCAGGATTGAAGCGGATGATTTTGGAAAAAGCACACAAGTTACTCTATGCTATGCACCCTGGTAGTACAAAGATGTATCAAGATTTGAAGCAACATTATTGGTGGTCAGGTACGAAGAGAGACATAGCAAAATTTGTATCCAGATGTCTCACTTGCCAGAGAGTGAAAGCTGAGCACTAGGTTACTTTAGGTTGCTTCAGCCATTATCAGTGTCAGAGTGGAAATGAGAGCGAATAACGATGGATTTTGTAACTGGTCTTCCTTTGACTCGGAAGAAGCATGATGCAATCTAGGTAATTGTTGATCGAATGATGAAGATACCTCATTTTCTTCCAGTTCAAATGGACTATTCTCCTAAGAGGTTGGTTGAGTAGTATATCAGTGAAATAGTAAGGTTACATGGAGTCCCGGTTTCTTTAATATCGGACCGATATCCCTAATTTGCATCGAGGTTTTAGAGGAGTTTGCAAGATGCTTTAGGTTCTCGATTGCATTTTAGTATTGCTTTCCATCCACAAAAAGATGGGCAGTTAGAGAGAGTGATACAGATTCTAGAGGATATGTTGAGTAGTTATATCATTGATTTCACTTGGAGTTGGGATAGATTCTTGCCATTGATTGAGTTTGTATATAATAATAGTCATCAGTCCAGTATTATGATGGCACCTTATGAGGCATTGTATGGCAGGAAGTGCAGGACACCTCTGTGTTGGGATGAGGTTAGAGAAGGTAGATTGGTCGGTCCTGATTTGATTAAGGAAACAAAAGAAAAAGTGAAGGAGATTTGGGGTCGTCTGAAAGCAACTTCGAACCGATAGAAATCCTATGCAAACATGAAGAGAAAAGATATAAAGTTCATTGTGAGAGATAAAGTGTTCTTGGAGGTGTCTCCATGGAAGAGAATTTTGAGATTCGGCCGCAAAGGGAAGTTGAGTCCTCATTTTATAGGACTATTTGAGATACTGGAGAGAGTTGATCCAGTGGCTTATCGACTGGCTTTGCCACCTGACTTGGATTGAATTCATAATGTCTTCCATATATTATGCTTTAGAGATACAGGTCAGACCCATCTCATATCTTGTCATTAGAGACTATCGAGGTGAGTCCGGATCTGACTAATGAGAAAGAACCAGTGGAGATCTTGGCACGAGAAGTGAAAGAGTTGAGGAATAAAAAGGTGCCACTTGTGAAAGTTCTTTAGAGGAATTATGCCACTGAGGAAGCCACATGAGATAGTGAGTAGACGATGTGGAGTCAGTATCCTCAACTTTTTTCAGAGCTAATATCAGGTAATTTCGAGGACGAAATTACTTAAGGGAGAGAGAATTGTAACATCTACTTAATTGCTAGGTTTTAATTTAAATTAAATTAAATTAAATAATTTGAGGGGTAAATGATGAGTTAGAAGTGAGAAATAGGTAATGTATATGTAAAATATAAGAGAAATATACATTACATATAAAGTCAAATATGAGTTAGAAAAGTCAACAGATAAATAGTAAAATGAAGGGTAAAATGGTAATTTTAATTAAAAAAATTAATTAATAATTCAAAAATAATTTTATTTTTTGGTGGAAGACTTAATTTAAAGAATTAAAAATATTTAAATAAATAATTAATTTAAAATAATAAAAAATATATAAATAATTTAAAAGAAAAGAAAAGTCAAATTTCATTCATTCTTCTTCCTCTCTTCTTCCTCACTTGGCCCGAACCTCCATTGGCATACTTGGGTGGTTTTTGTTTCTTCCAAACACTAAATTTTAAGAAGAATTTCAAGAATCAATAGTGGTTTTGGTGATTTTCTAATAAGTAAGTAAGGTTTTTTTAAGTTCTTTTTTAGTTTTTATGAAATTATGGATTAGGTCAATTTTTTATTTGTGAAGGGGATGATTTTAATTGTTTAAATGGTGTGGTTTGAAATTAGTTTGATGTATATATAATAATTTTAAGGTTAAACTTAAGAAAAGTTTGGATTTAATTAGAGTTTGGAAGAGGAAGATAGAGAGTTAGGGTTTCGGGAATAGTAAACTTAAACAAATTGTGTTTATTTAATTTTATGATTTGAATTGTATTATTTGATGTTGTTAATGATGAAAATGAATTTAAATTACCATTTGAAATTAGTTAGAATGAATAACTAAAATTAAAGAGGTTTTGGGCAAATTTTTGAAATTGTGATGGAAAAGTGATACATTGTGTTTTAATGCTTAAAATATGTTAAAATATAATGTATTAAATATATTTAAGCTAAAACTGAATTTGAAATTTATTTGAATGATTTTTCAAAGTTTATGTAAGGTTTGGCTTAATTTTGGAAATGTTGTAGAAGTGATGTTTAATTAAGGTTTTATGCTGAAAATGCCTTAAAATGTGATATTAAATGAGTGTATTTGATCACATATGGTATAGGCATTAAGGAGTGATAGTTTCCCAACCATAGTATTGAAGGGCAATTTGGAAAAGAAGATTGAAGGTGGTGTTTGAGCTCGCTTTTGGTTGTTTTTAGAGGTAAGTACAAACTTTGAATAAATTGCTTATGTTTGCATGACATTTGAGCTTAACACATTTTGGTTAAAAATGTTTTAAGTTAGTTGATGCACTAAATATGCATGAACATTGTACTATGTTATGTGATTGGTTATGAATGCATTATATACATTATGAAAAGCAATTGTTAATTTCTAAATTACTGAAAAAGTGAAATATGTAAATTATGTGAAAATGCCAAAAATATTTTTGTTATGTATTTTAATGAAATATATGATACATTGTGATGATATGTTGAAATATGATGAAAGGAATGAATGGATATTGATATAAATGAGAAAAAATGAGAAGATGTGAAAAATGAGAAAAAGAAGGCAATGCGCTTAATGAATTATGAGAAAATGAGAAAGAGATTAATAATGTTGAATATGAAATAATTGTGTGCCTAGTATGTTATTCAATTTTCAGAGTTCTATATTTGGCAGCATGCCTATGATGTTATCCTCCTTATTTGCCTTTGGGGCTAGATTTTGAGCAAATATTTATTTGCCTTTGGGCTAAACGTTGGACGTCACTTGCCTTTGGGCTAGATTGTAATATCCCAAATAATACCCTAAAATCTTGGAAATATTAATTGTTGAAATTGAATTAAATGATTTTAAGTGTATATTTAATTAAGTGAAAAGATAAGAGGAAGGAAGATGTGTATATGTTGTTTATATGAAGAGATATATATTGTATACAAGTCAATAGCTTATTTGGTCTAAAGATATTTTTTATTATTTTAGTAGAATTAATTATGGTTAGTGGAAGAGCATAATTAGGATTAATATTATATTAATTAAATGCTTGGTGGAGAGTGATTTGGGGAAAAGGTGTTTGGTTAAAAGAGAAGTGTTTGGTGGTTGTGGTTGACTTTCTTCTTCATCTTCTTCTTTCTTCTTTGGGCCGGCCACCACCATTAGCAAAGGAAAGAGGCTTTGCTTCTTCCTAACTCAAGCAATTGAAGGATTTCAAGAGATCAAGTTGGAGTTTTAAGGATTTTTCTTCATATTTGGTAAGTTTCCAACTTAATTCTTTGATTTCTTTTGAATTTGTGTTTATGAGTTTGGTGGATGGTTGTTGTAGATGTGTTTATGGTTGATTTGGTATGTTTGAAGTGTTTTGTCTTATTAACTTTGATTTTTGGGGTTGGATTGAAGAAAAAGGGTTAAGTTTGGTGAAGAAAGCAAGAGTTGTGGGTTTTGTGACTTTGAGTTGTGAAAATGGTTATGTTTGTGTTCGATGCTTGTAATTGAGTTATTTTGATGTTTATGCAAGTTTATTATGGTTTATTGATGGATTTGGTTGACTTGTCCGGTGTTGATAAGGGTAAAAGAAAGATGATAGTTGGATGTGGCATTTTGGTGTTGATTTTAGGTTTTTGGCCTAACACTCCCAGTAGCACGGCCATGTCTTTGGGTGTGTCGTTAGTTCTATTTTCAATATGGGTGACACAATCAGTGACACGTCCATGTCACTGAGAGTGTCACAGCTTCTGTGTTATTGGCAGATTGACACATCCAGTGACACGCCCATGTCACTGAGCGTGTCATAGCTACTGTGTTGTTGGAATATTGATGATAAGTGCATAATTGATGATATCTTACCCCTATTTCTTAAAATGATTATTATCCAATTTAGTTTAATTTATTTGTTCAAGTGTTTTTTAGGATTAATTTCAGGAATTCTTTGTATTTTGAGGCTTATGGTCATTTTGGAGGGAATTACGGATGAAAGTAGAGGAAAAGAGCAAAAATTCATCAAGTGGCACGCCCATGGACATGGGTGTGTCAATGGACGTGCCTTTGATACTGCCAAACAGAAGCATTGACATGCCCAATGACATGAGCGTGTCATCGAGCGTGCCTATTACAATGACTCATAGAAGCTGTGACACGCCCAGTGACATGGGCGTTTCACTGGACGTGCCTTATATTTAGAATCCCAGTAGCAATGACACGCCCAGTGACATGGGCGTGTCACTGGGCATGTCAGGCTAACTTATCTGCACTATAAAAGCTGAGCTGAAGCACAAATTAGGGATCTGATTTTTCATTCTTTACAACCTAATGCCGACTTCTAGAGCAAAAAATAGAGTTTTGAAGCTGAGATTGAAGGTGAAGACACATCTTACACAAGATCTAAACCAAGATTCAAGGATTCAAGTGAAGAAATACAAATCATTCACAATGTATTATTTGGATTCTTTTACTTATTTCTTTTGTTCTGGTTTTCTGGTTTTGAACATGAACTAATTCATTCTCTATCTAGATATTGATGAACCCTAGCTTTATTGTATGGATTGAATAATTTTATTTAATTAAATCATTTGATTGAATTGTTTTATTCTTATGATGCTTAATAATTTATTTCCAATTGATAATAGCATGCTTATTGAATGGTTGCAATTTTTATATTTTTTACTTGAGACTTGAGAAAGCTTGATATGAATAGAATACTCATATGGATTGAGGATTGATTGGAGTGCTAGAGATAGACTTAAAAGATCCTTTGGTTTATGATTCCCTGTTCTTAATGCAAGATCTATTTAATTATGTTTGAGAAGAGATTCCAACATTCTACTTAGTGATTAGGGATTAATTCATTTGAGAAAGGTTTTAGTCAAATTTAATGGCAATTCAACTCTATTATTTGAATCATAAATATATTTATGGCTAGGGGGATTCAATATCTGGATAGTATTTTCATCATAAATCCTTTGTGCACAACACTTAATCTCTCTTTACTTTAAGTTATTAAGTTAATTGTCTTTAATTAAAAACTTCCCAAAACTATTAATTTGCTAAACAATAGTTAAACTTTGCACTAGTAATTGACCTTGTCCCCCAGTGGAATGACAACGCACTCACTACTTTATTACTTGAGCGACCCATACACTTGTGGTATTGCAATAGCATAAGTTCACACCATCAATTGACACATCTAGTGACACTCCCATGTCACTGAGCATGTCATAGTTTTTGTGTTGGAGGAGAATTGGCACGTGCAGTGACACACCCATGTCACTAAGCATGTCAAAGCTTCTGTGTTGTGGGTTTAGAGCACGTCCATGAACACGCCCATGTTGTTGAGTGCGTCAAGTCTATAGTTTACCCTAGATAGTTCTTATCCTTATTTCCTTATATGTATCACTAAGTGAGTATTTATAATCACAATTGGATTAGGCTTTGAAGAGATTTGAGTTACCCAATCCAAGTGTCAACAGATATCTTAGAAGAGGTGGTTTAAGTGGTATTGTTGCTTTTAGAGGTAAGTACAAACATTGAATGATTGTATACATTTGTATGACATTAGGACTTAACACATTTGGTTGGAAAAATGTGTTAAGTTACTTAATATATTGTTGATGAATGAGAAATATGTTATGATGTGCATAATATGAGTTATGTTGATGTATCAAAGCAATTGAGTAATGTGTTGTAAATGAAAGGAAATGTTGAATAATGTGATGAGATATGTGAAAATAAAATGTAATAAATTGATATTGATATAAAAGAGAAGAATGAGAAAAGTGAGAAAAGATGATACAATAAGGCAATGTGCCTAATTTGATTATGAGAAAATGAGAAAATGAGAATGGAATTATGAAAGTATTTGATAATGAGAAATTGAATAAATTGTGTGCCTAGTATGTTATTCAATTTTCAGAGTTCTGGGTTTGGCGGCATGCCTATGAATTACTGGGCAAGTGAAAGGACTGGGTCGTTAGTCGGGCCTAGCTGATAAATGTGATATTTTTGGGGGTGAAAAGACCGAGTCATAAGTCTTAAAAACAAATCCTTGAAGCTAGACTGAGTGAAAAGATCGGGTTGTAAGCTCAGATCTAGTTGGATTATCCATAGATAAGGTGCCATTATGGGCCAAAGTAGTAACTCTGAAATTTGAATAGAATATTAGATCCTTTTTGGGCCCATGCTTGTCTTTGCTTTAATCTGAATTATGAAATGTGATGCAAATGATTAGTGTAATGTTAAGAGTTGTAATATATATAATGTAATGAGTTGTTATATTCATATGTGTTGTGTATTAGCATCACATTGATCTATTTTAATTCAAAGTTTGTACAACTATGTTTTTGGCTTAGCGTGATTATGGTTCATCGCACAGGTGACAGGGTAGATCCAGCTGTGTTGGAGAGCTCGTCTAGACCGAGTCGAGTCTAGGCTAGAGACATTGAGATTGGAGTTATTAGTGGACATCAAGATGAGAGACGAATTGCCAGCATGTATATATTTTAGAATTTTGTATTTAAATATATTGATTTTGATGTATATAGAAATGTATATTTCACTTCTGCAATAAAAAATGTTTTGGATAAACTTTTGGATAATGAAGATATATATATATGTATTTTAACAAGGAATATTTTATCTATTTATTTCTATAATATAAGTTAAATGTCTTTAAGTTTATTCAAATTGATTTATGATCATTTGGTGTTTAAAGTTTAAAGATTGGTTTGTTTAAAATGGATTGTGACATTCTTATATCCGGTATACGTATATTACATATAGTGCATATATGTGGTGTATGTATATTGGGTATAGGGGTGTTACACTTGTTTTGTTATCGGAGCCTAGGTTTGAGGTTCTCAATCTAGGTGAATTATAAGAAGAAAAAAATTTAGATTTTAAAACATGATTTAAAACAAGATACATGCAATGGCACTGGCAGTTTCTGATCTTTGATGTTGTAATTTCTACTGTATTTGCAGACATAGGTAGTGATGGCATCTCAGACACGTTAGTATGTAGAGGGTAGTATTCCACATGCTATGGATGATCCACCCACCTTGACTTATGATTATTTTCTGTGATAGTTTGAGCATAAGTATACTCCGAGGGAGTATAAAGATGCAAAGAAGATGGAGTTTTTGAATTTGAGACAAGATAACCGATAGTGACAGATTATGAGTTAGAGTATATCCGGTTGAGTCTCTATACCGGTGGGATTATTTTTTACGAAAATTACCCGTGCAGAAGATTTGAGGAGGGGTTGAGACTTTCTATCATGTGTATTATTGTAGGCTCTTGGTATCAGGATTTTTCCCAGCTACTTGCAGCAGCCATGAGTGTTGAGAGCACAGGGTATTACAGTAGCTACTACTGAGGGGGAGACTAGAGTTAGGAGACCTCAGAGTGAGGCAGGATCTTCATCTATGAAGAGCGGTCAGGGAGAATATCTTCTGAGGTTCAGTAGGAGCCAGAGGAAGTCTGGTAGGTCAATTTAGCATCAGAGGCAGAGATCGAGACCTACAGTTTCTGCGGCTAGTGCATCGACCCTAGTGGCTCAGAGGTCTGCTCCAGCTACATGTGTTCATTGTGGTAGAGCACACAAAGGTGATTACTGGTGGAAAGGTACTTCGGGAGTGTATTTGAGGTGTGGGTCACCAGATCATTTTTTCAGAGATTGTCCAGAGCCACCAAAGGATAAACAGGTATATTCTGCAGCTTCTCGACCTAGTGTCAGAGGAGGTCGAGAGGGCAGAGGTTTTAGTAGAGGTGGTTGACCTGAGTTTAGTCAGAGAAGAGGCTCTACATTATGAGGTAGTAGGCAAGATAAGGCTAAGCCATCTCAGCGAGTGTATGTAATGTAGAGACAGCCGGATGCTTCAGTCGTCATTGCTGGTATATTTTCTTTATTTGGTACTTCAGTTCTTGCCTTGATTGATCCTAGATCTACTCATTCATACATAAGTGCATCTATCTTGCCTGTGACTAAATTGTATTATGAGTCCCTAGGATTTGATGTCTTAGTGACAAATCCTTTAGGAAATAGTGTTATGGTGAGTAAGGTGCACCGAGATAGTCCAGCTATTGTTCAGGAGGAGGAGTTTCTCGGTGACCTGATTGAGATGCCTTTCAAGGAGTATGATTTAATCTTGGGCATGGATTGGTTATCCAAGCATGGGGATGTGGTACTCTGTCAGAATAAGTGTGTTGCCCTAAGAACCGGTGATGGTAGAAGGTGATGGTATCTAGTGAGCAGAGACATCTTGCATCCATATTTATTTCAGCTGTTGCAGTTAGGAGGATGATTCAAAAAGGGTGTGATGCTTACCTTGCTCATGTTGTAGATACCAGTGTAGTGGGTTCTCAGCTTGATAGTATACCCACAGTTGCTGAATTCCCAGATGTTTTTCCTGAGGAGTTGCCAGGGATACCCCCTGATAGAGAGGTTGAGTTTGGTATCAATTTTTTGCCTGGTACCACTCCAATCTCTATTACTCCTTATCGAATGACACTTGCTGAGTTCAGAGAGTTGAAGGTGCAATTACAGGAGTTATTTGATAAAGGGTTCGTTCGCCCTAATGTGTCTCCGTGGGGAGCACCTGTTTTATTTGTGAAGAAGAAGGATGGTACTTTAGGATTGTGCATTGATTATCGGCAGTTGAATAAAGTGACCATCAAGAACAAGTATCCTTTGCCTGGGATAGATGCTCTCTTTGATCAGTTGAAGGGAGCAGCAGTTTTATCTAAGATTGATTTGATATCAGGGTATCATCAGTTGAGAGTTAGAGATGAAGATGTACCTAAGATAGCTTTTCGCATAAGGTAAGGGCATTATGAGTTCTTGGTAATGCCTTTAGGATTGATGAATGCACCAGCAACATTCATGGATTTGATGAATAGGGTGTTTAGACCCTATCTAGATCAGTTTTTGGTGGTCTTTATTAATGATGTTTTGTTGTATTCATGCAATAAGGAGGATCATGACAAGCATCTGTGGATTGTATTGCAGACCTTGAGAGAGAAGCAATTGTATGCTAAGCTGTCTAAATGTGAGTTTTGGCTTGATCAAGTGACATTTCTCGGTCATGTGGTTTCAGCAGATGGTATTAGAGTTGATCCGAGCAAAGTTAAAGCTATTTTGAATTGGAGTCCACCGAAGACAGTGACTGAAGTTAGATGTTTTCTGGGTTTGGCAGGCTATTATCGACGGTTTGTGAAAGGTTTTTCTATAATAGCTACTCCACTCACCAGATTGCTTCGGAAGGGAGTTTGATTCATGTGGACAGAGCATTGTCAAGCAATCTTTGAGCAATTGAAGGAGATGTTGTGGTAGTGCGAGCCTATGCTATTACAATACCGCAAGTGCACGGGTCGCTCAAGTAATAAAGTAGTGAGTAAATTATCATTCCACTAGGGACAAGGCCAAGTACTAGTGCAAATTTTAACTGTTGTTTAGCAAATCAATAGTTTTGTGAAGTTTTGTAATTAAAGACAATTAACTTAATAACTTAAAGTAAAGAGAGATTAAATTTTGTGCACAAAGGATTGATGAAGAAAATACTATCTAGACATTGAATCCCCCTAGCCACAATTATATTTATGAACATCAATCCTATTAAATCAAATAATAGAGTTGAATTGGCATTCCTCTAAATTAGACTAAAAACTTTCTCAAGTGAATTAATCCCTAATCACTAAGTAGAATGCTAGAATCTCTTCTCAAATAAAATTAAGTAGATCTTGCATTAAGAACAAGGAATCATAAACCAAAGGATCTTGTAAGTCTATCTCTAGCACTCCAATCAATCCTCAATCCTTATGAGTATTCTAATCACATCAAGCTTTCTCAAGTCAATAATATGAAAATTGCAACCAATCACTAAGCATGCTATTATCAATTGGAAATAAATCATTAAGCATCATAAGAATAAAAAAACTCAATCAAATGATTTAACTAAATAAAATTATTTAATCCATACAAGAAAGCTAGGGTTCAACAATATCTAGATAGAGAATGAATTAGTTCATGTTCAAAACCATAAAACTAGAACAAGAGAAAAAAGTAAAAGAATCCAAACAATCCATGGTGAATGATTTGTATTTCTTCCCTTGAATCCTTGAATCTTGATTTTGATCTTCTTTTGGATGTCTTCACCTTCAATCACAGCTCCTTCTTCTTCTCTAAAACGTGTCTCTCTTCTCCAAAAACATCTCCCCAAAACTGTGTATCCAGAGCTCCAAAAGACTCTCCTCTTCTTCAATTTTCCTCCTTTTTTATTTCATTCAAAGGTCAACCCATGCCTTCCAACTCACACCATTCTCTCTTGCCTCCCACTATTCTCCTTGTTTAATATTTCTTTCCATCAATTAGGCAAGCTTTTCTTTTCTTTGATATTTCTTTTGGCAAAAGCAAGTTTTTTGCCCCCCACTTGTTTCTCAATCAGTGCAAAAGAATTCAAGGTTTCATAGGTGACACGGCCAAGCCATGAGTGGCTTGGCTGTGTCTCTCATTTTTCTTTGGGACACGGCCAAGCTAGCTGCCGTGTCCATCACTGCCTCTCTTCCTTTCTTTCTTTTCTTTGGTCTCATGGGGTGACACAGCCAAGGTCCTAGCTGTGTCATATGACACTGCCAGTGGCTTGGCCTTGTCATGTGGGTGTGTCCTCTTCTGTTTCTTCATTTTGCTCCTTCCTTGCTTTGAGTTTGAGATGTGAAACGACCAAGCTCCTGCATGTCATGTGACACTGCCAGTGGCTTGGCCATGTCACTTGCTTATGTCAGCTTCTGCCTTCTTTTCTTTCCTTTCTTGGTTTTGTTCCTTGGGTGAGACACGGCCAGTGGCTTGGCCGTGTCTCTTGGGTGTGTCACTCTCTGCCTTGATTTTCTTGAGGGGACACGCCCAACCTTGATTTGGCTTGGCCATGTCTTGCTTGATTCATGCTCTTTCTTCACTATTTTGATCATCCAAGGGAGCTTTTGCACTTTAACCTAAAAAAAACTTTAAACAAAAATCAATTGAAACATTAACTAAAAACACATAAAAATCATACTAAAAACAAGTACAAAATTTATCTCATCAAATACCCCACACTTAATTCCTTGCTTGTCCCCAAGCAAGGTCAAAATCAAAACAAACTAAACAAGATAAATTTTGTTAAGTTCAAGAGTTATAAAAATGTTTCAAGACTTCCCTATCCCTAAATCCGCAATCAATATCAAATCGAACAAAATCGATACCAATGCAATTAAGTGGCTTTCCATGCATAACCTATGTTGTCACTCCCTCACCAACTCTTAAAAGTGTTTGATCATGGTAGTGTTTACACTCATAACAATCAATGAAAGATTATCGCCATAGGCTTGCTTATCAATCAATTCTCCACCACCTAATTACAATCAAGCATCAATCAAAAAGTCTTTCTTTGGTTGTAATTGGGCTAAGGGAAAGGTATGACATTTAGGCAATGTGAGCTTAATCATTAAGTTCAAGAGCACTTCAAGAATGAAGTAACCGATCATAAGTATAACCTAACAATCCCAAAACACCTTCCTCTCAACTACCCCTTGACATTGAAGAGCTTTTCAAGGGAATTCACTTATTACATATTGCAATGATTATTCCCAAACATATTCCAATCCTTTCAACAAGAACAAAAATTATTCTTATTATTATATATATTTTCTCTCTTTTTTATAAATATATATATTTTTTATTTTACAACTAAAGAACATAATAGTTTGCAATCTAAAACCTACTAAATTTAACCCCACACTGAATTCAACACAAAAATCGGCCATAAACGCTCTTAAAATGCTCTTGACCTAATGAAAGGGTAAGAAACAAAATAGCAAGATTTAAAGTTAGTAGTGTTGTGAAAAAGAAAGAAAAAAGAAAAAATGAAATAGGCTAAAAATTTGGTAACTAAGGTTGAATATAGGGTTGGTCTTTTAAGCCCAAGTGGGTTCACCTAATTGCCTTAATCATCTTGATGCCTAATTGAAATTTTTATATAGCCTTAAAATGCATGTCAAAGCAAGTTCTAGCAATTCATTAATCAAAGATGTTGACCCACAAAAAGAATAATATGTTGATTGCTCAATTTCTCTCTAGGTTAAAGGCAATGCAAGGAAAAACCAACAAAATTGACAATAAGTACCAATTCTACTCAATTCTCAAATTCATGCTTCAAAAATTCAAAGGTCATCAATCAATAATTTATAACAATTGAACTTTCCAAAATTAATTTATTCAAAGAAAAACATTAAAAATATTAACTAAACTTAAACAAAAAATAACTTAAAAGTAAAAAGAAAAAACACAAAATGCACCCCAGACTTAAAGATTCACATTGTCCTCAATGTGAGCATGCATAAACTAAGAGAGAGTTTAGATGGAACCTAATTTCCATCGTTCCCATATGCGATATGTAGTTTTTCCTTTGCCTTCCGGGGAAATAGGAATTTAGAAATAGCCTGAAAGACTGTCCAAAAAGCAGTAATACTCATACCCGAATAACCTCTCCAACATCTGATCAATGAAGGTGTGAACCCATGACTCTCAGCTTTCCTTGCTCCCTTGGGGCTTGCCACTGATAATTGGTGATAGCCATGTCCTCAATCAAATCCCTGGCTTGTTCAGGTGTCTTGTTGTTTATGGTACCCCCAGCTGCTGCATTAATGGATTGCTTAGTTCCATAATTCAATCCATTGTAAAATGTTTGAATCTGAAGCCATAGTGGAAGCCCATGATGAGGATACCTTCTCAATAAATCTTTAAATTTTTCCCAGGTATCATAAAGGGTCTCACCATCCTGGTGCAGAAAGGATGAGATATCATTCCTCAACTTAGCAGTTTTGGATGGCAGAAAGTATTTTTCTAGGAATTTCTCTGCCAACTGACGCCATGTGGTAAAAGTTCCTGGAGGAAAAGATTTCAGCCACTTCTTTGGTCTATCTCTAAGGGAAAATGGGAACAACCTCAGCCTAATTGCATCATCTGAGACATTATTTATCTTGAATGTGTCACATATCTCCAAAAAATTCTCAATATGTGCATTAGGATCTTCATAAGGAAACCCATCGAACTGACAAGTCTGCTGCACCAATTGTATTACATTTGCTTTTAGTTCGAACTTGTTCGCAGCAACTATCAGCCTCCATATACTAGACTTAGCTCCATTGAGAGTAGGCCTAGCAAACTCTTGCATGGTCCTTGGTTCATTTTCTGCCATTATTTATATTTCTTCTTCTAAGATAAGTTCTTCAAAGTTCAGCTCCGTCTCCGCCAGAACTATTTCCTCTTCTTCCTTTCGCTTTCTCCTCAATGTTCTCTCTAACTCTTGATCTAATTCAAGGAGTTGGGAAGAACAAGCTCGGGTCATAAATGGGAAGAAGTACCTAGAATGACAATTAAAAAGCAAGAACTTAGGTTAAAATAAAAAAAATAAATCAACAGTCTTCATTATATTACTAATATTGAAACTGTTGTCCCCGGCAGTGGCGCCAAAAACTTGGTGGTGCGAGCCTATGCTATTACAATACCGTAAGTGCACGGGTCACTCAAGTAATAAAGTAGTGAGTGAGTTATCGTTCCACTAGGGACAAGGCCAAGTACTAGTGCAAATTTTAACTGTTGCTTAGTAAATCAATAGTTTTGTGAATTTTTGTAATTAAAGACAATTAACTTAATAACTTAAAGTAAAGAGAGATTAAATGTTGTGAAAAAAGTATTGATGAAGAAAATGCTATCCAGACATTGAATCCCCTAGCCACAATTATATTTATGAACATCAATCCAATTAAATCAAATAATAGAGTTGAATTGGCATTCCTCTAAATTAGACTAAAACCTTTCTCAAGTGAATTAATCCCTAATCACTAAGTAAAATGTTGGAATCTCTTCTCAAAAAAAATTAAGTAGATCTTGCATTAAGAATAAGGAATCATAAACCAAAGAATCTTGTAAGTCTATCTCTAGCACTCTAATCAATCCTCAATCCTTATGAGTATTCTATTCACATCAAGCTTTCTCAAGTCAATAATATGAAAATTGCAACCAATCAATAAGCATGCTATTATCTACTGGAAATAAATCATTAAGTATCATAAGAATAAAACAACTCAATCAAATGATTTAACTAAATAAAATTATTCAATCCACACAAGAAAGCTAGGGTTCATCAATATCTAGATAGAGAATGAATTAGTTCATGTTCAAAACCAGAAAACTAGAACAAGAGAAAAAAGTAAAAGAATCCAAATAATCCATGGCGAATGATTTGTATTTCTTCCCTTGAATCCTTGAATCTTGATTTTGATCTTGTTTTGGATGTCTTCACCTTCAATCTCAGCTCCTCCTTCTTCTCTAAAACGTGTCTCTCTTCTCCAAAAACATCTCCCCAAAACTATGTATCCAGAGCTCCAAAAGACTCTCCTCTTCTTCAATTTTTCTCCTCTTTTTATTTCATTCAAAGCTCAACCCATGCCTTCCAACTCACACCATTCTCTCTTGTCTCCCACTATTCTCTTAGTTTAATATTTCTTTCCATCAATTAGGCAAGCTTTACTTTTCTATAATATTTCTTTTGGCAAAAGCAAGTTGTTTGTCTCCCACTTGTTTCTCAATTTGTGCAAAAGAATTCAAGGTTTCATAAGTGACACGGCCAAGCCATGAGTGGCTTGGCCATGTCTCTCATTTTTCTTTAGGACACGGCCAAGCTAGCTGGGCGTGTCCATCACTGCATCTCTTCCTTTCTTTCTTTTCTTTGGTCTCATGGGGTGACACGACCAAGCTCCTAGCCGTGTCATACGACACTGCCAGTGGCTTGGCCATGTCACTTGCCTATGTCAGCTTTTGCCTTCTTTTCTTTCCTTTCTTTGTTTTTGTTGCTTGGGTGAGACACGGCCAGTGGCTTGGCCATGTCTCTTGGGTGTGTCACTCTTTGCCTTGATTTTCTTGAGGGGACACGCCCATGCTTTATTTGGGTTGGCCATGTCTTGCTTGATTCATGCTCTTTCTTCACTGTTTTGATCATCCAAGGGAGTTTTTGCACTTTAACCTAAAACAAACTTTAAACAAAAGCCAAATAAAACATTAACTAAAACACATAAAAATAATACTAAAAACAAGTACAAAATTGATCTCATCATGTTTACTTAAGCTCCTATTCTTATATTGCTAGTGGAAGTTAAACCGTATGTGATTTACAATGATGCATCACATAATAGTTTAGGTTGTGTTTTGATGCAAGATGGTAGAGTCATTGCTTATGCTTCTCGACAGTTGAAGTCGCATGAGTTTAATTACACGACGCATGATTTGGAGTTGGCAGCTATAGTCTTTGCTTTGAAGATTTGGCGACATTACTTGTATGGGGAGAAGTGTTTCATCTATACGGATCACAAAAGTTTGAAATACTTGGGTGTTCAAAGAGAGCTAAATCTTTGGCAGAGACGGTGGTTGGAGTTGATTAAAGACTACGACTATTTGATTGATTATCATCCTTGGCAAATGTTGTTGCTGATGCCATGAGTCGAAAGTCTTTGACAGGTTTGGCTGCTTATTTGCTCTCATTGCTTGTTGAGTTGATAGCATGACACGGTAGTTTTGAATCATGTCATGATGGTGCTTTGTTGGCTCAGTTGCATTGAGACCGGTGTTATTGGATCAGGTAAGGGAGGCTCAATTGGCAGATAAGAAAATTTATAAGATTGTTTTGGATTGTCAAAAAGGAGAGAGTAGAGACTTTTAGGTGAGAAGTGATGGCAGTCTTTGGTACAAAGATAGATTGTGTGTTCCTAATGATGCAAGACTGAAAAAGATAATTTTGGAGGAAGCACATCGGTCGGCTTTTGCTATGCACCCTGGGAGTACTAAGATGTATCATGATTTGAAGCAATATTATTAGTGGTCAGATATGAAGAGGGACATAGCGGAGTTTGTATCCAAATGTCTCACTTGTCATAAGGTGAAGGCTGAGCACCAAGTTCCTTCGGGAATACTTCAACCATTAACAGTACCAGAATGGAAATGGGAGCGTGTAACAATGGATTTTGTGACTGGTTTGCAGTTGACTCAGAAGAAGCATGATGCAATCTGGGTGATTGTTGATCGGTTGATGAAGATAGCTCATTTCCTTCCAGTTCGGATGGACTATTCTCATGAGAAGTTGGTTGAGCTGTATATTAGTAAGATAGTGAAGTTGCATGGAGTCCCAATTTCTTTGCTATCGATCTAGATCCCCGTTTCATTTCGTGATTTTGGAAAAGTTTGCATGATGATTTGGGTTCTCGATTGCATTTTAGTACTGCTTTTCATCCTCAGACAGATGGGCAGTTAGAGAGAGTGATACAAATTTTAAAGGATATGTTGAGAAGTTGTATCATTGTTTTCTCTGAGAGTTGGGATAGATTCATACCATTGTTTGAATTTGCTTATAACAACAATCACCAATCCAGTATTGGGATGGCTCTTTGTGAGGCATTGTATGGTAGAAGATGTAGAATGCCTCTATGTTGGGATGAGGTTGGAGAAGGTAAGTTGGTTGGTCCTGATTTGATTAAAGAAATAGAAGAGAAAGTGAAGATAATTTGGGATCATTTGAAAGCAGCCTTAGACCGATAGAAATCTTATTCAGATTTGAGGAGAAGAGACATAGAGTTTAGTGTAGGAGATAAAGTATTTTTGAAAGTGTCTCCTTGGAAGAAAATTTTGAGATTTGGCCGCAAAGGGAAGTTGAGTCCTTGTTTCATTGAACCTTATGAGATACTGGAGAGAGTTGGACCAGTGGCCTATAGACTCGCTTTGCCACTTGAATTGGATCAAATTCATAATGTCTTCCATGTTTCTATGCTATGGAGGTACAGGTCAGACCCATCTCATATTTTATCAGTGGAATCTATTGAGGTGAGTCCAGATTTGACTTTTGAAGAAGAACCAATGGCTATTTTGGCACATGAAGTGAAAGAGTTGAGAAATAAGAAAGTGCCACTTGTGAAGGTTCTTTGGAAGAATCATGCTAAGGAAGAGGCAACTTGGGAGAGTGAGCAAGTGATGCGAGATCGGTATCCCAGTTATTCCAGATTTGAGAGCAGGTAATTTTGAGGATGAAATTTATTTGTAGAGGGGGAGAATTGTAATATCCCTAATAATACCCTAAAATTTTTGAAATATTAATTGTTTAAATTGAATTAAATGATTTTAAGTGTATATTTAATTAAGTGAAAAGATAAGAGGAAGGAAGATGTGTATATGTTGTTTATATGAAAAGATATATACTATATACAAGTCAATAGCTTATTTGGTCTAAAGATATTTTTATTATTTTAATAGAATTAATTATGGTTAGTGGAAGAGCATAATTGGGATTAATATTATATTAATTAAATGCTTGGTGGAGAGTGATTTGGGGAAAAAGTGTTTGGTTAAAAGAGAAGTGTTTGGTGGTTGTGGTTGACTTTCTTCTTCATCTTCTTCTTTCTTCTTTGGGCTGGCCACCATCATTAGCAAAGGAAAGAGGTTTTGCTTCTTCCTAACTCAAGCAATTGAAGGATTTCAAGAGATCAAGTTTGAGTTTCAAGGATTTGTCTTCATATTTGGTAAGTTTCCAACTTGATTCTTTGATTTCTTTTGAGTTTGGTGAATGGTTGTTGTAGATGTGTTTATGGTTGATTTGGTATGTTTGAAGTGTTTTGTCTTATTAACTTTGATTTTTGGGGTTGGATTGAAGAAAAAGGGTTAAGTTTGGTGAAGAAAGCAAGAGTTGTGGGTGTTGTGACCTTGAGTTGTGAAAATGGTTGTGTTTGTGTTTGTTGCTTGTAATTGAGTTGTTTTGATGTTTATGCAAGTTTATTATAGTTTATTGATGGATTTAGTTGACTTGCGTGGTGTTGATAAGGGTAAAAGAAAGATGATAGTTGGATGTGGCATTTTGGTGTCGATTTTGGGTTTTTGGCCTGACACGGCCAGTAGCACGGCCATGTCTTTGGGCATGTCGTTGGTTCAATTTTAGTGTGGGTGGCACGATCTGTGACATGCCCATGTCACTGAGCGTGTCACAGCTTCTGTGTTGTTGGTAGATTGACACATCCAGTGACATGCTCATGTCACTGAGCGTGTCATAGCTACTGTGTTGTTGGAAGATTGACATGTCCAGTGAAATGCCCATGTCACTGAGCGTGTCATAATTTCTATGTTGGAGGAGAATTGGCACGTGCAGTGACACGCCCATGTCACTGAGCTTGTCAAAGTTTCTGTGTTGTGGGTTTAGGGCACGTCCATGAACACGCCCGTGTTGTTAAGCGCGTCAAGTGTAGAGTTTGCCCTAGATAGTTCTTATCCTTATTTCCTTATGTGTATTACTAAGTGAGTATTTATAATCACATTTGGATTAGGTTTTGAAGAGATTTGAGTTACCCAATCAAAGTGTTGAGAGATATCTTGGAAGAGGATGTTGAAGTGGTATTGTTGCTTATAGAGGTAAGTACAAACTTTGAATGATTGCATACATTAACATGACATTGGGACTTAACACTTTTGGTTGGAAAAATGTGTTAAGTTACTTAATATATTATTGATGAATGAGAAATATGTTATGATGTGCATAATATGAATTATGTTGATGTATCAAAGCAATTGAGTATTGTGTTGTAAATGAAAGGAAATGTTGAATAATGTGATGAGATATGTGAAAACATAATGTAATAAATTGATATTGATATAAAAGAGAAGAATGAGAAATGTGAGAAAAGATGATACAATAAGGCAATGTGCCAAATTTGATTATGAGAAAAAGAGAAAATGAGAATGAAATTATGAAAGTATTTGATAATGAGAAATTGAATAAATTGTGTGCCTAGTATGTTATTCAATTTGCAGAGTTCTGGGTTTGGCAGCATGCCTATGAATTGCTGGGCAGGTGAAAAGACCGGGTCGTAAGCCAGGCCCAGCTGATAAATGTGATGTTTTTAGAGTGAAAAGATCGGGTCGTAAGTCTCAAAAACAAATCCTTGGTGCTAGACTGAGTGAAAAGACCGGGTCGTAAGCTCAGATCTAGTTGGATTATCCATGGATATATATTGCCTATGGGGCTAGACACAAGGTGCCATTATGGACCAAAGTAGTAACTCTGAAATTTGAGTAGCATATTAGATCCTTTTCGGGCCCATGCTTGCCTTTGCTTTAATTTGAATTGTGAAATGTGATGCAAATGATTAGTATAATGTTAAGAGTTGTAATATATATAATGTAATGAGTTGTTATATTCATATGTGTTGTGTATCAGCATCACATTGATTTATTTTAATTCAAAGTTTATACCACTAAGTTTTTGGCTTAGCGTGATTGTGGCTCATTGCACAGGTGACAGGGTAGATCCGATTGTGTCGGAGAGCTCATCTAGACCGAGTCGAGTCTAGGCTAGAGACTTTGAGATTGGAGTTATTAGTGGACATCAAGATCAGAGACGAACTGTCAGCATGTATATATTTTAGATTTTTATATTTTAATATATTGATTTTGATGTATATAGAAATGTATATTTCGCTTCTGCAATAAAAAATGTTTTGGGTAATCTTTTGTATAATGAAGATATATATATATGTATTTTAATAAGGAATATTTTATCTATTCATTTCTATAATATAAGTTAAATGCCTTTAAGTTTATTCAAATTGATTTATGATGATTTGGTGCTTAAAGTTTATTGATTGGTTTGTTTAAAATGGATTGTGACATTATTATATCTGGTATACGTATATTACATATGGTGCGTATATATGGTGTATGTATATTGGGTATAGGGGTGTTACGTAGATACTGAACATCACTATGATTAGCCTTTTGGCTAGATGCTGGGCGTCACTTGCCTTCAGGTTAGACACTGGGTGTCATTATGAACAAAAACAGTAACTTTGGAATTTGAATAGCACATTAGATCCTTTGGGTCCATGCTTGTGTTTGCTTTTATATGAATTGTGAATGCAAAACAATTGAGAAATATGTTAAAATGAAATGATATGAGATATGATATCTATATGCATTGTGCATTGGCATTGAATTTGAGTTTTTATTATTATCAAAGTTTGTACCGCTAGGCTTTTGGCTTAGCGCGATTGAAATTCATCGCGCAGGTGACAAGGGAGATCCAGTTGAGCCGAAGAGTTCATCTAGACCAGGTCAGGCCTAGCTTTATGATTGTTGGAGCTAATTGTGCTGCTTCTTAGAGATCAGTGCCGACTGCCAGCATGTAAATATTTCATATTATATATATTATAATATTTTTTTATGTATATGATGTAAATTATAAAGAATGTTTTGGACAAAATTTATAATGTGGGTTTATATGAATTTTGATATATATAAGTGTATAAATGTTTTGAGAAACTTGAAGAAATTAATAAGTTTTTGGTGAAATATATGATGGGTTATTTGGGAGAGTTTTTCCTTTGCAGGTTGTGATTATTGTAATTTGGGAAATGTCCAAATTAAAGATAACACTCTGACAAAATTTTCTCCGATATTTTTATTAAAAATACTATTTTAGAACCTATAGTTAGTAATAAATATTTTATTGGTTATTTAAAATTAAATTTTATAGGATTTAAGATTTTAAATTGGAAAGATGATTTTTTTTGTTAAATCAGACTATGACTTTTCTTTATACCGTATATGTGCATTTTACATATACTAGGTGTATGTATTGTACATATATAGGGTATAAGGGTGCTATAAGTATAACACGGTAGGACAGCTTCAGCCTACAATAATCATAAAAATAGTCATAACAAATTAATAAGAAGCAGTGTACTGGAAAAATGTTAAGTGCTCACTTGAAAAGCGCCAGCACTGAAGTCATCACACAAATAGGAAGAAGACTCCCTCTCCTCATTGTCTTCTTCTTCTTCTTCTTCTCCTTCTTCTTCCACTTCCATTTCTTCAGCTTCTCCCCAGGAAGCCCTCGAACTCTAGCAAGAGAAACTTTAAGATTTAGTAGTTGTTCCTGAATGAATTGGACATATGGTACATCTGGTGAAAGCAGAAAAGCCCCAATATCAAAGCCATTGAGAGCACGATTCCAATAAGGTTCTGGTATGGATTTGTGTGTTAGCACAAATGATGGGATATCAGCCAGTACCCTTAGATGGTCAGGACCAAGAAACCAATTATATACTCTTTCACTAAGAAACCAGGCACAGGAAACTGGGGCCAGAAATGATCTAGTGATAGATTGAAAATTTGATCAATATTTTATGTAATTCTAACAATGATTTTAATTGTTCTCCAATTGAATTTGATGGATTTTGTTTTTTTGAGTTAAAATTATAGTGTTTAAGCTTTGAAAGGCAAGATTCAAAGATTTTAATTATTACTGTTGCAAAATCAAAGAAAAGAAAGCAAAAATGAAGAAAGAATCAAGTGCCACACCCGTGGCCCCTCAAGGCCACAATATGGGATTCATTTTGGATTTGCCTCTCCAAATATTGAAAAGAAACAAAAATTATAGAAGTAAAATGGATGTCAAGATCGTAGCATTTCATAGCCACGACTGTGGGATCCATTTTCCTTATGGCAGAGTCAAGAACTTGAAGAAAGTCAGAGTTTGCAGCCTTCATTTAAATGCCATGATCGTGGCAATCAAAAGGCCACGACCGAGGCCCACAAAGTCACCTTTTACAATTGGAAAATGGCTTAAAATAGTCCAAATAAACCCAGGCAACGACCGTGGGGCATAAATCGATGGCTTTTAGTTAGAAAAATTAAATTTTAAAGATCTAAACAATTTCAACTTGCATTTGACATCTTGCCATTATCAAGAATCCTCCAAACATTCTATATAAACACCATTCCTCCAAGGATTCAAGAAGATGTTATGTTATGTTAAGTTAGTTTTTGATATTAAAGTGAAATTAGGTTGAGTTTATAGGTAAGAGAGTATTTTTTAGATACAAATGAGTGTAATAAACTTAAATATTTATTCTTAAACTTGCAATAATTTTAGTTCTAGTTTTTCCTTTAAGAGGAGTAAAATTAGAGTTTCAAGGAAGAGATTCAAGGAGTTTTAAAGGAGTTCTTCGCTAATTCAAGAACAAGAGTTTGCATCTCTCTTATTTTATGATTTCAATCTATAATTCTTGTGTTTTACTTTAAATATGAGTCGCTAAACTCTTTTTAGGGTTAGACCCTTGTATTGAGTTTATTATGGAACACTTATTGCTTATTTGATTTAACTAGGTTTAATTTTGATTATTTTATTATCTTTGATCTTAATGCTTTCATTATCTAGCCAATAATTAATTGCATTGAGATGTTGTGTGATGGAGGGAGAGTGGAAGCAAAATATTTGTCCATGGAGATAACAATTGATGGCGAATATGTGATATCGTAGTGTTACCGCAAGTGCACGGGTTGCGCAAGTAATAAAGTAGTGAGTAAGATATCATTCCACTGGGACAAGGTCAAGTACCAGTGCAAATTTAGCTGTTGTTTAGCGAATCAATAGTTTGTGATGATTAAAGTAAAGGATGAATTGCTTAATAAATTAAAGTAAAGAAAAATTGAATATTGTGCAACAAGAGTTGATGATGAAAATACTATCTAGATATTGAATCCCCCTAGCCATAAAAATATATATGAATATCAATTCAATTAAATCAAATAATAAAGCTGAATTGGCATTCCTCTAAATTAGATTAAAACCTCTCTCGAGTAAAATAATCCCTAATCCTAAGTAGAATGCTAGGAATCTCTTCTCAAGCATAATTAAATAAATCTTGCAATAAGAACAAGGAACTTTGAACAAAAGGGTTTTGCAAGTCTATCTCTAGCACTCCAATCAACCCTCAATGCTAATGAAAATTCTGTTCATATCAAGCTTTCTCAAGTCAATAATATGAAAATTGCAACCAATCAATAAGCATGCTATTATCAATTGGAAATAAGAAATTAAGAAACAAAAGGATAAAACAACTCAATCAAATGATTTAATTTAATAAGAACTATTCAATCCAAACAACAAGGCTAGGGTTCATCAATATCTAGATAGAAACTATAATATCCCAAAATTTTAAAATTATTAATTTTTGAAAATTAAATAAATGATTTAAAAGTATATATATATAATTAAGTGAAAAAGGAAAATGTGGTCAAATGTTATTTTATATTAATTAAGTGGTTAGTGGAAGATGATTTTTTTATGTATTAATTAAGTAACAAGTTTTTACTTGGTGGACAGTGAAAGTGGGATATTTGTGTGGTTAAAAGGAGATTAGTTAGATTGAGTTGAGTGGATCATTATCTTCATCTTCTTCTTTCTCCATTGAAGTTGGCTACCTCCATCAAAGGAAAAGAGAAATTTGCTTCTTGATAAATCAAGTAATTGAAGGATTTCAAGTGTTCAAGTTGGAGTTTTAAGGATTTTCTCCATATTTGGTAAGTTTCCAACTTATTTCCTTGATTTTCTATGGAATTTTGTATATGTGTGAATTGGATATTTGGTGTAGTATGTGTTAATGGTTGATATTGGTATGTTTAAAGTTCTTTTCACTAGTTAGTATGAATTTACGTTTGGATTGAAGATATGGTTAAGTTTTGTGAAGAGAATAAGAGTATTGGGTTGTGTAACTTTTGAGTTGTGAAGTCATGGTTGTAATTGAGTATTTTGCTTTTAATTGAGTTGTTGTGATGTATATACAAATATTTTGCGATATAATGATGGATTTGGTTGGGTTTGTATAGAGTTGAAAAGGGTAAAGAAAGATAATTTTGGATGTGACAATTATGTGTTGATATCAAGATTTTGGCCTAACACATCCAGTGACACGGCCATGTCTTTAGGCATGTCGATGGTTCTATTTTCAATGTTGGTGACATGCGCAGTGGAATGCCCATGTCACTGAGCATGTCACAGCTTCTGTAATGTTATAGTATTGACATGTGCAGTGACACGCCCATGTCACTGAGCGTGTCATAGGTATTGTGTTGTAGGAGTACTGATACGTGCAGTCACACTCCCATGTCACTGAGCGTATCATAGCTACTATGTTGTAGGAGTTTTGGCCAGGGCAGGGACACGTCCATGTCTCTGGACGTGTCTTATCTACTATAATATAGAGCTTAGAACATGGTCATTGACACGCCCATGTCATTGAGCTTGTCAAAGCTTATGTGTTGTGGGTTTAGGGCACAGTCATTGACACGCCTGTGTTGTTAAGAGTGTCATGTGTAGAGATTGCCCTAGATAGTTCTTTTCTTTATTTTCCTTTGTGTTTCTTATCCTTGTGTTGATAGGTTGTCTTTATACCTATAAGTGCATTACTAAGTGATTATTTATAATCACATTTGGTTTAGGATTTGAAGAGACTTGAGTTACTATAGTCCAAGTGTTGAGGGATATCTTGGAAGAGGAGGTTGAAAGTAGTGTTTGTTGATTTTAGAGGTAAGTACAAACTTTGAATAATTGCTTATATTTATATGACATTGGGACTTAACACATTTGGTTGGAAAATGTGTTAAGTTACTTACTACATTGTAGGTGCATGAGTAATATGTTGTGATTTTTATAATGTGAACTATGTGAAAAATATGATAATGACCCAAAATGTATGGGTAACACAATTTGTTATGTGTACATTAAAGATGGTATGTAAAGTCATTCGTAATGGCTATATTGATATAAGTGAGATATTTGAGGCATTGTGCCTAGTTTGATAATGAGAAAATGAGAAAGAATTTGATAATGGAATTATGAAAGAATTGTGTGCGTAGTATGTTATTCAATTTTCAGAGTTTTATGTTTAGCGGCATGCCTAATTCGTAACAGTCCCTTGAAGCTGGGTTGGGCTTGGTCCTTGAAGCCTAGTTGGGTTGTTACATGATGTAGCATACCCTTGAAGCTGGGTTGGGCCTAGTCCTTAAAGCCTAGTTGGGATGTAACATATAAGGTTATCCTCATTGTGATTATGATTTGCCTTCAAGGCTAGACACATGGTATCATCTTGGACCAAAGCAGTAACTCTGGAATTTGAATATCATATTGGATTCTTTTGGGCCCATGCTTGTGTTTGTTTTTATGTGAATTATGAAGTGTATAACAATTGAGCAATATATTAAGATATAATGTTATGTGATATAATATCCTTATGCATTGTGCATTGGCATCGCATTTGAACTATATTGTTATCAAAGTTTGTATCACTAGGCTTTTGGCTTAGCCCGATTGTGATTCATTGCACAGGTGACAAGGTAGATCCGGAGAGTTCGTCCAGACCGAGTTGAGTCTAGGCTTGAGATCTTGAGTGCAAAGTTGATTGTTGGACATCAAGATCAAAGACAAACTGCCAGCATGTATATATTTTATATTTTTGTACATATTGATTTCATGTATATTATGTTCTATTTTGATGTATATATATGTATATTCCGCAAACTATCAAAAATGTTTTGGATAAACCTTTGGGAATGAAGTTATATATGTGTTTTAGCAAGTAATATTTCATCTATTATTTATATGATATCAGTTAAATGATTTAAGTTTATACAAATTTTAGAAGTAAATATTTGTTTTTATTAAAATGGGATGTGGCATTCTTGTATCATATATTCGTATATTACATATGTTGGGTGTATGTAGTGTACGTATATAGGGTATAAGGGTGTTGCATTTGTTTTGGTATCAGAGCTTAGGTTTGAGTTTCTCAACCTATATGGGTTGCAAGAGAAAGAAATTGGAGATTTTTTTAAAAATATAGTTTTTAAATATGATACATGCATTGGCATTGGCAGTTTCTGATCTCTGATGTGTCCATTTCTGCTGTGTTTGCAGATATAGGTAGTTATGGCATCTTAGTCGCATCAGTCTGCAGAGAGTAGTACAAAGAGTGTGGCTCTTGTTGAGGGTAGAGATGGAGCTAGAGTTGAGATAGTTGCTGGGGCACCTATCTTATGCCAAAGAGATTAGCAGTTGATGAGATTCCGCCATGCTGGGTACGACATATGGTGGAGCTGTTGAGGTAAGCTCGAGTTCAGCAGCCACCGCCACACTCGTAGCTGCAATTGTCAGTGAAGAATTATGATAAGCTGAGAAAGTTTGGAGCTGAGGATTTTGTTGGTACTACAGACCCTGCTGTAGCAGAGTAGTGACTAGATAGAGTCCAGAGAGTGTTCATCCAGCTACAGGCTACTCTAGAAGAAAAGTTTGATTATGCCAGATCTCTTTTGCAGAGGGATGCATATGGTTGGTGGAAGACGATTCCACATGCTCTGGATGATCCACTAGTCCTGACCTATGATAATTTTCTGCTGGAGTTTGAGCAAAAGTATACTCCGAGGGAGTATAAGAATGCAAAGAAGATGGAGTTCCTGAGTCTGAGACAGGATACTAGGACAGTGACAGAGTATGAGATCGAGTTTCCCTGGTTGAGTCAGTATGTTGGTGGGATCATTTCTGATGAGATTGACCAGTGTTGGAGGTTTGAGGAGGGGTTGAGACCCTCTATCATGTCCATTATCGCAGGCTCCCGGTATCATAATTTTTTTCAGTTGGTTACAGCTGCCAGGAGTCTTGCAGAGCACATAGTCTTGCAGCAGCTGCTAGGGATGAGGAGACAAGAGCTAGGAGACCTAGAGTGAGGCAGGGTCTTCATCTGTGAAGAGAGGCCGAGGATAATATTTTATGAGGTTCAGTAGGGGCCAGAGACAGTCTGGTAGGTCAGTACAGCAGCAGAGACAAAGATCGATACCTATAGTTTCTGTGGCTAGTGCTCCAACTTCAGTAGTTCAGAGGCCAGTTCTAATACATGTGTCCATTGTGGAAGGGCACATGGGGGTGCTTGCTGGAAGACAGGTGGACGAGTAGTGTGTTATAGATGTGGGTCACTAGATCACTTCTCCAGTGATTGTCCAAAGCCACTGGAGGATAGACAGATTGATACTGTAGTTTCTAGACCTAGTGTTAGAGGGGGTTGTGGTGGAAGAGGTTTTAACAGAGGGGGTTCAAACATGGTTTGGTCACAGAGGAGGTTCTACCGAAGGTAGTAGACCAGATGAGGCAGGGCCATCTCAGCAGATATATGTGATGCAGAGGCAACTAGATGCTTCAGCTGTTATTGCTGGTACTTTTTCTTTATTTGGTACTTCAGTTCTTGCTTTGATAGATCCTGGATCGACTCATTCATACATTAGTGCATCCATCTTGCCTTTGACCAATTTGCATTTAGTGTCCCTAAGATTTGATGTTTTGGTGATAAATCTTTTAGGGCATAGTGTTATAGTTAGCATGGTGCACCGAGATAGTTCAGTTATAGTTTAGGATGATGAATTCCTTGGTAACTTGATTGAGATGCCATTAAGGGAGTATGATTTAATTTTAGGCATGGATTGGTTATCCAAGCATGGGGCTGTGGTAGATTGTCAGCAAAAGTGTGTTACCCTGAGAACCTGTGATGGTAGAAATGTGATGGTATCTAGTGAGCAGAGACATCTTTCATCCATGTTTGTTTCAGCTGTTTCAGCTAGGAGGAGGATTTGGAAGGGATGTGAGACTTATCTTGCTCATGTTGTAGATACTGGAGTAGTGGGTTCCCAGCTTGACAATATATCCACAGTTGCTGAATTTCTAAATGTTTTTCCTGAGGAGTTGCTAGGGATATGCCCTAAGAGAGAGGTTGAGTTTGGTATCAATTTATTGTCTGGTACCACTCCCATCTCTATTACTCCTTATTGTATGGCACCTGCTGAGTTGAGAGAGTTGATGGTGCAGTTGCAGGAGTTGTTGGATAAAGGGTCTGTTCACCCTAGTGTGTCTCCATGGGGAGTGCCCGTTTTGTTTGTGAAAAAGAAGGATGGTACCTTAAGATTGTGCATTGGTTACCGGCAATTGAATAAAGTGACCATTAAGAACAAGTATCCATTGCCTCGGATAGATGATCTCTTTGATCAGTTGAAAGGAACAACAATATTCTCTGAGATTGACTTGAGATCAGGGTACCATCAGTTGAGAATCAGAGATGAAGATGTACCTAAGAGAATTTTTTGCACGAGGTTTGGGCATTATGAGTTCTTGGTGATGCCCTTTGGATTGACGAATGCACCAGCAACATTTATGGATTTGATGAACAGAGTATTTAGACCCTATCTTGATCAGTTTGTGGTGGTTTTCATTGATGATATTTTGGTGTATTCACATAATGAGGAGGATCATGACAAGCATTTGCGGATTGTATTGCAGACACTAAGAGAGAAGCAGTTGTATGCTAAGCTGTCTAAATGTGAGTTCTAGCTTGATCATGTAGCTTTTCTTGCTCATGTGGTTTCAGTAGAGGGTATTAGAGTTGATTCGAGTAAAGTTGAGGCTATTTTGAATTGGAGTCCACCGAAGACTGTGACAGAAGTTAGAAGTTTTTTGGGTTTTGTAGACCCTTAATTTTTGACCCGGTCCGGTCCAATATATTTTAATTAGTCCAAAATAATTTTTGTGCTGTCCAATATATTTTAGTTAGTCCAAAATATTTTTTATGGTATTTTAATTAGTTTTAATATTTATTTTAGTAAAAAACGGTGAAAAGAATAAAATTAAAAAATAACAAAATAACAAAAAAAAAAACGGCGACGAAAAAATCATCGCTGAAACTCAGTGCGGGCACGTGGGTATTTCGCCTGCAGGAAACTCTTGCTGGCGAAATGGCCTACGGGTCCATTCCGCGCGCGCTGACGCAGCCAGCTCGGCAGCTTTTTTTGTCAGTGCAGTTTTTCTGCAACAGTTTTTTTTTTGCCAGCGAAATTTTTTTGATGCAAATTTTCTAAAACCTAATGCAATTAGGTTTCGGTTTCGTTTTCTTATTGAATATTGTATGCTGTGAATAATTAGAATTACTCATAGAATTCTTCTATAAATATGGACTAATCAACAAAAAAAGAGGGAGGAGAAATAGAGATGAAATTGGACATAAGCTTGAACAAAAGTAGATCCGAATCCGTGAAGGAAATCAACTTGAATCAAGCTGATTTTTTGAGGGAGCAGAAAAACGATTTAAGCAATTCAAAGGCAAAAAGACTTGTCTTTGACCTTGTTCATCCAAGAAGCAATTTTTTGTGAAACTTACAAAATAAGGTTTGAATTCTTAATTTCTTTTGTTTTTTTTTCACAGCAGCTTAATAATCACTTTGTTTCTTTTAATTCAAAACTTTTAGGAGCTCAATTCACTTTTTCTAAGACTTAAAAATCTTAAATCGTAGCTTTATTTTCTAAAAGTTTAAAGATATTAGTTTTGTTTCTTCAAAACCCCAAAACCAAAATTTGTTTTCCAAATTTTCAAAACATTAAATTGTATTATGTTTCCTTCCAAAAGACTTAAAAACATCTTTTTTGCTTTTATAAATTTTAAATCGTGTTGTTTATCTTCATAAAACTTCATAAAATTATCAATTGATTTTCCAAATCCTAAAAATAACTCATTACCCGAAACCCAAAATTCAAAAATCCTAAAACCCTGATTCAACTCCAAAACATAAAATAGTGAACCCTAACCTCCTTAAAACCTTAAACCTTAATTTTTTCTAAACTCTAATCCTTTAAAACTTTAAAAAACCATATAAACACAAATATTTAATTTTACACAGTAAGCTTGAAACTATAATTCAATGAATAGCCATAAACCACAAATCAAAAGTATTTTAAAGAGTCCAAATCCTAGTTTCATGATTTCACCATTCAAATATTAATTTAGTTAATCAAAGAGCTTTATCAACGTTTTATAACATAAAACCTTAATCTATTTTAATTCGATAAAAGTCACAGTAGCCTAATTCTATGAATTCTAAAACCCTAAACACATGAAATAAAGAGCCCTAAATGGAAACAGTAGCTATAATTTGGATTTTTTTTTGCCTTATTCAATTCCATATTTGATATGCTTTGATTTATTTGATATGCTTTAATTTATTTAAGTTCAATGCTTGGTTCATTTTATTTATCATGGATGGATGTTTACTTTCTATTGATATTTAATGTCTTTGATGAATGATTTATTTATGATGAATGATTATTTACTTTTATCAATTTATTTAGATTTTCAAATGTTGTAAGAGGTATGTTTCCACTTGGTGGGTACCTCATTCGTTAAATATCATGTAATTTAATTTTCTTTTCTATTTTAGAACCTATGTAAAGGACATGTTTCTACCATTCGGTGGGTGTCCTATTTAGGCATGTGATGTAAGGACATGTTTCCATCTTCGGATGGGTGTTCAGTTATTTGTTTTGCTTGGACCTTGCTTTGTTTTAATATATTGATGCTTTCTTTTAATTATTATGTGTAATATGGATAATGTTATTATATTTAAGAATTTTATAATATTAAGACCTGTAAAGGAGGTCGGTTCCAATGAACTGGGCGTTGTGGGGGTGTTGGGCCATTTCTCACCTTCCCCAAACGTACCCAACTTTTTGAACCCATTAGGGGGTTGGGGATTCCTTAGAAATCGAGTCATCCACCCTTTCTTTTTTCCCGGCCTGTCATGGTGGTGACTCCATTTTCTCCGGTCTTAGGTCCGTGCTCTCTAAGGCCCCAAGCCTAAACAGTGCCGAAGTCGCAAGAACCATTCCACCGGGAGTGGGGGCGAAAATCCCTGCTCACAGTGGCTACTCCACTAGGGATAAGAGAAGTTGATTCCGTTGGTCTTTATATTATTCTATTCTTTCTTATAATGATATTATCCATTGCATCATCTTAGATTGCATCGTGTGCGTGAGTTAGGACGCTCGTGTTACCTGTGTTGTGTTATGTGAGGGATACCATACTTTCACTCAAGGTATAGAGATCAAGCATGGTATAACCACTCATAGCCTCGTACCATTTGGTATATACTTGCTATGGGAACCTAAGCCTTTTAACCCAAAGACCAAAGCTCATGTAATTGGCCTAGTTACTTTCCTTAGGTTTTACCCCAAATGCATGTTGTTTGACTATGGTTAATTTATCTTGGCTTAAATCATGGCTTATTTGGTTTGTTCTTTTTCTAATCTGACCTAAGTACATTGTAAGTTCAAAATAAATATTTCTTTAGAAAATCCAAAAGACCAAAGCTATTTTCAATACTTTTCATGATGGTCTTTGGACATAAAACTTTTCTAAAAATAAATCAAAAATTCTTTGGCTCATGGCCCAAATACTAAGCTAGAAATCTATTTTTCTAAAATCTTTTTATGGGCTTAGAAACAAGATTATTTTCACCCAATCTTTTCTTACAAAGAGCTTGCAAAATATTGAGGTCAATTATGAAATACCAAAAATCAATTGTGGGCCTAATTTACACTAAGAATAAATTAACCATGGGCTTGTTTTTGGCATGAATCATTAGTTACCTTTTTCAAGTGAGAAATCTATTTATAAGAAACCTCTTAATTTCATTTTAATCCAATATAGCATAAAAGCTACTATAGTTTGTTAAATGGATTAAAACCTAATTAATGGGAATTATCATGGATTGATTTCCATTTTAAAAAATATAACTATTGGTTGAAACGTTCGAGGGAATTATTCGAAAGCAAGATGCCCCATGTTGGTATTTTGTTAACCATATACCTAGGAAAAGAGACTCGCCATTCGTGTGTGAATGTTATAAGGTTGGAAGGAGCAACCTAATTATCCTTGTTTATTGATTGTTTGTGCATATATGCATACATGCATACATTTGCATCTCATATCATTGATCCTCTCTGGCTCACAGCCCTGGATTACGACAGTTCAAAAGCATACAACAATCCGACCTACGCCGGAGATGAAGTATCTACCAACGACTCAATCACTTGCTCACCAAAAACAATGGAGCCCAAACAAATTCAAAGAATGCTGGATGAAGCCCTCAATTCCAAAATGGAAGAAATAAAAGAGGCCATAGCCGAGACCATAAAGAATCAACTAGCTACAATTTTAGGAAATAAGGTCGAAGCATCTACTAGTACAAAGAAAGACAAAGGGAAGACTAAAGTTGATGAAGTGGCTTTTGATGATGATAAGGTAATCATTGATGATGATGATTGGGCTCAATACTACCAAGATCTTCAATGATGATAAGGTAATCATTGTTTCTTCAGTCATTGAGCAGGCAACTATTGAGAAGATCGAGACATCTGATGTTGAGAAGATGATTGCTGATTTGGAAAAGAAATTTGAGAAGAAACTGAAAACTGAAGAAATGTCCAAAGTTGACAAATTATTTGAGCTAGATGAAGAAGTTCCAAACAAGTTTAAGATGCCATCTTTTGTGAAGTTTGATGGAATCAAAAATCCTCATCTCCAGGTGAAGCAGTATATCACTGCCATGCAGTCTGCCCTAGCTACTAAGGCTCAAACTCTAATGTACTTCATGCTCTCATTGGACCCTGTTGTCCAAAATTTGTTCAATACCTTAGATGATGGAACACAAAGGAGTTGGGATCTACTTTACAAAGCTTTCATCCAACAATATGGATATAATATTGAGTTGGAAGTTACCTTAATGGAACTGGAGTCCATTAGGCAAAGGCCGAATGAGAATTTTGTAGATTATGTCAAAAGGTGGAGAAATAAGGTTACTTTGCTCAAGAAGAGGCCCGATGAATCTGATCAAATAAGGATGATGGTGGGAGGTGTCCTGCCCAATCTCTGTGAAATGATGTCTCACACCCTTATAAGGGATTTCAAAGATCTTCTCCAAGCTGGTCTATAAATTGAAGAGTGGGAAAGGGAGAAAAATCGTTTTTCAATAAAAAGGAATGAGAAAGGGAACTACCAGTCGGGCAATCAAAGCACACAAAAAGAAGTTGATGTTAATGCCACTAGTCAAGGAGGAATGAGGCAGTTTTCACAGTTAGGGAAGCCATTATCTTTGATTCTCAATAAGCTACAAAAGAAGGGATTGTTACAACCCTTGACTCCTCATCCTTTGCCTAATCCTCTTCCACCTAACTTTGATACTAATGCATTTTGCCAATTCCATCAAAGGCCTGGACACGAAATGGACAATTGTATGAAGTTACGGCATGAGATCCAGAATTTAATTGATAATGGCAAGTTGCCTGAGCCAGACAAGCCCAATACCAAAGGTAATCCATTTCCAAGGTTCAACAGGGTGCCACCACCAGCAACCTTCATGGTGGGAAAAGGATTAGAAGAGGATTTTGTTTTATCATCCTTTCAAGATGGAAATATTGAAGATGTGAAGGGAAAAGAAGCTTAAACTCAACGAACTTTCCTTAGCTTGAATGTTGCTTTTGAATTTTACTTTCTTTAATATTTAATTGGAATAATCTTGTTTTTCAAATTTAAAACTGCTTGAATAAATTATTTTCATCAAAATTTTTGTTGGTCTTTGTTCATTTTGGTGCTCAACCAATGAGGAATCTACCTTGATGATTCATGAATTAATGTGTCTAGGCATCATGACTTGAATAACTTTACTAAATGAGGGAATTGCTCTATAGCATTGAGTTGTGTATGCTTACTTAGAGAGGACTCCTGCATAATTTCCTTTGTCTAGGTCCTAGTCAGTCTTAGAGCACGCTTTGACAAACTTTCGAGGCGAAATTGAACTCTACTTATTTAAGAGAGAAATGATCTAGGCATTGTTTGGTTATCCAACAACTAGTATCCACCCAATTAAATATCAATCCCTAGTTGTCCCTTTGAGCCTTCATAAAATTTTAGCTTTCTTTTCATTGGCTTACAAACACCAATAACCTACCTTGAGTTGTTGTGATACTTTTGACAAGTCTTATGATCACTGAGGTGAAGAGGCAAGAAGATTAAAGAAAGCAATGATTAGTCAAGATCATGAGGATAATTGAAGTTCACAAGACCATGAAGATAGTTGAAGTTCTCAAGACTATAAGGGTAGTTGATGTTTTAAGACCATAAGAGTAGTTGAAGTTTTCCTAATATCGCCAATATATCAAGACAGCATTAGAGTAACAAATGATTCATCCCTATTAAAGGAGATTTATGTTACTCCACTCATCCATTATTGGAAGCCAAAGTCGGTACGAACCAGACAACTCTGTTGAGTTAGAACCAAAAAAGACAAAAGAAAAGAAAAAGAAAAGTAAAAAAGAGAAAAAATAAGAAAAAAGAAAAAAGAGAAAAAATAAAACCTAAAAAGGCGGTTCAGAAAGCCAACTGAGTTCTCTTTTACCTAAAGCAAGAAAAGGCTTCCATTTGGTTCATAAAGACATTTTTACTTGAATTGGTCCAACCCAACCAAAGATTAAATCAAAATTGGAGAAAAAGGAGAAAGAACATTCAACTCTTGAAAGTTCTGTACTTGACAGTCCTACAAGGAAGAAGGACAAAATGATAAAATGCTTAAAGAAAGGGAAGAGTAATGAAAATAAAGAGAAAGAAAAGGGAAGAGTAAGAAAAATAAAAAGAAAGAAAAAGGGAGAAGAAGAAAGGAAATGAATTTGAGTACCAAACTTTTTGCAAGGGCAAAGACTGTCCTAATCAAGATCCAGATTAATGCCGAGATGATAGAAGGAATTTGGAGTCTAGAAAAATTGCTCCTACTGTCTAAAATTCCAATAAGAAATTTGTAGTGTGAGGGTTTGTCCATTGTGTCACACCAGCTCCAATCTCAAAATGGCCTTCACTTAAACCTATGTCCCTTATAGACCCCATTTCAAGCCTATCAAAGACCTGTTGATCTCTCTTGGTAGGTAGAGTCTATTAGTGGAGATAGTTCGGATAAGCATGCATATGAGATAGACAATATTAAAACTCAATGAGACCTTTGGCCAAGTAATGTGTATATGCCTATCTGAAGTGCAACAGTTCTTGCTTAAATAGAAATAATTCCCGAGTTTAGTATGGTAACTAGAGTTGTCATGTTATAGGTATGTTAATTTGGAAAATTCAAGTCCTGAGGTACATTGACATCAATTTGGTAAAACCAACATTTGATTTCAAAATCAAAAAACAAAAAAAAAATGTTTTCTCATACAAAGCCTTCAAGTTAAGGGAAGTATGTTGAACCTCCAAAGGACACATTGGGCAAAGGAAATGATTATTGGCAAAGTTATGAAGAAACTACCAATCAACATGCTGAAATATAGTTTGAAATGGATGCATCCCTGACTCTGCTGCTTAGGGTCTCCACCACTTATGTTTTCAACATCTTGAAGATAAAAGGCACAAATGCAAAGCTTTCTATCATTCCAATGCAAGACTTGAACAAGCGTCAAAACGGAACCAATGAGGACACTTCTACTGATCACCTCGGTCTGTGAGTTGATGGAACAACTGTAAGTATTATTCATGCATACCATGCATACATGAGCATATCACATCGCACTTTCTTATCTTCTGCTGTCTATTCATTGTCAAAATTAACAGCAAACACCTTGCGAAGTAAAGAATCAAAAGAAGATATTTAATCAAGAGGGCATGGAAAGCCTATTTGCTTGTGAAAGCTCCAGTCATTTTGTATAGGAAGAAATACGTGCTTATGCGATGAACTAGAAGGCAAAAAAACATCAATCAGAGCCCGCATGGAAAAATCTTGGGTTGGAGCCTACACAGGGGGCAAAGTTTCTCCTTTTCAATTTTTTGAGTCTACATATAAAATGTTTTCAAACTCACTTACAAATATTTTGCCAAGCAGGGGGAAAAGGAGAGGATATGAAGGCTAGCTAAAAAGGGTTGAATTTTTTTGCAAAAGTGCAAAGGAAGAACAAGACAGATGAAAAAAGAAGGAAATTACAATTCTCAAAAGAATGAAGATACAAGAGACAAAAGATCAGTCCAGCTAAAAGAGCTGAAGCCAGGGAAAAGACCCAATTTAAAGGATGAATATCCAATTTCAAGGGTGATGACCCGATCTCAAAGGAGGAACATCCATTTTCAAAGGTGAAGAACCACAATGCATAGAACGGCCGGAGCAGTCAGACTTCTCAACTGATAAAAGGTTAGTCAAAATCATTTTCGGGTCCAAGTACCCAAATTCAATCCAATCTCGGGTCCAAGTACCGAAATTGAATCCAATCTCGGATCCAAGTACCCAAATCAAATCAATCTCGGGTCCAAGTACCCAATCCCGAGTCCAAGTACCCAAATTCAATTCAATCTCGGGTCCAAGTACCCAAATCAAATCAATCTCGGGTCCAAGTACCCAATCCTTGGTCCAAGTACCCAAATTCAATCCAATCTCGGGTCCAAGTACCCAAATTCAATCCAATCTCGAGTTCAAGTACCCAAATCAAATCAATCTCGAGTCCAAGTACCCAATTATGGGTCCAAGTACCCAATCTCGGGTCCAAGTACCCATTCTCGGGTCCAAGTACCCAAATCAATTCAAGCTCGCCGGGTCCAAGTACCCAATCTCTGGTCCAAGTACCCAAATTCAAACCAAATCAATTCAATATCGGGTCCAAGTACCCATTCTCGGGTCCAAGTACCCAAATCAAATCAATCTCGGGTCCAAGTACCCAATCCTGGGTCCAAGTACCCAAATTCAATCCAATCTCAAGTCCAAGTACCCAAATCAAATTAATCTCGGGTCCAAGTACCTGATCCTGAGTCCAAGTACCCAAATTCAATCCAATCTCGGGTCCAAGTATCCAAATCAAATCAATCTCGGGTCCAAGTACCCAATCCCGGGTCCAAGTACCCAAATTCAATACAATCTCAGGTCCAAGTACCCAATCTCGGGTCTGAGTACCCAAATCAAATTCAAGCTCGGGTCCAAGTACCCAATCCCGGGTCCAAGTACCCAATTCAAGTTTAGTCTCGGGTCTAAGTACCCAAAACAAATTTAAATAACCATCTCAAAAATAAAGCCTTATTGCTTTTCACTCACTTTCACTTAAGTTTCAGATCATTCAAGCAGGGGCAAACTATAGACCCTTAATATTTGACCCGGTCCGGTCCAATATATTTTAATTAGTCCAAAATAATTTTTGTGTTGTCCAATATATTTTAGTTAGTCCAAAATAATTTTTATGGTATCTTAATTAATTTTAATATTTATTTTAGTAAAAAATAGTGAAATGAATAAAAATTAAAAAAATCAGCGACGAAAAAATCGTCGACGAAAGTCAGCGAGGGCCCGTGGGCATTTCGCCCGCAGGAAACTCTTGCCGGCGAAATGGCCTACGGGCCCGTTCCGCGCGCACTGCCGCAGCCAGCTGTGGCAGCTTTTTTTGCCAGCGCAGTTTTTCTGCAGCAGCTTTTTTTTTGCCAGCGAAATTTTTTCGATGCAAATTTTTCGAAACCTAATGCAATTAGGTTTCGGTTTTCTTTTCTTATTGAATATTGTATGTCGTGAATAATTAGAATTACCCATAGAATTCTTCTATAAATATGGACTAATCAACAAAAAAAAGGGAGGAGAAATAGAGACGAAATTAGACAAAAACTTGAACAAAAGTGGATCCGAATCCGTGAATGAAATCAGCCTAAATCAAGCTTATTTTTTTAGGGATCAGAAAAACGATTTAAGCAATTCAAAGGCAAAAAGACTTGTCTTTGACCTTGTTCATCCAAGAAGCAATTTTTGGTGAAACTTACAAAATAAGGTTTGAATTCTTAATTTCTTTTCTTTCTTTTTTTTTTCACAGTAGCTTAATCATCACTTTGTTTCTTTTAATTCAAAAATTTTAGGACCTTAATTCACTTTTTCTAAGGCTTAAAAATCTTAAATCGTAGCTTTATTTTCTAAAAGTTTAAAGATATTAGTTTTGTTTCTTCAAAGCCCCAAAACCAAAATTTGTTTTCCAAATTTTCAAAACTCTAAATTGTATTCTGTTTCCTTCCAAAAGACTTAAAAACATCTTTTTTGCTTTTATAAATTTTAAATCGTGTTGTTTATCTTCATAAAACTTCATAAAATTATCAATTGATTTTCCAAATCCTAAAAATAACTCATTACCCGAAACCCAAAATTCAAAAATCTTAAAACCCTAATTCAACTCCAAAACCTAAAATATTGAATCCTAACCTCCTTAAAACCTTAAACCTTAATTTTTTTCTAAACCCTAATCCTTTAAAACCTTAAAAAACCATATAAACATAAATATTTAATTTTACACAGTAAGCTTGAAACCATAATTCAATGAATAGCCATAAACCACAAATAAAAAGTATTTTAAAGAGTCCAAATCCTAGTTTCATGATTTCACCATTCAAATATTAATTTTGTTAATCAAAGAGCTTTATCAACCTTTTAAAACATAAAACCTTAATCTATTTTAATTCCATAAAAGTCACAGGCCTAATTCTATGAATTCTAAAACCATAAACACATGAAATAAAGAGCCATAAATGGAAACAATAGCTATAATTTGAATTTTTATTTGCCTTATTCAATTCCATATTTGATATGCTTTGATTTATTTTATATGCTTTAATTTATTTAAGTTCAATGCTTGGTTCATTTTATTTATCATGGATGGATGTTTACTTTCTATTGATATTTAATATCTTTGATGAATGATTTATTTATAATGAATGATTATTTACTTTTATCAATTTATTTAGATTTCCAAATGTTGTAAGAGGTATGTTTCCACTTGGTGGGTACCTCATTAGTTAAATATCATGTAATATAATTTGCTTTTCTATTTTATAACCTATGTAAAGGACATGTTTCTACCATTCGGTGGGTGTCCTATTTAGGCATGTGATGTAAGGACATGTTTTCATCTTTGGATGGGTGTCCATTTATTTGTTTTGCTTGGACCTTGCTTTGATTTTATTATATTGATGCTTTCTTTTAATTATTGTGTATAATATGCATAATGTTATTATATTTATGAATTTTATAATATTAAGACCTGTAAAGGAGGCCGGTTCTAATGAACCGGGCGTTGTGGGGGTGCTGGGCCATTTCTCACCTTCCCCACACGTACCCAACTTTTCGAACCCATTAGGGGGTTGGGGATTCCTTAGGAATCGAGTCATCCACCCCTTTATTTTTTCCCGGCCCGTCCGGGTTGCTACTCCATTTTTTTCGGACTTAGGTCCGTGTTCTCTAAGGCCCCAAGCCTAAATAGTGCCAAAGTCGCAAGAACCATTCCACCAGGAGTGGGGGAGAAAATCCCCACTCACAGGTTTGGCAGGCTATTATCGACGGTTTGTGAAAGGCTTTTCTATGATAGCTACTCCACTCACCAGATTACTTCGAAAGGGAGTTAGATTTGTGTGGACAAATCGGTGTCAGGCAAGTTTTGAGCAGCTGAGGGAGATGTTGACTCAGGCTCTTGTCCTTACTCTCCATGTGGAAGGTAAACCTTATATGTTTGCAGTGATGCTTCACATAGTGGTTTAGGTTGTGTTTTGATGCAGAAGGGTAGAGTCATTGCTTATGCCTCTCGACAGTTGAAGCCTCATGAGCTAAATTACCCTACCATGATTTGGAGTTAGCAGCTATAGTTTTTGCTTTGAAGATTTAGTGATATTACTTGTATGGGGAGAAGTGTGTCATTTATATGGATCACAAGACTTTGAAATATCTGGGTGTTCAGAGGGAGCTTAATCTTCGGTAGAGACGGTGTCTAGAATTGATTAAAGTCTACGATTGTTTAATTGATTATCATCTGGGCAAGGCAAATGTTGTTGCTGATGCCTTGAGTTGGAAGTCTTTAGTAAGTTTGACTGCTTATTTGCTCTTGTTGCTTTTTGAGTAGAGAGCATTGTGTGCCAGATTTGAGTCCTATGACGATGGTGCTTTGATGGCTCAGTTGCAATTGAGGCCAGTGTTATTGGATTAGATTAGGGAGACTCTGTTGATAGATGAGAAAATCTAAAAAACTGTATTGGATTAACAAAAAGGGGGAGAGTCAAGACTTTCATGTGAGAAGTGATGGCAGTTTGTGGTACAGAGATAGGTTGTGAGTTCCTGATGATGCAGGACTAAAAAGGGTAATTTTAGAGGAAGCACATCAGTCATTTCCACCATTGCTGAGTGGGGGTAAAAATCCCCACTCATAGCCTAGATCATTTCTCTCTTAAACAAGCAAAGTTCAATTTCACCTCAAAAGTTCATCAAAGCATGTTCTACGATTGACTAGGACCTAGACAAGGTTAGTTATGTAGAAGCCCTTTCAAAGTAAGCGTACATAGCTCAATGCTATAGAACAACTTAGATCATGATGCATAGATACACTAATTTATGAATATCAAGCTAGATTCATCATTGGCTAAGCACAAAAATGACAAAGACCAACATAAGTAAAAATTTGATGAAAGTAATTAATCCAAACAATTGTATTTTAAGAAACATAATTGTTCCATAAAACATTCAAGGAAGAAAATGAAACTTAAACTAAACATGCAAAGGGATGTTTGTTGACTTGGAGTCCAAAAATTTCTTCATCTACTTGCACATGTCAAGGACAAGAGCCAAAACTAGTAACCACTTCCTCAGCAGTGTCTCCATCTGTATCTTGAAAAGATGATAAGAAAAAACCTTCCATCAATCCTCCCTCTATCATGAAGGTTGCTAGTGGTGGCACTCTTTCAAAATTAGGCAATGGATTGCTTTTAGTGTTGGGTTTATTGAGCTCGGGCAGCTTATCACTATCTATCAAATCATGGATCTCATATCTTAATCGAGCTCATTTATCTGTATCATGCCCTTGCATTTGATGGAATTGACAGAAGGACTTGGCATCAAAGTTTAGTGACAGATGATCATGTAGCGGTCGAGGAGCCAATGGCTGCAATGGTCCTTTCTTCTGTAACTTGTTGAAAATCCAAGACATGGGTTTCTCTAACTCTGAAAATTGTCTTCTATTTGCTTGGCTAGTAGTTGCATTAACATCCATTTCTTTTTGTGCACTATGACTGCCAGATTGGTAGTTCCCTCTCTCGTTTCTCCTTTCAGAAAAATGATTCGTCTCCCGTTCCCAATCTTCTATTTGCATGGCATCTTGGAAAAGATCTTTGAAATCTCTGATAAGGGTATGAGATAGTCTCTCACAAAGGTTGGACATGACACCTCTCACTATCATTGTGATCTGGTCAGACAGACTCATTGGGCTTCCTTTTAAGAAAAGCAGCCTTACTACTCCACCTCTTCACATAATCAACAAAATTTTCATTTTGCTTTTGCTTTATTGATTCTACCTCCATCAAAGTAACTTCCAATTTCACATTATACCCATTCTACTGGATGAAGGCTTTGTACAGCAAATCCCAGTTCTTTTGAGTACTTTCCTCTACAGTGCATAACCATTTTTGCACAACAGGATCCAGTGAAAGCATGAAGTACCTTAGAGTTTGAGCTTTAGTAGATAGAGCAGACTGCATAGTAGTGATATACTGATTTACATGCAAGTGAGGATTCCCTGTGCCATTATTGACGCGGAACCCTATGGCAATGAAGGCCTCAAACCCCAATGCATGATTGGTAGAAGAAAACCAAGAACGATGGAAAAACCACCTTCTAAAGCACCCAATTGCTTAGCAAAGCATGAACACTTGTAATGGAACGATTTAGGAAGCTCGAATTAGAAGAACACCACAATCAAAATATATAAGTAATTCTAATTCTTGATGCAATCAGAAGAAAAAGAGAATCCACTCTTGTTCTATGATGGCCAAAATTTTCAATAAGAAAATTGAGAATATAATTTGTCAAAAAAAAAAGTGTGCTTACAAGAAAATAAGGCCCTATTTATACTAAAAGGCCAATAAAATCTGAATTCCTCATTTTAATGGGAAAAGGAAAGCTACAAAGTCAAAATCCTAACCCTCTACGGAAAATAGAAAGTATGAAAAAAAACTAATATTCTGAAATAACTAAATAGGGGACCACACATCCCATGTGCCAAAAAGATGCCAAAATTCGGTCAAACTAAATCCCTTCAAAATAAGAACACACCCCATACTATTTGGGTTGTCCATGGGCCTTAAATTAATACCCAAGGCTATATATGAACCCCCATGGACCTTTCTTGCACGTTGGACCTCTTTAGCTAGCCTTTAGCTTCCATATTCACACTAAGCATCATAATCAGCTTTGATGTGCCTTCTTCAAGCTCTGTTGTGCACTTTTCCATTGCCATTTCAGTCACTTCCTTTGAAAATTGATCTTGGATATGCAATCCCATAGCTGCTCCAAACTTCTTAGCTCTGCTCCTAGTCAATGGCCCATTTGGAAGCACCAATGGATCCTTGCCTCGTGGCTGGTTCATATCAATTATACTTAGCAAAAGTAGGCATTTTGAATTTGTGAGGGATTCCTTGATCATCTTCAAATAGCTTGTCAACTTTGGACATTTCTTCCATTTTCAGCTTCTTCTCAAACTTCTTCTCCATATCAGCAATCATTTTCTCAATATTAGAAGTTTTAGTCTTTTCAATAGGGTGTTTTTCCACAACCTTGGGCTCCTTCTTCTTATCTTGAGTGTCTTAAAAGTACTGAGCCATGTATTCATCATCATCCATAACCATCTTGTCATCATTGAAGACTACTTCACCAACCTTAGCCTTTCCTTTATCCTTCTTCTTCTTAGTACTATCAGATGCTTCAGTAGTATTCCCACACATTTTGGCCATTTGGCTTTTCTTGGTCTTAGATAGGACCTCCTTTAGTTGTTCCATTTTGGAGTTCATTACTTCATCCACATCTTTTGAATCTGTTCAAGTTCCATTACTTTTGATGTGAAATTGACTAAGTCATTGCTGGATTCTACGTCACATGTGTAGGTCGAGTTACCATAGGCTCTTGAACTTCTGTACTCTACGGCTATGAGCCAAAAAGGATCAATGATATGAGATGCAATGCATGTATGCATGGATGCACAATCCGAGAAAACAATAAAAGTAAGGACTTCTGTAATATCGCAAAGTATACCCTAGAAGTTTGGTATATAATTGTTGTTTTATTTGGATTAAGTGTATTTGTGTTTAATTGGAAAGAGATATGTTGTAAGAGTAGAGTGCATATGTTATTTATATTGTGATATACACAACATATACCATTCTAAGGGTGAAGGGTATAAAGGAAATTAATTTGAAATTGAGTTAGTGGAATAAGATGAGTGGATGGAGATATTTTGAATATTATATTGTTTATTGTGTGGAGGAGATTGTTTGGAGGAAAGAGAAGTTGACTTTGCTTTTGTACTTCTTTTCCTTTTCTTCTTTCCTTCTCCTTCCTTCGTGGCCTTCGTTCCATTTTCTTCTCTTTTCTTTGTCTTGGACGGCAGCAGCAAGAGAACAAGAGAGAGGGAGAGATTTGACCTTACAAGATCAAGATTAAAGAAGTTTACAAGAGATTTAGTTGGAATCTAAGAGTTCTTCATTCTTGGTAAGTTCTCTCTTGATTTCTTGTGTTGTTTTTGAAGTTATGTGGGTTTGTGAGTTGAAGTTGTGTTTGAGAATGTGTTTGGGTTGATTATGTTGTGTTTAAGAGTATTTGGTTTATGTGGTTTTGGATTTTGGGGTTGGATTGAAGAAAAGAGTAAGTTGGTTGGGATAGATTGAGTTGAGGTTGTGTTTAGAGTTTTGTTGATGTTGTGATTTGTGTTTGATGTGTGTTTTAGCTTATTGTGGTGTTGTTGTAAGTTTGAGATGGTTTTTGGGTATGTTTTGTGAAGTTTGTTTGAAGTGGATGTTGATGGATAGAAGTGTTTTGTTGGTAGTGGTGTTGTCTTGGCCGGAATCTGGGTTTTTGGCCTGACACGCCCAGGAGCACGTCCAGGTCCTTAGGCGTGTCAATTGTTCTGAGTGGCAGTAGGTGTGACACGGCCATTAGCACGCCCGTGTTGTTGAGCTTGTCATAGCTACTGTGAGTTTTGAGAATTTACACGGCAATGAGCACGCTCATGATGTTGGACGTGTCGTTATTTCTGAGAGACAGAATGTATTACATGCCCAGTGACACGCCCGTGGTTCTGAGCGTGTAAATGTTTCTGTGTTGTGGAGTTATGGCACGGTCAGGGACACGCCCGTGTGTGTGAGCGTGTCAAGTCTAGAGTTTGCCCTAATTGATTCTTAACCTTATGATCTCATGAGAGTTTCCTCATTCTTTTGGAATAGGCTGTGAAGAAGGTGATTTACCCTAACTCAAGTGGTGATAGATTCTTGAAAGGTAAGTGTTTAGAGTTGTGTGGGTCATTTTGAAATAGTTCAAAATACATTATTGCATACACTCATATGATATTGAGAATTGAGACATAATTGATTATATGTGAATGTAGTGATGAGCATGTAAAATATGTGTTGATGCCATTAATTATATCCATGTGAATAATGAATTGATTAATGTGATGATGAAATATAATGTGAAAGATATGAAGCCATGATTGTTGGCTATGATAATGAAAATGAGATAATTAAGGCATGGTTGCCTAGTTGATTATGGATCATGAAATGAGAAATGAATTGAGAAAGAAATTGATAAAGAGATAAACAAAATCATTGTGTACCTAATATGTCTGTTCAATTTCCAGAGTTCTGAGTTTGGCGGCATGCCTATGAATAACTGGATAGGTGAAATGACCGGGTCGTAAGTCGAATCCAGTTGATAAATGTGAAATGTGATGTTTTTGGGGTGAAATGACCGGGTCGTAAACCTCAAAAACATATTATTGGAACTAGATTGAGTGAAATGACTGGGTCGTAAACTCAAATCTAGTTGATTATCCATGGATATATATATATATATATATATTGCCTACGGGGCTAGACACAAGGTGTCAATATGGACCAAAGCAGTAACTCTGAACTTTGAATAACATATTAGTGTGTTTTGGGCCCGTGTCTGTCTTAATTGTCAATGTAAATTATGAATGATGAATAATAAGATTTAATGTACAATTATGAGATGTGATATGCTTATGTATGGTTTATGAAATGTAGAATTGTGACATTTGCATCGCATTAAAGCATAATGTTAGTATGAGTTGTACTACTGAGCTGTTAGCTCAGCGTGATTGTGGTTCATCGCACAGGTAACAGAGTTGAACCCGAGAGTTCTTCGAGACCGAGTGAGTCTAGACATTGAAGAGTTGACTTTTGGACTTAAAGATCAGAGAAGAGCTGCCAGTCATGTATATATATATTTTATATTTGTATATTCTAATTTTGATGTATAAGTATTTGTAAACATTTGTTCTATTTTCCGCTGCGTTTTAAATGAACTTTCTATTTATTTGGTTTTATAAACTCTTTCAAAAGTTTTTAATTTGTTTGCATTATATAAGAGTGATAACATGAGTGATTTGTAAAATGTGGCATTTCTATATTCAGTATACGTATATTACGATCGTATTAGCATGCTGTGTACGTATACGGGGTATAGGGGTGTTACAACTTCCTTCCAACCTTATATCACCCATAGATGAATGGCAAGTCCCTTTTCCTAGGTATATGGTCAACAAAATATCAACATGGGATATCTTGTTTTCAAACAATTCTGTCAAATAGTTTAACCAATTATTATTTTTTCAAACGTAGAAGTCAGTCCATGATAACTCCCATTAATTAGGTCTTAATCCATTGGGTCAACAAATGATAACTTTTATCCTACATTGCATTAAAACTAAATTAAAAGGCTTATCATAAATAGATTTCCCCATTTTAGAAAGAAAACTTATGGTTAATGCCGCAAACAAGCCCATGATTAATAAGTCCTAGTATAAACTAAGCCTACAATTGATTTTATGCATTCAATAATTGACCTAACTTTGTTGTAAGCCTATTGAAAAGGTTTGTTTAAAATGGTTTTTTTTCAAAGCCCATTGTAAAAGATTTGCTTCAAAATGAATTTTGGGCTTTCAGCTTAGGCCATGAGGTAAAAAATATTTTTGTTTCAAATCCTATTGAAAGATTTGTTTGAAAATAGATTTTGGGCTTTGTACTTGGGCCATAAGGGGAAAAAATTTTTGACCTATCTTAAAAGGATTTTTATGTCCAAAATTATTTTGGTCTTTTGGGCTGCAAAAATTATTTTGGGCTTCTAACATTATTTTGGGCTTACAATATTGTTAGGTCTGATTAGAAATGGAATAATCCAAATAAGCCATTGTTCAAACTAAGATATATCAAACATAGCCAAAGAGCAAACATTTCGGTATAAACCTAAGGAAAGTAACTAGGACAACTACATGGGCTTTAGTCTTTGGGTTGAAAAGCAGAGGTTCCTATAACAAGTATATACCAAATGCTACGAGGCTATGAGTGGTTATCCATGCTCGATCACCATATCTTGAGTGAAAGTATGGTATTCCTTATATATCACAACACGGGTAACACGGGCGTCCAAACTCATTAATGAGATCAATTTTGTACTTGTTTTTATTATGATTTTTATGTATTTTTAGCTAATGTTTCATTTGACTTTTATTTAAAGTTTGTTTTAAGTGTTTGTTTTAGGTTAAAGTGCAAAAACTCCCTTGGATGATCAAAACAGTGATGGAAGAGCATGAATCAAGCAAGACATGGCCAAGCCAAAGCAAGCTTGGTCGTGTCCCTCAAAAGAACTTCAAGGCAGAGCATGACACAGCAAAGAGACATAGCCAAGCCACTGGCCGTGTCTCACCCAAGGAACAAAACCAAGAAAGAAAAGAAAAGAAGGCAGAACTTGAAACAGGCAAGTGACATGGCCAAGCCACTAGCCATGTCACATGACACAGCCAGAAGCTTGACATGGCCAATGGCTTAGCTATGTCACATCTCAAACTCAAAGCAAGAAAGGAGCAAAATTAAGAAACAGAAGCGGACACACCCACATGACACGGCTAAGCCATTGGGCGTGTCACATGACATGGCCACAAGCTTGGCCTTGTCACTCCTTGAGAACAAAGAAAACAAAAGAAAGAAAATGGGCAGTAAGTGGCACAGCCAGCAAGATTGGCTGTGTCCCAAAGAAATTGAGAGACATGGCCACAAGCTTTGCCGTGTCACTCTTGATGTGTTGAATTCTTTTGCACGGATTGAGGAACAAGTGAGTGACAAACAAATTGCTTTTGCCAAAAGAAATATTAAAGAAAAGAAAAGCTTGCCTAATTGGTGGAAAGAAATATTAAACAAGGAGAATAGTGGTAGACAAGAGAGAATGGTGTGAGTTGGAAGGCATGGGTTTGAGCTTTGAATGAAATAAAAAGTGAATGAAAAGGAAGAAAAAATACACTGTTTTGGGGAGAGGGTGACACTCTCCTTAGCTTTTCATCTTCATCCTCCATTTCCACCCTCTCCATCTTCTCCATCTTCATTTACAAGCTTCAATTTAGTTCTTTGGGATAAATTGGGTTAACAAGCTCTTGAAGGTTGAAGAAAGACAGAACCGACTTCAAGAGCGAAAATGAGAGTTTTATTTTTTTAGTTTCTGTCATAAAATTGCTATTTGTTTATTTTGATAATTATTGTTTTCTTCATGCATTTTGGTAGTTTTTAATCTGTTTATTTAGTGATTTCATTCATTTTGGTAGTTTTGATTTATCCTAGTGTTTAGATCATTTTTGTACTAGTTTTTAGTATGATGTTTATGTGTTTTTGGTTAATGTTTCATTTGATTCTTTTTTAAAGTTTGTTTTAAGCGTTTGTTTTAGGTTAAAGTGTAAAAACTCCCTTGGAAGATAAAAACAAAGAAAGAGGACCATGAATCAAGCAAGACATGGCCAAGTCAAATCAAGCTTGGCCGTGTCACCTCAAGGAAATTTTTGGCAGATCATGACACGGGCAGGAGACACAGCCAATCCACTGGCCGTGTCTCCCCTAAAGGGCAAAGCCAAGAATGACAAAGAAAAGAAAGAAAAGAAATAGTAGGTGACTATGAGCGGGGATTTTTGCCCCCACTCCCAGTGGAATGGTTCTTGCGACTTCGGCACTGTTTAGGCTCGGGGCCTTAGAGAACATGGACCTAAGTCCGGATAAAATGGAGTCGCCACCCGGACTGGCCGGGAAAAAGAAAGGGGTGGATGACTCGATTCCTAAGGAATCCCCAACCCCCTAATGGGTTCAGAAAGTTGGGTACGTGTGGGGAAGGTGAGAAATGGCCCAACACCCCCATAACGCACGGTTCATTGGAACCGGCCTCCTTTACAGGTCTTAATATTATAAAATTCTTAAGTATAATAACATTATCCATACTACACATAATAAAAAGAAAGCATCATTATATTAAAATCAAAGCAATGTCCAAACAAAACAAAACAAATAAATGGACACCCATCCAAGGATGGAAACATGTCCTTACATCACATGCCTAGATAGGACATCCACCAAAAGGTAGAAATATGCCCTTTACAAAGGTTCTAAAATAGAAAAGAAAATTAAATTACATGATGTTTAACTAATGAGGTACCCACCAAGTGGAAACATACCTCTTACAACTTTTGGAAGTCTAAATTGATTGATAAAAGTAAATAATCATCCATAATAAATAAATCATTCATTAAAAGTATTAACCAAAATATAAAACAAACATCCATCCATGATAAATTAAATAAATCAAGTATTAAAATTAAATAAATTAAAGCATAAGAAATAAATCAAGGTATAAATAAATATGGAATTGAATAAAACAAATAAAAGTTCATGTATAGCTACTATTTCTATTTAGGGTTATTTATCTCATGTGTTAAGGCTTTGGAAATTCTAAAGTTTAAGCTACTATGACTTTTTAGGTAATTAAAATAGATTAGGTTTTATGTTTTTTAAAGGTTAGCAAGACACTTTGATTAAACCAATTAAGATTTGAATGATGAAATAATAAAACTTGAGTTTTGGACACTTTTGAAATATTTTTAATTCAATGATTTTAAATAATGATTTAAGCTACTGTGACTTTTTTGACTTTTTTATGTTTTTATGTTTTTTATATTTTAAAGGGTTTAAAGTTTAGAAAAAGTTAGGGATTAAGGTTTTAAAGGGTTAGGGTTCATTATTTTAGGTTTAAAAGATGATTTTTGGATTTTAGGCTTTCAATTTGGGGTTCTCGGCCAAAGTATTTAAAATAGAGTTTTAAATAGCAATTTGATATTTTATGAGATTTTATGAATTTAAACTCATGGATTGAAGTTTTTATAAGTAGAAAAGATGTTTTTTAAGGTTTTTTGAATGAAAAAGAACCTAATTTAAAATTTTAATAGAAACAGAATTTGATTTTGATTTTGTTGAAAAATATGTTCAATTAAAGTTTAAAGATTTTTAAGAAGAAAAAATAACAATTTTAAGTCTTTCTAGAAAAGAAGGTCATGGTTTTAATGTTCTAATCTTGGAAAAATTAAATTAAAGCTCTAAGATTTTGATTTTAAAAAAACATAAATTTTGTGGATTTTGCTATTGTAAAACATAAATCAAAAGAATTAAAACATACCTTCTTTTGTTGATTCTCCAAAAACTAACTCTTCTTGGATGAACTAGCTCCAAAGACAAGCTTTGATTCTCCTTTTTTCGTGCTACTGCTGCTACTGCTGCTATAAATATCAATTGAATTGAGTTTTCCCTTTCCTTCCTTGATTTGGTTTCAAAACCTAAAGCTATCATGAAAAGTTTTTCCTCCTTTGATTTCGTTTCATTGGTCCTTATTTATAGTGGTTTTTAGGTTGTTTATTCCTAATTAATTAAGGTAAGTAATAATAATAATAATAAAAAAGAAATTAAAACCTAATTGGATTAGAATTCTAAAAACTGCAGCTGAAAAATTTGCGCTGGCAAAAATTCTGGGGACGGGCCCGTGGGCGTGCCAGCGTGCCAGCCGGCAGGACATTCCTGCGGGCGAGCCACTGTTGGCCCGACGGGCCCGCGCGACCACTTTTTGCTGCCGATTTTTTTCCGACTCCGATTTTTATTTTTATTTTTATTTTTATTTTTATTTATTTATTTTCATTTTTTAATACTAAAAATTAGATACTAAGGTAAAAATTATTTAATTAAAATTATTTTGGACCAATTAAACAACAAAAATCATTTTGGACTAAATAAAGCATGTTGGATCGGATTGGGTAAAAAATTTAGGGACTACAGTAACACTGGCAGGTGACACGGCCAAGCCACTAGCCGTGTCACATGATCCTAAGCCTAGAACAAAGAAGAACCAAAGAAAATACATAGAATCTGACACACCTAGGAGACACGGCCAGGAGCTTTGCCATGTCACTCTCATCTTCAAGGAACAAAGAAGACCAAAGGAGAAACAAAAGATGACACACTCAGGTGACACGGCCACAAGCTTGGCCGTGTCACTCCATGAGACCAAAGAAAGAAAAGACGCCGAATTTTTAGCAAGGGATTTGTATAAATAGAAGAATTAGGGCAAGGGGGAGAGGAGTCTTCTTCATCAGCCGTTGGACACACTTTCTTCAGCCATTCTACAATTTTCTCTGAGAGTTTTTCTCTGAAACAATAAAACCATAAAAATTGATTTCACTTTCATGCAAACACTCTAGATCAAATTAGTTTTAGCCATTGCATTATTCTTTTAGCAAAAATCTGAGCAAGAGATTCTTCAGAAGCCAAAGGTAGTTTTTAATTTGGTTTTGTTCTTAAACTCTATCTCTTAAGTTTCATTGGAATTGTATTTATGAATTCTCTAATGTCTAAATTAATTTCTTTGAATTTTAATGAGATGAATTTGTTTGATAGCATTGGTATGAACTAATTTTGATCTAGTCTAGGGTTTGTATGAATCTATTATGATTGTATGAAATGGTTATTAATCTTAACTGATTTATTTCTCTTATCCTTAATTGAATGGAATAATGTTAATATATAATTGATTGGCCACCAATTATGTGTTTTAGCTATTTAGATGAAGGATTAAGAAATGAAGTCTAATACTGGAATAATTCATTTAGGGACTTAGGTGAATTAGAAATATAAACCTAAGGCAAAGATCATTTTGATTGTAATAAGATTAATTGAAAGAGATTTGAATGCGAAAGCTTATTTCCTTGATTTTATTAATTAAGTTGCTTGAAATTTGATCTTTGAAATTAAATCAGTTGAGAGGAATAACCGTTCATACATATAAGTTAGTAGTGAAGTGCAACCCTAGACTTTTCTATTGAGTGAATCAATCTATTTGTTCAGTTTTCTTTCATTGTTCTAAATTCAATTCGTTTTGTTTTCAATAGTTGTTTAGCAATTTAATTTCATAAATCAAAAATTATTAATTGATAATTTGTTTATTAAGATTTGATAAATAATTAGCTTATCAAGCTTCCTTGTGAGACGACCTTGAGGTGTTCACCAAAATACTACAGCAGCCTCGTATTCTTGCGAGTGTAGCTTTAGTAGTGTTTATTAGAGCGCAACAAGTTTTTGGCACCGCTGCCGGGGAAGCTAATTGGCGTAATTGTTTATTAGTCATATATATATTAAATTATTTTCCATTGTTTATATTATATTATATTTTTCTTTTGCTTTTAATAATTCCTTTTTCCAGAAATTTTGCTTATGCAAGATAGGAGATCATTCGGAGGAGAGCTTTATGCATTTATTTTAGAAATTCAGAGAGTGAAAAGGAGCAGAGAAGAGTTTGAATTGTATATCGGGTTTGATACAGAGGAGGAAATTTCTGATTTTTAGTCAGATACTGCGCAATCTACCAATATGGGGGACGAAAGGCAAAGAACTATGAGGGATTTTGCCAGACCTGTCATTGGGACTTTCACTTCATGTATAAGATTGACAGATGCAGCAAGAAATTACGAGTTGAAGAATATCCATTACAACATTCTGCCATCTTTCTATGGAGTTCCGAATGAGGATCCTTTGAATTTTATCCGCGATTTCTATTCCACACTCAACACATTTCCATTGGGAGGACTAACAGAAGATCAGTTGAGGATGAGGTGCTTTTCGTACACATTAAAGGATAGGGCAAAAAGCTGGCTTATGATGTTGCCTGAAAATTCTTTGACAACTTCGGAGCAAGTCTATAACAAGTTTATGGGCAAATATTACTCACATCAGAAGACAGCTGAATTAAGAGAAAAAATAGCTACACTTGCTCAATTTGAATGAGAGCCATTTCATGAGGCTTGGGACAGGTTTAAGATGTTATTAATTCAGTGTCCACACCATCATTACCACTTCAACTGCTGAATCAGTTTTTCTACGATGGACTAACCCAGCAATTTCAGAATACTGTTGATAATGCTGCTGGGGAGCTATGGGAGAAAAGACAGTAGAAGAGACTTATGAAATCGTTGAAATGTTGGGAGCTATTTCCCAACAAAAAAGTGTAAGAGGAAGAATTAAAGGGGCAAATCAAGTGGAAGCCAACAGTGAGATGGTCAATCAGATAGCTGAATTGACAAGGAAAGTGCAGATGCTGAACATGAAGAATAATGCTTCTTCATCCACTCAAGAAGTGTGTGGAATTTGTGGAACTTTTGGGCATGGAGCAAATATATGCCCCTCTACGTATAAGTCTTACGGAGATGAAGTTGATCAAGTTAATGCTATGTGGGGATACCAACCAAGGGCCCGGAATGATCCTTTCTCAAACACTTACAATCCTGGTTGGCGGAATCATCCAAATTTTTCCTAGGAAACAAAAAATTCTCAACAACCTTTCCATCTGCTTCAGAGACAAAATCAATTGCCAGGGCAATCTTCAAATCAAGGGCAGCCTAAGAGATACAGTTTGGAGGATAGTGTAAATGCTTTTATCCAAGCCAGTACCAAGAATCAAGAAATGAATAATAAAAGGTTGGATTCATTGGAAGCGTCTTTCAAGAAAGAGGAGACCTAAGTGGGACAACTTGCACAACATATGCAGAATCAGCAGAAAGGAAAATTTTTTAGTCAACCTGAGCAAGCACAAGCAGTTACTGTTCTTAGGAGTGGCAAGGTAATAAACAATAGTGTTCGAAATAATTCTATAAATGCAGGTGACCAAGAAAACAAAAAAGAAGGAGAACCAGAGGACAAGGGAGATGGAGAAAAATCAATGGATCAATCTCCTTCAGCAGATTTACACAAGGCAAGTAATCCTTACCGGCCACCTATACCATTCTCCAGCAGATTGCAGAATGATAAATGAGTTCAGCAATTTTCAGACATCTTCAACATGCTATCTAAGGTAAGTATTAACTTACCTTTACTTGAAGCAATAAGGAATATGCCGGCTTATGCCAAATTCTTCAAGGAATTGAACACCAAGAAAAAGAGGTATGAGCCAAATGAAAAGGTGATAATATCAGAGGTAGCTAGTGCTGTTTTGCAACATAAACTACCTCCGAAGCTAAAGGATCATGGCAGCTTCATAATTAAAATTGCTATGGGAAATGGAAAGGAGACTGATGGCATCTGTGATTTAGGAGCCAGTGTTGATTTGATGCCTTATTCTGTGTATCTTGAATTAGAACTTGGGGAACTTAAACCTACTAAAATGGTCTTGCAATTAGCTGATAGATCTCTTAGATTCCTGAAAGGAATTATAGAAGATGTGTTAGTTATGGTTGGTGGGTTGATAGTACCCGTGGATTTTATAGTTCTTGATATGGGAGGAGATAATCATACACCATCTGCACACACTTTTCTACTGGGTAGGCCTTTTATGGCTATGACCAACACCTTGATTGATGTTAAAAATGGTAAATTGTTAATGACTGTCTTGGGACAAACGGTTGAATTCTCTATTTTTAACACTTCTCCTATTCCTACAACTGCATTATATGAGGATTGCTCTTTAATTGATTGTATTGACGCAGTTATTTCAGATGTTTTCTTGCAAACAGGTTATTTGGATAAATTGGAGTTGGCACTGACCTTAGATCGTGAATCAGATATTTTTTACTCAGAAGTAGCCAATTGCATTGATATTTTAGAAAGTGCTGAAATAGAGGAACTTAATGAGGAACCATCATTTGAGCTCCCCTCCATCCAAAAAAAAGAGAATAATCCTTCACTTGAGTTAGAGCTAAAAGAGTTACCTAAAAACCTGAAATATGTGTTTTTAGGAGTTCACAACACCTTACCTGTGATAATTTCTAGCGAACTTAGTGAAAGGGAAGAGATGAGGTTGGTGAGTGAATTAAAAACATTAAAAAGAGCTATAGGATGGGGGTTGAGTGATATCAAAGGTATTAGGCCTTCAATGTGCATGCATAGAATTATTTTAGAAGAGGGAGCTAAACTTATGAGAGAGACCCAAAGGCGCCTTAACCCAAACATGAGTGAAGTGGTTAAGAAGGAAGTGCTTAAATTGCTTGATGGAGTGATATACCCAATAGCCAATAGTGAGTGGGTTAGCCCAATACATGTAGTGCCTAAGAAATCAGGAATCACTGTGGTAAAAAATGAAAAGAATGAATTGGTTCCTACTAGGACTGCCACTGGGTGGAGGATGTGTATAGACTATAGGAAGTTAAATAATGCCACAAAGAAAGATCATTTCCCTCTTCCTTTTATTGATTAAATGCTAGATAAACTTTTTGGACACTCACATTATTGCTTTTTGGATGGACTTTCAGGTTATTATTAGGTGGCGATAGCACCAGAGGATCAATCCAAGAACACCTTTACTTGCCCTTTTAGGACTTTCGCATTTTGGCGTATGCCCTTTGGCTTGTGCAATGCGCCTGCAACTTTTTAGAGATGCATGATGTCTATTTTCACGGACATGATAGATGACTTTATTGAGGTATTTATGGATGATTTTTCTATTTTGGTGACTCTTTTGATAATTGCCTCAGTAAACTTGTTCTTGTGCTAGGAAGATGTATTGAATGTAACCTCACTTTGAGTTACGAAAAAAGTCATTTCATGGTTACTCACGGCATTGTATTGGGCCATATTGTGTCTAGTAAAGGGAATGAAGTGGATAAAGCTAAGGTATAGTTGATTGCTAAATTACCCCCACCTATCTCTGTTAAGGGAATAAGAAGCTTTCTTGGGCATGCAGGTTTTTACCGGAGGTTTATTAAAGATTTTTCTAAAATAAGCCAACCATTGTGTCATTTTCTTGGGAAAGATGTTCCATTTGAGTTTACTGCACAATGCATCAAGCTTTTAATTCCCTTAAGGAAAAGTTGACCAATGCATCGGTAATTGTAGCTCCTGTTTGGTCTTTACCTTTTGAAATTATGTGTGATGCGTCCAACCATGCAGTAGGAGCTGTCCTTGGGCAAAGGGTTGAGAAATTTTTGACAGTGATCTATTATGCTAGCTTGACCCTAAATAGTGCACAAGTTAATTACATAACAACTAAAAAAGAAATGCTAGTTGTTGCTTTTGCCTTAGATAAGTTTAGAGCATATTTGATTGGGTCTAAAATTATTGTGCATTCAGATCATGCAGCTCTAAAATATCTCTTGACAAAACAACATGCTAAACATCATTTAATTAGATGGGTGCTATTATTGCAAGAATTTGATTTTCAAATAAAAAATACTAAGGGAAGTGAAAATGTTGTAGCTGATCATTTATCTAGGTTACCTTTCTTTGGTGAAAATCTTGCATCTGATAGCATTCATAGAAATCTAGAAGCATTTCTTGATGAGCAGTTGTTTGTGGTAATGAATTTACCTTGGTTTGCAGATATTGCTAACTATCTTGCTTGTGGTATTTTGTGCTCTGACATGTCATTTTAGGAAAAGAAAAAGGTTTTTGCACATGAGTAAATTCTATTTTTGGGATGAACCTTACCTATTTCGGATATGCAAGGATGAGATAGTTCACAGGTGTGTACCTAAGGAAGAACAACTTAGTGTTTTTCAATTTTGTCATGACCTTTATCACGGTGGACATTTTGGAGGGAGAAAGACTGCTGAAAAAGTGCTTCAAAGTGGATTCTATTGGCCTACTCTATTCAAAGATGCTCAAGAATATTGTAAGCATTGTGACCGCTGTCAAAGAGTAGGTAATATTGGAAGGAGGAATGAAATGCCCCTTCAATCTTATATTGTTTTTTAACTGTTTGATGTTTGGGGAATAGACTTCATGGGTCCTTTTCCCAAATCTTTTGGTTATGAATACGTTTTAGTTGCTGTTGATTATGTTTCAAAATAGGTGGAGGCAATCCCCACCCGAACTAATGATGCAAATGTGGTTGTTAAATTTGTGAAGGAATACATTTTTAGCAGATTTGGCATGCCAAAAGTGATAGTTAGTGATGGGGGAAGTCATTTCTGCAACAAAATTTTTGAGAAGTTAATGCACAAGTCGGGTGTGAAACACAAAGTGGCGACCCCATGCCATCCACAGACTTCACGACAAGTTGAGACATCCAACAAGCAAATCAAAGGAATTCTGGAAAAAACAGTTAACTTATCAAGGAAGGATTGGGCAATTAGATTGAATGACGCATTGTGGGCATATCGAACTGCTTTCAAGACTCCCTTGGGTATGAGTCCATACCGATTGGTTTTCGGTAAGGCTTGTCATTTACTAGTGGAGTTAGAGCACAAGGCATATTGGGCAATTAAGACTCTGAATTTAGATTTGGAAAAGGCAAAGAGAGAACTTTTTTGCAAATTTTGGAGTTAGATGAACTAAGGAATGAGGCATATGAGAATTCGAGGATTTATAAGGATTGTACTAAAGCACTTAATGACAGAATTTTAGTAGGAAAGACATTGAGACCAGGTATGAAGGTCTTGCTTTTCAATTCTCATCTCGGACTATTTCCAGGAAAACTCAAGTCTCGATGGAGTGGACCTTTTGAGATAACTCAGGTATACCCTTCCGGTGCTATAGAATTACTTAACTCTCGAACGAATGAAACTTTTAAAGTAAATGGACAGAGAGTTAAACCATATAATGAGGGGTTCCAAGAGGTAAGGATTGTCGATAGTGCTTTGATATACGATCCTTAATTCTTACTGAAACGTCCAGCAAAGACGACGTTAAAGAAGCGCTTGATGGGAGGCAACCCATTTTTATTGTTTTTATCATTTTAGTTTAGTATCTTCAGTTTATTTATTTATTTTCCCTTCTATTTTTCTTTAAGGCTTGATGGTTTGGAGATTGGAAGTGTTTTTATTCTTGCAGAGAACAGGCCAAGAGCATTGAGTTTAATTGAAAAAGGGAGAGCCATCCAGTTCCAACTTTCCTTACTCACATGTTTATGCTGAAGTCGCGGTATTTGCTTTAGTTGTTTTCTTTCATGTTGATTATTTGTACGAAAGCTTCACTATGCGTGACACAAAAGAGGTTCTTTCTATCTTTTCTTTTGTTCACATTGAGGATAATGTAACTCGTAAGTATGAGGTAATTTTTAAGTTTTTCTTTAATTGTTGTTTTGTTTTCTTTGGGAGTTGTGCATTTTTCATGGCATAATTGTTGGAAACTTATTTTCATGGCATAACTGTTGAAAACTTATTGACTTTTCTGTAATTCTAGCATTAAATTTGAGCCTTGAGTATCAGCATAGAGATTAGCATTTGAATTCATTCAGGATCAGTTTTCACATTCTGCAATTCATGACATATAAATCTTTTAGAACCCACCCTTTGTGAGTTTTGAGCCTCATCGATTGAATATTATTGTCAATCAATTTTCTTTTCTTAAGTGTGCACCTTCATGATTTTGCATCTCTAGAGCTTGCTTTTGCATACTAATTGAACTGACATTATGATTTCATTTCAAGTTTTAAAATGATGAATGCAAATTAGGATTACCCCCTTTAGCATTAAAAGACCTCCCTTAATTATGAATTCCTTAGTGAGCCAAGTTGAGTCTTTGACCTTTTCTTGATTGATCAACACAATTCACAACTCAACATTTTCCTATTATTATCATACCTTCATCGAGGAATGGAGTTTCTTATGATATGACAATAGGAGCGGTTTAATTGATAAGTGTGGGGTAAATAAATAAATAAATAAATAAATAAAATAAAATAAAATAAAATAGTATTGTTTTTAGTAAGATTTAGGGCTGAAATGCATACTTTGCAGATTATATTTGACTAAGAGTTGACTATTCTTTTCTTCTACATTTGAGCTAGATGTTCAATACATTTTTATATTTTGTATATATATATATAAATAAAAATAAAAAAAGAGAAGATATATATATATATATACAAAATTCATATATTTTCTAGCATTAGTCATTAAAGAGGAATTTCGACTCATTTACTTTTCTTTAAGTATGCAAGTAATTGAGACTATCAAGGGTTGGTGAATATGCCTTTTGAGGGAGTTATGAGTTTCTACGCAAGATTATTGTTTAATTTAGATACTCCATTTCTTAATGTTCCAACTTAAATGTCGTTTCTCACACCTTCACCTTAGCCCCATTACATCCAGATGAAAAGATCTTCAGATTATTTCTTGAGAAAAATTAGTGAGGGAGATTGGATAATAAAGCAAGTTTATGGCAGTATGTAGTCATGATTGGTTTGAGTGAATTAACCTTTGAAATTAAGAGAAACACTTAGATGAGAGATGAGATTTGTTATGTCTGAAATAATGAATGAGTTAAGAAAATCTTGATTGAAGTAAATTGCATTTATTTATTGCTGAGTATTAAAAGATTTCATCTTATGTACATGAATTATAGTTAAGGTTAATTGAGTTTTTAATTTATGCTATATAAATTTGCTTGATGACAAGTAAAGTTTTAAGTGTGGTGTAGTTATTTTATTAGTTTTTGTCATAAAATTGCTATTTATTTATTATTGATAATTATTGTTTTCTTCATGCATTTTGGTAGTTTTAATCTGTTTATTTAGTGATTTCATGCATTTTGGTAGTTTTGATTTATCCTAGTGTTTAGATCATTTTTGTACTAGTTTTTAGTATGATGTTTATGTGTTTTTGGTTAATGTTTCATTTGATTCTTGTTTAAAGTTTTTTTTTAAGTGTTTGTTTTATGTTAAAGTGCAAAAACTCCCTTGGAAGATCAAAACAAAGAAAGAGGAGCATGAATCAAGCAAGACATGGCCAAGACAAATAAAGCTTGGCCATGTCACCTCAAGGAATTTTTTGGCAGATCATGACACGGGCAGGAGACACGGCCAAGCCACTGGTCGTGTCTCACCTAAAGCGTAAAGCCAAGAAGGACCAAGCAAAGAAAGAAAAGAAACAGTAGGTAACACTGGCAGGTGACACGACTAAGCCACTGGTCGTGTCACATGACACGGCCACAAGCTTGGCCATGTCCCATCCTAAGCCAAGAACAAAGAAGAACCAAAGAAAAGACACAGAAGCTGACACACCCAGGAGACACGGCCAGGACCTTAGCCGTGTCACTATCATCTTCAAGGAACAAAGAAGGCCAAAGGAGAAACAGAAGACAACACACTCAGGTGACATGGCCAAGCCAGTGGCTGTGTCACATGACACGGCCACAAGCTTGGCCGTGTCACTCCATGAGAACAATGAAAGAAAAGACACTAGATTTTTAGCAAGGGATTTGTATAAATAGAAGAATTAGGGCAAGGGGGAGAGGACTCTTCTTCATTAACCGTTGGACACACTTTCTTCAACCGTTCTACAATTTTCTCTGAGAGTTTTGTTCTAAAATAATAAAACCATAGAAGATTGATTTCACTTTCATACAAACACTCTAGATCAAATTAGTTTTAGCCAATGCATTATTCGTTTAGCAAAAATCTGACCAAGAGATTCTTCAGAAGGCAAAGGAAGTTTTTAATTTGGTTTTGTTCTTAAACTCTATCTCTTAAGTTTCATTGGAATTGTATTTATGAATTCTCTAATGTCTAAATTAATTTCTTTGAATTTTAATGAGATGAATTTGTTTGATAGCATCAATATGAACTAATTTTGATCTAGTCTAGGGTTTGTATGGATCTACTATGATTGTATGAAATGGTTATTGCTCTTAATTGATTTATTTTTCTTATCCTTAATTGAATGGAATAATGTTAATATATAATTGATTAGCCACCAATTATGTGTTTTAGGTATTTAGATGAAGGATTGAGGTATGAAGTCTAATACTGGAATAATTCATTTAGGGACTTAGGTGAATTAGAAATATAAACCTAAGGTAAAGATCATTTTGATTGTAATAAGATTAATTGAAAGAGGTTTGAATGCGAGAGCTTATTTCCTTGATTTGATTAATTAAGTTGCTTGAAATCTGATCTTTGAAATTAAATCAGTTGAGAGGAATAACCGTTCAAACATATAAGTTAGTAGTGAAGTGCAAACCCTAGACTTTTCTATTAAGTGAATCAATCTATTTGTTTAGTTTTCTTTCATTGTTCTAAATTCAATTTGTTTTTCTTTTCAATAGTTGTTTAGCAATTTAATTTTATAAATCAAAGATTATTAATTGATAATTTTTTTATTATGATTTGATAAATAATTAGCTTATTTAGCTTCCTTGTGAGACAACCTTGAGGTGTTCACCAAAATACTACAGCAGCCTCATATACCTGCAAGTGTAGCTTTAGTAGTGTTTATTAGAGCGCAACAAGTTTTAAAGCTGAGATTGAAGGTGAAGACACATCATATACAAGATCTAAAACAAGACTCAAGGATTGAAGTGAAGAAACACAAATTATTCGTCATGGATTGTTTGGATTCTTTTACTTATTTCTCTTATTCTAGTTTTCTGGTTTTGAACTTGAACTAACTCATTCTCTATCTAGATATTGATGAACCCTAGCTTTCTTGTATGGATTGAATAATTTTATTTAGTTAAATCATTTGATTGAGTTGTTTTATTCTTATGATACTTAATAATTTATTTCCAATTGATAATAGAATGCTTATTGATTGGTTGCAATTTTCATATTATTGACTTGAGAAAGCTTGATATGAATTGAATACTCATAAGGATTGAGGATTGATTGAGGATTGATTGGAGTGCTAGAGATAGACTTACAAGATCCTTTGGTTTATGATTCCTTATTATTAATGCAAGATCTACTTAATTATGTTTGATAAGAGATTCCAGCATTCTACTTAGTGATTAGGGATTAATTCACTTGAGAGAGGTTTTAGTCTAATTTAGAGGAATTCCAACTGAACTCTATTATTTGATTTAATTGAATTGATGTTCATAAATATAATTGTGGCTAGGGGGATTCAATGTCTGGATAGTATTTTCTTCATCAATCCTTTTTGCACAACATTTAATCTCTCTTTACCTTATGTTATTAAGTTAATTATCTTTAATTACAAAACATCACAAAACTATTGATTTGCTAAACAATAGTTAAAATTTGCACTAGTACTTGGCCTTGTCCCCAATGGAACGATAACTCTCTCACTACTTTATTACTTGAGCGACCCATGCACTTGTGCTATTGTAACAGCATAGGTTCGTGCCATCAAGTTTTTGGCATCGTTGCCGGGGACAACGGTTTCAATATTAGTAATATAATCAGGACTGTTGATTTAGTTTTATTTTCATTTTTTTTAACATTGGTTCTTGCTTGTTGACTATCATTTTAGGTATTTCTTCCCATTTATGACCAGAGCTAGCTCTTCCCAGCTGCTTGAATTAGACCCATGGCTAGAGAGAACATTGAGGAGAAAGCGAAAGGAAGAAGGGGAGGTGGTTCTGGAAGACGTAAAAATAGAAATAAATATGGAAATAGAAGAAGAAGAAGAGTTTGAAGTGATGGAAGGAGCTGGGCCAAGAACAATGCAGGAGTTTGTTAAGCCCACACGCAATGGAGCTGATTCTAGTATCCAAAGGCCGATAGTTGCTGTAAATAACTTTGAAATAAAGGTAACTGTAATTCAGATGGTGCAGCAGACTTGTCAGTTTGATGGGTTTCCTGAAGAAGATCCTAATGCACATATTGAGAATTTTTTGGAGATATGTGACAAATTCAAGATAAACAATGTCTCAGATGATGCAATTAGGCTGAGGTTGTTCCCATTCTCCCTTAGAGATAGACCAAAGAAGTGGCTTAAATCTTTTCCTCTAGGAACTTTTATGATGCGGAACCCTATTGCAATGAAGGCCTTAAACCCCAATGCACAATTGATAGAAGAAAAACCAAGAACGAAGGAAAAACCACCTTCTAAAGCACCCAATTGCTTAGCAAAGCACAAACACTTATAACGGAAGGATTTAGGAAGCTCGATTTAGAAGAACGCCACAATCGAAATTGATAATTAAATTTAATTCTTGATGCAATCAAAAGAAAAAGAGAATCCACTCTTGTTCTATGATGGCCAAAATTTTCAATAAGAAAATTGAGAATATAATTTGTCATAAAGTGTCCTTACAAGACAAATAAGGCCATATTTATACTAAAAGGCACACATAAATCCGAAACCCTAATTCTAATGGGAAAAGGAAAGCTACAAAGTCAAAATCCTAACCCATTAAGGAAAATATAAAGTATGGAAATAAATTAATATTCTGAAATAACTAAATAGGAAACCAAACATCCTAACCCACTAAGGAAAATATGAAGTATAAAAAAAATGGCCAAACTAAAACCCTTTAAAATAAGAACACGCCCCATAGTATTTAGGTTGTCCATGGGCCTTAAATTACTTCCCAAGGCTGTATATGAACCCCCATGGACCTTTCTTGCATGTTGGACCTCTTTAGCTAGCCTTTAGCTTCCATATTCACACTAAGCATCATAATCAGCTTTGGTGTGCCTTCTTCAAGCTCTATTGTGCACTTTTCCATTGCCATTTTAGTCGCTTCCTTTGAAATTTGATCTTGAATATGCAATCCCATAGCTGCTCCAAACTTCTTAGCTATGCTCCTAGTCAATGGCCCATTTGGAAGCACCAATGGATCCTTACCTCGTGGCTGGTTCGTATCATTCTCCCCCTCTTCAAAAAGATTTATCCTCAAATCTGCATCATCATAAGGAGATAAATCAGACACATTAAAAGTAGTACTAACACCATACTCACCAGGCAAGTCTATCTTGTATGCATTATCATTGATCTTTGCCAACACTTGAAATGGACCATCACCACGTGCATCAAGCTTATTCTTCCTTTGATTTGGAAACCTCTCCTTTCGAAAGTGTACCCAAACCCAATCCCCAGGAGCAAACACTATCTTCTTGCGTCCTCTATTCGCTTGATCAACATATGACTTGTTCTTTTTCTCCATATTAACTCGAGCTTTCTCATGCATAGCCTTCACCAATTCTGCTTTCCTGTCTCCATCTAAACTAACAAGCTCATGTGAAGGTAAAGGAATAAGATCAGGTACAGTTAATGGGTTAAAACCATAAACAAGCTCAAATGGCGAATAACCTGTAGAAGAATGAATAGAATGATTATAAGCAAACTCAATAAAAGGTAAACAATCTTCCCAAGCAGCCAAATTCTTTCCCACTATAGCTCTCAACAATGTACCAAGTGTACGATTAACTACCTCTGTTTGCCCATCTGTTTGTGGATTACAAGTAGTAGAAAACAAAAGCTTAGTTCCTAATCTACCCCATAAAACTCTCCAAAAATGGGACAAAAACTTAGCATCTCTATTAGACACAATAGTCCTAGGCACCCCATGTAGTCGAACTACTTCTCTAAAGAACAAATTAGCTACAACAATCGCATCACCAGCTTTATGACAAGGAATAAAATGTGTCATCTTACTAAAACTTTTAACAATTGCAAAAATGCTATCCCTACCTTTTTTAGTTCTAGGCAATCCAAGCACAAAATCCATGCTAATATCAATCCAAGGTGAACTAGGTACAGGTAAAGGCATATATAGACCATGAGGCATAGACTTAGATTTCGCCTGTCTACAAGCAATACAACCATAACACAATCTCTCAACATCCTTACGCATAGACGACCAATAAAAATGCTCAAACAAGATATCATAAGTCTTAGCTACCCCAAAATGTCCCATCAATCCCCCACAATGAGATTCTAACACAAGCAAATCATGCATGGAACATTTAGGCACACATAATTTATTTCCCTTAAACAAGTATCCATCATGACTATAAAATGAATTAAAAGCTCCATGTTCACATGCAACATACACATTGCGAAAATGAACATCACCTACATATAAGTCCTTAACGTAATCAAAGCCAAGCAATTTAGAACTCAACACAGATAGTAATGTATATCTTCTAGACAACGCATCAGCCACTATATTATCCTTTCCTTGCTTGTATTTAACAACATAAGGGAATTGTTCTATAAATTCTATCCACTTACCATGCCTCTTGTTCAACTTACCTTGTCCCTTCAAGTGTTTGAGGGAGTCATGATCCGTGTGTATCATGAACTCCATTGGAAGGAGGTAGTGCTGCCGCACGTCCAATGCTCTCACCAAGGCATACAACTCCTTATCATTAGTGGAATAGTTCAATTGTGCACCATTGAGTTTGTCACTAAAAAAAGCTATGGGCTTTTTCTCTTGCATCAATACAGCTGCAATACCTACACCAGAAGCATCACACTCAATCTCAAATGTACTCTCAAAATTAGGTAATGATAAAATAGGAGCGGATGTCAACTTCCCTTTCAGGCAGTCGAAGGCTTTTTGTTGCTCCTCTCCCCATTGGAACCCAACTTCCTTTTTGATTATGCTAGTTAACGGTGCTGCAATAGTAGAAAAGTTCTTCACGAACCTCCTATAGAAACTAGCCAATCCATGAAAGCTCCTCACATCCATCACACTCTTTGGAGTAGGCCACTCCTTTATAGCTTTCACTTTCTCTTCATCTACTTTAACGCCCTGCGCACTCACAACAAAACCAAGAAACACAAGCCTATCTATGCAAAATGTGCATTTCTTAAGCTTGGCATATAAGATTTCATTTCTCAATACTTCCAAAACTAGCCTAGCATGCTCAACATGGTTATCCAAAGTCGTACTATAGATCAGAATATCATCAAAATAGACTACAACAAATTTGCCCAAATAAGCTCTCAAAACATGGTTCATTAGTCTCATAAAAGTACTAGGTGCATTAGACAATCCAAAAGGCATTACTAACCACTCATATAGACCATATTTAGTTTTAAATGCTTTTTTCCATTCATCACCAAGTTTCATACGAATTTGATGATATCCACTCATAAGATCAATTTTAGAAAAATACCTGACACCATGCAGCTCATCCAACATGTGATCAAGTCATGGTATTGGAGGCCAATACTTCATTGTGATCTTATTTACAACCGTACAATCAACACACATTCTCCACGTGCCATCCTTCTTTGGAACCAACAACACAGGAACAACACACAGACTCAAACTCTCTCTAATCAGCCCTTTCTCCAGTAACTCATCTACTTGCTTTTGCATCTCTTTCATTTCCATGGGATTACTCTGATAAGCTAGTCTATTTGGGATGGTAGAACTAGGCACGAAGTCTATTTGATGCTCAATTCCTCTTAGTGGTGGCAATCCACTAGGTAATTCATCTGGAAACACATCCTGAAAATCCTGCAACAAAGACACAAAACTAGAAGGCAAACTATCAAGCGAAACATTAGTGTCAGCAAACAAAGTTTCTTTGCATCTAATAAGCAATAATGGCTGCCCAATAGACATTGCAAAATTAACCTCTCTCGCTCTTGCATAAAAAGTTTGTTTTGCTCTCCCTTCTTTCTTATTTTCTCTCACCAATGGGCTATTTATTTGTTTTGTTTCTTTTTTGGCCTCTTTTCCCATTTGATTTTCACTCGCACTCAACTTATCATGTTCTCTCAAACTCCCCTTAATTTTTGAATGGGTAGCCCCAACTTGCCTCTCTTTCTCAATCATCTTTCTTTGATCTTCATACATTTCTAGGGGTGAAAATGGAACAAGAGTGACATGTTTTCCTTCATAGGTAAATGTGTACCTATTAGAAAACCCATCATGCTATGCTCTCCGATCATATTGCCACGGTCTGCCCAACAACATATGTCCAGCTTGCATAGGAACTACATCACAATCAACTTCATCTTTGTACCAGCCTATTGAAAATGGTACCCTCACTCACTTAGTTACTTTCACCTCACCACTATAATTAAACCACTGCAACTTATAAGGATTGGGATGCTTCATACATTCTAACCCCAATTTTTCAACCATAGTAGTACTTGCAGCATTAGTATAGCTCCCACTATCAATAATAAGTGTACAAACCTTGCTATTCACTAAGCATCTAGTATGAAAAATATTATCACACTGTACTAGACTTTCCTATTTCACCTGCATATTCAATGCTCGCCTAGCAACTAACAATTCACCATGCTCAGCTAACAAAGTACAATCAACATGCTCATCACTACCAACATCATCATATATAGGAGAATCAAAGTTCCCAACATCATCATTATCATTATCACTAGGTTCAGAATCAGACACAACATCACCATCGGCTGTAGCAATCATAACTCTTCTATTTGGACATTGGGATGCAATATGACCATTCCCTAAACACTTAAAACATTTAATCTCCCTACTAGGAGTGATAGTGTTAGGCGTACCTGTTTGCTTGTCTGGACCACTAGATGGCCCTTTTCCACTGGAGGTTGCAGCATTGCTTTTCTGGAATGAATTCTTGAACTCCCCTTTCTCTCCACCCCTATTGGCTGAATTTGCCCCACCACTATATTGGGGTCCTCTATAGACCGATTTACTCCCAAACACATTTTGTGGTCTCCTATATCCAAGTTTGGTGGAACTCTTGCTCTTTAACCTCCTTTCTATCTTCATAGCTTTATCAACCATCTCCTCCATGGTATTGTAATCATACATGTCCAACTCACTTGCAATATTCTGATTAAGTCCTCCAAGAAATCTAGACATCATCTGTTGTTCATCTTCCTCAATATTGGCTCTAGCCATGATCATCTCTATCTCCTTGTGGTATTCTTCTACACTCTTGCCACCCTGCACCAGTCGTGCTAAGCGATTATAAAGATCCCTATAATAATGAGAAGGGATAAAATGCTGCCTCATCAGGTCTCTCAACTCCTCCCATGCGGGTACGGCTCTCAACCCCTTGCCTCTTCTAGTGGGTTTTAGTTGATCCCACCAGAATGTTGCATAACCCTTGAACTCCACAGCTACAATGTGTGACTTCTTTTCTTCATAATAATTATGGCACTCAAAAATTTGCTCTACTTTGCGCTCCCATTCAATGTATTCTTCAGCATTGTTGTTCCCTCTAAATTCAGGAACCTTCATTTTGATGGAAGTCAAATCATTATCATTGATAGGTGCTTGATAAATTCCAGCTTCTCCTTCTTCAAATCCATAATCAGCCACACTGCCTCTCTCATATGCACCTCTTGGTGCCCTCCTCCTAATTGGCTCTTCTCTCTCTTCAGCTCTTGTTGGTTGTAGAATTCTCTGTGGTAGCCCTATTGGAGCAAGTTGTTGTGCTTGTATTAAGCGTTCCATGGACTGCTGCAAGCTAGCCAACGTATTTGCTATTCTTTCCATATTGTCCTCATTTGCTTGCTTGTACGTCTCAAGATCATCTGCAATATCCCGGATACTCATCTCTTCTTTCTCAATAGCTATGCCTTTATCTCTACTAGAATTGCTACTCATTATCTCACAAAACAAAGAACTCACCTTTGCTAATTCTTCGATTGCACTTCAGAACAAAGGCTCACAAATCAATCACCAAGCACATTCAAGGGAACTAGAACCTAAATCCTAGAATGACACCTAGAAAGAAACTTGACAAATTTGGAGGCAACACAAGAAAATTTTGTGTCACATGATTATATCAACCTTAGTATAGAATCAAACAAATAATACTCTAGCAATGTCACGGAATCAAAACGGTAGCTCAAACAAGAAATAGAAACAAAGAGGTCAAAATTATGATGAATATGGTCAAAATGTATCAAAACCAACTCACCTTAGCAAGTTAGTTTATGGACCTAATAATTCTACCCAAGAAAGCTAGTATCAAGGCTTCCTAAGAATTCAATTTCGAAAAGTAAACTTCCAAATCAGCAAGAAAAATGTAATAAAACAGCCCCTCAATTGACCGAAATTGGTGGCCAAAATTTTGATTACTTTCAACCTGATTCAAAATGATTCTAATACCTTAAATTACTAGAAAAGCAAAGAATTTTTGTTGAAGTGATTTTGTACTCTTTTTTTTTTAGGATATGGTCACTATCCTTGGATCACCAATGATACACAAAGCCTTCAGTCCAATTTATACCCAATTCGAAATAAGAAAAATGTATTTCGAATCAAAAGGCTAGAACACAATTTTGAAATTGAACAAAGAATTCTATAACCCTAATTCGAAAATCCAATTAGAACCCTAACGAAACAACTAAAACAACCCTAGAAAGACAAATAAATAAAGATTTACCTGTAATTGGCTCTGATACCAAATGACGCGGAACCCTATGGCAATGAAGGCCTCAAACCCCAACGCACGATTGATAGAAGAAAAACAAGAACGAAGGAAAAACCACCTTCTAAAGCACCCAATTGCTTAGTAAAGCACGAACACTTATAATGGAAGGATTTAGGAAGCTCGAATTAGAAGAACGCCACAATCGAAATTGATAAGTAAATCTAATTCTTGATGCAATCAAAAGAAAAAGAGAATCCACTCATGTTCTATGATGGCCGAAATTTTCAATAAGAAAATTGAGAATATAATTTGTCATAAAGTGTCCTTACAAGACAAATAAGGCCATATTTATACTAAAAGGCACACATAAATCAGAAACCCTAATTCTAATGGGAAAAGGAAATATATAAAGTCAAAATCCTAACCCATTAAGGAAAATATAAAGTATGGAAATAAATTAATATTCTGAAATAACTAAATAGGAAACCACACATCCTAACCCACTAAGGAAAATATAAAGTATAAAAAAAATGGCCAAACTAAAACCCTTTAAATTAAGAACACGCCCCACACTATTTGGGCTGTCCATGGGCCTTAAATTACTTCCCAAGGCTGTATATGAACCCCCATGGTCCTTTCTTGCACGTTGGACCTCTTTAGCTAGCCTTTAGCTTCCTTATTCACACTAAGCATCATAATCAGCTTTGGTGTGCCTTCTTCAAGCTCTATTGTTCACTTTTCCATTGCCATTTCAGTCACTTCCTATGAAATTTGAACTTGAATATGCAATCCCATAGCTGCTCCAAACTTATTAGCTCTATTCCTAGTCAATGGCCCATTTGGAAGCACCAATGGATCCTTACCTCGTGGCTGGTTCGTATCATTTTACCACATAGGGTCAGTTGGTAGAGAAATTCCTAGAAAAATACTTTTGATTGAAGACATGGCTATCACCAATTATCAGTGACAAGCCCCAAGGGAGCAAGGAAAGCTGAGAGCCATGGGTTCACACCAATTAGATCCTATGGTGGCTTTGATAGCCCAAATGGAAGCATTGAATAAAAAGATTGATTCTTTGGCCTCTTCTTCTGGGAAAGTAATGTAGGTGATGTCTTGCGAATGGTGTGGGGGTGGACATCAAAGTCAAGATTGCCAAAGTGGAAACATGTTTGCTAGGCAAGAACGAGTAGATTATGTTGGAAATATGCCAAGGCAACAGCAGAATAACCCCTATAGCAATACGTACAATCCAGGATGTAGAAATCATCCTAATTTCTCATGGAATAATTAGAATAATCCAAGACCTCCTCCTGGATTTCAGCAACCTCAACATCAAGAAGCTGGCCCTCCAAGAAAGAGGTTTATAGCAGCTTCTGAAACCAGGTTTCAATCAACTGAAATCACCCTTAGAAATCAGCAAGCCTCTATTCATAATTTGGAGAATCAGGTGGGGCCAATTGCCAAGCTGCTTAGTGAGAGACCACAAGGGAGTTTACCTAGCAACACTGAGGCAAATTCTAAAGAGCAGCTTAACGCAATTACACTAAGGAGTAGAAAAGAGATCAAGGGCAATGTGGAGATTTGATTGATAAGCAACCCTATGGAAATAATCTTTCATTGATTGTTATGAGAATAAACACCACCATGATCAAACACTTTTAAAAGTTGGTGAGGGAGTGACAACATAGGTTATGCATGGAAAGCCACATAATTGCATTGGTATCAATTTTGTTCAATTTTATATTAGCTGCGAATTTAGGGATAGGGAAGTCTTGAAACATTTTTATAACTCTTGAACTTAACAAAATTTATCTTGTTTAGTTTGTTTTGATTTTAGCCTTGCTTGGGGACAAGCAAGGAATTAAGTGTGGGGTATTTGATGAGATCAATTTTGTACTTGTTTTTAGTATGATTTTTATGTGTTTCTAGTTAATGTTTCATTTGATTTTTGTTTAAAGTGTTTGTTTTAGGTTAAAGCGCAAAAACTCCCTTGGATGATCAAAACAGTGAAGGAAGAGCATGAATCAAGCAAGACATGGCCAAGCCAAAGCAAGCTTGGCCATGTCCCTCAAAAGAACTTCAAGGTAGAGCATAACATGGCCTAGAGACATGGACAAGCCACTGGCCGTGTATCACTGTAGACCCTTAATTTTTGACCCAATCCGGTCCAATATGTTTTATTTAGTCCAAAATGATTTTTGTTGTCTAATTGGTCCAAAATAATTTTAATTAAATAAATTTTGCTTTAGTATCTAATTTTTATTAATAAAAAATAAACAAATCAAAATCAAAAAAATAAAAATAAAAATAAAAATCGGAGTCGAAAAAATTGACAGCGAAAAAACAGTTGCACGGGCCCATTGGCTATTTCGCCCGCAGGAAATTCCTGCGGGTGAAATCACTTTGCTATTTCGCTCACAGGATTTTCCTGTGGACGAAATAGCTTGCCCGCAGTAATTTCATGTGGGTGACACCCCAGCCCACCCACTGCAACAGTTTTCTGCGGCAATTTTTTTTCGCCAGCATAATTTTTCCTGCGGCAATTTTTTCGGCAGCGCAAAATTTTCCGATGCAAAATTTCCAAAACCTAATTTAATTAAATTTTGGTTTCCTTTTCTTATTTAGATTATTTAGGATTATAGATAGAAAGAACTCTATAAATAAGCATCAAAGACAACCAAATTGGAGGAGGAAATTTTTGGCAGTAGCTTGGAAATTGGAAAACCAAATCAGTGAAGGAAAAGTAATAAATTCAATTCAATTGATTTTTAAAGGTGCAGCATCACGATTTAAGCAATTCAAAGGCAAAAAAAGGTTTGTCTTTGGAGCTAGTTCATCCAAGAAGAATTGTTTTTGGAGAAATCATCAAAAGAAGGTATGTGTTAATTGATTTTTTTAATTGTTTTTTTACACAGTAGCTAAAATTAGGAAATTGTGTTATTGAAAATTAATTTAGTTTTTCTAAAGTTAAAAACATTAATCCATTGCTTTATTTCCCAAAGAATTTAAAGTTATTAGTTTTATTTCTTCAAAACCCCAAAACCAAAATTTGTTTTCTAAATTTATAAAATCTTAAAACATGTTCTGTTTCTCACAAAAAAAAAAACCTAAAAACACTTTTTCCAATTATATAAATCTTCTCTATTTATAAAAAACTTTAATTTGTTTGGTTTATTTTCATAAAATCATATAAAAGTATCAAATTGATTTTTAATCCTAAAAGTTCCATTCACCACCCGTGATCCTAAATTCTAAAAATACTAAACCCAAATTCAACTTCCAAAATACAAAATAATGAACACTAACCCTTTTAAAATATTAAACCCTAATTTTTATGAACCCTAATCCTTTTAAAACATTAAAAATCATAAAAGCACAAAAACATAAATTTGACACAGTAGCTTAAAAACACAATGAATCACAATTTAAAACCATAAATCAAAAAGTATTTCAAAATGTCTAAAACCCTAGTTTTATAATTTCACCATTCAAATATTAATTTAGTTAATCAAAAAGTCTTACCAACCTTTTAAAACATAAAACCCTAATCTATTTTAATTCCATAAAAAGTCACAGTAGGTGTAATTAAACTTTTATTTGCTTTATTTAATTCTATACTTGATTATGCTTTGATTTATCTCTTATGCTTTAATTTATATAATTTCAATACTTGATTTACTTAATTTATCATGGATGGATGTTTATTTTCTATTTTGATTAATAGCTTTGATGAATGATTTATTTATGATGAATGATTAATTACTATTTTCAATTAATTTAGATTTCCAAAAGTTGTAAGAGGTATGTTTCCACTTGATGGGTACCTCATTAGTTAAACATCATGTAATTTAATTTGCTTTTCTATTTTAGAACCTATGTAAAGGGCATGTTTCTACCTTTTGGTGGGTGTCCTATTTAGGCATGTGATGTAAAGACATGTTTCCATTCTTGGATGGGTGTCCATTTATTTGTTTTGCTTGGACATTGCTTTGATTTTAATATAATGATGCTTTCTTTTAATTATTGTGTGTAATACGGATAATATTGTTATATTTAAGAATTTTATAATATTAAGACCTGTAAAGGAGGCCGGTTCCAATGAACCGGGCGTTGTGGGGGTGCTGGGCCATTTCTCACCTTCCCCACACATACCCAACTTTCCGAACCCATTAAGGGGTTGGGGATTCCTTAGGAATCGAGTCATCCACCCCTTTCTTTTTTCCCGGCCCGCCCAGGTGGCGACTCCATTTTCTCCAGACTTAGGTCCGTGTTCTCTAATGCCCCGAGCCTAAACAGTGCCAAAGTCGCAAGAACCATTCCACCGGGAGTGGGGGCAAAAATCCCCGCTCACAGTGGCGACTCCACTAGGGAAAAGAGAAGTTGATTCCGTTGGTCTTTATATTATTCTATTATTTCTTATAATGATATTATCCATTGCATCATATTAGATTGCATTGTGTGCGTGAGTTAGGACGTCCGTGTTACCCGTGTTATGTTATGTAAGGGATACCATACTTTCACTCAAGGTATGGAGATCGAGCATGGCATAACCACTCATATCCTCGTACCATTTGGTATATACTTGCTATGGGAACCTCAGCCTTTTAACCGAAAGACTAGAGCTCATGTAACTGGCCTAGTTACTTTCCTTAGGTTTACCCTAAATGCATGTTGTTTGACTATGGTTAGTTTATCTTAGTCTAAATCATGGCTTATTTGGTATGTTCTTTTTCTAATATGACCTAAGTATATTGTAAGCTCAACTTTTCTTTAGAGTCCAAAAGACCAAAGCTATTTTCAAAATTTTTCAAGTTGGTCTTTGGACATAAGACTTTTCTAAAAACAAATAAAAAATTCTTTGGCCCATGGCCCAAATACTAAGCCCAAAATCCATTTTTCTAAAATCTTTTACAATGGGCTTAGAAACTATTTTCTCCCAAACTTTTTCTTACAAAAAGCTTGCAAAAATATTTAGGTCAATTATGAAATACCAAAAATCAATTGTTGGCCAAGTTTATACTAAGAATAAATTAACTATGGGCTTGTTTTTGGCATGAACCATTAGTTACTCTTTTCAAGTGAGAAATCTATTTATAATAAACCTCTGTATTTCATTTTAATCCAACATAGCATAAAATTTACTTTAGTTGGTTGAATGGATTAAAACCTAATTAATGGGAATTATCATGGATTGATTTCCATTTTCAAAAATATAACTATTGGTTGAAACGTCCGAGGGAATTACTCAAAAGCAAGATACCCCATGTTAGTATTTTGTTAACCATATACCTAGGAAAAGGGACTCGCCATTCGTGTGTGGATGTTATAAGGTTGGAAGGAATGTCTTATTTTTATCTGTTGATTGTTTGTGCATACATGCATACATGCATACATTTGCATCTCATATCATTGATCCTCTCTGGCTCACAGCCCTGGATTACGATAGTTCTAAAGCTTACAACAATCCAACCTACATTGGAGATGAGGTATCTAGCAATGACTCAATCACTTGCTCACCTAAAATAATGGAGCCGGAAAAAATTCAAAGGATGGTGGATGAGGCCCTCAATGCCAAGATGGAAGAAATCAAAGAGGCCGTAGCTGAGACCTTGAAGAACTAGTTGACTGCAATCTTAGAGAACCATGCCAAGGCATCTGCTAGCACTAAGAAACCAAAGGACAAAGGGAAGACCAAAGTTAGTGAAGTGGTTTTTGATGATGAAAAGGTGATCATTGATGATGATGATGATTGGGCTCAATACTACCAAGATTTTCAAGAAAAGAGGAAAGAACTGAAGGTTGGTGAGAAAGCAACTATTGAAAAGACTGAGACATCCGATGTTGAAAAGATGATTGCTGATTTAGAAAAGAAATTTGAGAAGAAATTGAAAATCGAAGAGATGTCTGAGATCGACAAACTATTTGAACAAGATGAAGAAGTTCCATACAAATTCAAGATACCTTCCTTTGCTAAGTACAATGGCACCGAAAATCCTCATCTTCATGTGAAGCAGTATATCACTGCCATGCAGTCTGCCCGAGCTACTAAGGCTCAAACCTTAAGGTACTTTATGCTCTCATTGGACCCTATTGTCCAAAATTGGTTCAATACCTTAGATGATGGAACACAAAAGAGTTGGGATCTACTTTACAAAGCCTTCATCCAGTAATATGAGTATAATATCGAGTTAAAAGTTACCTTAATGGAAGTGGAGTCCATAAGGCAAAGGCCAAATGATAAATTTGTGGACTATGTGAAGCGGTGGAGAATTTTGTCAATTAAATCGCTTCACCCTATTAAATATCAATCTCTAGTTGTCCCTTTGAGCCATCATAAAATTTTAGCTTTCTTTTCATTGGTTTACAAACCCCAATAACCTACCCTGAGCTGTTGTGATACTTTTGACAAGTCTTATGATCACTAAGATGAAGAGGCAAAAAGATCAAAGAAAGAAATGAATATCATGAAGTTATTTGAAGTTTTTAAGACCATAAGGGTAGTTGAAGTTTTCCTAATATTTCTAATATATCAAGACAACATCAGAGTAACAAATGGTTTATGCCTGTTAATGAAGATTTATGTTACTCCCCTCATCTATTATTGGAAGCCCAAGTTGGTACAAACAAGAGAACTCAATTTGGGCTAAAAAGAAAAAAGAAAAAAATGAATCAAAAAAAAAGAGAAGAAAACAAAACAAAAAAGACAAAAGAAAAGAAAAAGAAAAGAAAAAGAAAAAAAGAAAAGAAAAGAAAAAAGAAAAGAAAACCTAAAAAAGACAGTTCAAAAAGCCAACTGAGTTCTCTTTTACCTAAGACAACAAAAGGCTTCCAATTGGACAGTTTGACTTGAATTGGTCCAACCCGACCAAAGATACCATTCAATTAAAATCAAAAGGAGAAAGACCATTCAGTTCTTGAAAGTTCTGTACTTGACAGTCCTACGAGGAAGAAGGACAAAATGATAAAATGCTCAAAGAAAGGGAAGAGTAAGGAAAATAAAGAGAAAGAAAAGGGAAGAGTAAGAAAGATAAAAAGAAAGAAAAAGGGAGAAGAATAAAAGAAAGGAATTTGGGAAACAAACATTTTTTGCAAGGGCAAAAACTATCCTAATCAAGATCCAGATTAATGCCAAGAAGATAGAAGGAATTTGGAGTCTAGCAAGATTGCCTCCAAGCTGCCTAAAATTCAAACAAGAAATTTGTAGTGTGAGGGTTTGTCCCTTATGTCACATCAACTCCAATCTCAAAATAGCCTTCATTTAACCCATGTCCCTCATAGACCCCATTTCAAGCCTATCAAAGACCTCTTGATCTCTCTTGGTAGGTAGAGTCTATTAGTGGAGATAGTTTGAATAAGCTTGCATATGAGATAGACAATATTTAAACTTAAATGAGACCTTTGGCCAAGTAATGTGTATGTGCCTATCTGAAGTGCAATAGTTCTTGCTTAAATAGAAATGATTCCCGAGTTTATTATGGTAACTAGGATTGTCATGTTGTAGATATGTTAATTTGAAAAATCAAGTCCTGAGGTACATTGACATTAATTTGGCAAAGCCAACATTTGACTTCAAAATTAAAATTCAAAAAATGAAATAAAAAATGTTTTGTCATACAAAGCCTTCAAGTTAAGGGAAGTATGTTGAACCTCCAAAGGACACATGGGGAAAAGGAAATTATTATTGGCAAAGTGTAGACCCTTAATTTTTGACCCAATCTGGTCCAATATGTTTTATTTAGTCTAAAATGATTTTTGTTGTCTAATTGGTCCAAAATAATTTTTATTAAATAATTTTTGCTTTAGTATCTAATTTTTATTAATAAAAAATAGAAATAAACAAATAAAAATCAAAAAATAAAAATAAAAATAAAAATAGAAGTCGGAAAAATCGGCGATGAAAAAATCATCTCGCGGGCCCGTGGGCACAGGCCCGTGGCCATTTCTCCCGCGGATTTTTTCGCCAGTGCAGTTTTTCCGCAGCAGTTTTTTTTTTGCAGCGTAAATTTTCCGGCTCAAATTTTTTGAAACCTAATCCAATGAGGTTTTGGTTTCTTTTTTTTATTAATATTACTTACCTTAACTAATTAGGAATAAACAACCTGAAACTACTATAAATAAGGACCAAAGACAATTAAAAAAGGGGAGGCAAAAATCCAAGAGGAGTTTGGAAAATTTGAAACCAAATCAAGGAAGGAAAAGAAGAAATTCAATTCAACTTTTTTCTGGAATAGCAGTAGCACGATTTAGATGATTCAAAGGCAAAAAAAGCTTGTCTTTGGAGCTAGTTCATCCAAGAAAAATTGTTTCTGGAGAAATCATCAAAAGAAGGTATGTGTTAATTAATTTTCTTTAATTGTTTTTTTACACAGTAGCAAATCTATAAAATGAAAATTAAAAACCTTTGAACTTTAATTTAGTTTTTCTAAAGCAAAAAAAAAAAACTTTATTTCGTTGGTTTATCTTCCAAAAGGCTTAAAATTGTTATTTTTTCTTCTTAAAAACCTTAAAACTCTAATTGAACATATTTTTCAACAAAACTAAGATGTAAATTCTGCTTCTTTTAAAATCTTAAAGTAGGTTCTATTTCATTCAAAAAGTCTTCTAAAACATCTTTTCTACTTATAAAAACTTTAATTTATTTGTTTAAATTCATAAAACTTCATGAAATTATCAAATTGATTTCTAAAACCCTATAAATTATTCACCACCTGTAACCCTACTTCTAAATCCTAAAATCCTAAATTCAACTTTTAAACCTAAAATAATGAACCCTAATCCTTTTAAAACCTTAAACCCTAATTTTTATGAACCCTAATCCTTTTAAAACATTAAAAAACATAAAAACATAAAAACCTAAATTTTAAACAGTAACTTAGGAACCCAATAACAAAATATCACAAATTAAAGTATTTTAAAGTGTTTAAAACCCTAGTTTCATGATGTCATCATTCAAACCTTAATTTTGTTAATCAAAGAGTCTTACTAACCCTTTAAAACATAAAACCCTAATTTATTTTAATTCCATAAAAAGTTACAGTAGCCATAATTGGACTTTTATTTGCTTTATTCAATTCCATACTTGATTATGCTTTGATTTATTTCTTATGTTTTAATTTATTTAATTTCAATACTTGATTTATTTAATTTATCATGGATGGATGCTTATTTTATATTTTGATTAATAGCTTTGATGAATGATTTATTTATGACGAATGATTATTTACTTTTATCAATTAATTTAGATTTCCAAAAGTTGTAAGAGGTATGTTTCCACTTGGTGGGTACCTCATTAGTTAAACATCATGCAATTTAATTTGCTTTTCTATTTTAGAACCTATGTAAAGGGCATGTTTCTACCTTTTTGGTGGGTGTCCTATTTAGGCATGTGATGTAAGGACATGTTTCCATCCTTGGATGGGTGTCCATTTATTTGCTTTGTTTAGACATTGCTTTGATTTTAATATATTGATGCTTTCTTTTAATTATTGTGTGTAATATGGATAATTTTATTATATTTAAGAATTTTATAATATTAAGACCTATAAAGGAGGCCGGTTCTAATGAACCGGGCATTATGGGGGTGCTGGGCCATTTATCACCTTCCCCACACGTACACAACTTTCCAAACCCATTAGGGGGTTGGGGATTCCTTAGGAATCGAGTCATCCACCCCTTTCTTTTTTCCCAGCCCGTTTGGGTGGCTACTCCATTTTCTCTGGACTTAGGTCCGTGTTCTCTAAGGCCCCGAGCCTAAATAGTGCTGAAGTCGCAAGAACCATTCCACCGGGAGTGGGGGCGAAAATCCCCGCTCACACAAAGTTATGAAGAAACTACCAACCGACATGCTGAAACATAGTTTGAAAAGGATGTATCCCTGACTCTGCTGCTTAGGGTCTTCACCGCTCATGTTTTCAACATCTTGAAGATAAAAGGCACAAATGCAAAAGCTTTTGATCATTCCAATGCAAGGTTTGAACAAGCGTCAAAAGGAGTCAATGAGAATACCTCTGCTGATCACCTCGGTCTGTGAGTCGATGGAACAACTGTAAGTATCATTCATACATATCATACATACATGAGCATATCACATCGCACTTTCTTGTCTTGTGTTGTCTATTCCTTGTCAAAATGAACAGCAAGCAATCAAAAGAAGATATCAAATCAGGGGGGCATAGAAAGCCCATTGCTTGAGAAGGCTCCAATAATTATGCGAAGAGAAGAAATGAGTGCTTGTGTGAAGAACTAGACAAGAAAAATATCAATCAAAGCTTGCATGAAAAAAATCTTTGGTTTGAGCCTATACAGGGGGCAAAGTTTCTCCTTTTCAATTTTTTGAGTTTATATACCAAATATTTTCAAACTCACTTGCAAATATTTCACCACGCAAGGGGGGCAAGGAGAGAGTATAAGGTCCAATTAAAAATAGCTGAATTTTTGCAAAAAGAAAGAACAAAAGAATGGAACATTAGAACTTTCAAAAGAATGAAGATGCAAAAGACAAAAGACCAATCTAGCTAAAAGAGTTGAAGCCAGGGTAAAGACTCGACCTCCAATGGATAAAGACTCATGTTTCAAGGGTAAAGACCTAATCTCAAAGGATGAAGATCCATTTGCAAGGGTGAAGACCCAATCTCAAAGGATGAAGATCCATTCGCAAGGGTGAAAACCCGATCTCAAAGGATGAAGATCCATTTTTCAAGGATGAAGACCCGATCTCAAAGGATGAAGATCCATTTTTCAAGGATGAAGACCCGATCTCAAAGGATGAAGATCCATTTTTCAAGGATGAAGACTTGATCTCAAAGGATGAAGATCAATTTTGAGGGTGAAAAACCACAATGCATAGAATAACCAGAGCAGTCAAATTTCTCAAATGATAAAAGCTCAGTCAAACTCAATCTCGGGTCCAAGCACCCATTCTCGGGTCCAAGCACCCATTCTAGGGTCCAAGTATCCAAATCAATTCAAGCTCGGGTCCAAGCACCCATTATCGGGTCCAAGCACCCATTCTCAGGTCCAAGTACCTAAATCAATTCAAACTCGGTTCCAAGCACCCATTCTTGGGTCCAAGTACCCAAGTTCGGGTCCAAGAACCCAAATCAAGTTAGGATCGAGTATCCGAACCCAATTTAGGATCGAGTATCCAAATCAAGTTAGGTTCAAATATCCCAATCCAATTTTGGATCGAGTATCCAAATCCAGTTTTGGATCAAAAATCCAAATCCAGTTTAGGATCGAGTATCCAAATCCATTTAGGATCGAGTATCTCAATCAAGTTTAGGATCGAGTATCCAAATCCAATTTAGGATCGAGTATCCAAATCTAGTTTAGGATCGAGTATCCAAATCTGATTTCGGATCGAGTATCCAAATCCAGTTAGGATTGAGTATCCCAATCAAGTTTAGGATCGAGTATCCGAATCCAAGTTAGGATCGAGTATCCAAATCAAGTTAGGATCGAGTATCCAAATCAAGTTAGGATCGAGTATCCAAATCAAGTTAGGATCAAATATCCTAATCCAATTTAGGATCAAGTATCCAAATCCATTTTAGGATCAAAAATCCAAATCCAGTTTAGGATTGAGTATCCAAGTCCAGTTGGGATCGAGTATCCCAATCCAATTTAGGGTTGGGTATCCAAATCCAATTTAGGATCGAGTATCAAAATCTAGTTAGGATCGACTATCCGAATCTAGTTTAGGATCGAGTATCCAAATCCAGATTGGATCGAGTATCCAAGTCTAGTTTAGGATTGAGTATCCAAATCTCTCGGGTCCAGAACCCAAAACCTCAAAAATTAAGCCTTATTGCTTTTCACTCTCTTTCACTAAGGTTTTAGATCATTCAAGGAGGGGGTAAACTGTAGACCCTTAATTTTTGAGCCAATTCGGTCCAATATGTTTTATTTAGTCCAAAATGATTTTTGTTGTCTAATTGGTCCAAAATAATTTTATTTAAATAATTTTTTCTTTAGTATCTAATTTTTATTAATAAAAATAAAAATAAACAAATAAAAATCAAAAAAATAAAAATAAAAATCAGAGTCAAAAAAATCGACAGCAAAAAAACAGTCGCACGGGCCTGTGGGCTATTTCGCCCGCAGGAATTCATTGTGCTATTTCGCTCGCTGGATTTTAATACGAGCAAAATAGAATTTCTATTTCGCCCGTAGGAAAATCCTGCGGGCGAAATAGCTCGACCGCAGGAATTTCCTGCGGGCGACGCCCCAGCCCACCCACTGCGGCAGTTTTTTTTGCCAGCACATTTTTTCCTGCGCAAAAATTCTGAAACCTAATTTAATTAGGTTTTGGTTTCCTTTTCTTATTTAGATTATTTGCCTTGATTAATTAGGATTACACAAAGAAAGACCTCTATAAATAAGGATCAAAGGCAACCAAATTGGGGGAGGAAATTTTTGGCAGTAGCTTGGAAATTGGAAAACCAAATCAATGAAGGAAAAGTAATAAATTCAATTCAATTGATTTTTAAAGGGGCAGCATCATGATTTAAGCAATTCAAATGCAAAAAAAGGTTTGTCTTTGGAGCTAGTTCATCCAAGAAGAATTATTTTTGGAGGAATCATCAGCAGCTAAAATTAGGAAATTGTGTTATTCAAAATTAAAAACCTTTAAACTTTAATTTAATTTTTCTAAAGTTAAAAACATTAATCCGTTGCTTTATTTCCCAAAGAATTTAAAGTTATTAGTTTTATTTCTTCAAAACCCCAAAACCAAAATTTGTTTTCTAAATTTATAAAATCTTAAAACATGTTCTGTTTCTCACAAAAAAAAACCTAAAAACACTTTTTCCAATTATATAAATCTTTTCTATTTATAAAAAATTTTAATTTGTTTGGTTTATTTTCATAAAAACACATAAAAGTATCAAATTGATTTTTAATCCTAAAAGTTCCATTCACCACCCGTGATCCTAAATTCTAAAAATACTAAACCCAAATTCAACTTCCAAAATTCAAAATAATGAACACTAACCCTTTTAAAATCTTAAACCCTAATTTTTATGAACCCTAATCCTTTTAAAACATTAAAAACCTTAAGAACACAAAAACATAAATTTTACACAGTAGCTTAAAAACACAATGAATCACTATTTAAAACCACAAATCAAAAAGTATTTCAAAATGTCTAAAACCCTAGTTTCATGATTTCACCATTCAAATATTAATTTAGTTAATCAAAGAGTCTTACCAACCTTTTACAACCTAAAACCCTAATCTATTTTAATTCCATAAAAAGTCACAGTAGCTATAATTGAACTTTTATTTGCTTTATTTAATTCTATACTTGATTATGCTTTGATTTATCTCTTATGCTTTAATTTATTTAATTTTAATACTTGATTTATTTAATTTATCATGGATGGATGTTTATTTTCTATTTTGATTAATAGCATTGATGAATGATTTATTTATGATGAATGATTATTTACTTTTATCAATTAATTTAGATTTCCAAAAGTTGTAAGAGGTATGTTTCCACTTGATGGGTACCTCATTAGTTAAACATCATGTAATTTAATTTGCTTTTCTATTTTAGAACCTATGTAAAGGGCATGTTTCTACCTTTTGGTGGGTGTCTTATTTAGGCATGTGATGTAAAGACATGTTTCCATCCTTGGATGGGTGTCCATTTATTTGTTTTGCTTGGACATTGCTTTGATTTTAATATAATGATGCTTTCTTTTAATTATTGTGTGTAATATGAATAATATTGTTACATTTAAGAATTTTATAATATTAAGACCTGTAAAGGAGGCCGATTCCAATGAACCGGGCATTGTGGGGGTGCTGGGCCATTTCTCATCTTCCCCACACGTACCCAACTTTCCGAACCCATTAAAGGGTTGGGGATTCCTTAGGAATCGAGTAATCCACCCCTTTCTTTTTTCCCAGCCCGTCCGGGTAGCGACTCCATTTTCTCCTAACTTAGGTCCGTGTTCTCTAAGGCCCCGAGCCTAAACAGTGCCGAAGTCGCAAGAACCATTCCACCGGGAGTGGAGGCAAAAATCCCCGCTCACACTCACCCAAGGAACAAAACCAAGAAAGAAAAAAAAGAAGGCAGAACTTGACATAGGCAAATGACATGGCCAAGCCATTGGCTGTGTCACATGACACGGCCAGGAGCTTGGTCGTGTCCCATCTCAAACTCAATGCAAGGAAGGAGCAAAATGAAGAAACAAAAGCGGACACATCCACATGACAAAGCCAAGCCATTGGCCGTGTCACATGACATGGCCACAATCTTTGCCATGTTACTCCTTGAGAATAAAAAAAAGAAAAGAAAGAAAATGGGCAGTAAGTGGCACGGCCAGCAAGCTTGGTCGTGTCCCAAAGAAATTGAGAGACAAGGCCACAAGCTTGGCTGTGCCACTCTTGATGTGTTAAATTCTTTTGTATGGATTGAGGAACAAGTGGGGGATAAACAACTTGCTTTTGCTAAAAGAAATATTAAAGAAAAGAAAAGCTTGCCTAATTGATGGAAAGAAATATTAAATAAGGAGAATAGTGGGAGACAAGAGAGAATGGTGTGAGTTGGAAGGCATGGGTTTGAGCTTTGAATGAAATAAAAAGTGAAGGAAAAGGAAGAAGAAATACACGATTTTGGGGAGAGGCTGACACTCTCCTTAGCTTTTCATCTTCATCCTCCATTTCCATCCTCTCTATCTTCTCCATCTTCCATTGACAAGCTTCAATTTGGTTCTTTGGGATAAATTGGGTTAACAAGCTCTTGAAGGTTGAAGAAAGAAAGAACCGACTTCTAGAGCAAAAAATAGAGTTTTGAAGCTGAGATTGAAGGTGAAGACACATCCTATACAAGATCTAAAACAAGACTCAAGGATTCAAGTGAAGAAACACAAATTATTTGCCATGGATTGTTTGGATTCTTTTACTTATTTCTCTTATTCTAGTTTTCTGGTTTTGAACATGAACTAACTCATTCTCTATCTAGATATTGATGAACCCTAGCTTTCTTGTATGGATTGAATAATTTTATTTAGTTCAATCATTTGATTGAGTTGTTTTATTCTTATGATGCTTAATAATTTATTTCCAATTTATAATAGCATGCTTATTAATTGGTTGCAATTTTCATATTATTGACTTGAGAAAGCTTGATATGAATTGAATACTCATAAGGATTGAGGATTAATTGGAGTGCTAGAGATAGACTTACAATATCCTTTGGTTTATGATTCCTTATTCTTAATGCAAGATCTACTTAATTATGTTTGAGAAGAGATTTTAGCATTCTACTCAGTGATTAGGGATTAATTCACTTGAGAGAGGTTGTAGTCTAATTTAGAGGAATGCCAACTTAACTCTATTATTTGATTTAATTGAATTGATGTTCATAAATATAATTGTGGTTAGGGAGATTCAATGTCTGGATAGTATTTTCTTCATCAATCCTTTTTGCACAACATTTAATCTCTCTTTAACTTAAGTTATTAAGTTAATTGTCTTTAGTTACAAAACATCACAAAACTATTGATTTGCTAAACAATAGTTAAAATTTGCACTAGTACTTGTCCTTGTCCTCAATGGAACGATAAATCACTCACTACTTTATTACTTGAGAAACCCGTGCACTTGCGGTATTGTAATAGCATAGGTTCGTGCTATCACTCATGCACACAATGCAATCTAAAATGATGCAATCGATAGTATCATAATAAGAAAGAATAAATAATACAAACACCAATAAAATCAACTTCTCTTATCCCTAGTGGAGTCGCCACTATGAGCAGGAATTTTTGCCCCCGCTCCTGGTTGAATGATTCTTATGACTTCGGCACTGTTAGGCTCAGGCCTTTAAGAACAGGGTCTAAACCCAGAGAAAATGGAGTCGCCACTTAGATGGGCTGAGAAAAAGAAAGGGGTGGATGACTTGAAATGGAATCCCTAGCCCCTTAATGGGTTTGAAAAGTTGGGTACGTGTGGAGAGGTGAGAATGACCCAGCACCCCCACAAATGCCCGGTTCATTAGAACCATCCTCCTTTTCAAGCCTAGATATTATCAAATTCTTAAATGTTATGATATTATCCATACTGCATGAGAATAATAAAATAAAACATAATTGTATTAAAATCAAAATAATCTTCAGAACACAATAATAAATGGGCACCCATAAAAGATGGAAACATGCCCTTAAAACCATGTCCAATACTTAAAAATAAATAGGACATCCACCAAAAGGTGAAAACATATCATTTACATTAATGCAAAATTTAAAATGATAAATTAAATTACATTATAAAATTGAGGCACCCACAAAGTAAAAACATACTTTTTACATCCTTGAAATTCAAATAATGAAATTAACAACACAACAATTCATAGCAAAATTAATAATCCTAATAATAATACATATTACAGTGTAATAAAAGGTCAGTCATAAATTGCAATCTATAAATAAATATTGACCCCCCATCGATGAGGGATCGACTACGATGATCTTGCTAGTGGGTTAGCTATCAAGGGGACAGCGCCTCCGAAAGGTAGACGGTTTATATGATATGGTTTTATTAGGGAATTAGGGTTTTTCCTAAACTAGGGTTTTGCATTTAAATATATAAATTAGGATTTTTCTAAACTAGGTTTTTAAAATCAAAATAAGTTAGTTTAGGGTTTCTAAATCAAGTTAATAAGGGTTTGGTACTTAGGATTTAATGCTTCACATATTAGGGTCAGGAATTAGGGTTTAGGGTTTTTTACAGGTTTGAGGCTAGGTATTAGGTTTTTACAAATTAGGGTTTTAAAATAAAGACTAGGGTTTTAGTATTAAGCTATGGGACACTTAAAATCTAAAGACAAAGATTAAATGTTTTCTTGGACATTCAAAATATACTATTTTGAGGTCTAATTCTGTTGGTTTAAACTAAGCAAATTATTGAATATTTAATAGGTTACTGGATGAAGCAAAGTTAAATATGTCACATACTGTGAGTTTAAAGTCAATGAACATATTAAATAAATACTTATGAATTGAAATCAACAAATATATACTATTAGAGTTATTTGGTCAAGAGAATAAATATAAATATAATCAGTGTTTAGCATCATCAACAAAGCATCCCGTATTGAATTTATATGAAATAAACTTAAAGAATGTATCTTCATTTGTTGGCTCCAGCACATTTATTCATTGATCCAAACTTCTCTTGCTCTAATCTTGGAGCTTTGGTTGAGCAGAACAAAGATAATGGCCACTGCTTTTGTATGGTGTGTTCTTTGTGTTGATGATATTTTGTGTGCTCATGGTTATTAATTGCTCAACTGCTAAGGCTTCTTAATTGCTTGGTCCCTTCACTTCTTATTACCATCTGTTATTAGCATTAAACCTTATTAATTATAGGCAAACCATCACAAAAAAACCCTAAACTAAAAAGAATTATAGCCTAATTAGAATTATAGCCTAATTAAAAAGAATTATAGCCTAATTAGGAAGCCGGTTGGCCAAAACTTAAAATAAGTTAGGACAATGTCGATCTGGTGTGCCAGATCAACATGAGCTAAAGCCATGTCGATCTAGGCCCTCCAGGTCAACATGAGCAATGGATCAAGTAGCCTGGGTCACCCCAACTCAAATTAATGTTGTATTTTTTCTAATTTATGGACTAAACAATTTAATTTTGCTAAAAAAACTTAATTTTGGGTTTTATAATTGAATTTATGCCTTTCAGAATTAAAACAACTAATTTAAAAGTTATAAACAAGGCTTAAATCTTTTAAAGTCAGATCAAATTTATGTTGGCATTCTTTAATCAGGACCGTACCAACTTATGGCAAAAATTAAGGGTTTACAATGCGTAGAGCACAAGTTGTGTACTAACATGAGAAAGTAAACCAAATTTTCATTATTCACTATAATGATTTGTGGAAACAATGTTATGAGTCAGGATATAAAAACACATTGAAAAAGGAATGTGTATTGTGTGTATCTTATTTACTATCTAGTTGCCAGAAGATTGCGCTGGGATGTTAGTATACTATAAACCAAGAGGAGTGAGATACCGGGTGTCACAGAAATGTGCCTACGCCTGAGTGAGACCTAATGATAGACCAAGGCAACAAGCCTGGGACTAGATAACTGTATAAATGTATGTAGGTGTTAGTGTGTTGTGTAATGTGTATAATCAATGTTTGACATTTTTATCATGATTCAAACATGGCATTATATATGTATGACATTATTTCCAAATTTTATTAAAGCATGTACTACTAGATAATATGCTTAGTGCGATTGAATTCTATCGCGTAGGTGACAGAGTAGATTTTGGAGATCCGGAGAGTGTTGTTAGACCATCCCAGGTCTAAGATTTTGTATATGAAGACCACTGAGCTACCGTGGACCAGTGCCACTTGCGTATCATGTATACACTTTGAATCATTTTTAAATGCTTTTGAGTATGTACATCATATTTATAATCATGTATGTGGTGTAAAATATATGTTTTTCTTTTTGTATAATATATTAAATAAAAATGGAATTTATATTTACATATATGGATGTGTTTTTGGTATAATATTGGTGGATTAAGCCATTGGGCTATTTTGCAAAAATGTATGTATTGAATAAAAAATTGGGAGTGTATTAAAATTGCATGTTGAGTTATTTGAAATTTTGGATTTTTTAAAATATAGGCCAAACTCTGGTGAATTTTTTCCAGAGATTTTTCTATTTAATATCTTTTTTTCTTTTCAAATTAATATTGATTATATTTATTTATTTATTAAAATACATTTTAAGTGTTTTAAATGGTTACCATAAATTTAAGAAAATTTGTGAACATACCGTAATGCAACATTTTTATATTCTATATATGTAGTTTACTTATACCGGGTGCATATATATTAAATGTATATAAGATATAAGGGTGTTACATTTTTTTTATATCAGAGCCTAGGTTTGAGATTCTCAACCTAGGTGGGTTTTTGGAGAGAGGAAATGAATTTTTTTTAAATGTGATTTTAACATGTCATATATGTATTACACTGGCATTTTACCTTGTCCTAATGTTGCGATTATTTCTGTATTTACAGATAGTGGCAGATATGGCATCTCGGACACATGAGTTTGGTAAGGGGAGTGCTGAGAGTGTTGCTTCTAGATAGGGTGGTGTTAGATCTAGAGTAGAGATAGCTGGAGAGGCATCAGTGCCAGTTAGACTAGCAGTTGGGGAGGTTCTGCTAGGATGGGTACAACTTATGGTGGAATTATCACGGCAGGCTTCGGTGTCACCACAGTCATAGCTGCTGCCGCAGCAATAGCTGCAGACCAGAAAGTACGACAAGCTAAGAAATTTGGAGCTATAGGTTTCTTTGGCACTATAGATCTAGCTATAGCAGATGAGTGTCTAGATAGAGTTCATAGGGTATTTATCCAGCTACAAGCCAGTTTAAAAGAGAAGTTTGGTTATGCCAGTCTCTTCTACAGGGGGATGCTTATAAATGGTGGAAGACAGTTCCGCATGCTATGGATGATCCTCCAACAATATTATATGATGATTTTCTTTAGGAGTTTAATAAGAAATATACTCCTTGGGTGTATAAGGATACTAAGAAGAAAGACTTTCTAGGTTTAAGGCAAGAATCAAAGACAGTGACAGACAATGAGATAGATTTTATTTGGCTGAGCAAGTATGCAGGAGGGATTGTGACTTATCAGATAGATAGGTGCCAATGTAACACCCCTACATCCCGTACACGCACACTACATAGCACCACAGTGTAGTATACGCACACCGAACATAGAGATGCTACGGTTTCCTTTAACACTTGAATCATTTTAGAACATAAGAAATTCTTTCTCATTATACAGTATAGAAAAAAAAGTAGTTTACTTGTAATATAAAAAAAAGTAGATATAAACTTTTACTTAATACGCAGCGGAAATTTTAAATATATTTACATATGTGAATACATTCAAGTCCATGTTTACAGTTTTACTTAAATTTACATTAAAGTCAATACTTTACAAAACATGAAGAAATTATACATGAGTGGCAGCTTTTCTCTGATCTTTAAGTCCCAAAATAAACTCTTCAATGCCTAGACTCACTTGGTCTCGAGGAACTCTCGGGTTCAACTCTGTCACCTGCGCAATGAACCACAATCGCGCTGAGCCAACGGCTTAGTAGTACAAACGATAATAACAATATGCTTTAATGTAATGCAATGCCACACATTTCAATGACTTTCCATAGATTTCCTTATTCAATTATTCAATCATTATTGAATCACAATTACACAAAGACAAGCATGGGCCCAAAAGACACTAATATGCCATTCAATTTTCAGAGTTAATGCCTTGGTTCAATTATCACATTTATCAATATCATTGTCCCAACTAGGCTTCAAAGATTAGGTTTAACCAAGCTTCAAGGGGAACAAAGCATGCTAAGTATCAACCCAGCTTGGCTTCAAGAACAAAACCCAACCTAGCTTCAAGTGTTGTAACATCTCAATTAGGCTTCAAGGATTAGACCCAACCAAGCTACAAGGGGAGTAAAACATGTTTAACTTCAACCCAACTTGGCTTCAAGGATCAAATCCAACCTAACTTCAAGAGATTGTTACTAATAGGCATGCCACCAACAACAAAACTCTGAAATTGGAATAACACATTAGACACACAATTCATTTATTATTTCATTATCAATTACATTCTCAATTCTCATCATCAATTTGGCAAACATGCCTCATTAAAGTCATTATAGCTTACCACAATGACTTTACATTCCATCACATCTCAATACCCATCTTAGCAATTCATCTTTCAAATGTACAATCATTTGCATCATCATATCATTCATATAATATATATATATATCATCATTGATATAAGCATAGCAAAGTACATTCTTCACAATAATTAACAATGCAATAATGCAAGATGTGTACTTACCTCAAAAGCAATTCACACAACTCAAAACACTCCCTTTCCCAAGGTTCTTATGCTTCTTAAATCAATGACAAATCACCTTCTTCAAGACCTAATCCAAGAATAATAACATACACTTGCTTAGGGATACACAAGAGGTAAACAAGTTAAGAGTTAACTAGGGCAATCTCTAAACACATAACACGCTCAACCACACGGGCGTGTTCCTGATCGTGCCCTAACTCCACAACACAGAAGCTATTACACGCTCATGACCACGGGCGTGTCACTGGGCGTGTAATACATACTGCTTCACACAAAAACATCAACACGTCCAACAACCTGAACGTGCTCCTGGCCGTGTCAATTCTCCATTCTCACAGTAGCTATGACACGCTCAATAACACGGGCGTGTTACTGGCCGTGTCAAACCTACTGCCACACAGAACAATTGACACACCTAAGGACCCTGGACATGCTCATGGGCGTGTCAGCCCAAAAACCCAGATTCCGGCCAAAACAACACCACACTAACAAATCACTTCTATCCACCAACATCCACTTCCACCAAACTTAACAAAACATACCCAAAAACTACCTCAAACTTACAACAACACCAAAACAAGCCAAAACACATATCAAGCACAAATCACAAACATCATCAAAACCCTAAACACAACCACAAATTAATCTATACCAACCAACTTACTCTTTTCTTCAATCCAACCCCAAAATCCAAAACCACTTAAACCAAATACTCTTAAACACCACACAATCAAACCAAACACATTCTCAAACACAACTTCAACTCACAAGCCCACATAACTTCAAAAACAACACAAGAAATCAAGAGAGAACTTACCAAAGATGGAGAACTCTTAAACCTCCAACTTGATCTCTTGAAAACTCTCTTCAATCTTGAACTTGGAAGAACAAATCTCTATCTTGCTCTCTTTCTTCTTGATGACCGGACAACACAGAAAAGCAAAGAGAAGAGAAGGAAAGAAAATGGTCCACGGCAAAGGAAGAAAGAAAGAAGAAAAGATAGAAAGTAAAAGTCAAATCATCTCCTCAAAACCCTCTCCTCCAAGCAAAAATAATATAAAATAATACAAATATCTTCTTCCACTCCACTAACTCTAATCCCACTTAATATAAAATAATCCCTTAAACACAATTAATCAATAATTAATCTCTTCCTTTGACTTACCCATTGACTTGTGTATATGTTATATATATATATTTACATATATACAACATATAAACTCTCTCTTCACTTATTTTTCTCTTTTCCAATTAAACACAAATACACTTACTTCAATTACAACAATTTTTACACCAAACTTCTAGGGTATATTTTGGGATATTACAATTCTCCCCCTCTAAAAAGAAATTTCGTCCTCGAAATTACCTGCCATCAAGTCCGAAACAACTGAGGATACTGATCTCGCATCGCTTGCTCACTCTCCCAAGTTGCTTCTTCTTTTGCATGATTCTTCCATAGAACCTTCACCAAATGCACTTCCTTATTTCTCAACTCTTTTACTTCATGTGCCAAGATAGCAACTGGTTCTTCTTCAAAGGTCAGATCTGGACTCACTTCAATAGATTCAACTGATAACACATGAGATGGATCTGATTTGTACCTCCTCAACATAGAAACATGGAATACATTATGGATCCTATCCAACTCAGGTGGCAAAGCAAGCCGATAAGCAACTGGCCCAACTCTTTCCAAAACTTCATACGGTCCAATGAAACGAGGACTAAGCTTCCCTTTTCGACCAAACCTCAAAATCTTTTTCCAAGGAGACACTTTCAAAAATACTTTATCTCCCACATTAAACTCTATGTCTCTCCTCTTCAAATCCAAATAAGACTTCTGTCGGTCTGAAGTTGCTTTGAATCTATTTCGAATCATCTTCACTTTTTCTTCAGTTTCCTTAACCAAATCAGGACCAATTAACTTACTTTCTCCAATTTCATTCCAACATAGAGGTGTCCTACACCATCTACCATACAACGCTTCGAATGGTGCCATACCAATGCTGGATTGATGACTATTATTGTAAGCAAATTCCACAAGTGGCAAGAATCTATCCCAACTTCCAGAGAAATCAATGACAGCTTCTCAAAATGTCCTCAATAATATGTATCACTCTCTCTGATTGCCCATCTGTCTGCGGATGAAAAGCAGTACTAAAATGCAATCGAGAACCCAAAGCACCATGTAAACTCTTCTAAAACCTCAAAGTAAACTGGGGATCTCGATCAGACACTAAAGAAATTGGGACTCCATGCAACTTCACAATCTCATGGATATACAGCTCAGCCAACCTCTCAAGAGAATAATCCATCCTAATTGGAAGAAAATGAGCTGTCTTTGTCAACCTATAAACAATTACCCAAATAGCATCATGCTTCCTCTGAGTCAATGGCAAACCAGACACAAAATCCATTGTTACTCTTTCCCATTTCCATTCAGGCACTGATAATGGTTGAAGTAACCCTGTTGGAACTTGATGCTCAGCTTTTACCCTTTGACATGTGAGACATTTGGATACAAACTCTGCTATGTCTTTCTTCATACCAGACCACTAATAGTACTGTTTCAAATCATGATACATCTTCATTTTGCCCGGATGCATAGCAAATACTGACTGATGTGCTTCTTCTAAAATAATCCTTTTCAAATTAGCATCATCAGGTACACACAACCTGTTCTTAAACCAAAGACTCCCATCACTTTTTACAATAAAATCTCGACTCTTTCTATTCTGGCCATCTGAAACAATCCTTTGCATCTTCTCATCACCTAACTGAGCTTTTATAATATGTTCTAACAATACTGGTCTCAACTGTAACTGTGCCAACAATGCACCATCATCACAAGATACAAATCTAGCATGTAACACTCTCAACTCAACAATCAACGAGAGCGAATAAACAGTCAAACTTGCTAGAGACTTTCGACTCAAGGCATCAGCAACCACATTTGCCTTACCAGGATGATAATCAATCAAACAGTCATAGTCTTTAATCAATTCCAACCATCGCCTCTGTCGAAGATTGAGCTCTCTCTGAACCACCAAATATTTTAAACTTTTATGGTCTGTATAGATAAAAGACTTCTCCCCATACAAATAGTGTCGCCAAATTTTCAATGCAAACACAATGGCTGCTAACTCCAAATCATGGGTCGGATAATTGAGCTCATGCGGCTTCAATTGCCGAGAAGCATAAGCTATAACTTTACCTTCTTGCATTAATACACAACCCAATCCACTATGTGAAGCATCACTGTAGATCACATATGGTTTATATTCCACAGGTAAAGTAAGAACAGGCGCTTGAGTCAACCTTTCTCTCAACTGTTCAAAGCTAGCCTGACACTGATCTGTCCACACAAATCTAACTCCCTTGTGAAGTAATCTGGTAAGTGGAGTAGCTATCAAAGAAAATCCTTTCACAAAGGGTCGATAATAGCCTGCCAAACCCAGAAAACTTCTAACTTCTGTCACAGACTTGGGTGGATTCCAATTCAAAATAGCTTCAACTTTACTCGAATCAACTCTAATACCATCTGCTGAAACTATATGACCGAGAAAAGTTACTTGGTCAAGCCAAAACTCACACTTCGACAGTTTAGCATATAACTGCTTCTCTTTCAAGATCTGCAACACAATCCGCAGATGCTTGTCATGCTCCTCCTCCTTGCGCGAATACACCAAAATATCATCAATGAAGACCACCACAAACTGATCCAGATAGGGCCTAAACACCCTATTCATCAAATCCATGAAAGCTGCAGGTGCATTCGTTAAACAAAAAGGCATAACTAGAAACTCATAATGTCCATACCTGGTCCGAAAGGCGGTCTTAGGAACAGCTTCAGCTCTGACCCTCAACTGATGGTACCCTGATCTCAAATCAATTTTAGAAATTACTGTTGCACCCTTCAATTGATCAAAGAGATCATCAATTCTAGGCAAAGGATATTTATTTTTAATAGTCACCTTGTTCAATTGCCTATAATCGATACACAATCTCATAGTACCATCCTTCTTCTTCACAAACAAAACAGGAGCTCCCCACGGTGAAACACTAGGGCGAACAAACCCTTTATCCAACAACTCCTGCAACTGCACCTTCAACTCTCTCAATTCAGCAGGTGCCATTCTATAAGGAGTAGTAGAGATAGGAGTTGTACCAGGCAATAATTCAATACCAAACTCCACCTCTCTCTCAGGAGGTAACCCTGGCAACTCTTCTGGAAACACATCTGGAAACTCTGCAACTGTAGGTATACTATCAAGTTGAGAACCCACCACTCTAGTATCCACGACATGAGCAAGATAAGCATCACACCCTTTTCTAAACAACCTCCTAGCTGCAACAGCTGAAACAAACAAGGATACAAGCTGTCTCTGCTCACCAGATACCATCACAATTCTTCCATCACCGGTTCTCAAAGTAACATACTCCTTTTGACAGTCCACCACAGCTCCATGTCTAGACAACCAGTCCATGCCCAAAATCAAATCATACTCTTTAAAAGGCATTTCAATCAGATCACCCAAAAACTCCTCACCCTGAACCACTACTGCACTATCTCTGTGCACTTTGCTAACTATCACATTATGTCCTAATGGATTTGTGACCAATACATCAAATCCTAGGGATTCAGCATGCAGCTCAGATACAGGCAAAACAGATGCACTAATATATGAATGTGTAGATCCTGGGTCAATGAAAGCAAGTACTGAATTACCAAATAAATAGAAAGTACCCACTATGACTGCTGAAGCATTAGGCTGCCTCTGCATCACATACATCCTCTGAGAAGATCCAGCCTCCTCTGGTCTACTCTCCCTGGATGTAGAACCTCCTCTAGGACTGAACCCAGATCTACCTCCTTTGTTGAAACTTCTGCCTTCTCGACCTCCCCTCACACTAGGTCGAGAAGCTGCATAATCTATCAACCTCTGCTCCTGAATCTCAGGACACTCTCTAATAAAATGATCAGGCGATCCACATCTGAAACATACCCCTGCTACACCTGTCTTCCAACAAGTACCACCATGTGGCCTACCACAATGGATACATATCGGCAGGGTGGATCTCTGAATCACCGGAATCGGAGCACTCGCCACAGAAACTGTAGGTCTCGATCTCTGTCTCTGAAACTGTACTGACCTACCAGCTGGCCTCTGACTCCTACTAACTCTAGGAACAAAACTTCCTTTACCTCTTTTCATAGATGAAGATCCTGTCTCAAACTGGGGTCTCCTCAATCTAGTATCTTCCTCTGAAGCAGCTGCTGCAATAACCTGAGCTCTCTCCACACTCCTAGCTGCTGCAACAAGTTGGGAGAAATCATGATATCGAGAGCCAGCCACAAGACACATGATAGAGGGCCTCAATCCCTCCTCAAACCTCCGGCATCTATCAATGTCATCAGATATAATACCCCCAGCATAATGACTCAACCGGATAAACTCGATCTCATACTCTGTCACAGTCCGGAGGTCTTGCTTCAAGCTTAGAAACTCCATTTTCTTCACATCTTTATACTCCCTCGGAGTATACTTCAATCCAAACTCTCTTAGAAAATCAGCATAGGACAAGGTAGGAGGATCATCCATAGCATGGGGCACTGTCTTCCACCAGTCGTATGCATCCTTTTGCAACAAGGATCTTGCATAATCAAATTTTTCTTCTGGAGTGGCTTGCAACTGAATAAATATTCTCTGTATTTTATCTAGCCACTGCTCAGCTACAGCTGGATCAATAGTACCTAGAAAATCTTCTGCTCCATACTTTCTTAATTTATCATACTGTCTCACTGATACCAAAGGCTGTGGGGGTGGGGGCAGTGGTTGCACTGGTGCTTGCCTCATCAATTCTACCATATGTCTGAGCCAAACTGGCGGAACCTCCTCACCAGCTAGTCTCCCCAACACAGAAGCAGGTACCTCACCAGCACTATTCACTCTAGCTCCCTCTCTAACCTCATCTGGAGCTACACTCTCCGCACTACACCCAACTGTCTGACGTAAATGAGAATCCATCACAACCTATATCTGCAAACACAGCAGAATACACCTTATTAAAGATCAGAGACTGCCAATACCAAACATGTATTTTATTCCAAAAATCATTTTTAGACTCAAAATATCCTTTTTCTTACAATTGACCTAGGTTGAGAATCTCAAACCTAGGCTTTGATACCAAAACAATTGTAACACCCCTACATCCCGTACACGCACACTACATAGCACCACAGTGTAGTATACACACACCGAACATAGAGATGCTACAATTTCCTTTAACACTTGTATAGAAAATAAAGTAGTTTACTTGTAATATAAAACAAAGTAGATATAAACTTTTACTTAATACACAACGGAAATTTTAAATATATTTACATATGTGAATACATTCAAGTCCATGTTTACAGTTTTACTTAAATTTACATTAAAGTCAATACTTTACAAAACATGAAGAAATTATACATGATTGGCAGCTTTTCTCTGATCTTTAGGTCCCAAAATAAACTCTTCAATGCCTAGACTCACTCGGTCTCGAGGAACTCTCGGGTTCAACTCTGTTACCTGCGCGATGAAACACAATCGCGCTGAGCCAACGGCTCAGTAGTACAAACGATAATAACAATATGCTTTAATGCAATGCAATGCCACACATTTCAATGACTTTACATAGATTTCCTTATTCAATTATTCAATCATTATTGAATCACAATTACACAAAGACAAGCATGGGCCCAAAAGACACTAATATGCCATTCAATTTTCAGAGTTAATGCCTTGGTTCAATTATCACATTTATCAATATCATTGTCCCAACTAGGCTTCAAGGATTAGGTTTAACCAAGCTTCAAGGGGAACAAAGCATGCTAAGTATCAACCCAACTTGGCTTCAAGAACAAAACCCAACCTAGCTTCAAGGGTTGTAACATCTCAATTAGGCTTCAAGGATTAGACCCAACCAAGCTTCAAGGGGAGTAAAACATGTTTAACTTCAACCCAACTTGGCTTCAAGGATCAAATCCAACCTAACTTCAAGAGATTGTTACTAATAGGCATGCCACCAACAACAAAACTCTGAAATTGGAATAACACATTAGACACACAATTCATTTATTATTTCATTATCAATTACATTCTCAATTCTCATCATCAATTTGGCAAACATGCCTCAATAAAGTCATTATAGCTTACCACAATGGCTTTACATTCCATCACATCTCTATACCCATCTTAGCAATTCATCTTTCAAATGTACAATCATTTGCATCATCATATCATTCATATAATATATATATATATCATCATTGATATAAGCATAGCAAAGTACATTCTTCACAATAATCAACAATGCAATAATGCAAGATGTGTACTTACCTTAAAAGCAATTCACACAACTCAAAACACTCCCTTTCCCAAGGTTCTTATGCTTCTTAAATCAATGACAAATCACCTTCTTCAAGACCTAATCCAAGAATAATAACATACACTTGCTTAGGGATACACAAGAGGTAATCAAGCTAAGAGTTAACTAGGGCAATCTCTACACACATAACATGCTCAACCACATGGGCGTGTTTCTGATCGTGCCCTAACTCCACAACACAGAAGCTATTACACGCTCATGACCACGGGCGTGTCACTAGGCGTGTAATACATACTGCTTCACACAAAAACATCAACACGTCCAACAACCTGAACGTGCTCTTGGCCGTGTCAATTCTCCATTCTCACAGTAGCTATGACACGCTCAATAACACGGGCGTGTTACTGGCTGTGTCAAACCTACTGCCACACAGAACAATTGACACGCCTAAGGACCCTGGACGTGCTCATAGGCGTGTCAAGCCAAAAACCCAGATTCCTTCGAAAACAACACAACACTAACAAATCACTTCTATCCACCAACATCCACTTCCACCAAACTTAACAAAACATACCAAAAAACTACCCCAAACTTGCAACAACACCAAAACAAGCCAAAACACATATCAAGCACAAATCACAAACATCATCAAAACCCTAAACACAGCCACAAATTAATCAATGCCAACCAACTTACTCTTTTCTTCAATCCAACCCCAAAATCCAAAACCACTTAAACCAAATACTCTTAAACACCACACAATCAAACCAAACACATTCTCAAACACAACTTCAACTCACAAACCCACATAACTTCAAAAACAACACAAGAAATCAAGAGAGAACTTACCAAAGATGGAGAACTCTTAAACCTCCAACTTGATCTCTTGAAAACTCTCTTCAATCTTGAACTTGGAAGAACAAATCTCTATCTTGCTCTCTTTCTTCTTGATGGCCAGACAACACAGAAAAGCAAAGAGAAGAGAAGGAAAGAAAATGGTCCACGGCAAAGGAAGAAAGAAAGAAGAAAAGATAGAAAGCAAAAGTCAAATCATCTCCTCAAAACCCTCTCCTCCAAGCAAAAATAATATAAAATAATACAAATATCTTCTTCCACTCCACTAACTCTAATCCCACTTAATATAAAATAATCCCTTAAACACAATTAATCAATAATTAATCTCTTCCTTTGACTTACCCATTGACTTGTGTATATGTTATATATATATATTTACATATATACAACATATAAACTCTCTCTTCACTTATTTTCCTCTTTTCCAATTAAACACAAATACACTTACTTCAATTACAACAATTTTTACACCAAACTTCTAGGGTATATTTTGGGATATTACAGCCAAAGATTTGTGGAGGGTTTGAGGCCATCTATCATGTTTTTGATAGTAGACTCAAGATATGAGGATTTCTCCACCTTAGTTGCAGCTGCCAAAAGTATAGAGAAGGCACAGGGACTTGCAGCAGCTGCCAAAACTGAGAGTAGAGATAGAAGACCTTAGGCTGACGCCGGGTCTTCATCATCAAAGAGGGGGTAGAGAAGGTTTTTTGGGTAGCCTGGCAGGGGGTTTTAGCAGCAAAGGTAGAGTCAGGGATCTGCTACTTCAGTGGCTAGTGCTTTGACCCCAATTTCACAGAGATCTCCTTTATGTGCTTATGATCAGTATGGTCGAATTCACAGGGGTGTTTGTTAGTGTATTAGTCCATCATCAGTTGGCTATTTTAGATGTGGGTCCCATGATAATTTTATCAGAGATTGTCCAGAGCCATTGGTGGATAGACAAATTGAGACAACAGTGTCTAGACCTAGTGATAGAGGGGATCGAGGTGGTAGAGGTGGCAGAATTTGATTCAGTCAGAGAAGATGATCCACAGTGGGGACTAGTAGACCAGAGCAGATAGGCTCATCATAAAAAGTATATGTGATACAATGACAGCCGAGTGCTTCTGATGTTGTAGCTGGTACATTCTCTTTACTTGGTATTTTTGTGCATGCATTAATTGATCCTGGATTGAAACATTCATATATTAGTGCATCCATCCTGCCTGTGAGTGATGTGCATTCCGAGTTATTAGGGTATGATGTGCTAGTGCCTAACCTTTTAGGTCATAGTGTAGTAGCTAGTAGGGTACACCGAGATAGTCCAGTTGTTGTTCAGGATGAGAAGTTTCTCGGTGACCTGATTGAGATGCCCTTTAAGGAGTATGATGTGATTTTGGGTACAGATTGGTTATCCAGACATGGGGCTATGGTAGATTATCGACAAAAACATGTTACTTTAAAAACACACAAAGGGAAAGACATAGTGGTATCCAGAGAGAAAAGACACCATGCATCTATGCTCATTTCAATTATGTCAGCTCGAAGGATGATCCGAATGGGGTGCGAGGCATATTTGGCTCATGTTATATATACTAGGATAGTAAAATCTCAGCTGGACAGTATACCTACAGTAGCAAAGTTCCCAGATGTGTTTCCTGATGATTTGCATGGGTTACCTCTAGGGAGAGAGCTGGAGTTTGGTATTGATTTGATGCCCGATACCACTCCTATCTCTGTTACTCCTTACCAAATGGTACTTGTTGAATTGAAGGAATTGAAGGTGCAGTTGCTTGATAAAGGGTTTATCCGCCCTAGTGTATCAGTGTGGGGAGCACCGGTGTTTTTTATAAAAAAAAAGGATGACACTTTAAGGTTGTCCATTGATTATCGATAGTTGAATAAAGTTACCGTCAAGAATAAAAACCCTTTGCCTCACATTGATGATCTCTTTGATCAGTTGAAGGATGCTGTAGTGTTTTCCAATATTGATTTGATATTGGGATATCATCAGCTGAGGGTTCGGGATGCATATGTGCCCAAAAATGCATTTCATACGAGGTATGGCCATTATGAGTTCTTACTGATGCCGTTTAGGCTGATGAATGCACCAGTTGAATTCATGGATTTAATGAATCGGGTGTTTAGGCCATACATAGATCAATTTGTGGTAGTGTTCATTAATGATATCCCGGTATACTCTCACAATAAAGAAGAGCATGACAAACATTTACCGATTGTATTGCAAATCTTAAGAGAGAAACAGTTGTATGCCAAGTTGTCAAAGTGTGAATTTTCGCTGGATCAAGTAACTTTCCTCGAGCATGTTATTTCAGTAGAAGGTATAAAAGTTGATCCGAGAAAAGTTGAAGCAATTTTGAATTGGAGCCCACCGAAGAATGTAACTGAGATTAGAAGTTTTCTGGGATTAACTTGTTATTGCCATTTGTTTGTGAAGGGATTTTCCATGATAGCTTTGCCACTCACCAAACTACTTAGGAAAGATGTGAAATTTGTGTGGATAGATAGATGTCAGGCGAGTTTTGAGCATTTGAGAGATATACTGACTCCAGCTCCAGTTCTTACTCTACTTGTAGAAGGAAAACCATATATGATATATAGTGATGCGTCACATAATGGTTTGGGTTGTGTGTTGATGCATGAAGGTAGAGTTATTGGGTATCCTTCATGACAGTTGAAGCCTCATGAGTTAAACAATCCAACTCATAATTTTGAGTTAGCAACTATTGAATTTGCATTAAAGATTTAGAGACACCACTTATATATGGAGAAGTATTTTATTTACACTAATCATAAGAGTTTAAAGTATTTTGGTGTTCAGAAAGAGTTGGATCTTTGGAAGAGGCGGTGTTTATAATTAATAAAGGATTATGACTATTTAATTGATTATCATCCTACAAAGGCAAATGTAGTTGCAGATGCATTGAGTCAGAAGTCAGTAGCAGGTTTGACTACCTATGTTCTTGTGCTGCTTGTGGAATTGAGAGCATTGCATGTCAGATTTGAGAATTGTGATGATGGTGCTCTTATGGCTCAATTACTGGTGAAACCATTACTAATTGATCAAATTAAAAAAATACGCACATCAGATATGAAACTCCAAAAGATTATGGTGGATTGTAAAAAAGGGAAGAGTATGGATTTTATTGTGAGAAATGATGGTGGTTGTTTTAATCATATATGTACATATATTTAGGTTAATTTTATTGTCGTTAAGTTAATTTTTCTCTTAATTTTTGTTTAAAGTTTGCTTGAAGTGTTTGACTTAGATGGAAGCTCAAAAGAATGAATTGAAGGATCAAAAAGTGGAAAAGCATGTGACACACCCAAGAGACACGGCTAAGCCATTGGCCGTGTCCCTCATCCATGGCAACACACACATGACACGGCCTGAGTTAACAAGCCACTGGCCGTGTCCTTCAGAACAAATTGGCAGAAGCAGACACTGGGAGAAGACACGGCCAAGCCACTGGCCATGTCTCACTTGATGAAGCCAAATAGTGAAACCAAAGAAGCAAAGGCAGAAGTGAAAACACCCAAGAGACATGGCGAAGCCATTGGCTGTGTCACATGACACAACTAAGGCCTTGGTCGTGTCTCATCTAAAGAACAAAGCAAAGATGGAAGCAGTGGAGAACACACTCAAGAGACACAACCAAGCCACTGGACATGTTGCATGACACGGCAGGGCCTTGGCCATGTCTCACATGGAAAAGAAAGGATGTTTTGAGGCAGCCATGGACACGGCCACATGACTTGGCAATTTCCATAAGAAAATTAGTGACACAGCCAAGTCACTCAAGACTTGGTCGTGTCTTATGAAAATTCTTTCAATCATTTTGCATGAATTAGGGGACAAAATGCAGGACAATAGGTGATATCTTTTGAAAAGAAAGTAATAAAAGATCAAAATGTTTGCCTAATTTATGGAAAAAATTATAAAATAAAGAAAAAGGTGGGAGACAAAGTGTGGTGTGTGAGTTGGCAAGAGATGGATGTTTCTTAAAAAATTAAAAGAAGATGAGAGTGGTGGAGTATATACACGTTGGCTATTTTTAAAGTAGGAAGTTCTTAGATTTTGTTCTTGATTTTTCAAGAGGAGAGACACCATTCTCTCTTCATCTTCATTCCCATTCATCCTTCATTTCTTCCATAGACAAGAGCTAATCAATATTGGGATTAAGCAAGTTTCTTAGATAATTAGGGTTTGAAGAAAGCTTGACTGGAGTTGATGCTTGAGAAATTTACATTCCATCCTTCAAGAGGAGAGCCATTGATTTAGGGAGCTTGAAAGTTGTTCATCACACATCAAGTTGGAAGCTAGGAGGAAGACAAGTAGTCCAACTTTTGGCATCTACAAGGGGTTTTTCATATTCTCTCTTTTGATTCATTTCTGTATTGTTGTTATTTTATTATGAACATCAATATTACAATGTATAATATTGATTTGATGAATATTGAGATGGATATTTATTTTAAATTGATGAACTAATTCACTCATGCCTTGGGTTATAGTAGATTTAATTAGATGACTTCATTTGATAATTCCATTAGTATACCTTATTGTTGGTTGATTGCATTAGATTGAATGTTAGGTTGATAGATTGGCCATATATTAATCACTTAATATTGAATGATGGACCGAGAGGTCATTCAATATTGGAACTATGTAATCAACTACCCTAAGAATGAATTAGAAATATAAGTTCTAGGGTTTATTAATTTGCAAAATCAAAACAATTGGTTGTTGTTAATTCATGAATGTGAAAACTAATGAATTGTTAATCACTAATTAAACTCAAGGAACAAATTAAAATACAAGGTTATATTAATGGATAATTTGAGAATTAATCTTTGATTAAATTGATCTACAACCCTAGGCACCATTCCTAGAATTTAATTGTAACTACTACTCGTTTACTTTTAAATTGAAATTGCTTTTCATCATTCCAACATATCACACTCTTGTTTTTAAATTTACTTGTCATTCAAACTATTGCAAAACAATTCCTTCCTTGTGAGACAACGTTGGGGCAATCACCATTGTTACAACTATCTCGTATACTTGCAAGTGTCGCTTGTAGTAGCAACTATCGGGGAGTGCAATTATTATTTCTAGTTTGATTCTTTTATTATAATTGTTTTATAGTTTAAAGTGTTCCTTTTTACAACATAGGTTACCTCTAAAACTAAAGGATCCTGGAAGCTTTATAGTTAGTATCTCTATTGGAATGGGAAAGAAACTATTGGTATGTGTGACTTAGGAGCAAGTATAAATTTGATGCCATACTCTGTTTAATTGAAATTAGAGATAGGGGAACTTAAACCAACTAAAATGGTTTTGCAACTTGCGAATAGAACTCTTCGATACCCTAAGGGAATCATAGAAGATGTTCTAGTTAAGGTAGGTGGTTTAATTGTACCCATTGATTTCATTGTCTTAGATATGGGGGAAGAAATTCCTAGAGATTTTGAACATACAATTTTGTTAGGAAGACCCTTTATGGCCACAACTAACACATCAATTGATGTTAAAAATGGAAAATTGACCATGATTGTTTTAGGTCAAACTGTAGAATTTTCAACTTTTAACACTTCCCTATTCCCACAACTACTTTATATGAGGATTGTTCTTTCATTGATTTTACTAATAATGTTGTTGAAGAAGTTTTCTTACAGGAGAGTGGTGAAGACAAACTGAAAAGGGCTTTAAATTTGGAGGAAGAAGTTGAAGGTTCAAATGAGGAGATTCAACCAAAGGGGGTTGAACTTAAAGAACTTCCAAAGCACTTAAAGCATGTTTTTCTTGGGGAAAACAACTCACAACCAGTGATCATTTCTGCTACTCTTGTTAGTGAGAAGGAAGATAAACTAGTGATGATGTTGAAAAAATTCAAGAGAGCTATTGGATGGGGGTTGAGTGATATCAAGGGTATTAGTCCCTCTATGTGCATGTACAAGATAGTTCTAAAGGAGACTTAAGCCTAACATGAGCAAAGTAGTGAAGAAGGAGGTTCTTAAATTGCTTGATGAAGGGGTAATCTACCCCATTACTGATAGTGAATGGGTTAGTCTCATTCACATCGTGCCAAAGAAAACAGGTTTGATTGTGGTCCAGAATGAGAAAGGAGAGTTGGTACCTACTCGAACAAAAATCGGGTGGCGAATGTGCATAGATTATAGGAAATTAAATAATGTAACCAAGAAAGATCACTTTCCTTTACCATTTATTGATCAAATGCTTGATAGGTTATCTGGACACGCTTTTTACTATTTTCTTGATGGTCTTTTAGGTTACTACTAACTCCTGATAGCACTAGAAGATCAACCAAAGACAACCTTTACTTATCCCTTTGGGACATTTGCCTTTCGGAGGATGCCATTCGGACTATGCAATGCACCATGTACATTTTAAAGATGTATGCTTTCAATTTTTATTGATATGCTGGACAAATGCATTGAGGTATTTATGGATGACTTCTCTATTTTTGGTAATTCTTTTGATGATTGTTTGCAAAAACTGACTCTCGTGCTTGAAACATGTATTGAATGTAATCTTACCTTGAGTTGGGAAAAGAGTCATTTCATGGTTGATCATGGGATTTTTTGGGTCATGTCATTTCTCACAAAGGGATTAAGGTAGACAAGGCTAAGGTTGAATTAATCATGACTCTGCCTCCGCCCACAACTGTTAAGGGGATTAGAAGCTTTCTGGGACATGTTGGATTTTATAGGAGGTTTATAAAAGATTTTTCAAAAATTTCACTTCCTTTGTGTCATTTGCTAGGAAAAGATGTTTCATTTGTTTTTTATGACAAGTACTTAGAAGCTTTTGAAATTTTGAAAGAAAAATTAACTTCCGCTCCTATAATTGTTGCCCCAAATTGGGATTTGCCATTTGAAATCATGTGTGATGCATCGAATTATGCCATTGGAGCTGTTTTGGGCCAAAGAGTGAATAAATTGATTTGTGTAATTTATTATGCAAGTTTATCTTTAAATGATGCATAAGTGAATTACACAAGCACTGAAAGAGAAATATTAGTTGTGGTGTTTGCACTAGATAAATTCAGATCTTACTTGATAGGTTCTAAAGTCATAGTATTTTCAGACCATATGGACTTGAAATACCTATTGACCAATCCATAAGCTAAACCCAGGCTCATTAGGTAGGTATTGATGCTGCAAGAATTTGATGTTGAAATCAAAGATCAGAAGGGAAGTGAGAATGGAGTAGAAAACCATTTGTCTAGATTGAACTCTCATGATAATGATGCAAAAATTGCTTGTGAAAATACTTTTGAAAAACTCTCAGATGAACACTTGTTTGCTTTAACTCAAGCACCATGGTATACAGATATTGCTAACAATCTCTCCTGTGGTGTTGTGAGAAAGGATTTGAATTTTAAGGCAAAGGAGAAGTTCCTGCATTCATGTAAGTACTGTTTTTGGGATGAGCCATATTTGTTTAGAATTTGCAGGGATGAAATTATAAGAAGTGTACCGGAGGAAGAACAAAAACAAGTATTGCTCATAATTTCATCCCTGCAAATTCTAAACAAAAATTATGAGCCATATTTGTTTAGAATTTGTTTAGAAAATTCTTCAAAGCGGTTTGCATTGGCCTACTCTTTTTAAGGATACTCATAATTTTTGTACAAGATGTGATAAATGCCAAAGAGTAGGAAACATTAGCAAAAGGAATGAAATGCCTCTCAATATGTTTATTGTGGTTGAAATTTTTGATGTATGGAGGATAGACTTCATGGGGCCATTTCCCAAGACATTTGGTTTTGAATATATTCTTCTTGTAGTGGATTATGTGTCTAAGTGGGTGGAGGCTATCCCCACTAGGACTAATGATGCTAATGTTGTTTTAAAACTTTTGAAGGAGAATATTTTGAGCAGGGTCAGAACCCCAAAGGCAATAGTAAGTGATGGAGGAAGCCACTTTTGAAACAAATGGTTTGAGAAGCTTATGACCAAGATGGGCTTCCAACACAAAGTGGCAACTTCATACCACCCTCAAACATCCGGACAAGCCGAGATCTCCAACAAGAAAATTAAAGGGATATTGGAAAAGACGGTGAGCACGACAAGAAAGGATTGATCAATTCAACTTCTAGAAGCATTATGGGCTTATAGAACTTCTTTCAAAACACCATTGGGAATGAGTCCATATAGGTTGGTCTTTGGCAAGGCTTGCCACCTATCGGTGGAATTGGAGCATAAAGAATATTAGGCAATAAAGACAACAAATATGGACTTAGAAGGAGCAAGGGAGAAAAGAATGTTGCAAATTTCTGAGCTTGATGAGCTTAGAAATGAGGCCTATGAGAGTTTAAGAATCTATAAGGAAGGGATAAAAGCTATGCATGACAAGATGATCCTTCGAAGAACTTTCAAACTGGGAATGAAAGTCCTCTTATTCAATTATAGAATGCGATTATTTCCCAGAAAATTGAAGTCCCGTTGGAGCAGACCATTTCAAGTAATTCAAACATTCCCATATGGGGTTGATGAGTTACTCAATTTGAAAACTAATGAGACATTTAAGGTAAATGGAAAAAGGGTGAAGCCATATCTTGAAGAAATGGATGTTGCAAAAACTATTGAAAGTTTGATGTTTATAGACAAATGATGCAACAATGTCCAGCTACATGACATTAAAGAAGTGCTCAGTGGGAGGCAACCCATCAGTTTGTATTTATTTTCATGGTTAAATCTTTGTGTTTTGTCATTTAAATTTTGTTTTATTTTAAGAGAATAGAATGGGTGCGTTGATCGGTTTTTTTTTATGGAGTTTCAGGGTAAAGCCGAGAAGTTAAGTGCATATCTTAGACTTGGGTGACACATTAGTTTAAATAAATAAATAAAGGGGCAAAATAAAAAAATTTTAGCAATAGAGGACACGACCACTTGACACGGCCAAGCCACTGATCGTGTGAAGCAAACCCAAAATTCCAAGGCATGGACATGGCCAGATGGCTTGGCAGTGTCACCCAGACATGCCCAAGCTCCAGCCCATGTCCTTAATCCCTTACCCAACACCCAAACTCACAGACTCGGACACGCTCATAAGACACTGCCAAGCCACTAGTCGCGTCGCTCCTAAAAGCCCAAACACGGCCAAGCCATTTCAAGCTTGGTCGTGTCACCCTCTTTATCCCTAACCTTGGTTTTCCTTCTTCTTTCTCTCACCTCTCTCTCTAAACCTCCATCCCCATCTTTTAAAACTTTAAACTCTCACCAAATCTTCCATTTCTCTTGCTCAAAACTCAATTAAACCCACACAATCTTCCAATTTTCAACTCAAAACTCCATAAAATCCATCGAAGTTTGATTTTCACCAAAAAGATCAAGATGCCTAGAACAAAAATGGTATCCCACCATAAGAGGAGGCAACCTCCATCATCCACTCCATCATCCTCTTCATCATCTCCAAAGAGGTCAACTCTTGTAGCACGGGGTTTCTTTTCGACAAGGTATGTGAGCGATGAATCACTTGATACTCTCCAATTTAGAGAAAATTTTGCTACATATGTTCAAAACCATGGATGGGAAAAATTAGTTTCCCTTAAACCTTTGCAATTCCATGAACTCTCCATAGAATTTTTAACCTCTCTTAAGGTTGAAAGAATTGAAACGAAGATTTGCACTAGGTTTAGCTTTAAATTTCTTGGAAAACAATGTGTTCTTGATATTGAGCAATTAAATGCTATTTTTGGTTTTCACCAAGAAGGGGAAAAATGCATTCCTAAAGGTTTTAGACAACAATTCACATAGGGAGGAATAGGCTCGGGGGGTATGTATGTGGCCAAATCGGGTAAAGCAACCAAATTAATAAATTTCGCCTTGAGGTATCTACATCTATTTATGTCTTGTGGGTTCTTTTCAAGGAATGAAAGCACGGGTGTGGTGGAACTAAGAGAGCTATTTTTCTTAGATTGTGTTAGAAATGCTATACCCATAAGTGCTGGCTATTGGTTGGCTGATGTGTTTGATAGCGTAGCAAATAGGAAAAAGTGTGCAATTTGCATAGGTGGATTTGTGACCACCTTAGTTGTAGTACTTATTACTGGATTTGATCCGATCACTTGCCAAATGACTAAAATTTTCGGGAGTGATTCATTAGATCTTGCTACCCTTGAAAAGATGCACATGGTTGTAAAAAGGGGAGGGGCTTATGTTCTGCATTTAGATGAGTAAGTTGCACCAGAGAACCAGCAAAAGAGGCCACAAGTTGATGAGGAGTCTAACTAGGATTCACTCGATTTGGATGAAGATGCTCCGACACCGGATAATCAAGAGATTATTAGTAGGATTGAAGCATTGGAAAGCAAGGTAGATCGTAATCATGTTGAAGTCCTTGCCCAATTAGAACAAATCAATAGCAACCTTGCAAAGATTCTTAGCCTCCACCCTTCAATAACCTCATTGTCATATCCTCCACTGTTGTAGAGCATATTAGCTTCTGCCTTTTGAAGATACTTCTTATGTTTCTTATTTTCAGTTTTTGAAAATTTCAGTTGTTGCTTTTCGTACTGCTGTTGGTTACTAAAACTTTATGTTTTATTTTGGTTATTTTATATTTATTACTTTTTAATCTTGAACAATTAATGTTTGTGGATGAACGGTAGCACTTGCCTCACAACGAAAATGATGGAAATCAGGTTGTACTTTAACTCTTACCTCCTTTAAATTATCCTAGATTCCATTGAGGACAATGCGAATCTTAAAGTGTGGGGTGCTAAGTTTTTGTTCATAAATGCAAGTTTTTGTTTTTCGTAATCTTGTTGTTGTTAAGGCTTTATTTTAGTCATTTTTGTTAAGTGGTTTGCCTTACCTTCCATATTATTTAATTTCAATTATTATAATATGGTTGATAGATGACCTTTTTATTTGTTGAAGCATGAATTGGAGAATTGAATAAAATTTGTGCTTATTGTTGATTTGGTGGATATTCCTTGCATTTTCTTTTAAACTAGTGAGGAATTGAGCCTATTAAGTTGAATATCAACTTATTATTCTTTATTATGTGTGAACATCTTTGATTGATGAATTGCTAGAACTTGCTTTGACATGCATGTTGAGACTACATAAAAAATTTCAATTAGGCATCAAGATGATTAAGTCAATTAGGTGAACCCATTTTGGCTTAAAAAACCAACCCTATATTCAACAATAGTTAGCCAATTTTGAGCCTATTTCGTTTTTCCTTTTCTTTTTTTTTTTCACAACACTACTAACTTTGAACCGTGCTATTTTGTCTCTTACCCATTCATTAGGTCAAGAGCATTTATGACCGAGTGTTATGTTGAAGTAAGTGTGGGGTTAAATTTAATAGGTTTAAGATTGCAAACCATTATGTTCTTTAGTTGCAAATTATAATTTAAAAAATTTAATAGTAAAAAAAAGAATAAAAATAAATAATAAATAATAAAAAAGAAAAAAATAATAAGAATAATTGTTGTTCTTGCTGGAAGGGGTAAATTGAGTATGGGAATGATCTTTACATATTTAATAAGTGAGTTCCTAAAAAGTTCTTTAATGTCTAGTGCTAAGTGATTGGGAGGTACATTGGGATTGTTCGGTTGTATCACATCATTTACTTCATTCTTGAAATGCTCTTGAACTTAATGAATCAGCTCACACTTCTCAAATGTCATGCCTTTACCTTAGCCCCATTACAACCAAATGAAAGACCTTGTGATTGATGATTGATTGAAATTTAGTGGTGGAAGTTTAATTGATAAGCAAACTTATGATGATAATCTGTCATTGAATGTTATGAGTGTAAACACTACCTATTTAAACACTTCAAGAGTTGGTGAGGGAGTGTCAATATTGGTTATGTGTGGAAAACCACTAAATTGCATGAGTATTGGTTTTATTTGATTTGATATTGATAGCGGATTAAGAAATTGGAAGTCTTGATATACTCTTATAACTCTTGAACTAGGCTAAATTTTCTTGTTTACTTGTTTTGATTTTAACTTTGCTTGGACACAAGTAAAGGATTAAGTGAGGGACAGTTGTTTTGATTATATATGTACATACATTTAGGTTAATTTTATTGGCTTTGAGTTAAATTTTCTCTTAATTTGTGTTTAAATTTTGCTTGAAGTGTTTGATTTAGATGGAAGATCAAAAGAATGAATTGAAGGATCAAAAAAGTGGAAAAACATGTGACACACCCAAGAGACACGGCCAAGCCATTGGCCGTGTCCCACATCCAAGGCAACACACACATGACATGGCCTAAGTTAACAAGCCACTGGCCGTGTCCTTCAGAACAAATTGGCTAAAGTAGATACTGGGAGAAGACACGGCCAAGCCACTGGCCATGTCTCACTTGATGAAGCCAAAGAGTGAAACCAAAGAAGCAAAGGTAGAAGTGAACACACACAAGAGACACGACCAAGCCATTGTCCATGTCAGGCCTTGGCTGTGTCTCATCTAAAGAACAAAGCAAGGATGGAAGCACTGTAGAACACACTCAAGAGACACGGCCAAGCCACTGGCCGTGTCCTACGACATGGCCAGGGCCTTGGCCTTGTCTCACATGGAAATGAAAGGAGGTTTTGAGGTAGCCATGTGCATGGCCACATGACTTGGCCGTGTCCATAAGAAAATGAGTGACACGGCCAAGTCACTCATGACTTGGCGTGTCTTGTGAAAATTCTTTCAATCATTTTGCCTGAATTAGTGGACAAAATGCGGGACAATAGGTGATATCTTTTGAAAAGAAAGTAATAAAAGATCAAAACATTTGCCTAATTTATGGAAAAAATTATAAAACAAAGAAAAAGGTGGGAGACAAAGTGTGGTGTGTGAGTTGGCAAGGGATGGATGTTTCTTAAAAAATTAAAAGAAGATGAGAGTGGTGGAGTATATACACGTTGGCTATTTTTGAAGTAGGGAGTTCTTAGATTTTTTTTCTTGATTTTTCAAGAGAAGAGACACCATTCTCTCTTCATCTTCATTCCCATTCATCCTTCATTTCTTCCATAGACAAGAGCCAATCAATAGTGGGGATTAAATTGAGTGAGCAAGTTTCTTAGATAATTAGGGTTTGAAGAAAGCTTGATTGGAGTTGAAGCATGAGAAAGTGTTGAACCTTGAGAAAGTTACATTCCATCCTTCAAGAGGAGAGCGATTGATTTAGGGAGCTTGTAATTTATTCATCACACATCAAGGTGGAATCTAGGAGGAAGACAAGTAGTTCAACTTTTGGCATCTACAAGGGGTTGTTCATATTCTCACTTTTGATTCATTTTTATATTGTTGTTGTTTTATTAAGAACATTAATATTACAATGTATAATTTTGATTTGATGAATATTGAGATGGATATTTTTTTTAAAATTTGTGATGAGCTAATTCACTCATGCCTTGGGTTGTAGTAGAATTAATTAGATGACTTGATTTGATAATTCCATTAGTATACCTTATTGTTGGTTGATTGCATTGGATTGAATGTTAGGTTGATAGATTGGCCACCTATTAATCACTTAATATTGAACGATGGACCAAGAGGTAAAATTTGATATTGGAACTATGTAATCAAATACCCTAAGAATGAAGTAGAAATATAAGTTCAAGGGTTTATTAATTTGCAAATTCAAAACAATTTGTTGTTGTTAATTCATGAATGCGAAAGCTAATGAATTGGTAATCACTAATTAAACTCAAGGAACAACTTAAAATACAAGGTTATAATAATGGATAATTTGAGAATTAAGCTTTGATTAAATTGATATAAAACCCTAGGCACCATTCCTAGAATTGAATTGATCTTACATAACTACTACTCATTTACTTTTAAATTAAAATTGCTTTTCACCATTCCAACATATCACACTCTTGTTTTTAAATTTACTTGTCAATCAAACTATTGCAAAATAATTCCTTCCTTGTGAGATGACCTTGGGGCGATCACCGTTGCTACAACTACCTCGTACACTTGTGTGTGTCACTTGTAATAGTAATTAGTCGAGTGCAACAATGGTGTATTGTACAGAGGTAGATTGTGTGTTCCTGAGGATGTGAATTTGAGAAAGAGGATTTTGGAAAAAGCACACCAGTCTTCATATGTTATGCACCTTGGAAGTACTAAGATGTATCAAGATTTGAAACAACATTATTGGTGGTCTAGTGTGAAGAAGGACATAGCAAAGTTCATTTCCAGATGTCTTACTTGTCAGAGAGTGAAGGCTAAACATCAGATTCCATCAGAATTGTTGCAACCTTTATTAATAAGTGAATGGAAATGAGAGAGTGTAACTATTGACTTTATGACTGGATTGCCTATGACCCAGAGAAAGCATGATGCAATCTGGGTGATTGTGGATAGATTGACAAAATCAGCTCATTTCCTTCTGGTCAGGATGGACTACTTCTGGATAGGCTAGCTGAGTTGTATATCAGTGAGGTAGTGAGGTTATATGGAGTCCCATTTTCAATAGTTTCATATTGAGATCCCAGATTTACATCGAGATTTTGGAAAATTTTGGAGATGCTTTAGGTAGTAGATTGCATTTTATTACTACTTTCAATCCGCAGACAGATGGACAGTCTGAGAGGGTGATACAAGTAATAGAGGACATGTTAAGAAGTTGTGTTATTGAGTTTACTGGGAGCTGGGATAAACATTTACCATTAGTTGAATTTGTATATAATAATAGCTTCCAATCCAGTATTGGGATGGTTCCTTATGAAGCTTTGTATGGTAGGAAGTGCAAGACACCATTGTGTTGGGACGAGGTTGTAAAAGGCGAGCTTATGGGTCCTGATTTGATTAAGAAAATAAAGGAAAAGTTAAGGTGTTTCGGGATAGATTGAAAATTGCTTCAGACTGACAAAAATCCTATTCAAATTTGAAAAGAAAAGACAGAGTTTAGTGTGGGGGATAAAGTGTTTTTGAATGTATCTCCTTGAAAGAAGATTCTATGATTTGGTCGAAAAGGAAAATTGAGTTCTCGATTCATTGGGCAATATGAAATACTATAGAGAGTAGGATCTGTGGCATACAGATTGGTTTTGCCACATGAATTGGAAAAGATTCACAATGTCTTCCATGTCTCTGTGCTTCGAAAGTATAGATCGGACCCATCTCATATGTTATCAATTGATTCTATCGAAGTGAATCTAGATTTAACCAATGAAGAGGATCCAGTGGCGATTTTGGCACACAAGGTGAAGGAGCTAAGAAACAAGAAGTTACCATTAGTGAAAGTTCTTCGGAGGTGTAGACCCTTAATTTTTTATCCAGTTCAGTCTAAAGATTTTAAAACAGTCTGAAATAATTTTTATGGTATATATTATTTATTTTAATATAATATTTATTTTACTTTTCATTTTTCATTTATTTATTTTTAAAATATATATAAATAAAAAAATAATAAAAATCGGCGATGGCAGAATCGGCGACGAAAGTTGTTAGCGCAACGAATTGGCTTGGGCCAATTTACCGCAAGAGTGCTTCGACAAATTGGCCACTGGCCAATTTGCCTCAGGCAAAACCTGCAGTGAAATTTTGCTCGCGCCCAGCTCACCCAGCGCCAGTCTCGCCCTGCCCGCGAGCAGCTTTTGCCAAAACCTTATTTTATTTTGTTTTTTATTTTATTTCTAAAACAATTTTTAATTTCCTTAGCATACTAGGTTTTTTTATTTTTTGCCTATAAATACTACATTAAAAATACACATAAGGGGAAATTTTACTCAAGAATTACTCGGACTCTTCTTAGAAATTTACTCAGAACCTTGGACTTTCAAAGGAAGAAGCAAGAGGCAGCAAGCAACAAATAATCGTCCAGCAACAACAAAAGACGTTGATCAAACAAATAATCCATAAAAGGCAGCACACACTGTCATTGTTATTGTTCAACTAGAATTAAAATTGTTGTGGAACCAACAATGGAGGTTTGAGTTTCAATTAACTTATTTATATTTACAGTAACCTCATTATTCAGATTGATTAATTATTTAAACATACAATAGATGGGTTTTTATTTAAGCACATTGATCAATTGTTTTATTTACCATCTAGTCTCTATTTAAAACCCTAAAAAATTAATTTTCAAAACCCTAATATCTTAATACCCATTAAATTAATTTTTGAAGTCTAAACCCTAATTGCATTTTTTAATACCACAAAACAATAATTTGTTTTCTCAAAACCATAACCAATCCTATTTTTCTAGTATTTATAGTAGCATATTCTTTCCAAACACCTAACTTTTAATTCTATCTTCACGAGCTTCAATTTTATTTACTTAAACCCTAAACATAAATACTATTTTAATAAAACTTCCAAAAACACTAATCATTAAACATAAAATCTATGAAACCCCAATTTTACTTAAGAAACCCTAATTGATGCATAAACCATAAATTTATATACTTACTACTTTTTTTAGATTAGATGTATTTTTATTATACATTTTGATTGATGGTTCATGTGTCGTTGATGACTAATTTACTTATGATGAATGGTTGATTATTTTTACTGACTTGCTTTGGGTCAAAAACATTGTAAGAGGTATGTTTCCATGTTTTGGGAACCTCATATTGTGAGCATCATGTAATTTAATTAATATTAAAAGTTTTGGATCAATGTAAAGGACACGTGTGAGCGGAGAATTTTGCCCCCACTCCCCGTGGAATGGTTCTTGTGACTTTAGTACTGTTAGGCTTAGGGCCTTAGAGATCACGGGCCTATGTCTAGAGAAAATGAAGCCGCCACCCAGACGGGCCAAAAAAAAATAAAGGGTTGGATGACTTGATTCCTAAGGAATCCCTAACCCCTTAATGGATTCGGAAAGTTGGGTAAGTGTGGGGAAGGTGAGAAATGACCCACCAACCCCACAATGCCCGGTTCATTGGAATCGGCCTCCTTTTCAGGTCTTAATATTATAGAATTCTTAAATATAATGAAATTATCCATACTACATTCAATCATTAAAATAAAAGCATAATTATATTAAAATCAAAGTAATGTTCAAACAAAAGAGATAAATGGAGACATAACCAAGGATGGAAACATGCCCTTACATCGTCCAACGTCTAAAACTAAATAGGACACCCACCAAAAGGTGGAAATGTGTCCTTTACATTAATCAAAAAGTATAAAAATAATTTAAATTACCTAAAAATTAATTAATGAGGTACCCCATCATGGAAACATACCTCTTACAATTTTAATAAGCAAATAATAAATAAACAAATCATCCATGATAAATTAAATAAACCAAACATCAAAATTAAATAAATCAATCATCAAAACATATAATAAACTTCATAATCAAATCTAAAATTAAATAAACCAAATAAATATATAAATTTAGGTTTTAAATCCTAAATTAAGGTTTCTTGAGGGAAATTAGGGTTTAGAGAGTTTTTGGTTTAAAACTTAAGATTGTAGAGTTTTAGAAGTTTAATAAAAATAATATTTGAGGTCTAGGATTTAAATAAACAAGATTGAAACTTATGAAAATAAGATTTAAACTTGGATATTTGAAAAGAAAAAGCTACTGTGATGATTAAGTAGAAAAGAATAACATTATTATTATTATTTAAAAGCTTCTAACTACTGTGTCTTTTGGATAAAAAAAGAATTAATTAGGATTTTAGGGTTTGAGTAAACTAGGGTTTTGGATGTTTAATTTAGATGAATATATGAGATATGTTGGCTTTAAAAAAAATTTCTACTGAAGACTTAATCAATTATAAGTCATTAAATATATTAATAATGAAACTTATTACTGTAATTTTAAAACGAGAGAGATATAGAAAGCAAAACCTCCATTGAAGGCTCCACCAATAATTAAACATTTGATGTAAAGTATTTGCTTGCACCAAATTTGTTCTTCTTGGTTAGAAGTACATCAAGACAATGGGAGATTTCTACTGCCTTGATGGTGTTTGATGGTTGTTGTTCTTTGCTTGATAATGATTTAAAATTGATTTGTTGCTCCTTTGCTCTCTACTTCTTCTTTTGTTATTATGTTTATGCCCGAAAAAAAGAAAAAAAAAAGCAAAACTCCAATCGCTACTGCCTCCCCAAAATTTCAGTCTGAAATCCTAATACTAATAAAAAAACCTAATGCTAATTGGTTAAGGAAATAAAATCATTTAAGGTAATAAAATTATTTAGGAAATAAAATTTTAAAATCGTGTAAAACACTGATTCATCAAAAATTGGGCACTGGCCTGGGCTGGCGTGGAACGGGATGATGGGGCGCAATTTCGCTTGGCGAACTGGCTGCTGGGGCATAATTTCATTGGGTGAACTGGTGAGGAATGGGCTGCTGGGCAAGATTCACTGGCAAGAATCCTTATTTGCCACATGCTTTGAATTGGCCCATGGCACGCCAATTCGCTACAGGCTTACAGCGAATTGGCCTGCGGGGGGCCAATTGTTGCCTGCCGAGCGGCAGCGCTGCAGTGCAGCCGCGCATCGCGCATCGCTCGCCGATCCATTCGATTTTTATTTTTTACTTTTTTAATTTATTTTTTTATTAAAAAATATTATTATATTATAAAAAATAAATAAAATAAATATTATAAATATTAAAATAATATTAAAATAAATAGTAAATTTTAAAATAAATAAATACTAAATACCATACAAATTAATTTGGACTGTTTTAAAATCATTAGACTGAACCTGATGAAAAATTAAGGGTCTACAGTTTGCTCCCTGCTTCAACAATCTAAGACTTTCAGTGGAAGAGAGTGAAATTCAACATGACTTTGAGCAAATTTTGGGTGAGGATGGGTTCTTCACCCGAGGTTGGAGTTGGTTTGGGTTTGGACCAAAAACAAATTTGGGTACTTAGACTGAGACTGGATACTTGGACTCTAGATTGAATTGGATTTGGTACATGGACCTGAGACAGGATTGAGTTTGGGTACTTGGACCTGAGACTGGGTACTTGGGCTCAAGACTAAATTACATTTGGGTACTTGAACCAAAGATTGGGTACATGGACCCAAGACTGAAATGCATTTGGGTACTTGGATCCGAAACTGGGTACTTAGAACTGAGACTAAATTAGATTGACCTTTTATTAGTTGAGAATTCTGGCTGCTCCGGCTGTTCCATACTTTAATGGATTATGGGTCTTTACCCACCAAAAGTGGATCTTCATCCTTAGACCTTAGATCTTCATCCTTGGATATCGAGTCTGCACCCTTGAGATTGGATCTACATCCTTGGCATCAGGTCTTCTCCCTTGAAATGGATCTTCATTGTTTAGACTTTGGGTCTTCACCCTTCAAATTGGATCTTTATTCTCAGCATCAGGTCTTCACCCTTGAAAATGGATCTTCATCATTGGAAATTAGGTCTTCACCCTTAAAATTGAATCTTCATCCGTTAAGCTGGATCTTTATCCCTGGATTCAGGTCTTCACCTGTAACACCCATATACCCCGTATACGTACACAGCATACTATTACGATCATAATATACGTATACTGAATATAGAAATGCCACGGTTTAATAACCAAACGACTCAATTCTTTTACAATAATATGAACCAATTTAAAACTTTTAAATTGTGTTATAAAACACAAAGATAAAATGTTTATTTAAAACGCAGCGGAAAATATTACAAATATTTCCAAATACATAAACATCAAAACTCAAATTTTACAAAACATAAAATATATACATGTCTGGCAGTATGTCTTTGATCTTTAAGCTCCACTATCAACTCCTCAAGATCTAGACTCTACTCGACCAAGAGGAACTCTCCGGTTCTTCCCTTTCACCTGCGCGATAAATCATAATCGCGCTAAGCCAACGGCTTAGTGGTTCAACTACAATAATAATATGTTTAGATGTAATGCCAATGTCTCACAATCAAGTCTATACACCATCCAAAAGAATGTTATACCTTAACATTTTACTTTGCTTAATGTCATATCAAATATTCATTCTCAATAACATATTTATGCATTATGATCAATCTCATTATTCATTGGTTTCACCATTCAAATATCACATTAAAAACAAAGACAAGCATGGGCCCAAAGACACTAATATGCCATTCAACTTTCAGAGTTAATGTTTTGGTTTAATTATCACATTTATCATTATCATTATCCCAACTAGGCTTCAAGGATTTAGGTTCAACCAAGCTTCAAGGGGAACAAAGCATGCTAAGTATCAACCCAACTTGGCTTCAAGAACCAATGTAATATCCCAAAATATACCCTAGATGTTTTGGGTTTTATTATTATTATAATTGAATTCAATGTATATGTTTATTTGGAAGAGAAAAGGGTTTTTAAAGAGAGTATATATGTTGTGTATATTAGAATGTATACAACATATACACAAGTCATTGGAAAGTCAAAAGGATGATAGTGGAAGAAGATATTTTGTGTTTTTGAATTTAATAATTAAATAATGAGGAATTAATTGAGTGGAAGAGATTAAATGGGATTAGTTTAATATTATAATTGCTTGGTTGAGAGGGTTTTAAGGAAAAGGAGGTTGACTTTGTGTTTCTCTTTCTTCTTTCTTTCTTCCTTGCCGTGGCTCATCTTCATCTCCTTCCTTTGCTTTTGTTTTGGCCGGCTAACAAAGAGACAAGAGAACAAGGGAGAGATTTGAACCTCTAAACTCAAGATCTAAGGAAGCTTTCAAGAGATCAAGTTGCAAAGTTAAGAGTTTCTTCATCCTTGGTAAGTTCTTCACTTAACTCTTTGATTTCTTTGAGTTTTGAGTTGAGTTTGTGGATGGTATGTGTTTATGTTTGTTTAAGATGGGCTTAAGAGTGTTTGGGTAACTGATTTCTTGTTTTTTTGGGGATGTTTTGAAGGAAAGAGTAAGTTGTTGGAAGTGAATGCTTTGAGGTTGTGTTTTAGGGTTGTGTTGATGATTTTTTGATTTGAGATTGGAAGAATGTTTTAGTTGTTTTGGTGTTTTTGTGAGTTTGTTATGATTTTTGGGTATGTTGAGATGACTTTGGTTGAAGTGGTTTTTGGTGAAAGAAAGAGTTTTGTTGGTTGTGTTGTTGTTTTGGCCGGAATCTGGGTTTTTAGCCTGACATGCCCATGGGCACGTCCAGGATCTTGGGCGTGTCGATGGTTCTGTATTTTGGGTTGAGTGGCACGAGCAGTGACACGCCCAGGATACTGAGCGTGTCATAACTTCTGTGTGGCAGTAGGATTGGCACGGCCAGTAACACGCCCGTGTTATTGAGCATGTCATAGCCACTGTGTTTTTGGGGAATTGACACGGCCATGAGCACGCTCATGATGTTGGACGTGTCAATGTTGTTGTGAGGCAGAATGTATTACACGCCCAGGAACACGCCCGTGTTGTTGAGCGTGCAAAAGCTTCTGTATTGTGGAGTTAGGGCACGGTCAGGGACACGCCCGTGTTGTTGAGCGTGTCAAGTATAGAGTTTGCCCTAGTTGGTTCTTAGCCTTATGATCTTATGTGGGTTTCATCTTCCTTTTGGAATAGGTTGTGAAGAAGGTGAATTACCCTAATTCAAGAAGTGTGAGATTATTGGAAAGAGACGTGTTTAATATTGTGTGGGTTGCATCTAAGGTAAGTACAAACATTGCATTGTTGCATACATCCATTTGAGGTGGCATTGTTGATTATACATATATGAATAATGAGATATTTTTGCACATTGTGAATCTTATGAAATGTAATGTGCTATATGAATGATGATGAAATATCTTTATGTGAATGGAGATATGTTGAAACCATTGTTGTTGGACATGGTTATGCAAATGAAATTGATGAGGCATGATTGCCTATTTGAGTATGAGATAATTGTATGTTTAATATGTTCATTCAATTTCAGAGTTCTGGTTTTGGGCGGCATGCCTATAAAATGATTAGTAACAGTCTAGCCGGGTTGAGGATCTCTTCAAATTAAGTTGAATTGAGGTCCAAGAGACTGGGTCTGTTACACTATGAATAATGTGAAATGATAAATGTGAAAATAAGTAACAGTCTAGCCAGGTTAAGGATCTCCTCGATTAGTCGGGTTGATGGTCCAAGAGACTGGGTCTGTTACAGGTAACAGTCTAGCCGGGTTGAGGATCTCCTCAAAATGTTGAGTTGATGGTCCAAGAGACTGGGTCTGTTACCCTATCCATGGATAGAGAGATATGTACATTGCCTACGGGCTTGATTATTGTGGTTATGAACCAAAGCAGCAACTCTGAATTTTGAATATCATATTAAATGCTAGTTGGGCCCATAGGTGTCTATATTGAATGGATGATGATATGATTATTGAAATAATGAAATGTAATGTTTATAAATATGATCTTTATTGGTTGAATGTATGAAATTGATATTGACATTTCATATTATCATCATGGTTTGTGCTACTGAGTTGTTGGCTCAGCGCGATTGTGGTTCATCGCGAAGGTGGTAGAGTTGATAGGGTTGAGACTGAGGATTCCTCTAGACCTAGTTGAGTTTGTGCTTGAAGAGTTGGATTAGAGCTTAAAGATCAGAGAGTCAAGCTGCCAATCATGTATATATTCTATGTTTTGTTTATTTGGATTTTATGTATTTGAACTTGTAAAAGTTTGTAATAACTTCCGCTGTGAATTTATAAATGTTTTTATATATAGTGTCTTTTGAATTTCTTTTAAACATTTTGAGATATGATTTGTGTATTTTTAAACAGTGACATGTTCTATATTCGGTATACGTATTTTACGATTGTATAAGCATGCTTGGTACGTATACGGTATATAGGGGTGTTACAACCAACCCAACCTAGCTTCAAGGGTTGTAACATCTCAATTAGGCTTCAAGGACTAGACCCAACCAAGCTTCAAGGGGAGTAAAACATGTTAAACTTCAACCCAACATCAAGAGATTGTTACCATAGGCATGCCACCAACAACAAAACTCTGAAAATGGAATAACACATTAGCCACACTGTTAGACAAATGATCTTAATTTTGATCCTTGACAACTCAAATGGATGATCTATTTAACTTGTGTTTGAGAAATCTTGTTGCAGGATTAGGTTGCTTCAATTAAAAGTAAACAGAACAATTATAGCGGTCGCACCTCACCTGAATACGACCGCTCCAAGCAATTACAGAATGAAACCTTGTCACAGTAGGTTTCGCGGTCAGAAGTTCGACCTCAGTCGCGACCGCTCATACATAATAGAGACCGTCCTAATATTTGCCCGACCGCTACTCAAGGAACTTAAATCATTACAATCACAGTAAGGTTCGCGGTGACAAGAACGGTGAATGATTCGACCTCGCTTACCACTTTAGCGACCGCCCCATTCAGAGTCGCGACCGCCCAACAATTCAAGAAGAAATTGCTCAAAGAGACAGTAGTGTTCGCGTCCTCAGGTGCGTCCAGAAGTTCGACGCGAGAATGTGAGTTCGACCGCGAAAACCTACCAAGGGCGACCGCGAAGATTCAAATTATGGCGGACATCTCTTTTGCTCTGTCAGAAAGTGACACGTGACATGACCGTTGTAAACCCTCTTCAATATTCAAAAAGGGCGACCGCACCTATGCTTGGCGCGACCGTCCCGACAAACAAAGCATGGGCAAGAAACGGTCCGACAAACACAGCATGGACAAGATTCCAGCTGCAGAGCACTAAAATTCGACCGTTGTAGCTTTTTCAAAAGTAGCGACCGTCCCAGGTTAAAAGGACGACTGCGAGAAGCATGAGCGCGACCATCCTTGCATGAAGGGCGACCGCGAAGTGCTTCGGACAGTTTAAGTAAAGAAGGTCTAATCTGCCAAGACATTATTAAAACATCAATAACGGCTAGTAAGACCACATTGGCTATAAATACAATGTTTCCATGAGAAAACAAAGAGATAACATTATTAAGAAAAGATTTTCATAGCCAAGCAACAAATTTCCTTTTGCTTAAACTTGTATTTGAATTGTTATGAATGTTAGGTGTTAGCATTGAAAACACCATTGTATAAGTTTGAGTGTAAGCTTGGGAAACACTTAGGTTGAGAGAGTGAGCCTTGTAAAACTCTTGTTTGGGTTGTAAGTGTGAGCCTTAGAAAAACACTTGTAAAGTTAGGTGTGAACTTGTAAAAACACCAAAGTTGGAAGTGAGCTTGTAAAAACTTCAAAGTCTAGTGGAACCTTAACAAGTTGTTAAGGAAGTGGATGTAGGATTGAAGTAAATCCGAACCACTATAAATCTTGTGTGTTCTTTCTTCCTTCATCACTCAACAATCTTCATATTCCGCACTTCTTGTTTGTTGAGTTTTTTAAATTGTCATTACTTCTTGTGGAAACCAATTCACCCCCCCCCTCTTGGTTGCCATCTTAGGACAACACACACAATTCATTAATTATTTCATTATCAATTCCATTCTCATTTACTCATCATCACTTAGGCAACCATGCCTCAATCATCTCATTAGCATCATTATCATTTTAGCCAACAACCATGGCTCCATATCTCATCAAGAGAGTATATATATATATATATATATCATCAATTGCATTACATGTCATCTAGGCAAACATGCCTCAATTATCTCATTAGCATCATTATAACCAACCACATTGGTTTCACATCTCATTATATCTAAATTTACATTATACCAATCATAACATTTATCACATGAAGTAACAATGTAATTAATTACTTAACATATGTACAATCAAACATGTTAAGTATCGAAATCATATAAATGTATGCAACCATGTAGCTTGCACTTACCTCCAAAAGCAACTCACACAAAACACTAAACTCTTCTTCCAAGAATCCTTCAATACTTGGATTAGGGTAACTCAAACTCTTCACAACCTATTCCAAAAAGGAATAATACAAATGAGATAAGAAGACTAAGGTTTAACTAGGGCAAACTCTACACATGACATGCTCAACAACACGGGCGTGTCCCTGACCGTTCCCTAAACTCACAACACAGAAGCTTTGACACGCTCAGAACCACGGGCGTGTCACTGAACGTGTAATACATTCTATTTCCCAGAAACATTGACACGTCCAACAACATGGGTGTGTTTATGGTCGTGTCAATCCTTCACCAGCACAGTAGCTATGACACGCTCAGTGACATGGGCATGTCACTGGACGTGTAAATGCTACTGCAACACAGAACCATCGACACGCCCAAAGACTTGGCCGTGCTCATGGGCGTGTCAGGTAAAAAATCCAGATTCCGGCAACAATAACCTCACATCCAACAATCCTTTTACTTTCACCATTTTCCACTTCAAACAAACTTCACTATACACACCCAAAAACCATAACAAACTTGTAAAAACACCAAAACACTTCAAAACATACATCAAACACCACTTTCAACCATCACATACCCACAACTCTTACTCTTTCAACATCAAACCTAACTCCTTCTTTACAATCCAACACCAACATCAAAATCAATTAAACCAAACACCCTTAAATACATCTTAATCAAACATATACACATACCATCAACAATCAACCAACAAACTCAAACACATCTTAAAAGAAATCAAGGAATCAAGAGGAAACTTACCAAGGATGAAGAAACTCTTAAATTTCCAACTTGGTCACTTGAAAACTTCCATAAATCTTGAGTTTAGAATATCAAATCTCTTCCTTGCTCTCTTGATTCTTTGATAGCCGGCCAAAAGAAGAGAAAAGAAAAGAAAAGGAAATGGACTATGGAGAAAGAAAGAAAGAAAGAAGAAAAAAAAGAAATCCAAGTCAAATCTCAACCACTATCTCCTCAAAACCCTCTCCTCCAAGCATTAATATTAAAATATTAAAATATCTCATTCCACTCACATAATTTTCCATTTCCACTAATTAACTTAATTAATTTAAAATCATTAACTAACCATCTATTAACCTCCACTCACTTGACATGTATATGTTGTATATATTGATATATATACAACATATACACTCTCTCTTCACTGCCTTTCTCTTTCCAATTACACATATACATTAAATTCAATTAAAACAACAATTATCAAAACTTCTAGGGCACACTTTGGGATATTACATCACCCTTTAAGCTAGATCTTTATCCTTTGGACATTGGGTCTTCACCCTTCAAATTGGATCTTTATCCTTTAAGTTGGATCTTCATCCTTTGAATAAGGACTTCACCCTTTAAACTGGATCTTCATCCTTTGGATGTCAGGTCTTCACCCTTTGAAATGGATCTTCATCCTTTTGACTTTGGGTCTTTACCCTTTAAACTGAATCTTCATCCTTTAGACTTTTGTCCTATATTGGCTTCAACTCTTCTAGCTGGACTGATTTTTTAAGTTTTGTATATTCATTCCTTTGATAGTTTTAGTGTTCCATTCTTTTGTACTTTTGCAAAAAATTCAGCCATTTTTTAGCTGGCCCCTTATATCTTCTCCTTGCCCCCTGCATGGCAAAATATTGGAAGTCAGTCTCAAAATGTTTTGTACATGCATAAACTCAAAAAATTGAAAGGAGAAACTTTTCCTCCTGTGTAGGCTCAAACCCATGATTTTTTATATGCGGCTTTGGTTGATGTTTGTAAATTATCTAGTTCTTCAAACAAGCATGCATTTCTTCTTTCTTCTGCAAAATTACTGGAGCTTCCTCATGCAATGGGCTTTCCATGCCCCCCTGATTCCATGTCCGCTTCATGTTTGCTTCATAGAGTATTGTTGTTTACTTTTGACAAAAGAAAAATGCAGTGTGATATACTCATGTATGCATGATATGCATCAGTAATACTTACAGTGGTTCCATTGACTCACAAACTGAGGTTATCAGCTGAAATGTTCTCATGGATTTCCTCCAGATGACCGTTCAGGCCTTGCATTGGAATGGCAGAAGGCTTCGCATTTATGGATTTTATCTTAAAGATGTTTAAAACATGAGTGGTGAGGCCCAAGCAGGATAGTTAGGGATACATCCATTTCAAACTATGTTTTAGCATGTCAGTTGGTAGCTTCTTCATAACATTGCCAATAATCATTTACTTTTCTCAATGTGCCCTTTGAGATTCGATTCTTCAACATATTTCCCTTAACTTAAAGGCTTTTTACAATAAGAAAATAGTTTTTTCTAAAATCAAATTTTGACTTTGTGAAATCAATGTCACTGTACCTCAGGACTCGATTTTCAATTTTAACATATCTATAATATGATAACCCTAGTTACCATACTAAACTCGAGAATCATTTCTATTTGAGCAAGAACTGTTGCACTTCAGATAGGCACATACACCTTACTTAGTCAATGGTCTATTTGAGTTTGAATATTGTCTATCTCATATGCATGCTTATCCAAAATATCTCCACTAATAAACTCTACCTACCAAGAGAGATCAACAGGTCTTTGATAGGCTTGAAATGGGGTCTATAAGGGACATGGGTTAAATGAAAGCCATTTTGAGATTGGAGCTGGTGTGACACTATTGACAAACCTTCACAATATGAATTTATATTGGAACTTTAGATAGTTGGGAGCTTGAAAAGATAGAGCTTTGAATGTTCTCCCATCTTCTGAGCGTTAATCTGGATCTTGATTGAGATAGTCTTTGCCTTTAAAAAACTTTTGGTACCCATATTCATTTTTTTTCCTTTTCTTTATCTTTCTTTTTCTTACTCTTCCTTTTCTTTGAGCATTTTATCATTTTGACTTTCTTCCCTATAGGACTGTCAAGTATAGAACTTTCAAGAACTGGATGACTTTTCTTCTATTTCTCTAATTTTGATTGAATCATTAGTTGGGTTGGACCAATTCAAGTCAAATTGTCCTTATGGAAGTCTTTTCCTACTTTAGGTAAAAGATAACTTGGTTGGCTTTCTAAACCGTTTTGGGTTTTGCTTTCTTTTTTTTTTGTCTTTTTTCTTTTTTTTTCTTTCTTTTTTTCTTTCTTTTTTTTTTTGTTTTTTTTTTGTTCTAGCCCTAAAAGAGTTGTCTTGTTTGTACCAACTTGTGTTCCTGATAATGGATGAGTGGAGTGGCATAAATCTACTTTAACAAGGATAAATCATTTGTTACTCTGATGTTATCTTGATAGATTGGAGATATTAGGTCTAGCATCATATGAACTTCAACTACCCTTATGGTTTTGAGAACATCAACTATCCTTATGGTTTTGGCTATGCATTTCATTCTTTGATCTTCTTTCCTCTTCACCTTAGTGATCATAAGACTTGTCAAAAGTATCACAACAACTTAGGGTAGGTTATTGGGTTTACTAGCCAATGAAGAGAAAGCTAAAATCTTATGAAGGCTCAAAGGAACAACTAGGGATTGATATTTAATTGGGTGGATACTAATTGTTGGCTAACCAAACAATGCCTAAATCATCTTTCCCTTAAATAAGCAAAGTTCAATTTCACCTTGAAAGTTTGTCAAAGCATGTTCTAAGATTGACTAGGACCTAGACACTCATAATTATGTAGGAGCCCTCTCTAAGTAAGCATACACAACTCAATGCTATAAAGCAATTCCCTCACCTAGTAAAGTCATTCGAATCATGATGTATAGATATACTAATTTATGAATATCAAACTAAATTCGTCATCGGTTGGACACCAAAATGAACAAAGACCATAAAAAATTTGATGAAAATAATTTATTTAAACAAACATAATTTTAAAAACATAATTGTTCCAAATAAGTGCTAAAGAAAGAAAAATAAAAAGAGCAACACTCCAAACTAAGGGAAGTTCGTTGAGTTGGAGTCAAAGATACTCCATTTATTTAAACATATCAAGGGCAAGGATTTTTTTCATCATTAAGGATCATTGCTTCATCATCCATAGTTAGTCCAAGCTTGTTTAGTAGCTTTTCTAAACATATCATCACAAGATGACAAGGTAAAACTCTTCATGAAGGTTATAAGCGGTGGTGCCCTTCAAAATTTAGGCAAAGGATTATTCTTAGTGATGGGCTGATCAGGCTTAGGCAGCTTTTCACTGTCAATCAAATCTTGGATTTTGTGCCTTAATCGAACACATTGATCTGTCTCATGCCCTTGCACTTGATGAAATGAACAGAAGACATTGGCATCAAAATTTGGTGGTAGAGGCCAAGGTGCCAATGGTTGTAGCAAATCCATCTTCATTAGATTTTCTAACATCTTTGATAAAGGCTCCCTTAAGTCTGAAAATTTACACTTCTTTGCTGGTTCAGTTGTTGTATTTTTCTCAACACCTCCTCTTTCCCTTTGACTTTGCCCACTAAGGTGGTAGCCGCCCTTATTGCTCCACTTAGACAGCACATGGCTCAGCTAGTATTGTAGAATATGGATTCATCCTTCATTTTTCATTCAATCTCTATTAGTGAACATGTTCCCCATTGATGCTGCCTTTCCCTTCTTTCTTATGTCAATGGGAGATGCCTCATTAGCATTATTGATGATCTCCAAAATTTGAATCAACTGGGTCCACATAATTTCAACCAGCATATCTAGTAGCTTGGCCATCCTAGCTTTGACAACTTCATCGATTATATCCTTTAGTTTGTTTGCATCCATCCTTCCAATGAAGCACTTGAATTAAAATCAATGTTGTAGGTTGTATCATTGTATGCTCTTGAATTGCTATACTCCAGGTCTATGAGCTAGAAAGGTTCAATGCCATGTAATGCAATGCGTGTATGCATGTATGTACAAACAACAAGCAAACAAAGATAAATAGGACGTTCCTTCCAACCTTATAATTTCCACACACGAATGACTAGTCTCTTTTCCTAGGTATATGGTTAACAAATACCAACGTGGGATATTTTTCTCTTGAAAATTTTCCTCAGACGATTTAACCAGTAGTTATATTTTCAAAAATGGAAATCAGTTCATGATAATTCTTGCTAATTAGGCTTTAATCCATTTAATCAACTAAAGTAGCTTTTGTGTAATATTGGATTAAAACTAAATTAAGAGGTTGTTTATAAATATATTTATCACTTGAAAAGTAACTAATGATTCATGCCAAAAGCATGCCCATGATTAATAGTTCTTAGTATAAACTAGGCTCACAATTGATTTTTGGTATTTCCATAATTGACCTAAATAATTTATAAGCTCTTTTTTAAAGAAAAGGTTGGATGAAATGCAAAAATAGTTTTGTTTGAAAAACCCATTGTAAAAAGATTTTAGAAAAAGTGGATTTTTGACTTTGTATTTGGGTCATGAGAAAAGAATTTTTGACTTGTTTTAGAAATGTTTTATGTCAAAAGACCATCTTGAAATGTTTTGAAAATAGCTTTGGTCTTCTGACTTTAAAGAAAAATTTATTTTGAACTTACAATGTACTTAGGTCATATTAGAAAAAGAACAAACCAAATAATCCATCAAAACAAGATAAATTAACCATAGTAAAAAAACAAGCATTTGGGATAAAAACTTAAGGAAAATAAATAGGCCAATTACATGAGTTTAAGTCTTAGGTTGAAAAGCTTAGCTTCCCATAGCAAGTATATACCAAAAGGTACAAGGCTATGAGTGGTTATGTCATGCTCAATCTCCATACTTTGAGTGAAAATATGGTATCCCTTACATGACACAACATAGGTAACACGGGTGTCCTAACTCACGTACATGATGCAATTTAAATGATGCAATGGATAATATCATGATAAGAAAGAATAGAATAATATAAAGACCAACGGAATCAACTGCTCTTATCCCCAGTGGAGTCGCCACTGTGAGTGGGGATTTTCGTCCCCACTGCCAGTGGAATGGTTCTTGCGACTTCGGCACTGTTAGGCTCAGGGCCTTAGAGAACATAGGCCTAAGCTTGGAGAAAATGAAGTTGCCACCTGGACAGACTGAGAAAAAGAAAGGTGTGGATGACTTAATTCCTAAGGAATCTCCAACCCCTTAATGGGTTCGAAAAGTTGGGTACGTGTGGGGAAGGTGAGAAATGGCCCAGCACCCCCACAACACCCGGTTTATTGGAACCGGCCTCCTTTTTAGGTCTTAATATTATAGAATTCTTAAATATAATGACATTATCCATGCTACATGCAATCATTAAAATAAAAGCATCATTGTATTAAAATCAAAGTAATGTTCAAACAAAACAGATAAATGGACACCCATCCAAAGATGGAAACATGTCCTTACATCGTCCAATGTCTAAAACTAAATAGGACACCCACCAAAAGGTGGAAACATGTCCTTTACATTAATCCCAAAATATAAAAATAATTTTAATTACATGAAAATTAATTAATGAGGTACCGAATCTTGGAAACATACCTCTTACATTTTTAATAAGCAAATAATAATTAAAAAATCATCTATGATAAATTAAATAAACCAAAAGATCAAAATTAAATAAATCAATCATCAAAACATATAATAAACTACATAATCAAATCTAAAATTAAATAAAGTAAATAAATATATAAATTTAGGGTTTAAATCTTAAATTAAGGTTTCTTGAGGGAAATTAGGATTTAGAGAGTTATTGGTTTGAAAATTAAGATTGTAGGTTTTTAGAAGTTTTATGAAAATAATATTTGAGGTCTAGGATTTAAATAAACAAGATTGAAACTTATGAAAATAAGATTAAAAATTGGATATTTGAAAAGAAAGAGCTACTGTGATGATTAAGTAAACAAGAATAACATTATTATTATTTAAAAGCTTCTAGCTACTGTGTTTTTTGGATAAAAAAAGAATTAATTAGGATTTTAGGGTTTGAGTAAACTAGGGTTTTGGATGTTTAATTTCGATGAATATATGAGATATGATGGTTATAAAAAAATTGCTACTGAAGACTTAATCAATTATAAGTCATTGAATATATTAATAATGTAACTTATTACTATAATTTTAAAACGAGAGAGATATAGAAAACAAAACCTCTGTTGAAGGCTCCACCAATAATTAAACATTTGATGTAAACTATTTGCTTGCACCAAATTTGTTCTTCTTGGTTGGAAGGAAATCAAGACAGTAGGAGATTGCTACTACCTTAATGGTGTTTGATGGTTGTTGCTCTTTGTTTGATAATGATTTAAAATTAATTTGTTGCTCCGTTACTCTCTGCCTCTTCTTTTGTTTTTATGTTTTTGCCCAAAAAAAAAAAAGAAAGCAAAACTCCAATCGCTACTACCTCCCCAAAATTTCAGTCCAAAATCAACCCCCTCGTCATTTTTTTAATGTCGTATTTATAAGAAAAAATAAAAAGCCTAATAATAATTGGTTAAGAAAATAAAATCGTTTAAGGGAATAAAATTATTTAGGAAATAAAATTTTAAAATTGAATAAAATACTGATTCATCAAAAATTGGGCGCGGGCCAGGGCTGGAGAGGAACGCGCTGCTGGGGCACAATTTCACTAGGCGAACTGGCTGCTGGGGTGCAATTTTGTTGGGTGAACTAGCGAGGAATGGGTTGTTGGGTTGAGAGTCGTTGGTGAGAATCTTGATTCGCCATAGGCAAAGCCTGCGACGAATTGGCCTGCGGCAGTCGCTCGTCGATTCATCCGATTTTTAATTTTTTACATTTATTTTACTTTTTATTAAAAATAAATATTATTATATTATTAAAAATAAATAATAAATAAAATAAATATTATAAGTAATAAATATTATTAAAATAAAATAGTAAATATTAAAATAAATAAATAGTAAATATTTAAATAAATAATAAATACCACAAATTTTATTTTGGACTATTTTAAAATCTTTGGACTGAACCTGGTCCTATTTAGTTTTAGACATTGGACGATGTAAGGACATATTTCCATCCTCGGATGGGTGTCTATTTATTTATTTTATTTGAACATTGCTTTGGTTTTAATAAAATGATGCTTTATTTTAATTATTGCATGTAGTATGGATAATATCGTTATATTTAAAAATTTTATAATATTAAGACTTGCAAAGGAGACCAGTTCTAATGAACCGGGCATTGTGGGAGTGCTAGGCCATTTCTTACCTTCCCCACACATGCCCAACTTTTCCCCACACATCCACCCCTTTCTTTTTTTAGGCCCGTCTAGGTGGTGACTTTATTTTCTCTGGGCATAGGCTTGTGTTCTCTAAGGCCCCGAGCCTAACAGTGCCAAAGTCGTAAGAACCATTCCATCGGGAGTGGGGGCAAAAATCCCCGCTCACAGTGGTGACTCCACTAGGGATAAGAGAAGTTGATTCCGTTGGTCTTTATATTATTCTATTCTTTCTTATCATGATATTATCCATTGAATCATTTATATTGCATCGTGTGCGTGAGTTAGGACGCCCGTGTTACCCGTGTTGTGTTATGTAAAGGATACCATACTTTCACTCAAGGTATGGAGATCGAGCATGGCATAACCACTCATAGCCTTGTACCTTTTGGTATATACTTGCTATGGGAACTTAAGCCTTTCAAGCCAAAGACTAAAGCTCATGTAATTGGCCTAGTTATTTTCCTTAGGTTTTACCCTAAATACTTATTGTTTGACTATGGTTAATTTATCTTGGTTTAAATCATGGTTGATTTGGTTTGTTCTTTTTCTAATATGACCTAATTATATTGTGCACTCAAATAAGTTTTTCCTTTAAATTCAAAAGACCAAAGCTATTTTCAAAACTTTTCAAGATGGTCTTTGGGCATAAAAATTTTCTAAAAACAAATCAAAATTTTTTTTCTCATGATTCAAATACAAAGTCAAAAATCCATTTTTTCTAAAATCTTTTTACAGTGGGTTCTTCAAACAAAATTATTTTTTGCATCCTTTTCTTTTTAAAAGAGCTTACAAATATTTAGGTTAATTATGGAAATACCAAAAATCAATTTTAAGCCTAGTTTGTACTAAGAATTATTAATCATGGACTTATTTTTGACATGAATCATTAGTTACTTTTTCAGGTGAGAAATCTATTTATAATGAACCTCTTATTTTAGTCCAATATAGTACAAAAGTTTCTTTAGTTGATTGGATAGATTAAAACCTAATTAACGAGAATTATCATGAACTGATGTTCATGTTCGAAAATATAACTATTGGTTGAAACGTCAAAGGGAATTATTCGAAAATAAAATATCCCATGTTGGTATTTTGTTAACCATACCTAGGAAAAGAGACTCGCCATCCGTGTATGGAAGTTATAAGGTTGGAAGGGATAATCTACCTATATTTGCTTGTTGTTTGTGCTTACATGCATACATACATTTGTATCTCATTAATCCTCTTTGGCTCACAGGCCTAGAGTACGGTAGCTTAAGAGAGTACGACAAACCCACTTACACCAATGACAAAGAATCCAGCAGCGACTCAATCACTTTTTCACCAAAAACAATGGAGCCCGAACAAATTCAAAGAATGGTGGATGACACCCTCAATACTAAAATGGAAGAATTAAAGGGGGCCCTAGCTGAGATCATGAAGAATCAAATGGGTACAATGTTTGGGAACACTGCGGAAGCATCTGCAAGCACCAAGAAAGACAAAGGGAAGGCCAAGGTTGGTGAAGTGGCTTTTGATGATGACAAGGTAGTCATTGATGATGATGACAATTGGCTCAATACTTTAAAGATCCTCAAGACAAGAAGAAGGAGCCAAAGGTTGTTGAAAGATCAGCCGTGGAGAAAACTAAAACTTCAGATGTTGAGAAGTTGATTGTTAACCTAGAAAAGAAGTTTGAAAAGAAGCTGAAAAATGAAGAAATGTCTGAGGTCGACAAATTGTTTGAGCTAGATGAAGAGGTTTCGTACAAGTTCAAGATGCCATCCTTTGCCAAGTTTGATGAAATTGGAAATCCTCACCTCCAAGTGAAGCAGTCTATCACTTTATACAGTCTGTCCGACCTACTAAGGTTCAAACCCTAAGGTACTTCATGCTCTCATTGGATCCTATTATCTAAAATTGGTTCAATACCTTAGATGATGGCACACAAAAGAGTTGGGATCTGCTATACAAGGCCTTCATCGAATAATATGGATACAATGTTGAATTGGAAGTTACTCTAATGGAGGTGGAGTCCATTATATAAAGGCTGAACGAGAACTTCGTGGACTATGTGAAGAGGTGGAGGAATAAGGCTGCATTGCTTAAGAGAAAGACTGATAAATCCGATCAAATTAGAATGATTGTTAGAGGGGTGTTACGTAGCCTTTGCGAAAGGATGTCTCATACATTCATTCGGGATTTCAAGGACCTTTTGCAAGCTGGTCTACATATCAAAGAGTGGGAAAGAGAGAAGAATCGCTTTTCAACAAGAAGGAATGAGAAAGAAAACTACTAGTCTAGTAACCAAAGCATGCAAAAGGCAGTTAATGTTAATGCTACTGGCAAAGGAGGAAGAAGGAAATTTTCAAATTTGGGGAAGTCGCTGTCTTGTGTCCTCAATAAGCTACAAAAGAAAGGATTATTACAACCCTTAAATCCTCATCCTTTGCTTAACCCTCTCCCACCTAATTTTGACACTAAGGCATTTTATTAATTTCATCAAATGCAAGGGCATGACACAAATAAATGTGTGAGGTTGAGGCATGAGATCCATAATTTGATTAATAGTGGGAAGCTACTCGAGCCCAACAAGCCTAACACCAAAGACAATCCACTGTCAAGATTCAATAGGGTACCACCACTAGCAACCTTCATGATTGGAGGAGGTTTGCATGAATGTTTTGTCATGTCTTCTTTCCAAGATGTTATTGGAGAAGCAACCAAAGAAGAAGTGATGTTTAGCAAAATTAAAAAAATTGTGGTTAGAAAAGAAGTAGCAATCTGTGCTGTGAATAAGTTTTGGGATTCAAGTGATAGTGATGATGATCTTAAACCCAAGAAGGAAGAATGGGCCTGGTTTGAGCTTGAAGAAGATGAAGTAATGAACACTAGATCGGGTAAGCCTTATGCAAGGTCACCACCTAAGGAAGTAGAAGCTAATAAAGGAAAGGAAGTTGAAGCTGGGAATAAAGAAGAAGAAGATGACGCTGTTCTTAAGCAGTTGAAGAGGACACAAGCAAGTGTCAGTATTTGTGACTTATTGGCCACTTCTAAGAAGCACCATGAAACTATGGCCAAGGCCTTGGCTAGCATGCCAATTTCCACCTCTATAACACCGGAGGAGCTGGTTAACTTTGTGAAAGTTGAAGGAGTAATGAAGTGCAAAGAGGTTCAAAAAAAAGAGCAAAGTTAGCGTGGGAATGGTATCTTTCTCAGATGAAGATTTACCGAAAAAGGGGAGAGATCACATCCGCCCTCTCTTTATCAAAGTAGAATTCAAAGGAAAAAGGACCCCATATGTGATGGTCGATGATGGGGCCTCCATAAATGTTTGCCCACTTAAAATTTTGCCAAAACTAGCTATGTCAATAAGGGATCTAAGCCCAATCGAGGTAATCATTAGGGCTTATAACAATACCAAGAGGCACGCCGAAGGGACATTCAAAGCTGTTATGAAGGTTAGTCCAATTGAATCTATGGTTGAATTTGTTATTTTAGACATACCTATTACTTTTGCTCTACTTTTGGGATAACCATGGTTTCATCCTCTTTGTGGAGTTTCTTCTACCCTTCATCAAAAGATCAAGTTCCCTAACGGAGATGAGATGGTGGTCATCGAGGCCGAAGATAATGAGGTGGTCAATGCTCTAATGATTGAGAGGCCTCTCAATAGTTTCCAAGTAGCTGCAAATTTTGATGATGAAGTAGTGGACTCCAAGGTCTTGAACATGATGAAGAACATGTGCTACCTTCCTAATGCTGGTCTTGGAAAGGGTAAGGCCGACGTGACAAAGCTTCCATATTTCAAGACTCAAACTTCCACGAAAGGGTTGGAGTATGAAGAAGCTAGCAAAGATGTTCAGTCAAAGAAGAATGTGAAGATGAGCTTCCCACCACTTAAAGAGATCTTTGTCAAAGCTCCAGACATGGGACCACTCCAGGGAAAGCTCGAGCCAATCAAGTTCATGGGAAGGTTGATCTCGAGTTTTGAGATTTTTGCTGATGTTGCGAATTGGTGGAACAAGTAAAGAATGAGCTCATCTTGCCAGGTGACAAGGAGCCTAATCTAGAAGGGGAGAAGGAAGCTGTCCTGAAAGCTGAGAAGACTTCAGAGGAGATTGCTGCCCTGGTTGAAGAGAAGTTTAAAGATATTCTGCTTTATGATTTTGAGAACAATGATTTTGATTTTGATTTTAATTTATCTGCTTTGTATGAGGATGATGATGTTTTCTTTTCCAAAATGAATGCACTAAAGTCTAATTTTGCTTACTTGTGTAATGTTTCTCATGATGGTTGCATACGTTCAAATAGTGGTTACATGAGCAACTTTAATATTAACTTTGTCAATATACAATCATTAAATTTGGGAATAACCGAAAATCCTAAAAACATTAGCATAACATCCGACCTTGCTCCTAATGAGAGAGAGAGAGATTTAAAAAAATATTTAAAAAATATGAAGAAGTATTTGCTTGGTCTTATAAGGATATGCCTGGAATAGATCGAGACATAGCCGAACATCTGATTCCTACTTACACTCACATGAAACCTGTTAAACAAAAGTTTAGGCGGTTAAGACCTAAATGGGATGAATTGGTTAAAGAAGAGGTCACCAAACAAATACAAATAAATTTCCTTGAAGTGATAGATTATCCAAATTGGCTAGCCAATATAGTACCCATGCCAAAGAAAGATGGAAGAATTAGGGTCTGTGTGGACTATAGAGACTTAAACAAGGCTTCCCCTAAAGATGATTTTCCTTTAGCCCATATATATTTCCTCATTGATAGTGTAGCATCTAACATACTTCACTCGTTTGTAGATGGATTTTTCGAATACAACCAAGTGTTTATAGCCCAAGAGGATAAAGCCAAAACTGCCTTCATTACAACATAGAGTATATTTTGTTATAGGGTAATGCCGTTTAGGTTAAAGAATGATGAAGCAACCTATCAAAGGATGGCCACCACATTATTTCATGATATGATGCATAAAGAAGTTGAAGTGTATGTTGATGATATGATGGTGAAGTCAGATACAAGGGAACAACACTTCCAAAACTTAGAATTATTCTTCGAGAGAGCAGTGAAGTATAAGCTAACCTTAAACCTGAAGAAGTGTGTGTTTGGAGTTACCTCAGGCAAGTTGTTAGGACATGTGATTGGTCCAAATGGCATTGAGATTGACCCTAAAAAGGTTAAGGTGATCATGGATATGCTAGCCCCTAAGATGGAGAGAGAAGTTTGGTGATTCATTGGTAGATTGCAGTACATTACTAGGTTTATAGCAAAGCTCACCATAATATGTGAACCTATCTTCAAATTGCTTAAAAAGAATCAGCCAGTCATGTGGAATGAAGAGTGTCAAAAGACCTTTGAGCACATAAAAGAGTATATGCTAAATCCACCTATTTTGAAACCACCTAAACCTGGTAAACCCTTGTTACTATACTTAGAAGTAGAAGAATAGTCAATAGGAGCCATGCTAGCCCAAGCAGATGAGTCAGGGATTGAGCACGCAGTCTATTATTTGAGTAAAAAGCTCCTAGCTTATGAAATTAAGTATAGTATCATTGAAAAGACCTATATAGTTGTGGTTTGGTCTTCAAAGAAGTTGCGGCATTACTTTCAATCTTATAGTGTGCAAGCAATTTCCAGGTTGGATCCGGGGAAGTACTTAAGGGAGACACCTTCTTTGATCGGAAAGTATGGGCGATGGTTGATAATATTGGAAGAATTTGAGATTGAGTATGTAACCAGGAAAACAATCAAAGGTATAGTGGTGGCAGAATTCCTGGCCTAACAACCATTACCGAATAGCAAAGAGGTAGTCTTTGAATTTCCTGATGAATATTTAGAGGCCATAGATGTACAAGGATGAAAAATGTATTTTGACAGAGCAGTGAATAGAAAAGGAGCAGGTTTGGGAGTCATACTAGAATTGCCCGAAGGGGAGCTTATCCCTTTAGCTAAGAAGTTGAAGTTTAGAGCAACCAATAATATGGTGGAGTTTGAAGCATGTATTTTTAGTTTGGAAACCCTGATGATTATGAAGGTAGATAAGGTGCAAGTCTTTGACGATTTATTTCTAGTAGTTTCCCAAGTAAATGGAGAGTGGGATTTAAAAGACGAGAAGCTAAAACCATACCACCATTACTTGACCTTGATGAAGAAGAATTTTAAGGAGTGCATGTAGTATCCCAAAGTATACCTTAAAAGTTTTGGAGTTATTGTTGTATTTGGATTTATGGTATAAAGTGGTGTAGGAAAAGTAAGTATATATATATATATAATTAATTGATAATAATAATAACAATGAAAGAAGGAGGAAAGGAAAGTTAAAAAGAGTGAAAGGTGTGTGGTGGAAGATATTTTAGAAATAATTAATTATATTATTATTTTATATATATATATATATGAGATAAGAACAAAAGAAAGAGGAAAATTCTTTCTTTCTTTCTTTTTCTTCTTCGTGGTCGAGAGAGAGAGAGAGAGAGAGAGAGAGAGAGAGAGAGAGAGAGAGATGTGATTTTAATGATTTTCACATCAAATTTCTTAAGGGTTTTAAGAAGATTGAAGATTGAGTTTGAAGGTTTGATAAGATATTCATGTAAGTATTCTTTTCTTGAGTTGGTTTTATTGATTATGTATATATGTAAGTCTTCATCTTCTTGTCTTGATTTCTTTTGATTGAGGTTATATTTGAGATGATTGGTGTGTTAGATGATGATAATGAAAGATTGAAGTATGTAAATGTGTTGAATTGGTATATAAGTGATGATAAGTTGGGGTATTTGTGAGGATGATGATGAATTGTTGAGTAATTAATTATAGTGGTGTATATAATGATTATTATGATGATATAATGAAATTATAAGTGTTAAAGTGATAGGTAATTGATAGATATAAACAAAGATGTTGATTAATGGGGGTTGTGGTATGAATTTTGAAGTGTTTGTGTTTAATGGATGAGAGTTCGAAATGTTTGATTTTTGTCTGGCACGGCCAGTGACACGGCCGTGTGGTTGGGCGTGTAATCGGTACTGAGTTGGACAGTTGTTACACGACCATTAACACGGCCATGATACTGAGCGTGTTATAGCTACTATGAGAAAAGTATTTGACATGGCCATGAACACGTCCGTGTTGTTGGGCGTGTCAATGATTCTGTGAGACAGAATGCATTATACGTCCAGTGACACGCCCGTGGTTCTGAGCGTGTCAAAGCTTCTGTATTGTTGGTTTTAGGGCACGATCAAGGACACGCCCGTGTTTGTGAGCATGTCATGTGTAGATTTTGCCTTAATTGATTCTTATTTATATTATCTCATGTGTATCTCTAAGTGAGTGTGTATGATCACTTTTGGGATTAGGTTTTGAAGAGATTGAGTTGCCTTAATCTAAGTATTGAAGGATTCATGAAAGAGAAATTTAGATGGATGTGAGTCTCTCTTGAGGTAAGTACAAAACTTCATTTGATTTCGTATATTTATATGATTTAGAACCTTAACGCATTCGGCCATAATTATGTTAAGGTAATCTATTATATTGTTGATGTATATATATATATATGGATAATGTATATATTATGAAATGTGAAAGATGTGAATGATATAATGTAGAACGTAATGTTGATGTTATGAATAATGTTATGTGGGACATAATGTGAATATTGATGATGAATTACTTCAATGTGAATTGAGATATAAAGAATGTGAAAGTAATGTTATGAGTTATAATTATGTAAATGTTAGGGTTGAAGCATGCATAAATAATGTTTAATGCCATTGAGTAATGATGGAAATGATATGATAGGTTTGCCTAATTGATGATATATATGTATACTTGAATAATAAAGTGTATCATTGTGATTGACTATGATGAATCAAATGTGATGTGAAGCCATTGTAATTGGCCATGATGAATCAAATGTGATGTGAAGCCATTGTGATTGGCTATGATGTTTCAAATGAGATGTGAAGCCATTGTGATTGGCTATGATAATTCAATTTATAATGAAATTGATAAATGAATTGTGTAGCTAATGTGTTATTCCATTTTCAGAGTTTGTTGTTGGTGGCATGCCTAATATTAGTAACAATCTCTTGAAGTTAGGTTGGGCTTGATCCTTGAAGCCAAGTTGGGTTGAAGTTTAACATGTTTTACTCCCCTTGAAGCTTGGTTGGGTCTAGTCCTTGAAGCCTAATTGAGATGTTACAACCCTTGAAGCTAGGTTGGATTGGTTCTTGAAGCCAAGTTGGGTTGATACTTAGCATGCTTTGTTCCCCTTGAAGCTTGGTTGAACCTAAATCTTTGAAGCCTAGTTGGGATAATGATAAATGTGATAATTAAACCAAAGCATTAACTCTGAAAATTGAATGGCATATTAGTGTGTTGTTTGGGCCCGAGTCTGTCTTTGTTGTCAATGTGATATCCAAATGTTGAAATAAATGAAGAATGGGATTTATGGCTGACTTTGTTGAAAGTGTGATTCATGATTAATGAATTGTGAATAAAATGATGTTATGAAGTATGATTTTGTAATGTATGTAATGATATATTGAAAGTGAATATGGCTTGAGGAGCTTTGTTGAGATATGATTTTATGAAAATATAGTATGATGTGTAAAATGTATATGAATGTGGAATTTGTGAGAATTGTTTTCATGAAGGTTTGGATAGGCCATTGAATGGTGATTTGTTGAAATGATGTATATGTTTATGTATATGAGATAGGAAGGGTAAGTATCGTGTTGTGAATGTTCTATGTAAATATGTATATAATTTATGAGATTTGTGGGAATATATGAAGAATGCATTGAGAAAGGAAAACGGGGTAAAAGAACAATAAAACATGATGCTAAAAATATGAGGTATGATTCTTTGGTAAAGCATATATTTTATATTTTATATTTATTTGTATTTCTAAGCTCTCGGGCTTAGCGCGGTTGTGTAATCGCGCAGGTGATTATGCGGTTGATCTAGAAGTCCAGCTGTTATGCCACAAAAAGGGTATGAGTGTCTCGAGACCAACTAGAAGGTGATGCATACATATGTGATTTTAATTATGTTGTGTTTTTGAATAAGAATAATGATATTTGTAAATGTTCTTTAAATTAATGTAATATTGCTTGAACTTGGATAAAGGTTTTAAAATAATTGAAACGAAAAGTAACATTCTTATACTTTATATACGTATTGTATGTATACCAGGTATATGTATAGTACTTATATAGAGTTTGGGGGTTGTTACAGTGCAGGTTTGTACACCTACCAAGAAAAGAAAAGTAGATGGCTGATGCCCTAGCCACATTGGCTTCAGTATGGGAAAATCCTGTCAACTTATTCCTTAAGCCTTTGATTTTGACCAGTTCATCAACTCCTTGCTATGAATATGAGACAATTATGGAAACTGATACATACCATAATGCGTGGTATGACACTATAAGACAGTTTTTAGAGGAGAAGGAATACTCGTTGGGGGTAACAAAGAAAGAAAGAAGAGCCATAAGGCGATGATCCTTACAATACATCACCTTTCATGGGGAGTTGTATCAAAAATGGCATGTTGGGGTTCATTTAAGATACTTGAGGAAGCCTAAAGTGGAGAATATCATGTCAGAAATACACGCAGGAAGTTACGGTCCACACATGAGTGGTTTAACCCTAGTTAAGAAGATAATTTAACAAGGTTACTACTGGTTGACCATGGAGAGAGATTGTATTGAATTTGTAAAGAAGTGCCAGCAATGTCAGATGTATGGTAATTTGAATCACATGCCTCCTGAAGAATTGCATTCTACGTCTTCACTCTGGCCCTTCGCAACTTGGGGGATTGACATTATAGGAGAGATACATCCGACAGCATCAAACGGTCACCGTTTTATTGTAGTAACAGTGGATTATTTTTCAAAATGGGTCGAAGCAAAATCTTTCAACAAACTGGGAGCAAGGCAAATGGAAAGATTTATTGAAAAAAATCTAACCTGCACAATGTGATATCAGACAATGGGGTACAGTTTCAAGGTGCAGTTAAGGACTTATTCTAGAAGTACCAAATCCATCATCACCTATCCTCCCCTTATAGACTGAAGGATAATGGTGTAGTAGAAGCAACAAACAAGACAATTAAGCAGATTCTATCCAAGATGACTAAGACATACAGGGATCAGTCGGAGATGCTTCCTTTTGCTTTGTGGGGATACATAACAAGTGTGCGAACACCGACTGGAATGACACCATTCTCGTTGGTTTACAGGATGAAGGCAGTGTTGCCAATTAAAATTGAGATCAAGTCATTGAGAGTGGTCTTGGAAATTGAACTGCCATAGATGGAGTGGGTAGTAAGTAGGTACACATAGTTAGCTCTACTAGAAGATAGGGGGTTAAAAGTACTATATTATCATCAACTGTAACAAATGAGGATAGCCTGGGCCTACAATAAAATTGTTAAGATCATAAAGCTCAGAGTCAGTGACTTAGTGTTGAAGCAATGTAAACCTAATGTATCTTATCCAAGAGGAAAATTTAGGCCTAGTTGGGAAGGACCATATGTTGCGAAAAAAGTCATGAACAAGGGTGCAGTCAAGTTATCAGACATGGATGAGAATGATTTTAGTGAGCTAGTGAACATTAACAAGTTGAAGAAGTTCTATATATAAAAAAGAGCTCGCTAGGTTGAAAACCCAAAAGGGCGGCCTAGACAAAAGTTAGAGCAGTTCGCTAGTTTCGAAAACCCAAAAGGGTGGGCTAGGAAACAATTAGGGCTAAACGAGAGAAAATTATCAATTAGAATACTCAAAAGGGCTAGTTGGCAATATGAGTGATCTTGTGTATACTGGCTTTATGTTTGGTTGTTCCCTAATTTAATAAAACAGATTTAATATTAAATATATTCTACGTGCACTGTTTTAGTATTTGACCAAATTTGGATAAAACAAATAAACACAATAGTGAAAGATGATGACAAATTACAAAAGGAAATGATACATCTCTTATTATTGTTTTCATTATTTTTTTTGTCCTAACAATATTCTTTCAAAAGAAATTGATAAATGTAAGATCTATGGTAGACGATAAGTGTAGCCTGTAGGCCAACTTTACTTCAGCCGATCCAAGTAGGCTTCAGTTAGACAAGGCATGTCCAAATCAGGAGTAAACATGGAACCTCGAGGCTCAGCTCCACACTAACTGTCAAGCGACAAAGAACAAAGCAAGTATCTCGGCGAAGAGCAGCAAGAGGAACATACATTAAATATGTCTGAATGGTGATACGAGAAATCTTCTACCAAGGTACTAACCAACAAATGTTGACTGCAGCACGTGAGTGGATCCAGTCAACCCAGTTGGCATATGAAGAAGAATTGTAGAGTAGTTTCTTAGCAGAGTGATGTAACGACAAATATCTAGCAAAATTCATAGATGAAGTATCGAGAAAGCAGAGGTAATCCTAAAGCCAAATCTGTAAGCGCAAGAAGAGAATTAAAAAAAATAAAAAGGGGTCTGTTAGGTCAAAAATCCACAAGGACGACCTAAGCAGAAATTAGGATGATTCGCTAGTTTCAAAAACTTGCAAAGGCAGTCTAGGCAAAAATTAAAATTGATATAAAGAAAAGGGTCTGCTAACTTGAAAACCTGTGAGAGTGGCTTAGGCAAAAATTAGGATAGCTCGGTAGTTTCGAAAACCCACAAGGGCAGACTAGGTAAAAATTAGAGCAATAAAAAAATAAGGCGGGGCCTAAATTAAAAACTTGAATAGGTAGTTTAGGTAATTACCTAAAGTGGCAATGGACTCCCAGCCAATCCCCTTGACAATCCAATTTTAAGTTGGTCTAGTCCAACTAAAGTTTCAGCTAAGATCACGGGTATCGGCTACAAGCCACCTTCCATTTGGTCAATGATATCCAATACTCATGGATTGATATTGCCATCGAAAGAAACAAGTAAGAATTGGCCAAGCAAGCATAGACAAAGTATAGGTCCCCATGCCTTGGTAGGAGCCAAATGAGAAATGCAAACGTCAATTTAGGGATCAAGTAGAATTTTCTCACCTCTCGTCAACTGTAGAACTTCTGGCTTTGAAAGTTGAAACAACAATTGCATCTTTTGTTGAGTTCTGGAAATCAATATAGGTAATGCCATTGGTTGATTGCTTGGATATCCAAGGATGGCCTCAAACTCTTCAATCATGGGACATATCTCAAAGTCATTTATCTTACATGTCCTAGAATTCACATTCCAAAAGGAAACCATGGCATGTAAAAAAAAATGGTCCAATTTAATATTTTGAAAACACTTCAAAGTATTAATTTTAGACTAAGACATTTTTTTCCCAGCGAATGGCTTTAATATTTTTAAATAAATTAAATAAACCTTTTATTTTCTTCAAATTGAGTTCTGTCATTGTTGACAATTGAAGAAAAATTAAAATTGTTAAAAGGAATTTTGATGCTAAAATAGAAAATTCATGGAAAATTTCCTTGCTTTTGTATGCGGTCATAGCATGGAAAGAGGATTTATATAGGGTGATTGACCATATAAGAGTTTGCAAGGAATGGCTTGAGATCGAGACATGCAAGGATAGGAAATTAATGATGAAATGGTTTTGAGTTGCCGCGTTGCCTTTGGTTTTGTGAATCAGTGCTACTGTGAAATCCTGAATTGTTAGAGGAAGGACTAATGATTGTACCATAGAAATAATAATGCTAATAACAAAACAAAAAATAATAATAATTGAAAGTCAAAAGTTGTAGTAAAAGTGAAAATAATAATAATAATAATAATTAATACAATATTTTTCTCAATTAATACAATAATGATGGATCACTAAAAAGGAGGTGGTAGATCATGACCAAACAAAGCCCTAGAAAAGTCATCACCTGTTGGAGGAGGAGGCATATCATAAATCCCGAGTCCACCCGAAGAAGGAGCACCTGAACCTCTATTGCTCTAGAATTTAGATCTGTAATAGTCCTCATCCGAAGTAGATGAAGGAATCTCATGGTCATCAGTTTGGGACTCCCTAGAAGATGAAGCACCAAGATCCCTCATTCCCTAGAATCGAAAGTCTTGAAAGTCTTGCTCTGACTGGTGATACAATTATTCAAAATGGGCAACCTATTGGCAACTAGCAGCTAACTCTTCTTGTAGTTTCTTGTTTTATTCCTAAAAGCATCCTCTCTGAGTAAGAAAGGAATAAGAGAATACATAATCATGCATACATGTAGCATAAATCATCATGGAACAGGATAACCTACCAGGTAACTCATATCAATGCCTTATGGATGAGATGGAATCTCCGGTTAATAAGAATGAGAAAAAGGAGGACAGGTAGTGGAAGGTCTAGCCTCATGATCAAATGAGCCAGTAGCCTGCAATAATCATTAAAATAGTCAAAACAAGTTAAGAAAGGAGTAATTGCAATGGTAAAATGGTAAAAGTTTACCTGAGAGATGCTAGCCCGGGATGATGGATGGGCTCTCCTCCCTCTCCATGATACTCCTCTTCATCACTATCCTCCTCTTCCTCAGGAATTTCTCGGATGCTAACAAGAGATACGTCAAAAGTTCAAGAGCCCTACTCAAATAAACTAGGTATATGATCCACCCGGTGGATAGAGAAATGTTTCAATATCATAACTGTGCCGAGCTAACCACCACGTATTCTCCGGTATTAATGCAGTATTTAAAGTATAATCTTGAAAATTCATCGGATCCTCCATCATTCAGTACTAAGGAACAACTCATACACCCTCTCCCCGAGAAACCAACCACTAGACATAGGGTCAGCAATGACTCGACGAGTATGCTGAAAAGGCAGTGAGGCGTTCATGGAAGAAGTCCAGTTCATGCACTCTTCCATGTTCCACCAAGCCAAATTGACCTACAAAATTGCAAAAGGTAAGTGAGCTTTTTACATAAATTTTAAAGTATATTAGTACTATTTTACTTGGCCCCAAGTTAAGCAACTCAAGAGATAGCGCTGGGTGTGCACATGGTGAGAGCTAGGAACTGCTACACGATTTGACAACCAAAAATTCAACCTTGGATACCTGACTCTAACTCAATAAATGCTAAGCACCCTCACAAGATTATGCTTATATGACCATACTTGCAACAATAATGAAAATCAAATTCATACAAGTATAAGAATGGAATTGACAATGGTGGAAGAAGAGTACCTCGACAACCACCATGAAACCAACAAAAGACTTCTTATTCCTGCAAATCTTTTCTAGTCCATGATAGAGATAGGCAAGGCCAGCTTCACCCTAGCCGTAAAGTAGTACCATACTCATATCAGTAAGGGTGCTCAACACCGACAGATGGATGGAAGAATTGGTGCTACATAAAATGGTCGACCCAGGCAAATACAGTAAAAATCCTAGAGCATATTGTTTTGTTGTTTCTCTACAAACCTGTCCATCATAGTTCATCCAATACTTCCAAATCACCTCAATTTTTATCTTGAAGGGCTCCTTTAATGATGGTTCCATACCAATTAATTGTTGAATTTCTTCGTGTGTCAGAATATCATTGGTAAGAGGGACCGGAAGACCATAGTATCGGATACTAGTTATGGTTGTATAATCGACTGGGCCAATGGTCATCTCTCCTATAGGTAGGTGAAAAGTATGGCTCATGTCCATCCACCACTCCAACAATGCTCGAACTACACTCCTATCTATCAGACACTCCTCAGATGGTAATTACAAGATAAAGCTTTCGAAACTGCACTCTCGGACAATCCATTTTACCTGAGAGGGTGCTGCGTCATACCATTGTCGGGCTTTATAGATACACCCTCAACCCTTGACAACACAACGATCACGCTAACACAAAGCCAGGTAAGTCAACATGAGGTAAGTATATCATCCTACCAATACCATGGATTCATATCCTAAAATTACTTATTATGTTCTATTTTAATTTATTTGTTTATTTATTAAATTCTTAATAATAGTTCACTAATTAATTTATTTTTAATATTTCCTAACCTTTAGCACTATTAATAATTAATAATTAAAAAAAAATTAATAAATAATAAAATAATAAAATGAAATGAAATAATGCATATTTGTGCTATTAAAATATTAAGTTGCAATGTTACCTTAGTTTTTTTACTTGAACTGCGATGAAGCTGCATCCCAGCTAGTAGATTTACAGTACAACTTTCATATCATCAAATAAATTCTATCAGCTCAGCATTGGATCAAGGCCCTAATATCGAAGCATGCATCCTCTCCATTTGCTAATCAACTCTCTGCTTATTTCAACTATGAAAACATATAAATGATTTGTGAATGAATGTAAGTGTGCATGAGTATTAAAGAAATGAACATTTTATATAGGCAAAGTTCAAAGGAAAAAGATAAAAGGGAAAAGGGAAAAATAGTAATTCCCATGAAAAAAAAAGAAAAAAAAGAGCACACAGTGAATCTCACTATTATTGAATAGTTAGTGAATAATGAGTTAATAGTGAATAAATAGTAAATTCAATCATTCAATTCAATTATTCAGATATTTGCATGTCTAAAAATATTTTCATACTTTTAAAAAATTTTTGCACGTAGGGGGCAAGAGGATATAGGTATGGTAAAAAATAGCTTAAAGTATGGTAAAAAATAGCTAATTTTTTTGCAATTTTTTTTAATATCCTACTAACTACAATCATTTTTTTTCAGATAATCCAAATTATTTTTAATCCAAAATTCACCTCGGGTCCAGAACCCAAATTATTTTTGAGTCCAAAACTCAGCCGGGGTCCAGAACCCAAATTATTTTTTAGTTAGAACTCACCTCGGATCCAGAATCCAAATTAATTTTTAGTATAAAAACTCACCTCGGGTCTAAAACCCAATTATTTTTTAGTCCAAAAACTCACCCTGGGTCCAGAAGCCAAATTATTTTTGAGCCCAAAAACTCACCCCGAGTCCAGAAGTGAAATTATTTTTTAGTCCAAAAACTCACCCCGAGTCCAGAACCCAAATTATTTCTAAGTCCAAAACTCACCTCGAGTCTAGAATTTAAATTATTTTTTAGTCCAAAACTCATCTTGGGTCCAGAACCCAAATTATTTTTGAGTCTAAAACTTACCTCGGGTGTAGAACCCAAATTATTTTCAAATTCAAAACTCACCTCAGGTCCAGAACCCAAATTATTTTTTAGTTCAAAACTTACCTCGGGTCCAGAACCCAAATTATTTTTTAGTCCAAAAACTTACCTCGGGTCCAGAACCCAAATTATTTTTAAGTCCAGAACTTACCTCAAGTCTAGAACCCAACTTATTTTTTAGTTCAGAACTTACCTCAGGTCCAGAACCCAAATTACTTTTTATTTCAAAACTTACCTTTGGTCTAGAACCCAAATTATTTTTTAGTCCAGAACTGATCTTGGGTCTAGAACCCAAATTATTTTTTAGTCTAAAACTCATCTCGGATCTAGAACTCAAATTATTTTTTAGTCTAGAACTCAAACCAACCTTGGGTACGGAGTCTAGTCTGGCTCTAAACCAAGTCAAAAATCACATTGCTTTTCACTCTTTTTTGCTATAGTCTCAGATCGCTCAAGCAGGGGGCAAACTGTAGACCCTTAATTTTTTATCCAGTCTAGGCCAAAGATTTTAAAACATTCTAAAATAATTTTTGTGGTATATATTATTTATTTTAATTTTTATTATTTATTTTGATTTATTTTACTTATTATTTATTTTATTTATTATTTATTTTATTTATTATTTATTATTTATTTTAATATAATATTTATTTTACTTTTTCATTTATCATTTATTTATTTTTAATATATATATAAATAAAAATAAAATAATAAAAATCTGCGACGGCAGAATCGGCAACGAAAGTTGCTAGCTCAACGAATTGGCTTGGGCCAATTTGCCGTAGGCAAAACTTGCGGTGAAATTTTGCCTGTGCCCAGAAGCAGCTTGCCCTCAGCTCACCCAGCGCCAGCGCACAGTTTTCTCCGAAACCTTATTTTACTTGGTTTTTTATTTTATTTTCAAAACAACTTTTAATTTCCTTAACATACTAGTTTTTTTTTTTGCCTATAAATACCACATTAAAAACACACAGAACCAAAGACATTGATCAAATAAACAATCCATAAAAGGCAGCACACACTGTCTTTGTTATTGTTCAACCAGAATTAAAATTATAGTGGAACCAACAACAGAGGTTTTAGTTTCTATTAACTTGTTTATATTTACAGTAGCCTCATTACTTAGTTTGATTAATTGTTTAAACATACAATAGATGGGTTTTTATTTAAGCACATTGATCAATTATTTTATTTACCATCTAGTCTCTATTTAAAATCCTAAAAAATTATTTTTCAAAACCCTAATATCTTAATACACATTAAATTAATTTTTGAAGTCTTAAACCCTAATTGCATTTTTCTAATACCATAAAACAATAATCTATTTTTCTCAAAACCATAATCAATTATATTTTTCTAAAATTCACAATAGCCTATTCTTTCCAAACACCTAACTTTTAATCCTATTTTCATGAGCTTCAATTTTATTTACTTAAACCCTAAACCTTAATATTATTTTCATAAAACTTCTAAAAACCCTAATCGTTAAACATAAAATCTATGAAACCCCAATTTTATTTAAGAAACCCTAATTTATGCATAAACTCTAAATTTATATACTTAATGCTTTATTTAAATTAGATGTATGTTTATTATACATTTTGATTGATGGTTCATGTCCTTGATGAATAATTTACTTATGATAAATGGTTTGTTAATTTTATTGATTTGCTTTGGTTTCAAAATATTGTAAGAGGTATGTTTTCATGTTTTGGGTATCTCATATTGTGAGCATCATGTAATTTAATTAATTTTAAAAGTTTTGGATCAATATAAAGGACACGTTTCCACCTTTCAGTGGGTGTCCTATTTAGTTTTATACATTGGACGATGTAAGGACACGTTTCCATCCTCGGATGGGTGTCTATTTATTTATTTTATTTGAACATTGCTTTGATTCTAATATAATGATGCTTTATTTTAATTATTGCATTTAGTATGGACAATATTGTTATATTTAAGAATTTTATAATATTAAGACATGGAAAGGAGGTCGGTTTCAAAGAACCGGGCGTTGTAGGCGTGCTGGATCATTTCTCACCTTCTCCACATGTAACCAACTTTCTGAACCCGTTAGGGGGTTGGGGATTCCTTAGGAATCAAGTCATCCACCCCTTTTTTTTCCCAGACCGTCTGGGTAGCGACTATATTTTCTCCATGCTTAGGCCCGTGTTCTCTAAGGCTTTGAGCTTAATAGTGCCAAAGTCATAAGAACCATTCAACCGGGAGTGAGGGCAAAAAACTACGCTTACAGGAGGAATCATTCTACTGAGGAGGCAGCATGGGAGAGTGAGCAGATGATGCTAGGTATCCGCAATTATTTCAGAGATGATGCTAGGTAATTTCGAGGATGAAATTACTTAAGGCGGAGAAAATTGTAGCATCTGCTTAACAGCTAAGATTTAATTTAAATTAAATTAAATTAAATAATTTAAGGGATAAAAGATGAGTTAGAAGTGAGAAATAGGTAAAGTATAAGGGAAATATAATGGAAAAATACAATATATACAAAGTCGAATATGAGTTAGAAAAAGTCAACGGTTGAATATTAAAAGAATGGTAAAATGATAATTTTACTTGAAAAAATAAATTATTTCAAAAATTCAAAAATAATTTTAATTATGGGTGGAAGAATAAATTTAAAGAATTAAAATTATTTAAATAATTAATTAATTTAAAATAATAATATATATAGTTTTAAAAATGAAAAAGAAAATAAAAAAACTTAAAACTTACCTTCTTTTTCTTCCTCCACCATGGCCGAAATTCACAAAGCTTAAGGGAATGGATTTTTGCTCCACCCAACATCAAATTCTTCAAGTTTTAAAGAATTAAGGTGGTTATAGACAAATTTCAAACAAATAAATTATTATTTGAAATTTTAGGTTTTTTGGAAATTTCAAATTATGTTCAATTATGGATTTTGAAGGGGCTGATTTTAATTGTTTAAATGATGTTATGTGATGTTATTTTGATTATGTATAATGATTTTAAGGTTGAACTTAAGAAAAGTTTGAGTTAAGTAGGAGATTTGGATGGGTGGTAAAGAGTTAGGATTTTAGGAATAGTAATCACAAAGAATTTATGTTTATTTGATTTTATGATTTGAATTGTGTTATTTAATGTTGTTAATAATGAAAATTAACTTAAAACAATAGTTGAAATTGATTAAAATGAAGAACTAAAATTAATGTGGCTTAGGGCAAAATTTTGGAATTTTGGAGAAAATGTGATGAATTGTGTTTTAATACTTAAAATGTGTTAAAATATAATGTATTATGTATATTTAAGATAAAAACTCAATTTGGAATGTGTTATAATGATTTTTCAAAGTTAAAGTACTTTATGGCAAAAACATAGAAAATTGTAGAATTATGCCTTAATTTTTTTTAGACTCTAAACACTTAGAAATGTGATGTTAATTGATTATGTTCATCATATTGGGTATAGGTGTTGAGTATATAGGATTTCCATCCACCTAGTGGTGAAGGACTTTTGGGTGAATTGGAAGTGGAATGGAGTTTTAACTCAATTTTTTATTTTAAAGAGGTTAGTACATACTTTATTTACAATGCATGTGATTGTATTGAATTTTGGCATCACACATTACATGTGTTAAATGTGTGATGATACTTGATTTTTATGAACACGTGTGTATAACATCATTTGAAGTAACGGTGCTTCATTTTTGTTGGTTGTGGCATGATTAGCCATTTAATAATGGATAAATGAATTATTTGTGCAAAATGTGTAGAGTGCAAGTTGGGCACTAACATGAGAAAGTAAACCACATTTGCAGTATTTATGATAATGATTTGTGGAAACCATGTTAGTGAGTCAGGATATAAAAACACATTAAAAAAGGAATGACTATTGTGTGTATCTCATATACTACTTAGTTGCCAGAAGATTGCACTTGGATGTTGGTATACCATAAACTAAGAGGGGTGAGACACTAGGTGTCACATAAATTTGCCTACGCCCGATTGAGACCCAATGATAGACCAAGGCAACAAGCCTAGGACAAAATAATTGTATAAGGTATTTGGCCCAATGTATATATGTGTTAGTGTGTTGTGTAATGTGTATAATCAATGTTTGATATTTTTAACATGATTCAAACATGGCATTATATATGTATGACATCATTTTTAAATTTTATTAAAGTATGTACTGCTAGGAAATATGCGTAGCACGATTGAATTCTATCTTCTAGGCGACAAAGTATATTCAAGAGATCCGAAGAGTGCTACTAGACCACCCCAGGTCTAGGATTTTGTGTGTAAAGATCCTTGAGCTACCGCGGACCAATGCCACTTGCATATCATGTACACACTTTGAAACATTTTTAAATGCTTTTGAGTATGTACATTATATATATAATCATGTATGTTGTATAAAATATATGTTTTTCCTTTTGTTTAATATATTAAATAAAAATGGAATATATATATATATATATGGATGTGTCTTTGGTAAAATATTGGTGGATTGAGTCATTGGGCTATTTTGGAGAAATGTATGCATTGAATAAATAATTGGGATTGTATTTAAATTGCAGGTTGAGTTATTTGAAATTTGGGATTATCTAAAATACAGACAAAACTCTGATGAATTTTTTTCAGATATTTTTCAATTTAATATCTTTTTACTTTTCAAATTACTAATGATTATATTTATTTATTAAAAATACATGTTAAGTGTTTTAAATGGTTACCATAAATTTAAGAAAATTTGTGACCAGACCGTAATGCAACATTTTTATATTCTATATACGTATTGTGCATATACCGGGTGTATATATATTATACGTATACAAGGTATAAGGGTGTTACATCAAATCACACGGGCTATAATATTTTCTAACCCAAGTGTTTGATGGATGAAAGTTAATATAGATTGTACAATATAAAGGATTTGGTGGTGCTCCTTCATAATTTATTTATAGAGTGATTGAAATGTAACTGATGGTTTTGATTCAAAATAATCAAAAGTAATGTCAAGTATGGTATCGATTGTTAATTTGTATTGTTAATGCATGTATATTATTTAGTTTTTTAAAAAAAATACTAGAGAAAGTAAATGAAAATTATGGTGGAATAACCAATGTTTAATAAAAAGGTTGATGTTCATTTTAATTGAAGTTAGTAGTTATGTTTCAAATTTTCCTTAGTTGATTTACCTATGAAAAATAATAAATAATAATTTTAATTAAAATTTAATGTAATTGTGATTTTGGAGTATAAGGAGTTATTTACTTGGTTGACATGAACAAATTAGCAGTGAATTAGTTGAGAGATGGTTGTTATAAGATATTGAAAAAGGGTTACTCTATTGGTTAGCAAGATTTAGGAAGATTGGAAATTTGAGAAAATTATTGATAAATGCTATGGGTAGATAATAAGTGTATGTGATTAGTGAATGTTGAAATATTATTAAAGGAAAAGATAAGTGTTATTAAATGAAACTTGAAGTGGAAAAGACTAATTTGAATAAGAAAGATTAGTATTTAATTGAATGAAACCTAATGTAAGTATATCAATATAAACTTATTGGTTTGCTTATGAAAGTTTAAACTTAGAATTGATTGTAAATTTTAGAGTGTTAGACATTATTAATTTGATTTAAGTAGGAGGAATTGGTAAAAACTTGTTGCATAAATTTTAGTATAATTTATAATTATTGGTAAATGGATTCTAAGAATGGAATGAGATTAATTTATCACATAAGAAATGATGAGAATATATAATTAGTAAATTATGGATTATTTTCCTTTAGAAAAATATATAATAAATAAATAATACATTTGGAAATCAAGGAAAGAATATTGGTAGAATGATAAGTTATTAGTGACTTAAAATTGTCTAAAAAAGGAGATAAAGAAAATAAAGAAGAGAATAGTATAAATAACTTAATGATATAATTCAATATTGGAAATAGTATATATATATATATATATATTGTATACCTACGGTATACCTAATAGCAACATTATGTGGTAAATTAAGTGATTTTGTAAATTATATGTAGGAGTATTTAAGAAGTTAAAAAATATTAACTAGTAATACTTAAAAAAAGATGTGATAATATGTAAAGGGAACATGATGAAGATCGAAATTGGTATGTTAGATTAATATTAAAGTTAAAAGAAAGATATTTAGATCTTGATTTTAGTGTGTAAAGAGTTTTACCAATGAAATTAATACAAGATTAACTCATTAAATTTAGAAATTTTGATAAAGCAAAGGCTTGGTGAGACATTTGATAAATGTATTCGAACATAAAGAGTGGGTAAATATATTAGAGAAATAGACAAATGTTACTTAAATTGTATATGGTTGTAAATAAAGTTTAAATATGCATATTATATATCAACTATGTATTTGATAGTACCAACATTTGGTGAGTTAATATAATTGGTTAAATACATATAAATAGAAATGTGGATAAGTTAAATCGTATTTATTATAAATGATTATAAAAAGAAAAGAAGAAAAAACTTATTTGTTGAAAAGAAAACCTAGTGATATTGTAATATCCCAAACTATACCCTAAAATTTTGAAAATGATTATTGTTGAAATTGGATTAAATGATTTTAAAGTGTGTATAAAGGATTAAGAGGAAAGAGAAGTGTGTATATGTTGTATATACAACATATACAAGTCAACTTTTATTTAATGGTCAAATGAGATATTTTGGTTATTTTAAAATGGAAAATTAATAAGTGAAAGATGATATTTTGGTTAATTAATATATTATATTAATTGCTTGGTGGAGATTAATTCGAATTTGAGTGGTTAATAGTGGTTGAATGTTTGACTTGTTGATAACTTTCATCTTCTTCTTCTTCTTTCTTTTCCTTGGCCGACTATCTCTATAGCTAGAAGGATATGGATTTTTGTTGCTTTCTAATTCAAGATTTGAAGGTGTTTCAAGAGAGCAAGTTGGAGTTTGAAGGATTTTTCCTCACTTTTGGTAAGTTTTCTAACTTGATTCTTTGGTTTTCTTTTGAGTTTGTGAATTGAGTTTGGTGAATGGTTGTTGATGATATGTGTATGGTTAATTCTGATGTGTTTGAGATTGTGTTGTCTATTTGTCTTTGATTTTGGGGTGGTTTGAAGGATAGGTTAAGTTTGGTGATGGAAAGTAAGTGTTGTGGATTGTGTGGGTTGAGTTGTGATTATGGTTGTGATTGGTGTTTGATGTATATATTGAGTTGTTTTGATTTTTATACAAGTTTATTATGTTTTATTGATGGTTTTGGGTAAGATTGTTTGGATTGGAAAAGGGTTAAGTAAGATGTTTGTTGGATGTCGTGGTGTTGGTGTCGGAATAAGGGTTTTTGGCCTGACATGCCCATAAGCACGGCTAAGTCTTTGGTTGTGTCGATGGTTCTATTTTCTGGATGGGTGACACGACCAGTGACACGTCCATGTCACTGAGCATGTCACAGCTTCTGTGTTGTTGGTAGATTGACATGTCCAGTGACATGCCCATGTCACTAAGCATGTCATAGCTACTGTATTAGGGGAAAATTGACATGTGCAGTGACACGCCCATGTCACTGAGCGTGTCAAAGCTTCTGTGATGTGGGTTTAGGGTACGATCAGGTACACGCTCGTGTTGTTGAGCGTGTCATGTGTAGAGTTTGCCCTAGTTAGTTCTTGTTCTTATTTTCTTATGTGTATCACTAAGTGAGTGTGTATAATTACAATTGGATTAGGTTTTGAAGAGACTGAGTTGCCCTAATCCAAGTGTTGAAGGATTCTTGGAAGAGGAGGTTGTTAGATTGGTGTGAGTTACTCTTGAGTTAAGTACAAACCTTACATGATTGCATATATTTACATGACTTTGGAACTTAACACATTTGGATGGAAATGTGTTAAGTAACCCACTACATTGTTGGTGCATATGAATAATGCTATGTTTTGCATAATGTGAACTATGTGAATTATTTGTTGAGGATTCAAAAAATATGAACAATGTAAGTTGTGATGTGCACTCAAATGATGAAATGTGAAGCCATTGATGTTGGCTATAATAATGTAAATGAAATATTGAGGCATTGTGACTAGATGTTTATGAGAAAATGAGAATGGATTTGATAATGAAATAAAGAAAGAATTGTGTGCCTAGTATGTTATTCAATTTTCAGAGTTTTGTTGTTGGTGGCATGCCTAAAAGTAACAATCCCTTGAAGCTGGGTTGAGCTTGGTCCTTGAAGCCAAGTTGGGTTGATGATTAGCTCCCCTTGAAGCTTGGTTGGGCATAGTCCTTGAAGCCTAGTTGGGATGTTACATATGAGCTGTTTCTCATTGTGATAATGAATCACCTATGAGCTTGATATATGTGATTATTGAACCAAAATAGTAACTTTGGAAGTTAAATGACATATTAGTTTCTTTTAGGCCCATGTTTGTCTTTGCTTTAATGTGAACTATGAATGATGAAACAAATGAATAACATGATGAGATTTAATGTTATGAAAAATAGCATTTTTGAATATTGATTCTAATGCTTGAAAGTGTGACTTTGGCATTACATTTAAAGCATATTATCATCATGGTTAGTACCACTAAGCCGTTGGCTTAGCGAGATTATGGTTCATCGCGCAGGTGATAGGGTAGAATCGGAGAGTTCTGCTAGACCGAGTTGAGTCTAGGTTTGTGATCCTTTGTGAAGTATTGATTATTGGACTTCAAGATCAGAGACGAACTGCCAAGCATGTATAATTCTATATTTTTGTATTTATGGATTTTGATGTATATATATGTGAATGCCGCTACATTTTCCACTGCTTAATAAGCAAATGTTTTATCTATTATGTTCTACAATATCACTTAAATGTTTTAAGTTTTTCTCATATTATTAAATAGAAAGATTGGTTTGTTTCAAATAGACTGCCTAAATCAGTTTATCAACTGCCTGAATCAATTTGTAATTGGTGGAGGTAAACAATTGCCTGAGATAATTGTTATGTTCTTGCTATTACACAATTGCTTTTTTTAGGATTTCATAAAATTGCTCTCGTCTCTGCTAATTTATTAATCAAAGTTTCTCCTTTCTTACTCTATGTCTATATTGCCTTTTTTTATAATTAGGGTTTTGCAAAACTGCTACTATCTTTCTTCTTTACTGTCCAATTGTTAATAAAGCTTGCTAGGATTCGTTGGTTGATTGATTATTGGATTTTCTAGAGTTCCAGCAGCCAACCAAAAGCCAAAGGTCCAAAAATATCCAAAATATTGGAAATGAGTCTCATAATGTTTTGTACATGCACAAACTTAAAAAATTGAAAAGTGAAACTTTGCCCCCTGTGTAGGCTCAAACCCATGATTTTTTCTATGCGGCCTTGGTTGATGTGTAGACCCTTAATTTTTGACCTATTCAAATCCGATAGTCTAAAATAATTTTTGTGGTATTTTATTTATTTTTTTAATAACATTCTAATTACTAATATTATTTAATAGATATTTTTAATAAAAATAAAATAATAAAAAATAATAAAAAATGAAAAAATAAAAATTCGGATTGATCGGCGAGCGTCGTGCGGCAGCCCATTTCGCCGCAGATGGCATCTGGCACGAATTGGCCCACTGCGCCTATTTTTACCAGCGCAATTTCTGCCAGTATAGCCCATGGGCCCGACAGCCCGCGCGCTGCCGATTTTTTTGACCAAACCTTATTTTACCCAGTTTCCTAATTTTTCCTAAACAATTCATATTTCCTTATTAAAATAGGATTAGGACTCTTTATTTTCCTATAAATACTAGCACTAAAGAAGAAATGAGAGGAAATAAACCCTAAAAGGAAAGGCATAGAGCGGCAATTGAGAGGAAAAAAAAAGCAGCAACAACGAACACTCATCAAATAATCAATCCATCAAAGGTAGCAATACTGCCTTTGATATTGTTCATCCAGAAAACAATTTGAAGGAACCTTCAATGCAGGTTTTGTGTCTTAATCTTGAATTTGCTTAAACATTCAATTGTTATATCGTTTTTTATTCTTACTGGTTTTCATTTATTATTTTTTTTATCACTTTGATTCAATAGTATAAATTGATAAACCCTAATATGCTTTCCAATTTTCCAAAACCTTAAATCGTTTTATTAATTCCCAAAACCCTAATCTGCTTTCCAATTTTCCAAAACCTTAAAACCCTAAATTGATCCTTCTATTTCTAAAAACCCTAAAAAAATACTTTCTGTTTCCAAAAACTTTAAATCATTTTGCCTATTTCCAAAAACTTTATAAAACTATAAACTGTTTTCTCAAATCCTAAAACCAAACATATTTTCCAAAACACCAAAAACCCTAATTCTCTCAAAACTAAAATAGTAAACCCTAAATTTTTCTAAACCCTAATTCATTGAATTTAAAACCCCAAACTAGTTAATTTAAACCCTAAAGCCATAATCTACTAAAACTAAAATAATAATCCAGTTAACATGAATTATAAACCTACTATTTTAAAATGTCAAAACCCTAAAACCCTAATTTGATCAATCAAAGAACCTTACTAATTTCTTAAATTATAAAACTCTAATCCATTTCAATTCTCTTAAAACTTACAGTAGCCTAAATAAATAACAATAATAATATCTCAAGATTCCAAAACCCTAAATATTAATTAAAGAACTTTAAATAGAAACAGTAAACCTCAATTTGTATCTTTACTTGCTTTATTTTTTAGATTTGATTATGTAGTTCATTATATGCTTTGATTTATTTTCAATACTTGATTTATTTAATTTATCATGGATGAATGTTTATTATATATTTTGATTGATGTTTAATATCTTTGATGAATGATTTATTTATGATGAATGGTTATTTACTTTTTTCGATTTATTTTGATTTCCAAATGTTGTAAGAGGTATGTTTCCACTTTGTGGGTACCTCATTAATTAAGTTCTATGTAATTTAAATTGCTTTTATATTTTGGACCAATGTAAAGGACACATTTCTACCTTTCGATGGGTTTCTTATTTAGTTTAGACATGAACGAAGTAAGGACATGTTTCCATCCTCGGATGGGTATCCATTTATTTGCTTTGTTTGCACATTGCTTTGATTTTTAATATAACGATGCTTTATATCAACTGTTGTGTGTAATATGGATAATATTGATATACTTAAGAATTTTATTATATTAAGACCTATAAAGGAGGCCAATTCCAATGAACTGGGCATTGTGGGGGTGCTGGGCCATTTCTCACCTTCCCCACAAGTACCCAACTTTTCGAACCCATTAGGGGGTTGGGGATTCCTTAGGAATCGAGTCATCCACCCCTTTCTTTTTCCTGACCCGTCCAGGTGGTGACTCCCCAAGCCTAAATAGTACCGAAGTCACAAGAACCATTCCACCGGGAGTGGGGGCAAAAATCCCCGCTCACATGATGTTTGTTGATTATCTAGCTCATCAAACAAGCATGCATTTCTTCTTTTTTTTGCAAAATTACTGGAGCTTCCTCATGCAATGGGCTTTCCATGCCCCCTAATTCCATATTTGCTTTATGGTTGCTTCATAAAATATTACTGTTTATTTTTTACAAAGAAAAATGGAGTGAGATATGCTCATGCATGCATGATTTGCATGGATTATACTTATAATGGTTCCATTGACTCATAGACCGAGGTGATCAACTAAAGTGTTCTCAAGGATTTTTTCCAGATGCTTGTTCAGGTCTTGCTTTGGAATGGCAGAAGGCTTCGCTTTTATGGCTTTTATCTTAAAAATGTTGAAAACATAAATAATGGAGACCCCAAGTGGCAGAGTCAAAGATACATTGATTTCAAACTATAACTGAACATGTCAATTGGTAGCTTCTTCATAACGTTGCCAGTAATCTTTTCCTTTGCCCAATGTGTCCTTCGAGGTTCTATAGTTCAATATACTCCCCTTCACTTGAAGGCTTTGTAAATTCTTTTTTGAATTTTCAATTTTGAATTTTGATTTTGAAATCAAATGTTGGCTTTGCCAAATTAATGTCAATTTATCTCAAGACTTGATTTTCCAAATTAACATATCTATAACATGACAACCCTAGTTACCGTACTAAACTCGGGAATCATTTCTATTTAAGCAAGAACTATTGCACTTCAGATAGGCACATAAACATTACTTGGTCAAAGGTCTCATTGAGTTTGAATATTGTCTATCTCATATGCATGCTTATTTAAACTCTCTCCACTAATAGACTCAACCTACCAAGAGAGATCAACAAGTCATTAATAGGCTTGAAATGGGGTCTATAAGGGACATGGGTTAAATGAAATCCATTTTGAGATCAGAGCTGATGTGACACAATGGAAAAACCTTCACACTACAAATTTCTTGTTTAGACAGTTGGAAGAATGAATCTGGATCTTGATTTGGATAGTATGGTTCCATTGCAAAAAATTTGATACCCACATTCCTTTCATTCTTTTTTCTTTTTTTTTTTTATTTTTCTTTCTCCCTTTTTTTATTTTATTTTTGGTATTTTATTATTGTCCTTTTCCTCTGTAGGACTTTTAAAAACTAGATGGTCTTTCTCCTTTTTCTCTAATTTTAATTGAATCTTTGGTTGGGTTAGACCTAATTCAAGTCAAACTATATTTGCCTTCTGCTGCATTATGTAAAAGAGATCTTGGTTGGCTTTTCTAAAAAGTTTTGGGTTTTAGTTTCTTTTTCTTTTTTTTTCTTTTTCTTTTTTCCTTGTCTTTTTTTTCCTTTCTTTTCTTTTTCCTTTTTTTCTTTTTTTATTGGGTCTTAATTCTAGAAGAATTGTCTTGACTAAAGATGAGTGGAGTAGAGTGAGCCTACTTCAGTGAGGATAAATTATTTGTTTTTCTGATGTCATCTTAGTGAATGGGAGATATTAGGTCTAATATTAGATGAACTTCAACTATCCTTATGGTCTTGGGAACTTCAACTATCCATATGGTCTTGAATATGCATTCCTTTCTTTGATTTTCTTGATTCTTCACCATAGTGATCATAAGACTAGTCAAAACTGTAACAACAGCTCAAGGTAGGTTATCGGGCTTATAAGTCAATAAAGAGAAGGTTGAAATCTTATGAAGGCTCAAAGGGACAACTAGGAATTTATATTTAATTAGGTGGATACTAGTTGTTGGCTAACTAAACAATGCATAGATCATCTCTCCCTTAAATAAGCAGAGTTCAATTTTGCCTCAAAAGTTTGTCACAACATGTTCTAAGACTAATTAGGACCTAGACAAAGGTCATTATGCAGGAGCCCTCTCTAAGTAAGCATACACAACTCAATGCTATAGAAAAATTTCCTCACTTAGTAAAGTCATTCAAGTCATGATGCATAGATATATTAATTTATGAACATCAAGCTAGATTCATCATCGGTTGAGCACCAAAATGAACAAAGACCAACAAAAAATTTGATGATGTAATTTATTCAAACAACTTTAAATATGTAAAATATAATTATTCCAAATAAGTACTAAAAAAATAAAAAGAGCAACATTTCAAGCTAAGAGAGGTTCATTGAGTTGGAGTCGAAGATACTTCATTTATTTAGACATATCAAGGGCAAGGATTTTTTCCATCATCAAGGATCATTGCTTCATCATTCACAGTTAGTCCAAGCTTGCTTAGTAGTACATCCTCTTTAGCAGCTTCTCTATCCATATCATGACAAGATGACAAAATAAAACTCTTCACAAAGGTTGCAAGCGGTGGCGCCCTTCCAAATTTAGGCAGAGGATTATTCTTAGTGTTGGGCTTATCAGGCTCAGGCAGCTTTCTACTGTCAGTCAAATCTTGGATTTTATGCCTTAATCGAACACATTTATCTATCTCATGCCCTTGCACTTGATGGAATTGACAGAAGACCTTAGCATCAAAATTTGGTGGTAGAGGCTTATGTAGAGGCCGAGGTGCCAACGGTTGTAGCAAATCCATCTTTATTAGATTTTCTAACATCTTTGGCAAAGGATCCCTTAAATCTAAAAATGTAAGCTTCTTTGCTGGTTTAGTTGTTGCACTTTTCTCAACACCTTTTCTTTCCCATTGATTTTGCCCACTAGGGTGGTAGCCGCCCTTACTGCTCCACTTAGACAGCACATGGTTCGACCAATCTTGTAGAATAGGGATTGATCCCTCATTTTTCATTCGATCTCTATTGGTAGACATGTTCCTTGTTAATGTTGCCTTTCTTTTCTTCTTTACATTAATGGAAGATGCCTCATTATCATTTTTAAAGATCTCCAAAATTTCAATCAACTTGTTCTTTATAATTTCCACAAATTGATCTCATAGCTCAGCCATCCTAACTTTGACAACTTCATTAATTATATCCCTTAGATGGTTTGCATCCATCCTTCCAATGAAGCACTTGAATCAAAATCAATGTTGTAGGTGGTATCGTTGTATGCTCTTGAATTGCTGTACTTCAGGTCTGTGAGCCATAAAGGATTAATGATATGTCATGTAAACGTATGTATGCATGTATTCATGTATGCACAAACAATAAACAAAGATAGGTAGAAGGTCCCTTCCAACCTTATAACTTCCACACACGGATGACAAGTCTCTTTTCCTAGGTATATAGTTAACAAAATACCAACATGGGGTATCTTGTTTTTAAATAATTCCTTTGGATGTTTCAACCAATAGTTATATTTTTAAACATGAAAATTAGTTTATGATAATTTCCATTAATTAAATCCAATCAACTAAAATAGCTTTTATGCTATATCGGATTAAAACTAAATTAAGAGGTTTATTATAAATAGATTTCTCACTCGAAAAAGTAACAGATGATTCATGCCAAAAATAAGCCCATGATTAATAATTCTTAGTATAAACTAGGCTCACAATTGATTTTTGGTATTTCCATAATTGACCTAAATATTCATAAGTTCTTTTGAAAAGGTTGTGAAAATAATTTTGTTTCTAAGCCCATTGTAAAAATATTTTAGAAAAAAATGGATTTTGGGCTTTGTTTTTGGGTTATGAGAAAATAATTTTTGATTTGTTCTTTAGAAAAGTTTTATGTCCAAAGACTATCTTGAAAAGTTTTGAAAATAGCTTTGGCCTTTTGGACTTTAAAGGAAAAACTATTTTGAGCATACAATGTAGGTTGGTCATATTAGAAAAAAGAACAAACCAAGTAAGCCATGATTCAAACCAAGATAAATTAACCATAGTCAAACAACAAGCATTTGGGGTAAAAACCTAGGGAAAGTAATTAGGCCAATTACATGAGCTTTAGTCTTTGGGTTGAAAGGTTTAGTTTCCTATAGCAAATATATACCAAAAGGTATAAGCCTATGAGTGGTTATGCCATGTTCGATCTCTATACCTTGAGTGAAAGTATGGTATCCCTCACATAACACAACACAGGTAACACGGGAGTCCTAACTCATGCACACAATACAATCTAATATGATGAAATGGACAATATCATGATAAGAAAGAATTGAATAATATAAAGACCAATGAAATCAACTTCTCTTATCCCTAGTGGAGTCGCCATTGTGAGCGGGGATTTTTGCCCCACTCCCGATGGAATGGTTCTTGCGATTTCGGCACTGTTTAGGCTCAGGGCCTTAGAGAACACGGGCCTAAGCCAAGAGAAAATGGAGTTGCCACCCGGATGGGCTAGGAAAATAAAAAGGGGTGGATGACTCGATTCCTAAGGAATCCCCAATCCCCTAATGGGTTTGGAAAGTTGGGTACATGTGGTGAATTTTAGAAATGGTCCAGCACCTCCACAATGCCCGGTTCATTGGAACTGGTCTCCTTTTCAAGTCTTAATATTGTAAAATTGTTAAATATAATGATATTATACATACTACTTATGATCATAAGAATAAATAAATACTTTATTAAAATCACAATAATGTCCAAACAAAATAAATAAATGGACACCCATCCGATGATGGAAACATGTCCTTACATCGTCCATGTCTAAAACTAAATAGGACACCCACCGAAAGGTGGAAACATGTCCTTTACATTAATTTCAAAATATGAAGATAATTGAAATTACAAAAAATTAATTAATGAGGTACCCAATTATGGAAACATAACTCTTACAATTTTTTGAAACCAAAACAAATCAATAAAAGCAACAATTACTCATCATTAATAAATTGTTCATCAAACATGTAAATTAAAGATATAAATAAACCATTAATCAAGACATAATAAACATGCTCCTTACTTAAACAAAGCAAATAAAGATACAAATTTAGGTTTATATCTCAATTTAGGGTTCTTTAATTAACATTTAGGGATTTGGAATTTTGGAATTAATGCAACTATTATTATTTTTTAGGTTACTGTGAGGGTTTTTGGAAAAATGGAATTGATTAGAGTTTTATAATTTTAAGAAAGTAGTAGGGTTTTTGGTTAATCAAATTAGTGTTTTATAAAGTATAGAATACTTAAACTAAGATTTTAAGCTTTTTGGAAAACTTAATTGGCATTTATAAGTGAAAATTAAGACCTTGAATTATCTTATTATGGTTGGACTCTATAATTTAAGGTTCAGATTAAATTAAATGCTGAAGATAAGATTTGTTGAATGACATTTCTGAAGTTATGTTTAAAGCAATAACATTATACATAATTTACAAAATAAGGGAATGGACATTTAAACTAAATGAATTAATGAAGATGTACCTGCGTCGTAGGCTCCCCCAATTTGAATGTGTTAAATCAAACTCAATAATTATCAACTGCCTAAATCAGCTTGAAATTGGTGGAGGTAAACAATTGCCTGAGACAATTGTTATTTTCTTGCTATTACTCTATTGCGTTTTTGAGGATTTCATAAAACTGCTCTCGTCTCTGCCAATTTGTTAATCAAAGTTGCTCCTTTCTTACTCTCTGTCTGTATTGCCTTTTTTTCTTTATTATCCAATTTTTAATCAAGCTTGCTAGGGTTTGTTGGTTGATTGATTACTATATTTTCCAATGTTCGAGTAGCCAACCAAAAGCCAAAGGTCCAAAAAGATCCAAAGATCCGATCCCTCTTCAGGTTTTAAAAAACCTGTATTTATAATCACTCTCCTAGGTTAAACCTCAAAATTTTCTTCTTTAAGAACGGTCTATTATGATGCATGTTGAATTCACAGGTTCAACACAAATTGATTCCATATCAAATTACAATTACTTGAATTTGATATAGACCGAGTCCATCTTGAATTAAAATGACTTTTTTTTGACAGAAATTGAACCCATATCTAAGTAGATATCCGGATTCGTCATGGAATTAAAAAACAATTGTCCATATCAAACTGGAAAAGCCCCATTTTGATATGGGGCTGCGCCATATCAAAATGGAGCTTCCCCATTTTTATATATGGCTGTCCCATATAGAAATGGGACTCCATTTCAATATAGGACAACCCCATATCGAATTGGGGCAGTCCTAATTCGATATGGGGCTGCCCCATAATGAATTGGGCCTTCCAATTGGATATGGGGAGTCCCATATTAAATTAGGAGGCCCCCAATTCGATATGGGAAATTTCCATATCAGATTGGATGACCTAATTCGACATGAGACACCCTTTACTGGCCAAAAACATCCGAATTAAGCAAAAAAGCAACCAAACCTTCGAATCGAACCCGTTTTAGGGTTTAGTGCACTTGTATCATGTAAAAACCAATGAAATCTTCTATAACAAACCTAATTAGGGTTTTAAATGTTTAATTAGCTTATTTTAGGTTATATTGAAATATATTAGTCCAATCAAAGGTTTGGAATTATCACCGGACTAGCCAGGGCCAAAATCAAGGGTCGCAGTTATCATCAAAGGCTACATCAGCAACTTTTGCCTTTCCCTTATCATTGGCCTTATTAGTACTAGAAAATTCTTCAATAGTGTTCCCTAATAATGTAGCCAGTTTGCTTTTCATGGTCTCAGCTAAGATCCCCTTTAGTTCTTACATCATGGAGTTGAGTGCGTCACCTACCATCTTCTTAACTTGCTCATGATCCATCACTTTTGATCAGAAGCTGACTGAGTTGCTGCTGGATTCTGCAACAATGGCATAGGTCATTGTTGTAGAATCGTGAAATGCTGTACTCCAGGGATGTGAGCCATAAAGGATCAATGACATGTAATACAATGCATGTATTCACAGATAATAGACAAACAAATATAATTAGGGCATTTCTTCCAACCTTATATCTTCCACACATGAAAGGCGAGTCTCTTTTACTAGGTATATAGTTAACAAAATATCAACATTGAATATCTTATTTTTGATAAATTCACTTGGACGATTTAACCAATAGTTATTTTTTAAAAAATTTAGAAATCAGTCTATGATAATTTCTATTAATTTAGCCTTTATTCATTGGATCAACTGGAAATAGCTATTATGTTATATTATGGATTAAAACTAAATTAAAAGGTTTATCATAAATAGATTTCTTATTTGAAAAAGCAACTAATGATTCATGCCATAAACAATCCCATGATTAACAATTCTTGGTATAAATCAGGCGCACAATTGATTTTAAGTATTCCATAGTTGACCTAAATAGTTTTAAGCCCACTTAAAAAGAAGGATAAAAAAATATAAAAAATGATTTTGTTTCAAATCCCATTGTAAAAAGGTTCATTTATAATTGGCTTTTTGGGCTTTGCAATTGTGCCATGAGGTGAAAAAGAATTTTTAACCCATTTTAAAAAAGTTTTATGTTCAAAGACCATTTTTAAAATTTTGAAAATAGTTTTGATAGTTTAGGCTTAAAGGAAAAATTATTTTGAACATAACTAGGTCATATTATAAAAAGAACATACCAAATAGGTCAGGGTTCAAACTAAGATATATCAATCATATTCAAACGACAAACATTTGGGTAAAAACATAAGGAAAGTAATTAAGCAAATTATATGAGCTTTAGTCTTTGGGTTGAAAAGTTTAGGCTACCATAGCAAGTATATACCCAAAGGTATGAGGCTATGAATGGTTATGCAATGCTTTATCTCCATAATTCGAGTGAAATTATGGTATCCCTGACATAACATAACACGGGTTACATGAACATCCTCGCTCATGCACACAATATAATCTAAGTGATGCAATGGATAATATCATAATATGAAAGAATAAAATACTATAAAGACTAATTGAATTAACTTCTCTTATCCCCAATGGAGTTGCCACTGTGAGTAGGGATTTTTGCCTCCACTCCCATGTGGAATGATTTTTGCAACTTCAGCACTGTTATGCTCAAGGCCTAAACCTGGAGAAAATAGAGACACCACCTGGATGGGCCAGGAAAGAAAAGAAAGGGGTGGATGACTTGATTCCTAAGGAATCTCCAACCCCTTATTGGGTTCAGAAAGTTAGGTACGCATATGGATGGTGAGAATGACCCAACAAGTCTGTATGCCCGGTTCATTGGAATCGACCTCCTTTTAAGGTCTAAATATTATTAATTTTTTTAAAAATATGACATCATCCATATTACATACAATTTAAAAGAAATAAACATCCATCATCTTATTAAAATAAAATAAATAAAAGAGACACTAATCCAAGGATGAAAATATGCCTTTACAAGGTCCAATGTCTCTAAAGGAAATAAAACAAAATAAATAAAATAAAATGGGACACCCACCTGTAGACCCTTAATTTTTGACCCGATCAAATCAGATAGTCTAAAATAATTTTCATGGTATTTTATTTATTTTAATAATATTTTAATTACTAATAATATTTTATAGTTATTTAATAAAAATAAAAATATAAAAAATATAAAAAAATAATAAAAATGAAAAAATAAAAAAATCGGACGGAGGGGTGAGTGCCGCGCGACAGCCCATTTTGCCGCAAAAATTGTCCACCCAATTCACCGCATATAACAATCTAGGGGGAATTGGGCACTGCCCAATTTTCCGCAGCTGGGCTTGCCCAGTTCTGTGATGAACTTGCTTGCCCAGCTAGCCCGCTAGGTCCGTTTTTGCCAGCGCTGCCGATTTTTGCCTTCGGGCCCGACAGTCAGCGCTGCCGATTTTTTGACCAAACCTTATTTTACCTGGTTTTCTATTTTTTCCTAAATAATTGGTATTTTCTTATTAAAATAGGATTAGGACTTCTTATTTTCCTATAAATACTAGCATTAAACACACAGATTAAGGGAGGAGAAGAAAGACCCTAGAGGACGACAATCAAAGAAAAAGAAGAGAGATTAAACAGCAAAGCATAAGACATCAAAAATAAATCAGCAACGAATATCAATCATCGATCATCAATCATCAATCCATCAAAGGCAGCAATGCTGCCTTTGTTCATTGTTCATCCAGAAGTCAATTGTGGAGGAACCAACGAACGAAGGTTTTATTATAAATCTTTGATTTGATTATACTTACAACATTCTTATGTTTAGATTCATGAATTGTTTAAGCATATGATGTTATTGCCATATTTTTTTTAAAAGTTTCTATCATTTGTTTTATTGAGTCAGTAACCTAAATTATTAAACTTAATAGTATGTTTTATATATTAGATTATCCATTCATCCAGTAGCCTAAATCGTTGATTAAATTGTCAAAACAATAAACTGTTATTTTATTTCCAAAACTTTTAAACCCTAAATTATTCTATTAAAGTCTCAAAAATCTAATTGTTTTCTAAAATCTCAATTTATCTCCAGAATCAATGTTTCTTCTAAAAAGATAAAACAAAACCTTAATTTATTTTAAAGCTTGTCACCCCGTAACCCTTTCCCCAAACTATCCTACCTAAAGCCACTAAAAACCCTAACTATCCAAAACCCTAGCTTCCTAAAACCCTAATTCCCAAACCTCAATTCCAGAAACCATAAACTTGAGTTTGCAAATAGTTTAATTATTAAAATTAATCTAATAAGCCGAATTTCTAAACTCTAACTCTAGTAAACTCTAAGAACCAAACCCCTAATTTGCCTTATATTTCCTAAAACCCCAAAATAGCTTTTCAATTATCAAAACGCTAAATTATTTTCTTAAATTCTAAAATTCAAAGTTGCTTTATTGAATCCTAATTTATTTTCCAAATATCCAGTAACCCTAAAAATTAACTTTCAAACCTTAGATTCCAAATTCTTAAGTTCCAATTTCAAAACCATAAATTATTCTTCAAACAAACCCTAAAGTGATTTATTTTTGAAAAAACCCTAAAACCTTATTTCCTCAAACCTTAAATCCTAGACCTTAATATCTTAAGGATCCAAAATCCAAAATTCATGATGTTAGCCCTAAATCATAATTTGATTAACCAAAAACTTTACTACTTTCTTAAATTTATAAAACCCTAATCAATTCCATTCTTCTAAAAAACCTAAATTCTTTAAAACCCTAAACTTATATCTTTATTTGCTTTATTTGATTTTAGATTTGATTATGTAGTTTATTATATGTTTTGATGGTTAATTTATTTAATTTTAATGCTTGATTTATTTAATTTATCATGGATGGATTTTTTTTATTATTGCGATTATTATTTATTTATTTTGGTATTAAAATTGTAAGATGTATGTTTCCATTATTGGGTACCTCATTAATTAATTTTCATGTAATTTAAATTATTCTTATATTTTGGGACGAATGTAAAAGATATATTTCCACCTTTCGGTGGGTGTCCTATTTAGTTTTAGACATGGACGATGTAAGGACATGTTTCCATCCTCGGATGGGTGTCCATTTATTTGCTTTGTTTGGACATTACTTTGATTTTAATTTAATGATGCTTTATTTTAATTGTTGTATGTAGTATGGATAATATTGTTATATTTAAGAATTTTATAATATTAAGACCTGCAAAGGAGGCCAGTTCCAATGAACCGGGCATTGTGGGGGTGCTGGGCCATTTCTCACTTTCCCCACACGTACCCAACTTTCTGAACCCATTAGAGGGTTGGGGATTCCTTAGAAATTGAGTCATTCACCCCTTCTTTTTCCTGGCCTATCCGAGTGGCGACTCCATTTTCTCCAGGTTTAGGCCCGTGTTCTCTAAGGCCGAGCCTAAATAGTGCAGAAGTCACAAGAACCATTCCACCGGGAGTGGAGACAAAAATCCCCGCTCACAGTGGTGACTCCACTGGGGATAAGAAAAGTTTATTCCATTGGTCTTTATATTATTCTATTCTTTCTTATCATGATATTATCCATTGCATCATGTTAGATTGCATTGTGTGCGTGAGTTAGGACGCCCGTGTTACCCGTGTTGTGTTGTGTGAGGGATACCATACTTTCACTCAAGGTATGGAGATTGAGCATGGCATAACCACTCATAGCCTTGTACCATTTGATATATACTTGCTATGGGAACCTAAGCCTTCTAACTCAAAGACTAAAGCTCATGTAATTGGCCTAGTTACTTTCCATAGGTTTTTAGCCCAAATGCTTGTTGTTTGACTATGGTTAGTTTATCTTGGTTTAAATCATGGCTTATTTGGTTTGTTCTTTTTCTAATATGACCCAAGTACGTTTGTAAGCTCAAAATAATTTTTTCTCTAAATCCAAAAGACCAAAGCTATTTTCAGGACTTTTTAAGATGGTTTTTGGACATAAAACTTTTCTAAAAAAAAAACCAAAAATTCTTTTCTCATGACCCAAATACAAAGCCCAAAATCCATTTTTTCTAAAATCTTTTTTACAATGGGCTTAAAAACAAAATTATTTTCATCTAACCTTTTTCTTACAAAGAGCTTGCAAATTATTTAGGTAAATTAAAAAAATACCAAAAATCAATTGTGAGCCTAGTTTATACTAAGAGTTATTAATCATGGGCTTGTTTTTGGCATGAATCATTAGTTACTTTTTCAAGTGAGAAATCTATTTATAATAAACCTCTTAATTTAGTTTTAATCCAATATAGCATAAAAGCTACTTTAGTTGGTTGAATGGATTAAAACCAAATTAATAGGAATTATCATGAACTGATTTCCATTTTAGAAAATATAACTATTGGTTGAAATGTCCGAGGGAATTATTCAAAAAACAAGATACCCCATGTTGGTATTTTGTTAACCATATTACCTAGGAAAAGAGACTCGCCATTCGTGTATGGATGTTATAAGGTCAAAAGGAACATCCTAATTATCTTTCTTTGTTGATTGTTTATGCATACATGCATACATACATTTGCATCTCATATCATTAATCCTCTCTGGCTCACAGCCCTGGATTATGATAGTTTAAAAGCTTACGATAATCTGATCTATGCCGAAGACGAAGAATCTAGCAACGACTCAATCTCTTTTTCACCAAAAGTAATGGAGCCCAAGCAATTTCAAAGAATGGTGGATGACGCCCTTAATGCCAAGATGGAAGAAATAAAAGAGGCCCTGGCTGAGACTATGAAGAACCAATTGGCTGCAATTTTGGGGAACAATGCCGAAGCATCTGCTGGCACCAAGAAGCCAAAGGACAAAGGAAAGGTTGAGGTTGGTGAAGTGGCTTTTGATGATGACAAGGTAGTCCTTGATGATGATGATGACTGAGCTCAATACTTCCAAGATCCTCGAGACAAGAAGAAAGAACTAAAGATTATTAAAAGATCAGCTATGAAGAAAACTAAAACTTCTGATGTTGAAAAGATGATTTCGAATTTGGAAAAGAAATTTGAGAAGAAGCTAAAAACCGAAGAAATGTCCAAAGTTGAAAAATTATTTGAGCTAGACGAAGAAGTTTCGTACAAATTCAAGATGCCATCCTTTGCAAAGTTTGATGGAACCGAAAATCCTCACCTCCATGTGAAGTAGTATATCATTGCTATGCAGTCTGCCCGAGTTACTAAGGCTCAAACTCTAAGATATTTTATGCTCTCATTGGACCCTATTGTCTAAAATTAGTTCAACACATAGGAGGAAAGTACTCAAAAAGATTGGGACATGTTGTACAAGGCTTTCATTCAGCAATATGGGTACAATGTCAAGTTAGAAGTTACCTTAATGGAAGTTGAGTCCATTAGACAAAGTACAAATGAGAATTTTGTGGACTATGTGAAAAGGTGGAGAAATAAGGCTACTTTGCTCAAGAAGAGGCTCGATGAAGCTGATCAAATAAGGATGATTGTTAGAGGGGTGTTGCCTAATCTTCGTGAAAGGATGTCTCATACACTCATTCGTGATTTCAAAGATCTTCTCTAAGCTGGTCTGCAAATTGAAGAATGGGAAAAGGAGAAGAATCGCTTTTTAGTAAGAAGAAATGAGAAAGGGAACTACCAATCGAGCAATCAAAGCATGCAAAAAGAAGTTGATGTTAATGAGACTGGTCGAGAAAATAAAAGACAATTCTCAAAATTGGGGAAACTTCTATCTTGGGTTTTCAACAAACTACCAAAGAAGGGGTTGTTACAATCATTGGCTCCTTAACCGCTACATAATCCTCTACCACCAAACTTCAATGCCGAGGCCTTCTGTCAATTTCATCAAATGCAAGGGTATGAGATGAATAAATATGCTCATTTAAGACATGAGATCCAATATTTGATTGACAGTGGTAAGTTACCCGAGCTGAATAAGCCCAATACCAAAAGCAATCCTCTACCTAAGTTCAACAGAGTGCTACCACCAGCAACTTTCTTGGTAGAAGGAGGATTGGAGGAAGATCTTGTCTTATCCTCCTTTCAAGATGGGAATATTGAAGATGTTAAAGGAGAAGAAGCTTAACTCAACAAACTTCCCTTGGCATATTTATTTTTCTTATTTTATTTTCTTTATTTTGTATTTAATTGGAACAATCGTGTTTTTCAAATTTAAATTTGTTTGAATAAATTATTTTTGTCAAAATTTTTATTGGTGTTTGTTCATTTTGGTGCTCAACCAATGAGGAATCTAGCTTGATAATTCATGAATTAATGAATTTATGCATCATGACTTGAATGACTTTACTAGGTGAGGGAATTGCTCTATAGCATTGAGTTGTATATGCTTACTTAGAGAGGGCTCCTACATAATTACCTTTGTCTAGGTCCTAGTCAGTCTTAGAACATGCTTAGATAAACTCTCGAGGCAAAATTGAACTCTGCTTATTTAAGGGAGAGATGATCTAGGCATTGTTTGGTTAGCCAATAACTAGTATCCACCCTATTAAATATCAATCCCTAGTTGTCCCTTTGAGCCTTCATAAAAAAATTTTACCATTCTTTTCTTTGGCTTACAAACCCTAACAACTTACCCTGAGCTGTTGTGATACTTTTGACAAGTCTTATGACCATTAAGATGAAGAGGCAAGAAGATCAAAGAAATAAATGAATTCTCAAGACCATAAGAGTAGTTGAAGTTCTCAAGACCATAAGAGTAGTTGAAGTTCTCAAGACAATAGAGGTAGTTGAAGTTCACCTGAGTTAGATCAAATATCACAAATGAAGTTAAGACTGAAGCAGATTGATACCACTCCACTCATCCATTATTAGAAATAGAAGTTGGTACAAACAAGATAACTCTTTTAGAGATAGAACAAAAAAAAATGAAGAAGAAAAAAAAAGAAAGAAAAGAAAAGAAAAGAAGAAGAAAAAAAGAAAAGAAAAAAGGAAAGAAAAAAGGAAAAAAGAAAAAAAAAACCTAAAAAGGCGGTTCAGAAAGCCAACTAAGTTCTCTTTTACCTAAAGTAGCAAAAGGCTTCCATTCGGTTTATAAGGACAATTTGACTTGAATTGGTCCAACCCAACCAAAGATTCGATCAAAATCAAAGAAAAAGGAGAAATACCATCCAGTTCTTGAATGTTCTATTCTTGACAGTTCTACAAGGAAGAAGGACAAAATGATAAAATACTCGAAGAAAGGGAAGAGTAAGAAAAATAAAAAGAAAGAAAAGGGAGAAGAAGAAATGAAATGAATTTGGGTACCAAACGTTTTGTAAAGGCAATGACTATCCCAATCAAGACCTAGATTAATGCCAAGAAGATGGGAGAACACTCAAAGGTCTATCTTTTGATGCTCCCAGCTGGCTAAAGTTCAAACAAGAAACTTGTAGTGTGAGGGTTTTTCCATTGTGTCACATCGGCGCCAACATACAAATGGCCTTCATTTAAACCATGTCCCTTATAGACCCCATTTCAAGCCTATCAAAGACCTATTGATCTCTCTTGGTAGGTAGAGTCTATTAGTGGAGAGTTTCAATAAGCATACATATAAGATAGACAATATTCAAACTCAAATGAGACCTTTGGCCAAGTAATATGTATGTGCCTATCTGAAGTGCAACAATTCTTGCTTAAATAGAAATAATTCTCGAGTTTAATATGGTAACTAGGGTTGTCATGTTATAGATATGTTAATTTAGAAAATCAAGTTCGAAGGTACATTGACATTGATTTGGCAAAGCCAACATTTGATTTCAAAATCAAAATTCAAAAAATAAAAAATATTTTTGTCAAACAAAGCCTTCAAGTTAAGAGAAGTTTCTTGAACAGTCGAACCTCGAAGGACCCATTGGGCAAACAAAATGATTACTGGCAAGATTATGAAGCTACCAATTGACATATTGAATCATAATTTGAAATGGATGTATCTCTGCTATTTGGGGCCTCCATTATTCATGTTTTCAACATCTTGAAGATAAAAGGCATAAGTGCAAAGCTTTTTGTCATTCAATGCAAAACCTGAATGGGCCTTTGGAAGGAGTCAATGAGAATACTTCTACTGATCACCTTGGTCTGTGAGTCGATGGAACCACTGTAAGTGTTATTCATGCATATCATGCATACATGAGCATATCACATTGCATTTTCTTGTATTGTATTGTATTGTATTGTCTGTTCTTTGTGTGAGCAGGGATTTTCTCCCCCACTACCGGTGGAATGGTTCTTGTGACTTCAGCACTGTTTAGGCTCGGGGCCTTAGAGAACACGGACCTAAGTCAGGAGAAAATGGAGTCGCCACCCGGACAGGCCGAAAAAAAATGAAAGGGGCGGATGACTCGATTCCTAAGGAATCTCCAACCCCCTAATGGGTTCAGAAAGTTGGGTACGTGTGGGGAAGGTGAGAAATAGCCCAGCACCCCCACAACGCCCGGTTCATTGGAACCGACCTCCTTTATAGGTCTTAATATTATAAAATTTTGAAGTATAATAATATTATCCATATTACACACAATAATTGAAAGAAAGCATCATTACATTAAAATCAAAGCAATGTCCAAACAAAGCAAATTAATGGACACCCATCCAAGGATGGAAACATGTCCTTACATCTCATGCCTAAATAGGACACCCACCGAAAGGTAGAAATATGTCCTTTACATAGGTTCTAAAATAGAAAAGCAATTTAAATTACATGATATTTAACTAATGAGGTACCCACCAAGTGGAAACATGCCTCTTACAACATTTGGAAACCTAAATAAATTGATAAAAGTAAATAAATCATTCATCAAAGGTATTAAATATCAATAGAAAGTAAACATCCATCCATGATAAATAAAATAAACCAAGCATTGAATTTAAATAAATTAAAGCATAAGAAATAAAACAAAGCATGATCAAATATGGAATTGAATAAGTTAAATAAAAATCCAAATTATAGCTACTGTTTCCATTTAGGGTTCTTTATCTCATGTGTTAAGGTTTTGGAATTCACAAAATTAGGCTACTGTGACTTTTTTATGGAATTAAAATAGATTGAGGTTTTATGTTTTAAAAGGTTGGTAAGACTCTTTGATTAAATAAATTAAGGTTTGAATGGTGAAATCATGAAACTAGGGTTTTAGACACTTTAAAATACTTTTGATTCATGGTTTTAAATGGTGATTTCAAGCTTATTGTGTAAATTTAAAATTTTTATGTTTTTATGTTTTTTAATGTTTTAAAGGATTAAGGTTTAGAAAAAGTTAGGGTTTAAGGTTTTAAAGGAGTTAGAGTTTACTATTTTAGGTTTAGAAGTTGAATTTGGGTTTAGTGTTTTAGAATTTAGGGTTTCGGTGATGCATGATTTTTAGGATTTGGAAAGAGCAATTGAAGATTTTATGGAATTTTATGAAATTAAACCAACAATTTAAAGTTTATAAAGCAAAAAAGATATTTTTAAAGCTTTTGGGAAAGTAACAAAACACAATTTTGAGTTTTGAAAATTTGGAAAACAAATTTTGGTTTTGGAGTTTTGAAGAAATAAATCTAATAACTTTAAACTTTTAGAAAATAAAGCCACGATTTAAGATTTTCAAACCTTACAAAAGATGAATTGAGGTTATAAAGTTTTTAATCTAAAAGAAACCAAAGGATCATTAAACTACTGTGAAAACAAAAAATAAAAGGAATTAAGAATTCAAACCTTATTTTATAAGTTACACCAAAATTGCTTCTTAGATGAACAAGGTCAAAGGCAGTTGATACCTTTGATCAATTACTGAATTGATTTTTGGCTCCTAAACAAAAATGAGCTTGGTTCCACTACTTTCCTTCACAGATTTGATTTCAAAATTTTCCAATTTCCTCCTTAATTTCTGAATCCTTTTTCTCTTTTTTGTGTTGTTATTTATAGAGGTTTTTTATGGTTTTTTCCTAGTTACACACGGCATACAATATTAAATAAGAAAAGGAAACCAAAACCTAATGTTATTAGGTTTCGAAAAATTTGCGTCGAAAAAATTTCGCTGGCGAAAAAAAAAATGCTGCGGAAAAATTGCGCTGGCAAAAAAAATCTACCGCAGGAAAAATTACGCTAGCAAAAAAGATGCTGCAGCCAGCTGTGGGCGCGCAAGCTGACCCGCGGGTTGGCAAAGGCCTGCAAGCGAAATGGCCATTTCGCCGCAATCCAAACTTTTTTTTTTATTTTTGATTTGTTTATTTTTATTTTTATTAATAAAGCAAAAATTATTTAAGTAAGATAACAAAAATCATTTTGGACCAATTAAAATATATTAGACAACACAAAATATATTGGACCGGACTAGGTCAAAAATTAAGGGTCTACACTTTGTCAAAGTGAATAACAGACACTCTATGAAGCAATCATAAATAAGATATTGAATCAGGAGGGCATGGAAGGACCATTGCTTGAGCAAACTCATTTCGCAAAAGAAAGAAGAGATGCATGCTTATGCAAAGAACAAGACAAAATACAAATGTCAATCAGAGCCTGCATGAGAAAAATTATTGGTTTGAGACTACACAAGGGGCAAAGTTTCTCCATTTTAATTTTTGAGTTTATGCGTATACAAAATGTTTTCAAACTAACTTTCAAATATTTTAGTCTAGAATCCAAATCTAGTTTAGGATCGAATATCCAAATCCAGTTAGGATCGAGTATCCAAATCCAGTTTAGGATCGAGTATCCAAATCCAATTTAGGATCGAGTATCCAAATCAAGTTTAGGATTAAGAATCCAAGTCCAGTTTAGGATCAAATATCCAAATCCAGTTTAGGATCGAGTATCCAAATCCAGTTAGGATCAAGCATCCAAATCTAGTTTAGGATTGAGTATCCAAATCAAGTTTAGGATCGAGCATCCAAATCCAGTTTAGGATCGAGTATCCAAATCCAGTTTAGGATCGAGCATCCAACTTTAGTTTAGGATCGAGTATCCAAATCCAGTTTAGGATCGAGTATCCAAATCCAGTGTAGGATCGAGCATCCAAATCTGGTGTAGGATCGACCATTCAAATCCAGTTTAGGATTGAGTATCCAAATTCAGTGTAGGATCGAGCATCCAAATCCAGTGTAGTTAGGATCAAGCAGCCAAATCCAATTTAGGATTGAGCATCCAAATCCAATTTAGGATCGAGTATCCAAATCCAGTTTAGGATCATGTATCCAAATCCAGTTTAGTATAGAGTATCCAAATCCAATTTAGGATCGAGTATCCAAATCTACTTAAGGATCGAGTATCCAAATCCAGTTTAGGATCGAGTATCCAAGTCCATTTTAGGATCGAGTATCCAAATCTTATTTCATGTCAAGAACCCAAATTACCCTTAAGTATCATAACTTAGCTCGGGTCCATAACCTAAGTCTTTTTCGAGTCCAAAACTCAAACCGGGTCCAGAACCCAAATCATCTCAGGTCTAAAACCCAAGTCTTTTTTTAGTCTAGAACTCAAACCTTGTCCATAAGCCAAACCATCTTGAGTCCAGAACCCAAGTCTTTTTCAAGTCCAGAACTCAAATCGTGTCCAGAAACCAAGCCATATCAGGTTTAGAAACCAGGTATTTTTTTAGTCCAGATCTCGAACTGGGTCCAGAACCCAAAACCTAAACCATCTAAGGAAAATTAAGTCTATTTTGTCAAAATTAAGTGTTGTTGCTTTTCACTCTCTTCTACCAAGTCTCAAATCATTCAAGCAGGGGCAAACTGTAAACCTTTAATTTTTAACCCAATCAAATCTGATAGTCTAAAATAATTTTTGTGGTATTTTATTTATTTTAATAATATTTTAATTACTAATAATATTTAATAGTTATTTCTAATAAAAATAAAAAATAAAAAATAATAAAAAATAATAATAATAAATGAAAAAAATAAAAAAATCAGACGGATATGCGAACGACGCGGCAGCCCATTTTGCCACAGCGCTAGTGTAATTTTTGCCAGCCAGTCCGTGGGCCCGACAGCCCGTGCAGTGCTGATTTTTTTATCAAACCTTGTTTTGCCCGGTTTTCTTATTTTTCCTAAACAATTGGTATTTCCTTATTAAAATAGGATTAAGACTCTTTATTTTCCTATAAATACTAGCATTAAACACATGGATTAAGGAAGGAGGAGAAAAACCTTAGAGGATGGTAATCAAAGAAAAAGAAGAGAGATTAAACAGCAAAGCATAAGACATAAAAAATAAGCATACGATGCCTTTGTTTATTATTCATCCAGAAGTCAATTGTGGAGGAACCAACGAATGGAGGTTTGATTATAAATCTTTGAGTTGATTATATTTGCAACATTCTTACGTTTAGATTAATGAATTGTTTAAGCATACGATGTTATTGCCATATTTTCTTTTAAATGTTTCTATCATTTGTTTTATTGAGTCAGTAACCTAAATTATTAAACTTAATAGTATGTTTTATAGATTAGATTGTCCATTCATCCATTAGCCTAAATCGTTGATTAAATTGTCTAAGCCCTAAACTGTTATTTTATTTCCAAAACTTTTAAACCCTAAATTATTCTGTTAAAGTCTCACAATTCTAATTGTTTTCTAAAATCTCAGTTTATCTCCAGAATCAATGTTTCTTCTAAAAAGATAAATCAAAACCTTAATTTATTTTAAAGCTTGTCACCCCGTGACCCTTTCCCCAAACTATCCTACCGAAAGCCACTAAAAACCATAACTATCCAAAACCCTAGCTTCCTAAAACCCTAATTCCCAAACCTGAATTCCAGAAACCATAAACTTGAGTTTGAAAATACTTTAATTGTTAAAATTAATCCAATATGAAGAATTTCTAAACTCTAACTCTAGTAAACTCTAAGAACCAAACCCCTAATTTGCCTTATATTTCCTAAAACCCCAAAATAGCTTTTCAATTATCAAAACCCTAAATTATTATCTTAAATTCTAAAATTCAAAGTTGCTTTATTGAATCCTAATTTGTTTTCCAAATATCAAGTAACCCTAAAAATTATGTTTCAAACCTTAGATTCCAAATTCTTACGTTCCAATTCAAGAACCATAAACTATTCTTCAAACAAACCCTAAAGTGCTTTATTTTTCAAAAAACCCTAAAACCTTATTTCCTCAAACCTTAAATCCTAGAACCCTAATATCTTAAGGGTCCAAAATCCTAAATTCATGATGTTAGCCCTAAACCATAATTTGATTAACCAAAAACCTTACTACTTTCTTAAATTTATAAAATCCTAATCAATTCCATTCTTCCAAAAACCTTAAATTCTTTAAAACCCTAAACTTATATCTTTATTTGCTTTATTTAATTTTAGATTTGATTATGTAGTTTATTATATGTTTTGATGGTTGATTTATTTAATTTCAATGCTTGATTTATTTAATTTATCATGGATGGATTTTTTTTTATTATTGCGATTATTATTTATTTATTTTGGTATTAAAATTGTAAGATGTATGTTTCCATTATTGGGTACCTCATTAATTAATTTTCATGTAATTTCAATTATTCTTATATTTTGGGATGAATGTAAAAAATATATTTCCACCTTTCGGTGGGTGTCCTATTTAGTTTTAGACATGGACGATGTAAGGACATGTTTCCATCCTGGGATGGGTGTCCATTTATTTGCTTTGTTTGGACATTACTTTGATTTTAATATAATGATGCTTTATTTTAATTGTTGCATGTAGTATGGATAATATTGTTATATTTAAGAATTTTATAATATTAAGACCTGCAAAGGAGGCCAGTTCCAATGAACCGGGCGTTATGGGTGTGCTGGGCCATTTCTCACCTTCGCCACACGTACCCAACTTTTCAAACCCATTAGGGGGTTGGGGATTCCTTAGGAATCGAGTCATCCACCCCTTTCTTTTTCCCGGCCCATCTGGGTGGCGACTTAATTTTCTTCAAGCTTAGGCCCGTGTTCTCTGAGGCCCTAAGCCTAAATAATGCCGAAATCACAAGAACCATTCCACTGGGAGTGGGGGGGGGGGCGAAAATCCCCACTCACACCACCTTAGGTGAAAACATGCCCCTTAGGTTGACCCAAAAATAAAATTAAATAAGGCACCCACAAAGTGGAAACATGCCTTTTACAACTTTAAAATCCAAATAATAAAAAATAATTAATCAAATAAATTAAACCATTTAAACATAATAATTAAAAGCAAAACATCCATTATAAACCAAATAAAATAAGTCATACATCATAATAGCATGTAATAACAAATCAAATAATTGAGTATAGAGTTTGATCATAAATCAAATATTAAATGCATGAAAATTAGGGTTTACATCTTAAATTAGGGCTTATATGACTGTAAATTCAAAATTAGGGTTTTGGATGGAAAACTAGGGTTTTGGTTTGGAAATAGGGAATTGGATGCCTTAATTTAGAAGTCAAGGTTTTGGTTTGGAAATAGGGAATTAGGGTGTCAGAATTTGTAAAGTTGCGTTATTTGGATTATGGCTTCGAGAATTTGGATTTAGGGTTCTGGATCATAGTTATTTGAAAAATAGGATTAGGGTTTTGGTATTTGAAGGATAGGATTAGGGTTTTAGAAATTTAGGGTTTAGGGTTTTAAGAAATAGGGTTTGGAAATTAGGATTTAAGGTTTTGTAAATAATGTTTAAGGAATTAGTGTTTCTATATATTAGGATTTTGGGTTTCATGTATTTATGTTTAGGAGCTAGGGTTTGGAAGTTGGAGTTTCTAGATATTGTGTTTTAGGGTTTTAAGGTTAGCGTTTTGGAAATTAGGATGTGATGATAAAAATTTAGGCACTATAATTTTATGAATCTATGGCCACTGTATATTAATTTAGATGGATATATGTTCAGAGTATATGGATCGTTAGTAGATTAAAATAATAATAAACAACAATCAAAGTATTTAAAGGAAAAACATGGCTATTGTATGTTTAAATAAGTTGAGTTTATAAAACAAAACCTACTTTGAAGGCTCCACCAAATTTAATAGGTTGATCCAAGCTGCTGCTTGTACCAACAAAATGTTTTTTGTTGAGCAAAGTGTGTTAATTGATCAGTGTTGCCACTACCTCTGGCTAAACTCAGTTGCCAAAGTCTTTAATTGCTCTTGCTAAAAGCTCTCAGCTGCTATGGGTGCTGGCGCTGGTGGTGGTGCCGGGGCAACATCGACTATCTGTCGTAATATGGCAGCCATTTGTTACAACATTTCGTTGGAAATAGGAGCATCAGCTGGTGGTTGCTCAGATGCAGGTATCTCTGATACATGCGTTTCTACAGTTCGGGAGGCCTGAGACTTGACCTCCTCCTCTATATCACGATGCGCTGCTTGCGACATCTAAAGAATAGAGGAAAACGTATACAATCCCATCATCAGTAATGACCCAACCCAACAGCATTATATTACTCTAAGTGGCATGTATATTAAGATAAAACTCTTAAATAACGCATATACAACACAACTTTTATTTATTTCCAAGCAAAAGTATTTACATTACTAGGAAGTCCTTATGTACATTCCAAAATTTAGGACTCCTTACTACTATATCATCATGTCATACTACCATACAATATTTACATGATACCCCCGATATCACATATGTACATAACCAAAAGAACCTCAAAAAAAAACAACACATCTCAAAGCTTAGTGAGTAGGTGCCCTTGGTGAGGTGGCACTGTCAGACAAATACTCTTCTATCTCAGGGTCAAACTCTGGGTCATGCGATGCTTCACCAGGTAAGTACTGGCCTAGCTCCTGGACCCTCTCATGCAAAGCACGGATCTCTCTATTTACTACCTCGAGGCTCCTACAGGCACTATCAAACTCCACTCTATGACTGAGCCTGTCCTCCTTTAACATCTGCACGTCTCTTATCAAGGTGGTAATCATCTCATGTTTTACTCTCAGGTCTTCACGATCCTGTTTACTTCGATCTGCCAGAATTTCTATGGTCTCATCTTGCTCCTGCACTATCTGCTCTAGCCTCTCTAGTTCCATCCTCAGCTCCCTCATCTCATCGTTTCGATCACCCATAATTACTCCTGTTATAATTAGAATAACAAAAATAACAATACTCCACACATATATAGTTACATAATTAGAACCCCTAACCTAACCCTATGTGTCATACATTTAAGGTTCAGTTCAACTAACTACCTAGTACCGACTAAACCGGAGCTCTGATACCAAAAATTGTAACACCCCTTCCCGGCCTGCGTATCTAAGCCGAGTAGAGGTGCCACACTAACCTAATGTTGCTACCAATTTTACTTAGTCAAATTTTAGTTCCAGTTTTTACAGAAATTTTGCCAGAGGTTCGCCTAGAAATTGGGTCCCAAGTGTCGACAAAACTAATTTTTCTGATTTTTTAAAACATTTTTACACAAACCAACGCGAATACAATCAGTTTCAATACACTCCCAATGAATCCACCTTATACCGTCAACTACAACCTGCAAAAAGAATTCACACTTCTAATACAAAATAAAGTAGAGGTTTATTCTTATTACATACTACTAATGTACAGTATAACATAGTAATTCTCAATCTTATATATACATATACATGCCACAACTAGCTAACTCATAATGGAAACTAAGAGATCTACCCTGAGATGTTATGGGTCTGGCCGTCGCTTCCCCAAAAGTTAGCTACTGCTCCGAACCTATGAGTCAAGGAAAACTTAAATCGCTGAGTAATGTCGCTCAGTGGGTACTTTACCGATGAAAATATAAGTAAAACATGAAAGCATTTGAAATAAAAGGAAATAATTAAATCAATAATCAACCAACACTAAACCAATGGTAGTTATTGTACATGCAGTGTAAATATGCTTTCAACAAATGTAAAAACCATAATTCAAACTCATTTTGCATTACGTAGTTTAGAAAAACAGGACTTTGGCTCTACTGGTATATAGGGAACCATAGCGATAAGGCAGTGGCCCTCACCACTGTAACATAGGTGGCCCTCACCACCATTATCATATCACAGGAATGGCCCTCACCATCCTGGTTATAACCAATGGCCCTCACCATTGGCCTCCATTGGCCCTCACCATTGGCCCCCAATGGCCCTCACCATTGAGTTCAGATCATAACAATTCAATTACAATATCAAGCAGTACTGTATAAGTTAGTATAGTGCACCATACCCTTATCTACCACCCCCACTGCCCAGTAGAGCATAAAAGTTAAAATGATTCAATTTAAGTCTCAAACTTCATTTTAGAATGACTCGAGAAATTATTTTAATTTCCATTGCACTTTGCCATTTACGCCGCATACCACATTCTTTAGTCAAACCATTACCCGTTTTCACATATTTAACGTCAATAATAAATATATCAAACATTTTAAAGCATTCCTCAAAGAGTCACAAATTGACCAAATGAATAGTGTCACGGCACGTAAAATCGGCAACGCAAAATGCAAATGCCAAATGAATAGTAAAATCTGGATTTTCATCAAAATTTCAGTCCACTTCAGGCTTACATTTGACAAGGTAAATGATCTTATTTTTGGCTGAAATTTTACAGGAAACGTATTTCATATGTTGACTAATTGCTTGTAAACTTTTGTTGAAAAATTCCATCGTTTGCTGCCTCAACTAGCTGCCCAACATTAGGTCCAGAATTGGATACCAAAAGGGCACCAATTCGGGCCACACTTGCTTTTAGAGCAAAATTGTTTATTTTTCTGTTTTAAACCCATTTCAAATCTTCCATAATAATGTGATGAAGACTTAAACACTTCTCTTTTAAAATAACTTGATTGCTTAAATCAATTTGGACTAAATTGAGTTCATAAACTCTTTTACCAAAATCATTGGAAACATTAGATTTGATTTGAATTTAAACAACCCAATTACCACATGGATTTAATGAGATGAGTATGTTTGATAGCATTATGAACTAATTTGATCTAGTGTAGGGTTTGTATGGATCTGCTATGATTGTATGAATTGGTTATTCTCTTAGCTAATAATTTCTTTAGCCTTGATTGAATAAAATATTGTTAATATATAATTGATTGGCCACCAATTATGTGTTTTAGGTATTAGATGATGGATTGAGAGATGAAGTCTAATGCTGGAACAATTCAATTAGGGATTTAGGTAAATTAGAGATATAACCTATTAAAAAGATTATTTCAATTATAACAAGATTAGTTGAAAGAGGTTTAAATGCGAGAGCTTATTTCCTTGACTTGATTAATTGAGTTGTTTGAGATTTAATCTTTGAAATTAAATTAGTTAAGAGGAATAACTGTTCATACATATAAGTAGTAGAGAAGTGCAAACCCTAGATCATTCTATCAAGTGAATCAAAACATTAGCTTAATTTACTTTTATTCGTTTTAAACTTCAATCAATCTTCTTAATTTGTTAACAATTTAAATTTTCTTCATTACTTGTTATTCATAATCTGATAATCAATTAGCCACTTTAGCTTCCTTGTGAGACGACCTTGGGGCGATCACCTTTGCTACAGCTACCTCGTATGCTTGCGAGTGGCGCTTTGTGGTAGAGTTAATTCGAGCGCAACAAGTTTTTGGCGCTGTTGCCGGGGAGGCTAATTGGCATAATTGTTTATTAGTTTTAGAAATTTTAGTTTATTTTTCATTGTTTACTTTTGATTTTATTTTTCTTTTGTTTTTAATACTTTCTTTTTCTAGAAATTTTTGTTTATGCAAGGTAGGAGATCACTTGTAGGAGAGCTATACCCCATCATTCCAGAAATTCAGAGAGTAAAAAGGAGTAGGGAAGAGTTTGAACTGTACACAGGATTTGATACTACAGAGGAGGACACTTCTGATTTTGAGTCGGAATCTGCACAATCTGTTAAAATGGCTGAAGAAAGGCAAAGAACGATGAGAGACTTTGCTAGACCTATCATTGGAACTTCCACCTCTTGCATAAGACTGACAGATGCAGCAAGAAATTATGAGTTGAAGAACATTCACTACAACATGCTGCCATCATTCTATGGAGTTCCAAATGAAGATCCTCTAAACTTTATTCAGGATTTTTATTCTACCCTCAACACTTTTCCTTGGGAGGACTAACAGAAGATCAATTGAGGATGAGATGTTTCCCTTATACTTTGAAGGATAGGGCAAAGAGCTAGCTTATGATGTTGCCCAAAAACTCTTTGACAACTTGGGAGCAAGTTTATAACAAATTCATGGGCAAGTTTTATTCACATCAAAAGACAGCTGAATTGAGAGGGAAGATTGCTACATTCTCTCAATTTGAAGAAGAGCCATTTCATGAGGCTTGGGACAGATTTAAGATGCTATTGATCCAGTGTCCACATCATCACTACCCACTTCAACTTCTTAATCAGTTTTTCTATGATGGTCTAACCCAGCAATTTCAGAACACTGTTGACAATGCAACTAGGGGAGCCATGGGAGAAAAGATAGCTGATGAGACTTATGAGATCTTTGAGATGTTGGGAGCTAATTCTCAACAAAAGAGTGTAAGGGGAAGAAGTAAAGGGGTGAATCAGTTGGAAGCCAATAGTGAAATGGTTAGTCAAATAGCTGAATTGACAAGACAGGTGCAGATGTTGAACATAAAGAACAATATTTCTTCATCTACTCAAGAAGTGTGTGGAATCTATGGGACATTCAGGCATGGAGCAAATATATGCCCCTCTGCATATGAGTCTTTTGGTAATGAAGCTGAGCAAGTCAATGCTATGGGGGGATTTCAACCAAGGGCCCGGAATGATCCTTACTCCAATTCTTATAATCCTGGTTGGAGGAATCACCCAAAATTTTCCTGGACAACAAATAATGCTCAATAGCCTTTCCATTTCCTCCAGAGATAGACCCAACAGCAGGGTCAATCCTCAAATCAAGGGCAGCCTAAGAGAGAGAGTTTGGAAGAAAGTTTGCAGGCTTTTATCAAAGTCAGTGCTAAAAATTAAGAGATGAACAACAAGCGGCTGGATTCACTAGAAGCATCTTTTAAGAAGGTGGAAACCCAAGTGGGGCAACTTGCTCAACAGATGCAGATTCAACAAAAGGGGAAGTTCCCAAGTCAACCTAAGCAGGCACAATCAGTGACTATTCTTAGAAGTGGCAAGGTAATTAACAATAATGTTGAAAATAATTTTGTGAATGCAGGTGAGCAAGAGAATAAAAAGGAAGGAGAACTAGAGAACAAAGGTGCTGAAGAAAGTTCAATGGAGAAGTCCCCTACAGCAGATTTGCATAAGGTAAGCAATCCATACCGGCCACCTATACCATTCCCTAGCAGGTTGAAGGATGATAAAAAAGATAAGCAATTTTCAGATATCTTCAACATGCTGTCTAAGGTAAGTATTAACTTACCATTACTTGAAGCAATTAAGAACATGCCGGCTTATGCTAAATTCTTCAAAGAACTTAATACCAAGAAAAAGTGGTATGAGCCGAATGAAAAGGTGATAGTTTCTGAGGTAGCTAGTGCTGTTTTGCAGCATAAACTACCTCCAAGCTAAAGGATCCTGGAAGTTTTATAATTCAAATTACTATGGGGAATGGAAAGGGTACTGATGGAATGTGTGATTTAGGAGCCAGTGTGAATTTAAAGCCTTATTCTGTGTACCTTGAATTAGAATTAGGGGAACTTAAACCAACAAAAATGGTGTTGCAATTAGCTGATAGATCTCTTAGATTCCCAAAAGGGGTTATAGAAGATGTGTTAGTTAAAGTTGGTGGTTTGATAGTACCTATGGATTTCATTGTTCTTGACATGGAAGTAAGTAATTCTTCACCATCTGCACACACCATTCTGCTGGGTAGTCCTTTTATGGTGACTACCAACACTTTGATAGATGTTAAAAATAATAAATTATCAATGACTGTTTTGGGACAAACTGTTGAATTTTCTATTTTTAACACTTCTCCTATTCCTACAACTACTTTATATGAGGATTGTTCTTTCATTGATTGTGTTGATGCAGTTGTTTTAGATGTTTTCTTGCAGATAGGTTCCTCTGATAAATTGGAGCTGACATTGACCTTAGAGAGTGATGTGGATATTTTTGATGCAGAAATAGCCAGTTGCCTTGAGACTTTAGAGGGTGCTGAAATAGAGGAGCTTAAGGAGGACCAAATTTTTGAACTTTCCCCCATTCAAAAAGAAGAGAAGAACCTTTCACTTGAGTTAGAGCTGAAAGAGTTACCTAAGAATATGAAATATGTGTTTTTAGGAGATCACAATACCTTACCTGTGATAATATCTAGTGAACTTAGTGAAGAGGAGGAGATGAGGTTAGTGAGTGAGCTTAAAAGATTGAAAAAAGCAATAGGATGGGGATTGAGTGACATCAAGGGTATTAGCCCTTCAATGTGCATGCATAGAATCACTTTAGAAGAGGGAGCTAAACCTGTGAGGGAGACCCAAAGGCGACTTAACCCAAATATGAGTGAAGTGGTTAAGAAAGAAGTGCTCAAATTGCTGGATGAAGGAGTCATATACCCAATTGCTAATAGTGAGTGGGTGAGCCCAGTACATGTAGTTCCTAAGAAATTTGGAATCACTGTGGTGAGAAATGAGAATAATGAATTGGTTCCTACTAGGACTACTACTGGGTGGAGAATGTGCATCGATTATAGGAAGTTGAAAATTGCTACAAAGAAAGATCATTTCCCTCTTCCTTTTATTGATCAGATGTTAGATAAACTTTCTGGACACTCACATTATTATTTTCTGGATGGCCTTTCAGGTTACTATCAGGTGCCAATATCTCCAGAGGATCAGTCCAAGACAACCTTTACTTGCCCTTTTGGTACTTATGCATTTCGACATATGCCCTTTGGCTTATGCAATGCACCAGCAACTTTTCAGAGATGCATGATATCTGTCTTCTCTGACATGATAGATGATTTTATTGAGGTATTTATGGATGACTTTTTTGTTTTTGGTAATTCTTTTGATAATTTCCTCAATAAACTTGTTCGTGTGCTTGAGAGATGCATTGAATGTAACCTCACTTTAAGTTGGGAAAAGAGTCATTTTATGGTTACTCAGCGCATTGTCTTAGGTCATGTGGTGTCAAGTAAAGGGATTGAGGTGGATAAGGCTAAAGTTGAATTGATTACTAAGTTACCCCCACCTACCTCTGTTAAGGGAATAAGAAGTTTCTTAGGGCATGCAGGTTTTTATAGGAGGTTTATTAAGGATTTTTCCAAAATAAGCCAACCATTGTGCCATTTGTTTGGGAAAGATGTTCCATTTGAATTTACAGCACAATGCATGCAAGCTTTTAATTCCCTTAAAGAAAAATTGACTAGTGCACCAGTAATTGTAGCTCCTATTTGGTCTTTACCTTTTGAAATCATGTGTGATGCCTCTAATCATGCAGTAGGAGCTGTTCTTGGGCAAAGGGTTGATAAATACTTGAGAGTAATATATTATGCTAGCTTGACCCTAAATAGTGCACAAATGAACTACACCACAACTGAAAAGGAAATGTTAGCTGTTATTTTTGCTTTAGATAAGTTTAGAGCATATTTAATTGGGTCAAAAATTATTGTACATTCTGATCATGCAGCTCTAAAATATCTTTTAACAAAACAACATGTTAAACCACTCTTAATTAGATGGGTGTTGTTATTGCAAGAATTTGATTTCCAAATCAAGGATACTAAGGGTAGTGAGAATGCTTTTGCTGATCATTTATCCAGATTACCCTTCTTTAGTGAAAATCTTGCATCTGATAGCATTCATAAAAATTTAGAAGCATTTCTTGATGAGCAGCTTTTTTGTGGTGTTTGATGCACCTTGGTTTGCAGATATTGCTAACTATCTTGCTTGTGGTATATTGCGTACTAACATGTCATTTCACGAAAAGAAAAGGTTTTTACACTTGAGTAAGTTTTATTTTTGGGATGAAACTTATCTATTCCGGATATGCAAAGATGAGATAGTTCGCAGGTGTGTATCTGAGGAAGAACAACTGAGTGTTCTTTAATTTTGTCATGACCTTCACTATGGGGGTCATTTTGGAGGAAGAAAGATTGCAGAAAAGGTGCTTTAAAGTGGTTTTTACTGGCCTACCTTATTTAAAGATGCTCAAGAGTATTGTAAGCACTGTGATCGTTGCCAAAGAGTAGGTAACATTGGGAGGAGGAATGAAATGCCCCTTCAATCATATATTGTTGTTGAACTGTTTGATGTGTGGGGAATTGACTTCATGGGTCCTTTCCCCAAGTCCTTTGGTTATGAATATATTTTAGTTGCTGTTGATTATGTTTCCAAATGGGTGGAGGCAATCCCCACCCGTACTAATGATGCTAATGTGGTTGTTAAATTTGTGAAGGAAAACATTCTTAGCAGATTTGGCACACCAAGAGTGATAGTCAGTGATGGGGGGAAGTCATTTTTGCAATAGGCTTTTTGAGAAGTTAATGCACAAATCTGGTGTGAAGCACAAGTTGGCAACCCCATACCATCCACAAACTTCTGGGCAAGTTGAAACATCAAACAAGCAGCTAAAAGGAATTCTGGAGAAAACAGTCAACACATCAATGAAGGATTGGGCAAACAGATTGCATGATGCACTATGGGCATATCGGACTGCTTTCAAGACTCCTCTTGGTATGAGTCCATACCGATTGGTGTTTGGAAAAGCTTGTCACATACCAGTGGAGTTGGAGCACAGAGCATATTGGGCAATCAAGACTCTGAATTTGGACTTGGACAAAGCGAAGAGAGAACGATTTCTGCAAATTTCAGAGTTAGATGAGCTGAGGAATGAGGCTTATGAGAGCTCTAGAACTTACAAGGATTGCACTAAAGCACTTCATGATAGAATTATAGTGCGAAAGACATTGAGTCCAGGTATGAAAGTTTTACTTTTTAACTCTTGACTCCGTTTTTTTTTCAGGTAAACTCAAGTCTCGATGGAGTGGTCCTTTCTAGATAACTCAGGTGTATCCTTCTGGTGCCATTGAATTGCTTAACTCTCGAACAAGTGAGACTTTTAAAGTGAATGGACAGAGAGTTAAACCATACAATGAAGGATTTCAAGAAGTGAGGGTCATTGATAGCACTTTGATCCATGATCCCTAGGCTTTGCATGATGTCCAGCTATATGACATTAAAGAAGCGCTAAATGGGAGGCAACCCATCAGTTTGCATTTCTTTTTTGTAGTTGTAATTTTAAATTTAGCAAATTTTGAGTTTATGCTTGTTTAAAATAAATGGAATGTGTGCTTTGATTGGTTTTTATTTTTCTAATGTGTTTCAGGGTTGATCGAAGAAGAGGTTTGCAATTTCTTTGATATTTGGTGATATGTGGATATAAAAAAAAATTGAAAGTGGCAGAAGGAGACACGGCCAAAGGACTTGGCCGTGTCCCTTGGCCGTGTCACATGGGACACGGCCAAGCCTCACCACTTTGCTATTTTTGAATTTTGTCACAGTAAGTAACACGCCCATGGGACACGGCCAAGTCACTGGCCGTGTCCCTCAAAAAAACACATGACACGGCCGTGTTGCCCTCAACTTGGCCGTGTCTCCCACTTTTTCACTTTAAAAAGCCACGATTTTTGCACAGATGATCCATTCAATCCCTAGTTCTCTTTCGTATCTCTCTCTCGCTCTTTCTTTTTCTCTCTCAACAAACCTCCATTCTTTGTGATTCCAAGCTCCAAATCCTCCATTAAACCTCAAATCTCTTCACCAAAACTAGAAATAATCAATTAAAACTTCTTCTTTGCTCATAAAAGTTTGATTTAATCAAGTTTTGTTGTTAAATTTTTCAGATTTCTCAAGATGCCAAGAACAAAGATAGTCTCACGCCATAAGAAGAAGAGGCCTACAACTGAAGGAGCTTCTTCCTCTTCATCAATTTCATCTTTGAAGAGAGCAAATCTTTTGGCTCGGGGTTTTTTCCCGACGAGGTATGTTAATGATAAATCTCTTGATGCTCTGCAAATTAGGACTAATTTTTATCGATATGTGCAATTCCTTGGGTGGGAGAATCTAGTCTCCTTGCGACCTTTGCAGTTTGAGGAGCTGACTTTGGAATTTCTGACATCTCTTAAGGTTGAAAGAGATGATAAAAAAATATGCACTAGAATGAGTTTTAAATTGCTAGGTAAATCATTTGTGCTTAATATTGAACAATTGAATGATATATATGGTTTCCATCAGCATGGGGAGAGGTCAGTACCTAAAGAATTTAAACAACAATTTGCTTAGGGAGCATTAGGCTCGGGGACCTATGTGGCCAAATCGGTCAAAGCATCTAGATTAAGAAATTTCGCTTTGAGGTATTTGCATCGGTTTATGTCTTGCGGATTCTTTGCTAGGAAGGAGAGCCCGGGTGTGGTGGAATTGAGTGACCTATTTTTCCTGGATTGTGCTTTGAATGCAGTGCCTGTTAGTGCCGGCTATTGGTTAGCCGATATTTTTGATACTGTGGCTAATAAAAGGAGGGGGGCAATTTGTGTTGGAGGGTTGATTACCACATTAGCAGTAGCCCTTCTTGAAAATTTTGACCCGAGTACCAGTCGCATGACTAGAATTTTGGGTAATGACTCATTAGATTTAGCCACATTAGAGAAGATGCACATGGTGGTGCATAGGAGAGGGGCTTATATGATGGCTTCAGCTGAGCCAGAAGCACCGGAGGACAGGCAGAAGAGAGCACAGGTCCAAGAGGAGTCCGACTCGGATTCTCTAGATCTAGATGAGGATGCTCCGGTCTCGGAAACTCAAGAGGTACTTATTAGGATTGTGGCCCTGGAGGGCAAGGTAGATAGACTGGAGGGCAAGGTGGACCATAACCATGATGAGGTCTTGCAGCAGTTGGAATAGATTAATAGCAACCTTGCGAAGATCTTGAGTCTCCATCCCTCGGCTGCATCATCTTCACACCAGCCTTTTCCATAGATTTTGAGTTCCTTGCTTTATTGTGTTTAGTGTATTTTTATTATTGTTTTTATTATTGTTTTCATGTTAACATTTTATATTTGGATATTTTATTTTTCTATATTGTACTTTTGTTTTTGAACTTTTGTGTTTGTGATGGAAAGTTAGGGTTTTGCCTCACCAGGGTACGATGGAAGACAGGTTGTCCTTTAACTCTTTTTCTTTATTATTTTTGTTTTCCATTGAGGACAATGTAAATTCTAAAGTGTGGGGTAATCTTTAAGCTTTTCTTTTGTTTTGTTTGTCTTGATGTGTTTATTGTGTTTGTTGTGCATGGCATAATTGTTGAAAATCTTATTGATCTTTTCTGTGATTTTAGCATTATAGTTGAGACTTTAGTATCAACATAGAGATTAGCATTTGAATTCATTTAGGATCAATTTTCACATTCTGCAATTTATGACATATAAATCTTTGTGAACCCACCTGTGTGAGTTTTGAGTCTCATAATTTGATATTATTATCAGTTGATTTTCTTTTCTTAAGTGTGCACCTTCATGATTTTGCATCTCTAGACTTTGCTTTTGCATACTAATTGAACTCACATTATGATTTAATCTCAAGTTTTAAAATGATTAAGGAAAATTAGGTTAGCCCTTTAGCTTAAAAAGACCTCCTTTAATATTAAATTCCTTAGTGAGCCAAGTTGAGCCTTTGACCTTTTCTTGTTTGATCAACACAATTCTCAACTTAGCATTCTCTTATTATCATCATACCTGCATTAAGGAATGGAGTTTTATGATATGACAATAGGGTTGTTTATTTCAAAGTGTGGGGTAAGCAAGTAAAAAAATAAAATAAAATAAAAATATAAAAAAATGGTATTGCTATTTGGGGTTGAAATGCATACTTTGCACATTGTATTGGATTAAGAGTTGATTATTCTTTTCCTCTACATTTTAAGCTAGATGTTCCATGCAAGTTTATATTTTGTATATATATATATAAAATAATGATGATAAAAATAAAGAAAAAAAAAGAAAAAGTGAAAATAAGAAAAAAAGAGATATATATATATACAAAATCCATATATTTTCTAGCATTGGAAGAATGTTGATTCGTTATTTTTCTTGAAGTATGCAAGTATGTGAAGTATTAATGGATAGTGAGTATGCCATTTGAGGGAGTTATGAATTTCTTAACAAGAGTATTGTCTAATTTAGATACTCTATTTCTTGATGCTCCAGCTTAAATGTCTTTTCTCACACCTTTACCTTAGCCCCATTACATCCAAATGAAAGACCTTCGGATTATTTCTTGAGAAAATCAGTGAGAGAGATTGGATAATTAATCAAGTTTATGGTAGTATGCAGTCATGAGTGGTTTGAATAATTAACCTTTGAAAACGAGTGAAACACTTAGATGAGAGATAAGATTTGTATGTCTGGATTAATGAATGAGTTAAGAAAATCCTTGATTGAAGTAAAGATGCAAATATTTATGGCTGAGTCTTAAAGGATTTCTTCTTATATGCTGGAATTATAGTTAAGGTTGTTTGAGTTTTTAATTTATGCCATGTGAATTTGCTTGAGGACAAACAAAGTTTTAAGTGTGGGGTAGTTGTTTTATTAGTTTTTGTTATAGATTTGTGTCTTGTTTATTATAATAATTATTGTTTTATTTAGGTATTTTGTTAGTTTTAATAGGTTTGTTTAGTGTTTTCATAAATTTTGGTAGTTTTAGTTTATTTCAGTGTTTATGTTATTTTTGATCTAGTTTTTAGTATGGTGTTTATGTTTTGTTGGTTATTGTTTATTTACTTCTTGTTTACAGTTTGTTTGAGTTTTGTTTTAGGTTAAAAAAGGCAAGGAAGCAAATTGAAGGAAAAAAGGGACAGTAGCTGACACAAGCAGAGGACACGACCAAGTCACTGGCCGTGTCCCATACCAAGTTAAAAGGAAGTTCAAGACACAGAGAGGGACACACTCAAGGGACACGGCCAAGTCAGTGGTCGTGTCCTCCAAAAATGCTCCAACACAGCCAAGTTGCTCTAACTTGGCCGTGTCTCACCAAAATCCAAAGTTAAGAAGAGCAATTCTCACAGAAGCAAACATAGGCAAGGGACACGGCCAAGTCACTGGCCGTGTCCCTCCAAAAAGGTCCAACATGGCCGTGTCTTCTTCAAGACTTGGCCGTGTCACTCAACCAAAGAAGAAAAGAAGGAAAGTAAGCAAAAGTGAACACATGCAAGGGACACGGCCAAGTCATTGGCCGTGTCCCTCCAATGCACTCCAACATGGCCAAGTCTCCTCTGACTTGGCCGTGTCTCTCATGGACCAAAGGCACGTGGATTTTTAAAAGCAGAGAATTCGTATAAAAGAAAAAGAGAAGCTAGGGTTTAGGTTTGTTGCAATTTTGAGAGTAGATTGAGCCGTCAAAGAGAAGAACTTAGGGTTTCATATTGTTTCATTGATTTTGATTATACTTTGTTTTATCTAGCTTAGATTAGATTGTTCTAGCCATTGATACATTCTTCTTGCAAGATTTGAACAAGAGATTCTTCAGAAGCTTCAAGGAGTTTGTAATTTGGTTTTGTTCTTGAGCTTTATCTCTTTATTTTCATTGGAATTGTATTTATGGATATTATCATGTCTGAATTGATTTCTTTGAATATTAATGAGATGAGTATGTTTGATAGCATTATGAACTAATTTTATCTAGTCTAGGGTTTGTATGGATCTACTATGATTGTATGAATTGGTTATTCTCTTAGCTAATAATTTCTTTAGCCTTGATTGAATAAATTATTGTTAATATATAATTGATTGGCCACCAATTATGTGTTTTAGGTATTAGATGATGGATTGAGAGATGAAGTCTAATGCTGGAACAATTCAATTAGGGACTTAGGTGAATTAGAGATATAACCTATTAAAAAGATTATTTCAATTAGAACAAGATTAGTTGAAAGAGGTTTGAATGCGAGAGCTTATTTCCTTGACTTGATTAATTAAGTTGTTTGAGATTTAATCTTTGAAATTAAATTAGTTAAGAGGAATAACTGTTCATACATATAAGTAGTAGAGAAGTGCAAACCCTAGATCTTTCTATCAAGTGAATCAAAACATCAGCTTAATTTACTTTTATTCATTTTAAACTTCAATCAATCTTCTTAATTAGTTAACAATTTAAATTTTCTTCATTACTTGTTATTCATAATATGATAATCAATTAGCCACTTTAGCCTCCTTGTGAGACGACCTTGGGGCGATCACCTTTGCTACAGCTACCTCATATACTTGCGAGTGACACTTTGTGGTAGAGTTAATTCGAGCGCGACATGTATGCAAGTGATACCATAATTTCATTCAATGTATAGAAATCAAGCATTATAGAACCACTCATAGTTTTGTACTTTTTGGCATATATTTGCTATGGAAGCCAAAAACATTTTAACCCAAAGAATAAAGCCCATATAGTTGGCCTAGTATTTTTTCTTAGAATTGCCCTAATTACTTGTCGTTTGACTATGGTTAAAATGTTTTAGCTGACTTAAGGCCCTTTTGCTTTGGTTTTTCCTAGTATGACCTAATTATAATACAGAGCCCAAAATTATTTCATGGTCCTAAATTTATTTTAAGCGCAAAAACCTAAAACTAATTTATGTCCTAATTCTTTTAAGCCCGAAGCCCAAATCATTTTTCAAAAGTTTTTAGACAATGACTCATTTCTTATGGCCTAAGGTATGAAGCCCAAAATTAATTTTGGAAATAAACTTTCTATGGTCATTGAAATGTTTTCAAATAAGCCAAAAATAATTTTTTACCTTATGCCCAATTTTCCTTAAACATCTCTGAATGGGTTTTCAATTAGTTAGGTCAATTATGGAATATTAAAATAAATTGTGGGCCTTATTTACACTAAGATCTATTGATCAGGGGATTACTTGTGGCATGAATCACTAGCTATTTTTTCCAAATAAGAAATTAATTTCTGATAACCTTTAATTGAGTTTTAATCCAAAATATGGCAGAAAATGCCATTTGAATTTTCAATTGATCCAATAGATTAATAATTAGTGGGAGTTAACATGCACTGACTTCTATTTTGAAAATACAACTATTGATTAATTTGTTTGAGAGATGCTCGAAAATAAAGTATCCCCTGTTGATATCTTTGTTCACCATAACACTTAGGAAAAGAAACTCGCCACTCGTGTTTGGAAGATAAAATGTTGGAAGGAACGTCATTATTATGTTTATTTGTTGCTCATGCATACATGCATACATACATTGCATTAATCCTTTCTGGCTCATAGACCTGGAGTACGGCAGTTCAAGAGCATACGATAACCCCACCTATGTCTCAGAATCCAGTGAGAATTAAATTGATTTCACATCAAAAGTAATGAAACATGAGCAAGTTTAAAAGATGGTGAATGATGCTCTTAATTCCAAGATGGAAGAATTGAAGGGGGCATGGCTGAGACCGTGAGAAGTTAATTACTTTCACCATTGGAGGACAACAATGTTGAAAATTTTGCTAGTAACAATAAGCAAAATGATAAGGGAAAGGCTAAGATAGTCGAAGTGGCCTCTGATGAAGAAAATGAAGCAATGGTTGATGATGACTAGGAAGTCTATTTCCAAGACCAATAAGAGAAAAATAAATAAAAGAAGGTTGTGGAGAAAACTGAAACTTCTGATGTAGAGAAAATATTTTCTAATTTGGAGAAGAAGTTTAAAAAAGAAACTAAAAACTGAAGAAGTATCAGAGGTGGACAAGTTATTTGAGAAAGATGAGGAGGTTCCTTACAAGTTCAAGATACCTTCTTTTGACAAGTTTGATAATCCACATTTGCATGTCAATCAATATATCGCTCCCATACAGTCTGCTAGAGCTACTAAGGCTCAAACTCAAAGGTATTTTACGCTCTCATTGGACCTTGTCATGCAAAATTTGTTCAATACCTTAAAGGAAAACACTCAAAAATACTAAAATTTGTTGTACAAGGCTTTCATCCAGTAGTATGAATACAATGCTGAATTGGAAGTGACTATGATGGAGGTAGAATCAATTAAACAAAATCAAAATGAGAATATTGTTAATTATGTGAAAAGGTGGAGGAACAAGGTTACTCTTCTAAAAAAAGAGGCTTGATGAATCTGACCATATCAGAATGATAGTGAAAGGTGTCCTGCCTAACCTTCATGAACGGCTATCTCATACCCTTATTAGATATTTTGAAGACCTTCTCCAAACTGGCTTACAAATAGAAGAGTGGGTAAAGGAGAAGAATCATTTTTCTTGAAGAAGGAATGAGAAGGGAAGTTACCAATCTAGTGGTCAAAGTACGCAAAAAGCAGTGGAAGTTAATGCAACAACTGGTTAAGCAAATAGAAGATAATTTTCAGAGTTGGAAAAACCTCTATCTTGGGTTTTCAACAAGTTATAAAAAAGTGGTTATTGCAGCAATTTGCTTCTTGACTACTACATGATCCTCTACCATCAAACTTTGATGCCAATATCTTATGTCAATTCCATCAAATGCAAGTGCATGAGACAAATAAATGTGCTCATTTAAGATACGAGAACCAAGATTTGATTGCTTATGGAAAGTTATTTGAGCCTGATAAGCCCAACACCAAGAGTAATCCTTGGCCTAAATTTTGAAGAAAGCCACCATTAGCAGCCTTCATGATAGGGGGAAAATTGGATGAAAAGTTTGTCTTGGCATCTTTTGAAGACATAGATAAAGAAACTGTAAAAGTGGAGGTTCTGCCTGACAAGATTGAATTAGCTATGGGTGAGAAAGCACTGACAAATTTGTGTTGTGAATGAATTTGAATTTAAGGAACAAGAGCCAGTTTTGTCTGAACACTAAAGTACAAAATACTCGCCCCAACATGTCCAAGTAGACTCCAACTCAATAAACCTCCCTTGGCCTGATTGTTACTGATTTTATTTTGTTCTCTTTGGTATTTTATTAGAATAATTATGTTTTTCAAATTAAAATTGTTTGAATAAATTACTTTTATTGAATTTATAATTTTATTGGCTTTTGACATTATAGTATTCAACCGATGATTAATCTAGCTTGATATTCATAAATTAGTGTATCTATGCATCATGATTCGAATGACTTTTCTAGGTGAGGAAATTATTCTGCAGCATTGAGTTGTGTATGCTTACTTAGAGAGGGCTCCTTCATAATTATGTGTGCCTAGGTCCTAGTCAATCTTAGAACATGCTTTAAAGAACTTTCGAGACGAAGTTGAACTCTTCTTATTTAAGAGATAAATGATATAGGCATTGTTTGGTGAGCCAACAACTAGTATCTACACTATTATTATCAATCCCTAGTTTGTCCCTTTCAGACTTCATGAGATTTTAGCTTGCTTTTCGTTAGCTTGTAAACCCCGATAAACTACCATGAGCTGTTGTGACACTTATGACAAAGTCAGATGATCATTGAGTTACAAAAGAGGCAGGAAGATCAAAGAAATGGTTGCTTAATCAAGACAATGAAGAAAAGTTTACATTTACTTGAATTTAGGACTCTTAGAGGTAAAAAAGAAGAAAAAAGAGAAAAAAAAAGAAGAATAAGAATAAGAAGGTATAAGGAGGAAATTAAAAAAAATAACAAAAGTTCGAAAGAGCAGTTTATAAAACCAACAAAGTTCTTTTACATGAAATAATGGAAGACATCCACTCAGCCTATGAGAAGAAGTTTGACTTGAATGGGTCAAACTCAACTAGAGATTCAACCAAAATAAAAGAGATAGGAGAAAGACCATCTAGCTCATAATACCCATCACAACTCTATGTTAGTAATCTTGAATGTCTTGTACTTGACAGACCGTGAGTGGGGATTTTTTCTCCCTCTCCCATATGGAATAGTTCTTGCAACTTCGACACTGTTAGGCCCAAGGCTTTAAAGAACATGAGCCTAAATCCAGAGAAAATTGAGTCACCACCCGGACAAGTCGGGAAAAAGAAATGGTGGATGACTCAATTTTTAAGGAATCCCTAACCCCATATTGGGTCAAAAATTTGGGTATGTAAGAGGAAGGTGAGAATGACCTAGCACCCCGATAATGCCCGGTTCATTAGAACCAACCTCCTTTTTAGGTCTATATATTATTAAATTCTTAAATATTATAAAATCATCCATACTACATGCAATTATCAAAATAAATAATCATTGTAATAAATTCAAACAATACAATAAATGGGCACCCATAAAAGATGGAAACATGCCCTTACAACCATGTCAAATGTCCAAAACAAAATAAAATAGGACACCCACCATTAGGTGGAAACATATCCTTTACATTAATCCAAAACTTAAAATAATTTAAATTATAAAAAATAAATAAATTAAACAAATAAGTAACCCATGAGTGGAAACATGCCTTTTACATTCTTAAAATCCAAATAATAAAAATTAACACCATTCTACCATTCATAGCAAAAAAAATAATCCAAACATGTAGTTTGATGATCACATAAATAATAATAAATTAGAGTTTAACAAAAAAAATAAGTTAAATCACAAAGAATTATAATCCATCAATAAATATTGATCCCAAAGACAAGGGGCCGCATACGGTTTACGTGATATAGTTTGCTGGGGAATTAGGATTTCCATCTAAACTAGGGTTTTATATTTATACAAATTAGGGTTTTTAGTGTTTTAGAAAATAATGAAGGTTTATGGTTTTTAAAAAATAACATTAGGGTTTTAGGATTTTATAAAAATATGATTAGGGTTTTGGTTTTAGAAAATAGATTAAAGAATTTGCTTTTAGAAAATAGAATTATTGTTTTTGGTTTTAGAAAAATATGGTTAGCATTTTGGATATTTATAAAACATGATTAGGGTTTTGGATATTTATTAGACAAGATTAAGATTTTGATTTAAACTTAGTTATTATGAAAATATAAGGTAGTCGTAACAATAGTTTTGATAAATAATTGCACAGGACATGCTCTTGTGAATGGCTACTAGATAAACCAAATTTAAATATACGACCTACTATGAATTATAAAACCGATAGCCACTGTGTATATGTGTGTTTGTGTGTAGAAATTTTTGATTTCTTCTCCATCTTCCATGCCACCCTCTACCATCATCGCCATCTTCTCTCTATTTCTTCTTCCTTTCATCAAAATCATTAAGGATTAAGAGCAAATTACACATAGGTATAGATTTTGAGAAGAACAACCTAGAAAAGGCAAGATTATCCATAAGTAATCAAAGGGAAAGAGAGAAAAAGAAAGAGGAGGAGGAATTGTGAAGAGGTATGTACTTTTGGTTTATACTTTGTAAAAATATGAATTTTTATGAGTTTTAATGATTTAATTGAATGTTTGAGTTATGTATAATGATTGATTTCCTGAAAGTATTGATTAAAAGGATTGATGAGTGAAAAATAACTTTGATATGATGGTTTTGATTCTTAACTCAACCTTTATGAGAATTGAATGGTTTGATATTGTTTTTATCCGTATGAAATGGTTAAAAGTTTGATTAAGTGAAGTTTTAAAAAAATATTTGATATGAAAACTTTGAGTTTGATACATTATTATCTTAGATCTTCAATATGTTTGTGTTTAATGAAGTTAAAAGTGCAGAATACATGATATTACACCGAAAACAGTCCCAAAATCAATGCCACGGTCGTGGCAATTGAGTGCCACGACCGTGGGATTGAAAGTGATGCTGTTTCTTCAAAAAGTTTGATAAAACAGAGCAAGTCTCAATGCCACGATCGTGGCCCTAGAAGGCCACGATCGTGGGTTCTCCAAAGTCATTGGACAGCTTCATTTTGTATTCCACGGGGGTGGGGTTGTGATGCAATGGCTGTGGGGTACCTAAATAGGGTACCTAAATAATGTTTTTGGCTTGTATTTTGTGATATACGGGCCTAGTATGAGGCTAATTGTTTATGTTTCTTGCTTTTGTGTTTAGAATTCATGTGTATGTGTTAAACGTATGAAAAAGAGTGATAAACTTTAGATATGTGACAAATATATATATCATATTAAATGTTGATAAAAGTATTGTACCAGTGAAGTGATACAAACAATTCTGTGTTACTCAAAATTAATGAATTTCCCAACTCATACAAATTTTAGATCTAGCTTTGGATTGAATGGCTAACTATAGAAAGGATAGCTATACTGATAGTGGACACTTCATGCCATTAATGGACACATTGTGTTATCAGTGATAGTGGGCATAATTGCCATTATACATTCTTGAGAATTGGCATTAAAATTGCTACACTAACATGTTATCCAAACCTATGATCTGAGTTTAGTATGTATGGGCATATTTAATGAAGATATCTAAATTGAAAATATATTTGAACATGATAGTTGTGAATAATGGAAGAAATGCAAAAGAATAATATAAGTCAATTACTTGAAATTGACTTACTGTGTTACAATGTGAAAATGATTGTATATATATATATTAATGTTTACAAAGGAAAGTTCTAATGCACGGAATGGAAATGTTATGCTCAAGGTATTGAATAAATCAATAACTTTATAAGTGTTGTAATGATTGAAAGTGTATATCAGGATATAAGATACAAAGTGCTCCAAAGTATAGTACTAAATTTAAGTGCTGAAAATTATAGATTGAATTCTATATGTGAAATTGAAAACTAAGACTTATTGAAAAATAAATTAAGCATATTGTGAACAATGTTATCAAATGAGAAAACAAGTCTTAAATAAAAGGATTCATAAAGAGAAAAGTTGCAGTACCGAAAGTATAGTATAGCATGATGACTTTTATAAAGTTAAAGCTATTATTTTGTGTAATCAGAATATCATGTTGGTTTGTCACTGAAATTAGTTAATATATTGAAATATTTCTTAAAACTAAGTGTTATTACTATATTTTTATAAGTATTTTTCCTTTATATTAAGTGACAAAATATGTTTATACATGCACCACTAAGCTTTGCTTAGCATGTTAGAATTGTTTTCTGACACGCAGGTATCTGGACATCGGAGCAAGTTAAGAAGTGGAATTAAGAATCTCAGGAAATTACCTATAGTACATATAAAGATCTTTTGTATATTGTACTCATAAATTATAACATATGCATGTGATTTAGTTTGGTTATTTGAGAGATTGTACAAATTTGTAAACATGAAAGGAATATATGTATTTAAAGGATGAAGTTTGAGAATTCTAGTGAATGATTATTCAAGAAAGGAATGTATTACATAATCATTTGATTTGATAAACTTATGATAGTTATTTGCTTTGTAACTAGTATTTGGATTTTTGGAGATTGGTCTAAATATTGGACTATAAGTGTTGTATTATACAGATTGTATTATTATTTGAAAATGTTTATTAGTTTGAAGAATTTTTTTTTTATAAATTGATTGCGACACGTACAGTATATCGAATAACATTCTCTGATAGTTTTTATATAAGAATTGTCCGAGGATGTTACATTTAGTGGTATCAGAGCATGGTTTAGGCATTTCTGGCATGTGGAGTTACGGGAGAAGTGAAATGTAATTTTCTAAGTTATGTGAATTGAATAAGTGGATATGTGTTTTGATATAGTTGATATTCCATATGTTTATGGTAGTAGAACATTTACTAAGAATTGATTGAGCATTCGTAGTGTATTGTTTGGAGTGCACTAGATCTATTTGTGATAAAGAAGGATGTGAAAAGAAAACAAGATATGAGTAGCCAAAGAGATATGTCAAAGTAACACAGTGGGAGTGTAATAATTTATTGGAATCTAAGGAATGAATTATGACAGATAGATAAATTTTGAGAATGAAATTTCTTATGAGAATAAGAATCGTCATGTTTTACAACTTTAAGTATTGATGTTCTGCATTAAGTGAATATATGAGTGTCAAATTGGATTGATTATGATAATAGAGCATTTGGAATTGATAGTGATAAGGTTAAATAAACCTTAATAAGAGTAACATTAAATCCGAGCATGGATAATATCCGTATGTTTGAAAAAGATTTCAAAGAGTTAAGAAATTATGAAAATACCTTGATAGCTCGAAATGAATTTGAGCTGTAATTTGAATGTGAAATATGGATAATGGAGTTTTAAAGTGTCAAAAGTAATTGTTTTTATAATGTTTCGACGTTAAGAATTGAAGTGATAGTTAAATTAAAGAAAGTGAATGCATTGAAACTATTGTATAAGCGAATATATTGGATAAAAGTCCTAAAACTTATTTAAAGATTTTGAGTGCCTTCTATTGCCTTCTAAAACATCATCAAAACAAAATATTGAAAAGGAAAGGGATGGAAGAGTATTGTTGAAGAGATTAGTGCTTGTATACTATTTATTTTACTAGTTAGTGAATGATCTTGATTTTTACTATGTAAAGAGATTTGTGAATTGATAAAACGCCATTACTTGTGAAAGATATGGTGTATTAAATATTTATGAAAAATATGAGTATAAAACTTTACTTCTAGGATAGTAAAATTATTCTTGCAACATGTAAAGGTGTATTTTGTTAGGAAATCAAGGAGATCACAGCAAACCAAAAACACGCAGCGGAAAAATTTGATCTTTGATTTCCCATCAGGATCCATGCTGTTCGTTTAATTCGACAAAAGTGTTCAAAGAACTAACCTGTTGATGATTAGAAATCACAGTTTGGAAGAGATGCCTCGATCGCGAAACACCCTCTATCACGTATCCACACGAATGCTACTGTCTGGAGTGCTAGCTCTCTACAACGGCGAAGGCTGAAAACATTTTCTCTAAAACGTATTAGGGTTCCTTCTTTTTTTCGTTCTCCTTTTATTTTCTAAAGTTACCTATAAGAAGACTTAACGTCTGGTGTGAATATAATCACTCCATAATCCAATTCAAAATTGGATAAGGTAAGTCAAATTCAGAATCCAAATCTAATTAGGATTCTGAATATATTATCTAATAATATATATAATTGGATAAGGTAAATCAAATTCAGAATCCAAATCTAATTAGGATTCTGAATATATTATCTAATAATATATATATAAAACGAAAATAATAATAATAATAAATATTAATATCTAATATTAATATTATTAATATTATATCCAGCCCAAAGCGCATTCTTGTGTGTGACCCGATAGGCCCATATTAATCGGCAGTCAATTTAATCTCTATTAAACCAACAAGTCATAATTGGCCTCTAGCAAGGCGTTACAACTACCCAATTAATATAAAGAATGTCCAATTTGCCTAATAATAGTACATGCATTAATCCCTTTGTCACACGATATCTAGCTTGAACATAAGTCATGGTCAACGTCATACTTATATTGTCCAAACTTACGATTACTCGATCTCCAAGTAGACTGATAAAAACAAATGAAATTGATCACACTATCAATTCATTTGAGCACGGCCATGCATTTCACAGTCTCACTTATCGGGGGGCCCAAAAGATATCTCTCTCAAAGAGAGGGACAAATTCTATCTTGATTGTTCATTATCCTCTACATAATTTCTATCATATATGATCATAACCTTTATTACTATCCAGTTACGGATAATGTTTGATCATGTCAAAATATAATAGTCCTTATATTGGAAACTATGACAATCTCAAGTCAAAGAATTAATACATAACTATCATGAGATTTACTTATGACACTAACCCACGTAGTAATCTCATGATGGGTCTATCCAATACATTGTTCTCTAACAAGTATCTATGAAATTGATTTGTATCACTATACACATAACCATCTGATGATTATCAAATCAATGTTCATACTGGTTAAGAATTATTTTTTTTATCTCTATAACAATAATAAACTAGGGACAAATATCAAAATTGTGTAACATGAAAACAAACAATAATGATAATAAAACCTCATTTATTAATAATGAATGTATAACATAAAGATCCAAATAAATGGCCTAGGGCACATATACTAACAATCTCCCACTTGCACTAGGCCTACAAATTTCTAAGACCCATAGATCTAGTGTGCTGATCATGCTTGACCCGTGAGAGAGGCTTTGTTAATGGATCTGCTATGTTATCATTTGTGTCAACTTTACATATCTTGATATCTCCTCTATCGATAATGTCTCAAATGAGGTGAAAACGCCTGAGTATATGCTTAGACCTTTGATGAGATCTAGGTTCTTTTGCCTGTGCCATTGTTGTCACAATAAATGTCCACAGGATTTGCAATGCTAGGCACCACTCCTAGCTCAGTGATGAATTTCTTCAACCAGACTGCTTCCTTAGCTGCATCTGATGCTGCTATATACTCAGCCTCTGTTGTAGAATCAGCCACAGTGTTTTGTTTTGAACTCTTCCAACTAACAGCTCCACCATTCAATGTGAATACAAAACCTGACTGCGATCTAAAATCATCTATGTTAGTTTGGAAACTAGCATTTGTATAACCATTTACAACTAGTTCATCTTCCAAACCTCCATAAACCAAGAATACATCTTTAGTCCTTCCAAGGTACTTAAGAATATTCTTGACAGCTGTCCAGTGACCTTCACCAGGATCAGCTTGAAATCTACTAGTTGCGCTTAATGGATATGAGACATCTGGTCTAGTACATAACATGGCATACATAATAGATCCTATAGCAGAAGCATAAGGAATCTTATTCATTCGATCTCGCTCATCAGATGTCATAGGACATTGACTCTTGCTGAGATGAATGCCATGAGACATAGGCAAGAATCCCTTTTTGGAATCTTGTATGTTGAACCTCTTCAACACTTTATCTATGTATGTACTTTGACTCAGGCCAATTATCCTTCTAGATCTATCTCTATAGATCTTTATACCAAGGATATAGGCAGCCTCACCTAAGTCTTTCATTGAGAAAGAATTCCCTAACCAAGTCTTAACCTTTTGCAAGGTAGGGATATCATTCCCAATGAGTAATATGTCATCCACATATAAGACTAAAAACACTACTGCACTCCCACTAACCATCTTGTAAACACAAGGTTCATCTTCATTCTTGATGAAACCAAAGTTCCTAACTGTTTCATCAAAATGAAGATTCCAGCTTCGAGATGTTTGCTTCAATCCATAAATGGATCTTTGAAGCTTGCAAACCTTTGTAGAATTCTCAGGATTTACAAAACCCTCAGGTTGTGTCATATACACATCCTCAAGCAAGTTTCCATTAAGGAAAGCGGTTTTGACATCCATTTGCCATATCTCATAATCATAGTATGCTGTAATGGCAATGAGAATTCTAACAGACTTAAGCATAGCAACTGGTGAAAAAGTTTCATCATAGTCTATACCATGAGTTTGCTTGAAACCTTTTGCAACAAGCCTTGCTTTATAGGTCTGCACATTCCCATCCATGTCAGTTTTCTTCTTGAAAATCCATTTGCAACCAATAGTCTTAATACCCTCTGGAGGATCAATTAAAGACCAAACTTGGTTGTCAAACATAGATTGCATCTCAGATTTCATGGCTCCAAGCCATTTGTCTGAATCTGGACCTGACACAGCTTCTTGATAGGTAGTAGGCTCATCTTGATCTATGAGCATTACTTCACTATCATCAGTCATAAGAAATCCATATCTCTCTGGCTGACGACGTGTCCTATCAGACCTCCAAGGGATTTGTGTTACATCTTCAGACTCCACAACTATTTGTGGTTCTGAAATAGGCTCTATAGACGGCTCAATGATTTCTTGTGGTACTTGAGTTTACTCAAGTTCTACTATACTCCCACTAGTTCTCTTAGAAAGAAATTCCTTTTCCAAAAAGATCCCATTTCTAGCAACAAACACTTTGTTCTCTGAAGGAGTATAGAAATAGTATCATTTAGTTTCCTTAGGATACCCCACAAAATTACATTTGATGGACTTTGGAGCTAACTTATCTGAAACTGGTCTTTTCACATAAGCTTCACAACCCCAAATCTTAAGAAAAGACAAACTAGGTGTCTTACCTGTCCATATCTCATATGGTGTCTTTTCAACCGCCTTAGATGGTACACGGTTCAGAATGAATGCAGCTGTCTCCAAGGCATGACCCCAAAAAGATAAAGGAAGATTCGCTTAACTCATCATTGATCGAACCATATCTAATAGAGTTCGATTTCTCCTTTCAGAAACTCCATTCCACTGTGGAGTTCCTGGAGGAGTCAGTTGTGAAACAATTCAACAATCCCTTAGATGATCATCAAACTCTTGGCTCAAATATTCACCACCTCGATCTGATCGAAGTTGTTTAATTGTTTTACCAAGTTGATTTTGTACTTCATTTTGAAAAGTTCTAAACATTTCAAAAGACTCATGCTTATGTTTCATTAGGTAGACATAGCCATACCTACTGAAATCATCAGTAAAAGTAATGAAGTATCGAAATCCTCCTCTGGCACTAATGCTAAAAGGACCACATACATCTATATGTATCAAGCCCAATAAATCATTAGCCCTTTCACTATGCCCAGTAAAAGGATCCTTTGTCATCTTACCAAGCAAACAAGACTCACATGTTTCAAATGATTCAAAATCAAATGAATCTAATAATCCATCTTGATGGAGCTTAGAAATGCGTTTCTCATTTATATGGCTAAGGCGACAATGCCATAAATAAGTAGGGTTTAACTCATTTGGCTTAGTTCTCTTAGAAGTTATGTTATAGATATCATTACCATTAGAATCATCAAGATTAAGGATATAAAGGCCATTATAAGAATTTGCAATACCATAAAGCAAATCATTTTTATCAAAAATAGAACATTTCTTATTCTTAATAAAAAATGAATAACCTTCATCATCCAAAACAGATACTGAAATAAGATTCCTACTCATAGTAGGAACATAAAAGCAATTGTTCAAAATTAACAAAAACCCATTGGGCATAACAAGTTCATAAGTTCCTACAGCTATAACAACAACTCTTGCTCTATTGCCAACACGTAGGTCCACTTCGCCCTTCTTCAGCATCCTACTCCTTTTGAGTCCTTGCATATTTGTACAAATATGAGATCCACATCCGGTATCTAATACCCAGGAAGAAGGAATAGATAAATTAATTTCTATAACATAAATACCTGAAGATGTAGTCGCACTATCCTTCAACTTCTTTAACTAATCCAAATAGAGTTGACAATTTCTCTTCCAATGCCCAGGCTTGTTGCAATGAAAACAAGTCCCTTCCTTAGGAACTTTAGCCTTAGGTTCAAGTTCTACTATATAACCATCTGATGATTATCAAATCAATGTTCATACTGGTTAACAATTATTTTTTTTTATCTCTATAACAATAATAAACCAGGGACAAATATCAAAATTGTGTAACATGCAAACAAACAATAATGATAATAAAACCTCATTTATTAATAATGAATGTATAACATAAAGATCCAAATAAATGGCCTAGGGCACATATACTAACATATTTATAACGTATTAACTAGAACAATGATTAAATCTATCATTGAATCATTTATGAGTTGCTATATGTGTAATATCCCAATGTGTGCCCTAGAAGTTTGGATATAATTGTTGTTTGTTGGAATTATGTGTATATGTTATGTTGATAAGAAAAGAAATTGAAAAAAGAATGTTTAGGTATTGTTTAAAAAGGAAAATAATGTGTAGAGAGAAAGTGTATATGTTGGGTATATGGTAATATATATAACATATATGTTGGTCAAAATGAGGAGTCAAGGGAAGAAGATATTTTATTTGTGATATGTGAAATTACTTAAATGGGCATATAAGTGAAAGAAGCTAAGTTAAATGGATGAGGGCATTTAAGTAATTGCTTTGTTAGAATTGCTTGGTGGAGATTTAAAGAGGAAGAGAAGTTTGACTTGTCTTCATTTTTCTCTTCTTTGCATTGTGTGGCCGGCTACCAAAGGAAAGAGAGAGCAAGAGAGGTGTTATAAATTCTAAAATCAAGTTGAAGGAAGAAGCAAAGGATTAAGTTGGAGATTTGTGAAATTTCCTTAATTTTGGTAAGTACTCTATTGTTTTCCTTTGTTATTTTGAAGTTGTGTTTGAGGTGAGTTATGATTTGTTGATATTATGATTTGGTGTGTTTGAGATGTGTTTATAAGTGTTGAAATTGAGTATAAGTTAAAAAGATTGAATTGGTGTTGGTTTTGGTTTGAAGATGGTAAGTTAAGTGGATGTTGATAGTGAAAGAATAAGAGTGATGTTGATTTTAGGGTTTTGAAATGGTAAGTGATTAAATGTATTGTTAATGTGAATATTGTGATGAATATGTAAAATAAGTGTTAATGACATTGATTATATCCATTTGATTGAGGTTATGTTGTGCATAATGTGTTTTAATTCAATATAAAGAGATTTGGCCATGTTTAGGGTTTTCATTCATGAGAGACACGACCAAACTAAAGAAGAGACACGGGCAAGACTAAAGATTTTTGGGAGACATGGCCAAGTTTAAGGAAATTTGGCCGTGTTGGATCAATATTGGAGAGACACGGCCACTGGCTTGGCCGTGTCCCTTGACTATGTCTGCCACGGCCTATTTTGTGTTGAGAGACACGGCCAAGCTAGGGAAGTCTTGGCCGTGTTGGAGCTTTTGGTTGAGAGACACGGCCACAAGCTTGGCCGTGTCCCTTGAGTGTGTTAGATACTGTGATTGTTCTTTGCTCTTCTTGCATTGTTTTGATTCTTCAAAGGTCTTCTTGCACCGAAACATAAAAATAAACACTCTAAACACATTTAATACAAAGAATGATCTAAATAAATATATGTGGAAGATTCTAAATCTATGAATAATGTTATATTGTGTATAATGTGGGACACAATGTGAGTAATGATGATGCATATGATACTATATGAACAATGTTATGTTTTATACATTGTGAATCTTGTGAACGGTAATGTGTTATACGAATAATGTACTTAGTAATGTTATATCAATGATGCTATATGTAAAATGTGAAGGATATGATGGGGTAATTTGATTAGGTATACTATGAATTATTATAATATGAATTGAGACATGACATGATATGAGGCCATTGTGATTAGTTATGATAACTCAAATGTGATGTAAAGCCATTGTGATTGGCTATGATAACTCAAATGTGATGTGAAGCCATTGTGATTGGCTATGATGATTCAATTGAGAATGAAATTGCTAAATGAATTGTGTGGCTAATGTGTTATTCCATTTTCAGAGCTTGTTGTTGGTGGCATGCCTAATATTGGTAACAATCTCTTGAAGTTAGGTTGGATTTGATCCTTGAAGCCTAATTGAGATGTTACAACCCTTGAAGCTAGGTTGGGTTGGTTCTTGAAGCCAAGTTGGGTTGATACTTAGCATGCTTTGTTCCCCTTGAAGCTTGGTTGAACCTAATCCTTGAAGCCTAGTTGGGTTTATGATAATGATGAATGTGATAACAAAACCAAAGCGTTAACTCTGAAAGATGGAATGGCATATTAGTGTGTTTTGGGCCCATGCTTGTCTTTGTTTAATGTGATTCATGAATGTAATATGATTGCCTTTGTTGGAAATGTGATTCATGGTTGGTGAATTGTGAATAGAATAATGATATGAAGTATGATATGTAATGTGTGTATTGATATATTAATTTTGAGTATTAGTGATGGATTATGGTTGGTGTTAATGATATGTATATACGGATATATAATATAAGAGATTAGTAGAGATATATGAAAGGTGTAATTAAAAAGGGAAACCATGATAAGAAACTAATGGCACATGGAATTTGATATATCATTATATGTTAGAATTTCTTTAATGTATGTTTATATTATTTATTTGTACTACTAAGCTCTCGGGCTTAGCGCGGATGTGTAATCGCGCAGGTGACTAGGTGGAAGATATGAAGTCTTTCGTTATGCCACGAGAAGAGTAAGAGTTTATCGAGACCAACTAGAGGGTGATGCATACATGTATAATTTTTAATTATGATGTATCTCTGACAAGAGTGTATTTATATGTATAAATGAAGTTTTGATAAAGATAAGATTCTTATATATAGGTAAGATCATTAAAAGTATAATGATTTTGTAAATGATCTTTAAATTTATGTATTGTGGTTTAAACTCTGTTAAAGGTTTTTAAATTGTAACGAAAAGTGACATCCTTATACTTTATGTACTTACTGTATGTATACCAGGTATATGTATAGTACTTATATGGGATATCGGGGTGTTACAATATGGTTGTGGAAGAAGATAAGGCTTTGAAAGATTTTAGGGTTATGGGAATTGTGATTTGAATTTGATTGTGCTTTGAAGAGTTGGATCCTGTTTGCTCAATTTAAATGAGTTGCATTATTAATAACTTATTGATTAAATCATGGAAAGAAATTCTAGCGGAGATATGCATGATTATTTGTATAGTCATGTGTGTGTTTGTGCAAATTTCTATTCTTCAAACTTTGAGATGAAATCCCAACAGTGAGATACATGATCAATCCTATAAACATGCATATTTCTACTTTCTTATACTTTCACATAGTAGAATTTATGGGTGGAATTAGTAGTGAATTATTGAATACATCTTGGATAAAGTTATAATTGATGAAAGATTTCTTATAAGATTGAAATGAAATCAATTCATTAAATGATGAAATTTAGGTGTGAAGAAAACTTGAGAAAAGTATAGAAAAATATAATTGGATATGTAAAATAAGTGTAAGTTAGAGAAAAGATAAAAGAAGATTACAAGTGATTAGTGGATTTAACATTATTCATGAAGAAATAAGATAATGTCCGAAGCAAGGTGAGAAGGAATGATATATTGATGAATCATTGATGATTTTACATAATTTGAAGAGCAAGATAAAGAAAACAAAGCGGTGTATATATGAATTGATTGAGGAATGAAAGTAAGAATGTGAGATTTACATATTGTGTACTTATGAAATACATGATAGTAACATTATTTGGTGATTAAAGACAAGGTATAGATTATATATAGAAGTGTTAAAGAGTTAAATGATGCTAATTGATACAATAGAAAGAAAGGAATTGATACTGTGAAAAGGAAAGAATATAATGAGATTTGAAGTTAGTTTAACCCTTCTAGTGAAATGATGTATTATAGATCAAGATAGAAATATACATGTAACAACCCCGTACCCCATATACGCACACCGCATACACCCACACAATACACAATATACGTATACCGGATAAATGGGTGCCACGGTTCATTTTAAACAAACCAAACTTTAATCTTTAACTTATAAGCATCATAAGTCAGTCTGAATAAACTTAAAACATTTAACCTATATTATAAATAGGTTTAGAGAAAATATTTCTTCGTTAAAATACATATATATATAACATTAGTACCCAAAAGCTTATCTAAAACAGTCTGTTCAAAATATTTGTTAATTAAGCAGCGGAAAATATGTATGTTTACATCAAAATCAATAAGTACAAAAATATGAAGTTTATACATGCTGGCAGTTCGTCTCTTATCTTAATGTCCACAACTCAACACAGCTCTAACAAACTCAAGCCTAGACTCGACTTGGTTTTGATGAGCTCTCCGGCACAACCGGATCTACCCTGTCACCTGCGCGATGAACCACAATCGCGCTAAGCAGAAAGCTTAGTGTTACAAACTTTGATTCAATAAAGATATTAATCACTTGCATCACATATATATTTGAATATATCAACTCATAGCATTATATCTCAACATATTAATCACTTGCATCACATTTCATAATTCACATTAAAGCAAGGACAAGCATGGGTCCAAAAAGGATCTAATATGCTATTCAAAGTTTAGAGTTACTGCTTTGGTCTATAATCACATTTATCAAGCCCGTAGGCAATGTATATATATATCCATGGATAATGTAACAGACCCAGTCTCTTGGACCTCAACCTGACTAGACCCTAGGGCTCCAGTATCTTGGTCCTCAACACGGCTAGACTGTTACTATTTTTTAGGCTTACGACTTGGTCTTTTCACCTCAAAAACATCATATTACACATTTTTCATCTGGGCTCCGCTTACGACCCGGTCTTTTCACCTGTCCAATGATTCATAGGCATTCCGCCAAACCCAGAACTCTGAAAATTGAATAACATACTAGGCACACAATTAATTCATTTATGTCATTATCAATCTCTTTCACAATTTATTTGTCATTTCATTTCTCATAATCAAACTAGGCTCATTTCCCTAATATATCATCTTTTCTCAATTTTTCTCATTCTTCTATTTCATCTCAATATCGATTGGTTACATTATGTTTTCACATCTCATATCACCTATTTCCACATTTCTTTTCATATACAATACTTTACTTAATTGCATTGATACATCAATAAAATTCACATTATGCATATCACAACATATAACTCATTCATCAACAATGTATCAAGTAACTTAACACATTTTTATCTAAATGTGTCAAGTCCCAATGTCATATAAATGTATGCAATCATTCAAAGTTTGTACTTACCTATAAGAGCAACAACACCACTCCATCAACTCCTCTTCCAAGATAACTCTCAACACTTGAATGAAGGTAACTCAACTCTCTTCAAAACCTAATCCAAAGGTGATCATACACACTCACTTAGAGATACACAAGAAGAAAATAAGAAAAAGAACTATCTAGCTCAAACTCTACATATGACACGCTCAACAACACGGGCGTGTCCCTAACCGTGCCCTAAACTCACAACACAAAAGCTTTGACACGCTCAGTGACGTGGGCGTGTCACTGGCCTTGTCAATGCTACTACAACACAGAAGTTGTGACACGCTCAGTGACATAGGTGTGTCACTGCTCGTGTCACCAACCCAGAAAATAGAACCAATGACACGCCCAAAGATATGGCCGTGCTCCTGGGCGTGTCAGGCCAAAAACCCTAAAATCGACACCATCAAAGCCACAACCAACAATCATCTTCCAATAGCCATATCAACAACACTTAACTCAACCAAAACCATCAACAACTCAAAAATACTTGAGTAAGCCTTAAAACAACTCAATTACAAACATCAAACACAAACACCACCATATTCACAACTCAAAAATCACACAATCCACACAATTGCCTCTTTCACCAAACTCATCCCTTTTCTCTTTTCAATCCAACACCAAAATCAATGTTAACAAAACAACACAACCCTCAAATATACCAAAACAACCATCCAACAAACCCAAGAACACAAACTCAAGAGAAAACCAAGAAACAAGTTGGAAACTTACCAAAAATGAAGATAATCCTTAAAACTCCAACTTGATCTCTTAAAAACCTTCAATCTTTTGAGCTTGGAAGCAACAAAACCTCTTTTCCTTTGGTTGCTAAGGGTGGCCAGCCAAAGAGAAGAAAAGAAGAAGATGAAGATGAACGAAGAAAAGAAAGAAAGGAATAAAGAAAGAAAGAAAGTCAACCACTAAAACTACTCTCTCCTCAAAACACTCTCAACCAAGCAATAAAACAATATAATATTAAATCTACTACATCATCTTCTACTAACATTAAACAAATCAATTTAATTAATCAAAATATCTCTTTTGATTTATAAGACCCATTGACTTGTATATATTGTTTTTATCTCCATATACATAACATATACACTTTAAATTGTTTAATCCAATACAACAATTAACACTCCAAAATTTTAGGGTATACTTTGGGATATTACAATTCTCCCCCTCTAAAAAGAAATTTCATCCTCGAAATTACCTGATCCTAAATATGAAATAGCTGGGGATACTGGTCTTGCATCAGTTGCTCACTCTCCCAAGTTGCCTTTTCCTTTGCATGATTCTTCCAAAGAACCTTCACAAGTGGCAATTTCTTATTTCTCAACTCTTTCACTTCATGTGCCAAAATAGCCACAGGTTCTTCTTCAAAAGTCAGATCCGGACTCACCTCAATAGATTCAACCGACAAAACATGAGATGGGTCTGACCTGTACCTCCGCAGCATAGAAACATGGAAGACATTGTGAATTCTATCCAATTCAGGCGGCAAAGCAAGTCGATAAGCAACTGGTCCAACTCTCTCCAATACCTCATAAGGTCCAATAAAACGAGGACTTAGCTTCCCTTTTCGGCCAAATATAAAAATCTTTTTCCAAGGAGATACTTTCAAAAATACTTTATCTTCAACATTGAACTCTATGTCTCTCCTCTTCAAATCTGAATAAGATTTCTGCCGATCTAAAGCTGTTTTCAACCGATTCTGAATTATTTTCACTTTCTCTTCTGTTTCTTTAATCAAATCGGGACCAACCAATTTGCCTTCTCCAACTTCATTCCAACATAGAGGCGTTCTGTATCTTCCATACAATGCCTCATAAGGTGTCATTTTAATACTGTATTGATAATTGTTGTTGTAAACAAATTCCATCAATGGCAAAAATCTGTCCCAACTTCCTGAGAAATCAATGACACAGCTTATCAACATGTCCTCTAAAATCTGTATCACTTTCTCTGATTGCCCATCTGTCTGCGGATGAAAAGCAGTGTTAAAGTGCAATCGAGAACCCAAAGCATCATGCAAACTCTTCCAAAACATTGAAGTGAACCGGGGATCTCGATCAGACACCAAAGAAATTGGGACTCCATGCAACTTCACTATCTCACTGATATATAGCTCAGCCAACTTCTCTAGAGAATAGTCCATTCTAACTGGAAGGAAATGAGCAGTCTTTGTCAACCGATCAATAATCACCTAGATGGCATCATGCTTCTTCTGAGTCTATGGAAAACCAGTCACAAAATCCATTGTCACACGTTCCCATTTCCATTCAAGCACCGATAAAGGTTGGAGCAACCCTGTTGGAACTTGGTACTCGGCCTTCACTCTCTGACAAGTGAGACACTTGGATAAAAACTCTGCTATATCCCTCTTCATACCTGACCACCAATAATGTTGCTTTGAATCATGATACATCTTGGTACTCCCAGGGTGCATAGCAAAAGCCGACTGATGTGCTTCCTCTAAAATAATATTTCTCAATCTTGCATCATTAGGAACACACAATCTATCTTTAAACTAAAGGCTACCATCATCTCTCACAAGAAAATCTCGGCTCTCTCCTTTTTGGCATTCTGACACAATTTTCTGAATTTTCTCATCAGCCAATTGAGCCTCTTTAATCTGATCCAACAACACTAGTCTCAACCGCAACTGAGCCAACAACGCACAATCATCACATGATTCAAAACTAGCATGCAACGCTCTTAACTCGACAAGCAACGAGAGCGAATAAGCAGTCAAACCTACCAAAGACTTCAGACTCAAGGCATCGGCAACAACATTTGCCTTACCAGGATGATAATCAATCAAACAGTCGTAGTCTTTGATCAACTCCAACCACTGTCTTTGCCGAAGATTAAGCTCTCTCTGAGCACCCAAATATTTCAAACTCTTATGATCTGTATAAATGAAACACTTCTCCCCATACAAGTAGTGTCGCCAAATCTTCAAAGCAAAAACTATTGCTGCCAATTCCAAATCATGTGTCGGGTAATTAAGCTCATGCTGCCTCAACTGCATATGATCAATGCACAATCAAACAAAACTTCCTCAGCCTCTCTTCATAGATGAAGATCCTGCCTCAAACTGAGTCTCCTAATTCTAGTCTCCTCCTCAGTAGCAGTTGCTGCAATACCTTGTGCTCTCTCAACACTTCTAGCTGCTGTAGCCAACTGAGAAAAATCTTGGTACCGAGAACCAGCAACAATACACATAATAGAGGATCTCAATCCCTCCTCAAATCTCTTGCACTGGTTTATATCATCTGAAATAATCCCACCGGCATAATAGCTGAACCGGATAAACTCAATCTCATACTCTGTCACTGTCCGGTTCTCTTATTTCAGATTTAGGAATTCCATCTTCTTGGCATCCTTATACTCCCTCAGAGTATATTTCTACTCAAACTCCCGCAGAAAATCACCATAAGACAAAGTCGGTGGATTATCCATGGCATGTGGAATTGTCTTCCACTAATCATAAGCATCTTTCTACAGAAGTGATCTAGCATAATCAAACTTCTCTTCAAGAGTGGCTTGCAACTGGATGAATACTCTCTGAACTCTATCAAACCACTGCTCAGCTACTGCAAGGTCTGTAGTGCCAAAGAAATCCTTAGCCCCATACTTTCTTAATTTATCATAATGTCTCACTGGCACTTGCGGCTGTGGTGGCAGTGGCGGCTGCACTGGAGCTTGCCTCAACAATTCTACCACATGCCGTAACCAAACCAGCGGAACCTCATCAGTAGCTGATCTCTCTCTCATAGGAACAGGTACCTATCCAGCTCTCTCATCCCTAGCTCCATCTCTACCCTCTTCAGGAGCTACACTCTCAGCACTACCTTCTATGGACTGACATGACTGAGATGTCATCACTACCTATATATGTAAACACAGCATAATATACCTCATCAAAGATCAGAGACTGCCAATGTCAAAGCATGTATCTTATCCAAAAACCATATTTTAAAATCAAGATTTTCTTTTTTCTTACAATTCACCTAGGTTGAGAATCACAAACCTAGGCTCTGATACCAAAATAGTTGTAACAACCCCATACCCATATACACACACCGTATACACCCACACAACACGCGATATATGTATACCGGATAAATGGGTGCCACGATTCATTTTAAACAAACCAAACTTTAATCTTTAACTTATAAGCATCATAAGTCAGTCCGAATAAACTTAAAACATTTAACCTATGTTATAAATAGGTGTGAGAGGGGATTTTCACCCCCCACTCCCGGTGGAATGGTTCTTGCGACTTCGGCACTATTTAGGCTCGGGGCCTTAGAGAACGCGAACCTAAGTCCGGAGAAAATGTAGTCGCCACCCGGACATGCCCAGCACCCCCACAACGCTCGGTTCATTGGAACCGGCCTCCTTTACAGGTCTTAATATTATAAAATTCTTAAATATAACAATATTATCCATATTACACACAATAATTAAAAGAAAGCATCAATATATTAAAATCAAAGTAATGTCCAAACAAAGTAAATAAATGGACACCCATCCAAGGATGGAAACACGTCCTTACATCACATGCCTAAATAGGACACCCACCAAAAGGTAGAAACATGCCCTTTACATAGGTCTAAAATAGAAAGGAAAATTAAATTACATGATGTTTAACTAATGAGGTACCCACCAAGTGGAAACATACCTCTTACAACTTTTGGAAGTCCAAATAAATTGATAAAAGTAAATATCCATTCATAATAAATAAAACATTCATCAGAGCTATTAACCAAAATATAAAACAAACATCCATCCATGATAAATTAAATAAATCAAGTATTAAAATTAAATAAATTAAAGCATAAGAAATAAATCAAGGTATAAATAAATATGGAATTGAATAAAACAAATAAAAGTTCAAGTATAGCTACTATTTCTATTTAGGGTTCTTTATCTCATGTGTTAAGGTTTTGGAAATTCTAAAGTTAAGTTACTGTGACCTTTTAGGGAATTAAAATAGATTAGGGTTTTATGTTTTTTAAAGGTTGGCAAGACACTTTGATTAAACAAATTATGATTTGAATGGTGAAATCATGAAACTAGGGTTTTGGACACTTTGAAATACTTTTTAATTCATGATTTTAAATAGTGATTTAAGCTACTGTGTGATTTTAGGGTTTTTATGTTTTTATGGTTTTCAATGTTTTAAAAGGATTAGTGTTCATAAAAATTAGGGTTTAAGGTTTTAAAAGGGTTAGGGTTCATTGTTTTAGGTTTGAAAGATGAATTTTTGATTTTGGCTTTGAAATTAGGGTTCACGGGTAATGAATTTGAATTAGAGTTTTAAAAAACAATTTGATGATTTATGAAGTTTTATGAATTTAAACACATGGATTGAAGTTTTTATAAGTAGAAAAGATGTTTTTTAAGGCTTTTTGAATGAAATAGAACCTACTTTAAAATCTTAAAAGTAACAGATTTTGATTTTGATTTTGTTGAAAAATATGTTCAATTAGAGTTTTAAGATTTTTAAGAAGAAAAAAAAACAATTTTAAGTCTTTTTAGAAAAGAAGGTCATGTTTTAGTGTTTTAATCTTTGAAAAATCAAATTAAAGCTCTAAAATTTTTTATTCAAAGAAACTCTAATTCCATAATTTGGCTATTGTAAAACATAGATCAAAAAGAATTTAACATACCTTCTTTTGTTGATTCTCCAAAAAATAACTCTTCTTGGATGAACTAGCTCCAAAGACAAGCCTTTGTTGCCTTTGAATTGCTTAAATCGTGCTGATACTCCCTTAAAAAATCAATTGAATTGAGTTTTTGCTTTTCCACTTCACTTTCAGATTCAACTTTCCAAACTCACCGTGTCCTTTTTCCCTCTTCAATTTGGTTCACTTGATCCTTATTTATAGTGGTTTTTAGGTTATTTCTTCCTAATTCCACACGGAAATTAATATTAATAAAAAAAAGAATTTAAAACCTAATTGGATTAGGTTTCAAAAAATTGCGTCAAAAAATTTTGCGCTAGCAAAAACTGCGGTCGGGCCCGTGGCAGGGGGCAATAGGCGTGCCAGCCCGCAGGAAGTTATTTCGCCTGCAGGAAATTCCTGCGGGCAAAATAACTCGCCCCGCAGGAAGTTATTTCGCCCGCAGGAGCCTGCGAGCGAAATAACGTGTCGCCCGCAGGAATTTCCTGCGGGCGAAGGTTTTGCCCATAGGATTTTCCTGCGGGGCAAAACTCCCTCGGGCGAGTGCGATTGTTTTTCGCTGTCGATTTTTTTCGACTCCGATTTTTATTTTTATTTTTATTTTTTTATTTGTTTATTTTTATTTTTAAAAAATAAAAATTAGATAATAAAGCAAAAACTATTTAATTAAAATTATTTTGGACCAATTAGACAAGAAAAATCATTTTAAATAAAATAAAACACAATGGACTGGATTGGGTCAAAAATTAAGGGTCTACAATAGGTTTAGAGAAAATATTTCTTCGTTAAAATACATATATATATAACATTAGTACCCAAAAGCTTATCTAAAACAGTCTGTTCAAAATATTTGTTAATTAAGCAGCGGAAAATACGTATGTTTACATCAAAATCAATAAGTACAAAAATATGAAGTTTATACATGCTGGCAGTTCGTCTCTGATCTTAATGTCCACAACTCAACACTGCTCTCACAAACTCAAGCCTAGACTCGACTTGGTCTAGATGAGCTATCCGGCACAACCGGATCTACCCTGTCACCTGCGCGATGAACCATAATCGCGCTAAGCAAAGAGCTTAGTGGTACAAACTTTGATTCAATAAAGATCAATGCAATGCTCATGCATAATATATATATGAATATATCAACTCATAACATTATATCTCAACATATTAATCACTTGCATCACATTTCATAATTCACATTAAAGCAAGGACAAACATGGGCCCAAAAAGGATCTAATATGCTATTCAAAGTTTAGAGTTACTGTTTTGGTCTATAATCACATTTATCAAGCCCGTAGGCAATATATATATATATCCATGGATAATGTAACAAACCCAGTCTCTTGGACCTCAACCAGGCTAGACCCTAGGGCCCCAGTATCTTAGTCTTCAACCCTGCTAGACTGTTACTATTTTTGAGGCTTACGACCCGGTCTTTTCACCTCAAAAACATCATATTACACATTTTTCAGCTGGGTTCGGCTTACGACCCGGTCTTTTCACCTGCCCAACAATTCATAAGCATGCCGCCAAACCCAGAACTCTTAAAATTAAATGACATACTAGGCACACAATTAATTCATTTATCTCATTATCAATCTCTTTTGACAATTCATTTCTCATTTCATTTCTCATAATCAAACTAGGCTCATTGCCCTAATATATCATCTTTTCTCAATTTTTCTCATTCTTCTATTTCATCTCAATATCGATTGGTTACATTATGTTTTCACATCTCATATCACCTATTTCCACATTTCTTTTCATATACAATACTTTACTTAATTGCATTGATACATCAATAAAATTCACATTATGCATATCACAACATATAACTCATTCATCAACAATGTATCAAGTAACTTAACACATTTTTATCTAAATGTGTCAAGTCCCAATGTCATATAAATGTATGCAATCATTCAAAGTTTGTACTTACCTCTAAGAGCAACAACACCACTCTATCAACTCCTCTTCCAAGATAACTCTCAACACTTGAATGAAGGTAGCTCAACTCTCTTCAAAACCTAATCCAAAGGTGATCATACACACTCACTTAGAGATACACAAGAAGAAAATAAGAAAGAGAACTATCTAGGGAAAACTCTACACTTGACATGCTCAACAACACGGGCGTGTCCCCAACCGTGCCCTAAACTCACAACACAGAAGCTTTGACACACTCAGTGACATGGGCGTGTCACTGGCCATGTCAATCCTCCAACAACACAGTAGCTATGACATGCTCAGTGATATGGGCATGTCACTGGCCGTGTCAATGCTACTACAACACAGAAGTTGTGACACACTCAGTGACATGGGCGTGTCACTGCTCGTGTCACCAACCCATAAAATAGAACCAATGACACGCCCAAAGACATGGCCATGCTCCTGGGCGTGTCAGGCCAAAAACCCTGAAATCGACACCAACAAAGTCACAACCAACAATCATCTTCCAATAGGCATATCAATAACACATAACTCAACCAAAACCATCAACAACTCAAAAATACTTGAGTAAACCTTAAAACAACTCAATTACAAACATCAAACACAAACACCACCATATTCACAACTCAAAAATCACACAATCCACACACTTGCCTCTTTCACCAAACTCATCCCTTTTCTGTTTTCAATCCAACCCCAAAATCAAAGTTAACAAAACAACACAACCCTCAAATATACCAAAACAACCATCCAACAAACCCAAGAACACAAACTCAAGAGAAAACTAAGAAACAAGTTGGAAACTTACCAAAAATGAAGAAAATCCTTAAAACTCCAACTTGATCTCTTGAAAACCTTCAATCTTTTGAGCTTTGAAGCAACAAAACCTATTTTCCTTTGGTTGCTAAGGGTGGCCGACCAAAGAGAAGAAAAGAAGAAGAAGACGAATGAAGAAAAAGAAAGAAAGGAATAAAGAAAGAAAGTCAACCACTACAACTCCATTTAATTAATCAAAATATCTCTTTTGACATATAAGACCCATTGACTTGTATATATTGTTTTTATCTCCATATACATAACATATACACTTTAAATTATTTAATCCAATACAACAATTAACACTCCAAAATTTTAGAGTATACTTTGGGATATTACAATACATATGTGTGTGAGTGTGTGTATTAAACATAAAGAAATTATAAATGTACATGTACTCTCAAAGTGAAAGCATAGTTGTCAATTCTTAATATGTTAAGAAAAGAATTAAACAAATAAAGAGTGGAATTCTTTTTAGATTTCATTATTACAGTGGAAACATGGAAATGATTTGAAAAGATAAATATTGATGAATAAATAAAATCATTCGAGCTAATCGAAAACAAATATGATGTGTATATATGTTCATATGATTAATGTGTTTGAAATAATTGCTCATATCTTAGAAATTCACATTAATAAACAAACGCTTCAAAGAAAAAAGTGTTATATTCCAAAAGATATTATAATTGACAATAATTTTTAACAATGAAATAAATGTATTGATCGATTATACTGATGTTAAATCTAGTTTTCAGATTTGCTAAAGGGTAAATATTCAAAATAATAGTGGGCATTTTATGCCAAATTGAAAGTGGGCACTCTGTGCCATAGAGGACTTATGTCCCATAGTGAAAGTGGGCACTTTGTGCCATAGAAGATATTTTTTATATATATATGTCCTAGTGATATTGACATCTATGCCATCAGTGGACGCTTTGCGTCATAAAGGACATTTGGTTCCTTTCTCTCAGTGGTCACTCTGTGACATCATATATAGTGGGCATTCATGCCATAGTGGGCCTTTGGCCATATTGATACAGTGGGCATTTACTTCCCATCAGTAACCCGCTATCTGGAACTAGGATTTAAAGTTCAGTATATAAGAGAAAGAAAGAAATATATATATAACAATGGAATGTAATGATACAAATTATATATATATAATCTAAAGAAAATTAAAGGCAATTACAGAATTGAACTTGAACAGTGTAAGTGTGTAGAGCTGAATCTTGTACAGGTCTATAATAAGATTATTCTGAAAGTGTTACATTGATTGATATCAGGTATAAATAAAAGTTATGTAAAGCAATAAAATAATTGAGTTTATTTGAGATTTGAGATTATTTAAAAATTAAATAGATTATTGCCAAAGTACATAAATTTCGAGGACGAAATTTCTTTAGTGGGGAAGAATTGTAATGGTCAAGATTTTAAACATGAAACTTTTTAACTAATATTGAAAAAAATTGATGGAGTATAGTGAAAAAAGTATTGTGGATAATTGCTATAAGTAGAAGATAGTAAATTGTATATCTCAAAAATTTACTAAAGAGATTATGTTTACAGTTTTACGAGATTAAAACTCGATTTAGAATCAATGATTAAGAATGAGGGAGCACCATATTTATTATGAGCCCTCCCTGACTTGATTAAAAATATTATAAAATATATATATATATGTGTATATGTGTGTGTGTAGAAATTTCTGATTTCTTCTCCATCTTCCACGCCACCCTCTACCATCATCACCATTTTCTCTCTATTTCTTCTTCCTTTCATCAAATTCATTAAGGATTAAGAGCAAATTACACATAGGTATAGATTTTGAGAAGAACAAGCTAGAAAAGGCAAGATTATCCATAAGTAATCAAAGGGAAAGAGAGAAAAAGAAAGAGAAAGAGGAATTGTGAAGAGGTATGTGCTTTTGGTTTATACTTTGTAAAAATATGAATTTTTATGAGTTTTAATGATTTAATTGAATGTTTAAGTTATGTATAATGATAGATTTCTTGAAAGTATTGATTAAAAGGATTGATGAGTGAAAAATAACTTTGATATGATGGTTTTGATTCTTAACTCAACATTTATGAGAATTGAGTGGTTTGATATTATTTTTATCCATATGAAATGGTTAAAAGTTTGATTAAGTGAAGTTTTAATAAAATATTTGATATGAAAACTTTGATTTTGATACTTTATTATCTTAGATCTTCAATATGTTTGTGTTTAATGAAGTTAAAAGTGCAGAATACATGATATTACTCCTAAAACAGTCCCAAAATCAATGCCACAGTCGTGGCAATTAAGTGCCACGACCGTGGGATTGAAAGTGATCCTGTTTCTTCAAAAAGTTTGATAAAATAGAGCAAGTCTCAATGCCACGACCATGGCCCTAGAAGGCCACGACCGTGGGGTCTCCAAAGTCATTGGACAGCTTCATTTGGTATCCCACGGGCATGGGGTTGTTATGCCACTGCCGTGGGGTGCCTAAATAATGTTTTTGGCTTGTATTTTGTGATATACGGGCCTAGTATGATTAATATGTTTATGTTTCTTGCTTTTGTGTTTAGAATTCATGTGTATTTGTTAAAAGTATGAAATAGAGTAATAAACTTTAGATATGTGACAAATATATATATCATACTAAATGTTCATAAAAGTATTGTACCGGTGAAGTGATACAAACAATTATGTGTTACTCAAAATTAATGAATTGCCCAAATCATACTAATTTTAGATCTAGCTTTGGATTGAATGGCTAACCATAGAAAGGATAGCTATAGTGATAGTGTACACTTCATGCCATTAATGGACACATTGTGTTATTAGTGATAGTGGGCGTAATTGCCATTATACATTCTTGAGAATTGGCATTAAAATTGCTACACTAACATGTTATCCAAACCTATGATATGAGTTTAGTATGTATGGGCATATTTAATGAAGATATCTAAATTGAAAATATATGTGAACATGATAGTAGTGAATAATGGAAGAAATGCAAAAGAATAATATAAGTCAATTACTTGAAATTGACTTACTGTGTTACAATGTGAAAATAATTATATATATATATATTAATGTTTACAAGGGAAAGTTCTAATGCATGGAATGGAAATGTTATGCTCAAGGTATTGAATAAATCAATAACTTTATAAGTGTTGTAATGATTGAAAGTGTATATCAGGATATAAGATACAAAGTGCTCCAAAGTATAGTACTAAATTTAAGTGCTAGAAATTATAGATTGAATTCTATATGTGAAATTGAAAACTAAGATTGTATTCTATAGATTGTATTATTATTTGAAAATGTTTATTAGTTTGAAGAAATTTTTTTTATAAATTGATTGGGACATGTATAGTATATCGAATAACATTCTCTGATAGTTTTTATATAAGAATTGTCCGAGGATGTTACAATGTCACTACCTTTGTATGGTGTATTTAGGGTTCTATGTATTTTCTTGCTTTGGTTCTTAGTTACTCACAAGTTACTAACTCTCACTCAATTCTGCTAGGGTTTTTTGATGTTCTTACTGCCTCTCTTTGTTAATTGCTCCTTGTTTTGATAATTTGTGTATGTATTTTTAGGGTAATTTTATTGGCTTTTGATTGACGTTTCTTTAAATTTGTGCTTAAGTTTATTTGAAGTATTTGATCCAGATTGAAGAACAAAAAAATGGAGCTTTAATTCCATTTGAAGGAATAATAAGGTGGAAAGCATGAGACCCTAAGATAATTTGGGCAGAGATTGACACATTCAAGAGACACGGTCAAGCCACTAGCTGTGTCATGGGACACGGCGAAGGTCTTGGCCTTGTCACACTTGAAGAACAAAGAAAATAAAAGAGCAAAAAGAGAGATAGGAGAGAGCACATTCAAAAGACATGGCCAAGCCACTGGCTGTGTCTCACCAATTGAACAAAATAAGAAAAAAGAGGAAGAAAATGGCAAAGGTGAGCACAAGCGCAAGACACGGCCAAGCCACTGGCCGTGTCACAATTGGAAAAGAAGAAGAAATATTGAACAACCATGGACACAACCTCAAGGCTTGGCTATGTCCTAAGAAGAATGAGTGACACAACCAAGTCACTAATGACTTGGCCATGTCTCATGTGATAGCTTTGAATTATTTTGCATGAGTTAAGGGACAAGTGGGAGACAACATGCATTTTCTTTTGAAAAGAAATAGTAAAATATGTAATAGGTGACTTATTTTTTGGAATGAAAGATTTAAAAAAAGAAAAATGAGGGGACAAATGGGAGTGAGGTGAGTTGGAAAAGCAATTGGCAATTAAAAAAATACATGATTGGAAGAGAGAGTGATGGGACACATGTTGGAAACATTAAAAGACCATTCATTCTCCATTTTTATCATATTTTTCTTAGTTAATCTCGTTATTGGTCTTGAGAGAGACCATGAACATCACCCTTATCTTCATCTTCTATTTCTTCCATAGACAAGACTCTTAACATTTTTAGGATAAAATTCGGTGAGCAAGCTCTTGTGAAGGTTAGGGTTTGAAGAAAGCTTGTTTGAGGAGTTGGGGCTTGAGAGAGTTACCATTCCATCTTTCAAGAGGAGAGCCATTGATTGAAGAAGGCTTGTTAGTTCTTCATCATATTCAAGTGGAGCAAGGAGGAAGATTATAAATTTAACTCTTAGCATCTTCAAAGGTGTTTTTCATATTCTCTCTTTTAATTCATTTCTAGATTATTGTTGGTTTATTATGAACATTAATATTAGAATGTATAATTTTGATTTGATTTGTATTAAGATGAATGCTTATTTTAAATTGATGATGAGCTAATTTTTTCATTCCTAGGGTTTGTAGTATATTTGATTGAATGATTAGATTTGATATTTTCATTAATATACCTTGTTATTAGTTGATTGTATTGAATTAAATGTTAGGTTGATAGATTAGCTACCTATTGATCTTTAGATATTAAAAGAAGGATTGAGAGGTGAAATTCGATGTCTAAACTATACAATCGATTACCCTAAGAATGAATTAGAAATATAAGTTCTAGGGTTCTTTTAATTTGAAAACTCAAATAGTTTGTTGTTGTTAGTTCATGAATGTGAGAACTAATAAATTGATAATTGATAAATTAAACACAATGAACAAATTAAATTACAAGGTTATATTAATGGATAATTTGAGAATTAAGCTTTGATTAAGTCGATCTAGAACCTTAGGTACCTTTCCAAGAATTAAACCAATTCTAAGCATTCCTATAATTGTTCACTTTTTATCTTTCCTTTATTACAATTTCAACAACATTGTGAACACTATACACTCATACTTTCGAATTTATTTGCTTTAATCAAACTATTGCAAAACAATTCGTTCCTTGTGAGACGACCTTGGGGCAATCACCATTTCTACAACTACCTCATATACTTGTGAGTGTCGTTTTGTAGTAGTGTTAATAGAGTGCAACACTCCTCCAGTTCTTTTCTTTTAATCCTTTATTTATAATCACAATTAGAGCTGACAGTTCTAAGATTTCCTCTTCCTATATGTGCCTTATTAGGATTCTAAATGTAAAACTACCTAATTAAGGACTTGTGGCAAGTGACAAAGTTGGGCTTGCCAATTCACCCCAAGTATGGCCTGCGGTGAATTGGCAAGGTCAATTTTCCTCGGGCAAGGGTCTGGTTAAAATTTCCATGCCAATCTGGCCCAGGTATCTTAGGACCATCTTAGGACTTTAAAGGTTGAACTAGCTTATTTTAGGCTTTTTAAAATTGGACCGACCTAAATCAATGCTATAGATTAGGTTTAAGCTTTTAAAATTGGATTGAATTTTGCTTGGCCTTCTTTAATTGGGATCAAACTAGTTTAATGCAAAAATTAAGGGTCTACAGTTTGCCCCTTGCTTGAGCTCTCTAAGACTTTAGTAGAAGAGAGTGAAAAGAAACATGACTATGAGCTGATCTTGGATATGGATGAGTTCTGGACCCGAGGGTTCTTGATCCGTGACTGGGTTTGGGTTCTAGCCATGAGACTAGTTTTGGTTCTAGATCCAAGATTGGTTTTGATTTTGGACCCAAGATATGATTAGTTGGGTTCTAGACCCAAGACTAAAATAGGTTCTAGACCCAAGACTAATTTGGATTCTAGAACATAGACTAGTTTGGGTTCTAGACATGAGATTGGTTTGGGTTTTAGACTAATCTCGGTTGGGTTCTGTAACCTGAGACTAGCTTTAGTTCTGGACCCAAGATATGATTAGTTAGGTTCCAAACCCGAGACTGAATTGGGTTTGAACCAAAGAATAGTTTGGGTTCTGAAACTGAGACTAATTTCAGTTTTGGACCCGAGATTAGTTTAGGTTTTGGACCTGAGATATGATCAGTTGGGTTCAGGACCTGAGACTGTATTGCATTATGGACCCAATAATGGTTTGGGTTCTAGGCTCGAGATTGGTTTGGGTTCTTGATCCGAGATATGATTTGTTGGGTTCTGGACTCGATACTAGTTTGGATTCTGGACTCAGATTGGTCTGGGTTCTAGAGTTGAGATATGATTTGTTAAGTTATGGACCCAAGATTGTTTTGGGTTTTGGACTGGAGATTGGTTTGGGTTCTAGACCCGAGATGTGATTGGTTGGGCTCTCAACCTAAGATTGGTTTGGAGCTCTTCTAGCATGACTGTCCCTTTGTCGTTTGAGAAAGTTGGCTTTTGTTTTGATCAAATATGTATAATGTTTTGGTTAATTTTATTGGCTTTAAGTTATTTTTTCTTTTAAGTTGTGTTTAAAGTTTGCTTGAAGTGTATGATTTAGGTTGAAGTGCAAAAGAATGGATTGATGGATCAAAATGGTGGAAAAACATGAGACAAGGCCAAGACATGGCTAAGACACTTCATGGCTTGGCCGTGTCCCTCTTCCAAAGCAAGAGGCATGAACCACTCACATGACACTACAAGGTCAAGTAAGATTGGCTGTGTCACCCAAGAAATTGTGGCAGAGACAGACAATTTCAAGGGACACGGCCAAGCCTCTGGCCTTGACCCATCTAAAGAACAAAGCAAAGAGAAGAGAAAACATAGAGACAAAGGAGAACACTTTCAAGAGACACGGCTAAGCCACTGGCTGTGTTACATGACTCTGCTAGGGTCTTGGCCATGTCACACCTAGAAAAGAAAAGAAGGAAAATAATGCAGCCATAGCCATAGACACTGCCTAATGGCTTGACTGTGTCCAGTGAAAGTTTAAGTGATACGGTGAAGTCATTCATGACTTGGCCGTGTCTCATATGGCTTCGTTCAATAATTTTACACAAGTCAAGGGACAAGTGGGAGACAACATGTATCATCTTTTGAAAAGAAATATTAAAAATGAGTTAAAGATGGATTATTTTATATGATTAAATATTAAACAAAGTCAAAGGAGGAGACAAGACAAGTGAGTGGAGTTGGAAACATTCTTTTATGTCTTAAAATATTAAAAAGAATGAAAGTAGAGGGAAATGGAATATACACACATGTTGGTCAATTGGGAGTGGCTATCTTGTTCTTAGTTTGAGTCTTGGTTCTTAGTTTTGGAGTTCTTTGGTTTGGAAGACACCATTCTCATCACCTTCATCTTTATCTTCCTTTCATCTTCCACTTCTTCAAAGAAAAAGACAATACTTTTAAGATAAAATTGGGTTAGCAAACTCTTGAGGATTAGGGTTTGAAGAAGCTTGATTGAAGAGTTAGAGGATTGAGAAAATTTCTATTCCATCTTTCAAGAGCAGAGCCATTGATTGACGAGGGCTTGGGATTTTTTCTCATCACATTCAAGTTGAGGATAGAGGAAGACAAGAAGATCAACTCTTGGCATATTCAAAGGGGTTTTTCATATTCTCACATTTAATTCATTTCTAGATTGTTGTTGTTTTATTATGAACATTAATATTTTAATGTATAATTGTGATTTTATTTTTGTTGAGATGAATATCTATTTTGTAATGATGATGAGCTAAATTACCCTTGCCTAGGGTTGTAGAAGATTTGATTGAATGACTTGATTTGATAATCCCATTAATATACCTTGTTGTTGGTTGATTGTATTGGATTAAATGTTAGGTTGATAGATTGGCCACCTTTTGATCTATAGAAATTGAATGATGGACCGAGATGTGAAATTTGATATCAAAACTATACAATTAGCTACCTTAAGAATGAGTTTGAAATATAAGTTGTAGGGTTCTTTTAATTTAAAAATTCAAAATAATTGGTTGTTATTATTTCATGAATGTGAAAACTAATAAATTTGTAATTGACTAATTATACTCAAGGAACAAATTAAATTATAAGGTTATATTAATGGGTAATTTGAGAATCAACCTTTGATCAAATTGATCTACAACCCTAGGTACCTTTCCAAGAATTAAACTAATTCTAAGCACATTGATAATTATTTTCTTGCAATTTTACTTTTGCTACGATTTCAACAATATTGCAAACATTACACACTTACCTTTTTAATTATTTGTTTAAATCAAAATATTGCAAAATAATTCATTCCTTATGTGAGCAGGTGTAGACCATTAATTTTTGATCCAGTCTTATCCTATATTTTTTATAGTCCAAAATAAATTTTGTGGTATTTTAATTAAATAATATCTACTTTAGTATTTATTATTTATTGTTTATAATTTTTAATAAAAATAAAAAAGTAATATTAGTAAAGTTTCAAAAAAAAGTAATAAAAAATAAAAATAAAAATAAAGATATATAATAAATAAATAAAAATCGGCGTCGAATAAATCGGCGATGAAAAATAGGCCAATTCGCCGCAGGTTGGCGCCCGCCCCAGCCAACGCTCTTAATTTCGCTCGCAAAAGTTTTTTCGCCAGCGCAATTTTCCAATGCAGTTTTTTTCAAAACCAAATTCTATTTCACTTTGGTTTCTTTTCCTATTTTGTTTTAATTTCCTTAAACAATTAGAAGTAGGTTGATTATTTTCCCTATAAATGCCACATTACAACACAGAATTAGGTGGATGAAACTTTAGACTTCTAACTGAGAAGCAAATTATTTTACTGGGATGAAACTTTGGACTTCAGACTTGGGGAGGAAAAAAGAGACAGAAAACCCTAGGAGCAAGGGACATTAGCAACAAGAAGCAATTATCAACCCATCAAAGGTAGCAACATTGCCTTTGTTATTGTTCATCCAGAAATTAATTTTGGTGGAACCAACTACGCAGGTTTGATCTTTAATCATAAATTATATATTCACAGTAGCTTCATTTCTTTGATTAATAAGAACATGCACGCAGTACCTTAATCTTTAAATATGTAGTAATTTGATCTTTGTTTCAATAGCTTTAATTGTTTACTTTGGTTAATACATTAATCAGTTGGTTTTCAAAACTCCACTTCCATGTTTTATAAAAACTAAAAATCGTAAATCATCCTTCTATTTCTAAAACTTTTAAAACCCTAAATTACTTTTCTGCTTCTAAAACTAAAAACCCTAAATCATCCTTCAGTTTCTAAAACTTTAAAAACCCTAAATTACTTTTCTGCTTCCAAAACTAAAAACCCTAAATTATCCTTGTTTCTAAAACTTTAAAAACCCTAAATTACTTTTCTACTTCCAAAACTTTAAAACCCTAAATTGTTTCTTCTATTTCCAAAAATTTTAAAACCCTAAATTATTTTCCCCAACTATTTTCTTAATCATCTAAACTCTAACATTTTTGCCAAAATTTCCAAATGTCTTCTTAAATCTCCAAACCCTAATCTTCTTCACAGTTTCTAAAAACTTTAATCATAAATATTTCTATAAAACTCTAAACTAATTTCTTAAATCCTAAGATTAAATATGTTTTCCAAAATACCAAAAATCCTAATTTTCTCAAAACCCTAATCCAGAAAACCCTAGTTTTCCTAAACCCTAATTCTTAAAACATCAAAACTTTATAACAAGTTCATCAACACCTAAAACCATAATCCTGAGAACCTAAAACCCAATCTTTTAAAATTATAAATCCTAATGTCTTGAAAAACCCTAATTTCATAACTAAACCTAATGTCTTGAAAAACCCTAATTTCATATCCTTAACTGCTCCTTGAAACTATACCCCATTGTCTGATACCACACTATGCGGGACCCCGTATCTGCAGATGAGGTTCTTTTCAATAAACCTAGCCATTTGGCTTGCACCCAGTTTATTGAAGGATTCGGCTTCGACCAATTTTGAAAAATAATCTACTGCTACCATAATGAATCGGTGACCGTTTGAAGCTGTCGGATGTATCTCTCCTATAATGTCGATACCCCAGGTGGCAAATGGCCAAGGTAATGACATTGAATGCAGTTCTTTAGGAGGCATGTGATTCAAGTTACCATACATCTGACATTGTTGGCACTTCTTGACAAACTCAATACAATCTTTCTCCATGGTCAACCAATAGTAACCTTGTCGAATAATCTTCTTAACTAGGGCCAAACCACTCATGTGTGGGCCGCAACTTCCCGTATGTATTTCTGACATGATGTGCTCCACTTCAGGCTTTTTTAAACATCTCAAATGGAGCCCATCAAGCCATCTTCGGTATAACTCCCCATGGAAGGTGATGTATTGCAATAACCACCGTCTTATGGCTCATCTCTTTCTTTGTTGCCCCCGGTGGGTATTCTCTTTCCTCCAAAAATCATCTTATAGTATCATATCACGCATCATGGTCTGTATCAATTTCCATGATTGTTTCATATTCATAACAAGGAGTTGATGAACTGGTCGAGATCAGAGGCTTAAGGTATAGGCTAACAGGGTTTTCCCATATCGAAGCCAATGTGGCTAGGGCATCAACCATCTGATTTTCTTCCCTTGATAGGTGTATAAACCTACACTCCTTAAAGTTCTTCTTCATCATGGCCAAGTAATGGTGGCATGGTTTCAATTTTTCTTCTTTCAACTCCCATTCTCCATTTACTTGGGATACAACTAGCAATGAATCACCATAAACTTCCACCTTATCCACCTTCATAATCATTAGGGTTTCCAAACCAAAAATACAAGCTTCATACTCCACCATATTATTGATTGCCCTAAATTTCAATTTTTTGGCTAAAGGGATGAGTTCCCCTTCAGGCGATTCTAGTATAACTCCCAAACCTGTTCCTTTCTTGTTTACTGCTCCATCAAAATACATTTTCCACCCTTGTACTTCAATTGCTTCTAAATGTTCATATGGAAAATCCAAGATTACCTCTTCGCTTTCTGGTAATGGTTGTTGGGCCAGGAATTCTGCCACCGCTCTACCCTTGATTATTTTCCTGGTTACATACTCAATTTCAAATTCTTCTAATATTATCAACCATCTACCATACTTCCCAATTAAAGAGGGTGTCTCCCTTAAGTACTTCATTGGATCCAACCTGGAAATTGCTTGCACAATATACGATTGAAAGTAATGCCGCAACATCTTAGAAGACCAAACTATGGCTATGCAGGTCTTTTCAATGACACTATACTTAATTTCATAAGGTAGGAGCTTTCTACTCAAATAATAAATTGCATGCTCAATCCCTGACTCATCTGCTTGGGCTAGCATGGCTCCTATCGACTCTTCTTCTACTGCTAAGTATAGTAATAGAGGTTTGCCGGGTTTAGGTGGTTTTAAAATAGGTGGATTCAACAAATACTCTTTTATTCGCTCAAAGGCCTTTTGACATTCTTCATTCCATATGACTGGCTGATTCTTTCTAAGTAATTTGAAGATAGGCTCACAGATTGTTGTGAGCTTTGCTATAAATTTGCTAATGTACTGCAGGTTACCAATGAATCCCTGAACTTCTCTCTCCATCTTTGGGGCTGGCATATCCCTGATTACTTTGACTTTGTCAGGATCAATCACAATGCCATTCGGACAAATTACATGTCCCAATAATTTGCCTGAAGTAACACTGAATACACACTTCTTTGGGTTTAATCTTAGCTTATCGAAGAATAATTCTAAGTTTTGGAAGTGTTGCTCCCTTGTATCCGACTTAACCATCATATCATCAATATATACTTCAACTTCTTTATGCATCATGTCATGAAATAGTGTAGTGGCCATCCTTTGGTAGGTTTCTCACCATTCTTTAAGTCGAACGACATCACCCTATAACAAAATAGACCCCATGTAGTAATGAAAGCAGTTTTGGTTTTATCCTCTTGGGCCATTAACACTTGGTTGTATCCGGAAAATCCATCTACAAACGAGTGTAGCAAGCTAGAGGCTGCACTATCAATGAGAACATATATACGAGGTAAAGGAAAATCATCCTTAGGGGAAGCCTTGTTCAAATCTCTATAGTCCACACAGACCCTTATTCTTCCATCTTTCTTTGGCACTGGTACTATGTTGGCTAACTAATCTGGATATTCTATCACTTCAAGGAACTTCACTTGTATTTGCTTAGTGACCTCTTCTTTAATGAATTCAGTCCACTCAGGTCTTAATCGCCTAAGCTTTTGTTTGACAGGTTTTATGTGTGTGTAAGTAGGAATATGATGCTCGACTATGTCTCGATCTATTCCAGGCATATCCTCATAAGACCAAGCAAATGCTTCTTCATATTTTTTGAATTCTTTTTTAAATCTCTCTCTCATCAGTGGTAAGGTCAGATGCTATGCTAATTTTTTTAGGATTTTTAGTTGTTCCCAAATTTAATGATTGTGTGTTAACAGAATTAATATTAAAGATGCTCATGTAACTGCTATTTGAATGTATGCAACCATCAGGAGAAACATCACACAAGTAAGCAAAATCAGACTTTATTGCATTTATTTTGGAAAAGAAAACATCGTCATCCTCATACAAAGCAGACAAATTAAAATCAAAATCAAAATCATTGTTCTCAAAATCATAAAGCTGGATGTCTTCAAACTTTTCTTCAACCAGAGCAGCAATCTCCTCCGGAGTCTTCTCAGCTTTCAGGATAGCTGCATTCTTCTCTTTTGGATTGGATTCTTTGTTGGTTGACAGGGTGAGCTATTTCTTCACTTGCTCCACTAGTTCGGCAACATCTGCAAAAATTTCAAAACCTGGGATTAACTTACCCTTGAACATGATTGGCCCGGGCTTTCCTTGGAGTGGTCCCATATCTGGAGCTTTGACAAAGATCTCTTCAAGTGGTGGGAAACTCATCTTCTAACTCTTATTTGGCCGGACATCGTTGTCTTCATCATATCCCAACCCCTTCTTGGAAGTTTGAGTTCTAAAATCTGGCAACTTTGTCAAACCGGTTTTACCTTTTCCAAGACCAGCTCCGGGAAGGTAGTTCATGTTCTTCATCATATTCAAGACTTTGGAGTCTACCACTTCATCATCAGAAATTGTAGCTACTTGAAAACCATTGAGAGGCCACTCAATCATTAAAGTGTTAACAATCTTATTGTCTTCAGCTTAAATGACCATTGTCCCATCTCCATTGGGAAACTTGATCTTTTGATGAAGAGTGGAAGGAACTCCACTAAGAGGATGAAACCATGGCCACCCCAAGAGCAAGGCGAAGTTAACTGGTATGTCTAAAACAACAAACTCAACAATAGATTCAATTGGACCAACTTTGACAGTCACATTGAAAGTCCCTTCGGCATGCCTCTTAGTGTTGTCATAAGCACGAATCGTTACCTCGGTTGGGTTTAGATCTCTTGTCGACATGGCTAGCTTTGGCAATATCTTAAGTGGACAAACATTTATGGCGGACCCATCATAGACCATAACACAAGGAGTCCTTGTTAGACAAATGATCTTAATTTTGATCCTTGACAACTCAAATGGATGATCTATTTTAACTTGTGTTTGAGAAAGCTTGTTGCAGGATTAGGTTGCTTCAATTAAAGGTGAACAGAACAAGTATAGCGGTCGCACCTCACCTGAATACGACCGCTCCATGCAATTACAAAATGAAACCTTGTCACAGTAGGTTTCGCGGTCAAAAGTTTGACCATAGTCTCGACCGCTCCTACATAATAGCGACCGTCCTAATATTTGCCCGACCGCTACTCAAGGAACTTAAATCATTACAATCACAGTAAGGTTCGTGGTAACAAGAACGGTGAATAACTCGACCTCGCTTATCACTTTAGCGACCGCCCCATTCAGAGTCGCGACCGCCCCACAATTCAAGAAGAAATTGCTCAAAGAGACAGTAGTGTTCGCGTCCTCAGATGCGTCCAGAAGTTCGACGCGAGAATGTGAGTTCGACCGCGAAAAGCTACGAAGGGCGACCGCGAGATTCAAATTGTGGCGGACATCTCTTTTGCTCTATCAGAAAGTGACACGTGACATGACCGTTGTAAACCCACTTCAATATTCAAAAAGGGCGACCGCACCTTTGCTTGGCGCGACCGTCCCGACAAAGACAGTATGGGCAAAAAACGGTCGGACAAACACATCATGGGCAAGATTCCAGCTGTAGAGCACTAAAATTCGACCGTTGAAGCTTTTTCAAAAGTAGCGACCGTCCCTGGTTAAAAGGACGACCGCGTGAAGCATGAGCGCGACCATCCTTGTATGAAGGGCGACCGCTAAGTGCTTCAGACAGTTTAAGTAAAGAAGGTCTAATCTGCCAAGACTTTATTCTAAACAGCAATAACGGCTAGTAAGACCACATTGGCTATAAATACAATGTTTCCATGAGAAAACAAAGAGAGACAACATTATTAAGAAAAGATTTTCATAGCCAAGCAACAAATTTCCTTTTACTTAAACTTGTATTTGAATTGTTATGAATGTTGGGTGTTAGCATTGAAAACACCATTGTATAAGTTTGAGTGTAAGCTTGGGAAACACTTGGGTTGTGAGAGTAAGCCTTGTAAAACTCTTGTTAGGTTGAGAGAGTGAGCCTTGTAAAACTCTTGTTTGGGTTGTAAGTGTGAGCCTAAGAAAAACACTTGTAAAGTTGGAAGTGAGCTTGTGAAAACTTCAAAGACTAGTGGAACCTTAACAAGTTGTTAAGGAAGTGGATGTAGGATTGAAGTAAATCCGAACCACTATAAATCTTGTGTGTTCTTTTCTTCTTCCATTACTCAACCAATTCTCTATTTCGCATTTCTCGTTTGTTGAGTTTTTTAAATTGTCATAACTTCTTGAGGAAACCAATTCACCCCCCCTCTTGGTTGCCATCTTGGGACAACAGTCCTCTTCCCCTTGACTTCTATTTTGATAAAGAGAGGGCGGATGTGGTCTCTCCCCTCCTCTGGTAAGTCCGCATTCAAAAAAGAAACTGCTCCCATATTAACTTCATTCTTTTCTTGAACCTCTTCTCATTTCATTACTTCCCCAATTTTTATGAAGTTGATCAACTCCTCCGGTGTTGTGGAGGTAGAGATTGGCATGCTAGCTAAGGCTTTGGCCATAGTTTCTCGGTGCTTTTTAGAAGTAGCTAATAAGTCCCAAGTGTTAACACTTGCTTGGGTTCTTTTCAATTGCTCAAGCACAGTGTCATCTTCTTCTACTTCAACTTCCTTCCCCTTATTAGTTTCTACCTCCTTAGGTGGTGGCCTTTCATAAGGCTTACCAAATCTAGTGTTCATTACTTTTTCTTCTTCGGGCTCAGACCAAGTCCACTCCTCCTTCTTGGATACAATATCATCATCACTATCACTTGAATCCCAAAACCCGTTGACAACACAAATTGCTATTTCTCCACCCATCATAGCTTGTTCAATTTCACCAAATACCTCTTCCTCTTTGGTTGCTTCTCCATCCACATCTTAAAAAGAAGACTTGACAAAATCATCATGCAAACCTCCTCTAATCATGAAGGTTGCTGGTGGTGGTACCCTATTGAATTTTGGTAATGGGATATCTTTGGTGTTTGGCTTATTGGGTTCAGGTAGCTTCCCATTATCAATTAGATTTTGGATCTCATGTCTCAACCTTACACATCTATCCGTGCCATGCCCTTGCATTTGATGAAATTGACAAAATGCTTTAGTGTCAAAATTAGGTGGGAGAGGGTTAGGCAAAGGACGAGGATTTAATGGTTGTAGCAATCCCTTTCTTTAAAGCTTATTAAGAACCCAAGACATTGGTTTTCCCAATTCTGAAAATTGTCTCCTCGTTCCTTGGATAGTAGCATTAACCCCAATGGCCTTTTGCATGCTTTGGCTACCAGATTGATAGCTCCCTTTCTCGTTCCTTTTTGTTGCAAAACAGCTCTTCTCCCTTTCCCATTCTTCAATTTGCAAACCAGCTTGGAGAAGGTCTTTGAAATCACGGATGAGTGTATGAGATATCCTCTCACGATGATTTGGCAACACCCTTCTCACAATCATCCTTATTTGATCGGATTCATCGGGCCTCTTCTTAAGTAAAGCGACCTTGTTTCTCCATCTCTTGATATAATCTACAAAATTCTCATTCGGCCTTTGCCTAATGGACTCCACTTCCATTAAGGTAACTTCTAACTCAACATTATATCCATATTGTTGGATGAAGGCTTTGTAAAGTAGATCCCAACTCTTTTGTGTTCCATCATCTAAGGTATTGAACCAATTTTGGACAACAGGGTCCAATGAGAGCATAAAATACCTTAGGGTTTGAGCCTTAGTAGCTCGGCAGACTGCATGGCACTGATATACTGCTTTACATGGAGATGAAGATTTCAAGTGCCATTGTACTTAGCAAAGGAAGGCATCTTGAACTTATAAGGGACCTCTTCATCTTGTTCAAATAGTTTGTTGATCTCAGACATCTCTTCGGTTTTCAACTTCTTCTCAAATTTCTTTTCTAAATCAGCAATCATCTTTTCAACATCGGATGTCTCGATCTTTTCAATAGTTGCTTTCTCAACAACCTTCGGTTCTTTCTTCTTCTCTTGAACATCTTGGTACTATTGAGCCCAATCATCATTGTCATCAATGATCACTTTTTCATCATCAAAAACCACTTCACCAACTTTTGTCTTCCTTTTGTCCTTTGGCTTTTTAGTGCTAGCAGATGCCTCGTCATGATTCTCTAAGATTGCAGTCATTTGGTTCTTCATGGTCTCAGCTAGGGCCTCTTTTATTTCTTCCATTTTGGCATTGAGGGCCTCATCCACTATCCTCTGAATTTGTTTGGGCTCCATTATTTTTGGTGAGCAAGTGATTGAGTCAGTGCTAGATTGTTGTAAGCTTTTGAACTGTCGTAATCCATGGTTGTGAGCCAGAGAGGATTAATGATATGAGATGCAAATGTATGCATGTATGCATGTATGTACGAACAATCAACAAACAAAAATAATTGGGACGTTCCTTCCAACCTTATAACATCCACACACGAATGGCGAGTCTCTTTTCCTAGGTATGTTGTTAACAAAATACCAACATAGGGCATTTTGCTTTCGAATAATTCCCTCGGACGTTTTAACCAATAGTTATATTTTCGAAAATGGAAATCAATCCATGATAACTCCCATTAGGTTTTAATCCATTCAACCAACTGAAGAAGCTTTTATGCTATGTTGGATTAAAACTAAATTGATAGGTTTATTATAGATAGATTTCTCACTTGAAAAAGATAACTAATGATTCATGCCAAAAACAAGCCCATGGTTAATTTATTCTTAGTATAAACTAGGCCCACAATTTATTTTTGGTATTTCATAATTGACCTCAATATTTTGCAAGCTCTTTGTAAGAAAAGATTGGGTGAAAATAATTTTGTTTCTAAGCCCATTGTAAAAGATTTCAAAAAATTGGATTTTGGGCTTAGTATTTGGGCCATGGGCCAAAGAATTTTTTATTTATTTTTAGAAAAGTCTTATGTCCAAAGACCATCTTGAAAAATTTTGAAAATATCTTTGGTCTTTTGACTTTGAGCTTACAATATACTCAGGTCATATTAGAAAAAGAATAAACCAAATAAACCATGATTTAGACTAAGATAAACTAACCATAGTCAAACAACATGCATTTGAGGTAAAACCAAAGGAAAGTAACTAGGTCAATTACATAAGATTTAGTAATTGGGTTAAAAGGTTGAGGTTCCCATAACAAGTATATACCAAAAGGTACAAGGCTATGAGTGGTTATGCCATGCTCGATCTCTATACCTTGAGTAAAAATATGGTATCCCTTCCATAACACAACACGGGTAACACGAACATCCTAACTCATGCACACAATGCAATCTAATATGATGCAATGGATAATATCATTATAAGAAAGAATAGAATAATATAAAGACCAACAAAATCAACTTCTCTTATCCTCAGTGGAGTCGCCACTGTGAGCGGGGATTTTTGCCCCCACTCTCGGTGGAATGGTTCTTGCGACTTCGGCATTGTTTAGGATCGGGGCCTTAAAGAACACGGACCTAAGTCTCTAGAAAATTGAGTCGCCACCCGGACGGGCTGGGAAAAAGAAAGGGGTGGATGACTCGATTCCTATGGAATCCCCAACCCCTAATGGGTTCGGAAAGCTGGGTACATGTGGGGAAGGTGAGAAATGGCCCAGCACCCCCACAATGCCCATTGGAACCGACATCCTGTACAGGTCTTAATATTATAAGATTCTTAAATATAACAACGTTATCCATATTACATACAATAATTAAAAGAAAACATCAATATATTAAATCAAAGCAAGGTCCAAGCAAAATGAATAAATGGACACCCATTCAAAGATGGAAACATGTCCTTACATCACATGCCTAAATAGGACACCCACTGAAAGGTAGAAACATGTCCTTTACATAGGTTCTAAAGTAGAAAAACAAATTAAATTTACATGATATTTAACTAATGAGGTACCCACCAAGTGGAAACATACCCCTTACAACATTTGAAAATCTAAATAAATTGATAAAAATAAATAACCATTCATCATAAATAAATCATTCATCAAAGGTATTAAATATCAATAAAAGTAAACATCCATCCATAATAAATTAAATAAACCAAGTATTGAGCTTAAAATAAATTAAAGCATATAAAATCATTGCATAATCAAATATAGAATTGAATAAGGCAAATAAAAAATCTAAGTTATAGCTACTGTTTCCATTTAGGATCCTTTATTTCATGTGTTTAGGGTTTTGGATTTTCATGGGTTTAAGCTACTGTGACTTTTTAAAGAATTAAAATAGATTAAGGATTTTATGTTTTAAAAGGTTGGTAAGACACTTTGATTAACCAAATTAAGGTTTGAATGGTGAAATCATGAAACTAGGGTTTTGGACAGTTTAAAATACTTTTGATTTTGTGATATATGGTTAATGAGTTAAGGTATTTAAGCTTACTGTGTAAAAAGTATAACCTTTGTGTTTTTATGATTTTTAAAGTTTTAAAGGATTAGGGTTTATAAAAAATTAGGGTTTAAGGCTTTTAAGGGGTTAGGGTTTTACTATTTTAGGTTTGGAGTTGAGTTAGGGTTTAGTGTTTTAAAATTAGGGTTTTGGTGGATGCATGAAGTTTTTAGGGTTTAAAAATCAATTTGATGCTTTTATGGAGTTTTATGAAAATAAACAAACGATTTAAAGTTTTTAAAAGTAAAAAAGTAGTTTTTAAGGCTTTTGGAAAGAAACTGGATATAATTTAAGGGTTTTGATGATTTGGAAAGTAAATTAGGGTTTTGGGGTTTTGAAGAAACTAAATTAATAACTTTAAATTCTTTGGAAAATGAAGCAATGAATTAGTGTTTTTAACTTTTGAAAAGCTAAATTAAAGTTCTGGGATTTTGATTTTGAAAGCCACAATTAGATAGTTTATGCTACTATGAAAAATATAACAAAACAAGAATTTAATACATACCTCCTTTTGATGGTTCCTCCAAAAATAATTCGTCTTGGATGAATTAAAACGAAGGCAATTGCTGCCTTTGATCATTTTTTTAATGCTTTGCTTGTTGCTCTCAAAAAGTCAAATTGATTTGCTACCTTTCCTTCACAGATTCGGTTTCCAATTCTCCAATTTCGTCCTAATTTCTCTCCCAATTTTTCTGATCCCTTTTTGTGTTGTCTGCCTCCTTATTTATAGAGGTTTTTTGTGGTTTTTTCCTAGTTGCTTATGGCATACATTATTTATTAAGAAAATGAAACCAAAAACTAATTGCATTAGGTTTCAGAAAATTTATGTCGAAAAAATTTAGCTGGTGAAAAAAAACTATGCGGAAACATTGCGCTGGCAAAAAAATTTGTCGTAGGAAAAATTGCGCTGGCGAAATAATTTGCTTCAATTGTCTACGGTAGGGGATGGGGAATCGGCCTGCGGGCCATTTCGCCCGCAGGAAACTCCTGCTGGTGAAATGACCGACGGCCAAGCCCACGCTGGAATTTTCGGCGATGAGGATTTTTTCGTCGCTGATTTTTCTGCCGCCAATTTTTATTTTTATTTTTATTTTTTTGTTTTTTATTTATTTATTTTATTTTTTATTAATTAAAATTAGATAATAAAGAAAAGATTATTTAATGAAGATAACAAAAATCATTTTGGACTAATTAAAATATATTAGACAACATAAAAATTATTTTGGACTAAACAAAATATATTGGACTGAACTTGGTCAAAAATTAAGGGTCTACAACTTGTCATAGTTACTGTGTTGGTGGATTGACACGTCCAGTGACACTCCCATGTCACTGAGCGTGTTATAGTTTTTGTGTTGGAGGAGGATTGACATGACCAGTGACATGCCCATGCCACTAAGCGTGTCAAAGCTTCTATATTGTGGGTTTAAAGCATGACCAGGGACACGCTCGTGTTGTTTAGCGTGCCATGTGTAGAGTTTGTCCTAGTTAGTTCTTATTCTTATTTTCTTATGTGTATCATTAAGTGAGTATGTATAATCACATTTGGATTAGGTTTTAAAGAGATTTGAGGTAACCAATCCAAGTATTGAAGGATTCTTGGAAGAGGAGGTTGATAGATTGGTGTTTATTGCTCTTAGAAGTAAGTACAAACCTTATATGATTGCATACATTTACATGACTTTGGGACTTAACAAATTTGGTTGGAAAATGTGTTAAGTTACCTATTATATTGTTGATGTATGAGAATGGTGCTATGAATTGCATTATGTAAACTATGCGAAATATATGTTGAGGATTGAAAATGTATGAATAATATAATTTGTTATGTACACCCTGATGATGATATGTAAAGCCATTGGTGATGGCTATATTGATATAAATGGGATATTTGAGGCATTGAGCTTATGATGATCATGAGAAAATGGGAAAAGATTTGATAATGAAATAATGAAAGAATTATGTGCCTAGTATGTTTTTCAATTTTTAGAGTTTTGTTGTTAGTGGCATGCCTAAAAGTAACAATCCCTTGTAGCTAGGTTGGGCTTGGTCCTTGAAGCTTGGTTGGGTTGATGCTGAGCTCCCCTTGAAGCTTGGTTGGGCCTAGTCCTTAAAGCCTAGTTGGGATGTTACGTATGAGGTCATCATCATTATGATAATAATTCGCCTACGAGCTAGATAAATGTTATTATTGGACCAAAACAGTGACTCTGGAATTTGAATGGCATATTAGTTTCTTTTGGGCACATGCTTGTCTTTGCTTTAATGTGAATTATGAATAATGGAACATTTGAACGATATAATGATACTTAATGTTATGAAATATAAGATCCTTGTATATTATTTCTAATTCTTGAAAGTGTGACATTAGCATTACTTTTGAATCGTTTTGTTATCAAGATTTGTACCACTAAGCCTTTGGCATAGAGCGATTGTGATTTATCGCACAGGTGACAGGGTAGATCCAGTTGAGCCAAAAAGTTCAGCTAGACCGAGTCAAGCCTAGGCTTGTGATCTCTTGTGAAAAGTTGATTTGGATATCAAGATCAGAAAAGAACTGCCAGCATGTATAAATTCTACATTTTTGTACTTATTGATTTTGATGTATACCTATGTATATTCCGCTGCTTATTAAACAGCTATTTTAGATAAACTTTTGGGTAATGAAGATATATATATATACGTATTCTAACAATGAATGTTTTATCTATTATTTTCTATAATAAAAGTTAAATGTTTTAAGTTTACTCAAATTGTAGAAATTTGAAGATTTGATGTTAAGTAAAAAGATTGGTTTGTTTAAAATAGACTGTGACATTCTTGTATTCGGTATACGTATATTACATATGTTGGTGTATGTGGTGTATGTATATGGGATATAAGAGTGTTACATACTTAATATATTTAATACACATATAAGGTACATTTGATGTGTATATAAGATACACATTACTTGTGCATATGTGTAATATCCCAACTTTTTTAAAAAGTTCTAATTTTTGAAAATTTAATAAAATAAATTATAATTTAAATGGATAAATTAAATTAATGATTTTAAATGAAAAATGAAGGGATTTTAAATGAAAACGTGGAATATATATGTGATATATATGTAAAATATGTAAAGCATATAAAAGTCAACACTTTTTAAAAGAAAAGTCAAAGTAAAAGGGTATTTTGGTAATTAAATCTTAAAAATTTAAAATTAATAAAATATTTTAAAAATAAATAATTTTGGATGGAATATAATATTTTGGGGTTTTAATTAATTAATTAATTAATTAATTAAAAATACATTAAAATAATAATATATATAAGGTTGAAAATGTGAGTGGGAGGAAAGAGAAAATCACTTTTTTTTTTCATCTTCTTCTTCTTCTTTCCTTCAAGGCTGATTTTCGTGGCTTCAAGAGAGGGATTTGCTTCTTCCAAACTCATTTAATTGAAATATTTACAAAGTTTCAAGAGGATTTTTAAGGTTTTCCACTTTAATTAGTAAGTTTACTCACTTTTTCTTTGGATTTCTATGAAATTTTGAATATATGTGTTTTGGATTTTTGAAGTTCTAAGATTTAATTATCAATTTGGATATGGATGAAGTTATTTTGAAGTAATTAACAATGATTTTAAGGTTAGATTTAAGAAATGGCTGAATTTAAGTTGAGTTTGGTGAAGAGAGAGAAATTAGGGTTATGGAACAATTGAGTTTTTGAAATCATGAGTTTTAATTTTGCAAATTGGTTCCAAATTTTTTTTTTGATGCATAAACAAGGATTTTAAAATCAAATGATGGATTTAGTTAAGTTTGGATAGAGTTTGAAGATGGAAGTATTGATTTAGGGTTTTGAAAAAGTAAATTTTCAAAGAATGAGTTTAAAATCCTTCAATGGTGATGTAATATCCCAAAGTTATTACAATGATTGTTTGATTTTAATGCTTAAATCAATTTATTTAATGATATAAGTGGTGGAAATAAGATTGAAATGATAATTGGATTGAGTTGGAATGGAGATCCTTCAATGGTGATGTAATATCCCAAAGTGTGCCCTATAAGTTTTAATACAATTGTTGGTTGATTTGAATTAAATGTATATATGTTTTTGCAAAGGAAATGTTTGTGTTAATGGAATGTATATGTTGTATATATGTTAATATATATAACATATATGTTGGTCAAATGAAGGGATGGTCAATGGAAGAGGATATTTATTTGTGATATGTGAAATTACTTAAATGGGCATATGAGTGACAAGAGTTAAGTTTAAATGGATGAGGGCATTTAAGTAATTGTTGTGTTAGAATTGCATGGTGGAGATTTAAAGAGGAAGAGAAGTTTGACTTGTCATTATTTTCTTTTCTTCTCTTCTCTTTTGGTGTGGCCGGCTATCAAAGGAAAGGGAGAGGAAGAGAGGTGTTCTAAGTTCTAAACATCAAATTGAAGGGAGAATCAAAGGATTAAGTTGGAGATTTGTGAAATTTCTTCAATTTAGGTAAGTACTTTCTTGTTTTCCTTTGTTATTTTTGAAGTTGTGTTTGAGATGAGTTGTGATTTGTTGATATTATGATTTGGTGTGTTTGAGATGTGTTTATAAGTGTTGAAATGGATTGTAAGTTAAAAAGGTTAAATTGGTGTTGGTTTTGTTTGATGATGGCAAGTTAAGTGGATGTTGATATTGAAAGAAGAAGATTGATGTTGGTTTTAGGGTTTGATGTGGTAAGTGATTGAATGTAAGGTTGATATAGTGTTAATGTGAATATTGTGATGAATATGTAAAATATGTGTTAATAACATTGATTACATCCATTTGAATGAGGTTATATTGAGCATAATGTGTTTTAGTTCAATCAAAAGAGAGTTGGCCATATTTAGGGTTTGTATACATGAGAGACACAGCCAAACTAAAGAAATTTTTGAGAGACACGGCCAAGTCCATGGAAATTTGGCCGTGTTGGATATATTTTGGAGAGACACGGCCGTGTCCCTTGCCCATGTTCACCACTGCCTGATTTTTGTTGAGAGACACGGCCATGTCCTTTGCCCGTGTTTGCCTCGGTTTGATTTGGTCTTGAGAGACACAGCCACAAGCTTGGCCGTGTCCATTAAGTGTGTTGGCTACTGTGAGTGTCCTTTGCTCTTCTTGCTTTGTTGAGATTGAACATACATATGATGATGCTATATGTAAAATGTGAAGGATATGATGAGGAAATTGATTATGTATAGCTTGATGGGAGTAGTTCTTGAGGTAAGTACAACTTACCTAGATGCATTCTTTTATATGGTTTTGACACTTAATATAATGTGACTAATGTTGTTATTTGTATAGTGTGAAAGCTATAATGATCATCTAAAAAGGTATGTGCAATGCAATTTGTTATGATAAATGTTTTAATAATGATTGAAATGAAATAAATGGACATGTTGTTTATATGACGATGAATTTAAGATACATGTGCAATGAAATTGATTATGTATGCTTGAATGATGAAGTGTATAACGTGAATTGAGACATAAAGAGATGTGAAACTAATGTTCTGAGTTATAATGATGTGAATGATATGATTGAAGCATGCCTAGATGATATGATTGAATAATGATATGTTTGTGTAGTTAATGTAATTGATGTTGTATATATCATTGATGAAAGATGAAATGTGATTTGAGATATAATGAGATGTGAAGCCATTGTGATTGGCTATGATAATTCAAATGTGATGTGAAGCCATTGTGATTGGCTATGATGATTCAATTGAGAATGGAAATGATAATGAAATAATAAATGAATTGTGTGGCTAATGTGTTATTCCATTTTCAGAGTTTGTTGTTGGTGGCATGCCTAATGATAGTAACAATCTCTTGAAGCTTGGTTGGGTCTAGTCCTTGAAGCCTAATTGAGATGTTACAACCCTTGAAGCTAGGTTGGGTTGGTTCTTGAAGCCAAGTTGGGTTGAGACTTAGCATGCTTTGTTCCCCTTGAAGCTTAGTTGAACCTAAATCCTTGAAGCCTAGTTGGGATAATGATAAATGTAATGATTGAACCAAAGCATTAACTCTGAAAATTGAATGGCATATTAGTGTCTTTTTGGCCCGAGTCTGTCTTTATTGTCAATGTGATATACAAATGTTGAAATAAATGAGTAATGAGATCTATGGTTGCTTTGTTGGAAATGTGACTCTTGAATGATGATAATGATTGCCTTCATTGGATATGTGATTCATGATTGATGAATGGTGAATAAAATAATGATATGAAGTATGTTATGTAATATGTATATTGATATAATGGTTGTGAGTATTAATGATGGATTGTGGTTGGTGTTCATGATATGTATATATGTATATATAATATATGAGATTAGTAGAGATATATGAAAGGTGCAATTCAAAAGGAAAAATATGATAATAAACTAATGGTACATGGAAGTGATATTTCATTATATGTTAGAATTTCTATAATGTATGTTTATATGTTATATTTGTACTACTAAGCTCTCGGGCTTAGTGCGGATGTGTAATCGCGCAGGTGACTAGGTGGAAGATATGAAGTCTTTGGTTATGCCACGAGAAGAGTAAGAGTTTATCGAGACCAACTAGAGGGTGATGCATACATGTATAACTTTTAATTATGATGTATTTCTGACAAGAGTGTATTTATATGTATAAATGAAGTTATGATAAAGTTGAGATTATTATATATATATATATAAGACCTTTGAAAGTATAATGATTTTGTAAATGTTCTTTAAATTGATGTAATATTGTTTTAACTTGGATAAAGGTTTTTAAATTGTAATGAAAAGTGACATCCTTATACTTTATATACTTACTGTGCGTATACCAGGTATAGGTATAGTACTTATATGGAGTATCGGGGTGTTACAATTATTTTGGTATCAGAGCTTAGGTTCAAGATTCTCGGCCTAAGTGAAATTAAAAAGAAAAAAAAAGTTTTGAAAAGTTTAAATAGAAGTAAAAAGGAAAAGTTTTGAAATGAAATTTGTAATACATGCATATGCATTGACACCTAGGTTGGTCTCGGATGTGGCATTATATGAATTGTAGAATATTTGTGTTATATGAGATGGATGCTAGTGTGTGAATGATGTTTTACATGAAAGTAAAGCGAGAGAAAGAAATGATATGGATTTATATAAGTTTAATTGAAAAAAAAAATGGAAATTTATGCAAGTAAAGTGAATTGTTAAATGTGTTGAAGTATAAAGAAATGAAAAGGAGAATAAAGTTGAAAATGAGTTGAAATCAAATCAAGATTAGAGTATGTACTCTTTCTTCTACATTTTGAATCTCTTTATAATAAAGTTTATGTTGGGTTTGCTAGACAGAGGAAATATTGTTGAATTGATAATATTGAAAGATATGTTATTAAAATGAGAAGAGTATGGTGGAATATTGAATGAGTGGATTAGTATAAACAAAGTGTGACTATTTAAAGTTTGGGGTATATATATAAAGTTAAGGTTTTGTTTAAAGGAAAAAGAGATGATATTGGTTAAGTAAGAATATAAATTGGTATTGTTATTTTAGTGCAAACATTGTGAATTCAATGTTAGAAATGTGAGATGCTTGAATATTGTGAAAGCTCATGGTAATGGTGGTAATATGTGATATTTGAGATCTTTGAAATGAGCTTGATAATTGTGAAAATTATATGTTTTGATATTGCTTTGTGATATATATACATAAGATGTTTTTAAAGTGATATTAAGAAAAGATGAGTTTGGCAAATTGAAGTTTAAGCAAAGTAGTAAGTTGAAAAGTTAAAGTTTTAGTGGAATTTGATAAAGATTATTTGGATATTGATAGTTAAATGTATATTCAATACATGAGCTAGGTGAAATGACTAATATTGCACATGAAAGTATTATGAATTGAGTAATGTGATTGATAACATGAGAATTTGTTTTGAAGTAAAAAAGGAAGTGGATAAGCATATGAAAAGGAGCTATTTTAAGTCATTTTATTGCAAAGGGTAAAAATGGATATGGAAGTATATTAAATGTTTTTAAAGATGAAAGTGAAAGAGATGTCACATTGGGAATGTGACTAAGATGGATGTGAAGTGCTATTATAGTTAGAATATATATATACATATGTGCTGTGTGAATAAATACTTTACATCATATTGGAAGAATGAAAATGATAGTGTTTAAAAGAAAGTGATAAACATTAAATTTGTACTGAATGTATGAAAAAGGAAAATAAAATAAGAGCATATTATTAAGTGTATACATGTATATGATATGTGAACTGAGTTTTTCCAATATGAATGAAATTATGATAAAAAAAAAATGTGTGAATCACATTATGAAGGTGACCTATGAATATGTATGTGGTATAATTATAAAATTAGTGATATGGAAACGATGTTGTATGTATTAGTGGATCTAAGAGACATTAGGTCTTGAACTGTGTAAAGCTAGATGGGTTATGTGATGGAAGTGAGAATGGAATGGACTTGAGTAATATTGGACAGTGGAAATTGTTATAGTGAGCATTGAACTTGATGATCATATGATATTTAGAGTCCCAAAGTAATCACATATGGAAAGTTCTACATAATTATATATTATAAGGGATTGTAAATGGATGTGAAATGAAGTAACGAATAGAAATTTGTATAGGAATTGCATATGATTGAATGTGTATATAGTAATATTGTTGGAACATGAATTAAGTCGATAAAGATCATATAATTGAGTGCAAATTGGTTTGAAACGGAGTTGGAATGTGTTAACTTTTGATATAGTAATAATGTAAAAAAGAAGGAATATGTAATTCTTGAGATACACCTTAGCCTTGTATTTGTAAAGATTGAGAATAAAATTATAAAAGAACAGTATTGATTTAAAAGTTCCAGGCTTTAATATTAATCTCTTAAAGTCATGTGTGTTGTTCAGTATATTTGAACGGTTAATTTGTTATCCATGGTTTTGGGTCTTAGATAAAATGATTGTAATATAGATTTGGTGAGATTGAAAATTATGTTTGAGAAGTATAGTTAAAAGTTATGATGGATAAAGTTGTACCCTATCATTTTATGTTAAGAATTTGGTTATAATTATGAAGGTAAAGAGAAAAGGAAATTATGGAAATGTTTTGAGTTATGGATAATATGATAAAAAGGTAATTAAAATAAATATAACAATGATATGAAATGTGAGGAGATATTAAAAAGGGAGAAATTATAAAATATGACTGAAAGTTATACTGAATATGTTTATGATATGTAATGAATAAATGAATGAACTTGAGGTTTAAATGAATGAGCTATAGATAGTAAATATGGTATAAAATTTTTATGAGAATTGGTGGGAATTATATTAAGATAATTTGAAGTGATTTGTTATCATGATAATTTGATTGAATATGGATTGGAAGAGATCAGGAATTGTATATAAGTTTGCCCTAATGGAATTAGGTTATATATATACATATATGAATATTGTGAAATTTCTTGATAAGTTAAATAAATTAATTGTAGGTTGGAATTGAACAAGATTGGAACGTGGGTATATTGTGACAGATAGATCAATTGATCTGGATTTGGCTAAGATTATGAGTCATTATCGAGATTTAATGTGCATAGTTGTACTAAGAGTATAATTATTTACATGATAATGTATATGATGTAAAATTTTAAAGTGTGAATGGACATGAACGAATGGAGTTATAATAGTTATAAATCATGATAAAAAGGGAAAAAATTGGTTATTTATAAAATAAGTTGAAAGGAAATGTATTAATATGTAAGTTAAGTAAAAAGCATGCTAAAGAAGTAACTCCATTTGTGAAAAAAGAAATAATAATAAGGATTTTGTTATCCATTGAGGTTTGATAAATGTTTATTTAGACAGTGATTGTAATGACGGGATAATTAATGCTAAGATATAAATCAATGATTTTAAGGTTAAAGTTAAGAGAATAAGTACAAAGAGGTGAAGGAAAACAATATATTAAATATAAAGATTGAATGAAGTATAAATGTACTATAATATGATTTGATTCTTGTATAAAGATGTTAATAGGAAATGTAATGAGTTCTTTTGAATGTTTGATCAAGGAAGTAATAAGATATATAAACATACAAAATGATAAGTTATGGAATTTAGAGAAGATGGTTGATTTTAAAGGGGAGAGTTGAAGTTATATGATTTGATGACATAATAACTTAAGCATATAATTAACTTCATATGGAAATTAAGATAGTATTTTGTTAAGAATGAATTGTTACGGTACTGATAATTTCGAGGACGAAATTATTTAAGGGGGAGAGAATTGTAATATCCCAAAGTGTGCCCTAGAAGTTTTAATACAATTGTTGGTTGATTTGAATTAAATGTATATATGTTTTTGCAAAGGAAATGTTTGTGTTAATGGAATGTATATGTTGTATATATGTTAATATATATAACATATATGTTGGTAAAATGAAGGGATGGTCAATGGAAGAGGATATTTATTTGTGATATGTGAAATTACTTAAATGGGCATATGAGTGACAAGAGTTAAGTTTAAAGGATGAGGGCATTTAAGTAATTGTTGTGTTAGAATTGCATGGTGGAGATTTAAAGAGGAAGAGAAGTTTGACTTGTCATTATTTTCTTTTCTTCTCTTCTCTTTTGGTGTGGCCGGCTATCAAAGGAAAGGGAGAGGAAGAGAGGTGTTCTAAGTTCTAAACATCAAATTGAAGGGAGAATCAAAGGATTAAGTTGGAGATTTGTGAAATTTCTTCAATTTATGTAAGTACTTTCTTGTTTTCCTTTGTTATTTTTGAAGTTGTGTTTGAGATGAGTTGTGATTTGTTGATATTATGATTTGGTGTGTTTGAGATGTGTTTATAAGTGTTGAAATGGATTGTAAGTTAAAAAGGTTAAATTGGTGTTGGTTTTGTTTGAAGATGGTAAGTTAAGTGGATGTTGATATTGAAAGAAGAAGATTGATGTTGGTTTTAGGGTTTGATGTGGTAAGTGATTGAATGTATGGTTGATATAGTGTTAATGTGAATATTGTGATGAATATGTAAAATATGTGTTAATAACATTGATTACATCCATTTGAATGAGGTTATATTGAGCATAATGTGTTTTAGTTCAATCAAAAGAGAGTTGGCCATATTTAGGGTTTGTATACATGAGAGACACGGCCAAACTAAAGAAATTTTTGAGAGACACGGCCAAGTCCATGGAAATTTGCCGTGTTGGATATATTTTGGAGAGACACGGCCGTGTCCCTTGCCCATGTTCACCACTGCCTGATTTTTGTTGAGAGACACGGCCGTGTCCTTTGCCCGTGTTTGACTTGGTTTGATTTGGTGTTGAGAGACACGGCCACAAGCTTGGCCGTGTCCCTTGAGTGTGTTGGCTACTGTGAGTGTCCTTTGCTCTTCTTGCTTTGTTGAGATTGAACATACATATGATGATGCTATATGTAAAATGTGAAGGATATGATGAGGAAATTGATTATGTATAGCTTGATGGGAGTAGTTCTTGAGGTAAGTACAACTTACCTAGATGCATTCTTTTATATGGTTTTGACACTTAATATAATGTGACTAATGTTGTTATTTGTATAGTGTGAAAGCTATAATGATCATCTAAAAAGGTATGTGCAATCCAATTTGTTATGATAAATGTTTTAATAATGATTGAAATGAAATAAATGGACATGTTGTTTATATGACGATGAATTTAAGATACATGTGCAATGAAATTGATTATGTATGCTTGAATGATGAAGTGTATAATGTGAATTGAGACATAAAGAGATGTGAAACTAATGATCTGAGTTATAATGATGTGAATGATATGATTGAAGCATGCCTAAATGATATGATTGAATAATGATATGTTTGTGTAGTTAATGTAATTGATGTTGTATATATCATTGATGAAAGATGAAATGTGATTTGAGATATAATGAGATGTGAAGCCATTGTGATTGGCTATGATAATTCAAATGTGATGTGAAGCCATTGTGATTGGCTATGATGATTCAATTGAGAATGGAAATGATAATGAAATAATAAATGAATTGTGTGGCTAATGTGTTATTCCATTTTCAGAGTTTGTTGTTGGTGGCATGCCTAATCATAGTAACAATCTCTTGAAGCTTGGTTGGGTCTAGTCCTTGAAGCCTAATTGAGATGTTACAACCCTTGAAGCTAGGTTGGGTTGGTTCTTGAAGCCAAGTTGGGTTGAGACTTAGCATGCTTTGTTCCCCTTGAAGCTTGGTTGAACCTAAATCCTTGAAGCCTAGTTGGGATAATGATAAATGTAATGATTGAACCAAAGTATTAACTCTGAAAATTGAATGGCATATTAGTGTCTTTTGGGCCCGAGTCTGTCTTTGTTGTCAATGTGATATACAAATGTTGAAATAAATGAGTAATGAGATCTATGGTTGCTTTGTTGGAAATGTGACTCATGAATGATGATAATGATTGCCTTCATTGGATATGTGATTCATGATTGATGAATGGTGAATAAAATAATGATATGAAGTATATTATGTAATATGTATATTGATATAATGGTTGTGAGTATTAATGATGGATTGTGGTTGGTGTTCATGATATGTATATATGTATATATAATATATGAGATTAGTAGAGATATATGAAAGGTGCAATTCAAAAGGAAAAATATGATAATAAACTAATGGTACATGGAAGTGATATTTCATTATATGTTAGAATTTCTATAATGTATGTTTATATGTTATATTTGTACTACTAAGCTCTCGGGCTTAGCGCGGATGTGTAATCGTGCAGGTGACTAGGTGGAAGATATGAAGTCTTTGGTTATGCCACGAGAAGAGAAAGAGTTTATCGAGACCAACTAGAGGGTGATGCATACATGTATAACTTTTAATTATGATGTATTTCTGACAAGAGTGTATTTATATGTATAAATGAAGTTATGATAAAGTTGAGATTATTATATATATATATAAGACCTTTGAAAGTATAATGATTTTGTAAATGTTCTTTAAATTGATGTAATATTGTTTTAACTTGGATAAAGGTTTTTAAATTGTAATGAAAAGTGACATCCTTATACTTTATATACTTACTGTGCATATACCAGGTATAGGTATAGTACTTATATGGAGTATCGGGGTGTTACAGGTGAAGGTTATGCCATTTAAGGGTTTTGAACATAAGCATGTGGTTAATTAATGTAATTGGTTTAGACATGTTAAAATATGTTTGTAATGATATAAATAAACTCAAAATAATAATTTAATGGGTTAATATGGATTTGCTAAGTTAAAGTAAGGAAAGACTTAATTTTTGAAATTTTGTAGGAGTGTTGTTAAATTAAGGTTTGATATTGAGAATGTCTTAGAATGTGATATTAAATGATTGTTTATGATCACATTTGATATAGGCATTGAGGGAGGTTGATTTGCTTCATCTAAGCAGTGAAAGGCAAGTTGGAAGGATAGGATTGTAGGTTGTTTTAAGCTTGCTTTGGGTTGCTAGTGGAGGTAAGTACAAACTTTGAATGACTGCATATATTTACATGACATTGGAACTTAACACGTTTAGTTGAGAAATGTGTTAAGTTACTTAATATACTGTTGATGAATGTGAATTATGTTATGATATACATAATGTGTATTATTTTGAAGTACCAAGGTAATGTTTTGAAAATGAAAAGAAATATGGTATAATGTTAAGAGATATGTGAAAACAAAATGTAATGAATTGATTTTGATATAAAAGAGAAAAATGAGAAAAGTGAGAAAAAGATGATATAATAAGGCAATGTGCCTAGTTTGATAATGAGAAAATGAGAAAAGTTTTGATAAAGGAATTATGAAAGAATTTGATAATGATAAATATAAATAAATTGTGTGCCTAGTATGTTATTCAATTTTTAGGGTTCTGGGTTTGGCAGCATGCCTATGAATTACTGGGCAGGTGAAAAGACCGGGTCATAAGCTGGGCCCGACTAATAAATATGATGTTTTTGGGGTGAAAAGACCGAGTCGTAAGCCTCAAAAACAAATCCTTAAAGCTAGACTTAGTGAAAAGATTGGGTCGTAAGCTCAGATCTAGTAGGATTATCCATGGATATATTACCTACGGTGTTAGACACAAGGTGTCATTATAGACCAAAGCAGTAACTCTGAAATTTGAATAGCATATTAGATCTTTTTGAGCCCATGCTTGTCTTTGCTTTAATGTGAATTATGAATTGTGATACAATTGAGCAATATAATGAGATATAATGTTGTGAGTTGTGATATACATATTTGTTGTGCATTGACATTACATTTGTATTATTTTGTTATCAAAGTTTGTACCACTAGGCTTCGGCTTAGCATGATTATAATTTGTCGCGTAGGTGTCATGGACATTTTCGTAGAGCCGGAGAGTTCTACTAGACCCGGTCGGGTCTAAGTTTATATGTTTTGAGCTTGAAGAGTTTTTCAATACATCAAGATCAGAGCCAGTTGCAAGCATGTAGATATTTGATGTTACAGTATATTTTGATATCATATATGTGATGATATATTTTTGAAGTATATAATGTAAATTGTAAAGAATGATTTGAATAATTTACTTAAGATGGGATCTTATATGTGATGTTGATATATATACCTATATATAAGTATTTTGAGAAAATATGGAGAAATTGAGAAGTATTGGTGAAATGGTTAATTGATTTTATTTGAAGTGTTTGTTTTATGAAGGTTGTGTTTTGTTGAATTTTGGAAATGTCCAAATTATAGACAAAACTCTGGCGAATATTTTTCAGAGATTTTCATATAAAATGTTATTTCGGGTTACTATAGCTAGTAAAGAATATTTATATACTATTTAATTTTATATATTTAGTATTTGAAATTTTAAAACAGAAATGTGAAAATTTTTATTAAATTGGTTTGTGATATTTTTATACCGTATATGCATACTTTACATATGCTGGAAATATGTATTGTATATATATAGGGCATAAGGGTATTATAAGGAAACCCTATGATCCTATGTTCTGTGTATGCAAGTGATACCATAATTTCATTCAATGTATAGAAATCAAGCATTATAGAACCACTCATAGTTTTGTACTTTTTGGCATATATTTGCTATGGAAGCCAAAAACTTTTTAACTCAAAGAATAAAGCTCATATAGTTGGCCTAGTAATTTTTCTTAGGATTGCCCTAATTGCTTGTTGTTTGACTATGGTTAAAATGTTTTAGCTGACTTAAGGCCCTTTTGCTTTGGTTTTTCCTAGTATGACCTAATTATAATACAAAGCCCAAAATTATTTCATGGTCCTAAATTTATTTTAAGCGCAAAAACCTAAAACTAATTTATGTCCTAATTCTTTTAAGCCCGAAGCCCAAATCATTTTTCAAAAGTTTTTAGACAATGACTCATTTCTTATGGCCTAAGGTATGAAGCCTAAAATTAATTTTGGAAACAAGCTTTCTATGGTCTTTGAAATGTTTTCAAATAAGCCAAAAATAATTTTTTACCTTATGGCCCATTTTCCTTAAACATCTCTGAAATGAGTTTTCAATTAGTTAGGTCAATTATGGAATATTAAAATAAATTGTGGGCCTTATTTATACTAAGATCTATTGATCAGAGGCTTGCTTGTGGCATGAATCACTAGCTATTTTTTCCAAATAAGAAATTAATTTCTGATAACCTTTAATTGAGTTTTAATCCAAAATATGGCAGAAAATGCCATTTGAATTTTCAGTTGTTCCAATAGATTAATAATTAGTGGGAGTTATCATGCACTGACTTCTATTTTGAAAATACAACTATTGATTAATTTGTTTGAGAGATGCTCAAAAACAAAGTATCCCCTGTTGATATCTTTGTTCACCATAACACCTAGGAAAAGAAACTCGCTACTCGTGTTTGGAAGATAAAATGTTGGAAGGAACGTCATTATTTTGTTTATTTGTTGCTCATGCATACATGCATACATACATTGCATTAATCCTTTCTGGCTCATAGACCTAGACTACGGCAGTTCAAGGGCATACGACAACCCCACCTATGTCTCAGAATCCAGTGAAAATTAAATCAATTTCACATCAAAAGTAATGGAACATGAGCAAGTTTAGAAGATGGTGAATGATGCTCTTAATTCCAAGATGGAAGAATTGAAGGGGGCATGGCTGAGACCGTGAGAAGTCAATTACTTTCACTGTTGGAGGACAACAATGTTGAAAATTTTGCTAGTAACAATAAGCAAAAGGATAAGGGAAAGGCTAAGATAGTCGAAGTGGCCTCTGATGAAGACAATGAAGCAATGGTTGATGATGACTGGGAAGTCTATTTCCAAGACGAATAAGAGAAAAATAAATAAAAGAAGGTTGTGGAGAAAACTAAAACTCATGATGTAGAGAAAATATTTACTAATTTGGAGAAGAAGTTTGAAAAAGAAACTAAAAATTGAAGAAGTGTCAGAGGTGGACAAGCTATTTGAGTAAGATGAAGAGGTTCCTTACAAGTTCAAGATACCTTCTTTTGACAAGTTTGATAATCTTCATTTGCATGTCAATCAATATATCGCTCCCATACAGTCTACTAGAGCTACTAAGGCTCAAACTCTAAGGTATTTTACGCTCTCATTGGACCTTATCATGCAAAATTTATTCAATACCTTAAAGGAAAACACTCAAAAATACTAAAGTTTGTTCTACAAGGCTTTCATCCAGCAGTATGAATACAATGCTGAATTGGAAGTGACTATGATGGAGGTATAATCAATTAAACAAAATCAAAATGAGAATATTGTTGATTATGTGAAAAGGTGGAGGAACAAGGTTACTCTTATAAAAAAAGAGGCTTGATGAATCTGACCATATCAGAATGATAGTGAAAGGTGTCCTGCCTAGCCTTCATGAACGGCTATCTCATACCCTTATTAGATATTTTGAAGACCTTCTCCAAACTGGCTTACAAATAGAAGAGTGGGTAAAGGAGAAGAATCATTTTTCTTAAAGAAGGAATGAGAAGGGAAGTTACCAATCTAGTGGTCAAAGTACGCAAAAAGCAGTGGAAGTTAATGCAACAACTGGTTAAGCAAATAGAAGATAATTTTCAGAGTTGGAAAAGCCTCTATCTTCGGTTTTCAACAAGTTATAGAAAAGTGGTTATTGCAGCAATTTGCTTCTCGACCGCTACATGATCCTCTACCATCAAACTTTTATGCCAATAGCTTATGTCAATTCCGTCAAATGCAAGTGTATGAGACAAATAAATGTGCTCATTTAAAACACGAGAACCAAGATTTGATTGCTTATGGAAAGTTATTTGAGCCTGATAAGCCCAACACCAAGAGCAATCCTTGGCCTAAATTTTAAAGAATGCCACCATTAGCAGCCTTCATGATAGGGGGAAAATTGGATGAAAAGTTTGTCTTGGCATCTTTTGAAGATATAGATAAAGAAACTGTAAAAGTGGAGGTTCTGCCTGGCAAGATTGAATTAGCTATGGGTGAGAAAGCACTGACAAATTTGTGTTGTGAATGAATTTGAATTTAAGGAACAAGAGCCAGTTTTGTCTAAACCCTAAAGTACAAAATACTTACCCCAACATGTCCAAGTAGACTCCAACTCAATAAACCTCCCTTGGCCTGATTGTTACTGATTTCATTTTGTTCTCTTTGGTATTTTATTAGAATAATTATGTTTTTCAAATTAAAATTGTTTGAATAAATTACTTTTATTGAATTTATAATTTTATTGGCTTTTGACATTATAGTATTCAACCGATGATTAATCTAGCTTGATATTCATAAATTAGTGTATCTATGCATCATGATTCGAATGACTTTACTAGGTGAGGAAATTATTCTGCAGCATTGAGTTGTGTATGCTTACTTAGAGAGGGCTCCTTCATAATTATGTGTGCCTAGGTCCTAGTCAATCTTAGAACATGCTTTAATGAACTTTTGAGACGAAGTTGAACTCTTCTTATTTAAGAGAGAAATGATATAGGCATTGTTTGGTGAGCCAACAACTAGTATCTACACTATTATTATCAATCCCTAGTTTGTCCCTTTGAGACGTCATGAGATTTTAGCTTGCTTTTCATTAGCTTGTAAACCCTGATAAACTACCATGAGCTGTTGTGACACTTATGACAAGTCAGATGATCATTGAGTTACAAAAGAGGTAGGAAGATCAAAGAAATGGTTGCTTAATCAAGACTATGAAGAAAAGTTTACATTTACCTGAATTTAGGACTCTTAGAGGTAAAAAAGAAGAAAAAAGAGAAAAAAAAAGAAGAATAAGAATAAGAAGGTATAAGGAGGAAATTAAAAAAAATAACAAAAGTCCGAAAGGGCAGTTCAGAAAACCAACAAAGTTCTTTTACCTGAAACAATGGAAGACATCCACTCAGCCTACGAGAAGAAGTTTGACTTGAATGGGTCAAACTTAACTAGAGATTCAACCAAAATCAAAGAGATAGGAGAAAGACCATCTAGCTCATAATACCCATCACAACTCTATGTTAGTAATCTTGAATGTCTTGCACTTGACAGACTGTGAGCGGGGATTTTTTCTCCCACTCCCATATGGAATAGTTCTTACAACTTCGACACTGTTAGGCCCAAGGCTTTAAAGAACATGAGCCTAAATCTAGAGAAAATTGAGTCACCACCCGAACAAGTCGGGAAAAAGAAATGGTGGATGACTCAATTTTTAAGGAATCCCTAACCCCATATTGGGTCAAAAATTTGGATATGTAAGGGGAAGGTGAGAATGACCTAGCACCCCCATAATGCCCGGTTTATTAGAACCAACCTCCTTTTTAGGTCTATATATTATTAAATTATTAAATATTATAAAATCATCCATACTACATGGAATTATCAAAATAAATAATCATTGTATTAAAATCAAAATAAATTCAAACAAAACTATAAATGGGCACCCATAAAAGATGGAAACATGCCCTTAAAACCATGTCAAATGTCCAAAACAAAATAAAATAGGACACCCACTATTAGGTGGAAACATATCCTTTACATTAATCCAAAACTTACAATAATTTAAATTATAAAAAATAAATAAATTCAACAAATAAGTAACCCATGAGTGGAAACATGCCTTTTACATTCTTAAAATCGAAATAATAAAAATTAAAACCATTCTACCATTCATAGAAAAATAAATAATCCAAACATGTAGTTTGATGATCACATAAATAATAATAAATTAGAGTTTAATAAAAAAAATAAGGTAAATCACAAATAATTACAGTCCATCAATAAATATTGATCCCAAAGACAAGGGGTAGCGTACGGTTTACGTGATATAGTTTGTTGGGGAATTAGGATTTCCATCTAAACTAGGGTTTTATATTTATACAAATTAGGGTTTTTAGGGTTTTAGAAAACAATGAAGGTTTTATGGTTTTAAAAAAATAACATTAGGGTTTTAGGATTTTATAAAAATATGATTAGGGTTTTTGTTTTAGAAAATAAATTTAAGAATTTGCTTTTAGAAAATAGAATTACTGTTTTTGGTTTTAGAAAAATATGGTTAGCATTTTGGATATTTATAAAACATGATTAGGGTTTTGGATATTTATTAGACAAGATTAAGATTCTGATTTAAACTTAGTTATTATGAAAATATAAGGTAGTCATAACATTAGTTTTGATAAATAATTGCACAGGACATGCTCTTGTGAATGGCTACTAGAAAAACCAAATTTAAATATATGACCTACTATGAATTATAAAACCAATAGCCACTGTGTATATGTGTGTGTGTGTAGAAATTTTTGATTTCTTCTCCATCTCCCATGCCACCGTCTACCATCATCACCATCTTCTCTCTATTTCTTCTTCCTTTCATCAAATTCATTAAGGATTAAGAGCAAATTACACATAGGTATAGATTTTGAGAAGAACAAGCTAGAAAAGGCAAGATTATCCGTAAGTAATCAAAGGGAAAGAGAGAAAAAGAAAGAGAAAGAGGAATTGTGAAGAGGTATGTGCTTTTGGTTTATACTTTGTAAAAATATGAATTTTTATGAGTTTTAATGATTTAATTGAATGTTTGAGTTATGTATAATGATTGATTTCTTGAAAGTATTGATTAAAAGGATTGATGAGTGAAAAATAACTTTGATATGATGGTTTTGATTCTTAACTCAACCTTGATGAGAATTGAATGGTTTGATATTGTTTTTATCCATATGAAATGGTTAAAAGTTTGATTAAGTGAAGTTTTAAAAAAATATTTGATATGAAAACTTTGAGTTTGATACATTATTATCTTAGATCTTCAATATGTTTGTGTTTAATGAAGTTAAAAGTGCAAAATACATGATATTACTCCAAAAACAGTCTCAAAATCAATGCCATGGTCATGGCAATTGAGTGCCACGACCGTGGGATTGAAAGTGATGTTGTTTCTTCAAAAAGTTTGATAAAACAGAGCAAGTCTCAATGCCACGATTGTGGCCCTAGAAGGCCACGACCGTGGGGTCTCCAAAGTCATTGGACAACTTCATTTAGTATTCCACGGGGGTGGGGTTGTGATGCCACGGCCGTGGGGGTACCTAAATAATGTTTTTGGCTTGTATTTTGTGATATACGGGCCTAGTATGAGGCTAATATGTTTATGTTTCTTGCTTTTGTATTTAGAATTCATGTGCATGTGTTAAAAGTATGAAAAAGAGTGATAAACTTTAGATATGTGACAAATATATATATCATACTAAATGTTGATAAAAGTATTGTACCAGTGAAGTGATACAAACAATTATGTGTTACTCAAAATTAATGAATTGTCCAAATCATACTAATTTTAGACCTAGCTTTGGATTGAATGGCTAACTATAGAAAGGACAGTTATAGTGATAGTGGACACTTCATGCCATTAATGGACATATTGTGTTATCAGTGATAGTGGGCATAATTGCCATTATACATTATTGAGATTTGGAATTAAAATTGCTACACTAACATGTTATCCAAACCTATGATCTGAGTTTAGTATGTATGGGCATATTTAATGAAGATATCTAAATTGAAAATATATGTGAACATGATAGTTGTGAATAATGGAAGAAATGCAAAAGAATAATATAAGTCAATTACTTGAAATTGACTTACTGTGTTACAATGTGAAAATGATTGTATATATATATTAATGTTTACAAAGGAAAGTTCTAATGCACTGAATGGAAATGTTATGCTCACGGTATTGAATAAATCAATAACTTTATAAGTGTTGTAATGATTGAAAGTGTATATCAGGATATAAGATACAAAGAGCTCCAAAGTATAGTACTAAATTTAAGTGCTGAAAATTATAGATTGAATTCTATATGTGAAATTGAAAACTAGGACTTATTGAAAAACAAAATAAGCATATTGTGAACAATGTTATCAAATGAGAAAACAAGTCTTAAATAAAAGGATTCATAAAGAGAAAAGTTACAGTGCCGAAAGTATAGTATAGCATGATGACTTTTATAAAGTTAAAGTTATTATTTTGTGTAATCAGAATATTATGTTGGTTTGTCACTGAAATTAGTTAATATATTGAAATATTTCTTAAAACTAAGTGTTATTACTATATATTTATAAGTATTTTTCCTTCATATTAAGTGACAAAATATGTTTATACATGCACCACTAAGCTTTGCTTAGCATTTTAGAATTGTTTTCTGACATGTAGGTATCAGGACATCGGAGCAAGTTAAGAAGTGAAATTAAGAATCTCAGGAAATTACCTATAGTACATATAAAGATCTTTTGTATATTGTACTTATAAATTATAACATATGCATGTGATTTAATTTGGTTATTTGAGAGATTGTACAAATTTGTAAACATGAAAGGAATATATGTACTTAGAGGATGAAGTTTGAGAATTCTAGTGAATGATTATTAAAGAAAGGAATGTATTACATAATCATTTGATTTGATAAACTTATGATAGTTATTTGGTTTGTAACTAGTATTTGGATTTTTAGAGATTGGTCTAAATATTGGACTATAAGTGTTGTATTATACATATTGTATTATTATTTGAAAATGTTTATTAGTTTGAAGAAATTTTTTTTATAAATTGATTGGGACACGTACAGTATATCGAATAACATTCTCTGATAGTTTTTATATAAGAACTGTCCGAGGATGTTACATTTAGTGGTATCAGAGCATGGTTTAGGCGTTTCTGGCATGTGGAGTTATGGGAGAAGTGAAATGTAATTTTCTAAGTTATGTGAATTGAATAAGTGGATATGTGTTTTGATATAGTTGATATTCCATATGTTTATGGTTGTAGAATGTTTAATAAGAATTGATTGAGCATTCGTAGTGTATTGTTTGGAGTGCACTAGATCTATTTGTGATAAAGAAGGATGTGAAAAGAAAACAAGATATGAGTAGCCAAAGAGATATGTCAAAGTAATACACTGGAAGTGTAATAATTTATTGGAATATGAGGAATGAATTATGACAGATAGATAAATTTCGAGAATGAAATTTCTTATGAGAATAAGAATTGTCATGTTTTACAACTTTAAGTATTGATGTTCTGCATTAAGTGAATATATGAGTGTCAAATTGGATTGATTATGATAATAGAGCATTTGGAATTGATAGTGATAAGGTTAAATAAACCTTAATAAGAGTAACATTAAATCCGAGTATGGATAATATCAGTATGTTTGAAAAAGATTTCGAAGAGGTAAGAAATTATGAAAATACCTTGATAGCTTGAAATGAATTTGAGCTGTAATTTGAATGTGAAATATGGATAATGGAGTTTTAAAGTGTCAAAACTAATTGTTTTTATAATGTTTCGACGTTAAGAATTGAAGTGATAGTTAAATTAAAGAAAGTGAATGCATTGAAACTATTGTATAAGTGAATATATTGGATAAAAGTCCTAAAACTTATTTAAAGATTTCGAGTGTCTTCTATTGCCTTCTAAAACATCATCAAAACAAAAGATTGAAAAGGAAAGTGATGGAAGAGTATTGTTGAAGAGATTAGTGCTTGTATACTATTTATTTTACTAGTTAGTGAATGATCTTGATTTTTAATATGTAAAGAGATTTGTGAATTGATAAAACGCCATTACTTGTGAAATATATGGTGTATTAAATAATTATGAAAAATATGAGTATAAAACTTTACTTCTAGGATAGTAAAATTATTCTTGCAATATGTAAAGGTGAATTTATAACGTATTAATTGGAACAATGATTAAATCTATCGTTGAATCATTTATGAGTTGTTATATGGTTGTGGAAGAAGATAAGGCTTTGAAAGATTTTAGGGTTATGGGAATTGCGATTTGAATTTGATTGTGCTTTGAAGAGTTGGATCCTGTTTCCTCAATTTGTATGAGTTGCATTATTAATAACTTATTGATTAAATCATGAAAAGAAATTCTAGCAGAGATATGCATGATTATTTGTATAGTCATGTGTATGTTTGTGCAAATTTCTATTCTTCAAACTTTGAGAAGAAATCCCAACAGTGAGATACATGATTATTCCTATAAACATGCATATTTCTACTTTCTTATACTTTCACATAGTAGAATTTATGGGTGGAATTAGTAGTGAATTATTGAATACATCTTGGATAAAGTTATAATTGATGAAAGATTTCTTATAAGATTGAAATGAAATCAATTCACTAAATGATGAAATTTAGATGTGAAGAAAACATGAGAAAAGTATAGATAAATATAATTGGATATGTAAAACAACTGTAAGTTAGAGAAAAGATAAAAGATGATTACAAGTGATTAGTGGATTTAACATTATTCATGAAGAAATAAGATAATGTCCAAAGCAAGGTGAGAAGGAATGATATATTGATGAATCATTGATGATTTTACATAATTTGAAGAGTAAGATAAAGAAAACAAAGAGGTGTATATATGAATTGATTGAGGAATGAAAGTAAGAATGTGAGATTTACATATTGTGTACTTATGAAATACATGATAGTAACATTATTTGGTGATTAAAGACAAGGTATAGATTATATATAGAAGTGTTAAAGAGTTAAATGATGCTAATTGATATAATAGAAAGAAAGGAATTGATACTGTGAAAAGGAAAGAATGTAATGAGATTTGAAGGTAGTTTAACCCTTCTAGTGAAATGATGTATTATAGATCAAGTTAGAAAAATACATGTAACAACCCCGTACCCCATATACGCACACCATATACACCCACACAACACGCGATATACGTATACCGGATAAATGGGTGCCACGGTTCATTTTAAACAAACCAAACTTTTATCTTTAACTTATAAGCATCGTAAGTCAGTCATAATAAACTTAAAACATTTAACCTATATTATAAATAGGTTTAGAGAAATATTTCTTAATTAAAATACATATATATATATAACATTAGTACCCAAAAGCTTATCTAAAACAGTCTGTTCAAAATATTTGTTAATTAAGCAGCGGAAAATACATATGTTTACATCAAAATCAATAAATACAAAAATATGAAGTTTATACATGCTGGCAATTCATCTCTGATCTTAATGTCCACAACTCAACACAGCTCTCACATAATCAAGCCTAGACTCGACTTGGTCTAGATGAGCTCTCCGGCACAACCGGATCTACCCTGTCACCTGCGCGATGAACCACAATCGCTCTAAGCAGAAAGCTTAGTGGTACAAACTTTGATTCAATAAAGATCAATGCGATGCTCATGCACAATATATATATGAATATATCAACTCGTAGCATTATATCTCAACATATTAATCACTTGCATCACATTTCATAATTCACATTAAAGCAAGGACAAGCATGGACCCAAAAAGGATCTAATATGCTATTCAAAGTTCAGAGTTACTGCTTTGGTCTATAATCACATTTATCAAGCACGTAGGCGATATATATATATCCATGGATAATGTAACAGACCAAGTCTCTAAGACCTCAACCCGGCTAGACCCTAGGGCCCCAGTATCTTTGTCCTCAACCCGGCTAGACTGTTACTATTTTTTAGGCTTACGACCCGGTCTTTTCACCTCAAAAACATCATATTACACATTTTTCAGCTGGGCTCGGCTTACGACCCGGTCTTTTCACCTGCCCAACAATTCATAGGCATGCCGCCAAACCCAGAACTCTAAAAATTGAATAACATACTAGGCACACAATTAATTCATTTATCTCATTATCAATCTCTTTCACAATTCATTTCTCATTTCATTTCTCATAATCAAACTAGGCTCATTGCCCTAATATATCATCTTTTCTCAAATTTTCTCATTCTTTTATTTCATCTCAATATCGATTGGTTACATTATGTTTTCACATCTCATATCACCTATTTCCACATTTCTTTTCATATACAATACTTTACTCAATTGCATTGATACATCAATAAAATTCACATTATGCATATCACAACATATAACTCATTCATCAACAATGCATCAAGTAACTTAACACATTTTTAACTAAATGTGTCAAGTCCCAATGTCATATAAATGTATGCAATCATTCAAATTTTGTACTTACCTCTAAGAACAACAACAACACTCTATCAACTCGTCTTCCAAGATAACTCTCAACACTTGAATGAAGGTAGATCAACTCTCTTCAAAACCTAATCCAAAGGTGATCATACACACTCACTTAGAGATACACAAGAAGAAAATAAGAAAGAGAACTATCTAGGGCAAACTCTACACTTGACACACTCAACAACACAGGCATGTCCCTGACCGTGCCCTAAACTCACAACACAGAAGCTTTGACACGCTCATGACATGGGCGTGTCACTGGCCGTGTCAATGCTACTACAACACAGAAGTTATGACACGCTTAGTGACATAGGCGTGTCACTGCTCGTGTCACCAACCCAGAAAATAGAACCAACGACACACCCAAAGACATGGCAGTGCTCCTTGGCGTGTCAGACTAGAAACCCTGAAATCGACACCAACAAAGCCACAATCAACAATCATCTTCCAATAGCCATATCAACAACACATAACTCAACCAAAACCATCAACAACTCAAAAATACTTGAGTAAGCCTTAAAACAACTCAATTACAAACATCAAACACAAACACCACCATATTCACAACTCAAAAATCACACAATCCACACACTTGCCTCTTTCACCAAACTCATCCCTTTTCTCTTTTCAATCCAACCCCAAAATCAAAGTTAACAAAACAACACAACCCTCAAATATACCAAAACAACCATCCAACAAACCCAAGAATACAAACTCAAGAGAAAACCAAGAAACAAGTTGGGAACTTACCAAAAATGAAGAAAATCCTTAAAACTCCAACTTGATCCCTTAAAAACCTTCAATCTTTTGATCTTGGAAGCAACAAAACCTCTTTTCCTTTGGTTGCTAAGGGTGGCCGAACAAAGAGAAGAAAAGAAGAAGATGAAGATGAACGAAGAAAAAGAAAGAAAGGGATAAAGAAAGAAAGAAAGTCAACCACTACAACTACTCTCTCCCCAAAACACTCTCAACCAAGCAATAAAACAATATAATATTAAATCTACTACATCATCTTCCACTAACATTAAACAAATCCATTTAATTAATTAAAATATCTCTTTTGACTTATAAGACCCATTGACTTGTATATATTGTTTTTATCTCCATATACATAACATATACACTTTAAATTATTTAATCCAATACAACAATTAACGCTCCAAAATTTTAGGGTATACTTTGGGATATTACAATTCTCCCCCTCTAAAAATAAATTTCGTCCTCAAAATTACCTGATCCTAAATATGAAATAGCTGGCGATATTGGTCTCGCATCGCTTGCTCACTCTCCCAAGTTGCCTCTTCCTTTGCATGATTCTTCCAAAGAACCTTCACAAGTGGCACTTTCTTATTTCTCAACTCTTTCACTTAATGTGCCGAAATAGCCACAGGTTCTTCTTCAAAAGTCAGATCTGGACTCACCTCAATAAATTCAACCGATAAAACATGAGATGGGTCTGATCTGTACCTCCGCAGCATAGAAACAAGGAAGACATTGTGAATTCTATCCAATTCAGGCGGCAAAGCAAGTCGGAAAGCAACTGGTCCAACTCTCTCCAATACCTCATAAGGTCCAATAAAACAAGGACTTAATTTCCCTTTTCGGCCAAATCTCAAAATCTTTTTCCAAGGAGACAATTTCAAAAATAATTTATCTCCAACATTGAACTCTATGTCTATCCTCTTCAAATCTGAATAAGATTTCTGCCGATCTGAAGCTGCTTTCAACCGATTCTGAATTATTTTCACTTTCTCTTCTGTTTCTTTAATAAAATCGGGACCAACCAATTTGCCTTCTCCAACTTCATTCCAACATAGAGGCATTCTGCATCTTCCATACAATGCCTCATAAGGTGTCATTTTAATACTGGATTGATAATTGTTGTTGTAAGTAAATTTGATCAATGGCAAAAATCTGTCCCAACTTCCTGAGAAATCAATGACACAACTTCTCAATATGTCCTCTAAAATCTGTATCACTCTCTCTGACTGCCCATCTATCTGCGGATGAAAAGCAGTGCTAAAGTGCAATCGAGAACCCAAAAGCATCATGCAAACTCTTTCAAAACCTTGAAGTGAACCGGGGATCTCGATCAGACACCAAAGAAATTGGGACTCCATGCAACTTCACTATCTCATTGATATATAGCTCAGCCAAGTTCTCCAGAGAATAGTCCATTCTAACTGGAAGGAAATGAGCTGTCTTTGTCAACCGATCAATAATCACCCAGATGGCATCATGCTTCTTCTGAGTCAAAGGCAAACTAGTCACAAAATCCATTGTCACACGTTCCCATTTCCATTCAGACAGCGATAAAGGTTGGAGCAACCCTTATGGAAATTGGTGCTCGGCCTTCACTCTCTGACAAGTGAGACACTTGGATACAAACTCCGCTATATCCCTCTTCATACCTAACCACCAATAATGTTGCTTTGAATCATGATACATCTTGGTACTCCCAGGGTGCATAGCAAAAGCCGACTGATGTGCTTCCTCTAAAATAATATTTCTCAATCTTGCATCATTAGGAACACACAATCTATCTTTAAACCAAAGGCTGCCATCATCTCTCACAAGAAAATCTCGGCTCTCTCCTTTTTGGCATTTTGACACAATTTTCTAAAATTTCTCATTAGCCAATTGAGCCTCTTTAATCTGATCCAACAACACTGGTCTCAACTGCAACTGAGCTAACAATGCACAATCATCACTTGATTCAAAAATAGCATGCAACTCTCTCAACTCAACAAGCAATGAGAGCGAATAAAACTCAAGGCATCTGCAACAACATTTGCCTTACCAGGATGATAATTAATCAAATAGTCGTAGTCTTTGATCAACTCCAACCACCGTCTTTGCCGAAGATTCAGCTCTTTCTGAACACCCAAATATTTCAAACTTTATGATCTGTATAAATGAAACACTTCTCCCCATACAAGTAGTGTCACTAAATCTTCAAAGCAAAAACTATTGCTGCCAATTCCAAATCATGCGTCGGGTAATTAAGCTCATGCTGCTTCAACTGCTGAGAAGCATAAGCTATGACTCTACCCTCCTGCATCAAAACACAACCTAAACCATTATGTGAAGCATCACCCTAATCACATATGGTTTATCTTCCACAGGCAAGGTAAGAACAGGAGCTTGAGTCAACATCTCCTTCAACTACTCCATACTAGCTTGACACTGATCTGTCCACACAAATCTAACTCCCTTTCGAAGTAATCTGGTGAGTGGAGTAGCTATCAAAGAAAAACCCTTCACAAACCGTCGATAATAGCCTGCCAAACCTAGAAAACTTCTAACTTCAATCACAGACTTCGGTGGACTCCAATTCAAAATAGCTTCAACATTACTCGGATCAACTCTTATACCATCTGCTGACACCACATGACCCAGAAAAGTCACTTGATCAAGCCAAAACTCTCATTTCGACAGCTTAGCATATAATTGCTTCTCTCTCAAGGTCTGCAACACAATCCACAAATGCTTGTCATGCTCCTCCTTATTATGCGAATACACCAAAATATCATCAATAAAGACCACCACAAACTGATCTAAATATAGTATGAATACCCTGTTCATCAAATCGATAAAAACTGCTGGTGCATTCGTTAACCCAAAAGGCATTACCAAAAACTCATAATACCCATACCTGGTGCATAAAGCTGTCTTAGGAACATCTTCAGCTCTAACCCTCAACTGATAGTACCCTGATCTCATATCAATCTTGGAGAAAATTGTTGCTCCCTTCAATTGATCAAAGAGATCATCTATTCTAGGCAGAGGATACTTATTCTTGATAGTCACCTTATTCAACTGCCTATAATCAATGCACAATCTTAAGGTACCATCCTTCTTCTTTACAAACAAAATAGGTGCTCCCCACGGAGACACACTAAGGCGAACAAAACCATTATCCAACAACTCCTGCAACTGCACCTTTAACTCTCTCAACTCAGCAGGTGCCATTCGATATGGAGTAATAGAGATGGGAGTGGTACCAGGAAACAAATCGATACCAAACTCAACCTCTCTCTCAGGGGGTATCCCTGGCAACTCCTTAGGAAAAACATCTGGAAATTCTGCAACTGTGGGTATACTATCAAGTTGAGAACCCACTACTTTGGTATCCACAACATGAGCAAGATAAGCATCACACCCTTTTCTAATCAACTTCCTAGCTGCAACAGCTGAAACAAACAAGGATGCAAGTTGTCTCTGCTCACTAGATACCAGTACACTTCTACCATTACTGGTTCTCAAAGTAACACACTTCTTTTGACAGTCTACCACAGCTCCATGCTTAGACAACCAATCCATGCCTAGAATCAGATCATATTCCTTAAAAGGCATTTCAATCAAATCACCCAAAAACTCCTCATCTTGCACCACAACTGAACTATCACGATGCACCTTACTCACCACAACACTATGTCCTAAAGGATTTGTCACCATGTAATATCCCAAAGTTTGCCCTAGAAGTTTTGATACAATTGTTGTTTGATTTAAATTAAATGTATATGTGTAATTGGAAAGAGAAAAGAATTTAAAAGAGAGTGTATATGTTGTATATATGGAAATATATATAACATATACATAAGTCAAATGGATGGTCAAAGGAAGAAGATATTTATTTATTTTGTTAATTATGAAATTACTAAAAAGGGCATGTAAGTGAAAGGAAGTTAAAACAAATAGAAGAGGGTATTTAGGTAATTTCTTATTTTCGAGCATCCAAATCTCTCTGGTCCAGAACCCAAAACCCCAACCATCTCAAAAATTAAGTCTTATTGCTTTTCACTCTCTTTCACTAAAGTTTCAGATCATTCAAGCAGGGGGCAAACTGTAGACCCTTAATTTTTGACCTAGTCTGGTCCGATATATTTTATTTAGTCCAAAATAATTTTTGTGTTGTCTAATTGGTCCAAAATAATTTTTGTTATCTTAATTAAATAATTTTTTACTTTAGTATCTAATTTTTATTAATAAAAAATAAAAATAAACAAATAAAAATTAAAACAAATAAAAATGAAAACCAGCTCGCGGGACGAATGGCCGTGGGCCATTTCGCCAACAAGAGTTTTCTACGGGCCATTTCGCCAGCAGAATTTTTCTACCGGCGAAATGGCCCGCAGGCCAGTCCCTTTCCCCTCAAATTTTTTTCTGGAGCAGTTTTTTTTTCGCCAGCGAAATTTTTCCGACGCAAATTTTTCCGAAACCTAATGCAATTAGGTTTTGGTTTCCTTTTCTTATCAATATTATGTTCCGTGAATAACTTGGAATAAACCATAAAATTCTTCTATAAACAAGACCAAAAACAACACAAAAAGGAGGGAGAAATCGGAGGAGAAATTGATCAAAAATTGGATCCAAAAATGAGAAGGAAAACCTTAAATCAAGCTGATTTTTTCAGGGAGCAGAAAAGCAATTCAAGCAATTCAAAGGCAACAAAGCTTTTCTTTGATTTTGTTCATCGAAGAAAATTTTTTTGGTGGAACCAACAAATGAAGACATGCATCAATTGTTTAAATTTTATTCTTCACAGTAGCTAAATCATCACATTATTTCTTTTAATTCAAAAATTTTAAAACCTCAATTCACTTTTTCTAAGGTTTAAAAATCTTAATTTGTTGCTTTGTTTTCCAAAAAGTTTTAAGTTATTAGTTTTGTTTCTTCAAAACCTCAAAACCAAATTTTGTTTTCCAAATTTTCAAAACCCTAAATTGAGTTTTGTTTCCCTCTAAAAGCCTTAAAAACATCTTTTTTTGCTTTTATAAATTTTAAATCATTTTGTTTATCTTCATAAAACTTCATAAAATTATCAATTGATTTTCAAATCATAAAAATAATTCATTCCCCGAAACCCTAAATCAAAAATCCTAAAACCCTAATTCAACTCCAAAAACAAAAAATAGTGAACCCTAACCCCTTAAAACCTTAAACCTTAATTTTTTCTAAACCCTAATCCTTTAAACATATGAATATAAATGTTACAATTTTACACAGTAAGCTTAAAACATAATTCAATGAGTAACCGTAAACCATAAATCTAAGTATTTTAAAGTGTCCAAACCCTAGTTTCTTGATTTCACCATTCAAACCCTAATTTGGTTAATCAAAGAACTTTATCAACCTTTTAAAACATAAAACCTAAATAATTTTTAATTCCTTTAAAAATTCACAGTAGCCTAAATCCACAAATTCCAAAACCCTAAACACATGAAATAAAGAACCCAAAATGGAAACAGTAGCCATAATTTAGACTTTTATTTGCCTTTTTCAATTCTATATTTGATTATGCTTTGATTTATTTTATATGCTTTAATTTATTTAAGTTCAATGCTTGGTTTATTTAATTTATCATGGATGGATGTTTACTTTCTATTGATATTTAATACCTTTGATGAATAATTTATTTATGAAGAATGGTTATTTACTTTTATCAATTTATTTAGATTTCCAAATTTTGTAAGAGGTATGTTTCCACTTTGTGGATACCTCATTAGTTAAATATTATGTAATTAAAATTGCTTTTCTATTTTAGAACCAATGTAAAGGACATGTTTCTACCTTTCGATGGGTGTCCTATTTAGGCATGAGATGTAAGGACATGTTTCCATCCTTGGATGGGTGTCCATTTATTTGCTTTGTTTGGACATTGCTTCGATTTTAATATAGTGATGCTTTCTTTTAATTATTGTGTGTAATATGGATAATGTTGTTATACTTAAGAAATTTATAAAATTAAGACCTGTAAAGGAGGCCGGGCATTGTGGGGGTGCTGGGCCATTTCTCACCTTCCCCACACGTACCCAACTTTCCGAACCCATTAGGGGGTTGAAGATTCCTTGGGAATCGAGTCATCCACCCCTTTCTTTTTTCCCGGCCCATCCGGGTGGTGACTCCATTTTCTCTGTACTTAGGCCCGTGTTCTCTAAGTTCCCAAGCCTAAAAAGTGCTGAAGTCGCAAGAACCATTCCACCGGGAGTGGGGGCAAAAATCCCCACTCACAAGTACATTGACATTAATTTGTCAAAGCCAACATTTGATTTCAAAAAACAAAGTGTTTTGTCATGCAAAGCCTTCAAGTTAAGGGAAGTATGTTGAACCTCTAAAGGGCACATTGGTCAAAGGAAATGATTATTGGCAAGGTCATGAAGAAGCTATCAACTGACATGCTGAAACATAGTTTGAAATGGATGCATCCCTGACTCTGCTACCTGGGGTCTCCATTATTCATATTTTCAACATCTTGAAGATAAAAGCCATAAATGCAAAGCTTTCTATCATTCTAATGCAAGACTTGAACGAGCATCGAAAAGGAGTCAATGAGAACTCTTCTACTGATCACCTCGGTCTGTGAGTAGATGGAACGACTGTAAGTATTATCATGCATATCATGCATACATAAGCATATCACATCGCACTTTCTTCTCTTGTGTTGTCTATTCCTTGTCAAAATGAACAACAAACACTCTGCGAAGTAAAGAATCAAAAGAAGATATTGAATCAAGAGGGCACGGAAAGCCTATTTGTTTGTTGAAGCTCCAGTCATTTTGCAAAAGAAGAAATACGCGCTTGTGCGGTGAACTAGATGGCAAAAACATCAATCAGAGGACGCATAGAAAATCATGGGTTTGAGCCTACACAGGGGGCAAAGTTTATCCTTTTCAATTTTTAGAGTTTATATATAAAATATTTTCAAACTCACTTATAAATATTTCACCACGCAGGGGGCAAGGAGAGGATACACGGTCCAATTAAAAATAGTTGAATTTTTGCAAAAAGAATGGAACATTAGAAGTCTCAAAAGAATGAAGATGCAAAAGACAAAAGATCAGTCCAGTGTTTAGATCAATTTTGTATATATTTTTTATTATGTTTATGTCGATTTTAAGTTAATTTTTATGTTAAATTGCACTTAAGTTTGTTTGAAGTTGTTGATTTAGGTTGAAGTACATTCGATGGAGCCATTTGATCAAAATTGGTGGAATTTGTGGAGATAATTAAGTGACATGGCCAAACATGTCATGGCTTGGCCGTGTCCTTCATTAAAAGAAGAAGAAAGAAGGAAAATTATGAGACACGACCAGGATTAACATGGCTTGGCCGTGTCCCTCAAGGAAACAAGTCCAGTACTGAACACGGCCATGAGACACGGCCAAGCCACTGGCCGTGTCTCTCCAAAGGAACAAAAGAGCAAAGAAAGCAAAGAAAGAATAGAAATACACAGAGACAGACACCATCACTGGACACGGCCAGGACACTGGCCGTGCCACATGACACGGCCGTGTCCTTGGCCGTGTCTCACAAGGACAAAGCATACAGAATGGGACACGGCCAGAAGCTTGGCCGTGTCCCCAAGAAAGAAAGTCACTAGACACGACCAAGCTCCATATGGCTTGGCCGTGTCACCCTGGATCCTTAACTGGCTTGCATGAGGAATGAGCTGTTGTGTTTTAGTGGGTGACAAAAAGAACAAAAAAGAGTGAAAAGTGGGAGGATTTTATGGAAGAAAGGTATAAAGAAATTAATAAGTGGGAGACAAGGCATGATGGGTGTCTTAAACAATTCTAAGTGGAAGAGTATGGGGATTAGAAAATGGATTTTGAATAAATTTAGTGGACATTCTCTACACTTCCACTTCTTCTTCATCTTCCTCATCTTCTTCCTTGGTTCTTGCTTGAGAGAGCAAGACCACTCCCTCATCTTCAATCACATTTCTTTTCACACACCAAGAGCAAAAACAATTGTTGGTTTTGAAGTGAGTTATTAGTTCTTGAGAATTAGGGTTTTAAGAGGCTTGATTGGAGAGTTGAGAATTTGAGAAAGCTATCATCTACTCCTTCAAGAAGAGAACCATTTGTTCAAGAGAGCTGGAAGTTCATCATCACGCACCAAGAAGGAGCCACGAAAGAGACGAGAGTCCGATTTTTAGCATCTTCAAAAAGGGGTTTTTCTAACTCTTTCTTTTATTCCATTTCTTATTTGTTGTTATGTATTAAGAACATTAATATTGCAATGTATAACTTTGATTTGGTTTATATTGAATTGAGTATTTGTTTAAAACATATGATGAGCTAATTTACTCATGCTTGGGGTTGTAGTATATTTGATTAAATGATTTGATTTGATGATTCCATTGATATATCTTGTTATATGTTGATTGCATTGAAATTAAAGGTAAATTGATAGATTGGCCACCTATTGATTACTTAATATTGAATGACAGACCGAGAGGAGAAGTTTAATATTGGAACTATGCAATTGACTACCCTAAGAATGAATTAGAAATATAAGTTCTAGGGTTTATTAATTTGGTAATGTTAAATAATTGGTTGTTGTTAATTCATAAATGTGAGAACTAGTGAATTGATAATTGGCTAATTAATCTTAAGAAACAAATTAAGATTCAAGGTTATATTAATGGATAATCGGATAATTGAACATTTGATTAAATGGACCTACAACCCTAGGCATCATTTCCATAATTGAAATTCTCTTGCATGAAATCACTCATTTTCATTTCTAAGGATAATTACGATTCACCAAATCAATCACACAATCGAATTTATTATTTCATGCTAATCGAACTATTACTTGCAAGTCCTTCCTTGGGAAACGACCTTGGGGCGATCACCGTCACTACAATAGCCTCGTATACTTGTGAGTGCCACTTTGTGATAGTGTTGATTTAAGCGCAATAAGTTTTTGGCGCCGCTGCCGAGGAAGGCAATTTTTGTGATAGTTTGATTGTTTTAATTTATTTGTTAAATTGTTTAAAGTGTTCTTTTTGAATTGCTTAGGTACTTTATGCATGGACAACGGTCTCAAGGAAACAAACTTGTTCCATTTATAGACAACATCCATAGACTTCAAAGATCCGAGAGACCAAATCCTTTTGAGCAAGAAAGAGAAAATACCGAAGAGCAATTTGAGGAGAACACAGAAACAGAGATGGGTGATGCACAAGAGCCACCCATGAAGGAGTTTGCTCGACCGATCATCGGAGTGACCACATCTTGTATCCGGTTGAGCAACGCAGCAAGAAACTACAAACTCAGAAATACTCAGTATAGTATGCTGCCATCCTTCCACAGACTGCCGAATGAAGATCCTCTCAACTTCATTCGAGATTTTTATTCAACATTGCATACGTTCCCTTAGCAAACACTAACGAAAGATGAACTGTAACACCCCGATACCCTATATAAGTACTATGCGTATACCTAGTATACATACAGTAAATATATAAAGTATAAAGATGTCACTTTTCGTTACCTTTTAAAATATTTATAACAGAGTTCAAACCATAATACATTAATTTAAATAACATTTACAAAATCATTATCTTTATTAAAACTTCATTTATACATATAAATACTCTCTCGTCAGAAATACATCATAATTAAAATTTATACATGTATGCATTACCCTCTAGTTGGTCTCGACAAACTTTACTCTTCTTGTGGCATAACAAAAGACTTCATATCTTCCATCTATATACCTGCGCGAATAAACACCCGCGCTAAGCCCGAGAGCTTAGTAGTCCAAATATAAAATATAAACATATAGCATAGAAGTATTGATATATAATGATACATCGATTCAATATATAATTAGTTCTTATCATATCTTCTTTTCTTTTTAATTTTATCTTTAATATATCCTAGCTAATTTCATATATGATGTATATATATATATACATAATATTATCACCAACCCCAATGCATCACCAATACTCAAAACCAATATATTAATACCCCTACATTATATATATACCACACCAACCATTATTGCAATACACACTTTACATATCATACCCATTATTATTGCAATACACACATTACATATCATACACTCATTATTGCAATACACACATTACACATCATATCACTCATTATTGCAATACACAATTTACATATCATACAAATCATAAATCATATTTCCAATAAAGACAACCTTTATCATCAACCACAATTCATTTACATATTACACTTAATAACATTATATTATTCACAATTCACCAAGCATAATTCATTTTTAATACTCACAATCAATATTTCAATACTTGCATTTCACATTGACAATAAAGACAGACTCGGGCCCAAAACACTAATATGTTATTCAAAGTTCAGAGTTACTGCTTTGGTTCATAGTCACAATCATCACGCCCGTAGGCAATGTATATACATGTCTCTCTATCCATGGATAGTGTAACAGACCCAGTCTCTTGGACCATCAACTCAACACATATGAGGAGATCCTCAACCCGGCAAGACTGTTACAAATCATATATCTCATATTCACAATTCTCATAGTGTAACAGACCCAGTCTCTTGGACCATCAACTCAACACATATGAGGAGATCCTCAACCCGGCAAGACTGTTACCTTTCATCATTTCTTAGGCATGCCACCCAAATCCAGAACTCTGAAACTGAATAACATATTAAACAAACAATTCATTTATTATTTCATTATCAATCTCATCATCAATTAGGCCAACATGCCTTATCTCTTTCAATTGAATTATCATAGCCAATCACAATGGCTTCATATCATATCATATCTCAATCCATATGATACATATAGCATCATTGATATCACATTTCAAAGTATATTATTCATATAATACATTGCCATACACAAGATTCACAATGCATATAACATAACATTTTCTCACTTCTCAAAACACATTAACATCATTCATTACTAGAGCATTTATCATAACAAATTGCACATACCTTAAGAATGATCCTCATTTCTTCCTACCTTTCCCATTTCATATTTCATCCTTTATATATATTCTTCATTTACATTCACAATATAATAGCTTATTTAACACTTTCATCCCAATGTGTTAATGTTCAAAGACATATAAGGATATACAATCAAATAGGGTTTATGCTTACCTTGTTAATGATCTTCACATCCTTCACATCATTCAATCATCACCTTAGTCCAATTATGTTAACAATATAATAGATCACTTAACACATTTGCAAACAAATGTGTTAAGCCTCAAATTATGTAATTAAATACAATCATATGTATTGGTACTTACCTCAAGAACTAGTCCCATCAATCTATACATTTCTTTTCTTTCCAAGAATTCTCCACATTTAGGTTAATGCAACCCAATCTCTTCAAAACCTTTGAGGGACACGGGCAGCACCACTTGAGGGACACGGTCAGGGCAATTCAACCTCTTCACAATCTAATCCAAAAGGAATATTAGCAAAATGACCATATGAATAGTACATTCTGGTTTAAGACTCCATTTTATCCTTATTTTGAAAAATTGTATAAAATAATCTACTTGACTAAAAATTCTAAAATTTTTACAGAATTTAGTTTTGTATCTTAAAATCATTCTTTTAAAATTTCAGATCAAACTGAACACAAAATCTTGGTCAAATAGTTCATCTAACCAGACTGCCCCAATTGCCCTGCATCCTGGCAGCAGTTCTGAACTTTGTGAATTCCATAAATCAAATTCAATCAACGTGGTTCCAAATTATTTTTCTCAAATACTAGACTCACTAAGCAACAACATATCCAAAATTCAATTGGATATGATTTTTCTACATTTTATTAAAAATCCCGAAATATAGCTGTCTCAGTTAAGGTACCTGCTGGAACAGGTCTAATAAAAATAATCTTTCTAAACTCATAACCATTCCAAAATCGAATCAACATATTTTTCAGTCATTCTAGACTCATAGTGGCACAACATATCAAATATTCACTTTAAGAACATTTTTCTATAATTAATTAAAAATCATACAAGTCACAGCCTTTACTAATTGTAAAACAGAAAAAAAATTCACTAAACACAACTCTTACTCTTCCATCACCAACACCAACCTAGCTTCTTATCATTAATTCCATTTCAACACTTTTACACACACCATACACAAACACACTTAATCATACTATCCATAAACCTAACTCAATCGATACACAACTTCAAAAAGAACCAAAGCAAACAAGAGAAATCTTACCAAAATGATGAAATTCCTTGAAATTCCAACTTGGTTACTTGGAATCTCTCTCAACTTTGGAGCTTAGAACATCAAACCCTTCTTTTACTCTCTTGCTTTCCTTTGTCTTAGGTGAGCCGGCCACACAAGGAAAAAGAAGAAGAAATGATGAAGAAAACACAAAGTCAATAGGCATTAAATACTCCTCCAAAAGAAAATTACTATCTTACCCTCATACACATTTTAATTCTCTTTACAAGCTCTTGCCCATTTTGGTAATTTCACATTCAACAATTTAAATATCTTCTTCCCTTGACTAAGCACTTTGACCAACATATATGTCATATATATTGCCATATACCCAACATATACACTATCTCTCTCTATACAATTCTTTCCTTTGCAAATACACATATTCATTTCTCTCAAATACTTTTACCATTCAACCAAACCCTATACAAATATACCACTTATCAATTACACATTCAAATCAATTATAACAATATTATCATAACTTCTAGGCACACTTAGGGATATTACAATTAGACATATACATATACATCACATATACATTAAATCCAAATACAACAACTCCTCCAAAACTTTTAAGGTATATCTCGGGATATTACATGAACTCAAACTGAGATGTTTCCCATACAGTTTGAAGGACAGAGCAAAAGCGTGGTTAATGACCCTACCGGAGAATTCTTTAACCACATGGACTGAAGTCTACAACAAATTTATGGGAAAGTTCTATTCTTATCAAAAGACCAAGGAGCTTAGGGGGAGTATTGCAAATTTCACCCAATTTGACGGAGAACCATTTCATGAGGCATGGGATCGCTTCAAATCATTATTATTTCAGTGCCCTTACCATTACTATCCACAATCTCCAAGGATGAAAACACAATCTCCAAGGATGAAGATTCATTTACGAGGGTGAAGAACCACAATGCATAGAACAACCAGAGCAATCAGACTTCTCAACTGAATAAAATGTTAGTCAAACTCAGTCTTGGGCCCAAGTACCCAAATCAATTGAAGCTCGGGTTCAAGTACCCAATCTCAGGTCCAAGTATCCATATCAATTCAAGCTCGGGTCCAAGTACCCAATATCGGGTCCAAGTACCCAAATGAAGTTCAATCTTGGGTCCAAGTACCCAAAACAAATTCAAGTAACTACCTCATCAAAAATTAGGTATTATTGCTTTTCATTCTCTTTCACTAAAGGCTCAGATCATTCAAGCAGGGGGTAAACTGTAGACCCTTAATTTTTTACCTAGTCCAGTCCAATATATTTTAGTTAGTCCAAAATAATTTTTATGGTATCTTGATTAATTTTAATATTTATTTTAGTAAAAAATGGTGAAGTGAATAAAAATTTAAAATAATAAAAAATAACAAAAAAAATCGGTGACGGAAAAATCGGCGATGAAAAATAGTCACCGAAAGTCAACGCGGGCTCGTCGGCATTTCGCCCGCAGGAGTTTCCTGCAAGCGAAATGGCCAAAGCCATTTCGCCCCCAACACAATTTTTCTGCGGGCGAAATGGCCCGCAGGCCAATTCGCCAGCAGCTGCCGCAGCCAACTGATGCAGCTTTTTTGCCAGCGTAATTTTTTCGCAGTAGTTTTTTTCGCCAGCGTAATTTTTCCGCAGCAGTTTTTTTGCCAGCAAAATTTTTTCGACGTAAATTTTTCGAAACCTAATACAATTAGGTTTCGATTTCCTTTTCTTAATGAATGTTATATTCCATGAATAACTAGAAGGAACCATAGAAATCTTTTATAAATAAGGACTAAAAAATAGAAAAAGGGAGAGAAAATTGGATCGGAAATTTGGAAGGAGAGGAAACCAAAAGTGAGGAGGAAAACTTTGAAAACTTTAAAAATTCCTTCTGGCAGTGAATTGAATCGAACTTTGGAGAGAGCAATTAAGCAATTCAATCCATCAAAGGCAGCAAACTTGTCTTTGACCTTGTTCATCCAAGAAGTAATTTTTGGTGTAACCTACGAACAAAGGTTTGAATTCTTAATTTCTTTTTGTTTATTACAGTAGCTTTGTTCTTTATTTAATTTATAGATTACACACTCAAAACTTCAATCTTTGAAGATGTAATAACTTGATCTTTGTTTTCCCAAAAAACCTTAAATCGTTCTAAAACCCTTAAAATCATCCTTCTGTTTCCATAAAACCTTAAAAACCTAATTTATTCCTTCTGTCCCCAAAAACCCTAAATTACTTTTTCTGTTTCTTCAAAATATCAAAACCCTAATCTACTTTCTAGCTTTTCCAAAACCTTAAATCATTTTATTAATTCCCAAAACCAACTTTTTAAATCATACAACTTTTGTTCAATTTCAATTCCATTAAAAATCAGTAGCTTAAACTCATGAATTCCCAAAACCTTAAACATATTAAATAAAGAAAATTAAATAGAAACAGTAGCCCTAATTTGAATCTTTATTTGCCTTATTCAATTTTATATTTGATTATGTAGACTATTATATGCTTTAATTTATTTTCTATGGTTTGTTAATTTATTTAAGTTCAATGCTTAATTTACTTAGTTTATCATGGATGGATGTTTACTTTCTATTGATGTTTAATACCTTTGAATAATGATTTATTTATGATGAATGGTTATTTACTTTTATTGATTTATTTAGATTTCCAAATTTTGTAAGAGGTATGTTTCCACTTGGTGGGTACCTCATTAGTTAAATATTATATAATTTAAATTGCTTTTCTATTTTAGAACCAATGTAAAGGACATGTTTCTACCTTTCGGTGGGTGTCCTATTTAGGCATGGATTATGTAAAGGCATGTTTCCATCTTCGGATGGGTGTCCATTTATTTGTTTTGCTTGCACATTATTTTGATTTTTAATATAACGATGCTTTATTTCAATTGTTGTGTGTAACATGGATAATATTGTTATTTTTAAGAATCTTATAATATTAAGACTTGTAAAGGAGGCCGGTTCCAATGAACCGGGCGTTGTAGGGGTGCTGGGCCATTTCTTACCTTCCCCACACGCACCCAACTTTCCAAACCCATAAGGGGGTTGGGGATTCCTTAGGAATCGAGTCATCCAACCCTTTATTTTTCCCGGCCTATCCGAGAGGGGACTCCATTTTCTCTGGACCTAGCTCCGTGTTCTTTAAGGCCCTGAGCCTAAATAGTACCGAAGTCGCAAGAACCATTCCACCGGGAGTGGGGGCAAAAATCCCAGCTCACAGTGGCGACTTCACCGGGGATAAGAGAAAAGTTGATTCCGTTGGTCTTTATATTATTCTATTCTTTCTTATAATGATATTATCCTTTGCATTATATTAGATTGCATCGTGTGTGTGAGTTAGGACACCCGTGTTACCCGTGTTGTGTTATGTAAGGGATACCATACTTTCACTCAAGGTATGGAGATCGAGCATGGCATAACTACTCATAGCCTCGTACCTTTTGGTATATACTTGCTATGGGAACCTAAGCCTTTTAACCTAAAGACTAAAGCTCATATAATTGGCCTAGTTACTTTCCTTAGGTTTTACCCCAAATGCATGTTGTTTGACTATGGTTAATTTATCTTGGCTTAAATCATGGCTTATTTGGTTTGTTCTTTTTCTAATATGACCTAAGTATATTGTAAGCTCAAAATAAAATTTTCTTTAAAATCCAAAAGACCAAAGCTATTTTCAAAATTTTTCAAAATGGTCTTTGGTCATAAAATTTTCTAAAAAGAAAATCAAAAATTCTTTTTCTCATAATCCAAACGCAAAGCCCGAAATACCTTTTTTTTTAAATCTTTTTACAATGGGCTTAGAAACAAAATATATTTTCATCCAACCTTTTCTTACAAAGAGCTTGCAAATTATTTAGGCCAATTAAGAAATACCAATAATCAATTGTGAGCCTAGTTTATACTAAGAGTAATTAATCATGGCTTGTTTTTGGCATGAACCATTAGTTACCTTTTTCAAGTGAGAAATCTATCTATAATAACCCTCTTAATTTAGTTTTAATCCAATGTAGCATAAAAGCTACTATAGTTGGTTGAATGGATTAAAACCTAATTAATGGGAATTATCATAAATTGATTTCCATTTTTTTAACATATAACTATTGGTTGAAATGTCTGAGGGAAATATTTGAAAACAAGGTACCCCATGTTGGTATTTTGTTAACCATATACCTCGGAAAAGAGACTCGCCATTCATGTGTGGATGTTATAAGGTTGGAAGGAACGTCTTATTTGTCCTTATTTGTCTATTGTTTGTGCATACATGCATACATGTATACATTCACATCTCGTATCATTGATCCTCTCTGGCTCATAGCCATGGATTACGATATTTCAAAAGCTTACAACAATCCAACCTACGCTGGAAGTGAAGAATCTAGCAATGACTCAATCACTTGCCCGCCAAAAACAATGGGTCCCAAACAAATTCAAAGAATGGTGGATGATGCCCTCAATGCCAAAATGGAAGAAATAAAAGAGGTCCTAGCTGAGACCATGAAGAACCAATTGATTGCAATTTTAGAAAATCACGCCGAAGCATCTGTTGGCAAAGGGAAGACTAAAGTTGGTGAAGTAGCTTTTGATGATGAGAAGATGATCATTGATGATGATGATTGGGCTCAATACTTCCAAGAACCTTAAGATAAAAAGGATCCGAAGGTTGTTGAGAAGGTAACTTTCGAAAAGACCAAAACTTCTGATGTTGAAAAGATGATTGCGGACTTAGAAAAGAATTTTGAGAAGAAACTGATAACCAAGGAAATGTCTGAAGTTGACAAATTATTTGAACTAGATGAAGAAGTTTCGTACAAGTTCAAGATGCCATCTTTCTCGAAGTTTGATGGAACCAAAAATCCTCATCTCCATGTGAAGCAGTATATAACTGCCATGCATTCTGCCCGAGCTACTAAGGCTCAAACTCTAAGGTACTTCATGCTCTCATTGGACCCTGTTGTCAAAAATTGGTTCAATACCTTAGAGGATGGAACACAAAAGAGTTGAAATCTGCTATACAAGGCCTTCATCCAACAATATGGATACAACATTGAGATGGAAGTTACCTTAATGGAAGTTGAGTCCATTAGGCAAAGGCCAAATGAGAATTTTGTGGACTATGTGAAGAGATGGAGAAACAAGGCCGCTTTGCTTAAGAAAAGGCCTAACGAATCTGATCAAATAAGGATGATCATGAAAGGAGTCTTGCCCAATCTCCATGAAAAGATGTCTCACACCCTTATAACGGATTTCAAAGATCTTCTCAAAGCTGGTCTACAAATTGAAGTGTGGGAAAGGGAGAAAAATCGCTTTTCAATAAGAAGGAATGAGAAAGGGAATTATCAGTCTAACAATCAAAGCACGCAAAAAAGAAGTTGATGTCAATCCAACTAGTCAAGTAAATAGAAGACAATTTCCAGAATTAGGGAAGCCACTGTCTTGGGTTCTCAATAAGCTACAAAAAAAGGGATTGTTACAACCCTTGAGTCCTCGTCCTTTGCCTAATCCTCTTCCACCCAACTTTGATAGTAATGCATTTTGTCAATTCCATCAAAGGCCTGGACACGAAATAGACAATTGCATGAATTTGAGGCATGAGATCTAGAATTTAATTGATAATGGTAAGCTACCGGAGCCGGACAAGCCCAATACCAAGAAAAATCCTTTGCTTAAGTTTGGAAGAGTACCATCACCGGCAACCTTCATGGTGGGAAAAGGATTAGAAGAGGATTTTTTTTTATCATCCTTTCAATATGGGGATATTGAAGATATGAAAGGAAAAGAAGCTTAAACTCAACAAACTTTCCTTAGCTTGAATGTTGTTTTTCAATTTTACTTTAATATTTAATTGGAACTATCGTGTTTTTCAAATTTAAATTTGTTTGAATAAATTACTTTTATTAAAAATTTTGTTGGTCTTTTTTCATTTTGGTGCTCAACCAATGAGGAATCTAGCTTGATAATTCATGAATTAATATATTTATGCATCATGACTTGAATGACCTTACTAGATGAGGGAAATGCTCTATAGCATTGAGTTATGTATGCTTACTTAGAGAGGGCTCCTGCATAATTACCTTTGTCTAGGTCCTAGTCAGTCTTAGAACATGCTCTGACAAACTTTTGAGGCGAAATTGAACTCTGCTTATTTAAGGGAGAGATGATCTCGGCATTGTTTGATGAGCCAACAACTAGTATCCACCCTATTAAATATCAATCCCTAGTTGTCCCTTTGAGCCTTCATAAAATTTTAGCTTTCTTTTGGTATCAACACCTAGAAAAGTTTTGGAATTATTGTTGTATTTGGATTTAATGTATATGTTTAATGGAAAGAGAAAAGAAGATAATTAATTCATTAAAAGGAAATATATAAGAGATATACATATAGCAACATATACATCACATATACATGATGTATATATTGGTGTAGGAAAAGTAATAATAATCTAATGACAAGAGAAAAAGAAGAAAAGAAAGTCAAAGGGAAGAGTAAATCTTGTGGTGGAGAATTTTTAGAGTTGTTTAATTATATTATTAGTATATATATATATGGTAAGCTTAAAAGGGAAAAAAGAGGATTTTCTTTATTTCCTTCTTCTTCTTCTTGAACGAGAGAGAGAGAGAGAGAGACACACAGAGAGAGAGAGAGAGAGAGAGAGATGTGATTTTGTTGGCATACACATCAAATTATTAAGGGCTTTAAGAGAATTGAAGGTGGATATTGAAGATTTGGCAAAGAATTCAAGTAAGTGTTCATTTCTTTGTGTTGATTTCTATTGATTGTGTTTATATTTGATATGGTTAGTGTGTGAAGATGATGATAATGAAAGATTGAAGTATATATATATGTTGAATTGGTATTTAGATGATGATAATGTGGTTATTTTTAAGGATGATGATGGATTGTTGAAATTGTTTAGTAATAATATAAATGAGTTGGAGAAATTGAGTAATTGATATATGGATGATGTATATAATGATTATTATTATGATATGTTGAAGATATATAAGTGCTAAATTAATATGTGATTTATGTGTACATAAATCAAGATGTTGATTAAGGGTGTTATAGCATGGATTTTGGAGTGTTTGTCTTTTCATGGATGAGAGTTCGGAATGTATAATTTTTACCTGACACGGCCAGTGACACGGCCATGTCGTTGGGTGTGTCAATGGTACTGAGTTTGACGTTTGTGACACGACCATGTTACTGAGCGTGTCATAGCTAGTGAGAGATAAAGTTTTTGACACGGCCATTAACACTTCCGTGTTGTTGGGCGTGTCAATGTTTCTGTAAGGCAGAATGAGTGACATGTCCAGTGACACGCCTGTGTTACTGAGCGTGTCAAAGCTTTTGTGTTGTTGGTTTAAGGCACGATTAAGGACACGCTCGTGTTGTCGAGCGTGTCGTGTGGAAAGTTTGCCCTAGTTGGTTCGTATCTATATTATCTCATGTGTATCTCTGAGTGAGTGTGTATGATCACTTTTTGATTAGGTTTTGAAGAGATTGGGTTGCCCTAATCCAAGTGTTGGAGGATTCTTAGAAGAGGAGTTTAGATTGGTGTGAGTTTCTCTTGAGGTAAGTACAAACTTGCATGATTGCATACATTCATATGATTTTGAGATTTAATACATTTGATTGTGAATGTGTTAAGTAAATTATTACATTGTTAATACATTTGATTTTTGCTATGAATTGCTTTAATGTGAATTGAGATATGATGAAATGTAAAGCCATTGTTGTTGGCTATGATAGTGCAAATGAAATAATTGAGGCATGGTTGCCTATTTGATTATGGAATATGAAATGAGAAATGAATTGAGAAAGAGATTGATAAAGAGATAAATGAAATAATTGTGTGCTTAATATGTTATTCAATTTTCAGAGTTTTGGGTTTGGTGGCATGCCTATGAATTACTGGATAGGTGAAAAGACCGGGTCGTAAGCCGAGTCCAGCTAAAAAATGTGAAATGTGATGTTTTGGGGTGAAAAGACTGGGTCGTAAGCCTCTAAAACAAATTATTGAAACTAGATTGAGTGAAAAGACTGGGTCATAAGCTCAAATCTAGTTGATTATCCATGGATAAATGTATTGATGATTGTGATTATGGACCAAAGCAGTAACTCTGAACTTTGAATAACATATTCGTGTCTTTTGGGCCCATGCTTGTCTTTGTTTCAATGTGATTTATAAATGGTGAACCAATTGAATAAAGTAATGAAATGTAATGTTATGAAGTATGTTATGATTACAATACATAAGTAAATTATTGAAAAGAAATATGGCCTGAGAAGCTATGTTAAAAGATGAGAATCTGAAAGTGTAATATGATATGTAATATGTATATGGATGTGGACATTGTGAGTATTATTTTATGAATGTTCTAATAAGTTATGGAATTATGGTTTGTGTTAATGATATATGTGTATATGTATATAATTACGAGATTAGTAGAAATATATGAAAAGTGTAATTGAAATGGGAAAACATGATAAGAAAATAATGATACATGAATTTAATATATGAGTATGATTTTCTGTAATGTATGATTATAATATTTATTTGTACTACTAAGCTTTCGAGCTTAGCACGGTTGTGTAAATCGCGCAGGTGAGTAGGTGGTTGATATGAAGTCAAATCATTATGCCACGAGAAGGGTAAGAGTATTTGAGACCAACTAGAAGGTGGTGCATATATGTACAATTTAATTATGTTGTATTTTGATAAAAATATATTCATATGTATAAATGAATTTTGGTAAAGACAAGTTCATTATATATATGTAATATCATCAAAAGTATAATGAGTTTGTAAATGTTCTTTAAATAAAATGTATTATTGTTTGGAACTAAAGTCAATGTTTTAATCTGAACCGAAAAGTGACATTCTTATACTTTATATACGTACTACATGTATACAAGGTGTATGTATAGTACTTATATAGAGTATGGGGGTGTTACACTAACTCCCTTAAAACCTAAACCCTAAAATTTTCTAAACACTAATTCTTTAAAACTTTAAAACCTTTTAAATCTAATTCTACACAATAAGCTTAGAAAACATAATCCAGTGATCGTAAATCATTAATCTAAATTTTTTAAAGTGTCCAAAATCTAATTTCATGATTATACATCTCAAACCCTAATTTGGTGAATCAAAAAATTTTGCCAACTTTTTAAATCATAAAACTTTTGCACCATTTCAATTCCATTAAAACTCACAGTAGCTTAAACTCATGAATTCCCAAAACCTTAAACATATTAAATAAAGAAAATTAAATAGAAACAGTAGCCCTAATTTGAATCTTTATTTGCCTTATTCAATTTTATATTTGATTATGTAGACTATTATATGCATTAATTTATTTTCTTTGCTTTGTTAATTTATTTAAGTTCAATGCTTGATTTACTTAGTTTATCATGGATGGATGTTTACATTCTATTGATGTTTAATACCTTTGATGAATGATTTATTTATGATGAATGGTTATTTACTTTTATTAATTTATTTAGATTTTCATATGTTGTAAGAGGTATGTTTCGACTTGGTGGGTACCTCATTAGTTAAATATCATGTAATTTAAATTGGTTTTTTATTTTAGAACCAATGCAAAGGACATTTTTCTACCTTTCGGTGGGTGTCCTATTTAGGCATGGATTATGTAAGGGCATGTTTCCATCTTCGGATGGGTGTCCATTTATTTGCTTTTTTTGGACATTGTTTTGATTTTCAATATATCGATGCTTTATTTTAATTATTGTGTGTAATATGGATAATATTATTATATTTAAGAATTTTATAATATTAAGACCTGTAAAGGAGGCTGGTTCCAATGAACCGGGCGTTGTGGGCTTGCTGGGCCATTTCTCACCTTCCCCACACGTTCCCAGCTTTCCGAACCCATTAGGGGGTTGGGGAATCCTTAAGAATCGAGTCATCCACCCCTTTCTTTTTGCCGGCCCGTCCGGATGGCGACTCTATTTTCTTCGGACTTAGATCCGTGTTTTCTAAGGCCCCGAGCCTAAATAGTGTCGAAGTTGCAAGAACCATTCCACCGGGAGTGGAAGCGAAAATCCCCGCTCATAGTGGCAACTCCACTGGGGATAAGAGAAGTTGATTCTGTTGGTCTTTATATTATTCTATTCTTTCTTATAATGATATTATCCATTGCATCATATTATATTGCATTGTGTGCGTGAGTTAGGACGCCCTGTTACCTGTGTTGTGTTATGTAAGGGATACCATACTTTCATTCAAGGTATGGAGATCGAGCATGGCATAACCACTCATAGCCTCATACCATTTGGTATATATTTTCTATGGGAACCTAAGCCTTTTAACCCAAAGACTAAAGCACATGTAATTGGCCTGGTTACTTTCCTTAGGTTTTTACCCCAAATGCATGTTGTTTAACTATGGTTAATTTATCTTGGCTTAAATCGTGGCTTATTTGGTTTGTTCTTTTTCTAATATGACCTAAGTACATTGAAAGCTCAAAATAAACTTTTCTCTAAAGTCCAAAAGACCAAAGCTATTTTCAAGACTTTTCAAGATGGTCTTTGGACATGAGACTTTTCTAAAAACAAATCAAAAATTCTATTGCTCATTGACCAAATACTAAGCCCAAAATCCATTTTCTAAAATCTTTTTATGGGCTTAGAAATAAAATTATTTTTATCCAATCTTTTCTTACAAAGAGCTTGCAAATTATTTAGGTCAATTACGAAATATCAAAAATCAATTGTGAGCCTAGTTTATACTAAGAATAATTAATCATGGGCTTGTTTTTGGCATGAATCATTAGTTACCTTTTTCTAGTGAGAAATCTATTTATAATAAACCTCTAAATTTCGTTTTAATCCAATATAGCATAAAAGCTACCTTAGATGGTTAAATGAATTAAAACCTAATTAATGGGAATTATCATAAGTTGATTTCCATTTTTGAAAATATAACTATTGGTTGAAACGTCCGAGGGAATTATTCTAAAACAAGATGCCCCATGTTGGTATTTTATTAACCATATATCTAGGAAAAGAGACTCGCCATTCGTGTGTGGATTTTATATGGTTGGAAGGAACATCCTATTTGTCCTTGTTTGTCTATTATTTGTGCATACATGCATACATGCATACATTTACATCTCGTATCATTAATCCTTTCTGGCTTGCAGCCCTGGATTACGATAGTTCATAAGCTTATGACAATCTGACCTACGCCGGAGATGAAGTATCTAGCAACAACTCAATCACTTGCTCACCAAAAACAATGGATCCCAAACAAATTCAAAGAATGGTGGACAATGCCCTCAACACGTAGATGGAAGAAATAAAAGAGGCCCTAGCTGAGACCATGAAGAACCAATTGACTGCAATCTTAGAAAATCATGCCGAGGCATCTGCTAGCACTAAAAAGCCGAAGGATAAAGGGAAGACCAAAGTTGGTGAAGTGGTTTTTGATGATGAAAAGGTGATTGTTGATGATGATGATGATGATGATTGGGCTCAATACTACCAAGATGCTCAAGAGAAGAAAAAAGAGCCAAAGATTGTTGAAAGATCAATTATGGAGAAGACCGAAACTTCTGATATTGAAAAGATGATTGGTGATTTAGAAAAGAAATTTGAGAAGAAACTAAAAACCGAGGAAATGTCCGAAGTTGACAAATTATTTGAGCTAGATGAAGAAGCCCTGTACAAGTTCAAGATGCCATCTTTCACCAAGTTTGATGGAACCGAAAATCACCATCTCCATGTGAAGCAGTATATCATTGCTATGCAATCTGCCCGAGCTACTAAGGCTCAAACTCTAAGATACTTTATGCTCTCATTGGACCCTGTTTTCCAAAATTGGTTCAATACCTTCGATGATGGAACACAAAAGTGTTGGGACTTGCTTTACAAAGCCTTCATCCAACATTATGGATATAATGTCGAGATGAAAGTTACCTTAATGGAAGTGGAGTCCATTAGGCAAAGGTCGAATGAGAATTTTGTGGATTATGTGAAGAGATGGAGAAACAAGGCCGCTTTGCTCAAGAAGAGGCCCGATGAATTCGATCAAATAAGGATAATTATGAGAGGGCTGTTGCCTAGTCTACGTGAAAGGATGTCTCATACACTCATCCATAATTTCAAAGACCTTCTCCAAGCTTGTTTGCAAATTGAAGAATTCAAGAGAGAGAACCATTTTTCAACAAGAAGGAACGAGAAAGGGAACTATCAATATGGTAGCCAAAGCATTCAAAAGGCAGTCAGTGTTAATGCCACTAACCAAGGAACAAAGAGACAATTTTCAGAATCGGGGAAACCGATGTCTTGGGTTCTCAATAAACTTCAAAGAAAAGGATTGCTACAACCCTTAAATTCTCACCCTTTGCCTAACCCTCTCCCACCTAATTTCGACACTAAAGCATTTTGTCATTTTCATCAAATGCAAGGGCATGACATGGATAGATGTGTGAGGTTGAGACATGAGATCCAAAATCTAATTGGTAATGGGAAGCTACCCGAGCCCAATAAGCCAAAGACCAAAGACAACCCGTTACCAAAGTTCAATAGTGTACCACCACCGGCAACCTTTATGATTGCAGGTGGTTTGCATGAAGATTTTGTCATGTCTTCTTTGCAAGATGTGGGTAGAGAAGCAACCAAAGAAGAAGGGGTATTTGGCAAAATTAAACAAGCTATAGGGGGTAAAGAAGTAGCAATTTGTGTTGTCAATGGGTTTTGGGATTCAAGCGATAGTGATGATGATATAGTATCCAAGAAGGAGGAGTGGACTTAGTCCGAGCCTAAAGAAGATGAAGTAATGAACACTAGATCCGGTAAGCCTTATTCAAGGCCACCATCTAAGGATGTAGAAACTAATAAGGGAAAGGAGGTTGAAGTAGGAAATAAACAAGAGGAAGATGATGCTGTGCTTAAGCAATTGAAAAGAACCCAAGCAAGTGTTAGCATTTGGGACTTATTAGCTACTTCTAAAAAGCACCATGAAACTATGGCCAAAGCCTTGGCTAGCATGCCAATTTCTACCTCCACAACACCGAAGGAGTTGATCAACTTCATAAAAATTGGAGGAATAATGAAATGTGAAGATGTTCGAGAAAAAGAGTGAAGTTAATATGGGAGCAGTTTCTTTTTTGGATGCGGACATACAAGAGGAGGGGAGAGATCACATCCGCCCACTCTTTATCAAAATAGAAGTCAAGGGGAAGAGGACTCCATGTGTAATAGTCGATGATGGGTCTGCCATAAATGTTTGTCCACTTAAGATATTGCCAAAGCTAGCCATGTCGACAAGGGATCTAAACCCAACTGAGGTAACAATTCGGACTTATGACAACACTAAGAGACACGCTGAAAGAACTTTCAAAGCTGCTGCCAAGGTTGGTCGAATTGAATCTATTGTTGAATTTATTGTTTTAGACATACCGGTTACCTTCACCTTTGTAACACCCCTACATCCGGTACACGCACACTACAAACACCACAATGTAATATTCGTGCACTGAACATAGGGATGCTACGGTTTTCCTTAACCTTCAAATCATTTTAAAATGATACCATAATCTTTCTCATTATACATTATAGAAAATAAGTAATTAACTTATAATATAAAACAAAATAGATATATATATATATTTACTTAATACGCAGCGAAATTTATAAAATATTTACATATATGAATACTCCCAAAACTATAATTACAATTATACATATATATACATTAAAATCAATACTTTACAAAATATAAAGGAGTTATACATGATTGGCAGCTCTTCTATGATCTTTAAGTCCCAAAATAAATTCTTCAATGTCTACTCTCACTCGGTCTCGAGGAACTCTCGGGTTCAACTCTGTCACCTGCGCGATTAACACTATCGCGCTAAGCCAACGACTTAGTAGTACAAAGTATGCTAGCATTATGCTTTAATGCAATGCAATATCATACATTTTAATAATCAATACAACTTCATAGATGGAAAGATAATCATATTTAAACAAAGACAAGCATGGGCCCAAAATACACTAATATGCAATTCAATTTTCAGAGTTAATGTTTTGGTTCAATTATCACATTTATCATTATCATTATCCCAACTAGGCTTCAAAGATTAGGTTCAACCAAGCTTCAAGGGGAACAAAGCATGCTAAGTATCAACCCAACTTGGCTTCAAGAACCAACCCAACCTAGCTTCAAGGGTTGTAACATCCCAATTAGGCTTCAAGGACTAGACCCAACCAAGCTTCAAGGGGAGTAAAACATGTTAAACTTCTACCCAACTTGGCTTCAAGGATCAAGCCCAACCTAACTTCAAGAGATTGTTACTAATAGAAGGCATGCCACCAACAACAAAACTCTGAAAATAGAATAACACATTAGACACACAATTCATTTATTATCTCATCATCAATTCCATTTTCAATTCTCATTATCAATTAGGCAAACATGTCTCATTAAAGTCATTATAGCCAATCACAATGGCTTTATATTCCATCACATCTCAATCCACATCATTTATGTAACATCATTGATAATACATAACAAAGTATAATATTCATATGAATTAGCAATGTAATAATGCAATATTTGTACTTACCTCAATAACAATTCACACAACTCTAAACACTTCCTTTCCCAAGATTCTTTACTTCTTAAATCAATGACAACTCACCTTCTTCAAGACCTAATCCAACAAATATAACATACACTTACTTAAGGATACACATGAGATAATCAAGTTAAGAGTTAACTAGGGCAAACCCTAAACATGACACGCTCAACTACACGGGCGTGTATCTGACTGTGCCCTAACTCCACAACACAGAAGCTTTTACACGCTCAGAAACACGGGCGTGTCACTGGGCGTGTAATACATTCTGCCTCTCTTAAGAATATCAACACGCCCAACAACGTGAGCGTGCTCATGGTCGTGTAAACTCTCCAATCTCACAGTAGCTATGACACGCTCAATAACACGGGCGTGTTACTGGTCGTGTCAAACTTACAGCCTCCAACACAATTGACACGCCTAAAACTCTGGACGTGCTCCCGGGTGTGTCAGGCCAAAAACTCATATTCCGGCCAAAACCACAAAACACCCAACAAAACACTTCTTTTCACCAACATCCTCTTCAAACAAACTTAACAAAACATACCCAAAAACCATCTCAAACTTGCAACCACACCAAAACAAGCCAAAACACACATCAAACACAAATCACAAACATCATCAAAAACTCTAAACATAACCACAACTCAACCTATACCAACCAACTTACTCTTTTCTTCAATCCAACCCAATCAAACCAAACACATTCTCAAACACAACTTCAACTCACAAACCCACATAAATCAAAGAATCAAGTGGAAAAGACTTACCAATGATGAAGAACTCTCAAACCTCCAACTTGATCTCTTGAAAACTCTCTTCAATCTTGAACTTGGAAGAACAAATCTCTATCTTGCTCTCTTTCTTCTTGATGGCCGGACAACACAGAAAAGCAAAGAGAAGAGAAGGAAAGAAAATGGTCCACGACAAGGGAAGAAAGAAAGAAGAGAAGATAGAAAGCAAAAGTCAAATCATCTCCTCAAAACCCTCTCCTCCAAGCAAAATAATATAAAATAAAACAAATATCTCCTTCCACTTACTCTAACCCAAATACAAATACTTAATTAATCCTTTAAACATAATTAATCAATAATTAATCTATTCCTTTGACTTTCTCATTGACTTGTGTATATGTTGTATATATTTTCATATACACAACATATACACTCTCTTCATTTATTCTCTATTTTCCAATTAAACACAAATACACTTGATCCAAATAAAACAACAATTGTATTAAAACTTCTAGGGCACATTTTGGGATATTACAATTCTCCCCCTCTAAAAAGAAATTTCGTCCTTGAAATTATCTGATATCAAGTCCGAAACAACTAAGAATATTGATCTCACATTACTTGCTCACTCTCCCAAGTTGCTTCTTCTTTTCCATGATTCTTCCACAAAATCTTCACAAGTGGCACTTTCTTATTTCTCAATTCTTTCACTTCACGTGCCAAAATGGCAATTGGTTCTTCTTCAAATGTCAGATCTGGTCTCACTTCAATAGATTCAATTGGCAATACATGAGATGGATCCGACCTGTACCTCCTCAACATTGAAACATGGAAAACATTATGGATCCTATCCAACTCAGGTGGCAAAGCAAGCCGATAAGCAACTGGCCCAACTCTTTCCAAAACTTCATATGGTCCAATGAAATGAGGACTCAGCTTTCCTCTTTGACCAAATCTCAAAATCTTTTTCCAAGGAGACACTTTCAAAAATACTTTATCTCCTACATTAAACTCAATATCTCTCCTCTTCAAATCTGAATAAGACTTCTGTCGGTCTGAAGCTGCTTTCAACCTATCTCGAATCATTTTTACATTCTCTTCAGTTTCTTTAACCAAATCAGGACCAATTAACTTACCTTCACCAAGTTCACTCCAACATAGAGGTGTCCTACACCGTCTACCATACAACGCTTCGAATGGTGCCATACTAATGCTGGATTGATGACTGTTATTGTATTCAAATTCCACAAGTGGCAAGAATCTATCCCAACTTCCAGAGAAATCAATGACACAGCTTTTCAACATATCCTCAATAATCTGTATCACTCTCTCTGACTGCCCATCTGTCTGTGGATGAAAAGCAGTGCTAAATTGCAGTCGAGAACCCAAAGCACCATGTAAACTCTTCCAAAACCTTGAGGTAAACCGGGAATCTCGATCAGACACTACAGAAATTGGGACACCATGCAACTTCACAATTTCGCGAATATACAGCTCAGCTAACCTCTCCAGAGAATAATCCATCCGAACTGGAAGAAAATGAGCTGTCTTAGTCAACCTGTCAACAATCACCCAAATAGCATCATACTTCCTTTGTGTCAATGGTAGACCAGACACAAAATCCATTGTCACTCTTTCCCATTTCCATTCAGGCACTGATAAAGGTTTAAGTAACCCTGTTGGAACTTGATGCTCAACTTTTACCCTCTGACATGTAAGACATTTGGATACAAAATCTGCAATATCTCTCTTCAACCCAGACCACCAGTAATATTGTTTCAAATCATGATACATCTTTGTATTGCCCGGATGCATAGCAAATACTGACTGATGTGCTTCTTCTAAAATAATCCTTCTCAAATTAGCATCATCAGGTACACACAATCTGTTCTTAAACCAAAGACTCCCATCACTTCTCACAATAAAATCTCGACTCTTTCCATTCTGGCAATCTGAAACAATCTTTTGAATCTTCTCATCAGCCAATTGAGCTTCTTTAATCTGATCCAACAATACCGGTTTCAATTACAACTGTGCCATCAATGCACCATCATCACATGATACAAAATTAGCATGCAACGCTCTCAACTCAACAAGCAACAAGAGCGAATAAACAGTCAAACATGCTAAAGACTTCCGACTTAAAGCATCAGCAACAACATTTGCCTTATCAGGATGATAGTCAATCAGACAGTCATAGTCTTTGATCAACTCTAACCATCGTCTTTGTCGAAGATTAAGCTCCTTCTGAACACCCAAATATTTCAAACTTTTATGATCTGTATAGATAAAACATTTCTCCCCATATAAGTAATGTCGCCAAATCTTCAAAGCAAACACTATAGCTGCCAATTCTAAATCATGAGTCAGATAGTTAAGTTCGTGCGGCTTCAACTGCCGAGAAGCATAAGCTATAACTTTACCCTCTTGCATCAAAACACAACCCAAACCATTATGTGAAGCATCACTGTAAATCACATATGGTTTATCTTCCACAGGTAAAGTAAGAACAGGCGCTTGAGTCAACATCTCTTTCAACTGCTCGAAGCTAGCTTGACACTGATCCGTCCACACAAATCTAACTCCCTTTCGAAGTAATCTGGTAAGTGGAGTAGCTATCAAAGAAAATCCTTTTACAAACAGTCGGTAATAGCCTGCCAAACCCAGAAAACTTCTAACTTCAGTCACAGACTTTGGTGGACTCCAATTCAAAATAGCTTCGACCTTACTCGGATCAACTCTAATACCCTCCGCTGAAACTATATGACCGAGAAAAGTCACTTGGTCAAGCCAAAACTCACACTTCGACAGCTTAGCAAACAATTGTTTCTCTCTCAAAATTTGCAACACAATCCGCAGATGCTTGTCATGTTCCTCCTCATTACACGAATACACTAAAATATCATCGATAAAAACTACCACAAACTGATCCAAATAGGGCCTAAACACCCTATTCATCAAGTCCATAAAAACTGCAGGTGCATTCGTCAAACCAAAAGGCATAACTAGAAACTCATAATGCCCATACCTTGTACGAAAAGCTGTTTTAAGAACATCTTCAACTCTGACCCTCAACTGATGGTACCCTGATCTCAAATCAATCTTGGAAAACACTGCTGCACCCTTCAATTGATCAAAAAGATCATCAATTCTAGGCAACGGATATTTATTTTTAATAGTCACCTTGTTCAATTGCCTATAATCGATAAACAATCTCATAGTACCATCCTTCTTCTTCACAAATAAAACATGAGCTCCCCACGGTGAAACACTAGGGTGAATAAACCCTTTATCCAACAACTCCTGCATCTGCACCTTCAATTCTCTCAATTCAGTAGGTGCCATTCTATAAGGAGTAATAGAGATAGGAGTGGTACCAGGCAATAATTCAATACCAAACTCCACCTCTCTCTCAGGAGGTAACCCTGGCAACTCTTCTGGAAACACATCTAGAAACTCTGCAACGGTAGGTATACCATCAATTGGAGAACCCGTTACTCTAGTATCCGCAACATGAGCAAGATAAGCATCACACCCTTTTCTAATCAACCTCCTAGCTGCAACAGCTGAAACAAACAAGGATGCTAACTGTCCCTGCTCACTAGATACCATCACCTCTCTACCATCGTCAGTTCTCAAGGTAACAACTTTCTTTTAACAGTCTACCACAGCTCCATGTCTAGATAACCAGTCCATGCCTAGGATCAAATCATATTCCTTAAAAGGCATTTCAATCAAATCTCCACAAAACTCCTCACCTTGCACCACTACCGCACTATCTCTGTGCACCTTGCTAATAACCACACTATGCCCTATAGGATTTGTCACCAATACATCAAATCCTAGGGATTCAGCATGCAATTCAGACACAGGCAAAACAGATGCACTAATATATGAATGAGTAGATCCGGGATCAATCAAAGCAAGTACTGAAATACCAAATAAAGAGAAAGTACTCGCTATGACTGCTGAAGCATCTGGCTGCCTCTGCATCACATAAATCCTCTGAGGAGATCCAGCCTCCTCTGGTCTACTCTCCCTGGAAGAAGAACCTCCTCTAAAACTGAACCCAGATCTACCTCTTCTACTGACATTTCTGCCTCCTCGACCTCCCCTCACACTAGGTCGAGAAGCTGCAGAATCTATTAACATCTGCTCCTGCCTCTCAGGACAATCTCTAACAAAATGATCAGGCGATCCACATCTGAAACATACCCCTGCTACACCAGTCTTCCAACAAGTACCACCATGTGGCCTACCACAATGAATACATATGGGTAAAGTGGATCTCTGAATCACTGGGGTTGGAGCACTCGCCACTGAAACTGTAGGTCTTGATCTCTGTCTCTGAAACTGTACTGACCTACCAGCTGGCCTCTGACTCCTACTAACCCTAGGAACAAAACTTCCTTTACCTCTCTTCACAGATGAAGACCCTGCCTCAAACTGGGGTCTCCTAACCCTGGTCTCTTCCTCTGTAGCAGCTGCTGCAATACCCTGAGCTCTCTCCACACTCCTAGCTGCTGCAACAAGCTGGGAAAAATCATGATATCTAGATCCAGCCACAAGACACATGATAGAGGGCCTCAATCCCTCCTCAAATCTCATGCATCTATCTATCTCATCAGATATAATACCCCTAGCATACTGGCTTAACCGGATAAACTCTAGTTCATACTCTGTCACAGTCCGGTGATCTTGCTTCAAGCTTAGAAACTCCATTTTCTTCACATCTTTGTACTCCCTCGGAGTATACTTCAATTCAAACTCTCTTAGAAACAGCATAGGACAATGTAGGTGGATCATCCATAGCATGGGGCACTGTCTTCCACCAGTCATATGCGTCCTTCTGCACAATGATCTTGCATAATCAAATTTTTCTTCTGGAGTGGCTTGCAACTGAATAAATATTCTCTGTACTTTATCTAGCCACTACTCAGCTACAGCTGGGTCAATAGTACCTAGAAAATCTTCTGCTCCATACTTCCTTAATTTATCGTACTGTCTCACTGATACCAAAGGCTGTGGGGGTGGTGGTGGTGGTTGCAATGGTGCTTGCCTCATCAATTCTACCATATGTCTAAGCCAAACTGGCGGAACCTCCTCACCAGCTGGTCTCCCCGACACAGAAACAGGTACCTCACCAGCACTATCCACTCTAGCTCCCTCTCTAACCTCATCCGGAGCTACACTCTCAGCACTACCCTCTACTGACTGACGTAAATGAGAATCCATCACAACCTATATCTGCAAACACAGCAGAATACATCTTATTAAAGATCAGAGACTACCAATACCAAACATGTATATTATTCAAAAGCTAACTTTTAAAGTCAAAATATTCTTTTTCTTACAATTTTACCTAGGTTGAGAATCTCAAACCTAGGCTCTGATACCAAAACAATTGTAACACCCCTACATCTGGTACACGGACACTACAAACACCACAATGTAATATTCGTGCACTGAACATAGGGATACTACGGTTTTCCTTAATCTTCAAATCATTTTAAAATGATACCATAATCTTTCTCATTATACATTATAGAAAATAAGTAATTAACTTATAATATAATACAAAATAGATATATATATATTTACTTAATACGCAGCGGAATTTATAAAATATTTACATATATGAATACTCCCAAAACTATAATTACAATTATACATAAATATACATTAAAATCAATACTTTACAAAATATAAAGGAGTTATACATGATTGGCAGCTCTTCTCTGATCTTTAAGTCCCAAAATAAATTCTTCAATGTCTACTCTCACTCGGTCTCGAGGAACTCTCGGGTTCAACTCTGTCACCTGCGCGATTAACACTATCGCGCTAAGCCAACGGCTTAGTAGTACAAAGTATGCTAGCATTATGCTTTAATGCAATGCAATATCATACATTTTAATAATCAATACAACTTCATAGATGGAAAGATAATCATATTTAAACAAAGACAAGCATGGGCCCAAAATACACTAATATGCCATTCAATTTTCAGAGTTAATGTTTTGGTTCAATTATCACATTTATCATTATCATTATCCCAACTAGGCTTCAAAGATTAGGTTCAACCAAGCTTCAAGGGGAACAAAGCATGCTAAGTATCAACCCAACTTTGCTTCAAGAACCAACCCAACCTAGCTTCAAGGGTTGTAACATCCCAATTAGGCTTCAAGGACTAGACCCAACCAAGCTTCAAGGGGAGTAAAACATGTTATACTTCTACCCAACTTGGCTTCAAGGATCAAACCCAACCTAACTTCAAGAGATTGTTACTAATAGAAGGCATGCCACCAACAACAAAACTGTGAAAATAGAATAACACATTAGACACACAATTCATTTATTATCTCATCATCAATTCCATTTTCAATTCTCATTATCAATTAGGCAAACATGCCTCATTAAAGTCATTATAGCCAATCACAATGGCTTTACATTCCATCACATTTCAATCCACATCATATATGTAACATCATTGATAATACATAACAAAGTATAATATTCATATGAATTAGCAATGTAATAAAGCAATATTTGTACTTACCTCAATAAAAATTCACACAACTCTAAACACTTCCTTTCCCAAGATTGTTTACTTCTTAAATCAATGACAACTCACCTTCTTCAAGACCTAATCCAACAAATATAACATACACTTACTTAAGGATACACATGAGATAATCAAGTGAAGAGTTAACTAGGCCAAACCCTAAACATGACACGCTCAACTACACGGGCGTGTCTCTGACCGTGCCCTAACTCCACAACACAGAAGCTTTTACACGCTCAGAAACACGGGTGTGTCACTGGGCGTGTAATACATTCTGCCTCTCTTAAGAATATCAACACGCCCAACAACGTGAGCGTGCTCATGGTCGTGTAAACTCTCCAATCTCACAGTAGCTATGACACGCTCAATAACACGGGCGTGTTACTGGTCGTGTCAAACTTATTGCCTCCAACACAATTGACATGCCTAAAACTCTGGACGTGCTCCCGGGTGTGTCAGGCCAAAAATTCAGATTCCGGCCAAAACCATAAAACACCCAACAAAACACTTCTTTTCACCAACATCCTCTTCAAACAAACTTAACAAAACATATCCAAAAACCATCTCAAACTTGCAACCACACCAAAACAAGCCAAAACACACATCAAACACAAATCACAAACATCATCAAAAACTCTAAACATAACCACAACTCAACCTATACCAACCAACTTACTCTTTTCTTCAATCCAACCCAATCAAACCAAACACATTCTCAAACACAACTTCAACTCACAAACCCACATAAATCAAAGAATCAAGTGGAAAAGACTTACCAATGATGAAGAACTCTCAAACCTCCAACTTGATCTCTTGAAAACACTCTTCAATCTTGAACTTGGAAGAACAAATCTCTATCTTGCTCTCTTTCTTCTTGATGGCCGGACAACACAGAAAATCAAAGAGAAGAGAAGGAAAGAAAATGGTCCACGGCAAGGGAAGAAAGAAAGAAGAGAAGATAGAAAGCAAAAGTCAAATCATCTCCTCAAAACCCTCTCCTCCAAGCAAAATAATATAAAACAAAACAAATATCTCCTTCCACTTACTCTAACCCAAATACAAATACTTAATTAATCCTTTAAACATAATTAATCAATAATTAATCTATTAATTTGACTTTCTCATTGACTTGTGTATATGTTGTATATATTTTCATATACACAACATATACACTCTCTTCATTTATTCTCTCTTTTCCAATTAAACACAAATACACTTGATCCAAATAAAACAACAATTGTATTAAAACTTTTGGGATATTACAGCCTTACTCTTAGGGCGACCATGGTTTCATCCTCTTGGTGGAGTTCCTTCCACCCTTCATCAAAAGATCATGTTCCCCAACGGAGATGAAACAGTGGTCATTGAAGCTGAAGATAATGAGATTGTTAACGCTCTAATGATCGAGAGACCTCTTAATGGTTTTCAAGTAGCTACAATTTCTGATGATGAAGTAGTGGACTCCAAAGTCTTGAATATGATGAAGAACATGAACTACATTCCCGGACCTAGTCTTGGAAAGGGTAAGGCCAATTTGACAAAGCTGCAAGATTTTAGAACTTAAACTTCCAAGAAAGGGTTGGGATATGATGAAAACAACTATGTCCAGCCAAAGAAGAACGAGAAGATGAGCTTCCCACCACTTGAGGAAATCTTTTTTAAAGCTCCAGATATGGGACCACTCCAAGGAAAGCCCGAGCCAATCATGTTCATGGGAAAGTTGATCCCAGGTTTTGAAATTTTTTCAAATGTTGCCGAGCTAGTGGAGCAAGTGAAGAAAGAGTTCACCCTGTCAGCCAACAAAGAATCCAATCTGAAAGAGAAGAATGAAGTTGTCCTAAAAGCCGAGAAAACTCCAGAGGAGATTTCTGCCCTGGTCGAAGAAAAGTTTAAAGACATCCTGCCTTTTGATTTTGTGAACAATGATCTTGATTTTGATTTTAATTTGTCTGCTTTGTATGAGGATGATGATGTTTTCTTTTCCAAAATGAATGGAATAAAGTCTGATTTTGCTTACTTGTGTGACGTTTCTCCTGATGGTTGCATACATTCAAATAGCAATTACATGAGCATCTTTAATATTATTTCTGTTAACACACAATCATTAAATTTGGGAACAACCAAAAATCCTAAAAACATTAGCATAGCATCCGACCTTACTCCAAATGAGAGATAGAGATTTGAAAAAATATTCAAAATGTATGAAGAAGTGTTTGCTTGGTCTTATGAGGATATGCCTGGAATAGATCGAGACATAGCTGAGCATCATATTCCAACTCATACTCATATAAAACCTATCAAACAAAAGCTTAGGTGATTAAGACCTGAGTGGGCTGAATTGGTTAAAGAAGAGGTCAATAAGCAAATACAAGTGAAATTCCTTGAAGTGATAGAATATCCAGATTGGTTATGTAATATCCCAATGTGTGCCCTAGAAGTTTGGATACAATTGTTGTTTGTTTGAATTATGTGTATATGTTATGTTGATAAGAAAATAAATTGAAAAGAGAATGTTTATGTATTGTTTAAAAAGGAAAGTAATGGGTAGAGAGAAAGTGTATATGTTGGGTATATTGTTATATATATAACATATACATTAGTCAAAAGGGATGGTCAATGGAAGAGGATATTTATGTGTGATATGTGAAATTACTTTAATGGGCATATAAGTGACAAAGGTTAAGTTAAATGGATGAGGGCATTTAGGTAATTGCTTTGTTAGAATTGCTTGGTGGAGATTTAAAGAAGAAGAGAAGTTGACTTATGTTTATTTTTCTTTTCTTCTCCTTTGTGTGCCGGCTATTCAAGAGAGGAGAGAGCAAGAGAGGTGTTCTTGATGCTAGAATCAAATTGAAGGAAGAATCAAAGGTTTTTGTTGGAGATTTGTGAAATTTCTTCATTTAAGGTAAGTACTCTCTTGTTTATCTTTGTTATTTTTGAAGTTATGCTTGAGGGGGATTGTGATGTGTTGAGATTATGAATAGGTGTGTTTGAGATGAGTTTATAAGTGTTGAGATTGGTTATAAGTTAAAAAGGTTGAATTGATGTTGGTTTTGGTTTGAAGATAATAAGTTAAGAGTGATGTTTGGTTTTAGGGTTTTGAAATGGTAGATGATTAAATGGATTGTTAATGTGTATATTGTGATAAACATGCAAAATAAGTGTTAAGGACTTTGATTACATCCATTTGAATAAGTTTATGTTGTGCTTAATATGTTTAAATTCAATCAAAGGAGTTTTGGCTATGTTTAGGGTTTTATACATGAGAGACACGGCCAAACCAAGGAAGAGACACGGCCAACCTAAGGTATTTTTGAGAGGCACGGCCAAGTCCATGGAAATTTGGCCGTGTTGGGTGATTTTTGGAGAGGACACGGCCGTGTCCCTTGCCCATGTTGGCTTCTGTTGCTTTTGGTTGAGAGACACGGCCACAAGCTTGGCCATGTCCCTTGAGTGTGTTGGTTACTGTGTTTGGTTTTGCTCTTCTTACATGATTGAGATTGAACCTACATTTGATGATGCATATGATACTAAATGAACAAGGTTATGTATTATATACATTGTGAATCTTGTGAATGGTAATGTGTTATATGAATAATGCACTTTGTAATGTTATATCCATGATGCTATATGTAAAATGTGAAGGATATGATGAGGTAATTGATTATGTATAGCTTGATGGGAGTAGTTCTTGAAGGTGAAAGCTATAATGATCATCCAAAAAGGTATGTGCAATGCAATTTATTATGATAAATGTTTAGATGACGATGAATTTAAGATACATGTGCAATGAAATTGATTATGTATGCTTGAATGATGAAGTGTATAATATGAATTGAGATAAAATGTGATGTGAAGCCATTGTGTTTGGCTATGATGATACATGTATTATGTAACACCCCCACATCCATTACATGCACACTACAATACCACAATGTAGCATACATGCAATAAACATAGGGATGCTACGGATTTTCTTAACATTCAAAACATTTTATATACTACCATAATCTTTATCATTATATATTATAGAAAAGAAGTCATTAAATTGTAGTATAAAATAAATTCAATATATACATACATTTAATTATTACACAGCGGAAGTTATAAAATTATTTACATATATGAAAACATTTGAATCTGTATTTACAAATATACATATATTTACATTATAAACAATATTTTACAAAATATAAAGAAGTTATACTTGATTGGCAAGTCTGCTCTGATCTTTAAGTCCAAAATCAACACCTCAATGTCTACTCTCACTAGGTTTCGAAGAGCTCTCGGGTTCAACTCTATCACCTGCGCGATTAACACTATCGCGCTAAGCCAACGGCTTAGTAAGACAAATCATGCTAATGATATGCTTTAATGCAATGCAATGTTTCATATATGTATTAACAAATCAACATCAATGATACACACTCAATCAATAAAGATCATATTCAACAGACAATATTCCGTGAATAGTCCGTTTCATCATTTAAGTAATATTAACATTTCATTACATTAGAACATCATTTATGATATACATAAAACCTAGACACCTATGGGCCCATCAAGTATTTAATACGATATTCAGAATTCAGAGTTACTGCTTTGGTTCATAAACACAACTATCAAGCCCGTAGGCAACATATACATATATATCTCTATCCATGGATAGCGTAACAGACCCAGTCTCTTGGATCATCAACTCATCTAACTCGAGGAGATCCTCAACCCGGCAAGACTGTTACAAATCAAATATCTCATAATATCAATTATCATTGTGTAACAGACCCAGTCTCTTGGACCTCAAATCAATTCAATTTGAAGAGATCCTCAACCCGGCAAGACTGTTACCTTTCATTAAATAGGCATGCCTCCAAAAACCAGAACTCTGAAACTGAATATCATATTAAGCATACACTTATTTCTTTATTCTCTTTATCAAACTCTTTCTCAATCTTCCTCATCAATTAGGCAAATATGCCATACATCATTCAATTGTATCATCATAGCCAATCACAATGGCTTTACATCACATTTCAAATCACATTACAATACTTCATCTTTCAAATACACCATCATATCCTCAACATATCCATCACATTATACATATAGCATTATTGATATAAACATAACAAAACACATTACTCATCACATAAGTCACAATACATGAAATATCACATAGTATCATATGCATTACCATTATCATCATATATATGATCAATCTCAACTTCATATGCATCATCAATGCAATGTCACATGTATGCATCAACACAAGATTTGTACTTACCTCAATCACAAGTCACACAACTCTAAACACCTTCCTTCTTGCAAAGTTCTTCACTTCACAAATTAGGGAAAAACACCTTCTATCAAACCCTAATCCAAAGAATGATACAATCCATCAATTCCAATACCATTTAATCACTTAATAACTTCATCTTAAACCTTAAATCACAAAATTACACTTCAACATCATTCATTATAGACCACGGTCGTGGCCACCATAACCACCACGGGCGTGGGGTACAAAACAATTCTGCCACCCAAGCTTCCATCCTCCACGGCCATGGCACCAAAAGCCTACCAATGGCCACGGCCATGGCCAATCAAGGCCACGGGCGTGGCATCCAGAAGGCTACTGCCCTCGGCCAAAATCCCATTTCCAAGTCCAAAATTCCAACAAACACCAACCACAAGAAGATCTTTGAAAATAATGAAGCAAACACAAGGAAAACATCATGTAACACTTCAAAACCCTAAAACAATATCAACTCCAACACTTCCAACAACAAAACCTCTTAAACTTCTTCACTTAAAATCAAAAACAACATTTAAAAACTCATTACAAACACATTTAATCATCATCTCAACAAACCAAAAATTCATTTCCAACTCCACTTCAAAAGAACAAAAGAAAATCAAGAGAAAGGACTTACCAAAGTTGATGAATTTCACAAATCTTCCACTTAATTCCTTGAATCTCCTATCAAATTGAGTTTAGAACTTCAAGCCCTCTCTAGCTCTTTCTCTTCTTCAATGGCCGGCACACACATGAGAAAAGACAAGAAAATAAACTCAAGTCAACCACTTCTTCTTCTTTTAATCTCCACCATGCAATTCTTACAAGGAAAATTACCAAAACACCCTTAACCATTTGTTCTAACTTTTGTCCCTTGCATGCCCATATATGTAATTTCACATATCCCATAAAAATATCTCTCTTCCATTGACCTTGCATTTGACCAACTTATATGTTATATATATTAACATATAAACAACATATACACTTTTCTCTAAACCCTATTTTCTTTCCCAAAACACATATACATAACCATTCTCTTCTCAAATTCTTTTCTTCTCACATAACATATACATTCAATCCAATTTAAAACAACAACAACAACAACAACATAGTCAAAACTTCTAGGGCATACATGAGGATATTACATATTATGTGAAGCCATTGTGATTGGCTACGATAACTCAAATGTGATGTGAAGCCATTGTGATTGGCTATGATGATTCAATTGAATGACATAAGGCATGTTTGCCTAATTGATGATGAGAATTGAGAATGAAATTGATAAATGAATTGTGTAGCTAATGTGTTATTCCATTTTCAGAGTTTGTTATTGGTGGCATGCCTAATAATAGTAACAATCTCTTGAAGTTAGGTTGGCTAAGGCCTTGAAGCCTAATTGAGATGTTACAACCCTTGAAGCTAGGTTGGATTGGTTCTTGAAACCAAGTTGGGTTGATACTTAGCATGCTTTGTTCCCCTTGAAGCTTGGTTGAACCTAAATCCTTGAAGCCTAGTTGGGATAATGATAATGATAATGTGATAATAAAACCAAAGCATTAACTCTGAAAGTCGAATGGCATATTATTGTCTTTTGGGCCCGAGTCTGTCTTTATTGTCAATATGATATACAAATGTTGAAATAAGTGAGATCTATGGTTGACTTTGTTGGAAATGTGATTCATGATTGGTGAATTGTGAGTAATATAATGATATGAAGTATGTTGTGTAATGTGTGTATTGATATATTGATTGTGAGTGTTAGTGATGGATTATGATTGATGAATTGTGAATAAAACAATGTTATGAAGTATGATGTGTAATGTGTATATTGATATATTGATTGTGAGTATTGATGATGGATTGTGGTTGGTGATAATGATATGTATATTATAAATGGAATTAGTCGAGATATATGAAAGGTACAATTCAAAAGGAAAAACATGATAAGATATTAATGGTATATGAAAGTGATATTTCATTATATGTTAGAATTTCTATTATGTATGTTTATATTTTATATTTGTACTACTAAGCTTTTGGGCTTAGCACGGATGTGTAATCGCACAGGTGACTAGGTGGAAGATGTGAAGTCTTTCATTATGCCACGAGAAGAGTTAGAGTTTGTCGAGACCAACTAGAGGGTGATGCATACATGTATAACTTTTAATTATGATGTATTTCTGACAAGAGTGTATTTATATGTAAAAAAAATGAAGTTATGATAAAGATAGGATTAATATATATATATATGTATGATCATTAAAAGTATAATGATTTTGTAAATGTTCTTTAAATAGATGTATTGTAGTTTGAACTCTGTTAAAGGTTTTAAAAATGTAACGAAAAGTGACATCCTTATACTTTACATACTTACTGTATGTATACCAGGTGTATGTATAGTACTATTATGAAGTATTGGGGTGTTACAGGTTAGCCAACATAGTACCTGTGCCAAAGAAAGATGGAAGGATAAGAGTTTGTGTGGATTATAGAGATTTGAACAAGGCTTCCCCTAAAGATGATTTTCCTTTACCTCATATAGATGTCCTCATTGATAGTGCAGCCGCTAGTGTGCTACACTCATTTGTTGATGGATTTTCCAGATACAATCAAGTGTTAATGGCCCAAGAGGATAAAGCCAAAACTTCCTTCATTACCACATGGGGTATATTCTGTTATTGGGTGATGCCGTTCGGCTTAAAGAATGCTGGAGCAACCTACCAAAGGATGGCCACCACACTATTTCATGACATGATGCACAAAGAAGTTGAAGTATATGTTGATGATATGATGGTTAAATCGGACACAAGGGAACAACACTTCCAAAACTTAGAATTATTCTTCGATAGAGCTTTGGAATATAAACTAAGATTAAACCCGAAGAAGTGTGTGTTCAGTGTTACCTCAGGTAAATTATTGGGACATGTAATTGGTCCGAATGGCATTGAGATCGATCCTGACAAAGTTAAAACAATCAGGGATATGCCACCCCCTAAGATGGAGAGAGAAGTTTGGGGATTTATTGGTAAATTACAATACATTAGCAGATTCATAGCAAAACTCACAACAATTTGTGAGCCTATCTTCAAATTGCTTAAAAAGAATCAGCCAGCCATATGGAATGAAGAATGTCAAAAGGCCTTTGAGCGAATAAAGGAGTATTTATTGAATCCACCTGTTTTAAACAACCAAAACCTGGAAAACCTCTATTACTATACTTAGCAGTAGAAGAAGAGTCGATAGGAGCCATGCTAGCCCAAGCAGATGAGTCAGGGATTGAGCATGCAGTTTACTATTTGAGTAGAAAGCTCCTACCTTATGAAATTAAGTATAGTATCATTGAAAAGACCTGTATAGCCGTAGTTTGGTCTTCTTTGAAGTTGCGACATTACTTTCAATCGTATAGTGTATAAGCATGTAACATCCATGATTTTGGAGAAATTAAATAAGTATTTGGAGATATAAATTGTATATACTTAATATATATATATCTAGAGTATATATAACATATACATATGGTATATTAATTGTATATGTTGGATTAATACATTACATACTTAATATTTAATACACATATAAGCTACATTTGATGTGTATATAAGATACACATTACTTGTGCATATGTGTAATATCCTAAATTTTTGAAAAGTTCTAATTTTTGAAAATTTGATAAAATAAATTATAATTCAAATGAATAAATTAAATTAATGGTTTTAAATGAAAAAGGAAGGGGTTTTAAATGAAAAAGTGGATAATATATGTGATATATATAAAATATACATAACATATAAAAGTCAACACTTTTTAAAAGAAAAGTCAAAGTAAAAGGGTATTTTGGTAATTAAATCTTAGAAATTTAAAATTAATAAAATAATTCAAAAATAAACTATTTTTGAATGGAAGAGGGAATTTAGGACTTTTAATTTATTAAATAAATAATTAAATATTAAATTATTTTAATATATATATATATGGTTTAAAATTAAAGGGTGAAAGGAAAGAGAAATAAAAAAAATAAAGTCTTCTTCTTCTTCTTTCCTTCAAGGCCGAATTTCATGGCCTCAAGAGAGGGATTTCCTTCTTCCATACTCCAAAAATTGAAGAGATTTTAAGGATTCAAGTGGAGTTTTAGAAGTTTCTTCATCAATTGGTAAGCTTTCTTACCAAATTTTCAAATTCTATGGAAAAGTGTCTTATGTAAATTTTGGAATTCTATAGTAGCATGATTTAATTGCTTAATTGGATATGAATGAAGTTGTTTTGATTGATTATTAATGATTTTAAGGTTGGATTAAAGAAATGGTTGAGTTTGGGTAAGATTGGTGAAGAGAGAGAATTTAGGGTTATGTAATTTTTGGGGTTTTGAAATCATGGTTTTTAATTGTGCAAATTGATTCCAAATGAGTTCTTTTGATACATAAAAAAGTATTTTAAAGTCAAATATTGGATTTGGTTGTGTTTGGTTGGAGTTTGAGAATGGAAGTGGAGATTTAGGGTTTCAGAAAAGTGATTTTCCAAAGTGGTTGAATTGTGTGATTTTATATATTAAAGCATGTTGTTTAGTGTTAAAAGTGATGAATATAAGCTTGAAATGAGTAATGGATTGTGTTGGAATGGAAAACCTTCAATCGGGGAAGGTTATGCCATTTTTGAGATTTTGTGTATAAGAGTGTATTGTTATAATGTAAATGATTTAAATGTATTAAAATATGTTTTTAATGATATTAATAAACTTAAAACACTAATTTAAATGGCTTGATATGGTTTTTCAAAGTTAAAGTGAGGTGAAGCTTAATTTTGGGATTTGGTTTAGAGTGATGTTTAATTATGGTTTGATGTTGATAATACCTTAGAATATGATATTAAATGAACATTTGGTATAGGCATTGAGGGAAGTTGATTTGCTTCATCCAAGTGGTGAAGGGCAAGTTGGAAGGATAGGATTGGAGGTTGTATTAAGCTTGTTTTGGGGTGCTAGTAGAGGTATGTATAAACTTTGAGTATAATGTTTATATTTGCATGACATTTGGACTTAACACATTTTGGTTGAAAAATGTGTTAAGCTACATGGTTCATTGATTGAGTATGAATAATGTGCTATGACATTTGTAATGTCATATATGTGTTAAATGCACTGTGAAAAGCCATTGATAATGGCTAAATTGTGTAAAGTGTGAAATATGCATATTATGTAAAAATACCCAAACTAATTGGGTAATGTGTTGTGAATGCAAAAATGAGATATGTGGAATAATGAAATGAATTGATATTGATAAAAATGAGAAAAAATGAGAAAAGTGAGAAAAATGAGAAGGATATGAAAAATGAGAAAAATGAGGAAAAAAGGTGAAAATAAGGCAATGAGCCTAGTTTGATTATGAGAAATAAAATGAGAAATGAATTGTAAAAGTATTTGATAATGAGATAAATGAATTAATTGTGTGCCTAGTGTGTTATTCAATTTTTAGAGTTCTGGGTTTGGCGGCATGCCTATGAATTGCTGGACAGGTGAAAAGATCGGGTCGTAAGCCGAGCCCAGCTGATAAATGATAAATATGATGTTTTTGGGGTGAAAAGACTGGGTCGTAAGCCTCAAAAACCATAGCAGTCTAGTCGGGTTGAGGACTAAGATACTGGAGCCTAAGGGTCTAGCCGGGTTGAGGTCCAAGAGACTGGGGCTGTTACATTATCCATGGATATATATATTGCCTATGGGCTAGACACATGGTGTCATTATGGACCAAAACAATAACTCTGAAATTTGAATAGCATATTAGATCCTTTTTGGGCCCATGCTTGTCTTTGGTTTAATGTGAATTATGAATTGTGATACAATTGAGCAATATAATGTTATGAGTTGTGAGTATGAAATATTTGAAAATTATAAGAAAGTGAAATGATGTGACCTCTATATGCATTGTGCATTGGCATTACTTTACATTTTTATTATTATCAATGTTTGTACCACTAGGCTTCGGCTTAGAGAGATTGTAATTCTTCGCGCAGGTGTCATGGATGTTTTGATAGAGCGGAGAGTTTCACTAGACCTGGTCGGGTCTAGGTTTGTATTTATTGAGCTTGAAGAGTTGTTTTGGGTACATCTAGATCAGAGCTAGTTGCCAGCATGTACATTTTTTATATTATGTATGTTATGATATGTTTTTGAAGCATATATTGTAAATTGTAAAGAATGGTTTGAATAATTTTGTTTAAGATGGGATTTTATACATAATGTTTATATATATACCTATATATAAGTATTTTGAGAAAATATGGAGAAATTGAGAAGTATTGGTGAATTGATTTTATTTGGAGTGTTTGTTGTATGCAGGTTGTGTTTTGTTGAATTTTGGAAACGTTCAAATTACAAACAAAACTATGGCGAATTTTTTCTAGAGATTTTCATATAAAATATTTATTTTGGATCCCTATAACAAGCAAAGAATATTTATATACTATTTATTTTATATATTAGTAATTGAAATCTTAAAACAAAAATGTGAAAATTTTTATTAAATCGGTCTGTGACATTTTTATACCATATAAGCGTATTTTACATATGCTGAAAATATGTATTGTACATATATGGGGTATAAGGGTGTTACAAAGCAATTTCCAGGTTGGATCCAATGAAGTACTTAAGGGAGACACCCTCTTTGATTGGGAAATATGGTCGATGGTTGATAATATTAGAAGAATTTGAGATTGAGTATGTAACTAGGAAAACATTCAAAGGTAAAGCGGTGGAAAAATTCCTAGCCCAACAACCATTACCAGAAAGCGAAGAGGTAATCTTGGAATTTTCGGATGAACATTTAGAAGCAACTGAAGTACAAGGGTGGAAAATGTATTTTGATGGAGCAGTAAATAGGAAAGAAGAAGGTTTGGGAGTTATACTAGAATCGCCCGAAGGGGAACTCATCCCTTTAGCCAAAAAGTTGAAATTTAGGGCAACCAATAATATGGTGGAGTACGAAGCTTGTATTTTCGGTTTGGAAACCCTAATGATTATGAAGGTGGATAAGGTGGAAGTTTTTGGCGATTCATTGCTATTAGTATCCCAAGCAAATGGAGAGTGTGAGAGGAAAAAATAAAACCATACCACCATTACCTGACCCTGGTGAAGAAGAACTTTAAGGAGTGTAGGTTTATATACCTATCAAGAGAAGAAAATCAGATGGCTGATGCCCTAGCCACATTGGCTTCGGTATGGGAAAATCCTATCAGTTTATTTCGTAAACCTCTGATTTTGACCAGTTCATCAACTCCTTGCTATGAATATGAAAGAATCATGGAAATTGATATAGACCATGATGCATGGTATGATACTATAAGGCGATTTTTGGAGGAAAGAGAATACCCGCTGGGGGCAACAAAGAAAGAAAGAAGAGCCATAAGGCAGTGTTCACTGCAATACATCACATTCCATGGAGAGTTATATCGAAGATGGCCTGATGGGGGTGCATTTAAGATGTTTAAGAAAGCCTGCAGTTGAGCGTATCATGTTAGAAATACATGCGGGAAGCTACAGTCCACACATGAGTGGTTTGGCCCTAGTTAAGAAGATTATTCGACAGGGTTATTACTGGTTAACTATGGAGAAGGATTGTATTGAGTTTGTAAAGAAATTCCAACAATGTCAGATGTAAGGTAACTTGAATTACATGCCTCTTGAAGAATTGCATTCTATGTCTTCACCCTGGCCATTTGCCACTTGGGGTATCGACATTATAGGAGAGATACATCCGACGGCTTTAAAAGGTCACCGTTTCATTATGGTACCAGTATATTATTTTTCAAAATGGGTCAAAGTTGAATCCTTCAACAAACTAGGTGCAAGTCAAATGTCTAGATTTATTGAAAAGAACCTCATCTGCCGGTACGGGGTCCCGCACAGTGTGATATCAGACAATGGGGTACAGTTTCAAGGAGCAATTAAGGATTTATTCTCAAAGTACCAAATTCATCATCATCGGTCCTCTCCTTATAGACCAAAGGCTAATGGTGCAGTAGAAACAACAAACAAGACAATTAAGCAAATTCTGTCCAAGATGACCAAGACTTACAGGGATTGGTCAAAGATGCTTCCCTTTCCTTTATGGGGATATAGGACAAGTGTGCGAACACCTACTGGAATGACATCGTTCTCCTTGGTTTACGGGATGGAAGCAGTATTGCCAACTGAAATTGAAATCAAGTCATTGAGAGTAGTCTTGGAAGCTGAACTGCCTGAAACATAATAGGTAGCGAGTAGATACACACAGTTAGCTTTACTAGAAGAGAGAAGGTTTAAGGCACTGTATCATCACCAACTGTATCAAAAGAAGATAGCTCGGGCCTACAATAGAAGGGTTAAAATCAGAAAAGTCAGAGTCGAAAATTTGGTGTTGAAGTAATGTAAGCCTAAAGTATCTGATCCAAGAGGGAAGTTCAGGCCTAGCTAGGAAGGACCATATATCGTGAAACAAGTCATGAACAAAGGTGTGGTGAAGTTATCAGACATGGACGGGAACAAGTTTAGTGAGCTAGTAAACATTGACATGTTGAAGAGGTTTTATGTATGATGTATAGAAAAACAAAAAAAAAGAGCTCGCTAGGTTGAAAACCCAAAAAGGGCAGCCTAGGCAAAAGTTAGAGTAGTCCGCTAGTTTCGAAAACCCGAAAAGGGCGGGCTAGGCAACAATTAGGGCTAAATGAGAGAAAATCGTCAATTAGAAAATCTGAAAGGGCTAGTTGTCAACAAGAGTGATCTTGTGTATGCTGGCTTTATATTTGGTTGTTCCCCAATTTAATAAAATAGAATTAGTGTTAAAATTGTTCCATGTGCACTGTTATAAGTATTTGACAAGATATGGATGAAATAAATAAACACAATAGCAAAAAGTGATGACAAATTATAAATGGAAAAGAAGCATCTTTTATTTCTTTAATTATTTTTTCATCCTAACAATACACTTTCGGAATTGACAAATGCAAAATCTATGGCAGTCGATAAATGTAACCTTCAGGCCAGCTTTGCCTTAGCCGATCCAAGTAGTCTTCAGTCAAGCAAGGCATGTCTAAATTGTGAGTAAAGTCAGAATCACAAGGCTCAGCTCCATACTGACGGCCAAGTCGGCGAGGATCATAGCATGTACCTTGACGAAGAGCAGTAAGGGGAACATACATCAAGTATGTCCGCATGGTGATACGAGAAATCTTCCACCAAGGTACCAACCAACAGATATTGACTTCAACGCATGAGTGTATCCAGTCAACCCAGTTAGCATATGAAGAAGAAGGATGGAGTAGTTTCCTAGTAGAATGATGACATGGCAGGTATCTGGCAAAATCCATAGATGGAGTATCAAGCAAACAAAGATGCTCCTGAAGCCAAATCTGTGAAGAAAAATTAAATATAAAAAAAGAGTCCGCTAAGTTGAAAACCCCCGCAAGGGTGGACTAGGCAAAAATTAGGACAGCTCACTAGTTCCGAAAACCCACATGGGTGGACTAGGCAAAAATTAGAGCAATAAAAAATATATATAATAAAAAAGAGGTCAGCAAAGTTGAAAACCCGCGAGGGCAGCTTCGGCAAAAATTAGGACAGCTCGCTATCTCCGAAAACTCACATGGGCGGATACAAACCCTTAATTTTTGACCCAGTCCGTTTCAATATATTTTATTTAGTCAAAAATATTTTTGTGTTGTCTAATATATTTTAATTGGTCCAAAATAATTTTTATTATCTTAATTAAATAATTTTTTCTTTAATATCTAATTTTTATTAATAAGAAATAAAAATAAACAAATAAAAATTAAAAAATCAAAATCAAAATCGGCGACAGAAAAATCGACTACAAAAAAATCATCGCCGAAAACCAGCGGGCATGGCCGTGGGCCATTTCGCCCGCAGGAGTTTCCTGTAGGCCAAATGGCCCGCAGGCTGGTCCTCGCCCTCTGCCACAGCCAACTGCGGCAATTTTTTTTCGCCAGCATAATTTTTCCGCTGCAGATTTTTTTCGCTAGTGAAATTTTTCTGACGTAAATTTTCCAAAACCTAATACAATTAGGTTTCAGTTTCCTTTTCTTAATGTATGTTATATGCCATGAGTAACTAGGAATAAACCATAAAAACTTCTATAAATAAGATCACAATTACAACATAAAAGTGGATCAGAAATCGGAGGAAAATTAGACTGAAATTTGTGACCGAGAGTGAGAAGGAAAACTCTGAAACTTTAAAAATTCCTTCTGGCAGTAAATTGAATCAGACTTTGGAGGGAAGAATTCAAGCAATTCAAAGGCAAAAAGGCTTGTCTTTGACCTTGTTCATCCAAGAAGTAATTTTTGGAGAAACTTACAAAATAAGGTTTAAATTCTTAATTTCTTTTATTTTGTCACAGTAGCTAGATCATACAATTTGTTTCTTTTAATTCAAAAACTTTATAACCTCAATTCACTTTTTCTAAAGTATGAAAATCTTAAATTGCTTAAGGGAGACACCCTCTTTGATTGGGAAATATGGTCGATGGTTGATAATATTAGAAGAATTTGAGATTGAGTATGTAATCAGGAAAACAATCAAAGGTAGAGCGGTGGCAGAATTCCTGGCCCAACAACCATTACCAGAAAGCGAAGAGGTAATCTTGGAATTTCCTGATGAATATTTAGAAGCAATAGAAGTACAAGGGTGGAAAATGTATTTTGATGGAGCAGTAAATAGGAAAGGAGTAGGTTTGAGAGTTATACTAGGATCACCCGAAGGGGAATATATCTCTTTAGCCAAAAAGTTAAAATTTAGGGCAACCAATATTATGGTGGAGCATGAAGCTTGTATTTTGGTTTGGAAACCCTAATGATTATGAAGGTGGATAAGGTGGAAGTTTTTGGTGATTCATTGCTAGTAGTATCACAAGTAAATGGAGAGTGGGAGTTGAAAGAAGAAAAATTAAAACCATACCACCATTACCTGACCATGATGAAGAAGAATTCTAAGGAGTGTAGGTTTATACACCTGTCAAGAGAAGAAAATCAGATGGTTGATGCCCTAGCCACATTGGCCTCGGTATGGGAAAACCTGTCAGCTTATTCCTTAAGCCTCTGATCTTGACCAGTTCATCAACTCCTTACTATGAATATAAGACAATCATGGAAATTGATATAGACCATGATGCGTGGTATGATACTATAAGGCAATTTTTTGAAGAAAGAGAATACCCGCTGGGGTCAACAAAGAAAGAGAGAAGAGCCATAAGACGGTGGTCTTTGCAATACATCACATTCCATGGGGAGTTATATCGAAGATGGCCTGATGGGGTGCATTTGAGATGTTTAGGAAAGACTAAAGTGGAGCACATCATGTCAGAGATACATGCGGGAAGTTGCGGTCCGCACATGAGTGGTTTGGCTCTAGTTAAGAAGATTATTCCACAAGGTTACTACTGGTTGACCATGGAGAGAGATTGTATTGAGATTGTATTGTATTGAGTTGTTAGACATGGACGGGAACGAATTTAGTGAGCCAGTAAACATTGACAGGTTGAAGAAGTTTTATGCATGAAAAATAAAGAAGAAAGAGTTCGCTAGGTTGAAAACCCAAAAAGGGCGGCCTAGGTAAAAGTTAGGGCAGTCTGCTAGTCCCGAAAACCCAAAAGGGTGGGCTAGGCAACAATTAAGGCTAAAAGAGAGAAAATAGTCAATTAGAAAACCCGAAAGGGCTAATTGGCAACATGAGTGATCTTGTGTATGCTGGCTTTATGTTTGGTTGTTTCCCAATTTAATAAAACAGAATTAATATTAAAATTGTTCTATGTGCACTGTTATAAGTATTTGACCATATATGGATGGAATAAATAAACATAATAGCAAAAGGTGATGACAAATTATAAATGGAAAAGAAGCATCTTTTATTACTTTAATTATTTTTCATCCTAATGATACACTTCCTGAATTGAAAAATGTAAAATCTATGGTAGTCGATAAATGAAATGTGCAGGCCAGCTTTGCCTCAGCCAATCCAAGTAGGCTTCTGTCAAATAAGGCATGTCTAAGTCGGGAGTAAAGTCAGAATTACGAGGCTCAGCTCCGTACTGACGACAAAGTCGGCGAGGATCATAGTATGTACCTTGACGAAGAGCAGCAAGGGGAACATACATCAAGTATGTCCTCATGGTGATACGAGAAATCTTCCACCAAGGTACCAACCAACGGATATTGACTTCAGAGCGTGAGTGCATCCAGTTAACCCAGTCAGCATATGAAGAAGTAGGATGGAGTAGTTTTCTAAAATAATGATGACATGGCAGGTATCTGGCAAAATCCATGGATGGAGTATCAAGCAAACAAAGATGCTCCTAGAGCCAAATCTGTGAAGAAAGAGTTAAAATAAATAAATAAATAAATAATATATATATATAAATAAAGAAAAAGGTCCACTAATTTGAAAACCCGCAATGGCAACTTAGGCAAAAATTAGGACAACTCGCTAGTTTTGAAAACCCATATGGGCAGACTAGGCAAAAATTAAAGCAATAAAGAAAAAAGAAAAAGAAAACCTAAATTGAAAACACTAAAGGGCAGTTTAGGTAATTACTTCAAGCAGCAACGGACTCCCAGTCAGTCTCTATGACAATCTTAATTTAAATCAAACTAATCCAACTAAGGTCTCGGCAGAGATCACAGGTACCGGTGACAAGCCTCCTTCCATTTGGTCCATAATATCCAATACTTATGGATCAATATCGCCGTCAGAAGAAACAAGCAAGAATTGGCTGAGCAAGCAAAGACAGAGCATGTGTCCCCATGCCTTAGTAGGGGCCAAATGAGAGAGACAAAAGTCAATCAAAGGAGCAAGTAGAATGTTTTCACCTCTCATTAATCGAAGAAATTCGGGTTTTGGAATTTGAAATAACGTTTGCATCTTCTGTTAAGTCTTGGAAGTCAATGTGGGTAACGCCATTTGTTGATCATTTGGATATCCAAAGATGGCCTCAAATTCTTCAATCAAGGGACATATTTCAAAGCCATTAATTTTAAATACCATAGAATCTATATTCCAAAAGGAAGCCACGGCATGTAAGGAGTGGTCCAATTTGACATTTTGAAAACATTTTAAAGCATCAAGTTTTGACCATGAAATTTGCTTCCAATGAATGGCATCCATATTCTTAAATAGAATTTTTATTTTCTTTAAATGATGCTCGGTCATGGTGAATGAATAAACAAAAAAAATTAAAATTGTTAAAGGGAGTCTTCACGTTGAAAGAGAAAGAATTTTGATTTCTTTATTAAAATAGGGCATGCAAGGTGAATTATATAGAAGAAAATAAACCTTTTCCAAAAGTGATGAGTAAAAGGTGATGGGAAAGGGTAAGACCATATGGCATAAGGAAAGGAATTGGTGGAAATTTCCTTTACCACTTTGGATTTGGTTTAGCAAATGATGTGGATTATGAAATTATGATGTACTGTGATAAAAAAAAGTGGTGCAGTAACGGAAAATATATATATATATAAGGTTATAGTAAAGAGGAAAATTGTATTTTTTTCATTATTGTACAATATTGCTACAATATTTACATATCACTAAGAGGGTGGTGGTAGGTCATCAAATAAAGCCTTGAAAAAAATCATCGCCTGTTGGAGGAGGGGGCAAATCACTCGTCCCAAGTCAGCCCGAAGCGGGAGCACTAAAACCCGACAAATTACTCATCCCGGGATCACCCGAAGTAGGAGAACCAAAATCCCTATTACCTTGAGGTTCCGATCCATCATGGTCCTCATCAGAAGTAGACGAAAGGATCTCATGTTCATCAGTCTGGGGGCATCTTGATGAAGAAGCGCCAGGATCCCTCATCCCCTGAAATCGAAAATCTCGAAAATGTTGTTCGCATTGATGATATAAACTTTCAAAATGAGAAGCCTATTGACAACTTGTAGCCAACTCTTCTTGAAGTTTCCTATTTTGTTCTTCGAGCATCCGCTGTGAGCTAAGAAGGAAAAGGTAAGAGCTTACATAATCAAGCATACATATAGAATAAACTACTATGAAATAAAAAATGTACCAGGTAGTTCATATCAATGCCCTGCGGATGAGATGGCATATCTGGAGGGCTAGATTGAGCAAACGAAGGGGCAGTAAAAGAAGGTCCAACCTCATGATCAAATAAGCCAACAGCCTGCAACAATCATTAAAGAATCAAGGAAAGAAAAAAGCAGTTGCAAGGGAAAAGTGGTTAAAGTTCAAAAACTCCCTTGGAAGATCAAAACAAGGAAAGCAGAGCATGAATCAAGTAAGACATGGCCAAGCCAAATCAAGCTTGGCCATGTCACTTCAAAGGAAATCTTAGCAAAACATGACTGGTGCGCGCGAGCCTAATGCTATAGCAATACCGCAAGTGCACGGGTCGCCCAAGTAATAGAGTAGTGAGTGAGTTATCATTCCACTGAGGACAAGGTCAAGTACTAGTGCAAACCTTAACCGTTGTTTAGAAAATTAATAGTTGTGTGATGCTTTGTAAGTAAAAACAACTAATTTAACAACTAAAAGTAAAGGGAAATTAAATGTTGTGCAAAAAGAATTGATGATAATAATACTATCCAGATATTGAATCCCCCTAGCCAGAATTATATTTATGAAAATCAATTCAATTAAATCACATAATAGAGTTGAATTGGCATTCCTCTAACTTAGACTAAAACCTCTCTCGAGTGAATTAATCCCTAATCACTAAGTAGAGTTCCGGAATCTCTTCTCAAACACAATTAATTAGATCTTGCATTAAGAACAAGGAACTATAAACCAAAGGATCTTGTAAGTCTATCTCTAGCACTCCAATCAATCTGTAATATCCCAATGTGTGCCCTAGAAGTTTGGATATAATTTTTGTTTGATTTGAATTTAATGTACATATGTTTTTGCAAAGGAAATGATTGTGTTAATGGAATGTATATGTTGTATATATGTTAATATATATAACATATATGTTGGTCAAATGGAGAGTCAAGGGAAGAAGATATTTTAATTTGGGATGTGTGAAATTACTAAAGAGGGCAAGAGTTTTAAAGGATATGTGAACAAATAGGAAAGGGCATTTAAGTAATTTTGCTTTTTGGAATGCATGGTGGAGATTTAAAGAGATGATAATTTGATTTTTCTTCATTTCTTCTTCTCTTTCCCATATGTTGTCCGGCCATTTCAAAGGAAGGGAGCAAGAGTGAGATTCGTTTAATTCAAATTCAATTTGAAGGAAGAATCAAAGGATTAAGTTGGAGATTTGTGAAATTTCTTCAATTTAGGTAAGTACTCTCTTGTTTTCCTTTGTTATTTTGAAGTGGTGTTTGAGGTGATTAATGAATTGTTGATTTTATGACTAAGTGTGTTTAAGATGTGTTTATAAGTGTTAAATTGATTGTAAGTTAAAAGGTTGAATTGGTGTTGGTTCTGGTTTGAAGATGGTAAGTTAAGGGTGATGTTTTGTTTTAGGGTTTTGAAGTGGTAAGTGATCAAATGTATTGTTGATGTATTGTTAGTGTGTATATTGTGATGAATATGTAAATTAAGTGTTAATGACATTGATTATATTCATTTAAATGAGGTCATGTTGTGTATAAGGTGTTCTTATTTCAATCAAAGGAGTTTTGGTTATGTTTAGGGTTTTATTCATGAGAGACACTGCCAAACCAAGGAAGAGACACGGCCAAACTAAGGATTTTTGAGAGACACGGCCAAGTCTTAGGAAATTTGGCCGTGTTGGATAAATTTTGGAGGAGACACGGCCGTGTCCCTTGCCCATGTTTGCTTATGTTGCTTTTGGTTGAGAGACACGGCCATAAGCTTGGCCGTGTCCCTTGAGTGTGTTGGCTACTGTGATTTTTCCTTGCTCTTCTTACATGGTTGAGATTGAACTTACATTTGATAATGCATATGATACTATATGAACAAGGTTATGTATTATGCATTGTGAATGGTAATGTGTTATATGAACAATGTACCTTGAAATGTTATACCAATGATGCTATATGTATAATATGAATGGAGATATGAAATGATATGAAGCCATTATTATTGGCTATGATGATTCCATTGAAAGAACATACGGCATGTTTGCCTAATTGATGATGACAATTGTGAATGAAATAATAAGTGAATTGTGTGTCTAATGTGTTATTCATTTTCAGAGTTTTGTTATTGGTGGCATGCCTATTGGTAACATTCTCTTGAAGTTAGGTTGGATTTGATCCTTGAAGCCTAATTGAGATGTTACAATCCTTGAAGCTAGGTTGGTTTGGTTCTTGAAGCCAAGTTGGGTTGATACTTAACATGCTTTGTTCCCCTTGAAGCTTGGTTGAACCTAATCCTTGAAGCCTAGTTGGGTTTATGATAATGATAAATGTGATAATAAAACCAAAGCATTAACTCTGAAAATTGAATGGCATATTAGAGTGTTTTGGGCCCATGCTTGTCTTTGTATATAATGTGATTCTTGAATGGTAAAATCAATGGAACTATGAAGATGTAATATGAATATTGTTATGACATTTAATGTAGTGTGATGTAGTAATGTGATGTGCTTCTATATGTATGGTTTATGAAATATAAAGGTGTGATGTTAGCTTTTCACTTATGATGTTAACTTTATGATTTAGATGTGTAACATTACATTGCCTTAAAGTATAATGTTGGTATATTTTGTACGATAGTGTTTGATCGCGCAGGTGACAGAGTTGAACCTGAGAGCTCCTCGAGACCAAGTGAGACTAGACATTGAGGATTTTTATTTTGGTATCAGAGCCTAGGTTTGAGATTCTCAACCTAGGTCAAGTGTAAGAAAAATAGTGTTTTGATTTTAAAACGTGGATTTTTGAATAACATACATGTTTGGCATTGGCAGTCTTTGATCTTTAATGAGAGGTATTCTGCTGTGTTTGCAGATATAAGTTGTGATGGATTCTCACTCACGTCAGTCAGTTGAGGGTAGTGTTGAGAGTATAGCTCCTGATGAGATTAGAGAGGGAGCTAGAGTGGATAGTGCTGGAGAGGTACCTGCTTCTGTGTCGGGGAGACCAGCTGGTGAGGAGGTTCCGCCAGGTTGGTTTAGGCATGTGATTGATTTGTTGAGGCAAGCACCAGTACAACCACCACCGCCACCCCCACAGCCTTTGGTATCAGTGAGACAGTATGATAAATTAAGGAAATATGGAGCAGAAGACTTCTTGGGTACTATTGATCAAGCTGTAGCTGAGCAGTGGCTAGATAAAGTACAAAGAATATTTGTTCAGTTGCAAGCCACTCCAGAGGAAAAGTTTGATTATGCAAGATCATTGTTGCAAAAGGACGCATATGACTGGTGGAAGACAGTGCCCCATGCTATGGATGATCCACCAACATTGTCCTATGCTGATTTTCTAAGAAAGTTTGAATTGAAGTATACTCCTAGGGAGTACAAAGATGTGAAGAAAATGGAGTTTCTAAGCTTGAAGCAAGATCACCGGACTGTGACGGAATATGAGCTAGAGTTTATCCGGTTGAGCCAGTATGCTGGGGGTATTATATCTGATGAGATAGATAGATGCAGGAGATTTGAGGAGGGATTGAGGCCCTCTATCATGTGTTTGGTGGCTGGATCTAGATATCATGATTTTTCCCAGCTGGTTGCAGCAGCTAGGAGTGTAGAGAGAGCTCAGGTTATTGCAGCTGCTTCAGAGGAAGAGATCAGGGTTAGAAGGCCCTTGTTTGAGGCAGGGTCATCATCTGTGAAAAGAGGTAAAGGAAGTTTTGTTCCTCGGGTTAGTAGGAGTCAGAGGCCAACGGGTAGGTCAGTACAGTTTCAGAGGCAGAGATCTAGACCTACAGTTTCAGTGGCGAGTGCTCCGACCTCGGTCACTCAGAGATCCACCTTACCCATATGCATTCATTGTGGTAGGCCACATGGTGGTACTTGTTGGAAGACTGGTGTAGCAGGGATATGTTTTAGATGTGGATCTCCCGATCATTTTGTGAGAGATTGTCCTGAGAGACAGGAGCAGATGTCAGTGGATACTGCAGCTTCTCGACCTAGTGTGAGGGGAGGTCGAGGAGGCAGAGGTTTTGGCAGAGGAGGCAGATCTGGGTTCAGTTCTAGAGGAGGTTCTACATCCAGGGAGAGTAGAACAGAGGAGGCTGGATCTTCTCAGAGGATTTATGTGATGCAGAGGCAACCAGATGCTTCGACAGTCATAGCTGGTACTTTTTCTTTATTTGGTATTTCAGTACTTGCTTTGATTGATCCCGGATCCATGCATTCATATATTAGTGCATCTGTTTTTCCTGTGTCTGATGTGCATGCTGAATCCCTAGGATTTGATGTATTGGTGACAAATCCGTTAGGGCATAGTGTGATTGTTAGCAAAGTGCACCGAGATAGTGCAGTGATGGTGCAAGGTGAGGAGTTCCTCGGAGATTTAATTGAGATGCCTTTTAAGGAATATGATGTGATCCTAGGCATGGATTGGTTATCTAGACATGGAGCTGTGGTTAACTGCCAAAAGAAAGTTGTTACCTTGAGAACCAGTGATGGTAGAGAGGTGTTAGTATCTAGTGAGCAGGGACAGCTAGCATCCTTGTTTGTTTCAGCTGTTGCAGCTAGAAGATTGATTAGAAAAGGGTGTGATGCTTACCTTGCTTATGTTGTAGATACGAGAGTAAAAAGTTTTCAACTTGATAGTATACCCACAGTTGCAGAGTTTCCAGATGTGTTTCCAGAGGAGTTGCCAGGGTTGCCTCTTGAGAGAGAGGTGGAGTTTGGTATTGAATTATTGCCTGGTACCACTCCTATCTCTATTACTCCTTATAGAATGGCACCTGCTGAACTGAGAGAACTGAAGGTGTAGTTACAGGAGTTGCTAGATAAAGGGTTTGTTCGCCCTAGTGTTTCACCGTGGGAAGCTCCTGTTCTGTTTGTGAAGAAGAAGGATGGTACTATAAGATTGTGTATAGATTATAGGCAATTGAACAAGGTGACTATTAAAAATAAATATCCTTTGCCTAGAATTGATGATCTCTTTGATCAATTGAAAGGTGCAGCAGTGTTTTCCAAAATTGATTTGAGATCAGGGTACCATCAGTTGAGAGTCAGAGCTGAAGATGTTCCTAAGACCGCCTTTCGGACCAGGTATGGGCATTATGAGTTTCTAGTTATGCCTTTTGGTTTGACGAATGCACCTGCAGTTTTTATGGACTTGATGAATAGGGTGTTTAGGCCCTATTTGGATCAGTTTGTGGTGGTCTTTATTGATGACATTCTGGTGTATTCGCGTAATAAGGAGGAGCATGATAAGCATTTGCGGATTGTGCTGCAGATTTTGAGAGAGAAGCAATTGTTTGCTAAACTGTCAAAGTGTGAGTTTTGGCTTGACCAAGTTACTTTTCTTGGTCATATAGTTTCAGCAGAGGGTATTAGAGTTGATCCGAGTAAAATTGAAGCTATTTTGAATTGGAGTCCACCAAAGTCTGTGACTGAAGTTAGAAGTTTTCTGGGTTTGGTAGGCTATTACCGACGGTTTGTGAAAGGATTTTCTTTGATAGCTACTCCACTTACTAGATTGCTTCGAAAGGGAGTTAGATTTGTGTGGATAGATCAGTGTCAGGCCAGTTTCGATCAGTTCAGAGAAATGTTGACTCAAGCGCCTGTTCTTACTTTACCTGTGGAAGACAAACCATATGTGATTTACAGTGATGCTTCACATAGTGGTTTGGGTTGTGTTCTGATGCAGGAAGGTAAAGTTATAGCGTATGCTTCTCGACAGTTGAACCCGCATGAGCTCAATTATCCGACCCATGATTTAGGGTTGGCAGCTATTGTGTTTGCATTGAAGATTTGGCGACACTATTTGTATGGTGAGAAGTGTTTTATCTATACTGATCATAAGAGTTTGAAATATTTGGGTGTCCAAAGAGAGCTCAATCTTCGACAGAGGAGATGGTTGGAGTTGATTAAAGACTACGACTGTTTGATTGATTATCATCCTGGCAAGGCAAATGTTGTTGCTGATGCCTTGAGTCAAAAGTCTTTAGCAGGTTTGACTGCTTATTCGCTCTCGTTGCTTGTTGAGTTGAGAGCGTTGCATGCTAGTTTTGTATCTTGTGATGATGGTGCATTGTTGGCACAATTGCAATTGAAACCAGTATTGTTGGATTAAATTAAAGAGGCTCAATTGGTTGATGATAAGATTAAGAAGATTATTTTAGATTGTCAGAATGGAAAGAGTCGAGATTTCATTGTGAGAAGTGATGGAAGTCTTTGGTTTAAGAACAGATTGTGTGTACCTGATGATACTAATTTGAGAAGGATCATTTTAGAAGAAGCACATCAGTCAGTATTTACTATGCATCCGGGCAATACAAAGATGTATCATGATTTGAAACAGTTTTACTGGTGGTCTGGTCTGAAGAGAGATATTGCAGATTTTGTGTCTAAATGTATCTCATGTCAGAAGGTAAAAGCTGAGCATCAAGTTCCAACAGGATTACTTCAACCGTTATCAGTACCTGAATGGAAATGGGATAGAGTAACCATGGATTTTGCATCTAGTTTACCATTGACACAAAGGAAGCATGATGCTATTTGGGTGATTGTTGACAGGTTGACTAAATCAGCTCATTTCCTTCCGATTCGGATGGATTACTCTTTGGAGAAGTTAGCTGAGCTGTATATTCATGAAATTGTGAAGTTGCATGGTGTCCCAATTTCTATAGTGTCTGATCTAGATCCCCGGTTTACTTCAAGGTTTTGGAAGAGTTTACATGGTGCATTGGGTTCTCGATTGCATTTCAGCACTGCTTTCCATCCGCAGACAGATGGGCAGTCCGAGAGGGTGATACAGATTATCGAGGACATGTTGAGAAGCTGTGTCATTGATTTCTCTGGAAGTTGGGATGGATTCTTACCACTTGTTGAATTTGCTTACAATAACAATCACCAATCCAGCATTGGTATGGCACCATTCGAAGCATTGTATGGTAGACGGTGCAGGACACCTCTATGTTGGAATGAACTTGGTGAAAGTAAGTTAATTGGTCCTGATTTGGTTAAAGAAACTGAAGAGAAAGTGAAAATGATTCGAGATAGGTTGAAAATAGCTTCAGACCGACAGAAATCTTATTCAGATTTGAAGAGGAGAGACATTGAATATAATGTGGGAGATAAAGTATTTTTGAAGGTGTCTCCTTAGAAAAAGATCTTGAGGTTTGGTCGGAAAGGGTAATTGAGTCCTCGCTTCATTGGACCGTATGAAGTTTTGGAAAGAGTTGGGCCAGTTGCTTATCGGCTTGCTTTGCCACCTGAGTTAGATAGGATCCATAATGTATTCCATGTTTCTATGTTGAGGAGATACAGGTCGGATCCATCTCATGTGTTGCCAATTGAATCTATCGAAGTGAGTCCAGATTTGACATTTGAAGAGGAACCAGTTGCTATCTTGGCACGTGATGTAAAAGAGTTGAGAAATAAGAAAGTGCCTTTGGTGAAGGTTCTGTGTAAGAATCATGGAAGAGAAGAGGCAACTTGGGAGAGTGAGCAATCAATGCGAGATCAATATCCTCAACTATTTCAGACTTGATATCAGGTAATTTTGAGGACGAAATTTCTTTTTAGAGGGGGAGAATTGTAATATCCCAATGTGTGCCCTAGAAGTTTGGATATAATTGTTGTTTGATTTGAATTTAATGTACATATGTTTTTGCAAAGGAAATGATTTTGTTAATGGAATGTATATGTTGTATATATGTTAATATATATAACATATATGTTGGTCAAATGGAGAGTCAAGGGAAGAAGATATTTTAATTTGGGATGTGTGAAATTACTAAAGAGGGCAAGAGTTTTAAAGGATATGTGAACAAATAGGAAAGGGCATTTAAGTAATTTTGCTTTTTGGAATGCATGGTGGAGATTTAAAGAGATGATAATTTGATTTTTCTTCATTTCTTCTTCTCTTTCCCATATGTTGGCCGGCCATTTCAAAGGAAGGGAGCAAGAGTGAGATTTGTTTAATTCAAATTCAATTTGAAGGAAGAATCAAAGGATTAAGTTGGAGATTTGTGAAATTTCTTCAATTTAGGTAAGTACTCTCTTGTTTTCGTCTGTTATTTTGAAGTGGTGTTTGAGGTGATTTATGAATTGTTGATTTTATGACTAAGTGTGTTTAAGATGTGTTTATAAGTGTTAAATTGATTGTAAGTTAAAAGGTTGAATTGGTGTTGGTTTTGGTTTGAAGATGGTAAGTTAAGGGTGATGTTTGGTTTTAGGGTTTTGAAGTGGTAAGTGATCAAATGTATTGTTGATGTATTGTTAGTGTGTATATTGTGATGAATATGTAAATTAAGTGTTAATGACATTGATTATATTCATTTAAATGAGGTCATGTTGTGTATAAGGTGTTCTTATTTCAATCAAAGGAGTTTTGGTTATGTTTAGGGTTTTATTCATGAGAGACACGACCAAACCAAGGAAGAGACACGGCCAAACTAAGGATTTTTGAGAGACACGGCAAAGTCTTAGGAAATTTGGCCGTGTTGGATAAATTTTGGAGGAGACACGGCCGTGTCCCTTGACCATGTTTGCTTCTGTTGCTTTTGGTTGAGAGACACGACCACAAGCTTGGCCGTGTCCCTTGAGTGTGTTGGCTACTGTGATTTTTCCTTGCTCTTCTTACATGGTTGAGATTGAACTTACATTTGATAATGCATATGATACTATATGAACAAGGTTATGTATTATGCATTGTGAATGGTAATGTGTTATATGAACATTGTACTTTGAAATGTTATACCAATGATGCTATATGTATAATATGAATGGAGATATGAAATGATATGAAGCCATTGTGATTGGCTATGATGATTCCATTGAAAGAACATAAGGCATGCTTGCCTAATTGATGATGAGAATTGTGAATGAAATAATAAGTGAATTGTGTGTGTAATGTATTATTTATTTTCAGAGTTTTGATATTGGTGGCATGCCTATTGGTAACATTCTCTTGACGTTAGGTTGGATTTGATCCTTGAAGCCTAATTGAGATGTTACAACCCTTGAAGCTAGGTTGGGTTGGTTCTTGAAGCCAAGTTGGGTTGATACTTAGCATGCTTTGTTCCCCTTGAAGCTTGGTTTAACCTAATCCTTGAAGCCTAGTTGGGTTTATGATAATGATAAATGTGATAATAAAACCAAAGCATTAACTCTGAAAATTGAATGGCATATTAGAGTGTTTTGGGCCCATGCTTGTCTTTGTATATAATGTAATTCTTGAATGGTAAAATCAATGGAACTATGAAGATGTAATATGAATATTGTTATGACATTGAATGTAGTGTGATGTAGTAATGTGATGTGCTTTTATATGTATAGTTTATGAAATATAAAGGTGTGATGTTAGCTTTTCACTTATGATGTTAACTTTATGATTTAGATGTGTAACATTACATTGCCTTAAAGTATAATGTTGGTATATTTTGTACTACTAAGCCGATGGCTTAGCGCGATAGTGTTTGATCGCCCAGGTGACAGAGTTGAACCTGAGAGCTCCTCGAGACCAAGTGAGACTAGACATTGAGGATTTTTCTTTTGGGACTTAAAGACCAGAGAAGAGCTGCCAATCATGTATATATTCTATGTTTTGTAAACTTTGATTTATAACATATTTGTAATAACTTCCGCTGTGAATTATTAAACATCTTATATATAGTGTCTTTTGGATTTCTTTTATTTGTTTGAGATTGGTTTCACTTATTTACAAAGATATTTGTTGTGTTTTTTTTAAAACCGTGGCATTTTCTATATTCAGTATACATATATTACAATCGTTTAAGCATGCTTTGTACGTATACAGGGTATAGAGGTGTTACACAATCCTAAACCCTTATGAGTATTCAATTCATATCAAGCTTTCTCAAGTCAATAATATGAAAATTGCAACCAATCAATAAGCATGCTATTATCAATTCGAAATAAATCATTAAGCATCATAAGAATAAAAGAACTCAATCAAATGATTCAGCTAGATATAACTATTCAATCCATACAAATAAGCTAGGGTTCATCAATATCTAGATAGAAAAGGAATTAGTTCATGTTCAAAACCAGAAAAACAGAACAAGAGAAATGAGTAAAAGAAGCCAAACAATCCATGGCGGATAATTTTTGTTTCTTCACTTCAATCCTTGATTCTTGGTTTAGATCTTGTATAGGATGTATCTCCTTCTTCAAACTCAGCTCTAGACTCTCCTCCTTGCTCCAACAGTTGGCTCCTTCTCCCTTGTTCCAGCCTTCAGGTTTTTGCCCTTCTTCATTTTCTTCTCCTTTTAACTCCCTTCAAAGCTCACAGCCCATACCTTCCAGCTCACAACCCATACCTTCCAACTCACACCACTCTCCCTTGTTTCCCACATTTTCTTTGTTTATCTTTCTTTTCCTCAAATTAGGTAAGCTTTTCTTTTGTTTAATATTACTTTTGACAAAAGCTAGTCTTTATTCCCCCACTTGTCAGCAAAAGAAATTCAATTATTCAAAGTTGCCCTAGGTGACACGGCCAAGCTTGCTGGCCATGTCTCTCACTTTGCTTGGGACACGACCAAGCTTGCTGGCTGTGTCTCCTTCTACCCTTTTCTTTCCTTCTTTTCTTCTAGGTGACACGACCAAGCTCCTAGCCGTGTCATGTGGGTTTGTCACTTTCTGCTTTTAGCTTTGCTCTTCACTTGTTCTTTGGCTTAGGTTGCGACACGGCCAGGCTTGTGGCCATGTCATGTGACACGGTCACTGGCTTGGGCGTGTCACCTGCCAGTGTCAGCTTATGCCTTCATTTCTTTCCTTTCTTGGTTTTGTTCCTTGGGTGAGACACGGCCATTGGCTTGGCCATGTCTCTTGGGTGTGTCAGCTACTGTCTTGGAATTCATTTGAGGGACACGGCCAAGCTTGCTTTGGCTTGGCCATGTCTTGCTTTATTCATGCTCTTTCTTCATTGTTTTGATCATCCAAGGAAGTTTTTGCACTTTAACCTAAAACAAACTTCAAAAAAAATCAAATGAAACATTAACTAAAAACACATAAAAATCATACTAAAAACAAGTATAAAAATGCTCTTATCAAATACCCCACAATTAAATCCTTGCTTGTCCCCAAGCAAGGCTAAAATCAAACAAGCCAAACACAAAAGTTTTGTCAAGTTCAAGAGTTATAAAAATGCATCAAGACTTCCCTATCCCTAAATTCGCAATCAATATCAAATCGAACAAAATCGATACCAATGCAATTAAGTGGCTTTCCATGCATAACCTATGTTGTCACTCCCTCACCAACTCGTAGAAAGTGTTTGATCAAGGAGGTGTTTACACTTATAACAATCAATGAAAGATTATTGCCATAGGCTTGCTTATCTATCAAATCTCCACTACTTAATTACAATTAAGCATCAATCAAAAGGTCTTTTATTAGGTTGTAATGGGGCTAAGGTAGAGGCATGGCATTTAGGAAATGTGAGCTTAATCATTAAGTTCAAGAGCACTTCAAGAATGAAGTAACCGATCATATATATATATAACCCAATGATTCCAAAACACCTTCCTCTTATCTACCCCTTGACATTAAAGAAATTTTCAAGGGAACTCACTTATTACATATTGCAATGATTATTCCAAACATATTCCAACCCTTTTAACAAGAACAACAATTATTCTTATTATTTTTCTTCTTTTTTTTTTGCAATCTTAAACCTATTAAATTTAACCCCACACTTAATTCTACACAACACCTGGTCATAACGCTTTTAAAATGCTCTTTGACCTAATGAAAGGGTAAGAGTTAAAACAACAAGGTTTAAGCTAATGATGTTGTGAAAAAGAAAGAAAAGGAAAAACGAAATAGGCTTAAAATTGGCTAACTAAGATTAAAAATAGGGTTGGTCTTTTTAAGCCAAAGTGGGTTCACCTAATTGCCTTAATCATCTAGATGCCAAATTGAAATTTTTATGTAATCTTAAAATGCATTTCAAAGCAAGTTTTAGCAATTCATCAATCAAAGATGTTCACCCACAAAAAGAATAATAAGTTGATGGTTCAATTCCTCACTAGGTTAATGGTGATGCAAAGAAAAACCAACATAATTGACAATAAGCACCAATTCTACTCAATTCTCAAATTCATGCTTCTAGAATTCAAAGGTCATCAATCAACAATTTATAACAATTGAACTTTCCAAAATTCATTTATTCAAAGTAAAACAAGAAAAACATTAACTAAACTTAAACTAAAAGTAAAAACACAAAATGCACCCCACACTTAAAAATTCACATTGTCCTCAATGTGAGCATGCATAAACTAAGAGAGAGTTTAGATGAAACCCTTTTTTTTTCACAAACCAAAAATTCAGGAATTAAAGACATAAAAATTAAAGAACAAATAAAATGGTGGGTTGCCTCCCACCCAGCACTTCTTTAACGTCGTATTAGTTGGACGTTCAAGGCAAATGTCCCTGGTCTTGGAGGTGTAAAACCTCCTTTAAGTCCTGTATTTCCCCTCCAAAATAAAGTTTGAGCCTGTGCCCATTGACTTTAAAATCTTTTTTTTCTAGGTGAGTTATTTCAACCACTCTGCAGGGGAAAACTTCCTTGACAGTAAAAGTACCAGACCATCGAGATTTCAACTTACCTGGAGAGAGTCGAAGCCTTGAATTGTACAGTAATACCTGATCTCCCGCTTGAAACTCTTTCCATTCCTTAATGTGAGCACCATGCCATCTCTTTATACGTTTCTTATACATTCTCGCATTGTCATAAGCTTGCAATCTCCACTCGTCAAACTCGTTTACCGGTAATTTTTGCCTTTCACCTGCACAAGCTAGATCAAGGTTAATCTGTTTTATGGCCCAATATGCATTATGTTCAATTTCAATGGGTAAATGGCAGGCTTTTCCATATAGCAACCTAAATGGCGTAGTGCCCAAGGGAGTTTTGAATGCAGTCCTAAAAGACCATAGAGCATTGTCCAATTTCTCGGACCAATCCTTTCGGGATCACTCTACAATTTTTTCTAGAATTCTTTTAATCTCCCTGTTCGTGTTCTCAACTTGGCCACTAGTTTGGGGATGATAAGGAGTAGCAAACCTATGTGTAACTCCTAATCTTTTGAAAACTTTTACAAGCTAAAAGTTACAAAAGTGAGTACCCTATCACTTATAATTGCTTTTGGTGTACCAAATTGAGAAAACAACTTCTTCAAAAACTTCACCACAACCCTAGCATCATTGATTGCCAAGGCTTGGGCTTCAGGCCATTTAGATACATAGTCTGTAGCTACAAGAATATACTTGTTACCAAAGGAATTTGGAAAGGGTCCCATAAAATTGATCCCCCATACATCAAAGATCTCACACACTAAAATGTAACACCCCTATATCCTGTATACGTACTAAGCATGCTTAACTGATCGTAATATACGTATACTGAATATAGAAAATGCCACAGTTTAAAAAGACACAACAAATATCTTTGTAAATAAGTGAAACCAATCTCAAACATTTAAAAGAAATCCAAAAGACACCATATATAAAATGTTAAATAATTCACAACGGAAGTTATTGCAAATATGTTATAAATCAAAGTTTACAAAACATAGAATATATATACATGATTGGTAGCTCTTCTCTGATCTTTAAGTCCCAAAAGAAAATCCTCAATGTCTAGTCTCACTAGGTCTGAGGAGCTCTCAGGTTCAACTCTGTCACCTGCGCGATCAAACACTATCGCGCTAAGCCAACGGCTTAGTAGTACAAAGTATGCTAGCATTATGCTTTAGTGCAATGTAATGTCACACATTTTATTAATAAATCAACATCATAGATGGAAGGCTAACAACATACCTTTATATTTCATAAACTACACATATATAAACATATCACATTTCAACATCCTTCCCTATAACTCATTAATTAATCATTTTACCATTCATAAATCACATTAAACAAAGACAAGCATGGGCCCAAAACACACTAATATACCATACAATTTTCAGAGTAGATGTTTTGGTTTAATCATCACATTTATCATTATCATAAACCCAACTAGGCTTCAAGGATTAGGTTCAACCAAGCTTCAAGGGGAACAAAGCATGCTAAGTCTCAACCCAACTTGGCTTCAAGAACCAACCAACCTAGCTTCAAGGGTTGTGACATCTCAATTAGGCTTCAAGGACTAGACCCAACCAAGCTTCAAGGGGAGTAAAACATGTTAAACTTCTACCCAACTTGGCTTCAAGGATCAAGCCCAACCTAACTTCAAGAGAGTGTTACTATCATTAGGCATGCCACCAACAACAAACTCTGAAAATTGAATAACACATTAGCCACACAATTCATTTATTATTTCATTCTCAATTCTCATCATCAATTAGGCCAACATGCCTTATATCTTTCAATTGAATCATCATAGCCAAACACAATGGCTTCACATCACATTTGAGTTATCATAGCCAATCACATAGGCCTCATATCATAGCATATCTCAATACCCATCTTAGCAATTCCTCTTTCAAATGTACAATCATTTGTATCATCATATCATTCATATAATACATATATATATCATCATTGATATAAGCATAGCAAAGTACATTCTTCACAAGAATCAACAATGCAATAATGCAGGATGTTTACTTACCTCAAAAGCAATTTACACAACTCAAAGCACTCCCTTTCCCAAGGTTCTTATGCTTCTTAAATCAATGACAAATCACCTTCTTCAAGACCTAATCCAATAAATATAACACACACTTACTTAAGGATACACAAGAAGTAATCAAGTTAAGAGTTAACTAGGGCAATCTCTACACATGACACGCTCAACCACACGGGCGTGTTCCTGACTGTGCCCTAACTCCACAACACAGAAGCTATTACACGTTCATGACCACGGGCGTGTCACTGGGCGTGTAATACATACTGCCTCACACAAATACATCAACACGTCCAACAACCTGAACGTGCTCCTGGCCATGTCAATTCTCCATTCTCACAGTAGCTATGACACGCTCAATAACACGGGCGTGTTACTGGCCGTGTCAAACCTATTGCCACACAGAACAATTGACAGGCCTAAGAACCCTGGACGTGCTCATGGGTGTGTCAGGCCAAAAACCCAGATTCCGGCCAAAACAACACAACAACTAACAAATCACTTCTATCCACCAACATCCACTTCCACCAAACTTAACAAAACATACCCAAAAACTACCTCAAACTTGCAACAACACCAAAACAAGCCAAAACACACATCAAACACAAATCACAAACATCATCAAAACTCTAAACACAACCACAACTCAATCAATACCAACCAACTTACTCTTTTCTTCAATCCAACCCCAAAATCCAAAATCAATTAAACCAAATACTCTTAAACCAAACACAATCAAACCAAACACATTCTCAAACACAACTTAAACTCACAAACCCACATAACTTCAAAAACAACACAAGAAATCAAGAGAGAACTTACCAAAGATGGAGAACTCTTAAACCTCCAACTTGATCTCTTGAAAACTCTCTTCAATCTTGAACTTGGAAGAACAAATCTCTATCTTGCTCTCTTTCTTCTTGATGGCCGGACAACACAGAAAAGCAAAGAGAAGAGAAGGAAAGAAAATGGTCCACGGCAAGGGAAGAAAGAAAGAAGAAAAGATAGAAATCAAAAGTCAAAACATCTCCTCAATATCCTCTTCTCCAAGCAAAATAATATTAAAATATTAAAATATCTTCTTCCACTTACTCTAACCCAAATACAAATAATTAAATAATCCTTTAAACATAATTAATCAATAAATAATCTCTTTGACTTTCCCATTGACTTGTGTATATGTTATATATATATATACACATATATACAACATATAAACTCTCTCTTCACTTATTTTCCTCTTTTCCAATTAAACACAAATACACTTACTTCAATTACAACAATTATTACACCAAACTTCTAGGGTATATTTTGGGATATTACATAAAATCCCATTTTGGGGCATTTCATCATGAGATGAAATATTTCCAGTTCTTTGGTAACGGTCACAACGATTTACAAATTCGTAGCTATCTCTAAACAAAGTGGGCCAATAAAATCCTGATTCTAATACCTTTTAAGCAGTCCTATTAGCTCCCATATGACCACCAGCTGGTCCAGCATTGCATTGACTAAGAATGTTCATTGTTTTGGGCCATGCCACACATGATCGGATCATGTGATCCTTACATAATCTAAACAAAAAGGGATCCTCCCAAAAATAATACTTTAAATCAGAAAAGAATTTCTTCTTTGCTTGATAAGTTAAGTCCTTAGGAAGTTCCCTAACAGCTAAATAGTTAGCAAAATCTGCAAACCAAGGTGTTTCAAAATTTAAGCCACTTACCTCACTTACCATGGCGTACAGCTGCTCATCGGGGAAGTGATCATCAATGCCCCCTTCTTCAAACCTCTCTAAGGTTGGATTCTCCAAGCGAGAAAGATGATCTGTTGCAAGATTTTCATTCCGTCTTGTCTTGAATAGTCAAGTCGAATTCCTGCAATAGTAAGACCCAACGGATTAGCCTAGGCTTTGCATCAATTTTTGCAAATAAGTACCTCAAAGCCGAATGGTCTGTATAAACAATCACTTTTGACAAGATTAGATATGATCTAAACTTGTCAAAAGCAAAAACCACAACTAGCAGCTCTTTCTCTGTAGTCGTGTAATTAGCTTGAGCTGTGTTCAAGGTCTTGATTGCATAGTAGATAGACTGAAAGTATTTCTCTTTGCGTTGACCCAAGACTGCTCCCATTGCAAAGTTACTTGCATCGTACATTAGTTCAAATGGTAGATTCCAATTAGGAGCTACCATGATTGGAGCATGGGTCAATTTCTCCTTAAGGGTTGTGAATACTCTCAGACATTCCTCATCAAAAGCAAAATCCACATCCTTCTCAAAGAGTTTTTTCAATGGACGGGCTATCTTAGAAAAATCTCGAATGAACCTCCGATAAAAACTTGCATGTCCTAGAAAACTTCTGATGGCCTTCACAGATATGGGTGGTGGTAACTTCTCAATGGTGTCTACCTTAACCGGATCCACCTCAATGCCCTTGTTTGAAATTTTGTGTCCCAACACAATTCCCTCTTGAACCATGAAATGACACTTTTCCCAATTAAGCACTAGATTGGTTTCCTCACATCTCATCAAGACTCTTTCAAGGTTTTCCAAACATCTTTCAAATGAGCTGCCATAGACCGAGAAATCATCCATAAACACCTCCATGATATCCTCTATAACCTCCTCAAAGATTGCTACCATGCACCTTTGGAAAGTCGCAGGTGCATTGCACAACTCGAATGGCATTCTTCGATATGCGAATGTCCTATATGGGCAGGTGAATGTAGTTTTCTCTTAGTCTTTCGGGGTGATAGGAATTTGGAAATAGCCTGAAAGACCATCCAAAAAATAGTAATACTCATGCCCAGATAACCTCTCCAACATCTGATCAATGATGGGTAAAGGAAAATGGTCCTTCCTAGTTGCATCATTCAATTTCCTGTAGTCTATGCAAACCCTCCAACCGGCAACTGTTCTGGTTGGAATCAGCTCATCATTTTCATTAGGGACCACCGTCACCCCTCCTTTCTTTGGTACTACCTGGACTGGGCTCACCCAAGAACTATCCGAGATTGGATATATAATCCCTGCATCAAGTGGTTTTATCACTTCAGCCTTCACTATATCTTTCATCTTTGGGTTTAGTCTCTGTTGTGGTTGCACTACCGGCTTGAATTCATCCTCCATCAGTATCTTGTGAGTGCAATAGGATGGACTGATACCCTTGATGTCTGCTATCTTCCAAGCTATCACTTTCTTATGTTTCTACAACAACTGGATAAGTTTTTCTTTCTGCTCAGAAGATAGGTGGGAACTCAGAATTATTGTTAATTTCTTCTTCTCTGCCAGAAATCCATACTCAAGGTGATCTTGAAGGGGGCTTTAGTTCCAAGTTGGGTGGATCAATCACCGATGGTTTTGGTTTCTCTTCCTTTGGCATCTCAATAGTCTCATATGCCCTGCATTTGAACGAATTACTTGCTTCAAGAAAAGCAAGCTGCTCCATTGCTTCTTAATCCTCAACATTTTCCTGCAATAAACACAACTCAAGAGGATCCTTGGAAACAATGTTAGTAACACAATTTATGATCTCATGCTCAACAACATCATTGCATGATTCCGCTTCATCAAGTGAAAGTGAATGTTTCATGGCATCATGTATCCTAAAAATAACTTTCTCATCACCCACTCTCAAAGTTAAAGTGCCATCATGAACATCGATAAGGGCACGGGCTGTATTTAAAAATGGCATACCAAAAATAAGTGAAACATCTGCATCCTCATCAATATCAATGACAACAAAATCATTGGGGAAAATGAAATCCCCAACTTTTACCAACACATCTTCTATAATGCCACGAGGGTGGACTACTGACTTATCAGCAAGTTGGGTGGTCATAAGTGTTGGTTTAGGTTTACCAATGCCTAACTCTTTAAAAATTTTATAGGGCATAACACTTATGCTAGCCCCCAAATCAGCTAATGCACTCTTAACCTCAAGGTTACCTATCAAACATTGAATGGTAAAACTACCTGGATCTTTTAACTTCTTAGGTAACCTCCTTTGTAAAGTAGCCAAACTCTTTTTAGATAAATGCACTAAAGACACTTTCTCAATTTTCCTTTTGTTAGAAAGGATATCTTTCAAAAATTTAGCATATTTAGGCATCTGTGACAAAGCTTCAGCAAATGGAATATTAATGTGCAATTGTTTAAAAAGTGCAAGAAACTTACCGAACCGAGCATCAATCTTGTCCTTGTTCAATCTTGCCGGATAGGGTACTCTAGGTCGGTATTCCTTCAGTTTGGGGCTGCTTTCTTACAGCTGCTTCTCTCTCTCACTTTCTATTGCAGCTTTCTCTCCCGAAGTGACAGGAGGATCGTTGTCTTTTTCTTTTTCTTGTACTTTAGCCCTTTTCTCTACCACTTCTCCTCTTTTCTCATCCACATTTCCCTTGATCTCTTTTCCACTCCTTAGTGTAATTGCCTTAAGATGCTCTTTAGGATTTGCCTCAGTGTTGCTAGCAAACTTCCTTGTGGTCTCTTACTGAGCAACCTGGAAATTTTCCCCACCTGATTCTCCAAATTATGAATAGAGGCTTGCTGATTTCTTAGGGTGGTTTCAGTTGATTGGAGCCTAGTTTCAGAAGCTGCTGTAAATTTCTCCATCATGTCCTCCAAACTACTCTTTCTTGGAGGAGAAGCTTTTTGATGTTGGGGCTGCTGGAATCCAGGGGGAGGTCTTGGATTATTTTGATTATTCCATGAGAAATTTGGATGATTTCTCCACCCCGTATTGTATGTGTTGCTGTAGGGGTTATTATGTTGTTGCCTTGGCATATTTCCCACATAATCTACTTGCTCTTGCCTAGTAAACATGTTGCCACTTTGGCAATCTTGAATTTGATGCCCACCCCCACACCATTCACAAGACATCACTTGCATTACTTTCCGAGAAGAAGAGGCCAAAGAATCAAATTTTTTATTCAATGCTTCAAATTGGGCTGTCAAAGCCACCACAGGATCTAATTGGTGTGAACCCATGACTTTCAGCTTTCCTTGCGGTTGCGCTCGAATTAAGTACTACTACAAGCATCACTCGCAAGTATATGAGGTAGTTTTAGCAAAGGTGATCGCCCTAAGGTCATTTCCCATGGAAGGTGTAGTTCGTAATAGCTTGATTGACAAGTTATTTAAATGCGAGAGTTTGTTGTGTTGGGATGGTGCGAGAATAATTTAAACCTAAAATTAACATGTGGAGGGTTGGTGTGTGAAGGTTGTATAAGATCATATCAATTCTTAGGAAGGTGCCTAGGGTTATCGGTCCATTTAATTAAAACTCAATTCTCAATTATCCATTCACATAACCTTGTAAATTAATTTGTTTCTTAAATTACCAATCCATTATTTCTCACATTCATGAATTAATAATGACCAATTCTTTTACATTTGCAAATTAATAAACCCTAGAACTTATATTTCTAATTCATTCTTAGGGTAGTTGATTTCATAATTCCGATATCGAATTTCACCTCTCGGTCCTTCATTCAATATCTAGAGATCAATAGGTAGCTAATCTATCAACCTAGCATACAATCCAATGCAATCAACCAACAACAAGGTACATCAATGGAAATATCAAATCAAAGCATTCAATCAAATATACTACAAACCCTAGGCATGGGTATCTAGCTCAACATTATCACTTTAGAACAAACATTCAACTCAATATAAATCAAATACAAATTGTTTATTCCAATATCAATTCTCTTAATACAATGAAAACAATATTGAAATGAATTAAAAGATAGAATAGAAAAACCCCTTGTAGATGCCAAGAGTAGGATTACTAGTCTTCCTCCTAGCTCCACTTTGATGTATGATGAAGAACTCAAGCCCTCTTCAATGGTGATTCTCCTTTGCAATATGGAATGGAGCTTTCTCAAGTCACCAAACCTATCAATGAAGCTTCTTCAACCTTTAAGAGCTTGTTAACCCACTTTATCCCAAAGATCCTCAAAGATCTTGTCAATGGAAGATGGAGAAGATGAAAATGGAGGATGAAGATGAAGGGACAAGGAGAGTGTCACTCTCTCCTCATCACAAATCGTGTTTGCCCCCTCCTTCTCTTTTCTTTTCTCCTTTTTTCCAAACCCTAGCCATTTCCTCCTTTTTCTCTTTCTTTCGCGCAAAAGAATTTATATAAATTAAGGGTGACACGGCCAAGATTGATTTGGCTTGGCCTTGTCTCTCATTTTTCTTTGGGACGAGGCCAAGCTTGTTGACCGTGTCCTTCACTGCCTTCTTCTTCTTCTTTCTTTCTTGGCCGTGTCACTTGGGTGTGTCACCTTCTGCTTCTTTACTTTCATTATTTACTTGCTCCAAGTGTTCTTTGGCATGAAATGGGACACGACCAAGCTTGCTGGCCGTGTCATGTAACACGGCCAGTGGCTTGGCCGTGTCATTGAGTGTATCTTCTTCTATTTTGCTCCTTGCTCTTCTTTGTTCTCTGGAGATGAGAGTGACACAGCCAAGCTTGTTGGTCGTGTCAGTTGCTGCCATTCCTTTCCTTTGAGGTGACACGACCAAGCTTCATTTGGCTTGGCCATGTCATGCTTGATTCATGCTCTTCTTTCTTTGTTTTGATCTTCCAAGGGTGTTTTTGCACTTAAACCTAAAACAAATACTTTAAACAAACTTTAAAAAAAAATCAATCAAAACATTAACTAAAACCACATAAAAATCATACTAAAAACAAGTACAAAAATTATTTAAACAACTACCCCACACTTAATTCCTTGCTTGTCCCCAAGCAAGGCTAAAATCAAAACACATTAACAAGATAATTTTGTTAAGTTCAAAAGTTATAAAGATGTATCAAGACTTCCCTATCCCTAATTCCACAATCAATATCGAATCAGACAAAATCAACACCTATGCAATTAAGTGGTTTTCCATGCATAACCAATGTTGTCACTCCCTCACCAACTCTTAAAAGTGTTTGATCATGGAGGTGTTTACACTCTTAACAATCAATGAAAGATTATTGCCATAGGCTTGCGTATCGATCAAATCTCCACTACCTAATTACAATTAAGCATTAATCAAAAGGTCTTTTATTGGGTTGTAATGGGGTTAAGGTAGAGGCATGACATTTAGGAAATGTGAACTTAATCATTAAGTTCAAGAGCACTTCAAGAATGAAGTAACCGATCATATGTATAACCCAATGATCCCAAAACACCTTCCTCTCATCTACCCCTTGACATTAAAGAGATTTTCAAGGGAACTCACTTATTAAATCTTGCAAGGATTATTCTCAACTTATTCCAACTCTTTCGACAAGAACAACAATTATTCTTATTATTATATATGTATTTCTTTTATTTTTTATTTTTCTTTTATTTTTCTTTTATTTTGTATTATTTTGCTTTGCAATCTTAAACCTACTAAATTTAACCCCACACTTAATTCAACACAACACTCAGTCATAAACACTCTTAAAATGCTCTTGACCTAATGAAAGGATAACAGTCAAGCAACAAGGTTCAAGCTAACGGTGTTATGAAAAAGAAAGAAAAGGAAAAATAAAATAGGCTCAAAATTGGCTAACTAAGGTTAAAAATAGGGTTGGTCTTTTTAAGCCAAAGTGGGTTCACCTAATTGCCTTAATCATCTTGATGCCCAAATGAAATTTTTATGTAATCTTAAAATGCATGTCAAAGCAAGTTCTAGCAATTCATCAATCAAAGATGTTCATCCACAAAAACAATGATAAGTTGATGGCTCAATTCCTCACTAGGTTAAAGGCAATGCAAAGAAAAGCCAACAAAATTGACAATAAGTACCAATTCTACTCAATTCTCAAATTCATGCTTCAAAATTTCAAAGGTCATCTATCAACAATTTATAATAATTGAACTTTCCAAATTTAATTTATTCAAAGAAAAACATTAACTAAAACTTAAACAAAAACAAGTTAAAAGTAAAAACACAAAATTCAATTAAAAGTAAAAACACAAAACACAAAATGCACCCCACACTTAAAGATTCACATTGTCCTCAATGTGAGCATGCATAAACTAAAAGAGAGTTCAGATGAAACCTGATTTCCATCGCTCCCATATGTGATATGTAGGGCTCCTTCCTCCCATAATGCAATTGCAGCCCATGATTGAGAGGATGGACAACATGCAACATCGAAATGTGCCCAATGTATTACAAAGCCTAGGTAGTATCCTTGGATGAGCAAATGGCCAATGAGAACTCATGAAGGCTGTTTAGGGGTGATCTTCTGATGCTATAGAAACTTGGTAAAAATGTTCTTCAGTATGCAATATGGTTATATTCATTTTTTGTTCTTTCTCGCTCCCGAAAGTGGGAGGGATGATCAGTGGTTGCATATTGTTCTCCCCTACCAAAACATTTTTCAAAATTTTAGGGGCCTTTTGAAGTTTAACCAAGTTTGGTTGATTCTCTCTCTCATCCTCTTTAGCAATCTGAAGTTTCCTCTCAACAACCTCATCATTTAATGTTAATTTTCTCTCCTCAATTTCTAAATTTGAAATATTAGGCTTTACTTCTAAGGTCATGGCTACCTCAAGCTTACCTACGCTATCTTCACTATAGGGCATGTCATAGAGTTTAGGAATATGCATACCTTGTTTCTCTTTCTCCAGCCTAAATGGGAATGAAATTGTGGGCATAAAAGGATTTGGAGGTTCATGCAATTCTATCCAAGTTGATGTTTCCAAATTCTCCTCCTGCAATATCCCAAAGAGTACCCTAAAAGTTTTGGAATTATTGTTGTATTTGGATTTAATGTATATGTTTAATGGAAAGAGAAAAGAAGATAATTAATTCATTAAAAGGAAATATATAAGAGATAGACATATAGCAACATATACATGATGTATATATTGGTGTAAGAAAAGTAAGTAAGTAGTAGTAATAATAATAATGACAAGAGAAAAAGGTTATATCATTAATGATATGGTGCAATTTCATGATAAGTTAAATAAATTAATCATTGGATTAGATCATATATACATATATGAATATGGTGCAATTTCATGATAAGTTAAATAAATTAATCATTGGATGGAATTGAACAAGATGGGAAAGTGGATATATTGTGTAAGATAAATCAATTGATCTGGATTAGATTAAGATTATGAATTATTCTTGAGATTTAATATCTATAGTTGTATTAAGAATGTAATTATTTACATGGCAATGTATATGATGTAAAATATTAAAGTGTGAATGGACAAGAATGAATGGAGTCATAGTAGTTATAAATCAGGATAAAAAGGGAAAAGATTGGTTATTTATAAAATAAGTTGAAAGTTAATGTATTAATATGTAAGTTAAGAGAAAAGCATGCTAAAGAGGTAACTCCATTTGTGGAAAATAAGGATCTTGTTATCCATTGAGGGATTGATAAATGTCTATTTAGACAATGATTGTAATGATGGGATAATTAATGCTAAGACATAACCAATGATTTTTAAGGTTAAAGTTAAAAGAGTAATCATAAAGAGATGAAGGAACAATATATATTAAATATAAAGATTGGATGAAGTATAAGTGTACTATAAAATGATCTGATTCTGGTATAAAGATAGTAATAGGAAGTGTAATAAGTTCTTTTGAATGTTTGATCAATGAAGTAACAAGATATATAAACCTATAGAATGATGAGTTATGGAATTTAAAGAAGATTGTTGATTCTATAGGAAAGAGTTGAAGTTATATGATTAGGTGACATAGTAACTTAAACATATAATTAACTTCATATGGAAGTTAAGATAGTATGTTGTTAAGAATCAATTGTTACGATATTGATAATTTCGAGGATGAAATTTTCTTTTTAGAGGGGGAGAATTGTAATATCCCTAAGTGTGCTTAGAAGTTATGATAATGTTGTTATTATTGAATTGAGTGTGTGATTGATAAGTGGTAATTATGTTGTTTGAAGAAAAGCATTGTGTAGAGTGAAGTGTATATGTTGTGTATATGGTCATATATATATAATATAAGTTGGTAAAAGGGCTTGGTCAAGGGAAGAGGATATTTTATTTGTGATTGTGAAATTACCAACATGGGCTTGTAAAAGACAAAGGTTTAGTTATATGGTTGAGGGTAGTTTAGTAATTTTCTTTTGGAAGGGTATTTAATGCCTATTGACTTTGTGCTTTCTTCATCATTTCTTCTTCTTCTTCTTGTTGATGGCCGGCTCACTCAAAGACAAAGGAAAGCAAGAGAGCAAGTGATGATTTTGGAATTTTAAGCTCAAAAGTGAAGGAAGATCTCAAGTATACAAGTTGGAATTTCAAGAATTTCATGATTTTAGCAAGTTTTCTCTTGTTTGCCTTTGTTATTTTTGAAGATGTGTGTGAGTTGAGTTAGGGTTATTGATAGTATGATTAAGTGTGTTGATGATTTGTTGATTAGAGTTGAAATTGATTTTAAAATAAGAAGTTAAATTGGTGTTGGTGATGGAAGGGTAAGAGTTGTGTTTAGTGAATATTTTTCTGTTTTACAATTAGTAAAGGCTGTGACTTGTATGATTTTTAATTAATTATAGAAAAATGTTCTTGAAGTGAATTTTTGATATGTTGTGCCTCTATGAGTCTAGAATGACTGAAAAATATGTTGATTCGATTTTGGAATGGTTATGAGTTTAGAAAGATTATTTTTATTAGACCTGTTCCAGCAGGTACCTTAACTGAGACAGCTATATTTCGGGATTTTTAATAAAATGTAGAAAAATCATATCCAATTGAATTTTGTATATGTTGTTGCTTAGTGAGTCTAGTATTTGAGAAAAATAATTTGGAACCACGTTGATTGAATTTGATTTATGGAATTCACAAAGTTCAGAACTGCTGCCAGGATGCAGGGCAATTGGGGCAGTCTGGTTAGGTGAACTATTTGACCAAGATTTTGTGTTCAGTTTGATCTGAAATTTTAAAGGAATGATTTTAAGATACAAAACTAAATTCTGTAAAAATTTTAGAATTTTTAGTCAAGTAGATTATTTTATACAATTTTTTCAAAAATAAGGATAAAATGGAGTTTAAAACCAGAATGTACTATTCATATGGTCATTTTGCTTATATTCCTTTTGGATTAGGTTGTGAAGAGTTTGAATTGCCCTAATTTGTGAAGTGAAGAACTATTGAGTGGAGAAGAGTTTAGAGTGGTGTGAAATGTTATTAAGGTAAGTACCAATGTTGCATGATTGCATTGTTAATGCATATCACTAATGTATTTTGATGTGTTTATATCATTAATGATATGTATATATATATAATTGTGTTATGGGAAAATGAAAGATGTGAATGATTTGATGAATATTAATGTATGAGAATACAATTGATTGAGTATAATTAAATAATGTTAGGTAAATTATTACATTGTTAATCTAATGTGACTTGTATAGTGTGAAAGAGAAGAGGATCATTCAACAAGGTATGAGCTATGCAAATTTATTATGATAAACACTTTTATGAAGAATTACTTTAATGTACTTTGTAATGTTATAGCAATGATGCTATATGTATAATGTGAATCATGTGATTGAATAATGATATGTTCATTTGGTTAATGTAATTGATGTTGAGTATTATAATGATGATGCACATGATACTATATGAACAATACTATGTTTTGTGTATTATGAATCTTGTGAATTGTATTGTGCTATATGAATAAGGTACTTTGTAATGTTATAGCAATGATGTTATATGTATCATATGGATTGAGATATGATATGCTGTGAAGGCATTGTAATTGGCCATGATGATTCAAATGTGAGATGAAGCCATTGTGATTGGCTATGATGATCTAATTGAAAGAAATAAGGCATGTTTGCCTAGATGATAATGAACATTGAGATTGAAATTGATAATGAAACAATAAGTGAAATATGTGTTTAATGTGTTATTCAGTCTTCAGAGTTCTGGGTTTGGAGGCATGCCTATAAAATGAAAGGTAACAGTCTTGCCGGGTTGAGGATCTCTTCAAATTGAGTTGAATTGAGGTCCAAGAGACTGGGTCTGTTACACTATGAGAATTGTGAATATGAAATATATGATTGGTAACAGTCTTGCCGGGTTGAGGATCTCCTCATGATGAGTTGATGGTCCAAGAGACTGGGTCTGTTACACTATCCATGGATAGAAATATTGATATATGATGCCTACGGGCTTGATGATTATGATTATAGACCAAAGCAGTAACTCTGAACTCTGAATAACATAGTGGTGTCTGTTGGGCCCGAGTCTGTCTTTGTTGTCAATGTGATATACAAATGTTGAAAGAAATGGATAATGAAATCTTTGGTATACTTCATTGGACATGTGATTGATGATATGTAATATGTGCGTTGAAATATTGATTATGAGACTAGTGATGAATCATTAATGTTGAATTGTGAGTAAAGAAATGTTATGATTGGTATGATGTATAATGTGTGTATTAGCATTGATTGTGAATTCAATTGATGAATTGTGGTTGATGACAATGATTGTCTTAATTGGAAATGTGACTTATGATTAGTATGATGTATAATGTGTGTATTGAGATGTTGATTGTGAATATTAGTGATGGGTTGGACTTGGTAGAAATGTTATGTTTATATGTGTATAAGATAGGAGATTAGTTGAAAGATATGAAAGGTGCAAATGAATAGGGATAAACTTAATAAGAACTAAAAGTATATGGAATTGAGATATCTTTATATGTTAGTGTTTCCATGATATATGTTTGTATTTTATATTTGTACTACTAAGCTTTCGAGCTTAGCGCGGATGTATTATCGCGCAGGTAGCTTGGTGGAAGATATGAAGTCTTTTGGTATGCCACGAGAAGAGTAAGATTTTGTCGAGACCAACTAGAGGATAATGCATACATGTATCCACTTTAAGTATGTTATATTATATGTATAAATGAAGTTTTGATAAAGACAATAATTTGTAAGTGTTCTTTAAATTGACCTATTATGGAATTGAATTTTGTTACAGGTATTGAAAGTTAAAAAGAAAAGTGGCATCCTTATACTTTATATACTTACTGTATGTATACTAGGTATATGTATAGTATTTATATGGAGTATTGGGGTGTTACAATTATTTTGGTATCAGAGCTTAGGTTCGAGATTCTCGGCCTAAGTAAAATTAAAAAGAAAAAGTTTTGAAATGCTTAAAATGAATTAAAAAGAAGAGTTTTGAAAATGAAATTTGTAATACATGCATATGCATTCACACCTAGGTTGGTCTCGGAGGTGGCATTATATGATTTATAGTATATCTGTGTTATATGAGATGGATGTTAATGTGTGAATGATATGATGTTATGAGAAAATTGTTTTGTTGTTATGTGAGATGTTGAGGCATGATTACTTAACTTGCTTGTAAAAAAAGAAATGAATTAAAAAAAAATATTGATAAGTTTAATGAACGGACCTATCTGTCTCCTGCGGAACCATGCGAACCCATTGGAATGGGCAACCGAACTTGGACAACCGATCTGGATGGGAAAAGGTATGTTACTGATAATGTTATACGTGCCTATCTGCCTCCTGCGGACCCTTGGGATTGAAGGGCAACCGACCTGGTTGGGGAAGGGTACGTACATAAAGTCATAGTTGTTGGCTATAATGATAAATTTAAATAAGTATAATGAATGATATGAATTTATATAAGTCTAATTGATAATTAAAAATGGAAATTTATGCAAGTAAAGTGAAGTGTTAAATGTGTTGAAGCATAAAGAAATGAAAAGGAAAATAATATTGAATGAGTTGATTAGTAAAGACAAGGTATGATTATTTAAAGTTTGGGGTATATATATAAAGTTAAGGTATTGTTTAAAGGAAAAAGAGATGATATTGGTTATGTAAGAATATAAATTGGTATGGTTATTTTAATGTAAACATTGTGAATTCAAGGTTAGAAATGTGAGATGCTTGGATATTGTGAAAGCTCATGGTAATGGTAATAATATGTGATATTTGAGATTTTCCGAAATGAGCTTAATAATTGGGGAAGAAATATGTGTTGATATTGCTTTATGATATATATATATATCCGAGATGTTTTTAAAGTTGATTTTAAGAAAAGATGAGTTTGGAAAATTGAAGGTTTAAGCGAAGTAGTAAGTTGAAAAGTTAAAGTTCTACTAGAAACTGATAAAGATTGATTGGATATTGATGGTATGAGAATTTGTTTTGAAGTAAAAAGAGAAATAGATAAGCAAATGAAAAGGAGCTATTTTAAGTCATTTTATTGCAAAAAAAAAATGGATATGGAAGTATATTAAATGTTTTTTTTAGATGAAAGTAAAAGAGATGTCACATGGGGAATGTGACCAAGATGGATGTGAAGTGTTATTATAGTCAGAAAATATATTTGTAGTGTGATTAAATACTTTTTATCATATTGGAAGAATGAGAATAATAGTATTTAAAAAGAAAGTGATAAACACTAAATTTGTAGTGAATGTATGAAAAAGGAAAATAAAAATCAGAGCATATAATTAAGTATATAAGAGCTATTAGGCTCAATGTGTATATTATTAGGTGTAATGTACATATGTATAAATATATGAGTAAAATATATATATATATGTTGAATGGTAAACAAACGGATATAAAGATGATATATTAAATGCATTTCAAAATAAAGGTGAGAGAGATGTCACCTTAGTAAGGTGACTAAGAATTTGTGAAGTATTATTATGGTTAGGAAATATATATGTGTGGAGTTGATAAATAATTTAAGTTATGTCAAAAAGGGGTAAGAATGATGTTGATTAAGGAAAAGTAATAAATGTTAATTTGTGTTAAAGATATGTAAAAGAGGAATTATATATAATTGTATGACTATGTGTATACATGTATGGAAAATGTGGAATGAGCTTTTCGATATGAATGTAAATGAAAATGTAAGAAATGTGGAAAGCAAGTCATATTGTGAATGTGACCTAAGTATGTGAATGTGATATAATTATTTGTTTAGTGGTGTGGAGAATAATAGGGCATGTATCAGTGGATCTATGAGAGAATAGGTTTTAACCTATGTAGAGTTAGATTATGGGATGAAATGGAGAGTGAGAAAGGACTCAAGTAACACTAGAAGATGAAATTGTTATGATAATAACTGAGTTAAACTATCATATAATGTTTCCTGGATTAAGGATTTTGTTTGTAGAAATTCTATATGTATAAGTATATAATAAAAAGGAAAGTATACTGCATGAAAAGTGTTACAAGAGATAAATTAGAAGTGGAGTAATAAATGGAATTTGTATATGATTAAATGTTGTGTGTAAAGATGTTATAGATAATATTGTTGATGTGAGTTAGACTAATGATAATCGTATGTTCAAGAGAAAATTTATGGAGATGGAGTTGAAATGTGTTAACTCTTGGTGTAGTAAAAGTGTGGAGAATGGATATATAATTCTTGTGATACAACTAAATAGTGTAATTAAAAAGTTTGGATACAGAATAATCGAGAAACAGTATTGATTTATGAGTTACAGGTGTGTGACCATTCATCTCCTATGGCTATATGATTTGGTTAGTATGTGTAGCCGGTTAATTTTAGTATCCATAAATTTGGGATTGAGACAATATGACTGTAGTACAAATTGGTGAGATTGAAAATTTTGTTTAAGAAGCATAGTTAAAAAGTTATTATAAGATTTGGTGGGAACTATACTAATATGATTTGAAGTGATTTGTTATCACAATAATTTGATTGAATATGGATTGGAAGAGATCAAGAAATTGTATATAAGTTTGCCCTAATTGAATTAGATCATATATACATATATGAATATGGTGCAATTTCATGATAAGTTAAATAAATTAATCATTGGATGGAATTGAACAAGATGGGAAAGTGGATATATTGTGTAAGATAAATCAATTGATCTGGATTAGATTAAGATTATGAATTATTCTTGAGATTTAATATCTATAGTTGTATTAATAATGTAATTATTTACATGGCAATGTATATGATGTAAAATATTAAAGTGTGAATGGACAAGAATGAATGGAGTCATAGTAGTTATAAATCAGGATAAAAAGGGAAAAGATTGGTTATTTATAAAATAAGTTGAAAGGTAATGTATTAATATGTAAGTTAAGAGAAAAGCATGCTAAAGAGGTAACTCCATTTGTGGAAAATAAGGATCTTGTTATCCATTGAGGGATTGATAAATGTCTATTTAGACAATGATTGTAATGATGGGATAATTAATGCTAAGACATAACCAATGATTTTTAAGGTTAAAGTTAAAAGAGTAATCATAAAGAGATGAAGGAACAATATATATTAAATATAAAGATTGGATGAAGTATAAGTGTACTATAAAATGATCTGATTCTGGTATAAAGATAGTAATAGGAAGTGTAATAAGTTCTTTTGAATGTTTGATCAATGAAGTAACAAGATATATAAACCTATAGAATGATGAGTTATGGAATTTAAAGAAGATTGTTGATTCTATAGGAAAGAGTTGAAGTTATATGATTAGGTGACATAGTAACTTAAACATATAATTAACTTCATATGGAAGTTAAGATAGTATGTTGTTAAGAATCAATTGTTACGATATTGATAATTTCGAGGATGAAATTTTCTTTTTAGAGGGGGAGAATTGTAATATCCCTAAGTGTGCTTAGAAGTTATGATAATGTTGTTATTATTGAATTGAGTGTGTGATTGATAAGTGGTAATTATGTTGTTTGAAGAAAAGCATTGTGTAGAGTGAAGTGTATATGTTGTGTATATGGTCATATATATATAATATAAGTTGGTAAAAGGGCTTGGTCAAGGGAAGAGGATATTTTATTTGTGATTGTGAAATTACCAACATGGGCTTGTAAAAGACAAAGGTTTAGTTATATGGTTGAGGGTAGTTTAGTAATTTTCTTTTGGAAGGGTATTTAATGCCTATTGACTTTGTGTTTTCTTCATCATTTCTTCTTCTTCTTCTTGTTGATGGCCGGCTCACTCAAAGACAAAGGAAAGCAAGAGAGCAAGTGATGATTTTGGAATTTTAAGCTCAAAAGTGAAGGAAGATCTCAAGTATACAAGTTGGAATTTCAAGAATTTCATGATTTTAGTAAGTTTTCTCTTGTTTGCCTTTGTTATTTTTGAAGATGTGTGTGAGTTGAGTTAGGGTTATTGATAGTATGATTAAGTGTGTTGATGATTTGTTGATTAGAGTTGAAATTGATTTTAAAATAAGAAGTTAAATTGGTGTTGGTGATGGAAGGGTAAGAGTTGTGTTTAGTGAATATTTTTCTGTTTTACAATTAGTAAAGGCTGTGACTTGTATGATTTTTAATTAATTATAGAAAAATGTTCTTGAAGTGAATTTTTGTTATGTTGTGCCTCTATGAGTCTAGAATGACTGAAAAATATGTTGATTCGATTTTGGAATGGTTATGAGTTTAGAATGATTATTTTTATTAGACTTGTTCCAGCAGGTACCTTAACTGAGACAGCTATATTTCGGGATTTTTAATAAAATGTAGAAAAATCATATCCAATTTAATTTTGGATATGTTGTTTCTTAGTGAGTCTAGTATTTGAGAAAAATAATTTGGAACCACGTTGATTGAATTTGATTTATGGAATTCACAAAGTTCAGAACTGCTGCCAGGATGCAGGGCAATTGGGGCAGTCTGGTTAGGTGAACTATTTGACCAAGATTTTGTGTTCAGTTTGATCTGAAATTTTAAAGGAATGATTTTAAGATACAAAACTAAATTCTGTAAAAATTTTAGAATTTTTAGTCAAGTAGATTATTTTATACAATTTTTTCAAAAATAAGGATAAAATGGAGTCTAAAACCAGAATGTACTATTCATATGGTCATTTTGCTTATATTCCTTTTGGATTAGGTTGTGAAGAGTTTGAATTGCCCTAATTTGGGAAGTGAAGAACTATTGAGTGGAGAAGAGTTTAGAGTGGTGTGAAATGTTATTAAGGTAAGTACCAATGTTGCATGATTGCATTGTTAATGCATATCACTAATGTATTTTGATGTGTTTATATCATTAATGATATGTATATATATATAATTGTGTTATGGGAAAATGAAAGATGTGAATGATTTGATGAATATTAATGTATGAGAATACAATTGATTGAGTATAATTAAATAATGTTAGGTAAATTATTACATTGTTAATCTAATGTGACTTGTATAGTGTGAAAGAGAAGAGGATCATTCAACAAGGTATGAGCTATGCAAATTTATTATGATAAACACTTTTATGAAGAATTACTTTAATGTACTTTGTAATGTTATAGCAATGATGCTATATGTATAATGTGAATCATGTGATTGAATAATGATATGTTCATTTGGTTAATGTAATTGATGTTGAGTATTATAATGATGATGCACATGATACTATATGAACAATACTATGTTTTGTGTATTATGAATCTTGTGAATTGTATTGTGCTATATGAATAAGGTACTTTGTAATGTTATAGCAATGATGTTATATGTATCATATGGATTGAGATATGATATGCTGTGAAGCCATTGTAATTGGCCATGATGATTCAAATGTGAGATGAAGCCATTGTGATTGGCTATGATGATCTAATTGAAAGAAATAAGGCATGTTTGCCTACATGATAATGAACATTGAGATTGAAATTGATAATGAAACAATAAGTGAAATATGTGTTTAATGTGTTATTCAGTCTTCAGAGTTCTGGGTTTGGAGGCATGCCTATAAAATGAAAGGTAACAGTCTTGCCGGGTTGAGGATCTCTTCAAATTGAGTTGAATTGAGGTCCAAGAGACTGGGTCTGTTACACTATGGGAATTGTGAATATGAAATATATGATTGGTAACAGTCTTGCCGGGTTGAGGATCTCCTCATGATGAGTTGATGGTCCAAGAGACTGGGTCTGTTACACTATCCATGGATAGAAATATTGATATATGATGCCTACGGGCTTGATGATTATGATTATAGACCAAAGCAGTAACTCTGAACTCTGAATAACATAGTGGTGTCTGTTGGGCCCGAGTCTGTCTTTGTTGTCAATGTGATATACAAATGTTGAAAGAAATGGATAATGAAATCTTTGGTATACTTCATTGGACATGTGATTGATGATATGTAATATGTGCGTTGAAATATTGATTATGAGCACTAGTGATGAATCATTAATGTTGAATTGTGAATAAAGAAATGTTATGATTGGTATGATGTATAATGTGTGTATTAGCATTGATTGTGAATTCAATTGATGAATTGTGGTTGATGACAATGATTGTCTTAATTGGAAATGTGACTTATGATTAGTATGATGTATAATGTGTGTATTGAGATGTTGATTGTGAATATTAGTGATGGGTTGGACTTGGTAGAAATGTTATGTTTATATGTGTATAAGATAGGAGATTAGTTGAAAGATATGAAAGGTGCAAATGAATAGGGATAAACTTAATAAGAACTAAAAGTATATGGAATTGAGATATCTTTATATGTTAGTGTTTCCATGATATATGTTTGTATTTTATATTTGTACTACTAAGCTTTCGAGCTTAGCGCGGATGTATTATCGCGCAGGTAGCTTGGTGGAAGATATGAAGTCTTTTGGTATGCCACGAGAAGAGTAAGATTTTGTCGAGACCAACTAGAGGGTAATGCATACATGTATCCACTTTAAGTATGTTATATTATATGTATAAATGAAGTTTTGATAAAGACAATAATTTGTAAGTGTTCTTTAAATTGACCTATTATGGAATTGAATTTTGTTACAGGTATTAAAAGTTAAAAAGAAAAGTGGCATCCTTATACTTTATATACTTACTGTATGTATACTAGGTATATGTATAGTATTTATATGGAGTATTGGGGTGTTACATACTGAGCGTGTCATAGCTACTGAGAAATAAAGTAATTCACACGGCCATGAACACTCCCGTGTTGTTGGGCGTGTTAATGTTTCTGTAAGGCAGAATGAGTGAGACATCCAGTGACACGCCCGTGTTACTGAGCGTGTCAAAGCTTCTGTGTTGTTGGTTTAAGGCACGATTAAGGACACGCTCATGTTGTTGAGCGTGTCATGTGTAAAGTTTGCCCTAGTTGGTTCGTATCAATATTATCTCATGTGTATCTCTGAGTGAGTGCGTATGATCACTTTTTGATTAGGTTTTGAAGAGATTGGGTTGCCCTAATCCAAGTGTTGGAGGATTCTTAGAAGAGCAGTTTAGATTGGTGTGAGTTTCTCTTGAGGTAAGTATAAACTTACATGGTTGCATTCATTTACATGATTTTGAGACTTAACACATTTTGCTATAAATGTGTTAAGTAATCTACTATATTGTTATTACTATTTGACTAATGTTATGATTTGTATAATGTGAAAGATATGATGATCATTCAAAAATGTATGTGCAATGCAATTGGTTATGATGAATACTTTAATGATGAAATGTGAATTGTGATATGATGAGATGTGATGCCATTGTGATTGGCTATAATGATTCAAATGAAATAAGTGAGGCATGTTTGCCTAGATGATGATGAATTTAAAATGTGTGTCCAATGCAATTGGTTATGTATACTCTATTGATGAGATGTGAAGCCATTGTTGTTGGCTATAATGTTGCAAATGAGATGATTGAGGCGTGGATGCCTAAATGATGATAAGAAAATGAGAATGAAATTGATAATGAAATAATGAATGAATTGTGTGTCTAATATGTTATTCCATTTTCAGAGTTTTGTTGTTGGTGGCATGCCTAATAGTAACAATCTCTTGAACCTAGGTTGGGCTTGATCCTTGAAGTCAAGTTGGGTTGAAGTTTAGCATGCTTAACTCCCCTTGAAGCTTGATTGGGTCTAGTCCTTGAAGCCTAGTTGAGATGTTACAACCCTTGAAACTAGGTTGGGTTTGGTTCTTGAAGCCAAGTTGAGTTGATAATTAGCATGCTTTGTTCCCCTTGAAGCTTGGTTGAGCCTAATCCTTGAAGCCTAGTTGGGATAATGATAATGATAAATGTGATAATTAAACCAAAACATTAACTCTGAAAGTTGAATGGCATATTAGTGTCTTTTGGGCCCATGCTTGTCTTTGTTTCAATGTGATTTATGAATGGTGAACCAATTGAATAAAGTAATGAAATGTAATGTTATGAAGTATGTTATGATTACAATACATAAGTAAATTTTTGAAAAGAAATATGGCTTGAGAAGCTATGTTGAAAGATGAGAATCTGAAAGTGTAATATGACATGTAATATGTATATGGATGTGGACATTGCGAGTATTATTTTATGAATGTTCTAATAAGTTATGGAATTGTGGTTTGTGTTAATGATATATGTGTATAGGTATATAATTACGAGAATAGTAGAAATATATGAAAAGTGTAATTGAAATGGGAAAACATGATAAGAAAATAATGATACATAAATTTAATATATGAGTATGATTTTCTGTAATGTACGTTTATAATAATTATTTGTACTACTAAGCTTTCGAGCTTAGCGAGGTTCTGTAAATCGCGTAGGTGAGTAGGTGGTTGATCTGAAGTCAAATTGTTATGGCGCGAGAAGGGTAAAAGTATTTCGAGACCAACTAGAAGGTGGTGAATACATGTACAATTTAATTATGTTGTATTTTGATAAAAATATATTCATATGTATAAATGAATTTTGGTAAAGACAAGCTCATTATATATATGTAATATCATCAAAAGTATAATGAGTTTATAAATGTTCTTTAAATTAAATGTATTATTGTTGGAACTAAAGTAAATGTTTTAATCTGAACTGAAAAGTGACATTCTTATACTTTATGTACGTACTGCATGTATACAAGGTGTATGTATAGTACTTATATAGAGTATGGGGATGTTACAATTATTTTTGTATCAGAGCTTAGGTTTGAGATTCTCGGCCTAAGCAGATTTAAAACGAAAAGAGGAAAAAATTTAAAAGAAAAAAATTAAATTGTGATACATGCATATGCATTAACACCTAGTTTGGTCTCGGATGTGGCATTATGTGATTTGTAGTATATCTGAATTATATGAGATGGATGATAGTGTGTGAATGGGGTTTTGCATAAAAATAAAATTAGAAAAACAAATGATATGGGGAAATTTGTATAAGTTTAATTGATAAACTAAAGAATGGAAGTTTACTTAAGTAAAGCAAATTTCAAAATTTTTGGTTAGTAAAGTGTGCTTGTGAAATAGATTATAAAGAAATGAATAGGAGAATAATGTTGGAAATGAGTTAAAAATATATATATATTAGGATTTAATTAAGTACTCTTTTCTCTAAAATTTGGATCTCTTTATTATTTGGATTGTTAGAAAGAGAAAATATTGTCCGATTATAAAAAAAGGATAGATATAATATTAAATTGAAGAAAGTACGGTGGACTATTAAGTGAGTTGATCTGTATAGACAAAGTGTGACAATTTAAGGTTTGGGTATGCAAAGTTAAGGTTTTTTTTAAAGCAAGGGATGATGTTGGTTAACGTAAGGAGATAAAATGGTGTTGTTTGTATGGATGTTTTAATGCAAACATTGTGATTTTAATGTTAGAAATGTGATATGCTTAAGTGTTGTTAAAGCTCATGTTAATGGTGGTAATATATGAAATTTGGATTTTTGAAATGAGCTTTAATAATTGTGAAAATGATATGTCTTGATGTTACATGATGGTATATGTATAAAATGTTTTTACAGTTAATATTAAGAAAACGAGATTAGTAAATTGAAATTTAGGTAAAGTAGTAAGTTGAGAGTTTAGAGTTTTAATGGAATTTTGATGAGGATTATTTAGATATTGATAGTTTAATATATATTAAGCATATGAGCTGAATAAATATTATTGCATAAGAAAGTACTATGAATTGGGTAATGTGATTGATAATACGAAATTTTTTTTTTTTGAAATAAAGAGAAAATGACTAAACAAGTGAAAATGAGTTACCTTAAGTAATTGGGTTGGAAATGATTAAAATGGATATGAAGGGTATACTAAATGCTTTTAAAAAACAAGTGTGAGAGAGATGTCACATTAGAAATGTGACTACGACTTATGTGAAGTGTTATTATGGTTAGAGTGTATATATTTTTGAGTTGATGAATAACTTAAGTCATGTTCAAAGAATGAGAATGATAATGTTCAATGAAAAGTAATAAACAATAAATTTGTATAGATTATATGCAAAAGAGATATTAAATAAAATTTCATGATTATGTGTATACATGTATAGGATATGTGAGATGAGTTTTTCGATATGAATGTAATTGTATTATGTAAGAAATGTGGAAAGTGAGTCACATTATAAATGTGACCTATGAATGTGTATGTGATAGAAAAAAAATGTTATTGTATGTTTATTATTTTATACAATTACATGTTTAGTGGTATTGAGAATGATATTGCATGTATTAGCGGACCTAAGAGAGATTAGGTCTTGACCTGCGCAGAGCTAGACTATGTGATGAAATTAACAGTGAGAATGGGCTCGAGTAATACTGGACCGTGAAATTTTTATTGTAATCACTGAACTTGATGATCATATAATATTTTGAGTCCCAAAGTATTTACATGTGGAAAGGTTCTATGTATATGTGTATACTAAGAGATTGTAAGGAAAAAAGGGAAGTATAATGTATGAAAATTTTTAGAAGAGATAGATTAGAAATGGAGTAACAAATGGAAATTGTGTAAAATTTGCATATGATCGAATATGTATACGTAAGAGATGTTAATGGTAATATTGTTGAAACATGAGTTAGGCTAATGATGATCATATAATCGAGTGCAAATTGTTTTGAAACGGAGTTGAAATGTGTTAACTCTTGGTGTAGCAAAAGTTTAGAGAATGAATATGCAATCCTTGCGATACAAACTTAGCATTGTAATTGAAAATGTTGGAAGCAGAATAATAGGGGGACAGTATTGATTTATAAGCCACAGGCGTGACCATTAATCTCCTATGGCCATATGATTTGTTTAGTATATTTGGCTGATTAGTTTTGTTATCCATAGATTTGGGTCTGAGATGACATGACCGTAGTATAGTTTTGGTGAGATTGATAATTATGTTTCTAGAAACATGGTCAAGAGTTATGATTAGTAAAGTTGTACCTTATCATTTTATGTTAGAAATTTGTTTATAATTATAGAAAGTATGGAAGAAAGGAGAACTCTGAAAATGTTTTGAGTTATGGATAATGTGATAGAAAGGTAATTATTGTAAAAATAGTAATGGTATGAAATGTGAGGAGATGTTAAATGGGAGAAATTACAAAATGTGATTGAAAGTTATACTGAATATGTTTATGATATAAAGTGAATAAGTGGATGGACTTAAGGTTTAAGTGAGTGAACTATAGGTAATAAATATGGTATGAAATAATCATGAGAATTTTGTGGAAATTGTACTAAGATAATAGAAAATAAACTTTGTGTATATTGAAAGACAAATTGAAGTGATTTATTATTAATAATCATAATTTCAAAAAAGCTAAAAAATGGATCCGAAGAGATTAGAATTTGAATATAAGTTTGACCTAATGGAATTAGGTCATATATATTGTGAAATATAATGATAAGTTTAAATAAGTTAATTGTTGGTTTGAATTAAACAAGATTGAAACGTAGGTATATTGTGACAGATAGATCAATTGATTCAGATTTCGCTAAGATTGTGAATTATTGTTGAGATTTAATATGTATAGTTGTATTAAGAGTATAAGATATAAGTGATAATGTATATGATGTAATATTCTTATATATGAATGGACATGAATGAATTGAGCTATATCAGTTGTAAATGATGATAAAAGGGAAAAGGTTGATTACCTGTAAAGTAAGTTTAAAGGCATTGTATTAATATTTATGTTAAGTGAGAAGCATGTTAAAGAAGGAATTAAATGTATGAAAAATAAGAATATTGTTATAAATTAAGATTTGATAAATGTCTATTCTGAAAGTGATTGTAGTGCCGGGATAATCAATATTAAGATATAAATCAATGATTTTTAAGGTTAAAGTTAAGAGAGTATTTATAAAGAGATGAAATGATAAAATATCTTGAATGTAATAGATGGACGAAGTATATGTATATTATAAGATGATCTGATTCTTGTATAAAGATAAATTAATTGGGAATGTAATGAGTTATTTTGAATGCTTGGTTAAGAAAGTAATAAGATATATAAATATATATAATGATGAGTTATGAAGTTTAGAGAAGATGATTGACTCTAAGGGGGAGAGTAGAAGTTATGTAATTTGATGACATAATAACTTAATAATATGATTAACTTCATATGAAGGTTAAGATGGTATTTTGTTAAGAATGGATTGTTACTGTACTGGATAGTTTCGAGGACGAAATTATTTAAGGGGGAGAGAATTGTAATATCCCAACGAGTACCCTAAAAGTTTTGGAATTATTGTTGTATTTGGATTTAATGTATATGTTTAATGGAAAGAGAAAAGAAGATAATTAATTCATTAAAAAGAAATATATAAAAGATATACATATAGCAACATATACATGATGTATATATTGGTGTAAGAAAAGAAAGTAAGTAGTAATAATAATAACAATAATAATAATAATAATAATAATAATAATAATAATAATAATAATAATAATAATAATAATAATAATAATGACAAGAGAAAAAGAAGAAAAGAAAGTCAAAGGGAAGAGTAAATCTTGTGGTGGAGAATTTTTAGAGTTGTTTAATTATATTATTATTATATATATATATATATAAGATAAGCTTAAAAGGGAAAAGAGAGGATTTTCTTTATTTCCTTCTTCTTCTTCTTGAACGAGAGAGAGAGAGAGAGAGAGAGAGAGAGAGAGAGAGAGAGAGAGAGAGAGAGAGAGAGAGAGAGAGAGAGAAATGTGATTTTGTTGGCATACACATCAAATTATCAAAGGCTTTAAGAGAATTGAAGGTGGATATTGAAGATTTGGCAAAGAATTCAAGTAAGTGTTCATTTCTTTGTGTTGATTTCTATTGATTGTGTTTATATTTGATATGGTTAGTGTGTAAAGATGATGATAATGAAAGATTTAAGTATATATATATGTTGAATTGGTATTTAGATGATGATAATATGGTTATTTGTGAGGATGGTGATGGATTGTTGAAATTGTTTAGTAAGGGTTTAATATAAATGAGTTGGAGAAATTGAGTAATTGATATATGGATGATGTATATAATGATTATTATTATGATATGTTGAAGATATATAAGTGTTAAATTAATAGGTGATTTATGTGTATATAAACCAAGATGTTGATTAAGGGTATTGTAGTATGGATTTTGGAATGTTTGTGTTTTCATGGATGAGAGTTCGGAATGTATAATTTTTGCCTGACACGGCCAGTAACACGACCATGTCATTGGGCGTGTCAACGGTACTGAGTTTGACGTTTGTGACACGACCGTGTTACTGAGCGTGTCATAGCTACTGAGAAATAAAGTAATTGACATGGCCATGAACACTCCCGTGTTGTTGGGCATGTCAATGTTTCTGTAAGGCAGAATGAGTGACACGTCCAGTGACATGCCCTTGTTACTGAGCGTGTCAAAGCTTCTGTGTTGTTGGTTTAAGGCACGATTAAGGACACGCTCGTGTTGTTGAGCGTGTCATGTGTAAAGTTTGCCCTAGTTGGCTCATATATATATTATCTCATGTGTATCTCTAAGTGAGTGCGTATGATCACTTTTTGATTAGCTTTTGAAGAGATTGGGTTGCCCTAATCCAAGTGTTGGAGGATTCTTAGAAGAGGAGTTTAGATTGGTGTGAGTTTCTCTTGAGGTAAGTATAAACTTACATGGTTGCATTCATTTTCATGATTTTGAGACTTAACACATTTTGCTATAAATGTGTTAAGTAATCTACTATATTGTTATTACTATTTGACTAATGTTATGATTTGTATAATGTGAAAGATATGATGATCATTCAAAAAGGTATGTGCAATGCAATTGGTTATGATGAATACTTTAATGATGAAATGTGAATTGTGATATGGTGAAATGTGATGCCATTGTGGTTGGCTATAATGATTCAAATGAAATAAGTGAGGCATGTTTGCCTAGATGATGATGAATTTAAAATGTGTGTCCAATGCAATTGGTTATGTATACTCTATTGATGAGATGTGAAGCCATTGTTGTTGGCTATAATGATGCAAATGAGATGATTGAGGCATGGATGCCTAAATGATGATAAGAAAATGAGAATGAAATTGATAATGAAATAACGAATGAATTGTGTGTCTACTATGTTATTCCATTTTCAGAGTTTTGTTGTTGGTGGCATGCCTAATAGTAACAATCTCTTGAAGCTAGGTTGGGGTTTATCCTTGAAGTCAAGTTGGGTTTAAGTTTAGCATGCTTAACTCCCCTTGAAGCTTGATTGGGTCTAGTCCTTGAAGCCTAGTTGAGATGTTACAACCCTTGAAGCTAGGTTGGGTTTGGTTCTTGAAGCCAAGTTGGGTTGATACTTAGCATGTTTTGTTCCCCTTGAAGCTTGGTTGAGCCTAATCCTTGAAGCCTAGTTGGGATAATGATAATGATAAATGTGATAATTAAACCAAAACATTAACTCTGAAAGTTGAATGGCATATTAGTGTCTTTTGGGCCCATGCTTGTCTTTGTTTCAATGTGATTTATGAATGGTGAAGCAATTGAATAAAGTAATGAAATGTAATGTTATGAGGTATGTTATGATTACAATACATAAGTAAATTATTGAAAAGAAATATGGCCTGAGAAGCTATGTTGAAAGATGAGAATCTGAAAGTGTAATATGACATGTAATATGTATATGGATGTGGACATTGTGAGTATTATTTTATGAATGTTCTAATAAGTTATGGAATTGTGGTTTGTGTTAATGATATATGTGTATAGGTATATAATTACGAGAATAGTAGAAATATATGAAAAGTGTAATTGAAATGGGAAAACATGATAAGAAAATAATGATACATAAATTTAATATATGAGTATGATTTTCTATAATGTATGTTTATAATAATTATTTGTACTACTAAGCTTTTGAGCTTAGGGCGGTTGAGTAAATCGCGCAGGTGAGTAGGTGGTTGATCTGAAGTCAAATCGTTATGCCACGAGAAGGGTAAGAGTATTTCGAGACCAACTAGAAGGTGGTGAATACATGTACAATTTAATTATGTTGTATTTTGATAAAAATATATTCATATGTATAAATGAATTTTGGTAAAGACAAGCTCATTATATATATGTAATATCATCAAAAGTATAATGAGTTTATAAATGTTCTTTAAATTAAATGTATTATTGTTTGGAACTAAAGTAAATGTTTTAATCTGAACTGAAAAGTGACATTCTTATAATTTATATACGTACTGCATGTATACAAGGTGTATGTATAGTACTTATATAGAGTATGGGGGTGTTACACCTCCTCCTTTGATTGACTCATCTCCTCCATGTTGGGTTTGATCTCCTCGCCATTTTCTTCTTGATTGGTCCCTGCATAAAAGAAATCACAAAAATTATTATATATCACCTGTTCACTCATCAGATTTGTGATTACCTCGACTTGTTCCAATTGGCTAGGAAATTCCTCCTTTTGGTGTTCTTGGAGTTGATGTGCCAGTCGCCCAACTTGCATTTGCACCCTCTTCAATGATTCCTCCAAAGAATCAAACCTCTCATTGCTCCCTTCCTGATTTTGTGTGCTAATTTGAAGGTAAGCTTTCAAATCATCCTCCACTGTGGATTTGCATTGATCTTGATTTTGTGCACTAATTTGAATGAAGGCATTCAAACTATCTTCCAAAGTGGGTTCCTTAAGTCGTTCTTGATTTTGTGCGCTAGTTTGAATGGGCAAGTGAAAAGTGTGAGTTGTGTCAAACCATTGCTCTGCAAGCACCTGGGCTACGCTCTAGTCTATCTGATACTCCTCAGATGGCAATTGTAAGATGAACTTCTCAAAGCCGCAATCTCGGATAATCCATCTTACCCGAGAAGGCACTACATCGTACCATTGTCGGGCTTTGTAAATACATCCTCCAGCCCGAACAACGCAACTATCATGCTAACACAGAGCCAGGTAAGTCAATGCAAGGTAAGTACATATTATTCTATCTACTTAAATTAAAATATTTTTTTAAATTTTCTAAAAATAATAATACAAAAAAAATGGAAAAATAAAGAGAAAAGAAAATAAAAATAATTATCGCGCTCTTTTCGTTGGAACTGAGGTGAAGCGGCATCCCGACCAATATATCTAAATTTCCATCTTCATGATGCCGAATAAACTCTAATAACTCGGCATTAGAATAAGTCCCTAACCTCGAAGCATGCATTGTTTTTGAAAAATATGTGCTAAAATTGAAAGAAATTTAAGAGAATTATGAAATTGAAATCGTGCTGTGAAATGAAATGAAGAATCAGCTCCTTTATATAGAGAAACGACAAGCAAAAAAGAAAATTCAAAACTATTCATAAATAGTAAATTTCACTATTCATGAATAGTATTACTATTGATAAATAGTAAGATTATTATTTCCAATAGTAAATACTATTTACTACTATTTACAAATAGTAAATTTACTATTTATGAATAGTAAATAGTGCATGAACAGTGACTACATAGTAAATAAATAGTAAATTCATTTAGTCACTTTAATTATTCAAATAATGGCGGGTATATAAATATTTTTACACCCAGGGGGCAATAAGAATACATATGCATAAAAATTAGCCAAATTTTTATAATAAAAAATTATTAGCTCGGGTCCAGAACCCAAATTTTCCTTAGGTCCAGAACCTAGAATCTTTTCTACATCTAGAACTTAGCTCGAGTTCATAATCCAAATTTTCCTTAGGTCCAGAACCTAGAACTTTTCTATGTCCAGAACTTAGCTCGGGTCCAGAACCCAAATTTTCCTTAAGTCCAGAACCTAGAATCTCTTCTATGTCCAGAACTTATGTCGGGTCCAGAACCCAAATTTTCCTTAGGTCCAGAACGTAGAATCTTTTCTAAGTCCAGAACTTAGCTCGGGTCCAGAACCCAAATTTTCCTTAGGTCTAGAATGTAGAATTATCCTTAAGTCCGAGAACTTGGCTCGGGTCTAGAACCCAAATTACCCTTAGGTCCAGAACCTAGAATCTCTTCTAAGTCTATAACTTAGGTCGGGTCCAAAATCCAAATTTTCCTTAGGTCCAGAACCTAGAATTATCCTTGAGTCCAAAACTCAAACCGGGTCCAGAACCCAAAACCTCAACAATCTCAAAAATTAAGTCTTATTGCTTTTCACTCTCTTTCACTAAAATTTCAGATCATTCAAGCAGGAGGCAAACTGTAGACCCTTAATTTTTGACCCAGTCCGGTCTAATATATTTTAATTGGTCCAAAATAATTTTTATTATCTTAATTAAATAATTTTTGCTTCAGTATCTAATTTTTATTGATAAAAAAATAAAAATAAACAAATCAAAATAAAAAAATAAAAATGAAAATAAAAATAAAAAATCGGCGACGGAAAAATTGGAGACGAAAATAATATTATCAAATCACAACACACTTCAAACATATCTTCAAAATACCAAAGGAAAATAAGAGAGTACTTACCTTAGATGAAGAAATTTCACAAATCTCCAACCAAAACCTTTGATTTCTCCTTCAATTTGAAGCTTGACTAAGCAAATCTCACTTTTGCTCTCTTCCTTTAAAATGGCCGGCTATACCAAGAAAAGAAAAGAAATGAAGAATATTCAACCTTCTTTTCTTCTTTAAATATCCACCAAGAAATTCCATCAACACAATTACTTAAATGCCCTTTTCTAATTGTTCACACTTCCTTTAAAACTCTTGCCCTCTTAAGTAATTTCACTCATCCCAAATAAAAAATATCTTCTTCCCTTGACTTTACACTTGACCAACATATATGTTATATATATTAACATATATACAACATATACATTCCATTAACACAATCATTTCCTTTGCTAAAACATATGTACATTTAATTCAAATCAAACAACAATAATATTCAAAACTTCTAGGGCATACATTGGGATATTACAATTCTCCCCCTCTAAAAAGAAATTTCGTCCTTGAAATTACCTGATATCAAGTCTGGAATAGTTGAGGATATTGATCTCGCATGGTTTGTTCACTCTCCCAAGTTGCTTCTTCTCTCCCATGATTCTTCCACAAAATCTTTACCAAAGGCACTTTCTTATTTCTCAACTCTTTCACATCACGTGCCAAGATAGCAACTGGTTCTTCTTCGAATGTCAAATATGGACTCACTTCAATAGATTCAATTGGCAACACATGAGATGGATCTGACTTGTATCTCCTCAACATAGAAACATGAAATACATTATGAATCCTTTCTAACTCAGGTGGCAAAGCAAGCCGATAAGCAACTGGCCCAACTCTTTCCAAAACTTCATATTGTGAAAAGGAAATTGTGATGCACTGTTTGTGATGTGATAAAAAAAGTTACAGTAAAGATGGAAATTGTATTTTTCATTATTATGCTTATTGTACAATGTTTATATAATTAATACAATATTTAAACATCACTAAGAAGGTGGCGGTTGGTCATCAAATAAAGCCCTAAAAAAGTCATCGCCTGTTGGAGGAGGAGGCAAATTACTCGTCACGACATCGCCCGAAGCAGAAGCACCAAAATCCCTATTACCTTGGGGTTTCGATCTATCATGGTCCTCATCAGAAGCAGACGAAAGGATCTCATGGTCATCAGTCTGGGGCCTCTCGATGAAGAAGTGCCAGGATCCCTCATCCCTTAAAATTGAAAGTATTAGAAATTTTATTCTGATTGATGATTTAAATAGTCAAAATGAGAAGCCTAGTGACGACTCGCAGCCAATTCTTCTTGAATTTTCTTATTTTGTTCTTCAAGCATCCGTTGTGAGCCGAAAAGGAAAAGGTTAAGCGGCTCAACACAAAGCAGTGAGTATGCACATGCTAGAGCAGGGAACGTCCATACGATTGGACAACCAGAAATTTAATCTCAGATACCCGATTCTCTACCCTCATGAGGTTGTGTTCATATGCTTATGCCTACAATAATAATAAAGATCAAATTCATGCAAGAAAAGAGTGGAAATGGCATTGGTGGAAGAATAGTACCTCGAAAACCGCCATCAAGCCGACAAAAGACTTCTTATTTTGGCAAAGTTTATCAAGACCATGGTAAAGACAGGCGAGACCAGCTTCACCCCAGCCAGAAGATGGTACCGTCCTAAAATAATAAAGGGCCTTCAACACTGACAAGTGGATGGAGGATTCAGCGCTGCCTAAGATGGTTGACCCAAGCAAATATAACAAAAATCCTCGAGCATACTGTTGGGCCGTGTCTCTGTGAACCCATCCTTCGTAGTTCATCCAATAACTATGAATTGGCTCGATCTTTATCTTAAAAGGCCCTTTATATGATGGTTCCATAGCAATTAATTCATGAATTTCTTCAAATGTCAAAATATCGTTGGTCAGAGGAACCGGAACACCATCATATCAACGGTCGGTTATAGCAGTAAAATCAACCGGACCAATTGTCATCTCTCCAATGGGCAAGTGAAAAGTGTGGGTTGTGTCCAACCATCATTCTGCAAGTGCCTGGACTATGCTCCGATTTATCTGATACTCCTCGGATGGCAATTGTAAGATGAAGCTCTCAAAGCCGCAGTCTTGAATAATTTGCCTTACCCGAGAAGGCACTACATCATACTATTGTCGGGCTTTGTAGATACACCCTCCGGCCCAAACAACACAACGATCACGCTAACACAAAGCTAGGTAAGTTAATACAAGGTAAGTACATATTATCCTATCTACATAAATTAATATATTTTTTCTAAATTTTCTAAAAAAGATAATAATATAAAAATATAAATAAAAAAGGCAAACACAATAATAATATAAAAAATAAAAAAAGAATAAGAAAAAAACAACAAAACAGAAAGACAGAAAAAAATATAAAATAAAAAATAAAAAAATAATTACCGCGCTCTGTTGGTTTGAACTACGATGAAGCGACATCCCGGCTAGTATATCTATATTTCCATCTTCATGATGCCGAATAAACTCTAATAACTCGGCATTAGAATGAGTTCCTGACCTTAAAGCATGCATTTTTTTTTAAAAACTATGTGCTAAATTTGAAAGAATTTGAGAGAATTATAGAAATTGAGAAATTTTGCTGTATATCAAATGAAGGAATTCATTGGTTTATATAGAGAAACGGCAAGGAAAAAAACAAAATTCAAAAGTAAGTTTACTGTTTATGAATAGTAAATTTTACTATTGATAAATAGTAAATTACTATTGAATAGTAAATTACTATTTCCAATAGTAAATTACTATTTACTACTATTTACGAATAGTAAGTTACCATTTATGAATAGTAAATAGTGTATGAACAGTTACTACACGGTAAATAAATAGTAAATTCAATTATTCACTTTAATCATTCAAATGCTTGTGTGTTTATAAATATTTTTACACGGAGGGGGCAAGGAGAAGACATATGCATAAAAATTAGCCAAACTTTTTGAAATAAAAAAATTATTATTAGCTCGGGTCTAAAACCCAAATTTTCCTTAGGTCCAGAACCTAGAATATCTTCTAAGTCCAGAACTTAGCTCGGGTCCAGAACCCAAATTATCCTAAGGTCTAGAACCTAGAATCTCTTCTAAGTCCAGAACTTAGCTCGGGTCCAGAATCCAAATTACCCTTAGGTCCAAAACCTAGAATCTCTTCTAAGTCCAGAACTTAGCTCGGGTCCAGAACCCAAATTTTCCTTAGTTCCAGAACCTAGAATCTTTTCTAAGTTCAGAACTTAGCTCGGGTCCAGAACCCAAATTACCCTTAGGTCCAGAACCTAGAATCTTTTCTATGTCTAGAACTTAGCTCGGGTCCAGAACCCAAATTACCCTTAGGTCCAGAACCTAGAATTACACATAGGTCTAGAACCTAAAATTATCCTTGAGTGCAGAACCTAGAATCTTTTCCTAGTCTAGAACTTAGCTCGGGTCCAGAACCCAAATTACCCTTAGGTCTAGAACCTAGAATTACACTTAGGTCCATAACCTAAAATTATCCTTGAGTCCAGAACTCGAACTGGGTCTAGAACCCAAAACCTCTGCCATCACAAAAATTAAGTCTTATTGCTTTTCACTCTCTTTCACTAAAGTCTCAGATCATTCAAGCCGGAGGCAAACTGTAGACCCTTAATTTTTGACCTAGTCCGGTCCAATATATTTTAAATAGGCTAAAATAATTTTTGTGTTGTCCAATATATTTTATTTACTCCAAAACAATTTTTTTATCTTAATTAAATAATATTTGCTTTAGTATCTAATTTTTATTAATAAAAAATAATAATAAATAATAATAAACAAAAAATAAAAATAAAACTCGGCAATAGAAAAATCGGCGACGAAAAAATTCGTCAACGAAGAGTTGTGGCGAAATGGCCTTGGGCAATTTTGCCCGCAGATTATTTCTGCGGACGAAATGGCCCGCAGGCCAATTTTTGCCCGCAGCCCGTGGCCAGTTGCGGCAACTTTTTTGCCAGCGCAATTTTTCCGCAGTAATTTTTTTCTCCAGCGCAATTTTTCCGCAACAGTTTTTTTTTTGCCAGTGAAATTTTTCTGATGCAAATTTTTTCGAAACCAAATACAATTAGGTTTCGGTTTCCTTTTCCTAATTAGTCTTAGATTTCATGAATAACTAAAATTAATTGTAAAAATCTTCTATAAATATGGACTAAAACAACTCAAAAAAGGAAGGGAAATTTGGAGGAAATAGGAGACCGAAATTGAGGAGGAAAACTTTGAAAGATTTGAAGATTTCCTTCTGGTAGTGAAATTGATCAGACTTATTGAGAGAAGCAAACAAGTAATTTTATTCATCAAAGGTAGCAAAGTTTGTCTTTGTTCTTGTTCATCCAAGAAAAATTTTTTGGTGGAACCAACAAACGGAGGTATGAATATCAAATTTCATCACAGTAGCTTAAATAATTCAATTGTGTCGTTTGATTCAAAAAACCCTATAACTTTAATTTACCTTTTCTAAAGCTTAAAAACCTTAATTCGTTTATTTGTTTTCCAAAAATCTTAAAATTGTTATTTTTGTTTCTTCAAAATTTACCAAAACCCTAATTTGAATTTGTTTCTTTTCAAAGCCCTAAATTGAATCTGTTTCTTTCCACAAACCCTAAAAAATATCTTTTTTATTTCTATAAACCTTAAATCATTTTGTTTATTTTCATAAAACTTTATAAAATTATCAATTGATTTTCAAATTCTAAAATCTAATGTATTCTCCAAAACCCTAATTCTAAGATTCTAAAACCCTAATTCAACTCCAAAACCCAAAACAGTAAACCCTAACTCCCTTAAAACCTGAAACCCTAATTTCTCTAAACCCTAATCCTTTAAACCTTAAAACCTTATAAACATAAATATAAAAATTCAAACACAGTAAACCTAAAAACCATAATTCAATAGTTAATAATCATGAATCCAATGTTTTAAAGTGTTCAAACCCTAATTTTATGATTTCACTTCTCAAACACTAATTTGGTTAATTAAAGAATTTTATCAACCCCTTAAATCATAAAACTTCAATCTATTTCAATTCCTTTAAAACTCACAGTAGCTTAAACCCCTAAATTCCAAAACCTAAAGTATTAATTAAAGAATCTTAAATAGAAACAGTAGCCCTTATTTGAATCTTTATTTGCTTTATTCAATTTTATATTTGATTATTTAGTCTATCATATGCTTTAATTTATTTTCAATGCTTTGTTGATTTATTTAAGTTCAATGTGTGATTTATTTGGTTTCTCATGGATGGATGTTTATTTTATATTTTGATTGATATCTTTGATGATTGATTTATTTATGATGAATGGTTATTTACTTTTATCAATTTATTTAGATTTTCAAATGTTGTAAGAGGTATGTTTCCACTTGGTGGGTACCTCATTAGTTAAATATCATCTAATTTAAATTGCTTTTCTATTTTAGAACCAATGTAAAGGTTATGTTTCTACCTTTCAGTGGGTGTCCTATTTAGGCATGGATTATGTAAGGGCATGTTTCCATCTTCGGATGGGTGTCCATTTATTTGCTTTGTTTGGACATTGTTTTGATTTTCAATATATTGATGCTTTATTTTAATTATTGTGTGTAATATGGATAATATTGTTATATTTAAGAATTTTATAATATTAAGACCTGTAAAGGAGGTCGGTTCCAATGAACCGGGCGTTGTGGGGGTGCTGGGCCATTTCTCACCTTCCCCACACGTACCCAACTTTTTGAACCCATTAGGGGGTTGGGGATTCCTTAGCAATCGAGTCATCCACCCCTTTCTTTTTCCCGGCCAGTCTAGGTGGCGACTCCATTTTCTCCGGACTTAGGTCCGTGTTCTCTAAGGCCCCGAGCCTAAACAGTGCAGAAGTTGCAAGAACCATTTCACCGGGAGTGGGGTCAAAAATCCCCACTCACAACATCTAAAACCATAAATCTTTTAAACATCCAGTAGCTATGTTATTATTTTAAAATATTTCTCAACGAATTAAAATAGTGTATGCAAAACCCTAGTTATTGAACATAAAATCCTAGAAACCCTACTTAATGCATGAACCCCTAAAGTTAATATATTTACTATTTATTTAAATTAGATGAATGTTTATTATATATTTTGATTAATGTTTGATATCTTTGATGAATGATTTATTTATTATGAATAGTTATTTACTTTTATCGATTTATCTTGATTTCTAAATATTGTAAGAGGTATGTTTCCACTTTGTGTGTATCCCATTAATTAATTTCTATGTAATTTAAATTGCTTTTATATTTTGGACCAATGTAAAGGAAATGTTTCCACCTTTTGGTGGGTGTCCTATTTAGTTTAGACATGAACGATGTAAGGGCATGTTTTCATCCTCGGATGGGTGTCCATTTATTTGCTTTGTTTGGACATTGCTTTGATTTTAATATAATGATACTTTATTTTAATTGTTGCATGTAATATGGATAATATTGTTATACTTAAGAATTTATAATTTCAAGACTTGCAAAGGAGGCTAGTTCCAATGAACATGGCATTATAGGGGTGCTGGGCCATTTCTCACCTTCCCCACACACACCCAACTTTTCAAACACATTAGGGAGTTGGGGATTCCTTAGGAATTGAGTCATCCACCCCTTTCATTTTCCTGGCCCATCTGGGTGGCAACTCCATTTTCTCTAGGCTTAGGCCCGTGTTCTTTAAGGCCCCGAGCCTAAACAGTGCTGAAGTCACAAGAACCATTCCACTAGGAGTGGGAACAAAAATCTCCACTCATAGTGGCGACTCCACTGGGGATAAGAGAAGTTGATTTCGTTGGTCTTTATATTAGTCTATTCTTTCTTATCATGATATTATCCATTGTATCATATTAGATCACATCGTATGTGAGAATTGGGATGCCCGTGTTACCCGTGTTGTGTTATGTAAGGGATACCATACTTTCACTCAAGGTATGGAGATCGAGTATGGCATAACAACTCATAGCCTTGTACCATTTGGTATATACTTACTATAGGAACCTGAGCCTTTTAACCCAAAGACTAAAGCTCATGTAAGTGGCCTAGTTACTCTCCTTAGGATTTTACCCCAAATGCATGTTGTTTGACTATGGTTAATTTATCTTGGCTTAAATCATGGCTTATTTGGTTTGTTCTTTTTCTAATATGACCTAAGTACATTTTTAAGCTCGAAATAAATTTTTTCTTTAAAGTCAAAAAGACCAAAGCAATTTTAAATTTTTTAAGATGGTCTTTGCTTATAAAACTTTTCAAAATTCTTTTCTCGTGAACCAAGTACAAAGCCCAAAATCCATTTTATCTAAAATCTTTTTACAATAGGCTTAGAAACAAAATTATTTTCATCCAACCTTTTTTCTTACAAAGAGCTTGCAAATTATTTAGGTCAATTACGAAATACCAAAAATCAATTGTGAGCCTAGTTTATACCAAGAGTTATTAATCATGGGCTTATTTTTGGCATGAATCATTAGTTACTTTTTCAAGTGAGAAATGTATTTATAATAAACCTCTTAATTTAGTTTTAATCCAATATAGCATAGAAGCTGCTTTAGTTGATTGAATGGATTAAAACCTAATTAATGGGAATTATCATGAATTGATTTCCATTTTTGAAAATATAACTATTGGTTGAAACGTCCGGGGGAACTTTTCAAAAGCAAAATACACCATGTTGGTATTTTGTTAACCATATTACCTGGGAAAAGAGACTCGCCATCCGTATGTGGAAGTTATAAGGTTGGAAGGAACGTCCTATTTACCCTTCTTTGTTTATTGTTTGTGCATACATGCATACTTGTATTTGCATCTCATACCATTGATCCTCTCTGTCTCACAGCCCTGGATTATGACAGTTCAAGAGCTTACAACAATGTGATCTACATCGGAGACGAAGAATCTAGTAGCAACTCAATCACTTGCTCACCAAAAGTAATGGAGCCCGAACAAATTCAAAGAATGGTGGATGACACCCTCAATGCCAAGATGGAAGAAATAAAAGAGGCCCTGGCCGAAACCATAAAGAATTAGCTAGCTACAATTTTAGGGAACAATGTTGAAGCATCTGCTAGCACCAAGAACCCAAAGGACAAAGGAAAGGCTAAGGTTGGTAATGTGGCTTTTGACGATGACATGGTAGTCGTTGATGATGACAACGACTAGGCTCAATACTTCCAAGATCCTTAAGATAAAAAAGAGGGAGCCAAAGGTTGTTGACAAGAAAACTTTTGAAAAGACTAAAAATTCTAATGTTGAGAGGATGATTGCTGATTTAGAAAAGAGATTTGAAAAGAAATTGAAAATCAAAGAGATGTTCGAGATTGACAAACTATTTGAACAAGATGAGGAGGTCCCTTATAAGTTCAAGATGCCATCCTTTGCAAAGTTTGATGGAACCGAAAATCCTCACCTTCATGTGAAGCAGTATATCACTGCTATGCAATCTGCCCGAGCTACTAAGGCTCAAACTTTAAGGTACTTTATGCTCTCATTGGACCCTGTTGTCCAAAATTGGTTCAACACCTTAGAGGAAAGTACTCAAAAAGATTGGGACATGTTATACAAGGCTTTCATTCAGCAATATGGGTATAATGTTGAGCTGGAAGTTACCTTGATGGAAGTTGAGTCTATTAGACAAAGGCCAAGTGAGAATTTTGTGGACTATGTGAAAAGGTGGAGAAATAAGGTTGCTTTGCTCAAGAAGAGGCCCGATGAATTTGATCAAATAAGGATGATTGTGAGAGGGGTGTTGCCTAGTCTTTGTGAAAGGATGTCTCATAAACTCATCTGTGATTTCAAAGATCTTTTGCAAGCTGGCTTGCAAATCGAAGAGTGGGAAAGGGAGAAGAGCTGCTTTTAGACAAGAAGGAATGAGAAAGGGAATTATAAGTCTAGCAATCAAAGTACACAAAAGGAAGCTAATGTTAATGCCACTAGTCAAGAAGGAATGAGGCAGTTTTCAGAATTAGGGAAACCATTGTCTTGGGTTCTCAATAAGCTACAAAAGAAGGGATTGTTACAACCCTTGACTCCTCATTCTTTGCCTAATCCTCTTCCACCTAACTTTGATACTAATGCATTTTGTCAATTCCATCAAAGGCCTGGACATGAAATGGACAATTGTATGAAGTTGAAGCATGAGATCCAGAATTTAATTGATAATACCAAGTTGCCTGAGCCGGATAAGCCAAATACCAAAAATAATCCTTTGCCAAGGTTCAACAGGGTGCCACCCCCAGTGACCTTCATGGTAGGATGAGGATTGGAGGATGATCTTGTCTTGTCCTCCTTTCAAGATGAGAATATTGAAGAAGTGAAAGGAGAAGAAGCTTAACTCAACAAATTTCCCTTGGCTTGTTTGTTTTTTGTTTTATTTTATTTATTTGGTGTTTTATGGAACGATCATGTTTTTCAAATTTAAAGTTGGTTGAATAAATTACTTTCATCAAAATTTTTGTTAGTCTTTGTTCATTTTGGTGCTCAACCAATGAGGAATCTAGCTTGATATTCATAAATTAATATATTTATGCATCATTATTTGAATGACTTTACTATTTAAGGGAATTGCTCTATAGCATTGAGCTGTGTATGCTTTCTTAGAGAGGGCTCCTGCATAATAACCTTTGTCTAGGTCCTAGTCAATCTTAGAACATGCTTAGATAAACTTTCGAGACAAAATTGAACTTTACTTATTTAAGAGAGAGATGATCTAGGCATTGTTTGATGAGCCAACAACTAGAATCCACCCAAATAGATATCAATCCCTAGTTGTCCCTTTGAGCCTTCATAAAATTTTGGCTTTCTTTTTATTGTCATATAACCCCCAACAACCTACCCTAAGCTGTTGTGATACTTTTGACAAGTCTTATGATCACTAAGTTGAAGAGGCAAGAAGATCAAAGAAAGGAATGAATAGTCAAGATCATAAGTATAGTTGATGTTCTCAAGACCATAAGGGTAGTTGAAGTTCACCTAATATCTCCAATCTATCAAGATAACATTACAGTAACAAATGATTTATCCCTGTTGAAGGAGATTTATGTCACTCCACCCATCCATTATTGGAAACCCAAGTTGGTACAAACAAGACAACTCTTTTAGAGCTAGAACCTCAAAAAAAAAGAAGAAAAAAGAGAAGAAGAAAAAAAAAGAAAAGACAAAAGAAGACAAAACAAAAAAAGGAAAAAAAAGAAAAGAAAAAAGGGAAAAAGGAAAAGAAAAAAAAGAAAGATAAAACCTAAAAAAGTGGTTCAGAAAGCCAACTGAGTTCTCTTTTACCTAGAAGGCTTCCATTTGGTTTATAAGATTCGATCAAAATCAGAGAAAAAGGAGAAAGACCATCCAGTTCTTGAAAGTTTTGTACTTGACAGTCCTACAAGGAAGAAGGACAAAATGATAAAATGCTCAAAGAAAGGGAAGATTAAGAAAAAGAAAGAGAAAGAGAAAAGAAAAATGATGATGAATATAGGTGCCAAACTTTCTGCAAAAGCAAAGACTATCCCAATCAAGATTCAGATTAACGTAAAAAAAAAGAGAGAGAAGAATGTTCAAAGCTCTATCTTTTCATGATCCCAACTCTCTAAAGTTCCAACAAGCAGTTTGTAGTGTGAAAGTTTGACCTTTGTGTCACACCGGCTCTAATCTCAAAATGGCCATCATTTAAACCCGTGTCGCTTAAAGACCCCATTTCAAGCCTATTAAAGACCTATTGATTTCTCATGATAGGTAGAGTCTATCAGTGGAGATAGTTTGAATAAGCATGCATATGAGATAGACCATATTCAAACTCAATGAGACCTTTGGCCAAGTAATATGTATGTGCCTATCTGAAGTGCAACAATTCTTGCTTAAATAGAAATGATTCCTGAGTTTAGTATGGTAACTAGGGTTGTCATATTATAGATATGTTAATTTGGAAAATCAAGTCCTTAGGTACATTGACATTAATTTGGCAAAGCCAACATTTGATTTCAAAATAAAAATTCAAAATTGAAAATTCAAAAAAAAAATAAAAAAATTACAAAGCTTTCAAGTTATGGGAAGTATGTCAAATCATTGAACCTCCAAAGGACACATTGGGCAAAATAAATGATTATTGGCAAGGTTATGATGAAGCTACCAATTGACATACTGAATAATAATTTTAAATGGATGCATCTCTGCTGTTTAGGGCCTCCATTATTCATATTTTCAACATCTTGAAGATAAAAGCCATAAATTCAAAGCTTTCTGTCATTTCAATGCAAAACCTGAATAAGCATCTGGAAGGAGTCAATGAAAATACTTTAGCTGATCACCTCGGTCCGTGAGTCGATGAAACTACTATATTGAATTAGGGCGGCATAGAAGACCTATTGCTTGAGGAAACTCCAGTAATTTTGCAAAAGAAAGGAAGAAATGCATGACTAGACAACACAAACATCAATCAGAGCCTGCATGAGAAAAATCATTGGGGCAAGGAGAAGATATGAAGGCTAGATAAAAAAGAGTTGCAATAAAAATAAAAATATCATCTCTATTATTTTTATCATTATTATACAATATTTCCTCAATTAATATAGTACTCATAGATCACTAAGAAGGAGGTGGTAGATCATCAAATAAAGCTCTAAAAAAATCATCACATTTTGGAGGAGGAGGCATATCACCTGTCCCAAGTCCTCCCGAAGTAGGAGCACCTAAATCTCTACTACCTTGGAATTCAGATCTGTAACGGTCCTCATCTAAAGTAGACAAAAGGATCTCATGGTCATCAGCTTGGGGGCCTCTAGATGAAGAAGCACCAAGATCTCTCACACCTGAAGCCGGAAGTCTCAAAAATCTTGCTCTGACTCTGATACAATTTCTCAAAATGGATGACCTATTGATGACTAGCGGCCAACACTTCTTGAAGTTTCTTTTTTCGTTCTTCAAGCATCCACTGTGAGTTAGAAAGGAAAAGAGTAAGAGCATACATAATCATGCATACATATACCATAAATTATCATGGAAAATGAAAACCTACCATGTAATTCATAACAATGCCCAGTGGATGAGATGGCATCTCCAGTTGATTAGACTGAGCAAATGGAGGAGCAGTAAAAAAAGGTCCCGCCTCATGACCAAATGCACCAGCAGCCTACAACAATCATTAAAAAAGTCAAAATAACTTAAGAAAGAAGCAATTGCAATGAAAAAATGGTAAAAGTTTACTTGAGAAGTGCTAGTCCCTAGATGTGAGACAAACTCTGCTCCCTCTCCATGATACTCATCTTCATCTCTATCCTCATTTTCCTCGAAAATCTCCCGTACACCAATAGGAGATACGTCAAAGTTCAAGAGTCCTATTTGAATAAACTGAGTATAAGATGCACCCAGTGGATAGAGAAAGGTTTCAACATCCTAACCATGCTGAGCCAACCACCATGCATTCTCCGGTTTAATGTGATATTTAAAGTATATTCCAGAAAATGCATTGAGATCCTCCACTGCTCAGGACCAAGTGTCACATCCCAAAATTTAGATAGTCGAGTATTAGGCAAGAAGGATATAAATAAGTGGTCAAATAGAGGCTCGAGATAGTCAAAAACAAATTCGGTATGCAAAGGAGGCCCGTGAATTTGACGGGACCTAAAGGTAATTTTTCGAAAGGCTAAGGACCTAAGAGTAATTTCCAAAAGTTTTGGGGAGGTGACTGTAATTTCCAAAAGTTTTGGGGAGGTGACTGTAATTTCCAAAAGTTGTACTGGATGTTCTTAATAGTGCACATAACATATTCCAAAAATGGAAAGTAGAGAAAAATTGGGTCGCAACTACGCGTAACGGTTTTTCCAGAAAACGCACGGTTTGGGAGATATAGGAGATTTTGACTAGGGACATGTTGGTCATTATTAATTAAAATTTATAAATGAATCCGAAGAAGGAAATAAACACAAGAGTGAGTAGAGGATGTCAAGGAGGTAAATATGAAACGATCGACAGTAGAAACGGAGTCCGGGCAAAACCCGAGCAAAGAAAGGACATAAAGGGAATTTTGTAAAAAGTCGAGGGCTTATTGGTAATTTTTCAAAATGACTTGGAAACCTAAAATAGACCTTAAAAATAGAAAGTATAGGTTGAGAGGATCAAAACTATACGTAGTTTGCCTCGTGGAATTGTACGGGTTAAAAGTTACGAACAAATAATCGCCAGAGGGTATTTTGGTCTTTTCACACCTTAGACCATAGATATTTCAACACAAGATGGTGGAGGGGCCAAAATATAATTAAAAGAAAGTTTAAGGACTTGGATTTTTAGATAAATAAAAGTAGGAGGCATTTGGGCCAATGAAAAGTGGACATTTAAAAGTTATAATAAAGAAGAAAGAGAAAAGTGTGGACATTTGGCTTTAAAACATTCATCCAACCCAAAAGTGAGCATCATTTCCCTTATATATATATCATGGCATGAAGAACAAATCTCTCTCTCCCAAAGCTCTCCAAAATTTCGGCCACCATAGGGAAGAACACCAAAGAGTTCCAATTTTTGTCAAGTTTGATTTTCAAGGTAAGTTTTAAGGTTTTCAAGTATGTAGAATTCAATTCTAGTATCAATTTTAAGTATTTATATATCTATTGGAAGATTGGAAATTAGGGTTCTTATGGTGGATTTTGGAAAATTTTAAGTAGTTATGATATTAATCAATTAAATGAAAGAATCAAGGTTTCTAAGGTTTAATAAGGTTAGATTAGGGTTTAGTTTGAAAAGAAATGGAAGGGTAGTACATGTTCTAAATTCTAAGGGTTATATTTAAGGTTGTGTTCTTGAATTTCTTGAAGGAGAAACAAAGATTAAGGAAGGAGAGAAAGGAAAAGAAAAGGGGAATTAAAAGAGCAAGGTTTGGTACTTTAACCATGGAACTCCTTTTGAAATTTTTCTGTTTTACAATTAGTAAAATGCTGTGACTTGTATGATTTTTAATTAAATATAGAAAAATTATCTTGAGTTGAATTTTGGATATGTTGTTTTTCAATAAGTCTAGTATTTGAGAAAAATAATTTGGAACCACATTGATTGAATTTAATTTACGGAATTTATAAAATTCAGAACTGCTGCCAGGATGCAGGGCAACTGGAGCAGTCTGGTTGGGTGAACTACTTGACCAAGATTTTGTGTCCAGTTTGATCTGAAATTTTAAAGGAATGATTTAAAGATGCAAAACTAAATTCTGTAAAAATTTTAGAGTTTTTAGACAATTGGATTATTTTATACAAATTTTCTAAAACAAGGATCAAGTTGGGTCAAGAACCAGAGTTTATTGTTCATATGGAAATTTTTCATTATTAACTTGGTCAAAAACTTGGTGTGGGTGTTTTATCATTTTATTTTTGGTATTGAGTTTAAGTATGATATGAAGAATAAATTAGATGAAAAATATGTGAATACATATAATACATATGTGAGTATATGTGATATTTGTGTAAATATATATTGTATATACATGGAGAATATGTGGTATATATATGAAGTGAATGGGTATTTATGAAATGTTATTTATGCTCTACTAGGTAAATGGGTAAAACCGGTCTAGAATGGGGGTTTGGCATGCCATCCTACCGGCAGTACTGTCTTAACGGCTTCGGTCGGGATATTACTTACGCGCGCGCGGTTATATCGTGTGAGGTCAAGATCATGGCAATTAGTCGTGTGAGACCAAGACCACGCAGTTATATCGTGTGAGGTCAAGATCATGGCAACTAGTCATGTGAGACCAAGACCACGCAGTTATTCTATATCGTGTGAGACCAAGACCATGGCAATTATTCGTGTGAGGTCAAGACCACGCGTAACTCTATATGAGGCCTCATTCCGAGATCGGTGTATTCATAATTATCGAGTGGAGCAGATTAACTCGTAATTATAATGAAGTTATATTACATGTTGTTTACATACAGAATGTGAATCTTAACTTAATTAGAAAATATAAATATGATGATTGTATGAAAATAGTTTAATTATGCAGTATTCTACTTTTATATGTGGTATCGAGTAGACATTGTATGGCAATGGTTAAAGTACCCACTGGGCAATAAGTTGCTCAGCGAGTTATATGTCTAACTCGTAGGTAGTGTATAGAAGATCAGCATTTCTGCAGCGGCTCGCATCAGCTCGACGGTGATTAGGATAGGACTTTTGACATAAAATAGTAGTATGGCATGTAGGTTATATCTATTGTAAAGGTTTGTTAACATATTAAGTATTATGGTGTATGTAACAAGAGAATAAACAGTGGTATGGTAATGAAACTTAGCAAATGATATGTAATCTTGAGAAATGATATAGAAGTGTGAACTTTTCTTGCAGGATTGTAGTTGAGGTTATAATGGTGGATTATTGGGAGTGTGCTTGAGTTGAATTGTGAAATAAAATATTTTTCAAAAATAAGAAAAATCAGTTTTGTCGACACTTGGGACCCCCAATTATAGGGGAACCTCTGGCAAAATTTCTGTAAAATCGGAACTAAAATTTGACTAAGTAAAATTGGTAGCAACATTAGGATAGTGTGGCGCCTCTACTCGGCTTACACATGTAGGCCGGGAAGGGGTGTTACACCAAGAAACCACTCATATACTCTCTCTCTGAGAAACCAGCCACTAGACACAAGGCCTGCAATGACTCGGTAGGTATGTTGAAAAGGCAGTGCGACATTCATGGAGGAAGTCCAGTTCATCCGCTCTTCTGTGTTCCATCAGGCCAAATTGACCTACAAAAAGACATAATGTAAGCGAACTTTTATATAAATTTTAAAGTATACTAATGCTATTTTACCTGGCTCTAGGTTAAGCAGCTCAAGACAAAGCATTGGGTATGCACATGGTGAGAGCCAAAAACTTATACACGATTTGACAACCAAAAATTTAATCTTGGATACCCAACTCTCTCTCGGGAAATACCAGGTAGCCTCACAAGATAGTGCTCATATGCCCATGCCTACAATAATAATAAAAAAATCAAATGCATGTAAGAATAAGAATGGAATTTACATTGGTGGAAGAAGAGTGCCTCGACAACCACCATAAAGCCAACAAAAGACTTCTTATTTCTACAAATTTTGTCAAGTCCATGGTAAAGACAAGCAAGGCCAGCTTCACCCCAGTCGTAAAGTGGTACCATACTCATATCAGTAAGGGCCCTCAACACCGACAAATGGATGGCAGATTCAGTGTTACCTAAAATAGTCGACCCGAGCAAATACAATAAAAATCCTCGAGTATATTGTTTGGTTGTTTCTCTATGAACCCGTCCTTCATAGTTCATCTAATAACACCAAATTGGCTCAATTTGTATCTTGAAAGGCCCTTAACATGGTGGTTCCAAACTAATTAACTGTTGAATTTCTTTGAATGTTAGAATATCACTGGTAAGAGGGATCGAAAGGCCATGGTACCGGACACCAGTTATGGCTATATAATCGACTGGGCCAATGGTCATTTCTCCTATAGGCAAGTGAAAAGTATGGGTCGTCGTTGCGCTCTAATAAACACTACTAGAACTACACTCGCAAGTATACGAGGCTGCTATAGTATTTTGGTGAACACCTCAAGGTCGTCTCACAAGGAAGCTAGATAAGCTAATTATTTATCAAATCGTAAATAACAAATTATCAATAAAATTAAATTGCTAAACAATTAATGAAAACATAACAAGTTGAATTTAAAACAATGAAAGTAAACTGAATTTATATTTCTAATTCACCTAAGTCCCTAATTGAATTGTTCCAGCATTAGACTTCATTTCTCAATCCTTCATCTAAATACCTCAAACACATAATTGGTGGCCAATCAATTATATATTAACATTAATCCATTCAATTAAGGATAAAAGAAATAATTCAGTTAAGAGCAATAATCATTTAATACAATCATAGTAGATCCATACAAACCCTAGACTAGATCAAAATTAGTTCATAATGATGCTATCAAATAAATTCATCTCATTAAAATTCAAAGAAATTAATTTAGACATTAGAGAATTTATGAATACAATTCTAATGAAACTTAAGAGATAGAGTTTAAGAATAAAACCAAATTACAAAATTCCTTTGGCTTCTAAAGAATCTCTTGCTCAGATTTTTGCTAAAAGAATAGTGCAATGGCTAAAACTAATTTGATCTAGAGTGTTTGCATGAAAGTGAAATCAAAATTCAAAAGAAAAGTGAAGAATAGCTGAAAAGTTTGTGTTGGACGGCTGGAAAATGTGTAACCTCTTTCTCTTGCCCTAATCTTCTTATTTATACAAAACCCTTGCTCAAAATTCGTGTTTCCTTTCTTTCCTTAGCCCCATGGAATGACACGGCCAGTGGCTTGGCCGTGTCACCTAGGTGTGTTAGCTTCTGTGTCTCCTTGCTCTTCTTTGCTTATGTGGAGGTGAAAGTGACACGGCCAGTGGCTTGCTCGTGTCACCTGCCAGTGTCACCTACTGATTCTCTTCTTTCTTTGCTCTTCCTTCTTTGCTAAATATGGGACACGGCCAAGCTTGTGGCCATGTCATGTGACACGGCCAGTGGCTTGGCCACGTCACCTGCCAGTGTCAGCTTTTGCCAAAATTTCCTTTCTTTCTTTGTTCCCTTTGTTTTGCCCTTTAGGTGAGACACGGCCAGTGGCTTGGCTGTGTCTCCTGCCCGTGTCATGATCTGCCAAAAAGTTCCTTGAGGTGACATGGCCAAGCTTGATTTGGCTTGGCCATGTCTTGCTGCTTCATGATCTTCTTTCTTTATTTCGATCTTCCAAGGGAGATTTTTTCACATTAACCTAAAACAAACACTTGAAATAAACTTTAAACAAGAATCAAATGAAACATTAACCAAAAACACATAAACATCACACTAAAAGCTAGTACAAAAATGACATAAACACTGGGATAAATTAAAACTACCAAAATTGATGAAATCACTAAATAAATATATTAAAACTACCAAAATGCATGAAGAAAACAATAATCATCATAATAAATAAGTTACAATTCTATGACAAAATCTAATAAAACAACTACCCCACACTTAAAACTTTTCTTGTCCTCAAGCAAATTCACAAGGCATAAATTAAAAACTCAAATAACCTTAACTATAATTCAAGTATATAAGATGAAATCCTTCAAGACTCAGCCATAAATAAATGCAATTTACTTCAATCAAGATTTTCTTAACTCATTCATTAATCTAGACATAACAAATCTCCTCTCTCATCTAAGTGTTTCTCTCAATTTCAAAGGTTAATTCACTCAAACCAATCATGACTGCATACTGCCATAAACTTGCTTAATTATCCAATCTCCCTCACTGATTTTTCTCAAGAAATAATCCGAAGGTCTTTCTGTTTGGATGTAATGGGGGCTAAGGTGCATGTGTGAGAATAGACATTTAAGTTTGATCATTAAGAAATGGAGTATCTAAATTAGACAATAATCTTGCGTAGAAACTCGTAACTCCCTCAAATAGCATATTCACCAACCCTTAATAGTCTCTCATACTTGCATACTTAAAGAAAAGTAAATGAGTCAAAATTCCTCTTTGATGACCAATGCTAGAAAATATATGAATTTTGTATATATATATATATATCTTCTCTTTTTTTATTTTTATTTATTATTTATATATATATATACAAAATATAAAATTGCATTGAACATCTAGCTCAAATGTAGAGGAAAAGAATAATCAACTCTTAGTCAAATACAATATGCAAAGTATGCATTTCAGCCCCAAATCTTACTAAAGCAATACTATTTTTTTTTAAAATTGCTTACCCCACACTTATGAATTAAACCACCCTATTGTCATATCATAAGAAACTCCATTCCTTAATGAAGGTATGATGATAATAGGAAAATGTTGAGTTGTGAATTGTGTTGATCAATCAAGAAAAAGTCAAAGGCTCAACTTGGTTCACTAAGGAATTCATAATTAAGGGAGGTCTTTTTAAGCTAAAGGGGGTAATCCTAATTTGCCTTCATCATTTTAAAACTTGAGATGAAATCATAATGTGAGTTCAATTAGTATGTAAAAGCAAGCTCTAGAGATGCAAAATCATGAAGGTGCACACTTAAGAAAAGAAAATCGATTGACAATAATATTCAATCTATGAGGCTCAAAGCTCACAAAGGGTGGGTAATCAAATATTTATAAGTCATGAATTGTAGAATGTGAAAATTGATCCTGAATGAATTCAAATGCTAATCTCTATGCTGATACTAAAGGCTCAAATGTAATGCTAGAATTACAGAAAAGTCAATAAGTTTCCAATAATTATGCTATGAACAATGCACAATATAACACAGAAAGACAAACAAAACAAAAATTAAAGGAAAGCTTAAAGATTACCCCACACTTATGAGTTACATTATCCTCAATGGAAACAAGGATAATAAAGAAAAAGAGTTAAGGTACAACCTGTTTTCCATTGTTCCCTTGTGAGGCAAACGCTACCTTTTCACCCACAAACATCAATTGTTCAGAGACAAAATACAATATATATAAAAAATAACCAAAATATAAAGTGTTAACATTATAAACAAAAACAAAAAATAACAACGAAAATATGCGATAACTAAACACAAGAAAGTAAGGAGTTTTCTCAAAAGATTAGAGCTGATTTGATCTATGGTGATGGAGGATTTGATGATGATGCAGCTGGAGGATGGAGGCTCAGAATCTTAGCAAGGTTGCTATTGATCTGGTCCAACTATTGCAAGATCATAGCATGGTTATGATCAACCTTGCTTTCCAGTGCCTCTATCCTATTAATGATCTCCTGATTGTCCGGGATCGGAGCATCTTCATCCAAATCAAGAGAATTCGAGTCGAACTCCTCATGGACTAGTGTTCTCTATTGTCGGGCCCCCGGTGCATCTGGCTTAACTGAAGCCATCACATAGGCCCCTCCTCTATTTACAACCATATGCATCTTCTCAAGTGTGGCCAGGTCTAACGAATCATTACCCAAAATTGCAGTCATACGGTAGTTACTCGGGTCAAAATCATCAAGAAGGGCTGTCGCTAAAGTGGTAACCAATCCTCCAGTACAAATAGCACCCTTCTTTTTATTCGCCACATTGTCAAAAACATCGGCCAACCAATAGCCGGCACTAACGGGTATGGCATTACAAGCACAGTTTAAGAAAAGGAGTTCGCTAATTTTCACTACACCTATGCTTTCCTTCCGTGCAAAGAACCCACAAGACATAAAGTGATGTAAATATCTTAGAGCGGGATTACTCAATTTTGTTGCCTTGGCCGATTTGGCCACATATGTTCCCGAGCCCAGTGCTCCCCATGCAAATTGCTATTTAAAACCCTTAGGTACAGATTTTTCCCCTTGTTGATGGAAACCAAAGATAACATTCAATTGCTCAATACTAATAACACATGGTTTCCCAAGCAATTTAAAATTTAACCTAATGCAAATTCTCTGTTCATCTCTTTCAACCTTAAGAGAGATTAAACATTCCATAGTAAGCTCTTGAAATTGCAAAGGTCGAAGAGAGACTAATTTCTCCCACCCAAGGTTTTGAACATAGCTATAAAAATTATCCTTAATATGAAGAGCATTAAGGGATTCATCACTTACAGACCTCGTTGGAAAGAAACCCCTAGCTAGAAGAGTCGCTTTCCTTGAAGATGAAGAAGATGAAGATGGAGCTGCATTTGGAGGTTGCCTCCTCTTGTGGTGGGACACCATCTTTGTTCTAGGCATATTGATAGTTTTGGAGAAAATTGAAGCTTTAACGGATTTAATTTGTTTTTGCTGATAAAAGAAGAAGATTGAATGGGTTTAATTTGGTTTTGGTGAAGAAAAATGGAAAATATAGTGGGAGTTTGGAGCTTTTAGAAAACGATCATGGTGGTTTTGGAGCGAAGGAGCCGAGAGAGAGAGAGAGAAAGGAAAAAGGGAAACTAGGGATTTAAAATGAAAGAAAAGGGCTGAAATCATGTTTTTAAGCTTGGAAATAAAGGTGACACAACCAAGCTTGGTTTAGCTTGGCTGTGTCTGAAACATTTGGAGGGACACGGCCAGTGGCTTGGCCGTGTCCCTTGAACATGTTTGCTACTGTGAAAGAAGTAATTGCAAGACAAAGAAAGGAACATGGGCATAGGCTTGGTGGTGTTTGGGTGACACAGCCAAGAACACGGCCAAGCCTTTTGACCATGTCTGAGCCTGTATGTTTTGGGCTTGCTTGACACGGCCAGTGGCTTGGCCACTGGCCGTGTCAAGTGGCAGTGTCCTTCACTGCCTTTTTGGTTTTTTTTTTGTCACCAAATCTAAAAGAAATGCAATCTTCTTCCTTGCTTATCCCTGAAGCACATAAAAAAAAATAAAAACCAATCAAAGCACCCATTCCATTTTATTTAAACCAAACATGAAATGAAAATTACTAAATATGAAATTGTAACTATGAAAAGAAATGCAAACTGATGAGTTGCCTCCCATGTAGCACTTTTTTAACGTCATGTAGCTGGACATTACTGCAAGACTTAAGGATCGTAGATCAAAGTACTATCAAGGATCCTTACTTCTTGGAACCCCTCATTATATGGTTTAACTCTCTGTCCATTTACCTTAAAAGTTTCATTCGTTCAAGAGTTAAGCAATTCTATAGCACCGGATGGATACACCTGAGTTATCTTAAAAGGACCACTCCATCGAGACTTTAGTTTTCCTGGAAACAGTCGGAGATGAGAATTAAAAAGCAAAACCTTCATACCTGGGCTCAATGTCTTTCGTACTAAAATTATGTCATGAAGTGCTTTAGTGCGATCCTTATAAATCCTTGAACTCTCATATGCCTCGTTCCTTAGTTCATCTAACTCTGAAATTTGCATAAAACGTTCTCTCTTTGCCTTGGCCAAATCTAAATTCAGAGTCTTAATTGCCCAATATGCCTTGTGCTCTAAGTCCACTGGTAAATGACAAGCCTTATCGAAAACCAATCGATATGGACTCATACCCAAGGGAGTCTTGAAAGCAGTTCAATATGCCCACAATGCATCATTCAATCTATTTGCCCAATCCTTCCTTGATGAGTTGACTATTTTTTTCCAGAATTCCTTTGATATGCTTGTTGGATGTCTCAACTTGTCCTGAAGTTTGTAGATGGTATGGGGTCGCCACCTTGTGTTTCACACCTGACTTGTGCATTAATTTCTCAAAAAGTTTGTTGCAGAAATGACTTCCCCCATCACTGACTATCACTCTTGGCATGCCAAATATGCTAAGAATGTATTTCTTCACAAATTTAACAACCATATTAGCATCATTAGTTCGGGTGGGGATTGCCTCCACCCATTTTGAAACATAATCAACAACAACTAAAATGTACTAATAACAAAAAGATTTGGGAAAAGGACCCATGAAGTCTATTCCCCAAACATCAAACAGTTCAACCACAATATAAGATTGAAGGGGCATTTCATTCCTCCTCCCAATGTTACCAACTCTTTGACAGCGGTCACAATGCTTACAATATTCTTGAACATCTTTGAATAGAGTAGGCCAGTAAAATCCACTTTGAAGCACTTTTTCTGTAGTCTTTCTCCCCCCACAATGACCACCACAGTGAAGGTCATGACGAAATTGAAGAACACTCAGTTGTTCTTCCTCAGATACACACCAGCGAACTATCTCATCTTTGCATATCCGGAATAGGTAAGGTTCATCCCAAAAATAGAATTTACTCATGTGAAAAAACCCTTTCTTTTCCTGAAATGACATGTCGGAACACAAAATATCAAAAGCAAGATAGTTAGCAATATCTGCAAACCAAGGTGAATTCATTATCGCAAATAACTATTCATCAGGAAATGCTTCTAGATTTCTATGAATGCTATCAGATGCAAGATTTTCACCAAAGAAAGGTAACCTAGATAAATGATCAGCTACAACATTTTCACTTCCCTTAGTATCCTTGATTTGAAAATCAAATTCTTGCAATAATAGCACCCATCTAATTAAACGAGGTTTAGCATGTTGCTTTGTCAAGAGATATTTTATAGCTGTATGATCTGAATGCACAATAATTTTAGACCCAATCAAATATGCTCTAAACTTATCTAAGGCAAAAACAACAGCTAGCATTTCTTTTTCAGTTGTTGTGTAACTAACTTGAGCACTATTTAGGGTTAAGCTAGCATAATAGATCACTCTCAAAAATTTCTCAGATTGATTGGAGGCATCACACATAATTTCAAAAGGTAAAGACGAGACAGGAGCTACAATTACTGGTTCACTGGTCAATTTTTCCTTAAGGGAATTAAAGGCTTGCATGCATTGTGCAGTAAATTCAAATGGAACATCTTTCCCAAGAAAATGACACAATGGTTGGCTTATTTTAGAAAAATCTTTAATAAACCTTCGGTAAAAACCTACATGCCCTAGAAAGCTTCTTATTCCCTTAACAGAGGTAGGTGGAGGTAACTTAGCAATCAACTCTACCTTAGCTTTATCCACCTCAATCCCTTTATTAGACACAACATGGCCTAATACAATGCCGTGAGTAACCATGAAATGACTCTTTTCCCAACTCAAAGTGAGGTTACATTCAATGCATCTCTCAAGCACAAGAACAAGTTTATTGAGGCAATTATCAAAAGAGTCACCAAAAATAGAAAAATTGTCCATAAATACCTCAATAAAATCATCTATCATGTCCGTGAAAACAGACATCATGCATCTTTGAAAAGTTGCAGGCACATGCACAAGCAAAAGGGCATACGCCGAAATGCATAAATCCCAAAAGGGCAAGTAAAAGTGGTCTTGGATTGATCCTCTAGTGATATCGGCACCTGATAATAACCTGAAAGTCCATCCAAAAAGCAATAATGTGAGTGTCCAAAAAAGTTTATCCAGCACCTGATCAATAAAAGGAAGAGGGAAATGATCTTTCTTTGTGGCATTATTCAACTTCCTATAGTCGATACACATTCTCCACCCAATGGTAGTCCTAGAAGGAACCAATTCATTCTTTTCATTTTTTACCACAGTGATTCCTGATTTCTTAGGCACTACATGTACTGGGCTAACCCACTCACTATTGGCTATCGGATATATCACTCCTTCATCAAGTAATTTAAGCACTTCCTTCTTAACCACTTCATTCATGTTTGGGTTAAGACACCTTTGGGTCTCTCTCACAGGTTTAGCTCCCTTTTCTAAGATAATTCTATGCATGCACATTGAAGGGCTAATACTTTGATATCACTGAATCCCCATCCTATTGCTCTTTTTAATCTTTTTAATTCACTCACCAACCTCATCTCTTCCCTTTCACTAAGTTCGTTAGAAATTATCACAGGTAAGGTGTTATGATCTCCTAAAAACACATATTTCAAATTTTTAGGCAACTCTTTTAGCTCTAAATCAAGTGAAGGATTATTCTCTTCTTTTTGTATGGAGGGGAGCTCAAATGCTGGGTCCTCCTTAAGTTCCTCTATTTCAGCACTTTCTAATATCTCAAGGCAACTGGCTATTTTTGAGACAAAAATATCCAAGCCACGATCTAAGGTTAGTGCCAGCTCCAATTTATCCGAAGAACCTATTTGCAAAAAACATCTGAAATAACTGCGTCAATACAATCAATCAAAGAGCAATCCTCATATAATGCAGCTGTAGGAATGGGAGAAGTGTTAAAAATAGAAAATTCAACTGTTTGTCCCAAGACAGTCATTGACAATTTACCATTTTTAACATCAATCAAGGTGTTAGTCATAGCCATAAACGGCCTACCCAGTAGTATAGTGTGTGCGGATGGTGTAGGGTTATTTCCTTCCATGTCAAGAACTATAAAATCCACAGGCACTATCAACACACCAACCTTAACTAACACATCTTCTATAACTCCTTTAGGGAATCTAACAGATCTGTCAGCTAATTGCAAGACCATTTTGGTAGGTTTAAGTTCCCCAAGTTCTAATTCAAGATATACAGAATAAGGCATAAAATGAACACTGGCTCCTAAATCACACATGCCATTAGTCCCCTTTCCATTACCCATAGTAATTTGAATTATGAAACTACCAGGATCCTTTAGCTTTGGAGGTAGTTTATGTTGCAGAACAGCACTAGCTACCTCTAATACTATCACCTTTTCATTTGGCTCATACCTTTTTTTCTTGGTGTTCAATTCCTTGAAGAATTTTGCATAAGCCGGCATGTTCTTTATTGCTTCAAGTAAAGGTAAGTTAATACTTACCTTAGACAACATGTTGAAGATGTCTGAAAATTGCTTATCTTGTTTATCATTCTTCAACCTGCTGGGGAATGGTATAGGTGGCCGGTAAGGATTACTTGCCTTGTGTAAATCTGCTGAAGGAGATTTCTCCATTGATTTTTCTCCAGCACCCTTGTCCTCTGGTTCTCCTTCCTTTTTGTTCTCTTGATCACCTGCATTCACAGAATTATTTTCAACATCATTATTTATTACTTTGCCACTTCTAAGAATAGTCACTGCTTGTGCCTGCTCAGGTTGACTAAAAAATTTTCCTTTTTATTGAATATGCATCTGTTGTGCAAGTTGTCCCACTTGGGTCTCCACTTTCTTAAAAGACGCTTCCAATGAATCCAACCTTTTGTTATTCATCTCTTGGTTCTTGGTACTAACTTGGATAAAAGCATGTAAACTATCATCCAAACTCTCTCTCTTAGGCTGCCCTTGATTTGAAGATTGCCCCGGCAGTTGATTTTGTCTCTGGAGCAAATGGAAAGGTTGTTGAGAATTATTTGTTGCCCAGGAAAAGTTTGGATGATTCCGCCAACCAGGATTGTAAGTGTTTGAGAAAGGATCATTCCGGGCCCTTGGTTGATATCCCCCCATAGCATTAACTTGCTCAACCTCATTTCCATGAGACTCGTATGTAGAGGGGCATATATTTTGTCCATGCCCAAAAGTTCCACAAATTCCACACACTTCTTGAGTGGATGAAGAAGTATTATTCTTCATGTTCAGCATCTGCACTTGCCTTGTCAATTTAGCTATCTGATTGACCATCTCACTGTTGGCTTCTAATTGATTTACCCCTTTACTTCTTCCTCTTACACTTTTCTGTTGAGAATTAGCTCCCAACATTTCAAAGATTTCATAAGTCACATCTATTGTCTTTTCTCCCATAGCTCCCCCAGCTGCATTATCAACAGTATTCTGAAATTGCTGGGTTAGACCATCACAGAAAAACTGATTCAGCAGTTGAAGTGGGTAGTGATGGTATGGACATTGGATTAACAACATCTTAAACCTGTCCCAAGCCTCATGAAATGGCTCTCCTTCAAATTGACCAAATGTAGCTATTTTTCCTCTTAATTCAGCTATCTTCTAATGTGAGTAAAATTTTCCCATAAACTTGTTATAAACATGCTCCCAAGTTGTCAAAGAATTTTCAGGCAACATCATAAGCCAGCTGTTTGCCCTATCCTTTAATGTGTACGAAAAACACCTCATCCTCAACTGGTCTTCTGTTAGTCCTCCCAATGGAAATGTGTTGAGGGTGGAGTAGAAATCCTAGATAAAATTCAGAGGATCTTCATTCAAAACTCCATTGAATGATGGCAGCATGTTGTAATGGATATTCTTCAACTCATAATTTCTTGCTGCATCTATCACTTTTATACATAAGGTGGATGTCCCAATGACAGGTTTGGTAAAATCCCTCATAGTTCTTTTCTTTTCGTCTCCCATATTGGTAGATTGTGCAGTATCCGACTCAAAATAAAAAATTTCCTCCTCTGTATCAAACCCGGTATACAATTCAAACTCTTCTCTGCTCCTTTTCACTCTCTGAATTTCTGGAATAATTGGGTAAAGCTCTCCTCTGAGTGATCTCCTGCCTTGCATAAACAAAATTTCTGAAAGAAGGAATTATTAAAAGCAAAAAAAAATGTAAACAATGAAAAATAATTTAAAATATTTATGCCTAATAAACAATTACGCCAATTATCTTCCCCGACAACGGCGCCAAAAACTTGTTGCGCTCTAATAAACACTACTAGAACTACACTCGCAAGTATACGAGGCTGCTGTAGTATTTTTGTGAACACCTCAAGGTCATCTCACAAGGAAGCTAGATAAGCTAATTATTTATCAAATCGTAAATAACAAATTATCAATAAAATTAAATTGTTAAACAACTAATGAAAGCATAACGAGTTGAATTTAAAACAATGAAAGTAAACTGAACAGATATATTGATTCATTTAATAGAAAGGTCTAGGGTTCACACTTCTCTACTAACTTATATGTATGAACGGCTATTCCTCTCAACCAATTTAATTTCAAAGATCAGATTTCAAGCAACTTAATTAATCAAATCAAGGAAATAAGCTCTCGCATTCAAACCTCTTTCAAATAATCTTGTTACAATTGAAATGATCTTTTTCTTAGGTTTATATTTCTAATTCACCTAAGTCCCTAATTGAATTGTTCCAGCATTAGACTTCATTTCTCAATCCTTCATCTAAATACCTCAAACACATAATTGGTAGCCAATCAATTCTATATTAACATTAATCCATTCAATTAAGGATAAAAGAAATAATTCAGTTAAGAGCAATAACCATTTCATACAATCATAGTAGATCCATGCAAACCCTAGACTAGATCAAAATCAGTTCACAATGATGCTATCAAATAAATTCATCTCATTAAAATTCAAAGAAATTAATTTAGACATTAGAGAATTCATGAATACAATTCCAATGAAACTTAAGAGATAGAGTTTGAGAACAAAACCAAATTACAAACTTCCTTTGTCTTTTGAAGAATCTCTTGCTCAGATTTTTGCTAAAAGAATAATGCAATGTCTAAAACTAATTTGATCTAGAGTGTTTGCATGAAAGTGAAATCAAAATTCAAAAGAAAAGCGAAGAATAGCTGAAAAGTTTGTGTTGGATGGCTGGAAAATGTGTAGCCTCTTTCTCTTGCCCTAATCTTCTTATTTATACAAAACCCTCGCTCAAAATCCGTGTTTCCTTTCTTTCCTTAGCCCCATTGAATGACACGGCCAGTGGCTTGGCCGTGTCACCTAGGTGTGTTAGCTTATGTCTCTCCTTGCTCTTCTTTGCTTCTGTGGAGATGAGAGTGACACGGCCAAGCTCCTGGCCGTGTCACCTGCTAGTGTCACCTACTGATTCTCTTCTTTCTTTGCTCTTCTTTCTTGTCTAAATATGGGACACGACCAAGCTTTTGGCCGTGTCATGTGACACGGCCAGTGGCTTGGCCATGTCACCTGCTAGTGTCAGCTTCTGCCAAAATTTCCTTTCTTTCTTGGTTCCCTTGGTTTTTCCCTTTAGGTGAGACACGGCCAGTGGCTTGGCCGTGTCTCCTGCCCGTGTCATGATCTGCCAAAAATTTCCTTAAGGTGACACGGCCAAGATTGATTTGGCTTGGCCATGTCTTACTGCTTCATGCTCTTCTTTCTTTATTTTTATCTTCTAAGGGAGTTTTTTGCACATTAACCTAAAACAAACACTTGAAACAAATTTTAAACAAGAATCAAATGAAACATTAACCAAAAACACATAAACATCACACAAAAAACTAGTACAAAAATGATATAAACACTGGGATTAATTAAAACTACCAAAATTGAAGAAATCACTAAATAAACAGATTAAAACTACCAAAATGCATGAAGAAAACAATAATCATCATAATAAATAAGTTACAATTCTATGAAAAAAACTAACAAAACACTCGTGTCCATCCACCATTCTGACAATGCTTGAACTACACTTCTGTCTATAGGATACTCCTCGGATGGTAATTGCAAGAAAAAGCTTTCAAAACCGCAATCTTGAATAATCCATCTTACCCGAGAAGGTGCTACATCATACCATTGTCGAGCTTTATAGACACATCTTCTGCCCCAAATGATGCAACGATCACGCTAACATGGAGCCAGGTAAGTTAACACAAGGTAAGTAGATCATCATATCAATACCACTGATTTTTAGACTAAATTTATTTATAATCTATTTTTAGTCTATCTATTTACTTAAATTCTTAAATATATTCTTCTAATTAATTTATTTTTCCTACATCTTAAAAGAAACAAAAATAATAAAAAATAAAATAAAACAAATATAATAAATAAAAAACAACAACAACAAAATATATATAAAAACAACAAACAAAAAGTAAAAAGAAATAAAAAAACAACAAACAAAAAATAAGAAAAAGAAGAAAAAAAAACAAAAAAAGAAAAAGAAAATAAAAAGAAAAATAAAACAAAAAAATAAATAAATAAATGAAAGAAAAAAGAAAAATAATCTGCTGTTAAAATAAATAATTACCTTGCTCTTTTGATTTGAACTGCGATGAAGCGGCATCCCGGCTAGTAGACTTATATTTCCATTTTCATGCTGCCGAATAAACTCCAATAACTCAGCATTAGATCGAGTTCCGAATCTTGAAGCATGCATTTTCTCACCAACTCTATGCTAAACTCTCCAAACCCTCTGAATTCAAAATATATAACTATGAATGAAATGAAGAAAGGAGCTACAACATTTATATAGAAAACTTGCAAGGGAAAAGACAAAAATAAAAAGCGGAAAATAGTATTCTCATGAAAAAAGAGAGAAAAAATAAAAAGTAAATGTTACTATTGATAAATAGTAAATTACTATTTAGACATAGTAAATAAATAGTTGGTGAATAGTATATAAATAAGAAACTCAATTATTAAATTCAATTCGTTAGATATTTACGTGTATATAAATATTTTTGCACTTTTAAAATATTTTTGCACGCAGGGGGCAACAAGATACAGGCATAGTAAAAATTAGCTAAATTTTTTGCAAATTCCTTTAGTATCCTACTACCTATAATTATTTTTTGCAGACAATAAAATCTCTCTTAAGTCCAGAACTTAGCTTGTAATATCCCAAAGTATACCCTAAAAGTTTTGGAATACTTATTGTTATTTTTGAATTAAATGTTATAAGTGTATATGTTTAAATGGATAGAGAAATGAAGTAAGGGAAGAGTGTATATATTGTATATATAGTGATATATACAACATATACAAGTCAAAGAAATGGAAGTCAAAGAAGATTAATTAATTATTTTAAATTAATTAAATTAATTTAATGAAAAATTGAATTAGTGAGTGGATGATGATATTTGTAATATTATATTAATATAATTGCTTGGTTGAGAACAAAAGAGAGAAATTGAATGGTTGAGAGAAGAGTTGAATATTGACTTTGCTCTTCTTTCTTCATCTTCTTCTTCTTCTTTCTTTGTTGGCCGACCATCACCATAGCAAGAGAGGAAAGATAGATTTTGCTCATCCAAACTCAAGATTGAAGGATGTTTCGAGTGAACAAGTTGGAAATCTAAGAAGTTTCATCATTTTTGGTAAGTTTCCACTTGATTCCTTAGTTTTCTTTAAAGTTGTATTTGAGTTTGATGGTTGATTATTGATTGTATGGGTTGATTGTGGTGTGTTTGAGAGTATTGGGTTTAATTGATTTTGATTTTGAGGTTGGATTGAAGAGAAGGAGTTAGGTTTGGTGTTAGAAGAGTAAGTGTTGTGTTTGAGTTGTGTGTATGTGATGTTTGTAAAGTGGTGTTTGATGTATGTTTTGAATTGTTTTGGTGTTTTTGCAAGTTATTATGGTTTATGGGTGTGTTTAGTTAAGTTTGTTTGAAGTGGAAAATGGTAGAAGTAAGAGGTTTGTTGGATGTGTTGTTGTTGTTGGCGGAATCAGGATTTTTGGCCTGACACGCCCATAAGCACGGCCAGGTCTTTAGGCATGTCAATGATTCTATTTTCTGGATGGGTGACACGACCAGTGACACGCCCATGTCACTGAGCGTGTCACAGCTTCTGTGTTGTAGTAGCATTGACACGGCCAGTAACACGCCCGTGTTATTGAACGTGTCATAGCTACTATGTTGGTGAAGAATTGACACGGCCATGAGCACGCCCGTGTTGTTGGACGTGTCAATGTTTCTGTGAGACAGAATGTATTACACATTCGGTGACACGCCCATTGTTCTAAGCATGTCAAAGCTTCTGTGTTGTGAGTTTAGGGCACGATCAAGAACACGCCCGTGTTGTTGAGCGTGTCATGTGTAGAGTTAGTCCTAGTTGGTTCTTATTCATATTATCTCATGTGTATCTCTAAGTAAGCGTGTATTATCACTTTTGGATTAGGTTTTGAAGAGAGTTAAGTTGCTCTAATCCTAGTGTTGAAGGATTTTTGGAAGAGGAGTTTGGTGTTATGTGAGGTGCACTTGAGGTAAGTACAAACCCTACATTATTGCATACATTTATATGACTTTGGGACTTAACACATTTAGTTGTAAATGTGTTAAGTAATCTATTATATTGTTGATACATTTGATTAATGCTACGAATTGCATAATGTGAAAGATATGATTATCATTTAAATTATATGTACAATGCAATTGGTTATGTATACCCTAATGATGAGATGTGGATGAGATGTGAAGCCATTGTTGTTGGCTATAATGATGCAAATGAAATAATTGAGGCATGGTTGCCTAAATGATTATGAGGAAATGAGAATGGAATTTATGATGAAAAAATAAAAGAATTGTGTGTCTAATGTGTTATTCACTTTTCAAAGTTTTGTTGTTGGTGGCATGCCTAATAGTAACAATCTCTTGAAGCTGGGTTGGGCATGATCCTTGAAGCCAAGTTGGGTTGAAGTTTAGCATGCTTAACTCCCCTTGAAGCTTGGTTGGGTCTAGTCCTTGAAGCCTAGTTGAGATGTTACAACCCTTGAAGCTAGGTTGGGTTTGGTTCTTGAAGCCAAGTTGGGTTGATGCTTAGCATGCTTTGCTCCCCTTGAAGCTTGGTTGAGCCTAATCCTTGAAGCCTAGTTGGGATAATGATAAATGTGATAATTAAACCAAAACATTAACTCTGAAAGTTGAATGTCATATTAGCTTCTTTTGTGCCCATGCTTGTCTTTGTTTAAATGTGAATCATAAATGGTGAAATAAATGAATTATAAGATTTAATGTAAGGTTTTAAAATATGATATTCTTATGTATTGTTTATTATATATGAATGTGTGACATTAGCATTACATTAAAGCATATTATTATTGTGGGTTGTACCACTAAGCCGTTGGCTTAGCACGATTGTTGTTCATTGAGCAGGTGACAGGGTAGAACTGGAGAGTTCATCTAGACCGAGTCAAGTCTAGACTCTGAAGTGTTGTTTGTGGGCTTAAAGATCAGAGACGAACTGCCAAACATGTATAAACTTTATGTTTTGTAAACATTGTATATGTTGTATATATATATGTATATACCGCTACATTTTCCACTGCTTAATAAATAAATGTTTTACTTGTTATGTTCCTTAATATATATATATATATATATGAAATGTTTTAAAGTTTTCCTCATATTATTGTAGACGAGAAAAATGGGGTTGTCTTATATAAATCATGGCACTCCTGTATCCGGTATACATATAGTACAAATGTAGTAGCATGTATTATGCGTATACGGGATATAGGGGTGTTACATAGCTTGGGTCCAGAACCCAAATTACCCTTAAGTCCAGAACTTAGCTCGGGCCTAGAACCCAAATTACCCTTAGGTCTAGAACCTAAAATCTCTCTTAAGTCCAGAACTTAGCTTAGGTCCAGAACCTAAAATCTCTCTTAAGTTCAAAACTTATCTTGGGTCCAGAATCCAAATTATTCTTAAGTCCATAACTTACCTCGGGTCCAGAACCCAAATTATTCTTAAGTCCATAACTTAGCTCGGGTCCAAAATCAAAATTACCCTTAAGTCCAGAACTTATCTCGGGTTCAGAACCTAATTTACCTTTAAGTCCAAAACTTAGCTCAAGTCCAGAACTCAAATTATCCTTAGGTCCAGAACCTAAAATCTCTCTTAAGTCCAGAACTTAGATCAGGTCCAGAACCCAAATTATCCTTAAGCCCATAACTTAGCTTATGTCCAAAACCTAAAATCTCTTTTAAGTCTAGAACTTATCTTAGGTACAAAACCCAAATTATCGTTAAGTCCATAACTTAGCTCGGGTCCAAAACCCAAATTACCCTTAAGTCTAAAACATAGCCCGGGTCTAGAACCCAAATTACCTTTGAGTTTAGAACTCGATCTGGGTCCGAAACCCAAAACCAAAACCATCTTATAAAAATTAAGTCTTATTGCTTTTAACTCTCTTTTTCTGTAATCTCATATCGTTCAAGCAGGGGGCAAACTGTAGACCCTTAATTTTTGGCCCAGTCTTATCCGATTTGTTTTTATAGTCCAAAATAATTTTTATGGTATTTTAATTAAATAATATTTATTTTAGTAATTATTATTTATTATATGTAATTTTTAATAAAAATAAAAAAGTAATATTAGTAAAGTATTAAAAAAAGTAATAATAAAAATAAAAATAAAGATATATAATAAATAAATAAATAAAAATCGGCGACACAAAATTTCATCGCAGAAAGTGAATCGGCTAGGCCAATTCCTCGTAGGAATTTCATGCGGGCGAAGGCGAATTGGCGCCTGCCCTAGCCAACTCTCGTAATTTCGCCCGCAGCATTTTTTCGCCAGCACAATTTTCCAACGCAGTTTTTTCCGAAACCAAATTCTATTTGGTTTTCTTTTCTTTTCCTATTTGGTTTTAATTTCCTTAAACAATTATAATTAGGTTGCTAATTCTCCCTATAAATACCACATTAAATCAAAGAATTAGGTGGACTAAACTTTGGACTTTTGACCGAGAAGAAAATTGCTTTACTGGGATGAAACTTTGGACTTCTGACTTGGGGAGGAAAAAAGAGACAGAAAACCCTAGGGACAAGAGACATTAGCAACAAGAAGCAATCATCAACTCATCAAAGCCAGCAACATTGCCTTCGTTATTGTTCATCCAAAAATCAATTTTGGTGGAACCAACTATGCATGTTTGATCTTTAATCATAAATTATATATTCACAGTAGCTTCGTTTCTTTGATTAATAAGAACATGCACGCAGTACCTTGATCTTTAAATATGTAGTAATTTGATCTTTGTTTCAATAACTTTAATTGTTTACTTTGGTTAATACATTAATCAGTTGGTTTTCAAAACTCCACTTCCATGATTTATAAAAACTAAAAACCCTAAATCATCCTTCTATTTTTAAAACTTTAAAAACCCTACATTACTTTTCTACTTCCAAAACTAAAAACCCTAAATCATCCTTCTGTTTTTAAAACTTTAAAAATCCTAAATTACTTTTCTGCTTCCAAAACTAAAAACCCTAATTCATCCTTCTATTTTTAAAACTTTAAAAACCCTAAATTTCTTTTCTGCTTTCAAAACTTTAAAACCCTAAATTATTTCTTCTATTTCCAAAAATTTTAAAACCCTAAATTATTTTTCTTAAACTATTTTCTTAATCATCTAAGCTCTAACTTTTTGTCAAAAATTTCCAAATGTCTTCTTAAATCTCCAAACCCTAATCTTCTTTACAGTTTCTAAAAACTTTAATCATAATTGTTTCTATAAAACTCTAAACTATTTTCTTAAATCCTAAGGTTAAATATGTTTTCCAAAATACCAAAAACCCTAATTTTCTCAAAACCCTAATCCAGTAAGCCCTAGTTTTCCTAAACCCTAATTCTTAAAACATTAAAACTTTATAACAAGTTCATCAACACCTAAAACCATAATACAGTGAACCTAAAACATAATCTTTTAAAATTGTAAACCCTAATGTCTTAAAAACCCTAATTTCATAATGTTTGCATAAAACCCTTACTAAACCTACTTCTTTGAATTACAGTAACATTATTTTCATAAAAAACATCTGCAACCTTAAATCTTTTAAACATCCAGCAACTATGTTATTACTTTAATATATTTCTCAACGAATTAAACTAGTGTATGCAAAACCCTAGTTATTGAACATAAAATCCTTGAAACCCTACTTAATGCATGAGCCCTAAAGTTAATATATTTACTGTTTATTTAAATTGGATGAATGTTTATTATATATTTTGATTAATGTTTGATATCTTTGATGAATGATTTATTTATTATGAATGGTTATTTACTTTTATCGATTTATCTTGATTTGTGGGTACCTCATTAATTAATTTATATGTAATTTAAATTGCTCTTATATTTTGGACCAATGTAATGGACATGTTTCCACTTTTTGGTGGGTGTCCTATTTAGTTTAGACATGAACAATGTAAGGACATGTTTCCATCCTCGGATGGGTGCCCATTTATTTGCTTTTTTGGACATTACTTTTATTTTAATATAACGATACTTTATTTTAATTATTGAATGTAATATGGATAATATTGTTATACTTAAGAATTTTATAATATCAAGACCTTCAAAGGAGGCCGGTTCCATTGAACCGGGCATTGTGGGGGTGCTGGGCCATCTCTTACCTTTCCCATACATACCCAACTTTCCGAACCCATTAGGGGGTTGGGGATTCCCTAGGAATCGAGTCATCCACCCCTTTCATTTTCCCTGTCCATCCGGGTGGGGACTCTATTTTCTCCGAGCTTAGGCCCGTGTTCTCTAAGCCCCCAAGCCTAAATAGTACCGAAATCACAAGAACCATTCCACCGGGAGTGGAGCAAAAATCCCCGCTGTGTGCAGGGATTTTTGCCTTCGCTCCTACATGGAATGGTTCTTGACACTTCAGCACTGTTAGGTTCAAGGCCTAAGAGAGCACAGGCCTAAGCCCAGAGAAAATGGAGAACGGACCGGGAAAAAGAAAGGGGTGGATGACTTGATTACTGAGGAATCCCCAACTCCCTAATGGATTCAGAAAGTTGTGTACATGTGGGGAAGGTGAGAAATGGCCAGCACCCCTACAATGCCCTATTCATTTGAACCGGCATCTTTTTTAGGTCTTAATTTTATAAAATTCTTAATTAATACAATATTATCCAAACTATATGCAATCATAAGAATAAATGAATACTTTATTAAAAATCATAACAATGTTCAAATAAAATAAATAAATGGACACCCACCTGAGGATGAAAATATGTCCTTACATCATCCAATGTTCAAAAGAAAACAAATAAAATAGGATACCCATCAATTGGTGGAAACATATCCTTCACATTGATATGAAACTTAAAATAATTAAATTATATGATGCTCATAACATGAGGTACCAAAAACATGGAAACATACCTCTTATAATGTTTTGAAACCAAAACAAATAAATAAAAATGACCAACCATTCACCATAAATAAATTATTCATCAAATATATTAGTCAAAGATATAAATAAACCACTAACAAAAATATATAATAAATATTCATTTAATAATGAAGCAAATAGAGATGCAAATTTAGGTTTATGTATCAACTTAGGGTTTCTTAAATATCATTTAGGGTTTTGGGATTTAGATTGAAAGAAAATTAGGGTTTAATGTAATTTAGGGTTTTTGGTTAATCCAATTAGGGTTTAGGGCAAAAATTATGTGGGTTTCAAGGAAAAAGTAACTTAGGGTTCAGTGTTTATAAAAAAATAATGTTTTGTGGTTTAAGATTTCACATGAATTAGGGTTTAGCTTTTGTGAAAAACTTATCAAAGATTTTAAGGTTTAAACAACCATAAGATAAATAACCATAGCAAAACTACTATGAATATTTTTTCTTAGTTTTAAAAGCTACTGTGAAGTTTTTCAAAAAAAAAGTTTGAATGTGATTGTGAATAATAGGTTGATTTAATAACCATAAGATAAAAACAAATTAACAATCCATGCAAAATAAGTTTACTAGTTTTAAAGGTTATGAACAAAATAATAATATACACTCCATACAAACTAACATATACTGTTTAAGTAGAAGTTGCATACTGTGATTTTAGTTAAATTAAGAATGAATTGTTTCAATTTTTAAGACAATTAAAACATATAGTATTTATTTAATTTAAAACATACCATCATTTGTTGGATCCACTAAAATTGTTTAAACGTGAATTATGGATGAGCTTTGGCAAAGACAGTGTATGTACCGCCTTTGTAGAGTTGGTGTGTTGATGGTTTTCCTGGCCCGACGTTAAAAATGACTTTGAGCATATTTTGGATGAAGATAGGTTCTCAAACCAAGGTTAAAAATGGTTTGGGTTATTAATGCAAAAAAGATTTGGATACTTGAACCCGGGACTGGATACTTAGAACCAAAACTGAATTTTGAATTGGGTACTTGGACTCGAAAAAAGATTTCGGTAATTAGACTCGAGACTGAATTTGAATTGGGTACTTGAACCCGAGATTGGGTCCTTAGACCTGAGACTGGATTGAATACTTGGACCTGTGAGTGGTTATTTAGACCCAAGGCAAAATTGGATTTGGGTACTTGGACTTGAGAATGAATTTGATTTATCTTTTATAAGTTGAAAATTCTAGCTGCTCTGGTTGTTCCATTCTTTAATGGATTGTGGGTCTTCACCCTCAAAATGAATCTTCATCCTTGGACCTTGGATCTTCATTCTTGTCATCAAGTCTTCACCCTTGAAAATGAATCTTCATCCTTGGAGATCAGGTCTTCACCCTTGAAAGTTGATATTCATCCTTGGTATCGGGTCTTCACCATTGAAAATGGATCTTCATCCTTGGAAATTGGGTCTTCACCCTTGAAATTGGATCTTCATCCTTTAGGCTGGATCTTCATCCTTGGCAGCGTCTTCACCCTTCAAAATAAATCTTCATCCTTTGAAATTGGATCTTCATTCTTGGCATCGAGTCTTCACCCTTCAAAGTGGATCTTCATACTTGGCAGGGTCTTCACCCTTTAAAACGGATCTTCATCCTTTGGACTTTGGGTCTTCACCCTTTAAATTTGATCTTCATCCTTGGCATCGGGTCTTCACCCTTCAAAGTGTATCTTCATCCTTAGTAGGGTCTTCACCATTCAAAATGGATCTTTATCCTTTGGACTTCGGGTCTTCACCGTTTAAATTGGATCTCCATCCTTTTGAACTTTTGTCCTATATTGGCTTTAACTCTTTTAGTTGGACTGATCTTTTGTCTTTTGCATCTTTATTCTTTTGAGAGTTCTAATTTTCTTCTTTTTTTGTTGTTTTTTTATTCTCTTTGTTCTTCCTTTGCACTTTTGTAAAAAAATTCAGCCATTTTTTAGCTGGCCCCTTATATATTCTCCTTGCTTCCTGCGTGGCAAAATATTAAAAGTGAGTCTAAAAATATTTTGTACACGCATAAAATCAAAACAAAATTGAAAGGAGAAATTTTTGCCCCCTGTGTAGGCTTAAACAATTGATTTTTCCCATATAGGCTCTAATTAGTGTTTGTGTATCTAGTTCTTTGCACAAGTATGCATCTCTTTTCTTTATAAAGTGACTAGAGCTTCCTCAAGTAATGGGCCTTCCATGCCCCTGATTTCATATCTTCTTTTGATTCTTTACTTCACAAGGTATTTGTTGTTCACATTGATAAAGAATAGACAATACAATACAAGAAAATGCAATGTGATATGCTCATGTATGCATGATATGCATGAATAATACTTACAGTGGTTCCATCAACTCATAGACTGAGGCGATCAATAGAAGTGTTCTCATTGGCTCCTTCTAGATGCTCGCTCGGGTCTTATATTGGAATGACAGAAGGCTTCACATTTATGGTTTTTATCTTCGAGATATTAAAAACATGAATGATGAGGACCAAGCAGCATAGTCAGGGATACATACATTTCAATCTATGATTCCACATGTTAATTGGTAGCTTCTTCATAACCTTGCAAATAATTCTTTACTTTGACCAATGTGTCTTTGGAGGCTCGACTGTTCAACATATTTCCCTTAACTTAAAGGTTTTTATAATAAAAAAACATTTCTTTTTTTTAAATCAAATGTTGACTTTGACAAATCAATGTCATTGTACCTCAGGACTCAATTTATACAATTAACATATCTATAACATGACAACCCTAGTTACCGTAGTAAACTCGGAAATCATTTCTATTTGAGTAAGAACTATTACACTTTAGATAGGCACATACACATTACTTGGCCAAAGGTCTCATTGAGTTTGAATATTGTCTATCTCACATGCATGCTTATTCAAACTATCTCCACTAATAGACTCTACCTACCAAGAGAGATCAACAGGTCTTTAATAGGCTTGAAACGGGGTCTATAGGGGCCACAGGTTAAATGAAGGCTATTTATATGTTGGACCCATTGTGACACTATGGGCGAACCCTCACACTACAATTTTCTTATTTAGACAGTTGAAAACATGAAAAGATAGAGCTTTGAACATTTTTCTTTCTTTTTGACATGAATATGGATCTTGATTAGGACAGTCTTTGCCATTGCAAAAAGTTTGGTACCCATATTTCATCATTTTGTCTTTTTCCTCTATAGGATTGTCTAGTATAGGACTTTCAAAAACTAGATGGTCTTTCTCCTTTTTCTCTGATTTTTATTGAATTTTTGTTGGGTTGGACCAATTCAAGTCAAACTATCCTTATAAACCAAATGAAAGCCTTTTGCTGCTTTAAGTAAAAGACAACTCGGTTGGCTTTCTAAATCATTTTGGGTTTTATTTTATTTTTATTTTTTCTTTTTCTTTCTTCTTTCTTCTTTTTTTCCTCTTTTGTTTAATTTTTATTTTTTTTGTTTTTTTTGTCCTAGCTCCAAAAGAGTTGTCTTATTTGTACCAACATCTATTTCTGGTAATGGATGAGTGGAGTGGTATTAATTTGCTTTAGTCCTGACTTTATCTGTGATATTTGGTCTAATTCAGGTGAACTTCAACTACCCTTATAGTCTTGAGAACTTCAACTATCTTCATGGTCTTAACTATTCATTCCTTTCTTTGATCTTCTTACCTCTTCACCTTAGTGATCATATGACTTGTCAAAAGTATCGCAATAGCTCAGGGTAGGTTATCGGGGTTTACAAGCCAATAAAAAGCAAGATAAACTCTTTTGAAGGATCAAAGGGACAAACTAGGGACTGATGTCAATAGGGTTGATACTAGTGGTTGGCTCGTCAAACAATGCCTAGATCATCTCTCTCCTAACTAAGCAGAGTTCAATTTCGCCTCGCAAGTTCGTTAAAGCATGTTCTAAGACTGACTATATCTTAGACAATGGTAATTATGTAGGATCCCTCTCTAAGTAAGCATACACATATTAATGCTATAGAATAATTTGCTCATCTAGTAAAGTCATTCAAATTATGATGCATAGATATTTTAATTTATGATTATCACGCTAGACTCATCATTGGTTGAGTGCCAAAATGGAAAAAAACTAACAAAAGTTTTGATTAAAGTAATTTATTCAAATAATCTTATTTGAAAAACATAATTATTCCAATTAAATATTAAAGAAAGCAAAATTGAAAAGCAACATTCAAGCTAAGGGAAGTTCATTGAGTTAAGTTTCTCCTCTCTTCATATCTTTAATACTCTCATCTTGAAAAGAGGATAAAACTAAATCTTCCTCCAATCCTCTTCCTACCATAAAGGTTTCTGGTGGTGGCACTCTATTAAACCTAGGCAGAGGATTATCCTTTCTATTGGACTTATCAGGCTCAGGTAGCTTACTACTATCGATCAAATCTTGGATTTTACACTTCAATCGGGTGCATCTATCTATTGTATGTCCTTGAGTCTGAAGAAACTAACAAAAAGCCTTGGTATTGAAATTTGGTGGTAAAGGATTTGACAAGGGTTGAGGATCTAAGGGTTTTAATAACCCTTCTTTTGTAGTTTGTATAAAACCCAAGATAGAGGTTTCCCCAAATTTAAGAATTGCCTTTTCCCTTCTTGAAAAGTCACATTAACATTAACTTCCTTTTGCGTGCTTTGATTACCCGACTGGTAGTTCTCTTTCTCATTCCTTCTTGCAGAAAAGTGATTCTTCTCCCTTTCCCACTCTTCAATTTTTAGACCAGCTTGCAAAAGATCCTTGAAATCCCGAATGAGTGCATGAGACATCCTTTCACGAAGGCTAGGTAACACCCCTCTCACAATCATTCTAATTTGATCAGATTCATCAGCCCTCCTCTTGAGCAATGCAACCTTATTCCTCTACCTCTTCACATAGTCCATGAAGTTCTTGATCGGCCTTTGTCTAATGGACTCCATCTCCATTAGAGTAACTTCCAATTCAACATTATATCCATATTGTTGGATGAGGACCTTGTATAGCAGATCCCAACTCCTTTGAGTGCCATCATCTAAGGTATTAAACCAATTTGGATAATGGGATCCAATGAGAGAATGAAGTACCTTAGGGTTTGAGCCTTAGTAGCTCAGGGAGACTGCATAGTAGTGATATACTGCTTCACATGGAGGTGAGGATTTTTGTTTCCATCAAACTTTACAAAGGATGGCATCTTAAACTTGTATGGAACTTCTTCATATAGCTCAAACAACTTGTCAACCTTGGATATTTCTTCGGTTTTCATCTTCTTTTCAAACTTCTTTTCCAAGTCAGCAATCAACTTCTCAACATTTGAAGTTTCAATTTTCTCCACAGCTGATCTTTCAACAACCTTCGGCTCCTTTTTCTTATCTTAAGGATCTTGGAAGTATTTAGCCCAATCGTCATCATCATCGATGACTACCTTATCATTATCAAAAGCCACTTCACCAACCTTAGCCTTCCCTTTGTCCTTTGGCTTCTTGGTGCTAGCAAAACCTTCAGCATTGTTCTCTAAAAATGCAGCCAATTGGTTCTTCATGGTCTTAGCCAAGGCATCCTTTAGTTCTTCCATTTTAGCATTGAGGGTATCGTCCACCATTCTTTGAATTTGTTCGAGCTCTATTGCTTTTGGTGAGAAAGTAATTGAGTCACTACTGGATTCAATGTCATTGGTGTAGGTGGGGTTGTCGTACGCTTTTGAGTTACTGTACTCCAGGTCTGCGAGCCAGAAAGGATTGATGATATATCATGTAATGCATATATGCATGTATGCACAAACAATAAACAAACAAGGATAAATAGGACGTTCCTTCCAACCTTATAACATCCACACACAAATGCCGAGTCTCTTTTCTTAGGTTTATGGTCAACAAAATACCAACATGGGATATTTTGTTTTCAAAAAGTTCCCTCGGACCGTTTAAACAGTAGTTGCATTTTCTAATATAGAAGTCAGTCCATGATAAATCGCATTAATTAAGCTTTAATCCATTGAATCTCAACAAAAATAGCTTTTATGCTATATTGGATTAAAAAAAATTAAGAGATTAATCATAAATATATTTTTTTATTTGAAAAAGTAACTAGTGATTTATGCCAAAAACAAGCCCATGGTTAATAATTCTTGGTATAAGCTAGGTTCACAATTGATTTTTCGTATTTCATAATTGACCTAAATATTTGTAACCTCTTTTTAAGAAAAGGTTGTATTTTTAGATGAAGTGAAAGATAATTTTGTTTGTTTGGGCCATAAGGTGTATAAAGATTTTTTACTCATCCTGAAAGGTTTTAATGTCCAAAGACCTTCTTGAAAAATTTGAAAATAGTTTTGGTCTTTGGCATCTAAAAGGAAAAGATTTATTTTTGAGCTTTCAATATAGGTAGGTCATATTAGAAAAAGAACAAACCAAATAAGCCATGGATCAAACCAAGATATATCAATCATAGTCAAACAACAAGCATTTGGGTTAAAACCTAAGGAAAATAACTAGGCCAATTACAGGAGCTTTAGTCTCTGGGTTGAAAGGCTTAGGTTCCCATAGTAGGTATATACCAAAAGGTACAAGGCTATGAGTGGTTATGCCATGCTCGATCTCCATACCTTGAGTGAAAGTATGGTATCCCTCACATAACACAACACATGTAACATGGGCATCCTAACTCACGTGCACAAGACAATCTAAATGATGCAATGGATAATATCATAATAAGAAAGAATAAAATAATAAGAAGACCAATGGAATCAACTTCTCTTATCCGCAGTGGAATCGAAACTGTGAACATGGATTTTTGCCCCCACTCCCATGTTGAATGGTTCTTGCTACTTCAGCACTGTTAGGCTCAGGGCCTTAGAGAACATGGGCCTAAGCCCAGAGAAAATGGAGTTGCCACCAGGATGGATCGGGGAAAAAGAAAGGGGTGGATGACTTGATTTCTAAGAAATCCCCAACCCCCTAAGGGATTTAGAAAGTTGGGTACATGTGGGAAAGGTGAGAAATGGCCTAGCACTCCCACAACGCCCGATTCATTAGAGCCGGCCTCCTTTTCAGGTCTTAATATTATAAAATTCTTAATTAATATAATATTATCCATGCTATATGTAATCATAAGAATAAAAGAATACTTTATTAAAAATCATAACAATGTTCAAACAAAATAAAGAAATGGACACCCACCCGAGGATAAAAACATGTCCTTACATCGTCCAATGTCCAAAAGAAAATAAACAAAATAGGATACTCACCAATTGGTGGAAATGTATCCTTTAGATTGATTCGAAACTTAAAATAACTTAAATTACATGTGTTGCGCTCAAATTAAGCACTACTACAAGCATCACTCGCAAGTATACAAGGTAGTTATAGAAAATGTGACTGCCCCAAGGTCGTTTCCCAAAGAAGGTGTAGTTCGTAATAGCTTGATTGACAAGTTATTTAAATGCGGAAGTTTATTGTGTTGGAATGGTGCGAGAATAATTTAAACCTAAGATTAAGGAGTGTAGGGTTGATGCGTGTGATGGTTGTACAAGATCGAATCGCTTCTTGGGAAGGTGCCTAGGGTTATAGGTCCATTCAATCAAAGCTCAATTATCAAATTATCCATTAACATAACTGTCACGACCCAATTTGTACATATGTACAGTATATCCATGTACAGTACGTCCATGTACAGTAAGAGGAACCCTCCCGAGAAGCTACTCAAAAGCGCAAAGTGAAGGGAAGTTCTGTAAAATTAAAAGGACCTATTTGAAAAGATTGTAAAGTTTTGGGGAGGTGACCGTAATTACCAAAAGTTGTTCCGGAGGTCCTTAATAGTGCACATAACAGACTCCAGAAATGGGAAGTAGAGAAAAATCGGACAGTAACGGTGCGACACGGTTTTTCCCGAAAAAGCACGGTTTGGAAGATATAGGGGATTTTGACCAGGGGCATCATGGTCATTTTTAAAAGTGTCTCGAAAGTAATAAAGGATCTCAAAAATGAAAAGTAGAGGAAAAACTGAGTCAAAAAGTGTACCACAACATTCGGCGAAAGTGCGCGGTTTAAAAGTTATGAACGAGTAACCGCCGGAGGGTATTTTGGTCTTTTCACACCTTAGACCATAAAATTACAGCACAATGAGGTTGAGGGGCCAAAATATAATTAAGATGAAGTCCAAGGGATTGGGTTGTAAATAAATTAAAGAAGGAGACATTTGGACCAATGAGAATTGGCCATTTTCTCACATATGTGTACCAATGGGAAATCAACATCTACACCATGACCTATCAACCTCTCTTGGCTGCCATTTGGAGGAGAGAACACCACAAAAATAAAGCCAAGAACTCTCTTTGTTCTTGCTTGGCCGAAAATAGGAGGAAGGGAAAAGAGAGAGAGATTGTTTTTTTTTTTTTTCAAGTAGCTAAATTTGGAGAATTGAGAGAGATTGCAAACTTGGGTGGAGAATAAGATTTTGAGGTAAGGAAATTCATCTATGGATCTATTTCTTTCATTGGTTATAGTATTTGTAAGATAAAAATGAAACAATAAATATGATGATTATAGAAAATTTAAGAAGTTGAAGAAAAGTGAAAGAGGTGATTTGCACATATAAGATTAAGGATGAAAAGGATGACTAGTAGTTTAGTTAGCAAAAGAAGGCATGAAGCACTTAAATTTTATTATGTTCTTGACATGGATTTTATGAAAATTATAGGAAATCAAGAAGTGAGAGAGAAGGAAGCAAAGAAGGCATAAAAGAACTAGAAACAAGTGAAAAGAATTAAGGTTTGGTACTTAAATCATTGCCCTTTTCAATTAATTCACATATTTTGCATTATGGGACTTTTGAAATGGTTTTGAAATAATGTTATTCTGTGTGGTAAATATGTGGGAAAGTGCTCTTGAACCATTTGTAATCAATTGATTGTGAAAAGAATGAAAACAAAACAAACTAGCTAAACTTTGCTCAATTATCCATAAACTTTGATGAACTTTTAATCACTCCTTTGGTTTGATTTTTGGAAGAGGGACCCTTAGTCCTTCAATGGTATCACAAAAGGATTCTAAAAATCAATTTTGCAAGAAAAAAATGAATTTCCCTCAAGTTTGGAAAATTGGGCCGAATGGTCCCTTTTGGGCACCATTCTGCAGCTTTCATTTTGGGCAGTCCGTTGAAGGGGCAAACGAAAGAATTTTTCGACGAAATTTTACATGTATTTAGTTAACTTATGAAAGTGTTTTCCTGCAAAAATTCAGCCAAAAATAAGTTTGTTTACTTGGTTAAAACCGTTGCCAAAGTTGACTGATTTTCAGCAGTAAAAACAGATTTTACCATTTAGTTGTCGCGCGCCATTGCGTTGCCGATTTTACGTGCCGCGCTACTATTCCTTTGGTCATTTTTCTAAATGTGTTAAAACTTGAATATTATGATATGGATTGATGTTAAATCATATAAAATGACATGAAGGAGAATTGGAAATGATCAGAAAGGCATCATGACAAGCTATTCCGACAATACATGCATTATGGACAAATCATGGCTTATTGAATATCATGATCAAAGTAATTTAATAAATTATTTATGCTCTACTTGGTTATGACAGAACCCTTGAGATAAGGGTATGATGCATCATACTATTATTGCAGTACTGCTTATGACATGATATGATATACCGGCTGAAGGCCGATGATTACAATGATATGATCAATGATGCAATGATAATGGCCATTGGCACATGTGCAAGAATTATGATGAAAGATAATGAAATATGATCATGATGAGATATGTTTATCATTACTCTTCCTTATCCGCTGATGTTCTGTTAAACCAGTAGAGCAACCAAAATGATAAAAGCAAGAGAAATGATTTAAATTCAAATTATTCAGTCAAGCCTTTTTACTATCTGTGTTTTGTATTGATTCCTTTCAAGTATTTAAAGTATATAAATGTATGTTCAAATCATTCTTTCATTTTATTATTTTATTGCAATGATTTAAGTACCCACTAAGCAATTGCTTAGCGAGTTTAGTTTCCCTCTAAACTCGTAGGTTAAACGAGGAGACGAGATTGCAGCATGTCCTGCACAGCTGGCCTTGACTACTACTTTGGGTAGGAGTTGGATATGATTGATTGTAGTAATATGGCATGTACATAAGCTTGTATGATCTAGCAAATAAATGTATTATAGTGTAAAGCTAGAACACGTACACTGCTAGTAATCTAATAAATCTTATTTGCGTTTAGCACTTATGTATGCAAGTATAGAAGTGTGAATTCTTCTTGCAGGAATGTAGTTGAGGTTATAAGGGTGGATTATTGGGAGTGTGCTTGAATTGAATTGTGAAACAAAATATTTTTCAAAAATAAGAAAAATCAATTTTGGCGACACTTGGGACCTCCATTTTTAGGGGAGGTTATGGCAAAATTTTTTTAAACATCTGCACTTAAAATTGGCTAAATAAACTATTAAGACACAACCACCATGAGATAACAGTCCATCTTGGTCTATAAACGTAGGCTAAGATGGGGTGTTACATTTAGTGGTATCAGAGCACCGGTTTAGCCGGTCCTGGAAAATTCAACATAGGAGGATACACATTTTATGTTGGGAGTGGCCATTACTAATGTAAAATGGGATATCCTATAGCAGATAAGAAATGAGAGCATATATCATTTAGGTACAAAATGTCAGTATAGTAGAAAGAATATTATAAATACATAAGTATATAAGGTACATGTGATAAAGGAAAATCTAATAGTGCTTACGTACATGCCATATAGGAAAGTTAATGTGTTGAGTCAAGCCAGCTGCTAATTCTTATCACGATATATGTATACGGTATAAGGTTGCAAGAGGCAGAATCACAAAGAATTATAGATCAAGAAAAGGAATCACACGCTTTCGTATCCATAAATGTAGAAATGGGTCTTGGGCTTATGCAACGGTGGCTGTGGAAGACCCCGAAGTTTATTTAAGATAGATGACAGTACCATTGCAATAAACGATAAGAATGGTACATGTTGCTACCAAAAGAGAAAGGAAGTCCCCAATCGAGAAGTTAAGGAAATATGGGGCTAAAGAATTTAAGATTAGTAGAGAAGAAGGGTTTGAAGAAGTTGAGTACTATTTGGACAGTACCAGTAGGGCATTGGAACAACTGAGATGCACACCAGATAAAAGATTTAATTATGCCATGTCCCTTTGGGTAGAAGAAACATACACTTGGTAAAACATACTTAAACGCAAGGAGAATTGTGTTTATATATCTACGGCAAGGAAGAATGACAGTATCTGAGTATGAAAGAGAGTTCAACCGTCTCAGTAAGTATGCAAAGAAAATGATAGAGACAAAGCAAGAAAGACGTCAAAGGTTTTGGAAGGATTAAATAATGGAATTAAAGTACAATTAGTAGTCATGGACATGTTTAAATTTTCAAGATTAGCTGTGAAAGTTTTAGGTATTGAGAGGGTATACATAGATTAGAGAAGTAGACACCAACGTATGCAACAAAAGAGAGTTCAAACTTAAAGCTTGGGAAGATTTTGACAAGTTGAGAAGAAGTTTAGAAGTGAAGATAGTTTTGCACAGAAAAGCCAGGGATCCGGCCGAGGTTCAAGGTGCCAGACATCCGTAGCCAGTATTCCAGGGTCCTTATAAGGGGGTTCCGGGAGAAGGTTAGATAGGCGTATATGAATGTAAAAATGAAAATGTATATAAGAAAATGAAATTTGAAGAATGGAATAAAAAGAGGAACAAAATAAGAGGATAAAAGAAAAGTACATAAAATGTTAAGACCAGACGGTAAGAGATAAAACAGATAAATCTTAGATAACAAAGATGAGTGAACAGAAATAAGTATATGAGAAATTCTCATGTCCGACCATTAGAGAATATGTACAGTAACCCCATGTACAATACTCACATAAGTAGATGAAGTAAGCGAACTAAGAAGGTACTGCTGACCCGATACCGTCGTATTGAAATTTAGCAGGAAACCGGAGTTAAACGTGCTCGACCAATGATGATGGGTGACCATTCCGTGAAGTCTTAATAAGGTAGGTGACGGACCATATGAGTAGAAACTAGACGAAATCTAATCAAAACACTGTATTGTGATTCCTCCTGAAAATGCCCCAATGTAATCACCAAAATTAAGAAATTATAAGAAGAAGATATATGAGATTATGAATTCAGGAAATGATGGAAAAAAAAGGGAGAGAGAAGAGAAAGAGAGAAATTAAGAACCAAAGAGGTAGAAAGTGCAGACTTAAAATTAGATCAAAAAGGAAAGAATGAAAGTAATAACAACCCAAGGACGAGGTAAAGGAAAAAAGGAAAAAGTAACAATTCAAAAAAAATTACTGGAGGATTGGAAAGAAATATAGATTTGAAGGATATATTACTCCTCTATGCAAACACTGTGGATGAAGACATAAGAGTGAATGCTGGTATTTAACAGATGGATGCTGGAATGTGGGGCACCAGATCGTGTTAGGGTAAACTGCCAGAAAGACAAGTGAATGCATCCGCACCGACAGAAAAATCACGGCCCGCTTTTGGCAAAGGCCGAAGCAGGGGAAAGGAAAGTGATTCAAATTTTCAAAGAGCACAATCAGAGACCGGTGACTAGCTCAATTCAAGTATACCAGCTAGAGCCTACACAATGAAAACTTAGAAGAATTACCGGTAGGATATGTTAAGTTTGAAACATTAGTTATAAATCCGATAAGAGACGAGGTAGTTACACACAAGTGATTAAAGAATGTTCTATAGAGTTACATGAAAATGCATTTCCAGAAAATTTAATAGAGTTACCATTCCGAGAATTTGACATAATGTTGGTATTGGATTGGCTAACAAGGCATAAAACAGTGGTCGATGATAAGAAGAAAGAGAGTAACACTTCATACTCCCCACAAGGAGGAAGTGACGGCAGTAGGAAAGAGAGCCGATTACCTAAACAACGTAACAGCAGCAGTTACAACAAGGTATTCCATACAAACTGATGTGAGGCACACTTGATAAGCACTATGGAAGTAAAGAAGAAGGTGATAAAGATTCAAGAGGTATCAACAATGCGTGATTTTCTCGATGTTTCTTTAGACAAGCTACCCGGATTATCACCTAAGAGAAAGTAGGATTCACTATAAATGTATATCCGGGAATTGCACCGGTGTCGGTTGCCTCATACTGAATGGTACCAGTGGAACCCAAAGAAATGAAAACACAATTATAGAAGCTACTCGACAAGAGTCTTATACGGCCAAGTATTTCTTCATGGGTCATGCCAGTACTCTTCGTCAAGAAGAAAGATAAATCCTTAAGGTCATATGTGAACTATAGTAGTTGAATGAGCTTACGATTAAGGATAGATATCCATTACCATCCATCGACGATGTATTCAACCAACTTAAGGGAACCGAGGTTTTGTAAAAAAAAAAAATAGATCACCAACTGGGATATCAGCAGCTGCGAATCAAAGGAAAAGACATTCTAAAGACTACATCTAGAACTCGATACGGACGTTATCAGTTCCTTGTAATGCCCTTTGAGCTCACAAATGTGTCAGTAGTATTCATGGATTTAATGAATCATATCTTTCATCCATACTTTGACCAATTTGTAAATGGTGTTCATAGATGACACCTTCATTTATTTAAGGAACAAAGAAGAATACGATCGATACTTTTGCATAGTATTGCAAATGTTGCGAGAGAAGCAGTTGTACGTCAAACATGACAAATGCAAGTTTTGATTGGAAAAAGTGACATTATTAGAACACACCATATTAGCATAAGGCATTAAAGTAGGTCTTAAGAAAACGAAAGCCATTTTGGAATGGAAAACACCAAAGATAGTAATAGAATCTTCTTAGGACTGGCATTAAAGTAAGAATCTTCTTAGGACTGGCTAGGTACTATTAATGTTTTATAAAAGGGTTTTCCATTATTATCATCCCAATGACAAGGTTGTTTCAAAGGAATGCCAAACTCCAATGGACTGATAAATGTTAGAGGAACTTTAAGAAACTAAAGGAAAAGTTAACGAATGCTTCAATACCCATACGGCCCGTGTCAAACAAAGAATTTGTGATATATAGTGATGCTTCACACATCGGTTAAGGTTATATGCTTATGCAAAAAGGATAAAATAGTCGCATAAGTCTTTTGAAGATTTAAACCATACGAAAAATAATAATAATAATAATAATAATAATAACCCGGCACACTATTTGGAATTAACAGTTATCGTATTGGCTTTCAAGATTTGGAGATATGATGTATATGGAGAAAAGTATTATATTTATACAGACACAAAAGTTTAAAATATCCGTCAACCCAAGAGGATCTCAATTTATGGTAAGGAAAGTAAACCCAAGTTTTAGAATTAACAGCTAAGTTATAAATTATCATCTAGGAAAAGCTAACATGGTGGCCGACGCACTTGGTGGAAAATCGATACCAGCCTTAGGCGCTATAAAGATCAGTTTAAGACCAATGAAAGAGGAAGTACTAGTAGTAGAAATGCAAGCATAAACTATGTTTCTTTTCAAGAAATTCATTAAGTGCAAAAGAAAAACGAACAAATACAAAAATGGATCAAGCAAGTGCAAGGAGGAAAGGATATAAAATTCTAAATTTCTAAGAACAATAGTTTGTATTATGACAATAGAGTAATGATACTAACAATGGGAGACATAAGAAAGAAATTTTTTTTCAAAAAGCATATAGTAGTCTCTACGCAATGCATGCAGGAGTTACAAATGTATCAATATCTAAAGAAGTTTTAATGGTAGCCTGGAATGAAGAGAGATGTTGTTGATTTTATGACCAAATGTTTAATATGTCAACAAGCAAAAGTGAAATATCAAATACTATCGGGATTGTTACAACTAATTCCCACTTTGGTATGGAAATGGGAACATATCACTATAGATTTCGTCATAGAACTACCAATGACACGAGACAGGCATGACGTTGTTCGGATAATCGTTGACTGCCTAACTAAGTTAGCTCATTTTCTACTTTTACAAATGGATTATTCAATAGATAAGTTGGTGGAAATGTACGCCAAGGAAACTGTACGGTTACACAGGATTCCAACGTCTATCATTTTAGGCAGAGGTCCACATTCACCATGAATTTATGGAAGAAGTCGCAAACAGCTTCTGAAACACAAACAAATTATAGCACTGCCTTTCACCCGTAAACAGATGGACTATTTGAAAGAGTAATCCAAATTTTGGGAGGACATATTAAGAGTATGTGTTATAGAATTTAAGGGTGGCTGGATTAGGTATTTGAGTTTAATTGAATACGCATATAACAACGACTATTAATTTAGCATACGGTGATGCCCTATAAAGAATTATACGAAAGAAAACATGGAACACCAGAGTGTTGGACGAAATTAAGTAAAGACAAGATAAAATCATATGCGAACTCGAAACGAAGGGACATAGAACTCTCAAGATTTTTCTTAAGACTTTCCCATGAAAGAAGGTATTAAGATTTAAGTAGAAAAGTAAGTTAAGATTTAGGCTTATTGGACTATACGAGATCATCGAACGCATAGATCAATAGCCTATCGGTTAACGCTATTACCAGAACTGAACAAAATACATAATGTTTTTCACATTTCAATGATAAGGCAATATCGTTTGAACTTCACACACGATATAAAGACATAAAACATCAGAGTCCAATCTGACCTAAATTATGAAGAAGAACCAATAGAAATTTTAGCATGAAAAGTCAAAGGATTAAGAAATAAGAGATTTCCTCCAGTTAAAGTGCGGTGAAGGAACCATAGAATGGAAGAGATATTTTTGGAAAGAGAAGAAATAATGAGGATGGAAGCCTAAATTTTACACCCGATCGGCTTCGGGACGAAGCCTAAATTTTAGAGGGGAAGAAATGTCACGACCCAATTTGTACATATGTACAGTATATCCATGTACAATACGTCCATGTACAGTAAGAGGAACCCTCCCGAGAAGCTACTCAAAAGCGCAAAGTGAAGGGAAGTTCTGTAAAATTGAAAGGACCTATTTGAAAAGATTGTAAAGTTTTGGGGAGGTGACCGTAATTACCAAAAGTTGTTCCGGAGGTCCTTAATAGTGCACATAACAGACTCCAGAAATGGGAAGTAGAGAAAAATTGGACAGTAACGGTGCGACACGGTTTTTCCCGAAAAAGCACGGTTTGGAAGATATAGGGGATTTTGACCAGGGGCATCATGGTCATTTTTAAAAGTGTCTCGAAAGTAATAAAGGATCTCAAAAATGAAAAGTAGAGGAAAAACTGAGTCAAAAAGTGTACCACAACATTCGGCGAAAGTGCGCGGTTTAAAAGTTATGAACGAGTAACCGCCGGAGGGTATTTTGGTCTTTTCACACCTTAGACCATAAAATTACAGCACAATGAGGTTGAGGGGCCAAAATATAATTAAGATGAAGTCCAAGGGATTGGGTTGCAAATAAATTAAAGAAGGAGACATTTGGACCAATGAGAATTGGCCATTTTCTCACATATGTGTACCAATGGGAAATCAACATCTACACCATGACCTATCAACCTCTCTTGGCTGCCATTTGGAGGAGAGAACACCACAAAAATAAAGCCAAGAACTCTCTTTGTTCTTGCTTGGCCGAAAATAGGAGGAAGGGAAAAGAGAGAGAGATTGTTTTTTTTTTTTTCAAGTAGCTAAATTTGGAGAATTGAGAGAGATTGCAAACTTGGGTGGAGAATAAGATTTTGAGGTAAGGAAATTCATCTATGGTTCTATTTCTTTCATTGGTTATAGTATTTGTAAGATAAAAATGAAACAATAAATATGATGATTATAGAAAATTTAAGAAGTTGAAGAAAAGTGAAAGAGGTGATTTGCACATATAAGATTAAGGATGAAAAGGATGACTAGTAGTTTAGTTAGCAAAAGAAGGCATGAAGCACTTAAATTTTATTATGTTCTTGACATGGATTTTATGAAAATTATAGGAAATCAAGAAGTGAGAGAGAAGGAAGCAAAGAAGGCATAAAAGAACTAGAAACAAGTGAAAAGAATTAAGGTTTGGTACTTAAATCATTGCCCTTTTCAATTAATTCACATATTTTGCATTATGGGACTTTTGAAATGGTTTTGAAATAATGTTATTCTGTGTGGTAAATATGTGGGAAAGTGCTCTTGAACCATTTGTAATCAATTGATTGTGAAAAGAATGAAAACAAAACAAACTAGCTAAACTTTGCTCAATTATCCATAAACTTTGATGAACTTTTAATCACTCCTTTGGTTTGATTTTTGGAAGAGGGACCCTTAGTCCTTCAATGGTATCACAAAAGGATTCTAAAAATCAATTTTGCAAGAAAAAAATGAATTTCCCTCAAGTTTGAAAAATTGGGCCGAATGGTCCCTTTTGGGCACCATTCTGCAGCTTTCATTTTGGGCAGTCCGTTGAAGGGGCAAACGAAAGAATTTTTCGACGAAATTTTACATGTATTTAGTTAACTTATGAAAGTGTTTTCCTGCAAAAATTCATCCAAAAATAAGTTTGTTTACTTGGTTAAAACCGTTGCCAAAGTTGACTGATTTTCAGCAGTAAAAACAGATTTTACCATTTAGTTGTCGCGCGCCATTGCGTTGCCGATTTTACGCGCCGCGCTACTATTCCTTTGGTCATTTTTCTAAATGTGTTAAAACTTGAATATTATGATATGGATTGATGTTAAATCATATAAAATTACATGAAGGAGAATTGGAAATGATCAGAAAGGCATCATGACAAGCTATTCCGACAATACATGCATTATGGACAAATCATGGCTTATTGAATATCATGATCAAAGTAATTTAATAAATTATTTATGCTCTACTTGGTTATGACAGAACCCTTGAGATAAGGGTATGATGCATCATACTATTATTGCAGTACTGCTTATGACATGATATGATATACCGGCTGAAGGCCGATGATTACAATGATATGATCAATGATGCAATGATAATGGCCATTGGCACATGTGCAAGAATTATGATGAAAGATAATGAAATATGATCATGATGAGATATGTTTATCATTACTCTTCCTTATCCGCTGATGTTCTGTTAAACCAGTAGAGCAACCAAAATGATAAAAGCAAGAGAAATGATTTAAATTCAAATTATTCAGTCAAGCCTTTTTACCATCTGTGTTTTGTATTGATTCCTTTCAAGTATTTAAAGTATATAAATGTATGTTCAAATCATTCTTTCATTTTATTATTTTATTGCAATGATTTAAGTACCCACTAAGCAATTGCTTAGCGAGTTTAGTTTCCCTCTAAACTCGTAGGTTAAACGAGGAGACGAGATTGCAGCATGTCCTGCACAGCTGGCCTTGACTACTACTTTGGGTAGGAGTTGGATATGATTGATTGTAGTAATATGGCATGTACATAAGCTTGTATGATCTAGCAAATAAATGTATTATAGTGTAAAGCTAGAACACGTACACTGCTAGTAATCTAATAAATCTTATTTGGGTTTAGCACTTATGTATGCAAGTATAGAAGTGTGAATTCTTCTTGCAGGAATGTAGTTGAGGTTATAAGGGTGGATTATTGGGAGTGTGCTTGAATTGAATTGTGAAACAAAATATTTTTCAAAAATAAGAAAAATCAGTTTTGGCGACACTTGGGACCTCCATTTTTAGGGGAGGTTATGGCAAAAATTTTTTAAACATCTGCACTTAAAATTGGCTAAGTAAACTATTAAGACACAACCGCCATGAGATAACAGTCCATCTTGGTCTATAAACGTAGGCTAAGATGGGGTGTTACAATAACCTTGTAAATTAATTTGTTCCTTAAGGTTAATTAGTCAATCACCAATTCATTAGTTCTCACATTCATGAATTAACAATAACCAATTATTTTACATTTGCAAATTAATAAAACCCTAGAACTTATATTTCTAATTCATTCATAGGGTGGTCGATTGCATAATTCCAATATCAAATTTCGCCCCTCGGTCCTTCATTCAAAATCTAGAGGTCAATAAGGAGCTAATCTATCAACCTAGCATTTAATACAATACAATCAACCAATCAATAAGGAACATCAATGTAAATATCAAATCAAAACATTCAATCAAATAAACTATAAACCCTAGGCATGGGTATTTAGCTCAACATCATCAATTTCTAACAATCATTCAACTCAATATAAATCAAATACAAATTTTTCATTACAATATCAATTCTCTTAATACAACAAAAACAATATTGAAATGAATTAAAGGAGAGAATAGAAAACCCCTTGTAGATGCCAAGAGTAGGATTACTAGTCTTCTTCCTAGCTCCACTTTGATGTATGATGAAGAACTCAAGCCCTTTTCAATGGCTGATTCCCCTTTTGCAATGTGGAATGGAGCTTTCTCAAGTCACCAAACCTTTCAATAAAGCTTCTTCAACCCTCAAGAGCTTGTTGACCCAATTTATCCCAAAGAACCAAATTGAAGCTTGTCAATGGAAGATGGAGAAGATAAAAATGGAGGATGAAGATGAAGGGATAAGGAGAGTGTCGCTCTCTCCTCATCCCAAATCATGTTTGCCCCTACCTTCTCTTTTCTTTTCTCTCTTCTTCCAAACCGTAGCTGTTTCCTCCTCCCCTTTCTTTCTTTCGCGCAAAAGAATTTATATAAATTAAGGGTGACACGGCCAAGCTTGATTTGGCTTGGCCGTGTCTCTTATTTTTCTTTGGGACACGACCAAGCTTGATGGTCATGTCCTTCACTACCTTCTTCTTTCTTTCTTTCTTTCTTTTCTTTGTTCTTCTAGGAGTGACACGGCCAAGCTTGTGGCCGTGTCATGTGACATGGCCATTGGCTTGGCTGTGTAACTTGGGTGTGTCACCTTCTGCTTCTTTTCTTTCATTCTTTGCTTCCTCTAAGTGTTCTTTGGCATGAAATGGGACACGGCCAAGCTTGCTGGCCGTGTCATGTGACACGACCAGTGGCTTGGCCGTGTCATTGAGTGTGTCTTCTTCTATTTTGCTCCTTGCTCTTCTTTGTTCTTTGGATATGAGAGTGACACGACCAAGCTTGTTGGCCGTGTCACTTGCTGCCATTTCTTTCCTTTGAGGTGACATGGCCAAGCTTCATTTGGCTTAGCCATGTCATGCTTGATTCATGCTCTTCTTTCTTTGTTTTGATCTTCCAAGGGTGTTTTTGCACTTAAATCTAAAACAAACACTTTAAACAAACTTAAAACAAAAATCAATCAAAACATTAACTAAAAACACATAAAAATAATACTAAAAACTAGTACAAAAATGATCTAAACAACTACCCCACACTTAATTCCTTGCTTGTCCCCAAGCAAGGCTAAAATCAAAACACACTAAACAAGATGAATTTTGTTAAGTTAAAGAGTTATAAAGATGCATCAAAACTTCCTTATCCCTAAATCCACAATCAATATCGAATCAAACAAAATCAACACCAATGCAATTAAGTGGCTTTCCATGTATAACCAATGTTGTCACTCCCTCACCAACTCTTACAAGTGTTTGATCATGGTGGTGTTTACACTCATAACAATCAATGAAAGATTATTGCCATAGGCTTGCTTATCAATCAAATCTACACCACGAAATAACAATCAAGCATCAATCAAAAGGTCTTTATTGGGTTGAAATGGGGCTAAGGTAAAGGCATAATAATTAGGAAATGTGAGCTTGATCATTAATTTCAAGAGCACTTTAAGAATGAAGTACCCGATCATATACATAACCCAACAATCCCAAAACACCTTCCTCTCATCTACCCCTTGACATTAAAAAGTTTTTCAAGGGAACTCACTTATTAAATATTGCAATGATACATTCCAACCCTTTCAAAAAGAACAACAATTATTCTTATTATTATATATATATATTTTTATTTTTCTGTTTTTTATTTATTTTTATTATTTTGCTTTGCAATCTTAAACTTACTAAATTTAACCCCACACTTAATTCAACACAACACTCGGTCATAAACGCTCTTAAAATGCTCTTGACCTAATTAAAGGGTAAGAGTTAAACAACAAGGTCCAAGCTAATGGTGTTGTGAAAAATAAAGAAAAGGAAAAATAAAATAAGCTCAAAATTGGCTAACTAAGGTTGAATATAGGGTTGGTCTTTTTAAGCCAAAGTGGGTTCACCTAATTGCCTTAATCATTTTGATGCCTAATTGAAAATTTTTATGTAGTCTTAAAAAGCATTTCAAAGCAAGTTCTAGCAAATCATCAATCAAAGATGTTCACTAACAACAATAATGATAAGTTGATTGCTCAATTCCTCACTAGGTTAATGGTAATGCAAGGAAAAACCAACGAAATTGACAATAAGCACCAATTCTACTCAAATCTCAAATTCATGCTTCAAAAATTCAAAGGTCATCTATCAATAATTTTTATAACAATTGAACTTTCTAAAACTCATTTATTCAAGGTAAAACATTACTAAACTTAAAAAGTAAAAACACAAAATGCACCCCACACTTAAATATTCACATTCTCCTCAATGTGAGCATGCATAAACTAAAAGAGAGTTTAGATGATACCTGATTTCCATCGTTACCATATACGATGTGTAGGGCTCCTTCCACCCATTATGCAATTGGAGACCATGTGTGAGATGATGAACAACATGCAACTTTGAAATGTGCCCAATGTATTGAAAAGCCTAGGTAGCATCCTTGGAAGAGCAATTGTCCAAAAAGAACATGTGAGGGTTGTCTTAACTTGATCCTCTAATGCTATAGGGACGTGGTAAGAACCTTTTTTAGTTTGCAACATGGTTATATATGGTTTTTGCTCGTTCTCACCACCAAGTGTGGGAGAGATGATAATTTGTTGCATACTGTACTCCCCAACCAAAACGTCTTTCAAAATTCCTGGGGTCTTTTTAAGTTCAACCAAGTTTGGTTGAACCACTTCTTCATCCTCTTTAGCAATTTGATGCTCCCCCTTAACAATCTCATTATTTAATATTAAATTGCTCTCCTCAATTTCTAAATTGGAAAAATTAGGCTCTACTCCTAAGGTCATGGCTACCTCAAGCTTATCTTCACTATCTTCGCTATAGGAAATATCATAAAGTTTAGAAAGTTGCATACCTTGTTTCTCTTCATTCAGCCTGCTTGGGAATGGGATTGGTGGCATACAAGGATTTGGAGGTTCATGCAATTTTGTGGAAGTTGATGCTTCCAAATTCTCCTCCTCCTTTGATTGAATTAACTCCTCTATGTATGGTTGTATTTCCTCACCATCTTTTTCTTGATTAGTTCCTGCATCTAAGGAATCACAAAAACTGTTATATATCACCTGTTCACTCCTCAAATTTGTGATTACCTTGACTTGCTCCAGTTGGCTAGGAAATTCCTCTTCTTGGTGTGCTTGGAGCTGATGTGCCAGTTGCCCAACTTGAGTTTCCACCCTCTTCAATGATTCTTCCAAGGAATCAAACCTCTCATTGCTCCCTTCCTGATTTTGTGTGCTAATTTGAAGGTAAGCATTCAAATCATCTTCCACTGTGGATTTCTTGCATTGATCCTGATTTTGTGCACTAATTTGAATGAAGGCATTCAAACTATCTTCCAAAGTAAGTCGATCTTGATTTTGTGTGCTAGTTTGAATGAAGGCATTCAAACTATCCTCCAATGTGAGTTTCTTAAGGTGATCTGGATTTGAATATTATTCTTGAGAGCAAGGATTTATTTGTTAAGGTTGAAAAAAAATTTTAGGTGGAATTTGCTGTTGGTTTCCCAAGAAAAATTTGGGTGGCTTCCTCAGCTTGAATTATAAGGTCTGGGATATGGGTCATTTCCACCCATTTGCTGGAAACTTTCATAGGCATATTCTTCCTCTTGCCTCTCTTGGTATTGTCCATAACCAAATGAACACATGTTTGCACTATGTCCTGCAATGCCACATGCTGAACATACTTCACGAGTAGGCATAGGTGTTCTTCCTCTTGCATTTAGCATCTTAAGTTGGTTCGTTAATTCAGCTAATTGCCATGCCATTTTAGAGTTAGGATTATCATCATAAACCCCTACGTACCTTGAAAATTGCATATTTACAAAAGGCACTCAGCAATTTAATGAAAACAAAATAAATAAAAATCAAAGAAAACAAACAAAAAATTTAAGGAAAACAAACAAACAATTAAATTGAAAAGAAAAGTCAATGTATCACTACATAAACAACCTTCCCTGGCAGCGGTGCCAAAAACTTATTATGCTCAAATTAAGTACTACTACAAGCATCACTCGCAAGTATACGAGGTAGTTGTAGAAAATGTGATCACCCCAAGGTCGTTTCCCAAAGAAGGTGTAGTTCGTAATAGCTTGATTGACAAGTTATTTAAATGCGGAAGTTTGTTGTGTTGGAATTGTGTGAGAATAATTTAAACTTAAGATTAAGGAGTGTAGGGTTGATGCGTGTGATGGTTGTACAAGATTGAATCGCTTCTTGGGAAGGTGCCTAGGGTTATAGGTCCATTCAATCAAAGCTCAATTATCGAATTATCCATTAACATAACCTTGTAAATTAATTTGTTCCTTAAGGTTAATTAGTCAATCACCAATTCATTAGTTCTCACATTAATGAATTAACAATAACCAATTATTTTAAATTTGCAAATTAATAAAACCCTAAAACTTATATTTCTAATTCATTCATAGGGTGGTCAATTGCATAATTCCGATATCAAATTTTGCCTCTCGGTCCTTCATTCAATATCTAGAGGTCAATAGGCAGCTAATCTATTAACCTAGCATTTAATACAATACAATCAACCAATCAATAAGGAACATCAATGTAAATATCAAATCAAAACATTCAGTCAAATAAACTACAAACCCTAGGCATGGGTATTTAGCTCAACATCATCAATTTCTAACAATCATTCAACTCAATATAAATCAAATACAAATTGTTCATTGCAATATCAATTCTCTTAATACAACAAAAACAATATTGAAATGAATTAAAAGAGAGAATAGAAAACCTCTTGTAGATGCCAAGAGTAGGTTTACTAGTCTTCCTCCTAGCTCCACTTTGATGTTTGATGAAGAACTCAAGCCCTCTTCAATGGTTGATTCCCCTTTTGCAATATGGAATGGAGCTTTCTCAAGTCACCAAACCTTTCAATAAAGCTTCTTCAACCCTCAAGAGCTTGTTAACCCAATTTATCCCAAAGAACCAAATTGAAGCTTGTCAATGGAAGATGGAGAAGATAAAAATGGAGGATGAAGATAAAGGGATAAGGAGAGTGTCACTCTCTCCTCATCCCAAATCGTGTTTGTCCCCTCCTTCTTTTTTCTTTTCTCTCTTCTTCCAAACCCTAGCCGTTTCCTCCTCCCCTTTCTTTCTTTCGCGCAAAAGAATTTATATAAATTAAGGGTGACACGGCCAAGCTTGATTTGGCTTGGCCGTGCCTCTCATTTTTCTTTATGACACGGCCAAACTTGCTGGCCGTGTCCTTCACTGCCTTCTTTTTTCTTTCCTTCTTTTCTTTGTTCTTCAAGGAGTGACACGGCCAAGCTTGTGGCTGTGTCATGGCCGTGTCACTTGGGTGTGTCACCTTCTACTTCTTTTCTTTCATTCTTTGCTTGCTCCAAGTGTTCTTTGGCATGGAATGGGACACAGCCAAGCTTGCTGGCCGTGTCATGTGACACGACCAGTGGCCTGGCCATGTTATTGAGTGTGTCTTCTTCTGTTTTGCTCCTTGCTCTTCTTTGTTCTTTGGATATGAGAGTGACACGACCAAGCTTGTTGGCCGTGTCACTTGCTGCCATTTCTTTCCTTTGAGGTGACATGGCCAAGCTTCATTTGGCTTAGCCATGTCATGCTTGATTCATGCTCTTCTTTCTTTGTTTTGATCTTCCAAGGGTGTTTTTGCACTTAAATCTAAAGCAAACACTTTAAACAAACTTAAAACAAAAATTAATCAAAACATTAACTAAAAACACATAAAAATCATACTAAAAACTAGTACAAAAATGATCTAAACAACATGATGCTCACAACATGAGGTACACAAAACATGTAAATGTACCCCTCACAGTGTTTTGAAACCAGAACAAATTAATAAAAATGACAAACCATTCATCACAAATAAATTATTCATTAAAGATATAAATAAACCACTAATCAAAATATATACTAAATATTCATTTAATAATGAAGCAAATAAAGACGCAAATTTAGGTTTATGTATCAACTTAGGGTTTCTTAAATATCATTTAGGGTTTTGTGATTTAGATTCAAAGAAAATTAGGGTTTAATGTAATTTAGGGTTTTTGGTTAATCCAATTAGGGTTGAGGGCATAAATTATGTAATTAAGATTTCTAAGAAAAAATAACTTAGGATTCGGTATTTATAAAAAAAATAATGTTTTGTTGCTTAACATTTCACATGAATTAGGGTTCAGTTTTTGTGAAAATCTAATCAAAGATTTTAAGGTTTAAACAACGATAAGATAAATAACCATGGAAAAGCTACTGTGAATATTTTTTCTTAGTTTTAAAAACTACTTTGAAGTTTTTCATAAAAACATTTTAATGTGGTTGTGAGTAATAGGTTGATTAAATAACCATAAGATAAAAACAAATAAACAATCCATGCAAAATAAGCTTACTGGTTTTAAAGGCTTTGAACAAAACAATATTATATACTCCATACAAACTAACATATACTGTTTAAGCAAAAGTTGCATACTGTGATTTTAGTTAAATTAAGAATGAACTCTTTCAATATTTAAGACAATTAAAACACATTGTATTTATTTAATTTAAAGCACACCGTCATTTGTTGGCTCCACTAAAATTGTTTAAACGTGAATCATGGATGAGCTTTGGCAAAGACAGTGTATGTACTACCTTTGTAGAGTTGTTGTGCTGTTGGTGTTCCTCATCCAAACTTGTTGTTTCTCTTTGCTTAGGGATTTTGTTGATGGATACTTAATTTGCCAAAGTTCCAGCAGCCAATCCCAAAAGCCAAAAGTCCCAAAGATCCGATCCTTCTTGAGGTTTTTAAAACTTGTATTTATATTCACTCTATAAAAGTTTTCAAGTTTAAGAACGGTTTGTTCTGATGCATGTCGAATTCACAGGTTCAACACAAACTGAGACCATATCAAATTATAATTACTTGAATTCGATATAGACCGAGTCCGTCTCAAATTCAAATGACTTAATTTTGACAAAATATGAGCCCATATCAAAGTATATCTCTAGATTTGACATGGAATGCAAAAAAACCTGCCCCATATCGGACTAGGAGATCCCCATTTTGATATGGGGCTGCTCCATATCGACCAATCCGATATGGGGCTGCACCATAACAAATTGGGGCTTCCAATTTGATATGGGGAGCCTCATATCAAATTGGGAGCCCCCAATTTGATATAGGGCTTCCCCATGTCAAAATGGATGCTCTAATTCAACATGGGACACCCCTATTGAAAAAAAAACCAATCGGATTAAGTGAAAAATCAACCAAACCATCGAATCGGAAACATTTTAGGGTTTAGTGCATCGGTATCGTATAAAAACCAACCAAATCTTCTAAAACTGACCCAATTAGGGTTTTAAAAGTTTAATTAGCTTATTTTAGATCCTATTGCAATATATTAGTCCAATCAAAGGTTTTAAATTAGTGTCAGACTAGCCAAGGAAAAAATCAATGGTCTACACCTTGTGAGATGACCTTGGGGTGATCATTGTTACTACAATAACCTCGTATACTTGCGAGTATTGCTTTGTAGTGTAATTAGAGTGCAATAAGTTTTTGGCGCCACTGCCTAGGAAGGAAATTTTTGTTAATAGTTTAATTCTTTTATTTTAATTGTTTAATTATTTAAAGTGTTTCTGTTTGAATTGCCCATGTGATTTATGCAAGGATGAAGGTCCTAAGGAAATGAACTCATTTCTTATATAAGCGATATTCATAGACTTCCAAGAACCAAGGGAGTGGATCCTTTGGGACAAGAAGGAGAAGAAACTGACGAGCAATTTGAGGAGAACATAGAGGTAAAAATGGTGACATAGAGGAACAACCTACGAATGTGTTTTCTCAACAAATCATTGGAGTAACCACATCATGTATTCAGTTGAGCAACGCAAAGAGAAATTATGAACTTAAAAATACTTCTTAAAGTATGTTGCCATCTTTCCATGGATTGCCAAATGAAGATCCTCTCAACTTCATCCGAGATTTTTACACTACCTTGCATGCATTCCCTTTCCAAGCATTAACGGATGAACTTAAAATGAGATGTTTCCCATATAGTTTGAAGGATAGGACAAAGGCATGGTTGATAACTATACCAGAGAATTCCCTAGCCACATAGACCGAAGTGTACAACAAATTCATGGGAAAATGCTATTCACACCAGAAAACTAAGGAGTGAAGGGTTCCAACAAAGGGGGTAGGAATGGCCTATACTCAAATTCTTATAACCACAATTGGAGAAATCATGCTAATTTTTCATGGAAGAACCAACAACAAGCTCCACCTCAGCATTCCTACCAACCTTATCAAAGGGGGCCCAATTTCAAGGACAAAGTTCAACTCATGAGCAAGTTAAGAAATCTTCTATTGAAGATAATTTAAATGATTTCATCCTAATAAGCACCCATAATCAAGAGGTGAAAAATAAACGGTTTGACTCTTTGGAAGCCTCACTTAAGTAGGTAGAAACTCAAGTGGGTCAATTGGCTAATCAACTGTAAGCTAAATAAAAAGGAAATTTTCCAAGCCAACTAAAGCAAGCTAAAGCAATCATAGTTTTAAGAAGTGGTAAGGTACTTGATAATAAAATTGGTGATAATAAAATTGATGAGTCTTTGAATGCAGGTACAATGCAAGAGAATGGCAAGGGAATGCAAGAAGGCAAAGCTCAACCAAGTGAGCCTAAGGAAGTTAGTGAGGAGGCATCATTTGACCAAAGCTACACAAATCTGCAAATCCATACAGACTGCCAATTCCTTTTCCATGCAGGTGTAGACCCTTAATTTTTGACCTAGTTCGGTCCAATATATTTTAATTAGTCCAAAATAAATTTTGTGTTGTCCAATATATTTTAATTAGTCCAAAATAATTTTTGTTATCTTAATTAAATAATATTTGCTTTAGTATCTAATTTTTATTAATAAAAATAAATAATAATAATAATAATAAACAAAAAAAATCGACGACAAAAAAATCGGCGACGAAAAAATTCATCTCAAAGAGTTGCGGCGAAATGGCCCGTAGGCCAATTTTTGCCCGCAGCCAGCTGCGACAGCTTTTTCGTCAACGCAATTTTTCCGTAGTAGTTTTTTTTTCGCAGCAGTTTTTTTCACCAGCAAAATTTTTCCGACGCGAATTTTTTCGAAGGCAAATACAATTAGGTTTTGGTTTCCTTTTCCTAATTAGTGTTAGATTCCGTGAATAACTAAAATTAATCATAAAAATTTTCTATAAATAAGGACTAAAACAACACAAAAAAGGGATGGAAATTTGGAGGAGAATTGAGACCGAAATTGAGGAGGAAAACTTGGAAAGGGAATCAGATTTGAAGAATTCCTTCTGGCAGTGAAATCGATCAGACTTTTTGAGAGAGCAAACAAGCAATTCAATCCATCCAAGGCATCAAAGCTTGTCTTTGTTCTTGTTCATCCAAGAAGAAATTTTTGGTGGAACCAACAAACGGATGTATGAATATCAAATTTCTTCACAGTAGCTTAAATCATCCAATTGTCTCTTTTGATTCAAAAAACCCTAGAACTTTAATCTACCTTTTCTAAAGCTTAAAAACCTTAATTCATTTATTTGTTTTCCAAAAATTTTAAAATTATTATCTTTGTTTCTTCAAAATTTACCAAAACCCTAATTTGAATCTGTTTCTTTTCAAAGCCCTAAATTGAATCTGTTTCTTTCCACAAACCCTAAAAAATATCTTTTTTCTTTCTATAAACTTTAAATCATTTTGTTTATTTTCGTAAAACTTCATAAATTAACAATTGATTTTCAAATTCTAAAATCTAATGTATTCTTCGAAACCCCAATTCTAAGATTCTAAAACCCTAATTCAACTCCAAAACACAAAAAAGTAAACCCTAACTCCCTTAAAACCTTAAAACCTAATTTCTCTAAACCCTAATCCTTTAAATCTTAAAACCTTATAAACATAAATTCAAACACAGTACACCTAAAAACCATAATTCAATAGCTAATAATCTTGAATCCAATGTTTTAAAGTGTTCAAACCCTAATTTCATGATTTCACTTCTCAAACGCTAATTTGGTTAATCAAAGAATTTTATTAGCCCCTTAAATCATAAAACTTCAATCCATTTCAATTCCTTTAAAACTCACAGTAGCTTAAACCCCTAAATTTCAAAATGCTAAGTATTAATTAAAGAATCTTAAATAGAAACAGTAGCCCTTATTTCAATCTTTATTTGCTTTATTCAATTTATATTTGATTATGTAGTCTATTGTATACTTTAATTTATTTTCAAAGCTTTGTTGATTTATTTAAGTTCAATGCGTGATTTATTTAGTTTATCATGGATGGATGTTTATTTTATATTTTGATTGATATCTTTGGTGAATAATTTTTTTATGATGAATGGTTATTTACTTTTATTCAATTTATTTAGATTTCCAAATGTTGTAAGAGGTATGTTTCCACTTGGTGGGTATCTCATTAGTTAAATATCATGTAATTTAAATTGCTTTTCTATTTTAGAACCAATGTAAAGGACATGATTCTACCTTTTGGTGGGTGTCCTATTTAGGCATGGGTTATGTAAGGGAATGTTTCCATCTTCGGATGGGTATCCATTTATTTGTTTTGCTTTGACATTGTTTTGATTTTTAATATATCGATGCTTTATTTCAATTGTTGCGTGTAATATGGATAATATTGTTATATTTAAGAATTTTATAATATTAAGACTTGTAAAGGAGGCCGATTCCAATGAACCGGGCATTGTAGGGGTGATGGGCCATTTCTCACCTTCCCCACACGTACCCAACTTTCCGAACCCACTAGGGGGTTGGGGATTCCTTAGGAATTAAGTCATCCATCCATTTTATTTTCCAGACCTGTCCGGGTGGTGACTCCATTTTCTCCATACTTAGGTCCATGTCCTCTAAGGCCCTGAGCCTAAATAGTGCCGAAGTCACAAGAACAATTCCACTAGGAGTGGGGGAGAAAATCCCCGCTCACAGTAGGTTAAAAAAATGAGAAGCATGATAAGCAAATTTCTGAAATTTATAATATGCTCTAAAAGGTAAGTATTAACCTACCCTTACTTGAGGTGATTTAAAACATGTCATCTTATGCCAAATTCTTTAAGGAGCTTAACACTAAAAAGAAAAGGTATGAGTTGGTTGAGAAGGTGATAGTCTCGGAAGTAACAAGTGTTATTTTACAACACAATTTACCTCCTAAGCTAAAAGATCCTGGCAGCTTCATAGTTAACATTTATATGGGAAATGGGAAAGAAACCATTGGCACATGTTATTTAGGAGCTAGAATAAATTTGATGCCATACTCCATTTCCTAAAATGGTGATGCAACTTGTGGATATAACTCTTAGATACCCTAAGGGGATCATAGAAGATGTTATAGTTAAGGTAGGTGGTTTGATTGTACCCGTCAATTTCATTGTCTTATTTTTTAGGGAAGAAATCCCTAGGGATTCTGAACATACAATTTTGTTAGGGAGGCCTTTTATGGCTACAACTAATACATTGATTTATTTTAAAAATGGAAAATTATCCATTACCATTTTGGGACAAACTATAGAATTCTCAAATTTTAACACTTACCCTATTCCCACTGCTGCTTTCTATGAAGACTGTTCTTTTATTGATTTTATTAATTTTGTTATTCAAGAAGTTTTCTGCAGAAAAGTGGAGAAGACAAGCTAGAGAAGGCCCTAACTTTGGGTGAAGAAGCTGAGATTTCTAATGAAGAGATTGAGGAATGCAAATCCATTTTGGACAATGAAAGTGCTGAAGAAGAATTTGATCTTGAAGAAGAGGATATTCAACAAAAAGAGGTTAAACTTAAGGAACTCCCAAAGCATTTAAAGTATATCTTTCTTAGGGAGAATAACTCACAACCAGTGATAATCTCTGTTACTCTTAAGGGTGATGAAGAAGATAAGCTTGTAAAAATGTTAAAAAAATTCAAAAAAGCTATAGGTTCGGAGTTGAGTCATATCAAGGGTATTAGTCCCTCTATGTGCATGCACAAGATTGTTTAAGAGGAAGGGGCTAAATAGGTAAGAGAGTCTCAAAGGAGGCTTAACCCTAACATGAGAGAATTAGTAAAAAGAAAGTTCTAAAATTACTTGATGAAAGGGTGATTTATCCCATTGCCAATAGTGAGTGGATTAGTCCCATTCCCATTGTGCAAGTAGGTTTGACTGTGGTTTAGAATGTGAAAAAAGTGTTTGTATCTACACGAACACAAACCGGTAAAGATCACTTGCCTTTCCCATTTAATGATCAAATGCTTGATAGATTATCTGAACATGCTTTTTACCATTTTCTTGATGGTCTTTCAGGTTACTACCAACTCCTTATAGCACCGGAAGATCATCCAAAGGCAACTTTCATTTGTCCCTTTAGGACATTTGCCTTTCGGAGGATGCCATTCGGACTATACAATGCACCATAAACATTTCAAAGATGTATGCTTTCCATTTTTCTCTGATATATTGGATAAGTGCAATGAGGTATTTATGGATGATTTCTCTATCTTTGATAATTCATTTGATGATTGTTTGTATCAAATGACTCTTGTACTTGAAATATTTATTGAATGCAATCTTACCTTGAGTTAGGAAAAGAGTCACTTTATGGTTAATCATGGCATTATTTTGGGACATGTTATTTCCCATAAGGGGATTGAGATAGACAATTCTAAGGTTGATTTAATCATGAATCTATCAACACCTACATTTGTTAAGGGATTAGAAGTTTTTAGGACATGCTAGAATCTATAGAAGATCCATAAAAGATTTTTCCAAAATTTCACGCCCTTTGTGTCATTTGCTTAGAAAAGATGTGATGCAAGAAAGGATCCCTTGAAGCTAGCAAGTGGACCAATCACTAGGAGCAAGGCAAAGAGATATCAAGCTAGTATGGCTTTGCATATTCAAGAAGAGATTTCCAAAGAGCTTCAAGAATTATCATTCAAGAAGATAGAGATAGAGCTTGAAGAAGGAACACCAAAGCTGATTATGATGCTTAGTGTGAATATGGAAGCTTAAGGCTAGCTAAAGAGGTCCAACGTGCAAGAAAGGTCCATGGGGATTCATATAAAGCCTTGGGAAGTAATTTAAGGCCTTAGTAAGATGATGGAAGTGATTGGAAGAAAAGCTTGGAGTGCAGCCAGTTTCACAAGTACCTGTGAGATTTCTGAAGCCCTGTGAGAATAGCTGGATGGACCCATTACTTAAAGATTATTAATTCTGTTTAATGGGCCACGTTTTATATCATTATGGAAGGCTTAAAAATAGGATTTTGTTTCCATACTTTATATTTTCCTTAGTGGATTAGGATTTTGTTTCCATACTTTATATTTTCCTTAGTGGATTAGGATTACTTCATATTTTTCCTTATGCAATTAGGAATGTTTTCCTTATGCAATTAGGAATGTTTTTCCTTATGCAATTAGGAATGTTTTCCTTATTCAATTAGGAATGTTTTAGTCTTAATTTTCCATATGCAATTAGGAATTTTGTAACCCTTATTTAAGGGCACTATTAGGCCGAATTTGACATACAACAATTAATAAAAAAAATTTGAATTCTTCTACAAGTTCTTCTTGTGAATTTTCGTGTGAGAGAGATTAGAGTGGATTCTTTAATTCTTTCATTGCATCAAGAATTAGGTTTACTTATCAACAAGAGTTGTGGTGTTTTCCTTCTTCTTACCAACTAAATCCTTCAATCATAGTGAGTTCGCGTCTCTTTATAGGTGTTGGGTTCCTTAGGAGGTGATTATTAAGTTTCAAGGAGTTCTCTACCATTGTTATACGTTGGGTTTGCTGCCATCGTTGCTAAGGGTTCGCATCATTTGGTATCAGAGCCTTGCTACAAGGTAATTTTTATCTCCTTTGTCTTTCTTGGGTTTGTTAATTTAGGTCTTTTAAATTTCTGTGATTTAGGGTTCTTAGAGAGTCTAGTCTTTAATTTTCAAAAAGGAGTCTGATTGAATTTTGAAACCTAAGCCTTGCATCTGAATTGGATTCGAAACCAAGATTAGGGTTCTTGAAAGAAAGCAAAAGCTAGAGTTTTTGTTCAAGTTTGATTTTGATTTGATTTTGAGTGAATCTGGGGTTGCGAATTAAGTCCAAATTTTGAAAAGCTCTTGGGAGTAAATTAAGTCCCGAATCAAGGGGATAGTGAGAGGAAGCAAAAAAAAAAGTACAAAATCACCTCAACAAAAATTGTTTGATATTCTTGCTATTTGGATGCTAAGGGTCAGATCTAAGTGGGTGAGAAGTAATAAAAAAATTTTGGGCAAAAAATTTCACCTTTTGAGGGGCTTTTGGAATTTGAAAATCATACCTTAATATTCATATTATTTGAGTGTTATAGGTGGGAATTAGAATCTAGAAGCTAGCATTTTGGGTAGAATTGATTAGGTCCATAAAGTAGCTTGCCAAGTGTGGGTTATTTTTGATTCATTATATCCAAATTTGTCTTGTTTATTGGCTTCATTGTTTCTGATTTCTTTATCTAGCTTTTAATTCCATTACATTGCTAAGTATCATTTGCTTGTGTCGATACTTGGTTTTATATCGTGTAGTGCAAATTACCTTGCATTGCCTCCGGATACTTGTCTTATTTTCTATCTAGTTCTAGGATTTAGGTTCTAGTTTCTTGAACGACTTGACAATTGTTGGTTGATGAGCTTGGTTTTGAAGTGCAATCAAGGAAGACAAGAAAAGTGAGGTAATTCTAAACACTTGAGTGAATTTTGATTATTACTAATCTTGTTTCTTTGAGTTTGTTTGTTTCTTAACATGGCTGGAAAAGGAGAAGAGACTAGCAAACAAGGAGCTATGGCTGAAAGCTTGGCTAGGCTTAATGAGACTTTGGCAGCAATGCTTGGTCGAATGGAGATGATGGATACTAGATTGCAAGAGAATGCAGCACGGCAAGCACAACAAATGCAACAAGGGCAGCCAGCCGCACATCCAAATCCCATAATGCCAGCGAGGAGAGTGCTTAGGAGAGAAGGGCAAAGAAATCTTGAAGCCCTAGAAGCAGCCGAAAGGTAGAAGATGAAGATGAAGGTGGAAATCAACCTACCACTGATGGTGACCTTACTTCCATCAAGATGAAGATCCCTTCCTTTGAAGGGAAGAACAATGCAGAAGAGTTCATAGAATGGGAGAGGAAAGTTGAGCAGATTTTTGAATGCCATAACTACACCGAAGAGAAGAAATCAATTTTGGCAGCCGTAGAATTCAAAGGGTATGCTACCTTTTGGTGGGATCAATTTAAAGCTAATAGAAGAGGGAAAGTTATGAGGCCTATTCCTGAATGGTCAACCTTGAAAGGACTAATGAGGAGCCGATTTGTACCATCTCACTACATTCGGGATTTGTACAATCGACTAGCAAGACTAGTTTAAGGTGGAAGAAGTGTGGAAGAGTACCACAAAGAGATGGAGATGATCATGGCTAGGGTAAATATTGATGAAGATGAAGACAAGAAGATGTCACGATTTCTTGGGGGATTGAATTTGAACATAGCCAATGAATTGGAGATGTATGAATTCAACACAATGGAAGAGTTAGTTCAAAAGGCCATGAAGATAGAGAGAAGATTGAAGAATAAAGCTATTTCAAAAACTGGCTACTCTAAAGCTAGTGGAAAATTTTCAAACTTCAAGGGTTCAAGTTCGAGTGGATGTTCCTACAAAGGGGATTACAAGGGTTCTTTCCAAAAGAATTCTTCCTACAATCCTAATTTCAAGAAGCCGAATGATGGGAATGCAAAAATAGCCAAGGAAACACCTTCTAGACTTACTCCAAGTAGGGAAATTAAATGCTACAAGTGTTTGGGAAGTGGACACATTGCTTCTCAATGTCCGAATAAGAGGGTGATGATTGCAACCCATGAAGGGGAAATTGAATCAGAATCTGAACATGAAGAAGAAGAGGAGACTGAATGTGGTGATAGGGCAAAATATGATGAAGTGGCTTGGGAGAATCAAGTCTTGAATGCTGAACATGGAGAGATGCTTGTTACTAGAAGAGCCTTGAATATTCAAGTCAAGGAAGAAGGCTTGGATCAAAGGGAGAATCTTTTCCACTCTAGGTGTTTGGTGAATGGTAAGGTTTGTACACTTATCATTGATGGTGAAAGTTTTACCAATGCTGCTAGTACTACAATGGTGGATAAATTAGGGTTAACTTGTTTTAAACATCCCAATCCTTACAAGTTGCAATGGTTCAATGACACTGGGGAAGTAAAAGTGTTGAAGCAAGTCAAGGTACCATTCTCTATTGGGTGGTATAAAGATGAGGTTTTGTGTGATGTAGTGCCAATGCAAGCTGGACATTTGCTATTAGGAAGACCATGGCAGCATGATAGAAGGGCACAACATGATGGCTTTTCTAATAAGTATACCTTTACTTATGAGGGAAAGAAGGTTGTTCTAGCACCATTATAACATCGAGAGGTGTATGAAGATCAGAAGAGGATGCTAGAAAGGGAGACGGAAGTTTCGGCCAACATTAACCAAGGGGGTTAAAATTCGGCCAATGATGTTTCTTCAACACCCAAGAGTAATTCTAAGGGTAGGGAGAGAGAAAATAATAAAGTGAGTGAGTGTAGAAAGGGAAAAGAGGCCGAGAGTCAAAAGAAAGTAAGCAAATGAATAAATGGCCCATTGGTGAGAGAAAATAAGCAAGGAGAAAAAGCAAAACATACTTTTTATGCAGGAGCAAGAGAGATAGATGTAGGGCAACCTGTACTCGTTATTATGTATAAAGATTTGTTACTTGCTGACAGTGAAGAATCTCTTAATTCTTTACCTTCTAGTTTTGTGTCTTTGTTGCAGGATTTTGAGGATGTGTTTCCTGAAGACCTTCCTAGTGGTTTGCCACCATTAAGAGGGATTGAACATCAAATTGACCTCATACCCAGTTCTATAATTCCAAACCGGCCAGCATATAGGAGCAATCCTATGGAGACAAAAGAGATGCATGAGAAAGCAAGGGAGAATATTGAGAAAAGGAACAAGAGATATGCTGATTCTGCAAATAGAGGGAGACGTGAGATGAAGTTTCAAGTAGGAGATTGGGTTTGGGTGCATTTTCGAAAAGAGAGGTTTCCTAACCAAAGGAAGAACAAGTTGCAAGCTAGAGGAGATGGCCCATTCCAAGTGCTGGAGAAGATTAATGACAATGCCTACAAGATCGACTTACCAGGTACATATAATATTAGTGCTACTTTCAATGTAAGTGATCTTTCTCCTTTTGATGATGCAGATTTGAGGACAAATCCTTTTGAAGAGGGGGAGAATGATGCAAGAAAGGATCCCTTGAACTTAGCAAGTGGACCAATCACTAGGAGCAAGGCAAAGAGATATCAAGCTAGTATGGCTTTGCATATTCAAGAAGAGATTTCCAAAGAGCTTCAAGAATTATCACTCAAGAAGATAGAGATAGAGCTTGAAGAAGGAACACCAAAGATGATTATGATGCTTAGTGTGAATATGGAAGCTAAAGGCTAGCTAAAGAGGTCCAACGTGCAAGAAAGGTCCATGGGGATTCATATAAAGCCTTAGGAAGTAATTTAAGGCCTTAGTAAGATGATGGAAGTGATTGGAAGAAAAGCTTGGAGTGCAGCCAGTTTCACACGTACCTGTGAGATTTCTGAAGTCCTGTGAGAATAGCTGGATGGACCCACTGCTTAAAGATTATTAATTCTGTTTAATGGGCCACGTTTTATATCATTATGGAAGGCCTAAAAATAGGATTTTGTTTCCATACTTTATATTTTCCTTAGTGGATTAGGATTACTTTATATTTTTCCTTATGCAATTAGGAATGTTTTTCCTTATGCAATTAGGAATGTTTTCCTTATGCAATTAGGAATGTTTTAGTCTTAATTTTCCATATGCAATTAGGAATTTTGTAACCCTTATTTAAGGGCACTATTAGGCCGAATTTGACATACAACAATTAATAAAAAAAAATTTGAATTCTTCTACAAGTTCTTGTGAATTTTCGTGTGAGAGAGATTAGAGTGGATTCTTTAATTCTTTCATTGCATCAAGAATTAGGTTTACTTATCAACAAGAGTTGTGGTGTTTTCCTTCTTCTTACCAATTAAATCCTTCAATCATAGTGAGTTCACATCTCTTTATAGGCGTTGGGTTCCTTAGGAGGTGATTATCAAGTTTCAAGGAGTTCTCTACCATTGTTATACATTGGGTTTGCTGCCATCATTGCTAAGTGTCCGCATCAAGATGTCACATTTGTTTTTTATCATAAGTGCTTAGAAGGTTTTGAAATTTTGAAAGAAAAATTTAACTTCTGCTTCTATAATTGTTGCCATTAATTGGGATTTTCCATTTGAAATCATGTGTGATGCATCGAATTATGCCATTGGAGTTGTGTTGGGACAAAGAGTGAACAAATTGATGTCTATAATTTATTATGCAAGTTTATCTTTAAATGATGCATAAGTGAATTACACAACCATTGAAGGTGAAATGTTAGTCGTGATATTTGTATTGGACAAATTTAGATCTTACTTGATAGGTTCTAAAGTCATAGTATTTTATGACCGTACGACCTTGAAATAATTATTGACCAGATCACAAGCTAAACCTAGGCTCGTTAGGTGGGTGTTGATGTTGCAAGAATTCGATGTTGAAATCAAAGATAGGAAAGGAAGTGAGAATTTAGTAGCTGATCATCTTTTCTAGATTGAACTCTCTTGATAATGATGCGGAAATTGCTTGTGCAAAATGCTTTTGAAAATTTTTTGGATGAACACTTGTTTGCTTTAACTCAAGCACCATAGTATGCGGATATTGCTAACTATCTTTCTTATGCTGTTGTGATAAAGGATTTGAATTTTCAGGCAAAGAAGAAGTTTATGCGTACATGTAAGTACTATTTTCGGGATGAGCCATATTTGTTTAGAATTTGCAGGGATGAAATCATAAGAAGATGTGTGTCGGAAGCAGAAAAAATACAAGTGCTGCAATTTTGCCATAACATGTATTGTAAGGGACATTTTTGAGGAAAGAAGACCGCCAAGAAATTTCTTTAAAGTTGTTTGTATTGGCCTACTCTTTTTATGGATGCTTATAATTTTTGTATAAGATGTGATAAATGCCAAAGAGTAGGGAACATTAGCAAAAGGAATGAAATGCCTCTCAATATTTTTATTATTATTGAAATTTTTGATGTATGGGGAATAGACTTCATGGGGCCATTGCCCAAATTGTTTTGCTTTGAATATTCCTTCTTACTATGGAATATGTGTCAAAGTGGGTTGAGGCTATGCCCACTAGGACCATTGATGCTAATGTTGTTTTGAAATTCTTGAAGGAGAATATTTTAAGAAGGTTTGAAACCCCAAAGGCAATAATGAGTGATGGAGAAAGCCATTTTTACAACAAATGGTTCAAGAAGTTGACGACCAAGATGGGCATCCGACACAAAGTGGCAACTCCATACCACCCCCAAAACATTTGGACAAGCCGAGATCTCCAGTAAGAAAATTAAGGGGATCTTAGAAAAGACGGTTAGCACAATGACAAAAGATTGGTCAATCTGACTTTCAGAAGCATTGTGGGCTTATAGGATAGCTTTCAAAATACCATTGGGAATGAGTCCATATAGGTTGGTCTTTGGAAAGGCCTGCCACCTATAGGTGGAATTGGAGCACAAGGCTTATTTGGCAATAAAGTCCACAAACATGGACTTAGAAGGAGTAAGGGAGCAAAGAATGTTACAAATTTTTGAGCTTGATGAGCTTAGGAATGAAGCCTATTATAGTTCAAAGATCTATAAGGAAAAGACAAAAGTTATGCATGACAGGATGATCCTTATAAGGACTTTTGAACCGAGAATGAAACTCCTCCTATTGAATTCAAGAATGCAACTGCTTCCTAAAAAATTGAAGTCCCATTGGAACGGACCATTTTAAGTCATTCAAACATTCCCATATGAGGTTGTGGAGTTGCTCAATTTGAAAACCAATGAGACATTTAAGGTAAACGGACAAAGGGTGAAGCCCTTCTTTGAAGAAAGCAATGTTGCAAAAAATGTTGAAGATCTGGTGTTTATCGACAAGTGATGCAATAATGTCTAGCTACACGACATTAAAGAAGTGCTCTATGGGAGGCAACCCATCAGTTTGCATTTCTTCTCATAATTCAAATTTTCATTTTTTGCAATTTGAATTTAAATTTTGCTTTTGGTTTGTAATAAAGAGTATGGAATAGCTGCTTTGATCAATTTTTATTTTGATGGTGTTTTAAGGAAAAGATACGAAGAGAAATAACATTGATTTGGGTGACACGATGTGAATACTCGAATTTTGAGGCTCGAAAAGCCAATTTTCTCATACTGCAGACGACCGAGCCGGACTAGAGGTTCATGACAAAGTTCACCGAAAGTATGTCTTCATGGTACTTGAAATGTCCAGAGCGACGCAAGGATCACGGATATGGTCTCAAAATAATTTTTGGAGGTCCGTAGCTCCCGGAAAATCAGTTTGAACGAAAATCGTGCGATTTTTTGATGGCTGAACCACCGAACTTGGCGGTCCGACCGCCGGAGCCGGTGGTCCGACCGCCGTCCAGTCCAAATTTTATCTATAAAAGGCTGCTGAATTTTCAAAAACAGGGTTCGGCTTTTGGTTTGATTTTTCATTGGTCTTCGGGCGGACGAATTCTCTGTTTTCCATACACTTAAGGACTTCTTTTAGGACTTTTCTTTGCATTAATCTAACATTATGCTGCAGGAATCAATTGAAATCAAAATAAAAAAAAACCGTAATCAAGAATCATAATCCAAGATCCGAGAAAACGAGATCTGGAACTTCAAAGTGGGAGAATCCTAAGCAAGGTAACACCCTAATTCATCATTTGTCAATTCAAGCGTGTCATAAGCACTGCACTTCCTTCTTAATTTCTATTTGGTCAAAGACCTAATCTTTTTGGCACGAAGCCTATTCCAATTAAAATCAACTTTTTAGCATGAAGCTCATCACAATTAAAATCAACCTTTTGGCATGAAGCCTAAATTGCATTTTCTTTCGGTACCAAGTACCCAAATTTCATCAAAATTGGCACTAAGTGCTGAAAATCTCACAATTTTGGCAAAAAGCCCGACAATGCACGAAGCATACACACACATGCATAATGCATAATTGCCTTTAAATAGGCTTTTTTCGAACTACATGGGCTTTGATCTCTCATAAAAATGAGAGTATGTAGGCATATTTGGGATTCACCCCAAATAGCAAGTCCACAATTTACTAAGAATCTGCTTGTCTTCTTTTCTTCGTCCCTTTTGGGTTTGTTTCTTTTGGGCAAATTAATCAAATACATGACATAGTCCCCGAATCCTCCTTGGGTTCATAGATTAGAAACATTTACATTGGATGTATTAATTGGAGTCAAACAAGGGTTTTCTTAGTTTTTCCCTTTGAATAGACAAAACTGAGTGGCGACTCCTAACAACAAGTGGACGTTCATCCGAATCCTTTTCGGGTGGAATCCGAGGTTCACAATTTGGCGACTCCACTGGGGACCATAAAAATGATTTATGGGATCTTAGTGGACTACAATTGTTTATTTGACTAACTTGCCCTTCTTTAGGGTACTTTTATTTATTTTGCAGGGTACCTTAGCAATATATATCCTTTCCTTAAGGATATTGGAATAAAATTGACAAAAGGAATCTTTTTCCTTTGATGGACCCCTTTTTTTTTTATTAATTGTGCATTTGTTTTGTCATTTAGAGAATCTTTTTCTCTAGCATTATATGGGGGAATCATTTTCCTCCATCGCATAAAAAATTGTTTTCAAATGAATTTCTTCTCTCTCTGTTCAAAATTCTGAGTCTGGATAGCAAGTAGCGCTGACCGGCAGGTCTCCTTGATTATGCCGGAGGACAGCCAAAGAGTCCTCCCTGTTGTCGTAAACCATTCCAATCCTTTTGGAGTGGCCCATGAGTAAACGTACTGTTGGACCCATGCGAAACTCTTTGTTTCACATGTGGTTAGGTATATCTTACTCAAGACTCAAGGGTCCCTATTATAAGCTTATTCTCTATTTTTCATGTAACAATAGAACCCTCCCTTAGGTTGTATGTACCCAATAATAGTGCCACATTCCATTAAAATGAATTATGATGTGATGAGGTTCATTCATGCAACATAACAACATTGTTTTGGGAAAAACCTTTTGATACATACAAGCGGACCAAGAGTCTTCCTACCCTACACACTACCCTGATCCTTTACCCTTAACCTTTGCAGGTACCCACTATCCGTGTGCCTTCACCTACACAAGCTACACCAACTCCAACTGCGCAATCACCCACAAGTCCTACTACCCCAACTTCACCAACTACTCCAATTACTGAAATGGCTACTATTGAACAGATTAAGGCCTTGCTAGATGGACAGGTTAAGGAAATTGAAGCTAGGATGCAAGAAAGAATTGATGAAGCTTTGGCTGCCCAAAGGGAGCCATCTTGGCCGAATTGGGAGGGGCACCAAAGACAGCCACTACTCCTGGAAATCTAGGGAAAGAACCTATTGTGGGGCAAACTAGTACCCCCATGACTGCTCAGAATAATACCCCTATCATCAATTTGGAGGATCCACCCTCTAAGAATGCTACTAAAACTGATGGACTAAAAAAGAAACTTGAATTGCTTGAAAGGTCAATCACTGCCATGAAAACTCATAAAGAGGTGGTAGACATGGATTCCTTATCCTTGTTTCCCCAAGCTAGGTTGCCTCCAAAATTCAAGATGCCTGGGATGGACAGATTTGATGGGACTACTTGCCCTAAAACCCACCAGAAGATGTATGTAGGGGCCTTAAGCCCTTGGGGTCTAAATGACGAGCTCTTTGCTCAACTCTTCCAACAATCCTTGACGGGTGCTGCCCTCAAATGGTTTGTAAGCCTGGATCGTTCTAAGATTAAGACCTGGGAAGACATCTGCAATGCATTTAACACTCAATACCACTACAATATTGAGGTATATGTCACTAGAAGGGAGCTTGAGACTACCAAACAAAATAACAATGAACCCTTCTCCTCGTTCCTTACGAGGTGGAGGGCGAAGGCTGCTCAAATGATTAATCGCCCTTCAGAACAGGAGCATATTGATATTATAATCATGAATTTAAGGCCTACATATCAAGCTCAACTGCAAACCAAATACCTACCTACTTTCAAATCGCTCATTACGACTGCAACTAAGGTAGAAGACTTGATACAATTGGGTAAGATAGTGGATGAGGGAGCTGCTTTAAAGTATAAGAAACAGGGCCAAGCTGCTTACTCAAGCAAGGTCAATGAAGTGGCCAATATTGCCCCTGCGAATCCTTTACGTGTGGGCAATCTTGGGTAGAGAAATCAGCCAAGAAGGCAATATACCGACCTTGGGATGCCCCTTCATCAAGTGTTTAAAAAGGCTGTGGAAGGAAAGTACTTGAAGCCTTTGGACCCGAGGCCTCCTCCAAACCCATTACCCTCCAATTATAAAGCCAATGAGTACTGTGAATACCATCAAGGAAAAGGGCATAGCACAGATGCTTTCTAGACTCTGAAAAACCGCATCCAGGATTTGGTGGATAATGGTGACATCATTCCTCTCAGGAGTCGACCAAACATTAATACTAACCCTTTGCCCAATCATTCCATCCATGCCATCACTGTGGAAGAAGAGTTGTTTGATCCTTTCAAACTTCTCTTGGAAATGAATGAAATATGTGTACTGGATCTGAATGACCTCGCTGAAGAGGTTGATGCTTTGACAAGAAGTGGAATGAAATTTCAACCACTTGACTTGGGGAAAGCCCCTAAGACCCCGAATCACCCATATAAGAAGACGCCAGAACCAAAGGAAGACCCTGTCCTCACTCAACTTAAACAAACTCAAGCTAAGGTGTCAATTTGGGAGCTCCTTGCTTCCTCATTCCCACACCGTCAGGCTCTCAGTAAAGCTTTGAGTCAACTTGATACATCAGTAGACACAAGCCCAGAAGCTTTGGTGGCCACTTTGACCCAATCAACCAAGGCATTGAGTATCAGGTTTTCTGATGAAGATTTACCAGAAGATGGCATGAAACACAATGATGCTCTATACATCACCATACAAACTGGGGGAAAGACTGTGCCCATGGTTCTCATTGATAATGGGTCAGCCTTAAATGTATGTCCCTTGAAAGTAGTTGTTTTGTTAGTTTTTGTTATAGATTTGTGTCTTGTTTATTATAATAATTATTGTTTTATTTAGGTATTTTGTTAGTTTTTATCGGTTTGTTTAGTGTTTTCATTAATTTTGATAGTTTTAATTTATTTTAGTGTTTGTGTTGTTTTTGATCTAGTTTTTAGTATAGTGTTTATGTTTTGTTGGTTATTGTTTATTTACTTTTTGTTTAAAGTTTGTTTGATGTTTTGTTTTAGGTTAAAAAGCCAAGGAACCAAGACTAAAGAAAGATTGCACAGTAGCTGACACAGGCAGAGGACACGGCCAAGTCACTGGCCGTGTCTCATATCCAGCTAAAGATGGAAATCAAGCACAGAGAGAGACACATTCAAGGGACATGGCCAAGTCTTGTGGCCGTGTCCCTCCAAAGAAGACCCACACGGCCAAGTCATCTTGACTTGGCCGTGTCTCACCAATTCCAAAGGCAAAAGAGAGTTAAACTTCATAGAGGCAAACACTTGCAAGGGACACGGCCAAGTCATGTGGCCGTGTCCCTCCAACAAGGTGCAACACGGCCAAGTCAAGCTCCACTTGGCCGTGTCACTCAATCAAAGAAGAAGAAAGAAGAGTCAAACAGAAGTGGACACATGCAAGGGACACGGCCAAGTCTTGTGGCCGTGTCCCTCCAAAAATATACTCACACGGACAAGTCACTTCTGACTTGGCCGTGTCCCTCATGAACCAAACGCGCAGCGAATTTTAAAGCCGACGTTTCATATAAAAGGAAAAAAAAAGGTAGGGTTTGGACAGTTGACGATTTAGAACAGATTTGGAGCCGTCAAGAGAGTGAACTGAGGGTTTTAAACATTTGTTTTCTTGATTTTGATTTCACTTTGGATTAAAACTAGTTTAGATTAAATTGTTCTAGCCATCAAGACATCCTTGTTGCAAGATTAAACAAGAGATTCTTCAAAAGCTTCAAGGAGTTTGTAACTTGGTTTTGTTCTTGAACTTATTCTCTTTATTTTCATTGAATGGATATTATCATGTCTATTATGATTTCTTTGAACATTAATAAGATGAATATGTTTGATTGCATTATGAACTAATTTGATATAGTCTAGGGTTTGTATGGATCTGCTATGATTGTATGAATTGGTTATTCTCTTAGCTAACAATTTCTTTAGCCTTGATTGAATGGAATATTGTTAATATATAATTGATTGATCACCAATTATGTGTTTTAAGGTATTAGATGATGGATCGAGAGATGAAGTTTAACACTTGAACAATTCAATTAAGGACTTAGGTGAATTAGAGATATAACCTATTAAAAAGATTATTTCACTTATAACAAGATTAGTTGAAAGAGGTTTGAATGCGAGAGCTTATTTCCTTGACTCGATTAGTGGAGTTGTTTGAGATTTAATCTTTGAAATTGAATTAGTTAAGAGGAATAACCGTTCATACATATAAGTAGTAGAGATGTGCAAACCCTAGACCATTCTATTAAGTGAATCAAAACACAGCTCAATTTACTTTTATTGTTTTTAAACTTTAATCAATCTTCTTCATTATTTAGCAATTTATAAATCTCTTTATTACTTGTTAAACATAATCTGATAAGCAATTAACCACTTTAGCTTCCTTGAGAGAACGACCTTGGGGCGATCACCTTTGCTTCAGCTACCTCGTATACTTGCGAGTGACGCTTTGTGGTAGAGTTAATTTGAGCGCAACAAGTTTTTGGCGCCGCTGCCGGGGAGGCTAATTGGCGAAATTGTTTATTAAAAAAAATATATATATATATTTTAGATTATTTATCACTATTTTCATTTTGTTTTATTTGTCTTTTTCTTTTGATATTTCTTTTTCTAGAAATTTTTGTTTATGCAAGGCAGGAGATCACTTGAAGGAGAGCTTCATCCATTCATTCCAGAAATTCAGAGGGTGAAAAGGAGCAGGGAAGAGTTTGAGCTTTACACAGGATTTGATACTTCAGAGGAGGACACTTCTGATTGTGAGTTAGAATCTGCACAATCTGTTAAAATGCTGAAGAAAGACAAAGAACAATGAGAGACTTTGCTAGACATGTCATTGGAACCTCCACTTCTTGCATAAGACTGACAGATGCAGCAAGAAACTATGAGTTGAAGAACATTCACTACAATATGCTGCCATCATTTTATGTAGTTCCAAATGAAGATCCTTTGAAATTTATTAGGGATTTCTACTCCACCCTTAACACTTTTCCTTTGGGAGGACTAACAGAAGATCAGTTGAGGATGAGATGTTTCCCTTATACTTTGAAGGATAGGGCAAAGAGCTGGCTCATGATGTTGCCTAAAAATTCATTGACAACTTGGGAGTAAGTTTATAACAAGTTCATGAGCAAGTTCTACTCACATCAAAAGACAGCTGAGTTGAGAGGGAAGATTACTACATTCTCTCAATTTGAAGGAGAGCCATTTCATGAGGCTTGGGACAGATTTAAAATGTTATTGATCCAGTGTCCACATCATCACTATCCACTTCAACTTCTGAACCAGTTTTTCTATGATGGTCTAACCCAGCAATTTCAGAATACTGTTGATAATGCAGCTGAGGGAGCCATGGGAGAAAAGACAGCACCTGAAACCTATGATATCTTTGAGATGTTGGGAGCTAATTCTCAACAGAAGAGTGTCAGGGGAAGAAGTAAAGGGGTGAATCAGCTAGAAGCCAATAGTGAGATGGTCAGTCAGATAACTGAGTTGACAAAGCAAGTGCAGATGCTGAATATGAAGAACAATATTTCTTCATCCACTCAAGAAATTTGTGGAATTTGTGGAAACTTAGGGCATGGAGCAAATATTTGCCCCTCTGAATATGAGTCCTATTGGAATGAAGCTGAGCAGGTCAATGTTATGGGAGGATTCCAACCTAGGGCTAGAAATGATCCTTACTCCAACACTTACAACCCTGGTTGGAGGAATCACCCAAATTTTTCTTGGGCAAGGAATAATTCTCAGCAGCCTTTTCATTTGCTCCAAAGTCAGAACCAAGAGCAGGGTCAATCCTCAAATCAAGGGAAGTCTAGGATAGAGAGCTTGGAGGAAAGTTTACAAGCTTTTATCCAAGTCAGTGCTAAAAATCAAGAGGTGACCAACAAGAGACTGGATTCACTAGAAGCATCTTTTAAGAAGGTGGAGACACAAGTTGGACAACTTGCACAACAAATGAAGATTCAACAAAAGGGGAAGTTCCCAAGTCAAACTGAGTAGGCACAATCAGTGATTGTTCTTAGAAGTGGTAAGGAAATTTATAATAATGTTGAAAATGATTCTGTGAACGCAGGTAACAAAGAGAACAAGGAGGAAGGAGAACCAAAGAACAAAGGTGCTGGAGAAAGATCAGTGGAGAAGTCCCCTACAGCAGATCTACATAAAGCAAGCAATCCATACCGGCCACCTGTACCATTCCCCAGCAGGTTGAAGGATGATAAACCAGATAAGCAATTTTCTAACATCTTCAACATGCTGTCTAAGGTAAGTATTAACTTACCATTACTTGAGGCGATAAAGAACATGCCGGCTTATGCCAAATTTTTCAAGGACCTAATCACCAAGAAAAAGAGGTATGAGATGAATGAAAAGGTGATAGTTTCCGAGGTAGCTAGTGCTGTTCTGCAGCATAAACTACCTCCCAAACTAAAGGATCCTGGAAGCTTTATAATTCAAATTTCTGTGGGGAATGGGAAAGGAACTGAGGGCATGTGTGATCTAGGTGTAACAACCCTATACTCCATATAAGCACTATACATATACCTGGTATACATACAATGCGTATATAAAGTATAAGAATGTCACTTTTAGTTTCTATTTAAAAATCTTTATCCGAATCTAAGCAACATTATGTTAATTTTAAGAAATATTTTATAAAAATCATGATTCTTATCAAAAAGTGAATCATAATTAAAATCATACATGTATGCATCACCTTCTAGTTGGTCTCGAGACACTCTTACCCTTCTCGTGGCATCACAGCTAGATTTCCAGATCAACCGCATAAATACCTGCGCGATTAAACAACCACGCTAAGCTCGAAAGCTTAGTAGTACAACTGAATAATAAAATATACTTTACCAAATTATCATACCTCATATGTTTAGCTTTATGGTTTATTGTTCTCTTACCATATTTTCCTTTCTTAATGCATTCTTCATAAGTTCCTACTAATTTCATAAATTAGTTATATAATCACATAGAACATTCACAACTCATTTCTTCCCTTTTTCTATCTCATATACATATAAATATACATCATTTCAACAAAGCACCATTTTATGTTCTATCCAAACCTTCATGAAGACAATTCTCACAAATTCCACATTCATATACAATTTACACATCATACAACATTTTCATAAATTCATATATCAAGAAAGTCCCTCAAAACATATTCACTTTCAATACATCAATACACATATTACAAAATCATACTTCCAATAAAGGCAGTTATAGATCTCATTACTCATTTATTTCAACATTTGAATATCACATTGTAAACAAAGACAGACTCGGGCCCGAACAACACTAATATGTTATTCAAAGTTCAGAGTTACTGCTTTGGTCTATAATCATAATCATCAAGCCCGTAGGCATCATATATAGATATCTCTATCCATGGATAGCGTAACAGATCCAGTCTCTTGGATCATCAACTCGGCTAAACTCGAGGAGATCCTCAACCCGGCAAGACTGTTACTACAATTCTCATATATGACATTTATCAAGTAACAGACCCAGTCTCTTGGACCATCAACCCGACTTAATCGAGGAGATCCTCAACCCGGCAAGACTGTTACTAATCATATATCTTATAAGCACAAATCTCATAGTGTAACAGACCCAGTCTCTTGGACCTCAATTCAACTCAAATTGAAGAGATCCTCAACCCGGCAAGACTGTTACCTTTCATTTTATAGGCATGCCTCCCAAATCCAGAACTCTGAAATTGAATAACACATTAGTTACACAATTCATTTATTAATTCATTATCAATTTCATCATCAATTGGGCAAACATGCCTTATCTCTTTCACTTGAATCATCATAGCCAATCACAATGGCTTTCCATCACATTTAAATCATTATAGTCAATAACAATGACTTCTCATCATATTTTTCATAATATATATATATTTATATATATATATATAAGTCATCATTGCAATTCACAAGATTCACAATGCATTATACACAACATTGTTCATATAGTATCATAAACATCATTGTTATCATCTAATCATATTGATCAATTCATCACTCAACAATACATAATCAATGGCATTGCACATACCATTTTCCATGATCATTATCTCTTCCACATTTCCTATATCATCATTGTTATATACAAAACAATTTACATTATACATGAATGTAGAATCTTCTATACACATTTGGTTGGATCATTATTGTTTTTAAGTGTGTTTAGATACAAAAGACCCTTGAAGATCCAACAAAGTAAGAAGAACAATTAACAAACACAATAACAAACACCCTCAAGGGACACGGCCAAGCCTGTGGCCGTGTCTCTCAACCAAAAGTTCCAGTAGCAAACACGGGCAGTAGACACGGCCAAGCCAGTGGCCGTGTCTCTCAACATAAACAATCCAGAAGCAGACACGGCAAGGGACACGGCTGTGTCTCTCAACACAAACTAGGCAGTGGCAAACACGGTCAAGGGACACGGCCAAGACAGTGGCCGTGTCTCTCCAAAAACCATTCAACACGGCCAAGTTTGCCCTAACTTGGCCGTGTCTCTCATAACTTGGCCGTGTCCTTCAATGATTCAAAGACCAAACACTTCCAAATTCATCCAAGCCCTTCCAAAATCACACCACAACCCTATTAATCATCATCTTTATTAATATTTATCAATTTCCTATCATTTTAACATATAATTATCTTCGTTATATCATCATAATAATCAATATATACTCCTCACTATAATCAACTACTCAAAGTACCAATTCATTTATACACAACCCTAACTCAACAATTCATCATCATTCTCACAATTATCTCAACTTATCATCACTTAGATGATAGTTCAATACATTTACATGCTTCAATCTTTTCTTTTCATCATCTTACACACCCATTATACCAAATATAAATCTCAATCCAAAAGAAATCAAAACAAGAAGATAAAAACTCATATATTTCTATAATCAATAAAAATCCACTTAAGAGATTAGTACTTACTTGAATAGCTTGCCAAATCTTCATCTCCATCTTCAATTCCCTTAAATTCCTTTAATCCTTGGTGCTTCTCTCTCTAGCTTCTCTCTCTCTCTCTCTCGTTCACCAAACAGAAGAAGAAGAAGAATGTAGTTTCTCCATTCTTCCTTCGTTCTTATCCTTTATATATATATATAATAATAATAATAATAATAATAATAATAATAATAATACCATTAAATCTCCTCCACACAAATTTCTTTTGCTTTCCTCTTCTTTTTCTTTTTGTCCTTATTATCATTATTATTATTATTAACTAATTATACAAATATATATATATATATATATTTATCTCACTTTCCTACACCAATTTATACATCATGAATATGTGATGTATATGTGAGTATATGTATATGTTATATAAATTGCATTTATATTTCCCATATCATCAAATACCATATATACACTTTATTATTCATATCCATCTAGCTCTTATAATATTTTCCTTACATATTTTACCAACATATCTTCTCTTCACTTCTTTTCTCTTTCCCCTTAATACACACACAAATTACATCCAATTAAATAGCTCCAAAACTTTTGGGGTGTACCTTGGGATATTACAATTCTCTCCCCCTTAAATAATTTCGTCCTCAAAATTGTCCAACATAATACCAATCAATTTAAAACAAATTACCATCTTAATTTCCATACGAAGATAATCGTATCGTACATTATAACTTTATCAAATCACATAACTTCTACTCTCCCCCTTAGAAATAATCATCTTCTCTGAAATTCATAATTCATCATTGTATAGGTATATATATATATATCTGTATACCTTATTACTTTCTCAGCAAAGCAATCAAAATGACTCATTACATTTCCAATGAATTTTATCTTTGTATTAGAGTCAAATTATCACTTTATCTCTTGATAGATATCTCTTAACTTTAACCTCAAAAATCATTAATTAATATCTTAACATTAATTATTCCATTCTTTCAATCACTTTCAAAATAACATTTGCTAAACCTCAATGGATAACAATATCCTTACTTCCTTAAAATAAATATTAATACCAAACTTTTAAACTTACTTAACAGGTAAACAACATTTCTCTTTTTCTCACCTTGTACCATTGATATAATTCAATTTATTTATGTTTATTCATAAGCCAAGATATTACATTATACACATTACCATTTAACTTTTACACTCCCAATACAACTACACATATTAAATCCCAATATTAACTTGCAACTTTAGCAAACTCTGAATCAATCGATCTATTTATCACAATATACTAATATTTCCATCTTATTCGATTCAAACCAACAATTAACTTATCAAAATTTATCATTGGATTTCACAATATATATACCTATATAAATATAACCTAATTCCATTAGGTCAAACTTATATTCAAATTCTAGTCTTTCAGATTCATATATTGTTGATTCAAGCCACAGTTCCATACCTTATTAGGATATTCATAAATTAATACTAACAATGCCCATATTCTTATCATACATCACAATGTATTTCAATGTTGTATTTATACATCTCATCATTCACATAATCTTATTTCAATAATTATATCATCATCTCTTATATTCATTCAAAATTTATCAAATTAGCCAACCACTATAGCTTTATAAACGAACTTTTTCCCCAACCAGATTGGTAATCCAAGTTTGGTTGTCCAACACATTGGATCAGCATGATTCCACAGGAGGCAGATACGTCTGTTCATTTATCTTTTCACAATCAATTAGATAATCTACCTCCATTATAATTCATTTCTAACATCATTGCCAACAATTATGGTTTCTCATCACATCAAAATAGTATACTCATATATCATCAACTATATTGAACATCTCATTATACAATCATATCATTTCCAACATTATTCATACTCCCATAAATTTTAAGTTCATTCACGTAATCACTTTACACTGTAAATATATCCTATATAACTTTCATAGATGATTACAATTTCTTTCCTTTTATTATTTCTTCACTTCACCCAATATTACTATATTTATATAATTATTGTTTTATCACACAATTCATAGCTTAAAATTTATCACAATTCTCTTCCCTTGCTTTACTTCTCATAATTACAATTAAATTTTTAATATCAAAAGTATAAGATATAACTTCACCAATCATATCTTTTAATCATGTTTCTGGAAACATAGTTATCCATCTCAGTTCTAAATCTGAAGATAATAAAACTAATCACTAATCACACTAACCAAATCATATGACAATGATATATTAACAATCACACTTAAGGGTTGTAAATCAATATTGTTCTTCTATTATTCAATTTCCAACCTTTACAATTATAATACTAACTTGTATCACATATATTATATATTTATTCTTCAAGCTTTTATTACACCAAGAATTAATACATTTTAATTCCATCTCCAAAACAATTTGCTTTTGCTAAATTTATCATTATTAACCCAACTCATGTTTAATAATATTATCTTTAACATTTCCTAAGCCCAACCTTCAATTAGATACCAATCTTACATAAGTATCTTTCATTACTCCATTTCCAATCCATCTCTTCTAAAAATTTTCAAATATATAACTCCTTCCTTACAATTTCTTATTACACACTTATACATAAAAAAAATATATCCACATAAATTCTTTGAGCTCCAACACATCTTATGATAATCTCATTTCGTTATTACTATAACAATTTCACTTTTCAATATTACTCAGGTCTATTCTCACTCCTAATACCATTAAACATGTAATGATATAAAATAATAAACATATTATCCACACCTTCATAGATCACATTCATATCAAAAGTTCATTTCACAAATCCTCTTTATATAAACACATAATTATGCAATTTATTAAATTTCCCTTTTTCATATAGTTTATACCAATCTAATATTTATCATTTTCTTTTGACTATCATCATGCTCATTTGTTTATTATAACTTAAGTTATTCATTAACTTTAATAAATATATACACTCTACTTATAATATTATTTCACAAAGAGATTACTCACATTTTCAAATGTGATATCTCTCTCACATTTGTTTTTAGATACCTTTAACATATTTTTTTTTATATCCATTTGTTCAATCCCTTTTTCTTTTATTTCACACCAAATTTTCCTACTATCAATCTCATTCCTTTCATGAGCACTAATATTCATTTCATATATCTCATGTATTAAATACATTAAACTATCAATATTTAATTTATCTTTATCCACATTCCATTACAACCATAAATTCTCAACTTACTAATTTACTTAAACTTCAATTTATTCATCTCACTTTCTAAATATCACTTTAAAACATCTTATATGTATATACCACAAAGCAACACCAATACATATAAGTTTCATAATTATTAAGCTCATTCCAAAAATCTAAATATCCCATACTACCACCATTAACATGAGCTTCCACAATATTCAAACATATCACATCTCTAACATTGAAATCCCCATGTTTGCATTGAAATAACAATACAAACAATACCAATATATCTCTTTGTACTTAACCAACATCATCTCTTTTTTTTTTCCTTTAAACAAAACCTTAACCTTACATATCCACACCTTAAATTATCACACCTAATCTATATCGATCAACTCATTCAGTATTTCACTGTACTCTTTGCATTTGAATAATATATCTTTCCATATTACTCATTCAACAATATTTTCTCTTTCTACATATCCAAACATAAAGTTTATTAGAAAGAGATTCAAATAATGGAGGAAAGATTACATACTTTAATCTTAGTTTTGTTTCTAACTCACTTGCAACTTTATTCTTCTAGCCATTTTTTTTTTATATCATACACATATCAATAATCAAACTTTTTACTTATAATTTCCACATCATTTCTTTACATCACAATCACTTCTCAATTATCAACATTTCAAAATTTACTTTCATATGAAACCTCATTTGAATACTATCATTTATCTCATGTAATTCAAATACATCACAATTCACATAATGCCACGTTCGAGACCAACCTAGATGTGAATGCATATGCATGTATTACCAATTGCATTTCAAAACTCTTCTTTTCAATACTTATTTAAACATTTCAAAAAGTTTCTTTTTAATTTCACTTAGGCCGAGAATCTCGAACCTAAGCTCTGATACCAAAATAACTATAACAACCCTATACTCCATATAAGCACTATACATATACCTGGTATACATACAATGCGTATATAAAGTATAAGAATGTCACTTTTAGTTTCTATTTAAAAATCTTTATCCGAATCTAAGCAACATTATGTTAATTTTAAGAAATATTTATAAAAATCATGATTCTTATCAAAAAGTGAATCATAACTAAAATCATACATGTATGCATCACTTTCTAGTTGGTCTCGAGACACTCTTACCCTTCTCGTGGCATCACAGCTAGATTTCCAGATCAACCGCATAAATACCTACGCGATTAAACAACCACGCTAAGCTCGAAAGCTTAGTAGTACAACTGAATAATAAAATATACTTTACCAAATTATCATACCTCATATGTTTAGCTTTATGGTTTATTGTTCTCTTACCACATTTTCCTTTCTTAATGCATTCTTCATAAGTTCCTACTAATTTCATAAATTAGTTATATAATCACATAGAACATTCACAACTCAATTCTTCCCTTTTTCTATCTCATATACATATAAATATACATCATTTCAACAAAGCACCATTTTATGTTCTATCCAAACCTTCATGAAGACAATTCTCACAAATTCCACATTCATATACAATTTACACATCATACAACATTTTCATAAATTCATATATCAAGAAAGTCCCTCAAAACATATTCACTTTCAATACATCAATACACATATTACAAAATCATACTTCCAATAAAGGCAGTTGTAGATCTCATTACTCATTTATTTCAACATTTGAATATCACATTGTAAACAAAGACAGACTCGGGCCCGAACAACACGAATATGTTATTCAAAGTTCAGAGTTACTGCTTTGGTCTATAATCATAATCATCAAGCCCGTAGGCATCATATATAGATATCTCTATCCATGGATAGCGTAACAGACCCAGTCTCTTGGATCATCAACTCGGCTAAACTTGAGGAGATCCTCAACCCGGCAAGACTGTTACTGCAATTCTCATATATGACATTTATCAAGTAACAGACCCAGTCTCTTGGACCATCAACCCGACTTAATCGAGGAGATCCTCAACCCGGCAAGACTATTACTAATCATATATCTTATAAGCACAAATCTCATAGTGTAACAGACCCAGTCTCTTGGACCTCAATTCAACTCAAATTGAAGAGATCCTCAACCCGGCAAGACTGTTACCTTTCATTTTATAGGCATGCCTCCCAAATCCAGAACTCTGAAATTGAATAACACATTAGTTACACAATTCATTTATTAATTCATTATCAATTTCATCATCAATTAGGCAAACATGCCTTATCTCTTTCACTTGAATCATCATAGCCAATCACAATGGCTTTCCATCACATTTAAATCATTATAGTCAATAACAATGACTTCTCATCATATTTTTCATAATATATATATATATTTATATATATATATATATAAGTCATCATTGCAATTCACAAGATTCACAATGCATTATGCACAACATTGTTCATATAGTATCATAAACATCATTGTTATCATCTAATCATATTGATCAATTCATCACTCAACAATACATAATCAATGGCATTGCACATACCATTTTCCATGATCATTATCTCTTCCACATTTCCTATATCATCATTGTTATATACAAAACAATTTACATTATACATGAATGTAGAATCTTCTATACACATTTGGTTGGATCATTATTGTTTTTAAGTGTGTTTAGATACAAAAGACCCTTGAAGATCCAACAAAGTAAGAAGAACAATTAACAAACACAATAACAAACACCCTCAAGGGACACGGCCAAGCCTGTGGCCGTGTCTCTCAACCAAAAGTTCCAGTAGCAAACACGGGCAGTAGACACGGCCAAGCCAGTGGCCGTGTCTCTCAACATAAACAATCCAGAAGCAGACACGGCAAGGGACACGGCCGTGTCTCTCAACACAAACTAGGCAGTGGCAAACACGGTCAAGGGACACGGCCAAGACAGTGGCCGTGTCTCTCCAAAAACCATTCAACACGGCCAAGTTTGCCCTAACTTGGCCGTGTCTCTCATAACTTGGCCGTGTCTTTCAATGATTCAAAGACCAAACACTTCCAAATTCATCCAAGCCCTTCCAAAATCACACCACAACCCTATTAATCATCATCTTTATTAATATTTATCAATTTCCTATCATTTTAACATATAATTATCTTCATTATATCATCATAATAATCAATATATACTCCTCACTATAATCAACTACTCAAAGTACCAATTCATTTATACACAACCCTAACTCAACAATTCATCATCATTCTCACAATTATCTCAACTTATCATCACTTAGATGATAGTTCAATACATTTACATGCTTCAATCTTTTCTTTTCATCATCTTACACACCCATTATACCAAATATAAATCTCAATCCAAAAGAAATCAAAACAAGAAGATAAAAACTCATATATTTCTATAATCAATAAAAATCCACTTAAGAGATTAGTACTTACTTGAATAGCTTGCCAAATCTTCATCTCCATCTTCAATTCCCTTAAATTCCTTTAATCCTTGGTGCTTCTCTCTCTAGCTTCTCTCTCTCTCTCTCTCGTTCACCAAACAGAAGAAGAAGAAGAATGAAGTTTCTCCATTCTTCCTTTGTTCTTATCCTTTATATATAATAATAATAATAATAATAATAATAATACCATTAAATCTCCTCCACACAAATTTCTTTTGCTTTCCTCTTCTTTTTCTTTTTGTCCTTATTATCGTTATTATTATTATTAACTAATTATACAAATATATATATATATATATTTATCTCACTTTCCTACACCAATTTATACATCATGAATATGTGATGTATATGTGAGTATATGTATATGTTATATATATTGCATTTATATTTCCCATATCATCAAATACCATATATACACTTTATTATTCATATCCATCTAGCTCTTATAATATTTTCCTTACATATTTTACCAACATATCTTCTCTTCACTTCTTTTCTCTTTCCCCTTAATACACACACAAATTACATCCAATTAAATAGCTCCAAAACTTTTGGGGTGTACCTTGGGATATTACACTAGGTGCTAGTGTGAATTTAATGCCTTACTCTGTGTTTAAAGAATTAGAACTAGGGGAGCTTAAACCAACAAAAATGGTGTTGCAATTAGCTGATAGGTCTTTTAGATTCCCGAAAGGAGTTATAGAAGATGTGTTAGTTAAAGTTGGTGGTTTGATAGTACCTGTGGATGTCATTGTTCTTGACATGGAAGTAGGTAATTCTTCACCATCTGCACACACCATTCTGCTGGGTAGGCCTTTTATGGTGACTACCAACACTTTGATAGATGTTAAAAATGGAAAATTATCAATGACTGTTTTGGGACAAACTGTGGAATTTTCTATTTTTAATACTTCTCCCATTCCTACAACTGCTTTATATGAGGAATGTTCTTTAATTAATTGTGTTGAAGCAGTTGTTTCAGATGCTTTCTTGCAGACAGGTTCCCTAGATAAATTGGAGCTGACACTGAATTTAGAAGAGGAGGCTAAATCAGTGAGGGAGACCCGAGGGTACCCTAACCCAAAAGCATTTGAGAGCTCGAGGATTTACAAGGATCGCTCAAAAGAAATTCATGACAGAGTTATTGTGAGACAGACATTGAATCCAGGTATGAAAGTTTTACTTTTTAATTCTCGACTCCGTCTGCTTCCAAGTAAACCCAAATCTAGATGGAGTGGTCCTTTTGAGGTAACTAAGGTATGTCCTTCTAGTGCCATTGAATTGCTAAACTCTAGAACCAAAAAGATTTTTAAAGAAAATAGACATAGAGTTAAGCTATATAAAGAAGGATTTCAGGAATTGAGGATCATTGACAGCACTTTTGATCCATGATTCCTTGTCTTGCATGATGTCCAGCTTTATGACATTAAAGAAGCGCTAAATGGGAGGCAACCCATTAGTTTGAATTTCTTTTTCATAGTTATAATTTTATATTTTGCAATTTAGATTTTATTTTTGTTTGAATAAATAGAAACCCTAAAGCTCTCTTGCATATTGTTTTTGAACATTTGTGTCTATGATAAAAAGCTTGGTTTTGCCTCACCAGGGGACGATGGAAGACAGGTTGTACTTAAACTCTTTTTCTTTATTATTCTTGTTTTCCATTGAGGACAATGTAAATTATAAAGTGTGGGGTAATCTTTTAGCTTTTCCTTAATTTTTGTTTTGGTTGCCTTGGTATGTTTTATTGTGTTGTGCATGGTATAATTGTTGAAAATTTATTGATCTTTTTTGTGATTCTAGCATTATAGTTGAGACTTTTGTATCAGCATAGAAATGAGCATTTGAATTCATTCAGGATCAATTTTCGCATTCTGCGGTTCATGACATATAAATCTTTGAGAACCCACCTTTGTGAGTTTTGAGCCTTATAGATTAAATGATTGATTTTCTTTTCTTAAGTGTGCACCTTCATGATTTTGCATCTCTAGAGTTTGCTTTTGCATACTGATTGAACTCACATTATGATTTAATCTCAGGTTTTAAAATGATGAAGGCAAATTAGGTTAGCCCTTTAGCTTAAAAAGACCTCCCTTAATATTTAATTCCTTAGTGAGCCAAGTTGAGCCTTTGACTTTTTCTTGTTTGATCAACACAATTCACAGCTCAATTTTCTGTTATTATCATCATACCTACATTAAGGAATGGAGTTTTTATGATATATCAATAGGGTGGTTTATTTCAAAGTGTGGGGTAAGAAAAAAAAAAGAAAAAGAAAAAAAATGGTATTGCTATTTGGAGTTGAAATGCATACTTTGCACATTGTATTAAGAGTTGATTATTCTTCTCCTCTACATTTTAAGCTAGATGTTTCATGCAAGTTTATATTTTGTATATATATATATAAATGAATGATAGAAAAAAAAGAAAAAAAAAGAAAAAGATATATATATATATACAAAATCCATATGTTTTCTAGCTTTAGAGGAATGTTGACTCGTTATTTTTCTTGAAGTATGCAAGTATGTGAAGTATTAATGGATTGTGAGTATGCCATTTGAGGGAGTTATGAGTTTCTTAGAAAGAGTAGTATCTAATTTAGATACTCCATTTCTTGATGCTCCAGCTTAAATGTCTTTTCTCACACCTTTACCTTAGCCCCATCACATCCAAATGAAAGACCTTCGGATTAGTTCTTGAGAAAATCAGTGAGGGAGATTGGATAATTAAGCAAGTTTATGGCAGTATGCACTCATGAGTGGTATGAGTGATTAACCTTTGAAATATAGCGAAACACTTAGAAGAGAGATGAGATTTGTATGTCTGAATTAATGAATGAGTTAAGAAAATCTTGATTGAAGGAAATTGCAATTATTTATGTCTGATTCTTAAAGTATATCATCTTATGTTGGAATTATAGTTAAGGTTGTGTGAGTTTTTAATTTATGCCATGTGAATTTGCTTGAGGACAAGCAAAGTTGTAAGTGTGGGGTAGTTGTTTTGTTAGTTTTTGTTATAGATTTGTGTCTTGTTTATTATAATAATTATTGTTTTATTTAGGTATTTTGTTAGTTTTTATCGGTTTGTTTAGTGTTTTCATTAATTTTGATAGTTTTAATTTATTTTAGTGTTTGTGTTGTTTTTGATCTAGTTTTTAGTATAGTGTTTATGTTTTGTTGGTTATTGTTTATTTACTTTTTGTTTAAAGTTTGTTTGATGTTTTGTTTTAGGTTAAAAAGCCAAGGAACCAAGACTAAAGAAAGATTGCACAGTAGCTGACACAGGCAGAGGACACGGCCAAGTCACTGGCCGTGTCTCATATCCAGCTAAAGATGGAAATCAAGCACAGAGAGAGACACATTCAAGGGACACGGCCAAGTCTTGTGGCTGTGTCCCTCCAAAGAAGACCCACACGGCCAAGTCATCTTGACTTGGCCGTGTCTCACCAATTCCAAAGGCAAAAGAGAGTTAAATTTCACAGAGGCAAACACTTGCAAGGGACACGGCCAAGTCATGTGGCTGTGTCCCTCCAACAAGGTGCAACACGGCCAAGTCAAGCTCCACTTGGCCGTGTCACTCAATCAAAGAAGAAGAAAGAAGAGTCAAATAGAAGTGGACACATGCAAGGGACACGGCCAAGTCTTGTGGCCGTGTCCCTCCAAAAATATACTCACACGGCCCCGTGTCCCTCCAAAAATATACTCACACGGCCAAGTCACTTCTGACTTGGCCGTGTCCCTCATGAACCAAACGCGCAGCGAATTTTAAAGCCGACGTTTCATATAAAAGGAAAAAAAAAGCTAGGGTTTGGACAGTTGATGATTTAGAACAGATTTGGAGCCGTCAAGAGAGTGAACTGAGGGTTTTAAACATTTGTTTTCTTGATTTTTATTTCACTTTGGATTAAAACTAGTTTAGATTAAATTGTTCTAGCCATCAAGACATCCTTGTTGCAAGATTAAACAAGAGATTCTTCAAAAGCTTCAAGGAGTTTGTAACTTGGTTTTGTTCTTAAACTTATTCTCTTTATTTTCATTGAATGGATCTTATCATGTCTATTTTGATTTCTTTGAACATTAATAAGATGAATATGTTTGATTGCATTATGAACTAATTTGATCTAGTCTAGGGTTTGTATGGATCTGCTATGATTGTATGAATTGGTTATTCTCTTAGCTAACAATTTCTTTAGCCTTGATTGAATGGAATATTGTTAATATATAATTGATTGATCACCAATTATGTGTTTTAAGGTATAAGATGATGGATCGAGAGATGAAGTTTAATACTTGAACAATTCAATTAAGGACTTAGGTGAATTAGAGATATAACCTATTAAAAAGATTATTTCACTTATAACAAGATTAGTTGAAAGAGGTTTGAATGCGAGAGCTTATTTCCTTGACTCGATTAGTGGAGTTGTTTGAGATTTAATCTTTGAAATTGAATAAGTTAAGTGGAATAACCGTTCATACATATAAGTAGTAGAGATGTGCAAACCCTAGACCATTCTATTAAGTGAATCAAAACACAGCTCAATTTACTTTTATTGTTTTTAAACTTTAATCAATCTTCTTCATTATTTAGCAATTTATAAATCTCTTTATTACTTGTTAAACATAATCTGATAAGCAATTAACCACTTTAGCTTCCTTGAGAGAACGACCTTGGGGCGATCACCTTTGCTACAGCTACCTCGTATACTTGCGAGTGACGCTTTGTGGTAGAGTTAATTTGAGTGCAACAGTAGCAAGCTGTCTGGGGTTGGAGGCTACAGATCTTACACCTTCTGATCAAATTGTTAGAGCATATGATAACACTCGAAGAGAAATTTTGGGTGTTGCTACTCTGGAAGTTGCTATTGGACCGGCGAAAATGGGAGTGCCGTTCCAGGTCATTGATGTACCCGCGAGCTTTAATCTCCTCCTTGGAAGGCCATGGATTCATCAGAATAATGTTGTACCATCTTCATTACATCAAAAACTTAAGTTCCCTTTTGAAGGAAAATCATCACTATCAAAGGGGACACATGTGAAATCAACAAGAAAACCACGGATTAGTCTCTCTTTGAGGTTGTTCCTGGTGAAACTGCTATGGCCTTGACTGGGTTCCATTATGACACTGTTCAATGCATCGAAGGAGAGAGGCCCAAAGGGCCATTTATCCTATATGACTTTGGGGGGATCCAAATCAATTGCCTGGTTGGAATGATGTTGAGGGTAGGTCTGCTATCGGGGATGGAAATGATCAAGTCTGGGAAAAAATCATCTATAGTGCGGCCAAGGGAAGAGCCTGAGAATAAGGGAACTTTTGGCTTGGGGTACAAACCCACAAATGAGGAGATAGAAGGGTTTGGGCATGGGAAGAAGAGAAAGAAGACTTGGTGGGAAAAAAAACCTCAAAATGCGCCCTTACTTTAAAACTCTGAATGGTCACTTCTGCAAACATGGGAAAACAGTTCTTACTGTGGTTTCCAGGAGCCATTCTATTCTCCTATGACTGGAAAGAAGCTACCGGGTTTTGAGATGTTCGATGATGTTTTGACCATAAAGGAAGAAGAACCAGAACCTATAACTGACTCACAAGTGGAGGATTTTATGCAGCCTAGTCTCTTTGATGAGGTTGCTATGATAACCAATGTCGAAGACAAAAGGGACCTCACGAAGCTAATCAAGACCACAGAGGGACCACTGATGAACTGGTATGCTGAGGAGGGACAAGCAGCTATAGTCAAACCTAGTCCTATGTCACATCCCGAACCTGAGTCTTGTACTGAGTCAAATCTTCAGTCAAACACCGAGTCAGAGTCTAGTTCTGAGTCTTCCTTAGCTTCAGGAATAGAAAACCCTGATGTCGAATGTAATGTAACTCTGGAGGATGACTCCGACATTATTAATGAAACTGTTCAAGTTCTTGGTTACCCTGTGTCTTTTGCTTTCCAAGTATTATCTAGCAAAAAATGAAATAAATGAAATAGAAGAAATAAATGAAAAGATAATAATTGGCAGAGAAAATGAATATACATACATTGCATATGATTGTGTGAATAAAGAACAGGTTGTTGAATGCATCAGAGGATATGCCGACTGCTTCATGTGGAAGACAAGTGATGTCACGGGAATAGACCCAGCAATAGCAGTTCATAAGATTCCGCTATACCCCGGTGCAAAGCCGGTAAAGCAGAAGTTGAGAAGAATGAAGCCGGAATGGTCTTTGAAAATTAAAGAAGAGGTTGCCAAGCAACTGGATAATAGGTTCATAGAACCAATTGCCTACCCTTCCTGGTTGGCGAACATTGTGCTGGTCCCGAAGAAAGACGAAAAGGTCAGGATGTGTGTTGACTATAGAGATTTGAATAAGGCTTGTCCTAAGGACAATTTCCCGCTACCACACATTGATTTTCTAATAGACGGGAAGGGTGGGCATATGATGGTTTCCATGACTGACCTCGCTGTTGGGTACAATCAGATCATGGTGCACCCACCAGACAAAGAGAAGACAACTTTCATTACGGAATGGGGCACTTTTTGTTATAGGGTTATGCCATTTGGATTGATAAATGTAGGGGCTACCTACTAGAGGATGGCGACAACAGTCTTTCATGACATGATTCACAAAGAAGTAGAAGAGTATGTTGACGATATGATTGTTAAGTCAAAATCTCCGGAAGAGCACGTTGAAGCACTTGAGAAGTTCTTCCTTAAACTTCGCAAGTATAATTTGAAGCTTAATCCTGCAAAGTGCCTATTTGGAGTAACATCAGGCTTATTTTTGGGATATTTGGTCAGCAAGAAAGGAATAGAAGTTGATCCAGCAAAGTCAAAGGCTATTCTGAAAATGCCTCCACCAAGAACAGAAAAGGAGATTCGAGGCTTGCTAGGTAGATTACAGTATATCAGTCGATTCATATCGCAGTTGGCAGAGACTTGTGGTCCTATCTTTAAGCTACTAAGGAAAGGTGCTTCACAAGAATGGAATGAAGACTGCCAGAAGGCCTTCGACAAGATTAAAGAATACTTGTTAAGTCCACCAATTCTGCAACCTCCCAGAATGGGAAAACCTCTGCTCTTGTATTTGTCTGTAACTGATGAAGCCATGGGTGCAATGCTAGCTCAAGAGGCCAAAGGTACAAAGGTGGAAAATGCAATTTATTACCTCAGCAAAAGGATCCTGGACTATGAGTTAAAGTATAACAAGATTAAGAAGTTGTGTTTAGCGTTGTATTGGGCTTGCACGAAGTTACAACACTACTTGTCTTCTTACACTACTTGTGTTATCGCAGAACAGAGCCCCTTGAAATTCCTTATGGATAGGCCTGTTTTGGACAGCAAAATGGCAAAGTGGGTGTCAACATTGGCAGCTTTTGACTTAAAATTCATTCAAAGGAAAGCTGTGAAAGGTGGAGCAATAGCTGACCAGTTAGCATAATTACCCGTAATAGACGAGATGTGAGAAATGAATTTCCCTGATGAAGACCTCTTGAATGTGGAAAGAAGTGTTTGGGAGATGTATTTTGATGGTGCATCCAATTATCATGGAAATGGAATTGGGATTGTGTTCAAAACTCCTTGTGGAGAATACATTCCCTTTGCAATTAAACTTGACTTTAGCTGCACAAACAATGAAGCAGAATATGAAGCTTGCATCAATGGGCTTGAAGCTGCCCTGGAGTTGGGGATTGAGAACCTGAAGGTCTATGGTGATTCTATTTTAATAGTATCACAAGCTTTAAGGAAATGGAAAATAAGAGAAGAGCGTTTGGTTCCTTACCTACAACGCCTTAATCATTTGGCACAACAATTCGATGATTTGTCCTTTGAATATCTCCCAAGACCAAAGAATCAGTTTGCTGATGCCCTAGCTACTTTAGCTTCCATGGTCAATATCAAAGAGGGGAAAGCCATTCTTCCATTGAAGGTTCAACTGCAGAGGCAACCTGCCCACGTAATGCATTTGGCCGATGGTAAACTATGGTTCTGGGATATCAAGAGTTATCTCAAGAATGGAAGTTATCCAGAGGGATCATCAAGGGTTGATCAAAGAGCAATAAGGCAGCTAGCCACAGGTTACATTCTTAATGGAGACATCCTCTACAAAAGAAGTTGGAATGAAATGCACCTAAGGTGTGTGAATGAAGCAGAGGCTAAGCGGATAATGGAAATGGTGCATGGTGGCGAATCAAGACCACATATGTACGGGATCGCCTTGGCTCGAAAAATAGCCAACCTAGGATATTATTGGTCCACCATGAATATAGACTGTGTGGCGTTTGTGCAAGAATGCCATCAGTGTCAGATATTTGCTAAGCTACAGAAACAACCTCCTATTGCTCTGAATCCAATCACTTCTCCATGGCCCTTCGCTACTTGGGGAATAGATATAATTGGCAAAATACATCCAAAAGCCTCAAATGGACATCAGTTTATCTTGGTAGTGGTGGATTACTTCACAAAGTGGGTTGAAGCAGCTTCCTATGCAGAATTAGACGCCAAAAAGGCAGCACAGTTTGTCCGAACCAACATCCTTTGTCGGTATGGAACACCATTCGAGATTATCACTGATAATGGAACTCATTTCCAAGCAGGATTTGCTAAACTCTTGAAGGATAAAAGGATCCAGCATCATAAGTCCTCTCCTTATAGACCTCAAACAAATGGAGCTGTAGAAGCAGCAAATAAGTATATAAAGGTGATCATACAAAAAATGATCAAGGAACATAGGTGTTGGCATGAGAAGTTACCACTGGATTTGTGGGGATATAGAACATCAATTAGAACTCCTACTGGGGCAACCCCGTATTCACTGGTATACGGAATGGAAGCAGTACTCCCCATTGAACTGGAAGTTCAATCGGCGAGGATAATTCAAGAAAGTCAGATAAATGAAGCTGAATGGATTAGCAATTATCATCATCAGTTGTTGGGTTTGGATGAAAAAAGACTTCAAGCTCTACATCAGATTCAAGGTATCAGAGATGAATGGCCAGACATTTCAACAAAAAGGTCAAAGATCGAAAGTTGGAAGAAGGTTGTTTGGTTCTGAAAGAGATCAGAACACCTGTTACAGATCCTCGTGGGAAGTTTCGTTCTCTTTGGGCTGGACCCTACATTGTAAAGAAAATACTTTCCGGCGGAGCCGTCATCTTGTCTGATTTGGATGGTCTGGAGTTTACAAACCCATGCAATCTGGATCAATTAAAGAAATATTAAATATAATCATGCATTGTAAGGAACTACATTAGACCTGATTCTCGCAAACTAATTCGAGATATGTAGGCAGCTCTCCTTGAGCACGGTCTAAATTTTAATGAAAACCATTGATTCACTTTTCATTTGCCAACATTAAAAAAAATATAATAAATATAAAATAAATAAATATAAAATATAAAAATAAAAAATAAAAATCCCGCTAAGTTGAAAACCCGCAAAGGGTGGCTTAGGCAAGAATGGGTAAGAGCTCGCTAAGTTGAAAATTCGAAAGGACGGCTTAGGCAAAAATTAGAGCAAGTAAATAAAGTAGATAATGCTTGGAAAGCAAATGAAAAAATCATTCATTACAAAAAGAGTCATCCTTAGAGTCAAACCATAATTCCCAAACATCCAAGGAACCAAAAAGGTACAAACAATCCAAAAAAAAAAAGCAGACAATAGAGTCAACCCTAGGATCTAAGTCCTACGTCTCCTACGTGGGGCAGAGTCTTCGGTATCTTCCTTAGTTCCGGAACTCTTTGCAACATCTATCTTCCCCTCGTTAAGAGGAACCACATCCTCTCCCTCCAACTCCTGCAACAATGCAAGCCTCCTTGGCTTTTCAATTGGCCAAACTTCGGCTATAAACCAAGTTCTATACTCTGGAGTAGGCTGGATAAGAGAAGGCTCTGCAAAAGGCCTGATCATCTGATGGTTGCTAACCCAAGTTTGTAGAACAGCTCGAGTAACTCCGGGAGTAATGGGGGAAGCAATGGAAAGCCCAACAGGAAGAGGAACCCACTGATCAATCCCCATCTGTCTGAGGACACGAGAAGCACTATACCATGTACTATGAGTGAAGCCAAGAAGGTAGACATGGTTATGCATTGCATTTGCCTCCATGAATCGAGAAATTTTATACCAAGGGATGAACCACAACAATTCTTCTGGTCCAAGCTCAAACAACCAGATAGTCCACTTAGCCATAGAAGGAAAAGAAATCTGGATTTTTCTAGTGCGATACTGAGCAGGGTTATAAGTCAAGGCATGGGGAGCGGCAATCACTCGGAGATGGTCTCTCAGCCAAACCTGAGAAAATAGATCCTTTCTATTTACAAACAAAATAGAGAGATGATGAAATGAGAAGAAACAAAAGGTATAACAAAATTACCTGAAGAATGATCGGGGTAACAGTCCAATTTTCAAATCCGAGTGCAGTTCTGTCAAGACTCTGAATAGTCTCAGCCAGAATCATACCACCAATGCAGTTAAGTTCTTCCATTTGCCTAACCATGGGGCAAAGCTTCAAATCTCCAAAGCCAGGATCACGGTTGAAAAGAAACCCAGCTAACAGGCAGAAAATAAAAGCTCGCATCCTTTGCTTCAGTTGAATCTCATCTTCAAAATTAGCAGTCAGGAATGCATCAATCAAAGGAAGCATCATCACCTTGTTCCCATCCGCAATCATAGCTTGAGCTTGAGGCCTTGTAAAGTTGAAAAGCCTCTGAAAAGACCCCACATGGCCAACTCGAACCTCATGCCTTACAAGAGGGACATTTGGGTCACATCCAATAATTGAGCAGAATTCCTCAAAAAGAGGACACATCTCGTCCATCCAAGCACCAAATCTGAACACGTGAGCTTGGGGATCCCAAAATCTGATACAAATATGCAAGAAATCCCAATCTACAGCTACGCCTCTAAGAGTAGCAACAGTTTTCAATCCATATCTTCCCATATTGATCCTTTCAACATTATGGAGGCTCTTGGTCCATTCATGCATCACATGGTTAAAAAGAGGGTTCATTGTTGAGGGTCCATATTGCACCTTGCTCAAAATTCTCGTTTCTGACGACCACTGGGCCCCATAAATCATTTTTATGGACCCCAGTGGGGGGGCAATTGTGAATACTCAAATTTTGAGGCTCGGAAAGCCAATTTTCTCAGACTGCAGACGACCGAGCCGGACCAGAGGTTCATGACAAAGTTCACCGAAAGTATGTCTTCATGGTACTTGAAATGTCCGGAGCGACACAAGGATCACGGATATGGTCTCGGAATAATTTTTAGAGGTCCGTAGCTCCCAGAAAATCAGTTTGAACAAAAATCATGCGATTTTTTGAGGGCTGAACCACCGAGCTTGGCGGTCCGACCGCCGGCGTTGCCCTTTGCCAGATTTTTCGGCGAGCTACGACGGTCCGACCGCCGTCCAGTCCAAATTTTGTATATAAAATGCTGCTGAATTTTCAGAAACAGTGTTCGACTTTTGGTTCGGTTTTTCATTGGCCTTCGGGCGGACGAATTCTTTGTTTTCCATACACTTAAGGACTTCTTTTAGGACTTTTCTTTGCATAAATCTAACATTATGCTGCAGGAATCAATTGAAATCAAAATAAAAAAAAACTGTAATCAAGAATCATAATCCAAGATCCGAGAAAACGAGATATGGAACTTCGAAGTGGGAGAATCCTAAGCAAGGTAACACCCTAATTCATCATTTGTCAATTCAAGCGTGTCATAAGCACTGCACTTCCTTCTTAATTTCTATTTGGTCAAAGACCTAATCTTTTTGCCATGAAGCCTATTCCATTTAAAATCAACTTTTTGGCATGAAGCTCATCACAATTAAAATCAACCTTTTGGCATGAAGCCTAAATTACATTTTCTTTCGGTACCAAGTACCCAAATTTCATCAAAATTAGCACTAAGTGCTGAAAATCTCACAATTTTGGCAAAAAGCCCGACAATGCACGAAGCATACACACACATGCATAATGCATAATTGCCTTTAAATAGGCTTTTTCGAACTACATGGGCTTTGATCTCTCATAAAAACGAGAGTATGTAGGCATATTTGGGATTCACCCCAAATAGCAAGTCCACAATTTACTAACAATCTGCTTGTCTTCTTTTCTTCGTCCCTTTTGGGTTTGTTTCTTTTGGGCAAATTAATCAAATACATGACATAGTCCCCGAATCCTCCTTGGGTTCGTAGATTAGAAACCTTTACATTGGATGCATTAATTGGAGTCAAACAAGGGTTTTCTTAGTTTTTCCCTTTGAACAGAAAAAACTGAGTGGCGACTCCTAACAACAAGTGGACGTTCATCCGAATCCTTTTCGGGTCACACGATCTAAAACCTTTTTTTTTGTTTAAAAAAATTAAAGCAAAAATGGCAGTGGTGGACACTACCACTTGATACTGCCAAGCCACTGGCCGTGTCAAGCATAACCCAAAATTTTTTAAAAAAAAAGGCAGGCATGGACACAGCTAGGCAACTTGGCCTTGTCCATGGCCATGTCACTTGGACAAGGTAAAGATGCCAGTCGTGTCCCCATCATTTCACGCTGCAACCAATTTTATATAAACTAACACCTTCACTGAACATGGCCAAGCCACTGGCCATGTCCATAAAAAATGACTTGACACGGCCAAGCCATTTCAAGCTTGGCCGTTTCACCCCTTTTAAAAACCAATTAAAGCCCCAATCTTTCATCTTCTTACCCACTTTCAAAACCCAATCTCCATTTTATCTCTCTCTCTCTTGACTCTCTCTCTCTCTCAAATCACCATATCCATCCCTGAAAACCTCAAAAATCCATCAAATCTTCCAATTTTCTTAATCAAAAATCAATAAAATCCATCAAATCTTCAATTTTTACCATGAATCATGATGCCAAGAACCAAAATTTTGTCCCATCACAAGTGAAGGTAACCTCCATCATCCTCTTCAACATCTTTAAATAGAATGGCTCTTATAGCAAGGGGTTTCTTTACAATGAGTTATGTAAGTGAAAAATCCCTTGATTCTCTTCAAATTAGGGAAAATTTTCATAGATAAGCGCAAAACCTAGGGTGGGAGAGATTAGTTTCCCTTAAACCTGTGCAATTCCATGAACCTACCATTGAATTTTTAACCTCTCTTGAGGTTCAAAGAGATAAACAAAAAATTTGCACTAGTCTAGGCTTTAAATTGCTTGGGAAGCCTTATGTTATTGATATTGCTTAATTGAATGTTATTTTTGGTTTCCACCAAGAAGGGAAAAAATGTTTGTCCAAAGGTTTTAAATAAGAATTTGTATGTGGAGCAATAGGCTCGGGTGCGATGTATGTGGTCAAATCGGCCATGGCAACTGTGAGCGAGGATTTTGGCCCCACTCCGGGTGGAATGGTTCTTGCGACTTTGACACTGTTTAGGCTCGAGGACTTAAAGAACACGGGTCTAAGCTCGAAGAAAATAGAGTAACCACCCGGATGGGCTGGGAAAAAGAAAGGGGTGGATGACTCAATTCCTAAGAAATCCCCAACCCCCTAATGGGTTCAAAAAGTTGGGTACTTGTGGGGAAGGTGAGAAATGGCCTAGCACCCCCACAACGCCCGGTTCATTGGAACCAGAATCCTTTGCAGGTCTTAATATTATAAAATTTTTAAATATAACAATATTATCCATACTACATGCAACAATTAAAGTAAAGCATCATTATATTTAAATCAAAGCAATGTCCAAACAAAGCAAATAAATGGACACCCATCTGAGGATGAAAACATGTCCTTACATCGTCCATGTCTAAAACTAAATAGGACACCTACTGAAAGGTGGAAACGTGTCCTTTACATTAATTCCAAAATATAAAAATAATTTAAATTACATGAAAATTAATTAATGAGGTACCCAATAATGGAAACATACCTTTTACAATTTTAATACCAAAATAAACAAATAATAATCATAATAATAAAGAAAATATCCATCCATGATAAATTAAATAAATCAAGTATTGAAATTAAATAAATCAACCATCAAAACATATAAAAAACTACATAATCAAATCTAAAATTAAATAAAGCAATAAATATATAAATTTAGGGTTCACATCTTAAAATAGGGCATTAGAATTTTAATTACTAAATTAGGGCTTTGGAAAAAGGAAAGTTAAATACACAGACTCATAATACACCAATGAATATTGACCCCTTCGGTGAGCCCATATGGAGGTCCCTAAAATTTTAGAAACTAGCTTTTAGGGTTGTAGGTTTTGTGTTGAAAATTAAGATTTTAGGGTTTAGGATTTAGAAATAGGGTTTGGGGATTTTGAGGAATCATTATTATTTTTATTTAGGCTACTGTGGGGGTTTTCAGAAAAATGGAATTGATTAGGGTTTTATAATTTTAAATGATTGGATTTAGGGTTTAAGATTTTTTAGGTTTGGCCACTAGAATTAGGGTTTGAGGTTTTTTAAGTTTACTGGATGGGGTTTGAAAAAATGAGGTTTTGGAATTTTGGGAATAAATTATGATTTGCATGGATTAGGGTTTTGGAAACTAGAGTTTTGTAATTAGGGTTTTGGTGGCTTTAGGTAGAATAGTTTGGGGAGAGGGTTACGGGGTGACAAGCTTTAAAATAAATTAAGGTTTTGATTTATCTTTTTAGAAGAAACATTGATTCTGGAGATAAATTGAGATTTTGGAAAAAAAATTAGGTTTGTGAGACTTTAACGGAATAATTTAGGTTTTAAAAGTTTTGGAATTAAAATAACAGTTTAGGGTTTTGATAATTTAGTCAACAATTTAGGCTACTGGATGAATGGACAATTTGATCTATAAAACATACTATAAAGTTTAATAATTTAGGTTACTGAAAGACTCAATATCAAAACAAATAATAGAAACATTTAAAAGAAAATATGGCAATAACATCGTATACTTAATCAATTCATGAATCAAAATGTAAGAATGATGTAAAAATAATCAAATAAAAGATTTATAATCAAGCCTTCGTTCATTGGTTCCTCCACAATTGACTCTGGTTGAACAAGAAAAAAGGCATTGTTACTGCCTTTGATGGATTGGTGATTGCTGAATGCTTACTTGCTGTTAATTTCTTTTGCCATCTTCTGCCTTTCTGGTTTACTCCTCTAGATCTCCTTTTTCCTCCTCTAGGGTTTTCTGTCTCTCTTTTCTCGTCCCCTTTTTTTCTTTTTCTTCTCTAGGGTTTTCTCTCTTTCTTTTTTAGTATCCTTTTTCTCATGTTTTAATATGGTATTTATAGGAAAAATAAAGTCCTAATCCTATTTTAGTAAGGAAATACTATCTATTTAGGAAAAACTACAAAATCGGGTAAAACAAGGTTTGACAAAAAAATTGACAGCGCGGGGGCTGTCGGGCCCGAGGGGTGAACTGGAAAAAATTGCTGCCGGCTATGGGCACTACAGGCTAGCTAGGCAAGCCCAGTTGCGGCAAAATGGGCAGTGCCCAATTCAGCGCAGACAATTTTTGCGCAGAAATGGGCAGTGCCTAATTCGGCACAGAAAATTTTGTTGCAGAACCGGGTAAGCCCAGCTGCGGCAAATTGGGCAGTGCCCAATTCGGCGAAGACAATTTCTGTGGCGAAATTGGCTACCTAGAGGCAGTGCGGCCACGCTTTGCTTGCCGATCAGCCCAATTTTTATTTTTTTCATCTTTTTATATATATATATTTTTTTTTTATTAAAAATAACTATTAAATACTATAAGTAATTAAAATATTATTAAAATAATTAAAATACCACAAAAATTATTATAGACTATCAGATTTTATTGGGTCAAAAATTAAGGGTCTATAGTTTGCCCCCTACTTGAAAGATCTGTGACTTGGTAGAAGAGAGTGAAAAGCAACAAGACTTAATTTTTAATTTTCCTGAGATGGTTTGGGTTTTGGGTTCTGGACCCGGTTCGAGTTTTAGACTCGAAAAAAACTTGGTTCTAGACCCGAGACGGCTTGGATTCTGGACTCGATTCAAGTTCTGGACTTGAAAAAGAGTTGGGTTTTGGGCCCGAGATGGTTTGGTTTCTGGACCTGGTTCGAGTTCTGGACTCGAAAAAGACTTGAGTTCTGGACCTGAGATGGTTTGGGTTCTGAACCCAGTTTGAGTTCTGGACTCAGAAAAGACTTGGGTTCTAGACTCGAGATGGCTTGGGTTCTGAACCCTGTTCGAGTTTTGGACTCGAAAAAGACTTGGTTTCTGGACCCGAGTAAGTTCTGGACTTAAGTGTAATTTAGGCTCTTGACATGAAACCAGATTTGGATACTCGATCCTAAAGTGGACTTAGATACTCGGTCCTAAACTTAATTTGGATACTCGATCCTAACTTGATTTGGATATTCGATCCTAACTGGATTTGGATATTCGATCCTAAATTGGACTTGGATACTCGATCCTATACTGGATTTGGATACTCGATCCTAAACTGGACTTGGATACTCGATCCTAAACTGGATTTGGATACACGCTCCTTAAGTGGATTTGATTGGGTTCTCGACCAAAGACTGAATTTTTGACTTAAAAGTGATTTGGGTTCTACTCCCGGTGGTGAGTTCTGGACTCAAAAGTGATTTGAGTTCTAGACCCGGTGGTGAGTTTGGACTAAAAAGGTGATTTATGTTCTAGGCCTGAGCTAGATTTGGACTTAAGAGTAATTTGGGTTCTGGGCCAAAATATTTTAATGTGAGTTTGAAAATATTTTATATACGTATAAACTCAAAAATTAAAATGGAGAGACTTTGCCCCTGTGTAGGCTCAAACCAATAATTTTTCTCATGCAGGCTCTGATTAATGTTTGTATTTTTTATTGTTCTTTGTATAAGCATGCATCTCTTCTTTCTTTTGCATAATGACTAGAGCTTCCTCAAGCAATGTTTCTTCCATGCCCCCCTTATTCAATATCTTCTTTATGATTGCTTCATAGAGTGTCTATTGTTCACTTTGACAAAGAAAAATGCAGTGTGATATGATCATGTATGAATGATATGCATGAGAAATACTTACAGTGATTCCATCAACTCACAGACTGAGGTGATCAGTTGAAGTGTTCTTATTGGTTCCTTTTTGATGTTCGTTCAAGTCTTGCATTGGAATGATATAAAGATTTGCATTTATGGCTTTTATCTTAAAGATGTTGAGAACATGAGTGGTGGAGACCCCAAGTAGCAGAGTCAGGGATACATCCATTTCAAACTATGTTTCAGCATGTCAGTTGGTAGCTTCTTCATGACCTTTCCAATAATCATTTACTTTGCCCAATGTGTCCTTTGAGGTTCGACTATTTAAGAAACTTCTCTTAACTTTAAGGCTTTGTATGACAAAAACATTTTTTATTTTTTGAATTTTGATTTTGAAATCAAATGTTGGCTTTGCCAAATAAATGTCAATGTACCTCAGGACTTGATTTTTCCAAATTAACATATCTATACGACAACCCTAGTTACCATACTAAACTCTAAAATTATTTCTATTTAAGCAAGAACTACTGCACTTCAGATAGGCACATACACATTACTTGGTCAAAGGTCTAATTTGAGTTTAAATATTGTCTATCTCATATGCATGCTTATTCAAACTATCTCCACTAATAGACTCTACCTACCATGAGAGATCAACAGGTCTTTAATAGGCTTAAAATGGGGTCTATAAGGGACACGAGTTTAAATGAAAGCCGTTTTGAGATTGGAGCCATTGTGACACTATAGGCAAACCCTTACACTACAAATTTCTTGTTTGAACTTTAGGCAACTGGGAGCAATCTTGCTATACTCCAAATTCCATCTATCTTCTCGGCATTAATCTAGATCTTGATTAGGACAGTCTTTGCCCTTGCAAAAAGTTTGGTATCCAAATTTGTTTCTTTTCTTCTTCTCCCTTTTCTTTCTTTTAATTTTTCTTACTCTTCCCTTTCTTTGAGCATTTTATCATTTTGGCCTTCTTCCTTGTAGGACTGTCAAGTATATAACTTTCATAAACTAGATGGTCTTTCTCCTGTTTCTCTGATTTTGATTGAATCTTTGGTTGGGTTGGACCTGTAATATCCCAATATATGCCTAGGAGTTTTAATACAATTGTTGTGTGATTTGAATTAAAGGTATATATATGTTGTGCAAAGAAAATGATTGTGTAATTGGAATGTATATATTGTATATATGTTAGTATATAAAACATATAAGTTGATCAAATGGAGAGTCAAGGGGAAAAGATATTTATCTTATTGAGTGTGAAAGTACTTAAATGGGCATTTGAGTAATAAGAGAGTTAGAATAAATGGTTAAAGGGCATTGAGGTAATTTTCTTTTGGAAATTATTATTATTATTATTATTATTATTATTATTATTATTATATTTGTGTGGCTATCGTGAGAAGAGAAAAGAGATTTGTCTTTCTTCTTCTTCTTCTCCTTTTGGTTCTTGCACGAGAGAGAGAGAGAGAGTTAAAGAGAGGTGATGATCTTCATCAAAATCTTGGGGTTTTAAGAGAATTGAAGGTAGAGATTGAAGAATTGACAAGATATTCAAGTAAGTATTCAATTCTTTGTCTTGATTTCTATTGTTTGAGTTGGATTTGATATGGTTGGTGCGATGGTGATGTTAATGGAAGATTAAGAGTATTGATATGTTGAATTGATAGTTAAATGATATTAATAAGGTTAATTGTGAGGTTGATGATGCATTATTGAAATTGGTTAGTAAGGTTTAATATATATGAGATGGAGAGTTGATTGAATGATGTATGTTTATGTTTATTGAAGTTGAAATACATTGAATATATGATTTTGGCCTCGTTGGAAATCTTCATTCTTTGTGAGACACGGCCAGGATTAGGGTAGACACGGCCGTGTTGGATAGATTTGGAGAGACACGGCAACTGTCTCGGCCGTGTCACTTACCCGTGTCTGCTACTGGAATTTTGGTGTTGAGAGACACGGCCACTGGCTTGGCCTTGTCCCTTGACCGTGTCTGTCACTGTCTCTTTTGGTTGAGAGACACGGCCAAGCTAAGGGAGTCTTGGCCGTGTTGGAGCATGTGTTGGGTGACACGGCCACAAGCTTGGCCGTGTCCCTTGAGTGTGTTAGCTACTGTGTGAAAGGTAATTGATGGACACGGCCGTGTTGGTGCCCGTGTTGGTGGGCGTGTCTTGTGTTGAGGTTGCTCTAATTGATTATCATTCTTATGTTCTTATGGAAATAACTATCTTTGGATTAGGTTTTGAAGAAATTGTGTTACATTAACCTAATGTGAAGAATTCATGGGAAAGGAAAGGTATAGGTGATGGGAGTAGTTCTTGAGGTAAGTACAAACTTACATAGATGTAATCTTTTATATGATTTTGAGACTTAACACCCTTAGTATAAATGTGTTAAGTAGATTATTATATTGATTAATTCAATGTTACTAATGTTGTCATTGGTATAGTGTGAAAGCTATAATGATCATCCAAAAAGAAAGGTACGTGCAATGCAATTTGTTATGATAAATGTTTGAATAATGAATGGTGTTAATGTGTTTGAGAAATGATGAAATGTGATGTTATCATGATTGATAATGATGGTCAAAATGAAATAAATAGACACATGGATTATATGACAATGAATTTAAGATACATGTGTAATGAAATGGATTATGTATGATTGAGTGACATGATTGAAGTATGCCTATATGGTATGATTGATTAATGACATGTTTGTTTAGCAATGTAATTAATGTTGCATATATCAATGATGAAACATGAAATGTGATTTGAGATATATTGTGATATGAAGCCATTGTTATTGGCAATGATAACTTAAATGGAATATAAAGCCATTGTGATTGGCTATGATGATACAATTGTGATAAATGAGGCATGTTTGCCTAGAGGATGAATCAATTGTGATAAATGAGGCATGTTTGCCTAAATAATGATGAGAACTAAAAATGATATTGATGATGAAATAATCAATGAATTGTGTATCTAATGTGTTATTCAATTTCAGAGTTTTGTTGTTGGTGGCATGCCTAATGGTAACAATCTCTTGATGTTAGGTTGGGCTTGATCCTTGAAGCCAAATTGGGTTGAAGTTTAACATGTTTTACTCCCCTTGAAGCTTGGTTGGGTCTAGTCCTTGAAGCCTAATTGAGATGTTACAACCCTTGAAGCTAGGTTGGATTAGCTCTTGAAGCCAAGTTGGGTTGATACTTAGCATGCTTTGTTCCCCTTGAAGCTTGGTTGAACTTAATCCTTGAAGCCTAGTTGGGATATTGATGAATGTGATAATTAAACCAAAGCATTAACTCTGAAAGTCGAATAGCATATTAGTGTCTTTTGGGCCCGAGTCTGTCATTTGTTGTAAATGAGATATATGAATTGTGGATATTAGTGATGGATGATGGATGATGGTTGATGGTAATAATTGCCTTTGTGGGAAATATGATTTATGATTAGTGAATTGTGAACAAACTAATGTTTTGTAGTATGATATGTGGTGTGTGTATTGATTGTGAGTGGTAATGATGAATTGTGTTTGGTGATAAGAATTGTCTTCTTTGGAAATGTGACTCTTGATTGGTATGATATATAATGTATGTATATTGATATATTGAATATGAGTATTAGTAATGGATTGTGGTTGGTGGTAATGTTTTGTTTAAATGTATATAATATATGAAATTTGTCAATATGTATGAAAGGTGCAATCAAGAAGGAAAAACATGATAAGAACTAATTGTACATTGAATTGATATATTATTATCTATTAGCATATCTATAATGTACGTTTATATTTTATATTTGTACTACTAAGCTTTCGGGCTTAGCGCGGATGTATAATCGCGCAGGTAGCTTGGTGGAAGATACAATTGTTTCGTTATGCCACGAGAAGAGTAAAGGTTTGTCGAGACCAACTAGAGGGTAATGCATACATGTATAACTTTTAATTTTGATGTATTTTTGACAAGAGGATATGTATATGTATAAATGAAGTTTTGATAAAGACAATGATTTTGTAGATATTATGTAAATTAATGTATTATGGTTTGAACTTTGTTACAGGTTTTTAAAAGGTAACAAAAAGTGACATCCTTATACTTTATATACTTACTGTATGTATACAAGGTATATGTACAGTACTTATATAGGGTATCGGGGTGTTACAATTATTTTGGTATCAGAGCTTAGGTTCGAGATTCTCGGCCTAAGTGAAATTAAAAAGAGAATTTTTGAAGAGTATAAATAAAATAAAAAAAAGTTTTGAAAAGTTTAAATAGAAGTAAAAAGGAAAAGTTTTGAAATGAAATTTGTAATACGTGCATATGCATTGACACCTAGGTTAGTCTCGGATGTGGCATTATATGAATTGTAGAATATTTGTGTTATATGAGATGTTCAATATAGTTAATGATATATGTGTATATTATTTTGATGTGATGAGAAATTATGATTGTTGGTAATGATGTTGAAAATGAATTATAATTGAGGCATAGTGCCTAATTGATTATGAGAAAAGAATTGTGAAAGGTAATGTGATATATGTATATTGATGATGCGTATGAAAAAAAAATGTCATGTTGTGTGCAACATAGAATGTAATGTTGATGTTTATAAGCAATATTATGTAGGACATAATGTGAATTGAAACATAAAGAAATGAAAAGGAGAATAAAGTTGAAAATGAGTAGAAATCAAATTAAGATAAGAGTATGTACTCTTTCTTCTGCACTTTGAACCTCTTTATAATAAAGTTTATGTTGGGTTTGCTAATGTTGAGTTTTCTAGACAGAGGAAATAATGTCAAATTGTTAATATTGAAAGAGATGTTACTAAATGAAGAGAGTATGGTGAAATATTGATTGGGATGATTAGTATAGATAAAGTGGGATTATTTAAAGTTAGGATATGTATACAATTAAGGTTTTGTTTAAAGGAAAGAGATAATATTGGTTGAGTAAGAATGTAAATTGGTTTTGTTATTTTAATATAAACATTGTGAATTCAATGTTTGAAATGTGAGATGTTTGGATATTGTGAAAACTCATGGTAATGATGATAATATGTGATATTTGAGATTCTTGAAGTGAGCTTGATAATTGTGAAAATTATGTGTTTTGATATTGCTTTGTGATACATATATATAAGATGTTTTTTTAAAGTAATATTAAGAAAAGATGAGTTTGGCAAATTGAAGCTTAAACAAAGTAGTAAATTGAGAAGTTAAAGTTTTAGTGGAATTTGATAAAGATTATTGGGATATTGATGGTTTAATGTATAATCAATACATGAGCTAGGTGAAATGACTAATATTTCATAGTAAAGCATTATGAATTGAGTAATGTGATTAATAGTATGAGAAATTGTTTTAAAAGTAAAAAGGGGAAGTGGATAAGCAAATGAAAATGAGTTAATTTAAGTCATTTTAACTGCAAAAAAAAAAAATTGTGAAAATTATGATGAAGATGATCTATGAATATGTATATGGAATAATTATAGAATTTGTGATAAGGAAATGATGTTGTATGTATTAGTGGACCTAAGAGAGATTAGGTCTTGAATTGTGTAAAGCTAGATGGATTATGTGGTGGAAGTGAATATGGAAGGGACTTGAGTAATATTGGATAGTGGAAATTGTTATGATGAGCATTGAATGTGATGATCATATGATATTTAGAGTTTCAAAGTATTCACATATAAAAAGTTCTATGTAATTATATATCATAAGAGATTGTAAATGGATTAGAAATGAAGTGACGAATAGAAATTGTATAAGAACTGCATATGATTGAATATGTGTATAGTAATATTGTTGAAGCATGAATTAAGTTGATAAAGATCTTTTACTCGAGTGCAAATTGGTTTGAAATGAAATTGGAATGTGTTAATTTCTGATATAGTAGAAATGTAAAGAAGGACTATATAATTCTTAAAATATACCTTAGCCTTGTATTTGTAAAGATTGAGAATAGAATTATAAAAGAACAGTATTGATTTGGAAGTCCCAGGCTTGAATATTAATCTCTTAAAGCCATGTGTTTTGTTCAGTATATTGTATCGGTTAATTTGTTATCTATGGATTTGAATCTTAGATATAATGATTGTAATACGGATTTGGTGAGGTTGACAATTTTGTTTGAAAAGTATAGTTAAAAGCTATGATGGATAAGGTTGTACCTTATTATTATTTTTATGTTAAGAATTTGGTTATAATGGTGAAGATAAAGAAAGAAAAAGGGAAATTATGGAAATGTGGTGAGATATGAATAATATGATAAAAAGGTAATTGAAATAAGTATAACAATGATTTGAAACGTGAAGAGATATTAAAAAGGGAGAAATTCTAAGATATGAATGAAAGTTATACTGAATATGCTTATGATATGTAACTTGAGGTTTAAGGGAATGAACTCAAGGTTTGAGTGAATGAATTATGGATATTAAGCATGATATAACATTTTTATGAGAATTGGTGGAAATTATTACTAAGATAATAGAAAGTAAACTATGTGTATATTTAAAGATAATTGGAAGTGATTTGTTATCATGATGATTTGACTGAAAATGGATTGAAAGAGATTAGAAATTGAATATAAGTTTGCTCCTATGGACTTAAGTTATTTTTATACTTATATGAAAATTGTGAAATTTCATGATAAGTTGGATTACTTAATCGTTGGTTGGAATTGAACAAAATTGGAACGTGGGTATATTGTGACAGATAAATCAATTGATCTGGATTTGGCTAGGATTATGAATCATTATTGAAATTTAACGTGTATAGTTGTATTAAGAAAATAAGTATTTACATGATAATGTATATGAGGTAAAATTTTAAAGTATGTTTGGACATGAATGAATAGAGTATAGTGGTTGTTAATCATGATAAAAAGGGAAAAGGTTAAGTATGTATGAAATAAATTGAAAGATAATGTATTATTATGTAAGTTAAGTGAAAAGCATGCTAAGGAAGTAATCCCATTTGTGAAAAATAAGGAATTTGTTATCCATTGGGGTGTGATAAATGTCTATTTAGACAGTGATAGTAATGACAAGATAGTTAATGCTCAGATATAAACCAATGGGTTCTAAGGTTAAAGCTATAAAAGTAATATTAAAGAGATGAAGAAACAATATATTTATTAAATATAAAGATTTGACAAAGTATTATTGTGCTATATGATGATCTGATTCTTGTATAAAGATATTAATAGGAAATGTAATGAGATCTTTTGAATGTTTGATCAAGAAAGTAATAAGATGTATAGACATATATAATGATGAACTATGGAATTTAGAGAAGATGGTTGATTCAAAAAGGGAGAGTTGAAGTTATATGATTTGATGAAATAATAACTTAAGCATATAATTAACTTCATATGGAAGTTAAGATAGTAATTTCTTAAAAGCGGATTTTTATGGTATTAATAATTTCGAGGACGAAATTATTTAAGGGGGAGAGAATTGTAATATCCCAATATATGCCTAGGAGTTTTAATACAATTGTTGTGTGATTTGAATTAAAGGTATATATATGTTGTGCAAAGAAAATGATTGTGTAATTGGAATGTATATATTGTATATATGTTAGTATATAAAACATATAAGTTGATCAAATGGAGAGTCAAGGGGAAAAGATATTTATCTTATTGAGTGTGAAAGTACTTAAATGGGCATTTGAGTAATAAGAGAGTTAGAATAAATGGTTAAAGGGCATTGAGGTAATTTTCTTTTGGAAATTATTATTATTATTAATATTATTATTATTATTATTATTATTATTATTATTATTATATTTGTGTGGCTATCGTGAGAAGAGAAAAGAGATTTGTCTTTCTTCTTCTTCTTCTCCTTTTGGTTCTTGCACAAGAGAGAGAGAGAGAGTTAAAGAGAGGTGATGATCTTCATCAAAATCTTGGGGTTTTAAGAGAATTGAAGGTAGAGATTGAAGAATTGACAAGATATTCAAGTAAGTATTCAATTCTTTGTCTTGATTTCTATTGTTTGAGTTGGATTTGATATGGTTGGTGGGATGGTGATGTTAATGGAAGATTAAGAGTATTGATATGTTGAATTGATAGTTAGATGATATTAATAAGGTTAATTGTGAGGTTGATGATGGATTATTGAAATTGGTTAGTAAGGTTTAATATATATGAGATGGAGAGTTGATTGAATGATGTATGTTTATGTTTATTGAAGTTGAAATACATTGAATATATGATTTTGGCCTCGTTGGAAATCTTCATTCTTTGTGAGACACGGCCAGGATTAGGGTAGACACGGCCGTGTTGGATCGATTTGGAGAGACACGGCCACTGTCTCGGCCGTGTCACTTGCCCGTGTCTGCTACTGGAATTTTGGTGTTGAGAGACACGGCCACTAGCTTGGCCGTGTCCCTTGACCGTGTCTGTCACTGCCTCTTTTGGTTGAGAGACACGGCCAAGCTAAGGGAGTCTTGGCCGTGTTGGAGCATGTGTTGGGTGACACGGCCACAAGCTTGGCCGTGTCCCTTGAGTGTGTTAGCTACTGTGTGAAAGGTAATTGATGGACACGGCCGTGTTGGTGCCCGTGTTGGTGGGCGTGTCTTGTGTTGAGGTTGCTCTAATTGATTATCATTCTTATGTTCTTATGGAAATAACTATCTTTGGATTAGGTTTTGAAGAAATTGTGTTACATTAACCTAATGTGAAGAATTCATGGGAAAGGAAAGGTATAGGTGATGGGAGTAGTTCTTGAGGTAATTCAGTAATTCAAACACAGTAAGCTTAAAAACCCTAATTCAGTAACCGTAAATCACAAATCTAAATGTTTTAAAGTGTCCAAACCCTAGTTTCATGATTTCACTTTTGAAACACTAATTTGGTTAATCAAAGAACTTTATCAACCTTGTAAATCATAAAACTTTAATCCATTTTAATTCCCTTAAAATCACAGTAGCTTAAACACATAAATTCCAAAGCCCTAAACACATTAAATAAAGAATCTTAAATAGAAACAATAGCCCTAATTTGAATCTTTATTTACATTGTTCAATTTTATATTTGATTATGCTTTGATTTATTTTATATGCTTTAATTTATTTAATTTCAATTTTTGGTTTATTTATTTTATCATGGATGGATGTTTACTTTCTATTGATATTTAATACCTTTGATGAATGATTTATTTATGATGAATGGTTATTTACTTTTATCGATTTATTTAGATTTCCAAATATTGTAAGAGGTATGTTTCCACTTGGTGGGTACCTAATTAGTTAAACATCATGTAATTTAAATTGCTTTTCTATTTTAGAACCAATGTAAAGGACATGTTTCTACCTTTCGGTGGGTGTCCTATTTAGGCATGGGATGTAAGGGCATGTTTCCATCTTTGGATGGGTGTCCATTTATTTGTTTTGCTTGGACATTGTTTTGATTTTCAATATATCGATGCTTTATTTTAATTATTATGTGTAATATGAATAATATTGTTATATTTAATAATTTTATAATATTAAGACCTGTAAAGGAGCTCGGTTCCAATGAAACGGGCATTGTGGGGGTGCTAGGCCATTTCTCACCTTCCCCACACGTACCCAACTTTGCGAACCCATTAGGGGGTTGGGGATTCCTTAGGAATCGAGTCATCCACCCCTTTTGTAACACCCCCATATCCAATGCACACACACTACAACCACAACAATGTAGCATAAGTGCACCAAACATAGGGATGCTACGGTTCTCTTAACATTCAAAACACTTTAAAACTTAATACAATACCCTTATCATTATACATTATAGAAAAGTAGATCATTTACTTATAAAATAAAACATATTAGTTATATATATATATTTAAATATTACACAGCGGAAGTTATAAAATATTTACATATTTACATATTAAACATTTCTTTACAAAATATGTAGAAGTATACATGATTGGCAAGTTTGCTCTGATCTTTAAGCTCCCAAAATGGATTCTTCAAGGTCTACTCTCACTTGGTCTTGATGAACTCTCGGGTTCAACTCTATCAACTCTATTACCTGCGCGATTAAACACTATCGCGCTAAGCCAACGGCTTAGTAAGATAATCATGCAAATGATATGACTTAGTGCAATGCAATGTCATTTCTCAATCCATATTATACATGTAACATCATATATGCAAACTAGCAACATATTTTCACATTACATATCACATTTCAATATCTTTTCATATACCTCATTAGTATTCATTTAACCATTCATAATCGACACTAAACAAAGACAAGCATGGGCCCAAGACACACTAATATGCCTTTCAATTTTCAGAGTTAATGCTTTGGTTTTGTTATCACATTTATCAATATCATATACCCAACTAGGCTTCAAGGATTAAGTTCAACCAAGCTTCAAGGGGAGCAAAGCATGCTAAGCTTCTACCCAACTTGGCTTCAAGAACTAACCCAACCTAGCTTCAAGGGTGGTAACATCTCAATTAGGCTTCAAGGATTCAATCCAACCTAACTTCAAGAGATTGTTACACTTATTAGGCATGCCACCAACAACCAACTCTGAAAATGGAATAACACATTAGCCACACAATTCATTTATTATTCAATTATCATTTTCATTCTCAATTCTCAACAACATTTAGGCAAACATGCCTTATTTCTTTCAATCGCATCATCATAGCCAAACACAATGGCATTGTCTCATATCATGTCTTATTTGAATTATCATTGCATCTTTGATATACATTTCAATGTATATTACTTATGAAACACATTACTATTCACAATGCATAACATAACATTGTTCAATCTCAACAATGCAATTAGGGCAAAGAACAATTGATATGATTCATAGCTTTAGGACCTTACACATGCATTTGATTATATCATTCATTGATTCAAGTGTGTTTAAAGTGTTTAGGGTTAGATTTAAGGACCAACCTACCCTTGGAGAATCAAAACAATGCAATTAGAACAAAGAATAAAAACCCCAACCCACACAATTGAGGGACACGGGCAGCCACTTGAGGGACACGGCCAAGCTTGTGGCCGTGTCACTCAACCCACTTGGACAGTAAGCAACACAGGCAAGGGACACGGCCAAGCTTGTGACCGTGTCTCCCAAAATCAAAAATCCAGTAGTGAACACGGCTAAGGGACACGGCCGTGTCTCTCAAAAACTCAACCAACATGCCCAAATTTCCTTGGCTTGGCCGTGTCTCTCCTTTCCTTTGGCCGTGTCACTCATCACCAATACCCTAAATGTAACCAACCCTCTTCCAAATGCATTCTAACATATAATTCCCAACACAAACTCACTCAAATGAATATAACTCATGTCATAACACATATTCATCACAATAACCACTTAAACAACACATTTGAACACAAACCATCTCAAAACCCTAACTCAAACTTTACTCTTGATTTTCCACTATCAATCTTCACTTATTTTTCCATAATCACAACCAAACCAATACCAATTCCAATTTTTAACTTTAAATCAATTCTAACACTTGCAAACACATATCAAATACACCAAATCATTACATCAACAAATCACACTTCACTTTAAACATAACTTCAAAATTAACAAAGGAAAACAAGAGATTTCTTACCTTAGATGAAGAAATTTCACAAATCTCTAACCAAACTCTTTGATTGCCTCTTCAATTTACTTCTTGCCTCAAGAACACCTCCCTTTCTCTTTGCTATTTGGAGAGCCGGCCACTTCAAGAAAGAATGAAGAAAATGCACAAGTCAAACACCTTTTCTTCTTTTAATCTCCACCATGTATTTCATTTCAAGCAATTACTCATATACCCCTCATCACTTAACTTAGCTTTTGTCTCTTATAAACCCAATTAAGTAATTTCACATGCCATATAAAAATCTCCTCTTGCATTGACTCTCTCTCTTTGACCATTTTATATGTTATATATATCACCATATACACAACATATAAACTTGTCTCTAAACCCTAAATTCCCAAAACACATATACATATACATTCTTTTCTCAATTTAAACCAACAACAACAACAACAACAACAACAACATACAAAACTTCTAGGGCATGCATAGGGATATTACACCTTTCTTTTTTCAGCCCGTCCAGGTGGCGACTCCATTTTCTCCGAACCTAGGTCCGTGTTCTCTAAGGCCCTGAGCCTAAACAGTGTCGAAGTCGCAAGAACCATTCCACCGGAAGTAAGGGCAAAAATCCCCGCTCACAGTGGTGACTCCACTGGGGATAAGAAAAGTTGATTCCGTTGGTCTTTATATTATTCTATACTTTCTTATAATGATATTATCCATTGCATCATCTTATATTGCATCATGTGCGTGAGTTAGGACGCCCGTGTTACCCGTGTTATGTTATGTAAGGGATACCATACTTTCACTCAAGGTATGGAGATCAAGCATGGCATAAGCACTCATAGCCTCGTACCATTTGGTATATACTTGCTATGGGAACCTAAGCCTTTTAACCCAAAGACTAAAGCTCATATAATTGGCCTAGTTAGTTTCCTTAGGTTTTACCCTAAATGCATGTTGTTTGACTATGGTTAGTTTATCTTAGTCTAAATCATGGCTTATTTGGTTTGTCCTTTTTCTAATATGACCTAAGTATATTGTAAGCTCGAAATAAACTTTTCTTTTCAAAAGACCAAAGCTATTTTCAAATTTTTATTTTTCAATATGGTCTTTGGACATAAGACTTTTATAAAAAATAAAATAAATAAATTCTTTGGCCCATGGCTGGCCCAAATACTATGCCCAAAATCCATTTTTCTAATCTCTTTTACAAATGGCTTAGAAACAAAACTATTTTCACCCAACCATTTTTTACAAAGAGCTTGCAAAAATATTTAAGTCAATTATGAAATACCAAAAATCAATTGTGGGCCTAGTTTACACTAAGAATAAATTAATCATGGGCTTGTTTTTGGCATGAACCATTAGTTACCTTTTTCAAGTGAGAAATCTATTTTTTTTTAATCCAATATAGCATAAAAGCTACTTTAGTTGGTTGAATGGATTAAAACCTAATTAATGGGAATTATCATGGATGGATTTCCATCTTCGAAAATATAACTATTGGTTGAAATGTCCGAGAGAATTATTCGAAAGCAAGATACCCTATGTTGGTATTTTGTTAACCATGTATCTAGGAAAAGTGACTTGCCATTCGTGTGTGGATGTTATAAGGTTGGAAGGAACGTCCTATTTTTATCTGTTGATTGTTTGTGCATACATGCATACATTTGCATCTCATATCCTTGATCCTCTCTGGCTCATAGCCCTGGATTACGATAGTTCTAAAGCTTACAACAATCTGACCTGCGCCGGAGACAAAGTATCTAGCAACGACTCAATCACTTGCTCACCAAAAATAATGGAGCCCGAACAAATTCAAAGGATGGTGGATGATGGAAGAAATCAAAGAGGCCCTAGCTGAGACCATGAAGAACCAATTGACTGCAATCTTAGAAAACCATGCCGAGGCATCTGCTAGCACTAAGAAACCAAAGGACAAAGGGAAGACCAAAGTTAGTGAAGTGGTTTTTGTTGATGAAAAGGTCATCATTGATGATGATGATGATTGGGCTCAATACTACTAAGAGGTTCAAGAAAAGAAGAAAGAACCAAAGGCTGTTGAGAAGGCAACTATTGAAAAGACTGAGACATCCGATGTTGAAAAGATGATTGCTGATTTAGAAAAGAAATTTGAGAAGAAGCTGAAAACCGAAGAGATGTCTGAGATCGATAAACTATTTGAACAAGATGAAGAGGTTCCATACAAGTTCAAGATGCCATCCTTTGCAAAGTACAATGGCACCGGAAATCCTCATCTTCATGTGAAGTAGTATATCACTGCCACGCAATCTGCCCGAGCTACTAAGGCTCAAACCCTAAGGTACTTTATGCTCTCATTAGACCCTGTTGTCCAAAATTGGTTCAATACCTTGAATGATGGAACACAAAAGAGTTGGGATCTACTTTACAAAGCCTTCATTCGACAATATGGATATAATGTTGAGTTAGAAGTTACCTTAATCGAAGTGGAGTCCATTAGGCAAAGGCCAAATGAGAATTTTGTGGACTATGTGAAAAGGTGGAGAAACAAGGCCGCTTTACTCAAGAAGAGGCCCGATGAATCCGATCAAATAAGGATGATTGTGAGAGGGGTGTTGCCTAATCTTCATGAAAGGATGTTTCATACACTCGTCTGTGATTTCAAAGACCTTCTCCAAGCTGGATTGAAAATTGAAGAATGGGAAAGGGAGAAGAGCCGATTTGCAACAAAAAGGAACGAGAAAGGGAGCTATCAACCTGGTAGACAAAAGCATACAAAAGGCTGTCGGTGTTAATGCTACTAACAAAGGAACAAGGAGACAATTTTTGGAATTGGGAAAACCGATGTCTTGGGTTCTCAACAAGCTTTAAAGAAAAGGATTGCTACAACCCTTAAATCCTCATCCTTTGCCTAACCTTCTCCCACCTAACTTTGACACCAAAGCATTTTGTCAATTTCTCCAAATGCAAGGGCATGACATGGATAGATGTGTAAGGTTGAGACATGAGATGCAAAATCTAATTGATAATGGGAAGCTACTCGAGCCCAAAAAGACAAACACCAAAGACAACCCATTGCCAAAATTCAATAGGGTACCACCACCGGCGACCTTCATGATTGGAGGAGGTTTACATGAGGACTTTGTCATGTCTTCTTTTCAAGATATGGATGAAAAAGAAAATAAAGAAGAAGAGGCATTTGCCAAAATTAAACAAGCTATCATGTGTTGAGAAGTAGCAATTTGTGTTGTCAACGGGTTTTGGGATTCAAGTGACAGTGATGATGATATTGTATCCAAGAAGGAGGAGTGGACTTGGTCCGAGCACGAAGAAGACGAGGTAATGAATACTAGATCTGGTAAGCCTTACACAAGGCCACTACCTAAGGAGATAGAAATTAATAAGGGGAAGGAAGTCAAAATAGAAGAAGATGATGTTGTGCTCAAGCAATTGAAAAGAACCCAAGCAAGTGTTAGCATTTGGGACTTGTTAGCTACTTCTAAAAAGCACCGAGAAACTATGGCCAAAGCCTTAGCTAGCATGCCAATTTCTACCTCCGCAACACCGGAGGAGTTGATCAACTTCATAAAAATTGGGAAAGTAATGAAATGCGAAGAGGTCCAAGAAAAGAGTGAAGTTAGTATGGGAGCAGTTTCTTTTTCATATGCGGACTTACCGGAGGAGGGGAGAGACCACATCCACCCTCTCTTGATCAAAATAGAAGTTAAGGGGAAGAGGACTCCATGTGTAATGGTCGATGATGGGTCCACCATAAATGTTTGTCCACTTAAGATACTGCCAAAGCTAGCCATGTCAATAAGAGATCTAAACCCGATCGAGGTAACAATTAATGCTTATGACAACACTAAGAGGCATGCCGAAGGGACTTTCAAAGCGGCCGTCAAGGTTGGGCCAATTGAATCTATTGTTGAATTTGTTGTTTTAGACATACCAGTTACCTTCGCCTTGCTCTTGGGGCAACCATGGTTTCACCCTCTTGGTGGAGTTCCTTCCACCCTTCATCAAAAGATCAAATTCCCCAATGGAAATGAGACAGTGGTCATTGAAGTTGAAGATAATAAGATTGTTAATGCTCTAATGATTGAGAGGCCTCTCAATGGTTTTCAAGTGGCTGCAATTTCTAATGATCAAGTAGTGGACTCCAAAATCTTGAATATGATGAAGAGTATGAACTACCTTCCCGTAGCTGGTCTTGGAAAGGGCAAGGCCGGTTTGACAAAGTTGCCAGATTTTAGAACTCAAGATTCCAAGAAGGGGTTGGGATATGATGAAGCCAATGATGTCCAGCGAAAGAAGAATGAGAAGATGAGCTTTCCACCACTTGAAAATATCTTTGTCAAAGCTCAAGATATGGGACCACTCCAAGGAAAGCCCGATCCGATCATGTTCATGGGTAAGTTAATTCCAGGTTTTGAAATTTTTGCAGATGTTGCTGAGCTAGTGGAGCAAGTGAAGAAAGAGCTCACCTTGTCAACCAATAAAGAATCCAATCCAAAAGAGAAGAATGAAGCTACCCTAAAAGTCGAGAAGACTCCGGAAGAGATTGCTACCCTGGTTGAAGAGAAGTTTGAAGACATCCTGCTTTATGATTCTGAGAACAATGATTTTGATTTTGATTTTAATTTGTCTACTTTGTATGAGGACGATGATGTTTTCTTTTCCAAAATGAATGCAATAAAGTCTGATTTTGCTTACTTGTGTGATGTTTCTCCTGATGGTTGCATACATTCAAATAGCAGTTACATGAGCATCTTTAATATTAATTATGTTAACACCCAATAATTAAATTTGGGAACAACTAAAAATCCTAAAAATATTAGCATAGCATCCGACCTTACTCCTGATGAGAGAAAGAGATTTGAAAAATTATTCAAAAAATATGAAGAAGTGTTTGCTTGGTCTTATGAAGATATGCCGAGGATTGATCGAGACATAGCTGAGCATCACATTCCTACTCACACTCACATTAAGCCTGTCAAACAAAAGCTTAGGCGACTGAGACCTGAGTGGGCTGAATTTGTTAAAGAAGAGGTCACTAAGAAAATACAAGTGAAGATCCTTAAAGTAATAGAATATCCATATTGGTTAGCCAACATAGTACCCGTGCCAAAGAAAGATGGAAGGATAAGGGTCTGTGTGGACTATAGAGATTTAAATAAGGCTTCCCCTAAGGTTGATTTTCCTTTACCTCATATAGATGTTCTCATTGATAGTGCAGCCTCTAACGTGCTACACTCATTTGTAAATGGATTTTCGGATACAATCAAGTGTTAATGGCCCAAGAGGATAAAGCCAAAACTGACTTCATTACTACATGGGGTATATTCTGTTATAGGGTGATGATGTTCGGCATAAAGAATGCTGGGGCAACCTACCAAAGGATGGTCACCACGCTATTTCATGACATGATGCACAAAGAAGTTGAAGTATATGTTGATGATATGATGGTGAAGTCAGATACAAGGGAGAAACACTTCCAAAATTTAGAATTATTCTTCGATAGAGCTTTAAAATACAAGCTAAGATTAAACCCGAAGAAGTGTGTATTCGGTGTTACCTCAGGTAAATTGTTGGGACATGTAATTGGTCCGAATGGTATTGAGATAAATCCTAAAAAAGTTAAAGCAATCAGGGATATGCCAGGCCCAAAGACAGAGAGAGAAGTTTGGGGATTTATTGGTAAACTGCAGTACATTAGCAGATTTATAGCAAAGCTCACAACAATCTGTGAGCCTATCTTCAAGTTGCTTAGAAAGAATCAGCCGGTCAAATGGAATGAAGAATGTCAAAAGGCCTTTGATTGAATAAAGGAGAATTTGTTGAATCCACCTGTTTTGAAACCACATAAACCCGGCAAACCTTTATTACTATACTTAGCAGTAGAAGAAGAGTAGATAGGATCCATGCTATCCCAAGCAGACGAGTCGAGGATTGAGCATGCTGTTTACTATTTGAGTAGAAAGCTCCTACCTTACGAAATTAAGTATAGTATCATCAAAAAGACCTGTATAGTTGTGGTTTGGTCTTTTAAGAAGTTGCGGCATTACTTTCAATCGTATAGTGTGCAGTTGGATCCAATGAAGGACTTAAGGGAGACACCATCTTTAATTAGGAAATACGGTCGATGGTTGATAATATCAGAGGAATTTGAGATTGAGTATGTAACTAGGAAAACAATCAAAGGTAGAGTGGTGGCAAAGTTCCTGGCTCAACAACCATTACCAGAAAGTGAAGAGGTAATCTTGGAATTTCTAGATGAATATTTAGAAGCAATTGAAGTACAAGGGTGGAAAATGTATTTTGATGGAGCAGTAAATAGGAAAGGAGCAGGTTTGGGAGTTATACTAGAATCGCCCGAAGGGGAACTCATCCCCTTAGCAAAAAAATTGAAATTTAGGGCAACCAATAATATGGTTGAGTACGAAGCTTGTATTTTTGGTTTGGAAACCCTAATGATTATGAAGGTGAATAAGGTGGAAGTTTATGGCGATTCATTACTAGTAGTATCCCAAGTAAATGGAGAGTGGGAGTTGAAAGAAGAAAAATTGAAACCATACCACCATTACTTGACCATGATGAAGTAGAATTTTAAGGAGTGTAGGTTTATACACCTGTCAAGAGAAGAAAATCAGATGGCTGATGCCTTAGCCACATTGGCTTCGGTATGGGAAAACCTGCCAGCCTATTCCTTAAGCCTCTAATCTTGACCAGTTTATCAACTCCTTGCTATGAATATGAGACAATCATGGAAGTTGATACAGACCATGATGCGTGGTATGATACTATAAGTACCAAATCCATCATCATCGGTCTTCTCCTTATAGACCAAAGGCTAATGGTGCAGTAGAAGCAACGAACAAGACAATTAAGCAAATTCTGTCAAAGATGACTAAGACTTACAGGGATTGGTTAGAAATGCTTCCCTTTGCTTCATGGGGATATAGGACGAGTGTGCGAACACCTACTGGAATGACACCGTTCTCTTTGGTTTATGGGATGGAAGCGGTATTGCCAATTGAAATTATGATCAAGTCATTAAGAGTAGTCTTGGAAGTTGAATTGCCTGAAATGGAATGGGTAGCAAGCAGATACACACAATTAGCTCTATTCGAAGAGAGAAGATTAAAGGCATTGTATCATCACCAACTGTATCAAAAGAAGATAGCTCGGGCCTACAATAGAAGGGTCAAGGTCAGAAAATTCAGAGTTGGGGATTTGGTGTTGAAGCAATGTAAGCCTAATGTATCTAATCCAAGAGGGAAGTTCATACCTAGCTGGGAAGGGCCATATGTCGTGAAACAAGTCATGAGCAAAGGTACAGTGAAGTTATTAGACATGGATGGGAACGAATTTAGTGAGCCAGTAAACATTGACAGGTTGAAGAGGTTTTATGTATGATAGAAAAAAAAAAGACAAGCTTTCTAGGTCGAAACCCAAAAAGGGTAGCCTAGCAAAAGTTAGAGCAGTCCGCTAGTTCCGAAAACCTGAAAGGGCGGGCTACGCAACAATTAGGACTAAATGAGAGAAAATCATCAATTAGAAAACCCGAAAGGGCTAATTAGCAATAGGAGTGATCTTGTGTATGCTAGCATTATGTTTGGTTGTTCCCCAATTTAATAAAATAGAATTAATGTTAGAATTGTTCTATGTGCACTATTATAAGTATTTGACTAGATATGGATGAAATAAATAATCATAATTGCAAAAGGTGATGACAAATTATAAATGGAAAAGAAGCATCTTTTATTACTTTAGTTATTTTTCATACTAACAAAACACTTTCTGAATTGACAAATGTAAAACCTATGGCAGTCGATAAGTGTAACATGCAGGCCAGCTTTGCCTCAGCCGATCCAAGTAGGCTTCAGTCAAGCAAGGCATGTCTAGGTCAGGAGCAAAGTCAGAATCACGAGGCTCAGCTCCATACTGATGCCCAGGTCGGCAAGGATCATAACATGTACCTTGACGAAGAGCAGCAAGGGGAACGTACATCAAATATGTCCGCATGGTGATACGAGAAATCTTTCACCAATGTACCAACCAGTGGATATTGACTTCAGAGCATGAGTGGATCCAGTCAACCCAATCAGTATATGAAGAAGCAGGATGGAGTAGCTTCCTAGCAGAATGATGATGTGGCAGGTATCTAGCAAAATCCATGGCGGGAGTATCAAGCAAACAAAGACGCTCCTGAAGCCAAATCTGTGACGAAAAATTAAGTTAAAAAAATAGAGAGAGAGAGTCCGCTAAGTTGAAAACCCACAAGGGCAGCTTAAGCAAAAATTAGGACAGCTCGCTAGTTCCTAAAACCCGCATGGGTGGACTAGGCAAAAGTTAGAGCGATAAAAAGAAAAATGAAAACCTAAATTGAAAACCTGAAAGGGCAGTTTAGGTAATTACCTAAAGCAGCAATGGACTCCCAGTCAGTCTCTTTGACAATCCCAATTTAAATTAGTCTAATGCAAATAAGGTCTCGGCTAAGATCACAGGTACCGACGACAAGCCTCCTTCCATTTGCTCCATAATATCCAATACTCATGGATCAACATGGCCGTCGAAAGAAATAAGCATGAATTGGCCAAGCAAGAAAAGACAAAGCATGCGTCCCCATGCCTTAGTAGGAGCCAAATGAGAGGAACAAAAGTCAATCAAAGGAGCAAGTAGAAATTTTTCACCTCTCATCAACTGAAGAACTCCGGGTTTTGGAATTTGAAATAACATCTGCATCTTCTATTGAGTTTTGGAAATCAATGTGGGTAATGCCATTTGTTGATTATTTGGATGTCCAAGGATGGTCTCAAATTCTTCAATCAAGGGACACATTTCAAAGCCATTAATTCTAAATACCCTAGAATTCGTATCCCACAAGGAAGCCACGGCATGTAAGAAGGAGTGGTCCAATTTGACATTTTAAAAACATTTTAAAACATCAAGCTTTCACCATGAAATTTGCTTCCAATAGATGGCATCCATATTCTTAAGTAGAATTTTTATTTTCTTTAAATGGTGCTCGGTCATGATTAATGAATAAAGGAGAACCAAAATTGTTAAAAGGGTCTTCACGTTGAAAGGGAAAAGAATTTTGGTTTTTGTACTAAAAAGGGGCATGCAAGGTGATTTATATAGAAGAAAGTAAACCTTTTCCAAAAGTGAAATGGAAAAGATGATGGGAAAGGATAAGACCATATGGCATAAGGAAAGGAAGTGGTCACAATTTCTTTTTTCCACTTTGGATTTGGTTTAACAAAAGAAGTGGATATTAATTATGATGTACTATATAAAAAATTGGCAGTAACAAATAAAAAAAAATTTTGCAGTAACGAAAAAATAATGAAAAATAACGAAAATGAAGAAGAAAAAAAAAGGAAAAAAGGGGTTTACAGTAAAGAGGAAAATTGTATATCTTTCATTATTGTACAATGTTTTACAATATTTACATGTCACTAAGAGGGTGGTGGTAGGTCACCAAATAAAGACTTGAAAAAATCATCGCCTATTGGTGGAGGGGGCAAATCACTCGTCCCGGGATCACCCGAAGCAGAAGCACTAAAATCCCTATTGCCTTGAAGTTTTGATTTGTCATGGTCTTCATCAGAAGTAGACGAAAGGATCTCATGTTCATCAGTCTGGGGGCCTCTCGATGAAGAAGCACTGGGATCCCTCATTCCCTGAAATTGGAAGTCTCGGAAATTTTGTTCGGATTGATGATATAAACTTTCAAAATGAGAAGCTTGTTGACTACTTGCAGCCAACTCTTCTTGAAGTTTCTTATTTTGTTCTTCAAGCATCCGCTGTGAGCCAAGAGAGAAAAAGGTAAGAGCATACATAATCATGCATACATATAGCATAAACTATTATGAAATAAGGAACGTACCAGGTAATTCATATCAATACCCTGTGGATTAGATGACATATCCGGCTGGCTAGAATGAGCAAATGAAGGGGTAGTGAAAGAAGGTCCAACCTCATGATCAAATGAGCCAACAGCCTGCAACAATCATTAAAGAATCAAAGAAAGGAAAAGCAGTTGCAAGGGAAAAGTGGTTAAAGTGCAAAATATTCCCTTGGAAGATCAAAACAAGGAAAGAAGAGTATGAATCAAGCAAAACATGGCCAAGCCAAATCGAGCTTGGTCGTGTCACCTCAAAAAAATTTTGGCAGAACATGACACGGACAGGCGACACGGCCAAGCCACTGGCCGTGTCTCACCTAAAGGATAAAGTCAAGAAGGACCAAGCAAAGAAAGAAAAGAAATAGGAGGTGACACTGGCAGGCAACACGGCCAAGCCACTGGCCGTGTCCCATCCTAAGCCAAGAACAAAGAAGAACCAAAGAAAAGACATAGAAGCTGACAGACCCAGGAGACATGGCCAAGCCACTGGCCGTGTCACTCCCATCTTCAAAGAACAAAGAAGACCCCGATCTCCAAGGATGAAGATCCATTTTCAAGGGTGAAGACCCGATCTCCAAGGGTGAAGATCCATTCTGAGGGTGAAGAATCACAATGCATAAGACATCCGGAGCAGTCAGACTTCTCAACTAATAAAAGGTTAGTCAAATTCATTCTCGAGTCCAAGTACCCAATCTCAGGTCCAAGTACCCAAATCAAATTCAACCCAATCCCGGGTCCAAGTACCCAAATCAATTCAAGCTCGGGTCCAAGTACCCAATCTTTGGTCCAAGTGCCCAATCTTGGGTCCAAGTACCAAATCTAGGGTCCATGTACCCAAATCAAATCAATTTAGGGCCGAGTATCCCAATCTAGTTTAGGATCGAGTATCCAAATCCAAGTTAGGATAGACTATTCAAATCAAATTAGGAACAAATGTCCAAATCCAGTTTAGGATCGAGTATCCCAATCCAGTTTAGGATCGAGTATCCCAATCTAATTTAGGATCAAATATCCTAATCCAGTTAGGATTGAGTATCCAAATCAAGTTAGGATCGAGTATCAAAATCCAGTATAGGATCGAGTATCCCAACCTAATTTAGGATCGAGTATCCGAGTCTAGTTTAGGATCGAGTATCCAAATCTCTTGGGTCCAGAACCCAAAATTTCCTTAGGTCCATAACCTATCATTATCCTTGAGTCTAGAACTCGAACCGAGTCTAGAACCCAAATTTTTCTTTAGGTCCAGAATCTAGAATCATCCTTGAGTCCAAAACTCAAACCGGGTCCAAAACTCAAAAATTTTTAGGTCGAGAACCTAGAATTATCCTTGAGTCCAGAACTCAAACCGGGTCCAGAACCCAAATTTTCCTTAGGTCCGGAACCTAGAATCATTCATTGAGTCCAAAACTTGAACAGGGTCTAGAACCCAAATTTTTCTTAGGTCCAGAACCTAGAATCATCCATTGAGTCCAGAACTCGAACCGGGTCCAGAACCCAAATTTTCCTTAGGTCCAGAACCAAGAATTTATCTTTGAGTCCAGAACCCAAATTTTCCTTAGGTCCATAACCTATAATTATCCTTGAGTCCATAACTCAAACCGGGTCCAGAACCCAAATTTTTCTTTAGGTCCAGAACCTAGAATCATCCTTGAGTCCAGAACTCGAACCGGGTCCAGAACCAAAATTTTTCTTAGGTCGAGAACCTAGAATTATCCTTGAGTCCAGAACTCAAACCGCGTCTAGAACCCAAATTTTCCTTAGGTCCATAACCTAGAATCATCCATTGAGTTCAAAACTCAAAACAGGTCCAGAACCCAAATTTTTCTTGGGTTCAAAACCTAGAATCATCCATTGAGTCCAGAACTCGAACCGGGTCCAGAACCCAATTTTCCTTAGGTCGAGAACCAAGAATTTATCTTTGAGTCCAGAAATCGAACCGGGTCCAGAACCCAAAACCTCAACCATCTCAAAAATTAAGTCTTATTACTTTTCACTCTCTTTCACAAAAGTTTCAGATTTTTCAAGCAAGGGGCAAACTGTAGACCCTTAATTTTTGACTGAATCCGGTCCAATATGTTTTATTTAGTAAAAAATGATTTTTGTTGTCTAATTGGTCCAAAATAATTTTAATTAAATAGTTTTTGTTTTATTATCAAATTTTTATTAATAAAAATAAAAATAAACAAATAAAAGTTAAAAAATAAAAATAAAAATCAGAGTCGAAAAAATCGGCGACGAAAATCGTCGCACGGGCCTATGGGCATTTCGCCCGCAGGAATTTCCTGCGGGAGAAATAGCCCAAGCTATTTCACGCGCAGGAAATTCCTGCGGGAGAAATAGCTTTTCTATTTCACTCCCAGGATTTTCCTGCGAGCGAAATAGCTCGTAGGAGTTTCCTGCGAGGGAAATAGATTTTTTTTTTGCCAGCATATTTTTTCCTGCGTTAATTTTTTTTGGCGGCGCAATTTTTTCGAAGCAAATTTTTCAAAACCTAATTCAATTATGTTTCAATTTCTTTTTTTTATTAATATTACTTGCCTTAACTAATTAGGAAAAAATCACATTAAACCACTATAAATAAGGACCAAAGGCAATTAAATTGAGTAGGCCGAAAACCAACAGGGATTGGAAAATTTGAAACCAAATCAAGGAAGGAAAAGGAGCAATTCAATTCAATTTTTTTTCTGGAACAGTAGGGACACGATTTAAGCAATTCAAAGGTAGTAATTGTCTTTGTTCTTGTTCATCCAAGAAGAATTATTTTTGGAGAATCAATAAAAGGAGGTATGAGATTCTAATTTTTATTTTATTTTTTCACAGTAGCATAATCTATGAAATTTTATTTTTCAAATCAAAAACCTTAGAACTTTAATTTAGTTTTTCGCAAAGTTAAAAACACTAAAACGTTACTTTATTTTCCAAAAAGACCTAAAATTTTTATTTTTTCTTCTTAAAAATCTTAAAACTCTAATTAAACATCTTTTTACACAAAACCAAAATTTGATTCTGTTTCTTTCAGAATTTTAAACTAGTTTCTATTTCATTCGAAAAACATTAAAAAACATCTTTTCTATTTATAAAAACTTCAATCCGTTTGTTTAAATTCATAAAACTTCATGAAATCATCAAATTGTCTTTCTAAACCCTAATTCAAATTCATTACCAGAGACCCTAATTCTAAATCATAAAATTCAAAATTCAACTTTTAAACCTAAAATAGTAAACACTAATCCTTTAAAATTTTAAACCCTAATTTTTCTAAGCTCTAATCCTTTAAAACATTAAAAACCAAAAAAAAACACAAATTTACACAGTAGCTTGAAATCACCATTTAAAACCATAAATCAAAAGTATTTCAAAGTTTATAAAACCCTAGTTTCATGATTTCACCATTCAAATATTAATTTAGTTAATCAAAGAGTCTTACCAACCTTTTAAAACATAAAACCCTAATCTATTTTAATTCCATAAAAAGTCACAGTAGATATAATTGGACTTTTATTTGCTTTATTTAATTCTATACTTGATTATGCTTTGATTTATCTCTTGTGCTTTAATTTATTTAATTTCAATACTTGATTTATTTAATTTATCATGGATGAATATTTATTTTCTATTTTGATTAATAGCTTTGATGAATGATTATTTACTTTTATCAAGTAATTTAGATTTCCAAAAGTTGTAAGAGGCATGTTTCCACTTGGTGGGTACCTCATTAGTTAAACATCATGTAATTTAATTTGCTTTTCTATTTTAGAACCTATGTAAAGGGCATGTTTCTACCTTTTGGTGGGTGTCCTATTAAGGCATGTGATGTAAGGACATGTTTCCATCCTTGGATGGGTGTCCATTTATTTGCTTTGTTTGGACCTTGCTTTGATTTTATTATATTGATGCTTTCTTTTAATTATTGTGTGTAATATGGATAATGTTGTTATATTTATGAATTTTATAATATTAAGACTTGTAAAGGAGGCCGGTTCCAATGAACCGGGCGTTGTGGGGGTGCTGGGCCATTTCTCACCTTCCCCACAAATACCCAACTTTTTGAAACCATTAGGGGGTTGGGGATTTCTTAGGAATCGAGTCATCCACCCCTTTCTTTTTTCCCGACCCGTCCGGGTGGCGACTCCATTTTCTCTGGACTTAGGTCCGTGTTTTCTAAGGCCCCAAGCCTAAACAGTGCCAAAGTCGTAAGAACCATTCCACCGGGAGTGGGGGCAAAAATCCCCGCTCACAGATTAGGTGATCGAAACTTGGATTACAGAAAACCCTAGCAATAAGCAAGCAATCAACAATTCATCAAAGGCAGCAACTTTGTCTTTGTCCTTGCTCATCCAGAAAGCAATTTTTGGTGGAACCAACAAACGGAGGTTTAAATCTCTATTTTCTTTATTTATTTCTTTACAGTAGTGTAATATCCCAAACTATACCCTATAATTTTTGTAATGATTATTGTTGTAATCGAATTTAATGATATAAAGTATAAATGATTAAGTGGTAAGAGAGGAAAAGAGAAGTGTGAATATGTTGTATATATAGACATATATACAACATATACAAGTCAAGTAATTAGTTGGTCAAATGAGATATTTAATTATATTTGGATTAAAATGGAAATTTATTTAAGTGGAAGAGGATATTTATATATATAAATATTAAAATTGCTTGGTTGAGATTTAAAGAAGGCTTTAGTGGTTAAGAGAAGAGTTGAGTGGGTTGACTTTCATCTTCTTCTTCTTTTCTTTTCTCTTTGGCCAGCTATCTCCAGAGCAAGAAGGAAAGAGAGATTTTGCTTTTCCTAACTCAAGATTGAAGGGTGTTTCAAGTGATCAAGTTGGAATTCTAAGGGTTTTCATCACTTTTGGTAAGTTTTCATCTTGATTCTTTGGTTTTTCTTTTGTGTTTGTGAATTGAGGTTGTTGATTGGTTGTTGTTGATGTGTCTATGTTTGATTGTGGTGTGTTTGAGAGTGCTTGGTCTTATTGGCTTTGATTTTGGGGTTGGAATGAAGAGAAAGAGTTAGGTTTGGTGAAAGAGCAAGAGTTGTGGATTGTGTTTGTGTTGAGTTGTGATTTGTGTTTTGATGCATGAAATTGAGTTGTTTTGATGTTATGCAAGTTTAGTATGGTTTATCGATGGTTTTGGGTAAGATTATTTAGAGTGGATAAGGGTAAAGTATGATGTTTGTTGGATGTGGTGTTACTGGTTTCAGAATCAGGATTTTTGGCCCGACACGCCTATGAGCATGGCCAAGTCTTTGGGCGTGTCAATGTGTAGATCCTTAATTTTTGACCCAATCTGGTCCAATATGTTTTATTTAGTCTAAAATGATTTTTGTTGTTTAATTGGTACAAAATAATTTTTATTAAATAATTTTTGCTTTAGTATCTAATTTTTATTAATAAAAAAAATAGAAATAAACAAATAAAAGTCAAAAAATAAAAATAAAAATAAAATTGGAGTCGGAAAAATCAGCGACGAAAAAATCGTCGTGCAGGCCCGTGGGCATTTCGCCCTCAGGAAATTCCTGCGGGCGAAATCATTGTGCTATTTCACACGCAGAAATTTTCTACTTGCGAAATAGCTTACGGGCCAGCTCCGCGCGCGCTGCCGCAGCCAGCTACAGTAGATTTTTTTGCCAACGCAGTTTCTCCACAGCAGTTTTTTTCGGCGACGCAAATTTTTCGACGCAAATTTTTTGAAACCTAATCCAATTAGGTTTTGGTTTCTTTTATTATTAATATTACTTACCTTAACTAATTAGGAATAAACAACCTAAAACCACTATAAATAAGGATCAAAGACAATTAAAAAAGAGGAGGCAAAAATCCAAGAGTAGTTTGAAAAATTTGAAACCAAATCAAGGAAGGAAAATAAGAAATTCAATTCAACTCTTTTCTGGAACAACAGAAGCACGATTTAGAGGATTCAAAGGCAAAAAAAGGCTTGTCTTTGGAGCTAGTTCATCCAAGAAGAATTGTTTTTGGAGAAATCATCAAAAGAAGGTATGTGTTAGTTAATTTTCTTTAATTGTTTTTTTTACATAGTAGCAAATTTATGAAATCAAAATTAAAAACCTTTGAAATTTAATTTAGTTTTTCTAAAGCCAAAAAAACCTTATTTCATTAGTTTATCTTCCAAAAGGCTTAAAATTGTTATTTTTTCTTCTTAAAAATCTTAAAATTCTAATTGAACATATTTTTCAACAAAACTAAGATGTAAATTCTACTTCTTTTAAAATTTTAAAGTAGGTTCTATTTCATTCAAAAAGCCTTAAAAAACATCTTTTCTACTTATAAAAACTTTAATTTATTTTTTTAAATTCATAAAATTCCATAAAATATCAAATTGATTTCCAAATTCCTAAAAATTATTCACCACCCGTGACCCTACTTCCAAAATATCAAATCCAAATTCAACTTCCAAAATTCAAAATAATGAACAGTAACCCTTTTAAAACCTTAAACCCTAATTTTTATGAACCCTAATCTTTTTAAAATATTAAAAAACATAAAAACATAAAAACCTAAATTTTACACAGTAGCTTAGGAACCCAATAACCAAAAATCACAAATTAAAGTATTTTAAAGTGTTTAAAACCCTAGTTTCATGATATCATCATTCAAACCTTAATTTTGTTAATGAAAGAGTCTTACTAACCCTTTGAAACACAATACCCTAATTTATTTTAATTCCATAAAAAGTCACAGTAGCCATAATTGGACTTTTATTTGCTTTATTCAATTCCATACTTGATTATGCTTTGATTTATTTCTTATGCTTTAATTTATTTAATTTCAATACTTGATTTATTTAATTTATCATGGATGGATGTTTATTTTATATTTTTATTAATAGCTTTAATGAATGATTTTTTTTATGATGAATGATTATTTACTTTTATCAATTAATTTAGATTTCCAAAAGTTGTAAGAGGTATGTTTCAACTTGGTGGGTACCTCATTAGTTAAACATCATGTAATTTAATTTGCTTTTCTATTTTAGAACTTATGTAAAGGGCATGTTTATACCTTTTGGTTGGTGTCCTATTTAAGCATGTGATGTAAGGACATGTTTCCATCCTTGGATGTGTGTCCATTTATTTGCTTTGTTTGGACATTGCTTTGATTTTAATATATTGATGCTTTCTTTTAATTATTGTGTGTAATATGGATAATATTGTTATATTTAAGAATTTTATAATATTAACACCTGTAAAGGAGTCCGGTTCCAATGAATCGGGCATTGTGGGGGTGCTGGGCCATTTCTCACCTTCCCTACACGTACCCAACTTTCCGAACCCATTAGGGGGATGGGGATTCCTTAGGAATTGAGTCATCCACCCCTTTCTTTTTCCCGTCCGGGTGGCGACTCCATTTTTCTCCAAACTAAGGTCCGTGTTCACTAAGGCACCGAGCAAAAACAGTGCTGAAGTCGGAAGAACTATTCCACCGGGAGTGGGGGCGAAAATCCCCGCTCACAGTGGCGACTCCACTGGGGATAAGAGAAGTTGATTCCGTTGGTCTTTATATTATTCTATTCTTTCTTATAATGATATTATCCATTGCATCATATTAGATTGCATCGTGTGCATGAGTTAGGACGCCCGTGTTACCCGTGTTATGTTATGTAAGGGATACCATACTTTCACTCAAGGTATGGAGATCGAGCATGGCATAACCACTCATAGCCTCGTACCATTTGGTATATACTTGCTATGGGACCCTAAGCGTTTTAACCCAAAGACTAAATTGGTCTAGTTACTTTCCTTAGGTTTTACCCCAAATGCATGTTGTTTGACTGTGGTTAGTTTAGTTTATCTTAGTCTAAAACATGGCCTATTTGGTTTGTTCTTTTTCTAATATGACCTAAGTATATTGTAAGCTCAAAATAAATTTTTCTGTAAAATCCAAAGGACCAAAACTATTTTTAAAATTTTTCAAGATGGTCTTTGGACATAAGACTTTTTCTAAAAACAAATGAAAAAAAATTCTTTGTCCCATGGCCCAAATACTAAGCCCAAAATCCATTTTTCTAAAATCTTTTACAATGGGCTTAGAAACAAAACTATTTTCACCCAACCATTTTTTACAAAGAGCTTGCAAAAATTTTTAGGTCGATTATGAAATACCAAAAATCAAGTGTGGGCCTAGTTTACACTAAGAATAAATTAATCATGGGCTTGTTTTTAGCATAAAGCATTAGTTACTCTTTTGAAGTGAGAAATCTATCTATAATAAACCTCTTAATTTAGTTTTAATCCAATATAACATAAAAGCTACTTTAATTGGTTGGATGGATTAAAACCTAATTAATGGAAATTATCATGGATGGATTTCCACTTTTTGAAAATATAACTATTGGTTGAAACATCCGAGGGAATTATTCGAAAGCAAGATACCCCGTGTTGGTATTTTGTTAACCATATACCTAGGAAAAAGAGACTCGCCATTCGTGTGTGGATGTTATAAGGTTGGAAGGATCATCCTAATTACACTTGTTTATTGATTGATTGTGCATACATGCATACATTTGGATCTCATATTATTGATCCTCTCTGGCTCATAGCCCTGGATTACGAAAGTTCAAAAGCTTATGACAATCTGACCTACGCCGAAGACAAAGTATCTAGCAATGACTCAATCACTTGCTCACCTAAAACAATGGAGCCCAAATAAATTCAAAGGATGGTGGATGAAGCCCTTAATGCCAAAATGGAAGAAATCAAAGAGGCCCTAGCTGAGACCATGAAGAACCAATTGACTGCAATCTTAGAGAATCATGCCGAGGCATCTGCTAGCACTAAAAAACCAAAGGACAAAGGGAAGACTAAAGTTAGTGAAGTGGTTTTTGATGATGAAAAGGTGATCATTGATGATGATGAAGATTGGGCTCAATACTACCAAGAGGTTCAAGAAAAGAAGAAAGAACCGAAGGCTATTGAGAAGGCAACTATTGAAAAGACTGAGACATCCGATGTTGAAAAGATGATTGCTTAGAAAAGAAATTTGAGAAGAAGCTAAAAACCAAAGAGAAGTCTGAGATCGACAAACTATTTGAACAAGATGATGAGGTCCCTTATAAGTTCAAGATGCCTTCCTTTGCTAAGTACAATGGCACTAGAAATCCCCATCTTCATGTAGCAGTATATCACTGCCATGCAATCTGTCCGAGCTACTAAGGCTCAAACCCTAAGGTACTTTATGCTCTCATTAGACCCTGTTGTCCAAAATTGGTTCAATACCTTAGATGATGGAACACAAAAGAGTTGGGATCTACTTTACAAAGCCTTCATCCAACAATATGGGTATAATGTTGAGTTAGAAGTTACCTTGATGGAAGTGGAGTCCATTAGGCAAAGGCCAAATGAGAATTTTGTGGACTATGTGAAAAGGTGGAGAAACAAGGCCGCTTTACTCAAGAAGAGGACCGATGAATCCGATCAAATAAGGATGATTGTGAGACGGGTGCTGCCTAGCCTTCGTGAGAGAATGTCTCATACACTCATCCGTGATTTCAAAGACCTTCTTCAAGCTGGTTTGCAAATTGAAGAATGGGAAAGGAAGAAGAGCCGATTTGCAACAAAAAGGAACGAGAAAGGGTGCTATCAACCTGGTAGCCAAAGCATGCAAAAGGCCATCGGTGTTAATGCTACTAACCAAGGAACAAGGAGACAATTTTTGGAATTAGGAAAACCGATGTCTTGGGTTCTCAACAAGCTTCAAAGAAAAGGATTGTTACAACCCTTAAATCCTCGTCCTTTGCCTAACCCTCTCCCACCTAACTTTGACACCAAAGCATTTTGTCAATTTCACCAAATGCAAGGGCATGACACTGATAGATGTGTGAGGTTAAGATATAAGATCCAAAACCTAATTGATAATGGGAAGTTACCCGAGCCCAATAAGCCAAACACCAAAGAAAATCCATTGCCAAAATTTAATAGGGTACCACCACCGGCAACCTTTATGATTGGAGGAGGTTTGCATGAGGACTTTGTCATGTCTTCTTTTCAAGATGTGGGTGGAGAAGCAACCAAAGAAGAAGAAGAGGCATTTGTTAAAATTGAAAAAGCTGTGATGGGTGGAGAAGTAGCAATTTGTGTTGTCAATGGGTTTTTGGATTCAAGTGATAGTGATGATGATATTATACCTAAGAAGGAGGAGTGGGCTTGGTCCGAGCCCGAAGAAGATGAGGTGATGAATACTAGATTCGGTAAGCCTTACGCAAGGCCACCACCTAAGGAGATAGAATCAAATAAGGGAAAGGAAGTTGAAATGGAAGAAGATGATGTTGTGCTCAAGCAATTGAAAAGAACCTAAGCAAGTGTTAGCATTTGGGACTTGTTAGCTACTTCCAAAAAGCACCGAGAAACTATGGCCAAAGCCTTAGCTAGCATGCCCATTTCTACCTCCACAACACCGAAGGAGTTGATCAACTTCATAAAAATTGGGGAAGTAATGAAATGTGAAGAGGTCCAAGAAAAGAGTGAAGTTAATATGGGAGTAGTTTCTTTTTCTGATGCAGACTTGCCGGAGGAGGGAAGAGACCACATCCGCCCTCTCTTTATCAAAATAGAAGTCAAGGGGAAGAGGAATCCATGTGTAATGGTCGATGATGGGTCTGCCATAAATGTTTGTCCACTTAAGATATTGCCAAAGCTAGCCATGTCAACAAGAGATCTAAACCCAACCGAGGTGACAATTCGTGCTTATGACAACACTAAGAGGCATGCCGAAGGGACTTTCAAAGCAGCCGTCAAGGTTGGTCCAATTGAATCTATTGTTGAGTTTGTTGTTTTAGACAAACTAGTTACCTTTGCCTTACTCTTGGGGCGACCATGGTTTCATCCTCTTGGTGGAGTTCCTTCCACCCTTCATCAAAAGATCAAATTTCCCAACGGAAATGAAACAGTGGTCATTGAAGCTGAAGATAATGAGATTGTTAACGCCCTAATGGTTGAAAGGCCTCTCAATGGTTTTCAAGTGGTTGCAATTTCTGATGATGAAGTAGTGGACTCCAAAGTCTTGAATATGATGAAGAACATGAACTACCTTCCCGGAGCTGGTTTGGAAAGGGTAAGGCCGGTTTTACAAAGCTGCTAGATTTTAGAACTTAAGCTTCCAAGAAGGGGTTGGGATATGATGAAGCCAATGATGTCCAGCCAAAGAAGAGTGAGAAGATGAGCTTCCCACCAATTGAGGAGATCTTTGTCAAAGCTCCAGATATGGGACCACTCCAAGGAAAGCCTAAGCCAATCATGTTCATGGGTAAGTTAATCCCCAGTTTTGAAATTTTTGCAGATGTTGCTGAGCTAGTGGAGAAAGTGAAGAAAGAGCTCACTCTATCAACCAACAAAGAATCCAATCCAAAAGAGAAGAATGAAGCCGCCCTGAAAGCTGAGAAGACTCCAGAAGAGATTGCTGCCCTGGTCGAGGAAAAGTTTGAAGACATCCTGCTTTATGACTCTGAGAATAATGATTTTGATTTTGATTTTAATTTGTCTGCTTTGTATGACGATGATGATGTTTTCTTTTCCAAAATGAATGAAATAAAGTCTGATTTTGCTTACTTGTGTGATGTTTCTCCTGATGGTTGCATACATTCAAATAACAGTTACATAAGCATCTTTAATATTAATTCTGTTAACACACAATCATTAAATTTGGGAATAATTGAAAATCCTAAAAACATTAGCATAGCTTCCGACCTTACTTCTGATGAGAGAGAGAGATTTGAAAAAATATTCAAAAAATATGAACAAATGTTTGCTTTGTCTTATGAGGATATGCCTGGGATAGATCGAGCAATAGCCGAGCATCATATTCCTACTTACACTCACATTAAACCTGTCAAATAGAAGCTTAGGCGACTAAGACCTGAGTGGGCTGAATTGGTTAAAGAAGAGGTCACTAAGCAAATACAAGTGAAGTTCCTTGAAGTGATAGAATACCCAGATTGGTTAGCCAACATAGTACCCGTGCCAAAGAAAGATGGAAGGATAAGGGTCTGCGTGGACTATAGAGATTTGAACAAGGCTTCCCCTAAGGATGATTTTCCTTTACCTCATATAGATGTTCTCATTGATAGTGCAGCCTCTATTATGTTACACTCGTTTGTAGATGGATTTTTTGGATACAATCAAGTGTTAATTGCCCAAGAGGATAAAGCCAAAACTGCCTTTACTACTACATGGGGTATATTTTGTTATAGGATGATGCCTTTCGGCTTAAAGAATGCTGGAGCAACCTACCAAAGGATGGCCACCACACTATTTCATGGCATGATGCACAAAGAAGTTGAAGTATATGTTAATGATATGATGGTGAAGTCGAATACAAGGGAGCAACACTTCCAAAACTTATAATTATTCTTCGATAGAGCTTTGAAGTATAAGCTGAGATTAAACCCGAAGAAGTGTGTATTCAGTGTTACCTCAGGTAAATTGTTAGGACATGTGATTGGTCCGAATGGTATTGAGATAGATCCTGACAAAGTCAAAGCAATAAGGGATATGCTAGCCCCAAAGACGGAGAGAGAATTTCAGGGATTTATTGGTAAACTGCAGTACATTAGCAGATTTATAGCAAAACTCACAACAATCTATGAGCCTATCTTCAAGTTGCTTAGAAAGAATCAGCCGGTCGTATGGAATGAAGAATGTCAAAAGGCCTTTGACCGAATAAAAGAGTATTTGTTGAATCCACCTGTTTTGAAACCACCTAAGCCCGACAAACCTCTATTACTATACTTAGCAGTAGAAGAAGAGTCGATAGGAGCTATGCTAGCCCAAGCAGATGAGCCGGGGATTGAGCATGCCATTTACTATTTGAGTAGAAAGCTCCTACCTTATGAAATTAAGTATAGTATTATTGAAAAGACATTTATAGTCGTGGTTTAGTCTTCTAAGAAGTTACGGCATTATTTTCAATCGTATAGTGTGCAAGCAATTTCCAGGTTGGATCCAATGAAGTACTTAAGGGAGACACCCTCTTTAATTGGGAAATATGGTCGATGGTTGATAATATTAGAAGAATTTGAGATCGAGTATGTAATCAGGAAAACAATCAAGGGTAGAATGGTGGCAGAATTCCTGGCTCAACAACCATTACCAGAAAGTGAAGATGTAATCTTGGAATTTCTAGATGAACATTTAGAAGTAATTGAAGTACAAGGGTGGAAAATGTATTTTGATGAAGCGGTAAACAGGAAAGGAGCAGGTTTGGGAGTTATACTAGAATCACCCAAAGGGGAACTCATCCCTTTAGCCAAGAAGTTGAAATTTAGGGCGACCAATAATATGGTGGAGTATGAAGCATGTATTCTCGGTTTGGAAACCCTAATGATTATGAAGGTGGATAAGATGGAAGTTTATGGCGATTCATTGCTAGTAGTATCCCAAGTAAATGGAGAGTGGGAGTTGAAAGAGGAAAAATTGAATTCATACCACCATTATTTGACCATGATGAAGAAGAATTTTAAGGAGTGTAGGTTTATACACCTATTAAGAGAAGAAAATCAGATGGCTGATGCCCTAGCCACATTGGCTTTGGTATGGGAAAATCCTGCCAGCTTATTCCTTAAGCCTCTGATCTTGACTAGTTCATCAACTCCTTTCTATTAATATGAGACAATCATGGAAGTTGATACAGACCATGATGCGTGGTATGATACTATAAGGCAATTTTTGGAGGAAAGAGAATACCCGCCGGGGGCAACTAAGAAAGAGAGAAGAGCCATAAGGAGGTGGTCATTGCAATACATCACCTTCCATGGAGAGTTATATCGAAGATGGCCTGATGGAGTGCATTTGAGATGTTTAAGAAAGCCTGAAGTGGAGCGCATCATATCTGAAATACATGCGGGAAGTTGCGGTCCTCACATGAGTGGTTTGGCCCTAGTTAAGAAGATTATTCGACAAGGTTACTTTTGGTTGACCATGGAGAGAGACTGTATTGAGTTTCTCAAGAAGTGCCAGTAATGTCAGATGTATTGTAACCTGAATCACATGCCTCATGAAGAACTGCATTCAATGTCTTCACCCTGGCCATTTGCCACTTGGGGTATCGACATTATAGGAGAAATACATCCGACAGCCTCAAAAGGTCACCGTTTCATTGTAGTAGCAGTTGATTATTTTTAAAAATGGGTCAAAGCTGAATCCTTCAACAAGCTAGGTGCAAATCAAATGGCTAGGTTTATCGAAAGGAACCTCATCTGCAGATATGGGGTCCCGCACAGTGTGATATCAGACAATGGGGTACAGTTTCAAGGAGCAGTTAAGGATTTATTCTCCAAGTACCAAATCCATCATCATCGATCCTCTCCTTATAGACCAAAGGCTAATGGTGTCGTGGAAGCAATAAACAAGACAATTAAGCAAATTCTATCCAAGATTACTAAGACTTACAGGGACTGGTCGGAAATGCTTCCCTTTGATTTATGGGGATATAGGACGAGTGTCCAAACACCTACTGGAATGACACCATTCTCTTTGGTTTATGGGATGGAAGCAGTATTGCCAATTGAGATTGAGATCAAGTCATTAAGAGTAGTCTTGGAAGCTGAACTGCCTGAAATGGAATGGGTAGCAAGCAGATACACAATTAGCTCTATTAGAAGAGAGAAGTTTAAAGGCGTTGTATCATCACCAACTGTACCAAAAAAAGATAGCTCGGGCCTATAGTAGAAGGGTCAAGGTTAGAAAATTCAGAGTTGGTGATTTGGTGTTGAAGCAATGTAAGCCTAATGTATCTAATCCAAGAGAGAAGTTCAGGCCTAGCTGGGAAGGGCCATATTGTTAGTGTATATGCCCTAGGCCATCGATTTGGACCTTAATGTTATTCATTTTGTTATTAATAAAGAAGTTTTTATTATCATTGTTATGTTTGCATGTTATATATAATAATGATTATATCCCTAGTTTATTATTGTTATGGAGATAATAATAAATATAACTAGTGTAATATTGATTTGATAATCATAAGATGATTATAGGTATGAAGATACAAATCAATATTATGGATACATGTTAGAGAACAGTGTATTGGATAGACCCACATAGATATCACTTCATGGTTTAATGTCATAAGTGTATCTCATAATAGTTTTCATTTAATCCTTTGACTTAAGATTGTCATAGTTTCCAACATAAGGAATATTATGTTTTGACATGATCAAACGTTATCTGTAACTAGATAATTATAAAGGTTATGCTTGAACATGATATAAATTATGTAGAGGAAAATGAACAATCAAGATGGAATTTGTCCCTCTCTATGAGAGAGATATCTTCTGGGCCCCTTGATAAGTGTAACTGAGAAATGCATGGCCATGCTCAAATAAGTTGATATAAGATCAATCTTATTTGTTTATCAGTTAACTTGGAGATCGAGTAATCATAAGTTTGGACAATATAAGTATGACATTTACTATGACTTATGTTCAAACTAGATATCGTGTGACAAAGGGATTAATGCATGTACTATTTCAGGTTTTTCATTTATAATGATTTTCATGATTAATTGGGTAGTCGTAATGTCTTGCTAGAGGCCAATTATGATTTGTGCATTTCAATAGAGATTGAAATACACTACCAATTAATATGAGCCTATCGGGTCACACACATAGAACGTAGGCTGTACTTAAATAATAATAATTATATTTAATTATTATTGTTAGTATTATTATTATTATTAGATATTAATAATAATATTGTTATAATAATTATTATTAGATAATAATTATTAAAACGTGGGTCCATATGGGATATGTGATATGATCTTTTATCGAACTGAATGGATCACATGGATCCTGTGAGTAAATCGAAAGAATTTTTGTTTTTCCGCTGCGGCAAGGGTTGCAGATTCTTAACGATTTACTAACTGTGGTATCAGAGCCTCTTGTTGATTCCATTTAATTCGAAATATACCATGTTGATGTGTTGATATGATCTATTGTTTTTCGAATGGCATGATTAAATTCGTTTTATCATTTGATGATGATTCGAATCTGTTATATGAGATATAACATAAATTGTTGTTGATATATGATGTCAAAGATGACCAATTGTATAAGATACAATTCTGTGAAATCAAATTGGGGTTGGTATACGATCTGTTATGTTTTCGAATTAGGGTTAATATGATTAATTCAATTCGTTTATTCATATTGAATGTATACATAGATTTCGATTTTGATTAATATGATTATTGAGTAAATCGTTTCTAAGGTTTCTGGTAATAGTTCTCTGTTAATATGATTAATAGATTACTATTATATTCTGTTTAATATGATTAACAGAATAAGGGTTTTGACAGAAAATAATTAATTGGATTAATGATTCTGTTTAGCTTCGAGGGGCGCTGCCCCTCGACCCCGCCCAGGGGCGCTGCCCCTTCGGAGCCCCGCCCGCTAACCGGCTAGCGGGACCGCCGTATGTTCGCGCCCTATAGTTCGTTACCGCGACATTAAGAATGTCAATATATTTGTTTCTATTTAACATGTTAGTGATGAATATGTTATGTTTGTTTGATGTCTTGGCATGGTGCATAGCATGGCCTTATGACCTATGTGATTGGTTTATTTATATCTTAATTTTTTATAAATACGGCCTGCGTGTCGTTTATTTTTGTAACTTTATAATTACTAGTTTAGTAGTTAGTTTTTATTATTAATGTAATAATGAAGACTCAAGCTTGGAGAAGAAGATGAAAATTCCATGGAGATGAAGTTGCCTTTCAAGATATGAAGAAATGTACTATTGCAAATGTTGTAATAGATAGGTTTTCTTTTCACCTAGGGTTGCCTATATGATCTTCATTTGGTCTCATGAAGATCATATCTAGTTTGGCCATGCTATGTCACGTTTATTTTTATCAAATATGTATGAGATGCCATGTTTGATAGTTTATGTATGCATATAGGATATGATATATAAATGTCAATTTTAACATGTTTTCAAAAAAAAAAAATTAAATGGAATGAACCCTCACTATTAATCTAAGTTTTAATGCCATCCATGTCTTAAACACTTATCAAGGCTAAGATCACCTAAATGTAGATTTTGCCAAAGCAAAGTACTTTAGGTTATCCTAGCAAGATATGATGAGTAATGGTGCTGCTCATGCGTTTAAAATTGGTTAGACTTAATTAGGCTATCAAAATGGTTTTGGGCCTAAGGCATTAGATGGGGTATAACATGCTATGACATATGATGTCATGATCCCATATTATCTAAGAGTTACATCTGATGTAATTGGTAATGGGTTACCTACCATAATAACTTGATTTTAAGTGTCATGCCAAAGCTGACTTAATATTAAGTAAAATTGGATCTTAGCCCACTAAAATGTCATTGTGATGATTGAGGGTTATATTTTAGTGGGAGTTTAATTACTTATCACCTTTTATTAATTAAAATTTGCATATTTTGTAGATTGAAATGGCTACCAACAATAACTCCACTTTATCACTGCGATCCATCCTTGAGAAGGAAAAACTAAAAGAGAATGGGACTAATTTTGTTGATTGGTTTAGGAACCTGAGAATTGTTCTCAAACAAGAAAAGAAGTCCTATGTGCTTGATGAAGCTGTCCCTGAGCCACCTCCTGCTAATGCTTCTAATGCTGATAAGAACAAGCATAAGAAGCATATGGATGATTCCAATGACATTGGATGTCTTATGCTCGCTACTATGTGTCCAGAACTTCAGAAGGATCTGGAACACTTGGAGGCTTATGAGATGAGTGTCCATCTCAAACAAGCTTTCCAACAGCAAGCTAGGCAGGATAGATTCGACACTGCTGTTGCATTATTTGACTGCAAGATGTCAGAGGGCGAATCGGTTAGCGCTCATGTTTTAAAAATGAAGGGCTACATTGATCACCTTGCCCGACTTGGATATCCCTTGAGTCTAGAACTCTCCATGGATTTGATCCTTCATTCTTTGCCCAGCAGTTTTTCACATTTTGTTATGAACTATAATATGAACAACATGGAAAAGTCCATTCCTGAGCTACATGGTATGCTCAAAACTGCTGAAGGGAATATCAAAAGGCCCACTAAGGCTACCCATGTATTGAATGTCAATAAGGGTAAGCCTATGAAGAAAAAAGGCAAGGCAAAAGGTAAAGCAACAGTTGCTACAAAGCCTAAGGGACAGCCCAAGCCAAAAGAACGCAAGGCACCTGTTCCTAAGGAAGGAACTTGTCACCATTGCAAGGAGCCTGGGCATTGGAAAAGAAATTGCCCACTTTATTTGGCTGAATTGAAGAAATCGAAGGGTAGTGCGACTACGTCTTCAGGTATATATGTTATAGAAATTAACTTATCTGCTTCTACTTCATGGGTATTGGATACTGCATGTGGTTCTCACATTTGTACAAATGTGCAGGGACTCAAAAGGAGTAGATCACTGAAAAGGGGCGAAGTTGACCTACGAGTTGGGAATAAAGCAAGAGTTGCTGCACTAGCTGTAGGATCTTATGAACTTCATATGCCTAATGGCTTTTTGTTAAATTTGAACAATTGCTATTATGTTCCTACTCTGAGTAGGAATCTTATTTCAGTTTCAATTTTGGATGATGAAGGTTTTTCATTTTTAATTAAAAATAAGACCTGTTCTATTTTTGATAAAGATGATTTGCTTTATGGTATTGCAAGATCTTTTAATGGCCTTTATGTCCTTGACTTAGATGATTCTAGGGAGAATCATATTTATAACATAAACTCTAAGAGAATTAAGCCAAATGACCTAAACCCTACATTTTTATGGCATTGTCGTCTTAGCCATATAAATGAGAGACGCATTTCTAAACTCCATCAAGATGGATTATTAGATTCATTTGATTTTGAATCATTTGATAAATGTGAATCTTGTTTACTTGGCAAAATGACAAAGAATCCTTTCACCGGACAAGGTGAAAGGGCTAATGACTTGCTAGGACTAGTACATACAGATGTATGTGGCCCGTTAAGCATTAGTGCCAGAGGAGGATATAATTACTTCATTACTTTTACTGATGATTTCAGTAGGTATGGCTATGTCTACCTAATGAAACATAAGCATGAGGCTTTTGAAATGTTCAAAACTTTTCAAAATGAAGTACAAAATCAACTTGGTAAAACTATTAAGGCACTTCGATCTGATCGAGGTGGTGAATTTTTGAGCCAAGAGTTTGACGAACATCTAAGAAATTATGGAATTGTTTCACAATTAACTCCTCCAGGAACTCCACAGTGGAATGGTGTTTCTGAAAGAAGAAATCGAACTTTATTAGATATGGTTCGATCTATGATGAGTCAAGCAGATCTTCCATTATCGTTTTGGGGTTATGCCTTGGAGACAGCTGCTTTTGTTTTAAACCGTGTACCATCTAAAGCGGTTGAAAAGACACCATATGAGATATGGACTGGCAAAACACCTAGTTTGTCTTTTCTTAAGATTTGGGGTTGTGAGGCTTATGTGAAAAGACCAGTTTCAGATAAGTTAGCTCCAAAATCTGCTAAATGTATCTTTGTGGGATATCCTAAGGAAACTAAAGGATATTATTTCTATATTCCATCTGAGAACAAAGTGTTTGTTGCTCGAAATGGAACCTTCTTGGAAAAGGAATTCATTTCTAAAAGAACTAGTGGGAGCACAGTTCAATTAGATGAATTTATAGAACCACAAGAGGATATTGAACCGCCTGTAGAAATAGTTTCAGAACCACAAGTCATTGTGGAAACTGAAAATGTTACACAAGTTCTGCGCAGATCTGATAGACCACGTCATCAGCCTGAGAGATATGGATTTCTCATGACTGAAAGTCGTGAAGTTTTGCTCATAGATCAAGATGAGCCAACTACCTATCTTGAAGCTGTGTCAGGTCCAGATTCAGAGAAATGGCTTGGAGCCATGAAATCTGAGATGCAGTCCATGTTTGACAACCAAGTTTGGGCCTTAATTGATCCTCCCGAAGGTATTAAGACTATTGGTTGCAAATGGGTTTTCAAGAAGAAAATTGACATTAATGGAAATGTGCAAACCTATAAAGCAAGGTTGGTTGCTAAAGGTTTCAAACAAACACATGGTATAGACTATGATGAAACTTTTTCTCCAGTTGCTATGATTAAATCTATTAGGATTCTCCTTGCCATTGCTGCATACTATGATTATGTGATATGGCAAATGGATGTCAAAACCGCTTTCCTTAATGGAAATTTACTCGAGGATGTGTACATGACACAACCTGAGGGTTTTGTAAATCCTGAGAATTCTGGGAAGGTTTGCAAGCTTCAAAGGTCCATTTATGGATTGAAGCAAGCATCTCGAAGCTGGAATCTTTGTTTTGATGAAATAGTTAAGAACTTTGGTTTCATTCAAAATGAAGATGAACCATGTGTTTACAAGATGGTTAGTGGGAGTGCTATCGTGTTCTTAGTCCTATATGTAGATGACATATTGATCATTGGAAATGATGTCCCCACTTTACAAAAGGTTAAAGATTGGTTAGGGAATTCTTTTTCAATGAAGGACTTGGGAGAGGCTGCATATATCCTTGGTATAAGGATCTATAGAGATAGATCTAGAAGGATAATTGGCTTAAGTCAAAGTACATACATTGACAAAGTGTTGAAGAGGTTCAGTATGCAAGATTCCAAGAAAGGATTCTTGCCTATGTCACATGGTATTCATCTTGGCAAGAATCAATGTCCTAAGACATCTGAGGAGCGAGATAGAATGAATAAGATCCCTTATGCTTCTGCTATTGGATCTATTATGTATGCCATGCTATGTACTAGACCTGATGTCTCATATTCTTTAAGCACAACAAGTAGATATCAAGCTGATCCTGGTGAGGGTCACTGGACAGCTGTTAAGAACATTCTTAAGTATCTAAGAAGAACTAAGAATGTTTTCTTAGTTTATGGAGGTTTGGAAGATGAACTAGTTGTAAATGGTTACACAGATGCTAGTTTCCAAACTGACATAGATGATTACAAATCGCAGTCAGGTTTTGTATTCACATTGAATGGTGGAGCCATTACTTGGAAAAGTTCCAAGCAAAGCACAGTAGCAGATTCTACAACAGAAGCTGAGTATATAGCAGCATCAGATGCTGCTAAGGAAGCAGTTTGGCTGAAGAAATTCATCACTGAGCTTGGAGTGGTGCCTAGCATTGCTAATCCTATGGCTATCTATTGTGACAACAATGGTGCCATAGCGCAAGCAAAAGAGCCAAGGTCCCATCAAAAATCTAAGCACATACTCAGGCGATTTCACCTCATTCGAGACATCATTGATAGAGGTGATATCAAGATATGCAAAGTTGACACAAATGACAACATAGCAGATCCATTGACAAAGCCTCTCTCGCGGGTCAAGCATGATCAGCACACTAGGTCTATGGGCATGAGATATTTGTTAGACTAGGCCTAGTGCAAGTGGGAGACTGTTAGTGTATATGCCCTAGGCCATCGATTTGGACCTTAATGTTATTCATTTTGTTATTAATAAAGAAGTTTTTATTATCATTGTTATGTTTGCATGTTATATATAATAATGATTATATCCCTGGTTTATTATTGTTATGGAGATAATAATAAATATAACTAGTGTAATATTGATTTGATATTCATAAGATGATTATAGGTATGAAGATACAAATCAATATTATGGATACATGTTAGAGAACAGTGTATTGGATAGACCCACATAGATATCACTTCATGGTTTAATGTCATAAGTGTATCTCATAATAGTTTTCATTTAATCCTTTGACTTGAGATTGTCATAGTTTCCAACATAAGGAATATTATGTTTTGACATGATCAAACGTTATCTGTAACTAGATAATTATAAAGGTTATGCTTGAACATGATATAAATTATGTAGAGGAAAATGAACAATCAAGATGGAATTTGTCCCTCTGTATGAGAGAGATATCTTCTGGGCCCCTTGATAAGTGTAACTGAGAAATGCATGGCCATGCTCAAATAAGTTGATATAAGATCAATCTTATTTGTTTATCAGTTAACTTGGAGATCGAGTAATCATAAGTTTGGACAATATAAGTATGACATTTACTATGACTTATGTTCAAACTAGATATCGTGTGACAAAGGGATTAATGCATGTACTATTTCAGGTTTTTCATTTATAATGATTCTCATGATTAATTGGGTAGTCGTAATGTCTTGCTAGAGGCCAATTATGATTTGTGCATTTCAATAGAGATTGAAATACACTACCAATTAATATGAGCCTATCGGGTCACACACATAGAACGTAGGCTGTACTTAAATAATAATAATTATATTTAATTATTATTGTTAGTATTATTATTATTATTAGATATTAATAATAATATTGTTATAATAATTATTATTAGATAATAATTATTAAAACGTGGGTCCATATGGGATATGGACAGTTAGGGTTTTGATAAAAAGAAGTCTTTTAAAACGGTTTTAAAAGGACTGGAGGTTTAATGATCTTATTATTCGTTTTGCAAAAGAAAACGTAAGAAGAAAAAAAAAACCTAAAAAAACCCTAGTTTCGTTTTGAAAAGGTTCAGCCACTGCCGTTGGTGAGCTAGCACTCAGACCGGCATACGTTTGTGTGGATTTCGTTAGAGGGTGTTCGTCTTCAGAAGGCAGCATCTGTTAATCATTTTTGAAGCTACACAAAAAAGGTTAGTTTCGAATCTCTTTTATCGAACTGAATGGATCACATGGATCCTGTGAGTAAATCGAAAGAATTTTTGTTTTTCCGCTGCGGCAAGGGTTGCAGATTCTTAACGATTTACTAACACATATGTCATGAAACAAGTCATGAGCAAAGGTGCAGTGAAGTTATCAAACATGGATGGGAACGAATTTAGTGAGCCAGTAAACATTGACAGGTTGAAGAGGTTTTATGTATGATAAAAAAAGAGAAGAAAAAAGAGCTCGCTAGGTTGAAAACCCAAAAAGGGCAGCCTAGGCAAAAGTTAGAGTAGTCCGTTAGTTCCGAAAACCCGAAAGGGTGGGCTAGGCAACAATTAGGGCTAATGAGAGAAAATCATCAATTAGAAAACCCGAAAGGACTAATTGGCAACAAGAGTGATCTTGTGTATGCTGGCTTTATGTTTGGTTGTTCCCCAATTTAATAAAACAGAATTAATAATTAAATTTGTTCTATGTGCACTGTTATAAGTATTTGACCAGATATGGATGAAATAAATAATCATAATTGCAAAAGGTGATGACAAATTATAAATGGAAAAGAAGCATCTTTTATTACTTTAGTTATTTTTCATCCTAACAAAACATTTTATGAATTGACAAATGTAAAATCTATGGCAGTCTATAAGTGTAATGTGCAGGCCAGCTTTGCCTTAACCGATCCAAGTAGGCTTCAGTCAAGCAAGGCATCTCTAGGTCAGGAGCAAAGTTAGAATCACGAGGCTCAGCTCCATACTGATGCCCAAGTCGGCGAGGATCATAGCATGTACCTTGACGAAGTGCAGCAAGGGGAACATACATCAAGTATGTCCACATGGTGATACGAGAAATCTTCCACCAAGGTACCAATCAACGGATATTAACTTCAGAGCGTGAGTGAATCCAGTAAACCCAGTCTGCATATGAAGAAGCAGGATGGAGTAGCTTCCTAGCAGAATGATGATGTGGCAGGTATCTAGCAAAATCCATGGAGGGAGTATCAAGCAAACAAAGATGCTCCTGAAGCCAAATCTATGAAGAAAGAATTAAATTAAAAAAAAAGAGTCCGCTAAGTTGAAAACCCGCAAGGGCAGCTTAGGCAAAAATTAGGACAACTCGCTAGTTCAGAAAACCCGCATGGGCGGACTAAGCAAAAGTTAGAGCTACAAAAAAAATAAAAAAAGGGAGCCTAAATTGAAAACTTGAAAGGGCAGTTTAGGTAATTACCTGAAGCAACAACGGACTCCCAGTTGGTCTCTTTGACAATCCTGATTTAAATCGGTCTAATCCAACTAAGGTCTCGGCTAAAATCACAGGTATTGGTGACAAGCCTCCTTCCATTTGATCCATGATATCCAATACTCGTGGGTCAATATCGCCGTCAGAAGAAATAAGTAAGAATTGGCCTAGCAAGCAAAGACAAAGCATGCGTTCCCATGCCTTAGTAGGAGCCAAATGAGAGAAACAAAAGTCAATCAAAGGAGCAAGTAGAATTTTTTCACCTCTCATCAACTGAAGAACTTCGGGTTTTGGAATTTGAAATAACATCTGCATTTTCTATTGAGTTTTGGAAATCAATGTGGGTAACGCCATTTGTTGATTATTGGGATGTCCAAGAATGGCCTCAAATTCTTCTATCAAGGGACACATTTCAAAGCCATTAATTCTAAATACCCTAGAATCCGTATCCCACAGGGAAGCCACGACATGTAAGAAGGAGTGGTCCAATTTGACATTTTGGAAGCATTTTAAAACATCAAGCGCTGACCTTGAAATTTGCTTCCAATGGTTGGCATCCATATTCTTAAATAGAATTTTTATTTTCTTTAAATGGTGCTCGGTCATGGTTGATGAATAAATGGGAACCAAAATTGCTAAAGGGAGTCTTCACATTGAAAGAGAGAGATTTTTGGTTTATGAATTGAAATATGGCATGCAAGGTGATTTATATAGAAGAAAATAAACCTTTTCCAAAAGTGAAATGGAAAAGATGATGGGAAAGGATAAGACCATATGGCATAAGGAAAGGAAGTGGCAATGAATTTCCTTTATCATATTGGATTTGGTTTAACAAAAGAAGTGGATATTAATTATGATGTACTATATATATATAAAATAAATAATAATAATAAATAAATAATTTTGGCAGTAACGGAAAAAAAATAAATATAAAAAAAATTACAGTAAAGAGGAAAATTTTATATTTTTCATTATTGTACAATATTTTACAATTGCTACAATATTTGCATATCACTAAGAGGGTGGTGGAAGGTCACCAAATAAAGAATTAAAAAAGTCGTCGCCTGTTGGAGGAGGGGGCAAATTACTCGTCCCGGGATCATCCGAAGTAAAAGCACTGAAACCCCTATTGCCTTGGAGTTTTGATTTGTCATGGTCCTCATTAGAAGTAGATGAAAGGATCTCATGGTCATCATTCTGGGGGCCTCTCAATGAAGAAGCACCGGATCTCATTCCTTGAAATCGGAAGTCACGAAAATTTTGTTCGGATTGGTGATATAAACTTTCAAAATGAGATGCTTGATGACGACTTAAAGCCAACTCTTCTTGAAGTTTCTTATTTTTTTCTTCAAGCATCCACTGTGAGCCAAGAAGTTAAAAGGTAAGAGCATACATAATCATGCATACATATAGCATAAACTATTGTGAAATAAGGAACGTACCAGGTAGTTCATATCAATACCTTGCGGATGAGATGGCGTATCCGGCGGGCTAGAATGAGCAAACGAAGGGGTAGTGAAAAAAGGTTCAGCCTCATGATCAAATGAGCCAACAGCCTACAACAATCATTAAGGAATCAAAAAAAGGCAAAGCAATTGCAAGGGAAAAGTGGTTAAAGTGCAAAAACCCCCTTGGAAGATCAAAACAACGAAAGAAAAGCATGAATCAAGCAAGACATGGTCAAGCCAAATCGATCTTGGCCGTGTCACCTCAAAAGAAATCTTGGCAGAACATGACACGGGTAGGCAACATGGCCAAGCCACTGGTCGTGTCTCACCTAAAGGACAAAGTCAAGAAGGACCAAGCAAAGAAAGAAAAAGAAATAGTAGGTGACACTAGCAGGCAACACAGCCAAGCCACTGGCCGTGTCCCATCCTAACCCAAGAACAAAGAAGAAACAAAGAAAAGATGCAGAAGCTGACACACCCAGGAGACAAGGCTAAGCCACTGGCCGTGTCACTCCCATCTTCAAAGAACAAAGAAGACCCCCAATCTCTGAGGGTGAAGATCCATTCTGAGGGTGAAGGATCACAATGCATAGAACATCTGGAGCAGTCAGACTTCTCAACTGATAAAAGGTTAGTCAAATTCATTCTCGGGTCTAAGTACCCAATCTCGGGTCCAAGTACCCAAATCAAATCAATCCCGGGTCCAAGTACCCAAGTCAATTCAAGCTCAGGTCCAAGTTCCCAATCTTGGGTCCAAGTACCCAAATCAAATCAATTTAGGGTCGAATATCCCAATACAGTTAGGATCGAGTATTCCAATCCAGTTTAGGATCAAGTATTCCAATCCAGTTTAGGATCGAGTGTCCAAATCCAGATAGGATCGACTATCCAAATCCAGTTTAGGATCGAGTATTCGAATCCAGTTTAGGATCGAGTATCCGAATCCAGATAGGATCGAGTATCCGAGTCTAGTTTAGGATCGAGTATTCAAATCTCTCAGGTCCAGAACCCAAAGTTTTCCTTAGGTCTAGAACCTAGAATTATCCTTGAGTCCAGAACTCAAACCGGGTCCAGAACCAAAGTTTACCATTAGGTCCAGAACCTAGAATTATTTTTAAGTCCAGAACTTAGCTCGGGTCTATAACCCAAATTTTCCTTAGGTCCAGAACCTAGAATTATCCTTGAGTCCAGAACTCAAACCGGGTCCATAACCCAAGTTTACCATTAGGTCCAGAACCTAGAATTATTCCTAAGTCCAGAACTTAGCTCGGGCCCAGAATCTAAATTTTCCTTAGGTCTAGAACCTATAATCTCTTCTAAATCCAGAACTTAGCTCGGGTCCAGAACCCAATTTTACCATTAGGGCCAGAACCTAGAATTATTTCTAAGTCCAAAACTTAGCTCGGGTCAAGAACCCAAATTTTTCTTAGGTCCAGAACCTAGAATTATCCTTGAGTCCAAAACTCGAACCGGGTCCAGAATCGAAATTTTCCTTAGGTCCAAAACCTAGAATCTCTCTTGAGTCTAGAACTCGAACCGGATCTAGAACCTAAATTTTCCTTAGGTCCAGAACCTAGAATTTGCTTCTAAGTCCGAAACTTAGCTCGGGTCTAGAACCCAAATTTTCCTTAGGTCCAGAACCTAGAATTTGTTTCTAAGTCCAAAACTTAGCTTGGGTCCAGAACCCAAATTTTCCTTAGGTCCAAAACCTAGAATTATCCTTGAGTCCAGAACTCGAACCGGGTCTAGAACCCAAATTTTCCTTAGGTCCAAAACCTAGAATCTCTCTTGAGTCCATAACTCGAACCGGATCTAGAACCTAAATTTTACTTAGGTGCAGAACCTAGAATTTGCTTCTAAGTCCGAAACTTAGCTCGGGTCTAGAACCCAAATTTTCCTTAGGTCCAGAACCTAGAATTTGTTTCTAAGTCCAAAACTTAGCTTGGGTCCAGAACCCAAATTTTCCTTAGGTCCAAAACCTAGAATTATCCTTGAGTCCAGAACTCGAACCGGGTCTAGAACCCAAATTTTCCTTAGGTCCAAAACCTAGAATCTCTCTTGAGTCTAGAACTCGAACCGGATCTAGAACCTAAATTTTCCTTAGGTCCAGAACCTAGAATTTGCTTCTAAGTCCGAAACTTAGCTCGGGTCTAGAACCCAAATTTTCCTTAGGTCCAGAACCTAGAATTTATTTCTATGTCCAAAACTTAGCTCGGGTCCAAAACCCAAATTTTCCTTAGGTCCAAAATCTAGAATTATCCTTGAGTCCAGAACTCGAACAGGGTCTAGAACCCAAAATTTCCTTAGGTCTAGAACCTAGAATCTCCCTTGAGTCTAGAACTCAAACCGGGTCCAGAACTTAAATTTTTCTTAGGTCCAGAACCTAGAGTTATCCTTGAGTCTAGAACTCGAACCAGGTCCAGAACCCAAATTACCATTAGGTCCAGAACCTAGAATTATTCCTAAGTCCAGAACTTAGCTTGGGTCTAGAATCCAAATTTTTCTTAGGTCCAGAACCTAGAATTATCCTTGAGTCCAGAACTCGAACCAGGTCCAGAACCCAAATTTTCCTTAGGTCGAGAACCTATAATTATCCTTGAGTCCAGAACTCAAACCAGGTCCAGAACCCAAAACCTCAACCATCTTAAAAATTAAATCTTATTGTTGTTCACTCTCTTTCACTAAGTTTTCAGATCATTCAAGCAGGGGGCAAACTGTAGACCCTTAATTTTTGACCCAATCCGGTCCAATATGTTTTATTTAGTCTAAAAAGATTTTTGTTGCCTAATTGGTACAAAATAATTTTTATTAAATAATTTTTTCTTTAGTATCTAATTTTTATTAATAAAAATAGAAATAAACAAATAAAAGTCAAAAAATAAAAATAAAAATAAAAATCGGAGTGGAAAAAATCAGAGACGAAAAAATCGTCACGCCTGTGATATTTTGCACGCAGAAATTTTCTACCTGCGAAATAGCTTACGGGCCCGTTCCGTGCGCGCTACTGCAGCCAGCTACAGCAGATTTTTTCGCCAGCGCAGTTTTTCCGCAGCAGTTTTTTTTTTTTCAACGCAAATTTTTCGAAACCTAATCCAATTAGGTTTTGGTTTCTTTATTTTTTTTTATTAATATTACTTACCTTAACTAATTAGGAATAAACAACCTCAAACCACTATAAATAAGGATCAAAGACAATTAAAAAAGAGGAGGCAAAAATCCAAGAGTAGTTTGGAAAATTTGAAACCAAATCAAGGAAGGAAAAGAAGAAATTCAATTCAACTCTTTTCTGGAATAGCAACAGCACGATTTAGAGGATTCAAAGGCAAAAAAAGGCTTGTCTTTGGAGCTAGTTCATCCAAGAAGAATTGTTTTTGGAGAAATCATCAAAAGAAGGTATGTGTTAGTTAATTTTCTTTAATTGTTTTTTTTTACATAGTAGCAAATTTATGAAATCAAAATTAAAAACCTTTGAACTTTAATTTAGTTTTTCTAAAGCCAAAAAAACCTTATTTCATTAGTTTATCTTCCAAAAGGCTTAAAATTGTTATTTTTTCTTCTTAAAAATCTTAAAATTCTAATTGAACATATTTTTCAACAAAACTAAGATGTAAATTCTGCTTCTTTTAAAATTTTAAAGAGGTTCTATTTCATTCAAAAAGCCTTAAAAAACATCTTTTCTACTTATATAAACTTTAATTTATTTGTTTAAATTCATAAAATTCCATAAAATATCAAATTGATTTCCAAATTCCTAAAACTTATTCACCACCCGTGACCCAACTTCCAAAATATCAAATCCAAATTCAACTTCCAAAATTCAAAATAATGAACAGTAACCCTTTTAAAACCTTAAACCCTAATTTTTATGAACCCTAATCTTTTTAAAACATTAAAAAACATAAAAACATAAAAACATAAAAACCTAAATTTTACACAGTAGCTTAGGAACCCAATAACCAAAAATCACAAATTAAAGTATTTTAAAGTGTTTAAAACCCTAGTTTCATGATATCATCATTCAAACATTAATTTTGTTAATCAAAGAATCTTACCAACCCTTTGAAACACAAAACCCTAATTTATTTTAATTCCATAAAAAAGTCACAGTAGCCATAATTGGACTTTTATTTGCTTTATTCAATTCCATACTTGATTATGCTTTGATTTATTTCTTATGCTTTAATTTATTTAATTTCAATATTTGATTTATTTAATTTATCATGGATGGATGTTTATTTATATTTTGATTAATAGCTTTGATGAATTATTTTTTTATGATGAATGAATATTTACTTTTATCAATTAATTTAGATTTCCAAAAGTTGTAAGAGGTATGTTTCCACTTGGTGGGTACCTCATTAGTTAAACATCATGAAATTTAATTTGCTTTTCTATTTTAGAACCTATGTAAAGGGCATGTTTCTACCTTTTGGTGGGTGTCCTATTTAGGCATGTGATGTAAGGACATGTTTCCATCCTTGGATGGGTATTCATTTATTTGCTTTGTTTGGACATTGCTTTGATTTTAATATATTGATGCTTTCTTTTAATTATTGTGTGTAATATGGATAATATTGTTATATTTAAGAATTTTATAATATTAAGACATGTAAAGGAGGCCAGTTCCAATGAACCGGGCGTTGTGGGGGTGTTGGGCCATTTCTCACCTTCCCCACATGTACCCAACTTTCTGAACCCATTAGGGGGTTGGGGATTCTTTAGGAATCGAGTCATCCACCCCTTTCTTTTTCCCGGCCCATAAGGGAGGCGACTCCATTTTTGTCCGGACTTAGGTTCGTGTTCTCTAAGGCCCCGAGCCTAAACAGTGCCGAAGTCGCAAGAACCATTCCAACGGGAGTGGGGGCAAAAATCCCCGCTCACACAATGGTTCTGTTTTCTAGATGGGTGACACGACTAGTGACACGCCCATGTCACTAAGCGTGTCACAACTTCTGTGTTGGAGTAGTATTGACACATCCAGTGACACGCCCATGTCACTGAACGTGTCATAGCTACTGTGTTGTTAGTGGATTGACACGGCCAGTGACACGCCCATGTCACTGAGCGTGTCATAGCTTCTATGTGAGAGGAGGATAGACATGGCTAGTGACATGCCCATGTCACTGAGCATGTCAAAGCTTTTGTGTTCTGGGTTTAGGGCATGATCAGGGACACGCCCATGCTGTTGAGTGTGTCATGTGTAGAGTTTGTCCTTGTTGGTTCTTGTTCTTATTTCCTTATGTGTATCACAAAGTGAGTGTGTGTAATTATAATTGGATCAGGTTTTGAAGAGTTTGAGTTGCCCTAATCCAAGTGTTGAAGGATTCTTGGAAGAGGAAGTGCTTAGATTGGTGTGTGTTACTCTTAGTGGTAAGTACAAACCTTACATGGTTGCATACATTTACATGATTTTGGAACTTAACACATTTGGACGGAAAGGTGTTAAGTAAACCACTACATTGTTGATGCATATGAATAATGCTATGATTTGCATATTGTGAAAGATATAATGATCATTCAAAATGTATGTACAATGCAATTGGTTATGTATATCTAAATGTTGGGATGTGAAGCCATTGTTGTTGGCTATAATGATACAAATGAAATAATTGGGGCATTGTTGCCTAGATTATTATGAGAAAATGAGAATGGAATTGATAATAAATGAATGAAAGAATTGTGTGTCTAGTATGTTATTCAATTTTCAGAGTTTTATTGTTGGTGGCATGCCTAAAAGTAACAATCCCTTGAAGCTAGGTTGGGCTTGGTCCTTGAAGCCAAGTTGGGTTGAAGTTTAGCATGCTTAACTCCCCTTGAAGCTTGGTTGGGCCTAGTCCTTGAAGCCTAGTTGGGATGTTACATATGAGATGTTTCTTATTGTGATAATGATTCGCCTACGGGATTGATAAATGTGATTATTAAACCAAAACATTAACTCTGGATGTTGAATGGCATATTAGTTTCTTTTGGGCCCATGCTTGTCTTTTCTTTACATGTGAATCATGAATGATGAAATAATTGATTAATATAATGAAACGTAATATTATGAAGTATGATATTCTTGTGTATTGTTTCTAATTCTTGAAAGTATGACATTGGCATTACATTGAAGCATATTGTTATTGTGGTTTGTACCACTAAGCCATTGGCTTAGCGCGATTGTGGTTCATAGCACAGGTGACAGGGTGGATCCGGTTTAACCGGAGAGTTCAGTTAGACCGAGTCGAGTCTAGGCTTGTGAAGTGTTGATTGTGGACTTCAAGATCAGAGACAAACTGACAAGCATGTATTAACTTTATATTTTGTAAATATTGATTTTGATATATAAATATATATGTATATATCGCTACATTTTCCACTGCTTAATAAATAAATGTTTCATCTATTACGTATTATAATATAACTTAAATGTTTTAGTTTTTCTCATATTGATAAATATAAAGATTGGTTTGTTTCAAATAGACCATAACATTCTTGTATCCGATATACGTATATTACAGAGGTGGTTGTATGAAGTGTGCGTATATGGGGTACTGGGGTGTTAGTTGCGCTCGAATTAAGTACTACTACAAGCATCACTCACAAGTATATGAGGTAGTTGTAGCAAAGGTGATCGCCCCAAGGTCGTTTCCCCAAGAAGGTGTGGTTAGTAATAGCTTGATTGACAAATTATTTAAATGCGAAAGGTTTGTTGTGTCGGGATGTTGCGAGAATAATTTAAACCTAAGATTAAGGAGTGTAGGGTTGATGTGTGTGATGGTTGTACAAGATCAAATCGATTCTTGGGAAGGTTCCTAGGGTTATAGGTCCATTCAATCAAAGCTCAATTCTCAATTATCCATTAACATAACCTTGTAATTAATTTGTTCCTTAAGGTTAATTAGTCAATTACCAATTCATTAGTTCTCACATTCATGAAATAACAATGACCAATTCTTTTACATTACCAAATTAATAAAAACCTAGAACTTATATTTCTAATTCATTCATAGGGTGGTCGATTATATAGTTCCGATATCGGATTTCACCTCTCGGTCCGTCATCTAATATTCAAAGATTAATAGGTAGCTAATCTATCAACTTAGCATACAATCCAATGTAATCAACCAACAACAAGGGACATCAATGGAAATATCAAATCAAGACATTCAATCAAATATACTAAAAACCCTAGGCATAGGTATATAGCTTAACATCATCAATTCAAAACAACCATTCAACTCAATATAAATCAAATACAAATTGTTCATTGTAATATCAATTCTCTTAATACAACAACAACAATAAGAAATGAATTAAAAGAGAGAATAGAAAAGCCTCTTGTGAAGATGCCAAGAGTAGGATTACTAATCTTCCTCCTAGCTCCACTTGATGTATGATGAAGAACTCAAGTCCTCTTCAATGGTTGATTCCCCTTTGCTATGTGGAATGGAGCTTTCTCAAGTTACCAAACCTTCAATTGATTATGCCTTTGGAAGATGGAATGGAGCTTTCTCAAGTCACCAAACCCTTCAATGAAGCTTCTTCAACCTTCAAGAGCTTGTTAACCCAATTTATCCCAAAGAATCTCAAAGAACTTGTCAATGGAAGATGGAGAAGGTGGAGAGGATAGAAATGGAGGTTGAAGATGAAGAGCCAAGGAAGAGTGTCCCTCTCTCACTAAAAAATGCGTATATCCAAATTTTTCCAAGAACCACCTCCAATTCCCTCTTATTCTCATTTTTATTCATTCAAAACTCAACCCATGCCTTCCAACTCACACCACTCTCCCTTGTTCCCCACATTCTCTTTGTTTAATATTACTTTTGGCAAAAATATTACCCTTGTTCCCCACTTTGTCCACACCTCGTGGAAGAGAATTCAACATTTAATAGGTGACATGGCCAAGCCATGAGTGGCTTGGCCATGTCTCTCTTCTTTCTTTGGAACACAACCAAGCTAGTTGGTCGTGTCTCTTGCTGCTCCTTTTCTTTCCTTTTCTTTTCTTTGGTCCCAAGACGACCAGACATGGCCAAGCTTCAAGCGACATGGCCATGTCATGTGACATGGCCAGTGGCTTGGCCATGTCTCTTGCCAGTGTCATATTCTGCCTTCTTTCTTTTCTTTCTTTTCTTTGGTTTCATGGAGTGTCACGGCCAAGCTCCTGGCCATGTCATGTGACATGGCCAGTGGCTTGGCCGTGTAGCTTGCCAGTGTCGCCTTCTGCCTTCTTTCTTTTCTTTGTTCTCAAGTGGTGACACGGCTGAGCTCCTTGCCATGTCATGTGACATGGCCAGTTGCTTGGCCATGTCTCTTGCCAGTGTTGCCTTCTGCCTTCTATTTCTTTGAGGGACACGCCCAAGACAATGAGACATGGCCAAGCTTCAAGCGACATAGCCATGTCGATCAGACATGGGCAAAGACATGGCCATGTCTGTGAGTGTGTCAAGTACTGCCTCTATTTTAGGATGAAACACAGCCAAGACAATGAGACATGGCCAAGCTTCAAGTGACATGGCCATGTCGATCAGACATGGGCAAAGACATGGCCATGTCTGTGAGTGTGTCAAGTACTGCCTCTATTTTTTTTTCTTTATTGGTTTCTTTTCCTTGGGTGAGACACGGCCAGTGGCTTGGCCATGTCTCTTGGGTGTGTCAGCTACTGTCTTGGAATTCTTTAGAGGGACATGGCCAAGCTTTCTTTGGCTTGGCCATGTTTTGCTTGATTCATGCTCTTTCTTCTTTTTTCTTGATTGTTTTGATCATCCAAGAGAGTTTTTGCACTTAAACCTAAAACAAACACTTTAAACAAACTTAAAACAAAAATCAATCAAAACATTAACTAAAACACACATAAAAATCATACTGAAAACTAGTACAAATATGATATAAACAAATACCCCACACTTAATTCCTTGCTTGTCCCCAAGCAAGGCTAAAATCAAAACACACTAACAAGATAAATTTTGTTAAGTTCAAGAGTTATAAAGATGCATCAAGACTTCTCTATCCCTAAATCCGCAATCAATATTAAATCAAACAAAATTGACACCCATGCAATTAAGTGGTTTTCCATGCAAAACCTATGTTGTCGCTCCCTCACCAACTCTTACAAGTGTTTGATCATGCTGGTGTTTACATTCATAACAATCAATGAAAGATTATTACCATAGGCTTGCTTCTCAATCAAATCTCCACCATAAAATTACAATCAGGCATCAATCAAAAGGTCTTTATTGGTTTGTAATGGGGCTAAGGTAAAGGCATGATATTTAGGAAATGTGAGCTTGATCATTAAGTTCAAGAGCACTTTAAGAATGAAGTACCTGATCATATGTATACACCAATCCTCTCATCTACCTCTTGACATTAAAGAGCTTTTCAAGGGAACTCACTTATTAAATGTTGCAATGATATTTTCAACTTATTCCAACCCTTTCAACAAGAACAACAATTATTCTTATTATTATTATATATATATATTATTTTTCTCTTTTTCTTTTTCTTCTTTTTTTATTATTTTGCTTTGCAATCTTAAACCTACTAAATTTAACCCCACACTTAATTCAACACAACTCTCGGTCATGAACGCTCTTAAAATGCTCTTGACCTAATGAAAGGATAAGAGTTAAACAACAAGGTTCAAGCTAATGGTGTTATCAAAAATAAAGAAAAGGAAAAATAAAATAGGATCAAAATTGGCTAACTAAGGTTAAAGATAGGGTTGGTCTTTTTAAGCCAAAGTGGGTTCACCTAATTGCCTTAATCATCTTGATGCCTAATTGAAATTTTTATGTAATCTTAAAATGCATGTCAAAGCAAGTTCTAGCAATTCATCAATCAAAGATGTTCACCCACAACAATAATGATAAGTTGATGGCTCAATTCCTCACTAGGTTAATGGCAATGCAAGGGAAAACCAACAAAATTGACAATAAGCACCAATTCTACTCAATTCTCAAATTCATGCTTCAAAATTTCAAAGGTCATCTATCAAAAATTTATAACAATTGAACTTTCCAAAATTAATTTATTCAAAGAAAAACATTAAAAACATTAACTAAAACTTAAACAAGAACAAGTTAAAAGTAAAAACACAAAATGCAATTAAAAGTAAAAACACAAAAACACAAAATGCAATTAAAAGTAAAAACACAAAACACAAACTGTACCCCACACTTAAAGATTCACATTGTCCTCAATGTGAGCATACATACTACAGAGAGGGTTTAGATGAAACCTGATTTCCATCGTTCCCATATGCGATGTGTAGGGCTCCTTCCACCCATAATGCAATTGGAGCCCATGACTGAGAGGATGAACAACATGTAACTTTGAAATGTACCCGATGTACGACAAACCCTAAATAGTATTCCTTGAAGAGAACATGTCTCAAAGGGATATGTTAAGGTCGCCTTGTGTTGATCCTCCAGTGATATAGGGACATTGTAAAATCCTATTTCATTGTGCAACATGGTTTTATCCATTGTATGCTCTTCTTCACCACCAAGAGTAGAGGAGATGATTTTTGGGAACTCTTTAAGTTCAACCAAGTTTGGTTGAATCACTTCTTCATTCACTTTAACAATGTCAAGTCCCCTCTCAACAACCTCAACATCTAAAACTAGCTTACACTCCTCAAGTTCTAAATTGGGCATTTCATGTTCTTCTTCTAAAGGCATACCCATCTCAAGCTTATTTCCATTTTCTCCTTGGGAGTGCATATCATAGATGTTAGAAGGTTACTTACCTTGCTCCTCTTTTTTCAGCCTACTTGGGAATGGAATTGGTTGCAAAGGATTCGGAGGTTGATACAAATGTGATGAAGTTGATGAGTCCAAATTCTCCTCCTCCTTTGATTGGCTTGGTTTCTCCATGTTGGGCAACATCTCCTCACCATTGTCTTCTTGATTAGTCCATACATCAAAGGAATCACAAAAATTGTTATATATCACCTGTTCACTCATCAAATTTGTGATTACCTTGACTTGCTCCAATTGGCTAGGAAATTCCTCTTTTTGTTGTGCTTGGAGTTGGTGTGCCAGTTGCCCAACTTGCATTTCCACCCTCTTCAATGATTCCTCCAAAGAATCAAACCTCTCATTGCTCCCTTCCTGATTTTGTGTGCTAATTTGAAGGTAAGCATTCAAATCATCTTCCACTGTGGATTTCTCATATTGATCATGGTTTTGTGAGCTAATTTGAATGAAGGCATTCAAACTATCTTCCAAAGTGGGTTCCTTAAGTTTATCTTGATTTCGTGCGCTAGTTTGAATGAAGGCATTCAAACTATCTTCAAATGTGGGTGTCTTAAGGTAATTTTGATTTGAATATTTCTCTTGAGAGTAAGAGTCTCTTTGGTAAGGTTGAAAAAAATTTGGAGGTGGACTGTGCTGCTGATTTTCCCAAGAAAAATTTGGTTAGCTTCCCCAGCTGGGATTATAAGGATTGGAATATGTGTCATTTCTACCCTTTTGCTGGAAACCTTGGTAGTCATATTCTTCCTCTTTCCATTCTTGGTATCGTCTAAAACCCATTGAACACGTGTTTGCACTATGGCCTACATTGCCATATGCTGCACATATCTCTTGGCGTGGCATAGGTACTCGTCCTCTTGCATTTAGCACCTTAAGTTGATTCGTCAATTCTGCTAATTGCCATGCCATTTCAGAATCATCATTCCTATCATAAACTTCCCCGTGCCTTGAAAATTGCATCTTTACACAAGGCACTTATAAACTTAAAGAAAACAAACAATAAAAAATTCAAACGAAACAAAATAACAATTTAAAAGAAAACAAACTAACAATGAAATTGTAAAGAAAAAAAAATCAAACTATCACTACTTAAACAGCCTTCCCCGGCAAAAATAAAAAGAACAACACTTAGTAATTTAAAGAAAATAGACAATCGATTAATTAAATAAATAATCAAACTATTACTACTTCGACAACCCTCCCCGGCAGCGGCGCCAAAAACTTATTGTGCTCGAATTAAGTACTACTACAAGCGTCACTCGCAAGTATACGAGGTAGTTGTAACAAAGGTGATCGCCCCAATGTCATTTCCCCAAGAAGGTGTGGTTCGTAATAGCTTGATTGACAAATTATTTAAATGCAGAGGTTTGTTGTGTAGGGATGGTGCGAGAATAATTTAATCCTAAGATTAAGGAGTGTAGGGTTGATGGGTGTGATGGTTGTACAAGATCAAATCGATTCTTGGGAAGGTTCCTAGGGTTATAGGTCCATTCAATCAAAGCTCAATTCTCAATTATCCATTAACATAACCTTGTAATTAATTTGTTCCTTAAGGTTAATTAGTCAATTACCAATTCATTAGTTCTCACATTCATGAATTAACAATGACCAATTCTTTTACATTACAAAATTAATAAAACCCTAGAACTTATATTTCTAATTCATTCATAGGGTGGTCAATTATATAGTTCCGATATCGGATTTCACCTCTTAGTCCGTCATCCAATATTCAAAGATTAATAGGTAGCTAATCTACCAACCTAGCATACAATCCAATGCAATCAACCAACAACAAGGGACATCAATGGAAATATCGAATCAAGACATTCAATCAAATATACTACAAACCCTAGGCATGGGTATTTAGCTTAACATCATCAATTTAAAACAACCATTCAACTCAATATAAATCAAATACAAATTGTTCATTGCAATATCAATTCTGTTAATACAACAACGATAATAAGAAATGAATTAAAAGAGAGAATAGAAAAACCCCTTGTGAAGATGCCAATAGTAGGATTACTAATCTTCCTCCTAGCTCCACTTGATGTATGATGAAGAACTCAAACCCTCTTCAATGGTTGATTCCCCTTTGCAATATGGAATGGAGCTTTCTCAAGTCGCCAAACATTCAATTGATTATGCCCTTGGAAGATGGAATGGAGCTTTCTCAAGTCACCAAACCCTTCAATGAAGCTTCTTCAACCTTCAAGAGCTTGTTAACACAATTTATCCCAAAGAATCTCAAAGAACTTGTCAATGGAAGATGGAGATGGTGGAGAGGATAGAAATGAAGGTTGAAGATGAAGAGCCAAGGAAGAGTGTCCCTCTCTCCCTAAAAAACGTGTATATCCAAATTGTTCCAAGAACCACCTCCAATTTCCCTCTTCTTCTCTTTTTTAATTCATTCAAAACTCAAGCCATGCCTTCCAACTCACACCACTCTCCCTTGTTCCCCACATTCTCTTTGTTTAATATTACTTTTGGCAAAAATAATACCCTTGTTCCCAACTTTGTCCACACCTCGTGGAAGAGAATTCAACATTTAATAGGTGACATGGCCAAGCCATGAGTGGCTTGGCCATGTCTCTCATCTTTCTTTTGGACACGGCCAAGCTAGTTGGTCGTGTCTCTTGCTGCTCCTTTTCTTTCTTTTTCTTTTCTTTGGTCCCAAGACGAGCAGACATGGCCAAGCTTCAAGCGACATGGTTATGTCATGTGACATGGCCATGTCTCTTGCCAGTGTCGCATTCTGCCTTCTTTCTTTTCTTTCTTTTCGTGGAGTTGAAGCCGCATGAGCTCAATTATCTGACCCATGATCTGGAGTTAGCAGCCATTGTGTTTGCTTTGAAGATTTGGCGACATTATCTGTATGGAGAGAAGTGTTTCATTTACATTGATCATAAAAGTTTAAAGTATTTAGGAGTCCAAAAGGAGTTGAATCTTCGACAGAGGTGATGTTTGGAGTTGATTAAAGACTATGACTGTTTGATTGATTATCATCCAGGTAAAGCAAATGTTGTCGCTGATGCCTTGAGTCGGAAGTCTTTAGCAAGTTTGACTGCTTATTCGCTCTTGTTGACTGTTGAGTTGAGAGCGTTGCATGCTAGTTTCATATCTTGTGATGATGGTGCATTGTTGGCACAATTGCAATTGAAGCCAGTGCTGTTAGACCAGATTAAGGAGGCTCAATTGGCTGATAAGAAGATTCAGAAGGTTGTTTCTGATTGTCTTAAAGGAGAGAGCAGGGATTTTGTTTTGAGAGATGATGGGAGTTTGTGGTTTGAGAATAGACTGTGTGTGCCTGATGATGATAGTTTGAGAAGGATTATTTTAGAAGAAGCACACCAATCAGCTTTTGCTATGCATCCGGGCAGTACGAAGATGTACCATGATTTGAGACAGCATTACTGGTGGTCCGGTATGAAGAGAGACATTGCAGAATTTGTATCTAAATGTCTCACATGTCAGAGGGTGAAAGCTGAGCATCAGGTTCCAACTGGGTTGCTTCAACCTTTGTCAGTACCTGAATGGAAGTGGGAGAGAGTGACAATGGATTTTGTGTCTGGATTGCCTTTAACGCAAAAGAAACATGATGCTATTTGGGTGATTGTTGATAGGTTGACCAAGACAGCTCATTTTCTTCCAGTTCGGATGGATTATTCGCTTGAGAGGTTGGCTGAGCTGTATATCCATGAGATTGTGAAGTTACATGGAGTCCCAATTTCTTTAGTGTCTGATCGAGATCCTAGGTTCACTTCAAGATTTTGGAAGAGTTTGCATGGGGCTTTAGGTTCTCGATTACACTTTAGTACTGCTTTCCATCCTCAGACAGATGGGCAGTCAGAGAGGGTGATACAGATTATCGAGGATATGTTGAGAAGTTGTGTCATTGATTTCTCTGGAAGTTGGGACAGATATTTACCACTTGTGGAATTTGCCTACAATAACAGTCATCAATCGAGCATTAGTATGGCACCATTTGAAGCATTGTATGGAAGAAGGTGTAGGACGCCTTTGTGTTGGAATGAGACTGGTGAAGGTAAGATAATTGGTCCTGATTTAGTTAAAGAGACTGAAGAGAAAGTGAAAATGATTCGAGATAGATTGAAAGCAGCTTCAGATCGACAGAAATCTTATGTGGATTTGAACAGAAGAGATATTGAGTATAATGTGGGAGATAAAGTATTTTTGAAAGTGTCTCCTTGGAAAAAGATCTTGAGATTTGGTCGAAAAGGGAAGCTGAGCCTAGTTTCATTGGGCCGTATGAGGTATTGGAAAGAGTGGGACCAGTTGCTTATCGGCTTGCTTTGCCACCTGATTTGGACAGGATCCATAATGTTTTCCATGTTTCTATGTTGAGGAGATACAGATCGGATCCATCTCATGTGTTATCAGTTGAATCTATTGAAGTGAATTCGGATCTAACATTTGAAGAAGAGCCAATTGCTATTTTGGCACATGAAGTGAAAGAATTAAGGAACAAAAGAGTGCCACTTGTGAAAGTGTTATGGAAGAATCATGGGAGAGAAGAGGCAAATTGGGAGAGTGAGCAAGCAATGCGAGACCAGCATCCTCAGTTGTTTCAGAGTTGATTTCAGGTAATTTCGAGGACGAAATTTTTTTTAGAGTGGGAGAATTGTAATATCCCTATTTGTGCCCTAGTAGTTTTGAGGTTGTTGTTATTTTAATTGGATTAAATGTATATGTTAAGTTGATAAGGAAAAATTTGTGTAGAGAGAAATGTATATGTAGTGTATATGGTAATATATATAACATATATGTTGGTCAAAGTGGAAAGTCAAGGTAAGAGGATATTTTATTGTTACTTGTGAAATTACTTAAAAGGGCTTGTAAATAATAGGAAGAGAAAGCATATGAGAAGAGGACATTTAAGTAATTTCCTAATTATTTTTGTGGTGGAGATTTAAAGAAGAAGCAAAGTTTGACTTTTACTCTTCATTGTCATTTTCTTTTCTTTTCTTTCTTGTGTGGCCGGCTCATCAAAGGGACAAGAGAGCAAGAGATCAAGTGAAGGTTTTGTTGATTTCAAGCTCAAATTGAAAGGAGTTTTCAAGTATACAAGTTGGAATTTCAAGGAATTTCATGATTTGGTAAGTTTTCTCTTGTTTGCCATTGTTATTTTTGAAGTTATGTTTAAGTTGAGTTGTGGTTTGAGGATGGTATGATTAAGGTTGTTTATGGTGTGAATTTAAGTATTGAGATTGCTTGATAGATGAGAAGTTAAGTGGGTGTTGATGTTGGAAGTGGTTGTGTGGAGATTGTGTAAGGGTTTTGAGTGGTAAGTGTTGTTTATGTTATGTTTGATTGATTATTCTTGTTGATCTTTGAGTTGGTTGTGTTTGTTGGTTTTAGAAGTGAAGAATACCTAATTTCGGAAAGGGGTAGTAGCATTTTGGATGCCACGCCCGTGGTTTTTTGGTAGCCATGGCCGTGGGGGTGTTGGCCATTTTTGGGCAGAAGGGTTCTCAAAGCCACGACCGTGGGGGTTGAGGTGGCCACGGCCATGGGCTTTGCTTAGTGATGTTGAGTTTTGTTTAGTGGTCTTAAGATTTAGGATAAGGTTAATAAGTGATAATGTTATAGAAATTGATGTGTTGCATTATTGTTTTGGGTTAGGTTTTGGAAGAAGTGATTTGCCCTAATTGTGAAGTGAAGAATCTTTGGAAGAAAGGATTGCTTAGAGTTGTGTGAGTGTGCATAAGGTAAGTACAAACTACATCATTGCATTCATTTATGAGATGTGGAAACTTAATATACATATGTGTTTGTTAAAGTGTTGAGAACATAAATGCATTGTTGAAACATATTATTATTATTATGTGAATGTTGTGCTAAGCATGTGTAATGTATGTTAAGAATATTGGTTGTGTATATGTTTGAGTAATAAAGTGTGAAAATAACATGATTGATTACTCATGATGTAAGTAAAATGGTTAAGGCATGTTTGCTTTTATGATAATGCAATCTGATTGGTTATGATGAATTAATTAATGTGATTTGAGATATGAAGTTGGAAATGTGAATGGTATGAGTTGTGAGGCCATGATTGTTGGCTATGATGATATAGTTGAGATATGAATGCCTAATGAATTGTGGATGGTAAAATGAGAAATGAATTGAGAATGAGATAAACTAAATGATTGTGTGCCTAATATGTTGATTCAACTTTCAGAGTCCTGTATTTGATGGCATGCCTATGAATCATTGGATAGGTGAAATGGGTGGCCCGTAAGCCGATTCCAATTGAAAAATTACTTATGAATCACTGGATAGGTGAAATGGGAGGCCCGTAAACCGATTCCAGTTGAAAAATATGAATATGGAATGATGGTGAAATGGGAGACCCGTAAACCACTTCCATTTGAAAAATTAGTAACAGTCTAGCCGGGTTGAGGATCTCCTCATGTTAATGGGTTGATGGTCCAAGAGACTAGGTCTGTTACGCTATCCATGGATAGAGATATGATATATTTTGCCTACGGGCTTGATGATGTGATATTGAATCAAAGCGGTGACTCTGAACTTTGAATAACATATTGGTTTGTGTTTTGGGCCCAATGCTTGTGTTTGTTTAAATGTGATTATTATTGGATGAAAGTAATGAGAAATGATATGATGTAATGTTATGAGAGATGTTCATGGTTTATAAGTTAGGGTGAACAAGGTATGCATGAAATGTAATGTTTACTTGAATTGTGTATACAACTTGATTGTGTGACATGAACATTGCATCAAAGCATCTTGATATTGTAGTTTGTTTTACTAAGCTGTTGGCTTAGCGCGATTGTGGTTCATCCCGCAGGTGTTAGAGAAGAACCCGAGTGTTCCACTAGACCGAGTGAGTCTAGACATTGAGGATTTGCCTTAGGACTTAAAGATCAGAGCAGTGCTGCCAACCATGTATAATTTCTTTATATTTTGTAAAGTAATGATTTTAATGTATATGTATACATAGTTGTAAACTTGAACTTAGATATTTCTATATATGTAAATACTTTATAATTTCCGCTGCGTACTAAATAAATGTTTATATTCCTTTTTATTTTCTATTACATGTTAACTACCACATTTCTTATATGGTACAAAGAGAAAAATTGTTTGGTGTCTTTTAAAGAGTTAAATGGTTTAAGAAATCCGTAGCATTCCTATGTTTCATGTACGTATATTACATTGTAGTATTATGTAGTGTGCGTATATGGGATTTAGGGGTGTTACAGTTAAAAACCCTAATTCTCTCAAAACCAATATGGTAAACACTAATTTTCCTAAACCCTAATTCTTAAAACCTTAAAATCTTATAAATCCAAACCTTAAAACTCAATACAGTAAGCCTAAAATCACTATCCAATAATCATGAATTATAAACCTAATATCTTAAGATTCCAAAACCCTAATTTTATAATAATACCCATAAACCCTAATTTGATTTATGAAACCATAATCCATTTCAATTTTCTTAAAACTTTACAGTAGGTTAAGCAAATAATAATAATACTAAAATCCCAAAACCCTAAATATTAATTAAAGATCTTTAAATAGAAACAGTAAACCCTAATTTGTATCTTTACTTGCTTTATTTTTTGATTTAATCATGTAGTTCATTATATGCTTTGATTTATTTAATTTCAATGCTTGATTTATTTAATTTATCATGGATGAATGTTTATTATATATTTTGGTTAATGTTTAATATCTTTGATGAATGATTTATTTATGATGAATGGTTATTTACTTTTATCAATTTATTTTGATTTCCAAATGTTGTAAGAGGTATGTTTCCACTTTGTGGGTATCTCATTAATTAAATTCTATGTAATTTAAATTGCTTTTATATTTAGGACCAATGTAAAGGACATGTTTCTACCTTTCGGTGGGTGTCCTATTTAGGCATGGGATGTAAGGGCATGTTTCCATCTTTGGATGGGTGTTCATTTATTTGTTTTGCTTGGACATTGTTTTGATTTTCAATATATCGATGCTTTATTTTAATTATTATGTGTAATATGGATAATATTGTTATATTTAAGAATTTTATAATATTAAAACCTGTAAAGGAAGTCGGTTCCAATGAACCGGGCGTTGTGGGGGTGCTGGGCCATTTCTCACCTTCCCCACACGTGCCAAACTTTCAAAACCAATTAGGGGGTTGGGGATTCCTTAGGAATCGAGTCATCCACCCCTTTTTTTTCCGGCCTGTTCGAGTGGCGACTCCATTTTCTCTGGACTTAGGTCCGTGTTCTCTAAGGTCCCAAGCCTAAACAGTGCCAAAGTCGCAAGAACCATTCCACTGGGAGTGGGGGCAAAAATCCCCGTTAACAGTGACGACTCCAATGGGGACAAGAGAAGTTGATTCCGTTGGTCTTTATATTATTCTATTCTTTCTTATAATGATATTATCCATTGCATCATATTAGATTGCATCGTGTGCGTGAGATAGGATGCCCGTTTACCCATGTTGTGTTATGTAAGGGATACCATACTTTCACTCAAGGTATGGAGATCGAGCATGGCATAACCACTAATAGCCCCGTACAATTTGGCATATACTTGCTATGGGAACCTAAGCCTTTTAACCCAAAGACTAAAGCTTATGTAATTGGCCTAGTTACTTTCCTGAGGTCTTACCCCAAATGCATGTTATTTGACTATGGTTAGTTTATCTTGGTTTAAATCATGGCTTATTTGGTTTGTTCTTTTTCTAATATGACCTAAATACATTGTGAGCTCAAAATAAAATTTTCTTTAAAATCCCAAAGACCAAAGCTATTTTTAAAACTTTTTAAAATGGTCTTTGGACATAAAACTTTTCTAAAAATAAATCAAAATTTCTTTTGCCCATAACCCAAATACTAAGCCAAAATCCATTTTTTCTAAAAATTTTTTACAATGGGCTTTGAAACAAAATTATTTTATCCAACCTTTTCTTACAAAGAGCTTGCAAATTATTCAAGTCAATTACTAAATAACAAAAATCAATTGTGAGCCTAGTTTATACTAAGAATAATTAATCATGGGCTTGTTTTTGGCATGAATCACTAGTTACTTTTTCAAGTGAAAAATCTATTTATAATAAGCCTCTTAATTTAGTTTTAATCCAATATAGCATAAAAGCTACTTTAGTTGGTTGGATGGATTAAAGCCTAATTAATGGGAATTATCATGAACTGATTTCCATTTTTGAAAATATAACTATTGGTTGAAACGTCCGAGGTAATTATTCGAAAACAAGATACCCCATGTTGATATTTTGTTAACCATATGCCTAGGAAAAGAGAATCGCCATTCGTGTGTGGATGTTATAAGGTTGGAAGGAATATCCTATTTATCCTTGTTTGTTTATTGTTTGTGCATACATGCATACATACATTTGCATCTCATATCATTGATCCTTTCTGGCTCACAGCCCTGGATTACGATAGTTCAAAAGTTTATGAAAATCTGGCCTATGCCGAAGATAAAGAATCTAGCAACGACTCAATCACTTGCTCACCGAAAGCAATGGAGCCCGGAAAAATTCAAACAATGGTGGATGATTCCCTCAATGCCAAGATGGAAGGAATAAAAGAGGCCATGGCCGAGACCGTGAAGAACCAATTGGCTGCAATTTTAGGAAATAATGTCGAAGCATCTGCTAGCTCCAAGAAGACAAAGGACAAAGGGAAGGCTAAAGTTGGTGAAATAGCTTTTGATGATGATAAGGTGATCATTGATGATGATGATTGGGCTCAATACTACTTAGATCCTCAAGACAAAAAGAAGCCGAAGGTTGTTGAGAAGGCAACTATTGAAAAGACCGAGACGTCTGATGTTGAGAAGATGATTGCTGACCTAGAAAATAAATTTGAGAAGAAGCTGAAAATGAAGAGATGTCTGAAATCGACAAACTATTTGAATAAGATGGGGAGGTCCCTTATAAGTTCAAGATGCCATCCTTCGCTAGGTACAATGGTATTGGAAACCCCCATCTTCATGTGAAACAATATATCACTGCTATGCAGTCTGCCCGAGCTACTAAGGCTCAAACTCTAAGGTACTTCAAGCTCTCATTGGACCCTGTTGTCCAAAATTGGTTCAACATTTTAGAAGAAAGTACTCAAAAAGATTGGGGCATGTTGTACAAGGCTTTCATTCAGCAATATGGGTACAATGTCGAACTGGAAGTTACCTTAATGAATGTTGAGTCCATTAGACAAAGGTGAAATGAGAATTTTGTGGACTATGTGAAAAGATGGAGAAATAAGGCTGCTTTGCTCAAGAAAAGGCCCGACGAATCTAATCAAATAAGGATGATCGTGAGAGGCGTCCTGCCCAATCTCCGTGAAAGGATGTCTCACACACTTATAAGGGATTTCAAAGATCTTCTCCAAGCTGGTCTACAAATTGAAGAGTGGGAAAGGGAGAAAAATCGCTTTTCAATAAGAAGGAATGAGAAAGGGAATTATTAGCCTAGCAATCGAAGCATGTAAAAAGAAGTTGATGTTAATGTGACTGGTCAAGGAAATAAAAGACAATTCCCAAAATTGGGAAAACCTCTATCTTGGGTTTTTAGCAAGCTACAAAAGAAAGGGTTGTTACAACTGTTAGCTCCTCGACCACTACATAATCCACTGCCACCAAACTTCAATGCCGAGGCCTTCTGTCAATTTCATCAAATGCAAGGGCATGAAACAGATAAATGTGCTCGTCTAAGGCATGAGATCCAAGATTTGATTGATAGTGGTAAGCTGCCCAAGCCGGATAAGCCCAATGCCAAGAACAACCCTTTGCCTAAATTTGGAAGAGTACCACAACCAACAACCTTAATGGTGGGAAATAGATTGGAAGAAGATTTTGTTTTATCCTCTTTTCAAGATGGGAATGTTGAAGATGTGAAAGGAGAAGGAGCTTAATTCAACAAACTTTCCTTAGCTTGAATGTTGCTTTTCAATTTTACTTTCATTAATATTTAATTGGAATAATCTTATTTTTCAAATTTAAAGTTGTTTGAATAAATTACTTTATTAAAATTTTTGTTGGCCTTTGTTCATTTTGGTGCTCAACCAATGAGGAATCTAGCTTGATGATTCATGAATTAATAAATTTATGCATCATGACTTGAATGACTTAAATTTATGCATCATGACTTTACTAGGTGAGAGCACTATAGTATTGAGTTGTGTATGCTTACTTAGAGAGGGCTCCCGCATAATTACCTTAGTCTAGGTCCTAGTCAGTCTTAGAACATGCTTTGACAAACTTTCGACGTGAAATTGAACACTGCTTATTTAAGAGAGAAATGATTTAGGCATTGTTTGGTTAGCCAACAACTAGTATCCACCCTATTAAATATCAATCCCTAGTTGTCCCTTTGAGCCTTCATAAAATTTCTAGCTTTCTTTTCATTAACTTATAAGCCCAACAACCTACCCTGAGCTGTTGAGATACTTTTGACAAGTCTTATGATCACTAAGATGAAGAGGTAAGAAGATCAAAGAAAGAAATGAATACCATGAAGAAAGTTGAAGTTCTCAATACCATGAAGATAGTTGAAGTTCTTAAGACCATAAGGGTAGTTAAAGTTCTCAAGACCATAAGGGTAGTTGAAGTTTTCTTAATATTTCCAATATATCAAGACAACATCAGAGTAACAAATGATTTATCCCTGTTAAAAAAGATTTATGTCACTCCACTCATCTATTATTGGAAGCCCAAGTTAGTACAAACAAGACAACTCTTTTAGAGCTAGAACCAAACAAAAAAAAAGGAGAGAAAAAAGAAGAAAAAGAAAAGAAAAAAGGACAAAGTAAAAGAAAAAAAAACAAAAAAAGAAGAAAAAGCAAAAACAAAAACAAAAACAAAACAAGGAAAATAAAAGAAAAATAAAACCTAAAAAGGTGGTTCAGAAAACCAACCAAGTTATCTTTTACCTAAGACAACCAAAGGCTTGACAGTCTATAAGGACAGTTTGATTTGAATCGGTCTAACCCAACCAAAGTTTTGAAGGAGAAAAATTCATCCAATTTTTGAAAGTTCTATACTTGATAGTCCTACAAGGAAGAAGGACAAAATGATAAAATGCTCAAAGAAAGGGAGGAGTAAGAAAAATAAAAAGAAAAGAAAAGGGAGAAGAAGAAAAGAAATGAATTTGGGTACCAAACTTTATGCAAAGAAATAAAGATTATTCCAATCAAGATCCAGATTAATGCCAAGAATATAGAAGGAATTTGGAGTCTAACAAGATTGCTCCCAATTGTCTAAAGTTCCAATAAGAAATTTGTAGTGTGAAGGTTTGTCCATTGTGTCACACACCAGCTCCAATCTCGAAATGGCTTTCATTTAACCCGTGTCCCTTATAGACCCCATTTCAAGCCTATCAAAGACCTGTTGATCTCACTTGGTAGTTAGAGTCTATTAGTGGAGATAGTTTGAATAAGCATGCATATGAGATAGACAATATTTAAACTCAATGAGACCTTTGACCAAGTAATGTGTATGTGCCTATCTGAAGTGGAATAGTTCTTGCTTAAATAGAAATAATTCTCAAGTTTAGTATAATAACTAGGGTTGTCATGTTATAAATATGTTAATTTGGAAAAATCAAGTCCTGAGGTACATTGACATTGATTTGGCGAAGCCAACATTTGATTTCAAAATCAAAATTCAAAAAATAAAAAATATTTTTGTCATACAAAGCCTTCAAGTTAAGGGGGGTATGTTGAACTGCCGAATCTCAAAAGACACATTGGGCAAAGTAAATGATTATTGGGAAGGTCATGAAGAAACTACCAACTGACTTACTGAAATCTAGTTTGAAATGGATATATCCCTGACTTTGCTGCTTGTGGTCTCTACCACTCATGTTCCCAACATCTTAAAGATAAAAACCATAAATGCAAAGCTTTTTGTCATTCCAATGCAAGACTTGAACGAGCTTCAAAAAGGAACTGATGAGAATACTTCAGCTGATCACCTCAGTCTGTGAGTCGATGGAACCACTGTAAGTATTATTCATGCTTATCATGCATACATGACCATATAACATTACATTTTCTTGTATTGTATTGTTTATTCTTTATCAAAGTGAACAGAAAACACCTTGTGAAATAAACAATCAAAAGAAGATATCAAATTAGGGGGGCATGGAAAGCCCATTGGTTGAGAAAGTTTCAATAATATTGCAAAGAGAATAAATACGTGCTTGTGCAAAGAACTAGATAACAAAAATATCAATCAAAGCTTGCATGGAAAAAATCTTTGGTTTGAGCCTACACAGGGGGCAAAGTTTCTCCTTTCCAATTTTTTTGAGTTTATATACCAAACATTTTCAAACTCACATGCAAATATTTCGCCATGCAGGGGGCATGGAGAAGATATGAAGGCCAACTGAAATAGCTGAATTTTTGCAAAAGGAAGGACAAAAGAATGGAACAACAAGTTAAGCCAGAATCCTCAACTGATAAAAGGTCAGTCAAATCCAATTCAATCTCGGTCCAAGTACCCAGTAAGGGGTTCAAGTACCTAAACCAAATCCAATTAGGATCGAGTATCCAAATCCAATTTAGGATCGAGCATCCAAATCCAATTTAGGATTGAGTATCCAAATCCAGTTATGATCAAGCACCAAATCAAATTTAGGATCGAGTATTCAAATCCAGTAAGGATCTAGTATTCAAGTCCAATTTAGAATCAAGTATCCCAATTTAGTTCAAGATCAAGCATCCAAGTCCAGTTTATGATCGAGTATCCCAATTCAATTTAGGATCAAGTATCAAAATCTAGTTTAGGATCGAGTATCCAAATTTAATTTAGGATCGAGCATCCAAATCTAGTTTCACGTCGAGCACCTAAAACTTAGCTCAGGTTCAGAACCCAAATCATCCTTAGGTCCAGAACCTTAAATCTCTTTTAAGTCCAAAACTTAGCTCGAATTCAGAATCCAAATTATCCTTAGGTCCAGAACCTAATATCTCTTCTAAGTCTAGAACTTAGCTCGAGTCCAAACCTAAAATCTCTTCTAAGTCCAAAACTTAGCTCGGGTCCAGAAGCCAAATTATCCTTAGGTCTAGAACCTAAAATCTCTTTTAAGTCCAGAACTTAGCTCGGGTCCAGAATCCAAATTATCCTTAGATCCAGAACCTAAAATCTCTTCTAAGACTAGAACTTAGCTCGGGTCCAGAACCCAAATTATCCTTAGGTTCAGAACCTAAAATCTCCTTTAAGTCCAGAACTTAGCTCGGGTCCAGAACCCAAATTATCCTTAGGTCCAGAACCTAAAAGCTCTTCTAAGTCCAGAACTTAGCTGGGTCCAGAACCCAAATTACCATTAGGTCCAGAACCTAAAATCTAATTTATGTCCAGAAACTAGCTCAGGTCCAGAACCCAAATTATCATTAGGTCCAGAACCTAAAATCTATTTCAAGTCCAGAACTTTGCTCGGGTCCAGAACCCAAATTATCCTTAGGTCTAGAGCCTAAAATCTCTTTTAAGTCCAGAACTTAGCGCGGGTCCAGAACCCAAATTATCCTTAGGTCAAGAACCTAAAATCTCTTCTAAGTCCAGAACTTAGCTCAGGCCCAGAACCCAAATTATCATTAGGTCCAGAACCTAAAATCTCTTTTAAGTCCAGAACCCAAATTTACCTTAGGTCCAGAACCTAAAATTATCCTTGAGTCCAGAACTCCAACCGGGTCCAGAACCCAAAACCTCAACCATCTCAGAAAAATTAAGTCTTATTACTTTTCACTCTCTTTTACTGAAGTCTCAGATCATTCAAGCAAGGGCAAACTGTAGACCCTTAATTTTTTACCTTGTCCGGTCCGTTATTTTTTTGAAGTCCAAAATAATTTTTGTGTCATTTTAATTAAATAATATTTACTTTAGTATTTATTTTTTTATAATTTTTAATAAAATAAAAATAATAAATAAATAAATAAATAAAATAAAAATAAAATTCGGCGATGGAAAAATCAGCGACGAAAAATTCATCGCCGAAAGTCAAATTGGCCAAGGCCAATTTTGCCCGCTGGAAATTCCTGTGGGCGAAATTGGCTAGCCAAGCCAATCCTCGCTCCCAGCTCTCGCAATTTTGCACCAATCCTCGCAGTTTTGGCCAGCGCTCGCAGTTTTCACCTGCAAAATTTTTCCAACACAATTTTTTTCGAAACCAAACTCTATTTGGTTTCGGTTTCTTTTCCTAATTAATTTTAGTTTCCTTAAACAATTAGACTTAATCATATAAATTTTCCTATAAATAACACTTTAAAAGATGAAAAAAGGGACGGGGGGAATTTTGGACTTTTGGATTGGAACTTAGAGATCGAATAGTGAGACTTTGATTAGGTGATCGAAACTTAGATTATAGAAAACCCTAGCAATAAGCAAGCAATCAACAATTCATGAAAGGCAACAACCTTGTCTTTGTCCTTGTTCATCCAGAAAGCAATTTTTGGCGGAACAAATAAATGGAGGTTTGAATCTCTATTTTCTTAATTTATTTCTTTACAGTAGCTTCATCACTCTAATTGAATGAATTGTTTCTCCTGTTTCTTCTAAAACCTTAAAAACCTAAATTGTTCCTTCTATTTCCAAAAAATCCTAAAAAGTACTTTTCTGTTTCCAAAAGCCTTAAGAACCCTAATTTACTTCTTTTGTCTCTAAAAAACCCTAATTCGTTTCTTTTGTTTCCAAAAACCTTAAACCGTCTCTCCTACTTCCAAAAAGTTTTAAAAACCCTAAATTATTTTCCTCTAACTTTTTTTTCCAAAATTTCCAAATGTTTTGCTAAATCTCCAAACTCTAACTTATTTTATAGTTTCTAAAAATCATAGATATTTTATAAGACTCTAAACTACTTTCTTAAATCCTAAAACCAAATATGTTTTCCAAAATGTTAAAAACCCTAATTCTCTCAAAACCAATAAGGTAAACCCTAATTTTTAAATCCTTAAAATCTTATAAATCCAAACCTTAAAACTCAATACAGTAAGCCTAAAATCACAATCTAATAAACATGAATTATAAACATAATATCTTAAGATTCCAAAACCCCAATTTCATAATAATACCCATAAACCCTAATTTGATTCATGAAACCATAATCTATTCCAATTTTCTTAAACCTTTATAGTAGGTTAAGCAAATAATAATAATATTATTAAAATCCCAAAACCTTAAATATTAATTAAAGAACTTTAAATAGAAACAGTAAACCCTAATTTGTATCTTTACTTAATTTATTTTTAGATTTAATCATGTAGTTCATTATATGCTTTGATTTATTTAATTTCAATGCTTGATTTATTTAATTTATCATGGATGAATGTTTATTATATATTTTGATTGATGTTTAATATCTTTAATGAATGATTTATTTATGATGAATGGTTATTTACTTTTATCAATTTATTTTAATTTCCAAATGTTGTAAGAGGTATGTTTCCACTTTGTGGGTACCTCATTAATTAAATTCTATGCAATTTAAATTGCTTTTATATTTTAGACCAATGTAAAGGACATGTTTCTACCTTTTGGTGGGTGTCCTATTTAGCTTAGGCATGGATGATATAAAGACATGTTTCCACTCACAGATGGGTGTTCATTTATTTGCTTTGTTTGGAAATTGCTTTGATTTTAATATAATCATGCTTTATTTTAATTGTTGCACGTAATATGGATAATATTGTTATATTTAAGAATTTTATAATATTAAGACCTATAAAGGAGGCCAGTTCTAATGAACCGGGAGTTGTGGGAATGCTGGGCCATTTCTCACCATACCCACATGTACCCAACTTTCCGAATCCATTAGGGGTTGAGGATTTCTTAGAAATTGTGTCATTCACCCCTTTCTTTTTCCCGGCCCGTCCGGGTGGCGACTCCATTTTCTCCGGACTTAGGTCGTGTTCTCTAAGGCCCCGAGCCTAAACAGTGTTGAAATCATAAAAACCATTCCACCTGGAGTGGGGGCAAAAATCCCCACTCATACCAAGATAGAGGTTTTTCCAACTTTGAGAACTGTCTTTTATTTCCTTGACCAGTCGCATTAACATCAACTTCTTTTTGTGTGCTTTGATTGCTAGGCTGATAATTCCCTTTCTCATTCCTTCTTGCTGAAAAGTGGTTCTTCTCCCTTTCCCACTCTTCAATTTGTAGACCATCTTGGAGAAGATCTTTGAATCCCTTATAAGGGTGTGAGATAGCCTTTAATGGAGGTTGGGCAGGACACCTCTGACTATCTTTCTGATCTGATATGATTCATTAGGCCTTTTCTTAATCAGTGCAGCCTTATTTCTCCATCTTTTTACATAGTCCACAAAATTCTCATTTGGTCTTTGCCTAATGGTTTCCACCTCCATCAAGTTTACTTCCAGCTCGACATTATACCCATATTGCTGAATGAAAGCCTTGTGCAACATGTCCCAGTCTTTTTGAGTACTTTCCTCTAAGGTGTTGAAATAATTTTGGATAATAGGGTCCAATGAGAGCATAAAATACCTTAGAGTTTGAGCTTTAGTACCTCGGGCAGACTACATAGCAGTGATGTACTACTTCACTTGGAGGTGAGGATTTTTGGCCCTATCAAACTTTGCAAAGGATGGCATCTTGAACTTGTACGGAACTTCTTCGTCTAGCTCAAATAGTTTGTCAACTTCGGACAATTCTTCGGTTTTCAACTTCTTCTCAAATTTCTTTTCTAAATCAGCAATCATCTTTTCAACATCAGAATTTTCATTCTTTTCAAAAGTTGTCTTCTCAACAAACTTTGGCTCCTTCTTTTCAAAAGCCACTTCACCAACCTTAGCCTCCCCTTTTTCCTTTGGCTTCTTGGAGATATTCGATACTTTGGCAATGTTCCCTAAAATTGCAGCGAATTGATTCTTCATGGTCTCGACCAGAGCCTTCTTTATTTCTTCCATCTTGGCATTGAGGGCGTCATCCACCATTCTTTGAATTTGTTTGGGCTGCATTGCTTTTGGTAAGAAAGAGATTGAGTCGTTGCTAGATTCTTCGTAATCCAGATCAATGATATGAGATGCAAATATATGTATAAATGTATGCACAGACAATAAACAAGGATAAGTAGACCGTCCCTTCCATCCTTATAACATCCACACACGAATGATGAGTCTCTTTTCCTAGGTAATATGGTTAACAAAATACTAACATGGGGTAATCGACCTAAATAATTTGCAAGCTCTTTGTAAGAAAAGGTTGGATGAAAATAATTTTGTTTCTAAGCCCATTGTAAAAAGATTGTTAGACAAATGATCTTAATTTTGATCCTTGACAACTCAAATGGATGATCTATTTTAACTTGTGTTTGAGAAAGCTTGTTGCAGGATTAGGTTGTTTCAATTAAAGGTGAACAGAACAAGTATAGCGGTCGCACCTCAACTGAATACGACCGCTCCATGCAATTACAGAATGAAACCTTGTCACAGTAGGTTTCGCGGTCAGAAGTTCGACCATAGTCGCGACCGTTCATACATAATAGCGACCGTCCTAATATTTGCCCGACTGCTACTCAAGGAACTTAAATCATTACAATCACAGTAAGGTTCGCGGTGACAAGAACGGTGAATGATTCGACCTCGCTTACCACTTTAGCGACCGCCCCATTCAGAGTCGCGACCGCCCAACAATTCAAGAAGAAATTGCTCAAAGAGACAGTAGTGTTCGCGTCCTCAGGTGCGTCCAGAAGTTCGACGCGAGAATGTGAGTTCGACCGCGAAAACCTACCAAGGGCGACCGCGAAGATTCAAATTATGGCGGACATCTCTTTTGCTCTGTCAGAAAGTGACACGTGACATGACCGTTGTAAACCCACTTCAATATTCAAAAAGGGCGACCGCACCTATGCTTGGCGCGACCGTCCCGACAAACACAGCATGGGCAAGAAACGGTCCGACAAAAACATCATGGGCAAGATTCCAGCTGTAGAGCACTAAAATTCGACCGTTGAACTTTTTCAAAAGTAGCGACCGTCCCTGGTTAAAAGGACGACCGCGTGAAGCATGAGCGCGACCATCCTTGTATGAAGGGCGACCGCGAAGTGCTTCGGACAGTTTAAGTAAAGAAGGTCTAATCTGCCAAGACTTTATTCTAAACAGCAATAACGGCTAGTAAGACCACATTGGCTATAAATACAATGTTTCCATGAGAAAACAAAAATATAACATTATTAAGAAAAGATTTTCATAGCCAAGCAACAAATTTCCTTTTGCTTAAACTTGTATTTGAATTGTTATGAATGTTAGGTGTTAGCATTGAAAACACCATTGTATAAGTTTGAGTGTAAGCTTGGGAAACACTTAGGTTGAGAGAGTGAGCCTTGTAAAACTCTTGTTTGGGTTGTAAGTGTGAGCCTTAGAAAAACACTTGTGAAGTTAGGTGTGAACTTGTGAAAACACCAAAGTTGGAAGTGAGCTTGTAAAAACTTCAAAGACTAGTGGAACCTTAACAAGTTGTTAAGGAAGTGGATGTAGGATTGAAGTAAATCCGAACCACTATAAATCTTGTGTGTTCTTATCTTCCTCCATTACTCAACCAACTCTCTATTCCGCATTTCTTGTTTGTTGAGTTTTTTAAATTGTCATTATTTCTTGACGAAACCAATTCACCCCCCCCCCCTCTTGGTTGCCATCTTGGGACAACAAAGATTTTAGAAAAAATGGATTTTGGGCTTAGTATTTGGGTTATGAGAAAAGAATTTTTAATTTGTTTTTAGAAAAGTTTTATGTTCAAAGATCATCTTCAGAATTTTTAAAAATAGCTTTGGTCTTTTGTATTTTAAATAAAAATTTATTTGAGCTCACAATGTAGTTAGGTCATTTTATAAAAAGAACAAACCAAATAAGCCATGATTTATGCCAAGATAAATTAACCATAGTCAAACAACAAGCATTTGGGGTAAAACCTAAGGAAAGTAACTAGGCCAATTAGATGAGCTTTAGTCTTTGGGTTAAAAGGCTTAGGTTCCCATAGCAAGTATATACCAAATGGTACAAGGCTATGAGTGGTTAAGCCATGCTCGATCTCCATACCTTAAGTGAAAGTATGGTGCCCCTTACATAACACAACATAGGTAACACGGTGCCCTAACTCACACACACGATGCAATATGATATGATGCAATGGATAATATCATGACAAAAAAGAATAGAATAATATAAAGTCCAATGAAATCAACTTCTCTTATGCCTAGTAGAGTTGCCATTGTGAGCGGGAATTTTTGCCCACACTCCCGATGGAATGATTCTTGCAACTTCGGCACTGTTTAGGCTCGGGGCCTTAGAGAACATGGGTCTAAGCCCGGAGAAAATGGAGTCACCACTCAGATGGGTTGGGAAAAAGAAAGGGGTTGATGACTCGATTCCTAAGGAATCCCCAACCTCCTGATGGGTTCGAAAAGTTGGGTACTTGTGGGGAAGGTGAGAAATGGCGCAGCAGTGCCCGGTTCATTAGAACCGGCCTCCTTTGTAGGTCTTAATATTATAAAATTCTTAAATATAACAATATTATTCATACTACATGCAACAATTAAAATAAAGCATCATTATATTAAAATCAAAGCAATGTCCAACCAAAGCAAATAAATGGACACCCATCTGAGGATGGAAACATGTCCTTACATCGTCCATCCCTAAAACTAAATAGGACACCCACTGAAAGGTAAAAACGTGTCCTTTACATTAATTCAAAAATATAAAAATAATTTAAATTACATGAAAATTAATTAATGAGGCACCCAATAATGGAAACATACCTCTTATAATTTTAATACAAAAATAAACAAATAATAATCATAATAATAAAGAAAATATCCATCCATGATAAATTAAATAAATCAAGTATTGAAATTAAATAAATAAACCATCAAAACATATATTAAACTACATAATCAAATCTAAAATTAAATAAAGTATTAAATATATAAATTTAGGGTTCACATCTTAAAATAGGGTTTTAGAATTTTAATTACTAAATTAGGTCTTTGAAAAAGGAAAGTTAAAAACACGGACTCATAATACACAAATGAATATTGACTTCTTCAACGAGCCCATATGGCGGTCCCTAAAATTTTAGAAACTGGCTTTTAGGGTTGTAGGTTTTGTGTTGAAAGTTAAGATTTTAGGGTTTAGGATTTAGAAATAGGGTTTGGGGATTTTGAGGAATTATTATTATTTTTATTTAGGCTACTGTGAGGGTTTTTGGAAAAATAGAATTGATTAGGGTTTTACAATTTTAAAAGATTGAATTTAGGGTTTAAGATTTTTTAGGTTTGGCCACTGGAATTAGGGTTTGAGGGTTTTTAGTTTTACTTGATGGGGGGTTTCAAAAAAAGAGGTTTTGGAATTTTGGGAATAAATTAAGATTTTCTTGGATTAGGGTTTTGGAAACTAGAGTTTTGCAATTAGGGTTTTGGTGGCTTTAGGTAGAATAGTTTAGGGAAAGGGTTACGGGGTGACAAGCTTTAAAATAAATTAAAGTTTTGATTTATCCTTTTAGAAGAAACATTGATTCTAGAGATAAATTGAGATCTTGGAAAATAATTAGGTTTGTGAGACTTTAACGAAATAATTTAGGGTTTAAAAGTTTTGGAAATAAAATAACAGTTTAGGGTTTTGATAATTTAATCCACGATTTAGTCTCCTGGATGAATGGACAATTTGATCTATAAAACATACTATTAAGCTTAATAATTTAGGTTACTGAAAGACTCAATATAAAAAAAAAATAGAAACATTTAAAAGAAAATATGGCAATAATATCATATACTTAAAAAATTCATGAATCAAAATGTAAGAATGTTGTAATTATAATCAAATAAAAGATTTATAATCAAACCTCCATTCGTTGGTTCCTCCACAATTGACTCTGGTAGAACAAGAACAAAGGCAGTCTTACTACCTTTGATGGATTGGTGATTGATGAATGCTTACTTGCTTCTAATTTCTTTTGTCGTCTTCTTCCTTTCTGGTTTACTCCTCTAGATCTCCTTTTTCCTCCTCTAGGGTTTTCTGTCTCTCTTTTCTCGTCCCCTTTTTTTCTTTTTCTTCTGTTGGGTTTTCTTTCTTTTTTCATCTCTTTTTTCTCGTGTTTCAATGTGATATTTATATGAAAAATAAAGTGCTAATCTAATTTTAATAAGGAAATACTATCTATTTAGGAAAAACTACAAAATCGGGTAAAACAAGGTTTGATAAAAAAATCACCAGCGTACGGGTGTCGGGCCAGTGGGCTGCACTGGCAAAAATTACTGCAGGCTACGGGCATGATGGGTTAACTAGGAAGCCAGTTCATTGCAGAACTGGACAAGCCCAGCTACGGCAAATTGTTCAATGCCCAATTCGCCGCAGACAATTTTAGCGGTGAAATGGGCTGCCGCGCGTCACTCGCCGGTTTACCCGATTTTTATTTTTTCATTTTTTATATATTTTTTATTTACTTAAAAAATAACTATTAAATATAATAAGTAATTAAAATATTATTAAAATAATTAAAATGCCACAAAAATTATTTTAGACTATCTGTAAGCGGGAATTTTCGCCCCCACTCCTGGTGGAATGGTTCTTGCTACTTGGGCACTATTTAGGCTCGGGACCTTAGAGAACACTTACCTAAGTTCGGAGAAAATGGAGTCGCCACCCGGATGAGCTGGGAAAATGAAAGGGGTGGATGACTCGATTCCTAAGGAATCCCCAACACCTAATGGGTTCGGAAAGTTGGGTACGTGTGGGTATGGTGAGAAATGGCCCAGCACCCCCACAACGCCCGGTTCAGAAACAATGAGATGAATTAAGCTACTGTGAAAAAATAAAAAGAAATTAAGAATTCAAACCTTCTTTCGTAGGTTACACCAAAAATTTCTTCTTGGAAGAACAAGATACCATAAAAATTATTTTGGACCAACTAAAATATATTGGATCGGACTGGGTCAAAAATTAAGGGTCTACAATTTGTCCCTTGCTTGAATGATCTGAGACTTTAGTGAAAGAGAGTGAAAACCAATAAAACTTAATTTTTGAGACTGTTGAGGTTTTAGGTTCTGAACCCGAGAGATTTGGATACTCGATTCTAAACTAGACTTGGATACTCGATCCTAGTTGGATTCGGATACTCGATCCTAACTGGATTTGGATACTCGATCCTAAATTGGATTGGGATACTCTATCCTAATTGGATTGGGATACTCGATCCTAAACTGGATTTTGATACTTAGTCCTGAACTGGATTGGGATACTCGATCCAAAATTGGATTGGGATACTCAATCCTAACTGGACTTGGATACTCGATCCTGAACTGGATTTGGATACTTGATCATAAACTGGATTGGGATACTCGATCCTATCTGGATTTGGATACTCGATCCTAAATTGGATTGGGATACTCAATCATAAATTTGATTGGGATACTCAATCCTGAACTGGATTTGGATACTCGATCCTAAATTGGATTGGGATACTCAACCCTAACTGGACTTGGATACTCAATCCCAAACTGGATTTGGATACTCGATCCTAACTTGGATACTCGATCCTAAACTGGATTTGGATACTCGATCCTAAATTGAATTGGGATACTCGATCCTAACTTGATTTGTATACTCGATCCTAAACTAGATTTGGATACTCGATTCTAAATTGGATTTGGATACTCGATCCTAAACTGGATTTGGATACTCGATCCTAGCTAGATTTGGATACTCGATCCTAAACTGGATTCGGATACTCGATCCTAACTAGAATTTAATACTCGTTCCTAATTGGATTAGGATACTCGATGCTAGCTGGATTGGGATACTCGATCCTAATTGGATTCGAATACTCGATCCTAAATTGGATTAGGATACTTGATCCTAAATTTGATTGGGATACTCGATCCTAACTGGACTTGGATACTCGATCCTAACTGGACTTGGATACTCGATCCTAAACTGGATTTGGATTTAGGTACTTGTACCCGAGATTGATTTGATTTGGGTACTTGGACCCGAGATTGAGTTTGACTATCCTTTTATTAGTTGAGGAGTCTGACTGCTCCGGCTGTCCTATGCATGGTGGTTCTTCACCCTCAGAATGGATCTTCATCCTTTAGGCTTTGGGTCTTCACCCTTGAAAGTGGATCCTTAGAATCAGGTCTTATATTGGCTTCAGCTCTTCTAGCTAGACTGATCTTTTGTGATTTGCATCTTCATTCTTTTGATAATTCTAATGTTCCATTCTTTTGTTCTTCCTTTTTGCAAAAATTAAGCTATTTTTAGTCGGCTCTCATATCTTCTCCTGCCCCCATGCAAGCTTTGATTGATGTTTTTGTTGTCTAGTTCTTCGCACAAGCACGTATTTCTTCTTTATTCAAGATTATTGGAGCTTTCTCAAGCAATAGGCTTTCTATGCCCCCCTGATTTGATATCTTCTTTTGATTCTTTACCTCGCAGGGTATTCGCTATTCACTTTGACTAAGAATAGACAATACAAGACAAGAAAGTGTATGTTCATGTATGCATGATATGCATGATAATACTCACAGCAGTTTCATTAACTCACAGACCGAGGTGATCAGCAGAGGTATTCTCATTGACTCCTTTTCGTATACTCGTTCAGGTATTGCATTGGAATGATAGAAAGCTTTGCATTTATGTCTTTTATCTTCAAGATGTTGAAAATATGAATGGTGGAGACCCCAAGCAGTGGAGTCAGGGATTCATCTATTTCAAACTATGTCTCAGCATGTCAGTTGATAGCTTCTTCATGACCTTGCCAATAATCATTTCCTTTGCCCAATGTGTCCTTTGGAGGTTCAACATACTCCCCTTAACTTGAAGGCTTATTGTTACAAAAATATTTTTTTCTTTTTTTCTTTTTTGAATTTTGATTTTGAAATCAAATGTTGGCTTTGCCAAATCAATGTTAATGTACCTCAGGACTTGATTTTCCAAATTAACATATCTATAACATGACAACCCTAGTTACCGTACTAAACTCAGGAATCAATTCTATTTAAGCAAGAACTATTGCACTTCAGATAGGCACATACACATTACTTGGCCAAAGGTCTCATTTGAGTTTAAATATTGTCTATCTCATATGCATGCTCATCCAAACTATCTCCACTAATAGACTCTACCTACCAAGAGAGATCAACAGGTCTTTGATAAGCTTGAAATGGGGTCTATGAGGGACACGGGTTTAAATGAAGGCCATTTTGAGATTGGAGATAGTGTGACACAATGGACAAACCTTCACACTACAAATTTATTGTTTGAATTTTAGACAGCTTGGAGGCAATCTTGCTAGACTCCAAATTCCTTCTATCTTCTTGGTATTAATCTGGATCTTGATTAGGATAGTTTTTGCCCTTGCAAAAAGATTGTTACCCAAATTTGTTTATTTTCTTCTTTTCCCTTTTCTTTCCTCTTTATTTTTCTTACTCTTCCCCTTTTTCTTTCTCTTCCCTTACTTTTCCCTTTCTTTTATCATTTTGTCCTTCTTTCTTGTAGGACTATCAAGTACAAAACTTTCAAGAACTGGATGGTCTTCCTCCTTTTTCTCCAATTTTGATTGGATCTTTGGTGGGGTTGGACCAATTCAAATAAAAATGTCCTTATGAACCAAATGGAAGACTTTTGTTGTCTTAGGTAAAAGAGAACTCAGTTGGCTTTTTGAACCGCCTTTTTAGGTTTTATTTTATTCTTTTTTTTTCTTTTACTTTCTTTTCTTTTGTCCTTTTTCTTTTATTCTTCTTCTTTTTTCTCTTCTCTCTCTTCTTTTTTTTTTGTTTGGTTCTAGCTCTAAAAGAGTTGTCTCATTTGTACTAGCTTGGGCTTCCAATAATGGATGAGTGGAGTAACATAAATCTTCTTTAACAGGGACAAATCATTTGTTACTCCGATGTTGTCTTGATGTATTAGAGATATTAGAAAAACTTCAACTACCCTTATGGTCTTAAAAACATCTGCTACCCTTATGGTCTTGAGAACTTCAACTATCTTTATGGTCTTGAGAACTTCAACTATCCTCATAATCTGGACTAATCATTGTTTTCTTTGATCTTCTTGCCTCTTCATCTTAGTGATCATAAGACTTGCCAAAAGTATCACAACAGCTCAAGGCAGGTTGTTGGGGTTATATGCCAATGAAAATTTTATGAAAGCTCAAAGGGACAACTAGGGATTGATATTTAATTGGGTGGATACTAGTTGTTGGCTAACCAACAATGCCTAGACAATCTCTCCCTTAAATAAGCAGAGTTCAATTTCACCTCGAAAGTTTGTCAAAGCATGTTCTAAGACTGACTAGGACATAGAGAAAGGTAATTATGCAGGAGCCCTCTCTAAGTAAGCATACACAACTCAATGCTATAGAGCAATTCCCTCAACTAATAAAGTCATTCAAGTCATGATGCATAAATATATTAATTCATGAATTGTCAAGCTAGATTCCTCATTGGTTGAGCACTAAAATGAACAAAGACCAACAAAAATTTTGATGAAAGTAATTTATTTCAAGTAACTTTAAATTTGATTGTTCCAATTTAAACATTAAAGAAAGTAAAATTGAAAAGCAACATTCAAGCTAAGGAAAGTTCATTGAGTTTAAGCTTCTTTTCCTTTCACATCTTCAATATTTCCATCTTGAAAAGAGGATAAGATAAAATCTTCTTCCAATCCTTTTCCCACCATAAAGGTTGCTGGTGGTGGCACTCTTCCAAATTTAGGCTAAGTGTTGTTCTTGGTATTGGGCTTATCCGGCTCAGCAAGCTTACCACTGTCAATTAAATCTTGGATCTCATGCCTTAGACGAGCACATTTATCTGTTTCATGCCCTTGCATTTGATGAAATTGATAAAAGGCCTCAGCATTGAAGTTTGGTGGCAGTGGATTATGTAGTGGTCGAGGAGCTAATGGTTGTAACAACCCTTTCTTTTGCAGCTTGCTAAAAACCCAAGATAGAGGTTTCCCTAATTCTAAGAATTGTCTTTTATTTCCTTGACCAATCACATTAACATCAACTTCTTTTTGCGTGCTTTGATTTTCGGACTGGTAATTCCCTTTCTCATTCCTTTTTATTCAAAAGCGATTCTTCTCCCTTTCCCACTCTTCAATTTGCAAACCAGCTTGGAGAAGGTCTTTGAAATCATAGATGAGTGTATGAGACATCCTCTCACGGAGACTAGGTAACACCCCTCTCACAATCATCCTTATTTGTTCAGATTCATCGGGCCTCTTCTTGAGCAAAGCAGCCTTGTTTGTCCATCTCTTCACATAGTCCACAAAATTCTCATTTGGCCTTTGCCAAATGGACTCAACTTCCATTAAGGTAACTTCCAGCTTGACATTGTACCCATATTATTGAATGAAAGCCTTGTACAACATGTCCCAATCTTTTTGTGTACCTTCCTCTAAGGTGTTGAACCTATTTTGGACGACAAGGTCCAATGAGAGCATGAAGTACCTTAGAGTTTAAGCCTTAGTAGCTTGGGTAGACTGCATAGCAGTGATATACTACTTCACATGGAGATGGGGATTTTCGGTTCCATCGTATCTAGCAAAGGATGGCATCTTGAACTTATAAGGGACATCCTCATCTTGTTCAATTAGTTTATCGATCTTGGACATCTCTTCGGTTTTCAGCTTCTTCTCAAATTTCTTTTCTAAATCAGCAATCATCTTTTCAACATCGGATGTCTCGGTCTTTTCAATTGTTGCCTTCTCAACAACCTTTGGCTCCTTTTTGTCTTGGAGATCTAGGTAATATTGAGCTCAATCATCATCATCAATGACCACCTTATCATCATCAAAAGCTACTTCATTAACTTTAGTCTTCCCTTTGTCTTTTGGCTTCTTAGTGCTAGTAGATGCCTCGGCATGATTTTCTAAGATTGCAGTCAATTGGTTCTTCATGATCTCAGCTAGGGCCTCTTTTATTTCTTCCATCTTGGCATTGAGGGCTTCATCCACCATTCTTTGAATTTGTTTGGGATCCATTATTTTTGGTGAGCAAGTGATTGAGTCGTTGCTAGATACTTCATCTCCGGCATAGGTCGGATTGTCGTAAGCTTTTGAACTGTCGTAATCCAGGGCTGTGAGTTAGAAAGGATTAATGATATGCAAATGTATGCATGTATCCATGTATGCACAAATGATAGACAAACAAGGACAAATAGGACGTTCCTTCCAACCTTATAACATCCACGCATGAATGGTGAGTCTCTTTTCCTAGGTATATGGTTAAAAAAATACCAGTATGGGGTATCTTGTTTTTGAATATTTCCCTCAAACGTTTCAACCAATAGTTATATTTTCGAAAATGGAAATCCATTCATAGTAATTCCCATTAATTAGGTTTTAATCCATTCAACTAGCTATAGTAGCTTTTATGCTATATTGGATTAAAACTAAATTAAGAGGTTTATTATAGAAAGATTTCTCACTTGAAAAAAGTAACTAATGGTTCATGCCAAAAACAAGCCCATGGTTAATTTATTCTTAGTATAAACTGGGCTCACAATTGATTTTTGGTATTTCATAATTGACCTAAATATTTTGCAAGCTCTTTGTAAGAGAAGGTTAAATGAAAATAATTTTGTTTCTAAGCCCATTGTAACAAGTGTTTAGAAAAAATGGATTTTGGGCTTAGTATTCGGGCCATGAGCCAAATAATTTTTGATTTGTTTTTAGAAAAGCCTTATGTCAAAAGACCATCTTGTTTTGAAACTAGCTTTGGTCTTTTGGATTTAGAAAAAAAGTTTATTTTGAGCTTACAATATACTTAGGTCATATTAGAAAAAGAACAAACCAAATAAGCCATGATTTAAGCCAAGATAAATTATCCATAGTCAAACAACATGCATTTGGGGTAAAACCTAAGGAAAGTAACTAGGCCAATTACATGAGCTTTAGTCTTTGGGTAAAAGGCTTAGATTCCCATAGCAAGTATATATCGAATGGTACGAGGCTATGAGTGGTTATGCCATGCTCGATCTCCATACCTTGAGTGAAAGTATGGTATCCCTTACATAACAGAACACGGGTAACATGGGCATCCTAACTCACGCACAGGATGCAATCTAATATGATGCAATGGATAATATCATTATAAGAAAGAATAGAATAATATAAAGACCAACGGAATCAACTTCTCTTATCCCCAGTGGAGTCACCACTATGAGCGGAGATTTTCGCCCCCACTCCCGGTGGAATGGTTCTTGTGACTTCAGCACTGTTTAGGCTCGGGGCCTTAGAGAACACGAACCGAATTTCTAAGAAAATGGAGTTGCCAACCGGACGGGCCGGGAAAAAGAAAGGGGTGGATGACTCGATTCCTAAGGAATCCCCAACCCCCTAATGGGTTCGAAATGTTGGGTACGTGTGGGGAAGGTGATAAATGGTCCAGCACCCCCACAACGTCTGGTTCATTGGAACCGGCCTCCTTTACAGGTCTTAATATTATAAAATTCTTAAATATAATAACATTATCCATATTACACACAATAATTAAAAGAAAGCATCATTATATTAAAATCAAAGCAATGTCCAAACAAATCAAATAAATGGACACCCATCCGAGGATGGAAGCATGTCCTTACATTGGTTCTAGAATAGAAAAGCAATTTAAATTACATGATATTTAACTAATGAGGTATCCACAAAGTGGAAACATACGTCTTACAACATTTTGAAATCTAAATAAATTGACAAAAGTAAATTACCATTCATAATAAATAAATCATTCATCAAAGGTATTAAATATCAATAGAAAGTAAACATCCATCCATGATAAATTAAATAAACCAAGCATTGAACTTAAATAAATTAAAGCATATAAAATAAATCAAAGCATAATCAAATATAGAATTGAATAAGGCAAATAAAAATCTAAATTATAGCTATTGTTTCCATTTAGGGTTCTTTCTTTCATGTGTTTAGGGTTTTGGAATTTGTGGAATTACGCTACTGTGAGTTTTTAAAGAAATTATAATAGATTAAGATTTTATGTTTTAAAAGGTTGATAAAGTTCTTTGATTAACTAAATTAATATTTGAATGGTGAAATCATGAAACTAGGGTTTGGACACATTAAAACATTAAGTTTTGTGATTTACGGTTAATGAATTGTTATTTTGAGCTTATTGTGTAAAATTATAATATTTATATTTATATGGTTTTTAAAGTTTTAAAGGATTTGGGTTTAGAAAAATTAGGAATTAGGTTAGCTAGTTTAAGGTTTATTGTTTAGTTTTAAAGTTGAATTATGGTTTTAGAAATTTTGAATTAGGGTTTCAGTGAATGCATGAAGGTTTTAGTTTTTGAAAATCAATTTGATAATTTTATGAAGTTTTATGAAAATAAACATACAATTTAAATTTTATAAAAGCAAAAAAGAAGTTTTTAAGGCTTTTGGAAAGAAACGGAACTCAATTTATGGTTTTGAAAATTTGGAAAGCAAATTAGGGTTTTGGTGCGCGCGAACTGCGCTATAGCAATTACTGCAAGTGCACGGGTCGCCCAAGTAATAAAGTAGTGAGTGAGTTATTGTTCCACTGAGGACAAGGCCAAGTACTAGTGCAAATCTTAACTATTGTTTAGCAAATCAATATTTTTTTGATGAGTTTTGTAATTGAAAACAATTAACATAAATAAATGCAGAAAAGATAAATTATGTGTTGTGTAAAAAGGTTTGATGGTAATGATACTATCCTGATATTGAATCCCCCTAGCCACAATTACATCACATAATAGAGTTGAATTGGCATTCCTCTAACTTAGACTAAAACCTCTCTCGAGTGAATTAATCCCTAATCACTAAGTAGAGTGACGGAATCTCTTCTCAAACACAATTAAATAGATCTTGCATTAAGAACAAGGAACTATAAACCAAAGGATCTTGTAGGTATATCTCTAGCACCCCAATCAATCCTCAACCCTTATGAGTAATCAATTCATATCAAGCTTTCTCAAGTCAATAATATGAAAATTGCAACCAATCAATAAGCATGCTATCATCAATTGGCAATAATCATTAAGCATCATAAGAATAAAACAACTCCAATTAAAATTATCTACTTATACAAATAAGCTAGGGTTCTTCAATATCTAGATAGAGAATGATTTAGTTCATGTTCAATACTCTTAATACAACAACAACAACAATAACATTAAAATAAATAAAAGGAGAAAATAGAAAAACCCCTTTCAATGTAGCTTCTTCAATCTCCAGGAGCTGCCAATGGAAGATGAAGATGGTGGAGAGGATGGAAATGGAGGATGAAGATGAAGAGTTAAGGAGAGTGTCACTCCCTCCTTGCCCAAACCTTGTATGCCTAGTCTCCTCCTCTCAAACCTCTCTTCTCTACCTCTGTTCTATGTTTCCTGCAGAAACCTCTCCCAGCACTCCCAAAAACTCAACTCCCTCTTCTTCCTCCTCTTCTCTTTTTTATTTCCCTCTAAAGCTCAAGCCCATGCTTCCAACTCACACCACTCTCCCTTGTTCCCCACATTCTCTTTGTTTAATATTACTTTTGGCAAGAACAAGACCTTTGTCTCCCACTTTGTCCACACCTCGTGCAAGAAATTCAGCTTTTTGTTAGGTGACACGCCCATGTCACTGGGCGTGTCATTGCCACTGAAATTTTGAGTATATGGCATGCTCAGTGACACGCCCATATCACTGGGCATGTCACAGCTACTGGAAACATTACAAAAGGCACGCTTGGTGACACACCCATGTCACTGGACGTGTCAATGCTTCTGTATCTTCATTTTGCTTCTTCCTTGCTTGTCTTTTGGCTTAGGATGGGACACGGCCAAGCTTGCTTTGGCTTGGCCCTGTCTTGCTTGATTCATGCTCTTTCTTCATTGTTTTGATTATCCAAGGGAGTTTTTCCACTTTAACCTAAAACAAACACTTAAAACAAACTTTAAAGAACAATCAAATGAAACATTAACTAAAAACAAATAGAAATTCATACTAAAAATAGGTATAAAATGATCTCATCAAATACCCCACACTTAATTCCCTGCTTGACCCCAAGCAAGGCTAAAATCAAAACAAGCTAAACATAAAAATTTTGTCAAGCTCAAGAGTTATAAAAATGCATCAAGACTTCCCTATCCCTAAATCCGCAATCAATATCAAATCGAACAAAATCGATACCAATGCAATTAAGTGGCTTTCCATGCATAACCTATGTTGTCACTCCCCCACAAACTCTTAGAAAGTGTTTGATCAAGGTGGTGTTTACACTCATAACAATCAATGAAGGATTATTGCCATAGGCTTGCTTATCTATCAAATCTCCACCACTTAATTACAATCAAGCATCAATCAAAAGGTTTTTTATTGGGTTGTAATGAGGTTAGGGTAAAGGCATGGCATTTAGGAAATGTGAGCTTAATCATTAAGTTCAAGAGCACTTCAAGAATGAAGTAACCAATCATATGTATAACCCAACGATCCCAAAACTCCTTCCTCTTATCTACCCCTTGACATTGAAAGAACTTTTCAAGGGAACTCACTTATTACATCTTGCAATGATTATTTCTAAAACATATTCCAACCCTTTCAACAAGAACAACAATTATTTGATTTTTTTTTTGCTTTGCAATCTTAAACCTATTAAATTTAACCCCACACTTAATTGAACACAACACTTGGTCATAAACGCTCTTAAAATGCTCTTGACCTAATGAAAGGGTAAGAGTTAAAACAACAAGGTTCAAGCTAATGGTGTTGTGAAAAAGAAATAGAGGGAAAATAAAATAAGCTCAAAATTGGCTAACTAAGGTTGAATGTAAGGTTGGACTTTTTAAGCCAAACTGGGTTCACCTTAATCATCTTGATGCCTAATTGGAATTTTTTTTAATCTTAAAATGTATGTCAAAGCAAGTTCTAGCAAGTTATCAATCAAAGATGTCCACACAAAAAAAGAATAATAAGTTGATGGCTCAATTTCTCACTAGGTTAAAGGTAGTGCAAGGAAAAACCAACAAAATTGACAATAAGCACCAATTCTACTCAATTCTCAAATTCATGCTTCAAAAATTCAAAGGTCATCAATCAACAATTTATAACAATTGAACTTTTCAAAATTCATTTATTCGAAGAAAAACATTAACTAAACCTAAACAAAAATAACTTAAAAGTAAAAATACAAAACACAAAATGCGCCCCACACTTAAAAATTCACATTGTCCTCAATGTGAGCATGCATAAACTAAGAGAGAGTTTAGATGAAACCTGATTTCCATCGTTCCCATATGCGATATGTAGGGCTCCTTCCGCCAATAATGCAATTGCAGCCTATGATTGAGAGGATGGACAGCATGCAACTTCGAAATGTACCCAATGTATTACAAAGCCTTAGTAGTATCCTTGGATGAGCAAATGGCCAATGAGAATTCATGAAGGCTATTTTGGGGTGATCTTCCAATGCTATAGGAACTTGGTAAAAATATTCTTCAGTATGCAACATGGTTATATTCATTTTTTGTTCTTTCTTGCTCCCGAAAGTGGGAGGGATGATCAGTGGTTGCATATTGTTCTCCCCAACTAAAACATTTTTTAAACTTTTTGGGGCCTTTTGAAGTTCAACCAAGTTTGGTAGAATCTCTTTCTCATCCTCAATTTCTAAATTGAAAATATTAGGATCTACTTCTAAGGTCATGGCTACCTCAAGCTTATCTACACTATCTTCAATATAGGGCATGTCATAGAGTTCAGGAATATGCATAACTTGTTTCTCTTCCTCCAACCTAAATGGGAATGAAATTGTGGGCATAAAAGGATTTGGAGGTTCATGCAATTCTATCCAAGTTGATACTTCTAAATTCTCATCCTCCTTTGATTGACTTATCTCTTCCATGTTGGGTTGGATCTCCTCGCCATTTTCTTCTTGATTGGTCCCTGCATCAAAGAAATCACAAAAAATGTTATATATTACTTGTTCACTCCTCAAATTTGTGATTACCTAGGTTTGCTCCAATTGGCTAAGAGATTCCTCCTTTTGGTGTGCTTGGGGTTGATGTGCCAGCTGCCCAACTACAGCATCCAACCTCTTCTATGTTTCCTGCAAAGATTCAGACCTCAACTTATCTTCCACTATCCATGGAGTTTGAAATTTCTCGGTATCATGAATGAAAGCATTCACTCTCTCCTCCAAAGTGGGTTCTTTAAGGTGATCTTGATTTAGTGTGTATTTTTTGATATAGCCGTTTAACTTATCCTCCAATGTGGGCTCCTTAAGGTGGTCTTGGTTTGAAAATTGTTCTTTGAAGTAAGAACTTCTTTGGTAAGGCTGAAAAAATTGTTGAGGTGGGATGTATTGCTGATTTTCCCAAGAAAAATTTGGGTGGCTTTCCCAACTTGGATTGTAAGAATTGGAATATGGGTCATTACCACCCATTTGCTGGAAACTTTCATAGCCATATTCTTCCTCGTGCCAATATTGGTATCATTCAAAACCAAATGAACATGTATTGGCACTATGTCTTGCATTGCCACATGCTCCACACATCTCTTGGCGTGGCATAGATTGATTTGTTAATTCCGCAAATTGCCATGCCATGTCAGAATTATAGTCCCTGTCATAAACTCCCCCGTCCCTTGAAAACTGCATCTTTACAAAAGGCACTCAGCAATTTAAAGAAAAACAAACAAACAAATTCAAGCACAACAAACAAACTAATTTATAGAAAACAAACAAACAATTCAAAGAAAAACACACAAACAATTCACAAAAAATAAACAAACATTCTTGATAAAAACAAACAAAAAACAAATTCAAATACAACAAACAAACAAATTTTTGTGATGATTTTTGTAATTGAAAACAATTAACTTAAATAAAAGTAGCAAAGATAAATTGTGTGTTGAGTAAAAAGGTTTGATGGTAATGATACTATCTAGATATTGAATCCCCCTAGCCACAATTACATCTCATAATATAGTTGAATTAGCATTCCTCTAACTTAGACTAAAACCTCTCTCGAGTGAATTAATCCCTAATCACTAAGTAGAGTGGCGGAATCTCTTCTCAAACACAATTAAATAGATCTTGCATTAAGAACAAGGAACTATAAACCAAAGGATCTTGTAGGTATATCTCTAGCACCCCAATCAATCCTCAACCCTTATGAGTAATCAATTCACATCAAGCTTTCTCAAGTCAATGATATGAAAATTGCAACCAATCAATAAGCATGATATCATCAATTGGAAATAATCATTAAGCATCATAAGAATAAAACAACTCCATCAATTAAAATTATCTAGTTATACAAATAAGCTAGGGTTCTTCAATATCTAGATAGAGAATGATTTAGTTCATGTTCAATACTCTTAATACAACAACAACAACAATAACATTAAAATAAATAAAAGGAGAAAATAGAAAAACCCCTTTCAATGTAGCTTCTTCAATCTCCAGGAGCTGCCAATGGAAGATGAAGATGGTGGAGAGATTGGAAATGGAGGATGAAGATGAAGAGTCAAGGAGAGTGTCAATCCCTCCTTGCCCAAACCGTGTATGCCCAGCCTCCTCCTCTCAAACCTCTCTTCTCTGCCTCTGTTCTCTGTTTCCTACAGAAACCTCTCCCAGCACTCCCAAAAACTCAACTCCCTCTTCTTCCTCCTCTTCTCTTTTTTATTTCCCTCTAAAGCTCAAGCCCAGGCTTCCAACTCACACCACTCTCCCTTGTTCCCCACATTCTCTTTGTTTAATATTACTTTTGGCAAGAACCAGACCTTTGTCTCCCACTTTGTCCACACCTCGTGTAAGAAAATTTAGCTTTTTATTAGGTGACACGCCCAATGACACGACCATGTCACTGGGCGTGTCATTGCCACTGAAATTTTGAGTATATGGCATGCCCAATGACACGCCCATGTCACTGGGTGTGTCACAGCTATTGGAAACATTGCAAAAGGCACGCTTGGTGACACGCCCATGTCACTAGAAATGTCAATGCTTCTGTATCTTTTTGCTTCTTCCTTGCTTGTCTTTTGGCTTAGGATGGGACACGGCCAAGCTTGCTTTGGCTTGGCCATGTCTTGCTTAATTCATGCTCTTTCTTCATTGTTTTGATGATCCAAGAGAGTTTTTCCACTCTAACCTAAAACAAACACTTAAAACAAACTTTAAATAACAATCAAATGAAACATTAACTAAAAATAAATAGAAATTCATACTAAAAATAGGTATAAAATGATCTCACCAGGTTTTGAAGGAATAAAAATATTAATTTGAAGCTGTTTGGAAAACAAAACAACAAATTAAGGTTTTTACACTTTAGAAAAGGGGATTTAAGGTTCTGGGGTTTTTGAATTAAAAGAAACAATGAGATAAATTAAGCTATTGTGAAAAAATAAAAAGAAATTAAGAATTCAAACCTTCTTTCTAAGGTTACAGGAAAATTACTTCTTGGATGAACAAGGTCAAAGACAAGCTTTGTTGCCTTTGAATTGCTTGAATTATTTTTCTGCTCTTTCAAAAAATTGGATTGATTTACTACCTTTCCTACTCAGTTTCGGATCCAATTTTTGCTCCTATTTCTCCTCCGATTTCTTCCTCCCCTTTTGTGTTGTTTTTGGTCTTATTTATAGAAGTTTTTTATGGTTCATTCCTAATCATTCTCAGAACATAATATTCATTAAGAAAAGGAAATTGATACCTAATTGCATTAGGTTTCGAAAAATTTGAGTCGAAAAAATTTCGCTGGCTAAAAAAAACTGCTTCGGAAAAATTATGCTAGCAAAAAAATCAGTTGGCCGCGGCGGTGGGCGAGGACCGGCCTGTGGGTGAAATGACTTTGGCCATTTCGCCCGCAGGAAAAATGGCCCACCGCCATCGTCCTGCGCTCTGGTTTTCGGCGATGATTTTTCCATCGCCGATTTTTTCGTCGCAGATTTTTTTATTTTTATTTTTATTTTTTATTTTTATTTGTTTCACCATTTTTACTAAAATAAATATTAAAATTAATCAAGATACCATAAAAATAATTTTGCACCAACTAAAATATATTGGATCGGACTGGGTCAAAAATTAAGGGTCTACACTATCATATTTGACTAGGTAAAAAATTAACGGTCTACAACAACAAAATTGGTAAATCCCGCCTTGAGATATTTACATAGGTTTATGTCTCATGGGTTCTTTGCATGGAAAGAAAGCTTGGGTGTTATAGAATTAAGTGAGCTATTTTTCTTAGATAATGCGAATAATGTCATACCTGTGAGTACCGGCTATTGTTTACCCGATGTTTTTGATAGTGTGACAAATAGAAAAAGGGGCGCAATTTGTATAGGTGTATTGGTAACCACTTTAGCTATGGCTCTTGTAGATGGTTTTGACCCGAGCACATGCAATATGACTAGAATTTTAGGCAGTGATTCATTAGACCTTGCTACTTTGGAAAAATATGCATGGTCACCAAGAGCGGCGAGGCTTATGTTATGGATTCTGAAGTGTAAGTTGCACAAGGGGACCGATGAAAGAGACCAAGAGTTAATGAAGAGTCTGACTTGGATTCACTCAATTTGGATGTAGATGCTTCGGTTCTAGAAAATTAAGAGATTATCAGTCGGATAGAATCCCTGGAAAACAAGGTGGATAGCAATCATGCAGAAGTCCTTAACCAATTGCAGCTCATCAACACAAATATGGCCAAAACTCTTAGTCTCCATCTGTGGGCATCATAATCATTGCACCCTCCACCTCCATAGATTTTGTCTACTCCAACTTTTTGAGAACACTTCTTATTTTCAGTTGTTGGATATTTTAATTGTTATTTTTATTTGCTGCTTTTGTTATTAAAACTCTTTATTTTTGGTTATTGTATATTTATTGCTTTTTGTTCTTGAACATTTATTGTTTTGTGGATGAAAAGGTAACACTTGTCTTACTAAGAAAATGATGGACAACATGTTGTTGCTTAACTCTTCTTCTTTTTAATTCTCCTTGTTTCCATTGAGGATAATGTAAATCTTAAAGTCTGGGGTGCTAAGTTTTTGTTCATAAATGCAAAGTTGTTATTTTTCTTGATCAACTTATTATTATGCAAAATTTTTGTTTTTCTTAATTTGTTGTTATAGTTGTTTTGTTAAGTGTTGTGCCTTATTTTACATATTGTTTTGATGAATATTGACAAGTTAAATTGTTATAAGCTTATTGATAGATGTCCTCTTAATTTTTGAAGCATGAATTGAGAATTGGATAAAATTGGTGCTTGTTGTTGATTTGGATGGATATTCCTTGCATTGCCTTTTAAACTTGTGAGAAATTGAGCCTTTTAAGTTGGATAACAACTTATTATTCTTTTGTGTGTGAACATCCTTAATTGATTAATTGCTAGAACTTTCTTTGACATGCATTTTGAGACTACAAAAAAATTTTGATTGGGCATCAATATGATTAAGGCAATTAGGTGAACCCATTTTAGCTTAAAAAGATCAACCTTGTATTTAGCTTTAGTTAGCCAATTTTGAGCCTATTTCATTTCTCCTTTTCTATCTTTTTTCACAATACTAATAGCCTTGAACCATTTTGTTTTATCTCTTACCCTTTCATTAGGTCAAGAGCATTTTAAGAGTGTTAATGATTGAGTGTTGTGTTAAATAAGTGTAGGGTTATATTTTATGGGTTTAAAATTGCAAATTATTATGTTCTTTAGCTGTAAACCATATTTTGATTTTTAAAAAATTTAAATTAAAATAAAAAAAATAATAAAAAAAGAAAAATAAAAAATTGATGATCAAAATTAAAACAATAGAAGTTGTTGTTGTTGTTGGAAGGGTTGAAATAAGTTTGGGAATGATCTTCAAAAATTTAATAAGTGGAGTCCCTAAAAAGTTCTTTAATGTCTAGTGGTAGGTGAGTCAAAGGTGTTTTGGGATTGTTTGGTCATATTACATTGCTTACTTCATTGTTGAAGTGCTCTTGAACTTAGTGGATAAACTCACTCTCCCAAATGTCATGCCCTTACCTTAGCCCCATTACAACAAAATTAAAGACCATATCATTGATGATTGATTGGAATTTAGTGGTAGAGATTTGATTGATAAGAAACGTTATGGTGTTTATCTTTCATTGAATGTCATAAGCATAAGCATTACCTTATTAAAAACTTTAAAGGGCTAGTGAGGGAGTGACAACATTGGTTATGCATGGAAAGCCACTAAATTACATGAGTGTTGGTTTTGTTCGATTTGATAATGATTGTGGATTCAATAAAATGGGACTTTTAAAACATCCTTATAACTCTTGAGCTTAACCAAAATTTTCTTATTTTAGTTTGTTTTGATTTTAACTTTGCTTGGGGACAAGTAAAGGATTAAGTGTGGGGTAGTTATTTTGATCAAATATGTATGCATGTTTAGGTTAATTTTATTGTCTTTAAGTTAATTTTTCTTTTGATTTGTGTTTAAAGTTTGCTTGAAGTGTTCAATTTAGGTTGAATTGCAAAAGAATGGATTGATGGATCAAAATGGTGGAAAAAAATGACTTGGCTAGTGAAAATTTGGCTAGGTTGAAGGGCAAAAACATGCTTCATGGCTTGGACGTGTCCCTCATCCAAGGCAAGAGGCATGAACCACTCACAAGACATGGCTAGGTCAAGTCACCTTGGTTGTGTCCCTCAGAAAAATTTGGCAGAGACAGACACTTTCAAGAGACACGGCAAAGCCACTTGCTCTGTCACTTGACACAGCTAAGGCCTTGGCCATGTCCTATCTAAAGAATAAAGCAAAGAGAAGAGACAGCATAGAGATAGACAAGAACACTTTCAAGAGACATGACCAGTGGTATGACATTGCCAGGGTCTTGACCTTGTCAGACCTGGAAAAGAAAAGAAGGAAAAGAATGCAGCCATGGACATGACCTAATGGTTTGGGCGTGTCTAGTGAAAGTTTAAGTTACATGGCCAAGTCACTCATGACTTGGCCATGTCTCATGTTGCTTCTTTCAATAATTTTGCATGAGTCAAGAGACAAGTGGGAGACAACATGCATCATCTTTTGAAAAGAAATATTGAAAATGAGTGAAAGTTGGATAATTTTATGGGATTAAATAATAAACAAAGACAAAGGAGGAGACAAGATAAGTGATTGGACTTGGAAACATTCTTTTGTGTCTTAAAATATTGAAAATAATGGATGTGGAGGGAAATGGAATATACATACACGTTGTGTAACACCCTTATATGCAATATACATACACTACATACACCCATATATGTAATATACATACAAAGGATACAAGAATGTCACAACCATTTAAACGAAAATAAAATTTCACTTTTAAAAACCTATGTAGACTTAAAACAATTAATTGATATCTTATAATTAGTAAATAAAACATTACTTGTTAAAACATATATGTATCTTCATTACCCAAAAGCTTATCCAAAACATTTTTAATAAGCAGTGGAATATACATCTATATATACATCAAAATCAATATGTAAAAAAATATAAGATTTATACATGCTGGCAGTTTGTCTCTGATCTTGATGTTCCACTAACAACTCTGATCTCAAAGTCTCAAACATAGGTCTGACTCAGTCTAGCTGAACTCTCTAGATCAATCGAATCTACCCTATCACCTGCGCGATGAACCACATTTGCGCTAAGCCAATAGCTTTGTGGTACAAACTTTGATAACAATATAGTTCAAATGCAATGTCAATGCACAACACATAAGGATATCATATCTCATGGCATTACATCATTATATCTCAATAAATTGTTCAATTATTCCACAATTCTTAATTCACATTAAAGCAAAGATAAGTATGGGCCCAAAAAGGTTCTAATATGCTATTCAAATTTCAGAGTTACTATTTTGGTCCATAATGACACCTTGTGTCTAGCCCCATAGGCAATATATCCATGGATAATCCAACTAGATCTAAGCTTACGATCTGGTCTTTTCACTCAGTCTAGCTTTAAGGATTTGTTTTTTGAGGCTTACAACTCGGTCTTTTCACCCCCAAAAACATCATATTTATCAGCTAGACCTGGCTTATGACTCTGTCTTTTCACCATCCCCACGTTTAGCCCGTAGGCATTCATAGGCATTCCTCCAAACCCAAAAATCTAAAAATTGAATAACATACTAGGCACACAATTTATTCATATTTCTCATTATCACATCCTTTCATAATTCCATTCTCAAATCCTTTCTCATTTTCTCATGATCAAACTAAGCACATTGCCTTATTATTTCATCTTTTTCTCATTTATACCAATATCACTACATTACATTATGTTTTCACATATCTCATCCCATTATTCCAAATTTCTTTTCAATTACATCACATTACTTTAATACATCAACATAATTCACATTAAATATATCATAACATATTTCTCATTCATCAACAATATATTAAGTAACTTAACACATTTTTCCAGCCAAATGTGTTAAGTCCTAATGTAATGTAAATATATATGCAACCATTCAAAGTTTATACTTACCTCTAAAAGCAACAACACCACTTCAACCTCCTCTTCCAAGATGTCCCTCAACACTTGGATTGATAGCTCAATTCTCTTCAAAGCCTAAAACAAAGGTGATTATAAATACTCACTTACCGATACACATAAGAAATAAGGAAAAGCACTATCTAGGGAAAACTCTACACTTGACACACTAAACAACATGGGCATGTCCATAACCATGCCCTAAACCTACATCTCAGAAGCTATGACATGCTCAGTGACATGGGCGTGTCACTGCACGTGTCAATTCTCCAACAACACAGTAGCTATGACACGCTCAATAACATGGGCATGTCACTACACGTGTCAATCCTCCTCTAACACAGTAGCTATGACATGCTCAGTGACATGGGCATGTCATTGATCATATCAGCTACACTGAAAATAGAACCATCGACACACCCAAAGACATGGCCATGCCACTGGGCTTGTTCGGCCAAAAACCTTATATCGCCACAATAATGCCTCATCCAAAAAGCATCTTTCATTAGCCTTTTCAACTCCATACAAACTCAATCAATTCCATCATAATACCATAAGACACTTATGTAAAAATCAAAATAACTCAAACACAATCAACAATGCACATTCATAACCATATTTCACAACTCAAAACTTACACAATCCACAGCTCTTTTTCTTTTCACCAAACTTAACCTTTTTCTTCAATCCACCCCCAACATCATAGCAAACTAGACAAAAGAACTTCAAACATACCAATTTTAACCATAAACACAACTACAACAAACATCCAACAAACTCACAAATACACTCTCAAAGGAAATTAAGGAAATAATTTGGAAACTTACCAAATATGAAGAAAAATCCTTAAAACTCCAACTTGATCACTTGAAAATCATTCAATTGCTTGAGTTAGCAAGAAGTAAAATCTCTTTTCCTTTGGATGAAGATGGTGACCTACCCTCTTGGAGAAGAAAGAATAAGATGAAGATGGAAATAGCAATAGCCAACAACTCATTCAACACATTCCTTAAAACCACACAAATCCCTTCTTTTAATCTCCACCACTAAAAAATATTAATGTAATATTAATACCTAATGTGTCATCTTCCACTATCATTAATTAATATATAAATAATTAAAATATCTCTTAACCTATCAAGATATTAACTTGTATATATTGTATATATCTACATATATACATCATATACACACTTCCCTTTTCTCTTTTCTTTTTCACTTAATCAAATATATACACTAATCATTTAATTAATTTTCAACAATTAGTATTTCCAAAATTTTGGGGTATTATATAGGATATTACACGTTGGTCAATTGGGAGTGGCTATCTTGTTCTTAGCTTGAGTCTTGATTCTTAGTTTTAGAGTTTTTGGGTTTGGAGCACACCATTCTCATCACCTTCATCTTCATCTTCCTTTCATCTTCCACTTCTTCAAAGAACAAGATAAATACTTTTGGGATAAAATCGGGTTAGCAAGCACTTGTGGATTAGGGTCCAAAGAAGCTTGATTGAAGAGTTGGAGACTTGAGAGAGTTTCCACTCCGTCTTTCAAGAGTAGAGCCATTAGTTGAAAAGGGCTTGGGAGTTTTTCTCATCACATTCAAGTTGAGGCTAGGAGGAAGACACAAAGTTCAACTCTTGACATCTTCAAAGGGGTTTTTCTTACTCTCACATTTAATTCATTTTTAGATTATTATTATTTTGTTATGAACATTAATATTTCAATGTATAATTGTGATTTGATTTATGTTGAGATGAATAAATATTTTATAATGATAATGAGCTAAATTACCCTTGCCTAGGGTTGTAGTAGATTTGATTGAATGGCTTGATTTGATAATCCCATTAATATACCTTGTTATTGGTTGATTGTATTGGATTAAATGTTAGGTTGATAGTTGGCCATTTATTGATCTATAGAAATTGAATGATGGACCGAGAGGTGAAATTTGATAACTATTCAATTAGATACCCTAAGAATGAATTAGAAATATAAGTTCCAGGTTTTCTTATTTTGCAAATTCAAAATAATTGGTTATTGTTAATTCATGAATGTGAAAACTAATGAATTGGTAATTGACTAATTAAACTCAAGGAAAAAATTAAATTACAAGGTTATATTAATGTGTAATTTGAGGATCAAGCTTTGATAAAATTGATCTACAACCCTAGGTACCTTTCCAAGAATTAAACCAATTATAAGCACATCAATAATTGTTTTCTTGCAATTTTACTTTTACTACGATTTTAACAATATTGCAAACACTACACACTTATCCTTTTTAATTATTTGTTTAAATCAAACTATTGCAAAATAATTCATTCCTTGTGAGATGACCTTGAGGCCATCATCGTTGCTACAGTAACCTCATATACTTACGACTGTTGCTTTGTAGTGTAATTAGAGTGCAATAGCTTTCTTCTAGCCACTTGATTCCATTGTTTAATGGATTCTGCTGACCTTTTGTCATCTGAGAGTTTTAGCTTTCTTTTAGCCATTTGTTTCATTCTTTAATGGATTGTGGGTCTTTACCCTTCAAAAATGGATCTTTATCCTTTGGAGATTGGGTCTTTACCATTCAAATCGGATTTTCATCCTTTGGAGATTGGATCTTCACCCTTTAAAATGGATCTTCATCCTAGGAGATCAAATCATCACCATTCAAATTGGATCTTCATCCTTTGGACATCGAATCTTCACCCTTCTAAATGGATCTTCATCCTTCGACACCAGGTCTTCACACTTATAAAATGGATCTTTATCCTTTGGAGATTGGGTTTTTACCCTTCAAAAATGGATCTTTATCCTTTGGAGATTGAGTCTTTATCCTTCGAGAATAGACCTTTATCCTTTGGAGATTGGGTCTTTACCCTTCAAAAATGGATCTTTATCCTTTCAAAATTGGGTCTTTACCCTTCGAAAATGTATTTTTATCCTTTGGAGATTGGGTCTCTTTATCCTTTGGAGATTAGGTCTTTACCCTTCAAAAATGGATCTTTATCTTTTGGAGATTGTCTTGCATTGGCTTAAACTCTTCTAGCTGGACTGTTCTTTTGTCTTTGTATCTTAATTCTTTTAGTGTTCTTATTTTCTTCTTATTCCATTCTTAAATGGATTCTTCACTTTGCACTTTTCCAAAAAATTTAGCTATTCAACTATTTTTGGTCGTCATACCCTCGCTTTGCCCCCTGATTGTCAAAACAATTAAGGTGAGTCTGAAAATATTTTATATATAAATTCAAAAATTGATATGCTCATGTATGCATGATATGTATGGGTGACACTTATAGTGGTTATACTGACTCACAGACCAAGGTGGTCAACCAAAACACTTTCATTGGTTCCTTCCAAATGCTTGTTCAAAATAAAAGAAGACTTCGTAGTTATGGCTTTATTTCTACATGCACAAAGCATGAGTAGTGGAGGCCCCAGTTGGGTAGTTAGAAGCATAGTAGATGTTGTTTCAACCCATGATTCAACACATTTGTTCGTAACTTTTTCATAACTTTGCAAATGATCCTCATTTTCTTAATATGTCATTTTAGGTTTATCAATGCAACACACTACCATAAGCTTGAAGGCTCATGTAATAGAAAACACAATTTTTTTTAATTTTAAAATCACATTTTGGCTTTGTCAGATTGGTGTTATAATACCTCAGGACTCGATTTTCCCAAATTAACATATCTATAATATAACAACCCTAGTTACCATAATAAACTTGGGAATTATTTCCATTTGAGCAAGAACTATTGCACTTTAGATAGGCAGAAACACATTACTTGGCCAAAAGTCACATTAAGTTTAAATATTGTCTATCTCATATGCATGCTTATCCAAACTATCTCCATCAATATACTCTACCTACTAAAAGATATCAACAAGTCTTTAATAAGCTTGAAATGGGGTCTATAAGGGACATGGGTTAAGCGGAGGCCATTTTTAAATTAGAGATGATGTGACACTGCTGATAAACCTTCAGACTATAAACTTTATGTTGGAACAATATACTATTAGAGGTTCCATTTTCACCTTCTGGGCATCTTGTTATCTAGCTTCATGAATAGAGCTTGAATGTTCTCCCATCATTTGGCAAAAATTCTTGATCTTTTCCTTTTGTAAAAACTCAAGACCATTATTCTGTCCTTTTTTCCCTTTGGAATATCAAGTATCAAAACTTTCAAGATTACAGACTTGGAGTTGTGTTGGATAAAATGAAAGATGGTCTTTCTCTTATTTCTCTGATTCTATTTGAGTCTTTTGTTGAGCAAGACCAATTCAAGTTAATCTATCCTCAAAAACTATGTGGAAGTGTTCTGTTGCTTCAAGTAAAAGGAACTCTATTGGCTTTCTAAACCGCCCTTTTTAGGTTTTATTTTCTTTTTCTTTCATTTTCTTTTATTGTCTTTTATTTTCTTTTTTTTTTCCTAGTTCTAAGAGAGTTGTCTTGTTTTCACCATTCTATGCTTCTGACTATGGATGAGTGGATTAGAGTGAGTCTGATTAGAATGAGTTTGTTTCACTGTGGATGTAGCCTTCAATTCCTCAATAGATCTAAGATATTAAGTCGAATTTAAGTAAACTTCAACTATCTTTGTGGTCTTGATTGTACATCCCCTTCCTTGATATTTTTTAGCCCTTAGTATCTTAGTGATCACCAGAATTATCATAAGTGTCACAATAGCATAGGGTAGGTTATCAGGTTTAAAAGCCAATAAAAAGCAAGCTAAAATCTTATGAAGGCTCAAGAGGACAAACTAAGGATTGATGTTAACATGGTGGATACTAGTTGTTTGTTAACCAAACAATGCCTATATCATTTCTCCCATAAAATAAGCAGAGTTTAATTTCTTCTTGAAAGTTCGTTAATGCATGTTCTAAGATTGACTAGGACCTAGATAGAGGTAATTATGTAGGAGCCCTCTCTAAGTAAGTATATACAGGTCAATGCTATATAACAACTCCCTTGCCTAGTAAAGTCATTTGAATTATAATACATAGATACACTAATTTATAAATATCAAGATAAATTCGTCATCGGTTGAGTACCAAAATGAGTAAAGACAATATAAAAAATTTAATGAAATTAATTTATTCAAACAATCTTAATTTAAAAAACATAATTGTTCCAGAAAATACCAAAGAAATAAACAAACAAACAAGCCAAGGGAAGTTTTATTGATTTGAAGTTGAAAGAGCTTTCTCTACTTGGACATATCAAGAGCAAGAATCACTTCATCATCCATAGTTGGTTTAAGCTTGCTTAGTAGTACCTCTTCTTTAGCATCTTCTCCATCCGTATCATGACAAAATGATAAGACAAAACTATCCTCCAATCCTCCCTTTATCATAGAGGCCACTGGCGGTGGCATTCTTCCAAATTCAGGCAACTTTCCACTGACAATCAAATTTTGCATCTCATGTTTTAGTCACGAGCATTTGTCTTTCTTATGTCCATGTGTCTAATGAAACTTTTTCTATAGCTTGTTAAAAATACTAGACAAAGGTTTCCCTGGATTTGAAAACTATCTTCTATTTGCTTGACCAGCTGTATTGATATCTACAGTATTATGTGTGCTCTGATACCATACTAATAATTCCCCCTCTCATTATTTCTTCCAAAAAATAGCTCTTCTCTCATTCCCATTCTTCTATCTTTAAGCTTGCATGGAGAAGATCTTTGAAATCCCTTATTAGAGTGTGAGACATCTATTCACATAGACTTGGTAGGACAACCCTTACTATCATTCAAATTTGTTTGGACTCATTTGGTTTCTTCTTAAGCAATGTAGCTTTGTTCCTCCACCACTTCACATATTTAACAAAATTCTCATTCTACTTTTGTCTGATTGACTCTAATTCCATTAGGGTAATTTCCAATTTCACATTATACCCACACTCTTGAATAAAGGCTTTGTACAGTAAATCCCAATATTTTTAGGTGTTCTCTTCTGAGGTATTGAACTAGTTTTGCACAATAGGGCCGAATGAGAATATGAATTACCTTAGGGTTTGACCTTTAGTAGCACAAGCAGACTGTATGGCTGTGATGTATGACTTGACATGTAGATGAGGATTGCCAGTTCCATCGAACTTAGCAAAAGAAGGCATCTTTAACTTATAAGGGGCTTCCTCATCATTTTCAGATAGCTTGTCCACCTCTGAAATCTCATCAACATTGAGCTTCTTTTTAAACTTCTTTTCTAAATCAACAATCATCATTTCCACATTTGAAGTTTCAGTCTTTTCTGCAGTTACTGATAAGTGCACAATTGATGATATTTTCCCCTATTTCTTAATATGATTATTATCCAATTGAGTTTAATTTATTTGCTCAAGTGCTTTTTAGGGTTAATTTAAGGAATTCTCTATATTTTGAGGTGTATGATCATTTCAGAGGAATTATGGATAAAAGTAGAAGAAAAGAGCAAAATTCTTCCAGTGACACGCCCATGGACATGGGCGTATCAATGGACGTGCCCTTGATGTTGCATACAGAAGCATTGACACGCCTAGTGACATGGGCGTGTCACCAAGCGTGCCTTTTGCAATGTTTCACAGTAGCTGTGACACGCCCAGTCACTGGACATGCCTTATGTTCAAAATCTCAGTGGCAATGACACGCCCAGTAATATGGGCGAGTCAATGGGCGTGTCAGGTGAAATTATCTGCACTATAAAAGTTGTGCTGAAGCACAAATTAAGGATCCAAATTTCATATTTTATAACCTAGAGCCAACTTCTAAAGTAAAAAGGGGAGATTTGGAGCTGAGCTTGAGGGTGAAGACATATTTTAAACAAGATATAAACCAAGATTCAAGGATTCAAGAGAAGATATACGAATTATTTGCAATGGATTGTTTGGATTCTTTTTCTTATTTCTCTTGTTCTAGTTTTCTGATTTTGAACATGAACTAATTTATTCTCTATCTAGATATTGATGAACCTTAGCTTTATTGTATGGATTGAATAATTTTATTAAATTTAATCATTTGATTGAGTTGTTTTATTCTTATGATGCTTAATGATTTATTTCCAATTAATAATAGCATGCTTATTGATTGGTTGCAATTTTCATATTATTGACTTGAGAAAGATTGATATGAATTGAATATTCATAAGACTTGAGGATTGATTGGGGTACTAGAGATAGACTTACAAGATCCTTTGGTTTATAATTTCTTATTCTTAATCCAAGATCTACTTAATTATGTTTGAGAAGAGATTCCGGCATTCTACTTAGTGATTAGGGATTAATTCGCTTGAGAAAGATTTTAGACTAATTTAGAGGAATACCAATTCAACTCTATCATTTGGTTTAATTGAATTGATTTTCATAAATATAATTTTGGCTACGGGGATTCAATATCTGGATAGTATCATTATCATCAATCAATATATTCAACTCTCAATTTCTCCCTATTTTCATTTATTATGTTAATCATCTTTAATCACAAAATTTCATAAAACTATTGAGTCGCTAAACAACGGTTAAAATTTGTGCTAATACTTAGCCTTGTCCTCAGTGGAACGATAACTCACTCACTACTTTATTACTTGAGCGACCCGTGCACTTGCGATATTGCAACAGCATAGGTTCCTGCTGTCAAGTTTTTGGTGCCGTTGCCGGGGACAATGGTTTTCAGTATTAGTAATACAATTAAGACTGTTGATTTAGTTTTTATTTTATTTTATTTTAACATAAGTTCTTGCTTTTTGACTGTGATTCTAGGTACTTCTTCCTATTTATGACCCGAGCTAGCTCTTCCCAACTTTTTGAATTAGATCAAGAGTTAGAGAGAACATTGAGAAGAAGGCAAAAGGAAGAAGAGGAAATAGTTATAGCAAAGACAGAACCGAACTTTGAAGATCCCATCCTAGAAGAAGAAATGGCAGAAAATGAGCCAAGGATGATGCAATAGTTTGCTAGGCCTACTCTTAATGGGGTTGAATCAACTATTCAAAGACCAGTGATTGCTGCCAATAAATTTGAGATAAAAACAAATGTCATTCAAATGGTGCAGCAGACCTGTCAGTTTGATGGATTTCCGATTGAAGATCCTAATGCACACATTGTAATTTTCTGGAAATATGTGACACATTTAAGATACAGAATGTCTCTAAAGATGCAATCAGGCTGAGGTTGTTTCCATTCACACTCAGAGACCAACCAAAGAAGTCGGTGAAGTCTTTTCCTCCTAACACTTTCACTACATGGGAACAACTAGCAGAAAAATTTTTAGAGAAGCATTTTCCACCGTCCAAGAATGCTAAGTTGAGGAATGATATTTCTTCTTTTCTCCAGCTAGATGGTGAAACCCTATATGATGCTTGGGAGAGATTTAAGGATTTATTTAGAAGATGTCCTCACCATGGGCTTCCGTTGTGGCTTCAGATCCAAACTTTCAACAATGGATTGAGTTAATCAAGTAAGTAGTCCATCAATACAGCTGGAGGACGTACCATAAACAATAAAAAACCTGAAGAAGCAAGGGATTTGATTGAAGACATGGCCCTTACAAATTATCAGTGGCAAACCCCAAGGGAACAAGGAAGATTAAGGGCTGCTGGTTGACATCAATTGGATCTCGTAGTTGCTCTTTAGCACAGTTGGAAGCAATGAACAAAAAGATCAATTCTTTAGCTTCTGCTTCTTCTTCAGGGAAAGTAATGCAGGTGATGTCCTGTGAATGGTCTGGGGGTGGACATCAAAGTCAGGATTGCATAAGTGGCAACATGTTTGCTAGGCAAGAGCAAGTAGATTATGTTGGAAACATGCCAAGACAACAACATAATAATCCCTATAGCAAGACATACAATTCGGGGTGGAGAAATCTTCCTAATTTCTCATGGAATAATCAGAATAATCCATGACCTCCCCTTGGATTCCAACAGCCCTAACATCAACAAGCTGCCCCTCCAAGAAAGAGTAATTTGGAGGACATGATGGAGAAATTTATAACAGCTTCTAAAACCAGTTTCCAATCAACTGAAACCTCATTAAGAAATCAGCAAACCTCTATTCATAATTTGGAGAATCAGGTGGGGCAAATTGCCAAGTTACTTAGTGAGAGACCACAAGGAAGTTTGCCTAGTAACACTGAGGCAAATCCTAAAGAGCAGCTTAAGGCAATTACACTAAGGAGTGAAAAAGAGATGAAGGGTAATGTTGATGAGAAAAAAGGAGAAGTGGAAGAGAAACGGGCCGAAGAACAAGAAAATGATAAAGAAGACAATCCTCTTGTCACTTCAAAAAAGCAAGCTGCATAAGAAAGTGAGAAAAAGAAGCAGCTACAAGACAGTAGCTCCATAGTGAAGGAATACCGACCTAGAGTACCATATCCGGCGAGGTTAAACAAGGACAAGATTGATGCTCAGTTCGGTAAGTTGCTTGAACTTTTCAAACAATTGCACATTAACATTCCATTTGCTGAGGCTTTGTCACAGATGCCTAAATATGCTAAATTTTTGAAAGATATCCTTTCTAATAAAAGGAAACTCGAGGAAGTGTCTTTAGTGCATTTGTCTAAAAAGAGTTCGGCAATTTTGCAAAGGAGGTTGCCTAAGAAGTTAAAAGATCCAGGTAGTTTCACCATTCCATGTTTGATAGTAACCTTGAGGTTAAAAATGCATTAGCTGATTTGGGGGCTAGCATAAGTGTTATGCCCTATGAAATGTTTAAAGAGTTAAGCATTGGTAACACTAAACCTACACTAATGACCAACCAACTTGCTAATAAGTCAGTAGTCCACCCTCATGGTATTATAGAAGATGTGTTGGTAAAAGTTGGGTATTTCATTTTCCTCAATGATTTTGTTGTCATTTATATTGATGAGGATGCGGATGTTTCACTTATTCTTGGTAGGCCATTTTAAAATACAGCCTGTGCCCTTATCGATGTTCATGATGGCACCCTAACTTTGAGAGTGGGTGGTGATAAGGTTATTTTTAGGATATATGATGCTATGAAACATTCACTTTCACTTGATGAGGTGGAATCATGCAATGATGTTATTGAGCATGAGACCGTAAATTATATTACTAACATTGTTTCCAAGGATCCCCTTGAGTTGTGTTTATTGCAGGAAAATGTTGAGGATCAAGAAGCAATGGAGCAACTTGCTTTTCTTGAAGCAAGCAAATAGTTCAAATGCAGGGCATATGAGACTATTGAAATGCCAAAGGAAGAGAAGCCAAAATCATCGGTGATAGACCCACCCAACTTGGAACTAAAGCCCCTTATAGATCACCTTGAGTATGGATTTTTGGCGGAGGAGAGGAAATCACCTCCACCATACCAGCCACCTGCCCCTGCTCCTGCGAATGGCGAGTTTTTTTTTCCCGTACACGAATGGCGAGTTTTTTTTCCTAGGTATATAGTTGAAAAAATATCAATTTAGGATATCTTATTTTTGAACAATTCACTCGGACAGTTTAACCAATAGTTGTATTTTCCAATTTAGAAGTCAGACGATGATAACTCCCATTAATTTAGTCTTAATCCATTGGGTAAACAAAAGATAGCTTTTATGCTATATTGGAATAAAACTAAATTAAAAGGTTTATTATAAATAGATTTTCCATTTGGAAAAGCAACTAATGATTCATGCCATAAACAAGCATATGATTAATAAGTCTTGGTATAAATTAGGTCCATAATTGATTTTAATATTCCATAATTGATCTAATTAGTTGTAAGCCCATTTAAGAAAAGGTTTAGAAAAGTTGTAATTTGATTAATGTGAAAAATAATTTTGTTTTAAAGCTCATTGTAAAAAGGTTTATTTCAAAATGAATTTTGGACTTTGAGCTTGGGTCATGAGGTAAAAACTGATTTTGCTTCAAAGCCCATTGTGAAATAATTTTTTTAAAAATAGATTTTGGGCTTTGTACTTGGGCCATGAGGTGAAAAAGAATTTTTTGACTCATCTTTAAAAGGTTTTATGTCTAAAGACCATCTTTAAAAGTTTCAAAAATAATTTTGGTCTATTGGGCTTAAAAAAATAAAATTATTTTGGGCTTATAATATCATTAGGTCCTATTAGGAAAAGAGTAAACCAAATAAGCTATGATTCAAACCAAGACATATCAATTATAGTCAAATAACAAGCATTTGCGTAAAAACCTAAAGAAAGTAACTAGCCAAATTACAAGAGTAAAAGTATGGTATCCCTTGCATAACACAACATGGGTAACACGGGCATCCTAACTCACACACACAATGCAATCTAAATGATGCAATGGATAATATCATAACAAGAAATAATAAAATAATATAAATACCAGTGGAATCAACTTCTCTTATTCCCGGTGGAGTCGCCACTGTGATTGGGGATTTTTACCCTCACTCCTATGTTAGGCTCAGGGCCTTAGAGAACATGCACCTAAATTTGAAGAAAATGCAGTTGTCACTCTAATGAGATGAGAAAAAGAAAGGGGGTGAATGATGCAACTCCTAAGGAATCCCCAACACTGTAATGGGTTAGAAAAGATGGGTAAATATGGGGAAGGTGAGAATGACCCAGCACCCCCATAACGCCCGATTCATTAGAACTGCCCTCCTTTACAGGTCTATATATTCTTAAATTCTTAAATATTATAAAATTCCATAGTACATGGAATTATCAAAATAAATAATGATTGTATTAAAATCAAAACAAATTCCAACAAAACAATAAATTGGGTTTCTATACAAGATGCAAACATGCCCTTACAGCCATGTCCAACGTCGAAAACAAAATAAAATGACACCCACCATTAGGTTGAAATGTGTCCTTTATATTAATCCAAAACTTGAAATAATTTAAATTTCAAAAATAAGTAAATTAAATAAATAAGGCACCCACGAGTGGAAACGTGCCTTTTACATCATTAAAATCCAAATATTAAAAATTAACACCATTCAACCATTCATAGAAAAACTAATAATCCAAATATGTAGTTTAATAATCACATAAGTAATAATAAATTAGAGTTTAATAAAAGAAAATTAAGGTAAATCACAAAGAATTACAATCCATAAATAAATATTGAACCCATCGACGAGGGGTCGTGTATGGTTGACATGTGATAAGTGTATAGTTGATGATATTTTTGCCCTTATTTCTTAGTATATTTATTGTTAATTTGAGTTTAATTTGTTTGTTCAAGTGTTTATTAGGTTGATTCTAGGAACCTTTGACACCTTGGGACCTTAAGGTTATTTAGGCCAGAATCATGGATGAAAGACAAGGAAAAGAGCTATTTTGGGCAAATTCTTCAATTAACATGCCCAGTGACATGGGCGTGCCAATGGCTGTGTCATTCAACTACTTTACAGAAGCCTTGACATGCCCAGACACATGGGCATGTCACTGAACGTGCCATTGATCCTGCCTTACAGAAGTTATGACACGCCCAGAAACATGGGCATGTCACTGACCATGTCCCTAACTCAGCATTGCAGTAACAATGACATACCTAAGGACATGTACATGTCACTACCCATGTCATTAAAGTTGGAAATAGCACCGTTGACATGCCCACAAACACGCCCATGTCATTAGGTGTGTCAGGCAAAATTTTTGGGCTATAATTCAAATTAGGAATCCATTTCTTATTATTAGAGCTGACTTCCTAAGAAAAAGAGAGTTTTGAAAGCTGAGAGTGAAGGTGAAGATCCAATTCATACGAGATTTAAATCAATATTCAAGGATTAAAGTGAAGAAACACAAATCATTCTTTATGGATTGTTCGAATTCTTTTACTTATTTTTTTTGTTTTTGTTTTCTTGTTATGAACATGAGCTAAAGTGTTTCTATATACATATTGATGAACCCTAGCCTTGTTTTATGGATTGAATAGTTCTTATTAAATTAAATCATTTAATTGAGTTATTTTATCCTTTTGATTCTTAATTTCTTATTTCCAATTGATAATAGCATGCTTAATGATTGTTTGCAATTTTCATATTATTGACTTGAGAAAGCTTGATATGAATAGAATTTTCATTAGGATGGAGGGTTGATTGGATTGCTAGAGATAGACTTACAAGACCCTTTGGTTCAAATTTCCTTGTTCTTATTACAAGATCTATTTAATTATGCTTGAGAAGAGATTCCTAGCATTCTACTTAGTGATTAGAGATTTATTCACTCGAGAAGGTTTTGTTCTAATTTATTGGAATGCCAATTTAGCTTTATTATTTGATTTAATTGAATTGATATTCATAAATATTTTATGGCTAGAGGGATTCAATGTCTGCATAGTATTTTCATCATCAACTCTTTTTGCACAATATTTGATTTTTCTTTACTTTAATTATTAAGTAATTTGTCTTTTATTTTAATCATCATAAAAACTATTGATTTGCTAAACAACAGTTGAAATTTGCACTAGTAATTGTCCTTGTCCCTAGTGGAATGATATCTTACTCACTATTTTATTACTTGTGTAAACCATGCATTTGCGGTAACACTGCGATAACACAAATTCACCATCAAATTTTTAGCATCATTTCCAGGGAACATGGTTTTCAATATTAGTAATTATGAGCGGGGATTTTCGCCCACACTCTCGGTGGAATGGTTCTTTTGATTTATGCACTGTTTATGCTTGGGGCCATAGGAGAAAATGGAGTTGCCACTCGAATGGTCTAAGAAAAAGAAATGGGTGGATGACTTGATTCCAAAGGAATCCCCAACCCCCTAATAGGTTTAGAAAGTTGGGTACGTGTGGGGAAGGTGAGAATGGCCCACCACCCCCACAACGCCTGACTCATTGGAACCTGCCTCCTTTGTAGGTTTTAATATTATAAAATTGTTAAATATAACAATATTATCCATACTACATGCAACAATTAAAATAAAGTATCATTATATTAAAATCAAAACAATGTCCAAACAAAGCAAATAAATGAACACCCATCCGAGGACGAAAACATGTTCTTACATCGTCCATGTCTAAAACTAAATAGGACACCCACCGAAAGGTGAAAACGTGTCCTTTACATTGGTCCAAAATATAAAAGCAATTTAAGTTACATGATGCTTAATACATGAAGTGCCCAAAATATAGTAACATACCTCTTACAATGTTTTTAAACCAAAGCTAATTAATAAAAACAATCAACCAACCATTCATCATAAATAAATCATTCATTGAAGATATAAATTGAATATATAAATAAATCATTAATCAAACTATATAATAAATACTCACTTAATAACGAAACAAATAAAGATGCGAATTTATGTGTTTCAACTTAGCGTTTCTTATATAACATTTAGGGTTTTGGAATTTATATTTAAAAGCTTGGGTTTTGGAATTTTAAAGAACTAGTATTATTGTTAAGTTTAGTATTTTAGAAAGATTATGCTACTATGTGATTAAAATTATAATTTGGGATTTAAGTGAATAAGGTACAATCCTATGAAAATTGGATTAAAACTTAAATATTTAAAAAGAAATAGCTTCTGTGATAATAAAATAAACAAAATTGATTAAGGTTTTAACAAAATAAGTTAGGGTTTAATTTAAATTAGGGTTCAGAATTCTTATGGAAAAGGATTAGGGTTTTAAACATGCAATATGCCTTTTTAGGGTTTTAAATGGGAAATTAGGGTTTCTAGGGTTTTAAACATGAAATATGGTTTTTTTAGGATTTTAGATGGGAAATTAGGGTTTCTAAGGTTCTAGATCTTTAGAAATGCATATTACGATTTTATAAAAATATGATCATTATAAAAAATCCAAGACCACTTTAACATGGAATTTTGATAAATACTTAAATGTAATATGGCTACTGGACGTTTAAAACATTATTTGGATAATCTAATGTTATGGTGATTTAATGGAACAAGCTACTGGCCATGCAAACAATACAAAGAAATTACCATGCTCACTGTAAATTTGTATATAAATCAAAAGTTAAGAATAAACTTTAAATGAAGAAAGTTCGATAGATGAACTAATAATAAGTTATCTCAATATAAATTTAAATGAATTAAGTTAGAAAGACACATTTCCATTTGTTGGCTCCACCAAAATTGTTTGAAAGAAATTCTGGATGAGCTTTGGTAAAAACAATGATTAAACTGCCTTTGTAGAGTTTTATGTTGTTAATCTTCCTCGTCTATCTTTTCTGTTTCTTTTTGCTCCTCTCCAAAAGTTTGTTCAAGTTAGAATTCCATGAAGACTTCCCTTTTCTAATTTCTTTTTTGTGTTGCTGGTTTAGGGTTTCTTCTTGCTTACTAGGGTTTGTTGAAAACTCCAAAATCTCCCAACTCTCCTGAAAAAATAAAGGTCCAAAGTTTCTTCCAATAATTACCACCCCCAATCCGTATGTTTAATGCTAGTATTTATAGGAAAACAAAGAGGCATAATCCTATTTTAATAAGGAAATGCCAACTGTTTAGGAAAAATTCGAGTAAAATAAGGTTTGGTCAAAAAATCGGCAGCGCGTGGTCTACTAGGCCTACGGGCTGCGCTGGCAGCTCAAATTGCTAAGAGGATCGGGCTGGGTGAACTGGGCAAACTAGTTCACTACAGGCAGTGCCTGTAGTGAACTGGGCAAGCCCATCAGCCGTAAATTGGGCAGTGCCCAATTCGTCATAGTTGCTGCAAAACCCAGTTGGCTGTGCGGCCGCTCGTCGCTCGCCGATCAGTCTGATTTTTTGTGTTTTTATTTTTATTATTATAAATAACTATTAAATATCATAAAGATAAATATTATACCACAAAAATTATTTTGGATTATCGGATTGGACTTGGTAAAAAATTAAGGGTCCATAGTTTGCCCCCTACTTGAATGATATGAGACTTTCAGTAGACGAGAGTAAAAAGCAACATGACTTTGAAAAGATTTTGGATGAGGATAGGTACTTGGATTTGATTTGGGTACTTGGACCCGAGACTGAATTAGGTTTGGGTACTTGGATTTGATTTGGGTACTTGGATCCAAAATTGGATACTTGGACCCAAGACTAAGTGCTTAGACCAGAGACTGGATTTGATTTGGGTACTTAAAACCGAGACTGAATTTAATTTGGGTACTTAAACCCATGATTGGATTGGATTTGGATACTTGGACCCGAGATTGGGTATTTGGACCCGTGATTGAATCTAATTTGGGCACTTGGACCCGATATTGGGTACTTAGACCCGAGATTACGTACTTGGACCCGAGACTGGGTACTTAGATCCAAGACTGAATTTAATTTGGGTACTTGAACTCGAGATTGAGTACTTGGACCCGATATTGGGTTGAGTTTGGGTACTTGGACCTGAAACTGGGTACTTGGACCCGAGACTAAATTAGATTTGGGTACTTGGACCCAAAACTGGGTACTTAGACCCGAGACTGAATTGGGTTTGGGTACTTGGACCAGAGATTGGGTACCTGGATCCAAGATTGGGTACTTGGACCAGTGATTGAATCTAATTTGGGTACTTGAACCCGAGATTAGGTACTTGGACACGAGACTAGATTTGATTTAGGTACTTGGAACCGTGACTGAATTAGATTTGGGTACTTAGACCCGAAATTAGGTACTTGGACCCGTGACTAATTAGGGTGCTTGGACCAGAGAATGGGTACTTGGACTCGAGATTGGGTACTTGGACCCAAGACTGAATTGGATTTCAGATACTTGGACCCGAGACTGAATTTAATTTGGGAACTTAGACTCAAGACTGGGTACTTGGACCCAAGGCTGCATTTTATTTGAGTACTTAGACCCGAGATTGGGTACTTAGATCCAGGACTAAATTTGATTTGGGTACTTGGACCCGAGACTGGGTACTTAGACCCTAGACTGAGTTGAGTTTGGCTACTTGGACCCGAGATTGGGTACTTGGATCCAAAAATGGGTACTTAGAGTGGGTACTTGGACCCGAAACTGGGTACTTAGACCCGAGACTGAATTAGATTGGGTACATCAACCTAAAACTGGATACTTGGACCCGAGACTAAATTTGGTTTGGGTACTTGGATTTGAGATTGGGTGCTTGGACCCGAGATTGGATACTTGGGCCTGAGACTGGTACTTGGACCCGAGATTGAATTTGATTTGGGTACTTAGACCTGAGACTGGGTACTTGGACCCTAGACTGAACTGAGTTTGGGCACTTGGATCCGAGATTGGATACTTGGACTCGAGATTGGGTACTTGGACCCGAGATTGGGTACTTGGACCCGAAACTAGGTACTTGGACCCGAGACTAAATTAGATTTGGATACTTGGACCCAAAACTAGGTACTTAGACCTGAGACTAAATTGGGTTTGGGCACTTGGACCCGAGATGGGTACTTAGACCTGAGACTGGGTACTTGGACCCGAGATTGAATTTGATTTGGGCACTTAGACCCGAGACAGAATTGAATTTGGGTGCTTGGACTCGAGACTGGGTACTTGGACCCAAGAGTGAATTTAATTCGAGTACTTAGACCTGTGTAGGCTTAAACCAATGATTTTTTCTATGCGGCTTTGGTTGATGTTTGTCTTGTCTGGCTCTTCACACAAGCATGTATTTCTTCTTTCACAAAATGACTGGAGCTTCCTCAAGCAATGGGGCCTTCCATGCCCCTTGATTCCATTCCCGCTTCATGTTTGCTTCATGGAGTATTGTTGTTTACTTTTGACAAAGAAAAATGAAGTGTGGTATGCTCATGTATGCATGATATGTATGAGTAATACTTACAATGGTTTAATTGACTCACAAACCAAGGTGATCAACTAAAGAGTTCTCATTGGTTCCTTTCAGAGGCTCGTTCAGATCTTACATTGGAATGATAGAAACATTGCATTTATGGCTTGTATCTTCAAGATGTTGAGGACATGAGTGGTTGAGACTCATTGCAGGAGAGTCAGAGAGACATCCATTTCAAATTATGATTCAGTACGTCAATTGGTAGCTTCTTCACAACCTTGCAAATAATTCTTTACTTTGCCCAGTGTGTCCTTTGAGGTTCAACTGTTCAACATATTTCCCTTAACTTGAAGGCTTTATAAAAAACTTTTTTTGTTTTTTCTATTTTTTAATTTTGAAATGAAATGTTAGCTTTGCCAAATCAATGTCAATTTACCTCAGGACTTGATTTTCCAAATTAACATATCTATAACATGACAACCTTTATTACCATACTAAACTCGGGAATCATTTCCATTTAAACAATAATTCTTGCACTTCAGATAGGCACATACACATTACTTGGTCAAAGGTCTTATTGAGTTTGAATATTTGTCTATCTCATATGTATGCTTATTCAAACTATCTCCAGTAATAGACTCTACCTACCAAGAGAGATCAACAGGTCTTTGATAGGCATTAAATGGGGTCTATAAGGGACATGGTTTAAATAAAGGTCATTTTGAGATTGGAGCTGATGTGACACAATGGACAAACCCTCACACTATAAATTTCTTGTTTGAACTTTAGGCAGTTGGGAGCATGAAAAGATCTTGAGTGTTCTCCCATCTTCTTGGCATTAACCAAGATCCTGATTTGGATAGTCTTTGCCCTTGCAAAAAGTTTGGTACCCAAATTCATTTCTTTTCTTCTTTTCCCTTCTCTTTCTCTTTATTTTTCTTACTCTTCCCTTTTTTGAGCATTTTATCATTTTGTCCCTCTCTATAGGATTGTTAAGTATAGAAATTTCAAAAACTAGATGGTCTTTCCGCTTTGTCTCTGATTTTCATTTAATCTTTGGTTGGGTTGGACCAATTCATGTCAACTATCCTTTTAAACCAAATGGAAGCCTTTTACTGCTTTAGGTAAAAGAGAACTCGGTTGGCTTTCTGAACCATTTTGGGTTTTATTTTCTTTTCTTCTTTCTCCTTTTTTTTTTGTTTATCTCATTTTTTTTTTGTTCTAGCTCTAACAGAGTTGTCTTATTTGCATCAACTTGTATTTCTAATAATGGATGAGTGGAGTGGTATTAATCTGCTTCAGTCCTAACTTTATTTGTGATATTTGGTCTAATTCAGGTGAACTTCAACTACCTTTATCATCTTGAGAACTCATTTCTTTCTTTAACCATCTTGCCTCTTCATCTTAGTAATCATAAGACTTGTCAAAAGTGTAACAATAGGGTAGGTTGTTATGGTTTGTAAGCCAATTAAAAAAAAAAGCTAAAATTTTACGAATGCTCAAAGGGACAACTAGGGATTGATATTTAATAGGGTGGATACTAGTTGTTGGCTAACCAAACAATACCTAGATCATCTCTCCCTTAAATAAGCAGAGTTCAGTTTTGCTTCAAAAGTTTCTCCAAGCATGTCCTAAGACTAACTAGGACCTAGACAAAGGTCATTGTGCAGGAGCCCTTTCTAATTAAGCATACACAACTCAATGTTATAGAGCAATTCCCTCGGCTGGTAAAGTCATTAAAGTCATGATGCATAAATATATTAGTTTATAAATATCAAGTTAAATTTGTCATCGGTTGAGCACCAAAATGAACAAAGACCAACAAAAATTTTAATGAAAGTAATTTATTCAAACAACTTTAAATTTGGAAAACACGATTGTTCCATAAAACACCAAATAAAGAAAATAAAACAAGAAAAACAAACAAGCCAAGGGAAGTTTGTTGAGTTAATCTTCTTCTCCTTTCACATCTTCAGTATTCCCATCTTGAAAAGAGGATAAGACAAAATCTTCCTTCAATCCTCTTTCTACCATGAAAGTTGTTGGTGGTGGAACTCTGTTGAACCTAGGTAGAGGATTACTTTTGGTATTAGGCTTGTCCTATTAGTGTATGTGCCCTAGGCCATTTATTTGGATCTTTATGTTATACATTCATTATTAATAAATGAGGTTTTATTATCATTATTGTTTGTTTGCATGTTACACAATTTTGATATTTGTCCCTGGTTTATTATTGTTATAGAGATAAAAAAAAATAATTCTTAACCAGTATGAACATTGATTTGATAATCATCAGATGGTTATGTGTATAGTGATACAAATCAATTTCATACATACTTGTTAGAGAACAATGTATTGGATAGACCCATCATGAGATTACTACATGGGTTAGTGTCATAAGTAAATCTCATGATAGTTATGTATTAATTCTTTGACTTGAGATTGTCATAGTTTTCAATATAAGGACTATTATATTTTGACATGATCAAACATTATCCGTAACTGGATAGTAATAAAGGTTATGATCATATATGATAGAAATTATGTAGAGGATAATGAACAATCAAGATAGAATTTGTCCCTCTCTTTGAGAGAGATATCTTTTGGGCCCCTCGATAAGTGAGACTGTGAAATGCATGGCCGTGCTCAAATGAATTGAGAGTGCGATCAATTTCATTTGTTTTTATCAGTCTACTTGGAGATCGAGTAATCATAAGTTTGGACAATATAAGTATGACGTTGACCATGACTTATGTTCAAGCTAGATATCGTGTGACAAAGGGACTAATGCATGTACTATTATTAGGCAAATTGGACATTCCTTATATTAATTGGGTAGTTGTAACGCCTTGCTAGAGGCCAATTATGACTTGTTGGTTTAATATAGATTAAATTGACTGCCAATTAATATGGGCCTATCGGGTCACACACAAGAATGCGCTTTGGGCTGGATATAATATTAATAATATTAGATATTAGATATTAATATTTATTATTATTATTATTTTCGTTTTATATATATATTATTAGATAATATATTAAGAATCCTAATTAGATTTGGATTCTGAATTTGATTTACCTTATCCAATTATATATATTATTAGATAATATATTCATAATCCTAATTAGATTTGGATTCTAAATTTGACTTACCTTATCCAATTTTGAATTGGATTCTGGAGTGATTATATTCACTCCAGATGTTAAGTCTTCTTATAGGTAACTTTAGAAAATAAAAAGAGGACGAAATAGAAACTCTAATACGTTTTAGACAAAACGTTTTTCAGCCTTCGCCGTTGTAGAGAGCTAGCACTCCAGACGGTAGCATTCGTGTGGATACGTGATAGAGGGTGTTTCGCGATCGAGGCATCTCTTCCAAACTGTGATTTCTAATCATCAACAGGTTAGTTCTTTGAACATTTTTATCGAATTAAACGAACAGCATAGATCCTGATGGTTTGCTGTGATCTCCTTGATTTTGGTTTGCTGTGATCTCCTTGATTTTCTAACAGTGGTATCAGAGCCACTTGTTGTTTTCGTTTAAGTCGAAAATGCCATGTTGATATGATTACATGAGATATATTTATTTCGTATGGCATGTTAATTATAAAACCTTAATTCATTTTTCATATGATGAGAAAGGATTGTTTTTGGTTTCGTTTCTATAAAACCCTAATTCGTTTTTCATATGATGAGAAAGGATTGGTGTTTTTAATTTTGTTTTCATGAGATGATCACATATATATAATTGGTTTTCATATGATGAGAAAAGATTGTTTTTGGTTTCATTTCTGTAAAACCCTAATTCATTTTTCATATGATGAGAAAGGATTGGTGTTTTTAATTTCGTTTTCATGAGATGATCACGTATATATGATTGGTTGATTAAAGCGATTTTCATATGATGAAAACGATTAAGTTTATATGTGATATAAACATTTGGTAATGATTCTGTAATGGGTTGTACATATTCGAAATAAAACAGTAAGAAGGTTAATGAAATTAATGATTCTGTTTTAGGGTTTCGTCAAAGAAAAATGTTAATGAGATTAAGAAGGCTAGCGGGACCGCCGTATGTTCGCGCCCTATAGTTCGTTACCGCGACATTAAGAATGTCAATATATTTGTTTCTATTTAACATGTTGGTGATGAATATGTTATGTTTGTTTGATGTCTTGGCATGGTGCATAGCATGGCCTTATGACCTATGTGATTGGTTTATTCATATCTTAATTTTGGGTAAATACGGCCTGCGTGTCGTTTATTTTGTTGTAATTTATTTTACTAGTAGTTAGATTTTCTTTTATTGTAATAAATGAAGATTCAAGCTACAATGTTTATGATGGAGATTCATACCAAGGAGAAGATGGTTCCATGGTGATGGAAGCACAAGCTCAAGTTTTGAAGATATGTAACATTGCAAGTGTTGTAATAGATAGGTTTTTCACCTAGGGTTGCCTTTATGATCTTCATTTGGTCTCTTGAAGATCATATTTAGTTTGTCCATGCTATGTCACGTTTACATATTTTGTCATTTGGTATATGATGCTTATGTGATAAATTATATATATGCATATAGGATGCTAAAATATAATGATATGTAATGCAAGACATGATAATAATTTAGTTGAACCCTCATTAATAATTTAAGTCTAAATGCCATCCACGTTTTGAACACCTATCAAAACTAAGATTGTATTAAAGTAGGTATTGCCAAAGCAATATGCTTTAAACATTCCTAGCTAAGTAGGATGAGTAATAGTGCTACTCATATGTTTTAAAATTGGTTAGACTTAATTAGGCTATCAAAATGGTTTTGGGCCTAAGGCATTAGATGGAATTCAACATGCTATGACATATGATGTCAATATTCCATAATTACTAAGAGTTACATGAGATGTAATTGGTAAAGATGTTACCTACCTAAATAACTTGATTTTAAGTGTCACGCCAAAGCTGAGTTTAGAATTAAGTGAAATACGGATCTTAGCCTACTAAAATTTTTCTTTAGAGGGTTATATTTTTAGTAGGAGTTTAAATAATTTTAACCTCATTATTAATTAAAATTTGACTTTGCATATTTATCAACAGATGGCTGCTAATAACAATTCCACCTTATCACTGCGATCTATCCTTGAGAAGGAAAAACTGAAAGAATGTGGGACTAATTTTGTTGACTGGTTTAGGAACTTGAGAATTGTTCTCAAACAAGAGAAAAAGTCCTACGTGCTTGATGAAGCTATCCCTGACCCACCTCCTGCTGATGCTTCTAATGCTGCTAAGAGTAAGCATAAGAAGCATGTGGATGATTCCAATGACATAGGATGTCTTATGTTGGCTACTATGTGTCCAGGACTTCAGAAGGATCTGGAACACTTAGAGGCTTATGAGATGAGTCTGCATCTCAAACAAGCTTTCCAACAACAGGCTAGGCAAGATAGGTTTAACACCACTGTTGCATTATTTGACTGCAAAATGTCTGAAGGTGAATCTGTTAGTGCTCATGTTTTGAAGATGAAAGGCTATCTAGATCACCTTGCTAGACTTGGATATCCCCTGAGTTTAGAACTCTCCACGGATTTGATCCTACATTCATTACCTAGCAGTTTCTCACAGTTTGTCATGAACTATAACATGAATGACATGGAGAAATCCATTCCTGAGCTACATGGTATGCTCAAAACTGCTGAGGGGAATATCAAAAAGCCTACCCAAATATTGAATGTCAATATTAAACAAATGAAAAAGAAAGCTAAATATACTAAAGGCAAGGGTAAGGCAAAAGGTGCTAAAGGGTCCAAGGGACAAGCTAAACCAAAACCTGAACCTAAGGTTAAAGTTCCTAAGGAAGGGACTTGTTTCCATTGCAACAAGCCTGGGCATTGGAAGAGAAATTGTCAACTCTATTTGGATGAGTTAAAGAAGTTGAAGGGTAGTGCGACTACATCTTCAGGTATTTATGCTATAGAAATTAATTTATCTATTCCTTCTTCCTGGGTATTAGATACCGGATGTGGATCTCATATTTGTACAAATATACAGGGACTCAAAAGGAGTAGGATGCTGAAGAAGGGCGAAGTGGACCTACGTGTTGGCAATAGAGCAAGAGTTGCTGCTATAGCTGTAGGAACTTATGAACTTGTTATGCCCAATGGGTTTTTGTTAATTTTGAACAATTGCTTTTATGTTCCTACTATGAGTAGGAATCTTATTTCAGTATATGTTTTGGATGATGAAGGTTATTCATTTTTGATTAAGAATAAGAAATGTTCTATTTTTGATAAAAATGATTTGCTTTATGGTATTGCAAATTCTTATAATGGCCTTTATATCCTTAATCTTGATGATTCTAATGGTAATGATATCTATAACATAACTTCTAAGAGAACTAAGCCAAATGAGTTAAACCCTACTTATTTATGGCATTGTCGCCTTAGCCATATAAATGAGAAACGCATTTCTAAGCTCCATCAAGATGGATTATTAGATTCATTTGATTTTGAATCATTTGAAACATGTGAGTCTTGTTTGCTTGGTAAGATGACAAAGGATCCTTTTACTGGGCATAGTGAAAGGGCTAATGATTTATTGGGCTTGATACATACAGATGTATGTGGTCCTTTTAGCATTAGTGCCAGAGGAGGATTTCGATACTTCATTACTTTTACTGATGATTTCAGTAGGTATGGCTATGTCTACCTAATGAAACATAAGCATGAGTCTTTTGAAATGTTTAGAACTTTTCAAAATGAAGTACAAAAACAACTTGGTAAAACAATTAAACAACTTTGATCAGATCGAGGTGGTGAATATTTGAGCCAAGAGTTTGATGATCATCTAAGGGATTGTGGAATTGTTTCACAACTGACTCCTCCAGGAACTCCACAGTGGAATGGAGTTTCTGAAAGGAGAAATCGAACTCTATTAGATATGGTTCGATCAATGATGAGTCAAGCGGATCTTTCTTTATCTTTTTGGGGTCATGCCTTGGAGACAATTGCATTCATTCTGAACCGTGTACCATCTAAGGCGGTTGAAAAGACACCATATGAGATATGGACAGGTAAGACACCTAGTATGTCTTTTCTTAAGATTTGGGGTTGTGAAGCTTATGTGAAAAGACCAATTTCAGATAAGTTAACTCCAAAGTCTATCAAATGTAATTTTGTGGGGTATCCTAAGGAAACTAAAGGATACTATTTCTATACTCCTTCAGAGAACAAAGTGTTTGTTGCTCGAAATGGGATCTTTTTGGAAAAGGAATTTCTTTCTAAGAGAACTAGTGGGAGTATAGTAGAACTTGAGGAAACTCAAGTACCACAAGAAATCATTGAGCCGTCTATAGAGCCTATTTCAGAACCACAAATAGTTGTGGAGTCTGAAGATGTAACACAAATCCCTCGCAGATCTGATAGGACATGTCGTCAGCTAGAGAGATATGGATTTCTTATGACTGATGATAGTGAAGTAATGCTCATAGATCAAGATGAGCCTACTACCTATCAAGAAGCTGTGTCAGGTCCAGATTCAGACAAATGGCTTGGAGCCATGAAATCTGAGATGCAATCTATGTTTGACAACCAAGTTTGGTCTTTAATTGATCCTCCAGAGGGTATTAAGACTATTGGTTGCAAATGGGTTTTCAAGAAGAAAACTGACATGGATGGGAATGTGCAGACCTATAAAGCAAGGCTTGTTGCAAAAGGTTTCAAGCAAACTCATGGTATAGACTATGATGAAACTTTTTCACCAGTTGCTATGCTTAAGTCTGTTAGAATTCTCATTGCCATTGCAGCATACTATGATTATGAGATATGGCAAATGGATGTCAAAACCGCTTTCCTTAATGGAAACTTGCTTGAGGATGTGTACATGACACAACCTGAGGGTTTTGTAAATCCTGAGAATTCTACAAAGGTTTGCAAGCTTCAAAGATCCATTTATGGATTGAAGCAAGCATCTCAAATCTGGAATCTTCGTTTTGATGAAATAGTTAGGAACTTTGGTTTCATCAAGAATGAAGATGAACCTTGTGTTTACAAGATGGTTAGTGGAAGTGCAGTAGTGTTTTTAATCTTATATGTGGATGACATATTACTCATTGGGAATGATATCCCTACCTTGCAAAAGGTTAAGACTTGATTAGGGAATTCTTTCTCAATGAAAGACTTAGGTGAGGCTGCCTATATCCTTGGTATAAAGATCTATAGAGATAGATCTAGAAGGATAATTGGCCTGAGTCAAAGTACATACATAGATAAAGTGTTGAAGAGGTTCAACATGCAAGATTCCAAAAAGGGATTCTTGCCTATGTCTCATGGCATTCATCTCAGCAAGAGTCAATGTCCTATGACATCTGATGAGCGAGATCGAATGAATAAGATTCCTTATGCTTCTGCTATAGGATCTATTATGTATGACATGCTATGTACTAGACCAGATGTCTCATATCCATTAAGTGCAACTAGTAGATTTCAAGCTGATCCTGGTGAAGGTCACTTGACAGCTGTCAAGAATATTCTTAAGTACCTTCGAAGGACTAAAGATGTATTCTTGGTTTATGGAGGTTTGGAAGATGAACTAGTTGTAAATGGTTATACAGATGCTAGTTTCCAAACTGACATAGATGATTTTAGATCGCAGTCAGGTTTTGTATTCACATTGAATGGTGGAGCTGTTAGTTGGAAGAGTTCAAAACAAAGCACTGTGGCTGATTCTACAACAGAGGCTGAGTATATAGTAGCATCAGATGCAGCTAAGGAAGCAGTCTGGTTGAAGAAATTCATTACTGAGCTAGGAGTGGTGCCTAGCATTGCAAATCCTGTGGACATTTATTGTGACAACAATGGTGCCATAGCACAGGCAAAAGAACCTAGATCTCATCAAAGGTCTAAGCATATACTCAGGCATTTTCACCTCATTCGAGACATTATCGATAGAGGAGATATCAAGATATGCAAAGTTGACACAAATGATAACAAAGCAGATCCATTAACAAAGCCTCTCTCACGGGTCAAGCATGATCAACACACTAGATCTATGGGTCTTAGAAATTTGCAGGCCTAGTGCAAGTGGGAGATTGTTAGTGTATGTGCCCTAGGCCATTTATTTGGATCTTTATGTTATACATTCATTATTAATAAATGAGGTTTTATTATCATTATTGTTTGTTTGCATGTTACACAATTTTGATATTTGTCCCTGGTTTATTATTGTTATAGAGATAAAAAAAATAATTCTTAACCAGTATGAACATTGATTTGATAATCATCAGATGGTTATGTGTATAGTGATACAAATCAATTTCATACATACTTGTTAGAGAACAATGTATTGGATAGACCCATCATGAGATTACTACATGGGTTAGTGTCATAAGTAAATCTCATGATAGTTATGTATTAATTCTTTGACTTGAGATTGTCATAGTTTTCAATATAAGGACTATTATATTTTGACATGATCAAACATTATCCATAACTGGATAGTAATAAAGGTTATGATCATATATGATAGAAATTATGTAGAGGATAATGAACAATCAAGATAGAATTTGTCCCTCTCTTTGAGAGAGATATCTTTTGGGCCCCTCGATAAGTGAGACTGTGAAATGCATGGCCGTGCTCAAATGAATTGATAGTGTGATCAATTTCATTTGTTTTTATCAGTCTACTTGGAGATCGAGTAATCATAAGTTTGGACAATATAAGTATGACGTTGACCATGACTTATGTTCAAGCTAGATATCGTGTGACAAAGGGATTAATGCATTTACTATTATTAGGCAAATTGGACATTCCTTATATTAATTGGGTAGTTGTAACGCCTTGCTAGAGGCCAATTATGACTTGTTGGTTTAATATAGATTAAATTGACTGCCAATTAATATGGGCCTATCGGGTCACACACAAGAATGCGCTTTGGGCTAGATATAATATTAATAATATTAATATTAGATATTAATATTTATTATTATTATTATTTTCGTTTTATATATATATTATTAGATAATATATTAAGAATCCTAATTAGATTTGGATTCTGAATTTGATTTACCTTATCCAATTATATATATTATTAGATAATATATTCATAATCCTAATTAGATTTGGATTCTGAATTTGACTTACCTTATCCAATTTTGAATTGGATTCTGGAGTGATTATATTCACTCCAGACGTTAAGTCTTCTTATAGGTAACTTTAGAAAATAAAAAAAGGACGAAATAGAAACTCTAATACATTTTAGAGAAAACGTTTTTCAGCCTTCGCCGTTGTAGAGAGCTAGCACTCCAGACGGTAGCATTCGTGTGGATACGTGATAGAGGGTGTTTCGCGATCGAGGCATCTCTTCCAAACTGTGATTTCTAATCATCAACAGGTTAGTTCTTTGAAAACTTTTATCGAATTAAACAAACAGCATAGATCCTGATGGGAAATCAAAGATCAAATTTTTTCCGCTGCGTGTTTTTGGTTTGCTGTGATCTCCTTGATTTTCTAACATGTCCGACTCAAATAACTTTCCATTATCAACTAAATTCTAGATCTCATGCCTCAACTTCATACAGTTGTCCATTTTGTGTCCAGGCCTTTGATGGAATTGGGAAAATGCATTAGTATCTAATTTAGGTGGAAGAGGAATAAGCAAAGGATGAGGAGTAAAGGGTTGTAACAATCCCTTCTTTTATAGTTTATTGAGAACCTAAGACAGTGGCTTTCCTATTTCTGAAAACTGCATCATTCCTCCTTGACTAGTGGCATTAACATCAACTTCTTTTTGCATGCTTTGATTGCCCGACTGGTAGTTCCCTTTCTCATTCCTTCTTATTGAAAAGTAACTCTTCTCCCTTTCCCATTCTTTAATTTGCAGACTAGCTTGGAGAAGATCTTTGAAATCCCTTATAAGGGTGTGAGACATCCTTTCATGGAGATTGGGCAGGATGCCTCACACTATCATTCTTATTTGATCAAATTCATCGGGCCTCTTCTTGAGCAAATAAGCCTTATTCCTCCATCATTTCACATAATCCACAAAATTTTCATTTGGTTTTTGCCTAATGGTTTCCACCTTTATTAAGGTAACTTACAGCTTGACATTATACCCATTTTGCTGAATGAAAGCCTTATACAACATGTCCCAATCTTTTTGAGTACTTTCCTCTAAGGTGTTGATCCAATTTTGGACAACAGGGTGCAATGAGAGCATAATGTACCTTAGAGTTTGAGCCTTAGTAGCTCTAGCAGACTGCATAGCAATGATGTACTGCTTTACATGGAGATGAGGATTTTTAGTACCATTGTACCTAACGAAGGAAGGCATCTTGAACTTATAAGTGACCTCCTCAAATTGTTCAAACAGTTTGTTGATCTCAGACATCTCTTTGGGTTTTAGCTTATTTTAAAATTTCTTTTCTAAATCAGTAATCATCTTCTCAACATAAGATGTCTCGGTCTTCTCAACAGTTGTCTTTTCAACAACCTTTGGCTCCTCTTTATCTTGAGGATCTTGGAAGTATTGAGCCCAATCATCATCATCATCGACAACTACCTTGTCATCATCAAAAGCCACTTCACCAACCTTAGCCTTCCCCTCATCTTTCTTGGTGCTTGCAGATGCTTCGGCATTGTTCCCAAACATCACAGTCATTTGATTCTTCATGATCACAGCTAGGGCCCCCTTTAGTTCTTCCATTTTAGCATTAAGGGCGTCGTCCACCATTTTTTGAATTTGTTCTGGCTCCATTGCTTTTGGTGAAAAAGTGATTGAGTCGTTGCTAGATTCTTCGTCTCCGGCGTAGGTCGGATTTTAGTAAGCTTTTGAACTGTCATAATCCAAGGCTGTGAGCCAGAGAGGATTAATGATATGTCATGTAATGCATGTATGTATGCATGTATGCATAAACAATAAATAAAGAAGGATAAGTAGGATGTTCCTTCCCACCTTATAACTTACACACATGGATGGCGAGTCCCTTTTCCTAGGTATATGGTTAACAAAATACCAACATGGGGTATCTTGTTTTCATATATTTCCCTTGGATTTTTAACCAATAGTTATATTTTTAAAAATGGAAATCAGTTCATGATAATTCTCATTAATTAGGCTTTAATCCATCAAATCAACTAGAGCAGCTTTTATGCTATATTGGATTAAAACTACATTAAATGGTTTATTATAAATAAATTTCTCCCTTGAAAAAGTAATTAATGATTCAAGCCAAAAACAAGCCCATGGTTAATAATTCTTAGTATAATCTAGGCTCACAATTGATTTTTGGTATTTCCATAATTGACCTAAATATTAATAAGCTCTTTAAAAGATTATGAAAATAATTTTGTTTCTATGCCCATTGTAAAAAGATTTTAGAAAAAAAAAAGGATTTTGGGCTTTGTATTTGGGTCAAGAGAAAATAAATTTTGATTTATTTTTTTAGAAAAGTTTTACGCCCAAAGACCATCTTAAAAAGTCTTGAAAATAGATTTGGTCTTTTGGACTTTAAAGAAAAATTTATTTTGAGATTACAATATACTTAGGACGTATTAAAAAAGAAACAAACCAAATAAGTCATGATTTAAGCCAAGATAAATTAATCATAGTCAAACAACAAGTATTTGGGGCAAAAACCTAAGGAAAGTAACTAGGCTGATTACATGAGCTTTAGTCTTTGGGTTGAAAGGTTTAGGTTCCCATAGCAAGTACATACCAAATGGTACAAGACTATGTGTGGTTATGTCATGCTCGATCTCCATGCCTTGAGTGAAAGTATAGTATCCCTTACATAACACAACACGAGTAACTCGGGCATCCTATCTCACGCACAAGATGGAATTTAAATGATGCAATGGATAATACCATGATAAGAAAGAATAAAATAATAAAAAGACCAACGGAATCAACTTCTGTTATCCCTAATGGAGTCGCCACAGTGAGCGGAGATTTTTATCTCCACTCCCGGTGGAATGGTTCTTGTGACTTTGGCACTGTTTAGGCTCGGGGCCTTAGAGAACATGAGCCTAAGCCTGAAGAAAATAGAGTTGCCACTCGGACTGGAAGGAAAAAAGAAAAGGGTGGATGACTCGATTCCTAAGGAATCCCTAACCTCTTAATGGGTTCAAAAAGTTAGGTACATGTGGGGAAGGTGAGAAATGGCCCAGCACCCCTACAACGCCCGGTTCATTAGAACCGGCCTCCTTTGCAAGTTTTAATATTATAAAATTCTTAAATATAATAATATTATCCATACTACAAGCAATAACTAAAATAAAGCATCATTATATTAAAATCAAAACAATGTTCAAACAAAGCAAATAAATGGACACCCATTCGAGGATGGAAACATGTCCTTACATCGTCCATGTCTAAAACTAAATAGGACACCCACCGAAAGATGGAAATGTGTCCTTTACATTTGTCCAAAATATAAAAGCAATTTAAATTACATGATGCTTAATACATGAGGTACCGAAAATATAGAAACATGCCTCTTGCAAAGTTTTGAAACCAAAGCAAATTATTAAAAAACAACGAACCAACCATTCATCATAAATAAATCATGCATTGAAGACATAAATTGAACATATAAATAAATCATTAATCAAACTATATAATAAATACTCACTTAATAAAAAAAATAAAGATGTAAATTTAAGTGTATCAACTTAGGGTTTCTTAGATAACATTTAGGGTTTTGGAATATATATGTAAAAGCTAGGGTTTTGGAATTTTAAAGAACTAGTATTATTGTTAAGTTTATTATTTTAGAAAGATTATGCTACTGTGTAATTAAAATTATAATTTGGGATTTAAGTGAATAAGGTACAAGCCTATAAAAATAAGATTAAAACTTAAATATTTAAAAAGAAATAGCTACTGTGATAATAAAATAAAAAAATTGATTAAGGTTTTAACAAAATAAGTTAGGGTTTAATTTAAATTAGGGTTTGGAATTCTTATGGAAAAGGATTAGGGTTTTAAACATGCAATATGGTTTTTTAGGGTTTTAAATGGGAAATTAAGGTCTAGGTTTTTAAACATGAAATATGGTTTTTTTAGGGTTTTAGATGGGAAATTAGGGTTTCTAGGGTTCTTGATCTTTAGAAACACAAATTAGGGTTTTATAAAAATATGATAATTATAAAAACTATAAGACCACTTTAACATGGAATTTTGACAAATAATTATATGTAATATGGCTACAGGACGTTTAAAACTTTATTTGGATAATCTAATGTTATGGTGAGTTAATGGAACAAGCTACTAGCCATGTAAACACTAAAAAGAAACTACTATATTCACAGTATATTTGTATATAAATCAGAAGTTAAAAGATTGAACTTTGAATGAAGAAAGTTTGATAGATGAAATAATAATAAGTTATCTCAATATAAATTTGAATGAATTAAATTAGAAAGACACCTCCATTTGTTGGCTCCACCAAAATTGTTTGAACGAAATTCTGGATGAGCTTTGGTAAAGACAATGATTACACTGCCTTTGTAGAGTTTTGTGTTGTTAATCTTCCTCGTCTAGCTTTTCTATTTCTTTTTGTTCCTCTCCAAAAGTTTGTTCAAGTTAGAATTTTGTGAAGACTACCCTTTGCTAATTTCTTTTCTTTGTTGCTGGTTTAGGGTTTCTTCGTGCTTGCTAGGGTTTATTGAAAACCCTAGAATCTCCCAACTCTCCTCGAAAAAAATAAAGGTCCAAAGTTTCTTCCAATAATTGCTACCCCCAATCCATGTATTTAATGCTAGTATTTATACGAAAACAAAAATGCCTAATCCTATTTTATTAAGAAAATACCAACTGTTTAGGAAAAATTACAAAATCGGGTAAAATAAGGTTTGGTAAAAAAATTGGCAGCGTACGCGGGCTGCTGGGCCTACGGGCTGTGCTGGCAAAAATTGCTGCGAGGATCAGGCTGGGTGAACTGGGCAAGCCCACCTGTGGTGAATTGGGAAGTGCCCAATTCATCGTAGACAATTACTAAGGGGAAGCCAAGTTGGCTGCGCGGTAGCATGCCAAAACTGCCGTGCATCGCTCGCCGATCAGTCCAATTTTTTATTTTTTATTTTTATTATTAAAAGTAACTATTAAATATCATAAAGATAAATATTATACCACAACATTTATTTTGGACTATCGGATTGGACTTGGTCAAAAATTAAGGGTCTATAGTAATATAATCAAGACTGCTTTTTTAGTTTTTATTTTTATTTGTTTTAACATTGGTTCTAGCATGCTTATTGTTATTTTAGGTACTTGTTCCCATTTATGATCCAAACTAGCTCTTCCCAATTACTTGAATTTGATACAAAGCTAGAGAGAACATTGAAGGGGAAGCAGAAGGAAGAAAGGGAAGCAGTTCTGGCAGAAACGGAACCAAACTTAGAATATTCAAGCTCAGAAGAAGAACTTGAAGTCATCGTGGGAAATGAACCAAGGACAATGCAGGAATTTGCTAAGCCCACTCTTAATTGGGCTGATTTGAGCATAAAGAGGTTGGAAGTTGTTGCAAACAAATTTGAGATAAATGCAAATGTTATTCAAATGGTGCAGCAAACTTGCCAGTTTGATGGGTTCCCAGATGAAGATACTAATGCACATATTTAGAATTTTCTAGAAATATGTGACACGTTGAAGATACCGAATGTCTTAGAAGATGCAATTAGGCTGAGGTTGTTCCCATTTTCACTGAGAGACTAACCAAAGAAATGACTAAAATCTTTTCCCCTAAATAATTTCACCTCATGGGGTCAGTTGGCAAAAAAATTCCTAGAGAAATACTTCCCACTATCCAAGACTACCAAGTTGAGGAATGATATTTCATCTTTTCTTCAGCAAGATGATGAGACCCTTTATGATGCTTGGGAGATGTTTAAAGATGTATTAAGAAGGTGTCCTCATCATAGGCTTCCACTATGGCTTCAGATTTAAACTTTCTATAATGGATTGAATTATACAACCAAGCAATCCATTAATGCAGCAACAGGGGGTACCATAAATAACAAAACACCTGAACAAGCAAGGGATTTGATTAAAGATATGGCCCTTACCAATAATAGGTGGTAAACTCCAAGGGATAAAGGAAAACTGAGGGCCACTATTTCACATCAATTGGATCCTGTGGTGGCTTTGATAGCAAAGTTGGAAGCAATGAATAAAAAGATTGATTATTTTGCTTCATCTTCGGGGAAATCAATGCAGGTGATGTCTTGTGAATGGTGTAGGGGTGGACATCAAAATCAAGATTGCCAAAGCAGTAATATGTTTGCTAGACAAGAGCAAGTTGATTTTGTCAGGAATATGCCAAGGCAACAGCATAACAACCCCTATAGCAACACATATAATTCGAGGTGGAGAAATCATCCTAATTTCTCCTGGACTAATCAGAATAATCCAAGGCCTCCCCTTGGATTTTAGTAACCTCAACATCAACAAGCTGCCACTCCAAGAAAGAACAATTTGGAGGACATGATGGAGAAGTTCATAGTAGCTTCAGAAAATAGATTTCAATCAACTGAAACCACCCTTAGAAATTAGCAAGCTTCTATTCACAACTTGGAAAAGCAAATGGGAAAATTGCCAAGTTACTCAGTGAAAGACCACAAGGGAGTTTTCCTAGCAATACTGAGGTAAACCCAAAGGAGTAGCTGAAGGCAATTACTTTATATAGTGGAAAGAAAATTAAGGGTACTGAGGTTGAGAAAAGAGAAGAAGTGGTTGAGGAAGAGGCCGAGACATAATAAAAAGAAGATAACCCTACTATCGCTTGGGGTGAGAAGGTTACAGTGGAAAATGAGAAATGGAATCAACCACAAGAACTCAGTCCAATAGTGAAGGAATACCAACCTCGAGTGCCATATCCAGCAAGGTTGAACAAGGACAAGATGGATGCTCAATACGGTAAGTTTCTTGAACTCTTTAAACAACTGTCCATTAATATTCCATTTACTGAAGCCTTATCGCAGATGCCCAAATATGCTAATGTTTTGAAAGATCTCATTTCTAACAAAAGGAAACTTGAGGAAGTATCTTTGATGCAAATGTCAAAATGAGTTAAACAATTTTGTAAAAGGGGTTGCCTAAGAAATTAATAGATTCTGATAGTTTTACTATTCAATGTTTGATAGGTAATCTTGAAATTAAAAGTGCATTGGCTGATTTGGGGGCTAGCATAAGTGTTGTGCCCTATAAAATGTTCAAAGAGTTAGGTGATGGAGAACCTAAACAAACACTCATGACCATTCAACTTGCTGATAAGTCAGTAATTTACCCTTGTGGCATTGTAGAGGATGTGTTGGCAAGCCATTTTTGAATATAGCCCGTGCCCTTATCGATTTCCATGATGGCACATTGACCTTAAGAGTGGGAAGTGAGAAAGTTGTTTTTAATAAATACTATGCTATGAAGCACCCACTTACACTCAATGAGGTGGATTCATGCAATGATACCATTGAGCATGGAAACTTAAATTGTGTTACTAACATTGTTTCCAAGGATCCCATGAGTTATGTTTATTACAAGATAATGTTGAGGATCGGGAAGCACTCGAGCAGCTTGCATATCTTGAAGCAAGCAAATCATTTAAGAGTCAGGCGTATGAAACCATTGAAATGATAAAAGAACAGAAGCAGCAACCTTTTGTGATTACTACCCAATTTGGAACTTAAGACCCTTCTGGATCATCTTGAGTATGGATTCCTGGGAGACGAGAATAAATTGCTAGTTATTTTGAGTTCCCACCTATCTTTTGAGCATAAGTTAATTCGACTTTGTAATGCTTTTGGAACCCTATTCATATATGTCAATTCATAGACATGTCAAGGCAGTTCTCTCTCTCTTTTGTTCTTTTTATTATTTTGCACACATTGGGGACAATGTGTGACTTAAGTGTGGGGGAGAGGTATATTTTTTTAGATTGAGATTTTATTTTCATTCTTTCCATTTGATGCATTTGTCTCATTTAGTTTCTTTGACTTTATTTTTGGGTTCAAGCAAACTAGATTGCTATAATAATATGAAGTGAAATGGTTCCTCTTTTTATTAAATTAATGGTTAATTTATTGAATGACAATATCTTATTGAGGTTGACTCAGTTTTCTTAATTGATTGCTAAAGACTAAATGTGATATATTGAATTAGGTAGTTGATTGATGAGAGTTGCACATCTGAAGTTTAAACCTTAGTTACATTTTTTAGCATGTCCCAATTCCTTAGATACTTGACTTAAACTTAGTATGTAATCTTTATTATCTTAAGTTCCTGACCACTTTCCTTGAAAAATAAATAAATATAATAAATAAATATAATAAATTAAAACAATTTTTTTGGAGCTTTGAAAATTTATCATGAATAGTGCTAGTAGTCATTTGAATTGTGATTCTAACTGAGTAATCGGGGGTCGGCATAACAAATGTTTACCTTCACATAAAAAAGTTAGGATTACTTCAAACAAGTCAGGCTCCTTAAAAAAAAGTTTCACGCAATGCATTTTATGAAAGGGTCAAAGAACTTAAGAGAAAATTTACACTTTCTTACTTTGCTCATGACTTTTGAGTTCTTGGAATATTATGCTCAAACTTTTAACTATGAATTTTTAAATTTTAAAGCTGTGAGGTTTTTATTTTGAAACTTCTTAATTCAGCTATCATGTTTGAGATTTAGTTTTTGGTTGAGAATGTTGGGTTTTCTTATTCGAATATTGTAAAACTTTAATTTTCTTTGGATATAGAGGGTTCCTTCATTTTTGCTTATTATAGTGATTTGGTTTTCTTGAGGATAAGCAAAAACTCAAGTGTGGGGGAATTTGATAAGTGTATATTTGATATTTTTACCCCTATTTCTTAGTATATTTATTGTTAAATTGAGATTAATTTTTTTGTTAAAGTTTTTACTAGGGTTGATTCCAGGAACCTTTGACACGATGGGACCTTATGGTTATTTAGGCCAGAATCACGGATGAAAGACTAGGAAAGAGCTATTTTAGGTAAATTCTTCAATTGACACACCCAGTGACATGGGCATGTCAATGACTGTGTCATTCAACTATTTTACAAAAGCCTCAACACGGCCAGAAATATGGGCTTGTCACTGAATGTGCCATTGATCCTTCCTTACAGAAGTTGTGACACACCCAAAAATATGGGTGTGTCACTGATTGTATCCCTAACTCAGCATTACAGTAACAATGACATGCCCAGGGACATCAGTGTGTCACAGCCCATGTCATTAAAGTTGAAAATAGTACCGTTGACACACCCACAGACACGCCCGTGTCAATGGGCATGTCAAACAAAATTTTTGGGCTATAAAATCTGAGCTAAAATATGAATTAGGGATTGAGTTTTTATTATTAGAGCTTATTTCCTGAGAAAAAGAGAGTTTTGGCAGTTGAGAGTGAAGGTGAAGATCCAATTCATAGGAGATTTAAATTAAGATTCAAGGATTGAAGTGAAGAAACACAAATCATTCATTATGGATTATTTGAATTTATTTACTTATTTCTTTTTTTTTTGGTTTTTTGGTTATGAACATGACCTAAAGTGTTTCTATCTCAATATTGATGAACCCTAGCCTTGTTGTATGAATTTAATAATTCTTATTAATTTAAATCATTTGATTGAGTTGTTTTATCCTTTTGATTCTTAATTTCTTATTTCCAATTGATAATAACATGCTTATTGATTGGTTGCAATTTTCATATTATTGACTTGAGTAAGCTTGATATGAACAGAATTTTCATTAGGATTGAGGGTTGATTGGAGTGCTAGAGATAGACTTATAAGACCCTTTGGTTCAAATTTCCTTGTTCTTATTGCAAGATCTATTTAATTATGCTTAAGAAGAGATTCCTAGTATTCTACTTAGTGATTAGGGATTAATTCACTCAAGAGAGGTTTTGTTCTCATTTAGAGGAATGCCAATTTAGCTATATTATTTGATTTAATTTAATTGATATTCATAAATATTTTTATGGCTAGGGGATTCAATATCTGGATAGTATTTTCATCATCACTTCTTTTTGTACAATATTCAAATTTTCTTTACTTTAATTTATTATGTAATTAGTCTTTTAGTTTAAATATCAAAAAAACTATTAATTTTCTAAAAAATAGTTGAAATTTGCACTAGTACTTGACCTTGTCCCCAGTGGAACGATATCTTACTCACTATTTTATTTCTTGCACAACCTGTGCACTTGCGGTAACACTGTGATGTATGGTGTATTTGACTTCCATTTTATGGTGTATTTTGGGTTCTCTGTATTTTCTTTCTTTAGTTCTTGGTTACTCTCAAGCTCTAACTCTCACTTAATGCTGCTAGGGGTTTTTGTTGTTCTTGTTGTTTCTCTTTGTTAATTACTCCTCCAGTTCTTTTCTTTTAATCCTGTATTTATAAGCACAATTTGGGTGAGTGGTTTCAAGATTTCCTCTTCTTATCTGTGCCTTATTAGGATTCTAAATGCAAAACTACCTAATTAAGGACTCACGGTGAAGTTGGGCTTTGTCCCAAGGACCTAGGATGAATTGGAATGCTAATTAGCCCCAGGCATAGGGCATGGCCTGTAGTGAATTGGCAAGGCCAATTCACCATTGCTAGCCTGGTAACAAATTGGTTAAGCTAATTTTGGGTCAGACCAAATTGCTTTGGGATTTTAAGATTGGATCAGACCATTTTAGGACTTTAAAGGATGAACCAGCTTAATTTAGGACTGACCTAAATCAAAGCTATAAACTAGGTTTAAGCTTTTAAAATCAGACTGAATTTGGCTAGGCTTTCTTTAATTAGGATCAGACTAGCTTAGGGCCAAAATTAAGGGTCTACATAGTCATACATAGGAAAAGGTCAAAATGATGAAATGGCAAAAAAGAAGGAAAAATGAAAGGAAAAGAATGAGGGTCTTAAGCTTTTTGCAGAGGTAGAGACTGTCCTAATCAACATCTAGATTCATTCCAAGAAAACAAAAGAACGTTCAAAGCTCTATCTTTTCATACTTCCAATAAGAGGTTTATAGGATGAAGGTTTGTCCATAGTGTCACGTCAGCCCCAATCTAAAAATGGCCTTTGCTTAACCCATATCCCTTATAGATCCCATTTCAAGCCTATTAAAGACCTGGTGATCTTTTTTGGTAGGTGTAGTCTATTAGTTAAGATTATTTGAAAAGGCATGCATATGAGATAGACAATATCTAAACTCAGTGAAACCTTTGGCCATGTAATAGTATGTACCTATCTAAAGTGCAACATCTCTTTGTCAAATGAAAATAATTCCCAAATTTAGTATGGTAACTAGGGTTGTGATGTTATAGATGTGTTAATTTAAAAGACCAAATCTTGAGGTATATTGACTTTGATTTGACAAAGCCAACATTTGATTTCAAATTTCAAAAGTAAATTTCAAAAAAACGTTTTCTTGTCACATGAGCCTTTAAACTTAGGGAAGCGCATTGCACTATCAAACCTTAAAGGATACATTGGGAAAAATGGGTTGATCATTTACAAGGTCATATGCTAAATGATTGGTTTAAAATATATGTCTCCTATATCCTTGCCTACCTTGCTTGGTGCCCCCACTAATCTTATCCTAAAAATGAAGATGTGAATGTGACATTTCTTGATGATCTGATGTAGGGCCTACATGAATATATTGAAAGTCATAATAGGAGTATTTTAGCCTATCACCTCAGTCCGTGAGTTAGTACCTCCAATGCAAGTATCTCTCATGCATAACATGCATACATGAGTATGTTACATTGCACTTTTGTTCCCTATTTCTCTATCAAAGTGAACAGTTGATACTCTACAAAGAAAATAATGAGAAGTAAACAACATCATCAGGAGGCATGAAATGCCCATTACTTAAGAAGAAAGATAAAGATTTACAACAAAGCGAGAGAAAGATAAAGATTTGAAGAGAAGATTGAACGATGAAGATCCGTTTTTAAGGGTGAAGACCCAATGTCCAAGGATGAAGATCCATTTTGAAGAGTGAATACCCAACGTCCAAGGATGAAGACTCATTGTGAAGGGTGAAGACCCGATGTTCAAACAATTATTGTGAAAGGTGAAGACCCAATGTTTGGGCTATAAGAGTTGAAGTTGATGGCTTGAAGAAAGTCTGCACCCTTAAATGACAGAAGGTCAATCCAGCTAGAAGAGCTAAAGTTGATCCATTGAAGAATAGAACAAAGTGTCTATAAGAAATCAAGAACCCTCAAAATGACCAAAGGACGATCAAGCTAAAAGAACTGATGTCCATTGTGGGTTCAGAGCCCAAATCTTTTCTCGAGTCTAGAACCCAAATCTAGTCTCAGGTTGAGAACCCAAATTCAGTCTTGGGTCGAGAATACAAATCTTGTCTTGAGTCAAAAACCTAAATCTAATCTCGGGTCGAGAACCCAAAACACATCTTGAGTCTAGAATCCAAGTCCATTCTTGGGTCGAGAACACAAATTCGATCTTAGGTCGAGAATCTAAATTTGATCTCATATTAAGAACCCAAGTCCAATCTCTGGTCGAGAACCCAAATTCAATATCGTATCATGAACCCAAATCCAGGCTTAGGTCTAGAACCCAAATCTAATCTTAGGTCGATAATTCAAAATCATTTTTGAGTCCAGAACCCGAACCAAATCAATTTTCAGGTCCAAAACCCAAAACAAGTCAATTTTAAGGTCTAGAACCTAAGGCAAGTCAATCTTTTGGTCTAGAACCCAAATCAAGTCAATTTTAATGTCTAGGACCCAAGGCCTATTGAAATAAATTGTGTGACAACCTTATTGATTTATTAGTTTTTGTTATAGTTTTGTGTCTTGTTTGTTATGTTAATTATTGTTTTATTTAGGTATTTTTTTAGTTTTAATCGGTTTGTTTTGTGTTTTCTTTAATTGTGTAGTTTTAGTGTTTATGTCGTTTTTTATCTAGTTTTTAGTATGTGTTTATGTTTTGATTGTTAATGTTTATTTATTGCTTGTTTAAGTTTTGTTTGCAAGTTTTGTGTTAGGTTAAACAGGCAAGGAAACAAATTGAAGGAGAAAGGGGCAGTGGCTGACACAGACAGAGGACACGGCCAAGTCATCTGGCCGTGTCCCATACCAACTTAAAAAGAAGAACAAGTCCCAGTAGCAGACACATGCAAGGGACATGGCCAAGTCTTGTGGCCGTGTCCCTCCAAAGAAGCCCAACACGGCCAAGTCACCTTGACTTTGCCGTGTCTCACCAATTCCAAAGGGCAAAGAGAAGCAAATTCCACAGAGGCAGACACAGGCAAGGGACACGGCCAAGTCACCTGGCCGTGTCCCTCCAACAAGGTGCAACACGGCCAAGTCAAGCTCCACTGGGCCGTGTCACTCAACAAAGAATAAAAGAAGATCAAAAGAATTCAGTGGTGGACACATGCAAGGGACACGGCCAAGTCTTGTGGCCGTGTCCCTCCAAAAGCCACTCACACGGCCAAGTCACATCTGACTTGGCCATGTCCCTCATGAAGAAAACACGCAGTGGATTTTTAAAGTGACGTTTCATATAAAAGGAAGGGGAGAGGTTAGGGTTAGAACTGTTGACGATTTGGAGAATTGTTTTGAGATGCCAGAGAGAGTGAAGTTAGGGTTTAGCTTTGTTTTCTTGATTTTGATTTCACTTTTGATTACTTTAGCTTAGATTAGATTGTTCTAGCCATTGTTTCATCCTTCTTGCAAGATTTGAACAAGAGATTCTTCAGAAGCTTCAAGGAGTTGTAACTTGGTTTTGTTCTCGAACTTATTCTCTTTATTTACATTGAAATTGTTTTAATGGATATTATCATGTCTATTTTGATTTCTTTGATCATTAATGAGATGAGTATGTTTCAAATCATTATGAACTAATTTGATCTAGTCTAGGGTTTGTATGGATCTGCTATGATTGTATGAATTGGTTATTCTCTTAGCTAATAATTTCTTTTGCCTTTATTGAATGAAATATTGTTACATTTAATTGATTGGCCACCAATTGTTGTTTTAGGTATTAGATGATGGATTGAGAGATGAAGTCTAATGCTGGAACAATTCAATTAAGGACTTAGGTGAATTAGAGATATAACCTATTAAAAAGATTGTTTCAATTATAACAAGATTAGTTGTAAGAGGTTAGAATGCGAGAGCTTATTTCCTTGACTCAATTAATTAAGTTGTTTGAGATTTAATCTTTGAAATTAAATTAGTTAAGTGGAATAACCGTTCATACAAATAAGTAGTAGAGAAGTGCAAACCCTAGGCCTTTTTATCAAGTGAATCAAAACATCAGCTCTTGTTTACTTTTATTGTTTTTAAACTTCAATTAAACTTCTTCTTTAGTTAGCAATTTAAATTTATTCATTACTTGTTACTTTTATTCTATAAACAATTAGCCACTTTAGCTTCCTTGAGAGAACGACCTTGGGGCGATCACCTTTGCTATAGCTACCTCGTATACTTGCGAGTGACGCTTTGTGGTAGAGTTAATTCGAGCGTAACACTTATACCCTATATACATATAATACATACACCTGGTATATGTAAAATATGCATATAAAGTATAAAAATGTCATGATTCGATTTAATAAACATTTTTCACTTTTCCAATTTAAAACTTAAATACTTGAAAATGTAATTTTAAATAACAAATAAATAATTTATTAGAAATCATAGGTTCTAAAATAAATACTTTTAATAAAAAAAACCTCTAGAAAAAATTTGACAGACTGTTGTCTGCAATTTGGACATTTCAAAATTATCAACAAAACACAACCTGCAAAGGAAAGACACTCCCAATAAAAACCAAACATAAATTTCACCATACTCTTCAATTTCTCCAAGTTTCACAAAATATTTATACATATATATGCATATCAAAAATACATATAACCCCATATCTCAAACTTTATCTCAAATATTCTTTTTAATTTACAATATATATGCCAAAAATATAGTATAATATAGGTAATATCAAAATGTAATATAAAACATATACATGATGGTTGTGTCTTTGATCTTGATGCCCACTATCAACTCAACTATGAAAATCTCAAATCTAGACCCGACCTGGTCTAGATGAACGCTTCGGCTCAACCAAATCTCCCTGTCACCTATGTGATGAATCAATCATGCTAAGCCAAAATCCTAGTGGTACAAACTTTGCTAAAAATAAAATTATGAAACAATGCCAATGCATAATGCATTTATGCTATAACACAATGTGGCATCCAAGCTTAGTTTCAAACATATTCTTTCATCATTTAATAATTCACATAATAACAAATACAAGAATGGGCCCAAAAGATCTAATATGCCATTCAAATTCTATAGTAACTATTTTTGTCCAAATCGATGCTGTGTGTCTAGCCCTAAAGGCAAATCATAATAATTGCTCAAAAGCTAGCCCCGAAGGTATATCATAATAATTGCTCAAAAAGCTAGCCCCAAAGGCAAATCATAACACAGCGACGTCAAGCGTCTAGCTCCGAAGGCAAAGCATAATAATTGCTCAAAAGCTAGCCCCAAAGGCAAATAATGAGGATAACCTCATAGGCATACCACCAAATACAAAACTCTAAAAACTTGAATAACATACTAGGCACACAATTATTTCATATTTTCCATTATCAATTTATTTCTCATTTTTCCATAATCAAACTAGGCACATTCCCTTACTTCCTCATTTTTTTCTCATTCATAACAATATCATTTCATTTCAATCCATCACATTTCCTCATATCTCAATATATTATTACAATGTATCACATTTTACACTGAAATATATTACCCAAATATTTTAGATATTTTCAAATAATTCTCATACAAATCACATTTTATGCACTTTAGCCATTAACATACTTATCACAATGCCTTTAATGCATACATAACTAATGGCATTACCGAACCACTTTCGGTGATTTTCACATAATACACATATTTCACATTTTAAATAATTTAGCCATTAACAATGGCTTTTCATAATGCATATAATGCATTCATAACAAAGTACAATGTTCAAGCATATTTAATGCATCAAGTAACTTAACATATTTTTCAACAAAAATGTGTTAAGCGCAACTGTCATGCAAACATACCCAATTTATTCAAAGTTTGTACTTACCTCTAAAAGCTTCCAAAAGCAAGCCACAAAAATATCACCAACCTTCTCTTCCAACTTGCCCTTCAACACTTGGATTCGGTAAATCAATTGTCCTCAATGCCTATAGCAAATGTCATAATAAATAATCATTTAATACCACATTTAAAGGCATTTTCAATCTTAAACCATAATTAAACATCACTTAAATCAAAACCCTAAAATAAAGCCCAACCTTACTTTAACTTTGAAAACCATATTGAACCATTCAATTTGGTGTTTTATGTTTATTTGTAATATTAAAAACATATTATAACATGTTTAAACCAATTACATTACATAAACACACACTTATGTCCAAAACCCTAAAATGGCATAACCTTCCCCATTGAAGGTTTTCCATTCCAACTCAATCCAATTATCATTTCAAGCTTATATTCATCACTTTTATCACTAAAAAACATGCTTTAAACAATAAAACCAATCAATTCACAAAATTTGAGAATGCCCTTTTCCAAAACCCTAAATCAACACTTCCATTCCCCAAACTCTAATCAAACTTAGCCAAATCCAACATTTGACTTTAAAATACTTATTTATGCATCAGAAAACTCATTTATAATCAATTTGCACAATTAAAATCTATGATTTCACAAACCTTAAAATTTCATAATCCTAAATTATCTCTCTTCGCCAATCTTTACTCAAACTTAACCATTTCTTCAATCCAACCTTAAAATCATTGTTAACCACTTAAAATAGCTTCATTCATACCAAAATAGACAATTAAATCATACCACTTCAACATCCCAAAATACACATATTCCAAACATTCATGAAAATCCAAGGAAAAAGTGAGTAAATTTACTAAATCGAGTGGAAATCACCAAATCTTCTCTTGAAACCTTGAAAATCACTCAAATCATGGAACTAAGAAGAAGAAAATCCTTAAGCTCTTCTTCCATGGAGGTTTGACACACTAGGAAGAAGAAGAAGAAGAAGAAAGCTAAATATAAATTTTCTCTTTCTTTCTAGTTTCTTTTATAACATTATATATGTTATTATAATATATTTTTAATTAATTATTTAATTAATTAAAATACCAAAATATTATATTCCATTAAAAATAATTTATTTTTGAAATATTTAAAAAATTTTGAATTTTTAAAGTTTAATTACAAAAATATCCTTGGACCATTCACTTTTTGACTTTTAAAAGTTGACTTTGTATATATTATATATATTGCATATATGTCACATATACATTTCACTTTTTCATTTAAAATTCCTTCATTTTTCATTTAAAATTATTTATTTAATTTATCCAATTAAATTAAATTTATTTTATTAAATTTCCAAAAATTATGAATTTTCAAAATTTAGGAAATTACAAATTGCTTTCCACTCTCTTCTACTGAAGTCTCAGATCTTTTCAAGTAGGGTGCAAAATTGTGGACCCTTAATTTTTACCATGAAATTGTTTAATTTTAATGGAAGGCCCAAATTAAATTTAATCTGATTGAATTAGGTATAGTTAAAGTTAAACAAATTAAAATACAAACCAAATCAGTTTGGTTGGGTTAGCCAAGCTCAATATGAGCAAAATATGACCCAAATGAACCGTAAGACAAGATCATAAGCAATTTGGCATGCCAATTTCACCATGAGTCATGGTCACTTTAATTCAGCTAGTTTTGATTTTTAAGGGTTTTGTTTTTATTCTAATAGGGCTGGGATTGGCTTAGACTTTTCCAAAATGGTTTAGGACTCTTGAACGGTTTCCCTAATTTGGCTTATTATAGCAAATTAAACAAACAGAAAGGGGAAAGGCACAATTAAAAAAGCAATCAGAGATCTAGCAATTAACAATGATTAACAAGTAGAAGATAGAAAGCCAATCAACATACAGTAACCGTAAAGGTAGTAGCAGTTGTCTTCAGATTGCCTCGCTCAACCAAGATCAAAATTGATCTAGACAGTAGCACAAGCAAGCACGGTTCAACATATCAATATTGTTGGAGCCAACAACACTGATTTTGTTTCTCTAAACTCAATATTAATTAAACTTTCCTTAGTTTCTTTCCTTCTTTAAAAGCATTAAGTAATTTGAAGTAGTTGTTTTTAATCCAATAGCAAAACATTAAATAGATTGAAACTGTTGATTAATGCAGTAGCAAACATCAAATGGATTGATGTTGTTATTTTTAATTTGTTTAAAGTCATTCAGTCTAGTAGAAGATAAATATAGGTAACATTTTTGTTCAAACCTTAACACCATGATTTAATCCAATCTAATTTTTTCTAAACCCTAATTTGCACCTTAAAACCCTAACTTGCATGTCCATCCTTAATCCCTAGTTTTTACCCTAAAATCCTAATTTGATCAACAAAAGCCCTAAAACTTGAATTCCATAATAAGCCCCTAATTCCACAACAAAACTTATTTTGTAAATCATTTCCCGGTCACGGGGGCACTGCCCCCTTGACCCCTGCTCACTAATCGGCTAGCGGGACCGCCACATGTGCGGTCAATATATTTCCTTAATGGGTTAATATTTATTGGTGGATTACAATTTCTTTTGTTATTAATCTTTATTTCCTTTTTAATAAAGCCCTGATTTTCTGATTCTTTGTACGATGATTATTTATATATTTATGGGTTTATGTTTATTTGTTATTTGGGTTTTAAAGTTATAAATGGCATGTTTCCGCTTTGTGAGTGCCTTGTTTATTTAATTTTTTTGTTTATCTTTTTTGTATTCAGGGATTAATGTAAGGGACATGTTTCTATCAATTGGTGGGTGTCTTATTTTATTTAATTATACCTTGGACATTGGACATTGTAAGGGCATGTTTCCATCTTGTTTGGGTGCCCATTTTATTTGGTTGCTTTGATTTTAATAAATGAATATTTATTTATTATGATTGCATGTAATATAGATATTATCATAATAACTAAAAATTCAATAATATTTAGACCTGAAAAGGAGGCCCTAATTCCCTTTTTTATAAAGTTAAAAACCTTAATTTGTTGCTTTATTTTCTAAAAAGTTTAAAGTTATTAATTTTTGTTTCTTCAAAACTTCAAAACCCTAATTGAACATGTTTTTCTTCAAAACCAAAATTTGATTCTTACCTTATGTTATTTTGTAGGTGAATTTGGCCTGGTGGAATCCAGAAGAACGAGCAAATTGGTCTCCTTTGATGAGGGCTGCACTATTTTTCCAACATTCTAGGTGAATTATTGCTGGCCCAGTGTCTAGTGGCTGGATTCTCGAGGAGAGAGTTTATGAATGATTTCTTCCCAGAGCAGCAGAGGTTTTAAATGCAAATCCCGGAATACACTTAAATTTTATGTCGATGCCGGAGGATGCTTGGTGGTCGGCCCGGTATGGTTATAATGCTGAGTCATTTCTCCATTTACCGGGTCCATTTTATGCCCATTTTATTCAAATGATACTCTTGCACTTTGATGTATCTCCTGTCGGTTTGTGAGAGATTTCTGATGGAAATGAGGGTAGAGATGAGGAGGAACATCACGAAGATACAGGAGAGTTTGTTCCACATCTCGAGGCCAGTACTTCTCAGGTAAAACTTTTACAACTTTTCCATTGCAACTTCTTTTTCTTTCTTTGATTCTTTAATGATTGTTGCAGGTTGTTGGCTTATTTGATCACGAAGTTGACCTTCTTTCACTGCCCCTTCATTTGCTCATTCTAGCCTGCTGGATACGCCATCTCATCCGCAGGGTATTGATATGAACTACCTGGTATGTTCCTCATTTCATAATAGTTTACGCTATATGTATGCTCTTACCATTTTCTCTCTTGGCTCACAGCGGATGCTTGAAGAACAAAATAAGAAACTTCAAGAAGAGTTGGCTACAAGTCATCAGCAAGCTTCTCATTTTGAAAGTTTATATCACCAATCCGAACAAAATTTCCATAACTTTCGATTTTGAGGGATGAGGGATCCTGGCGCTTCTTAATCGAGAGGCCTCCAGACTGATGAATATGAGATCCTTTCGTCTGCTTCTAATGAAGACCATGACAAATTGAAACTCCAAGGCAATAGGGATTTTAGTGCTTCTGCTTCGGATGATCCCGGGACGAGTAATTTGCCCCCTCCTCCAACAGGCGACGACTTTTTCAGGTCTTTATTTGGTGACCTACCACCACCCTCTTAGTGATATGTAAACATTGTAGCAATTGTACAATAATAAAAACTATACAATTTTCCTCTTTACTGTAATCCTTCTTTTAATTAATTAATTAATTTTTTTACATTACTGCAAAATTTTTTTTTATTTGTTACAATACATTAATTTACATCCACTTCTTTTGTTAAGCCAAATCCAATATGGTAAAGGAAATTGATTGCCACTTCCTTTCCTTATGCCATATGGTCTTATCCTTTCCCATCATCTTTTCCATTTCACTTTTGGAAAATGTTTATTTTCTTCTATATAAATCACCCTTCATACCATATTTCAATTCATAAACCAAAAATCTCTCTCTTTCAACATGAAGACTTCCTTTAGCAATTTTAGTTCCCCTTTATTCATCAACCATGACCGAGCACCATTTAAAGAAAATAAAAATTCTATTTAAGAATATGGATGCCAACCATTGGAAGCAAATTTCATGGTCAAAGCTTGATGTTTTAAAATGCTTTCAAAATGTCAAATTGGACCACTCCTTCTTACATGTTGTGGCTTCCCTGTGGGATACGAATTCTAGGGTATTTAGAATTAATGGCTTTGAAATGTGTCCCTTGATAGAAGAATTTGAGGCCATCCTTGGACATCCCAATAATCAACAAATGGCGTTACCCACATTGATTTCCAAAACTCAACAAAAGATGCAGATGTTATTTCAAATTCCAAAACCCGAAGTTCTTCAGTTGATGAGAGGTGAAAAAATTCTACTTGCTCCTTTGATTGACTTTTGTTTCTCTTATTTGGCTCCTACTAAGGCATGGGGATGCATGCTTTGTCTTTGTTTGCTCGGCCAATTCTTGCTTGTTTCTTCTGACGGCGACATTGATCCACGAGTATTGGATATTATGGACCAAATGGAAGGAGGCTTGTCGCCGGTACTTGTGATTTTAGCCGAGACCTTAGTTGGATTAGACCGATTTAAATAAGGATTGTCAAAGAGACTTACTGGGAGTCCGTTGCTGCTTCAGGTAATTACCTAAACTGCCCTTTTAGGTTTTCAATTTAGGTTTTCTTTTTTTTTTTTATCACTATAACTTTTGCCTAGTCCGCCCATGCGGACTTTCGGAACTAGCGAGCTGTAATATCCTCATATATGCCCTAGAAGTTGTGATTATGTTGTTGTTGTTGTTATATAATTGGATTGAATATATGTGTTAAATTACAAGAGAAAAGAAATAGAGAAAAGAATGTTTATGTATATGTGATTTGGGAAAGAATTTAGGGTTTAGAGAGAATGGTATATGTTGTGTATATGATGATATATATAACATATAAGTTGGTCAAAATGAAGAGTCAAGGAAAGAAGATATTTATTTTTGTTAAGTGTGAAGTTACTATAAAGGGCATGTAATGAATGGTAATCAAGACAAATGGTATAAGGGTGTTTATGTAATTACTCTTGTTGAATCACTTGGTGGAGATTTAAAGAGGTGATATTTTGTCTTTTCTTCATTTCCTTCTTCTTCTTCTTCTCTTCTCCATGTTGGTTGGCTCCTCCTTAGACAAGAGAGAGCAAAGTGAGATTTGTTTAATTCTAACATCAAATTGAAGGGAGAATCAAAGGATTTAATTGAAGATTTGTGGAATTCAACAACTTAGGTAAGTTCTTTCTCTTGATTTTCCTTTGTTCTTTTGAAATTGTGTTTGGGATTGGTGAGTTGATATGGATGGTTGATGGAGTGTGTTTGTGTATGGTGTGTGTAAAAGTGTTGAAATGGAATTAAAGATAAGAAGCTAGGTTGGTGTTGGTGATGGAAGAGTAAGAGTTGTGTTTAGTGAATTTTTTTCTGTTTTACAATTAGTAAAGGCTGTGACTTGTATGATTTTTAATTAATTATAGAAAAATGTTCTTGAAGTGAATTTTTGATATGTTGTGCCTCTATGAGTCTAGAATGACTGAAAAATATGTTGATTCGATTTTGGAATGGTTATGAGTTTAGAAAGATTATTTTTATTAGACCTGTTCCAGCAGGTACCTTAACTGAGACAGCTATATTTCGGGATTTTTAATAAAATGTAGAAAAATCATATCCAATTGAATTTTGGATATGTTGTTTCTTAGTGAGTCTAGTATTTGAGAAAAATAATTTGGAACCACGTTGATTGAATTTGATTTATGGAATTCACAAAGTTCAGAACTGCTGCCAGGATGCAGGGCAATTGGGGCAGTCTGGTTAGGTGAACTATTTGACCAAGATTTTGTGTTCAGTTTGATCTGAAATTTTAAAGGAATGATTTTAAGATACAAAACTAAATTCTTTAAAAATTTTAGAATTTTTAGTCAAGTAGATTATTTTATACAATTTTTCAAAATAAGGATAAAATAGAGTCTTAAACCAGAATGTACTATTCATATGGTCATTTTGCTAATATTCCTTTGGATTAGGTTTTGAAGAGATTGGGTAGCATTAACCTAAATGTGGAGAATTCTTGGAAAGAAAAGAAATGTATAGATTGATGGGACTAGTTCTTGAGGTAAGTACCAATACATATGATTGTATTTAATTACATAATTTGAGGCTTAACACATTTGTTTGCAAATGTGTTAAGTGATCTATTATATTGTTAACATAATTGGACTAAGGTGATGATTGAATGATGTGAAAGATGTGAAGATCATTAACCAGGTAAGCATAAACCCTATTTGATTGTATATCCTTATATGTCTTTGAACATTAACACATTGGGATGAAAGTGTTAAATAAGCTATTATATTGTGAATGTAAATGAAGAATATATATAAAGGATGAAATATGAAATGGGAAAGGTAGGAAGAAATGAGGATCATTCTTAAGGTATGTGCAATTTGTTATGATAAATGCTCTAGTAATGAATGATGTTAATGTGTTTTGAGAAGTGAGAAAATGTTATGTTATATGCATTGTGAATCTTGTGTATGGCAATGTATTATATGAATAATATACTTTGAAATGTGATATCAATGATGCTATATGTATCATATGGATTGAGATATGATATGATATGAAGCCATTGTGATTGGCTATGATAATTCAATTGAAAGAGATAAGGCATGTTGGCCTAATTGATGATGAGATTGATAATGAAATAATAAATGAATTGTTTATTTAATATGTTATTCAGTTTCAGAGTTCTGGATTTGGGTGGCATGCCTAAGAAATGATGAAAGGTAACAGTCTTGCCGGGTTGAGGATCTCCTCATATGTGTTGAGTTGATGGTCCAAGAGACTGGGTCTGTTACACTATGAGAATTGTGAATATGAGATATATGATTTGTAACAGTCTTGCCGGGTTGAGGATCTCCTCATATGTGTTGAGTTGATGGTCCAAGAGACTGGGTCTGTTACACTATCCATGGATAGAGATACATGTATATACATTGCCTACGGGCGTGATGATTGTGACTATGAACCAAAGCAGTAACTCTGAATTTTTAATAACATATTAGTGTTTTGGGCCCGAGTCTGTCTTTATTGTCAATGTGAATTGCAAGTATTGAAATATTGATTGTGAGTATTAATAATGAATTATGCTTGGTGAATTGTGAATAATATAATGTTATTAAGTGTAATATGTAAATGAATTGTGGTTGATGATAAAGGTTGTCTTTATTGTAAATGTGATTTATGATTTGTATGATATGTAATTTGTGTATTGCAATAATGATTGGTATGGTATATATAATGTAGGGGTATTAATATATTGGTTTTGAGTATTGGTGATGCATTGGGGTTGGTGATAATATTATGTATATATGTACATCATATTTGAAATTAGCTAGGATATATTAAAGATGAAATTAAAAAGAAAAGAAGATATGATAAGAACTAATTATATATTGAATTGATGTATCATTATATGTCAATACTTCTATACTATATGTTTATATTTTATAGTTGGACTACTAAGCTCTCGGGCTTAGCGCGGGTGTTTATTCGCGCAGGTATATAGATGGAAGATATGAAGTCTTTTGTTATGCCACAAGAAGAGTAAAGTTTGTCGAGACCAACTAGAGGGTAATGCATACATGTATAAACTTTAATTATGATGTATTTCTGACGAGAGAGTATTTATATGTATAAATGAAGTTTTTGATAAAGATAATGATTTTGTAAATGTTATTTAAATTAATGTATTATGGTTTGAACTCTGTTACAGGTTTTTAAAAGGTAACGAAAAGTGACATCCTTATACTATATATATTTACTGTATGTATACTAGGTATACGCATAGTACTTATATAGGGTATCGGGGTGTTACACGAGCTGTCCTAATTTTTACCAAAGCTGCCCTTGCGGGTTTTCAACTTAGCGGACTCTTTTTTTTTTTAATTTAATTCTTTCTTCACAGATTTAGCTTCAAGAGCATCTTTGTTTTCCTGACCTAGACATGCCTTGCTTGACTGAAGCCTACTTGGATCAGCTGAGGCAAAGTTGGCTTGCACGTTACACTTATCGACTGCCATAGATTTTACATTTGTTAATTCAGAAAGTGTTTTGTTAGGATGAAAAATAACTAAAGTAATAAAAGATGCTTCTTTTCCATTTATAATTTGTCATCACCTTTTGCAATTATGATTATTATTTCATCCATATCTGGTCAAATACTTATAACAGTGCACATAGAACAAATTTAATCATTAATTCAGTTTTATTAAATTGGGAAACAACCAAACATAAAGCCAGCATACACAAGATCACTCGTGTTGCCACTTAGCCCTTTTGGGTTTTCTAATTGACGATTTTCTCTCATTTAGCCCTAATTGTTGCTTAGCCCGCCCTTTTGGGTTTTCGGAACTAGCGGACTGCTCTAACTTTTGCCTAGGCTGCCTTTTTTGGGTTTTCAACCTAGCGAGCTTCTTTTTTTCTTCTTTTTTTTATCATATATAAAACCTCTTTAACCTGTCAATGTTTACTGGCTCACTAAATTCATTCCCATCCATGTTTGATAACTTCATTGCACCTTTGCTCATGACTTGTTTCACGATATATGGCCCTTCCCAGCTAGGTCTGAACTTCCCTCTTGGATCAGATACATTAGGCTTACATTGCTTCAACACCAAATCCCCAACTCTGAATTTTCTGACCTTGACCCTTCTATTGTAGGCCCAAGCTATCTTCTTTTGATAGAGTTGGTGATGATACAATGCCTTTAATCTTCTCTCTTCTAATAGAGCTAATTGTGTGTATCTACTTGCTACCCATTCCATTTCAAGCAGTTCAGCTTCCAAGACTACTCTTAGTGATGTGATCTCAATTTCAATAGGCAATACTGCTTTCAACCCATAAACCAAAGTGAACGGTGTCATTCTAGTAGGTGTTCGAACACTCGTCCTATATCCCCATAAAGTAAAGGGAAGCATTTTCGACCAGTCCCTATAAGTCTTAGACATCTTGGACAAAATTTGCTTAATTGTCTTATTCATTACTTCTACTGCACCATTAGCCTTTGATCTATAAGGAGAGGATCGATGATGATGGATTTGGTACTTGGAGAATAAATCCTTAACTCCTCCTTGAAACTGTACTCTGTTGTCTGATATCACACTGTGCGGGACCCCATATCTGCAGATGAGATTCTTTTCAATCAACCTAGCCATTTGACTTGCACCCAGCTTGTTGAAGGATTCGACTTTGACCCATTTTGAAAAATAATCTACTGCTACCACAATAAAACGGCGCCCGTTTGAAGCTGTCTGATGTATCTCTCCTATAATGTCGATACCCCAGGTGGCAAATGGCCAGGGTGAAGACATTGAATGCAGTTCTTCATGAGGCATATGATTCAAGTTACCATACATCTGACATTGCTGGCACTTCTTTACAATTTCAATATAGTCTTTCTCCATGGTCAACCAATAGTAACCTTGTCGAATAATCTTCTTAACTAGGGCCAAACCACTCATATGCGGACCACAACTTCCCGCATGTATTTTAGACATGATGCGCTCCACTTCAGGCTTTCTTAAGCATCTCAAATGCACTCTATCAGGACATCTTTGGTATAACTCTCCATGGAAGGTGATGTATTGCAATGACCACCTCCTTATGGCTCTTCTCTCTTTCTTTGTTGCCCCCGGCAGGTTTTCTCTTTCCTCCAAAAATCACCTTATAGTATCATACCATGCATCATGGTCTGTATCAACTTCCATGATTGTCTCATATTCATAGCAAGGAGTTGATGAACTGGTCAAGATCAAAGGCTTAAGGAATAGGCTGGCAGGATTTTACCATACCGAAGCCAATGTGGCCAGGGCATCAGCCATCTGATTTTCTTCTCTTGACAGGTGTATAAACCTACACTCCTTAAAATTCTTCTTCATCATGGTCAAATAACGGTGGTATTGTTTTAATTTTTCCTCTTTCAACTCCCACTCTCCATTTACTTGGGATACTACTAGCAATGAATCGCCATAAACTTCCACCTTATCCACCTTCATAATCATTAGGGTTTCAAAACTGAAAATACACGCTTCATACTCCACCATGTTATTGGTTGCCCTAAATTTCAACTTCTAGGCTAAAGGGATAAGTTCCCCTTCGGATGATTATAGTATAACTCCCAAACCTGCTCCTTTCCTGTTTACCACTCCATCAAAATACATTTTCCACCCTTGTACTTCAATTACTTCTAAATGTTCATCTGGAAATTCCAAGATTACCTCTTCACTTTCTGGTATTGGTTGTTGAGCCAAGAATTCTGCCACCGTTCTACCCTTGATTGTTTTCCTGGTTACATACTCGATCTCAAATTCTTCTAATATTATCAACCATCGACCATATTTCCCAATTAAAGAATGTGTCTCCCTTAAGTACTTCATTGGATCCAACCTGGAAATTGCTTGCACACTATACGATTGAAAGTAATGCCGCAACTTCTTAGAAGACTAAACCGCGGCTATACATGTCTTTTCGATGATACTTTACTTAATTTCATAAGGTAGGAGCTTTCTACTCAAATAGTAAATGGCATGCTCAATCCCCGACTCATCTGCTTAGGCTAGCATGGCTCCTATCGACTCTTCTTCTACTGCTAAATATAGTAATAGAGGTTTTCCGGGTTTAGGTGGTTTCAAAACAGGTGGATTCAACAAATACTCTTTTATTCGGTCAAAGTCCTTTTGACATTCTTCGTTCCATACGACCGGCTAATTCTTTCTAAACAATTTGAAGATAGGCTCACAGATTGTTGTGAGCTTTACTATAAATCTACTAATGTACTGTAGTTTACCAATGAATCCCCGAACTTCTCTCTCCGTCTTTGTGGCTGGCATATCTCTGATTGCTTTGGCTTTGTCAGGATCTATCTCAATACCATTCGGACCAATTACATGTCCCAACAATTTGCCTGAAGTAACACCGAATACACACTTCTTCGGGTTTAATCTTAGCTTATACTTCAAAACTCTATTGAATAATAATTCTAAGTTTTGGAAGTGTTGCTCCCTTGTATCCGACTTCACCATCATATCATCAACATGTACCTCAACTTCTTTGTGCATCATGTCATGAATAGTGTGGTAGCCATCCTTTGGTAGGTTGCTCCAGCATTCTTTAAGCCAAAAGGCATCACCCTATAACAAAATATACCCCATGTAGTAATGAAAGTAGTTTTGGCTTTATCCTATTGGGCCATTAACACTTGATTGTATCCGAAAACTCCATCTACAAATGAGTGTAGCATGCTAGAGGCTATACTATCAATGAGAACATCTATATGAGGTAAAGGAAAATCATCTTTAGGGGAAGCCTTGTTTAAATCTCTATAGTCCACGCAGACCCTTATCCTCCCATTTTTCTTTGGCACTGGTAGTATGTTGGCTAGCCAATCTAGGTGTTCTATCATTTCAAGGAACTTCACTTGTATTTGCTTAGTGACCTCTTCTTTAACCAATTCAGCCCACTCAGGTCTTAGTCGCCTAATCTTTTGTTTGACAGGCTTAATGTGATTATAAGTAGGAATATGATGCTCGGCTATGTCTCGATCTATCCCCGACATATCTTCGTAAGACCAAGCAAACACTTCTTTATATTTTTTGAATATTTTTTCAAATCTCTCTCTCTCATCAGGAGTAAGGTCAGATGCTATGCTAATGTTTTTAGGATTTTTAGTTATTCCAAAATTTAATGATTGTGTGTGAACAGAATTAATATTAAAGATGCTCATGCAACTGCTATTTGAATGTATGCAACTGTTAGGAGAAGCATCACACAAGTAAGCAAAATCAGACTTTATTGCATTCATTTTGGAAAAAGAAAACATCATCATCCTCATACAAAGCAGACAAATTAAAATCAAAATCAAAATCATTATTCTTAGAATCATAAAGCAGGGTGTCTTCAAACTTCTCTTCAACCAGGGCAGCAATCTCTTCCGGAGTTTTCTTGGCTTTCAGGGTAGCTTCATTCTTCTCTTTTGGATTGAATTCTTTGTCGGCTGACAAGGTGAGCTCTTTCTTGAGTTGCTCCACTAACTCAGCAACATCTGCAAAAATTTCAAAACCTGGAATTACCTTACCCATAAACATGATCGGCTCGGGCTTTCCTTAGAGTGGTCCCATATCTGGAGCTTTGACAAAGATCTCTTCAAGTGGTGGGAAGCTCATCTTCTCATTCTTCTTTGGTTGAACATCATTGGCTTCATCATATCCCAACTTCTTCTTGGAAGCTTGAGTTCTAAAATCTGGCAACTTGTTAAACCGGCCTTACCCTTTCCAAGACCAGCTCCGGGAAGGTAGTTCTTGTTCTTCATCATATTCAAGACTTTGGAGTCCACTACTTCATCATCAGAAATTACAGCTACTTGAAAACCATTGAGAGGCCTCTCAACCATTAGGGCATTAACAATCTCATTATCTTCAGCTTCAATGACCACTGTCTCATTTCCATTGGGGAGTTTGATCTTTTGATGAAGGGTGGAAGGAACTCCACCAAGAAGATGAAACCATGGTCGCCCCAAGAGTAAGGCAAAAGGTAACTGGTATGTCTAAAACAACAAACTCAATAATAGATTCAATTGGACCAACCTTGATAGCAGCTTTGAAAGTCCCTTCGGCATGCCTCTTAGTGTTGTCATAAGCACAAATCGTTACCTCGGTTGGGTTTAGATCTCTTGTTGACATGGCTAGCTTTGGCAATATTTTAAGTGGACAAACATTTATGGCGGACCCATCATCAGCCATTACACAAGGAGTTCTCTTACCCTTGACTTCTATTTTGATAAAGAGAGGGCGGATGTGGTCTCTCCCTCCTCCGGTAAATCCGCATCTGAAAAAGAAACTGCTCCCATACTAACTTCACTCTTTTCTTAGACCTCCTCACATTTCATTACTTCCCCCATTTTTATGAAGTTGATCAACTCCTTTGGTGTTGCGGAGGTAGAAATTGGCATGCTAGCTGTCACATCCGCCCACTGTATTTATGTCTAGCAGTCATGTGCACAGCAAGAGAAAGGATCTGGAGAGGGCATCTCTGATGGCGGTTCCTAGAGAAGGTCGCAGAACCAACGGGGCTTAACTGAAAGACATGCAAAGTTTTGGGGAGGTGGCTGTAATTACCAAAAGTTGTTCCGGAGGTCCTTAATAGTGCATATAATAAACTCCAGAATTGGAAAGTAGAGAAAAATTGGGCAGCAACAGTGCGACACGGATTTTCCCGAAAACGCACGGTTTGGAATATATAGGGGATTTTGACCTGGGGCATTATGGTCATTTTCAAAAGTGTCTCGAAAGTAATAATGGATCTCAAAAATGAAAAGTAGAGGATAAACTGAGTCAAAAAGTGTATCACAGCATTCGGCGAAAGTGCGCAGTTTAAAAGTTACGAACGAGTAATCGCCGGAGGGTATTTTGGTCTTTTCACACCCTAGACCATAAAATTACAGCACAAGGAGGTTGAGGGGCCAAAATATAATTAAAAGAAAGCCCAATGGCTTGGGTTATAAATAAATAAAAGAAAGAGACAATTGAACCAATGAAAATTAGCCATTTTCCCACTTAAGTGTACCAATGGGAAACCAACACTTACACCAACACATCTTAACCTCTCTTAGCCGCCATTGGGATGAGAGAACAGCAAAAAAAAAAATTCAAGAGCTCTCATTTGTTCTTGCTTTGGCCGAATAGGAGAGGAAGGGAAAAGAGAGAGTGAATTTTCAAGTTAGCTATTTTTGGTTGCAAACTTTGGTGGAGAATAAGACTTTAAGGTAAGGGGTTTTATTTGTAGCTTTAATTTCATAAATTGTTGGCTATTTTAAGAGATCTAAATTAGGGTTCATAAAGGTTGAATTTGGGGAAAGTTTGTAGGATGGTTAGAAAATGAATTTAATGGAAAAATATGTTGATTAATGATGAGAGATGGTTAATTTAGGTAGAAATTCATATGAATTTGGAGGGTAGCTTATTGTTCTAAATTTCTAAGGTTTATGTTTAAGGTTGTGTTCTTGAATTTCTTGAAGGAGAAACAAAGATTAAGGAAGGAGAAGAAGGAAAGGCAAAGGGGAATTAAAAGAACAAGGTTTAGTATTTTACCAATGAGAATTATTTATTTTTGTGAAAATCATGTTTATGCCATTTTTGAATGGTTGCCCAATGGAATTATTTTCACTTATATTAAATGTTTGAAGTGTGTTATTGAATCTATATGGTGTTTTAGTTGGTTGAATTAAAATAAAATCTAATGTTTACAATGATTTTAGTAAAATGATTTATGAACCCCATTTAGTTCAAATTGATTTAAACATGCAAGTATTTTCAAGGGAAGTGTCTAAACCTTTATTACATTATTAAAGAAGTCTTGAAATGGGTTTAGAAAAAAAAAAGAACTTTTGCACAATGTGTTAGTTTGGGCCGAAATGGTCCCTAAAATGGCAGCTTTCTGGACCCTTTTTGGGGTAGTTGTTTGAGATAGCAAATAAATGAATTTTTCAACGAACTTTTACGTGTAATTAGTCAACATATGAAATAAGTTTCCTACAAAATTTCAGACAAAAACAAATTCATTTACTTGGTCGAATGTAAGACTGAAGTGGACTGAAATTTTGACGAAAACCCAGATTTTACTATTCATTTGGCTCTTGCCTTTTGCATTGCCGATTTTACGCGCCGCGACACTATTCATTTGGTCAATTTGTGACCTTTTGAGGAATGATTTGAAATGTTTGATATGTTTATTGTGGATGTTAAATATGTGAAAAAGAGTAATGGTTTGACTAAAGAATGTGGTGCATGGCGTAAATGGCAAAGCGCGACGAGAATTAAAATGATTTCTCGAGTCATTCTAAAATGAAGTTTGAGACTTAAATTGAATCATTTTAACTTTTATGCTCTGCTGGGTAGTTGGGGATGGTAGATAAGGGTATGGTGCACTATACTAATGCATGCAGTACTGCTCATTATTGTGATTGATTTGATACTGATATGATATTTTATTCAGTGGTGAGGGCCACTGAAGCCAATGATGAGGGCCATTGGTTATAACTAGGATGGTGAGGGCCATTCATGTGATATGATAATGGTGGTGAGGGCCACCTATGTTACAGTGGTGAGGGCCACTGCCTTATCGCTATGGTTCCCTATATACCAGTAGAGCCAAAGTCCTTTTTTCTTAAACTACGTAATGCAAAATGAGTTTGAATTATGTTTTTTGTTTTACATTTGCTGAAAGCATATTTACACTGAATGTACAATAACTTCCATTGGTTTAATGTTGGTTGATTTTTTATTTAATTATTTCCTTTTATTTCAAATGCTTTCATGTTTTACTTTTATTTCCATTGGTAAAGTACCCACTGAGCGACATTGCTCAGCGAGTTAAGTTTTCCTTGACTCGTAGGTTCAGAGCAGTAGCTAACTCTTGGGAAGCGACGACCCGACCCACAACATCTTAGGGTAGATCTCTTAGTTTCCATTATGAGTTAAATAGTTGTGGCATGTATATGTATATATAAGATTGAGAATTACTATGTTATACTGTACGTTAGTAGTATGTAATAATAATAAACCTCTACTTTATTTTGTACTAGAAGTGTGAATTCTTCTTGCAGGTTTGTAGTTGAGGTAGTTGAGGTTATAAGGGGGATTCATTGGGAGTGTATTGAGACTGATTGTGTTCGTGTTGGTTTGTGTAAAAATGTTTTAAAAAAATAAGAAAAATCAGTTTTGTCGACACTTGGGACCCAATTTCTAGGGGAACCTCTGGCCAAATTTCTGTAAAAACCGAAACTAAAATTTGACTAAGTAAAATTGGTAGCAACATTAGGTTAGTGTGGCGCCTCTACTCAGCTTACACATGTAGGCCGGGAAGGGGTGTTACAATTTTTGGTATCAGGGCTCCGGTTTAGCCGGTTCTAGGTAGTTAGTTGAACTAAACCTTAAATGTATGACACATAGGGTTAGGTTAGGGGTTCTAATTATGTAACTATACATGTGTGTAGTATTGTTAGTTATGTTATTCTAATTATAACAGGAGAAATTATGGGTGATCGAAATGATGAGATGAGAGAGCTGAGGATGGAAGTAGAGAGGCTAAAGTAGATAGTGCAGGAGCAAGATGATACCATAAAAATTTTGGCAGATAGAAGTATACAGTATCGTGAAGACCTAAGATTAAAACATAAGATGATTACCTCCTTGATAAGAGACTTGCAGATGTTAAAGGAGGATAGGCTTAGTCATAGAGTGGAGTTTGATAGTGCCTGTAGGAGCCTCGGGGTAGCACATAGAGAGATCCGTGCTTTGCAGGAGAGGGTCCAGGAGCTAGGCCAGCACTTACCTGGTGAAGCATCGCATGACCCAGAGTTTGATCCTGAGATAGAAGAGTATTTGTCTGACATTGCCACCTCACTTAGGGCACCTACTCACTGAGCTTCGAGATGTGTTGCTTTTTGGAAGTTCTTTTGGTTATGTACATATGTGACATCGGGGTATCATGTAAATAATATATGGCAGTATGACATGATGATATAGTAGTAAGGAGTCCTAAATTTTGGAATGTACATAAGGGCTTCCTAGTAATGTAAATACTTTTGCTTGGAAATAAATAAAAGTTGTGTTGTATATCTGTTATTTAAGAGTTTATCTTTATATACATGCCACCTAGGGTAATATAATGTTGTTGGGCTGGGTCGTTACTGATGATGGGATTGTATACTTTTTGCTCTGTTCTTTAGATGTCGCAAGCAGCGCAGCTTGATATAGAGGAGGAGATCGAGTCTCAGGCCTCCCGAACTGTAGAAACGCATGTATCAGAGACATCAGCATCTGAGCAACCACTAAGTGATGCTCCTATTCCCAACGAAATGTTGCAACAAATGGCTGCCGTATTACTGTGGATAGCCGGTGCCACCTCGGCACCACCACCAGTGCCAGCACCCATACCAGTACCTGCTGTATGTTTTATTAGTTTTTGCTATAGTTTTGTGTCTTGTTTACTATGATAATTATTGTTTTATTTAGGTATTTTGTTTGTTTTAATCGGTTTGTTTGGTGTTTTCATTAATTCTGGTAGTTTTAGTTTATTTCAATGTTTATATGTCATTTTTGATGTATCTTTAGTATTGTGTTTATGTTGTGTTGGTTATTGTCTATTGATTTCTTGTTTAGATTTGTTTCGAGTTTTGTGTTAGGTTAAAAAGGCAAGGAAGCAAATTTGAAGGAGAAAGTGGCAGTGGCTGACACAGGGAGAGGACACGGCCAAGTCACTGGCCGTGTCCCATACCAAGTTAAATTGAAGAACAAGTCCCAGTAGCAGACACTTGCAAGGGACACGCCCAAGTCTTGTGGCCGTGTCCCTCCAAAGAAGACCCACATGGCCAAGTCATCTCCACTTGGCCGTGTCTCACTAATTCCAAAGGCAAAGAAGACTAAAGCTCACAGTGGAAGACACAGGCAAGGGACACGGCGAAGTCAACAAGCTCTAACACGGCCAAGTCACCTCTGACTTGGCCGTGTCACTCAACTAAAGAAGAAAAAGGAGAGAAACAAGCAGAGGCAGACACAGGCAAGGGACACGGCCAAGTCCTTTGGTCGTGTCCCTCCAAAAGCCACTCACACGGCCATGTCACATCTGACTTGGCCGTGTCCCTCATGAACCAAACGCGCACCGAATTTTAAAGCGGACGTTTCATATAAAAGGAAAGAGGGGAGCTTAGGGTATGGACTGTTGACGATTTGGAGATTATTTTCAGCCATCAGAGAGAGTGAAGTTAGGGTTTAGCTTTGTTTTCTTGATTTTGATTTCACTTTTGATTACTTTAGCTTAGATTAGATTGTTCTAGCCATTGTTTCATCCTTCTTGCAAGATTTGAGCAAGAGATTCTTTAGAAGCTTCAAGGAGTTGTAACTAGGTTTTGTTCTCGAACTTATTCTCTTTATTTACATTGAAATTGTTTTAATGGATATTATCATGTCTGCTTTGATTTCTTTGAACATTAATGAGATGAATATGTTTGATTGCATTATGAACTAATTTGATCTAGTCTAGGGTTTGTATGGATCTGCTATGATTGTATGAATTGGTTATTCTCTTAGCTAATAATTTCTTTTGCCTTTATTGAATGAAATATTGTTACATATAATTGATTGGCCACCAATTGTGTGTTTTAGGTATTAGATGATGGATTGAGAGATGAAGTCTAATGCTGGAACAATTCAATTAAGGACTTAGGTGAATTAGAGATATAACCTATTAAAAAGATTGTTTCAATTATAACAAGATTAGTTGTAAGAGGTTAGAATGCGAGAGCTTATTTCCTTGACTCAATTAATTAAGTTGTTTGAGATTTAATCTTTGAAATTAAATTAGTTAAGTGGAATAACCGTTCATACAAATAAGTAGTAGAGAAGTGCAAACCCTAGACCTTTTTATCAAGTGAATCAAAACATCAACTCTTGTTTAGTTTTATTATTTTTAAACTTCAATTAAACTTCTTCTTTAGTTAGCAATTTAAATTTATTCATTACATGTTACTTTTAATTTGATAATCAATTAGCCACTTTAACTTCCTTGTGAGACGACCTTGGGGCGATCACCTTTGCTACAGCTACCTCGTACACTTGCGAGTGACGCTTTGTGGTAGAGTTAATTCGAGCGCAACAAGTTTTTGGCGCCTCTGCCGAGGAAGCTAATTGGCGTAATTGTTTATTTAAAAAAATAAATAAATACTTTGGATTATTTTTCATTGTTTTCATTTTATTTTATTTGTCTTTTGCTTTTAATAATTCCTTTTTCCTAGAAATTTTTGTTTATGCAAGGCAGGAGATCACTCGAAGGAGAGCTATATCCATTCATTCCAGAAATTCAGAGAGTGAAAAGGAGCAGAGAAGAGTTTGAGCTCTACACCAGATTTGATACTACAGAGGAAGACACTTCTGATTTTGAGTCGAAATCTGCACAATCTGTTAAAATGGCTGAAGAAAGACAAAGGACGATGAGAGACTTTGCTATACCTGTCATTGGAACTTCCACCTCTTGCATAAGACTGACAGATGCAGCAAGAAATTATGAGTTGAAGAACATTCATTACAACATGCTGCCATCATTCTATGGAGTTCCAAATGAAGATCCTTTGAACTTTATTCGGGATTTCTACTCCACCCTCAACACTTTTCCTTTGGGAGGACTTACAGAAGATCAGTTGAGGATGAGATGTTTCCCTTATACTTTGAAGGATATGGCAAAGAGCTGGCTCATGATGTTGCCTGAAAATTCACTGACAACTTGGGAGCAAGTTTATAACAAGTTCATGGGCAAGTTCTATTCACACCAAAAGACAGCTGAGTTGAGAGGGAAGATTGCTACATTCTCTCAATTTGAAGGAGAGCCATTTCATGAGGCTTGGGACAGATTCAAGATGCTATTGATCCAGTGTCCACTACTCACTTCAACTCCTTAATCAGTTTTTCTATGATGGTCTAACCCAGCAATTTCAGAACACTGTTGATAATGCAGCTGGGGGAGCCATGGGAGAAAAGACAGCTGATGAGACTTAGGAGATCTTTGAGATGTTGGGAGCTAATTCTCAACAAAAGAGAGTAAAGGGGTGAATCAACTGGAAGCTAATACTGAAATGGTTAGTCAAATAGCTGAGTTGACAAGGCAGGTTCAGATGCTAAACATGAAGAACAATATCTCTTCATCTACTCAAGAAGTGTGTGGAATCTGTGGGACATTTGGGCATGGAGCAAATATATGCCCCTCTACATATGAATCTTTTGGGAATGAAGCTGAGCAAGTTAATGCTATGGGGGGATTTCAACCAAGAGCCAGGAATGATCCTTACTCCAATACTTACAATCATGGTTGGAGGAGTCACCCCAATTTTTCCTGGACAACAAATAATGCTCAACAGCCTTTCCATTTGCTCCAGAGACAGAACCAACAGCAGGGCCAATCCTCAAATCAAGGTCAGCCTAAGAGAGAGAGTTTGGAAGAAAGTTTGCAGGCTTTTATCTAAGTCAGTGCTAAAAATCAGGAGATGAACAACAAGAGGCTGGATTCCTTGGAAGCATCTTTTAAGAATGTGGAGACCCAAGTGGGGCAACTTGCTCAACAGATGCAGATTCAACAAAAGGGGAAGTTTCCAAGTCAACCTGAGCAGGCACAAGCAGTGACTGTTCTTAGGAGTGGCAAGGTAATTAATAACAATGTTGAAAATAATTCTGTGAATGTAGGTGAGTAAGAGAATAAAAAGGAAGGAGAACTAGAGAACAAAGGTGCTGAAGAAAGATCAATGGAGAAGTCCCCTACAGCAGATTTGCACAAGGCAAGCAATCCATATCGGCCACCTATTCCATTCCCTAGCAGGTTGAAGGATGATAAAAAAGATAAGCAATTTTCAGATATCTTCAACATGCTGTCTAAGGTAAGTATTAACTTACCCTTACTTGAGGCAATTAAGAACAAGTCGGCTTATGCTAAATTCTTCAAAGAACTGAATACCAAGAAAAAGAGGTATGTGCCGAATGAAAAGGTGATAGTTTCTGAGGTAGCTAGTGTTGTTTTGCAGCATCAACTACCTCCTAAGCTAAAGGATCCTGGAAGCTTTATTATTCAAATTACTATGGGGAATAGAAAAGGTACTGAGGGCATGTGTGATTTAGGAGCTAGTGTGAATTTAATGCCTTATTCTGTTTATCTTGATTTGGAATTAGGGGAATTTAAACCAACAAAAATGGTGTTGCAATTAGCTGATAGATCTCTTAGATTCCCGAAAGGGGTTATAGAGGATGTGTTAGTTAAAGTTGGTGGTTTGATAGTACCTGTGGATTTCATTATTCTTGACATGGAAGTAAGTAATTCTTCACCATCTGCACACACCATTCTGCTGGGTAGGCCTTTTATGGCAACTACCAACACTTTGATAGATGTTAAAAATGGAAAATTATCAATGACTGTTTTGGGACAAACTGTGGAATTTTCTATCTTTAACACTTCTCCTATTCCTACAACTGCTTTATATGAGGATTGTTCTTTCATTGATTGTGTTGATGCAGATGTTTTAGATGTTTTCTTGCAGACAGGTTCCTCTGATAAATTGGAGCTGGCATTGACTTTAGAGAGTGATGTGGATATTTTTTTATATAGAAATAGCCAGTTGCCTTGAGACTTTAGAGGGTGCTGAAATAGAGGAGCTTGAGGAGAACCCAGTTTGCGATCTTTCCCCCCTTGAAAAAGAAGAGAAGAACCCCTCACTAGAGTTAGAGCTAAAAGAGGTACCTAAGAACCTGAAATATGTGTTTTTAGGAGATCACAACACTTTACCTGTAATAATATCTAGTGAACTTAGTGAAGGGGAGGAGATGAGGTTGGTGAGTGAGCTTAAAAGATTGAAGAGAGCAATAGGATGGGGATTGAGTGACATCAAGGGTATTAGCCCTTTTATGTGCATGCATAGAATCACTTTAGAAGAGGGAGCTAAACCTGTGAGGGAGACTCAAAGGCGCCTTAACCCAAATATGAGTGAAGTGGTGAAGAAGGAAGTGCTCAAATTGCTGGATGAAGGAGTAATTTATCCAATTGCTAATAGTGAGTGGGTGAGCCCAGTACATGTAGTTCCTAAGAAATCTGGAATCACTGTGGTGAAAAATGAGAATAATGAATTGGTTCCTACTAGGACTACTACTGGGTGGAGAATGTGCATCGATTATAGGAAGTTGAACAATGCTACAAAGAAAGATCATTTTCGTCTTCCTTTTATTGATCAGATGTTAGATAAACTTTCTGGACACTCACATTATTGTTTTTTGGATGGCCTTTCAGGTTACTATCAGGTGCCAATAGCACCAGAGGATCAGTCCAAGACAACCTTTACTTGCCCTTTTGGGACTTATGCATTTTGACGTATGCCCTTTGGCTTGTGCAATGCACCTACAACTTTTCACAGATGCATGATGTCTGTCTTCTCTGACATGATAGATGATTTTATTGAGGTATTTATGGATGACTTTTTTATTTTTGGTAATTCTTTTGATAATTGCCTCAATAAACTTGTTCGTGTGCTTGAGAGATGCATTGAATGTAACCTCACTTTAAGTTGGGAAAAGAGTCATTTTATGGTTACTCAGGGCATTGTCTTACGTCATGTGGTGTCAAGTAAAGGGATTGAGGTAGACAAGGCTAAAATTGAATTGATTGCTAAGTTACCCCCACCTACCTCAGTTAAGAGAATAAGAAGTTTTCTAGGGCATGCAGGATTTTACAGGAGGTTTATTAAGGATTTTTCCAAAATAAGCCAACCATTGTGCCATTTATTGGGGAAAGATGTTCCATTTGAATTTACAGCACAAATGCATGCAAGCTTTTAATTCCCTTAAGGAGAAATTGACTAGTGCACCAGTGATTGTAGCTCCTGTTTGGTCTTTACCTTTTGAAATCATGTGTGATGCCTCTAATCATGCAGTAGGAGCTGTTCTTGGGCAAAGGGTTGACAAATACTTGAGAGTAATTTATTATGCCAGTTTAACCCTGAATAGTGCACAAATGAACTACACCACAACTGAGAAGGAAATGTTAGCTGTTGTTTTTGCTTTAGACAAATTTAGAGCATATTTAATTGGGTCAAAATTTATTGTGCATTCTGATCATGCAGCTCTTAAATATTTGTTAACAAAACAACATGCTAAACCGCGCTTAATTAGATGGGTGTTGTTATTGCAAGAGTTTGATTTCCAAATCAAGGATACTAAGGGTAGTGAGAATGTTGTTGCTGATCATTTATCCAGATTATCCTTCTTTAGTGAAAATCTTGCATCGGATAGCATTCATAAAAATTTAGAAGAATTTCCTGATGAGCATCTGTTTGTGGTAATTAATGCCCCTTGGTTTGCAGATATTGCTAACTATCTTGCTTGTGGTATTTTGAGATCTAACATGTCCTTTCAGGAAAAGAAAAGGTTTCTACACTTGAGTAAGTTTTATTTTTGGGGTGAACCTTATCTATTCCGGATATGCAAAGATGAGATAGTTCGCAGGTGTGTAGCTGAGGAAGAACAACTGAGTGTTCTTCAATTTTGTCTTGATCTTCACTGTGGGGGTCATTTTGGAGGAAGGAAGACTGCAGAAAAGGTGCTTCAAAGTGGTTTTTACTGGCCTACTTTATTTAAAGATGCTCAAGACTATTGTAAGCACTGTGATCGTTGCCAATGAGTAGGTAACATTGGGAGGAGGAATGAAATGCCCCTTCAATCATATATTGTTGTTGAACTGTTTGATGTGTGGGGAATAGACTTTATGGGTCCTTTCCCTACGTCCTTTGGTTATGAATACATTTTAGTTGTTGTTGATTATGTTTCCAAATGGGTGGAGGCAATCCCCACCCGTACTAATGATGCTAGTATTGTTGTTAAATTTGTGAAGGAAAACATTCTTAGCAGTTTTGGCACACCAACGGTGATAGTCAGTGATGGGGGGAGCCATTTTTGCAACAGGTTTTTTGAGAAGTTAATGCACAAATCTGGCATGAAGCACAAGGTGGCAACCCCATACCATCCACAGACTTCTGGACAAGTGGAAACATCAAACAAGCAGCTAAAAGGAATTCTGGAGAAAACAGTCAACATATCCAGGAAGGATTGGGCAAACAGATTGTATGATGCACTATGGGCATATAGGACTGCTTTCAAAACTCCTCTTGGTATGAGTCCTTACCGATTGGTTTTTGGAAAAGCTTGTCACTTACCAGTGGAGTTGGAGCACAGAGCATATTGGGCAATCAAGACTCTGAATTTGGATTTGGACAAAGCGAAGAGAGAACGACTTCTTCAAATTTCAGAGTTAGATGAGCTGAGAAATGAGGCGTATGAGAGCTCGAGAATTTACAAGGATCGCACGAAAGCACTTCATGACAGAATTATAGTGCGAAAGACATTGAGTCCAGGTATGAAAGTTTTACTTTTTAACTCACGACTCCATTTTTTCCAGGTAAACTCAAGTCTCGATGGAGTGGGCCTTTCGAGATAACTCGGGTGTATCCTTCTGGTGCCATTGAATTACTTAACTCTCAAACAAGTGAGACTTTTAAAGTTAATGGACAGAGAGTTAAGCCATACAATGAAGGATTTCAGGAAGTGAGGATCATTGATAGCACTTTGATCCGTGATCCTTAGGTCTTGCATGATGTCCAGCTTTATGACATTAAAGAAGAGCTAAATGGGAGGCAACCCATCGGTTTGCATTTATTTTTTGTAGTTGTAATTTTAAATTTTGCGAGTATTAATTTTATGTTCGGTTTAAATAAATGGATTGTGCTTTGATCGGTTTTTCTTTGCTTTGTGTTTCAGGATGTTTAACGAAGAAGGGTTGCAAAATCGTTGAGTAAAAAAAAAGGTTAAAAGTTAATAAAAGGCAATAGGTGACACGACCAAAGGACTTGGCCGTGTCCCTTGGCCGTGTCACACACTGGACACGGCCAAACTTCTTCAAAATTTGAACGATTTTGTAATTTTGTACATAATAGGACACACCCAGGGGACACGGCCAAGTCACCTAGCCGTGTCCCTCCAAGAGCATCAGACACGGCCGTGTCCCTTCACTTTCACACACCAGACACGGCCAAGTACCCACTAACACGGCCGTGTCCCTCAAATTTTACACTTTTAAAATCCGATTTTGCCCAGTTCTTTTCATAAATCCCTAAATTTTCTATCTTTGTCTCTCTCGCTCTCTCGCTCTCTGTGTTGCCAAAACCATTGATTTTTATTTCAAAACTCCAACTTTTCCATTAAAACTTCAAATTTCTTCACCCAAACTAGAGATAATCACTTAAAACTTCCTCTTTACTCATATAATTTTGATTTAATTCAGTTTTGGGTTGAATTTTCAGATTTCTAAGGATGCCGAGAACTAAGACTGTTTCACACCACAAGAAGAAGAGGCCTACAACCGAAGGAGCTTCTTCCTCTTCATCCACTTTATCTTCGAAGAGAGCAAGTCTTTTGGCTCGGGGTTTTTTCCCGACAAGGTATGTTAACGATGAATCTCTTGATGCCTTGCAAATTAGGACTAATTTTGAGCGATATGTGCAATTTCTTGGATGGGAAACTCTAGTCACCTTGAGACCTTTGCAGTTTGAGGAACTTACACTAGAATTTTTGACATCTCTCAAGGTTGAAAGAAATGATAAGAAAATCTGCACTAAATTGATGTTTAAATTGCTGGGTAAATCTTATGTGCTCAATATTGACCAGTTAAATGATATATATGGTTTTCATCAGCACGGGGAAAGGTCGGTACCCAAAGAATTTAAACAACAATTTGCTTGGGGAGCTTTAGGCTCGGGTTCTTATGTGGCCAAATCGGCCAAGGCATCTAAGTTAAGAAATTCCGCTTTGAGATATTTGCATAGGTTTATGGCTTGTGGATTCTTTGCTCGGAAGGAGAGCCCTGGTGTGGTTGAAGTGTGTGAACTATTTTTCCTGGATTGTGCTTTTAATGCAATGCATGTCAGTGCTTGCTATTGGTTAGCCGATATTTTTTATTCTGTGGCTAACAAAAGAAAGGGGGCAATTTGTGTTGGAGGGTTGGTTACCACACTAGCAGTAGCCCTGGTTGAGGATTTGACCCGAGTACTAGTCGTATGACTAGAATTTTGGGTAATGACTCTTTGGATTTAGCTACACTTGAGAAGATGCACAAGGTGGTGCGTAGGAGAGGGACTTATGTGATGCCTTCAGACGAGCCTGAAGCACCGGGGGACAGACAGAAGAGAGCACGGGTCCAAGAGGAGTCCAACTCAGATTCTCTTAATCTAGATGAGGATGCTCCGGTCTCGAAACATCAAGAGGTGCTTCTGAGGATTGAGGCCCTGGAGGGCAAAGTGGATCGACTGGATAGCAAGGTGGACCGTAATCATGCTGAGGTCTTGCAGCAGTTGGAGCAGATTAACAGCAACCTTGCGATGATCCTGAGTCTTCATCCCTCAGCTGCATCATCTTCACGCCTGCCTTTTCCATAGATTTTGAGATCCTTGCTTTGTTTTGTTTAATGTATTTTTGTTCTTATTTTTCATTTTTGTTTCCATGTTATCCTTTATATTTGGATATTTTATTTTTTATATATTGTACTTTTATTTTTGAACTTTTGTGTTTGTGATGGAAAGCTAGGATTTTGCCTCACCAGGTACGATGGAAGACAGGTTGTCCTTTAACTCTTTTTATTTACTATTCTTGTTTTACATTGAGGACAATGTAAATTTTAAGTGTGGGGTACTCTTTAAGCTTTCCTTTAATGTTTGTCTTGTTTTGTTTATTGTGTTTGTTGTGCATGGCATAATTGTTGAAGATTTATTGATCTTTTCTTTTATTCTAGCATTATAGTTGAGACTTTAGTATCAGCATAAAAATGAGCATTTGAATTCATTCGGGATCAATTTTCACATTTTGCAATTCATGACATATAAATCTTTGTGAACCCACCTGTGTGAGTTTTGAGCCTCATAATTTGATATTATTATCAGTTGATTTTCTTTTCTTAAGTGTGCACCTTCATGATTTTGCATCTCTAGAGTTTGCTTTTGCATATTAATTGAACTCACATTATGATTTAATCTCAAGTTTTAAAATGATGAAGGCAAATTAGGTTAGCCCTTTAGCTTAAAAAGACCTCCCTTAATATTAAATTCCTTAGTGAGCCAAGTTGAGCCTTTGGCCTTTTTCTTATTTGATCAACACAATTCACAGCTCAACTTTCTCTTATTATCATCATACCTGCATTAAGGAATGGAGTTCTTATTATATGACAATAGGGTGGTTTATTTCAAAGTTTGGGGTAAGCAAATATATAAAAAAATAATAATAAGAATATGGTATTGCTATTTGGGGTGAAATGCATACTGTGCACTTTGTACTTGATTAAGAGTTGACTATTCTTTTCCTCTACATGTTAAGCTAGATGATCTATGTAATGTTATATTTTGTATATATATGTATAAAAAAATTATAAAATAAAATAAAATAAAAGAGTATATATATATGTATACAAAAAAATTTACATATGTTCTAGCATTTGTTTGCAAAAGAGGAATGTCGACTCGTGTATTTTTCTTTGAGTATGCAAGTATGTGAAGTATTAATGGGATTGTGAGTATGCCATTTGGGGGAGTTATGAGTGCCTTAGCAAGAGTAGTGTCTAATTTAGATACTCCATTTCTTGATGCTCCAGCTTAAATGTCTTTTCTCATACCTTCACCTTAGCCCCATTGCATCCAAATAAAAGACCTTCGGATTATTTCTTGAGAAAATCAGTGAGGGATATTGGATAATTAAGCAAGTTTATGGTAGTATGCAATCATGAGTGGTTTGAGTGATTAACTTTTGAAATCGAGTGAAACACTTAGATGAGAGATAAGATTTGTATGTCTGAATTAATGAATGAGTTAAGAAAATCTTGATTGAAGGAAAGTGTGATTATTTATGCTGTCTCTTAAAGTATTTCATCTATATGCTGGAATTATAGTTAGGGTTGTTTCAGTTTTTAATTTATGCCATGTGAATTTGCTTGAGGACAAGCAAAGTTTTAAGTGTGGGGTAGTTGTTTTATTAGTTTTTCCTATAGTTTTGTGTCTTGTTTACTATGATAATTATTGTTTTATTTAGGTATTTTGTTTGTTTTAATCGGTTTGTTTGGTGTTTTCATTAATTTTGGTAGTTTTAGTTTATTTCAATGTTTATATGTCGTTTTTGATGTATCTTTAGTATTGTGTTTATGTTGTGTTGGTTATTGTCTATTGATTTCTTGTTTAGATTTGTATTGAGTTTTGTGCTAGGTTAAAAAGGCAAGGAAGCAAATTTGAAGGAGAAAGTGGCAGTGGCTGACACAGGCAGAGGACACAGCCAAGTCATTGGCCGTGTCCCATACCAAGTTAAATTGAAGAACAAGTCCCAGTAGCAGACACATGCAAGGGACACGGCCAAGTCTTGTGGCCGTGTCCCTCCAAAGAAGACCCACTCGGCCAAGTCATCTCCACTTGGCCATGTCTCACCAATTCCAAAGGCAAAGAAGACTAAAGCTCAAAGTGGAAGACACAGGCAAGGGACACGGCCAAGTCACCTGGCCGTGTCCCTCCAACAAGCTCCAACACGGCCAAGTCACCTTTGACTTGGCCGTGTCACTCAACTAAAGAAGAAAAAGGAGAGAAACAAGTAGAGGCAGACACAGGCAAAGAACACGGCCAAGTTTTTTGGCCGTGTCCCTCCAAAAGCCACTCACACGGCCAAGTCACATCTGACTTGGCCGTGTCCCTCATGAACCAAACGCGCACCGAATTTTAAAGCGGACGTTTCGTATAAAAGGAAAGAGGGGAGCTTAGGGTTTGGACTGTTGACGATTTGGAGATTTTTTTCAGCCATCAGAGAGAGTGAAGTTAGGGTTTAGCTTTGTTTTCTTGATTTTTATTTCACTTTTGATTACTTTAGCTTAGATTAGATTGTTCTAGCCATTGTTTCATCCTTCTTGCAAGATTTGAGCAAGAGATTCTTCAGAAGCTTCAAGGAGTTGTAACTTGGTTTTGTTCTCGAACTTATTCTCTTTATTTACATTGAAATTGTTTTAATGGATATTATCATGTCTATTTTGATTTCTTTGAACATTAATGAGATGAATATGTTTGATTGCATTATGAACTAATTTGATCTAGTCTAGGGTTTGTATGGATCTGCTATGATTGTATGAATTGGTTATTCTCTTAGCTAATAATTTCTTTTGCCTTTATTGAATGAAATATTGTTACATATAATTGATTGGCCACCAATTGTGTGTTTTAGGTATTAGATGGTGGATTGAGAGATGAAGTCTAATGATGGAACAATTCAATTAAGGACTTAGGTGAATTAGAGATATAACCTATTAAAAAGATTGTTTCAATTATAACAAGATTAGTTGTAAGAGGTTTGAATGCGAGAGCTTATTTCCTTGACTCAATTAATTAAGTTGTTTGAGATTTAATCTTTGAAATTAAATTTGTTAAGTGGAATAACCGTTCATACAAATAAGTAGTAGAGAAGTGCAAACCCTAGACCTTTTTATCAAGTGAATCAAAACTTCAGCTCTTGTTTACTTTTATTGTTTTTAAACTTCAATTAAACTTTTTCTTTAGTTAGCAATTTAAATTTATTCATTACTTGTTAATTTTAATTTGATAATCAATTAGCCACTTTAGCTTCCTTGTGAGACAACCTTGGGGTGATCACCTTTGCTACAGCTACCTCGTACACTTGCGAGTGACGCTTTGTGGTAGAGTTAATTCGAGCGCAACACTGTAGGAGGGGAAAGGAAACCCCCGATTGAAAAGATAAGAAAGTACGGGGCGAAGGAGTTTAGGGCCCGAAGGGATGATGATTCTTCTACAGCCGAGTATTGGCTGGAAGGAACGGTACGAGCCTTAGATCAGTTACAGTGTACTCCAGAGGAGCGAGTTGTGTGCGCTACTTCCTTGTTAGTGGAAGAAGCATATGTCTGGTGGGACACAGTTCAACAACGAGTTCCATCAGAGCAGAGGACATGGGACTTCTTTGTGAGAGAATTTAAGTGAAATTTTATTTCTGAAACATATCTCGACGCCAGGAGGAAAGAGTTTCTACACTTAAAGCAGGGGCGAATGACAGTGACAGAGTACGAAAGGGAGTTCACCAGAATAAGCAGGTATGCTAAGAAAGCGATAGAAGACGAGGAAGATCGATGTAAACAATTCTTAGATGGATTGAATAATGAGATTAAGGTGTAGCTGATTGCTTCTCATATTAAGGAATTTTCTGTGTTAGTCACCCGAGCTATTGAAGTGGTGCAGTGTCAGTCTGATGAGCAAATTAGAAGACAGAAGATGAAACAGAAGAGAGGTACCCAAAACTATTCGGGAAACTACCAATCATCTAGGAAGTGATTCCAAGGTAGTGGTTCCACGGGAGGTGGTCAACACCGGGGTTACAGTCAGGGATCGAATCGTAGTGGCCCAAGTCAAGCCACCTCAGTCACTAGTACCGAATGATCCGGAAGAGGGCAAGGAAGAGGATTCAACCAAAGCGGAGGTAACTTTTCTACCGGTTTGAGAGGTAATGAAGGCAAAAATACTAATCTACACTGTGATCAATGCGGACGCCGCCACAAGGGAGAATGTTGGGGTCAGACATTTGCATGCTACATATGTGGATCTTTAGACCACCTTATGCAAGAGTGTCCCCATCGAATGCAGAATCTACCTAGGGAGACTGAGGGATCGCAAGCGGCAGCAGGGTGAGGCAGAGGTAGGGGCAGAAATCCATCACGTGTTCAGTCTGAGACGGCGGATCGACCAGAAGTGAGGGCTCCTACTAGAATGTATGCCATGAGGGGGCGAGAAGATGAAGAAGCGCTAGACATGATTGCAGGTTAGTTGTCTATGTTGGGAGTTTCGCTTTATGTTTTAATAGATCCGACTTCTTCACACTCATATATATGCATGAAAAATGAAAAACTTGGGAACCTAAAGGTAGAATTAGAGGAAGAGGGAATATTAGTTACTAGCCCATTAGGGAGTGAGGTGATTACGAGGAAGGTAGTGAAAGATTGCCCTGTGGAGATACACAGACGTATCTTTTGGGGAGACTTATTTGAACTACCATTTCAAGAATTCGACACTATCCTTGGGATGGATTGGTTGGCCAAAAACGATGCACTGGTTGACTGTAAACAGAAGAGAGTTACTCTGCATATGTCAGATGGCGATGAAGTGACCTTAGTGGGAAAGAGGAAGGACTATCTAACTAACATCATTTTCGCTATGACGGCTAAGAGGTTAGTGCAAAAAGGCTATGAGGCATACCTGTTATGCACGTTAGAAGCGAAAGAAGAGGCACCGAAGCTACAAGATATACCTACTGTTTGCAATTTCCCCGACGTATTTCCTGACGATTTACCCGGATTACCACCTAAATGAAAGGTGGAATTCACCATAGACATGTACCCGGGAGCTGCACCAGTATCCATCGTACCTTACCGAATGGCGCCAGCGGAGCTAAAAGAACTAAAGGTACAGCTACAGGAATTTTTAGACAAGGGGTTCATTAGGCCAAGTGTGTCACCATGGGGAGCGCCAGTATTGTTCGTAAAAAAGAAAGACGGATCCCTAAGGTTGTGTGTGGATTACCGTCAACTCAATAAGCTGATCATCAAGAACAAGTATCCGCTACCTCGCATAGACGATTTGTTTGATCAACTCAAAGGTGCTGGAGTCTTTTCAAAAATCGATTTACGATCGGGTTATCATCAATTGGGGATCAAAGATGAAGACATACCAAAAACCGCATTCAGAACTTGCTATGGACATTATGAATTCATTTTTATGCCTTTCAGATTAATGAACGCTCCTGCAGTATTCATGGATCTGATGAACAGAATCTTCCACCCATATTTGGATCAGTTTGTGGTTGTATTCATTGACGACATATTGGTGTATTCAAAGAATCGAGAGGACCATGATCGTCACCTTAGGATTGCATTGCAAACCCTGCGAGAGAAACAGTTATATGCTAAATTCAGTAAATGTGAATTTTGGTTGGAAGAAGTAGCCTTCTTGGGACATATTGTATCGGCAGAAGGAATAAGGGTCGATCCCAAGAAAATAGAAGTAGTATTGGAATGGAAGCCACCTAAGACAGTAACGGAAGTCCGTAGTTTCTTGGGGTTAGCGGGATATTATCGGAGATTCGTCAAAGGGTTTTTTATGATCGCCGCACCTATGAGCAAGCTACTTCAGAAGAATACCAAATTCCAGTGGACCGATGCTTGCCAACGGAGCTTTGAAAGGGTGAAACAAAAACTTACTGAAGCGCCCATTCTTATACAACCCGAATCAGGAAAAGATTTTGTGATCTATAGCGATGCATCCCACATCGGGTTAGGTTGCGTATTAATGCAGGAGGGCAAAGTCATTGCGTATGTCTCTCGACAGCTCAAGCCACACGAAAAGAATTATCCCACGCATGACTTAGAACTAACAGCGATTGTTTTGGCTTTCAAGACGTGCAGGCACTACTTATACGGGGAAAAGTTTTACATTTATACGGATCATCAAAGCCTGAAGTACCTGCCCACGTAGAAAGATTTAAACCTGCGACAGCAAAAATGGATGTAATTGTTAGCCAACTACGACTATACGATTAACTATCACCCCGGCAAAGCGAATGTCGTAGCAGATGCACTTAGTAGGAAGTCAATGCAAGCGCTATGTGCTATGAGGGTAGAATTAGAGCCCACAGAAGATGGAGCTATCTTTGCAGAAATGCACGTGCAACCTACCTTACATCAACAAATATGTGAGGCTCAGAAGGAAGATGAACAAGTGAAGAAGTGGAGTCAACAGGCGTAGGAGAATTCATCAGGAGATTATCAAATTTGTCTAGATGGTATCCTATACTATAAGAAGATAATGGTGGTACCTAAGTTCGAGGAACTGAAGAAATAGATTTTGCAAGAAGCTCATAACAATCCTTACACAATGCATCCGGGAGCAACGAAAATGTACTGGGACTTGAAGGAGTATTACTGGTGGCCAGGAATGAAAAGAGACATTTTGGATCATGTGATGAAGTGTCTGATCTGTCAGCAAGTGAAAGCGAAACATCAACTACCCTCAGGACTACTACAACCTATCACAATTCCAACCTGGAAATGGGATTGTATTACTATGGATATTGTCACAGGATTGCCTATGACTAAGGACAAACATGACGCGATCTGGGTAATCGTGGATCTACTTACTAAGTCCGCTCATTTCTTACCAGTACGTGTGGATTACTCGCTAGACAAGTTGGTAGACTTGTACATCAAAGAGATCATACGTTTCCTCGGAGTTCCAACTTCAATCATATTAGATCGAGATCCACCCTTTACGTCAAATTTTTGGCAGAAGTTCCAAACAGCCCTTGGGACTCGAACGTACCACAGTACAACATTCCATCCCCAGACAGACGGACAGTCGGAAAGAGTGATTCAAGTTTTGGATGATATGCTGAGGGTGTGCGTATTAGAATTTAAAGGCAGCTGGGACAAACACCTGAGCTTAATGGAATTCGCGTACAACAACAGCTATCAATCCAGCATACAAATGGCTCCTTACGAAGCACTGTACGGTCGGAAATGCAGAACTCCAGTTTGCTGGACAGAATTGAGCGAGGAAAAGATGTTGGGGCCAGACATAGTTAAGGAAACTGAGGAAAAGGTAGAGATCATTCGAGATCGATTAAAAGCAGCGGTGGATAGGCAAAAATCATACGCGGATCTAAAAAGGAAAGACATACAATTTGAGGTCGGCAACAGAGTATTCCTCAAAGTCTCTCCTTGGAAGAAGGTGTTACAATTTAAACAAAAAGGCAAGCTAAGCCCTAGATTCATCGGACCATATGAGATCATCAAACGGGTAGGTCCGGTAGCTTACCGGTTGGCGTTACCACCCGAATTAAGTAAAATACATGATGTTTTCCACATTTCAATGCTAAGGAGGTATCGTTCAGATCCAACCCACGTTATACAAGCCCAAGACATCGAGATTCATCCCGACCTGACGTATGAGGAAGAGCCGGTAGAAATCTTAGCACGGGAAATCAAAGAGTTACTGAATAAGAAGATTCCATTGGTCAAAGTGCTTTGGAGGAATCACAAAGTAGAAGAAGCTACATGGGAACGCGAAGAAACTATAAGGAAGCAGTACCCATATTTATTTCCACCTGATGGGCTTCGGGACGAAGCGTAAATTAATGTGGGAGGAACTGTCACATCCACCCACTGTATTTATGTCTAGCAGTCATGTGCACAGCAAGAGAAAGGATCTGGAGAGGGCATCTCTGATGGTGGTTCCTAGAGAAGGTCGCAGAACCAACGGGGCTTAACTGAAAGACATGCAAAGTTTTGGGGAGGTGGCTGTAATTACCAAAAGTTGTTATGGAGGTCCTTAATAGTGTATATAACAGACTCTAGAAATGGAAAGTAGAGAAAAATCGGGTAGCAACGGCGCGACACGATTTTTCCCAAAAACTCATGGTTTGGAAGATATAGGGGATTTTGACCAGGGGCATTATGGTCATTTTCAAAAGTGTCTCAAAAGTAATAATGGAACTCAAAAATGAAAATTAGAGGAAAAACTGAGTCAAAAAGTGTACCACAGCATTCGGCGAAAGTGCGCGGTTTAAAAGTTACGAACGAGTAATCGCCGGAAGGTATTTTGATCTTTTCACACCCTAGACCATAAAATTACAGCACAAGGAGGTTGAGGGACCAAAATATAATTAAAATAAATCCCAATGGCTTGGGTTTTAAATAAATAAAAGAAAGAGACAATTGGACCAATGAAAATTAGCCATTTTCCCACTTAAGTGTACCAATGGGAATTCAACACTTACACCAACACATCTTAACCTCTCTTAGCCACCATTGGGATGAGAGAACAGCAAAAAAATAAAAAATTCAAGAGCTCTCCTTTGTTCTTGCTTTGGCTGAATAGGAGAGAAAGGGAAAAGAGAGAGTGATTTTTCAAGTTAGCTATTTTTGGTTGCAAACTTTGGTGGAGAATAAGACTTTAAGGTAAGGGGTTTTATTTGTAGCTTTAATTTCATAAATTGTTGGCTATTTTAAGAGATATAAGTTAGGGTTCATAAAGGTTGAATTTGGGGAAAGTTTGTAGGATGGTTAGAAAAGAATTTAATGGAAAAATATGTTGATTAATGATGAGAGATGGTTAATTTAGGTAGAAATTCATATGAATTTGGAGGGTAGCTTATTGTTCTAAATTTCTAAGGTTTATGTTTAAGGTTGTGTTCTTGAATTTTTTGAAGGAGAAACAAAGATTAAGGAAGGAGAAGAAGGAAAGGCAAAGGGGAATTAAAAGAACAAGGTTTGGTATTTTACCAATTAGAATTATTTATTTTTGTGAAAATCATGTTTATGCCATTTTTTAATTGTTGCCCAATGGAATTATTTTCACTTATATTAAAATTTTGAAGTGTGTTATTGAATCTATATGGTGTTTTAGTTGGTTGAATTCAAATAAAATCTAATGTTTACAATGATTTTAGTAAAATGATTTATGAACCCCATTTAGTTCAAATTGATTTAAACATGCAAGTATTTTCAAGGGAAGTGTCTAAACATTTATTACATTATTAAAGAAGTCTTGAAATGGGTTTAGAAAAAAAAAGTACTTTTGCACAATGTGTTAGTTTGGGCCGAAATGGTCCCTAAAATGGCAATTTTCTGGACCCTTTTTGGGACAGTTGTTTAAGATAGCAAATGAATGAATTTTTCAACGAAATTTTATGTGTAATTAGTCAACATATGAAATAAGTTTCTGCAAAATTTCAAACAAAAAAAAATTCGTTTACTTGGTCGAATGTAAGACTGAAGTGGACTGAAATTTTGAGGAAAAGCCAGATTTTACTATTCATTTGGCGCTTGTACACTATTCATTTGGTCAATTTGTGACCTTTTGAGGAATGCTTTGAAATGTTTGATATGTTTATTGTGGATGTTAAATATGTGAAAAAGAGTAATGGTTTGACTAAAGAATGTGGTGCGCGGCGTAAATGGCAAAGCACGACGGGAATTAAAATGATTTCTCGAGTCAATCTAAAATGAAGTTTGAGACTTAAATTGAATCATTTTAACCTTTATGCTCTGCTGGGTAGTTGGGGGTGGTAGATAAGGGTATGGTGCACTATACTAACGCATGCAGTACTGCTCATTATTGTGATTGATTTGATACTGATATGATATTTTATTCAGTGGTGAGGGCCACTGAAGCCAGTGGTGAGGGCCATTGGTTATAACCAGGATGGTGAGCACCATTCCTGTGATATGATAATGGTAGTGAGGGCCACCTATGTTACAGTGGTAAGGGCCACTGCCTTATCGCTATGGTTCTCTATATACCATTAGAGCCAAAGTCCTATTTTTTTAAACTACGTAATGCAAAATGAGTTTGAATTATTTTTTTTGTTTTACATTTGTTGAAAGCATATTTACACTGAATGTACAATAACTTCCATTGGTTTAATGTTGGTTGATTTTTTATTTAATTATTTCCTTTTATTTCAAATGCTTTCATGTTTTACTTTTATTTCCATTGGTAAAAGTAGCCACTGAGCAACATTGCTCAGCGAGTTAAGTTTTTCTTGACTCATAGGTTCGGAGCAGTAGCTAACTCTTGGGAAGCGACAACCCGACCCTCAGCATCTTAGGGTAGATCTCTTAGTTTCCATTATGAGTTAACTAGTTGTGGCATGTATATGTATATATAAGATTGAGAATTACTATGTTATACTGTACGTTAGTAGTATGTAATAATAATAAACCTCTACTTTATTTTGTACTAGAAGTGTGAATTCTTCTTGCAGGTTTATAGTTGAGGTAGTTGAGGTCATAAGGGGGATTCATTGAGAGTGTATTGAGACTGATTGTGTTTGCGTTGGTTTGTGTAAAAATGTTTTCAAAAAAATCAGAAAAACCAGTTTTGTCTACACTTGGGACCCAATTTCTAGGCGAACCTCTAGCCAAATTTCTGTAAAAACCGAAACTAAAATTTGACCAAGTAAAATTGGTAGCAACATTAGGTTAGTGTGGTGCCTCTACTCGGCTTACACATGTAGGCTGGGAAGGGGTGTTACACTAGCCAAGGCTTTGGCCATAGTTTCTCGGTGCTTTTTAGATGTAGCTAACAAGTCCCAAATGCTAACACTTGCTTGGGTTCTTTTCAATTGCTTGAGCACAACATCATCTTTTTCCACTTCAACTTCCTTTCCCTTATTCTTTTCTATCTCCTTAGCTGGTGGCCTTGCGTAAGGCTTACCAGATCTAGTTTTCATCACCTCATCTTCTTCGGGCTCGGACCAAGTCCACTCCTCCTTCTTGGGTATGATATCATCATCACTATCACTTGAATCCCAAAACCCGTTGACAACACAAATTGCTACTTCTCCACCCATCATAGCTTGTTCAATTTTGACAAATGCCTCTTCTTCTTTGATTGCTTTTTCATCCACATCTTGAAAAGAAGACATGAGAAAGTCCTCATGCAAACCTCCTCCAATCATAAAGGTTGCCGGCGATGGTACCCTATTGAATTTTGGCAATGGGTTGTCTTTGGTGTTTAGCTTATTGTGCTCGGGTAGCTTCCCATTATCAATTAGGTTTTGGATCTCATGTCTCAACCTCACACATCTATCCGTGTCATGTCCTTGCATTTGGTGAAATTGACAAAATGCTTTGGTGTCAAAGTTAGGTGGGAGAGGGTTAGGCAAAGGATGAGGATTTAAGGGTTATAGCAATCCTTTTCTTTGAAGCTTGTTGAGAACCCAAGACATCGGCTTTCCCAATTCTGAAAATTGTCTCCATGTTCCTTGGTTAGTAGCATTAACACCGACGACCTTTTGCATGCTTTGGCTACCAGGTTGATAGCTCCCTTTCTCGTTCCTTTTTTTTTTTGCAAAGCTGCTCTTCTTCCTTTCCCATTCTTCAATTTGCAAACCAGCTTGGAGAAGGTTTTTGAAATCATGGATGAGTGTATGAGACATCCTCTCACGAAGACTAGTCAACACCCCTTTCACAATCATCCTTATTTGATCAGATTCATCGGGCCTCTTCTTGAGTAAAGCGGCCTTGTTTCTCCATCGCTTCACATAGTCCACAAAATTCTCATTTGGCCTTTGCCTTATGGACTCCATTTCCATTAAAGTAACTTCTAACTCAACAATATATCCATATTGTTGGATAAAGGCTTTGTAAAGTAGATCCCAACTCTTTTGTGTTACATCATCCAAGGTATTGAACCAATTTTGGACGATGGGGTCCAATGAGAGCATAAAGTATCTTAGGTTTGAGCCTTAGTAGCTTGGGCAGACTGCATGGCAGTGATGTACTGCTTCACATGAAGATGAGGATTTCCAGTACCATTGTACTTAGCAAAGGAAGGCATCTTGAATTTATAAGGGACCTCTTCATCTTGTTCAAATAGTTTGTCGATCTCAAACATCTATTCGGTTTTCAACTTCTTCTCAAATTTCTTTTCTAAATCAGCAATCATCTTTTCAACATCGGATGTCTCGGTCGTTTCAATAGTTGCCTTCTCAATAGCCTTCGGTTCTTTCTTCTTTTCTTGAACCTCTTGGTAGTATTGAGCCCAATCATCATCATCATCAATGATCACCTTTTCATCATCAAAAACCACTTCACAAACTTTAGTCTTCCCTTTGTCCTTTGGTTTTTTAGTGCTAGCAGATGCCTCGACATGATTCTCTAAGATTGCAGTCAATTATTCCTCATGGTCTCAGCTAGGGCCTCTTTGATTTCTTCCATCTTAGCATTAAGGGCTTCATCCACCATCCTTTGAATTTGTTCGGGCTCCATTGTTTTAGGTGAGCAAGTGATTGAGTCGTTGCTAGATACTTCATCTCCGGCGTAGGTCGGATTGTTGTAAGCTTTAGAACTATCATAATCCAGGGCTGTGAGCCAAAGATGATCAATGATATGAGATGCAAATGTATGCATATATGCATGTAAGCACAAACAAATCAACAAATAAGGATAAATAGGACGTTCCTTCCAACCTTATAACATCCACACACGAATGACAAGTCCCTTTTTCCTAGGTATATGGTTAACAAAATACCAACATGGGGTATCTTGCTTTCAAATAATTCCCTCGGACGTTTCAACCAATAGTTATATTTTTTAAAATGAAAATCAATCCATGATAATTCCCATTAATTAGGTTTTAATTCATTCAACCAACTAAAGTAGCTTGTATGCTATGTTGGATTAAAACGAAATTAAGAGGTTTATTATAAATAGATTTCTCACTTGAAAAGAGTAACTAATGGTTCATGCCAAAAACAAGCCCATGGTTAATTTATTCTTAGTATAAACTAGGCCCACAATTGATTTTTGGTATTTCATAATTGACCTAAATATTTTGCAAGCTCCTTGTAATAGAAGTTTGGGTGAAAATAATTTTGTTTCTAAGCCCATTGTAAAAGATTTTAAAAAAATGGATTTTGGGCTTAGTATTTGGGCCATGGGCAAAAGAATTTTTTATTTGTTTTTAGAAAAGTTTTATGTCCAAAGACCATCTTGAAAAGTATTGAAAATAGCTTTGGTCTTTTGGACTTTAAAGAAAAATTTATTTTGAGCTTACAATATATTTAGGTCATATTAGAAAAAGAACAAACCAAATAAGCCATGATTTAGACTAGGATAAACTAACCATAGTCAAACAACATGCATTTGGGGTAAAAACCTAAGGAAAGTAACTAGGCCAATTACATGAGCTTTAGTCTTTGGGTAAAAAGGCTTAGGTTCCCATAGCAAGTATATACCAAATGGTATGAGGCTATGAGTGGTTATGCCATGCTCGATCTCCATACCTTGAGTGAAAGTATGGTATCCCTTACATAACATAACACGGGTAACACAGGCGTCCTAACTCACGCACACGATGCAATCTAATATGATGCAATGGATAATATCATTATAAGAAAGAATAGTATAATATAAAGACCAACGGAATCAACTTCTCTTATCCCCAGTGGAGTCGCCACTGTGAGCGGGGATTTTCGCCCCTACTCCCGGTGGAATGGTTCTTGCGACTTCAGCACTGTTTAGGCTCGAGGCCTTAGAGAACACGGACCTAAGTCCGGAGAAAATGGAGTCGCCACCCGGACGGGCCAGGAAAAAGAAAGGGGTGGATGACTCGATTCCTAAGGAATCCCCAACCCCCTAATGGGTTCGAAAAAGTTAGGTACGTGTGGGGAAGGTGAGAAATGGCCCAGCACCCCCACAACGCCCGGTTCATTGGAACCAGCCTCCTTTATAGGTCTTAATATTATAAAATTCTTAAATATAACAATATTATCCATATTACACACAATAATTAAAAGAAAGCATCATTACATTAAAATCAAAGCAATGTCCAAACAAAGCAAATAAATGGACTCCCATCCAAGGATGGAAACATTTCCTTACATCGCATGCCTAAATAGGACACCCACTGAAAAGTAGAAACATGCCCTTTACATAAGTTCTAAGATGGAAAAGCAAATTAAATTACATGATATTTAACTAATGAGGTACCCACCAAGTGGAAACATACCTCTTACAACTTTTGGAAATCTAAATTAATTGATAAAAGTAAATAATGTAATATCCCAAGATATGCCTTAAAAGTTTTGGAGTTATTGTTGTATTTGGACTTAATGTATATGTATATTTGGGAAATATAACTACAATATAAAAGACATATACATATACATTACATATACATGAGAGAAATTGGGAGTAGGAAAAGTGAGATATATATATATGTGATTAATAATAATGATAATAAGGACAAAAAGAAAAAGAAGAAGAAAGTCAAAAGAAATGGTGTGTGGTGGAGATTTAATTGTATTAATATTATTATTATTATTATATATATATGATAAGAATGAAAGAAAGAACGAGATCTTTCTTTCTTCTTCTTCTCCTTCGTCTTCTTTTTCTTAGTGAACGAGAGAGAGAGAGAGAGAGAGAAGCTAGAGAGAGAAAGATGATTTTGCTTCTAATTACACCAAAGATTGAGGATATCAAGAGATTTGCAAGTGGAGTTGAAGATTTGGCAAGCTATTCATGTAAGTACTCAACTCTTGAGTTGAATTTATTGATTATACTTATATATATAAGTTTTTATCTTTTTAGTTGGATTTCTTTTGGATTTGGGTTATGTTTGGTTTGGTTAGTGTGTAAGTGGATGATAACAAGAGATTGAAGTATATAAATGTGTGAAATTAACATCTAAGTGGTGATTAGTTGAGATAATTGTAAGGAAAATGATGAAATGTTGATTTGGGGTTTGGTTTGGATGAATTTCTAGTGTTTGGTCTTTAAATTATTGTAGGACACGGCCAAGTTATGAGAGACACGGCCAAGTTAGGGCAAATTTGGCCGTGTTGGATGAGTTTTGGAGAGACACGGCCACTGGCTTGGCCGTGTCCCTTGCCTGTGTTTGTTACTGTCTGATTTATGTTGAGAGACACGGCCGTGTCCCTTGCCCGTGTCTGGTACTGGATTGTTGTGTTGAGAGACACGGCCACTGGCTTGGCCGTGTCCATTGCCCGTGTTTGCTACTGCTTGAATTGGTGTTGAGTGACACGGCCACAAGCTTGGCCGTGTCCCTTGGGCGTGTTGGCTACTGGATGTTTATATTGGGAGACACGGCCACAAGCTTGGCCGTGTCCCTTGAGGGTGTTTGCAAATGTGTTTGTTATTTGGTCTTCAAACATTGTTGGATCTTCAAATGTCTTTTGTACCTAAACACACTTAAAACAATAATGATCCAACCAAATGTATACTTGAGTGATGAATTGAATTGATCAATATGATTTGATGATAACGTTGATATTATATGAACCATGTTAGGTTTTATGCATTGTCAATCTCATAAATTGTATTGTACTATATGTAGATTGAGGATGCATATGAATAATGGCATGTTGTGTATAATGTGGAATATTATGAGATCATTGATGATGAATTACTTTAATGTTATGATTGAAGCATGCCTATATGGTATGGATGATTCATGATATGTTTGTTTAGTAATGTAATTGATGTTGCATATATTAATGATGAAACTTGAAATGTGATTTGAGATATAATGTGATATAAAGCCATTGTTCTTGGCAATGATGACTCAAATGTGATATAAAGCCATTATGATTGGCTATGGTGATGCAATTGAAAGAAATAAGGCATGTTTGCCTAAATGATGATGAGAATTGAGAATAAAAATGATAATGAAATAATAAATGAATTGTGTGACTAATGTGTTATTCCATTTTCAGAGTTCTGGATTTGGTGGCATGCCTAGAAAATGTGAAAATGTAACAGTCTTGCCGGGTTGAGGATCTCTTCAATTTGAGTGAATTGAGGTCCAAGAGACTGGGTCTGTTACAATATGTGAATTATTGATACGAAATACATGAAAGGTAACAGTCTTGCCGGGTTGAGGATCTCTTTGCATTGAGATGAATTGAGATCCAAGAGACTGGGTCTGTTACTTGATAAAATGTGAAATGTGAATTGTAGTAACAGTCTAGCCGGGTTGAGGATCTCCTCGAGTTTAGCCGAGTTGATGATCCAAGAGACTGGGTCTGTTACGCTATCCATGGATAGAGATATGAGATATATTGCCTACGGGCTTGATCATTGTGATTATGGACCAATGCAGAAACTCTGAACTTTGAATAACATATTAGTGTCTGTTGGGCCCGAGTCTGTCTTTGTTGTCAATGTGATATCCAAATGTTGAAATAAATGAATAATGAGATCTATGAATGCTTTTGATGAAAATATGATTTATGTTTAATGAATTGTGAATAATAAAATGTTAAGAAGTATGATTTTGTAATGTGTGTATTGACATATTGAAAGTGAATATGGCTTGAGGAGCTTTGTTGAGATATGAGTTTATGAAAATATAATATGTTGTGTACAATGTATATGAATGTGGAATTAGTAAGAATTGTTTTTATGAAGGTTTGGATAGGCCATGGAAAGGTGATTTGTTGAAATGATGTATATGTATATGTATATGAGATAGAAATGGTAAGTATTGTATTGTGAATGTTCTATGTAAATATGTGTATAATTTTATGAGATTAGGGGAAATATATGAAGAATGCATTGAGAAAGGAAAAACGGGTTAAGCGAACAATAGAACATAATGCTAAAAACATGAGGTATGATTATTTTGTAAAGTATATTTTAATATTTATTTATACTACTAAGCTTTCGGGCTTAGCGCGGATAATTAATCGCGCAGGTATTTATGCGGATGATCTGGGAGTGTAGCTGTTATGCCACGAAAAGGGTAAGTGTATCTCGAGACCAACTAGAAGGTGATGCATACATGTGTGATTTTAAATTGTATTGTATTTTTGAGTTAATATATATATTCATATGGATGAATGAAGTTTTGATAAATAAGAATACTGACTTTTGTAAATGTGTTTTAAATTAATGTTAAATTTTATGAATCTGGATAAAGGTTTTTAAATTGAAACTAGAAGTAACATTCTTATACTTTATATACGTATTGTATGTATACTAGGTATATGTATAGTACTTATATGGAGTATCAGGGTGTTACAATTACTTTGGTATCAGAGCTTAGGTTCGAGATTCTCGGCCTAAGAGAAATTAAAAAGAAAATTTTTGAAAAGTTTAAATAAGAATTGAAAAGAAGATTTTGGAAATGCAATTGGTAAGACATGCATATGCATTCACATCTAGGTTGGTCTCGAACGTGGCATTGAGTGAATTGTGAATTGTGATGTATTTGAGTTACATGAGATGAGATAAATGATAGTGTGTAAATGAGGTTTTATATGAAAGCAAATTTTGAAATGTTGATAATTGAAAAGTGATTGTGATATAAAGAAATGATATGGAATTTATAAGTAAAAAGTTTGATTATTGATATGTATTTGACATGTAAAGAAATGGCTAGAAGAATAAAGTTGGGAATGAGTTAAAAACAAAATTTAGATTTAATTATGTAATCTTTCCTCTATTATTTGAACCTCTTTCTAATAAACTTTATGTTTGGATTTTTAGAAAGAGGAAAGATTGTTGGATGGGTAATATGGAAAGATATATATTTTTTTTAATGAAAAGAGTACGGTGAAATATTGAATGAGTTGATTGGTATAGATTAAGTGTGATAATTTAAGGTGTGGATATGTAAAGTTAAGGTTTTGTTTAAAAAGGAAAAAGAGATGATGTTGGTTAGGTACAAAGAGATATTGGTGTTGTTTGTATTGTTCTTTTAATATAAACATGGTGATTTCAATGTTAGAAATGTGATATGTTTGAATATTGTAAAAGCTCCTGTAAATGGAGGTAATATGTGATATTTAGATTGTTGGAATGAGCTTAGTAATTGTGAAACATATATGTTTGATGTTGTTTTGTGGTATATCCATATAAGATGTTTTAAGGTTGATATTAAGAGAATGAGATGAATAAATTGAAGTTTAAGTAAATTAGTAAGTTGAAGATTTATAGTTTTAATGGAATGTGGATAAAGACCATTTATATATTAATAGTTTAATGTATTTAATACATGAGATATATGAAATGAATATTAGTGCACATGAAAGTATTAGGAATTGGGAGATGTGATTGTTAGTAGGAAAATTTGGTTTGAAAGTAAAGAAAAGGAATTGAGCAAAAGAAAGTGAGTTACTTTAAATAATTTGATTGGAAAGGATGAAAAGGACTATGAAAGATGTGTTAAAGATATTTATAAACAAATGTGAGAGAGATATCACATTGGAAATGTGATTAAGCTCCTTGTGAAATAATATTATAAGTAGAGTGTATATATTTATTGAAGTTAATGAATAACTTAAGTTATGATAAACAAATGAGAATGATAATAGTCAAAGGAAAGTGATAACTATTAAATTTGTATAAACTATATGCAAAAGGGAAATTTAATAAATTGCATAATTATGTGTTTATATAAAGAGGATTTGTGAAATGAACTTTTTGATATGAATGTGTATATAATATGTTTATTATTTTATACTAATACATGTTTAATGGTATTAGAAATGAGAATGGACTTGCGTAATATTGAACAGTGAAATTGTTATGTCAATAATTAAATGAGGCTATCATAAGATGTTTTGGAACTCAAGGTATTTGTGTGTGGAAATGCTTTATGTATAAGCATATCATCAGGAATTGTAAGGAAAGAATATGGTATTTGAAAATTTTTAGAAGAGATGAATTGGAAATGGAGTAATGAATAAAACTTGTGTAAGATTTGTATCTAATTGAAGGTTGGGTATAGGAAATGTTAAAGATAATATTATTGAACATGAGTTGGGTTAATGATGATTAAATAATCAAAAGCAAAATGTTTTGAAATGGAATTAAAATGTGTTAATTCTTGGTGTAATACAAGTTTGGAGAATATATATATAATTTTTGTGATATAATCTAATATTATAATTGTAAAGGTTGGAAATCGAATAATAGAAGAATGAGATTGATTTACAAACCCCAAATGTGATTGTTTATATATTATGGTCATATGACTTGGTTAGTGTGATTAGTGGTCAGTTTTATTATCTTCAGAGTTAGAACTGAGATGATATGATTGTAATACCGATTTGGTGAAACTGAAATTTTGTTTGAAAAGTATAGTTAAAAGTTATGGTAGATAAAGTTGTACCTTAACATTTTATGTTAAGAATTTGGTTATAATTATGAAGGTAAAGAGAGAAAAAGGAAAAAAAATTATGGAAATGTGTTGAGATATGGATAATATGACAAAAAGGTAATCAAAATAAATATAACAAGGTTTTGCAATTGATTATATTGTTAATATAATGTGACTAGTGTTATGACTTATATAGTGTGAAAGAGGCGAGGATCATTCAAAAGGTACGTGTAATGTAATTTGTTATGATAAATGTTTAAATAATAAATGATGTTAATGTGTTTTGAGAAATGATGAAATGTGATATCATCATGGTTGATGATATAATTGAAACATGTCTAGATGATACGATTGAATAATGAGATATTCAATATAGTTGATGATATATGTGTATACTATTTCGATGTGATAAGAAACCATGATTGTTGACAATGATGTTAGAAATAAATTATATTGGGGTATAATGCCTAAATGATTATGAAAAATGAATTGTGAAAAGATAAATGAACGGACTTATCTGCCTCCTGTGGAACCATGCGGACCCAATGTGTTGGGCAACCAAACTTGGATTACCAACCTGGTTGGGGGAAAAGCTCGTTTATGAAGTTATAGTTGTTGGCAATATTGATAAACTTTGAATGAGTATAAGAAATGATGATATAATTATTGAAATAAGGAAATGTATATGTATAAGCATGATTCATATTGATTGAATATATGAATTTGGAAAGATTAGAATTTGAATATAAGTTTGACCTAATGAACTTAGGTTATATATAAGTATATATGGTAAAATCCAATGATAAATTCCAATAAGTTAATTTTGTGTTTGAATCAAATAAAGTTGAAATGTTAGTATATTGTGATGGATAAATCGATTGATCTAGGTTTCGTTAAAGTTGCAAGGCAACATTGAGATTTAATATGTGCAATTGTATTGGGAGTGTAAGATTTAATGGTAATGTTTATGATATAATATTCTGATTTATGAATGAACATAAATAAATTGAGGTATATTAATTGTACATGGTGAGAAATAAACTCATGAGAGTAAGGATATAGTTATCCATTGATGTTTGGTAAATGTTTATTTTGAAAGTGATGGTAACAATGGAATAAACAATGCTAAGATATTGATTAATGATTTTTGAGGTTAAAGTTAAGAGAATATCTATAAAGAGTTAAAGTGATAATCTGACTTTAGAACAAAGATAAAATTCATTGGAAATGTAATAAGTTATCTTGATTGCTTTGTTGAGAAAGTACTAAGATATAAAGATATATATATATATATATCTATACAATGATGAATTATGAAAGTCAGAGAAGATGATTGTTTCTAAGGGGGAGAGTAGAAGTTATGTGACTTGATGAAATCATAATGTAAGAATACGATTATTTTCATATGATGGTGATTTGTTTTAAATGAGTTGTTATTATGCTGGATAATTTCGAGGACAAAATTACTTAAAGGGGGAGAGAATTGTAATATCCCAAGATATGCCTTAAAAGTTTTGGAGTTATTGTTGTATTTGGACTTAATGTATATGTATATTTGGGAAATATAACTACAATATAAAAGACATATACATATACATTACATATACATGAGAGAAATTGGGAGTAGGAAAAGTGAGATATATATATATATGTGATTAATAATAATGATAATAAGGACAAAAAGAAAAAGAAGAAGAAAGTCAAAAGAAATGGTGTGTGGTGGAGATTTAATTGTATTAATATTATTATTATTATTATATATATATGATAAGAATGAAAGAAAGAACGAGATCTTTCTTTCTTCTTCTTCTCCTTCGTCTTCTTTTTCTTAGTGAACGAGAGAGAGAGAGAGAGAGAGAAGCTAGAGAGAGAAAGATGATTTTGCTTCTAATTACACCAAAGATTGAGGATATCAAGAGATTTGCAAGTGGAGTTGAAGATTTGGCAAGCTATTCATGTAAGTACTCAACTCTTGAGTTGAATTTATTGATTATACTTATATATATAAGTTTTTATCTTTTTAGTTGGATTTCTTTTGGATTTGGGTTATGTTTGGTTTGGTTAGTGTGTAAGTGGATGATAACAAGAGATTGAAGTATATAAATGTGTGAAATTAATATCTAAGTGGTGATTAGTTGAGATAATTGTAAGGAAAATGATGAAATGTTGATTTGGGGTTTGGTTTGGATGAATTTCTAGTGTTTGGTCTTTAAATTATTGTAGGACACGGCCAAGTTATGAGAGACACGGCCAAGTTAGGGCAAATTTGGCCGTGTTGGATGAGTTTTGGAGAGACACGGCCACTGGCTTGGCCGTGTCCCTTGCCTGTGTTTGTTACTGTCTGATTTATGTTGAGAGACACGGCCGTGTCCCTTGCCCGTGTCTGGTACTGGATTGTTGTGTTGAGAGACACGGCCACTGGCTTGGCCGTGTCCATTGCCCGTGTTTGCTACTGCTTGAATTGGTGTTGAGTGACACGGCCACAAGCTTGGCCGTGTCCCTTGGGCGTGTTGGCTACTGGATGTTTATATTGGGAGACACGGCCACAAGCTTGGCCGTGTCCCTTGAGGGTGTTTGCAAATGTGTTTGTTATTTGGTCTTCAAACATTGTTGGATCTTCAAATGTCTTTTGTACCTAAACACACTTAAAACAATAATGATCCAACCAAATTTATACTTGAGTGTTGAATTGAATTGATCAATATGATTTGATGATAACGTTGATATTATATGAACCATGTTAGGTTTTATGCATTGTCAATCTCATAAATTGTATTGTACTATATGTAGATTGAGGATGCATATGAATAATGGCATGTTGTGTATAATGTGGAATATTATGAGATCATTGATGATGAATTACTTTAATGTTATGATTGAAGCATGCCTATATGGTATGGATGATTCATGATATGTTTGTTTAGTAATGTAATTGATGTTGCATATATTAATGATGAAACTTGAAATGTGATTTGAGATATAATGTGATATAAAGCCATTGTTCTTGGCAATGATGACTCAAATGTGATATAAAGCCATTGTGATTGGCTATGGTGATGCAATTGAAAGAAATAAGGCATGTTTGCCTAAATGATGATGAAAATTGAGAATAAAAATGATAATGAAATAATAAATGAATTGTGTGACTAATGTGTTATTCCATTTTCAGAGTTCTGGATTTGGTGGCATGCCTAGAAAATGTGAAAATGTAACAGTCTTGCCGGGTTGAGGATCTCTTCAATTTGAGTGAATTGAGGTCCAAGAGACTGGGTCTGTTACAATATGTGAATTATTGATACGAAATACATGAAAGGTAACAGTCTTGCCGGGTTGAGGATCTCTTTGCATTGAGATGAATTGAGATCCAAGAGACTGGGTCTGTTACTTGATAAAATGTGAAATGTGAATTGTAGTAACAGTCTAGCCGGGTTGAGGATCTCCTCGAGTTTAGCCGAGTTGATGATCCAAGAGACTGGGTCTGTTACGCTATCCATGGATAGAGATATGAGATATATTGCCTACGGGCTTGATCATTGTGATTATGGACCAATGCAGAAACTCTGAACTTTGAATAACATATTAGTGTCTGTTGGGCCCGAGTCTGTCTTTGTTGTCAATGTGATATCCAAATGTTGAAATAAATGAATAATGAGATCTATGAATGCTTTTGATGAAAATATGATTTATGTTTAATGAATTGTGAATAATACAATGTTAAGAAGTATGATTTCGTAATGTGTGTATTGATATATTGAAAGTGAATATGGCTTGAGGAGCTTTGTTGAGATATGAGTTTATGAAAATATAATATGTTGTGTACAATGTATATGAATGTGGAATTAGTAAGAATTGTTTTTATGAAGGTTTGGATAGGCCATGGAAAGGTGATTTGTTGAAATGATGTATATGTATATGTATATGAGATAGAAATGGTAAGTATTGTATTGTGAATGTTCTATGTAAATATGTGTATAATTTTATGAGATTAGGGGAAATATATGAAGAATGCATTGAGAAAGGAAAAACGGGTTAAGCGAACAATAGAACATAATGCTAAAAACATGAGGTATGATTATTTTGTAAAGTATATTTTAATATTTATTTATACTACTAAGCTTTCTGGATTAGCGCGGATAATTAATCGCGCAGGTATTTATGCGGATGATCTGGGAGTGTAGCTGTTATGCCACGAAAAGGGTAAGTGTATCTCGAGACCAACTAGAAGGTGATGCATACATGTGTGATTTTAAATTGTATTGTATTTTTGAGTTAATATATATATTCATATGGATGAATGAAGTTTTGATAAATAAGAATACTGACTTTTGTAAATGTGTTTTAAATTAATGTTAAATTTTATGAATCTGGATAAAGGTTTTTAAATTGAAACTAGAAGTAACATTCTTATACTTTATATACGTATTGTATGTATACTAGGTATATGTATAGTACTTATATGGAGTATCAGGGTGTTACAAATAATCATTCATAATAAATAAATCATTCATCAAAGGTATCAATCAAAATATAAAATAAATATCCATCCATGATAAATTAAATAAATCAAGTATTGAAATTAAATAAATTTAAGCACAAGAGATAAATCAAAGCATAATCAAGTATAGAATTAAATAAAGCAAATAAAAGTCCAATTATAGCTACTGTGACTTTTTATGGAATTAAAATAGATTAGGGTTTTATGTTTTAAAAGGTTGGTAAGACTCTTTGATTAACTAAATTAATATTTGAATGGTGAAATCATGAAACTAGGGTTTTAGACACTTTAAAACACTTTTATTTATGATTTTTAAATGGTGATTTATTGTATTTTTAAGCTACTATGTAAAATTTATGTTTTTATGTTTTTATTTTTTTTTAATTTTTAAAAGGATTAGGGTTTAAGGTTTTAAAATGGTTAGTGTTCATTATTTTGAATTTTGGAAGTTGAATTTGGGTGTAGTATTTTTAGAATTTAGGGTCACAGTGATGCATGATTTTTAAGAATTTGGAAATCAATTTGATAATTTCATCAATTTTTATGAATTTAAACAAACAAATTAAAGTTTTAATAAATAGAAAAGATGTTTTTTAAGGCTTTTTGAATGAAATAGAACCTATTTTAAAATTTTAAAAGAAACAGAATTTAAATCTTAGTTTTGTTGAAAAATATGTTCAATTAGAGTTTTAAGATTTTTAAGAATTAAAAATAACAATTTTAAGCCTTTTTGGAAAATAAAGTAACGTATTAGTGTTTTAACTTTGGAAAAACTAACTTAAAGTTCTAAGGTTTTTTATTTAAAAAACCTAAATTTCATAGATTTTCTACTGTGAAAAGATAAATAAAAAAATAATTTAACATACCTCCTTTTGTTGATTCTCCAAAAATAATTCTTCTTGGATGAACAAGCTCCAAAGACAAGCCTTTTTTGCCTTTGAATCCTTTAAATCATGCCTCTCCTCCTATAAAAATCAATTGAATTGAATTTATTACTTTTCCTTCACTGATTTGGTTTTCCAATTTCCAAGCTATTGGCAAAAAATTTCCTCACTTAATTTGGTTGCCTTTGATCCTTATTTATAGAGGTCTTTCTATGTATAATCCTAATTAATCATGGAAAATAATCTAAATAAGAAAAGGAAACCAAAACCTAATTAAATTAGGTTTCGAAAATTTTGCGCAGGAAAAAATTGCGCTGCCGAAAAAATTGCCGCAGGAAAAAATGCGCTGGCGAAAAAAAAACTGCTACAGAAAACTGGCGAAATAGAAATAGATTTCTATTTCGCTCGCAGGAAAATCCTGCGAGCAAAATAGAATAGTTATTTCGCTCGCAGGAAAATCCTGCGAGCAAAATAGAATAGTTATTTCGCCCGCAAGAATTTTCTGCGGTCGAAATAGCCCACGGGCCCGTGCGACTGTTTTTTCATCACCGATTTTTCTGACTCTGACTCTAATTTTTATTTTTATTATTTGATTTTTATTTATTTATTTTTATTTTTTATTAATAAAAATTAGATAATAAAGCAAAAATTATTCAATTAAAATTATTTTGGACCAATTGGACAATAAAAATCATTATGGACTAAATAGAACATATTGAACCGGATTGGGTCAAAAATTAAGGGTCTACACTTTTGCCTTCTTTTCTTTTCTTTCTTGGTTTTGTTCCTTGGGTGAGACATGACCAGTGGCTTGGCAGTGTCTCTTGGCCGTGTCATGCTCTATCTTGAAGTTCTTTTGAGGGACACGACCAAGCTTGCTTTGGCTTGGCCATGTCTTGCTTGATTCATGCTCTTCCTTCATTGTTTTGATCATCCAAGGGAGTTTTTGCACTTTAACCTAAAGCAAACACTTAAAACAAATTTTAAACAAAAATCAAATGAAACATTAACTAAAAAAACATAAAAATCATACTAAAAACAAGTATAAAATTGATCTCATCAAGTAGCAATTTGTGTTATGAATGGGTTTTGGGATTCAAGCGATAGTGATGACGATCTTGTACCCAAGAAGGAGGAATGGACCTGGTCAGAGCCTGAAGAAGATGAAGTAATGAACAATAGATCCAGTAAGCCTTATGCAAGGCCACCGCCTAAGGAGGTAGAAGTTAATAAAGAAAAGGAAGCTGAAATAGGGAACAAAGAAGAGGAAGATGATACCGTGCTCAAGCAATTGAAAATAACCCAAGAAAGTGTTAGCATTTGGGACTTATTGGCTACTTCTAAAAAGCACTGAGAAACTGTGTCCAAGGCCTTGGCCAGCATGCCAATTTCCACCTCCATAACATTGGAGGAACTGATCAACGTCATAAAAATTGAACGAGTAATGAAATGTGAAGATATTCAAGAGAAGAGCAAAGTTAATATGGGAGCGGTATCTTTCTCAGATGCGGATTTACTGGAAGAGGGGACAGATCACATTCGCCCTCTCTTTATCAAAATAGAAATCAAAGGGAAAAGGACTCCATGTGTAATGGTTGATGATGTGCCTGCCATAAATGTTTGTCCACTTAAAATATTGCCAAAGCTAGCCATGTCAACAAGGGATCTAAACCCAATCGAGGAAACCATTCGGGCTTATGACAACACTAAGAGACATGCTGAAGGAACTTTCAAAGCTGCTTTCAAGGTTGGTCTAATTGAATCTATTATTGAATTTGTTGTTTTGTACATACCTGTTACCTTTTCCTTACTCTTGGGATGACCATGGTTTCATCCTCCTGGTGGAGTTCCTTCCACCCTTCATTAAAAGGTCAAGTTCCCTAACGGAGATGAGACAGTGGTCATTGAGGCCAAAGAAAATGAGGTTGTTAATGCTCTAATGATTGAGAGGCCTCTCAATGGTTTCTAAGTAGCTGCAATTTCTAATGATGAAGTAGTGGACTCTAGGTCTTGAACATGATGAAGAACATGAGCTACCTTCCCGGAGCTGGTCTTGGAAAGGGCAAGGCTGATTTGACAAAGCTTTCAGATTTCAAAACTCAAACTTCCAAGAAAGGGTTAGGGTATGAAGAAGCCAACAAAGATGTCCAGATAAAGATGAGATAGAAGAAGAGCTTCCCACCACTTAAAGAGATCTTTGTCAAAGCTCCAGACATGGGACCACTCCAAGGAAAGACTGAGCCAATCATGTTCATTGGAAAGTTGATCCCAGGTTTTAAAATTTTTGTTGATGCTGTCGAGGTAGTGGAGCAAGTGAAGAAAGAGCTCACCTTGCCATCCGACAAGGAGCCCAATCTAGAAGAAAAGAAAGAAGCTTTCCTAAAAGTAGAGAAGACTCTAGATGAGATTGCTGCCTTAATCGTAGAAAAATTTGAAGAATATTCTGCTTTATGATTTTGAGAACAATGATTTTGATTTTGATTTTAATTTATCTGCATCATATGAGGATGATGATGTTTTCTTTTCCAAGATGAATGCAATAAAGTCTGATTTTGCTTACTTGAGTGATGTTTCTCCTGATGGTTGCATACATTCAAATAGTTGTTACATGAGCATCTTAAATATTAACTCCGTTGATACACAGTCATTAAATTTGGGAACAATAGAAAATCCTAAAAATATTAGCATAGCATCCGACCTTACTCCTGACGAGAGAGAGAGAGAGATTTAAAAAAATATTTAAAAATTATGAAGAAGTATTTGCTTGGTCTTATGAGGATATGCCTGGAATAGATTGAGACATAGCTGAACATCTTATTCCTACTTACACTCACATGAAACCTGTCAAACAAAAGCTTAGGCCATAAAGACCTGAGTGGGCTGAATTGGTTAAAAAAAGGTCACTAAACAAATACAAGTGAAGTTCCTTGAAGTAATAGATTATCTAGATTGGCTAGCCAACATAGTACCCGTGCTGAAGAAAGATGGAAGAATTAGAGTCTGTGTGGACTGTAAAGATTTAAACAAGGATTTCCTTAAAGATGATTTTCCTTTACCCCATATAGATGTTCTCATTGATCGTGCAACCTCTAGTGTGTTACACTCATTTGTAGATGGATTTTTCGGATACAACCAAGTGTTAATGGCCTAAGAGGATAAAGCCAAAACTACTTTCATTACTACATGGGGTATATTTTGTTATAGGGTGATGTCGTTCGGCTTAAAGAATGCTGGAGCAACCTACCAAAGGATGGCCACCACACTATTTCATGACATGATGCACAAAGAAGTTGAAGTATATGTTGATGATATGATGGTAAAATTAGTTACAAGGGAACAACACTTCCAAAACTTAGAATTATTTTTCAATAGAGCATTGAAATATAAGCTAAGATTAAACCCGAATAAGTGTGTGTTCGGGGTTACCTCAGGCAAATTGGTAGGACATGTGATTGGTCCAAACAGCATTGAGATTGATCCTAAAAAAGTTAAAACAATCAGGGATATGCCAGCCTCTAAGATAGAGAGAGAAGTTTGGGGATTCTTTGGAAAATTACAATACATTAGTAGATTTATAGCAAAGCTCACAATAATATATGAGCCTATCTTCAAGTTGCTTAAAAAGAATCAGTCGGTCCTATGGAATGATGAGTGTCAAAAGGCCTTTGAACGAATAAAAGAGTATTTGCTGAATCCAACTATTTTAAAACCACCTAAACCCAGTAAACCCCTATTACTATACTTAGCAGTAGAAGAAAAGTCAATAGGAGCCATGCTAGCCCAAGAAGATGAGTCAGGGATTGAGCATGCAGTTTACTATTTGAGTAGAAAGCTCCTACCTTATGAAATTAAGTATAGTATCATTGAAAAGACCTATATAGCTGTGGTTTGGTCTTCTAAGAAGTTGCGGCATTACTTTCAATCTTATAGTGTGCAAGCAATTTCCAGATTGGATCCAATGACGTACTTAAGGGAGACACCCTCTTTGATTGGGAAGTATGGGTGATGGTTGATAATATTGGAATAATTTGAGATTGAGTATGTAACCAGGAAAACAATCAAAGGTAGAGTAGTGGCAGAATTTCTGGCCCAAATACCATTACCGGATAGCGAAGAGGTAGTCTTGGAATTTTCGAATAAACATTTAGAAGCCATTGAAGTACAAGGATGGAAAATGTATTTTGACGAAGCAGTGAATAAGAAAGAAGCTGGTTTGGGAGTCATACTAGAATCGCCCGAAGGGCAACTTATCCCTTTAGCCAAAAAATTTCAATTCAAGGCAACCAATAATATGGTGGAGTACAAAGCATGTATCTTTGATTTGGAAACCCTAATGATTATGAAGGTGGATAAGATGAAAGTTTTCGTCGATTCATTGCTAGTAGTATCCCAAGTAAATGGAGAATGGGAGTTGAAAGAATAGAAATTAAAACCATACCACCATTACTTGACCATGATGAAGAAGAACTTTAAGAAGTGCAGGTTTATACACCTACCAAGAGAAGAAAACCAGATGGCTGATGCCCTAGCCACATTGGCTTCGGTATGGGAAAATCCTCTCAACTTATTCCTCAAGCCTCTGATTTTGACCAGTTCATCAACTCCTTGCTTTGAATATGAGACAATCATGGAAATTGATATAGACCATGATGCGTGGTATGATACTATAAGATGGTTTTTAGAGGAAAGGGAATACCTGTTGGGGGAACCAAAGAAAGAAAGAAGAGCCATAAGGCGGTGGTCCTTGCAATATGTATCGAAGATGGCGTGATGAGGTGCATTTGAGATGTTTAAGGAAGCTTGAAGTGGAGCATATCATATCAGAAATACACGCGGGAAGTTGCGGTCCACACATGAGTGGTTTAGCCTTAGTTAAAAAGATAATTCGACAAGGTTACTACTAGTTGACCATGGAGAGAGATTGTATTGAGTTTGTAAAGTGTCAACAATGTCAGATGTATGGTAATTTGAATCATATGCCACCTGAAGAATTGCATTCTATGTCCTTACCCTGGCCCTTTACCACTTGGGGGATTGACATTATAGGAGAGATACATCTGATTGCCTCAAATGGTCACCGTTACATTGTAGTAGCGGTAGATTATTTTTTCAAAATGGGTCAAAGCCGAATCCTTCAACAAACTAGGGGCAAGTCAAATGGCTAAATTTATTAAAAAGAACCTCATCTGCAGGTACGGGGTCCCGCACAGTGTGATATCAGAAAATGGGGTACAGTTTCAAGGAGCAATTAAGGACTTATTCATGAAGTACCAAATCCATCATCACCAATCCTCTTCTTATAGACCAAAGGCTAATGGTGCAGTAGAAGCAACAAACAAGACAATTAATCAAATCTTGTCCAAGATGACCATGACATAAGCCTAATGTATCTGATCAGAAAACTCAGAGTTGGGGTTTTGGTGTTGAAACAAAGTAAGCCTAATGTATATGATCCAAGAGGGAAAGGGCCATATGTTGTGAAACAAATCACGAACAAGGGTGCAGTGAAGTTATCAGACATGGATGGAAACGAGTTTAGTGAGCCAGTGAAAATTGATAGGTTGAAGAGGTTTTATGAATAAAAAAAAATGAAGAGAAAAAGAAAAAAGAGCTCGTTAGGTTGAAATCCCCAAAAAGGGCGGCCTAGGCAAAAGTTAGAGTAGTCCGCTAGTTTCAAAAACATGAAAGGATGAACTAGGCAACAATTAGGACTAATTGAGAGAAAATCATCAATTAGAAAACCTGAAAGGGCTAGTTGGCAACAAGAGTGATCTATGTATGCTGGCTTTATGTTTGGTTGTTCCCCAATTTAATAAGACAGAATTAATACTAAAATTGTTCTATGTGTATTGTTATGAGTATTTGACCAGATATGGATGAAATAAATAAGCACAATAGCAAAAGGTGATGACAAATTATAAAAGGAAAAGAAGCAGCTCTTATTATTACTTTTATTATTTTTTCATCCTAACAATACACTTTTTAAAGAAATTGACAAATGTAAAATCTATGGCAGACGATAAGTGTAACGTGCAGGCCAGCTTTGCTTCAGCTGATCCAAGTAGGCTTCAGTCAGACGAGGCATGTCTAACTAGGGAGTGAATTCAGAACCTCGAGGCTCAGCTCCATACTGATGGTCAAGCTGGCGAGGATCAAAGCAAGTACCTCGACGAAGAGTAGCAAGAGGAACATACATCAAGTATGTCCGCATGGTGATACGAGAAATCTTCCACCAAGGTACTAACCAATGGATGTTGACTTCAGCGCATGAGTGGATCCAGTCAACCCAGTTAACATACGAAGAAGTAGGATGAAGTAGTTTCCTATCAGAATGATGTCGTGGCAGATATCTAGAAAAATCCATAGATGGAGTATCAAGCAAGCAAAGACGCTCCTAAACCCAAATCAGTGAAGAAAAATTTAAAATTTAAAAATTTTAAAAAAAATAGGGTCCGCTAAGTTGAAAACCCGCAAGGGTAGTTTAGGCAAAAATTAGGATAGCTCGCTAGTTTTGAAAACCCACATGGGTGAACTAGGCAAAAATTAAATCAATATAAAATATAAAAAAAGAAGGGGTCCGCTAAGTTAAAAACCCGCAGGCAAAAATTAGGATAGCTCGCTAGTTTTGAAAACCCGCATGGGCTGACTGGGAAAAATTAGAGCAATAAAAAAAGGAAAAGAAAGAAGAAGAAAAAAACCTAAATTTAAAACCTGAAAGGGTAGTTTAGGTAATTACTTGAAGCAACAATGGACTCCCAGTCAATTTCTTTGATAATCCCGATTTAAGTTGGTCTAATCCAACTAAAGTCTCAGCTAAGATCATGGGTATCGGTGACAAGCCCCCTTCCATTTGGTCCATGATATCCAATACTCATGGATCAATATCGCCATCAGAACAAACCAGCAAGAATTGTCCAAGCAAGCATATACAAAGCATACATCCCCATGCCTTAGTAGGAGCCAAATGAGAAAGGCAAAAGTCAATTAAGGGACCAAGCAGAATTTTCTCACCTCACATCAACTGTAGAACTTTGGGCTTTGAAAGTTGAAATAACATTTGCATCTTTTGTTGAGTCTTGGAAAGCAATATAGGTAACGTCATTTATTGATTTCTTGGATATCCAAGGATGGCCTCAAATTCTTCAATCAAGAGACATATTTCAAAGCCATTAATTTTAAATGTCCTAGAATTCACATTCCAAAAAGAAGCCATGGCATGTAAAAAAGAATGGTCCAATTTAATATTCTGAAAACACTTCAAAGTATCAATTTTTGACCAAGATATTTGCTTCGAATGAATGACATTCATATTTTTAAATAGAACTTTTATTTTCTTCAAATTGAGTTCAGTCATTATTAACAATTTAAGGAAAATTGGAATTGTTAAAAGGAATTTTTACGTTGAAGTAGAAAATCTCCTGGCTTCTGAAAAAGAATCATGGCGTGAAAAGAGATTTATATGGGATGATTGGCTATTCCAAAATTGATACGGAAAAGTGTGAGAACGAGATGTGCGAGGATAGGAAATTGGCGACGAAAAGATTTTGAGTTGCCGCGTTGCCTTTGGTTTTGTAAATTGGTGCTACTGTGAAAATACTGAATGTGAAAAGGAAAGACAAATAATTGTAGCATATCAATAATAATTATGAAAGAAACAAAAAAAAAGTTGCAATAAAGATGCAGATTATATATCATCATTATTATTTTTTACCATTATGCTTATTATACAATATTTTCTCAATTGATACAAAACTAATAGAGCACTAAGAATGAGGTAGTGGGTCATGATCAAACAAAGCCTTAAAAAAGTCATTGCCTATTGAAGGAGGCATATCACCCATCCCAAGTCTGCCCGAAGTAGGAGCACCTGAATCTCTATTATCTTGGAATTCAGATCTGTAACGGTCCTCATCCAAAGTAGACAACAGGTCTCATGGTCATCAGCTTGGGGGCCTCTAGATGACGAAGCACCAGGATCTCTCACCCCCTGAAATCAGAAGTCTCAAAAATCTTGCTCTGACTGGTGATATAATTTTTCAAAATGGGCAACCTGTTGATGACTAGCAGCGAACTCTTCTTGAAGTTTCTTGCTTTGTTCCTCAAGCATCCACTTTGAGCCAGAAAGGAAAAGAGTAAGAGCATACATAATCATGCATACATATATCATAAATTATCATGGAACAAGAAAACCTACTAGATAATTCATATCAACGCCCTGTGGATGAGATGGCATCTCTGGTTGATTAGAACGAGCAAATGAAGGAGCGATAAAGGAAGGTCCTGCCTCATGACCAAATGAGACAGAAACCTGAAAATAATCATTCAAAAAGTCAAAACAAGTTAAGAAAGAAGCAATTGCAATGGAAGTTGGTAAAAGTTTACGTGAGAAGTGCTAGCCCCGAGATGCGAGACAAACTCTCTTTCCACTCCGTGATATTCCTCCTCATCTCTATCCTCATTTTTCTCAAGAATCTCCCGCACACCAACAGGAGATACATCAAAGTGGAAGAGTCCTATTAGAATAAACAGGGTATAAGATGCATCGGTGGATAGAGAAAGGTTTCAACATCATAACCATGCAGAGCCAACCACCATGCATTCTCTGGCATTGATGTGATATTTAAAGTATACTCCAGGAAACTCATTGGGATCCTCCACTACTCGAGATAGAGAAACCACTCATATACTCTCTTCCCGAGAAACCAACCACTAGATACAGGGTCGGCAATGACTCGGCGGATATATTGAAAAGGCAATGCGGCATTTATGAAAGAAGTCTAATTTGTCTGCTCTTTTGTGTTCCACTAGGCCAAATTAACCTACGAAATGACATAAGGTAAGTGAACTTTTATATAAATTTTACAGTATACTAATGCTATTTTACTTGGCCCCAGGTTAAGCAACTTAAGAGATAGCGCTCTGTGTGCACATGGTGAGAGCTGAAAACTTCTACACGATCTAACAACCAAAAATTCAATCTCGGATACCCGACTCTCTCTCGGGAAATGCCAGGCACCTGCACAAGATTATGCTCATATGCCCATATCTACAACAATAACAAAAATCAAATTCATGCAAGGATAAGAATGGACTTGACAATGGTGGAAGAAGAGTACCTTGACAACCGCCATAAAGCCAACAAAAGACTTCTTATTTTTGCAAATCTTATCAAGCCCATGGTAAAGACAGGCAAGGCTAGCTTCACCCCAATGTAAAGAGGTACCATACTCATATCAGTAAGGGCCCTCAACACTAATAAATGGATGGCAGATTCGGTGCTGCGTAAAATGGTCGACCCGAGCAAATACAGTAAAAATCCTCTAGCATATTGCTTGGCTGTTTCTCTATGAACCCGTCCTTCGTAGTTCATCCAATAGCTCTGAATCGGCTCAATTTTTATCTTGAAAGGCCCTTTAAATGATGGTTCTATACTAATTAACTGTTGGACTTCTTCGAATGTTAGAATATCATTGGTAAGAGGGACCGGAAGGCCATAGTACTAAATACCAGTTATGGCTATATAATCGACTGGGCTAATGGTCATTTCTCTTATTGGTAGGTGAAAAGTATGGGTCATGTCCATCCACCACTCTGACAATGCTTGAACTACACTCCTGTCTATCAGACACTCCTCGGATGGTAATTGCAAGATAAAGCTTTCAAAACCGCAATCTCGGATAATCCGTTTTACCTGAGAAGGTGCTACATCATACCATTGTCGAGCTTTATAGACACACCCTCCGCTCCGAATAACGCAACGATCATGCTAACATGGAGCCAAGTAAGTTAACACAAGGTAAGTATATCATCATATCAATACCACTGATTTTTAGGCTAAATTTATTTATGTTCTATTTTTAGTCTATCTATTTACTTTTTTATTAAATTGTTAAATATATTTATCTAATTAATTTATCTTTTCCTAAATTTTCAAAAAAAAAGAAAAAAAACAATAACAAAATAAAAAAAACAACAAAAACAAACAAAAAATAAAAAGAAATAAAATAAAAAACAAGAAAAAAATAAAAACACAAAAATGAAAAAATAATTTGCTGTTAAAATAAATAATTGAATTATTACCTTGGTCTTTTGATTTGAACTGCGATGAAACTGCATCCCAGCTAGTAGACTTATATTTTCATTTTCATGCTGTTGAATAAACTCTAATAACTCAACATTAGATTGAGTTCCTGATCTTGAAGCATGCATTTTCTCCTCAACTCTATGCTAAACTTTCTAAACTCTCTTATATAAAAAATGTATAAGTATGGATGAAATGAAGAAATGAGCCGACGTTTATATAGAAAAGTTGCAAGGGAAAAAGACAAAAATCAAAAAGAGAAAAACAGTATTCTCATAAAAAAAGAAGAAAAAAGTAAATGTTACTATTGATAAATAGTAAATAACTATTTATAAAAAACGAATAGTGGGTGAATAGTGCATAAATAGTAACTACATAGTAAATAAATAGGAAACTCAATTATTCAATTCAATCATTCAGATACTTGTGTGTATATAAATATTTTTTACACTTTTAAAATATTTTTACACGCAGGGGGCAAAAAGATATGGGCATGGTAAAAATTAGCTAAATTTTTTACAAATTCCTCTAGTATCCTATTGACTACAATTATTTTTTACAGACAATTAAATCTCTCTTAGCTTAGGTTCAGAACCTAAATTCCCTCTAAAGTCCAGAACCTAGCTCGGGTCCAGAACCCAAATTACCCTTAAGTCCATAACTTAGCTCGGGTCCAGAACCCAAATTACTCTTAAGTCCAGAATATAGCTCGAGTCCAAAACCCAAATTACTCTTAAGTCCAAAACTTAGCTCGAGTCCAAAACCTAAAATACTCTTAAGTCCAAAACTTAGCTCGAGTCCAGAATCCAAAATTACCCTTACGTCCATAACTTAACTCGAGTCTAGAACCCAAATTACCCTTAAGGCCAGAACTTAGCTCCGGTCTAGAACCCAAATCTCTCTTAAGTCCAGAACTTAGCTCGAGTCCAGAACCCAAATTACCCTTAAGTCCAGAACTTAGCTCAGGTCCAGAACCCAAATTACCCTTAAGTCCAGAATTTACCCTGGGTCTAGAACCAAAATCCAAAATCTAGCTCGAGTCAAGAACCAGAATTAATTTATAGTCTAGAGCTCAAACCAAAATTATTTTTGAGTCCAGAGCTCAAACCAACCTTGGAAGTCCAGCATGGCTTCAAACCCAGTAAAAAATCGCATTGATTTTCACTCTCTCTTGCCGTAGTCTCAGATCGCTCAAGCAAGGGGCAAATTGTAGACTCTTAATTTTTGACCTAGTCTGGTCCAATATATTTTATATAGTGCAAAATAATTTTTATGGTATTTTAATATTTTAGTATTTATCATTTATAATTTTTAATAAAAATAAAAAAGGTAATATTAATAAAGTTAAAAATAAATAAATAAATAAATAAAAATCTGCGACGAAAAATTTTCATCACCGAAAGTGCATTGGATTGGGCCTATTCACCGCAGGAATTGGCTGGCCCACTCTCAATTGTCATGCTGGCCCGTGGCAAATTGTTTTGCTAGCGTAATTTTTTCAGTGCAGTTTTTTCTGAAACCGAATTCTATTTGGTCTTGATTTCTTTTTCTAAATGGTTTTAATTTCCTTAGACAATTAGAACTAGGTTTGGATTTTTTCCTATAAATGCCACATTAAAAGACATTAAGAGGGGCGGGATCTGGACTTTGGGAGACCGAACTTAGATCTTTCAAAAAAGAGGACCAAACTTGGGACTCTCAAAAATTCTTTCAGCCAAAAGAAAACCCTAGCAAGCAAGGAGAAATTCAAGAGACAACAATCAAAGGAGGCAACAAGCAATCATCTCTAGATTGCTTTGCTCAACCAAAATCAAATCTAAAGCAGGCAACGGCTTGATTCAATCTCTTCAAATTTGGTGGAGCCTTCAAACGTATGTAAATTGCTCTAACTTTAGTTTATTGAACTTTTGTCATCTTCACCTTTTAAGCCATCATCACACTACTTTAGTTATTTAATTCTTCCTTCAATTTATTTTAGGCAGTAGCATGAATTAATTCATACAATACTTAAGATCTTAATTAAAATAAATAATATAATCATTCCAACACGAATCTAATTTCATAAACCCTAAGTTATTAAACCATAAATCTTAATTAACTTTGTTTTCAAACCTTCACAGTAGCTATTTTGTTATAATTTTTTTTCAGTGAGCTATTTTAATCTTTCAACAATAAACTTTTTATATTTGTTTCACCCAAAAATACATAAGTAGTTGATATAGTCAATGCTAAAAGCATATTCAACTTTGATTACGGAAAATCACCAAATTTTAAATTCAAAATCATAATCTATAGAATCAAGATTTCAAACCATAAAATCCTAATATTTTAACCGTAAAACCCAAAAACATTAATAGCCTTAAAACATATTTGTCAAATCTAAAATCCTAGTTACACCTTTCTAAAAACCAAAACAACAATATGTTTGCTTAAAACCCTAATCAAACCTATTTTTTAAATCACAGTAGCATTATTTTCATAAAAACATCCAAAACCCTAAATCTTTAAAACATCCAGTAGCTATGTTATTATTTTAAAATATTTCTCAACTAATTAACCTAGTATATGCAAAACCTTAGTTATTAAACATAAAACCCTAAGAACCCTAAATTGAGACATAAACTTAAATTTGTATCTTTATTGGCTTTATTTAATTTTAGATTTGATTATGTAGTTTATTATATGTTTTGATGGTTGATTTATCTAATTTCAATGCTTGATTTATTTAATTTATCATGGATTGATATTTTCTTTATTATTATTATCATTATTATTTATTTGTTTTGGTATTAAAATTGTAAGAGGTATGTTTCCACTTTGTGGGTACCTCATTAGTTAAATTTTATGTAATTTAAATTGCTTTTGCATTTTGGACCAATGTAAAGGATATGTTTCCACCTTTCGGTGGATGTCCTATTTAGTTTTAGGCATGGATGATGTAAGGACATGTTTCCATCCTTGGATGGGTGTCCATTTATTTGCTTGGTTTGGACATTGCTTTGATTTTAATATGATGATGCTTTATTTTAATTATTGCATGTAGTATGGATAATATTGTTATACTTAAGAATTTTATAATATTATGACCTGTAAAGGAGGCCGGTTCCAATGAACCGTGCGTTATCGGGGTGCTGGCCGTTTCTCACCTTCCCCACACGTACCCAACTTTTCGAACCATTAGGGGGTTGGGGATTCCTTAGGAATCGAGTCATCCACCCCTTTCTTTTTACCGGCCTGTCTGAGTGGTGACTCCATTTTCTCCTACCTTAGGCCCTTGTTCTCTGAAGCTCCGAGCCTAAACAGTGCCGAAGTTGCAAGAACCATTCCATCAGGAGTGGGGGCAAAAATCCCCGCTCACACAAGGTCTTGTCAATTCCATCAAGTGCAAGGGCATGAGATAGATAAATGTGTTCAATTAAGGAATGAGATCCAAGATTTAATTGATAGTGGAAAGCTGCCTGAGCCTGATAAGCCCAACACTAAGAATAATCCTTTGCCTAAAGTTGGAAGGGCACCACCGCTTGCAACCTTCATGATGGAAGGATGATTAGGGGACAACTTTATCTTGTCATCTTGTCATGGTATGGATGAAAAAGCTGCTAAAGAGGAGGTGCTACTAAATAGGCTTGGACTAACTATGGATAATGAAGCAATGATCCTTGATGATGGAAAATCCCTTACCCATGATATGCCTAATTAAATGAAACATCTTCGACTCCACTTAATAAACTTCCCTTGGCTTGTTTGGCTTTTGTTTCATTTTCTTTTTTTAATATTTAATTGGAACAATTATGTTTTTTTAAGATTATTTGAATAAATTACTTTTATTAAATTTATTTTTGTCTTTGTCCATTTTGGTGCTCAACTAATGACGAGTCTAGCTTGATAATCATAAATTAGTATATCTATGCACCATGATTTGAATGGCTTTACTAGGTGAGGGAATTATTCTATAGCATTGAGTCTTGTATGCTTACTTAGAGAGGGTTCCTGCATAATTACCTTTGTCTAGGTCCTAGTCAATCATAGAACATGCTTTGACGAACCTTTGAGGCAAAATTGAATTCTACTTATTTAAGAGAGAGATTATCTACGCATTATTTGGTAAGCCAACAACTAGTATCCAACAAATTAAATATCAATCCGTGGTTGTCCCTTGGAGCCTTCATAAGATTTCAACTTTCTCTTTATTGACTTATAAGCCCAATGACCCATCCTGAGCTGTTGTTATACTTTTGATGAATCTAATGATCACTAAGTTGAAGAGGCAAGAAGATCAAAGAAAGGGATGCATAGTCAAGACCATAAGGGTAGTTGAAGTTCACCTGATATTAGACCTGATATCTCCAATTCACTAAGATAACATTAGGACAACAAATGATTTATCCTTATATGACTCACTCTACTCCAATCATCCATAAAGAGATGTATAGAATGGTGCAAGCAAGATAATTTTTCTAGAGATAGGACCCAACACCACGAAAAAGAAAAAAAGGAAAAAATGGAAAAATATAGAAAAAAAAGAAAAATAGGAAAAAAAAAGGAAAAAGGAAACAAAAAATGAAAAATGAAAAAAAAAATGGCTCCTAAGTTTGTGCGAAAGCAAAAGGAAAAGATGAAGATCATCTTAATCAGTTATATCTTTCTTCCAAGGAGTTAAAAGGAAATTGGAGTCTAGCAAGATTGCTCCCAACTGCGTATGGCTCCAACAATAAGTTTATTGTGTGAAGGTTTATCAGCAGTGCCACATCAGCTTCAATCTCAAAATGGCCTTCACTTAAACCGTGTTCCTTATAGACCCTGTTTCAAGCCCATTAAAGACCTATTGATCTCTCTTGGTAGGTAGAGTCTATTAGTGGAGATTGTTTGAATAAGCATGCATATGAGGCAGACAATATTCAAACATGATGAGACCTTCGGCCAAGTAATGTGTATGTGCCTATCTGAAATGTAACAGTTCTTGTTCAAATGGAAATGATTCCCAAGTTTAGTATGGTAACTAGGGTTGTCATGTTATAGATATGTCAACTTGAAAAATCAAGTGCTAAGGTATAATGGCACTGATTTGACAAAGCCAAAAAAATGATTTTAAGATTTTTTAAAAATATATGTTTTTGTCATACATAGCCTTCAAGTTAAGGGAAGTATGTTGAACCGTCGAACCTCGAAGGACACATTGGGCAAAATAAAGGATTATTTGCAAGGTTGTAAAGAAGTTACCAACTGGCGTGCTAAATCATAATTTGAAATGGATGTATCTCTGCTACTTGGGGCCTCCACTACTGACATTTTCAACATCTTAAAGATAAAAGCCATAAATGTGAAGCCTTTGTCATTCCAATCCAAGACCTAAATGAGCATATGGAGGGAACCAAAGAAAACACTTCAGCTGATCACCTCAGTCTGTGAGTCAATGGAACCACTGTAAGTATCATCCATGCATATCATGCATACATAAGCATATCACACTGCATTATGTTGTATTTTATTGTCTATTCTTTGTCAAAGTAAACAACAGATACTCTATGGAAAAGAAGAAATGCATGCTTGTGCGAGGAACTAGACAACACAAACATTAATATGAGCCTGGTTGGGAAAAATCGTTGGTTTGGGCCTATATAGGGGGCAAAGTTTCTCCTTTTAATTTTTTTAGTGTATGCGTGTACAAAATATTTTCAGACTCAATTTTAATATTTTGCCACGTAGGGGGAAAGGAGATAGAAGGAGAAAATATAAGAGTGATAAGTGTATAATTGATGATATTTTTGTCCCTATTTCTTAACATATTTATTGTCAAATTGAATTTAATTTGTTTGTTCAAGTGTTTATTAGGGTTGATTCCAGGAACTTTTGACATGTTGGGACCTTAAGGTTATTTAGGCCAAAATCATGGATGAAAGACAAGGGAAGAAGCTATTTTGGGCAGATTCTTCAAGTGACACACCTAGTGAAATGGGCGTGTCTGTGGCCGTGTCATTCAACTACTTTACAGAAGCTTTGACACGCCTAGAGACATGGGCTTGTCACTGAATGTGCCATTACTCCTAACTTATAGAAGCTGTGACATGCCCAATGACACGGGCATGTCCTTACCCATGTCCCTAACTCAACATTATAGTAGCAACAACATACCCAATGACATAGGCGTGTCACTACCCATGTCATTAAAGTTCAAAACAGTACCGTTGACAAGCCCACAGACACGGGCGTGTCAGGCAAAAATATCTAGGCTATAAAATCTGAGCTAAAGAGAGAATTAGGGGGGTTTTTAGTTTTCCAGAGCCGACCTCCCAAGAAAAAGAGAGTTTTTGGCAGCCAAGAGTTAAGGTGAAGACCCAATTCCTGCGAGATTTAATCCAAGATCTGAGGATTGAAGTGAAGAAACACAAAACGTTCATTATGGATTATTTGAATTCTTTAACTTATTTCCTCTATTTTTGTTTTTTGGTTATGAACATAAGTTAAACATTTTATCTATCTAGATATTGATGAACCCTAGATTTATTGTAGGGATTGAATAGTTCTCATTAAATTAAATCATTTGATTGAGTTATTTTATCCTTTTGATTCTTAATTTCTTATTTCCAATTGATAATAGCATGCTTATTAATTGGTTGCAATTTTTATATTATTGACTTGAGAAAGCTTGATATGAACAGAATGCTCATTAGGATTGAGGGTTGATTGGAGTGCTAGAGATAGACTTACAAGACCCTTTGGTTTAAAGTTCCTTGTTCTTAATGCAAGATCTATTTAATTATGCTTGAGAAGAGATTCTTAGCATTCTACTTAGTGATTAGGGATTCATTCACTTGAGAGAGGTTTTAATTAAATTTAGGGGAATGCCAATTCAGCTCTATTATTTGATTTAATTAAATTGATATTCATAAATACTTTTCATGGCTAAGGGGATTCAATATCTGGATAGTATTTTCATCACCAACTTTTGTTGCACAATAATCAATTTTTCTTCACTTTAGTTTATTGAGTAATTTGTCTTTTATTTTAATCATCACACAAACTATTAATTCACTAAATAACAGTTAAAATTTGCACTAATATTTGACCTTGTCCCAGTGGAATGATATCTTACTCACTGTTTTATTACTTGAGCGGCCCGTGCACTTGCGGTAACACTGCGATAGCATAGATCCATCGTCAAAGAGCCAGCTAAAAAATAGATGATTTTTTTGCAAAAGGAAGAACAAAAAGAACAAAACAAAAAGAAAGTAAGAATCTCAAAGAATGAAGATACAAAAGATTAGTCCAGCTAGAAAAGTTGAATCCAATATAGAACAAGGGTCCAAGGATAAAGATCCATATTTTAAAGGTAAAGACCCAATCTCCAATTGATAAAGATCCATGTTTTAAGGGTAAAGATCTGATCTCCAATGGATAAAGATCCATGTTTTAAGGGTAAAGACCCGATCTCCAAAAGGATAAAGATCTGCTTTTTAAGGGTAAAGAGAAATCTCCAATGGATAAAGATCCATGTTTTAAGGGTAAAGACTCGATTTTCAATGGATAAAGATCCATTTTAAAGGGTAAAGACCCGATCTCCAATGGATAAAGATCCATTTTTGGTGGGTATAGACCTATAATCCATTAAAGAATGGAACAGCCAGTTAGAAGGAAGCAAGAATTCTCAATTGATAAAAGGTCAGTCAAATCCAGTTTCAAGTCGAGAAGCCAAATCCAGTTTCTGATCGAGAATCCAAAATTCAATCTCAGGTCGAGAATCCAAAATCCAATGTCGGGTCAAAGTACCTAGTCTCGAGTCTAAGTACCAAAATCAAATTAAATCTTGGGTCTATGTACCTAATCTCAGGTCCAAGTACCCAAATAAAATTCAGTCTAGGTTCCAAATACCCAACCTCGAGTCCAAAACTCACCCTTGGTCCAGAATCCAAATTATTTTTGAGTCTAGAGCTCACCTTGGGTCTAGAACCCAAATCATTTTTGAGTCCATAAGTCTAGAACCCAAATCTTTTTTTAGTCTAGAACTCAAACTAGGTCTAGAATCCAAGCCATCTCAGGTCCAGAACCCAAATATTTTTTAGGTCTAGAACCCAAACCACCTCAGGTCGAAAACCCAATTCTTTTTCTAGTCTAGAAATCAAATCGGGTCCAAAATCTAAACCATCTTGAGTCCATAACTCAAATTAAATCCAGAATCCAAATCTTTTTCGAGTCTAGAACTCAAATGTTGTGCTCTAATAAACACTACTAAAGCTATACTCGCAAGTATACAAGGCTGTTGTAGTATTTCGGTGAACACCTCAAGGTCATCTCACAAGGAAGCTAGATAAGCTAATTATTTATCAAATCGTAATAAACAAATTATCAATTAATAGTCTTTGATTTATAAAATTGAATTGCTGAACAACTAATGAAAACAGAAAGGAACTGAATTTATAATAATGAAAGAAAACCGAATAGATATATTGATTCACTCAATAGAAAAGCCTAGGATTTGCACTTCTCTACTACTTATATGTATGAACGACTATTCCTCTCAACTGATTTAATTTCAAGGATCAGATTTCATGCAACTTAATTAATCAAATTAAGGAAATAAGGTCTCGCATTCAAACATTTTTCAATTAATCTTACTACAATCAAAATGATCTTTTCCTTAGGTTTATATTTCTAATTCACCTAAGTCCCTAATTGAATTATTCCAGTATTAGATTTCATTTCTCAATCCTTCATCTAAATACCTAAAATACATAATTGGTGGCCAATCAATTATATATTAACATTATTCCATTCAATTAAGGATAAAAGAAATAAATTAGTTAAGAGCAATAACCATTTCATACAATCATAGTAGATCCATACAAACCCTAGACTAGATCAAAATTAGTTCATAGTGATGCTATCAAACAAATTCATCTCATTAAAATTCAAAGAAATTAATTTAGACATTAGAGAATTCATAAATACAATTTCAATGAAACTTAAGAGATAGAGTTAAAGAACAAAACCCAATTACAATTTTCCTTTGGCTTCTCAAGAATCTCTTGCTCAGATATTTGCTAAAAGAATAATGTAATGGCTAGAACTAATTTGATCTAGAGTGTTTGAATGAAAGTGTAATCAATCTTCAATAGTTTTCTTATTTTAGAGAAATGTTCTCCAAGAAAAATGAAGAACGGCTGAAAGATATGTGTAGAATGGCTGAAAGTATGTGATCCCTTTCTCTTGCCCTAATCTTCTTATTTATACAAATCCCTTGCTAAACAATCCGCGCTTTCTTTCTTTCTTTGGTCTCATGGAGTGACACGGCCAAGCTTGTGGCCGTGTTATGCAACATGGCCAGTGGCTTGGCCGTGTCATGTGAGTGTGTCAGTTTATATTTCTCCTTGCTCTTCTTTATTCTTTAGAGATGAGAGTGACACAGCCAAGTTTGTGGCCGTGTCATGTGACCCGGCCAGTGGCTTGGTCGTGTCTCCTGGGTGTGTTAGCTTCTGTTTCTTTCCTTTAGTTCTTCCTTATTCTTTAGCTTAGGATAGGACACGGCCAAGCTTGTGGCTGTGTCATGTGACACGGCCAGTGGCTTGGCCGTGTCACCTGCCAGTGTCAGCTTCTGCCAAATTTTCCTTTCTTTCTTGGTTCCTTTGGTTTTTCCCTTTAAGTGAGACACGGCCAGTGGCTTGGCCATGTCTCCTGGCCGTGTTATGTTCTGCCAAAATCTCCTTGAGGTGACATGGCCAAGCTTGATTTGGCTTGGCCATGTCTTGCTTGATACATGCTCTTCTTTCTTTATTTTGATCTTCCAAGGGAGTTTTTTGCACTTTAACCTAAAATAAACACTTAAAACAAACTTTAAACAAGAATCAATTGAAACATTAACTAAAAACATGTAACACCCCTTCTCGACCTATGAATAAGCCGAGGAGGAATGCTACATCGAGATACGAGCTCTGGTTATGTCAGCTTGCTTAATGTTCCTTATAAAAATTTTCCAAAATTTTGACGGAGTCTCCCTTAAAATTCTGGGTCCCAAGTGTCGACAAAACTGATTTTTTTTTATTTTTAAAAAATATTTTGTTTCACAATTCTACTCAAGCACACTCCCAATAATCCACCCTTATAACCTCAACTATAATCCTGCAAGAAGAATTCACACTTCTATATTCACAACCCAACTCAATTTAAAACCACACAGTTATTATACATTACTAGATTTACATTCTACATCAAGTTATCTCTTTGTATTGTTCAAATAAGTACATGCCAGTTTCTAATACCAAAATACAAAATGAAGAGCACCACCTAAATTTGTTGATGACCGAAAGATCGCAGGACTTCTCTGCTCGCTACTGTCTCCTTACTAATAACCTACGAGTTTAGAAGAAACTAAACTCGCTAAGCATTGCTTAGTGGGCACTTTAACTAATCATGAAAAATAAATAATAAAAGCATAATGCACTTTTAAAAACAATGAGTCATATTGAAGAATATTATCACAGTAAAAACAATCCATACATGCCACATATTAAGTTATTATCATTTTATCAGTTCGCTCCACAAGGTAATTTGGTAGACTAACGTATGGTAAGGAACTAACTGAAACAACTGTATATATATTTTGTGGCTATGGCCCTAAAAAAATTGCGGACCAAGCCCTGTGGAATCTTTGGCCGAAGCCCTCGGACCGAAGTCCTATATAACTCGGGCGATTGCCCTATATAACTCGAATCAAAGTCCTATATAGCTCGGGTCGTCACCCTATATAACTCGGACCGAAGTCCTATATTAAAGCAGCACTGCATATAGTATGATATATCATACCCTTACCCTACTCAGTACTATCACAGATACCCAGTGGAGCCAAAGTTTTCATGCCATTTCTTAATCGAATATGCATTATACATTATCGACTTATGTTTCTTATATTATTTCAACGTGAAATATCATATTTTGTCATTTTTAATAACATATTATGCTCATTTATATGCATAAGGAATCAATTGGATTACTTTTGAAAAATGACCAAATGGCTATTAGCAAAATGACCATATGAATAGTAAATTCTGGTTTTGGACTCAACTTGATCCTTATTTTGAAAAATTGTATAAAATAATCTACTTGACTAAAAACTCTAAAATGTTTTTTTCAGAATTTAGTTTTACATCTTAAAATCATTCCTTTAAAATTTCAGATCAAACTGGACACAAAATCTTGGTCAAGTAGTTCACCCAACCAAACTGCTCCAGTTGCCCTGCATCCTGGCAGCAGTTTTAAATTTTGTGAATTATGTAATTGAAATTTAATCAATGTGGTTCCAAATTATTTTTCTCAAATAATAGACTCACTAAGAAACAACATATCCAAAATTCAATTGAATTTTATTTTTCTAAATTTTATTAAAAATCTGGAAACATGGCTGTCTCAGTTAAGGTACCTCCTAGAGCAGGTCTAACAAAAATAATTTTTCCATAATCATAACCATTCCAAATTCAACTAAAAATATTTTAAAGTCATTCTAGACGCATTGAGGCACAACATATCAAAAATTCACTTCAAGAAAATATTTCTATATTTAATCAAAAATCATACAAGTCACAGCATTTCACTAATTCTAAAACAGAAAAATTTCAAGAAAATGAACAAACAATTAGTTAAAGTACCAAACCTTGATATTTCTTAGTCCTTTATCTATATCACTTCCTTTCCTTCCTTGTCTCCTTGATTTTCTATGAAATTTAACATCACATATACAAAGGTAAGAACCCTAGGTATAGACATAGTCTTATCTTATGGTTGCTAGCTTATTTTCACCATTAAACACCATTATTTCTTTCATCAAATCCTTCAAATAATTATTTCTTGAATTTTCTCCAAATCTAGCTACATGAACCCTAATTTCAATCTCTTAAAATAACCATTAATCCATGAAACTAAAACTAGAGATAAGTTTCTCTTACCTTATAATCTTGTTTGTCACCAAAATCTTCAATCAAAAGCCTTAAACTTTGGCAAAATCACCTCCTTCTTCCTTCTCTTATGGTTTGGACGAGTTCACCATGCAAGAGAGGGCTTTTATTTTCTTTCCTTAGCTTATTTTGATCCAAATGGCAGCCATAAGTGGTGACAATATGTTGGTATAGATGTTGACTTCCAATTGGTACACCTTATAGCAAAAATGGCCACTTTTAATTGGTCCACTTGCCTTCTTCTTTTATCTATTTATTTGGCTAGCCATTAGGCTTCCTTTTATTCATATTTTGACCACCTCAAATTTCTTGTGGTGTAATTTTATAGTCTAGGGTGTGAAAATACCAAAATACCCTCCAGCGATTAATCGATTGTAACTTTTAAACCGTGCGTTTTCGGAAAAAATTGAAACCCACGGTTATGACCCGATTAATCCTGAGAAGACATTTATGGCATCCATTAGGGTCACTATTAAGAACCGATATAACTTTTCAGAAAATTACTCTTATGTAATATCCCAATGTGTGCCCTAGAAGTTTGGATATAATTGTTGTTTGATTTGAATTAAATGTATATATGTTTTTGCAAAGGAGATGATTGTGTTGATGGAATGTATATGTTGTATATATGTTAATATATATAACATATAAGTTGGTCAAATGGAGAGTTAAGGGAAGAAGATATTTTTAATTTGGGATGAGTGAAATTACTAAATAGGGCATGTGGATGAAGGATAGTTAGAACAAGTGAGAAGAGGGTATGTTGGTAATTGTCTTTTTAGAATTGCTTGGTGGAGATTTAAAGAGATGATAATTTGACTTTTCTTTATCATCTTTTCTTCTTTTCCCTTATGGTGGCCGGCTCATCCAAAGACAAAAGGGAGCAAGAGAGCAAGAGAGGATCTTGAAGTTCTAAGCTCAAATTGAAGAAAGAATCAAAGGATTAAGTTGGAGATTTGTGAAATTTCTTCAATTAAAGTAAGTACTCTCTTGTTTTCCTTTGTTCTTTTTGAAGTGGTGTTTGAAGTGAGTTTTGAATTGTTAGTAATATGATTAGTTGTGCTTGTGATGTGTTTTTAAGTGTTGAAAGTGATTGTAAGTAAAGAAGTTATATTATTGTTGATATTGGAAGTGTTGGTTTTGGTTTGAAGATGGTAAGTTAAGAGTGATGTTGTTTTTTTAGGGTTTTGAAGTAGTAAGAGATTGAATGTGTTGTTAATGTGCAAATTGTGATGAATATGTAAAATATGTGTTTAGAACATTGATTACATTCATTTGAATTAAGTTTTATTGTGTATAATGAAATTGAGTGCAACCAAAGGAGATTTGGACATGTCTAGGGTTTCAATTCATGAGTGACACGGCCAATTCATGAGAGACACGGCCAATTCATGAGAGACACGGCCAAGCCAAGGAAATTTGGGCCGTGTTGGATTGATTTTGGAGAGACACGGCCGTGTCCCATGCCCGTGTTTGTTACTGCCAAATTTGTGTTGAGAGACACGGCCACAAGCTTGGCCGTGTCCCTCAAATGTGTTGGTTAATGTTTCTATTCTTTGTTCTTCTTGCATTGTTTTGATTCTCCAAAGGTATTTATGTACCTAAACCTAAACATAAACACTTTAAACACACTTAAAACAATAATGATCCAAACAAATGTATGTGGAAGATTCTAAATCCATGAATAATGTAAATTGTTATGTGTATATATATGATGAAATAGGAAATGTGGAATATATGATGATCAATGAAAAAGTATGTGCAATCCCATTGATTGTGTATACTTGAGTGAGGAATTGATCAATGTGAATCTTGTGAACGGTAATGTGTATATGAATAATGTATTTTGAAATGCTATATTAATGAGGCTATATGTATAATATGAATGGAGATATGAAATGATATGAGGCCATTGTGATTTGGCTATGATGATTCCATTGAAAGAAAATAAGGCATGTTTGCCTAATTGATGATGAGAATTGAGAATGAGATAATAAATGAATTGTGTGTCTAATGTGTTATTAATTTTCAGAGTTTTGTTGTTGGTGGCATGCCTATTGGTAACATTCTCTTGAAGTTAGATTGGATTTGATCCTTGAAGCATAATTGAGATGTTACAACCCTTGAAGATAGGTTGGGTTGGTTCTTGAAGCCAAGTTGGGTTGATACTTAGCATGCTTTGTTCCCCTTGAAGCTTGGTTGAACCTAATCCTTGAAGCCTAGTTGGGTTTATGATAATGATAAATGTGATAATAAAACCAAAGCACTAACTCTGAAAATTGAATGGCATATTAGAGTGTTTTGGGCCCATGCTTGTCTTTGTATATAATGTGATTCTTGAATGGTAAAATCAATGAAACTATGAAGATGTAATATGAATATTGTTATGACATTGAATGTAGTATGATGTGGTAATGTGATGTGCTTCTATGTGTATGCTTTATGAAATATAAAGGTGTGATGTTAGCTTTTCACTTATGATGTTAACTTTATGATTTAGATGTGTAACATTACTTTGCCTTAAAGTATAATGTTGGTATATTTTGTACTACTAAGCCGATGGCTTAGCGCGATAGTGTTTGATCGCGCAGGTGACAGAGTTGAACCTGAGAGCTCCTCGAGACCAAGTGAGACTAGACATTGAGGATTTTTCTTTTGGGACTTAAAGATCAGAGAAGTGCTGCCAATAATGTATATATATATTCTATGTTTTGTAAACTTTAATTTATAACATATTTGTAATAACTTCTGCTGTGAATTATTGAACATTTTATATATAGTGTCTTTTGGATTTCTTTTATTTGTTTGAGGTTGGTTTCACTTATTTACAAAGATATTTGTTGTGTCTTTTAAAACCGTGGCATTTTCTATATTCAGTATATGTATATTACGATCGTTTAAGCATGCTTGGTACGTATACAGGGTATAGAGGTGTTACAATTATTTTGGTATCAGAGCCTAGGTTTGAGATTCTCAACCTAGGTCAAGTGTAAGAAAAAGAGTGTTTTGATTTTAAAATGTGGATTTTTGAATAACATACATGTTTGGCATTGGAAGTCTCTGATCTTTAATGAGAGGTATTCTGCTGTGTTTGCAGATATAGGTTGTGATGGATTCTCACTCACGTCAGTCAGTCGAGGGTAGTGCTGAGAGTATAGCTCCTGATGAGATTAGAGAGGGAGCTAGAGTGGATAGTGCTGGAGAGGTACCTGCTTCTGCGTCGGGGAGACCAGCTGGTGAGGAGGATCCGCCAGGTTGGTTTAGGCATGTGATTGATTTGTTGAGGCAAGCACCAGTACAACCACCGCCGCCACCCCCACAACCTTTGGTATCATTGAGACAGTATGATAAATTAAGGAAATATGGAGCAGAAGATTTCTTGGGTACTATTGATCCAGCTGTAGCTGAGCAATGGCTAGATAAAGTACAGAGAATATTTGTTCAGTTACAAGCCACTCCAGAAGAAAAATTTGATTATGCAAGATCTTTGTTGCAGAAGGATGCATATAACTAGTGGAAGACAGTGCCTTATGCTATGGATGATCCACCTACCTTGTCCTACGCTGATTTTCTAAGAGAGTTTGAATTGAAGTATACTCCAAGGGAGTATAAGGATGTGAAGAAAATGGAGTTTCTAAGCTTGAAGCAAGATCACCGGACTGTGACGGAATATGAGTTAGAGTTTATCCGGTTGAGCCAGTATGCTGGGGGTATTATATCTGATGAGATTGATAGATGCCGGAGATTTGAGGAGGGATTGAGGCCCTCTATCATGTGTTTGGTGGCTGGATTTAGATATCGTGATTTTTCCCAGCTGGTTGCAGCAGCTAGGAGTGTGGAGAGAGCTCAGGTTATTGCAGCTGCTTTAGAGGAAGAGATCAGGGTTAGAAGGCCCCAGTTTGAGGCAGGGTCTTCGTATGTGAAAAGAGGTAAAGGAAGTTTTATTCCTCGGGTTAGTAGGAGTCAGAGGCCAGCGGATAGGTCAGTACAGTTTCAAAGGCAGAGATCTAGACCTACAGTTTCAGTGGCTAGTGCTTCGACCCCAGTGACTCAGAGATCCACCTTACCCATATGCATTCATTGTGGTAGGCCACATGGTGGTACTTGTTGGAAGACTAGTGTAGCAGGGGTATGTTTCAGATGTGGATCTCCCGATCATTTTGTGAGAGATTGTCCTGAGAGACAGGAGCGGATGTCAGTGGATACTGCAGCTTCCCGACCTAGTGTGAGGGGAGGTCGAGGAGGCAGAGGTTTCAGCAGAGGAGGCAGATCTGGGTTCAGTTCTAGAGGAGGTTCTACATCCAGGGAGAGTAGACCAGAGGAGGCTGGATCTTCTCAGAGGATTTATGTGATGCAGAGGCAACCAGATGCTTCGGCAGTCATAGCTGGTACTTTTTCTTTATTTGGTATTTCAGTACTTGCTTTGATTGATCCCGGATCCACGCATTCATATATTAGTGCATCTGTTTTGCCTGTGTCTAATGTGCATGCTGAATCCCTAGGATTTGATGTATTGGTGACAAATCCGTTAGGGCACAGTGTGATTGTTAGCAAAGTGCACCGAGATAGTGCAGTAGTGGTTCAAGGTGAGGAGTTTCTTGGAGATTTGATTGAGATGCCTTTTAAGGAATATGATGTGATCCTAGGCATGGACTGGTTATCTAGACATGGAGCTGTGGCTGACTGCCAAAAGAAAGTTGTTAATTTGAGAACCAGTGATGATAGAGAAGTGATAGTATCTAGTGAGCAGGAACAGCTAGCATCTTTGTTTGTTTCAGCTGTTGCAGCTAGAAGATTGATTAGAAAAGGGTGGGATGCTTACCTTGCTTAAGTTGTAGATACGAGAGTAAAGGGTTCTCAACTTGATAGTATAACCACCGTTGCCGAGTTTCCAGATGTGTTTCCAAAGGAGTTGCCAGGGATACCTCCTGAGAGAGAGGTGGAGTTCAGTATTGAATTATTACCTGGTACCACTCCTATCTCTATTACTCCTTACAGAATGGCACCTGCTGAACTGAGAGAGCTGAAGGTGCAGTTACAGGAGTTGCTAGATAAAGGGTTTGTTCGCCCTAGTGTTTCACCGTGGGGAGCTCCTGTCTTATTTGTGAAGAAGAAGGATGGTACTATGAGATTGTGTATCGATTATAGGCAATTGAACAAGGTGACTATTAAAAATAAATATCCTTTGCCTAGAATTGATGATCTCTTTGATCAATTGAAAGGTGCAGCAGTGTTTTCCAAAATTGATTTGAGATCAGGGTACCATCAGTTGAGAGTCAGAGCTGAAGATGTTACTAAGACTGCCTTTCGGACCAGGTATGGGCATTATGAGTTTTTAGTTATGCTTTTGGTTTGATGAATGCACCTGCAGTTTTTATGGATTTGATGAATAGGGTGTTTAGGCCCTATTTGGATCAGTTTGTAGTGGTCTTTATAGATGATATTTTGGTGTATTCGCGTAATGAGGAAGAGCATGACAAGCATCTGCGGATTGTGTTGCAAATTTTGAGAGAGAAGCAATTGTTTGCTAAACTGTCAAAATGTGAGTTTTGGCTTGACCAAGTTACTTTTCTCGGTCATATAGTTTCAGCAGAGGGTATTAGAGTTGATCCGAGTAAAGTTGAAGTTATTTTGAATTGGAGTCCACCAAAGTCTGTGACTGAAGTTAGAAGTTTTCTGGAGTTGGCAGGCTATTACCGACGGTTTGTGAAAGGATTTTCTTTGATAGCTACTCCACTTACCAGATTGCTTCGAAAGAGAGTTAGATTTGTGTGGACAGATCAGTGTCAGGCTAGCTTCGATCAGTTAAGAGAAATGTTGACTCAAGCGCCTGTTCTTACTTTACCTGTGGAAGATAAACCATATGTGATTTACAGTGATGCTTCACATAGTGGTTTGGGTTGTGTTCTGATGCAAGAAGGTAAAGTGATAGTTTATGCTTCTCGACAGTTGAAACCGCATGAGCTTAATTATCCGACCCATGATTTAGAGTTGGCAGCCATTGTGTTTGCATTGAAGATTTGGCGACATTATCTGTATGGGGAAAAGTGTTTTATCTATACTGATCATAAAAGTTTGAAATATTTGGGTGTCCAAAAAGAGCTTAATCTTCGACAGAGGAGATGGTTGGAATTGATTAAAGACTATGACTGTTTGATTGATTATCATCCTGGTAAGGCAAATGTTATTGCTGATGCCTTGAGTCGGAAGTCTTTAGCAGGTTTGACTGTTTATTCGCTCTCGTTGCTTGTTGAGTTGAGAGCATTGCATGCTAGTTTGGTATCTTGTGATGATGGTGCATTATTGGCACAATTGCAATTGAAACCAGTATTGTTGGATCATATTATAGAGGCTCAATTGGCTGACGCAAAGATTCAAAAGATTGTTTCAGATTGTCAGAATGGAAAGAGTCAAGATTTTATTGTGAGATGTGATGGGAGTCTTTGGTTTAAGAATAGAATGTGTGTACGTGATGATGCTAAATTGAGAAGGATTATTTTAAAGGAAGCACATCAATCAGTATTTGCTATGCATCCGGGTAATACAAAGATGTATCATGATTTGAGACAGCATTATTGGTGGTCCGGTATGAAGAGAGACATTGCATATTTTGTGTCTAAATGTCTCACATGTCAGAGAGTAAAAGCTGAGCATCAGGTTCCAACAGGGTTACTTCAACCTTTAGCAGTGCCTGAATGGAAATGGGATAGAGTAACCATGGATTTTGTATCTGGTCTGCCATTGACACAAAGAAAGCATGATGCTATTTGGGTGATTGTTGACAGGTTGACTAAGACAACTCATTTTCTTCCAGTTCGGATGGATTACTCTTTGGAGAGGTTAGCGGAGCTGTATTTCCATGAGATTGTAAAGCTGCATGGTGTTCCAACTTCTATAGTGTCTGATCGAGATCCCCGATTTACTTCAAGGATTTCGAAGAGTTTACATGGTGCTTTAGGTTCTCGATTACACTTCAGTACTACTTTTCATCCACAGACAGATGGGCAGTCAGAGAGAGTGATACAGATTATCGAGGACATGTTGAGAAGCTGTGTCATTGATTTCTTTGGAAGTTGGGATGGATTCTTACCACTTGTTGAATTTGCTTACAATAACAGTCACCAATCCAGCATTGGTATGGCACCATTCGAAGCATTGTATGGTAGACGAGGTAGGACACCTCTATGTTGCAATGAGCTTGGAGAAAGTAAGTTAATTGGTCCTGAGTTGGTTAAAGAAATTGAAGAGAAAGTGAAAATGATTCGAGATAGGTTGAAAACAGCTTCTGACCGACAGAAATCTTATTCAGATTTGAAGAGGAGAGACATTGAATATAATGTGGGAGACAAAGTATTTTTGAAGGTGTCTCCTTGGAAAAAGATCTTGAGGTTTGGTCGGAAAGGGAAATTGAGTCCTCGTTTCATTGGACCATATGAAGTTTTGGAAAGAGTTGCACCAGTTGCTTATCGGCTTTCTTTGCCACCTGAGTTAGAAAGGATCCATAATGTATTCCATGTTTCTATGTTGAGGAGGTACAGGTCGGATCCATCTCATGTGTTGCCAATTGAGTCTATCGAAGTGAGCCCAGATTTGACATTTGAAGAAGAACCAGTTGCTATTTTGGCACGTGAAGTGAAAGAGTTGAGGAATAAGAAAGTGCCTTTGGTGAAGATTTTGTGGAAGAACCATGGAAGAGAAGAGGCAACATGGGAGAGTGAGCAAACAATGCGAGATCAATATCCTCAACTATTTCAGACTTGATATCAGGTAATTTCGAGGATGAAATTTCTTTTTAGAGGGTGAAGAAGATATTTTTAATTTGGGATGAGTGAAATTACTAAATAGAGCATGTGGATGAAGGGTAGTTAGAACAAGTGAGAAGAGGGTATGTTGGTAATTGTCTTTTTAGAATTGCTTGGTGGAGATTTAAAGAGATGATAATTTGACTTTCCTTTATCATCTTTTCTTCTTTTCCCTTATGGTGGCCGGCTCATCCAAAGACAAAAGGGAGCAAGAGAGCAAGAGAGGATCTTGAAGTTCTAAGCTCAAATTGAAGAAAGAATCAAAGGATTAAGTTGGAGATTTGTGAAATTTCTTCAATTAAAGTAAGTACTCTCTTGTTTTCCTTTGTTCTTTTTGAAGTGGTGTTTGAAGTGAGTTTTGAATTGTTAGTAATATGATTCGTTGTGCTTGTGATGTGTTTTTAAGTGTTGAAAGTGATTGTAAGTAAAGAAGTTATATTATTGTTGATATTGGAAGTGTTGGTTTTGGTTTGAAGATGGTAAGTTAAGTGTGATGTTGTTTTTTTAGGGTTTTGAAGTAGTAAGAGATTGAATGTGTTGTTAATGTGCAAATTGTGATGAATATGTAAAATATGTGTTTAGAACATTGATGACATTCATTTGAATTAAGTTATATTGTGTATAATGAAATTGAGTGCAACCAAAGGAGATTTGGACATGTTTAGGGTTTCAATTCATGAGTGACACGACCAATTCATGAGAGACACGGCCAATTCATGAGAGACACGGCCAAGCCAAGGAAATTTGGGCCGTGTTGGATTTATTTTGGAGAGACACGGCCGTGTCCCATACCCGTGTTTGTTACTGCCAAATTTGTGTTGAGAGACACGGCCACAAGCTTGGCCGTGTCCCTCAAATGTGTTAGTTAATGTTTCTATTCTTTGTTCTTCTTGCATTGTTTTGATTCTCCAAAGGTATTTATGTACCTAAACCTAAACATAAACACTTTAAACACACTTAAAACAATAATGATCCAAACAAATGTATGTGGAAGATTCTAAATCCATGAATAATGTAAATTGTTATGTGTATATATATGATGAAATAGGAAATGTGGAATATATGATGATCATTGAAAAAGTATGTGCAATGCCATTGATTGTGTATACTTGAGTGAGGAATTGATCAATGTGAATCTTGTGAATGGTAATGTGTATATGAATAATGTACTTTGAAATGCTATATTAATGAGGCTATATGTATAATATGAATGGAGATATGAAATGATATGAGGCCATTGTGATTTGGCTATGATGATTCCATTGAAAGAAAATAAGGCATGTTTGCCTAATTGATGATGAGAATTGAGAATGAGATAATAAATGAATTGTGTGTCTAATGTGTTATTCATTTTCAGAGTTTTGTTGTTGGTGGCATGCCTATTGGTAACATTCTCTTGAAGTTAGGTTGGATTTGATCCTTGAAGCCTAATTGAGATGTTACAACCCTTGAAGCTAGGTTGGGTTGGTTCTTGAAGCCAAGTTGGGTTGATACTTAGCATGCTTTGTTCCCCTTGAAGCTTGGTTGAACCTAATCCTTGAAGCCTAGTTGGGTTTATGATAATGATAAATGTGATAATAAAACCAAAGCACTAACTCTGAAAATTGAATGGCATATTAGAGTGTTTTGGGCCCATGCTTGTCTTTGTATATAATGTGATTCTTGAATGGTAAAATCAATGAAACTATGAAGATGTAATATGAATATTGTTATGACATTGAATGTAGTATGATGTAGTAATGTGATGTGCTTCTATGTGTATGCTTTATGAAATATAAAGGTGTGATGTTAGCTTTTCACTTATGATGTTAACTTTATGATTTAGATGTGTAACATTACTTTGCCTTAAAGTATAATGTTGGTATATTTTGTACTACTAAGCCGATGGCTTAGCGCGATAGTGTTTGATCGCGCAGGTGACAGAGTTGAACCTGAGAGCTCCTCGAGACCAAGTGAGACTAGACATTGAGGATTTTTCTTTTGGGACTTAAAGATCAGAGAAGTGCTGCCAATAATGTATATATATATTCTATGTTTTGTAAACTTTAATTTATAACATATTTGTAATAACTTCCGCTGTGAATTATTGAACATTTTATATATAGTGTCTTTTGGATTTCTTTTATTTGTTTGAGGCTGGTTTCACTTATTTACAAAGATATTTGTTGTGTCTTTTAAAACCGTGGCATTTTCTATATTCAGTATACGTATATTACGATCGTTTAAGCATGCTTGGTACGTATACATGGTATAGAGGTGTTACATCTTAGGTCCTCGGTCTTTCAAAAAATTACCTTTAAGTCATGTCTACTTCACGGGCCTCCTTTGCACATCGATGTGACACCTTTTACTCATATTTTGACCCCCTCAACTTTCTTGTGCTGTAATTTTATAGTCTAGGGTGTGAAAATACCAAAATACCCTCTAGCGATTAATCGATTGTAATTTTTAAACCGTGCATTTTCGGGAAAAATTGAAACCCACGGTTATGACCCGATTAATCCCTAGAACACATTTATGGCATCCGTTAGGGTCACTATTAAGAATCGACACAACTTTTCAAAAAATTACTCTTAGGTCCTCGGCCTTTCAAAAAATTACCTTTAGGTCCCGTCGACTTCACGGGCCTCCTTTGCACACCGATTTTGTTTTTGACTATCTCGAGACTCTATTTGACCACTTATTTATGTCCTTCTTTCCTAATACTCGACTACCTAAACTTTGGGATGTGACAGTTCTACCTCCCTTAATTTAAGTTTCGCCCCGAAACTTACTTATTCATGCATGATTCTTACGTGTAATTACACATCATCATTATAACTAATAATCGTCACATATACACACATATGTACTCAAGACACTGATTTTAAACTTACGCACCTTCATTTCCTTCTTCTGCTTTATTCTCTTCTGCCCTCATGTAATATATCCTGGCTGGCGCTCTCGATTCAGGCCAATCTACTGTCTCCGATCTTGTTCCTATTTGATTACTACCATTTTCTCTGCCTCTTCCTCTTTCTCGACCTTTACCGCTGCTACTTGCTACTTGTGTTCTTTCAGGATCTTTTGAAATCTCTGCCACATTTCTAGGACAATCCTTCTTAAGGTAATCAGTGGCACCACAAAGTATACAAGCTCCAGTAACTAACCAACATTCTCCCCTATGCTTTCGCCCACAATGCTCACACGAGGGGTATGGTGTATATTCAATCCTTCCAGAACCTTTACTTGATCCTCTGCTTATTCCTCCCATGTTGGCTACTGAGGTAGCTTGAAAATTAGGTCCTTTAGATGGTCTTCAATTCTGGTTTACACTCATAAAGGATCCTTCACCCTTAGCTCTCTTGCTAGCAGACTGATGATTACCTGGGGCACTCTATGCTTGCTCTCTTTTCTGTTGAATTCACTATTGACGATTCCTCAGATTTACTTGCACCTTTTCAACATCCAATGCTTTAGCCACCAACTTTGAAAACTCTGTATTATCCAATGCCACTAGCTGTATCTTAATTTCATCATTAAGTCCTTCTAAAAATTTCTCGCATCGCTCAGCTTCAGTTTCTATTAACTTCTTTCCATACTAACTGAGGCCCGTAAACTCCTTCTCATATTCTGATACCGTCATTCTGCCTTGTTTCAAATGAATGAACTCATTGCGCCTTGCAGTCAAATATGCATCAGTGATATACCTCTTTTTAAACTCACTCTTGAAGAATTCCCAAGTTCGCTGTTTTGGTGGAACCCGCTGCTGCGTGGTATCCCACCATATGTACGCCTCCTCTGTCAGGAGCGAGGTAGCACAAACCACTCTTTCCTCCGGAGTGCATTGGAGCTGGTGAAGAACTCTAATGATACTATCTAACCAATATTCTGCTTCCTCAGATCCCTCTTCATGACCAGCCTTAAATTCCTTTGCACCATACTTTCTTAACTTCTCGATCGGGGGTTTCCTATCTCCCTCAGCAGCAAGGCCCCTTCCGGCCATTTGCTGAAAAGCTATTGCAATCTGCCTAAGATAAGTCTCCAGACCGGGTATTTCAGCTACTGCTGACCCTAGTCTATGAGCTTCCGCGACATCTGTTGACCCAGATGCTTGCGATTATACATTTCGTTCCATAGCTTGCCAAGAATCTAGAGACATCTTACATTGACATAAATAGGTATCTGCTTAATTCATCAACATATAACTCAATTATCAATTCCTATCTGGCATTTACATCTACCTATTCATCATATAACTTTCTCCTTACTTTATCTTACATGGCACACATAGTTACTTACTTACTACCTATCTCCCAGAATCGACTAAGCTAATGCTCTGATACCACAAATTGTAACACCCCTTCCCGACCTATGAATAAGCCGAGGAGGAATGCTACATCGGGATACGAGCTCTGGTTATGTCAGCTTACTTAATGTTCCTTATAAAAATTTTCCAAAAATTTTGACGGAGTCTCCCTTAAAATTCTAGGTCCTAAGTGTCGACAAAACTGAATTTTCTTATTTTTGAAAAACATTTTGTTTCACAATTCAACTCAAGCACACTCCCAATAATCCACCCTTATAACCTCAACTACAATCCTGCTAGAAGAATTCACACTTCTATATTCACAACCCAACTCAATTTAAAACCATACAGTTATTATACATTACTAGATTTACATGCTACATCAAGTTATCTCTTTGTATTGTTCAAATAAGTACATGCCAGTTTCTAATACCAAAATACAAAATGAAGAGCACCACCTAAGTTTGTTGATGACCGACAGATCGCAGGACTTCTCTGCTCGCTACTGGCTCCTTGCTAATAACCTACGAGTTTAGAAGAAACTAAACTCAATAAGCATTGCTTAGTGGGTACTTTAACTAATTATGGAAAATAAATAATAAAAGCATAATGCACTTTTAAAAGCAATGAGTCGTATTGAAGAATATTATCACAGTAAAAACAATCCATACATGCCACATATTCATTTATTATCATTTTATCAGTTCGCTCCACAAGGTAATTTGGTAGAATAATGTATGGTAAGGAACTAACTAAAACAACTATATATATATTCTGTGGCTGTGGCCCAAAAAAAATTGAGGACCAAGCCCTGTGGAATCTGTGGCCGAAGCCCTCGGACCGGAGTCCTATATAACTCGAGAGATTGCCCTATATAACTCGGACCGAATTCCTATATAGCTCGGGTTGTCACCCTATATAACTCAGACCGAAGTCCTATATTAAAGCAGCACTGCATATAGTATGATATATCATACCCTTACCCTACTCAGTACTATCCCAGATACCCAGTGGAGCCAAAGTTTTCATGCCATTTCTTAATCAAATATGCATTATACAATTATCGACTTAGGATTACTTTTGAAAAATGACCAAATGACTATTAGCAAAATGACCATATAAATAGTAAATTCTGGTTTTGGACTCAACTTGATCCTTATTTTGAAAATTTGTATAAAATAATCTACTTGACTAAAAACTCTAAAATTTTTTTTCAGAATTTAGTTTTACATCTTAAATTCATTCCTTTAAAATTTCAGATCAAACTGGACACAAAATCTTGGTCAAGTAGTTCACCCAACCAAACTACTCCAGTTGCCCTGCATCCTGGCAGCAGTTCTAAATTTTGTGAATTCCGTAAGCTAAATTGAATCAATGTGGTTCAAAATTATTTTTATCAAATACTAGACTCACTAAAAAACAACATATCCAAAATTCAATTTAATATTATTTTTCTAAATTTTATTAAAAATCCGGAAACATGGCTGTCTCAGTCAAGGTACCTCCTAGAGCAGGTCTAACAGAAATAATTTTTCCATAATCATAGCAATTGCGAATTCAACTCAAAATATTTTTCAGTCATTCTAGACGCATTGAAACACAACATACAAAAATTTACTTCAAGAGCATTTTTCTATATTTAATTAAAAATCATACAAGTCACAGCATTTCATTAATTCTAAAACAGAAAAATTTCAAGAAAATGAACAAACAATTAGTTAAAGTACCAAACCTTGCTATTTCTTAGTCCTTTATCTATATCACTTCCTTTCCTTGTCTCCTTGATTTCCTATGAAATTTAACATCACATATACAAAGGTAAGAACCCTAGGTATAGACATAGTCTTATCTTATGATTTTTCTAATGGTTGCTAGCTTATTTTCACCATTAAACACCATTATTTCTTTAATCAAATCCTTCAAATAATTATTTCTTGAATTTTCTCCAAATCTAGCTACATGAACCCTAATTTCAATCTCTTAAAATAACCATTAATCCATGAAACTAAAACTAGAGATAGGTTTCTCTTACCTTATAATCTTGTTTGTCACCAAAATCTTCAACCAAAAGCCTTAAACTTTGGCAAAATTACCTCCTTCTTCCTTCTCTTATGGTTTGGACGAGTTCACCATGTAAGAGAGGGCTTTTATTTTCTTTTCTTAGCTTATTTTGATCCAAATGGCAGCCATAAGTGGTGACAATATGTTGGTATAGATGTTGACTTCTAATTGGTACACCTTATAGCAAAAATGGCCACTTTTAATTGGTCCACTTGCCTTCTTCTTTTATCTATTTATTTGGCAAGCTATTAGGCTTCCTTTTATTCATATTTTGACCCCCTCAACTTTCTTATGCTGTAATTTTATAGTCTAGCTTGTGAAAATACCAAAATACCCTCCAGCGATTAATCGATTGTAACTTTTAAACCGTGCATTTTCGGGAAAATTGTAATCCACGGTTATGACCCAATTAATCCCGAGAACACATTTATGGCATCCTTTAGGGTCACTATTAAGAACCGACATAACTTTTCAAAAAATTACTCTTAGGTCCTCGGCCTTTCGAAAAATTACCTTTAGGTCTCGTCGACTTCACGGGCCTCCTTTGCACACCGATTTTGTTTTTGACTATCTCGAGCCTCTATTTGACCACTTATTTATGTCCTTCTTGCGTAATACTCGACTACCTAAACTTTGGGATGTGACAAAGCACATAAACATTACACTAAAAACTAGTACAAAAATGATCTAAATACTGGGATAAATTAAAAACTACTAAATTGCTAAAATCACTAAATAAACAGATTAAAACTACCAAAATGCATGAAGAAAACAATAATTATCATAATAAATAAATAGCAATATTATGACAAAAACTAATAAAACATCAAACCAAGCCCACAACCCAAACCACCAGGGGTTCAGAACACAAATCTTTTTTTGAGAATAGAAACCATTTTGGTCAAAATTAATTTAAAAGTCTTGTTGCTTTTCACTCTCTATAATCAATTCAAGATCATTCAAGCAGGGGGCAAACTATAGAACCTTAAAGGATGCCAAACTAAATTTGGACCGGCTTTAAAAAATTTAAATCTAAGTTATAAGTTTTAAATGGCTTGATTCGGTTTCAAAGGGTATACATTCAAATGATTAATGTTTTGAATGTCTAAGCTTAATATTTTTGGGTTCAAATTTAATTATTCGGTCGGATTAAAGTATTTTTAGACCGGTATTAAGTCAGTAGGCCCCAGGTGACATGAACCATTGTTCATGTCGACCTTGAGTGCCAAAATCGGCAAGAGCCAATGCTCATGTCAATTTTGTGGCTAAAATCGACATGAACCAAAGGCTCATGTCCATTTGGGATACCAAATCCACATGGCCTTGGTTCCATGTTGATTTGGCACACCAAATTGACATGGCCTTAGCCCATGTGATTCGGACAGCCAAATCGACATGGAATTTGATTTTGAAGCATTTTTGTGTTCCTAATTAAATTAGAATCCTTTTATGTATAGGATTAGGCAGATTAGGTTTAGGTTAAGCCTGATTTTGCCTATAAATAATAAGCTTTAATACTTCAACAGAGATCAAAAAAATTGGAGCAACAATCAATAATCAAGGAGTAAGCAACCAATAATGTTCATCAACCATCAAATTCATCAAAGGCAGCCACATTGTCTTTAGCCTTTTGTTCAGCCATAATCAAATATCAGTTTTAATGGAACCAATAATAAAGGTTTGGTATTAACCAATAATTTTTTTTTTATATTCACAGTAGCCATAACATGCTTTCTTTTAAATGTTTCGTTGATGAGTTTTGACATTAATTTTACCAGTAGCATAAAATTGTTAAATCTGAATTATATGTTTTATAAACCAAGGTTCAATTTATTCACCAATAGCTTAAGGTTTGATTTAAACCACTGGATCAATCCCAAAAACCCTAATTATTTTCTAAAATCCCAAATACCCTAATTGTTTTCTGAAGTCCCAAAAACCCTAATTGTTTCTTAAAATCAAGTAAACCCTAAAACCCTAATTCATTAAAGCCTTAAACTCTAATCCAGTTAAACCTAAAACCCTAATTCATTAAATCTTAAACCCTCATCTAAGGAGCCTTAAAACCCTTAAACCCCAATATCCTAGAACTAAGACCTCAAAACCTAAAACCCTAATTCCAGTGGCTCAATTCCCGAATTTAGATCCAAACCTTACTTTCAATAATTTAAAACCTTAAACAATAGTTTCCAAACCATAATTCCTTAAACCCTAATTTTATTTGTTTAATGATATAAACTTCAGTTTTGGTTATTTATTTGGTTTGCTATTTGTTATATGATGGATGATTATTTTGCTTTATGATGGATGTTTTATTTCAATTATCATTCTTGAATGATTTAATTTACTTAATTTATTATTTATGTAATTTCTTGAATTGTAAATGCAAGTTTTCGCTTTGTGGGTGCTTCGATTTAGTATGTAACTAGTTATCATTTAAAGATTTTGGGATTATTGTAAAGGATATATTTTCACCTTAGCAATCGAGTCATTCTATTCTCTCGGCCTGTCCAGGTGGCAACTCCATTTTCTTCGAATTTTGGCCTTTATTCTCTAAGGCCCTGATCCTATCAGTGCTGAAGCCGCTTGAATCGTTCCACCATGAGTGGGGGCAAAAATCCCCGCTAACAATTAAGTTCAAAAAGTTTGGTATGCATGGTGTAGACCCTTAATTTTTTACCCATTCAAATCTGATAGTCTAAAATAATTTTTTTGTTGTATTTTATTTATTTTAATGATATTTTAATTACTTTTAATAAAAAATAAAAAAATATAAAAAATACAAAAATAAAAAAAATAAAAAATCGGACGGATCGGCAGTTAGGATCGAGTATCCCAATCCAATTTAGGATCAAGTATCCAAATCTAGTTTAGGATCGAGTATCCAAATCAAGTTAGGGATCAAGTATCCCAATCAAATTTAGGATCAAGTATCCAAATATAGTTTAGGATCGAGCACTTCAGTTAGGATCGAATATCCAAATCCAATTTAGGATCGAGTATCCAAATCCAGTTAAGATCGAGTATCCCAATCCAGTTAGGATCGAATATCCAAATCTAGTCTAGGATCGACTATCCAAATCAAGTTATGATCGAGTATCCAAATCCAGTTTAGGATCGAGTATCCAAATCCAGTTACGATCGAGTATCCAAATCCAGTTATGATCGAGTATCCAAATCAAGTTTAGGATCGAGTATCCCAATCCAATTAGGATCGAGTATCCTAATCAAGTTTAGGATCGAGTATCCTAACCCAATTTAGGATCGAGCATCCCAATCCAGTTAGGATCGAGTATCCCAATCCAATTTAGGATCGAGTATCCAAATCCAGTTAGGATCGAGTATCCAAATCCAGTTTAGGATCGAGTATCCGAATTCAGTTAGGATCGAGTATCCAAGTCTAGTTTAGAATTGAGTATCCAAATCTCTCAGGTCCAGAACCCAAAACCTCAACCGTCTTAAAAATTAAGTCTTATTGCTTTTCACTCTCTTTCACTAAAGTCTCAGATCATTCAAGCAGGGGGCAAACTATAGACCCTTAACTTTTTACCATTCAAATATGATAGTCTAAAATAATTTTTTTGTGGTATTTTATTTATTTTAATTACTTTTAATAAAAATATAAAAAATATATAAGCGGCAGCCCAATTGGGACACCAATTTCGCAGCCATATGCCACTGGCTATGAATTGGGACACCAATTTCACAGCCAGATGCCACTGGCTGCGAAATTTGCCCGCTGCGCCCATTTTTGCCAGTGCAATTGCTGCCAGCACAGTCCACATGTAATATCCTCATGTATGCCCTAGAAGTTTTGATTATGTTGTTGTTGTTGTTGTTTTAAATTGGATTGAAAGTATATGTTGTGTGATAAGAAAAGAAATTGGAAAGTGAATGCTTATGTATATGTGTTTTGGGAAAGAAAGAGGGTTTAGAGATAAGTGTATATGTTGTTTATATGTTAATATATGCAGCATATAAATTGGTCAAATGAAGAGTCAATGCAAGAGGATATTTTTGTGTGACATATGAAAGTACATAAATGGGCATATAAGAGACAAGAGGTTAGTTAAATGGATGAAGGGTGTTTTGGTAATTGCTTGAATTGAAACACTTGGTGGAGATTAAAAGAAGAGTTGACTTTGTTTCTTGTGGTTCATTTCTTCTTCTTTCTCCATTTGGCCGGCTCCTCCATAGACAAAGGAAAGCAAGAGACAAAGAGAAGATCTTGAAGAGTTAAGCTCAAATTGAAGGAAGATTGAAGTGATCAAGTTGGAGATTTGGGGAATTCAACAACTTTGGTAAGTACTCTTTTGATCTCTTTGCTTATTTGAATGATATTTGGTTTTGATAGATGATTTTAAGAGTGAGTTGTTTGTTTGTGAGATGATTAGAAGTGTTTGGTCGATTTGATGATGGATTTTAAGGATAAGTTAAAGGAAAGAGTAAGTTGATTGGAGGAGATGATGTTGTGTTGTGTTTAGGGTTTTGAGATGATTTGGTGTTTTGTGTTTGATGTGTGTTTTGGTTTGTTTTTGGTGTTGTTGCAAGTTTAAGATGGTTTTTGGGTATGTTTTGTGAAGATTGTTTGAAGAGGATGTTGGTGAATAGGAGTGTGTTGTTGAGTGTTTGGTTGTTTTGGCCGGATTTTGAAATTGTGGCCGGACACGCCCATGTGCACGTTCAGGGTTTTTAGGCGTGTCAATTGTGTTGGAGGCAGTAGGTTTGACACTACCAGTAACACGCCCGTGTTATTGAGCGTGTCATAGCTACTGTGAGAATGGAGAAATTACACGGTCAAGAGCACGCTCACTTTGTTGGACGTGTTGTTAATTTTGGAGAGGCAGAAGGTATTACACGCCCAGTGACACGCCCGTGGTTCTGAGCGTGTAAAAGCTTCTGTGTTGTGGAGTTAAGGCACGGTCAGGGACACGCCCGTGTGGTTGAGCGTGTCATGTTTAGGGTTGCCCTAATTAACTCTTAATTGGATTATCTCTTGTGTATTCCTAAGCAAGTATATGCTATTACTTTTGATTTAGGTCTTGAAGAAAGTAATTGATCATTGATCTAAGAGGTTAAAGAATCTTGGACAAGGAAGTGTTAGGAGTTGTATGAATTGTTAGTGAGGTAAGTACAAATCTTGTATTATTGCATTGTTGCATATGATGTTGAGATTGATCATAAATATGATGATAATGGTAATGTATATGATACTATGTGAACAATGTGATATTTCATGTATTGTGACTCATGTGATGAGTAATGTGTTTTGTTATGTTTATATCAATAATGCTATATGTATAATGTGATGGAATATAATGCCATTGTGATTGGCTATGGTAACTTATATGTGATATGAGGCCATTGTTATTGGCTATGATGAGAGTTGAGAATGGAAATGATAATTAAATAATAAATGATTTGTGTGGCTAATGTGTTATTCCATTTTCAGAGTTTGTTGTTGGTGGCATGCCTAATAAGTGTAACAATCTCTTGAAGTTAGGTTGGATTGAATCCTTGAAGCCTAATTGAGATGTTACCACCCTTGAAGCTAGGTTGGGTTGATTCTTGAAGCCAAGTTGGGTTGATGCTTAGCATGCTTTGCTCCCCTTGAAGCTTGGTTGAACCTAATCCTTGAAGCCTAGTTGGGTATATGATATTGATAAATGTGATAACAAAACCAAAGCATTAACTCTGAAAATTGAATGACATATTAGTGTGTTTTGGGCCCATGCTTGTCTTTGTTTAATGAGATTCATGAATGATAACATGATTGATAAATGAGGAATATGGAAGGATGTTGAAATGTGATATGCTTATATGATTATGATTGGTGAAATTCAAAGATGTTAGCTTCTCATTTATGTTGTGTGTTTATTAATAATATGTATGGCATTGTATTGCATTGAAGCATATCTTTAGCATGATTTGTCTTACTAAGCCGTTGGTTTAGCGCGATAGTGTTAATCGCGCAGGTGATAGAGTTGAACCCGAGTGTTCATCGAGACCGAGTGAGAGTAGACCTTGAAGAGTTGATTTTGGGAATTTAAATATCAGAAGAGATTTGCCAATCATGTACTACTTCTTTATATTTTGTAAAGTAGTATTTATAATGTAATTATATGCACATTTGTAAATATGGATTTAAATGTTTCATATATGCAAATATTTTATAAATTCCGCTGCGTATTAACTAAATGTATCTATATATCTATTTTGTTTTGTATTACAAGTAACTACCTATTTTTCTATAATGTATACAATTGAAAGATTATGGTATCGTTTAAAATGTTTTGAATGTTAAGAAAATCCGTAGCATCCCTATGTTTAGTGCATGTATACTACATTGTGGTGTTTGTAGTGTGCATGTATTGAATGTGGGGGTGTTACACCACAGGCCCGACAGCTCACGCGCTGCCGATTTTTTGACCAAAACTTTTTTTACCCAGTCCGGTCCAATAAAATTAGTCCAAAATAATTCTTGTGTGGTCCAATATATTTTAATTAGTCCAAAATAATTTTTGTGTTAGCTTAATTAAATAATTTTTATTTAGTATTTAATTTTTTTTAATAAAAAATAAAAAATAATAATAATAAACAAAAATAATAATAATAAAAGAAAAAAAAAGAAGAAGTCGACTGCGGCGAAATGGCCCGCAAGTCGGTCCTCGCCCCCTGCCGCAGCCAACTGCGGCAATTTTTTTCGGCAACAGTTTTTTTTCGCCAGCAAAAGTTTTTCGACGCAAATTTTCCAAAACCTAATGCAATTAGGTTTTTATTTCCTTTTATTAATGAATATTATGTTTCGTGAATGATTAGGAATGAACCATAAAAACTTCTATAAATAAAACCAAAAACAACACAAAAAAGAGGAGGAAAAAAGGGAAGAAATCAAAGAGGAAATCGGACAGAAGCTTGGAGGAAATTTTGGATCCGAAACTAAGTAGGAAAGAGGTGAACCAATATGATTTTTTGAGAGAGTAGAAAAACAATTCAAACAATTCAAAGGCAGCAAAGCTTGTCTTTGATTTTGTTCATCCAAGAAGAAATTTTTGGTGGAACCAACAAAAGAAGGTATGCATCAATTGTATAAATTTTATTTTTCATAGTAGCTAAATCATCCCATTATTTCTTTTAATTCAAAAACTTTAAAACCTCAATTCACTTTTTCTAAGGTTCAAAAATCTTAATTCGTTTCTTTTTTTTCTAAAAAGTTTAAAGCTATTAGTTTTATTTCTTCAAAACCCCAAAACTAAGATTTGCTTTCCAAATTATCAAAACTTTAAATTGTGTTCTGTTTCCTTCCAAAAGCCTTAAAAATATCTTTTTTGATCTTATAAATTTAAATCATTTTTTTAATTCATAAAACTTCATGAAATTGTCAATTGTCTTTCCAAATCCTAAAATTAAATTCATTGCCCGAAATCCTAAATTCAAAAATCCTAAAACCCTAATTTAATTCCAAAACTCAAAATAGTAAACCCTAACCCATTAAAACCTTAAACCCTAATTTTTTCTAAACCCTAATCCTTTAAAACTTTTAAAACCATACAAACACAAATTTTACAATTATACACAGTAAGCTTAAAACCATAATTCAATGAATAGCCGTAAACCACAAAACTTAATGTTTTAAAGTGTCCAAACCCTAGTTTAATGATTTCACCATTCAAATATTAATTTAGTTAATCAAAGAGCTTTATCAACCTTTTAAAACATAAAACCTTAATCTATTTTAATTCCTTTAAAAACTAACAGTAGCCATAATTTAGATTTTTATTTGCCTTATTCAATTCTATATTTGATTATGCTTTGATTTATTTTATATGCTTTAATTTATTCAAGTTCAATGCTTGGTTTTATTTAATTTATCATGAATGGATGTTTACTTTCTATTGATATTTAGTACCTTTGATGAATGATTTATTTATGATGAATAGTTATTTACTTTTATCAATTTATTTAGATTTTCAAATGTTGTAAGAGGTATGTTTCCACTTGGTGGGTACCTCATTTGTTAAATATCATGTAATTTAAATTGCTTTTCTATTTTAGAACCAATGTAAAGGACATGTTTCTACCTTTCGGTGGGTGTCCTATTTAGGCATGGGATGTAAGGACATGTTTTCATCCTTGGATGGGTGTCCATTTATTTGCTTTTGTTTGGACATTGCTTTGGTTTTAATATAATGATGCTTTCTATTAATTGTTGTGTGTAATATGGATAATGTTGTTATATTTAAGAATTTTATAATATTAAGACCTATAAAGGAGGTCGGCTCTAATGAACCGGGCGTTGTGGGAGTGCTGGGCCATTTCTCACCTTCCCCACACGTACCCAACTTTCCGAACCCATTAGGGGTTGGGGATTCCTTAGGAATCGAGTCATCCACCCCTTTCTTTTTCTCGGCTCGTCCGGGTGGCGACTCCATTTTCTCAGGACTTAGGTTCGTGTTCTCTAAGGCCCCGAGCCTAAACAGTGTCGAAGTCGTAAGAACCATTCCACTGGGAGTGGGGGCAAAAATCCCCGCTCACACATGGGAAATGTGAGAATGATCCAGCACCCCCATAATGTCTGGTTCATTGGAACTGGCCTCTTTTTTAGATCTAAATATTATTAAATTCTTATATTATTATAATATTATTCATATTACATGCAATCATACCAAACAAATAAAAAAATAAGATGGGCACCCATACAAAGATGTAAACATGCCCTTACAATATCCCAGTGTCTATAAAAATAAATAAATATGACACTCGCTAATTGGTGGAAACATGTCCCTTAAAATAGTCCAAAATCTTTAAAATTAAAATAAATAATTAAAATATACAAGGCACCCATGAAATGGAAAAATTCCTTTACAATCTCAAAGTCCTAAATAAGAAGAAATTACGATCCATATGCACATAAATAATAATCATACACATAGTCATTAAACAATAATAACTTAAGGCTTAAATAAAATGAAATTAAGATCAATCAGAAAAATTACAATAAATAAGCAAATCTAAATATTAACCCATTAACAAAATATAAGTTATGATGCATATGGTGGTCCTACTAGCCGGTTAGTGGGCTGGGTGGTCAAGGGGCAGCACCCTTGAAAGGTAAATGAGTTACCATACTCGTTGAATGAGTTGCTGCCTCTATCATATACATTAGTGCTTTAAATCATAATTTAGGGTTTAAACCCTAAACTAGGGTTTATTATGCAAAATTAAGATTTAAATTCTAAAATTATGGTTTAACATGCAAGATTAGAGGGTTTTAACCTAAAATGAGAGTTCAACATGCAAGACTAGGGTTTTGATTGTTAAGTGAGAGTATTATTGTACAATTAGGGTTTTAGATTTGCAAAATAGAGTTTGACATGCATTCAAGGTTTTAATATATGATTCAAACAAGAATATAACCGTAAATCAATGTCAAATAAATAAAGATGATAACTTCACATAATTGAACAAGTCTTAGGGAACAAATCTACACTGTTGGCTACACCCAAAGAATATCATTAAACCAAATCTTACTCAAGCACCATAATGTGTTCACAAAAGCTAATATATGATGATGCCACAGTTTATTTGGATCAAAGTAGGTTTTGGTTGAGCTAAATAATTAGGAGGCTTATCTATTATCTTCCAGTTTCAGCTATTGCCTCTCTTGGTTTTAATTTCTCTTTGGCTCTGTGGGTTATTGATTGTTTCTGCCTAATTTTCTTAATTGCTTGAGCTCGGTTGCTTTTGGAAATTATGAATATCTCTTCCTTGCTCGTGTATGTTGGCTATTTATAAATAATATTAGGGCAACCGTGTTTAAAGAGTCATGACTAGCTTCAAATAAGCCCCTAAATAATTTAAATTCCACTATAACTGAAATCCTTTGAACCAGAGTCAGCCATGAGCATTTTTCAACATATGCCTTTGCTCATGTCAAATTGGCTTATGCCAATTTGATGTGAGTCCTTGCGTATGTCAAATTAGTTTGCCAATTTGACATGAGACTTGGCTCATGTCCAATTAGTTTTCCAATTTGACCTAAATTTAATATCGGGCCAACTGTTTTGGTTTTGGGTCAAACGTGAGTCGATTTGGGCCCTTTTAATTGGATTTAAATTTAATTAGGGATTCTAATTGGAATCATGTTTTATAGGGGCTTCTGTGAATGGGGATTTTTGCCCCCACTCCTGGTGGAATGGTTCTTGCGACTTTGGCACTGTTTAGGCTCGGGGCATTAGAGAACAAAAACCTAAGTCTGGAGAAAATGGAGTCACTACCTGGACGGGCAGGAAAAAAGAAAGGGGTGGATGAAAAAACGTCTATAAATAAGCAAGATTACAACACAAAAAGGGAGGAAAAAAAATTGGGACAAAATTGAGAATTGGAAACCGAAATTAAAAGGGAAAACTGGGAAACTTGAAAAAGGCCTTCTGGCAGCGAATTGAGGGGGACTTTTTGGAGAGAAGCAGTGAAGGGAATTCAAGAATTAAAAGGCAACAAAGCTTGTGTAACACCCCTACATCCCGTACACGCACACTACATAGCACCACAGTGTAGTATACGCACACCGAACATAGAGATGCTACGGTTTCCTTTAACACTTGAATCATTTTAGAACATAAGACATTCTTTCTCATTATACAGTATAGAAAATAAAGTAGTTTACTTGTAATATAAAACAAAGTAGATATAAACTTTTACTTAATACGCAGCGAAAATTTTAAATATATTTACATATGTGAATACATTCAAGTCCATGTTTACAATTTTACTTAAATTTACATTAAAGTCAATACTTTACAAAACATGAAGAAATTATACATGATTGGCAGCTTTTCTCTGATCTTTAAGTCCCAAAATAAACTCTTCAATGCCTAGACTCACTCGGTCTAGAGGAACTCTCGGGTTCAACTCTGTCACTTGCGCGATGAACCACAATCGCGCTGAGCCAACGGCTCAGTAGTACAAACGATAATAACAATATGCTTTAATGCAATGCAATGCCACACATTTCAATGACTTTCCATAGATTTCCTTATTCAATTATTCAATCATTATTGAATCACAATTACACAAAGACAAGCATGGGCCCAAAAGACTCTAATATGCCATTCAATTTTCAGAGTTAATGCCTTGGTTCAATTATCACATTTATCAATATCATTATCCCAACTAGGCTTCAAGGATTAGGTTCAACCAAGCTTCAAGGGGAACAAAGCATGCTAAGTATCAACCCAACTTGGCTTCAAGAACAAAACCCAACCTAGCTTCAAGGGTTGTAACATCTCAATTAGGCTTTAAGGATTGGACCCAACCAAGCTTCAAGGGGAGTAAAACATGTTTAACTTCAACCCAACTTGGCTTCAAGGATCAAATCCAACCTAACTTCAAGAGATTGTTTCTAATAGGCATGCACCAACAACAAAACTCTGAAAATGGAATAACACATTAGACACACAATTCATTTATTATTTCATTATCAATTACATTCTCAATTTGGCAAACATGCCTCATTAAAGTCATTATAGCTTACCACAATGGCTTTACATTCCATCACATCTCAATACCCATCTTAGCAATTCATCTTTCAAATGTACAATCATTTGCATCATCATATCATTCATATAATATATATATATATCATCATTGATATAAGCATAGCAAAGTACATTCTTCACAATAATCAATAATGCAATAATGCAAGATGTGTACTTACCTCAAAAGCAATTCACACAACTCAAAACACTCCCTTTCCCAAGGTTCTTATGCTTCTTAAATCAATGACAAATCACCTTTTTCAAGACCTAATCCAAGAATAATAACATACACTTGCTTAGGGATACACAAGAGGTAAACAAGTTAAGAGTTAACTAGGGCAATCTCTACACACATAACACGCTCAACCACACGGGCGTGTTCCTGATCGTGCCCTAACTCCACAACACAGAAGCTATTACACGCTCATGACCATAGGGGTGTCACTGGGCATGTAATACATACTGCTTCACACAAAAACATCAACACGTCCAACAACCTGAACGTGCTCCTGGCCTTGTCAATTCTCCATTCTCATAGTAGCTATGACACGCTCAATAACACGGGCGTGTTACTGGCCGTGTCAAACCTACTGCCACACAGAACAATTGACACGCCTAAGGACCCTGGACGTGCTCATGGGCGTGTCAGGCCAAAAACCCAGATTCCGGCCAAAAGAACACCACACTAACAAATCACTTCTATCCACCAACATCCACTTCCACCAAACTTAACAAAACATACCCAAAAACTACCTCAAACTTGCAACAACACCAAAACAAGCCAAAACACATATCAAGCACAAATCACAAACATCATCAAAACCCTAAACACAACCACAAATTAATCAATACCAACCAACTTACTCTTTTCTTCAATCCAACCCCAAAATCCAAAACCACTTAAACCAAATACTCTTAAACACCACACAATCAAACCAAACACATTCTCAAACACAACTTCAACTCACAAACCCACATAACTTCAAAAACAACACAAGAAATCAAGAGAGAACTTACTAAAGATGGATAACTCTTAAACCTCCAACTTGATCTCTTGAAAACTCTCTTCAATCTTGAACTTGGAAGAACAAATCTCTATCTTGCTCTCTTTCTTCTTGATGGCCGGACAACACAGAAAAGCAAAGAGAAGAGAAGGAAAGAAAATGGTCCATGGCAAAGGAAGAAAGAAAGAAGAAAAGATAGAAAGCAAAAGTCAAATCATCTCCTCAAAACCCTCTCCTCCAAGCAAAAATAATATAAAATAATACAAATATCTTCTTCCACTCCACTAACTCTAATCCCACTTAATATAAAATAATCCCTTAAACACAATTAATCAATAATTAATCTCTTCCTTTGACTTACCCATTGACTTGTGTATATGTTATATATATATATATTTACATATATACAACATATAAACTCTCTCTTCACTTATTTTCCTCTTTTCCAATTAAACACAAATACACTTACTTCAATTACAATAATTTTTACACCAAACTTCTAGGGTATATTTTGGGATATTACAATTCTCCCCCTCTAAAAAGAAATTTCGTCCTCGAAATTACCTGCCATCAAGTCCGAAACAACTGAGGATACTGATCTCGCATCGCTTGCTCACTCTCTCAAGTTGCTTCTTCTTTTGCATGATTCTTCCATAGAACCTTCACCAAAGGCACTTCCTTATTTCTCAACTCTTTTACTTCATGTGCCAAGATAGCAAATGGTTCTTCTTCAAAGGTCAGATCTGGACTCACTTCAATAGATTCAACTGATAACACATGAGATGGATCTGATCTATACCTCCTCAACATAGAAACATGGAATACATTATGGATCCTATCCAACTCAGGTGGCAAACCAAGTCGATAAGCAACTGGCCCAACTCTTTCAAAAACTTCATACGGTCCAATGAAACGAGGACTAAGCTTCCCTTTTCGACCAAACCTCAAAATCTTTTTCCAAGGAGACACTTTCAAAAATACTTTATCTCCCACATTAAACTCTATGTCTCTCCTCTTCAAATCCGAATAAGACTTCTGTCGGTCTGAAGCTGCTTTCAATCTATTTCGAATCAGCTTCACTTTTTCTTCAGTTTCCTTAACCAAATCAGGACCAATTAACTTACTTTCTCCAATTTCATTCCAACATAGAGGTGTCCTACACCGTCTACCATACAACGCTTCGAATGGTGCCATACCAATGCTGGATTGATGACTATTATTGTAAGCAAATTCCACAAGTGGCAAGAATCTATCCCAACTTCCAGAGAAATCAATGACACAGCTTCTCAACATGTCCTCAATAATCTGTATCACTCTCTCTGATTGCCCATCTATCTGCGGATGAAAAGCAGTACTAAAATGCAATCGAGAACCCAAAGCACCATGTAAACTCTTCCAAAACCTCGAAGTAAACCGGGGATCTCGATCAGACACTAAAGAAATTGGGACTCCATGCAACTTCACAATCTCATGGATATACAGCTCAGCCAACCTCTCAAGAGAATAATCCATCCGAATTGGAAGAAAATGAGCTATCTTTGTCAACCTATCAACAATTACCCAAATAGCATCATGCTTCCTCTGAGTCAATGGCAAACCAGACACAAAATCCATTGTTACTCTTTCCCATTTCCATTCACGCACTGATAATGGTTGAAGTAACCCTGTTGGAACTTGATGCTCAGCTTTTACCCTTTGACATGTGAGACATTTGGATACAAACTCTGGTATGTCTTTCTTCATACCAGACCACCAATAGTACTATTTCAAATCATGATACATCTTCGTATTGCCCGGATGCATAGCAAATACTGACTGATGTGCTTCTTCTAAAATAATCCTTTTCAAATTAGCAACATCAGGTACACACAACCTGTTCTTAAACCAAAGACTCCCATCACTTTTTACAATAAAATCTCGACTCTTTCTATTCTGGCCATCTGAAACAATCCTTTGCATCTTCTCATCACCTAACTGAGCTTCTATAATCTGTTCTAACAATACTGGTCTCAACTGTAACTGTGCAAACAATGCACCATCATCACAAGATACAAATCTAGCATGTAACACTCTCAACACAACAAGCAACGAGAGCGAATAAACAGTCAAACTTGCTAGAGACTTTCGACTCAAGGCATCAGCAACCACATTTGCCTTACCAAGATGATAATCAATCAAATAGTCGTAGTCTTTTATCAATTCCAACCATCGCCTCTGTCGAAGATTGAGCTCTCTCTGAACCCCTAAATATTTTAAACTTTTATGGTCTGTATAGATAAAACACTTCTCCCCATACAAATAGTGTCGCCAAATTTTCAATGCAAATACAATGGCTGCTAACTCCAAATCATGGGTCGGATAATTGAGCTCATGTGGCTTCAACTGCCGAGAAGCATAAGCTATAACTTTACCTTCTTGCATTAATACACAACCCAATCCACTTTGTGAAGCATCACTGTAGATCACATATGGTTTATCTTCCACAGGTAAAGTAAGAACAGGCGCTTGAGTCAACCTTTCTAAAAACATAAGACTTTTCTAAAAACAAATAAAAAATTCTTTGGCCCATGGCCCAAATACTAAGCCCAAAATCCATTTTTCTAAAATCTTTTTCAATGGGCTCAGAAACAAAATTATTTTCACCCAATCTTTTCTTACAAAGAGCTTGCAAAATATTTAGGTCAGTTATGAAATACCAAAAATCAATTGTGGGCCTAGTTTACACTAAGAATAAATTAACCATGGACTTGTTTTTGGCATGAACCATTAGTTATCTTTTCCAAGTAAGAAATCTATCTATAATAAACATATCAATTTGTTTTAACCCAACATAGCATAAAAGCTACTTCAGTTGGTTGAATGGATTAAAACCTAATTAATGGGAATTATCATGGATTGATTTCCATTTTTGAAAATATAACTATTGGTTGAAACGTCCGAGGGAATCATTCGAAAGCAAGATACCCCATGTTGGTATTTTGTTAACCATATACCTAGGAAAAGAGACTCGCCATTCGTGTGTGGATGTTATAAGGTTGGAAGGAATGTCCTATTTGTCCTTGTTTGTTAATTGTTCGTGCATACATGAATACATGCATACATTTGCATCTCATATCATTGATCCTCTCTGGCTCACAACCCAGGATTACGATAGTTCAAAAGCTTACAACAATCCGACCTATGCCGGAGACGAAGTATCTAGCAACGACTCAATCACTTAATCACCAAAAACAATAGAGCCCGAACAAATTCAAGGAATAGTGGATGAGGCCCTCAACGCCAAGATGGAAGAAATAAAAGAGGCCCTAGCTGAGACCATGAAGAACCAGTTGACTGCAATCTTAGAGAATCATGCCGAGGCATCTGCTAGCACTAAGAAACCAAGGGATAATGGGAAGGCTAAAGTTAGTGGAAGTAGCTTTTGATGATGATAAGGTGATCATTGTTGATGATGATTAGGCTCAATATTACCAACATCTTCAAGACAAAAAGGAACCAAAGGTTGTTGAGAAGGCAATGATTAAAAAGACCGAGACTTCTGATGTTGAAAAGATGATTGCTGATTTAGAAAAGAAATTTGACAAGAAATTGAAAATCGAAGAGGTGTCTGAGATCGACAAATTGTTTGAGCTAGATGAAGAAGTTCCGTACAAGTTCAAGATGCCATCTTTTACCAAGTACAATGGCACCGAAAATCCTCATCTCCATGTGAAGCAGTATATCACTGCCATGCAGTCTGCCTGAGCTACTAAGGCTCAAACCCTAAGGTACTTCATGCTCTCATAGGACCCTGTTGTCCAAAATTGGTTCAATACATTAGATGATGGAACACAAAAGAGTTGGGATCTTCTTTACAAAGCCTTCATCCAGCAATATGGGTATAATGTCAAGTTGGGAGTTACCTTAATGAAAGTGGAGTCCATTAGACAAATGCCAAATGAGAATTTTGTGGACTATGTGAAGAGATGGAGAAATAAGGCTGCTTTGATCAAGAAAAGGCCCGATGAATCTGATCAAATAAGGATGATCATGAGAGGCGTCCTACCCAATCTCCGTGAAAGGATGTCTCATACACTCATCCATGACTTCAAAGATCTTCTCCAAGCTGGTTTGCAAATTGAAGAATGGGAAAGAGAGAATAATCGCTTTTTGGCAAGAAGGAATGAGAAAGGGAATTACCAGTCCGGAAATCAAAGCACGCAAAAAGAAGTTGATGTTAATGTAACCGGTCAAGGAAATAAAAGACAATTCTCAGAATTGGGGAAACCTCTATCTTGGGTTTTTAGCAAGCTGCAAAAGAAAGGGTTGTTGCAACCGTTAGCTCCTTGACCACTACATAATCCACTGCCACCAAACTTCAATGCCGGGGCCTTCTGTCAATTTCATCAAATGCGAGGGCATGAAACAAATAAATGTGCTCGTCTAAGGCATGAGATCTAAGATTTGATTGATAGTGGCAAGCTACCTGAGCCGGATAAGCCCAATACTAAGAACATCCCTTTGCCTAAATTTGGAAGAGTGCCACCACCAGCAACCTTTATGGTCGGAAAAGGATTGGAAGAAGATTCTGTTTTATCATCCTTTCGAGATGGAAATACTGAAGATGTGAAGGGAAAAGAAGCTTAAACTCAACGAACTTTCCTTAGCTTGAATGTTGCTTTTCAATCTTACTTTCTTTAATATTTTGGAACTATTGTGTTTTTCAAATTTAAATTTGTTTGAATAAATTTCATCAAAATTTTTGTTGGTCTTTGTTCATTTTGGTGCTCAACCAATGAGGAATCTAGCTTGATGTTCATAAATTAATGCGTCTAGGCATCATGACTTGAATGACTTTACTAGGTAAGGATAGAATTGAGTTGTGTCTGCTTACTTAGAGAGGGCTCCTGCATAATTACCTTTATCTAGGTCCTAGTCAGTCTTAGAACATACTTTGACAAGCTTTTGAGGCAAAATTAAACTCTACTTATTTAAGAGAGAAATGATCTAGGCATTGTTTGGTTAGCCGACAACTAGTATCCACCTTATTAAATATCAATCTCTAGTTGTCCCTTTGAGCCTTCATAAAATTTTAACTTTCTTTTCATTGGAATATAACCCCAACAACCTACCCTGAGTTGTTGTGATATTTTTGACAAGTCTTATGATCACTAAGATGAAGAGGCAAGAATATCAAAGAAGGCAATGATTAGTCAAGATCATAAAGATAGTTGAAGTTCTCAAGACTATGAAGATAGTTGAAGTTCTCAAGACCATAAGGGTAGTTGATGTTTTCAAGACTATGAAGATAGTTGAAGTTCTCAAGACCATAAGGGTAGTTAAAGTTCCCTTAAATATCTCCAATATATCAAGACAACATCAGAGTAACAGATGATTTATCCAGTTAAAGAAGATTTATGTTACTCCACTCATCCATTATTGGAAGCCCAAGTTGGTACAAACAAGACAACTCTTTTAGAGCTAGAACAAAAAAAAGAAGAAAACAAAAAAAAAACAAAAAAGAAGAAAAGGAAAAATGAAAAGAAAGAAGAAAAAGAGAAGAAAAAAGAAAAGAAAGAAAAAAAGGAAAAGAGAAAAAGAGAAAGAAAAGAAAAAAGAGAAAACCCAAAATGGTTCAAAAAGCCAACTGAATTCTCTTTTACCTAAGACAACAAAAGGCTTCCATTGGGTTCATAAGGACGATTTGGTTTGAATTGGTCCAACCCAACTAAAGATTCAATCAAAATTGGAGAAAGACCATATAGTTCTTAAAAGTTATGTACTTGATAGTCCTACAAGAAAGAAGGACAAATGATAAAAGAAAGGGAAGAGTAAGATAAATAAAGAAAAGGGAGAAGAAGAAAAGAAATGAATTTGGGAACCAAAATTTATGCAAGGGCATAAACTGTGCTAATCAAGATCCAGATTAATGTCAAGAATTTGGAATTTAGCAAGATTGCTCCAAGCTGCCGAAAATTCAAACAAGAAATTTGTAGTGTGAAGGTTTGTCCTTTGTGTCACACCAGCTCCAATCTCAAAATGGCCTTCATTTAAACTCGTGTCCCTTATGGACCCCATTTTAAGCCTATCAAAGACCTATTGATCTCTCTTGGTAGGTAGAGTCTATTAGTGGAGATAGTTTGGATAAGCATCAATATGAGATAGATAGTATTTAAACCAAATAAGACCTTTGGCCAAGTAATGTGTATGTGCCTATCTGAGGTGCAACAATTCTTGCTTAAATAGAAATAATTCCCAAGTTTAGTATGGTAACTAGGGTTGTCATGTTATATATATGTTAATTTGAAAAAAATCAAGTCCTGAGGTACATTGACATTAATTTGGCAAAGCCAACATTTGATTTCAAAATTAAAATTCAAAAATTCAAAAAAAAAAAAAAAAGTTTTGTCATACAAAGCCTTCAAGTTAAGGAAAGTATGTTGAACCTCCAAAGGACACATTGGGCAAAGGAAATGATTATTGGCAAGGTCATGAAGAAGCTATCAGCCGACATGCTGAAAAATAGTTTGAAATGGATGTATCCCTGACTCTGCTGCTTGGGGTCTCCACCACTCATGTTCTCAACATCTTGAAGATAAAAGCAACAAATGCAAAGCTTTCAATCATTCCAATACAAGGCTTGAACGAGGATCAAAAAGGAACTAATGAGAACACTTTTGCTAATCACCTCGGTCTGTGAGTAGATGGAATGACTGTAAGTATTATTCATGCATATCATGCATACATGAGCATATTACATTGCATTTTCTTGTCTTAATGAACAGCAAACACCCTGCGAATTAAAGAATCGAAAGAAGATATTGAATCAAGGGGGCATGGAAAGCCTATTCGCTTGTGGAAGCCCCAGTCACTTTGCAAAGAGAAGAAATGCGTGCTTATGCAAAGAACTAGACAAGAAAAACATCAATCAAAGCTTGCATAAAAGAAAAAATCCTTGGGGGACAAGGAGAGGATATAAGATCCAATCAAAATTGGAGAAAAAAGGAAAAAGTAGTTGCAAGGGAAAAGTGGTTAAAGTGCAAAAACTCCCTTAGAAGATCAAAACAAGGAAAGAAGAGCATGAATCAAGCAAGATATGGCCAAGCCAAATCAAGCTTGGCCGTGTCACCTCAAAGGAAATCTTGGCAGAACATGACACGGGAAGGAGACACGGCCAAGCCACTGGCCGTGTGTCACCAAAAGGGAAAAGCTAAGAAAGACCAAGCAAAGAGAGAAAAGGAACAGTAGGTGACACTGGCAGGCGACACGGCCAAGCCACTGGCCGTGTCACATGACACGACCACAAGCTTGGCCGCGTCCCATCCTAAGCCAAGAACAAAGAAGAACCAAAGAAAAGACACAGAAGCTGACACACCCAGGAGACACAGCCAAGCCACTGGCCGTATCACATGACACGGCCACAAGCTTGGTCGTGTCACTCCCATCTTCCAAGAATAATGAAGACCCTATCTCAAAGGATGAAGATCCATTTGCAAGGGTGAAGACTCGATCTCAAAAAATGAAGATCCATTTTTCAAGGGTGAAGACCCGATGTCAAAGGATGAAGATCCATTCGCAAGGGTGAAGACCCAATCTCAAAGGATGAAGATCCATTTGCAAGGGTAAAGACCTGATGTCAAAAGATGAAGATCCATTTTCAAGGGTGAAGACCCTATCTCAAAGGATGAAGATCCATTCGCAAGGGTGAAGGCCCGATCTCAAAGGATGAAGATCCATTTGCAAGGGTGAAGACCCAATCTCAAAGGATGAAGATCCATTTTTCAAGGGTAAAGACCCGATGTCAACAGATGAAGATCTATTTTCAAGGGTGAAGACCCTATCTCAAAGGATGAAGATCCATTTGTAAGGGTGAAGACCCAATCTCAAAGGATGAAGATTCATTTTTCAAGGGTAAAGACCCGATGTCAAAAGATGATGATTCATTTTCAAGGGTAAAGACCCGATGTCAAAAGATGAAGATTCATTTTCAAGGATGAAGATCCATTTTGTGGGTGAAGAACCACAATGCATAGAATGGCTGAAGCAGTTAGACTTCTCACCTAAAAGGTTAGTCAAACTCATTCTCGGGTCCAGGTACCCTAAAATCAAGTTCAATCCCAGGTCCAAGTACCCAAATCAAATTCAAATCTCGAGTCCAAGTACCCAATCTAGGGTCCAAGTACCTAAATCCAATTTAGGATCGAGTATCCTAATCCAAATCAAGTTAGGATTGAGTATCTCAATCTAGTTTAGGATTGAGTATCCAAAGCCAATTTAGGATCGAGTATCCCAATCCAATTTAGGATCGAGTATCCAAATCCAGTTAGGATCGAGTATCCAAATCCAGCTTAAGATCGAGTGTCCAAATCCAGTTAGGATCGAGTATCCCAATCTAGTTTAGGATCGAGTATCCAAACCCTATTTAGGATCGAGTGTCCAAATCCAGTTAGGATCGAGTATCCAAACCCAATTTAGGATCAAGTATCCCAATCCAAATCCAGTTAGGATCAAGTATCCGAATCCACTTAGGATCGAGTATCCGAGACTAGTTTAGGATCAAGTATCCAAATCTCTCGGGTCCAGAACCCAAAATTCCCTTAGGTCAAGAACCTATAATCTCTTATAAGTCCAGAACTTAGCTCGAGCCCAGAACCCAAATTTCCCTTAGGTCCATAACCTAGAATTATCCTTGAGTCCAGAACTCGAACAAGGTCCAAAACCCAAATTTTCCTTAGGTCCAGAACCTAGAATTATTTCTAAGTCCAGAACTTGAACCGGGTCCAGAACCTAAATTTTCCTTTGGTCCAAAACCTAGAATCTTCCTTGAGTCCAAAACTCGAACCGGGTCCAGAACTCAAATTTTCCTTAGGTCCAGAACCTAGAATTTTCCTTGAGTCCAAAACTCAAACCGGGTCCAGAACCCAAATTTTTCTTAGGTCCAGAACCTAGAATTTATTTCTAAGTCCAAGAACTAAGCTCGGGTCCAGAACCCAAATTTTACCATTAGGTCCAGAACCTAGAATTATTTCTAAGTCTAGAACTTAGCTCGGGTCCAGAACCCAAGTTTCCCTTAGGTTCAGAAACTAGAATTATCCTTGGGTCCAGAACCCAAAACCTCCACCATCTCAAAAATTAAGTCTTGTTGCTTTTCATTCTCTTTCACTAAAGTTTCAGATCATTCAAGCAGGGGGCAAACTGTAGACCCTTAATTTTTGACCCAGTCCAATCCAAAATAATTTTTGTGCTGTCTAATATATTTTGATTGGTCCAAATAATTTTTGTTATCTTAATTAAATAATTTTTGCTTTAGTATCTAATTTTTATTAATAAAAAATAAATAAAAATAAAAATCGGCGACGGAAAAATCTGCGATGAAAAAATCATCGCCGAAAGTCAGCGGGCCCGTGGGCATTTTGCCAGCAGGAGTTTCCTGCAGGCGATATGGCCCGCAGGCCTGCTTCGCCCGCTGCGGCAGCTTTTTCGCCATCGTAATTTTTCCTGCGGCAAATTTTTTTGCCAGCGCAATTTTTTCGCAGCAGTTTTTTTTCACCAGTGAAAATTTTCCCACGCAATTTTTCAGAAACCTAATACAATTAGGTTTCGGTTTCCTTTTCTTATTCTATAATGTATGCCGTGAGCAACTAGGAAAAAACCACAAAAAAACTTCTATAAATAAGCATGATTACAACACAAAAAGGAGGAGAAAAATTGGGACGAAATTGAGAATTGTAAACCAAAATTAAAAGGGAAAATTGGGAAACTTGAAAAAGGCCTTCTGGCAGTAAATTGAGGGGAACTTTTTGGAGAGAAGCAGTGAAGGGAATTCAAGAATTCAAAGGCAACAAAGCTTGCCTTTGTTTTTGTTCATCCAAGAAGAATTATTTGTTGGAGGAACTATCAAAATGAGGTATGTATTAAACTCTTTGGTTATATTTTTCACAGTAGCTAAAATTATGAAATTGTGTTTGTCAAAATAAAAAAACCTTAGAACTTTAATTTAGTTTTTCTAAAGTTAAAAACCTTATTTCGTTGCTTTATTTTCCAAAAGATATAAAATTGTTATTTTCACTTCTTCAAAACTCCAAAACCCTAATTTACTTTCTAAATCATCAAAAACCCTTAATCATATTCTGTTACTTTCCAAAAGCCTTAAAAACTACCCTTTTGCTTTTATAAACTTTAAACCGTTTGTTTATTTTCATAAAACTCCCTAAAATTATTAATTACTTTTTCCAAATTCTAAAATTCTAAGATCACCCGAAACCCTAATTCAAAGCTTCTAAAACCCTAATTCAATTCCTAAACTCAAAATATTATACCCTAACCCCTTAAAACCTTGAACCTTAATTTTTTCTAAACCCTAAATTCTTTAAAACTTTAAAAAACCATAAAAACACAAATGTTTAATTTTACACAGTAAGCTTGAAATCATCATTTAAAATCACAAATCGAAAGTATTTTAAAGTGTCCAAAACCCTAGTTTCATGATTTCACCATTCAAAACTTAATTTGTTTAATCAATGAGTCTTACCAACCTTTTAAAATATAAAACCTTAATCTATTTTAATTCCATAAAAAAGTCACAGTAGCCTAATTTTATGAATTCCAAAACCTTAAACACATGAAATAAAGAGCCCTAAATGGAAACAGTAGCTATAATTGGATATTTATTTGCTTTAATTAATTCTTTATTTGATTATGCTTTAATTTATTTAAATTCAATGCTTGGTTTATTTTATTTATCATGGATGGATGTTTACTTTTTATTGATATTTAGTACCTTTGATGAATGATTTATTTATTATGAATGGTTATTTACATTTATCAACTTATTTAAATTTCCAAATATTGTAAGAGGTATGTTTCCACTTGGTAGGTACCTCATTAGTTAAATTCATGTAATTTAATTTATCTTAGAACTTATGTAAAGGGCATGTTTCTACCTTTCGGTGGGTGTCCTATTTAGGCATGTGATGTAAGGACATGTTTCCATCTTCGGATGGATGTTCATTTATTTGTTTCGTTTGGACCTTGCTTTGATTTTAATATATTGATTCTTTCTTTTAATTATTGTGTGTAATATGGATAATGTTGGTATATTTAAGAATTTTATAATATTAAGACCTATAATGGAGGCCGGTTCCAATGAACCGGGAGTTGTGGGGGTGCTGGGCCATTTCTCACCTTCCCCACACGTACCCAACTTTTCGAACCCATTAAGGGGTTGGGGATTCCTTAGGAATCGAGTCATCTACCCCTTTCTTTTTTCCAGCCCATCCGGGTGGCAACTCCATTTTCTTCAGACTTAGGTCCATGTTCTCTAAGGCCACGAGCCTAAGCAGTGCTGAAGTCGCAAGAACCATTCCACCAGGAGTGTGGGCGAAAATCCCCGCTCACAGAAAGTTGAGTCCTGAGGTAAATTGACATTGATTTGACAAAGTCAACATTTGATTTTAAAAAATAATGTTTTCTTGTTATATACACTTTCAAGTTGAAGGAAGCATGTTGCATTATCAAATTTGAAAGGACATAATTGGCAAAACAGGGCTAATGAAAGGATCACTTGCAAGTTTTTGTCATGAAGAAGCTATCAATTAATGTGTTGAATCATAGTTTGAATTGGCTATATCTTTATGCTACTTGGGCCCCATGAAGACCTTTAATTTTTTACCCAGTCCAGTCTGATATTTTTAAATAATCCAAAATAATTTTTGTAGTATTTTTAATAATATTTATTACTAATAGTATTTATTTTTAATTAAAATAAAAAATAAATAAAAAAGAAGAAAAGATAAAAAATAAATTGAAAATAAAAATTAACGACGGGCAAAATCGCCGATGAATTATCCATAAACCAATTTGTCATAGGTTTTACCCGTGGTGAAATGGCCATAGGCCAATTCATCGCAGGGAAAACCTGTGGCGAATTAGCCATAAGCCAATTCATCGCAGGTTTTTCTTGCGATGAACTAGCCTATGACCCTCGCCCAGCCCACGCTCTCCGCAGTAATTTTTGCAAATGTAATTTTTACCACCTCAATTTTTTTCCAAAACTCTATTCTACTTGGTTTTGGTTTTTAATTTATTTCCTAAACGGTTTTTTATTTCATTAACCAATTATTATTAGATTTTTATTTTCTTAAAAATACCACATCAAAACACACAGAGAATGGACTTTTATCAATGATTCAGACTTTTGATCTTGAGACTTTAGACTTTTGATCTTTTAAAAGGACTTTGATCTTTTAAAAGGAGATCAGACTTTTGGAAGGGGCTGGACTTTTTCATAATAGATTCAGAACCTTGGACTTGAAAAAGCAAGAGACAGTCAGCAAGCAATAAGGAATCCATCAAAGGCAACATACTCTATCTTTGGTTATTGTTTAACCAGAATTGAAGTTGTGGTGGATCCAACAATGGAGGTTTGAGTTTCTATTGACTTATTTATGTTTACATTACCTTCATCATTCAATTGATCAATTGTTTAATCATACAATAGATGATGTTTTTGTTATTTGATCAATTATTCTTTTTACTATCCAAACTCTATTTAAAACCCTAGAAACAATTTTTTCAAAACACTAATATCTTAATACCCGTAAAACATATTTTTAAAATCTAAAACCCTAATTACACTTTTCTAAAATCACAAAACTATAATTTGTTTTCTTAAAACCCTAACCAAACATATTTTTTTGAAATCACAGTAGCCTATTCTTTTCCAATACCTAACTTAAAATCCAATTTTCATGATCTTCAATCTTATTTATTTAAACTTTAAATTTTACTATTATTTTAACACAACTTTTGAAACCCTAAATCCAAAACATCCATTCCATATAATCAAACCCTAATTTATTTCAAACCCTAAATATTTAAAAAGAATCTAGTAGCTATATTACTTCTTTTATATTAAATATTGTTTATTAATCTAGAAAACTAAATTACAAGACAATAATTGTTAAACATGAAACCAAAGAAACCTAAATGGATGCATGAACCCTAAATTTATATACTTACTGTTTTATTTAAATTAGATGAATGTTTGTTATATATTTTGATTGATGTTTGATGTCTTTCATAAATGATTTATTTATAATGAATGGTTGGCTACTTTTATTGATTTTTTTTCATTTTAAAACATTGTAAGAGGTATGTTTCCATGTTTTGGGTACCTCATATCATGAACATCATGTAATTTATTTTATTTTAAATTTTTTTGGACCAATGTAAAGGACATGTTTTCACCTTTTCGGTGGGTATTCTATTTAGTTTTAGACATGGATGATGTAAGGACATGTTTCCATCCTCGGATGGGTGTCCATTTATTTACTTTGTTTGGACATTGTTGTAATTTTAATAAAGTATTTATTTATTCTTATGATTGCATGTAGTATGGATAATATCATTATATTTAAGAATTTTATAATATTAAGACCTGCAAAGGAGGCCGGTTCCAATGAACCGGGAGCTGTGGGGGTGCTGCGCTATTTCTTACCTTCCCCACATGTACCCAACTTTTCGAAGCCATAGGGGTTTAGGGATTCCTTAGGAAATGAGTCATCCACCCATTTTTTTTTCTCGGCCCGTCCGGGTGGCTACACCATTTGCTCCTGGCTTAAGCCCATATTCTCTAAGGCCCCGAGCCTAAACAGTACCGAAGTCGCAAGAACCATTCCACCAGAAGTGGGTGCAAAAATTTTTCGCTCACAGTGGTGACTCCATTGGGGATAAGAGAAGTTGATTCCGTTGGTCTTTTTATTATTTTATTCTTTCTTATCATGATATTATCCATTGCATCATTTAGATTGCATTGTGTGCATGAGTTAGGACGCCCATGTTACCCGTGTTGTGTTATGTACGAGATACCATACTTTCACTCAAGGTGTGGAGATCGAACATGGCATAACCACTCATAGCCTTGTACCTTTTGGTATATACTTGCTATGGGAACCTAAGCCTTTTAACCCAAAGACTAAAGATCATGTAATTGGCCTAGTTACTTTCCGTAGGTTTTTACCCCCAAATGCTTGTTGTTTGACTATGGTTAATTTATCTTGGCTTAAATCATGGCTTATTTAGTTTGTTCTTTTTCTAATATGACCTAATTACATTGTGAGCTTAAATAATTTTTTTAAAACATAGCCTTGAGTGACATTAGATTTAGGGTAAAAAACTAAATATAAAAGAAATATAATGTTTTTGATAAATCGGTATTGACCTAGCCTTGGGTCAAAACTTTTCAAGATGGTATTTGGACATAAAACTTTTCTAAAAATAAATCAAAATTTTTTTTCTCATGACTCAAATACAAAGTCAAAAATCCATTTTTTCTAAATTTTTTTTTGCAATGGGTTTTTCAAACAAAACTATTTCATCCAACATTTTCTTATAAAGAGATTACGAATATTTAGGTCAATTATGGAAATGCCAAAAATTAATTATGAGCCTAGTTTATACTAAGAATTATTAACCATGGGCTTGTTTTTGGCATGAATCATTAGTTACTTTTTCAAGTGAGAAATCTATTTATAATAAACCTCTTAATTTAGTTTTAATCCAATATAGCATAAAAGCTGCTTTAGTTTATTGGATGGATTAAAGCCTAATTATTGGTTGAAATGTCCGAGGGAAATATTCTAAAACAAGATATCCCATGTTGGTATTTTGTTAACCATATACCTAGGTAAAGAGACTCTCCATTCATGTGTGGAAGTTATAAGGTTGGAAGGAATGTCCTATTTATCCTTGTTTGTTTATTGTCTGTGCATACATGCATACATACATTTGCCTCTCATATCATTGATCCTTTCTGGCTCATAGACTTTTAGTACGGCAATTCAAGAGCATACAACGACACCACCTGCAACATTGATTTTTGATTCAAGTGTTTCATTGGAAGGATGGATGTAAACCAGTTAAGGGATATAGTCGACGAAGTTGTCAAAGCTGGGATGGCCGAGCTACAAGATCAATTGGTTGAAATTATAAAGATCCAGTTGATTGAAATTCTGGAGCTCATCAGCAATGCTAATGATCTCCCATCAACATAAGAAAGAAGGGAAAGGCAACATCAACGGGAAACATGTTCACTAATAGAGATCGAATGAAAAATGAGGGATCAATCCCTATTCTATGAGACCAACCGAAGCATGTGCTGTCTAAGTGGAGCAATAAGGGCGGCTATCACCCCAGTGGGCAAAGTCAAAGGGAAAGAGAGAAGAACCATTTTTTTCTGCAAAATGGAATTATCAGCCTAGCAATCAAAATGCATAAAAGGAAGGTGATTTTGATGCCACTGGTCAAGGAGGAATGAGGCAATTTTTAGAATTGGGGAAGCCGCTATCTTGGATTCTCAATAAGCTACAAAAGAAGGGATTGTTACAACCCTTGACTCCTCATCCTTTGCCTAATCCTATTCCACCTCACTTTGATATTAAGGCATTTTGTCAATTCCATCAAAGGCTTTGACACAAAATGGACAATTGTATGAAGTTGAGGCATGAGATTCAAAATTTAATTGATAGTAGAAAGCTGCCTGAGCCTGATAAGCCCAACACTAAGAATAGTCCTCTGCCTAAATTTGGAAGGGTTCCACCATTTACAACCTTCATGAAGAGTTTTATCTTGTCATCTTGTGAAGATATGGATAGAGAAGCTGCTAAAGATGATGTACTTGGACTAACTGTGGATGATGAAGCAATGATCCTTGATGATGAAAAAAAAATCCTTGACCTTGATATGTCTAAATAAATGAAATATTTTCGACTCCAACTCAACGAACCTCCCTTAGCTTGAAGTGTTGCTCTTTTTATTTTATTTCGCTTTCTTTAGTACTTATTTGGAACAATTATGTTTTCCAAATTATGTTTGTTTGAATAAATTATTTTCATGAAACTTTTCATGGTCTTTGTTAATTTTGGTGCTCAACCAATGAGGAATCTAGCTTGATAATTCATGAATTAATATATTTATCATGACTTGAATGACTTTACTAGGTGAGGAAATTTTTCTATAGCACTGAGTAGTGTATGCTTACTTAGAGAGGGCTCCTGCATAATGGCCTTTGTCTAGGTCCTAGTCAGTCTTATAACATACTTTGACAAACTTTCGAGGCGAAATTGAACTCTGCTTATTTAAGAGAGAAATGATCTAGGCATTGTTTGGTTAGCCAACAACTAGTATCCACCCAATTAAATATCAATCCCTAGTTGTCCCTTTGAGCCTTCATAAGATTTCAACCTTCTCTTTATTGACATATAAGCCTGATGACCCACCCTGAGCTGTTGTTACACTTTTGACAAGTTTTATGATCACTAAGGTGAAGAGGCAAGAAGATCAAAGAAAAGAATGCATAGCCAAGACTATAAGGATAGTTGATATTCTCAAGACCATAAAGATAGTTGAAGTTCACCTAATATCTCCAATCTATTAAGATAACATCAGAGTAACAAATGATTTATCCCTAGTAAAGAAGATTTATGTCACTCCACTCATCCATCATTAGAAACCCAAGTTGGTACAAACAAGACAACTCTTTTAGAGCTAGAACCAAGAAAAAAAAGAAAAAACAAGAAGAAGAAGAAGAAGAAGAAGAAGAAGAAGAAAAGAAGAAGAAGAAAAAGAGAAATGAAAAAAAGAAGAAAAATAAAAGAAAAATAAAAAAATAAAAGAAAAGAAAACCCAAAATGGTTAGAAGGCCAACTGAGTTCTCTTTTACCTAAAGCAGCAAAAGGCTTCCATTTGGTTTATAAGGACAATTTGTCTTGAATTAGTCCAACATAACCAAAAATTCAATCAAAATCGGAGAAAAAAGAGAAAATTCATCCAGTTCTTGAAAGTCCTGTACTTGACAGCCCTACAGGGGAGAAGGACAAAATGATAAAATGCTCAAAGAAAAGGAGTAAGAAAAGAAAGAGAAAGAAAAGGGAAAAGAAGAAAGAAAAGGAATATGGGTATCAACCTTTTTATAAGGGAAAAGACAGTCTCAATCAAGATCCAGATTAACGTCAAGAAGAAAGAAGAATGTTCAAAGCTCTATCTTTTCATGCTTCCAACTGCTTAAAGTTCAAACAGAAAATCATAGTGTGAGGGTTTGGCCATAGTGTCATAATGACTCCACCTTACAAAAGGCCTTCAATTAACCTGTGTCCCTTATAGGCCCCATTTTAAGCCTATCAAAGACCTGTTGATCTCTCTTGGTAGGTAGAGTCTATTAGTCGAGATAGTTTGGATAAGCATGCATATGACATAGACAATATTCAAACTCAAATGAGACCTTTGACCAAGTAATGTGTATGTGCCTATTTGAAGTGCAACAGTTCTTGCTCAAAAAGAAATGATTCCAGAGTTTAGTATGGTAACTAAGGTTATCATGTTATAGATATGTTAATTTGGAAAATCAAGTCTTGAGGTAAATTGACATTAATTTGGCAAAGCCAACATTTGATTTTAAAATCAAAATTCAAATTTGAAAATTCAAAAGAAAAAATTTACAAAGCTTTCAAGTTAAGGGGATTATGTTGAACTATAGAACCTCGAAGGACACATTGGGCCAAGGAAATGATTACTGCAAGGTTATGAATAAGCTACCAATTGACATGTTGAATCATAGTTCAAAATGGATGACTCCCTGACTATGCTACTTAGGCCTCACCACTCATGTTTTCAACATCTTTAAGATAAAATCCATAAAAGCAAAGCCTTCTGTGAGACCTAAACGAGAATCTAGAAGGAGTCAATGAGAACACTTTAGCTGAGCACCTCAGTCTGTGAGTCAATGGAACCACTGTAAGTATTATTCATGCATATCATGCATACGTGAGCATATCACACTCCATTTTTCTTTGTAAAAAATAAACAGTAATATTCTATGAAGCAATCATAAAGAGGATATGGAATCAGGGGGGATGGAAAGCCCATTGCGTGTGGAAGCTTCAGTAATTTTGCAAAAGAAAGAAGAAATGCATGCTTGTTCGATAACTAGACAATATACAAACATCAACCAAAGCCGCATAGAAAAAATCATGGGTTTGAGCCTACACAGGGGGCAAAGTTTCTCCTTCCAATATTTTTTGAGTTTATGTATGTACAAAACATTTTAAAACTCACTTCCAATATTTTTCCACATAGCGGGCAAGGAAAAGATATGAAGGTCAGATAAAAAATAGATAAAAAAAATAATAAAAAAAGAGTCAAAGTACTATATTAATTATAGTTTATTATTCACGAATTGAATACAACCACTTTGTTTATTTATGTATAACTAATTTCATACAAGCTAGTACAATTAATTTCATACAAGATAATCAATGTGATGAAGGCGGTGGTCTATAGTCAAATAAAGCACTCAAAAAGTCATTACCAGTTGGAGAAGGAAGCATATCATCTATCCCAAGTCCACTCGAAGCAAGAGCACCTGAACCTCTATTACCTTGGAATTCATATCTATAATGGTCCTCATCCAAAGTAGATGAAAGAATCTCATGGTAATCAGTTTTGGGTCCCCTAAATGACGAAGCGCCAGGATCTCTCATCCCCTAAAACCGGAAGTCTTGAAAGTCTTGCTCTGACTGATGATACAATTTTTCAAAATGGGCAACCTGTTGGTGACTAACAGCTAACTCTTCTTGAAGTTTCTTGTTTTGTTCTTCAAGCATCCATTGTGAGCTAGAAAGAAAATGGTAAGAGCATACATAATCATGCATATATGTAGCATAAATCATCATAGAATAGAATAACCTACCAAGTAATTCATATCAATACCCTCTGGATGAGATGGCATCTCTGGTTAATTATAATGAGCAAATGGAGGACCGGCAGAGGAAGGTCCAGCCTCATGACCAAATGAGCTAGTAGCCTACAATAATCATTAAAATAATCAAAACAAGTTAAGAAAGAAGTAATTGCAATGGCAAAGTGGTAAAAGCTTACCTGAGAGGTGCTAGCCCCGGGATGTGGGATGAACCCTCCTCCCTCTCCATGATACTCCTCTTCTTCGCTATCCTCCGTTTCCTCAGGAATCCCGTAGATGCCAATAGGAGATACATCAATGTTCAAGAGTCCTATTTGAATAAACTGGGCATATGATGCACCCAGTGGATAGAGAAAGGGTTTAACATCATAACCGTGCTGAGCTAACCACCATGCATTCTCCGGCATTGATGCGATATTTAAAGTATACTCCGGGCAATTCATTGGGATCCTCCATCACTCAGGACCAAGGAACCACTCATACACCCTCTCCCCAAGAAACCGGCCACTAGATACAGGGCCGTCAATAACTCAGCGGGTATACTGAAAAGGCAATGCAGCATTCATGGAAAAGTCCAGTTCATCCGCTCTTCTATGTTCCACCAAGCCAAATTGACCTACAAAATGACATAAGGTAAGTAAACTTTTATATAAATTTTAAAGTGTACTAATATTATTTTACCTAGCCCCCGGTTAAGCAACTCAAGAGATAGCGCTGGGTGTGTACATGGTGAGAGCCAAGAACTGCTACACGATCTGACAACCAAAAATTCAATCTCTGATACCCGACTCTCTCTCTGGAAATGCTGGCACCCTCACAAGATTATGCTCATATGCCCATACCTACAACAATAATGAAAATTAAATTCATGCAAGTATAAGAATTGAATTGACATTGGTAGAAGAAGAGTACCTCGACAACTACCATGAAACCAATGAAAGACTTCCTATTCCTACAAATCTTATCTAGTCCATGATAGAGACAGGCAAGGCCAGCTTCACCACAGGCTTTAAGCTGTACCATACTCATGTCAGTAAGGGCTCTCAACACCGACAAATGGATGGCAGATTCGGTGTTGCATAAAATGGTCGACCCAAGCAAATACAGTAAAAATCCTCGAGCATATTGTTTGGTTGTTTCCCTACGAATCCATCCTTCTTAGTTCATCCAATAACTCCAAATCGGCTGAATTTTTATCTTAAAGGGCTCTTTTAATGACGGTTCCATACCGATTAACTGTTGAACTTCTTCGTATGTCAGAATATCATTGGTAAGAGGGACCGAAAGACCATAATACAGAATACCAGTTATGGCTGTATAATCAACTGGACCAATGGTCATCTCTCCTACAGGTAGGTGAAAAGTATGGGTCGTGTCCATCCACCATTCCGATAATGCTTGAACTACACTCCTGTCTATTGGACACTCTTTAGATGGTAATTGTAAGATAAAGCTTTCAAAACCACAATCTCGGATAATTCATTTTACTCGAGAAGGTGCTATATCATACCATAGTAGGGCTTTATAGACACACCCTTCGCCCCGGATAACACAGAGATCACGCTAACACAGAGTCAGATAAGTTAACACGAGGTAAGTATATCATCAAACCAATACTAATGATTCATAGACTACATTTATTCATTATTTTAATTTATCTTTTTATTTATTTATTTATTTATTAAATAGTCCATTATCTAAATTATTTTTTCTAAACTTTAGCATTATTAAAAAATAAAAAAAAAACCAATAATAAAATAATAAATATTTGTGCTGTTACCTTAGTCTTTTTATTTGAACTGCGATGAAGCTGCATTCCAGCTAGTAAACTTACAGTTCCATTTTCGTGCCGTCGAATAAATTCCAATAACTCAGCATTGGATCGAGGTCCTGATCTCAAAGCATGCATTTTCTCTTTAACTCTCTACTCAATTCTCTACTTTAAATATGAAAATATATGAGTATGAAAGAGTATTGAAGAAATGAGCCATTTATATAGGCAAATTGCGAAGCAAAAAAAACAAAATAAAAAAGTAAAAAATAATAATTCTCGTGAAAAAAGAAAAAAAGTAAATATCACTGTTGTTAAATAGTAAATGAATAGTTAGTGAATAGTGATGAACAGTGTCTAAATAGTAAATTCAATTATTCAATTTAGATATTTGTGTGTCTAAAAATATTTTGGCACTTTTAAAATATTTTTACATGCAAGGGGCAATAAGATATATGCATGTTAAAAAATAGCTAATTTTTTTGCAAATTTCTTTATTATCCTACTGACTATAATTATTTTTCGTAGATAACCAAATTATTCTTAAGTACAAAACTTACCTCGGGTCTAGAACCAAAATTATTTCTTAAGTCCAGAACTTATCTCGGGTCCAAAATCCAAATTATTTTTAAGCCAGAACTTATCTCGGATCCAGAACTCAAATTATCTTTTAAGTTTAGAACTTATACTGGGTCCAGATCCCAATTTATCTTTTAAGTCCAGAACTTACCTCAAGTCCATAACCCAAATTATCTTTTAAGTCCAGAACTTATCTTAGGTCCAGAACCCAAATTATCTTTTAAATCCAGAACTTATCTCGGATCCAGAACCCAAATTATCTTTTAAGTCCAGAACTTATCTCAAGTCCAGAACCCAAATTATCTTTTAAGTCCAAAACTTATCTTTGGTCCAGAACCCAAATTAACTTTTAAGTCCAGAACTTATCTCAGGTCTAGAATCCAAATTATTTTTTAACTCCAGAACTTATCTCAGGTCCAGAACCCAAATTATCTTTTAAGTCCAGAACTTATACTGGGTCCAGAACCCAAATTATCTTTTAAGTCCAGAACTTATCTCGGGTCCAGAACCCAAATTATCTTTTAAGTCCAGAACTTATCTCTGGTCTAAAACCCAAATTATCTTTACGTCCAGAACTTATCTTGGTTCCAGAACCCAAATTATCTTTTAAATCCAGAACCCAAATTATTTTTAAGTCTAAAACTTATCCCGGGTTCAGAATCCAAATTATTTTTGAGTCCAGAACTCAAACTAACCTTGATTACGGAGTCTAGTATGGCTCTAAACCCAGTCAAAAATCACATTGCTTTCGCTCTCTTTTGTTGTAGTCTTAGATCGCTCAAACAGGGGGCAAACTGTAGACCCTTAATTTTGACCCAATCAAGTCCGATATTTTTAAACAGTCCAAAATAATTTTTTTGGTATTTTTAATAATATTTATTACTTATAATATTTATTTTTAATTAAAATAAAAAAAGAAGAAGAAAAGATAAAAATAAATTGAAAATAGAAATCGGCGATAATTTTTTGTCGCTGGCGACGAATTGGCCACAAGCCAATTCACCTCATGTTTTACCTGCGGTGAATTGGCAATGGACCAATTCATTGCAAGTTTTTCCTACGATGAACAGGCATGTGGCCCTCGCCCAGCCCGTGCGCCCAGCAGTAATTATCGTCAGCGCAATTTTTGCCAGCATAATTGTTTACCGAAACCTTATTCTACTTGGTTTTTGTTTTTAATTTATTTCCTAAATAGGTTTTTATTTCCTTAACCAATTAGTATTAGGTTTTTATTTTTCTTATAAATACCATATCAAAAGACACAGAGAATGGACTTTTAGCAATGATTCAGACTTTTGATCTTGAGACTTTAGACTTTTGATCTTTTAAAAGGACTTTGATCTTTTGAAAGGAGATCGGACTTTTGGAAGGAGCTGGACTTTTTCATAATCGATTCAGAACCTTGGACTTGAAAAAGAATGAGGCAGTCAGCAAGCAATAAGGAATCCATCAAAGGCAACATACTCTATCTTTGGTTATTGTTCAACCAGAATTGAAGTTGTGATGGAACCAACAATGGAGGTTTGAGTTTCTATTGACTTATTTATGTTTACAGTAGCTTCATCATTCAATTGATCAATTGTTTAAACATACAATAGATGATGTTTTTGTTATTTGATCAATTATTCTTTTTAGCATCCAAACTCTATTTTAAACCCTAAAATCTATTTTTTCAAAACCCTAATATCTTAATACCCGTAAAACATATTTTTAAAATCTAAAACCCTAATTACACTTTTCTAAAATCACAAAACAATAATTTGTTTTTTTAAAACCCTAACCAAACATATTTTTTTGAAATCACAGTAGCCTATTCTTTCCCAATACCTAACTTAAAATCCAATTTTTATGATCTTCAATCTTATTTATTTAAACTTTAAATTTTACTATTATTTTCACACAACTTCTGAAACCCTAAATCCAAAACATACATTCCTTAGATTCAAACCCTAATTTATTTCAAACCCTAAATCTTTAAAAAAAATCAGTAGCTATATTACTTCTTTTATATTAAATATTTTTTATTAATCCAATAAACTAAATTACAAGAACCTAATTGTTAAACATGAAACCAAAGAAACCTAAATTGATGCATGAACCCTAAATTTATATGCTTTCTATTTTATTAAAATTAGATGAATGTTTGTTATATATTTTGATTGATGTTTGATGATTTTGATAAATAATTTATTTATAATGAATGGTTGGCTACTTTTATTGATTTGTTTGGACATTGTTGTGATTTTAATAAAGTATTTATTTATTCTTATGATCGCTTGTAGTATGGATAATATCATTATATTTAAGAATTTTATAATATTAAGACCTGCAAAGGAGGTCGGTTCCAATGAACCAGGTGTTGTGGGAGTGTTGGGGCATTTCTCAACTTCCCCATACATACCCAACTTTTTGAACCCAATAGGAGGTTGGGGATTCCTTAGGAATTGAGTCATCCGCCCTTTTCTTTTTCTCGACCCGTCTAGATGGTGACTTCATTTTCTTTGGGATTAGGCCTATGTTTTCTAAGGCCCCAAGCCTAAATAGTACAAAAGTAGCAAGAACCATTCCACCGGGAGTGGGGGCAAAATCCCCACTCACACCCCACCACTCATGTTTTCAAATCTTAAAAGCCATAAATGTAAAGTCTTATGTCATTTTAATGCAAGACCTGAATGAGCATCTGGAAGGAATCATGGAGGCACTTTAGTTGACCACCTTGGTCTATTAGTCAGTAGAACCATTGTAAGTATCACCCATGCATATCATGCCTACATGAGCATATCACACTGCATTGTCTATTCTTTGTCAAAATGAACAACAGATACTCTATGAAGCAAACATGAAGCAGATATGGAATCAAGGAGCATGGTTGGCCCATCACTTGGGAGAAATCCAGTCACTTTGTAGAAATAAAGATGCATGATTCTGTAAGGAACCAAACAAAATGCAAACATCGATCAAAGCTTGCATGAGAATAAAATCATTGGTTTGACCCTACACAAGGCAAAAAACTTCTCCTTTTAAATTCTTGATTTTATTTGTGCACAAAATATTTTTAGACTTACTTTCAATATTTTACCACGAAGGGAGCAAAGCGAGGATACGAGGGCTAGCTAAAAAATAGCTGAATTTTTTACAAAAGGAAGAATGAAAGAAGAATGTAAGAACCTAAAAGAATCAAGGTACAAAAGATGAAAGGTCAACCTAGCTAAAAGAGTTGAAATCAATCCATTAAAGGATGGAAAAAGTGGCTAGAAGAAAGCCCACATTTTCAAATAATAGAAGATCAGTCTAGCTTGAAGAGTTGAAGTCAATCTATTGAAAAATCGAACAACTTGTTGTTTTGTTTTTTGTTTCTCACTCAATCTTTGATGGCTTGCAGTTAAGAAGAATCCATTGAAGAATGGAACCAATTGACTAAAAGAAAGCCAGAATTCTCAAAAAATAAAAGGATGATCAAGCTAGAAGAGCTTAAGTCTTGGGTTAAGAACCCTAATCCAATTTTGGGTTGAGCACCCTAATCCAGTTTAGGGTCGAGCACCCTAATCAAGTCTTGGGTCCGATACCCAAAATCTATCATCGGGTCAAGAACCCAAATCCAATCTAAGGTCAAGTACCAAAAATCTAGTTTTGGGTTGAGCGCCCTAATCCAGTTTTGGGTCGAGAACACTAATCAGGTCAAGAACCCTAATCTAGTCTCGAGTTGAGCACCCTAATCTAATTCGTCTGGGGTTGAGCACTATAATCTAGTCTTGGGTTGAGTACCCTAATCTAGTTTCAAGTCGAGAATCCTAATCCAATTTTGGGTCGAGCACCCAAATCCAATCTTGGGTCGAAAACCCTAATACAGTCTTGGGTCAAGAATCCTAATCTAGTTTCAAGTCAAGTACCCTAACCCAATTTTGGGTAGAGCACCCTAACCCAATTTTGGCTCTAGACCTCTAATCCAATTTTTCAAGTCAAGCACCCTAAACCAACTCTAGTCCAGAACCCAAATCTTTTTCAAGTTCAAAACTCAATCTGAGTCCAAAACCCAAGCCAACTCAGGTCCAGAACCCAATTCTTTTTCGAATTGAAAACTCAATCCAGGTCTAGAACCCAAACACACTCAGGTCCAGAAGCTAAATCTTTTTCAAGTCCAGAACTCAAATAGGGTCCAGAACCCAAAACAACTAGGGCCTAAAGCCTAAATCCAACATCTAGCTCAGAGCCGAATTCATTTTCACCAAAATAAATTCAATAATCATATTATTTTTTACTCTCTGAATCAATTCAAGATCATTCAAGCAGGGGGCAAACTGTAGATCCTTAATTTTGGCCCTAAGTTGGTGCGGTCCTTAATAAAGAATGCCGAAATAAATTTGATCCAACTTTAAAAGATTTAAACCTAGTTTACAACTTTCAAATAAGTCAGTTCAATTTTAAAAGGCATAAATTCAATTATAAAACCCTAAAATTAAGTTTATTCGGACCAAATTAAAACTGTCTGGTCCAGAAATTAAAAAAAAATTGGGATTAGTTTGAGTTGGGCGGCCCAAGCAACTTGAGCAATTGCTCATATCGGCCTGGAAAGCCCAAGTCAACATAAGCATGGCTCATGTCTATCTGGTGGCCCAGATTGGCTCATGTTGATCTGGCACAATAGATTGACATGATTCTTAGTCGGCTGGTTTCCTAATTAGTTTAGAATTTGTTTAAAAGTCGAATTAGAAAATTAGATTTAGGGTTTTATTGATTGTTTGGCTATAAATAACAAGTTTTAATGTTATTAATGAGGAGGGCAAGAAATAATTATCAACCTTTAAGCAACAGACAAAAGCACTTTGCATGAATTAATAAAGCATCAACACACCAAAGGCAGTAATCAACCACTGTCATTACCTATGCTCAGCTAGAAATAATAATTAGTATAGGCAGCAGATTGGATCATTCTATTCAATTTGGTGGAGCCTTCAACATTGGTTTCGTTTCCTAAATTCAACTTCTTTAAAGCATACAGTAGCTAGGTTATCTTTTCATATTTTTATTTATTTGTTTTACTTATCATTTTAATCTAGAAGTTTAATTGCAAAAATCTTAATTGTGTATTTTATAAAACCAAAACTCAATCCATTAGTCCATCTAGTAGCTTAAGGTTTAATTTGAATAATTGGCATAAATATAAAAACCCTAAACCTTAATATCCAGAAACTGTTACTTCTTAAACCTTAATCCCCCAGCCTCGGTTCCAAGAAAAACCCTAATGTCTTAAAATATAAATGTCTAGTAACCTAACTTGTTTTCAAATTACTACAAAACCATAATTCTTTTTCCAAATGACTAGAACCTTATTTTCAAAAGTCCAATACTTAATATCCAAACCCTAATCTTCCAAACCCTAATTCCAATAGATTAAATTCTTAAACCTCAATTCCAAAAACCTAATTTCCTAAAACCCCAATCATATTTTTATAAAACCCTAAAACCTTGATTGTTTTCTAAAACCCTAAAAAACCTTAATTTCTATAAATATAAAACCTTAGCTCACATAGAAACTCTAATTCCCCAACAAAACCACATCATGTAAACCATCTACCTTTCGGGGCAGTGTCCTCGATCCCTCGCAAGAAGCGCTGCCCCCTTGACCCTTGCCCGCTAACCGGCTAGCGGGATCGCAGTTCGCGATCCCTCATAAATGGAGTCAATATTTATATGTTGATTATAATTCTTTGTGATTAATCTTAATTTTCTTTTATTAAACTCTAAATTATTATTATTATTTTTTTTGTGATGATTAAAGTACATGCTTAGATTACATATTTTATTATGAGTGATTGAACTATATTTATTTATTATATTTTTAGGGATGTAAAAGGCATGTTTATACCTATGGGTGCCTTATTTGTTTTGCTTATATAATTTATTTTATTTTATAGATTTTGGGATAATTGTAATGGACAAGTTTCCACCTTATGGTTGGTGTCCCATTTTATTTACTTTGTTTTCTTTTGTGGACGTTTGGACATTCGAAGGGAATAATACTATCGATCGATGGCTATCCATTTATTTATTTATTTGATTTCAATACAATGAATAATTGTAATGGACAAGTTTCCACCTTATGGTTGGTGTCCCATTTTATTTACTTTGTTTTCTTTTGTGGACGTTTGGACATTCGAAGGGCATAATACTATCGATCGATGGCTATCCATTTATTTATTTATTTGATTTCAACACAATGAATATTTATTTATTTTAATTTGCATGTAATATGGATAATATTATAATACTTAAGAATTTAATAATATTTAGACCTGAAAAAGAGGTGGCTTCCAATGAACCGGGCATTTTGGGGGTGTTGGCCATTTCTCACCTTCCCCATGCGTACCCAACTTTTTGAGTCATCTACCCCTTTATTTTTTCTTTTCCTTACGGGTGGTGACTCCATTTTCTCCGGGTTTAGGCCTGTGTTCTACAAGGCCCTGAGCCTAATAGTGCAGAAGTCGCAAGAATCATTCCACCGAGAGTGGAGGCAAAAATCCCCACTCATAGTAGCTGCAAGCCCATGGGCCTTTTCCACACTATATGCAGCTAACACTAGCCTAGAGAAATCCTCATATTGTATCGTAGCATCCTGAAACATAATGGATGGCCTCAACCCCTCCTCAAACATCCAACGCTAGTTTATCTCATCTATCATAATGTCACTTGTATACTTATTTAACCTAAAGAACTCCTTCCCACTCTGTCACTGTCTTCTTCCCTTACTTTAAATCAATAAATTCCTTCTTCTTTGCATCCTCATAATCCCTAAGTATATATTTCTTCCCAAACTCATATAAAATGTCATCATATGTTAATACTGGAGGATTAACCAATGCATAAGGTACTATCTTTTACATATCATAGGCATGACAAAGCATAATCAAACTTCTCTTCTGTAATGGTCTGCAACTAAATGAATACCCTCTGAACTCTATCCAACCACTACTCTACCTCAGCTGGATCTACAGTGCCAAAGAAGTCTGTAGCCCCATATTTCCTTAACTTTCCATACTTTCAGGTCTGCAGCTGTTACTGTATCTGCACAGGGGCCTAGTAAAGTAACTTCATCAACTGCTGCAACCAGACTTATAGAACCTCCTAAACTTTTGATCTCACTGGCATTGATGCCTCTCTAGTAATACTTATAGAACCTCCTAAACTTTTGATCTCAGCACTAGCTCTATCTCTACCTTCTCCTGGAGTAATACTCTCGGCACTCTCCTCATTAGACTGGTGCATCTGAGATGTCATCTCAACCTATATCTGTAATCATAAGAAGTATTGCCACAACATAGACCAGTTCATATGCCAATGCGTATACATGTATCATACTTTAAAATCACATAAAAATGCCCTTTTTCTCTCTTAAAAATCCACATAGGTCGAGAACCTCATATCTAAGCTCTAATATCAAAATAAATATAATATCCTTATACCCTATATACATATCAGACATACACTTCGTATGTGTGAAATACATATGCTGAATATAAGAATGTCATTATCTTTATCATTAGAAAAATTCACCATAATTGTAATAAAATAAATTGTTATTTGAATGATAATTTAAATGGGTAACTAAATTTATATATTAGAAATTAAATATTAAACATACAAATTTATAGAAATTCTCTAGGAAAATTTTGCGAGAGTTTTATCTCTATTTTGAACATTTTCCAAAAACATAACTCAACCTGTAACAAAAGTTTTACACTCCCAAAATATATAATCATCCCTTCCTCCATCCACCTCTAAAATACTTCATATATGTAAAAATGCACAAATATATATATAATACTCCCAAGTTTATAACATTTAGAAAAAACTTTGAAATCTACAACATTTTTTCATATATAAATACAATGTACATAAATATAATATGTTTCATCAAAATAAATATGTACATGTCAACTGATGGCTCAGGTCTCATGGCAGTCAATCAAAACTTCATGTATAACCCTGAAACCCTGGACCTGGGTAGGTCTAACAAGGCTCTCTGTGTCAATTTCGTTATTTATCGTGCTACACCAATAGCCTGTGGTACATACATTGATAATAAAAATATATTTTTATAAAATTAATACACTATGCTTTCTTTTCAACATGAAATGTATTATGCATTAAAATAACATTACTCATATACCATAACCACTTATCACAATCAAATGCATTGGGCTCAAATATCCCTATACAGTATTCAGGTTATAGAGATATTATTGTGGTCTTTCGAGACAATGGGGATCTAAGTATTGTATCTATCTCCTGTTGACACCTCCGTGCCTAGCCCCGAAGGCAAATAACAATCATAATTGACACTCAGTGTCTAGCTGGAAGGCACATCATATCATAACTGATGCTCTGTGTCTAACCGAAAGACAAATCATATCAATAGCACCAAAAACAATACTCTAGAATTGGATACTGCACAAGGCAAAAACACATTCTATATACATTTTTACTTTAACTTTGTCCATACAATCATTGTTTTTTTTGTAAAACTTTTTCATCATTTATCACATTCCATACATTTACATCGTAGCCATCATATTCCATGCCACTTATACAATGTGGCTGAAATATGCCCTTAAAATGACATAAAATACTTTTTCACACAAACACATGCAGTAATGCCAATGACCATCTTAAAATGGCTTAAAAATTCATACATTATGCAAACCATACCTTTAAACATGTGTCCATGCTCTTTACAAGTGAATTCTCACATCAAAGTAGCATAGTATCAATATGAACATACAATGTAGCATGCCATTTCAATGCATATTTATCAAAGTATATACTAACCTTTAACTAAGACAACTTCCAAGCTAAACTCACACATTTCTCTTCACTTTCCAAAGTTCCCTTCACCACTTAGATTGGACAAACCCAATCTACTCAACACCTAACCACATTTTGAATTAAAATACATCATTAGTATCATATTTCTATGCATTTTAACCAATTAAACTTAATTTATCTCATTCCTATAAAATTCAATGTTTTTGCCCTATTGAACTTTAATTTTAAAAATATATTCTACTCGATACAAAATTGAGTTTTAAGCTCATTTATATCTTTAAAAACATACTATAACACCATTTAAGCAATTAAATCCAATTTTCATTCATTCTTTATAAAATCATCACCCTCACATCTAAATAACATCTTCCCACACCATTTAAACAATTATCTCACACTCCATCAAAAAACTCAATTTCTACATAATCATAAATTAAAGAAACTTTGCTTAAATTGATAAATTACTTACCAAATGTTTGATTATTTCACAAAAAGTCCTTAATTCCTTTGGAATTTGATAAAATTTTGTATAAGTGAAGAAGCCAAAATCTTCACTCTAATCACCCATGGAATTTTGTCCAAAGGAGATGAGAAGGAAGAAGAAGATGAACAAATTTAACTTTTTATTCTTTCTTCAATCCTAGCCATATGTTTATATACTAATTAATTAATTAATTACTAAATATCACACTTTTTCATCATCTTCCACTATCTATAATTATTTTTAATTTTGATTTATTCTATTCATGATTATTTATTATTTTATTATTATTATTATTTTAACTTTTACTATTCACCATTTTACTTTTACTATTTGACTTTTGTCTTTTATGAAAAGGTATATATCATGTATATGCTAGGTATATTTTAGGTATATATCATGTATATGCTATTTGTATCCTTCATACAACACTCTATTTACCGTCTATACACCTTGTTAATTTAATTCTAATGAGAATATTGGTGTTATAGTATGGATCCAATATTGTGTAATTTGGGTAATATAGATAAAAAAAATTACTCAATCTAATGTGATAGAAATAACTAGGACAACAAACAAATAAAAGAAACAAAGATTGCTAAAAAAATAAGACAATTGGAACAATAATGAAAGAAGTTTGTTTTCCTTAATGGAATTTGAATCCGAACCCTAAACACACTTATTCAACCCAAAATTGTTGTCAAATATGTAAATAAGATAGTTAATTGCATGTGCTAACCACCAATTGCAAAGATTCTAGCAATATTGACCAAATTCTTAACTTATAAGCTCAACATCAATCCCACCAATAGTTGTCAGAAATTTCACCATATAATGCTCAAAACATTAATTATAACTAGAATTGAGTAATTTATAATTATATCAAGTCAACTGAATAGGGATGCAATCAATTTAAAGCAAATAAGTACACTTGTAACAAAGGATGCAATTTGCATACATATGACTTTTTTTTCCTTTTTTCCTTTATATATATTATGAATTCACTCTTGCATAAGGAAGAAACAAACCCAATAGAGAACTAGTTTTGAGAAGATTTGGCCTCCAATGCAGAACCCTATTTTTTGTATTTTTTTATGCAATTGAATAAATAACACTAAATAAAAGCAATTAAAGATAGATACAATTAATTTGGAACTTGGATCTGATGCTAAATGATATGGCAATCCCTTAGAATATAAGTCTATATAACCTCCAAATCAATTCAAGCATCAAATCCCAATTTAATCAATTGAAAAAGTAACTCTTCACCCCTAATTCAGCATGGAACTAGTAATAAAAAGTAAAAGGAAAAGAATCAAATTCACACTACATGTTAGAACAAACTTTATAAGTGAACCAATCCTTGAAGTAACTAATGGATAGCATCCTGAAACATAATGGATAGCCTAACTAGGGTTTTTATACCCTAAAATGTACTAACCCTAATTAAAATATGAGGGGCGTGTTTGGATGCTGTAGACCCTTAATTTTTACCCCAATTTGATACGGTCCTAATTAAAGGATGCCAAAATAAATTTGATCCGACTTTAAAATATTTAAACCTAGTTTATAATTTTTAAAGAAGTCGGTTCGGACTAAAGAGGCATAAATTCAATTGTAAAACCCTAAAATCAAGTTGAATCGGCCCAAATTAAAACTTTTTGGTCCATATGTTAAAAAAGGAAAGAATAATTTGAGTCAGGCCGGCCGGGGACACATGAGCAATTGCTCATGTTGACCTGGGGGGACCAGGTTGACATGAGCATGCCTCATGTCAATCTGGTAGCCCAGATCGACATGAGGTTGGACTCATGTCGACCTAGGGCAACCAGGTCGACATGGCCTTAACTCATGTCGATCTGGTTGCCCCAGTTCAACATGGTTTCAATTGTTTTTTGAAATTAGTTTCTGAATTGAATTAAAATTTGTTTTAAAGATGGATTAATATTAGGGTTAGGGATTCTGAGTGAGGTGTTTGCCTATAAATAATAATGTTTTAGACTTTAACAAGAGTGGCAATTAACATTAAGGGGGTCGGCAATTAACATTAAGAGAGATTAAACAACATTTTTTTTTAGAACGAAGGAAACAGCAAGCAGAAATATCAAGACAACCAAAGAAGAAGGCAGAGTACATACTGTCTTCACATTGTTCGTCAAGAAATCAATTTTTTGGGTGGAACCAACTATGCAGGTTTGATCTGTAATCATAAATTATTCATGCTCACAATAGCTTCATTTTCTTTGATTAATAAGAAAATGCAGTAACTTGATCTTTGAACATGCAATAACTTGATCTTTGAACATGCAGTAAATTGATCTTTGTTTTAATAACTTTAATTGTTTGCTTTAATTAATATATTAATCAGTTGGTGTTCGTAACTCCACTTACATGTTTTATAAAAAACTTAAAACTATCCAGTAGCTATTGAGGATTTAAATTAATTATCAGAATCTATTTTTTAAAAACCTTAATTACAAAACTCTAGTTTCTAAAACCCTAAGTTCTAGAACCCTAAGTTCCAAACCCTAAATTCTTTAAAAACCTAAACTTATATATTTATTGTTTTATTTAATTATAGATTTGATTATGTAGTTTATTATATGTTTTGATGGTTGATTTATTTTAATTTCAATGCTTGATTTATTTAATTTATCAGGGATGGATATTTTCTTTTATTATGATTATTATTTGTTTGTTTTGGTATTAAAATTGTAAGAGGTATATTTTCACTTTGTGGGTACCTCATTAATTAATTTTCATGTAATTTAAATTGCTTTTATATTTTAGACCAATATAAAGGACATGTTTTCACCCTTCGGTGGGTGTCCTATTCAGTTTTAGACATAGACGATGTAAGGATATGTTTCTATCCTCAGATGGGTGTCCATTTATTTGCTTTGTTTGGACATTGCTTTGATTTTAATATAATGATGTTTTATTTTAATTGTTGCATGTAGTATGGATAATATTGTTATATTTGAGAATTTTATAATATTAAAACCTGCAAAGGAGGCCGGTTCCAATAAATCGGGCGTTGTGGGGGTGTTGGGCCATTTCTCACCTTTCCTACACGTACCCAACTTTTCGAATACATTAGGGGGTTAGAGATTCCTTAGGAATCGAGTGATCCACCCCTTTCTTTTTCCCGGCTTGTCCAAGTGGCGACTCCATTTTCTCCGGGCTTAGGCCCGTGTTCTCTAAGGCCCCAAGCCTAAACAGTGCCGAAGTCGCAAGAACCATTCCACTGGGAGTGGGGGCAAAAATCCCCGCTCACAGTGGCGACTCCATTGGGGATAAGAGAAGTTGATTCCATTGGTCTTTATATTATTCTATTCTTTCTTACCATGATATTATCCATTGCATCATTTAGATTGCATTGTGTATGTGAGTTAGTACGCCCGTATTACCCGTGTTATGTTATGTAAGGGATACCATACATTTACTCAAGGTATGGAGATCGAGCATGGCATAACCACTCATAGCCTTATACCATTTGGTATATACTTGCTATGGGAACCTAAGCCTTTCAACCCAAAGACTAAAGCCCATGTAATTGGCCTAGTTACTTTCCTTAGGTTTTACCCCAAATGCTTGTTATTTGACTATGGTTAATTTATCGTAGCTTAAATCATGGCTTATTTGGTTTGTTCTTTTTCTAATATGACCTACATATATTGTATACTCAAAATAAAATTTTCTTTAAAGTCCAAAATACCAAAGATATTTTCAAAACTTTTTAAAATGGTCTTTGGACATAAAACTTTTCTAAAAAAACAAATAAAAAATGCTTTTCTCATGATCCAAATACAAAGCCCAAAATATGTTTTTTCTAAAATCTTTTCACAATGGGCTTAGATATAAAATTATTTTATAATCTCTTGAAAGAGCTTACAAGTTATTTAGGTCAATTACAAAATACAAAAAATCAATTGTGAGCCTAGTTTATACTAAGAGTTATTAATCATGGGCTTGTTTTTGGCATGAATCATTAGTTACTTTTTTCAAGTGAGAAATATATTTATAATAAACCTCTTAATTTAGTTTTAATCCAATATAGCATAAAAGCTACTTTAGTTGGTTGGATGGATTAAAGCCTAATTAATGAGAATTATCATGAACTGGTTTCCATTTTTAAAATATAACTATTGGTTGAAACATCCGAGAGAATTTTTCAAAAACAAGATACCCCATGTTGGTACTTTGTTAACCATATACCTAGGAAAAGCGACTCGCCATCCGTGTGTGAATGTTATAAGGTTGGAAGGAACATCCTATTTATCCTTGTTTGTTTATTGTTTATGCATACATGCATGCATACATATATTTACATCTCATATCATTGATACTCTCTGGCTCACAGACCAGAAGTACGGCAATTCAAGAGCATACAACGATATCACCTGCATTGATTTTGATTCAAGTACTTCATTGGAAGGATGGACGCAAACCAACTAAGGGACATAGTCGATGAAGTTGTCAAAGCTAGGATGGCCAAGCTCCAAGATCAATTGGTTGAAATTATGAGGACCCGGTTGATTCAAATTCTGGAGATCATCAACAATGCTAATAAGGCATCTCTCATTGACATAAGAAAGAAGGGACAGGCAGCATCAATGAGGAATATGTTCACTAATACAGATCGAATGAAAAATGAGGGATCAATCCCTATTCTACAAGACTAGACGAACCATGTGCTGTCTAACCGGAGCAATAAAGGCGGCTATCACCCTAGTGGGCAAAGTCAAAGGGAAAGAGGAGGTGTTGAGAAAAATGCAACAACTAAGCCAACAAAGAAGTGCAAATTTTCAGACTTAAGGAAGCCTTTGTCAAAGATGTTAGAAAATCTAATGAAAATGGATTTGCTACAACCATTGGCACCTCGGCCTCTACATAAGCCTCTACCACCAAATTTTGATGCCAAGGTCTTCTATCAATTCCATCAAATGCAAAGGCATGAGATAGATAAATGTGTTCAATTAAGGCACAAGATCCAAAATTTAATTGATAGTAGAAAACTGCCTGAGCCTGATAAACCCAACATTAAGAATGATCCTCTGCCTAAATTTGGAAGGGTGCCACCGCTTGCAACCTTCATGAATAGTTTTATCTTGTCATCTTGTCATAATATGGATAGAGAAGCTGCTAAAGATGATGTGCTACTAAGCAAGCTTAGGCTAACTATGGATGATGAAGAAATGATCCTTTGTAACATCCCAAATTCCAGATTGGTAAGAAACAGACATAGAGGATATGATTTAGGCTTAGAACAAAGGAGTTTAGAACATGACCTATCACTTGAGCTCGAATTTCATCCAAGTTAATGATAGAATTAGAGAGTCTCAAAGAAGACGTAATTGTTTATTTGTGTCTTAGCTAGATGTATAACTTGAAATTACTCAATTTCAAGTTGTACAGAATAAGATATGATGGATTTAGTAGACAATGTGCAAGCTGCCTCAGGAGAACATAGTAGGCTTGACTTCAAAGGACCGTCAAAAATCAGATATAGCTTGGATCGACCTGAAATTTTGATATAATTTTTCCCCAGATGTCTAGTTTCAGTGGGAATAAGAATTACTTAATTTGGAGTTGTGAGTAAAAAGATATTAATAAAGAAAGACAGCAAGGTCAGGAAGGGATATCAAAAGGACCTAAGTGGAAATTTCTCAAAAGTTAGGGGCAACTATGTAAAATTAAAAATTAAGTGTCGGAAGTTCTTAATAGTGCCCATATCCAACCCCAGAAGAATATTCTCAAGATTAATCAGGTCATAACCATGGGTTTCAATTTTTCCCGAAAACGCACGGTTTAAAAGTTACAATCGATTAATCGTTGGAGGGTATTTTGATATTTTCACACCCTAGACTATAAAATTACAACATAAGAAAGTTGAGGGGGTCAAAATATGAATAAAAGGAAGCCTAAGGGCTTTCCAAATAAATAAGATAAAAGAAGGAGGCAAGTGGGCCAATCATAAGTAGCCATTTAGCATTTATTAAAAGAAGAAAAGAAAAAGATGTGGACAAATGGACCTAAGGCATTCATCCACCCCAAAAGTGGATCATAATTAGCCATATAGCATTTATTAAAAGTGGCCATTTTTGCTATAAGGTGTACCAATTGGAAGAAGGCAAATGGACCAATTAAAAGTGGCCATTTTTGCTATAAGGTGTACCAATTAGAAGAAGGCAAATGGACTAATTAAAAGTGGCCATTTTTGCTACAAGGTGTACCAACTGGAAGTCAACATTTATTCACCACTTATGGCTTCCATTTGGATCAAAATAAGCCAAGGAAAGAAAGTATAAAAGCCCTCTCTTGCATGGTGAATTCGTCCAAACCATAAGAGAAGGAAGAAGGAGGTGATTTTTCCAAAGTTTAAGGCTTTTGGTTTAAAGAGTTTGGTGACAAACAAGATTATAAGGTAAGAGAAACCTATCTCTAGTTTTAATTTCATGGATTAATGGTTAATTTACGAGATTGAAATTAGGGTTCATGTAGTTAGATTTGGAGAAAATTCAAGAAATAATTAATTGAAGGATTTGTTGAAGGAAATAATGGTGTTTAATGGTGAAAATAAGCTAGCAACCATTAGAAAAATCATAAGATAAGACTATGTCTATACCTAGGGTTCTTACCTTTGTATATGTGATGTTAAATTCATAGGAAATCAAGGAGATTAGAAAGGAAAGGAAGTGAAATAGATAAGAAGAGCAAGGAAAAGCAAGGTTTGGTACTTTAACCATTGAACTCCTTTTGAAATTTTTCTGTTCTACAATTAGTAAATGCTGTGACTTGTATGATTTTTAATATAGCAATATTATCTTGAGTTGAAATTTTGATATGTTGTGTCTCAATGAGTCTAGAATGACTGAAAAATATGTTGAGTTCAATTTGGAATGGGTATTTATGAAATGTTATATATGTTCTACTCGGTAAATGGGTAAAACCGGTCTGGAATGGGGGTTATATCGTGTGAGGTCAAGACCATGGCAACTAGTCGTGTGAGACCAAGACCACGCAGTTATCTTGTATATTCCATATCGTGTGAGACCAAGACCATGGCAATTAGTCGTGTGAGGTCAAGACCATGCGTAACTCTATACGAGGCCTCATTCCGAGATTGGTGTATTCATAATTACCTAGTGAAGCAGATTAACTCGTAATTATAATGAAGTTATATTACATGTTATTTACACTTTTATTATTTATTTTTCATAATTAGTTAAAGTACCCATTAAGCAATGCTTAGCGAGTTTAGTTTCTTCTAAACTCGTAGGTTATTAGCAAGGAACTAGTAGCGAGCAGAAGAGTCCTGCGATCTGCCGGTCATCAACAAGCTTAGATGGTGCTCTTTATTTTGTATTTTGGTATTAGAAACTGGCATGTACTTATTTGAACAATACAAAGAGATAACTTTATGTAGCATGTAAATCTAGTAATGTATAATAAGTGTATGGTTTTGAATTGAGTTGGGTTGTGAATATAGAAGTGTGAATTCTTCTTGCAGGATTGTAGTTGAGGTTATAAGGGTGGATTATTGGGAGTGTGCTTGTATTGAATTGTGAAACAAAATGTTTTTCATAAATAAGAAAAATCAGTTTTGTCGACACTTGGGACCTCCATTTTTAGGGGAGGTTATGGCAAAATTGTTTTAAAATCTGCATGTAAAATTGGCTAAGTAAAATGTTAAGACACAACCACCATGAGATAACAGTCCATCTTGGTCTATAAACGTAGGCTAAGTTGGGGTGTTACATCCTTGATGATGGAAAAAATTCTTGCCCTTGATGTGTCTAAATAAATGAAGTATTTTCGACTCCAACTCAACAAACTTCCCTTAGCTTGGAGTGTTGCTCTATTTATTTTGCTTTCTTTAATATTTAATTGGAACAATCGTGTTTTTCAAATTTAAAGTTGTTTGAATAAATTACTTTCATTAAAATTTTTGTTGGTATTTGTTCATTTTGGTGCTCAACCAATGAGGAATCTAGCTTGATAATTCATGAATTAATATATTTATGCATCATGACTTGAATGACTTTATTAGATAAGGGAATTGCTCTATAGCATTGAACTGTGTATGCTTATTTAGAGAGGGCTCCTGCATAGTTACCTTTGTCTAGGTTATAGTCAGTCTTAGAACATGCTTTGACAAACTTTCGAGGAAAAATTGAACTCTGCTTATTTTAAGAGAGAGATTATCTAGGCATTGTTTGACTAGCCAACAACTAGTATCCACCCAATTAAATATCAATCCCTAGTTGTCCCTTTGAGCCTTCATAAAATTTTAGCTTTCTTTTCATTGGTTTACAAACCCCAATAACCTACCCTGAGCTGTTGTTACACTTTTGACAAGTCTTATGAACACTAAGGTGAAGAGGCAAGAAGATCAAAGAAAGGAATGAATAGTCAAGATCATAAGGATAGTTGATTTTCTCAAGACCATAAGGGTAGTTGAAGTTCGCCTAATATCTCCAATCTATCAAGATAACATCAGAGTAACAAATGATTTATCCCTGTTAAAGGAGATTTATGTCACTCCACTCATCCATTATTAGAAACCCAAGTTAGTACAAACAAGACAACTCTTTTAGAGCTAGAACAAAAAAAAGAATGAAAAAGAAAAGAAAAAAAGGATAAAAGAAAGAAAAAAAAAACAAAAAGAAAGATAAAACCTAAAAAGGTGTTTCAGAAAGCCAACTGAGTTCTCTTTTACCTAAAGTAACAAAAGGCTTCCATTTAGTTTATAAGAACATTTTGACTTGAATTGGTACAACCCAACCAAAGATTCAATCAAAATTAGAGATATAGAAGGAAGGTTTCCCAGTTCTCAAAAGTCCTATACTTGACAGTCCTATAGAAAAGAAGAACAAAATGATAAAATGCTCAAAGAAAAGGAGTAAGAAAAAGAAAGTGATAAAGAAAAGAGAAAGAAAGAAATGAATATGGGTACCAAACTTTTTGCAAAGGCAAAGACTGTCCTAGTCAAGATCCAAATTAACGTCAAGAAGAAAGAAGAATGTTCAAAGCTCTATCTTTTCATGCTCCCAACTATCTAAATTTCCAACAAGCAGTTTATAGTGTGAAGGTTTGTCCATTGTGTCGCATCAGCCCCAATCTCAAAATGGCCTTCACTTAAACATGTGTCCCTTATAGACCCTATTTCAAGCCTATCAAAGATCTGTTGATCTCTCTTGGTATGTAGAGTCTATTAGTGGAGATAGTTTGAATAAGCATGCATATGAGATAGACAATATTTAAACTCAATGAGACCTTTGGCCAAGTAATGTGTGTGTGCCTATCTAAAGTGCAACAGTTCTTGCTTAAATAGAAATGATTCCTGAGTTTAGTACGGTAACTAGGGTAGTCATGTTATAGATATGTTAACTTGAAAAATCAAGTCCTGAGGTAAATTGACATTTGGCAAAGCCAACATTTGATTTGAAAAGTAAAATTCAAAATATATATATATATATATATACAAAGCCTTCAAGTTAAGGGGAGTATGTTAAACTATCGAACCTCGAAGGACACATTGGGCAAAGGAAATAATTATTGGCAAGGTCATGAAGAAGCTACCAACTGGCATGCTGAAACATAGCTTGAAATGGATGTATCCCTGACTCTGCAGCTTGGGGTCTCCACCACTTATATTTCAACATCTTGAAGATAAAAGCCATAAATGTGAAGCATTTTGTCATTCTAAAGCAAGACCTGAATGGGCATCTGAAAGGAGTCAATCACCTTGGTCTGTGAGTCAACGGAACCACTGTAAGTGTTGTTCATGCATATCATGCATACATGGGCATATCACATGGCATTTTCTTGTATTGTATTGTCTATTCTTTGTCAAAGCGAACAACAAACACTCTATGAAGCAAAGATGAAGCGGGTATAGAATCAGGGGGGCATAGAAGACCCATTGCTTGAGGAAACTCCAGTCATTTTGCAAAAGAAAGGAAGAAATGCATGCTTGTTCAAAGAACTAGATAATCTACAAACATCAACTAAAGCCCGCATAGAAAAATCATGAGGGGCAAGGAGAAGATTTGAAGGTTAGCTAAAATGGCTAAATTTTTTTTGCAAAAATGCAAAGGAAGAACAAAAAAAACAAATAAAAAAGAATGGAACATTACAACTATCAAAAGAATGAAGACGCAAATGACAAAAGATTAGTCCAGGTAGAAGAGTGAAGCGAATATAAGACCTAATCTCTAATGGATGAAGATCCAGCTTAAAGGATAAAGATCCACTTTCAAGGGTAAAGACCCAATTCCAAGGATGAAGATCCACTTTCAAGGGTGAAGACTCGATTTCCAAGGATAAAGATCCACTTTAAAGGGTGAAGACCCAATTCCAAGGATGAAGATCCAGCTTCAAGGATGAAGATCCACATTCAAGGGTGAAGACCCGATTTCCAAGGATGAAGATCCATTTTCAAATATGAAGACCTGATTCCAAGGATGAAGATCCAATTTCAAAAGGTGAATACCTGATTTCCAAGGATGAAGATCCATTTTCAAGGATGAAGACCTGATTTCCAAGGATGAAGATCCATTTTCAAAGCTGAAGACCTGATTCCAAGGATGAAGATCCAATTTCAAAGGGTGATGACCCAAAATCCAAAGGATGAAGATCCATTTTCAAAGGTGAAGACATGATTTCCAAGGACGAAGATTCAATTTCAAAGGGTGAAGACCCAAAGTCCAAAGGATGAAAATCCATTTTTAACGGTGAAGACTCGATTTTCGAGGATGAAGGTCCATTTTCATAGGTGAAGACCTGATTCCAAGGATGAAGATGCAATTTCAAAGGGTGAAGACCCGAAGTCTAAAGGATAAAGATCCATTTTCAAGGGTAAAGACCCGATTTCCAAGGATGAAGATTCATTTTCAAAGGTGAAGACCTGATTCCAATGATGAAGATTCAATTTCAAAGGGTGAAGACATCCAAAGGATGAAGATCCATTTTCAAAGGTGAAGACATGATTTCCAAGGACGAAGTTCCATTTTCAAAGATGAAGACCTGATTCCAAGGATGAAGATTCAATTTCAAAGGGTGAAGACCCGAAGTCCAAAGGATGAAAATCCATTTTTAACGGTGAACACTCAATTTTTGAGGATGAAGATCCATTTTCATAGGTGAAGACCTGATTCCAAGGATGAAGATGCAATTTCAAAGGGTGAAGACCCAAAGTCTAAAGGATGAAGATCCATTTTCAAGAGTGAAGACTCGATTTCCAAGGATGAAGATTCATTTTCAAAGGTGAAGACCTGATTCCAATGATGAAGATTCAATTTCAAAGGGTGAAGACCTCCAAAGGATAAAGATCCATTTTCAAGGGTGAAGACTCGATGACAAGGATGAAGATCCATTTTAAGGGTGAAGACCCACAATCCATAAAAAATGGAACATCCAGTTAAGGCAGAATTCTCAACGGATAAAAGGTCAGTCAAATCAAATTCAACCTCGGGTCTAAGTATCCAAATCAAATCCAAGTATCCATTCTCATCCAAAATCTACTCAAAGTCATGTTGCTTTTCACTCTCTTCTACTGAAAGTCTCAGATCGCTCAAGTATGAGGCAAACTGTAGATCCTTAATTTTGACCCCAATTTGATATGATCCTAATTAAAGGATGTCAAAATAAATTTGATCTGACTTTAAAATATTTAAACCTAGTTTATAATTTTTAAAGAAGTCGGTTCAGACTAAAGAGGCATAAATTCAATTGTAAAACACTAAAATCAAGTTGAATCCACCCAAATTAAAATTTTTTTGTACATAAGTTAAAAAAGACAAGAATAATTCGAGTCAGGCCAGCCGGGGAGACATGAGCAATTGCTCGTGTCGAACTGGAGGGACCAGGTCGACATGAGCATGCCTTATGTCGATCAGGTAGCCCAGATCGACATGAGGTTCGACTCATGTCGACCTAGGCAGACCAAGCCAACATGAGCATGCCTCTTGTCGATCTGGCAGCCCAGATCGACATGAGATTGGACTCATGTCGACCTAGGGCAACCAAGTCAACATGGCCTTAACTCATGTAGATCTGGTTGCCCCAGGTCGACATGGTTTCAATTATTTTTTGAAATTGGTTTCTGAATTGAATTAAAATTTGTTTTAAAGATGGATTAATATTAGGGTTAGGGATAGGGATTCTGAGTGAGGTGTTTGCCTATAAATAATAACATTTTAGACTTTAACAAGGATGGCAATTAACATTAAGGGGGTTGGCAATTAACATTAAGAGAGATTAAACAACAAATAGAGAAGGACAACAATAATTTTTTTTTAGAACGAAGGAAACAGCAAGAAAAAATATCAAGACAACCTAAGAAGAAGGCAGAGTACATACTATCTTCACATTGTTCATCTGGAAATCAATTTTTTTTTTTGGAACCGACTACGCAAGTTTGATCTTTAATCATAAATTATTCTTTCTCACAATAGCTTCATTTTCTTTTATTAATAAGAACATGTAGTAACTTGATCTTTGAACATGCAGTAACTTGATCTTTGAACATGCAGTAAATTGATCTTTGTTTTAATAACTTTAGTTGTTTGCTTTAATTAATATATTGATCAGTTGGTGTTCGTAACTCCACTTGCATGTTTTATAAAAAACTTAAAACTATCCAGTAGCTGTTGAGGATTTAAATTAATTATCAAAATCTATTTTTTTACTAAAACTTCAAAGAAACATAAAATATTTTATTGAAACTCAAAACCTTAAACTATTTTTATCCAAAAGATTAAACCATATCATTATTAAACACCAAAATATTGGTTGTTTTTCCAAAACCTTAATTTATCTCTCCAAATCCAAAATTATTTTTTTAAGGCAGTAAGTTAAACCCTAAAACCCTAGTTTTAAAAACCTTAATTTCAAAATCATAATTACAAAACTCTAGTTTCTAAAACCCTAAGTTCCAAAACACTAAGTTCCAAACCCTAAATTCTTTAAAACCCTAAACTTATATATTTATTGCTTTATTTAATTTTAGATTTGATTATGTAGTTTATTATATGTTTTGATGGTTGATTTATTTAATTTCAATGCTTGATTTATTTAATTTATCATGGATGGATATTTTTTTTTATTATGATTATTATTTGTTTGTTTTGGTATTAAAATTATAAGAGGTATATTTTCACTTTTTGGGTACCTCATTGATTAATTTTCATGTAATTTAAATTTCTTTTATATTTTGGACCAATGTAAAGGACATGTTTCCACCTTTCGGTGGGTGTCCTATTTATTTTTAGACATGGACAATGTAAGGATATGTTTCCATCTTCGGATGGGTGTCCATTTATTTGTTTTGTTTTGACATTGCTTTGATTTTAATATAATGATGCTTTATTTTAATTGTTGCATGTAGTATGGATAATATTGTTATATTTAAGAATTTTATAATATTAAGACCTGCAAAGGAGGCTGGTTCTAATAACCGGGCGTTGTGGGGGTGCTGGGCCATTTCTCACCTTCCCCATACGTACCCAACTTTCTGAACTCATTAGGGGGTTGGGCATTCCATAGGAATCGAGTCATCCACCCCTTTCTTTTTCCTGGCCCATTCGGGTGGCGACTCCATTTTCTCCGGGCTTAGGCCCGTGTTCTCTAAGGCCCCGAGCCTAAATAGTGCCGAAGTCACAAGAACCATTCCACCGGGAGTGGGGGCAAAAATCCCCACTCATAGATGCCCACTATTGTTTAAAGTAAAATAATGCTTTGATTTAAATGTAACCAAATAAGGCCCTTGTCTCTACTACAATAAGATGGATTAAACTAGTTTTATTGGGCTTAATTAAAAGAATTAACTATTCTAAACCAAGCCCATATGTCTAGATATATAAGATGGAATATTTCACTTATTTATGATAGTTTTGCCTTGCTTAGCCCATTAGGATACTCTTTGTGATTATCTTCACACAACCAAAGTAAGGTAATCAACCTTGGAGCTTCATTCGATTTCACCTCTTCAAGCTACATCCATGCTTCTGCCTTGATCCTTTATAACCAAGCTTTGAACATAAGAATGCAAGGTGCCTTAAGCTTACTTGCCCTTGATCTTGTGATAGGACCAGGGGACATTACTAGCTTTCCATCCTCTATGCATGTGAGATCACCTCCATTACCTTAGTTTGCATCACCTAACCAAAGAGTTTCTCACAACTCTTATGGTGAGTAAGAAGAGTAGTGACTCCTTAGGATATTATGGTATATCCTTTAGATTTTTCAATCAACCATATCAACTTACATTAGAATAATTTTCTTCTATTTAGGGTTTCTAATTGAAAGCATTTACCACCTTTCCAACAATATCCTAACTCCCGAAGTCCAACTTGTGTTTGGGAAAGAAATTTCCATTGAAAACTCTCTCCACAATCAATGCTAAGGGTGAGAGTAATGAGAAAGTCACTCAAAAAGACATTCTTTTTTTGAATTATCTCATTAATGGAGAAGAAATTCAAACAAAAAAATTTCTTATTGACTCTTTCCTTTACCTTAGGAAAATAAAAACTAGAACCATTTTAAATTCCTCTCACATCACCTAAACTGCCAAGTTTTTTAATGCTTTCACCTCCACCAATAAAGTCACCCTCTCTAGGCCACTTTATCCTACCACTAAATCCATCAACATAGCCTATTCGAAGCACTTCAAGTGCATTAGGGAGGTGGATGGAAGATATCATTATATCTTTAGATCTCAAGGGGCAATTGCTCAATAAAGGAAGATGCCTAGGATCCTTGATGAAACCAAAGAAACATTCCAAATGGAGATTCCTAGACCTCAAACCCTTGGAGTTCATGGATCAATTCTCATAATTCTTCAAGACATACAAGGGCAACTCACTTATTAATCCTCTTAAGTGGATGAAATCTTAAAAAGTCTCTCTCATCTTTATATGAATTTCAAGGAGATGCAAGAAGCATTAGACATCCCTCAATGCATGCTCCTAGTTGAATATGATGAAGCAAGCTTGTCTCCATCAATCCATGGCTCTCATCCTCATGAGCTTGAAGGAGTAAAAGAGGTCATTTTGAAGAAGAAGGCAAAGAAAAAGAGGGTGAAGAGGAAGGAGGTAAAGAATGGGATGATGATGATCTTTCTTAGTTTCTTTATTTTTTTATTTTTTATTTTGTGATCTCATATCTTTCATTTCGTGGTCCATAATGTAATAGATTAGACATTTTTATTTAAGTTTATTTGTTGACTTTAGTTTGCTCTATTTTGCTTTTACATCTTTGATTATATTTATCTTGCTTGCAACCTTTATGCTGTTGAAATTGTTTTTAATTAATTTTTTTTACCTTTGTCAAAGGGGGAGAATAAATTGAACTAAATTGGTAAGTAGTAAGTATTTGATTACTTATCAATGGGAGAGAAAAATTAAATAGATTCAATTGAATTTGATTCAATTTGAATTAAATGGTCATTAAAATTTTAAACTTTGGTTAAAAATTTAAATGTCAAAGGGGGAGAAGTAATATTAAAATTGAATTAAGAGACAAATAATGAAATCAACTTAGGGAAATAACCTATTAAGGGGAGAAAATTAAAATGAACTTATGTTAAGGGGGGAGTATTTTTTTAACTTTGAAACTTTGCAAATTTTCAAACCCAATTCAATTTCATTGCCAAAGTCAAAAAGGGGAATATTGTTAGCTAAAACCTTAGTCTAATAAACTCTATTTTGATCTTAGAAAATCAAATTGAACAGAACTAATGTTTGTACCAAGTGGCATATTGTAGAAACTTAAAATTTTGGTGAATACGATAATGTCCCGATCGAACCATCAATAAGTCTAATTGGACCAATGGTTGAATTCTCAAAACAAATTACACAGAGAAGATCATGACCAACGAACAAACCGAACCACGTGCTATTTTGTTGGGTGAAATCTGAACATTACCCACCTAACCAAATAGAGAATACTATGTGTATTAGCCATTAGAGTTATTTGAAAAAAAATCAAAAAGATTGACCAGGCTAGATTCAGTTCGACTGTAATAAATAGATTTTGAATGGACTATAGTGTAATATCCATGATCTTAGAGAAATTAAACAAGTATTTGGAAGTATAGGTGTTGTATATACCTAATGTATACTTAATGTACAAATAGTATTTACATATTATATATTTATATTATGTATGTTGGTTATATGTATATATATATTATACTTGATATATATGATGTATGCATAAATGGCATACTTGATGTGTACTCTATGTACACATGACATATATAAATTATGGGTATATATATTTATTAAATATACATTATATATACATAATATAAATAAATTACATAAACATATACATAAGAGTATATGTAATATAAGTAACATATATATGACATATACATATGCATATACATATGAATATACATATACATATACATATATATATATTATATAATTGTAATATAAATGAAATATAAACATATATGAATAATTAGTGGTGGGAATATGTTAAATGAGTACATTAACAAATAAAAATAATAAAAGAAAAAGAAAGTCAAAAGAAGAGAGAAATATAAGAGATATGCATATTGATTGCTTGAAATATAAATGACATATATAAAACTTATAAATATACATGGAATATATAATACATATATAAAGTATAAAATAGTGTTGGAAAAGGTGGTGGTGATGGTGATGATGATGATGATGATGATGATGATGATAATAATAGAAGAAAGAAAAGTCAAAGAAGGGAATAACCTGATTGATGGAAATTAAAGGTTGAAAAATAAATATCAAAGTATTTAATTATATTTTAATTCAATTAATATATTATTAATTATATATGTGGCTAGGAATAAGGGAAATAAAGGTCTATTTTCTTCTTCTTCTTTTTCTTCAACTCGTGACCTTGGAGAGAGGGTGAGATGAGAATTAGTTTTTCTTATTTATAAAATTTTACAAGGGATTTAAAGAAGATTTAAGTTGATTTTGAAGAAAGATTAAAGTAGCAAGTCTTCTTTATTTAAAGCTTTAATTTCTTAGTTTTAAGTTTATATTGGGAATTGATAGAGAGAAAGTGATGTTAAATTGTTAAATTAGATAGAAATGATGCTAAAAGGATGAGTATATAATGAATTGATGGTTGATTGTTCGAAAAGAACAAAGTTGAAAGAAATATGGTTTTGGTATGAATATGTGTGCATTGGAGTTTTAGTATAGATGTTCATAATTATTATAATGAAGAGATTTAATGTTGTTGCAATATAAATATGATGACTTTATGGTTGAAAATTAAATATGAGAGAGTTTGGTTAAATTTAGGGTTATAAACCTATTATGTGAAATTAGGATTTCAAATATGGATGTTGAAAATTATTTTAATGGGATGAATTAGTGTTGTTTTAATTTAAAAGTTATGATTTTAAAGTTGAAAATGTGATATGAATAGGTTTTGGGTGAAGTTAATGTTAATAGTTACATTATGTGAGATTTATATTTTTGAAAGAGATTTCCATAATTATGGAAGGAAATTGTTTTAATGTTATTTTGATGTATAATTGATGATTATATAGTTGAATGTTGGAAATGAGTTTCATATGTTAAAGTTTGAATAAGGTATTAATTGTGAAAATAGTATTTTAGTGAAATGTTATGTAGAATTGATGTAAATGGTGTAGGAATGATTAAAGTGTATTAAAATATATTGCTAATGCTATGTTGGAACTTCTAATGTGGTTTAGGGTTGAGGAAAGGAAAATTATAAAATTTAAAGAATTGAAGAGCATTGGTGAAAATTTGAATTGGAAAGTGAAATTGGCTTGGAATTTGACAAATTAAGGTTAGTACATATATTTATCTACTTGAATTTTGTTATGTATGGTTTGGTGTTGTTTATGTGAAGTATTTGAAAATGTAGAAAATCACATAGTCTATGCAATATGGCATAGTTATGTGTTAGTATTATATTGGGTATTTGCTAAATGTAAAATTAAGGTTCATACATGAAATGCATAAGATTTGTAAATTGAGCCATTGTAGAATAGTCATTTCAATATTTATATGATAATATAGTGGATGCAGGACATGCTAAAAATCAAAATTAAAAAATTAAGAAAAATAAACAATGTTATATGAAAAGAAAAAGAAGATGTAAAAATTATGAAAGAAACCTAGATGTAGTAGTATGACTAAGATGTGTATATTGAAAAGTGTGATAAAATATGTGTGGAATGAGTCATAATGTGAGTGTGTGTGTAGAATGAGTCATAAGATGAGTGTGACTCATAATTATATAATGTGATAGTGAAATAATGATGAATATGTGAATAATAAAAAATGATAAATGCAAAGTGATCATGAAAAATTATGACCACTTGAAAAATATGAGAAATTGTGAAAAAAGGAATGGGAAGGATAAGAATTAATGGTAAATGAATAGGGAAGTGAAAAAAAATACCATTTGGTTCACTTTAAAGAATAAAACAATATTCTTTAGAGTGACATATTTATGAATTAATGTTTGCATATTAATAGGATGATGAACATTACAAATGCTAGAGACCCATGGGAATATTACATGATTTTAGAGAAATATATAAATATTATGTGAATATAAAATGATAAAATTAATTGAAATGTAATTATGTATTATGATATGAGAATGATGAAGAAGAATGTTAAATAAATGAATATGTAATGTGATAATTTATGAGATATGTGATGGTGATCATAGTTGACATGATCGCAAGAGTTATGAAAAATGCGATAAATGTATTAGAAATGTGATTTACTAGTCACATTGTGGTTGTGGCTAGAAAAATGATGAAATATGTTGCAAACATTTGAAATATGGAAATTAATGATGTTTAAATGGTAATGTGAAATAAGATATATTGTGATGAAATGATGAGATGTGATGAATTAAAATGAGTTGACATTGATATGAATGAGAAAAAGTAATTATGAAAAATATGTATTATTTGTGTGCCTAGTATGTTATTCAATTTTCAGAGTTCTATGTTTGGTGGTATGGCTATGAGATTATCCTCATTATTTGCTTTCAGGGATAGATTCTAGGCGTCACTGATATATGATTTGCCTTTTGGGCTAGACACTGGGTGTCAATATGGACCAAAATAATAACTCTGAATTTTAATAATATATTAGTTTGTTTGGGCTTATGGTTGTGTATGTGTATTGTGTTGTGGATAATGGAATATGACATTTGGATGGTAAGATGAATTAAAAATATCAGTGTTAATAGACCTGAGCAGAGCTCGATCTAGGGACAGAGATGCCCTAAGCATAATTAGGTAATGAGATTATTCGTATGTGTACTAGATTTGATAGTTGAGATTGAAAAATAGAGAAGTATAGATATATATATACACCATGTATAAAATAAGAAGTAAGAATGTATATGTATAATGTTTATTATTTATAGATATGTATCATTAAGCTGTAAAGTTGTGTAAATTGTGCAGGTAAGAGCGTGCCGATAAGTGAAACTCTGATTATGGTAGATGCGTGATGATCTAGACTGCCGCAGGACCAACGATGCCATTTCCATGTATATTTATGATTTAAGCATTTTGGTTTATGTAAACTAACTTATAACACTTGTGTTGGTTTATAAAGATTTAAGATGATAGTGTGTATATATCTATGTCAGTATTATATTTTAATAGATACAGTTTAAAGTGTTGAGATTTTAATTCTATATTAATAAAGTAGCGAGTTTGGAGAATGAATGAAATTATTAATATTTTGGGAGTGTAAAATTTTTATGCAGGTTGTGTGCTTGTTATTTTGGGATTTATCCAATTACATACTAAACTCTGGCGAGTTTTTCCAAAGATTTTTTTATTAAATTATATATTTTTAGTCTTTAAACTATTAAAGAATATTATTTATTTATTCATTAAAGTATATTTATGTTGCAAAATATTTTCTTGAATTTATAAAAATTTGATAAGACTGGAAACAGTGACATTCTCATACTATTTATTCTTATATTACATATATCGGGTGCATGTATTATATGTATATATGGTATAAGGATGTTACATATACGGCGGTCCGACCATGAAATTACTCTGGTTAATATTTAAAGCAAGACACATGGTCTAATAAAGTTGGTACCTGCCAACCACCTTTCAAATGGCTCTTTGAAGACATGAAGGCTACAAGTACCCATGAAACTTCACTGCTAATATGAATTAAGTATTGCATAGCAAAGATAAATATTTTCGATTACATTTTATCAAAATTTTCATTTGTTATTATTGAGTGTTAAGTGTGAGCATTAAACACCATTTTAGAAATTTAGTGTGAGCTTTGGAACACTAAGTTTTAGAGTGAGCCTAGACAAACTCTTATTAGGTTGTGAGGATTCTCAAACCTTGAAAAAGTTTAGTGTGATATTGTTAAAACACCAAGTTAGAGTTAAGCTTGTAAAAACTCATATCTAGTATAATCTCAATTAGTTGTTGATAAAGTAGATGTAGGATTGAGGAATTTGAACAACTATAAATTGCTTGTGTTCAATCTCTTCTTCTTTGCTCTTCCTTATTTGTTATGATTTTCAATTTTTCCTAATTCCATCAACCAATCAATTCACCTTCTCTCTTAGTTGCCATCAAGAGACAACATATTAGAGAATTATCATTTTTGAAGTCATATTTAATGATATTCATTGGTTGACCAATTATGATTACTTTGGGTTATTATTTATAATTGTGAATATAAAGATAATAAATTTCGAGATAATGGGATATAAAATCATGCCTAAATGATCTCGAATGCTAAGTACTTAAAACAAATCATACAATATGTCTAATTAGATTTATTGTTAACTTGAGCTCATCACGAGCGAGTTGGAGATAATTGATTCTGAGTTAGGTTGCCATGATCAGCCAACTCGATCATGGAAATAATATATCTACATCTAAATTGGATGTAGGTATATCTAATTAATAATTACCCACATCTTACAAGACGTGGATATGTGTAGGTAACTGCTCAAGGTAGTTATTGTACACAGAAGAAAACTCCTTTTTGTAAAGACAAAACATACATAGAAAAACAAGAGGAAAAAAATAAAATTTTTTATTTAAAAAACTCTCTAAAAACAATTCTCTACTTGAAGAATTTCTAAGCTATGAAATTCCGGTATTTTCTTCTATTGAATTACCTTTTTAAGTAATACAATTAATGTGCATGTTATTTGAATTGGAATCTTTTATTTTTTTTTATTACGAGAATCTTCTTTAATTTCCTATGCATGCACATATATATATTTATAAATTTTTTTCTTTCTGCTTTATCAACTTAAAAAATGATGGTACATACAAATTCATTAAACCTATTTCTTTTATGTTTTAATTTATTTTTAATTCTAAATTTTTCTTATTTAGAATTTTGATATCAATATGCTCATAATTATAGTATTATAAAATATATTATGAAATATATATGACTTTTAATATTTTTCTCTTTTTTTTATTTATATTTTTGTTATACTGACTGACCGGATCTAATCTTAACTGAATGTTTTAAAGACTAAATTTATTTACTAAACTAATTGATTTTTAATTTTGATCAGTTTGACTAATTAACCGAATTAAATTGATCGATTTAGTTAATTAACCGAATCGGCCGAATTTTTTTATTTTATAATAAAAAGTTACATTTATAATAAAAATATTAGTATAATTAAATAACTAAATAAAATTTATTAAAAATAAAAAAAAGTTATTTTGCAATAAAAAATATATTTATAATAAAAATTGGGCATAAATAAATAATTAAATAAAAATTATTTTTAAAATTTTTAATTAGTAGTTAACCGACCAAATCCAACTAGCTAACCGTTAATCGAACCGAAAATCTAATTAATCTAAATTTTTTAACCGAATCGACCGAATTAATTTACGGCTAGTTAATAGAATTAAATTTTCGGCCGATTAACAGAAAATTCGGTCGATTAACCAAACTATGCCCACATCTATAATTAAATAACTAAATTCCATAATATTATTGAATATATAACTATTTCTATATTATTATTTATCTGTTAATAAATAATATTTACAATTTATCATAATATAAAATATTTATAAACTGAAAAAGAATATCTATATCCATGAGGCACCCGTTGCAAAAATTAATAATAATTAAAATTGTGAATATTACAATGGCGACCATTTGTAATTTTGTATTCAATACCAAACATTTTGACTTGTTGGGTATGGTAACAAATGGTTCCAAATGTAAATTGCAACAAGTAATTTAAAACTCCTATTCAAGCGTCATTAATTTGATACAGATGCTTAAAATTGGGCATTATTAGGTAACAAAGTAAACATTTTGAAGGCAAAATATTGTATTATATATAATAAGAAATCTAAACATCAAATAGGGTGGTTGAATTATTGAATTTCAATTTACAATAATATAGGCACATCTTTTTATATATCTTATTTATTTTATACATGGAGCACACGATTCCTTTCAAAATTAGTCCTCATCATGCATCCCACCAACACTATAGGCAAATATCGTTAACATGTCATAATCTAATTATATATTTATTCTCCCACTAGCTACCTGCTAATTTGATGTCTCAACCTCTCCCCGTATATTAATTAGTCCAAATGAAAATTACGATCCAGTAGTCCACTCAATTCTCCGCTGATAAATGTGCCCAATTGTTTTCTATTTTTGCTATACTTTGTGTTAATTGATTTAATTTTATGTTTTTATAGTGCTTTTAATTGTATTTGTTGCTATTATTATTATTATTATTATTATTATTATTATTAAATAGGATTATACTTCTTCTACGAAGAAAGTTCAATGCCCCCTCTCATTCATGTGTTGTGGAATGATATACAACAATACAAACAAACCTTATCACTTGGCAAGATTCTAGAAACTGAATAACCAAAATACAAATACAAATTATACGTATAATATTTGCTATCACACCCCGTAGTTGAAGCGGGAGGTGGACGGACGTTTAAACTATCCTGAAAATCATCAAAGAGGACGCGCAAAAGACCTTTAGCAAAAATATCAGCTATTTGATATCGGGATGGTACATGAAGAACACGAACTTCACCACGGGCAACCTTTTCTTAAACAAAATGAATGGAAACATATATAATGAGTTTATTTTTGTGTGAGTAGAATGAAAATTGTTATATTGAAAATGAACCCACACTATATAGTTACTAGAGGTTTTTCTCCCCGTTTTTGGCTGGGTTTATCATCACTAGATTGTGTTAATTAAAACATTCAATCGAACAAGTTATAAAATTAAAATTCTTAAAACTTTTATCTAATTAAAGTCTAAATTAAGTACACACATATTTACACTTAATTTACACCAGTGAAGTGTTGGTTCTGGCATATTCTAATTAAGACCAACAATTTAAATTGTATATATAGTTAATTGAATGAAATTTAAATTAAATGAGCAATTAAATCACATACTACATTGCAAGAAACAATCATTTTAAACTGTAGCATCTTTATATTGTTAAAAGACAAACTTTGATACTAATAAATAATACTATGTAATAATATAAATATAATACCTTCTAATTGAATACTATATGATAGCACCACCAACATGAAATTAAAGTTTTGGTAGCGCCAACGTATTGTTTGTTGTTTAATTACTATTTTAGCAACGAATATCTAGTAATATGAAATTTAATATTTGTAATAATACTAACATTAATTTGGTACTGAAGCTCAGGGGCGAAACCACTATGGGGTCTTGCGGGGTCACACGACCCCCCCTCACCGCCACCGGCTGCCAGAAAGGAAGGTGCCGGTGGAGCTAAACTCAGCCCCCCTTTAAAGGAGCTGAGTTTAGCAGATTCTGCAGCGAGGGGTAGACGAACCCCTCGCTGCAAATAGCTTTAATTTTTTTTTATAAATTAGTCTCTGGCGAAACGGCGTCGTTTCGCCAGGGACTAATTTATTTTTTATAAAATGACCCCTGACGAAACGACGCCAGGGGTCGGTTTAAAAATAAAAAGGGGCTCTTTCTCCTCTTCCTCTCTCCTTCTTCCCTCTCCCCCTTTCCTCCCCAAGCCAAGCCAGCAGCCCCATACCACCGCCGGCCCACCGACAACCACTACCGGCCACCGCTCGGAGCAGCCGTCTCAGTAAATTTTGACCCCCCTCAGTCAATTTCTAGTTCCGCCGCTGCTACAGCTAGTTAAGACAAAGTAAGCATTACCTGTACTATATGTATATATAAATCTATTCAACTTTGATAATAATTATATATGAAATGAAAAAAATATATCAATACTTTTTACTGAGTAAAAAGTGGAGATACGATTCGCATATTAATTAAATATTTTTGTATTCTTTTGACTTATATGTATGATATGAAATAAATAAATAAATAAATTTATATATATATATATATATATTCTCCTTTTTATATACATTGTTGTTAACTTTGTTGTCAATATTGTATTTGAAGTGATATAGCTAACACCAACAAAAGAAGCGAATTAACTTGCATAAGAAGTATTTAATTATGCATATGGTTTTGCGTAAGTATTGATTTTTAATCAATAAAATTCAAATTTTTCTTGTGATTTAGTTGGTTTATAGCTTTCGAAGCTGGAATCCAAAGCCAGCTTTTTTAATTTTAGAAAAGTCTACAAGAATCACCTAACCAATCATGGAATTCGGATAGCAGGCGATGTTTGCCACTAGAGTCAACCACAATGTCTTTTTCAACCCGTTTAAAAAATTTGGAGAATCATTATAGCACTACGTGGGGAGCAATAGTTACATAATATATTTATAAAATTCTTACTAACGAATACAGAATCCAAATTTGGCTTAAATAATTATGCATAATGTTTAATAATAATAAACTTACATTACATGATACATAAAATTATATTATTCCATAGAACATTTGGCTGCTAGAAGAGTTTGTTTAGAATTTTGGAAATAATGTATGATATTTTACTTTCAAGAAGCTTTAGCAAGCAAGAGAAAAGGAAACTGGGATATGGGGGATTAGTCACTTGCTTCCTCGTTGCACTGAGCTTCTGCACCATCTTTAGACCGTATTTGGATCCTCTGCCAGTTTGTAAGTAGTATAGTATAATATTATTTCTTCTACTTGTTGCTATATATATGCAGCTAAACTAAAGTAATCTAGTATTATTATTTGAGTTGCAGTGAATTTTCGGTGGTCTATTGTAGCTGGCCGAAAATTGGACATTGTAAATGATACAAGTAGCAATGTTTTATTATCCGGAAGTAAGTCTGAGCTAATTTTACACAAAAAAATACATGTCCTGTATCATGGCTTTGAATGATCTTGTTGATCTGCACTAGTATTGCACGTATTCCTGTTTGAAGCATGCATTTCTCCAAAATATTATAGTTGCCTTGGAATATGATTTTATTTATTTATTTATTTTTTGAAGATGAAAAATTTATAACGAAGAATAATACGGTAACGAAAACTGATAGAATTTCAGGCCGAAAAAAAAAAAACTGATACATGCAGCTCTCGTCGGCAATCAGTCAGCGAAAGTTCGTTTTAGTAATTTTCTTTTACAAATTACATTAATTAGTGAGCATAGGACTGCAGTTAATTTTTATAATATAGGGATAATTGTATTATCAATATCCGAACTGCTATTTTTTGTGATTAAATGCATTTGGCCGAAGTTTCTCACTGGAAAACTAAAATAGATAATTTTTAGTTAGTAAATACTATTATTTAAATATTTATTCTATATATTTCACTTATTTATATTTTTCTTTTATGATCTTTTATCTCTTATTTTTTAAATATATGTATATATAAATTTTAATTTTGTTTTCTAAGAAAATCTCGACCAAAATAAAAGATAATGTAATAAAGAAAGAAAAAGAAACACTTTAATAATCTGATGTGAAATTACAACTGCCTGTACCTAATTGAATCAATCAGGCACTTAATTGATAAGAAATAAAATCTGATGTACTAAAATTAAAAAAAATATATAGTAAAAATTATACACTAATTTTACAATTATTCCAATGTGGATATGTTCTTAGATTGGTTTACTTTCGATTTTCTAAATAAGATGCAGAAATATTGGGAAGAAAGAGTAGTGAAACAATTAACGGCAGCAGCGTCTCTCCGCAAATAGAGAGAGGTAAGCATTTTTTGTAAAATAATCATTTGAAAAATTAAAGAAATGAAAAAGACAATCAAGGGAAGTCAACTCAGTTGATGTTATTGTTTTTGAATTATGCAGAAATTGTCAAGGATACCGTATTAACCAATAATACAAACAACTCCGTTACGGCAGCAGATGGTAATTAAGTTTAATTTCACAAATAGATAGATCAATATTAATGGAGTGCTGTTTAATTAATTTAAAAATAAAAAAAAGGAAGTTTTATCACATCTTCTGATAGAAATTCTCTTGTTAATATTTGTAGATGTTCAAGTTAATTTAGAAAATTAATGTTTGTTAATTTGTTTGACGTCTATTTTTTTGAAGATGCAGAAACTTCAACAAAAAATGATGAAGTTATTGAACCAGCAGAAGTAGCATGCAGTGCGACGGAGAGATCAGACTTCTGTGAGATCAAAGGGGACATAAGGATTGATGCAAATTCCTCAACTATTTTTATTATTGTTTCATCTGAAAATGATAAGTTAGCAGCAACAGCAAACAGTACTAGTTCATGGAGTATTAGGCCTTACGCCCGAAAACGCGACAAAAAAGCAATGAGTCATACCAAGGAATGGTCAGTTAAACAACTAGTGATTGATCACCACCAAACTCCTAAATGCACTGAAAATCATGGTAATGTTCCTGCTATTCTTTTTTCACTTGGAGGATATTCAGGCAACCATTTCCACGCTTTCGCAGACATAATTATTCCTCTTTATTCTACTGCTCGGCCTTATAATGGAAGTGTACAGTTTCTTGTTACAGACAAAAAACCTTGGTGGATTGCTAAGTTTAAAGTCTTACTAAAAGCATTATCTATATATAGTATTATTGAGATAGATAACATACAAAATAATGTTCATTGCTTCACAAGCATAACAGTTGGTCTTAAGCGTTACTCCCGCAAAGAACTGAGCATTGATTCGTCAAAATTCGAGCAACATTATTCTATGAAAGATTTCAGACAATTCTTGAGAAGTTCTTACTCGTTAAAGGCATATCCAGTCAAACTCAAGAATAATGAATTTCCTCGGCTACTGATAATTTCAAGAAAGAGAACAAGAGCATTTTCCAACGTTGATGAAATTGTGAAATTAGCTAAAAGATTGGGATATAGAGTGATTATATATGAACCAAATGCAGATGTATCAAGAACTGCACAAGTTATGAATTCTTGTGATGTGGTTTTAGGAGTTCATGGAGCTGGTTTAACCAACATTGTTTTTCTTCCTGAAAATGCAATTTTGATCCAAGTAGTCCCCTTTGGAGGGGCAGAATGGGTTTCAAAAACTTTCTTTGGAGAGCCTGCAAAGGAAATGAATATAAGATATTTAGAGTATAAGATTAATGTAGAAGAAAGTTCTTTGATACAGCAATACCCAGCTGATCATGTGGTTTTAAAGAACCCTTATTTGATTCAAAAACAAGGTTGGGAAAATTTTAAATCTATTTATTTTGATAAGCAAAATGTAAAGCTTGATTTGGATAGATTTAGACACACTTTGCTAAAAGCTTTAGAGCTTTTGCATCAGTAAATTTTTGTTTATTATGAAAAAATCACCATTGTATCATATAATTTCTCTAATAATAAAATAGAGTAGGTAGAGATCGATGATGCACCTAAGTCTTGATTTGATTAATAAGAGATAATTTCTTTTCTTATTTATGTATTTCTTCCTTCTTTTGTTAGTTAAGTAGCCATATATTTAGGCCTAACAAAACGTGTCATTTTTTTTATTGATTGACTTGGATAGAGAGTTTGTTCCAACTCAAATAATTTTATTTTTATAATTTGTAATATTAAAAATATATATATAATATACAAGGATAACAACTTTGTAAATAATAATGAAGTTAGAACAATAATTTATTAAATAATAAAGTTTAATGGATATAAATGAAAAATACTCACTACATAGGTTAAAGTACTGATAGAAAGTTACGAAAAATTCACTTTTTATGCCGAATTAACGATTAAATACCGAAAAAATTGATAAAAATAATTATTAAATAAATATACCGAAAGATTATCAATTGCTTATTGATTAAAAAAATTACAGACTAGAAAATCTATCTATAAATTTGCCACCATATTGTACTAAGTAACTTTACCGACAAATATATGTTTTAGTCAATAAAATGTGGCGCAAAATTATGCCATCAATGTTTACCAACAACATTTTTCGAGAGACTCAACATATTTCCCTGAAGATGTAAAATCAAAACTGAAAAGGTAATATATTTCCTGAGAGACGAATATTATCTATGGATACTACAGAACGAAATAGATATTCTCTCGGTGAATATACAGAATAAAAAACTATTAAGGTAAAAGCATTACTAAGAGACGAATGTGGTGTTTTGATAATGTTGACAGAAACATTTTTTCTTTCTGTGAATATGCAAAACAAAAAATGTTAAGATAATAAATTTACTGAGAGATAGGTACAGTCTCTTAATAATACCGAGGAATATATATTTTCTCTCTGTGAATCTGTAAAAACAAAACTGAAAAGTAAAAAAAAAATCTCCTTCATGCTTCATTTTCTTTTTTTTTTTTTATCAATTATTTATTTTTATTAATTTTAATCTTTTCTTGAAAATTAATTGATTCAAACTAGAGTAGGTACGAGTTGGAGATTAAACATGAAATCTTATTAACTTTTTTACCGCTATTGTATCGATGTTATATTATCACTACCATCCACAGATTATATTGATTTCAAATACTCGTGATTTTCTTAATGCAAAAAAGTAAAATCTGAAATTTAAAATTTAGTTTCTTTTAAAAGAAATTTCTAAATTTTGGTTTATTTATTTTAACAGCTTCATTGTAATACCACACGATTTAGAAGTTTCTGGAATGGTAATAGTCAAGTATATAAATGAAACCCCGAAAACATATACATGCAAACAAATAGGAAGAATAAAATTCTAAAAACATATATATAAATTGGTAAATTACACTAAATATGTGATTTTGTACGTTAGTTTTCAAATTTACGGCAATAGATTTTTTTTTTATATATTTATAGATGTGGACCTTTTTTTCTCTTTTGCGGATGAACGGCAGTTATTTTTAATTTTTTTTACATTTAATTTTTTTTTCTTCTTTCGTTTTTTTTTTTTGTCTTTTGTTTCATTTTTTTTTTTGGAAAATATCTTTTGTTTCTATTCATAAACTTGTGCTCATAAGTAATTTTTTATTTTAATATTATCAATATACATATAAAAACATAAATATATATACAATATCTATAATACTCACAAACAAGCAATAACTTCCGCACAATATATAATAAGCATATATACAATATTTATCAAATATTTACATAATTTATTTAACATTTTTAACTTTATTTTTTTAAAATTTTTTATTCATATGACATTTACATAACAACTATTAACGTACAAACAACATATATAATAAATATGCATATACATAACATATTAACATGATATCTATAATATTTATATAACATATACAAAGTATACACATAACTACTACACAATATTTATATAACGAAATTAATATTTTTAAATTTATTTTTTATGTTAATAATACATAAAATTTGTTTAAAAGTAAATGTAATAATTTTTATTAATATATTTTTTATTTTTTATTTTTTTATGAATGTTATTTATTATTTATAAGCAAAATTAAAAATTTTAATTTATAAAATTAATATATTTTATATGTTGAAAATATAATTTAAAATATTAAGTTTTATTATTTTATTAAAAATATCTACTCTATAGTGAAGTTTGAGAAAAAAAAAAGATAAAATTAAAATTAAAATATTATTTGTAGTAAGAGATGATATATTTAAAAAAAAATTATTAGATATTTTTAAAAATTTAACCCAACTTTTTTTAGAAGTGCAAATATATATTTTTATTGTAATATTTTTGTAAAAGTTTTTTTATAGTTTTGTAAAATCCTCTGTGTAAATATGGAACTCATATTAAAAAGAGATATTTATAAAACTAACCTAAAATTTAAACTTGTTTTCAAATAAACTGTACTTAATAAAAATTTTCTAATTTAAGCTAAACAAAATTTTTAATTTCAAAAATATTGAAGTTGGTTTTAATTTCAAAACTTTTAATTTACGCTAAACTTTTAATATTGATTTTTTTTCTTTGTATAATGGTTTTTTGTTCCTTTGTATAACACGTAATATATGTAACTAATAAATTTAAACCCTCACAATTTTAAAGTTAATTTCAGTATATTAATTAACAATAATGAAATCTTTTACCTTCATTAATATATAGTTTTATTTCATATATTAAAATTAATATATGATAAGATATATTTATTTGACTCTTTTATTTAATAAGTAATTAAATTAATTATAAATTAATTAAAATCTAATTTTGTATTCATATAAATTAAAATGTAAGAGTGGAATAAGTAATAATTTAAAATTAGGTATTGCAATTTTAATTTTTTTCATTGATAATGATTTAAGTAAAATAGTTAAAATCATTTAAACTATTTTTTATGCAATAAAAATATTTTTTTTGTTTAAAATTATACTCACCTATCTAGTTTATATGTAACATATACCAACAAATACCCACATATCTAGTTTATATGTAATATATATTGATATATTGATATATATTCACATATATTATTATTATTATTTAGTTAAAATATATGTAACATATATTAACATAACAAAATACATAATAGTTTTTTACTATTATTATTTTAAAATTAATTTAACAAGTATATATTTGTATATGTACTATATACCAACAATACCAACATATAACAAAACATATATCATTTTTATTTTCTTATTTTTTAAAATTTAGCATATATATGTTGTTATATATAATATATACTGATATATAACTAAAATATATATTACTTTTATGCTGTTATTTTTTAAAATTTCTAACATGCATATGTTGTTATATGTAATATATATCAATATATAACTAAATATATAATTATTTTATACTTTTATTCTTTTAAAATTTAACACATATATATTGTTATAAATAACGTATACTTACATGTAATTAAGCATATATAAAATTTATGTTATTATTCTTTTAAAATTTAATAAGTATATGTTATTATATATAACATATAACGACATATAACTAAATATATATTACTTTTACACTCTTATTATTTTAAAATTTAATATATATATATATATTGTTATATGTAACATATACTAATAAATAACTAAATATATGTTACTTTTCTACTTTTGTTCTTTTGAATTTTAACAAGTATATTGTTATATATAACATATACCGACATATAACAAAATATATAATAGTTTTATAATCTTATTCTTTTAAAATTTAATACTTATATATTGTTCTATACCGTATACTGACATATTACTAAATATATATTACTTTTATGCTCTTGTTCTTTTGAAATTTAACATGTATATGTTTTTATATGTAATATATACTGACATATAACTAAACATATATTACTGTTATACTTTTATTCTTCTAAATTTTTAACAAGTATATACTATTATATGTAACATATATCGATGTATAACTAAATATATAATAGTTTTATACTCTTATTCTTTTTAAAATTTAACACATATTTTTATATATAATATATATCATGTATAACTAAATATATATTACTTTTATACTGTTATTTTTTAAAATTTTAAAATGCATATATTGTTATATGTACTATATAAAAACATATAACTAAATATATATCATTTTTATACCCATATTCTTTTAAAATTTAACATGTGTATATTGTTATATGCAATATATACTGATATATAACTAAACATATATTACTTTTATAATATTATTCTTTTAAACTTTTGACATGTATATGGTGTTATACGCACATCGACCCACTAAACAAAAATACATTCATTAGTTTAATTATATATATGTGTGTGTATCGAGTTTTAAAGATTAAAACTTCAAAATAAAATAAAAATAAAAAAAGAAAATCAAAGAAGAAGAAATTTTGAGCAAAGCACCGTTGAAAAACAAAACATAGACAATAGTAAGGAAGAAGAAGAGGAAAATGTTATAATTTTGAAAAAATAAAAGATATAAAAAATGTAAAATTGAAAAAGTTAAAAATTAAGAATAAAAAATTAATTGTAGTAAAAATGAAAATGAAAGTTAAAATACAGTATACGGCGATATTTTTTTCTTAAATTAATATACTATAAATTTGGACCAAAACCTATTTATGTTATAATAGAAATTTGGGCATTAGCTCATATGTAATTAAAATAATTAATTAATTTTAATATTTATAAATAATAATTATATTAATAAACTATATATTTGTGGCAAAGGCCATATAGGTTATAATTAACATTAATGAAATAATTCACATTTTCAAATTACAAACTTAGTAAATAACAGGGGTTTGTTCAAAAATACCCTACAAAATAAAAATATTTTTAAAAATACCTCTTTTTTTCAATTTCAAAAATATATTTTTTTCAACTTTAAATTTTAAAAATACTCATTTTCAGAAGTATATTTTTTGTATATATTTATTATATTAAACGTATACTCAATTTTTAACAATATACATTTATATCAAAATTATATTAAAAAAGTGATATTTTAAAATAAAAATTAAAAAGTGTGCTATAGAGTATAATTTACTCTAAATGATATAAATTTCAAAAAGCATCTATCTAGTTTCATAAAAATTCATAACTTACGTAGTAAAATTAATAAGAAAAAATCATAAATAACTATATAAGCCCATAAATTATAATTTACAAACCAAATTGTAATATCCCAAATGATATTCTAAAATTTTGGAAATGCTAATTGTTGAAATTGAATTAAATGATTTAAAGTATATATATGATTAAGTGGAAAGAAAAGAAAAAAAAAAGGAAAGTGTGTATATGTTGTATATATGAAGATATATACAACATATACAAGTCAACATCTTAATAATAAGGTCAATAGATATTTTAATTAATTAAATATTAAATATTGATAGTGGAATATGATTTTTATTTATTATATATTATAATGATTTAATTGCTTGGTGGAGATTAAGAGGAGATTTCTGTGGTTAGGTGAAGTGGAGTGGTTATTGACTATTTTCATCATCTTCTTCTTTCTTCTCCAAGTGAGCCGGCCACCACCATTAGCAAAGGAAAGAGAGAAATTGTTGCTTCCTAACTCAAGCAATTGAAGGATTTCAAGTGATCAAGTTGGAGTTTTAAGGATTTTCTTCATATTTGGTAAGTTTTCAACTTGTTTATTTGATTTCCTTTGAGGTTGTGTATTTGAGTTTGTTGGATTATTTGGTGTAGTTGTGTTTATGGATGATTTTGGTATGCTTGAAGTTATTTGGTCTTGTTAACTTTGAATTTGGGGTTGGATTGAAGAGAAAGGGGTTAAGTTTGGTGAAAAGTATAAGAGTTGATGATTGTGTAAGTTTTGAGTTTTGAGATATGGTTGTGATTGTGTTTGTTGCATGTAATTAAGTTGTTTCGATGTTCATACAAGTTTATTGTGGTATAATGATGGTTTTGGTTGAGTAGTGTGGAGTTAAAAGGGTGATGAAAGATGATAATTTGATGTGGCTATTTTTGTGGCCATATCAGGTTTTTGGCTTGACACGCCTAATGGCACGACCATGTCTTTGGGCGTGTCGTTAGTTCTGTTTTCAGTATGGGCGTGTTATAGTTACTACATTGGAGGAGTTTTGGCATGTGAAGTGACACGCCCATATCACTGAGCGTGTTATAGCTTCTGTGTTGTTGTAGTATTGACACGATCGGTGACACCCCCATGTCAGTGAGCATGTCATAGCTACTGTGTTGTTGGAAAATTGACACGTGCAGTGACACGCCCATGTCATTGAGCATGTCATAGCTTCTGTGTTGTAGATTTAGGGCACGGTCATGGACATGCCCGTGTTGTTGAGCATGTCATGTGAAGAGTTTGCCCTAGATAGTTCTCTTCCTTATTTTCTTATGTGTATCACTAAGTGAGTATGTATAATCACATTTGGATTAGGTTTTGAAGAGATTTGAGTTACCCCAATCCAAGTGTTGAAGGATATCTTGGAAGAGGAGATTGGAATTGGTGTAATATTATAATCGATATTATAATTAACTTTAAACATAACTCATTTAAGTCAACATTATCTCATGTACATATCTATATATATATATAATGATTATCTAACTTTGTATACATTCATGTCTATAAGCAAATAATACATACTTAAATTCTCCAAATAATGATTAGAGATATATATATTCCATTTTAATCTTCCATCAATTACATTTTCTTTTCCATTACATTCTTAGATTCTTGAATAGGTTCCCATTAGTAATATAATATAATATAATAACTTCTATTATAATTAATATCGACTTTAAATTTAATCCATTTAAACTATAATTAACAAATAGTTCATCATTCATCTTTCTAACTTATATACCTTAAGCAACCATTTAGCTCCAAAAACACATTCCACCTCAAATCAATTAATTAATACTTCGAAATATCCTTCAAATCATGTATAAACAAAATTAAAGAATTTTACTTTTTTATTTAACAAATCTTTCATTACCCCAAAATATTTAGGGTTGCTAATTACTCTTAATAATACAAATATCATTAAATATTAATGTACTGATGTACACAATATAATAAGCATTTATTCCAAAGTTCCTCTTTACATTACTCATATTCTCATAACTCATTTTATCATTTCAGTACACTATTCCCAACTGATCATCTCAATTCATGATCACCCTTTCCTTCCATTTCATTTATCACTCTTTCCACAATTGACACATCAAAAACTAGTTTAAGTGTCAATTCATATGCATGTAAAATATTTCAAACCACATTTTAAAATTTTCCCCTCACTCTCTTTCAAAACTCACCTAGGTTGAGAACCTCAATCCTAGCATTTGATACCAAAATAAATGTATCACCCTATGTTGCTCTTAGAGGTAAGTACAAACCTTAAATGATTGCATATATTTACATGACTTTGGGACTTAACACATTTTGTTGGAAAATGTGTTAAGTTACCTACTATATTGTTGGTGTATGAGAATAGTGCTATGATTTGTATAATGTGAACTATGTGACATATATGGATAATGCAATTTGTTATGTATACACTAGTGATGGTATGCAAAGCCATTGATGATGGCTAAACTGATATAAATGACAGATTTAAGGCATTGTGCCTAGTTGATCTTGAGAAAATGAAAAAAAGATTTGATAATGAAATTATGAAAGAATTGTGTGCCTAGTATGTTATTCAATTTTCAAATTTTTGTTGTTGGTGGCATGCCTAAAAGTAACAATCCCTTGAAGCTGGGTTGGGATTGGTCCTTGAAGCCTAGTTAGGTGTTATATTATGTAGCAGACCATTGAAGCTGGGTTGGGCCTAGTCCTTGAATCCTAGTTGGGATGTTACATATGAGGTAATCCTCATTCTGATTATGATTCGCTTCGGGCTAGACAAATGTTGTTATATTGGACCAAAGCAGTAACTCTGAAATTTGAATGGCATATTAGATTCTTTTGGGCCCATGCTTGTCTTTGCTTTAATGTGAATTACGAATGATGGAACAATTGAACAATATAAGGAGATTTAATGTTATGAAATATGATAGAGCAGCAGTTGATGAGATTCTGCCGGTTTGGGTACGGTATATGGTAGAGTTATTGAGGCAGGCTCTGATTCAGCAGCCACCGCCGCCACAACCACAGCCACAATTGTCGGTAAGGAAGTATGATAAGTTAAGGAACTTTTGGAGCAGAGGACTTTGTGGGTACTACAGATCCTGCAGTAGCAGAGCAGTAGTTAGATAGAGTTCAGAGGGTATTCATCTAGCTGCAAGCTACCCCTGAAGAAAATTTTGATTATGCCAGATCACTTCTGCAGAGAGATGCATATGATTGGTGGAAGACAGTTCAACATGCGATGGATGATCCACCAACTTTGACTTATAATGATTTTCTCAGGGAGTTTGAGCATAAGTATACTCCGAGGGAGTATAAAGATGCAAAGAAGATGGAGTTTCTGAATCTGAGATAGGATAACCGGACAGTGACAAAGTATGAGATTGAGTATATCCGGTTGAGTCATTATGCCGGTGGGATTATTTCTGATTAGATTGACCGGTGTCAGAGATTTGAGGAGTGAGAGCCTCTATCATGTGTATTGTCGCTGGCTCCCAGTATCAAGATTTTTCTCAGTTGGTTGTAGCTGCCAGGAGTGTTGAGAGAGCACAGGGTATTGCAGTAGCCGCTACTAAGGAGGAGACTAGAGCTAGGAGACCCCTGAGTGAGGCAAGGTCTTCATCTATGAAGAAAGGCAGAGGAGGCTATTTTCTGAGGTTCAGTAGCAGCCAGAGGCAGTTTGGTAGGTCAATACAGCATCAAAGGCAGAGATCGAGACCTACAGTTTCTGTGGCTAGTGCTCCGACTCCAGTGGTTCAGAGACTAGTTTCATATACATTTGTCCATTGTGGTAGGGCCCATGAGGGTGCTTGCTGGAAGACAGGTGGACCAGGAGTGTGTTATAGATGTGGGTCACCATATCATTTCATCAAAGATTGCCTTGAGCCATCAGAGGATAGACAGAGTGATACTGCAGCTTCTCGACCCAGTGTTAGAGGAGGTTGAGGGGGCAGAGGTTTTAGTAGAGGTGGTCAATCTGGGTTTAGTCAGAGAGGAGATTCTACAGCCGGAGGTAGTAGACCAGATGAGGCAGGGCCACCACAGCGAGTGTATGTGATGCAGAGGTAGTCGGATGCTTCAGCCGTTATTGCCGATACATTTTCTTTATTTGGTATTTCAGTTCTTGCTCTAATAGATCTTGGATCTACTCATTCATACATAAGTGTATCTATCTTACCTGTGACTGAATTGCATTAAGAGTCCCTAGGATTTGATGTTTTGGTGACAAATCCTTTAAGGCATAGTATTGTAGTTAGCAAGGTACATCGTAATAGTTCAGTTGCGGTACAGGATGAGGAGTTCCTTGGTGATTTGATTGAGATGCCTTTCAAGGAGTATGATTTAATTTTAGGCATGGATTAGTTATCTAAGCATGGGGCTATGGTAGACTGTCAGAATAAGTGTGTTACCCTGAGAACCTATGATGGTAGGAGTGTGATGGTATCTAGTGAGCAGAGACATCTTTCATCCAAATTTGTTTCAGCTGTTGCGGCTAGGAGGTTAATTCAAAAGGGACGTGAGGCTTATCTTGCTCATATGGCAGATACCAGAGTAATGGGTTCTCAGCTTGATAGTATACCCACAGTTGTTGAATTTTCATATGTTTTTCCTGAGGAGTTGCTAGGGATACCCCCTAAGAGAGAGGTTGAGTTTGGTATCGATTTGTTGCCTAGTACCACTCCCATCACTATTACTCCCTATCGAATGGTACCTGCTGAGTTGAGAGAGTTAAAGGTGCAGTTGTAGGAGTTGATGGATAAAGGGTTTGTTCGCCCTAGTGTGTCTCCGTGGGGAGCGTTTGTTTTGTTTGTGAAGAAGAAGGATGGTACTTTGAGACTGTGCATTGATTATCGGTAGTTGAATAAAGTGACCATCAAGAACAAGTATCCTTTGCCTAGGATAGATGATCTCTTTGATCAGTTGAAGGGAGCAGAAGTATTATCTAAGATTGATTTGAGATCAGGGTACCATCAGTTGAGAGTCAGAGAGGAAGATCTACCTAAGACAGCTTTCCGCACGAGGTATAGGCATTATGATTTCTTGGTAATGCCTTTTGGGTTGACGAATGCACCAGTAGCTTTTATGGATTTGATGAACAAGGTGTTTAGACCCTATCTAGATCAGTTTGTGGTGGTCTTTATTGATGATATTTTGGTGTATTCGCATAATGAGGAGGGTCATGATAAGCATTTGCAGATTGTATTGCAGACCTTGAAAGAGAAGCAGTTGTATGCTAAGCTGTCTAAATGTGAGTTTTGGCTTGATCAAGTGACTTTTCTTGGTCATGTGGTTTCAGCAGATGGTATTAGAGTGGATCCGAGTAAAGTTGAGGCCATTTTGAATTGGATTCCACTGAAGACAGTGACTGAGGTTAGAAGTTTTCTGGGTTTGGCAGGCTATTATCGAAGATTTATGAAGGGCTTTTCTTTGATAGCTAATCCACTCACCAGATTACTTCGAAAGGGAGTTAGATTCATGTGGACAGATTGGTGTCAAGATAGCTTTGAGTAGTTGAAGGAGATGTTAACTCAAGCTCCTGTTCTTACCTTGCCGGTGGAAGATAAACCATATGTTATTTACAACGATGCTTCACATAGTGGTTTAGGTTGTGTTTTGATGCAGGAAGATAGAGTCATAGCTTATGTCACATCCCAAAGTTTAGGTAGTCGAGTATTAGGCAAGAAGGACATAAATAAGTGGTCAAATAGAGGCTCGAGATAGTCAAAAACAAAATCAGTGTGCAAAGGAGGCCGTGAAGTCGACGGGACCTAAAGGTAATTTTTCGAAAGGCTGAGGACCTAAGAGTAATTTTTTGAAAAGTTGTGTCGGTTCTTAATAGTGACCCTAACGGATTCCATAAATGTGTTCTCGGGATTAATCGGGTAGTAATGGTGGCACACGATTTTTTCCGAAAACGCACAGTTTGTAAGTTATGGGCAATTTTTCGACAAGGGCATTTTGGACATTTTCACCGGAGGGACGATTTTGTAATTAAATATAACTTTGGGGACAAAATTTAAAAGAACAAAAAGCCACTTTTAAGTGGCCAAATCCTAGCCATTAAGTCCAAATGGGTTGGACAAATCATGGCCATTGAAAATAAATAAATTTATTAAATGGAAATTAAATTATAAACAACTACTTTTGGTCTTCCAAACACAAGTAAAGGATCAAAAAACACCACTATCACCACTTTTCTTCTTCCTTAGGTCGTGCTCCCCCCTCCCTTCCATTTTCAAGGAGAAAATTTTCAAGTCTAAGTCATTTTTCAAGTGAAATTCAATAGGAAATAAGGTAAGATACCATCCTAAGTCTTATTCTTTCATTAGAATTAGGTATTAGGCTATGTTTAGGAAGATTTGATATTATGTTCATGTTGGGAAAGTATTAGTAAGTTGATGATTATGGTGAAAAATGATAAACTACTTAAAGGAAATGATGAAAATGGTGATTATTAGTAAGAATAAGTAAAGGATTGTTAGAAAATCATAAGGTAGCATCATGTTCATATCTAGGGTTTGTTCTTACATATGCGACATGTTAAATTCATAGGAAATCGAGGAGATTAGAGAGGAAAGGAAGTGAAATAGATAAGAAGAGCAAGGAAAAGCAAGGTTTGGTACTTTAACTAATTGTTTGTTCATTTTCTTGAATTTTTTTTGTTTTAGAATTAGTGAAATGCTGTGACTTGTATGATTTTTAATTAAATATAGAAAAATTTTCTTGAAGTGAAATTTTGATATGTTGTGCCTCAATACGTCTAGAATGACTGAAAAATATGTTGAGTTGAATTCGAAATGGTTATGATTATGGAAAAATTATTTCTATTAGACCTGGTCTAGGAGGTACCTTGACTGAGACAGCCATGTTTCTAGATTTTTAATAAAATTTAGAAAAATAAATTTCAATTGAATTTTCGATATGTTGTTTTTTAGTGAGACTAGTATTTGAGAAAAATAATTTGGAACCACATTGATTGAATTTAATTTACGGAATGCACAAAATTCAAAACTGTTGCCAGGATGCAGGGCAACTGGAGGAGTCTGGTTGGGTGAACTACTTGACCAAGATTTTGTGTCCAGTTTGATCAGAAATTTTAAATTAATGATTTTAAGATGTAAAAATAAATTTTGTCAAAATTTTAGAGTTTTTATTCAAGTAGATTATTTTATACAATTTTTCAAAATAAGGATCAAGTTGAGTCCAAAACCAGAATTTACTATTCATATGGTCATTTTGCTAATATTCATTTGGTCATTTTTCAAAAGTAATCCAATTGATTCCTTTTGCATATAAATGAGCATAATATGTTATTAAAATGACAAAATATGATATTTCACATTGAAATAATATAAGAAACATAAGTCGATAATTGTATAATGCATATTCGATTAAGAAATGACATGAAAATTTTGGCTCCACTGGGTATATAGGATAGTACTAAGTAGGGTAAGGGTATGATATATCATACTATATGTAGTGATGCTTTAATATAGGACTTCGGTCCGAGTTATATAGGGCAATTGCCTGAGTTATATAGGACTCCGGTCCGAGGGCTTCGGCCACAGATTCCAAAGGGCTTGGTCTGCAATTTTTTGGGGCCACAGCCACAGAATATATATACAGTTGTTTAAGTTAGTTCCTTACCATACGTTAGTCTACCAAATTACCTTGTGGAGCGAACTGATAAAATGATAATAACTGAATATATGACATGTATGGATTGTTTTTACTGTGATATTATTTTTCAATACGACTCATTGATTTTAAAAGTGCATTATGCTTTTATTATTTATTTTTCGTATTTAGTTAAAGTACCCACTAAGCAATGCTTAGCGAGTTTAGTTTCTTCTAAACTCGTAGGCTATTAGCAATGAGCCAGTAGCAAGCAGAGGAGTCCTGCGATCTGTCGGTCATCAACAAACTTAGGTGGTGCTCTTCATTTTGTATTTTAGTATTAGAAACTGGCATGTACTTATTTGAACAATACAAAGAGATAACTTGATATAGCATATAAATCTAGTAATGTATAATAATTGTATGGTTTTAAATTTAGTTGGGTTGTGAATATAGAAGTGTGAATTCTTCTTGCAGGATTGTAGTTGAGGTTATAAGGGTGGATTATTGGGAGTGTGCTTGAGTTGAATTGTTAAACAAAAATATTTTTCAAAAATAAGAAAAATCAGTTTTGTCAATACTTGGGACCTAGAATTTTAAGGGAGACTCCGTCAAAATTTTTGGAAAACTTTTATAAGGAACATTAAGTAAGCTGACATAACCAGAGCTTGTATGCCGATGTAGCATTCCTCCTCGGCTTATTCATAGGTCGGGAAGGGGTGTTCCAATTTGTGGTATCAAAGCATTGGTTTAGTCGATTCTGGGAGATAGGTAGTAAGTAAGTAACTATGTGTGCCATGTAAGATAAAGTAAGGAGAGAGTTATATGATGAATAGGTAGATGTACATGCCAGATAGGAATTGATAATCGAGTTATATGTTGATGAATTAAGCAGATAGTTATTTATGTTAATGTAGGATGTCTTTATATTCGTGGCAAGCTATGGAACGAAATGTAGAATCGCAAGCATCTGGGTCTGCAGATGCCGGGGAATCTCATAGACCAGGGTCAGCAGCAGCTGAAATACCCGTTCCGGAGAATTATCTTAGGCAGATTGCAACAGCTTTTCAGCAAATGGCCGGAAGGGGCCCTGCTGCTGAGGGAGATAGGAAACCCCCGATCGAGAAGTTAAGAAAGTATGGTGCAAAGGAATTTAAGGCTGGTCGTGAAGAGGGATCTGAAGAAGCAGAATATTGGTTAGACAGTATCATTAGAGTTCTTGATCAGCTCTAATGCACACCGGAGGAAAGAGTGGTTTGTGCTACCTCGCTCCTAACAGAGGAGGCATACATATGGTGGGATACCATGCAGCAGCGGGTTCCACCAGAACAGTGAACTTGGGAATTCTTCAAGAGTGAGTTTAAAAAGAGGTATATCACTGATGCATATTTGTTGCGCTCAAATTAACTCTACCACAAAGCGTCACTCGCAAGTATACGAGGTAGCTGTAGCAAAGGTGATTGCCCCAAGGTCGTTCTCTCAAGGAAGCTAAAGTGGCTAATAGTTTATCAAATTTAAAATAACAAGTAATGAAGAAAATTAAAGTTGCTAACAATTAAGGAAGATAGATTGATTGAAGTTTAAAACAAATAAAAGTAAAATAAGCTGATGCTTTGATTCACTTGATAAAATGGTCTAGGGTTTGCACTTCTCTACTACTCATATGTATGAACGGTTATTCCACTTAACTAATTCAATTTCAAAGATTAAATCTCAAACAACTTAACTAATCGAGTCAAGGAAATAAGCTCTTGCATTCAAACCTCTCTCAACTAATCTTGTTATAAGTGAAATAATCTTTTTAATAGGTTATATTTCTAATTCACCTAAGTCCCTAATTGAATTATTCAAGTATTAAACTTCATCTCTCGATCCATCATTTAATACCTTAAAACACATAATTGGTGATCAATCAATTATATATTAACAATGTTTCATTCAATCAAGGCTAAAGAAATTATTAGCTAAGAGAATAACCAAATCCTACAATCATAGCAGGTCCATACAAACCCTAGACTAGATCAAATTAGTTCATAATGCAATCAAACATATTCATCTTATTAATGTTCAAAGAAATCAAAATAGACATGATAATATCCATTCAATGAAAATAAAGAGAATAAGTTCGAGAACAAAACCAAGTTACAACTCCTTGAAGCTTCTGAAGAATCTCTTGTTCAAATCTTGCAAGAAGGATGAAACAATGGCTAGAACAATCTAATCTAACTAGTTTTTGTCCAAAGTGAAATCAAAATCAATAAAATAAATGTTAAAACCCTAGCTGTAATCTCTGACGGCTCAAAAACTGCTCCAAATCGTCCACTCCCCCAAACCCTCACTTTCTTTTTCCTTTTATACGAAACGTCGGCTTTAAAATTCGGTGCGCGTTTATTTCATGAGGGACACGGCCAAGTCAGAAGTGACTTGGCCGTGTGAGTGCCTTTTGGAGGGACACGGCCAGGTGACTTGGCCATGTCCCTTGCATGTGTCCACCACTGAATGCTTTTGATCTTTCCTTCTTCTTTGTTGAGTGACACGGCCAAGTGGAGCTTGACTTGGCCGTGTTGCACCTTTTTGGAGGGACACAGCCACATGACTTGGCCGTGTCCCTTGCATGTGTTTGCCTCTGTGATTGCTTCTCTTCTATGCCTTTGGAATTGGTGAGACACGGCCAAGTCAAGATGACTTGGCCGTGTGGGTCTTCATTGGAGGGACACGGCCACAAGACTTGGCCGTGTCCCTTGAGTGTGTCTCTCTGTGTGCTTGATTTCCATCTTTAGCTGGATATGAGACACGGCCAGTGACGTGGCCGTGTCCTCTGCCTGTGTCAGCTACTGTGCAATCCTCCTTCAGTCTTGGTTCCTTGGCTTTTTAACCTAAAACAAAACATCAATCAAACTTTAAACACAAGAAAATAAACAATAACCAACAAAACATAAACACTATACTCAAAACTAAATCAAAAACAACATAAACACTAAAATAAACTAAAACTATCAAAATTAATGAAAACACTAAACAAACCGATAAAAACTAACAAAATACCTAAATAAAACAATAATTATCATAATAAACAAACTACAAATCTATGACAAAAACTAACAAAACAACTACCCCACACTTACAACTTTGCTTGTCCTCAAGCAAATTCACATAGCATAAATTAAAAACTCACACAACCTTAACTATAATTCCAACATAAGATGATATACTTTAAGAATCAGACATAAATAATTTGCATCTTACTTCAATCAAGATTTTCTTAACTCATTCATTAATCCAGACATACAAATCTTATCTCTCATCTAAGTGTTTCACTCAATTTCATAGGTTAAATCACTCAAACCACTCATGACTGCATGCTACCATAAACTTGCTTAATTATCCAATCTCCCTCACTGATTTTCCCAAGAAATAATCCGAAGGTCTTTCATTTGGGTGTAATGGGGCTAAGGTAAAGGTGTGAGAAAAGACATTTAAGCTGGAGCATCAAGAAATGGAGTATCTATATTAGACACTACTCTTGCTAAGAAACTCATATCTCCCTTAAATGACATACTCACAATCCATTGATAATCTTTCATACTTGCATAAAAATACATGAGTCAACATTCCTCTTTTGATAACCAATGCTAGAACATATATGAATTTTGTATATATATATAACCCTTTTTTTTTCTATCATTTTTTTAATATATATATACAAAATATAAACTTGCATGGAACATCTAGCTTAACATGTAGAGGAAAAGAATAATCAACTCTCAATCAAATACAATATGCAAAGTATGCATTTCAACCCCCAAATAGCAATATCATTTTTCTCTTTTTTTTTTTTACTTGCTTACCCCACACTTTGAAATAAACCACCCTATAGTCATATCATAAAACTCCATTCCTTAATGCAGGTATGATGATAATAAGAGAAAGTTGAGCTGTGAATTGTGTTGATCAAACAATAAAAAGGTCAAAGGCTCAACTTGGCTCACTAAGGAATTAAATATTAAGGGAGGTCTTTTTAAGCTAAAGGGCTAGCCTAATTTGCCTTCATCATTTTAAAACCTGAGATTAAATCATAATGTGAGTTCAATCAATATGCAAAAGCAAACTCTAGAGATGCAAAATCATGAAGGTGCACACTTAAGAAAAGAAAATCAATCATTTAATCTATAAGGCTCAAAACTCACAAAGGTGGGTTCTCAAAGATTTATATGTCATGAACCGCAGAATGTGAAAATTGATCCTGAATGAATTCAAATGGTCATTTCTATGCTGATACTAAAGTCTCAACTATAATGCTAGAATCACAGAAAAGATCAATAAATTTTCAACAATTATACCATGCACAACACAATAAAACATACCAAGGCAACCAAAACAAAAATTAAAGAAAAGCTCAAAGCTTACCCCACACTTTAGAATTTACATTGTCCTCAATGGAAAACAAGAATAATAAAGAGAAAGAATTAAGAACAACCTGTCTTCCATCATATCCTGGTGAGGCAAAACCTAACTATCCATCACTAACACAGATGTTCAAAAACAAGATGCAAGAGAGCTTTAGGGTTTCTATTTATTTAAACTAAACATAAAATCAAAATTGCAAAATATAAAATTATAACTAAGAAAAAGAAATGCAAAAAGATGGGTTGCCTCCCATTAAGCGCTTCTTTAATGTCATTAAGCTGGACATCATGCAAGGTCTAGGGATCATGGATCAAAGTGTTGTCAATGATCCTCAATTCCTGAAATCCTTCTTTATATGGCTTAACTCTATTTCTATTTGCCTTAAAAATCTTATTGGTTCTAGAGTTAAATAATTCAATGGCACCAGAAGGACATACCTTAGTTACCTCGAAAGGACCACTCCATCTAGATTTGGGTTTACCTGGAAACAGACTGAGTCGATAATTAAAAAGTAAAACTTTCATACCTGGACTCAATGTCTGTCGCACAGTAAATCTGTCATGAAATATTTTAGTGCGATCCTTAAAGTTCCTCGAGCTCTCGAATGCTTCTGGGTTAGGGCACCCTTGGGTCTTCCCCACTGGTTTAGCTCCCTCTTCTAAAGTCAGTTTCAGCTCCAATTTATCTGGGGAGTCTGTCTGCAACACAACATCTGAAACAACTGCTTCAACACAATCAATGAAAGAACAATCCTCATATAAAGCAGTTGTAGAAATAGGAGAAGTGTTAAAAATAGAAAATTCCACAGTTTGTCCCAAAACAGTCATTCATAATTTTCCATTTTTAACATCTATCAAAGTGTTGGTAGTCGCCATAAAAGGCCTACCCAGCAGAATGGTGTGTGCAGATGGTGAAGAATTACCTACTTCCATGTCAAGAACAATGAAATCCACAGGTACTATCAAACCACCAACTTTAACTAACACATCTTCTATAACCCCTTTCGGGAATCTAAAAGACCTATCAGCTAATTGCAAAACCATTTTTGACGGTTTAAGCTCCCCTAGTTCTAATTCTTTAAACACAGAATAAGGCATCAAATTCACACTAGCTCCTAGATCACACATACCCTCAGTTCCTTTGCCATTCCCCACAGAAATTTGAATTATAAAGCTTCCAGGATCCTTTAGTTTGGGAGGTAGTTTATGCTGCAGAACCGCACTAGCTACCTCTGAAACTATCACCTTTTCATTCATCTCATACCTTTTTTTCTTAGTGATCAACTCTTTGAAGAACTTGGTATAAGCCGGCATATTCTTTATTGCCTCAAGTAAGGGTAAGTTAATACTTACCTTAGACAGCATGTTGAAGATGTTAGAAAATTGCTTATCTGTTTTATCATCCTTCAACCTGCTAGGGAATGGTACAGGTGGCCGGTATGGGTTGCTTGCCTTATGTAGATCTGCTGTAGGGGACTTCTCCACTGATCTTTCTCCAGAACCTTTGTTCTTTGGTTCTCCTTCCTCCTTGTTCTCTTTGTTACCTGCATTCACAGAATCATTTTCAACATTGTTATAAATTTCCTTACCACTTCTAAGAACAGTCACTGATTGTGCCTGCTCAGTTTGACTTGGGAATTTTCCCTTTTGTTGAATCTTCATCTGTTGTGCAAGTTGTCCAACTTGTGTCTCCACTTTCTTAAAAGATGCTTCTAGTGAATCCAGTCTCTTGTTGGTCACCTCTTGATTTTTAGCACTGACTTGGATAAAAGCTTGTAAACTTTCCTCCAAGCTCTCTATCCTAGACTTTCCTTGATTTGAGGATTGACCCTGCTCTTGGTTCTGACTTTGGAGCAAATGGAAAGGCTGCTGAGAATTATTCCTTGCCCAAGAAAAATTTGGGTGATTCCTCCAACCAGGGTTGTAAGTGTTGGAGTAAGGATCATTTCTGGCCCCAGGTTGGAATCCTCCCATAACATTGACCTGCTCAGCTTCATTCCAATAGGACTCATATTCAGAGGGGCAAATATTTGCTCCATGCCCTAAGTTTCCACAAATTCCACAAATTTCTTGAGTGGATGAAGAAATATTGTTCTTCATATTCAGCATCTGCACTTGCTTTGTCAACTCAGCTATCGACTGACCATCTCACTATTGGCTTCTAGCTGATTCATCCCTTTACTTCTTCCCCTGACACTCTTCTGTTGAGAATTAGCTCCCAACATCTCAAAGATATCATAGGTTTCAGCTGCTGTCTTTTCTCCCATGGCTCCCCCAGCTGCATTATCAACAGTGTTCTGAAATTGCTGGGTTAGACCATCATAGAAAAATTGGTTCAGAAGTTGAAGTGGATAGTGATGATGTGGACACTGGATCAATAACATTTTAAATCTGTCCCAAGCCTCATGAAATGGCTCTCCTTCAAATTGAGAGAATGTAGCAATCTTCCCTCTCAACTCAGCTGTCTTTTGATGTGAGTAGAACTTGCTCATGAACTTGTTATAAACTTGCTCCCAAGTTGTCAGTGAATTTTCAGGCAACATCATGAGCCAGCTCTTTGCCCTATCCTTCAAAGTATAAGGGAAACATCTCATCCTCAACTGATCTTCTGTTAGTCCTCCCAAAGGAAAAGTGTTGAGGGTGGAGTAGAAATCCCGAATAAAGTTCAAAGGATCTTCATTTGGAACTCCATAAAATGATGGCAGCATGTTGCAGTGAATGTTCTTCAACTCATAGTTCCTTGCTGCATCTGTCAGTCTTATACAAGAAGTAGAAGTTCCAATGACAGGTCTAGCAAAGTCTCTCATCGTCCTTTGTCTTTCTTCAGCCATTTTAACAGATTTTTCAGATTCTGACTCAAAATCCGAAATGTCCTCCTCTGAAGTATCAAATCCTGTGAAAAGCTCAAACTCCTCTCTGCTCCTTTTTACTCTCTGAATTTCTGGAATGAATGGATGTAGCTCTCCTTCAAGTGATCTCGTGCCTTGCATAAACAAAAATTTCTAGAAAAAAAAAGAAATATCAAAAGCAAAAGACAAATAAAATAAAATGAAAAACAATGAAAATAATCTGAAATATATTTTATTATTATTATTATTATTTTTTTTTTAAACAATTTCGCCAATTAGCTTCCCTGGCAGCGGCGCCAAAAACTTGTTGCGCTCAAATTAACTCTACCACAAAGCGTCACTCGCAAGTATACGAGGTAGCTGTAGCAAAGGTGATTGCCCCAAGGTTGTTCTCTCAAGGAAGCTAAAGTGGCTAATAGTTTATCAAATTTAAAATAACAAGTAATGAAGAAAATTAAAGTTGCTAACAATTAAGGAAGATAGATTGATTGAAGTTTAAAACAAATAAAAGTAAAATAAGCTGATTCACTTGATAAAATGGTCTAGGGTTTGCACTTCTCTACTACTCATATGTATGAACGGTTATTCCACTTAACTAATTCAATTTCAAAGATTAAATCTCAAACAACTCAACTAATCGAGTCAAGGAAATAAGCTCTCGCATTCAAACCTCTCTCAACTAATCTTGTTATAAGTGAAATAATCTTTTTAATAGGTTATATTTCTAATTCACCTAAGTCCCTAATTGAATTATTCAAGTATTAAACTTCATCTCTCGATCCATCATTTAATACCTTAAAACACATAATTGGTGATCAATCAATTATATATTAACAATGTTTCATTCAATCAAGGCTAAAGAAATTATTAGCTAAGAGAATAACCAAATCCTACAATCATAGCAGGTCCATACAAACCCTAGACTAGATCAAATTAGTTCATAATGCAATCAAACATATTCATCTTATTAATGTTCAAAGAAATCAAAATAGACATGATAATATCCATTCAATGAAAATAAAGAGAATAAGTTCGAGAACAAAACCAAGTTACAACTCCTTGAAGCTTCTGAAGAATCTCTTGTTCAAATCTTGCAAGAAGGATGAAACAATGGCTAGAACAATCTAATCTAACTAGTTTTTATCCAAAGTGAAATCAAAATCAATAAAATAAATGTTAAAACCCTAGCTGTAATCTCTGACGGCTCAAAAACTACTCCAAATCGTCCACTCCCCCAAACCCTCACTTTCTTTTTCCTTTTATACGAAACGTCGGCTTTAAAATTCGGTGTGCGTTTATTTCATGAGGGACACGGCCAAGTCAGAAGTGACTTGGCCGTGTGAGTGCCTTTTGGAGGGACACGGCCAGGTGACTTGGCCATGTCCCTTGCATGTGTCCACCACTGAATGCTTTTGATCTTTCCTTCTTCTTTGTTGAGTGAAACGGCCAAGTGGAGCTTGACTTGGCCATGTTGCACCTTTTTGGAGGGACACGGCCACATGACTTGGCCGTGTCCCTTGCATGTGTTTGCCTCTGTGATTGCTTCTCTTCTATGCCTTTGGAATTGGTGAGACACAGCCAAGTCAAGATGACTTGGCCGTGTGGGTCTTCATTGGAGGGACACGGCCACAAGACTTGGCCGTGTCCCTTGAGTGTGTCTCTCTGTGTGCTTGATTTCCATCTTTAGCTGGATATGAGACACGGCCAGTGACTTGGCCGTGTCCTCTGCCTGTGTCAGCTACTGTGCAATCCTCCTTCAGTCTTGGTTCCTTGGCTTTTTAACCTAAAACAAAACATCAAACAAACTTTAAACACAAGAAAATAAACAATAACCAACAAAAAATAAACACTATACTCAAAACTAAATCAAAAACAACATAAACACTAAAATAAACTAAAACTATCAAAATTAATGAAAACACTAAACAAACCGATAAAAACTAACAAAATACCTAAATAAAACAATAATTATCATAATAAACAAACTACAAATCTATGACAAAAACTAACAAAACAATATTTGACTACAAGGAGCAATGAGTTCATTCATTTGAAACAAGGCAGAATGACGATATCAGAATATGAGAAGGAGTTTACGCGCTTTAGTAAGTATGGAAAGAAGTTAATAGAAACTAAAGCTGAGCTATGCGAGAAATTTTTAGAAGGACTTAATGATGAAATTAAGATACAGCTAGTGGCATTGGATAATACAGAGTTTTCAAAGTTGGTGGCTAAAGCATTGGATGTTGAAAAGGTGCAAGTAAATCTGAGGAATTGTCAATAGAGAATTCAACAGAAAAGAGAGCAAGCACAGAGTGCCCCAGGTAATCATCAGTCTGCTAGTAAGAGAGCTAAGGGTGAAGGATCCTTTATGAGTGTAAAGCAGAATTTAAGACCTTCTAAAGGACCTAATTTTCAAGCTACTTCAGTAGCCAGCACGGGAGGAATAAGCAGAGGATCAAGTAAAGGTTCTGGAAGGACTGAATATACACCATACCCCTCGTGTGAGCATTGTGGACGAAAGCATAGGGGAGAATGTTGGTTAGTTACTGGAGTTTGTATAATTTGTGGTGCCACTGATCACCTTAAGAAGGATTATCCTAGAAATGTGGCAGAGATTTCAAAAGTTCCTGAAAGAACACAAGTAGCAAGTAGAAGCGGTAAAGGTCAAGAAAGAGGAAGAGGCAGAGAAAATGGTAGTAATCAAATAGGAACAAGATCGGAGACAGTAGATCACCCTGAATCGAGAGTGCCAGCCAGGATATATTACATGAGGGCAGAAGAGAATAAAGCAGAAGAAGGAAATGAAGGTACGTAAGTTTAAAATCAGTGTCTTGAGTACATATGTGTGTATATGTGACGATTATTAGTTATATTGATGATGTGTAATTACACGTAAGAATCATGCATGAATAAGTAAGTTTCAGGGCGAAACTTAACTTATGGGAGGTAGAACTGTCAAATCCCAAAGTTTAGGTAGTCGAGTATTAGGCAAGAAGGACATAAATAAGTGGTCAAATAGAGGCTCGAGATAGTAAAAAACAAAATCGGTGTGCAAAGGAGGCCGTGAAGTCGAAGGGACCTAAAGGTAAATTTTTGAAAGGCCGAGGACCTAAGAGTAATTTTTTGAAAAGTTTTGTCGATTCTTAATAGTGACCCTAACGGATGCCATAAATGTGTTCTTGGGATTAATCGGGTCATAGTAGTGGCGGACGATTTTTTTCAAAAATGCACGGTTTGTAAGTTACGAGCGATTTTCCGACAAGAGCATTTTGGACATTTCCACCAGAGGGGCAATTTTGTAATTAAATATAACTTTGGGGGAAAAATTTAAAAGAACAAAAAGCCACTTTCAAGTGGCCAAATCCTAGCCATTAAGTCCAAATGGGTTGGACAAATCATGGCCATTGAAAATAAACAAATTAATTAAATGTAAATTAAATTATAAACAACTACTTTTGGTCTTCCAAACACAAGGATAAAAAAACACCACCATCACCACTTTTCTTCTTCCTTAGGTCGTGCTCCCCCCCTCCCTTCCATTTTCAAGGAGAAAATTTTCAAGTCTAAGCCATTTTTCAAGTGAAATTCAGTAGGAAATAAGGTAAGATACCATCCTAAGTCTTATTCTTTCATTAGAATTAGGTATTAAGCTATGTTTAGGAAGATTTGATATTATGTTCATGTTGAAAAGTTATTAGTAAGTTGATGATTATGGTGAAAAATGATAAACTACTTAAAGGAAATGATGAAAATGGTGATTATTAGTAAGAATAAGTAAAGGATTGTTAGAAAATCATAAGGTAGCATCATGTTCATATCTAGGGTTTGTTCTTACATATGTGACATGTTAAATTCATAGGAAATCAAGGAGATTAGAGAGGAAAGGAAGTGAAATAGATAAGAAGAGCAAGGAAAAGCAAGGTTTGGTACTTTAACTAATTATTTGTTCATTTTCTTGAAATTTTTCTGTTTTAGAATTAGTGAAATACTGTGACTTGTATGATTTTTAATTAAATATAGAAAAATGTTCTTGAAGTGAATTTTTGATATGTTGTGCCTCAATACGTCTAAAATTACTGAAAAATATTTTGGGTTGAATTCGGAATGATTATGATTATGGAAAAATTATTTCTGTTAGACCTGCTCTAGGAGGTACCTTGACTGAGACAGCCACATTTCCGGATTTTTAATAAAATTTAGAAAAATAATCTTCAATTGAATTTTGGATATGTTTTTTTTTAGGGAGTCTAGTATTTGATAAAAATAATTTGGAATCACATTGATTGAATTTAGTTTACGGAATGCACAAAATTCAGAACTGTTGCCAGGATGCAGGGCAACTGGAGGAGTCTGGTTGGGTGAACTACTTGACCAAGATTTTGTGTCCAGTTTGATCAGAAATTTTAAATTAATGATTTTAAGATGTAAAAATAAATTCTGTAAAAATTTTAGAGTTTTTAGTCAAGTAGATTATTTTATACAATTTTTCAAAATAAGGATCAAGTTGAGTCCAAAACCAGAATTTACTAAGTAGGGTAAGGGTATGATATATCATACTATATGCAGTGCTGCTTTAATATAGGACTTCGGTCTGAGTTATATAGGGTGACGACCCGAGCTATATAGGACTTCGGTTCGAGTTATATATGGCAATCGCCTGAGTTATATAGGACTCCAGTCCGAGGGCTTCGGCCACAGATTCCACAGGGCTTGGTCTGCAATTTTTTGGGGCCACAGCCACAGAATATATATACAGTTGTTTAAGTTAGTTCCTTACCATACGTTAGTCTACCAAATTACCTTGTGGAGCGAACTGATAAAATGATAATAACTGAATATATGACATGTATGGATTGTTTTTACTGTGATAATATTTTTCAATACGACTCATTGATTTTAAAAGTGCATTATGCTTTTATTATTTATTTTCCGTAATTAGTTAAAGTACCTACTAAGCAATGCTTAGCGAGTTTAGTTTCTTCTAAACTCGTAGGCTATTAGCAAGGAGCCAGTAGCGAGCAGAGGAGTCCTGCGATCTGCTGGTCATCAACAAACTTAGGTGGTGCTCTTCATTTTGTATTTTTGTATTAGAAACTGGCATGTACTTATTTGAACAATACAAAGAGATAACTTGATGTAGCATATAAATCTAGTAATGTATAATAACTGTATGGTTTTAAATTGAGTTGGGTTGTGAATATAGAAGTGTGAATTCTTCTTGCAGGATTGTAGTTGAGGTTATAAAGGTGGATTATTGTGAGTGTGTTTGAGTTGAATTGTGAAACAAAAATATTTTTCAAAAATAAGAAAAATCAGTTTTGTCAATACTTGGGACCTAGAATTTTAAGGGAGTCTCCGTCAAAATTTTTGGAAAAATTTTATATGGAACATTAAGTAAGCTGATATAACCAGAGCTTGTATCCCAATGTAGCATTCCTCCTCGGCTTATTCATAGGTCGGGAAGGGGTGTTACAGCTTATGCTTTCCAGCAGTTGAAGACACATGAGTTTAATTATCCGACGCATGATTTGGAATTGGCAGCCATAGTTTTTGCTTTGAAGATTTGGCGACATTACTTGTATGGGGAGAAGTGTTTCATTTATATGGATAACAAGAGTTTGAAATACTTGGGTGTTCAAAGAGAGCTGAATCTTCGGCAGAGACGGTGGTTGGAGTTGATTAAAGACTATGACTGTTTGATTGATTATCATCATGGTAAGGCAACTGTTGTTGCTGATGCCTTGAGTCGAAAGTCTTTGGCAGGTTTGACTGCTTATTCGCTCTTGTTGCTTGTTGAGTTGAGAGCTTTGCATGCTAGTTTTGAATCATGTGATGATGGTACTATAACACCCCTTCCCAGCCTACATGTGTAAGCCGAGTAGAGGCGCCACACTATCCTAATGTTGCTACCAATTTTACTTAATTCAAATTTTAGTTCCGGTTTTACAGAAATTTTGCCATAGTTTTGCCTAAAAATTGAGTCCCAAGTGTCGAAAAAACTGGTTTTTTTCCTGATTTAAAAAAGAAACATTTTACACAAACCAATGCAAACAAAATCATTCTCAGTACACTCCCAATAAATCCCCCTTATAACCTCAACTACAACCTGCAAAAAAGATTTACACTTCTAGTACAAAATAAGTAGAGGTTTATTATTATCACATACTTTCAATAATCTTATATATATATATGATAATCTTGTCTTTACCAAAATTTCATTTATACATATGAATACATTCTTGTCAGAAATACAACATAATGAAATTATACATGTATGCATCACCTTCTAGTTGGTCTCGAAATACTCTTACCCTTCTCGTGGCATAACATTTGACTTCCAGATCAACCACCTACTCACCTGCGCGATTTATACAACCGCGCTAAGCCCGAAAGCTTAGTAATACAAATAAATATTATAAACATACATAACAGACAATCATACTTATATGTTAACTTCATATATTATTATTTTCTTATCATATTTTCCCATTTCAATTACACCTTATATATATTTCTACTAATCTCATAATTATATACATATGCACGTATTTCATTAATACAACCCACAATTCCATGACTTATTAAAACATTCATAAAATAATACTCACAATGTCCACAACCACATCCATATTATACATCATATTGTATTTTCATGTAGTACCTTCAGATCTCATCATTCAACATAGTTTTTCAATCCACATTCACCTTCAATAATTTACTTATACATTGTAATCATCTCATTTCATAATTATCATCATATATCTCATAACATTACATGTTATTCCATAATTCACTTTTAAACAAAAATAATCATTGGTCTCATTATTCATTCATTTCACATTTCATGAATCACATTTATCCATGGATATTCAACTAGATTTGAGCTTACGACCCAGTCATTTCACTCAATCTAGTTTCAATAATTTGTTTTTGAGGTTTACGACCCGGTCATTTCACCCCAAAAACATCACATTTCACATTTTCCAACTGGAATCGGCTTACGACCCGGTCATTTCACCTATCCAGTGATTCATAGGCATGCCGCCAAAAACAGAACTCTGAAAATTGAATTAACACATTAGGCACACAATCATTTCATTTATCTCTTTATCAATCTCTTTTCATTTCATTTCTCATAATTAATTAGGCAACCATGCCTCAATTATATATTTCATTTGCATCATCATAGCCAACAACCATGGCATCATATCTCATATGATCTCAAATCACAATAAAACAATTCAAATGTATATAATCAATGGCATTAACACACATTTTACATACTCATCACAACATTCATATTATACCAAACATAACATTATTAATATACATCAACAATGCATTATGTTTCCTAATATTAATATACATCAACAATGCACTACATTTCCTAACACATTTACAACCAAATGTGTATCAAGTCTCAAAGTCATATGCATTTATGCAATAATGTAGTTTGTACTTACCTTAAAACCAAGTCACATCAATCTATACACTTACTCTTCCAAGAATCCTCAACACTTAGATTAGGGCAATTCAACCTCTTCACAACCTAATCCAAAAGGAATATTAGCAAAATGACCATATGAATAGTAAATTCTAGTTTTGGACTCAACTTAATCCTTATTTTGAAAAATTGTATAAAATAATATACTTGACTAAAAACTCTAAAATTTTTACAGAATTTAGTTTTACATCTTAAAATCATTCCTTTAAAATTTCAGATCAAACTGAACACAAAATCTTGGTCAAATAGTTCACCCAACCAGACTGCTCCAATTACCCTGCATCCTGGCAGCAGTTCTGAACTTTGTGAATTCCGTAAATTAAATTCAATCAATGTGGTTCCAAATTATTTTTCTCAAATAATAGACTCACTAAAAAACAACATATCCAAAATTCAATTGGATATGATTTTTCTACATTTTATTAAAAATCCGGAAAGATAGCTGTCTCAGTTAAGGTACCTGCTGGAACAGGTCTAATAAAAATAATCTTTCCAAAATCATAACCATTCCAAAATCGAATCAACATATTTTTCAGTCATTCTAGACTCATAGAGGCACAACATATCAAAAATTCACTTCAAGAACATTTTTCTATAATTAATTAAAAATCATACAAGTCACAGCCTTTACTAATTGTAAAACAGGAAAAATTTCACTAAACACAACTCTTACTCTTCCATCACCAACACCAACCTAACTTCTTATCTTTAATTCCATTTCAACACTTTTACACACACCATACACAAACACACTCCATCAAACTCAAACAAAATTCCAAATAGAACAAGAGAAATCAAGAGAAGACTTATCAAAAATGATAAACTTCTTGAATTTCTAACTTGTTTCCTTGAAATCTTCCTTCAATTTGAAACTTGGAACTCAAAACAACTTCTTGCTCTCTTGACTAAGTGATACCCGGCCACCCCAAAAGAAAAGAAGAAAAATGAAAGAGACAAAAGAAACAAAGTCAAATTTCCCCTTTCTTTAAACCTCCACCAAGCAATTTAAAAAGAAAATTACCTAAATACCCTCTTCTATACAATTAAACTCCCTTTCACTTACTTGCCCTTTTTAGTAATTTCATACATAACCAAAATAAATATCTTCTTTTTCTTTTATTATTATTATTATTATTATTAATTAATTAATTATATAAACTTACTTTTCCTACACCACTTTATACATTATGTATATGTAATATATATGTTGGTATATGTATATCTCTTTTATATTTCCTTTATATTTTCCATATTTTTCAAATACCACATAAATATATATCATCCCTCATATACACCTATTTCTTATAATATTTTCCTTACATATTTTACCAACATATCTTCTCACAACTACCATTCCAATGTACACCAAAATCGGGTATTAAATTAATTCATTTATCTTCTTTTGACTTTCATTAGTTTAACTTATATATGTTATATATATCTTCACTTCTTTTCTCCTTCCATTAAACATACTCCTTAAATCCAAATACCACAATAATTATTCCAAAACTTTTAGGGTGTACCTTGGGATATTACAGGTACTTTGTTGGCTCAGTTACAATTGAGACCGGTGTTGTTGGATCATATTAGAGAGGCTCAGTTGGTAGATAAGAAAATTCAAAAAATTATTTTGGATTGCCAAAAGGGGGAGAGTCGAGACTATCATGTGAGAGGTGATAGCAGTTTGTGGTACAGAGATAGGTTGCGTGTTCCTAATGATGTAAGATTGAAAAAGATAATTTTGGAGGAAGCACATCAGCCGACTTTTGCTATGAACCCTGGGAGTACTAAGATGCATCATGATTTGAAGCAATATTATTGGTGGTCAGGTATGAAGAGGGACATAGCAGAGTTTGTATCCAAATGTCTCACTTGTCAAAGAGTGAAGGCTGAGCACCAAGTTCCTTCAGGATTACTTCAGCCATTATCGATGCCGGAATGGAAATAGGAGCAAGTGACAATGAATTTTGTGACTGGGTCACCTTTGACTCAGAAGAAGCATGATGTCATCTGGGTCATTGTTGATCGAACGATGAAGATATCTCATTTTCTTCCAGTTTGGATAAATTTTTCTCTTGAGAAGTTGGCTGAGCTATATATAGTGAGATAGTGAGATTGCATGGAGTCCTAATTTCGTTGGTATCTAATCGAGATCCCCGGCTTATTTCGAGATTTTGAAAAAGTTTGCATGATGCTTTGGGTTCTCGATTACATTTTAGCACTGCTTTCCATCCTCAGACAGATGGTCAGTTAGAGAGAGTGATTCAAATATTGGAGGACATGTTGAGGAGTTGTGTCATTGATTTCTCTAGGAGTTGGGACAGATTCTTACCACTGATTGAGTTTGCCTATAACAACAGTCACCAGTCCAGTATTAGAATGGCACCTTACGAGGCATTGTATGGTAGAAGATGCAGGACGCCTCTATGTTAGGATGAGGTTGGAGAAGGTAAGTTGGTTGATCCCGATTTGATTAAAGAAATGGAAGAGAAAGTGAAGATAATTCAGGATTGCTTGAAAGCATCTTCAGATCGACAGAAATCCTATTCAGATTTAAAAAGAAGAGGCATAGAGTTCAATGTAGGAGATAAAGTATTTTTGAAAGTGTCTCCTTGGAAGAAAATTTTGAGATTTGGCCCCAAAGAGAAGTTGAGTCCTCGTTTCATTGGACCTGATGAGGTACTAAAGAGAGTTGGACCAGTGGCCTATAGACTCGCTTTGCTGCCTGAATTGGATCAAATTCACAATGTCTTCCATGTCTCTATGCTACGGGGGTATAGGTCAGACCCATCTCATATTTTGTCAGTGTAATCTATTGAGGTGAGTCTGGATCTGACTTTTGAAGAAGAACTAGTGGCTATTTTGGCACATGAAGTGAAAGAGTTGAGAAATAAGAAAGTGCCACTTGTGAAGGTTCTTTGGAAGAATCATGCTACCAAAGAGGCAACTTGGGAGAGTGAGCAAGTGATGCGAGATCAATATCCCCAGTTGTTCTAGACTTGAGAGCAGGTAATTTCGAGGACGAAATTTATTTGTAGAGGGAGAGAATTGTAATATCCCAAATGATATCCTAAAATTTCGAAAATGCTAATTATTGAAATTGAATTAAATGATTTAAAGTGTATATATGATTAAGTGGAAAGAAAAGAAAAAAAAAGGGAAGTGTGTATATGTTGTATATATGAAGATATATACAACATATGCAAGTCAACATCTTAATAATAAGGTCTATAGATATTTTAATTAATTAAATATTAAATATTGATAGTGGAAGATGATTTTTGTTTATTATATATTATAATGATTTAATTGCTTGGTGGAGATTAAGAGGGGATTTATCTGGTTAAGTGAAGTGGAGTGGTTATTGACTATTTTCATCATCTTCTTCTTTATTCTCCAAGTGAGCCGACACCACCATTAGCAAAGGAAAGAGAGAAATTGTTGAATCCTAACTCAAGCAATTGAAGGATTTCAAGTGATCAAGTTGGAGTTTTAAGGATTTTCTTCATATTTGGTAAGTTTCCAACTTGTTTATTTGATTTCCTTTGAGGTTCTGTATTTGAGTTTTTTGGATTGTTAGGTGTAGTTGTGTTTATGGATGATTTTGGTATGTTTGAAGTTGTTTGGTCTTGTTAACCTTGAATTTGGGGTTGGATTGAAGAGAAAGGGTTAAGTTCGGTGAAAAGAATAAGAGTTGTGGATTGTGTAAGTTTCGAGTTTTGAGATATGGTTGTGATTGTGTTTGTTGCTTGTAATTGAGTTATTTTGATGTTCATACAAGTTTGTTGTGGTATAATGATGGTTTTGGTTGATTTGTGTGGAGTTGAAAGGGGGTGATGAAAGATGATAATTTGATGAGGCTATTTTTGTAGCGATATCAGGTTTTTGGCCTGACATGCCCAGTGGCACGGCCATGTCTTTGGGCATGTCGTTGGTTCAATTTTCAGTGTGGGTGACACGATCAGTGACATGCCCATGTCAGTGAGCATGTCATTGTTACTACATTGGAGGAGTTTTGACACATGAAGTGACACGCCCATGTCACTGAAAGTGTCATAGCTACTGTGTTGTTGGAGAATTGACACGTGCAGTGACATGCCCATGACATTGAGCGTGTCATAGCTTCTTTGTTGTGGGTTTAGGGCATGGTCATGGACACGCCTGTGTTGTTGAGCGTGTCATGTGTAGAGTTTGCCCTAGATAGTTCTCTTCCTTATTTTCTTATATGTATCCCTAAGTGAGTATGTATAATCACATTTGGATTAGGTTTTGAAGAGATTTGAGTTACCCCAATCCAACTGTTGAAGGATATCTTGGAAGAGAAGATTGGATTTGGTGTTTGTTGCTCTTAGAGGTAAGTACAAATCTTAAATGATTGCATACATTTACATGACTTTGGGACTTAACACATTTGGTTGGAAAATGTGTTAAGTTACCTACTATATTGTAAGTGTATGAGAATAGTGCTATGATTTGCATAATGTGAACTATGTGACATATATGGATAATGCAATTTCTTATGTATACGCTAGTGATGGTATGCAAAGCCATTGGTGATGGCTAAATTGATATAAATGAGATATTTAAGGCATTGTGCCTAGTTGATCTTGAGAAAATGAAAAAAATATTTGATAATTAAATTATGAAAGAATTGTGTGTCTAGTATGTTACTCAATTTTCAGAGTTTTGTTGTTGGTGGCATGCCTAAAAGTAACAATCCCTTGAAAATGGGTCGGGCTTGGTCCTTGAAGCCTAGTTGGGCGTTACATGATGTAGCAGACCCTTGAAGTTGAGTTAGGCCTAGTCCTTGAAGCCTAGTTGGAATGTTACATATGAGGTAATCCTCATTGTGATTATGATTCGCCTTCGGGCTAGACAAATATTGTTATATTGGACCAAAGTAGTAACTCTAGAATTTGAATGGCATATTAGATTCTTTTGGGCCCATGCTTGTCTTTGCTTTAATGTGATTTATGAATGATGGAACAATTGAATAATATAATGAGATTTAATGTTATGAAATATGATATCCTTGTGTATTGTTTCTAATTCTTGAAAGTTTGACATTGGCATTACATTTGAACCATATTGTTATCAAAGTTTGTACCACTAAGCTTCTGGCTTAGCGCGATTGTGATTCATCGCACAGGTGACAGGGTAGATCCGGTTGAGCCGGAGAGTTCAGTTACACCGAGTTGAGTCTAGGCTTGTGATCTCTTGTGAAGTGTTGATTGTGGACATCAAGATCAAAGACAAACTGCCAGCATGTATAAATTTCATATTTTTGTACTTATTGATTTTGATGTATACCTATATATATTCCGCTGCTTATTAAAAAAAATTTTGAATAAACTTTTGGGTAATGAAAATACATATATGTTTTAACAAGGAATGTTTTATCTATTAGTTTCTATAATATAAGTATATGATTGGTTTGTTTAAAATGGATTGTGACATTCTTGTATCCGGTATACGTATATTACATATTGTGAGTATATGTGGTGTATGTATATTGGGTATAGGGGTGTTACACAAATAAATAGTGAAAACACAATAAACATATATTTAATCTTATGAAAATTCATAATATATATAACAAACTTAATAAGAAAAATTAAACATTATAAATTATATAAGCCTATTAATTATAAATTACTGACATATAATAAATAATTTAAATTCCAAAAAGCATATATTTAGACTTATGGAAATTCATAACATACATAATAAATTTAATAAGAAAAATTAAACATTAAAAATATATAAGTCTATTAATTATAAATTACTAACATAATAAATAATTTAAATTCCAAAAAGTATACATTTAGGCTTATGAAAATACATAATAAACTTAATAAGAAAAATAATTGTGTTAGTAGTATAGGTGATTATAGTGTGAAGTATTTGTAATTGCTTTTACTATTCAAAATGCGAGCAATTACAACCATTGGAATCACATTTCAAGGCATTTAAAATATAAAACCTTAATTAAACACCATTCCAACCATTATCCCAAAATTTTGTCTTTCCTTACTTTAACATTAGAATTTTCTTTTAATCCATTTTAATTGGTGTTTTAAGTTTATTTTTATCATTAAAAACATATTAGTACAAGTTTTAACCAATTAAATCCAATAAACACATATTCTTTAATAAAACCCTAAAATATGCCCTATGCCTCTTCATTTCCATTCTTCATTCCAACCCATTCCAAATGTTAATCTTAGCCCATTTACCTCATTTAAATCACTTAATGACATGATTTATTAATTAAAATTAAATAAAAATTGAAACTTTAAAAATTCTCTTTCAAAACCCTAAATTCAACACTACCTTTCCAAATCTCTAACCAAACTTCATTAAATCCATCATCTGACTTTAAAATCTTTGTTTTGGCATCAAAACAACATCTTTGGAATTCATTTGCATAATTAAAACAAATGATTTCAAAATTCCAATTACACATAACCCTAAATCTTCTTCATCCAAACTCAACCCAAACTTAATCCCTTCTTCTATCTAACTTGAAAATCATTATTTACTACTCAAAATAACATCATACATACCCATTCAAGCAATTAAATCATGCTACATCAAAATCTTAAATCCAACATATTCATAGTTTTTCATAAAACTTAGAAATTTAGTAAGAAGCTTACCAATTGATGGAGAAACTTCTAGTTCTCTTACCAAACCTTGCAAAATCCCTTCAAAACTTAAAGGAAAAAAAAACTTGCTTCCTCATCCATGGAGGTTCGGCTCCCTTGAAGAAAAAGAAGAAGAAGAAGAAATTTAAATATTTTCTCTTTCTTTCCACTTAAATTTAAGACCATATATATTATTTTAATATTTTTATTAATTATTAATTTATTTTAAAAATGATAATTTTTATCTTCCATCCATAAATATTTTATTTTTAAAATATTTAATTAATTTTAATTTTACAAAGTATATTTATAATTTTGCCATTTGACTTTTTTACTTTCTTCTTTAAATGTTGACTTTTGTATATGTTTTATATATTATATATATATATCTTACATATACATTTTATATTGTCACTTCTAATCCTTCAATTCTTCATTTAAATTAGTTACTTAATTCATTTAATTTAATTATTTTTTTAAATTAACGTGTCATATCCGTGTTTTTGGAGAAATTAAATAAATATTTGGAGGTATAAAAGTTATATACACCCAATATATACCTAGTGTATACATAACATATACATATTATATATTAATTGTATATGTTATATATATATATATATATTACATACTTGATATGTTTAATATACATGTAAGGTATATTTAATATGTATATAGGATACACATTATTTGTGCATGTGGGTATTTATATTCATTAAATATACATTACATATATATAGTATATACATTACATAAATATATATATAATGGTATATGTAAAATATAAGTAACATATATAAGATATATATATATACACATAAAATATACATTATATATATGAGAGGTATAATTTGGTGTTGGAAAGTGGATGATGATGGCGATCATCGTCGTCATCATCATCATCATTATCATAATAATAATAATAATAATAATAATAATAATAATAATAATAATAATAATAAAGGGAAGAGAGACAAGTCAACGAAGGCAATAAGTTGATTGGTTAGAATTATTTAAATTAATTAATTATTATATATTTATGGATGAGAAAGTGATAAGTATGATAATAAATAAAAAACTAATAATAATAAAATAAATCAAATTTAAAATTATATTTTAATGGTAGTGGAAAATTATGGATTTTAAATAATTAATAAATTAAATATATATATATATATTTGTGGTTTGAAACAAAAGAAGAAAGTAAGACCAAAATAAAATCCCTTCTTCTTCTTCTCCTTCATCTTGGATGTGTGCTAGTAGAGAGGGAGAGAGCTTAATTTTGGCTTGTGCAGCACATCAAATTTATAAAGAGATTTAAAGAGGATTTAAGAAGGTTTTGAAGGATTATCAAGAAAATCAAGGAAGTAATCCTTTCAAAGCTTGTTATTTTGAGATTTTAAGGTAATGTTATGAATGTTTAGAGAGGTAAAGTAGTTTTAATTGGTAAAATTGATAGTATATGAATTAAAATAATGGATATGTGATTATTTGTTAAGTAATTTGTTGAGATGAGTGTAACTGTGAATTTAAGGTTATAGATAAGTTATGTAAAAATTAGAATTTTGGTATGGATGGATTTAATTATTGTAATAAGGGGATTTAGTGTTGTTTTAATATATAAATTATTATTCTATGATTAGAAATTGATTATGGGCGAGTTTGGATGAAGTTAGAGTTATGGGCATGTTATGTAAAATTTGAGTTTTTGTAGGATATTTCAATAATTGCAAAAAGGGTTTGTAATGATGTTATATTGATATATAAATGGTAGTAAGTGAGGAAAATTAGGGTTTTGAAGCAAATTTTGGGTGGAATGAATATAATTGATATTTGGTTGATTAACATGAAAAGGAATGTGTTGTATTGAGTATTAAATCATTGTGATGTGGCATTTGAACATGACTAGCATGGGATAAGTAAATGGCTATGTAATTTGATGTGTTGAGAATATGGGAAAGGTGAGAAATGACTAATTAGATGAAAATATATTTTAAAAATAAGAGTAATATGAGAAATAATAAGAAACTTAAAGAAATGTGTTGAACGGGTCACATTGTGAATGTGACTCAAAGATATGGAATGTGAAGTAAATGATGAGCATGATGCTCAAAGAGAAGGAGACCATGAGATGGTACTCATGATATTTGTTGATCACAAGAGATGTGAAAATTGTAATTGGTCTAATGAAAAGTGATTATACCATAAGATGGTCACTTGAGAAATGTGCATAATATGATATGTATGTGTAACACCCCTATACCCCGTATACGCACACTACATACTACTACACCTATAATATATGTAAACCAAATACAGGAGTGCCACGGTTTATAATAAGCAAACCAATTTTTTTCAATTTAACAACATTATAAGTAAACTTAAAACATTCAAATTATATTATAAATTGTACAAGATAAAATATTTATTCATTATGCAGTGGAAAATGTAGTGCTATTTACATATATAAATACATCAAAATCCATGTTTACAAAACATAAAGTTTATACATGTTTGGCAGTTCGTCTTTGATCTTTAGGTCCACAATCAACACTTCAAAGTCTAGACTCGACTCGGTCTAGCTGAACTCTCCGGTTCTACCCTGTCACCTGCACGATGAACCACAATCGCGCTAAGCCAACGGCTTAGTGGGAAAACCCACAATAACAATATGCTTTAATGTAATGCCAATGTCACACATTCTTATATAATAAACAATACATAAGAATATCATATTTCAAAACCTTACATTAAATCTTATAATTCATTTATTTCACCATTTATGATTCACATTTAAACAAAGACAAGCATGGGCCCAAAAGAAACTAATATGCCATTCAACTTTCAGAGTTAATGTTTTGGTTCAATTATCACATTTATCATTATCCCAACTAGGCTTCAAGGATTAGGCTCAACCAAGCTTCAAGGGGAACAAAGCATGCTAAGTATCAACCCAACTTGGCTTCAAGAACCAAACCAAACCTAGCTTCAAGGATTGTAACATCTCAACTAGGCTTCAAGAACTAGACCCAACCAAGCTTCAAGGGGAGTTAAGCATGCTAAACTTCAACCCAACTTGGCTTCAAGGATCAAGCCCAACCCAGCTTCAAGAGATTGTTACTATTAGGCATGCCACCAACAACAAAACTCTGAAAAGTGAATAACACATTAGGCACACAATTCTTTCATTATTTCATTATAAATTCCATTCTCATTTCCTCATTATCATCTAGGCAAACATGCCCCAATTATTTCATTTGCATTATTATAGCCAACAAAAATGGCTTCACATCTCATCATTAGGGTATACATAACCAATTGCATTGTACATATAATTTGAATGATCATCATATCTTTCACATTATACAATTCATAGCATTAATCAAATGTATCAACAATGTAATAGATTACTTAACACATTTACAACCAAATGTATTAAGTCCCAATGTCATGTAAATGTATGCAATAATGTAGGGTTTGTACTTACCTCAAGAGCAACTCACACCACACCAAACTCCTCTTCCAAGAATCCTTCAACACTTGGATTAGGGTAACTCAATTCTCTTCAAAATCTAAACCAAAGGTGATCATACACACTCATTTAGAGATACACATGAGATAAAATAGATAAAAACCAACTAGGGTAAACTCTACACATGACACGCTCAACAACACGGGCGTGTCCCTGACCGTGCCCTAAACTCACAACACAGAAGCTTTGACATGCTCAAAACCACGGGCGTGTCACTGAACGTGTAATACATTCTGTCTCATAGAAACATTGACACATCCAACAACACGGGCGTGCTCATGGCCATGTCAATTCTTCACCAACACAATAGCTATGACACGTTCAGTAACACGGGCGTGTTACTGGCCGTGTCAATGCTACTACAACACAGAAGCTGTGAAACGCTCAGTGACATGGGCGTGTAACTGGTCGTGTCACCCATCCAAGAACACAGAATCATTGACATGCCTAAAGACCTGGCCTGGCTCATGGGCGTGTCTGGCCAAAAATCCTAATTCCGGCAACAACAACACTACATCCAACAAACCACTTTCTTCCACCATTATCCACTTCAAACAAACTTAACTAAACACACCCAAAAACCATAATAACTTGCAAAAACACCAAAACAATTCAAAACCTACATCAAACACAAATTCATAACCATCACATACACACAACTCAAACACAACACTTACTCTTCCACCAAACCTAAAACTTTCTCTTCAATCCAACCCCAAAATCAAAGTCAAATAAAAAAAATACTATCAAACACCCTGTAACACCCCGATACCTTATATAAGTACTATACATATACCTGGTATACATACGGTAAGTATATAAAGTATAAGGATGTCACTTTTCGTTACCTTTTTAAAACCTGTAAAAGAATTCCAAACCATAATACATTAATTTAAATAACATTTACTAAATCATTATCTTTAGCAAAACTTCCTTTATACATATAATTACTTTCTCATCATAAATACATCAATATAAAAGTTATACATGTATGCATTTCCCTCTAGTTGGTCTCGACAAACTTTTACTCTTCTTGTGGCATAACAAAAGACTTCATATCTTCCATCTATATACCTGTGCGAATAAACACCCGCGCTAAGCCCGAGAGCTTAGTAGTCCAAATATAAAATATAAACATATAGTATAGAAATATTAACATATAATGATGTATAAATTCAAGGTATAATTAGTTCTTATCATATTTTATTTTCTTTTTAATTGCATCTTTCATATATCCTAGCTAATTTCATATATGATGTACATATATACATAATAATATCACCAACCCTAATCCATCACCAATACTCAAAATCAATAAATTAATACATCCACATTATATATACCATACCAATCATTATTGCAATACACACTTTACATATCATACCAATTATTATTCACATTTCCAATAAAGACAACCTTTATCATCAACCACAATTCATTTACATATTACACTTAATAACCTTATATTATTCACAATTCACCAAGCATAATTCATTATTAATACTCACACTCAATATTTCAATACTTGCATTTCACATTGACAATAAAGACAGACTCGGGCCCAAAACACTAATATGTTATTCACAGTTCAGAGTTCTGCATTGGTCCATAATCACAATGATCAAGCCCGTAGGCAATATATCTCATGTCTCTATTCATGGATAGCGTAACAGACCCAGTCTCTTGGATCATCAACTCGGCTAAACTCGAGGAGATCCTCAACCCGGCTAGACTGTTACTACAATTCACATTTCACATTTTATCAAGTAACAGACCCAGTCTCTTGGATCTCAATTCATCTCAATGCAAAGAGATCCTCAACCCGGCAAGACTGTTACCTTTCATGTATTTCGCATCAATAATTTACATAGTGTAATAGACCCAGTCTCTTGGACCTCAGTTCACTCAAATTGAAGAGATCCTCAACCCGACAAGACTGTTACATTTTCACATTCTCTAGGCATGCCGCCAAATCCAGAACTCTGAAAACTGAATCAACATATTAGACACAAAATCTTTTATTTTCATTTCATTCTCAACTTAATTATCATAGCCAATAGCAATGGCTTAACATCTCATTTGAATCACTATAGCCAATCACAATGGCTTCATATCTCATTTGAATCATCATAGTCAATCACATTGACTTCACAACATATCATAACTCAATCCATATGATACATATAACATTATTGATATAACATTTCAAAATATATTATTCATATTATACATTGCCATTCACAATGCATATAACATAACATTTAATCATTTCTCAAAACACACTAACACCATTCATTATTAGAACATTTATCATAACAATTTGCACATACCTTATGAATGATCCTCATTTTTTTCTACCTTCCCATTTCATATTTCATCCTTCATATTTATATATATATAATGATTTACATTCTTCATTCACATTCATAATATAATAGCTTATTTAACACATTCATCCAAATGAGTAAATGTTCAAAGACATATAAGGATATACAATCAAATAGAGTTTATGCTTACCTTTTTAATGATCTTCACATCCTTCACATCTTTATCATCACCTTAGTCCACTTATATTATCAATATAGTAAACCACTTAACACATTTGCAAACAATTGTGTTAAGCCTCAAATCATGTAAACAAATACAATCATATGTATTGGTACTTACCTCAATCACACTTCACACAACTCTAAACACCTTCCTTCTTCCAAAGTTCTTCACTTCCCAATTTAGGGCAAATCACCTTCTATCAAACCCTAATCCAAAGAATGATACAATCCATCAATTCCAATACCATTTAATCACTTAACAACTTCATCTTAAACCTTAAATCACAAAATTACACTTCAACATCATTCATTATAGGCCACGGTCGTGGCCACCATAATCCCCACGGGCGTGGGGTACAAAACAGTTCTGCCACCCAAGCTTCCATCCTCCACGGCCATGGCACCATAAGCCTACCAATGGCCACGACCATGGCCAATCAAGGCCACGGGCGTGGCATCAAAAAGGCTACTGCCTTCGGCCAACATCCCATTTCCAAGCCTAAAATTCCAACAAACACCAATCACTAGAAGATCTTTGAAAATAATAAAGCAAACACAAGGAAAACATCATGTAACACTTCAAAACCCTTAAACAATTTCAACTCCAACACTTCCAACAACAACACCTCTAAAACCTCTTCACTTAAAATCAAAAATAACATTTGAAAACACATCACAAACACATTTAATCATCATCTCAGCAAACCAAAATTCATTTCAAACTCCACTTCAAAAGAATAAAGTAAATCAAGAAAAAGAGCTTACCAAAATTGTTAAATTTCACAAATCTTCCACTTAATTCCTTGAATCTCCTTTCAATTTGAGTTTAGAAATCAAAACAACACTTTGCTCTCTTCCTTCCTTTGGATAGCCGGCCACACACATGAGAAAAGACAAGAAATGAACAAGTCAACTCTTCTTTCCTTCTTTAAATCTCCACCAAGAGATTATATCCAAGCAATTACTAAAATGCCCTCAACCAATTAATTAACCTTTTGTCTCATATGTGCCCATTATAGTCATTACACATGTCACACAAAAATATCCTCTTGCATTGACTCCACCTTTGACTTATATATATGTTAATTATACAACCATATAAACAACATATACACTTCTCTCTACACCCTCTTTTCTTTCCCAAAACACATATACATAACCATTCTCTTCTCAATTTCTTTTCTCTTGCAATTTGACACATATATATATTCAATCCAATTTATAACAACAACAACAATAACATAATCAAAACTTCTAAGGTATACATGAGGATATTACAATTCTCTCCCCCTTAAATAATTTCGTCCTCGAAATTATCTAGTATAATTGTAATCCGTTCATAATACCATACCATCTTAACTTCCATATGAAGTTAATTATACGCTTAAGTCATTATATCATCAAATCATATAACTCCCACTCTCCTCTTTAGAATCAACCACCTTCTTTAAATTCTATAACTCAACATTCTATATGTTTATACATCTGGTTACTTCCTTAATCAAACCTTCAAAAGAAATCATTACATTTCTTGTTAATGTCTTTATATAAGAATCAGATCATTCTATAGCACACTTATACTCCATCTAATCTTTATATTTAATATATTTTGTTTTTTCACCTCTGTATAATTACTCTCTTAACTTTAACATTAAAAACCATTGACTTATATCTGAACATTAATTATCCCTTCATTACAATCACTGTCTAGATAGACATTTATCACTCTCAATAGATAACAAAATCCTGATTTTTTTTTCATAAATGGAGTTATTTCTTTAGCATGCTTTTCACTTAACTTACATATTAATACATTATCTTTCAACTTATTTTATATATAACCAATCTTTTTCTCTTCTTATCATGATTAACAACTACTATACTTCACTCATTCATGTCCAATCATACTTTAAAATTTTACATCATATACATTATCATGTAAACACCTATTTTCTTAATACAACTATACACATTAAATTTCAATAATGATTCATAATCTTAGCCAAATCCAGATCAATTAATTTATCTATCACAATATACCCACGTTCCAATCTTGTTCAATTCCAACCAACGATTAAGTAATCTAACTTATCATGAAATTGCATAATTTTCATATAAGTATAAATATAACTTAATTCCATAGGAACAAACTTATATTCAATTTCTGCTCTCTTTCAATCTATTTTCAGTCAAATCTTCATGATAACAAATCACTTCTAATATCTTTTAATATACACATAGTTTATTCTTTATTATCTTAGTATAGTTTCCACCAATTTTCATAAAAATGTTATATCATACTTCATATCTATAATTCATTCACTCAAACCTTGAGTTCATTCCCTTAAACCTCAAGTTACATACCATAAACATATTCAGTATAACTTTCATTCATATTTTATAATTTCTCCCTTTTAATATCTCTTCACATTTCCTATCATTGGTGTATTTATTTTGATTACCTTTTAGTCATATTATCCATAACTCAACACATTTCCATAATTTCCTTTCCTCTCTTTACCTTCACAGTTATAACCAAATTCTTAACATAAAAATAATAATAAGGTACAACTTTATCCATCATAACTTTTAACTATACTTCTCAAACAAAATTGTCAACCTCACCAAATCCGTATTGCAATCATTATATCTAAGATCCAAATCCATGGATAACAAATTAACCGATCCAAAATACTGAACAAAACACATGGCTTTAAGAGATTAATATTCAAACCTAGAACTTTCAAATCAATACTGTTCTTTTATAATTCTATTCTCAATCTTTACAAATACAAAGCTAAGGTGTATTTTAAGAATTATATAGTCCTTCTTTACATTTTTAGTATAACAGAAGTTAACACATTTCAACTCCGTTTCAAACCAATTTGTACTCACTTATGTCCTTATCAACTTAACTTATTTTTCAACAATATTACTATATACATATTCAATCATATGCAGTTCTTATACATTTTCTATTCGTCACTTCATTTCTAATCCATTTACAATCTCTTATAATATATAATTACATAGAACTTTTCATATGTGAATACTTTGAAACTCTAAATATAATATAATTATCAAGTTCAATACTCATTATAACAATTTCCACTGTCCAATATTACTCAAGTTCTTTCCATTCTCACTTCCATCATATAATCCATCAAGCTTTACACAGTTCAAGACCTAATCTCTCTTAGGTCCACTAATACATATAACATTTTTTTTTTCATATCACTAATTCTATAATTATACCACATACATCTTCATAAGTCATCCTCATAATGTGATTCACATATTTGTTTATATATATCATAATTTCATTCATATTGGAAAACTCAATTCACATATCATATACATGTATACACTCAATTATATGCTCTTATAGTATTTTCCTTTTTCATACATTCAATACAAATTTAGTATTTATTATTTCTTTTAAACACTAACCTTCTCATTCTTCCAATATGATATAAAGTATTTATTCACACTACAAACATATTTATATTCCGACTATAATAACACTTCATATTCATCTCAGTCACATTCCCAATGTGACATCTCTTTCAGTTTCGTCTTAAAAAAAAACATTTAATACACTCCCATATTCATTCTTACCCTGTTCAGTAACATGACTTAAAATAACTCATTTCTATTTACTTATCCACTTCCTTGATTATTTCAAAACAAATTCTCATACTATGAATCACATTACTCAATTCATAATACTTTCATATGCAATACTAGTCATTTCACTTAGCTCATGCATTGCATATACAGTTAACTATCAATATCCCAATAATCTATAACAAATTTGACTAAAATTTTAACTTTTCAACTTACTATTTCACTTAAGCTTCAACTCGCCAAACTCATCTTTTTTTTTATCAACTTTAAAAACATCTTACAAATATATCACAAAGCAATATTAAAACATATAATTTCCACAATCATAAAGCTCACTTAAAAAAAATCTCAAATATCACATATTATCACCATTATCATGAGCTTTCACAATATCCAAGCATCTCACATTTCTAACATTGAATTTACTATGCTCGCATTAAAATAACAATATCAACTTATTTTCTTACTTAACCAATATCATCTCTTTTTCCTTTAAACACAACCTTAACTGTATACACATCCCAACTTTACATAATCACACTTTGTCTCTACTAAACAACTCATTCCACATTCCACCATACTTTCCTCATTTAAATAACATAACTTTCAATTTTAACAATTCGATATTATTTCCGCTGTCTAGCAAATTCAACATTAGCAAAACCAACATAAACTTTATTATAAAGAGGTTCAAAGTATAGAAGAAAAAGTACATACTCTTATCTTGATTTGATTTTCAACTCATTTTCAAATTTATTCTTCTTTTCATTTCTTTATGTTTCAATTCATATTATGTCCTACATAATATTGCTCATAAACATCAACATTACATTCCATGTTGCACACAACATGACATTTTCATATGCATAATCAATATACATATATCATATTACATTTCACAATTAGTTTCTCATAATCAATTAGGCACTATGCCTCAATTATAATTCATTTCCAACATCATTGTCAACAATCATAATTTCTCATCACATCAAAATAGTATACACATATATCATCAACTATATTGAACATCTCATATAACACAAATATTCTATAATTCATATAATGCCACATCCGAGACCAACCTAGGTGTCAATGCATATGCATGTATTACAAATTTCATTTCAAAACTTTTCCTTTTTACTTTTATTTAAACTTTTCAAAACTTGTTTTTTCTCACTTAGGCCGAGAATCTCGAACCTAAGCTCTGATACCAAAACAATTGTAACACCCCGATACCTTATATAAGTACTATACATATACCTGGTATACATACGGTAAGTATATAAAGTATAAGGATGTCACTTTTCGTTACCTTTTTAAAACCTGTAAAAGAATTCCAAACCATAATACATTAATTTAAATAACATTTACTAAATCATTATCTTTAGCAAAACTTCCTTTATACATATAATTACTTTCTCATCATAAATACATCAATATAAAAGTTATACATGTATGCATTTCCCTCTAGTTGGTCTCGACAAACTTTTACTCTTCTTGTGGCATAACAAAAGACTTTATATCTTCCATCTATATACCTGCGCGAATAAACACCCGCGCTAAGCCCGAGAGCTTGGTAGTCCAAATATAAAATATAAACATATAGTATAGAAATATTAACATATAATGATGTATAAATTCAAGGTATAATTAGTTCTTATCATATTTTATTTTCTTTTTAATTGCATCTTTCATATATCCTAGCTAATTTCATATATGATGTACATATATACATAATAATATCACCAACCCTAATCCATCACCAATACTCAAAATCAATATATTAATACATCCACATTATATATACCATACCAATCATTATTGCAATACACACTTTACATATCATACCAATTATTATTCACATTTCCAATAAAGACAACCTTTATCATCAACCACAATTCATTTACATATTACACTTAATAACCTTATATTATTCACAATTCACCAAGCATAATTCAATATTAATACTCACACTCAATATTTCAGTACTTGCATTTCACATTGACAATAAAGACAGACTCGGGCCCAAAACACTAATATGTTATTCAGAGTTCAGAGTTCTGCATTGGTCCATAATCACAATGATCAAGCCCGTAGGCAATATATCTCATGTCTCTATTCATGGATAGCGTAACAGACCCAGTCTCTTGGATCATCAACTCGGCTAAACTCGAGGAGATCCTCAACCCGGCTAGACTGTTACTACAATTCACATTTCACATTTTATCAAGTAACAGACCCAGTCTCTTGGATCTCAATTCATCTCAAAGCAAAGTGATCCTCAACCCGGCAAGACTGTTACCTTTCATGTATTTCGCATCAATAATTTACATAGTGTAACAGACCCAGTCTCTTGGACCTCAGTTCACTCAAATTGAAGAGATCCTCAACCCGGCAAGACTGTTACATTTTCACATTCTCTAGGCATGCCGCCAAATCCAGAACTCTGAAAATTGAATCAACATATTAGACACAAAATCTTTTATTTTCATTTCATTCTCAACTGAATTATCATAGCCAATAGCAATGGCTTAACATCTCATTTGAATCACTATAGCCAATCACAATGGCTTCATATCTCATTTGAATCATCATAGTCAATCACATTGACTTCACAACATATCATATCTCAATCCATATGATACATATAACATTATTGATATAACATTTCAAAATATATTATTCATATTATACATTGACATTCACAATGCATATAACATAACATTTCATCATTTCTCAAAACACACTAACACCTTTCATTATTAGAACATTTATCATAACAATTTGCACATACCTTATGAATGATCCTCATTTCTTTCTACCTTCCCATTTCATATTTCATCCTTCATATTTATATATATAAGATGATTTACATTCTTCATTCACATTCATAATATAATAGCTTATTTAACACTTTCATCCCAATGTGTAAATGTTAAAAGACATATAAGGATATACAATCAAATAGAGTTTATGCTTACCTTTTTAATGATCCTCACATCCTTCACATCTTTATCATCACCTTAGTCCACTTATATTATCAATATAGTAAACCACTTAACACATTTGCAAACAATTGTGTTAAGCCTCAAATCATGTAAATAAATACAATCATATGTATTGGTACTTACCTCAATCACACTTCACACAACTCTAAACACCTTCCTTCTTCCAAAGTTCTTCACTTCCCAATTTAGGGCAAATCACCTTCTATCAAACCCTAATCCAAAGAATGATACAATCCATCAATTCCAATACCATTTAATCACTTAACAACTTCATCTTAAACCTTAAATCACAAAATTACACTTCAACATCATTCATTATAGGCCACAGTCGTGGCCACCATAATCCCCACGGGCGTGGGGTACAAAACAGTTCTGCCACCCAAGCTTCCATCCTCCACGGCCATGGCACCATAAGCCTACCAATGGCCACGGCCATAGCCAATCAAGGCCACGGGCTTGGCATCAAAAAGGCTACTGCCTTCAGCCAACATCCCATTTCCAAGCCTAAAATTCCAACAAACACCAATCACTAGAAGATCTTTGAAAATAATAAAGCAAACACAAGGAAAACATCATGTAACACTTCAAAACCCTAAAACAATTTCAACTCCAACACTTCCAACAACAACACCTCTAAAACCTCTTCACTTAAAATCAAAAATAACATTTGAAAACACATCACAAACACATTTAATCATCATCTCAACAAACCAAAATTCATTTCAAACTCCACTTCAAAAGAATAAAGTAAATCAAGAAAAAGAGCTTACCAAAATTGTTAAATTTCACAAATCTTCCACTTAATTCCTTGAATCTCCTTTCAATTTGAGTTTAGAAATCAAAACAACACTTTGCTCTCTTCCTTCCTTTGGATAGCCGGCCACACACATGAGAAAAGACAAGAAATGAACAAGTCAACTCTTCTTTCCTTCTTTAAATCTCCACCAAGAGATTATATCCAAGCAATTACTAAAATGCCCTCAACCAATTAATTAACCTTTTGTCTCATATGTGCCCATTATAGTCATTACACATGTCACACAAAAATATCCTCTTGCATTGACTCCACCTTTGACTTATATATATGTTAATTATACAACCATATAAACAACATATACACTTCTCTCTACACCCTCTTTTCTTTCCCAAAACACATATACATAACCATTCTCTTCTCAATTTCTTTTCTCTTGCAATTTGACACATATATATATTCAATCCAATTTATAACAACAACAACAATAACATAATCAAAACTTCTAAGGTATACATGAGGATATTACAATTCTCTCCCCCTTAAATAATTTCGTCCTCGAAATTATCTAGTATAATTGTAATCCGTTCATAATACCATACCATCTTAACTTCCATATGAAGTTAATTATACACTTAAGTCATTATATCATCAAATCATATAACTCCCACTCTCCTCTTTAGAATCAACCACCTTCTTTAAATTCTATAACTCAACATTATATATGTTTATACATCTGGTTACTTCCTTAATCAAACCTTCAAAAGAAATCATTACATTTCTTTTTAATGTCTTTATATAAGAATCAGATCATTCTATAGCACACTTATACTCCATCTAATCTTTATATTTAATATATTTTGTTATTTCACCACTGTATAATTACTCTTTTAACTTTAACATTAAAAACCATTGACTTATATCTGAACATTAATTATCCCTTCATTACAATCACTGTCTAGATAGACATTTATCACTCTCAATAGATAACAAAATCCTGATTTTTTTTTCATAAATGGAGTTATTTCTTTAGCATGCTTTTCACTTAACTTACATATTAATACATTATCTTTCAACTTATTTTATATATAACCAATCTTTTTCTCTTCTTATCATGATTAACAACTACTATACTTCACTAATTCATGTCCAATCATACTTTAAAATTTTACATCATATACATTATCATGTAAACACCTATTTTCTTATTACAACTATACACATTAAATTTCAATAATGATTCATAATCTTGGCCAAATCCAGATCAATTGATTTATCTATCACAATATACCCACGTTCCAATCTTGTTCAATTCCAAAAAAACGATTAAGTAATCTAACTTATCATGAAATTGCATAATTTTCATATAAGTATAAATATAACTTAATTCCATAGGAACAAACTTATATTCAATTTCTGCTCTCTTTCAATCTATTTTCAGTCAAATCTTCATGATAACAAATCACTTCTAATATCTTTTAATATACACATAGTTTATTCTTTATTATCTTAGTATAGTTTCCACCAATTTTCATAAAAATGTTATATCATACTTCATATCTATAATTCATTCACTCAAACCTTGAGTTCATTCCCTTAAACCTCAAGTTACATACCATAAACATATTCAGTATAACTTTCATTCATATTTTATAATTTCTCCCTTTTAATATCTCTTCACATTTTCTATCATTGGTGTATTTATTTTGATTACCTTTTAGTCATATTATCCATAACTCAACACATTTCCATAATTTCCTTTCTTCTCTTTACCTTCACAGTTATAACCAAATTCTTAACATAAAAATAATAATAAGGTACAACTTTATCCATCATAACTTTTAACTATACTTCTCAAACAAAATTGTCAACCTCGCCAAATCCGTATTACAATCATTATATCTAAGATCCAAATCCATGGATAACAAATTAACTGATCCAAAATACTGAACAAAACACATGGCTTTAAGAGATTAATATTCAAACCTAGAACTTTCAAATCAATACTGTTCTTTTATAATTCTATTCTCAATCTTTACAAATACAAAGCTAAGGTGTATTTTAAGAATTATATAGTCCTTCTTTACATTTTTAGTATAACAGAAGTTAACACATTTCAACTCCGTTTCAAACCAATTTGTACTCTCTTATATCCTTATCAACTTAACTTATATTTCAACAATATTACTATATACATATTCAATCATATGCAGTTCTTATACATTTTCTATTCGTCACTTCATTTCTAATCCATTTACAATCTCTTATAATATATAATTACATAGAACTTTTCATATGTGAATACTTTGAAACTCTAAATATAATATAATTATCAAGTTCAATACTCATTATAACAATTTCCACTGTCCAATATTACTCAAGTTCTTTCCATTCTCACTTCCATCACATAATCCATCTAGCTTTACACAGTTCAAGACCTAATCTCTCTTATGTCCACTAATACATATAACATTTTTTTTTCATATCACTAATTCTATAATTATACCACATACATCTTCATAAGTCATCCTCATAATGTGATTCACATATTTGTTTATATCTATATCATAATTTCATTCATATTGGAAAACTCAATTCACATATCATATACATGTATACACTCAATTATATGCTATTATAGTATTTTCCTTTTCCATACATTCAATACAAATTTAGTATTTATTATTTCTTTTAAACACTAACCTTCTCATTCTTCCAATATGATATAAAGTATTTATTCACACTACAAACATATTTATATTCCGACTATAATAACACTTCATATTCATCTCAGTCACATTCCCAATGTGACATCTCTTTCAGTTTCGTCTTAAAAAAAAACATTTAATACACTCCCATATTCATTCTTACCCTGTTCAGTAACATGACTTAAAATAACTCATTTCTATTTACTTATCCACTTCCTTGATTATTTCAAAACAAATTCTCATACTATGAATCACATTACTCAATTCATAATACTTTCATATGCAATACTAGTCATTTCACTTAGCTCATGCATTGCATATACAGTTAACTATCAATATCCCAATAATCTATAACAAATTTGACTAAAATTTTAACTTTTCAACTTACTATTTCACTTAAGCTTCAACTCGCCAAACTCATCTTTTTTTTTTATCAACTTTAAAAACATCTTACAAATATATCACAAAGCAATATTAAAACATATAATTTCCACAATCATAAAGCTCACTTAAAAAAAATCTCAAATATCACATATTATCACCATTATCATGAGCTTTCACAATATCCAAGCATCTCACATTTCTAACATTGAATTTACTATGCTCGCATTAAAATAACAATATCAACTTATTTTCTTACTTAACCAATATCATCTCTTTTTCCTTTAAACACAACCTTAACTGTATACACATACCAACTTTACATAATCACACTTTGTCTCTACTAAACAACTCATTCCACATTCCACCATACTCTCCTCATTTAAATAACATAACTTTCAATTTTAACAATTCGATATTATTTCCGCTGTCTAGCAAATTCAACATTAGCAAAACCAACATAAACTTTATTATAAAGAGGTTCAAAGTATAGAAGAAAAAGTACATACTCTTATCTTGATTTGATTTTCAACTCATTTTCAAGTTTATTCTTCTTTTCATTTCTTTATGTTTCAATTCATATTATGTCCTACATAATATTGCTCATAAACATCAACATTACATTCCATGTTGCACACAACATGACATTTTCATATGCATAATCAATATACATATATCATATTACATTTCACAATTAGTTTCTCATAATCAATTAGGCACTATGCCTCAATTATAATTCATTTCCAACATCATTGTCAACAATCATAATTTCTCATCACATCAAAATAGTATACACATATATCATCAACTATATTGAACATCTCATATAACACAAATATTCTATAATTCATATAATGCCACATCCGAGACCAACCTAGGTGTCAATGCATATGCATGTATTACAAATTTCATTTCAAAACTTTTTCCTTTTTACTTTTATTTAAACTTTTCAAAACTTTTTTTTTCTCACTTAGGCCGAGAATCTCGAACCTAAGCTCTGATACCAAAACAATTGTAACACCCCGATACCTTATATAAGTACTATACATATACCTGGTATACATACGGTAAGTATATAAAGTATAAGGATGTCACTTTTCGTTACCTTTTTAAAACCTGTAAAAGAATTCCAAACCATAATACATTAATTTAAATAACATTTACTAAATCATTATCTTTAGCAAAACTTCCTTTATACATATAATTACTTTCTCATCATAAATACATCAATATAAAAGTTATAAATGTATGCATTTCCCTCTAGTTGGTCTCGACAAACTTTTACTCTTCTTGTGGCATAACAAAAGACTTTATATCTTCCATCTATATACCTGCGCGAATAAACACCCGCGCTAAGCCCGAGAGCTTGGTAGTCCAAATATAAAATATAAACATATAGTATAGAAATATTAACATATAATGATGTATAAATTCAAGGTATAATTAGTTCTTATCATATTTTATTTTCTTTTTAATTGCATCTTTCATATATCCTAGCTAATTTCATATATGATGTACATATATACATAATAATATCACCAACCCTAATCCATCACCAATACTCAAAATCAATATATTAATACATCCACATTATATATACCATACCAATCATTATTGCAATACACACTTTACATATCATACCAATTATTATTCACATTTCCAATAAAGACAACCTTTATCATCAACCACAATTCATTTACATATTACACTTAATAACCTTATATTATTCACAATTCACCAAGCATAATTCATTATTAATACTCACACTCAATATTTCAATACTTGCATTTCACATTGACAATAAAGACAGACTAGGGCCCAAAACACTAATATGTTATTCAGAGTTCAGAGTTCTGCATTGGTCCATAATCACAATGATCAAGCCCATAGGCAATATATCTCATGTCTCTATTCATGGATAGCGTAACAGACCCAGTCTCTTGGATCATCAACTCGGCTAAACTCGAGGAGATCCTCAACCCGGCTAGACTGTTACTACAATTCACATTTCACATTTTATCAAGTAACAGACCCAGTCTCTTGGATCTCAATTCATCTCAATGCAAAGTGATCCTCAACCCGGCAAGACTGTTACCTTTCATGTATTTCGCATCAATAATTTACATAGTGTATCAGACCCAGTCTCTTGGACCTCAGTTCACTCAAATTGAAGAGATCCTCAACCCGGCAAGACTGTTACATTTTCACATTCTCTAGGCATGCCGCCAAATCCAGAACTCTGAAAATTGAATCAACATATTAGACACAAAATCTTTTATTTTCATTTCATTCTCAACTGAATTATCATAGCCAATAGCAATGGCTTAACATCTCATTTGAATCACTATAGCCAATCACAATGGCTTCATATCTCATTTGAATCATCATAGTCAATCACATTGACTTCACAACATATCATATCTCAATCCATATGATACATATAACATTATTGACATAACATTTCAAAATATATTATTCATATTATACATTGCCATTCACAATGCATATAACATAACATTTCATCATTTCTCAAAACACACTAACACCATTCATTATTAGAACATTTATCATAACAATTTGCACATACCTTATGAATGATCCTCATTTCTTTCTACCTTCCCATTTCATATTTCATCCTTCATATATATATATATAAAATGATTTACATTCTTCATTCACATTCATAATATAATAGCTTATTTAACACTTTCATCCCAATGTGTAAATGTTAAAAGACATATAAGGATATACAATCAAATAGAGTTTATGCTTACCTTTTTAATGATCCTCACATCCTTCACATCTTTATCATCACCTTAGTCCACTTATATTATCAATATAGTAAACCACTTAACACATTTGCAAACAATTGTGTTAAGCCTCAAATCATGTAAATAAATACAATCATATGTATTGGTACTTACCTCAATCACACTTCACACAACTCTAAACACCTTCCTTCTTCCAAAGTTCTTCACTTCCCAATTTAGGGCAAATCACCTTCTATCAAACCCTAATCCAAAGAATGATACAATCCATCAATTCCAATACCATTTAATCACTTAACAACTTCATCTTAAACCTTAAATCACAAAATTACACTTCAACATCATTCATTATAGGCCACGGTTGTGGCCACCATAATCCCCACGGGCGTGGGGTACAAAACAATTCTGCCACCCAAGCTTCCATCCTCCACGGCCATGGCACCATAAGCCTACCAATGGCCACGGCCATGGCCAATCAAGGCCACGGGCGTGGCATCAAAAAGGCTACTGCCTTCGGCCAACATCCCATTTCCAAGCCTAAAATTCCAACAAACACCAATCACTAGAAGATCTTTGAAAATAATAAAGCAAACACAAGGAAAACATCATGTAACACTTCAAAACCCTAAAACAATTTCAACTCCAACACTTCCAACAACAACACCTCTAAAACCTCTTCACTTAAAATCAAAAATAACATTTGAAAACACATCACAAACACATTTAATCATCATCTCAACAAACCAAAATTCATTTCAAACTCCACTTCAAAAGAATAAAGTAAATCAAGAAAAAGAGCTTACCAAAATTGTTAAATTTCACAAATCTTCCACTTAATTCCTTGAATCTCCTTTCAATTTGAGTTTAGAAATCAAAACAACACTTTGCTCTCTTCCTTCCTTTGGATAGCCGGCCACACACATGAGAAAAGACAAGAAATGAACAAGTCAACTCTTCTTTCCTTCTTTAAATCTCCACCAAGAGATTATATCCAAGCAATTACTAAAATGCCCTTAACCAATTAATTAACCTTTTGTCTCATATGTGCCCATTATAGTCATTACACATGTCACACAAAAATATCCTCTTGCATTGACTCCACCTTTGACTTATATATATGTTAATTATACAACCATATAAACAACATATACACTTCTCTCTACACCCTCTTTTCTTTCCCAAAACACATATACATAACCATTCTCTTCTCAATTTCTTTTCTCTTGCAATTTGACACATATATATATTCAATCCAATTTATAACAACAACAACAATAACATAATCAAAACTTCTAAGGTATACATGAGGATATTACACACCCCATAATCAAACATACTCATACCATCAATACTCAACCATCAAACTCAAATACAACTTAAAAGAAAACTAAGAAATCAAGTGGAAACTTACCAAAATGATGAAACTTCTTAGATTTCCAACTTGATCACTTGAAACATCCTTCAATCTTGAATTTGGAAAATCAAAAACTCTCTTCCTCTCTTGCTATGGTGATGGTCGGCCAACAACAAAGAAAGAAGAAGAAGAAGAATGAATGAATAGCAAAGTCAACTACTTCTCCTCTTTAAACCTCCAGCAAGCAACTAAAATAATAAAATAATCAAATATCTTCATCCACTTACTAATTCAATTTTCCATTTAAGTAATTTAAAATTAATTATTTCTTCTTTGACTTCCATTTCTTTAACTTGTATATGTTGTATATATCACTATATATACAACATATACACTCTTCCCTTGCCTCATTTCTCTTTCCATTTAAACATATGCATTTAATCCACATATAACAATAATTATTCCAAAACTTTTTAGGGTATAATTTGGGATATTACAATTCTCCCCCTCTAAAAAGAAATTTCGTCCTTGAAATTACCTGATCTCAAGTCCAAAACAGTTGAGGATACTAATTTCGCATCGTTTGCTCATTCTCCCAAGTTGACTCTTCGTTTGTATGATTCTTCCAAAGAACCTTTACAAGTGGCACGTTCTTATTTCTCAACTCTTTCACTTTATGTGCCAAAATAGCAACTGGTTCTTCTTCAAAAATCAGATCCGGACTCACCTCAATAGATTTAAATGAGATGAGTCTGATCTGTACCTCCGCAGCATAGAAACATGGAAGACATTGTGAATTCTATCCAACTCAGGTTACAAAGCAATTTGATAAGCAACTGGTCCAACTCTTTCTAATACATCATAAGGTCCAATAAAACGAGGACTTAGCTTCCCTTTTCTGCCAAATCTCAAAATCTTTTTCCAAGGAGACACTTTCAGAAAAACTTTATCTCCAACATCAAACTCTATGTCTCTTCTCTTCAAATCTGAATAAGATTTCTGCCGATCTGAAGCTGCTTTCATCCGATCCTGAATTATTTTCACTTTCTCTTCAGTTTCTTTAATCAAATTAGGACCAACCAATTTCCCTTCTCCAACTTCATTCCAACACAGAGGCGTTCTGTATCTTCTTCCATACAAAGCCTCAAATGGTGCCATTTTAATACTAGATTGATAACTATTGTTGTAAACAAATTCCATTAATGGAAAAAATCTGTCCCAACTTCCAGAGAAATCAATGACACAGCTTCTCAATATGTCCTCCAAAATCTGTATCACTCTCTCTGACTGCCCATCTGTCTGCGGATGAAAAACAGTGCTAAAGTGCAATCGAGAACCCAAAGCACCATGTAAACTCTTCCAAAACCTTGAAGTAAACCGAAGATCTCGATCAGACACTAAAGAAATTAGGACTCCATGCAACCTCACTATCTCATTGATATACAGCTTAGCCAACTTCTCAAGAGAATAGTCCATTCTAACTGGAAGAAAATGAGCTGTCTTCGTCAACCGATCAACAACCACCCAGATAGCATCATGCTTCTTCTGAGTCAATGGCAACCCATACACAAAATCCATTGTCACACGTTCCCATTTCCATTTAGGCACTGCTAAAGGTTGAAGCAACCCTGTTGGAACTTGATGCTCAACTTTCACCTTCTAACAAGTGAGACATTTAGATACAAACTCCGCTATGTCCCTCTTCATACCTGACCACTAGTAATATTACTTCAAAACATGATACATTTTAGTACTCCCAGGGTGCATAGCAAAAACCGATTGATGTGCTTCTTCCAAAATAATCTTTCTTAAACTAGTATCAACAGGAACACACAATCTATCCTTAAACCAAAGGCTACCATCTTTTCTCATATAAAAATCTCGGTTCTCTCCTTTCTGGCAACCCGAAACAATCTTCTGAATTTTCTCATCAACCAATTGAGCCTCCTTTATCTGATCCAACAACATTGGCCTCAAATGCAACTGAGCTAACAAAGCATCATCATCACAAAGCTCAAAATTAGCATGCAACGCTCTCAACTCAACAAGCAACGAGAGCGAATAGCACCCAATGATTAAACAAAGAGCCGTTACAAATCTCAAATTACTCAAATAAGAATAAACAATCGCATCCGAAAGCTTAAAATCCTTAATGCGGCTGCCAGGCCTAGTTATATCAGCCAGTCCTGGTTTAATATCTATCAAGCTGAATAAGATTCTCTTATTATTTTCACATCCAACTTTAACAATATTCCATTTCTTTTTTATTTTCTTCTAGAAAGAAGTCAATTGGTCTTGGACAAAGATTCTTCCTTCTGGGTCGAATTCGTCGCATTCATAGTCCTTTCTGTAATAGTCTTTTCGAGAATGAAAAAAGACTTGAAACTCTTTTTTCCTTCGGACTCTTTTGAGACTAAGAATAGTCAAACTTGCTAAAGACTTCCGACTCAAGGCATCCGCAACAACATTTGCCTTACCAAGATGATAATCAATCAAATAGTCATAATCTTTAATCAGCTCCAACCATCGTCTTTGTCGAAGATTCAGCTCTCTTTGAACACCCAAGTATTTCAAACTCTTATGATCTGTATAGATAAAACACTTCTCTCCATACAAATAATGTCGCCAAATCTTCAAAGCAAACACTATAGCTGCTAATTCCAAATCATGCGTCGGATAATTAAGCTCATGCGGCTTCAACTGCCGAGAAGCATAAGCTATGACTTTACCCTCTTCCATTAAAACACAACCTAAACCATTATGTGAAGCATCACTGTAAATCACATATGGTTTATCTTCCACAGGAAAAGTAAGAACAGGAGCTTGAGTCAACATCACCTTCAATTGCTCAAAGCTAGCTTGACACTGATCTGTCCATACAAATCTAACTCCCTTTCGAAGTAATATGGTGAGTGGAGTAGCTATCAAAGAAAAACCTTTCACAAGGTCGATAATAGCCTGCCAAACCTAGAAAACTTCTAACTTCAGTTACAGACTTCGGTGGATTTCAATTCAAAATGGCCTCAACTTTACTCGGATCAACTCTTATACCATCTGCTGACACCACATGACCCAGAAAAGTCACTTGATCAAGCCAAAACTCACACTTTGACAGCTTAGCATACAATTGCTTCTTTCTCAAGGTCTGCAACACAATCCGCAGATGCTTGTCATGATCCTCTTTATTATGTGAATATACCAAAATATCATCAATAAAGACTACCACAAACTGATCCAGATAGGGTCTAAACACCCTATTCATCAAATCCATAAAAGCTGCAGGTGCATTTGTCAACCCAAAAGGCATCACTAAAAACTCATAATGCCCATATCTGGTGCGGAAAGCTGTCTTAGGAACATCTTCAGCTCTAACTCTCAACTGATGGTACCCTGATCTCAAATCAATCTTGGAAAACACTGCTGCTCCCTTCAACTGATCAAAGAGATCATCAATCTGAGGCAAAGGATACTTATTCTTAATAGTCACCTTGTTCAATTGCCTATAATCGGTGCACAACCTCAAAGTCCCATCCTTCTTCTTCACAAACAAAACAGGAGCTCCCCATAGAGAAACACTAGGGCGAACAAACCCTTTATCCAACAACTCCTGCAACTGCACCTTCAACTCTCTCAACTCAGCAGGTGCCATTCGATAAGGAGTAATAGAGATGGGAGTGGTACCAGGCAACAAATCGATACCAAACTTAACCTCTCTCTCAGGGGGTAACCCTGGCAACTCCTTAGGAAACACATCTGGGAATTCATCAACTGTGGGTATACTATCAAGTTGAGAACCCACTATTCTGGTATCCACAGCATGAGCAAGATAAACATCACACCCTTTTCTAATCAACTTCTTAGCTACAACAGCTAACACAAACAAGGATGCAAGTTGTCTCTGCTCACTAGATACTATCACACTTCTACCATCACTGGTTCTCAGGGTAACACACTTCTTTTGACAGTCTACCACAGCTCCATGCTTAGACAACCAATCCATACCTAAAATCAAATCATACTCCTTAAAAGGCATTTCAACCAAATCACCTAGAAACTCCTCACCTTGCACCACAATTGAACTATCACGATGCACTTTACTCACCACAACACTATGTCCTAAAGGATTTGTCACCAAGACATCAAATCCTAAGGACTCTGAATGCAATTCAGACACAGGCAAGATAGATGCACTTATGTATGAATGAGTAGATCCTGGATAAATCAAAGCAAGAACTGAAATGCCAAATAAAGAAAATGTACCCGCAATGACTGCTGAAGCATCCGGTTGCCTCTGCATCACATACACTCACTGAGAAGGCCCAGACTCATCTGGCCTACTGCCTCCGGATGTAGAGCCTCCTCTCTGACTGATTCCAGGTCGACCGCCTCTTCTGAAACCTCTGTCCCCTCGACCACCTCTGCTAACACTGGGCCGAGAAGCTGCAGTATTAGTCTATCTATCCTCCTGTAACTCAGGGCAATCTTTGATAAAATGAGCTGGTGACCCACATCTAAAACATACTCCTGATCCACCCGTCTTCCAACAAGCACCCCCATGTGTCCTACCACAATGAACACATATAGGTGGAATGGATCTCTGAACCACTGGAGTCAGAGCACTCGCTACAGAAACTGTAGGTCTCGGTCTCTGCCTCTGATACTGAACTAATCTACCTGACTGCCTCTGGCTCCTACTAACTCTCGGAACAAAACTTCCTCGGCCTCTCTTCATAGATGAAGACCCTGCCTCAAACTGGGATCTCCTAACTCTAGTTTCCTCCTCGGTAGCAGCTGCTGCAATACCTTGTGCTCTCTCAACACTTCTAGCTGCTGCAACCAATTGAGAAAAATCTTGGTACCGAGAACCAACAATAATACACATAATAGAGGGCCTCAATCCCTCCTCAAATCTCCTACACAGGTCAATCTCATCTGAAATAATCCCACCGGTATAGTGACTCAATCGGATATACTCTATCTCATACTCTGTTACTGTCCGGTTATCTTGTCTCAGATTCAGAAATTCCATTTTCTTGACATCCTTATACTCCCTCAGAGTATATTTTTGCTCAAACTCCCACAGAAAATCACTATAAAACAAAGTCGGTGGATCATCCATAGCATGAGGAACCGTATTCCACCAATCATAAGCATCTTTCTGCAGAAGGGATCTAGCATAATCAATTTTCTCTTCAGGAGTGGCTTGCAACTGAATAAATACCCTCTGCACTCTATCCAACCACTACTCAGCTACTGCAGAATCTATAGTACCAAAGAAATCTTCAGCCCCAAATTTCCTCAATTTATCATAATGCCTCACTGGCACTTGCGGCTGTGGTGGCGGTGGCTGCACTGGAGCTTGCCTCAACAATTCTACCACATGTCTTAGCCAAACTGGCGGAACCTCATCAGTAGCTAGTCTCTCTGGCACAGAAACAGATGCCTCTCCAGTTCGCTCAACCCTAACTCCATCTCTACCCTCTTCAGGAGCTACACTCTCAGCACTACCTTCTATGGACTGACGTGACTGAGACGCCATCCTACCTATATCTGCAAACACAGCAGAATATACCTCATCAAAGATCAGAGACTCCCAGTGCCAAAACATGTATCTTATTTAAAAACCATATTTTAAAATCAGAATTTTCTTTTTCTTACAATTCACCTAGGTTGAGAATCTCAAACCTAGGCTCTGATACCAAAACAATTGTAACACCCCTATACCCCGTATACGCACACTACATACTACTATACCTGTAATATACATATACCGAATACAGGAGTGCCACGGTTTATAATAAGCAAACCAATATTTTTCAATTTAACAATATTATAAGTAAACTTAGAACATTCAAATTATATTATAAACTATACTAGATAAAACATTTATTCATTATGCAGCGGAAAATGTAGTGGTATTTACATATATAAATACATCAAAATCCATGTTTACAAAACATAAAGTTTATACATGTTTGGCAGTTCGTCTCTGATCTTTAAGCCCACAATCAACAATTCAAAGTCTAGACTCGACTCAGCATAGTTGAACTCTCCACTAAGCCAACAGCTTAGTGGTACAACCCACAATAACAATATGCTTTAATGTAATGCTAATGTCACACATTCTTATATAATAAACAATACATAAGAATATCATATTTCAAAACCTTACATTAAATCTTATAATTCATTTATTTCACCATTTATGATTCACATTTAAACAAAGACAAGCATGGGGCCAAAAGAAACTAATATGCCATTCAACTTTCAGAGTTAATGTTTTGGTTCAATTATCACATTTATCATTATCCCAACTAGGCTTCAAGGATTAGGCTCAACCAAGCTTCAAGGGGAACAAAGCATGCTAAGTATCAACCCAACTTGGCTTCAAGAACCAAAACCAACCTAGCTTCAAGGGTTGTAACATCTCAACTAGGCGTCAAGGACAAGACCCAACCAAGCTTCAAGGGGAGTTAAGCATGCTAAACTTCAACCCAACTTGGCTTCAAGGATCAAGCCCAACCCAGCTTCAAGAGATTGTTACTATTAGGCATGCCACCAACAACAAAACTCTGAAAAGTGAATAACACATTAGGCACACAATTCTTTCATTCTTTCATTATAAATTCCATTCTCATTTCCTCATAATCATCTAGGCAAACATGCCCCAATTATTTCATTTGCAGCATTATAGCCAACAACAATGGCTTCACATCTCATCATTAGGGTATACACAACCAATTGCATTGTACATATAATTTGAATGATCATCGTATCTTTCATATTATACAATTCATAGCATTAATCAAATGTATCGACAATGTAATAGATTACTTAACACATTTACAACCAAATGTATTAAGTCCTAATGTCATGTAAATGTATGCAATAATGTAGGGTTTGTACTTACCTCAAGAGCAACTCACATCACACCAAACTCCTCTTCCAAGAATCCTTCAACACTTGGATTAGGGCAACTCAATTATCTTCAAAATCTAAACCAAAGGTGATCATACACACTCACTTAGAGATACACATGAGATAAAATAGATAAAAACCAACTAGGGTAAACTCTACACATGACACGCTTAACAACACGGGCGTGTCCCTGACTGTGCCCTAAACTCACAACATAGAAGCTTTGACATGCTCAAAACCACGGGTGTGTCACTGAACGTGTAATACATTCTATCTCATAGAAACATTGACACGTCTAACAACACGGGCGTGCTCATGGCCATGTCAATTCTTCACCAACACAGTAGCTATGACACGTTCAATACACGGGTGTGTTACTGGCCGTGTCAATGCTACTACAACACAGAAGCTGTGACACGCTCAGTGACATGGGCGTGTCACTGGTCGTGTCACCCATCCAGGAACACAGAATCATTGACATACCTAAAGACCTGGCCGTGCTCATGGGCGTGTCAGGCCAAAAATCCTAATTCCGGCAACAACAACACTACATCCAACAAACCACTTTCTTCCACCATTATCCACTTCAAACAAACTTAACTAAACACACCCAAAAACCACAATAACTTGCAAAAACACCAAAACAATTCAAAACCTACATCAAACACCAATTCACAACCATCACATACACACAACACTTACTCTTCCACCAAACCTAACACTTTCTCTTCAATCCAACCCCAAAATCAAAGTCAAATAAACCAAATACTCTCAAACACCCCACAATCAAACATACTCATACCATCAATACTCAACCATCAAACTCAAATACAACTTAAAAGAAAACTAAGAAATCAAGTGGAAACTTACCAAAATGATGAAACTTCTTAGATTTCCAACTTGATCACTTGAAACATCCTTCAATCTTGAATTTGGAAAATCAAAAACTCTCTTCCTCTCTTGCTATGGTGATGGTCGGCCAACAACAAAGAAAGAAGAAGAAGAAGAATGAATGAATAGCAAAGTCAACTACTTCTCCTCTTTAAACCTCCACCAAGCAATTAAAATAATAAAATAATAAAATATCTTCATCCACTCACTAATTCAATTTTCCATTTAATTAATTTAAAATTAATTATTTCTTCTTTGACTTCCATTTCTTTGACTTGTATATGTTGTATATATCACTATATATACAACATATACACTCTTCCCTTACCTCATTTCTCTTTCCATTTAAACATATACATTTAATCCACATATAACAATAATTATTCCAAAACTTTTAGGGTATACTTTGGGATATTACAGTATGTGTGTTGTCATGCATAATTACTCATTACAGAAAATTAAGAATGGTATTGAACTGAGGAGGTAGCCTTCGAGTGATATATTTGACACTTGCCTCCGATGTCGAGAGAGGGCGGCCTTCGGGTGATTTATGTGACATTTGCTCTTGGTGTTGATAGAGGCTACCTAAGGGTGATTCTATGACACTAGCCTTGGTGTCCATAGAGGCAGCCTTCAGGTAATTTATGTGACACTTTCCCCGATGTCGACATGAATGAAATTGATATTTCTAGAACTTGGGTATTGTACAGGAACTGGTTGGGCAAACCGTGTGAATGTGTGTGCTTTGTTGTGATCGTGCTATGCTTTTATGGTTTATAAAACCATGAGTATTGTTGAAGGTCACAATTACAACTGAGTAAAGGTATAATGGATTTGGGTGGTGGCATAATGTGTTATGCCATCAAATTATGTATTTTAGGCCAACATCGCAAGAGTGGCATGTTGGTAAATATTATAAGTTGATAATAATTTGCATAAATAATACATATTATATTATATTATATGACATGGGTGTGTGTATGGTTTTTGAGTTACTAAAGAATTTTATGTAAGTTTTATAAATTATGTTTTTGTAGAAGTATTTAATTGTATGTGTATACATTGTTTTAAATATGTACCATTAAGCTAGATGGCTTAGCACGGTAGTGTATATTGCGTAGGTGTTAGAAGAGCAAATCAGAGAAGTTCAGATTATGATTAAGGTTTGGAGGTTATGTGTGCCACAAGACCATTAGTGCTGCATATCATATATAAGACTGTTTGAAAATATTTGATTTGTATAATATATTAATCGTTGTAAATATATTTGAAACAAGGGAGGTTTTAAATAATTTGAGTTGGTAAATAATGTATATTATTTTTATTTATTGAATGATTGATTTTGTATAAAGAAATGGAGATTTAGAAGTATTATAATTTTTGAGAAACGTTTAATGTATTATACATTTTATATGAGTTTTTAAATATTCTTGTGAGGAGGATTTTTGCCCCCACTTCCGATGGAGTGGTTCTTGCGACTTCGGCATTGTTTAGGCTCGGGGCCTTAGAGAACACGGGCCTAAGCCTGGAGAAAATGGAGTCGCCACCCGGACAGGCCAGAAAAAGAAAGGGGTGGATGACTCGATTCCTAAGGAATCCCCAACCCCTTAATGGGTTCGAAAAGTTGGGTATGTGTGAGGAAGGTGAGAAACAGCCCAGCACTCTCACAACACCTGGTTCATTGGAACCAGCCTCCTTTGCAGGTCTTAATATTATAAAATTATTAAATATAATAATATTATCCATATTACATGCAACAATTAAAATAAAGCATTATTATATCAAAGCAATGTCCAAACAAAGCAAATAAATGGACACCCATCCGAGGATGAAAACAAGTCCTTACATCGTCTATGTCTAAACCAAATAGGACACCCACCGAAAGGAGGAAACATGTCCTTTATGTTGGTCCAAAAAATAAACGCAATTTAAATTACATGAAAATTAATTAATGAGGTACCCACAAAGTGGAAACATACCTCTTACAATTTTAATACCAAAATAAACAAATAATAATCATAATAATAAAGAAATATCCATCCATGATAAATTAAATAAATCAAGCATTGAAATTAAATAAATCAACCATCAAAACATATAATAAACTACATAATCAAATCTAAAATTAAATAAAGCAAATAAAGATACAAATTTAGGTTTATGTCTCAATTTAGGGTTCTTTAATTAACATTTAGGGTTTTGAGATTTTAAAATTATTATTATTATTATTTAGGCTACTGTGAGGGTTTTTGGAAAAATGAAATTGATTAGGGTTTTATAATTTTAAGAAAGTAGTAAGATTTTTTAGTTAATCAAATTAGCGTTTAAGGCTAACATTACGAAATTAGGGTTTTAAAACCTTAAAACATTTAGGGTTTGGCATTTACAGTTACTGGATTGTGGTTTCTGAGTGAAGAATTAGGATTTAGATTTACTAGATTAGATTTTAAGTTCACTGGATTAGGGCTTCAGGGTGTTGATGAACTTGTCATAAAGTTTTGATGTTTTAAGAATTAGGGTTCAGGAAAGCTAGGGTTTACTGGATTGGGTTTTAAGAAAATTAGGGTTTAGGAAAATTAAGGAATTAAGACACCGAGGTTAAGCTTTTGAGAATTAATAAGATATTTTAGGGTTTTTAGAAAGGTGTAATTAGGATTTTAGATTTGAAAAACATGTTTTAAGACTATTAAAGTTTAACGGTTAAGATATTAAGGTTTTATAGTTTGAAATCTCAATTCTGTGGATAATGATTTTGAATTTAGAATTCAATGCTTTTCTGTAATCAAAGTTGAGTGTGCTTTTAATATTGACTATATCAACTACATATGTATTTTAAGGTGAAACAAATATAGAAAGCCAAATTTATTGTTAAAGGATTAAAATAACTCACTGAATAAAATTATAACAAAATAGCTACTGTGAAAGTTTGGAAATGAAATTAATTAAGATTTAGGGTTTGAATAATTTAGGGTTTATGAAATTAGATTTGTGTTGAATGATTATATTATTTATTTTAATTAAGATCTTAAGTATTATGTGCATTAATTCATGCTACTGCCTAAACTAAATTGAAGGAAGAATTAAATAACTAAGGCAGTGTGATGATGGCTTAAAAGGTGAAGATGATTAATGATTCAATAAACTAAAGTTAGAGCAATTTACCTAAGTTTGAAGCCTCCACCAAATTTGAAGAGATTGAACCAAGCTGTTGCCTGCTTCAAATTTGATTTTGGTTGAGCAAAGCAATATGGAGATGATTGCTTCCTTTGGTTGTTGTCTCTTGAATTTCTCCTTGCTTGATAGGGTTTTCTTTTACCCGAAAGAATTCAAAGGTCCCAACCCTTTCTGAAGTGATTTAATGCGGTATTTATAGGAAAAAAATCCAAACCTAATTCTAATTGTCTAAAGAAATTAAAATCATTTAGGAAAATAAATTAAAACCAAATAGAATTCGGTTTCGGAACAACTGCGTTGGAAAAAATTGTGCTGGCAAAAAAATTACTGCGGGCCAGCATGAAGATTGCGAATTGGCTTGTGCCCAATTCATCGCAGGAAATTCCTGAGGTGAATTGGCCCAACCATCCACTTTCAGCGATGAAAATTTTTTGTCGCTGATTTTTCCGTCGCCGATTTTATTTATTTATTTTAACTTTACTAATATTACCTTTTTATTTTTATTAAAAAATTATAAATAATAAATACTAAAATAAATTTTATTTAATTAAAATACCATAAAAATTATTTTGGACAATAAAAAAATATCGGACCAGACTAGGTCAAAAATTAAGGGTCTACAGTTTACCCCCTGCTTGAGCGATATGAGACTACGGCAAAAAAGAGTGAAAAACAATGTGATTTTTGAGAAATTTTTTATAAAGATGGGTATTTGGATTTGATTTGGGTACTTGGACCCAAGACTGAACTTGATTTGGGTACTTGTAATTGAGACTGGATTGAATTTGATTTGTGCTTGGACCCGAGATTGGATACATGGACCCGAGATTGAATTTGATTTGGGTACTTGTACCGTGATTGAATTGAATTTGGGTACTTGGTTCCGAGATTGGGTATGTAATATCCCAAAATATGCCTTAGAAGTTTTGAAGTAATTATTGTTGAATTTGGATTTAAGGTATATGATAAATTGGAAAGAGAAAAGAATTAAAGAGAGAGTGTATATGTTGTATATATGGAAATATATACAACATATACAAGTCAATATGTGATGGTCAAAAGAAGATAATTAATTATTTGAAATTGATTAAATTAATTATATGAAATTTGAGTTAGTGGAAGTGGAAGGAGATATTTAGAATATTTTAATATTAAATGCTTGGAGAAGAGGGTTTTGAGGAGATAGTGGGTGAGAATTTGACTTTGTCTTCTTTACTTTCTTCTTTCTTTCTTTCTTTCTTCTTCGTGGTTCACCTTCCTCTTCTTTTCTTTTCTTTTCTTTTCTTTGTTTGGCCGGTCCTCCATAGCAAGAGAGTAAGAGAGAGATTTGATCTTCCAAACTCAAGGTTGAAGGAAGTTTTCAAGTGATCAAGTTGGAAATTTAAGAGTTTCTTCATCCTTGAAAAGTTTTCCATTTGATTCTTTGATTTCTTTGAGTTTGTGAGTTGAGGATTATGGTTGATATGCGTTTGTTTGATTGTGGGGTGTTTAAGAGTGTTTGGTCTATTGATTATGGATTTTGGGGTTAGATTGAAGGAAAGAGTAAGTTGTTGGAAGAGAAAGTGTTGTGGTTGCGTTTTGGGTTTGTGGTGATGATATGATTGGTGTTTGATGTATGTTTTGAGTTGTTTTTGTGTTTTTACAAGTTTGTTATGCTTTTTGGGTGTGTTTAGTTAAGTTTGTTTGAAGTGGAAAATGGTGGAAGTAAGAGGATTGTTGGATGTGAGGTTGTTGTTGCCGGAATCTTTATTTTTGGCCTGACACGCCCATGAGCACGGCCAAGTCTTTAGGCGTGTCAATGGTTCTGTGTTGTAGTAGCATTTACACGTCCAGTGACATGCCCATGTCACTGAACATGTTATAGCTACTGTGTGGGTGAAGGATTGACACGGCCATGAGCACATCCATGTTGTTGGATGTGTCAATGTTTCTGTGAAACAGAATGTATTACACGTTCAGTGACACAACCATGGTTCTGAGCATGTCAAAGCTTCTGTGTTGTGGAGTTAGGGCACGGTCCGGGACATGCCCGTGTTGTTGAGCGTGTCATGGTTAGAGTTTGCCCTAGTTGGTTCTTAGATTTATTATCTTATATGTATTTCTAAGTGAGTGTGTATGATTACCTTTGGTTTAGGTTGTGAAGAAGTTGAATTGCCCTAATCTAAGTGTTGAGGATTCTTAGAGGAAGAAGTGTATAGATTGGGGCGAGTGGGTTTTGAGGTAAGTACAAACTACATGGTTGCATACACTTAGATGATTTTGATATTTAACATACTTGGTTGTAAACATGTTAAGTAAGTTATTACATAGTAAATACATTTGATCAATGTTATGATTTGTATAATGTGAATGATATGATGAGCATTTAAAAATGCATGTTAATGCAATTGGTTGTGTACATTTGAATGATGAATTGAGATATAATGAGTTGTGAAGCCAATGTGATTGGTTATGATGATTCAAATGAAATAAATGGGGCATGTTTGCCTAGATGATGATATTCAATGTAATTAATTATGTATACTCTATTGATGAGATGAGTAGCCATGGTTATTGGCTATAATGATAATGATGCAAATGAGATGATTGAGGCATGGTTGCCTAAATGATGATGAGAAAATGAGAATGAAATTGATAATGAAATAATGAATGAATTGTGTGTCTAATGTGTTATTCCATTTTTAGAGTTTTGTTGTTGGTGGTATGCCTATAGTAACAATCTCTTGAAGTTAGGTTGGGCTTGATCCTTAAAGCCAAGTTGGGTTGAAGTTTAGCATGCTTAACTCCCCTTGAAGCTTGGTTGGGTCTAGTCCTTGAAGCCTAATTGAGATGTTACAACCCTTGAAGCTAGGTTGGGTTTGGTTCTTGAAGCCAAGTTGGGTTGATACTTAACATGCTTTGTTTCCCTTGAAGCTTGGTTTAACCTTAATCCTTGAAGCCTAGTTGGGATAATGATAATGATAAATGTGATAATTGAACCAAAACATTAACTCTGAAAGTTGAATGGCATATTAGTGTCATTTGGGCACATGCTTGTCTTTGTTTTTTTTTAATGTGATTCTTGAATTGTGAAACTAATGAATAATGAGATACATGATGTGTAATATGTTTATGAATGTGGCATGGGAAGCTATGTTGAGTAATGAAACCATGAAGATACAACATGAATGTTTTGATATGATATTGAACAATGTAAGGTATTAAAATATAATATTCTTTTAAATGGTGTATGAAAATTGATGGTGTGACATTGGCATTGCATTGAAGCATAGTATTATTGTAGTTTGTACCACTAAGCCGTTGGCTTAGCGCGAGTGTGATTCGTCGCGCAGGTGACAGGGGAGAACCGGAGAGTTCCTCTAGGCCAAGTAGAGTCTAGATTTTGAGGTGTTGATAGTGGAGCTCAAAGATCAAAGACATACTGCCAAACATGTATATCTTTTATGTTTTGTAAAACTTGAGTTTTGATGTATATATATTTGTAAATATTTGTTATACTTTCTGCTGCGTTTAGAATAAACATGTTATCTATTGTCTTTTATAATATAACTTAAATGTTTTGAGTCTGCTTATATTGTTTTAAAAGAAGTGAGTCATTTGTTAGTAAACCGTGGCATTACTATATTCAGTATACATATATTACGATCGTAATAGCATGCTGTGTATGTATACGAGATATAGGCGTGTTACAATTGTTTTGGTATCAGAGCCTCGGTTTGAGATTCTCAACCTAGGTCCATTGTAAGAGAAAAAATATTTTGATTTGAAAAGTTAGTTTTCAATTAAGATACATGTTTTGATAAGGGCAGTCTTTGATCTTTAATGAGGTATATTCTGCTGTGTTTGCAGATATAGGTAGTGATGGAGTCTCATTCACGTCAGTCTGTAGAAGGTAGTGCTAAAAGCGTAGCTCCTGAAGAGAGTAGAGATGGAGCTAGAGTGGAAAGAGTTAGTGAGGTCCCTATTTCTGTGCCAGGGAGATCAACTGCTGATGAGGTTCTGCCGGGTTGGTTAAGACATATGGTAGAACTGTTGAGGGGAACTCCAGTGCAGCAGCCACCACCACCACCACAGCCTCAAGTGCCAGTGAGACATTATGATAAGTTGAGAAAGTATGGGGCTGAGGATTTCTTGGGCACTACAGATCCTACAGTAGCTGAGTAGTAGTTAGATAAAGTGTAGAGGATATTTATTCAGTTACAAGCTACTCCCGATGAGAAATTTGATTATGCTAGATCCTTATTGCGGAAGGATGCTTATGATTGGTGGAAGACGGTTCCTCATGCCATGGATGATCCACCTACATTATCTTATGGGGATTTTCTGAGGGAGTTCGAACAGAAATATACTCCGAGGGAGTATAAAGATGTTAAGAAAATGGAATTCCTTAATTTGAGGCAAGACAACCGGACAGTGACAGAATATGAGATTGAGTATATCCGGTTGAGTCACTATGCCGGGGGGATTATCTCTGATGAAATAGACCGGTGCAGGAGGTTTGAGGAGGGGTTGAGGCCCTCTATTATGTGCATTGTTGCTGGTTATCGGTACCAGGATTTCTCTCAGCTAGTTGCAGCAGCTAGAAGTGTTGAGAGGGCACAAGGTATTGTAGCAGCTACTACTGAGGAGGAGACCAGAGTGAGAAGATCCCAGTTTGAGGCAGGGTCTTCATCTATGAAGAGAGGCCGAGGAAGTTTTATTCCGAGGATCAGTAGGAGCCAGAGGCAGTCGGGTAGGTTAGTTCAATATCAGAGACAGAGACCGAGACCTACAGTTTTTGTAGCTAGTGCTCCGACTCCAGTGGTTCAGAGATCTACTCCACCTGTTTGTGTTCATTGTGGTAGGACCCATGGGGGTGCTTGTTGGAAGACGGGTGGATCAGGAGTATGCTTTAGATGTGGGTCACCATCTCATTTTATTAAAGATTGCCCTGAGATGCAGGAGGATAGACAGACTGATACTGCAGCTTCTCGGCCCATTGTCAGCAGAGGTGGTTGAGGGGGCAAAGTTTTCTGTAGAGGTGGTAGACCTAGGTTTAGTCAGAGAGGAGGATCTTCATCCAGAGGTAGTAGGCCAGATGAGGCCAGATCTTCTCAGAGAGTATATGTGGTGCAGAGGCAGCCGGATGCTTCAACAGTTATAGCAGGTACATTTTCTTTATTTGATATTCCAGTTCTTGCTTTGATTGATCCAGGATCTACACATTCATACATAAGTGCATTCATATTGCCTGTGTCTGAATTACATTCAGAGTCCTTAGGATTTGGTGTCTTGGTGACAAATCCTTTAAGACATAGTGTTGTGGTGAGTAAGGTGCACCGAGATAGTGCAGTGGTAGTGCAAGGTGAAGAGTTTTTGGGTGATTTGATTGAAATGCCTTTTAAGGAATATGATTTGATCTTAGGCATGGATTGGTTGTCTAAGCATGGAGCTGTGGTAGATTGTCAAAAGAAATGTGTTACTTTAAGAACCAGTGATGGTAGGAATGTAATGGTGTCTAGTAAGCAGAGACAACTTGCATCCTTGTTTGTATCAGCTGTGGCAGTTAGAAAGTTGATTAGGAAAGGGTGTGATGCTTACCTTGCTCATGTTGTGGATACCAGAGTAGTGGGTTCTCAACTTGACAATATAACCACAGTTGCAGATTTTCCAGATGTGTTTCCTGAGGAGTTGCCAGGGTTACCCCCTGAGAGAGAGGTTGAGTTCGGTATTGAATTGTTGCCTGGTACCACTCCCATCTCTATTACTCCTTATCAAATGGCACCTGCTGAGTTGAGAGAGTTGAAGGTGCAGTTGCAGGAGTTGCTGGATAAAGGGTTTATTTGCCCTAGTGTTTCTCCATGGGGAGCTCCTATTTTGTTTGTGAAGAAGAAGGATGGTACTATGAGATTGTGTATTGATTATAGGCAATTGAACAAAGTGACTATCAAGAATAAGTATCCTTTGCCTAGAATTGATGATCTCTTTGATCAATTAAAGGGAGCAGCAGTGTTTTCCAAGATTGATTTGAGATCGGGGTACCATCAGTTGAGGGTTAGAGCTGAAGATGTTCCTAAGACAGCTTTCCGCACAAGATATGGGCATTATGAGTTCTTGGTGATGCCTTTTGGGTTGACGAATGCACCTGCAGCTTTTATGGATTTGATGAATAGGGTGTTTAGGCCCTACCTAGATCAGTTTGTGGTGGTTTTCATTGATGATATTCTGGTGTATTCGCGAAATGAAGAGGAACATGACAAGCATTTATGGATTGTACTGCAGACCTTGAGAGAGAAGAAGTTGTATGCTAAGCTGTCAAAGTGTGAGTTTTGGCTGGATCAAGTAACTTTTCTCGGTCATATAGTTTCAGTAGACGATATTAGAGTTGATCTGAGCAAAGTTGAAGCCATTTTGAATTGGAGTCCACCAAAGTCAGTGACTGAAGTTAGAAGTTTTCTGGGTTTGGCAGGTTTGACTGTGCATTCGCTCTCGTTGCTTGTTAAGTTGAGAGCGTTGAATGCTAATTTTAAATCATGTGATGATGGTGCATTGTTGGCTCAGTTGCAATTGAGACCGATATTGTTGGATCAGATTAAAGAGGCTCAATTGGCAGATGAGAAAATTCAGAAGATTGTGTCAGATTGCCACAATGGAGAAAGTAAAGATTTCCATGTAAAAAGTGATGGTAGCCTTTGGTTTAAAGATAGGTTGTGTATTCCTGATGATGCTAGTTTGAGAAAGATTATTTTAGAGGAAGCACACCAATCGGTCTTTGCTATGCATCCTGGAAGTACAAAGATGTATCAGGATTTGAAATAGCATTATTGGTGATCAGGTATGAAGAGAGACATAGCAGAGTTTGTATCTAAATGTCTCACTTGTCAGAGGGTGAAAGCTGAGCATCAAGTTCCAACTGGGTTACTTCAACCTTTAACAGTGCCTGAATGGAAATGGGAGAGAGTGATAATGGATTTTGTGTCTGGTTTGCATTGACTCAGAAGAAGCATGATGCTATTTGGGTGATTGTTGATCGATTGACAAAGACAGCTCATTTTCTTCCAGTTCGGATGGACTTTTCCCTTGAGAGACTAGCTGAGCTGTATATTAGTGAGATAGTGAGGTTACATGGAGTTCCAATTTCTTTAGTGTCTGATCGAGATCCCCGGTTTACTTCAAGATTTTGGAAGAGTCTATATGGTGCATTGGGTTCTCGATTACACTTTAGCACTACTTTTCATCCGCAGACAGATGGTCAGTCGGAGAGAGTGATAAAAATTATAGAGGATATGTTGAGAAGCTGTGTCATTGATTTCTCTGGAAGTTGGGACAGATTTTTGCCACTTGTGGAATTTGCTTACAACAACAGTCATCAATCCAGTATTGGTATGGCACCATTTGAGGTATTGTATGGTAGAAGATGTAGAACACTTTATGTTGGAATGAACTTGGAGAAGGCAAATTAGTTGGTCCTGATTTAGTTAAAGAGACAGAAGAGAAAGTGAAGATAATTCGGGATCGGTTGAAAGCAACTTCTGATCGACAAAAATCTTATTCTGATTTGAAGAGGAGAGACATAGAGTATGATGTTGGAGATAAAGTATTTCTGAAAGTGTCTCCTTGGAAAAAGATTTTAAGATTTGGTCGAAGAGGGAAGCTGAGTCCTCGTTTTATTGGACCTTATGAAGTATTAGAAAGAGTTGGACCAGTTGCTTATCGTCTTGCTTGGCCGCCTGAGTTGGATAGAATCCATAATGTCTTCCATGTTTCTATGTTGCGGAGGTACAGATTAGATTCATCTCATGTTTTGCCAGTTGAATCCATTGAGGTGAGTTCGGAACTGACATTTGAAGAAGAACCAATTGCTATTTTGGCACAAGAAGTGAAAGAGTTGAGAAATAAGAAAGTGCCACTTGTGAAAGTTCTTTGGAAAAATCATGGTAAAGAAGAGGCAACTTGGGAGAGTGAACAAGCAATCCGGAATCAGTATCCTCAACTGTTTCAGACTTGATATCAGGTAATTTTGAGGACGAAATTTCTTTTAGAGGGGGAGAATTGTAATATCCCAAAATATGCCTTAGAAGTTTTGAAGTAATTATTGTTGAATTTGGATTTAAGGTATATGATAAATTGGAAAGAGAAAAGAATTAAAGAGAGAGTGTATATGTTGTATATATGGAAATATATACAACATATACAAGTCAATGTGTGATGGTCAAAAGAAGATAATTAATTATTTGAAATTGATTAAATTAATTAATTAAAATTTGAGTTAGTGGAAGTGGAAGGAGATATTTAGAATATTTTAATATTAAATGCTTGGAGGAGAGGGTTTTGAGGAGATAGTGGGTGAGAATTGGACTTTGTCTTCTTTGCTTTCTTCTTTCTTTCTTTCTTTCTTCTTCGTGGTTCACCTTCCTCTTCTTTTCTTTTCTTTTCTTTTCTTTGTTTGGCCGGTCCTCCATAGCAAGAGAGCAAAAGAGAGATTTGATCTTCCAAACTCAAGGTTGAAGGAAGTTTTCAAGTGATCAAGTTGGAAATTTAAGAGTTTCTTCATCCTTGGTAAGTTTTCCATTTGATTCTTTGATTTCTTTGAGTTTGTGAGTTGAGGATTATGGTTGATATGTGTTTGTTTGATTGTGGGGTGTTTGAGAGTGTTTGGTCTATTGATTATAGATTTTGGGGTTAGATTGAAGGAAAGAGTAAGTTGTTGGAAGAGAAAGTGTTGTGGTTGTGTTTTGGGTTTGAGGTAATGATATGATTGGTGTTTGATGTATGTTTTGAGTTGTTTTTGTGTTTTTTCAAGTTTGTTATGATTTTTGGGTGTGTTTAGTTAAGTTTGTTTGAAGTGGAAAATGGTGGAAGTAAGAGGATTGTTGGATGTGAGGTTGTTGTTGCCGGAATCTTTATTTTTGGCTTGACACGTCCATGAGCACGGCCAAGTCTTTGGGCGTGTCAATGGTTCTGTGTTGCAGTAGCATTTACACGTCCAGTGACACGCCCATGTCACTGAGCGTGTTATAGCTACTGTGTGGGTGAAGGATTGACACGGCCATGAGCACGCCCATGTTGTTGGACGTGTCAATGTTTCTGTGAAACATAATGTATTACACGTTCAGTGACACGCCTGTGGTTCTGAGCGTGTCAAAGCTTCTGTGCTGTGGAGATAGGGCACGGTCCGGGACATGCCCGTGTTGTTGAGCATGTCATGGTTAGAGTTTGCCCTAGTTGGTTCTTAGCTTTATTATCTTATATGTATTTCTAAGTGAGTGTGTATGATTACCTTTGGTTTAGGTTGTGAAGAAGTTGAATTGCCCTAATCTAAGTGTTGAGGATTCTTGGAGGAAGAAGTGTATAGATTGGGGCGAGTGGGTTTTGAGGTAAGTACAAACTACATGGTTGCATACACTTAGATGATTTTGATATTTAACATACTTGGTTGTAAACATGTTAAGTAAGTTATTACATAGTAAATACATTTGATCAATGTTATGATTTGTATAATGTGAATGATATGATGAGCATTTAAAAATGTATGTTAATGCAATTGGTTGTGTACATTTGAATGATGAATTGAGATATAATGAGTTGTGAAGCCAATGTGATTGGTTATGATGATTCAAATGAAATAAGTGGGGCATGTTTGCCTCGATGATGATATTCAATGTAATTAATTATGTATACTCTATTGATGAGATGAGTAGCCATGGTTGTTGGCTATAATGATAATGATGCAAATGGGATGATTGAGGCATGGTTGCCTAAATGATGATGAGAAAATGAGAATGAAATTGATAATGAAATAATAAATGAATTGTGTGTCTAATGTGTTATTCCATTTTCAGAGTTTTATTGTTGGTGGCATGCCTATAGTAACAATCTCTTGAAGTTAGGTTGGGCTTGATCCTTGAAGCCAGGTTGGGTTGAAGTTTAGCATGCTTAACTCCCCTTGAAGCTTGGTTGGGTCTAGTCCTTGAAGCCTAATTGAGATGTTACAACCCTTGAAGCTAGGTTGGGTTTGGTTCTTGAAGCCTAGTTGGGTTGATACTTAGCATGCTTTGTTCCCCTTTAAGCTTGGTTTAACCTTAATCCTTGAAGCCTAGTTGGGATAATGATAATGATAAATGTGATAATTGAACCAAAACGTTAACTCTGAAAGTTGAATGGCATATTAGTGTCTTTTGGGCCCATGCTTGTCTTTGTTTTTTTTTAATGTGATTCTTGAATTGTGAAACTAATGAATAATGAGATACATGATGTGTAATATGTTTATGAATGTGGCATGGGAAGCTATGTTGAGTAATGAAACCATGAAGATACAACATGAATGTTTTGATATGATATTGAACAATGTAAGGTATTAAAATATAATATTCTTTTAAATGGTGTATGAAAATTGATGGTGTGACATTGGCATTGCATTGAAGCATAGTATTATTGTAGTTTGTACCACTAAGCCGTTGGCTTAGCGCGAGTGTGATTCTTCTCGCAGGTGACAGGGAAGAACTGGAGAGTTCCTCTAGGCCGAGTAGAGTCTAGATTTTGAGGTGTTGATAGTGGAGCTTAAAAATCAAAGACATACTGCCAAACATGTATATCTTTTATGTTTTGTAAAACTTGAGTTTTGATGTATATATATTTGTAAATATTTGTTATACTTTCCGCTGCGTTTTGAATAAACATGTTATCTATTCTCTTTTATAATATAACTTAAATGTTTTGAGTCTGCTTATATTGTTTTAAAAGAAGTGAGTCGTTTGTTAGTAAACCATGGCATTACTATATTCAGTATATGTATATTACGATCGTAATAGCATGCTGTGTATGTATACGGGATATAGGGGTGCTACAGGGTACTTAGACCCGAGACTGAATTTGATGTAGGTACTTAGACCCGTGATTGAATTGGATTTGGGTACTTGGACCCGAGATTGGATACTTAAACCCAAGATTGAATTTGATTTGTGTACTTGGACCCGAGACTAGATTGGATTTGGGTACTTGGACCCGTGACTGGGTACTTGGACCCGACATTGAATTGAATTTAGGTGCTTGGACTAGAGACTGGATACTTGGAACCGAGACTAAATTGAATTTGGGTGCTTGGACCCGAGACTGGATACTTAGACCCATGACTGAATTGGGTACTTGGACCCGAGAATGAATTGAATTTGGGTACTTGGACCCAAAACTAGATTGGATTTGGGTACTTAGACCCGTGACTGGATACTTGGACCCGAGACTGAATTGAATTTAGGTGCTTGGACCCGAGACTGGCACTTGGACCTGAGACTGAATTAAATTTGGGTACTTGGACCCGAGATTGGGTAATTTGAATTCTGGACCCAAGCTAAGTTCTGGACATAAGGATAATTTGGGTTCTAGACCCGAGCTAAGTTAGGTTCTGGACCTAAGTTTCTGAAATTGATGATAAAATTTAGGTTCTGGACCTAAGCTAAGTTCTTGACTTAAGAGAAATTCGGGTTCTGGACCAAAATATTTGAAAGTGAGTTTGAAAATATTTCATATATGCATAAACTCAAAAATTAAAATGGAGAATCTTTGCCCCCTGTGTAGGCTCAAACCAAAGATTTTTCTATGCGGGCTCTAATTGATGTTTGTATTTTGTCTTGTTCTATTCATAAACATGTATTTCTTCTTTTGCAAAATGACTGGAGCTTCCTCAAGCAATAGGCTTTCCATGCCCCCTTGATTCAATAGCTTCTTTTGATTCTTTACTTCATAGGGTGTTTGTTGTTCACTTTGACAAAGAATAGACAATATAAGGCAAGAAAGTGCGATGTGATATGCTCATGTATGCATGATATCCATGAATAATACTTACAATGGTTCCATCGACTCACAGACTGTGGTTATCAGCTAAAATGTTCTCATGAATTTCTTTCAGATGCCCGTTCAATTCTTGCTTTGGAATGACAGGATGCTTCACATTTATGGCTTTTATCTTTGAGATATTGAAAACATGAATAATGGAGGCCCTAAGTAGCAGAAATACATCCATTTCAAATTATGATTCAATATGTCAATTGGTAGCTTCATGACCTTGCCAGTAATCATTTCCTTTGCCCAATGTGTTCTTCGAGTTTGGATGGTTCAACATACTCCCCTTAACTTGAAGGTTTTGTAATTTTTTTTTTTGAATTTTCACTTTTGAATTTTGATTTTTAAATCAAATGTTGGCTTTGCCAAATTAATGTCAATTTGCCTTAGGACTTGATTTTCCAAATTAACATATCTATGACATGACAACCCTAGTTACCGTACTAAACTCGGGAATAATTTCTGTTTAAGCACGAATTGTTGCACTTCAGATAGGCCCATACACATTACTTGGCCAAAAGTCTCATTTGAGTTTGAATATTGTCTATCTCATATGTATACTTATCCAAACTATCTCCACTAATAGACTCTACCTACCAAGAGAGATTAATAGGTCTTTGATAGGCTTGTAATGGGGTCTATAAGAGACACGGTTTAAATGAAAGCCATTTTGAGATTGGAGATGGTGTGACACAAAGGACAAACCTTCACACTACAAACTGCTTGTTGGAACTTTAGACAGTTGGGAGCATAAAAAGATAGAGCTTTGAACGTTCTCCCATTTTCTTGGCATTAATCTGGATCTTGATTGGGACAGTCTTCATTTTTTTTTCTTCTTTTCCCTTTTCTTTCTCTTTATTTTTCTTACTCTTTCCTTTTCTTTCTCTTTATTTTTCTTACTCTTCCCTTTCTTTGAGCATTTTATCATTTTGCCCTTCTTCCTTGTAGGACTGTCAAGTACAGAACTTTCAAGAATTTGATGGTCTTTCTCCTTTTTCCCTGATTTTGATCTAATCTTTGGTTGGGTTGGACCAATTCAAGTCGAACTGTCCTTATAAACCAAATGGAAGCTTTTTACTGCTTTAGCTAAAAGAGAACTCATTGGCTTTCTGAACAGCCATTTTAGGTTTTATCTTCTTTTTTCTTTTCTTTTTTTCTTTTTTTGTCCTTTTGTCCTTTTCTTTTTTCTTTTCTTTTTTTTCCTTCATCTTTTCTTTTATTTTTCTTTTTTTTTTGGTTCTAGCTCTAAAAGAGTTGTCTTGTTTGTACCAACTTGGGTTTCTAATAATGGATGTGTGGAGTGACATAAATCTCCTTTAACATGGATATATCATTTATTACTCTGATGTTATCTTGATAGATTGGAGATATTAGGTGAACTTCAACTATCCTTATGGTCTTGAGAACATCAACTATCCTTATGATCTTGACTATTCATTCCTTTCTTTGATCTTCTTGCCTCTTCACCTTAGTGATCATAAGACTTATCAAAAGTATCACAACAGCTCAGGGTAGGTTGTTGGGGTTTGTAAGCCAATGAAAGAAAGCTAAAATTTTATGAAGGCTCAAAGGGACAACTAGGGATTGATTTTTTAATAGGGTGGATACTTGTTGTTGGCTCATCAAACAATGCCTAAATCATCTCTCCCTTAAATAAGCAGAGTTCAATTTTGCCTCAAAAATTTGTCAAAGCTTGCTCTATGACTAACTAGGATCTAGACAAATGTAATTATGCATGAGTCCTCACTAAGTAAGCATACACAACTCAATGCTACAGAGCAATTCCCTCACCTAGTAAAGTCATTCAAGTCATGATTCATAAATATATTAATTTATGAACATCAAGCTAGATTCCTCAATGGTTGAGCACCAAAATGAACAAAAACCAACAAAAATTTTATGAAAGTAATTTATTCAAACAACTTTAAATTTAAAACACAATTGTTATAATTAAATATTAAAGAAAGCAAAATAAATATAGCAACACTCCAAGCTAAGGGAAGTTCATTGAGTTGGAGTCGAAGATACTTCATTTATTTAGACATCTCAAGGGCAAGGATTTTTTCCATCATCATGGGTCATTGCTTCATCATCCACAGTTAGCCCAAGCTTGCTTAGTAGCATATCATCTTTAGCAGCTTCTCTATCCATATCATGACAAGATGACAAGATAAAACTCTTCATGAAGGTTGTAAACGATGGTGCCCTTCCAAATTTAGGCAGAGGATTATTCTTAGTGTTGGGCTTATCAGGCTCAAGCAGCTTTCCACTATCAATCAAATCTTGGATTTCGAGCCTTAATCAAACACATTTATCTGTCTCATGCCCTTACATTTGATGGAATTGATAGAAAATCTTGGCATCAAAATTTGGTGGTAGAGGCTTATGTAGAGGCCGAGGTGCCAATGGTTGTAGCAAATCCATTTTCATTAGATTTTCTAACATCTTTGACAAAGGCTCCCTTAAGTCTAAAAATTTACACTTCTTTGTTGGCTCAGTTGTTGCATTTTTCTCAACACCTTCTCTTTCCCTTTGACTTTGCCCACTAGGGTGATAGCCGCTCTTATTGCTTCACTTAGATAGCACATCGTTCGACTGGTCTCAAAGAATGGGGATTGATTTCTCATTTTTCATTCGATCTCTATCAGTAGATATGTTCCTTGTTAATGTTTCCTTTTCCTTCTTTCTTATGTCAATGGGAGATGCCTCATTAGCATTGTTGATGATCTCTAGAATTTGAATCAACTGGGTCCTCATAATTTCAACCAATTGATCTCGTAGCTCAGCCATCCTAGCTTTGACAACTTCATCGACTATGTCCCTTAGCTGGTTTGCATCCATCCTTCAAATGAAGTACTTGAACCAAAATCAATGTTGTAGGTGGTATCGTTGTATGCTCTTGAATTGTCATACTTCAGGGCTATGAGCCAAAAGGGATTAATTATATGTCATGTGATACATGTATGCATGTATGTACAAACAATAAACAAACAAGGATAAATAGGACATTCCTTCCAACCTTATAACTTCCACACACGAATGGCAAGTCTATTTTCTTAGGTAACATGGTTAACAAAATACCAACATGGGGTATCTTGTTTTTCGAATAATTCCCTCAGACGTTTCAACCAATAGTTATATTTTCAAAAATGGAAATCAGTTCATGATAATTCCCATTAATTAGGTTTTAATCCATTTAACCAACTAAAGTAGCTTTTATGCTATATTGGATTAAAACTAAATTAAGAGGTTTATTATAAATAGATTTCTCACTTGAAAAAGTAACTGATGATTCATGCCAAAAAATAAGCCCATGATTAATAACTCTTAGTATAAACTAGACTCACAATTGATTTTTGGTATTTTCATAATTGACCTAAATAACTCATAAGCTCTTTCAACAGGTTATAAAAATAATTTTGTTTCTAGGCCCATTGTGAAAAGATTTTAGAAAAAACATATTTTGGGCTTTGTATTTGGATCATGAGAAAAGTATTTTTGATTTGTTTTTTTTAGAAAAGTTTTATGTCCAAAGACCATTTTAAAAAGTTTTGAAAATAGCTTTGGTCTTTTGGACTTTAAAGAAAAATTTATTTTGAGCTTACAATATATGTAGGTCATATTAGAAAAAGAAAAAACCAAATAAGCCATGATTTAAGACAAGACAAATTAACCATAGTCAAACAACAAGCATTTGGGGTAAAACCTAAGGAAAGTAACTGGGCCAATTATATGAGCTTTAGTCCTTGGGTTGAAAGGCTTAGGATCCCATAGCAAGTATATACCAAAAGGTACAAGGCTATGAGCAGTTATGCCATGCTCGATCTCCATACCTTGAGTGAAAGTATGGTATCCCTTACATAACACAACACAGGTAACACGGGCGTCCTAACTCACGCACACGATGCAATCTAATATGATGCAATGGATAATATCATGATAAGAAAGAATAGAATAATAAAAAGACCAATGGAATCAAATTTTCTTATCCCCAGTGGAGTCGCCACTGTGAGCGGGAATTTTTGCCCCCACTCCCGATGGAATGGTTCTTGCTACTTCGGCACTGTTTAGGCTCGGAGCCTTAGAGATCACGGGCCTAAGCCTAGAGAAAATGGATTCGCCACCCAGACGGGCCTGGAAAAAGAAAAGGGACTCGATTCCTAAGGAATCCCCAACCCCTTAATGGGTTCGAAAAGTTGGGTACGTGTGGGGAAAGTGAGAAATGGCCCAGCACCCCCACAACGGTCGGTTCATTAGAACCGACCTCCTTTGCAAGTCTTAATATTATAAAATTTTTAAATATAATAATATTATCCATATTACATGCAACAATTAAAATAAAGCATCATTATATCAAAGCAATGTCCAAACAAAGCAAATAAATGGACACCCATCTAAGGATGGAAACATGTCCTTACATCGTCCATGTCTAAACCAAATAGGACACCCACCAAAAGGTGGAAACATGTTCTTTACATTGGTCCAAAATATAAACGTAATTTAAATTACATGAAAATTAATTAATGAGGTACCCACAAAGTGAAAACATATCTCTTACAATTTTAATACATAAATAAACAAATAATAATAATAATAAAGAAAATATCCATCCATAATAAATTAAATAAATCAAATCAACCATCAAAACATATAATAAACTACATAATCAAATCTAACATTAAATAAAGCAAATAAAGATACAAATTTAGGTTTATGTCTCAATTTAGGGTTCTTTAAATAACATTTAGAGTTTTGAGAATTTGGAATTATTATTATTATTATTTAGGCTACTATGAGGATTTTTGGAAAAATGGAATTTATTAGGGTTTTATAATTTTAAGAAAGTAGTAAGATTTTTTAGTTAATCAAATTAGGGTTTAGGGCTAACATCATAAAATTAGGGTTTTGGAACCTTAAGACATTTAGGGTTTGGGATTCACGATTACTGGATTGTGATTACTGAGTTAAGAATTAGGATTTAGATTTACTAGATTGGGTTTAAGTTCACTGGATTAGGGCTTTAGGGTGTTGATGAACTTGTCATAAAGTTTTGATGTTTTAAGAATTAGGGTTCAGGAAAACTAGGGTTTACTGGATTGGGTTTTAAGAAAATTAGGGTTTAGGAAAATTAAGGAATTAGGACATTGGGTTAATGTTTTGAGAATTAAAAAGATAGTTTAGGTTTTTAGAAAGGTGTAATTAGGATTTTAGATTTGAAAAACATGTTTTAAGACTATTAAAATTTAACGGTTAAGATATTAGGGTTTTATAGTTTGAAATCTCAATTCTGTGGATGATAATTTTGAATTTAGAATTTGATGCTTTTTTGTAATCAAAGTTGAGTGTGCTTTTAATATTGACTATATCAACTACTTATGTATTTTTAGGTGAAATAAATATAGAAAGCAAATTTATTGTTGAAAGATTAAAATAACTCACTGAATAAAATTATAACAAAATAGCTACTCTGAAAGTTTGGAAACGAAATTAATTAAGATTTAGGGTTTGAATAACTTAGGGTTTATGAAATTAGATTTGTGCTGAATGATTATATTATTTACTTTAATTAAGATCTTAAGTATTGTATGAATTAATTCATGCTACTGCCTAAACTAAATTGAAGGAAGAATTAAATAACTAAGGCAGTGTGATGATGGCTTAAAAGGTGAAGATGATTAATGATTCAATAGACTAAAGTTAGAGCAATTTACCTGCGTTTGAAGGCTCCACCAAATTTGAAAAGATTGAACCAAGCTGTTGCCTGCTTCAAATTTGATTTTGGTTGAGCAAAGCAATATGGAGATGATTGCTTCCTTTGGTTGCTGTCTCTTGAATTTCTCCTTGCTTGATAGGGTTTTCTTTTGGCCGAAAGAATTCAAAGGACCCAAGTTTGGTTCAAAATTTCTTTTTGTTTTTTTTTAAAGATCTAAGTTTCGTCTCCAAAGTCTATATCCCTTTCTGAAGTGTTTTAATATGGTATTTATAGGAAAAAAATCCAAACATGATTCTAATTGTCTAAGGAAATTAAAATTATTTAGAAAAAGAAATCAAAACCAAATAGAATTCGGTTTCGGAACAACTGCGCTGGAAAAAATTACGCTGGCAAAAAAATTGATGCGAGCCAGCACGAAGATTGCGAACGGGCTAGCCAATTCGCCGCAGGAATTTCCTGCTGCGAATTAGCCCAAGCCATCCACTTTCGGTGATGAAAATTTTTCGTCGCTGATTTTTATTTATTTATTTATTTATTTTAACTTTACTATTATTACCTTTTTTATTTTTATTAAAAATTATAAATAATAAATACTAAAATAAATATTATTTAATTAAAATACGATAAAAATTATTTTGGACTATAAAAAAATATCGGACCAGACTGGGTAAAAAATTAATGGTCTACAATTCTGCTAATTAATGGAGAGATGATGGAATTTGAGAAATTTTATTTTGTTACCATGTTTTCAATGCAGATTGTGGATAAATTGATTTTGATATTTATTGAAAATACAGATAAAACTCTGAAAAAAAATTTTCAGAAAATTTTCATTTTATATAAATATAATTATTTAATTACCAAGTATATGTGGATTAATTTATTAAATTTATCATTTTAAAAATATGTTTATCCCTAGAATTAAATATAAAATTTTTCGCGTGGAAATTATTGTAGCGTTCTTGTATTTTACATATGTAGTTTACATATACGAGGTATATGTACTATACGTATGTAAGGTATAAGAGTGTTACATAACGGATGTTACAATTCTCTCCCCCCTTAAATAATTTCGTCTTCGAAATTATTCACTACGGTAATAAACCATCTGAATCAAAACATAATCTTAAAATCTCATATGAAATTAATCATCACATCAAATCATCATTTCATCATTTCTACTCTCCCCCTTAGGGTCATTCTCAATTACCTTTTTACAATTTCATAACTCATGACTATACTTTTTATTTAATCAAATAATCACAATAGATTATTATATTATCAACCAAATTTTCATTAGACAAAATTATTTCATCTCTTTAGTATATACGCATCACACATCTGTTACGCTTAAGATACTTTATCACTTCATTATCTTAAAAATATACTCTCATAACCTTAAATTTAAAGGTAAATGACTTATACCTTAGCACTAACTATTCAGTCATCACAGTCATTTTCAAAATTGTATCTCTGTTTAATTATCCCTTGCTATATTTATAAATAGTTATTTGTAAAAATCACAAATAATAATAATTCTCAATTTTCAATTAACAAGTCATAACATAATAATTTTACACATCCCCATTTTGATCTCACTCTTTATACAATTGCCACTATTAATTCAATATCACCAGTATACAATAACAAAATCTTATTTCCTTATTAAGATTCATTCCCACTGGTTATTCACCAACCTAACATATATATACAGTCCAATCACAACATAATTAACATCTTTCTCTTATAATTATTTACAACTAATATTTCTTAACTCATTTCATATCCATACACATATCAGAACATTACGTCATATAAATTGTCACAAATCTCTCATACTCTTAATACAACTATATATTTTGAATCTTAATAATTACTCGTAAACTTACCACATTCTAGATCAATTGATCTAACTATAACAATACGAACATCATAGCCTTAATATACTCTAGTCCACCTTTAGCCTGTCTAAATTCATCTTTCTATTTTAATTCATTACCTAACTCTATTAGGTCAAGCTTATTCTCAAATCTTAATTCTCTTTGGATCCATCATCACAAATAATATTCATTTCAACTTATTGGAGCTAATGATTGTATATAGTCAATATACATCTTTTTAAATTAATTTTTTTACATTTCTTTTCTATTATCTCTATAAAATTTCCACATAATTCTCATGATCATCTCTTACCTTACTCATTTCCCCTAGTCTCATTCACTTTAAATGTCATTTTCATCAACTTATTCATATTATACCATTTTCAAATACATTCAATATAACTCTTAATCACATTCCGTAATTTCTCTCATTTATCATCTCCTCACATTTCATATAGTTACCATATTTACATAATCACTTTCCTTACACATCATTTATAGCTCATCATATTTTCACAATTCTCTTCTGTTTCCACACTGTCTATAGTCATAAATAAATTTCTAAAGCGAGGTTATGAGTTCCAACTATACCAACCACAAATCTTGTTTTTATCTCATGAAACAAAACTAATAATCTCATCAAATATATTTCACAGTCGTGTCATCTCAAGTCCACGCCCATGGGTTACAAATAACCACTGCCTTCACTACAACTCTTTCTCAAATAGTTCTTATCTCGATGTTACGCCCATGTCTCAGTGGTCACACTCTCGTGGCATCTTAAAATCACATATTTACTCTATAAACTCTTACTACACAAAGAGTTGATGCATATCAAATCTGTTTTAAAACAATTTACTCCTATTCACTTATTCTTCAGTAGCCTAAAGCATGATCCAACAACATTATCATTAACAACTCATATATATATACGTATCCATTCACATACCAATTCTGTACAATTATTCAATAAAAAATTCATTTCCAATCTCAGAATCCATTTACCAATAACTATAAATTATACCTAAATTTATCCAACAAGCTTTTTACCAATTTCTCCTACTTAAATCAAAGAAATAATGTCTAACTCTCTAACAATTATTGTAACACCATTATACCTTATATATGTACAATACATACACCCAATATATGTAAAATATGCATATACTGTAACGACCCCACCTGCATGGTCTTACGACAGCTGGTCTATTGGGTCTTTTCTCCCGTAGGTGGACCGTAGTTGTAATATCCTCATATATGCCTTAGAAGTTTTGATTATGTTGTTGTGGTTGTTTTAAATTGGATTGAATGTATATGTTATGTGTTAAGAAAAGAAATTGAGAAGAGAATGCTTGTGTATATGTGTTTTGGAAAGAAAATAGGGTTTAGAGAGAAATGTATATGTTGTTTATATGATGATATAACTAACATATATATATGTCAAAGGGAGAGTCAATGGAAGAGATATTTATTTGTGTTGAGTGTGTAATTACATATATGGGCATATAAGAGACAAAAGGTTAGTTATATGGTTGAGGGCATTTTGGTAATTGATTGGATAAAAACTCTTGGTGGAGATTAAAAGGAAAATTTGACTTTGCTTCTTCATATTTTCTTCTTCTTTTCCATTGTGGCCGGCTCCTCCATAGACAAAGGAAGCAAGAGGCAAAGAGAAGATCTTGTTGAGTGAAGCTCAAATTGAAGGAAGATTGAAGTGATCAAGTGTTGATTCAAGAAGTTTATAGCTTTGGTAAGTTTTCTTTTGGATCTTTTGCTTATTTGAAATGATATGTGGATTTGATAGATGATCTAAGAGTGTGTTGCTTGATTTTGTTATACTCAAGTGTGTTTGATTAGTTTGATCTTGGATTTTAAGGATGAATTGATGAAAGAAGTAAGTTGATTTTTTTAAAGATGGAGAGGAAGGTTAGTTTTAGGGTTTTGAGGAGATAGGTGTTAAATGTTGTGTTAATGTATTGTTAAAGTGATTAATGTGATGAATATGTAAGATATGTGTTAATAATGTTGATTAGAACCATTTGAATGAGATTATTGTTGTGTATAATGTGTTAGAATGCATTTAGAAGAGTGTTGGCTTTGGTTAGGGTTGTTCATGAGTGACACGGCCAAAACCAAAGAAGAGACACGGCCAAGTCCATGGAAATTTGGCCGTGTGTGTGAGATTTTGGAGAGGACACGGCCGTGTCTCATGCCAGTGTCTGCCACTGCCAATTTGTTTTGGGAGACACGGCCACAAGGTTGGCCGTGTCCCTTGGGTGTGTTGGTTACTGTGTTTGGTTTTTGTTCTTCATACATGGTTGAGTTTGATTTTACAATTGATAATGCATATGATACTACATGAACTAGGGTTTGTACTATGCAATGTGAATCTTGTAAATGACAATGTGTGATATGGATAATGTATTTTGAGATGCTATATGCAAAATATGAATTGAGATGTGAAATGTGATGTAAAGCCATTGTGATTGGCTATGAAGATGCAATTGAAAGAAATAAGGCATGTTTGCCTAAATGTTGATGAGAATTGAGAATGGAAATGATAACTAAATAATAAATGAATTGTGTGGCTAATGTGTTATTGCATTTTCAGAGTTTGTTGTTGGTGGCATGCCTAATAAGTGTAACAATCTCTTGAAGTTAGGTTGGATTGAATCCTTGAAGCCTAATTGAGATGTTACCACCCTTGAAGCTAGGTTGGGTTGGTTCTTGAAGCCAAGTTGGGTTGAAGCTTAGCATGCTTTGATCCCCTTGAAGCTTGGTTGAACCTAATCCTTGAAGCCTAGTTGGGTATATGATATTGATAAATGTGATAACAAAACCAAAGCATTAACTCTGAAAATTGAATGGCATATTAGTGTGTTTTGGGCCCATGCTTGTCTATGTCTAATGTGAGTCATGAATGATAACTTGATTGATTAATGAAGGATGTGGAAATATGTTGAATTGTGGTATGCTTATATGATTTGTGATAGGCAAAGGATTAATGTTAGCTTTTCACCTATGTTGTTGCTTTTATTAATAAGGTGTGTTGCATTGCATTGCAATTAAGCATAACATTAGCATGAATTGTCTTACTAAGCCTTTGGCTTAGCGCGATAGTGTTTAATCGTGCAGGTGATAGAGTTGATAGAGTTGAACCCGAGAGCTCTTCGAGACCGAGTGAGAGTAGACGTTGAAGAGTTGATTTTGGGAACTTAAAGATCAGAGAAGATTTGCCAATCATGTATAACTCTTTCATATTTTGTAAATATTATTTATAATGTAAATATTTTCTATATTCCGCTGCGTATTAAGTAAATGTATATTATATATATATCTATTTGTTTTATATTATAAGTTAATGACTTATTTTCTGTAATGTATATGAGAAAGATTTTAGTATTATTTAAAACTATTTGAATGTTAAGAAATCCGTAGCATTCCTATATTCGATACATGTATACTACATTGTGGTGTATGTAGTGTGTATGTATTGGGTGTGGGGGTGTTACAATTGTTTTGGTATCAGAGCCTAGGTTTGAGATTCTCAACCTAGGTAAAATGTAAGAAAAAGAAATGTTTTGATTTTAAAAAGTTGGTTTTGAAATAAAATACATGTTTGGGATTGGCAATCTCTGATCTTTAATAAGGTATAATCTGCTGTGTTTGCAGACATAGGTTGTGATGGACTCTCACTTACGTCAGTTAGTTGAGGGTAGTGAGGAGAGTGTAGCTCCGGAGGATAGAGCTAGAGTTGATAGTGCTGAGGAGGCACCTGCTTCGGTGTCGGGGAGACCAGTTGGTGAGGAAGTTCCACCAGCTTGGGTTAGGCATGTGGTAGAGGCTTTGAGGCAAGCACCAGTGCAACCACAGCCACCACCCCCTCAGCCTTTGGTATCAGTGAGGCATTATGACAAACTAAGGAAGTATGGAGCGGAGGATTTTCTTGGTACAGTTGATCCAGCTGTAGCGGAACAATGGCTTGATAAAGTACAGAGGATCTTTATTCAGTTGCAAGCCACCTCGGAGGAAAAATTTGATTATGCAAGATCTTTGCTACAGAAGGATGCATACGGCTGGTGGAGGACAGTGCCCCATTCTATGGATGATCCACCAACCTTGTCCTATGCTGACTTTCTAAGAGAGTTTGAATTGAAGTATACTCCTAGGGAGTACAAAGACATGAAGAAAATGGAGTTCTTGAGCTTGAAGCAAGACAGTAGGACTGTAACTGAATATGAGGTTGAGTTTATTAGATTGAGTCATTATGCTGGGGGCATTATAGCTGATGAGATAGATAGATGCAGGAGATTTGAGGAGGGATTGAGGCCCTCTATCATGTGCTTAGTGGCTGGATCTAGATATCATGATTTTTCCCAGCTAGTGGCAGCAGCTCGAAGTGTAGAGCGAGCTCAAGTTATTGCAGCTGCTTCAGAGGAAGAGGTTAGGGTTAGGAGGCCCCAGTTTGAGGCAGGGTCTTCTTCTGTTAAGAGAGGTAAAGGAAGCTTTGTTCCTAGAGTTAGTAGGAGTCAGAGGTCAGCTGGTAGGTCTGTGCAGTTACAGAGGCAGAGATTTAGACCTGCAGCTTCAGTGGCAAGTGCTCCGACCCCAATGATTCAGAGATCCACCCTACCCATCTGCATTCATTGTGGTAGGCCACATGGTGGTCCTTGCTGGAAGACTGGTGTAGCAGGGGTATGCTTCAGATGTGGATCGCCTGATCACTTTGTGAGAGATTGCTCTGAGAGGCAGGAGCGGATGTCAGTTGATACTGCAGCTTCTCGACCTAGTGTGAGGGGAGGTCGAGCAGGCAGAGGTAGCAGCCAGGGAGGCAGATCTGGGTTCAGTGCTAGAGGAGGTTCTACATCCAAAGAGAGTAGACCAGAGGAGGTTGGGTCTTCCCAGAGGATATATGTTATGCAGAGGCAGCCAGATGCTTCGGCAGTCATAGCTGGTACTTTTTCTTTATTTGATACTTCAGTACTTGCTTTGATTGATCCGGGTTCCACACATTCCTATATTAGTGCATCCGTTTTGCCTGTGTCTGATATGCATGCTGAGTTCCTAGGATTTGATGTGTTGGTGACAAATCCTTTAGGGCATAGTGTGATTGTGAGTAAGGTGCACCGAGATAGTGCAGTAGTGGTGCAGGGTGAGGAGTTACTTGGGGATTTGATTGAGATGCCATTTAAGGAATATGATGTGATTTTGGGCATGGACTGGCTATCTAGACATGGAGCTGTGGTAGACTGTAAAAGGAAAATTGTTTCTTTGAGAACTGCTGATGGTAGAGAGGTGATAGTATCTAATGAGCAGGAACAGCTAGCCTCCTTATTTGTTTCAGCTGTTGCAGCTAGGAGATTGATTAGAAAGGGGTGCGAAGCCTATCTTGCTCATGTGGTAGATACTAGAGTGAAGGGTTCCCCTATTGATAGTATTGCCACAGTTGCAGAGTTTCCAGATGTGTTTCCAGAGGAGTTGCCAGGGTTGCCTCCTGAGAGAGAGGTGGAGTTCGGTATTGAATTGTTGCCTGGTACCACTCCTATCTCTATTACTCCTTATAGAATGGCACCAGCAGAATTGAGGGAGTTGAAAGTGCAATTACAGGAGTTGTTGGATAAAGGATTTATTCACCCCAGTGTTTCTCCTTGGGGAGCTCCTGTGCTATTTGTGAAGAAGAAAGATGGTACTATGAGGTTGTGTATCGATTATAGGCAATTAAACAAGGTGACCATTAAAAATAAATATCCTTTGCCTAGAATCGATGATCTCTTTGATCAATTGAAGGGCGCAGCTGTATTTTCTAAAATTGATCTGAGATCAGGGTACCATCAGCTGAGAGTCAGAGCTGAAGATGTTCCTAAGACCGCCTTTCGGACCAGGTATGGGCATTATGAGTTTCTAGTTATGCCTTTTGGTTTGACGAATGCACCTGCAGCTTTTATGGACTTGATGAATAGGGTGTTTAGGCCCTATTTGGATCAGTTTGTGGTAGTGTTTATTGATGATATTCTGGTGTATTCGCGAAATAAAGAGGAACATGACAAGCATCTGCGGATTGTGATGCAGATTTTGAGAGAGAAGCAGTTGTTTGCTAAACTGTCAAAGTGTGAGTTTTGGTTGGACCAAGTAGCTTTTCTGGGTCATATAGTTTCAGCAGAGGGTATTAGAGTTGATCCGAGTAAAGTTGAAGCTATTTTGAATTGGAGTCCACCGAAGTCTGTGACTGAAGTTAGAAGTTTTCTGGGTTTGGCAGGCTATTACCGACGGTTTGTGAAAGGATTTTCTTTGATAGCTACTCCACTCACTAGATTGCTTCGTAAGGGAGTTAGATTTGTGTGGACAGATCAGTGTCAGGCTAGCTTTGAGCAGTTGAGAGAAATGTTGACTCAAGCACCTGTTCTTACTTTACCTGTGGAAGGCAAACCATATGTGATCTACAGTGATGCTTCACATAGTGGTTTGGGGTGTGTGCTAATGTAAGAAGGTAAAGTTATAGCTTATGCATCTAGACAGTTGAAACCGCATGAGCTTAATTATCTGACCCATGATTTGGAATTGGCAACCATTGTGTTTGCATTGAAGATTTGGCGCCACTATCTGTTTGGGGAGAAATGTTTCATCTACACTGATCATAAAAGTTTGAAATATTTGGGTGTCCAAAAAGAGCTCAATCTTCGGCAGAGGAGATGGTTGGAATTGATTAAAGACTACGACTGCTTGATTGATTATCATCCAGGTAAAGCAAATGTTGTTGCTGATGCCTTGAGTCGGAAGTCGTTAGCAGGCTTAACTGTTTATTCGCTCTCATTGCTTGTTGAGTTGAGAGCATTGTGTGCTAGTTTTACAGCTTGTGACGATGGTGCATTGTTGGCACTGTTGCATGTGAAACCAGTTTTGTTGGATCAGATTAAAGAGGCTCAGTTGACTGATAAGAAGATTCAGAATATTGTTTCAGCTTGCCAGAATGGGAAAAGTGGAGATTTTGTTGTGAGAGATGATGGGAGTCTCTAGTTTAAGAATAGATTGTGTATACCCGATGATGCTAATTTGAAAAGGATCATTTTAGAAGAAGCACATCAGTCAGTGTTTGCTATGCATCTGGGCAATACCAAGATGTATCATGATTTGAAGCAACATTACTGGTGGTTCGGTATGAAGAGAGACATTGCGGAGTTTGTATCAAAATGTCTCACTTGTCAGAGGATAAAAGCAGAGCATCAAGTTCCAACAGGGTTACTTCAGCCGTTGTCAGTGCCTGAATGGAAATGGGACAGAGTGACAATGGATTTTGTGTCTGGTTTGCCATTGACACAAAGGAAACATGATGCCATATGGGTGATCGTAGATAGATTGACTAAGACAGCTCATTTCCTTCCGGTTCGGATGGATTACTCTTTGGAGAGGTTAGCTGAGCTGTATATTCATGAGATTGTAAAGTTGCATGGGGTTCCAACTTCTTTAGTGTCTGATCGAGATCCTCGGTTTACTTCAAGGTTTTGGAAGAGTTTGCATAGTGCTTTGGGTTCTCGACTGCACTTCAGCACTGCTTTTCATCCACAGACGGATGAACAGTCAGAGAGGGTGATATAGATTGTTAAGGATATGTTGAGAAGCTGTGTCATTGATTTTTCTGGAAGTTGGGATAGATTTTTACCGCTTGTGGAGTTTGCTTACAACAACAGTCACCAACCCAGTATTGGTATGGCACCATTTGAAGCATTGTATGGTAGATGGTGTCGGACACCTCTTTGTTGGAGTGAACTTGGGGAAGGTAAGTTAATTGGGCCTGATTTGATTCAAGAAACTGAAAAGAAAGTGAAATTGATTCGAGGCAGGTTGAAAGCAGCTTCAGACCGACAGAAGTCTTATGCAGATCTAAAGAGGAGAGACATAGAGTTTGATGTTGGAGATAAGGTATTTTTGAAAGTGTCTCCTTGGAAGAAGATATTGAGGTTCGGTCGGAAAGGGAAATTGAGTCCTCGTTTCATTGGACCGTATGAAGTTTTGGAAAGAGTTGGGCCGGTTGCTTATCGACTCCCTTTGCCACCTGAGTTGGATCTTATTCATAACGTATTCCATGTTTCTATGTTAAGGAGGTACAGATCGGATCCATCTCATGTGTTGCCAATTGAATCTATCGAAGTGAGCCTAGATTTTGTTAGTAAATCGTTAAGAATCTGCAACCCTTGCCGCAGCGGAAAAACAAAAATTCTTTCGATTTACTCACAGGATCCATGTGATCCATTCAGTTCGATAAAAGAGATTCGAAACTAACCTTTTTGTGTAGCTTCAAAAATGATTAACAGATGCTGCCTTCTGAAGACGAACACCCTCTAACGAAATCCACACAAACGTATGCCGGTCTGAGTGCTAGCTCACCAACGGCAGTGGCTGAACCTTTTCAAAACGAAACTAGGGTTTTTTTAGGTTTTTTTTTTCTTCTTACGTTTTCTTTTGCAAAACGAATAATAAGATCATTAAACCTCCAGTCCTTTTAAAACCGTTTTAAAAGACTTCTTTTTATCAAAACCCTAACTGTCCATATCCCATATGGACCCACGTTTTAATAATTATTATCTAATAATAATTATTATAACAATATTATTATTAATATCTAATAATAATAATAATACTAACAATAATAATTAAATATAATTATTATTATTTAAGTACAGCCTACGTTCTATGTGTGTGACCCGATAGGCTCATATTAATTGGTAGTGTATTTCAATCTCTATTGAAATGCACAAATCATTATTGGCCTCTAGCAAGACATTACGACTACCCAATTAATCATGAGAATCATTATAAATGAAAAACCTGAAATAGTACATGCATTAATCCCTTTGTCACACGATATCTAGTTTGAACATAAGTCATAGTAAATGTCATACTTATATTGTCCAAACTTATGATTACTCGATCTCCAAGTTAACTGATAAACAAATAAGATTGATCTTATATCAACTTATTTGAGCATGGCCATGCATTTCTCAGTTACACTTATCAAGGGGCCCAGAAGATATCTCTCTCATAGAGAGGGACAAATTCCATCTTGATTGTTCATTTTCCTCTACATAATTTATATCATGTTCAAGCATAACCTTTATAATTATCTAGTTACAGATAACGTTTGATCATGTCAAAACATAATATTCCTTATGTTGGAAACTATGACAATCTCAAGTCAAAGGATTAAATGAAAACTATTATGAGATACACTTATGACATTAAACCATGAAGTGATATCTATGTGGGTCTATCCAATACACTGTTCTCTAACATGTATCCATAATATTGATTTGTATCTTCATACCTATAATCATCTTATGATTATCAAATCAATATTACACTAGTTATATTTATTATTATCTCCATAACAATAATAAACCAGGGATATAATCATTATTATATATAACATGCAAACATAACAATGATAATAAAAACTTCTTTATTAATAACAAAATGAATAACATTAAGGTCCAAATCGATGGCCTAGGGCATATACACTAACAGTCTCCCACTTGCACTAGGCCTAGTCTAACAAATATCTCATGCCCATAGACCTAGTGTGCTGATCATGCTTGACCCGCGAGAGAGGCTTTGTCAATGGATCTGCTATGTTGTCATTTGTGTCAACTTTGCATATCTTGATATCACCTCTATCAATGATGTCTCGAATGAGGTGAAATTGCCTGAGTATGTGCTTAGATTTTTGATGGGACCTTGGCTCTTTTGCTTGCGCTATGGCACCATTGTTGTCACAATAGATAGCCATAGGATTAGCAATGCTAGGCACCACTCCAAGCTCAGTGATGAATTTCTTCAGCCAAACTGCTTCCTTAGCAGCATCTGATGCTGCTATATACTCAGCTTCTGTTGTAGAATCTGCTACTGTGCTTTGCTTGGAACTTTTCCAAGTAATGGCTCCACCATTCAATGTGAATACAAAACCTGACTGCGATTTGTAATCATCTATATCAGTTTGGAAACTAGCATCTGTGTAACCATTTACAACTAGTTCATCTTCCAAACCTCCATAAACTAAGAAAACATTCTTAGTTCTTCTTAGATACTTAAGAATGTTCTTAACAGCTGTCCAGTGACCCTCACCAGGATCAGCTTGATATCTACTTGTTGTGCTTAAAGAATATGAGACATCAGGTCTAGTACATAGCATGGCATACATAATAGATCCAATAGCAGAAGCATAAGGGATCTTATTCATTCTATCTCGCTCCTCAGATGTCTTAAGACATTGATTCTTGCCAAGATGAATACCATGTGACATAGGCAAGAATCCTTTCTTGGAATCTTGCATACTGAACCTCTTCAACACTTTGTCAATGTATGTACTTTGACTTAAGCCAATTATCCTTCTAGATCTATCTCTATAGATCCTTATACCAAGGATATATGCAGCCTCTCCCAAGTCCTTCATTGAAAAAGAATTCCCTAACCAATCTTTAACCTTTTGTAAAGTGGGGACATCATTTCCAATGATCAATATGTCATCTACATATAGGACTAAGAACACGATAGCACTCCCACTAACCATCTTGTAAACACATGGTTCATCTTCATTTTGAATGAAACCAAAGTTCTTAACTATTTCATCAAAACAAAGATTCCAGCTTCGAGATGCTTGCTTCAATCCATAAATGGACCTTTGAAGCTTGCAAACCTTCCCAGAATTCTCAGGATTTACAAAACCCTCAGGTTGTGTCATGTACACATCCTCGAGTAAATTTCCATTAAGGAAAGCGGTTTTGACATCCATTTGCCATATCACATAATCATAGTATGCAGCAATGGCAAGGAGAATCCTAATAGATTTAATCATAGCAACTGGAGAAAAAGTTTCATCATAGTCTATACCATGTGTTTGTTTGAAACCTTTAGCAATCAACCTTGCTTTATAGGTTTGCACATTTCCATTAATGTCAATTTTCTTCTTGAAAACCCATTTGCAACCAATAGTCTTAATACCTTCGGGAGGATCAATTAAGGCCCAAACTTGGTTGTCAAACATGGACTGCATCTCAGATTTCATGGCTCCAAGCCATTTCTCTGAATCTGGACCTGACACAGCTTCAAGATAGGTAGTTGGCTCATCTTGATCTATGAGCAAAACTTCACGACTTTCAGTCATGAGAAATCCATATCTCTCAGGCTGATGACGTGGTCTATCAGATCTGCGCAGAACTTGTGTAACATTTTCAGTTTCCACAATGACTTGTGGTTCTGAAACTATTTCTACAGGCGGTTCAATATCCTCTTGTGTCTTGTGGTTCTATAAATTCATCTAATTGAACTGTGCTCCCACTAGTTCTTTTAGAAATGAATTCCTTTTCCAAGAAGGTTCCATTTCGAGCAACAAACACTTTGTTCTCAGATGGAATATAGAAATAATATCCTTTAGTTTCCTTAGGATATCCCACAAAGATACATTTAGCAGATTTTGGAGCTAACTTATCTGAAACTGGTCTTTTCACATAAGCCTCACAACCCCAAATCTTAAGAAAAGACAAACTAGGTGTTTTGCCAGTCCATATCTCATATGGTGTCTTTTCAACCGCTTTAGATGGTACACGGTTTAAAACAAAAGCAGCTATCTCCAAGGCATAACCCCAAAACGATAATGGAAGATCTGCTTGACTCATCATAGATCGAACCATATCTAATAAAGTTCGATTTCTTCTTTCAGAAACACCATTCCACTGTGGAGTTCCTGGAGGAGTTAATTGTGAAACAATTCCATAATTTCTTAGATGTTCGTCAAACTCTTGGCTCAAAAATTCACCACCTCGATCAGATCGAAGTGCCTTAATAGTTTTACCAAGTTGATTTTGTACTTCATTTTGAAAAGTTTTGAACATTTCAAAAGCCTCATGCTTATGTTTCATTAGGTAGACATAGCCATACCTACTGAAATCATCAGTAAAAGTAATGAAGTAATTATATCCTCCTCTGGCACTAATGCTTAACGGGCCACATACATCTGTATGTACTAGTCCTAGCAAGTCATTAGCCCTTTCACCTTGTCCGGTGAAAGGATTCTTTGTCATTTTGCCAAGTAAACAAGATTCACATTTATCAAATGATTCAAAATCAAATGAATCTAATAATCCATCTTGATGGAGTTTAGAAATGCGTCTCTCATTTATATGGCTAAGACGACAATGCCATAAAAATGTAGGGTTTAGGTCATTTGGCTTAATTCTCTTAGAGTTTATGTTATAAATATGATTCTCCCTAGAATCATCTAAGTCAAGGACATAAAGGCCATTAAAAGATCTTGCAATACCATAAAGCAAATCATCTTTATCAAAAATAGAACGGGTCTTATTTTTAATTAAAAATGAAAAACCTTCATCATCCAAAACTGAAACTGAAATAAGATTCCTACTCAGAGTAGGAACATAATAGCAATTGTTCAAATTTAACAAAAAGCCATTAGGCATATGAAGTTCATAAGATCCTACAGCTAGTGCAGCAACTCTTGCTTTATTCCCAACTCGTAGGTCAACTTCGCCCCTTTTCAGTGATCTACTCCTTTTGAGTCCCTGCACATTTGAACAAATGTGAGAACCACATGCAGTATCCAATACCCATGAAGTAGAAGCAGATAAGTTAATTTCTATAACATATATACCTGAAGACGTAGTCGCACTACCCTTCGATTTCTTCAATTCAGCCAAATAAAGTGGGCAATTTCTTTTCCAATGTCCAGGCTCCTTGCAATGGTGACAAGTTCCTTCCTTAGGAACAGGTGCCTTGCGTTCTTTTGGCTTGGGCTGTCCCTTAGGCTTTGTAGCAACTGTTGCTTTACCCTTTGCCTTGCCTTTTTTCTTCATAGGCTTACCCTTATTGACATTCAATACATGGGTAGCCTTAGTGGGCCTTTTGATATTCCCTTCAGCAGTTTTGAGCATACCATGTAGCTCAGGAATGGACTTTTCCATGTTGTTCATATTATAGTTCATAACAAAATGTGAAAAACTGCTGGGCAAAGAATGAAGGATCAAATCCGTGGAGAGTTCTAGACTCAAGGGATATCCAAGTCGGGCAAGGTGATCAATGTAGCCCTTCATTTTTAAAACATGAGCGCTAACCGATTCGCCCTCTGACATCTTGCAGTCAAATAATGCAACAGCAGTGTCGAATCTATCCTGCCTAGCTTGCTGTTGGAAAGCTTGTTTGAGATGGACACTCATCTCATAAGCCTCCAAGTGTTCCAGATCCTTCTGAAGTTCTGGACACATAGTAGCGAGCATAAGACATCCAATGTCATTGGAATCATCCATATGCTTCTTATGCTTGTTCTTATCAGCATTAGAAGCATTAGCAGGAGGTGGCTCAGGGACAGCTTCATCAAGCACATAGGACTTCTTTTCTTGTTTGAGAACAATTCTCAGGTTCCTAAACCAATCAACAAAATTAGTCCCATTCTCTTTTAGTTTTTCCTTCTCAAGGATGGATCGCAGTGATAAAGTGGAGTTATTGTTGGTAGCCATTTCAATCTACAAAATATGCAAATTTTAATTAATAAAAGGTGATAAGTAATTAAACTCCCACTAAAATATAACCCTCAATCATCACAATGACATTTTAGTGGGCTAAGATCCAATTTTACTTAATATTAAGTCAGCTTTGGCATGACACTTAAAATCAAGTTATTATGGTAGGTAACCCATTACCAATTACATCAGATGTAACTCTTAGATAATATGGGATCATGACATCATATGTCATAGCATGTTATACCCCATCTAATGCCTTAGGCCCAAAACCATTTTGATAGCCTAATTAAGTCTAACCAATTTTAAACGCATGAGCAGCACCATTACTCATCATATCTTGCTAGGATAACCTAAAGTACTTTGCTTTGGCAAAATCTACATTTAGGTGATCTTAGCCTTGATAAGTGTTTAAGACATGGATGGCATTAAAACTTAGATTAATAGTGAGGGTTCATTCCATTTAATTTTTTTTTTTTTGAAAACATGTTAAAATTGACATTTATATATCATATCCTATATGCATACATAAACTATCAAACATGGCATCTCATACATATTTGATAAAAATAAACGTGACATAGCATGGCCAAACTAGATATGATCTTCATGAGACCAAATGAAGATCATATAGGCAACCCTAGGTGAAAAGAAAACCTATCTATTACAACATTTGCAATAGTACATTTCTTCATATCTTGAAAGGCAACTTCATCTCCATGGAATTTTCATCTTCTTCTCCAAGCTTGAGTCTTCATTATTACATTAATAATAAAAACTAACTACTAAACTAGTAATTATAAAGTTACAAAAATAAACGACACGCAGGCCGTATTTATAAAAAATTAAGATATAAATAAACCAATCACATAGGTCATAAGGCCATGCTATGCACCATGCCAAAACATCAAACAAACATAACATATTCATCACTAACATGTTAAATAGAAACAAATATATTGACATTCTTAATGTCGCGGTAACGAACTATAGGGCGCGAACATACGGCGGTCCCGCTAGCCGGTTAGCGGGCGGGGCTCCGAAGGGGCAGCGCCCCTGGGCGGGGTCGAGGGGCAGCGCCCCTCGAAGCTAAACAGAATCATTAATCCAATTAATTATTTTCTGTCAAAACCCTTATTCTGTTAATCATATTAAACAGAATATAATAGTAATCTATTAATCATATTAACAGAGAACTATTACCAGAAACCTTAGAAACGATTTACTCAATAATCATATTAATCAAAATCGAAATCTATGTATACATTCAATATGAATAAATGAATTGAATTAATCATATTAACCCTAATTCGAAAACATAACAGATCGTATACCAACCCCAATTTGATTTCACAGAATTGTATCTTATACAATTGGTCATCTTTGACATCATATATCAACAACAATTTATGTTATATCTCATATAACAGATTCGAATCATCATCAAATGATAAAACGAATTTAATCATGCCATTCGAAAAACAATAGATCATATCAACACATCAACATGGTATATTTCGAATTAAATGGAATCAACAAGAGGCTCTGATACCACTGTTAGTAAATCGTTAAGAATCTGCAACCCTTGCCGCAGCGGAAAAACAAAAATTCTTTCGATTTACTCACAGGATCCATGTGATCCATTCAGTTCGATAAAAGAGATTCGAAACTAACCTTTTTGTGTAGCTTCAAAAATGATTAACAGATGCTGCCTTCTGAAGACGAACACCCTCTAACGAAATCCACACAAACGTATGCCGGTCTGAGTGCTAGCTCACCAACGGCAGTGGCTGAACCTTTTCAAAACGAAACTAGGGTTTTTTTAGGTTTTTTTTTTCTTCTTACGTTTTCTTTTGCAAAACGAATAATAAGATCATTAAACCTCCAGTCCTTTTAAAACCGTTTTAAAAGACTTCTTTTTATCAAAACCCTAACTGTCCATATCCCATATGGACCCACGTTTTAATAATTATTATCTAATAATAATTATTATAACAATATTATTATTAATATCTAATAATAATAATACTAACAATAATAATTAAATATAATTATTATTATTTAAGTACAGCCTACGTTCTATGTGTGTGACCCGATAGGCTCATATTAATTGGTAGTGTATTTCAATCTCTATTGAAATGCACAAATCATTATTGGCCTCTAGCAAGACATTACGACTACCCAATTAATCATGAGAATCATTATAAATGAAAAACCTGAAATAGTACATGCATTAATCCCTTTGTCACACGATATCTAGTTTGAACATAAGTCATAGTAAATGTCATACTTATATTGTCCAAACTTATGATTACTCGATCTCCAAGTTAACTGATAAACAAATAAGATTGATCTTATATCAACTTATTTGAGCATGGCCATGCATTTCTCAGTTACACTTATCAAGGGGCCCAGAAGATATCTCTCTCATAGAGAGGGACAAATTCCATCTTGATTGTTCATTTTCCTCTACATAATTTATATCATGTTCAAGCATAACCTTTATAATTATCTAGTTACAGATAACGTTTGATCATGTCAAAACATAATATTCCTTATGTTGGAAACTATGACAATCTCAAGTCAAAGGATTAAATGAAAACTATTATGAGATACACTTATGACATTAAACCATGAAGTGATATCTATGTGGGTCTATCCAATACACTGTTCTCTAACATGTATCCATAATATTGATTTGTATCTTCATACCTATAATCATCTTATGATTATCAAATCAATATTACACTAGTTATATTTATTATTATCTCCATAACAATAATAAACCAGGGATATAATCATTATTATATATAACATGCAAACATAACAATGATAATAAAAACTTCTTTATTAATAACAAAATGAATAACATTAAGGTCCAAATCGATGGCCTAGGGCATATACACTAACAGATTTGACATTTGAAGAGGAACCAGTTGCTATTTTGGCACGTGAAGTGAATGAGTTGAGAAACAAGAGTGTGCCATTGGTGAAAGTTCTATGGAAGAATCATGGAAAGGAAGAGGCAACTTGGGAAAGTGAACAAATCATGCGAGATCAGTACCCTCAATTATTTTGGACTTGATATCAGGTAATTTCGAGGACGAAATTTCTTTTTAGAGGGGGAGAATTGTAATATCCTCATATATGCCTTAGAAGTTTTGATTATGTTGTTGTGGTTGTTTTAAATTGGATTGAATGTATATGTTATGTGTTAAGAAAAGAAATTGAGAAGAGAATGCTTGTGTATATGTGTTTTGGAAAGAAAATAGGGTTTAGAGAGAAATGTATATGTTGTTTATATGATTATATAACTAACATATATATATGTCAAAGGGAGAGTCAATGGAAGAGATATTTATTTGTGTTGAGTGTGTAATTACATATATGGGCATATAAGAGACAAAAGGTTAGTTATATGGTTAAGGGCATTTTGGTAATTGATTGGATAAAAACTCTTGGTGGAGATTAAAAGGAAAATTTGACTTTGCTTCTTCATATTTTCTTCTTCTTTTCCATTGTGGCCGGCTCCTCCATAAACAAAGGAAGCAAGAGGCAAAGAGAAGATCTTGTTGAGTGAAGCTCAAATTGAAGGAAGATTGAAGTGATCAAGTGTTGATTCAAGAAGTTTATAGCTTTGGTAAGTTTTCTTTTGGATCTTTTGCTTATTTGAAATGATATGTGGATTTGATAGATGATCTAAGAGTGTGTTGCTTGATTTTGTTATACTCAAGAGTGTTTGATTAGTTTGATCTTGGATTTTAAGGATGAATTGATGAAAGAAGTAAGTTGATTTTTTTAAAGATGGAGAGGAAGGTTAGTTTTAGGGTTTTGAGGAGATAGGTGTTAAATGTTGTGTTAATGTATTGTTAAAGTGATTAATGTGATGAATATGTAAGATATGTGTTAATAATGTTGATTAGAACCATTTGAATGAGATTATTGTTGTGTATAATGTGTTAGAATGCATTTAGAAGAGTGTTGGCTTTGGTTAGGGTTGTTCATGAGTGACACGGCCAAAACCAAAGAAGAGACACGGCCAAGTCCATGGAAATTTGGCCGTGTGTGTGAGATTTTGGAGAGGACACGGCCGTGTCTCATGCCAGTGTCTGCCACTGCCAATTTGGACACTCGATCCTAAACTGGATTAAAATACTCGATCCTAAATTGGATTAGGATACTCGATCCTAACTGTATTGGGATATTCGGCCCTAAATTGATTTGATTTGGGTACTTGGACCCAAGATTGTGCACTTGGACCCAAGATTGGGTACTTGGACCCGAGCTTGAATTGACTTGGGTACTTGGACCCGAGATTGATTTGATTTGGGTACTTGGACCCGAGAATGAATTTGACTAACCTTTTATCAGTTGAGAAGTCTAACTGCTCCAGATGTTCTATGCATTGTGATCCTTCACCCTCAGAATGGATCTTCACCCTCGGAGATTAGGGGTCTTCTTTGTTCTTGGGTTAGGATGGGACACGGCCAGTGGCTTGACCGTGTTGCCTGCCAGTGTCACCTACTATTTCTTTTCTTTCTTTGCTCGGTCCTTCTTGACTTTGTCCTTTAGGTGAGACCCGGTCATTGGCTTGCCTGTGTCATGTTCTGCCAAGATTTCTTTTGAGGTGACATGACCAAGATCGATTTGGCTTGGCCATGTCTTGCTTGATTCATGCTCTTCTTTCGTTGTTTTGATCTTCCAACGGGGTTTTTGCACTTTAACCACTTTTACCTTGCAATTGCTTTACCTTTCTTTGATTCTTTAATGATTGTTGCAGGCTGTTGGCTCGTATGATCATGAGGTTGGACCTTTTTTCACTGCCCCTTCATTTGCTCATTCTAGCCCGCCGGATACGCCATCTCATCCGCAGGGTATTGATATGAACTACCTAGTACGTTCCTTATTTCACAATAGTTTATGCTATATGTATGCATGATTATGTATGCTCTTACCTTTTTCCTTCTTGGCTCACAGCGGATGCTTGAAGAACAAAATAAGAAACTTCAAGAAGAGTTGGTATAAGTCGTCAGCAGGCTTCTCATTTTGAAAGTTTATATCACCAATCCGAACAAAATTTCCGTGACTTCCGATTTCAAGGAATGAGGGATCCCAGTGCTTCTTCATCAAGAGGCCCCCAGACTGATGACCATGAGATCCTTTCGTCTACTTCTGATGAGGACCATGACAAATCACAAATCCAAGGCAATAGGGGTTTCAGTGCTTCTGCTTCGGATGATCCCGGAACGAGTAATTTGCCCCCTCCTCCAACAGGCGATGACTTTTTCAAGTCTTTATTTGGTGACCTTCCACCACCCTCTTAGTGATATGCAAATATTGTAGCAATTGTAAAACATTGTACAATAATGAAAAATATACAATTTTCCTCTTTACTGTAATTTTTTTTATAGCTCTAACTTTTGCATAGTCCGCCCATGCAGGTTTTCGGAACTAGCGAGCTATCCTAATTTTTGCCTAAGCTGCCCTTGCGGGTTTTCAACTTAGCGGACTCTTTTTTTTTTCGTTACTACCAAAATTATTTATTATTTATTATTTATTATTATTATTATTATTATTATTATTATTATTTATTGCTCTAACTTTTGCCTAGTCCGCCCATGTGGGTTTTCGGAACTAGCGAGCTGTCCTAATTTTTGCCTAAGCTGCCCTTGCGGGTTTTCAACTCAGCGGACTTCCTTTTTTTTTAACTTAATTCTTTCTTCACAGATTTGGCTTCAGGAGTGTCTTTGTTTACTTGATACTCCCTCCATGGATTTTGCCAGATATCTGCCACGTCATCATTTCTGCTAGGAAGCTACTCCATCCTGCTTCTTCATATGCTGACTGGGTCGACTGGATCCACTCATGCTCTGAAGTCAATGTCCATTGGTTGGTACTTTGGTGGAAGATTTCTCGTATCACCATGCGGACATACTTGATGTACGTTCCCCTTGCTGCTCTTCGTCAAGGTACATGCTATGATCCTCACCGACTTGGGCGTCAATATGGAGCTGAGCCTCTTGATTCTGACTTTGCTCCTGATCTAGACATGCCTTGCTTGACTGAAGCCTACTTGGATCGGCTGAGGCAAAGCTGGCCTGCACGTTACACTTATCGACTGCCATAAAGTGTTTTGTTAGGATGAAAAATAACTAAAGTAATAAAAGATGCTTCTTTTCCATTTATAATTTGTCATAACCTTTTGCAATTATGATTATTTATTTCATCCATATTTGGTCAAATACTTATAACAGTGCACATAGAACAAATTTAATTATTAATTCTATTTTATTAATTTAGGAAACAACCAAACATAAAGCCAGCATACACAAGATCACTCATGATGCCAATTAGCCCTTTCGGGTTTTCTAATTGATGATTTTCTCTCATTTAGCCCTAATTGTTGCCTAGCCCGCCCTTTTGGATTTTCGGAACTAGCGGACTACTCTAACTTTTGCCTAGGCCGCCCTTTTGGGTTTTCAACCTAGCGAGCTCTCTCTTTTTTATTTTTCATACATAAAACTTCTTCAACCTGTCAATGTTTACTGGCTCACTAAATTCGTTCCCATCCATGTCTGATAACTTCACTGCACCTTTGCTCATGACTTGTTTCACGACATATGGCCCTTCCCAGCTAGGTCTGAACTTCCCTCTTGGATCAGATACATTAGGCTTACATTGCTTCAACACCAAATCCCCAACTCTGAATTTTCTGACCTTGACCCTTCTATTGTAGGCCCGAGCTATCTTCTTTTGGTACAGTTGGTGATGATACAATGCCTTTAATCTTTTCTCTTCTAATAGAGCTAATCGTGTGTATCTGTTTGCTAGCCTTAAAAGAGAAAGTGTTGTGGTTGTGTTTTGGGTTTGTAGTGATGATTATGATTTGTGTTTGAGGTAGGTTTTGGGTTGTTTTTGTGTTTTTTCAAGTTTGTTATGGTTTTTGGGTGTGTTTAGCTAAGTTTGTTTGAAGTGGAAAATGGTGGAAGTAAGAGGATTGTTGGATGTGAGGTTGTTGTTGCCGGAATCTGTATTTTTGGCCTGACACGACCATGAGCACGGCCAGGTCTTTGGGCATGTCGATGGTTCTGTGTTGCAGTAGCATTTACACATCCAGTGTCATAGCTACTGTGTTGGTGATGGTTTGACACGGCCATGAACACGCCCATGTTGGTGGACGTGTCAATGTTTCTATGAGACAGAATGTACTACACGTTCAGTGACACGCCCCTGGTTCTGCGCGTGTCAAAGCTTTTGTGTTGAGAGTTTAGGGCACGGTCAGGGACACGCCCGTGTTGTTGAGCGTGTCATGTTTAGAGTTTGCCCTAGTTGATTCTTAGCTTTATTATCTTATATGTATCTCTAAGTGAGTGTGTATGATTACCTTTGGTTTAGGTTGTGAAGAAGTTGAATTGCCCTAATCTAAGTGTTGAGGATTCTTGGAGGAGGAAGTGTATAGGTTTGTGTGAGTTGGTTTTGAGGTAAGTACAAACAACATTATTGCATACACTTACATGATTTGATACTTAACATATTTGATTGTACATATGTTAAGTAATTGATTGCATGGTTAAAACATTTGATCATATGATGAAATATGAAATGTATGATAATGCAATTGGTTGTGTACACTTGAATGATGAATTGATTTAATGTGATTTGAGATATAATGAGATATAAAACCAATGTGATTGGCTATGATGATGGTGTCTAATGCGATTGATATTGTATATTATCTTGGTGAGATATGAAGCCATGGTTGTTGGCTATAATGATGCAAATGAGATGATTGAGGCATGGTTGCCTATTTTGAAATGAGAAATGAATTGAGAAAGAAATGTATAAAGATATAAATGAAATGATTGTGTGCCTAATGTGTTATTCAACCTTTAGAGTTCTGAGTTTGGCGGCATGCCTATAAAGTACTAGATAGGTGAAAAGACCGGGTCGTAAGCCGATTCCAGCTGATAAATGTGAAATATGATGTTTTTTGGGTGAAAAGACTGGGTTGTAAGCCTCAAAAACAGTAACAGTCTAGCCGGGTTGAGGACCAAGATACTGGGGCCCTAGGGTCTAGCCGGGTTGAGTTCCAAGAGACTGGGTCTGTTACACTATCCATGGATAGAGATATATATATCGCCTACGGGCTTGATGATTGTGATTATGGACCAAAGCGGTAACTTTGAACTTTGAATAACATATTAGTTTCTTTTTGGGCCCATGCTTGTCTTTGTTTTTCAATGTGATTTATGAATGATGAAATAAATAAAAAAGGAGATTCTTGAGATTTGTTTATATGTTTGAAAGTAGGACATTTGCATTTCATTATAGTATAATATTATCGTAGTTTGTACCACTAAGCCATTGGCTTAGCGCGATTGTGGTTCATTGCGCAGGTGACAGGGAAGAACCGGAGAGTTCCTCTAGGCCGAGTAGAGTCTAGATTTTGAGGTGTTGATAGTGGAGCTTAAAGATCAAAGACATACTGCCAAACATGTATATATTTTATGTTTTGTAAAACTTGAGTTTTGATGTATAAGTATTTGTAAATATTTGTTATATTTTCCGATGCATTTTGAATAAACATTTTATCTGTTGTGTTTTATAATATAATTTAAATGTTTTAAATTTGTTCATATTATTGTAAAAGAAATGAGTCGTTTGGTTAGTAAACCGTGGCATTCCTATATTCAGTATACGTATATTATGATCATAATAGCATGCTGTGTACGTATACGGGGTATAGGGGTGTTACAATTGTTTTTGTATCAGAGCCTAGGTTTGAGATTCTCAACCTAGGTCAATTGTAAGAAAAAGGAAATTTTGAGTGTTAAAATATGGTTTTTAAATAAGATACATGTTTTGGTATGGCATTCTTTGATCTTAAATGAGGTATATTCTGCTGTGTTTGCAGATATAGGTAGTGATGGCGTCTCATTCACGTCAGTCTGTAGAAGGTAGTGCTGAGAGTGTAGCTCCTGAAGAGAGTAGAGATGGAGCTAAGGTTGAGAGAGTTAGTGAGGCACCTGTTTCTGTGCCAGGGAGATTAGTTGCTGATAAGGCTCCGCCGGGTTGGTTAAGGCATATGGCAGATTTGTTGAGGGTAGCTCCAGTGCAGCCGCCACCACCACCACAACCTCAAGTGTCGGTGAGACATTATGATAAGTTGAGGAAGTATGGGGCTGAGGATTTCTTGGGCATGATAGATCCTGCAGTGGCGGAGCAGTGGTTGGACAAAGTACAGAGGATATTTATTCAGTTGCAAGCCACTCCTGATGAAAAATTTGATTATGCTAGATCCCTTCTTCAGAAAGATGCCTATGACTGGTGGAAGACTGTTCCTCATGCCTTGGATGATCCACCTACATTATCTTATGGGGATTTTCTGAGAGAGTTTGAGCTGAAATGTACTCCGAGGGAGTATAAAGATATTAAGAAGATGGAATTCTTGAATTTGAGGCAAGACAACCGGACAGTGACAGAATATGAGATTAAGTACATCTGGTTGAGTCACTATGCTGGTGGGATTATCTCTGATGAGATTTACCGGTGTAGGAGGTTTGAGGAGGGATTGAGGCCCTCTATTATGTGCATTGTTGCTGGTTCTCGGTACCAGGATTTCTCTCAGCTAGTTGCAGTAGCTAGAAGTATTGAGAGAGCACAGGGCATTGCAGCAGCTGCTGTTTTATTAGTTTTTGTTATAGATTTGTGTCTTGTTTTAGTATTATAATTACTGTTTTCTTTAGGTATTTTGTTAGTTTTAATTGGTTTGTTTAGTGTTTTCATTAATTTTGGTAGTTTTAGTTCTTTCAGTATTTTTGTCGTTTTTGTCCTAGTTTTTAGTGTGTGTTTATGTTTTGTTGGTTATTGTTTATTTAATCCTTGTTTAAAGTTTGTTCAAGTTTTGTTTTAGGTTAAAAAAAGCCAAGGAACCAAATTGAAGACAAAAAGTGGCAGTAGCTGACACAGGCAGAGGACACGGCCAAGTCACTGGCCGTGTCCCATACCAAGCTAAAAAGGAAGAGCAAGTCACAGTAGACGACACAAGCAAGGTACACGGCCAAGTCAGTGGCTGTGTCCCTCCAATGAAGCCTAGACACGGCCAAGTCAATCCAACCTGGTCTTGTCTCACTTAGATCCAAAGGGAAAGAAATTGCAAATCTCACAGTGGAAGACACAGGCAAGGGACACGTCAAAGTCTTATGGCCGTGTCCCTCCAAAATGGTGTAACACGGCCAAGTCACCTCTGACTTGGCCGTGTCACTCAACGAAAGAAGAAAAAGGATCGAAAGCAGACAGAAGTGAACACATGCAAGGGACACGGCCAAGTCACTGGCCGTGTCCCTCCAAAAACCACTCACACGGCCAAGTCACATCTGGCTTGGCCGTGTCCCTCATGAACCAAACACGCGGCCGATTTTAAAGTGGACGTTTCATATAAAAGGAAAAGAAGAGCTTAGGGTTTGGGACTGTTGACGATTTGGAGAGTTGTTTGAGCCGTCAGAGAGCAAAGTTAGGGTTTTAACATTTGTTTTCTTTGATTTTTATTTCACTTTGATTAATCTAGCTTAGATTAGATTTGTTCTAGCCAACGAGACATCCTTCTTGCAAGATTGAACAAGGGATTCTTCAGAAACTTCAAGGAGTTTGTAACTTGGTTTTGTTCTCGAACTTATTCTCTTTATTTTCATTGAAATTGTATTAATGGATATTATCATGTCTATTTTGATTCCTTTGAACATTAATGAGATGAATATGTTTGATTGCATTATGAACTAATTTGATTTAGTCTAGGGTTTGTATGGATCTGCTATGATTGTGCGAATTGGTTATTCTCTTAGCTAATAATTTCTTTAGCCTTGATTGAATGAAATATTGTTAATATATAATTGATTGGCCACCAATTATGTGTTTTAGGTATTAGAAGATGGATTGAGAGATGAAGTCTAATGCTGGAATAAGTCAATTAATGACTTAGGTGAATTAGAGATATAACCTATTAAAAAGATTGTTTCAATTATAACAAGATTAGTTGTAAGAGGTTTGAATGCGAGAGCTTATTTCCTTGACTCAATTAATTAAGTTGTTTGAGATTTAATCTTTGAAATTAAATTAGTTAAGAGGAATAACCGTTCATACATATAATAGTAGAGAAGTGCAAACCCTAGACCTTTATATCAAGTGAATCAAAACATCAGCTTAATTTACTTTTATTTGCTTTAAACTTTAAACATTCTTTTTCATTAGTTAGCAATTTAAATTTTCTTCATTACTTGTCATTTATAATTTTATAATCAATTAGCTACTTTAGCTTCCTTGTGAGACGACCTTGGGACAATCACCTTTGCTACAGCTACCTCGTATACTTGCGAGTGACGCTTTGTGGTAGAGTTAATTAGAGCGCAACAAGTTTTTGGCGCCGCTGCCGGGGAGGCTAATTGGCGAAATTGCTTATTAGGCAAAAATATTTTAGATTATTTTTCATTGTTTATTTTTTATTTTATTTTGTCTTTTGCTTTTAATAATTTCTTTTTCTAGAAAATTCTGTTTATGCAAGGCAGGAGATCGCTCGAAGGAGAGCTACATCCATTCATTCCAGAAATTCAGAGAGTGAAAAGGAGCAGAGAAAAGTTTGAGCTCTACACCGGATTTGATACAGAGGAGGACACTTCTGAATTTGAGTCAGATTCTGCACAATCAGTTAAAATGGCTGAAGAAAGACAAAGAACCATGAGAGATTTTGCTAGACCTGTCATTGGGACTTCCACATCTTGTATAAGGTTGAAAGATGCAGCAAGGAATTATGAGTTGAAGAACATTCACTACAACATGCTGCCATCATTCTATGGAGTTCCAAATGAAGATCCTTTGAACTTTATTCGGGATTTCTACTCCACCCTCAATACTTTTCCATTGGGGGAATTAACAGAGGATCAATTGAGGATGTGGTGTTTTCCATATACTTTGAAGGATAGGGCAAAGAGCTGGCTCATGATGTTCCCTGAAAATTCACTAACAACTTGGGAGCAAGTTTATAACAAGTTCATGGGCAAGTTCTATTCACACCAAAAGACAGCTGAGTTGAGAGGGAAGATTGCTACATTCTCTCAATTTGAAGGAGAGCCATTTCATGAGGCTTGGGACAGATTTAAGATGCTATTTATCCAATGTCCGCATCATCACTACCCACTTCAACTCCTTAATCAATTTTTCTATGATGGTCTCACCCAGCAATTTCAGAACACTATTGATAATGCAGCTGGGGGAGCTATGGGAGAAAAGACAGCTGATGAGACTTATGAGATCTTTGAGATGTTGGGAGCTAATTCTCAACAAAAGAGTGTAAGGGGAAGAAGTAAAGGGGTGAATCAATTGGAAGCCAATAGTGAAATGGTTAGTCAAATAGTTGAATTGACAAGGTAGGTTCAGATGCTAAACATGAAGAATAATATTTCTTCATCTACTCAAGAAGTGTGTGGAATCTATGGGACATTAGGGCATGGATCAAACAGTTGCTCCTCTGCATATGAATCATATGGGAATGAAGCTGAGCAAGTCAATGCCATGGGGGGATTTCAACCAAGAGCTCAGAATGATCCTTATTCAAATTCATACAATCCTGGTTGGAGGAATCACCCAAATTTTTCTTGGGCAACAAATAATTCTCAGCAGCCTTTCCATTTGGTCCAGAGACAGAACCAACACCAGGGCCAATCCTCAAATCAAGGGCAGTCTAAGATAGAGAGCTTGGAGGAAAGTTTACAAGCTTTCATCAAAGTTAGTGTTCAAAATCAAGAGATGACTAATAAGAGGCTGGATTCACTAGAAGCATCCTTTAAAAAAGTGGAGACTCAAGTAGGACAACTTGCACAACAGATGCAGATTCAACAGAAGGGGAAATTCCCAAATCAACCTGAGCAGGCACAATCAGTGACTGTTCTTAGAAGTGGTAAGGAAATTAACAATAATGTTGAAAATGATTTTGTGAATGCAGGTGACCAAGAGAACAAGGAGGAAGGAGAACCAGAGAACAAAGGTGATGGAGTTATATCAGTGGAGAAATCACCTTCAGCAGATTTACATAAGGCAAGCAATCCGTACCGGCCTCCTATACCATTCCCTAGCAGGTTGAAAGATGATAAAAAAGATAAGCAATTTTCTAATATCTTCAACATGCTGTCTAAGGTAAGTATTAACTTACCCTTACTTGAAGCAGTAAAGAATATGCTGGCTTATGCCAAATTCTTCAAAGAGCTGATCACCAAGAAAAAGAGGTATGAGACGAATGAAAAGGTGATAGTTTCCGAGGTAGCTAGTGCTGTTCTGCAGCATAAACTACCTCCCAAGCTAAAGGATCCCGGTAGCTTTATAATTCAAATTTCTATGGGGAATGGAAAGGGGACTGAGGGCATGTGTGATCTAGGAGCTAGTGTGAATTTGATGCCTTATTCTGTGTATAAAGAATTAGAACTAGGGGAACTCAAATCAACCAAAATGATGTTGCAATTAGCTGATATATCTTTTAGATTCCCGAAAGGGGTTATAGAAGATGTGTTAGTTAAGGTTGGTGGGTTAATAGTACCTGTAGATTTCATAGTTCTTGACATGAAAGGGAGTAATTCTGCACCATCAGCACACACTATTTTACTGGGTAGGCCTTTCATGGCTACTACCAACACCTTAATAGATGTTAAAAATGGTAAGTTGTCAATGACTGTCTTAGGACAAACTGTTGAATTTTCTATTTTTAACACTTCTCCTATTCCTACAACTGCTTTATATGAGGAATGTTCTTTAATTAATTATGTTGAAGCAGTTGTTTCAGATGCTTTCTTGCAAACAGGTTCATCAGATAAATTGGAGCTGAAACTGACCTTAGAAGAAGGGGCTAAACTAGTAAGGGAGACCCAAAGGTGCCTAAACCCAAAGGCATATGAGAGCTCGAGGAATTATAAGGATCACACTAAAGCACTTCATGACAGATTTATTGAGCAACGGACATTGAATCCAGGTATGAAAGTTTTACTTTTTAATTATGGACTCCGTCTGTTTCCAGGTAAATTCAAGTCTCGATGGAGTGGTCCTTTCGATGTAACTAAGGTATTTCCTTCTGATGCCATTGAATTGCTTAACTCTAGAACCAAAAAGACTTTTAAAGCAAATAGACATAGAGTTAAACCATATAAAGAAGGATTTCAAGAAGTGAGGATCATTGACAGCACTTTGATCCATGATTCCCAGTCTTGCATGATGTCCAGCTTTATGACATTAAAGAAGCGCTAAATGGGAGGCAACCCATTAGTTTGAATTTCTTTTTCATAGTTATAATTTTATATTTTGCAAATTTGATTTTATGTTTAGTTTAAATAAATGGAAACCCTAAAGCTCTCTTGCATCTTGTTTTTGAACATTTGTGTCTGTGATAAAAAGGTAGAGTTTTGCCTCATTAGGGTACTATGGAAGACAGGTTGTCCTTTAACTCTTTTTCTTTATTATTCTTGTTTTCCATTGAGGACAATGTAAATTCTAAAGTGTGGGGGTAATCTTTTAGCTTTCCTTTTGTTTTTGTTGTCTTGGTGTGTTTTATTCTGTTGTACATGGTATAATTGTTGAAAATTTATTGATCTTTTCTGTGATTCTAGCATTATAGTTGAGACTTTAGTATCAGCATAGAAATGAGCATTTGAATTCATTCAGGATCAATTTTCACATTCTGCAATTTATGACATATAAATCTTTGTGAACCCACCTGTGTGAGTTTTGAGCCTCATAAATTTGATATTATTGTCAATTGATTTTCTTTTCTTAAGTGTTCACCTTCATGATTTGGCATCTCTAGAGTTTGCTTTTGCATACTAATTGAACTCACATTATGATTTAATCTCAAGTTTTAAAATGATGAAGGCAAATTAGGTTAGCCCCTTTAGCTTAAAAAGACTTCCCTTAATATTGATTTCCTTAGTGAGCCAAGTTGAGCCATTGACCGTTTCTTGTTTGATCAACACAATTCTCAACTTAACATGTTCTTATTATCATCTTACCTATGCATTAAGGAATGGAGTTTTATGATTTGACAATAGGGTAGTTTATTTCAAAGTGTGGGGTAAGTAAAAAAAAATGGTATTGCTATTTGGGGTTGAAATGCATACTTTGCACATTGTATTGGATTAAGAGTTGATTATTCCTTTCCTCTACATTTTAAGCTAGATGTTCTATGCAAGTTTATATTTTGTATATATATATATAAATGATGATAAAAAAAAAAGAAGAGATATATATATACAAAATTCGTATATTTTCTAGCATTAGAGGAATGTTGACTCATGTACTTTTCTTTTAGTGTGCAAGTATGTAAAATTATTAAGGATTGGTGAGTATGCCATTTGAGGGAGTTGTGAGTTTCTTAGCAATAGTATTGTCTAATTTAGATACTCTATTGCTTGATGCTCCAGCTTAAATGCCTTTTCTCACACCTGCACCTTAGCCCCATTACATCCAAATAAAAGACCTTCAGATTATTTCTTAAGAAAATCAGTGAGGGAGATTGGATAATTAAGCAAGTTTATGGCAGTATGCACTCATGAGTGGTTTGAGTGATTAACCTTTGAAATCGAGTGAAACACTTAGATGAGAGATAAGATTTGTATGTTTGGATTAATGAATGAGTTAAGAAAATCCTTGATTGAAGGAAATTGCAATTATTTATGTCTGACTCTTAAAGTATTTCATCTATATGCTGGAATTATAGTTAAGGTTGTTTGAGTTTTTAATTTATGCCATGTGAATTTGCTTGAGGATAAGCAAAGTTTTAAGTGTGGGGTAGTTGTTTTATTAGTTTTTGTTATAGATTTGTGTCTTGTTTTAGTATGATAATTATTGTTTTCTTTAGGTATTTTGTTAGTTTTAATTGGTTTGTTAGTGTTTTCATTAATTTTGGTAGTTTTAGTTCTTTCAGTATTTTTGTCGTTTTTGTCCTAGTTTTTAGTGTGTGTTTATGTTTTGTTGGTTATTGTTTATTTAATCCTTGTTTAAAGTTTGTTCAAGTTTTGTTTTAGGTTAAAAAAAGCCAAGGAACCAAATTGAAGACAAAAAGGGGCAGTAGCTGACACAGGCAGAGGACAAGGCCAAGTCACTGGCCGTGTCCCATACCAAGCTAAAAAGGAAGAACAAGTCACAGTAGACGACACAAGCAAGGGACATGGCCAAGTCAGTGGCCGTGTCCCTCCAATGAAGCCCAGACACTGCCAAGTCAATCCAACTTGGCCGTGTCTCACTTAGATCCAAAGGGAAAGAAATTGCAAATCTCACAGTGGAAGACACAGGCAAGGGACACGGCCAAGTCTTGTGGCCGTGTCCCTCCAAAATGGTGCAACACGGCCAAGTCACCTCTGACTTGGCCGTGTCACTCAACCAAAGAAGAAAAAGGATCAAAAGCAGACAGAAGTGAACACATGCAAGGGACACGGCCAAATCACTGGCCGTGTCCCTCCAAAAACCACTCACACGGCCAAGTCACATCTGACTTGGCTGTGTCCCTCATGAACCAAACACGCGGTGGATTTTAAACCGGACGTTTCATATAAAAGGAAAAGAAGAGCTTAGGGTTTGGGACTGTTGATGATTTGGAGAGTTGTTTGAGCCGTCAGAGAGCAAAGTTAGGGTTTTAACATTTGTTTTCTTCGATTTTTATTTCACTTTGGTTAATCTAGCTTAGATTAGATTTGTTCTAGCCAACGAGACATCCTTCTTGCAATATTGAACAAGGGATTCTTCAGAAACTTCAAGGAGTTTGTAACTTGGTTTTGTTCTCGAACTTATTCTCTTTATTTTCATTGAAATTGTATTAATGGATATTATCATGTCTATTTTGATTCCTTTGAACATTAATGAGATGAATATGTTTGATTGCATTATGAACTAATTTGATCTAGTCTAGGGTTTGTATGGATCTGCTATGATTGTGTGAATTGGTTATTCTCTTAGCTAATAATTTCTTTAGCCTTGATTGAATGAAATATTGTTAATATATAATTGATTGGCCACCAATTATGTGTTTTAGGTATTAGAAGATGGATTGAGAGATGAAGTCTAATGCTGGAACAAGTCAATTAAGGACTTCGGTGAATTAGAGATATAACCTATTAAAAAGATTGTTTCAATTATAACAAGATTAGTTGTAAGAGGTTTGAATGCGAGAGCTTATTTCCTTGACTCAATTAATTAAGTTGTTTGAGATTTAATCTTTGAAATTAAATTAGTTAAGAGGAATAACCGTTCATACATATAATAGTAGAGAAGTGCAAACCCTAGACCTTTATATCAAGTGAATCAAAACATCAGCTTAATTTACTTTTATTTGCTTTAAACTTCAAACATTCTTTTTCATTAGTTAGCAATTTAAATTTTCTTCATTACTTGTTATTTATAATTTTATAATCAATTAGCTACTTTAGCTTCCTTGTGAGACGACCTTGGGGCGATCACCTTTGCTACAGCTACCTCGTATACTTGCGAGTGACGCTTTGTGGTAGAGTTAATTTGAGCGCAACAGCTGCTACCGAGGAGGAGACCAGAGTAAGGAGATCCCAGCTTGAGGCATGATCTTCATCTATGAAGAGGGGCAGAGGAAGTTTTATTCCGAGGATCAGTAGGAGCCAGAGACAGTCGGGTAGGTCAATGCAGTATCAGAGGCAGAGACCGAGACCTACAACTTCTGTAGCTAGTGCTCTGACTCCAGAGGTTCAGAGGTCTACTCCACCTACATGTGAGCATTGTGGTAGGAACCATGTGGGTATTTGTTGGAAGATTGGTAGATCAACTGGATGCTTCAGGTGTGGAGCGGCTGACCATTTCATTAGGGAGTGTCTTGAGATGCAGGAGCATAGGCAGGCTGATTCTGCAGCTTCTCGACCTAGTGTCAGCAGAGGTGGTCGAGGGGGCAGAGGTTTCAGTAGAGGTGCTCGACCCGAGTTTAGTCAGAGAGGAGGATCATCATCCAGGGGCAGTAGGCCAAATGAGGCTGGATCTTCTCACAGAGTATATGTGATGCAGAGGCAGCCGGATGCTTCAGCAGTTATAGCAGGTACATTCTCTTTATTTGGCATTTCAGTTCTTGCTTTGATTGATCCAGGATCTACACATTCATACATAAGTGCATCCATATTGCCTGTGTCTGAATTGCATTCAAAGTCCTTAGGATTTGATGTTTTAGTGACAAATCCTTTAGGACATAGTGTTGTGGTGAGTAAGGTGCATCGTGATAGTGCAATTGCGGTTCGAAGTGAGGTGTTTCTTGGTGATTTGATCGAAATGCCTTTTAAGGAATATGATTTGATCTTAGGCATGGATTGGTTGTCTAAGCATGGAGCTGTGGTAGATTGTCAAAAGAAGTGTGTTACTTTGAGAACCATTGATGGTAGAAATGTGATGGTGTCTAGTGAGCAAAGACAACTTGCATCCTTGTTTGTTTCAGTTGTAGCAGCTAGAAGGTTGATTAGAAAAGGGTGTGATGCTTATCTTGCTCATGTTGTGGATACTAGAGTAGTGGGTTCTCAACTTGACAGTATAACCACAGTTGTAGATTTTCCAGATGTGTTTCCTGAGGAGTTGCCAGGGTTACCCCCTGAGAGAGAGGTTGAGTTTGGTATCGAATTGTTGCCTGGTACCACTCCCATCTCTATTACTCCTTATCGAATGGCACCTGCTGAGTTGAGAGAGTTGAAGGTGCAGCTGCAGGAGTTGTTGGATAAAGGATTTATTCATCCTAGTGTTTCTCCATGGGGAGCCCCTGTGTTGTTTGTGAAGAAGAAGGATGGTACTATGAGGTTATGCATCAATTATAGGCAATTGAACAAAGTGACTATAAAAAATAAGTATCCTTTGCCTAGAATAGATGATCTCTTTGATCAATTAAAGGGAGCAGTAGTGTTTTCCAAGATTAATTTGAGATCAGGGTACCATCAGTTGAGGGTTAGAGCTGAAGATGTTCCTAAGACAGCTTTCCGCACAAGATATGGACATTATGAGTTTTTGGTGATGCCTTTTGGATTGACGAATGCACCTGCAGCTTCCATGGATTTGATGAATAGGGTGTTTAGCCCCTATCTAGATCAGTTTGTAGTGGTCTTCATTGATGATATTTTGGTGTATTCACGTAATGAGGAGGAGCATGACAAGCATCTGCGGATTGTATTGCAGATCTTGAGAGAGAAGCAGTTGTATGCTAAGCTGTCGAAGTGTGAGTTTTGGCTTGACCAAGTTACTTTTTTGGGTCATATAGTTTCAGCAGATGGTATTAGAGTTGATCCAAGTAAAGTTGAAGCTATTTTGAATTGGAATCCACCAAAGTCAGTGACTGAAGTTAGAAGTTTTCTGGGTTTGGCAGGCTATTATCAACGATTTGTGAAAGGTTTTTCTTTGATAGCTACTCCACTCACCAGATTACTTCGGAAGGGAGTTAGATTTGTGTGGACGGACCAGTGTCAAGTTAGTTTTGAGCAGTTGAAAGAAATGTTGACTCAAGCGCCTGTTCTTACTTTACCTGTGGAAGATAAACCATATGTGATTTATAGTGATGCTTCACATAATGGTTTAGGTTGTGTTTTGATGCAAGAAGGTAAAGTTGTAGCTTATGCTTCTCGGCAATTGAAGCTGTATGAGCTTAATTATCCGACGCATGATTTAGAGTTGGCGGCTATAGTGTTTGCTTTGAAGATTTGGCAACACTATTTGTATGGGGAGAAGTGTTTTATCTATACAAATCATAAGAGTTTGAAATATTTGGGTGTTCAGAAGGAGCTTAATCTTCGGCAGAGACGGTGGTTAGAATTGATCAAAGACTATGATTGTTTGATTGATTATCATCCGGGTAAGGTGAATGTTGTTGCGGATGCCTTGAGTCGGAAGTCTTTGGCAGGATTAACTATCTATTCGCTCTTGTTGCTTGTTGAGTTGAGAGCGTTGCATGCTAGTTTTAAATCATGTGATGATGGTGCATTGTTGGTTCAGTTGCAATTGAGACCAGTATTGTTGGATCAGATTAAGGAGGCTCAATTGGCAGATGAGAAAACTCAGAAAATTGTTTCAGATTGTCAAAATGGAGGGAGCCGAGATTTCCATGTGAGACACGATGGTAGCCTTTGGTTCAAGGGTAGGTTGTGTGTTCCTGATGATGCTAGTTTGAGAAGGATTATTCTAGAGGAAGCACACCAATCGATCTTTGCTATGCATCCTGGAAGTACAAAGATGTATCATGATTTGAAACAACATTATTGGTGGTCAGGTATGAAGAGAGAGATAATGGAATTTGTATCCAAGTGTCTCACGTGTCAAAGAGTGAAAGCTGAGCATCAAGTTCCAACAGGGTTGCTTCAACCTTTAACAGTGCCTGAATGGAAATGGGAGAGAGTAACAATGGATTTCTTATCTGGTTTGCCATTGACTCAGAAGAAGCATGATGCTATCTGGGTAATTTTTGATCGGTTGACAAAGACAGCTCATTTTCTTCCAGTTAGAATGGACTATTCTCTTGAGAGATTAGCTGAGCTGTATATTTGTGAGATAGTGAAGTTGCATGGAGTCTGAATTTCTTTAGTGTCTGATCGAGATCCCCGGTTCACTTCAAGGTTTTGGAAGAGTTTGCATAGTGCATTGGGTTCTCGATTGCACTTTAGCACTACTTTTCATCCGCAGACATATGGGCAGTCAGAGAGAGTGATACATATTATTGAGGATATGTTGAGAAGCTGTGTCATTGATTTCTCTGGAAGTTGAGACAGATTTTTGCCACTTGTGGAATTTGCTTACAACAACAGTCATCAATCCAGTATTGGTATGGCACCATTTGAGGCATTGTATGGTAGAAGATGTATAACGCCTTTATGTTGGAATGAACTTGGAGAAGGCAAACTAATTGGTCCTGATTTTGTTAAAGAGACTGAAGAGAAAGTGAAGATAATTCGGGATCAGTTAAAAGAGGCTTGAGACCGACAGAAATCTTATTCAGATTTGAAGAGGAGAGACATAGAGTTTAATATTGGAGATAAAGTGTTTCTGAAAGTGTCTCCTTGGAAAAAGATTTTAAGATTTGGTCGTAAAGGAAAACTAAGTCCTCGTTTTATTGGACTGTATGAGATATTGGAAAGAGTTAGACCAGTTGCTTATCGTCTTGCTTTGCCGCCTGAGTTGGATAGAATCCACAATGTCTTCCATGTTTCTATGTTGCGAAGGTACAGATCAGACCCATCCCATGTTTTGTCAGTTGAATCTATTGAGGTGAGTTTGGATTTGACTTTTGAGGAAGAACCAATCGCTATTCTGGCACATGAAGTGAAAGAGTTGAGAAATAAGAAAGTGCCATTGGTGAAAGTTCTTTGGAAGAATCATGGTAGAGAAGAGGCAACTTGGGAGAGTGAGCAAGCAATACGAGAGCAACATCCTCAACTGTTTCAGACTTGATATCAGGTAATTTCGAGGACGAAATTTCTTTTTAGAGGGGGAGAATTGTAATATCCCAAAGTGCTCCCTAATAGTTTTGGATATAATTGTTGTTTTAATTGGATTTAATATATATGTGTAAGTGGAAAGAAAAAGGAAGTGAAGAGAGAGTGTATATGTTGTATATATAGCAATACATACAACATATACAAGTCAAGTTAGTGGAGGTCAAAGATGATTGGTTAAGGATTTTAAATTAATTAAGTTAATTAAGTGGAATTTGAGTGAGTGGAAGTGGATGGAGATATTTTAATATTTTAATATTAAATGCTTGGAGGAGAGGCTTTTGAGGAGTTAGTGGTTGAGAGTTTGACTTTGTTTTCTTCTTTCTTTCTTTCTACTTCGTGGTTCATTTCTTTCCTTTTCTTTTCTTTTGTTTGGCCGGCATCCTCCTTAGCAAGAGAGCAAGAGAGAGATTTGATCTTCCATACTCAAGATTGAAGGAAGTTTTCAAGTGATCAAGTTGGACATTTAAGAGTTTCTTCATCCTTGGTAAGTTTTCCACTTGATTCTTTGATTTTCTTTGAGTTTGTGAGTGAGGTTGGGGTTAATATGTGTTTGTTTAATTGTGGTGTGTTTAAGAGTGTTTGGTTCAATTGATTTGGGATTTTGGGGATGGAATGAAGGAAAGAGTAAGTTGTTAAATGAGAAAGTGTTGTGGTTGTGTTTTGGGTTTGTAGTGATGATTATGATTTGTATTTGAGGTAGGTTTTCGGTTGATTTTGTGTTTTTGCAAGTTTGTTATGGTTTTTGGGTGTGTTTAGTTAAGTTTGTTTGAAGTGGAAAATGGTGGAAGTAAGAAGATTGTTGGATGTGAGGTTGTTGTTGCCGGAATCTGTATTTTTGGCCTGACACGCCCATGAGTACGGCCAGGTCTTTGGGCGTGTCGATGGTTCTGTGTTGCAGTAGCATTTACACGTCCATGTCACTGAGCGTGTCATAGCTACTGTGTTGGTGAAGGTTTGACACGGCCATGAACACGCCCATGTTGGTGGACGTGTCAATGTTTCTGTGATAGAGAATGTACACATTCAGTGACACGCCCGTGGTTCTGAGGGTGTCAAAGCTTCTGTGTTGAGAGTTTAGGGAACGGTCAGGGACACGCCCGTGTTGTTGAGCGTGTCATGTTTAGAGTTTGCCCTAGTTGATTCTTAGCTTTATTATCTTATATGTATCTCTAAGTGAGTGTGTATGATTACCTTTGGTTTAAGTTGTGAAGAAGTTGAATTGCCCTAATCTAAGTGTTGAGGATTCTTGGAGGAGGAAGTGTATAGGTTTGTGTGAGTTGGTTTTGAGTTAAGTACAAACTACATTATTGCATACACTTACATGATTTGATACTTAACATATTTGATTGTACATATGTTACGTAACTGATTGCATGGTTAAAACATTTGATGATTTGATGAAATATGAAATGTATGATAATGCAATTGGTTATGTACACTTGAATGATGAATTGATTTAATGTGATTTGAGATATAATGAGATATAAAACCAATGTGATTGGCTATGATGATGGTGTCTAATGCAATTGATATTGTATATTATCTTGGTGAGATATGAAGCCATGTTTGTTGGCTATAATGATGCAAATGAGATGATTGAGGCATGGTTGCCTATTTTGAAATGAGAAATGAATTGAGAAAGAAATGTATAAAGATATAAATGAAAAGATTGTGTGCCTAATGTGTTATTCAACCTTCAAAGTTCTGAGTTTGGCGGCATGCCTATAAAGTACTGGATAGGTGAAACGACCGGGTCGTAAGCCGATTCCAGTTGATAAATGTGAAATATGATGTTTTTGTGGTGAAAAGACTGGGTCGTAAGCCTAAAAAACAGTAACAGTCTAGCCGGATTGAGGACCAAGATACTGGGCCCTAGGGTCTAGCCGGGTTGAGGTCCAAGAGACTGGGTTTGTTACACTATCCATGGATAGAGATATATATATCGCCTATGGGCTTGATGATTGTGATTATGGACCAAAGCGGTAACTCTGAACTTTGAATAACATATTAGTTTCTTTTTGGGCCCATGCTTGTCTTTGTTTTTCATTGTGATTTATGAATGATGAAATAAATAAATAAGGAGATTCTTGAGATTTGTTTATATGTTTGAAAGTAGGACATTTGCATTTCATTATAGTATAATATTACTGTAGTTTGTACCACTAAGCCGTTGGCTTAGCGAGATTGTGGTTCATCGCGCAGTTGACAGCGAAGAACCGGAGAGTTCCTCTAGGCCGAGTAGAGTCTAGATTTTGAGGTGTTGATAGTGGAGCTTAAAGATCAAAGACATACTGCCAAACATGTATATATTTTATGTTTTGTAAAACTTGAATTTTGATGTATAAGTATTTGTAAATATTTGTTATATTTTTCGCTGCGTTTTGAATAAACATTTTATCTATTGTGTTTTATAATATAATTTAAATGTTTTAAATTTGTTCATATTATTGTAAAAGAAATGAGTCTTTTGGTTAGTAAACTGTGGCATTCCTATATTCAATATACGTATATTACGATCGTAACAGCATGCTGTGTACATATACGGGGTATAGGGGTGTTACAAAGAGTCTTACCAACCTTTTAAAACATAAAACCCTAATCTATTTTAATTCCATAAAAAGTCACAGTAGTTATAATTGGACTTTTATTTGATTTATTCAATTCCATACTTTATTATACTTTGATTTATCTCTTATGCTTTAATTTATTTAAATTTCAAAACTTGATTTATTTAATTTATCATGGATGGATGTTTATTTTATATTTTGATTAATAGTTTTGATGAATGATTTATTTATGATGAATGATTATTTACTTTTATCAATTAATTTAGATTTCCAAATGTTGTAAGAGGTATGTTTCCACTTGGCGGGTACCTCATTAGTTAAACATCATGTAATTTAACTTGCTTTTCTATTGTCGAACCTATGTAAAGGGCATGTTTCTATCTTTTGGTGGGTGTCCTATTTAGGCATGTGATGTAAGGACATGTTTCCATCCTTGGATGGGTGTCCATTTATTTGCTTTGTTTGGACCTTGCTTTGATTTTATTATATTGATGCTTTCTTTTAATTATTGTGTGTAATATGGATACTGTTGTTATATTTAAGAATTTTATAATATTAAGACCTGTAAAGGAGGCCGGTTCCAATGAACCGGGCATTGTGGGGGTGCTGGGCCATTTCTCACCTTCCCCACATGTACCCAACTTTCCAAACCCATTAGGGGGTTGGGGATTCCTTAGGAATCGAGTCATCCACCCCTTTCTTTTTCCCGGCCCGTCCGGGTGGCGACTCCATTTTTCTTCTGACTTAGGTCCGTGTTCTCTAAGGCCCTGAGCCTAAACAGTGCCGAAGTCGCAAGAACCCTTCCACCGGGAGTGGGGGCGAAAATCCCCGCTCACAGCCGTGAAACTAATAAAGGATCTTTTCTTCCTGCAGAGCACATCAAAACTGTGATAAAGACAAACTAGACCAGCTTCCCCCCATGCATAAGAAGATACGTGATCCAAGTCAGGAAGGGCACGCAATACGGATAAGTGAATGGCAGACTCGGTGCTACCTAAAATGGTTGCCCCCAACAAATACAATAAAAATCCCCGAGTATATTGTTTTGCCCTCTCACCCTGCACGAGTCGAGTGTACTTTGCCCAATACTCTCGGATGGGCTCATATCAGATCTTATACGACCTTCTATATTGGGGCTTGACACCGATCAATTGTTGGATTTCTTCTTCTTTCAAAATATTGCAGGTCAAAGGGACAGGGGTTCCATCACATCGGAGGACAGTTATAGCAGCAAAGTCAACCGTACCAATTGTCATCTCTCCAATGGGCAAGTGAAAAGTATGGGTTGTGTCCACCCATCGTTCTGCAAGTGCCTGGATCACACTCCGATCTATTTGATAGCCCCGTGCTGGTAATTGCAAAACGAAGTCCTCAAAACCACTTTCTTGCACCATTCTCTTTACTGCGGGCGGGGCCTGGTCATACCACTTACGGGCCTTGTGAATATTTCCTCCTACTTTGATATCGCAACCATCATGCTGCCCAAATGCAGGTAAGTCCAGGTAAGTATACATGTAATTTCACACACACACTTTTTAAAAAAAAAAGTAAGTATAACTATAATAATAAATAAAAGTAAATAATAGTAATATGAAATAGTAAATAATATGAATATGTTAAATGTTAAAAATAATTATTAATTAAATTAAATAATAAAAAAATATATGTAATAAAAATTAATAATAAGATAAAATAATTTTGTATAAATATATAAAGCAATAATAAATAAATAAAATAATAGAAAATTATTATTAAATTAAAATAAAATACTTTTGTATAAATATGTAAAGTACTAGTAACGATAAAAAATAATAAAATAAAAAGGGTAATAAATAAAAATAAATAAAAAGGGGACATAGACAAATAACTTCTTGCACAACAATTGATGTGTTTCATTCTTACACAATCATTTTTCATGCATAAATTTATAAATTTTGTCAAATAAATTCTGTTACATACTTACTCTTGTATAATCTATATGAATATAATTATACTAACAAATTTTGCAATAAATTACTTATATGTACGGAAAAGTACCACTTACCGATGTTTTATCTATGGAACTTCGATGAAGATGCTTGCCGGGTAACATCGGAATTTGCACAAATTCATTATCTCGAAGGTAAGAAATCAATTCATTATTTGACCGAGTCCTATGCCTTGAAGAGTGTTGAACGGCTGACATGGTAACTACTTGAGATTTATTAACCTTACAGTGTGTAGTTTGAAAGGAAGATATGAACTCTTTATAAAAAAAAAATGAAACGAAGAAATGAGGTGCTTATATAGAGGAACGGCAAAGGAAAAAAATAAAATTCAAAAAGTAAAATTTACTATTGATGAATAGTAAAATTTACTATTTATATATAGTAAAATACTATTGATGAATAGTAAATTTTACTATTGATGAACAGTAAATTTACTATTTATGAATAGTAAATAGTGTATTAACAGTGACTACACAGTAAAAAAATTTAAATTCAATCATTCAAAAACTTGCATGTATATAAATATTTTCTGCACTATTTAAATATTTTTACACGTAGGGGGCAAGGAGAAGATATGTGCATGGTAAAAATTAGCTAAATTTTTTACAAATTATTTTAGTTAAATCTCGGGTCTAGAACCCAAATCATCCCGGGTCCATAACTCAAATTTTTTTTTTAGTCCAGAACTCGAACCAGGTCCAGAACCCAAATCATCCCGGGTCCAGAACTCAAATCTTTTCCGAGTCTAGAACTTAAACCGGGTCCAGAACCCAAATTTATTTTTGAGTCCAGAACTCGAACCGAGTCCAGAACCCAAATCATCTCGGGTCCAGAATTCAAATCTTTTCCGGGTCCAAAACCCAAATCATTCTCGGGTCCAAGTACCCAAATCAAATCAATCTCAGGTCCAAGTACCCAAATTCAATCCAATCTTGGGTCCAAGTACCCAATCTCGGGTTAAAGTACCCAAATCAAATCAGTCTCAGGTCCAAGTACACAATCTCGGGTTCAAGTACCCAATCTTGGTTCCGAGTACCCAAATAAAATTCATTGTCGGGTCCAAGTACCTAATCTCGGGTCCAAGTACCCAATCTCGGGTCCAAGTACCAAATCAATCTAATCTCGGGTCCAAGTGCCCAAATCCAATTCAATCTCGGGTCCAAGTACCTAAAGCAAATTGAATCTCGGGTCCAAGTACCCAAATCAAATCATTTTCGGGTCCAAGTACCCAAATCAAATTCAAGCTCGGGTCCAAGTACCCAATCTCAGGTCCAAGTACCCAAATCAAATTCATTGTCTGGTCCAAGTACCTAATCTCAGGTCCAAGTACCCAATCTCATGTCCAAGTACCCAAATCAATCTAATCTCGGGTCCAAGTACCCAAATCCAATTCAATCTCGGGTCCAAGTACCCTAAGCAAATTAAATCTCGGGTCCAAGTACCTAAATCAAATTTAATCTCAGGTCCAAGTACCCAAGTCAAAATAATCTCGGGTCCAAGTACCCAAATCAAATCCAATCTTGGGTCCAAGTACCCAATCTCGGGTCCAAGTACCCAAATCAAATCAACCTCGGGTCCAAGTACCCAATCCCAGGTCTAAGCACCCAAATTCGATCTAGTCTCGGGTCCAAGAACCCATATCAAATTCAATCTTGGGTCTAAGTACCGAAATCAAACCCAAAACAAAACCTCAACCATCTCAAAAATTAAGTCTTATTGCTTTTCACTCTCTTTTGTTGTAGCCTCAGATCGTTCAAGCAGGGGGCAAACTATAGACCCTTAATTTTTACCCCAATTTGATATGGTCCTAATTAAAAGATGCCAAAATAAATTTGATCCGACTTTAAATATTTAAACCTAGTTTATAATTTTTAAAAGGAGTCGATTCAGATTAAAGAGGCATATATTTGACTGTAAAACCCTAAAACCAAGTGGAATTGGCCCAAATTAAAATTTTTCGGTTCATAAGTTAAAAAAGGGTCAGAGTAATTTAATTGAGGCCTGCCTGGAGACATTAGGATGCTTCATGTCAACCTTGGCAGCCCAAGATCGACATGAGCATAGGTCGACATGAAGCATGCCTCATGTCGACTTGGGCAAGTTAGGTCGACATGAGCATGCTTCATGTCAACCTTGGGAGGCTAGGTCGACATGAACATGCCTCATGTTGACCTTGGCAGCCTAAGATCGACATGACCAGGCCTCATGTCGACTTGGGTGTCGACTTGGGCAGCCCAAGGTCGACATGAGGTTGGTCTCATGTCGACCTAGGGCAACTAGGTTGACATGGGTTCAATATGTTTCCTAATTCAACTAGAATTTGTTTTAGGGACTGTTTTATATTGGGTTAAGGATTCTAAGTGAGTTTCAGATATAAAGATTCATGTTTTAGAATTCATAAAAGGAGGAGAAAACATTAACAAGGTAACATTAGGAGAGGACGGCAAGGAACATTAACAAGATAGCAAAGAGACGACAACAAACAAAAAAGATTAGCATCAAACATTCATCGGTAATCAATCCATCAAAGACAACATTGCTGTCTTTGTTAATTGTTCATCCAGAAGTTAATTGTGGAGTAACCAACGAGTGGAGGTTTGATCATTAATCATGAATTATTTATGTTTACAGTAATTTTGTTTCTTTGATTAATAAGAACATGCATGCATGCAGTAACTTTGAACACACAGTAGCTTGATCTTTGAACATGCAGTAAATTGTTTTTTTCGTTTTAATAACTTTAATCGTTTGCTTTGGTTTTTGTTTTAATAACTTTAATCTTTTGCTTTAATTATCACATTGATCAAATGGTATTTGTAATCCCACTGGCATATTTCATAAAGCATAAAACTATCCAGTTGTCAATAATTAATTTTTAAAATCTATCTTGTTTACTTTAACTTCGAGAACCGTATGTTATTTCATTAAAACTCAAAACCTCAAACTACTTTTATCCAAAAGCCTAAAACATTTCATTATTAAACTCCAAAATATTGATTATTTTTCCAAATCCTTAATTTATTTTTCCAAATCCAAAATTGTGTTTTTCTTAGCCAGTAAGTAAATTCCAAAAACCCTAATTCCAAAACCCTAATTCCAAAAACCCTAAAACCCTAATTCCAAAACCTTAGTTTTAAAAACCCTAATTTTAAAAACCCTATTTCCAAAAAACCCTAATTCTAAAAACCCTAATTCCAAAACCCTAGTTTCAAAACCCCTAAAAATCTTAATTTCAAGACCTTAATTATAAAACTTTAGTTTCTAAAACCCTAAATTTCAAAACCCTAAATTCAATTGATAATTCTTTAAAACCCTAAATTTACATTTTAGATTTGATTATATAGTTTATTATATTTTTTGATGGTTGATTTATTTAATTTCAATGCTTGATTTATTTAATTTATCATGGATGGATGTTTATTTTATATTTTGATTAATAGCTTTGATGAATGATTTATTTATGGTGAATGGTTATTTATTTCATCAATTTATTTAGACTTCCAAATGTTGTAAGAGGTATGTTTCCATGTGGTGGGTACCTCATTAGTTAAATATCATGTAATTTAATTTGCTTTTCCATTTTAGAACTAATGTAAAGGGCATGTTTCTGCCTTTTGGTGGGTGTCCTATTTAGGTGTGTGATGTAAGGACATGTTTCCATCTTCGGATGGGTGTCCATTTATTTGCTTTGTTTGGACATTGCTTTGATTTTAATATAATGATGCTTTCTTTTAATTATTGTGTCTAATATGAATAATATTGTTATATTTAAGAATTTTATAATATTAAGACCTGTAAAGGAGGCCGGTTCCAATGAACCGGGCGTTGTGGGGGTGTTGGGCCATTTCTCACCTTCCCCACACGTACCCAACTTTCTGAACCCATTAAGGAGTTGGGGATTCCTTAGGAATCGAGTCATCAACCCCTTTCTTTTTTCCTTGCCCGTCCGGGTGGCTACTCCATTTTCTCCAAACTTAGGTCCGTGTTCTCTAAGGCCCCGAGCCTAAATAGTGCCAAAAGTCGCAAGAACCATTCCACCGGGAGTGGAAGCCAATATCCCCGCTCACATATATGTTGATGATATGATGGTTAAATCGGACACAAGGGAACAACACTTCCAAAACTTAGAATTATTCTTCGATAGAGCTTTGAAATATAAGCTGAGATTAAACTTGAAGAAGTGTGAGTTCGGTGTTACCTCAGGCAAATTATTAGGAAATGTGATTGGTCCGAATGGCATTGAGATTGATCCTGACAAAGTTAAAGCAATCAGGGATATGCTAGCCTCAAAGACGGAGAGAGAGGTTCAGGGATTTATTGGTAAATTACAATACATTAGCAGATTCATAGCAAAACTCATAACAATTTGTGAGCCTATCTTCAAATTGCTAAAAAAGAATCAGCTGGTCATATGGAATGAAGAGTGTCAAAAGGACTTTGAGTGAATAAAAGAGTATTTGTTGAATTGACCTGTTTTAAAACCACCTAAACCCGGCAAACCTCTATTACTATACCTAGCAATAGAAGAAGAGTCGATAGGAGCTATGCTAGCCCAAACAAATGAGTTAGGGATTGAGCATGCAGTTTACTATTTGAGTAGAAAGCTCCTACCTTATGAAATTAAGTTTAGTATCATTGAAAAGACCTGTATAGCCGTGGTTTGGTCTTCTAAGAAGTTGCGGCATTATTGTCAATTATATAGTGTGTAGGCAATTTCCAGGTTGGATCCAATGAAGTACTTAAGGGAGACACCCTCTTTGTTTGGGAAATATGGTCAATGGTTGATAATATTAGAAGAATTTGAGATAGAGTATGTAACCAGGAAAACAATCAAAGGCAAAGCGGTGGCAAAATTCCTGGCCCAACAACCATTACCAGATAGTGAAGAGGTAATCTTGGAATTTCCAAATGAACATTTAGAAGCAATTGAAGTACAAGGGTTGAAAATGTATTTTGATGGAGCAGTAAACAGGAAAGGAGCAGGTTTGGGAGCTATACTAGAATTGCCCGAAGGGGAACTCATCCCTTTAGCCAAAAAGTTGAAATTTAGGGCAACCAATAATATGGTGGAGTACGAAGCTTGTATTTTCGGTTTGGAAACCCTAATGATTATGAAGGTGGATAAGGTGGAAGTTTATGGCGATTCATTGCTAGTTGTATCCTAAGTAAATGGAGAGTCTAAGTTGAAAGAAAAAAAAAATTAAAACCATATCACCATTACCTGACCATGATGAAGAAGAACTTTAAGGAGTGTAGGTTTATACACCTATCGAGAGAAGAAAATCAGATGGCTGATGCCCTAGCCACATTGGCTTTGGTATGGGAAAACCCTGTCAGCTTATTCTTTAAGCCTCTGATCTTGACCAGTTCATCAACTCCTTGCTATGAATATGAAATAATCATGAAAATTGATACAGATCATGATGCGTGGTATGATACTATAAGGCGATTTTTGGAGGAAAGAGAATACCCACCGGGGGCAACAAAGAAAGAGAGAAGAGCCATAAGGCGGTGGTCATTGCAATACATTGCATTCAATGGAGGAAGATGGCCTGATGGAGTGCATTTGAGATGTTTAAGAAAGACTGAAGTGGAGCGTATCATGTCAAAAATACATGGGGGAAGTTGCGGTCCGCACATTAGTGGTTTGGCCTAGTTAAGAAGATTATTCGACAAGGTTACTACTGGTTGACCATGGAAAAATATTGTATTGAGTTTGTTAAGAAGTTCCAACAATGTCAGATGTATGGTAACTTGAATCACATGCCTCCTAAAGAATTGTATTCTATGTCTTCACCATGGCCATTTGCCACATGGGCATCGACATTATAGGAGAAATACATCCAACAGCTTCAAACAGTCACCGTTTCATTGTGGTAGCAGTAGATTATTTTTCAAAATGGGTCAAAGCTAAATCCTTCAACAAACTGGTTGCAAGCCAAATGGCTAGATTTATTGAAAAGAACCTCATATGCCGTTACAGGGTCCCGCACAGTGTGATATCAGACAATGGGGTACAGTTTCAAGGAGCAGTTAAGGATTTATTCTCAAAGTACCGAATCAATCATCATAGGTCCTCTCCTTATAGACCAATGGCTAATGGTGCAGTAGAATCAACAAACAAGACAATTAAGCAAATTATATCCAAGATGACCAAGACTTACCGGGACTGGTCGAAAATGCTTCCCTTTGCTTTATGGGGATATAGGACAAGTGTGCGAATGCCTACTGGAATGACACCATTCTCTTTGGTTTATGGGATGGAAGCAGTATTGCCAATTAAAATAGAAATCAAGTCATTAAGAGTAGTCTTGGAAGTTGAACTGCCTGAAACGGAATGGGTAGCAAGCAGATACACATAGTTAGCTCTACTAGAAGAGAGAAGGTTAAAGGCACTATATCATCACCAACTATATCAAAAGAAGATAGCTCGGGCCTACAATAGAAGGGTTAAGGTCAGAAAATTCAGAGTTGGGGATTTGGTGTTGAAGCAATGCAAGCCTAATGTATCTGATCCAAGATGGAAGCTCAGACCTAGCTGGGAAGAGCCATATGTCGTGAAACAAGTCATGAACAAAGGTGCGGTAAAGTTGTCAGACATGGACGGGAACGAATTTAGTGAGCCAGTAAACATTGACAGGTTGAAGAGGTTTTATGTATGATAAAAAATAATAAAAAAAAATAGCTCACTAGGTTGAAAACCCAAAAGGGTGGCCTAGGTAAAAGTTAGAGCAGTCCGCTAGTCCCGAAAACCAGAAAGGACGGGCTAGGCAACAATTAGGGCTAAAAGAGAGAAAATCGTCAATTAGAAAACCCGAAAGGGCTAGTTGGCAACAGGAGTAATCTTGTGTATGCTGGCTTTATGTTTGGTTGTTCCCTAATTTAATAAAATAGAATTAATGTTAAAATTGTTCTATGTGCACTGTTATTAGTATTTGACAAGATATGGATGAAATAAATCAACACAATATCAAAAGGTGATGACAAATTATAAATGGAAAAGAAGCATCTTTTATTACTTTAATTATTTTTCATCCTAACGATACACTTTCTGAAATGACAAATATAAAATCTATGGCAGTCGATAAATGTAACGTGCAGGCCAGCTTTGCCTTAGCCGATCCAAGTAGGCTTCAATCAAACAAGGCGTGTCTAAGTCGGGAGTAAAGTCAGAATCACGAGGCTCAACTCCATATTGGCTATAACACCCCGATACTCCATATAAGTACTATACATACACCTGGTATACATACAGTAAGTATATAAAGTATAAGGATGTCACTTTTCGAAACATTTTTAAAACCTTTAACAGAGTTCAAACCACCATATATAAATTTAAAGAACAATTACAAAATTATTATACTTTTAATGATCTTACATATATATCATAATCTTATCTTTATCAAAACTTCATTTATACATATAAATACACTATTGCCAAAAATACATCATAATTAAAAATTATACATGTATGCATCACCCTCTAGTTGGTCTCGACAAACTCTTACTCTTCTCGTGGCATAATGAAAGACTTCATATCTTCCACCTAGTCACCTGCGCGATTACACATCCGCGCTAAGCCCGAGAGCTTAGTAGTACAAATATAACATATATACATTATAGAAATTCTAACATATAATGAAATATCACTTCCATGTACCATTAGTTTCTTATCATATTTTTCCTTTTGAATTGTACCTTTCTTATATCTCTACTAATCTCATATATTATATATATATATACATATCATAAACACCAACCACAATCCATCATTAATCCTCACAATCATTATATCAATATACATATTATACATCATACTTCATAACATTGTTTAATTCACAATTCATCAATCATAATCCATCACTAACACTCAAAATTCACCAATCATGAATCACATTTCCAACAAAGTCAACCATAGATCTCACTTGTTTCAACATTTGTATATCATATTGACAACAACGACAGACTCGGGCCCAAAAGACACTAATATGCCATTCGACTTTCAGAGTTAATGCTTTGGTTTTATTATCACATTATCATTATCATTATCCCAACTAGGCTTCAAGGATTTAGGTTCAACCAAGCTTCAAGGGGAACAAAGCATGCTAAGTATCAACCCAACTTGGCTTCAAGAACCAATCCAACCTAGCTTCAAGGGTTGTAACATCTCAATTAGGCTTCAAGGCCTTAGCCAACCTAACTTCAAGAGATTGTTACTATTATTAGGCATGCCACCAACAACAAACTTTCAAAATGGAATAACACATTAGCTACACAATTCATTTATCAATTTCATTCTCAATTCTCATCATCAATTAGGCAAACATGCCTTATGTCTTTCAATTGAATCATCATAGCCAATCACAATGGCTTCACATCACATTTGAGTTATCATAGCCAATCACAATGGCTTCACATAATACATATATCATGATAGCCAAACACAATGGCTTCACATCACATTTTATCTCAATTCATATTATACGCTTCATCATTCAAGCATACATAATCAATTTCATTGCACATGTATCTTAAATTCATCGTCATCTAAACAACATGTCCCTCTATTTCATTTCAATCATTATTAAAACATTTATCATAATAAATTGCATTGCACATACCTTTTTGGATGATCATTATAGCTTTCACCTTCTAGAACTACTCCCATCAAGCTATACATAATCAATTACCTCATCATATCCTTCACATTTTACATATAGCATCATGGATATAACATTACAAAGTACATTATTCATATAACACATTACCATTCACAAGATTCACAATGTATATAATACATAACCTTGTTCATTTAGTATCATATGCATCATCAAATGTAGGTTCAATCTCAATCATGTAAGAAGAGCAAAAACCAAACACAGTAACCAACACACTCAAGGGACACGGCCAAGCTTGTGGCCGTGTCTCTCAACCAAAAGCAACAGAAGCCAACATGGGCAAGGGACACGGCCGTGTCCTCTCCAAAGATCACCAAACACGGCCAAATTTCCATGGACTTGGCCGTGTCTCTCAAAAATATTTTAGGTTGGCCGTGTCTCTTCCTTGGTTTGGCCGTGTCTCTCATGTATTCAAACCCTAACTATGGCCAACTCTCTTTTGATTGAATAAAAACACAATATACACAACATAAACTCATTCAAATGGATGTAATCAAAGTCATTAACACTTATTTTGCATGTTTAACACAATATTCACATTAACCATACATTAACAATCCATTTAATCATCTACCATTTCAAAACCCTAAAACCAAACATCACACTTAACTTATCATCTTCAAACCAAAACCAACATCAATCCAACCTTTTTAACTTATAATCAATCTCAACACTTATAAACTCATCTCAAACACACCTATTCATAATCTCAACACATCACAACCCACCTCAAACATAACTTCAAAAATAACAAAGATAAACAAGAGAGTACTTACCTCAATTGAAGAAATTTCACAAATATCCAACTTGATCCTTTGATTTTCCCATCAAATTGATGTTTAGAACTTAGAACACTTCTCTTCCTCCTTCTTTCCTTTGGTAGCCGGCCACACCAAAAATGAGAAGAGAAGAAATAAAAATCAAGTCAAACTTCTCTTCTTCTTTAAATCTCCACCAAGCAATTCTACAAGAGCAATTACTTAAATGCCCTCATCCATTAAACTTAACCTTAAGTAATTTCACATATCACACATAAATATCCTCTTCCATTGACCATCCCTTTTGACTAATGTATATGTTATATATATAACAATATACCCAACATATACACTTTCTCTCTACACATTACTTTCCTTTTTAAACAATACATAAACATTATCTTTTCAATTTCGTTTCCTATCAACATAACATATACACATAATTCAAACAAACAACAATTGTATCCAAACTTCTAGGGCACACATTGGGATATTACAATTCTCTCCCCCTTAAATAATTTCGTCCTCGAAATTATCAGTACCGTAACAATTCATTCTTAACAAAATACTATCTTAACTTCCATATGAAGTTAATTATATGATTAAGTTATTATGTCATCAAATCATATAACTTCAACTCTCCCCTTTAGAATCAACCATCTTCTCTAAATTCCATAACTCACCATTCTATATGTTTATATATCTTATTACTTCCTTGATCAAACATTCAAAAGAACTCATTACGCTTCCTATTAATGTCTTTATACAAGAATCAAATCATTTAATAGTACACTTATACTTCATCCAATCTTTATATTCAATATATTTTGTTCATTCACCTCTTTGAAATTACTTTCTTAACTTTAACCTTAAAAATCATTGGTTTATATCTGAGCATTAATTATCCCGTCATTATAATCACTGTCTAAATAGACATTTATCAACCTTCAATGGCTAACAAGATTCTTATTTATCACAATTAGAGTTACTTCTTTAGCATGTTTTTCCCTTAACTTACATATTAATACATTATCCTTCAACTTATTTTATAAATAACCACTCTCTTCCCTTTTTATCATGATTTATAACTATTATAACTCCATTTATTCATATCCAATCACACTTTAACATTTAACATCATATACATTATCATGTGAATAATTATACTCTTGGTACAATTATACATATCAAATCTCAATAATGATTCATAATCTTAGTCAAATCTAGATCAATTGATCTATCTGTCACAATATACCCACGTTCCAATCTTGTTCAATTCCAACCAACGATTAATTTATTTAACTTATCATGAAATTTCTCAATATTCACATATGCATACATATAACCTAATTCCATTAGGGCAAACTTATATTCAATTCCTAATCTCTTCCGATCCATATTAAATCAAATTATCATGATAACAAATGACTTCAAATTATTTTAATATAATTCCCACCAATTCTCATAAAAATTTTATACCATATTTACTCTCTATAGTTCATTCACTTAAACCTCAAGTTCATTCATTTAATCATTACATATCATAAACATATTCAGTATAACTCTCAGTCACATTTTATAATTTCTCCCTTTATCTTCATAAATATAACCAAATTCTTAACATAAAATGTTAAGGTACAACTTCATCCATCATAACTTTTAACTATACTTCTCAAACAAAATTTTCAATCTCACCAAATCTGTATTACAGACATTTTGCCTAAGACCCAAATTCATGGATAACAAATTAATCGATCAAATATACTGAACAAAACACATGGCGTTAAAAGATTAATATTCAAGCCTGAAGCTTTCAAATCAATACTGTTCTTTTATAATTTTATTTTCAATCTTTACAAATACAAGGCTAAGGTGTATCTCAAGAATTACACATTCCTTCTTTACATTATTGCTATATCGGAAGTTAACACATTCCAACTCCGTTTCAAACCAATTTGCACTCGATTATATGATCTTTATCAACTTAATTCATGTTCCAACAATATTACTATATACATATTCATTCATATGCAGTTTCTATACAATTTCTATTCGTTACTTCATTTCTCATCCATTTACAATCTCTTATAATATATAATTATATAGAACTTCCCATATGTGATTACTTTGGGACTCTAAATATCATATGATCATCAAGTTCAATGCTCACTATAATAATTTCCACTGTCCAATATTACTCAAGTCCATTCCATTCTCACTTCCATCACATAACCCATCTAGCTTTACACAGTTCAAGACCTAATCTCTCTTAGATCCACTAATACATACAACATCATTTCCATATCACTAATTTTATAATTATACCACATACATATTCATAGGTCACCTTCATAATGTGATTCACACAAATTTTTTTTTATTTATTATTATTATTTTTTTAAGTCATAATTTCATTCATAGTGAAAAACTCAGTTCACATATCATATACATGTATACACTTAATTATATACTCTTATTTTATTTTCCTTTTTCATATATTCAATACCAATTTAATGTTTATCACTTGCTTTTAAACACTATCATTTTCATTCTTCCAATATGATGTAAAGTATTTATTCATACAACACATATATATATATATTCTGACTATAATAGCACTTCACATCCATCTTAGTCACATCCCCAATGTGACATCTCTTTCACTTTCGTCTTTAAAAGCATTTAATATACTTCCATATCCATTTTTACCCTTTGCAGTAAAATGAATTAAATTAGCTCCTTTTTATTTGCTTATCCACTTCCATTTTACTTCAAAACAAATTCTCATACTATCAATCACATTACTCAATTCATAATACTTTCATGTGCAATATTAATCATTTCACCTCATGTATTGAATATACATTAAACCATCAATATCCAAATTATCTTTATCAAATTCCCCTAGAACTTTAACTTTTCAACTTACTGCTTCGTTTAAGCTTCAATTTGCCAAACTCATCTTTTCTTAATATCAACTTTAAAAACATCCTATATATATATATAATAAAGCAATATTAAAACATATAATTTTCACAATTATCAAGCTCACTTCAAACATCTCAAATATCACATATTATCACCATTACCATGAGCTTTCACAATATTCAAGCATCTCACATTTCTAACATTGAACTCACAATGTTTGCATTAAAATAACAATACCAATTTATATTCTTACTTAACCAATATCATCTATTTTCCTTTAAACAAAACCTTAGCTTTATATATATATATACCCCAAACTTTAAATAATCACACTTTGTCTATACTAATCAACTCAATCAATATTCCACCATACTCTCCTCATTTTAATAACGTATCTTTCAATATTACAATCCAACATTATTTCCTCTGTCTAGCAAACCCAACATAAACTTTATTATAAAGAAATTCAAAATGTAGAAGAAAAAGTACATACTCTTATCTTGATTTGATTTCAACTCATTTTCAACTTTATTCTCCTTTTCATTTCTTTATACTTCAACACATTTAACAATTCACTTTACTTGCATAAATTTTATCAAATCAATCTTATATAAATTCCATATCATTTCTTTCTCTGGCTTTAATTTCATGTAAAACATCATTCACACGCTAGCATCCATCTCATATAACACAGATACACTACAAATCATATAATGCCACATCCGAGACCAACCTAGGTGTTAATGCATATGCATGTATTACCAATTGTATTTCAAAACTCTTCTTTTTAATTCATTTTAAGCATTTCAAAACTTTTTCTTTTTAATTTCACTTAGGCCGAGAATCTCGAACCTAAGCTCTGATACCAAAATAATTGTAACACCCCGATACTCCATATAAGTACTATACATACACCTGGTATACATACAGTAAGTATATAAAGTATAAGGATGTCACTTTTCGAAACATTTTTAAAACCTTTAACAGAGTTCAAACCACCATACATAAATTTAAAGAACAATTACAAAATTAGTATACTTTTAATGATCTTACATATATATCATAATCTTATCTTTATCAAAACTTCATTTATACATATAAATACACTCTTGCCAAAAATACATCATAATTAAAAATTATACATGTATGCATCACCCTCTAGTTGGTCTCGACAAACTCTTACTCTTCTCGTGGCATAACGAAAGACTTCATATCTTCCACCTAGTCACCTGCGCGATTACACATCCGCGCTAAGCCCGAGAGCTTAGTAGTACAAATATAACATATAAACATACATTATAGAAATTCTAACATATAATGAAATATCACTTCCATGTACCATTAGTTTCTTATCATATTTTTCCTTTTGAATTGTACCTTTCTTATATCTCTACTAATCTCATATATTATATATACATATATACATATCATAAACACCAACCACAATCCATCATTAATCCTCACAATCATTATATCAATATACATATTATACAACATACTTCATAACATTGTTTTATTCACAATTCATCAATCATAATCCATCACTAACACTCACAATTCACCAATCATGAATCACATTTCCAACAAAGTCAACCATAGATCTCACTTGTTTCAACATTTGTATATCATATTGACAACAACGACAGACTCGGGCCCAAAAGACACTAATATGCCATTCGACTTTCAGAGTTAATGCTTTGGTTTTATTATCACATTATCATTATCATTATCCCAACTAGGCTTCAAGGATTTAGGTTCAACCAAGCTTCAAGGGGAACAAAGCATGCTAAGTATCAACCCAACTTGGCTTCAAGAACTAATCCAACCTAGCTTCAAGGGTTGTAACATCTCAATTAGGCTTCAAGGCCTTAGCCAACCTAACTTCAAGAGATTGTTACTATTATTAGGCATGCCACCAACAACAAACTCTGAAAATGGAATAACACATTAGCTACACAATTCATTTATCAATTTCATTCTCAATTCTCATCATCAATTAGGCAAACATGCCTTATGTCTTTCAATTGAATCATCATAGCCAATCACAATGGCTTCACATCACATTTGAGTTATCATAGCCAATCACAATGGCTTCACATAATACATATATAATCATAGCCAAACACAATGGCTTCACATCACATTTATCTCAATTCATATTATACACTTCATTATTCAAGCATACATAATCAATTTCATTGCACATGTATATTAAATTCATCGTCATCTAAACAACATGTCCCTCTATTTCATTTCAATCATTATTAAAACATTTATCATAATAAATTACATTGCACATACCTTTTTGGATGATCATTATAGCTTTCACCTTCAAGAACTACTCCCATCAAGCTATACATAATCAATTACCTCATCATATCCTTCACATTTTACATATAGCATCATGGATATAACATTACAAAGTACATTATTCATATAACACATTACCATTCACAAGATTCATAATGTATATAATACATAACCTTGTTCATTTAGTATCATATGCATCATCAAATGTAGGTTCAATCTCAATCATGTAAGAAGAGCAAAAACCAAACACAGTAACCAACACACTCAAGGGACACGGCCAAGCTTGTGGCCGTGTCTCTCAACCAAAAGTAACAGAAGCCAACATGGGCAAGGGACACGGCCGTGTCCTCTCCAAAGATCACCAAACACGGCCAAATTTCCATGGACTTGGCCGTGTCTCTCAAAAATATTTTAGGTTGGCCGTGTCTCTTCCTTGGTTTGGCCGTGTCTCTCATGTATTCAAACCCTAACTATGGCCAACTCTCTTTTGATTGAATAAAAACACAATATACACAACATAAACTCATTCAAATGGATGTAATCAAAGTCATTAACACTTATTTTGCATGTTTAACACAATATTCACATTAACCATACATTAACAATCCATTTAATCATCTACCATTTCAAAACCCTAAAACCAAACATCACTCTTAACTTATCATCTTCAAACCAAAGCCAACATCAATCCAACCTTTTTAACTTATAATCAATCTCAACACTTATAAACTCATCTCAAACACACCTATTCATAATCTCAACACATCACAACCCACCTCAAACATAACTTCAGAAATAACAAAGATAAACAAGAGAGTACTTACCTCAATTGAAGAAATTTCACAAATCTCCAACTTGATCCTTTGATTTTCCCATCAAATTGATGTTTAGAACTTAGAACACTTCTCTTCCTCCTTCTTTCCTTTGGTAGCCGGCCACACCAAAAATGAGAAGAGAAGAAACAAAAAATCAAGTCAAACTTCTCTTCTTCTTTAAATCTCCACCAAGCAATTCTACAAGAGCAATTACTTAAATGCTCTCATCCATTAAACTTAACCTTTGTCACTTATATGCCTATTAAAGTAATTTCACATATCACACATAAATATCCTCTTCCATTGACCATCCCTTTTGACTAATGTATATGTTATATATATAACAATATACCCAACATATACACTTTCTCTTTACACATTACTTTCCTTTTTAAACAATAAATAAACATTATCTTTTCAATTTCTTTTCCTATCAACATAACATATACACATAATTCAAACAAACAACAATTGTATCCAAACTTCTAGGGCACACATTGGGATATTACATTGGCGGCCAAGTCGGCGAGTATCATAGCATGTACCTTGACGAAGAGCAGCAAGGGGAACATACATCAAGTATGTCCGTATGGTGATACAAGAAATCTTCCACCAAGGTACCAACCAACGGATATTGACTTTAGAGCTTGAGTGGATCCAGTCAACCCAATCAGCATATGAAGAAGCAGGATGGAGTAGCATCCTAGCTAAATGATGATGTGGCAGGTATCTGGCAAAGTCCATGGATGGAGTATCAAGCAAACAAAGATGCTCCTGAAGCCAAATCTGTGAAGCAAGAATTAATTAAAAAAACAAACAAACAAAAAAGAAAGAGGTCCGCTAAGTTGAAAACCCACGAGGGCAGCTTAGGCAAAAATTAGGACAACTCGCTAGTTCCGAAAACCCACATGGGCGGACTAGGTAAAAATTAGAGCAAAGCAAAAAAAAAAAAAAAGAAAACCTAAATTGAAAACCCGAAAGGGCAGTTTAGGTAATTACCTGAAGCAACAACAAACTCCAGTTAGTCTCCTTGACATTCCTGATTTAAGTCAGTGTAATCCAACCAAGGTCTTGGCTAAGATCACAGGTACCGGCGATAAGCCTCCTTCCATTTGGTCCATAATAGCCAATACCCATGGATCAATATTGCCGTCAGAAGAAACAAGCAAGAATTGGCCAAGCAAGCAAAGACAAAGCATGCATCCCCATGCTTTAGTAGGGGCCAAATGAGAGATACAAAAGTCAATCAAAGGAGCAAGTAGAATTTTTTCACCTCTCATCAACCGAAGTACTTTGGGTTTTGAAATTTGAAATAACATCTGCATCTTCTGTTGAGTCTTGGAAATAAATGTGGGCAACACCATTTGTTGGTTAATTAGATATCCAAGGATAGTCTCAAATTCTTCAATCAAGGAACATATTTCAAAGCCATTAATTTTAAATACCCTAGAATCCGTATTCCAAAAGGAAGCCACGACATGTAAGAAGGAGTGGTCCAATTTAACATTTTGAAAAAATTTTAAAACATCAAGTTTTGACCATGAAATTTGATTCCAATGAATGACATCCATATTCTTAAATAGAATTTTTATCTTATTTAAATGATGTTCGGTCACGGTGGGTGAATGAAGGAAATTCAAAATTGTTAAATGAGTCTTCACGTTGAAATGGAAAAGTTGTTTTTTAGTTTCTATATGAAATATGGTATGAAGGGTGATTTATATAAAAGAAACAAACCTTTTCCAAAAGTGTAAAGGAAAAGGTGATGGGAAAGAATAAGACCATATGGCATAAGGAAAGGAATTAGCAATGAATTTCCATAACCACGTTGGATTTGGTTTAGCAAATGCGGTGGATGTAAATTATGAGATTATGATGTACTGTGATAAATAAAATAATAGATACATTAAAGATGGAAATTGTATTCATTATTGTACAATATTTTACAATTGCTACAATATTTATACATCATTGAGAGGGTGGTGGTAGGTCATCAAATAAGGCATTGAAAATGTCGTCGCCTGTTGGAGGAGGGGGCAAATTACTCGTCCCAAGTCCGCCCAAAGCGGGAGCACCAAAATCAGGCAAATTACTAGTCCCGAGATCACCCGAAGCGGGAGCACCAAAATCTCTATTACCTTGAAGTTTCGATCTGGCATGGTCCTCATCAGAAGCAGATGAAAGGATCTCATGGTCATCAGTCTGGGGGCATTTTGATGAAGAAGCGCCGGGATCCCTCATCCCCTGAAATCGGAAGTCTCTGAAATGTTGCTCGGATTGATGATATAAATTCTCAAAATGAGAAGCCTGCTGACGACTTGCAGCCAGCTCTTCTTGAAGTTTCGTATTTTGTTCTTCAAGCATCCGCTGTGAGCCAAAGAGAAAAAGGTAAGAGCATACATAATCATGCATACATATAGCATAAATTACCATGAAATAAGGAACATACCAGGTAGTTCATATCAATGCCCTGCGGATAAGATGGCATATCGGGCGGGCTAGAACGAGCAAATGAAGGGGAAGTAAAAGAAGGTCTAGCCTCATGATCAAATAAGCCAATAGCCTCAACAATCATTAAAGAATTAAAGAAAGGAAAAACCAGTTGCAAGGGAAAGATGGTAAGAGTTTTACCTAAGAAGTACTAGCCTCGAGATGTGGAACAGACTCTCCTGCATCTCCGTGATGTTCCTCTTCATCTCTACCCTCATTTTTGTCAGAAATCCCCTGCACACCAACAGGAGATACATCAAACTTCAAGAGCCAACTTTGAATAAAATGGGCATAAAATCCATCTGGTGGATGAAGAAATGACTCAGCGCCATAACCGTACTGAGCCGGCCACCATGCATCCTCCAGTATCGACATAATATTTAAAGTATATTCCAGGATATGCATTGAGACCCTCCACTGCTCTTGACTGAGAAACCATTCATAAACTCTTTCCCCGATAAACCAGCCACTAGACACTAGGCCAGCGATGACTCGGCGAGAATGTTGGAAAGACAGCGTAGCCCTCATCAAAGGAGACCAGTTTGTCCGTTCTTCTGGGCTCCATAGGCCAAATTCACCTACAAGATAATGTAAGGTAAGTAAACTTTCACATGAATTTAAAGCATACTAATGTTATTTTACCTGGTCCCAGGTTAAGCGGCTCAACACAAAGCAATGAGTATGCATATGATGAGAGCCGGGAACGTCCACATGATTAGACAACCAGTAATTTTGTAATATCCCTAAGTGTGCCCTAGAAGTTTTGATTTAATTGTTGTTTTAATTGGATTTTATGTATATGTTTCTTTGGTAAGAGAAAATATTTATGAAGAGAGTGTGTATGTTGTGTATATGAAAATATATACAACATATACCCAAGTCAAAGTCAAAGAAAGTTAGTGGAAGGAGATATTTTTGTGTTTTTGATTTAATAATTAATTAGAAGGATATTTTAATGAGTGGAAGAGATTAAATGGATTATTTTAATAGTTAATTCTTGGAGGAGAGGGTTTTGAGGAGATGATTTGACTTTGCCTTCTATCTTTTCTTCTTCCTTTCTTTCTTTCTTTTGCCGTGGTTCTCTTTTCTTTCTTTCCTTTTCTTTCTTTTGGCCGGCTAGCAAGGAATCAAGAGAGCAATAAAGAGATTTGATCTTCTAACTCAAGATTAAAGGGAGTTTTCTAGTGTTCAAGTTGGAAAGTTAAGAGTTTCTTCATCCTTGGTAAGTTTTCCACTTGATTCTTTGATTTCCTTGAGTTTATGAGTTGAGTTTGTGGATGGTATGTGAATATGTTTGATTAAGATGTGTTTAAGAGTGTTTGGGTAAACTGATTTTTGGATTTTTGTGGTTGGATTGAAGGAAATAGTAAGTTGTTAAAAGTGAATGTATTGTGGTTGTGTTTTGGGTTGTGGTGATGTTTTTGATTTGTGTTGGAGGTATGTTTTTTAGTTGTTTTGGTGTTTTTGCAAGTTTATTATGGTTCTTGGGTATGTTGAGCTAAGTTTGTTTGAAGTGGATTTTGGTGAAAGGAAGTGATTTGTTGGTTGTGTTGTTGATGTTGCCGGAATCTGGATTTTTGGCCTGACAAGCCCATGAGCACGGCCAAGTCTTTGGGCATGTCGATGGTTCTGTGTTTTTGGATGGGTGACACGAGCACTGACACGCCCATGTCACTAAGCGTGTCATAGCTACTGTGTTGGTGAAGAATTGACACGGTCGTGAACACGCCCATGTTGTTGGACGTGTCAATGTTTCTGTGAGACAGAATGTATTACACGATCAGTGACACGCCCGTGGTCCTGAGCGTGTCAAAGCTTCTGTGTTGTGAGTTTAGGGCACGGTCAGGGACACGCCTGTGTTGGTGAGCGTGTCATGTTTAGGGTTTGCCCTAGTTGGTTCTTAGTCTTGTTATCTCATGTGTATCTCTAAGTGAGTATGTATTATCACCTTTGGTTTAGGTATTGAAGAGATTGAATTGTCCTAACCTAGGTAGTGAAGAATTCTTGAAAGAGAAAGGTTGTAGATTGGTGTGAGTTGTTCCTAAGGTAAGTACAAACTACATTGTTGCATACATTCACATGATTTGATACTTAACATATTTGATTATACATATGCTAAGCAATTGATTAAAGGGTTAATACATTTGATGAAATATGAAAGGTATGTTAATGCAATTGGTTTTGTATACTTGAATGATCAATTGATTTAATGTGATTTGAGATATAATGAGATATAAAACCAATGTGATTGGCTATGATGATGGTGTTAATGCAATTCATATTGTATATTATCTTAATGAGATGATTGAGGCATGGTTGCCTATTTTGATTATGAGATATGAAGCCATGGTTGTTGGCTATAATGATGAGAATGAAATGAATTGAGAAACAAATGTATAAAGATATAAATGAAAAGATTATGTGTCTAATGTGTTATTCAACCTTTAGAGTTCTGGGCTTGGCGGCATGAATATAAAGTACTGGATAGGTGAGAAGACCGGGTCGTAAGCCGATTCCAGTTTATAAATGTGAAATGTGAATTATAGTAACAGTCTTGCCGGGTTGAGGATCTCCTTGGTTTATCCGGGTTGAGGTCCAAGAGACTGGGTCTGTTACAGGTAACAGTCTTGCCGGGTTGAGGATCTCCTCGAGTTGAGCGGGTTGAGGTCCAAGAGACTGGGTATGTTACCCTATCCATGGATAGAGATATATATATATATATTGCCTACGGGCTTAATGATTGTGATTATAGACCAAAACATTGACTCTGAACTTTGAATAACATATTAGTGTCTTTTGGGCCCAAGTCTGTCTTTGTTTTTAATGTAATTTATGAATGATGAAATAAATGACTAATGAGATTCTTGAGAATTGTTGATATGTTTGAGATTATAACATTTGCATTTCATTAAAGTATAATATTATTATAGTTTGTACCACTAAGCCGTTGGCTTAGCGCGATTGTGGTTCATCGCACAGGTGATAGGAAAGAACCGGAGAGTTCCTCTAGGCTGAGTAGAGTCTAGAGTTTGAGGTGTTGATAGTGGAGCTCAAAGATCAAAGACATATTGCCAAACATGTATATATTTTATGTTTTGTAAAACTTAAGTTTTGATGTATAAATTGGTTATATTTTCCGCTGCTTTTAAATAAACATTTTACCTTTTTTCTTTTATAATTTCTTTTAAATGATTTAAATTTGTTCATGTTTTTAAAAAGGGGTGAGTCATTTGTTTAGTACCGTGGCATTTCTATATTCAGTATATGTATATTACGATCGTATTAGCATGCTGTGTACGTATACGGGTATAGGGGTGTTACAAATTTAATCTCAGATACCAGACCCTATCTCGAAAAATACTGGGTACCCTCACAAGGTTGTGTTCATAAGCCCATACCTACAATAATAACAAAGATCACATTCATGCAAGAAATGAGTAGAAATGACATTGGTAGAAGAAGAATACCTCGACAATCACCATCAAGCCGACAAAGACTTCTTGTTTCGGCAAAGTTTATCAAGACCATGGTAAAGACACGCGAGACTAGCTTCACCCCAGCCAGAAGATGGTACCATTCTGAAATAAGAAAGGACACTCAACACTGAGAAAGTGGATGGAGGATTCAGTGCTACCTAAGATGGTCGACCCAAGCAGATATATCAAAAATCCTCGAGCATACTGTTCGACCGTGTCTCTGCCAACCCGTCCTTCGTAGTTCATCCAATAACTACGAATTGGCTCAATTTTTATCTTAAAAGGCCCTTTATATGATGGTTCCATACCAATTAATTCCTGAATTTCTTCAAATGTTAAAATATCGTTGGTCAGAGGAACTAGAACATCATCGTATCGAAGGCCGGTTATAGTAGTAAAATTGACAGGACCTATCGTCATCTCTCCAATGGGCAAGTGAAAAGTGTCAGTCGTGTCCAACCATCGCTCTACAAGCACCTGGACCACGCTCTGGTTTATTTGATATTCCTCTGATGGCAATTGTAAGATGAACTGCTCAAAGCCGCAATCTCAGATAATCCGCCTTACCTGAGAAGGCACTACATCATACCATTGTTGGGCTTTGTAAATACACCCTCAAGCACGAACAATGCAACAATCATGCTAACACAGAGCTATGATAAGTTAATATCAGGTAAGTAAATATTATTCTATCTGCTTAAATTAATTTATTTTTTCTAAAAAAAGAAGAAGAATAATATAAAATATAAATAAAAAATAAAGGCAAACACAATAATAATAAAAGAGCATAATATAAAAACATATATAAAAATAATAATAAATAATAACAAAAAATAATAAAACACAAATAATCAAAAAATCAAAACAGAAAGACAAAAAGGAAAAGGAAAAAGAAAGAGAAAAATAATTACCGCGCTCTTTTCATTGGAACTTCGATGGAGTGGCATCCCAGCTAGTATATCTATATTCCCGTCTTCATGATTCTAGTTAAACTCCAATAACTCGGCATTAGAATGAGTCCCTGACCTTGAAGCATGCATTTCTTTGAAAAATATGTGCTAAAATTGAAAGAAATTTGAGAGGATTATAGAATTTAAAAATTATGCTGTGAATTGAATGAAAGAATCAGCTCCATTATATAGAGAAACGACAAGCCAAAAAATAAAATTCAAACCACTAATGTGTGGACCGCAACTTTCTACATGTATTTTTGACATGATACGCTCCACTTCAGGCTTTCTTAAACTTCTCAAATGCACCCCATCAGGCCATCTTCGATATAACTCTCCATGGAATGTGATGTATTGCAAAGACCACCGCCTTATGGCTCTTCTTTCTTTCTTTGTTGCCCCCGATGGGTATTCCTTTTCCTCCAAAAATTGTCTTATAGTATCATACCACACATCATGGTCTGTATCAGTTTCCATGATTGCTTCATATTCATAGCAAGGAGTTGACGAACTGGTCAAAATCAGAGGCTTAAGGAATAAACTGTCAGGATTTTCCCATACCAAAGCCAATGTGGCTAGGGCATCAGCCATCTGATTTTCTTCTCTTGATAGGTGTATAAACCTACACTCCTTAAAGTTCTTCTTCATCATGTTCAGGTAATGGTGGTATGGTTTTAATTTTTCCTCTTTCAACTCCTACTCTCCATTTACTTGGGATACTACTAGCAATGAATCGCCAAAAACTTCCACCTTATCCACCTTCATAATCATCAGGGTTTTCAAACCTAAGATACAAGCTTCATATTCCACCATATTATTGGTTACCCTGAATTTCAACTTTTTGGCTAAAGGGATAAGTTCCCCTTCGGGCGATTCTAGTATGACTCCCAAACCTGCCCCTTTCCTATTGGCTGCACCATCAAAATACATTTTCCACCCTTGTACTTCAATTGCCTTTAAATGTTCATCTGGAAATTTCAAGATTACCTCTTCACTATCTGGTAATGGTTGTTGGGGCAGGAATTCTGCCACTGTTCTACCTTTGATAGTTTTCCTGGTTACATACTCAATCTCAAATTCTTCTAATATTATCAACCATCGACCATATTTCTCAATCAAAGAAGGTGTCTCCCTTAAGTACTTCATTGGATCCAACCTGGAAATTGCTTGCACAATATAAGATTGAAAGTAATGCCTCAACTTCTTAGAAGACCAAACCACGGCTATGCAGGTTTTTTCAATAATACTATACTTAATTTCATAAGGTAAGAGCTTTCTACTCAAATAGTAGACTGCATGCTCAATCCTTGACTCATCTGCTTGGGCTAGCATGGCTCCTATTGACTCTTCTTCTACTTCAAAGTATAGCAACAGAGGTTTGCTGCATTTAAGTGGTTTTAAAATAGGTGGATTCAACAAATACTCTTTTATTCGCTCAAAGGCCTTTTGACACTCTTCATTCCATATAACCGGCTAATTCTTTTTAAGCAATTTGAAGATAGGCTCACAGGTTGTTGTGAGCCTTGCTATAAATCTGCTAATGTATTGTAATTTACCAATGAATCCCTGGACTTCTCTCTCTATCTTTGGGGCTGGCATTTCCCTGATTGCTTTAACTTTGTCAGGATCAATCTCAATGCCATTCGGACCAATCACATGTCCCAATAATTTACCCGAGGTAACCCCGAATACACACTTCTTCGGGTTTAATCTTAGCTTATATTTCAAAGCTCGATCAAAGAATAATTCTAAGTTTTGGAAGTGTTGTTCCCTTGTATCCGATTTCACCATCATATCATCAACATATACTTCAACTTCTTTGTGCATCATGTCATGAAATAGTGTGGTGGCCATCCTTTGGTAGGTCACTCCAGTATTCTTTAAGCCAAACGATATCACCTTATAACAAAATATACCCCATGTAGTAATAAAAGTAGTTTTGGCTTTATCCTCTTAGGCCATTAACACTTGATTGTATCCAAAAAATTCATCGACAAACGAGTGTAGCACGCTAGAGGCTGCACTATCAATGAGAACATCTATATGAGGTAAAGGAAAATCATCTTTAGGGGAAACCTTGTTCAAATCTCTATAGTCTGCACAGACTCTTATTATTCCATCTTTCTCTGGTACGGGTACTATGTTGGCTAACCAATCTAGATATTCTATCACTTCAAGGAACTTCACTTGTATTTGTTTAGTGACCTCTTTTTGAACCAATTCAGCCCATTCCGATCTTAATTGCCTAAGCTTTTATTTGACAGGTTTCATGTGATTGTAAGTAGGAATAAGATGTTCAACTATGTCTCGATCTATTCCAGGCATATCCTCATAAGACCAAGAAAATACTTCTTCATATTTTTTGAATATTTTTTCAAATCTCTCTCTCTCATCAGGAGTAAGGTCGGATGCTATGCTAATGTTTTTAGGATTTTTTATTGTTCCCAAATTTAATGATTGTGTGTTAACAGAATTAATATTAAAGATGCTCATGTAACTGCTATTTGAATGTATACAACCATCAGGAGAAACATCATACAAGTAAGCAAAATCAGTCTTTATTGCATTCATTTTTTAAAAGAAAACATCATCATCCTCATACAGAGCAAACAAATTAAAATCAAAATCAAAATCATTGTTCTCAAAATCATAAGGTAGAATATCTTCAAAATTTTCTTCAACCAGGGCAGCAATCTCCTCTGGAGTCTTTTCAGCTTTCAGGACGGCTTCCTTCTTGTCTTCCGGATTGGATTCTTTGTTGGTTGGCAGGGTGAGCTCTTTAGTCACTTGCTCCACTAGCTCAATAACATCTGCAAAAATTTTAAAACCAGGGATCAACTTTCCCATGAACATGATTGGCTCGGGCTTTACTTGGAGTGGTCCCATGTCTGGAGCTTTGAAAAAGATCTCTTTAAGTGGTGGGAAGCTCATCTTCTCTTTCTTCTTTGACTGGACATTGTTGGCTTCATCATATCCCAACCCCTTCTTGGAATTTTGAGTTTTAAATTCTGGCAGTTTTGTCAGACCGGCCTTTCCTTTCCAAGACCAGCTCCGGAAAGGTAGTTCATGCTTTTCATCATATTCAAGACTTTAGAGTTCACTACTTCATCATCAGAAATTGTGGCTACTTGAAAACCATTGACAAGCCTCTCAATCATTAGAGCATTAACAATCTCATTATCTGCGGCCTTGATGACCACTATCTCATCTTTGTTAAGGAACTTGATCTTTTGATGAAGGGTGGAAGGAACTCCACCGAGAGGGTGAAACCATAGTCATCCCAAGAGTAAGGCAAAGGTAATAGGTATGTCCAAAACAACAAATTCAACCATAGATTCAATTGGACCGACCTTAACAGTAGCTTTGAAAGTTCCTTCAACATGTCTCTTAGTTTTGTCATAAGCCCGAGTGGTTACCTCGGTCGGGTTTAGATCCCTTGTTGACATGGCTAGCTTTGGAAATATTTTAAGTGGACAAACATTTATGACGAACCTATCATTGACAATTACAAATGGAGTCCTTTTCCCTTTGATTTCTATTTTGATAAAGAGAGGGCGGATATGATCTCTCCCCTCTTCTGGTAAATCCGCATTTGAGAAAGAAACCGCTCCCATATTAACTTCACTCTTCTCTTGAACCTCTTCACATTTCATTACCCCTCTAATTTTTTATGAAGTTGATCAGCTCCTTCGGTGTTGTGGAGGTAGAAAGTGGCATGCTAGCTAAGGCTTTGGCCATAGTTTCTCGGTGCTTTTTAGAAGTAGCCAATAAGCCCTAAATGCTAACACTTGCTTGGGTTCTTTTCAATTGCTTGAGCACAACATCATCTTCCTCTTCTTTATTTTCTACTTCAACTTCCTTTCCCTTGTTAGTTTCTACCTCCTCAGGTGGTGGCCTTGCATAAGGCTTACCAGATCTAGTGTTCATTACTTCATCTTCTTTGGGCTCGGACCAAGTCCATTACTCCTTCTTGGATGCAAGATCATCATCATTATCGCTTGAATCCCAAAACCCATTGACAACACAAATTGCTACTTCTTTACCCACCATAGCTTGTTTAATTTTGCTAAATACCTCTTCTTCTTTGGTTGCTTCTCCACCGACATCTTGAAAAGAAGACATGACAAAATCTTCATGCAAACCTCCTCTAATCATGAAGGTTGCCAGTGGTGGTACTCTATTGAACTTTGGTAATGGATTGTCTTTCGTGTTTGGCTTATTGGGCTCGGGAAGCTTCCCACTATCAATTAGATTTTGGATCTCATGTCTCAACCTCTCACATCTATCCATGTCATGCCCTAGCATTGTTGAAACTGATAAAATGCTTTAGTGTCGAAAGTAGGTGGGAGAGGGTTAGGCAAAGGACGAGGATTTAAGGGTTGTAGCAATCCCTTTCTTTGAAGCTTATTGAGAACCCAAGACATCGGTTTCCCCAATTCCAAAAACTGTCTCCTTGGTCCTTGTCTAGTAGTGTTGACACCGACTGCCTTTTGCATGCTTTGGCTACCAGATTGATAGTTTCCTTTCTCGTTCCTTCTTATTGAAAAATGGTTCTTCTCTCTCTCCCATTCTTCAATTTGCAAACCAGCTTAGAGGAGATCTTTGAAATCACGGATGAGTTTATGAGACATCCTTTTACAAAGACTAGGCAACACCCCTCTCACAATCATCCATATTTGATCGAATTCATCGAGCCTCTTCTTGAGCAAAGCGGCCTTGTTTCTCCATCTCTTCACATAATCCACAAAATTCTCATTTGGCCTTTGTCTAATGGACTCCACTTCCATTAAGGTAACTTCCATCTCAACATTATACTCATATTGTTGGATGAAGGCCTTATATAGCAAATCCCAACTCTTTTGTGTTCCATCATGTAATATCCTCATGTTTGCCTTAGAAGTCTTGGTTATGTTGTTGTTGTAAATTGGATTGAATGTATATGTTATGTGATAAGAAAAGAAATTGGAAAGAGAATGCTTGTGTATATGTGTTTTGGGAAAGAAAAGAGGGTTTAGAGAGAAGTGTATATGTTGTTTATATGATGATATAATTAACATATACATAAGTCAAATAGAGAGTCAATGCAAGAAGATATTTTATTTGAGATTTGTGAAATTACATATTTGGGCATGCAAGTGACAAAAGCTAAGTTAAGTGATGAGGGGTGTTTTGGTAATTGTCTTGTTAAAATCACTTGGAGGAGATTTAAGGAGAAATTTACTTTGTTTCTTCATCATTTTCTCTTCTTCTTGATGGTAGTGGACGGCTCCTCCAAAGACAAAAGAAAACTAGAGAGCTAGAGAGGTGTTTGAAGTTCTAAACTCAAATTGAAGTGATCAAGTGTTGATTCAAGAAGTTTATAGCTTTGGTAAGTTTTCTTTTGGATCTTTTGCTTGTTTGAAATGATATGTGGATTTGATAGATGATCTAAGAGTGTGTTGCTTGATTTTGTTATACTCAAGTGTGTTTGATTAGTTTGATCTTGGATTTTAAGGATGAATTGATGAAAGAAGTAAGTTGATTTTTGAAAGATGGAGAAGGAGGTTGGTTTTAGGGTTTTGAGGTGATAGGTGTTAAATGTTGTGTTAATGTATTGTTAAAGTGATTAATGTGATGAATATGTAAGATATGTGTTAATAATGTTGATTAGAACCATTTGAATGAGATTATTGTTGTGTATAATGTGTTAGAATGCATTTAGAAGAGTGTTGGCTTTGGTTAGGGTTTGTTCATGAGTGACACGGCCAAAACCAAAGAAGAGACACGGCCAAGACTTAATGTTTTGGAGAGACACGGCCAAGTCCATGGAAATTTGGCCGTGTGTGTGAGATTTTGGAGAGGACACGGCTGTGTCTCATGCCAGTGTCTGCCACTGCCAATTTGTTTTGGGAGACACGGCCACAAGCTTGGCCGTGTCCCTTGGGTGTGTTGGTTACTGTGTTTGGTTTTTGTTCTTCATACATGATTGAGTTTGAACTTTCAATTGAAATGCATATGATACTACATGAACTAGGGTTTGTACTATGCAATGTGAATTTTGTAAATGATAATGTGTGAGATGGATAATGTATTTTGAAATGCTATATGCATAATATGAATTGAGATGTGAAATGTGATGCAAAGCCATTGTGATTGGCTATGATGATGCAATTGAAAGAAATAAGGCATGTTTGCCTAAATGTTGATGAGAATTAAGAATGGAAATGATGACTAAATAATAAATGAATTGTGTGGCTAATGTGTTATTCCATTTTCAGAGTTTGTTGTTGGTGGCATGCCTAATATGAGTAACAATCTCTTGAAGTTAGGTTGGATTGAATCCTTGAAGCCTAATTGAGATGTTACAACCCTTGAAGCTAGGTTGGGTTGGTTCTTGAAGCCAAGTTGGGTTGAAGCTTAGCATGCTTTGCTCCCCTTGAAGCTTGGTTGAACCTAATCCTTGAAGCCTAGTTGGGTCTATGATATTGATAAATGTAACAACAAAACCAAAGCATTAACTCTGAAATTTGAATGGCATATTAGTGTGTTTTGGGCCCATGCTTGTCTATGTTTAATGTAAGTCATGAATGGTTTAATGAATAACTAATGGGGCATATGAAAATATGTTGAAATGTGATAAGTCTACATATGTTGGATTATGAAATGTAAAGGTATGTTGTTAGCTTTGCATATATGATGTTACATGTATAATATGGATTGAGAATTGGCATTGCATTGTACTAAAGCATATCAATAGCATGTTTTATCTTACTAAGCCCTTGGCTTAGCGCGATAGTGTTTAATCGTGCAGGTGATAGAATTGATAGAGTTGAACCTGAGAGCTCTTCGAGACCGAGTGAGAGTAGACGTTGAAGAGTTGATTTTGGGAACTTAAAGATCAGAGAAGACTTGCCAATCATGTATAACTCTTTTAATATTTTGTAAAGTATTGTTTATAATGTGAATATATGTATATTTGTAAATATGGATTTAAATGTTTTCATATATGTAAATCTATTTTACAAATTCCGCTGCATATTAACTAAATGTATTTATATATCTATTTTGTTTTATATTACAAATTGATTACTTATTATCTATAATGTATATTGAGAAAGATGATGATATTATATAAAAATGTTTTTGAATGTTAAGAAAATCCGTAGCATCCCTATGTTCAGTGCACGTATACTACATTGTGGTGTTTGTAGTGTGTGTGTATTGGATGTGGGGGTGTTACAATTGTTTTGGTATCAGAGCCTAGGTTTGAGATTCTCAACCTAGGTAAAATGTAAGAAAAAGAAATGTTTTTGATTTTAAAAAGTTGGTTTTGAAATAAAATACATGTTTGGGATTGGCAATCTCTGATCTTTAATAAGGTATAATCTGCTGTGTTTGCAGACATAGGTTGTGATGGACTCTCACTTACGGCAATCAGTAGAGGGTAGTGCTGAAAGCGTTGCTCCTGATGAGGTTAGAGAGGGAGCTAGAGTTGGTAGTGCTGGGGAGGCACCTGCTTCGGTGTCGGGGAGACCAGTTGGTGAGGAGGTTCCGCCAGCTTGGGTTAGGCATGTGATAGAGGCTTTGAGTGTAACACCCCGATACCCTATATAAGTACTATGCGTATACCTAGTATACATACAGTAAATATATAAAGTATAAGGATGTCACTTTTCGTTACCCTTTTAAAATATTTATAACAGAGTTCAAACCATAATACATTAATTTAAATAACATTTACAAAATCATTATCTTTATTAAAACTTCATTTATACATATAAATACTCTCTCGTCAAAAATACATTATAATTAAAATTTATACATGTATGCATTACCCTCTAGTTGGTCTCGACAAACTTTACTCTTCTTGTGGCATAACAAAAGATTTCATATCTTCCATCTATATACCTGCGCGAATAAACACCCGCGCTAAGCCCGAGAGCTTAGTAGTCCATGTAATATCCTCATTTATGCCCTAGAAGTTTTGCATGTTGTTGTTGTTGTTGTTATTGGATTGTTGGTTTAAATTGAGAAAGAAAAGTATAAGTGTTTTGGGAAAGAATTTAGGGTTTAGAGACAAGTTTATATGTTGTATATATTGTGATATATATAACATATACATTGGTCAAAAGAGTTGGTCAAGGCAAGAGGAGATATTTTTTTAGGGCATGTGAAATTACCAAAATGGGCAAGAGATAACAAAGAGAATTAAGATATGTATGAGGGCATTATAGTAATTTTCCTTTGGATGGGTATTTAAGGAAGATTGACTTTGTGATTCTTGATCATTTTCTCTTCCTCTTGATGGTAGTGGCCGGCTCTCCATTAGCAAAAGGGAAGGAGAAGTGTTCTTGATAGTAAGATCAAGATTGAAGGGAGAATTGAAGAATCAAGTTGAAGATTTGTGGAATTTCTTCACTTTAGGTAAGTAATTTCTTGTTTTCTTTTATTAATTTGGAAATTGTGGTTAAGGTGTATTGAGAATTGTTGAAATGATGATTTAGTGTGTTGATGTGTGTTTATAAGTGTTAGAGTTGATTGTAAGTTAAAAATTGGAGGTTGTGTTGGTTTGGTTGTGATTATGGAAAAATAAGTGAAGATTGATAGTGGAAAATCAAGAGTAGAGTTTGAGTTAGGGTTTTGAGATGGTGTTTGTTTAATTGTGATATTAAAGTGTTTTAAAGTGATTATTGTAATGAATATGTATTTAGAACATTGATGATGTTCATTTGAAGCATGTGGTATGATGTATATTGAGTTTTAATGCATTTGGAAGAGAGTTGGTTAGAATTAGGGTGTTGATTTTGGGAGACACGGCCAAAGGCCATGTGAGACACGGCCAAGTCATATGATTTTGGACGTGTTGGATTAATTTTTGGGTGACACAGCCGTGTTCCCAAGCCGTGTGAGCTACTGTGAGTTTTGGTTGAAGAGACACGGCCGTGTCCCTAAGCCGTGTTTGCTACTGCCAAAGTTGAATTGAGAGACACGGCCACAAGTTTTGCCGTGTCCCTCATGTGTGCTGCCCGTGTCCATCAAATGAGTTGGTTAGGGTTTTGTTTCTTTGTTCTTTTTGCATTGTTTTGGTTCTTCAAAGGTGGGTTGGTTCTTAAACCTAACCCTAAAACACTTTAAACACACTTGAATCAATGAATGAACTAATCAAATGCATATGGAAGATCCTAAAGCTATGAATCATATAAGTTGTTCTTTGCCCTAATTGCATTGTTGAGATTTAAACAAGGTTATGTTATGCATTGTGAAAGGTATTGTATTTTATGAGTAATGTACCTTGAAATGTTGTATCAAAGATGAAATGATAATTCAAATAAGATATGATATGAGACAATGCCATTGTGTTTGGCTATGATGAATGATGCTATATGATGATAATATTGAGAGAATGAAGGCATGTTTGCCTAAATGTTGATGAGAATTGAGAATGGAAATGATAATTGATATGTAAATGAATTGTGTGGCTAATGTGTTATTCCATTTTCAGAGTATGTTATTGGTGGCATGCCTAATGATAGTAACAATCTCTTGAAGTTAGGTTGGATTGAATCCTTGAAGCCTAATTGAGATGTTACCACCCTTGAAGCTAGGTTGGGTTAGTTCTTGAAGCCAAGTTGGGTAGAAGCTTAGCATGCTTTGCTCCCCTTGAAGCTTGGTTGAACTTAATCCTTGAAGCCTAGTTGGGTCTATGATATTGATATTGATAAATGTGATGATAGAACCAAAACATTAACTCTGAAAATTGAATGGCATATTAGTGTGTCTTGGGCCCATGCTTGTCTATGGTTAATGTGAGTCATGAATGATGTTTGTTTTGCTTTGTATTGATGATTAAATGAATACTAATGAGGTATATGAAAAGATAATAAAATGTGATATGTAATGTGAAAGTATATTGTTAATTTTGCATATATGATGTTACATATATATTATGGTTTGAGAAATGACATTGCATTGCACGAAGTCATATCATTAGCATGATTATCTTACTAAGCCCTTGGCTTAGCGCGATAGTGTTTAATCGCGCAGGTGATAGAACTGTTAGAATCGAACCCGAGAGCTCTTCGAGACCGAGTGAGGGTAGACAGTGAAGAGTTGATTTTGGAGACTTAAAGATCAAAGGAGATTTGCCAATCATGTATAACTCTTTTTATATTTTGTAAAGTATTGATTAAATGTACATATTTGTATATTTGTAAATATGGAATTAAGTGTTTTCAAATATGTAAATATTTTATGACTTCCGCTGTGAAATAACTATATGTATGTATATATATATCTAATGTGTTTTATTTTAAAAGTAAATGATCTACTTTTCTATATTATATAATGATAATAGTATTGTATCTATTTAAATGTTTTGAATGTTGAAGAAAACCGTAGCATCCCTATGTTTGGTGCACTTATGCTACATGGTTGTAGTTGTAGTGTGTGTGCATTGGATGTGGGGGTGTTACAGTCCAAATATAAAATATAAACATATAGTATAGAAGTATTGATATATAATGATACATCGATTCAATATATAATTAGTTCTTATCATATCTTCTTTTCTTTTTAATTTTATCTTTAATATATCCTAGCTAATTTCATATATGATGTATATATATATACATAATATTATCACCAACCCCAATGCATCACCAATACTCAAAACCAATATATTAATACCCCTACATTATATATATACCACACCAACCATTATTGCAATACACACTTTACATATCATACCAATTATTATTGCAATACACACATTACATATCATACACTCATTATTGCAATACACACATTACACATCATATCACTCATTATTGCAATACACAATTTACATATCATACAAATCATAAATCATATTTCCAATAAAGACAACCTTTATCATCAACCACAATTCATTTACATATTACATTTAATAACATTATATTATTCACAATTCACCAAGCATAATTCATTTTTAATACTCACAATCAATATTTCAATACTTGCATTTCACATTGACAATAAAGACAGACTCGGGCCCAAAACACTAATATGTTATTCAAAGTTCAGAGTTACTGCTTTGGTTCATAGTCACAATCATCACGCCCGTAGGCAATGTATATACATGTCTCTCTATCCATGGATAGTGTAACAGACCCAGTCTCTTGGACCATCAACTCAACACATATGAGGAGATCCTCAACCCGGCAAGACTGTTACAAATCATATATCTCATATTCACAATTCTCATAGTGTAACAGACCCAGTCTCTTGGACCATCAACTCAACACATATGAGGAGATCCTCAACCCGGCAAGACTGTTACCTTTCATCATTTCTTAGGCATGCCACCCAAATCCAGAACTCTGAAACTGAATAACATATTAAACAAACAATTCATTTATTATTTCATTATCAATCTCATCATCAATTAGGCCAACATGCCTTATCTCTTTCAATTGAATTATCATAGCCAATTACAATGGCTTCATATCATATCATATCTCAATCCATATGATACATATAGCATCATTGATATCACATTTCAAAGTATATTATTCATATAATACATTGCCATACACAAGATTCACAATGCATATAACATAACATTTTCTCACTTCTCAAAACACATTAACATCATTCATTACTAGAGCATTTATCATAACAAATTGCACATACCTTAAGAATGATCCTCATTTCTTCCTACCTTTCCCATTTCATATTTCATCCTTTATATATATTCTTCATTTACATTCACAATATAATAGCTTATTTAACACTTTCATCCCAATGTGTTAATGTTCAAAGACATATAAGGATATACAATCAAATAGGGTTTATGCTTACCTTGTTAATGATCTTCACATCCTTCACATCATTCAATCATCACCTTAGTCCAATTATGTTAACAATATAATAGATCACTTAACACATTTGCAAACAAATGTGTTAAGCCTCGAATTATGTAATTAAATACAATCATATGTATTGGTACTTACCTCAAGAACTAGTCCCATCAATCTATACATTTCTTTTCTTTCCAAGAATTCTCCACATTTAGGTTAATGCAACCCAATCTCTTCAAAACCTTTGAGGGACACGGGCAGCACCACTTGAGGGACACGGTTAGGGCAATTCAACCTCTTCACAATCTAATCCAAAAGGAATATTAGCAAAATGACCATATGAATAGTACATTCTGGTTTAAGACTCCATTTTATCCTTATTTTGAAAAATTGTATAAAATAATCTACTTGACTAAAAATTCTAAAATTTTTACAGAATTTATTTTTGTATCTTAAAATCATTCCTTTAAAATTTCAGATCAAAATGAACACAAAATCTTGGTCAAATAGTTCACCTAACCAGACTGCCCCAATTGCCCTGCATCCTGGCAGCAGTTCTGAACTTTGTGAATTCCATAAATCAAATTCAATCAACGTGGTTCCAAATTATTTTTCTCAAATACTAGACTCACTAGGAAACAACATATCCAAAATTCAATTGGATATGATTTTTCTACATTTTATTAAAAATCCCGAAATATAGCTGTCTCAGTTAAGGTACCTGCTGGAACAGGTCTAATAAAAATAATCTTTCTAAACTCATAACCATTCCAAAATAGAATCAACATATTTTTCAGTCATTCTAGACTCATAGAGGCACAACATATCAAAATTCACTTTAAGAACATTTTTCTATAATTAATTAAAAATCATACAAGTCACAGCCTTTACTAATTGTAAAACAGAAAAAAAATTTACTAAACACAACTCCTACTCTTCCATCACCAACACCAACCTAGCTTCTTATCTTTAATTCCATTTCAACACTTTTACACACACCATACACAAACACACTTAATCATACTATCCATAAACCTAACTCAATCCATACACAACTTCAAAAAGAACCAAAGCAAACAAGAGAAATCTTACCAAAATGATGAAATTCCTTGAAATTCCAACTTGGTTACTTGGAATCTCTCTCAACTTTGGAGCTTAGAACATCAAACCCTTCTTTTACTCTCTTGCTTTCCTTTGTCTTAGGTGAGCCGGCCACACAAGGAAAAAGAAGAAGAAATGATGAAGAAAACACAAAGTCAATAGGCATTAAATACTCCTCCAAAAGAAAATTACTATCTTACCCTCATACACATTTTAATTCTCTTTACAAGCTCTTGCCCATTTTGGTAATTTCACATTCAACAATTTAAATATCTTCTTCCCTTGACTAAGCACTTTGACCAACATATATGTCATATATATTGCCATATACCCAACATATACACTATCTCTCTCTATACAATTCTTTCCTTTGCAAATACACATATTCATTTCTCTCAAATACTTTTACCATTCAACCAAACCCTATACAAATATACCACTTATCAATTACACATTCAAATCAATTATAACAATATTATCATAACTTCTAGGCACACTTAGGGATATTACAATTAGACATATACATATACATCACATATACATTAAATCCAAATACAACAACTCCTCCAAAACTTTTAAGGTATATCTCGGGATATTACATTGAGGCCAGCACCAGTGCAACCACCGCCACCCCCACCACAGCCTGTGGTATCAGGGAGGCATTATGATAAACTAAGGAAGTATGAAGCAGAGGATTTCTTTGGTACGGTTGATCCAGCTGTAGCTGAACAGTGGCTAGATAGAGTACAGAGAGTATTTGTTCAGTTGCAAGCCACTTCAGAGGAAAAGTTTGACTATGCAAGATCATTGCTACAGAAGGACGCATATGACTGGTGGAAGACAGTGCCTCATTCTATTGATGATCCACCAACACTGTCTTACACTGATTTTCTGAGAGAGTTTGAATTGAAGTATACTCCGAGGGAGATAAAGACAGGAAGAAGATGGAGTTTTTGAGTTTAAAGCAAGATAATCGGACCATAACTGAATATGAGGTTGAGTTTATTCGATTGAGCCAGTATGTTGGGGGCATTATAGCTGATGAGATAGATAGATGCAGGAGATTTGAGGAGGGATTGAGGCCCTCTATCATGTGCTTAGTGGCTGGATCTAGATATCATGATTTTTCCCGGCTTGTGGCAGCAGCTCGGAGTGTGGAGCGAGCTCAGGGTATTGCAGCTGCTTCAGAGGAAGAGATCAGGGTTAGGAGGCCCCAGTTTGAGGCAGGGTCTTCTTCTGTGAAGAGAGGTAAAGGAAGTTTTATTCCTCGGATCAGTAGGAGTCAGAGGCCAGCTGGTAGGTCAGCGCAGTTCCAGAGACAGAGATTTAGACCTGCAGTTTCAGTGGCGAGTGCTCCGACCCCAATGACTCAGAGATCCAGTCCACCCATTTGCATTCATTGTGGTAGACCACATGGAGGTCCTTGTTGGAAGACTGGTGTAGCAGGGGTTTGTTTCAGATGTGGATCCCCTGATCACTTTGTGAGAGATTGTCCTGGGAGGCAAGAACAGATGTCAGTTGATACTGCAGCTTCTCGACCTAGTGTGAGGGGAGGTCGAGGAGGCAGAGGTGTCAGTAGAGGAAGCAGATCTGGGTTCAGTGCTAGAGGAGGTTCTACATCCAGAGAGAGTAGACCAGAGGAGGTTGGGTCTTCCCAGAGGATATATGTTATGCAGAGGCAGCCAGATGCTTCGGCAGTCATAGCTGGTACTTTTTCCTTATTTGGTTTTTCCATACTTGCTTTGATTGATCCAGGTTCCACACATTCATATATTAGTGCATCTGTTTTGCCTATGTCTGATGTGCATGCTAAATCCCTAGGATTTGATGTATTGGTGACAAATCCGTTAGGGCATAGTGTGGTTGTTAGTAAGGTGCACCGAGATAGTGCAGTGAGGGTGCAAGGTGAGGAGTTCCTTGGAGATTTGATTGAGATGCCATTTAAAGAATATGATGTGATTCTAGGCATGGAATGGCTATCTAGACATGGAGCTGTGGTAGACTGTAAAAAGAAAGTTGTGACTTTGAGAACTGTTGATGGTAGAGATGTGATAGTATCTAATGAGCAGGAACAGCTAGCATCTTTGTTTGTTTCAGCTGTTGCAGCCAGGAGGTTGATTAGAAAAGGGTGTGATGCTTATCTTGCTCATGTGGTAGATACTAGAGTAAGAGGTTCTCCTATTGATAGTATTGCCACAGTTGCAGAGTTCCCAGATGTGTTTCCAGAGGAGTTGCCAGGGTTACCTCCTGAGAGAGAGGTGGAGTTCGGTATTGAATTGTTGCCTGGTACCACTCCTATTTCTATTACTCCTTATAGAATGGCACCAGCAGAATTGAGGGAGTTGAAAGTGCAATTGCAGGAGTTGTTGGACAAAGGATTTATTCGCCCCAGTGTTTCTCCTTGGGGAGCTCCTGTGCTATTTGTGAAGAAGAAAGATGGTACTATGAGGTTGTGTATCGATTATAGGCAATTGAACAAGGTGACTATTAAAAATAAATATCCTTTGCCTAGAATTGATGACCTCTTTGATCAATTGAAGGGTGCAGCTGTGTTTTCTAAAATTGATCTGAGATCAAGGTACCATCAGCTGAGAGTCAGAGCTGAAGATGTTCCTAAGACAGCCTTTCGGACCAGGTATGGGCATTATGAGTTTCTAGTTATGCATTTTGGTCTGACGAATGCACCGGCAGTTTTTATGGATTTGATGAATAGGGTGTTTAGGCCCTATTTGGATCAGTTTGTGGTAGTGTTTATTGATGATATTCTGGTGTATTCGCGGAATAAAGAGGAACATGACAAGCATTTGCGGATTGTGTTGCAGATTTTGAGAGAGAAGCAGTTGTTTGCTAAACTGTCGAAGTGTGAGTTTTTGTTGGACCAAGTAGCTTTTCTCGGTCATATAGTTTCAGCAGAGGGTATTAGAGTTGATCCGAGTAAAGTTGAAGCTATTCTGAATTGGAGTCCACCAAAGTCTGTGACTGAAGTTAGAAGTTTTCTGGGTTTGGCAGGCTATTACCGACGGTTTGTGAAAGTATTTTCTTTGATAGCTACTCCACTCACCAGATTGCTTCGTAAGGGAGTTAGATTTATGTGGACGGATCAGTGTCAGGCTAGCTTTGAACAGTTGAGAGAAATGTTGACTCAAGCACCTGTTCTTACTTTACCTGTAGAAGGCAAACCATATGTGATCTACAGTGATGCTTCACATAGTGGTTTGGGTTGTGTGCTGATGCAAGAAGGTAAAGTTATAGCTTATGCTTCTCGACAGTTGAAACCGCATGAGCTCAATTATCCGACCCATGATTTAGAATTGGCAGCCATTGTGTTTGCATTGAAGATTTGGCGACATTATCTGTATGGGGAAAAGTGTTTTATCTATACAGATCATAAAAGTTTAAAATATTTGGGTGTCCAGAAAAAGCTTAATCTTCGAAAGAGGAGATGGTTGGAATTGATTAAAGACTATGACTGTTTGATTGATTATCATCCTGGTAAAGCAAATGTTGTTGCTGATGCTTTGAGTCGGAAGTCTTTAGCAGGTTTGACTGTTTATTCGCTCTCGTTGCTTGTTAAGTTGAGAGCATTGCATGCCAGTTTTGTATCTTGTGATGATGGTGCATTGTTGGCACAGTTGCATTTGAAACCAGTTTTGTTGGATCAGATTAAAGAGGCTCAGTTGGCTGATGAGAAGATTCAGAAGATTGTTTCAGTTTGCCAGAATGGAAAGAGTGGAGATTTTGTTGTGAAAGATGATGGGAGTCTCTGGTTTAAGAACAGATTGTGTGTGTCGGATGATGTTAATTTAAAAAGAATCATTTTGGAAGAAGCACATCAGTCAGTGTTTGCTATGCATCCGGGCAATACCAAGATGTATCATGATTTGAGACAGCATTACTGGTGGATTGGGTTGAAGAGAGACATTGCTGAGTTTGTATCGAAATGTCTCACTTGTCAGAAGGTAAAAGCAGAGCATCAAGTTCCAACTGGGTTGCTTCAACCGTTGTCAGTACCTGAATGGAAGTGGGAAAGAGTGACAATGGATTTTGTGTCTGGGTTGCCATTGACACAAAGGAAGCATGATGCTATATGGGTGATTGTGGATAGATTGACTAAGACAACTCATTTCCTTCCGGTTCGGATGGATTACTCTTTGGAGAGGTTAGCTGAGCTGTATATCCATGAGATTGTAAAGTTGCATGGGGTTCCAACTTCTTTAGTGTCTGATCGAGATCCTCGGTTTACTTCAAGATTTTGGAAGAGTTTGCAAGGTGCTTTGGGTTCTCGACTGCACTTCAGCACTGCTTTTCATCCACAGACGGATGGACAGTCAGAAAGGGTGATACAGATTGTCGATGATATGTTGAGGAGCTGTGTCATTGATTTCTCTGGAAGTTGGGATAGATTTCTACCTCTTGTGGAGTTTGCTTACAACAACAGTCACCAATCTAGCATTGGTATGGCACCGTTTGAAGCACTGTATGGCAGACGGTGTAGGACACCTCTTTGTTGGAGTGAACTTGGGGAAGGTAAATTAATTGGGCCTGATTTGATTCAAGAAACTGAAGAGAAAGTAAAATTGATTCGAGGCAGGTTGAAAGCAGCTTCAGACCGACAGAAGTCTTATGCAGATCTGAAGAGGAGAGACATAGAGTTTGATGTTGGAGATAAGGTATTTTTGAATGTGTCTCCTTGGAAGAAGATATTGAGGTTCGGTCGGAAAGGGAAATTGAATCCTCGTTTCATTTGACCGTATGAAGTTGTGGAAAGAGTTGGGCCAGTTGCTTATCGACTCGCTTTGCCACCTAAGTTGGATCGTATTCATAATGTATTTCATGTTTCTATGTTGAGAAAGTACAAGTCGGATCCATCTCATGTGTTGCCATTTGAATCAATCGAAGTGAGTCCTGATTTGACATTTGAAGAGGAACCAGTTGAGCAAAGCGAGCCTCTTCTTGAGCAAAGCGGCCTTGTTTCTCCATCTCTTGACATAATCCACAAAATTCTCATTTGGCCTTTGTCTAATGGACTCCACTTCCATTAAGGTAACTTCCATCTCAACATTATACCCATATTGTTGGATGAAGGCCTTATATAGCAAATCCCAACTCTTTTGTGCTCCATCATGTAATATCCTCATGTTTGCCTTAGAAGTCTTGGTTATGTTGTTGTTGTAAATTGGATTGAATGTATATGTTATGTGATAAGAAAAGAAATTGGAAAGAGAATGCTTGTGTATATGTGTTTTGGGAAAGAAAAGAGGGTTTAGAGAGAAGTGTATATGTTGTTTATATGATGATATAATTAACATATACATAAGTCAAATAGAGAGGCAATGCAAGAAGATATTTTATTTGAGATTTGTGAAATTACATATTTGGGCATGCAAGTGACAAAAGCTAAGTTAAGTGATGAGGGGTGTTTTGGTAATTGTCTTGTTAAAATCACTTGGAGGAGATTTAAGGAGAAATTTACTTTGTTTCTTCATCATTTTCTCTTCTTCTTGATGGTAGTGGACGGCTCCTCCAAAGACAAAAGAAAACTAGAGAGCTAGAGAGGTGTTTGAAGTTCTAAACTCAAATTGAAGGAAGATTGAAGTGATCAAGTGTTGATTCAAGAAGTTTATAGCTTTGGTAAGTTTTCTTTTGGATCTTTTGCTTGTTTGAAATGATATGTGGATTTGATAGATGATCTAAGAGTGTGTGTTTGATTAGTTTGATCTTGGATTTTAAGGATGAATTGATGAAAGAAGTAAGTTGATTTTTGAAAGATGGAGAAGGAGGTTGGTTTTAGGGTTTTGAGGTGATAGGTGTTAAATGTTGTGTTAAAGTGATTAATGTGATGAATATGTAAGATATGTGTTAATAATGTTGATTAGAACCATTTGAATGAGATTATTGTTGTGTATAATGTGTTAGAATGCATTTAGAAGAGTGTTGGCTTTGGTTAGGGTTTGTTCATGAGTGACACGGCCAAAACCAAAGAAGAGACATGGCCAAGACTTAATGTTTTGGAGAGACACGGCCAAGTCCATGGAAATTTGGCCGTGTGTGTGAGATTTTGGAGAGGACACGGCCGTGTCTCATGCCAGTGTCTGCCACTGCCAATTTGTTTTGGGAGACACGGCCACAAGCTTGGCCGTGTCCCTTGGGTGTGTTGGTTACTGTGTTTGGTTTTTGTTCTTCATACATGATTGAGTTTGAACTTTCAATTGAAATGCATATGATACTACATGAACTAGGGTTTGTACTATGCAATGTGAATTTTGTAAATGATAATGTGTGAGATGGATAATGTATTTTGAAATGCTATATGCATAATATGAATTGAGATGTGAAATGTGATGCAAAGCCATTGTGATTGGCTATGATGATGCAATTGAAAGAAATAAGGCATGTTTGCCTAAATATTGATGAGAATTGAGAATGGAAATGATGACTAAATAATAAATGAATTGTGTGGCTAATGTGTTATTCCATTTTCAGAGTTTGTTGTTGGTGGCATGCCTAATATGAGTAACAATCTCTTGAAGTTAGGTTGGATTGAATCCTTGAAGCCTAATTGAGATGTTACAACCCTTGAAGCTAGGTTGGGTTGGTTCTTGAAGCCAAGTTGGGTTGAAGCTTAGCATGCTTTGCTCCCCTTGAAGCGTGGTTGAACCTAATCCTTGAAGCCTAGTTGGGTCTATGATATTGATAAATGTAACAACAAAACCAAAGCATTAACTCTGAAAATTGAATGGCATATTAGTGTGTTTTGGGCCCATGCTTGTCTATGTTTAATGTAAGTCATGAATGGTCTAATGAATAACTAATGGGGCATATGAAAATATGTTGAAATGTGATAAGTCTACATATGTTGGATTATGAAATATAAAGGTATGTTGTTAGCTTTGCATATATGATGTTACATGTATAATATGGATTGAGAATTGGCATTGCATTGTACTAAAGCATATCAATAGCATGTTTTATCTTACTAAGCCCTTGGCTTAGCGCGATAGTGTTTAATCGCGCAGGTGATATAATTGATAGAGTTGAACCCGAGAGCTCTTCGAGACCGAGTGAGAGTAGACGTTGAAGAGTTGATTTTGGGAACTTAAAGATCAGAGAAGACTTGCCAATCATGTATAACTCTTTTAATATTTTGTAAAGTATTGTTTATAATGTGAATATATGTATATTTGTAAATATGGATTTAAATGTTTTCATATATGTAAATCTATTTTACAAATTCTGCTGCGTATTAACTAAATGTATTTATATATCTATTTTGTTTTATATTACAAATTGATTACTTATTATCTATAATGTATATTGAGAAAGATGATGATATTATATAAAAATGTTTTTGAATGTTAAGAAAATCCGTAGCATCCCTATGTTCAGTGCACGTATACTACATTGTGGTGTTTGTAGTGTGTGTGTATTGGATGTGGGGGTGTTACACATCATCTAAGGTATTGAACCAATTTTGGACAACAGGGTCCAATGAGAACATGAAGTACCTTAGAGTTTGAGCCTTAGTAGCTTGGGCAGACTGTATGGCAGTGATATACTGCTTCATATGGAGATGAGGATTTTCGGTTCCATCAAACTTTGCGAAAGATGGCATCTTGAACTTGTATGGAACTTCTTCATCTAGCTCGAATAATTTGTCAGCTTCAGACATTTCTTCGGTTTTTAGTTTCTTCTCAAATTTCTTTTCCAAGTCCGCAATCATCTTTTCAACATCAGAAGTTTTAGTTTTCTCCATAGCTGATCTTTCAACAATCTTCGGTTCTTTCTTCTTGTCTTGAGGATCTTGGTAGTATTGAGCCCAATCATCATCATCATCAATGATTACCTTTTCATCATCAAAAACCACTTCACCAACTTTAGTCTTCCCTTTGTCCCTTGGCTTCTTAGTGCTAGTAGATGCTTCGACGTGATTTTCTAAAATTGTAGTCAATTGGTTCTTCATGGTCTCAGTTAGGGCCTCTTTAATTTCTTCCATCTTGGCATTGAGGGCATCATCCACCATTCTTTGAATTCTTTCGGGATCCATTTTTTTTGGTGAGCAAGTGATTGAGTTGTTGCTAGATTCTTCATCTCCGGCATAGGTTGTATTGTCGTAAGCTTTTGAACTTTCATAATCCAGGGCTGTGAGCCAGAGAGGATTAATGATATGAGATGCAAATGTATGTATGTATGCATGTATGCACAAATAATTAACAAACAAGGATAAGTAGGATGTTCCTTCCAACCTTATAACATCTACACACGAATGGTGAGTCTCTTTTCCTAGGCATATGGTTAATAAAATGCCAACATGGGGTACCTTGTTTTCGAATATTTCCCTCGGACGTTTCAACCAATAGCTATATTTTTGAAAATGGAAATCAATTCATAATAATTCCCATTAATTAGGTTTTAATCCATTTATCCACTAAAGTAGCTTTTGAATTAAAACTAAATTAAGAGGTTTATTATAGATAGATTTCTCACTTGAAAAAAGTAACTAATGGTTCATGCCAAAAATAAGCCCATGGTTAATTTATTCTTAGTATAAACTAGGCTCGCAATTGATTTTTGGTATTTCGTAATTGACCTAAATAATTTGCAAGCTCTTTTTAAGAAAAGGTTGGATTAAAATAGCTTTATTTCTAAGCCCATTGTAAAAGATTTTAGAAAAAATGGATTTTGGGCTTAGTATTTGGGCCATGTGCAAAAGAATTTTTGATTTGTTTTTAGAAAAGTTTTATATCCAAAGACCATCTTGAAATGTTTTGAAGATAGCTTTGGTCTTTTTGATTTTAAAGAAAAATTTATTTGAGCTTGCAAATGTACTTGGGTCATATTAGAAAAAGAACAAATGAAATAAGTCATGATTTAAGCCAAGATAAATTAACCATATTCAAACAACATGCATTTGGGGTAAAACCTAAGGAAAGTAAATAGTCCAATTACATGAGCTTTAGTCTTTGGGTTAAAAGGCTTAGGTTCCCATAGCAAGTATATACCAAATGGTACGAGACTATGAGTAGTTCTGCCATGCTCGATCTCCATACCTTGAGTGAAAGTATGGTATCCCTTACATAACACAACACGGGTAACATGGGCATCTTAACTCATGCACATGATGCAATCTAATATGATGCAATGGATAATATCATTATAAGAAAGAATAGAATAATATAAAGACCAACGGAATCAACTTCTCTTATCCCCGGTGGAGTCACCACTGTGAGCAGGGATTTTTGCCCCCACTCCCGGTTGAATGGTTCTTGCGACTTTGGCACTGTTCAGGCTTGGGGCCTTAGAGAACACGGACCTAAGTTCGAAGAAAATGGAGTCGCCACCCGGAAGGGCCGGGAAAAATAAAGGGGTGGATGACTTGATTCCTAAGGAATCCCTAACCCCCTAATGGGTTCGAAAAGTTAGGTATGTGTGGAGAAGGTGAGAAATGGCCCAGCACCCCCACAACGCCCAGTTCATTGGAACTGGCCTCCTTTATAGGTCTTAATATTATAAAATTCTTTAATATAACAATATTATCCATATTACACACAACAATTGAAGTAAAGCATCGTTATATTAAAATCAAAGCAATATCCAAGCAAAGTAAATAAATGGATACCCATCCGAAGATGAAAACATGCCCTTACATCATCCACGTCTAAACTAATAGGACACCCACCAAAAGGTAGAAACATGTCCTTTACATTGGTCTAAAATATAAAATCAATTTAAATTACATGATTTTTAACTAATGAGGTACCCACAAAGTGGAAACATACCTCTTACAACATTTGGAAATCTAGATAAATCAATAAAAGTAAATAACCATTCATCATAAATAGATCATTCATCAAAGATATCAATCAAAATATATAATAAACATTCATTCATGATAAATTAAGTAAATCAAGCATTGAAAGTAAATCAAAGCATGTAATGAACTATATAATCAAATATAAAATTAAAGCAAGTAAAGATACAAATTAGGGTTTACTGTTTAAAGTTCTTTAATTAATATTTAGGGTTTTGAGATTTTATTATTGTTATTATTATTATTTATTTAGGCTACTATAAATTTTAAGAGAATTGAAATGGATTAGGGTTTTATAATTTAAGAAATTAATAAGGTTCTTTGATTGATCAAATTAGGGTTTGAGGGGTAAAATTATGAAATTAAGGTTTGGACACTTTAAAAACATTTAGCTTTATAATTCTTAGCTACTAGGTTATTATTTTGGATTTACTATATTGGGTTTGAATGTTTAGGTTTATAAGGTTTTAAGGTTTTAAGGATTAGGGTTTAGGAAAACTAGGGTTTACGGTTGTGGGTTTTGAGGGAATTAGGGTTTAAGAAAACATAGGGTTTATATTAACTAGTTTGGGGTTTACTGTCTTCGTTTTGGAGTTGAAGAAAATAGTGTAGAGTTTTATAAAGTAAATGTGATTTTTAGAAACTATAAGGTAAGTTAGAATTTGGAGATTTAACAAAATATTTGGAAATTTTGAAAAAGGATTAGAAGAAAACAGTTTAGGGTTTTTAAAAGCTTTTGGAAATAAGAAAAATGATTTAAGGTTTTTTGGAAACAAAAGAGTATTTTTTTTTAGGGTTTTTAAGGTATTTGGAAGCAGAAGAAATCATTTAAAGTCTCTGGAAATAAAAGAAATGAATTAGGGTTTTTAAGATATTTGAAAACAAAAGAAATCATTTAAGGTTTTTGGAAACAAAAGAAACCAATTAGGGTTGTTAAAGTATTTGGAAACAGAAGAAATCATTTTTGGTTTTTGGAAACAAAAGAAATGAATTAGGGTTTTTAAGATATTTGAAATAGAAGAAATCATTTAAGGTTTTTGGAACAAAGATCAAGTCATTACATCTTCAAAGATCAAAGTTTTGTATGTATATTATTATGAATCAAAGAAACAAATCTATGAGTAGCTTATGATTAAGGATCAAACCTGTGTAGTTGGTTACACCAAAATTAACTTCTGGATGAACAAAGATAAAGGCAAGATTACTGCCTTTGATGGCTTGATTGCTTGCTTGCTTATTCTCCTCTAAAATGTCTGATTTATTTACTTCCAAGTCCGATCAATTTTTAAAGTTTGAAAGCTTAATTTAGTGTAACTTATAGGAAATTTTGAAAGCTTAATTCCAATTGTTTAAGGAAATTATCATTACTTAGGAAAAGGAAACCGAAACCAAATAGAAATTGGTTTTGAAAAAAATTGCGTCAGAAAAATTTTGCTGGCGAAAACTGCGACGGGTTGTGAGCTTACGAGCACTGGCATTGAAAATTGTGGGTGAAGGCATTTCACCCACAGGAACTTCCTGCGGGCGAAATGGCCCAAGGCCATTTCGTCCAGCACTTTCGGCGATGAATTTTTTTGTCGCCGATTTTTATTTTTATTTTTATTTTTTATTATTATTTATTATTATTATAATAATTTTTAAAAAAATTATAAAAAATAAATACTAAAACAAATATTATTTAATTAAAACAAAAATTATTTTGGACTATAAAAAATGTTGGACCAGACTGGGTCAAAATTAAGGGTCTACAGGGTACCTCATTAGTTAAGTATTTATGTAATTTAAATTGCTTTTATATTTTTCACCAATGTAAAGGACATGTTTCTACCTTTCGATTGGTGTCCTATTTAGTTTAGACATGATGATGTAAGAACATGTTTCCATCCTCGGATGGGTGTCCATTTATTTGCTTTGTTTGGACATTGCTTTGATTTTAATATAATGATGCTTCATTTTAGTTGTTGCATGTAATATGGATAATATTATTATATTTAAGAATTTTATAATATTAAGACCTGTAAAGGAGGCTGATTCCAATGAACCGGGCGTTGTGGGGGTGCTGGGCAATTTCTCACCTTCCCCACACGTACCCAACTTTTCGAACCCATTAGGGTGTTGGGGATTCCTTAGGAATCGAGTCATCCACCCCTTTCTTTTTCTCGGCCCGTCCGGGTGGCAACTCCATTTTCCTCGGGCTTAGGCCCGCTTTCTCTAAGGCCTCGAGTCTAAATAGTGCCGAAGTCGCAAGAACCATTCCACTGGGAGTGGGGGCAAAAATCCCCACTCACAGTCTGGTTCGGAGAAAATGGAGTCCCCACCCGGAAGGGCCGGGAAAAAGAAAGGGGTGGATGACTCGATTCCTAAGGAATCCCTAACCCCCTAATGGGTTCAAAAAGTTAGGTATGTGTGGGGAAGGTGAGAAATGGCCCAGTACCCCCACAATGCCAAGTTCATTGGAACCGGCATCCTTTGCAAGTCTTAATATTATAAAATTCTTAAATATAACAATATTATCCATATTACATGCAACAATTAAAATAAAGCATCATTATATTAAAATCAAAGCAAGGTCCAAACAAAGCAAATAAATGGACACCCATCCGAGGATGGAAACATGTCCTTACATTGTCCATGTCTAAACTAAATAGGACACCCACCAAAAGGTGGAAACATGTCCTCTACATTGGTCCAAAATATAAAAAGCAATTTAAATTACATAATACTTAACTAATGAGGTACCCACAAAGTGGAAACATACCTCTTATAATTTTAATACTAACACAAACAAATAATAATCATAATAATAAGGAAAATGTCCATCCATGACAAATTAAATAAATCAAGCATTGAAATTAAATAAATCAACCATCAAAACATATAATAAACTATATAATCAAATCTAAAATTAAATAAAGCAAGTAAAGATATAAATTTAGGCTTATGTCTCAATTTAGGGACCTTTAATTAACATTTAGGGTTTTGGGCTTATTATTATTATTATTATTTAGGCTACTATGATTATTTTGGAAAAATAGAATGGATTAGGGTTTCATGAATTTGAGAAAGTAGTAAGGTTTTTTGGTTAATCAAATTAGGGTTTAAGGCTAAAATCATGAGATGAGGGTTTTGGAATCTTGACAGTAGGGTTTATAATTCATGTTTGCTGGATTGTGATTTTAGGTTTACTGGATTGAGTTTTAAGGTTTAGATTTATTTGCTATAAGATTTTTAGGTTTTAGGAATTAGGGTTTAGGTTGTTGATGAATTTGTCATAAAGTTTTGATGCTTTAAGAATTTAGGGTTTAGGAAAACTAGGGTTTACTGTTTTGTGTTTTGAGAAAATTAGGGTTTTTGATATTTTGGAAAACATATTTGATTTTAGGATTTAAGAAAATAGTTTAGAGTTTTATAAAAGTAATTATGATTTTTAGAAACTGTAAAGATGATTAGGGGGCTTTGGAGATTTAAGAAGACATTTGGAAACTTTGGACAAAAAAGTTAGGGTTTAGATGAAAATAGTTCGAGGAAAATAATTTAGGGTTTTAAAGCTTTTGGAAGCAGAAGAAGAGTTTTAAGGTTTTGAAGGTTTTTGGAAGCAGAAGAAATAATTTTTAGGGTTTTTAGAAATGGAAAAAACAATTTAAGTTATTGAAAAAAAAATCAAATTACTTCATATTTAAAGATCAAGGTGCTGTGTGCATGTTCTTATTATTCAAAGAAACAAAGCTACTGTAAGTATATAATCTATGATTAAACAAAGCTACTGTAAGTATATAATCTATGACAAGAACATGTAAATATATAATGTTTCCTACTTTTTGGCATTTATCACATCTTATACAAAAATGATTAGCATCCTTAAAAAGTGTAGGCCAATACAAACCTCTTTGAAGAACTTTCTCGGCGGTCTTTTTTCTTCCAAAATGTCCCCCGTAATACATATTGTGGAAAAATTGTAGCACTTGCTTTTGTTCCTCTTCCGGCACACATCTTCTTATCACTTCATCCCTGTAAATTCTAAATAAGTAAGGCTCATCCCAAAAATAATACTTACACGTATGCAGGAATCTCTTCTTTGCCTGGAAGCTCAAATCCTTTCTCACTACACCACAAGAAAGATAATTAGCAATATCCGCATACCATGGTGCTTGAGTTAAAGAAAATAAGTGTTCATCCGGAAATTTTTCGAAAGCATTTTCACAAGCAATTTCAGCATCATTGTCATAAGAGTTAAGTCTAGAAAGATGGTCGGCCACTACGTTCTCGCTTCCTTTCCTATCTTTGATCTCAACATCGAATTCTTGTAACATCAACACCCACCTAATGAGCCTAGGTTTAGCTTGTGGTTTGGTCAACAGGTATTTCAAGGCCGTATGATCAGAAAATACTATGACCTTAGAACCTATCAAGTAAGATCTAAATTTTTCTAGTGCAAACACCACAACTAACATTTCTCTCTCAGTGGTTGTGTAATCTACTTGCGCATCATTTAAGGATAAACTTTCATAATAAATTACACACATCAACTTATTCAATCTTTGGCCCAATACCGCTCCAATGGTAAAATTCGATGCATCGTACATAATTTCAAATGGCCAATCCCAATTTGGGGCAACAATTATAGGGGCAGAAGTTAGTTTTTCTTTCAAAATTTTAAAAGCTTCTAAGCACTTTTCATCAAAAAAAAATGGGACATCTTTTCCTAACAAATGACACAAAGGGTGTGAAATTTTGGAAAAATCTTTTATAAACCTCCTATAAAATCTTGCATGTCCCAAAAAACTTCTAATTCCCTTAACTTATGTGGGTGGAGGTAGGTTCACAATTAATTCAACCTTAGCCTTGTCTACCTCAATCCCTACATGGGAAATAACATGCCCTAAAACAATTCCACGATCAACCATAAAGTGACTCTTTTCCCAACTCAAGGTAAGATTACATTCAATACACCTTTCAAGTACGAGAGTCAACTTTTCCAAACAATCATTAAAGGAATTAACCAAAAATAGAAAAGTCATCCATGAATACCTCAGTGCACTTGTCCAAAATATCAGAAAAGATGGAAAGCATACACCTTTGAAATGTTCCCGGTGCATTGCAAAGTTCGAATGGCATCCTTCGAAATGCAAATGTCCCAAAGGGACAAGTAAATGTAGTCTTTGGTTGATCTTCCGGTGCTATCGGGACTTGGTAGTAACCTGAAAGACCATCAAGAAAATAGTAAAAAGCATGTCCAGATAACCTATCAAGTATTTGATCAATAAATGGAAAAGGAAAGTGATCTTTCTTGGTGACATTATTTAATTTCCTATAATCTATGCACATTCGCCACCTAGTTTGTGTTCGTGTGGGTACCAACTCTCCTTTATCATTCTGGACCACTGTCAACCCTATTTTCTTAGGCACAACATGAACAGGACTAACCCATTCACTATCAGTAATAGGGTAAATTACCCCTTCATCCTGTAATTTAAGGACCTCCTTCTTAACAACCTCGTTCGTGTTAGGGTTTAGTATCCTTTAAGACTCTCTCACCGGTTTAGCCCCTTCCTCTAAGATGATCTTATGCATGCACATAGAGGGACTAATACCCTTAATGTCACTCAATCCCCAACCTATAGCTTTCTTGAATTTTTTCAACATCGTTACAAGCTTATTTTCTTCCTCACTGGTAAGGGTAGCAGAAATTATCACTGGTTGACAGTTATTCTCCCCAAGAAAAATATATTTTAAATGCTTGGGGAGTTCTTTAAGTTCAACCACTTGTAGTTGAACTTGCTCTTCTTCAACTTCAAATTCCTCCTCAACACTCTCATCGTCCAACATTTAATTGTCTTCTTTATTCTCCTCATTGGAAATCTCTGCTTCTTCCTACAATTTTAGAGCCCTTTCTAGCTTGTGTTAGCCATTATCCTGCAAGAAAACTTCTTTAACAGCATTATCAGTAAAATCAATGAAAGAGCAATCTTCATATAAAGCACTAGTGGGAATGGGGGAAGTGTTAAAGATTGAAAATTCTACAGTTTGTCCCAAAATGGTCATAGTTAATTTTCCATTTTTAACATCAATTAAAGTGTTAGTTGTAGCCATAAAAGGCCTCCCTAACAAAATTGCATGCTCGGCATCCCGTGGGATTTCTTCCCCCATGTCTAAGACAATAAAATCAACGGGTACAATCAAACCTCCTACCTTAACTAGAACATCTTCTATGATTCCCTTAGGGTATCTAAGAGTTCTATCTGCTAGTTGCAAAACCATTTTAGTCGGTTTGAGTTCCCCAAGCTCTAGTTTCAAATAAATTGAGTATGGCATCAAATTAATACTAGCTCCGAGATCACACATGCCAATGGTTTCTTTCCCATTCCCCATAGAGATTTTAACTATAAAGCTCCCAGGATCTTTTAGCTTAGGAGGTAACTTATGTTGTAAAATAGCACTAGTTACTTCCGAAACTATCACCTTCTCATCCAACTCATACCTTATTTTCTTGGTGTTTAGCTCTTTTAAGAATTTGGCATAAGATGGCATATTCTTTATTACCTCTAGTAAGGGTAGGTTGATACTTACCTTTGAAAGCATGTTATAAATTTCAAAAAATTGCTTATCATGCTTTTCATTTTTTAACCTGCTGGGAAACAGAATTGGTGGTCTGTATGGATTTGGAGATTTGTGCAGCTTTGGTGCAACGGATGCCTCCTCTCTATCCAAGCTCATTTGGTTCAGCTTTTTCTTCTTGCATTTGCTCGCCATTATCTTGCATTGTACCTACATCAAAGGAATTATCAATGTTATTATCACCGATTTTATTATCAAGTACCTTACCACATCTTAAAATGGTGATTGCTTTGGCCTGCTTCGGCTGGCTTGGAAATTTCCCTTTTTGATTGGCTTGAAGTTGATTAGCCAATTGACCCACTTGAGTTTCAATCTTCTTAAGCGATGCTTCTAAAGAGTCAAACCGCTTATTGTTCATTTCTTGATTTTGAGTGCTTACTTGAATGAAAGCATTCAAATTGTCTTCAAATGAAGGTTTCTTGACCTGCTCTTGATTTGAGGTTTGCCCTTGAAATTGGGGACCTCTTTGATATGGTTGGAAAGGTTATTGAGGTGGAGCATGTTGTTGATATTTCCATGAAAAATTGGGATGATTCCTCCAACTAGGGTTATAAGAATTTGAATATGGGTCATTCCTACCCCTTTGTTGGAACACTTCAAAAGCAAAAGCTTGTTCTTGCTCCTCTTGGAATGTATCAAAATTTGAGGGGCACACATTTGCTTGATGGCCTATAAGACCGCACGATGCACATGACTCTTGGCTTGGTCCTGATAAGTTCCCTTTGGCATTCAACAATTTTACTTGTTTTGTCAGTTCTGCAATTTGCCTAGCCATTTCCTTGTTTGTACTTATCTCGTGTGCTCCTCTTCTCCGTTCTCCAATACCCTTTTGTTGGGAATTTGCCCCCAACATTTCAAATAATGCAACTATTTCTGCAGCTGTTCTTTTACCCATTGCTCCCCCTGCTGCATTATCCATTGTGTTTTGACATTATTGAGTTAGCCCATCATAGAAGAATTGATTGAGCAACTGTTGTGGATAGTAGTGGTGAGGGCACTGAAATAATAAGGATTTGAAGCGATCCCACTCCTCATGAAATGGTTCTCCATCAAATTGGGTGAAAGTTGCAATACTCCCCCTAAGCTCCTTGGTCTTTTGGTGTGAATAAAACTTTCCCATGAATTTGTTGTAAACCTCTGTCCATGTGGTTAAAGAATTCTTCGGTAAGATCATCAACCATGCTTTTGCTCTGTCTTTCAAACTATATGGGAAACATCTCAACTTGAGTTCATCTTCTGTTAGTGTTTGCAAAGGGAATGTATGCAATGTTGAGTAAAAATCCTGAATGAAGTTGAGAGGATCTTCATTCGGCAGTCCATGGAAGGATGGCAGCATACTATAGTGAGTATTTCTGAGTTCATAATTTCTCGCTGTGTTCCTCAACCTGATACAAGATGTGGTCACTCCGATGATCGATCGGGCAAACTCATAGGTGGTTCTTGTGCATCACCCATCTCTGTTTCTATGTTCTCCTCAAACTGCTCGTCAGTATTTTCCCTTTCTTGCTCAAAAGGATTTGGTCCCTCGGGTCTTGGAAGTCTATGGATGTTGTCTATAAATGGAACAAGTTCATTTCCTTGAGACCTTCATACGTGCATAAAGTACCTAAGCAATTCAAAAAGAACACTTTAAATGATCTAACAAATAAATTAAAAGAATCAAACTATTAACAAAAATTGCCTTCCCCGGCAGCAGCACCTAAAAACTTGTTGCACTTAAATTAACACTACTACAAAGCGGCACTCGCAAGTATACGAGGCTATTGCATTAACGGTGATCATCCCAAGGTCGTCCCACAAGGAAGGAATTATGTGTAATAGTTTGATTAACTTGAAATAATAAACTTGAGTGTGTGATTGGATTGGTGAATTGTAATTAATCTTAGAAATGAAAATGAATGATTTTGTGCAAGATAAATTCAATTATGGAAATAATTCCTAGGGTTGTAGGTCCATTTAATCAAATGTTTAATTATCAAACTATCCATTAATATAATGTTGTACCTTAATTTGTTCCTTTGGGTTAATTAGTCAATTATCAATTCACTAGTTTTCACATTTATGAATCAACAACAACCAATTATTTTACATTAGCAAATTAATAAACCCTAGAACTTATATTTCTAATTCATTCTTAGGGTGGCCAATTGCATAGTTCTGATATTAAACTTCTCCTCTCAGTCCGTCATTCAATATTAAGTAATCAATAGGTGGCCAATCTATCAATTTACCTTTAATTTCAATACAATCAACCAATAACAAGGTATATCAATGGGATCATCAAATCAAATATTTAATCAAATATACTACAACCCAAAGCATGAGTAAATTAGCTCATCATATTCTTTAAAAAAATGCTCATTTCAATATAAACCAAATCAAAGTTATTCATTGCAATATCAATATTCTTAATACAACAACAACACATAAGAAATGGATTAAAAGAAAGAGTTTGAAAAACCCCTTTTGGAGATGCTAAAAATCAAACTCCTTGTCTCTTTCGTAGCTCCCTCTTTGATGTGTGATGATGAACTTCCAAGCTCTCTTGAACCTATGGCTCTCTCCTTGAAGGATGAATGATAGCTCTCTCAAGTTCTCAACTCTCCAATCAAGCCTCTTAAAACCCTAATCCTCAAGAACTAGCTACTCACTTCAAATCCAACGATTGTCTTTGCTCTTGATGTGTGAAAGGAAATGGTGAATGAAGAATGGGAGAATGGTGTCTTGCTCTCTCAAGCAAGAACCAAGGAAGAAGATGATGATGTGTGTAGAGAATGTCCACTCAATATATTCAATATATTTCCTATTCCTTCCATGCTCTTCCATTTTATTTTCTTAAGACACCCCATCACTCTTTGTCTCCCACTTTCCAATTTGTTTTATATTTCTTCCATAATTCCTTCCACCTTTCACTCCCTTTTATCCTTTTTGTTCCCCACTAATCCACACTAATCCATACCTCATGCAAGCATACCAATTGATCCAGGGTGACACGGCCATGCTTGTTGGCCGTGTCTCTTGGTTTTTTCTTTTCTTTCTTGAGACACGGCCAAGCTTCTGGCCGTGTCCCTTGCTGCTTGTTCTTTTCTTTATGTCCAAGGGGTGACACGACCAAGCTCCTGGTCATGTCATGTGACACGGCCAGTGGCTTGGCCGTGTATCTTGATGGTGTCAATCTCTGCTTCTTTCTTTTCTTTCTTTGTCTTTTGTTCCTTTGGTGAGACACGGCCAGTGGCTTGGCCATGTCTGCTTCTGTCCATCTTTGCTTGAGGGACATGGCCAAGCTTGGTTAATCCTGGCCGTGTCCTGCCTTGTCTTTGATTTCTTCTTCTTTTGATGAGAGACACGGCCAAGCCATGTCTAGCTTGGCCGTGTCACTTGTTTTTCTCCAACAAGTCCACCAAATTTTGATTAAAAAGCTCCATCAAATGTATTTCAACCTAAATCAACAACTTCAAACAAACTTAAGTACAAATTAACATGAAAATTGAATTAAAATCAACAAAAACATCATAGAAAATATATAAAAAATTGATCTAAACAAAACTTCCTGCGGGCGAAATGGCCCAAGGCCATTTCGTCCAGCACTTTCGGTGATGAAGTTTTTGGTCTCCGATTTTTATTTTTATTTTTTTATTATTATTATTTACTATTATAATAATATTTTTAAAAAATTATAAAAAATAAATACTAAAACAAATATTATTTAATTAAAACAAAAATTATTTTGGACTATAAAAAATGTTGGACCGGACTGGGTCAAAAATTAAGGGTCTATAGGGTACCTCATTAGTTAAGTATTTATGTAATTTAAATTGCTTTTATATTTTTCACCAATGTGAAGGACATGTTTCTACCTTTCAATTGGTGTCCTATTTAGTTTAGACATGATGATGTAAGAACATGTTTCCATCCTCGGATGGGTTTCCATTTATTTGCTTTGTTTGGACATTGCTTTAATTTTAATATAATGATGCTTCATTTTAGTTGTTGCATGTAATATGGATAATATTATTATATTTAAGAATTTTAAAATATTAAGACCTGTAAAGGAGGCCGATTCCAATGAACCGGGCGTTGTGGGGGTGCTGGGCAATTTCTCACCTTCCCCACACGTACCCAACTTTTCAAACCCATTAGGGTGTTGGGGATTCCTTAGGAATCGAGTCATCCACCTCTTTCTTTTTCTCGGCCCGTCCGGGTGGCAACTCCATTTTCTCTGGGCTTAGGCCCATTTTCTCCAAGGCCCCGAGTCTAAACAGTGCTGAAGTCGCAATAACCATTCTACTGGGAGTGGGGGCAAAAATCCCCACTCACAGTCTGGTTCGGAGAAAATGGAGTTCCCACCCAGACGGGCCGGGAAAAAGAAAGGGTTGGATGACTCGATTCCTAAGGAATCCCTAACCCCCTAATGGGTTCAAAAAGTTAGGTACGTGTGGGGAAGGTGAGAAATGGCCCAATACCCCCCACAATGCCCAGTTTATTGGAACCGGCCTCCTTTGCAGGTCTTAATATTATAAAATTCTTAAATATAACAATATTACCCATATTACATGCAACAATTAAAATAAAGTATCATTACATTAAAATCAAAGCAAGGTCCAAACAAAGCAAATAAATGGACCCCCATCCGAGGATGGAAACATGTCCTTACATCGTCCATGTCTAAACTAAATAGGACACCCACCTAAAGGTGGAAACATGTCCTCTACATTGGTCAAAAATATAAAAGCAATTTAAATTACATAATACTTAACTAATGAGGTACCCACAAAGTGGAAACATACCACTTATAATTTTAATACTAACACAAACAAATAATAATCATAATAATAAGGAAAATGTCCATCCATGACAAATTAAATAAATCAAGCATTGAAATTAAATAAATCAACCATCAAAACATATAATAAACTATATAATCAAATCCAAAATTAAATAAAGCAAGTAAAGATATAAATTTAGGTTTATGTCTCAATTTAGGGTCCTTTAATTAACATTTAGGGTTTTGGGGATTTTGAAATTATTATTATTATTATTATTTAGGCTAATATGAATATTTTGGAAAAATAGAATGGATTAGGGTTTCATGAATTTGAGAAAGTAGTAAGGTTTTTTGGTTAATCAAATTAGGGTTTAAGGCTAAAATCATGAGATTAGGGTTTTGGAATCTTGACAGTAGGGTTTATAATTCATGTTTACTGGATTGTGATTTTAGGTTTTACTGGATTGAGTTTTAAGGTTTAGATTTATTTGCCATAAGATTTTTAGGTTTTAAGAATTAGGGTTTAGGTTGTTGATGAATTTGTCATAAAGTTTTGATGCTTTAAGAATTTAGGGTTTAGGAAAACTAGGGTTTACTGTTTTGTGTTTTGAGAAAATTAGGGTTTTTGATATTTTGGAAAACATATTTGATTTTAGGATTTAAGAAAATAGTTTAGAGTTTTATAAAAGTAATTATGATTTTTAGAAACTGTAAAGAAGATTAGAGGGTTTGGAGATTTAAGAAGACATTTGGAAACTTTGGACAAAAAAGTTAGGGTTTAGATGAAAATAGTTCGGGGAAAATAATTTAGGGTTTTAAAGCTTTTGGAAGCAGAAGAAGAGTTTTAAGGTTTTGAAGGATTTTGGAAGAAGAAGAAATAATTTTTACGGTTTTTAGAAATAGAAAAAACAATTTAAGTTATTGAAACAAAGATCAAATTACTTCATATTTAAAGGTCAAGGTGCTATGTGCATGTTCTTATTAATCAAAGAAACAAAGCTACTGTAAGTATATAATCTATGATTAAACAAAGCTACTGTAAGTATATAATCTATGATTAAAGATCAAACATGCATAGTTGTTCCACCAAAATTGGCTTCTGGATGAACAATAACAAAGCCAATGTTGTTGCCTTTGATGGATTGATGATTGCTAATGTCTCCTGCTTGCTTGAGATTTTCTTTTGGCTGATCGAATGATTGTGTACTATCCCAAAGTTTGATCTAATTATAGTTTTATTTGAATTAAAATGTATATGTATAATTGGAAAGAGAAAAGAATATAAAAGAGAGTGTATATGTTGTATATATGGAAATATATATGACATATACACAAGTCAAATGGATGGTCTAAGGAAGAAGATATATATTTTGTTAATTATGAAATTACTAAAAAGGGCATATAAGTGAAAGAGAATTAAAACAAATAGAAGAGGGTATTTAAGTAATTTCTTATTTTGGAATGCATGGTGGAGGTTTAAAGAGATGAAAAGATTGACTTTGTTTCTTCATTTTCTTTTCTTCTCCTTTGGTGGCCGGCCATTATCAAGACAAGAGAGCAAGAGGAAGGTTTTGAGTTCTAAGAGCAAATTGAAGGAGTTTTTAAGTGATTAAGTGGGAATTCAAGATGTTTCATTATTTTGGTAAGTTTCTCTTGATTTTCTTGTTTTGTTTTAAGTTGTTTATGAGTTTCATTGTGGATACTTGAAAGTAGGGTTGTGTTGATGGCAGTATGTTGGTGTTTGTTTGATTTATATGATTGTGGTGTTGGTTTTGAATTGAAAATAAGAAGTTAGGTTGATGTTGGCATTGGAAGAGTAAGAGTGATGTTGGTTTTAGGGTTTTGAAGTGGTAAGCGATGTTTAACTTGAGTTTAATTAATTATTTTCATAGATCTTCATGTTGTTTGTGTTTGTTGGAGTTGTAAGCCTAGAATATGTGAATTTGGTCAGAAGCAGTAGCATCTTGGATGCCACGGCCGTGGCCTTGGTTGCCATGACCATGGCCAATTGAAGCCATGGCCGTGGAGGTTTAGAGAAAGGGAGGCAGAACCATTCTCTAACCCATGCCCGTGGGGGTTGGGGTGACCATGGCCGTGGGCTTTTGTTAGTGATGTTGAGTTGTAATTTGTGATCTAAAGTTCTAAGATGAGGTTAATAAGTGATAAATTGAATTGGAATTCATGTATTGTATCATTTTTGGATTAGTTTTTGAAAGAAGGTGATTTGCCCTAGTTTAAGAAGTGAAGAATTCTTGGAAGAAGAAGAGTTTAGAGTTGTGTGAGTGTTCTTGAGGTAAGTACAAACTACATGATTGCATATATTCATATGATGTTGAGACTTAACATCCATTTGATTGCAAATATGGTAGGAAATCTAATGCATTGTTGATACTTATGAATAATGTTATGTTTGGTATAATGTGAATGAATGATGAGCATCTAAGATGTGTGTTAATGTAATTGATTATGTATATCTAAATGATGAATTGATTAATGTGTTGGTTCTAATGAGGTAAATGAAATGATTGGGGCATGTTGCCTATATGATGATGAATTTAAGATATATGTTCAATGTAATTGATTATGTATACTTGAATGATGAAGTATTATAATGTGAATTGAGATAAGATGAGATGTGAAGCCATTGTGATTGGCTATGATGATTCAAATGAGATGTGAAGCCATTGTGATCGGCTATGATGATTTATTTGAAATAAGTGGGACATATTTGCCTAGTTGTTGATGAGAATTGAGAATGAAATAATAAATGAATTGTGTGGCTAATGTGTTATTCCATTTTCAGAGTTTGTTGTTGGTGGCATGCCTATAGTAACAATCTCTTGAAGCTAAGTTGGGTTGAAGTTTAACATGTTTTACTCCCCTTGAAGCTTGGTTGGGTCAAATCCTTGAAGCCTAATTGAGATGTTACAACCCTTGAAGCTAGGTTGGGTTTAGTTCTTGAAGCCAAGTTGGGTTGATACTTAGCATGCTTTGTTCCCCTTGAAGCTTGGTTGAACTTAAATCCTTGAAGCCTAGTTGGGATAATGATAATGATAAATGTGATAATTAAACCAAAACATTAAGTCTGAAAGTTGAAAGGCATATTAGTGTTTTTGGGCCCATTCATGTCTTTGTTTTCAATGTGATTCTTAAATGGTGAAATTAATGAATAATGTGATACATGCTTATGAGATATAATATTATGAGTTGGTTACAATACATGAGTATCCTATTGGAAATGAATATCGCATGAGGAGCTATGTTAAGTAATGAAACTATGAAGATATAATATGAATGTTTTAATATTTTATGATAGTGAACAATGTAGGGTTTTGAATTTTAATATTCTTTTAAATTGGTTTTGAATCTTGGTTATGTGACATTGGCATTGCATTGAAACATAGTACAATTATAGTTTGTATCACTATGCCGTTGGCTTAGCACGGTTATGGTTTATCACGCGGGTAACAGGGAAGAACCGGAGAGTTCCTCTAGGCCGAGAAGAGTCTAGATCTTGAGGAGTGGATAGTGAAGCTTAAAGATCAAAGACATACTGCCAAACATGTATATATTTTATGTTTTGTAAAACTTGAAGTTTTGATGTATATGTATTTGTAAATATTTGTTATATTTTCCGCAGTGTTTTGTATAAATATATTGGTCTATTGTGTTTTATAAATTTCTTTAAATGTTTTAAAATTGTTAGTATTATTCAAAAGAATGGTTTGTGTGTTTTGTAAACCGTAGCATTTCTATATTCAGTATACATATATTATGATCGTATAAGCATGCTGTGTTCGTATACGGGGTATAGGGGTGTTACAATTTTTTTGGTATCAGAGCCTAGGCTTGAGATTCTCAACCTAGGTGAATTGTAAGAAAAAAAATATTTTGATTTTAAAAGTTGGTTTTTGAGTAAAATACATGTTTTGGTATGGCAGTCTTTGATCTTTAATAAGGTATATTCTGCTGTGTTTGCAGATATAGGTAGTAATGGAGTTCCATTCACGTTAGACTGTAGAAGGGAGTGCTGAGAGTGTAGCTCCAGGAGAGAGTAGAGATGGAGCTAGAGTTGATAGAGTTAGTGAGGCACCTGTTTCTATGCCAGAGAGATCAGCTACAGAGGAGGGTCCGCCGGGTTGGTTAAGGCATGTGATAGAATTATTGAGGCCTGCTCCAGTGCAGCCCCCACCACCACAGCCTCAGATGCCGGTAAGACATTATGACAAGTTGAGAAAATATGGGGCTGAAGATTTCTTGGGCACTACCGATCCTGCATGGCGAAGCAGTGGTTGGATAAGGTGCAGAGGATATTCATTCAGTTGTAAGCCACTTTCGATGAGAAATTTAACTATGCCAGATCCCTCCTTCAGAAAGATGCCTATGACTGGTGGAAGACTGTTCCTCATGCCATGGATGATCCACCTACACTATCTTATAGCGATTTTCTGAGGGACTTTGAGCAGAAATATATCCGTGGGAGTATAAAGATATTAAGAAGATGGAATTCCTGAATTTGAGGCAAGACAACCGAACGGTGACAGAATATGAGATTGAATACCTCCGGTTGAGTCATTATGATGGGGGAATTATCTCTGATGAAATAGATCGGTGCAGAAGATTTGAGGAGGGATTGAGGCCCTCTATCATGTGCATTGTGGCTGGATCAGGATACCAGGATTTCTCTCAGCTTGTTGCAGCAGCTAGAAGTGTTGAGAGAGCGCAAAGCATTGCAGCAGCTGCTTCTGAGGAGGAGACTAGAGTAAGGAGACCCCAGTTTGAGGCACGGTCTTCATTTGTGAAGAGTGGTAGAGGAAGTTTTGTTCCGAGGATTAGTAGGAGTCAGAGGCAGTCAGGCATATCAGTGCAGTATCAGAGGCAGAGGCCGAGACCGACTGTCTCTGTAGCTAGTGCCCCAACTCCCATGATGCAAAGGTCTACTCCACCTGTATGTGTTCACTGTGGTAGGCCCCATGAAGGTGTTTGTAGGAGGACTGGTGTATCCAGAGTATGTTATAGATGTGGGTCACCAGATCATTTTATTAAAGATTGCCCTGACCTGCAAGATGATAGGCAGACTGATACTGCGGTTTCTCGACCCAGTGGCAGCAGAGGTGGTCGAGGGGGCAGAGGTTTCAGCAGGGGTGGTAGACCAGGGTTTAGTCAGAGAGGAGGATCTTCATCCAGAGGCAGTAGGCCAGATGAGGCCGGATCTTCTCAGAGGGTATATGTGATGCAGAGGCAGCCAGATGCTTCAGCAGTTATAACGGGTACATTTTCTTTATTTGGCATTTCAGTACTTGCTTTAATTGATCCAGGATCTACTCATTCATACATAAGTGCATCCATATTGCCTGTGTCTGAATTGCATTGAGAATTCTTAGGATTTGATGTTTTGGTGACAAATCCTTTAGGACATAGTGTGGTTGTTAGTAAGGTGCACCGTGATAGTGCAGTTGTGGTGCAGGGTGAGGAGTTTCTTGGTGATCTGATTGAAATGCCTTTTAAAGAATATGATTTGATCTTAGGCATGGATTGGCTGTCTAAGCATGGAGCTGTGGTAGATTGTCAAAAGAAATGTCACCTTGAGAACCAGTGATGGTAGGGATGTGATAGTATCTAGTGAGCAGAGACAACTTGCATCCTTGTTTGTATCAGCTGTAACAGCTAGAAAGTTGATTAGAAAAGGGTGTGAAGCTTATCTTGCTCATGTTGTGGATACTAAGGTAGTAGGTTCTCAACTTGATAAAATACCCACAGTTGCTGATTTTCCGGATGTGTTTCCTGAGGAGTTGCCAGGGTTACCCCCTGAGAGAGAGGTTGAGTTTGGTATCAATTTGTTGCCTGGTACCACTCCCATCTCTATCACTCATTATCGAATGGCACCTGCTGAACTGAGAGAGTTGAAGGTGCAGTTACAGGAGTTGTTGGATAAAGTGTTTATTCGCCCCAGTGTTTCTCCTTGGGGAGCTCCTGTGTTGTTTGTGAAGAAGAAGGATGGTACTATGAGGTTATGCATTGATTATAGGCAATTGAACAAAGTGACTATTAAGAATAAATATCCTTTGCCTAGGATTGATGATCTCTTTGATCAATTGAAAGGAGCAGCGGTGTTTTCCAAGATTGATTTGAGATCAGGGTACCATCAGTTGAGGGTTAGAGCTGAAGATGTTCCTAAGACAACTTTCCGCACCAGGTATGGGCATTATGAGTTTTTAGTAATGCCTTTTGGGTTGACGAATGCACCTGTAGCTTTCATGGATTTAATGAATAGGGTGTTTAGGCCCTATCTGGATCAGTTTGTGGTAGTTTTCATCGATGATATTTTTGGTGTATTCACGTAATAAGGAGGAGCATGACAAGCATCTGCGGATTGTGCTACAGATCTTGAGAGAGAAGCAGTTGTATGCTAGGCTGTCAAAATGTGAGTTTTGGCTTGACCAAGTTACTTTTCTGGGTCATATAGTTTCAGTAGATGGTATAAGAGTCGATCCAAGTAAAGTTGAAGCTATTTTGAATTGGAGTCCACCAAAGTCTGTAACTGAAGTTAGAAGTTTCTGGGTTTGGCATGCTATTACCGACGGTTTGTGAAAGGTTTCTCTTTGATAGCTACTCCACTCACTAGATTGCTTCGGAAGGGAGTTAGATTTGTGTGGACAGATCAGTGTCAAGCTAGTTTTGAGCTGTTGAAAGAAATGTTGACTCAAGCGCCAGTTCTTACTTTACCTGTGGAAGATAAACCATATGTGATTTACAGTGATGCTTCACATAATGGTCTAGGATGTGTTTTAATGCAAGAGGGTAAAGTTATAGCTTATGCTTCTCGACAGTTGAAGCCGCACGAGCTTAATTATCCTACTCGTGATTTGGAGTTGGCAGCTATAGTGTTTGCTTTGAAGATTTGGCGACACCACTTATATGCGGAGAAATGTTTTATCTATACGGATCACAAAAGTTTGAAATATTTGGGTGTTCAGAAGGAGTTGAATCTTCGACAAAGGCGATGGTTAGAGTTAATCAAAGACTATGATTGTTTGATTGATTATCATCCTGGTAAGGCAAATGTTGTTGCAGATGCCTTGAGTCGGAAGTCTTTATCCAGTTTGGTTGTGTACTCGCTCTCGTTACTTGTTGAATTGAGAGCATTGCATGCTAGTTTTGAATTATGTGATGATGGTGCATTGTTGGCTTAGTTGCAATTGAGATCAGTATTGTTGGATTAGATTAAGAAGGCTCAATTGGTAGATGAGAAAATTCAGAAGATTATATCAGATCGCCAGAATGGGGAGAGCCGAGATTTCCATGCTTATGAGATATAATATTATGAGTTGGTTATAATACATGAGTATCCTATTGGAAATGAATATCGCATGAGGAGCTATGTTGAGTAATGCAACTATGAAGATATAATATGAATGTTTTGATATTATATGATAGTGAACAATGTAGGGTTTTGAATTTTAATATTCTTTTAAATTGGTTTTGAATCTTGGTTATGTGACATTGGCATTGCATTGAAACATAGTACAATTATAGTTTGAACCACTAAGCCGTTGGCTTAGCGCGGTTATGGTTTATCGCGCAGGTAACAGGGAAGAACCGGAGAGTTCCTCTAGGCCGAGTAGAGTCTAGATCTTGAGGAGTGGATAGTGAAGCTTAAAGATCAAAGACATACTGTCAAACATGTATATATTTTATGTTTTGTATAACTTGAAGTTTTTATGTATATGTATTTGTAAATATTTGTTATATTTTCCGCTGTGTTTTGTATAAATATATTGGTCTATTGTGTTTTATAAATTTCTTTAAATGTTTTAAAATTTTTAGTATTATTCAAAAGAATGGTTTGTAAACCGTAGCATTTCTATATTCAGTATACGTATATTACGATTGTATAAGCATGCTGTGTACGTATACGGGGTATAGGGGTGTTACAGATTGAGTCTCCAATCCAATCAAACATTTTTTTCCTCCAGATCAAAAGTCCAAAATCTCATCCCAAAAGTGTGTCCCCTAATTCTATGTTTTAATGTGGTATTTATAGGAAAAATAATAAACCTACTTCTAATTACTTTAGGAAATTAAAACCAATTAGGAAAAGAAACCAAAACCAAATAGAATTTGGTTTAAAAAAAAACTGCGTTGAAAAATTGCGCTGGCGAAAACTGCAGATTGCCCAAGGCCATTTCACCTGCAGGAAATTCCTGCGGAAGAATTGGCCTGGCCGATTCACCTTCGGCGATGAATTTTTTCATCATCCATTTTTATTTTTTATTTTTTTATTTTTATTTATTTAACTTTACCATTTTTATTTTTATTAAAAATTATAAATAATAAATACTAAAATAAATATTATTTAATTAAAGTACCACAAAAATTGTTTTGGACTATACAAAAAATATCGAATTAGACTAGTCAAAAATTAAGGGTATACAGTTTGCCCCCTGCTTGAATGATCTGAGACTACAGCAAAAGAGAGTGAAAAGCAATAAGATTTAATTTTTCTGAGATGGTTTAGGTTTTGGATTCTGGACCCGGTTTGAGTTATGGACTCAATGATAATTTTAGGTTCTGGACCTAAGGGTAATTTGGGTTCTAGACCCGAGCTAAGTTCTGGACTTAAGGATAAATTGGATTCTGCACCCGAGCTAAGTTCTGGACTTAAGAGGGATTTTAGGTTCTGGATCTAAGGGTAATTTGGGTTCTAGACCCGAGCTAAGTTATGGACTTAAGAGATAATTTAGGTTCTGGACCTAAGGATAATTTGGGTTCTGGACCCGAGCTAAGTTATAGACTTAAGGGTAATTTGGGTTCTGGACCCGAGCTAAGTTCTGGACTTAAGAGAGAATTTAAGTTCTGGACCTAAGCTAAGAGAGATTTAATTGTCTGCAAAAAATTATCGTAGTCAGTAGTATACTAAAGGAATTTGCAAAAATTTTAGCTGATTTTTACCATAAACATATTTCTCTTTGCCCCCTGCATGTAAAAATATTTTAAAAGTGCAAAAATACTTATGTACACGCAAGTATTTGAATGATTAAATTGAATAGTTGAGTTTCTTATTTATTTACTGTGTAGTCACTGTTTATGCACTATTTATTAACTATTCATCAATAGTAAAATTTACATTTTCTCTTTTTCTAGAGAATACTGTTCTCCTTTTGAATTTTGTCTTTTTCTTTTGCCATTCCTCTATATAAACGTCTCATTTCTTCAATTCATCCATAGCAGCTCATTTCTTCTCATTCATAGCTATACTTTTATTTTAGAGAGTTTAACATAGAGTTTTGAAAAAAATACATTCTTCAAGATTAGGAACTCGATCTAATGCTGAGTTATTGGAGTTTATTCGGTGGCATGAAGATGAAAATATAAATCTAATAGCCGAGATGCCACTCCATCCCAATTCAAATCAAAAGAGTAAGGTAAATATTTATTTTAAAAGCAAATTATTTTTTTTGTTTTTATATTTTTTGTTTTTTTTCTCTTGTTTTTTTCTTCTATTTTTTATATATATTTTCTGTTTTCTTTTTAATTTTTAATTTTTTTAATTTTTATTTTTATTTTTAATTTTTTTTGTTGTTGTTTTGTTTTGTTTTTTTTAGGAAAAAATAAAATAATTAGATGAATATATTTAAGAATTTAAGTAAATAGATAGACTAAAAGTAGAATATAAACTAATTTAGCCTAAAAATCAGTGGTATTGATATAATGATATACTTACCTCGTGTTGACTTACCTGACTCCGTGTTAACGTGATCGTTGCGTAATCTGGGGCGGAAGGTGTGTCTATAAAGCCCGACAATGGTACTATGTAGCGCCTTGTCAGGTAAGGCAGATTATCTGAGATTGTGGTTTTGAAAGCTTCATCTTGCAATTACCATCCGAGGAGTATCCGATAGACCGGAGTGTGGTTCAAGCATTGTCAGAACGGTGGATGGACAGGACCCATACTTTTCATCTGCCCATTGGAGAGATGAAAATTGGTCCAGCTGACTTTGCTGCTATAATCGGCATTCGGTATTATGGCCTTCCGATCCCTCTTACCAATGATATTCTGACTGTAACACCCCCATATCCAATGCACACACACTACAACCACAACAATGTAGCATAAGTGCACCAAACATAGGGATGCTACGGTTTCCTTAACATTCAAAACATTTTAAACAAAACCATAACCTTTCAATTATATACATTATAGAAAAATAGGTCATTTACTTATAAAACAAAACATATTAGATATACATATACATTTAAATATTACACAGCGGAAGTTATAAAATATTTACAAATTTACATTATAAACATTACTTTACAAAATATAAAAGAAATATACATGATTGGCAAGTCAGCTCTGATCTTTAAGCTCCCAAAATCAACTCTTCAATGTCTACTCTCACTCGGTCTCGAAGAGCTCTCGGGTTCGATTCTATCAGTTCTATCACCTGCGCGATTAAACACTGTCGCGCTAAGCCAAGGGCTTAGTAAGATAAAACATGCAATAGACATGCTTAAATGCTATACAATGCCAATTCTAATTTACCATACATGTAACAACATAAATGCAAAGCTAACAACATACTTTTACATTTCATAACCTAACATACATATATGTATATCAGAATTCAACATCTTTGCATATATTTTATTAGTTAATCATTTAATCATTCATGAACAACACTAAGCAAAGACAAGCATGGGCCCAAGACACACTAATATGTCATTCAATTTTTAGAGTTAATGCTTTGGTTTTGTTATCACATTTATCACTATCAATATCATATACCCAACTAGGCTTCAAGGATTAAGTTCAACCAAGCTTCAAGGGGAGCAAAGCATGCTAAGCATCAACCCAACTTGGCTTCAAGAACTAACCCAACCTAGCTTCAAGGGTTGTAACATCTCAATTAGGTTTCAAGGATTCAATCCAACCTAACTTCAAGAGATTGTTACACTCATTAGGCATGCCACCAACAACAAACTCTGAAAATGGAATAACACATTAGCCATACAATTCATTTAGATTTCATTCTCAATTCTCATTATCATTTAGGCAAACATGCCTCATTTATCTCCATTAAATCACCTTAGCCAATAACAATGGCTCCACATTTCATTTCACAATATAACACTTCATTATTCAAGTGTATATTTATCTCACATAACATCATTCATAAATATTAACATTTCATTCCACATTACTCATAAAACACATTACCAATCAAAGTGCATAACATAACATTGTTAATTCTCAACAATGCAATTAGGGCAAAACACAATTGACATGATTCATAGCTTTAGGACCATCCACATTCATTTGATTAGATCATTCTTGTATTTGAAACATGTTTATAATGTTCATGTTTAAGTTTAGGAACAATGGAACTTTTGAAGAATTTAAACCATGCAAAGAGAACCAAGAAATCAAACAATGTTCAAATCATTTGAAGGGCACGCCCAGCTCACTTGATTGACACGCCCAACCAGCTTGAGTGACACGCCCGTGTCCTTAAAAAAGAAAAGAGGCAGTAGCTTCCTCAAATAAATGACACGCCCAACCAACTTGAGTGACACGCCCGTGTCCTTAAAAAGAAAAGAGGCAGTAGCTAATTCAAACAATTGACACGCCCACTCCCCTAAGGGGCACGCCCACTCCCCTAAATTGCTTTTGGCCGTGTCACCAAATCACAAAACCTTAACTAAAACCAACCCTTTCTCAATTGCACTCAAACACAATATTCATCATATAACATATTTCACATGAACATAATCAATGTTCTAAACACATATTCATCACAAGAACTACTTCACCACACAGTAATATCACAATAAAACACATATTAACTCAAAACCCTAAAATCAACATCCTTCTCCATCCATCCAAATCAACAACCATCATTTCCAACAACAACCTTCAATTAAACTCATAACTTAAAATCAATTTAACACTTGAAAACACAACCAAACACATCTCAAATCCACCAAATCACAAAATCATCAAACTCTACTTTACTTCCAACACAACTTCCAAATAAGTAAAGAAAACAAGAAAATACTTACTTGAAAAGAAGAAATTCCACAAATCCTTTGTCAAAACCTTGGATTGCTTCATCAACTTGCTTCTTGCCTCAAGAACACTTTTCTTTCCCTTTTGCTAATGGAGAGCCGGCCACTTCATGAAGAAAGAAGACAATGATCAAGATACAAAGTCAAATTTTGCTTTTAATCTCCACCAAGTGTTCTTATCCAAGCAATTACTAAAACACCCTCAATCATATAACTAACCTTTGTCTCATATAAGTCCTTATATGTAATTTCATTAACAACCAAAATATCTTCTTCCACTTAACCATCACCTTGACTCTTCATTTGACCACTTTATATGTTATATATATCATCATATACACAACATATACATTTGTCTCTAAACCCTAATTCTTTCTCCAAAACACATATGCACAAGCATTCTCATCCCAATTTCTTTTCTTACCCCATCATATGCATTCAATTCAATTTAACAATAACAACAACAACAACAACAACAATATAATCAAAACTTCTAAGCCACATATGAGGATATTACACTGACATTTGAAGAAATCCAACAATTAATTGGTATGGATCCATCATTTAAAGGGCCTTTCAAGATAAAAATTAAGCCAATTCGTAGTTATTGGATGAACTACGAAGGACGGGTTCATAGAGAAAAAGCCAAATAGTATGCTTGAGGATTTTTATTGTATTTGCTCGAATCGACCATTTTAGGCAGCACCAAATCCGCTATCCATTTTTCGGTGTTGAGGGCCCTTACTAATATGAGGATGGTACCACTTTATGACTGGGATGAAGCTGGTCTTGCCTATCTTTACCATGGTCTTGACAAAATTTGCAGAAATAAGAAGTCTTTTGTTGGCTTTATGGTGGTTGTTGAGGTACTTTTCTTCCACCAATGTCAATTCCATTCTTTTCTTGTATGAATTTGATTTTTATTATTGTTGTAGGCATGGGCATATGAGCACAATCTTGTGAGGGTGCCTGGTATTTCCCAAGAGAGAGTCGGGTATTCGAGATTAAATTTTTGGTTGTAAAATTGTGTAGAAGTTCTCGGCTCTCACCATGTGCATACCCAACGCTTTGTCTTGAGCTGCTTAACTTGGGACCAGGTAAAATAGCATTAGTATACTTTAAAATTTATATAAAAGTTTACTTACCTTATGTCATTTTGTAGGTGAATTTGGCCTGGTGGAAAACAGAAGAGCGGACAAGCTAGACTTCCTCCATGAATGCCGCACTGCCTTTTCATCATACCCGCCGAGTCATTGCAGGCCCTGTGTCTAGTGGCTGGTTTCTCAGAGAGAGAGTATACGAGTGGTTTCTTGGTCGCAAACAGAGGAGGATCCTAATGTGTTACCCAGAGTATACCTTGAATATCACATCAATGCCGAAGAATGTATGGTGGTTGGCTCAGCGCAGTTATGATGTTGAAGCCTTTCTCTATCCACAGGGTGCATTTTATACCCAGTTTATTCAAATTAAGCTTTTGAAATTTGACGTATCTCCTATTGGTGTACAAGAAAATTTTAAAGAAAATGAGGATAGAGATGAAGAGGAATATCATGGAGAGGGAGGAGAGTTTGTTCCACATCCCGGGGCTAGCACTTCTCAGGTAAACTTTTACCATTTTTCCATTACAATCGCTTCTTTCTTAACTTATTTTGACTTTTTTTAATGATTGTTGTAGGCTGCTGGCTCATTTGATCATGAGGCTGGACCTTCTTTTATTGCTCCTTCATTTGCTCATTCTAGTCCACCGAATATGGCATCTCATCCAAGGGCGTTGACATAAATTACCTGGTAGATTTTCTTTTTCCCTGATAATTTATGCTATATGTATGCATGATTATGTATGCTCTTACTCTTTGCCTTTCTGGCTCACAGCGGATGCTTGAAGAACAAAATAGGAAACTTCAAGAAGAGTTGACCGCTAGTTGTCAACAGGTTTCCCATTTTGAAAATTTGTACCATCAATCAGAGCAAAATTTTCGAGACTTTCAATTTCAGGGGATGAGAGATCCTGGTGCTTCTTCATCTAGAGGCCTCCAAACTGATAACCATGAGATCCTTTCATCTACTTTCGATGAGGACCGTTACAGATCAAAACTCCAAGGTAATAGAGATTCTGGTGCTCATACTTCGGGCGAACTTGGGACAGGTGATATGCCTCCTCCTCCGATAGGCGATGATTTTTTGAGAGCTTTATTTGATGATCTACCACCTCGTTCTTAGTGATGTATGAATATTGTGTTAATTGAGGAAACATTGTACAATAAGTAATAATGATAACATATAATGTTTATTTTACTGCAACGTTTTTTTTATCATTATTGCGCTACAATTATTATACTTTCCTCTTCATATTTAACATTTACACAGTATCACTACAAAACCAAATGCAACGCGGTAATTTATGGTCCTTTCATCACCAATTCCTTTTCCTCATGCATCTCGATCTCATTCTTTTCCTTATCAATTTTGGAATAGCATAATCATCCTATATAAATCACTTTTAATGCCACAATTTCATATAGAAACCAGGAAATTTTCTACTTCAACGTAAAAACTTATTTTAGCAATTCTGATTTTCCTTCATTCATCAACAATGATCGAACTCCATTTGAAGAAAATAAAAGTTCTATGTAAGAATATGAATGCCATTCATGGGAAACAAATATCTTGATAAAAAATTGATACTTTGAAGTGTTTTCAAAATGTTAATTTGGACCATTCTTTTTTACATACCATGGCTTTTTTTTGGAATGTGGATTCTAGGACATTTAAAATTAATGGCTTTGAAATATGTCCCTTGATTAAAGAATTTGAGGCCATCCTTGGATATCCATGCAATCAACAAATGGCATTACCTTTATTGATTTCCATGACTCAACAAAAGATGCAGATGTTATTTCAACTTTCAAAATCTGAAGTTCTACAGTTGATGAGAGGTAAAAAAATCCTACTTGCTCCCTTAATTGACTTTTGTCTTTCTCATTTGGCTCCTACTGAGGCACAGGGACGTATGCTTTGTCTATTCTTACTTGGCCAATTCTTGCTTGTTTCTTCTGATGGGGATTTTCATCCATGAGTATTGGATATCATGGACCAAATAGAAGGAGACTTGTCGCCGATACCCGTGATCTTAGTCGAGACTTTAGTTGGATTAGACCAACTTAAATCGGGATTATCAAAGAGACTGACCGGAAGTCCATTGTTGCTTCAGGTAATTACCTAAACTGCCCTTTTGGGTTTTGAATTTAGGTTTTCTCTTTCTTTTTTTTTATATTGCTCTAATTTTTGCCTAGTCTACCCATGCGGGTTTTCGGAACTAGCGAGCTGTCCTAATTTTTACCTAAGTTGCCCTTGCGGTTTTTCAACTTAGCAGACTCTTTTTTTTACTTTTCTTTTTTTATATATTGCTCTAATTTTTGCCTAGTCCACCCATATGGGTTTTCTGAACTAGCGAGCTGTCCTAATTTTTGCCTAAGCTGCCCTTGCGGGTTTTCAATTTAGCAGACCCCTTTTTTCATTATTATTTACATATATATATTTTAAATTTAATTTTCCCTCATAGATTTGGCTTCAGGAGTGTCTCTGCTTGCTAGATACTCCATCCATGGATTTTACTAGATATCTGCCATGGCATCATTCCGCTAGGAAACTACTCCATCCTGCTTCTTCATATGCTGACTGGGTTGACTGGATCCATTCACACGCTGAAGTCAGCATCCGTTGGTTGGTACCTTGGTGGAAGATTTCTCGTATCACCATGCGGACATACTTGATGAATGTTCCTCTTGCTGGTCTTCATCGAGGTACTTGCTTTGATCCTCGCAGGCTTAGCCGTCAGTATGGAGCTGAGCCTCGCGATTTTGAACTAACTCACAATTTAAACATTCCTTGTTTAACTGAAGCCTACTTGGATCGGTTGAAGCAAAGCTGGCCTGCATGTTACACTTATCGTCTGCTATGATTTTACATTTGTCCATTTAGAAAGTGTATTGTTAGGATAAAAAAATAATAATAAAAGTAATAAAAGATGCTTATTTTCCTTTTATAATTTGTCATCACCTTTTGCTATTGGGTTTATTTATTTCATCCATATCTAGTCAAATACTTATAACAGTGCACATAGAACCATTTTAACATTAATTCTGTTTTATTAAATTAGCGGACAATCAAACATAAAGCCATCATACATAGGATCACTCCTGTTGACAACTAGCCCTTTCTGGTTTTCTAATTAATGATTTTCTCTCATTTAGACCTAATTGTTGCCTAGCCCACCCTTTCGGGTTTTCAAAACTAGCGGACTGCTCTAACTTTTACCTAGGCCACCCTTTTTGGGTTTTCAACCTAGCGAGCTCTTTTCCTTTTTTTTCTTCTTTTTTTTTATACATAAAACCTCTTCAACCGATCAATGTTCACTGGCTAACTAAACTCGTTCCCTTCAATGTCTGATAACTTCACTGCACCCTTATTCATGACTTGATTCACAACATATGGCCCTTCCCAGCTAGGCCTAAACTTCCCTCTTTGATCAGATACATTAGGCATACATTGTTTCATCACTAAATCTCCGACTTTGAGTTTTCTGATCTTAACTCTTCTATTATAAGCCCGAGCTATCTTCCTTTGATACAGTTGATGATGATACAGTGCTTTTAACCTTCTCTCCTCTAGTAAAGCTAATTATGTGTATCTGCTCACTACCCATTCCGTTTTAGGCAGTTCAGCTTCCAAGACCACTCTTAATGACTTGACCTCAATTTCAATTAACAATACTGCTTCCATCCTGTAAACCAAGGAGAGTGGTGTCATTCCAGTCGGTGTTTGCACACTTGTTCTATATCCCCACAATGCAAAAGGAAGCATCTCTGACCAATCCCTGTATGTCTTAGTCATCTTGGACAGGATCTGCTTAATTATATTGTTTGTTTTTTCTACCGCACCATTAGCCTTTGGTCTATAAGGAGAAGATCGGTGATGATGGATTTGGTACTTTGAGAATAAGTCCTTAACTGCTCCTTGAAACTGTACCCCATTGTCTGATATCACACTGTGCGGGATCCCATACCTGAAGATGAGATTCTTTTCAATAAATCTAGCCATTTGGTTTGCGCCCAGTTTGTTGAAGGATTTGGCTTCGAACCATTTCAAAAAATAATCTACTGCTACTACAATGAAACGGTGACCGTTTGAGGCTGTCGGATGTATCTCTCCTATAATGTCGATACCCTAAGTGACAATGGACCAGGGTGAAGACATAGAATGTAATTCTTCAGGAGGCATGTGATTCAAATTACCATACATCTGATATTGTTGGCACTTCTTTACGAACTCTATACAATCTCTCTCCATAGTCAACCAGTAGTAACCTTATCTAATTATCTTCTTAACTAGGGCCAAACCACTCATGTACGGACCGCAACTTCCCGCATGTATTTTTCGCATAAAATGTTCCACTTCAGGCTTCCTCAAGCATCTCAAATGCACCCCATCGGGCCATCTTTGATATAACTCTCCATGAAAGGTGATGTATTGCAAAGACCATTGCCTTATGGATCTTCTTTCTTTCTTTGTTGGCCCCAACGGGTATTCCTTTTCCTCTAAAAATCATCTTATAGTATCATACCATGCATCATGGTCTGTATCAGTTTCCATGATTGTCTCATATTCATAGAAAGGAGTTGTCGAACTGGCCAAAATCAGAGGCTTAAGGAATAAGTTGATAGGATTTTCCCATACTGAAGCCAATGTGGCTAGGGCATCAGCCATCTAGTTTTCTTCTCTTGATAGACGCATAAACCTGCACTCCTTAAAGTTCTTCTTCATCATGGTTAAGTAATGGTGGTATGGTTTTAATTTATCTTCTTTCAACTTCCACTCTCCATTTACTTGGGATACTACTAGCAATGAATCGCCAAAAACTTCCACCTTATCCACCTTCATAATCAGTAAGGTTTCCAAACCAAAGATACATGCTTCGTACTCCACCATATTATTGGTTGCCCTGAATTTTAATTTTTTGGCTAGGGGGATAAGTTCCCCTTCGGGCGATTCTAGTATGACTCCCAAACCTGCTCCTTTCCTATTTACTACTCCATCAAAATACATTTTCCATCCTTGTACTTTAATGGCCTCTAAATGTTCATCCAAAAATTCCAAGACTACCTCTTCACTATTCGATAATGGTTGTTGGGCCAGAAATTCTGTCACTGCTGTACCTTTGATTTTTTTTTCTAGTTACATTCTCAATCTCAAATTCTTCTAATATTATCAACTATCGATCGTACTTCCCAATCAAAGATGGTGTCTCCCTTAAGTACTTCATTGGATCCAACATGGAATTTGCTTGCACACTATAGGATTGAAAGTAATGACGCAACTTCTTAGAAGACCAAACCACTGCTATATAGGTCTTTTCAATGATACTATACTTAATTTCATAAGGTAGGAGATTTCTACTCAAATAGTAAACTGCATGCTCAATCCCTGACTCATCTGCTTGGGCTAGCATGACTCCTATTGACTCTTCTTCTACTGCTAAGTATAGTTACAAGGGTTTACTGGGTTTGGGTGGTTTCAAAATAGGTGGATTTAGTAGATACTCCTTTATTCACTCTAAGGCCCTTTGACACTCTTCATTCCACAGGACTGGCTGATTTTTTGAAGATAGACTCACAGATTATTGTGAGCTTTGCTATAAACCTACTAATGTATTTTAATTTACTAATGAATCCCCGAACTTCTCTCTCCATCTTAGGGGTTGGCATATCCCTGATTGCTTTAACTTAGTCAGGATCAATCTCAATGCCAATCAGAGCAATCACATGTCCCAACAATTTGCCTGAGGTAAACCCGAACACACACTTCTTCGGGTTTAATCTTAGCTTATATTTCAATGCTCTATCGAAGAATAATTCTAAGTTTTGGAAGTGTTGTTCCCTTGTATCCGATTTCACCATCATATCATCAACATATACTTCAACTTCTTTGTGTATCATGTCATGAAATAGTGTGTTGTCCATCCATTGGTATGTTGCTCCAGCATTCTTTAAGCCAAATGGCATCACCCTATAACAAAATATACCCCATGTAGTAATGAAAGCAGTTTTGGCTTTATCGTCTTGGGCCATTAACACTTGGTTGTATATGGAAAATCCATCTACAAATGAATGTAGCAAGCTAGAGGCTGCACTATCAATGAGAACATCTATATGAGGTAAAGGAAAATCATATTTAGGGGAAGCCTTGTTTAAATCTCTATAGTCCACACGGACCCTTATTCTTCCATCTTTCTTTGGCGTGGGTACTATGTTTGCTAGCCAATCTGGATATTCTATCACTTCAAGGAACTTCACTTGTTTTTGTTAGTGACCTCTTCGTTAACCAATTTAGCCCACTCAGGTCTTAATCACCTAAGCTTTTGTTTGATAGGTTTCGTGTGAGTGTAAGTAGGAATAAGATGTTCGGCTATGTCTTGATCTATTCCAGGCATATCCTCATAAGACCAGGCAAATATTTCTTCATATTTTTTGAATATTTTTTTAAATTTCTCTCTCTCATCAGGAGTAAGGTCGGATGCTATGCTAATATTTTTAGGATTTTTTATTGTTCTCAAATTTAATGGTTGTGTGTCAACATATTTAATATTAAAGATGCTCATGTAACTGCTATTTGAATGTATGCAACCATCAGGAGAAACGTCACACAAGTAAGCAAAATCAGATTTTATTACATTCATTTTTGAAAAGAAAACATCATCATCCTCATACAAAGCAGACAAATTAAAATCAAAATCAAAATCATTGTTCTCAAAATCATAAGGCAGAATGTCTTCAAACTCCTCTTCAACCAGGGCAGCAATCTCCTTCGGAGTCTTCTTGGCTTTCAGGACAACTTCCTTCTTCTCTTTCGGATTGGACTCTTTGTTGGCTGGCAGGGTGAGCTCTTTCTTCACTTGCTCCACTAGCTCAACAACATCTACAAAAATTTCAAAACCCGGGCTCCACTTTCCCATGAACATGATTGGCTCGGGCTTTCCTTTGAGTGGTCCCATGTTTGGAGCTTTGACAAAGATTTTTTCAAGGTACAGAAAGCTCATCTTCTCATTCTTCATTGGCTGGACATCTTTGTTGACTTCATCATATCCCAACCCTTTCTTAGAGGTTTAAGTTTTGAAATCTGGAAGTTTTGTCAAACCGGCCTTGCACTTTCCAAGACCAGCTCCGGGAAGGTAGTTCGAGTTCTTCATAATATTCAAGATTTGGAGTCCACTACTTCAGCATCAGAAATCGCAGCTACTTGGAAACCATTGAGAGGCCTCTCAAACATTAGAGCATTAATAACCTCATTATCTTCGGCCTCGATGACCACTGTCTCATCTCCGTTAGGGAACTTGATCTTTTGATGAAGGGTGGAAGGAACTCCACCAAGAGGATGAAACCATGGTCGTCCCAAGAGTAAGGCAAAGGTAACAGGTATGTCTAAAACAACAAATTCAATGATGATGTGAAACTATGCTATTGCAATACCGCAAGTGCATTCGCTCAAGTAATAAAGTAGTGAATGAGTTATCGTTCCACTGAAGACAAGGCCAAGTACTAGTGCAAATTTTAACTGTTGTTTAGCAAATCAATAGTTTTGTGAAGTTTTGTAATTAAAGATAATTAACTTAATAACTAAAAATAGAGAGAGATTGAGTGTTAAATGAATTGATTGATGATGAGAATACTCAAGGTGATCTGGAAGGGCTTTAGTTCCAAGTTGGGTGGATCAATCACCGATGGTTTAGGCTTTTCCTTCTTTGGCATCTCAATAGTTTCATATGCCTTGCAATTGAATGATTTGCTTGCTTCAAGAAAAGCAAGCTGCTCCATTGCTTCTCGATCCTCAACATTTTCCAACAATAAACAAAAATCAAGGGGATCCTTGGAAACAATGTTAGTAACACAATTGACGATTTCATGCTCAATAATATCTTTGCATGATTCCACCTCATCAAGTGAAAGTGAATGTTTCATAGCATCATGTATTCTAAAAATAACTTTCTCACCACCCACTTTCAAAGTTAATGTGCCATCATGAACATTGATAAGCGCACGGGCTGTATTTAAAAATGGCCTACCAAGAATAAGTGAAACATCCGCATCCTCATCGATATCGATGAAAACAAAAGCATTGGGGAAAATGAAATCCCTGACTTTTACTAACACATCTTCTATAATGCCACGAGGGTGGACTGCTGACTTATCAGCAAGTTGGATGGTCATAAGTGTTGGTTTAGGTTTATTAATGTCTAACTCTTTAAACATTTTATAGGGCATCACACTTATGCTAGCCCCCAAATCAGCTAATGCACTACTAACCTCAAGGTTACCGATCAAACATGGAATGGTAAAACTACCTAGATATTTTAACTTCTTAGGTAACCTCCTTTGCAAAATCACCGAACTCTTTTCAGATAAATGCACTAAAGACACTTCCTCAAGCTTCCTTTTGTTAGAAAGGATATCTTTAAAAAATTTAGCATATTTAGGCATCTGTGATAAAGCCTCAGCAAATGGAATATTAATGTGCAACTGTTTAAAGAGTTCAATAAGCTTACCGAACTGAGCATCAATCTTGTCCTTATTCAACCTTGCCGGATATGGTACTGTAGGTTGGTATTCCTTCATTATGGGGATGCTGTCTTGTGGCTGCTTCTCTTTCTCACTTTCTAGTGCATCTTTCTCTCTCGAAGTGACAGGAGGATGGTCTTCTTTTTTTTTTCTCTTGTACTTCAACCCTTTTCTCTGCCACTTCTCCTCTTTTCTCATCCACATTACCCTTGATCTCTTTTCCACTCCTTAGTGTAATTGCCTTAAGCTGCTCTTTAGTGGTTGCCTCAGTGTTGCTAGGTAAACTCCCTTGTGGTCTCTCACTAAGCAGCTTGGCAATTTGCCCCACTTGATTCTCCAAATTATGAATAGAGGCTTGCTAATTTCTAAGGGCAGTTGATTGGAGTCTGGTTTTAGAAGCTGCTATAAATTTCACCATCATGTCCTCCAAATTACTCTTTCTTGGAGGGGCAGCTTGTTAATGTTGCTGCTGGAATCCAGGGGAAGGTCTTGGATTATTCTAATTATTCCATGAGAAATTAGGATGATTTCTCCACCCCGGATTGTACATGATGTTGTAGGGGTTATTCTGTTGTTGCCTTGGTATGTTTCCAACATAATCTACTTGCTCTTGCCTAGCAAACATGTTGCCACTTTGGCAATCTTGACTTTGATGTCCACCCACACACCATTCACAGGACATCACCTGCATCACTTTCCCCGAAGAAGAAGAAGCTAAAGAATCAATCTTTTTGTTCATTGCTTCCAACTGTGCTGTCAAAGTGTTGTGCTCTAATAAACACTACTATAACTACACTGGCAAGTATATGAGGCTGCTGTAGTATTTTGGTGAACACCTCAAGGTCGTCTCACAGGGAAGCTACATTAGCTAATTATTTATCAAATCGTAAATAACAAATTATCAATAAAATTAAATTGCTAAACAACTAATGAAAATAGAACGAGTTGAATTTAAAACAATAAAAGTAAACTGAACAGATATATTGATTCACTTAATAGAAAGGTCTAGGGTTTGCACTTCTCTACTAACTTACATGCATGAACGGCTATTCCTCTCAACCGATTTAATTTCAAAGATCATATTTCAAGCAACTTAATTAATCAAATCAAGGAAATAAGCTCTCGCATTCAAACTTCTTTCAAATAATCTTGTTACAATTGAAATGATCTTTTTCTTAGGTTTATATTTCTAATTCACCTAAGTCCCTAATTGAATTGTTCTAGCATTAGACTTCATTTCTCAATCCTTCATCTAAATACCTCAAACACATAATTGGTGGCCAATCAATTATATATTAACATTACTCCATTCAATTAAGGATAAAAGAAATAATTCAGTTCAGAGCAATAACCATTTCATACAGTCATAGTAGATCCATACAAACCCTAGACTAGATCAAAATTAGTTCATAATGATGCTATCAAACAAATTCATCTCATTAAAATTCAAAGAAATTAATTTAGACATTAGAGAATTCATGAATACAATTCTAATGAAACTTAAGAGATAGAGTTTGAGAACAAAACCAAATTATAAACTTCCTTTGGCTTCTAAAGAATCTCTTGCTCAGATTTTTGCTAAAAGAATAATGCAATGGCTAAAATAATTTTATCTATAGTGTTTGCATGAAAGTAAAATCAAAATTCAAAAGAAAAGTGAAGAATAGCTGAAAAGTTTGTGTTGGACGGCTGGAAGTGTGTGTAACCTTTTTCTCTTGCCCTAATCTTCTTATTTATACAAAATCCTCGCTCAAAATCCGCATTCCATTTCTTTCCTTAGCCCCATGGAATGACACGGCCAAGCTTGTGGCCGTGTCATTTGATACGGCCAGTGGCTTGGCTGTGTCACCTGGGTGTGTCATCTTCTGTTTCTCCTTTGGTCTTCTTTGTTCTTTGAAGATGAGAATGACACGGCCAGTGGCTTGGCCGTGTCACCTACTGATTCTCTTCTTTCTTTGCTCTTCTTTCTTGGCTTAATATGGGACATGGCCAAGCTTTTGGTCGTGTCATGTGACATGGCCAGTGGCTTGGCCGTGTCACTTGCCAGTGTCATCTTCTGCCAAATTTTCCTTTCTTTCTTGGTTCCCTTGGTTTTGCCCATTAGGTGAGACATGGCCAGTGGCTTGGCAGTGTCTCCTGCCCGTGTCATGAACTGCCAAAAATTTCCTTGAGGTGACACAGCCAAGCTTGATTTAGCTTGGCCATGTCTTGCTGCTTCATGCTCTTCTTTCTTTGTTTTGATCTTCCAAGGGAGTTTTTGCACATTAGCCTAAAACAAACACTTGAAACAAACTTTAAACAAGAATCAAATGAAACATTAACCAAAAACACATAAACATCACACTAAAAACTAGTACACAAATAACATAAACACTGGGATAAATTAAAACTACCAAAATTGATGAAATCACTAAATAAACAGATTAAAACTACCAAAATGCATGAAGAAAACAATAATCATCATATTAAATAAGTTACAATTCTATGACAAAAACTAATAAAACAACTACCCCACACTTAAAACTTTGCTTGTCCTCAAGCAAATTCACATGGCATAAATTAAAAATTCAAATAACCTTAATTATAATTCAAGTATATAAGATGAAATCCTTTAAGACTCAGCCATAAATAAATGCAATTTACTTTAATCAAGATTTTCTTAACTCATTCATTAATTCAGACATAACAAATCTCATCTCTCATCTAAGTGTTTCTCTCAATTTCAAAGGTTAATTCACTCAAACCAATCATGATTGCATACTGCCATAAACTTGCTTAATTATCCAATCTCCCTCACTGATTTTTTTCAAGAAATAATCCAAAGGTCTTTTCGTTTGGATGTAATGGGGCTAAGGTGAAGGTGTGAGAATAGACATTTAAGTTTGATCATTAAGAAATGGAGTATCTAAATTAGACAATAATCTTGTGTAGAAACTCGAAACTCCCTTAAATAGCATATTCACCAACTCTTGATAGTCTCACATACTTGCATACTTAAAGAAAAGTAAATGAGTCAAAATTCCTCTTTGATTACTAATGCTATAAAATATATGAATTTTGTATATATATATATATCTTCTCTTTTTATTTTTATTTATTATTTTTCATATATATATACAAAATATAAAATTGCATTGAACATCTAGCTCAAATGTAGAGGAAAAGAATAATCAACTCTTAGTCAATTACAATATGCAAAGTATGCATTTTAGCCCCAAATCTTACTAAAGCAATACTATTATTTTTTTTTAAATTGCTTACCCCACACTTATGAATTAAACCACCCTATTGTCATATCATAAGAAACTCCATTCCTTAATGAAGGTATGATGATAATAGGAAAATGTTGAGTTATGAATTGTGTTGATCAATCAAGAAAAAGTCAAAGGCTCAACTTGGCTCACTAAGGAATTCATAATTAAGGGAGGTCTTTTTAAACTAAAGGGGGTAATCCTAATTTGCCTTCATCATTTTAAAACTTGAGATGAAATCATAATGTGAGTTCAATTAGTATGCAAAAGCAAGCTCTAGAGATGCAAAATCATGAAGGTGCACACTTAAGAAAGAAAATCAATTGACAATAATATTCAATCTATGAGGCTCAAAACTCACAAAGGGTGGGTTCTCAGAGATTTATATATCATGAATAATAGAATGTGAAAATTGATCCTGAATGAATTCAAATGCTAATCTCTATGTTGATACTAAAGGCTCAAATGTAATGCTAGAATTACAGAAAAGTCAATAAGTTTGCAACAATTATGCCATGAACAACGCACAATATAACACATAAAGACAAACAAAACAAAAATTAAAGGAAAGCTTAAAGATTACCCCACACTTATGAGTTACATTAGAGTTAAGGTGCAACCTGTTTTCCATTGTTCCCTTGTGAGGTAAACGCTATATTTTCACCCACAAACATCAATTGTTTAGAAACAAAATACAATATATATATATAATAACCAAAATATAAAGTGTTAACATTAAAAACAAAAATAAAAAATAACAACGAAGATATGTGATAACTAAACACAAGAAAGTAAGGAATTTTCTCAAAAGATTAGAGCCGATTTGATCTATGGTTGTGGAGGATGTGATGATGATGCAGTTGAAGGATGGAGGCTTAAAATCTTAGCAAGGTTGCTATTGATTTGGTCCAACCGTTGTAAGACCGCAACATGGTTATGATCGACCTTGCTTTCTAGTGCCTCTATCCTATTAATGATATCCTGATCTCGTGTTCTCTTTTTTCGGCCCCCCGGTGCATCTGGCTAACCTAAAGCCATCATATAGGCCCCACCTCTTTTTACAACCATATGCATCTTCTCAAGTGTGGCCAGGTCTAACGAATCATTACCTGAAATTGTAGTCATACGGCAGTTACTCGGGTCAAAATCATCAAGAAGGGTTGTCGCTAAAGTGGTAACCTGTAATATCCTCATGTATGCCCTAGAAGTCTTGGTTATGTTGTTGTTATTGTTGATGTTGTTGTTAGTGTTGTTGTTGTTATATATTGGATTGAATATATGTGTTAAATTGTAAGAGAAAAGAAATGGGAAGAGAATGTATATGTATTTGTGTTTTGGAGAAGAAATTTAGGGTTTAGAGACAAATGTATATGTTGTGTATATGATGATATATATAACATATAGATTGGTCAAATATAGAGTCAATGCAAGAAGATATTTTTGTGGAATGTGCAATTACATATAAGGGCTTAGATGAGACAAAAGGTTAGTTAAATGGTGAAGGGTGTTTTAGTAATTGCAAGGTTAAAAACACTTGATGGATATAAGAAGCCAAATTTGACTTTGCTCTTCATATTTTCTGCTTCTCTTCATGTGTGGCCGGATTCTCCATAGACAAAGAGAGAAAGAGAGGTGATCTTGAGGTTTGAAGCAAATTGAAGAAGGAATCAAGGGTGTTGGTTAGAGATTTGTGGAAATTCTTCATTTAAGGTAAGTTTTCTCTTGATTTCTCTTGTTCTATTTGGAATTTTGTTTGAGTTTGATGGAGTGTGTTTGTGTATGGTGTGTGTAAAAGTGTTGAAATGGAATTAAAGATAAGAAGCTAGGTTGGTGTTGGTGATGGAAGAGTAAGAGTTGTGTTTAGTGAATTTTTTTTTCTGTTTTACAATTAGTAAAGGCTGTGACTTGTATGATTTTTAATTAATTATAGAAAAATGTTCTTGAAGTGAATTTTTGATATGTTGTGCCTCTATGAGTCTAGAATGACTGAAAAATATGTTGATTCGATTTTGGAATGGTTATGAGTTTAGAAAGATTATTTTTATTAGACCTGTTCCAGCAGGTACCTTAACTGAGACAGCTATATTTCGGGATTTTTAATAAAATGTAGAAAAATCATATATAATTGAATTTTGTATATGTTGTTGCTTAGTGAGTCTAGTATTTGATAAAAATAATTTGGAACCACGTTGATTGAATTTGATTTATGGAATTCACAAAGTTCAGAACTGCTGCCAGAATGCAGGGCAATTGGGGCAGTCTGGTTAGGTGAACTATTTGACCAAGATTTTGTGTTCAGTTTGATCTGAAATTTTAAAGGAATGATTTTAAGATACAAAACTAAATTCTGTAAAAATTTTAGAATTTTTAGTCAAGTAGATTATTTTATACAATTTTTCAAAATAAGGATAAAATGGAGTCTAAAACCAGAATGTACTATTCATATGGTCATTTTGCTAATATTCCTTTTGGATTAGATTGTGAAGAGGTTGAATTGCCCTAATTGCATTGTTGAGATTGAATAATGTTATGTTATGCATTGTGAATGGTAATGTGTTTCATGAGTAATGCACATTGAAATGTTATACCAAAGATGTTATAATGATTCAAATGAAATATGATTGAAGCATGCATTGATGATAGGATTGAATAATAATGTGAGTGTTTAGATAATGTAATGAATATTGTATATAATGATGAAATGAAGTGGGAATGATATGATGTTATGAGAAAATGGTTTTGTTGTAATGTGAGATGTTGAGGCATGATTGCTTAACTTGCTTGTGAAAAAGAAATGAATTGAAAAAGTATTGATAAGTTTAATGAACGAACCTATCCGTCTCCTGCGGAACCATGCGGACCCAGTGGGTTGGGCAACCGATCTTGGACTACCGATCTGGTAGGAGGAAGGTTCGATATAGTCAGTATTATACGTACCTATTTGCCTCCTGCGGAACCATGCGGACCCATTGGAATGGGCAACCGAACTTGGACAACCGACCTGGATGGGGAAAGGTATGTTACTGATAATGTTATACGTGTCTATTTGCCTCCTGCGGACCCTTGGGATTGGAGGGCAACCGACCTGGTTGGGAAAGGGTACGTATATAAAGTCATAGTTGTTGGCTATAATGATAAATTTAAATGAGTATAATGAATGGTGCTATTATATGAATATTGATGTGACATTGAACAAAGCAACATATTGAATAGATAATATGCTTTTGATTGATATATGTAATTAATTTGTGACATTGCATTTTAGCATGAATTATCTTACTAAGCCCTTGGCTTAGCGCGATAGTGTTTAATCTCGCAGGTAATAGAGCTGATAGAGTCGAACCCGAGAGTTCATCAAGACCAAGTGAGAGTAGACCTTGAAGAGTTGATTTTGGGAACTTAAAGATCAGAAGAGAATTGCCAATCATGTATACTTCTTTATATTTTTTAAAGTAATGTTTATAATGTAAAAATATGGATATTTTTAAATATGTACTCAAGTGTTTGTAAATATGTACATATTTTATAACTTCCGCTGTGTAATATTTAAATGTATATATATATATAACTAATATGTTTTGTTTTATAAGTAAATGATCTACTTTTCTATAATGTATAATGATAAGGGTATTGTATCAAGTTTAAAGTGTTTTGAATGTTAAGAAAACCGTAGCATCCCTATGTTTGATGCACTTATGCTACATTGTTGTGGTTGTAGTGTGTGGGCATTGGATATGGGTGTGTTACACTTGTTTTGGTATCAGAGCCTAGGTTTGAGATTCTCAACCTAGGTAAAATGTAATAAAACGACTATTTTGACTTTAAAAGTGGTTTTTGAATAATATACATGTTTGAGATTGGCAACCTCTGATCTTTAATAAGATGTAGTATGTTGTGTTTGCAGACTTAGGTTGTGATGGATTCTCACTCACGTCAGTCGATTGAGGGTAGTGCCGAGAGTATTGCTCCTGCTGAGGGAGCTAGAATTGATAGTGTTGAGGAGGCACCTGCTTCGGTGTCGGGTAGACCAGTTGGTGAGGAGGTTCCGCCAGCCTGGTTTAGACATATGATGGAAGTTATGAGACAAGCACCAGTGCAACCAGTGCCTGGTACCAGTGAGGCACTATGACAAACTAAGGAAGTATGGAGCGGAGGATTTCCTTGGTACTACTGATCCAGCTATAGCAGAACAGTGGCTTGACAAAGTACAGAGGATCTTTATTCAGTTACAAGCCACCCCTGAGGAAAAATTTGACTATGCAAGATCTTTGCTACAGAAGGACGCCTACAATTGGTGGAAGACGGTGCCCCATTCTATGGATGATCCTCCAACACTGTCTTACACTGATTTTCTGAGGGAATTTGAGTTGAAGTATACTCCTAGGGAGTATAAAGATGGGAAGAAAAGAGAGTTTCTAGATTTGAAGCAAGATCATCGGACCGTAACTGAGTATGAAGTTGAGTTTATTCGACTGAGTCAGTATGCTGGGGGTATCATTGCTGATGAGATTGATAGATGCAGGAGGTTTGAGGAGGGATTGAGGCCCTCGATCATGTGCTTAGTGGCTGGATCCAGATATCAGGATTTCTCACAGCTTGTGACAGCAGCTCGAAGTGTAGAGCGAGCTCAAGTTATTGCTGCTGCTTCAGAAGAAGAGGTTAGGGTTAGAAGGCCCCAGTTCGAGGCAGGGTCTTCCTCTGCGAAGAGGGGTAGAGGAAGTTTTGTTCCTCGGAGTAGTAGGAGCCAGAGACCAGCTGGTAGGTCTGTGCAGTTCCAGAGACAGAGATTTAGACCTGCAGCTTCAGTGGCAAGTGCTCCGATCCCTATGACTCAGAGATCTGCTCCACCTAGATGTGCTCAGTGTGGGGGTTATCATAGAGGTGTTTGTTGGAAGAGTGGTGGACCAGCTGTATGCTTCAGATGTGGATCACCTGACCACTTTGTGAGAGACTGTCCTGAAAGGCAGGAGCAGATGCCAGTTGATTCTGCTGCTTCTCGAGCTAGTGTGAGGGGAGGCAGAGGAGGCAGAGGTGCCAGCCGAGGAGGTAGACCAGGGTTCAGTTCTAGAGGAGGTGCTACATCCAGGGAGGGTAGACCAGAGGAGGTTGGATCTTTCCAGAGGATGTATGTTATGCAGAGGCAGCCAGATGCATCGGCAGTCATAGCTGGTACTTTTTCTTTATTTGATATTTCAGTACTTGCTTTGATTGATCCGGGTTCCACACATTCATATGTTAGTGTATCTGTTTTGCCTGTATCTGATTTGCATGTTGAGTCCCTATGATTTGATGTGTTGGTGACAAATCCGTTAGGGCATAGTGTGGTTGTAAGTAAGGTGCATCGAGATAGTGCAGTAGTGGTGCAGGGTGAGGAGTTCTTAGAGGATTTGATTGAGATGCCATTTAAGGAATATGATGTGATCTTAGGTATGGATTGGCTATCTCGACATGGAGCTGAGGTGGATTGTAAAAAGAAAATTGTTTCTTTGAGAACGGGTGATGGTAGAGAGGTGATAGTATCTAATGAGCAGGAACAGCTAGCCTCCTTATTTGTTTCAGCTGTTGCAGCCAGGAGGTTGATTAGAAAGGGGTGTGAAGCCTATCTTGCTCATGTGGTAGATACTAGAGTGAAGGGTTCTTCCATTGATAGTATTACCACAGTTGCAGAGTTCCCTGATGTTTTTCCAAAGGAGTTGCCAGGATTGCCTCCTGAGAGAGAGGTGGAGTTTGGTATTGAATTGTTGCCTGGTACCACTCCTATCTCTATTACTCCTTATAGAATGGCACCAGCAGAATTGAGGGAGTTGAAAGTGCAATTACAGGAGTTGTTGGATAAAGGATTCATTCGCCCCAGTGTTTCTCCTTGGGGAGCTCCTGTGCTATTTGTGAAAAAGAAAGATGGTACTATGAGGTTGTGTATCGATTATAGGCAATTGAACAAGGTGACTATTAAAAATAAATATCCTTTGCCTAGAATTGATGACCTCTTTGATCAATTGAAGGGTGCAGCTGTATTTTCTAAAATTGATTTGAGATCTGGGTACCATCAGCTGAGAGTCAGAGCTGAGGATGTTCCGAAGACCGCCTTTCGGACCAGGTATGGGCATTATGAATTTCTAGTTATGCCTTTTGGTCTAACGAATGCACCTACAGCTTTTATGGATTTGATGAATAGGGTGTTTAGGCCCTATTTGGATCAGTTTGTAGTGGTCTTCATTGATGATATACTGGTGTATTCGCGGAATGAAGAGGAACATGATATGCATATGCGGATTGTGTTGCAGATTTTGAGAGAGAAGCAGTTATTTGCCAAATTGTCGAAGTGTGAGTTCTGGTTGGATCAAGTTGCTTTTCTCGGACATATAGTTTCAGCAGAGGGTATTAGAGTTGATCCGAGCAAAGTTGAAGCTATATTGAATTGGAGTCCACCCAAGTCTGTGACAGAGATTAGAAGTTTTCTGGGTTTGGCAGGCTATTACAGACGGTTTGTGAAAGGGTTTTCTTTAATAGCTACTCCACTCACTAGATTGCTTCGTAAGGGAGTGAGATTTGTGTGGACGGATCAGTGTCAGGCTAGCTTTCAGCAGTTGAGAGATATGTTGACTCAAGCGCCTGTTCTTACTTTACCTGTGGAAGGCAAACCATATGTGATCTACAGTGATGCTTCACATAGAGGTTTGGGGTGTGTATTGATGCAGGAAGGTAAAGTTATAGCTTATGCATCTAGGCAGTTGAAACCGCATGAGCTTAACTATCCGACCCATGATTTGGAATTGGCTGCCATTGTGTTTGCATTAAAGATTTGGCGCCACTATCTGTTTGGGGAGAAATGTTTCATCTACACTGATCACAAGAGTTTGAAGTATTTGGGTGTCCAGAAAGAACTCAATCTTCGTCAGAGGAGATGGTTAGAATTGATTAAAGACTACGACTGCTTGATTGACTATCATCCAGGTAAAGCAAATGTTGTTGCTGATGACTTGAGTCGGAAGTCTTTAGCTGGTTTAACAGTTTACTCGCTCTCGTTGCTTGTTGAGTTGAGAGCATTGCATGCCAGTTTTGTACCTTGTGTTGATGGTGCATTATTGGCACAGTTGCAATTGAAGCCGATTTTGTTAGATCAGATCAAAGAAGCTCAGTTGGCCGATAAGAAGATTCAGAAGATTATTTCAGATTGTAAGAATGGGAAGACAAGAGATTTTGTTGTGAAAGACGATGGGAGTCTCTGGTTTAAAAACCGATTGTGTGTACCCGATGATGCTGAATTGAAAAGAGTCATTTTAGAAGAAGCACATCAGTCAGTGTTTGCTATGCATCCGGGTAATACGAAGATGTATCATGATTTGAGACAGCATTATTGGTGGATTGGTTTGAAGAGAGACATTGCAGATTTTGTGTCGAAATGTCTCACTTGTCAAAAGGTTAAAGCAGAGCATCAAGTTCCAACCGGGTTGCTTCAACCGTTGTCAGTACCAGAATGGAAGTGGGAAAGAGTGACAATGGATTTTGTGTCTGGTTTGCCATTGACACAAAAGAAGCATGATGCTATATGGGTGATTGTGGATAGATTGACTAAGACAGCTCATTTCCTTCCGGTGCGGATGGATTACTCTTTGGAGAGGTTGGCTGAGCTGTATATCCATGAGATTGTGAAACTGCATGGTGTTCCAACTTCTTTAGTGTCTGATCGAGATCCCAGGTTTACTTCCAGATTTTGGAAGAGTTTGCATAGTGCTTTAGGTTCTCGACTGCACTTCAGCACTGCTTTTCATCCACAGACGGATGGACAGTCAGAGAGGGTGATACAGATTCTTGAAGACATGTTGAGAAGCTGTGTCATTGATTTCACTGGAAGTTGGGATAGATTTTTACCTCTTGTGGAGTTTGCATACAACAACAGTCACCAATCCAGCATTGGTATGGCACCGTTTGAAGCATTGTATGGTAGACGGTGCAGGACACCTCTTTGTTGGAATGAGCTCGGAGATAATAAGTTGATTGGTCCTGATTTGATTCAAGAAACTGAAGAAAAAGTAAAGTTGATTCGAGGCAGGTTAAAAGCAGCTTCAGACCGACAGAAATCTTATGCAGATCTGAAAAGGAGAGATATAGTGTTTAATGTTGGAGATAAGGTATTTCTGAAAGTGTCTCCTTGGAAGAAGATTTTGAGGTTCGGTCGGAAAGGAAAATTGAGTCCTTGTTTCATTGGGCCGTATGAAGTGTTAGAAAGAGTTGGGCCAGTTGCGTATCGACTTGCTTTGCCACCTGAGTTGGATCGTATTCATAATGTATTTCATGTTTCTATGTTGAGGAGGTACAGGTCAGATCCATCTCATGTGTTGCCATTTGAATCTATTGAAGTGAGCCCAGACTTGACATTTGAAGAGGAACCAGTTGCTATCTTGGCACAAGAAGTGAAAGAGTTGAGGAACAAGAGTGTGCCATTGGTGAAAGTTCTATGGAAGAATCATGCAAAAGAAGAAGCGACTTGGGAGAGTGAACAATCCATGCGAGAGCAATATCCGCAGTTGTTTCAGCTTTGATATCAGGTAATTTCGAGGACGAAATTTTCTTTTAAGAGGGGGAGAATTGTAATATCCTCATGTATGCCCTAGAAGTCTTGGTTATGTTGTTGTTATTGTTGATGTTGTTGTTAGTGTTGTTGTTGTTATATATTGGATTGAATATATGTGTTAAATTGTAAGAGAAAAGAAATGGGAAGAGAATGTATATGTATTTGTGTTTTGGAGAAGAAATTTAGGGTTTAGAGACAAATGTATATGTTGTGTATATGATGATATATATAACATATAGATTGGTCAAATATAGAGTCAATGCAAGAAGATATTTTTGTGGAATGTGCAATTACATATAAGGGCTTAGATGAGACAAAAGGTTAGTTAAATGGTGAAGGGTGTTTTAGTAATTGCAAGGTTAAAAACACTTGATGGATATAAGAAGCCAAATTTGACTTTGCTCTTCATATTTTCTGCTTCTCTTCATGTGTGGCCGGATTCTCCATAGACAAAGAGAGAAAGAGAGGTGATCTTGAGGTTTGAAGCAAATTGAAGAAGGAATCAAGGGTGTTGGTTAGAGATTTGTGGAAATTCTTCATTTAAGGTAAGTTTTCTCTTGATTTCTCTTGTTCTATTTGGAATTTTGTTTGAGTTTGATGGAGTGTGTTTGTGTATGGTGTGTGTAAAAGTGTTGAAATGGAATTAAAGATAAGAAGCTAGGTTGGTGTTGGTGATGGAAGAGTAAGAGTTGTGTTTAGTGAATTTTTTTTTCTGTTTTACAATTAGTAAAGGCTGTGACTTGTATGATTTTTAATTAATTATAGAAAAATGTTCTTGAAGTGAATTTTTGATATGTTGTGCCTCTATGAGTCTAGAATGATTGAAAAATATGTTGATTCGATTTTGGAATGGTTATGAGTTTAGAAAGATTATTTTTATTAGACCTGTTCCAGCAGGTACCTTAACTGAGACAGCTATATTTCGGGATTTTTAATAAAATGTAGAAAAATCATATCCAATTGAATTTTGGATATATTGTTGCTTAGTGAGTCTAGTATTTGAGAAAAATAATTTGGAACCACGTTGATTGAATTTGATTTATGGAATTCACAAAGTTCAGAACTGCTGCCAGAATGCAGGGCAATTGGGGCAGTCTGGTTAGGTGAACTATTTGACCAAGATTTTGTGTTCAGTTTGATCTGAAATTTTAAAGGAATGATTTTAAGATAAAAAACTAAATTCTGTAAAAATTTTAGAATTTTTAGTCAAGTAGATTATTTTATACAATTTTTCAAAATAAGGTTAAAATGGAGTCTAAAACCAGAATGTAATATTCATATGGTCATTTTGCTAATATTCCTTTTGGATTAGATTGTGAAGAGGTTGAATTGCCCTAATTGCATTGTTGAGATTGAATAATGTTATGTTATGCATTGTGAATGGTAATGTGTTTCATGAGTAATGCACATTGAAATGTTATAGCAAAGATGTTATAATGATTCAAATGAAATATGATTGAAGCATGCATTGATGATAGGATTGAATAATAATGTGAGTGTTTAGATAATGTAATGAATATTGTATATAATGATGAAATGAAGTGGGAATGATATGATGTTATGAGAAAATGGTTTTGTTGTAATGTGAGATGTTGAGGCATGATTGCTTAACTTGCTTGTGAAAAAGAAATGAATTGAAAAAGTATTGATAAGTTTAATGAACGGACCTATCCGTCTCCTGCGGAACCATGCGGACCCAGTGGGTTGGGCAACCGATCTTGGACTACCGATCTGGTAGGAGGAAGGTTCGATATAGTCAGTATTATACGTACCTATTTGCCTCCTGCGGAACCATGCGGACCCATTGGAATGGGCAACCGAACTTGGACAACCGACCTGGATGGGGAAAGGTATGTTACTGATAATGTTATACGTGTCTATTTGCCTCCTGCGGACCCTTGGGATTGGAGGGCAACCGACCTGGTTGGGAAAGGGTACGTATATAAAGTCATAGTTGTTGGCTATAATGATAAATTTAAATGAGTATAATGAATGGTGCTATTATATGAATATTGATGTGACATTGAACAAAGCAACATATTGAATAGATAATATGCTTTTGATTGATATATGTAATTAATTTGTGACATTGCATTTTAGCATGAATTATCTTACTAAGCCCTTGGCTTAGCGCGATAGTGTTTAATCGCGTAGGTAATAGAGCTGATAGAGTCGAACCCGAGAGTTCATCAAGACCAAGTGAGAGTAGACCTTGAAGAGTTGATTTTGGGAACTTAAAGATCAGAAGAGAATTGCCAATCATGTATACTTCTTTATATTTTGTAAAGTAATGTTTATAATGTAAAAATATGGATATTTTTAAATATGTATTCAAGTGTTTGTAAATATGTACATATTTTATAACTTCCGCTGTGTAATATTTAAATGTATATATATATATAACTAATATGTTTTGTTTTATAAGTAAATGATCTACTTTTCTATAATGTATAATGATAAGGGTATTGTATCAAGTTTAAAGTGTTTTGAATGTTAAGAAAACCGTAGCATCCCTATGTTTGATGCACTTATGCTACATTGTTGTGGTTGTAGTGTGTGGGCATTGGATATGGGTGTGTTACATAACCAATCCTCCAATACAAATAGCACCCTTCTTTTTATTCACCACATTGTCAAAAACATCGGCCAAACAATAGCCGGCACTAACGGGTATGGCATTACAAGCACAGTCTAAGAAAAAGAGTTTGCTAATTTCCACTACACACGTGCTTTCCTTCCGTGCAAAGAACCCACAAGACATAAAGCGATGTAAATATCTTAGAGCGGGATTACTCAATTTTGTTGCCTTGGCCGATTTGGCCGCATATATTCCCGAGCCTAGCGCTCCCCATGCAAATTGCTGTTTAAAACTCTTAGGTACAAATTTTTCCCCTTGTTGATGGAAACTAAAGATAACATTCAATTGCTCAATACTAATAACACATGGTTTCCCAAGCATTTTAAAATTTAACCTAATGCAAATTCTCTGTTCAGCTCTTTCAACCTTAAGAGAGGTTAAAAAATCCATAGTAAGCTCTTGAAATTGCAAAGGTTGAAGAGAGACTAATTTCTCCCACCCAAGGTTTTGAACATAGCTATAAAAATTATCCTTAATATGAAGAGCATTAAGGGATTCATCGCTTACATACCTCGTTGGAAAAGAAACCCCTAGCTAGAAGAGTCGCTCTCCTTAAAGATGAAGAAGATGAAGATGGAGCTGCAGTTGGAGGTTACCTCCTCTTGTGGTGGGACACCATCTTTGTTCTAGGCATATTGATAGTTTTGGAGAAAATTGAAGCTTTAACGGATTTAATTGGTTTTTGCTGATAAAAGAAGAAGATTGAATGGGTTTAATTTGGTTTTGGTGAAGAAAAATGGAGAATATAGTGGGATTTTGGAGCTTTTAGAAAACAATCATGGAGGTTTTGGAGAGAAGGAGCCGAGAGAGAGAGAAAGGAAAATGGGAAACTAGGGATTTAAAATGAAAAAAGGGTTGAAATCATGTTTTTAAGCTTGGAAATAAAGGTGACATGGCCAAGCTTGATTTAGCTTGGCCGTGTCTGAAACTTTTGGGGGGACATGGCTAGCGGCTTGGCCGTGTCCCTTGAACATGTTTGCTACTGTGAAAGAAGAAATTGCAATACAAAGAAAGGAACATGACATAGGCTTGGCTATGTATGTATGACACTGCCAAGCCTTTTGACCGTGTCTAAGCCTATGTGTTTTGGGCTTGCTTGACATGACCAGTGGCTTTGCCGTGTCAAGTGGCAGTGTCCTTCACTGCCATTTTGGCTCTTTTTTTTGTGCGTCACCAAATCTAAAAGAAATGCAATCTTCTTCCTTGATTAACCCTGAAACACATTAAAAAATAAATAAAATAAAATCTGATCAAAGCACCCATTCCATTTTATTTAAACCAAACATGAAATTAAAATTGCTAAATATGAAATTGTAACTACGAAAAGAATTGCAAACCGATGGGTTGCCTCCCATTTAGCGCTTCTTTAATGTCGTGTAGCTGGACATTACTGCAAGACTTAAGGATCGTAGATCAAAGTACTATCGACGATCCTTACTTCTTGGAACCCCTCATTATATGGTTTAACTCTCTATCCATTTACTTTAAAACTTTCATTCATTCGAGAGTTAAGCAATTCTATAGCACCGGAAGGATATACCTGAGTTATCTCAAAAGGACCACTCCATCGAGATTTTAGTTTCCCTGGAAACAGTCAAAGATGAGAATTAAAAAGCAAAACCTTCATACCTGGGCTAAATGTCTTTCGTACTAAAATTCTGTCATGAAGTGCTTTAGTGCGGTCCTTATAAATCCTCAAACTCTCATATGCCTCGTCCCTTAGTTCATCTAACTCTGAAATTTGCAGAAAACTTTCTCTCTTTGCCCTGTCCAAATCTAAATTCAGAGTCTTAATTGCCCGATACGCCTTGTGCTCTAACTCCACTGGTAAATGACAAGCCTCACCAAAAACCAATCAGTATGGACTCATACTGAAGGGAGTCTTGAAAGCAGTTCGATATGCCCATAATGCATCATTCAATCAACTTGCCCAATCCTTCCTTGATGAGTTGACTATTTTTTCCAGAATTCCTTTGATTTGCTTGTTATATGTCTCAACTTGTCCTGAAGTCTGTGGATGGTATGGGGTTGCCACCTTGTGTTTCACACCCGACTTATGCATTAATTTCTCAAAAAGTTTGTTGCAGAAATGACTTCCCCCATCACTGACTATCACTCTTGGCATGCCAAATCTGCTAAGAATGTATTCCTTTACAAATTTAACAACCACATTAGCATCATTAGTTCGGGTGGGGATTGCCTCCACCCATTTTGAAACATAATCAACAGCAACTAAAATGTACTCATAACCAAAAGATTTGGGAAAAGGACCCATTAAGTCTATTCCCCAAACATCAAACAATTCAACCATAATATAAGATTGAAGGGGCATTTCATTCCTCCTCCCAATATTACCTACTCTTTGACTGCGGTCACAATGCTTACAATATTCTTGAGCATCTTTGAATAGAGTAGGCAAGTAAAATCCACTTTGAAGCACTTTTCTGCAGTCTTTCTCCCTCCAAAATGACCACCACAGTGAAGGTCATGACAAAATTGAAGAACACTCAGTTGTTCTTCCTCAGATACACACCTACGAACTATCTCATCTTTGCATATCTGGAATAGGTAAGGTTCATCCCAAAAATAGAATTTACTCATGTGCAAAAACCTTTTCTTTTCCTGAAATGACATGTGAGAACGCAAAATACCACAAGCAAGATAGTTAGCAATATCTGCAAACCAAGGTGAATTCATTACCGCAAACAACTGCTCATCAGGAAATGCTTCTAGATTTCTATGAATGCTATCAGATGCAAGATTTTCACCAAAGAAAGGTAATCTAGATAAATGATCAGCTACAACATTTTCACTTCCCTTAGTATCTTTGATTTGAAAATCAAATTCATGCAATAATAACACCCATCTAATTAAATGAGGTTTAGCATGTTGTTTTGTCAAGAGATATTTTAGAGCTGCATGATCTGAATGCAAAATAATTTTAGACCCAATCAAATATGCTCTAAATTTATCTAAGGCAAAAACAACAGCTAGCATTTCTTTTTAAGTTGTTGTGTAATTAACTTGAACACTATTTAGGGTCAAGCTAGCATAATAGATCACTCTCAATAATTTCTCAACCCTTTGCCCAAGGACAGCTCCTACTGCATGATTGGAGGCATCACACATAATTTCAAAAGGTAAAGACCAAATAGGAGCTATGATTACCGGTGCACTGGTCAATTTTTCCTTAAGGGAATTAAAGACTTGCATGCATTGTGCAGTAAATTCAAATAGAACATCTTTCCCAAGAAAATGACACAATGGTTGGCTTATTTTAGAAAAATCTTTAATAAACCTCTGGTAAAAACCTGCATGGCCTAGAAAGCTTCTTATTCCCTTAACGGAGGTAGGTGGGGGTAACTTAGCAATCAACTCTACCTTAGCTTTATCCACCTCAATCTCTTTACTATACACAACATGGCCTAATACAATGCCGTGAGTAACCATGAAATGACTCTTTTCCCAACTCAAAGTGAGGTTACATTCAATGCATCTCTCAAGCATAAGAACAAGTTTACTGAGGCAATTATCAAAAGAGTCACCAAAAATAAAAAAATCATCCATAAATACCTCAATAAAATCATCTACCATGTCCGTGAAAATAAACATCTAGTATCTCTTAAAAGTTACAGGCGCATTGCACAAGCCAAAGGGCATACGCCGAAATGCATAAGTCCCAAAAGGGCAAGTAAACGTGGTCTTGGATTGATCCTCTAGTGATATCGGCACCTGATAATAACCTGAAAGTCCATCCAAAAAGCAATAATGTCAGTGTCTAGAAAGTTTATCCAACATCTAATCAATAAAAGGAAGAGAGAAATGATCTTTCTTTGTGGCATTGTTCAACTTCCTATAGTCGATACACATTCTCCACCCAGTTGTAGTCCTAGTAGGAACCAATTCATTCTTTTCATTTTTTACCACAGTGATTCATGATTTCTTAGGCACTACATGTACTGGGCTAACCCACTCACTATTGGCTAACGGATATATCACTCCTTCATCAAGCAATTTAAGCACTTCCTTCTTAACCACTTCACTCATGTTTGGGTTAAGGCGCCTCTGGGTCTCTCTCACAGGTTTAGCTCCCTCTTCTAAGATAATTATATGCATGCACATTGAAGGGCTAATACCTTTGATATCACTCAACCCCCATCCTATGGCTCCTTTCAATCTTTTTAGTTCACTCACCAACCTCATCTCTTCCTTTTCACTAACTTCGCTAGAAATTATCACAGGTAAGGTGTTGTGATCTCCTAAAAACACATATTTCAGATTTTTAGGCAACTCTTTTAGCTCTAACTCAAGTGAAGGATTATTCTCTTCTTTTTGGATGGAGGGGAGCTCAAATAATGGTTCCTCTTTAAGTTCCTCTATTTCAACACTTTCTAAAATATCAATGCAACTGGCTACTTCTGAGTCAAAAATATCCAATTCACGATCTACGGTTAGTGCCAGCTCCAATTTATCCGAAGAACCTATTTGCAAGAAAACATCTGAAACAACTGCATCAATACAATCAATCAAAGAGCAATCCTCAAATAATGCAGTTGTAGGAATGGGAGAAGTGTTAAAAATACAAAATTCAACCGTTTGTCCCAAGACAGTCATTGACAATTTACCATTTTTAACATCAATCAAGGTGTTGGTCATTGTTTAGGTCATTTTTATACTAGTTTTTAGTATGATTTTATATGTGTTTTAGTTAATGTTTTGATTGATTTTTGTTTTAAGTTTGTTTATTGTGTTTGTTTTTAGGTTTGAGAGCAAAAACACCCTTGGAACATCAAAACAGTGAAAAACAGAGCAAAAATGAAGAAACAGTAAGAGACACACCCAGAGACACGGCCAAGTCTCTGGCCATGTCTCATCTGATGAGCAAAACCAAAGAACAGAGCAAGAAAGAGCAAAATTGAAAGCAGGAGAGGACACACTCAAGGGACACGGCCAAGTCACTGGCCGTGTCCCTCCAATGAAGCCCAGACACGGCCAAGTCACTCTGACTTGGCCGTGTCTCACCAAATGCCAAAGGAAAAGAAATTGCAAATCTCCAGTGGAAGACACATGCAAGGGACACGGCCAAGTCTTGTGGCCGTGTCCCTCCAAATTGGTGCAACACGGCCAAGTCACCTCTGACTTGGCCGTGTCACTCAACAAAGAAGAAAGAGAGGAGAGGCAAGCAGTGGTGGACACAGGCAAGGGACATGGCCAAGTCACCTGGCCGTGTCCCTCCAAAAGGCACTCACACGGCCAAGTCACTTCTGACTTGGCCGTGTCCCTCATGAACCAAACGCGCAGCGATTTTAAACGGATGATTCATATAAAAGGAAAAGGAAGCAAGAACTAGGGGGAGAGCTAGGGTTTTGGAGAACAAAAAGAAAAGAGAAGAAAGGGAGGCAAACCCAACTTGGGATGAGGAGAGGGTGACACTCTCCTTGTCCCTCATCTTCATCCTCCATCTTCATCTTCTCCATCTTCCATTGATAGATCTTTAAGGTTCTTTGGGATAATTTGGGTTACAAGCTATCAAAGGTTGAAGAAGCTTCATGGAAAAGATTGGTGACTTGAGAAAGCTCCTTTCTATCGTCCAAAGGCAAATCAATTAAAGAGTTGGTGACTTGAGAAAGCTCCATCCACATTGCAAGGGGAATCAACCATTGAAGAGGCTTGAGTTCTTCATCATACATCAAGTGGAGCTAGGAGGAAGATTAGTAATCCTACTCTTGGCATCTTCACAAGGGGTTTTTCTATTCTCTCTTTTAATTCATTTCAATATTATTTTTGCTGTATTAAGAGATTGATATTTCAATGAACAATTTGTATTTGATTTATATTGAGTTGAATGGATATTTTAATTTGATGATGTTGAGCTAAATACCCATGCCTAGGGTTTGTAGTATATTTGATTGAAAGTCTTGAATTGATATTTCCATTGATGTTCCTTGTTGATTGGTTGATTGCATTGGAATGTATGCTAGGTTGATAGATTAGCTACCTATTGATCTCTAGATATTGAATGAAGGATCGAGAGGTGAAATCCGATATCAGAATTATGCAATCGACTACCCTAAGAATGAAATAGAAATATAAGTTCTAGGGTTTTATTAATTTGGTAATGTAAATAATTGGTTATTGCTAATTCATGAATGTGAGAACTAATGAATTGGTAATTGACTAATTAAACTTAAGGAACAAATTAATTACAAGGCTATGTTAATGGATAATTGAGAATTGAGCTTTGATTGAATGGACCTATAACCCTAGGCACTTTCCCAAGAACTGAATTGATCTTGTGCACTCATCACACACTTTAACCCTACACTCCTTAATCTTAGTTTTAAATTGTTCTTTAGCATTTCAAACAACAAATTTCTGCATTTAAATAAATTGACAATCAGGCTATTACGAACCACACCTTCTTGGGGAAACGACCTTGGGGCGATCACCATTGCTACAGCTACCTCGTATACTTGCGAGTGACGCTTTGTAGTAGTGTTAATATGAGCGCAACAAGTTTTTGGCGCCGCTGCCGGGGAGGGTTGTTAAGTAGTGATAGTTTGATCTTTCTTTTCATTGTTTGTTTATTTTCTGTGACTTGTTTGTTTGTTTTGTTTTTCTTTCAATTTTAATTATTTGTTTGTTTTCTTTAATTTGCTAAGTGCCTTATGTAACTATGCAATTTTCAAGGTACTCAGGGGTTTATGATGATAACCCTGACTCTGATATGGCATGACAATTAGCAGAATTAACGAACCAACATAGCGCAAACATGTGTTCATTTGGTTATGGACAACATCAAGAGGGGCAAGAGGAAGAATATGCCTATGACAGTTTCCAGCAAATGGGTGGAAATGACACATACCCCAGACCGTATAATTCAAGATGGGGAAGCCACCCAAATTTTTCTTGGGAAAACCAGCAGCAAATTCCACCTCCAAATTTTTTTCAACCTTACCAAAGAAGTTCTTACTCTCAAGAACAATATTCAAATCAAGAGTACCTCAAGCGACCCACATTAGAAGATAGTTTGAATGCCTACATTCAAATTAGAGAGCAAAATCAAAGTAAACTTAAGGAACCCACTTTGGAAGAAAGTTTGAATGCCTTCATTCAAATTAGCTCACAAAACCATGATAAATTTGAGAAATCCACAGTGGAGGATGATTTGAATGCTTACCTTCAAGTTAGCATAGAAATTCAGGAAGGAAGCAATGAGAGGTTTGATTCTTTGGAGGAATCATTGAAGATGGTGGAAAAGCAAGTTGGGCAACTGGCACATCAACTCCAAGCACACCAAGAGGAGGAATTTCCTTGCCAATTGGAGCAAATAGAGGTAATCACAAATTTTAAGAATGAACAGGTGATATATAACGATTTTTGTGATTCCTTTGATGCAGGAACTAACAATGAAGAAGATGGCGAGGAAATTCAATCAAACATAGAGGAGTTAATTCAATTAAAGGAGGAGGAGATTTTGGAAGCATCGACTTCAACAAATTTGTATGAACCTCCAAATCCTTGTATGCCACCAATCACATTCCCAAGTAAGCTGAATGCAGAGAAACAAGGTATGCAACTTTCTGAACTCCATGATATGCCCTATAGTGAAGATATAGTAGATAAGCTTGAGGTGGCCATGACCATAGAAGTAGAGCCTAATTCTTCCCAATTAGAAATTGATGAGGGCAATTTACTAGTGAATAATGAGATTGTTGAGGGAGAATTTCAAATTGCTAAAGAGAATGTAGAACACATTCAACCAAACTTGGTTGAACCTAAAAAGACCCCAGGAATTTTGAAAGATGTTTTAGTTGGGGAATACAGTATGCAACAAATTATCATCTCTCCCACTCTTGGTGGTGAGAACGAGCAGAAATCATATAAAAACCATGTTGTAAACTGTAAAAGTTTCTTTTTACGTCCCTATAGAATTAAAAAATCAAGCTAAGACAACCCTCACATGTTCTTTTTGGACAATTGCCCCTCTAAGAATGCTACCTAAGCTTTTCCATATATTGGGCACTTTTCAAAGTTGCATGGTGTTCATCCTCTTAGTCATGGGCTCTAATTGCATTATGGGTGGAAGGAGCCCCACACATCGTATATGGGAACGATGGAAATCAGGTATCATCTAAACTTTCCCTGTAGTATGCATTCTCACATTGAGGACAATGTGAATTTTTAAGTGTGAGGTGCATTTGGTGTTTTATGTTTTTACTTTTAATTGCATTTTGTTTAGGTTTTAGTTACTGTTTTTAATGTTTGAATAAATGAGTTTTAGAAAGTTCAATTGTTATAAAAATTGTTGATAGATGACCTTTGAATTTTTGAAGCATGAAATTGAGAATTGAGTAGAATTGGTGCTTATTGTCAATTTTGTTGGTTTTTCTTTGCATTGCCATTAACCTAGTGAGGAATTGAGCCATCAACTTGTTATTCTTGTTGTGGGTAAACATCTTTGATTGATGATTTGCTAGAACTTGCTTTGAAATGCATTTTAAGATTACATAAAAATTTCAATTTGACATCAAGATGATTAAGGCAATTAGGTGAACCACTTTGGCTTAAAAAGACCAACCCTTTATTCAACCGTAGTTAGCCAATTTTGAGCCTATTTTATTCTTCCTTTTCTTTCTTTTGCACAACATCATTAGCTTGAACCTTGTTGTTTAACTCTTATCCTTTCATTGAGACAAGAGCATTTTAAGAGCGTTTATGACCGAGTGTTGCGTTGAATTAAGTGTGGGGTTAAATTTATTAGGTTTAAGATTGCAAAGCAAAATAAAAACTTGTACAAAAAACTTGTGTACAAGAAAAAGAAAATTAAAAAAAAAGAGAAAGAGAAAAAGAAAAAGAAAAAAAAATATATATATATATAATAATAAGAATAATTGTTGTTCTTGTTGAAAGGGTTGGAATGAATCATTGCAATATGTAACAAGTGAGTTCCTTGGAAAAGCTCTTTAATGTTAATGGGTATATGAGAGAAGGTGTTTTGGGATTGTTAGTTATACATAGATCGGTTACTTCATTCTTGAAGTGCTTTTGAACTTAATGATTAAGCTCACATTTCCTAAATGCCATGCCTTTACCTTAGCCCCATTACAACCAAAATAAAGACCTTTTGATTGATGCTTGATTGTTATTTTGTGGTGGAGATTTGATTGATAAGCAAGCCTATGGCAATAATCTTTCATTGATTGTTATGAGTGTAAACACCACCATGATCAAACACTTGAAAGAGTTGGCGAGGGAGAGACAACATTGGTTTTGCATGAAAACCACTTAATTGCATGAGTGTCGATTTTGTTTGATTCGATATTGATTGTGGAATTAGGGATAAGGAGGTCTTGATGCATCTTTATAACTCTTGATCTTAACAAAATTCATTTGGTTAGTGTGTTTTGATTTTAGTCTTGCTTGGGGACAAGCAAGGAGTTAAGTGTGGGGTAGTTGTTTAGGTCATTTTTATACTAGTTTTTAGTATGATTTTATATGTGTTTTAGTTAATGTTTTGATTGATTTTTGTTTTAAGTTTGTTTATTGTGTTTGTTTTTAGGTTTGAGAGCAAAAACACCCTTGGAACATCAAAACAGTGAAAAACAGAGCAAAAATGAAGAAACAGTAAGAGACACACCCAGAGACACGGCCAAGTCTCTGGCCGTGTCTCATCTGATGAGCAAAACCAAAGAACAGAGCAAGAAAGAGCAAAATTGAAGGCAGGAGAGGACACACTCAAGGGACACGGCCAAGTCACTGGCCGTGTCCCTCCAATGAAGCCCAGACACGGCCAAGTCACTCTGACTTGGCCGTGTCTCACCAAATGCCAAAGGAAATGTAACGACCCTCCCCGACCAGGTCGGCTGCCCGGCCCACTAGTGGCTTACGGCCCGGCCATTTCACCACCTGGGCACGGAGTCCGCAGGAGGCAAGCGATCGCTACAGTACTGGACAGCCCTCGCGGCCCACCCAGCAGGAATTTGTTTATTTGGCTCCCTAAGGAGTCGCCTCCCTGGATCGAACCCCTGACCTCCCACTTAAGAGAGCCAGCGAGAACCATCCAGTACCATTTCTGCTAGTAGTTAACTGTAACGACCCTCCCCGACCAGGTCGGCTGCCCGGCCCACTAGTGGCTTACGGCCCGGCCATTTCACCACCTGGGCACGGAGTCCGCAGGAGGCAAGCGATCGCTACAGTAATGGACAGCCCTCGCGGCCCACCCAGCAGGAATTTGTTTATTTGGCTCCCTAAGGAGTCGCCTCCCTGGATCGAACCCCTGACCTCCCACTTAAGAGAGCCAGCGAGAACCATCCAGTACCATTTCTGCTAGCAGAAATGGTACTGGATGGTTCTCGCTGGCTCTCTTAAGTGGGAGGTCAGGGGTTCGATCCAGGGAGGCGACTCCTTAGGGAGCCAAATAAACAAATTCCTGCTGGGTGGGCCGCGAGGGCTGTCCAGTACTGTAGCGATCGCTTGCCTCCTGCGGACTCCGTGCCCAGGTGGTGAAATGGCCGGGCCGTAAGCCACTAGTGGGCCGGGCAGCCGACCTGGTCGGGGAGGGTCGTTACAGGAAAAGAAATTGCAAATCTCCAGTGGAAGACACATGCAAGGGACACGGCCAAGTCTTGTGGCCGTGTCCCTCCAAATTGGTGCAACACGGCCAAGTCACCTCTGACTTGGCCGTGTCACTCAACAAAGAAGAAAGAGAGGAGAGGCAAGCAGTGGTGGACACAGGCAAGGGACACGGCCAAGTCACCTGGCCGTGTCCCTCCAAAAGGCACTCACACGGCCAAGTCACTTCTGACTTGGCCGTGTCCCTCATGAACCAAACGCGCAGCGATTTTAAACGGACGATTCATATAAAAGGAAAAGGAAGCAAGAACTAGGGGGAGAGCTAGGGTTTTGGAGAACAAAAAGAAAAGAGAAGAAAGGGAGGCAAACCCAACTTGGGATGAGGAGAGGGTGACACTCTCCTTGTCCCTCATCTTCATCCTCCATCTTCATCTTCTCCATCTTCCATTGATAGATCTTTAAGGTTCTTTGGGATAATTTGGGTTACAAGCTATCAAAGGTTGAAGAAGCTTCATGGAAAAGATTGGTGACTTGAGAAAGCTCCTTTCTATCTTCCAAAGGCAAATCAATTGAAGAGTTGGTGACTTAAGAAAGCTCCATCCACATTGCAAGGGGAATCAACCATTAAAGAGGCTTGAGTTCTTCATCATACATCAAGTGGAGCTAGGAGGAAGATTAGCAATCCTACTCTTGGCATCTTCACAAGGGGTTTTTCTATTCTCTCTTTTAATTCATTTCAATATTATTTTTGCTATATTAAGAGATTGATATTTCAATGAACAATTTGTATTTCATTTATATTGAGTTGAATGGATATTTTAATTTGATGATGTTGAGCTAAATACCCATGCCTAGGGTTTGTAGTATATTTGATTGAAAGTCTTGAATTGATATTTCCATTGATGTTCCTTGTTGATTGGTTGATTGCATTGGAATGTATGATAGGTTGATAGATTAGCTACCTATTGATCTCTAAATATTGAATGAAGGACCGAGAGGTGAAATTCGATATCAGAATTATGCAATCGACTACCCTAAGAATGAATTAGAAATATAAGTTCTAGGGTTTTATTAATTTGGTAATGTAAATAATTGGTTATTGCTAATTCATGAATGTGAAAACTAATGAATTGGTAATTGACTAATTAAACTTAAGGAACAAATTAATTACAAGGCTATGTTAATGGATAATTGAGAATTGAGCTTTGATTGAATGGACCTATAACCCTAGGCACTTTCCCAAGAACTGAATTGATCTTGTGCACTCATCACACACTTTAACCCTACACTCCTTAATCTTAGTTTTAAATTGTTCTTTAGCATTTCAAACAACAAATTTCTGCATTTAAATAAATTGTCAATCAGGCTATTACAAACCACACCTTCTTAGGGAAACGACCTTGGGGAGATCACCATTGCTACAGCTACCTCGTATACTTGCGAGTGACACTTTGTAGTAGTGTTAATATGAGCGCAACAGTCATAGCCATAAAAGGCCTACCCAGTAAAATAGTGTGTGTGGATGGTGTAGGGTTATTTCCTTCCATGTCAAGAACTATAAAATCCACAGGCACTATCAACCCACCAACCTTAACTAACACATCTTCTATAACTCCTTTCGGGAATCTAAGAGATTTGTCAACTAATTGCAAGACCATTTTGGTAGGTTTAAGTTCCCAAGTTCTAATTCAAGATACACAGAATAAGGCATCAAATTAACACTGGCCCCTAAATCACACATGCCATCAGTCCCCTTTCCATTACCCATGGTAATTTTAATTATAAAACTGCTAGGATCCTTTAGCTTCAGAGGTAGTTTATGTTGCAGAATAGCACTAGCTACCTCTGATACTATCAACTAGTGGTAGAAATGGTACTGGATTGCGCTTGCTGGCTCTCTTAAGGGAGAGGTTAGGTGTTCCATCCGGGGAGGCAACTTAAATGGTGTGTACACCATTTAAGCCAAATAAACAAATCCTGCTGGAGGGCCCGTGAGGGCAATTCAGTACTGTAGCGAGCCTATCTTGCTCCTACGGACCCATGACCGTTGGGCAACCGACCTGGTTGGGGGAGCATTCGTTACAAATAATTTGTCAACTTCGGACATTTCTTCATTTTTTAGCTTCTTCTCAAATTTCTTTTCTAAGTCCGCAAACATCTTTTCAACATCAGAAGTCTCAGTTTTCTCCATAGCTGATCTTTCAACAATCTTTGGTTCTTTCTTCTTGTCTTGAGGATCTTGGAAGTATTGAGCCCAATCATCATTAATGATCACCTTATCATCATCAAAAACCACTTCTCCAACTTTAGCCTTCCCTTTGTCCTTTAGCTTCTTAGTGCTAGCAAATGGTTCGCATTATTTCCTAAAATCACAGCCAATTGGTTTTTCATGGTCTCAGCTAGGGACTTTTTTATTTATTCCATCTTGGTATTGAGGGCATCATCTACCATTCTTTGAATTTGTTTGGGTTCCATTACTTTTGGTGAGCAAGTGATTGAGTTGCTACTAGATTTTTCGTCTCTGGCGTACGTCAGATTCTCATAAGCTTTTGAACTATTATAATCCAGGGCTGTGAGCCAGAGAGGATCAATGTATGAGATGCAAATGTATGCATGTATGCACAAACAATCAACAAAGATAAGTAGAACGTCCCTTCCAACCTTATAACATCCACACACGAATGGCGAGTCTCTTTTCCTAGGTATATGGTTAACAAAATACTAACATAGGGTATCTTATTTTTGAATAATCTCCTCAGACATTTCAACCAATAATTATATTTTCAAAATTGGAAATCAGTCCATGATAATTACCATTAATTAGGTTTTAATCCATTCAACCAACTAATAGTAGCTTTTATGCTATATTGGATTAAAACTAAATTAAGAGGTTTATTATAAATATGTTTCTCACTTGAAAAAAGTAACTAATGATTCATGACAAAAACAAGCCCATGATTAATAACTCTTAGCATAAACTGGCTCACAATTGATTTTTGGTATTTCGTAATTGACCTAAATAATTTGCAAGCTCTTTGTAAGAAAAGGTTAGATAAAAACAATTTTGTTTCTAAGCCCATCATAAAAAGATTTTAGAAAAAATAGATTTTGGGCTTTGTATTTGAGTCTTGAGAAAATAATTTTTTTATTTATTTTTAGAAAACGTTTTATGTCCAAAGACAATCTTGAAAAGTTTTCAAAATAGCTTTAGTCTTTTGGACATTAAAGAAAAATTTATTTGAGCTCAAAATGTACTTGGGTCATATTAGAAAAAGAACAAACCAATAAGCCATGATTTAAGCCAAGATAAATTAACTATAGTCAAACAACAAGCATTTGGGGTAAAAACCTAATGAAAGTAACTAGGCCAATTCATAAGCTTTAGTCTTTGTGTTAAAAGGCTTAGGTTCCCATAGCAAGTATATACCAAATGGTACGAGGCTATGAGTGGTTATGCCATGCTCGATCTCCATACCTTGAGTGAAAGTATGGTATCCCTTACATAACACAACACGGGTAACATGGGTGTCCTAACTCACGCACACGATGCAATTTAATATGATGCAATAGATAATATCATTATAAGGAAGAATAGAATAATATCAATACCAACGAAATCAACTTCTCTTATCCCCAATGGAGTCACCACTTTGAGCGGGGATTTTTGCCCCCACTACCAGTGGAATGGTTCTTGCGACTTCGGCACTGTTTAGGCTTGGGGCCTTAGAGAACACGGGCCTAAGCTCGGAGAAAATGGAGTCGCCACCCGGATGGGCTGGGAAAAAGAAAGGGGTGGATGACTCAATTTCTAAGGAATCCCCAGCCCCCTAATGGGTTCAGAAAGTTGGATACGTGTAGGGAAGATGAGACATGGCCCAGCACCCCCACAATGCCCGGTTCATTGGAACCGGCCTCCTTTGCAGGTCTTAATATTATAAAATTCTTAAATATAATAATATTATCCATATTGCCTGCAACAATTAAAATAAAGCATCATTATATTAAAATCAAAGCAATGTCCAAATAAACCAAATAAATGGACACCCATCCAAGGATGGAACATGTCCTTACATCATCCATGTCTAAACTAAATAGGACACCCTCCGAAAGATGGAAACATGTCCTTTACATTGATCCAAAATATAAAAGCAATTTAAATTACTTAAAATTTGAATACTAAAACAAACAAATAATAATCATATTAACGTAAGCGGGAATTTTCACCCCCACTCTCGATGGAATGGTTCTTACGACTTCGGCACTGTTTAGGCTCGGGTCCTTAGAGAAGATGGACCTAAGTTCGGAGAAAATGGAGTCGCCACCCGGACGGGCCAGGAAAAAAGAAAGCGATGGATGACTCGATTCCTAAGGAATCCCCAACCCCCTAATGGGTTCGAAAAGTTGGGTACGTGTGGGGAAGGTGAGAAATAGCCCAGCACCCCCACAACGCCTGGTTCATTAGAACCGGCCTCCTTTACAGGTCTTAATATTATAAAATCCTTAAATATAACAAAATTATCCATATTACACACAATAATTAAAATAAGGCATCGTTATATTAAAAATCAAAACAATGTCCAAGTAAAACAAATAAATGGACACTCATCCGAAGATGGAAACATGCCCTTACATCCATGCCTAAATAGGACACCCACCGGAAGGTAGAAACATGTCCTTTACATTGGTTCTAAAATAGAAAAGCAATTTAAATTACATGACATTTAACTAATGAGGTACCTAACAAGTGGAAACATGCCTCTTACAACATTTGGAAATCTAAATAAATCAATAAAAGTAAATAACCATTCATCATAAATAAATCATTCATCAAAGTTATTAAATATCAATAGAAAGTAAACATCCATCCATGATAAATTAAATAAACCAAGCATTGAAATTAAATAAATCAACCATCAAAAAATATAATAAACTATATAATCAAATCTAAAATTAAATAAAGCAATAAATATGTTAATTTAGGGTTTTAAAGAATTATTATTGAATTTAGGGTTTCGAAACTTAGGGTTTTAGAAACTAAAGTTTCATAATTAGGGTTTTGAAATTAGGATTTTTAGGGTTTTTGAAACTAGGGTTTTGGAATTAGGGTTTTTTAAAACTAGGGTTTTGGAATTAGGGTTTTGGATAGCTAGGGTTTTTAAAACTAGGGCTTTGGAAATAGGGTTTTTAAAACTAGAGTTTTGGAATTAGGGTTTTTAAAAATAGTGTTTTGGAATTAGGGTTTTTAAAACAAGGGTTTTGGATAATTAGGGTTTTTGGAATTAATGTTTTGGATAATTAGTGTTTTTGATATTATCTTACTGCCTAAAAAAATAATTTTAGATTAGGAAAAATAAATTAAGGTTTTGGAAAAATAATCAATATTTTGGAGTTTAATAATGAAATGGTTTAGGCTTTTGGATAAAAATAGTTTGAGGTTTTGAGTTTTAATGAAATAGCATACGGTTCTTGAAGTTAAAGTAAACAAGATAGATTTTAACAATTAATTGTTTACTACTAGATAGTTTTATATTTTATGAAATATGCCATTGGGATTACGAATACCAATTGATCTATGTGATAATTAAAGCAAATGGATAAAGTTATTAAAACAGAAACCAAAGCAAATGATTAAAGTTATTAAAACAAAAAACAATTTACTGCATGTTCAAAGATCGAGGTACTGTGTGTTCAAAGTTATTGCATGCATGCATGTTCTTATCAATCAAAGAAATAAAACTACTGTAAACATAAATAATTCATGATTAAAGATCAAACCCCCACTCGTTGGTTACTCCACAATTAACTTTTGGATGAACAATTAACAAAGGCAGCACTGTTGTCTTTGATGGATTGATTACTGATGAATGTTTGCTGCTAATCTTTTCTGTTTGTTGCCATCTCTTTGCTATCTTGTTAATGTTCCTTGTCATCACCTCTTAATCTTTTCCTCTTATTAATCTTCCCCCCCCCCTTATGAATTCTAAAACATTGTTACTCATAGCCAAACCTCACTCAGAATCTTTAACCTAATATAAAATAGTCCCTAAAACAAATTCTAGTTGAATTAGGAAACAAATTGAACCCATGTCGACCTAGTTGTCCTAGGTCGACATGAGACCAACCTCATGTCGACCTTGGGCTTCCCAAGTCGACATGATTCATGCTCATGTCGATCTTGGGCTACCAGGGTCATGAGGCTTGCTCATGTCGAACTAGCCTCCCAAGGTCGACATGAAGCATGCTCATGTCGACCTAGCTTGCCCAAGTCGACATTAGGCATGCTCATGTTTATCTTGGGCTACCAAGGTCGACATGAAGCATACTAATGTCTCCCAGGCTGGCCTCACTTAAATTATTCTAGCCTTTTTAACTTATGGACCGAAAAATTTTAATTTGGGCCAATTACACTTGATTTTAGGGTTTTACAATTAAATTTATGCCTCTTTAATCCGAACTGAATCCTTTAAAAATTATAAACTAGGTTTAAATATTTAAAGTTGGATCAAATTTAATAAATGGACACCCATCCGAAGATGGAAACATGCACTTACCTTTGTTGATCTTTCAACAATCTTCGATTCCTTTTTCTTCTCTTGAGCATCTTAGTATTATTGAGCCCAATCATCATCATCAATGATCACTTTTTCATCATCAAAAACTACTTCACTAGCTTTTATCTTCCCTTTGTCCTTTGGCTTCTTAGTGCTAGCAGATGCCTCGGCATGATTTTCTAAAATTGTAGTCAATTGGTTCTTCATGGTCTCAGCTAGGGCCTCTTTTATTTCTTCCATTTTGGCATTGAGGGCTTCATCCACCATTCTTTGAATTTGTTCGGGCTCCATTATTTTTGGTGAGCAAGTGATTGAGTCATTGCTAGATTCTTCACTACCAGCATAGGTTGGATTGTCGTAAGCTTTTGAACTATCGTAATCTAGGGCTGTGAGCCAGAAAGGATCAATGCTATGAGATGCGATTGTATGCATGTATGCATGTATGTACAAACAATTAACAAACAAGGACAAATAGGACATTCCTTCCAACCTTATACCATCCACACACGAATGGCAAGTCTCTTTTCCAAGGTATATGGCTCACAAAATACCAACATGGGGTACCTTGTTTTCGAATATTTCCCTCGGACATTTCAACCAAAAGTTATATTTTCAAAAATGGAAATACATTCATAGTTATTCCCATTAATCAGGTTTTAATCCATTCAACCAGCTATAGTAGCTTTTATGCTATATTGAATTAAAACTAAATTAAGAGGTTTATTGTAAATAGATTTCTCACTTGAAAAAGTAATTAATGATTCATGCCAAAAACAAGCCCATGATTAATTATTCTTACCATAAACTAGGCTCACAATTGATTTTTGGTATTTCTTAATTGACCTAAAAAATTTTAAGCTCTTTATAAGAAAAGGTTGGATAAAAACAATTTTGTTTCTAAACCCATTGTAAAAAGATTTTAGAAAATATAGATTTTGGGCTTAATATTTGGGCCATCAGCAAAAGAATTTTTGATTTATTTTTAGAAAAATTTTACGTCCAAAGACCATTTTGAAAACGTTTTGAAAATAGCTTTGGTCTTTTGGACTTTATAGAAAAATTTATCTCGAGGTTACAAAATACTTAGGTCATAATAGAAAAAGAACAAACCAAATAAGCCATGATTTAAGCCAAGATAAATTAACCATATTCAAACAATATGCATTTAGGGTAAAAACCTAAGGAAAGTAACTAGGCCAATTACATGAGCTTTAGTCTTTAGGTTAAAAGGCTTAGGTTCCCATAGCAAGTATATACAAAATGGTACGGGGCTATGAGTGGCTATGCCATGCTCGATCTCCATACCTTGAGTGAAAGTATGGTATCCCTTATATAACTTAACACGGGTAACACGGGCGTCCTAACTCACGCACACGATGCAATCTAATATGATGCAATGGATAATATCATTACAAGAAAGAATAGAATAATATAAAGACCAACGGAATCAACTTCTCTTATCCCTTGTGGAGTCACCATTGTGAGCGCGGATTTTCGCCCCCACACCCAGTGGAATGATTCTTGCGACTTCGGCACTGTTTAGGCTTGAGGACTTAGAGAACACGGACCTAAGTCCGGAGAAAATGGAATCGCCACCCGGACGGGCCGGGAAAAAAGAAAGGGGTAGATGACTTAATTCCTAAGGAATCCCCAACCCCTTAATGGGTTCCGAAAGTTGGGTACGTGTGGGGAAGGTGAGAAATGGCCCAGCACCCCCACAATGCTCGGTTCATTGGAACCAGCCTCCTTTACAGGTCTTAATATTATAAAATCCTTAAATATAACAACATTATCCATATTACACACAATAATTAAAATTAGCCATCGTTATATTAAAAATCAAAATAATGTCCAAGCAAAACAAATAAATGGACACCCATCCGAAGATGGAAACATGCCCTTACATCCATGCCTAAATAGGACACCTACCGAAAGGTAGAAACATTTACATCCATGCCTAAATAGGACACCCATCGAAAGGTAGAAACATTTCCTTTACATTGGTTCTAAAATAGAAAAGCAATTTAAATTACATGACATTTAACTAATGAGGTACCCAACAAGTGGAAACATGCCTCTTACAACATTTGGAAATCTAAATAAATCAATAAAAGTAAATAACCATTCATCTTAAATAAATCATTCATCAAAGGTATTAAATATCAATAGAAAGTAAACATCCATCCATGATAAATTAAATAAACCAAGCATTTAAATTAAATAAATCAACCATCAAAAAATATAATAAACTATTTAATCAAATCTAAAATTACATAAAGCAATAAATATGTAAATTTAGGGTTTTAAAGAATTATCAATTGAATTTATGGTTTCGAAACTTAGGGTTTTAGAAACTAAAGTTTTATAATAAGGGTTTTGAAAATAGGATTTTTAGGGTTTTTGGAATTAGGGTTTTCTAAAACTAGGGTTTTGGAATTAGGGTTTTGGATAGTTAGTGTTTTTAAAACTAGGGTTTTGGAATTAGGGTTTTTAAAACTAGGGTTTTGGAATTAGGGTTTTTAAAACTAGAGTTTTGGAATTAGTGTTTTAAAACTAGGATTTTGGAATTAGGGTTTTTTAAACTAGGATTTTGGAATTACGGTTTTGGATAATTAGGGTTTTTGGAATTATGGTTTTGGAAAATTAGGGTTTTTGGAATTATCTTACTGCCTAAAAAAAACAATTTTGGATTTTGAAAAATAAATTAAGATTTTGGAAAAATAATCAATATTTTTTAGTTTAATAATGAAATGGTTTAGGGTTTTGGATAAAAATAGTTTGAGGTTTTGAGTTTTAATGAAATAACATACGATTCTTGAAGTTAAAGTAAACAAGATAGATTTTAACAATTAATTGTTGACTAATGGATAGTTTTATATTTTATGAAATATGCCAGTGGGATTACAAATAACAATTGATCAATGTGATAATTAAAGCAAACAATTAAAGTTATTAAAACAGAAACAAAAGAAAACAATTAAAGTTATTAAAACAAAAAACAATTTACTGCATGTTCAAAGATCGAGGTACTGTGTGTTCAAAGTTACTGCATGCATGCATGTTCTTATTAATCAAAGAAATGAAACTACTGTAAACATAAATAATTCATGATTAAAGATCAAACCTCTACTCGTTGGTTACTCCACAATTAACTCCTGGATGAACAATTAACAAAGACAGCACTGCTGTCTTTCATGGATTGATTACTGATGAATGTTTACTGCTAATCTTTTCTGTTTGTTGCCGTCTCTTTGCTATCTTGTTAATGTTCCTTGACGTCCCCTCTTAATCTTTTCCTCTTGTTAATCTTCCCCCCCCTATGAATTCTAAAACATTGTTACTTATAGCCAAACCTCACTCGGAATCCTTAACCTAATATAAAACAGTCCCTAAAACAAATACTAGTTGAAGTAGGAAACATATTGAACCCATGTCGATCTAGTTGTCCTAGGTCGACATGAGACCAACCTCATGTCGACCTTGGGCTGCCCAAGTTGACAGGAGGCATGCTCATGTCGATCTTGGGCTGCCAAGGTCGACATGAGGCATGCTCATGTCAACCTAGCCTCCCTCACTTAAATTATTCTAGCCTTTTTAACTTATGGACCGAAAAAATTTTAATTTTGGCCAATTACACTTGATTTTAGGGTTTTACAATTAAATTTATGCCTCTTTAATCTGAACTGACTCCTTTTAAAATTATAAACTAGGTTTAAATATTTAAAGTTGGATCAAATTTATTTTGTCATACTTTAATTAGGACCATATCAAATTAGGGGTCAAAATTAAAGGTCTACAAATAATAAAGAAAATATCGACCCATGATAAATTAAATAAATCAAGCATTGAAATTAAATAAATCAGCCATCAAAACATATAATAAACTACATAATCAAATCTAAAATTAAATAAAGCAAGTAAAGATATAAATTTAGGTTTATGTCTCAATTTAGGGTTCTTTAATTAACATTTAGGGTTTTGGGGATTTTGGAATTATTATTATTATTATTTAGGCTACTGTGAAGATTTTGAAAAAATGGAAGGGATTAGGGTTTTATAAATTTAAGAAAGTAGTAAGGGTTTTGGTTCATCAAATTAGGGTTTAGGGCTAACATCATGAGATTAGGGTTTTGGAATCTTAAGATATTAGGTTTATAATTCATGTTTGCTGGATTGTGATTTTAGGTTTAATGGATTGAGTTTTAAGGTTTAAATTTATTTGTCATAAAATTTTGAGCTTTTAAGAATTAGGGTTTAGGTTGTTGATGAACTTGTCATAAAGTTTTGATGCTTTATGAATTTAGGGTTTAGGAAAGCTAGGGTTTACTGTATTGGGTTTTGAGAAAATTAGGGTTTTTGATATTTTGGAAAACATATTTGATTTTAGGATTTAAGAAAACAGTTTAGAGTTTTATAAAAAATAATTATGATTTTTAGAAACTGTGAAGGAGATTAGGGTTTGGAGATTTAAGAAGACATTTGGAAACTTTGGACAAAAAGTTAGGGTTTAGATGAAAATAGTTCGGGGAAAACAATTTAGGGTATTTAAGGTTTTTGGAAACAGAAGAAATAATTTTAGGGTTTTGAAGGTTTTTTGGAAGCAGAAGAAATAATTTAGGGCTTTTAGAAATAGAAGAAACAATTTAAATTATTGAAACAAAGATCAAATTAGTTCATATTTAAAGATCAAGGTACTGTGTGCATGTTCTTATTAATCAAAGAAACAAAGCTACTGTAAATATATAATCTATGATTAAAGATCAAACCTGCGTAGTTGGTTCCACAAAAATTGACTTCTGGATGAACAATAACAAAGGCAATGCTGTTGCCTTTGATGGAATGCGCTGGCAAAAAACTTGCTGGCAAAAACTGCGAGGATTGCGAGCTGCGAGGAATTTCCTGCGGGCGGGCCCCAATTTGCCGCATGAAATTCCTGCAGGCGAATAGGCCTGGCCGATTCACCTTCGGTGATGAATTTTTTCGTCGCTGATTTTTATTATTTATTTATTTATTTAACTTTACGATTTTTATTTTTATTAAAAATTAAAAATAATAAATATTAAAATAAATATTATTTAATTAGAATACCACAAAAATTATTTTGGACTATATAAAAAATATCGGACCAGACTGGGTCAAAAGTTAAGGGTTTACACGAAGGTTGTTGAGAAGGAAACTGTTGAAAAGACCGAGACATCTGATGTTGAGAAGATGATTGCAGATTTAGAAATGAAATTTGAGAAGAAGCTGAAAACCGAAGAGATGTCCGAGATCGACAAACTATTTGAACAAGATGAGGAGGTCCCTTATAAGTTCAAGATGCCTTCCTTCGCTAGGTACAATGGTACTGGAAATCCTCATCTCCATGTGAAGCAGTACATCACTACTGTGCAGTCTGCCCGAGCTACTAAGCCTCAAACTCTAATATATTTCATGCCCTCATTGGACCCTATTGTCCAAAATTGGCTCAACACCTTAGAGGAAATTATTCAAAAAGATTTGGACATGTTGTACAAGGCTTTCATTTAGCAATATGGGTACAATGTCGAGCTGGCAGTTACCTTAATGGAAGTTGAGTCCATTAGATAAAGGCTAAATGAGAATTTTGTGGACTATGTGAAAAGATGGAGAAATAAGGCTGCTTTCCTTAATAAGAGGCTCAATGAATCTGATCAAATAAGGATAATTGTGAGAGGGGTGTTGCCTAGTCTTCGTGAAAGGATGTCTCATACACTCATCCGAGATTTCAAAGATCTTCTTCAAGCTAGTCTACAAATTGAAGAGTGGGAAAGGGAGAAGAACCATTTTTCTGCAAAATGAAATTATCAGCCTAACAATCAAAGTACACAAAAGGAAGTTGATGTTAATGCCACTAGTCAAGGAGGAATGAGGCAGTTTTTAGAATTAGGAAAGTCGTTGTCTTGGGTTATCAATAAGCTACAAAAAAAGGGATTGTTACAACCCTTGACTCCTCATCCTTTGCCTAATCCTCTTTCACTTCACTTTGATTCTAATGCATTTGCCAATTCCATCAAAGGCCTGAACACGAAATGGACAATTGTGTGAAGTTGAGGCATGAGATCCAGAATCTAATCGACAGTGGCAAGCTACCTGAGCCAGACAAGCCCAATACCAAGAATAATCCTTTGCCTAAATTTGGAAGAGTGCCACTACCAGCAATCTTCATGATAGGAAAAGGATTGGAAGAAGATTTTGTTTTATCATCCTTTCAAGATGGAAATATTGAAGATATGAAAGGAAAAGAAGCTTAACTCAACAAACTTTCCTTAGCTTGAATATTGCTTTTCAATTTTGCTTTCTTTAATATTTAAATAGAACAATCATGTTTTTCAAATTTAAAGTTCTTTGAATAAATTTCTTTCATAAAATTTTTGTTGGTCTTTGTTCATTTTGGTGCACAACCAATGAGGAATCTAGCTTGATAATTCATGAATTAATATATTTATGCATCATGACTTGAATGACTTTACTAGGTGAGGGAATTGCTCTATGGCATTGAGTTGTGTATGCTTACTTAAAGAGGGCTCCTGCATAATTACCTTTGTCTAGGTCATAGTCAGTCTTAGAACATGCTTAGACAAACTTTCGAGGCAAAATTGAACTCTACTTATTTAAGGGAGAAATGATCTAGGCATTGTTTAGTTAGCCAACAACTAGTATCCACCCAATTAAATATCAATCTCTTGTTGTCCCTTTGAGCCTTCATAAAATTTTATCTTTCTTTTCATTGGCATATGACCTTAACTGTAACACCCCCATATCCAATGCACACACACTACAACCACGACAATGTAGCATAAATGCACCAAACATAGGGATGCTACGGTTTCCTTAACATTCAAAACATTTTAAACAAAACCATAACCTTTCAATTATATACATTATAGAAAAATAGGTCATTTACTTATAAAACAAAACATATTAGATATACATATACATTTAAATATTACACAGCGAATGTTATAAATATTTACAAATTTACATTATAAACATTACTTTACAAAATATAAAAGAAATATACATGATTGGCAAGTCTCTTCTGATCTTTAAGCTCCTAAAATGGATTCTTCAAGGTCTACTCTCACTCGGTTTCGTAGAGCTCTCGGGTTCAACTCTATTACCTGCGCGATTAAACACTATCGCGCTAAGCCAACGGCTTAGTAAGATAATCATGCAAAAGATATGACTTAGTGCAATGCAATGTCATTTCTCAATCCATATCAAACATATATCATCATATATGCAAAACTAACAACATACTTTCACATTGCATATCACATTTCAATATCTTGTCATATACCTTATTAGTGTTCATTTAACCATTCATAGTCAACACTAAACAAAGACAAACATAATCTCATTATTCAAACATTTCACCATTCAACATTTACAACTAAACAAACACATGCATGGGCCCAAAACACACTAATATGCCATTCAATTTTCAGAGTTAATGTTTTGGTTTTATCATCACATTTATCAATATCATATACCCAACTAGGCTTCAAGGATTAGGTTCAACCAAGCTTCAAGGGGAGCAAAGCATGCTAAGCTTCAACCCAACTTGGCTTCAAGAACAAAACCCAACCTAGCTTCAAGGGTGGTAACATCTCAATTAGGATTCAAGGATTCAATCCAACCTAACTTCAAGAGATTGTTACTCTTATTAGGCATGCCACCAACAACCAACTCTGAAAAATGGAATAACACATTAGCCACACAATTCATTTAGATTTCATTCTCATTATCATTTGGGCAAACATGCCTCATTTATCTCCATTGAATCACCTTAGCCAATAACAATGGCTTCACCTTTCATTTCACAATATAACACTTCATTACTCAAGTGTATATTTATCACATTCATGATCACATTATATCTCACATAACATCATTCACAAATATCAACATTTCATAGCATAACTTTGTTCAATCTCAACAATGCAAGAACAACTTATTTTATTTATAGCTTTAGAATCATCCACAAGTGTTTGATCAAGTCATACCTTAGTTTAAGCATGTTTAGAAATATTTATGTTAAGGTTTAAAGACCACACTACCTTTGAAGAATTCAAACCATGCAAAAAGAACCAAGAAATCAAACAATGTTCAAATCATTTGAAGGACACGCCCAACTCACTTGATTGACACGCCCAACCACCTTGAGTGACACGCCCGTGTCCTTAAAAAGAAAAGAGACAGTAGCTTCCTCAAATAAATGACACGCCCAACCAACTTGAGTGACACGCCCGTGTCCTTAAAAAGAAAAGAGACAGTAGCTTCCTCAAATAAATGACACGCCCAACCAACTTGAGTGACACGCCCGTGTCCTTAAAAAGAAAAGAGACAGTAGCTTCCTCAAATAAATGACACGCCCGTGTCCCCTTAAAGCATTTGGCCGTGTCACCCACAAACACAACCTAACTAAAACCAACACTTTCTCAATTGCACTCAAACACAATATTCATCATATAACATGTTTCAAATGAACATAAACAATGTTCTAAACACATATTCATTACAAGAAACACTTCACAACACATTAATATAACAATTAAACACACACATCATCTCAAAACCCTAAAACCAACATCTTTCTCCATCCTTCCAAATCAACATCTATCACTTCTAACAACAACAACTATATAAACTATTAACTTAAAACCAATTTAATACTTGAGAACACAACACAACACATCTCAAATCCATTAAATCACAAAAATCACCAAACCCTAACTCACTTCCAACACAACTTCCAAATAAGTAAAGAAAACAAAAGATTACTTACCTACAAGAAGAAATTCCACAAATCCCTTGTCAAATCTTTTGATTGTTTCTTCAATTTGCTCCAAACATCAAGAACACTTTCCTTGCTCTCTCTTCTCTTCAATGGCCGGCCACCTCTTGAAAGAAAAAGGAAAATAATGAAGACACCAAGTCAAATTTTGCTTTTAATCTCCACCAAGTGTTCTTATCCAAGCAATTACCAAAATGCCCTCACTCAATTAACTAACTTCTTGTCTCATATAAGCCCTTATATGTAATTACACACTTAACACAAAAATATCTCTCTTCCTTTGACTCATCCTTTGACCCATTTATATGTTATATATATCCTCATATACACAATATATACCATTCTCTCTAAACCCTAATTCTTTCCCAAAACACTTATACACAAGCATTCTCCTTCCAATTTCTTTTCTTATCCCATCATATACAAACAATTCAATTTATAACAACAACAACAATAACAATATGCAAAACTTCTAGGGCATAAATGAGGATATTACAATTCTCCCCCTCTAAAAAGAAATTTCGTCCTCGAAATTACCTGATATCAAGTCTGAAACAACTGAGGATATTGCTCTCGCATGGCTTGTTCACTCTCCCAAGTTGCTTCTTCCTTTCCATGGTTCTTCCATAGAACCTTCACCAATGGCACTCTCTTATTTCTCAACTCTTTCACATCACGTGTCAAGATAGCAACTGGTTCTTCTTCAAATGTCAAGTTTGGGCTCACTTCAATAGACTCAACTGGCAATACGTGAGATGGATCCGATCTGTATCTCCTCAACATAGAAACATGAAATACATTATGAATACGATCCAACTCAGGTGGCAAAGCAAGCCGATACGCCACTGGCCCAACTCTTTCCAAAACTTCATATGGTCCAATGAAACGAGGACTCAATTTTCCTTTCCGACCGAACCTCAAAATCTTCTTCCAAGGAGATACTTTTAAAAACACTTTATTTCCAACATCAAACTCAATGTCTCTCCTTTTCAGATCTGCATAAGACTTCTGTCGGTCTGAAGCTGCTTTCAATCTGCCTCGAATCAGCTTCACTTTCTCTTCAGTTTCTTGAATCAAATCAGGCCCAATCAACTTACCATCTCCCAGTTCACTCCAACAAAGAGGTGTCCTGCACCGTCTACCATACAATGCTTCAAACGGTGCCATACCAATGCTAGATTGGTGACTGTTGTTGTTTGCAAACTCCACAAGAGGTAAAAATCTATCCCAACTTCCAGTGAAATCGATGACACAACTTCTCAACATATCTTCAATAATCTGTATCACCCTCTCTGACTGTCCATCCGTCTGTGGATGAAAAGCAGTGCTGAAGTGCAGTCGAGAACCCAAAGCACTATGCAAACTCTTCCAAAATCTTGAAGTAAACCTGGGATCTCGATCAGACACTAAAGAAGTTGGAACACCATGCAGTTTCACAATCTCATGGATATACAGCTCAGCCAACCTCTCCAAAGAGTAATCCATCCGCACCGGAAGGAAATGAGCTGTCTTAGTCAATCTATCCACAATCACCCATATGGCATCATGTTTCTTTGGTGTCAATGGCAAACCAGACACAAAATCCATCGTCACTCTTTCCCACTTCCATTCTGGCACTGACAACGGTTGAAGCAACCCAGTGGGAACTTGATGTTCTGCTTTAACCTTCTGACAAGTGAGACATTTCGATACAAACCCAGCAATGTCTCTCTTCAACCCAATCCACCAGTAATGCTGTCTCAAGTCATGATACATCTTCGTATTACCCGGATGCATAGCAAACATCGACTGATGAGCTTCTTCCAAAATAACCCTTTTCAAATCAGCATCATCGGGTACACACAATCTGCTCTTGAACCATAGACTCCCATCACTCTTCACAACAAAATCTCTACCCTTTCCACTCTGACAATCCGAAACAATCTTCTGTATCTTCTTATCAGCCAACTGAGCTTCTTTGATTTGATCCAACAAAACCGGTTTCAAATGCAACTGTGCCAACAATGCACCATTATCACAAGATACAAAACTGGCACACAATGCTCTCAACTCAACAAGCAACGAGAGCGAGTAAATTGTTAAACCAGCTAAAGACTTCCGACTCAAAGCATCAGCAACAACATTTGCTTTACCTGGATGATAGTCAATCAAGCAGTCATAGTCTTTAATCAATTCTAACCATCTTCTCTGGCGAAGATTGAGTTCTTTCTGGACACCCAAATACTTCAAACTCTTGTGATCAGTGTAGATGAAACATTTCTCTCCAAACAGATAGTGGCGCCAAATCTTCAATGCAAACACAATGGCTGCTAATTCCAAATCATGGGTAGGATAATTAAGCTCATGCGGTTTCAACTGTCTAGATGCATAAGCTATAACTTTCCCTTCTTGCATCAAAACACACCCCAAACCTCTATGTGAAGCATCACTAAAGATCACATATGGTTTGCCTTCAACAGGTAAAGTAAGAACAGGCGCTTGAGTCAACATATCTCTCAACTGCTCAAAGCTCGCCTGACACTGATCAGTCCACACAAATTTAACTCCCTTACGAAGTAATCTGGTGAGTGGAGTAGCTATCAAAGAAAACCCTTTCATAAACCGCCGGTAATAGCCTGCCAAACCCAGAAAACTTCTAATCTCTGTCACGGACTTGGGTGGACTCCAATTTAAAATTGCTTCAACTTTGCTTGGATCAACTCTGATACCTTCTGATGAAACAATATGTCCAAGAAAAGCGACTTGATCCAACCAGAACTCACACTTCGACAATTTGGCAAACAATTGCTTCTCTCTCAAGATCTGCAACACAATCCGCAGATGCAAATCATGTTCCTCCTCATTCCGCGAATACACCAGAATATCATCGATGAAGACCACTACAAACTGATCCAAATAGGGCCTGAACACCCTATTCATCAAATCCATGAAAGCTGCAGGTGCATTCGTTAGACCAAAAGACATAACTAGAAGTTCATAATGCCCATACCTGGTCCGAAAAGCGGTCTTAGGAACATCTTCAGCTTTGACTCTCAGCTGATGGTACCCAGATCTCAGATCAATTTTTGAAAACACAGCTGCACCCTTCAATTGATCAAAGAGATCATCGATTCTAGGCAAAGGATATTTATTTTTAATGGTCACCTTGTTCAATTGCCTATAATCGATACACAACCTCATAGTACCATCTTTCTTCTTCACAAATAGCACAGGAGCTCACCACGGAGAAACACTGGGGCGAATAAATCCTTTGTCCAACAACTCCTGTAACTGCACCTTCAGCTCTCTCAACTCTGCTGGTGCCATTCTGTAAGGAATAATCGAGATAGGAGTGGTACCAGGCAACAATTCGATACCAAACTCCACCTCTCTCTCAGGAGGCACTCCTGGCAACTCTTCTGGAAAAACATCAGGGAACTCAGCAACTGTGGCAATACTATCAATGGAAGAACCCTTCACTCTAGTATCTACCACATGAGCAAGATAGGCTTCACACCCCTTTCTAATCAACCTCCTAGCTGCAACAGCTGAAAAAAAATAAGGAGGCTAGCTGTTCCTGCTCATTAGATACTATCACCTCTCTACCATCACCAGTTCTCAAATAAACAATTTTCTTTTTACAATCCACCACAGCTCCATGTCGAGATAGCCAGTCCATGCCCAAAATAACATCATATTCCTTAAATGGCATCTCAATCAAATCCCCAAGGAACTCCTCACCCTGCACCACTACTGCACTATCTTTATGCACCTTACTCACAACCACACTATGCCCTAACGGATTTGTCACCAACACATCAAATCCTAGGGACTCAGCATGCATATCAGAGACAGGCAAAACAGATGCACTAATATATGAATGTGTGGAACCCGGATCAATCAAAGCAAGTACTGCAGTATTAAATAAATAAAAAGTACCCGCAATGACTGCCGATGCATCAGGCTGACTCTGCATAACATACATCCTCTGGGAAGAACCAACCTCCTCTGGTCTACCCTCCCTGGATGTAGCACCTCCTCTAGAACTGAATCCTGCTCTACCTCCTCGGCTGGCACCTCTGCTGCCTCTACCTCCCCTCACACTAGCTCGAGAAGCGGCAGAATCAACTGGCATCGGCTCTTGCCTCTCCGGGCAATCTCTCACAAAGTGATCTTGTGATCCACACCTGAAGCATACCCCTGCAACACCTGCCTTCCAACAAGGACCACCATGAGGCCTACCACAATGGATGCAGATGGGTAAGGTGGATCTCTGAATCATAGGGGTAGGAGCACTCGCCACTGAAGCAGCAGGTCTAAATCTCTGTCTCTGTAACTGCACTGACCTACCAGCTGACCTCTGACTTCTACTAACTCTAGGAGCAAAGCTACCTTTACCTCTTTTAGCGGAAGAAGACCCGGCCTCAAACTGGGGTCTCCTCACTTTGACCTCTTCCTCTGAAGCAGCTGCAATACTCTGTGCTCTTTCTACACTCCGAGCTGCTGCCACTAGCTGGGAGAAATCTTGATATCTAGACCCGGCCACTAAGCACATAATAGAGGGCCTCAATCCCTCTTCGAATCTCCGGCATCTATCTATCTCATCTGCTATAATGCCCCCAGCATACTGGCTTAACCGAATAAACTCAACCTCATATTCAGTTACGGTCCTGTGGTCTTGCTTCAAATCTAGAAACTCTCTTTTCTTCCCATCCTTATACTCCCTTGGAGTATACTTTAATTCAAATTCCCTCAGAAAATCAGCATATAACAAAGTTGGTGGATCATCCATAGAATGTGGCACTGTCTTCAACCAATTGTAAGCATCCTTCTGTAGCAAAGATCTTGCATAATCAAACTTCTCCTCAGGGGTGGCTTGCAACTGAATAAAAATCCTCTGAACTTTGTCAAGCCATTGTTCTGCTACAGCTGGATCAGTGGTACCAAAGAAATCCTCCGCTCCATATTTCCTCAGTTTGTCATAATGCCTTACAGAAACTAAGGGCTGAGGGGGTGGTGGCTGTGGTTGCACAGGTGCTTGTCTCATAGCTTCCATCATATGCATAAACCAGGCTGGCGGAACCTCATCACCTACTGGTCTACCTGACCCAGAAGCAGGTGCCTCACCAGTACTAACAACCCTAGCTCCACCATCAGGAGCATTACTCTCAGCACTAGCCTCAACCGACTGACTTGAATGTGAATCCATCACAACCTATGTCTGCACACACAGTAGATTACATCTTATTAAAGATCAGAGACTGCCAATCTTAAATGTATATGTTATTCAAAAACCACTTTTTAAGTAAAAATATTTCTTTTTCTTAAATTTTACCTAGGTTGAGAATCTCAAACCTAGGCTCTGATACCAAAACAATTGTAACACCCCCATATCCAATGCACACACACTACAACCACGACAATGTAGCATAAATGCACCAAAAATAGGGATGCTACGGTTTCCTTAACATTCAAAACATTTTAAACAAAACCATAACCTTTCAATTATATACATTATAGAAAAATAGGTCATTTACTTATAAAACAAAACATATTAGATATACATATACATTTAAATATTACACAGCGGAAGTTATAAATATTTACAAATTTACATTATAAACATTACTTTACAAAATATAAAAGAAATATACATGATTGGCAAGTCTCTTCTGATCTTTAAGCTCCTAAAATGGATTCTTCAAGGTCTACTCTCACTCGGTTTCGTAGAGCTCTCGGGTTCAACTCTATTACCTGCGCGATTAAACACTATCGCGCTAAGCCAACGGCTTAGTAAGATAATCATGCAAAAGATATGACTTAGTGCAATGCAATGTCATTTCTCAATCCATATCAAACATATATCATCATATATGCAAAACTAACAACATACTTTCACATTGCATATCACATTTCAATATCTTGTCATATACCTTATTAGTGTTCATTTAACCATTCATAGTCAACACTAAACAAAGACAAACATAATCTCATTATTCAAAAATTTCACCATTCAACATTTACAACTAAACAAACACATGCATGGGCCCAAAACACACTAATATGCCATTCAATTTTCAGAGTTAATGTTTTGGTTTTATCATCACATTTATCAATATCATATACCCAACTAGGCTTCAAGGATTAGGTTCGACCAAGCTTCAAGGGGAGCAAAGCATGCTAAGCTTCAACCCAACTTGGCTTCAAGAACAAAACCCAACCTAGCTTCAAGGGTGGTAACATCTCAATTAGGCTTCAAGGATTCAATCCAACCTAACTTCAAGAGATTGTTACTCTTATTAGGCATGCCACCAACAACCAACTCTGAAAATGGAATAACACATTAGCCACACAATTCATTTAGATTTCATTCTCATTATCATTTGGGCAAACATGCCTCATTTATCTCCATTGAATCACCTTAGCCAATAACAATGGCTTCACCTTTCATTTCACAATATAACACTTCATTACTCAAGTGTATATTTATCACATTCATGATCACATTATATCTCACATAACATCATTCACAAATATCAACATTTCATAGCATAACTTTGTTCAATCTCAACAATGCAAGAACAACTTATTTTATTTATAGCTTTAGAATCATCCACAAGTGTTTGATCAAGTCATACCTTAGTTTAAGCATGTTTAGAAATATTTATGTTAAGGTTTAAAGACCACACTACCTTTGAAGAATTCAAACCATGCAAAAAGAACCAAGAAATCAAACAATGTTCAAATCATTTGAAGGACACGCCCAACTCACTTGATTGACATGCCCAACCACCTTGAGTGACATGCCCGTGTCCTTAAAAAGAAAAGAGACAGTAGCTTCCTCAAATAAATGACACGCCCAACCAACTTGAGTGACACGCCCGTGTCCTTAAAAAGAAAAGAGACAGTAGCTTCCTCAAATAAATGACACGCCCAACCAACTTGAGTGACACGCCCGTGTCCTTAAAAAGAAAAGAGACAGTAGCTTCCTCAAATAAATGACATGCCCGTGTCCCCTTAAAGCATTTGGCCGTGTCACCCACAAACACAACCTAACTAAAACCAACACTTTCTCAATTGCACTCAAACACAATATTCATCATATAACATGTTTCAAATGAACATAAACAATGTTCTAAACACATATTCATTACAAGAAACACTTCACAACACATTAATATAACAATTAAACACACACATCATCTCAAAACCCTAAAACCAACATCTTTCTCCATCCTTCCAAATCAACATCTATCACTTCTAACAACAACAACTATATAAACTATTAACTTAAAACCAATTTAATACTTGAGAACACAACACAACACATCTCAAATCCATTAAATCACAAAAATCACCAAACCCTAACTCACTTCCAACACAACTTCCAAATAAGTAAAGAAAACAAAAGATTACTTACCTACAAGAAGAAATTCCACAAATCCCTTGTCAAATCTTTTGATTGTTTCTTCAATTTGCTCCAAACATCAAGAACACTTTCCTTGCTCTCTCTTCTCTTCAATGGCCGGCCACCTCTTGAAAAAAAAAGGAAAATAATGAAGACACCAAGTCAAATTTTGCTTTTAATCTCCACCAAGTGTTCTTATCCAAGCAATTACCAAAATGCCCTCACTCAATTAACTAACTTCTTGTCTCATATAAGCCCTTATATGTAATTACACACTTAACACAAAAATATCTCTCTTCCTTTGACTCATCCTTTGACCCATTTATATGTTATATATATCCTCATATACACAATATATACCATTCTCTCTAAACCCTAATTCTTTCCCAAAACACTTATACACAAGCATTCTCCTTCCAATTTCTTTTCTTATCCCATCATATACAAACAATTCAATTTATAACAACAACAACAATAACAATATGCAAAACTTCTAGGGCATAAATGAGGATATTACATTAACAACCTACCCTGAGATGTTGTGATACTTTTGACAAGTCTTATGATCACTAAGGTGAAGAGGCAAGAAGATCAAAGAATGGAATGCATAGCCAAAGCCGTAAGGATAGTTGATGTTTTCAAGACCATAAGGGTAGTTGAAGTTCACCTAATATCTCCAATCTATCAAGATAACATTAGAGTAACAAATGATTTATCCCTGTTAAAGAAGATTTATGTCACTCCACTCATCCATTATTAGAAACCTAAGTTGGTACAAACAAGACAACTCTTTTAAAGGTAGAACCAAAAAAAAAAGAAAAGAAAAGAAGAAGAAAAAAAGAAAAGAAAAAAGAAGACAAAACAAAAAAAGAAAAAAATAAAAAATAAAAAAGAAGAAAGATAAAACCTAAAAAGGCGGCTCAGAAAGCCAACTGAGTTCTCTTTTACCTAAATCAGCAAAATGCTCCCATTTGGTTTTTAAGGATAGTTTGACTTCTATTGGTCCAACCCAACTAATGATTCGATCAAAATTAGAGAAAAAGGAGAAAGACCATTCGGTTTTTCAAAGTTTTGTGCTTGACAGTCCTATAAGGAGGAGGGACAAAATGATAAAATGCTCAAAGAAAGGGAAGAGTAAGAAAAATAAAAAGAAAGAAAAGGGAGAAGAAGAAAAGAAATGAATTTGGGTACCAAACTTTTTGCAAGGGCAAAGACTGTCCTAATCAAGATCCAGATTAATGCTAGGAAGATAGAAAGAATTTAGAGTCTAGCAAGATTGCTCCAAGCTACCTAAAGTTCAAATAAGAAGTTTATAGTGTGAGGGTTTGTCCATTGTGTCATACCAACTCTAATCTCAAAATGGCCTTCATTTAAACCCGTGTCCCTTATAGACCCCATTTCAAGCCTATTAAAGACTTGTTGATCTCTCTTGGTAGGTAGAGTCTTTTAGCGGAGATAGTTTGAATAAGCATGCATATGAGATAGATAATATTTAAACTCAATGACATCTTTGGCCAAGTAATGTCTATGTGCCTATCTAAAGTGCAACAATTCTTGCTTAAATAGAAATGATTCCCAAGTTTAGCATGATAACTAGGGTTAACATGTTATAGATATGTTAATTTGGAAAATCAAGTCCTGAGGTACATTGACATTGATTTTGCAAAGCCAACATTTGATTTTCAAAATCAAAATTCAAAAAATTAAACAAGTTTTTTTCATACAAAGCCTTCAAGTTAAGAGAAGTTTCTTGAACAGTTGAACCTCGAAGGACACATTGGGCAAAGGAAATGATTACTGGCAAGGTTATGAAGAAGCTACCAATTGACATGCTAAATCATAATTTGAAATGGATGTATCTCTGCTATTTGGGGCCTCCATTATTCATATTTTCAACATCTTGAAGATAAAAGCCATAAATACAAAGCTTTCTGTCATTTCAATGCAAAACCTGAATGGGCATCTGGAAGGAGTCAATGAGAACACTTCTGTTGATCACCTCGGTCTGTGAGTCAATGAAACTATTGTAAGTATTATTCATGCATATCATGCATACATAAGCATATCACATCGCACTTTTTTGTCTTGTATTGTCTATTCTTTGTCAAAGTGAACAACAAACACCCAGTGAAGTAAAGAATCAAAAGAAGATATTGAATCAAGGGGGGCATGGAAAGCCTATTGCTTGAGCAAGCTCCAGTCATTTTGCAAAAGAAGAAAGACATGCTTGTCCAAAGAACTAGACAATCTACAAACATCAACCAAAGCCCGCATAAAAAAATCATGGGTTTTACCCTACACAGGGGGCAAAGTTTCTCCCTTTCAAACTTTTGAGTTTATGCATGTACAAAACATTTTGAGACTCACTTCCAATATTTTACCACGCAGGGGACAAGGAGAAGATATAAAGGCTAGCTAGAAAAAGGCTGAATTTTTTTTTGCAAAAGTGCAAAGGAAGAACAAAAAAAATGGAAAAAGAAGAAAATTAGAATTCTCAAAAGAATGAAGATGCAAAAAGACAAAAGATCAGTCCAACTAAAAGAGCTGGAGCCAGGGTAAAGACCCGATCTCCAATGGATAAAGATACATGTTTCAAGGGTAAAGACCCGATCTCCAATGGATAAAGATCCATGTTTCAAGGGTAAAGACCCCACCTTCAATGGATAAAGATCCATGTTTCAATGGTAAAGACCCGACCTCCAATGGATATAGATCCATGTTTCAATGATAAAGACCCAATCTCCAATGGATAAAGATCCATGTTTCAAGGGTAAAGACTCGACCTCCAATGGATAAAGATTCATATTTCAAGGGCAAAAACCCGATCGCCAATGGATAAAGATCCATGTTTCAAGGGTAAAGACTTGATCTTCAATGGATAAAAATACATGTTTCAAGGGTAAAGGCCCGATCCCCAATGTATAAAGATCCATGTTTTAAGAATAAAGACCTAATTTCTAATAGACAAAGTTCCATTTTTGATGGGTAAAGACCCACAATCCATAAAAAATAGAACAACCAGTCAAGCCAGAATTCTCAACTGATAAAAGGTCAGTCAAATCAAATTCATTCGCGGGTATAAGTACCGAAATCAAATTCAATCTCGGGTCCAAGTATCTAATCTCGGGTCCAAATACCCAATCTCAGGTCCAAGTACCCAAATCAAACCCAATCTTGGGGCCAAGTACCCAAATCAAATTCAATCTCGGGTCAAAGTACCCAAATCAAATTCAATCTCGGGTCCAAGTACCCAATCAAATTCAATCTCGGATTTAAGTACCAAATCTTAGGTCCAAGTACCCAAATCAAATTCAGTCTCGGGTCCAAGTACCCAAATCAAATTCAATCTTTTGCCCAAGTACCCAATCTCGGGTCCAAGTACCCAAATCAAATTCAGTCTCGTGTCCAAGTACCCAAATCAAATTCAGTCTTGGGCCCAAGTACCCATTCTCTGTTCCAAGTACCCAAATCAAGTTTAGTCTCGGGTCCAAGTACCCAAATCAAATCCAAGTACCCATCCTAATAAAAAATCATTCAAAGATCTTATTGCTTTTCACTCTCGTTTGCCGTAGTCTCAGATCGTTCAAGCAGGAGGCAAACTGTAGACCCTTAATTTTTGACTCATTCAAATCCGATAGCCCAAAATAATTTTTATGGTATTTATTTATTTTAATAATATTTTAATTACTAATAATATTTAATAGTTATTTAAGTAAAAATAAAAATATAAAAAATATAAAAAATGAAAAAAATAAAAAATCGAATTTGCCGCAGATAGCAATCTGGGGTGAATTGGGCACTGCCCAATTTGCCGCAGCAAGTTCTACGATGAATTGGCTTGCAAGCTAGCCCGTAGTGCCCTTTTATGCCAGCGCAGCCCGCGGACCCGATAGCCCGCGCTACCGAATTTTTGACCAAACATTGTTTTACCCAGTTTTCTAATTTTTTTTAAACAATTGGTATTTTCTTATTAAAATAGGATTAGGACTGTTTATTTCCCTATAAATACTAGTATTAAACACACGGATGAGGAGGAGGAGAAAAACCCTAGAGGGCGACAATCAAAGAAAAGAAGGGAGATTAAACAAGAAAGGGAGAAGACGACAAAAGAAATTAACAATCACTAATCCATCAAAGGCAGTAACACTACCTTTGTTCATTGTTCATCCAGAAGTCAATTATGGAGGAACCAACAAACGGAAGTTTGATTATAAATATTTGATTTGATTATATTTACAACATTCTTACGTTTGGATTCATGAACTGTTTAAGCACACGATGTTATTGCCATATCATCTTTTAAATGTTTTTATCATTTGTTTTGATATTGAGTTAGTAACCTAAATTATTAAGCTTAGTAATATGTTTTACAGATTAAATCGTCCATTCATCCAGTAGCCTAAGACCTTGATCAAAACTTCAAAAACCCTAAATCATCCTTCTATTTCCAAAACTTTAAAAACCCTAAAATTGATCTTCTATTTCCAAAACTTCGAAAACCCTAAAACTGTCCTCGTGTTTCCAAAACTTTAAAACCATAAATTATTTTTCCCTGTGCTATTTTCTTAATCATCTAAACCCTAACTTATTTGTCCGAAACTTTAAAATGGCTTCTTAATTCTCCGAAACCTAATCTTCTTTACATTTTCTAAAAACTTTAATCATAATTATTTCTATAAAACTCTAAACTATTTTATTAAATCCTAAGATCAAATATGTTTTCCAAAATATCAAAAACCCTAATCCAATAAACCCTAGTTTTCCTAAACCCTAATTCTTAAAACATCAAAACTTTATGACAAGTTCATCGACACCTAAAACCATAAAATCCTGAGTCCTAAACCCTAATCAATTCCTTTTTTCCAAAAACCATCACAGTAGCCTAAATAATAATAATAATAATTTCAAAATCCCAAAACCCTAAATGTTAATTAAAGAACCCTAAATTGAGACATAAACCTAAATTTGTATCTTTGTTTGCTTTATTTAATTTTAGATTTGATTACGTAGTTTATTATATGTTTTGATTTATTTAATTTCAATGCTTGATTTATTTAATTTATCATGGATGGATATTTTCTTTATTATTATGATTATTATTTGTTTATTTTGTTATTAAAATTGTAAGAGGTATGTTTCCACTTTATGGGTACCTTACTAGTTAAATTTTATGTAATTTAAATTGCTTTTATATTTTGGACCAATGTAAAGGACATGTTTCCACCTTTTGGTGGGTGTCCTATTTAGATTTGACATGAACAATGTAAGGACTTGTTTCCATCATCGAATGGGTGTCCATTTATTTCCTTTGTTTTGACATTGCTTTGATTTTAATATAATGATGCTTTATTTTAATTGTTACATGTAATATGGATAATATTATTATACTTAAAAAATTTAATAATATTAAGACTTGCAAAGGAGGTTGGTTCCAATGAACCGGGCATTGTGTAACACCCCATCTTAGCCTACGTTTATAGACCAAGATGGACTGTTAACTCATGGTGGTTGTGTCTTAATATTTTACTTAGCCAATTTTAAATGCATATTTTAAAAAAATTTTGCCATAACCTCCCCTAAAAATGGAGGTCCCAAGTGTCGCCAAAACTGATTTTTCTTTTTTTTTTTTGAAAAATATTTTGTTTCACAATTCAACTCAAGCACACTCCCAATAATCCACCCTTATAACCTCAACTACATTCCTGCAAGAAGAATTCACACTTCTATACTTGCATACATAAGTGCTAAACCCAAATAAGATTTATTAGATTACTAGCAGTGTACGTGTTCTAGCTTTTCAGTATAATACATTTATTTGCTAGATCATACAAGCTTATGTACATGCCATATTGCTACAATCAATCATATCCAAACTCCTACCCAAAGTAGTAGTCAAGGCCAGCTGCACAGGACATGCTGCAATCTCGTCTCCTCGTTTAACCTACGAGTTTAGAGGGAAACTAAACTCACTAAGCAATTGCTTAGTGGGTACTTAAATCATTGCAATAAAATGAAAGAATGATTTGAACATATATTTATATACTTTAAACAATTGAAAGGAATAAATACAAAACACAAAAGGTAAAAAGGCTTGACTGAATATTTTGAATTTAAATCATTTTTCTTGCTTTTATCATTTTGGTTGCTCTACTGGTTTAACAGAACGTCAGCGGATAAGGAAGGGTCATGATAAACATATCTTGTCATGATCATATTTCATTATCTTTCATCATAATTCTTGCACATGTGCCAATGGCCATTATCATTGCATCATTGATCATGTCATTGTAATCATCGGCCTTCAGCCGGAATATCATATCATGTCATAAGCAGTACTGCAGTAATAGTATGATGCATCATACCCTTATCTCAAGGGTTCTGTCATAACCAAGTAGAGCATAAACAATTCATTAATTAATTTGATCATGATATTCAATAAGCCATGATTTTTCCATAATGCATGTATTGTCAGAATAGCTTGTCATGATGCCTTTCTGATCATTCCCAATTCTCCTTCATGTCATTTTATATGATTTAACATCAATCTATATCATAATATTCAAGTTTTAACACATTAGAAAATTGACCAAATGAATAGTAGCGCGGTGCGTAAAATCGGCAACGCAATGGCGCGCGACCACTAAATAGTAAAATCTGTTTTTACTGCTGAAAATCAGTCAACTTTGGCAACAGTTTTGTTGCCAAAGTAAACAACCTTATTTTTGGATGAATTTTTGCAGGAAAACACTTTCATAAGTTAACTAAATGCATGTAAAATTTCGTCGAAAACTTCGTTCGTTTGCCCCCTTCAACGGACTGCCCAAAATGAAAGCTGCAGAATGGTGCCCAAAAGGGACCATTCGGTCCAAATTTTCAAAACTTGAGGGAAATTCATTTTTTCTTGCAAAATTGATTTTTAGACTCCTTTTGTGATACCATTGAAAGACTAAGGGTCCCTCTTTCAAAAATCAAACCAAAGGAGTGATTAAAAGTTCATCAAAGTTTATGGATAATTGAGCAAAGTTTAGCTAGTTTGTTTTGTTTTCATTCTTTTCACAATCAATTGATTACAAATGGTTCAATAGCACTTTTCCACATATTTACCACACAAAATAACATTATTTCAAAACCATTTCAAAAGTCCCATAATGCAAAATATGTGAATTAATTGAAAAGGAAATGATTTAAGTACCAAACCTTAATTCTTTTCACTTGTTTCTAGTTCTTTTATATCTTCTTTGCTTCCTTCTCTCTCACTTCTTGATTTCCTATAATTTTCATAAAATCCATGTCAAGAACATAATAAAATTTAAGTGCTTCATGCCTTATTTTGCTAACTAATACTACTAGTCATCCTTTTTATCCTTAATCTTATATGTGCAAATCACCTCTTTCACTTTTCTTCAACTTCTTAAATTTTCTATAATCATCATATTTATTCTTTCATTTTTATCTTACAAATACTATAACCAATGAAAGAAATAGAACCATAGATGAATTTCCTTACCTTAAAATCTTATTCTCCACCCAAGTTTGCAACCTCTCTTTATTCTCCAAATTTAGCTACTTGAAAAAAAAAACAATCTCTCTCTCTTTTCCCTTTCTCTTATTTTCGTCCAAGCAAGAACAAAGAGAGTTCTTGGCTTTATTTTTGTGTTCTCTCCTCCAAATGGCAGCCAAGAGAGGGTAATATGTCATGGTGTAAATGTTGATTTCCCATTGGTATACATATGTGGAAAAATGGCTAATTCTCATTGGTCCAAATATCTCCTTCTTTTATTTATTTACAACCCAAGCCCTTGGACTTCATTTTAATTATATTTTGGCCCCTCAACCACCTTGTGCTGTAATTTTATGGTCTAAAATGTGAAAAGACCAAAATACCCTCCGACGGTTACTTGTTCGTAACTTTTAAACCGCGCACTTCCGCCAAATGCTGTGGAACACTTTTTGACTCAGTTTTTCCTCTACTTTTCATTTTTGAGATCCATTATTACTTTTGAGACACTTTTAAAAATGACCATGATGCCCCTGGTCAAAATCCCCTATATCTTCCAAACCGTGCGTTTTCGGGAAAAACCGTGTCGCACCATTGCTACCCGATTTTTCTCTACTTTCCATTTCTGGAGTCTGTTATGTGCACTATTAAGGACCTCTGAAACAATTTTTGTAAATTACGGCCACCTCCACAAAACTTTACAATCTTTTCAGTTAGGTCCTTTTTGTCCTATAGAGCTTCCTTTCACTTCGTGTTCTTTGGTGGTTACTCGGGATGGCTCCTCTTACTGTACCGGATGTACTGTACATGGACGTACCGTACTTTTTGAACCCATTAGGGGGCTAGGGATTCCTTAGGAATCGAGTCATCCACCCCTTTCTTTTTCCTGGCCTATCCGGGTGGCGACTCGATTTTCTCTTGGCTTAGGCCCGTGTTCTCTAAGGCCCCAAGCCTAAACAGTGCCGAAGTCGTAAGAACCATTCCATCGAAAGTGGGGGCGAAAATCCCCACTCACACATAGGGAAGGTGAGAATGGCCCTGCACCCCCATAGCGCCTAGTTCATTGGAACGGCCTTATTTTCAAGTCTACATATTATTAAATTCTTAATCAAATTATAACATCATCCATATTACATACAATTAAAGGAAATAAATGCTCATCATACTATTAAAATAAATGAAATAAAATTGGCATCCATCTAAGGATGGAAACATGCCCTTACAATATTAAAATGTCCTTTCAATTAAATAAAATAGGGCACACACCATAGGTGGAAACGTGTCCCTTATAATAATCCAAAAATCCTTAAAATAAGCATATATAATTAAAAATAACTAAGGCACCCATAGGGTGAAAACATGCTTTTTACAACCTTTGAACTCAAAATAACCAAATACAATTAAATTATTCAACCATTCATCAAAAAACAAGCATATGACAAGAAGTCAGATAATGAAATCCAAGGTTCAATCTAAAGTTGGGCATTAATCATACAAAATTAGGGTTTTGGTATGCAATTCTAGGGTTTTAATATGTAAACAAAGATTAAAAACATGCAATTTTAGAAAATAATCTAAAGCTAACATATGCAATTTAGGGTTTTGAAAATAATCTAAAGCTAATACATGTAATTTAGGGCTTTGGGAAATAATCTAGGGCTAACACATACAATTTAGGGTTTTAAAAGATGGATTAAAATTTGATAATGTAAACTATGCTTGAGACAATGTAAGATTGGAATTCAATATTATCAGTTTGGGTCTCAGATGGAATTGAAACTGGGGTTATGATTCTTTAAATGAAATTTACATAATTAACAAAACTTTACAATAGGCATAATTCCTAAAACAAAATGAAGATTGTTAATGTAACACCCCTATATACCGTATACGTACCAAGCATGCTTAAACGATCATATCATACGTATACTGAATATAGAAAATGCCACAGTTTAAAAAAGAAACACAATAAATATCTTTGTAAATAAGTGAAACCAATCTCAAACATTTAAAAGAAATCCAAAAGACACCATATAAAAATATTTATTAATTCACAACGGAAGTTATTACAAGTATATTATAAATCAAAGTTTACAAAACATAGAATATATATACATGATTGGCAGCTCTTCTCTGATCTTTAAGTCCCAAAATAACCCTTCAATGTCTACTCTCACTCGGTCTTGAGGAGCTCTCAGGTTCAACTCTGTTACCTGCGCGATCAAACAATATCGCGCTAAGCCAACGGCTTAGTAGTACAAAATATACCAACACTATACTATAATGCAATGCAATGTCACACATTTGATTACTCAAATCAATATCATAGATGAAAGGTTAACAACATACCTTTATATTTCATAAAGCACATATATAAACATATCACATTTCAATATCCTTCCATATATCTCATTAGTTAATCATTTTACCATACATGAATCACATTAAACAAAGACAAGCATGGGCCCAAGGCACACTAATATGTCATTCAACTTTCATAGTTAATGCTTTGGTTTTGTTATCACATTTATCATTATCATAAACCCAACTAGGCTTCAAGGATTTAGGTTCAACCAAGTTTCAAGGGGAACAAAGCATGCTAAGTATCAACCCAACTTGGCTTCAAGAACCAATCCAACCTAGCTTCAAGGGTTGTAACATCTCAATTAGGCTTCAAGGATGAAATCCAACCTAACTTCAAGAGAATGTTACCAATAGGCATGTCACTAACAACAAAACTCTGAAAATGAATAACATATTAGACACACAATTCATTTATTGTTTCATTCTCAATCCTCATCATCAATTAGGCAAACATGCCTTATGTTCTTTCAATTGAATCATCATAGCCAAACACAATGGCTTCACATCACATTTGAGTTATCATAGCCAATCACAATGGCCTCATATCATGTTGTATCTCAATTCATATTATTCACCTAACATCATCATATTATATCTCAATTCATATTATTCACATAACATCATTGGTATAACATTTCAAGATACATTATTCATATAACACATTGCCATTCACAAGTTTCACAATGCATATTACATCACCTTGTTCATATAATATCATATGCATTATCAAATGGAAGTTCAAACTCAATCATGTAAGAAGAACAAAAACCAAACACAGTAGCCAACACACTCAAGGGACACGGCCAAGCTTGTGGCCGTGTCTCTCAAAACAAATTGGCAGTGGCAGGCATGGGCAAGGGACACGGCCGTGTCTCCTCCAAAAATCACCCAACACGGCCAAATTTCCATGGACTTGGCCGTGTCTCTCATGAATTGGCAGTGTCTCTCCTTGCTTTTGGCCGTGTCACTCATGAATTGAAACCCTAACATGTTCAAGTCCCCTTTGGTTGCACTCAATTACATTATACACAATATGTCATAATTCAAATGAATATAATCCATGTTCTAAACACATATTTCACATGTTTACCACAATATTCACCTTAACAAACCATCATCAACACATTTAATCACCTTCCACTTCAAAACCCTAAAAAAAACAACATCACTTTTAACCTACCATCTTCAACCAAAACCAAACCAACACTAAATTAACTCATAATCAATTTCAACATTTAGAAACTCATCTCAAATATACCAAATCATAATATTATCAAATCACAACACACTTCAAACACATCTTCAAAATACCAAAGGAAAACAAGAGAGTACTTACCTTAGATGAAGAAATTTCACAAATCTCCAACCAAAATCTTTGATTCTTCCTTCAATTTGATTCTTGCATCAAGAACACCTCTCTTGCTCTCTCCTCTCTTGAATGGCCGGCACACAAAGAAGAAGAAAAGAAAAATCAACAAGTCAAACTTCTTTTCTTCTTTAAATATCCACCAAGCAATTCTAACAAAGCAATTACCTAAATGCCCTCATCCAATTAACTTAACCTTTGTCACTTATGTGCCCATTTAAGTAATTTCACATATCACACAAAAATATCCTCTTCCATTGACCATCCCTTTTTGACTAATGTATATGTTATATATATAACCATATACCCAACATATACACTTTCTCTCCACCCATTACTTTCCTTTTTAAACAATACATAAACATTCTCTTTTCTCATCAACATATACATTCAATCCAATTAAAACAACAATAATATTCAAAACTTCTAGGGCATACATTGGGATATTACAATTCTCCCCCTCTAAAAAGAAATTTCATCCTCGAAATTACCTGATATCAAGTCTGAAACAACTGAGGATATTGATCTCGCATAGCTTGCTCACTTTCCCAAGTTGCTTCTTCTCTTGCATGATTCTTCCACAAAATCTTTACCAAAGGCACTTTCTTATTTCTCAACTCTTTCACATCACGTGACAAAACAACAACTGGCTCTTCCTCAAATGTCAGATCTGGACTCACTTCGATAGATTCAATTGGCAACACATGAGATGGATCCGACCTGTATCTCCTCAACATAGAAACATGAAATACATTATGAATCCTTTCTAACTCAGGTGGCAAAGCAAGCCGATAAGCAACTGGCCCAACTCTTTCCAAAACTTCATACGGTCCAATGAAGCGAGGACTCAATTTCCCTTTCCGACCAAACCTCAAAATCTTCTTCCAAGGAGACACTTTCAAAAATACTTTATCTCCCACATTAAATTCAATGTCTCTCCTCTTCAAATCTGATTAAGATTTTTGTCGGTATGAAGCTGTTTTCAACCTCTCTCGAATCACTTTCACTTTCTCTTCAGTTTCTTTGACCAAATAAGGACCAATTAACTTACCTTCTCCAAGCTCATTCCAACATAAAGGTGTCCTAATGCCTCGAATGGTGCCATACCAATGCTTGATTGATGACTGTTGTTGTAAGCAAATTCAACAAGTGGTAAGAATCCATCCCAACTTCCAGAGAAATCAATAACACAACTTCTCAACATGTCCTCGATAATCTGTATCACCCTCTCGGACTGCCCATCTGTCTGTGGATGGAAAGCAGTACTGAAATGCAATTGAGAACCCAATGCACCATGTAAGCTCTTCCAAAATGTTGAAGTAAACCTGGGGTCTCGGTCAGACACTATAGAAATTGGGACACCATGCAGCTTCACAATCTCATGAATATACAGCTCAGCTAACCTCTCCAAAGAGTAATCCATCCGAACCAGAAGAAAATGAGTTGTCTTAGTCAACCTGTCAACAATCACCCAAATAGCATCATGCTTTCTTTGCGTCAATGGCAGACCAGATACGAAATCCATGGTTACTCTATCCCATTTCCATTCAGGTACTGCTAAAGGTTGAAGTAACCCTGTTGGAACTTGATGCTCAGCTTTTACCCTCTGACATGTGAGACATTTGGACACAAAAGCTGCAATGTCTCTCTTCATACCGGACCACCAATAATGCTGTCTCAAATCATGATACATCTTTGTATTGCCCGGATGCATAGCAAATACTGATTGATGTGCTTCCTCTAGAGTAATCCTTCTCAAATTAGCATCATCAGGTACACACATTCTGTTCTTAAACCAAAGACTCCCATCACCTCTCACAATAAAATCTCGACCCTTTCCATTCTGGCAATCTGAAATAATCTTCTGAGTCTTCTCATCAGCCAATTGAGCCTCTTTAATCTGATCCAACAATATTGGTTTCAATTGCAACTGTGCCAACAATGCACCATCATCACAAGGTACAAAACTGGCATGCAACGCTCTCAACTCAACAAGCAACGAGAGCGAACAAGCAGTCAAACCTGCTAAAGACTTCCGACTTAAGGCATCAGCCACAACATTTGCTTTACCAGGATGATAATCAATCAAACAGTCATAGTCTTTAATCAACTCTAACCATCTCCTCTGTCGAACATTTAGCTCTCTTTAGACACCCAAATATTTTAAACTTTTATGATCAGTATAGATAAAACACTTCTCAGCATAGAAATAATGTCGCCAAATCTTCAATGCAAACACAATGGCTGCCAACTCTAAATCATGGGTCGGATAATTGAGTTCATGCGGTTTCAACTGTCGAGAAGCATAAGCTATCACCTTACCTTCTTGCATCAGAACACAACCCAAACCACTATGTGAAGCATCACTGTAAATCACATATGGTTTGCTTTCCACAGGTAAAGTAAGAACAGGCGCTTGAGTTAACATTTCTTTTAACTGATCGAAGCTAGCCTAACACTGATCTGTCCACACAAATCTAACTCCCTTTCGAAGCAATATGGTAAGTGGAGTAGCTATCAAAGAAAATCCTTTCACAAACCACCAGTAATAGCCTGCCAGACCCAGAAAACTTCTAACTTCAGTCACAGACTTTGGTGGACCCCAATTCAGAATAGCTTCAACCTTACTCGGATCAACTCTAATACCTTCGACTGAAACTATGTGATCGAGAAAAGTAACTTGGTCAAGCCAAAACTCACACTTCAACAGTTTAGCAAACAATTGCTTCTCTCTCAAAATCTGCAGCACAATCCGCAGATGCTTATCATGCTCCTCCTCATTACGCGAATACACCAATATATCATCAATAAAGACCACTACAAACTAATCAAGATAGGGCCTAAACACCCTATTCATCAAATCCATAAAAACAGCAGGTGCATTCGTCAAACCAAAAGGCATAACTAGAAACTCAAAATGCCCATACCTCGTACGAAAGGCTGTCTTAGGAATATCCTCAGCTCTGACCCTTAACTGATGGTACCCTGATCTCAAATCAATTTTAGAAAACACTGCTGCACCCTTCAATTGATCAAAGAGATCATCAATTCTAGGCAAAGGATATTTATTTTTAATAGTCACTCTGTTCAATTGCCTATAATCGATACACAATCTCATAGTACCATCCTTCTTCTTCACAAATAGAACAGGAGCTCCCCACGGTGAAACACTAGGGCGAACAAACCCTTTATCCAACAACTCCTGCAACTGCACTTTTAGTTCTCTCAGCTCAGCAGGTGCCATTCTATAAGGAGTAATGGAGATAGGAGTGGTACCAGGCAATAATTCAATACCAAACTCTACCTCTCTCTCTGGAGGCAACCCTGGCAACTCCTCTGGAAACACATCTGGAAACTCTGCAACTGTGGTTATATCATCAAGTTGAGAACTTTTTACTCTAGTATCCACAACATAAGCAAGGTAAGCATCACACCCTTTTCTAATCAATCTCCTAGCTGCAACAGCTGAAACAAACAAGGATGCTAGCTGTCCCTGCTCATTAGATACTAACACCTCTCTACCATCGCTGGTTCTCAAGGTAATAATTTTCTTTTGGCAGTCAACCACAGCTCTATGTCTAGATAACCAGTCCATGCCTAGAATCACATCATATTCCTTAAAAGGCATCTCAATTAAATCTCCAAGGAACTCCTCACCTTGCACCATTACTACACTATCTCGGTGCACCTTACTAACAATCACACTATGCCCTAAAGGATTTGTCACCAAAACATCAAATCCTAGGGATTCAGCATGCACATTAGACACAGGCAAAACAGATGCACTAATTTATGAATGTGTAGAACCCAGATCAATCAAAGCAAGTACTGAAATACCAAATAAAGAAAAAGTACCAGCTATGACTGCCAAAGCATTTGGTTGCCTCTGCATCACATAAATCCTCTGAGAAGATCTAGCCTCCTCTGGTCTACTCTCCCAGGATGTAGAACCTCCTCTAGAACTGAACCCAGATCTGCCTCCTCTGCTGAAACCTCTGCCTCCTCGACCTCCCCTCACACTAGGTCGAGAAGCTGCAGTATCAACTGACATCTGCTCCTGTCTCTCAGGACAATCTCTAACAAAGTGATCAGGTGACCCACATCTGAAACATACTCCTGTCACACCAGTCCTCCAACAAGGACCACCATGTGGTCTACCACAATGAATGCATACGGGTAGAGTGGATCTCTGAGTCACTGGGGTCGGAGCACTCGCCACTGAAACTGTAGGTCTAGATCTATGCCTCTGAAACTGTACTGACCTACCCGCTGGCCTCTGACTCCTACTAACCCGAGGAACAAAACTTCCTTTACCTCTTTTCACAGATGAAGACCCTGCCTCAAACTGGGGCCTTCTAACCCTGATCTCTTCCTCTGAAGCAGCTGCAATAACCTGAGCTCTCTCCACGCTCCTAGCTGCTGCCATAAGCTGGGAAAAATCATGATATCTAGATCCAGCCACATGACACATGATAGAGGGCCTCAATCCCTCCTCAAATCTCCTGCATCTATCTATCTCATCAGATATAATACCCCCAGCATAATGGCTCAACCGGATAAACTCAACCTCATATTCCGTTACTAGCCGGTTGTCTTGTTTCATGCTTAGAAACTCCATTTTCTTCACATCTTTGTACTCCCTAGGAGTATACTTCAATTCAAACTCTTTTAGAAACTCAGCATAGGACAGTGTTGGTGGATCATCCATAGCATGGGGCACTGTCCTCCACCAGTCATATGTGTCCTTCTGCAACAAGGATCTTGCATAATCAAATTTTTCCTCTGGAGTGGCTTGTAACTGAACAAATATCCTCTGTACTTTATCTAGCCACTGCTCAGCTACAGCTAGATCAATAGTACCCAAGAAGTCTTCTGCTCCATACTTCCTTAGCTTATCATACTTTCTCACTGATACCAAAGGCTGTGGGGGTGGTGGCGGGGGTTGCACTGGTGCTTGCCTCAAAGCCTCTACCACATGCCTAACCCAAACTGGAGGAACATCCTCACCAGCTAGTCTCCCTGACACAGAAACAGGTACCTCTCTAGCACTATCCACTCTAGCTCCCTCTCCACTCTCATCCGGAGCTACACTCTCCACACTACCCTCAACTGACTGACGTGAGTGAGAATCCATCACAATCTATATCTGCAAACACAGCAGAATATCTCTCATTAAAGATCAGAGACTGCCAATGCCAAACATGTATGTTATTCAAAAATCCCCTTTTTAAAATCAAAATACTCTTTTTCTTACACTTGACCTAGGTTGAGAATCTCAAACCTAGGCTCTGATACCAAAACAATTGTAACACCCCTATATACCGTATACGTACCAAGCATGCTTAAACGATCGTATCATACGTATATTGAATATAGAAAATGCCACAGTTTAAAAAGAAACACAATAAATATCTTTGTAAATAAGTGAAACCAATCTCAAACATTTAAAAGAAATCCAAAAGACACCATATAAAAATATTTATTAATTCACAGCAGAAGTTATTACAAGTATATTATAAATCAAAGTTTACAAAACATAGAATATATATACATGATTGGCAGCTCTTCTCTGATCTTTAAGTCCCAAAATAACCCTTCAATGTCTACTCTCACTCGGTCTTGAGGAGCTCTCAGGTTCAACTCTGTTACCTGCGCGATCAAACAATATCGCGCTAAGCCAACGGCTTAGTAGTAAAAAATATACCAACACTATACTATAATGCAATGCAATGTCACACATTTGATTACTCAAATCAATATCATAGATGAAAGGTTAACAACATACCTTTATATTTCATAAAGCACATATATAAACATATAACATTTCAATATCCTTCCATATATCTCATTAGTTAATCATTTTACCATACATGAATCACATTAAACAAAGACAAGCATGGGCCCAAGACACACTAATATGTCATTCAACTTTCAGAGTTAATGCTTTGGTTTTGTTATCACATTTATCATTATCATAAACCCAACTAGGCTTCAAGGATTTAGGTTCAACCAAGCTTCAAGGGGAACAAAGCATGCTAAGTATCAACCCAACTTGGCTTCAAGAACCAATCCAACCTAGCTTCAAGGGTTGTAGCATCTCAATTAGGCTTCAAGGATGAAATCCAACCTAACTTCAAGAGAATGTTACCAATAGGCATGCCACTAACAACAAAACTCTGAAAATGAATAACATATTAGACACACAATTCATTTATTGTTTCATTCTCAATTCTCATCATCAATTAGGCAAACATGCCTTATGTTCTTTCAATTGAATCATCATAGCCAAACACAATGGCTTCACATCACATTTGAGTTATCATAGCCAATCACAATGGCCTCATATCATGTTGTATCTCAATTCATATTATTCACCTAGCATCATCATATTATATCTCAATTCATATTATTCACATAACATCATTGGTATAACATTTCAAGATACATTATTCATATAACACATTGCCATTCACAAGTTTCACAATGCATATTACATCACCTTGTTCATATAATATCATATGCATTATCAAATGGAAGTTCAAACTCAATCATGTAAGAAGAACAAAAACCAAACACAGTAGCCAACACACTCAAGTGACACGGCCAAGCTTGTGGCCGTGTCTCTCAAAACAAATTGGCAGTGGCAGACATGGGCAAGGGACATGGCCGTGTCTCCTCCAAAAATCACCCAACACGGCCAAATTTCCATGGACTTGGCCGTGTCTCTCATGAATTGGCCGTGTCTCTCCTTGCTTTTGGCCGTGTCACTCATGAATTGAAACCCTAACATGTTCAAGTCCCCTTTGGTTGCACTCAATTACATTATACACAATATGTCATAATTCAAATGAATATAATCCATGTTCTAAACACATATTTCACATGTTTACCACAATATTCACCTTAACAACCCATCATCAACACATTTAATCACCTTCCACTTCAAAACCCTAAAAAAAACAACATCACTTTTAACCTACCATCTTCAACCAAAACAAAACCAACACTAAATTAACTCACAATCAATTTCAACATTTAGAAACTCATCTCAAACATACCAAATCATAATATTATCAAATCACAACACACTTCAAACACATCTTCAAAATACCGAAGGAAAAGAAGAGAGTACTTACCTTAGATGAAGAAATTTCACAAATCTCCAACCAAAATCTTTGATTCTTCCTTCAATTTGATTCTTGCATCAAGAACACCTCTCTTGCTCTCTCCTCTCTTGAATGGCCGGCACACAAAGAAGAAGAAAAGAAAAATCAACAAGTCAAACTTCTTTTCTTCTTTAAATATCCACCAAGCAATTCTAACAAAGCAATTACCTAAATGCCCTCATCCAATTAACTTAATCTTTGTCACTTATATGCCCATTTAAGTAATTTCACATATCACACAAAAATATCCTCTTCCATTTACCATCCCTTTTTGACTAATGTATATGTTATATATATAACCATATACCCAACATATACACTTTCTCTCCACCCATTACTTTCCTTTTTAAACAATACATAAACATTCTCTTTTCTTATCAACATATACATTCAATCCAATTAAAACGACAATAATATTCAAAACTTCTAGGGCATACATTGGGATATTATAGTTAATTTGAAATAGAGTTATGAAGATGATACATGCATTAAAGGCTCCACCAATTTTTGTATATTGAACCAAGCTTTGTTTTTTCTTACTACCTGGATTAATAGAAATCTAGTTGAGTGAATGCAAGCCAAAGACAATTGCTAATGCCTTCCTTTGTTGCTTATTGTGTGTTGGTTTGTGCCTTTTTGCCTTCCCCTAGTAATTCTGGCTCTTTTTGATAATCGTAGGAGTGAGCGGGGATTTTCGCCCCCACTTCCGATGGAATGGTTCTTGCAACTTCGGCACTGTTTAGGCTCAGGACCTTAGAGAACACGGACCTAAGTCTGGAGAAAATGGAGTCGCCACCCAGACAAGCCGGGAAAAAAGAAAGGGGTGGATGACTCGATTCCTAAGGAATCCCCAACCCCTTAATTGGTTTGGAAAGTTGGGTACGTGTGGGGAAGGTGAGAAATGGCCCAACACCCCCCACAACGCCCGGTTCATTGGAACCGGCCTCCTTTACAGGTCTTAATATTATAAAATTCTTTAATATAACAACATTATCCATATTACACACAATAATCAAAAGAAAGCATCATTATATTAAAATCAAAGCAATGTCCAAACCAAAACAAATAAATGGACACCCATCCAAGGATGGAAACATGTCCTTACACCACAAGTCTAAATAGGACACCCACCAAAAGGTAGAAACATGCCCTTTACATAGTTTCTAAAATAGAAAAGCAAATTAAATTATATGATGTTTAACTAATGAGGTACCCACCAAGTGGAAACATACCTCTTACAACTTTTGGAAATCTAAATTAATTGATAAAAGTAAATAATCATTCATCATAAATAAATCATTCATCATAAATAAATCATTCATCAAAGCTATTCATCAAAATAGAAAATAAACATCCATCCATGATAAATTAAATAAAACAAGTATTGAAATTAAATAAATTAAAGCATAAGAGGTAAATCAAAGCATAATCAAGTATAGAATTAAATAAAGCAAATAAAAGTCCAATAATAGCTACTGTGACTTTTTATGGAATTAAAATAAATTAGGGTTTTATGTTTTAAAAGGTTGGTAAGATTCTTTGATGAACTAAATTAAGGTTTGAATAGTGAAATCATGAAACTAGGCTTTTAGACACTTTAAAATACTTTGATTTATGATTTTCGGTTATTTGGTTTCTAAGCTACTGTGTAAATTTAATCTATTTATGGTTTTATGGTTTTTAATGTTTTAAAAGGATCAGGGTTCATAAAAATTAGGGTTTAAAGTTTTAAAAGGATTAGGGTTCATTATTTTGAATTTTGGAAGTTGAATTTGGGTTTAGTATTTTTAGAATTTAGGGTCACGGGTGGTGAATTAATTTTTAGGAATTTGGAAATCAATTTGATAATTTCATGAAATTTTATGAATTTAAACAAACAAATTAAAGTTTTATAAGTTGAAAAGATGTTTTTTAAGGCTTTTTGAATGAAATAGAACCTACTTTAAAATTTTAAAGAAACATAATTTAAATCTTAGTTTTGTTCAATTAGAGTTTTAAGATTTTTAAGAAGTAAAAATAACAAATTTAAGCCTTTTGAAAGATTAAACAACGAAATAAAGCTTTTAACTTTAGAAAAACTAATTTAAAACTCTAAGACTTTAGATTTTAAAAAAACCAAATTCCTAGTTTTAGCTACTTTGTAAAAAAAATAAAGAAATTAGAAATTCATACCTTCTTTTGTAAGTTGCACCAAAATTGCTTCTTGGATGAACAAGCTCAAAAGACTAGCCTTTTTTGCCTTTGAATTCTTTAAATCGTGCTGCTGCTCCTTTAAAAATCAATTGAATTTAATTATTGATTTTCCTTCCTTGATTTGGTTTCCAATTTTCCAAGCTACTGCCAATTTTTTGCCACCCCTAATTTGGTTGCCTTTGATCCTTATTTATAGTTGTTTGAGGTTGTTTATTCCTAATTAGCTAAGGCAAGTAATATTAATAAAAAAAAGAAACTAAAACCTTGTAATATCCCAATGTATGCCCTAGAAGTTTTGAATATTATTGTTGTTTTAATTAGATTGAATGTATATGTTGATGTGTAAGAGAAAAGAAATTGGAAAGAGAATGTTTATGTATTGTTTAAAAAGGAAAGAAATGTGTAGAGAGAAAGTGTATATGTTGGGTATATGGTTATATACATAACATATACATTAGTCAAAAGGGATGGTCAATGGAAGAGGATATTTATTTGTGACATGTGAAATTACTTAAATGGGCATATAAGTGATAAAGGTTAAGTTAAATTGGTGAGGGCATTTAGGTAATTGATTTGTTAGAATTGCTTGGTGGATATTTAAAGAAGAAGAGAAGTTTGACTTGTGATTATTTTCTTTTCTTCTCCTTTGTGTGCCGACTATTCAATAGAGGAGAGAGCAAGAGAAGTGTTCTTGATGCTAGAATCAAATTGAAGGAGAAATCAAAGGAGTTGGTTGGAGATTTGTGAAATTTCTTCATTTAAGGTAAGTACTCTCTTGTTTATCTTTGCTATTTTTGAAGTTATGTTTGAGATGGGTTGTGATGTGTTGAGATTATGAATAGGTGTGTTTGAGATGAGTTTATAAGTGTTGAGATTGATTATAAGTTAAAAAGGTTGGATTGATGTTGGTTTTGGTTGAAAGATGATAAGTTAAAAGTGATGTTTGGTTTTTTTTAGGGTTTTGAAATGGTAGATGATTAAATGGATTGTTGATGTGTGGTTAATGTGAATATTGTGTTAAACATGCAAAATAAGAGTTAATGACTTTGATTACATCCATTTGAATGAGTTTATGTTGTGTATATTGTGTTTTTATTCAATCAAAAGAGAGTTAGCCATAGTTAGGGTTTGTATACATGAGAGACACGGCCAACCTAAAATAATTTTGAGAGACACGGCCAAGTCCATGGAAATTTGGCCGTGTTTGGTGATTTTTGGAGAGGACACAGCCGTGTCCCTTGCCCATGTCTGCTTCTGTTGCTTTTGGTTGAGAGACACGGCCACAAGCTTGGCCGTGTCCCTTGAGGGTGTCCCTTACTGTGATTTGTTTCTTGCTTTTCTCACATTGTTGAATCCTTCCAAGATCTTTTTGTATTTCCACTTTGAATATACTTAAAACAAAGATGACCTAAACAAATGTGTATTGAGGATTCTAAATTTAAGGATAAGGTGAATTATATATGTGTATATATATATCAATGATGATCATTTTTAATTGATGTTTAATGTGTTTGATTATGTACATTTCAATAATAATGTACTTTGAAATGTTGTATCAATGATGCTATATGAATAATATGATTTGAGATATAATATGATATGAGGCCATTGTAATTGGCTATGATAACTCAAATGTGATTTGAAGCCATTGTGTTTGGCTATGATGATTCTATTGGAAGAACATAAGGCATGTTTGCCTAATTAATGATGAGATGTGAGAATGAAATAATAAATGAATTGTGTGTCTAATGTGTTATTCATTTTCAGAGTTTTGTTATTGGTGGCATGCCTATTGGTAACATTCTCTTGAAGTTAGGTTGGATTGGATCCTTGAAGCCTAATTGAGATGTTACAACCCTTGAAGCTAGGTTGGATTGGTTCTTGAAGCCAAGTTGGGTTGATACTTAGCATGCTTTGTTCCCCTTGAAGCTTGGTTGAACCTAAATCCTTGAAGCCTAGTTGGGCTTATGATAATGATAAATGTGATAACAAAACCAAAGCATTAACTCTGAAAATTGAATGGCATATTAGTGTGTTTTGGGCCCATGCTTGTCTTTGTATATAATGGGATTCTTGAATGATAAAATCAATGGAACTATGAAGATGTAATATGCATATTGTTATGACATTGAATTTAATATGATGAGGTAATGTGATGTGCTTCTATGTGTATGCTTTATGAAATATAAAGGTGATGTTAACTTTAAGATTTAGATGTGTAACATTATTTTGCCTTAAAGTATAATGTTGATATATTTTGTACTACTAAGCCGATGGCTTAGCGCGATAGTGTTTGATCGCGCAGATAACAGAGTTGAACCTGAGAGCTCCTCGAGACCGAGTGAGAGTAGACATTGAAGAGTTATTTTGGGACTTAAAGATCGGAGAAGAGCTGCCAATCATGTATATATATTCTATGTTTTGTAAACCTTGATTTATAACATATTTGTAATAACTTCCGCTGTGAATTATTAAACATTTTGTATATAGTGTCTTTTGGATTTCTTTTATTTGTTTGAGATTGGTTTCACTTATTTACAAAGATAATTGTTGTGTCTTTTTAAATCGTGGCATTTTCTATATTTAGTATACGTATATTACGATCGTTCAAGCATGCTTGGTACGTATACAGGGTATAGAGGTGTTACAATTATTTTGGTATCAGAGCCTAGGTGTAACACCCCGATACCCTATATAAGTACTGTACATATACCTAGTATACATACAGTAAGTATATAAAGTATAAAGATGCCACTTGATGTTACCTTTTTAAAACCTGCAACCGAGTTCAAACCATATTACGTTAATTTAAATATCATTTACAAAATCATTGTCTTATTTAAAACTCCATTTATACATATAAATATTCACTCATCAGAAATACATCATACTTAAAATTAAACATGTATGCATTACCCTCTAGTTGGTCTCGACAAACTCTTATTCTTCTTGTGGCGTAACAAAAGACTTCATATCCTCCACCAAGATACCTGCGCGATTATACATCTGCGCTAAGCTCGAGAGCTTAGTAATACAAATATAACATATAAACATACATTATAAAAATACTAACATATAATGACATATTAATTTGATGTACCGTTAGTTTCTTATCATGTTTTCCTTTTTAAATTGCATCTTTCACATATCTTAACAAATTTCATACCACATATACATATCATTTTCACCGACCCTAATTCATCAATAATAATCACCATCAACATAGTAATACCCATATCATTATCACCAATTACATATCATATCATTATCACCAATCACATATCATATCATTATCACCAATCACCGATCCAACATTACTTCTCACAATCAATATTTCAATGTACATATTACATATCATTTCATGTCATTATTTTATTCACAATTCACAAATCATGAATCACATTTCCAACCAATTCAACCATAAATCTTATTACTCGTTTATTACAACATTTATATATCATATTGACAACAACGACAGACTCGGGCCCAAACGATACTAATATGCCATTCAATTTTCAGAGTAATGCTTTGGTTCAATCATCACATTTATCATTATCATAGACCCAACTAGGCTTCAAGGATTAGGTTAAACCAAGCTTCAAGGGGAGCAAAGCATGCTAAGCATCAACCCAACTTGGCTTCAAGAACCAATCCAACCTAGCTTCAAGGGTTGTAACATCTCAATTAGGCTTCAAGGACTTAGCCAACCTAACTTCAAGAGATTGTTACTATCATTAGGCATGCCACCAACAACAAACTCTGAAAATGGAATAACACATTAGTTACACAATTCATTTATTATCTCATTATTCATTTCATTCACAATTGTATCATCATCTAGGCAAGCATGCCTCATTTATTGCAATTGAATCATCATAGCCAATTACAATGGCTTCACATCACATTTGAAGCATCATAGCCAATCACAATGGCTTCACCATTCATTTAATTCATCATCATATAAACAACATGTTCCTTTATAACATTTCAATCATTATTATCAACCATGATGATATCACATTTCATCCTTTCTCAAGACACATTGATACCATTCAATAGTAAAACATTTATCATAATGAATTGCATTGCACATACCTTTTTGGATGATCCTCATCTCTTCTACACTATACAAGTCATAATATTAGTCACATTGTTCATATAACATACTACCATTCACATGATTCACAATGCATAACATAATATTGTTCATACATAATCATATGCATCATCAAATGTGTGTTCATTCTCCACAAAAAAAAAGAGCAAAAGAACATCACAGTAGCCAACACACCCAAGGGACACGGCCAAGCTTGTGGCCGTGTCTCTCAACATCAATTCATACCGAGACAGACACGGGCAAGAGGACACGGCCGTGTCTCTCAATAAAATTCAGGCAGTAGCAAACATGTGCAAGGGACACGGCCAAGCTTGTGGCCGTGTCTCTCCAAAATCCATCCAACACGGCCAAACTTCCCTCAACTTGGCCGTGTCTCCCAAAATTAATAGGTCTTGGCCGTGTTCCATTCTTATTTTGGCCGTGTCTCACATAAACAAAACCCTAAGTGTGGCCAAACTTCTTTCAATTGCATTTAAACACATTATACACATCACAACTTCATTCAAATGCTATTAAACCATGTCATTAACACTTATTTAGCAAGTTAATCACAATATTGCACATTAACAACACATTGAATCATCTACCATTTCAAAACTCTAAGACCATCATCACTCTTGATCTTTCACTATCCAAATCCACTTAACTTACCATCTTCACAACAAAACCAACACATCCTTTAGCTTACAATCAATTTCAATACTTGTAAACATATCTATAACACACCAAATCATAAAATTAATCAATCACAATTTATCTAAAACACCACTTCAAAAATTAACAAGGGAAAACAAGTGAGTACTTACCTCAATTGAAGAAATTTCACCAATCTCTAACTTAATCCTTTGCTTCCTCCTTCAATTTGATGTTAGGATTTAGAAGACTTCTCTTGCTCCCTCTTTCCCTTTGATAGCCGGCCACACCAACAAAGAAGAGAGAAAAAACAATACAAATTCAACTTCTCTTCTTCTTTAAATATCCACCAAGCAATTTAACCAAGCAATTACCTAATTGCCCTCAATCATTTAACTTAACCTTTGTCTCATATATGCCCATTTAGGTAATTTCACTTCTCACAATTAAAATATCCTCTTACCTTGACTTCTCATTTGACCAACTTATATGTTATATATATTACAATATACACAACATATACATTCTCTTAACACACTCTCATTTCCTTTGCAAATACATATATATATTTAATTCAAATCAAAACAACAATTGTATCCAACTTCTAGGGCACACATTGGGATATTACAATTCTCTCCCCCTTAAATAATTTCGTCCTCGAAATTATCAGTATCATAACAATTCATTCTTAACAAAATACTATCTTAACTTCCATATGAAGTTAATTAAATTCTTAAGTTATTATATCATCAAATCATACAACTTCAATTCTCCTCTTTAGAATCAACCACCTTCTTTAAATTTCATAACTCGTCATTCTATACGTTTATATATCTTATTACTTCCTTGATCAAACATTCAAAAGAACTCATTACATTTCCTATTAATATCTTGATACAAAAATCAGATCATTTATAACACACTTATACCTCGTCCAATTATTATAATTCATATATTTTGTTCCTTCACCCCATTGATATTACTATCTTAACTTTAACCTTAGAAACCATTGGTTAATATCTGAGCATTAATTATCCCGTCATCACAATCACTATCCAAATAGACATTTATCAATCCTCAATTGATAACAAGTTCCTTATTTTACATAAATAGAGTTATTTCTTTAGCATGCTATTCACTTAACTTACGTATTAATACATTACCTTTCAACTTATTTTATAAATAACCAAATTTTTTCCCTTTACATCATGATTTATAATTACTATAACCCCCCTTTTTATTCATATCCAATCGTACTTTAAAATTTACATCATATACATCATCATGTAAATAATTACACTCTTGGTACAACTATACACATTAAATCTCAATAATGATTCATATTCTTAGCCAAGACCAGATCAATTGATCTATCTATCACAATATACTCACATTCCAATCTTGTTCAATTCCAACCAACCATTAATTTATCCAAATTCATCATGAAAATTCACAATATTCATATATGTATATATATATAACCTAATTCCCTTAGGACAAACTTATATACAATTCTTGATCTCTTCCGATTCTTATTCAATCAAATTATCATGATAACCAATCATTTCAATTTATTTTAATATCATTCTCACCAATTCTCATAATAATTTTATACTATATTTACTATCAATAGTTCTTTCACTTAAATCTCAAGTCCATTCATTTATTCATTACATACCATAAACATATTTAGTATAACTTTCAGTCATATTACCCATAACTCAACACATTTCCATAATTTCCTTTTCCCTTTTTATCTTCATAATTATAACCAAATTCTTAACATAAAATGATAAGATACAACTTTATCCATCATAATTTTTTTAACTATACTTTTCCAACAAAATTTTCAATCTCACCAAAAATATATTACAATCATGTTATCTAAGATCCAAAACCATGGATAACACATTAACCAATCATATATACTGAACAAAACACATGGCTTAAAGAGATTAATATTCAAGCCTGAAACTTCCAAATCAATAATATTCTTTTATAATTTTATTTTTAGTCTTTACAAATACTAGACTAAGGTGTATTTCAAGAATTACATATTCATTTCTTTACATTTTTGCTATATCAGAAGTTAACACATTTCAACTCCGTTTCAAACCAATTTACACTCGATTATATGATCTTTATCAACTTAATTCATGTTCCAACAATATTTCTATATATATATATATATATATTCAATCATATGCAATTCTTATTCAATTTCTATTCATCACTTCATTTCTAATCCATTTACAATCTCTTATAATATATGTATATACATAGAACTTTTCATTTGTGAATACTTTAGAACTCTAAATATCACATGATCATCAAGTTCAATGCTCATCATAACAATTTCCACTGTCCAATACTATTCAAGTTCATTCCATACTCACTTCCATCACATAATCCACTTAGCTTTACATAATTCAAAACCTAATCTCTCTTAAGTCCAATAAGACATACAACATCGTTTTCATATCACTAATTCCATAATAATACCACATACATTTTCATAGGTCACCCTCATAATGTGATTCACACATTTAGTTATATAAATAATTTTATTCACATTGAAAGTTCAATTCACATACCATATACTTGTATACACTTAATTAGATGCTCTTATTTATCATACATTCAACACAAATTTTCCTTTATAACTGTAACAACCGTCCCAGTCCACCTGTTGAGCCATTCCTATCCGGAGAAACCCTCAGGGCCTTTGGGCTGGGCTGCTACAGTACTAAACTACCCTCACGGCCTTCAACATAATTCGCTTATTTGACTTACACCCAAGACACATGAGTGCAAGTCGCCTCTCTAGATTGAACACCTGATCTCCCCCTTAAGAGAGTCAGCGAAAATCATCCAGTACCAAATCTTCCAATATGATATAAAATATTGATTCACATAACACACACATATATATACATTCTAACTATAATAGCACTTTACATCCATCTTAACCACATTCCCAATGTAACATCTTTTTCACTTTCATCTTTAAAATCATTTAATATATTTCCATATCCACTTTTACCCCTTTTCAATATAGTGACTTCAAATAGCTCATCTTCATTTGCTTATTCACTTCCCTTTTTACTTCAAGACAAATTTTCATACTATCAATCACATTACCCAATTCATAATACTTTCATATGCAATATTAGTCATTTCATCTAACTCATGTATGGTATATACACTAAACCATCAACATCCAAATAATCTTTATCAATTTCCATTAAAACTTTAACTTTTCAACTTACTACTTCACTTAAACTTCAATCTGCCAAACTCATCTTTTCTTAATATTACGTTAAAAACATCTTATAGATGTATATCACAAAACAACATCAAAACATAAAATTTTCCCCAATTATTAAGCTCATTTTAAAGAGAATCACAAATATCACATATTATCACCATTACCATGAGCTTTCACAATATCCAAGCATCTCACATTTCTAACATTGAATTCACAATATTTGCATTACAATAAAAATACCAATTTATATCCTTACTCAACCAATATCATCTCTTTTTCCTTTAAACAAAACCTTAACTTTACATATCCATTTGTTTTCTATTCAACATATATATATCACTCACATAAATATACACATGTACATTACATCCAATCATATACACACTAAGCCCAATGACTTCTATACACTTTCCAAGTCTAGTTATCACAATTCCTAGTTTCTTAAACCAACGTTACTCAATCCAATTTTCACTATCAATTTATCACACGACCTGACTTTGCACAAGTTGTCAATGCAAGCATAATCATCCTCAACATTCATAGGCAAGTAATTATATAGATTCAAACATGCAATACTATACGTACATTACATTTTCAAGTGATCAACTCAGTCTTTGATCATTATCATATTACATCACATTATCACATTAGATTCACAATGTTTGCATTAAAACAACCATGCAAACAACACCATTATATTTCCTTATATTAACCACTATTTTTATTTTAGTTTCCATATCATTTCTTTCTCTAGCTTTACATTCATGTAAAACATCATTCACACACTAGCATCCATCTCATATAACACAGATATTCTACAATTCATATAATGCCACATTCGAGACCAACCTAGGTGTCAATGCATATACATGTATTACCAATTTCATTTCAAAACTCTTCTTTTTAATTTCTTTTTTTTTTCAAAACTTTCTCTTTTTAATTTCCCTTAGGCCGAGAATCTTGAACCTAAGCTCTGATACCAAAATAATTGTAACACCCCGATACCCTATATAAGTACTGTACATATACCTAGTATACATACAGTAAGTATATAAAGTATAAAGATGCCACTTGATGTTACCTTTTTAAAACCTGCAACCGAGTTCAAACCATATTACGTTAATTTAAATATCATTTACAAAATCATTGTCTTATTTAAAACTCCATTTATACATATAAATATTCACTCATCAGAAATACATCATACTTAAAATTAAACATGTATGCATTACCCTCTAGTTGGTCTCGACAAACTCTTATTCTTCTTGTGGCGTAACAAAAGACTTCATATCCTCCACCAAGATACCTGCGCGATTATACATCTGCGCTAAGCTCGAGAGCTTAGTAATACAAATATAACATATAAACATACATTATAAAAATACTAACATATAATGACATATTAATTTGATGTACCGTTAGTTTCTTATCATGTTTTCCTTTTTAAATTGCATCTTTCACATATCTTAACAAATTTCATACCACATATACATATCATTTTCACCGACCCTAATTCATCATTAATAATCACCATCAACATAGTAATACCCATATCATTATCACCAATTACATATCATATCATTATCACCAATCACATATCATATCATTATCACCAATCACCGATCCAACATTACTTCTCACAATCAATATTTCAATGTACATATTACATATCATTTCATGTCATTATTTTATTCACAATTCACAAATCATGAATCACATTTCCAACCAATTCAACCATAAATCTTATTACTCGTTTATTACAACATTTATATATCATATTGACAACAACGACAGACTCGGGCCCAAACGATACTAATATGCCATTCAATTTTCAGAGTAATGCTTTGGTTCAATCATCACATTTATCATTATCATAGACCCAACTAGGCTTCAAGGATTAGGTTAAACCAAGCTTCAAGGGGAGCAAAGCATGCTAAGCATCAACCCAACTTGGCTTCAAGAACCAATCCAACCTAGCTTCAAGGGTTGTAACATCTCAATTAGGCTTCAAGGACTTAGCCAACCTAACTTCAAGAGATTGTTACTATCATTAGGCATGCCACCAACAACAAACTCTGAAAATGGAATAACACATTAGTTACACAATTCATTTATTATCTCATTATTCATTTCATTCACAATTGTATCATCATCTAGGCAAGCATGCCTCATTTATTGCAATTGAATCATCATAGCCAATTACAATGGCTTCACATCACATTTGAAGCATCATAGCCAATCACAATGGCTTCACCATTCATTTAATTCATCATCATATAAACAACATGTTCCTTTATAACATTTCAATCATTATTATCAACCATGATGATATCACATTTCATCCTTTCTCAAGACACATTGATACCATTCAATAGTAAAACATTTATCATAATGAATTGCATTGCACATACCTTTTTGGATGATCCTCATCTCTTCTACACTATACAAGTCATAATATTAGTCACATTGTTCATATAACATACTACCATTCACATGATTCACAATGCATAACATAATATTGTTCATACATAATCATATGCATCATCAAATGTGTGTTCATTCTCCACAAAAAAAAAGAGCAAAAGAACATCACAGTAGCCAACACACCCAAGGGACACGGCCAAGCTTGTGGCCGTGTCTCTCAACATCAATTCATACCGAGACAGACACGGGCAAGAGGACACGGCCGTGTCTCTCAATAAAATTCAGGCAGTAGCAAACATGGGCAAGGGACACGGCCAAGCTTGTGGCCGTGTCTCTCCAAAATCCATCCAACACGGCCAAACTTCCCTCAACTTGGCCGTGTCTCCCAAAATTAATAGGTCTTGGCCGTGTTCCATTCTTATTTTGGCCGTGTCTCACATAAACAAAACCCTAAGTGTGGCCAAACTTCTTTCAATTGCATTTAAACACATTATACACAACACAACTTCATTCAAATGCTATTAAACCATGTCATTAACACTTATTTAGCAAGTTAATCACAATATTGCACATTAACAACACATTGAATCATCTACCATTTCAAAACTCTAAGACCATCATCACTCTTGATCTTTCACTATCCAAATCCACTTAACTTACCATCTTCACAACAAAACCAACACCAATTCAATCCTTTAGCTTACAATCAATTTCAATACTTGTAAACACATCTATAACACACCAAATCATAAAATTAATCAATCACAATTTATCTCAAACACCACTTCAAAAATTAACAAGGGAAAACAAGTGAGTACTTACCTCAATTGAAGAAATTTCACCAATCTCTAACTTAATCCTTTGCTTCCTCCTTCAATTTGATGTTAGGATTTAGAAGACTTCTCTTGCTCCCTCTTTCCCTTTGATAGCCGACCACACCAACAAAGAAGAGAGAAAAAACAATACAAATTCAACTTCTCTTCTTCTTTAAATATCCACCAAGCAATTTAACCAAGCAATTACCTAATTGCCCTCAATCATTTAACTTAACCTTTGTCTCATATATGCCCATTTAGGTAATTTCACTTCTCACAATTAAAATATCCTCTTACCTTGACTTCTCATTTGACCAACTTATATGTTATATATATTACAATATACACAACATATACATTCTCTTAACACACTCTCATTTCCTTTGCAAATACATATATATATTTAATTCAAATCAAAACAACAATTGTATCCAACTTCTAGGGCACACATTGGGATATTACACTAGGTTTGAGATTCTCAACCTAGGTCAAGTGTAAGAAAAAGTGTGTTTTGATTTTAAAATGTGGATTTTTGAATAACATACATGTTTGACATTGGCAGTCTCTGATCTTTAATGAGAGGTATTATGCTGTGTTTACAGATATAGGTTGTGATGGATTCTCACTCACGTCAGTCAGTCGAGGGTAGTGCTGAGAGTATAGCTCCTGATGAGATTAGAGAGGGAGCTAGAGTGGATAGTGCTGGAGAGGTACCTGCTTTTGTGTCGGGGAGACCAGCTGGTGAGGAGGTTCTGCCAGGTTGGTTTAGGCATGTGATTGATTTGTTCAGGCAAGCACCAGTACAACCACCGCCACCAACCCCACAGCCTTTGGTATCAGTGAGACAGTATGATAAATTAAGGAAATATGGAGCAGAAGACTTCTTGGGTACTATTGATCCAGCTGTAGCTGAGCAGTGGCTAGATAAAGTATAGAGAATATTTGTTCAGTTGCAAGCCACTCCAGAGGAAAAGTTTGATTATGCAAGATCATTGTTGCAAAAGGACGCATATGACTGGTGGAAGACAGTGCCCCATGCTATGGATGATCCACCAACATTGTCCTATGCTGATTTTCTAAGAGAGTTTGAATTGAAGTATACTCCTAGGGAGTACAAAGATGTGAAGAAGATGGAGTTTCTGAGCTTGAAGCAAGATCACCGGACTGTGACGGAATATGAGTTAGAGTTTATCCGGTTGAGCCAGTATGCTGTGGGTATTATATCTGATGAGATAGATAGATGTAGGAGATTTGAGGAGGGATTGAGGCCCTCTATCATGTGTCATGTGGCTAGATCTAGATATCATGATTTTTCCCAGCTTGTGGCAGTAGCTAGGAGTGTGGAGAGAGCTCAGGTTATTGGAGCTGCTTCAGAGGAAGAGATCAGGGTTAGAAGGCCCCAGTTTGAGGCAGGGTCTTCATCTGTGAAAAGAGGTAAAGGAAGTTTTGTTCCTCGGGTTAGTAGGAGTCAGAGGCCAGCGGGTAGGTCAGTACAGTTTCAGAGGCATAGATCTAGACCTACAGTTTCAGTGGCGAGTGCTCCGACCCCAGTGATGCAGAGATCCACCTTACCCATATGCATTCATTGTGGTAGACCACATGGTGGTCCTTGTTGGAGGACTGGTGTGACAGGTTTATGTTTCAGATGTGGGTCGCCTGATCACTTTGTTAGAGATTGTCCTGAGAGACAGGAGCGGATGTCAGTGGATACTGCAGCTTTCAGACCTAGTGTGAGGGGAGGTCGTGGAGGCAGAGGTTTTAGCAGAGGAGGTAGATCTGGGTTCAGTTCTAGAGGAGGTTCTACATCCAGGGAGAGTAGACCAGAGGAGGCTGGATCTTCTCAGAGGATTTATGTGATGCAGAGGCAACCAGATGCTTCGGCAGTCATAGCTGGTACTTTTTCTTTATTTGGTATTTCAGTACTTGCTTTGATTGATCCGGGTTCCACACATTCATAAATTAGTGCATCTGTTTTGCCTGTTTCTAATGTGCATGCTGAATCCCTAGGATTTGATGTATTGGTGACAAATCCGTTAGGGCATAGTGTGATTGTTAGTAAGGTGCACCGAGATAGTGCAGTAGTGGTGCAAGGTGAGGAGTTCCTTGGAGATTTAATTGAGATGCCTTTTAAGGAATATGATGTAATCCTAGGCATGGACTGGTTATCTAAACATAGAGTTGTGGTTGACTGTCAAAAGAAAGTTGTTACCTTGAGAACCAGCGATGGTAGAGAGGTGTTAGTATCTAGTGAGCAGGGACAACTAGCATCCTTGTTTGTTTCAGCTGTTGCAGCTAGGAGATTGATTAGAAAAGGTTGTGATGCTTACCTTGCTTATGTTGTGGATACTAGAGTAAAAAGTTCTCAACTTGATGATATACCCACAGTTGCAGAGTTTCCAGATGTGTTTCCAGAGGAGTTGCCAGGGTTGCCTCCTGAGAGAGAGGTGGAGTTCGGAATTGAATTATTGCCTGGTACCACTCCTATCTCTATTACTCCTTACAGAATGGCACCTGCTGAATTGAGAGAGCTGAAGGTGCAGTTACAGGAGTTGCTAGATAAAGGGTTTGTTCGCCCTAGTGTTTCACCTTGGGGAGCTCCTATTTTGTTTCTGAAGAAGAAAGATGGTACTATGAGATTGTGTATCGATTATAGGCAATTGAACAAGGTGACTATTAGAAATAAATATCCTTTGCCTAGAATTGATGATCTCTTTGATCAATTGAAAGGTGCAGCAGTATTTTCCAAAATTGATTTGAGATCAGGGTACCATCAGTTGAGAGTCAGAGCTGAGGATATTCCTAAGATAGCCTTTCATACAAGATATGGGCATTATGAGTTTCTAGTTATGCCTTTTGGTTTGATGAATGCACCTGTTGTTTTTATGGATTTGATGAATAGGGTGTTTAGGCCCTATCTTGATCAATTTGTAGTGGTCTTTATTGATGATATATTGGTGTATTCGCGTAATGAGGAGGAGCATGATAAGCATCTGCGGATTGTGCTGCAGATTTTGAGAGAGAAGCAACTGTTTGCTAAACTATCGAAGTGTGAGTTTTGGCTTGACCAAGTTACTTTTCTCGGTCATATAGTTTCAGCAGAGTGTATTAGAGTTGATTCGAGTAAAGTTGAAGCTATTCTGAATTGGAGTCCACCAAAATCTGTGACTGAAGTTAGAAGTTTTCTGGGTTTGGCAGGCTATTACCGGCGGTTTGTGAAAGGATTTTCTTTGATAGCTACTCCACTTACAAGATTGCTTTGAAAGGGAGTTAGATTTGTGTGGACAGATTAGTGTCAGGCTAGCTTCGAACAGTTGAGAGAAATGTTGACTCAAGCGCCTGTTCTTACTTTACCTGTGGAAGATAAACCATAAGTGATTTACAGTGATGCTTCACATAATGGTTTGGGTTGTGTTCTGATGCAAGAAGGTAAAGTTATAGCTTATGCTTCTCGACAGTTGAAACCTCATGAGCTCAATTACCCTACCCATGATTTGGAATTAGCAGCCATTGTGTTTGCATTGAAGATTTGGCGACATTATCTATATGGGGAAAAGTGTTTTATCTATACTGATCATAAAAGTTTAAAATACTTGGGTGTCCAAAGAGAACTCAATCTTCGATAGAGAAGATGGTTGGAATTGATTAAAGACTACGACTGTTTGATTGATTATCATCCGGGTAAAGCAAATGTTGTTGCTGATGCTTTGAGTCGGAAGTCTTTAGCAGGGTTGACTGTTTATTCGCTCTCGTTGCTTGTTGAGTTGAGAGCATTGCATGCTAGTTTTGTATCTTGTGATGATGGTGCATTGTTAGCACAGTTGCAGTTGAAACCAAAATTGTTGGATCAGATTAAAGAGGCTCAATTGACTGATGAGAAGATTCAAAAGATTGTTTCAGATTGTCAGAATGGAAAGAGTAGAGATTTTATTGTGAAAGGTGATGGGAGTCTTTGGTTTAAGAGCAGAATGTGTGTACCTGATGATACTAATTTGAGAAGGATCATTCTAGAAGAAGCACATCAGTCAGTATTTGCTATGCATCCGGGCAGTACAAAGATGTATCATGATTTGAGACAGCATTATTGGTGGTCCGGTATGAAGAGAGACATTGCAGATTTTGTGTCTAAATGTCTCACATGTCAGAGGGTAAAAGCTGAGCATCATGTTCCAACAGGTTTACTTCAGCCTTTGTCAGTGCCTGAATGGAAATGGGATAGAGTAACCATGGATTTCGTATCTGATCTGCCATTGACACAAAGAAAGCATGATGCTATTTGGGTGATTGTTGACAGGTTGACTAAGACAACTCATTTTCTTCCGGTTCGGATGGATTACTCTTTGGAGAGGTTAGCGGAGCTGTATATCCATGAGATTGTGAAGCTACATGGTGTTCCAACTTCTATAGTGTCTGATCGAGATCCCCGATTTACTTCAAGGTTTTGGAAGAGTTTACATGGTGCTTTGGGTTCTCGATTACATTTCAGCACTGCTTTCCATCCTCAGACAGATGGGCAGTCTGAGAGGGTGATACAAATTATTGAGGATATGTTGAGAAGTTGTGTCATTGATTTCTCTAGAAGTTGGGATGGATTCTTACCACTTGTTGAATTTGCTTACAATAAAAGTCATCAATCCAGCATTGGTATGGCCCCATTTAAAGCATTGTATGGTAGACGGTGCAGGACACCTCTATGTTGGAATGAACTTGGTGAAGGTAAGTTAATTGGTCCTGATTTGGTTAAAGAAACTGAAGAGAAAGTGAAAATGATTCGAGATAGGTTGAAAACAGCTTCGGACCGCCATAAATCTTATTCAGATTTGAAGAGGAGAGACATTGAGTATAATGTGGGAGATAAAGTATTTTTGAAGGTGTCTCCTTGGAAAAAGATCTTGAGGTTTGGTCGAAAAGGGAAATTGAGTCCTCGTTTCATTGGACCGTATGAAGTTTTGGAAAGAGTTGGACCAGTTGCTTATCGGCTTGCTTTGCCACCTGAGTTAGAAAGGATCCATAATGTATTCCATGTTTCTATGTTGAGGAGATACAGGTCGGATCCATCTCATGTGTTGCCAATTGAATCTATCGAAGTGAGTTCAGATCTGACATTTGAAGAAGAACCAGTTGCTATCTTGGCACGTGATGTGAAAGAGTTGAGAAATAAGAAAGTGCCTTTGGTAAAGATTTTGTGGAAGAATCATGCAAGAGAAGAAGCAACTTGGGAGAGTGAGCAAACCATGCGAGATCAATATCCTCAACTATTCCAGACTTGATATCAGGTAATTTCGAGGACGAAATTTCTTTTTAGAGGGGGAGAATTGTAATATCCCAATGTATGCCCTAGAAGTTTTGAATATTATTGTTGTTTTAATTAGATTGAATGTATATGTTGATGTGTAAGAGAAAAGAAATTGGAAAGAGAATGTTTATGTATTGTTTAAAAAGGAAAGAAATGTGTAGAGAGAAAGTGTATATGTTGGGTATATGGTTATATACATAACATATACATTAGTCAAAAGGGATGGTCAATGGAAGAGGATATTTATTTGTGACATGTGAAATTACTTAAATGGGCATATAAGTGATAAAGGTTAAGTTAAATTGGTGAGGGCATTTAGGTAATTGCTTTGTTAGAATTGCTTGGTGGATATTTAAAGAAGAAGAGAAGTTTGACTTGTGATTATTTTCTTTTCTTCTCCTTTGTGTGTCGGCTATTCAAGAGAGGAGAGAGCAAGAGAAGTGTTCTTGATGCTAGAATCAAATTGAAGGAGAAATCAAAGGAGTTGGTTGGAGATTTGTGAAATTTCTTCATTTAAGGTAAGTACTCTCTTGTTTATCTTTGCTATTTTTGAAGTTATGTTTAAGATGGGTTGTGATGTGTTGAGATTATGAATAGGTGTGTTTGAGATGAGTTTATAAGTGTTGAGATTGATTATAAGTTAAAAAGGTTGGATTGATGTTGGTTTTGGTTGAAAGATGATAAGTTAAAAGTGATGTTTGGTTTTTTTTAGGGTTTTGAAATGGTAGATGATTAAATGGATTGTTGATGTGTGGTTAATGTGAATATTGTGTTAAATATGCAAAATAAGAGTTAATAACTTTGATTACATCCATTTGAATGAGTTTATGTTGTGTATATTGTGTTTTTATTCAATCAAAAGAGAGTTGGCCATAGTTAGGGTTTGTATACATGAGAGACACGGCCAACCTAAAATAATTTTGAGAGACACGGCCAAGTCCATGGAAATTTGGCTGTGTTTGGTGATTTTTGGAGAGGACACAGCCGTGTCCCTTGCCCATGTCTGCTTCTGTTGCTTTTGGTTGAGAGACACGGCCACAAGCTTGGCCGTGTCCCTTGAGGGTGTCCCTTACTGTGATTTGTTTCTTGCTTTTCTCACATTGTTGAATCCTTCCAAGATCTTTTTGTATTTCCACTTTGAATATACTTAAAACAAAGATGACCTAAACAAATGTGTATTGAGGATTCTAAATTTAAGGATAAGGTGAATTATATATGTGTATATATATATATCAATGATGATCATTTTTAATTGATGTTTAATATGTTTGATTATGTACATTTCAATAATAATGTACTTTGAAATGTTGTATCAATGATGCTATATGAATAATATGATTTGAGATATAATATGATATGAGGCCATTGTAATTGGCTATGATAACTCAAATGTGATTTGAAGCCATTGTGCTTGGGTATGATGATTCTATTGGCAGAATATAAGGCATGTTTGCCTAATTGATGATGAGATGTGAGAATGAAATAATAAATGAATTGTGTGTCTAATGTGTTATTCATTTTCAAAGTTTTGTTATTGGTGGCATGCCTATTGGTAACATTCTCTTGAAGTTAGGTTGGATTGGATCCTTGAAGCCTAATTGAGATGTTACAACCCTTGAAGCTAGGTTGGATTGGTTCTTGAAGCCAAGTTGGGTTGATACTTAGCATGCTTTGTTCCCCTTGAAGCTTGGTTGAACCTAAATCCTTGAAGCCTAGTTGGGTTTATGATAATGATAAATGTGATAACAAAACCAAAGCATTAACTCTGAAAATTGAATGGCATATTAGTGTGTTTTGGGCCCATGCTTGTCTTTGTATATAATGGGATTCTTGAATGATAAAATCAATGGAACTATGAAGATGTAATATGCATATTGTTATGACATTGAATTTAATATGATGAGGTAATGTGATGTGCTTCTATGTGTATGCTTTATGAAATATAAAGGGGGTGATGTTAACTTTAAGATTTAGATGTGTAACATTATTTTGCCTTAAAGTATAATGTTGATATATTTTGTACTACTAAGCCGATGGCTTAGCGTGATAGTGTTTGATCGCGCATGTAACAGAGTTGAACCTGAGAGCTCCTCGAGACCGAGTGAGAGTAGATATTGAAGAGTTATTTTGGGACTTAAAGATCGGAGAAGAGCTGCCAATCATGTATATATATTCTATGTTTTGTAAACCTTGATTTATAACATATTTGTAATAACTTCCGCTGTGAATTATTAAACATTTTGTATATAGTGTCTTTTGGATTTCTTTTATTTGTTTGAGATTGGTTTCACTTATTTACAAAGATAATTGTTGTGTCTTTTTAAATCGTGGCATTTTCTATATTCAGTATACGTATATTACGATCGTTCAAGCATGCTTGGTACGTATACAGGGTATAGAGGTGCTACAAACCTAATTGGATTAGGTTTCGAAAAATTGACGTCAGAAAATTTGCGCTGCCGAAAAAATTACCGCAGGAAAAATTGCGCTGCCGAAAAATAGCTGGCTCGGAACGGGCCCGCAAGCTATTTCGCAGGCAGAAAAATTCTACGTGTGAAATAGCACAGTGATTTTGCCCACAGGAATTTCCTGCGGGCGAAATGCCCACGGGCCCGCCCATAGGAATTTTTTTGCTGCCGATTTTTCTGACTCCGATTTTTATTTTTATTTTTATTTTTTGATTTTTATATTTTATATTTATTTTTTATTAATAAAAATTAGATACTAAAGCAAAAATTATTTTGTACCAATTAGACAACAAAAATCATTCTGGACTAAATAAAACATATTGGATGGGATTGGGTCAAAAATTAAGGGTCTACAGTTTGCCCCCTGCTTCAATGATGTGAAACCTTAGTGAAAGAGAGTGAAAAGCAATAAGACTTAATTTTTGAGGTTTTGGGTTCTGGACCCAAGAGATTTGGACACTCGGTCCTAAACTAGACTTGGATACTCGATCCTATTTGGATTTGGGTACTCGATCCTAAACTGGATTTGGATACTTGATCTTAACTGGATTCGGACACTCGATCCTAAGCTGGATTTGGATACTCGATTCTAACTGGATTTGAATACTCGATACTAAATTGGATTTGGATACTCGACCCTAAATTGGATTGGGATACTCGATCCTAACTTGCTTTGGATACTCAATCCTAACTTGGATTCGGATACTCGATCCTAAACTTGATTGGGATACTCGATCCTAATTGGATTTGGATACTCGATCCTAAACTGGATTTGGATACTCGATCCTAAATTGATTTGGATATTCAATCCTAAATTGGATTTGGATACTCTATCCTAACTGGATTTGGATAATCAATCCTAAACTGGATTTGGATACTCAATCCTAAATTGGCTTTGGATACTCGATCCTAAAATGGATTGGGATACTCAATCCTAACTTGATTTGGATACTCGATCCTAAATTGGATTGGGATACTCGATCCTAACTGGATTGGGATACTCGATCCTAACTGGATTGGGATACTCGATCCTAAACTGGATTTGGATACTCGATCCTAAATCGGATTTGGATACTTGATCATAAATTGGATTGGGATACTCGATCCTAAATGGATTTGGATACTCGATCCTAAACTTGATTGGTATACTCGATCCTAAATTGGCTTTGATTTGGGTACTTGGACCTGAGATTGGGTACTTGGGCCCAAGATTGGGTACTTGGACCCAAGATTGGGTACTTGGACTAGAGATTGGGTTCTTGGACCCGAGATTGGGTGCTTGGACCCGAGATTGGGTACTTGGACCCGAGATTGAGTTTGACTGACCTTTTATCATTTGAGAAATCAGACTGCTTCAGTTATTCTATGTATTGTGGTTTTTCACCCTCAAAATGGATCTTCATCCTTTGAGATTGGGTCTTCATCCTTGAACATGAATCTTCATCTTTTGACATCGGGTCTTCATCCTTAAAATGGATTTCCATCCTTTGACATCGGGTCTTCACCCTGGCTTTAGTTCTTTTAGCTGGATTGATCTTTTATCTTTTGTATCTTCATTTTTTTTAGTTCTAATGTTTCATTCTTTTGTTCTTCCTTTTTGCAAAAATTCAGCTATTTTTAATTGGACCTTATATCCTCTCCTTGCCCCCTGTGTGGCAAAATATTTGTAAGTGAGTTTAAAAATATTTGGTATAAAAACTCAAAAAATTTAAAAGGAGAAACTTTGCCCCCTGTGTAGGCTTAAACCAAAGATTATATCCATGCAAGCTTTGATTGATGTTTTTGCCGTCTAGTTCCTTGCACAAGCGCATATTTATTCTCTTTGCAAAATTACTGGAGCTTTCTCAAGCAATGGGCTTTCCATGCCCCCCTGATTTGACATCTTCTTTTGATTCTTCACTTCACAGAGTGTTTGCTGTTCACTTTGATAAAGAATATACAATACAAGACAAGATATTGCGATGTGATATGCTCATGTATGCATGATATGCATGAATAATACTTACAGTTGTTCCATCGACTCACAGACCAAGGTGATTATCAGAAGTATTCTCATTGGTTTCGCTTTGACACTCATTCAAGTCTCGCATTGGAAAGATCAAAAGCTTTGTATTTGTGGCTTTTATCTTCAAGATGATGAAAACATGAGTGGTGGAGACCCCAAGCAGCAGAGTCAAGGATGCATCCATTTCCAACTACATTTTCAGTATAACCTTGCCAATAATCATTTCCTTCTCTTTGCAAAATAACCTTGCCAATAACCACAAGCGCATATTTCTTCTCTTTGCAAAATTACTGGAGCTTTCTCAAGCAATGGGCTTTCCATGCCCCCCTGATTTGACATCTTCTTTTGATTCTTCACTTCACAGAGTGTTTGCTGTTCACTTTGATAATGAATATACAATACAAGACAAGATATTGCGATGTGATATGCTCATGTATGCATGATATGCATGAATAATACTTACAGTTGTTCCATCGACTCACAGACCAAGGTGATTAGCAGAAGTATTCTCATTGGTTTCGCTTTGACACTCGTTCAAGTCTCGCATTGGAAAGATCAAAAGCTTTGTATTTGTGGCTTTTATCTTCAAGATGATGAAAACATGAGTGGTGGAGACCCGAAGCAGCAGAGTCAAGGATGCATCCATTTCCAACTATATTTCAGTATAACCTTGCCAATAATCATTTCCTTTGCCCAATGTGTCCTTTGGAGGTTCAACATACTTCCCTTAACTTGAAGGCTTTGTATGACAAAGCATTTTTTATTTGAATGTTTTTTGAATTTTTTGAATTTTGATTTTGAAATCAAATGTCGGCTTTGCCAAATCAATGTCAATGTACCTCAGGACTTGATTTTCCAAATTAACATGACAACCCTAGTTACCATACTAAACTCAGGAATTATTTCTATTTAAGCAAGAACTGTTGCACTTCAAATAGGTACATACACATTACTTGGCCAAAGGTCTCATTGGAGTTTAAATATTGTCTATCTCATATGCATGCTTATCCAAACTATCTCCACTAATAGACTCTACCTACCAAGAGAGATCAACAGGTCTTTGATAGGCTTGAAATGGGGTCTATAAGGGACATGGGCTAAATGAAGGCTATTTGTAAGTTGGGGCTGATGTGACACAATGGACAAACCTTCACACTACAAATTTCTTATTTTAACTTTAGGCAGCTTGGAGGCAATCTTGCTAGACTCCAAATTCCTTCTATCTTCTTGGCATTAATCTGAATATTGATTAGGACAATTTTTACCCTTGGAAAAAGTTTGGTACCCAAATTCATTTCTTTTCCTCTTTTCCCTCTCCCTTTTTTTATTTTTCTTATTCTTCCCTTTCTTTGAGCATTCTATCATTTTGTCCCTCTTCCCTGTAGGACTATCAAGTATAAAACTTTCAAGAACTGGATGGTCTTCCTCCTTTTCTCCAATTTTGATTGAATCTTTAGTTGGGTTGGACCAATTCAAGTCAAAACGTCCTTATAAACCAAATGGAAGTCTTTTGTTGTCTTAGGTAAAAGAGAACTCAGTTGGCTTTTTGAACCATTTTTGTAACACCCCTATACCCCATATACGTACACAGCATGTTATTACGATTGTAATATACGTATACTGAATATAGGAATGCCACGGTTTACTAACTAAATGACTCATTTCTTTTACAATAATATGAACAAATTTAAAACATTTAAATTATATTATAAAACACAATAGATAAAATGTTTATTCAAAACGCAGCGGAAAATATCACAAATATTTACAAATACTTATACATCAAAACTCAAGTTTTACAAAACATAAAATATATACATGTTTGGTAGTATGTCTTTGACCTTTATGTTCCACTATCAACACCTCAAAATCTAGACTCTACTTGGCCTAGAGGAACTCTCCGGTTCTTCTTTGTCACCTGCGTGATGAACCACAATCGCGCTAAGCCAACGGCTTAGTGGTACAAACTACAATAATATTATAGTATAATGAAATGCAAATGTCATACATTCAAACATATAAACAATGCTCAAGAATCTCATTATTTATTTTTTTCATCATTCATAAATCACATTGAAAACAAAGACAAACATGGGCCCAAAAAGAAACTAATATGTTATTCAAAGTTAAGAGTTACCGCTTTGGTCCATAATCACAATCATCAAGCCCGTAGGCGATATATATATATCTCTATCCATGGATAGTGTAACAGACCCAGTCTCTTGGACCTCAACCCAGCTAGATCCTAGGGCCCCAGTATCTTGGTCCTCAACCCGACTAGACTGTTACTGTTTTTGAGGCTTACGACCCAGTCTTTTCACCCCAAAAACATCATATTTCACATTTATCAACTGGAATCGACTTACGACCCGGTCTTTTCACCTATCCAGTACTTTATAGGCACGCCGCCAAACTCAGAACTCTGAAGGTTGAATAACACATTAGGCACACAATCTTTTCATTTATATCTTTAAACATTTCTTTCTCAATTCATTTCTTATTTCAAAATAGGCAACCATGCCTCAATCATCTCATTTGCATCATTATAGCCAACAACCATGGCTTCATATCTCACCAAGATAATATACAATATCAATTGCATTAGACACCATCATCATAGCCAATCACATTGGTTTTATATCTCATTATATCTCAAATCACATTAAATCAATTCATCATTCAAGTGTACATAACCAATTGCATTATCATACATTTCATATTTCATCATATCATCAAATGTTTTAACCATGCATTCAATTACTTAACATATGTACAATTAAATATGTTAAGTATCAAATCATGTAAGTGTATGCAACAATGTAGTTTGTACTTACCTCAAAACCAACTCTTACAAACCTATACACTTCCTCCTCCAAGAATCCTCAACACTTAGATTAGGGAAATTCAACTTCTTCACAACCTAAACCAAAGGTAATCATACACACTCACTTAGAGATGCATATAACATAATAAAGCTAAGAATCAACTAGGGCAAACTCTAAACATGACACGCTCAACAACACGGGCGTGTCCTTGACCATGCCCTAAACTCTCAACACAGAAGCTTTGACACGCTCAGAACCACGGGCGTGTCACTGAACGTGTAGTACATTCTGTCTCACAAAAACATTGACACGTCCACCAACATGGGCGTGTTCATGGCCGTGTCAAACCTTCACCAACACAGTGGCTATGACACGCTCAGTGACATGGGCGTGTCACTGGACGTGTAAATGCTACTGCAACACAGAACCATTGACACGCCCAAAGACCTGGCCGTGCTCATGGGCGTGTCAGGCCAAAAATACAGATTTCGGCAACAACAACCTCACATTCAACAATCCTCTTACTTCCACCATTTTTCACTTCAAACAAACTTAACTAAAAACACCCAAAAACCATAAAAAACTTGCAAAAACATAAAAATAACCCAAAACATACCTCAAACACAAATCATAATCATCACTACAAACCCAAAACACAACCACAACACTTTCTCTTTTAACAACTTACTCTTTCCTTCATTCCATCCCCAAAATCCAAAATCAATTGAACCAGACACTCTTAAACACACCACAATCAAACAAACACATATTAACCCCAACCTCACTAACAAACTCAAAGAAAATCAAAGAATCAAGTGGAAAACTTACCAAGGATGAAGAAACTCTAAAATGTCCAACTTGATCACTTGAAAACTTCCTTCAATCTTGAGTATGGAAGATCAAATCTCTCTCTTGCTCTCTTGCTAAGGAGGATGCCAGCCAAACAAAAGAAAAGAAAAGGAAAGAAATGAACCACGAAGAAGAAGGAAGAAAAGAAAGAAAATAAAGTCAAACACTCAACCTTCTCTCTCCTCAAAACCCTCTCCTCCAAGCATTTAATATTAAAATATTAAAATATCTCCATCCACTTCCACTCACTCAAATTCCACTTAATTAACTTAATTAATTAAAATCATTAACTAATCATCTTTTGACTTCACATAACTTGACTTGTATATGTTGTATATATTGCTATATATATATACAACATATACACTCTCTCTTCACTTCCTTTTTCTTTCCAACTACACACATACATTAAATCCAATTACAACAAAAATTCTAAAACTATTAGGGTGCACTTTGGGATATTGCAATTTTGGGTTTTCTTTTTCTTTTCTTCTTTCTTTTTTCTCTTCCTTTTTTTTTTCTTTTCTTTTCTTTTGTCTTTTTTGTTTTGTTTTCTTCTCTTTTTTCTTCTTCTTCTTTTTTTTTCTTCCTTTTCCTTTTCTTTTGTCCTTTTTCTTTTCTTTTTCTTCTTTTTTCTTTTCTCTCTTTTTTTTATTTATATATATATATTTTTTTTTTGTTTGGTTCTAGCTCTAAAAGAGTTGTCTCGTTTGTACTAGCTTGGGCTTCCACTAATGGATGAGTGGAGTAACATAAACCTTTAGAGATAAATCATTCATTACTCTAATGATGATGTTGATATATTAGAGATATTAAGTGAACTTCAACTACCCTTATGGTCTTGAAAACATCAACTATCTTCATGGTCTCGAGAACATCAACTATCTTTATGATCTTGACTATTCATTACTTTCTTTGATCTTCTTGCCTCTTCATATTAGTGAACATAAGATTTGTCAAAAGTATCACAATGTTTAGTTCATTTTTGTACTTGTTTTTAGTATGATTTTATGTGTGTTTTAGTTAATGTTTTGATTGATTTTTGTTTTAATTGTGTTTTAAGTGTTGTTTTTAGGTTTAGGTGCAAAAACACCCTTGGAAGATCAAAACCGGGCAAGAAAAGGATGAACCAAGCAAGACATGGCCAAGCCAAGCAAGATATGGCCATGTCCCTCAAAAGAAATTCAAGGCAGAAGCAGACACACCCAGAGACACGGCCAAGCCTCTGGCCGTGTCTCATTCAAAGAACAAATCAAGAACAAACCAAAGAAGAGAAGGAAAATGAGCAACAGGAAGAGACACACCCAGGTGACATGGCCGTGTCCTCTGGCCGTGTCACATGACACGGCCAAGATAAAAATGGCTTGGCCATGTCCCATTCATACCAAAGAACAAGAAAGCAAGGAAAGAAGGAAAGAAAAGGAGCAGAGACTGACACTGTCAAGGGACACGGCCGTGTCCTCTGGCCGTGTCTCACCTTGTATCAACAACAGTGAGGGACACGGCCAGGAGCTTGGCCGTGTCCCAAGAAGAAAAACACAAGAGACACTGCCAAGCTCCAAATGGCTTGGCCGTGTCACCTCTCACAACCAAAGAGAAGAAAGAAAGAAAAGAAAGGTCCAGTGAGGGACACGGCCGTGTCCCATGAAAAATCAAGAGACACGGCCAAGCCAACCTTGGCTTGGCCGTGTCACCTCAAGGAAGAGACCAAGAGATACGGCCAAGACATCCTTGGCTTGGCCGTGTCACACCAAAATTATTTGATTTCTTTCATCAAAGTGGGGGACAAAGTGGGAGACAAACACCATTGCTTGCCAAAAGAAATAGAAAACAAAGAAAAAGTGGGGGACAAAGGGAAATGGGATGAGTTGGAAGGCATGGGTGTTGATTTTTGAATGAATTAAAAGGAGAGGAAGAGGAAAATGGAGGGAGTTCTTGGCTTCTTGGAGCCAAATTTCTGCAAAAATGTGGGAGAGGGAGAGAGTAACACTCTCCCTTGTCCCTTCACCTCCAAACCTCCATTTCCATCCTCTCCACCTTCTCCATCTTCCATTGATAGGATCTTTGAGGTTCTTTAGGATAAATTGGGTTACAAGTTCTCAAAGGTTGAAGAAGCTTCATTGAAGGAATTGGTGACTTGAGAAAGCTCCATTCCATCTTCTAAAGGCAAAATCAATTGAAAGGTTGGTGACTTGAGAAAGCTCCATCCAAAGGTTTGGTGACTTGAGAAAGCTCCATTCCATATTGCAAGGGGAATCAACCATTGAAGAGGGCTTGAATTCTTCATCATACATCAAGTGGAGCTAGGAGGAAGACTAGCAATCCTACTCTTGGCATCTTCACAAGGGGTTTTTCTATTCTCTCTTTTAATTCATTTCTTATTGTTGTTGTTGTATTAATAGAATTGATATTGCAATGGACAATTTGTATATGTGTTATATTGAGTTGAATGAATGTTATAAATTAATGATGTTGAGCTAAATACCCATGTTTAGGGTTTATAGTATATTTGGTTGAATGTCTTAATTTGATATTTATATTGATGTTCCTTGTTGATTGGTTGATTGTATTGTATTAAATGCTAGGTTGATAGATTAGCTACCTATTGATCTTTGAATATTGAATATCGGAACTATATAATCGACCACCCTATGAATGAATTAGAAATATAAGTTCTAGGGTTTATTAATTTGGTAATGTAAAAGAATTGGTCATTGTTAATTCATGAATGTGAGAACTAATGGATTGGTAATTGACTAATTAACCTTAAGGAACAAATTAATTACAAGGTTATGTTAATGGATAATTGAGAATTGGGCTTTGATTGAATGGACCTATGACCCTAGGCACCTTCCCAAGAATCGATTTGATCTTGTACACCCACACACATTAATCTCTACGCACGTTAAATTTAGGTTTAAATTAATCTTGCACATTTCATACAACAAACACTTCAGCATTTAAATACTTGTCAGTCAAGCTATTACGAACCACACCTTCTTGGGGAAACGACCTTGGGGCGATCACCTTTGCTACAGCTACCTCATATACTTGCGAGTGACGCTTTGTAGCAGTACTTAATTTGAGCGCAACAAGTTTTTGGCGCCGCTGCCGGGGAAGGCTGTCGTAGTAGTAGTAGTTTGATTTTTTTTTACTTAATTGTTTATTTGTTTTCTTTGAATTGTTTGTTGTTTTCTTTTAAATTGTTTGTTTGTTTTGTTTGAAATTTTTTATTGTTTGTTTTCTTTTAGTTGCTGAGTGCCTTGTGTAAAGATGCAATTTTCAATGCACGGAGGAGTTTACGATAGGAACGACGATTCTGAAATGGCATGGCAATTAGCAGAATTGACGAATCAACTTAAGGTGCTAAATGCAAGAGGAAGAGCACCTATGCCACGCCAAGAGATATGCGCAGCATGTGGCAATGTAGGCCATAGTGCAAATACGTGTTCCATGGGTTTTGGACGATACCAAGAATGGCAAGAGGAAGAATATGACTACCAAGGTTTCCAGCAAATGGGTAGAAATGACACATATTCCAATCCTTATAATCCCAGCTGGGGAAGCCAGCCAAATTTTTCTTGGGAAAATTAGCCGCACATCCCACCTATAAAAATTTTTCAACCTTACCAAAGAGAATCTTACCCTTACGCACAATATTCAAATCAAAATTACCTTAAGACACCCACAATTAAAGATAGTTTGAATACCTTCATTCAAACTAGCGCACAAAACCAAGATAATCTTAAGGAACCCACTTTGGAAGATAGTTTGAATGCCTTCATTCAAATTAGCTCACAAAACCATGATCAATTCGAGAAATCCACAGTGGAAGATGATTTGAATGCTTACCTTCAAATAAGCACACAAAATCAGGAAGGAAGCAATGAGAGGTTTGATTCTTTGGAGGAATCATTGAAGAGGGTGGAAATGCAAGTTGGGCAACTGGCACATCAACTCCAAGCACACCAAGAAGAGGAATTTCCTAGCCAACTGGAGCAAGCCGAGGTAATCACAAATTTATGGAGTGAACAGGTAATATATAACAAATTTTGTTATTCTTTGGATGCAGGCACTAATCAAGAAGATATTGGCGAGGAAATACAATCCAGCATTGAGGAGTTGAGCCAATCAAACAAGAAGGAGAATTTGGAGGCATCAACATGAATCTTCCAATCCTGATAAGCTACCAAATCCAATTCCATGTAGCTTGAAGGATGAGGAACAAGGTAAGCAATTTTCTAACATCTATGATATGCACTTCCAAGGAGAAAGTGGAAATAAGCTAGAGATGGGTATGCCTTTAGAAGAAGAACATGAAATGCCCAATTTAGAACTTGAGGAGTGTAAGTTAGTCTTAGATGTTGAGGTTGTTGAGAGGGGACTTGACATTGTTAAAGTGGATGAAGAAGTGATTCAACCAAGCTTGGTTGAAATTAACGAGTCCCCAAAAGTCATCTCTAATATTCTTGGCGGTAAGGAAGAGCAGAAAGCTGATATACCCATGTTGCATGAAGATAAAAATTATTACCATGTTCCTATAACACTGGAGGATAACCCCGAGGCAATCTTCACATGTCCCTTTGAGACATGTTCCCTTCAAGGAAAAATATTTAAGGGTTGTCGTACATCGGGTGCATTTCAAAGTTACATGTTATTCATCCTCTCAGTCATGGGCTCCAATTGCATTATGGGTGGAAGGAGCCCCACACATCGTATATGGGAACGATGGAAATCAGGTTTCATCTAAACTCTCCCTGTAGTATGTTGCGCTCAAATTAACTCTACCACAAAGCGTCACTCGCAAGTATACGAGGTAGTTGTAGTAAAGGTGATCGCCCCAAGGTCATTCTCTCAAGGAAGCTAAAGTGGTTAATTGCTTATCAGATTATGTTTAACAAGTAATAAAGAGATTTATAAATTGCTAAATAATGAAGAAGATTGATTAAAGTTTAAAACAATAAAAGTAAATTGAGCTGAGTTTTGATTCACTTGATAGAATGGTCTAGGGTTTGCACCTCTCTACTACTTATATGTATGAACGGTTATTCCTCTTAACTAATTCAATTTCAAAGATTAAATCTCAAACAACTCAACTAATCGAGTCAAGGAAATAAGCTCTCGCATTCATACCTCTTTCAACTAATCTTGTTATAAGTGAAATAATCTTTTTAATAGGTTATATCTCTAATTCACCTAAGTCCCTAATTGAATTGTTCAAGTATTAAACTTCATCTCTCGATCCATCATCTAATACCTTAAAACACATAATTGGTTGTCAATCAATTATATATTAACAATGTTTCATTCAAAGAGAAAAACCAATTCATACAATCATAGCAGATCCATACAAACCATAGACTAGATCAAATTAGTTCATAATGCAATCAAACATATTCATCTCATTAATGTTCAAAGAAATCAAGATAGACATGATAATATCCATTCAATGAAAATAAAGAGAATAAGTTCGAGAACAAAACCAAGTTACAACTCCTTGAAGCTTATGAAGAATCTCTTGTTCAAATCGTGCAAGAAGGATGAAACAATGGTATGAACAATCTAATCTAAAACTAGTTTTGATCCAAAGTTTAATCAAAATCAAGAAAACTAATGTTAAACCCTAAAACTTTTCTCTGACGGCTCAAAACTTTGCTCCAAATCGTCAACAGTCCCCAAACCTAGCTCTTCCTTTTCCTTTTATACGAAACATACGCTTTAAAATTCGTTGCGCGTTTAGTTCATGAGGGACACGGCCAAGTCAGAAGTGACTTGGCCGTGTGAGTGTTCTTTGGAGGGACACGGCCAGGTGACTTGGCCGTGTCCCTTGCTTGTGTCCACCACTGCTTGCCTCTCTTCTTTTCTTCTTTGTTGAGTGACACGGCCAAGTGGAGCTTGACTTGGCCGTGTTGAAACCTTTTGGAGGGACACGGCCAGGTGACTTGGCCGTGTCCCTTGCCTGTGTCTTCCACTGTGAGTTTTGCTTCTTCTATTCCTTTGGAACTTGGTGAGACACGGCCAAGTCAGAGTGACTTGGCCATGTCTGGGCTTCATTGGAGGGACACGACCACTAACTTGGCCGTGTCCCTTGCATGTGTCTGCTTCTGTGAGTTGCTCTTCTTCTTTAACTTGATATGGGACACGGCCAGTGACTTGGCCGTGTCCTCTGCCTGTGTCAGCTACTGTGCATTCTTTCTTCAGTCTTGGTTCCTTGGCTTTTTTAACCTAAAATAAAACATCAAATAACTATAAACAATAACTAACAAAACATAAACACATACTAAAAACTAGATCAAAAACAACATAAACACTGAAATAAACTAAAACTATCAAAATTAATGAAAACACTAAACAAACCGATAAAAACTAACAAAATACCTAAATAAAACAATAATTATCATAATAAACAAACTACAAATCTATGACAAAAACTAACAAAACATAGTATGCATGCTCACATTGAGGACAATGTGAATCTTTAAGTGTGGGGTGCATTTTGTGTTTTATGTTTTTATTTTTAATTGCATTTTGTGTTTTTGTGTTTTTACTTTTATGTTATTTTTGTTTAAGTTTAGTTAATGTTTTTAATGTTTTTCGTTGAATAAATGAATTTTAGAAAGTTCAATTTTTATAAAAATTGTTGATAGATGACCTTTGAATTTTTAAAGCATGAATTTGAGAATTGAGTAAAATTGGTGCTTATTGTCAATTTTGTTGGTTTTTCTTTGCATTTCAATTAACCTAGTGAGGAATTGAGCCATTAACTTATTATTCTATTTGTTGGTAAACATCTTTGATTGATGAATTACTAGAACTTGCTTTGAAATGCATTTTAAGATTACATAAAAATTTGAATTTGGCATCAAGATGATTAAGGCAATTAGGTGAACCCACTTTGGCTTAAAAGACCAACCCTATATTCAACCTTAGTTAGCCAATTTTGAGCCTATTTCATTTTCCTTTTCTTTCTTTTGCACAACACCATTAGCTTGAACCTTGTTGTTTAGCTCTTATCCTTTCATTAGGTCAAGAGCATTTTAAGAGCGTTTAGGACCGAGTGTTGTATTGAATTAAGTGTGGGGTTAAGTTTAGTAGGTTTAAGATTGCAAAGACAAATAAAAAAAAAGAAAATATATATATATAACAATAATAATAATAATAATAATAATAATAATAATGGTTGTTCTTATTGAAAGGGTTGGAATACATCATTGCAATATTTAATAAGTGAGTTCCCTTGAAAAGCTCTTTAATGCCAAAGGGTAGATGAGAGGAAGGTGTTTTAGAATTGTTGGGGTACATATATATATGAATGGTTACTTCATTCTTGAAGTGCTCTTGAACTTAATGATTAAGCTCACATTTCCTAAATATCATGCCTTTACCTTAGCCCCATTACAAACCAATAAAAGACCTATTGATTGATGTTTAATTGTTATTTGGTGGTGGAGATTTGATTGATAAGCAAGCCTATTCCAATAATCTTTCATTGATTGTTATGAGTGTAAACACCACCATGATCAAACACTTGTAAGAGTTGGTGAGGAAGCGATAACGTTGGTTATGCATGGAAAACCACTTAATTGCATGGGTGTTGATTTTGTTTGATTCGATATTGATTGTGGATTTAAGGATAGGGAAGTCTTGATGCATCTTTATAACCCTTGAACTTAACAAAATTCATCTGGTTAGTGTGTTTTGATTTTAGCCTTGCTTGGGGACAAGTAAGGAGTTAAGTGTAGGGTATTTGTTTAGTTCATTTCTGTACTTGTTTTTAGTATGATTTTATGTGTGTTTTAGTTAATGTTTTGATTGATTTTTGTTTTAATTGTGTTTTAAGTGTTGTTTTTAGGTTTAGGTGCAAAAACACCTTGGAAGATCAAAACCGGGCAAGAAAAGCATGAACCAAGCAAGAAGGATGAAACAATGGTATGAACAATCTAATCTAAAACTAGTTTTGATCCAAAGTTTAATCAAAATCAAGAAAACTAATGTTAAACCCTAAAACTTTTCTCTGACGGCTCAAAACTTTGCTCCAAATCGTCAACAGTCCCCAAACCTAGCTCTTCCTTTTCCTTTTATACGAAACGTATGCTTTAAAATCCGTTGCGCGTTTAGTTCATGAGGGACACGGCCAAGTCAGAAGTGACTTGGCCGTGTGAGTGTTCTTTGGAGGGACACGGCCAGGTGACTTGGCTGTGTCCCTTGCTTGTGTCCACCACTGCTTGCCTCTCTTCTTTTCTTCTTTGTTAAGTGACACGGCCAAGTGGAGCTTGACTTTTTCGTGTTGAAACCTTTTGGACGGACATGGCCAGGTGACTTGGCCGTGTCCCTTGCCTGTGTCTTCCACTGTGAGTTTTGCTTCTTCTATTCCTTTGGAACTTGGTGAGACACGGCCAAGTCAGAGTGACTTGGCCGTGTCTAGGCTTCATTGGAGGGACACGACCACTGACTTGGCCGTGTCCCTTGCATGTGTCTGCTTCTGTGAGTTGCTCTTCTTCTTTAACTTGATATGGGACACGGCCAGTGACTTGGCCGTGTCCTCTGCCTGTGTCAGCTACTGTGCATTCTTCCTTCAGTCTTGGTTCCTTGGCTTTTTTAACCTAAAACAAAACATCAAATAACTATAAACAATAACTAACAAAACATAAACACATACTAAAAACTAGATCAAAAACAACATAAACACTGAAATAAACTAAAACTATCAAAATTAATGAAAACACTAAACAAACCGATAAAAACTAACAAAATACCTAAATAAAACAATAATTATCATAATAAACAAACTACAAATCTATGACAAAAACTAACAAAACAACTACCCCACACTTACAACTTTGCTTATCCTCAAGCAAATTCACATGGCATAAATTAAAAACTCAAACAACCTTAACTATAATTCCAACATATAAGATGAAATCCTTCAAGACATTAGACATAAATAATTGCAATTTCCTTCAATCAAGATTTTCTTACTCATTCATTAATCCAGACATACAAATCTTATCTCTCATCTAAGTGTTTCACTCGATTTCAAAAGTTAATCACTCAAACCACTCATGATTGCATACTACCATAAACTTGCTTAATTATCCAATCTCCCTCACTGATTTTCTCAAGAAATAATCCGAAGGTCTTTTATTTGGATGCAATGGGGCTAAGGTGAAGGTGTGAGAAACGACATTTAAGCTAGAGCATCAAGAAATGGAGTATCTAAATTAGACACTACTCTTGCTAAGGCACTCATAACTCCCTCAAATGGCATACTCACCAACCCTTGATAATCTTACATATTTGCATAAAAATACATGAGTCAACATTCCTCTTTTGATAACCAATGCTAGAACATATATGAATTTTGTATATATATGTAACTTTTCTTTTATTTTCTCTCTTTCTTTTTTTTTACTTTTATCATTTTTTTTAAATATATATATATATACAAAATTAAGAATTGCATGGAACATCTAGCTTAAAATATAGAGGAAAAGAATAATGACTCTTAATCAAATACAATGTGCAAAGTATGCATTTCAACCCCCAATAGCACTACTTTTTTTTTTTTACTTGCTTACCCCACACTTTGAAACAAACCACCCTATATTCATATCATAAAACTCCATTCCTTAATGCAGGTATGATGATAATAAGAGAAAGTTGAGCTGTGAATTGTGTTGATCAAACAAGAAAAGGTCAAAGGCTCAACTAGGCTCACTAAGGAATTAAATATTAAAGGAGGTCTTTTTAAGCTAAAGGGCTAGCCTAATTTGCCTTCATCATTTTAAAACTTGAGATTAAATCATAATGTGAGTTCAATCAGTATGCAAAAGCAAACTCTAGAGATGCAAAATCATGAAGGTGCACACTTAAGAAAAGAAAATCAATCATTTAATCTACAAGGCTCAAAACTCACAAAGGTGGGTTCTCGAAGATTTATATGTCATGAACCGCAGAATGTGAAAATTGATCCTGAATGAATTTAAATGCTCATATCTACACTGATACTAAAGTCTCAACTATAATGCTAGAATCACAGAAAAGATCAATAAATTTTCAACAATTATACCATGCACAACACAATAAAACATACCAAGGTAACCAAAACAAAAATTAAAGAAAAGCTAAAAGATTACCCCACACTTTAGAATTTACATTGTCCTCAATGGAAAACAAGAATAATAAAAGAGAAAGAATTAAGGGACAACCTGTCTTCCATCATACCTTGGTGAGGTAAAACCTAATTTTCCATCACAAACACAATTGTTCAAAAACAAGATGCAAGAGACTTTAGGGTTTCTATTTATTTATTTAAACTAAACATAAAATCAAAATTGCAAAATACAAAATTATAACTATGAAAAAGAAATTCAAACTAATGGGTTGCCTCCCATTAAGCACTTCTTTATTGTCATAAAGCTGGACATCATGCAAGGTCTAGGGATCATGGATCAAAGTGCTGTCAATGATCCTCAATTCCTGAAATCCTTCTTTATATGGTTTAACTCTATGTCTATTTGCTTTAAAAGTCTTATTAGTTCTAGAGTTAAACAATTCAATGGCACCAGAAGGACATACCTTAGTTACCTTGAAAGGACCACTCCACCTAGATTTGGGTTTACCTGGAAACAGACGGAGTCGAGAATTAAAAAGTAAAACTTTCATACCTGGACTCAATGTCTGATGCACAATAAATCTGTCTTGAAGTGCTTTAGTGTGATCCTTATAATTCCTCGAGCTCTCATATGCCTTTGGGTTAAGGCATCTTTAGGTCTTCCCCACTGATTTAGCCCCCTCTTCTAAAGTCAGTGTCAGCTCCAATTTATCTGGGGAACCTGTCTGCAATAAAGCATCTGAAACAACTGCTTCAACACAATCAATTAAAGAACATTCCTCATGTAAAGCAGTTGTAGGAATAAGAGAAGTGTTAAAAATAGAAAATTCCACAGTTTGTCCCAAAACAGTCATTGACAACTTACCATTTTTAACATCTATCAAGGTGTTGGTAGTTGCCATAAAAGGCCTACCCAGCAGAATAGTGTGTGTAGATGGTGAAGAGTTATTTCCTTCCATGTCAAGTACTATGAAATCCACAGGTACTATCAACCCTCCAACTTTAACTAAGACATCTTTTATAACCCCTTTCGGGAATCTAAAAGACCTATCAGCTAATTGCAACACCATTTTTGTCGGTTTAAGCTCCCCTAGTTCTAATTCTTGAAACATAGAATAAGGCATTAAATTCACACTAGCTCCTAGATCACACATGCCTTCAGTCCCCTTTCCATTCCCCATAGTAATTTGAATTAGAAAGCTACCAGGATCCTTTAGCTTGGGAGGTAGTTTATGCTGCAGAACAGCACTAGCTACCTCTGAAACTATCACCTTTTCATTTGTCTCATACCTCTTTTTCTTGGTGATCAGTTCTTTGAAGAACTTGGCATAAGCTGGTATGTTCTTTATTTCCTCAAGTAAAGGTAAGTTAATACTTACCTTAGACAGCATGTTGAAGATGTTAGAAAATTACTTATCTGGTTTATCATCCTTCAACCTGCTGGGGAATGGTATAGGTGGCCGGTATGGATTGCTTGCCTTATGTAGGTCTGCTGTAGGGGACTTCTCCACTGATCTTTCTCCAGCACCTTTTTTCTTTGGTTCTCCTTCCTTCTTATTCTCTTGGTCACCTGCACTCACAAAATTATCTTCAACATTATTGTCAATTACCTTACCACTTCTAAGAACAGTCACTGATTGTGCCTGCTCAGTTTGACTTGGGAATTTCCCCTTCTGTTGAATCTGCATCTGTTGTGCAAGTTGTCCTACTTGAGTCTCCACCTTCTTAAAAGATGCTTCTAAGGAATCCAGCCTCTTGTTTGTCATCTCTTGATTTTGAGCACTGACTTTGATGAAAGCTTGTAAACTTTCCTCCAAGCTCTCTATCCTAGACTGCCCTTGATTTGAGGATTAACCCTGCTCTTGGTTCTGTCTTTGGAGCAAATGGAAAGGCTGCTGAGAATTATTTGTTGCCCAAGAAAAATTTGGGTGATTCTTCCAACCAAGTTGTAAGTATTGGAGTAAGGATCATTTCTGGCCCTTGGTTGGAATCCTCCCATAACATTGACCTGCTCAGCTTCATTCCTATAAGTCTCATATGCAGAGGGGCATATATTTGCTTCATGCCCAAAAGTTCCACAGATTCCACACGCTTCTTGAGTAGATGAAGAAATATTGTTCTTCATATTCAGCATCTGCACTTGCTTTGTCAACTCAGCTATTTGATTGACCATCTCACTATTTGCTTCTAGTTGATTCACCCCTTTGCTTCTTCCTCTTACACTCTTCTGTTGAGAATTAGCTCCCAACATCTCAAAAATATCATAAGTTTCAGCTGCTGTCTTTTCTCCCATGGCTCCCCCAGCTGCATTATCAACAGTGTTCTGAAATTGCTGGGTTAAACCATCATAGAAGAACTGATTAAGAAGTTGAAGCTGGTAATGATGGTGTGGACACTGGATCAATAGCATCTTAAATCTATCCCAAGCTTCATGAAATGGCTCTCCTTCAAATTGAGAGAATGTAGCAATCTTCACTCTCAATTCAGCTGTCTTTTGATGTGAATAAAACTTGCCCATGAACTTGTTATAAACTTGCTCCCAAGTTGTCAAAGAGTTTTCAGGCAACATCATAAGCCAGCTCTTTGCCCTATCCTTCAAACTATATGGGAAACACCGCATCCTCAACTGATCCTCTGTTAATCCTCCCAATGGAAAAGTGTTGTGGGTGGAGTCGAAATCCCGAATAAAGTTCAAAGGATCTTCATTTGGAACTCCATAGAATGATGGCAGCATATTGTAGTGAATGTTCTTCAACTCATAATTCCTTGCTGCATCTGTCAACCTTATACAAGATGTGGAAGTCCCAATGACAGGTCTAGCAAAATCTCTCATGGTTCTTTGTCTTTCTTCAGCCATTTTAACTGATTGTCTAGAATCTGACTCAAATTCAGAAGTGTCCTCCTCTGTATCAAATCCGGCGTAGAGCTCAAACTCTTCTCTGCTCCTTTTCACTCTCTGAATTTCTGGAATGAATGGATGTAGCTCTCCTTCGAGTGATCTCCTGCCTTGCATAAAAAAAATTTTCTAGAAAAAGAAATATCAAAAGCAAAAGAAATATAAAATAAAATGAAAACAATGAAAAATAATCCAAAGTATTTTTTTTAATAAACAATTATGCCAATTAGCCTCCCCGGCAACGGCGCCAAAAATTTGTTGTGCTCAAATTAACTCTACCACAAAGCGTCACTCGCAAGTATACGAGGTAGTTGTAGTAAAGGTGATCGCCCCAAGGTCATTCTCTCAAGGAAGCTAAAGTGGTTAATTGCTTATCAGATTATGTTTAACAAGTAATAAAGAGATTTATAAATTGCTAAATAATGAAGAAGATTGATTAAAGTTTAAAACAATAAAAGTAAATTGAGCTGAGTTTTGATTCACTTGATAGAATTGTCTAGGGATTGCACTTCTCTACTACTTATATGTATGAACAGTTATTCCTCTTAACTAATTCAATTTCAAAGATTAAATCTCAAACAACTCAACTAATCGAGTCAAGGAAATAAGCTCTCGCATTCAAACCTCTTTCAACTAATCTTGTTATAAGTGAAATAATCTTTTTAATAGGTTATATCTCTAATTCACCTAAGTCCCTAATTGAATTTTTCAAGTATTAAACTTCATCTCTCGATCCATCATGTAAAACCTTAAAACACATAATTGGTTGTCAATCAATTATATATTAACAATGTTTCATTCAATCAAGGCTAAAGAAATTATTATCTAAGAGAAAAACCAATTCATGCAATCATAGCAGATCCATACAAACCCTAGACTAGATCAAATTAGTTCATAATGCAATCAAACATATTCATCTCATTAATGTTCAAAGAAATCAAGATAGACATGATAATATCCATTCAATGAAAATAAAGAGAATAAGTTCAAGAACAAAACCAAGTTACAACTCCTTGAAGCTTCTGAAGAATCTCTTGTTCAAATCTTGCAAGAAGGATGAAACAATGGTATGAACAATCTAATCTAAAACTAGTTTTGATCCAAAGTTTAATCAAAATCAAGAAAACTAATGTTAAACCCTAAAACTTTTCTCTGACGGCTCAAAACTTTGCTCCAAATCGTCAACAATCCCCAAACCTAGCTCTTCCTTTTCCTTTTATACGAAACGTACGCTTTAAAATCCGTTGCGCGTTTAGTTCATGAGGGACACGGCCAAGTCAGAAGTGACTTGGCCGTGTGAGTGTTCTTTGGAGGGACACGGCCAGGTGACTTGGCCGTGTCCCTTGCTTGTGTCCACCACTGCTTGCCTCTCTTCTTTTCTTCTTTGTTGAGTGACACGGCCAAGTGGAGCTTGACTTGGCCGTGTTGAAACCTTTTGGAGGGACACGGCCAGGTGACTTGGCCGTGTCCCTTGCCTGTGTCGTCCACTGTGAGTTTTGCTTCTTCTATTCCTTTGGAACTTGGTGAGACACGGCCAAGTCAGAGTGACTTGGCCGTGTCTGGGCTTCATTGGAGGGACACGACCACTGACTTGGCCGTGTCCCTTGCATGTGTCTGCTTCTGTGAGTTGCTCTTCTTCTTTAACTTGATATGGGACACGGCCAGTGACTTGGCCGTGTCCTCTGCCTGTGTCAGCTACTGTGCATTCTTCCTTCAGTCTTGGTTCCTTGGCTTTTTTAACCTAAAATAAAACATCAAATAACTATAAACAATAACTAACAAAACATAAACACATACTAAAAACTAGATCAAAAACAACATAAACACTGAAATAAACTAAAACTATCAAAATTAATGAAAACACTAAACAAACCGATAAAAACTAACAAAATACCTAAATAAAACAATAATTATCATAATAAACAAACTACAAATCTATGACAAAAACTAACAAAACATAGTATGCATGCTCACATTGAGGACAATGTGAATCTTTAAGTGTGGGGTGCATTTTGTGTTTTATGTTTTTATTTTTAATTGCATTTTGTGTTTTTGTGTTTTTACTTTTATGTTATTTTTGTTTAAGTTTAGTTAATGTTTTTAATGTTTTTCGTTGAATAAATGAATTTTAGAAAGTTCAATTTTTATAAAAATTGTTGATAGATGACCTTTGAATTTTTAAAGCATGAATTTGAGAATTGAGTAAAATTGGTGCTTATTGTCAATTTTGTTGGTTTTTCTTTGCATTTCAATTAACCTAGTGAGGAATTGAGCCATCAACTTATTATTCTATTTGTTGGTAAACATCTTTGATTGATGAATTACTAGAACTTGCTTTGAAATGCATTTTAAGATTACATAAAAATTTGAATTTGGCATCAAGATGATTAAGGCAATTAGGTGAACCCACTTTGGCTTAAAAGACCAACCCTATATTCAACCTTAGTTAGCCAATTTTGAGCCTATTTCATTTTCCTTTTCTTTCTTTTGCACAACACCATTAGCTTGAACCTTGTTGTTTAGCTCTTATCCTTTCATTAGGTCAAGAGCATTTTAAGAGCGTTTAGGACCGAGTGTTGTATTGAATTAAGTGTGGGGTTAAGTTTAGTAGGTTTAAGATTGCAAAGAGAAATAAAAAAAAAGAAAAAATATATATATAATAATAATAATAATAATAATAATAATAATAATAATAATAATGGTTGTTCTTATTGAAAGGGTTGGAATACATCATTGCAATATTTAATAAGTGAGTTCCCTTGAAAAGCTCTTTAATGCCAAAGGGTAGATGAGAGGAAGGTGTTTTAGAATTGTTGGGGTACATATATATATGAATGGTTACTTCATTCTTGAAGTGCTCTTGAACTTAATGATTAAGCTCACATTTCCTAAATATCATGCCTTTACCTTAGCCCCATTACAACCCAATAAAAGTCCTATTGATTGATGTTTAATTGTTATTTGGTGGTGGAGATTTGATTCATAAGCAAGCCTATTCCAATAATCTTTCATTGATTGTTATGAGTGTAAACACCACCATGATCAAACACTTGTAAGAGTTGGTGAGGAAGCGATAACGTTGGTTATGCATGGAAAACCACTTAATTGCATGGGTGTCGATTTTGTTTGATTCGATATTGATTGTGGATTTAAGGATAGGGAAGTCTTGATGCATCTTTATAACCCTTGAACTTAACAAAATTCATCTGGTTAGTGTGTTTTGATTTTAGCCTTGCTTGGGGACAAGTAAGGAGTTAAGTGTAGGGTATTTGTTTAGTTCATTTCTGTACTTGTTTTTAGTATGATTTTATGTGTGTTTTAGTTAATGTTTTGATTGATTTTTGTTTTAATTGTGTTTTAAGTGTTGTTTTTAGGTTTAGGTGCAATAACACCTTGGAAGATCAAAACCGGGCAAGAAAAGCATGAACCAAGCAAGACATGGCCAAGCCAAGCAAGACATGGCCATGTCCCTCAAAAGAAATTCAAGGCAGAAGTAGACATACCCAGAGACATGGCCAAGCCTCTGGCCGTGTCTCATTCAAAGAACAAATCAAGAATAAACCAAAGAAGAGAAGGAAAATGAGCAACAGGAAGAGACACACCCAGGTGACACGGCCATGTCCTCTGGCCGTGTCAGATGACACGGCCAAGACAAAAATGGCTTGGCCGTGTCCCATTCATACCAAAGAATAAGAAAGCAAGCAAAGAAGGAAAGAAAAGGAGCAGAGACTGACACTGTCAAGGGACACGGCCAAGACACTGGCCGTGTCACCTGACATGGCCGTGTCCTCTGGCCGTGTCTCACCTTGTATCAACAATAGTGAGGGACACGGCCAGGAGCTTGGCCATGTCCCAAGAAGAAAAATACAAGAGACGCGACCAAGCTCCAAATGGCTTGGCCGTGTCACCTCAAGGAAGAGACCAAGAGATACGGCAAGACATCCTTGGCTTGGCCATGTCACACCAAAATTATTTGATTTCTTTCAACAAAGTGGGGGACAAAGTGGGAGACAAACACTATTGCTTGCCAAAAGAAATAGAAAACAAAGAAAAAGTGGGGGACAAAGAGAAATGGGATGAGTTGGAAGGCATGGGTGTTGATTTTTGAATGAATTAAAAGGAGAGGAAGAGGAAAATTGAGGGAGTTCTTGGCTTCTTGGAGCCAAATTTCTGCAAAAACGTGGGAGAGGGAGAGAGTGACACTCTCCCTTGTCCCTTCACCTCCAAACCTCCATTTCCATCCTCTCCACCTTCTCCATCTTCCATTGATAGGATCTTTGAGGTTCTTTGGGATAAATTGGGTTACAAGTTCTCAAAGGTTGATGAAGCTTCATTGAAGGGAGTGGTGACTTGAGAAAGCTCCATTCCATCTTCCAAAGGCAAAATCAATTGAAAGGTTGGTGACTTGAGAAAGCTCCATCCAAAGGTTTGGTGACTTGAGAAAGCTCCATTCCACATTGCAAGGGGAATCAACCATTGAAGAGGGCTTGAGTTCTTCATCATACATCAAGTGGAGCTAGGAGGAAGACTAGCAATCCTACTCTTGGCATCTTAACAAGGGGTTTTTCTATTCTCTCTTTTAATTCATATCTTATTGTTGTTGTTGTATTAATATAATTGATATTGCAATGGACAATTTGTATTTGTGTTATATTGAGTTGAATGAATGTTATAAATTAATGATGTTGAGCTAAATACCCATGTTTAGGGTTTATAGTATATTTGGTTGAATGTCTTGATTTGATATTTATATTGATGTTCCTTGTTGATTGGTTGATTGTATTGTATTAAATGCTAGGTTGATAGATTAGCTACTTATTGATCTTTGAATATTGGATGATGGACCGAGAGGTGACATCCGATATCTGAACTATATAATCGACCACCATATGAATGAATTAGAAATATAAGTTCTAGGGTTTATTAATTTGGTAATGTAAAAGAATTGGTCTTTGCTAATTCATGAATGTGAGAACTAATGGATGGGTAATTGACTAATTAATCTTAAGGGACAAATTAATTTATAAGGTTATGTTAATGGACAATTGAGTATTGAGCTTTGATTGAATGGACCTATAACCCTAGGGACCTTCCCAGGAATCGATTTGATCTTGTACACCCCCACACATTACTCTCTACACACGTTAATTTTAGGTTTAAATTAATCTTGCACATTTCATACAACAAACACTTCTGCATTTAAATACTTGTCAATCAAGCTATTACGAACCACACCTTCTTTGGGAAACGACCTTGGGGCGATCACCTTTGCTACAGCTACCTCGTATACTTGCGAGTGATGCTTTGTAGTAGTACTTAATTTGAGCTCAACACACAACAGATCAAGGTAGGTTTTTGAGGTTATATGCCAATGAAAAGAAAGCTAAAATTTTTTTATGGCTCAAAGGGACAACTAAGGATTAATATTTAATAGGGTGGATACTAGTTGTTAGCTAACCAAACAATGCCTAGATCATCTCTCTCTTAAATAAGTAGAGTTCAATTTTGCCTCGAAAGTTTGTCAAAACATGTTCTAAGACTGACTAGGACCTAGACAAAGATAATTATGCAGGAGTCCACTCTAAGTAAGCATACATAACTCAGTGCTATAGAGCAATTCCCTCACCTAGTAAAGTCATTCGAGTCATGATGCATAAATATTTTAATTCATGAATTATCAAGCTAGATTCCTCATTGGTTGAGCATCAAAATGAACAAAGACCAACAAAAATTTTGATGAAAATAATTTATTCAAGCATCTTTAAATTTGAAAAAACAAGATTGTTCCAATTTAATATTAAAGAAAGTAAAATTAAGAAGCAATATTCAAGCTAAGGAAAGTTTGTTGCATTTAAGCTTCTTTTTCTTTTATATCTTCAATATCCCCATCTTGAAAGGATGATAAAATAAAATCTTCTTCCAATCCTTTTCCCACCATGAAGGTTGCCAGTGGAGGTACTCTTCCAAACTTAGGCAAAGGGTTGTTCTTGGTATTGGGCTTATCCGGCTCGGGTAGCTTACCACTGTCGATTAAATCTTGGATCTCATGCCTTAGACGGGCACATTTATCTGTTTCATGCCCTCGCATTTGATGAAATTGACAGAAGGCCTCGACATTGAAGTTTGGTGGCAATGGATTATGTAAAGGTCGAGGAGCCTATGGTTGTAACAACCCTTTTTTTGCAGCTTGCTAAAAACCCAAGATAGAGGTTTCCCCAATTCTAAGAATTGTCTTTTATTCCCTTGACCGGTTATATTAACATCAACTTCTTTTTGCGTGCTTTGATTTCCGGACTGGTAATTCCCTTTCTCATTCCTCTTTATTGAAAAGCGATTCTTCTCTCTTTCCCACTCTTCAATTTGCAGACCAGCTTGGAAAAGATCTTTGAAATCCCTTATAAGAGTGTGAGACATCCTTTCACGGAGATTGGGCAAGACACCTCTCACGATCATCCTTATTTGATTAGATTCATCGGGCCTTTTCTTAAGCAAAGCGGCCTTATTTCTCCATCGCTTCACATAATCCAAAAAATTCTCATTTGGCCTTTGCCTTATGGACTCCACTTCCATTAAGGTAACTTCTAACTCAACATTATATCCATATTGTTGGATGAAGGCTTTGTAAAGTAGATCCCAACTATTTTGTGTTCCATCATCTAAGGTATTGAACCAATTTTGGACAACAGGGTCCAATGAGAGCATAAAGTATCTTAGGGTTTGAGCCTTAGTAGCTCGGGCAGACTGCATGGCAGTGATGTACTGCTTCAAGTGAAGATGAGAATTTCTGGTGCCATTTTACTTAGCAAAGGAAGGAATCTTGAATTTATAAGGGACCTCTTCATCTTGTTCAAATAGTTTGTCGATCTCAGACATCTCCTCGATTTTCAGCTTCTTCTCAAATTTCTTTTCTAAATCAGCAATCATCTTTTCAACATCGGATGTCTCGGTCTTCTCAATAGTTGCCTTCTGAACGACCTTTGGTTCTTTCTTCTTTTCTTGAACCTCTTGGTAGTATTGAGCCCAATCATCATCATCATCAATGATCACTTTTTCATCATCAAAAACCACTTCACTAACTTTGGTCTTCCCTTTGTCCTTTGGTTTCTTAGTGCTAGCAGATGCATCAGTATGATTCTCTAAGATTGCAATCAATTGGTTCTTTATGGTCTCAGCTAGGGCCTCTTTGATTTCTTCCATCTTAGCATTAAGGGCTTCATCCACCATCCTTTGAATTTGTTCGGGCTCCATTGCTTTAGGTGAGCAAGTGATTGAGTTGTTGCTAGATACTTCGTCTCCAGCGTAGGTCGATTGTTGTAAGCTTTAGAACTATCATAATCCAGGGCTGTGAGCCAGAGAGGATCAATGATATGAGATGCAAATGTATGCATGTATGCATGTAAGCACAAACAAATCAACAAATAAGGATAAATAGGACGTTCCTTCCAACCTTATAACATCCATACACGAATGGCGAGTCTCTTTTCCTAGGTATATGGTTAACAAAATACTAACATGGGGTATCTTGCTTTCGAATAATTCCTTCGGACATTTCAACCACTAGTTATATTTTCAAAAATGGAAATCAATCCACGATAATTCCCATTAATTAGGTTTTAATCCATTCAACCAACTAAAGTAGCTTTTATGCTATGTTGGATTAAAACAAAATTAAGAGGTTTATTATAAATAGATTTCTCACATGAAAAGAGTAACTGATGGTTCATGCCAAAAATAAGCGCATGGTTAATTTATTCTTAGTGTAAACTAGGACCACAATTGATTTTTGGTATTTCATGATTGACCTAAATATTTTTGCAAGCTCTTTGTAAGAAAAGATTGGGTGAAAATAGTTTTGTTTCTAAGCCCATTGTAAAAGATTTTAGAAAAATGGATTTTGGGCTTAGTATTTGGGCCATGGACCAAAGAATTTATTTAGAAAAGTCTTATGTCCAAAGACCATCTTGAAAAATTTTGAAAATAGTTTTGGTCTTTTGGATTTTAAAGAAAAGTTTATTTTGAGCTTACAATATACTTATGTCATATTAGAAAAAGAACAAACCAAATAAGCCATGATTTAAGCCAAGATAGATCAACAATAGTCAAACAACATGCATTTGGGGTAAAACCTAAGGAAAGTAACTAGGCCAATTACATGAGCTTTAGTCTTTGGGTTAAAAGGCTTAAGTTCCCATAGAAAGTATATACCAAATGGTACGAGGCTATGAGTGGTTATACAATGCTCGATCTCCATACCTTGAGTGAAAGTATGGTATCCCTTACATAACATAACACGGGTAACACGGGCATCCTAACTCACGCACACGATGCAATCTAAGATGATGCAATGGATAATATCATTATAAGAAAGAATAGAATAATATAAAGACCAACGGAATCAACTTCTCTTATCCCCAGTGGAGTCGCCACTATGAGCGGGGATTTTCGCCCCCACTCCCGGTGGAATGGTTCTTGCGACTTCGGCTAGGCTCAGGGCCATAGAGAACACGGACCTAAGTCCGAAGAAAATGGAGTTGCCACCCGGACGGGCCGAGAAAAAAGAAAGGGGTGGATGACTCAATTCTTAAGGAATCCCCAACCCCCTAATGGGTTCGGAAAGTTGGGTACGTGTGCGGAAGGTGAGAAATGGCCCAGCACCCCCACAACACCCGGTTCATTGGAACCGGCCTCCTTTACAGGTCTTAATATTATAAAATTCTTAAATATAACAACATTATCCAAATTACACACAATAATCAAAAGAAAGCATCATTATATTAAAATCAAAGCAATGTCCAAACCAAAACAAATAAATGGACACCCATCCAAGGATGGAAACATGTCCTTACACCACATGCCTAAATAGGACACCCACCAAAAGGTAGAAACATGCCCTTTACATAGGTTCTAAAATAGAAAAGCAAATGAAATTACATGATGTTTAAATAATGAGGTACCCACCAAGTGGAAACATACCTCTTACAACTTTTGGAAATCTAAATTAATTAATAAAAGTAAATAATCATTCATCATAAATAAATCATTCATCAAAGCTATTAATCAAAATAGAAAATAAATATCCATCCATGATAAATTAAATAAATCAAGTATTGAAATTAAATAAATTAAAGCATAAGAGGTAAATCAAAGCATAATCAAGTATAGAATTAAATAAAGCAAATAAAAGTCCAATTATAGCTACTGCGATTTTTTATGGAATTAAAATAAATTAGGGTTTTATGTTTTAAAAGGTTGGTAAGACTCTTTGATTAACTAAATTAAGGTTTGAATAGTGAAATCATGAAACTAGGGTTTTAGACACTTTAAAATACTTTTGATTTATGATTTTCGGTTATTGGGTTTCTAAGCTACTGTGTAAATTTAATCTATTTATGATTTTATGGTTTTTAATGTTTTAAAAGGATTAGGGTTCATAAAAATTAGGGTTTAAAGTTTTAAAAGGATTAGGGTTCATTATTTTGAATATTGGAAGTTGAATTTGGGTTTAGTATTTTTAGAATTTAGGGTCACGAGTGGTGAATTAATTTTTAGGAATTTGGAAATCAATTTGATAATTTCATGAAATTTTATGAATTTAAACAAACAAATTAAATTTTGTTATAAGTTGAAAAGATGTTTTTTAAGGCTTTTTGAATGAAATAGAACCTACTTTAAAATTTTAAAAGAAACAGAATTTAAATCTTAGTTTTGTTGAAAAATATGTTCAATTAGAGTTTTAAGATTTTTAAGAAGTAAAAATAACAATTTTAAGCCTTTTGAAAGATAAACCAATGAAATAAAGCTTTTAACTTTAGAAAAACTAATTTAAAACTCTAAAATTTTAGATTTTGAAAAAAGCAAATTCCTAGTTTTAGCTACTGTGTAAAAAAAAATAAAGAAATTAGAATTTCATACCTTCTTTTGTAAGTTGCACCAAAATTTCTTCTTGGATGAACAAGCTCAAAAGACCAGCCTTTTTTGCCTTTGAATTCTTTAAATCGTGCTGCTGCTCCTTTAAAAATCAATTGAATTGAACTATTGTTTTTCCTTCCATGATTTGGTTTCCCATTTTCCAAGCTACTACCAATTTTTTGCCACCCCTAATTTGGTTGCCTTTGATCCTTATTTATAGTGGTTTGAGGTTGTTTATTCCTAATTAGCTAAGGCAAGTAATATTAATAAAAAAAAGAAACCAAAACCTAATTGGATTAGGTTTCAAAAAATTTGCGTCGGAAAATTTGAGCTGCCGAAAATATTGCTGCAGGAAAAATTACGCTGGCAAAAAAATTCTGCCTCAGTTGGCTGCGGCAGCGCACGCGGAATGGGCCCGTAAGCTATTTCGTAGGCAGAAAAATTCTGCGTCAGGCAGAAAAATTCTACGTGCGAAATAGCACAGTGAATTCGCCTGCAGGAATTTCCTGCGGGCGAAATGCCCACAGGCCCGCGCGACGATTTTTTTGCTGCCGATTTTTTCGACTCCGATTTTTATTTTTATTTGTTTATTTTTATTTTTTATTAATAAAAATTAGATACTAAAGCAAAATTTATTTAAAAAAATTATTTTGGACCAATTAGATAACAAAAATCATTTTGGACTAAATAAAACATATTGGACCGGATTGGGTCAAAAATTAAGGGTCTACACTAGGTTAATTGTTGTTGCCTCTCGCCTCCCTGATTAAACTTGTATTTATATGAAATCAATAATTAGGTTAAATCGGCTCCATAATTTTTTATTTTTCAAAAACTCTCTCTGCAAATCCAATTACAATTAGAATTTGAAGCTAGTTCAATCTGAATCTAGACAAAATTAAGCCTAAAACTCATGATTAAAACCTATATTTAAGACCCATGGCAAATTAGGCTAGACAATTTGCCGCGGGCCTTTCCCCAAGGCCTAATTGGCCAAGCCGATTCTCCAAAGCATAAAATCATGGCGAATAGCCTAAGCCAATTTATCAAAGCATAAAATCACGGTGAATTGGCTAAGCAAATTCATCATGATTTTATGCTTTGGGCTTAGACTGCCTTAGTTTGGGATTTTAAGATTGGATCAAAGTGATTTAGGGCTTTTAGAATTGGTCCAAACTTATTTTAAGCTTTTAAAATTAGACTAGACTATGTTTAAGATTTTGGATTTGACATGCACCTTTTAATTGGGAATAGACTCGCTTAGGGCCAAAATTAAAGGTCTACAATTTTTTCCCCGCTTGAATAATCTTAAAGTTATTTAGAGAGTTAAAAGCAACGTGACTGCGAGCTATTTTTGGATGAGGATGGGTTCTAGACTTATAACCTTCTGGTTTGGTTTATGGACCCGAGATTGGATTTGGGTTTTGGACCCCGAGACTGGATTTGGGTTCTAGACCCAAGTTTGGATTTTGGAATCTTGACATGAGATTTGATTTTAGATACTAGACTTGGGTTCTGGACCTAAGATGGGATTTAAGGTTCTGGACTCGAGACTGGATTCCAGAGACTTGGATTTGAGTTTTGGACCTGAGATTGGATTTGGGTTCTGCACCTGAGACTGGATTTGGATTCTGAACTCGAGATTGGATTTTAGGTTCTAAACCCGAGATGGATTTGGGTTCTGGATCTGAGATAGGATTTAAGTTCTGAACCCGATATTGGATTTTAGATTCAGGACCTAAGACTTGATGGTGAATCTATGCTATCGCAGTGTTATCGCAAGTGCACGAGTCACACAAATAATAAAGTAGTGAGTAAGATATCGTTCCACTGAGGACAAGGTCAAGTACTAGTGAAAATTTCAACTGTTGTTTAATAAATTAATAGTTTTTGTGATGATTAAAATAAAAGATGAATTACTTAATAAATTAAAGTAAAGAAAAATTGAATATTTTGGAAAAAGAGTTGATGATGAAAATATTATCCAGATATTGAATCCCACTAGCCATAAAAATATTTATGAATAACAATTCAATTAAATCAAATAATAGAGCTGAATTTGCATCCCTCTAAATTAGATCAAAACCCCTCTCGAGTGAACTAATTCGTAATCACTAAGTAGAATGCTAGGAATCTCTTCTCAATCATAATTAAATAGATCTTGCAATAAGAACAAGGAAATTTGAACCAAAGGGTCTTGTAAGTCTATCTCTAGCACTCCAATCAGCCCTCAATCCTAATGAAAAATCTATTCATATCAAGCTTTCTCAAGTCAATAATATGAAAATTACAACCTAACAATAAACATGCTATTATAAATTGGAAATAAGAAATTAAGAATCAAAAGGATAAAACAACTCAATCAAATGATTTAATTTAATAAGAACTATTCAATCCAAACAACAAGGGTATAGTTCATCAATATCTATATAGAAACACTTTAACTTATGTTCATAACCATAAAACAAAAACAAAAGAAATAAGTAAAAGAATTCAAACAATCCATAATGAATGATTTGTGTTTCATCACTTCAATCCTTGAATCTTGATTTAAATCTAACATGAATTGGATCTTCACCTTCACTCTTAGCTATAAAAACTCTCTTTTTATTAGGAAGTCAGCTCTAATAATAAAAACTGGATTCCTAATTCATACTTTAGCTCAGATTTTATAGCCCAAAAATTTTGCCTGACACGCCCATTGAAATGTGTGTGTCTGTGGGCATGTCAACGGTGCTGTTTCAAAGTTTAATGACATGGACAGTGACACGCCCATGTCCTTGGGCATGTCATTGCTACTGCAATGCTGAGTTAGGGACACGGTCAAGGACACACCCATGTTTCTGGGCATGTCACAACTTCTGTAAGGCAGGATCAATGGCATATTCATTGACATGCCTATGTTTCTAGGTGTGTCGAGGCTTCTGTAAAGTAGTTGAATGACACGACCATTGACACGCCTATGTCAGTGGGCATGTCAATTGAAGAATTTTCCCAAAATAGCTCCTTTCCTTATCTTTCATCCATGATTTCGGCCTAAATAACCTTAAGGTCCCAATGTGTCAAAGGTTCCTAGAATCAACCCTAATAAACACTTGAACAAACAAATTGTAACACCCCCATATCCAATGCACACACACTACAACCACAACAATGTAGCATAAGTGCACCAAACATAGGGATGCTATGGTTTTCTTAACATTCAAAACACTTTAAACTTGATACAATACCCTTATCATTATACATTATAGAAAAGTAGATCATTTACTTATAAAACAAAATATATTAGTTATATATATATATATATTTAAATATTACACAGCGGAAGTTATAAAATATGTACATATTTACATATTAAACATTTCTTTACAAAATATAAAGAAGTATACATGATTGGCAAGTCTGCTCTGATCTTTAAGCTCCCAAAATGGATTCTTCAAGGTCTACTCTCACCTGGTCTTGATGAACTCTCGGGTTCAACTCTATCAACTCTATTACCTGCGCGATTAAACACTATCGCGCTAAGCCAACGGCTTAGTAAGATAATCATGCTAATGATATGACTTAGTGCAATGCAATGTCATTTCTCAATCCATATAATACATGTAACATCATATATGCAAAACTAACAACATACTTTCACATTTCAATATCTTTTCATATACCTCATTAGTATTCATTTAACCATTCATAATCAACACTAAACAAAGACAAGCATGGGCCCAAGACACACTAATATGCCATTCAATTTTCAGAGTTAATGCTTTGGTTTTTGTTATCACATTTATCAATATCATATACCCAACTAGGCTTCAAGGATTAAGTTCAACCAAGCTTCAAGGGGAGCAAAGCATGCTAAGCTTCTACCCAACTTGGCTTCAAGAACTAACCCAACCTAGCTTCAAGGGTGGTAACATCTCAATTAGGCTTCAAGGATTCAATCCAACCTAACTTCAAGAGATTGTTACACTTATTAGGCATGCCACCAACAACCAACTCTGAAAATGGAATAACACATTAGCCACACAATTCATTTATTATTCAATTATCATTTTCATTCTCAATTCTCAACAACATTTAGGCAAACATGCCTTATTTCTTTCAATTGCATCATCATAGCCAAACACAATGGCATTGTCTCATATCATGTCTTATTTGAATTATCATTGCATCTTTGACATACATTTCAATTTCAATGTATATTACTCATGAAACACATTACCATTCACAATGCATAACATAACATTGTTCAATCTCAACAATGCAATTAGGACAAAGAACAATTGATATGATTCATAGTTTTAGGACCTTACACATGCATTTGATTATATCATTCATTGATTCAAGTGTGTTGAAAGTGTTTAGGGTTAGGTTTAGGGACCAACCTACCCTTGGAGAACCAAAACAATGCAATTAGAACAAAGAATAAAAACCCCAACCCATACAATTGAGGGACACGGGCAGCCACTTGAGGGACACGGCCAAGCTTGTGGCCATGTCACTCAACCCAATTGGACAGTAAGCAACACGGGCAAGGGACACGACCAAGCTTGTGGCCGTGTCTCTTAAACCAAAACTCACAGTAGCTAACACGGCTTGGGAACACGGCCATGTCACCCAAAAACTAATCCAACACGCCCAAAATCCCTTGGCTTGGCCGTGTCTCACATTGCTTTTGGCCGTGTCTCCCAAAACACAAACCCTAATATGCACAACTCTCCTCCAATTGAACTCAAACTCATCAAACACCATATAACATGTTTCAAATGAATGGAAACAATGTTCTAAACACAAATTCTACATGTTTAACACAATATTCCTTATTAAAACACATCAACCAAAACATTTAAACACATACCATCTCAAACCCTAATACCAACTTTACACTTGAACTTCCACTATCAAAATCCATTTAAACTTACAACCTTCACAACCAAACCAACCTCAATTCAATCTTTTAACTAACAATCAACTTTAACACTTGTAAACACATATCAAACACACCAAATCATCAACTCAACAATTCACAATACACCTTAGCCACAACTTCAAAATTAATAAAAGAAAACAAGAAATTACTTACCTTAAATGAAGAATTTCCACAAATTTCTAACCAACACCCTTTGATTGCCTCTTCAATTTACTTCTTGCCTCAAGAACACCTCCCTTTCTCTTTGCTATATGGAGAGCCGGCCACTTTAAGAAAGAAAGAAGAAAAATGCACAAGTCAAACACCTTTTCTTCTTTTAATCTCCACCATGCATTTCATTTCAAGCAATTACTCATATACCCCTCATCACTTAACTTAGCTTTTGTCTCTTATAAACCCAATTAAGTAATTTCACATGCCATATAAAAATCTCCTCTTGCATTGACTCTCTCTCTTTTTGACCATTTTATATGTTATATATATCACCATATACACAACATATAAACTTGTCTCTAAACCATAAATTTCCCCAAAACACATATACATATACATTCTTTTCCCAATTTAAACCAACAACAACAACAACAACAACATACAAAACTTCTAGGGCATACATAGGGATATTACACAAATTAAACTCAATTTGACAATAAATATATTAAGAAATAGGGGCAAAAATATCATCAACTATACACTTATCAAATTCCCCCACACTTGAGTTTTTATTTGTCACCACGCAAACCAAATCACTATAATAGGCAGAAATGAAGGACCCCTCTATATCCAAAGAAAATAAAAGTTTTGCAATACTTGAATTAGAAAACCCAACATTCTCAACCAAAAACTAAATCTCAAACATGATAGCTGAATTAAGAAGTTTCAAAACAAAAATCTAGTAGACCTAAAATCTAAAACTTTAGAGTTAAAAGATTGAGCATAATATTCCAAGAACTTAAAAGTCATGAACGAAGTAGGAAAGTATAAATTTTCTTTTAAGTCCATTGACCCCTTCGTAAACTGCATTGCGTGAAACCTTTTTTTTTTCAAATGGAGCCTGACTTGTTTGAACTGATACCAACTTTTTGACTTGAAGATAAACTTTTGTGATAGCGACCCCCAGTTACTCAGTTAGAATCACCATTCTAATGGCTACTAGCACTATTTATGATTCCAACTCATTCGTTTCAATTCAAGAGTTAAAATCAGCGGAATAGGGATAAATTTTCAAAGCTCCTAAAAAATTGATTTAATTTATTATATTTATTTATTTGTTTGTTTGTTTGTTTTATTTATTTTTATTTTTATTATTTTTTTTTCAAGTAAAGAGGTTAGGAACTTAAGATAATAAAGATGTTATACTAAGTTCAACTCAAGTATCTAAGGAATTGGGACATGCAAAAAAATATAACAAAGGTTTTAAACTTCAGATGTGCAACTCTCATCAATCAACTACCTAATTAAAACTATCACATTTAGTCTTTAGTAATCAATTAAGAAAACTGAGTCAACCTCAAGATATTGTTGTTCATTAAATCAACCATTAATTTAATAAAAAGTGAAACCATTTCACTTTATATTATTATAGCAATCTAGTTTACTTGAAGCCAAAAATAAAATTGAAGAAACTAAATAAGACAAATGCATCAAATGGCAAGAATAAAAACAAAAGATCAATCTAAAAAATATACCTCTCCCCCACACTTAAGACGCGCATTATCCCCAATGTGTGCAAAATAAGAAAAAGAATAAAAGAGAGAGAGAACTGTCATGACATGTACTAAATTGACATTTATGAATATGGTTCCAAAAAATTATTCTGAAGTCGAATTAGCTACATGACAAAAACTGACATGCAAAATGGTGAAGATTCATTTATATATAAAAAGATAGAAAGAAATAAATACAAAATTAAAATAAAAACAAAAGAAAAGGAAAAAGAAAAAAACAAAAATAAAAGTATGAACAGGTGAAAAGTACAATCATCCGTACTCAAGATGATACAAAAGGGTCTTGAGTTCAAAGTTGGGTGGATTAATCGTAGATGGTTTCAACTTCTTTTCTTTTGGCATCTCAATGTTTTCATATGCCTGACACTTGAATTATTTGCTTGCTTCAAGATAAGCAAGCTGCATCCTTCAAGATAAGCAAGCTGCATCATTGCTTCTTGATCCTCAACATTATCCTGTAATAAACAAAACAAATGGGGATCCTTGGAAATTATTTTAGTAAAAAATTTATAGTTTCAAGCTCAATAATATCATTGCATGAATCCATCTAATAGAGTGCAAGTGGGTGCTTTATAGCATAATGCATATTAAAAACAACTTTCACGCTTCCCACTCTTAAGGTCAATGTGCCATTATGGACATCGATAAGGGCATGAGTTGTATTAAAAAATTGCCTACCAAGGAGAAGCAAAACATCTGCACCCTCATCTACATCAATGGAAACAAAATCACTAGCGAAAATGAAATCCCTGACTTTTACCAACACATCCTCTATAATACCATGGGGGTGAATTACTGACTTATCAACAAGTTGAATGGTCATGAGTGTTGATTTAGGTTCTCCGCCACCTAACTCTTTAAATATCTTCTAGGGCACAACACTTATGCTAGCCCCCAAACCAGCCAATGCACTTTGAACTTCAAGATTACCTATCAAACATGGGATAGTAAAACTACCAGGATCTTTTAATTTCTTAGGCAACCTCTTTTGCAAAATTGAACTCTTTTTTGACAATTGCACCAAAGATGCTTCCTCAAGTTTCCTTTTGTTTAAAAGGAGATATTTTAAAATTTTAGCATATTTGGGCATTTGCAATAAAGATTCAGCAAAGGCAATATTAATGTGCAGTTGTTAAAAGGGTTCTAGAAACTTACTGAACTTAGCATCCATCTTGTCCTTATTCAACCTTATTGGATATGGCACTCGAGGTCAGTATTCCTTCGCTATTGGACTGTGGTTGATCTCCATTCTCAATTTCCACTGTCGCCTTCTCACCTGAAGTGACAGTAGAGTTATCTTCTTTTTCTTGTGTCTCAGCCTCTTCCTCAATCACACCACCCTTAATTTCCATTCCACTCCTTAGAGTAATTGCCTTCATCTACTCCTTCAGGTTTGCCTGAGTATTGCTAGGTAAGCTCCTTTATGGTCGTTCACTGAGTAACTTGACAATTTGCCCCACCTGATTTTACAAATTATGAATGGAGGCTTGCTGATTTCTAAGGGTGGTTTCTGTTGATTGAAATCTGGTTTCTGAAGCTGCTATAAACTTCTCCATCATGTCCTCCAAATTATTCTTTCTTGGAGGGACAACTTATTGATGTTGAGGCTGCTGAAATCCAGGGGGAGGCCTTGGATTATTTTGATTACTCTAGGAGAAATTAGGATGATTTCTCCACCCCAAATTATATGTGCTGTTGTAGGGGTTGTTCTGCTGTTGCCTAGGCATATTTCCAACATAATCCACCTGCTCCTATCTAGAAAACATATTGCCACTTTGGCAATCTTGACTTTGATGTCCAGCCCCACACCATTCACAAGACATCACCTACATTGATTTCCTCGAGGATGAGGCTAAAGAATCAATCTTTTTATTCATTGCTTCTAATTGTGCTGTCAAAGCCACCACAGTATCCAATTGATGTGAACCAGTGGCCCTCCGTTTTCCTTGATGCCTTTGAGTTTTCCACTGATAATTGATAAGGGCCATATCTTCAATCAAATCCCTTGGTTGTTCAAGTGTTTTGTTATTTATGGTACCCCCGCTAGCTGCATTAATGGATTTCTTGCTTGCATAGTTCAATCCATTATAGAAAGTTTGAATCTTGAACCACAGTGGAAGCCCATGATGAGCACACCTTCTCAATAAATATTTAACCTCTCCCAAGCATCATAAAGGGTCTCACCATCTTTTTAGAGAAAAGATGAAATATCATTCCTCAACTTGGCAGTCTTGGATAGTGGGAAGTATTTTTCTATGAACTTTTCTACCAACTGACCCCATGTGGTGAAAGTGTTTGGGGGAAATATTTAAACCATTTCTTCGATCAATCTCTAAGTGTGAATGGGAATAACCTCAGCCTAATTGCATCTTCTGAGACTTTATGTATCTTGAATGTGTCACATATTTCCAGAAAGTTCTCAAGATGTCAATTAGGATCTTCATTTGGGAGCCCATCAAACAGGCAAGTCCGCTGCACCATTTGAATTACATTGATCTTTTATCTCGAACTTGTTTGCAGCAACTCCCGGCCTCCGTATGCTTCAATTAGCCACATTGATAGTGGTGTGGGTGGGGATTTTTGCCCCCACTCCCAATGGAATAGTTCTTGCGACTTCGGCACTGTTTAGGCTCGGGGCCTTAGAGAACACGGGCCTAAGCCCAGAGAAAATGGAGTCGCCACCCGGACGGGTCGGGAAAAAGAAAGGGGTGGATAAATCTATTCCTAAGGAATCCCCAACCCCCTAATGGGTTTGGAAAGTTGGGTACATTGGGGAAGGTGAGAAACGGCCCAGCACCCCGACAACGCCCAGTTCATTGGAACCGGCCTCCTTTGTAGGTCTTAATGTTATAAATTCTTAAATATAATAATATTATCCATATTACATGAAACAATTAAAATAAAGCATCATTATATTAAAATTAAAGCAATGTCAAAACAAAGCAAATAAATGGACACCCATCTGAGGATGGAAACATGCCCTTACATCGTCCATGTCTAAAACTAAATAGGACACCCACTGAAAGGTGGAAACATGCCCTTTACATTAGTCCAAAATATAAATTACATAATACTTAACAAATGAGGTACCCACAAGGTGGAAACACACCTCTTACAATCTTAATACCAAAACAAGCAAATAATAATCATAATAATAAAGAAAATATCCATCCATGATAAATTAAATAAATCAAGCATTAAAATTAAATAAATCAACCATCAAAACATATAATAAATTATAATCAAATCTAAAAACGAAATAAAGATATAAATTTAGGTTTATGTCTTAATTTAGGGTTCTTTAATTGACATTTAGGGATTTGGGATTTTAAAATTATTATATTTATTATTTAGGCTACTATTAGGGTTTTTGGAAAAATGGAATTGATTAGGATTTTATAATTTTAAGAAAGTAGTAAGGTTTTTTAGTTAATCAAATTAGGATTTAGGGTTAACATCATGAAATTAGGGTTTTGGAACCTTAAGACATTTAGGGTTTCGGACTCACGGTTACTGGATTGTGGTTACTGAGTTAAGAATTAGGATTTAGATTTATTAGATTGGGTTTTAAGTTCACTGTATTAAGGCTTTAGGTGTTGATGAACTTCTCATAAAGTTTTGATGTTTTAAGAATTAGGGTTTAGAAATACTAGGGTTTACTGGATTGGGTTTTGAGAATTAATAACATGGTTTAGGGATTTTGATATTTTGGAAAACATATTCGATCTTAGGATTTAAGAAAATAGTTTAGAGTTTTACAGAAACAATTATGATTAAAGTTTTTAGAAACTATAAAGAATATTAGGGTTTAGAGAATTAAGAAGACATTTTGAACTTTAGGACAAAAAAGTTAAGGTTTAGATGATTAAGAAAATAGTTTAGGGAAAAATAATTTAGGGTTTTAAAGTTTTGGAAATAGAAAGATAGTTTAGGGTTTTAAAGTTTTAGAAACAGAAGAATAATTTAGGGTTTTTGATAATTTAATCAATGGCTTAGGCTATTGGACGGTTTTAAGTTTTTAGTTTTTATAAAACATGCAAGTGGATTTTTGAAAACCAAATGATTAATGTATTAACTAAAGTAAATAATTAAAGTTATTAAAACAAAGATCAAGTTACCGCATATTCTTATTAATCAAAGAAAAGAAAGCTACTGTGAACATATAGTTTATGATTAAAGATCCAACCTGCATAGTCAGTTCCACCAAAAAATTAATTTCTGGACGAACAATTGCAAAGGCAATGTTACTGCCTTTGATGGATTGGTGAATGCTTCTTGTTGCTAATTTCTTTTTTTGCCGTCTCTTACTCCTAGGGTTTTCTGTCTCTTTTTTCCTCTCAATTCAGAAGTCCAAAGTCTCGATCCAGCTCTCTTTTTGAAGTGTTTTAATGTCGTATTTATAGGAAAAAATCATACCTAATTCTAATTGTCTAAGGAAATTAAAATTATTTAGGAAAAGAAACCAAAACCAAATAGAATTCAGTTTCGGAAAAAATTGTGCTGGAAAATTGCGTTAGCAAAAAATTGCTGCGAGCGATGAAATTGCAAGCGAGAGCTGGGGCGGGCCAGCCAATTCACCGCAGGAATTTCCTGCGGTGAATTGTCCCAAGGCCATTTCGCCGCAAGAAATTCCTGCAGCGAATTGGCCTAAGCCAATTCACTTTCGGTGACGAAATTTTTCATCGCTAATTTTTATTTATTATTATTATTATTATTATTATTTTTACTTTGCTAATATTACCTTTTTTATTTTTATGAAAAATTATAAATAATAAATACTAAAACAAAATATTATTTAATTAAAATACCACAAAAAAATATTTTGGACTATAAAAAATATTGGACCAGACTAGGTAAAAAATTAAGGGTCTACAGTTTACCCCCTGCTTAAGATATCTGAGACTATGGCAAAAGAGAGTGAAATGCAATGTGATTTTTTACTCGGTTTGGAGCCATGCTAGACTTCCAAGGTTAGTTTGAGCTCAGGACTCAAAAACAATTTGGGTTCTGGACTCGTGCTAGATTTAGGATTTGGGTTCTAGACTTGAGGTAAGTTCTGGACTTAAGGGTAATTTGGGTTCTGGACCCGAGCTAAGTTCTGAACTTAAGGGTAATTTGGGTTCTGGACCCGAGCTATGTTCTGGACTTAAGAGAGATTTGGGTTCTGGATCTGAGCTGAGTTTTGGACTTAAGGGTAATTTGGTTCTGGACCTGAGCTAATTATGGACTTAAGGATAATTTGGGTTCTGGACCCGAGCTAAGTTTTGGACTCAAGGGTAATTTAGGTTCTAAACCCGGGCTAAGTTCAGGACTTAAGAGAGATTTGGGTTATGGACCTGAGCTAAGTTCTGGACTTAAGAGTAATTTGGGTTCTGGACCCGAGCTAAGTTCTGGACTTAAGGGTAATTTGGATTTTGGACCCGAGCTAAGTTTTGGACTTAAAGGTAATTTGGGTTATGGACTTGAGCTAAGCTCTGGACTTAAGAGAGATTTGGGTTCTAGACTCGAGCTAAGTTCTAGAATTAAGAGTAATTTGGATTCTGGACCCGAGCTAAGTTCTGGACTTAAGGGTAATTTGGGTTCTGGACCCGAGGGTTCTGTACCCTAGCTAAGTTTTGGACTTAAGAGAAATTTGGGTTCTGGACCTGAGCTAAGTTCTGGACTTAAGAGTAATTTGAATTCTGGACCTGAGCTAAGTTCTGGAATTAAGGGTAATTTGGGTTCTGGACTCTGTTTTATTAGTTTTTGTCATAGAATTGTATCTTATTTATTATGATGATTATTGTTTTATTTAGGTATTTTGGTAGCTTTAATCTGTTTATTTAGTGTTTTCATCAATTTTGGTAGTTTTAATTTATTTCAGTATTTATTCCATTTTTGTTCTAGTTTTTAGTTTGGTGTTTATTTGTTGTTGGTTAATGTTTATTTGATTCTTGTTTAAAGTTTGTTTAAGTGTTTATTTTAGGTTAATAAGCAAACATCATCTTAAGGGCAAAACAAAAGACAAGAGAGGAAGGAAAAAGCAAGGAACCAAGTGAGGAAGAAAATAATGGATAGTAGCTGACACACTCAAGGGACACGTCCAAGCTTGTGGCCGTGTCCCATACCAAGCTAAGAAGAAGTCCAAAAGATCAGAAGGAGACACACTCAAGGGACACGGCCAAGCTTATGGCCGTGTCCCTACAAATACCTCAGGCACGACCAAGCTCACCTAAGCTTGGCCGTGTCACACACTCAACTCCAAAGAAAGAAAGAAAAAAAGAAAGGAAGAGCCAGTGAGGGACACGACCAACTGTCTTGGCCGTGTCCCATGGAAATCAAGAGACACGGCCAAGCCAAACTTGGCTTGGCCATGTCACCTAATGGAAAGCAAGAAAAAGACCATGAAACACGGCCAAGCTCACCCAAGCTTGGCCGTGTCACCCTTAATGTCTATTTAAGTTCTTTCGCACTGCAAAGAAAGGGGAGACGGCTAGGGTTTGAGTTAGAGAAAAGAAAAGAGAAGGAGAGGCCAAACATAATTTGGGATGAGGAGAGAGTGACACTCTGCTTGTCCCTCATCTTCATCCTCCATCTTTATCTTCTCCATCTTCCATTGATAAGATCTTTGAGGTTCTTGGGGATCAAGTGGGTTGACAAGCTCTCAAAGGTTGAAGAAGCTTCATTAAAAGGATTGGTGACTTGAGAAAGCTCCTTTTTATCTTCCAAAGGCACAATTAATTGAAGGGTTTGTGACTTGAGAAAGCTCCATTCCATATTGCAAAAGGGAAATCAACCATTGAGGAGGGCTTGAGTTCTTCATCAAACATCAAAGTGGAGCTAGGAGGAAGACTAGTAATCCTACTCTTGGCATCTTCACAAGGGGTTTTTCGATTCTATCTTTTAATTCATTCCAATATAGTTTTTGTTGTATCAAAAGAAGTGATATTGCAATGAACAATTTGTATTTGATTTATATTGAGTTGAATGAATGTTTTAAATTGATGATGTTGAGCTAAAAACCCATGCTTAGGGTTTGTAGTATATTTGATTGAATGCTTTGATTTTATATTTCCATTGATGTACCTTGTTGTAGGTTGATTGCATTGAATTGTATGCTAGGTAAATAGATTAGCTACCTATTGATCTCTAAATATTGAATGAAGGACCGAGAGGTGAAATTTGATATCGAAATTATGCAATTGACTACCCTATGAATGAATTAGAAATATAAGTTCTAGGGTTTCATTAATTTGCAAATGTAAAATAATTGGTAATTGCTATTTCATGAATGTGAGAACTAATGAATTGGTAATTGTCTAATTAACCTTAAGGAACAAATTAATTTACAAGGTTATGTTAATGGATAATTGAGAATTGAGTTTTGATTGAATGGACCTATAACCCTAGGCATATTCCCAAGAATTGATTTGATCTTGTACAACTTTCACACACATCAACCCTACGCACGTTAATTTTAGGTTTAAATTGTTCTTTTGCATTCCAAACAACAAACTCTCGCTTTTAATTTAATTGCTTTAATCAAGCTATTACGAACCACACCTTCTTGGGGAAACAACCTTGGGGCGATCACCTTTGCTACAGCTACCTCGTATACTTGTGAGTGCCGCTTGTAGTAGTACTTAATTTGAGCGTAACAAGTTTTTGGCGCCGCTGCCGGGGAAGGCTGTTTAAGTAGTGATAGTTTGATTTTTCTTTACAATTTAATTGTTTGTTTGTTTTTCTTTTAATTGTTTGTTTGTTTTTGTTAATTTTCTTTTAATTTAATTATTTGTTTGTTTTTCTTTAAGTTGCTAAGTGCCTTTAATAAAGATGCAGTTTTCAAGGCACGAGGGAGTTTATGATATGAATGATGATTCTGAAATGGCATGGCAATTAGCAGAATTGACGAATCAACTTAAGGTGCTAAATGCAAGAGGAAGAGCACCTATGCCACGCCAAGAGATATGTGCAGCATGTCGCAATGCATGGCATAGTGCAAATACATGCTCATTCGATTTCGCACGATACCAAGAATTGCAAGAGGAAGAAGATGACTTTGATAGTTTCCAGCAAATGGGTGGAAATGACTAATATTCTAATCCTTACAACCCAAGCTGGGGAAGCCAACCAAATTTTTCTTGGGAAAATTAGCAGCACATTCCACCTCCAAATTTTTTTCAACCTTACCAAAGAGACTCTTACTCTCAAGAGCATTATTCAAATCAAAATTACCTTAAGACACCTACACTTGAAGATAGTTTGAATGCCTTCATTCGAATTAGCACACAAAATCAAGATAAACTTAAGGAACCCACTTTGGAAGATAGTTTGAATGCATTCATTCAAATTAGCGCACAGAACCAAGATCATTTCGAGAAATCCACAGTGGAAGATGATTTGAATGCTTACATTCAAATTAGCACACAAAATCAGGAAGGGATCAATGAGAGGATTGATTCTTTGGAGGAATCATTGAAGAGGGTGGAAATTCAAGTTAGGCAACTGGTACATCAACTCCAAGCACACCATGAAGAGGAATTTCCTAGCCAATTGGAGCAAGTCAAGGTAATCACAAATTTGAGGAGTGAACAGGTAATATATAACAAATTTTGTGATTCTTTGGATGCAGGCACTAATCAAGAAGATAATGGCGAGGAGATACAAACCAACATTGAGGAGTTGAGCCAATCAAACGAGAAGGAGAATTTGGAGGCATTAACCTGTTTAGGTCATTTTTATACTAGTTTTTAGTATAATTTTATGTGTGTTTTAGTTAATGTTTTGATTGATTTTTGTTTTAAGTTTGTTTATTGTGTTTGTTTTTAGGTTTGAGAGTAAAAACACCCTTGGAAGATCAAAACAGTCAAAAACAGAGCAAAAATGAAGAAACAGTAAGAGACACACCCAGAGACACGACCAAGTCTCTGGCCGTGTCTCATCTGATGAGCAAAACCAAAGAACAGAGCAAGAAAGAGCAAAATTGAAGGCAGGAGAGGACACATGCAAGGGACACGGCCGTGTCACCTGGCCGTGTCCCTCCAATGAAGCCCAGACTCTCACCAAATGCCAAAGGAAAAGAAGAACCAAATCTTCACAGAAGTGAACACAGGGAAGGGACACGGCCGTGTCACCTGGCCGTGTCCCTCCAAAAGGCACTCACACGGCCAAGTCACCTCTGACTTGGCCGTGTCCCTCATGAACCAAACGCGCAGCGATTTTAAAGCGTACGTTTCGTATAAAAGGAAGGAGAAGTTGAGAGAGAGGGACATCTAGGGTTTGGTGAACGAAAATTAGAGAGAAGAAAGGGAGGCACACCAACTTGGGATGAGGAGAGAGTGACACTCTCCTTGTCCCTCATCTTCATCCTCCATCTTCATCTTCTCCATCTTCCATTGATAGATCTTTAAGGTTCTTTGGGATAATTTGGGTTATAAGCCATCAAAGGTTGAAGAAGCTTCATGGAAAATATTGGTGACTTGAGAAAGCTCCTTTCTATCTTCCAAAGGCTAATCAATTGAAGAGTTGGTGACTTGAGAAAGCTCCATCCACATTGCAAGGGGAATCAACCATTGAAGAGGCTTGAGTTCTTCATCATACATCGAGTGGAGCTAGAGGAAGATTAGCAATCCTACTCTTAGCATCTTCCAAGGGTGTTTTTGCTCTCAAACCTAAAAACAAACACAATAAACAAACTTAAAACAAAAATCAATCAAAACATTAACTAAAACACACATAAAATTATACTAAAAACTAGTATAAAAATGACCTAAACAACTACCCCACACTTAACTCCTTGCTTGTCCCCAAGCAAGACTAAAATCAAAACACACTAACTAGATGAATTTTGTTAAGTTCAAGAGTTATAAAGATGCATCAAGACCTCCTTATCCCTAAATCCACAATCAATATCGAATCAAACAAAATCAACACTCATGCAATTAAGTGGTTTCCATGCAAAACCAATGTTGTCTCTCCCTCACCAACTCTTTCAAGTGTTTGATCATGGTGGTGTTTACACTCATAACAATCAATGAAAGATTATTACCATAGGCTTGCTTATCAATCAAATCTCCACCACAAATAACAATCAAGCATCAATCAAAAGGTCTTTCTTTTGGTTGTAATGGGGCTAAGGTAAAGGCATGGCATTTAGGAAATGTGAGCTTAATCATTAAGTTCAAGAGCACTTCAAGAATGAAGTAACCGATCATATGTATAACTAACAATCCCAAAACACCTTCCTCTCATATTCCCATTGACATTAAAGAGCTTTTCCAAGGGAATTCACTTATTAAATATTGCAATGATACATTCCAACCCTTTCAACAAGAACAACAATTATTCTTATTATTATATATATATTTTTTTTTCTTTTTCTCTCTCTTTTTTTTTATTATTTATTTATTTTTTTCTTTTTCTTGTACACAAGTTTTTGTACAAGTTTTTTTTTTATTTTGCTTTGCAATCTTAAACCTACTAAATTTAACCCCACACTTAATTCAACACAACACTCGGTCATAAATGCTCTTAAAATTCTCTTGACCTAATGAAAGGGTAAAAGTTAAACAACAAGGTCCAAGCTAATGGTGTTGTGAAAAAAAAAAGAAAAGGAAAATAAAATAAGCTCAAAATTGGCTAACTAAGGTTGAATATAGGGTTGGTCTTTTAAGCCAAAGTGGGTTCACCTAATTGCCTTAATCATCTTGATGCCAAATTGAAATTTTTATGTAATCTTAAAATGAATTTCAAAGCAAGTTCTAGCAATTCATCAATCAAATATGTTCACCCACAACAAGAATAATAAGTTGATGGCTCAATTCCTCACTAGGTTAATGGCAATGCAAAGAAAAACCAACAAAATTGACAATAAGCACCAATTCTACTCAATTCTCAATTTCATGCTTCAAAAATTCAAAGGTCATCTATCAACAATTTTTATAACAATTGAACTTTCTAAAACTCATTTATTCAATGAAAAACATTAAAAACAGTAACTAAAACCTAAACAAAATGCAATTAAAAGTAAAAACATAAAACACCAAATGCACCCCACACTTAAAAATTCACATTGTCCTCAATGTGAGCATGCATACTACAGAGAAAGTTTAGATGATACCTGATTTCCATCGTTCCCATATACGATGTGTGGGGCTCCTTCCACCCATAATGCAATTGGAGCCCATGATTAAGAGGATGAACACCATGCAACTTTGAAATTTGCCCAATGTAAGGAAAAGCTTAGGTAGCATTCTTAGGGGAGCAATTGTCCAAAAAGAACATGTGGGGGTTGTCCTAGCTTGATTCACTAATGCTATAGGGACATGATAAGACCCTTTTTCAGTTTGCAACATGGTTATATATGATTTTTGCTCATTCTCACCACCAAGGGTGGGAGAGATTATAATTTGTTGCATACTGTAATCCCCAACCAAAACATCTTTCATAATTCTAGGGGTCTTTTTAAGTTCAACCAAGTTTGGTTGAATCACTTCTTTATCCTCTTTAGCAATTTGAAACTCCCCCTCAACAATCTCATTTTTTAATAGTAAATTGCTCTCATCAATTTCTAAATTGGAAGAATTAGGCTCTACTTCTATGGTCATGGCCACCTCAAGCTTATCTACACTATCTTCACTATAGGGCATATCATGGAGTTCAGAAAGTTGCATACCTTGTTTCTCTGCATTTAGCTTACTTGGAAATGGGATTGGTGGCATACAAGGATTTGGAGGTTCATGCAATTTTTCCGAAGTCGATGCTTCCAAGTTCTCCTCCTCCTTTGATTGAATTAACTCCTCTATGTTTGATTGAATTCCCTCGCCATCTTCTTCATTGTTAATTCCTGCATCAAAGGAATCACAAAAATCGTTATATATCACCTGTTCATTCTTAAAATTTGTGATTACCTCTATTTGCTCCAATTGGCTAGGAAATTCCTCCTCTTGGTGTGCTTGGAGTTGATGTGCCAGTTGCCCAACTTGCTTTTCCACCCTCTTCAATGATTCCTCCAAAGAATCAAACCTCTCATTGCTTCCTTCCTGAATTTCTGTGCTAACTTGAAGGTAAGCATTCAAATCATCCTCCACTGTGGATTTCTCAAATTTATCATGGTTTTGTGAGCTAATTTGAATGAAGGCATTCAAACTTTCTTCCAAAGTGGGTTCCTTAAGTTTACTTTGATTTTGTGCGCTAATTTGAATGTAGGCATTCAAACTATCTTCTAATGTGGATCGCTTAAGGTACTCTTGATTTGAATATTGTTCTTGAGAGTAAGAACTTCTTTGGTAAGGTTGAAAAAAATTTGGAGGTGGAATGTCCTGTTGGTTTTCCCATGAAAAATTTGGGTAGTTTCTCCAATTTGGATTACTAGGATTGGAATATGGGTTACTTCTACCCCTTTGCTGGAAACTTTCATAGGCATATTCTTCCTCTTGCCTCTCTTGATATTGTCCATAATCAAATGAACACATGTTTGCGCTATGTCCTGCAATGCCACATGCTGAACATACTTCACGAGTAGGCATAGGTGTTCTTCCTCTGGCACTTAGCATCTTAAGTTGGTTCGTTAATTCTGCTAATTGCCGTGCCATGTCAGAGTCTGGGTTATCATCATAAACCCCTGCGTACCTTGGAAATTGCATATTTACACAAGGCACTTAGCAACTTAAATAAAATAAACAAATAATTAAATTGAAAGAAAAACAAAACAAACAAACAAGTCACAGAAAATAAACAAACAATGAAAAGAAAGATCAAACTATCACTACTAAACAACCTTCCCCGGCAACGGCGCCAAAAACTTGTTACGCTCAAATTAACACTACTACAAAGCATCACTCGCAAGTATACGAGGTAGCTGTAGCAATGGTGATTGCCCCAAGGTCGTTTCCCCAAGAAGGTGTGGTTCGTAATAGCTTGATAGACAATTTAAATTAAAAATGAAAGTTTGTTGTTTGAAATGCTAAAGAACAATTAAAACCTAAGATTAAGAAGAATAGGGTTGAAGTGTGTGATAAGTGCACAAGATCAATTCAGTTCTTGGGAAAGTGCCTAGGGTTATAGGTCCATTCAATCAAAGCTCAATTCTCAATTATCCATTATAGCCTTGTAATTAATTTGTTCCTTAAGGTTAATTAATCAATTACCAATCCATTAGTTCTCACATTCATGAATTAGCAATAACCAATTATTTCACATTATCAAATTAATGAAACCCTAGAACTTATATTTCTAATCCATTCATAGGGTAGTCAATTGCATAATTCTGATACCAAATTTCACCTCTCGGTCCTTCATTCAATATCTAGAGATCAATAGGTAGCTAATCTATTAACCTAGCATACAATCCAATGCAATCAACCAAAAACAAGGTAATCAATGGAAATATCAAATTTAAGCATTCAATCAAATATACTACAAACCCTAAGCATGGGTATTTAGCTCAACATCATCAAATTCAAACATTCATTCAACTCAATACAAATCAAATACAAATTGTTCATTGTAATATCAATATCTTAATACATCAATGACAATAAAAATGAATTAAAAGAGAGAATAGAAAAACCCCTTGTGAAGATGCTAAGAGTAGGATTGCTAATCTTCCTCTAGCTCCACTCGATGTATGATGAAGAACTCAAGCCTCTTCAATGGTTGATTCCCCTTGCAATGTGGATGGAGCTTTCTCAAGTCACCAACTCTTCAATTGATTAGCCTTTGGAAGATAGAAAGGAGCTTTCTCAAGTCACCAATATTTTCCATGAAGCTTCTTCAACCTTTGATGGCTTATAACCCAAATTATCCCAAAGAACCTTAAAGATCTATCAATGGAAGATGGAGAAGATGAAGATGGAGGATGAAGATGAGGGACAAGGAGAGTGTCACTCTCTCCTCATCCCAAGTTGGTGTGCCTCCCTTTCTTCTCTCTAATTTTCGTTCACCAAACCCTAGATGTCCCTCTCTCTCAACTTCTCCTTCCTTTTATACGAAACGTACGCTTTAAAATCGCTGCGCGTTTGGTTCATGAGGGACACGGCCAAGTCAGAGGTGACTTGGCCTTGTGAGTGCCTTTTGGAGGGACACGGCCAGGTGACACGGCCGTGTCCCTTCCCTGTGTTCACTTCTGTGAAGATTTGGTTCTTCTTTTCCTTTGGCATTTGGTGAGACACGGCCAAGTCAGAGTGACTTGGCCGTGTCTGGGCTTCATTGGAGGGACACGGCCAGGTGACACGGCCGTGTCCCTTGCATGTGTCCTCTCCTGCCTTCAATTTTGCTCTTTCTTGCTCTGTTCTTTGGTTTTGCTCATCAGATGAGACACGGCCAGAGACTTGGCCGTGTCTCTGGGTGTGTCTCTTACTGTTTCTTCATTTTTGCTCTGTTTTTGACTGTTTTGATCTTCCAAGGGTGTTTTTACTCTCAAACCTAAAAACAAACACAATAAACAAACTTAAAACAAAAATCAATCAAAACATTAACTAAAACACACATAAAATTATACTAAAAACTAGTATAAAAATGACCTAAACATAACCTCACCAAAGTTGCATGAATTTTCCAATCCTGATAGGCCATCAAATCCATTTCCATGTAGCTTGAAGGATAAGGAGCAAGATACTGAGGTTGTTGAGATGGGATTTCACATTGTTAAAGTGGATGAAGAAGTGATTCAACAAAACTTGGTTGAACTTAAAGAGTCCCCAAAAGTCATATCTACTACTCTTGGTGGTAAGGAAGAGCAGAAATCTGATATGCCCAGGTTGCACAAAGACAAAGATTATTACCATGTTCCTATAGCACTGGAGGATCACCCTGAGGCGACCTTCACATGTCCCTTTGAGACATGTTCTCTTAAAGGAATACTATTTAGGGGTTGCCATACATCGGGTACATTTCAAAGTTACATTTTGTTCATCCTCTCAGTCATGGGCTCCAATTGCATTATGGGTGGAAGGAGCCCTACACATCATATATGGGAATGATGGAAATCAAGTTTCATCTAAACCCCCTCTGTAGTATGCATGCTCACATTGAGGACAATGTGAATCTTTAAGTGTGGGGTACATTTTATGTTTTGTGTTTTTACTTTTTAGTGCATTTTGTGTTTTTACTTTTTAAGTTTAATAATGTTTTACCTTGAATAAATGAGTTTTAGAAAGTTCAATTGTTATAAAAATTGTTGATAGATGACCTTTGAATTTTTGAAGCATGAATTTGAGAATTGAGTAGAATTGGTGCTTATTGTCAATTTTGTTGGTTTTTCTTTGCATTGCCATTAACCTAGTGAGGAATTGAGCCATCAACTTATCATTATTATTGTGGGTGAACATCTTTGATTGATGAATTGCTAGAACTTGCTTTGACATGCATTTTAAGATTACATAAAAATTTCAATTAGGCATCAAGATGATTAAGGCAATTAGGTGAACCACTTTGGCTTAAAAAGACCAACCCTATATTCAACCTTAGTTAGCCAATTTTGAGCCTATTTCATTTTCCTTTTCTTTCTTTTTCCAAACACCATTAGCTTGAACCTTGTTGTTTAACTCTTATCCTTTCATTAGGTCAAGAGCATTTTAAGAGCGTTTATGACCGAGTGTTGTGTTGAATTAAGTGTGGGGTTAAATTTAGTAGGTTTAAGATTGCAAAGGAAAATAAAAAAGAAGAATAAAAGAAGATAAAAATATATATATAATAAAAGAAGAAGAAGAAGAAGAAAAAAGAAAGAAAAAAAGAAGAAAAAGAAAAAAAAATATATATATATATAATAATAAGAATAATTGTTGTTCTTGTTGAAAGGGTTTGAATGTATCATTGTAAGATTTAATAAGTGAGTTCCCTTGAAAAGCTCTTTAATGTCAAGGGGTAGATGAAAGGAAGGTGTTTTGGGATTGTTGGGTTATGTATATGATCGGGTACTTCATTCTTAAAGTGCTCTTAAACTTAATGATCAAGCTCACATTTCCTAAATGTCATGCCTTTACCTTAGCCCCATTACAACCAAAATAAAGACCTTTTGATTGATGCTTGATTGTTATTTTGTGGTGGAGATTTGATTGATAAGCAAGCCTATGGCAATAATCTTTCATTGATTGTTAGGAGTGTAAACACCACCATGATCAAACACTTGTAAGAGTTGGTGAGGGAGCGACAACATAGGTTATGCATGGAAAACCACTTAATTGCATGGGTGTCGATTTTGTTTGATTCGATATTGATTGTGAATTTAGTGATAAGGAAGTCTTGATGCATATTTATAACTCTTGAACTTAACAAAATTTATCTTGTTAGTGTGTTTTGATTTTAGCCTTGCTTGAGGACAAGCAAGGAATTAAGTATGGGTTAGTTGTTTTATTAGTTTTTGTCATAGAATTGTATCTTATTTATTATAATGATTATTGTTTTATTTAGGTATTTTGGTAGCTTTAATATGTTTATTTAGTGCTTTCATCAATTTTGGTAGTTTTAATTTATTTTAGTATTTATGTTATTTTTGTTCAAGTTTTTAGTTTGGTGTTTATTTGTTGTTGGTTAATGTTTATTTGATTCTTGTTTAAAGTTTGTTTAAGTGTTTATTTTAGGTTAATAAGCAAACATCATCTTAAGGGCAAAACTAAAGACAAGAGAGGAAGGAAAAAACAAGGAACCAAGTGAGGAAGAAAACAATGGACAGTAGCTGACACACTCAAGGGACACAGCCAAGCTTGTGGCCGTGTCCCATACCAAGCTAAGAAGAAGTCCAAAAGATCAAAAGGAGACACACTCAAGGGACACGGCTAAGCTTGTGGCCGTGTCCCTCCAAATACCTCAGACACGGCCAAGCTCACCTAAGCTTGGCCGTGTCACACACTCAACTCCAAAGAAAGAAAGAAAGAAAGAAAGGAAGAGCTAGTGAGGGACACGGCCAACTGTCTTGGCCGTGTCCCATGGAAATCAAGAGACACGGCCAAGCCAACCTTGGCTTGGCCGTGTCACCTAATGGAAATCAACAAAAAGAACATTAAACACGGCTAAGCTCATCCAAGCTTGGCCGTGTCACCCTTAATGTCTATTTAAGTTCGTTCGCACGACAAAGAAAGGGGAGACGACTAGGGTTTGAGTTAGAGAAAAGAAAAGAGAAGGAGAGGGCAAACATAATTTGGGATGAGGAGAGAGTGACACTCTGCTTGTCCCTCATCTTCATCCTCCATCTTTATCTTCTCCATCTTCCATTGATAAGATCTTTGAGGTTCTTTGGGATCAAGTGGGTTGACAAGCTCTCAATGGTTGAAGAAGCTTCATTGAAAGGATTGGTGACTTGAGAAAGCTCCTTTCTATCTTCCAAAGGCACAATCAATTGAACGGTTGGTGACTTGAGAAAGCTCCATTCCATATTGCAAAAGGGAAATCAACCATTGAAGAGGGCTTGAGTTCTTCATCAAACATCAAAGTGGAGCTAGGAGGAAGACTAGTAATCCTACTCTTGGCATCTTCACAAGGGGTTTTTCTATTCTCTCTTTTAATTCATTCCAATATTGTTTTTGTTGTATTAAGAGAATTGATATTGCAATGAACAATTTGTATTTGATTTATATTGGGTTGAATAAATTTTTTAAATTGATGATGTTGAGCTAAAAACCCATGCTTAGGGTTTGTAGTATATTTGATTGAATGCTTTGATTTGATATTTCCATTGATGTACCTTGTTGTAGGTTGATTGCATTGAATTATATGCTAGGTTAATAGATTAGCTACCTATTGATCTCTAAATATTGAATGAAGGACCGAGAGGTGAAATTTGATATTGGAATTATGCAATTGACTACCCTATGAATGAATTAGAAATATAAGTTCTAGGGTTTCATTAATTTGCAAATGTAAAATAATTGGTAATTGCTATTTGATGAATGTGAGAACTAATGAATTGGTAATTGACTAATTAACCTTAAGGAACAAATTAATTTACATGGTTATGTTAATAGATAATTGAGAATTGAGTTTTGATTGAATGGACCTATAACCCTAGGCATATTCCCAAGAATCAATTTGATCTTGTACAACTTTCACACACATCAACCCTACGCACGTTAATTTTAGGTTTAAATTGTTCTTTTGCATTCCAAACAACAAACTCTCGCTTTTAATTTAATTGCTTTAATCAAGCTATTACGAACCACACCTTCTTGGGGAAACGACCTTGGGACTATCACCTTTGCTACAGCTACCTCGTATACTTGCGAGTGCCGCTTGTAGTAGTACTTAATTTGAGAGCAATAGACTCGAGGGTTCTGGACTCGAGCTAAGTTTTGGACTTAAGAGAGATTTAGGTTATGGACTCGAGCTAAGTTCTGGACTTAAGAAGGAATTTAGATTCTGGACCTAAGCTAAGAGAGATTTAATTGTCTGCAAAAAAAAAAAAAAATTGTAGTTAGTAGGATACTAAAGGAATTTGCAAAAAAATTTAGCTAATTTTACCATGCCTATATCTTCTTGCCCCCTGCGTGTAAAAATATTTTAAAAGTGCAAAAATATTTATATACATACAAATATCTGATTGATTGAATTGAATAATTGAGTTTCCTATTTATTTACTGTGTAGTTACTATTTATGCATTATTCACCAACTATTTATTTACTATTTGTAAATAGTCATTTACTATTTATCAATAGTAACATTTACTTTTTCTCTTCTCTTTTTTTTTCATGAGAATACTGTTTTTCTCTTTTTTATTTTTGTCTTTTTCCTTTGAAATTTCTCTATATAAACCTTGCAGCTCGTTTCTTCATTTCATTCATACTTACACATTTTTATATCAGAGAGTTTAGAGAGTTTAGCATAGAGTTCAGGAGAAAATGCTTGCTTTAAGATCAGCAACTCGTCCTAATGCTGAGTTATTGGAGTTTATTTAGTAGCATGAAAATGGAAATATAAGTCTACTAGCCGGGATGTAGCTTCATCACAGTTTAAATCAAAAGACTAAGGTAATAATTCAATTATTTATTTTAACAGCAAATTATTTTTCGTTTTTTCGTTTTTGTGTTTTTGTGTTTTTGTTTTCTTTTTGTTTTCATTTTTTTTCTTTTCTTTTTCTTTTTTGTTGTTGTTTTTTTAGGTTTTAGGAAAAATTAATTAATTAGATGAGTTTTGTGAGTGGGGATTTTTCCCCCACTCCCGGTGGAATGGTTCTTGCGACTTTGGCACTGTTTAGTCTCAGGGCCTTAGAGAACACGGACCTTAGCCCAGAGAAAATGAAAGTAGCCACCCAGATGGGCTGGGAAAAAGAAAGGGATGGATGACTCGATTCCTAAGGAATCCCCAACCCCCTAATTGGTTTGAAAAGTTGGGCACGTGTGGGGAAGGTGAGAAATGGCCCAGCACCCGCACAACGCCCGGTTCATTGGAACCAGCCTCCTTTGCTGGTCTTAATATTATAAAATTCTTAAGTATAACAATATTATCCATATTACATGCAACAATTAAAATAAAGCATCATTATATTAAAATCAAAGCAATGTCCAAACAAAGCAAATAAATGGACACCCATCCGATGATGGAAACATGTCCTTACATTTTTCATGTCTAAATTAAATAGGACACCCACTGAAAGGTGGAAACATGTCCTTTACATTGGTCCAAAATATAAAAGCAATTTAAATTACATAGAAATTAATTAATGAGGTACCCACAAAGTGGAAACATACCTCTTACAATATTTGGAAATCAAAATAAATCAATAAAAGTAAATAACCATTCATAATAAATAAATCATTCATCAAAGATATCAAACATCAATTAAAATATATAATAAACATTCATCCAATTTAAATAAAACAATAACTATATTAACTTTAGGTGGTTCATGCATTAAGTAGGGTTTCTAGGGTTTTATGTTCAATAACTAGGGTTTTGCATATACTAGTTTATTTTGTGGAGAAATATTTTAAAGTAATAACATAGCTACTGGATGTTGAAGAGATTTAAGATTTTGGATGTTTTTATGAAAATAATGTTATTGTGATTTTAAAAAGTAGGTTTAGTTAGGGTTTTAAGCAAACTTCATGAAATTAGGGTTTTGGAACCTTAAGACATTAGTGTTTAAAATTTTAAAAAATTGGGTTTTAGATTATGGTTTTAGGTTTCTAAGTTAAGAATTAGGATTTAGATTCATTAGATTAAGTTTAGGTTCACTGGATTAGGGCTTTATAAAGTTTTGATATTTCAAAAATTAGGGTTTAGGAAAGCTATGGTTTACTAGAATATGGTTTTTGATATTTTAGAAAACATATTTGATCTTAGGATTTAAGAAAATAGTTTAGACTTAAAAAAACAATTATGATTAAAGTTTTTAGGAACTATAGAGAAGATTAGGGTTTGGAGATTTAAGAAGACATTTGGAAATTTTGGACAAAAAGTTAGAGTTTAGATGATTAAGAAAATAGTTCGGGGAAAAACAATTTAGGGTTTTGAAGTTTTTGAAAACAGAAGTGTAACACCCCCATATTCAATGCACACACACTACAACCACAACAATGTAGCATAAGTGCACCAAACATAGGGATGCTACGGTTTCCTTAACATTCAAAACATTTTAAAACTTGATACCATATCCATATCATTATATCTTATTAACAAAATAGATCATTTACTTATAAAACAAAACATATTAGTTATCTATATATATATTTAAATATTACACAGCGGAAGTTATAAAATATTTACAAATTTACATTATAAACATTACTTTACAAAATATAAAAGAAATATACATGATTGGCAAGTCAGCTCTGATCTTTAAGCTCCCAAAATCAACTCTTCAATGTCTACTCTCACTCGGTCTCGAAGAGCTCTCGGGTTCGATTCTATCAGTTCTATCACCTGCGCGATTAAACACTATCGCGCTAAGCCAAGGGCTTAGTAAGATAAAACATGCAATAGACATGCTTGAATGCTATACAATGCCAATTCTAATTTATCATACATGTAACAACATAAATGCAAAGCTAACAACATACTTTTACATTTCATAACCTAACATACATATATGTATTTCAGAATTCAACATCTTTGCATATATTTTATTAGTTAATCATTTAATCATTCATGAACAACACTAAGCAAAGACAAGCATGGGCCCAAGACACACTAATATGTCATTCAATTTTCAGAGTTAATGCTTTGGTTTTGTTATCACATTTATCAATATCAATATCATATACCCAACTAGGCTTCAAGGATTAAGTTCAACCAAGCTTCAAGGGGAGCAAAGCATGCTAAGCATCAACCCAACTTGGCTTCAAGAACTAACCCAACCTAGCTTCAAGGGTTGTAACATCTCAATTAGGCTTCAAGGATTCAATCCAACCTAACTTCAAGAGATTGTTACTATCATTAGGCATGCCACCAACAACAAACTCTGAAAATGGAATAACACATTAGCCACACGATCCATTTAGTTCTCATTCTCAATTCTCATTATCATTTAAGCAAACATGCCTCATTTCTCTCCATTGAATCACCTTAGCCAATAACAATGGCTTCACATTTCATTTCACAATATAACACTTCATTATTCAAGTGTATATTTATCTCCATATTAATCATGAAACACATTATCACTCACAATGCATAATATAACAAGGCTCAATCTCAACAATGCAAGAACAATATATATATATAATTCATAGCTTTAGGATCATTCACAAGTGTTTTTAATTCATCCCTTGGTTTAAGTATGTTTATGTTTAGGTTTAGAGGCCAAACTACCTTTGAAGAATCTAAACTATGCAAACAAGAACAAAGAAATCAAGCAACATTCAATTCATTTGTGGGACACGCCCAACTCACTTGAAGGACACGCCCAACCTAGTTGAGGAACACGCCCGTGTCTTTAACAATAAAAGAGGCAGTAGCCAATTCGAATAATTGACACGCCCAGCACCTTTGATGGACACGCCCGTGTCACTAAAACCAAAAGAGACAGTAGCCAATCCAAATAATTGACACGCCCACTCCCCTAAATTGCTTTTGGCCGTGTCACCAAATCACAAAACATTAACTAAAACCAACACTTTCTCAATTGCACTCAAACACAAAACATTAACTAAAACCAACACTTTCTCAATTGCACTCAAACACAATATTCATCATATAACATATTTCAAATGAACATAAACAATGTTCTAAACACATATTCATTACAAGAAACACTTCACAACACATTAATATAATAATTAAACACACACATCATCTCAAAACCCTAAAACCAACATCTTTCTCCATCCTTCCAAATCAACCTCTATCACTTCTAACAACAACAACTATATAAACCATTAACTTAAAACCAATTTAATACTTGAGAACACAACACAACACATCTCAAATCCACCAAATCACAAAAATCACCAAACCCTAACTCACTTCCAACACAACTTCCAAATAAGTAAAGAAAACAAAAGATTACTTACCTACAAGAAGAAATTCCACAAATCCCTTGTCAAATCTTTTGATTGTTTCTTCAATTTGCTCCAAACATCAAGAACACTTTCCTTGCTCTCTCTTCTCTTCAATGGCCGGCCACCTCTTGTAAGAAAAAGGAAAATAATGAAGACACCAAGTCAAATTTTGCTTTTAATCTCCACCAAGTGTTCTTATCCAAGCAATTACTAAAACACCCTTAATCATATAACTAACCTTTGTCTCATATAAGTCCTTAAATGTAATTTCATTAACAACCAAAAAATATCTTCTTCCACTTAACCATCACCTTGACTCTTCATTTGACCACTTTATATGTTATATATATCATCATATACACAACATATACATTCAATCCAATTTATCAATAACAACAACAACAATAACAATATCAACAACAACACACATAATCAAAACTTTTAGGCACATATAAGGATATTACAATTCTCCCCCTCTAAAAAGAAAATTTCATCCTCGAAATTACCTGAAATTAACTCTGAAACAACTGAGGATATTGCTCTCACATCGTTTGCTCATTTTCCCAAGTTGCTTCTTCTTTCCCATGGTTCTTCCAAAGAATCTTCACCAATGGCACTCTCTTGTTTCTCAACTCTTTCGTTTCTCGTGCCAAGATAGCAACTGGTTCCTCTTCAAAAGTCAAGTCTTGGCTCACTTCAATTGATCTGACCTGTACCTCCTCAACATGGAAACATGGAATACATTATGAATACGATCCAACTCAGGTGGTAAAGCAAGTCGATAAGCAACTGGCCCAACTCTTTCTAACACTTCATACGGCCCAATGAAACGAGGACTCAATTTTCCCTTCCGACCGAACCTCAAAATCTTTTTCCAAGGAGACACTTTCAAAAATACCTTATCTCCAACATCAAACTGAATGTCTCTCCTCTTCAGATCTGCATAAGACTTCTGTCAGTCAGAAGCTGCTTTTAACCTGCTTCGAATTAACTTTACTTTTTCTTCAGTTTCTTGAATCAAATCAGGACCAACCAACTTATTATCTCCAAGCTCATTCCAACAAAGAGGTGTCCTACACCGTCTGCCATACAATGCTTCGAACGGTGCCATACCAATGCTGGATTGGTGACTGTTGTTGTAAGCAAACTCCACAAGAGGTAAAAATCTATCCCAACTTCCAGAGAAATTGATGACACAGCTCCTTAACATGTCTTCAAGAATCTGTATCACCCTCTCTGACTGTCCATCCGTCTGTGGATGAAAAGCAGTACTGAAGTGCAGTCGAGAACCCATAGCATAATGCAAACTCTTCCAAAATCTTGAAGTAAACCTGGGATCTCGATCAGACACTAAAGAAGTTGGAACACCATGCAGTTTCACAATCTCCTGGATATACAGCTCAGCCAATCTCTCCAAAGAGTAATCCATCCGCACCGGAAGGAAATGAGCTGTCTTGGTCAATCTATCCACAATCACCCAAATGGCATCATGTCTTCTTTGTGTCAATGGCAAACCAGACACAAAGTCCATTGTCACTCTTTCCCACTTCCATTCAGGCACTGACAACGGTTGAAGCAACCCGGTTGGAACTTGATGCTCTGCTTTAACTTTCTGACAAGTGAGACATTTTGATACAAACTCAGCAATGTCTCTCTTCAACCCAATCCACCAATAATGTTGTCTCAAATCATTATACATCTTCGTACTACCCGGATGCATAGCAAACACTGACTGATGTGCTTCTTCTAAAATGACTCTTTTCAAATCAGCATCATCGGGTACACACAATCGGTTCTTAAGCCAGAGACTCCCATCATCTCTCACAACAAAATCTCTAGTCTTCCCAATCTTGCAATCTGAAATAATCTTCTGAATCTTCATATCAACCAACTGAGCCTCTTTGATCTGATCTAACAAAACTGGCTTCAATTGCAACTGTGCCAACAATGCACCATCATCACAAGGTACAAAACTGGCATGTAATGCTCTCAACTCAACAAGCAACGAGAGCGAGTAAACTATTAAACCAGCTAAAGACTTCCGACTCAAAGCATCAGCAACAACATTTGCGTTACCTGGATGATAATCAATTAAACAGTCGTAGTCTTTAATCAATTATAACCATCTCCTCTGACGAAGATTGAGTTCTTTCTGGACACCCAATTACTTCAAACTCTTGTGATCAGTGTAGATGAAACATTTCTCCCCAAACAGATAGTGGCGCCAAATCTTTAATGCAAACACAATGGCTGCCAACTCCAAATCATGGGTCGGATAGTTAAGCTCATGCGGTTTTAACTGTCGAGATGCATAAGCTATAACTTTCCCTTCCTGCATCAATACACATCCCAAACCTCTATGTGAAGCATCAGTGTAGATCACATATGGTTTGCCTTCAACAGGTAAAGTTAAAACAGGCGCTTGAGTTAACATATCTCTCAACTGCTCAAAGCTAGCCTGACACTGATCCGTCCACACAAATCTCACTCCCTTACGAAGCAATCTGGTGAGTGGAGTAGCTATCAAAGAAAACCCTTTCACAAACCGCCTGTAATAGCCTGCCAAACCCAGAAAACTTCTAATCTCAGTCACAGACTTGGGTGGACTCCAATTCAATATAGCTTCAACTTTGCTCGGATCAACTCTAATGCCTTCTGCTGAAACAATATGTCCGAGAAAAGCTACTTGATCCAACCAGAACTCACATTTCAACAATTTGGCAAACAACTGCTTCTCTCTCAAAATCTGCAACACAATCCGCAGATGCATATCATGTTCCTCTTCATTCCGCGAATACACTAGAATGTCATCGATGAAGACCACAACAAACTGATCCAGATAGGGCCTGAACACCCTATTCATCAAATCCATAAAAGCTGCAGGTGCATTCGTCAAACCAAAAGGCATAACTAAAAATTCATAGTGCCCATACCTGGTCCTGAAAGCTGTCTTCGGAACATCTTCAGCTCTGACTCTCAGTTGATGGTATCCTGATCTCAGATAAATTTTAGAAAATACAGCTGCACCCTTCAATTGATCAAAGAGCATCGATTCTAGGCAAAGGATATTTATTCTTAATAGTCACTTTATTCAATTGCCTATAATCGATACATAACCTCATAGTACCATCTTTCTTCTTCACAAATAGCACAGGAGCTCCCCAAGGAGAAACACTGGGGCGAATAAATCCTTTGTCCAACAACTCCTGTAACTGCACTTTTAACTCCCTCAATTCTGCTGGTCCCATTCTATAAGGAGTAATAGAGATAGGAGTGGTACCAGGTAACAATTCAATACCAAACTCCACCTCTCTCTCTGGAGGCAATCCAGGCAACTCCTCTGGAAACACATCAGGGAACTCAGCAACTGTGGCAATGCTATCAATGGGAGAACCCTTCACTCTAGTATCTATCACATGAGCGAGATAGGCTTTACACCCCTTTCTAATCAACCTCCTGGCTGCAACAGCTGAAACAAATAAGGAGGCTAGCTGTTCCGGCTCATTAGATACTATCACTTCTCTACCATCAACGGTTCTCAAAGAAACAATTTTCTTTTTACAATCCACCACAGCTCCATGTCGAGATAGCCAATCCATACCTAAGATCACATCATATTCCTTAAATGGCATCTCAATCAAATCTCCAAAGAACTCCTCACCCTGCACCCTCACTACACTATCCCGGTGCACCTTACTCACAACCACACTATGCCCTAACGGATTTGTCACCAACACATCAAATCCTAGGGACTCAGCATGCACATCAGATACAGGCAAGACAGATACACTAACATAAGAATGCGTGGAACCCGGATCAATCAAAGCAAGTACTGGAGTATTAAATAAAGAAAAAGTACCAGCTATGACTGCCGATGCATCGGGCTGCCTCTGCATAACATACATCCTCTGGGAAGAACCAACCTCCTCTGGTCTACCCTCTCTGGATGCAGCACCTCCTCTAGAACTGAACCCTGGCCTACCTCCTCGGCTGACACCTCTGCCTCCTCTACTTCCTCTCACACTAGCTTGAGAAGCAGCAGAATCAACTGGCATCTGCTCTTGCCTCTTAGGACAATCTCTCACAAAATGGTCTGGTGATCCACACCTGAAGCATACCCCTGCAACACCAGCCTTCCAACAAGGACCACAATGTGGCCTCCCACAATGGATGCAGATGGGAAGAGTGGATCTCCGAATCATCGGGGTCGGAGCACTTGCCACTGAAGCTGCAGGTCTAAATCTCTGCCTCTGGAACTGCACTGGCCTACCAGCTGATCTATGACTTCTACTACTCCGAGGAACAAAACTTCCTCTACCCCTCTTAGCAGAAGAAGACCCTGCCTCGAACTGGGGCCTTCTAACTCTAACCTCCTCTTCAGAAGCAACTGCAACTATGGCCTGGGCTCTCTCTACACTCCTAGCTGCTGCAACTAACTGGGAGAAATCCTGATACCTGGAGCCTGCCACATGACATATAATTGAGGGCCTCAATCCCTCCTCAAATCGCCGACATCGATCAATCTCATCAGCAATGATACCCCCAGCATACTGACTCAGTCGAATAAACTCAACTTCATACTCAGTAACAGTCTTGCTGTCTTGTTTCAAGCTTAAGAACTCCATCTTCTTCATATCCTTATACTCCCTAGGAGTATACTTCAACTCAAATTCCCTCAGAAAATCAGTGTAAGACAGTGTTGGAGGATCATCCATAGAGTGTGGCACTGTCTTCCACCAGTCATATGCGTCCTTCTGCAGTAATGACCTGGCATAATCAAACTTTTCCTCAGGGGTGGCTTGTAACTGAATAAAGATTCTCTACACTTTGCCTAACCATTGCTCAGCCACTGCTGGATCAGTGGTTCCCATAAAATCTTCCGCCCCAAACTTCCTCAATTTATCAAACTGTCTCATCTGAACCTGAGGCTGGGGTGGTGGTGGAGGTGGCTGTACTGGTGCTTGTCTCATTACTTCCATCATATGTCTAAACCAAGCTGGCGGAACCTCCTCTCCAGCTGGTCTACCCGACACCGAAGCAGGTGCCTCCTCAACACTATCAACCCTAGCTCCCTCGGCAGGAGCAATGCTCTCGGCACTACCCTCAACTGACTGTCTTGAGTGAGGATCCATCAACACCTAATACTGCAAACACAGCAGATTACATCTTATTAAAGATCAGGGACTGCCAATCTCAAACGTATATGTTATTCAAAACCACTTTTTTTTTTAAGTAAAAATATTCTTTTTATTATATTTTACCTAGATTGAGAATCTCAAACCTAGGCTCTGATACCAAAACAATTGTAACACCCCCATATTCAATGCACACACACTACAACCACAACAATGTAGCATAAGTGCACCAAACATAGGGATGCTACGGTTTCCTTAACATTCAAAACATTTTAAAACTTGATACCATATCCATATCATTATATCTTATTAACAAAATAGATCATTTACTTATAAAACAAAACATATTAGTTATCTATATATATATTTAAATATTACACAGCGGAAGTTATAAAATATTTACAAATTTACATTATAAACATTACTTTACAAAATATAAAAGAAATATACATGATTGGCAAGTCAGCTTTGATCTTTAAGCTCCCAAAATCAACTCTTCAATGTCTACTCTCACTCGGTCTCGAAGAGCTCTCGGGTTCGATTCTATCAGTTCTATCACCTGCGCGATTAAACACTATCGCGCTAAGCCAAGGGCTTAGTAAGATAAAGCATGCAATAGACATGCTTGAATGCTATACAATGCCAATTTTAATTTATCATACATGTAACAACATAAATGCAAAGCTAACAACATACTTTTACATTTCATAACCTAACATACATATATGTATTTCAGAATTCAACATCTTTGCATATATTTTATTAGTTAATCATTTAATCATTCATGAACAACACTAAGCAAAGACAAGCATGGGCCCAAGACACACTAATATGTCATTCAATTTTCAGAGTTAATGCTTTGGTTTTGTTATCACATTTATCAATATCAATATCATATACCCAACTAGGCTTCAAGGATTAAGTTCAACCAAGCTTCAAGGGGAGCAAAGCATGCTAAGCATCAACCCAACTTGGCTTCAAGAACTAACCCAACCTAGCTTCAAGGGTTGTAACATCTCAATTAGGCTTCAAGGATTCAATCCAACCTAACTTCAAGAGATTGTTACTATCATTAGGCATGCCACCAACAACAAACTCTGAAAATGGAATAACACATTAGCCACACGATCCATTTAGTTCTCATTCTCAATTCTCATTATCATTTAAGCAAACATGCCTCATTTATCTCCATTGAATCACCTTAGCCAATAACAATGGCTTCACATTTCATTTCACAATATAACACTTCATTATTCAAGTGTATATTTATCTCCATATTAATCATGAAACACATTATCACTCACAATGCATAATATAACAAGGCTCAATCTCAACAATGCAAGAACAATATATATATAATTCATAGCTTTAGGATCATTCACAAGTGTTTTTAATTCATCCCTTGGTTTAAGTATGTTTATGTTTAGGTTTAGAGGCCAAACTACCTTTGAAGAATCTAAACTATGCAAACAAGAACAAAGAAATCAAGCAACATTCAATTCATTTGTGGGACACGCCCAACTCACTTGAAGGACACGCCCAACCTAGTTGAGGAACACGCCCGTGTCTTTAACAATAAAAGAGGCAGTAGCCAATTCGAATAATTGACACGCCCAGCACCTTTGATGGACACGCCCGTGTCACTAAAACCAAAAGAGACAGTAGCCAATCCAAATAATTGACACGCCCACTCCCCTAAATTGCTTTTGGCCGTGTCACCAAATCACAAAACATTAACTAAAACCAACACTTTCTCAATTGCACTAAATCACAAAATATTAACTAAAACCAACACTTTCTCAATTGCACTCAAACACAATATTCATCATATAACATATTTCAAATGAACATAAACAATGTTCTAAACACATATTCATTACAAGAAACACTTCACAACACATTAATATAATAATTAAACACACACATCATCTCAAAACCCTAAAACCAACATCTTTCTCCATCCTTCCAAATCAACCTCTATCACTTCTAACAACAACAACTATATAAACCATTAACTTAAAACCAATTTAATACTTGAGAACACAACACAACACATCTCAAATCCACCAAATCACAAAAATCACCAAACCCTAACTCACTTCCAACACAACTTCCAAATAAGTAAAGAAAACAAAAGATTACTTACCTACAAGAAGAAATTCCACAAATCCCTTGTCAAATCTTTTGATTGTTTCTTCAATTTACTCCAAACATCAAGAACACTTTCCTTGCTCTCTCTTCTCTTCAATGGCCGGCCACCTCTTGTAAGAAAAAGGAAAATAATGAAGACACCAAGTCAAATTTTGCTTTTAATCTCCACCAAGTGTTCTTATCCAAGCAATTACTAAAACACCCTTAATCATATAACTAACCTTTGTCTCATATAAGTCCTTAAATGTAATTTCATTAACAACCAAAAAATATCTTCTTCCACTTAACCATCACCTTGACTCTTCATTTGACCACTTTATATGTTATATATATCATCATATACACAACATATACATTCAATCCAATTTATCAATAACAACAACAACAATAACAATATCAACAACAACACACATAATCAAAACTTTTAGGCACATATAAGGATATTACAAGAAGAAACAATTTAGGGTTTTTAAAGTTTTTGGAAGTAGAAAAGTAATTTAGGGTTTTTAAAGTTTTAGAAATAGAAGAGTAATTTAGGGTTTTTAAAGTTTTAGAAACAAAAGGATGATTTAGGTTTTTTGAAGTTTTAGAAATAGAAGAGTAATTTAGGGTTTTTAAAGTTTTAGAAACAGAAGAGTATAAAAATACCACAAAAATTATTTTGAACTATAAAAAATATCAAACCAGACTGGGTCAAAAATTAAGGGTCTATAAGTATGTTTAAGAATTTAACAAATAAGTGAATAGATAGACTAGAAATAGAACATAAATAAATTTAGCCTAAAAATCAGTGGTATTGATATAATGATATACTTACCTTGTGTTAACTTACCTTTCTTCGTATTAGTGTGATCATTGCGTTATCCGGGGTGGAGGGTGTATCTATAAAGCCTAACAATGGTATGATGTAGCACCTTCTCGAGTAAGACGGATTGACCGAGATTGTGATTTTGAAAGCTTTATCTTGCAATTACCATTCGAGGAGTGTCCGATAGACAGGAGTGTAGTTCAAGTATTGTCAGAGCGGTGGATAGACATGACCCATACTTTTCACCTACCTATAGGAGAAATAACCATTAGCCAGTCAATTATATAGCCATAATTGGTATCCGGTATTATGGCCTTCCGGTCCCTCTTACCAATGATATTCTAACATTCGAAGAAGTCCAACAGTTAATCAATATGGAACCATCATTTAAAGGGCCTTTCAAGATAAAAATTAAGCCGATTCAGAGTTATTGGATGAACTACAAAGGACGGGTTCATAGGGAAACAACCAAACAATATGCTCAAGGATTTTTACTGTATTTGCTCATGTCAACCATTTTAGGCATCACCGAATCTGCCATCCATTTTTCAATGTTGAGGGCTCTTACTGATATGAGTATGGTACAGCTTTACGGCTGGGGTGAAGCTGGCCTTGCCTGTCTTTACCATGGACTTAAAAATATTTGCAGAAATAAGAAGTCTTTTGTTGGCTTTATGGCGGTTGTCTAGGTACTCTTCTTCCACCAATGTTAAATTCATTCTTATTCTTGCATGAATTTGATTTTTATTATTGTTGTAGATAAGGGCATATGAGCACAATCTTGTGAGGGTGCCTGCCATTTCCTAAGAGAGAGTCGGTATCCGAGATTAAAATTTTAGTTGTCAGATCATGTAGAAGTTCCCAGATTTCACCATGTGCACACCCAAGGCTATCTCGTGAGCTGCTTAACCTGGGGCCAGGTAAAATAGCATTAGTATACTTTAAAATTTATAAAAAAAAAAGTCCACTTACCTTATGTCATTTTGTACATCAATCTGGCCTGGTTGAACATAGAAGAGTGGACGAATTGTTAGGGTTATATGCCAATGAAAAGAAAGCTAAAATTTTATGAAGGCTCAAAAGGATAACTAGACTTCCTCCATAAATGCCGCACTGCCTTTTCAACATACCCGCCAAGTCATTGCCAGCCCTGTGTCTAGTGGCTAGTTTCTCGGAGAGAGAGTATATGAGTGGTTTCTTGGTCCTAGTAGCGGAGGATCCCGATGCATTGCCCTGAGTATACTTTAAATATCACATCAAAGCCAGAGAATGCATGGTGGTTGGCTCCACACGGTTATGATGTTGAAACCTTTCTCTATCCACCGGGTGTATCTTATACCCAGTTTATTCAAGTAGGACTTTTGGAATTTGATGTATCTCCTGTTGGTGTATGGGAGATTCCTAAGGAAAATGAGGATAGAGATGAAGAGGAGTATCATGGAGAGGGAAGAGAGTTTGTCTCACATCTCGGGGCTAGCACTTCTCAGGTAAACTTTTACCATTTTTCCATTGCAATTGCTTCTTTCTTAACTTGTTTTGACTTTTTTGATGATGGTTGCAGGCTGCTGGCTCATTTGGTCATGAGGTTGGACCTTCCTTTATCACTCCTCCATTTGCTCATTCTAATCAACCGGAGATGCCATCTCATCCACAGGGCATTGATATGAATTACCTGGTAGGTTTTCTTGTTCCATGATAGTTTATGCTATATGTATGCATGATTATGTATGCTCTTACTCATTTTCTTTCTGGCTCACTGCGGATACATGAAGAACAAAACAAGAAACTTCAAGAATAGTTGGCTGCTAGTCGTCAACAGATTTCCCATTTTAAAAAAATTGTATCACTAGTCTGAGCAAGATTTTTGAGACTTTTGATTTCAGGGGAAGAGAGATCCTGGTGCTTCATCATCTAGAGGCCCCCAAGCTAATGAACATGAGATCCTTTCATCTACTTCGGATGAGGATCATTATAGATCTGAATTCCAAGGTAATAGAGATTTAGGTGCTCCTACTTCGGGCGGATTCGGGATGGGTGATATGCCTCCTTCTTCAATAGGAGATGACTTTTTAAGGCTTTGTTTGATCATGATCCACCACCTCATTCTTAGTAATCTATCAGTATTGCATCAATTGAGGAAATATTGTATAATAAGTATAATAATAAAAATAATAATGATGATATATAATTTTTATTTTTTACTACAACTCCTTTTTTTTGTCTAGCCTTCATATCTTCTCCTTACCCCCCAATGATTTTTCTCATGCAGGCTCTGATTGATGTTTGTATTGTCTAGTGCTTCGTACAAGCATGGATCTCTTATTTTTATAAAATGACTGGAGCTTCTTCGAGCAATGGGCCTTCCATGCTCCCTGATTTCATATCTCTTTTGATTCTTAACTTCACAGGGTGTTTGCTGTTCACTTTGACAAAGAATAGACAATACAGTACAAGAAAAATGTAATGTGATATGCTCATGTATGCATGATATGCATGAATAATACTCATAGAGATTTCATTAACTCACAAACTGAGGTGATCAGCAGAAGTGTTATCATTGGTTCCTTTTAGATGCTCATTCAGGTCTTGAATTGGAATGACAGAGTGCTTCATATTTATGGCTTTTATCTTCAAGATGTTGAAAACATGAATAATGGAGACCCCAAGTGGCAGAGATATATCAATTTCAAATTATGATTCAGTATGTCAATTGGTAGCTTCTTCATAACCATTCCATTAATCATTTCCTTTGCCCAATGTGTCCTTCGAGTTTCGATAGTTCAATATACTCCCCTTAACTTGAAGGCTTTGTAAAAAAAAAATTTCTCTTTTTTTTATTTTTGAATTTTGAAATCAAATGTTGGCTTTGCCAAATCAATGTCAATTTACCTCAGGACTCAATTTTTCAAATTAATATATCTATAACATGACAATCCTAGTTACCGTATGAAACTCGGGAATCATTTCTATTTAAGCAAGAATTGTTGCACTTCAGATAGGCACATACACATTACTTGGCCAAAGGTCTCATTGAGTTTGGATATTATCTATCTCATATGCATTCTTATTCGAACTATCTCCACTAATAGAATCTACCTACCAAAAGAGATCAACGGGTCTTTTATAGTCTTGAAATGGGGTCTATAAGGGATATGGGTTAAATGAAGGCCATTTCTAAGTTGGAGCCGTTGTGACACTATAGGCAAACCCTCATGCTATAAATTTCTTGTTTGAACTTTAGGCAGCTGGGAGCAATCTTGCTAGACTCTAAATTCTTTCTATCTTCTTGGCATTAATATAGATCTTGATTAGGATAGTCTTTTCCCTTGCAAAAAGTTTGGCACCTAAATTCGTTTCTTTTCTTCTTCTCCCTTTTCTTTCTTTTTATTTCTCTTACTCTTCCATTTCTTTTGAGCATTTTATCATTTTGTCATTCTTCCTTGTAGGATTGTCAAGTATAGGACTTTTAAAAGCTGGGTGACCTTTCTCCTTTTTCTCCAATTTTGATTGAATCTTTGGTTAGGTTGGACCAATTCAAGTCAAACTGTCCTTATAAATCAAATGGAAGCATTTTGCTGTCTTAGGTAAAAGAGAACTCAGTTGGATTTCTGAACCATTTTGGGTTTTTTCTTTTTTTTTTTCTTTTCTTTGCTTCTTTTTTTTTCTTTTCTTTTTTTCTTCTTTTTTTTCTGGTTCTTCTTTTCTTTTCTATTTTTTGTTCCAGCTCTAAAAGAGTTGTCTTGTTTGTACCAACTTGGGTTTCTAATAATGGATGAGTGGAGTGACATAAATCTTCTTTAATAGGGATAAATCATTTGTTACTCTGATGCCATCTTGATAGATTGGAGATATTAGGAGATCTTTTTGCTATGCATTCCATTCTTTGATCTTCTTGCCTCTTTACCTTAGTGATCATAAGACTTGTCAAAAGTATCACAACAGCTCAGGGTAGGTTGTTAGGGTTATATGCCAATGAAAAGAAAGCTAAAATTTTATGAAGGCTCAAAAGGATAACTAGGGATTGATATTTAATTGGGTGGACACTAGTTGTTGGCTAACCAAACAATGCTGAGATCATTTATCCCTTAATAAGCAGAGTTCAAATTTGCCTAGAAAGTTTGTCAAAGCATGTTCTAAGACTGACTAGGACCTAGACAAAGGTAATTGTAACATCCGTGATTTTAGAGAAATTAAATAAGTATTTGGAGATATAAATTGTATATACTCAATATATATATCTAGAGTATATAACATATACATATGGTATATTAATTATATATGTTGGATTAATACATTACATACTTAATATTTAAAACACATATAAGGTACATTTGATGTGTATATAAGATACACATTACTTGTGCACATGTGTAATATCCTAAATTTTTGAAAATTTCTAATTTTTAAAAATTTGATAAAATAAATTATAATTTAAATGGATAAATTAAATTAAAGATTTTAAATGAAAAATGAAGGGCTTTTAAATGAAAAAGTGGATAATATATGTGATATATATGTAAAATATACATAACATATAAAAGTCAACACTTTTTAAAAGAAAAGTCAAAGTAAAAGGGTATTTTGGTAATTAAATCTTAGAAATTTAAAATTAATAAAATAATTCAAAAATAAATTGTTTTTGAATGGAAGAGGAAATTTAGGACTTTTAATTTATTAAATAAATAATTAAATAATTAATTATCAAATTATTTTAATATATATATATATATGGTTTAAAATTAAAGGGTGAAAGGAAAAAAAAAATAAAGTCTTCTTCTTCTTCTTACCTCCAAGGCCAAATTTTATGGCTTCAAAAGAGGGATTTGCTTCTTCCATACTCCAAAAATTGAAGAGATTTTAAGGATTCAAGTGGAGTTTTAGAAGTTTCTTCATCAATTGGTAAGCTTTCTTACCAAATTTTCAAATTCTATGGAAAAGTGTGTTATGTAAATTTTGGAATTCTATAGTAGCATGATTTAATTGCTTAATTGGATATGAATGAAGTTGTTTTGATTGGTTATTAATGATTTTAAGGTTGGATTAAAGAAATGGTTGAGTTTGGGTAAGATTGGTGAAGAGAGAGAATTTAGGGTTATTTAATTTTTGGGGTTTTGAAATCATGGTTTTTAATTGGGTAAATTGATTCCAAATGAGTTGTTTTGATACATAAACAAGTATCTTAAAATCAAATATTGGATTTGGTTTTGTTTGGTTGGAGTTTGAGAATGGAAGTGGAGATTTAGGGTTTTGAAAAGTGATTTTCCAAAGTAGTTGAATTGTGTGATTTTATTTGTTTAAGCATATTGTTTAGTGTTAAAAGTGATGAATAAAAGCTTGAAGTGAGTAATGGATTGTGTTGGAATGGAAAACCTTCAATGGGGGAAGGTTATGCCATTTTTGAGATTTTGTGTATAAGAGTGTATTGTTATAATGTAAATGATTTAAATGTATTAAAATATGCTTTTAATGATATTAATAAACTCAAAACACTAATTTAAATGGCTTAATATGGTTTTTCAAAGTTAAAGTGAGGTGAAGCTTAATTTTAGGATTTAGTTTAGAGTGATGTTTAATTATGGTTTGATGTTGAGAATACCTTAGAATGCGATATTAAATTATTATGTATGATCAAATTTGGTATAGGCAATGAGGGAGGTTGATTTGCTTCATCCAAGTGGTGAAGGGCAAGTTGGATGGATAGGATTGGAGGTTGTATTAAGCTTGTTTTGGGCTGATAATAGAGGTATGTACAAACTTTGAGTATAATGTTTATATTTGCATGACATTTGGACTTAACACATTTTGGTTGAAAAATGTGTTAAGCTACTTGGTTCATTGATTGAGTATGAATAATGTGTTATGACATTTGTAATGTCATATATGTGTTAAATGCATTGTGAAAAGCCATTGATAATGGCTAAATTGTGTAAAGTGTGAAATATGCATATTATGTGAAAATTCCCAGAGTAATTGGTAATGTGCTGTGAATGCAAAAATGAGATATGTGGAATAATGAATTGAATTGATATTGATAAAAATGAGAAAAGTGAGAAAAATGAGAAAGATGTGAAAAATGAGAAAAAAAATGTGAAAATAAGGCAATGAGCCTAGTTTGATTATGAGAAATAAAATGAGAAATGAATTGTTAAAGTATTTGATAATGAGATAAATGAATTAACTGTGTGCCTAGTATGTTATTCAATTTTCAAAGTTCTGAGTTTGGCGGCATGCCTATGAATTGCTGGGCTTAAGACCGGGTCTTAAGCCGAGCCCAGCTGATAAATGATAAATATGATGTTTTTGGGGTGAAAAGACTGGGTTGTAAGCCTCAAAAATCGTAGCAGTCTAGCAAGGGTTGAGGACCAAGATACTAGGGCCTAAGGGTCTAGCCGGGTTGAGGTCCAAGAGACTGGGGCTGTTACATTATCCATGGATATATATATTGCCTACGGGCTAGACACATGGTGTTATTATGGACCAAAGCAGTAACTCTGAAATTTGAATAGCATATTAGATCCTTTTTGGGCCCATGCTTGTCTTTGCTTTAATGTGAATTATGAATTGTGATACAATTAAGCAATATAATGTTATGAGTTGTGAGTATGAAATATTTGAAAAATATAAGAAAGTGAAATGATGTGACCTCTATATGCATTGTGCATTGGCATTACTTTACATTTTTATTATTATCAAAGTTTGTATCACTAGGCTTCGGCTTAGCACGATTGTAAATCGTCGCGCAGGTGTCATGGACGTTTTGGTAAAGCCGGAGAGTTTTACTAGACCTGGTCGGATCTAGGTTTGTATTTATGGAGCTTGAAGAGTTTTTTTTGGTACATCAAGATCAGAGTCAGTTACCAGCATGTACATTTTTGATATTATGTATGTTATGATATGTTTTTGAAGCATATATTGTAAATTGTAACGAATGATTTGAATAATTTTGTTTAAGATGGGATTTTATATATAATGTTGATATATATATACCTATATATAAGTATTTTGAGAAAATATGCAGAAATTGAGAAGTATTGGTGAATTGATTTTATTTGGAGTGTTTGTTTTATGCAGGTTGTGTTTTATTGAATTTTGGAAACGTTCAAATTACAAACAAAACTTGGCGAATTTTTTCCAGAGATTTTCATATAAAATATTTATTTTGGATTCCTATGACAAGCAAAGAATATTTATATACTATTTATTTTATATATTAGTATTTGAAATCTTAAAACAGAAATGTGAAAATTTTTATTAAATCGGTCTGTGACATTTTCATATTGTATATGCGTTCTTTACATATGCTGAAAATATGTATTGTACGTATATAGGGTATAAGGGTGTTACATTTATTTTGGTATCAGAGCCTAGGTTTGAGGTTCTCGACCTAGGTGAGATGATAGAGAGAGAAAATTGGAATAAAAAAATAATTTTTCAATTGTAATGCATGCATTGGTACTGGTAATTTATCTAATCCCTGATGTGGCAATGTCCATTTGATATAATGGATATGAGTTGAGATGGTGTCTGGGTTGCATAGATTAGAGTGGCGCAGTGGAAACGTCATTCTAAAGATTATGGATTAAGAATTTTTGGAACTTTTATTTGAAATTTAAAATTTATAGCTGATTCAATTGATGAATAAGTGAAATTAGAAAAACAATCTAGAAAATAATTTAAAATATATAAATAAAAAGTTTGAGAAATGAGCATGATAGTTACAAAAAATTTTATAGATATACTGCAAAGTAATATTGTCTGAATTGTTGGACAAATCTAGAAATGTTGGATGAGTTTGAACATTTAATAGAAAGTTTTTCTATATGTTAGAATCCAAATGTATAAAATTTTATAAATTTTAAAGATGGATCTCTAATTAAGAAAAATAGAAGAACACAGATTGTTTGAGAAATTTCAGCAACTCGGAATCTGTAGAAATTGAAAAAAAAAATATAAAACTAGAAACTATGGTAAACCAACCCATAAAAATGTAAAAAGTTACACACAATATCATATGTAATCATATAACATATGGTTAAAATTTCATGAATTTTTATTAAGGTTTGATACCTGAAAAAAAATGGACAACCGGGTGCTGCCAGAGAAATTATTAAAGAGACAGATTCTCTGATTTTGGAAGATTTAATTTTTAAATATATTAAATCAACTTGAAAAAAATTTAAAACTTTAAATATAAGTTCATATATGTGTCAAGTGCACATGGATAAAAGTTTACAAGCTTTTATAAAGAATTGGTAAGGAATATAAAAATTAAAAGTGAGATTGACATGAAACTGAGGAAGTCATGCAGTTTTGTGTAAGTAATAAATTAATTTTATGAGACAAATGAATGAAGAAAATTATAAAAATTTATATGCATATGGGTATAAGTATAGAAGGAATATGGAGTTTTTAATAATTTTCAACAAAGAGTTCATAATTAAAATCAAAGAGTGAAATCATATATGATAGCGAATTATTTATTATGGAACAATGATGCATAATTTAGGGTTGATTGTGTAAAATTAAAGTATCTAAATGGATGATGTTAATTAGTGCAAGGAAATGAATTAGTGTTGTTTAAAAGTAAATGTTATGATCTTAAGATTGAGAATGTGATATGGGTGAGATTTGGTGAGGTTCATGTTGTTGGTTGCATTATATGAAATTTGAATTTTTGAAATGGGTTTCCATAATTGTGAAAGTGATGTGTTTTGATGTTATATTAATATAAAAATAATGTTTATAAAGTTAGCTCTTGAAAGTGAGATTAATAGAATGATGTTTAAGTAAAATAGTAAATTGGAAATTTAGAGTTGTAAGGGAATTTCGATGACGATTGTTTAGATATTGATAGTTTAATGTTTAATAAGCATGAGAGTAATTTTGAATGAGTAATGTTACTTATAAAAGTACTAACTAAGGTGTAATGTGGTTGATAATATAGAAATTTATTATGAAATAAAGGGAAATGATTAAGCAAGTGAAAATGAGTTACTTTAGTTAATTGAATTGGAAATGATGAAAATGGATATGAAAGGTGTGATCAATGCAAAAAAAAAAAGTGAGAGAGATGTCGCATTGGAAACGTGACTAAGATTTATGTGAAGTGTTGGAAAAACATATATAATAAGAAACTTATTTAAGAGATGGGCGATTGAATAAGGAATATGTTAATTATGTTGTGGTCAGAGTGTGTATATATGTTGAATTGATGAATAACCTAAGTAATGTCAAAAGAATGAGAAATGATAATGTTCTCTGAAAGGTAATAAATGTTAACTTTGTATAGGTTGTATGTAAAAGAGGAATTGAGTATAATTGTATGATTTGTGTGATGAGATTTTTTTTTCTATATGAATACAAATATGATATGTAAGAAAATGTGGAAAGTAAGTCACATTGTGATTATGACTTACAAAGGTGTATGTGAATGATTAAAAAAAATGTTATCGGGTGTTTACTACCTTATACAAATACGTGTCTGGTGATATTGAGAATGATATTGCATGTATTAATAGACCTAAGAGAGATTAGGTCTTGACCTGCGTAGAGTTAGGTCATGTGATGAATTGAGATTGAGAATGGACCCGAACAGAGCTGGAGGGTGAAATTGTTGTAACACCCCTTAACCCGACTATTTTCAGCCGAGCCAAGTGTGCTACAGTATATGCAACATGGTATACAGAACATGCACTAAATAAATTTTTTTTCTTTTTATTAAAAATTATAATAATTTACACATTTTTTTAATTGTTATAATTACAATTTGAAAGTCCTTAACAGTACATGCCAAGCTAAACTTTGCTTTGCTCCTCACTTCGCCTCCTGTTGCGCACTCTGGTGCTCCTTTGTAGCTTCCCATTTGTCAGCTTGGACTCCATAACCTACGAGTTTAGAAAACTAAACTCGCTAAGCATATAGCTTAGTGGGTACTTTAACAGTTAAATAGAAATTAGATGCAAACCACGCAATGTTACAGATATGGCACAGCCAACCCAATCATCAATATAAACATTCTCAGGTTCTTATTATATTTCTCCTATTATTTGTTAAGCTTTTATGACAGTATGCTATTCATTTCTATTGATTTACTGCCACTAAATGGTACCTCATCCTATGTCTGTTAGTTGCCTAACATGGCTGTTGATTACCGATCTGATGGTTATGTATTTGTATTTTATGGCATTATAATTTCTTTATCATTGTAGGCCCAATACTCTCTTGTTTTGAGTTCTGTTTGATAAATAACTTATGCATGAATTAAAGGTGTGTATTCACTATCTTTGTCCTATGCTTTCCTTCGGTAGTTTGGCATGAATTGTTATTCGTGTGTTCATATGCTCCTTTCATTAAGTTCACATATACTTGTTAAGGTTTGGATAAGTCATATAAGAAATTAACCAACTGAATAATGTTTATTACCCTTTGCCGAGTTTAATATTTTGACGGTTCGAAATTTATTTTATTAAAAATTCATAGGGCACCAGTGATTAGAAATCTGTCTATTTTTATCCTAAATCAGCTCAATAGAACTAATTTATATTTCAAAGTTTTCATTCCGGCCTTTGGGCCAGACTGCACTTTTTAGGCCACACCGGGTTTTACAACACTGTAAAAATCTCTCGTTGGGCTTTAAAATCTAAATAAAACACAATTGGGATGTGATTTTCAAAAAAACGAAAAGTGCTATCTTATTCTTAATTGGTCAAGCTTTCAAGAGCATATTTTTGATAATTTATTTCATTCCAAACGAATATTTTATCTCAATTATACCTCATTTATTTCTTACCAAATGAACAGTGAATTCTAGCATTTAGTTTCTTATGTACCTTGTTATCTTATTTCCCCAATAACTTTTGTTCTACTAATCCGAATGTAAAAATTCTTATTTTCACTCGAACTAGACTCATATGAGTCCTTATGGTTAAATTTCTAGATTTAAATTTGTTACACATAATTCTTGATGACTCCTTGAACTCTTCCCTGGCCAATTGGTTACTCAAGTCTGCGCAATGCATACTATTTCATTTATAACTTTACCTACGCAACTCAAATTAAGACAATTCTTATCTTAAATTAAACTAGACACATAAGGCTATATTCAGTAAACATTTCAGCTTAAAACAGTCAACACGTGATTTTTTACAGAATTTCTAATTCAGCCCTGCTGTTTGCTAGGGTCTGCCTGCGCATGGTTCGCTCATTCATGTGTAACTTCTACATTTTAAGTCTAATTGAGATGAATCCAATTCCTATGATTCACCAACATAAAAGGGTTCATTTATATCTTCTATCACAACATCTAATTCCTGAGGTAAATGGACCAAAACCTGGACTCAAGGCACAAATCTCAGTCTGTCCGGTTTCACAATTCCACTGTGCATGAGTTATACTCTTTTGATCATATCTTTTTATCTACAAGTGGGATTTAGGAAATTCCAAATTATATGGTTTCATAACACATAAGGGTACATTTAAGTCTTCTTTCAAAGCTTCTAAATGTGTCATTAAGGTCACCTGGACTCAAGGCACAAATCTCAGTCTGTCCGGTTTCACAATTCCAGTGTGCATGAGTTATACTCTTTTGATCATATCTTTTTTATCTACAAGTGGGATTTAGGAAATTCCAAATTCTATGGTTTCCTAACGCATAAGGGTACATTTAAGGTTTCTTTCACAGCTTCTAAATGTGTCATTAAGGTCACCTAAACGTAGTCCCAAGTCACAGGTTACTGACTGAGGAATCTAAGTTTTTCAGTTTGTAAGCCTGGTATCATTTTGATCATAACTTTCATTCCACACATGAAAATGAGTTGGTTCCAAAGCCTATGGTTTACTGACTTAATGGAGGAAAATTAAGTCTTATTTGTCAAGTTCTATTTCTATCATTTTTCTAGTCTAAATTTCGGTTGAATTTCCAGAAAAATGCAGAACACATGGCTGGCTGCAACAAAACAACACAACATAGCACTCCCATATTTACCTCCCTTATAACCTCAACCCCAAAATCAATCAATACACAACAAACACTTCTATATCATCATCAATCTCAACCACATAACCAGCACAACTCAAGCACATGAACAATTATAGCAATTACACATCCAAATGCAAAGGCAATAGAGATTACTAATTCAAGAAGGTTAAAGTACCAAACCTTTTTCCCCTTTGCTTTCCTTAGCTCATCTTTGATCTTTTTCTTCTTTTTCCTTTAGCTTTTCTTGATTTCCTACAAGAATTCCAGTATACACACTTTAAACATACATCCTATGGTTTGAAAACATAAGCTACCAATTCATTTATTGCCAATTTTTCCTCAATCTAATCTCCTCTAACCTTAAAACCATTATTTCTTTCTTCAAATCCTTCAAATAATTATTTCTTGAATTTTCTCCAAATCTAGCTACATAAACCCTAATTTCAATCTCTTAAATTAACCATTAGTCCATGAAATTAAAACTAGAGATAGGTTTCTCTTACCTTATAATCTTGTTTGTCACCAAAATCTTCAACCAAAAGCCTTAAAATTTTGGAAAAATCACCTCCTTCTTCCTTCTCTTATGGTTTGGACGAGTTCACCATGTAAGAGAGGGCTTTTATTTTCTTTCCTTGGCTTATTTTGATCCAAATGGCAGCCATAAGTGGTGTATAGATGTTGACTTCCAATTGGTACACCTTATAGCAAAAATGGCCACTTTTAATTGGTCCACTTGCCTTCTTCTTTTATCTATTTATTTGGCAAGTCATTAGGCTTCCTTTTATTCATATTTTGACCCCCCTCAACTTTCTTGTGCTGTAATTTTATAGTCTAGGGTGTGAAAATATCAAAATACCCTCCAGCGATTAATCGATTGTAACTTTTAAACCGTGCGTTTTCGGAAAAAATTGAAACCCATGGTTATGACCTGATTAATCTCGAGAATATTCTTCCGGAGTCGGATATGGGCACTATTAAGAACTTCTGACACTTAATTTTTAAGTTTACATAGTTGCCCCTAACTTTTGAGAAATTTTCACTTAGGTCCTTTTGATATCCCTTCCTGATCTTGTTGTTTTTCTTTATTAATATCTTTTTACTCACAACTCCAAATTAAATATTTCTTATTCCCACTTAAACTAGACATCTGGGGTTACATTGTGTCAAAATTTCAGGTCGATCCAAGCTATATCTGATTTTTGACGCTCCTTCGAAGCCAAGCCTACTATGCTGTCCTAAGGCAGCTTGCACATTGTATACTAAATCCATCATATCTTATTCTGTACAACTCCAAATTGAGTAATTTCAAGTTATACATCTAGCTAAGACACAAATAAACAATTACATCTTCTTTGATACTCTCTAATTATGTAATTAACTTGGATGAAATTCGAGCTCAAGTTATAGGTCATGTTCTAAACTCCTTTGTTCTAAGCCTAAATCATATCCTCTATGTCTGTTTCTTACCAATCTGGGATTCGGGATGTTAAAATTTTTATTTTAACAACTGAACTTCATGATTGTATAGTATTTTGGGCCTAAAGTATATGCATATAAATAAGATATTGTAAGGAAAAAGGAAAGTCTAATGAAGAAAGTATGGAAGTGAGAAAAAAAATGAATGAAAATTTTTATAAGAGATAGACTAGAAATGGAGTAATAAATGGAAATTGTGTAAATTAGCATATGAACGAATGTGTATATGTAAGAGATGCTAATGATAATATTGTTGAAACATGAGTTAGGCTAATGATGATCAAGTGATCAAGAGTAAATTGCTTTGAAACAGAGCTGAAACGTGTTAACTTTTTGTATATCAAAAGATTAGAAAATGAATATGTGATTTTTGCGATACAAACTTAACATTGTGATTGGAAATGTTTGAAGAAGAATGATAGAAGGGCAGTATTTATTTATAAGCCACGGATGTGACCATTATTATGGCATGACCGTTGGATAGTTTTGGTGAGATTGATAGTTATGCTTCAAGAAACATGGTCAAGACTTATGGTTTGCATAGTTGTATCTTATAATTTTATACTAGAAATTTGTTTATAATTATAGAAAGTGTGGAAACAAAAGAGAATTGTAAAAATATGATGAGCTTTAAATGATGTATAAGAAAAGTGATTTGTGTAAATAGGGTAACTATAAGAAATGTGAGAAAATGGTAAATGAAAGGAATTATGAAATGTGAGTAAGAGTTATAATAAATGTGTTTGAAAGTGGTATAAAATGAATAAGTTGATGAAAATGATGTGTAAAGTAAACGAGACTAGGGGAAGGGAATATTATCTGTAATGATGATTTCGAAGAGAATTAAAATTTGAGAATAAATTTGACCTAATAGAATTAGGTCATGAATTGAAAACAGATTGATGAATTTAAAATAGACAAAAGGTTGGTCAGAATAAAATAAGGTTGTGATGGTCATATTGTGATATTTAGATCAATTGATCTGAAATGTAATAAGTTTACAAGTATTTATTGAAATTCAATGTGTGTCGTTGTATTAAGAATATGCGAGCTATATGATAACGTGCATAATACAACATTTTGATATGTATATGCATATGAAAGGAGCTAAGTTATATTAGTTTCAAATAATTATAAGAGAAAAGTGTTAGTTATAGTATAATTGGAATGAATTTTAATAAGGAAATAAGATTTTGTTGTTGTATAATGGTGATATTAAATTAATATGTGGTAATTGTATAAAGAATAGGATCAAAGTGAAGATGTATAAAATTATTGTGTTAAGATAAAAGTTATTAACATTTGAATTTAAGGTGATCAGAGTATATTTTTAAGATAATGAAGTGATCAGATATCTTGAGTGCAATAGGTGTGTGGTGTATATATATTAAGGAGATGAACTAGTTTTGTCTAATGACAATTCGATTGAAGATATAATAATCTATTATGACTGTTTAAGTAAATAGACAGTATAATGATGTGTTAGGGAATGGTAAAAAGAAAATTAAGAATGAACCAAAGAGGGAAAATAGAAATTATGTATTTTTGTAAAATAATGATTTGGATGATTTATTACTATACTGGATAATTTCGAGGACGAAATTATTTAAGGGAGAGAAAATTGTAACATCCGTGATTTTGGAGAAATTAAATAAGTATTTGGAGATATAAATTATATATACTCAATATATATATATATATCTAGAGTATATAACATATACATATGGTATATTAATTGTATATGTTGGATTAATACATTACATACTTAATATTTAATACACATATAAGGTACATTTGATGTGTATATAAGATACACATTACTTGTGCACATGTGTAATATCCTACATTTTTGAAAAGTTCTAATTTTTAAAAATTTGATAAAATAAATTATAATTTAAATGGATAAATTAAATTAATGGTTTTAAATGAAAAATGAAGGGCTTTTAAATGAAAAAGTGGATAATATATGTGATATATATGTAACATATACATAACATATAAAAGTCAACACTTTTTAAAATAAAAGTCAAAGTAAAAGGGTATTTTGATAATTAAATCTTAGAAATTTAAAATTAATAAAATAATTCAAAAATAAATTATTTTTGAATGGAAGAGGGAATTTAGGACTTTTAATTTATTAAATAGTTAATTAATTATTAAATTATTTTAATATATAAATATATATATGGTTTAAAATTAAAGGTGAAAGGAAAGAGAAATAAAAAAAATAAAGTCTTCTTCTTCTTCTTTCCTTCAAGGCCGAATTTCTTGGCTTCAAGAGAGGGATTTGCTTCTTCCATACTCCAAAAATTGAAGAGATTTTAAGGATTCAAGTGGTGTTTTATAAGTTTCTTCATCAATTGGTAAGCTTTCTTACAAAAATTTTAAATTCTATGGAAAAGTGTGTTATGTAAATTTTGGAATTCTATAGTAGCAAGATTTAATTGCTTAATTGGATATGAATGAAGTTGTTTTGATTGGTTATTAATGATTTTAAGGTTGGATTAAAGAAATGGTTGAGTTTGGGTAAGATTGGTGAAGAGAGAGAACTTAGGGTTATGTAATTTTTGGGATTTTGAAATCATGGTTTTTAATTGTGTAAATTGATTCCAAATGAGTTGTTTTGATACATTAACAAGTATTTTAAAGTCAAATATTGGATTGGTTGTGTTTGGTTGGAGTTTGAGAATGGAATTGGAGATTTATGGTTTTGGAAAAGTGATTTTCCAAAGTAGTTGAATTGTGTGATTTTATTTGTTTAAGCATGTTGTTTAGTGTTAAAAGTGATGAATATAAGGTTGAAATGAGTAATGGATTGTGTTGGAATGGAAAACCTTCAATGGGGGAAGGTTACGCCATTTTTGGGATTTTGTGTATAAGAGTGTATTGTTATAATGTAAATGATTTAAATTTATTAAAATATGTTTTTACTGGTATTAATAAACTTAAAACACTAATTTAAATGGCTTGATATGGTTTTTCAAAGTTAAAGTGAGGTGAGGCTTAATTTTGGGATATGGTTTAGAGTGATGTTTAATTATGGTTTGATGTTGAGAATACCTTAGAATATGATATTAAATGATTATGTATGATCACATTTGGTATAGGCATTGAGGAAGGTTGATTTGCTTCATCCAAGTGGTGAAGGAAAAGTTGGAAGGATAGGATTGGAGGTTGTATTAAGCTTGTTTTGGGTTGCTAGTAGAGGTATGTACAAACTTTGAGTATAATGTTTATATTTGCATGACATTTGGACTTAACACATTTTGGTTGAAAAATGTGTTAAGCTACTTGGTTCATTGATTGAGTATGAATAATGTGTTATGACATTTGTAATGTCATATATGTGTTAAATGCATTGTGAAAAGCCATTGATAATGGCTAAATTGTGTAAAGTGTGAAATATGCATATTATGTGAAAATATCCAAAGTAATTGGGTAATGTGTTGTGAATGTAAAAATGAGATATGTGGAATAATGAAAAGAATTGATATTGATAAAAATGTGAAAAGTGAGAAAAATGAGAAAGATGTGAGAAATGAGAAAAAAATGTGAAAATAAGGCAATGAGCCTAGTTTGATTATGAGAAATAAAATGAGAAATTAATTGTGAAAATATTTGTTAATGAGATAAATGAATTAATTGTGTGCCTAGTATGTTATTAAATTTTCAGAGTTCTTGGTTTGGCGGCATGCCTATGAATTACTGGGCAGGTGAAAAGACCGGGTCGTAAGCCGAGCCCAGCTGATAAATGATAAATATGATGTTTCTGGGTGAAAAGACTGGGTCGTAAACCTCAAAAATCATAGTAGTGTAGCCGAGTTGAGGACCAAGATACTGGGGCCTAAGGGTCTAGTTGAGTTGAGGTCCAAGAGATTGGGGCTGTTACATTATCCATGGATATATATATTTCCTACCGGCTAGACACATGGTGTCATTATGGACCAAAGCAATAACTCTGAAATTTGAATAGCATATTATATCCTTTTTGGGCCCATGCTTGTCTTTGCTTTAATGTGAATTATGAATTGTGATACAATTAAGCAATATAATGTTATGAGTTCTGAGAATGAAATATTTGAAAAATATAAGAAAGTGAAATGATGTGACCTCTATATGCATTGTGCATTGGCATTACTTTACATTTTTATTATTATCAAAGTTTGTACCACTAGGCTTCGGCTTAGCACGATTTTAATTCGTCGCGCAAGTGTTATGGATGTTTTGGTAAAGCCAGAGAGTTTTACTAGACCTGGTCGGATCTAGGTTTCTATTTATGGAGCTTGAAGAGTTGTTTTGGGTACATCAAGATCAGAGCCAGTTACCAGCATGTACATTTTTGATATTATGTATGTTATGATATGTTTTTGAAGCATATATTGTAAATTGTAAAGAATGATTCGAATAATTTTGTTTAAGATGGGATTTTATATATAATGTTGATATATATATACCTATATATAAGTATTTTGAGAAAATAAGGAGAAATTGAGAAGTATTGGTGAATTGATTTTATTTGGAGTGTTTGTTTTATGCAGGTTGTGTTTTGTTGAATTTTGAAAACGTTTAAATTACAAACAAAACTCTGGCGAATTTTTTCCAGAGATTTTCATATAAAATATTTATTTTGGATTCCTATAACAAGTAAAGAATATTTATATACTATTTATTTTATATATTAGTATTTGAAATCTTAAAATAGAAATGTGAAATTTTTTATTAAATCGGTCTGTGATATTTTTATACCGTATATGAGTATTTTACATATGATGAAAATATGTATTGTACATATATAGGGTATAAGGGTGTTACAGTAATTATGCCGGAGCCCTCTCTAAGTAAGCATACACAACTCAATGCTATATAGCAATTACCTCATCTATTAAAGTAATTCAAATCATGATGCCTAGACACGTTAATTTATGAACATCAAGTGAGATTCCTCATTGGTTGAGCACCAAAATGAACAAAGACCAACGAAAAATTTAATGAAAGTAATTTATTCAAATAAATTTAAATTTGAAAAACACGATTGTTCCAATTAAATATTAAAGAAAGCAAAATTGAAAAGCAACATTCAAGCTAAGGAAAGTTTAATGAGTTAAGCTTCTTTTCCTTTTACATCTTCAATTTTTCCATCTTGAAATGATGATAAAATAAAATCTTCTTTTAATCCTTTTCCCACCATGAAGGTTGCTGGTGGAGGTACTCTTCTAAACTTAGGCAAAGGATTGTTCTTGGTATTGGGCTTGTCCGGCTTCTGTAGCTTACACTATCGATTAAATCTTGGATCTCATGCTTCAATCGGGTACATCTATTAGTCTCATGTCCTTATGTCTGATGAAATTGATAAAAAGCCTTAGTATCAAATTTTGGGGGTAAAGGATTACGCAAAGGATGAGGATTTAAGGGTTGTAACAATCCCTTCCTTTGAAGCTTATCGAGAACCCAAGACAGCGGTTTCCCCAATTCTAAAAACGGTCTTCTTGTTCCTTGGCTAGTAGCATTAACACCAACTGTCTTTTGCATGCCTTGGTTACTAGACTGATAGTTTCCTTTCTCGTTCCTTCTAGTTGAAAAATGGTTCTTCTCTCTTTCCCATTCTTCAGTTTGCAAACCAACTTGGAGAAGATCTTTGAAATCATGGATGAGTGTATGAGACATCCTTTCACGAAGACTAGGCAACACCCCTCTCACAATCATCCTCATTTTATCAGATTCATCGGGCCTCTTCTTGAGCAAAGCAACCTTATTTCTCCATCTCTTCACATAGTCAACAAAATTCTCATTTGGCCATTGTCTAATGGACTCTACTTCCATTAAGGTAACTTCCATCTAGACATTGTATCCATATTGTTGGATGAAGGCCTTGTATAGTAGATCCCAACTCTTTTGTATTCCATCATCTAAGGTATTGAACCAATTTTGGATAACAGGGTCCAATGAGAGTATGAAGTACCTTAGAGTTTGAGCCTTAGTAGCTCGGGCATACTGCATAGTAGTGATATACTGCTTCACATGGAGGTAATGATTTTCGGTTCCATCAAACATTGCAAAGGATGGCATCTTGAATTTGTACGGAACTTCTTTGTCTAGCTCAAATAATTTGTCAACCTAGGACATTTCTTCGGTTTTCAGCTTCTTCTCAAATTTATTTTCCAAATCCGCATTCATCTTTTCAACATCAAAAGTTTCAGTTTTCTCCATAGCTGATCTTTGAACAATCTTCGGTTCTTTCTTCTTGTCTTGAGGATCTTGGAAGTATTGATCCCAATCATCATCATCATCAATGATCACCTTATCATCATCAAAAACCACTTCACCAACTTTAGCCTTCCCCTTGTCCTTTAGCTTCTTAGTGCTAGCAGATGCTTCGACATTGTTTCCTAAAATTGTAGCCAATTGGGTCCTCAGGGTCTCAGCCAGGGCCTCTTTTATTTCTTCCATATTGGCATTGAGGGCAACATCCACCATTCTTTGAATTTGTTCGGGTCCCATTGCTTTTGGCGAGCAAGTGATTGAGTTGCTACTAGATTCTTCATCTCCAGGGTAGGTCGGATTGTCATAAGCTTTTGAACTGTCGTAATCCAGGGTTGTGAGCCAGAAGGGATCAATGATGTGAGTTGAAAATGTGTGCATGTATGCACAAACAATCAACAAACAAGGATAAATAGAACGTTCCTTCCAACCTTATAACTTCCACACACGAATCGCGAGTCTCTTTTCCTAGGTATACAGTTAGCAAAGTACCAACATGGGGTATCTTGTTTTTGAATAATTTCCTAGGACATTTCAACTTATAGTTATATTTTCAAAAATGGAAATCAGTTCATGATAATTCCCATTAATTAGGTTTTAATCCATTCAACCAACTAAAATAGCTTTTATGCTATATTGGATTAAAACTAAATTAAGAGGTTTATTGTAAATAGATTTCTTACTTGAAAAAGTAACCAGTGGTTCATGCAAAAAAAAAACCCCATGATTAATAACTCTTAGTATAAACTAGGGTCACAATTGATTTTTGATATTTTGTAATTGACCTAAATAATTTGCAAGCTCTTTGTAAGAAAAGGATTGATGAAAATAATTTTGTTTCTAAGCCCATTGTAAAAAGATTTTAGAAAAAAATGGATTTTGGGTTTTGTATTTGAGCCTTGAGAAAAGAATTTTTTGATTTATTTTTAGAAAAAAGTTTTATGTCCAAAGACCATCTTAAAAAGTTTTAAAAATACCTTTGGTCTTTTGGACTTTGAAAATTTTATTTTGAGCTTATAAATGTACTTGGGTCATATTAGAAAAAGAACAAACCAAATAAGCCATGATTTAACCTAAGACAAATTAACCATAGTCAAACAACAAGCATTTGGGGTAAAACCTAAGGAAAGTAACTAGGCCAATTACATGAGCTTTAGTCTTTGGGTTAAGAGGCTTAGGTTCCCATAGCAAGTATATACCAAATGGTACAAGGCTATGAGTGGTTATGGCATGCTCGATCTCCATATCTTGAGTGAAAGTATGGTATCCCTTACATAACACAACATGGGTAACACGGGCGTCCTAACTTACACACACAATGTAATCTAAATGATGCAATGGATAATATCATGATAAGAAAGAATAGAATAATATAAAGACCAATGGAATCAACTTCTCTTATCCCCAGTGGAGTCGCCAATATTAGCGAGGATTTTTGCCCCCATTCCCTGTGGAATGGTTCTTGCGACTTCGACACTGTTTAGGCTCAGGGCCTTAGAGAACACTGGCCTAAGCCTGGAGAAAATGGAGTCGCCACCCGGACGGGCCTGGAAAAAGAAAGGGGTGGATGACTCAATTCCTAAGGAATCCCCATCCCCTTAATGGGTTCAAAAAGTTAGGTATGTGTGGGGAAGGTGAGAAACGGCCCAACAACCCCACAACGCCAGGTTCATTGGAACCGGCCTCCTTTACAGGTCTTAATATTATAAAATTCTTAAATATAATAATATTATCCATATTACATGCAATAATTAAAATAAAGCATCATTATATTAAAATCAAAGCAATGTCTAAACAAAGCAAATAAATGGACACCCATCCGAGGATAGAAACATGTCCTTACATCATCCATGTCTAAAACTAAATAAGACACCCACTGAAAGGTGAAACATGTCCTTTAGGTCTAAAATATAAATTACATAATACTTAACTAATGAGGTACCCACAAGGTGGAAACATACCTCTTGCAATTTTAATACCAAAACAAACAAATAATAATCATAATAATAAAGAAAACATCCATCCATGATAAATTAAATAAATCAAGCATTGAAATTAAATAAATCAACCATCAAAACATATAATAAATTATATAATCAAATCTAAAAACTAAATAAAGAGACAAATTTAGGTTTATGTCTCAATTTAGGGTTCTTTATTTGACATTTAGGGTTTTAGTATTTTGAAATTATTATATTTATTATTTAGGCTACTGTTAGGGTTTTTGGAAAAATGGAATTGATTAGGGTTTTATAATGTTAAGAAAGTAGTAAGTTTTTTTAGTTAATCAAATTAGGGTTTAGGGTTAACATCATGAAATTAGGGTTTTGGAACCTTAAGACATTTAGGGTTTAGGACTCACGGTTACTGGATTGTGGTTACTGAGTTAAGAATTAGTATTTAGATTTACTAGATTGGGTTTTAAGTTCACTAGATTAGGGCTTTAGGTGTTGATGAACTTGTCATAAAGTTTTGATGTTTTAAGAATTAGGGTTTAGGAAAACTAGGGCTTACTGGATTGGGTTTTGAGAATTAATAGGATGGTTTAGGGTTTTTGATATTTTGGAAAACATATTCGATCTTAGGATTTAAGAAAATAGTTTTGAGTTTTATAGAAACAATTATGATTAAAGTTTTTAGAAACTATAAAGAAGATTAGGGTTTGGAGAATTAATAAGACATTTTGATGTTTCAGACAGGTTTAGATGATTAAGAAAATAGTTCGGGGAAAAATAATTTAGGGTTTTAAAGTTTTGAAAACAGAAGGACATTTTATGGTTTTAAAGTTTTAGAAACAAAAGAATAATTTAGGTTTTTTGATAATTTAATCAATGACTTAGGCTACTGGACGGTTTTTAGTTTTTAGTTTTTATAAAACATGCAAGTGGAGTTTTGAAAACCAACTGACTAATGTATTAACTAAAGTAAACAATTAAAGTTATTAAAACAAAGATCAAGTTACTGCATATTCTTATTAATCAAAGAAAATAAAGCTACTATGAACATATAATTTATGATTAAAGATCAAACCTGCGTAGTCGGTTCGACCAAAAAATTGATTTCTGGACGAACAATAACAAAGGCAATGTTGCTGCCTTTTATGGATTGATGAATGCTTCTTGTTGCTAATTTCTTTTTGTCGTCTCTTGCTCCTAGGGCTTTTTCTCTCCTTTTTTCTCTCAAGTAACAAGTCCAAAGTCTCGATCCAACTCTCTTTCTAAAGTGTTTTAATGTGGTATTTATAGGAAAAAATTTAAACCTAATTCTAATTGTCTAAGGAAATTAAAATCATTTAGGAAAAGAAATCATAACCAAATAGAATTCAGTTTCGGAAAAAACTGCGCTGGAAAAAAATTGCTGGGGGAGACGAAATTGCAAGTGAGAGCTGGGGAGGGCTAGCCAAATCGCTGCAGGAATTTCCTACGATGAATTCGCCCAATTGGCTTGTGTCCAATTCATCGCAGGAATTTCCTGCGGCGAATTGGCCCAAGCCAATTCACTTTCGCCGATGAAATTTTTTGTGGTTGATTTTTTCGTTGCCAATTTTTATTTACTTCTTTATTTATTATTATTATCATTTTACTTTACTAAAATTACCTTTTTTATTTTTATTAAAAATTATAATAATAAATACTAAAATAAATATTATTTAATTAAAATACCACAAACAATATTTTGGACTATAAATAATATTGGACCAGACTGGGTTAAAAATTAAGGGTCTACAAGTGGGATTAGCAAATTCCTGCATTGTCCATAGCTCATTTCCTGCCATCACTTCATGTTCTTCTTTCGAGATTGAATCTTTCAATTTTTCTTCCAAGTTTTCTTTTGTTTTCGCCAGAACTGTTTCACTTTATTCTTTGCACTTTCTCCTCAATGTTCTCTCTAGCTATGGATCTAATTCAAGTAATTGGGATGATATAGCTCGGGTCATAAACAGGAAGAAGTACCTAAAATGATGGTCAACAAGCAAGAACCAATGTTAAAATAAATAAAAATAAAAAAAATTAAATTAACAGTCATGATTATATTTCTAATATTGAAAATCATTATTTCCAAGCTACGACGCCAAAAACATGATGGCTAATCTATGCTATCGTAGTGTTACCTCAAGTGCACGGGTCGCGCAAGTAATAAGGTAGTGAGTAAGATATTGTTCCACTAGTACAAGGTCAAGTACTAGTGCAAATTTCAACTATTGTTTAGCAAATCAATAGTTTTTGTGATGATTAAAATAAAAGACATATTACTTAATAAAAAGTAAAGAAAAATTGAATATTGTGCAAAAAGATTTGATGATGAAAATACTATCCAGATATTGAATCCCCTAGCCATAGAAATATTTATGAATATCAATTCAATTAAATCAAATAATAGAGCTGATTTTGCATTCCTCTAAATTAGATCAAAACCTCTCTCGAGTGAACTAATTCCAAATCACTAAGTAGAATGCTAGGAATCTCTTTTCAATCATAATTAAACAGATCTTACAATAAGAACAAGGAAATTTGAACCAAAAGGGGTCTTGTAAGTCTATCTCTAGCACTCCAATCAACCCTCAATCCTAATGAAAAATCTGTTCATATCAAGCTTTCTCAAGTCAATAATATGAAAATTGCAACCTATCAATAAACATGCTATTATAAATTGGAAATAAGAAATTAAGATTCAAAAGGATAAAACAACTCAATCAAATGATTTAATTTAATAAGAACTATTCAATCCAAACAACAAGGCTAGAGTTCATCAATATCTAGATAGAAACACTTTAACTTATGTTCATAACCATAAAACAAAAACAAAAGAAATAAGTAAAAGAATTCAAACAATCTATAATAAATGATTTGTGTTTCTTCACTTCAATCCTTGAATCTTGATTTAAATCTCACATGAATTGGATCTTCACCTTCACTGTTAGCTATAAAAACTCTCTTTTTATCAGGAAGTCGGCTCTAATAATAAAAACTGGATTCCTAATTCACAATTTAGCCCATATTTTATAGCCCTAAAATTTTGCTTGACATGTGCGTGTCTGTGGGCATGTCAAAAGTGATATTTCAAAGTTTAATGGCATAAGCAGTGACACAATTTCACTTAATATAATTATAGCAATCTAGTTTACTTGAACCCAAAAATAAAATTGAAGAAACTAAATGAGACAAATGCATCAAATGGAAAGAATGAAAATAAAAGCTCAATCTAAAAATATACCTGTCCCCCACACTTAAGATGCACATTGTCCCCAATGTGTGTAAAATAAGAAAAAGAACAAAACAGAGAGAGAACTGCCCTGACATGTTGTAATATACAAAAATTTTGGAAATACTAATTTTTGAAAATTAATTAAATAATTTAAAAGTGTATATATATAATTAAGTGAAAAGAAAAGAGAAAGGAAGGATGTGTATATGATGTATATATGTAGATATATACAATATATACAAGTCAACATTTTAATAAGGTCAAATGATATTTTAATTATTTAAATAAATATAAATTAATGGATAGTGGAAGATGACATTTGATGTTAATTATATTATAATAATAAATATACTTGGTGGAGATTAAAAGAGGAAATTCATGTGGTTAAAAGAGAAGTGGTTGGTTTGAGTTGATGATGACTATCTTCTTCTTTTTCTTCTTTCTCCATTTAAGCTAGCCATCTTCTCCATCAAAGGAAGAGAGGATTTTGCTTCTTGCTAACTCAAGAAATTGAAGGATTTCAAGTGTTCAAGTTGGAGTTTTGAGGATTTTCTTCATATTTGATAAGTTTCCAACTTGTTTCTTGAAGTTCCATGAAAGTTTGTATGTGTGAATTGGATGTTTGCTGTAGTATGGTTTTAATGGTTGATTTTGGTATGTTTGAAGTTCTTTTGTCAAGTTAACTATGAAGTTTGGGGTTGGATTGAAGAGAAAGTTAAGTTTGGTGAAGAGAATAAGAGTTTTGGGTTGTGTAACTTTTGAGTTGTGAAGTCATGGTTGTGAATGTGTATTTTTGTTGTTAATTGGATTGTTTTGATGTTTACACAAGTATTATGTTGTATAATTATGGATTTGATTGATTTTGTATGGAGTTGAAATGGTTAATGAAAGTTAATAGTTTGATGTGGCGATTATGTGTGGATATCAGGATTTTTGGCCTGACACGCCCAGTGACACAGCCACGCCTTTGTGCATGTGTGAGCGGGGATTTTTGCCCCCACTCTTGGTGGAGTGGTCCTTGCGACTTCGGCACTGTTTAGGCTCGTGGTGTAACACCCCCATATTCAATGCACACACACTACAACCACAACAATGTAGCATAAGTGCACCAAACATAGGGATGCTACGGTTTCCTTAACATTCAAAACATTTTAAAACTTGATACCATATCCATATCATTATATCTTATTAACAAAATAGATCATTTACTTATAAAACAAAACATATTAGTTATCTATATATATATATATATACATTTATATATTACACAGCGGAAGTTATAAAATATGTATATATATGAAAACATTTGAATACATATTTACTATTATACATATATTTACATTATCAACAAAACTTTACACAATATAAAAAAATTTATACATGATTGGCAAGTCAGCTCTGATCTTTAAGCTCCCAAAATCAATTCTTCAATGTCTACTCTCACTCGGTCTCGAAGAGCTCTCAGGTTCGATTCTATCAGTTCTATCACCTGCGCGATTAAACACTATCGCGCTAAGCCAAGGGCTTAGTAAGATAAAACATGCAATAAACATGCTTAAATGCTATACAATGCCAATTCTAATTTATCATACATGTAACAACATAAATGCAAAGCTAACAACATACTTTTACATTTCATAACCTAACATACATATATGTATATCAGAATTCAACATCTTTGCATATATTTTATTAGTTAATCATTTAATCATTTATGAACAACACTAAGCAAAGACAAGCATGGGCCCAAGACACACTAATATGCCATTCAATTTTCAGAGTTAATGCTTTGGTTTTGTTATCACATTTATCAATATCAATATCATATACCCAACTAGGCTTCAAGGATTAAGTTCAACCAAGCTTCAAGGGGAGCAAAGCATGCTAAGCATCAACCCAACTTGGCTTCAAGAACTAACCCAACCTAGCTTCAAGGGTTGTAACATCTCAATTAGGCTTCAAGGATTCAATCCAACCTAACTTCAAGAGATTGTTACACTCATTAGGCATGCCACCAACAACAAACTCTGAAAATGGAATAACACATTAGCCACACAATTCATTTAGATTTCATTCTCAATTCTCATTATCATTTAGGCAAACATGCCTCATTTATCTCCATTAAATCACCTTAGCCAATAACAATGGCTCCACCTTTCATTTCACAATATAACACTTCATTATTCAAGTGTATTTTTATCTCACATAGCATCATTCATAAATATTAACATTTCATTCCACATTTCTCATAAAACACATTACCATTCAAAGTGCATAACATAACATTGTTAATTCTCAACAATGCAACTAGGGCAAAACACAATTGACATGATTCATAGCTTTAGGACCATCCACATTCATTTGATTAGATCATTCTTGTGTTTGAAACATGTTTATAATGTTCATGTTTAAGTTTAGGAACAATGGAACTTTTGAAGAATTTAAACCATGCAAAGAGAACCAAGAAATCAAACAATGTTCAAATCATTTGAAGGGCACGCCCAACTCACTTGATTGACACGCCCAACCATCTTGAGTGACACGCCCGTGTCCTTAAAAAGAAAAGAGGCAGTAGCTTCCTCAAATAAATGACACGCCCAACCAACTTGAGTGACACGCCCGTGTCCTTAAAAAGAAAAGAGGCAGTAGCTAATTCAAACAATTGACACGCCCACTCCCCTAAATTGATTTTGGCCGTGTCACCAAATCATAAAACCTTAACTAAAACCAACCCTTTCTCAATTGCACTCAAACACAATATTCATCATATAACATATTTCACATGAACATAATCAATGTTCTAAACACATATTCATCATAAAAACTACTTCACCACACATTAATATCACAATTAAACACATATTCACCACAAAACCCTAAAATCCAACATCCTTCTCCCTCCATCCAAATCAACAACCATCATTTCCAACAACAACCTTCAATTAAACTCATAACTTAAAATCAATTTAACATTTGAAAGCACAACCAAACACATCTCAAATCCACCAAATCACAAAATCATCAAACCCTACTTTACTTCCAACACAACTTCCAAATAAGTAAAGAAAACAAGAAAATACTTACTTGAAAAGAAGAAATTCCACAAATCCTTTGTCAAAACCTTGGATTGCTTCATCAACTTGCTTCTATCATCAAGAACACTTCTTTTTCTCTTTTCAATTTGGAGAGCCGGCCACTTCATGAAGAAAGAAGACAATGATCAAGATACAAAGTCAAATTTTGCTTTTAATCTCCACCAAGTGTTCTTATCCAAGCAATTACTAAAACACCCTCAATCATATAACTAACCTTTGTCTCATATAAGTCCTTATATGTAATTTCATTAACAACCAAAAATATCTTCTTCCACTTAACCATCACCTTGACTCTTCATTTGACCACTTTATATGTTATATATATCATCATATACACAACATATACATTTGTCTCTAAACCCTAATTCTTTCTCCAAAACACATATGCACAAGCATTCTCATCCCAATTCTTTTCTTACCCCATCATATGCATTCAATTCAATTTAACAATAACAACAACAACAACAACAACAATATAATCAAAACTTCTAAGCCACATATGAGGATATTACACGTGGCCTTAGAGAACACGGACCTAAGCCCGGAGAAAAATGGAATCGCCACTCGGACTGGCTGGGAAAAAAGAAAGGGGTGGATGACTCGATTTTGTAGACCCTTATTTTTTACCTAGTCCGATCCAATATATTTTAATTATTTCAAAATAATTTTTGTGTTGTCCAATATATTTTAATTAGTCTAAAATAATTTTTGAGTTATCTTAATTAAACAATATTTATTTTAGTATTTAGTTTTTTTAATTAATAAAAAAAATAATAATAAACAAATAAATAAAAATAAAAATCGGAGACAAAAAATCGGCGACAAAAAATTTCATCTCTGAAAAGGGCGATGGACGAAATGGCCCACAGGCAATTTCGCCCCCCAGCTCGCAGGTTCCCGCAGCAACTTTTTTGCCAGCAAAATTTTTTCAACGTAGTTTTTTTTGAAACCAAATTCAATTTGGTTTCAGTTTCGTTTTCTTAATTAATGTTAGATTCCATAAACAATTAAGATTAATCACCAAAATCTTCTATAAATAGGACTAAAAAACCACACAGAAAGGGGGAGGGAAAATTTTAGAGGACAATCGAGTTAAGGAAAGATTTAAGAGAATCGATTGGACTAGGAGAAACTTTTTGGTAGAGATTAACGATCGGACTTTTGAGAGAAGCAAACAAGCAAATTCAATTAATCAAAGGCAACCATCTTTCCTTTGTTCTTGTTCATCCAAGAAGTAAATTTTGGTGGAACCAACAAACGAAGATCTGAATATCTAATCTTTTTTTTTCTTCACAGTAGCTTGAATCATCCAATTATCTCTTTTGATTCAAAAAACCCTAGAACCCTAATTTACTTTTTCTAAAGCTTAAAAACCTTAATTCGTTTCTTTGTTTTCCAAAACTCTTAAAATTGTTGTTTCTATTTCTTCATAATCTTAAAACCCTAATTTGCCCTCCAATTTTGCAAAACCCTAAATTGAATAATTTTTTTTCAAAAACCCTAAAAAATATCTTTTCTGTTTTTATAAACCTTAAATCATTTTGTTTATTTTCATAAAGCTTCATAAAACTATAAATTGTTTTTCCAAATTCTAAAATCAAATACATTCTCCGAAACACTAAAAACCCTAATTCAACTTTAAAACCAAGACAGTAACCTCAAACTAGCTAATATTAAACCCTAGTTTTCTTAAACCCTAAATCCCTTAAAACTTTAAACCCTAGTTTTCTTAAACTCTAAATCCCTTAAAACTTTAAACCCTAGTTTTCCTTGTAACACCCCTTCCCGACCTACGTGTGTAAGCTGAGTAGAGGCGTCACACTATCCTAATGTTGCTACCACTTTTACTTAGTCAAATTTTAGTTCCAATTTTTACAGAAATTTTGCCATAGTTTCGCCTAAAAATTTAATCCCAAGTGTAGACAAAACTGGTTTTTTTCTGATTTTTGAAAACATTTTTACACAAACCAATGCAAACAAAATCATTCTCAGTACACTTCCAATAAATTCCCCTTATAACCTCAACTACAACCTGCAAAAAGGATTTACACTTCTAGTACAAAATAAAGTAAAGGTTTATTATGAAATACAGTAGACAAAATATTTGTTCACTATACAACGGAAAGTAATAATATTTACAAATTCATATACATCAAAACTCAAGTTTTACAACACATAAAATTTATACATGTTTGGCAGTCAGTCTTCGATCTTAAAGCCCACTATTCACTCTTCAAAATCTAGGCTCGACTCGGCCTAGAGGAACTCTCTGGTTCTTCCCTGTCACCTGCGCGAAGAATCACATTCGCGCTAAGCCAACAGCTTAGTGGTACAAACTACAGTGCTATGATGCTTTAATGCCATGCTAATGTCACACAATCAAGATTCAAGATCAATTCAAGAGAATATTATATTTCACAATTTTGCATTATTTAATAATTAATCAAAACCTTCATGATTCACATTGAAAACAAAGACAAGCATGGGCCCAAAATACACTAATATGTTATTCAAAGTTCAGAGTTACTGCTTTGGTCCATAATCATAATCATCAAGCCCGTAGGCGATATACACATATATATATCTATCCATGGATAGGGTAACAGACCCAGTCTCTTGGACCTCTACTTGGCTAGACTCAAGGAGATCCTCAACCCGGCAAGACTGTTACCAAAACAAGTGTAACAGACCCAGTCTCTTGGACCTCAACCCGACTAATCTCGAGGAGATCCTCAACCCGGCAAGACTGTTACTATTATTCATACATTTCATAGGCATGCCGCCAAACCCAGAACTCTGAAATCTGAATAACATATTAAGCACACAAACATTTCATTTATCTCTTCATAATCTCTTTCTCTATTCATTTTATATTTCATAAGCAAATTAGGCAACCATGTCTCAATCATCTCATATGATCTCAAATCACAATAAAGCAACTCTTCATAACATCATATCTTTCACATTTCATTTCATCATCACATCTTGCACATTTCACATTTCATTATATTTCAAATCACATTAATCAATTCATTATTCAAATGGATATAATCAATGGCATTAACACATATTTTACATGTTCATCACAACATTCACATTATAACCAAATATGTCTCAAGTCTCAATATCATATGAATGTATGCAATAATGTAGTTTGTACTTACCTTAAAACCAACTCACACCAATCTATACACCTACTCTTCCAAGAATCTTCAACACTTAGGTTAGGGCAATTCAACCTCTTCACAACCTAATTCAAAAGGAATATTAGCAAAATGACCATATGAATAGTAAATTCTGGTTTTAGACTCCACTTTATCCTTCTATTGAAAAATTGTATAAAATAATCTACTAGACTAAAAACTCTGAACTTTTTACAGAACTAAATTTTACATCTTAAAATCATTCCTTTAAAATTTCAGATCAAAATGAACACAAAATCTTGGTCAAATAGTTCACCCAACCAGACTGCCCCAATTGCCCTGCATCCTGGCAGCAGTTCAGAACTTTGTGAATTCCATAAATTAAATTCAATCAACTTGGTTCCAAATTATTTTTCTCAAATACTAAACGCACTAATCAACAACATATCCAAAATTCAATTGGATATCATTTTTCTACATTTTATTAAAAATCCCGAAATATAGCTGTCTCAGTTAAGGTACCTGCTGGAACAGGTCTAATAAAAATAATCTTTTCAAAATCATAACCATTCCAAAATCGAATCAACATATTTTTCAGTCATTCTAGACTCATAGAGGCACAACATATCAAAAATTCACTTCAAGAACATTTTTCTATATTTAATTAAAAATCATACAAGTCACAGCCTTTACTAATAGTAAAACAGAAAAACATTTCACTAAACACAACTCTTACTCTTCCATCACCAACACCAACCTAACTTCTTATCTTTAATTCCATTTCAACACATACAAACACACCACAAGCAATCCTAACCATATTATCAACAACACTTCATCAAACTCAAAAATAACTTCAAAAACAACAAGAGCAATCAAGAGAGAACTTACCAAAATAATGAAATTTCTTGAAATTCCAACTTGTTTATTTGAAATCTTCCTTCAATTAGCTATTAAAATTCAAAAACCCTCACTTGCTCTCTTGTTTCCTTGAGGTCCGGCCACACAAAGAGAAAAGAAGAGAAAATGGAAAATAAAAGAGACAAAGTCAACTTCTCATCTCTTTAAACCTCCACCAAGCAATTTAAAAAGAAATTTACTTAAATACCCTCTACTATATATATTAACTCCCTTTCATTTACTTACCCTTTAGTAATTTCATAAATAACACATTAAATATCTTCTTCCTTTGACCATTCATTTGACTTATGTATATGTTATATATATTTCCATATATACAACATATACACTCTCTTTTAAATTCTTTCCTCTTTCCAATTTCACCTATACATTTTAATTCAAATAAAACAACAATTATACTAAAACTTCTAGGCACATTTTGGGATATTACATTCCTAACCCTTAAAACTCTAAAACCTTATAAACCTAAAAAAAATTCAACACAATAAATCAAAAATAATAATCCAGTAACTGTAAATCATAAACCTAATGTTTTAATATCCAATCCCTAATTTCATGATTTCACTCCTCAAACACTAATTTGGTTAATCAAAGAACTTTATCAACCTCTTAAATTATAAAACTTTAATCCATTTCAATTCCTTTAAAACTTAGAGTAGTTTAAACCCATAAATTCCAAAACTCTAAACATATTAAAAAAATAGAAATAGTAGCCCTAATTTGAATCTTTACTTGCTTTATTTAATTTTATATTTGATTGTGTAGTTCATTATATACTTTGATTTATTTTTTATGCTTTGATTTATTTAAGTTCAATGCTTGGTTTATTTAAATCATCATGGAAGAATGTTTATATTTAGATTGATGTTTAATATCTTTGGTGAATGATTTATTTATTATGAATGGTTATTTACTTTTATCGATTTATTTAGATTTCCAAATGTTGTAAGAGGTATGTTTCCACTTTGAGGGTACCTCATTAGTTAAATATAATGTAATTTAAATTGCTTTTATATTTTAGACCAATGTAAAGGACATGTTTCTGCCTTTCGATGGGTGTCCTATTTAGGCATGGGATGTAAGGACATGTTTCCATCCTCAGATGGCTGTCCATTTATTTGCTTTGTTTGGACATTGTTTTGATTTTTAATATATCGATGCTTTATTTCAATTGTTGTGTGTAATATGGATAATATTGCTATATTTCAGAATTTTATAATATTAAGACCTGTAAAGGAGGCTAGTTCCAATGAACCGGGCATTGTGGGGGTGTTGGGCCATTTCTCACCTTCCCCACACGTATTCAACTTTCCGAACCCATTAAGGGGTTGGGGATTCCTTAGGAATCGTGTCATCCACCCCTTTCTTTTTCTCGGCTTTTTCGGGTAGCTACTCCATTTTCTCCAGACTTAGGTCCATGTTCTCTAAGGTCCCAAGCCTAAACAATGCCAAAGTCACAAGAACCATTCCACCGGAAGTGGGGGCGAAAATCTCCGCTCACAGTGGCGACTCCACTGTGGATAAGAGAAGTTGATTTCATTGTCTTTATATTATTTTTTTCTTTCTTATAATGATATTATCCATTGCATCATATTAGATTGCATCGTTTGCGTGAGTTAGGACGCCCGTGTTACCCATGTTGTGTTTTGTGGGGGATACCATTACTTCACTCAAGGTATGAAGATCGAGCATGACATAACCACTCATAGCCTCATACCATTTGGTATATACTTGCTATGGGAACCTAAGCCTTTTTACCCAAAGACTAAAGCTCATGTAATTGGCCTAGTTACTTTCCTTAGGCTTTACCCCAAATGCTTGTTGTTTGACTATGGTTAATTTATCTTGGTTTAAATCATGGCTTATTTGGTTTGCTCTTTTTCTAATTTGACCCAAGTACATTTGCAAGCTTAAATAAATTTTTCTTTAAAGTCCAAAAGACCAAAGCTATTTTCAAAACCTTTCAAGATGGTCTTTGGACATAAGACTTTTCTAAAAATAAATAAAAAATTCTTTTGCTCATGGCCCAAATGTAAAGCCCAAAATCCATTTTTTCTAAAATCTTTTTACAATGGGCTTATAAACAAAATTATGTTACAAAGAGCTTGCAAATTATTTGGGTCAATTACGAAACACCAAAAATCAATTGTGAGCCTAGTTTATACTAAGAATAAATTAATCATGGGTTTGTTTTTGGCATGAATCACTAGTTACTTTTTTCAAGTGAGAATTCTATTTATAATAAACCTCTTAATTTTGTTTAATCCAATATAGCATAAAAGCTACTTTAGTTGGTTGAATGGATTAAAACCTAATTAATGGGAATTATTATGAAATGATTTCCATTTTTGAAAATATAACTATTGGTTAAAACGTCCAAGATAAGATGCCCCATGTTGGTATTTTGTTAACCATATACCTAGGAAAAGAGACTCGCCATTCATGTGTGGATGTTATAAGGTTGGAAGGAACGTCCTATTTATCCTTGTTTGTTTAATGTTTGTGCATACATGCATACATTTGCATCTCATATCATTGATCCTTTCTAGCTCACAGCCCTTGATTATGACAGTTCAAAAGCTTACGACAATCCGACCTATGCAGGAGACAAAGTATCTAGCAACGACTCAATCACTTTCTTACCAAAAACAATGGATCCCGAACAAATTCAAAGAATGGTGGATGATGCCCTCATCACCAAAATGGAAGAAATAAAGGAGGCCCTAGCTGAGACCATGAAGAACCAATTGATTGCAATTTTAGAAAATCATGCCGAGGCATCTGCTAGCACTAAGAAGCCAAAGGGCAAAGGGAAGACCAAAGTTGGTGAAGTGGTTTTTGATGATGAAAAGGTGATCATTGATGATGATGATGATTGGGCTCAATACTACCAAGATGCTCAAGACAAGAAGAAAGAGCCTAAGATCGTTGAAAGATCAGCTATGGAGAAAACTGAAACTTTTGATGTTGAAAAGATGATTGTTGATTTAGAAATGAAATTTGAGAAGAAACTGAAAACCAAAGAAATGTCCGAAGTTGAAAAATTATTTGAGCTAGATGAAGAAGTTCCATACAAATTTAAGATGTCGTCTTTTGCAAAGTTTAATGGAACCAAAAATCCTCGTCTCCATGTGAAGCAATATATCACTGCCATGCAGTCTGCCCGAGCTACCAAGGCTCAAACCCTAAGGTACTTCATGCTCTCATTGGACCTTGTTGTCCAAAGTTGGTTCAATACCTTAGATGATGGAAAACAAAAGATTTGGGATCTGCTTTACAAAGCCTTCATTCAACAACATGGATATAATGTCGAGATGGAAGCTACCTTAATGAAAGTAGAGTCCATTAGGCAAAGGTCGAATGAGAATTTTGTAGATTATGTGAAGAGATGGAGAACAAGGCCGCTTTGCTCTAAAAGAGGCCCGATGAATCTGATCAAATAAGGATGATTGTGAGAGGGGTGTTGCCTAGTCTTCATGAGAGGATGTCTCATACACTCATCTGTGATTTCAAAGACCTTCTCTTAGCGGGTTTGCAAATTAAAGAATGGGAAAGAGAGAAGAACCATTTTTCAACAAGAAGGAACGAGAAAGGAAACTATTAGTCTGGTAGCCAAAGCATGCAAAAGGCAGTCGGTGTTAACGCTACTAACCAAGGAACAAGAAGACAGTTTTTGAAATTAGGGAAGCCAATGTCTTGGGTTCTTCATAAGCTTTAAAGAAAGGGATTGCTACAACCCTTAAATCCTTATCCTTTGCCTAACCCTCTCCCACCGAATTTCGACACTTAAGCATTTTGTTAATTTCACCAAATGCAAGGGCATGACACGGATAGATGTGTAAGGTTAAGACATAAGATCCAAAATCTAATTGATAATGGGAAGCTACCTAAGCCCAATAAGCCAAACACCAAAGACAACCCATTACCAAAGTTCAATAGGGTACCACCACCGACAACCTTCATGATTGGAGGAGGTTTGCATGAAGATTTTGTCATGTCTTCTTTTCAAGATGTGGGTGGAGAAGCAACCAAAGAAGAAGGGGTATTTGGTGGAATTAAACAAGTTGTAGTGGGCAAAGAAGTAACAATTTGTGTTGTCAATGGGTTTTGGGATTCAAGCGATAGTGATGATGATATAATATCCAAGAAGGAATAGTGGACTTGGTCCGAGCCCGAAGAAGATGAAGTAATGAACACTAGATCCGGTAAGCCTTATACAAGGCCACCACCTAAGGAAGTACAAATTAATAAGGGTAAGGAAGTTGAAGTAGGAAATAAAGAAGAGGAAGATGATGCTATGCTCAAGCAATTGAAAAGAACCCAAGCAAGTGTTAGCATTTGAGACTTATTAGCTACTTCTAAAAAGCACCGAGAAACTATGGCCAAAGCCTTAGCTAGCATGCCAATTTCTACCTCCACAACACCGCAGAAGCTAATCAACTTCATAAAAACTGGAGGGGTAATGAAATGTGAAGAGGTTCAATAGAAGAGTGTGTTAGTGTATATGCCCTAGGCCATCGATTTGGACCTTAATGTTATTCATTTTGTTATTAATAAAGAAGTTTTTATTATCATTGTTATGTTTGCATGTTATATATAATAATGATTATATCCCTGGTTTATTATTGTTATGGAGATAATAATAAATATAACTAGTGTAATATTGATTTGATAATCATAAGATGATTATAGGTATGAAGATACAAATCAATATTATGGATACATGTTAGAGAACAGTGTATTGGATAGACCCACATAGATATCACTTCATGGTTTAATGTCATAAGTGTATCTCATAATAGTTTTCATTTAATCCTTTGACTTGAGATTGTCATAGTTTCCAACATAAGGAATATTATGTTTTGACATGATCAAATGTTATCTGTAACTAGATAATTATAAAGGTTATGCTTGAACATGATATAAATTATGTAGAGGAAAATGAACAATCAAGATGGAATTTGTCCCTCTCTATGAGAGAGATATCTTCTGGGCCCCTTGATAAGTGTAACTGAGAAATGCATGGCCATGCTCAAATAAGTTGATATAAGATCAATCTTATTTGTTTATCAGTTAACTTGGAGATCGAGTAATCATAAGTTTGGACAATATAAGTATGACATTTACTATGACTTATGTTCAAACTAGATATCGTGTGACAAAGGGATTAATGCATGTACTATTTCAGGTTTTTCATTTATAATGATTCTCATGATTAATTGGGTAGTCGTAATGTCTTGCTAGAGGCCAATTATGATTTGTGCATTTCAATAGAGATTGAAATACACTACCAATTAATATGAGCCTATCGGGTCACACACATAGAACGTAGGCTGTACTTAAATAATAATAATTATATTTAATTATTATTGTTAGTATTATTATTATTATTAGATATTAATAATAATATTGTTATAATAATTATTATTAGATAATAATTATTAAAACGTGGGTCCATATGGGATATGGACAGTTAGGGTTTTGATAAAAAGAAGTCTTTTAAAACGGTTTTAAAAGGACTGGAGGTTTAATGATCTTATTATTCGTTTTGCAAAAGAAAACGTAAGAAGAAAAAAAAAACCTAAAAAAACCCTAGTTTCGTTTTGAAAAGGTTCAGCCACTGCCGTTGGTGAGCTAGCACTCAGACCGGCATACGTTTGTGTGGATTTCGTTAGAGGGTGTTCGTCTTCAGAAGGCAGCATCTGTTAATCATTTTTGAAGCTACACAAAAAGGTTAGTTTCGAATCTCTTTTATCGAACTGAACGGATCACATGGATCCTGTGAGTAAATCGAAAGAATTTTTGTTTTTCCGCTGCGGCAAGGGTTGCAGATTCTTAACGATTTACTAACAGAGTGAAGTTAATATGGGAGCAGTTTCTTTTTCCGATGCGGACTTACCGGAGGAGGGGAGAGACCACATCCGCCCTCTCTTTATCAAAATAGAAGTCAAGGGGAAGAGGACTCCATGTGTAATGGTCGATGATGGATCCGCCATAAATGTTTGTCTACTTAAGATATTGCCAAAGCTAGCCATGTCAACAAGAGATCTAAACCCGACCGAGGTAACAATTCGGGCTTATGAAAACACTAAGAGACACATCGAAGGGACTTTCAAAGATGCTGTCAAGGTTTGTCCAATTGAATCTATTGTTGGGTTTGTTATTTTAGACATACCGGTTACCTTCGCCTTACTCTTGGGGTGACCACGGTTTCATCCTCTTTGTGGAGTTCCTTCCACCCTTCATCAAAAGATCAAGTTCCCCAACGGAGATGAGACAATGGTCATCGAAGCTGAAGATAATGAGATTGTTAATGCTCTAATGATTGAGAGGCCTCTCAATGGTTTTCTAGTAGCTGCAATTTCTAATGATGAAGTAGTGGACTCCAAAGTCTTGAATATGATGAAGAACATGAACTACCTTCCTGGAGCTGGTCTTGGAAAGGGTAAGGCCGGTTTGACAAAGCTGCCAGACTTTAGAACTCAAACTTCCAAGAAAGGGTTGGGATATGATGAAAACAATGTTGTCCAGCCAAAGAAGAGTGAGAAGATGAACTTCCCACCACTTAAAAAGATCTTTATCAAAGCTCCAGATATGGGACCACTCCAAGGAAAGCCCGAGCCAATCATGTTCATGGGAAAGTTGATCCCGGGTTTTGAAATTTTTGCAGATGTGGCCGAGCTAGTGGACCAAGTGAAGAAAGAGCTCACCCTGTCAGCCAATAAAGAATCCAATCCAAAAGTGAAGAATGGAGCTGTCCCGAAAGCCGAGAAGACTCCGGAGGAGATTGCTGCCCTAGTTGAAGAAAAGTTTGAAGACATCCTGCCTTATGATTTTGAGAACAATGATCTTGATTTTGATTTTAATTTGTCTGTTTTGTATGAGGATGATAATGTGTTCTTTTCCAAAATGAATGCAAAAAGTCTGATTTTGCTTACTTATGTGATGTTTCTCCTGATGGTTGCATACATTCAAATAGCAGTTACTTGAGCATCTTTAATATTAATTATGTTAACACACAATCATTAAATTTGGGAACAACCAAAAATCTTAAAAATATTAGCATAGCTTCCGACCTTACACCTGATGAGAGAGAGAGAGAGATTTGAAAAAATATTTAAAAAATATGAAGAAGTGTTTGCTTGGTCTTATGAGGATATGCCTGGAATAGATCGAGACATAGTCGGGCATCATATTCCTACTTACACTCACATGAAACCTGTCAAACAAAAGCTTAGGCGATTAAAACCTAAGTGGGCTGAATTGGTTAAAGAAGAGGTCACTAAGCAAATACAAGAGAAGTTCCTTGAAGTGATAGAATATCCAGATTGGCTAGCCAACATAGTACCTGTACCAAAGAAAGATGGAAGGATAAGGGTCTGTGTGGATTATAGAGATTTAAACAAGGCTCCCCTAAAGATGATTTCCCTTTACCCCATATAGATGTCCTTATTGATAGTGTAGCCTCTAGTGTGCTACACTCATTTGTAGATGGATTTTCTGGATATAATCAAGTGTTAATGGCCCAAGAGGATAAAGCCAAAACTGCTTTCATTACTACATGGGGTATATTTTGTTATAGGGTGATGCCATTCAGCTTAAAGAATGCTGGGGCAACCTACTAAAGGATGGCCACCACACTATTTCATAAAATGATGCACAAAGAAGTTGAAGTATATGTTGATGATATGATGGTTAAATCGGATACAAGAGAACAACACTTCCAAAACTTGGAATTATTCTTCGATAGAGCCTTGAAATATAAGCTAAGATTAAACCTGAAGAAGTGTGTGTTCGGTGTTACCTTAGGTAAATTATTGGGACATGTGATTGGTTCAAATGGCATTGAGATTGATCCTAATAAAGTTAAGGCAATCGGGAATATGCCAGTCCCAAAAAATGGAGAGAGAAGTTCAGGGATTTATTGGTAAATTACAATACATTAGCACATTCATAGCAAAACTCACAACAATTTGTGAGCCTATCTTCAAATTGCTTAAAAAGAATCAGCCGGTCATATGGAATGAAGAATGTCAAAAGGCCTTTGAGCGAATAAAAGAGTATTTATTGAATCCACCTATTTTAAAACCACCTAAACCTGGCAAACCTCTATTACTATACTTAGCAATAGAAGAAGAGTCAATAGGAGCCATGCTAGCCCAAGCAGATGAGTGAGGGATTGAGCATGCAGTATACTATTTGAGTAGAAATCTCCTACCTTGTGAAATTAAGTATAGTATCATTGAAAAGACCTGTATAGCCGTGGTTTGGTCTTCTAAGAAGTTGCGGCATTACTTTCAATCGTATAGTGTGCAAGAAATTTCCAGGTTGGATCCAATGAAGTACTTAAGGGAGACACCCTCTTTGATTTGCAAAAATGGTCGATGGTTGATAATGTTAGAAGAATTTGAGATTGAATATGTAACCAGGAAAACAATCAAAGGTAGAGCGATGGCAGAATTCCTGGCCCAACAACCATTACCAGATAGCGAAGAGGTAATCTTGGAATTTTCAGATGAATCTTTAGAGGCAATTGAAGTACAAGGGTGGAAAATGTATTTTGATGGAGCAGTAAATAGGAAAGGAGCAGGTTTGGGATTTATACTAGAATCGCCCGAAGTGGAACTTATCCCTTTAGCCAAAATGTTGAAATTTAGGGTAACCAATAATATGGTGGAGTATGAAGCCTGTATTTTCGGTTTAGAAACCCTAATGATTATGAAGGTGGATAAGGTGGAAGTTTTTGGCGATTCACAGCTAGAAGTATCCCAAGTAAATGGAGAGTGGTAGTTGAAAGAGGAAAAATTAAAACCATACCACCATTACCTGACCATGATGAAGAAGAACTTTAAGGAGTGTAGGTTTATACACCTATCAAGAGAAGAAAATCAGATGGTTGATGCCCTAGCCACATTGGCTTCGGTATGGGAAAATCCTGTCAGTTTATTTCTTAAGCCTCTGATTTTGACCAGTTCATCAACTCCTTGCTATGAATATGAAACGATCATGGAAATTGATACAAACCATGATGCGTGGTATGATACTATAAGGCGATTTTTGGAAGAAAGAGAATACCTGCCGGGGGAAACAAAGAAAGAGAGAAGAGCCATAAGGCGGTGGTCATTGCAATACATCAAATTTCATGGAGAGTTATATTGAAGATGGCCTGATGGGGGTGCATGTAAGATGTTTAAGCAAGCCTGAAGTGGAGCATATCAAGTCAGAAATACATGCGAGAAGTTGCGATCCACACATGTGTGGTCTGGCCCTAGTTAAGAAGATTATTTTACAAGGTTACTACTGGTTGACCCTGGAGAGAGATTGTATTAAGTTTGTAAAGAAGTGCCAACAATGTCAGATGTATGGTAACTTGAATCACATGCCTCCTGAAGAATTGCATTCTATGTCTTCACCCTGGCCCTTTGCCACCTATGGTATCAACATTATAGGAGAAACACATCCGACAGCCTTAAACGGTCACTGTTTCATTATAGTGGCAGTAGATTATTTTTTAAAATGGGTCGAAGCCAAATCCTTAACAAACTCGGTGCAAGTCAAATGGCTAGATTTATTGAAAAGAACCTCATCTTCCGATACGGGGTCCTGAACAGTGTGATATCAGACAATGGAGTATAGTTTCAAAGAGCAGTTAAGGATTTATTCTCAAAGTACAAAATCCATCGTCATAGATTCTCTCCTTATGGACCAAAGGCTAATGGTGCAGTAGAAGAAACAAACAAGACAATTAAGCAAATTTTGTCCAAGATGACCAAGACTTATAGGGATTGGTCAAAGATACTTCCCTTTGCTTTATGGGGATATAGGACAAGTGTGCGAACACCTACTGGAATGACATCGTTCTCTTTGGTATACAGGATAAAAGCAGTATTGCCAATTGAAATAGAAATTAAGTCATTAAGAGTAGTCTTGGAAGCCGAACTACCTGAAATAGAATGGGTACCAAGCAGATACAGACAGTTAGCTTTACTAGAAGAGAGAAGGCTAAAGGCACTATATCATCACCAACTGTATCAAAAGAAGATAGCTCGGGCCTACAATAGAAGGGTTAAAATCAGAAAACTCAGAGTCGGGGATTTGGTGTTGAAGCAACGTAAGCCTAATGTATCTGATCCAAGAGGGAAGTTCAGGCCTAGCTGGGAAGGGTCATATGTCGTGAAACAAGTCATGAACAAAGGTGCGGTGAAGTTATCAGACATGGGCGAGAACGAGTTTAGTGAGCCAGTAAACATTGACAGGTTGAAGAGGTTTTATATATGATATATATATATATATAAAGAGAGAGAGAGCTCGCTTAGTCAAAAATCCAAAAGGGCGGCCTAGGCAAAAGTTAGAGCAATCCGCTAGTCCTGAAAAGTCAAAAGGGTGGGCTAGGCAACAATTAGGACTAAATGAGAGAAAATCGTTAATTAGAAAACCTGCAAGGGCTAGTTGACAATAGGAGTGATCTTGTGTATACTGGCTTTATGTTTGGTTATTCCCCAATTTAATAAAATAGAATTAATGTTAAAATTGTTCTATGTGCACTGTTATAAGTATTTGACCAGATATGGATAACATAAATAAACATAATAGCAAAAAGTGATGACAAATTATAACTGGAAAAGAAGCATCTTTTATTACTTTAATTATTTTTCATCCTAACAATACACTTTCTGAATTGACAAATGTAAAATCTATGGTAGTTGATAAATGTAACATGCAGACCAGCTTTGCCTCAGCTGATCCAAGTTGGCTTCAGTCAAGCAAGGCATGTCTAAATCGGGAGTAAAGTCAAAATAGCGAGGCTCAGCTCTGTACTAATGGCCAAGTCGGTGAGGATCATAGCATGTACCTTGACGAAGAGCAGCAAGGGGAACATACATCAAGTATGTCCGCATGGTGATACAAGAAATCTTCCACCAAGATACCAACCAACGGATGTTGCCTTCAGTGCGTGAGTGGATCCAGTCAACCCAGTCAACATATGAAGAAACAGGATGAAGTAGTTTCCTAGAAGAATGGTGCCATGGCAGATATCTGGCAAAATTCATGGATGGAGTATCAAGCAAACAAAGACGCTCTTGAAGCCAAATTTATGAAAAAAAAAAGAAGAGTCCGCTAAGTTGAAAACCCTTAAGGGCAGCTTAGGCAAAAATTAGGACAACTCGCTAGTTCCGAAAACCCACATGGGTGGACTAGGCAAAAATTAGAGCAATAAAAAATATATATAATAAAAAAGAGGTCTGCTAAGTTAAAAACCCGTGAGGGCAGCTTAGGAAAAAATTAGGACAGCTCGCTACTTTCGAAAACCCATATGGGCGGACTAGACAAAAATTAGAGCAATAAAGAAAACAAGGAAAAAAAAGAAAAAAAAAAACCTAAATTGAAAACCCGAAAGGGCAGTTTAGGTAATTACCTGAAGCAGCAACGGACTCCCAGTCAGTCTCTTTGTTAATCATGATTTAAGCTGGTATAACCCAACTTAAGTCTGAGCTAAGATCACAAGTACCGGCGACAAGCCTCCTTCCATTTGGTCCATAGTATCCAATACTCGTGGATCAACATCGCCGTCGGAAGAGACAAGCAAGAATTGGCCAAGCAAGCAAAGACAAAGCATGCGTCCCCATGCCTTAGTAGGAGCCAAATGAGAAAGACAAAAATCAATCAAGGGAGCACGTAGAATTTTTTCACCTCTCATCAATTGAAGAACTTCGGGTTTTTGAATTTGAAATAACATCTGCATCTTCTGTTGACCGCGGAATTTGCTTCCAATGAATGGCATCCATATTCTTAAATAGAATTTTTATCTTCTTTAAATAAAGTTCGGTCATAGTTGATGAATGAAGGAAAATGAAAATTGTTTAAGGAGTTTTTTCGTTGAAATGGAAAGTCTTTTAGCTTCTGTATGAAATTACGCATAAAAAGGAGATTTATATAGAGGAAACAAGCTTTTCCACAGTTGGTAAGGAAAAGGTGATGGGAAAAGGGCGAGACCATGTTACATGAGGAAAAGTATTAGCGACAAAATCCTTTACCGTGTTGCATTTGGTTTTAGCAAAGTGATGCGGCTGTGAAAAGGAAATTGTGATGCACTATTTATGATGTGATAAAAAAGTATAATAATTGTCATGTAGTAACGATGAAAAGTGAAAAAAAAAATCAGTTACCGTAAAGGCAGAAATTATGTATTATTATTTTTATGCTTATTGTACAATGTTCATACAATTGATACAATTTATACATTACTAAGAAGGCGGTGGTAGGTCATCAAATAAAGCCCTTAAAAAGTCTTCACCTGTTGGAGGAGGGGGCAAATTACTCATCCCGGGATCACCCGAAGGAAGAGCACCAAAATCCCTATTACCTTGGAGTTTCGATCAGTCACGGTCCTCATCGGAGGTAGACAAAAGGATCTCATGGTCATCAGTCTAGGGGCCTCTTAATGAAGAAGCACCAGGATCCCTCATCCCCTGAAATCGAAAGTCTCGAAAATTCTGCTCTGATTGATGATACAAATTTTTGAAATGAGAAGCCTGCTGATGACTTGCAGCCAACTCTTCTTGAAGTTTCTTATTTTGATCTTCAAGCATCCGCAGTGAGCCAGATAGGAAAAAGGTAAGAGCATACATAATCATGCATACATATAGCATAAATTACCATGAAATAAGAAAACCCACTAGGTAATTCATATCAATGCCCTGCGAATGAGATGGCATATCTGGTGGGCTAGAATGAGTAAACGAAGGGGCAATAAAAGAAGGTCCAGCCTCATGATCAAATGAACCAACAGCCTACAACAATCATTAAAGATTGAAAAAAGAAAGAAGCAGCTGCAAGGGAAAAATGGTAAAGTTTTACCTGAGAAGTACTAGCCCTGAGATGTGGAACGAACTCTCCTGCATCTCCATGATGTTCCTCTTCATCTCTACCCTCATTTTCTTCAGGAATCTCCCATATGCCAATAGGAGATACATCAAAGTTCAAAAGCCTTCTTTGAATAAAAAAGGCATAAAATGCACCCGGTAGATGGAGAAATGTCTCCACACCATAACCGTACAGAGTCGACCACCATGCATCCTCCGGCATTGACATAATATTTAAAGTATATTTTGGGCAATGCATCGGGACCCTCCACTACTCTAGACCAAGAAACCACTCATAAACTCTTTCTCCGAGAAACTAGCCACTAGACACTGGGCCAACGATGACTCGGCGAGAATGTTGGAAAGATAGCGAAGCCTTCATAAAGGGAGACCAGTTTGTCCGCTCTTCTGGGTTCCACCAAGCCAAATTCAACTGCAAAATAACATAAGGTAAGTAAACTTTCATATAAAATTTAAAGTATACTAATGTTATTTTACCTGGTCCCAGGTTAAGCGGCTCAACACAAAGCGGTGAGTATGCACATGGTGAGAGCTGGGAACGTCCACACGATCGGATAATCAAAAATTTAATCTCGGATACCCGACTCTCTCTCAGGAAATATCGGGTACCCACACAAGGTTGTGTTTGTATGCCCATGCCTACAACAACAATAGAGATCAAATTCATACAAGAAAGGAGCGGAATTGACATTGGTAGAAGAAGAATACCTCGACAACCGCCATCAAGCCGACAAAAGACTTCTTATTCCAGCAAATTTTATTAATATCATGGTAAAGACAGGCGAGACTAGCTTCACCCCAGCCAGATGATGGTACCATCCTAAAATAAGAAAGGGCCCTCAACACTGACAAGTGGATGGAGGATTCAGTGCTACCTAAGATGGTCAACCCAAGCAAATATAACAAAAATCTTCGAGCATACTGTAAGGCCGTGTCCCTGTGAACCCGTCCTTCGTAGCTCATCCAATAGCTACGAATTTGTTCAATTTTAATCTTAAAAGGCCCCTTATATGATGGTTCCATACTAATTAATTGTTGAATTTCTTCAAAAGTCAAAATATCGTTGGTTAGAGGAACCGGAACACCATCATACCGGTTATAGCAGTAAAATCGACCGGACCAATTGTCATCTCTCCAATGGGCAAGTGAAAAGTGTGGGTTCTGTCCAACCATCGTTCTGCAAGCGCTTGGACTATGCTCCGGTCTATCAGATACTCCTTAGATGGCAATTGTAAGATGAAGCTCTCAAAGCCGCAATCTCAGATAATCTGCCTTACCCGAGAAGGCACTACCTCATACCATTGTCGAGCTTTGTAGATACACCATCCGGCCCGAACAACACAACGATCATGTTAACACGGAGCCAGGTAAGTTAATACAAGGCAAGTACATATTATCCTATCTGCTTTAATTAATATATTTTTCCTAAATTTTCTAAAAAATTATAATAATATAAAAATATAAATAAAAAATAAAGGCAAACACAATAATAATAAAAGAGCATAATATAAAAACATAAATCAAAAATTAAAAATAATATAAAATAATAATATAAAATAAATAACAGAAAGACAAAAAAATATAATATAAAATAAAAATATAAAACAAAAATAAATAAATAACAAAAAGATAAAAAAATCAAAACAAAAAGAAAAAAAGAAAAGGAAAAAATAATTACCACGCTCTTTTGGTTTGAACTACGATGAAGCGGCATCCCGGCTAGCAGGTCTATATTTCTGTCGTCATGATGCTGAATAAACTCTAATAACTCAGCATTAGAATGAGTTCCTGACCTTGAAGCATGCATTTTTTTGAAAACTATGTGCTAAATTTGAAAGAATTTGAGAGAATTATAGAAATTATAGATTTTGTTGTGAATGAAATGAAGGAATTCGTTGGTTTATATAGAGAAACGGCAAGGAAAAAAACAAAATTCAAAAGTAAGGTTTATTGTTCATGAATAGTAAACTTTACTATTCATGAATAGTAAAATACTATTTACAACTATTTATGAATAGAAAGTTACTATTTATGAATAGTAAATAGTGCATTAACAGTTACTACATAGTAAATGAACAGTAAACTCAATTATTCAATTTAATCATTCAAATGCTTTTGTGTGTATAAATATTTTTACACGCAAGGGGCAAGAAAAAGACGTGCTTAAAAATTAGCCAAAATTTTTGAAACCAAAAAATTATTTTTTACAGATAATTAAATCTTTATTATCTCGGGTCCATAACCCAAATTATCCCTAGGTCCAGAACCTAGAATTTTTTTTCTAAGTCCAAAACTTAGCTCAAGTCCAGAACACAAATTATCCTTAGGTCCAGAACCTAGAATTTTTTTTTCTAAGTCCAGAACTTAGCTCGGGTCTATAACCCAAATTTTTCTTAGGTCCAGAACCTAGAATTTATCCTAAGTCCAGAACTTAGCTCGGGTCCAGAACCCAAATTATCCTTAGGTCCAGAACCTAAAATCATTTCTAAGTCCAGAACATAGCTCTAGTCCAGAACCCCAATTTTTCTTAGGTCCATAACCTAGAATCTCTTCTAAGTCCAGAACTTAGCTCGGGTCCATAACCCAAATTATCCTTAGGTCCAGAACCTAAAATCTTTTCTAAGTCCAGAACTTAGCTTGGGTCTAGAACCCAAATTTTCCTTAGGTCTAGAACCTAGAATTTTTCCTAAGTCCAGAACATAGCTCGGGTCTAGAACCCAAATTATCCTTAGGTCCATAACCTAGAATCTTTTCTAAGTACAAAACTTAGCTCAGGTCCAGAACCCAAATTATCCTTAGGTCTAGAACCTAGAATCTTTTCTAACTCCAAAACTTAGCTCGGATCCAGAACCCAAATTATCCTTAGGTCCACAACATAAAATTACACTTAGGTCCAGAACCTAAAATTATCCTTGAGTCCAGAACTTGAGCCGAGTCCATAACCCAAATTATCCTTAGGTCCAGAACCTAGAATTTTTTTTCTAAGTCCAGAATTTAGCTCGGGTCCAGAACCCAAATTATCCTTAGGTCTAGAACCTAAAATCTTTTCTAAGTCTAGAACTTAGCTCGGGTTTAGAACCCAAATTTTCCTTAGGTCCAGAACCTAGAATTTTTCCTAAGTCCAGAACTTAGCTCAGGTCCAGAACCAAAATTTTCCTTAGGTCCAGAACCTAGAATCTTTTATAAGTTTAGAACTTAGCTCGGGTCCGGAACCCAAATTATCCTTAGGTCCAGAACCTAGAATCTTTTCTATGTCCAGAACTTAGCTTGGGTCCAAAACCCAAATTATCCTTAGGTCCAAAACCTAAAATTACACTTAGGTCCAAATCCTAAAATTATCCTTGAGTCCAGAACTTGAGCCGGGTCCAAAACCCAAAGCCTCAACCATCTCAAAAATTAAGTCTTATTGCTTTTCACTCTCTTTTACTAAAGTCTCAAATCATTCAAGCATGGGGCAAACTGTAGACCCTTAATTTTTGACATAGTCCGATCTAATATATTTTAATTGGTTCAAAATAATTTTTGTGTTGTCCAATATATTTTAATTAGTCCAAAATAATTTTTGTGTTATCTTAATTAAACAATATTTGTTTTAGTATTTAGTTTTTTTAATTAATAAAAATATAATAATAATAAACAAATAAATAAAAATCAGCGACGGAAAATCGGCGATGAAAAATTTCATCGCCGAAAAAGGGGGTCGGACGAAATGGCCCGTAGGCAATTTCGCCCCCCAGCTCGCAGGTTCCCACACCAACTTTTTCGCCAGCAAAATTTTTTCGCAGCAGTTTTTTTTGCCAGTAAAATTTTTCCTACGCAATTTTTTCTGAAACCAAATTCAATTTTGTTTTGGTTTCCTTTTCTTAATTAATGTTAGATTCCATAAACAATTAAGATTAATCACCAAAATCTTCTATAAATAGGACTAAAAAACAACACATAAAGGGGGAGGGAAATTTTTAGAGGACAATCGAGTTAAGGAAAAATTTAAGAGAATCGATCGGACTAGGAGAAACTTTTTGGCAAAGATTAACAATCGGACTTTTGAGAGAAGCAAACAAGCAAATTCAATCCATCAAAGGTAACCATCATGCCTTTGTTCTTGTTCATCCAAGAAGTAATTTTTGGTGGAACCAACAAACGAAGGTATGAATATCTAATCTTTTTTTCGTCACAGTAGCTTGAATCATCCAATTGTCTCTTTAGATTCAAAAAACCCTAGAACCCTAATTTAGCTTTTCTAAAGCTTAAAAACCTTAATTCGTTTCTTTATTTTCAAAAAATCTTTAAATTGTTGTTTCTGTTTCTTCAAAATCTTAAAACCCTAATCTGCCTTCCAATTCTCCAAAACCCTAAATTGAATCTTTTTTTTCAAAAACCCTAAAAAATATCCTTTTTGTTTCTATAAACCTTAAATCGTTTTGTTTATTTCCATAAAGCTTCAAAAAACTATAAATTGTTTTTCCAAATTCTAAAATCAAATACATTATTCGAAACACTAAAAACCCTAATTCAACTTTAAAACCAAGACAGCAACCTCAAACTAGCTAATACTAAATCCTAGTTTTCTTAAACCCTAAATCCCTTAAAACTTTAAACCCTAGTTTTCTTAAACCCTAAATCCCTTAAAACTTTAAACCCTAGTTTTCCTAACCCTTAAAACTCTAAAACCTTATAAACTTAAAAAAAATTCAACACAGTAAATCCAAAATAATAATCCAGTAACTATAAATAAAAAACCTAATGTTTTAATATCCAAACCCTAATTTCATGATTTCACTCCTCAAACACTAATTTGGATAATCAAAGAACTTTCTCAACCTCTTAAATTATAAAACTTTAATCTATTTCAATTCCTTTAAAACTTACAGTAGTTTAAACCCATAAATTCCAAAACCTTAAACATATTAAATAAATAGAAACAGTAGCCCTAATTTGAATCTTTACTTGCTTTATTTAATTTTATATTTGATTGTGTGGTTCATTATATACTTTGATTTATTTTATATGCTTTGATTTATTTAAGTTTAATGCTTGGTTTATTTAAATTATCATGGATGAATGTTTATATTTTGATAGATGTTTAATATCTTTGGTGAATGATTTATTTATTATGTATGGTTATTTACTTTTATCGATTTATTTAGTTTTCCAAATGTTGTAAGAAGTATGTTTCCACTTTGTGCGTACCTCATTAGTTAAATATAATGTAATTTAAATTGCTTTTATATTTTAGACCAATGTAAAGGACATGTTTCTGCCTTTCGGTGGGTGTCCTATTTAGGCATGGGATGTAAGGACATGTTTCCATCCTCAGATGGGTGTCCATTTATTTGCTTTGTTTGGACATTATTTTGATTTTTAATATATCGATGCTTTATTTCAATTGTTGTGTGTAATTTGGATAATATTGTTATATTTAAGAATTTTATAATATTAAGACTTGTAAAGGAGGCCGGTTCCAATAAACCGGGCGTTGTGGAGGTGTTGGGCCATTTCTCACCTTCCCCACATGTACCCAACTTTCCTAACCCATTAGGGGGTTGGGAAATCCTTAGGAATTGAGTCATCCACCCCTTACTTTTTTTCGGCCCGTCCGGGCGGCGACTCTATTTTCTCCGGACTTAGGTCCATGTTCTCTAAGGCCTCAAGCCTAAACAGTGCCGAAGTCGCAAGAACCATTCAATCGGGAGTGGGGGCGAAAATCACCGCTCACAAATTCCTAAGGAATCTCTAACCCCCTAATGGTTCGGAAAGTTGGGTACGTGTGGGGAAGGTGAGAAATGGCCCAGCGCCCCCACAATGCCCAGTTCATTGGAACCGACCTCCTTTGCAGGTCTTAATATTATAAAATTCTTAAATATAACAATATTATCCATACTATATGCAACAATTAAAATAAAGCATCATTATATTAAAATCAAAGCAATGTCCAAACAAAACAAATAAATGGACACCCATCCGAGGATGGAAACATGTCCATACATCGTTCATGTCTAAACTAAATAGGACACCCATTGAAAGGTGGAAACATGTCCTTTACATTGGTCTAAAATATAAAAGCGATTTAAATTACATAATACTTTACTAATGAGGTACCCACAAAGTGGAAACATACCTCTTACAATTTTAATCATAATAATAAAGAAAATAATCATCCATTATAAATTAAATAAATCAACCATCAAAACATATAATAAACTAAATAATCAAATCTAAAATTAAATAAAGTAAATAAAGATACAAATTTAGGTTTTATGACTTTTTTTAGGGTTCTTTAATTAACATTTAGGTTTTTGGAATTTTAAAATTATTATATTTATTATTTAAGCTACTGTGAAGATTTTAAAAAATTGGAATGGATTAGGGTTTTATAAATTTAAGAAAGTAGTAAGGTTTTTTTGGTTAATCAAATTAGGGTTTAGGGGTAACATCATGAAATTAGGGTTTTGGAATCTTAAAACATTAGGGTTTATAATTCTAAATGATTGGGATTAGGGTTAATGAGTTTTTAGGTTTACTGGAGAGAAAGATTTATGAGATTTATTAGATTTGGGCTTCAGGGTTTGTTAGGTTTACTGGATGGGGGTTTGAAAAATGGGGTTTTGGTATTTTGGAAATAAATTATGGTTTTCTCGGATTAAGTTTTAAGAACATTAGGGTTTAGGAAAATTAAGGAATTATGACACTGGGTTAGGGTTTTGAGAATTGATAAGATAGTTTAGGGTTTTATATATTTTGGTTTCTCTGGATTTTTGAGCTATTGGATGAAATAATAATGAACAAAATATATAATTAGGGTTTATCAATTTATACTATTGAATCAAAGTGATAAAAAAATAAACAAACGAAAAACCAGTAAGCACAAAAATTATATAACAATTGAATGTTTAAGCAAATTCAAGATTAAGACACAAAACCTGCATTGAAGATTCCTCCAAATTGTTTTCTGGATGAACAATAACAAAGGCAGTATTGCTGCCTTTGATGGGTAGATTATTTGATGATTGATACTTGTTGCTAATTCCTTTTTTCGTCCTCTGCCATTTCTGGTTTCAATCTTTCTTAATCTCAATGGCCACTCTTTGCTTTTTCTTTTTCTTTTTGGTTTTCTGTGTTCTGTTTCCTCCTCCACTTTGTTCTTGTTTTAATGTGGTATATATATGAAAATAAAGAGTCCTAATCCTATTTTAATAAGGAAATAACAATTATTTAGGAAAAATTAGAAAACTGGGTAAAACAAGGTTTGATAAAAAAATCGGCAGCGCGCAGGCTGTCGGGCCCGTGTGCTGCGCTGGCAAAAATGTGCTCAGCGGGCCAATTCATGCAAGAACTGGCTACGCCCAGATTGCCATCTGCGGCGAAATGGGCTGCCGAGGGACGCTCGCCGATCCGTCTGATTTTTTATTTTTTCATTTTTATTTTTTATATTTTTTAAAAATAACTAATAAATATTATTTGTAATTAAAATATTATTAAAATAAATAAAATTCCAAGAAAATTATTTTGGGTTATAGGATTTGAATGGGTCAAAAATTAACGGTCTACAGTTTTACCCATGCTTGAACGATCTAAGACTAGAGCAAAAAAGAGTGAAAAGCAATAAGATCTTTGACTATTTTTTTATGAGGATGGGTACTTGGATTTGATTTGGGTACTTTGACCCGACTCTGAGTTTGATTTGGATACTTGGACCTGAGATTGGGTACTTTGACTCGAGATTGAATTTGATTTGGGTACTTGGACCAGAGATTGGATTTAATTTAGGTACTTGGACCCGAGATTGGGTACTTGGACCCAAGATAGAATTTGATTTGGGTATTTGGACCCGAGATTGGGTACTTTGCCCCAAGATTGAATTTGATTTGGGTACTTGGACCCGAGATTGAGTTTGATTTGGGTACTTGAACCCGAGATTGGGTACTTGGAACTGAGGTTGGATACTTGTCCCCGAGATTGAATTTGATTTGGGTACTTAGACCCGAGATTGGGTACTTGAACCCGAAATTGAATTTGATTTGGGTACTTGGACCCGAGATTGATTTTGATTTGGGTACTTAGACCCGAGATTGAATTAGATTTGGGTACTTGGACTCAGGATTGAGTACTTAGACCCAAGACTAGATTGGATTTGGGTACTTGGAGCCAGGAATGAGTTTGACTGGCCTTTTATCAGTTGAGAATTTTGACTGCTCTAGCTGTTCTATTCTCTAACGCATTGTGGGTCTTCACCCTCAAAATGGATCTTCATCGTTGGACCTTGGATCTTCATCCTTAGCATCAAATCTTCACCTTTGAAAATGGATCTTCATCCTTGGAGATCGGGTCTTCACCCTTGTAAATGGATCTTTAACCTTAGAGATCGGGTCTTCACCCTTGTAAATGGATCTTCATCCTTGGAGATCGGGTCCTCGCACTTGAAAATGGATCTTCATCCTTGGAGATTAGGTCTTCACCCTTGAGAATGGATCTTCATCCCTTGAGATCGGGTCTTCACCCTTGAAAATGGATCTGTAACACCCCTATATCTCGTATACGTAACAAGCATGCTTATACGATCGTATAATACGTATACTGAATATAGAACATGCCACTGTTTAAAATACACAACTCATAACTCGGATGTTTAAAGGAAATTCAAAAGACACTATGTATAAAAAAATTTATAAATTCACAGCGGAAGTTATTACAAATTTTTACAAGTTCAAATACATAAACGTCAAAAATATATACAACATAGAATAGATACATGATTGGCAGCTTGACTCTCTGATCTTTAAGCTCTAATCCAACTCTTCAAATAAAGCTCAACTAGGTCTAGAGGAATCCTCGGTCTCAACCCTATCAACTCTACCACCTGCGCGATGAACCACAATCGCGCTGAGCCAAAACTCAGTAGTACAAACCATCATGATAATATGAAATGTCAATATCAATAACATACATTCAATCAATAATAATCATATATATATATGAAGGTTACATTTCATAATTTCAATAATCATATCATCATCCATTATACTCATTCAACAAAGACACCTATGGGCCCACAAGACACTAATTTGTTATTCAAAGTTCAGAGTTGCTGTTTCGGTCCAATATCACAATAATCAAGCCCGTAGGCAATATACATATCTCTCTATCCATGGATAGGGTAACAGACCCAGTCTCTTGGACCATCAACTCAACAACTTGAGGAGATCCTCAACCCGGCTAGAATGTTACCTGTAACAGACCCAGTCTCTTGGACCATCAACCCGACTAAATCGAGGAGATCCTCAACCCGGCTAGACTGTTACTTCAATTTACATCTATCATTTCACATTTATAAAGTAACAGACCCAGTCTCTTGGACCATCAACTCAACAACTTGAGGAGATCCTCAACCCAGCTAGACTGTTACTACAATAGGCATGCCTGCCAAAATCAGAACTCTGAAGGTTGAATAACACACTTTACACAAAATCATTTCATTCTCATTTCATTCTCATTTTCGCAATAGGCAACCTTGCCTCAATTGTAATTTATTTTATCATCATAGCCAACAATCATGGCTTCTCATCACATAAATACAATTCATCACATTATCATATCTTTCACATCATTTTAAATGTTCACATCATATTCCACATTATACACAACATAACATTATTCATAAGCATCATCAATATCATGAAATGTATGTTAAATTTCAACATCATATGGATGTATGCAATAATGTAGTTTATACTTACCTTAAATGCAACCCACACAATATTAACACCTCTCTTTCCAACAATCTTTCACTTCTTGAATTAGAGTAATTCACCTTCTTCACAACCTAATCCAAAGGAAGATGAAACCCTTATAAGAGCATAAGGCTAAGAACCAACTAGGGCAAACTCTAACCATGACACGCTCACCCACACGGGCGTGTCCCTGACCGTGCCCTAACTCCACAACACAGAAGCTTTTACACGCTCAATGACACGGGCGTGTTACTGGGCGTGTAATACCTTCTGCCTCACAACAATAGTGACACGTCCAACATCAAGAACGTGCTCATGGCCGTGTCAATTCCCCAAAAACACAGTGGCTATGACACGCTCAATAAAACGGGCGTGTTACTGGTCGTGTCAATCCTACTGCCACACAGAAGCTACAACACGCTCAGTGACATGGGCGTGTCACTGGTCGTGCCACTCAACCCAAAATACAGAGCTATCGACACGCCCAAAATCCTGGACGTGCCCTAGGGCGTGTCAGGCCAACAACCCAGATTCCGGCCAAAACAACAACACAACCAACAAAACTCTTTCTTTCACCAAAAACCACTTCAACCAAAGTCATCTCAACATACCCAAAAACCATAACAAACTCACAAAAACACCAAAACAACTAAAGCATTCCTCAAATCTCAAATCAAAAATCATCAACACAAACCTAAAACACAACCTCAAAACAATCACTTCCAACAACTTACTCTTTCCTCCAATCCATCCCCAAAAACAAGAAATCAGTTACCCAAACACTCTTAAACCCATCTTAAACAACATAATCACATACCAATCACAACTCAACTCAAAAACTCAAAGAAATCAAAGAGTCAAGTGAAGAACTTACCAAAGATGAAGAAATCTCTTAACTTTCCACTTGAACTCTTGAAAGCTTCCTTAGATCTTGAGTTAGAGGTTCAAATCTCTTCTTTGCTCTCTTGTTTCTTGTGTTAACCGGCCAAACAAAGCAAAGGAAGGAGAAGGAGAAAGTGATCCACGGCAATGAGAAACAAAGAAGAAGGAAGAAAGAGAAATCCAAAGTCAAACCCCTCTTTTCCTTAAAACCCTCTCAACCAAGCAATTTAAAATATTAAACTAATCTCTTTCAACCTCTTCCACACATTCAAATCCTTATTAATTAATTAATAACAAATTCAAAAACACAACAAATATCTTCTTCCACTAACTCAAAACTTTGACTTTCCATGACTTAGGTATATGTTATATATATCATAATATACATCACATATACACTTCTTTTAAAAACCCCTTTTTCTAACAATAAAACATATACAATAAATCCAATTATAATAATAATAAAACCCAAAACATCTAGGGTATATTTTGGGATATTACAATTCTCCCCCTCTAAAAGAAATTTCGTCCTCAAAATTACCTGATATCAAGTCTGAAACAATTGTGGATACTGATCTATATCTTCTTAACATAGAAACATGGAAAACATTATGGATCCTATCCAACTCCGGTGGCAAAGCAAGCCGATACGCAACTGGTCCAACCCTTTCCAAAATCTCATATGGTCCAACAAAACGAGGACTTAGTTTTCCTTTTCGACCAAATCTCAATATCCTTTTCCAAGGAGACACTTTCAAGAATACTTTATCTCCCACATATACTCAATGTCTCTCCTTTTCAAATCTGAATAAGATTTCTGTCGGTCTGAAGCTGCTTTTAACCGCTCCCGAATTGTTTTCACTTTCTCTTCAGTCTCTCTAACCAAATCCGGACCAATTAATTTACCTTCACCAGTTTCGTTCCAACATAAGGGCGTTCTACAACGTCTACCATACAAAGCCTCAAATGGTGCCATACCAATGCTTGATTGGTGACTGTTGTTGTAAGCAAATTCCACAAGTGGCAACAATCTGTCCCAACTCCCCGAGAAATCGATGACACAGCTTCTCAACATATCCTCAATAATCTGTATCACTCTCTCTGACTGACCATCGGTCTGTGGATGAAATGCAGTACTAAAGTGCAATCGAGAACCCATAGCCCTATGTAAACTCTTCCAAAACCTTGAAGTGGACCGGGGATCTCGATCCGACACTAAAGAAATTGGGACTCCATGCAACTTCACAATCTCACGAATATACAGCTCAACTAACTTCTCAAGAGAATAATCCATACGAACCGGAAGAAAATGAGCTGTCTTTGTTAACCGATCCACAATTACCCACATGAAAATCTCGGATCACTCCATCTCGGCAATCTGATACAATCTTCTGAATTTTCTCATCCGTCAATTGAACCTCCTTAATCTGATCCAACAATATGGGTCTCAACTGCAGTTGAGTTAATAATGCACCATCATTACATACTTCAAAACTAGCATGCATCGCTCTTAACTCAACAAACAACGAGAGCAAATAAACAGCCAAACCTGCTAAAGATTTCCGACTTAAGGCATCAGCAACTACATTTGCCTTACCAGGATGGTAATCAATCAAGCAGTCGTAATCTTTAATCAGTTCTAACCATCGTCTTTGCCTAAGATTCAGCTCCTTCTGAACACCCAAATATTTCAAACTTTTGTGATCCGTATAGATAAAGCATTTCTCTCCATACAAATAGTGGCGCCAAATCTTCAAAGCAAACACTATAGCCGCTAACTCCAAATCATGAGTCGGATAGTTAAGCTCATGCGGCTTCAACTGCCGAGAGGCATAAGCTATAACTTTACCCTCTTGCATCAAAACACACCCTAAACCACTATGTGAAGCATCACTAAAAATCACATACGGTTTATCCTCCACGGGTAAAGTAAGAACAGGGGCTTGTGTCAACATTTCTTTCAACTGCTCAAAGCTAGATTGACACTGATCCGTCCACACAAATTTAAATCCTTTCCAAAGCAATCGAGTGAGTGGAGTGGCTATCAAAGAAAAACCTTTTACAAAGCGTCAATAATAGCCTGCCAAACCCAAAAAACTTCTAACTTCAGTTACAGACTTTGGTGGATTCCAATTCAAAATAGCTTCAACTTTACTTGGATCAACTCTAATACCATCTGCTGAAACTATATGACCCAGAAAAATCACTTGGTCAAGCCAAAACTCACATTTTGATAACTTAGCATATAATTGCTTCTCTCTCAAAATTTGTAACACAATTCGCAAATGTTTGTCATGCTCCTCCTCACTACGAGAATACACCAAGATATCATCAATAAAGACCACCACAAATTGATCCAAATAGGGCCTAAACACCCTATTCATCAAATCCATGAAAGCTGCAGGTGCATTCGTCAACCCAAAAGGCATTACTAAAAACTCATAATGCCCATACCTGGTGCGGAAAGCTATCTTAGAAACATCTTCAGCTCTCACTTTCAGCTGATGATACCCTGATCTCAAATCAATCTTAGAAAACACTGATGCTCCCTTCAATTGATCAAAGAGATCGTCAATTCTAGGCAAAGGATATTTATTCTTAATTGTCACTTTATTCAATTGCCTATAGTCAATGCATAACCTCATAGTACCATCCTTCTTCTTCACAAATAATACAGGAGCTCCCCAAGGAGAAACACTGGGGCAAATAAATCCTTTATCCAACAATTCCTGCAACTGCACCTTTAACTCTCTCAATTCAGCTGGCGCCATTCTATAAGGAGTAATAGAGATGGGAGTGGTACCAGGCAACAAATCGATACCAAACTCAACCTCTCTCTCAGGAGGCAACCCTGGCAACTCCTCTGGAAACACATCTGAAAAATCTGAAACTGTGGCTATATCATCAATTTGAGAACTCCTTACTCTAGTATCCACAACATGAGCAAGGTAAGCATCACACCCTTTTCTAATCATCCGTCTAGCTGATACAGCTGATACGAACAAGGATGCAAGCTGTCTCTGCTCACTGAACACCATCACACTCCTATCATCACTAGTTCTCAAAGTGACACATTTCTTCTGACAATCAACTACAGCTCCATGCCTAGACAACCAATCCATACCCAAAATCAAATCATACTCTTTAAAAAGCATTTCAATCAAGTCTCTAAGAAACTCCTCACCTTGTACCTCAACTGCACTGTAATATCCCGATGCATGCCCCAGAAGTTTTGTATGTTGTTGTTGTTGTTATTGTTGTTGGTTTAAATTGAGAAAAGAAAATATATGTATATGAGTTTTGGGGAAATTTAGGGTTTAGAGACAAGTTTATATGTTGTGTATATGGTGATATATATAACATATAAAATGGTCAAAGAGAAAGAGTCAATGCAAGAGGAGATATTTTTATATGGCATGTGGAATTACTTAATTGGGTTCATAAGAGACAAAAGCTAAGTTAAGTGATAAGGGGTAAATGAGTAATTGCTTGAAATGAAATGCTTGGTGGAGGATTTTTGGTAATTAGTAATTATATTATTATTATATACATATATGTGGCTATCGTGGAAGAGGAAAAAGAAATGAAGATATTTTCTTCTTCTTCTTCTTCTTCTCCTTTTGGTTCTTGCACGAGAGAGAGAGAGAGAGAGGTAGAGAGATGAGTTGATCTTCACCAAAACCTTAGGGTTTTAAGAGAATTGAAGGAAGAATCAAAGGATTAAGTTGAAGATTTGGTGGAATTCATCAATTGAGGTAAGTACTTACTTGTTTTCCCTTGTTAATGTTTGAGATAGGTTGTGATGGATTGATTTCATGATTTAGTGTGTTATATATGTGTTTACAAGTATTGAAATTGATTACAAGCTAAAGGATTGGATTGGTGTTGGTTTTGTTGGAAAGATGGTAAGTATTCTCTTGTTTTCTTTGTTTATTTGGAAGTTTTGTTGGAAGTGAATAAGGGTTTGGTGATTTTGTGATTTGGTGGGTTTGAGATGATATGTGTTTAATTGTTATATTAATGTGTTGTGAAGTAATTCTTGTGATGAATATGTATTAGAACATTGATTTTGTTCATTTGAAAAATGTTATATGATGAATATTGTGTTTGAGTGCAATTGAGAAAGTGTTGGTTTTAGTAAGGTTTTGTTTTTGGGTGACACGGCTAGAAGCAAATGGTGTGACACGGGCGTGTCAATTGATTGAGTTGGCTACTGCCTCTTTTGTTCTTAGTGACACGGGCGTGTCCATCAAGGGTGTTGGGCGTGTCATTTATTGGAATTGGCTACTGCCTCTTTTGTTGTTAGTGACACGGGCGTGTTCCATCAAGTGGCTGGGCGTGTCCATCAAATGGGTTGGGCGTGTCCTACCAATGAATTACATATTGCTTTATACTTTGTTTCTTTTTACATTGTTTTGATTCTTCAAAGGTTCCATTGTTTCTAAACTTAAACATGAACATTATAAATATGTTTTAAACACAAGAATGATCTAATCAAAGGAATGTGGAAGATCATAAAGCTATGAATCATATCAATTGTGTTTTGCTCTAATTGCATTGTTGAGATTTAGAAATGTTGTGTTATGCACTTTGAATGGTATGTTTGCCTAGTTAATGTAATTGATGTTATATATATATATACATCAATGAGGCTATATGTAAAATGTGAAAAAGAGGATGAAGTGATTGATTATGGATATCTTGGTGGGAGTAACTCTTGAGGGTAAAAGAGATGAGGATCATCCAAAAAGGTATGTACAATGCAATTTATAATGATGTGAATGATATGTTTACCTAGTTAATGTAATTGATGTTGTATATATATATATCAATGATGGAATATGACATGTAAAGGATATGATGAGGTAAATGATTATGTATGTAAAAGATGAATTGCCATAATGTGAACTGAAATGTGATGTGAAGCCATTGTGATTGGCTATGTTAACTGAAATGTGATGTGAAGCCATTGTGATTGGCTATGTTAATTCAAATATGATGTGAAGTCATTGTTAATGACTATGATGATTCAAATATGATGTGAGGTCATTGTTAATGACTATGATGATTCAAGTGAAGTGAGAAGCCATTGTTATTGGCTATGATAAGTCAATTAAGAATGAAATTGATAAATGATTTGTATAGCTAATGTGTTATTCCATTTTCAGAGTTTGTTATTGGTGGCATGCCTAATATGAGTAACAATCTCTTGAAGTTAGGTTGGATTGAATCCTTGAAGCCTAATTGAGATGTTACAACCCTTGAAGCTAGGTTGGATTGGTTCTTGAAGCCAAGTTGGGTTGATACTTAGCATGCTTTGTTCCCCTTGAAGCTTGGTTGAACCTAAATCCTTGAAGCCTAGTTGGGTCAATGATAATGATAAATGTGAAAACAAAACCAAAGCATTAACTCTGAAAATAGAATAGCATATTAGTGTCTGTTGGGCCCGAGTCTGTCTTTGATGTCTATGCGATATACAAATGTTGAATTAGATGAATAATGAGATCTATGATTGACTTTGTTGACTATGTGACTTATGATTGGTGAATTGTGAATTAAGCAATGTTATGAGGTATGATATGTAATGTGTATGTATTGATATGTTGATTGTGAGTATTGGTGATGGATTGTGGTTGGTGTTAATGATTGCCTTGTTGGAAATGTTATTCATGATTGGTAAATGGTGAATAAAATAATGTTATGAAGTATGTTGTGGAATGTGGGTATTGAAATATGATTTAGTTGAGATATATGAAAGGTACAATCTAAAAGAAAAGATATGATAAGCTAAAGTTACATGGAATTGATATATCATTATATGCTAATATTTTTATAATGTATGTGTATATTATATATTTGTACTACTAAGCTCTCGGGCTTAGCGCGGTTGTTTGATCGCGCAGGTGACCAGATGAAAGATATAAAGTCTTGCGTTATGCCACGAGAAGAGTAAGAGTTTGTCGAGACCAACTAGAGAGTGATGCATACATGTATAATTTAATTATGATGTACTTTTATCAAGAATGTAATCATTTGTATAAATGATGTTTCGAGAAAGATAAGATTATTGTATATTTATAAGATCATTAAAAGAATATCGATTTTATAAATGTTCTTTAAATTAATGTATTGTGGTTTGAGATATGTTAAAGGTTTTTTTAAATTGTAACGAAATGTGACATCTTTTATACTTTATATATTTACTGTACGTATACCAGGTATATGTGTAGTACTTATATGGAGTATCGGGGTGTTACAATTATTTTGGTATCAGAGCTTAGGTTTCGAGATTCTCGGCCTAAGTGAAATTAAAAGAAAAAGTTTTGAAACGCATAAAATGAACCAAAAAGAAGAGTTTTGAAATGCAATTGGTAATACATGCATATGCATTGACACCTAGGTTGGTCTCGGATGTGGCATAATATGATTTGTAAAATATTTGTGTTACATGAGATGTTTAATATAGTTGATGATATATGTGTATACTATGTTGATGTGAGAAGAAACCATGATTGTTGGCAATAATGTTGGAAATGAATTATAATTGAGGCATAGTGCCTAATTATTTATGAGAAACGAATTACGAAATGTAATGTGAAATATGCATATTGATGAGACATATGAAAAATGTTATGTTATGTGCAACATGGAATGTAATATTGATGTTTATGAGTAATATTATGTATGACATAATATGAATTGAAAAATAAAGAAATGGAAAGGAAAATAAAGTTGGAAATGAGTTGAAAATCAAATTAAGATAAGAGTATGTACTCTTTCTTCTATACTTTAAACCTCCTTATAAGAAAGTTTATGTTGAGTTTGCTAGACAGAGGAAATAATGTCGAATTGTGAATATTGAAAGTTATGTTATTTAAATGAAGAGAGTATGGTGGTATATTGAATGAGTTGATGGGTATAGACAAAGTTTGACCATTTATGATTTGAATATGTAAAGTTAAAGTTTTTTTAAAAGAAAAAGAGATGATGTTGGTTAAATAAGGAAATATAATGGTGTTGTTTGCATTGTTGTTTTAAATGCAAACATTGTGATTTTAATGATTAGAAATGTGATACGCTTGAGTGTTGTTAAAGCTCATATTAATGGTGGAAAGATGTGATAATTAGATTTTTGGAAATGAGCTTTAATATTTGTGAAAAGAATATACTTTGAGGTTGTTTTGTAATGTGTATATATAAGATGTTTTTCTTAAGTTGATATTAAGAACATAAGATGAGTGAATGGAAGTTTAAGTAAAGTAGTAAGTTGTGAAATTATAGTGTTAATGGAATTTGGGTAAAGACTATTTGAGTATTGATAATTTTAATGTAAGTTAAACCCATGAGCTTGTGGAATGAATATTACTGTATATGAGAGTACTATTAAATTGAATAATGTGATTGATAGTATGAGAATGATTATGCTTGCATTGACAAACCTGAGCAAAGCTAGGTCATGGGATAATATTGACAGTAAGAAATGGGATGGATCAATGTGGATTTAAGAAATTGAGATTTGTCATAACTAGACTTGGAGAGTATAAAGAGATTATTGAGCTCAATGTATATATGAGTGGATGTAATGTACATGTGTATAGATATGTGAGTAATATATATATATATATGTGTTGAAGAATAAACAAATGGATGTAAAGATGGTATACTAATGCATTTAAAAATATATGTGAGAGAGATGTCACCTTAGTAGCGTGACTAAGATTTTGTGAAGTAATATCATGGTGATAATGTATAAGTGTTGGGTTGATAAACAACTTAAGTCATGTCAAAAAGGGATAAAAATGATGTTGTTCACGGAATAGTAAAATGTTAAATTGTGTTGAAAATATGTAAAAGAGGAATTAAATATCATTGTATGATTATGTGTATACATGTATAGAAAATGTGGAATGAGTTTTTGATATGAATGTAATTGTAAAATGTAAGAAATGTGGAAAGTAAATCACATTGTGAATGTGATCTATGGATGTGTTATATTATTGCATGTTTGATGTATATTGGAAATGACATTGCATGAAGTAGTGGACCTAAAAGAGATTAGGCCTTGATTGACGTAAAGATTATGTGATGAAATGAAAATAAGAATAAACTTAAGTAATGTTGGATAGTGAAATGGTTATGGAAATAAGGATTAATTTGGGAAATGGTGAACAGTAATATTGTTATGATAAGAACTGAATGTGTCTATCATAAGTGTTATGAGCCAAAGTATTTGTGTGAGAAAATGTTCTATGTATATAAATTTAATAAGAAATTATAAAGGAAAAAGAAAGTATAACTGTAATACTACTTTGGTAAGATTGATAATTATGTTTCTAGAAACATGGTTAACAGTTATAATGGATGAAGTGCATTTTATGGTTTTTTGTGTTAGCAAATTGGTTATAATTCTGGAAAAGAAAAGACAGAAAGGGAATTGTGGAAATACTTTAAGTTATGAGTAATGTGAGAAAAAGGTAATTATTGTTAATATAGTAATGATATGAAAGGTGAGAAGATGATAATGAAAGAAGATTGCAGAATGTGTTTGAGAGCTATATTGAATATGTTTATGGTATACGGTGAATAAGTGGATGGGTTTAAAATTTGAGTGAGTAGGCTATGAATGATAAGTATGGTATGAGATAATTATGAAATTTGGTGGAATCGTATTGAGATAATGAAAGATAAACTATGTGTATATTGAAAGATAAATTGAAGTGATTGGTTATCATGATTATTTGATTGAATATAGATCGGAAGAGATCAGGAATTGAATGTAAGTTTACCCTAATGGAATTAAGTTATATAAATACATATATGAATATTGTGAAATTTTATGATAAGTTTGAATAAATAAATTGTTGGTTGGAATTGAGCAAGATTGGAACGTGGATATATTGTGATAAATAGATCAATGGATCTGAAATGGCTAAGATTATGAATAATTATTGAGATTTGACATGTATAGTTGTGTTAAGAGTATAATTGTTTGCATGATATTGTATATGATGTAAATTTCAAAGTGTGAGTGAACATGAATAAATGGAGTTATAATAGTTATAAATTATGATAAAAAGGGAAAAGATTGATTATTTATGAAATAAGTTGAAATGTAATGTATTAAGATGTAATTTAAATAAAAAGCGTGCTAAGGAAATAACTCCATTTGTGAAAAATAAAGATTTTGTTATCCATTGAGGTTTGATAAATGTCTATTTAGACGGTGATTGTAATGACGGGATAATTAATGCTAAAATATAAACCAATGATTTTTAAGGTTAAAGTTAAAAGAGTAATTACAAAGAAGTGAAGAAATAGAATATATTGAATATAAAGATTGGATGAAGTATAAGTGTATTATATAATGATCTAATTCTTGTGTAAAGACATTGATAAAAGATGTAATGGGTTCTTTTGAATGTTTGATCAAGAAAGTAATAAGATATCTAATCATATAGAATGATGAGTTATGAAATTTAAAGAAGGCGGTTGATTTGAAAGGGAAGAGTTAAAATTATATGATTTGATGACACTATGACTTGAGCATATAATTAACTTCATATGAAAGTTGAGATAGTATTTTGTTAAGAATGAATTGTTACGGTACTGATAATTTCGAGGACGAAATTATTTAAGGGGGAGAGAATTGTAATATCCCGATGCATGCCCCAGAAGTTTTGTATGTTGTTGTTGTTGTTATTGTTGTTGGTTTAAATTGAGAAAAGAAAATATATGTATATGAGTTTTGGGGAAATTTAGGGTTTAGAGACAAGTTTATATGTTATGTATATGGTGATATATATAACATATAAAATGGTCAAAGAGAAAGAGTCAATGCAAGAGGAGATATTTTTATATGGCATGTGGAATTACTTAATTGGGTTCATAAGAGACAAAAGCTAAGTTAAGTGATAAGGGGTAAATGAGTAATTGCTTGAAATGAAATGCTTGGTGGAGGATTTTTGGTAATTAGTAATTATATTATTATTATATACATATATGTGGCTATCGTGGAAGAGGAAAAAGAAATGAAGATATTTTCTTCTTCTTCTTCTTCTTCTCCTTTTGGTTCTTGCACGAGAGAGAGAGAGAGAGAGGTAGAGAGATGAGTTGATCTTCACCAAAACCTTAGGGTTTTAAGAGAATTGAAGGAAGAATCAAAGGATTAAGTTGAAGATTTGGTGGAATTCATCAATTGAGGTAAGTACTTACTTGTTTTCCCTTGTTAATGTTTGAGATAGGTTGTGATGGATTGATTTCATGATTTAGTGTGTTATATATGTGTTTACAAGTATTGAAATTGATTACAAGCTAAAGGATTGGATTGGTGTTGGTTTTGTTGGAAAGATGGTAAGTATTCTCTTGTTTTCTTTGTTTATTTGGAAGTTTTGTTGGAAGTGAATAAGGGTTTGGTGATTTTGTGATTTGGTGGGTTTGAGATGATATGTGTTTAATTGTTATATTAATGTGTTGTGAAGTAATTCTTGTGATGAATATGTATTAGAACATTGATTTTGTTCATTTGAAAAATGTTATATGATGAATATTGTGTTTGAGTGCAATTGAGAAAGTGTTGGTTTTAGTAAGGTTTTGTTTTTGGGTGACACGGCTAGAAGCAAATGGTGTGACACGGGCGTGTCAATTGATTGAGTTGGCTACTGCCTCTTTTGTTCTTAGTGACACGGGCGTGTCCATCAAGGGTGTTGGGCGTGTCATTTATTGGAATTGGCTACTGCCTCTTTTGTTGTTAGTGACACGGGCGTGTTCCATCAAGTGGCTGGGCGTGTCCATCAAATGGGTTGGGCGTGTCCTACCAATGAATTACATATTGCTTTATACTTTGTTTCTTTTTACATTGTTTTGATTCTTCAAAGGTTCCATTGTTTCTAAACTTAAACATGAACATTATAAATATGTTTTAAACACAAGAATGATCTAATCAAAGGAATGTGGAAGATCATAAAGCTATGAATCATATCAATTGTGTTTTGCTCTAATTGCATTGTTGAGATTTAGAAATGTTGTGTTATGCACTTTGAATGGTATGTTTGCCTAGTTAATGTAATTGATGTTATATATATATATACATCAATGAGGCTATATGTAAAATGTGAAAAAGAGGATGAAGTGATTGATTATGGATATCTTGGTGGGAGTAACTCTTGAGGGTAAAAGAGATGAGGATCATCCAAAAAGGTATGTACAATGCAATTTATAATGATGTGAATGATATGTTTACCTAGTTAATGTAATTGATGTTGTATATATATATATCAATGATGGAATATGACATGTAAAGGATATGATGAGGTAAATGATTATGTATGTAAAAGATGAATTGCCATAATGTGAACTGAAATGTGATGTGAAGCCATTGTGATTGGCTATGTTAACTGAAATGTGATGTGAAGCCATTGTGATTGGCTATGTTAATTCAAATATGATGTGAAGTCATTGTTAATGACTATGATGATTCAAATATGATGTGAGGTCATTGTTAATGACTATGATGATTCAAGTGAAGTGAGAAGCCATTGTTATTGGCTATGATAAGTCAATTAAGAATGAAATTGATAAATGATTTGTATAGCTAATGTGTTATTCCATTTTCAGAGTTTGTTATTGGTGGCATGCCTAATATGAGTAACAATCTCTTGAAGTTAGGTTGGATTGAATCCTTGAAGCCTAATTGAGATGTTACAACCCTTGAAGCTAGGTTGGATTGGTTCTTGAAGCCAAGTTGGGTTGATACTTAGCATGCTTTGTTCCCCTTGAAGCTTGGTTGAACCTAAATCCTTGAAGCCTAGTTGGGTCAATGATAATGATAAATGTGAAAACAAAACCAAAGCATTAACTCTGAAAATAGAATAGCATATTAGTGTCTGTTGGGCCCGAGTCTGTCTTTGATGTCTATGCGATATACAAATGTTGAATTAGATGAATAATGAGATCTATGATTGACTTTGTTGACTATGTGACTTATGATTGGTGAATTGTGAATTAAGCAATGTTATGAGGTATGATATGTAATGTGTATGTATTGATATGTTGATTGTGAGTATTGGTGATGGATTGTGGTTGGTGTTAATGATTGCCTTGTTGGAAATGTTATTCATGATTGGTAAATGGTGAATAAAATAATGTTATGAAGTATGTTGTGGAATGTGGGTATTGAAATATGATTTAGTTGAGATATATGAAAGGTACAATCTAAAAGAAAAGATATGATAAGCTAAAGTTACATGGAATTGATATATCATTATATGCTAATATTTTTATAATGTATGTGTATATTATATATTTGTACTACTAAGCTCTCGGGCTTAGCGCGGTTGTTTGATCGCGCAGGTGACCAGATGAAAGATATAAAGTCTTGCGTTATGCCACGAGAAGAGTAAGAGTTTGTCGAGACCAACTAGAGAGTGATGCATACATGTATAATTTAATTATGATGTACTTTTATCAAGAATGTAATCATTTGTATAAATGATGTTTCGAGAAAGATAAGATTATTGTATATTTATAAGATCATTAAAAGAATATCGATTTTATAAATGTTCTTTAAATTAATGTATTGTGGTTTGAGATATGTTAAAGGTTTTTTTAAATTGTAACGAAATGTGACATCTTTTATACTTTATATATTTACTGTACGTATACCAGGTATATGTGTAGTACTTATATGGAGTATCGGGGTGTTACATGCACTATCCCGGTGCACCTTGCTAACAATGACACTATGCCCTAACGGATTTGTCACTAACACATCAAATCCTAGGGACTCAGCATGCAAATCAGTCACAGGCAACACAGATGCACTAATATATGAATGAGTTGAGCCTGGATCAATTAAAGCAAGAACTGAAATGCCAAATAAAGAGAAAGTACCAGCAATGACTGCAGAAGCATCTGGTTGTCTTTGCATCACATAAACCCGTTGAGAAGGCCCAGCCTCATCTGGCATAGTATCCCTGGATGAAGATCCTCCTCTCTGATAATAACCAGGGCTACCCCCTCTGGAGAAACCTCTGCCCCCTCGACTACCTCTGACACTAGGTCGAGAAACTGCAGAATCAACCGATCTCTGCTCCTGCATCTCTGGACACTCCCTAATAAAATGATCGGGAGAACCACATCTGAAGCACACAGCTTGTCCTCTATTCTGCCAACAAGCACCTCTATGTGACCCTCCACACTGGGCACAGACAGGTAGAGTGGATCTCTGAACTGCAGGAGTAGGAACACTCGCTGCTGAAGCTGTAGGTCTCGATCGTGATCTCTGTAACTGAACTGACCTACCAGCCGGTCTCTGACTCCTACTAAACCTAGGAGTAAAACTGCCTCTACCTCTCTTCACAGATGAGGATCCTGCCTCAAACTAAGGTCTTCTAACCCGGGTCTCCTCTTCAGTAGCGGCTGCTGCTAAAATTTGTGCTCTCTCCACACCTCTAGCTGCTGCAACCAGCTGAGAGAAATCCTGGTATCTAAAACCAGCCACATGACACATCAGTGAGGGTCTCAGTCCCTCCTCAAACCTTCTGCACTGGTCAATCTCATCAGAGATAATCCCTCCGGCATAGCAACTCAACCGGATAAATTCTAATTCATATTCTGTTACAGTCCGGTGATCTTGCTTCAAACTTAGGAATTCCATTTTCTTCAAATCTTTATACTCCCTCGGAGTATATTTCAATTCAAATTCTCTCAGAAAATCAGCATAGGACAATGTCGGTGGATCATTCATAGCATGGGGCACTGTCTTCCACCAGTCGTATGCGTCCTTCTGCAACAAAGATCTTGCATAATCAAATCTTTCTTCCGGAGTGGCTTGTAACTGAACAAATACTCTCTGAACTTTATCTAGCCACTACTCAGCTACAGCTGGATCAATGGTACCCAAGAAATCCTCTGCTCCATATTTCCGTAGTTTATCATACTGTCTCACTGGTACCATAGGCTGTGGTGGAGGTGGAGGTGGTTGCACTGGTGCCTGCCTCATAAATTCAAACATATGCCTAAACCAAACTGGTGGAATCTCCTCACCAGCTGGTCTCCCTGACACAGAAACAGGGGCCTCTCCAGATCCATCCACTCTAGCTCCATCTAATCCAACCTCTGGAGCTATGCTCTCAGCACTACCCTCAACGGATTGACGCGAATGAGGATCCATTATAACCTATATCTGCAAACACAGTAGAATACTCCTCATTAAAGATCAGAGACTGCCGACACCAAACATGTATTCTATTCAAAAACTCACTTTTAAAATCAAAATACTATTTTTCTTATACTTGACCTAGGTTGAGAATCTCAAACCTAGGCTCTGATACCAAAATAATTGTAACACCCCTATATCCCGTATACGTACCAAGCATGCTTATACGATCGTATAATACGTATACTGAATATAGAACATGCCACTGTTTAAAATACACAACTCATAACTCGGATGTTTAAAGGAAATTCAAAAGACACTATGTATAAAAACATTTATAAATTCACAGCGGAAGTTATTACAAATTTTTACAAGTTCAAATACATAAACGTCAAAAATATATACAACATAGAATAGATACATGATTGGCAGCTTGACTCTCTGATCTTTAAGCTCTAATCCAACTCTTCAAGTAAAGCTCAACTAGGTCTAGAGGAATCCTCAGTCTCAACCCTATCAACTCTACCACCTGCGCGATGAACCACAATCGCGCTGAGCCAAAACTCAGTAGTACAAACCATCATGATAATATGAAATGTCAATATCAATAACATACATTCAATCAATAATAATCATATATATATATATATGAAGGTTACATTTCATAATTTCAATAATCATATCATCATCCATTATACTCATTCAACAAAGACACCTATGGGCCCACAAGACACTAATTTGTTATTCAAAGTTCAGAGTTGCTGTTTCGGTCCAATATCACAATAATCAAGCCCGTAGGCAATATACATATCTCTCTATCCATGGATAGGGTAACAGACCCAGTCTCATGGACCATCAACTCAACAACTTGAGGAGATCCTCAACCCGGCTAGAATGTTACCTGTAACAGACCCAGTCTCTTGGACCATCAACCCGACTAAATCGAGGAGATCCTCAACCCGGCTAGACTGTTACTTCAATTTACATCTATCATTTCACATTTATAAAGTAACAGACCCAGTCTCTTGGACCATCAACTCAACAACTTGAGGAGATCCTCAACCCGGCTAGACTGTTACTACAATAGGCATGCCTGCCAAAATCAGAACTCTGAAGGTTGAATAACACACTTTACACAAAATCATTTCATTCTCATTTCATTCTCATTTTCGCAATAGGCAACCTTGCCTCAATTGTAATTTATTTTATCATCATAGCCAACAATCATGGCTTCTCATCACATAAATACAATTCATCACATTATCATATCTTTCACATCATTTTAAATGTTCACATCATATTCCACATTATACACAACATAACATTATTCATAAGCATCATCAATATCATGAAATGTATGTTAAATTTCAACATCATATGGATGTATGCAATAATGTAGTTTATACTTACCTTAAATGCAACCCACACAATATTAACACCTCTCTTTCCAACAATCTTTCACTTCTTGAATTAGAGTAATTCACCTTCTTCACAACCTAATCCAAAGGAAGATGAAACCCTTATAAGAGCATAAGGCTAAGAACCAACTAGGGCAAACTCTAACCATGACACGCTCACCCACACGGGCGTGTCCCTGACCGTGCCCTAACTCCACAACACAGAAGCTTTTACACGCTCAATGACACGGGCGTGTTACTGGGCGTGTAATACCTTCTGCCTCACAACAATAGTGACACGTCCAACATCAAGAACGTGCTCATGGCCGTGTCAATTCCCCAAAAACACAGTGGCTATGACACGCTCAATAACACGGGCGTGTTACTGGTCGTGTCAATCCTACTGCCACACAGAAGCTACAACACGCTCAGTGACATGGGCGTGTCACTGGTCGTGCCACTCAACCCAAAATACAGAGCTATCAACAAGCCCAAAATCCTGGACGTGCCCTAGGGCGTGTCAGGCCAACAACCCAGATTCCGGCCAAAACAACAACACAACCAACAGAACTCTTTCTTTCACCAAAAACCACTTCAACCAAAGTCATCTCAACATACCCAAAAACCATAACAAACTCACAAAAACACCAAAACAACTAAAGCATTCCTCAAATCTCAAATCAAAAATCATCAACACAAACCTAAAACACAACCTCAAAACAATCACTTCCAACAACTTACTCTTTCCTCCAATCCATCCCCAAAAACAAGAAATCAGTTACCCAAACATTCTTAAACCCATCTTAAACAACATAATCACATACCAATCACAACTCAACTCAAAAACTCAAAGAAATCAAAGAGTCAAGTGAAGAACTTACCAAAGATGAAGAAATCTCTTAACTTTCCACTTGAACTCTTGAAAGCTTCCTTAGATCTTGAGTTAGAGGTTCAAATCTCTTCTTTGCTCTCTTGTTTCTTGTGTTAACCGGCCAAACAAAGCAAAGGAAGGAGAAGGAGAAAGTGATCCACGGCAATGAGAAACAAAGAAGAAGGAAGAAAGAGAAATCCAAAGTCAAACCCCTCTTTTCCTTAAAACCCTCTCAACCAAGCAATTTAAAATATTAAACTAATCTCTTTCAACCTCTTCCACACATTCAAATCCTTATTAATTAATTAATAACAAATTCAAAAACACAACAAATATCTTCTTCCACTAACTCAAAACTTTGACTTTCCATGACTTAGGTATATGTTATATATATCATAATATACATCACATATACACTTCTTTTAAAAACCCCTTTTTCTAACAATAAAACATATACAATAAATCCAATTATAATAATAATAAAACCCAAAACATCTAGGGTATATTTTGGGATATTACAGGATCTTCATCCTTTGAGATCGGGTCTTCACACTTGAAAATGGATCTTCATCCTTTGAGATCGGGTCTTCACCCTTGAAAATGGATCTTTGCATCGGGTCTTCACCCTTGAAAATTGATCTTCATTCTTTGAACTTTGGGTCTTCATCCTTTGAAATTGGATCTTCATCCTTGGTATCGGGTCTTCACCCTTGAAAATGGATTTTCATCCTTGGAGATCAGGTCTTCACCCTCCTAAATGGATCTTTATCCTTTAAATTGGATCTTCATCCTTAGTATCAGGTCTTTACCCTTGAAAATGAATCATCATCCTTTAGATGTTAGGTCTTCACCCTTGAAAGTGGATCTTCATCATTTAGATGTCGGGTCTTCACCCTTAGCTTCAGTTCTTTTAGCTAGACTGATCTTTTGTCTTTTACGTCTTCCTTCTTTTGATAGTTTTTAATGTTCCATTCTTTTGCACTTTTGCAAAAAAAAATCAGCTATTTTTAGTTGGCCCTCATATCTTCTCCTTGCCCCCCTGCGTGGCGAAATATTTGCAAGTGAGTTTGAAAATATTTAGTATATAAACTTAAAAAATTGAAAAGGAGAAACTTTGCCCCCTATGTAGGCTCAAGCAAAAGATATTTTTTTCATGCAAGCTTTGATTGATGTTTTTGTTGTCTAGTTCTTCATACAAGCACACATTTTTTCTCTTTGCAAAATTACTGGAGCTTTCTCAAGCAATGGGCTTTCCATGCCCCCCTGATTTAATATCTTCTTTTGATTCTTTTGCTTCACAGAGTGTTTGAAGTTCACTTTGTCAAAGAACAAATAATACAAGAAAAAATGTCAAAAAAAATGTGCTCATGTATGCATGATATGCATGAGTAATACTTACGGTGGTTCCATCGACTCATAGACCAAGGTGATAAGTAGAAGTATTCTCATTGACTCCTTTCAGATGGCCATTCAAGTCTTTCACTGGGATGATAGAAGGTTTCACTTTTATGGCTTTTATCTTCAAGATGTTCAAAATATGAATAATGCATCCCCAAACAGCAGAGATACATCCATTTAAAATTATGATTTAGCATGTCAATTGATAGCTTCTTCATGACCTTGCCAGTAATCATTTCCTTTGCCCAATGTGTCCTTTGGAGGTTCAATGACTCGACATACTTCCCTTAACTTGAAGGTTTTGTATGACAAAAACATTTTTGAATTTTGAATTTTAATTTTGAAATCAAATATTGGCTTTGCCAAATTAATGTCAATTTACCTCAAGACTTGATTTTTCAAATTAACATATCTATAACATGACAACCCTAGTCACCATACTAAATTCGGGAATCATTTCTATTTAAGCAAGAATTGTTGCACTTCAGGTAGGCACATACACATTACTTGGCCAAAGGTCTCATTTGAGTTTGAATATTGTCTATCTCATATGCATGCTTATCCAAACTATCTCCACTAATAGACTCTACCTACCAAGAGAGATCAACAAGCCTTTGATAGGCTTGAAATGGGGTCTATAAGGGACACAGGTTAAATGAAAGCCATTTTGAGATTGAAGCTAATGTGACACAATGGACAAACCTTCACACTATAAACTGCTTATTGGAACTTTAGATAGTTGGGAGCATGAAAAGATAGAGCTTTGGATGTTCTCCCATCTTCTTGGCATTAATCTATATCTTGATTGGGACAGTCTTCATTTCTTTTCTTCTTTTCCCTTTTCTTTCTCTTTATTTTTCTTACTCTTCCCTTTTCTTTCTCTTTATTTTTCTTACTCCTCCCTTTCTTTGAGCATTTTATCATTTTGTCCTTCTTCCTTGTAGGACTTTCAAGTATACAACTTTCAAGAACTAGATGGCCTTTCTCCTTTTTCTCTGATTTTGATTGAATCTTTGGTTGGGTTGGACCAATTCAAGTCAAACTGTCCTTATAAACCAAATGGAAGTCTTTTGTTGTCATAGGTAAAAGAGAACTCAGTTGGCTTTTTGAACCGCCTTTTTAGGTTTTATCTTTTTTTCTTCTTTTTTCTTCTTTTATTTTTTCTTTTGTCCTTTTTTTCTCTTCTTTTTCTTTTCTCTTCTTTTTTTTCTTCTTTTTTTTTCTTCTTTCTTTTTTTTTTGGTTCTAGCTCTAAAAGAGTTGTCTTGTTTTTACCAACTTGGGTTTCTAATAATGGATGAGTGGAATGACATAAATCTTCTTTAATAGGGATAAGTCATTTGTTACTCTGATGTTGTCTTGATAGATTAGAGATATTAGGAAAACTTCAACTGCCCTTATGGTCTTGAGAACTTCAACTACCCTTATGGTCTTAAGAACTTCAACTATCGTCATGGTCTTAACTATTCATTTCTTTCTTTGATCTTCTTGCCCCTTCATCTTAGTGATCATAAGACTTGTCAAAAGTATCACAACAGCTCAGGGTAGGTTGTTGGGCTTATAAGCCAATGAAAAGAAAGCTAAAATTTTGTGAAGGCTCGAAGGGACAACTAGTGATTGATGTTTAATTGGGGGATAGTAGTTGTTGGCTAAAAAAATAATGCCTAGATCATTTCTCTCTTAAATAAGCAGAGTTCAGTTTCGCCTTGAAAGTTTGTCAAAACATGTTCTAAGACTGACTAGGACATAGACAAATGTAATTATGCAGGAGCCCTCTCTAAATAAGCATACACAACTCAATGCTATAGAGTAATTCCCTCACCTATTAAAGTCATTAAAGTCATGATGCACAAATATATTATTCATGAATTATCAAGCTAGATTCCTCATTGGCTGAGCACCAAAATGAACAAAGACCAACAAAATTTTTGATGAAAATAATTTATTCAAACAAATTTAAATTTGAAAAACGCGATTGTTCCAATTAAATATTAAAGAAAGTAAAATTGAAAAGCAACATTCAAGCTAAGGAAGGTCTATTGAGTTGGAGTCAAAGATACTTCATTTATTTAGACATATCAAGGGCAAGGATCAAGGATCATTGCTTCATCATCCACAGTTAATCCAAACTTGCTTAGTAGTACATCCTCTTTAGCAGCTTCTCTATCCATATCATGACAAGATGACAAGATAAAACTCTTCATGAAGGTTGCAAGCAGTGGCACCCTTCCAAATTTAGGTAGAGGATCATTCTTAGTGTTGGGCTTATCAAGCACAAGCAACTTTCCATTGTCAATCAAATCTTGGATTTTGTGCCTTAAGTGAACACATTTATCTATCTCATGCCCTTTCATTTGATGGAATTGATAGAAGACCTTGGCATTAAAATTTGGTTGTAGAGGCTTATATAGAGGCCGAGGTATCAATGGTTGTAGCAAATCCATCTTTATTAGATATTCTAACATCTTTGACAAAGGCTCCCCCAAGTTTGAAAATTTACTCTTCTTTGCTGCTTCAGTTGCTACATTTTTCTCAATACCTCTTCTTTTTCTTTGATTTTGCTCATTGGGGTGGTAGCTACCCTTATTGCCCCAGTTAGACAGCATGATTCGACTGGTCTTGTAGAATAGGGTTTGGTCTCTCATTTTTCATTCGATCTCTATTAGTGAACATATTCCCCGTCTGTAACACCCCTACATTCAATACATGCACACTACAAACACCACAATGTAGTATACATGCACTAAACATAGAGATGCTACGGATTTTCTTAACATTTTAAACATTTTAAACCATACCATAATCTTTCAATTGTATACATTATAGAAAGATAAGTAGTTAACTTGTAATACAAAACTAAATAGATATATATAAAGATACATTTAGTTGTTACGCAGCGGAATTTATCAAATATTTACATATATGAAAACATTTAATTTCATATTTACAAATATACACAAATGTACATTAAAATCATTACTTTACAAAATATAAAAGAGTTATACATGATTGGCAAGTCTCCTCTGATCTTTAAGTTCCCAAAATCAACTCTTCACTGTCTACTCTCACTCGGTCTCGAAGAGCTCTCGGGTTCAACCCTATTACCTGCGTGATCAAACATTATCGCGCTAAGCCAACGGCTTAGTAAGACAAAATGTGCTAGTGTTATGCTTTAGTGCAATACAATGCCAATTCTCAATCCATATTATACATGTAACATCATATATGCAAGGCTAACAATATACCTTTACATTTCATATGCCTCATTAGTTATTCATTTAACCATTCATGAACAACATTAAACAAATCATGACTCACATTAAACAAAGACAAGCATTGGGCCCAAGACACACTAATATGCCATTCAATTTTCAGAGTTAATGTTTTGGTTTTGTTATCACATTTATCATTATCATATACCCAACTAGGCTTCAAGGATTAGGTTCAACCAAGCTTCAAGGGGAGCAAAGCATGCTAAGCTTCAACCCAACTTGGCTTCAAGAACCAACCCAACCTAGCTTCAAGGGTTGTAACATCTCAATTAGGCTTCAAGGATTCAATCCAACCTAACTTCAAGAGATTGTTACTATCATTAGGCATGCCACCAATAACAAACTCTGAAAATGGAATAACACATTAGCCACACAATTCATTTATTATTTAATTATCATTTCCATTCTCAATTCTCATCAACATTTAGGCAAACATGCCTTATTTCTTTCAATTGCATCATCATAGCCAATCACAATGGCTTTATAGCATTTCATATCTCAATTCATATGGTGCATATAGCATTATTGGTATCACATTTCAAAGTACATTATTCATAATACACAATACATAACCTTGTTCATGTAATATCATATGCATTATCAATTCCATATCATCTCACATTTCATGATTCAACAATGATGTTAGACAAATGATCTCTATTTTGATCCTTGACAACTCAAATGGATGATCTATTTAACATGTATTTGAAAATCTTGTTGCAGGATTATGTTGCTTCCAATAAGGTGAACAAAACCTTTCTAGCGGTCGCGCCTCACCTGAATACGACCGCTCCATACAATTACAAGATGAAACCTTATTACAGTAGGTTTCGCGGCCAGAAGCCCAACCTAAGTCGCGACCGCACTTCACAATCAAAAGATGAAACCTTATTACAGTAGGTTTCGCGGCCAAAAGCCCGACCTAAGTCGCGACAGCACATGAATAATAACGACCATCCCAAATTACGTGTCTCTCATGCATAAACCCTAAATGTAGCCAAATTTCTTTTGGTTAACTTAAAACACATTGTACACAACATAACCTCATTCAAATGGACATAATCAACATCATTAGCAATTATTTTACATGCTCATCACAATATTTTCATCACCAACATTCATTAACAATACATTTGATACCTTATCACATTTACAAACAAAAGTGTTTTAAGATTAAACAATATATGCATGTTTGTAACCATATAGTTTGTACTTACCTTTAGCACCAATTATACAACTCTAAACACTTGCTTTTCTCCAAGAATTCTTCACTTCTCAAATTAGAGCAAATCACTTCCTTCCAAAACCTAATCCAAAATAACACAATATAATTTATCACTTACCATTTCCAAAACCCTAAACCAACATCACTCTTAACTTATCATCTTCAAATCCAAAACCAACACCACAACCAATTAAATCCAACATATAACAATCAACACAACCCCACTTTAAAATCCACAATCAACTCACAAACAACTTAAATAACTTAAAAGAATCAAGAGAAACTTACAAAAAATAGTGAATCTTCTTGGATAACCACTTAGAACTTCTTCAATTTGAGCTCAAAATATCATCAAACCTTTGCTTTCTCTCTTGTTCTTTAGGTTGGCCGGCCACACGTGAAAAGAAGAAAGGAAATTGATCAAAATAAAAGTCAAACTCTCTATTAATCTCCACCACACAATTTCAAAAGAAGAATTACCAAAATGTCCTCTTTAACATAGTTAAACTTCTTTTCATTATGCATGCCCTTTATAGTAATTTCAATAACAACCAAAAATATCTTCTTCCACTATATCCAACACCTTGACTCTCCCTTTGACCAACATATATGCTATATATATTGCCATATACACTACATATACATCTTCTCTACACATCACTTATCTTTCAAATAACACATGAACATTCTCTTTTCTTTTTATCACACAACACATACATTCAATCACATTTTAGACCAACAACAACAACAACAACAACATAATCAAAACTTCTAGGGCATACATGAGGATATTACAATTCTCCCCCTCTAAAAAGAAATTTCATCCTCGAAATTACCTGATATTAAGTCCGAAATAATTGAGGATATTGCTCTCGCATGATTTGTTCACTTTCCCAAGTTGCCTCTTCCTTTCCATGATTCTTCCATAGAACTTTGACCAATGGCACACTCTTGTTCCTTAACTCTTTCACTTCACGTGCCAAAATAGCAACTGGTTCCTCTTCAAACGTCAAATCTTGATTCACCTCGATAGATTCAATCGGCAACACATGAGATGGATCCGATCTGTATCTCCTCAACATAGAAACATGGAATACATTATGGATACGATCCAACTCAGGTGGCAAAGCGAGTCGATAAGCAACTGGCCCAACTCTTTCCAAAACTTCATACGGTCCAATGAAACGAGGACTCAATTTCCCTTTCCGACCGAACCTCAATATCTTCTTCCAAGGAGACACTTTCAAAAATATCTTATCTCCAACATCAAACTCTATGTCTCTCCTTTTCATATCTGCATAAGACTTCTGTCGGTCTGAAGCTGCTTTCAGCTTGCCTCGAATCAACTTCACTTTCTCTTCAGTTTCTTGAATCAAATCAGGCCCAATTAACTTACCTTCACCAATCTCATTCCAACACAAAGGTGTCCTACACCGTCTACCATACAATGCCTCAAATGGGGCCATACCAATGCTAGATTGGTGACTGTTATTGTATGCAAACTCCACAAGAGGTAAAAATCTATCCCAACTTCCAGAGAAATCAATGACACAGCTTCTCAACATATCCTCAATAATCTGTATCACTCTCTCTGACTGCCCATCTGTCTGCGGATGGAAAGAAGTACTAAAGTGCAGTCGAGAACCCAAAGCACCTTGCAAACTCTTCCAAAATCTTGAAGTAAACCTGGGATCTCGATCAGACACTAAAGAAGTTGGAACACCATGCAACTTCACAATCTCATGGATATACAGCTCAGCTAACCTCTCCAAAGAGTAATCCATCCGAACTGGAAGAAAATGAGCTGTCTTAGTCAACCTGTCAACAATCACCCAAATAGCATCATGCTTCCTTTGTGTCAATGGCAAACCAGACACAAAATCCATTGTCACTCTTTCCCACTTCCATTCAGGCACTGACAACGGCTGAAGTAACCCGGTTGGAACTTGATGCTCTGCTTTTACCTTCTGACAAGTGAGACATTTCGATACAAACTCAGCAATATCTCTCTTCAAACCTATCCACCAGTAATGCTGTCTCAAATCATGATACATCTTTGTATTACCCGGATGCATAGCAAACACTGACTGATGTGCTTCTTCTAAAATGACTCTTTTCAAATCAGCATCATCGGGTACACACAATCGGTTCTTAAACCAGAGACTCCCATCACCTTTCACAACAAAATCTCTAGTCTTCCCATTCTTGCAATCTGAAATAATCTTTTGAATCTTCTCATCAGCCAACTGAGCCTCTTTGATCTGTTCCAATAAAATTGGTTTCAATTGCAACTGTGCCAATAATGCACCATCATCACAAGATACAAAACTGGCATGCAATGCTCTCAACTCAACAAGCAACGAGAGCGAATAACAATTAAACCAGCTAAAGACTTCCGACTCAAGGCATCAGCAACAACATTTGCTTTACCTGGATGATAATCAATCAAACAGTCGTAGTCTTTAATCAATTCCAACCATCTCCTCTGTCGAAGATTAAGCTCTTTCTGGACACCCAAATACTTCAAACTCTTGTGATCAGTGTAGATGAAACATTTCTCCCCAAACAGATAGTGTCGCCAAACCTTCAATGCGAACACAATTGCTGCTAGCTCTAAATCATGAGTCTGATAATTAAGCTCATGCGGCTTCAACTGTCGAGAAGCATAAGCTATCACTCTACCTTCTTGCATTAGTACACAACCCAAACCATTATATGAAGCATCACTGTAGATTACATATGGTTTGCCTTCCACAGGTAAAGTAAGAACAGGCGCTTGAGTCAACATTTCTCTCAACTGATTAAAGCTAACCTGACACTGATCTGTCCACACAAATCTAACTCCCTTTCGAAGCAATCTGGTGAGTGGAGTAGCTATCAAAGAAAATCCTTTCACAAACCGTCGATAATAGCCTGCCAAACCTAGAAAACTTCTAACTTCAGTCACAGACTTGGGTGGACTCCAATTCAGAATAGCTTCAACTTTACTCGGATCAACTCTAATACCTTCTGCTGAAACTATATGACCAAGAAAAGCTACTTGGTCCAACCAAAACTCACACTTCGACAGTTTAGCAAACAACTGCTTCTCTCTCAAAATCTGCAACACAATCCGCAGATGCTTGTCATGCTCTACCTCATTACGCGAATACACCAGAATATCATCTATAAACACTACCACAAACTGATCCAAATAAGGCCTAAACACCCTATTCATCAAGTCCATAAAAGCTGCAGGTGCATTCGTTAGACCAAAAGGCATAACTAGAAATTCATAATGCCCATACCTGGTCCGAAAGGCAGTCTTAGGAACATCTTCAACTCTGACTCTCAACTGATGGTACCCTGATCTCAGATCAATTTTAGAAAACACAGCTGCACCCTTCAATTGATCAAAGAGATCATCGATTCTAGGCAAAGGATATTTATTTTTAATAGTCACCTTGTTCAATTGCCTATAATCGATACACAACCTCATAGTACCATCTTTCTTCTTCACAAATAACACAGGAGCTCCCCAAGGAGAAACACTGGGGCGAATAAATCCTTTGTCCAACAACTCCTGCAATTGCACTTTCAACTCCCTCAATTCTGCTGGTGCCATTCTATAAGGAGTAATAGAGATAGGAGTGGTACCAGGCAACAATTCAATACCGAACTCCACCTCTCTCTCAGGAGGTAACCCTGGCAACTCCTCTGGAAACACATCTGGGAACTCTACAACTGTGGCAATACTATCAATAGGGGAACCCTTCACTCTAGTATCTACCACATGAAAAAGATAAGCTTCACACCCCTTTCTAACCAATCTCCTAGCTGCAACAGCTGAAACAAACAAAGATGCTAGCTGTTCCTGCTCATTAGATACTATCACCTCTCTACCATCAACAGTTCTTAAAGAAACAATTTTCCTTTTACAGTCTACCACAGCTCCATGTCTAGATAGCCAATCCATACCTATGATCACATCATATTCCTTAAATGGCATCTCAATCAAATCTCCAAGGAACTCCTCACCTTGCACCCTCACTGCACTATCTCGGTGCACCTTACTCACAACCACACTATGCCCTAACGGATTTGTCACCAACACATCAAATCCTAGGGACTCAGCATGCATATCAGATACAGGCAAAACAGATGCACTAATATAAGAATTTGTGGAACCCGGATCAATCAAAGCAAGTACTGAAGTATCAAATAAAGAAAAAGTACCAGCTATGACTGCCGAAGCATCTGGCTGCCTCTGCATAACATACATCCTCTGGGAAGACCCAACCTCCTCTAGCACTGAACCCAGATCTGCCTCCCCGGTTGCTACCTCTGCCTCCCCGACCTCCCCTCACACTAGGTCGAGAAGCTGCAGTATCAACTGACATCTGCTCTTGCCTCTCAGGACAATCTCTCACAAAGTGATTAGGTGATCCACATCTGAAGCATACCCCCTGCTACACCAGTCTTCCAGCAAGGACCACCATGTGGCCTACCACAATGAATACGATGGGTGGAGTGGATCTCTGAGTCATTGGGGTCAGAGCACTCGCCACTGAAGCTGCAGGTCTAAATCTCTGCCTCTGAAACTGCACTGACCTACCAGCTGACCTCTGACTCCTACTACTCCGAGGAACAAAACTTCCTTTACCTCTCTTAACAGAAGAAGACCCTGCCTCAAACTGGGGCCTCCTAACCCTAACCTCTTCCTCTGAAGCAGCTGCAATAACTTGAGCTCGCTCTACACTTCGAGCTGCTGCCACTAGCTGGGAGAAATTGTGATATCTAGATCCAGCCACTAAGCACATGATAGAGGGCCTCAATCCCTCCTCAAATCTCCTGCATCTATCTATCTCATCAGCTATAATGCCCCCAGCATACTGGCTCAATCGAATAAACTCAACCTCATATTCAGTTACAGTCTTGTTATCTTGCTTCAAGCTCAAAAACTCCATCTTCTTCATGTCCTTATACTCCCTAGGAGTATACTTCAGTTCAAACTCTCTCAAGAAATCAGCATATGACAAGGTTGGTGGATCTTCCATAGAATGGGGCACTGTCCTCCACCAGTCGTATGCATCCTTCTGTAGCAAAGATCTTGCATAATCAAACTTTTCCTCCGAGGTGGCTTGCAACTGAATAAAGATCCTCTGTACTTTGTCAAGCCACTGTTCTGCTACAGCTGGATCAGTAGTACCAAGGAAATCCTCTGCTCCATACTTCCTTAGTTTATCATAGTGCCTCACTGGTACTAAAGGCTGAGGGGGTGGTGGCACTGGTTGCACTGGTGCTTGCCTCAAAGCTTCTACTACATGCCTAACCCAAGCTGGTGGAACCTCCTCCCCAGCTGGTCTCCCCGACACCGAAGCAGGTGCCTCCCCAGCACTAACAACCCTAACTCCATCATCAGGGACAATACACTCAGCACTACCCTCAACTGACTGGCGTGAGTGAGAATCCATCACAACCTAACACTGCAAACACAGTAGAATACTTCTTATTAAAGATCAGAGATTGCCAATCCCAAACATATATGTTATTCAAAAACCACTTTTTAAAATCAAAACAGTCTTTTTCTTACATTTTACCTAGGTTGAGAATCTCAAACCTAGGCTCTGATACCAAAACAACTGTAACACCCCTACATTCAATACATGCACACTACAAACACCACAATGTAGTATACATGCACTAAACATAGAGATGCTACGGATTTTCTTAACATTTAAAACATTTTAAACCATACCATAATCTTTCAATTGTATACATTATAGAAAGATAAGTAGTTAACTTGTAATACAAAACTAAATAGATATATATAAAGATACATTTAGTTGTTACGCAGTGGAATTTATCAAATATTTACATATATGAAAACATTTAATTTCATATTTACAAATATACACATATGTACATTAAAATCATTACTTTACAAAATATAAAAGAGTTATACATGATTGGCAAGTCTCCTCTGATCTTTAAGTTCCCAAAATAAACTCTTCACTGTCTACTCTCACTCGGTCTCGAAGAGCTCTCGGGTTCAACCCTATTACCTGCGCGATCAAACACTATCGCGCTAAGCCAACGGCTTAGTAAGATAAAATGTGCTAGTGTTATGCTTTAGTGCAATACAATGCCAATTCTCAATCCATATTATACATGTAACATCATATATGCAAGGCTAACAACATACCTTTACATTTCATATGCCTCATTAGTTATTCATTTAACCATTCATGAACAACATTAAACAAATCATGACTCACATTAAACAAAGACAAGCATTGGGCCCAAGACACACTAATATGCCATTCAATTTTCAGAGTTAATGTTTTGGTTTTGTTATCACATATATCATTATCATATACCCAACTAGGCTTCAAGGATTAGGTTCAACCAAGCTTCAAGGGAAGCAAAGCATGCTAAGCTTCAACCCAACTTGGCTTCAAGAACCAACCCAACCTAGCTTCAAGGGTTGTAAAATCTCAATTAGGCTTCAAGGATTCAATCCAACCTAACTTCAAGAGATTGTTACTATCATTAGGCATGCCACCAATAACAAACTCTGAAAATGGAATAACACATTAGCCACACAATTCATTTATTATTTAATTATCATTTCCATTCTCAATTCTCATCAACATTTAGGCAAACATGCCTTATTTCTTTCAATTGCATCATTAGAGCCAATCACAATGGCTTTATAGCATTTCATATCTCAATTCATATGGTGCATATAGCATTATTGGTATCACATTTCAAAGTACATTATTCATAATACACAATACATAACCTTGTTCATGTAATATCATATGCATTATCAATTCCATATCATCTCACATTTCATGATTCAACAATGATGTTAGACAAATGATCTCTATTTTGATCCTTGACAACTCAAATGGATGATCTATTTAACATGTATTTGAAAATCTTGTTGCAGGATTATGTTGCTTCCAATAAGGTGAACAGAACCTTTCTAGCGGTCGCGCCTCACCTGAATACGACCGCTCCATACAATTACAAGATGAAACCTTATTATAGTAGGTTTCGCGGCCAGAAGCCCGACCTAAGTCGCGACCGCACTTCACAATCAAAAGATGAAACCTTATTACAGTAGGTTTCGCGGCCAGAAGCCCGACCTAAGTCGCGACAGCACATGAATAATAACGACCGTCCCAAATTACGTGTCTCTCATGCATAAACTCTAAATGTAGCCAAATTTCTTTTGGTTAACTTAAAACACATTGTACACAACATAACCTCATTCAAATGGACATAATCAACATCATTAGCAATTATTTTACATGCTCATCACAATATTTTCATCACCAACATTCATTAACAATACATTTGATACCTTATCACATTTACAAACAATAGTGTTTTAAGATTAAACAATATATGCATGTTTATAACCATATAGTTTGTACTTACCTTTAGCACCAATTATACAACTCTAAGCACTTGCTTTTCTCCAAGAATTCTTCACTTCTCAAATTAGAGCAAATCACTTCCTTCCAAAACCTAATCCAAAATAACACAATATAATTTATCACTTACCATTCCAAAACCTAAACCAACATCACTCTTAACTTATCATCTTCAAATCCAAAACCAACACCACAACCAATTAAATCCAACATATAACAATCAACACAACCCCACTTTAAAATCCACAATCAACTCACAAACAACTTAAATAACTTAAAAGAATCAAGAGAAACTTACAAAAAATAGTGAATCTTCTTGGATAACCACTTAGAACTTCTTCAATTTGAGCTCAAAATATCATCAAACCTTTGCTTTCTCTCTTGTTCTTTAGGTTGGCCGGCCACACGTGAAAAGAAGAAAGGAAATTGATCAAAATAAAAGTCAAACTCTCTATTAATCTCCACCACACAATCTCAAAAGAAGAATTACCAAAATGCCCTCTTTAACATAGTTAAACTTCTTTTCATTATGCATGCCCTTTATAGTAATTTCAATAACAACCAAAAATATCTTCTTCCACTATATCCAACACCTTGACTCTCCCTTTGACCAACATATATGCTATATATATTGCCATATACACTACATATACATCTTCTCTACACATCACTTATCTTTCAAATAACACATGAACATTCTCTTTTCTTTTTATCACACAACACATATATTCAATCACATTTTAGACCAACAACAACAACAACAACAACAACAACAACAACATAATCAAAACTTCTAGGGCATACATGAGGATATTACACCGTCGATGTTGCCTTTCCCTTCTTTCTTATGTCAATGGGAGATGCCTCATTATCATTGTTGATGATCTCCAAAATTTGAATCAACAGGGTCCTCATAATTTCAACCAATTGATCTCGTAACTCAGCCATCCTAGCTTTGACAACTTCATCGACTATGTACCTTAGCTAGTTTGCATCCATCCTTCCAATGAAGTACTTGAATAAAAATTAATGTTGTAGGTGGTGTCATTGTATGCTCTTGAATTGCCATATTCTAGGTCTATGAGCCCGAAGGGATTAATGACATGTATGTATGCATGTATGCACAAACAATAAACTAACAAGGATAAATAGGACATTCCTTCCAACCTTATAACTTCCACACATGAAAGGCGAGTCTCTTTTCCTAAGTAATCTGGTTAACAAAATACCAACATGGGGTATCTTGTTTTTGAATATTTTCCTCGGACGTTTCAACCAATAGTTATATTTTCAAAAAATAAAATCAATCCATGATAATTCCCATTAATCAGGTTTTAATCCATTAAACCAGCTAATGTAGCTTTTATGCTATATTGGATTAAAACTAAATTAAGAGGTTTATTATAAATAGATTTCTCACTTGAAAAAGTAACTAGTGGTTCATGCCAAAAAGCAAGCCCATGATTAATTATTCTTAGTATAAACTAGGCTCACAATTGATTTTTGGTATTTCGTAATTGACCTAAATAATTTGTAAGCTCTTTGTAAGAAAAGGTTGGATGAAAATAATTTTGTTTCTAAGCCCATTGTAAAATGATTTTAGAAAAAATGGATTTTGGGCTCAGTATTTGGGTTATGAGAAAGAATTTTTGATTTGTTTTTTAGAAAAAATTTTATGTCCAAAGACCATCTTGAAAAGTTTTGAAAATAGCTTTGATCTTTTGGACTTTAAAGAAAAATTTATTTTGAGCTTACAATATATGTAGGTCATATTAGAAAAAGAACAAACCAAATAAGCCATGATTTAAGACAAGATAAATTAACCATAGTCAAACAACAAGCATTTAGGATAAAAACCTAAGGAAAGTAACTAGGCCAATTACATGAGCTTTAGTCATTAGGTAGAAAGGCTTAGGTTCCCATAGCAAGTATACACCAAATGGTATGAGGCTATGAGTGGTTATGCCATGCTCGATCTCCATACCTTGAGTGAAAGTATGGTATCCCTTACATAACACAACACGGGTAACAGGGGCATCCTAACTCACGCACACGATGCAATATAGTACGATGCAATGGATAATATCATTATAAGAAAGAATAGAATAATATAAAGACCAATGGAATCAACTTCTCTTATCCCCAATGGAGTCGCCACTGTGAATGGGGATTTTTGCCACCACTCCAAATGGAATGATTCTTGCGACTTCGGCATTGTTTAGTCTCGGTGCCTTAAAGAACACGAACCTAAGCCTTGAGAAAAATGGAGTCGCCACCCGAACTGGCCGGGAAAAGGAAAGGGGTGGATGACTCGATTCCTAAGGTATCCCCAACCCTCTAATGGGTTTAAAAATTTGGGTACGTGTGGGGAAGGTGAGAAGCCTAGCACCCCCACAATGCCCGGTTCATTGGAACCGGACTCCTTTGCAGGTCTTAATATTATAAAATTCTTAAATATAACAATATTATCCATACTACATGCAACAATTAAAATAAAGCATCATTATATTAAAATCAAAGTAATGTCCAAACAAAATAAATAAATGGACACCCATCCAAGGATGGAAACATGTCCTTACATTGTTCATGTCTAAACTAAATAGGATACCCACCGAAAGGTGAAAACATGTCCTTTACATTGGTCTAAAATATAAAAGCGATTTAAATTACATAATAACTAATGAGGTGCTCACAAAGTGGAAACATACCTCTTACAATTTTAATACTAAACAAACAAATAATAATCATAATAATAAAGAAAATAATCATCAATGGTAAATTAAATAAATCAAGCATTGAAATTAAATAAATCAACAATCAAAACATATAATAAACTACATAATCAAATCTAAAATTAAATAAAGCAAATAAAGATACAATTTAGGTTTTATGTCTTTTATTTAGGGTTCTTCAATTAACATTTAGGTTTTTAGAATTCTGAAATTATTATATTTATTATTTAAAGCTACTGTGAAGATTTTGAAAAATTGGAAAGGATTAGGGTTTTATAAATTTAAGAAAGTAGTAAGGTTTTTTTGGTTAATCAAATTAGAGTTTAGGGGAACATCATGAAATTAGGGTTTTGGAATCTTAAGACATTAGGGTTTATAATTCTAAAAGATTGGGATTAGGGTTTAAGATTTTTTAGGTTTCCTGGAGAAAAAGATTTATGAGATTTATTGGATTTGGGCTTAAGGGTTTGTTAGGTTTACTGGATGGGGGTTTGAAAAATGAGGTTTTGGTATTTTTGGAATAAATTATGGTTTTCTCATATTAAGTTTTAAGATGATTAGGGTTTAGGAAAATTAAGGCTTTAAGACACTGGGTTAGGGTTTTGAGAATTGATAAGATAGTTTAGGGTTTTATATATTTTGGTTTCCCGGGATTTTTGAGCTATTGGATGAAACAATAATGAATAGAATATATAATTAGGGTTTATCAATTTATACTATTGAATCAAAGTGATAACAAAAATAAACAAATGAAAAACCAGTAAGAACAAAAATGATATAACAATTGAATGTTTAAGCAAATTCAAGATTAAGACACAAAACCTGCGTTCAAGGTTCCTCCAAATTGTTTGTTGGATGAACAATAACAAAGGCAGTGTTGCTGCCTTTGATGGATAAATTATTTGATGATTGATACTTGTTGCTAATTCCTTTTGCCGTCTTTTGCCTTTTCTGGTTTCAATCTTTCTCAATCTCAATGGCCGCTCTCAGCTTTTTTTTTTTGGGTTTTCCGTGTTCTATCTCCTCCTCCACTTTGTTCTTGTTTTAATGTGGTATTTATAGGAAAATAAAGAGTCCTGATTCTATTTTAATAAGGAAATAACAATTATTTAGGAAAAATTAGAAAATTGGGTAAAACTAGGTTTAGTCAAAAAATCGGTAGCGCGCGGGCTGTCGGGCCCGTGGGGTGCCCTGGCAAAAATTGTGCTGGCAAAAACGGGCGCAGCGGGCCAATTCGTGCAAGAACTGGCTACGGTGAATTGGGCAGTGCCCAATTCTCCCCCCGATTGCCTTCTGCGGCGAATTGGGGACTGCCTAATTCGCTACAGATAATTTGCCGCGGGACCCTCGCCGATACGTCAAATTTTTATTTTTTTATATTTTTTAAAAATAACTATTAAATATTATTAGTAATTAAAATATTATTAAAATAAATAAAATACCACAAAAATTATTTTGGGCTATCGAATTTGAATAGGTCAAAAATTAAGGCTCTACAGCATGTCAACGGTTCTCTTTTCAGTGTTGGTGACACGAGCAATGACACGCCCATGTCATTGAGCATGTCATAGCTTCCGTGATGCTGTAGTTTTGACACGTGAAGTGACATGTCCATGTCACTGAGCATATCATAGCTACTGTGTTGTTATAATATTTACACGTGTAGTGACATGCCCATGCCACAGAGCGTGTCACAGCTTCTGTGTTGTTGTAGTATTTACACATGCAGTGACACGCCCATGTCACTGAGCGTGTCAAAGCTTCTATGATGAGGATTTAGAGCATGGTCATTGATACGCCCGTGTTGTTGAGCGTGTCATGTGTATAGTTCTATTCCTTATTTTTCTTTGTCTATCTTATCCTTGTGTTGAGAGGTTTTGTTTATACCTATAAGTGTATCACTTAGTGATTATTTATAATCACATTTTGTTTAGGCTTGAAGAGACTGGAGTTACCCAATCCAGGTGTTGAGGGATATCTTGGAAGAGGATGTTGAAAGTGGTGTTTGTTGCTTTTAGAGGTAAGTACAAACTTTGATTAATTGTTTATATTTACATGACATTGAGACTTAACGCATTTGGTTGGAAAATGTGTTAAGTTCCCTACTACATTATTGGTGCATAAGAAATATGCTATGACTTGTATAATGTTACAAATGCATTATGTAATGTGAACTTTGTACAAAATATGATAATGGCCTAAAACGTATGGGTATTGCAATTTGTGTTGTATAAATTATAGATGGTATGCAAAGCCATTGGTGATGGCTATGTTGATATAAATGAGACATTTGCAGCATTGTGCATAGTTTAATGATGAGAAAATGAGTATGGATTTGATAATGGAACTATAAAAGAATTGTGTGCCTAGTATGTTATTCAATTTTCAGAGTTTTCTGTTTGGCGGCATGCCTAAGACGTAATAGTCCCTTGAAGCTAGGTTGGGCTTCATCCTTGAAGCCTAGTTGGGTGTTACATGATGTAGCAGACCCTTAAAGCCAGGTTGGGCCTAGTTAGAATGTTACATATGAGGTAATCCTCATTGTGATTATGATTCACCTTCGGGCTAGACAAATGTTGTTATCTTGGACTAAAGCAGTAACTTTGGAATTTGAATGACATATTAGATCCTTTTGGGCCCATGCTTGTGTTTACTTTTATGTGAATTATGAATTGTGGAATAATTGAGCAATTTATCAAGATATAATGATATAATATTTTGAGATATAATATCCTTATGTGTTGTGCATTAGCATTGCATTTGAACTATATTGTTATCATAGTTTGTACCACTAAGCTTTTGGCTTAGCGCGATTATGATTTATCATGCAGGTGACAGGATAGATCCGGTTGAGCCGGATAGTTCGTCTAGACCGAGTCGAGTCTAGGATTGAGACCTTGAGTACAGAGTTGATTGTTGGACATCAAGATCAGAACAAACTGCCAGCATGTATATATTTTATATTTTTTCACATATTGAAGTCATGTATATTATAATATATTTTGATATAAAAATATGTATATTCTGCAAACTTTCAAAAATATTTTGGTTGAACTTGTAGTAATAAAATTATATATATGTTTAGCAAGTAATATCTCAACTATTATTTATATGATATCGGTTGAATGTTTTAAGATTATACAAATTTTATAAATGATGATTTGATTGCTTAAAATGGTTGTGACATTTTTGTATTCTCTCTATATATATATTACATATGTTGGGTATATGTAGTGTACGTATATTGGGTATAAGGATGTTACATTTGTTTTTGTAACATCCTAAAATTTTTGAAAATTTCTAATTTTTTTAAAATTTGATAAAATAAATTATAATTTAAAACGATAAATTAAATTAATGGTTTTAAATGAAAAATGAAGGGATTTTAAATGAAAAAGTGGAATATATATGTGATATATATGCAAAATATACATAACATATATAAAAGTTAACACTTTTTAAAAGAAAATGGTATTTTGGTAATTAAATCTTATAAATTCAAAATTAATAAAATAATTCAAAAATAAATTATTTTGTAATTGAAGAGGGAAATTAGAACTTTTAATTTATTAAAAAAATAATTAAATAATAAATTATTTTATTATATATATGTGGTTTAAAAAAAAAGATGAAAAGGAAAAGAATATAGAAGTCTTCATCTTCTTCTTCTTCTTCTTCAAGGACGTATTTTCCATGGGAGTTTGAAGACTAAGGATTTTTCTTTTTCCATACTCCATAAATTGAAGGAATTAACAAGTTTCAAGTGGATTTTTGGTGATTTCCACCAAAATTATTAAGTTTTCATCTTTTTTCTTTGAATTTCTTAGAAATTTGGATTATGTGAGAATTTAGATTTTTATGTAGTATGTTATAATTGTTGGAATTAGTGTGTATGATGTTATTTTGGGTAGTTAACAATGATTCTAAGGTTATATTGATGAGATGATGGAGTTTGGTTAAAGAATGGTGAAGAGAGAGAATTTAGGGTTATGGATTTTTGGGGTTTTGAAAACATGAACTTTAATTGTGCAAATTGGTTCTAAATGAGTTGTTTTGATTCATAAACAAGTATTTTAAAGTCAAATATTGGATTTGGTGGTGTTGGGTTGGAGTTTGAGAATGGAAGTGGAGATTTAGGGTTTTGGAAAAGTGATTTTCCAAAGTGGGTGAATTGTGTGATTTTATTTGTTTAAGCATGTTGTTTAGTGTTAAAAGTGATGAATATAAGCTTGGAATGAGTAATGGATTGTGTTGGAATGGAAAACCTTCAATAGGGGAAGGTTATGCCATTTTTGAGATTTTGTGTATAAGAGTGTATTTTTATAATGTAAATGATTTAAATGTATTAAAATATATTTTTAATAATATAAATAAACTTAAAACACTAATTTAATTGTAGTAGAATGGAATTCTAATGTTGAAGTAAGGAAATGCTAAATTTTTGGAAATTTGTAGGAGTGATGTGTAATTATGTTTTAATGTTGGAAATGCCTTTAAATGTGATACTAAATGATTATTTGCTTTAACATTTTGTTTAGGCATTGAGGGAGGTTGATTTGCTTCATCCAAGTGGTGAAGGGCAAGTTGGAAAGATTGGATTGAAGGTTGTTTTTAGCTTGCTTTGGGTTGCTAGTGGAGGTATGTACAAACTTTGAATATAAAGTTTATATTTGCATAACATTTGGACTTAACACATTTTCGTTGGAAAATGTGTTAAGCTACTTGGATTATTGATTGTGTATGAATAATATTATATGATATTTGTAATGTCATATATGTGTTAAATGCATTGTGAAAAGTCATTGATAATGGCTATGTAACATCCTAAAATTTTTGAAAATTTCTAATTTTTAAAAAATTTGATAAAATAAATTACAATTTAAAAGGATAAATTAGATTAATAATTTTAAATAAAAAATGAAGGGATATTAAATGAAAAAGTGGAATATATATATGATATATATGCAAAATATACATTACATATATAAAAGTCAACATCTTTTAAAAGAAAAGGGTATTTTGGTAATTAAATCTTATAAATTTAAAATTAATAAAATAATTAAAAAATAAATTATTTTTGAATGGAAGAGGGAAATTAGGACTTTTAATTTATTAAAAAAATAATTAAATAATTAAATATTAAATTATTTTAATATATATATATGTGGTTAAAAAAAAGATGAAAAGGAAAGAATACTAAAAATCTTCTTCTTCTTCTTCTTCTTCTTCTTCTCAAGAATGTGGCTTCCATGGATGTTTGAAGACCAAGGATTTTTCTTCTTCCATACTCCATAAATTGAAGGAATTAACAAGTTTCAAGTGGATTTTTGGTGATTTCCACTAAAATTAGTATGTTTCCATCTCTTTTCTTTGAATTCCTTGGAAATTTAGATTATGTGAGAATTTAAATTTTTATGTAGGATGTTATAATTGTTGGAATTGGTGTGTATGATGTTATTTTGGGTAGTTAACAATGATTCGAAGGTTAGATTGAAGTGAGATGGAGTTTGGTTAAAGAATGGTGAAGAGAGAGAATTAAGGGTTATGGATTTTAGGGGTTTTAAAAACATGAACTTTAATTGTGCAAATTGGTTCCAAATGAGTTGTTTTGATTCATAAATAAGTATTTTAAAGTCAAATATTGGATTTGGTGGTGTTGGGTTGGAGTTTGAGAATGGAAGTGGAGATTAAGGGTTTTGGAAAAGTGATTTTCCAAAGTGGTTGAATTGTGTGATTTTATATGTTTAAGCATGTTGTTTAGTGTTAAAAGTGATAAATATAAGCTTGGAATGAGTAATGGATTGTGTTGGCATGGAAAACCTTCAATGGGGGAAGGTTATGCCATTTTTGAGATTGTGTATATAAGAGTGTATTTTTATAATGTAAATGATTTAAATGTATTAAAATATATTTTTAATAATATAAATTAACTTAAAACACTAATTTAATTATAGTTGAATGGAATTCCAATGTTGAAGTAAGGAAAAGCTAAATTTTTGGAAATTTGTAGGAGTGAAGTGTAATTATGATTTAATGTTGGAAATGCCATTAAATGTGATACTAAATGATTATTTGCTATCACATTTGGTTTAGGCATTGAGGGAGGTTGATTTGCTTCATCCAAGTGGTGAAGGGCAAGTTAGAAAGATTGGATTGAAGGTTGTTTTTAGCATGCTTTGGGTTGCTAGTAGAGGTATGTACAAACTTTGAATATAATGTCTATATTTGCATAACATTTGGACTTAACAAATTTTTGTTGAAAATTGTGTTAAGCTATTTGGTTCATTGATTGTGTATGAATAATGTGCTATGACATTTGTAATGTCATATATGTGTTAAATGCATTGTGAAAAGCCATTGATAATGGCTAATTTGTGTAACATGTGAAATATGCATATTTTGTGAAAATACCCAAAGTAATTGGGTAATGTGTTGTGAATGCAAAAATGAGATATGTGTAATAATGAAATAAATTAATATTGATAAAAATGAGAAAAGTGAGAAAAGTGAGAAAAATGAGAAAGATGTGAAAAATGAGAAACTTGAGAAAAAAAAAGTGAAAATAAGAAAATATGCCTAGATTGAATATGTAAAAATGAGAAAAAGATTAATAATGAGAAATAGGAATAAATTGTGTGCCTAGTATGTTATTAAATTTTCAGAGTTCTGGGTTTGGTGGCATGCCTATGATTGACTGCGGGCTACACGCTGGAATGGTGAAAAGACTGGGTCGTAAGCCAGGCCAGCTGATAAATAAGATGTTTTTGGGGTGAAAAGACCGGGTTGTAAGCCTCAAAAACTGTTGCAGTCTAGCTAGGTTGAGGACTAGGATATTGTGGCTTAAGGGTCTAGCCGGGTTGAGGTCCAAGAGATTGGGGCTGTTACATTATCCATGGATATTTATATTGCCTACGGGGCTAGACACATGGTGTCATTATGGACCAAAGCAGTAACTCTGAAATTGGAATAGCATATTAGATCCTTTTTGGGCCCATGCTTGTCTTTGTTTTACTGTGAATTATGAATTATGATACAATTGAGTAATATAATGTTATGAGTTGTGCTTATGAATTATTTGAAAAATATAAGAAAGTGGATTGATGTGACATCTATATGCATTGTGCATTTGGTATTGCATTGAGTTATATTGTTATTATCAAAGTTTGTACCACTAGGCTTCGGCTGAGCACGATTGTTTCCATCGCACAGGTGACAGGGTAAACCCAGTTGAGCCAGAGAGTTCTTCTAGACCAGGTCGGGTATAGACTTGTAGTTGAGCTTGTAGAGTTTCTATCGAGATCAGAAACACTACCAGCAATAAAGTATATATTTTTATGTTATTGTACATTTTGAGTTTTATGCATAATATATTATGTTTTGAATTTTACGTATTGTATATTATAAAGATTGTTTGGGTCAATGTATTTGAAATGGGAGAGTAAGTGTGTTTTAAATTATATATATCTATCTGTATAAATGTTTGAGAAAATTTGTAAAATTTAGAAGTATGGTTGAAAGGGTGATTGGAAATTATTGGGAGTGTTTTCTTTTTACAGGTTGAGTAATTGCTAAATTTTGGGATATCCAAAATACATACAAAACTCTGGCGAATTTTTTCCAGAGATTTTTTTATATATTATTTATTTTGGGTTCTTGTAACAAGTAAATAATAATTATATTCTATTTAATTTTTTATATATTTATAATTTTAAATTTTAAATTGGAAATGTAAAAAATAATTAGTAAATCCATCTATGATATTTTTGTATCGTATATGCGTATTTTACACATGCTAGAAATATGTTTTGTATGTATATTGGGTATAAGGGTGTTACATTTATTTTGGTATCAGAGCCTAGGTTTGAGGTTCTCGACCTAGGTGGGATGATAGAGAGAGAAAATGGGGGATTTGAAAAATAGTTTTTAATTGTAATACATGCATTGGCACTGGCAGTTTCTGATCTCTGATATAGTATTTTCTGCTTTGTTTGCAGATATAGGTAGTTTTGGCGTCTCGGCCTCATCAAGCTGCTGAGAGTAGTGCAGAGAGTGTGGCTCCAGATGAGGGTAGAGATGGAGCTAGAGTTGTATCTGCTGGTGAGGCATCTGTTTCTGTGCATGTGAGACCAGCAGCTGATGAGGTTCCGCCTAGCTGGGTATGACATATAGTAGAGTTGTTGAGGCAGGCTCCAGTTCCGCAGCAGCCATAGCCACAGCCGCAGCCGCAGTTGCAGGTGAGGTAGTATGATAAATTGAGAAAATATGGGGCTAAGGACTTTGTTGTTACTATAGATCCTGCTGTAGCAGAGCAGTGGCTACACCGGGTTCATAGGATATTTATTCAGTTGTAGGCCAGTCCAGAAGAGAAGTTTGATTATGCCAGATTTCTTCTTCAGAGAGATGCATACGATTGGTGAAAGACAGTTCCACATGCTCTGGATGATCCACCAGTCCTGACCTATGACGATTTTCTACGGGAATTTGAGCAGAAGTATACTCCGAGAGAGTATAAAGATGCAAAGAAGATGGAGTTCCTGAGTCTGAGATAAGATACCAGGACAGTGACCGAGTATGAGATCGAGTTTATCCGGTTGAGTCACTATGCTGGTGGGATCATTTCTGACTAGTTTGACAGGTGCTGGAGGTTTGAGGAGGGAGTGAGACCCACTATCATGTGCATCATTGCAGGCTCTCGGTATCAGGATTTCTCCCAGTTAGTTGCAGCTGCCAGGAGTGTTGAGAGGGCGTAGAGTCTTGCAGCAGCTGCCAGGCTTGAGGAGACAAGAGTTAGGAGACCTAGAGTGAGGCAGGGTCTTCATTAGTGAAGAGAGGCCAGGGGGGACATTTTTAGAGGTTTAGTACGATTCAGGGGTAGTTTGGCAGGTCAGTACAGCAGCAGAGACAGAGACAGAGACCTACAATTTCAGTGGCTAGTGCTCTGACCCTAGTGGCTTAGAGACCTACTCCACCTACTTGCGTTCATTGTGGTAGAGTACACGGAGGTGTCTATTGGTGGAGAGGTGCTTCAAGAGTGTGTTTTAGATGTGGTTCATCAGACCATTTTATCAGAGATTATCTCGAGCCGCCAGATGTTAGGCAGGCAGATACTGCATCTTCTTGACCCAGTGTCAGAGGGGGTCGTGGTGGCAGAGGTTTTAGTAGAGGTGGTCGCCCTGGTTTTAGTCAGAGAGGAGGCTCTACATTAGGAGGCAGTAGGCCATATGAGGCTGGGCCATCTCAGCGGGTTTATGTGATGCAGAGGCAGCCGAATGCTTTAGCCATCATTGCGGGTACATTTTCTTTATTTGGTAATTCAGTCCCTGCCCTATTAGATCCTGGATCTACGCATTCATACATAAGTGCATCCATCTTGCCTGTGTCTGAATTACATTCTGAGTCCCTAGGATTTAATGTCTTGGTGACAAATCCTTTAGGGTATAGTGTTGTGGTGAGTAGGATGCACTGAGATAGTCCAGTTGTTGTTCAGGATGAGAAGTTTCTCTGTGACCTGATTGAGATGCCTTTCATGGAATAAGATATGATTTTGGGCATGGATTGGTTATCCAAGCATGGGGCTATGGTAGACTGTCAGAAGAAATGTGTTACTTTGAGAACACGGGATGGTAGGGATGTTATAGTATCTAGTGAGCATAGGTATCTTTCATCTATGTTTGTTTTAGCTATTTCAGCTGGGAGAATAATTTGGAAGGGATGTGAGGCTTATCTTACTCATGTTGTAGATACTAGAGTAGTGGGATCCCTGCTTGAAAGCATACCCACAGTTGCTGAGTTTCCAGATGTTTTCCCTGATGAGTTGCCAGGGGTACCTCCTAAGAGAGAAGTGGAGTTTGGTATCGATTAGTTGCCTGGTACCACTCCTATCTCTATTACCCCTTATCGGATAGCACCTGCTGAGTTGAGAGAGTTGAAGGTGCAATTGCAGGAGTTGTTGGATAAAGGGTTTATCCGCCCTAGTGTGTCCCCGTGGGGAGCGCCTGTGTTGTTTGTGAAGAAGAAGGATGGCATCATGAGATTGTGTATTGATTATAGGCAGTTGAATAAGGTGACCATCAAGAACAAGTATCCTTTGCCTCGGATAGATGATCTCTTTGATCAGTTGAAGGAAGCAGCAGTATTCTCTAAGATTGATCTGAGATCAGGGTACCATCAGATGAGAGTCAGAGATGTGGATGTACCCAAGACAACTTTTCGTACGAGGTATGGGCATTATGAGTTTCTGGTGATGCCCTTTGGATTGACAGATGCACCAGCAACTTTTATGGATTTGATGAACAGGGTATTCATACCATATTTAGATCAGTTTGTGGTGGTCTTCATTAATGACATCTTGGTGTATTCGAGTAATGAGGAGGATCATGATAGGCATTTGCGGATCGTATTGCAGACTCTGAGAGAGAAGTAGTTGTAGGCTAAACTGTCTAAGTGTGAGTTCTGGCTCGATCAGGTAGCTTTTCTTGGTCATGTGGTTTCAGCAGAGGGTATTAGAGTTGATCATAGTAAAATTGAGGCTATCTTGAATTGGAGTCCACCGAAGAATATGACAGAGGTTAGAAGTTTTTTGGGCTTGGCAGGCTATTATCGTCAATTTGTGAAGGGTTTTTCTATAATAGCTACACCACTCACCAAATTACTTCGGAAAGTAGTTAAATTTGTGTGGACAGATCGGTGTCAAGTGTGTTTTGAGCAGCTGAGAGAGATGTTATCTCAAGCTCCTATCTGTACCCTGCCTGTGGAAGGTAATCCATAAGTGATATATAGTGATGCTTCACACAATGGTTTAGGTTGTGTTTTGATGCAGGAGGGTAGAGTCATTGCTTATACCTCTCGACAGTTGAAACCGCATGTGCTGAATTATCCAACGCATGATTTGGAATTAGCAGCAATAGTCTTTGCCTTAAAGATTTGGCAGCATTATTTGTATGGGGAAAAGTGTTTCATTTATACAGATCATAAGAGTTTGAAATACCTGGGAGTTCAGAGAGAGCTGAATCTTCGGTAAAGACGGTGGTTAGAGTTGATTAAAGACTATGACTGTTTGATTTATTATCATCCTGGTAAGGCAAATTTTGTTGTTGATGCCTTGAGTCGAAAATCTTTGGCAGGTTTGACTGTTTATTCGCTCTCGTTGCTTGTTGAGTTGAGAGCATTTCATGCTAGATTTGAGTTTTCTAGTGATGGTGCTTTGATGGCTCAGTTGCAGTTGAGCCCAATCTTGTTGGATCATATTAGGGAGGCTCAGTTGGCAGATGAGAAAATTCAGAAAATTGTGTTAGTTTGTCAGAAGGGGGAGAGTTGAGACTTTTATGTGAGGAATGATGGCAGTCTATGGTACAGAGATAGATTGTGTATTCCTGATGATGCAAAATTGAAAAGAATGATATTAGAGGAAGCACATCAGTCACTTTTTGCTATGCACCCTGGGATTACCAAGATGTATCAGGACTTGAAGCGACATTATTGGTGGTCAAGTATGAAGAGGGACATAGCAGAGTTTGTATCCAGATGTCTCACTTGCCAGAAAGTGAAGGCTGAGCACCAAGTTCCTTTAGGGTTGCTCCAACCTTTATCAGTGCCAGAGTAGAAATGGGAGCGAGTGACGATGGATTTTGTGACTAGACTACCTTTGACTCAGAAGAAGCATGATGTAATATGGGTGATAGTCGGTCGAATGACGAAGACAGCTCATTTTCTTCCAGTTCGGATGGATTATTCTCTTGAGAGGTTGGCTAAGCTGTATATCAATGAGATAGTTAGGTTGCATGGAGTCCCAGTTTCTTTGGTGTCCGATCGAGATCCCCGGTTTACTTCGAGGTTTTGGAAGAGTTTGCATAATGCTTTGGGTTCTCGATTGCATTTTAGTACTGCTTTCCATCCTCAAATAGATGGACAGTCAGAGAGAGTGATACAGATTTTGGAGGATATGTTAAGGAGCTGTATCATTGATTTACCGGGAATTGGGATAGATTTTTGCCATTAATTGAATTTGCTTATAACAACTGTCATCAGTCGAGTATTGGAATGACTCCTTATGAGGTTTTATATGGCAGGAGATGCAAGACACCTTTGTGTTGGGATGAAGTTGGAGAAGGTGAACTAGTTGGTCCCGATTTGATTAAGGAAACAGAGGAGAAAGTGAAGGTGATTCGGGTGAAAGCAGCTTCAGACCGACAGAAATCTTATTCAGATTTAAAGAGAAGAGACATAGAGTTTAGTGTGGGAGATAAAGTGTTTCTGAAGGTGTCTCTATGGAAGAAAATTTTGAGATTTGGCCGCAAAGGGAAGTTGAGTCCTCGTTTCATAGGACCATATGAGGTGTTGGAGAGAGTTGGTCCAGTGGCTTATAGACTAGCTTTGCCGTTTGAGTTAGATCGAATACATAATGTTTTCCATGTCTCGATGCTTCGGAGATATAGGTCTGACCCATCTCATATCTTGTCAGTGGAGTCCATTGAGGTGAGTCCAGATCTAACTTACGAGGAAGAACAAGTGGCGATTTTGGCACGAGAGGTTAAAGAATTGAGGAATAAGAGGGTGCCACTTGTGAAAGTCCTTTGGAGGAATCATTCCACTGAGGAGGAGACATGGGAAAGTGAGCAGGCGATGCAGAGTCAGTTTCTCCATTTGTTCCCAACTTGAGGACAGGTAATTTCGAGGACGAAATTTGTTTTAGGGGGAGAGAATTGTAACATCCTAAAATTTTTTAAAATTTCTAATTTTTAGAAAATTTGATAAAATAAATTATAATTTAAAAGGAAATATTTAAATTAATATTTTTAAATAAAAAATGAAGGGATTTTAAATGAAAAAGTGGAATATATATATGATATATATGCAAAATATACATAACGTATATAAAAGTCAACATTTTTTAAAAGAAAAGGGTATTTTGGTAATTAAATCTTATAAATTCAAAATTAATAAAATAATTCAAAAATAAATTAATTTTGAATGGAAAAGGGAAAATAAGACTTTTAATTTATTAAAAAAATAATTAAATAATTAAATATTAAATTATTTTAATATATATATATGTGTGTGTTTAAAAAAAAGATGAAAAGGAAAGAATACTAAACATCTTCTTCTTCTTCTTATTCTTCTCAAGAACGTGGCTTCCATGAATGTTTCAAGACCAAAGATTTTGCTTCTTCCATACTCCATAAATTGAAGGAATTAACAAGTTTCAAGTGGATTTTTGGTGATTTCCACCAAAATTAGTAAGTTTCCATCTCTTTTCTTTGAATTCTTTGAAAATTTAGATTATGTGAGAATTTGAATTTTAATGTAGGATGTTATAATTGTTGGAATTGGTGTGTATGATGTTATTTTGGATGGTTAACAATGATTTTAAGGTTAGATTGAAGTGATGATGGAGTTTGGTTAAAGAATGGTGAAGAGAGAGAATTTAGGGTTATGGATTTTTGGGGTTTTGAAAACATGAACTTTAATTGTGCAAATTGATTCCAAATGAGTTGTTTTGATTCATAAACAAGTATTTTAAAGTCAAATATTGGATTTGGTGGTGTTGAGTTGGAGTTTGAGAATGGAAGTGGAGATTTAGGGTTTTGGAAAAGTGATTTTTCAAAGTGGTTGAATTGTTTGATTTTATTTATTTAAGCATGTTGTTTAGTGTTAAAAGTGATGAATATAAGCTTGGAATGAGCAATGGATTGTGTTGGAATGGAAAACCTTCAATGGGGGAAGGTTATGCCATTTTTGAGATTGTGTATATAAGAGTGTATTTTTATAATGTAAATGATTTAAATGTAATAAAATATGTTTTTAATAATATAAATAAACTTAAAACACTAATTTAATTATAGTTGAATGGAATTCCAATGTTGAAGTAAGGAAAAGCTAAATTTTTGGAAATTTGTAGGAGTGAAGTGTAATTATGATTTAATGTTGGAAATGCCATTAAATGTGATACTAAATGATTATTTGCTATCACATTTGGTTTAGGCATTGAGGGAGGTTGATTTGCTTCATCCAAGTGGTGAAGGGCAAGTTAAAAAGATTGGATTGAAGGTTGTTTTTAGCATGCTTTGGGTTGCTAGTAGAGGTATGTACAAACTTTGAATATAATGTCTATATTTGCATAACATTTGGACTTAACAATTTTTGGTTGAAAAATGTGTTAAGCTATTTGGTTCATTGATTGTGTATGAATAATGTGCTATGACATTTGTAATGTCATATATGTGTTAAATGCATTGTGAAAAGCCATTGATAATGGCTAATTTGTGTAACATGTGAAATATGCATATTATGTGAAAATACCCAAAGTAATTGGGTAATGTGTTGTGAATGCAAAAATGAGATATGTGTAATAATGAAATAGATTGATATTGATAAAAATGAGAAAAGTGAGAAAAGTGAGAAAAATGAGAAAGATGTGGAAAATGAGAAACATGAGAAAAAAAAAGTGAAAATAAGGCAATATGCCTAGATTGAATATGTAAAAACGAGAAAGAGATTAATAATGAGAAATATGAATAAATTGTGTGCCTAGTATGTTATTCAATTTTCAGAGTTCTGGGTTTGGTGGCATGTCTATGATTGCCTACGGGCTATACGCTGGAATGGTGAAAAGACTGGGTCGTAAGCCTCAAAACCTATAGTAGTCTAGCTGCGTTGAGGACCAAGATACTGGGGCCTAAGGGTCTAGCCGGGTTGAGGTCCAAGAGACTGGGGCTGTTACATTATCCATGGATATATATATATTGCCTACGGGGCTAGACACATGGTGTCATTATGGAACAAAGCAGTAACTCTGAAATTTGAATAGCATATTAAATCCTTTTTAGGCCCATGCTTGCCATTGTTTTACTGTGAATTATGAATTATAATAAAATTGAGTAATATAATGTTATGAATTGTGCTTATGAATTATTTGAAAAATATAAGAAAGTGGATTGATGTGACATCTATATGCATTGTGCATTTGGTATTGCATTGAGTTATATTGTTATTATCAAAGTTTGTACCATTAGGCTTCGGCTTAGCATGATTGTTTCCATCGCGCAGGTGACAGGGTAGACCCAGTTGAGCCAGAGAGTTCTTCTAGACCAGGTCGGGTCTAGACTTGTAGTTGAGCTTGTAGAGTTGCTATCGAGATCAGAAACACCGCCAGCAACATGTATATATTTTTATGTTATTGTACATTTTGAGTTTTATGCATAATATATTACGTTTTGAATTTTATATATTGTATATTATAAAGAATGATTGGGTCAATGTATTTGAAATGGGAGAGTAAGTGTGTTTTAAATTATATATATCTATATGTATAAATGTTTGAGAAAATTGGTGAAATTGAGAAGTATGGTTGAGAGGGTGATTGGAAATTATTGGGAGTGTTTTCTTTTTGCAAGTTGAGTAATTGCTAAATTTTGGGATATCCAAAATACAGACAAAACTCTGGCGAATTTTTCCCAGACATTTATATATATATTATTTATTTTGGGTTCTTATAACAAGTAAATAATAATTATATTCTATTTAATTTTTTATATATTTAGAATTTGAAATTTTAAATTGGAAATGTAAAAAAAAATTAGTAAATCCGTCTGTAACATTTTTGTATCGTATATGCGTATTTTACATATGCTAGAAATATGTTTTGTATGTATATTGGGTATAACAGTGTTATAGGCTTGTGTAAAATGTGAAATATGCATATTATGTGAAAATACCCAAAGTAATTGGGTAATGTGTTGTGAATACAAAAATGAGATATGTGTAATAATGAAATGAATTGATATTTATAAAAATGAGAAAAATGTGAAATGTGAGAAAAATGAGAAAGATGTGAAAAATGAGAAAAGTGAGAAAAAAAAGTGAAAATAAGGCAATGTGCCTAGATTGAATATGTAAAAGTAAGAAAGAGATTAATAATGAGAAATATGAATAAATTGTGTGCCTAGTATGTTATTCAATTTTCAGAGTTCTGGGTTTGGCGGCATGCCTATGATTGTGTACGGGCTACACGCTGGAATGGTGAAAAGACTGAGTCATAAGCCAGGCTAGCTGATAAATATGATGTTTTTGGGGTGAAAAAACTGGGTCGTAAGCTTCAAAAAGTATAGTAGTCTAGCCGGGTTGAGGACCAAGATACTGAGGCCTAAGGGTCTAGCCGGGTTGAGGTTCAAGAGACTGGGGCTGTTACATTATCCATGGATATATTGCCTATGGGGCTAGGGACATGGTGTCATTATGGACCAAAGCAGTAACTCTGAAATTTGAATAGCATATTAGATCCTTTTTGGGCCCATGCTTGTCTTTGTTTTAATGTGAATTATGAATTATGATACAATTGAGTAATATAATGTTATGAGTTGTGCTTATGAAATATTTGAAAAATATAAGAAAGTGGATTGATGTGACATCTATATGCATTGTGCATTATTATCAAAGCTTGTACCAATAGGCTTCAGCTTAGTGCAATTATTTCCATCGCGCAGGTGACAGGGTAGACCCAGCTGAGCTAGAGAGTTCTTCTAGACTAGGTCGGGTCTAGACTTGTAGTTGAGCTTGTTGACTTGCTATCGAGATCAGAAACACTACCAGCAGCATGTATATATTTTTATGTTATTGTACATTTTGAGTTTTATGCATAATATATTATGTTTTGGATTTTACGTATTGTATATTATAAAGAATGTTTGGGTCAATGTATTGAAAATGAGAGAGTATGTGTATTTTAAATTATATATATCCATATGTATAAATGTTTGAGAAACTTGCTGAAATTGAGAAGTATGGTTGAGATTGTGGTTGGAAATTATTTGGGAGTGTTTTCTTTTTGCAGGTTGTGTTTTGATAAATTTTGGGATATCCAAAATACAGAAAAAACTCTGGCAAATTTTTCCTAGAGATTTTAATATGTATTATTTATTTTGGGTTCTTATAACAAGTAAAGAATATTTATATTCTATTGAATTTTTTATATATTTAGAATTTGAAATTTTAAATTGTAACTATTTAAAAAAAATATTTAGTAAACCGGTCTGTGACATTTTTGTACCGTATATGTGTATTTTACATATGCTGAAAATATATATTGTACGTATATAGGGTATAAGGGTATTATAGTTTTGGTATTAGAGCCTAGGTTTGAGATTCTCAACCTAGGTGGGTTGTAAGAAAAAGAAAATTGAGATTTTAAAATATGGTTTTTAAATATGATACATGCATTGGCACTGGCAGTTTCTGATATTTGATGTGGTAATTTCTACTGTGTTTGCAGATATAGGTAGTTATGGCGTCTTAGACACATCAGTCTGCTGGGGGGTAGTGGAGAGAGTGTGGCTCCTGTTAAGGGTAGAGATGGAGCTAGTGTTGAATAGCTGGAGGGGCATCTACTCCTATGCCAGAGAGACCAATAGTTGATGAGATTTCGTGGGCTAGGTATGGAATATGATGGAGTTGTTGAGGCAGGCTCCCACCACCGCAGTCGCAGCTCCAATTACTGATAGGGCAATACGATAAGTTGAGGAAGTTCGGAGCTCAGAACTTTATTGGTACTATAGACCCTGCTGTAGCTGAGCAGTGGCTAGATAGAGTCCAGAGAGTGTTCATCCACCTGCAAGCTTCTCCAAAAGAAAAGTTTGATTATGCTAGATCTCTTTTGCAGAGGGATGGATATGACTAGTGGAAGACAGTTTCACATGCCTTGGATGATCCACCAATCTTGACCTAAGATGATTTTTTGTTAGAGCTCGAACAGAAGTATACTCCGAGGGAGTATAAAGATGCAAAGAAGATAGAGTTTTTGAGTTTAAAGTAGGATACCAGGACTGTGTCAGAGTATGAGATAGAGTTTATCCGATTGAGTCAGTATGCTGGCGGGATTATTTTTGATGAGATTGACCGGTGTTGGAGATTTGAGGAGGGGTTGTGTTGTGCTCTAAAAAACACTACTAAAGCTACACTAGCAAGTATACGAGTTTGCTGTCGTATTTCGGTGAACACCTCAAGGTTGTCTCACAAGGAAGCTAGATAAGCTAATTATTTATCAAATTGTGATAAACAAATTATTAATTAATAGTTTATGATTTATAAAATTGAATTGCTGAACAACTAACGAAAATAGAAAGAAATCGAATTTATGACAATGAAAGAAAACTGAACAAATATATTGATTCACCTAAAGGAAAAGTCTAGGGTTTGTACTTCTCTACTAATTTATATGTATGAACGGCTATTCCTCTCAACTGACTTAATTTCAAAGATCAGATTTTAAGCAACTTAATTAATCAAATCAAGGAAATAAGCTCTCGCATTCAAACCTTTTTCAATTAATCTTATTGTAATCAAAATGATCTTTTCCTTAGGTTTATATTTCTAATTCACCTAAGTCCCTAATTAAATTATTCTAGTATTAGATTTCATTTCTTAATCCTTCATCTAAATACCTAAAACACATAATTGGTGGCCAATAAATTATATATTAACCTTATTCCATTCAATTAAGGATAAAAGAAATAAATCAGTTAAGAGCAATAACCATTTCATACAATCATAGTAGATTCATACAAACCCTAGACTAGATCAAAATTAGTTCATAGTAATGCTATGAAACAAATTCATCTCATTAAAATTCAAAGAAATTAATTTAGACATTAGTGAATTCATAAATACAATTTCAATGAAGCTTAAGAGATAGAGTTGAAGAACAAAACCCAATTACATTCTTCCTTTTGCTTCTGAAGAATCTCTTGCTCAGATATTTGCTAAAAGAATAATGCAATGGCTAAGACTAATTTTATCTAGAGTGTTTGAATGAAAGTGAAATCAATCTTCTATGATTTTATTATTTCAGAGAAAAACTCTCAGAGAAAAGTAAAGAACGGCTCAAAGAATGTGTCCCTCCTTGACCTAATCTTATCTATTTATACAATTCCCTTCGCTAAAAATTTGTGCAAGCTCGTATTTGGGTACTGGGTGTGACACGGCCACAAGCTTGGCCATGTCACATGGGTGTGTCACCTTCTGCTTCTCTATTTTGCTTGTCCTTTCCTTGGCATGAGATGGGACACGACCAAGCTTGCTGGCCATGTCATGTGACACAGCCAGTGGCTTGGCCGTGTCATGTGGGTGTGTCAGCTTTTGTTTCTTTTCTTTGGTTCTTCGTTCTTTGGCTTAGGATGGGACATGGCCAAGCTCGTGGCCGTGTCACTTGAGTGTGTCAGCTTCTGTTTCTCCTTGCTCTTCTTTATTCTTTGGAGATGAGAGTGACACGGCCAAGCTTGTTGCTCGTGTCACTTGCTGCCATTTCTTTCCTTCTTTTCTTTTCTTTCTTTAGTTTCTTTGGTTTTGGTCTTTAGGTGAGACACGGCCAGTGGCTTGGCCGTGTCAGCTTCTGCCAAAATTTCCTTTGAGATGACACGGCCAAGCTTGATTTGGCTTGGCCATGTCTTGCTTGATTCATGCTCTTCTTTCTTTGTTTTGATCTTCCAAGGGAGGTTTTGCACTTTAACCTAAAACAAACACTTAAAACAAACTTTAAACAAAAATCAAATGAAACATTAACTAAAAACACATAAACATCATACTAAAAACTAGTACAAAAATGATCTAAACATTAGAATAAATTAAAACTACCAAAATGCTGAAATCAGTAAATAAACAGATTAAAAACTAACAAAATGCATGAAGAAAATAATAATTATCATACTAAAAACTCATTCATTAATTCAGACATAACAAATCTCATCTCTCATCTCAGTGTTTCTCTCAATTTCAAAGGTTAATTCACTCAAACCAATCACGACTGAATACTGCCATAAACTTGCTTAATTATCCTATCTCTCTCACTAATTTTTCTCAAGAAATAATCCGAAGATATTTTCGTTTGGATGTAATGGGGCTAAGGTGAAGGTGTGAGAAAGGACATTTAAGTTGGAACATCAAGAAATGGAGCATCTAAATTAGACAACAATCTTGCGTAGAAACTCGTAACTCCCTCAAACGACATATTCATCAACCGTTGATAGTCTCAAATATTTGCCTACTTAAAGAAAAGTAAATGAGTCGAAATTCCTCTTTGATGACTAATGCTAGAAAATATATGACTTTTGTATATATATATCTTCTCTTTTTATTTTTATTTATTTTCTTTTTTTTATATATATATACAAAATATAAAAATGCATTGAACATCTAGCTCAAATGTAGAAACTTGAGATATCTTCTCTTTTTTTATGCTAAAGGGGTAATCCTAATTTGCCTTCATCATTTTAAAACTTGAGATGAAATCATAATGTGAGTTCAACTAGTATGCAAAAGCAAGCTCTAGAGATAAAAAATCATGAAGGTGCACACTTAAGAAAAGAAAATCGATTGACAATAATATTCAATCTATGAGGCTCAAAACTCACAAAGGGTGGGTTCTCAGAGATTTATATGTTATGAATTGCAGAATGTGAAAATCGATCCTGAATGAATTCAAATACTAATCTCTATGCTGATACTAAAGGCTCAAATGTAATGCTAGAAATACAGAAAAGTCAATAAGTTTCCAACAATTATTCCATGAAAAATGCACAATATAGCTCACAAAGAAAACAAAACAAAAATTAAAGAACAGCTTAAAAATTACCCCACACTTATGAGTTACATTGTCCTCAATGTAAACAAAAGAAAAGATAGAAAGAACCTCCTTTGTTTCATGCATAGTTGAGCAGCGACTTCTGCATAAAAGGTAGAAAGAACCTCTTTTGCGATCAAGGAAAGTTGGAACTGGATGGCCCTCCTTGTACTACCCCACACTTAAAAATCAATGCTCCTGGCCTGTTTTCTGCAAGAATAAAAACACTTCCAATCTCACCATCAAGCCTTAAAGAAAAATAGAAGGGAAAATAAATAAATAAACTGAATATACTGAACTAAAATGCTAAAAACAATAACAATGGGTTGCCTCCCATCGAGCGCTTCTTTAACGTCGTCTTAGCTAGACGTTACTGTAAGAATTAAGGATCATAGATCAAAGTACTATCGACAATCCTTACTTCTTGGAACCCTTCATTATATGATTTAACTCTCTGTCCATTTACTTTAAAAGTTTCATTCATTTGAGAGTTAAGTAATTCTATAGCACCGGAAGGATATACCTGAGTTATCTCGAAAGGACCGCTCCATCGAGACTTGAGTTTTCCTAAAAATAGTCGGAGATGAGAATTGAAAAGCAAGACCTTCATACCTGGGCTCAATGTCTTTCGTACTAAAATTCGATCATGAAGTGCTTTAGTACAATCCTTATAAATCTTCAAACTCTCATATGCCTCGTTCCTTAGTTCATCTAACTTCGAAATTTGCAAAAAATGTTCTCTCTTTGCCTTGTCCTAATCTAAATTCAAAGTCTTAATTGCCCAATTCATCTTGTGCTCTAACTCCACTGGTAAATGACAAGCCTTATCAAAAACCAATCGGTATGGACTCATACCCAAGGGAGTCTTGAAAGCAGTTCAATATGCCCATAATGCGTCATTCAATCTACTTGCCCAATCGTTCCTTGACGAGTTGACTATTTTTTCCAAAATTCCTTTGATTTGCTTGTTGGATGTCTCAACTTGTCCTGAAGTCTGTGTATGGTATGGGGTCGCCACTTTATGTTTCACACTAGACTTGTGAATTAACTTCACAAAAAGTTTGTTGCAGAAATGACTTCCCCCATCACTAACTATCACTCTTGGCGTGCCAAATCTGCTAAGAATGTATTCCTTAACAAATTTAACAACCACATTAGCATCCTTAGTTCGGGTGGGGATTGCCTCCAACCATTTTGAAACATAATCAATAGCAACCAATATGTATTCATAACCAAAAGATTTGAGAAAAGGACCCATGAAGTCTATTCCCCAAACATCAAATAATTCAACTACAATATAAGATTGACGGGGCATTTCATTCCTCCTACCAATATTACCTACTCTTTGACAGCGGTCACAATGCTTACAATATTCATGAGCATCTTTGAATAGGGTAGGCCAATAAAATCCACTTTGAAGCACTTTTTCGGCAGTCTTTCTCCCTCCAAAATGACCACCGCAGTGAAGGTCATGACAAAATTGAACAACACTCAGTTATTCTTCCTTAGATACACACCTGCGAACTATCTTATCTTTGCATATCCGGAATAGGTAAGGTTCATCCCAGAAATAGAATTTACTCATGTGCAAAAACCTTTACTTTTTCCTGAAATGACATGTCAGAACGCAAAATACCACAAGCAAGATAGTTAGCAATATCTGCAAGCCATGGTGAATTCATTACCGCAAACAACTCTTCATTAGGAAATGCTTCTAAATTTCTATGAATGCTATCAGATGCAAGATTTTCATCAAAGGAAGATAACCTAGATAAATGATCAGCTATAACATTTTCACTTCCCTTAGTATCCTTGATTTGAAAATCAAATTCTTGTAATAATAGCACCCATCTAATTAAATGAGGTTTAGCATGTTGTTTGGCCAAAAGATATTTTAAAGCAGCGTGATCTGAATGCACAATAATTTTAGACCCAATCAAATATGCTCTAAACTTATCTAAGGCAAAAACAACAGCTAACATTTCTTTTTCAGTTGTTGTGTAATTAACTTGTGTGCTACTTAGGGTCAAGCTAGCATAATAAATCACTCTTAAAAATTTCTCAACCCTTTGCCCTAGGACAGTTCCTACTGCATGGTTGGATGCATCACACATAATTTCAAAAGGTAAGGACTAAACAGGAGCTACAATTACCGGTGTGCTGGTCAATTTTTCCTCAAGGGAATTAAAAGCTTGCATGCATTGTGCAACAAATACAAATGGAACATCTTTTCCAAGCAAATGACACAATGGTTGGCTTATTTTAGAAAAATCTTTAATAACCTCTGGTAAAAACCTACATGCCCTAAAAAGCTTCTTATTCCCTTAACAGAGGTAGGTGGGGGTAACTTAGCAATCAACTCTACCTTAGCAATCAACTCTACCTTAGCTTTATCCACCTCAATTCCTTTACTTGACACAATATGGCCTAACACAATGCCATGAGTGGCCATGAAATGACTTTTTCCCAACTCAAAGTGAGATTACATTCAATGCATCTTTCAAGCACAAGAACAAGTTTTCTGAGGTAATTATCAAAAGAATCACCAAAAACAGAAAAATCATCCATAAATACCTCAATAAAGTCATCTATCATGTCCGTGAAAACAGACATCATGCATCTCTGAAAAGTTGTAGGCGCATTGCACAAGCCAAAGGGCATACGCCGAAATGCATAAGTCCCAAAAGGGCAAGTAAAAGTTGTCTTGGATTGATCCTCTGGTGCTATCGGCACCTGATAATAACCAGAAAGTCCATCCATAAAGCAATAGTGTGAGTGCCCAGAAAGTTTATCCAGCATTTAATCAATAAAAGGAAGAGGAAAATGATCTTTCTTTGTGGCATTTTTTAACTTCCTATAGTCTATACACATTCTCCACCCAGTGGTAGTCCTAGTAGTAATCAATTCATCCTTTTCATTTTTTACCACAGTGATTCCTAATTTCTTAGGCACTACATGTACTGGGCTAACCCACTCACTATTGGCTATTGGGTATATCACTCCTCCATCAAGCAATTTAAGCACTTCCTTCTTAACCACTTCACTCATGTTTGGGTTAAGGCGCCTTTAGGTCTCTCTTACTGGTTTGGCTCCCTCTTCTAAGATAATTCTATGCATGCACATTGAAGGGCTAATACCTTTAATGTCACTCAACCCCCATCCTATAGCTCTTTTCAATCTTCTTAATTCACTCACCAATCTCATCTCTTTCCTTTCACTAAGTTCGCTAGAAATTAGCACAGGTAAGGTGTCATGATCTCCTAAAAATACATATTTCAGGTTTTTAGGCAACTCTTTTAGCTAACTTAAGTGAAGGATTATTCTCTTATTTTTGGATTGAGGGAAGCTCGAATGACGGTTCCTCTTTAAATTCCTCTATTTCAGCCCTTTCTAATATATCAATGCAACTGACTACTTCTGAGTCAAAAATATCCAGGTCACGATCTAAGGTCAGTGCCAGCTCCAATTTATCCGAAGAACCTATTTGCAAGAAAACATCTGAAACAACAGCGTCAATACAATCAATTAAAGAGCAATCCTCATATAATGCAGTTGTAGGAATAGGAGAAGTGTTAAAAATAGAAAATTCAACCGTTTGTCCCAAGACAGTCATTGACAATTTACCATTTTTAACATCAATCAAGGTGTTGGTCATAGCCATAAAAGGCCTACCCAGTAAAATAGTGTGTGCGGATGGTGTAGGGTTATCTCCTTCCATGTCTAGACTATAAAATCCACGGGCACTATCAACCCACCAACCTTAACTAACACATCTTCTATAACTCCTTTCGGGAATCTAAGAGATCTGTCAGCTAATTGCAAGACCATTTTAGTAGGTTTATGTTCCCCAAGTTCTAATTCAAGACACACAGAGTAAGGCATCAAATTAACTTTGGCTCCTAAATCACATATGCCATCAGTCCCCTTTCTATTACCTATAGTAATTTTAATTATGAAACTGCCAGGATCCTTTAGCTTTGGAGGTAGCTTATGTAGCAAAATAGCACTAGCTACCTCTGATACTATCACCTTTTCATTTGGCTCATACCTCTTTTTCTTGGTGTTCAATTCTTTGAAGAATTTGGCATTAACCGGCATATTCTTTATTGCTTCAAGTAAAGGTAAGTTAATACTTACCTTAGATAGCATGTTGAAGATATTTGAAATTTGCTTATCTTGTTTATCATTCTTCAATCTGCTGGGGAATGGTATAGGTGGCCGGTAAGGATTACTTGCCTTGTGTAAATCTGCTGAAGGAGATTGCTCCATTGATTTTTCTCCATTACTGTAACACCCCCATATTCAATGCACACACACTACAACCACAACAATGTAGCATAAGTGCACCAAACATAGGGATGCTACGGTTTCCTTAACATTCAAAACATTTTAAAACTTGATACCATATCCATATCATTATATCTTATTAACAAAATAGATCATTTACTTATAAAACAAAACATATTAGTTATCTATATATATATTTAAATATTACACAGCGGAAGTTATAAAATATTTACAAATTTACATTATAAACATTACTTTACAAAATATAAAAGAAATATACATGATTGGCAAGTCAGCTCTGATCTTTAAGCTCCCAAAATCAACTCTTCAATGTCTACTCTCACTCGGTCTCGAAGAGCTCTCGAGTTCGATTCTATCAGTTTTATCACCTGCGCGATTAAACACTATCGCGCTAAGCCAAGGGCTTAGTAAGATAAAACATGCAATCGATATGCTTAGATGCTATACAATGCCAATTCTGATTTATATCATATATGTAACAACATAGATGCAAAGCTAACAACATACCTTTACATTTCATAACCTAACATACATATATGTATCTCACAATTCAACATATTTGCATATACTTTATTAGTTAATCATTTAATCATCCATGAACAACACTAAGCAAAGACAAGCATGGGCCCAAGACACACTAATATGCCATTCAATTTTCAGAGTTAATGCTTTGGTTTTGTTATCACATTTATTAATATCAATATCATATACCCAACTAGGCTTCAAGGATTAAGTTCAACCAAGCTTCAAGGGGAGCAAAGCATGCTAAGCATCAACCCAACTTGGCTTCAAGAACTAACCCAACCTAGCTTCAAGGGTTGTAACATCTCAATTAGGCTTCAAGGATTCAATCCAACCTAACTTCAAGAGATTGTTACACTCATTAGGCAAACATGCCTCATTTATCTCCATTAAATCACCTTAGCCAATAACAATGGCTCCACATTTCATTTCACAATATAACACTTCATTATTCAAGTGTATATTTATCTCACATGACATCATTCATAAATATTAACATTTCATTCCACATTACTCATAAAACACATTACCATTCAAAGTGCATAACATAACATTGTTAATTCTCAACAATGCAATTAGGCAAAACACAATTGACATGATTCATAGCTTTAGGACCATTCACAAGTGTTTTTAATTCATCCCTTGGTTTAAGTATGTTTATCTTTAGGTTTAGAGGCCAAACTACCTTTGAAGAATCTAAACTATGCAAACAAGAACAAAGAAATCAAGCAACATTCAATTCATTTGTGGGACACGCCCAACTCACTTGTAGGGCACGCCCAACCTAGTTGAGGAACACGCCCGTGTCTTTAACAATAAAAGAGGCAGTAGCCAATTCAAATAATTGACACGCCCAGCACCTTTGATGGACACGCCCGTGTCACTAAAACCAAAAGAGACAGTAGCTAATCCAAATAATTGACACGCCCACTCCCCTAAGGGACACGCCCACTCCCCTAAATTGATTTTGGCCGTGTCACCAAATCACAAAACCTTAACTAAAACCAACCCTTTCTCAATTGCACTCAAACACAATATTCATCATATAACATATTTCACATGAACATAATCAATGTTCTAAACACATATTCATCACAAGAACTACTTCACCACACATTAATATCACAATTAAACACATATTAACTCAAAACCCTAAAATCAACATCCTTCTCCATCCATCCAAATCAACAACCATCATTTCCAACAACAACCTTCAATTAAACTCATAACTTAAAATCAATTTAACACTTGAAAACACAACCAAACACATCTCAAATCCACCAAATCACAAAATCATCAAACCCAACTTTACTTCCAACACAACTTCCAAATAAGTAAAGAAAACAAGAAAATACTTACTTGAAAAGATGAAATTCCACAAATCCTTTGTCAAAACCTTGGATTGCTTCATCAACTTGCTTCTTGCCTCAAGAACACTTCTCTTTTCCTTTTGCTAATGGAGAGCCGGCCACTTCATGAAGAAAGAAGACAATGATCAAGATACAAAGTCAAATTTTGCTTTTAATCTCCACCAAGTGTTCTTATCCAAGCAATTACTAAAACACCCTCAATCATATAACTAACCTTTGTCTCATATAAGTCCTTATATGTAATTTCATTAACAACCAAAAATATCTTCTTCCACTTAACCATCACCTTGACTCTTCATTTGACCACTTTATATGTTATATATATCATCATATACACAACATATACATTTGTCTCTAAACCCTAATTCTTTCTCCAAAACACATATGCACAAGCATTCTCATCCCAATTCTTTTCTTACCCCATCATATGCATTCAATTCAATTAAACAATAACAACAACAACAACAACAACAATATAATCAAAACTTCTAAGCCACATATGAGGATATTACAATTACCCTTGTCCTTTAGTTCTCCTTCCTTTTTGTTTTCTTGATCATCTACATTTACAGTGTAACACCTCAATACCCTGTATACGTACCAAGCATGCTTAAACGATCGTAATATACGTATACTGAATATAGAAAATGCCACGGTTTAAAAAAAAAACACAACAAATATCTTTGTAAATAAGTGAAACCAATCTCAAACAAATAAAATAAATCCAAAAGACACTATATATAAAATGTTTAATAATTCACAGCGGAAGTTATTACAAATATGTTATAAATCAAAGTTTACAAAACATAGAATATATACATGATTGGCAGCTCTTCTCTGATCTTTAAGTCCCAAAAGAAAAATCCTCAATGTCTAGTCTCACTTGGTCTCGAGGAGCTCTTAGGTTCAACTCTGTCACCTGCGTGATCAAACACTATCGCGCTAAGCCATCGGCTTAGTAGTACAAAATATACCAACATTATACTTTAAGGCAAAGTAATGTTATACATCTAAATCATAAAGTTAACATCATAAGTGAAAAGCTAACATCGCACCTTTATATTTCATAAACCATACACATAGAAGCACATCACATTACCACATCATACTACATTCAATGTCATAACAATATTCATATTACATCTTCATAGTTTCATTGATTTTACCATTCAAGAATCACATTATATACAAAGACAAGCATGGGCCAAAAACACTCTAATATGCCATTCAATTTTTAGAGTTAGTGCTTTGGTTTTATTATCACATTTATCATTATCATAAACCCAACTAGGCTTCAAGGATTAGGTTCAACCAAGCTTCAAGAGGAACAAAGCATGCTAAGTATCAACCCAACTTGGCTTCAAGAACCAACCCAACCTAGCTTTAAGGGTTGTAACATCTCAATTAGGCTTCAAGGATCAAATCCAACCTAACTTCAAGAGAATGTTACCAATAGGCATGCCACCAACAACAAAACTCTGAAAATGAATAACATATTAGACACACAATTCATTTATTATCTCATTCTCAATTCTCATCATCAATTAGGCAAACATGCCTTATGTTCTTTCAACGGAATCATCATAGCCAAATACAATGGCCTCATATCATTTCATATCTCCATTCATATTATACATATAGCCTCATTAATATAGCATTTCAAAGTACATTATTCATATACACATTACCATTCACAAGATTCACAATGCATAATACATAACCTTGTTCATATAGTATCGTATGCATTATCAAATGTAAGTTCAATCTCAACCATATAAGAAGAGCAAGGAAAAATCACAGTGGCCAACACACTCAAGGGACACGGCCAAGCTTGTGGCCGTGTCTCTCAACAAAAGCAACAAATGCAAACATGGGCAAGGGACACGGCCGTGTCTTCTCCAAAATTTATCCAACACGGCCAAAGTTCTATAGACTTGGCCGTGTCTCTCAAAAATTCTTTAGCTTGGCCTTGTCTCTTCCTTGGTTTAGCCGTGTCTCTTATGAACAAAAACCCTAACCATAGCCAACACTCTTTTGATTGAAATTAAACACATTATACACAACATAAACTCATTCAAATGGATGTAATCAAAGTCATTAACACTTATTTTGCATGTTTAACACAATATTCACATAAACCATACATATAATCATTTACCACTTCAAAACCCTAAAACCAACTTCACTCTTGATCTTTCACCATCAACATCCACTTAACTCACCATCTTCAAAACAAAACTAACTCCAATTCAATTTCTTTTAACTTACAATCAATTTCAACACTTGTAAACACATCTCAAACACACCAAATCATAATATCAACAAATTATAACTCATCTTATACACAACTTCAAAATAACAAAAGGAAACAAGAGAGTACTTACCTTAAATGAAGAAATTTCACAAATCTCCAACCAAAACCTTTGATTCCTCCTTCAATTTGATTCTAGCATTAAGAACACCTCTCTTGCTCTCTCTTTTCTTGGATAGCCGGCACACAAATGAGAAGAAAAGAAAAATAAACACAAGTCAAACTTCTCTTCTTCTTTAAATCTCCACCAAGCAATTCTAACAAAGCAATTACCTAAATGCCCTCATCCAATTAACTTAACCTTTGTCACTTATATGCCCATTTAAGTAATTTCACATATCACAAATAAATATCCTCTTCCATTGACCATCCCTTTTGACTAATGTATATGTTATATATATAACCATATACCCAACATATACACTTTCTCTCTACACATTACTTTCCTTTTTAAACAATACATAAACATTCTCTTTTCAATCTTTTTTTTTTCTTTCAAATCAACATATACATTCAATTCAATGAAAACAACAATAATATTCAAAACTTCTAGGGCATACATTGGGATATTACAATTCTCCCCCTCTAAAAAGAAATTTCGTCCTCGAAATTACCTGATATCAAGTCTGAAACAACTGAGGATATTGATCTCGCATTGCTTGCTCACTTTCCCAAGTTGCTTCTTCTCTTGCATGATTCTTCCACAGAACCTTCACTAAAGGCACTTTCTTATTTCTCAACGCTTTTACATCACTGCCAGGATAGCAACTGTTTCCTCTTCAAATGTTAAATCTGGATTCACTTCGATAGATTCAATTGGCAACACATGAGATGGATCCGATCTGTATCTCCTCAACATAGAAACATGGAATACATTATGGATCCTCTCCAACTCAGGTGGCAAAGCAAGCCGATAAGCAACTGGCCCAACTCTTTCCAAAACTTCATACGGTCCAATGAAACGAGGACTCAATTTCCCTTTCCGACCAAACCTCAAGATCTTTTTCCAAGGAGACACCTTCAAAAATACTTTATCTCCCACATTATATTCAATGTCTCTCCTCTTCAAATCTGAATAAGATTTCTGTCGGTCTGAAGCTGTTTTCAACCTATCTCGAATCATTTTCACTTTCTCTTCAGTTTCTTTCACCTAATCAGGACCAATTAACTTACTTTCACCAAGTTCATTCCAACATAGAGGTGTACTACACCGTCTACCATACAATTCTTCGAATGGGGCCATACCAATGCTGGATTGATGGCTGTTATTGTAAGCAAATTCAACAAGTGGTAAGAATCCATCCCAACTTCTCGAGAAATCAATGACACAGCTTCTCAACATATCCTCAATAATCTGTATCACCCTCTCAGACTGCCCATCTGTCTGAGGATGGAAAGCAGTACTGAAATGTAATCGAGAACCCAAAGCACTATGTAAACTCTTCCAAAACCTTGAAGTAAATCGGGGATCTCGATCAGACACTATAGAAGTTGGAACACCATGCAGCTTCACAATCTCATGGATATACAGCTCAGCTAACCTCTCCAAAGAGTAATCCATCCGAATAGGAAGAAAATGAGCTGTCTTAGTCAACCTGTCAACAATTACCCAAATAGCATCATGCTTTCTTTGTGTCAATGGCAGACCAGATACGAAATCCATGGTTACTCTATCCCATTTCCATTCAGGCACTGCTAAAGGTTGAAGTAACCCTGTTGGAACTTGATGCTCAGCTTTTACTCTCTGACATGTGAGACATTTAGACACAAAATCTGCAATGTCTCTCTTTATACCGGACCACCAATAATGCTGTCTCAAATCATGATACATCTTTGTATTACCCGGATGCATAGCAAATACTGATTGATGTGCTTCCTTTAAAATAATCCTTCTCAATTTAGCATCATCAGGTACACACATTCTGTTCTTAAACCAAAGACTCCCATCACCTCTCACAATAAAATCTCGACTCTTTCCATTCTGACAATCTGAAACAATCTTTTGAATCATTGCATCAGCCAATTGAGCCTCTTTAATCTGATCCAACAATACTGGTTTCAATTGCAATTGTGCCAACAATGCACCATCATCACAAGATACAAAACTAGCATGCAACGCTCTCAACTCAACAAGCAACGAGAGCGAATAAACAGTCAAACGTGCTAAAGACTTCCGACTCAAGGCATCAGCAACAACATTTGCCTTACCAGGATGATAATCAATCAAACAGTCGTAGTCCTTAATCAACTCCAACCATCTCCTCTGTCGAAGATTAAGCTCTTTTTGGACACCCAAATAAACTTTTATGATCAGTATAGATAAAACACTTTTCCCCATACAGATAATGTCGCCAAATCTTCAATGCAAACACAATGGCTGCCAACTCTAAATCATGCGTCAGATAATTGAGCTCATGCGGTTTCAACTGTCGAGAAGCATAAGCTATCACCTTACCTTCTTGCATCAGAACACAACCCAAACCACTATGTGAAGCATCACTGTAAATCACATATGGTTTATCTTCCACAGGTAAAGTAAGAACAGGCGCTTGAGTCAACATTTCTCTCAACTGTTCGAAACTAGCCTGACACTGATCTGTCCACACAAATCTAACTCCCTTTCAAAGTAATATGGTAAGTGGAGTAGCTATCAAAGAAAATCCTTTCACAAACCATCGGTAATAGCCTGCCAAACCCAGAAAACTTCTAACTTCAGTCACAGAATTTGGTGGACTCCAATTCAAAATAGCTTCAACTTTACTCGGATCAACTCTAATACCCTCTGCTGAAACTATATGACCGAGAAAAGTAACTTGGTCAAGCCAAAACTCACATTTCGACAGTTTAGCAAACAATTGCTTCTCTCTCAAAATTTGCAACACAATCCGCAGATGCTTGTCATGCTCTTCCTCATTACGCGAATACACCAAAATATCATCTATAAAGACCACTACAAACTGATCCAAATAGGGCCTAAACACCCTATTCATCAAATCCATAAAAACTGCAGGTGCATTCGTCAAACCAAAAGGCATAACTAGAAACTCATAATGCCCATACCTGGTCCGAAAGGCGGTCTTAGGAACATCTTTAGCTCTGACTCTCAACTGATGGTACCCTGATCTCAAATCAATTTTGGAAAACACTGCTGCACCTTTCAATTGATCAAAGAGATCATCAATTATAGGCAAAGGATATTTATTTTTAATAGTCACCTTGTTCAATTGCCTATAATCGATACACAATCTCATAGTACCATCCTTCTTCTTCGCAAATAAGACAGGAGCTCCCCACGGTGAAACACTAGGGCGAACAAACCCTTTATCCAGCAACTCTTGTAACTGCACCTTCAGCTCTCTCAGTTTAGCAGGTGCCATTCTGTAAGGAGTAATAGAGATAGGAGTGGTACCAGGCAATAATTCAATACCGAACTCCACCTCTCTCTCAGGAGGCAACCCTGGCAACTCCTCTGGAAACACATCTGGAAACTCTGCAACTGTAGGTATATCATCAAGTTGAGAACCTTTTACTCTAGTATCCACAACATAAGCAAGGTAAGCATTTCTAATCAATCTCCTAGCTGCAACAGCTGAAACAAACAAGGATGCTAGCTGTCCCTGCTCAATAGATACTAACACCTCTCTACCATCGCTTGTTCTCAAAGTAACAACTTTCTTTTGGCAGTCAACCACAGCTCTATGTCTAGATAACCAGTCCATGCCTAGGATCACATCATATTCCTTAAAAGGCATCTCAATCAAATCTCCAAGAAACTCCTCACCTTGCACCATCACTGCACTATCTCGGTGCACTTTGCTAACAATCACACTATGCCCTAACGGATTTGTCACCAATACATCAAATCCTAGGGATTTAGCATGCACATCAGACATAGGCAAAACAGATGCACTAATATATGAATGCGTGGATCCGGGATCAATCAAAGCAAGTACTGAAATACCAAATAAAGAAAAAGTACCAGCTAAGACTGCCGAAGCATCTGGTTGCCTCTGCATCACATAAATCCTCTGAGAAGATCCAGCCTCCTTTGGTACTACTCTCCCTGGATGTAGAACCTCCTCTAGAACTGAACCCAGATCTGCCTCCTCTGCTGAAACCTCTGCCTCCTCGACCTCCCCTCACACTAGGTCGGGAAGCTGCAGTATCCACTGACATTCGCTCCTGTCTCTCAGGACAATCTCTCACAAAATGATCGGGAGATCCACATCTGAAACATACCCCTACTACACCAGTCTTCCAATAAGTACCACCATTTGGCCTACCACAATGAATGCATATGGGTAAGGTGGATCTCTGAGTCACTGGGGTCGGAGCATTCGCCACTGAAACTGTAGGTCTAGATCTCTGCCTCTGAAACTGTACTGACCTACCCACTGGCCTCTGACTCCTACTAACCCGAGGAACAAAACTTCCTTTACCTCTTTTCACATATGAAGACCCTGCCTCAAACTGGGGCCTTCTAACCCTGATCTCTTCCTCTGAAGCAGCTGCAATAACCTGAGCTCTCTCCACACTCCTAGCTACTGCAACCAGCTGGGAAAAATCACGATATCTAGATCCAGCCACCAAACACATGATAGAGGGCCTCAAACTCTCCTCAAATCTCCGGCATCTATCTATCTCATCAGATATAATACCCCCAGCATACTGGCTCAACCGGATAAACTCTAACTCATATTCCGTCACAGTCCGGTGATCTTGCTTCAAGCTTAGAAACTCCATTTTCTTCACATCTTTGTACTCCCTAGGAGTATACTTCAATTCAAACTCTCTTAGAAAATCAGCAAAGGACAATGTTGGTGGATCATCCATAGCATGGGGCACTGTCTTCCACTAGTCATATGCGTCCTTTTGCAACAATGATCTTGCATAATCAAACTTTTCCTCTGGAGTGGCTTGCAACTGAACAAATATTCTCTGTACTTTTATCTAGCCACTGCTCAGCTACAGCTGGATCAATAGTACCCAAGAAGTCTTCTGCTCCATATTTCCTTAATTTATCATACTGTCTCACTGATACCAAAGGCTGTGGGGGTGGCGGTGGTGGTTGTACTGGTGCTTGCCTCAACAAATCAATCACATGCCTAAACCAACCTGGCGGAACCTCCTCACCAGCTGGTCTCCCCGACACAGAAGCAGGTACCTCTCTAGCACTATCCACTCTAGCTCCCTCTCTAATCTCATTAGGAGCTATACTCTCAGCACTACCCTCGACTGACTGACGTGAGTGAGAATCCATCACAACCTATATCTGCAAACACAGCAGAATACCTCTCATTAAAGATCAGAGACTGCCAATGCCAAACATGTATGTTATTCAAAAATCCACGTTTTAAAATCAAAACACTCTTTTTCTTACACTTGACCTAGGTTGAGAATCTCAAACCTAGGCTCTGATACCAAAACAATTGTAACACCTCTATACCCTATATACGTACCAAGCATGCTTAAACGATCGTAATATACGTATGCTGAATATAGAAAATGCCACGGTTTAAAAAAAACACAACAAATATCTTTGTAAATAAGTGAAACCAATCTCAAACAAATAAAAGAAATCCAAAAGACACTATATATAAAATGTTTAATAATTCACAGCGGAAGTTATTACAAATATGTTATAAATCAAAGTTTACAAAACATAGAATATATACATGATTGGCAGCTCTTCTCTGATTTTTAAGTCCCAAAAGAAAAATCCTCAATGTCTAGTCTCACTTGTTCTCGAGGAGCTCTCAGGTTCAACTCTGTCACCTGTGCAATCACACACTATCGCGCTAAGCCATCGGCTTAGTAGTACAAAATATACCAACATTATATTTTAAGGCAAAGTAATGTTACACATCTAAATCATAAAGTTAACATCATAAGTGAAAAGCTAACATCACACCTTTATATTTCATAAACCATACACATAGAAGCACATCACATTACCACATCATACTACATTCAATGTCATAACAATATTCATATTACATCTTCATAGTTTCATTGATTTTACCATTCAAGAATCACATTATATACAAAGACAAGCATGGGCCCAAAACACTCTAATATGCCATTCAATTTTCAGAGTTAGTGCTTTGGTTTTATTATCACATTTATCATTATCATAAACCCAACTAGGCTTCAAGGATTAGGTTCAACCAAGCTTCAAGGGGAACAAAGCATGCTAAGTATCAACCCAACTTGGCTTCAAGAACCAACCCAACCTAGCTTCAAGGGTTGTAACATCTCAATTAGGCTTCAAGGATCAAATCCAACCTAACTTCAAGAGAATGTTACCAATAGGAATGCCACCAACAACAAAACTCTGAAAATGAATAACACATTAGACACACAATTCATTTATTATCTCATTCTCAATTCTCATCATCAATTAGGCAAACATGCCTTATGTTCTTTCAATGAAATCATCATAGCCAAATCACAATGGCCTCATATCATTTCATATCTCCATTCATATTATACATATAGCCTCATTAATATAGCATTTCAAAGTACATTATTCATATACATATTACCATTCACAAGATTCACAATGCATAATACATAACCTTGTTCATATAGTATCATATGCATTATCAAATGTAAGTTCAATCTCAACCATATAAGAAGAGCAAGGAAAAATCACAGTGGCCAACACACTCAAGGGACACGACCAAGCTTGTGGCCGTGTCTCTCAACCAAAAGCAACAGAAGCAAACATGGGCAAGGGACACGGCCGTGTCTTCTCCAAAATTTATCCAACACGGCCAAAGTTCCATAGACTTGGCTGTGTCTCTCAGAAATTCTTTAGCTTGGCCGTGTCTCTTCCTTTGTTTAGCCGTGTCTCTTATGAACAAAAACCCTAACCATAGCCAACACTCTTTTGATTGAAATTAAACACATTATGCACAACATAAACTCATTCAAATGGATGTAATCAAAGTCATTAACACTTATTTTGCATGTTTAACGCAATATTCACATAAACCATACATATAATCATTTACCACTTCAAAATCCTAAAACCAACTTCACTCTTGATCTTTCACCATCAACATCCACTTAACTCACCATCTTCAAAACAAAACCAACACCAATTCAATTTCTTTTAACTTACAATCAATTTCAACACTTGTAAACACATCTCAAACACACCAAATCATAATATCAACAAATTATAACTCATCTTATACACAACTTCAAAATAACAAAAGGAAACAAGAGAGTACTTACCTTAAATGAAGAAATTTCACAAATCTCCAACCAAAACCTTTGATTCCTCCTTCAATTTGATTCTAGCATTAAGAACACCTCTCTTGCTCTCTCTTTTCTTGGATAGCCGGCACACAAATGAGAAGAAAAGAAAAATAAACACAAGTCAAACTTCTCTTCTTCTTTAAATCTCCACCAAGCAATTCTAACAAAGTAATTACCTAAATGCCCTCATCCAATTAACTTAACCTTTGTCACTTATATGCCCCTTTAAGTAATTTCACATATCACAAATAAATATCCTCTTCCATTGACCATCCCTTTTGACTAATGTATATGTTATATATATAACCATATACCCAACATATACACTTTCTCTCTACACATTACTTTCCTTTTTAAACAATACATAAACATTCTCTTTTCAATCTTTTTTTTTCTTTCAAATCAACATATACATTCAATCCAATTAAAACAACAATAATATTCAAAATTTCTAGGGCATACATTGGGATATTACATACAGAATTATTTTCAACACCATTATTTATTACTTTGCCACTTTTAAGAACAGTCACTGTTTGTGCTTGCTCAGGTTGACTAAAAAATTTTCCTTTTTTCTTGAATCTGCATCTGTTGTGCAACCACTTGGGTCTCCACTTCTTGAAAGACGCTTCCAATGAATCCAACCTTTTGTTATTCATCTCTTGATTCTTGGTACTGACTTGGATAAAAGCATGTAAACTATCCTCCAAACTACCTCTCTTAGGCTACCCTTGATTTGAAGATTGCCTTGAGGTTGATTTTGTCTTTGGAGAAAATGAAAAGGTTGTTGGGAATTGTTTGCTGCCCACGAAAAGTTTGGATGAGTCTGCCAACCAGGATTGTAAGTGTTTGAGTAAGGATCATTCCGGGCCCTTAGTTGATATCCCTCCATAGTGTTATCCTGATCAGCCTCATTTCCATAAGACTCATATGCAGAGGGGCATACATTTGCTCCATGCCCAAAAGTTGCACAAATTCCACACACTTCTTGAGTGGATGAAAAAGCATTATTCTTCATGTTCAGCATCTGCACTTGTCTTGTCAATTCAGCTATCTGATTAAACATCTCACTCTTGGCTTCCACTTGATTTACCCCTTTACTTCTTTCTCTTACACTTTTTTGTTGGGAATTAGCTCCCAACATTTCAAAGATTTCATAAGTCTCTTCTGCTGTCTTTTCTCCCAGAACTCCCCCAGCTGCATTATCAACAGTATTCTAAAATTTCTAGGTTAGTCCATAGTAGAAAAACTGATTCAGCAGTTGAAGTGGGTAGTGATGGTGTGGACACTGGATTAACAACATCTTAAACTTATCCCAAGCCTCATTAAATGGCTCTCCATCCAATTGAGCAAATGTGGCTATTTTTCCTCTGAATTCAGCTATCTTCTGATGTGAGTAAAATTTGCCCATAAACTTGTTATATACTTACTCCCAAGTTGTCAAAGAATTTTCAGGCAACATCATAAGCCAGCTTTTTGCCCTGTCCTTTAATGTGTACGAAAAACACCTCATGTAACTACCCCACATGCACAGTCTTACGACAGCTGGTCTATTGGGCCTTTTCTCCCGTAGGTGGACCGTAGTCCCAGCCCTCAACCCCGCAGGCCGCCACAGTACTGGATTGCCCTTGCGGGCCCTCCAGTAGGATTTGTTTATTTGGCTTAAATGGTGTACAAACCATTTAAGTCGCCTTCCCGGATCGAACACCTGACCTCTCCCTTAAGAGAGCCAGCGTGTGCCATCCAGTACCATTTCTACCAGGTGGGGTCGTTACACCTCATCCACAACTGGTCTTTTGTTAGTCCTCCCAATGGAAATGTGTTGAGGGTGGAGTAGAAATCCTGGATAAAATTCAAAGGTTCCTCATTCGGAACTCCATAGAATGATGGCAGCATGTTGTAATGGATATTCTTCAACTCATAATTTCTTGCTGCATCTGTCAATCTTATACATGAGGTGGAAGTCCCAATGACAAGTCTAGCAAAATCTCTCATAGTTCTTTGCCTCTTGTCTCCCATATTGGTAGATTGTGCTGTATCCGACTCAAAATAAAAAATTTCCTCCTCTATATCAAACCCGGTATACAATTAAAACTCTTCTCTGCTCCTTTTCACTCTTTGAATTTCTGAAATAATCAGGAAAAGCTCTCCTCCGAGTGATCTCCTACCTTGCATAAAAGAAATTTCTGGAAAAAGGAATTATTTATAGCAAAAGAAAAAAATAAAATAAAATATAAACAATGAAAATTATTTTAAAATATATATATGACTGATAAACAATTACGCCAATTAGCCTCCCCGGCAGCTGTGCCAAAAACTTGTTGCGCTCTAATAAACACTATTAAAGCTACACTCACAAGTATACGAGGCTGCTGTAGTATTTCGGTGAATACCTCAAGGTCATCTCACAAGGAAGCTAGACAAGCTAATTATTTATCAAATCATAATAAACAAATTATCAATTAATAGTTTATGATTTATAAAATTGAATTGCTGAACAACTAACGAAAATAGAAAAAAATCGAATTTATGACAACGAAAGAAAATTGAACAAATATATTGATTCACTTAAAAGAAAAGTGTAGGGTTTGCACTTCTCTACTAATTTATATGTGTGAACGGCTATTCCTCTCAAGTGACTTAATTTCAAAGATCAGATTTTAAGCAACTTAATTAATCAAATCAAGGAAATAAGCTCTCGCATTCAAACCTTTTCAATTAATCTTACTGCAATCAAAATGACCTTTTCCTTAGGTTTATATTTCTAATTCACCTAAGTCCCTAATTAAATTATTCTAGTATTAGATTTCATTTTTCAATCCTTCATCTAAATACCTAAAACACAAAATTGGTGGCCAATCAATTATATATTAACCTTATTCCATTCAATTAAGGATAAAAGAAATAAATTAGTTAAGAGCAATAACCATTTCATACAATCATAGTAGATCCATACAAACCCTAGACTAGATCAAAATTAGTTCATAGTAATGCTATAAAATAAATTCATCTCGTTAAAATTCAAAGAAATTAATTTAGACATTAGTGAATTCATAAATACAATTTCAATGAAACTTAAGAGATAGCGTTGAAGAACAAAACCCAATTACACTCTTCCTTTGGCTTCTGAAGAATCTCTTGCTTAGATATTTGCTAAAAGAATAATGCAATGTCTAAGACTAGTTTGATCTAGAGTGTTTGAATGAAAGTGAAATCAATCTTCTATGGTTTTATTGTTTCAAAGAAAAACTCTCAGAGAAAAGTAAATAACGGCTCAAAGAATGTGTCCCTCCCTTGACCTAATCTTATCTATTTATACAATTCCCTTAGTTAAAAATTTGTGCAAGCTCATATTTGGGTGCTGGGTGTGACACAGCCATAAGCTTGGCCGTGTCACATGGGTGTGTGACCTTCTGCTTCTCTATTTTGCTTGTCCTTTCCTTAGCATGAGATGGGACACGACCAAGCTTGCTGACCGTGTCATGTGACACTGCTAGTGGCTTGCCTGTGTCATGTGGGTGTGGCAGCTTCTGTTTCTTTTCTTTGGTTCTTCGTACTTTGGCTTAGGATGGAACACGGCCAAGCTCCTGGCCGTGTCATGTGACACTGCCAGTGGCTTGGCCGTGTCACTTGAGTGTGTCAACTTCTGTTTCTCCTTGCTCTTCTTTATTCTTTGGAGATGAGAGTGACACGGCCAAGCTTGTTGCCCGTGTCACTTGCTGCCATTTCTTTCCTTCTTTTCTTTTCTTTCTTTGGTTTCTTTGGTTTCGGTCTTTAGGTGAGACACGGCCAGTGACTTGGCCGTGTCTCCTGGCCATGTCAGCTTATGCCAAAATTTCCTTTGAGGTGACACAGCCAAGCTTGATTTGGCTTTGCTATGTCTTGCTTAATTCTTGCTCTTCTTTCTTTGTTTTGATCTTCCAAGGGAGTTTTTGCACTTTAACCTAAAACAAACACTTAAAAAAAACTTTAAGCAAAAATCAAATGAAACATTAACTAAAAACACATAAACATCATACTAAAAACTAGTACAAAAATGATCTAAACACTAGAATAAATTAAAACTACCAAAATGCTAAAATCACTAAATAAACAGATTAAAAACTAACAAAATGCATGAAGAAAGCAATAATTATCATAATAAATAAATAGCAATTTGAGAACAAAAACTAATAAAATAGGTTGAGACCCTTTATCATGTGCATTATCGCAAGGTCCCAGTATCAAGATTTTTCCCAGTTTGTTGCAGCTGCCAAGAGTGTTGAGAGAGCACAGGGTCTTGCAGTAGCTACTAGAGATGAGGAGACCAGAGCTAGAAAACATCAGAGTGAGGCAGTATCTTCATCTATGAAGGGAGGCCGAGGAGGATATTTTTTGAGGTTAAATAGGAGCCAGAGGAAGTCTGGTGGGTCAGTACAGTAGCAGAGGTATAGATCGAGACCTATAGTTTATGTGGCTAGTGCTCCGACTCCAGTAGTTCAGAGGCCAGTTCCATATAACTTTGTCCATTATAGTAGGACACACGGGAGTGCTTGCTACAAGATAGGTGGACCAACAGTGTGTTATAGATGTGGGTCACCAGATCATTTCATCAGAGATTGCCCTGAGCCACCAGAGGATATACATACAGATACTGTAGCTTCTAGACCAGTATTAGAGGGGGTCGTGGTGTCAGAGGTGCTAGTAGAGGAGGTTGGACATTGTCTGGTCAGAGAGGAGGTTCTACCGCAGGTAGTAGACCAGATGAGGCAGGACCATCTCAGCGGATATATGTGATGTAGAGGCAACCAGATGCTTCACCTGTTATTGCTGGTACTTTTTCTTATTTGGTACTTCAGTTCTTGCTTTGATAGACCCTGGGTCGACTCATTCATACATTAGTGCATCCATCTTACTTGTGACTGATTTGCATTTAGATTCCCTAGGATTTGATGTTTTGCTGATAAATCCTTTAGGGCATAGTGTTGTAGTTAGCAAGGTGCACCGAAATAGTATGGTTGTTGTTCAGGATGAGGAGTTCCTTGGTGACTTGATTGAGATGCCTTTCAAGGAGTATGATTTAATTTTAGGCATGGATTGGTTATCTAAGCATGGGCTGTGGTAGATTGTCAATAAAAGTGTGTTACCCTGAGAACCTGTGATGGTAGGAATGTGATGGTATCTAGTAAGTAGAGATATCTTTCATCCATGTTTGTTTCAGCTGTTTTAGCTATGAGGATGATTCGAAAAGGATGTGAAGCATATCTTGCTCATGTTGTAGATACCAAAGTAGTGGGTTCCCAACTAGACAGTATACCCACAGTTGCTAAGATTCTAGATATTTTTCCTGAGCAGTTACCAGGGATACCCTCTGATAGAGAGGTTGAGTTTGGTATTGATTTGTTGCCTGGTATCACTCCCATCTCTACTACTCCTTATTGTATGGCACCTGCTGAGTTGAGAGAGCTGAAGGTGCAGTTGCAGGAATTGTTGATAAAGGGTTTGATCACCCTAGTGTGTCTCTGTGGGGAGCGCCTGTGTTGTTTGTAAAGAAGAAAGATGGTACCTTGAGATTGTGCATTGATTACCAGCAATTGAATAAGGTGACCATCAAAAACAAGTATCCCTTGCCTCAGATAGATGATATCTTTGATCAGTTGAAAGGAGCAGCAGTTTTCTCTAAGATTGATCTGAGATCAGGATACCATCAGTTGAGAGTCAGAGATGCAGATGTACCTAAGACAGCTTTCATACGAGGTATGGGCATTATGAGTTCTTGGTTATGCCTTTTGGGTTGACGAATGCACCAACAACTTTTATGGATTTGATGAACAGGGTGTTCAGATCCTATCTAGATAAATTTTTGGTGGTTTTTATTGATGATATTTTGGTGTATTCACGTAATGAGGAGGATCATGACAAGTATTTGAGGATTGTATTGCAGACTTTAAGAGAGAAGCAGTTGTATGCTAAGCTATCTAAATGTGAGTTTTGGCTTGATCAAGTGAGTTTTCTTGGTCATGTAGTTTCAGCACAAGGTATTAGAGTGGATCCGAGTAAAGTTGAGGCTATTTTGAATTGGAGTCCACCGAATAATGTGACAGAGGTTAGAAGTTTTTTGGGTTTGGCAGGTTATTATCGATGGTTTGTGAAAGGCTTTTCTATGATAGCTACTCTAATCATCAGATTACTTCGGAAAGGAGTTAGATTTGTGTGGACAGATTGGTGTCAGGCGACCTTTGAGCAGCTGAGGGAAATGTTGACTCAGGCTCCTATCCTTACTCTGCCTATGGAAGGTAAACCTTATGTGATTTATAGTGATGCTTTACATAGTGGTTTAGGTTGTGTTTTGATGCAGGAGGGTAGAGTCATTGCTTATGCCTCTCAACAGTTGAAGCCACATGAGCTAAATTACCCAATGCGTGATTTGGAGTTAGCAACTATAGTTTTTTCTTTGAAGATTTGGTGACATTACTTGTATGGGGAGAAGTATTTCATTTATACAAATCACAAGTGTTTGAAATATCTAGGTGTTCAGAGAGAGCTAAATCTTCGGCAGAGACGATGGTTAGAGTTGATTAAAGACTATGGCTATTTAATTGATTATCATCCTGGTAAGGCAAATGTTGTTGTAGATGCCTTGAGTCAAAAGTCTTTGGCAGGTTTGACTACTTATTCGCTCTTGTTGCTTGTTGAGTTGAGAGCATTGCATGCCAGATTTGAGTCTTGTGATGATGGTACATTGATGGCTCAATTGCAATTGAGGCCAGTGTTATTGGATCGGATTAGGGAGACTCAGTTGGCATATGAGAAAAACCAAAAAGTTGTATTGGATTGCCAAAAGGGGGAAAAGTTGAGACTTTCATGTGAGAAGCAATTGCAGTTTATGGTACAGAGATAGGTTATGTGTTCCTGATGATGCAAGACTGAAAAAGGTAATTTTGGAGGAAGCACATCGGTCAGCTTATGCTATGCACCCTGGGAGTACCAAGATGTAACAAGATTTGAAACAATATTATTGGTGGTCAAGTATGAAGAGGGACATAGCAGAGTTTGTATCCAGATGCCTCACTTGTCAGAGAGTGAAGACTGAACACCTTCGGGATTACTTCAGCCATTATCAGTGCTAGAGTGGAAATGGGAGCAAGTGATGATGTATTTTTTTTACTGGATTGCCTTTGACTCAGAAGAATCATGTTATGAAAGAGGCAACATGGGAGAGTGAGCATATGATGCGGAATCAGTATCCCCAGTTGTTCCAAACTTTAGAACAGATAATTTCGAGGATGAAATTTATTTGTAGAGGGGGAGAATTATAATATCCCAAAAATTTAGAAATACTAATTTTTGAAAATTAATTAAATGATTTAAAAGTATATATATAATTAAGTGAAAAGAAAAGAGAAAGGAAGGATGTGTATATGATGTATATATATAGATATATATAATATATACAAGTCAACATTTTAATAAGGTGAAATGATATTTTAATTAGCTAAATAAATATTAATTAATGGATAGTGGAAGATGATATTTGATATTTATTATATTATAATAATAAATATACTTGGTGGAGATTAAAGCAAAAATTCATGTGGTTAAAAGAGAAATGGTTGGTTTGAGTTGATGATGACTATCTTCTTCTTTCTCCATTGAAGCTGGCCATCTTCTCCATCAAAGGAAGAGAGGATTTACTTCTTGCTAACTCAAGAAATTGAAGGATTTCAAGTGTTTAAGTTGGAGTTTTGAGGATTTTCTCCATATTTGGTAAGTTTCCAACTTATTTCTTGAAGTTCCACGAAAGTTTGTATGTGTGAATTGGATGTTTGGTGTAGTATGTTTTTAATGGTTGATTTTGTTAAGTTTGAAGTTCTATTTTCTAGTTAACTATTGTAATATCCTCATGTATGCCCTAGAAGTCTTGGTTATGTTGTTGTTATTGTTGATGTTGTTGTTAGTGTTGTTGTTGTTATATATTGGATTGAATATATGTGTTAAATTGTAAGAGAAAAGAAATGGGAAGAGAATGTATATGTATATGTGTTTTGGAGAAGAAATTTAGGGTTTAGAGACAAATGTATATGTTGTGTATATGATGATATATATAACATATAGATTGGTCAAATATAGAGTCAATGCAAGAAGATATTTTTGTGGAATGTGCAATTACATATAAGGGCTTAGATGAGACAAAAGGTTAGTTAAATGGTGAAGGGTGTTTTAGTAATTGCAAGGTTAAAAACACTTGATGGATATAAGAAGCCAAATTTGACTTTGCTCTTCATATTTTCTTCTTCTCTTCATGTGTGGCCGGATTCTCCATAGACAAAGAGAGAAAGAGAGGTGATCTTGAGGTTTGAAGCAAATTGAAGAAGGAATCAAGGGTGTTGGTTAGAGATTTGTGGAATTCTTCATTTAAGGTAAGTTTTCTCTTGATTTCTCTTGTTCTATTTGGAATTTTGTTTGAGTTTGATGGAGTGTGTTTGTGTATGGTGTGTGTAAAAGTGTTGAAATGGAATTAAAGATAAGAAGCTAGGTTGGTGTTGGTGATGGAAGAGTAAGAGTTGTGTTTAGTGAATTTTTTTCTGATTTACAAGTAGTAAAGGCTGTGACTAGTATGATTTTTAATTAATTATAGAAAAATGTTCTTGAAGTGAATTTTTGATATGTTGTGCCTCTATGAGTCTAGAATGACTGAAAAATATGTTGAATCGATTTTGGAATGGTTATGAGTTTAGAAAGATTATTTTTATTAGACCTGTTCCAGCAGGTACCTTAACTGAGACAGCTATATTTCGGGATTTTTAATAAAATGTAGAAAAATCATATCCAATTTAATTTTGGATATGTTGTTGCTTAGTGAGTCTAGTATTTGAGAAAAATAATTTGGAACCACGTTGATTGAATTTGATTTATGGAATTCACAAAGTTCAGAACTGCTGCCAGGATGCAGGGCAATTGGGGCAGTCTGGTTAGGTGAACTATTTGACCAAGATTTTGTGTTCAGTTTGATCTGAAATTTTAAAGGAATGATTTTAAGATACAAAACTAAATTCTGTAAAAATTTTAGAATTTTTAGTCAGGTAGATTATTTTATACAATTTTTCAAAATAAGGATAAAATGGAGTCTAAAACCAGAATGTACTATTCATATGGTCATTTTGCTAATATTCCTTTTGGATTAGATTGTGAAGAGGTTGAATTGCCCTAACCGTGTCCCTCAAGTGGCTGCCCGTGTCCCTCAATTGTGTGGGTTAGGGTTTTAATTCTTTGTTCTTCTTGCATTGCTTTGGTTCTCCAAAGGTAGGTTGGTCCTTAAACCTAACCCTAAACACTTTAAACACACTTGAATCAATGAATGATATAATCAAATGCATGTGTAAGGTCCTAAAACTATGAATCATATCAATTGTTCTTTGCCCTAATTGCATTGTTGAGATTGAACAATGTTATGTTATGTATTGTGAATGGTAATGTGTTTCATGAGTAATATACATTGAAATTGAAATGTATATCAAAGATGCAATGATAATTTAAATAAGACATGATATGAGACAATGCCATTGTGATTGGCTATGATGATGATATTGAAAGAAAGAAGGCATGTTTGCCTAAATGTGATGAGAATTTGAGAATGGAAATGGTAACTATATAATAAATGAATTGTTTGTTTAATATGTTATTCAGTTTCAGAGTTCTGGATTTGGGTGGCATGCCTAAGAAATGATGAAAGGTAACAGTCTTGCCGGGTTGAGGATCTCCTCATATGTGTTGAGTTGATGGTCCAAGAGACTGGGCCTGTTACACTATGAGAATTGTGAATATGAGATATATGATTTGTAACAGTCTTGCCGGGTTGAGGATCTCCTCATATGTGTTGAGTTGATGGTCCAAGAGACTGGGTCTGTTACACTATCCATGGATAGAGATACATGTATATACATTGCCTACGGGCGTGATTATTGTGACTATGAACCAAAGCAGTAACTCTGAACTCTGAATATCGTATTAAATACTTGTTGGGCCATAGATGTCAAGGTTATATGAATGTCTTAAATAATGTTATGAGTTAATGAAATGAGATGTTGTTTATTGAGTATGATTGATTAATGTTGAATGTGGAAAGATGTTGAAATGTGGTATGCTCATATGACTATGATTTGTGAAATGCATAATTATGTGGTTAACTTTATATTTATGATGTTGATCTTATCAATAACATATGTGACATTGCATTACATTAAAGCATACCATTAGTATGTTTTATCTTACTAAGCCGTTGGCTTAGCGCGATAGTGTTTAATCGGGCAGGTAATAGAGTGGATAGAGTTGAACCCGAGAGTTCATCAAGACCAAGTGAGAGTAGACCTTGAAGAATCCATTTTGGGAGCTTAAAGATCAGAGCAGACTTGCCAATCATGTATATTTCTTTATATTTTGTAAAGAAATGTTTAATATGTAAATATGTACATATTTTATAACTTCCGCTGTGTAATATTTAAATGTATATATATATATAACTAATATGTTTTGTTTTATAAGTAAATGATCTACTTTTCTATAATGTATAATGATAAGGGTATTGTATCAAGTTTAAAGTGTTTTGAATGTTAAGAAAACCGTAGCATCCCTATGTTTGATGCACTTATGCTACATTGTTGTAGTTGTAGTGTGTGGGCATTGGATATGGGGGTGTTACAATTGTTTTGGTATCAGAGCCTAGGTTTGAGATTCTCAACCTAGGTAAAATGTAATAAAAAGACTATTTTGACTTTAAAAGTGGTTTTTGAATAATATACATGTTTGGGATTGGCAACCTCTGATCTTTAATAAGATGTAGTATGTTGTGTTTGCAAATTTAGGTTGTGATGGATTCTCACTCACGTCAGTCGATTGAGGGTAGTGCCGAGAGTATCGCTCCTGCTGAGGGAGCTAGAGTTGATAGTGTTGAGGAGGCACCTGCTTCGGTGTCGGGTAGACCAGCTGGAGAGGAGGTTCCGCCAGCCTGGTTTAGACATATGATGGAAGTTATGAGACAAGCACCAGTGCAACCAGTGCCACCACCCCCTCAGCCTTTGGTATCTGTAAGGCACTATGATAAACTAAGGAAGTATGGAGCGGAGGATTTCCTTGGTACTACTGACCCAGCTGTAGCAGAACAGTGGCTTGACAAAGTACAGAGGATCTTTATTCAGTTACAAGCCACCCCTGAGGAAAAATTTGACTATGCAAGATCTTTGCTACAGAAGGACGCCTACGATTGGTGGAAGACAGTGCCACATTCTATGGATGATCCTCCAACACTGTCTTACACTGATTTTCTGAGGGAATTTGAGTTGAAGTATACTCCTAGGGAGTATAAAGATGGGAAGAAAAGAGAGTTTCTAGATTTGAAGCAAGATCATCGGACCGTAACTGAGTATGAAGTTGAGTTTATTCGACTGAGTCAGTATGCTGGGGGTATCATTGCTGATGAGATTGATAGATGCAGGAGGTTTGAGGAGGGATTGAGGCCCTCTATCATGTGCTTAGTGGCTGGATCTAGATATCAGGATTTCTCACAGCTTGTGGCAGCAGCTCGAAGTGTAGAGCGAGCTCAAGTTATTGCAGCTGCTTCAGAGGAAGAGGTTAGGGTTAGGAGGCCCCAGTTTGAGGCAGGGTCTTCTTCTGTTAAAAGAGGTAAAGGAAGCTTTGTTCCTAGAGTTAGTAGGAGTCAGAGGTTAGCTGGTAGGTTAGTGCAGTTCCAGAGACAGAGATTTAGACCTGCAGCTTCAGTAGCGAGTGCTCCTACTCCTGGAGTTCAGAGATCCACCTTACCTGTGTGTAACCAGTGTGGTGGAAGACATGGGGGCGTTTTGTCAAAGAAGTAGGCACCAACCATTTTTTGTCAAAAATGGAGGTGCCTAATTAAGGGGATTGTCAAAAATGGAGGTGCCTAATTTAGGACATTGTCAAAAGTGGAGGTGCCTAAATTTGGGGAATTGTTAAAGTCAAAAATGGAGGTGCCTAATTTATTGACTAATTTCACCAACCCATGTTTTTGAAGCCTATATAAACCCATCCACTTCATTTGGAAGACACACCTCAAAAATTGAAGAAGTAAAGAGAAGAGAGTGTCTTTGAGAGAATTTTGTGAGGAAAAATTCTTGTTCATAATTGAGTGAGGGTTGTGAGTGTTTGTAAACACATTGTATTTTCTCCTTAATAGAAGTCTGCAGCAGCTCCGGAGACGTAGGCATAATTGGCCGAACTCCGTTATCAAATTCTGTGTTATTATTCCGCATTTATTTTCGCTCTCTTACTAATCTAGTCTAAGGGAATAGAGTGGTAATCACCATAATATCCCAACAACTGGTATCAGAGCTTTGGGTGATAAATTCTGTCAATTTTTGCAAAGTTACTATTCATGTGAATAGTGAATTTCGTAAATAGTAAAATTTTATCGGCAGTTTCGATTTGTCGACAAAGGTGTCCTAGTACACGGTGGTTCGCAGAAATAGTCAGAAACGATCCAAAGGAGTCCAGATTCGAGTGGGAGCGATGGCTGCAGATGAAGGAAAAGTGAGAATTGAAAAGTTCGACGGTGCGGACTTTGGCTTCTGGAAGATGCAGATTGAAGATTATCTGTACCAGAAAAAGTTATATCAACCTCTCTCAGGAATAAAGCCAGAAGGCATGAAGGATGAAGAATGGAATCTTCTCGACAGACAAGCCCTTGGAGTTATTCGATTGACATTATCACGAAATGTTGCTTTCAACATCGCCAAAGAAAAGACCACAGCAGGTCTAATGGCGGCTCTCTCCAACATGTATGAAAAGCCATCAGCTTCAAACAAAGTTCATTTGATGAAGCGGTTATTCAATTTGCAAATGGCAGAAGGGGCATCAGTGGCCCAACACCTGAATGAATTCAACACAATCACAACCCAGTTGAGTTCCGTAGAAATTGAATTCGATGCTGAAATTCGGGCTTTGATTCTCTTATCATCTCTACCAGATAGTTGGAATGCTACCGTTACAGCGGTTAGCAGTTCATCGGGAAAAACCAAATTGAAATTCGATGATGTTCGGGATCTGGTGTTGAGTGAAGATATTCGACGAAGAGAATTGGGTGAAGCATCTACCTCTTCAGCTTTACACACAGAATCTAGAGGGAGAACTTTAGAAAAAAGTTCATATCGTGGCAGATCAAAATCTAGAAGAGACAAATCTAGATCGGGGAAGAAAGATTTCAAGTGTTATAACTGCGGCAAGAAGGGTCATTTTAAGAAAGATTGCCGAGCACCAAAGAAAGATAGCGGTGCACAGGGATCTGCAAATGTGACCGAGGAAGCAGGTGATGCCATGATTCTAAGTGTCAACAGTCCAATTGAATCATGGATTTTAGATTCTGGGGCATCTTTTCACGCTACCCCATGCCAAGAAATCATGGAGAACTACGTCAATGGTGATTTTGGGAAGGTTCATCTAGCTGATGATGAAACCTTAAAGATCGTAAGAAAAGGGGACGTCCGATTAAAGTTGTCAAATGGGAATACCTGGAAGCTGCAAGGAGTGAGACATATTCCTAGTCTTAAAAGGAATTTGCTCTCTGTAGGACAACTTGATGAAGATGGTTATGGTACAACCTTCAAAAGCGGTGAATGGAAGATTACCAAAGGAGCACTCGTCATTGCCCGTGGTAAGAAGACTGGCACTCTCTATGTAACCTCAAACTTAGAGAATGTTATTTCAGTAGCAGATGCAGATGAAAAATCAAACCTATGGCACCAAAGGCTTGGCCATATGAGCGAGAAAGGGATGAAGACGCTTTTGTCAAAAGGAAAATTGTCGGAACTGAAAAGTATCGATGTCGGCCTATGTGAAGATTGTATCTTTGGAAAACAAAAGAAGGTCAGTTTTTCAAAGATTGGCAAGACACCCAAGGCAGAAAAATTAGAGTTGGTCCATACCGATGTATGGGGACCGTCTCCAATTCCATCTCTTGCAGGCTCATTGTATTACGTCACATTCATTGACGATTCAACAAGAAAGGTATGGGTGTATTTTCTGAAGAAGAAATCAGAAGTCTTTGATACATTCAGAAAATGGAAAGCCATGGTAGAAAATGAAACTGGTTTGAAAGTCAAACGATTGAGGTCTGACAATGGAGGAGAGTACAGAGATAGAAGATTCAGAGAATTTTGCGCAAACAGCGGAATCAAGATGGAGAAAACAGTTCCCATGACACCGCAACAGAATGGCGTAGCTGAGCGTATGAACAGAACTCTGAATGAACGTGCCAGAAGCATGAGGATACATGCTGACTTGCCCAAGAATTTATGGGCTGAAGCTGTCAACACCGCTGCCTACCTAATCAACCGTGGGCCTTCAGTACCTCTGGATGGTGGAATACCAGAGGAAGCATGGAGCAAAAAAGAGGTAAACCTTTCACACTTAAGAGTGTTTGGTTGTATCTCTTACATACATATAGATTCTGCTGGAAGAAGTAAATTAGATGCCAAGTCAAACAAATGTGTCTTTGTTGGATATGGTGGTGATGAGTTCGGTTATCGATTTTGGGATTATGAAAATCACAAGATCATTAGAAGCCGGAATGTCATATTCAATGAGAATGTGATGTACAAAGACAGATTAAATGCAGAATCAAATAGCTCCAAGATTGATGTTGAAAATAAGGAATTTGCTAAGTTCGAGGATATTTCTGGAAATGATGTTCAGAATAGTCCTGAAGTAGAGGAGCCAAGCACGCCGGAATTGAGACGCTCCTCCAGAATTACAAGATCAATCCAACGTTACTCGCCTTCTTTGCATTACTTGTTGCTGACAGACAATGGTGAACCAGAGTGCTACGATGAAGCAATACAAGTGGAGGATTCAATCAAGTGGGAGTCTGCCATGAAAGATGAGATGGACTCACTCATGTCAAATCATACATGGGAATTAGCTGAACTACCACAAGGCAAGAAAGCACTCCACAACAAGTGGATTTATAGGATCAAAGAAGAGCATGATGGAAGTAAACGCTACAAAGCAAGATTGGTTGTAAAAGGTTTTCAACAAAATGAAGGTATTGACTATACTGAAATTTTCTCTCCAGTCGTGAAGCTTACGACAATCAGACTGGTATTGAAAATTGTAGCTGCAGAAAATTTACATCTTGAACAATTAGATGTAAAGACAGCATTCCTTCATGGAGATTTGGAGGAAGAGATCTACATGAAGCAACCAGAAGGCTTCATTAAGGCAGACAAGAAAAATCTAGTGTGCAAGTTGAAGAAGAGTTTATATGGTCTGAAACAAGCTCCTAGACAGTGGTACAGAAAGTTTGATAGTTTTATGAGCAGCGGCGGTTTCACAAGATGCCAAGCAGATCATTGTTGCTACATCAAAAAGTTTGACAATAGCTTTATTATTTTATTGTTATACGTCGATGATATGCTCGTTGCAGGTTCAGACATGCAAGAGATTAAAAATTTAAAGCAGAAATTGTCAAAACAGTTTGCAATGAAAGATCTGGGTGCTGCAAAGCAGATTCTTGGAATGAGGATCAAGAGAGACATGAAGTCGGGGACTTTGATGTTATCACAGGCTGAGTACATAACCAAAGTACTAGCCAGATTCAACATGCAAGATGCTAAATCAGTGAGCACACCTTTAGGTGTTCATTTCAGACTCTCCAAAGAACAGTCACCGAAGACTGAGGAGGAACGTGCACACATGACGAAGGTGCCATATGCCTCAGCAATTGGGAGTTTGATGTATGCCATGGTTTGTACCAGACCAGATATTGCTCAAGCAGTGGGAGCTGTTAGCAGGTACATGAATAATCCAGGCAAGGCACACTGGGAAGCAGTCAAATGGATTCTCAGATATCTTCGAGGTACCACAGATAAGGCACTTTGTTTTAAAAGTGGAGATACGACACTAGCAGGTTATGTGGATGCTGACTTAGCTGGAAATGTTGACGTTAGAAAGAGCACTACAGGGTATGTCTATACTCTAGGAGGTACCGCAGTGAGCTGGGTCTCTCAATTACAGAAGATAGTTGCTCTCTCCACAACTGAAGCAGAATATGTCGCTGTCACGGAAGCCAGCAAAGAAATGGTTTGGCTCCAAGGTTTCTTGGAGGAGTTGGGCAAGAAGCAAGAAAACAATATCTTGCATTGTGACAGTCAGAGTGCCATACATCTAGCGAAGAATCCGTCTTTTCATGCCAGAACGAAGCACATACAGTTGCGGTATCACTTTATCAGGTCACTTCTGGAAGATGGGATTTTGAAACTTGAGAAGATTAGTGGAACTCAAAATCCGGCAGACATGTTGATGAAGACGGTGACTATTGATAAACTGAAGTTGTGCTCAGCTTCAGTTGGCCTATACTAGTATCAAGGTCGTAGAAGAGTTGTTGCATTGATCAAGGTGTGAAGACAGATTGAAATCAGTCTTCAAGTGGGAGATTGTCAAAGAAGTAGGCACCAACCATTTTTTGTCAAAAATGGAGGTGCCTAATTAAGGGGATTGTCAAAAATGGAGGTGCCTAATTTAGGACATTGTCAAAAGTGGAGGTGCCTAAATTTGGGGAATTGTTAAAGTCAAAAATGGAGGTGCCTAATTTATTGACTAATTTCACCAACCCATGTTTTTGAAGCCTATATAAACCCATCCACTTCATTTGGAAGACACACCTCAAAAATTGAAGAAGTAAAGAGAAGAGAGTGTCTTTGAGAGAATTTTGTGAGGAAAAATTCTTGTTCATAATTGAGTGAGGGTTGTGAGTGTTTGTAAACACATTGTATTTTCTCCTTAATAGAAGTCTGCAGCAGCTCCGGAGACGTAGGCATAATTGGCCGAACTCCGTTATCAAATTCTGTGTTATTATTCCGCATTTATTTTCGCTCTCTTACTAATCTAGTCTAAGGGAATAGAGTGGTAATCACCATAATATCCCAACACGTTTGTTGGAGGCATAGTAGATCAGGGGTATGCTTCAGGTGTGGATCACCTGACCACTTTGTGAGAGACTGTCCTGAGAGGCAGGAGCAGATGCCAGTTGATTCTGCTGCTTCTCGAGCTAGTGTGAGGGGAGGCAGAGGAGGCAGAGGAGGCAGAGGTGCCAGCCGAGGAGGTAGACCAGGGTTCAGTTCTAGAGGAGGTGCTACATCCAGGGAGGGTAGACTAGAGGAGGTTGGATCTTCCCAGAGGATGTATGTTATGCAGAGGTAGCCAGATGCATCGGCAGTCATAGCTGGTACTTTTTCTTTATTTGATATTTCAGTACTTGCTTTGATTGATCCAGGTTCCACACATTCATATGTTAGTGTATCTATTTTGCCTGTATCTGATTTGCATGCTGAGTCCCTAGGATTTGATGTGTTGGTGACAAATCCGTTAGGGCATAGTGTGGTTGTAAGTAAGGTGCATCGAGATAGTGCAGTAGTGGTGCAGGGTGAGGAGTTCTTAGGGGATTTGATTGAGATGCCATTTAAGGAATATGATGTGATCTTAGGTATGGATTGGCTATCTCGACATGGAGCTGTGGTGGATTGTAAAAAGAAAATTGTTTCTTTGAGAACGGGTGATGGTAGAGAGGTGATAGTATTTAATGAGCAGGAACAGCTAGCCTCCTTATTTGTTTCAGCTGTTGCAGCCAGGAGGTTGATTAGAAAGGGGTGTGAAGCCTATCTTGCTCATGTGGTGGATACTAGAGTGAAGGGTTCCCCTATTGATAGCATTGCCACAGTTGCTGAGTTCCCGGATGTGTTTCCAGAGGAGTTGCCAGGGTTGCCTCCTGAGAGAGAGGTGGAGTTCGGTATTGAATTGTTGCCTGGTACCACTCCTATCTATATTACTCCTTATAGAATGGCACCAGCAGAATTGAGGGAGTTGAAAGTGCAATTACATGAGTTGTTGGATAAAGGATTCATTCGCCCCAGTGTTTCTCCTTGGGGAGCTCCTGTGCTATTTGTGAAAAAGAAAGATGGTACTATGAGGTTGTGTATCGATTATAGGCAATTGAACAAGGTGACTATTAAAAATAAATATCCTTTGCCTAGAATTGATGACCTCTTTGATCAATTGAAGGGTGCAGCTGTATTTTCTAAAATTGATTTGAGATCTGGGTACCATCAGCTGAGAGTCAGAGCTGAGGATGTTCCGAAGACCGCCTTTCGGACCAGGTATGGGCATTATGAATTTCTAGTTATGCCTTTTGGTCTAACGAATGCACCTGCAGCTTTTATGGATTTGATGAATAGGGTGTTTAGGCCCTATTTGGATCAGATTGTAGTGGTCTTCATTGATGATATACTGGTGTATTCGCGGAATGAAGAGGAACATGATATGCATCTGCGGATTGTGTTGCAGATTTTGAGAGAGAAGCAGTTATTTGCCAAATTGTCGAAGTGTGAGTTCTGGTTGGATCAAGTTGCTTTTCTCGGACATATAGTTTCAGCAGAGGGTATTAGAGTTGATCCGAGCAAAGTTGAAGCTATATTGAATTGGAGTCCACCCAAGTCTGTGACAGAGATTAGAAGTTTTCTGGGTTTGGCAGGCTATTACAGACGATTTGTGAAAGGGTTTTCTTTAATAGCTACTCCACTCACTAGATTGCTTCGTAAGGGAGTGAGATTTGTGTGGACGGATCAGTGTCAGGCTAGCTTTGAGCAGTTGAGAGATATGTTGACTCAAGCGCCTGTTCTTACTTTACCTGTGGAAGGCAAACCATATGTGATCTACAGTGATGCTTCACATAGAGGTTTGGGGTGTGTATTGATGCAGGAAGGTAAAGTTATAGCTTATGCATCTAGGCAGTTGAAACCGCATGAGCTTAACTATCCGACCCATGATTTGGAATTGGCTGCCATTGTGTTTGCATTAAAGATTTGGCGCCACTATCTGTTTAGGGAGAAATGTTTCATCTACACTGATCACAAGAGTTTGAAGTATTTGGGTGTCCAGAAAGAACTCAATCTTCGTCAGAGGAGATGGTTAGAATTGATTAAAGACTACGACTGCTTGATTGACTATCATCCAGGTAAAGCAAATGTTGTTGCTGATGCCTTGAGTCGGAAGTCTTTAGCTGGTTTAACAGTTTACTCGCTCTCGTTGCTTGTTGAGTTGAGAGCATTGCATGCCAGTTTTGTACCTTGTGTTGATGGTGCATTATTGGCACAGTTGCAATTGAAGCCGATTTTGTTAGATCATATCAAAGAAGCTCAGTTGGCCGATAAGAAGATTCAGAAGATTATTTCAGATTGTAAGAATGGGAAGACAAGAGATTTTGTTGTGAAAGACGATGGGAGTCTCTGGTTTAAAAACTGATTGTGTGTACCCGATGATGCTGAATTGAAAAGAGTCATTTTAGAAGAAGCACATCAGTCAGTGTTTGCTATGCATCCGGGTAATACGAAGATGTATCATGATTTGAGACAGCATTATTGGTGGATTGGTTTGAAGAGAGACATTGCAGATTTTGTGTCGAAATGTCTCACTTGTCAGAAGGTTAAAGCAGAGCATCAAGTTCCAACCGGGTTGCTTCAACCGTTGTCAGTACCAGAATGGAAGTGGGAAAGAGTGACAATGGATTTTGTGTCTGGTTTGCCATTGACACAAAAGAAGCATGATGCTATATGGGTGATTGTGGATAGATTGACTAAAACAGCTCATTTCCTTCCGGTGCGGATGGATTACTCTTTGGAGAGGTTGGCTGAGCTGTATATCCATGAGATTGTGAAACTGCATGGTGTTCCAACTTCTTTAGTGTCTGATCGAGATCCCAGGTTTACTTCCGGATTTTGGAAGAGTTTGCATAGTGCTTTAGGTTCTCGACTGCACTTCAGCACTGCTTTTCATCCACAGACGGATGGACAGTCAGAGAGGGTGATACAGATTCTTGAAGACATGTTGAGAAGTTGTGTCATTGATTTCACTGGAAGTTGGGATAGATTTTTACCTCTTGTGGAGTTTGCATACAACAACAGTCACCAATCCAGCATTGGTATGGCACCGTTTGAAGCATTGTATGGCAGACGGTGTAGGACACCTCTTTGTTGGAATGAGCTTGGAGATAATAAGTTGATTGGTCCTGATTTGATTCAAGAAACTGAAGAAAAAGTAAAGTTGATTCGAGACAGGTTAAAAGCAGCTTCAGACCGACAGAAATCTTATGCAGATCTGAAAAGGAGAGATATAGAGTTTAATGTTGGAGATAAGGTATTTCTGAAAGTGTCTCCTTGGAAGAAGATTTTGAGGTTCGGTCGGAAAGGAAAATTGAGTCCTCGTTTCATTGGGCCGTATGAAGTGTTAGAAAGAGTTGGGCCAGTTGCGTATCGACTTGCTTTGCCACCTGAGTTGGATCGTATTCATAATGTATTTCATGTTTCTATGTTGAGGAGGTACAGGTCGGATCCATCTCATGTGTTGCCATTTGAATCTATTGAAGTGAGCCCAGACTTGACATTTGAAGAGGAACCAGTTGCTATCTTGGCACGAGAAGTGAAAGAGTTGAGGAACAAGAGTGTGCCATTGGTGAAAGTTCTATGGAAGAATCATGCAAAAGAAGAAGCGACTTGGGAGAGTGAACAATCCATGCGAGAGCAATATCCGCAGTTGTTTCAGCTTTGATATCAGGTAATTTCGAGGATGAAATTTTCTTTTTAGAGGGGGAGAATTGTAATATCCTCATGTATGCCCTAGAAGTCTTGTTTATGTTGTTGTTATTGTTGATGTTGTTGTTAGTGTTGTTGTTGTTATATATTGGATTGAATATATGTGTTAAATTGTAAGAGAAAAGAAATGGGAAGAGAATGTATATGTATATGTGTTTTAGAGAAGAAATTTAGGGTTTAGAGACAAATGTATATGTTGTGTATATGATGATATATATAACATATAGATTGGTCAAATATAGAGTCAATGCAAGAAGATATTTTTGTGGAATGTGCAATTACATATAAGGGCTTAGATGAGACAAAAGGTTAGTTAAATGGTGAAGGGTGTTTTAGTAATTGCAAGGTTAAAAACACTTGATGGATATAAGAAGCCAAATTTGACTTTGCTCTTCATATTTTCTTCTTCTCTTCATGTGTGGCCGGATTCTCCATAGACAAAGAGAGAAAGAGAGGTGATCTTGAGGTTTGAAGCAAATTGAAGAAGGAATCAAGGGTGTTGGTTAGAGATTTGTGGAATTCTTCATTTAAGGTAAGTTTTCTCTTGATTTCTCTTGTTCTATTTGGAATTTTGTTTGAGTTTGATGGAGTGTGTTTGTGTATGGTGTGTGTAAAAGTGTTGAAATGGAATTAAAGATAAGAAGCTAGGTTGGTGTTGGTGATGGAAGAGTAAGAGTTGTGTTTAGTGAATTTTTTTCTGTTTTACAATTAGTAAAGGCTGTGACTAGTATGATTTTTAATTAATTATAGAAAAATGTTCTTGAAGTGAATTTTTGATATGTTGTGCCTCTATGAGTTTCGAATGACTGAAAAATATGTTGATTCGATTTTGGAATGGTTATGAGTTTAGAAAGATTATTTTTATTAGACCTGTTCCAGCAGGTACCTTAACTGAGACAGCTATATTTCGGGATTTTTAATAAAATGTAGAAAAATCATATCCAATTTAATTTTGGATATGTTGTTGCTTAGTGAGTCTAGTATTTGAGAAAAATAATTTGGAACCACGTTGATTGAATTTGATTTATGGAATTCACAAAGTTCAGAACTGCTGCCAGGATGCAGGGCAATTGGGGCAGTCTGGTTAGGTGAACTATTTGACCAAGATTTTGTGTTTAGTTTGATCTGAAATTTTAAAGGAATGATTTTAAGATACAAAACTAAATTCTGTAAAAATTTTAGAATTTTTAGTCAAGTAGATTATTTTATACAATTTTTCAAAATAAGGATAAAATGGAGTCTAAAACCAGAATGTACTATTCATATGGTCATTTTGCTAATATTCCTTTTGGATTAGATTGTGAAGAGGTTGAATTGCCCTAACCGTGTCCCTCAAGTGGCTGCCCGTGTCCCTCAATTGTGTGGGTTAGGGTTTTAATTCTTTGTTCTTCTTGCATTGCTTTGGTTCTCCAAAGGTAGGTTGGTCCTTAAACCTAACCCTAAACACTTTAAACACACTTGAATCAATGAATGATATAATCAAATGCATGTGTAAGGTCCTAAAACTATGAATCATATCAATTGTTCTTTGCCCTAATTGCATTGTTGAGATTGAACAATGTTATGTTATGTATTGTGAATGGTAATGTGTTTCATGAGTAATATACATTGAAATTGAAATGTATATCAAAGATGCAATGATAATTTAAATAAGACATGATATGAGACAATGCCATTGTGATTGGCTATGATGATGATATTGAAAGAAAGAAGGCATGTTTGCCTAAATGTGATGAGAATTTGAGAATGGAAATGGTAACTATATAATAAATGAATTGTTTGTTTAATATGTTATTCAGTTTCAGAGTTCTGGATTTGGGTGGCATGCCTAAGAAATGATGAAAGGTAACAGTCTTGCCGGGTTGAGGATCTCCTCATATGTGTTGAGTTGATGGTCCAAGAGACTGGGTCTGTTACACTATGAGAATTGTGAATATGAGATATATGATTTGTAACAGTCTTGCCGGGTTGAGGATCTCCTCATATGTGTTGAGTTGATGGTCCAAGAGACTGGGTCTGTTACACTATCCATGGATAGAGATACATGTATATACATTGCCTACGGGCGTGATTATTGTGACTATGAACCAAAGCAGTAACTCTGAACTCTGAATATCGTATTAAATACTTGTTGGGCCCATAGGTGTCAAGGTTATATGAATGTCTTAAATAATGTTATGAGTTAATGAAATGAGATGTTGTTTATTGAGTATGATTGATTAATGTTGAATGTGGAAAGATGTTGAAATGTGGTATGCTCATATGACTATGATTTGTGAAATGCATAATTATGTGGTTAACTTTATATTTATGATGTTGATCTTATCAATAACATATGTGACATTGCATTACATTAAAGCATACCATTAGTATGTTTTATCTTACTAAGCCGTTGGCATAGCGCGATAGTGTTTAATCGCGCAGGTAATAGAGTGGATAGAGTTGAACCCGAGAGTTCATCAAGACCAAGTGAGAGTAGACCTTGAAGAATCCATTTTGGGAGCTTAAAGATTAGAGCAGACTTGCCAATCATGTATATTTCTTTATATTTTGTAAAGAAATGTTTAATATGTAAATATGTACATATTTTATAACTTCCGCTGTGTAATATTTAAATGTATATATATATAACTAATATGTTTTGTTTTATAAGTAAATGATCTACTTTTCTATAATGTATAATGATGAGGGTATTGTATCAAGTTTAAAGTGTTTTGAATGTTAAGAAAACCGTAGCATCCCTATGTTTGATGCACTTATGCTACATTGTTGTAGTTGTAGTGTGTGGGCATTGGATATGGGGGTGTTACAATTCCTTTGATTTGATATTGGTGGTGAGGGCCACCCATGTTACAGTGGTGAGGGCCACTGCCTTATCGCTGTGGTTCTGCTTTTACCAATAGAGAAAAAATTTACAAACTATGACACGACTATTTTATGGCATAAGTTGAATTGTGAATATTTTACAATTTTAGTTGAAATCTTTTGAAAAACTTGAAATTCTTTTTCGGGAAGTACATTTTAATTTCATTGAAGTTATCTTTATATTTTATTGCTTATAGTATTTAACATTCATATATTTTATTACCTTGCTTGTACAAATACTCTTTACTTTTATTTCCATTGGTAAAGTACCCACTGAGCGACATTGCTCAGCGAGTTAAGTTTTCCTTGACTCGTAGGTTCAGAGCAGTAGCTAACTCTTGGGAAGCGACGACCAAACCCACAGCATCTCAGGGTAGATCTCTTAGTTTCCATTTTGAGTTAACTAGTTGTGACATGTATATATATATAAGATTGAGAATTACTATGTTATATTGTACGTTAGTAGTATGTCATAATAATAAACCTCTACTTTATTTTGTGCTAGAAGTGTGAATTTTTTTTTGCAGGTTTGTAGTTGAGGTTATAAGGGGGATTCATTGGGAGTGTGTTGAGACTGATTGTGTTCGCATTGATTTGTGTAAAAATATTTTCAAAAATCAGAAAAACCAGTTTTGTCGACACTTGGGACCCAATTTCTAGGCAAACCTCTGGCCAAATTTCTATAAAAACCGGAACTAAAATTTGACTAAGTAAAATTGGTAGCAACATTAGGTTAGTGTGGGGCCTCTACTCGGCTTACACACGTAGGCTGGAAAGGGGTGTTACATTTCACTTCATATTACTATAGCATTCTAGTTTACTTGAACCAAAAAATAAAATTGAAGAAACTAAATGAGACAAATGCATCAAATGGCAAGAATGAAAACAAAAGCTCAATCTAAAAAATATACCTCTCCCCCACACTTAAGATGCACATTGTCCCCTATGTATGTAAAATAAGAAAAAGAACAAAAGAGAGAGAGAACTGCCCTGACAAGTCCTGAATCGGCATATATGAATATGGTTCTAAAAAATTGTTTTCAAAGTCGAATTAGCTACGTGAAAAAAAATGTCATGCAAAATGGTGAAGATTCATTTATATATAAAGTGATAGAAAGAAATAAATACAAAAATAAAATAAAAACAAAAGAAAAGGAAAAACAAAAAAATACAAAAATAAAAGTATGAACTGGTGAAAAGTACAATCATCCATACTCAAGGTGATACGGAAGGGTCTTGAGTTCAAAGTTGGGTGTATCAATAGTAGATGGTTTTAGCTTCTTTTCTTTTTGCATCTCAATGTTTTCATATGGCCGACACTTGAATGATTTACTTGCTTCAAGATAGGCAATTTACATCATTGCTTCTTGATCCTCAACATTATCCTGCAATAAACAGAACTCAAGGGGATTCTTTGAAACAATTTTAGTAACAAAATTTACAGTTTCTTGCTCAATAATATCATTGTATGAATCCACCTCGTTGAGTGTAAGTGGGTGTTTCATAGCATAATGCATATTAAAAACAACTTTCTCGCTTCCCAATGTTAAGGTTAATGTATCATCATGGACATCGATAAGGGCATAGGCTATATTCAAAAATGGCCTACCAAGGATAAGCGAAACATCTACATCCTCATCTACATCAATGATAATAACATCATTAGGGAAAATGAAATCCCTGAATTTTACCAACACATCCTCTATAATACCACGGGAGTGAATTACTGACTTATTAGCAAGTTGAATGGTCATGAGTGTTGGTTTAGGTACTCCGTCACCTAACTCTTTAAACATCTTATAGGGAATAACACTTATACTAGCTCCCAAATCAGCCAATGCACTTTGAACTTCAAGATTACTTATCAAACATGGGATAGTAAAACTACCAGGATCTTTTAATTTCTTAGGCAACCTCTTTTGCAAAATTTTTGAAATCTTTTTTTGACAATTGCACCAAAGATACTTCCTTAAGTTTCCTTTTGCTATAAAGGAGATATTTCAAAAATTTAGCATATTTGGGCATCTGTGATAAAGTTTTAGCAAAGGGAATACTAATGTGTAGTTGTTTAAAGAGTTTAAGAAACTTACCGAACTGAGCATCCATCTTGTCCTTGTTCAACCTTGCTGGATATGGCACTCGAGGTCGGTAATCCTTCGCTATTGGACTAGGTTCTTGTGGTTGATCTCCTTTCTCAATTTCCACTATAGCCTTCTCAACTGAAGTGACAGTAGGGTTATCTTCTTTTTCTTGTGTCTTAGCCTCTTTTTCTTGTGTATCAGCCTCTTTTTCTTGTGTCTTAGCCTCTTTCTCAACCACACCACCCTTAATTTCCTTTCCACTCCTTAGAGTAATTGCCTTTAGCTGCTCCTTTGGATTTGCCTTAGTATTGCTAGGTTAGCTCCCTTGTGGTCATTCACTGAGTAACTTGGCAATTTCCCCCACCTGATTTTCAAAATTATGAATGGAAGCTTGTTGATTTCTAAGGGTGGTTTCTGTTGATTGAAATCTTGTTTCTGAAGCTACTATAAACTTCTCCATCATGTCCTCCAAATTACTCTTTCTTGGAGGGGCAACTTATTGATATTGACGCAGCTGAAATCCAGGGGGAGGCCTTATATTATTTTGCTTACTCCAGGAGAAATTAGGAAGATATCTCTACCCTGGATTATATGTGTTGCTCTAGAGATTGTTCTGTTGCTGCCTAGGCATATTTGCAAAGGGGAATCAACCATTGAAGAGGGCTTGAGTTCTTCATCATACATCAAGTGGAGCTAGGAGGAAGACTAGTAATCCTACTCTTGGCATCTTCATAAGGGGTTTTTCTATTCTCTCTTTTAATTCATTTCTTATTGTTGTTGTTATATTAAGAGAATTGATATTGCAATGGAAAATTTGTATTTGTTTTATATTGAGTTGAATGTTTGTTCTAAATTAATGATGTTGAGCTAAATACCCATGTCTAGGGTTTGTAGTATATTTGATTGAATGTCTTGATTTGATATTTCCATTGATATTCCTTATTGATTGGTTGATTGTATTGCATTAAATGCTAGGTTAATAGATTAGCTACCTATTGATCTTTGAATATTGAATGACGGACCGAGAGGTGAAATCCGATATCGGAACTATGCAATCGACCACCCTACGAATGAATTAGAAATATAAGTTCTAGGGTTTTATTAATTTGGTAATGTAAAAGAATTGGTCATTGTTAATTCATGAATGTGAGAACTAATGGATTGGTAATTGACTAATTAACCTTAAGGAACAAATTAATTACAAGGTTATGTTAATGGATAATTGAGAATTGGGCCTTGATTGAATGGACCTATGACCCTAGGCACCTTACCAAGAATCGATTTGATCTTGTATCACCTTCACACTTCAACCCTACGCACGTTAATTTTAGGTTTAAATTATTCTCGTACCATTCCAACACAACAAACTTCCGCATTTAAATAACTTGTCAATCAAGCTATTACGAACCACACCTTCTTGGGGAAAAGACCTTGGGGCGATCACCTTTGCTACAGCTACCTCGTATACTTGCGAGTGATGCTTGTAGTAGTACTTAATTCGAGCGCAACAGTACCCCCGCCAGCTAAATTAATGGATTGCTTACTTGCATAATTCAATCCATTGTATAAAGTTTGAATCTGGAGCCACAATGGAAGCCCATGTTGAGGACAACTTCTCAATAAATCTTTAAACCTCTCCCAAGCATCATACCATCTTGATAGAGAAAAGATGAAATATCATTCCTTAACTTGACAATCTTGGACGGTGGGAAGTATTTTTCTAAGAACTTTTTTGCCAACTGACCCCATGCGGTGAAAGTGTTTGGGGTAAAGATTTTAGCCATTTCTTCGATCGATCTGTAAGTGTGAATGGGAACAGCCTTAGCCTAATTAAATATTCTGAGATATTATGTATCTTGAATGTGTCACATATTTCCAGAAAATTCTAAAGATGTGCATTAGAATCTTCATCTAGGAGCCCATCAAACAGGCAAGTCTGCTGCACCATTTTAATTACATTTTTCTTTATCTCAAACTTGTTTGCAGCAACTGCTGGCCTTCGTATGCTTGAATCAGGCCCATTGATAGTGGGCTTAGCAAATTCCTGCATTGTCCTTGGCTCATTTCCTGCCATCACTTCAAGTTCTTCTTCTAAGCTTGAATCTTTCAAGTTTTCTTCCAAGTTTTCTTTTGTTTCCACCAGAACTACTTTCCTTTCTTCCTTCCACTTTCTCTTCAATGTTCTCTCTAGCTCTGGATCTAATTCAAGTAATTCGGATGAGCTAGCTCGGGTCATAAACGGGAAGAGGTACTTAAAATGACGATCAACAAGCAAGAACCAATGTTAAAAAAAACTATATCAATAGTCTTGATTATATTACTAATATTGAAAACCGTTATTCCCCGGCAACGACATCAAAAACTTAATGGTGAATTTGTGCTATCGTAGTATTACCACAAGTGCACGGGTCGCGCAAGAAATAAAGTAGTGAGTAAGATAACATTTTACTGGGGACAAGGTCAAGTAATGTAAAAATTTCAACTGTTGTTTAGCAAATCAATAGTTTTTGTGATGATTAAAATAAAAGATGAATTACTGAATAAATTAAAGTAAAGAAAAATTGAATATTGTGCAAAAAGAGTTGATGATGAAAATACTATCCAGATATTGAATACCCCTAGCCATAAAAATATTTATGCATATTAATTCAATTAAATCAAATAATAGAGTTGAATTGGCATTCTTCTAAATTAGATCAAAACCTCTCTCAGGTGAATTAATCCCTAATCGCTAAGTAGAATGCTAGGAATCTCTTCTCAAGCATAATTAAATAGATCTTCCAATAAGAACAAGGAAATTTGAAGCAAAGGGTCTTGTAAGTCTATCTCTAGCACTCCAATCAACCCTCAATCCTAATGAAAATTATGTTCATATCAAGCTTTCTCAAGTTAATAATATGAAAATTACAACCGATCAATAAGCATGGTATTATCAATTGAAAATAATAAATTAAGAATCAAAAGGATAAAATAACTTAATCAAATGATTTAATTTAATAAGAACTATTTAATCCATTCAACACGGCTAAGGTTCATCAATATCTAGATAGAAACACTTTAACTCATGTCCATAACAGAAAACCAAAACAAAAGAAATAAGTAATAAAATTCAAACAATCCATAATGAATGATTTGTGTTTCTTCACTTCAATCATTGAATCTTAATTTAAATCTCGCATGAATTGGATCTTCACCTTCACTTTCAGCTGCCAAAACTCTCTTTTTCTCAGGAAGTTGGCTCTAATAAAAAAAATTGGATTCCTAATTCGCACTTTAGCTCAGATTTTGTAGCGTAAAAATTTTGCCTGACACTCCCATTGACACGTGTGTGTCTGTGGACGTGTGAACGTTGTTGTTTCAAACTTTAATGACATGGGAAGTGACACACCCATGTCCTTGGGCATGTCATTGCTACTGTAATGCTGAGTTAGGGACATGGTCAGGGACACGCCTGTATTTCTGGGTGTGTCATAGCTTCTGTAAGGCAGGATCAATGGCCTATTCAGTGACAAGCCCATGTTTTCTAGGCGTGTCGAGGCTTCTGCAAAGTAGTTGAATGACACGACCATTGATATGCCCATGTCACTGGGCATGTCAATTGAAGAATTTGACCAAAATAGCTCCTTTCATTGCCTTTCATTCTTTATTCTGGCCCAAAGAACTTTAAGGTCCCAATGTGTGAAAGGTTCCTTGAATCAGCCCTAATAAACACTTTAACAAACAAATTAAACTCAATTTGACAATAAATATATTTAGAAATAGGGGCAAAAATATCAACTATACTCTTATCAAGACTATATTTGGGTTCTAGACCTGAGATTGGATTTTGGGTTTTGGAGCAGAGGTTGGATTTGGGTTTTGGACAAAAAAAATTGCAAAAATTAATTTACCATATATTGGCCTCAATGTGGTCTCGTATGTACCTTTTTCCCCTGCGTGAAATAAACATTTTTATTGATAAAAAAAATATTTTTTAGATATGCATAAATTATGCCTGTAATAAATATCAATTTATTGTATTATTGGTAAACTGTGTGTGTCAGTTTTATTAATAATGCAATTGATGAAGTCATTTTTTCCTTTATTCTTTTCTTTGTTATGACATGTTCTTTTGTTCTTTTCTTTGCTTTTACTTTTTTTATTTGTTTTTCTATTAAAACTGTTCCAGCAAGCAATTCATATTCTTTTAAACTTCTTTATCTTCTTTCTTCAGTTCATGTGACACCATTCATCCTTGAAAATGGAGCGTACGTAGCATGCTTCAAGGTCAGGGCCTCGTTCCAATACTGAATTGCTAGACATTATCTAAGAGGATGAACATGGAAATGTCCGTCTCTTAGCTGGAATGTGGCTTTATCATAGTTTGGGCGAAAAGACCGAGGTAAGCCTTGTTTTGCAATAATTTAATTATTTTATAGCACAAAATTGTCTATATACATATGTATATGGAAAATTATTAACAAAGATTAGCAAAAATTATGAATATAAAAAGAAGAGAAAACTATCATGCCATGGAACTAATTTCTACGATATGACTCTAAATGGACCTATTAAAGTAGATGAAGTTGTGTAGAAAAAAGAATTACTTTGCACAATAATTTAATGAATAGGCAAATGAAAGTATTGGACCTTACGTAGAGAAAGAAAATTAGTATTATGCTTAGGTTGATTTACTTACCTTGTATTGACTTACATGGTTTGATGTCAGCATGATCACGGCATTGTCCGAGGTGGAGGGTGTGTATACAAAGCTTGCCAATGGTACAACAAAGTGCCTTCCTGGGTAAAATGGATTCTCAGAGGGTGTGGCTTTGAAGACTTTATTTTGCAATGGTATTTTGCAATTACCATCGCAAGGATTCCAGATAGATAGGAGCATGGTCCAAGCACTATCAAAATGGTAGATGAACACCATAGATACCTTTCTCTTCCCTATGGGGGAAATGACCATTGACCTAGTTGATTTTATTATTATAATGAGCCTCCAGTACCATGGCCTTCCAGTTTCTCTTACTAACAATATATTAACACTCGACGAGATTGAACAACTAATAGGCATGGAACCCTTATTAAAAAGCCATTCAAGATAAAAATTGAACCAATTCAGGAATATTGGATGAACTATACCCAACCGGTTCATGAAGAAATGGCCAAGCAATATGCTCGAGGGTTTTTGCTATATTTTATGCAGTACAAAATCAGCCATCCATTTATCGATGTTATGAGCCCTTGATGATATGGATCTTGTGTGGATTTATGGCTAGGGTAAAGCTAGCCTTTCCTGCCTATATCATGATTTTGACATATATAGTTATTGCTAAAGCAATGTCTTCTACCTTTGTCAATTCAATTTCAGTGCTCGTGTGAATCTGACTATTGATGTCATTACAGGTGTGGATGTATGAGAATAATATCATGAGGGTTGACATTTTCTAAGAGAGGGTCAAGTATCCAAGGTTGAACTACTAGTTGTCCAATTGTACAGTAGTACCTGGTCCTCATCATGTACACTTCCAGTGCTATCATTTGAAATGCTTAACCTAGGACCAGATAAAATATTGTTTGTATACTTTAAAGTTTTATGTAGAAGTCCATGTACCTTTTGTAAACTTGCAGGTTACTTGGTTTGGTGGAGATCTTGGGAGCAGACCAACTGGACTCCCCTTATGAATCCTGCACTACCTTACCAGCACTCCTGTCAAGTCATTGCCGGTCCAATGTCTAGTGGCTAGTTTCTCAGGGAGAGGGTGTACGACTAGTTCCCTACTCACGAGCAATAGAGGGTTCTAATGAATGGACCGGCATATACTTTGAACATTACATCCATGCCAAAGAATATGTGGTTGCATGCTCAGAATGGTTACAATGTTGAACTGTATCTTTTTTCACCTGTCGAGTCATATGTCTAGTTTATACAGGTGCGACTCTTGAAGTTTGATGCTTCTCCTGTTGGGGTTTGGGGGCTTTTTAAGGAGGAAGAAGAAGAATAAGAGAGTGATGGTGAGGAAGAAGATGTGGAAGAGGGAAGAGAGCCTGTGTCCCTTCCATGTTATGATTCTGGGGATGTACTTCTCAGGTAAATGTCAGAATATTATCTGTCATAACTGCTTAGCCTTAAATTTCTTCTAACTCTCTTTTATGTTTATTGCAGGCTATTAGTTCCTTTGATCATAAAGCTGGCCCATCATATAGTACTCCAATTTAGTGGCAATTTTCTCCATTTACTCCTTTTCTTATCCAGAGATGTCGACTTATCCACAGGGCTTTGACTTGAATTATATGCTATGTCCTTGTGAGTTTATGTTATATGTATGCATGATTATGCATGTTCTTACCTTTTCCTTTTTTGGCTCACAACGGATGCTTGATAATTAAAATAAAAAATGCCTAATGATTTTTTCAGAGCTTTATTCGATTATAGATAGCCCCCACCATCTCATTGATATTATCATTTAAATAACTTGAACATGTAAATAAAAGTTTGTAATTAAATAAACTTTTGACTTTTGACCCCCATTTTATTTAACTTTTCTGTAACGTCATTTCATTATTTTTTTATACCAATAGGATCCATGATGAATTTATTTAACCAAATTCAACATGGATTAGGATTTTCAAACCGTGGTGAATTTACAATCAAAACCAATTTGTTATGGATGAGGATTTTCAAAGCCGTGGTGAATTTATCGAGCAAAACAAATTTGTCATGGGTTCTATCTTCCTTGTGCAATTTAGTATTCAAACGTCACCTATTTAAACCATCTGTTTGGCCTTTCCTTTTCACCTAGTTTTTTAAACAAAACTCATATCAAAGCCAATGATCATTGATCTTCATAATTTTTATTTCAATCCATAGCTTTCCAAAACAAGTAACCACGAGTCTCATTCTGACCAAAGCAAGCAGTTTTTTGAAATCTAACTCTGATTGAAACCAATTTAAGGAAGATGAAAGATTTATTCAAGAGCCTTGAAGCTATACATTAGGAAAAAATTTCTTAGTCTTAAATTGATGCTCTAAAGTGCTTTCAAAATATCAAATTGAATCAACCCTTTTTTCATGCCATGACTTCCTTTTGCAATGTAGAATCTAGGACTTTTAAGGTTAACAACTTTGAATTATGCCCCATGGTTGAAGTGTTTATAGCCATACTTAGATATCCATGCAATCATCTATTGGCGCTGCCCATATTAACTTCAAAGACTCATCAAAAGATGAATATGCTATTTCTTCTTTTGAAGTCTAAAGTTATTCAATTGACTAGAGGTGAGAAAAACTTGCTTGGCCCCTTGATTGATTTTTGTGCATCCCATTTGGCTCACACCAAAGCATGGGGTGCATGTTCTTTATGTCCTTGCTTGGTTATTTTTTGCTTGTTTCTTGTGATGGTGACATTAATTTGTGTGTATTAGATATTGTCGACCAAATGAAGGGAGGATTTTCACCAATACCCATGATCCTAGCAGTAACCTTAGTCAGATTGGATCAATTCAAGACTAGTTCTTCTAGAAGATTGACAGAAGTCCTCTATTACTTTAGGTAATTACCTAAACTACCATTTTGGATTTTCAATTTAGGTCAGCATTTATTTATTACTCTATCTTTTGCCTAGCCTGTTTTTTTGGGCTTTTAGAACTAGTGAGCTTCATTTTTCATTTTGACCCAAAATTTTGCCCATTCTGCCCTTATAGTTTTTGGATCTAGCAGGCGTTCTAGCTTTTTCCTAGGCCACCCTTGTGGGTTTCCAACCAAGCAGGCTCTCTTTATTTATATACCTTCTTTTCCTTAGATTTGGCTTCAAGAATTCTTTTGCCTACACGACACCCCAGCTGTAGATTATGGAAGGTACTTACCCCAACACCATTATGCAAGAAAGCTTCTTTGACCTGCTTCTTCATATGCCAAATGGAACGAGTGGATTGGTTCAAGAGCTATTATTAATATCCGTTAGTTAGTGTCTTGGTGGAAAATCAACTATATTGTCACACAAACTGTGAGCGGGGATTTTCGCCCCACTCCCTGTGGAATGGTTCTTGTGACTTTGGCAATGTTTAGGCTGGGGGCCTTAGAGAACATGGGCCTAAGCCTGGAGAAAATGGTGTCGCTACCCTGACGGGCTAGGAAAAAGAAAGGGGTGGATGACTCAATTCCTAAGGAATCCCCAACCCCCTAATGGGTTAGAAAAGTGGGGTACGTGTGGGGAAGGTGAGAAATGACCCAGTACCTCCACAATGCCCTGTTCATTGGAACCGACCTCCTTTGCAGGTCTTAATATTATAAAATTCTTAAATATAACAATATTATCCATATTACATGCAACAATTAAATTAAAGCATCATTATATTAAAATCAAAGTAATGTCCAAACAAAGCAAATAAATGGACACCCATCTGAGGATGGAAACATGTCCTTACACTGTCCATGTCTAAACTAAATAGAACACCCATCGAAAGGTGGAAACAAGTCCTTTACCCAAAGACTAAAGCTCATGTAATTGGCCTAGTTACTTTCCTTAGGTTTTACCCCAAATTCATGTTGTTTGATTATGGTTAGTTTATCTTAGTCTAAATCATGGCTTATTTGGTTTGTTCTTTTTCTAATATGACCTAAGTATATTGTAAGCTCAAAATAAATTTTTCTTTAAAATCCAAAAGACCAAAACTATTTTCAAAATTTTTCAAGATGGTCTTTGGACGTAAGACTTTTCTAAAAAATAAATAAATAAATTCTTTGGCCCATGGCCCAAATACTAAGCCCAAAATCCATTTTTCTAAAATCTTTTACAATGGGCTTAGAAACAAAATTTTTTTCACCCAACCATTTTTTACAAAGAGCTTGCAAAAATATTTAGATCAATTATGAAATACCAAAAATCAATTGTGGGCCTAGTTTACACTAAGAATAAATTAACCATGGGCTTGTTTTTGGCATGAACCATTAGTTACTCTTTCCAAGTGAGAAATCTATTTATAATAAACCTCTTAATTTCGTTTTAATCCAACATAGCATAAAAGCTACTTTAGTTGGTTGAATGGATTAAAACCTAATTAATGGGAATTATCATGGATTGATTTCCATTTTTGATAATATAACTATTGGTTGAAATGTCCGAGGGAATTATTCAAAAATAAGATACCCCATGTTGGTATTTTGTTAACCATATACCTAGGAAAAGAGACTCGCCATTTGTGTGTGGATGTTATAAGGTTGGAAGGAACGTCCTATTTATCCTTATTTGTTGATTGTTTGTGCATACATGCATACATGCATACATTTGCATCTCATATCATTGATCCTTTCTGGCTCACAGCCCTGGATTAAGATAGTTCAAAAGCTTACGACAATCTGACCTATGCCGGAGTTGAAGTATCTAGCAACGACTCAATCACTTGCTTACCTAAAACAATGGAGCCCGAACAAATTCAAAGGATGGTGGATGAGGCCCTCAATGCCTAGATGGAAGAAATAAAAGAGGCCATAGCCGAGACCATAAAGTATCAACTAGCTGCAATCTTAGAGAACCATTCTGAGGCGTCTGCTAGCACTAAAAAACCAAAGGACAAAGGTAAGACCAAAGTTAGTGAAGTGGTTTTTGATGGTGAAAAGGTGATCATTGATGATGATGATTATTGGGCTCAATACTACCAAGAGGCTCAAGAAAAGAAGAAAGAACCAAAGGCTGTTGAGAAGGCAACTATTGAAAAGACTGAGACATCCGATGTTGAAAAGATGATTGCTGATTTAGAAAAGAAATTTGAGAAGAAATTGAAAACCGAAGAGGTGTCCGAGATCGACAAATTGTTTGAGCTAGATGAAGAAGTCTAGTACAAGTTCAAGATGCCATCTTTTGCCAAGTACAATGGCACCGGAAATCCTCATCTTCATGTGAAGCAGTATATCACTGCTATGCAGCCTGGCCGAGCTACTAAGGCTCAAACCCTAAGGTACTTTATGCTCTCGTTGGACCCTGTTGTCCAAAATTGGTTCAATACCTTAGATGATGGAACACAAAAGAGTTGGGATCTGCTTTACAATGCCTTCATCCAACAATATGGATATAATATTGAGATGGAAGTTACCTTAATTGAAGTGGAGTCCATTAGACAAAGGCCAAATGAGAATTTTGTGGACTATGTGAAGAGATGGAGAAACAAGGCCGCTTTACTCAAGAAGAGGCCCAATGAATCCGATCAAATAAGGATGATTGTAAGAGGGACGTTGCCTAGTCTTCGTGAGAGGATGTCTCATACACTCATCCATGATTTCAAAGATCTTCTCCAAGCTGGTCTACAAATTGAAGAGTGGGAAAGGGAGAAGAATCGTTTTTCAATAAGAAGGAATGAGAAAGGGAACAACTAGCCTAACAATCAAAGCACACAAAAAGAAGTTGATATTAATGTAACCGGTCAAGGGAATAAAAGACAATTCTCAGATCTGAGGAAGCCTTTGTATTGGGTCTTCGACAAGCTGCAAAAGAAAGGGTTGTTAGAACCGTTAGCTCCTCGACCTTTACATAATCCATTGCCACCAAACTTCAATGCTGAGGCCTTCTTTCAATTTCATCAAATGCGAGGGCATGAAACAGATAAATGTGCTCGTCTAAGGCATGAGATCCAAGATTTGATTGATAATGGCAAGCTGCCCGAGCCGGATAAGCCCAATACCAAGAACAACCCTTTGCCTAAGTTTGGAAGAGTACCTCCACCGGCAACCTTCATGGTGGGAAAAGGATTAGAAGAAGATTTTGTCTTATCCTCCTTTCAAGATGGAAATATGGAAGATGTGAAGGGAAAAGAAGCTTAAACTCAACAAACTTTCCTTAGCTTGAATGTTGCTTTTCAATTTTACATTCTTTAATATTTAAATTGGAACAATATTATTTTTCAAATTTAAAGTTGATTGAATAAATTACTTTCATCAAAATTTTTGTTGGTCTTTGTTCATTTTGGTGCTCAACGAATGAGGAATCTAGCTTGATAATTCATGCATCATGACTTGAATGACTTTACTAGATGAGGGAATTGCTCTATAGCATTGAGTTGTGTATGCTTACTTAGAGAGGGCTCCTGCATAATTATCTTTGTCTAGGTCCTAGTCAGTCTTAGAACATGCTTTGACAAACTTTTGAGGTGAAATTGAACTCTGCTTATTTAAGGGAGAGATGATCTAGGCATTGTTTGACGAGCCAAAAACTAGTATCCACCTTATTAAATATCAATCCCTAGTTGTCCTTTTGATCCTTCATAAAATTTTAGCTTTCTTTCCATTGGCATATAACCCCAATAATCTACCCTGAGCTGTTATGATACTTTTGACAAGTTTTATGATTACTAAGATGAAGAGGCAAAAAGGTCAAAGAAAGAAATGAATACCATGAAGATAGTTGAAGTTCTCAAGACCATGAAGATAGTTGATGTTTTCAAGACCATAATGGTAGTTGAAGTTTTCCTAATATCTCCAATATATCAACATCAACATCAGAGTAACAAATAATTTATCCTTATTAAAGAAGATTTATGTTACTCCACTTATCCATTATTGGAAGCCCAAGTTGGTACAAACAAGACAACTCTTTTAGAGCTAGAACAAAAAAAAACAAAAAAAAAGAGAGAAGAAAAGAAAACAAAAAAGACAAAAGAAAAGAAAAAGAAAAGAAAAAAGTGGAAGAAAAAAGAAAAGGAAGAAAGAAAAGAAAACCCAAAATGGTTCAAAAAGCCAACTGAGTTCTCTTTTACCTAAGCAGCAAAAGGCTTCCATTTGATTTATAAGCACATTTTGACTTGAATTGGTCCAACCCAACTAAAGATTCGATCAAAATCAAAGGAGAAGGAGAAAGACCATTCAGTTCTTGAAAGTTATGTACTTGACAGTCCTACAAGGAAGAGGGACAAAATGATAGAATGCTCAAAGAAAGGGAAGAATAAGAAAAATAAAAAAGGAAAGGGAAAAGAGGAAAAGAAGCGAATTTGGGTCTTAAATTTTTTTTTTTGCAAGGGCAAAGACTGTCCTAATCAAGATCTAAATTAATGCCAAAAAGATTGAAGGAATTTGGAGTCTAGCAAGATTGCCTCCAAGCTGCCTAAAATTCAAACAAGAAATTTATAGTGTGAGGGTTTGTCCATTGTGTTAGATCAGCTTCTGTCTCAAAATGGCCTTCACTTAAACCTATGTCCCTTATAGACCCCATTTCAAGCCTATCAAAGACCTGTTGATCTCACTTGGTAGGTAGAGTCTATTAGTGGAGATAGTTTGGATAAGCATGCATATGAGATAGACAATATTTAAACTCAATGAGACCTTTGGCCAAGTAATGTGTATGTTCCTATTTGAAGTGCAACAATTCTTGCTTAAATAGAAATGATTCCTGAGTTTAGTACAGTAACTAGGGTTGTCATGTTATAGATATGTTAATTTGAAAGAAAAATCAAGTCCTGAGGTACATTGACATTAATTTGGCAAAGCCAACATTTGATTTCAAAATTAAAATTCAAAAATTCAAAAAATAAAAAAATTTTGTCATACAAATCCTTCAAGTTATGGGAAGTATGTTGAACCTCCAAAGGACACATTGGGCAAAGGAAATGATTAGTGGCAAGGTCATGAAGAAGCTATCAACTGACATGCTGAAATGTAGTTTGAAATGGATACATCCCTGACTCTACTGCTTAGGGTCTCCACCACTCATGTTTTCAACATCTTGAAGATAAAAACCACAATGCAAAGCTTTCTATCATTCCAATGCAAGACTTCAACAAGCATCAAAATGGAACCAATGAGAACACTTCTACTGATCACTTTGGTCTGTGAGTCGATGGAACAATTGTAAGTATTATTCATGCATATCATGCATACATGAGCATATCACGTCGTACTTTCTTGTCTTGTGTTGTCTATTCTTTGGCAAAGTGAACAGCAAACACTCAGTGAAGTGAAGAATCAAAAGAAGATGTCAAATCAAGGGAGCATGGGAAGCCTATTCTCTTGTGGAAGCCCTAGTAAATTTGCAAAGAGAAGAAATACATGCTTGTGCGAAGAATTAGATGGCAAAAACATCAATCAAAGCTTGCATGGATAAAATATTTGGTTTGAGCCTACACAGGGGGCAAAGTTTCTCCTTTTCAATTTTTTGAGTTTATGTACCAAATATTTTTAAACTCACTTAAAAATATTTTGCCACACAGGGGGGCAAGGAGAGAGTATAAGGTCCAATTAAAAATAGCTAAATCTTTGCAAAAAGGAAGAACAAAAGAATGGAACATTAGAACTCTCAAAAGAATGAAGATACAAAAGACAAAAGACCAATCCAGCTAAAAGAGCTAAAGCCAGGGTAAAGACTCGACCTCCAATGGATGAAGATCCATTTGCAAAGGTGAAGACCCAATCTCAAAGGATGAAGATCCAATTTTCAAGGGTAAAGACCCGATGTCAAAAGATGCAGATTCATTTTCAAGGATGAAGATCCATTTGCAAGGGTGAAGAACTAATCTCCAAGGATGAAGATCCATTCTGAGGGTAAAGAATCACAATGCATAGAACAGCCGGAGCAGTCAGACTCCTTAAATGATAAAAGGTCAGCCAAACTCAATCTCAGGTCCAAGCACCCAAATTCAATTCAATCTCGGGTCCAAGTACCTAATTCCAATTCAATATCGGGTCCAAGCACCCAAATTCAATTCAGTCTTGGGTCCAAGCAACCATTCTTGGGTCCAAGTACCCAATTTTGGGTCCAAGTACCCAAATCAAATCAATCTCGGGTCCAAATACCCAATCCTGCGTCCAAGTTCCCAAATTCCATCCAATCTTGGGTTCAAGTACCCAAATCGAATTCAATCCAATCTTGGGTCCAAGTACCCAATCTCAGGTCCAAGCACCCAATCTCGGGTCCAAGTACCCAAATCAAATCTAATCTTAGGTCCAAGTGCCCAATTCGGGTCCAAGCACCCATTCTCCGGTCCAAGTACCAAAATCAATTCAAGCTTGGGTCCAAGTACCCAAATTCAATCCAATCCTGAGTCCAAGTACCCAAATCAATTCAATCCCAGGTCCAAGTACCCAATCTCGGGTCCAAGTACCCAAATCCATTTAGGATCGAGTATCCAAATCCATCTTTGGATCGAGTATCCCAATCCAGTTTACGATCGAGTATCCAAAGCCAGATTAGGATCGAGTATCCAAATCCAGTTAGGATCGAGTGTCCGAATCCAGTTAGGATCAAGAATCCAAATCCATTTAGGATCGAGTATCCAAATCCAGTTTAGGATCGAGTATCCAAATTCGATTTTGGATCGAGTATCCAAATCCAGTTTAGGATCGAGTATCCAAATCCGATTTAAGATCGAGTATCCAAATCTAGTTAGGATCAAGTATCTCAATCAAGTTTAGGATCGAGTATCCAAATCCAAGTTGGGATCGAGTATCCAAATCAAGTTAGGATCGAGTATCACAATCCAATTTAGGATCGAGTATCCAAATCCAATTTAGGATCGAGTATCCAAATCCAGTTAGGATTGAGTATCCAAATCCAGTTTAGGATCGAGTATCCAAATCCAGTTAGGATCGAGTATCCAAATCCAATTTAGGATCGAGTATCCAAATCCAGTTTAGGATCGAGTATCCAAATCCGATTTAAGATCGAGTATCCAAGTCTAGTTTAGGATCGATTGTCTAAATCTCTCGGGTCCAGAACCCAAAACCTCAAAAATTAAGTCTTATTGCTTTTCACTCTCTTTCACTAAGGATTCAGATCATTCAAGCATGGGGCAAACTGTAGACCCTTAATTTTCGACCCAATCCGGTCCAATATGTTTTATTTAGTCTAAAATGATTTTTGTTGTCTAATTGGTCCAAAATAATTTTTATTGAATAATTTTTGCTTTAGTATCTAATTTTTATTAATAAAAAATAGAAATAAACAAATAAAAGTCAAAAAATAAAAATTGAAGTCGGAAAAATCGGCGAAGAAAAAATCGTCGCGCGGGCCGTGGGCAAGGGCCCGAGGGCATTTCGCCTGTAGGGAAAATTTTTGGGTAAGATTTTTTCGCCAACGCAGTTTTTCTGCACAGTTTTTTTCGGCAGCGAAAATTTTACGACGCAAATTTTCGAAACCTAATCCAATTAGGTTTTTGTTTCTTTTTTTTATTAATATTACTTACCTTAACTAATTAGAAATAAACAACCTCAAACCACTATAAATAAGGACCAAAGGCAATTAATTTGGTGGCAAAAAAATTGGCAGTAGCTTGGAAAATTGGAAACCAAATCAAGGAAGGAAAAGCAATATTTAATTAAATTGATTTTAAAGGAGCAGCAGCACGATTTAAAGAATTCAAAGGCAAAAAAAGCTTGTCTTTGGAGCTAGTTCATCCAAGAAGAATTGTTTTTGGAGGAATCATCAAAAGAAGGTATGTGTTAATTGATTTTCTTTAATTTTTTTTACACAGTAGCTAAAACTAGGATTTTTGTGTTTTTCAAAAGTTAAAATCTTAGAACTTTAATTTAGTTTTCCAAAGTTAAAAACAATCAAACGTTACTTTATTTTCCAAAAAGACTTAAAATTGTTATTTTTTCTTCTTAAAAACCTTAAAACTCTAATTGAACATATTCTTCAACAAAACCAAAATTTGATTCTGTTTCTTTCAAAATTTTAAACTAGGTTCTATTTCATTCAAAAAGCCTTAAAAGACATCTTTTCTACTTATAAAAACTTCAATCCGTTTGTTTAAATCCATAAAACTTCATAAAATTATCAAATTGATTTCTAAAACCCTAATTCAAATCTTTTACCCGAGACCCTAATTCTAAAACACTAAAACCCTAATTCAACTTTTAAACCTAAAATAGTAAACCCTAACCCATTTAAAACCTTAAACTCTAATTTTTTCTAAGCTCTAATCCTTTAAAACATTAAAAACCATAATAACATAAATTTTCTAAAATTACACAGTAGCTTGAAATCACCATTTAAAACCACAAATGAAAACAATTTTAAAGTGTCTAAAACCCTAGTTTCATGATTTCATCATTCAAACCTTAATTTGGTTAATCAAAGAGTCTTGCCAACCTTTTAAAACATAAAACCCTAATCTATTTTAATTCCATAAAAAGTCATAGTAGCTATAATTGAACTTTTATTTGCTTTATTCAATTCCATACTTGATTATACTTTGATTTATCTCTTATGCTTTAATTTATTTAATTTCAATACTTGATTTATTTAATTTATCATGGATGGATGTTTATTTTATATTTTGATTCATAGCTTTGATGAATGATTTATTTATGATGAATGATTATTTACTTTTATCAATTAATTTAGATTTCCAAAAGTTGTAAGAGGTATGTTTCCACTTGGTGGGTACCTCATTATTTAAACATCATGTAATTTAATTTGCTTTTCTATTTTAGAACCTATGTAAAGGGCATGTTTCTACCTTTTGGTGGGTGTCCTATTTAGGCATGTGATATAAGGACATGTTTCCATCCTTGGATGGGTGTCCATTTATTTGCTTTGTTTGGACATTGCTTTGATTTTCATATAATGATGCTTTCTTTTAATTATTGTGTGTAATATGGATAATGTTGTTATATTTAAGAATTTTATAATATTAAGACATGTAAAGGAGGCCGGTTCGAATGAACCGGGCGTTGTGGGGGTGCTTGGCCATTTCTCACCTTCCCCATACGTACCCAACTGTTCGAACCCATTAGGGGGTTGGGGATTCCTTAGGAATCGAGTCATCCACCCCTTTCTTTTTTCCCGGCCTATCCGGGTGGTAACTCCATTTTCTCTGGACTTAGGTCCGTGTTCTCTAAGGCCCTGAGCCTAAACAGTGCCAAAGTCACAAGAACCATTCCACTGGGAGTGGGGGCAAAAATCCCCGCTCACAAGTATTAAGGTTTTTTAGTTAATCAAATTAGGGTTTAGGGCTAACATCATAAAATTAGGGTTTTGGAACCTTAAGACATTTAGGGTTTGGGACTCACGATTACTGGATTGTGGTTACTAAGTTAAGAATTATGATTTAGATTTGCTAGATTGGGTTTTAAGTTCACTGGATTAGGGCTTTAGGGTGTTGATGAACTTGTCATAAAGTTTTGATGTCTTAAGAATTAGGGTTTAGGAAAACTAGGGTTTACTGGCTTGGGTTTTAAGAAAATTAGGGTTTAGGAAAATTAAGGAATTAAGACACTGGGTTAAGGTTTTCAGAATTAATAAAATAGTTTAGGGTTTTTAGAAAGGTGTAATTAGGATTTTAGATTTGAAAAACATTTTTTTTAGGCTATTAAATTTTTAGGGTTTTACGGTTAAGATATTAGGTTTTTATAGTTTGAAATCTCTATTCTGTGGATGATGATTTTGAATTTAGAATTTGATGCTTTTCTATAATCAAAGTTGATCGTGCTTTTAATATTGACTATATTAACTACTTATGTATTTTTGGGTGAAAATAAATATAAAAAGCCAAATTTATTGATGAAAGATTAAAATAACTCACTGAATAAAGTTATAACAAAATAGCTATTCTGAAAGTTTGGAAATGAAATTAATTAAGATTTAGGGTTTGAATAACTTAGGGTTTATGAAATTAGATTTGTGTTTAATGATTATATTATTTACTTTAATTAAGATCTTAAGTATTATATGAATTAATTCATGCTACTGCCTAAACTAAATTGAAGGAAGAATTAAATAACTAAGGCAGTGTGATGTGGCTTAAAAGATGAAGATGACTAATGATTGAATAAACTAAAGTTAGAGCAATTTACCTATGTTTGAAGGCTCCACAAAATTTTAAGAAATTGAACCAAGCTGTTGCCTGCTTCAGATTTGATTTTGGTTGAACAAAGCAATCTGGAGATGATTATTGTCTCTTTAATTTCTCCTTGCTTGCTAGGGTTTTCTTTTGGCCGAAAGAATTTTAAGGTCCCAAGTTTGGTTCTAAGTTTTGTCCTCCAAAGTCAGAAGCCCAAAGTCGCCCTTCTGGAGTGTTTTAATGTGGTATTTATAGGAAAAAATCCAAACCTAATTCTAATTGTCTAAGGTAATTAAAATCATTTAGGAAAAGAAATCAAAACCAAATAGAATCCGGTTTCGAAAAAAACTGCGCTAGAAAAAATTATTCTGGAAAAAAATTGCTGCGGGCTACAAAAATTGTGAGCTGGGGTGGGCCAGCCAATTCACCTCAAGAATTTCCTGTGGCTAATTGGCTTGTGCCCAATTCACCGTAGGAAATTCCTGAGGCGAATTGGCCCAAGCCAATTCAGTTTCGGTAACGAAAAGTTTTAGTTGCCAATTTTTTCGTCGCCGATTCTTATTTATTTATTTATTATTATTTTTAACTTCACTAATATTACCCTTATTATTTTTAACTTTACTAATATTACCCCTTTTATTTTTATTAAAAACTATAAATAATAAATATTAAAATAAACATTATTTAATTAAAATACCACAAAAATTATTTTGGACTAAAAAATATCGGATCAGACTGGGTCAAAATTTAAGGGTCTACAGTTTGCCCCATGCTTGACGATATGAGAATATGGCAAAAGAGAGTGAGAAGCAATATAATTTTTGACTTGTTTTGGAGCTATACTGGACTCCCAAGGTTGGTTTGAGCTCTGGACTAAAAACTAATTTGGGTTCTGGACCCAAGCTAGATTTAGGATTTGAGTTCTGGACCCGGAGTAAGTTCCAAACTTAATAGAGATTTTAGGTTTTGAACCTAAGCTAAGTTCTGGACATAAAAATAATTTGGGTTCTAGACCCGAGCTAAGTTCTGGACTTAAGGGTAATTTGGGTTTTGGACCCGAGCTAAGTTCTGGACTTAAGGGTAATTTGGGTTTTGGACCCAAGCTCAGTTCTGGACTTAAGGTTAATTTGGGTTTTGGACCTAAGCTAAGCTCCGTACATAAAAATAATTTGGGTTCTGGACCTGAGCTAAGTTCTGAACTTAAGGGTAATTTGAGTTCTAGACCCGAGCTAAGTTCTGGACTTAAGGGTAATTTGGGTTCTGGGCCCGAGTTAAGTTCTAGACTTAAGAGAGAATTTAGGTTTTGGGCCTAAAAATAATTTGGATTCTAGACCCGAGCTAAGTTCTGTACTTAAGAGAGAATTTAGGTTTTGTAACATCCGTGATTTTGGAAAAATTAAATAAGTATTTGGAGATATAAAATTGTATATACTCAATATATATATCTAGAGTATATATAACATATTCATATGGTATATTATTTGTATATGTTGGATTAATACATTACATACTTAATATTTAATACAAATATAAGGTATATTTGATGTGTATATAAGATGCACATTACTTCTGCATATGTGTAATATCCCGAATTTTTGAAAAGTTCTAATTTTTAGAAATTTGATAAAATAAATTATAATTTAAATGAATAAATTAAATTAATGGTTTTAAATGAAAAATGAAGGAGTTTTAAATGAAAAAGTGGAACATATATGTGATATATATATGTAAAATAGATACAACATATAAAAGTCAACACTTTTTGAAAGAAAAGTCAAAGTAAAAGGATATTTTAGTAATTAAATCTTAGAAATTTAAAATTAATAAAATAATTCAAAAATAAATAATTTTGGATGGAAGATAATATTTTGGAGTTTTAATTAATTATATAATTAATTAAAAATATATTAAAATAATAATATATATAAGTTTGAAAATGTGAGTGGGAGGAAAGAGAAAATCACCTTTTTTTTTCATCTTCTTCTTCTTCATTATATCAAGGCCGATTTTCATGGCTTCAAGAGAGGGATTTTCTTCTTCCAAACTCATTTAATTGAAATATTTACAAAGTTTCAAGTGGATTTTTAAGGTTTTCCTCCTTAATTAGTAAGTTTACTCACTTTTTCTTTGGATTTCATGAAAGTTTGAATATGTGTGTTTTGGGTTTTTGAAGTTCTAAGATTTAATTATCTATTTGGATATGGATGAAGTTATTTTAAGTGATTAACAATGATTTTAAGGTTAGATTTAAGAAATGGTTGAATTTAAGTTGAGTTTGGTGAAGAGAGTGAATTTAGGGTTATGGAACATTTGAGTTTTTGAATTCATGAGTTTTAATTGTACAAATTGGTTCCAAATGTGTTGTTTTGATGCATAACAAGGATTTTAAAATTAAATGATGGATTTAGTTATGTTTGGATAGAGTTTGAAGATGGTAGTGTTTATTTAGGGTTTTGGAAAAGTGAAATTTCAAAGAATGATTAATATTTGATTTTAATGCTTAAATCATGTTATATAATGATATAAGTGGTGGAAATAAGATTGAAATAATAATTGGATTGAGTTGGAATGGAGATCCTTCAATTGTGAAGGTTATGCCATTTTAGGGTTTTGAACATAAGCATGTGGTTAATTAATGTATTTGGTTTAAACATGTTAAAATATGTTTGTACTGATATGAATAAACTCAAAACAATAATTTAATGGGTTAATATGGATTTGCTATGTTAAGTAAGGAAAGATTTAATTTTTGAAATTTTGTAGGAGTGTTGTTAAATTAAGGTTTGATGTTGAGAATGCCTTAGAATGTGATATTAAATGATTATGTGTGATCACATTTGGTATAGGCATTGAGGGAGGTTGATTTGCTTCATCCAAGTGGTGAAGGGCAAGTTGGAAGGATAGGATTGGAGGTTGTTTTAAGCTTGCTTTGGGTTGCTAGTGGAGGTATGTACAGACTTTGAATATATTGTTTATATTTGCATGACAATTGGGCTTAACACATTTTGGATGGAAAATGTGTTAAGTTACTTGTTTCATTGATTGAGTATGAATAATGTTATATGACATTTGTAATGTCATATATGTGTTAAATGCATTGTGAAAAGCCATTGATAATGGCTAAATTGTGCAGAATGTGAAATATGTATATTATGTGAAAATACCCAAAGTAATTGGGTAATGTGTTGTGAATGCAAAAATGAGATATGTGGAATAATGAAATGAATTGATATCAATAAAAATGAGAAAAATGAATAAAGTGAGAAAAATGAGAAAAGTGAGAAAAGTGAGAAAAATGAGAAAAAAAAAGTGAAAATAAGGTAATGTGCCTAGATTGAATATGTGACAATGAGAAAGAGATTAATAATGAGAAAAATGAATAAATGAAAAAAAATGAGAAAAAGATGATATAATAAGGCAATGTGCCTAGTTTGATCATGTGAAAAGTTTTGATAAAGGAATTATGAAAGAATTTGATAATGATAAATATGAATAAATTATGTGCCTAGTATGTTATTCAATTTTCAGAGTTCTAGGTTTGGCGGCATGCCTATGATTGCCTATGTACTAAATCCTGGAATGGTGAAAAGACTAGGGCGTAAGCCAGGCCAACTAATAAATGTAGTAGTCTAGCTGGGTTGAGGACCAAGATACTGGGGCCTAAGGGTCTAGCCGGGTTGAGGTCCAAAAGACTAGGGCCGTTACATTCCATGGATATATTGCCTACAGGGCTAGACACATGGTGTCATTATGGACCAAAGCAGTAACTCTGAAATTTGAATGGCATATTAGGTTCCTTTTGGGCCCATGCTTGTATTTGCTTTAATACGAATTATGAATTGTGATACAATTGAGCAATATAATGCTATGAGTTGTGATTATGAAATATTTGAAAAATCTAAGAAAGTAGAATTATGTGACATCATATGCATTGTGCATTGGCATTGCATTGAGTTTACTGTTATCATCAAAGTTTGTACCACTAGGCTTTGGCTTAGTGCGATTGTAATTCGTCGCGCAGGTGTCATGGATAATTTGGTAGAGCCGAAGAGTTCTACTAGACCTGGTCTGGTCTAGGTTTGTATTTATTGAGCTTGAATAGTTATTTTTGGGTACATCAAGATTAGAGGCAGTTTCCAGCATGTAGATATTTGATATTACAATGTATTTTGATATTATATATGTTATGATATGTTTTTGGAAGTATATAATGTAAATTATAAAGAATTTTTGAATAATTTGTTCAGATGGGATTTTATATGTGTTGTTAATTTATACATCTATATATAAGTATTTTGAGAAAATATGGAGAAATTGAGAAGTATTGGTGAAATGGTGAATTGATTTTTATTGGGATTGTTTGTTTTATGCAGGTTGTGTTTTGCTGAATTTTGAGAACATTTAAATTACAAACAAAACTCTGGCGAATTTTTCCCAGAGATTTTCATATAAAATATTTATTTTAAATTCCTATAACAAGCAAAGAATATTTATATACTATTTATTTTATATATTAGTATTTGAAATCTTAAAATAGAAATGTGATAATTTTTATTAAATCGGTCTGTGATATTTTTATACTGTTTATGCGTATTTTACATATGCTGAAAATATGTATTGTACGTATATAGAGTATAAGGGTGTTATAGGTTCTGGACCTAAGCTAAGTTTTGAACTTAAGGATAATTTGGGTTCTGGACCCGAGCTAAGTTCTGGACTTAAAAGAGAATTTAGGTTCTGGACCTAAGCTAAATTCTAGACTTAATGATAATTTAATTATCTGTGAAAAATAATTGTAGTCAGTAGGATACCAAAGAAATTTGCAAAAAATTTAGCTATTTTTTATCATGCCTATATCTTCTTGCCCCCTGCGTGTAAAAATATTTAAATTACAAAAATATTTATATATATGCTAGTATCTGAATAATTGAATTGCATAATTGACTTTCCTATTTATTCACTGTGTAGTTACTGTTTATGCACTATTCACTAACTATTCATTTACTATTTATAAATAGTAACATTTACTTTTTTTTCATAAGAATACTATTTTTCTCTTTTTGATTTTTGTCCTTTTCCTTTGTAATTTTTCTATATAAACCTTGGCTCATTTCTTCATTTCATCCATACTTATACATTTTTTATATCAGAGTGTTTAGAGAGTTTAGCATATAGACTTGAGTAGAAAATGCATGCTTCAAGATTAGGAACTCGATCTAATGTTGAGTTATTAGAGTTTATTCAGCAGCATGAAAATGAAAATATAAGTCTACTAGCCGGGATGCAGCTTCGTCGCAGTTCAAATCAAAAGACCAAGGTAATAATTCAATTATTTATTTTAACAACAAATTATTTTTCATTATTTTTCATTTTTGTGTTGTTTTTTTTATTATTTTTTGTTCTTTTTTTGTTTTATTTATTTTTTTTGTTCTTTTTTATTGTTTTTTTTTCTTTTTTCTTAAGATTTAGGAAAAATAAATTAATTAGATGAACATATTTAAGAATTTAATAAATAAGTAAATAGAAAAAATATAACATAAATAAATTTAGCCTAAAAATCAGTGGTATTAATATGATGATACACTTACCGTGTGTTAAATTACTTGGCTTCGTGTTAGCATGATCGTTGCATTATCCGGGGTGTAGGGTGTGTCTATAAAGCTCGACAATGGTATGATGTAGCACCTTCTCAGGTAAAACGGATTATCCGAGATTGCGGTTTTGAAAGTTTTATCTTGCAATTACCATCCGAGGAGTGTCAAATAGACAGGAGTGTAGTTCATGCATTGTTGGAATGGTGGATGGACATGACCCATACTTTTCACCCACCTATAGGAGAAATTACCATTGGCCCAGTCGATTATACAGCCATAACTGGTATCTGGTACTATGGCCTTCCGGTCCCTCTTACCAATGATATTCTAACATTCGAAGAAGTCCAACAGGTAATCGGTATGGAACCATCATTTAAAGGGCCTTTCAAGATAAAAATTGAGTCGATTCGGAGTTATTGGATGAACTATGAAGGAAGGGTTCGTAGGGAAACAACCAAACAATATGCTCGAGGATTTTTACTGTATTTGCTCGGGTCGACCATTTTTGGCAGCATCGAATCTTTCATCCATTTGTCAGTGTTAAGGGCCCTTACTGATATGAGTATGGTACCGCTTTACGGTTGGGGTGAAGCTGGCCTTGCCTGTCTTTACCATGGACTTGATAAGATTTGTAGAAATAATAAGTCTTTTGTTGGCTTTATGGCGGTTGTCAAGGTACTCTTTGTAACATCCCTATATCCCGTATACGTACCAAGCATGCTTATACGATCGTATAATACGTATACTGAATATAGAACATGCCACTATTTAAATACACAACTCATAACTCGAATGTTTAAAGGAAATTCAAAAGACACTATGTATAAAAACATTTATAAATTCACAGCGGAAGTTATTACAAATTTTTACAAGTTCAAATACATAAACGTCAAAAATATATACGACATAGAATAGATACATGATTGGCAGCTTGACTCTCTGATCTTTAAGCTCTAATCCAACTCTTCAAGTAAAGCTCAACTAGGTCTAGAGGAATCCTCAGTCTCAACCCTATCAACTCTACCACCTGCGCGATGAACCACAATCGCGCTGAGCCAAAACTCAGTAGTACAAACCATCATGATAATATGAAATGTCAATATCAATATCATACATTCAATCAATAATAATCATATATATATATGAAGGTTACATTTCATAATTTCAATAATCATATCATCATCCATTATACTCATTCAACAAAGACACTTATGGGCCCACAAGACACTAATTTGTTATTCAAAGTTCAGAGTTACTGTTTCAGTCCAATATCACAATAATCAAGCCCGTAGGCAATATACATATCTCTCTATCCATGGATAGGGTAACAGACCCAGTCTCTTGGACCATCAACTCAACAACTTGAGGAGATCCTCAACCCGGCTAGAATGTTACCTGTAACAGACCCAGTCTCTTGGACCATCAACCCGACTAAATCGAGGAGATCCTCAACCCGGCTAGACTGTTACTTCAATTTACATTTATCATTTCACATTTATAAAGTAACAGACCCAGTCTCTTGGACCATCAACTCAACAACTTGAGGAGATCCTCAACCCGGCTAGACTGTTACTACAATAGGCATGCCTGCCAAAATCAGAACTCTGAAGGTTGAATAACACACTTTACACAAAATCATTTCATTCTCATTTCATTCTCATTTTCGCAATAGGCAACCTTGCCTCAATTGTAATTTATTTCATCATCATAGCCAACAATCATGGCTTCTCATCACATAAATACAATTCATCACATTATTATAAATGTTCACATCATATTCCACATTATACACAACATAACATTATTCATAAGCATCATCAATATCATGAAATGTATGTTAAATTTCAACATCATATGGATGTATGCAATAATGTAGTTTATACTTAACTTAAATGCAAACCACACAATATTAACACCTCTCTTTCCAACAATCTTTCACTTCTTGAATTAGAGTAATTCACCTTCTTCACAACCTAATCCAAAGGAAGATGAAACCCTTATAAGAACATAAGGCTAAGAACCAACTAGGGCAAACTCTAACCATGACACGCTCACCCACACGGGCGTGTCCCTGACCGTGCCCTAACGCCACAACACAGAAGCTTTTACACGCTCAATGACACGGGCGTGTTACTGGGCGTGTAATACCTTCTACCTCACAACAATATTGGCACGTCCAACATCAAGAACATGCTCATGGCCGTGTCAATTCCCCAAAAACACAGTGGCTATGACACGCTCAATAACACGGGCGTGTTACTGGTCGTGTCAATCCTACTGCCACACAGAAGCTACAACACGCTCAGTGACATGGGCGTGTCACTGGTCGTGCCACTCAACCCAAAATACAGAGCTATCGACACGCCCAAAATCCTGGACGTGCCCTAGGGCGTGTCAGGCCAAAAACCCAGATTCCGGCCAAAACAACAACACAACCAACAAAACTCTTTCTTTCACCAAAAACCACTTCAACCAAAGTCATCTCAACATACCCAAAAACCATAACAAACTCACAAAAACACCAAAACAACTAAAGCATTTCTCAAATCTCAAATCAAAAATCATCAACACAAACCTAAAACACAACCTCAAAACAATCACTTCCAACAACTTACTCTTTCCTCCAATCCATCCCCAAAAACAAGAAATCAGTTACCCAAACACTCTTAAACCCATCTTAAACAACATAATCACATACCAATCACAACTCAACTCAAAAACTCAAAGAAATCAAAGAGTCAAGTGAAGAACTTACCAAAGATGAAGAAATCTCTTAACTTTCCACTTGAACTCTTGAAAGCTTCCTTAGATCTTGAATTAGAGGTTCAAATCTCTTCTTTGCTCTCTTGTTTCTTGTGTTAACCGGCCAAACAAAGCAAAGGAAGGAGAAGGAGAAAGTGATCCACGGCAATGAGAAAGAAAGAAGAAGGAAGAAAGAGAAATCCAAAGTCAAACCCCTCTTTTCCTTAAAACCCTCTCAACCAAGCAATTTAAAATATTAAACTAATCTCTTTCAACCTCTTCCACACATTCAAATCCTTATTAATTAATTAATAACAAATGCAAAAACACAACAAATATCTTCTTCCACTAACTCAAAACTTTGACTTTCCATGACTTAGGTATATGTTATATATATCCTAATATACATCACATATACACTTCCTTTAAAAACCCCTTTTTCTTCCAATAAAACATATACAATAAATCCAATTATAATAATAATAAAACCCAAAACATCTAGGGTATATTTTGGGATATTACACTCTTCTTCCACCAATGTCAATTCCATTCTTATTCTTGCATGAATTTGATTTTTATTATTGTTGTAGATATGATAATATGAGCATAACCTTGTGAGGGTGCCTGGCATTTCCCGAGAGAGAGTTGGGTATTCGAGATTAAATCTTTAGTTGTCAGATCATGTAGAAGTTCCCAGCTCTCACCATGTGCACACCCAACTCTATCTCTTGAGTTGCTTAACCTGGGGCCAAGTAAAATAGCATTAGTATACTTTAAAATTTATATAAAAGTCCACTTATCTTATGTCATTTTGTAGGTCAATTTGGCCTGGTGGAACACAGAAGAGCAGACGAACTAGACTTCCTCCATGAACACCACATTGCCCTTTCAACATACTCATCGAGTCATTGCTGGCCCTATGTCTAGTGGCTAGTTTCTTTGGGAGAGAGTGTATGAATGGTTTCTTTCTCCCGGGCAGTGGAGGATCCTGATGCATTGCCCGGAGTATACTTTAAATATCACGTTAATGCCGGAGAATGCATGGTGGTTGGCTCAGCACAGTTATGATGATGAAACCTTTCTCTATCCACCAGGTGCATCTTATACCCAGTTTATTCAAATAGGGCTCTTGAACTTTGATGTATCCTCTATTGGTGTATGGGAGATTCTAGAGAAAATTAAGATAAAGATGAAGAGGAGTATCATGGAAAGGGAAGAGAGTCTGTCTCGCATCTCGGGGCTAGCACTTCTAAGGTAAACTTTTACCATTTTTCCACAGCAATCGATTCTTTCTTAACTTATTTTGACTATTTTAATGATTGTTGCATGTTGCTAGCTCATTTGGTCATGAGGTGGGATCTTCTTTTACTGCTCCTCCAATTGCTCATTCTAATCAACTGGAGATGCCATCTCATCCACAGGGCATTGATATGAATTACCTGGTAGGTTTTCTTGTTCCATGATAATTTATGCTATATGTATGCATGATTATGTATGCTCTTACTCTTTTCCTTTCTGGCTCACAGCGAATGCTTGAGGAAAAAAACAAGAAACTTCAAGAAGAGTTGGCTGCTAGTCGTCAATAGGTTTCCCATTTTGAAAAATTGTATCACCAGTCAGAGCAAGATTTTTAAGACTTTCGATTTCAGGGGATGAGAGATCCTGGTGCTTCTTCATCTAGAGGACCCCAAGCTGATGACCATGAGATCCTTTTGTCTACTTCGAATGAGGACCTTTACAGATCTTAATTTCAAGGTAATAGAGATTTACGTGCTCCTACTTCAGGCGGACTCGAGATGGGTGATATCCTCCTTCTTCAATAGGCGATGACTTTTTTAAGGCTTTGTTTGATCATGATCCACCACCCCATTCTTAGTGATTTATTAGTATTGTTTAAATTGAGGAAATATTGTATAATAAGTATAATGATAAAAATAATAATGATGATATATAATTTGTATTTTTACTGCAACTCTTTTTTCTTTTTCTTTTTCTTATCATCATTATTATAACGATGCAATTATTAAACTTTCCTCTTCACAATAAATATTTCCACAGTATCACTAACCTACAACACCAAAGGCAATGTAGCAAATCAAGATCCTTTTGTCGCCAATTCCTTATCCTCGCGCATCTCAGTATCACACTTTTCCTTATCAATTTTGGAATAGCACAATCATCCCATATAAATCTCTTTTCACGCCACGATTTCATACAGAAGCTAGGAGATTTTCTACTTCAATGTAAAAATTCCTTTTAACAATTTCAATTTTCCTTCGGTCGTCAACAATGACCGAACTCAATTTAAATAAAATAAAAGTTCTATTTAAAAATATGAAAGCCATTCATTGGAAATAAGTATCTTGGTCAAAAATCGATACTTTGAAGCGTTTTCAAAATGTTAAATTGGACCATTTTTTTACATGCCATGGCTTCTTTTTGGAATGTAAATTCTAGGACATTTAAAATTAATGGCTTCAAAATATGTCCCTTGATTGATGAATTTGAGGCCATCCTTGGATATCCAAGCAATCAACAAATGGCATTACCTATATTGATTTCCAAGACTCAATAAAAGATGCAGATCCTATTTTAACTTTCAAAGCCTGAAGTTCTACAGTTGATGAGAGGTGAGAAAATTCTGCTTGGTCCCTTAATTAACTTTTGCCTTTCTCATTTGGCTCCTACAAAGGCATGGGGACGTATGCTTTGTCTATGCTTACTTGGCCAATTCTTGCTTGTTTCTTCCAATGGCGATATTGATCCAAGAGTATTGGATATCATGGACCAAATGGAAGGAGGCTTGTCGCCGATACCCGTGATCTTAGCTGAGACTTTAGTTGGATTAGACCAACTTAAATCAAGATTATGGAAGAGATTAGTCGGGAGTCCCTTGTTGATTTAGGTAATTTCCTAAATTGCCCTTTTGGGTATTCAATTTAGGTTTTTTTATTGCTCTAATTTTTGCCTAGTCCGCTCATGCGGATTTTCGGAACTAGCGAGCTATCCTAATTTTTTCCTAAGCTGCCCTTGCTGGTTTTCAACTTAGCGGATCCCTTCTTTTATTATATTTTATATTACTCTAATTTTTGCCTAGTCTGCCCATGATTTTCAAAACTAGCGACCTGTCCTAATTTTTGCCTAAGCTGCTCGTGCGGGTTTTCAACTTAGTGGACCCCTTCTTCTTTTTTTTTTAATTTTAAAATTTTCTTCATAGATTTGGCTTCCGAAGCATCTCTGCTTGCTTGATACTCCATCTATGGATTTTTCCAGATATCTACCATGAAATCATTATGCTAGAAAACTACTCGATCATGATTCTTCGTATGTTGACTGGGTTGACTGGATCCACTCACGCGCTGAAGTCAACATCCTTTGGTTAGTACCTTGGTGGAAGATTTCTCGTATCACTATGCGAACATAATTGATGCATGTTCCTCTTGCTGCTCTATGTCGAGGTACTTGCTATGAACCTCACCGGCTTGACCGTTAGTATGGAGCTGAGCCTCGAGGTTCTGAATTCACTCCCGATTTAGACATGCCTTGTTTGACTGAAGCCTACTTAGATCGGCTGAAGCAAAGCTGGCATGTACGTTACACTTATCATCTACCATAGATTTTATATTTATCAATTTCTTTAGAAAGTGTATTGTTAGGATGAAAAAATAATAAAAGTAATAAGAGATTCTTCTTTCCTTTTATAATTTGTCATCACCTTTTGCTATTGTGTTTATTTATTTCATCCATATTTGATCAAATACTTATAACAGTGCACACAAAATAATTTTAATATTAATTTTATTTTATTAAATTAGGGAACAACCAAACATAAAGCCAGCATACACAAGATCACTCCTATTGTTAACTAGCCCTTTCGGGTTTTCTAATTGATGATTTTCTCTCATTTAGCCCTAATTGTTGCCTAGCTCGCCCTTTCGGGTTTTCAGAACTAGCACACTGCCTTAACTTTTGCCTAGGCTGCTCTTTTTGGATTTTCAACCTAGCGAGCTCTTATTTTTTCTTTTTCTTCCTTTTGTTTTATACATAAAACCTCTTCAACCTGTCAATGTTCACTGGCTCACTAAACTCATTCCCATCCATGTCTGATAACTTCACTGCACCCTTGTTCATGACTTGTTTCACAACATATGGCCCTTCCCATCTAGGCCTAAATTTTCCTCTTGGATCAGATACATTAAGCTTACATTGTTTCAACACTAAATCACCAATTTTGAGTTTTCTTATCTTAACCCTTCTATTATAAGCCTGAGCTATCTTCCTTTGATACAATTGATGATGATACAGTGCTTTTAACCTTCTCTCATCTAGTAAAGCTAAATGTGTATATCTGCTCACTACCCATTCCGTTTTAGGCAGTTCAGCTTCCAAGACCACTCTTAACGACTTGATCTCAATTTCAATTGGCAACACTACTTCCATCCCGTAAACCAAAGAGAATGGTGTCATTCTAGTCGGTGTTCGCACACTTGTTCTATAACCCCACAAAGCAAAAGGAAGTATTTCTAACCAATCCCTGTATATCTTGGTCATCTTGGACAGAATTTGCTTAATTATCTTGTTTTTTTGCTTCTACTGCACCATTAGCCTTTGGTCTATAAGGAGAAGATCGGTGATGATGGATTTGGTACTTCGAGAATGAGTCCTTAACTGCTCCTTGAAACAGTACCCCATTGTCTGATATCACACTGTGCGGGACTCCATACCTGCAGATGAGGTTCTTTTTAATAAATCTAGCCATTTGACTTGCCCCTAATTTGTTGAAGGATTCAGCTTCGATCCATTTTGAAAAATAATCTACGGCTACTACAATGAAACAGTGAACGTTTAAGGCTATCGGATGTATCTCTCCTATAATGTCAATCCCCCAAGTGGCAAAGGGCCAGGGTGAAGACATAGAATGCAATTCTTCAGGGGGCATGTGATTCAAATTACCATATATCTGGCATTGTGGGCACTTCCTTACAAACTCAATACAATCTCTCTCCATGGTCAACCAGTAGTAACCTTGTCGAATTATCTTTTTTAACTAGGGCTAAACCACTCATGTGTGGATCGTAACTTTCTGCGAGTATTTCTGATATGATATGCTCCACTTCAGGCTTCCTCAAGCAACTCAAGTGCATCCCATCAGGCCATCTTCGATATAACTCTCCATGGAAAGTGATGTATTGCTAGGAAATCCGCTTTATGGCTCTTCTTTCTTTCTTTGTTGCCTCCAACTGGTATTCCCTTTCCTCCAAAAACCGTCTTATAGTTTCATACCACGCATCATGGTCTGTATCAGTTTCCATGATTGTCTCATATTCAAAGTAAGAAGTTAATGAACTGGTCAAAATCAGAGGCTTGAGGAATAAGTTGATAGGATTTTCCCATACCGAAGCCAATGTGGCTAGGGCATCAGCCATCTGGTTTTCTTCCCTTGGTAGGTGTATAAACCTGCACTCCTTAAAGTTCTTCTTCATCATGGTCAACTAATGGTTGTATGGTTTTAATTTCTCTTCTTTCAACTCCCACTCTCCATTTACTTGGGATACTACTAGCGATGAATCACCAAAAACTTCCACCGTATCGCCCTTCATAATCATTAGGGTTTCAAAACCAAAGATACATGCTTCGTACTCCAACATATTATTGGTTGCCCTTAATTTCAATTTTTTGGCTAAAGGGATAAGTTCCCTTTCGGGCGATTCTAGTATGATTCCCAAACCTGCTCCTTTTCTATTCACTGCTCCGTCAAAATACATTTTCCATCCTTGTACTTCAATGGCCTCTAAATGTTCATCCAAAAATTACAAGACTACCTCTTTGCTATCCGGCAATGGTTGTTGGGCCAGGAATTCTGCCACTGCTCTACCTTTGATTATTTTTCTGGTCACATACTCAATCTCAAATTCTTCCAATATTATCAACCATCGGCCATACTTCCCAATCAAAGAGGTTGTCTCCCTTAAGTACTTCATTGGATCCAACCTGAAAATTGCTTGCACAATATAAGATTGAAAGTAATGCCGCAACTTCTTAGAAGACCATGTAACACCCCTACACCCAATATACGTACATCACATATACACACTATATGTGATATACGTATAGAGGATATAAGAGTGTCATAATCCATTTTAAACAAATAAATCTTTAAAAATTTACCTCGAATCATCATAAGGCAAACTTGTATAATCTTAAAACATACAATTGACATCATAAAAATAATAGGTGATATATTACTTGTTAAAACATATTTAATTTCATTACCAAAAAGTTTATCCCAAAACATGTTTTATTGCGAAAGCGAAATATACATTTCTATATACATCAAAATCAATATATAAATACAAAAATCTAAATTATATGCATGTTGGTAGTTCGTCTCTGATCTTGATGTCCACTAACAACTCTGATCTCAAAGTCTCAAGCCTAGACTCAACTCAGTCTAGACGAGCTCTCCGGCAAAACTGGATCTACCCTGTCACCTGTGCGATGAACCACAATCGCGCTAAAAACAAAGGTTAGTGGTACAAACTTTGATTCAATATAGATTAATGTGATGCTAGTGCATAACACATGTGAATATAACAACTCATTACATTATATCCCAACATATTAATCATTTGCTTCACATTTCATCATTCACATTAAAACAAAGACAAGCATGAGTCTAAAAAGGATCTAATATGCTATTCAAATTTCAGAGTTACTGCTTTGGTCCATAATGACACCTTGTGTCTAGCCCCGTAGGCAAAATATATCCACGAATAATCCAACTAGATCTGAGCTTACGACCCATTCTTTTCACTCAGTCTAGCTTTAAGGATTTGTTTTTGAGGCTTACGACCTAGTCTTTTCACCATAAAAACATCACATTTATTAGTTGGGCCCGGCTTACGACCCTGTCTTTTCACCTACCCAGCAATTTATAGGCATGCTGCCAAACCCAGAACTCTGAAAATTGAATAACATGCTAGGCACACAATTTATTCATTTATCTCATTATTAAATACTTTCATAATTCCATTCTCATTTTCTCATGATCAAACTAGGCACATTGCCTTATTATATCATCCTTTTTCTCACTTTTCTCATTCTTCTCTATTATATCAATATCAATTTGTTACTTTATGTTTTCACATATCTTATCACATTATTCCACATTTCTTTTTCATTTACAACACATTACTCATTTGCTTTGATACATCAACATAATTCACATTAAAGCATATCATAACATATTTCTCATTCATCAACAATATATCAAGTAACTTAACACATTTCTCAACTAAATGTGTTAAGTCCCCATGTCATGTAAATGTATGCAATCATTCAAAGTTTGTACTTACCTCTAAAAGTAACAACAACACTTTATCAATTTCATCTTTTAAGATGTCCCTCAATCCTTGGCTTGCGTAACTCAATTCTCTTCAAAACCTAATACAAAGGTGATTATACATACTCACTTAGTGACACACATAAGAAAATAAGGAAGAGAACTATCTAGGGCAAACTCTACACTTGACAAGCTCAACAACATGGGCGTGTCCCTGACCGTGTCCTAAACCCACAACAGAGAACCCTTGACACGCTCAGTGACATGGCGTGTCACTGCACGTGTCAATCCTCCTCCAACACAGAAGCTATGACATGCTCAGTGACATGGGCGTGTCACTGGATGCATCACCAACCGAAAAAATCGAACTAATGACAAGCCCAAAGACATGGCCGTGCTACTGGGCGTGTCAGGCCTAAAACCTGAAATCGACACCAAAATGCCACATCTAACAATCATCTTTCTTTGACCCTTTACTACTCCAAACAAACTTAACCAAATCCATCAAAATACCACAATAAACTTACATAACATCAAAACAATTCAATTACAAGCATCAAACACAAACATAATCATATTTCACAACTCAAAGTCACAACACCAACAAATCTTGCTTTCTTCACCAAACTTAACACTTTTCTCTTTAATCCAACCCCAAAAATCAAGTCTGGAATAGTTGGGGATACTGATCTCGCATCACTTGCTCACTCTCCCAAGTTGGCTCTTCCTTAGCATGATTCTTCCAAAGAACCTTCACAAGTGGCACTTTCTTATTTCTCAACTCTTTCACTTCATGTGCAAACTTGGCACATTGCCTTATTATATCATCCTTTTTCTCACTTTTCTCATTATTCTCTTTTATATCAATATCAATTTGTTATGTTATGTTTTCACATATCTTATCACATTATTCCACATTTCATTTTCATTTACAACACATTACTAATTGCTTTGATACATCCACATAATTCACATTAGAGCATATCATAACATATTTCTCATTCAGCAACAACATATCAAGTAACTTAACACATTTCTCAACTAAATGTGTTAAGTCCCAATGTCATGTAAATGTATGCAATCATTCAAAGTTTGTACTTACCTCTAAAAGTAACAACACCACTCTATCAACTTCCTCTTTCATGATGCCCCTCAATCCTTGGCTGGGGTAACTAAATTCTCTTCAAAACCTAATCCAAAGGTGATTATACATAGTCACTTAGTGACACAAATAAGAAAATAAGGAAGAGAACTATCTAGGGAAAACTCTACACTTGACACGTTTAACAACACGGGTGTGTCCCTAACCGTGCCCTAAACCCACAACACAGAAGCTTTGACACACTCACTGACATGGGCATGTCACTGCACGTCTCAATCCTCCTCCAACGCATAAGCTATGACACGCTCAGTGACATGGGCGTATCAAACTGTAACGACCCTCCCCGACCAGGTCGGCTGCCCGGCCCACTAGTGGCTTACGGCCCGGCCTTTTCACCACCTGGGCACGGAGTCCGCAGGAGGCAAGCGATCGCTACAGTACTGGACAGCCCTCGCGGCCCACTCAGCAGGATTTGTTAATTTGGCTTAATTCCTTTGGAATTAAGTCGCCTCCCTGGATCGAACCCCTGACCTCCCACTTAAGAGAGCCAGCGAGAACCATCCAGTACCATTTCTGCTACTAGCAGAAATGGTACTGGATGGTTCTCGCTGGCTCTCTTAAGTGGGAGGTCAGGGGTTCGATCCAGGGAGGCGACTTAATTCCAAAGGAATTAAGCCAAATTAACAAATCCTGCTGAGTGGGCCGCGAGGGCTGTCCAGTACTGTAGCGATCGCTTGCCTCCTGCGGACTCCGTGCCCAGGTGGTGAAAAGGCCGGGCCGTAAGCCACTAGTGGGCCGGGCAGCCGACCTGGTCGGGGAGGGTCGTTACAGTTAATATCCTCATTTATGCCCTAGAAGTTTTGCATATTGTTGTTGTTGTTATTGTTATATATTGAATTGAATATATGTGTTAAATTGTAAGAGAAAAGAAATTGAGAAGAGAAAGTATATGTATATGTATTTTGGGAAGAAATAGGGTTTAGAGAACAATTTATATGTTGTGTATATGTTAATATATATGACATATAAAGTGGTCAAAAGGCTTGGTCAAGGCAAGAGAAGATATTTATTTGAGATTGGTAAATTACTTAATTGGGCACATATAAGACAAAAAGATAATTATGTGAATAAGGGCACTTTGGTAATTGCTTGGATAAAATCACATGGTGGATATTTAAAGAAGGTTTGACTTGTGTTTTCTTCACCATTTCTTCTTCTTCTTCTTGTTGATGGCTGGCCCTCCATAGCCAAAGAGAAAGAAAGAGACAAGTGATGGTTTTGATGATTTCAAGCTTAAATTGAAGAAAGATTAAGTGTTCAAGTGTTGCTTTAAGAAGTTTTTAACTAAGGTAAGATCTTTTCTCTAATTTCTTCAATTCTTTTGAAGTGGTATGATTAAGTTGCTTATGGTATGATTGTAAGTATTGATTTTGCTTGATAGATGAGAAGTTGGGTTGGTGTTGGTGATGGAAGAGTAAGATTGGTGTTTAGTGAAATTGTTTCTGTTTTAGGATTAGTAAAGGCTGTGACTTGTATGATTTTTAATTAATTTTAGAAAAATGTTCTTGAAGTCAATTTTTTATATGTTGTGCCTCTATGAGTCTAGAATGACTGAAAAATATGTTGATTCGATTTTGGAATGGTTATGAGTTTAGAAAGATTATTTTCATTAGACCTGTTCCAGCAGGTACCTTAACTGGGACAGCTATATTTCGTGATTTTTAATAAAATGTAGAAAAATCATATCCAATCGAATTTTGGATATGTTGTTTCTTAGTGAGTCTAGTATTTGAGAAAAATAATTTGGAACCACGTTGATTGAATTTGATTTATGGAATTCACAAAGTTCAGAACTGCTGCCAGGATGCAGGGCAATTGGGGCAGTCTGGTTAGGTGAACTATTTGACCAAGATTTTGTGTTCAGTTTGATCTGAAATTTTAAAGGGATGATTTTAAGATACAAAAATAAATTCTGTAAAAATTTTAGAATTTTTAGTCAAGTAGATTATTTTATACAATTTTTCAAAATAAGGATAAAATGGAGTTTAAAACCAGAATGTACTATTTATGGTTAGGGTTTTAATTCTTTGTTCTTCTTGCATTGCTTTGGTTTTCCAAAGGTAGGTTGGTCCTTAAACCTAACCCTAAACACTTTAAACACACTTGAATCAATGAATGTTATAATCAATTGTTATTTGCCCTAATTGCATTGTTGAGATTGAACAATGTTATGTTGTGCATTGTGAATGGTAATGTGTTTCATGAGTAATGTGGAATGAAATGTTGATATTTATGAATGATGCTATGTGAGATATAATGTGATCATGGATGAGATATATATATATACTTGAATAATGAGATGTTATATTGTGAAATGAAATGTGAAGCCATTGTTATTGGCTAAGATGATGTAATTGAAAGAAAGAAGGCATGTTTGCCTAAATGTGATGAGAATTGAGAATGGAAATGAATTGTTTGTTTAATATGTTATTCAGTTTCAGAGTTCTGGATTTGGGTGGCATGCCTAAGAAATGATGAAAGGTAACAGTCTTGCCGGGTTGAGGACCTCCTCATAGGTGTTGAGTTGATGGTCCAAGAGACTGGGTCTGTTACACTATGAGATATATGATTTGTAACAGTCTTGCCGGGTTGAGGATCTCCTCATATGTGTTGAGTTGATGATCCAAGAGACTGGGTCTGTTACACTTGCCTACGGGCGTGATTATTGTGACTATGAACCAAAGCAGTAACTCTGAACTCTGAATATCGTATTAAATACTTGTTGGGCCCATAGGTGTCAAGGTTATATGAATGTCCTAAATAATGTTATGAGTTAATGAAATAAGATGTTGGTTGTTGAGTAATGTTGAATGTGGTATGCTCATATGACTATGATTTGTGAAATGCATAATTATGTGTTAACTTTATATTTATAATGTTGATCTTATCAATAGCATATGTGGCATTGTATTGCATTAAAGCATACTATTAGCATGTTTTATCTTACTAAGCCGTTGGCTTAGCGCGATAGTGTTTAATCGCGCAGGTAATAGAGTGGATAGAGTTGAACCCGAGAGTTCATCAAGACCTAGTGAGAGTAGACCTTGAAGAATCCATTTTGGGAGCTTAAAGATCAGAGCAGACTTGCCAATCATGTATAAATTTTATGTGTTGTAAAACTTGGGTTTTGATGTATATGAATTTGTAAATATGTAAATATTTTATAACTTCCGCTGTGTAATATTTAAATATGGGGGTTGTCACAGAACCTTTATTTTATGTTGTACTAGAAGTGTAAATCCTTTTTGCAGGTTGTAGTTGAGGTTACAAGGGGGATTTATTGAGAGTGTACTGAGAATGATTTTGTTTGCATTGGTTTGTGTAAAATGTTTTTAAAAATAAGAAAAAAAACCGGTTTTGTCGACACTTGGGACTCAATTTTTAGGCGAAACTATGGCAAAAATTTTGTAAAAATCGGAACTAAAATTTGACTAAGTAAAATTGGTAGCAACATTAGGTTAGTGTGGCACCTCTACTCAGCTTACATATGTAGGTCGGGAAGGGGTGTTACAATTTTTGGTATCAGAGCCTAGGTTTGAGATTCTCAACCTAGGTAAAATGTAATAAAAAGAATATTTTTACTTAAAAAGTGGTTTTGAATAACATATACGTTTGAGATTGGCAGTCTCTGATCTTTAATAAGATATAATCTGCTGTGTTTGCAGTGTTAGGTTGTGATGGATTCTCACTCACGTTAGTCGATTGAGGGTAGTGCCGAGAGTATTGCTCCTGCTGAGGGAGCTAGGGTTGATAGTGTTGAGGAGGCACCTGCTTTGGTGTCGGGTAGACCAGCTGGGGAGGAGGTTCCGCCAGCCTAGTTTAGGCCTATGATGGAAGCTATGAGACAAGCACCTGTGCAACCACAGCCACCGCCACCACCCCCTCAGCCTTCAGTACCAGTAAGGCACTATGATAAGCTAAGGAAATATGGAGCAGAGGATTTCTTTGGTACAGTTGATCCGGCTGTAGCAGAACAGTGGCTTGATAGAGTTTAGAGGGTATTTGTGCAGTTGCAAGCCACTTCAGAGGAGAAGTTTGACTATGCAAGATCTTTGCTACAGAAGGATGCCTACGACTGGTGGAAGACAGTGCCCCATTCTATGGATGATCCTCCAACACTGTCTTACGCTGATTTTCTGAGGGAATTTGAGTTGAAGTATACTCCTAGGGAGTATAAAGATGGGAAGAAAAGAGAGTTTCTAGATTTGAAGTAAGATCATCGGACCGTAACTGAATATGAAGTTGAGTTTATTCGACTGAGTCAGTATGCTGGGGGTATCATTGCTGATGAGATTGATAGATGTCGGTGATTTGAGGAGGGATTGAGGCCCTCGATCATGTGCTTAGTGGCTGGATCCAGATATCAGGATTTCTCACAGCTTGTGGCAGCAGCTCGAAGTGTAGAGCGAGCTCAAGTTATTGCAGCTGCTTCAGAGGAAGAGGTTAGGGTTAGGAGGCCCCAGTTTGAGGCAGGGTCTTCTTCTGCAAAGAGGGGTAGAGGAAGTTTTGATCCTCAGAGTAGTAGGAGCCAGAGACCAGCGGGTAGGTCAGTGCAGTTCCAGAGGTAGAGATTTAGACCTGCGGCTTCGGTAGCGAGTGCTCCTACTCCTGGAGTTCAGAGATCCACCTTACCTGTGTGTAACCAGTGTGGTGGAAGACATGGGGGCGTTTGTTGGAGGCATAGTAGATCAAGGGTATGCTTCAGGTGTGGATCACCTGACCACTTTGTGAGAGACTGTCCTGAGAGGCAGGAGCAGATGCCAGTGGATTCTGCTGCTTCTCGAGCTAGTGTGAGGGGAGGCAGAGGAGGCAGAGGTGCCAGCCGGGGAGGTAGACCAGGATTCAGTTCTAGAGGAGGTGCTACATCCAGGGAGGGTAGACCAGAGGAGGTTGGATCTTCCCAGAGGATGTATGTTATGCAGAGTTCCCAGATGTGTTTCCAGAGGAGTTGCCAGGGGTACCTCCTGAGAGAGAGGTGGAGTTCGGTATTGAATTGTTGCCTGGTACAACTCCTATCTCTATTACTCCTTATAGAATGGCACCAGCAGAATTGAGGGAGTTGAAAGTGCAATTACAGGAGTTGTTGGACAAAGGATTTATTCGCCCCAGTGTTTCTCCTTGGGGAGCTCCTGTTCTATTTGTGAAAAAGAAAGATGGTACTATGAGGTTGTGTATCGATTATAGGCAATTGAATAAGGTGACTATTAAAAATAAATATCCTTTGCCTAGAATCGATGATCTCTTTGATTAGTTGAAGGGAGCGTCAGTGTTCTCCAAAATTGATTTGAGATCTGGGTATCATCAGTTGAGAGTCAAAGCTGAAGATGTTCCTAAGACCGCCTTTCGGACCAGGTATGGGCATTATGAATTTTTAGTTATGCCTTTTGGTCTGACAAATGCACCTGCAGCTTTCATGGATTTGATGAATAGGGTGTTTAGGCCCTATTTGGATCAGTTTGTAGTGGTCTTCATTGATGATATACTGGTGTATTCGCGGAATGAAGAGGAACATGATATGCATCTGCGGATTGTGTTGCAGATTTTGAGAGAAAAGCAGTTATTTGCCAAATTGTCGAAATGTGAGTTCTGGCTGGATCAAGTAGCTTTTCTCGGACATATAGTTTCAGCAGAGGGTATTAGAGTTGATCCGAGCAAAGTTGAAGCTATATTGAATTGGAGTCCACCCAAGTCTGTGACTGAGATTAGAAGTTTTCTGGGTTTGGCAGGCTATTACAGGCGGTTTGTGAAAGGGTTTTCTTTGATAGCTACTCCACTCACCAGATTGCTTCGTAAGGGAGTGAGATTTGTGTGGACGGATCAGTGTCAGGCGAGTTTTGAGCAGTTGAGAGAATTGTTAACTCAAGCGCCTGTTCTTACTTTACCTGTTGAAGGTAAACCTTATGTGATCTACAGTGATGCTTCACATAGAGGTTTGGGGTGTGTATTGATGCAAGAAGGTAAAGTTATAGCTTATGCATCTCGACAGTTGAAACCGCATGAGCTTAACTATCCAACCCATGATTTGGAATTGGCTGCCATTGTGTTTGCATTGAAGATTTGGCGCCACTATCTGTTTGGGGAGCAATGTTTCATCTACACTGATCACAAGAGTTTGAAGTATTTGGGTGTCCAGAAAGAACTCAATCTTCGTCAGAGGAGATGGTTGGAGTTGATTAAAGACTATGACTGTTTGATTGTCTATCATCCAGGTAAAGCAAATGTTGTTGCTGATGCCTTAAGTCGGAAGTCTTTTAGCTGGTTTAACAGTTTATTCGCTCTCGTTGCTTGTTGAGTTGAGAGCATTGCATGCCAGTTTTGTACCTTGTGTTGATGGTGCATTATTGGCACAGTTGCAATTAAAGCCGATTTTGTTAGATCAGATCAAAGAAGCTCAGTTGGCTGATAAGAAGATACAGAAGATTGTTTCAGATTGTCAGAGTGGAAAGGGTAGAGATTTTATTGTGAAGAGCGATGGGAGTCTCTGGTTTAAGAACCGATTGTGTGTACCCGATGATGCTGATTTGAAAAGGGTCATTTTGGAAGAAGCTCATCAATCAATGTTTGCTATGCATCCGGGTAATACGAAGATGTATCATGATTTGAGATAGCATTATTGGTGGATTGGTTTGAAGAGAGACATTGCAGATTTTGTGTCGAAATGTCTCACTTGTCAGAAGGTTAAAGCAGAGCATCAAGTTCCAACCGGGTTGCTTCAACCATTGTTAGTGCCAGAATGGAAGTGGGAAAGAGTGACAATGGATTTTGTGTCTGGTTTGTCATTGACACAAAAGAAGCATGATGCTATGTGGGTGATTGTGGATAGATTGACTAAGACAACTCATTTCCTTCCGGTTCGAATGGATTACTCTTTGGAGAGATTGGCTGAGCTGTATATCCATGAGATTGTGAAACTGCATGGTGTTCCAACTTCTTTAGTGTCTGATCGAGATCCCAGGTTTACTTCCAGATTTTGGAAGAGTTTGCATAGTGCTTTGGGTTCTCGACTGCACTTCAGCACTGCTTTTCATCCATAGGCTGATGGACAGTCAGAGAGGGTGATACAGATTATTGAGGACATGTTGAGAAGCTGTGTCATCGATTTCTCTGGAAGTTGGGATAGGTTTTTACCTCTTGTGGAGTTTGCTTACAACAACAGTCACCAATCCAGCATTGGTATGGCACTGTTTGAAGCATTGTATGGCAGACGGTGTAGGACACCTCTTTGTTGGAATGAGCTTGGGGATAATAAGTTGGTTGGTCCTGATTTGATTCAAGAAACTGAAGAAAAAGTAAAGTTGATTCGAGGCAGGTTAAAAGCAGTTTCAGACCGACAGAAGTCTTATGCAGATCTGAAGAGGAGAGATATAGAGTTTGATGTTGGAGATAAGGTATTTTTGAAAGTGTCTCCTTGGAAGAAGATTTTGAGGTTCGGTCGGAAAGGAAATTGAGTCCTCGTTTCATTGGGCCGTATGAAGTGTTAGAAAGAGTTGGGCCAGTGGCGTATCGACTTGCTTTGTCACCTGAGTTGGATCGTATTCATAATGTATTCCATGTTTCTATGTTGAGGAGATATAAGTCGGATCCATCTCATGTGTTGCCTTTTGAATCTATTGAAGTGAGCCCAGACTTGACATTTGAAGAGGAACCAGTTGCTATCTTGGCACGGGAAGTGAAAGAGTTGAGAAACAAGAGAGTGCCATTGGTGAATATTTTGTAGAAAAATCATGGAAAAGAAGAAGCAACTTGGGAAAATGAACAATCCATGCGAGAACAGTATCCGCAGTTGTTTCAGAGTTGATATCAGGTAATTTCGAGGACGAAATTTTCTTTTTAGAGGGGGAGAATTGTAATATCCTCATTTATGCCCTAGAAGTTTTGCATATTGTTGTTGTTGTTATTGTTATATATTGGATTGAATATATGTGTTAAATTGTAAGAGAAAAGAAATTGAGAAGAGAAAGTATATGTATATGTATTTTGGGAAGAAATAGGGTTTAGAGAACAATTTATATGTTGTGTATATGTTAATATATATGACATATAAAGTGGTCAAAAGGCTTGGTCAAGGCAAGAGAAGATATTTATTTGAGATTGGTAAATTACTTAATTGGGCACATATAAGACAAAAAGATAATTATGTGAATAAGGGCACTTTGGTAATTGCTTGGATAAAATCACATGGTGGATATTTAAAGAAGGTTTGACTTGTGTTTTCTTCACCATTTCTTCTTCTTCTTCTTGTTGATGGCCGGCCCTCCATAGCCAAAGAGAAAGAAAGAGACAAGTGATGGTTTTGATGATTTCAAGCTTAAATTGAAGAAAGATTAAGTGTTCAAGTGTTGCTTTAAGAAGTTTTTAACTAAGGTAAGATCTTTTCTCTAATTTCTTCAATTCTTTTGAAGTGGTATGATTAAGTTGCTTATGGTATGATTGTAAGTATTGATTTTGCTTGATAGATGAGAAGTTGGGTTGGTGTTGGTGATGGAAGAGTAAGATTGGTGTTTAGTGAAATTGTTTCTGTTTTAGGATTAGTAAAGGCTGTGACTTGTATGATTTTTAATTAATTTTAGAAAAATGTTCTTGAAGTCAATTTTTTATATGTTGTGCCTCTATGAGTCTAGAATGACTGAAAAATATGTTGATTCGATTTTGGAATGGTTATGAGTTTAGAAAGATTATTTTCATTAGACCTGTTCCAGCAGGTACCTTAACTGGGACAGCTATATTTCGTGATTTTTCATAAAATGTAGAAAAATCATATCCAATCGAATTTTGGATATGTTGTTGCTTAGTGAGTCTAGTATTTGAGAAAAATAATTTGGAACCACGTTGATTGAATTTGATTTATGGAATTCACAAAGTTCAGAACTGCTGCCAGGATGCAGGGCAATTGGGGCAGTCTGGTTAGGTGAACTATTTGACCAAGATTTTGTGTTCAGTTTGATCTGAAATTTTAAAGGGATGATTTTAAGATACAAAACTAAATTCTGTAAAAATTTTAGAATTTTTAGTCAAGTAGATTATTTTATACAATTTTTCAAAATAAGGATAAAATGGAGTTTAAAACCAGAATGTACTATTTATGGTTAGGGTTTTAATTCTTTGTTCTTCTTGCATTGCTTTGGTTTTCCAAAGGTAGGTTGGTCCTTAAACCTAACCCTAAACACTTTAAACACACTTGAATCAATGAATGTTATAATCAATTGTTATTTGCCCTAATTGCATTGTTGAGATTGAACAATGTTATGTTGTGCATTGTGAATGGTAATGTGTTTCATGAGTAATGTGGAATGAAATGTTGATATTTATGAATGATGCTATGTGAGATATAATGTGATCATGGATGAGATATATATATATATATACTTGAATAATGAGATGTTATATTGTGAAATGAAATGTGAAGCCATTGTTATTGGCTAAGATGATGTAATTGAAAGAAAGAAGGCATGTTTGCCTAAATGTGATGAGAATTGAGAATGGAAATGAATTGTTTGTTTAATATGTTATTCAGTTTCAGAGTTCTGGATTTGGGTGGCATGCCTAAGAAATGATGAAAGGTAACAGTCTTGCCGGGTTGAGGACCTCCTCATAGGTGTTGAGTTGATGGTCCAAGAGACTGGGTCTGTTACACTATGAGATATATGATTTGTAACAGTCTTGCCGGGTTGAGGATCTCCTCATATGTGTTGAGTTGATGATCCAAGAGACTGGGTCTGTTACACTTGCCTACGGGCGTGATTATTGTGACTATGAACCAAAGCAGTAACTCTGAACTCTGAATATCGTATTAAATACTTGTTGGGCCCATAGGTGTCAAGGTTATATGAATGTCCTAAATAATGTTATGAGTTAATGAAATAAGATGTTGGTTGTTGAGTAATGTTGAATGTGGTATGCTCATATGACTATGATTTGTGAAATGCATAATTATGTGTTAACTTTATATTTATAATGTTGATCTTATCAATAGCATATGTGGCATTGTATTGCATTAAAGCATACTATTAGCATGTTTTATCTTACTAAGCCGTTGGCTTAGCGCGATAGTGTTTAATCGCGCAGGTAATAGAGTGGATAGAGTTGAACCCGAGAGTTCATCAAGACCTAGTGAGAGTAGACCTTGAAGAATCCATTTTGGGAGCTTAAAGATCAGAGCAGACTTGCCAATCATGTATAAATTTTATGTGTTGTAAAACTTGGGTTTTGATGTATATGAATTTGTAAATATGTAAATATTTTATAACTTCCGCTGTGTAATATTTAAATATGCGGGTTGTCACAAAACCTTTATTTTATGTTGTACTAGAAGTGTAAATCCTTTTTGCAGGTTGTAGTTGAGGTTACAAGGGGGATTTATTGGGAGTGTACTGAGAATGATTTTGTTTGCATTGGTTTGTGTAAAATGTTTTTAAAAATAAGAAAAAAACCAGTTTTGTCGACACTTGGGAATCAATTTTTAGGCGAAACTATGGCAAAAATTTTGTAAAAATCGGAACTAAAATTTGACTAGGTAAAATTGGTAGCAACATTAGGTTAGTGTGGCACCTCTAGTCAGCTTACATATGTAGGTCGGGAAGGGGTGTTACATGTCAATCCTCCTCCAACATAGAAGCTATGACATGCTCAGTGACATGGACGTGTCACCAACCTAGAAAACAGAACCAATGACACGCCCAAAGACATGGTCATGCTACTGGGCGTGTCAGACCTAAAACCTGAAATAGACACAAAAAAGCCACATCCAACTATCATCTTTCTTTTACCCTTTACCACTCCAAACAAACTTAATTGTATCCATCAAAATACCACAATAAACTTACATAACATCAAAACAATTCAATTACAAGCATTAAACACAAACACAATTATATTTCACAACTCAAAGTCACAACACCCACAACTCTTGCTTTCTTCACCAAACTTAACACTTTTCTCTTCAATCCAACCCCAAAATCAAAGTTAACAAGACAAAACACTTCAAACATACCAAATCAACCATAAACACATCTACATCAAACAATCCAACAAATTCATAAACACACTCTCAAAGGAAATCGATGAAACAAGTTGGAAACCTACCAAAAGTGAAGAAAATCCTTAAAACTCCAACTTGATCTCTTGAAACCCTTTAAATTCGTGAGTTAGGAAGAACAAAATCTCTCCCTCAATGAAGATGGTGGTGGCCGGCCCAAAGAAGAAAGAAGAAGATGAAGATGCAAAGTCAAACCACACTCACCAAACACTTCTATTTTAACCAAACATCTTTCCCTAAAACACTCTCCACCAAGCATTTAATTAGTATAATATTAATCCCAATTATATCATCTTCCACTATCTTTAATTTAATTACTATTTAATAAAAAATATCTCTTGACCATATTAAGACATTAATTTGTATATATTGTATATATCTTCATATATATAACATATACACATCATCCTATTATCTTTTCACTTAAATATACACTTAAAATCACTTAATTCAATTTCAATAATTAATATTTCCAAAAATTTTAGGGTATCATTTGGGATATTACATACCAAACCACAGCTATATAGGTTTTTTCAATGATACTATACTTAATTTCATATGGTAGGACCTTTCTACTAAAATAGTAAACTGCATGCTCAATCCCTTAATTATCTGCTTGGGCTAGCATGGCTCCTATTGACTCTTCTTCTACTGCTAAGTATAGTAACAAGGGTTTATCAGGTTTAGGTGGTTTCAAAACAGGTGGAATTAGTAGATACTCCTTTATTCACTCAAAGGCCTTTTGACACTCTTCATTCCACATGACCGGTTGATTCTTTTTAAGCAACTTGAAGATAGGCTCACAGATTGTTGTGAGCTTTGCTATAAACCTGCTAATGGATTGTAATTTACCAATGAATCCCTAAACTTCTCTCTCCATCTTAGGATTAATCTCAATTCCATTTGGACCAATCACATGTCCCAATAATTTTCCTGAGGTAACATCGAACACACACTTCTTTGGGTTTAATCTTAGCTTATATTTTAATGCTCTATTGAAGAATAATTCTAAGTTTTGGAAGTGTTGTTCCCTCATATCTAATTTCACCATCATATCATCAACATATACTTCGACTTCTTTGTGCGACATGTCATGAAATAATGTGGTGGCCATCCTTTGGTAAGTTGCTTTAGCATTTTTTAAGCTGAACGACATCACCCTATAACAAAATATACCCAATGTAGTAATGAAAGCAGTTTTGGCTTTATCCTCTTAGGCCATTAACACTTGGTAATATCTGGAAAATCCATCTACAAATGAGTGCAACGCTCTAGAGGCTGCACTATCAATGAGAACATCTATATGGGGGAAAGGAAAATCATCTTTAGGAGAAGCCTTGTTCAAATCTCTATAGTCCACACAGACCCTAATTCTTCCATCTTTCTTTGGCATGGGTACTATGTTGGCTAGCCAATCTAGATATTCTATCACTTTAAGGAACTTTACTTGTATTTGTTTAGTGACTTCTTCTTTAACCAATTCAGCCCATTCCGGCCTCAAATGCCTAATCTTTTGTTTGACAGGTTTCATGTGAGTGTAAATAGGAATAAGATGTTCGGCTATGTCTCGATCTATTCCAGGCATATCCTCATAAGACCAAGCAAATACTTCTTCATATTTTTTTAATATTTTTTCAAATCTCTCTCTCATCAAGAGTAAGGTCGGATGCTTTGTTAATGTTTTTAGGATTTTTGATTGTTCTAAAATTTAATGATTGTGTATCAACAGAGTTAATATTAAAGATGCTCATGTAACCGCTATTTGAATGTATGCAACCATCAGGAGAAACATCACACAAGTAAGAAAAATCAGACTTTATTGCATTCATCTTGGAAAAGAAAACATCATCATCCTAATACAAAGCAGACAAATTAAAATGAAAATGAAAATCATTGTTCTCAAAATCATAAAGCAGAATATCTTCATGCTTCTCTTCAACCAGGGCAGCAATCTCCTCCAGAGTCTTCTCGGCTTTCAGGATAGCTTCCTTCTTTTCTTCTGGATTAGACTCCTTTTCGGCTGGCAAGGTGAGCACTTTCTTCACTTTCTCCACTAGCTCGGCAACATCAGTAAAAATTTTAAAACCCGGGATCAACTTTCCCATGAACATGATTGGCTCGGGCTTTCCTTGGAGTGGTCCCATGTCTGGAGCTTTAACAAAGATTTTTTCAAGTGGCGGGAAGCTCATCTTCTCTTTCTTCTTTGGCTAGACATCATTGTTGGCTTCTTCATACCCTAACCCTTCCTTGGAAGTTTGAGTTTTGAAATCTGGAGCTTTGTCAAACCAGCCTTGCCCTTTCCAAGACCAGTTCCGGGAAGGTAGCTCATGTTCTTCATCATGTTCAAGACCTTAGAGTCCACTACATCATCATCAGAAATTGTAGCTACTTGGAAACCATTGTTAGGCCTCTCAATCATTAGAGCATTAACAACCTCATTATCTTCAGCCTCGACGACCACTGTCTCATCTTCATTAGGGAACTTAATCTTTTGATGAAGGGTGGAAGAAACTCCACCAAGAGGATGAAACCATGGTTATCCCAAGAGTAAGGCAAAGGTAACAGGTATGTCCAAAACAACAAATTAAATAATAGATTCAATTGGACCAACCTTGACAGCAACTTTGAAAGGTCCTTCAGCATGTCTCTTGGTGTTGTCATAAGCCCGAATGGTTATCTCAATTGGGTTTAGATCCCTTGTTGACATGGCTAGTTTTGGCAATATTTTAAGTGGGCAAACATTTATGGCGGACCCATCATCAACCATTACACATGGAGTCATTTTTCCTTTGATTTCCACTTTGATAAAGAGAGCACGGATGTGATCTCTCCCCTCTTCCAGTAAATTCGCATCTGAGAAAGATACCACTCCCATATTAACTATGCTCTTCTCTTGAATATCTTCACATTTCATTACTCCTTCAATTTTTCTAAAGTTGGTCAGCTCCTCTGGGGTTAATGAGGTGGAAACTGGCATGCTGGCCAATGCCTTGGCCATAGTTTCTCGATGCTTTTTAGAAGTAGCCAATAAATCCCAAATGCTAACACTTGCTTGGTTTCTTTTAAATTTCTTGAGCACTGTATCATTTAACTTTTACCTCCTTAGGCGATGGCCTTGTATAAGGCTTACCGGATCTAGTGTTCATTACTTCATCTTCTTCAGGCTCAGACCAGGTCCATTCATCCTTCTTGGGTACAAGATTGTCATCACTATTGCTTGAATCCCAAAACTCATTCATAACACAAATTGCTACTTCTTTACCCACCATAGCTTGTTCAATTTCGCTAAATACCTCTTCTTCTTTGGTTGCTTCTCCACCCACATTTTGGAAAGAAGACATGACAACTTTCATGCAAACCTTCTCCAATCATGAAGGTTGCCGGTGGTGGTACTCTATTGAACCTTGGTAATGGGTTGTCTTTGGTGTTTGACTTGTTGGGCTCGGGGAGCTTTCCACTATCAATCAAATTTTGGATCTCATGCCTCAACCTCACATATCTATCCATGTCGTGTCATTGCATTTGATGAAACTGACAAAATTTCTTAGTGTCAAAATTAGGTGGGAGAGGGTTAGGCAAAGGACGAGAATTTAAGGGTTGTAACAATCCCTTCCTTTGAAGCTTATTAAGAACCCAAGACAGCGCTTTCCCCAATTCTAAAAACTGCCTTCTTTTTCCTTGGCTAGTAGCATTAACATCAACTGCCTTTCGCATGCCTTGGTTACCAGACTGATAGTTTCCTTTCTCATTCCTTCTTGGTGAAAAATGGTTTTTCTCTCTTTCCCATTCTTCAATTTGTAGACCAGCTTGGACAAGATCTTTGAATTCACGGATGAGTGTATGAGACATCCTTTCACGAAGACTAGGCAACACCCCTCTCACAATCATCCTTATTTGATCAGATTCATCGGGCCTCTTGAGCAATGCAGCCTTGTTCCTCCATCTCTTCACATAGTCCACAAAATTCTAATTTGGCCTTTGTCTAATGGACTACACTTCAATTAAGGTAACTTCCATCTCGATATTGTATCCATATTGTTGGATGAGAGCCTTGTATAGCAGATCCCAACTCTATTGCATGTCGTCATCTAAGGTATTAAATCAGTTTTGGATAACAGGATTCAATGAGAGCATAAAGTACCTTAATGTTTGAGCTTTAGTAGCTTGAGCAGACTGCATAGCAGTGATATACTGCTTCACATGGAGGTGAAGATTTTCAGTTCCATCAAACTTTGCAAAGGATGGCATCTTGAATTTGTATAGAACTTCTTCATCCAGCTCAAATAATTTGTCAACTTCGGACACTACTTTAGATTTCAGCTTCTTCTCAAATTTCTTTTCGAAATCTGCAATTATCTTTTCAACATCAGAAGTTTCAATTTTCTCCATAGCTGATTTTTCAACAATCTTTGGTTCTTTCTTCTTGTCTTAAGGATCTTGGAAGTATTGAGCCCAATCATCATCCTCATCAATGATCATCTTATCATCATCAAAAACCACTTCACCAACTTTAGCCTTCCCCTTGTCCTTTGGCTTCTTAGTGCTAGCAGATGCTTCGACATTATTTTCTAAAATTGCAGCCAATTGGTTCTTCATGGTCTCAGCCAGGGCCTCCTTTATTTCTTCCATCTTGGCATTGAGGGTGTCGTCCACCATTCTTTGAATTTGTTTGGGCTCCATTGCTTTTGGTGAGCAAGTGATTGAGTTGCTACTAGATTCTTCATCTTCGGTATAGGTCGGATTGTCGCAAGCTTTTGAACTGTCGTAATCTAGGGCTATGACCTAGAAGGGATCAATGATATGAGATGCAAATGTATGCATGTATGCACAAACAATAAACAAAGATAAGTAGAATGTCCCTTCCAACCTTATAACATCCATACACGAATGGCAAGTCTCTTTTCCTAGGTAATATGGTTAACAAAATACCAACATGGGGTATCTTGTTTTGCTAATAATTCCCTCGGACGTTTCAGCTAATAGTTAAATTTTCAAAAATGGAAATCAGTTCATGATAATTCCCATTAATTAGGTTTTAATCCATTCACCCAACTAAAGTAGCTTTTATGCTAAATTGGATTAAAACTAAATTAAGAGGTCTATTATAAATAGATTTCTCACTTGAAAAAGTAACTAATGATTCATGCCAAAAACAAGCCCATGATTAATAACTCTTAGTATAAACTAGGCTCACAATTGATTTTTGGTATTTCACAATTGACCTAAATATTTGTAAGCTCTTTTGGATAAAAATAATTTTGTTTCTAAGCCCATTGTAAAAAAGATTTTAGAAAAAATAGATTTGGGCTTAGTATTTGGGTCATGAACAAAAGAATTTTTGATTTGTTTTTAGAAAAGTTTTATGTCCAAAGACCATTTGAAAAGTTTTGAAAATAGCTTTGGTCTTTTGGACTTTAAAGAAAAATTTATTTGAGCTCAAAATGTAATTAGGTCATATTAGAAAAAGAACAAACAAAATAAGCCATGATTTAAGCCAAGACAAATTAACCATAGTCAAACAACAAGCATTTAGGGTAAAACCTAAGGAATGTAACTAGGCCAATTACATGAGCTTTAGTCTTTGGGTTAAAAGGCTTAAGTTCCCATAGCAAGTATATACCAAATGGTATGAGGCTATGAGTGTTTATGCCATGCTCGATCTCCATACCTTGAGTGAAAGTATGGTATCCCTTACAAAACACAATACGGGAGTCTTAACTCACGCACACGATGCAATCTAATATGATGCAATGGATAATATTATGATAAGAAATAATAGAATAATATAAAGACCAACAAAATCAACTTCTCTTATCCCTAGTGAAGTCGCCACTTTGAGTGGGAATTTTTACCCCCGCTCCCATATGGAATGGTTCTTGTGATTTCGGCACTGTTAGGCTCGGGGCCTTCGAGAATATGGGCCTAAGCCCGGACAAAATGGAGTTTCCACCCGAATGGAGCGGGAAAAAGAAAGGGATGGATGACTCGATTCTTAAGGAATCTCCAACCTCCTATTGGATTCAAAAAGTTGAGTACGTGTGGGAAAGGTGAGAATGATCCAGCACCCCCACAACGTCCTATTCATTAAAACCGGCCTCCTTTTCAGGTCTTAATATTATAAAATTTTTAATTAATACAATATTATCCATACTATATGTGATCATAAGAACAAATAAATACATTATTAAAATCACAATATTGTCCAAACATGTCCGTTATCTAAATTAAATAGGACACGCACCGAAAGGTGGAAACATGTCCGTTACATTGATCCAAAATATAAAAGCAATTTAAATTACATGAAAATTAATTAATGAGATACCCACAAAGTGGAAACATACCTCTTACAATTTTAATACCAAAACAAACAAATAATAATCATAATAATAAAGAAAATATCCATTCATGATAAATTAAATAAATCAAGCACTGAAATTAAATAAATCAACCATCAAGACATATAATAAACTACATAATCAAATCTAAAATTAAATAAAGCAAATAAAGATACAAATTTAGGTTTATGTCTCAATTTAGGGTTCTTTAGTTAACATTTAGGGTTTTGGGACTTTAAAATTATTATACTTATTATTTAGGCTACTGTGAGGGTTTTTGAAAAAATGGAATTGATTAGGGTTTTATAATTTTAAGAAAGTAGTAAGGTTTTTTAGTTAATCAAATTAGGGTTTGGAGCTAATATCATAAAATTAGGGTTTTGGAACCTTAAGACATTTAGGGTTTGGGACCCACGGTTACTGGATTGTGGTTACTGAGTTAAGAATTAGGATTTAGATTTACTAGATTGGGTTTTAAGTTCACTGGATTAGGGATTTAGGGTGTTGATGAACTTGTCATAAAGTTTTGATGTTTTAAGAATTAGGGTTTAGGAAAACTAGGGTTTACTGGCTTTGGTTTTAAGAAAATTAGGGTTTAGGAAAATTAAGGAATTAAGACACTGGGTTAAGGTTTTGAGAATTAATAAGATAGTTTATGGTTTTTAGAAAGGTGTATTTAGGATTTTAGATTTGAAAAACATGTTTTAAGGCTATCAAAGTTTTAAGGTTTTACAGTTAAGATGTTAGGGTTTTATAGTTTGAAATCTCAATTCTATGGATGATGATTTTGAATTTAGAATCTGATGTTTTCTGTAATCAAAGTTGAGTGTGCTTTTAATATTGACTATATCAACTGCTTATGTATTTTTGGGTGAAAACAAATATAGAAAGCCAAATTTATTGTTAAAAGATTAAAATAACTCACTGAATAAAGTTATAACAAAATAGCTACTGTGAAAGTTTGGAAACAAAATTAATTAAGATTTAGGGTTTGAATAACTTAGGGTTTATGAAATTAGATTTGTGTTGAATGATTATATTATTTAGTTTAATTAAGATCTTAAGTATTGTATGAATTAATTCATGCTACTACCTAAACTAAATTGAAGGAAGAATTAAATAACTAAGGCAGTGTGATGTGGCTTAAAAGATGAAGATGATTAATGATTGAATAAACTAAAGTTAGAGCAATTTACCAACGTTTGAAGGCTCCACCAAATTTGAAGAAATTGAACCAAGTTATTGCCTGCTTAAGATTTGATTTTGGTTGAGCAAAGCAATCTGGAGATGATTTTTGTCTCTTGAATTTCTCCTTGCTTGCTAGGGTTTTCTTTTGGCCGAAAGAATTTTAGGTCCTAAGTTTGGTTCTAAGTTTCATCCTCCAAAGTCAGAAGTCCAAAGTCCCCCTTCAGGTGTGTTTTAATGTGGTATTTATATGAAAAAAATCCAAACCTAATTCTAATTGTCTAAGAAAATTAAAATCATTTAGGACAGGAAATCAAAACCAAATAGAATTCGGTTTCGAAAAAAACTGTGCTAGAAAAAATTGTCCTGGCAAAACATTGTTGTGGGCTACGAAAATTGCGAGAGCCGGGGTGGGCCAGCCAATTCCTGTAGTGAATTGGCTTGTGCCCAATTCACAGCAGGAAATTCCTGTGGCGAATTGGCCCAAGCCAATTCACTTTTGGCGACGAAAATTTTTCATCGTCGATTTTTATTTATTTATTATTTTTTTAACTTTATTAATATTACCCTTTTTTATTTTTATTAAAAATTATAAATATTAAATATTAAAATAAATATTACTTAATTAAAATACCGCAAAAATTATTTTGGACTAAAAAATATCGGATCATACTGGGTCAAAAATTAAGGGTCTACACAAACGTATTTGTTGTACGTTCCACTTGCTACCCTTAGCCGAAGTACTTCCTATGATCCATGCCTAATTGGTCGCCAGTATGGAGCTCAACCTTATGATTCTGCTTTTACGGATGGCCTAGACATGCCCTCACTAACTGAATCCTTCCTGGACTGTTAAGGCAAAGCTAGTCTATACGTTATACTTACCGATTACCATGAATCTGCAATTGTCAGTCTTTAAATAAATGATGTTAGGATAAAAGATATTTTCTTTTTATTACAATTTGTCATCACTTTTTACTATTGTGTAATTTATTTTAATTTTTTGGTAAGATATTTGAGATAATTCATATAGAACAATTTTATTATTAACTCTGTCTCATTCAATTAGGAATAACCATAAACATTTAGCAAGTATCAGAAGATCACTCTTGTCATCAACCAACCCCTTTCTGGTTTTTTAATTGATAATTTTCTGTTATTTTCAGCCCTAATTGTTGCCTGGCCCGCCCTTTTTTATTTTCAGAACTAGCATATTGCTTTAACTTTTTCTTAGGCCGTCCTTTTAGGTTTTCAACCTAGCGAGCTTACACCTCTTTCTTTTTAATATATAATTTCTTCAGCCTATCCATATTTACTGGCTCATTGAACTCGTTCGCATCCATGCCTGATTTGACAGCACCTTCCTTCACTACCTTTTCACAATATATGGTCATTCCCAATTCGGTCTAAGCTTTCCTCCTGAATCAAGAACATTAGGCTTGCACTATTTTAACACTAAGTCCCAGGCTTTAAGTCTCATGGTCTTAAATTTTCTACTGTAAGACTATGTTATTTTTCTTTGATACAGCTGGTGATGATACAATGCCTTCAACTTTTTTCTTTTAATAAGGCCAACTGCATATATCTACTCACTACCCCTTCTGTCTCAGGCAGCTTCTTCTAAAACCACTATTAGTAATTTATTTTCAATCTTAATAGGCAACACTACTTCCATTCCATAGACTAAAGAGAATGGAGTTATTTTGATTGGAGTTCACACAATTGTTATATACCCCCATAAAGTGAACGAGAGCATCTTTGACCAATCCAGGTATGTCTTGGTCATTTATGCAAGAATCTGGTTAATCATCTTGTTGACCACTTCTACTGCACCATTAGCTTTTTGTCTGTATGGGGAAGATTGATGATGACTGATCTGATACAATGCAAACAAATCCTTTAAATCTCCCTAGAATTGTACCCCATTATCTGACACTATACTGTGTTGAATCCCATATCTACATATGAGATTTCTCTCAATGAACGTAGCCATTTGCCTAGCACCCAAGCTTCAACCCATTTTGAAAAGTAGTCCACTGCTACAACTATATATCGATGGCCATTCGAAGCCATTGGAATTATCTCTCAAATAATATCTATTCCCCAAGCTTAGAAGGGCCAAGATGAAGACATAGAATGCAATTCTTCAAGAGGTAGATGGTTCAAATTCCTATACAGTTGGCATTGTCGACACTTTCACACAAAATCAATATAATCTTTTTTCATGGTCAAAATATAGTAGCCTTGCAGGATTATCTTCTTAATTTGGGCTAAGCCGTTCATTTGGGGTCCACATTTTCCTGCATGTATCTCTGACATAATCTGCCCAACTTTAAACTTCCTCAGACATCTTGAATGCACCCCATCAGGCCATCTTCCATACAATTCCCCTTGGAAGGTTATGTATTGCAAAGACAATCACCTTATTGCTCTTCTTTATCTCCTATTGCCTTTAATAAGTACTCCCTATTTTCCAAGAATTGCATTATAGTATCATACCATGCATCATGGTCCGTATCAGTTTCCAAGACCACTTCATACTTATAGCAAGGAGTTGTTGACGTAGTCAAAACCAGAGGTTTAAGGAATAATTTTATAGGATCCTCCCATACCAAAGCCAATGTGGCTACGGCATCGGCCATCTAGTTCTTTTCCCTTAGCAAGTGTATAAAATTATAATCCTTGAAGTTCTTTCTCATCACACTTAAGTAGTTATTGTATGGATTCAATTTTTCTTCCTTCTGCTCCCATTTTCTATTCACTTGGGATACCACCAACAATGAGTCGCCAAAAACTTATACTTTATCGACCCTCATTTTATCAAGGTTTTCAAATCCAAGATACATGCTTCATATTCCACCATATTATTGGTTACCTAGGATTTTCATTTTTTAGACAAGGGGATGAGTTCCCCCTTAGGTGATTCCAATATCACTCTTAATCCAACTCCACTTCTATTAACTGCGCCATCAAAATACATCATCCATTCTTATACTTCTATGGCTTCCAAATGCACATCTAGGAATTTGAAAGTTACTTCTTCACTATCAGGTAGTGGTTGTTGAGCTAGAAATTCTGCTACTACTCTACCTTTAATAGCCTTTTTGGTTTTATATTCAATCTCAAACTCTTCTAGAATTATCAACCATCAGCCATATTTCCCAAATAGCGAGAGTGTTTTCTCTCAAATATTTCATTGGATCCAACCTGGAAATTACTTGCACACTATAAGACTAAAAGAAATGATGTAACTTCTTAGATGACCAAACCATGGCAATACAAATCATTTTAATGATACTATATTTGATCTCATAAGGTAGGATTTTTCTACTTAAGTAGTAGATTGCATACTCAACTCCTGATTCATTTGCTTGAGCTGGTGTTAATCTTATTATCCTTCTTCAAATACTAAGTATTGTACTAAAGGGCTGCCAGGCCTGCATGGTTTAAGGATAGGTGGATTCAACAAATATTCTTTTATGTGCTAGAAAGCCTTTTGACACTCATGGTTTTTTTAAGCAATTTAATGATTGGTTCACAAATGGTTGTGAGTTTAGCAATAAACCTGCTTATATGTTGTAACCTTCTGATAAACCCCCTGACCTCCTTCTCCATATTAGGGGTTAGCATATCCCTGATTTCCTTAATATTGTCAGGATCAATTTCAATACTATTTGGGCTAATGACAGGCCCCAACATCTTCCCTGAGGTAACTACAAACACAAACTTCTTTGGGTTTAACCTAATTTTATAATTGATTGCTCTTTCAAATAAAATTTCCAAATTCTGAAAATGTTCTCTTGTTTTTGACTTTACCATCATATTGTCGACAAATACTTCAACCTCTTTATGCATCATATCATGGAATAAGGTGGTGGCCATTGTCTGGTAAGTTGCCCTGGTGTGTTCTTTAATCCAAACGACATCACCCTATAGCAGAATATATCCTATGTGGTTATAAAAGCAGTTTTGGCTTTGTCCTCTTATGCCATTTACACTCAATTATATTTGAAAAATCCATTTACAAATGGGTTTAACACACTAGAGGTTGTTCTATCAATTAGAACATCTATATGGGGTAAAGGGAAGCCATCCTCAGGGGAGGCCTTATTCAAGTCCTTGTAGTTAACACATACCCTAATGCTTCCATCCTTCTTTGGTACGGGGATGATGTTGGCTAGCCAATCGGGGTAATCTATCACTTCTAAGAACTTCACCTATATCTATTTGGGACATCTTTTGTTATTAATTTTGACCATTTCGGTCTGAAGCGCATCAACTTCTGCTTGATGGGCTTCTTGTGAGTGTAGGTTGGAATCATGTGTTCAGCGATATCCCAGGCATATCTTTGTAAGACTAAGCAATGACTTCTTTATATTTTTTGAACATTTTTTCAAATCTCTCTCTCTTTAGGAGTAAGGTCGGATGCTATGCTAATGTTTCTAGGATTTTTTATTATTCCTAAATTTCATGATTATGTATCAGCAGAGTTAATATTAAAAATGCTCATGTAATCACCACATGAATATATGCAACCATCATAAAAAACATCACACAAGTTAGCAAAATTAGATTTTATTTCATTCATTTTGGAAAAAAATCATCATCCTCATAAAAAGTAGACAAATCAAAGTCAAAATCAAAATCAACATCAATGTTCTCGTTGTCACATATTGCAAGATTCTCAAATGGATCTTCAATGAGTGCAGTAATCTCTCATGGAGTCTTTAGGACTTTTAGGCTAGCTTCCTTCTTCTTCTCTTGGCCAGTTGGTGGCATGATCTCGTTCTTCACCTGTTCAGTAAGCTTAGAAACATCAACAAAGATTTTGAACTCAAGGATCATCTTCCCCATGAACATGACAGGCTCTGGCTTCATTTATAGTGAGCCCAACTCTGGTGATTTGACAAATATCTCTTTAAGTGGAGGGAATTCCATCTTCTTATCTCCCTTTAGTAGAGTTCTTTTATCTGTATTTTCATATCCAAGCCCCTTTTGTGATGATGAAGTATTGAAATTAGGAAGCTCCATCACACCTGCTTTTCCCTTCCCAAGTCTAGTTCCTGGCAATTAGTTCATTTACTTCATCATGGCAAAAACCTTGGGACCTATTATCATTGTAACACCCCTAACTATCCTTTCAGATAATTGTCAGAAGATGTTATTCAATATACTGGATAATTTTATTATTATCTAATATCCAATTTAAAATATATTTAAGAAATAGTCTAACTAAAAATTTTGGCAGAGACTCCTTTGTAATAATCACTATTCAAAATTTTCATCAAGCTACACAATCTGTAGAAAAACACTTCCAATTTGCTCTCAATAGATTTTGACTCCAATAGATTCAATAAACCAATTGTCCATTTGTGAGTTGGGATTTTTGCCCCCACTATCACGTGGAATGGTTCTTGTGACTTTAGCACTGCAAGGCTCATGGCCTTTGAGAGCATGGGCCTAAACATGGACAAAATGGAGTCTGTGAGCGGGGATTTTCGCCCCCACTACCGGTGGAATGGTTCTTGCGACTTTGGCACTGTTTAGGCTCGGGGCCTTAGAGAACACGGACCTAAGTCCGGAGAAAAATGGAGTCGCCACCCGGACGGGCCAAAAAAAAGAAAGGGGTGGATGACTCGATTCCTAAGGAATCCCCAACCCCCTAATGGGTTTGGAAAGTTGGGTATGTGTGGGGAAGGTGAGAAATGGCCCAGCACCCCCACAACACCTGGTTCATTGGAACCGGCCTCCTTTACAGTTCTTAATATTATAAAATTCTTAAATATAACTATATTATCCATATTACACACAATAATTAAAAGAAAGCATCAATATATTAAAATCAAATCAATGTCCAAACAAAGCAAATAAATGGACACCCATCCAAGGATGGAAACATGTCCTTACATCACATTCCTAAATAGGACACCCACTAAAAGGTAGAAACATGCCCTTTACATAGGTTCTAAAATAGAAAAGCAAATTAAATTACATGATGTTTAACTAATGAGGTACCCACCAAGTGGAAACATACCTCTTACAACTTTTGGAAATCTAAATTAATTGATAAAAGTAAATAATCATTAATCATAAGAAAAAATCATTCATCAAAACTATTAATCAAAATATAAAATAAACATCCATCCATGATAAATTAAATAAATCAAGTATTGAAATTAAATAAATTAAAGCATAAGAAATAAATCAAAGCATAATTAAGTATGGAATTGAATAAAGCAAATAAAAGTCCAATTATGGCTACTGTGACTTTTTATGGAATTAAAATAAATTAGGGTTTTATGTTTTAAAGGGTTGGTAAGCCTCTTTGATTAACAAAATTAAGATTTGATTGATTATATCATGAAACTAGGGTTTTAAACACTTTAAAATACTTTAATTTGTGATTTTTGGTTATTGGGTTCCTAAGCTATTGTGTAAAATCTAGGTTTTTATATTTTTATATTTTTAATGTTTTAAAAGGATTAGGGTTCATAAAAATTAGTGTTTAAGGTTTTAAAAGGGTTAGTGTACATTATTTTGAATTTTGAAAGTTAAATTTGGATTTGATATTTTGGAATTAGGGTCACGGGTGGTAATTTTAATCTTAGGGTTTGGAAGACAATTTAATATTTTATGGAATTTTATGAATTTAAACAAGGGAATTAAAGTTTTATAACTAGAAAAGATGTTTTATAAGACTTTTTGAAGGTAAAAGTACCATGTTTAAAGTTTTGAAAGAAGCAAAATTTGATTTTGGTTTTGTTGAAGAATATGTTCAATTAGAGTTTTAAGGTTTTTAAGAAGAAAAAATAATAATTTTAAGCCTTTTGGAAGATAAACCAACGAAATAAGGTTTTTTTTTTGCTTTAGAAAAACAAAATTAAAGTTCAAAGTTTTTTAATTTTGATTTCATAAATTTGCTACTGTGTAAAAAAACAATTAAAGAAAAATAATTAACACATACCTTCTTTTGATGATTTCTCCAAAAACAATTCTTCTTGGATAAACTAGCTTCAAAGACAAGCCTTTTTTGCCTTTGAATCCTCTAAATCATGCTGCTGCTGTTCCAGAAAAGAGTTGAATTGAATTTCTTCTTTTCCTTCCTTGATTTGGTTTCAAATTTTCCAAGCTACTCTTGGATTTTTGCCTCCCCTTTTTTAATTGTCTTTGATCCTTATTTATAGTGGTTTGAGGTTGTTTATTCCTAATTAGTTAAGGTAAGTAATATTAATAAAAAAAAGAAACCAAAACCTAATTGGATTAAGTTTTGAAAAATTTGCGTTGCCGAAAAAAAACTACTGTGGAAAAACTGTGCTGGCGAAAAAAAAATCTGCTACAGCTGGCTGCGGCAGCACGCGCTGAACAGGCCATAAGCTATTTCGCTGGCATAAAATTTCTATGTTTCGCAGGCAGAAAATTTCTGCGTGTGAAATAGCACAGTGATTTCATCTGCAGGAATTTCCTGCTGGCGAAATGCCCACGGGCCTGCGCGACGATTTTTTCGTCGCCGATTTTTCCGACTCCGATTTTTTTTTTTAATGTTTTGACTTTTATTTGTTTATTTCTATTTTTATTAATAAAAATTAGATAATAAAGAAAAAATTATTTAATAAAAATTATTTTGGACCAATTAGACAACAAAAATCATTTTAGACTAAATAAAACATATTGGACCGAATTGGGTCAAAAATTAAGGGTTTACAGTTTGCCCCCTGCTTGAATGATCTGAAACCTTAGTGAAAGAGAGTGGAAAGCAATAAGACTTAATTTTTGAGATGGTTGAGGTTTTGGGTTTTGGACCTGGTTTGAGTTTTGAACTCAAGGATAATTCTAGGTTCTCGACCTAAGGAAAATTTGGGTTTTGGACCCGGTTCGAGTTCTGGACTCAAGGATAATTTTAGGTTCTGAACCTAAGGAAAATTTGAGTTCTGGACCAAAGCTAACTTCTGGACTTAAAAATAATTCTAGGTTCTGGACCAAATGGTAAACTTGGGTTCTGGACCCGGTTTGAGTTCTAGACTCAAGGATAATTCTAGGTTCTGGACCTAAGGAAAATTTGGGTTCTGGACCCGAGCTAAGTTCTGGACTTAAAAATAATTCTAGGTTCTGGACCTAATGGTAAACTTGGGTTCTGGACCCGGTTTGAGTTCTGGACTCAAGGATAATTCTAGGTTCTGGACCTAAGAAAAATTTGGATTCTAGGCCCGAGCTAAGTTCTGGACTTAAAAATAATTCTAGGTTCTGGACGTAATGGTAAACTTGGGTTCTAGACCCGGTTTGTGTTCTGGACTCAAGGATAATTCTAGGTTCTGGACCTAAGAAAAACTTTGGGTTCTGGACCTGAGAGTTTGAATACTCGATCCTAAACTAGACTCGGATACTCGATCCTATCTTGATTCAGATACTCGATCCTAAACTGGATTCGGATACTCGATCCTATATGGATTCGGATACTCGATGCTAACTAGATTTGGACACTCGATCCTAAATTGGATTGGAATACTCGATCCTAAACTGGATTAGGATACTCGATCCTAACTGTATTGGGATATTCGGCCCTAAATTGATTTGATTTGGGTACTTGGACCCAAGATTGGGCACTTAGACCCAAGATTGGGTACTTGGACCCGAGCTTGAATTGACTTGGGTACTTGGACCCGAGCTTCAATTAACTTGGGTTCTTAGACTCGGGATTGATTTGATTTGGGTACTTGGACCCAAGATTTGGTACTTAGACCCGAGAATAAATTTGATTAACCTTTTATCAGTTGAGAAGTCTGACTGCTCCAGATGTTCTATGCATTGTGATCCTTCACCCTCAGAATGAATCTTCACCCTCAGATATCGGAGGTCTTCTTTGTTCTTTGAAGATGGGAGTGACACGGCCAGTGGCTTGGCCGTGTCTCCTTGATGTGTCAGCTTCTATGTCTTTTCTTTGGTTCTTCTTTGTTCTTGGGTTAGGATGGGACACGGCCAGTGGCTTGGCCGTGTTACCTACCAGTGTCACCTACTGTTTGTTTTCTTTCTTTGCTCGGTCCTTCTTGACTTTGTCCTTTAGATGAGACACGGTCAGTGGCTTGGCCGTGTCGCTTGCCCGTGTCATGTTCTGCCAAGATTTCTTTTGAGGTAACACGGCCAAGATCGATTTGGCTTGGCCATGTCTTGCTTGATTCATGATCTTCTTTCGTTGTTTTGATCTTCCAAGGGGGTTTTTGCACTTTAACCACTTTTCCCCTGCAATTGCTTTGCCTTTCTTTGATTCTTTAATGATTATTGCAGGCTGTTGGCTCATTTGATCATGAGGCTGGACCTTTTTTCACTGCCCTTTTATTTGCTCATTCTAGCCTGCCGGATATGCCATCTCATCCGCAGGGTATCAATGTGAACTAGCTGGTACGTTCCTCATTACATAAAAGTTTATGCTATATGTATGCATGATTATGCATGCTCTTACATTTTTCTATCTTGGCTCACAGTGGATGCTTGAAGAACAAAATAAGAAACTTCAAGAAGAGTTGGCTGCAAGTAGTCAGCAAGCTTCTCATTTTGAAAGTTTATATCATCAATCGGAACAAAATTTTCGTTACTTCCGATTTCAAGGAATGAGGAATCCTAGTGATTCTTCATTGAGAGGCCCCCAGACTGATGACCGTGAGATTCTTTCGTCTGCTTCTGATGAGGACCATGACAAATTGGAACTCCAAGGCAATAGGAGTTTCAGTGCTTCTGCTTCGGATGATCCCGGGACTAGTAATTTGACCCTCCTCCAAAAGGCGACAACTTTTTCAAGTCTTTATTTGGTGACATTCCACCACCCTCTTAGTGATATGCAAATATTGTAGCAATTGTAAAACATTGTACAATAATGAAAAATATACAATTTTCCTCTTTACTGTAATTTTTTTTATAGCTCTAACTTTTGCTTAGTCCGCCCATGCTGTCCTAATTTTTACCTAAGCTGCCCTTGCGGGTTTTCAACTTAGCGGACTCTTTTTTTTCATTACTACCAAAATTATTTATTTTTTATTTTTTATTATTAATATTATTTATTGCTCTAACTTTAGCCTAGTCCGTCCATGCGGGTTTTCGGAACTAGCGAGCTGTCCTAATTTTTCCCTAAGCTGCCTTTCCGGTTTTCAACTCAGCGGACTTTTTTTTTTAACTTAATTATTTCTTCACAGATTTGGCTTCAGGAGAGTCTTTGTTTACTTGATACTCCCTCCATTGATTTTGCCAGATATCTGCCACGTCATCATTCTGCTAGGAAGCTACTCCATCTTGCATCTTCATATGCTGACTGGGTCGACTGGATCCACTCACGCTCTAAAGTCAATGTCCGTTGGTTTGTACCTTGGTGGAAGATTTCTCGTATCACCATGCGGACATACTTGATGTACGTTCCCCTTGCTGCTCTTCGTCAAGGTACATGCTATGATCCTCGCTGACTTGGGGATCAATATGGAGCTGTTCCTCGTGATTATGACTTTGCTCCTAATCTAGACATGCCTTGCTTGACTGAAGCCTACTTGCATCGACTGAGGCAAAGCTGGCCTGCACATTACACTTATCGATTGCCATAGATTTTACATTTGTCAATTCAGAAAGTGTTTTGTTAGGATGAAAAATAACTAAAGTAATAAAAGATGCTTCTTTTCCATTTATAATTTGTCATCACCTTTTGCAATTATGATTATTTATTTCATCCATATCTGGTCAAATACATATAACAGTGCACATAGAACAAATTTAATTATTAATTCTATTTTATTAAATTGGGGAACAACCAAACATAAAGCCAGCATACACAAGAACACTCCTGTTGCCAATTAGCCCTTTCGGGTTTTCTAATTGACGATTTTCTCTCATTTAGCCCTAATTGTTGCCTAGCCCGCCCTTTCAGGTTTTCAGAAATAGCAGACTGCTCTAACTTTTACCTAGGCAACCCTTTTGGGGTTTCAACCTAGCGAGCTCTCTCTTTTTTATTTTTCATACATAAAACTTCTTCAACCTGTCAATGTTTATTGGCTCACTAAATTCGTTCCCATCCATGTTTGATAACTTCACTACACCTTTGCTCATGACTTGTTTCACGACATATGGCCCTTCTGAGCTAGGTCTAAACTTCCCTCTTGGATCGGATACATTAGGCTTACATTGCTTCAACACCAAATCCCCAACTCTGAATTTTCTGACCTTGACCCTTCTATTGTAGGCCCGAGCTATCTTCTTTTGGTACAGTTGGTGATGATACAATGCCCTAAATCTTATCTCTTCTAATAGAGCTAATTGTGTGTATCTACTTGCTACCCATTACGTTTTAGGCAGTTCAGCTTCCAAGACTACTCTTAATGACTTGATCTCGATTTCACTTGGCAATGCCGCTTCCATCCCATAAACGAAAGAGAACGGTGTCATCGTAGTAGGTGTTCGCACACTCGTCCTATATCCCCATAAAGCAAAGGGAAGCATTTCTGACCAGTCCCTATAAGTCTTAGTCATCTTCGACAGAATTTGCTTAATTGTCTTGTTCTTTGCTTCTACTGCACCATTAGCTTTTGGTCTATAAGGAGAGGAACGATGATGATGGATTTGGTACTTGGAGAATGAATCCTTAACTGCTCCTTGAAACTGTACCCCATTGTTTGATATCACACTGTGCGGGGCCCCATATCTGTAGATGAGATTCTTTTCGATAAACCTAGCCATTTGACTTGCACCCAGCTTGTTGAAGGATTCAGCTTTGACCCATTTTAAAAAATAATCAACTGCTACTACAATGAAACGGTGACCGTTTGAGGCTGTCGGATGTATCTCTCCTATAATGTCGATACCCCAGGTGGCAAATGGCCAGGGTGAAGACATTGAATGCAGTTCTTCAGGAGGCATATGATTCAAGTTACCATACATCTAACATTGCTGGCACTTCTTTACAAACTCAATACAGTCTTTCTCCATGGTCAACCAATAGTAACTTTATCGAATAATCTTCTTAACTAGGGTCAAACCACTCATGTGCGGGCCGCAACTTCCCGCATGTATTTCTGACATGATGCGCTGCACTTCAGGCTTTCTTAAACATCTCAAATGCACCCCATCAGGCCATCTTCGATATAACTCTCCATGGAAGGTGATGTATTGCAATGACCACCTCCTTATAGCTCTTCTCTCTTTCTTTGTTGCCCCCGGTGGGTATTCTCTTTCCTCCAAAAATTTCCTTATAGTATCATACCATGCATCATGGTCCGTATCAACTTCCATGATTGTCTTATATTCATAGCAAGGAGTTGATGAACTGGTCAAGATTAGAGGCTTAAGGAATAAGCTGGCAGGATTTTCCCATACCGAAGCCAATGTGGCTAGGGCATCAGCCATCTAATTTTCTTCTCTTGACAGGTGTATAAACCTACATTCCTTAAAATTCTTCTTCATCATGGTCAGGTAATGGTGGTATGGTTTCAATTTTTCTTCTTTCAACTCCCACTCTCCATTTACTTGGGATACTACTAGCAATGAATCACCATAAACTTCCACCTTATCCACCTTCATAATCATTAGGGTTTCCAAACCGAAAATACACGCTTCATACTCCACCATGTTATTGGTTGCCCTAAATTTCAACTTCTTGGCTAAAGGGATAAGTTCCCCTTCGGGCGATTCTAGTATAACTCCCAAACCTGCTCCTTTCCCGTTTACCGCTCCATCAAAATACATTTTCCACCCTTGTACTTCAATTACTTCTAAATGTTCATCTGGAAATTTCAAGATTACCTCTTCACTTTCTGGTAATGGTTGTTGAGCCAGGAATTCTGTCACCGCTCTACCTTTAATTATTTTCCCGGTTACATACTCAATCTCAAATTCCTCTAATATTATCAACCATCGACCATATTTCCCAATTAAAGAGGGTGTCTCCCTTAAGTACTTCATTGGATCCAACCTGGAAATTGCTTGCACACTATACGATTGAAAATAATGTCGCAACTTCTTAGAAGACCAAACTATGGCTATAAATGTCTTTTCAATAATACTATACTTAATTTCATAAGGTAGGAGCTTTCTACTCAAATAGTAAACGGCATGCTCAATCCCTGACTCATCTGCTTGGGCTAGCATGGCTCCTATTGACTCTACTTCTACTGCTAAGTATAGTAATAGAGGTTTGCCGGGTTTAGGTGGTTTCAAAATAGGTGGATTCAACAAATACTCTTTTATTCGGTCAAAGGCCTTTTGACATTCTTCATTCCATATGACTGGCTGATTCTTTCTAAGCAACTTGAAGATAGGCTCACAGATTGTTGTGAGTTTTGCTATAAATCTGCTAATGTACTGCAGTTTACCAATAAATCCCCGAACTTCTCTCTCTGTCTTTGGGCTGGCATATCCCTGATTGCTTTGACTTTGTCAGGATCTATCTCAATACCATTCGGACCAATCACATGTCCCAAAAATTTACCTGAGGTAACACCGAATACACACTTCTTTGGGTTTAATATCAGCTTATACTTCAAAGCTCTATCGAAGAATAATTATAAGTTTTGGAAGTGTTGCTCCCTTGTATCCAACTTCACCATCATATCATCAACATATACTTCAATTTATTTGTGCATCATGTCATGAAATAGTGTGGTGGCCATCCTTTGGTAGGTTGCTCCAGCATTCGTTAAGCCAAAAGGCATCACCCTATAACAAAATATACCCCATGTAGTAGTGAAGGCAATTTTGGCTTTATCCTCTTAGGCCATTAACACTTGATTGTATCCGAAAAATCCATCTACAAACGAGTGTGGCACGCTAGAGGCTGCACTATCAATGAGAACATCTATATGAGGTAAAGGAAAATCATCCTTAGGGGAAGCCTTGTTCAAATCTCTATAGTCATACAGACCCTTATCCTTTCATCTTTCTTTGGCACAGGTACTATGTTGGCTAACCAATATGGGTATTCTATCACTTCAAGGAACTTCACCTGTATTTGCTTAGTGACCTCTTTTTTAACCAATTCAGCCCACTCAGGTCTTAGTCGCCTAAGGTTTTGTTTGACATGTTTAATGTGAGTGTAAGTAGGAATATGATGCTCGGCTATGTTTCGATCTATCCCATGCATATCCTCATAAGACCAAGCAAACACTTCTTCATATTTTTTGAATACTTTTTCAAATCTCTCTCTCTCATTAGGAGTAAGGTCGGATGCTATGCTAATGTTTTTAGGATTTTCAATTATTCCCAAATTTAATGATTTTGTGTTAACAGAATTAATATTAAAGATGCTCATGTAACTGCTATTTGAATGTATGCAACCATCAGGAGAAACATCACACAAGTAACCAAAATTAGACTTTATTGCATTCAATTTGGAAAAGAAAACATCATCATCCTCATACAAAGCTGACAAATTAAAATAAAAATAAAAATCATTGTTCTTAGAGTCATAAAGCAGGATGTCTTCAAACTTTTCCTCGACCAGGGCAGCAATCTCTTCCAGAGTCTTCTCAGCTTTCAGGGCGGCTTCATTCTTCTCTTTTAGATTGAATTCTTTATTGGTTGACAGGGTGAGCTCTTTCTTCACTTGCTCCACTAGCTCAGCAACATCTGCAAAAATTTCAAAACCGGGGATTAACTTACCCATGAACATGATTGGCTCAGGCTTTCCTTGGAGTGGTCCCATATCTAGAGCCTTGACAAAGATCTCTTCAAGTGATGGGAAGCTCATCTTCTCACTCATCTTTGGCTGGACATCATTGTCTTCATCATATCCTAACCCCTTCTTGGATGTTTGAGTTCTAAAATCTGGCAACTATGTCAAACCGGCCTTACCTTTTCCAAGACCAGCTCCGGGAAGGTAGTTCATGTTCTTCATCATATTGAAGACTTTGGAGTCCACTACTTCATCATCAGAAATTGCAACCACTTGAAAACCATTGAGAGGCCTCTCAATAATTAGAGCATTAACAATCTCATTATCTTCAGCTTCAATGACCACTGTCTCATTTCCATTGGGGAATTTGATCTTTTGATGAAGGGTGGAAGGAACTCCACCAAGAGGGTGAAACCATGGTCCCCCAAGAGTAAGGCGAAGGTAACTGGTATGTCTAAAATAACAAACTTAATAATCGATTCAATTGGACCAACCTTGACGGCCGCTTTGAAAGTCCCTTCGGCATGCCTCTTAGTGTTGTCATAAGAACGAATTGTCACCTTGGTTGGGTTTAGATCTCTTGTTGACATGGCTAGCTTTGGCAATATCTAAAGTGGACAAACATTTATGGCAGACCCATCATCGGCCATTACACATGGAGTCCTCTTCTCCTTGACTTCTATTTTGATAAAGAGAGGGCGGATGTGGTCTCTCCCCTCCTCCGGTAAGTCAACATCTGAGAAAGAAACTGCTCCCATACTAACTTTACTCTTTTCTTGGACCTCTTCACATTTCATTACTTCCCCCATTTTTATGAAGTTGATCAACTCCTCCGGTGTTGTGGAGGTGGAAATTGGCATGCTAGCCAAGGCTTTGGCCATAGTTTCTCGGTGCTTTTTGGAAGTAGCTAACAAGTCCCAAATGCTAACACTTGCTTGGGTTCTTTTCAATTGCTTGAGCACAGCATCATCTTCTTCCACTTCAACTTCCTTTCCCTTATTCATTTCTATCTCCTTAGGTGGTGGCCTTGCCTAAGGCTTACCGGATCAAGTATTCATCACCTCATCTTCTTCTGGCTCGGACCAAGCCCACTCCTCCTTCTTGGGTATAATATCATCATCACTATCACTTGAATCCCAAAACCCGTTGACAACACAAATTGCTACTTCTCCACCCATCACAGCTTTTTCAATTTTAACAAATGCCTCTTCTTCTTCTTTGGTTGCTTCTCCACCCACATCTTGAAAAGAAGACATGATGAAGTCCTTATGCAAACCTCCTCCAATCATAAAGGTTGCCGGTGGTGGTACCCTATTGAATTTTGGCAATGGGTTATCTTTAGTGTTTGGCTTATTGGGCTCGGGTAGTTTCCCATTATCATTTAGGTTGTGGATCTCATGTCTTAACCTCACACATCTATCCGTGTCATGCCCTTGCATTTGGTGAAATTGACAAAATTCAAGGGTTGTAACAATCCTTTTCTTTGAAGCTTGTTGAGAACCCAAGACATCGATTTTCCCAATTTTAAAAATTGTCTCCTTGTTCCTTGGTTAGTAGCATTAACACAGACGGCCTTTTGCATGCTTTGGCTACTAGGTTGATAGCTCCCTTTCTCGTTCCTTTTTGTTGCAAATTGGCCCTTCTCCCTTTCCCATTCTTCAATTTGCAAACCAGCTTGAAGAAGGTCTTTGAAATCACGGATGAGTGTGTGAGACATTCTCTCATGAAGGCTAGGCAACACCCCTCTCACAATCATCCTTATTTGATCGGATTCATTGGGCCTCTTCTTGAGTAAAGCGGCCTTGTTTCTCCACCTTTTCACATAGTCAACAAAATTCTCATTCGGCCTTTGCCTAATGGACTCCACTTCCATCAAGGTAACTTCTAACTCAACATTATACCCATATTGTTGGATGAAGGCTTTGTAAAGTAGACCCCAACTCTTTTGTGTTCCATCATCAAAGGTATTGAACCAATTTTGGACAACAGGGTCCAATGAGAGCATAAAGTACCTTAGGGTTTGAGCCTTAGTAGCTCGGGCAGATTGCATGGCAGTGATATACTACTTCAGTGCCATTGTACTTAGCAAAGGAAGGCATCTTGAACTTATAAGGGACCTCATCATCTTGTTCAAATAGTTTGTCGATCTCAGACTTCTCTTTGGTTTTCAACTTCTTCTCAAATTTCTTTTCTAAATCATCAATCATCTTTTCAACATCGGATGTCTCGGTCTTTTCAATAGTTACCTTCTCAACAGTCTTCGGTTCTTTCTTCTTTTCTTGAACCTCTTGATAGTATTGAGCCCAATCATCATCATCATCAATGATCACCTTTTCATCATCAAAAACCACTTCACTAACTTTAGTCTTCCCTTTGTCCTTTGGTTTTTTACTGCTAGCAGATGCATCGGCATGATTTTCTAAGATTGCAGTCAATTGGTTCTTCATGGTCTCACCTAGGGCCTCTTTGATTTCTTCCATTTTGGCATTAAGGGCTTCATCCACCATCCTTTGAATTTGTTCGGGCTCCATTGTTTTAGGTGAGCAAGTGATTGAGTCGTTGCTAGATACTTCATCTCCGGCGTAGGTCGAATGGTCGTAAGCTTTTGAAATTTCGTAATCCAGAGCCGTGAGCCAGAGAGGATCAATGATATGAGATGCAAATGTATGCATGTATGCATAATCAACCAATAAACAAGTGTAATTAGGATGATCCTTCCAACCTTATAACATCCACACACGAATGGCGAGTCTCTTTTTCCTAGGTATGGTTAACAAAATACAAACACGGGGTGTCTTGCTTTCGAATAATTCCTTCGGACGTTTCAACCAATAGTTATATTTTCAAAAGAGGAAATCCATCCATGATAATTTGCATTAATTAGGTTTTAATCCATCCAACCAATTAAAGTATCTTTTATGGTATATTGGATTAAAACTAAATTAAGAGGTTTATTATAGATAGATTTCTCACTTGAAAAGAGTAACTAGTGATTCATGCCAAAAACAAGCCCATGGTTAATTTATTCTTAGTGTAAACTAGGCCCACAATTGATTTTTGGTATTTCTTAATTGACCTAAATAATTTGCAAGCACTTTGTAAGAAAAGGTTGGATAAAAACAATATTGTTTCTAAGCCCATTGTAAAAAGACCTTAGAAAAAATGGTTTTTGGGCTTAGTATTTGGGCCATGGGCCAAAGAATTTTTGATTTGTTTTTAAAAAAGTCTTATGTCCAAAGACCATCTTGAAAATTTTTGAAAACAACTTTGGTCTTTTGGACTTTAAAGAAAAAATTAATTTTAAGCTTGCAAATGTACTTAGGTCATATTAGAAAAAGAACAAAGCAAATAAGCCATGATTTAGACTAAGATAAACTAACCATAGTCAAACAACATGCATTTGGGGTAAAACCTAAGGAAAGTAACTAGGCCAATTACATGAGCTTTAGTCTTTGGGTAAAAAAAAGGCTTAGGTTTCATAGCAAGTATATACCAAATGGTACGAGGCTATGAGTAGTTATGCCATGCTCGATCTCCATACCTTGAGTGAAAGTATGGTATCCCTCACATAACATAACACGGGCTTCCTAACTCACGCACACGATGCAATCTAAGATGATGCCATGGATAATATCATTATAAGAAAGAATAGGATAATATAAAGACCAACGAAATCAACTTCTCTTATCCTCAGTGGAGTCACCACTGTGAGCGAAGATTTTCGCCCCCACTCCCGGTGGAATGGTTCTTGCGACTTCGGCACTGTTTAGGCTCGGGGCCTTAGAGAACACGGACCTAAGTCCAAAGAAAAATGGAGTCACCACCTGGACGGGCCGGGAAAAAGAAAGGGGTGGGTGACTCAATTCCTAAGGAATCCCCAACCCCCTAATGGGTTCGGAAAGTTAGGTACGTGTGGGGAAGGTGAGAAATGGCCCAGCACCCCCACAATGCCTGGTTCATTGGAACCGGCTTCCTTTACAGGTCTTAGTATTATAAAATTCTTAAATATAACAATATTATCCATATTACACACAATAATTAAAAGAAAGCATCAATATATTAAAATCAAAGCAATGTCCAAACAAAGCAAATAAATGGACACCCATCCAAGGATGGAAACTTGTCCTTACATCACATGCCTAAATAGGACACCCACCAAAAGGTAGAAACATGCCCTTTACATAGGTTCTAAAATAGAAAAGCAAATTAAATTACATGATGTTTAAATAATGAGGTACCCACCAAGTGGAAACATACCTCTTACAACTTTTGGAAATCTAAATTAATTGATAAAAGTAAATAATCATTCATCATAAAAAAAAATCATTCATCAAAGCTATTAATCAAAATATAAAATAAACATTCATCCATGATAAATTAAATAAATCAAGTATTGAAATTAAATAAATTAAAGCATAAGAAATAAATCAAAGCATAATTAAGTATGGAATTGAATAAAGCAAATAAAAGTCCAATTATGGCTACTGTGACTTTTTATGGAATTAAAATAAATTAGGGTTTTATGTTTTAAAGGGTTGGTAAGAATCTTTGATTAACAAAATTAAGGTTTGATGATGATATCATGAAACTAGGGTTTTAAACACTTTAAAATACTTTAATTTGTGATTTTTGGTTATTGGGTTCCTAAGCTACTGTGTAAAATTTAGGTTTTTAGGTTTTTATCTTTTCTTAATGTTTTAAAAGGATTAGGGTTCATAAACATTAGGGTTTAAGGTTTTAAAAGGGTTAGTATACATTATTTTGAATTTTGGAAGTTGAATTTGGATTGGATATTTTGGAATTAGGGTCGCGGGTGGTAATTTTAATCTTAGGGTTTGGAAGACAATTTAATATTTTATGGAATTTTATGAATTTAAACAAGTGAATTAAAGTTTTTATAACTAGAAAAGATGTTTTAGAAGACTTTTTGAAGGAAAAAGTTCCAAGTTGAAAGTTTTGAAAGAACCAGAATTTGATTTTGGTTTTGTTGAAGAATATGTTCAATTAGAGTTTTAAGGTTTTTAGGAAGAAAAAATAACAATTTTAAGCCTTTTGGAAGATAAACCAACGAAATAAGGTTTTTTTATTGGCTTTTGAAAAACTAAATTAAAGTTCAAAGGTTTTTATTTTTGATTTCATAAATTTGCTACTTTGTAAAAAAAAAATTAAAGAAAAATAATTAACACATACCTTCTTTTGATGATTTCTCCAAAAACAATTCTTCTTGGATGAACTATCTTCAAAGACAAGCCTTTTTTGCCTTTGAATCCTCTAAATCGTGCTGCTGCTATTCCGGAAAAGAGTTGAATTGAATTTCTTCTTTTCCTTCCTTGATTTGGTTTCAAATTTTCCAAGCTACTCTTGGATTTTTGCCTCCCCTTTTTAAATTGTCTTTGATCCTTATTTATAGTGGTTTGAGGTTGTTTATTCCTAATTAGTTAAGGTAAGTAATATTAATAAAAAAAAAGAAACCAAAACCTAATTGGATTAGGTTTCAAAAAATTTACGTCGGAAAATTTGCGCTGCCGAAAAAAAACTGCTACAGCTGGCTGCGGCAGCTAGTGCGGAGCGGGCCCGTAAGCTATTTCGCAGGCAGAAAATTTCTGCGTGGCTATTTTGCACGCAGAAAATTTCTGCGTGCAAAATAGCACAGTGATTTCGCCTGCAGGAATTTCCTGCGGGCGAAATGCTCACGGGCCCGTGGGCACAGGCCCGCGTAACAATTTTTTCGTCGCCGATTTTTTCTACTCTGATTTTTATTTTTATTTTTATTTTTTGACTTTTATTTTTTTATTTCTATTTTGTATTAATAAAATTAGATACTAAAGCAAAAATTATTTAATAAAAATTATTTTGGACAAAATAGACAACAAAAATCATTTTAGGCTAAATAAAACTTATTGGACCAGATTGAGTAAAAAATTAAGGGTCTACAGAGTCGCCACCCGGATGGGCTAGGAAAATAGAAAGGGGTGGATTGTCACATCCCAAAGTTTAGGTAGTGGAGTATTAGGCCAGAAGGACATAAATAAGTGGTCAAATAGAGGCTCGAGATAGTCAAAAACAAAAATCGGTGTGCAAGGGAGGCCCGTGAAGTCGACGGGACCTAAAGGTAATTTTTCAAAAGGCTAAGGACCTAAGAGTAATTTCCAAAAGTCGTACTGGATGTTCTTAATAGTGCACATAACATATTCTAAAAATGGAAAGTAGAGAAAAATTGGGTCACAACTACGCGTAACGGTTTTTCCAGAAAATGCCCCGTTAAAGAGAAATGAAGACATGTAGACTAGGGGCATTTTGGTCATTTTTATTAAGATTTATACATGAATGCAAAGTAGAAAATAAACATATGAGTATGTAGAGGATGTTGAGGGGTTAAATATGAAACGATCGTCAGTAGAAACGGAGCCGGAGAAAACCCGAGCAAAAATAGGACCTAAAGGGAATTTAATAAAAAGTCGAGGGTTTATTGGTAATTTTTCCAAATGACTTGGAAACCTAAAATAGACCTTATAAATAGAAAGTAGAGGTCAAGAGGATCAAAACTATATGTAGTTTGACTCGTGGAACTATACGGTTTAAAAGATATGATCGATTAATCGCCGGAACGTAAAGTGGGCCCGGTTTCGTGTCGGGACCGGATGAGTAACCCGGGACAACTTTATGGGATCCAATGGGAAGAGGGACAAGTGGAAAGAAGTAAAGGAAAAGAAAACTAATAAAAATCTAATGTTGGCCAATCAAAAGAAAGCATTTAGCATGTGTAATAAATGTGTAATAAATGAAGAAAGAGAAAAAGTGGACAAGTGGTCTTAAGAGGTTAACCAACACCTAAGGTGATCATCATTTCCTTTGTATATAAATATATGTGATATGAAGAACCAATTTCTCTCTTTTCCACTTGAAAAATTCGGCCAACAAAGGGAAACACCAAAGGACTTCCAAGTTTCTCCAAATTTGATTTTTAAGGTAAGTTTTTAAGGTTTTCAAGTATGTAGACTTTAATTTTAGTATCAATTTTAGGTATTTATATATTTTTTGGGAGATTGGAGATTAGAGTCTTTATTTGGAATTGGAAAAAAATATAAGTAAGTGATGAGATTAATTGATTAAATGGAAGAATCAAGATGTATAAAGTTTAATAAGGTTGGATTAGGGTTTCGGTTGAAAAGAAATGGAGGATAACTTATTATTTTAAATTTCTAAGGTTTATATTTAAGATTGTGCTTCTGAATATCTTGAAGGAAAAACAAAGATTAAGGAAGGAGAAGAAGGAAAAGTAAAAGGGAATTAAAAGAGCAAGGTTTGGTACTTTAACCATTGAACTCCTTCTGAAATTTTTCTGTTTTACAATTAGTAAAATGTTGTGATTTGTATGATTTTTAATTAAATATAGAAAAATTATCTTGAGTTGAATTTTGGATATTTTATTGTATAATAAGTCTAGTATTTGAGAAAAATAATTTGGAACCACATTGATTGAATTTAATTTATGGAATTTATAAAATTCAGAACTGCTGCCAGGATGCAGGGCAACTGGAGCAGTCTGGTTGGGTGAACTACTTGACCAAGATTTTGTGTCCAGTTTGATCTGAAATTTTAAAGGAATGATTTTAAGATGTAAAACTAAATTCTGTAAAAAGTTTAGAGTTTTTAGCAAAGTGAATTATTTTATACAAATTTTCTAAAACAAGGATCAAGTTGGGTCAGGAACCAGAGTTTATTGTTCATATGGAAATTTTTCATTATTAACTTGGTCAAAAACTTGGTGTGGGTGTTTTATCATTTTATTTTTAGTATTGAGTTTAATTATGATATGAAGAATAAATTAAGATGTAAAATATGTGAATACATATGATACATATGTGAGTATATGTGATATTTGTGTAAATATATATTGTATATACATGGAGAATATGTGGTATATATACGAAGTGAATGGGTATATATGAAATGTTATATATGCTCTACTCAGTAAATGGGTAAAACCGGTCTAGAATGGGGGTTTGGCATGCCATCCTACCGGCAGTACTGTCTTAACGGCTTCGGTCGGGATATTACTTACGCGCACGCGGTTTTATCGTGTGAGGTCAAGATCATGGCAACTAGTCGTGTGAGACCAAGACCACGCAGTTATTCCATATCGTGTGAGACCAAGACCATGACAATTATTCGTGTGAGGTCAAGACCACGCGTAACTCTATATGAGGCCTCATTTCGAGATCGGTGTATTCATAATTACCGAGTGGAGCAGATTAACTCGTACTTATAATGAAGTTATATTACATGTTGTTTACATACAGAATGTGAATCTTAACTTAATTAGAAAATATAAATATGATGATTGTATGAAAATAGTTTAATTATGCAGTATTCTACTTTTATATGTGATATCGAGTAGACATTGTATGGCAATGGTTAAAGTACCCACTGGGCAATAAGTTGCTCAGCGAGTTATATTTCTAACTCGCAGGTAGTGTATAGAAGATCAGCATTTCTGCAGCGGCTTGCATCAGCTCGACGGTGATTAGGATAGGACTTTTGACATAAAATAGTAGTATGGCATGTACGTTATATCTATTGTAAAGGTTTGTTAACATATTAAGTATTATGGTGTATGTAATAAGAGAATAAACAGTGGTATGGTAATGAAACTTACCAAATGATATGTAATCTTGAGAAATGATATAGAAGTGTGAACTTTTCGTGCAGGATTGTAGTTGAGGTTATAAGGGTGGATTATTGGGAGTGTGCTTGAGTTGAATTGTGAAATAAAATATATTTTTCAAAAATACGAAAAATCAGTTTTGTCGACACTTGGGACCTAAATTTCTAGGCGAACCTCTGGCAAAATTTCTGTAAAATCGAAACTAAAATTTGACTAAGTAAAATTGGTAGCAACATTAGGATAGTGTGGTGCCTCTACTCGGCTTACACATGTAGGCCGGAAAGGGGTGTTACATGGATGACTTAATTCCTAAGGAATTCCTAACCCCTTATTGGATTCAAAAAGTTGGGTACGTACAGGGAAGGTGAGAATGACCCAATAGCCCCATAACGCCCGGTTCATTCCTGGTCTTCTATTCAGGTCTAAATATTATTTAATTCTTAGTTATTATGACATTATCCATACTACATGAAATTATTGAGATAAATAATCATTGTATTATAAAAGAAACAAATAAATAAATGGACACCCATCAATCGATGGAAACATGCACTTACGAATGTCTAAATGTCTACAAAGAAAATAAATAAAATAGGACACCCACCAAAAGGTTGAAAAATGTCCCTTACAATTGTCCCAAAGTCTTTAAATAATGTAAATTATAAATAAATAAATAAATTAAAGAAACAAGGCACCAATAAAGTGGAAACATGACTTTTACATACCTTAGAATCCAAATGATACAACAATTAACAAAATAAATTAAACCATACAAACATCCATAGGAATAAATCATCCATTTGTAAATCAAATAAAATGAATCATCCATCATAAGCATATAATAAATTAAATAATCAAAACTTAGGTCTAAAGTATTAAATATAAAAAATTAGGGTCTACATCTAAAATTAGTGCTCATAGGATGAAAATTAGGGTTTTTGGGGTTTCATTTTTAAAATTAGGGTTTTTATTTCAAAAATAAGGGTTTTAGGTTGGAAGTTAGGGTTTTAGAATTTTTGGATTTGGGATTAGGTTTAAGCAGATTGGGGTTTCTTATTTTTTGGAACTAAATTAGCGTATTGGTTTTACAGAAACAAGAATAGGGTTTTGGATATTTGAAAAATATGATTTTGGAATTTAAGGTTTAGGATATTAGGATTAGGGTTTGGAAGTTAAGGATTTTGGAATTAGGGCTTAACATTTTTTATTAGGTCACTAGACATTTGAGGATTTACAAATTGGGGTCAAGTTTTAGGGTTTGGGTTTTTAATAATTTTGGATTAGGGTTTAAGGTTTTGGAGTCTTGGTTTTGTGGAGTATGATTAGGGTTTTAAGGCTTAAGAAATAAAGTCTGGGATTAAGGCTTACGTATTAATTTTTGTAGATTAGGTTTTTAATAGTTAAATTAGCGATTTTAAATTAAATCTTAGCTTATTGTGAAGTTAAAATAAATAAATATAATGTGGACTACTAGATGATATAAAAAGATAAGGTTTTAGTTTTAAAAAATGTGCTAGGGTTTTGGCAATTAAGCTACTGGACAAAGCAATTTGATAAACAAACTACTATGATGATATCTTAAAAGGTAATTTGATAATACTAAATAAATAAATTGAATTAGAAGGCTAACTTGCGTTTGAAGGCTCCACCAAGGTTGAATATATTGATCCAAGTTTTCTAAATTACCTGCACCAATTTTGGTTTTGGCTGGAGACTGCCTTATTTGTTGAATTACTATGTCTATGTTGCTGTTTAGATCATTTTTGTACTAGTTTTTAGTGTGATTTTTATGTGCTTTTAGTTAATGTTTTAATTGATTGTTGTTTAAAGTTCGTTTGAAGTGTTTGTTTTTAGGTTTAAGTGCAAAACTCCCTTGGAAGATCAAAACAATGAAGAAAAAGCATGAATCAAGCAAGACATGGCCAAGCCAAATCAAGTTTGGCCATGTCCCTCGAAGAATGATGATGGCAGAGCTTGATACGGCCATGAGACACAGCCAAGCCACTGGTCATGTCTCATCCAAGGAGTAAAACAAAGAAACCTAAGCAAAGAAAGAGTAAATGAAGAAGCAGGAAGAGACACACTCAAGTGACATGGCAAAGCCACTGGCCGTGTCACATGACACGGCTAGCAAGCTTGGCCGTGTCCCATTTCATGCCAAAGAACAAAAGACAAGCAAGCTAGAGAAACAAAAGCTGACACACCCACACGACACAGCCAAGCCACTAGCCGTGTCATATGACACGACCACCAGCTTGACCGTGCCACCCCTTGAGAATAAAGAAAAGAAAGAAAGAAAGAAGAAGGCAGTGAAGGACACGGCCAACAAGCTTGGCCGTGTCCTAAAGAAAAATGAGAGACTCGGCTAGGCCAAATCCAGCTTGGCCGTGTCACCCTTAATCTATTTAAGTTCTTTCGCATGAAAAGAAAAGAGGTCTATTTTGAGAGGGGGAGACGGCTAAGGTTTTTGAAAAAGAAAGGAGAAAGAGAAAAAACTAAGAAAGAGTGGAGAAAAACGATTTGGGGAAAGGAGAGAGTGACACTCTCCTTGTCCCTTCATCTTCGTCCTCCATTTTTATCCTCTCCATCTTCTCCATCTTCCATTAATAAGATCTTTGAGATTCTTTGGGATAAAGTGGGTTAACAAGCTCTTAAAGGTTAAAGAAGCTTCATTGAAGGATTGGTGACTTGAGAAAGCTCCATTCCATCTCTCAAAGGCACAATCAATTGAAGGATTGGTGACTTGAGGAAGCTCCATTCCACGTTGCAAAGGAGAATCATCCATTGAAGAGGGCTTGAGTTCTTCATCATACATCAAAGTGGAGCTAGGAGGAAGACTAGTAATCCTACTCTTGGCATCTACAAGGGGTTTTTCTATTCTCTCTTTTAATTCATTTCAATATTGTTTTTGTTGTAATAAGAGAATTGATATTGCAAAGAACAATTTGTATTTGATTTATATTGAGTTGAATGAATGTTTTAAATTGAAGATGTTGAGCTAAATGCCCATGCCTAGGGTTTGTAGTATATTTGATTGAATGCTTTGATTTGATATTTCCATTGATGTACCTTGTTGTTGGTTGATTGCATTGGATTGTATGCTAGGTTGATAGATTAGCTACCTATTAATCTCTAGATATTGAATGAAGGACCAAGAGGTGAAATTTGATATCGAAATTATGCAATCGACTGCCGTAAGAATGAATTAGAAATATAAGTTCTAGGGTTTATTAATTTGCAAATGTAAAACAATTGGTTGTTGTTGATTCATGAATGTGAAAACTAATGAATTGGTAATTGACTAATTAAACTTAAGAAACAAATTAATTTCAAGGTTAAGTTAATGGATAATATGAGAATTGAGCTTTGATCGAGTGGACCTATAACCCTAGGCACCTTCCCAAGAATCAATTTGATCTTTTACAACCATCACACACATTAACCATTGCACTTATTACTCTTAGGTTTAAATTACTCCTGCACCATTTCAAACAACAAACTCTCATTTTTAAATTAGTTGTCAATCAAGCTATTACAAACAACACCTTCCTTGTGAAACGACCTTGGGGCGATCGCTTTTGCTACAACTACCTCGTATACTTGCGAGTGACGCTTGTAGTAGTACTTAACTCGAGCGCAACAAGTTTTTAATCATTTTTGTACTAGTTTTTAGTGTGATTTTTATGTGTTTTTAGTTAATGTTTTAATTGATTGTTGTTTAAAGTTTTTTTGAAGTGTTTGTTTTTAGGTGTAAGTGAAAAACGCCCTTGGAAGATCAAAACAATGAAGAAAAAGCATGAATCAAGCAAGACATGGCCAAGCCAAATCAAGCTTGGCCGTGTCCCTCAAAGAATGATGATGGCAGAGCTTGACACGACCATGAGACACGGCAAAGCCACTGGCCATGTCTCATCTAAGGAGCAAAACAAAGAAACCAAAGCACAGAAAGAGCAAAAATGAAGAAGCAGGAAGAGACACACTGATGTGACAAGGCCAAGCCACTGGCCGTGTCCCATTTCATGCCAAAGAACAAAAGACAAGCAAGCTAGAGAAATAGAAGCTGACACACCCACATGACACGACCAAACCACTAGCCGTGTCACCTGATACGGCCACAAGCTTAGCCGTGTCACCCCTTGAGAACAAGGAAAAGAAAGAAAGAAAGAAGAAGGCAGTGAAGGACACGTCCAGCAAGCTTGGCTATGTCCCAAAGAAAAATGAGAGACATGGCCAGGCCAAATCCAGCTTGGCCATGTCACCCTTAATCTATTTAAGTTCTTTCACATGAAAAGAAAAGAGGTCAATTTTGAGAGGGGGAGACAGCTAGGGTTTTTTGAAAAATAAAGGAGAAAGAGAAAAAACAAAGAAAAGAGTGGAGAAAAATGGTTTGGGAGAGAAGAGAGTGATACTCTCCTTGTCCCTTCATCTTCATCCTCCATTTCTATCCTCTCCATCTTCTCCATCTTCCATTAATAAGATCTTTGTGATTCTTTGGGATAAAGTGGGTTAACAAGCTCTTAAAAGTTGATGAAGCTTCATTGAAGGATTGGTGACTTGAGAAAGCTCCATTCCATCTCTCAAAGGAACAATCAATTGAAGGATTGGTGACTTGAGGAAGCTCCATTCCACGTTGCAAAGGAGAATCATCCATTGAAGAGGGCTTGAGTTCTTCATCATACATCAAAGTGGAGCTAGGAGGAAGACTAGTAATCCTACTCTTGGCATCTACAAGGGGTTTTTCTATTCTCTCTTTTAATTCATTTCAATATTGTTTTTGTTGTATTAAGAGAATTGATATTGCAATGAACAATTTGTATTTGATTTATATTGAGTTGAATGAATGTTTTAAATTGAAGATGTTGAGCTAAACACCCATGCCTAGGGTTTGTAGTATATTTGATTGAATGCTTTGATTTGATATTTCCATTGATGTACCTTGTTGTTGGTTAATTGCATTGGATTGTATGCTAGGTTGATAGATTAGCTACCTATTAATCTCTAGATATTGAATGAAGGACGAAGAGGTGAAATTTGATATCGAAATTATGCAATCGACTGCCGTAAGAATGAATTAGAAATATAAGTTCTAGGGTTTATTAATTTGCAAATGTAAAACAATTGGTTGTTGTTGATTCGTGAATGTGAAAACTAATGAATTGGTAATTGACTAATTAAACTTAAGAAACAAATTAATTACAAGGTTAAGTTAATGGATAATATGAGAATTGAGCTTTGATTGAGTGGACCTATAACCCTAGGCACCTTCCCAAGAATCGCTTTGATCTTGTACAACCATCACACGCATTAACCCTTGCACTCATTACTCTAAGGTTTAAATTACTCCTGCACCATTTAAAACAAAAAAAAACTCTCATTTTTAAATTAGTTGTCAGTCAAGCTATTACGAACTACACCTTCCTTGTGAGATGACCTTGGGGCGATCACTTTTGCTACAACTACCTCGTATACTTGCGAGTGACGCTTGTAGTAGTACTTAACACGAGCACAACAAGTTTTTGGCGCCGCTGCCGGGGAAGGCTATTTAAGTAGTGATAGTTTGATTTTTTTATTTTATTCAATTGTTTGTTCATTTTCTTTGAATTCTTTGTTTATTTTGTTTGATTTTCTTTCAATTTAATTATTTGTTTGTTTTCTTTAAGTTGCTAAGTGCCTTTTGTAAAGATGCAGTTTTCAAGGCATAGGGGAGTTTATGGTAGGAACAATGAGTCTGAAATGGCATGGCAATTAGCAGAATTGACGAATCAACTTAAGGTACTAAATGCAAGAGGAAGAGCACCTATACCACGCCAAGAGATATGTGCAACATGTGGCAATGCAGGGCATAGTGCAAATACATGCTCATTCGGTTTCGCACGATACCAAGAATGGCAAGAGGAAGAAGATGACTTTGATAGTTTCCAGCAAATGGGCAGAAATGACCAATATTCCAATCCTTACAACCCAAGCTGGGGAAGCCAACCAAATTTTTCGTGGGAAAATCAGCAACACATTCCACCTCAAAATTATTTTCAACCTTACCAAAGAAGTTCTTACTCTCAAGAACAATATTCAAATCAAGATCACCTTAAGAAACCCTCATTGGAGGATAGTTTGAATGCTTTCATTCAAATTAGCATAAAAAATCAAGATCGACTTACAGAACCCACTTTGGAAGATAGTTTGAATGCCTTCATTCAAATTAGTACAAAAAATTAGAATCAATGCAAGAAATCCACAGTGGAAGATGATTTGAATGCTTACCTTCAAATTAGCACACAAAATCAGGAAAGGAGCAATGAGAGGCTTGATTCTTTGGAGGAATCATTGAAGAGGGTGGAAATTCAAGTTGGCCAACTGGCACATCAACTCTAAGCACAACAAAAGGAGGAATTTCCTAGCCAATTGGAGCAAGTCAAGGTAATCACGAATATGAGGAGTGAACAGGTAATATATAACAATTTTTGTGATTCCTTTGATGCAGGTACTAATCAAGAAGAAAATGGCGAGGAGATACAACCAAACATAGAGGAGTTAGTTTAATCAGAGGAGGAGGAGAATTTGGAAGAATCAACATCAAAAACATTGCATGAACCTCCAAATCCATATATGCCCCCAATTCCATTCCCAAGTAGGCTAAAGGAAGAGAATCAAGGTAAGCAACTTTCTAACATCTATGATATGCACTCCTAAGGAGAAAGTGAAAATAAGTTTGAGATGGGTATGCCCTTAGAAGAAGAACATGAAATGCCCAATTTAGAAAATGAGGAGAGTAAGCTAATTTTATATGCTGAGGTTGTTGAGAGGGGACTTGACATTGTTAAAGTGGATGAAGAAGTGATTCAACCAAACTTGGTTGAACTTAAAAAGTACCCAAAAATCATCTCTTCTGCTCTTGGTGGTGAAGAAGAGCATACAATGGATAGAACCATGTTGCACAATGAAATAGGATTTTGCAAAGTTCCTATAGCACTGGAGGATTACCCCAAGATGACCTTCACATGTCCCTTTGGGACAATTGCTTTTCAATTAACGCTATTGAGGCGTAGCACTGCATCGGGTATCTTTTAGAGTCGTATGCTATCCATCCCTTCATACCTGAGCGACAATTGCATTATGGGTGGAAGGAGCATTGTATATCGCATATGGAAATGATGGAAATCATGTTTTATCTGAACTCTCTTTTAGTTTATGCATGCTCACATTGAGGACAATGTGAATTTTTAAGTGTGGGGTGCATTTTGTGTTTTGTGTTTTTACTTTAAGTTATTTTTGTTTAGGTTTAGTTAATGTTTTTAATGTTTTTCTTTGAATAAATGAATTTTAGAAAGTTCAATTGTTATAAATTGTTGATTGATGACCTTTGAATTTTTGAAGCATGAATGTGATAATTGAGTAGAATTGGTGCTTATCGTCAATTTTGTTGGTTTTTCCTTGCATTGCCTTTAACCTAGTGAGAAATTGAGCCATCAACCTATTATTCTTTTTGTGGGTGAACATCTTTGATTAATGAGTTGCTAGAACTTGCTTTGAAATGCATTTTTAAGACTACATAAAAATTTCAATTAGGCATCAAGATGATTAAGACAGTTAGGTGAACCCACTTTGGCTTAAAAAGACCAACCCTATTTTTAACCTTAGTTAGCCAATTTTGAGCTTATTTTATTTTTCCTTTTCTTTCTTTTTCACAACACCATCAACTTGAACCTTGTTGTTTAAACTCTTACCCTTTTATTAGGTCAAGAACATTTTAAGAGTGTTTATGGCCGGGTGTTGTGTTGAATTAAGTGTGGGGTTAAATTTAGTAGATTTAAGATTGCAAACTATTATGTTATTTAGTTGCAACCCTAAAAAAAACATAAAAAATAAAATAAAATAAAAATAAAAATAAAAAAAAGAAGAAAAAGAGAAAAAATTAAAAAAAAGAAGAATAAGAATAATTATTGTTCTTGTTGAAAGGGTTGGAATGCATCATTGTAAGATTTAATAAGTGAGTTCCCTTGAAAAGCTCTTTAATGTCAAGGGGTAGGTGTGAGGAAGGTGCTTTGGAATTGTTGGGGTATATATATATGATTGGTTACTTCATTCTTGAAGTGCTCTTGAACTTAATGATTAAGCTCACATTTCCTAAATGTCATGCCTTTACCTTAGCCCCATTACAACCAAAAGAAAAACCTTTTGATTGATGCTTGATTGTAATTTTGTGGTGGAGATTTGATTGATAAGCAAGCCTATGGTAATAATCTTTCATTGATTCTTATGAGTGTAAACACCACCATGATCAAACACTTTTAAGAGTTGGTGAAGGAGCGACAACAAACGTTATGCATGGAAAACCACTTAATTGCATGGGTGTCAATTTTGTTTGATTCGATATTGATTGCGGATTTAGGGATAGGGAAGTCTTGATGCATCTTTATAACTCTTGAACTTAACAAAATTTATCTTGTTAGTGTGTTTTGATTTTAGCCTTGCTTGGGGACAAGCAAGGAATTAGGTGTGGGTAGTTATTTAGATCATTTTTGTACTAGTTTTTAGTGTGATTTTTATGTGTTTTTAGTTAATGTTTTAATTGATTGTTGTTTAAAGTTTGTTTTAAGGTTTAAGTGCAAAACTCCTTTGGAAGATCAAAATAATGAAGAAAAAGCATGATTCAAGCAAGACATGGCCAAGCCAAATTAGGCTTTTAGCTTGGCCGTGTCCCTCAAAGAATGATGATGACAGAGCTTGACACGGCCATGAGAAATGGCCAAGCCACTGGCCGGGTCTCATCCAAGGAGAAAAACAAAGAAACCAAAGCAAAGAAAGAGCAAAAATTAAGAAGCAGGATGAGACACACTCAAGTGACACGGCCAAGTCACTGGCCGTGTCACATGACACGGCCAGGAAGCTTGGCAGTGTCCCATTTCATGCCAAAGAACAAAAGACAAGCAAGCTAGAGAAACAGAAGCTGACACACCCACATGACACGGCCAAGCCACTGGCCGTGTCACATGACACGGCCACAAGCTTGGCCGTGTCACCCCTTGAGAACAAAGAAAAGAAAGAAAGAAAGAAGATGGTAGTGAAGAACACGGCCAGCAAGCATGGCCATGTCCCAAACAAAAATGAGAGACATGGCCAGACCAAATCTAGCTTGGCCGTGTCACCCTTAATCTATTTAAGTTCTTTTGCCTAAAAACAAAAGAGGTCAATTTTGAGAGGGGGAGATGGCTTGGGTTTTTGAAAAAGAAAGGAGAAAGAGAAAAAACAAAGAAAAGAGTGGAGAAAAACGATTTGGGGAGAGGAGAGAGTGACACTCTCCTTGTCCCTTCATCGTCATCCTCCATTTCTATCCTCTCCATCTTCTCCATCTTCCATTAATAAGATCTTTGAGATTCTTTGGGATAAAGTGGGTTAACAAGCTCTTAAAGGTTGAAGAAGCTTCATTGAAGGATTGGTGACTTGAGAAAGCTCCATTCCATCTATCAAAGGCATAATCAATTGAAGGATTGGTGACTTGAGAAAGCTCCATTCCACGTTGCAAAGGAGAATCATCCATTGAAGAGAGCTTGAGTTCTTCATCATACATCAAAGTGGAGCTAGGAGGAAGACTAGTAATCCTACTCTTGGCATCTACAAGGGGTTTTTCTATTCTCTCTTTTAATTCATTTAAATATTGTTTTTGTTGTATTAAGAGAATTGATATTGCAATGAACAATTTGTATTTGATTTATATTGAGTTGAATGAATGTTTTAAATTGAAGATGTTGAGCTAAATACCCATGCCTAGGGTTTGTAGTATATTTGATTGAATGCTTTGATTTGATATTTCCATTGATGTACCTTGTTGTTGGTTGATTGCATTGGATTGTATGCTAGGTTGATAGACTAACTACCTATTAATCTCTAGATATTGAATGAAGGACCAAGAGGTGAAATTTGATATCCGAATTATGCAATCGACTACCCTAAGAATGAATTAGAAATATAAGTTCTAGGGTTTATTAATTTGCAAATGTAAAACAATTGGTTGTTGTTGATTCATGAATGTGAAAACTAATGAATTGGTAATTGACTAATTAAACTTAAGAAACAAATTAATTACAAGGTTAAGTTAATGGATAATATGAGAATTGAGCTTTGATTGAGTGGACCTATAACCCCAGGCTCCTTCCCAAGAATCGATCTGATCTTGTACAACCATCACGCACATTAACCCTTGCACTCATTACTCTTAGGTTTAAATTACTCCTACACCATTTCAAACAACAAACTCTCATTTTTAAATTAGTTGTCAATCAAGCTATTACGAACTACACCTTCCTTGTGAGATGACCTTGGGGCGATCACTTTTGCTACAACTACCTCCTATACTTGCGAGTGACGCTTGTAGTAGTACTTAACTCAAGCGCAATAGTTGCTATCTTGGCTGCTAAGTTATTAATTGCTAATCCATGATGATCCCTCTGTTTCAATATTAATTGTTAGTATTTATAGGTGAGGAAGGTTTAAATAAAACCCTAATATGGTAATATGATGGTTAAAACAAAGTCCAATCTTAATTAAGACATTAATAAGCTGAGTTAGGGTTGGATTAATAGAACATGGCGAATTGGATAGTACCAATTCGCCATGGTATGCCATCCATGGCAAATTGGGCATTGCCAATTTTCTATGGATGGGTGTCCATGGCAAATTTGCTTGCCAATTTGCCATGGTCACCACACCATGGTAAATTGGCTAAGCCAATTAGTCATGGTCTTACATTTTGGGTTCGATCTGACTTAATTTTGTATTTTAAATTGAGTCAAACTTGTTTTAATTTTAAAATAATAAATCAAACTCGGTTTAGGGTTTTAAAAATCAAATAAACATATTTTAATCCTTACAAAACTGGGCTGAACTATTTAAAAGCTATAAACTATGTTTAAGCTTTTAAAATCATGCTAAATTTTGCTTGACCTTCTTTAACTGGGATCGGACTAGCTTAGGACCAAAATTAAGGATCCACATATTTACCCCCTGCTTGAACAATCTGAGACTTCAGGAGAAGAGAGTGAAAAGCAATATGACTTTGTGCTGATATTTGATAAGGGTGGGTTCTTGACCTGAGAATATATTTGGGCTCTTAACTCGGGATTGGATTCGGGTACTTGGACCCAGGACTGAATTTAGATTCTCGACCCGACGTTGGATTTGGGTTCTCAACACAATGTCGAATTTTAGGTTCTTAACCTGAAACAAGATTTGGGTTCTAGACCAGAGATTGAATTTGGGTTCTCGATACATGACTTGATTTGGGTACTCGACCTGAGACTGGATTTAGTTCTTGACCTGAGACTAGATTTGGTTACTCAAACAAAGACTTGATTAGGTTATGGACCATAGACTAGATTGGGTTCCAGACCTGAGACTGGATTTGGGTACTCGACCCAAGATTGGATTTGGTTTGGGTTATCAATCGAACATTGGATTTCATTTAGGTACTTGACCCGAGATTGGGTTCTCAACCCGTTATTATATTTAATTTATATTCTTGACCTGACCTTGAATTTGATTTGGGTGATCGACTCGAGATTGGATTTGGGTTCTCGACCCGATATTAGATTTGGATTCTTGATCTGAGATAGAATTTGGATACTCGACCCAAGACTAGATTTGATTTGGGTTCTCAACTTGACATTAGATTTGAGTTCTCGACCAGAGATTGAATTTGGGTTCTCAACCCGAGTCCGGATTTTAGTTCTCAACCTAAGACTGGATTTAAATTCTCAACCCAAGACTGGATTTGGGTTCTCGACCCTAGACTAGATCGGGTTCTGGACCTGAGACTGGATTCGGACACATCAACAAATCAACTAAGCTATGCCATTAGGATGCTTCAACAAATCCAATATAGACTAGAGGTTTGAATACTTCAATAAATCTGCTTGAAAATGCATGCCCTTATAAATTATCTTTATTTTGATTCTCTATTGGGGATGGATCTTTTCCTTGTCCCAACTTCAGCTCTTCGAGTTGAATTGATTTGATATTGATCTTCATTCCTCACTCTTGAGGAAGGACATTTGTCTTGCTTCGACTTTACCTCTTCTAGCCAGACTGATATGATCTTTATCATGATTCTTCACCCTTGAGGACGGGTCTTTGTCTTAATCTTTCATATTTTATATATTCATTCATTTGAGAGTTTTGATTTTCTTCTTGTTCCATTCTTAAATGAATTCTTCATTTTGTACTTTTGCAGAAAATTCAGCTATTCTACCAATTTTAGCCATCATATCCTCTCTTTACTCCCTGCATGGTAAAGCATTGAAGGTGAATATAAATATATTTTGTATATGTAAAATGAAAAATTAAAAAGAAGTTTTCCCCCTGTGTTGGCTCAAACTAATGATTTTTTTACCATATAGGCTCTGATTGATGTTTGTGTATTATCTGGTTCCTTGTACAAGCATGCATCTTTATTTTTTATAGTGATTGGATCTTCCTCAAGCAATGGGCCTTTCATGCCCCCTGATGCCATGTCTGCTTCTCATTATTTACTTCAAGAGTATTGCCATTTACTTTGACAAAGAATAGCTAACACAAGAAAAAAAATGCAGTGTGATATGCTTATGTATGCATGTATGCATGATATGCATCAATAATACTTATAGTGGTTTGATTGACTCACAAACTAAGGTGATCAGCTAAAACGCTCCAATGGATCCCTTTCAGATGCTCATTCAGGTCTTGCATTGGAATGGCGGAAGACTTCATATTTATGGCTTTTATCTTCAAGATGTTGAAAACATGAGTAGTGGAATAGTCAGAGATACATCTATTTCAAACTATGATTCAGCATGCCAGTTGGTAGCTTCTTTATAACATGACCTTGCACGAGATCCTTTCATTCACCCTCTTTTGCCCATTCTATCCTTTGAGGTTTAAAATGCTACATACTTCCCTTAACTAGAAGGCTTTGTATGACAAAAACATTTTTTTTAAAATCTTAAAATCATATTTTGGCTTTGTCAAATTAGTGACATTCTACCTTATGACTCGACTTTTCAAATTAACACATCTATAACTTGACAACCCTAGTTACCATACCTCATAGGCATGTCACCAAACATAGAACTCTGAAAATTGAATAATATACTAGGGACACAATTATTTCATATTTTCCATCATCAGTTCCTTTCTCATTTTCCCATAAACAAGCAAGGCACATTGTCTCATTTTCTCATTTTTAACTTGGCACATTTCCTCGTTTCTCATTTTTCTCATTCCATATCATCATATATCAACATATAATCATAATGTATCACATTTTACATTTACAACACATTACCCAATTATTTTGGCCATTTCCACATAGTTCACATTTTATGCAATCTAGCAATTACCAATGGCTTTTTAACAATGCCTTTAATGCATACATAATAAATTGCATTACCCAAACACTTTGGGTCATTGTTACATAATACACATATTTCATATTTTACATAATTTAGCCATTAACAATGGCTTTCCATATTGCATTTAACACATTTATGCCATTATACATGTCAAGCACATTATTCATAAATAATCAATGCATCAAGTAGCTTAACATATTTTTCATTTCAAAATGTGTTTAGCCCAATGTAATGCAAACATGTCAAATTCATCCAAAGTTGTACTTACCTCTATAAACAACTAAAAGCAAGCTCAAACACCACCTTCAATCTTCTCTTCTAACTTGCACTTCAACACTCGGATTGGGCAAATCAAATCTCCTCAATGCCTATATCAAATGTTATCATAAATAACTATGTAGTATCACATTCTAAGGCATTTTCAATCTTAAATCATAATTACACATCATTCAAACAAAAATCTCTAAGTTAAGGCTAACCTCACTTTAACTTTGGAATACCATACTAGGCCATTCAATTTGGTTTTTTAAGTTAATTTATATTATTAAAAACATATTTTAGCATTTTTAAAATAATTATATTACAAAAACACATAGTTATGTCCAAAACCCTAAAATGGCATAACCTTCCCTCATTAAAGTTTTCCATTCCAACTCAATCCATTTATCATTTCAAGCTTGTATTCATTACTTTTATCACTAAACAACATGCTTTAACCAATAAAATCAAACAATTCATCAACTTTGAAAAATTACTTTTCCAAAACCCTAAATCAACACTTCCATTCTCAAACTCTAATCAAACTTAACCAAATCCAATATTTGACTTTAAAATACTTGTTTATACATCAAAACAACCCATTTATTGTAATATCCTAAAGTGTACCTGTAACACCCCCACACCCAATACATACACACTACATACACCACATTGTAGTATACATGTATCGAATATAGGAATGCTACGGATTCTTATAACATTCAAGAACATTTTATATAATACCATCATCTTTCTCAATATACATTATAGATAATAAATAATCATTTTGTAGTTTAAAACAAAATAGGTATATAAATATATTTAGTTAATACGCAGCGGAATCTAGAAAATATTTACCGATATGAAAACATTTGAGTACATATTTACAATTATACATATATTTACATTATAAACCAAACTTTACAAAATATAAAAGAGTTATACATGATTGGCAAGTCTGCTATGATCTTTAAGTTCCCAAAATCAACTCTTCAACTTCTACTCTCACTCGGTCTCGAAGAGCTCTCGGGTTCAACTCTATCAACTCTATCACCTGCGCGATTAAACACTATCGCGCAAAGCCAAGGGCTTAGTAAGACAGATCATGCTAATGTTATGCTTAAGTGCAATGCAATGCAACACACCTTATTAATAAAAGCAACAACATAGGTGAAAAGCTAACATCAACCCTTTTGCCTATCACAAATCATATAAGCATACCACAATTCAATATATTTCCACATCCTTCATTAATCAATCAAGTTATCATTCATGACTCACATTAAACATAGACAAGCATGGGCCCAAAACACACTAATATGCCATTCAATTTTCAGAGTTAATGTTTTGGTTTTGTTATCACATTTATCAATATCATATACCCAACTAGGCTTCAAGGATTAGGTTCAACCAAGCTTCAAGGGGAGCAAAGCATGCTAAGCTTCAACCCAACTTGGCTTCAAGAACCAACCCAACCTATCTTCAAGGGTTGTAACATCTCAATTAGGCTTCAAGGATTCAATCCAACCTAACTTCAAGAGATTGTTACTATCATTAGGCATGCCACCAATAACAAACTCTGAAAATGGAATAACACATTAGCCACACAATTCATTTACATTTAGTTCTCAATTCTCATCAATTAGGCAAACATGCCATATATCTTTCAATTGAATCATCATAGCCAATCACAATTGCCTCAAATCAAACAATATCTCAATTCATATTAATTATATAACATCATTGATATAACATTTCAAAGTACATACCACATTACCATTCACAATGCATATAGCCTAACATTGTTCATATGTTTCATCAATATCAAAAATGTGTGCTACAATCTCAACATCCATGAATGTATGTTCCACATATATTTGATTAGGTCATTCTTATCTTTGAAGTATATTAAAAATGTTTATGTTTAGGTTTAAGTATCAATGATATCTTTGAAGAATCAAAACCATACAAAAAGAACAAAAATAAAAACAGTAGCCAACACATTTGAGGGACACGGCCAAGCTTGTGGCCGTGTCTCTCAACTTAACTTTGGCAGTGACAGACACTGGCATGGGACACGGTCGTGTCTCTCAAAAACCAATCCAACACGTCAAAAATTTCATGACTTGGCCGTGTCTCTCAATGCCTTTGGCCGTGTCACCCAAGAACAACACCCTAACCAAAACCAATTCTCTTCTAATATCACTCAACACAATATACACCATATAACATGTTTCAAATGAATATAATCAATGTTCTAAACACATATTTATCACAAAAACCACTTCACAATACATTAATATTACATTTAAACAAATACCATTTCAAAACCCTAAAATCCAACATCATTCATAATCTTTCAAATTCAACATCTACCACTTTCCACAACAACACCTATGTAACCTTTTAACTTAAAATCACTTTAACACTTGAAAACACATCATAAACACATCTCATCATCAAATCCTACAAACCCTAATTCACTTCAAACACCCCTTCAAAAGAAAAGAAGAAATCAAGGAAAAGATCTTACCTCAAATGAAGAAATTTCACAAATCTTTAACCAAATCCTTTGATTGCTTCATCAATTTGCTTCAAACATCAAGAATACCTCTCTTGCTCTTTCTCTTCTTGGATGGCCGGCCTCTTCTTGAAAGAAAGAAGAAAATGATAAAGACACAAAGTCAAATAGCTTTTCTTCTTTAAATCTCCACCAAGAGATTTTATCCAATCAATTACCAAAATGCCCTCAACCATATAACTAACCTTTTGTCTCTTATATGACCATATATGTAATTTCACATATCCCATAAAAATATCTCTCTTCCATTGACTCTCCCTTTGACTTATGTATATGTTATATATATTATCATATAAACAACATATACACTTTACTCTAAACCCTCTTTCTTTCCCAAAACACATATACACAAGCATTCTCTTTCAAACCTCTTTTCTTATCACATAACATATACATTCAATCCCATTTACAACAACAACAACATAAACAAAACTTCTAGGGCATACATGAGGATATTACAGTACCCTAGAAGTTTTGATATAATTGTTGTTTGATTTGAATCAAATGTATATGTGTTTGGAAAGGAAAAGATTGTTTAGAGGGAATGTATATGTTGTATATATGGTAATATATATAACATATATGCAAGTCAAATGGGTGGTCAAGGGAAGAAGATATTTTATTTGTTGATTGTGAATTTACTAAAGAGGGCAAGTGATTAAGAAAGATGTTAAAACAAATTAAAAGAGGGTGTTTAGGTAATTCCTTGTTTTGGAATACTTGGTGGAGATTTAAAGAGAAGTTTGACTTTGTTTCTTTATGTTTTCTTCTTCTTTTCCATGGTGTGGCCGGCTCATCCATAGACAAGAGAAAGCAAGAGAGTAAAAGAGGATTTGAATGTTCTAAGCTCAAATTGAAGGAAGATCTAAGTGATCAAGTTGGTGATTCAAGAAGTTTCATTTCTTTGGTAAGTCCTCTTTTGATTTCTTTGCTTATTTGAAGTTATGTTTGAGTTTGATAGATTATTTAAGGGTGTGTTGTTTGATTGTGATAGGTTTAAGAGTGTTTGATTAGATTGATTATGGATTTTAAGGATGGATTGAAGAAAAGAGTAAGTTAGTTAGAAGAGATGGTGTTGTATTTGTGTGTAGTGTTTGTGATGATATTTGTGATTTGTGTTTGATGTAGGTGTGGAGATGTTTTGGTGTATTTGTAAGTTTAAGATGGTTTTTGGGTACGTTTTGTTAAGTTTGTTTGAAGTGGATGTTGGTAAAGAGAAGTGTTTTGTTGGTTGTTTTGTTGTTTTGGCCGGAATTTGGGTTTTTGGCCTGACATGCCCATGAGCACGTCCAGATTCTTAGGCGTGTCAATTGTGTTGGTGGCAGTAGGATTGACACGGCCATGAGCACGCTCATGATGTTGGACGTGTTGATATTTTTGAGAGGTAGAATGTATTACACGCCCAGTGACACGCCCGTGGTTCCAAGCGTGTAAAAGCTTCTGTGTTGTGGAGTTAGGGCACAGTCAGGGACACGCTTGTGTGGTTGAGCGTGTCATGTTTAGAGTTTGCCCTAGTTAACTCTTAACTTGATTATCTCATGTGTATCCCTAAGCAAGTGTATGTTATTATGTTGGATTAGGTCTTGAAGAAAGTGATTTGTCATTGATCTAAGAAGTAAAAGAATCTTGGAAAAGGAAGTGTTTAGAGTTGTGTGAATTGTTAGTGAGGTAAGTACAAATATTTCATTATTACATTGTTGAATTTTATGAATAATGTACTTTGTTATGTTTATATCAATGATGCTTTATGTATAATGTGAAGAATATGATGATGTAATTGATTGTGTATTTGAAAGATGAATTGCTATAATGTGGATTGAGATGTGATGGAATATAAAGCCATTGTGATTGACCATAATGACTTTAATGAGGCATGTTTGCCTAATTGATAATGAAGATTGAGAATGGAATTGATAATGAAATAATGAATGAATTGTGTGTCTAATGTGTTATTCCATTTTCAGAGTTTTGTTGATTGGTGGCATGCCTATTAGTAACAATCTCTTGAAGTTAGGTTGGAATTGATCCTTGAAGCCAAGTTGGGTTAAAGTTTAACATGTTTTACTCCCCTTGAAGCTTGGTTGGGTCTAGTCCTTGAAGCCTAATTGAGATGTTACAACCCTTGAAGCTAGGTTGGGTTGGTTCTTGAAGCCAAGTTGGGTTGATACTTAGCATGCTTTGTTCCCCTTGAAGCTTGGTTGAACCTAATCCTTGAAGCCTAGTTGGGATTATGATAATGATGAATGTGATAATTGAACCAAAACATTAACTCTGAAAATTGAATGGCATATTAGTGTCTTTTGGGCCCATGCTTGTCTTTGTTCGAATGTGATTCATTAATGGTAAAATAATTGAATAATGAAATCTATGGAAGGACTTTGAAATGTGATATGTTTATATGTGAATGATTTATGGAATATAAAGGTGTGATATTAGCTTTCCATCAATGATGTTGTCTTTATTATTAAAGTGTGTGACATTGCGTTTCATTAAAGCATAATGTTTGTATACTTTGTACTACTAAGCCGTTGGCTTAGCGCGATAGTGGTTGATTGCGCAGGTGACGGAGTTGAACCCGAGAGTTCCTCGAGACCGAGTGAGTCTAGGCATTGAAGATTTTATTTTTGGGACTTAAAGATCAGAGAAGGGCTGCCAATCATGTATAACTTCTTTATATTTTGTAAAGTATTGATTCGAATGTAAACATATGGATAATTGTAAAGATGGATTTGAATGTATTCATATATGTAAATATTTTATAAATTCTGCTGCGTATTAAGTAAACATATATATATCTATTTAGGTTTATATTACAAGTTAATTACTTTATTTCTATAATGTATAATGAGAAAGAATATCCTATCATTTGAAATGATTTAAATGTTAAAGAAAACCATGGCATCCCTATATTCAGTGTACGTATATTACATTGTGGTGTTTTGTAGTGTGCGTGTACAGGATGTAGGAGTGTTACAATTGTTTTGGTATCAGAGCCTAGGTTTGAGATTCTCAACCTAGGTAAAATGTAAGAAAGAGAATATTTTGACTTTAAAAGTTAGTTTTTGAATAACATACATGTTTGGTATTGGCAGTCTCTGATCTTTAATGAGATGTATTCTGCTGTGTTTGCAGATATAGGTTGTGATAGATTCTCATTTACGTCAGTCAGTAGAGGGTAGTGCGGAGAGTGGAGCTCCTGATGAGGTTAGAGAGGGAGCTAGAGTGGATAGTGCTGGAGAGGTACCTGCTTCTGTGTCGGGAAGACCAGCTGGTGAGGAGGTTCCGCCAGTTTGGCTTAGGCATGTGGTAGAGATATTGAGGCAAGCACCAGTGCAACCACCGCCACCACCCCCACAGTCTTTGGTATTAGTGAGACATTACGATAAATTAAGGAAGTATGGAGCTGAAGATTTTCTGGGTACTATTGATCCAGCTGTAGCTGAGCAGTGACTAGATAAAGTACAGAGAATATTCATTCAGTTGCAAGCCACTCCAGAAGAAAATTTTGATTATGCAAGATCATTGTTGCAGAAGGATGCATACGATTGGTGGAAGACAGTGCCCCATGCTATGGATGATCCACCAACATTGTCCTATGCTGATTTTCTAAGAGAGTTTGAATTGAAGTATACTCTGAGGGAGTACAAAGATGTGAAAAAGATGGAGTTTTTGAGTTTGAAGCAAGACAACCGGTCAGTAACAGAATATGAGGTTGAGTTCATCCGGTTGAGCCATTATGCTGGGGGTATTATATCTGATGAGATTGATAGGTGCAGGAGATTTGACGAGGGATTGAGGCCCTCTATTATGTGTCTGGTGGCTGGATCTAGATATCATGATTTTCCCAGCTTGTTGCAGCAGCTAGGAGTGTGGAGAGAGCTCAGGGCATTGCAGCAGCTGCATCTGAGGAAGAGATCAGGGTTAGGAGACCCCAGTTTGAAGCAGGGTCTTCATCTGTGAAGAGAGGTAAAGGAAGTTTTGTTCCTCGGGTTAGTAGGAGTCAGAGGCCAGCTAGTAGTTCAGTACAATTTCAGAGGCAGAGATCGAGACCTACAGTTTCAGTGGCGAGTGCTCCGACCCCAGTGATTTAGAGATCCACTCTACCCATATGTATTCATTGTGGTAGGCCACATGGTGGTACTTGTTGGAAGACTGGTGTAGCAGGGGTATGTTTCAGATGTGGGTCGCCTGATCATTTTGTTAGAGAGTGTCCTGAGAGGCAGGAGCATATGTCGATAGATTCTGCAGCTTCTCGACCTAGTGTGAGGGGAGGTTGAGGAGGCAGAAGTTTTAGCAGAGGAGGCAGATCTAGGTTCAGTCCTAGAGGAGGTTCTACATCCAGGGAGAGTAGACCAGAGGAGGTTGGATCTTCTCAGAGGATTTATGTGATGCAGAGGCAGCCAGATGCTTCAGCAGTCATAGCGGGTACTTTCTCTTTATTTGGTATTTCAGTACTTGCTTTGATTGACCCAGGATCTACACATTCATATATTAGTGCATCTATTTTGCCTGTGTCTAAATTGCATGCTGAATCCCTAGGATTTGATGTATTGGTGACAAATCCTTTAGGGCATAGTGTGATTGTTAGCAAGGTGCACCGAGATAGTGCAGTAGTGGTACAAGGTGAGGAGTTTCGTGGAGATTTGATTGAAATGCCTTTTAAGGAATATGATTTGATCCTAGGCATGGACTGGTTATCTAGACATGGAGCTGTGGTAGATTGTCAAAAGAAACTTGTTACCTTGAGAACCGGTGATGGTAGAGATGTGATAGTATCTAGTGAGCAGGGACAGCTAGCATCCTTATTTGTTTCAGCTGTTGCATCTAGGAGGTTGATTAGAAAAGGGTGTGATGCTTATCTTGCTCATATTTTGGATACTAGAGTAGTGAGTTCTCAACTTGATTGTATACCCACAGTTGCAGAGTTTCCAGATGTGTTTCTAGAGGAGTTGCCAGGGTTGCCTCCTGAGAGAGAGGTGGAGTTTGGTATTGAATTATTGCCTGGTACCACTCCTATCTCTATTACTCCTTATAGAATGGCACCTGCTGAATTGAAAGAATTGAAGGTGCAGTTGCAGGAGTTGTTGGATAAAGGGTTTGTTCGCCCTAGTGTTTCACCGTGAGGAGCTCCTGTTTTTTTGTGAAGAAGAAGATGGTACTATGAGATTGTGTATCGATTATAGGCAATTGAACAAGGTGACTATTAAAAATAAATATCCTTTGCCTAGAATTGATGATCTCTTTGATCAATTGAAGGGTGCAGCAGTGTTTTCCAAGATTGATTTGAAATCAGGGTACCATCAGTTGAGGGTTAGAGCTGAAGATGTTCCTAAGACAGCCTTTCGCACAAGGTATGGGCATTATGAGTTTCTAGTTATGCCTTTTGGTTTGACGAATGCACCTGCAGCTTTTATGGACTTGATGAATAGGGTGTTTAGGCCCTATTTGGATCAGTTTGTGGTAGTTTTTATTGATGATATTTTGGTGTATTTGCGTAATAAGGAGGAGCATGACAAGCATTTGCGGATTGTGCTGCAAATTTTGAGAGAGAAGCAATTGTTTGCTAAACTGTCGAAATGTGAGTTTTGGCTTGACCAAGTAACTTTTCTCGGTCATATAGTTTCAGCAGAGGGTATTAGAGTTGATCCGAGTAAAGTTGAAGCTATTTTAAATTGGAGTCCACCAAAGTCTGTGACTGAAGTTAGAAGTTTTCTGGGTTTGGCAGGCTATTACCGACGGTTTGTGAAAGGATTTTCTTTGATAGCTACTCCACTTACCAGATTACTTCGAAAGGGAGTTAGATTTGTGTGGACAGATCAGTGTCAGGCTAGCTTTGAACAGTTGAGAGAAATGTTGACCCAAGCGCCTGTCCTTACTTTACCTGTGGAAGATAAACCATATGTGATTTACAGTGATGCTTCACATAATGGTTTGGGTTGTGTTTTAATGCAAGAAGGTAAAGTTATAGCTTATGCTTCTCGACAGTTGAAACCGTATGAGCTCAATTATCCAACCCATGATTTAGAGTTAGCAGCCATTGTGTTTGCATTGAAGATTTGGTGACACTATTTGTATGGGGAGAAGTGTTTTATCTATACAGACCATAAAAGTTTGAAATATTTGGGGGTTCAGAGAGAGCTCAATCTTCGATAGAGACGATGGTTGGAGTTGATCAAAGACTATGACTGTTTGATTGATTATCATCCTGGTAAGGCAAATGTTGTTGCTGATGCCTTGAGTTGGAAGTCTTTAGCAGGTTTGACTATTTATTCGCTCTCGTTGCTTGTTGAGTTGAGAGTGTTGCATGCTAGCTTTGTATCTTGTGATGATGGTGCATTGTTGGCACAGTTGCAATTGAAACTGGTATTGTTGGATCAGATTAAAGAGGCTCAATTGGTTGATGAGAAGATTCAAAAGATCATTTCAGATTGCCAGAATGGAAAGAGTTGAGATTTTATTGTGAGAAGTGATGGGAGTCTTTGGTTTAAGAACATATTGTGTGTACCTGATGATACTAATTTGAGAAGGATTATTTTAAAAGAAGCACATCAGTCAGTATTTGCTATGCATCCGGGCAATACAAAGATGTATCATGATTTGAAGCAGTATTACTGGTGTTCCGGTATGAAGCGAGACATAGCGGAGTTTGTATCCAAATGTCTCACATGTCAGAGGGTGAAAGCTGAGCATCAAGTTCCAACAAGGTTGCTTCAACCTTTATCAGTGCCTTAATGGAAATGGGAAAGAGTAACCATGGATTTTGTGTCTGGTCTACCATTGACACAAAGGAAGCATGATGCTATTTGGGTGATTGTTGGTAGGTTGACTAAGACAGCTCATTTTCTTCCGGTTCGGATGGATTATTCTCTAGAGAAGTTAGCTGAGCTGTATATCCATGAGATTGCGAAGGTGTATGGTGTCCCAATTTCTTTAGTGTCTGATCGAGATCCCCGGTTTACATCAAGGTTTTGGAAGAGTTTACATGGTGCTTTGGGTTCTCGACTGCATTTTAGTACTGCTTTCCATCCGCAGACAGATGGGCAGTCAGAAAGAGTGATCCAGATTATTGAGGACATGTTGAGAAGCTGTGTCATTGATTTCTCTGGAGGTTGGGATAGATTCTTGCCACTTGTGAAATTTGCATACAATAACAGTCATCAATCCAGCATTGGTATGGCACCATTCGAAGCATTGTATGCTAGACGGTGTAGGACACCTCTATGTTGGAGTGAACTTGGAGAAGGTAAGTTAATTGGTCCTGATTTGGTTAAAGAAACTGAAGAGAAAGTGAAAATGATTCGAGATAGGTTGAAAGCAGCTTCAGACTGACAGAAGTCTTATTCAGATTTGAAGAGGAGAGACATTGAGTATAATGTTGGAGATAAAGTATTTTTGAAAGTGTCTCCTTGGAAAAAGATTTTGAGATTTGGTCGAAGAGGGAAGCTGAGTCCTCGTTTCATTGGACCTTATGAAGTATTGGAAAGAATTGGACCAGTTGCTTATCGGCTTGCTTTGCCACCTGAGTTGGATAGGATCCATAATGTATTCCATGTTTCTATGTTGAGGAGGTATAGGTTGGATCCATCTCATGTTTTGCCAATTGAATCTATCGAAGTGAGTTCAGATCTGACATTTGAAGAAGAACCAATTGCTATTTTGGCACGTGAAGTGAAAGAATTGAGAAATAAGAAAGTGCCACTTGTGAAGATTTTGTGGAAGAATCATGCAAAGGAAGAGGCAACTTGGGAAAGTGAACAAACAATGCAAGATCAGTATCCTCAGTTGTTTCAGAATTGATGACAGGTAATTTCGAGGATGAAATTTATTTTTAAAGGGAGAGAATTGTAATATCCTAAAGTGTACCCTAGAAGTTTTGATATAATTGTTGTTTGATTTGAATCAAATGTATATGTGTTTTGGAAAGGAAAAGATTATTTAGAGGGAATGTATATGTTGTATATATGGTAATATATATAACATATATGCAAGTCAAATGGGTGGTCAAGGGAAGAAGATATTTTATTTGTTGATTGTGAATTTACTAAAGAGGGCAAGTGATTAAGAAGGATGTTAAAACAAATTAAAAGAGGGTGTTTAGGTAATTCCTTGTTTTGGAATACTTGGTGGAGATTTAAAGAGAAGTTTGACTTTGTTTCTTTATATTTTCTTCTTCTTTTCTATGGTGTGGCCGGCTCATCCATAGACAAGAGAAAGCAAGAGAGCAAAAGAGGATTTGAATGTTCTAAGCTCAAATTGAAGGAAGATTTAAGTGATCAAGTTGGTTATTAAAGAAGTTTCATTTCTTTGGTAAGTCCTCTTTTGATTTCTTTGCTTATTTGAAGTTATGTTTGAGTTTGATAGATTATTTAAGGGTGTGTTGTTTAATTGTGATAGGTTTAAGAGTGTTTGATTAGATTGATTATGGATTTTAAGGATGGATTGAAGAAAAGAGTAAGTTAGTTGGAAGAGATAGTGTTGTATTTGTGTGTAGTGTTTGTGATGATATTTGTGATTTGTGTTTGATGTAGGTGTGGAGTTGTTTTGGTGTTTTTGTAAGTTTAAGATGGTTTTTGGGTATGTTTTGTTAAGTTTGTTTGAAGTGGATGTTGGTAAAGAGAAGTGTTTTGTTGTTTTGGCCGAAATTTGGGTTTTTGGCCTGACACGCCCATGAGCACGTCCAGATTCTTAGGCGTGTCAATTGTGTTGGTGGCAGTAGGATTGACACGACCATGACCATGCTCATGATGTTGGACGTGTTGATATTTTTGAGAGGCAGAATGTATTTACACGCCCAGTGACACACCCGTGGTTCCGAGCGTGTAAAAGCTTCTGTGTTGTGGAGTTAGGGCACGGTCAGGGACACGCTCGTGTGGTTGAGCGTGTCATGTTTAGAGTTTGCCCTAGTTAACTCTTAACTTGATTATCTCATGTGTATCCCTAAGCAAGTGTATGTTATTATGTTGGATTAGGTCTTGAAGAAAGTGATTTGTCATTGATCTAAGAAGTAAAAGAATCTTGGAAAAGGAAGTGTTTAGAGTTGTGTGAATTGTTAGTGAGGTAAGTACAAATATTTCATTATTACATTGTTGAATTTTATGAATAATGTACTTTGTTATGTTTATATCAATGATGCTTTATGTATAATGTGAAGAATATGATGATGTAATTGATTGTGTATTTGAAAGATGAATTGCTATAATGTGGATTGAGATGTGATGGAATATAAAGCCATTGTGATTGACCATAATGACTTTAATGAGGCATGTTTGCCTAATTGATAATGAAGATTGAGAATGGAATTGATAATGAAATAATGAAAGAATTGTGTGGCTAATGTGTTATTCCATTTTCAGAGTTTTGTTGATTGGTGGCATGCCTATTAGTAACAATCTCTTGAAGTTAGATTGGAATTGATCCTTGAAGCCAAGTTGGGTTGAAGTTTAACATGTTTTACTCCCCTTGAAGCTTGGTTGGGTCTAGTCCTTGAAGCCTAATTGAGATGTTACAACCCTTGAAGCTAGGCTGGGTTGGTTCTTGAAGCCAAGTTGGGTTGATACTTAGCATGCTTTGTTCCCCTTGAAGCTTGGTTGAACCTATTCCTTGAAGCCTAGTTGGGATTATGATAATGATGAATGTGATAATTGAACCAAAACATTAACTCTGAAAATTGAATGGCATATTAGTGTCTTTTGGGCCCATGCTTTGTCTTTGTTTGAATGTGATTCATTAATGGTAAAATAATTGAATAATGAAATCTATGGAAGGACTTTGAAATGTGATATGTTTATATGTGAATGATTTATGGAATATAAAGGTGTGATATTAGCTTTCCATCAATGATGTTGTCTTTATTATTAAAGTGTGTGACATTGCATTTCTTTAAAGCATAATGTTAGTATACTTTGTACTACTAAGCCGTTGGCTTAGCGCGATAGTGGTTGATCGCGCAGGTGACAGAGTTTAACCCGAGAGTTCCTCGAGACCGAGTGAGTCTAGGCATTGAAGATTTTATTTTTGGGACTTAAAGATCAGAGAAGGGCTGCCAATAATGTATAACTTCTTTATATTTTGTAAAGTATTGATTCTAATGTAAACATATGGATAATTGTAAATATGGATTTGAATGTATTCACATATGTAAATATTTTATAAATTCCGCTGCGTATTAAGTAAACATATATATATCTATTTAGGTTTATATTACAAGTTAATTACTTTATTTCTATAATGTATAATGAGAAAGAATATCCTATCATTTGAAATGATTTAAATGTTAAAGAAAACCGTAGCATCCCTATATGTAACACCCCCACACCCAATACATACACACTACATACACCACAATGTAGTGTACATGTATCGGATATAGGAATGCCACGGATTTTTATTAACATTCAAAACATTTTAAATTATACTATAAGCTTTCTCATTACACATTAGAGAAAAATAAGTAATTACTTGTAATATAAAACAAAATAGATATAAATACATTTACTTAATACGCAGCGGAATTTATAAAATATTTACATATATGAAAACATTTAAGTCCATATCTATAATTATACACATATTTACATTATACACAATACTTTACAAAACATAAAGAATTTATACATGATTGGCAGCTCTTCTCTGATCATTAAATCCAAGAATAAACCCTTCAATGTCTACTCTCACTAGGTCTCGAAGAACTCTCGGGTTCAACTCTGTTACCTGCGCGATTAAACACTATCGCGCTAAGCCAACGACTTAGTAAGACAAATCATGCTTATGTTATGCTTTAGTGCAATGCAATGTTAATTATCAATCCATATTATACATGTAACATCATATATGCAAAGCAAACAACATACCATTACATTTCATAATCCAATATAAGTAGACATATCACATTTCAACATCTTTCCATATACCTCATTAGTTACTCATTAAACCATTCATGAAAAACACCAAACAAAGACAAGCATTGGGCCCAAGACACACTAATATGCCATTCAATTTCCAGAGTTAATGTTTTGGTTTTGTTATCACATTTATCAATATCATATACCCAACTAGGCTTCAAGGATTAGGTTCAACCAAGCTTCAAGGGGAGCAAAGCATGCTAAGCTTCAACCCAACTTGGCTTCAAGAACCAACCCAACCTAGCTTCAAGGGTTGTAACATCTCAATTAGGCTTCAAGGATTCAATCCAACCTAACTTCAAGAGATTGTTACACTTATTAGGCATGCCACCAACAACAAACTCTGAAAATGGAATAACACATTAGCCACACAATTCATTTATTATTTAGTTATCATTTCCATTCTCAATTCTCATCAACATTTAGGCAAACATGCCTTATTTCTTTCAATTGCATCATCATAGCCAATCACAATGGCTTTATAGCATTTCATATCTCAATTCATATTGTGCATATAGCATTATTGGTATCACATTTCAAAGTACATTATTCATAATACACATCACCATTCACAAGCCTCACAATACACAATACATAACCTTGTTCATGTAATATCATATGCATTATCAATTCCATATCATCTCACATTTCATGATTCAACAATGATGTTAGACAAATGATCTCTATTTTGATCCTTGACAACTCAAATGGATGATCTAGTTAACATATATTTGAGAATCTTGTTGCAGGATTAGGTTGCTTCCAATAAGGTGAACAGAACCTTTCTAGCGGTCGCGCCTCACCTGAATACGACCGCCCCATACAATTACAAGATGAAACCTTATTACAGTAGGTTTCGCGGTCAGAAGCCCGACATAAGTCGCGACCGCACTTCACAATCAAAAGATGAAACCTTATTACAGTAGGTTTCACGGTCAGAAGCCCGACCTAAGTCGCGACCGCACATGAATAATAGCGACCGCCCCAAATTACGTGTCTCTCATGCATAAACCCTAAATGTAGCCAAATTTCTTTTGGTTAACTTAAAACACATTGTACACAACATAACCTCATTCAAATAGACATAATCAACATCATTAGCAATTATTTTACATGCTCATCACAATATTTTCATCACCAACATTCATTAACAATACATTTGATACCTTATCACATTTACAAACAAAAGTGTTTTAAGATTAAACAACATATGCATGTTTGTACCCATATAGTTTGTACTTACCTTTAGCACCAATTATACAACTCTAAACACTTTCTTTTCTCCAAGAATTCTTCACTTCTCAAATTAGAGCAAATCACCTTCTTCCAAAACCTAATCCAAAATAACACAATATAATTTATCACTTACCATTTCCAAAACCCTAAAACCAACATCACTCTTAACTTATCATCTTCAAATCCAAAACCAACACCACAACCAATTAAATCCAACATATAATAATCAACACAACCCTACCATCAAAAATCCACAACCAAACTCACAACCAACTTAAATAACTTAAAAGAATCAAGAGAAACTTACCAAATATAGTGAATCTTCTTGGATTTCCACTTAACTACTTAAAACTTCTTCAATTTGAGCTTCAAATATCATCAACTCTTATTTTCTCTCTTGCTCTCTAAGTTGGCCGGCCACACGTGAAAAGAAGAAAAGAAATTTGATCAAAATAAAAGTCAAACTCTCTATTAATCTCCACCACACAATTTCAAAAGAAGAATTACCAAAATGCCCTCTTTAACATAGTTAAACTTCTTTTCATTATGTATGCCCTTTATAGTAATTTCAATAACAACCAAAAATATCTTCTTCCACTATATCCAACACCTTGACTCTCCCTTTGACCAACATATATGCTATATATATTGCCATATACACTACATATACATCTTCTCTACACATCACTTATCTTTCAAATAACACATGAACATTCTCTTTTCTTTTTTTTTTGTCACACAACACATACATTCAATCACATTTTAGACCAACAACAACAACAACAACATAATCAAAACTTCTAGGGCATACATGAGGATATTTCAATTCTCCCCCTCTAAAAAGAAATTTCGTCCTCGAAATTACCTGATATTAAGTCCGAAATAATTGAGGATATTGCTCTCGCATGATTTGTTCACTTTCCCAAGTTTCCTCTTCCTTTCCATGATTCTTCCATAGAACTTTGACCAATGGCACACTCTTGTTCCTTAACTCTTTCACTTCACGTGCCAAAATAGCAACTGGTTCCTCTTCAAACATCAAATCTTGATTCACCTCGATAGATTCAATCGGCAACACATGAGATGGATCCGATATGTATCTCCTCAACATAGAAACATGGAATACATTATGGATACGATCCAACTCAGGTGGCAAAGCGAGTCGATAAGCAACTGGCCCAACTCTTTCCAAAACTTCATACGGTCCAATGAAACGAGGACTTAATTTCCCTTTTCGACCGAACCTCAAAATCTTCTTCCAAGGAGACACTTTCAAAAATACCTTATCTCCAATATCAAACTCTATGTCTCTCCTTTTCAGATCTGCATAAGACTTCTGTCAGTCTGAAGCTGCTTTTAACCTGCCCCGAATCAACTTCACTTTCTCTTCAGTTTCTTGAATCAAATCAGGCCCAATTAACTTACCTTCACCAATCTCATTCCAACACAAAGGTGTCCGACACCGTCTACCATACAGTGCTTCGAATGGTGCCATACCAATGCTAGATTGGTGACTGTTATTGTATGCAAACTCCACAAGAGGTAAAAATCTATCCCAACTTCCAGAGAAATCAATGACACAGCTTCTTAACATATCCTCAATAATCTGTATCACTCTCTCTGACTGCCCATCTGTCTGTGGATGAAAAGCAGTGCTGAAGTGCAGTCGAGAACCCAAAGCACCTTGCAAACTCTTCCAGAATCTTGAAGTAAACCTGGGATCTCGATCAGACACTAAAGAAGTTGGAACACCATGCAACTTCACAATCTCATGGATATACAGCTCAGCTAACCTCTCCAAAGAGTAATCCATCCGAACTGGAAGAAAATGAGCTGTTTTAGTCAACCTGTCAACAATCACCCATATGGCATCATGCTTCCTTTGTGTCAATGGCAAACCAGACACAAAATCCATTGTCACTCTTTCCCACTTCCATTCAGGCACTGACAATGGTTGAAGTAACCCGGTTGGAACTTGATGCTCTGCTTTTACCTTCTGACATGTGAGACATTTAGACACAAAATCTGCAATGTCTCTCTTCATACCGGACCACCAATAATGTTGCCTCAAATCATGACACATCTTGGTATTGCCCGGATGCATAGCAAATACTGACTGATGTGCTTCTTCCAAAATGATTCTTTTCAAATTAGCATCATCCGGTACACACAATTTGTTCTTAAACCAGAGACTCCCATCAATTCTCACAATAAAATCTCTACTTTTCCCGTTCTGGTAATCTGAAACAATCTTCTGAATCTTTTCATCAGCCAACTGAGCCTCTTTAATCTGATCCAACAAAACTGGTTTCAATTGCAACTGTGCCAACAATGCACCATCATCACAAGATACAAAACTGACATGTAACGCTCTCAACTCAACAAGCAACGAGAGCGAATAAACAGTTAAACCTGCTAAAGACTTCCGACTCAAGGCATCAGCAACAACATTTGCTTTACCTGGATGATAATCAATCAAACAGTCATAGTCTTTAATCAATTCCAACCATCTCCTCTGTCGAAGATTAAGCTCTTTCTGAACCCCCAAATATTTCAAACTTTTGTGATCAGTGTAGATGAAACATTTCTCCCCAAACAAATAGTGTCGCCAAATCTTCAATGCAAAAACAATGGCTGCTAGCTCCAAATCATGGGTCGGATAATTAAGCTCATGCGGCTTCAACTGTCGAGAAGCATAAGCTATCACTCTACCTTCTTGCATCAATACACAACCCAAACCATTATGTGAAGCATCACTGTAGATCACATATGGTTTGCCTTCCACAGGTAAAGTAAGAACAGGCGCTTGAGTCAACATTTCTCTCAACTAATTAAAGCTAGCCTGACACTGATCTGTCCACACAAATCTAACTCCCTTCCGAAGCAATCTAGTGAGTGGAGTAGCTATCAAAGAAAAATCTTTCACAAACCGTCGGTAATAGCCTGCCAAACCCAGAAAACTTCTAACTTCATTTACAGACTTGGGTGGACTCCAATTCAGAATAGTTTCAACTTTACTCGGATCAACTTTAATACCCTCTGCTGAAACTATATGACTGAGAAAGGTTACTTGGTCAAGCCAGAACTCACACTTCGATAGTTTAGCAAACAATTGCTTCTCTCTCAAGATTTGCAGCACAATCCATAGATGCTTGTCATGCTCTTCCTCATTACGCGAATATACCAGAATATCATCTATAAACACTACCACAAACTGATCCATATAGGGCCTGAACACCCTATTCATCAAATCCATAAAAGCTGCAGGTGCATTCGTCAAACCAAAAGGCATAACTAGAAACTCATAATGCCCATACCTGGTCCGAAAAGCGGTCTTAGGAACATCCTCAGCTCTGACTCTCAGCTGATGGTACCCTGATCTCAAATCAATTTTAGAAAACACAGCTGAACCCTTCAATTGATCAAAGAGATCATCGATTCTAGGCAAAGGATATTTATTTTTAATAGTCACCTTGTTCAATTGCCTATAATCGATACACAACCTCATAGTACCATCTTTCTTCTTCACAAATAACACAGGAGCTCCCCACGGAGAAACACTGGGGCGAATAAATCCTTTATCCAACAACTCTTGCAATTGCACTTTCAACTCCCTCAATTCTACTGGTTCCATTCTATAAGGAGTACTAGAGATAGGAGTGGTACCAGGCAACAATTCAATACCGAACTCCACCTCTCTCTCAGGAGGTAACTCTGGCAACTCCTTTGGAAATACATCTGGGAACTCTGCAACTGTGGCAATACTATCAATGGGAGAACCCTTCACTCTAGTATCTACCACATGAGCAAGATAGGCTTCACACCCCTTTCTAATCAATCTCCTAGCTGCAACAGCTGAAACAAATAAGGAGGCTAGCTGTTCCTGCTCATTAGATACTATCACTTCTCTACCATCAGCAATTCTCAAAGAAACAATTTTCCTTTTTCAGTCTACCACAGCTCCATGTCTAGATAGCCAATCCATGCCTAGAATCACATCATATTCCTTAAATGGCATCTCAATCAAATCTCCAAGGAACTCCTCACCTTGCACCCTCACTGCACTATCTCGGTGCACCCTGCTCACAATCACACTATGCCCTAAAGGATTTGTCACCAACACATCAAATCCTAGGGACTCAGCATGCACATCAGACAAAGGCAAAACAGATGCACTAATATAAGAATGGGTGGAACCCGGATCAATCAAAGTAAGTACTGAAATATCAAATAAAGAAAAAGTACCAGCTATGACTGCCGAAGCATCTGGCTGCCTCTGCATAACATATACCCTCTGGGAAGACCCAACCTCCTCTGGTCTACTCTCTTTGGATGTAGAACCTCCTCTGGCACTGAACCCAGATCTGCCTCCCCGGCTACTACCTCTGCCTGCTCGACCTCCCCTCACACTTGGTCGAGAAGCTGCAGTATCAACTGACATCTGCTCCTGCCTCTCAGGACAATCTCTCACAAAGTGATTAGGTGATCCACATCTGAAGCATACCCCTGCTACACCAGTCTTCCAGCATGGACCACCATGTGGCCTACCACAATGAATGCAGATGGGAAGAGTGGATCTCTGAATCATTGGGGTCGGAGCACTCGCCACTGAAGCTGCAGGTCTAAATCTCTGCCTCTGAAACTGCACTGACCTACCAGCTGACCTCTGAATCCTACTAACTCTAGGAACAAAACTTCCTTTACCTCTCTTAGCAGAAGAAGACCCTGCCTCAAACTGGGGCCTCCTAACCCTAACCTCTTCCTCTGAAGCAGCTGCAATAACTTGAGCTCGCTCTACACTTCGAGCTGCCGCCACTAGCTGGGAGAAATCGTGATATCTAGATCCAGCCACTAAGCACATGATAGAGGGCCTCAATCCCTCCTCAAATCTCCTACATCTATCAATCTCATCAGCTATAATGCCCCCAGCATAATGACTCAATCTAACAAACTCAACTTCATATTCAGTTACAGTCCTGCTGTCTTGCTTCAAACTCAAAAACTCCATCTTCTTCATGTCTTTATACTCCCTAGGAGTATACTTCAATTCAAACTCTCTCAGAAAGTCAGCATAGGACAACGTTAGTGGATCATCCATAGAATGGGGCACTGTCCTCCACCAGTCATATGCATCCTTCTATAGCAAAGATCTTGCATAGTCAAACTTTTCTTCCGATGTGGCTTGCAACTGAATAAAGATCCTCTGTACTTTATCAAGCCACTGCTCCGCTACAGCTGGATCAATTGTACCAAGGAAATCCTCTGCTCCATACTTCCTTAGTTTATCATAGTGCCTCACTGATACCACATGCTGAGGGGGTGGTGGTGGTTGCACTGGTGCTTGCCTCAAAGCCTCTACCACATGCCTAACCCAAGCTGGTGGAACCTCCTCACCAACTTGTCTCCCCGACACCGAAGCAGGTGCCTCCTCAGCACTATTAACTCTAGCTCTATCCTCCGGAGCTACACTCTCATCACTATCCTCAACTGACTGACGCAAATGAGGATCCATCACAACCTATTTCTGCAAACACAACAGAATACGTCCTATTAAAGATCAGAGACTGCCAATCCCAAACATGTATTTTATTTCAAAACCAACTTTTTAAAATCAAAAACATTTCTTTTTCTTACATTTTACCTAGGTTGAGAATCTCAAACCTAGGCTCTGATACCAAAACAATTGTAACACCCCCACACCCAATACATACACACTACATACACCACAATGTAGTGTACATGTATCGGATATAGGAATGCCACGGATTTTTATTAACATTCAAAACATTTTAAATGATACTATAAGCTTTCTCATTATACATTAGAGAAAAATAAGTAATTACTTGTAATATAAAACAAAATAGATATAAATACATTTACTTAATACGCAGCGGAATTTATAAAATATTTACATATATGAAAACATTTAAGTCCATATCTATAATTATACACATATTTACATTATACACAATACTTTACAAAACATAAAGAATTTATACATGATTGGCAACTCTTCTCTGATCTTTAAATCCAAGAATAAACCCTTCAATGTCTACTCTCACTAGGTCTCGAAGAACTCTCGGGTTCAACTCTGTTACCTGCGCGATTAAACACTATCGCGCTAAGCCAACGGCTTAGTAAGACAAATCATGCTTATGTTATGCTTTAGTGCAATGCAATGTTAATTATCAATCCATATTATACATGTAACATCATATATGCAAAGCAAACAACATACCATTACATTTCATAATCCAATATAAGTAGACATATCACATTTCAACATCTTTTCATATACCTCATTAGTTACTCATTAAACCATTCATGAACAACACCAAACAAAGACAAGCATTGGGCCCAAGACACACTAATATGCCATTCAATTTCCAGAGTTAATGTTTTGGTTTTGTTATCACATTTATCAATATCATATACCCAACTAGGCTTCAAGGATTAGGTTCAACCAAGCTTCAAGGGGAGCAAAGCATGCTAAGCTTCAACCCAACTTGGCTTCAAGAACCAACCCAACCTAGCTTCAAGGGTTGTAACATCTCAATTAGGCTTCAAGGATTCAATCCAACCTAACTTCAAGAGATTGTTACACTTATTAGGCATGCCACCAACAACAAACTCTGAAAATGGAATAACACATTAGCCACACAATTCATTTATTATTTAGTTATCATTTCCATTCTCAATTCTCATCAACATTTAGGCAAACATGCCTTATTTCTTTCAATTGCATCATCATAGCCAATCACAATGGCTTTATAGCATTTCATATCTCAATTCATATTGTGCATATAGCATTATTGGTATCACATTTCAAAGTACATTATTCATAATACACATCACCATTCACAAGCCTCACAATACACAATACATAACCTTGTTCATGTAATATCATATGCATTATCAATTCCATATCATCTCACATTTCATGATTCAACAATGATGTTAGACAAATGATCTCTATTTTGATCCTTGACAACTCAAATGAATGATCTAGTTAACATAAATTTTAGAATCTTGTTGCAGGATTAGGTTGCTTCCAATAAGGTGAACAGAACCTTTCTAGCGGTCGCGCCTCACCTGAATACGACCGCCCCATACAATTACAAGATGAAACCTTATTACAGTAGGTTTCGCGGTCAGAAGCCCGACATAAGTCACGACCGCACTTCACAATCAAAAGATGAAACCTTATTACAGTAGGTTTCACGGTCAGAAGCCCGACCTGAGTTGCGACCGCACATGAATAATAGCGACCGCCCCAAATTACGTGTCTCTCATGCATAAACCCTAAATGTAGCCAAATTTCTTTTGGTTAACTTAAAACACATTGTACACAACATAACCTCATTCAAATAGACATAATCAACATCATTAGCAATTATTTTACATGCTCATCACAATATTTTCATCACCAACATTCATTAACAATACATTTGATACCTTATCACATTTACAAACAAAAGTGTTTTAAGATTAAACAACATATGCATGTTTGTACCCATATAGTTTGTACTTACCTTTAGCACCAATTATACAACTCTAAACACTTTCTTTTCTCCAAGAATTCTTCACTTCTCAAATTAGAGCAAATCACCTTCTTCCAAAACCTAATCCAAAATAACACAATATAATTTATCACTTACCATTTCCAAAACCCTAAAACCAACATCACTCTTAACTTATCATCTTCAAATCCAAAACCAACACCACAACCAATTAAATCCAACATATAATAATCAACACAACCCTACCATCAAAAATCCACAACCAAACTCACAACCAACTTAAATAACTTAAAAGAATCAAGAGAAACTTACCAAATATAGTGAATCTTCTTGGATTTCCACTTAACCACTTAAAACTTCTTCAATTTGAGCTTCAAATATCATCAACTCTTATTTTCTCTCTTGCTCTCTAAGTTGGCCGGCCACACGTGAAAAGAAGAAAAGAAATTTGATCAAAATAAAAGTCAAACTCTCTATTAATCTCCACCACACAATTTCAAAAGAAGAATTACCAAAATGCCCTCTTTAACATAGTTAAACTTCTTTTCATTATGCATGCCCTTTATAGTAATTTCAATAACAACCAAAAATATCTTCTTCCACTATATCCAACACCTTGACTCTCCCTTTGACCAACATATATGCTATATATATTGCCATATACACTACATATACATCTTCTCTACACATCACTTATCTTTCAAATAACACATGAACATTCTCTTTTCTTTTTTTTTTTATCACACAACACATACATTCAATCACATTTTAGACCAACAACAACAACAACAACAACAACAACATAATCAATACTTCTAGGGCATACATGAGGATATTACACTATATTCAGTGTACGTATATTACATTGTGGTGTTTTGTAGTGTGCGTGTATAGGATGTAGGAGTGTTACATTTATATTCAATTTGCACAATTAAAACCTATGGTTTCTCAAACCCTAAAAGTCCATAACGCTAAATTGTCTCTCTTCATCAATCTTTATCCAAACTCAACCATTTCTTCAATCCAACCTTAAAATCATTGTTAATCGCTTAAAATAACTTCATTCGACCCAAAATAGATAATTAAATCATACCACTTCTTCACATACCCAAAATACACATATTCAAACTTTCATGAAATCCAAAGAAAGAAGTTGAAAACTTACTAATTTTGGTAGAAATCACAAAAACTCCACTTTGAAGACTTGAAATCCTTCAATTAATGGAGTACGGAAGAAGAAAAATCCTTGGATTTCCTTCAATGCAGGTTCGACACTAGGAGGAAGAAGAAGAAGATGAAAAAATAAATTAATTTCCTCTTTCTTTCCACTTTTATTTTCAACCATATATATATTATTTAATAATTTAATAATAAATTATTTATTTAATTAAAAGTCTAAAAATCCATCTTCCATTTAAAATAAATTATTTTTGAATAATTTTAATAATTTTAAATTTCTAAAATTTATTTACAAAAATGCCATTGGATTTTGACTTTGACTTTTTAAAATTTGACTTTGTATATGTTATATATATTTTGCATATATATCACATATATATTCCACTTTTCCATTTAAAAACCCTTCATTTTTTATTTAAAATAATTTATTTAATTTGTTCAATTGAATTTTAATTTAGTTTATTAAATTTCCAAAAATTAAAAAATTTTAAAAAATTGGGACATTACAGGTATTAGAACTGTTACTTTAATGTGTGAAGTCACATCTAAAATGCATAATTGATGGCGAATTTGTGCTATTGCAGTATTACCGCAAGTGCACGGGTTACGCAAGTAATAAAATAATGAGTAAGATATCGTTCCACTGGGATAAGGTCAAATATTAGTGCAAATTTCAACTGTTGTTGAGCGAATCAATATTTTTTGTGAAGATTAAAATCAAAGACGAATTACCAAATAAATTAAAGTAAAGAAAAATTGATTATTGTGCAACAAAAGTTGATGATGAAAATACTATCCAAATATTGAATCCCCCTAGCCATAAATAGCATTTATAAATCAAATAATAGAGATGAGTTGGCATTCCCCTAATTTAGATTAAAACCTCTCTCAAGTGAATTAATCCCTAATCACTAAGTAGAATGATAGGAATCTCTTCTCAAGCATAATTAAATAGATCTTGCAATAAGAACAAGGAACTTTGAACCAAAGGGTCTTGTAAGTCTATCTCTAGCACTCCAATTAACCCTCAATCCTAATGAAAATTATGTTCATATCAAGCTTTCTCAAGTCAATAATATGAAAATTGCGACCAATTAATAAGCATGCTATTATGAATTGGAAATAAGAACTTAAGAACCAAAAGGATAAAACAAATCAATCAAATGATTTAATTTAATAAGAACTATTTAATCCATACAATAAAGCTAGGGTTCATCTATATCTAGATAGATAAAATTTAGCTCATGTTCATAGCCAAAAAACCAAAATAGAGGAAATATGTAAAAGAATTCAAACAATCCATGATGAACAATTTGTGTTTCTTCAATTCAATCCACGAATCTTGGATTAAATCTCACATGAATTGGATCTTCACCTTCACTCTTAGCTGACAAAAACTCTCTTTTTCTCAGGAGGTCAACTCAAAAAATAAAACTGGATCCCTAATTCACTCTTTTGCTCAAATTTTATAGCCTAGAGATTTTTGCCTGACATGCCCATCGACACGTCCGTGTCTGTGGGCGTGTCAATAGTGCTGTTTTGAGCATTAATGACAACGGCAGTGGCATTCCCATGACCTTGGGCATGCCATTGCTACTACAATGATAAGTTAGGGACACGATCGGGGACACACCTGTGTCATTGGGTGTGTCACAGCTTCTGTAAGTCAAGAGTAATGGCACGTTCAGTGACACGTCCATGTCTCCGGGCGTGTCGAAGCTTCTGTAATGTAGTTGAATGACACGTCCACTGACATGCCCATGTCATTGGATGTGAGAATTGGAAAATATGCCCAAAATAGCTTCTTTCCTTGTTTTCATCCGTGATTCCGGCTTAAATAACCTTAAGGTCCCAACGTGTCAAAAGTTCCTGGAATCAACCCTAATAAACACTTGAGCAAACAAATTAAACTCAATTTGATGTTAAATATATTAAGAAATAGGGGCAAAAATATCATCAATTATACACTTATAAAATTCCCCCACACTTGAGTTTTTGTAAGCAAACCAAATCACTATAATAGGCAGAAATGAAGGGCCCCTCTATATCCAAAGAAAATAAAAGTTTTTACAATACTTGAATTCCCAACATTCTCAACCAACAACTAAATCTCAAACATAATAGTTGAATTAAGCAGTTTTAAAATAAAAATATAATAGATCTAAAATCTAAAAATTCAGAGTTAAAAGATTTAGCATAAAATTTCACAAACTCAAAAGTCATGAACGAAATAAGAAAGTGTAAGTTTTCTCTTAAGTTCTTTGACCCCTTCATAAAATGCATTGCATGAAACATTATATTTTTTTTCAAAAGAAGCCCGACTTGTTTGAACTGATACTAACTTTTTGACGCGAAGGTAAACATTTGTGATGCCAACCCCCAGTTACTCAGTTAGAATCACCATTCAAATGGCTGCTAGCACTATTCATGATTACAACTCATTTGTTTCAATTCATGAGTTAAAATCAGCAAAATAGGAATAAATTTTTAAAGCTCCTGAAAATTTATTTTAATTAATTAATTAATTAATTAATTAATTAATTATTTTTTATTAAAGTGGTCAGGAACTGAAGATAATAAAGATGTCATACTAAGTTCGACACAAGTATCTAAATAATTGGGATATGCTAAAAAATGTAACTATGGTTTTAAACTTTAGATGTACAACTCTCATTAATCAACTAACTAATTATCATATTTAGTCTTTAGTAATCAATTACGAAAACTGAGTTAACCTCAACAAGGAATTATCGTTCATTAAATCAATCATTATTTTATTAAAAAGAGGAACCATTTCACTTCATATTATAATAGCAATCTAGTTTACTTGAACCCAAAAAAAATAAAAGAAACTAAATGAGACAAATGCATCAAATGGCAAGAATGAAAACAAAAGCTCAATCTATAAAATATCCCTCTCCCCTCCACTTAAGAAACACATTGTCCCCTATGTGTGTAAAATAATAAAAAGAGCAAAAGAGAGGGAAAACTGCCCTGACATGTCTTGAATCGACATATATTAATATGGTTCCAAAAGCATTGTGATGTCGATGGAGTTACAGGACAAAAAATGGATATATAGAATTGCAAAGGTTCAAAGACATAATAATAATAATAATAATAATAATAATAATAATAATAATAAATCACAAATATAAAAATATAAAAATTAAATGTATAGTCATCCATAAGAAAATAAAAGGAAAAATAAAAAAAATAAAAAAATGAGCTAGTCGGTCATGGCCTCGACATTTGAATCATTTCTAGCACCGGTATGATCAACGTTGGCACTAGCATCATCACTATCATCCTCGTCCGAAACATCAACATGGGGTACTAAAGGCTGGTATGGTGGTGGCGGTGGTTGTGAAGGGCTAAATCCCTGAGATCTCCAAAACTCGAGCATAGACTTCTCGAGCCATTGCCTCCTCAATATCTTGTGATCAAGTTTCACTTTGAAGGATTAGTAGTGCTACTCCATGGAACATTGGATCTGATCCTACTGAGTCAATAATTTATTGTGGTTCAGCTTGATATTTTTCATTTTTCCTTCTATCCTACATATCTGGCATTCAAACTTAGTTGGCTTTTGGTCATCATCCCACACAACATTCACAGAATGATGCCAGTCTCTGAAAGTAGGGGCTAGAGTAAAAGACAGGCCGGCTGAGGAAGAAGGTCAGATAATGGTGGATAGGCCGGGGACGTCTATCGGTGGAGGTGAAGGTATGTTGAAAGTGGGAGCATGAGGAACTGACTCAAAGTCCGTGGGTGTTATTGGCCCAGAATCCGTGGGTGGTGCCTGCAGCTCCACCACCTTCTCCTGGTTTAACCATTTCAAAGTATCCATGCCCAAAAGTTTGGGGAGCCCATCCAAAGTCATCAGGAGGCATCCATCCAACACCCCCAAACTGCGAGCAAGTCTCGTGACATACATGCCACCATAGAAAAAGTGCATGATAGCATGAGTGAGTGACACGGCCAAGTCAGAGGTGACTTGGCCGTGTTGGAGCTTATTGGAGGGACACGGCCAGGTGACTTGGCCGTGTCCCTTGCCTGTGTCTTCCACTGTGAGCTTTAGTCTTCTTTGCCTTTGGAATTTGTGAGACACAGCCAAGTGGAGATGACTTGGCCGTGTGGGTCTTCTTTGGAGGGACACGACCACAAGACTTGGCCATGTCCCTTGCATGTGTCTGCTACTGGGACTTGTTCTTCAATTTAACTTGGTATGGGACACGGCCAGTGACTTGGCCGTGTCCTCTGCCTGTGTCAGCCACTGCCACTCTCTCCTTCAAATTTGCTTCCTTGCCTTTTTAACCTCACACAAAACTCAAAACAAATCTAAACAAGAAATCAATAGACAATAACCAACACAACATAAACACAATACTAAAGATACATCAAAAATGACATAAACATTGAAATAAACTAAAACTACCAAAATTAATGAAAACACCAAACAAACCGATTAAAACAAACAAAATACCTAAATAAAACAATAATTATCATAGTAAACAAGACACAAAACTATAGCAAAAACTAATAAAACAACTACCCCTCACTTAAAACTTTGCTTGTCCTCAAGCAAATTCACATGGCATAAATTAAAAACTCAAACAACCCTAACTATAATTCCAGCATATAGATGAAATACTTTAAGAGACAGCATAAATAATCGCACTTTCCTTCAATCAAGATTTTCTTAACTCATTCATTAATTCAGACATACAAATTTTATCTCTCATCTATGTGTTTCACTAGATTTCAAAAGTTAATTACTCAAACCACTCATGATTTCATACTACCATAAACTTGCTTAATTATCCAATCTCCCTCACTGATTTTCTCAAGAAATAATCCGAAGGTCTTTTATTTGGATGCAATGGGGCTAAGGTGAAGGTGTGAGAAAAGACATTTAAGCTGGAGCATCAAGAAATGGAGTATCTAAATTAGACACTACTCTTGCTAAGGCACTCATAACTCCCCCAAATGGCATACTCACAATCCCATTAATACTTCACATACTTGCATACTCAAAGAAAAATACACGAGCCGACATTCCTCTTTTGCAAACAAATGCTAGAACATATGTAAATTTTTTTTTGTATACATATATATATACTCTTTTATTTTCTTTTTTTTTATAATTAATTTTTTTATACATATATATACAAAATATAACATTACATAGATCATCTAACTTAACATTTAGAGGAAAAGAATAGTCAACTCTTAATCAAATACAAAGTGCACAGTATGCATTTCACCCCAAATAGCAATACCATATTCTTCTTATTATTATTATTATTATTTTATATTTGCTTACCCCACACTTTGAAATAAACCACCCTATTGCCATATAATAAGAACTCCATTCCTTAATGCAGGTATGATGATAATAAGAGAAAGTTGAGCTGTGAATTGTGTTGATCAAACAAGAAAAAGGCCAAAGGCTCAACTTGGCTCACTAAGGAATTTAATATTAAGGGAGGTCTTTTTAAGCTAAAGGGCTAACCTAATTTGCCTTCATCATTTTAAAACTTGAGATTAAATCATAATGTGAGTTTAATTAGTATGCAAAAGCAAACTCTAGAGATGCAAAATCATGAAGATGCACACTTAAGAAAAAAAATCAACTGATAATAATATCAAATTATGAGGCTCAAAACTCACACAGGTGGGTTCACAAAGATTTATATGTCATGAATTGCAAAATGCGAAAATTAATCCCGAATGAATTCAAATGCTCATTTCTATGCTGATACTAAAGTCTCAACTATAATGCTAGAATCAAAGAAAAGACCAATAAATTTTCAACAATTATGCCATGCACAACAAACACAATAAACAAAATAAGACAAACATTAAAGGAAAGCTTAAACAGTACCCCCACACTTAAAATTTACATTGTCCTCAATGTAAAACAAGAATAGTAAATAAAAAGAGTTAAAGGACAACCTGTCTTCCATCGTACCTGGTGAGGCAAAATCCTAGCTTTCCATCACAAACACAAAAGTTCAAAAACAAAAGTACAATATATAAAAAATAAAATATCCAAATATAAAGGTTAACATGGAAACAAAAACGAAAAATAAGAGCAAAAATACATTAAACAAAACAAAGCAAGGATCTCAAAATCTATGGAAAAGGCGGGCGTGAAGATGATGCAGCTGAGGGATGAAGACTCAGGATCGTCGCAAGGTTACTGTTAATCTGCTCCAACTGCTGCAAGACCTTAGCATGATTACGGTCCACCTTGCTATCCAATCGATCCACTTTGCCCTCCAGGGCCTCAATCCTCAGAAGCACCTCTTGATGTTTCGAGACCGGAGCATCCTCATCTAGGTTAAGAGAATCCGAGTCGGACTCCTCTTGGACCCGTGCTCTCTTCTGTCTGTCCCCCGGTGCTTCAGGCTCGTCTGAAGGCATCAAATAAGTCCCTTTCCTATGCACCACCATGTGCATCTTCTCAAGTGTAGCTAAATCCAAAGAGTCATTACCCAAAATTCTAGTCATACGACTAGTACTCGGGTCAAAATCCTCAACCAGGGCTAGTGCTAGTGTGGTAACCAACCCTCCAACACAAATTGCCCCCTTTCTTTTGTTAGCCACAGAATCAAAAATATCGGCTAACCAATAGCCGGCACTGATATGCATTGCATTAAAAGCACAATCCAGGAAAAATAGTTCACTCACTTCAACCACACCCGAACTCTCCTTCCGAGCAAAGAATCCACAAGCCATAAACCTATGCAAATATCTCAAAGCAGAATTTCTTAACTTAGATGCCTTGGCCGATTTGGCCACATAAGAACCTGAGCCTAAAGCTCCCCAAGCAAATTGTTGTTTAAATTCTTTGGGTACCGACCTTTTTTCGTGCTGATGAAAACCATATATATCATTTAACTGGTCAATATTGAGCACATAAGATTTACCCAGCAATTTAAACATCAATTTAGTGCAGATTTTCTTATCATTTCTTTCAACCTTGAGAGATGCCAAAAATTCTAGTGTAAGTTCCTCAAACTGCAAAGGTCTCAACGTGACTAGAGTTTCCCATCCAAGAAATTGCACAAATCGCTCAAAATTAGTCTTAATTTGCAAGGCATCTAGAGATTCATCGTTAACATACCTTGTCGGGAAAAAAACCCCGAGCCAAAAGACTTGCTCTCTTCGAAGATAAAGTGGATGAAGAGGAAGAAGCTCCTTCAGTTGTAGGCCTCTTCTTCTTGTGGTGTGAAATAGTCTTAGTTCTCGGCATCCTTAGAAATCTGAAAATTCAACCCAAAACTGAATTAAATCAAAATTATACGAGTAAAGAGGAAGTTTTAAGTGATTATCTCTAGTTTGGGTGAAGAAATTTGAAGTTTTAATGGAAAAGTTGGAGTTTTGAAATAAAAATCAATGGTTTTGGCAATATAGAGAGCGAGAGAGACGAAGATAGAAAATTTAGGGATTTATGAAAAGAATTGGGCAAAATCGGGTTTTAAAAGTGTAAAATTTGAGGGACACGGCCTTGTTAGTGGGTACTTGGCCGTGTCTGGTGTGTGAAAGTGAAGGGACACGGCCAAGTCAAGGTGACACGGCCATGTCTGATGCTCTTGGAGGGACACGGCTAGGTGACTTGGCCGTGTCCCCTGGGTGTGTCCTATTCTGTACAAAATTGCAAATTCGTTCAAATTTTGAAGAAGTTTGGCCGTGTCCAGTGTGTGACACGGCCAAGGGACACGGCCAAGTCCGTGTCACCTACTGCCTTTTATTAACTTTTAACCCCCCTTTTTTTTTACTCAACGATTTTGCAACCCTTCTTCGTTAAACACCCTGAAACACAAAGTAAAGAAAAACCGATCAAAGCACAGTCCATTTATTTAAACCGAACATAAAATTAATACTCGCAAAATTTAAAATTAAACTACAAAAAATAAATGCAAACCGATGGGTTGCCTCCCATTTAGCGTTTCTTTAATGTCATAAAGCTGGACATCATGCATGGCCTAAGGATCACGGATCAAAGTGCTATCAATGATCCTCACTTTCTGAAATCCTTCATTGTATGGCTTAACTCTCTATCCATTAACTTTAAAAGTCTCACTTGTTCGAGAGTTAAGTAATTCAATGGCACCAGAAGGATACACCTGAGTTATCTCGAAAGGCCCACTCCATCGAGACTTGAGTTTACCTGGAAAAAGATGAAGTCATGAGTTAAAAAGTAAAACTTTCATACCTGGACTCAATGTCTTTCGCACTATAATTCTGTCATGAAGTGCTTTCGTGCGATCCTTGTAAATTCTCGAGCTCTCATACGCCTCATTTCTCAGCTCATCTAACTCTGAAATTTGAAGACGTCGTTCTCTCTTCGCTTTGTCCAAATCCAAATTCAGAGTCTTGATTGCCCAATATGCTCTGTGCTCCAACTCCACTGGTAAGTGACAAGCTTTTCCAAAAACCAATCGGTAAGGACTTATACCAAGAGGAGTTTTGAAAGCAGTCCTATATGCCCATAGTGCATCATGCAATCTGTTTACCCAATCCTTCCTGGATGTGTTGACTGTTTTCTCCAGAATTCCTTTTAGCTGCTTGTTTGATGTTTCCACTTATCTAGAAGTCTGTGGATGGTATGGGGTTGCCACCTTGTGCTTCACGCCAGATTTGTGCATTAACTTCTCAAAAACCCTATTGCAAAAATGGCTCCCCCATCACTGACTATCACCCTTGGTGTGCCAAACCTGCTAAGAATGTTTTCCTTCACAAATTTAACAACAATATTAGCATCATTAGTACGGGTGGGGATTGCCTCCACCCATTTGGAAACATAATCAACAGCAACTAAAATGTATTCATAACCAAAGGACTTGGGGAAAGGACCCATAAAGTCTATTCCCCACACATCAAACAGTTCAACAACAATATATGACTGAAGGGGCATTTCATTCCTCCTCCCAATGTTACCTACTCTTTGGCAATGATCACAGTGCTTACAATAGTCTTGAGCATCTTTAAATAAAGTAGGCCAGTAAAACCACTTTGAAGCACCTTTTCTGCAGTCTTCCTTCCTCCAAAATGACCCCCACAGTGAAGATCATGACAAAATTGAAGAACACTCAGTTGTTCTTCCTCAGCTACACACCTGCGAACTATCTCATCTTTGCATATCTGGAATAGATAAGGTTCATCCCAAAAATAAAACTTACTCAAGTGTAGAAACCTTTTCTTTTCCTGAAAGGACATGTTAGATCTCAAAATACCACAAGCAAGATAGTTAGCAATATCTGCAAACCAAGGGGCATTAATTACCACAAACAGATGCTCATCAGGAAATTCTTCTAAATTTTTATGAATGCTATCCGATGCAAGATTTTCACTAAAGAAGGGTAATCTGGATAAATGATCAGCAACAACATTCTCACTACCCTTAGTATCCTTGATTTGGAAATCAAACTCTTGCAATAACAACACCCATCTAATTAAGCGCGGTTTAGCATGTTGTTTTGTTAACAAATATTTAAGAGCTGCATGATCAGAATGCACAATAATTTTTTACCCAATTAAATATGCTCTAAATTTGTCTAAAGCAAAAACAACAGCTAACATTTCCTTTTCAGTTGTGGTGTAGTTCATTTGTGCACTATTCAGGGTTAAACTGGCATAATAAATTACTCTCAAGTATTTGTCAACCCTTTGCCCAAGAACAGCTCCTACTGCATGATTAGAGGCATCACACATGATTTCAAAAGGTAAAGACCAAACATGAGCTACAATCACTGGTGCACTAGTCAATTTCTCCTTAAGGGAATTAAAAGATTGGATGCATTGTGCTGTAAATTCAAATGGAACATCTTTCCCTAATAAATGGCACAATGGTTGGCTTATTTTGGAAAAATCCTTAATAAACCTCCTGTAAAATCCTGCATGCCCTAGAAAACTTCTTATTCCATTAACTGAGGTAGGTGGGGGTAACTTAGCAATCAATTCAATTTTAGCCTTGTCTACCTCAATCCCTTTACTTGACACCACATGACCTAAGACAATGCCCTGAGTAACCATAAAATGACTCTTTTCCCAACTTAAAGTGAGGTTACATTCAATGCATCTCTCAAGCACATGAACAAGTTTATTGAGGCAATTATCAAAAGAATTACTAAAAACAGAAAAGTCATCTATAAATACCTCAATAAAATCATCTATCATGTCAGAGAAGACAGACATCATGCATCTCTGAAAAGTTGCAGGTGCATTGCACAAGCCAAAGGGCATATGTCGAAATGCATAATTCCCAAAAGGGCAAGTAAAGGTTATCTTGGACTGATCCTCTGGAGCTATTGGCACCTGATAGTAACTTGAAAGGCCATCCAGAAAATAGTAATGTGAGTGTCCAAAAAGTTTATCTAACATTTGATCAATAAAAGGAAGAGGGAAATGATCTTTCTTTGTAGCATTGTTCAACTTCCTATAATCGATGCACATTCTCCACCCAGTAGTATTCCTAGTAGGAACCAATTCATTATTCTCATTTTTCACCACAGTGATTCCAGATTTCTTAGGAACTACATGTACTGGGCTCACCCACTCACTTTTAGCAATTGGATAAATTACTCCTTCATCCAGCAATTTGAGCACTTCCTTCTTCACCACTTCACTCATATTTGGGTTAAGGCGCCTTTGAGTCTCCCTCACAGGTTTAGCTCCCTCTTCTAAAGTGATTCTATGCATGCACATAGAAGGGTTAATACCCTTGATGTCACTCAATCCCCATCCTATTGCTCTCTTCAATCTTTTAAGCTCACTCACCATCCTCATCTCCTCCCCTTCACTAAGTTCACTAGATATTATTACAGGTAAAGTGTTGTGATCTCCTAAAAACACATATTTCAGGTTCTTAGGTAACTCTTTCAGCTCTAACTCTAGTGAGGGGTTCTTCTCTTCTTTTTCAAGGGGGGAAAGCTCACAAACTGGGTCCTCCTCAAGCTCCTCTATTTCAGCACCCTCTAAAGTCTCAAGGCAACTGGCTATTTATACATCAAAAATATCCACATCACTCTCTAAAGTCAATGCCAGCTCCAATTTATCAGAGGAACCTGTCTGCAAGAAAACATCTGAAACAACTACATCTACACAATCAATGAAAGAACAATCCTCATATAAAGCAGTTGTAGGAATAGGAGAAGTGTTAAAGATAGAAAATTCCACAGTTTGTCCAAAAACAGTCATTGATAATTTTCCATTTTTAACATCTATCAAAGTGTTGGTAGTTGCCATAAAAGGCCTACCCAGCAGAATGGTGTGTGCAGATGGTGAAGAATTACTTACTTCCATGTCAAGAACAATGAAATCCATAGGTACTATCAAACCACCAACTTTAACTAACACATCCTCTATAACCCCTTTCGGGAATCTAAGAGATATATCAGCTAATTGCAACACCATTTTTATTGGTTTAAGTTCCCCTAATTCCAAATCAAGATAAACAGAATAAGGCATTAAATTCACACTAGCTCCTAAATCACACATGCCCTCAGTACCTTTTCCATTCCCAATAGTAATTTGAATAATAAAGCTTCCAGGATCCTTTAGCTTAGGAGGTAGTTTATGCTGCAAAATAGCACTAGCTACCTTAGAAACTATCACCTTTTCATTCGGCTCATACCTCTTTTTCTTGGTATTCAGTTCTTTGAAGAATTTAGCATAAGCCGGCATGTTCTTAATTGCCTCAAGTAAGGGTAAGTTAATACTTACCTTAGACAGCATGTTGAAGATATCTAAAAATTGCTTATCTTTTTTATCATCCTTCAACCTGCTAGGGAATGGAATAGGTGGCCGGTATGGATTGCTTGCCTTGTGCAAATCTGTTGTAGGGGACTTCTCCATTGATCTTTCTTCAGCACCTTTGTTCTCTAATTCTCCTTCCTTTTTATTCTCTTGCTCACCTGCATTCACAGAATTATTTTCAACATTGTTATTAATTACCTTGCCACTCCTAAGAACAGTCACTGCTTGTGCCTGCTCAGGTTGACTTGGAAACTTCCCCTTTTGTTGAATCTGCATCTGTTGAGCAAGTTGCCCCACTTAGGTCTCCACCTTCTTAAAAGTTGCTTCCAAGGAATCCAGCCTCTTGTTGTTCATCTCCTGATTTTTAGCACTGACTTGGATAAAAGCCTGCAAACTTTCTTCCAAACTCTCTCTCTTAGGCTGACCTTGATTTGAGGATTGGCCATGATGTTGGTTCTATCTCTGGAGCAAATGGAAAGGCTGTTGAGCATTATTTGTTGTCCAGGAAAAATTGGGGTGACTCCTCCAACCAGGATTGTAAGTATTGGAGTAAGGATCATTCCTGGCTCTTGGTTGAAATCCCCCCATAGCATTAACTTGCTCAGCTTCATTCCCAAAAGATTCATATGCAGAGGGGCATATATTTGCTCCATGTCCAAATGTCCCACAGATTCCACACACTTCTTGAGTAGATGAAGAGATATTGTTCTTCATGTTTAGCATCTGAACCTGCCTTGTCAACTCAGCTATTTGACTAACCATTTCAGTATTAGCTTCCAGTTGATTCACCCCTTTACTTCTTCCCCTTACACTCTTTTGTTGAGAATTAGCTCCCAACATCTCAAAGATCTCATAAGTCTCATTAGCTGTCTTTTCTTCCATGGCTCCCCCAGCTGCATTATCAACAGTGTTCTGAAATTGCTGGGTTAGACCATCATAGAAAAACTGATTAAGGAGTTGAAGTGGGTAGTGATGATGTGGACACTGGATCAATAGCATCTTGAATCTGTCCCAAGCCTCATGAAATGTCTCTCCTTCAAATTGAGAGAATGTAGCAATCTTCCCTCTCAACTCAGCTGTCTTTTGGTGTGAATAGAACTTGCCCATGAACTTGTTATAAACTTGCTCCTAAGTTGTTAGTGAATTTTCAGGCAACATCATGAGCCAGCTCTTTGCCCTATCCTTTAAAGTATAAGGGAAACATCTCATCCTCAACTGATCTTCTGTAAGTCCTCCCAAAGGAAAAGTGTTGAGGGTGGAGTAGAAATCCCGAATAAAGTTCAAAGGATCTTCATTTGGAACTCCATAGAATGATGGCAGCATGTTGTAATGAATGTTCTTCAACTCATAATTTCTTGCTGCATCTGTCAGTCTTATGCAAGAGGTGGAAGTTCCAATGACAGGTCTAGCAAAGTCTCTCATCGTCCTTTGTCTTTCTTCAGCCATTTTAACAGATTGTGCAGATTCCGACTCAAAATCAGAAGTGTCCTCCTCTGTAGTATCAAATCCGGTGTAGAGCTCAAACTCTTCTCTGCTCCTTTTCACTCTCTAAATTTCTGGAATAAATGGATATAGCTCTCCTTCGAGTGATCTCCTGCCTTGCATAAACAAAAATTTCTAGGAAAAAGGAATTATTAAAAGCAAAAGACAAATAAAATAAAATGAAAACAATGAAAAATAATCCAAAGTATTTATTTATTTTTTTAAAATAAACAATTACGCCAATTAGCTTCCCCGGCAACGGCGCCAAAAACTTGTTGCGCTCGAATTAACTCTACCACAAAGCGTCACTCGCAAGTGTACGAGGTAGCTGTAGCAAAGGTGATCGCCCCAAGGTCGTCTCACAAGGAAGCTAAAGTGGCTAATTGATTATCAAATTAAAAGTAACAAGTAATGAATAAATTTAGATTGCTAACTAAAGAAGAAAAAGGAGAGAAACAAGCAGAGGCAGACACAGGCAAGGGACATGGCCAAGTCCTTTGACCGTGTCCCTCCAAAAGCCACTCACACGGCCAAGTCACATCTGACTTGACCGTGTCCCTTTTTCTTTTTTTAGTTGAGTGACACGGCCAAGTCAGAGGTGACTTGGCCGTGTTGGAGCTTATTGGAGGGACACGGCCAGGTGACTTGGCCATGTCCCTTGCCTGTGTCTTCCACTGTGAGCTTTAGTCTTCTTTGCCTTTGGAATTGGTGAGACACGGCCATGTGGAGATGACTTGGCCGTGTGGGTCTTCTTTGGAGGGACACGGCCACAAGACTTGGCCGTGTCCCTTGCATGTGTCTGCTACTGGGACTTGTTCTTCAATTTAACTTGGTATGGGACACGGCCAGTGACTTGGCCGTGTCCTCTGCCTGTGTCAGCCACTGCCACTCTCTCCTTCAAATTTGCTTCCTTGCCTTTTTAACCTAACACAAAACTCAAAAAAATCTAAACAAGAAATCAATAGACAATAACCAACACAACATAAACACAATACTAAAGATACATAAAAACGACATAAACATTGAAATAAACTAAAACTACCAAAATTAATGAAAACACCAAACAAACCGATTAAAACAAACAAAATACCTAAATAAAACAATAATTATCATAGTAAACAAGACACAAAACTATAGCAAAAACTAATAAAACAATGAGCTACGTTGCACCGGATGTTCTAAACCATGCAGTTCAAGAAGAACAGCTTCCTCAAGCCAACAACTTTTGTACTGCTGAGTCGAGATGCAATGGTGTGAACCAATAGATTATGTACCACTCGACAAGGAAAGGACTAAAAATTTGATGCCTTGGATACCTTCGGCTGATACTTGGCAGCATTCGGTGCAAATGTGCTCCAAACCCTAGGAGGGATGACATCGTACTCTGCAAAATCAACCTTAGAATTAAGATACTCTTCGGTCTGCACCTCCTCCACAGTAAATAAACTCAAATGCATGCTAAGTTCATTGATGCTCATGTGGAATCGATGACCTCCCAATTGAAACTTCATCGTCGGCTCAATGATGGAGATCTTATTTTTATCAAATTTAAAAGTGCAGAAGAACTCCATGGTTAACTCTCTGTATGAAGGCTCATTAATAGAGAAGAGTTGTTCCCATCCCAGCTAGTTTATCAAATCCCATATTTCAGTCAGTATGTTGGTTCACTCCATGGCACCCCAATCCAAAACCCTAGGTGGCGACCAATCATTGTTCCCTAACAGTTCAAACCATTTTCGCTCCAAAGTTGAGAATCGAAGGCAGTTATGGCCTGCCAAAAATTTTGAGATGGGGTGGGTAATGTGTCAGCTTGAGCTACCTTCACCTCTAGCATGCTTAGTTAGTAATTTAGACGGCACTTGTTTGTGAGGACCCATGATCTGCAAAATAAACAAGAAAAGCCGCAAAACAAAGTACACCAAACAATCCAAGAAGAGCAATATAATAGACCAACCCAACGAAACCAACAATAGCAAATCATTATCAAACAATAAAAGAGCAATTTTAGCCAGAACGACAATAGCAGTGTATTAACAATAAAAGCCATGAACCAATGCTTAACAAGGGTGTAGACCCTTAATTTTTGACCCAGTCCAATCCAATAGTCTGAAATAATTTTTATGGTATTTTAATTATTTTAATAATATTTTAATTACTTATAATATTTAATAGTTATTTTTAATAAAATAAGAAATATAAAAATATAAAAAAATGAAAAAAATAAAAATCGGACAGATCAGTGAGCGATGAGCTGTCGAGCGGCAGGGCATTGCCCAATTCGCCGTAGCTGGGTACCCAGTTCTACGACGAACTGGCTTACCCAGCTCGCCTAGCCCATGCCCGTAACCCGCAAGCCCGACAGCCAGAGTGCGCTGTCAATTTTTTGACCAAACCTTGTTTTACACCATTTTGTAATTTTTCCTAAATAGTTAGTATTTCTTTATTAAAATAGGATTAGGTATTTATTTTTTCTTATAAATACCACATTAAAACACAAAAAAAATGGAGATAGAAAACCCTAGAGAAAAAAAATAGAGACAGAAAATCCTAGAGAAAAGAGGGAAAGAAAACCTTAGAGACAGAAGGGGGATGGAGAGAAAAACCATAGCAATGGAGTACAAATTTTAAAGCTTACAATCAGGAAGCTAAAACCTTTAAACCACCAAAAACAATTGAGCAATTAAAAAATCAAACATTGTCCAATTCACAAGGCAGCAAAGTCTTTATTTTGCTGGGCCAGAAATTAAACATTGAGGCAGGCAGAACCTTGGATCAATGTAACACCCCTTCCCGACCTACGTGTGTAAGCTGAGTAGAGGCGCCACACTAACCTAATATTGCTACCAATTTTACTTAGTCAAATTTTAGTTCCAATTTTTATAGAAATTTTGCCATAGTTTCACTTAAAAATTGAGTCCCAAGTGTCGACAAAACTGGTTTTTTTTTTTTCTGATTTTTGAAAATATTTTTACACAAACCAATGCAACCAAAATCATTCTCAGTACACTTCCAATAAATCCCCCTTATAACCTCAACTACAACCTACAAAAAGGATTTACACTTCTTGTAACACCCCCATATCCAATGCCCACACACTACAACCACAACAATGTAGCATAAGTGCATCAAACATAGGGATGCTACGGTTTTCTTAATATTCAAAACACTTTAAACTTGATACAATACCCTTATCATTATACATTATAGAAAAGTAGATCATTTACTTATAAAACAAAACATATTAGTTATATATATATACATTTAAATATTACCCAGCGGAAGTTATAAAATATGTACATATTTACAAACACTTGATTACATATTTAAATATATCCATACTTTTACATTATAAACATTACTTTACAAAATATAAAGAAGTATACATGATTGGCAATTCTCTTCTGATCTTTAAGTTCCCAAAATCAACTCTTCAAGGTCTACTCTCACTTGGTCTTGATGAACTCTCGGGTTCGACTCTATCAGCTCTATTACCTGCGCGATTAAACACTATCGCGCTAAGCCAAGGGCTTAGTAAGATAATTCATGCTAAAATGCAATGTCACAAATTAATTACATATATCAATCAAAAGCATATTATTTATTCAATATGTTGCTTTGTTCAATGTCACATCAATATTCATATAATAGCACCATTCATTATACTCATTTAAATTTATCATTATAGCCAACAACTATGACTTTATATACGTACCCTTTCCCAACCAGGTCGGTTGCCCTCCAATCCCAAGGGTCCGCAGGAGGCAAAAAGGCACGTATAACATTATCAGTAACATACCTTTCCCCATCCAGGTCGGTTGTCCAAGTTCGGTTGCCCATTCCAATGGGTCCGCATGGTTCCGCAGGAGGCAAATAGGTACGTATAATACTGACTATATCGAACCTTCCTCCTACCAGATCGGTAGTCCAAGATCGGTTGCCCAACCCACTGGGTCCGCATGGTTCCGCAGGAGACGGATAGGTCCGTTCATTAAACTTATCAATACCTTTTTAATTCATTTCTTTTTCACAAGCAAGTTAAGCAATCATTATATACAATATTCATTACATTATCTAAACACTCACATTATTATTCAATCCTATCATCAATGCATGCTTCAATCATATTTCATTTGAATCACTATAACATCTTTGGTATAACATTTCAATGTGCATTACTCATGAAACACATTACCATTCACAATGCATAACATAACATTATTCAATCTCAACAATGCAATTAGGGCAATTCAACCTCTTCACAACCTAATCCAAAAGGAATATTAGCAAAATGACCATATGAATAGTACATTCTGGTTTTAGACTCCATTTTATCCTTATTTTGAAAAATTGTATAAAATAATCTACTTGACTAAAAATTCTAAAATTTTTACAGAATTTAGTTTTGTATCTTAAAATCATTCCTTTAAAATTTCAGATCAAACTGAACACAAAATCTTGGTCAAATAGTTCACCTAACCAGACTGCCCCAATTGCCCTGCATCCTGGCAGCAATTCTGAACTTTGTGAATTCCATAAATCAAATTCAATCAACGTGGTTCCAAATTATTTTTCTCAAATACTAGACTCACTAAGCAACAACATATCCAAAATTCAATTGGATATGATTTTTCTACATTTTATTAAAAATCCCGAAATACAGCTGTCTCAGTTAAGGTACCTGCTGGAACAGGTCTAATAAAAATAATCTTTCTAAACTCATAACCATTCCAAAATCGAATCAACATATTTTTCAGTCATTCTATACTCATAGAGACACAACATATCAAAAATTCACTTCAAAAACATTTTTCTATAATTAATTAAAAATCATACAAATCACAGCCTTTACTAATTGTAAAACAGAAACAATTTCACTAAACACAACTCTTACTCTTCCATCACCAACACCAACCCAACTTCTCATCTATCAAGCAAAATCAATACTTAAAATCACACCATAAGCAACTTAATCATACCATCATCAAATAACAACTCAACTCAAGCATAACTTCAAAAATAACAAGGGTAAACAAGAGCAAACTTACTAAATAATGAAATTCCTTGAAACTCCAACTTGTAACTTTGAAAACTTCCTTCACTTTGAACTTGAAATCATCAAAACCATCACTTTTTCTCTTGCTCTCTTCTCTCTTTAATGAGCCGGCCACCCAACAACAACAAGAAGAAGAAATGATGAAGAAACACAAAGTCAATAGGCATTAAATACCCATCCAAAAGAAAATTACTATAATACCCTCATCCATTTAACTAAGCTTTTGTCATATCTATACCCATTTAAGTAATTCACAACCAACACAAAAATATCCTCTTTCCTTGACTTTCCATTTTGACCACTTTATATGTTATATATATCACCATATAAGCAACATATACAATTATCTCTAAACCCTCTTTTCTTTCCCAACCACCATACAAAAACATTCTCTTCCCATTTCTCAATTCAAACCAACAACAACAACAACAAAACTTCTAGGGCATGCATAGGGATATTACAATCAATCTCTTCAATTTCGTGGAGCCTTCAAATGTAGGTAAGTTCTCTAAATTCAATTTATTAAATCAAAAATCACTTCCACTTTCAAACTCTCATCACAACATACTGATTACTCAATTTCTTTTTTAATTCAATTAATACAGCAGCTAAGGTTTTAATTAAAGTGAATAATATAATCATTCAAAACTCAAATCTAATTTCTTAAACACTAATTAATTAAAAGCCTATTTCTTAATTAATTTTGTTTTCAAACCTTCACAGTAGCTATTTTGTTATAATCTTATTCAGTGAGTTATTTTAATCTTTCAACAATAAATTTGGCTTTCTATATTTGTTTCACCTAAAAATACATAAGTAGTTGGTATGGTCAATATTAAAACCATACTTAACTTTGATCACGGTAAAGCATCAAATCCTAAATTCAAAATCATAATCTTCAAAATCAAGGTTTCAAACTATAAAACCCTAATATCTTAACCGTGAGTCCTAAACCCTAATATCTTATGGTTCCAAAATCCTAATTTCATGATGTTAGCCCTAAACCCAAATTTGATTAACCAAAAACCTTATTAATTTCTTAAAATCATAAAACCCTAATCAATTCCATTTTTCCAAAAACCCTCACAGTAGCCTGAATAACAATAATAATAATTCCAAAATCTCAAAACCCTAAATGTTAATTAAAGAACTCTAAATTGAGACATAAACCTAAATTTGTATCTTTCTTTGCTTTATTTAATTTTACATTTGATTATGTAGTTTATTATATGTTTTGATTTATTTAATTTAAATGCATGATTTATTTAATTTATCATGGAATGATATTTTCTTTATTATTATGATTATTATTTGTTTGTTTTGGTATTAAAATTGTAAGAGGTATGTTTCCACTTTGTGGGTACCTCATTAGTTAAATTTTAAGTAATTTAAATTTCTTTAATATTGTGGACCAATGTAAAGGACATGTTTCCACCTTTCGGTAGGTGTCCTATTTAGTTTTAGAAATGGACGATGTAAGGACACATTTCCATTTTTGGATGGGTGTCCATTTATTTATTTTGTTTGAACATTATTTTAATTTTAATATAACGATGCTTTAATTTAATTGTTTCAATGGATAATATCATTATATTTAAGAATTTTATTATATTAAGACCTATAAAGGAGGCCGATTCCAATGAACCAGGCGTTGTGGTCGTGCTGGGCCATTTCTCACCGTCTCCACACGTATCCAACTTTTTGAAGCCATTAAGGGGTTGGGGATTCCATAGGAATTGAGTCATCCACCCCTTTCTTTTTTTTCGGCCCGTCCAAGTGGCGACTCCATTTTCTTCGGGCTTAGGCCAGTGTTCTCTAAGGCCCTCAGCCTAAACAGTGCTGAAGTCGCAAGAACCATTCCACCGGGAGTGGGGCAAAAATCCCTACTCACAAAGGGCAATGTTTTTCTAAATCCACACAATAGTCAATCTCCATACCCGACATCGCTACAAGTTAATAACACCATAGCCCAATGCAACAAAAATAAAGGATTTCAACTCATTATGCATAAACAATCAATAATAGTGTGCTAATGTGTGCAACTTAATTCTGGCCATAGAAGTTTCTAAAACGCAATGAGTAAAGCCCAACAACTCCATAAAAGTAGAATAAAATTTGAAATCCCATAGTCAAAAACATGAAATCCCTAGAAAATGGCTATGGCAAATAAACAAATCCAAAATAAAATAAAATGGAGTCTCTAAGAATCAAAGAAAATAAAGCAAATCCAATAATCAACAAAGCTCAAAGAATCTTCAATCAAATTGCAAGAAATCAAGTGTGGGAGTGTTAAGATTTAAGAGAAATCGCCAAAAAAAAAATTTCAAGAAGCATTAAATTTTAAAAGTTAAGAGTGTGCACCTGAATAGCGTGAAGACTGCGATTAAATCAAAGGAAAAATGATTAAATCCCCTCCAAATCATGAAATGGGAGTCAAAATCCCCTCTAGGATGAATAGGTATGTGATTTTGAGTGTGGGAGTGTTAAGATTTGAGAGAAACTAAAAAAAGGGGGGGAGAGGAGAGAGGAAATTATGTTTAATTCAAAATCGGGTACCACTTAAAAACCCATGGACTTGCCCACAAACATGACCGTGTCTATGGGCGTGTCAAAACTATTGCTTCAGAACTAAAATGACATGCTCATTGACATGGGCTTGTTAGTGGGCATGTTATAGCTATTGTGACTCAATTAAATCAACACGGCCAGTGACATGGATGTGTCACTGGGTGTGTGGTTGCTACTGTGAATCTCAAATTTAACTAAAATGACACGACCAATGACACAGTCATGGAGATTGGCGTGTTGTAGCTACTGTGGTGCCATCTAAATGACACGTCCAGTGGCACGGGCGTGTCACTGGTCGTGTCATAACTACTATCTCTGAAAATAAATGAGACGCCCACTAACACAAGTGTGTCTATAAATCAAGCTCAAATTACCCCCTCAAAAGAAAATTTTCCCTCAACAAATTCAAGTGAACTCAAAGTAACACACCATCAACCAGTGAAAGAATAAATAAAAACCAATGAAACAAATTAAAAACATAAAAAATAAAGAAATAAATATGAAAAACAAATAAAAATAGTGGGTTCTCCCACCCAAAACTTCTTTAACGTCGTATTAGCTAGATGTTCGGGATTGGTTCATCTTCAGTCTTGGAGATATAAAACCTCCTTCAACTCACTCAAGTTCCCCCTAAATACAATATAAGTCTTTGCCCATTAACCTTAAAATTCCCTTTTTCTGGGTGAGAAATTTTGATTGTCCCATAGGGAAAAACTTCTTTGACTATAAACGGACCAGACCATCTTGATTTTAACTTACCTGAAAAAAGTCGAAGCCTTAAATTGTACAATAATACTTGATCTCAACTTGAAACTCTTTCCATTCCTTAATGTGAGCAACATTCCATCTCTTAGTCCGCTCCTTATACATCCTTGCAATTTCATAAGATTGCAATCTCCATTCATCCAGCTCATTGATCAGTAATTTCCTCCTATCACCTGTGCTAGCTAGATCAAGGTTAATCTGTTTTATAGCCCAATAAGTATTATGTTCAATCTCCACAGGTAAATGACAAGCCTTTCCATAAACTAGTCTAAATGGCATAGTACCCAATGGAGTTTTGAATGTATTTCTAAAGGCCCATAGTGCATTATCTAATTTCTCATACCAATCCTTTTGGGATCGCTCTATAGTTTTTCAAGGATCCTTTTTATTTCTGTATTTGTATTCTAAACTTGGCCACTAGTTTGGGGATTGTAAGGAGTATAAAACCTATGTGTAACACCTAGCCTTTTAAAAACTTTCTCAATCTGAGCGTTACAAAACTGAGTATCCCTATCACTTATGATCTCTTTTAGTGTACCAAATCGAGAAAACAACTTTTTCAAAAACCTCATCACTACACTAGCATCATTCACTGCTAAATCTTGGGCTTCAGGCAATTTTAAGACATAGTCTATAGCTATAAGAATACATTTGTTACAAAAAGAACTAGGAAACTGTGAGCGGGGATTTTCCCCCCCCACTCCCTGTGGAATGGTTCTTGATACTTCGGCACTGTTTAGGCTCGGGGCCTTAGAGAACACGGACCTAAGTCTGAAGAAAATGGAGTCACCACCCGGACGGGCCGGGAAAAAGAAAGGGGAGGATGACTCGATTCCTAAGGAATCCCCAACCCCTTAATGGGTTCGGAAAGTTGGGTACGTGTGGGGAAGGTGAGAAATGGCCCAGTACCCCCACAACGCCCGGTTCATTGGAACCGGCCTCCTTTATAGGTCTTAATATTATAAAATTCTTAAATATAACAATATTATCCATACTACACATAATAAAAAGAAAGCATCATTATATTAAAATTAAAGCAATGTCCAAACAAAACAAAATAAATAAATGGACACCCATCCAAGGATGGAAACATGTCCTTACATCACATGCCTAGATAGGACGCCCACCAAAAGGTAGAAACATGCCCTTTACAAAGGTTCTAAAATAGAAAAAGAAAATTAAATTACATGATGTTTAACTAATGAGGTACCCACCAAGTGGAAACATACCTTTTACAACTTTTGGAAATCTAAATTAATTGATAAAAATAAATAATCATTCATCATAAATAAATCATTCATCAAAGCTATTAATCAAGATATAAAGTAAACATCCATCCATGATAAATTAAATAAATCAAGTATTGAATTCAAAATAATTAAAGCATAAGAAATAGATCAAAGTATAATCAAGTATGGAATTGAATAAAGCAAATAAAAGTTCAAGTATAGCTACTATGTCCATTTAAGGTTCTTTATCTCATGTGTTAGGGTTTTGGAAATTCTAAAGTTAAACTACTGTGACTTTTTAGGGAATTAAAATAGATTAGGGTTTTATGTTTTTTAAAGGTTGGTAAGACACTTTGATTAAACAAATTAAGATTTGAATGGTGAAATCATGAAACTAGGGTTTTGGACACTTTGAAATACTTTTTAATTCATGGTTTTAAATAGTGATGTAAGCTACTGTGTAATTTTAGGGTTTTTATGTTTTTATGGTTTTCAATGTTTTAAAAGGATTAGGGTTCATTATCTTAGGTTTAAAAGTTGATTTTTGAATTTTAGGGTTTTAGAATTTAGGTCACGGGTAAAAGATTTGAATTAGGGTTTTAGTTATCAATTTGATAATTTTATGAAGTTTTATGAATTTAAACAAACAGATTGAAGTTTTTATAAGTAGAAAAGATGTTTTTTAATGCTTTTTTGCATGAAATAGAATTTATTTTAAAGTTTTGAAAGAAACAGAATCAAGTTTTGGTTTTGTTAAAGAATTTGTTCAATTAGGGTTTTAAGATTTTGAAGAAGCAAAAAATAATAATTTTAAGTCTTTTTGGAAAATAAAGTAATGTATTAATTTTGGGTACTTGGACCCGGGATTGGATTGAATTCGATTGGGTACTTGGACCCAAGATTGGATGGAATTTGGGTACTTGGACCCAGAATTGGGTACTTGGATCCGAGATTGATTTGATTTGGGTACTTGGACCAGAGATTAGATTAGATTTGAGTACTTGGACCCGAAATTGGGTACTTGGACCTGAAATTGGGTACTTGGACCTGAGATTGATTTGATTTGGGTACTTAGATCCAAGATTGAGTACTTGGACAAGAGATTGGGTATTTGGACCTGAGATTGGGTACTTGGACCCGAGGCTGATTTGAATTTGGGTGCTTGGACCCGATATTGATTTGACTTGGACCCAATATTGGGTACTTGGACCCGAGATTGGGTACTTGGACCCGATATTGATTTGATTTGGGTACTTAGACCAGAGATTAGATTTGATTTGGGTACTTGGACCCAAAATTGGGTACTTGGACCCGAGATTGATTTGATTTGGATACTTAGACCCAAGATTGAGTACTTGGACCCGAGATTGGGTACTTGGACCCGAGGCTGATTTGAATTTGGGTGCTTGGACCCGAGATTTATTTGATTTTACTACTTGGACACAAGATTGAGTACTTGGACTCGAGATTGGGTACTTGGACCCGAGGCTGATTTGAATTTGGGTGCTTGGACCCGAGATTGATTTGATTTGGGTACTTGGACCCGAGAATGGGTGCTTGGACCCGAGATTGGGTTCTTGGACCCGAGCTTGAATAGATTTGGGTACTTGGACGCGAGATTGGGTGCTTGGACTCGAGATTGATTTGAATTTGGGTGCTTGGACCTGAGATTGAGTTTGACTGACCTTTTATAATTTGAGAAATCTGACTGCTCCGGTTATTCCATGCATTGTGGTTTTCCACCCTCAAAATGGATCTTCATCCTTTGAGATCGAGTCTTCATCCTTAAAAATGAATCTTCATCTTTTGACATCGAGTCTTCACCATTGCAAATGGATCTTCATCCTTTGAGATTGGGTCTTTTCTCTAAAAACATGGGTCTCTATCCATTGGAGGTCTGGTCTTTACCCTGGCTTTAGTTCTTTTAGCTGGATTGGTCTTTTGTCTTTTGCATCTTCATTCTTTTGAGAGTTCTAATGTTCCATTCTTTTGTTCTTCCTTTTTGCAAAGATTTAGCTATTTTTAATTGGACCTCATATCCTCTCCTTGCCCCCCAATGATTTTTCTATGCGGACTCTGATTGACGTTGTTGTTGTCTAGTTCTTCACCCAAGCACGTACTTCTTCTCTTTGCAAAATTACTAGAGCTTTCTCAAGCAATGGGCTTTTCATGCCCCCCCTGATTTGACATCTTCTTTTGATTCTTTACTTCGCTGGGTGTTTGCTGTTCATTTTGGCAAGGAATAGACAACACATACAAGAAAGTGTGATGTGATATGCTTATGTATGCATGATATGCATGAATAATACTTACAGTTGTTCCATCGACTCACAGACCGAGGTGATTAATAGAAGTGTTCTCATTGGTTCCTTTTTGACACTCTTTCAAGTCTTGCATTGGAATGATCAAAAGCTTTGCATTTGTGGCTTTTATCTTCAAGATGTTGAAAACATGAGTGGTGGAGATCCCAAGTTGCAGAGTCAGGGATACATCCTTTTTATATTTCATTATGTCTGCTGGTAGCTCCTTCATGACCTTGCCAATAATCATTTCCTTTGCCCAATATGTCCTTTTGAGGTTCAATATACTTCCCTTAACTTGAAGGCTTCGTATGACAAAAACATTTTTTTATTTGATTTTTTTTTAAATTTTAATTTTGAAATCAAATGTTGGCTTTGCCAAATTAATGTCAATGCACCTCAGGACTTGATTTTCCAAATTAACATATCTATAACATGACAACCCTAGTTACCGTACTAAACTCAGGAATCATTTCTATTTAAGCAAGAATTGTTGCACTTTAGATAGGCACATACACATTACTTGGCCAAAGGTCTCATTTGAGTTTAGATATTGTCTATCTCATATGCATGCTTATTCCAACTATCTCCACTAATAGATTCTACCTACCAAGAGAGATCAACATGTCTTTGATAGGCTTGAAATGGGGTCTATAAGGGACATTGGTTAAAGTGAAGGCCATTTGTAAGTTGGGGCTGATGTGATACAATGGACAAGCCTTCACTGTAACACCCCATCTCAGCCTACGTTTATAGACCAAGATGGACTGTTATCTCATAGTGGTTGTGTCTTAATATTTTACTTAGCCAATTTAAAGTGCAGATTTAAAAAAAATTTTGCCAGAGTTTCCCCTATATTTGGGGGTCCCAAGTGTCGCCAAAACTGATTTTTTTGTTTTTTGAAAACAATTTTGATCTCAATCCAACCATCTCAATCAATCTCAAACACTTCCATAGTCGAACTCCTTATATCCTCCACCACAACCTGCATTAAAGTTTCACACTTCTATACACACATCCATACACACTAATTCATACAACATACATTAGTTAATATACTTAGCACACGTACTTTGGTCTTTTACTAGTCATACATAAAATTCTTACTTACACTAACATATGTACATGCCATTCTAGTTACATTACTTATAATAACTTTCTATCCGAAGAGTTGCCAACACCAGCTGCTCGGAACACTGCAGAAACTAGCTTCTTGCTCAACCTATGAGTTTAGAAAGGAAACTAAACTCGCTAAGCGTTTGCTTAGTGGGTACTTAAATCATTGCATTTTATAATAAAATAAACGAGTAATTCAAAACATGCATTTGAATACTTTAAATAAATGAATAAGATATAAACATAATGATAAAAGATTAAATCCCATATTCTGAATTTATAAATTACTCCTTTTTCTTTTATCAACATAGGTGCTCTACTGGTCTAACAGAACATCAGCGGATAAGGAAGGGTCATGATAAACATATCTTAACATGATCATATTTCATTATCTTTCATCATAATTCTTGCACATGTGCCAATGGCCATTATCATTGCATCATTGATCATGTCATTGTAATCATCGGCCTTCAGCCGGAATATCATATCATGTCATAAGTAGTACTGCAACAATAGTATGATGCATCATACCCTTTATCTCAAGGGTTCTGATATACCAAGTAGAGCATAAATAATTTATTAAATTACTTGGGTCATGATATTCAATAAGTCATGATTTTTCCATAACTTCTCATGATGCTTTTCTGATTATTCCAAATCCCTTTCGTATCATTTTAAATGATATAACATCAATATATATATCATAGTATTCAAGTTTTAACACATTTTGAAAAATGACCAAATGAATAGTAGCACGGTGCGTAAAATCGGCAACGCAATGGCGCGCGACAACTGAATAGTAAAGTCTGTTTTTACTGCTGAAAATCAGTCAACTTTGGCAACAATTTTGACTAAGTAAACAACCTTATTTTTGGATGAATTTTTTCAGGAAAATACTTTCATAAGTTAACTAAATGCATGTAAAATTTCGTCAAAAAATTCTTTCGTTTGCCCCTTCAACGGACTGCCCAAAATGAAAGCTGCAGAATGGTGCCCAAAAGGGACCATTCGGCCCAATTTTCAAAATTTGAGGGAAATTCCTTTTTTTCTTGCAAAATTGATTTTTAAACTCCTTTTGTGATACCATTGAAAGACTAAGGGTCCCTCTTTCAAACATCAACCCAAAGGGGTGATTAAAAGTTCATCAAAGTTTATGGATATTTGAGCAAAGTTTAGCTAGTTTGTTTTGTTTTCATTCTTTTCACAATCAATTGATTACAAATGGTTCAAGAGTACTTTCCCACATATTTACCACACATAATAACATCATTTCAAAACTATTTCAAAAGTCCCATAATGCAAAATATGTGAATTAATTGAAAAGGCAATGATTTAAGTACCAAACCTTAATTCTTTTCACTTGTTTCTAGTCCTTTTATGTCATCTTTGCTTCCTTCTCTCTCACTTCTTGATTTCCTATAATTTTCATAAAATCCATGTCAAGAACATAATAAAATTTAAGTGCTTCATCCCTTATTTTGCTAACTAATACTACTAGTCATCCTTTTTATCCTTAATCTTATATGTGCAAATCATCTCTTTCACTTTTCTTCAACTTCTTAAATTTTCTGTAATCATCATATTTATTCTTTCATTTTTATCTTACAAATACTATAACCAATGAAAGAAATAGAACCATAGATGAATTTCCTTACGTTAAAATCTTAGTCTCCACCCAAGTTTGCAACCTCTCTTTATTCTCCAAATTTAGCTACTAAAAAAAAAACAATCTCTCTCTCTTTTCCCTTTCTCTTATTTTCGGCCAAGCAAGAACAAAGAGAGTTCTTTGCTTTATTTTTGTGGTGTTCTCTCCTCCAAATGGCAGCCAAGAAAGGGTAATATGCCATGGTGTAAATGTTGATTTCCCATTGGTACACATATGTGGGAAAATGGCTAATTCCCATTGGTCCAAATGTCTCCTTCTTTTGTTTTTTCACAACCCAAGCCCTTGGACTTCATTTTAATTATATTTTGGCCCCTCAACCTCCTTATGCTATAATTTTATGGTCTAAGATGTGAAAAGAGCAAAATACCCTCCGGCGGTTACTCGTTCGTAACTTTTAAACCGTGCACTTCCGCCGAAAGCTGTGGTACACTTTTTGACTCAGTTTTTCCTCTACTTTTCATTTTTGAGATCCATTATTACTTTCGAGAAACTTTTATAAATGACCATGATGCCCCTGGTCAAAATCCCCTATATCTTCCAAACCGTGCGTTTTCGGGAAAAACCGTGTCGCACCGTTACTACTCGATTTTTCTCTACTTTCCATTTCTGGAGTCTATTATGTGCACTATTAAGGACCTCTGGAACGAGTTTTGGTAATTACAGTAACCTCCCCAAAACTTTATAATCTTTTCAAATAGGTCCTTTCAGTTCTACAGAACTTCCCTTCACTTCGCGCTCTTGAGTAGCTTCTCGGGATGGTTCTTCTTACTGTACATGGACGTACTATACATATGTACAAATTGGGTCGTGACATTTCTTTCCCTCTAAAATTTAAGCTTCGTCCCGAAGCTAGTCAGTTGTAAACAAATGCGAGTATTGCTGCTTCATAGTTTCTTCTCTTTCCCAGGTTGCCTCTTCTATCTTATGATTTCTCCACAATACTTTAACCAGAGGAATTTTCTTATTTCTCAATTCTTTAACCTCTCGTGCCAAAATCTTCATTGGCTCCTCTTCATAAGTCAAGTCGGGCTGGACCTCGATATCTTTTGTCTTGATGATGTGTGCAGGGTTTGAACGATATCGTTGTAACATCGAAACATGAAAAACATTATGTATCCTGTCCAGTTCGGGTGGTAGGGCTAGCCGATAAGCTACTGGGCCTATACGTTCGATGACTTCGTATGGTCCAATGAATCTGGGACTTAACTTGCCTTTCTGCTTAAATCTCAGTACTTTCTTCCATGGAGAAACTTTAAGGAAAACTTTGTTCCCTACTGCAAATTCTATGTCTTTTCGTTTCAGGTCTGCGTACGACTTCTGTCTATCTGATGCAACCTTTAGTCTATCTCGAATGATGTTAACTTTCTCTTGAGTCTCCTTTACAATGTCGGGTCCAAGAACTTTTTCCTCACTTAATTCTGTCCAACATACTGGCGTTCTGCACTTTCTTCCGTACAATGCTTCATAGGGTGCCATCTGTATGCTGGATTGGTAGCTGTTGTTATACGCGAATTCCATTAGGCTTAGATACCTATCCCAGCTGCCTTTAAAATCCATAACACACGCTCTCAACATGTCTTCCAAAATATGAATTACTCTTTCAGATTGCCCATCCGTTTGAGGATGGAAAGCAGTGCTATAGCTTGCTTGGGTTCCGAGGGCTGTTTGGAGCTTTCTCCAAAAGTTCGAAGTGAACTGTGGATCTCTGTCCGAAATAATGGATGTCGGGACTCCATGTAGTCGTACAATCTCTTTGACGTATATTTCTGCCAACTTATCCATTGAATAGTCCATTCGCACTGGCAAAAAATGAGCTGACTTAGTTAATCGATCGACAATTACCCATACAGCGTCATGTTTATCTCTCGTCATTGGCAATCCTGTGACGAAATCCATAGTGATGCGATCCCATATGGCACTTGATGTTCTGCTTTCACTTGCTGGCATGTCAAACACTTAGTTATGAAATCCACGATGTCTCTCTTCATTCCTGGCCACCAATAGAATTCCTTCAAATCTTGGTACATTTTTGTAGCCCCTGGGTGCATTGCGTAAGAGCTACTGTGGGCTTCATGAAGAATCTTCTTTTTTATATCTCCTGTTGCTGGTATTATTGTCCGACTTTCGTAATATAAATTGCCGTCTCTTGAAATTTGAAACTTTGTACTTTTTCCTTCTTGTACTTGCTTGATCCATTTTTGGACTTGTTTATCTTTTTGTTGTGCTTGGTGTATTTCCTGAAAAAGCGTGGGTCGTGTTTGCATTTCTGCTATTAGTGCTCCTTTTTCTGCTGGTCTCAAACTGATCCTCATAGCACTTAAAGCTTGCATTGATTTCCTACTAAGTGCGTCAGCAACGACGTTCGCCTTTCCTGGATGATAGTTTATGATATAGTCATAGTTCGCCAAAATTTGGATCCATTTCCTTTGTCGCAAATTGAGGTCCTTTTGTGTTGGCAGATACTTCAAGCTTTTGTGATCTGTATAAATGTAGCATTTTTCTCCATACAGGTAATGTTTCCATGTCTTGAATGCCAATACAATAGCTGCCAATTCTAAATCGTGTGTTGGATAATTCTTCTCATATGGTTTAAGTTGCCGCGAAACATACGCGACCACTTTACCTTCTTGCATGAGTACACAACCTAAGCCAATGTGCGATGCATCGCTGTATATCACAAAGTCCTTACCGGACACTGGTTGCGTGAGTATCGGGGCATTTTGTTAGCTTTCCTTTCAGTTTCTCGAAGCTTCTTTGACATTCATCTGTCCACTGAAATCTAGCATTCTTCTGAAGCAACTTGGTCATTGGGGCGGCGATAATGGAAAATCCTTTCACGAATCGTCGATAGTATCCTGCCAATCCTAGGAAACTTCTCACTTCTGTTACTGTCCTTGGCGGTTTCCAATCCAAAATAGCTTCTATTTTCTTAGGATCCACTCTGATGCCCTCAGTAGTTACAATGTGTCCCAAGAATGTCACTTCTTCCAGCCAAAATTCCCACTTATTGAGCTTGGGATATAGTTGTTTTTCTCTCAATGTTTGCAATACAATACGGAGGTGTCGATTGTGCTCTTCTTTGTTCTTTGAATACACAAGAATGTCATCTATAAACACCACCACGAATTGGTCAAGGTAAGGATGGAAAATTCGATTCATCAAATCCATAAATACTCCTGGTGCGTTTGTAAGCCCAAAAGGCATTACAAGAAACTCATAATGTCCGTACCGAGTTCTGAAAGCAGTCTTTGGAATGTCCCCCTCCTTAATTGGCAGCTGATGGTATCCAGATCGGAGATCTATCTTTGAAAATACACTGGCTCCTTTGAGTTGATCAAATAAATCATCAATGTGTGGTAGTGGATACTTGTTCTTGATTGTGAGCTTGTTCAACTGTCGATAATCCACGCATAGCCTTAAGGATCCATCTTTCTTTTTGACGAAAAGTACTGGTGCACCCCATGGGGAAACGCTTGGTCGTATAAAGCCTTTATCAAGTAGTTCTTGTAATTGCGTCTTCAATTCCTTGAGTTCCGCTGGCGCCATTCGGTATGGGGAAATCGACACTAGTGCAGCTCCCGGATAAACATCTATGGTGAATTCCACTTCTCTCTTAGGTGGTAGTCCGGGTAGCACATCTGGGAAAACATCGGGAAAATCACGCTCCGTCGGTATGTCTTGGATCTTACTAGAGTCTTTCTTTGCTTCCATGGCGCTTACTAGATATGCCTCGCATCCTTTTTGTATTAGCTTCCTTGCCGTCACTGCCGATATTGTATTGTTCAAATAGTCGCCTCTTTTTCCGACCACTGTCACTTCCTCTCCACGAGGGGTATGGAGCGTCACTCTTTTCTTCTCACAGTCAACTATTGCTTTATGCTTTGCTAACCAGTTCATTCCTAAAATTATGTCAAATTCCCGAAATGGTAATTCCATCAAATTTCCAGGAAATACATTTCCGTGTATCTATATAGGGCATTCTTTGATTACTTTGTTTGTAACTATTTCATCTCCTATAGGATTTGTAACTAGTATACCGGACTTGACATATTCTACTGGTAATCCTTCTAAATTCTCACTATGCATGCATATATATGAATGTGTGGATCCGGGATCAATTAAAGCATGTACAGGTTTGCTGAACATATAAAACGTACCAACAATGATGTCCGGCGCTTCTTCTTCTTCTTGGGTTCCCATCGCATATACCCTTGCTGGTGCACTTGTACTAGGCTGGTTAACAGTCTCTGATTGTGCCTTTTGAATGTTTGGATTACCTCCTCTTCCTCTACCTCGGCCTCTGCCAAAGGTAAGCTGTGACCTCTCCGTTGGTGCAGGAGTATTCATCTGTAGTTTAGGGCAGTTCACCTTTATATGGTCTAGTGCTCCACATTCCCAGCATCCTTCAGTTAAATACCAACATTCGCCTCCATGTTTTCATCCGCAATGTTCACATAGAGGAAAAGTATATCCTTCAAAACCCGTGTTTCTTCCAAATCCTCCACTAATTCCTGGATTGTTACTTCTTCCTCTGCCTCTTCCAAATGACCCCGGTGCACTGGCTACAGATGTTTGATAACTCATACCTCGGCCTGACCTTTGATTCTGAAATTACCCGCCTTGTTGCATAGAACTACTTCCTCCCCTGAATCTCTTTCGGGCTTGCTAAGGTCCTCCTAGGCCTTGAGTTTGCGTCCTTTTTTGCTGCATGCGCTGGTGCCTATTCCTCTCATCCACTTGTACTTTCTCAATGTCCAAAGCCTTTGCAACAAGCTTGGAAAATTCTGATATATCTATGGCTACCAATTGCACTTTGATTTCATTGTTTAATCCTTCTAAGAATCTTTGTCATCTTTCCTATTCTGTTTCTATCATTCTCCTCGCGTACTTACTAAGACGAGTGAACTCTTTTTCATACTCGGATACCTTCATTCTTCCTTGCTTTAAGTACGTGAATTCATTCCTTTTTGCATTTAAGTACGCCTCAGTGATATATCTCTTCTTAAACTCGGTTTGGAAAAATTCCCATGTCTGCTGTTCTGGTGGCACGCGTTGCTGCGTAGTCTCCCACCAAATGTATGCTTATTCAACCAACAGAGACATGGCACAAACAAATCTTTCCTCTGGCGTGCACCTTAATTGATCCAACGTTCTAATAGTACTATCTAACCAATATTCCGCTTCCTCAGATCCTTCTTCCCTACTGGCTTTAAGTTCCTTAGCCCCATACCTCCTTAATTTCTCGATTGGGGGCTGTTACGCTCAAATTAACACTACTACAAAGCGTCACTCGCAAGTATACGAGGTAGCTGTAGCAATGGTGATCGCCCCAAGGTCGTTTCCCCAAGAAGGTGTGGTTCGTAATAGCTTGATAGACAATTTATTTAAATGTAGAAGTTTGTTGCTGGAATTATAAAAGAACAATTTAAACCTAAGATTAAGGAGTGTAGGGTTGAAGTGTGTGATAAGTGCACAAGATCAATTCAGTTCTTGGGAAAGTGCCTAAGGTTATAGGTTCCTTCAATCAAAACTCAATTCTCAATTATCCATTATAGCCTTGTAATTAATTTGTTCTTTAAGGTAATTAGTCAATTACCAATCCATTAGTTCTCACATTCATGAATTAGCAATAACCAATTATTTACATTACCAAATTAATGAAACCCTAGAACTTATATTTCTAATTCATTCATAGGGTAGTTAATTGCATAATTCCGATACAAAATTTCACCTCTCGGTCCTTCATTCAATATCTAGAGATCAATAGGTAGCTAATCTATTAACCTAGCATACAATCCAATGCAATCAACCAATCAACAAGGAACATCAATGGAAATGTCAAATTAAAGCATTCAATCAAATATACTACAACCCTAAGCATGGGTATTTAGCTCAACATCATCAAATTAAAATATCCATTCAACTCAATATAAATCAAATACAAATTGTTCATTGTAATATCAATATCTTAATACATCAATGACAATAAAAATGAATTAAAAGAGAGAATAGAAAAACCCCTTGTGAAGATGCTAAGAGTAGGATTGCTAATCTTCCTCTAGCTCCACTCGATGTATGATGAAGAACTCAAGCCTCTTCAATGGTTGATTCCCCTTGCAATGTGGATGGAGCTTTCTCAAGTCACCAACTCTTCAATTGATTTGCCTTTGGAAGATAGAAAGGAGCTTTCTCAAGTCACCAATATTTTCCATGAAGCTTCTTCAACCTTTGATGGCTTATAACCCAAATTATCCCAAAGAACCTTAAAGATCTATCAATGGAAGATGGAGAAGATGAAGATGGAGGATGAAGATGAGGGACAAGGAGAGTGTCACTCTCTCCTCATCCCAAGTTGGGTATGCCTCCCTTTCTTCTCTTTTCTTTTTGTTCTCCAAAACCTTCGATGTCCCTCTCTCTCAACTTCTCCTTCCTTTTATACGAAACGTACGCTTTAAAATCGCTGCGCGTTTGGTTCATGAGGGACACGGCCAAGTCAGAGGTGACTTGGCCGTCTGAGTGCCTTTTGGAGGGACACGGCCAGGTGACACGGCCGTGTCCCTTCCCTGTGTTCACTTCTGTGAAGATTTGGTTCTTCTTGGTGTTTTATGTTTTTACTTTTAATTGCATTTTGTTTAGGTTTTAGTTACTGTTTTTAATGTTTTTCATTGAATAAATGAGTTTTAGAAAGTTCAATTGTTATAAAAATTGTTGATAGATGACCTTTGAATTTTTGAAGCATGAAATTGAGAATTGAGTAGAATTGGTGCTTATTGTCAATTTTGTTGGTTTTTCTTTGCATTGCCATTAACCTAGTGAGGAATTGAGCCATCAACTTATTATTCTTGTTGTGGGTGAACATATTTGATTGATGAATTGCTAGAACTTGCTTTGAAATTCATTTTAAGATTACATAAAAATTTCAATTTGGCATCAAGATGATTAAGGCAATTAGGTGAACCCACTTTGGCTTAAAAGACCAACCCTATATTCAACCTTAGTTAGCCAATTTTGAGCTTATTTTATTTTCCTTTTCTTTCTTTTTCACAACACCATTAGCTTGGACCTTGTTGTTTAACTTTTACCCTTTCATTAGGTCAAGAGTATTTTAAGAGCATTTATGACCGAGTGTTGTGTTGAATTAAGTGTGGGGTTAAATTTAGTAGGTTTAAGATTGCAAAGCAAAATAAAAAAAAAAACTTGTACAAAAACTTGTGTACAAGAAAAAGAAAAAAAATAAATAAATAATAAAAAAAAAGAGAGAGAAAAAGAAAAAAAATATATATATATAATAATAAGAATAATTGTTGTTCTTGTTGAAAGGGTTGGAATGTATCATTGCAATATTTAATAAGTGAATTCCCTTGTAAAGCTCTTTAATGTCAATGGGTATATGAGAGGAAGGTGTTTCGGGATTGTTAGTTATACATAGATCGGTTACTTCATTCTTGAAGTGCTCTTGAACTTAATGATTAAGCTTACATTTCCTAAATGTCATGCCTTTACCTTAGCCCCATTACAACCAAAAGAAAGACCTTTTGATTGATGCTTGATTGTTATTTGTGGTGGAGATTTGATTGATAAGCAAGCCTATGGTAATAATCTTTCATTGATTGTTATGAGTGTAAACACCACCATGATCAAACACTTGAAAGAGTTGGTGAGGGAGAGACAACATTGGTTTTGCATGGAAACCACTTAATTGCATGAGTGTTGATTTTGTTTGATTCGATATTGATTGTGGATTTAGGGATAAGGAGGTCTTGATGCATCTTTATAACTCTTGAACTTAACAAAATTCATCTAGTTAGTGTGTTTTGATTTTAGTCTTGCTTGGGGACAAGCAAGGAGTTAAGTGTGGGGTAGTTGTTTAGGTCATTTTTATACTAGTTTTTAGTATAATTTTATGTGTGTTTTAGTTAATGTTTTGATTGATTTTTGTTTTAAGTTTGTTTATTGTGTTTGTTTTTAGGTTTGAGAGTAAAAACACCCTTGGAAGATCAAAACAGTCAAAAACAGAGCAAAAATGAAGAAACAGTAAGAGACACACCCAGAGACACGGCCAAGTCTCTGGCCGTGTCTCATCTGATGAGCAAAACCAAAGAACAGAGCAAGAAAGAGCAAAATTGAAGGCAGGAGAGGACACATGCAAGGGACACGGCCGTGTCACCTGGCCGTGTCCCTCCAATGAAGCCCAGACACGGCCAAGTCACTCTGACTTGGCCGTGTCTCACCAAATGCCAAAGGAAAAGAAGAACCAAATCTTCACAGAAGTGAACACACGGCCAGGTGACACGGCCGTGTCCCTTGCATGTGTCCTCTCCTGCCTTCAATTTTGCTCTTTCTTGCTCTGTTCTTTGGTTTTGCTCATCAGATGAGACACGGCCAGAGACTTGGCCGTGTCTCTGGGTGTGTCTCTTACTGTTTCTTCATTTTTGCTCTGTTTTTGACTGTTTTGATCTTCCAAGGGTGTTTTTACTCTCAAACCTAAAAACAAACACAATAAACAAACTTAAAACAAAAATCAATCAAAACATTAACTAAAACACACATAAAATTATACTAAAAACTAGTATAAAAATGACCTAAACAACTACCCCACACTTAACTCCTTGCTTGTCCCCAAGCAAGACTAAAATCAAAACACACTAACTAGATGAATTTTGTTAAGTTCAAGAGTTATAAAGATGCATCAAGACCTCCTTATCCCTAAATCCACAATCAATATCGAATCAAACAAAATCAACACTCATGCAATTAAGTGGTTTCCATGCAAAACCAATGTTGTCTCTCCCTCACCAACTCTTTCAAGTGTTTGATCATGGTGGTGTTTACACTCATAACAATCAATGAAAGATTATTACCATAGGCTTGCTTATCAATCAAATCTCCACCACAAATAACAATCAAGCATCAATCAAAAGGTCTTTCTTTTGGTTGTAATGGGGCTAAGGTAAAGGCATGACATTTAGGAAATGTAAGCTTAATCATTAAGTTCAAGAGCACTTCAAGAATGAAGTAACCGATCTATGTATAACTAACAATCCCGAAACACCTTCCTCTCATATACCCATTGACATTAAAGAGCTTTACAAGGGAATTCACTTATTAAATATTGCAATGATACATTCCAACCCTTTCAACAAGAACAACAATTATTCTTATTATTATATATATATATTTTTTTTCTTTTTCTCTCTCTTTTTTTTATTATTTATTTATTTTTTTTCTTTTTCTTGTACACAAGTTTTTGTACAAGTTTTTTTTTTTATTTTGCTTTGCAATCTTAAACCTACTAAATTTAACCCCACACTTAATTCAACACAACACTCGGTCATAAATGCTCTTAAAATGCTCTTGACCTAATGAAAGGGTAAAAGTTAAACAACAAGGTCCAAGCTAATGGTGTTGTGAAAAAGAAAGAAAAGGAAAATAAAATAAGCTCAAAATTGGCTAACTAAGGTTGAATATAGGGTTGGTCTTTTAAGCCAAAGTGGGTTCACCTAATTGCCTTAATCATCTTGATGCCAAATTGAAATTTTTATGTAATCTTAAAATGAATTTCAAAGCAAGTTCTAGCAATTCATCAATCAAATATGTTCACCCACAACAAGAATAATAAGTTGATGGCTCAATTCCTCACTAGGTTAATGGCAATGCAAAGAAAACCCAACAAAATTGACAATAAGCACCAATTCTACTCAATTCTCAATTTCATGCTTCAAAAATTCAAAGGTCATCTATCAATAATTTTTATAACAATTGAACTTTCTAAAACTCATTTATTCAATGAAAAACATTAAAAACAGTAACTAAAACCTAAACAAAATGCAATTAAAAGTAAAAACATAAAACACCAAATGCACCCCACACTTAAAAATTCACATTGTCCTCAATGTGAGCATGCATACTACAGAGAAAGTTTAGATGATACCTGATTTCCATCGTTCCCATATACGATGTGTGGGGCTCCTTCCACCCATAATGCAATTGGAGCCCATGAATGAGAGGATGAACACCATGCAACTTTGAAATGTGCCCAATGTAAGGAAAAGCCTAGGTAGCATTCTTAGGAGAGCAGTTGTCCAAAAAGAACATATGGGGATTGTCTTAGCTTGATTTACTAATGCTATAGGGACATGATAAGACCCTTTTTCAGTTTGCAACATGGTTATATATGGTTTTTGCTCATTCTCACCACCAAGGGTGGGAGAGATTATAATTTGTTGCATACTGTAATCCCCAACCAAAACATCTTTCATAATTCTAGGGGTCTTTTTAAGTTCAACCAAGTTTGGTTGAATCACTTCTTTATCCTCTTTAGCAATTTGAAACTCCCCCTCAACAATCTCATTTTTTAATAGTAAATTGCTCTCATCAATTTCTAAATTGGAAGAATTAGGCTCTACTTCTATGGTCATGGCCACCTCAAGCTTATCTACACTATCTTCACTATAGGGCATATCATGGAGTTCAGAAAGTTGCATACCTTGTTTCTCTGCATTTAGCTTACTTGGGAATGGGATTGGTGGCATACAAGGATTTGGAGGTTCATGCAATTTTTCCGAAGTCGATGCTTCCAAGTTCTCCTCCTCCTTTGATTGAATTAACTCCTCTATGTTTGATTGAATTCCCTCGCCATCTTCTTCATTGTTAATTCCTGCATCAAAGGAATCACAAAAATCGTTATATATCACCTGTTCATTCTTAAAATTTGTGATTACCTCTATTTGCTCCAATTGGCTAGGAAATTCCTCCTCTTGGTGTGCTTGGAGTTGATGTGCCAGTTGCCCAACTTGCTTTTCCACCCTCTTCAATGATTCCTCCAAAGAATCAAACCTCTCATTGCTTCCTTCCTGAATTTCTGTGCTAACTTGAAGGTAAGCATTCAAATCATCCTCCACTGTGGATTTCTCAAATTTATCATGGTTTTGTGAGCTAATTTGAATGAAGGCATTCAAACTTTCTTCCAAAGTGGGTTCCTTAAGTTTACTTTGATTTTGTGCGCTAATTTGAATGTAGGCATTCAAACTATCTTCTAATGTGGATCGCTTAAGGTACTCTTGATTTGAATATTGTTCTTGAGAGTAAGAACTTCTTTGGTAAGGTTGAAAAAAATTTGGAGGTGGAATGTCCTGTTGGTTTTCCCATGAAAAATTTGGGTAGTTTCTCCAATTTGGATTACTAGGATTGGAATATGGGTTACTTCTACCCCTTTGCTGGAAACTTTCATAGGCATATTCTTCCTCTTGCCTCTCTTGATATTGTCCATAATCAAATGAACACATGTTTGCGCTATGTCCTGCAATGCCACATGCTGAACATACTTCACGAGTAGGCATAGGTGTTCTTCCTCTGGCACTTAGCATCTTAAGTTGGTTCGTTAATTCTGCTAATTGCCGTGCCATGTCAGAGTCTGGGTTATCATCATAAACCCCTGCGTACCTTGGAAATTGCATATTTACACAAGGCACTTAGCAACTTAAATAAAATAAATAAATAATTAAATTGAAAGAAAAATAAAACAAACAAACAAGTCACAGAAAATAAACAAACAATGAAAAGAAAGATCAAACTATCACTACTAAACAACCTTCCCCGGCAGCGGCGCCAAAAACTTGTTACGCTCAAATTAACACTACTACAAAGCGTCACTCGCAAGTATACGAGGTAGCTGTAGCAATGGTGATCGCCCCAAGGTCGTTTCCCCAAGAAGGTGTGGTTCGTAATAGCTTGATAGACAATTTATTTAAATGTAGAAGTTTGTTGCTGGAATTATAAAAGAACAATTTAAACCTAAGATTAAGGAGTGTAGGGTTGAAGTGTGTGATAAGTGCACAAGATCAATTCAGTTCTTGGGAAAGTGCCTAAGGTTATAGGTTCCTTCAATCAAAACTCAATTCTCAATTATCCATTATAGCCTTGTAATTAATTTGTTCTTTAAGGTAATTAGTCAATTACCAATCCATTAGTTCTCACATTCATGAATTAGCAATAACCAATTATTTACATTACCAAATTAATGAAACCCTAGAACTTATATTTCTAATTCATTCATAGGGTAGTTAATTGCATAATTCCGATACAAAATTTCACCTCTCGGTCCTTCATTCAATATCTAGAGATCAATAGGTAGCTAATCTATTAACCTAGCATACAATCCAATGCAATCAACCAATCAACAAGGAACATCAATGGAAATGTCAAATTAAAGCATTCAATCAAATATACTACAACCCTAAGCATGGGTATTTAGCTCAACATCATCAAATTAAAATATCCATTCAACTCAATATAAATCAAATACAAATTGTTCATTGTAATATCAATATCTTAATACATCAATGACAATAAAAATGAATTAAAAGAGAGAATAGAAAAACCCCTTGTGAAGATGCTAAGAGTAGGATTGCTAATCTTCCTCTAGCTCCACTCGATGTATGATGAAGAACTCAAGCCTCTTCAATGGTTGATTCCCCTTGCAATGTGGATGGAGCTTTCTCAAGTCACCAACTCTTCAATTGATTTGCCTTTGGAAGATAGAAAGGAGCTTTCTCAAGTCACCAATATTTTCCATGAAGCTTCTTCAACCTTTGATGGCTTATAACCCAAATTATCCCAAAGAACCTTAAAGATCTATCAATGGAAGATGGAGAAGATGAAGATGGAGGATGAAGATGAGGGACAAGGAGAGTGTCACTCTCTCCTCATCCCAAGTTGGGTATGCCTCCCTTTCTTCTCTTTTCTTTTTGTTCTCCAAAACCCTCGATGTCCCTCTCTCTCAACTTCTCCTTCCTTTTATACGAAACGTACGCTTTAAAATCGCTGCGCGTTTGGTTCATGAGGGACACGGCCAAGTCAGAGGTGACTTGGCCGTCTGAGTGCCTTTTGGAGGGACACGGCCAGGTGACACGGCCGTGTCCCTTCCCTGTGTTCACTTCTGTGAAGATTTGGTTCTTCTTTTCCTTTGGCATTTGGTGAGACACGGCCAAGTCAGAGTGACTTGGCCGTGTCTGGGCTTCATTGGAGGGACACGGCCAGGTGACACGGCCGTGTCCCTTGCATGTGTCCTCTCCTGCCTTCAATTTTGCTCTTTCTTGCTCTGTTCTTTGGTTTTGCTCATCAGATGAGACACGGCCAGAGACTTGGCCGTATCTCTGGGTGTGTCTCTTATTGTTTCTTCATTTTTGCTCTGTTTTTGACTGTTTTGATCTTCCAAGGGTGTTTTTACTCTCAAACCTAAAAACAAACACAATAAACAAACTTAAAACAAAAATCAATCAAAACATTAACTAAAACACACATAAAATTATACTAAAAACTAGTATAAAAATGACCTAAACAGGGGCTTTCTCTCTCTTTCGGCAGCAGCAGGTACCATTCCTGCCATTTGTTGAAATGCTACTGCCATCTGTCGTAAATAAGCATCGGGGCCTTCCGCGGCCCCCGCTGCTGGTTGCGGCATATTTTCAAGACTCTCCTCTACATTTATAGGCACGGAGGCACGTGACTCGCCCTCCTCATCTACGGCTCTCTGTCATTCAACTTCTTGGGACATTCTACAATCATATACATGTATATCATTATAAAGTTAGCAGCTGGTTTGGCTTGACATATAAAATTTCCTATATGGCATGTACATAGATAAATTCCAATCGTAATTTCAGATCATACACTTAATATAAACATAACCTTATTTGTAACACCCCCATACTCTATATAAGTACTATACATATACCTGGTATACATACAATACGTATATAAAGTATAAGAATGTCACTTTTCGTTTTACTTTAAAACCCTTTATTCAAGTTCAAGCGATATTACATTAAATTAAAGAACATTTACGAAAATCATTATTCTTATAAAAATACAACATAATTAAAATCACATATGTATGCATCACCTTCTAGTTGGTCTCGAGACACTCTTACCCTTCTCGTGGCATCACAGCTAGACTTCCAGATCAACCGCATAAATACCTGCGTGATTAAACATCCGCGCTAAGCCCAAAAGCTTAGTAGTACAACTAAATAATAAAATACACTTTACCAAAATTATCATACCTCATATGTTTAGCATTATGTTTTATTATTCTCTTACCACGTTTTCTTTTCTCAATGCATTCTTCATAAGTTCCCACTAATCTCATATACATAAACATATACATTAATTCAACCAATTACCATTCAAAGACCTATTCAACACCTTTATGAAAGCAATTCTCACAAATTCCATATTCATATATATATTTTACACATCATACTTTATTTTTATAAAATCATATATCAAGAAAGTCCCTCAAAACATATTCACCTTCAATAAATCAATGCACATATTACAAAAGCATACTTCATAACATTATTTTATCGACAATTCATCAAACATGAATCATCCTTCCAATAAAGACAGTTATAGATCTCATTATTCATTTATTTCAACATTTAAATATCACATTGACAACAAAGACAGACTAGGGCCCAAACAACACACTAATATGTTATTCCAAGTTCAGAGTTACTGCTTTGGTCCATAATCATAATCATCAAGCCCGTAGGCATCATCTATATATATCTCTATCCATGGATAGTGTAACAGACCCAGTCTCTTGGACCATCAACTCGGCAAATCTCGAGGAGATCCTCAACCCGGCAAGACTGTTACTATAATTCACATTTCACATTTATCAAGTAACAGACCCAGTCTCTTGGACCATCAACCCGACTAAATCGAGGAGATCCTCAACCCGGCAAGACTGTTACAAATCATATATCTCATAATCACAATTAGCATAGTGTAACAGACCCAGTCTCTTGGATCTCAATTCGTCTCAAATTGAAGAGATCCTCAACCCGGCAAGACTGTTACCTTTCATTTTATAGGCATGCCTCCAAACTCAGAACTCTGAAAATGAATAACATATCAGACACACAATTCATCTATTATTTCATTATCAATTCTCATCATCATCTAGACAAACATACCCCACTTAATTCAATTGAATCATCATGGCCAATCACAATGGCTTCATATCACATTTGAATTATCATAGCCAATAACAATGGCTTCACATCTCATTTGAGTTATCATAGCCAATCACAATGGCTTCACATCATATCCTTCACATTATATATATATATAGCATCATTGAAATTCACAAGATTCACAATGCATAATACATAACATTGTTCATATAGTATCATAAGCATCATCATTATCACCAAATCATATTGATCAATTTATCACTCAAATATACATAATCAATGGCATTTCACATACCTTTCTCAATGATCATTATATCCTCCACATTTCCTATCTCATCATTGAAATATACATAACAATTTATGTTATTCATGGATTTAGAATCTTCCATATACATTTGGTTGGATCATTATTATTTTAAGTGTGTTTAGGTACAAAAGACATTTGAAGATCCAACAATGTATGAAGAACAAATAACAAACACAAAAGCTAACACCCTCAAGGGACACGGCCAAGCTTGTGGCCGTGTCTCTCAACACAAACATCCAGTAGCCAATGTTAGTGTATGTGCCCTAGGCCATTTGTTTGGATCTTTATGTTATACATTCATTATTAATAAATGAGGTTTTATTATCATTATTGTTGTTTGCATGTTACACAATTTTGATATTTGTCCCTGGTTTATTATTGTTATAGAGATAAAAAAAATAAATAATTCTTAACCAGTATGAACATTGATTTGATGATCATCAGATGGTTATGTGTATAGTGATACAAATCAATTTCATAAATACTTGTTAGAGAACAATGTATTGGATAGACCCATCATGAGATTACTACATGGGTTAGTGTCATAAGTAAATCTCATGATAGTTATGTAATAATTCTTTGACTTGAGATTGTCATAGTTTCCAATATAAGGACTATTATATTTTGACATGATCAAACATTATCCGTAACTGGATAGTAATAAAGGTTATGTTCATATATGATAGAAATTATGTAGAGGATAATGAACAATCAAGATAGAATTTGTCCCTCTCTTTGAGAGAGATATCTTTTGGGCCCCTCGATAAGTGAGACTGTGAAATGCATGGCCGTGCTCAAATGAATTGATAATGTGATCAATTTCATTTGTTTTTATCAGTCTACTTGGAGATCGAGTAATCATAAGTTTGGACAATATAAGTATGACGTTGACCATGACTTATGTTCAAGCTAGATATCGTGTGACAAAGGGATTAATGCATATACTATTATTAGGCAAATTGGACATTCCTTATATTAATTGGGTACTTGTAACGCCTTGCTAGAGGCCAATTATGACTTGTTGATTTAATAGAGATTAAATTGACTGCCAATTAATATGGGCCTATCGGGTCACACACAAGAATGCGTTTTGGGCTGGATATAATATTAATAATATTAATATTAGATATTAATATTTATTATTATTATTGTTTTCGTTTATATATATATATTATTAGATAATATATTCAGAATCCTAATTAGATTTGGATTCTGAATTTGACTTACCTTATCCAATTATATTTATTATTAGATAATGTATTCAGAATCCTAATTAGACTTGGATTCTGAATTTGACTTTCCGTATCCAATTTTGAATTGGATTCTGGAGTGATTATATTCACTCCAGACGTTAAGTCTTCTCAGAGGTAACAATAAAAACAAAGAGGAACGAAAAAGGTAACCCTAATACGTTTTTAGAAAAAACGTTTTTCCAGCCTTCGCTGTTGCAGAGAGCTAGCACTCCAAACGGTAGCATTCGTGTGGATACGCGATAGAGGGTGTTTCGCGATCGAGGCATCTCTTCAAAACTGTGATTTTGAATCATCAACAGGTTAGTTCTTTGAACACTTTTGTCGAATTAAACGAACAGCATGGATCCTGGTGGGAAATCAGAGATCAAATATTTTTCCGCTGCGTGTTTTTGTTTGCAGTGATCTCCTTAATTTCCTAACAGTGGTATCAGAGCCACTTGTTGTTTTCGTTTAAGTCGAAAATGCCATGTTGATATGATTACATGAGATATATTGATTTCGTATGGCATGTTAACTATAAAACCTTAATTCGTTTTTCATATGATGAGAAAGGATTGGTTTTTGGTTTCGTTTCTGTAAAACCTTAATTCGTTTTTTATATGATGAGAAAGGATTGGTTTTTGGTTTCGTTTCTGTAAAACCTTAATTCGTTTTTCATATGATGAGAAAGGATTGGTTTTTGGTTTCGTTTCTGTAAAACCCTAATTCGTTTTTCATATGATGAGAAAGGATTGGTTTTTGGTTTAGTTTCTGTAAAACCCTAATTCGTTTTTCATATGATGAGAAAGGATTGGTGTTTTTAATTTCGTTTTCATGAGATGATCACGTATATATGATTGGTTGATTAAAATGATTTTCATATGATGAAAACGATTAAGTTTATATGTGATATAAACATTTGGTAATGATTCTGTAATGGGTTGTACATATTCGAAATAAAACAGTAAGAAGGTTAATGAGATTAACGGTTCTGTTTTAGGGTTTCGCCAAAGAAAAATGTTAATGAGATTAACGTTTCTGTTTGGCTTCGAGGGGCGCTGCCCCTCGACCCCGCCCAGGGGCGCTGCCCCTTTCGGAACCCCGCCCGCTGACCGGCCAGCGGGAGCCCCGCCCGCTAACCGGCTAGCGGGACCGCCGTATGTTCGCGCCCTATAGTTCGTTACCGCGACATTAAGAATGTCAATATATTTGTTTCTATTTAACATGTTGGTGATGAATATGTTATGTTTGTTTGATGTCTTGGCATGGTGCATAGCATGGCCTTATGACCTATGTGATTGGTTTATTCATATCTTTATTTTGGGTAAATACGGCCTGCGTGTCGTTTATTTTGTTGTAATTTATTTTACTAGTAGTTAGATTTTCTTTTATTGTAATATATGAAGATTCAAGCTACAATGTTTGTGATGGAGATTCATACCAAGGAGAAGATGGTTCCATGGTGATGGAAGCACAAGCTCAAGTTTTGAAGATATGTAATATTGCAAGTGTTGTAATAGATAGGTTTTTCACCTAGGGTTGCCTTTATGATCTTCATTTGGTCTCTTGAAGATCATATTTAGTTTGGCCATGCTATGTCACGTTTACATATTTTGTCATTTGGTATATGATGCTTATGTGATAAATTATATATATGCATATAGGATGCTAAAATATAATGATATGTAATGCAAGACATGATAATAATTTAGTTGAACCCTCATTAATAATTTAAGTCTAAATGCCATCCACGTTTTGAACACCTATCAAAACTAAGATTGTATTAAAGTAGGTATTGCCAAAGCAATATGCTTTAAACATTCCTAGCTAAGTAGGATGAGTAATAGTGCTACTCATATGTTTTAAAATTGGTTAGACTTAATTAGGCTATCAAAATGGTTTTGGGCCTAAGGCATTAGATGGAATTCAACATGCTATGATATATGATGTCAATATTCCATAATTACTAAGAGTTACATGAGATGTAATTGGTAAAGATGTTACCTACCTAAATAACTTGATTTTAAGCGTCACGCCAAAGCTGAGTTTAGAATTAAGTGAAATACGGATCTTAGCCTACTAAAATATTTCTTTAGAGGGTTATATTTTTTAGTAGGAGTTTAAATAATTTTAACCTCATTATTAATTAAAATTTGACTTTGCATATTTATCAACAGATGGCTGCTAATAACAATTCCACCTTATCACTGCGATCTATCCTTGAGAAGGAAAAACTGAAAGAATGTGGGACTAATTTTGTTGACTGGTTTAGGAACCTGAGAATTGTTCTCAAACAAGAGAAAAAGTCCTACGTGCTTGATGAAGCTATCCCTGACCCACCTCCTGCCGATGCTTCTAATGCTGCTAAGAGTAAGCATAAGAAGCATGTAGATGATTCCAATGACATAGGATGTCTTATGTTGGCTACTATGTGTCCAGGACTTCAGAAGGATCTGGAACACTTAGAGGCTTATGAGATGAGTGTGCATCTCAAACAAGCTTTCCAACAACAGGCTAGGCAAGATAGGTTTAACACCGCTGTTGCATTATTTGACTGCAAAATGTCTGAAGGTGAATCTGTTAGTGCTCATGTTTTGAAGATGAAAGGCTATCTAGATCACCTTGCTAGACTTGGATATCCCCTGAGTTTAGAACTCTCCACGGATTTGATCCTACATTCATTGCCTAGCAGTTTCTCACAGTTTGTCATGAACTATAACATGAATGACATGGAGAAATCCATTCCTGAGCTACATGCTATGCTCAAAACTGCTGAGGGGAATATCAAAAAGCCTACCCAAATATTGAATGTCAATATTAAACAAATGAAAAAGAAAGACAAAGATACTAAAGGCAAGGGTAAGGCAAAAGGTGCTAAAGGGTCCAAGGGACAAGCTAAACCAAAACCTGTACCTAAGGCTAAAGTTCCTAAGGAAGGGACTTGTTTCCATTGCAACAAGCCTGGGCATTGGAAGAGAAATTGTCAACTCTATTTGGATGAGTTAAAGAAGTTGAAGGGTAGTGCGACTACATCTTCAGGTATTTATGTTATAGAAATTAATTTATCTATTCCTTCTTCCTGGGTATTAGATACCGGATGTGGATCTCATATTTGTACAAATATGCAGGGACTCAAAAGGAGTAGGATGCTGAAGAAGGGCGAAGTGGACCTACGTGTTGGCAATAGAGCAAGAGTTGCTGCTATAGCTGTAGGAACTTATGAGCTTGTTATGCCCAATGGGTTTTTGTTAATTTTGAACAATTGCTTTTATGTTCCTACTATGAGTAGGAATCTTATTTCAGTATCTGTTTTGGATGATGAAGGTTATTCATTTTTGATTAAGAATAAGAAATGTTCTATTTTTGATAAAAATGATCTGCTTTATGGTATTGCAAATTCTTATAATGGCCTTTATATCCTTAATCTTGATGATTCTAATGGTAATTATATCTATAACATAACTTCTAAGAGAACTAAGCCAAATGAGTTAAACCCTACTTATTTATGGCATTGTCGCCTTAGCCATATAAATGAGAAACGCATTTCTAAGCTCCATCAAGATGGATTATTAGATTCATTTGATTTTGAATCATTTGAAACATGTGAGTCTTGTTTGCTTGGTAAGATGACAAAGGATCCTTTTACTGGTCATAGTGAAAGGGCTAATGATTTATTGGGCTTGATACATACAGATGTATGTGGTCCTTTTAGCATTAGTGCCAGAGGAGGATTTCGATACTTCATTACTTTTACTGATGATTTCAGTAGGTATGGCTATGTCTACCTAATGAAACATAAGCATGAGTCTTTTGAAATGTTTAGAACTTTTCAAAATGAAGTACAAAATCAACTTGGTAAAACAATTAAACTACTTCGATCAGATCGAGGTGGTGAATATTTGAGCCAAGAGTTTGATGATCATCTAAGGGATTGTGGAATTGTTTCACAACTGACTCCTCCAGGAACTCCACAGTGGAATGGAGTTTCTGAAAGGAGAAATCGAACTCTATTAGATATGGTTCGATCAATGATGAGTCAAGCGGATCTTCCTTTATCTTTTTGGGGTTATGCCTTGGAGACAGTTGCATTCATTCTGAACCGTGTACCATCTAAGGCGGTTGAAAAGACACCGTATGAGATATGGACAGGTAAGACACCTAGTTTGTCTTTTCTTAAGATTTGGGGTTGTGAAGCTTATGTGAAAAGACCAGTTTCAGATAAGTTAGCTCCAAAGTCTATCAAATGTAATTTTGTGGGGTATCCTAAGGAAACTAAAGGATACTATTTCTATACTCCTTCAGAGAACAAAGTGTTTGTTGCTCGAAATGGGATCTTTTTGGAAAAGGAATTTCTTTCTAAGAGAACTAGTGGGAGTATAGTAGAACTTGAGGAAACTCAAGTACCACAAGAAATCATTGAGCCGTCTATAGAGCCTATTTCAGAACCACAAATAGTTGTGGAGTCTGAAGATGTAACACAAATCCCTCGCAGGTCTGATAGGACACGTCGTCATCCAGAGAGATATGGATTTCTTGTGACTGATGATAGTGAAGTAATGCTCATAGATCAAGATGAGCCTACTACCTATCAAGAAGGTGTGTCAGGTCCAGATTCAGACAAATGGCTTGGAGCCATGAAATCTGAGATGCAATCTATGTTTGACAACCAGGTTTGGTCTTTAATTGATCCTCCAGAGGGTATTAAGACTATTGGTTGCAAATGGGTTTTCAAGAAGAAAACTGACATGGATGGGAATGTGCAGACCTATAAAGCAAGGCTTGTTGCAAAAGGTTTCAAGCAAACTCATGGTATAGACTATGATGAAACCTTTTCACCAGTTGCTATGCTTAAGTCTGTTAGAATTCTCATTGCCATTGCAGCATACTATGATTATGAGATATGGCAAATGGATGTCAAAACCGCTTTCCTTAATGGAAACTTGCTTGAGGATGTGTATATGACACAACCTGAGGGTTTTGTAAATCCTGAGAATTCTACAAAGGTTTGCAAGCTTCAAAGATCCATTTATGGATTGAAGCAAGCATCTCGAAGCTGTAATCTTCGTTTTGATGAAACAGTTAGGAACTTTGGTTTCATCAAGAATGAAGATGAACCTTGTGTTTACAAGATGGTTAGTGGGAGTGCAGTAGTGTTTTTAGTCTTATATGTGGATGACATATTACTCATTGGGAATGATATCCCTACCTTGCAAAATGTTAAGACTTGGTTAGGGAATTCTTTCTCAATGAAAGACTTAGGTGAGGCTGCCTATATCCTTGGTATAAAGATCTATAGAGATAGATCTAGAAGGATAATTGGCCTGAGTCAAAGTACATACATAGATAAAGTGTTGAAGAGGTTCAACATGCAAGATTCCAAAAAGGGATTCTTGCCTATGTCTCATGGCATTCATCTCAGCAAGAGTCAATGTCCTATGACATCTGATGAGCGAGATCGAATGAATAAGATTCCTTATGCTTCTGCTATAGGATCTATTATGTATGCCATGTTATGTACTAGACCAGATGTCTCATATCCATTAAGCGCAACTAGTAGATTTCAAGCTGATCCTGGTGAAGGTCACTGGACAGCTGTCAAGAATATTCTTAAGTACCTTCGAAGGACTAAAGATGTATTCTTGGTTTATGGAGGTTTGGAAGATGAGCTAGTTGTAAATGGTTACACAGATGCTAGTTTCCAAACTGACATAGATGATTTTAGATCGCAGTCAGGTTTTGTATTCACATTGAATGGTGGAGCTGTTAGTTGGAAGAGTTCAAAACAAAGCACTGTGGCTGATTCTACAACAGAGGCTGAGTATATAGCAGCATCAGATGCAGCTAAGGAAGCAGTCTGGTTGAAGAAATTCATCACTGAGCTAGGAGTGGTGCCTAGCATTGCAAATCCTGTGGACATTTATTGTGACAACAATGGTGCCATAGCACAGGCAAAAGAGCCTAGATCTCATCAAAGATCTAAGCAGATACTCAGGCGTTTTCACCTCATTCGAGACATTATCGATAGAGGAGATATCAAGATATGCAAAGTTGACACAAATGATAACATAGCAGATCCATTAACAAAGCCTCTCTCACGGGTCAAGCATGATCAGCACACTAGATCTATGGGTCTTAGAAATTTGTAGGCCTAGTGCAAGTGGGAGATTGTTAGTGTATGTGCCCTAGGCCATTTGTTTGGATCTTTATGTTATACATTCATTATTAATAAATGAGGTTTTATTATCATTATTGTTGTTTGCATGTTACACAATTTTGATATTTGTCCCTGGTTTATTATTGTTATAGAGATAAAAAAAATAAATAATTCTTAACCAGTATGAACATTGATTTGATGATCATCAGATGGTTATGTGTATAGTGATACAAATCAATTTCATAAATACTTGTTAGAGAATAATGTATTGGATAGACCCATCATGAGATTACTACATGGGTTAGTGTCATAAGTAAATCTCATGATAGTTATGTAGTTTGACTTGAGATTGTCATAGTTTCCAATATAAGGACTATTATATTTTGACATGATCAAACATTATCCGTAACTGGATAGTAATAAAGGTTATGTTCATATATGATAGAAATTATGTAGAGGATAATGAACAATCAAGATAGAATTTGTCCCTCTCTTTGAGAGAGATATCTTTTGGGCCCCTCGATAAGTGAGACTGTGAAATGCATGGTCGTGCTCAAATGAATTGATAATGTGATCAATTTCATTTGTTTTTATCAGTCTACTTGGAGATCGAGTAATCATAAGTTCGGACAATATAAGTATGACGTTGACCATGACTTATGTTCAAGCTAGATATCGTGTGACAAAGGGATTAATGCATATACTATTATTAGGCAAATTGGACATTCCTTATATTAATTGGGTAGTTGTAACGCCTTGCTAGAGGCCAATTATGACTTGTTGATTTAATAGAGATTAAATTGACTGCCAATTAATATGGGCCTATCGGGTCACACACAAGAATGCGTTTTGGGCTGGATATAATATTAATAATATTAATATTAGATATTAATATTTATTATTATTATTTTCGTTTATATATATATATATTATTAGATAATATATTCAGAATCCTAATTAGATTTGGATTCTGAATTTGACTTACCTTATCCAATTATATTTATTATTAGATAATGTATTCAGAATCCTAATTAGACTTGGATTCTGAATTTGACTTTCCGTATCCAATTTTGAATTGGATTCTGGAGTGATTATATTCACTCCAGACGTTAAGTCTTCTCAGAGGTAACAATAAAAACAAAGAGGAACGAAAAAGGTAACCCTAATACGTTTTTAGAAAAAACGTTTTTCCAGCCTTCGCTGTTGCAGAGAGCTAGCACTCCAAACGGTAGCATTCGTGTGGATACGCGATAGAGGGTGTTTCGCGATCGAGGCATCTCTTCAAAACTGTGATTTCGAATCATCAACAGGTTAGTTCTTTGAACACTTTTGTCGAATTAAACGAACAACATGGATCCTGGTGGGAAATCAGAGATCAAATATTTTTCCGCTGCGTGTTTTTGTTTGCAGTGATCTCCTTAATTTCCTAACAGCCAACACACTCAAGGGACACGGCCAAGCTTGTGGCCGTGTCACTCAACACCAATTCAGGCAGTAGCAAACACGGGCAATGGACACGGCCAAGCTAGTGGCCGTGTCTCTTCACACAAAAATCCAGTAGCAGACACGGGCAAGGGACACGGTCGTGTCTCTCAACACAACATAGGCAGTGGTAAACACGGTCAAGGGACACGGCCAAGACAGTGGCCGTGTCTCTCCAAAAATCATCCAACACGGCCCAATTTGCCCTAACTTGGCCGTGTCTCCCATAACTTGGCTGTGTTCTTCAATGATTTAAAGATCAAATACTTCAACATTCATTCAAACCCTTCCAACTTCACACCACCACCCTCTTAAACATTATCTTTATTTACATTTATCAACTTCCTATCACTTTAACATTTATATATCTTTATTATATTCTCATAATAATCAATATATATATACATCACTATAAATAATTACCCAAAGTACCAATTCATTTATACTAAACTCTAACTCAACAATCCATCATCATCCTCACTATTATCTCCACTTATCATCATTTAGATATCAATTCAATACATTTACATACTTCAATCTTTTATTATCATCACCTTACACACCAATTATGTCAAACCTAGCCTCAATCCAAAAGAACTCCAAACAAGATGATAAAGACTTATATATATGTATAATCACATAAATCAACTTAAAGGATAGGTACTTACTTGAATAGCTTGCCAAATCTTCATCTCCATCTTCAATTCTCTTAAGTTCCTTAAATCCTTGGTGTTTCTCTCTCTAGCTTCTCTCTCTCTCTCTCTCGTTCACCAAGAAGAAGAAGAAGAAGAAGAAAAAAGAATGTTCTCCTTTCTTCCGTTCTTATCCCATATATATATATAATAATAATAATAATAATAATAATAATAATAATACAATTAAATCTCCACCACACACCATTTCTTTTGACTTTCTTCTTCTTTTTCTTTTTCTCCTTATTATCATTATTATTAATCACATATATATATATAACTCACTTTTCCTACACCATTGTATATATCATGTATTTGTGATGTATATGTAAGGATATGTATATGTCACATATATATTGCATTTATATTTCCCAAATCTTCTCTTCACTTCTTTTCTCTTTCCCTTCAATACACACATTGAATCCAAATACAACAATAACCCAACACTTTTAGGGTATACTTTAGGATATTATAATTCTCTCCCCCTTAAATAATTTCGTCCTCGAAATTATCCAGCATAATAACAACTCATTTAAAAACAAATCACCATCTTAACTTCCATATGAAGATAATCGTATCTTACATTACAATTTTATCAAATCACATATCTTCTACTCTCCCCCTTAGAAATAATCATCTTCACTGAATTTCACAATTCATCATTGTATTAAAATCAAATTATCACATTATCTCTTTATAGATATTCTTAACTTTAACCTCAAAAATCATTAATTAATATCTTAACATTGATTATTCCATTCTTACTATCACTTTCAAAATAACATTTACCAAACCTCAATGGGTAACAATATCCTTACTTTCTTTAACTTGCTTCTCACTTAATATAAATATTAATACCAAACTTTTAAACTTACATAACAGGTAAACAACAATTTTTTTTTATCATGTACAATTGATATAATTCAATTTATTTATGTTCATTCATAAGCCAAGATATTACATCATACACATTACCATTTAACTTTTAAATCTCAATATTGACTTGCAACTTTAGCGAACTCTGGATCAATCGATCTATTAAACACAATATACTAACATCTCAACCTTATTTGATTCAATCCAACAATTATCTTATCAACATTTATCATTGGATTTCACAATATATATATATATCCTAATTCCATTAGATCTAACTTATATTCAAATTCTAATCTTTTCAGATTCATATATTCAATCAATAAGAATCATGCTTATAAATATACATTTCATTATTTCAATAATTATATCATCATCTCTCATACTCATTCAAAGTTTATCAATATAGTCAACAACTATGGTTTCATAAACAAACTTTTCCCCAACCAGGTCGGTAGTCCAAGTTCGGTTGCCCAACACAATGGGTCCGCATGGTTCCGCAGGAGGCACACAAGTCCGTTCATTTATCTTTTCACAATTCATTTCTCACAATCAAATAAGCATTATACCTCAATTATAATTTATTTCCAACATCATTGCCAATAATCATGGTTTCTCATTACATCAAAATAGTATACACGTATATCATTAATTATATTGAACATCTCATTATTCATTCATATCATCTAGATATGCTTCAATCATATCTTTTAACCGATATGTCTAGAAACATAGTTATCAATCTCACCAAAACTGTACTACAGTTATACCATCTCGATTTAAATCTGAAGATAATAAAACTAACCAATTTATCACACTAGCCAAGTCATATGACCATGATATTCTAGCAATCACACTTGGGGTTTACAAATCAATATTGTTCTTCTATTATTCGATTCCAACTTTTACAATTATAATGCTAAATTGCATCACAAAAATTATATATATATATTCTCCAAATTTTATTACACCAAGAGTTAACACATTTTAATTCTATCTCAAAACATTTTGCTCTTGATGATTTGATCATCGTTAACCCAACTCATGTTCACTAATATTATCTTTAACATTTCCTATACCCCACCTTCAATCAGATACAAATCTTACACAAGTTTCATTCATTACTCCATTTCCAATCCATCTTATCTAAGAATTTTCAAATACCATATTCTTTCCTTACATTTCCTTATTATATGCTTATACATAAAACATTTCCACACACAACCACTTTGAGTTCCAAAACATCTTACAATAGCCTCATTTAGTTATTGCCATAATAATCTCACTATTCAATATTACCCAAATCCATTTTTATCTTCTGTTTCATCACATAATCTATAGCTTAAATTAAGATTGAATCTCTATTAGATCTACTACTATATGCAATCTCATTTCTAATACCATTAAACATGTAATGGTATAAAATAATAAACATATTATATACACATTCATGTCAAAAAGTTCATTTCACCAATCCTCTTTATATAAACACATAATTATGCAATTTATTAAATTTCTCTTTTGCATATAGTTTATACAAATTTAATATATTTATCACTTTCTTTTGACTATTATCATTCCCATTCTTTTAACATAACTTAATTTATTCATTAACATTAATAAATATATACATTCTACTTATCATATTATTTCACAAAAATCTTAATCACATTTCCAATGTGATGTCTCTCTCATATTTGTTTTTAATACCTTTAACACATCTTTCATAACTATTTCATCCTTTCCAATCAAATTACTTATAGTACTCATTTTCATTTGCTCAATTCCTTTTCTTTACTTTCAAACCAAATTTTCTTACTATCAATCACATCCCCTCAATTCCTAATACCTTCATGTGCACTAATATTCATTTCATATATCTCATGTATTACATACATTAAATTATCAATATTTACTTGGTCTTTATCCACATTCCATTTAAAACTATAAATTTCCAACTTACTAATTTACTTAAACTTCAATTTATTCATCTCACTCTCTTAATATCATTTTAAAACATCTTATATGAATATACCACCAAGCAACACCAAAACATATATGTTTCACAATTATTGAGCTCATTCCAAAAATCTAAATATCCCATATTACCACCATTAACATGAGCTTCCACAATATTCAAACATCTCACATTTCTAATATTGAAATCACCATGTTTGTATTAAAATAACAATACAAACAACACCAATATCTCTTTGTACTTAACCAACATCATCTCTTTTTCCTTTAAACAAAACCTTAAATTTGCCTATCCACACCTTAATTTATCACACTTAATCTATATCAATCAACTCATTCAATATTTCACCATACTATTATCATTTAAACAATATATCTTTCCATATTACCCATTCAACAGTATTTACTCTTTCCAAAAATCCCAACATAAAGTTTATTAAAAAGAGATTCAAATATTAGAGGATATATTACATACTTTAATTCTTAATTTTGTTTCTAACTCATTTCCAACTTTATTCTTCTAGCCATTTCTTTATAAATCAAACACATATCGAATAATCAAACTTTTTACTTATAACTCCATATCATTTCTTTATATCACAATCACCTCTCAATTATCAACATTTCAAAATTTACTTTCATATGAAACCTCATTTACATACTATCATTTATCTCATGTAATTCAAATACATCACAATTCACATAATGCCACGTTCAAGACCAACCTAGGTGTGAATGCATATGCATGTATTACAAATTTCATTTCAAAACTTTTCTTTTTACTTCTCTTTAAGCCTTTCAAAACTTTCTCTTTTTAATTTTACTTAGGCCGAGAATCTCGAACCTAAGCTCTAATACCAAAATAATTGTAACACCCCCATACTCTATATAAGTACTATACATATACCTGGTATACATACAATACGTATATAAAGTATAAGAATGTCACTTTTCGTTTTACTTTAAAACCCTTTATTCAAGTTCAAGCGATATTACATTAAATTAAAGAACATTTACGAAAATCATTATTCTTATAAAAATACAACATAATTAAAATCACATATGTATGCATCACCTTCTAGTTGGTCTCGAGACACTCTTACCCTTCTCGTGGCATCACAGCTAGACTTCCAGATCAACCGCATAAATACCTGCGTGATTAAACATCCGCGCTAAGCCCGAAAGCTTAGTAGTACAACTAAATAATAAAATACACTTTACCAAAATTATCATACCTCATATGTTTAGCATTATGTTTTATTGTTCTCTTACCACGTTTTCTTTTCTCAATGCATTCTTCATAAGTTCCCACTAATCTCATATACATAAACATATACATTAATTCAACCAATTACCATTCAAAGACCTATTCAACACCTTTATGAAAGCAATTCTCACAAATTCCATATTCATATATATATTTTACACATCATACTTTATTTTTATAAAATCATATATCAAGAAAGTCCCTCAAAACATATTCACCTTCAATACATCAATGCACATATTACAAAAGCATACTTCATAACATTATTTTATCGACAATTCATCAAACATGAATCATCCTTCCAATAAAGACAGTTATAGATCTCATTATTCATTTATTTCAACATTTAAATATCACATTGACAACAAAGACAGACTCGGGCCCAAACAACACACTAATATGTTATTCCAAGTTCAGAGTTACTGCTTTGGTCCATAATCATAATCATCAAGCCCGTAGGCATCATCTATATATATCTCTATCCATGGATAGTGTAACAGACCCTGTAACACCCTGATACTCCATATAAGTACTATACATATACCTAGTATACATACAATACGTATATAAAGTATAAGAATGTTACTTTTAGTTTCAATTTAAAAATCTTTATCCAGATTCATAAAATTGAACATTAATTTAAAACACATTTACAAAAGTCAGTATTCTTATTTATCAAAACTTCATTCATCCATATGAATATATATATTAACTCAAAAATACAATATAATTTAAAATCACACATGTATGCATCAACTTCTAGTTGGTCTCGAGACACTCATACCTTTCTCGTGGCAAAAAGCTGGACTTCCAGATCAACCGCAACCACCTGCGCGATTACACAACCGCGCTAAGCCCGAAAGCTTAGTAATATAAATAATAATAAAATATACCTTACTAAAGAATCATACCTCATATTTTTAGCATCATTTTTTTTATTTTCTTTCTCTTACCCCGTTTTCCTTTCTCAATGCATTCTTCACATATTCCTACTAATCTCATAAATTATACACATATTTACACAGAACATTCACCAAGCAATACTTACCATTTCTATCTCACATACATATCCATATACGTTATTTCAACAAGTCACCATTCAATGATTTATCCAAACCTTCATGAAAACAATTCTTACAAGTTCCACATTCATATACATTTACACATCATATTATATATCATACCAATCATGAATCACATTTGCAATAAAGGCAACCATAGATCTCATTTCTCATTTATTTCAACATTTAAATATCACACTGACAACAAAGACAGACTCGGGCCCAACAGACACTAATATGTCATTCAAAGTTCAGAGTTTCTGCATTGGTCCATAATCACAATGATCAAGCCCGTAGGCAATATATCTCATATCTCTATCCATGGATAGCGTAACAGACCCAGTCTCTTGGATCATCAACTCGGCTAAACTCGAGGAGATCCTCAACCCGGCTAGACTGTTACTACAATTCACATTTCACATTTTATCAAGTAACAGACCCAGTCTCTTGGATCTCAATTCATCTCAATGCAAAGAGATCCTCAACCCGGCAAGACTGTTACCTTTCATGTATTTCGTATCAATAATTCACATAGTGTAACAGACCCAGTCTCTTGGACCTCAATTCACTCAAATTGAAGAGATCCTCAACCCGGCAAGACTGTTACATTTTCACATTTTCTAGGCATGCCGCCAAATCCAGAACTCTGAAAATTGAATCAACATATTAGACACAAAATCTTTTCATTTTCATTTCATTCTCAATTGAATTATCATAGCCAATAACAATGGCTTGACATCTCATTTGAATCACTATAGCCAATCACAATGGCTTCATATCTCATTTGAATCATCATAGTCAATCACAATGGCTTCACATCACAATTGAATTATCATAGCCAATAACAATGGCTTCACATCATATCATGTCTCAAATCATACTATAATATTTCATTATTCAATTATACATAATCAATTATCTCATCATATCCTTTACATTATAAAGTACATCATTCATATAACACATTACAATTCACTAGATTCACAATGCATATAACATAACATTGTTTATATAATATCATATGCATCTTCATTACCATCAAAAGTATGATCAATCATTGATATACACATATATAATTTACCTTATTCATAGATTTGGAATCCTCAATATACATTAGTTTAGGTCATCTTTGTTCAAGTATATTTAAAGTGTAGATACAAAAAGACCTTTGGAGGATTCAACAATGTAAGAATAATCAAGAATAAATTTCCTTAGCCAACACACTCAAGGGACACGGCCAAGCTTGTGGCCGTGTCTCACAACACCAATTCAAACAGTAGCAAACACGGGCAATGGACACGGCCAAGCCAGTGGCCGTGTCTCTCAACACCAAAAATCCAGTAGCAAACACGGGCAAGGGACACGGCCGTGTCTCTCAACATAAAATAGGCAGTGGCAAACACAGTCAAGGGACACGGCCAAGCCAGTGGCCGTGTCTCTCCAAAAATCATCCAACACGGCCAAGTTTGCCCTAACTTGGCCGTGTCTCTCATATCTTGACCGTGTCCTTCAAGTATTTAAAGACCAAGCCCTTCAAAATTCATACCACAACCCTTTTAATCATCATCTTTAATCATATTTATCAATTCCCCATCACTTTAACATTTATACATCTTCATTATATCATCTTAATAATCAATATATATATATATATACATCACTATAATCAATTATTCCAAGTACCAATTTATTCATACTAAACCCTAACTCAACAATTCATCACCATCTTCACAATTACCCCAATATCATCACTTAACTATCAATTCAACACAATTACATACTTCAATCTTTCATTTCCATCATCTTATACACCAATCATAACCTCAATCCAAAAGAAATCCAAAACAAGAAGAGAAAGATTTATATATACATAATCAATAAAATCAACTAAAAAGATAAGTACTTACATGAATAGCTTGCCAATTCTTCAACTCCACTTGCAAATCTCTTGATATCCTCAATCTTTGGTGTAATTAGAAGCAAAATCATCTTTCTCTCTCTAGCTTCTCTCTCTCTCTCTCTCTCTCTCTCGTTCACTAAGAAAAAGAAGACGAAGGAGAAGAAGAAGAAAGAAAGATCTCGTTCTTTCTTTCATTCTTATCATATATATATATAATAATAATAATAATAACAATAATAATAATAATAACAATAATAATATTAATATTAATATTAATACAATTAAATCTCCACCACACACCATTTCTTTTGTCTTTCTTCTTCTTTTTCTTTTTGTCCTTATTATCATTATTATTAATCACATATATATATATAACTCACTTTTCCCACACCATTATATATATCATGTATATGTGATGTATATGTAAGTATATGTATATGTCATATATATTGCATTTATATTTCCCAAATCTTCTCTTCACTTCTTTTCTCTTTCCCTTCAATACACACATTGAATTCAAATACAACAATAACCCCAACACTTTTAGGGTATACTTTAGGATATTACAATTCTCTCCCCCTTAAATAATTTCGTCCTCGAAATTATCCAGCATAATAACAACTCATTTAAAACAAATCACCATCATATGAAAATAATCGTATTCTTATATTATGATTTCATCAAGTCACATAACTTCTAGTCTCCCCCTTAGAAACAATCATCTTCTCTGACTTTCATAATTCATCATTGTATAGATATATATATATATATCTTTATATCTTAGTACTTTCTCAACAAAGCAATCAAGATAACTTATTACATTTCCAATGAATTTTATCTTTGTATATGAGTCAGATTATCACATTATCTGGTTATAGATATTCTCTTAACTTTAACCTCAAAAATCATTAATTAATATCTTAGCATTGCTGATTCCGTTCTTACAATCACTTTCAAAATAAATATTTACCAAACTTCAATGAATAACAATATCCTTACTTTCTTTAGCTTGCTTCTCATTTAATATACATATTAATACAATACTTTTAAACTTACCTAACAGGTAAACAACATTTCCCTTTTTCTCACCAAGTACAATTGATATAATTCAATTTATTTATGTTCATTCATAAACCAGAATATTAGCTCATACACATTACCATTTCAATTTTACACTCCCAATACAACAGTACGTATTAAATCTCAATATTGACTCGCAACTTAAGCGAAATCTAGATCAATCGATCTACCTATCACAACATACTAACATTTCAACCTTATTTAATCCAAACCAACAATTACCTTATCGAAATTTATCATTGGATTTCACAATACATATATATATACAACCTAATTCCATTAGGTCAAACTTATTTTCAAATTCTAATCTTTTCAGATTCATATATTCAATCAATAAGAATCATGCTTATAAATATACATTTCATTATTATTATAATTATATCATCATCTCTCATACTCATTCAAAGTTTATCAATATAGCCAACAACTATGGCTTCAAATACGAACTTTCCCCCAACCAGGTCGGTAGTCCAAGTTCGGTTGCCCAACACAATGGGTCCGCATGGTTCCGCAGGAGGCAGATAAGTCCGCTCAATTGTCTTTTCACAATTCATTTTTCATAATCATTTAGGCATTATACCTCAATTATAATTTATTTCTAACATCATTGTCAACAATCATGGTTTCTCATCACATCGAAATAGTATACACATATATCATCAACTATATTGAATATCTCATTATTCAATCGTATCATCTAGACATGTTTCAATTATATCATCAACCATGATGATATCACATTTCATCATTTCTCAAAACACATTAACATCATTTATTATTAAAACATTTATCATAACAAATTACATTACACGTACCTTTTGAATGATCCTCGCCTCTTTCACACTATATAAGTCATAACACTAGTCACATTATATTAACAATATAATCAATTGCAAAACATTGTTATATTTATTTTGATTACCTTTTTGTCATATTATCCATATCTCAACACATTTCCATAATTTTCCTTTTTCTCTCTTTACCTTCATAATTTATAACCAAATTCTTAACATAAAATGTTAAGGTACAACTTTATCTACCATAACTTTTAACTATACTTTTCAAATAAAATTTCAGTTTCACCAAATCGGTATTACAATCATATCATCTCAGTTCTAACTCTGAAGATAATAAAACTAACCACTAATCACACTAACCAAGTCATATGAACATAATATATTAACAATCACACTTAGGGATTGTAATTCAATATTGTTCTTCTATTATTCGAGTTTTAGCCTTTACGATTATAAGGCTAGATTGTACCACAAAAATTATATATTTATTCTCCAAACTTGTATTACACCAAGAATTAACACATTTTAATTCCATTTCAAAACAGTTAGCTTTTGATTATTTAATCATCATTAACCCAACTCATGTTCAATAATATTATCTTTAACATTTTCTACGCCTATCCTTTAATCAGATACAAATCTTACACAAGTTTCATTCATTACTCCATTTCCAATCCATCTCTTCTAAAAATTTTCAAATACAATATTCTTTCCTTACAATTTCTTATTATACGCTTATACATAAAACATTTTCACACACAAATACTTTGAATTCCAAAACATCTTATGATAGCCTCATTTAGTTATTGACATAACAATTTCACTGTTCAATATTACCCAAGTCCATTCTCATTTCTAATACCATTTAACATGTATTGGTATAAAATAATAAACATATTATATACACATTCATAGGTCACGTTCATAATGTGATTCTCTTCCCACCTTTCTTACATATAACCATTACATTCATATTAAAAAGTTCATTTCACAAATCCTCTTTATATAAACACATAATTATGCAATTTATTAAATTTCCCTTTTGCATATAGTTTATACAAATTTAATAGTTATCACTTTCCTTTGACTATTATCATTCTCATTTGTTTATCATAACTTAAGTTATTCATTAACTTCAATAAATATATACACTCTACTTATAATATTATTTCACAAGGAGCTTAATCACATTTCCAATGTGATATCTCTCTCGCATTTGTTTATAAATATCTTTAACATATCTTTCATAGTCCTTTTCATCCTTTCCAATCAAATTACTTAAAGTAACTCACTTTCTTTTGCTCAATTCCTTTTCTTTACTTTCAAACCAAATTTTCCCACTAACAATCACATCTCCCAATTCCTAATACTTTCATGTGCACTAATATTCATTTCATATATCTCATGTATTAAATACATTAAACTATCAATATATCAATGGTCTTTATCCACATTCCATTAAAACTATAAATCTCAACTTACTAATTTACTTAAACTTCAATTTATTCATCTCATTCTCTCAATATCAACTTTAAAAACATCTTATATGTATATGCCACAAAGCAACATCAATACATATAAGTTTCACAATTATTAAGCTCATTCCAAAAATCTAAATGTTACATATTACCACCATTAATATGAGCTTTCACTATATTCAAACCTATCGCATCTCTAACATTGAAATCACCATGTTTGCATTGAAATAACAATACAAACAACACCAATATGTCTTCATACTTGACCAACGTCATCTCTTTCTCCTTTAAACAAAACCTTAACTTTACATATCCACACTTTAAATTATCACACTTAATCTATACCAATCAACTCATTCAATATTTCACTGTACTCTTTGCATTTAAATAATGTATCTTTCCATATTACCCATCCAACAATATTACCTCTTTCTAAAAATCCAAACATAAAGTTTATTAGAAAGAGATTCAAATAATAAAGGAAAGATTACATACTTTAATCTTAATTTTATTTCTAACTTATTTCCAACTTTATTCTTCTAACCATTTCTTTAAATGTCATACACATATTAATAATCAAACTTTTTACTTATACCTTCCATATCAATTCTTTATATCACAATCACTTCTCAATTATCAACATTTCAAAATTTACTTTCATATGAAACCTCATTTACACACTATCATCCATCTCCTATTGTTCATAAACATCACAAATCACATAATGCCACGTTCGAGACCAACCTAGATGTGAATGCATATGCATGTATTACAAACTTCAATTCAAAACTTTTCTTTTTACTTCTCTTTAAGCTTTTCTAAACTTTCTCTTTTTAATTTCACTTAGGCCGAGAATCTCGAACCTAAGCTCTGATACCAAAATAATTGTAACACCCTGATACTCCATATAAGTACTATACATATACCTAGTATACATACAATACGTATATAAAGTATAAGAATGTTACTTTTAGTTTCAATTTAAAAATCTTTATCCAGATTCATAAAATTGAACATTAATTTAAAACACATTTACAAAAGTCAGTATTCTTATTTATCAAAACTTCATTCATCCATATGAATATATATATTAACTCAAAAATACAATATAATTTAAAATCACACATGTATGCATCACCTTCTAGTTGGTCTCAAGACACTCATACCTTTCTCGTGGCAAAAAGCTGGACTTCCAGATCAACCGCAACCACCTGCGAGATTACACAACCGCGCTAAGCCCGAAAGCTTAGTAATATAAATAATAATAAAATATACCTTACTAAAGAATCATACCTCATATTTTTAGCATCATTTTTTTTTATTTTCTTTCTCTTACCCCGTTTTCCTTTCTCAATGCATTCTTCACATATTCCTACTAATCTCATAAATTATACACATATTTACACAGAACATTCACCAAGCAATACTTACCATTTCTATCTCACATACATATCCATATACGTTATTTCAACAAGTCACCATTCAATGATTTATCCAAACCTTCATGAAAACAATTCTTACAAGTTCCACATTCATATACATTTACACATCATATTATATATCATACCAATCATGAATCACATTTGCAATAAAGGCAACCATAGATCTCATTTCTCATTTATTTCAACATTTAAATATCACACTGACAACAAAGACAGACTCGGGCCCAACAGACACTAATATGTTATTCAAAGTTCAGAGTTTCTGCATTGGTCCATAATCACAATGATCAAGCCCGTAGGCAATATATCTCATATCTCTATCCGTGGATAGCGTAACAGACCCAGTCTCTTGGATCATCAACTCGGCTAAACTCGAGGAGATCCTCAACCCGGCTAGACTGTCACTACAATTCACATTTCAATTTTATCAAGTAACAGACCCAGTCTCTTGGATCTCAATTCATCTCAATGCAAAGAGATCCTCAACCCGGCAAGACTGTTACCTTTCATGTATTTCGTATCAATAATTCACATAGTGTAATAGACCCAGTCTCTTGGACCTCAATTCACTCAAATTGAAGAGATCCTCAACCCAGCAAGACTGTTACATTTTCACATTTTCTAGGCATGCCGCCAAATCCAGAACTCTGAAAATTGAATCAACATATTAGACACAAAATCTTTTCATTTTCATTTCATTCTCAATTGAATTATCATAGCCAATAACAACGGCTTGACATCTCATTTGAATCACTATAGCCAATCACAATGGCTTCATATCTCATTTGAATCATCATAGTCAATCACAATGGCTTCACATCACAATTGAATTATCATAGCCAATAACAATGGCTTCACATCATATCATGTCTCAAATCATACTATAATATTTCATTATTCAATTATACATAATCAATTATCTCATCATATCCTTTACATTATAAAGTACATCATTCATATAACACATTACAATTCACTAGATTCACAATGCATATAACATAACATTGTTTATATAATATCATATGCATCTTCATTACCATCAAAAGTATGATCAATCATTGATATACACATATATAATTTACCTTATTCATAGATTTGGAATCCTCAATATACATTAGTTTAGGTCATCTTTGTTCAAGTATATTTAAAGTGTAGATACAAAAAGACCTTTGGAGGATTCAACAATGTAAGAATAATCAAGAATAAATTTCCTTAGCCAACACACTCAAGGGACACGGCCAAGCTTGTGGCCGTGTCTCACAACACCAATTCAAACAGTAGCAAACACGGGCAATGGACACGGCCAAGCCAGTGGCCGTGTCTCTCAACACCAAAAATCCAGTAGCAGACACGGGCAAGGGACACGGCCGTGTCTCTCAACATAAAATAGGCAGTGGCAAACACAGTCAAGGGACACGGCCAAGCCAGTGGCCGTGTCTCTCCAAAAATCATCCAACACGGCCAAGTTTGCTCTAACTTGGCCGTGTCTCTCATATCTTGACCGTGTCCTTCAAGTATTTAAAGACCAAGCCCTTCAAAATTCATACCACAACTCTTTTAATCATCATCTTTAATCATATTTATCAATTCCCCATCACTTTAACATTTATACATCTTCATTATATCATCTTAATAATCAATATATATATATATACATCACTATAATCAATTATTCCAATTACCAATTTATTCATACTAAACCCTAACTCAACAATTCCAATATCATCACTTAACTATCAATTCAACACAATTACATACTTCAATCTTTCATTTCCATCATCTTATACACCAATCATAACCTCAATCCAAAAGAAATCCAAATCAAGAAGAGAAAGATTTATATATACATAATCAATAAAATCAACTAAAAAGATAAGTACTTACATGAATAGCTTGCCAATTCTTCAACTCCACTTGCAAATCTCTTGATATCCTCAATCTTTGGTGTAATTAGAAGCAAAATCATCTTTCTCTCTCTAGCTTCTCTCTCTCTCTCTCTCTCTCTCTAGTTCACTAAGAAAAAGAAGACGAAGGAGAAGAAGAAGAAAGAAAGATCTCGTTCTTTCTTTCATTCTTATCATATATATAATAATAATAATAATAATAACAATAACAATAACAATAATAATAACAATAATAATATTAATATTAATATTAATACAATTAAATCTCCACCACACACCATTTCTTTTGACTTTCTTCTTCTTTTTCTTTTTGTCCTTATTATCATTATTATTAATCACATATATATATATAACTCACTTTTCCCACACCATTATATATATCATGTATATGTGATGTATATGTAAGTATATGTATATGTCATATATATTGCATTTATATTTCCCAAATCTTCTCTTCACTTCTTTTCTCTTTCCCTTCAATACACACATTGAATTCAAATACAACAATAACCCCAACACTTTTAGGGTATACTTTAGGATATTACAGACCCAGTCTCTTGGACCATCAACTCGGCAAATCTCGAGGAGATCCTCAACCCGGCAAGACTGTTACTATAATTCACATTTCACATTTATCAAGTAACAGACCCAGTCTCTTGGACCATCAACCCGACTAAATCTAGGAGATCCTCAACCCGGCAAGACTGTTACAAATCATATATCTCATAATCACAATTAGCATAGTGTAACAGACCCAGTCTCTTGGATCTCAATTCATCTCAAATTGAAGAGATCCTCAACCCGGCAAGACTGTTACCTTTCATTTTATAGGCATGCCTCCAAACTCAGAACTCTGAAAATGAATAACATATCAGACACACAATTCATCTATTATTTCATTATCAATTCTCATCATCATCTAGGCAAACATACCCCACTTAATTCAATTGAATCATCATAGCCAATCACAATGGCTTCATATCACATTTGAATTATCATAGCCAATAACAATGGCTTCACATCTCATTTGAGTTATCATAGCCAATCACAATGGCTTCACATCATATCCTTCAAATTATATATATATAACATCATTGAAATTCACAAGATTCACAATGCATAACACATAACATTGTTCATATAGTATCATAAGCATCATCATTATCACCAAATCATATTGATCAATTTATCACTCAAATATACATAATCAATGGCATTTCACATACCTTTCTCAATGATCATTATATCCTCCACATTTCCTATCTCATCATTGATATATACATAACAATTTATGTTATTCATGGATTTAGAATCTTCCATATACATTTGGTTGGATCATTATTATTTTAAGTGTGTTTAGGTACAAAAGACATTTGAAGATTCAACAATGTATGAAGAACAAATAACAAACACAAAAGCTAACACCCTCAAGGGACACGACCAAGCTTGTGGCCGTGTCTCTCAACACAAACATCCAGTAGCCAACACACTCAAGGGACACGGCCAAGCTTGTGGCCGTGTCACTCAACACCAATTCAGGCAGTAGCAAACACGGGCAATGGACACGGCCAAGCCAGTGGCCGTGTCTCTTCACACAAAAATCCAGTAGCAGACGCGGGCAAGGGACACGGCCGTGTCTCTCAACACAACATAGGCAGTGGCAAACACGGTCAAGGGACACAGCCAAGACAGTGGCCGTGTCTCTCCAAAAATCATCCAACACGGCCCAATTTGCCCTAACTTGGCCGTGTCTCCCATAACTTGGCCGTGTTCTTCAATGATTTAAAGATCAAATACTTCAACATTCATTCAAACCCTTCCAACTTCACACCACCACCCTCTTAAACATTATCTTTATTTACATTTATCAACTTCCTATCACTTTAACATTTATATATCTTCATTATATTCTCATAATAATCAATATATATATATATACATCACTATAAACAATTACCCAAAGTACCAATTCATTTATACTAAACTCTAACTCAACAATCCATCATCATCCTCACTATTATGTCCACTTATCATCATTTAGATATCAATTCAATACATTTACATACTTCAATCTTTTATTATCATCACCTTACACACCAATTATGTCAAACCTAGCCTCAATCCAAAAGAACTCCAAACAAGAAGATAAAGACTTATATATATGTATAATCACATAAATCAACTTAAAGGATAGGTACTTACTTGAATAGCTTGCCAAATCTTCATCTCCATCTTCAATTCTCTTAAGTTCCTTAAATCCTTGGTGTTTCTCTCTCTAGCTTCTCTCTCTCTCTCTCTCATTCACCAAGAAGAAGAAGAAGAAGAAGAAGAAAAAAGAATGTTCTCCTTTCTTCCGTTCTTATCCCATATATATATATATAATAATAATAATAATAATATTAATAATATTAATACAATTAAATCTCCACCACACACCATTTCTTTTGATTTCTTCTTCTTTTTCTTTTTGTCCTTATTATCATTATTATTAATCACATATATATATATAACTCACTTTTCCTACACCATTGTATATATCATGTATATGTGATGTATATGTAAGTATATGTATATGTCATATATATTGCATTTATATTTCCCAAATCTTCTCTTCACTTCTTTTCTCTTTCCCTTCAATACACACATTGAATTCAAATACAACAATAACCCCAACACTTTTAGGGTATACTTTAGGATATTACAGACCCAGTCTCTTGGACCATCAACTCGGCAAATCTCGAGGAGATCCTCAACCCGGCAAGACTGTTACTATAATTCACATTTCACATTTATCAAGTAACAGACCCAGTCTCTTGGACCATCAACCCGACTAAATCTAGGAGATCCTCAACCCGGCAAGACTGTTACAAATCATATATCTCATAATCACAATTAGCATAGTGTAACAGACCCAGTCTCTTGGATCTCAATTCATCTCAAATTGAAGAGATCCTCAACCCGGCAAGACTGTTACCTTTCATTTTATAGGCATGCCTCCAAACTCAGAACTCTGAAAATGAATAACATATCAGACACACAATTCATCTATTATTTCATTATCAATTCTCATCATCATCTAGGCAAACATACCCCACTTAATTCAATTGAATCATCATAGCCAATCACAATGGCTTCATATCACATTTGAATTATCATAGCCAATAACAATGGCTTCACATCTCATTTGAGTTATCATAGCCAATCACAATGGCTTCACATCATATCCTTCAAATTATATATATATAACATCATTGAAATTCACAAGATTCACAATGCATAACACATAACATTGTTCATATAGTATCATAAGCATCATCATTATCACCAAATCATATTGATCAATTTATCACTCAAATATACATAATCAATGGCATTTCACATACCTTTCTCAATGATCATTATATCCTCCACATTTCCTATCTCATCATTGATATATACATAACAATTTATGTTATTCATGGATTTAGAATCTTCCATATACATTTGGTTGGATCATTATTATTTTAAGTGTGTTTAGGTACAAAAGACATTTGAAGATTCAACAATGTATGAAGAACAAATAACAAACACAAAAGCTAACACCCTCAAGGGACACGACCAAGCTTGTGGCCGTGTCTCTCAACACAAACATCCAGTAGCCAACACACTCAAGGGACACGGCCAAGCTTGTGGCCGTGTCACTCAACACCAATTCAGGCAGTAGCAAACACGGGCAATGGACACGGCCAAGCCAGTGGCCGTGTCTCTTCACACAAAAATCCAGTAGCAGACGCGGGCAAGGGACACGGCCGTGTCTCTCAACACAACATAGGCAGTGGCAAACACGGTCAAGGGACACAGCCAAGACAGTGGCCGTGTCTCTCCAAAAATCATCCAACACGGCCCAATTTGCCCTAACTTGGCCGTGTCTCCCATAACTTGGCCGTGTTCTTCAATGATTTAAAGATCAAATACTTCAACATTCATTCAAACCCTTCCAACTTCACACCACCACCCTCTTAAACATTATCTTTATTTACATTTATCAACTTCCTATCACTTTAACATTTATATATCTTCATTATATTCTCATAATAATCAATATATATATATACATCACTATAAACAATTACCCAAAGTACCAATTCATTTATACTAAACTCTAACTCAATAATCCATCATCATCCTCACTATTATGTCCACTTATCATCATTTAGATATCAATTCAATACATTTACATACTTCAATCTTTTATTATCATCACCTTACACACCAATTATGTCAAACCTAGCCTCAATCCAAAAGAACTCCAAACAAGAAGATAAAGACTTATATATATGTATAATCACATAAATCAACTTAAAGGATAGGTACTTACTTGAATAGCTTGCCAAATCTTCATCTCCATCTTCAATTCTCTTAAGTTCCTTAAATCCTTGGTGTTTCTCTCTCTAGCTTCTCTCTCTCTCTCTCTCATTCACCAAGAAGAAGAAGAAGAAGAAGAAGAAAAAAGAATGTTCTCCTTTCTTCCGTTCTTATCCCATATATATATATATAATAATAATAATAATAATATTAATAATATTAATACAATTAAATCTCCACCACACACCATTTCTTTTGATTTCTTCTTCTTTTTCTTTTTGTCCTTATTATCATTATTATTAATCACATATATATATATAACTCACTTTTCCTACACCATTGTATATATCATGTATATGTGATGTATATGTAAGGATATGTTTATGTCACATATATATTGCATTTATATTTCCCAAATCTTCTCTTCACTTCTTTTCTCTTTCCCTTCAATACACACATTGAATCCAAATACAACAATAACCCCAACACTTTTAGGGTATACTTTAGGATATTACATTATTTATTCACATAATCGCGTTTTCATACATATTTAACATACATCATCACATACTCCTACTTATGGCCTATTTTACATCTATATACAGCAAAATGGCCTATATTAGTTTGTTACTTGTTTGGCCTATTTATATCTATTTACAACAAAATGGCCTATCTACTGTTGCATTTTTCTCCGCCTATATACATAACCAAAAGGGTAGCAAAATCCTCAGCCCATCACAGCTAATAAGTAGGAGCTCGGGGAGAGGTAGCACTATCTGAAGCAAGCTCCATCGGATCCGAATCTACCTCGTTAGACTGAACCCTAGGAAGGTTACGAGGGAGTTTGTCCATTCTATCCTGTAACCTCTCTACCCTTCCTTGCAAGGTCCTAACCAAATGATTCACATTCTCAAGCTCTACTGTAGTTTGCCTTTTATCCACTTGTAACGCCCTAACATCTTCCATCAGGAGCCTACTATTATCCAGGGCTAACACTAAGTCTTCCTGATCCTGGAGTCTCAAGTCTCTCAACTGATCTATTACTTCCTCTTGCTCCTCCTGTTTCCTTTTCATTCTTACTAATTCCACTTTCAACTCTGCTATTTCCAGCTCTCTGGCTTCCATTTTAATTTTCTGGCGCAGATTCTCCTTCCCCAATTCAAAAAGCTTCTTATCTATGGCTTGTTCCTCACTTGTGCTGGCCCGAGAATAAGGTTTAGGACCTAAAACCAATTTAGCTGGTTGCTTCGAATCACTCATCTTCACTCCGGTTCTTAATACCACAATATCACTAATAAGCATCATAAACATAAACATCAGCTTATTAAAATTCCCTTCCTAAACCTATGTGTCATGCATTCACAGTTTGATTCAACTAATTACCCAGAATCGACTAAACCTATGCTCTGATACCACTAAATGTAACACCCCATCTCAGCCTACGTTTATAGATCAAGATGGACTGTTATCTCATAGTGGTTGTGTCTTAATATTTTACTTAGCCAATTTAAAGTGCAGATTTAAAAAAAAATTTGCCAGAGTTTCCCCTATATTTGGGGGTCCCAAGTGTCGCCAAAACTGATTTTTTTGTTTTTTGAAAACAATTTTGATCTCAATCCAACCATCTCAATCAATCTCAAACACTTCCATAGTCGAACTCCTTATATCCTCCACCACAACCTGCATTAAAGTTTCACACTTCTATACACACATCCATACACACTAATTCATACAACATACATTAGTTAATATACTTAGCACACGTACTTTGGTCTTTTACTAGTCGTACATGAAATTCTTAGTTACACTAACATATGTACATGCCATTCTAGTTACATTACTTATAATAACTTTCTATCCGAAGAGTTGCCAACACCAGCTGCTCGGAACACTGCAGAAACCAGCTTCTCGCTCAACCTACGAGTTTAGAAAGGAAACTAAACTCGCTAAGCGTTTGCATAGTGGGTACTTAAATCATTGCATTTTATAATAAAATAAACGAGTAATTCAAAACATGCATTTGAATACTTTAAATAAATGAATAAGATATAAACATAATGATAAAAGATTAAATCCCATATTCTGAATTTATAAATTACTCCTTTTTCTTTTATCAACATAGGTGCCCTACTGGTCTAACAGAACATCAGCGGATAAGGAAGGGTCATGATAAACATATCTCAACATGATCATATTTCATTATCTTTCATCATAATTCTTGCACATGTGCCAATGGCCATTATCATTGCATCATTGATCATGTCATTGTAATCATCGGCCTTCAGCCGGAATATCATATCATGTCATAAGCAGTACTGCAACAATAGTATGATGCATCATACCCTTATCTCAAGGGTTCTGATATACCAAGTAGAGCATAAATAATTTATTAAATTACTTGGGTCATGATATTCAATAAGTCATGATTTTTCCATAACTTCTCATGATGCTTTTCTGATTATTCCAAATCCCTTTCGTATTATTTTAAATGATATAACATCAATATATATATCATAGTATTCAAGTTTTAACACATTTTGAAACATGACCAAATGAATAGTAGCACGGTGCGTAAAATCGGCAACGCAATGGCGCGCGACAACTGAATAGTAAAGTCTGTTTTTACAGCTGAAAATCAGTCAACTTTGACAACAATTTTGACTAAGTAAACAACCTTATTTTTGGATGAATTTTTGCAGGAAAACACTTTCATAAGTTAACTAAATGCATGTAAAATTTCGTCGAAAAATTCTTTCGTTTGCCCCTTCAACGGACTGCCCAAAATGAAAGCTGCAGAATGGTGCCCAAAAGGGACCATTCGGCCCAATTTTCAAAATTTGTGGGAAATTCCTTTTTTTCTTGCAAAATTGATTTTTAAACTCCTTTTGTGATACCATTGAAAGACTAAGGGTCCCTCTTTCAAACATCAACCCAAAGGGGTGATTAAAAGTTCATCAAAGTTTATGGATATTTGAGCAAAGTTTAGCTAGTTTGTTTTGTTTTCATTCTTTTCACAATTAATTGATTACAAATGGTTCAAGAGTACTTTCCCACATATTTACCACACATAATAACATCATTTCAAAATTATTTCAAAAGTCCCATAATGCAAAATATGTGAATTAATTGAAAAGGCAATGATTTAAGTACCAAACCTTAATTCTTTTCACTTGTTTCTAGTCCTTTTATGTCTTCTTTGCTTCCTTCTCTCTCACTTCTTGATTTCCTATAATTTTCATAAAATCCATGTCAAGAACATAATAAAATTTAAGTGCTTCATCCCTTATTTTTCTAACTAATACTACTAGTCATCCTTTTTATCCTTAATCTTATATGTGCAAATCATCTCTTTCACTTTTCTTCAACTTCTTAAATTTTCTATAATCATCATATTTATTCTTTCATTTTTATCTTACAAATACTATAACCAATGAAAGAAATAGAACCATAGATGAATTTCCTTACCTTAAAATCTTAGTCTCCACCCAAGTTTGCAACCTCTCTTTATTCTCCAAATTTAGCTACTAAAAAAAAAACAATCTCTCTCTCTTTTCCCTTTCTCTTATTTTCGGCCAAGCAAGAACAAAGAGAGTTCTTTGCTTTATTTTTGTGGTGTTCTCTCCTCCAAATGGCAGCCAAGAAAGGGTAATATGCCATGGTGTAAATGTTGATTTCCCATTGGTACACATATGTGGGAAAATGGCTAATTCCCATTGGTCCAAATGTCTCCTTCTTTTGTTTTTTCACAACCCAAGCCCTTGGTGCACTATTAAGGACCTCTGGAACAAGTTTTGGTAATTACAGTAACCTCACCAAAACTTTACAATCTTTTCAAATAGGTCCTTTCAGTTCTATAGAACTTCCCTTCACTTCGCGCTCTTGAGTAGCTTCTCGGGATGGTTATTCTTACTGTACATGGACGTACTATACATATGTACAAATTGGGTCATGACATTCACACTATAAATTTCTTGTTTGAATTTTAAGCATCTTGGAGACAATCTTGCTAGTCTCTAAATTATTTCTATCTTTTTATTTCTCTTACTCTTCCCTTTTCTTTCTCTTTGTTTTCCTTAATCTTCCCTTTCTTTGAGCATTTTATCATTTTGTCCTTCTTTCTTGTTTGACTATCAAGTACAAAACTTTCAAGAACTGGATGGTCTCCCTCCTTCCTTTTCTCCAATTTTGATTGAATCTTTGGTTGCGTTGGGCCAATTCAAGTAAAAATGTCTTTATGAACCAAATGGAAGCCTTTTGCTGCTTTAGGTAAAAGATAACTCAGTTGGCTTTATGAACCGCCTTTTTAGGTTTTATCTTCTTTTTTTTTAATTCTTTTTCTATTCTTCTTCTTATTCTTCTTTTTTTCTTTCTTTTCTTTTTATATTCTCTTTTTTCCTTTTTTCCTTTTTTTTTTGGTTCTAGCTCAAACATAATTGTCTTGTTTGTACCAACTTGGGCTTCCAATAATGGATGAGTGGAGTAACATAAATCTTCTTTAATAGGGATAAATCATTTGTTACTCTAATGTTGATGTTGTCTTGATATATTGGAGACATTAAGGGAACTTCAACTACCCTTAAGGTTTTGAGAACATCAACTATCCTTGTGGTCTTGAAAACATCAACTACCCTTATAGTCTTGAGAACTTCAACTATCTTCATACTCTTGACTATTCATTTCTTTCTTTGATCTTCTTGCCTTTTCACCTTTATGATCATAAGACTTGTCAAAAGTATCACAACAGCTCAAGGTAGGTTGTTGAGGTTATATGCCAATGAAAAGAAAGCTAAAATTTTATGAAGGCTCAAAGGGACAACTAGGGATTAATATTTAATTGGTTGGATACTAGTTGTTGGCTAATCAAACAATGCCTAAATCATCTCTCCCTTAAATAAGTAGAATTCAATTTCGCCTCGAAAGTTTGTCAAAGCATGTTCTAAGACTGACTATGACCTAGACAAAGATAATTATGTAGGAGCCCTCTCTAAGTAAGCATACACAACTCAATGCTATAGAGTAATTACCTCATCTAGTAAAGTCATTTGAGTCATGATGCCTAGACACATTAATTTATAAACATCAAGCTAAATTCCTCATTGGTTGAGCACCAAAATGAACAAAGACCAACAAAATTTTTTTTTTATAGAAGTAATTTATTCAAACAAATTTAAATTTGAAAAACATGATAGTTCCAATTAAAGAAAGTAAAATTGAAAAGCAACATTCAAGCTAAGGAAAGTTTATTGAGTTGCAGTCAAAGATACTCCATTCATCAAGGGCAAGGATTTTTTCCATCATTAAGGATCATGGCTTCATCATCCATAGTTAATCCAAACTTGTTTAGTAGTACATCATCTTTAGCAGCTTCTCTATCCATATCATGATGAGATGACAAAATAAAACTCTTCATGAGGGTTGCAAGTGGTGGCGCCCTTCCAATTTTAGGCAGAGGCTTATTCTTAGTATTGGGCTTATCAGACTCAGGAAGCTTTCCACTGTCAATCAAATCTTGGATTTTGTGCCTTAAGTGAACACATTTATCTGTCTCATGCCCTTGCATTTGATGGAATTAACAGAAGACCTTGACTTCAAAATTTGGTGTAGAGGCTTATGTAGAGGCCGAGGTGCCAATGGTTATAGCAAATCCATTTTCATTAGATTTTCTAACAACTTTGACAAAGGCTCCCTTAAATCTGAAAATTTACGCTTCTTTGTTGGCTTAGTTGTTGCATCTTTCTCAACACCTCCTCTTTCCCTTTGACTTTTCCCACTAGGGTGATAGCCGCTCTTATTGCTCCACTTAGATAGCACATGGTTCGGTTGGTCTTGTAGAATAGGGATTGATCTCTCATTTTTCATTCGATCTCTATCAGTAGACATGTTCCTTGTTAATGCTGTCTTTTCCTTCTTTCTTATGTCAATGGGAGATGCCTCATTAGCATTGTTGATGATCTCTAGAATTTGAATCAACTGGGTCTTCATAATTTTAACCAATTGATCTTGTAGCTCGGCCATCCTAGCTTTGACAACTTCATCAATTATATCCCTTAGGTGGTTTGCATCCATCCTTCGAATGAAGCACTTGAATCAAAAATCAAAGTTGTAGGTGATATCGTTGTATGCTCTTGAATTGATGTACCTCAGGTCTGTGAGCCAGAAAAGATCAATGATATGAGATGCAAATGTATGCATGTATGCACAAACAATAAACAAACAAGGATAAATAGGACGTTCCTTCCAACCTTATAACATCCACACACGAATGGCGAGTCTTTTTTCCTAGGTATATGGTTAACAAAATACCAACATGGGGTATCTTGCTTTCGAATAATTCCCTCGGACATTTCAACCAATAGTTATATCCTTGAAAATGGAAATCAATCCATGATAATTCCCATTAATTAGGTTTTAATCCATTCAACCAACCAAAGTAACTTTTATGCTATATTGGATTAAAACAAAATTAAGAGATAGATTTCTCACTTGAAAAAGGTAACTAATGATTCATGCCAAAAACAAGCCCATAGTTAATTTATTCTTAGTGTAAACTAGGCCCACAATTGATTTTTGGTATTTCATAATTGACCTAAATATTTTGCAAGCTCTTTGTAAGAATTTTGTTTTTAAGCCCATTACAAAAATATTTTTAGAGAAGTGGATTTCAGGCTTAGTATTTGGGCCATGGGCCAAAGAATTTTTTTTGATTTGTTTTTAGAAAAAGTCTTATGTCCAAAGACCATCTTGAAAAATTTTAAAAATAGTTTTGGTCTTTTGGATTTTAGAGAAAAGTTTATTTTGAGCTTACAATATACTTAGGTCATATTAGAAAAAGAACAAACCAAATAGGCCATGATTTAGTCTAAGATAAACTAACCATAGTCAAACAACATGCATTTGGGGTAAAACCTAAGGAAAGTAACTAGGCCAATTACATGAGCTTTAGTCTTTGGTTAAAAAGGCTTAGGTTCCCATAGCAAGTATATACCAAATGGTACAAGGCTATGAGTGGTTATGCCATGCTCGATCTCCATACCTTGAGTGAAAGTATGGTATCCCTTACATAACATAACACGGGTAAAACGGGAGTCCTTGTAATATCCCAATGTATGCCCTAGAAGTTTTGAATATTATTGTTGTTTTAATTGGATTGAATGTATATGTTAATTTTAAAGAGAAAAGAATTTTTAAAGGAAGTGTATATGTTGCATATATGGTAGTATAAATAACATATACATAAGTCAAATGAATGGTCAATGCAAGAGGATATTTATTTGTGATATGTGGAATTACTTAAATGGGCATATAGTGACAAGAGTTAAGTTAAATGGATGAGGGCATTTAGGTAATTGCTTGGCTAGAATTGCTTGGTGGAGATTTAAAGAAGAAAAGAAGTTGACTTGTGTTTATTTTTCTTTTCTTCTCATTTGTGTGCCGGCTATCCAAGAAAAGAGAGAGCAAGAGAGGTGTTCTAAATGCTAGAATCAAATTGAAGAAAGAATGAAAGGATTAAGTTGGAGATTTGGTGGAATTCATCAATTTTGGTAAGTACTTTCTTGTTTTCCTTTGTTATTTTTGAAGTTGTGTTTGAGATGAGTTGTGATTTGTTGATATTATGATTTGGTGTGTTTAAGATGTGTTTATAAGTGTTGAAATGGATTGTAAGTTAAAAAGGTTAAATTGGTGTTGGTTTTGTTTGAAGATGGTAAGTTAAGTGGATGTTGATATTGAAAGAAGAAGATTGATGTTGGTTTTAGGGTTTGATGTGGTAAGTGATTGAATGTATGGTTGATATAGTGTTAATGTGAATATTGTGATGAATATGTAAAATATGTGTTAATAACATTGATTATATCCATTTGAATGAAGTTATATTGAGCATAATGTGTTTTAGTTCAATTAAAAGAGAGTTGGCCATATTTAGGGTTTGTATACATGAGAGACACGGCCAAACTAAAGAAATTTTTGAGAGACATGGCCAAGTCAATGGAAATTTGGCCGTGTTGGATATATTTTGGAGAGACACGGCCGTGTCCCTTGCCCATGTTCACCACTGCCTGATTTTTGTTGAGAGACACGGCCATGTCTTTTGCCCGTGTTTGCCTCGGTTTGATTTGGTGTTGAGAGACATGGCCACAAGCTTGGCCGTGTCCCTTGAGTGTGTTGGCTACTGTGAGTGTCCTTTGCTCTTCTTGCTTTGTTGAGATTGAACATACATATGATGATGCTATATGTAAAATGTGAAGGATATGATGAGGAAATTGATTATGTATAGCTTGATGGGAGTAGTTCTTGAGGTAAGTACAACTTACCTAGATGCATTCTTTTATATGGTTTTGACACTTAATATAATGTGACTAATGTTGTTATTTGTATAGTGTGAAAGCTATAATGATCATCTAAAAAGGTATGTGCAATGCAATTTGTTATGATAAATGTTTTAATAATGATTGAAATGAAATAAATGGACATGTTGTTTATATGACGATGAATTTAAGATACATGTGCAATGAAATTGATTATGTATGCTTGAATGATGAAGTGTATAATGTGAATTGAGACATAAAGAGATGTGAAACTAATGTTTTGAGTTATAATGATGTGAATGATATGATTGAAGCATGCCTAGATGATATGATTGAATAATGATATGTTTGTGTAGTTAATGTAATTGATGTTGTATATATCATTGATTAAAGATGAAATGTGATTTGAGATATAATGAGATGTGAAGCCATTGTGATTGGCTATGATAATTCAAATGTGATGTGAAGCCATTGTGATTGGCTATGATGATTCAATTGAGAATGGAAATGATAATGAAATAATAAATGAATTGTGTGGCTAATGTGTTATTCCATTTTCAGAGTTTGTTGTTGGTGGCATGCCTAATGATAGTAACAATCTCTTGAAGTTAGGTTGGGCTTGATCCTTGAAGCCAAGTTGGGTAGAAGTTTAACATGTTTTACTCCCCTTGAAGCTTGGTTGGGTCTAGTCCTTGAAGCCTAATTGAGATGTTACAACCCTTGAAGCTAGGTTGGATTGGTTCTTGAAGCCAAGTTGGGTTGATACTTAGCATGCTTTGTTCCCCTTGAAGCTTGGTTGAACCTAAATCCTTGAATCCTAGTTGGGATAATGATAAATGTAATGATTGAACCAAAGCATTAACTCTGAAAATTGAATGGCATATTAGTGTCTTTTGGGCCCGAGTCTGTCTTTGTTGTCAATGTGATATACAAATGTTGAAATAAATGAGTAATGAGATCTATGGTTGCTTTGTTGGAAATGTGACTCATGAATGATGATAATGATTGCCTTCATTGGATATGTGATTCATGATTGATGAATGGTGAATAAAATAATGATATGAAGTATGTTATGTAATATGTATATTGATATAGTGATTGTGAGTATTAATGATGGATTGTGGTTGGTGTTCACGATATGTATATATGTATATATAATATATGAGATTAGTAGAGATATATGAAAGGTGCAATTCAAAAGGAAAAATATGATAATAAACTAATGGTACATGGAAGTGATATTTCATTATATGTTAGAATTTCTATAATGTATGTTTATATGTTATATTTGTACTACTAAGCTCTCGGGCTTAGCGCGGATGTGTAATCGCGCAGGTGACTAGGTGGAAGATATGAAGTCTTTTGCTATGCCACGAGAAGAGTAGGAGTTTATCGAGACCAACTAGAGGGTGATGCATACATGTATAAGTTTTAATTATGATGTATTTCTGACAATAGTGTATTTATATGTATAAATGAAGTTATGATAAAGTTGAGATTATTATATATATGTATATATAAGACCTTTGAAAGTATAATGATTTTGTAAATGTTCTTTAAATTGATGTAATATTGTTTTAACTTGGATAAATGTTTTTAAATTGTAATGAAAAGTGACATCCTTATACTTTATATACTTACTGTGCGTATACCAGGTATAGGTATAGTACTTATATGGAGTATCGGGGTGTTACAATTATTTTGGTATCAGAGCTTAGGTTCGAGATTCTCCAAGTGAAAAAGGTGATCTGCTGCCAGATTTTCAGCTCCCTTTTTTCTTGAATCTGCAAATCAAATTCCTACAATAATAAAACCAAATGAATTAGCCTAGGTTTTGCATCTGTTTTGGTAAATAAATACCTCAAAGCTGAGTGGTCCATATGCGTAATCACTTTGGACAAGATCAAATATGATCTAAACTTGTCAAAAGCTAAAATCACAGCTAGAAGTTCTTTCTCTATAGTTGTGTAATTGGCTTGGGCTACGTTCAGCATCTTGTTGCATAATAATTGGGCTGAAAATGCTTCTCTTTGCATTGACCCAAAACTGCCCCCACTGCAATATCACTTCCATCACACATCAATTCGAATGGAAAATTCCAATCGGGAGCTATCATGATAAGAGCATGGGTCAATTTCTCCTTAAAAGTCGTGAAAGATCTTAAACATTCCTCGTCAAACACAAAATCAACATCCTTCTCAAGGAGTCTTGTTAGAGGATGAGCTATCTTAGAAAAGCCACGTATAAACCACCGATAGAAGCCTGCATGTCCCAAAAAACTTCTAATGGCCTTGACTGATGTAGGAGGTGGTAGTTTTTCAAAGGTTTTCACCTTAGCCTGATCTACCTTAATGCCCTTGCTTGAAATCTTGTGTCCTAACATGATTCCTTCTTGAACCATAAAATGACATTTTTCCCAATTAAGTACAAGGTTTCTTTCCTCATTGTAGACCCTTAATTTTGACCCTAATTTGATATGGTCCTAATTAAATGATGCCAAAATAAATTTGATATGACTTTAAATATTTAAACCTAGTTTATAATTTTTAAAGGAGTCAGTTCAGATTAAAGAGGCATAAATTTAATTGTAAAACCCTAAAATCAAGTGTAATTGGCCCAAATTAAAATTTTTCGATCCATAAGTTAAAAAAGGCTAGAATAATTTAACTGAGTGTAATATCCCAATGTATGCCCTAGGAGTTTTGAATATTGTTGTTGTTTTAAATTGGATTGAATGTATATGTTAATTGGTAAGAGAAAAGAGTTTTAATAGGACGTGTATATATTGTATATATGGAAGTATAAATAACATATACATAAGTCAAAAGGGATGGTCAATGGAAGAGGATATTTATTTGTGATATGTGAAATTACCTAAATGGGCAAGTAAGTGAAAAGAGAGTTAAAACAAATGGAAAGGGGTATCTAGGTAAATTCTTGTTTTGGAATACATGGTGGATATTTAAAGAGATGATAACTTGACTTTTCTTCATTTCCTCTTCTTCTCTTTCCCATATGTTGGCCGGCCATTCCATAGTAAGAGAGCAAAGTGAGATTTGTTTACTCTATAATCAAATTGAAGGAAGAATCAAAGGATTAAGTTGGAGATTTGTGGAATTGCCTTAATTTTGGTAAGTACTCTCTTGTTTTCCTTTGTTATTTTGAAGTTGTGTTTGAGGTGAGTTATGATTTGTTGATATTATGATTTGGTATGTTTGAGATGTGTTTATAAGTGTTGAAATTGAGTGTAAGTTAAAAAGATTGAATTGGTGTTGGTTTTGGTTTGAAGATGGTAAGTTAAGTGGATGTTGATATTGAAAGAATAATAGTGATGTTGATTTTAGGGTTTTGAAATGGTAAGTGATTAAATGTATTGTTAATGTGAATATTGTGATGAATATGTAAAATAAGTGTAAATGACATTGATATATCCATTTGAATGAGGTTATGTTGTGCATAATGTGTTTTAATTGAATAGAAAGAGACTTGGCCATGTTTAGGGTTTTCATTCATGAAAGACACGGCCAAACTAAAGAAGAGACACGGGCAAGACTAAAGATTTTTGGGAGACACGGCCAAGTTTAAGGAAATTTGGCCGTGTTGGATCAATTTTGGAGAGACACGGCCATTGGCTTGGCCTTGTCCCTTGACTGTGTCTGCCACTGCCTATTTTGGTTGAGAGACACGGCCACAAGCTTGGTCGTGTCCCTTGAGTGTGTTAGCTACTGTGATTGTTCTTTGCTCTTCTTGCATTGTTTTGATTCTTCAAAGGTCTTCTTGCACCTAAACATAAAAATAAACACTCTAAACACATTTAATATAAAGAATGATCTAAACAAATATATGTGGAAGATTCTAAATTTATGAATAATGTTATATTGTGTATAATGTGGGACACAATGTGAGTATTGATGATGTATATGAATGCTTTTATGATGAATTGCTTTGATAAGAATGGAAATATTATAATATGAATTTAGTCTTGATATGATATGAGGCCATTGTGATTGGCTATGATAACTCAAATGTGATGTGAAGCCATTGTGAATGGCTATGATGATTCAATTGAAAGAAATAAGGCATGTTTGCCTAGATGATGATGAGAATTGAGAATGGAAAGGATAATTAAATAATAAATGAATTGTGTGGCTAATGTGTTATTCCATTTTCAGAGTTTGTTGTTGGTGGCATGCCTAATATTAGTAACAATCTCATGAAGTTAGGTTGGATTTGATCCTTGAAGCCTAATTGAGATGTTACAACCCTTGAAGCTAGGTTGGGTTGGTTCTTGAAGCCAAGTTGGGTTGATACTTAGCATGCTTTGTTCCCCTTGAAGCTTGGTTGAACCTAATCCTCGAAGCCTAGTTGGGTTTATGATAATGATAAATGTGATGATTGAACCAAAACATTAACTCTGAAAATTGAATGGCATATTAGTGTCTTTTGGGCCCATGCTTGTCTTTGTTTCAATGTGATTTATTGGTGTTAAAATAATTGAATAATGAGGTCCTTGAAAGGACTTCGAAATGTTTTATGCTTATATGAGTATGAGTTATGAAATATAAAGGTGTGGTATTATCTTTACAACTATATTGTTGTTTATTTATTAATGTTTATGATATTGCATTGCATTAAAGCATAATGTTGGCATACTTTGTACTAATAAGCCATTGGCTTAGCGCGATAGTGTTGATCGCGCAGGTAACAGAGTTGAACCCGAGAGTTCCTCAAGACCGAGTGAGAGTAGACATTGAAGAGTTTATTTTGGGACTTAAAGATCAGAGAAAAGTTGCCAATCATGTATAACTTCTTTATATTTTGTAAAGTATTGTTTATAATGTGAATATATGTATATTTGTAAATATTGATTTAAATGTTTTCATATATGTAACTATTTTATAAATTCCGCTGCGTATTAAGTAAATGTATTTATATCTATTTTGTTTTATATTACAAGTTAATTACTTATTTTCTATAATGTATAATGATAAAGATTATGGTAACTTTTAAAATGATTTGATGGTTAAAGAAAACCGTATCATCCCTATGTTCAGTGCTCGTATATTATAATGTGGTGTTTGTAGTGTGCTTGTACCGGATGTGGGGGTGTTACAATTGTTTTGGTATCAGAGCCTAGGTTTGAGATTCTCAACCTAGGTGAAGTGTAAGAAAAAGAGTATTTTGACTTAAAAAGTTGGTTTTTGAATAATATACATGTTTGGGATTGGCAGTCTCTGATCTTTAATAAGATTTATTTTGTTGTGTTTGCAGACATAGGTTGTGATGGATTCTCACTTGCGACATTCAGTAGAGGGTAGTGCGGAGAGCATAGCTCCTGGTGAGGTTAGAGAGGGAGCTAGAGTGGTTATTGCTGGAGAGGTACCTGCTTCTGTGTCGGGGAGACCAGCTGGTGAGGAGGTTCCACCAGTTTGGCTTAGGCATGTGGTAGAAGCTTTGAGGCCAGCACCAGTGCAACCACCACCACCACCCGCACAGCCTTTGTTATCAGTGAGGCATTATGACAAATTACGGAAGTATGGAGCAGAAGATTTCTTGGGTACTATTGATCCAGCTGTAGCTGAGCAGTGGCTAGATAAAGTATAGAGAATATTTGTTCAGTTGCAAGCCACTCCAGAGGAAAGATTTGATTATGCAAGATCATTGTTGCAGAAGGACGCATATGATTGGTGGAAGACAGTGCCTCATGCTATGGATAATCCACCTACATTGTCCTATGCTAATTTTCTAAGAGAGTTTGAATTGAAGTACACTCCAAGGGAGTACAAAGATGTGAAGAAAATGGAGCTTCTAAGCTTGAAGCAAGATCACCTGACTGTAACGGAATATGAGGTTGAGTTTACTCAATTGAGCCATTATGCTGGGGGTATTATATCAGATGAGATTGATAGATGCAGGAGATTTGAGGAGGGATTGAGGCCCTCTTTTATGTGTCTTGTGGCTGGATCTAGATATCATGATTTTTCCCAGCTTGTGGCAGCAGCTCGAAGTGTGGAGAGAGCTCAGAATATTGCAGTGGCTGCTTCTGAGGAAGTGATCAGGGTGAGAAGACCCCAGTTTGAGGCAGGGTCTTCGTCTGTTAAGAGAGGTAAAGGAAGCTTCATTCCTCGGGTTAGTAGGAGTCAGAGGCCAGCTGGTAGATCAGTACAGTTTCAGAGACAGAGATCTAGACCTACAGTTTCAGTGGCGAGTGCTCCGACCCCAGTGACTTAGAGATCCACTCTACCCATATGCATTCATTGTGGCAGGCCACATGGTGGTACTTGTTGGAGGACTGGTGTGGCAGGGGTATGTTTCAGATGTGGATCACCTGATCATTTTGTTAGAGATTGTCCTGGCAGGCAGGAGCAGATGCCGGTTGATTCTGCAGCTTCTCGATCTAGTGTGAGGGGAGGTCGAGGAGGCAGGAGTTTCAGTAGAGGAGGTAGATTTGGGTTCAGTTCTAGAGGAGGTTCTACATCCAGGGAGAGTAGACCAGAGGAGGCTGGATCTTCTCAGAGGATTTATGTGATGCAGAGGCAACCAGATGCTTCGACAGTCATAGCTGGTACTTTTTCTTTATTTGGTATTTCAGTACTTGCTTTGATTGATCCCGGATCCACACATTCATATATTTGTGCATCTGTTTTGCCTATGTCTGATGTGCATGCTGAATCCCTATGATTTGAGGTATTGGTGACAAATCCTTTAGGGCATAGTGTGATTGTTAGTAAGGTGCACCGAGATAGTGCAGTAGTGGTGCAAGGTGAGGAGTTCCTTGGAGATTTAATTGAAATGCCTTTTAAGGAATATGATGTGATCCTAGGCATGGATTGGTTATCTGGACATGGAGCTGTGGTGGACTGTAAAAAGAAAGTTGTTACTTTGAGAACCGGTGAAGGTAGAGAGGTGATAGTATCTAATGAGCAGGGACAGTTAGCATCCTTGTTTGTTTAAGCTGTTGCAGCTAGGAGATTGATTAGAAAGGGGTGTGACGCTTATCTTGCTCATGTGGTGGATACTAGAGTAAAGGGTTCTCAAATTGATAGTATACCCACAGTTGCAGAGTTTACATATGTGTTTCCAGAGGAGTTGCCAGGGTTGCCTCCTGAGAGAGAGGTAGAGTTTGGTATTGAATTATTGCCCGGTACCACTCCTATCTTTATTACGACTTGTGGCCGTGTCTCTCAACCAAAAGCTCCAACATGGCCAAGACTCCTCTAGCTTGGCCTTGTCTCTCAACCAAAATAGGCAGTGGCAGACACAGTCAAGGGACACGGCCAAGCCAATGGCCGTGTCTCTCCAAAATTGATCCAACACGGCCAAATTTCCTTAAACTTGGCCGTGTCTCCCAAAAATCTTTAGTCTTGCCCGTGTCTCTTCTTTAGTTTGGCTGTGTCTCTCATGAATGAAAACCCTAAACATGGCCAAGTCTCTTTCTATTCAATTAAAACACATTATGCACAACATAACCTCATTCAAATGGATATATCAATGTCATTTACACTTATTTTACATATTCATCACAATATTCACATTAACAATACATTTAATCACTTACCATTTCAAAACCCTAAAATCAACATCACTATTATTCTTTCAATATCAACATCCACTTAACTTACCATCTTCAAACCAAAACCAACACCAATTCAATCATTTTAACTTACACTCAATTTCAACACTTATAAACACATCTCAAACACACCAAATCATAATATCAACAAATCATAACTCACCTCAAACACAACTTCAAAATAACAAAGGAAAACAAGAGAGTACTTACCAAAATTAAGGCAATTCCACAAATCTCCAACTTAATCCTTTGATTCTTCCTTCAATTTGATTATAGAATAAACAAATCTCACTTTGCTCTCTTGCTATGGAATGGCCGGCCAACATATGGGAAAGAGAAGAAGAGGAAATGAAGAAAAGTCAAGTTATCATCTCTTTAAATCTCCACCATGTATTCCAAAACAAGAATTTACCTAGATACCCCTTTCCATTTGTTTTAACTCTCTTTTCACTTACTTGCCCATTTAGGTAATTTCACATATCACAAATAAATATCCTCTTCCATTGACCATCCCTTTTGACTTATGTATATGTTATTTATACTTCCATATATACAATATATACACTTCCTATTAAAAATCTTTTCTCTTACCAATTAACATACACATTCAATCCAATTTAAAACAACAACAATATTCAAAACTCCTAGGGCATACATTGGGATATTACAATTCTCCCCCTCTAAAAAGAAATTTAGTCCTCGAAATTACCTGATATCAAGTCTGAAACAACTGAGGATACTGATCTCGCATGGTTTGTTCACTTTCCCAAGTTGCCTCTTCTTTTGCATGATTCTTCCACAAAATCTTCACAAGTGGCACTTTCTTATTTCTCAATTCTTTCACATCACGTGCCAAAATAGCAATTGGTTCTTCTTTAAATGTCGGATCTGGACTCACTTCGATATATTCAATTGGCAAAACATGAGATGGATCCGACCTGTATCTCCTCAACATAGAAACATGAAATACATTATGGATCCTATCCAACTCAAGTGGCAAGGCAAGTCGATAAGCAACTGGTCCAATTCTTTCTAAAACTTCATACGGTCCAATGAAACGAGGACTCAATTTCCCTTTCCGACCAAATCTCAAAATCTTCTTCCAAGGAGACACTTTCAAAAATACCTTATCTCCCACATAATACTCACTGTCTCTCCTCTTCAAATCTGAATAAGACTTCTGTCGATCTAAAGCTGTTTTTAACCTATCTCGAATCATTTTCACTTTCTCTTCAGTTTCTTTAACTAGATCAGGACCAATTATCTTACCTTCTCCAGGCTCATTCCAACATAAAGGTGTCCTACACCGTCTACCATACAGTGCTTCGAATGGTGCCATACCAATGCTGGATTGATGACTGTTATTGTAAGCAAATTCCACAAGTGGTAAGAATCTATCCCAACCTCCAGAGAAATCAATGACACAGCTTCTTAACATGTCCTTGATAATATGTATCACTCTCTCCGACTGTCCATCTGTCTGCGGATGGAAAGTAGTACTGAAGTGTAATCGAGAACCCAAAGCACCATGTAAACTCTTCCAAAACCTTGAAGTAAATCGGGGATCTCGATCAGACACTATAAAAGTTGGGACACCATGCAACTTCACAATCTCATGGATATACAACTCAGCTAACCTCTCCAAAGAGTAATCCATCCGAACCGGAAGAAAATGAGCTGTCTTAGTCAACCTGTCAACAATCACCCAAATAGCATCATGCTTCCTTTGTGTCAATGGTAGACCAGATACAAAATCCATGGTTACTCTATCCCATTTCCATTCAGGCACTGCTAAAGGTTGAAGCAACCCGGTTGGAACTTGATGCTCAGCTTTTACCCTCTGACATATGAGACATTTGGATACAAACTCCACAATGTCTCTCTTCATACTGGACCACCAGTAATACTGCTTCAAATCATGATACATCTTTGTATTGCCCGGATGCATAGCAAATACTGACTGATGGGCTTCTTCTAAAATAATTTTTCTCAAATTAGCATCATCAGGTACACACAATATGTTCTTAAACGAAAGACTCCCATCACTTCTCACAATAAAATCTCGCCTCTTTCCATTTTGGCAATCTGAAATAATGTAATATCCTAAAGTATACCCTAAAAGTGTTGGGGTTATTGTTGTATTTGGATTCAATGTGTGTATTGAAGGAAAGAGAAAAGAATAAGAAAGTCAAAAGGAATTGTGTGTGGTGGAGATTTAATGGTATAATTGTTATTATTATTATTATTATTATTATTATTATTATATATATGAGATAAGAACGAAGGAAGAGAGGAGAACCTTCTTTCTTTCTTTCTTCTTCTTCTGTTCTTCTTCTTCGTGGACAAGAGAGCACGAGAGAGAGAGAGAAAGGTGATCTTCATCAAAATTTCTTAAGGATGTTAAGAGTATTGAAGATGGAGATGAAGATTTGGCAACATATTCAGGTAAGTACTCATCTCTTGAGTTGAATTTATTGATTATACTTATATATATAAGTTTTTATCTTCTTAGTTGGATTTCTTTTGGATTTAGGTTATGTTTGGTTTGATTGGTGTGTAAGTGGATGATAACAAGAGATTGAAGTATATAAATGTGTGAAATTAATATCTAAGTGATGATGAGTTGAGATAATTGTAAGGAAAATGATGAAATGTTGATTTGGGGTTTGGTTTGGATGAATTTCGAGTGTTTGGTCTTTAAATTATTGTAGGACACGGCCAAGTTATGAGAGACACGGCCAAGTTAGGGCAAATTTGGCCGTGTTGGATGAGTTTTGGAGAGACACGGCCACTGGCTTGGCCGTGTCCCTTGCCTGTGTTTGCTACTGTCTAATTTATGTTGAGAGACACGGCCGTGTCCCTTGCCCGTGTCTGGTACTGGATTGTTGTGTTGAGAGACACGGCCACTGGCTTGGCCGTGTCCATTGCCCGTGTTTGCTACTGCTTGAATTGGTGTTGAGTGACACGGCCACAAGCTTGGCCATGTCCCTTGGGCGTGTTGGCTACTGGATGTTTATATTGGGAGACACGGCCACAAGCTTGGCCGTGTCCCTTGAGGGTGTTTGCAAATGTGTTTGTTATTTGGTCTTCAAACATTGTTGGATCTTCAAATGTCTTTTGTACCTAAACACACTTAAAACGATAATGATCCAACCAAATGTATATGGAGGATTCTAAGTTCTTGAATAAGGTAAATTGTTATGTATGAATATATCAATGATAATATAGGAAATGTGGAAGATATAATGATCAATGAAAAAGTATGTGCAATGTCATTGATTATGTATACTTGAGTGATGAATTGAATTGATCAATATGATTTGATGATAACGTTGATATTATATGAACCATGTTAGGTTTTATGCATTGTCAATCTCATGAATTGTATTGTACTATATGTAGATTGATGATGCATATGAATAATGGCATGTTGTGTATAATGTGGAATATTATGAGATCATTGATGATGAATTACTTTAATTTTATGATTGAAGCATGCCTATATGGTATGATTGATTCATGATATGTTTGTTTAGTAATGTAATTGATGTTGCATATAGCAATGATGAAACTCGAAATGTGATTTGAGATATAATGTGATATGAAGCCATTGTGATTGGCTGTGATGATTCAATTGAATTAAGTGGGGCATGTTTGCCTAGATGATGATAAGAATTGATAATAAAATAATAGATGAATTGTGTGTCTGATATGTTATTCATTTTCAGAGTTCTGAGTTTGGAGGCATGCCTATAAAATGAAAGGTAACAGTCTTGCCGGGTTGAGGATCTCTTCAATTTGAGACGAATTGAGATTCAAGAGACTGGGTCTGTTACACTCTGCTAATTGTGATTATGAGATATATGATTTGTAACAGTCTTACCGGGTTGAGGATCTCCTCGATTTAGTCGGGTTGATGGTCCAAGAGACTGGGTCTGTTACTTGATAAATGTGAAATGTGAAATGTGAATTATAGTAACAGTCTTGCCGGGTTGAGGATCTCCTCGAGATTTGCCGAGTTGATGGTCCAAGAGACTGGGTCTGTTACACTATCCATGGATAGAGATATTTATAGATGATGCCTACGGGCTTGATGATTATGATTATGGACCAAAGCAGTAACTCTAAACTTGGAATAACATATCAGTGTGTTGTTTGGGCCCGAGTCTGTCTTTGTTGTCAATGTGATATTAAATGTTGAAATAAATGAGTAATGAGATCTACAACTGCCTTTATTGGAAGTATGATTCATGTTTGATGAATTGTGGATAAAATAATGTTATGAATTATGCTTTTGTAATATGTGCATTGATGTATTAAAGGTGAATATGTTTTGAGGGACTTTCTTGATATATGATTTTATAAAAATAAAGTATGATGTGTAAAATATATATATGTCACATCCGCCTACTGCATTTATGCAGTGTAGACACGTGCATAGCGAGAGTAGGGAAAGGGAGAAGATAATTCTTGATAACAGCCCTAGATAAGGTTGTATGACAAAAGGGACATAATTGTAATTTTTAATAAAGTTGGGGACGTAGATGTAATTTCAAAGAAAGTTGCACCGGATGTTCTTAATAGTGCATATAATAGATTTCAAAAATGGAATGTAGAGAAAAACCGGATCGCAACGACGTGTAACGGTTTTTCCAGGAAATGTCCCGTTAAAGAAAAATGAAGAAATGTTGCCTAAGGGCATTTTGGTCATTATCAATTAAAGTTATACATGAATTTAGGGTAGGAAATAAAGACGTGAGTACGTAGAGAATGGCGAGAGGTTAAATATGAAACGATCGCCAGTAGAAACGAAGCCGGAGAAAACCCGAGCAAAAATAGGACCTAAAGGGAATTTTGTAAAAAGTTGAGGGCTTATCGGTAATTTTTCAAAATGACTTGGAAACCTAAAATAGACCTTATAAATAGAAAGTAGAGGTCGAGAGGATCAAAACTATATATAGTTTGACTCATGGAACTATACGGTTTAAAAGATATGATCGATTAATCGCCGGAACGTAATGTGGCTCGGTTTCGTGTCGAGACCGGATGGGTAACCCGGGACAACTTTATGAGATCCAATGGGAAGAGAGACAAGTGGAAAGAAGTAAAGGAAAAAGGAAGTTATAAAAATCAAAGGTTGGCCAATCAAAAGAAAACATTTAGCATATGTAATAAATGTGTAATAAATGAAGAAAGAGAAAAAGTGGACAAGTGGGCAAGGTGATCATCATTTCCTTTGTCTATAAATATATGTGATATGAAGAACCAATTTCTCTCTTTTCCACTTGCAAATTTCGGCCAACAAAGGGAAACACCAAAGGACTTCCAAGTTTTTCCAAACTTTGATTTTTAAGGTAAGTTCTAAGGTTTTTAAGTGTGTAGACTTTAATTTTAGTATTAGTTTTAGGTAGTTATATATATATTGGAAGATTGGGAATTAAAGTCTTATATGGAATTGAAAAAAAAATATAATAATAAGATTAATTGATTAAATGGAAGAACCAAGATATAGAAAGATTAATAAGGTTGGATTAGGGGTTTCGGTTGGAAAAGAAATAGAGGATAATTTATTATTTTGAAATTCTAAGGTTTATGTTGTATCTTGAATTGATTGAAGGAGAAATAAAGAATTAAAGAAGGAGAAGAAGGAAAAGCCAAGAGGAGTTAAAGAAATAAGGTTTGGTACTTTACTTTTGAATAATAAATTTTGGTTTGATGCTTTACAAACTTTGGTTTATGAAAGTTTTGTTGTTGATGCTTAAATATATTGATTTGAGTTAAACATGTAAAAGTTGTCAAAGGGAAGTGTTTGAATCTTCACTTTACCATTAAAGAAGCCTTAATATTGATTTGCAAAAGAAAAATAAACTATCCTATGCATTTCATGTGTTTGGGCCGAAATGGTCCCAAAAAGGCAGCTTTCTGGACCTTTTTGTGGAAATTGTTTGAGGCAGCAAACGAAGGAATTTTTCAACGAAATTTTACATGCAATTAGTCAACATATGAAATAAGTTTTCTGTAAAATTTCAGCCAAAAATAAGATCATTTACTTGGTCAAATGCATGATTGAAGTGGACTGAAATTTTGACGAAAATCCAGATTTTACTATTCATTTGGTCATGCCATTTTGCGTTGCCGATTTTTCTCACCGCAACACTATTCATTTGGTCAATTTGTGATATTTTGAGGAATGCTTTGAAATGTTTAATACGTTTATTGTGGATATTAAATATGCGAAAAAGGGGAATGGTTTGACTAAAGAATGTGTTGCGCGGCATAAATGGCAAAGTGCGATGGGAATTTAAAATGATTTCGCGAGTCATCCTAAAATGAGGTTTGAGACTTAAATTGAATCATTTAAAGCTTTTTGCTCTACTGGATAGTGGGAGTGGTAGATAAGGGTATGGTGCACTATACTAACTTATGCAGTACTGCTTGATATTGTGATTGAATTGATATGATCTGAACTCAATGGTGAGGGCCATTGGGGGCCAATGGTGAGGGCCATTGGTTATAACCAGGATGGTGAGGGCCATTCCTGTGATTTGATATCGGTGGTGAGGGCCACCTATGTTACAGTGGTGAGGGCCACTGCCTTATCACTATGGTTCCCTATATCCCAGTAGAGCCTGGATCAAAGACATATTATTTTTCGTTGAACTATATAATGCAAATGAATTTGAATTATGATTTTACATTATTGAAAACATATCATACTGAATGTATCACGATTTCTATTGGTATAATGTTGGTTGATTGTTGATTTTATTATTTCCTTTTTACTTCGAATACTTTCATGTACTACTTTTATTTTTATTGGTAAAGTACCCACTGAGCGACAACGCTCAGCGAGTTAAGTTTTCCTTGACTCGTAGGTTCGGAGCAGTAGATAAATCTTGGGGAAGCAACGACCAGACCACAGCAAATCTCAGGGGTAGATCTTTTAGTTCCATTATGAGTTGATAGTTGTGGCATGTATATGAATAAATATAAAAGAGATTTTCTATGTTATAATTGTATGTTAGTAGTATGTAATAATCATAAATCTTTACTTTATGTTATATTAGAAGTGTGAACTCTTCGTGCAGGTTTGTAGTTGAGGGTATAAGGTGGATTCATTGGGAGTGCATTAAATTTGATGGTATTCTTATTCACATTGGTATGTGTAAAATGTTTTCAAAAATCAGAAAAACAAGTTTTGACGACACTTGGAATCCAAATTTCTAGGCGGAACTATGGCAAAATTTCTGTAAAAATCAGAACTAAAATTTGACTAAGTAAATTGGTAGCAACAATTAGGATAGTGTGGCACCTCTACTCAGCTTACACATGTAGGTTGGGAAGGGGTGTTACAATTAGTGGTATCAGAGCTAAGGTTTAGCCGCTTCTGGGTAATCCAACATAGGAGGGTGTACGTTTTATGTCGGGAGTGGCCATTACCGACGTAAAACGAGATATCCTGTAGTAAATAAGAGATTGCACGATTTCATGGAGTCCTAAATTTTGCAATGTATATAAGGGCTTCCTAATATTGTAAAACTTTGTGTTTGGAAATAAATAAAAGTTGTGTTGTATATGTGTTAATTAAGAATTTTATATTTATATACATGCCACCTAGGGTAAGATAATGCTGTTGGTCTGGGTCATTAATAATGATGGGATGGTATATGTTTACTCTTTAGATGTCGCAAGCAGCGCAGCGTGATATAGAGGAGGAGGTCGAGTCTCAGGCCTCCCGAGTTGTAGAAATGCGTGTATCTGAGACATCAGCATCGGAGCAACCACCCGCTGATGCTCCTATTCCCAATGATATGTTGCAACAAATGGCTGCTGTATTTCGGCAGATAGCCGGCGTTGCCCCAGCCCCACCCCCAGCGCCAGCACCCGTACCAGTACCTGCTGTAGGAGGGGAAAGGAAACCCCCAATAGAAAAGATAAGAAAGTATGGTGCGAAGGAGTTTAAGGCTCGAAGGGATGATGATTCTTCAACAACCGAGTATTGGCTGGAAGGAACAATACGAGCCTTAGATCAGTTACAGTGTACGCCAGAAGAGCGAGTGATATGTGCTACTTCCTTATTAGTGGAAGAAGCATATATATGGTGGGACACAGTTCACCAACGAGTTTCACCGGAACAGAGAACATGGGATTTCTTTGTGAATGAGTTCAAGAGGAAGTTTATATCGGAGGCATACCTAGATGCCAAGAAAAAGGAGTTTCTACACTTAAAGCAAGGTCGACTGACCGTTGCTGAGTACGAGAGGGAATTTACTAGGCTGAGTAGGTATGCCAAGAAGACAATTGAAGACGAACATGATAGATGTAAGCAGTTCCAGGATGGATTGAATAATGAGATTAGGATGCAGCTAATTGCTGCTAATATCAAAGAATTTTCCGAGTTGGTCAATAGGGCTCTAGAAGTAGAGCAATGCCAGTCTGATGAACAGAATAGACGACAGAAGATGAAACAAAAGAGAGGTACCCAGAACTATTCGGGAAACTACCAATCATCAAGGAAACGATTCCGCGGCAGTGGTTCCACGGGAGGCGGTCAACGTCGAGGTTACAGTCAGGGATCAATTCGCGGTGGCTTAAGTCAAACTACCTCAGTTGCTAGTACGGGATGATCCGGAAGAGGACAAGGAAGAGGATTCAGCCGAAGCGGAGGTAACTTCTTTATCGGTCCGAGAGGTAATGAAGGCGAAAATAATAATCCACGCTGTGATCAATGCGGACGCCGTCACACGGGAGAATGTTGGGGTCGGACATTTGCATGTTATATATGTGGATCTTTAGACCACCTTATGCGAGAGTGTCCCCAGCGAATACAGAATCTACCTAGGGATACTGAGAGATCGCAAGCGGCAGCAGGTCGAGGCCGAGGCAGAGGAAGGAGCGAAAATCCGTCGCGTGTGCAATCTGAAACAGTGAATCGACCAAAAGCAAGGGCTCCTGCTAGAATGTATGCTATGAGGGGGCGAGAAGACGAAGAAGCGCTAGACGTGATTGCAGGTCAGTTGTCTATGTTTGGGGTTCCGCTTTACGTTTTAATAGATCCAGGTTCTTCACACTCATATATATGCACGAAAAATGAAAAACTTGAGGACCTAAAGGTAGAACTAGAGAAAGAAGGAATATTAGTTACTAACCCATTAGAAAATGAGGTGATTACTAGGAAGGTAGTGAAAGATTGCCCCGTAGAGATACACAGACATATCTTTTGGGGAGATTTATTTGAACTACCATTTCAAGAATTCGATGCTATTCTTGGGATGGATTGGTTGGCCAAGCACGATGCACTAGTTGACTGTAAACGGAAGAGAGTTACCTTGTATACTGCAGACGGTGACGAAGTGACCCTAGTAGGAAAAAGGAAGGACTATCTAACTAACATTATTTCTGCCATGACGGCTAAGAGGTTAGTGCAAAAAGGTTGCGAGGCATACCTGGTATGTGCATTAGTAGCGAAAGAAGAGGCACCAAAGTTACAAGATATACCTACTGTATGCGATTTTCCCGACGTATTTCCTGATGATTTACCCGGATTACCACCTAAACGAGAGGTGGAATTCATCATAGACGTGTACCCGGGAGCTGCACCAGTATCCATCGCACCTTATCGAATGGCGCCAGCGGAGCTAAAAGAATTAAAGGTACAGCTACAAGAACTTTTAGACAAGGGGTTCATAAGGCCAAGTGTGTCACCATGGGGAGCACCAGTATTGTTCGTGAAAAAGAAAGACGGATCCTTAAGGTTGTGTGTAGATTACCGTCAACTTAATAAGCTGACCATCAAAAACAAGTATCCGTTACCTCGCATAGATGATCTGTTTGATCAACTCAAAGGTGCTGGAGTCTTTTCAAAAATTGATCTACGATCGGGTTATCATCAATTGGGAATTAAAGGTAAAGACATACCAAAAACTGCATTCAGAACTCGTTATGGACATTATGAATTCATTGTTATGCCTTTCGGATTAACGAACGCACCTGTAGTATTCATGGATCTGATGAATAGAATCTTCCACCCGTATTTGGATCAGTTCGTGGTGGTATTTATTGACGACATATTGGTGTATTCAAAGAATCGAGAGGATCATGATCGTCACCTTAGAATTGTTTTGCAAACCCTGCGTGAGAAGCAGTTATACGCTAAGTTCAGCAAATGCGAATTTTGGTTGGAAGAAGTAGCTTTCTTGGGACATATTGTATCGGCAGAAGGAATAAGGGTCGATCCCAAGAAAATAGAAGCAGTATTGGAATGGAAGTCACCTAAGACAGTAACGGAAGTTCGTAGTTTCTTGGGATTAGCAGGATATTATCGGAGATTCGTTAAAGGGTTTTCCATGATCGCCGTACCTATGACCAAGCTACTTCAGAAGAATGCCAAATTCCAGTGGACCGACGCTTGTCAACGGAGCTTTGAAAAGCTGAAACAAAAACTTACTGAAGCACCTATTCTTACACAACCAGAATCAGGAAAAGATTTTGTGATTTATAGCGATGCATCCCATATCGGGTTAGGTTGTGTATTGATGCAGGAAGGCAAAGTCATTGCGTATGTCTCTCGACAGCTCAAGCCACATGAAAAGAATTATCCTACGCATGACTTAGAGCTAGCAGCGATTGTTTTGGCTTTCAAGACGTGGAGGCATTACTTATACGGGGAAAAATGTTACATCTTTACGGATCATCAAAGCCTGAAATATTTGCCCACGCAGAAAGATTTAAACCTGCGACAGCGAAAATGGATGCAATGGTTAGCCAACTACGACTATACGATTAATTATCACCCGGGCAAAGCGAATGTCGTAGCAGATGCACTTAGTAGGAAGTCAATGCAAGCGCTAAGTGCTATGAGGGTAACGTTAAAACCTACAGAAGATGGAGCTATCTTTGCAGAAATGCACGTGCGACCTAACTTACATCAACAAATACGTGAGGCTCAGAAGGAAGATGAACAAGTGAAGAAGTGGAGTCAACAGGCACAGTAGAACTCTTCAGGAGACTATCAAATTCATCCTGATGGTATTCTCTACTACAAGAGGAGAATGGTGGTACCTAAGTCCAAGGAGCTGAAGAAGCAGATTTTGCAAGAAGCTCATAACAGTCCTTATACAATGCATCCGGGAGTAACGAAAATGTATCGGGACTTGAAGGAGTATTATTGGTGGCCAGGAATGAAAAGAGATATCGTTGATCACATAACGAAGTGTCTAACCTGTCAGCAAGTGAAGGCGGAACATCAACTACCCTCAGGGATACTACAACCTATTACGATTCCAACCTGGAAATGGGATCGTATTACTATGGATTTTGTCACAGGATTGCCTATAACAAGAGACAAACATGACGCGATTTGGGTAATCGTAGACCGGCTTACTAAGTCTGCTCATTTCATACCAGTACGTGTGGATTACTCGCTAGACAAGTTGGCAAACTTGTATATCAAAGAGATTATACGTCTCCACGGAGTTCCAACTTCGATCATATCCGATCGAGATCCACGTTTTACGTCAAATTTTTGGCAGAAGTTACAAACAGCCCTTGGAACTCGAACTTATCACAGCACAGCATTTCATCCCCAGACAGACGGACAGTCGGAAAGAGTGATTCAAGTTTTGGAAGATATGCTGAGGGCGTGCGTTTTAGAATTTAAAGGTAGCTGGGACAAACACCTAAGCTTAATGGAATTCGCGTACAACAACAGTTATCAATCCAGCATACAAATGGCACCTTACGAAGCACTGTATGGTCGAAAATGCAGAACTCCAGTTTGCTGGACAGAATTGAGTGAGGAAAAGATGTTGGGGCCAGACATAGTTAAGGAAACTGAAGAGAAGGTAGAAATCATTCGAGACCGATTAAAAGCAGCAGCGGACAGGCAAAAATCATACGCGGATCTAAAAAGGAAAGACATACAGTTTGAGGTAGGTGACAGAGTGTTCCTCAAAGTCTCTCCTTGGAAGAAAGTGTTACGATTTAAACAAAAAGGTAAGCTAAGCCCTAGATTCATCGGACCATATGAAATTATTAAACGGGTAGGTCCGGTAGCTTACCAGTTGGCGTTACCACCTGAATTAAATAAAATACATTATGTTTTCCATGTTTCGATGCTAAGGAGGTATCGTTCAGATCCAACCCACGTCATACAAGTTCAAGATATTGAGATTCAGCCTGAAATGACATATGAGGAAGAGTCGGTAGAGATCCTAGCACGTGAATCAAAGAGTTGCGAAATAAGAAGATTCCATTGGTCAAAGTGCTTTGGAGGAATCACAAAGTAGAAGAAGCTACATGGGAACGCGAAGAAACTATGAAGAAGCAATACCCATATTTGTTTTCACTTGATGAGCTTCGGGACGAAGCTTAAATTAACGAGGAAGGAACTGTCACATCCGCCTACTGCATTTATGCAGTGTAGACACGTGCATAGCGAGAGTAGGGAAAAGGAGAAGATAATTCTTGATAACAGCCCTAGATAAGGTTGTATGACAAAAGGGACATAATTGTAATTTTTAATAAAGTTGGGGACGTAGATGTAATTTCAAAGAAAGTTGCACCGGATGTTCTTAATAGTGCATATAACAGATTTCAAAAATGGAATGTAGAGAAAAACCGGATCGCAACGACGTGTAACGGTTTTTCCAGGAAATGTCCCGTTAAAGAAAAATGAAGACATGTTGCCTAAGGGCATTTTGGTCATTATCAATTAAAGTTATACATGAATTTAGGGTAGGAAATAAAGACGTGAGTACGTAGAGAATGGCGAGAGGTTAAATATGAAACGATCGCCAGTAGAAACGAAGCCGGAGAAAACCCGAGCAAAAATAGGACCTAAAGGGAATTTTGTAAAAAGTTGAGGGCTTATCGGTAATTTTTCAAAATGACTTGGAAACCTAAAATAGACCTTATAAATAGAAAGTAGAGGTCGAGAGGATCAAAACTATATATAGTTTGACTCATGGAACTATACGGTTTAAAAGATATGATCGATTAATCGCCGGAACGTAATGTGGCTCGGTTTCATGTCGGGACCGGATGGGTAACCCGGGACAACTTTATGAGATCCAATGGGAAGAGAGACAAGTGGAAAGAAGTAAAGGAAAAAGGAAGTTATAAAAATCAAAGGTTGGCCAATCAAAAGAAAACATTTAGCATATGTAATAAATGTGTAATAAATGAAGAAAGAGAAAAAGTGGACAAGTGGGCAAGGTGATCATCATTTCCTTTGTCTATAAATATATGTGATATGAAGAACCAATTTCTCTCTTTTCCACTTGCAAATTTCGGCCAACAAAGGGAAACACCAAAGGACTTCCAAGTTTTTCCAAACTTTGATTTTTAAGGTAAGTTCTAAGGTTTTTAAGTGTGTAGACTTTAATTTTAGTATTAGTTTTAGGTAGTTATATATATATTGGAAGATTGGGAATTAAAGTCTTATATGGAATTGAAAAAAAAATATAATAATAAGATTAATTGATTAAATGGAAGAACCAAGATATAGAAAGATTAATAAGGTTGGATTAGGGGTTTCGGTTGGAAAAGAAATAGAGGATAATTTATTATTTTGAAATTCTAAGGTTTATGTTGTATCTTGAATTGATTGAAGGAGAAATAAAGAATTAAAGAAGGAGAAGAAGGAAAAGCCAAGAGGAGTTAAAGAAATAAGGTTTGGTACTTTACTTTTGAATAATAAATTTTGGTTTGATGCTTTACAAACTTTGGTTTATGAAAGTTTTGTTGTTGATGCTTAAATATATTGATTTGAGTTAAACATGTAAAAGTTGTCAAAGGGAAGTGTTTGAATCTTCACTTTACCATTAAAGAAGCCTTAATATTGATTTGCAAAAGAAAAATAAACTATCCTATGCATTTCATGTGTTTGGGCCGAAATGGTCCCAAAAAGGCAGCTTTCTGGACCTTTTTGTGGAAATTGTTTGAGGCAGCAAACGAAGGAATTTTTCAACGAAATTTTACATGCAATTAGTCAACATATGAAATAAGTTTTCTGTAAAATTTCAGCCAAAAATAAGATCATTTACTTGGTCAAATACATGATTGAAGTGGACTGAAATTTTGACGAAAATCCAGATTTTACTATTCATTTGGTCATGCCATTTTGCGTTGCCGATTTTTCTCACCGCAACACTATTCATTTGGTCAATTTGTGATATTTTGAGGAATGCTTTGAAATGTTTAATACGTTTATTGTGGATATTAAATATGCGAAAAAGGGGAATGGTTTGACTAAAGAATGTGTTGCGCGGCATAAATGGCAAAGTGCGATGGGAATTTAAAATGATTTCGCGAGTCATCCTAAAATGAGGTTTGAGACTTAAATTGAATCATTTAAAGCTTTTTGCTCTACTGGATAGTGGGAGTGGTAGATAAGGGTATGGTGCACTATACTAACTTATGCAGTACTGCTTGATATTGTGATTGAATTGATATGATCTGAACTCAATGGTGAGGGCCATTGGGGGCCAATGGTGAGGGCCATTGGTTATAACCAGGATGGTGAGGGCCATTCCTGTGATTTGATATCGGTGGTGAGGGCCACCTATGTTACAGTGGTGAGGGCCACTGCCTTATCACTATGGTTCCCTATATCCCAATAGAGCCTGGATCAAAGACATATTATTTTTCGTTGAACTATATAATGCAAATGAATTTGAATTATGATTTTACATTATTGAAAACATATCATACTGTATGTATCACGATTTCTATTGGTATAATGTTGGTTGATTGTTGATTTTATTATTTCCTTTTTACTTCGAATACTTTCATGTACTACTTTTACTTTTATTGGTAAAGTACCCACTGAGCGACAACGCTCAGCGAGTTAAGTTTTCCTTGACTCGTAGGTTCGGAGCAGTAGATTAATCTTGGGGAAGCAACGACCAGACCACAGCAAATCTCAGGGGTAGATCTTTTAGTTCCATTATGAGTTGATAGTTGTGGCATGTATATGAATAAATATAAAAGAGATTTTCTATGTTATAATTGTATGTTAGTAGTATGTAATAATCATAAATCTTTACTTTATGTTATATTAGATGTGTGAACTCTTCGTGCAGGTTTGTAGTTGAGGGTATAAGGTGGATTCATTGGGAGTGCATTAAATTTGATGGTATTCTTATTCACATTGGTATGTGTAAAATGTTTTCAAAAATCAGAAAAACAAGTTTTGACGACACTTGGGATCCAAATTTCTAGGCGGAACTATGGCAAAATTTCTGTAAAAATCAAAACTAAAATTTGACCAAGTAAATTGGTAGCAACAATTAGGATAGTGTGGCACCTCTACTCAGCTTACACATGTAGGTTGGGAAGGGGTGTTACAATATATATATATATGAATATGGAATTTGTGAGAATTGCTTTCGTAAAGGTGTTGAATATGTCTTTGAATGGTAATTGGTTGAATTAATGTATATGTTTATGTATATGAGATTAGTGGGAACTTATGAAGAATGCATTGAGAAAGGAAAACGTGGTAAGAGAACATTAAAACATAATGCTAAACATATGAGGTATGATAATTTTGGTAAAGTGTATTTTATTATTTAGTTGTACTACTAAGCTTTCGGGCTTAGCGCGGATGTTTTATCGCGCAGGTATTTATACGGTTCATCTGGAAGTCTAGCTGTGATGCCACGAGAAGGGTAAGAGTGTCTCGAGACCAACTAGAAGGTGATGCATACATATGTGATTTTAATTATGTTGTATTTTTATAAGAATAATGATTTTCGTAAATGTTCTTTAATTTAATGTAATATTGCTTGAACTTGAATAAAGGGTTTTAAAGTAAAACGAAAAGTGACATTCTTATACTTTATATACGTATTGTATGTATACCAGGTATATGTATAGTACTTATATAGAGTATGAGGGTGTTACAATTAATCTTTTGAATCTTCTCATCAGCCAATTGAGCCTCTTTAATCTGATCCAACAAAACGGGTTTCAATTGCAACTGTGCCAACAATGCACCATCATCACAAGATACAAAACTGGCATGCAAAGCTCTCAACTCAACAAGCAACGAGAGCGAGAAAACAGTCAAACCTGCTAAAGACTTCCGACTCAAGGCATCAGCAACAACATTTGCTTTACCAGGATGATAATCAATCAAACAGTCGTAGTCCTTAATCAACTCCAACCATCTCCTCTGTCGAAGATTAAGCTCTTTTTGGACACCCAAATATTTTAAACTTTTATGATCAGTATAGATAAAACACTTTTCCCCATACAGATAATGTCGCCAAATCTTCAATGCAAACACAATGGCTGCCAACTCTAAATCATAGGTCGGATAATTGAGCTCATGCGGTTTCAACTGTCGAGAAGCATAAGCTATCACTTTACCTTCTTGCATCAGAACACAACCCAAACCACTATGTGAAGCATCACTGTAAATCACATATGGTTTATCTTCCACAGGTAAAGTAAGAACAGGCGCTTGAGTCAACATTTCTCTCAACTGTTCGAAACTAGCCTAACACTGATCTGTCCACACAAATCTAACTCCCTTTCGAAGTAATCTGGTAAGTGGAGTAGCTATCAAAGAAAATCCTTTCACAAACCGTCGGTAATAGCCTGCCAAACCCAGAAAACTTCTAACTTCAGTCACAGACTTTGGTGGACTCCAATTCAAAATAGCTTCAACTTTACTCGGATCAACTCTAATACCCTCTGCTGAAACTATATGACCGAGAAAAGTAACTTGGTCAAGCCAAAACTCACATTTCGACAGTTTAGCAAACAATTGCTTCTCTCTCAAAATCTGCAACACAATCCGCAGATGTTTATCATGCTCCTCCTCATTACGCGAATACACCAATATATCATCAATAAAGACCACTACAAACTTATCAAGATAGGGCCTAAACACCCTATTTATTAAATCCATAAAAACAGCAGGTGCATTCGTCAAACCAAAAGGCATAACTAGAAACTCATAATGCCCATACCTGGTCCGAAAGGCGGTCTTAGGAACATCCTCAGCTCTGACTCTCAACTGATGGTACCCTGATCTCAAATCAATTTTGGAAAATACTGCTGCACCTTTCAATTGATCAAAGAGATCATCAATTCTAGGCAAAGGATATTTATTTTTAATAGTCACCTTGTTTAATTGCCTATAATCGATAAACAATTTCATAGTACCATCTTTCTTCTTCACAAACAAAACAGGAGCTCCCCACGGTGAAACACTAGGGCGAACAAACCCTTTATCTAGCAACTCCTGTAACTGCACCTTCAGCTCTCTCAGTTCAGCAGGTGCCATTCTGTAAGGAGTAATAGAAATAGGAGTGGTACCAGGCAATAATTCAATACCGAACTCCACCTCTCTCTCAGGAGGCAACCCTGGCAACTCCTCTGGAAACACATCTGGAAACTCTGCAACTGTGGGTATATCATCAAGTTGAGAACTTTTTACTCTAGTATCCACAACATAAGCAAGGTAAGCATCACACCCTTTTCTAATCAATCTCCTAGCTGCAACAGCTGAAACAAACAAGGATGCTAGCTGTCCCTGCTCACTAGCTACTAACACCTCTCTAGCATCACTAGTTCTCAAGGTAACAACTTTCTTTTGGCAGTCAACCATAGCTCTATGTCTAGATAACCAGTCCATGCCTAGGATCACATCATATTCCTTAAAATGCATCTCAATTAAATCTCCAAGGAACTCCTCACCTTGCACCATTACTGCACTAGCTCGGTGCACCTTACTAACAATCACACTATGCCCTAAAGGATTTGTCACCAATACATCAAATCCTAGGGATTCACCATGCACATCAGACACAGGCAAAATAGATGCACTAATATATGAATGTGTGGAACCCGGATCAATCAAAGCAAGTACTGAAATACCAAATAAAGAAAAAGTACCAGCTATGACTGCCGAAGCATCTGGTTGCCTCTGCATCACATAAATCCTCTTAGAAGATCCAGCCTCCTCTGGTCTACTCTCCCTGGATGTAGAATCTCCTCTAGAAATGAACCAGATCTACCTCCTCTGATGAAACCTCAGCCTCCATGACCTCCCCTCACACTAGGTCGGGAAGCTGCAGTATCCACTGACATCCGCTCCTGTCTCTCAGGACAATCTCTAACAAAGTGATCAGGCGACCCACATCTGAAACATACCCCTGTCACACCAGTCCTCCAACAAGGACTACAATGTGGTCTACCACAATGAATGCATATGGGTAAGGTGGATCTCTGCATCACTGGGGTCGGAGCACTCGCCACTGAAACTGTAGGTCTAGATCTATGCCTCTGAAACTGTACTGACCTACCCGCTGGCCTCTGACTCCTACTAACCCGAGGAACAAAACATCCTTTACCTCTTTTCACAGATGAAGACCCTGCCTCAAACTGGGGCCTTCTAACCCTGATCTCTTCCTCTGAAGCAGCTGCAATAACCTAAGCTCTCTCCACGCTCCTAGCTGCTGCCACAAGCTGGGAAAAATCATGATATCTAGATCCAGCCACATGACACATGATAGAGGGCCTCAATCCCTCCTCAAATCTCCTACATCTATCAATCTCATCATATATAATACCCCCAGCATAATGGCTCAACTGGATAAACTCAACCTCATATTCCGTTACTGACCGGTTGTCTTGTTTCAAGCTTAGAAACTCCATTTTCTTCACATCTTTGTACTCCCTAGGAGTATACTTCAATTCAAACTCTTTTAGAAAATCAGCATAGGACAGTGTTGGTGGATCATCCATAGCATGGGGCACTATCCTCCACCAGTCATATGCGTCCTTCTGCAATAAGGATCTTGCATAATCAAATTTTTCCTCTGGAGTGGCTTGTAACTGAACAAATATCCTCTGTACTTTATCTAGCCACTGCTCAGCTACAGCTGGATCAATAGTACCCAAGAAGTCTTCTGCTCCATACTTCCTTAGCTTATCATACTGTCTCACTGATAACAAAGGCTGTGGGGGTGGTGGCGGTGGTTGCACTGGTGCTTGCCTCAAAGCCTCTACCACATGCCTAACCCAAACTGGCGGAACATCCTCACCAGCTGGTCTCCCTGACACAGAAATAGGTACCTCTCCAACACTATCCACTCTAACTCCCTCTCCACTCTCATCCGGAGCTACACTCTCCGCACTACCCTCAACTGACTGACGTGAGTGAGAATCCATCACAACCTATATCTGCAAACACAGCAGAATACCTCTCATTAAAGATCAGAGACTGCCAATGCCAAACATGTATGTTATTCAAAAATCCACTTTTTAAAATCAAAATACTCTTTTTCTTACACTTGACCTAGGTTGAGAATCTCAAACCTAGGCTCTGATACCAAAACAATTGTAACACTCCTATATACCATATACGTACCAAGCATGCTTAAACGATCGTAACATACGTATACTGAATATAGAAAATGCCACAGTTTAAAAAGAAACACAACAAATATCTTTGTAAATAAGTGAAACCAATCTCAAACATTTAAAAGAAATCCAAAAGACACCATATAAAAATATTTATTAATTCACAGCGGAAGTTATTACAAGTACATTATAAATCAAAGTTTACAAAACATAGAATATATATACATGATTGGCAGCTCTTCTCTGATCTTTAAGTTCCAAAATAACTCTTCAATGTCTACTCTCACTCGGTCTTAAGGAGCTCTCAGGTTCAACTCTGTTACCTGCGCGATCAAACAATATCGCGCTAAGCCAACGGCTTAGTAGTACAAAATATACCAACACTATAATATAAGGCAATGCAATGTCACACATTTGATTACTCAAATCAATACCATAGATGAAAGGATAACCACATACCTTTATATTTCATAAACCACATATATAAACATATCACATTTCAATATCCTTCCATATATCTCATTAGCTAATCATTTTACCATTCATGAATCACATTAAACAAAGACAAGCATGGGCCCAAGACACACTAATATGCCATTCAACTTTCAGAGTTAATGCTTTGGTTTTGTTATCACATTTATCATTATCATAAACCCAACTAGGCTTTAAGGATTTAGGTTCAACCAAGCTTCAAGGGGAACAAAGCATGCTAAGTATCAACCCAACTTGGCTTCAAGAACCAATCCAACCTACCTTCAAGGGTTGTAACATCTCAATTAGGCTTCAAGGATCAAATCCAACCTAACTTCAAGAGAATGTTACCAATAGGCATGCCACCAATAACAAAACTCTGAAAATGAATAACAAATTAGACACACAATTCATTTATTGTTTCATTCTCAATTCTCATCATCAATTAGGCAAATATGCCTTATGTTCATTCAATTGAATCATCATAGCCAAACACAATGGCTTCACATCACATTTGAGTTATCATAGCCAATCACAATGGCCTCATATCATGTTGTATCTCAATTCATATTATTCACATAGCATCATCATATTATATCTCAATTCATATTATTCACATAGCATCATTGGTATAACATTTCAAGATACATTATTCATATAACACATTGTCATTCACAAGTTTCACAATGCACAATACCTAACCTTGTTCATATAATATCATATGCATTATCAAGTGTAAGTTCAATCTCAACCATGTAAGAAGAGAAAAGAAAAATCACAGTAGCCAACACACTCAAGGGACACGGCCAAGCTTGTGGTCGTGTCTCTCAACCAAAAGCAACAGAAGCCAACATGGGCAAGGGACACGGCCGTGTCTCCTCCAAAAATCACCCAACACGGGCAAATTTCCATGGACTTGGCCGTGTCTCTCATGAATTGGCCGTGTCTCTCCTTGCTTTTGGCCGTGTCTCTCATGAATTGAAACCCTAACATGTCCAAGTCCCCTTTGGTTGCACTCAATTACATTATACACAATATAGCATAATTCAAATGAATGTAATCCATGTTCTAAACACATATTTCACATGTTTACCACAATATTCACCTTAACAACCCATCATCAACACATTTAATCACCTTCCACTTCAAAACCCTAAAAAAAAACAACATCACTTTTAACCTACCATCTTCAACCAAAACCAAACCAACACTAAATTAACTCACAATCAATTTCAACATTTAGAAACTCATCTCAAACATACCAAATCATAATATTATCAAATCACAACACACTTCAAACATATCTTCAAAATACCAAAGGAAAACAAGAGAGTACTTACCTTAGATGAAGAAATTTCACAAATGTCCAACCAAAACCATTGATTTCTCCTTCAATTTGAAACTTGACTAAGCAAATCTCACTTTTGCTCTCTTCCTTTGAAATGGCCGGCTATACCAAGAAAAGAAAAGAAATGAAGACAATTCAACCTTCTTTTCTTCTTTAAAATATCCACCAAGCAATTCCATCAACACAATTACTTAAATGCCCTTTTCTAATTGTTCACACTTCCTTTAAAACTCTTGCCCTCTTAAGTAATTTCACTCATCCCAAATAAAAATATCTTCTTCCCTTGACTTTACACTTGACCAACATATATGTTATATATATTAACATATATACAACATATACATTCCATTAACACAATCATTTCCTTTGCTAAAACATATGTACATTTAATTCAAATCAAACAACAATAATATTCAAAACTTCTAGGGCATACATTGGGATATTACAAAATTCATGATTAAAGATCAAACCTCCACTCGTTGGTTACCCCATAATTAACTTTTGGATGAACAATTAACAAAGACAGCACTACTATCTTTGATGGATTGATTACTGGTGAATGTTTGCTGCTAATCTTTTCTGTTTGTTGCCGTCTCTTTGCTATCTTGTTAATGTTCCTTGTCATCCCCTCTTAATGTTTTTCTCTTGTTAATCCTTTTTTCTTTTTCTGAAACATTAATATTTATATCCGAACCTCACTCATAATCCTTAACCTAATATAAAACAGTCCCTCTCATTGCTTGTTGAGTTGAGAGCATTGCATGCTAGTTTTATACCTTGTGATGATGGTGCATTGTTGGCACAGTTGCAATTGAAACCAATATTGTTGGATCAGATTAAAGAGGCTCAATTGACTGATGAGAAGATTCAAAAGATTGTTTCAGACTGTCAGAATGGAAAGAGTCAAGATTTTATTGTGAGAGGTGATGGGAGTCTTTGGTTTAAGAGCAGAATGTGTGTACTTGATGATACTAATTTGAGAAGGGTCATTTTAGAAGAAGCACATCAGTCAGTATTTGCTATGCATCCGGGCAGTACAAAGATGTATCATGATTTGAGACAGCATTATTGGTGGTCTGGTATGAAGAGAGACATTGCAGATTTTGTGTCTAAATGTCTCACATGTCAGAGGGTAAAAGCTGAGCATCAAGTTCCAACAGGGTTACTTCAACCTTTAGCAGTGCCTGAATGGAAATGGGATAGAGTAACCATGGATTTCGTATCTAGTCTGCCATTGACACAAAGAAAGCATGATGCTATTTGGGTGATTGTTGACAGGTTGACTAAGACAGCTCATTTTCTTCCGGTTCGGATGGATTACTCTTTGGAGAGGTTAGCTGAGCTGTATATCCATGAGATTGTGAAGCTACATGGTGTTCCAACTTCTATAGTGTCTGATCGAGATCCCCGATTTACTTCAAGGTTTTGGAAGAGTTTACATGGTGCTTTGGGTTCTTGATTACATTTCAGCACTGCTTTCCATCCTCAGACAGATGGGCAGTCTGAGAGGGTGATACAGATTATTGAGGATATGTTGAGAAGCTGTGTCATTGATTTCTCTAGAAGTTGGGATGGATTCTTACCACTTGTTGAATTTGCTTACAATAACAGTCATCAATCCAGCATTGGTATGGCCCCATTCGAAGCATTGTATGGTAGACGGTGCAGGACACCTCTATGTTAGAATGAACTTGGTGAAGGTAAATTGGTCCTGATTTGGTTAAAAAACTGAAGAGAAAGTGAAAATGATTCGAGATAGGTTGAAAACAGCTTCGGACTGACAGAAATCTTATTCAGATTTGAAGAGGAGAGACATTGAGTATAATGTGGGAGATAAAGTATTTTTGAAGGTGTCTCCTTGGAAAAAGATCTTGAGGTTTGGTCGGAAAGGGAAATTGAGTCCTCGTTTCATTGGACCGTATGAAGTTTTGGAAAGAGTTGGGCCAGTTGCTTATCGGCTTGCTTTGCCACCTGAGTTAGAAAGGATTCATAATGTATTTCATGTTTCTATGTTGAGGAGATACAGGTCGGATCCATCTCATGTGTTGCCAATTGAATCTATTGAAGTGAGTCCAGATTTGACATTCGAAGAAGAACCAGTTGCTATCTTGGCACGTGATGTGAAAGAGTTGAGAAATAAGAAAGTGCCTTTGGTAAAGATTTTGTGGAAGAATCATGGGAGAGAAGAAGCAACTTGGGAGAGTGAACAAACCATGCGAGATCAATATCCTCAACTATTCCAGACTTGATATCAGATAATTTCGAGGATGAAATTTCTTTTTAGAGGGGGAGAATTGTAATATCCCAATGTATGCCCTAGAAGTTTTGAATATTATTGTTGTTTGATTTGAATTAAATGTACATATGTTTTAGCAAAGGAAATGATTGTGTTAATGGAATGTATATGTTGTATATATGTTAATATATATAACATATATGTTGGTCAAGTGTAAAGTCAAGGGAAGAAGATATTTTTATTTGGGATGAGTGAAATTACTTAAGAGGGCAAGAGTTTTAAAGGAAGTGTGAACAATTAAAAAAGGGCATTTAAGTAATTGTGTTGATGGAATTGCTTGGTGGATATTTAAAGAAGAAAAGAAGGTTGAATTGTCTTCATTTCTTTTCTTTTCTTGGTATAGCCGGCCATTTCAAAGGAAGAGAGCAAAAGTGAGATTTGCTTAGTCAAGTTTCAAATTGAAGGAGAAATCAAAGGTTTTGGTTGGAGATTTGTGAAATTTCTTCATCTAAGGTAAGTACTCTCTTGTTTTCCTTTGGTATTTTGAAGATATGTTTGAAGTGTGTTGTGATTTGATAATATTATGATTTGGTATGTTTGAGATGAGTTTCTAAATGTTGAAATTGATTGTGAGTTAATTTAGTGTTGGTTTGGTTTTGGTTGAAGATGGTAGGTTAAAAGTGATGTTGTTTTTTTTTAGGGTTTTGAAGTGGAAGGTGATTAAATGTGTTGATGATGGGTTGTTAAGGTGAATTTTGTGGTAAACATGTGAAATATGTGTTTAGAACATGGATTACATTCATTTGAATTATGCTATATTGTGTATAATGTAATTGAGTGCAACCAAAGGGGACTTGGACATGTTAGGGTTTCAATTCATGAGAGACACGGCCAAAAGCAAGGAGAGACAAGGCCAATTCATGAGAGACACGGCCAAGTCCATGGAAATTTGGCCGTGTTGGGTGATTTTTGGAGGAGACACGGCCGTGTCCGTTGCCCATGTTGGCTTCTGTTGCTTTTGGTTGAGAGGCTTTTGGTTGAGAGACACGGCCACAAGCTTGGCCGTGTCCCTTGAGTGTGTTGGCTACTGTGATTTTTCTTTTCTCTTCTTACATGGTTGAGATTGAACTTACACTTGATAATGCATATGATAGTATAAGAACAAGGTTAGGTATTGTGCATTGTGAAACTTGTGAATGACAATGTGTTATATGAATAATGTATCTTGAAATGTTATACCAATGATGCTATGTGAATAATATGAATTGAGATATAATATGATGATGCTAGGTGAATAATATGAATTGAGATACAACATGATATGAGGCCATTGTGATTGGCTATGATAACTCAAATGTGATGTGAATCCATTGTGTTTGGCTATGATGATTCAATTGAATGAACATAAGGCATATTTGCCTAATTGATGATGAGAATTGAGAATGAAACAATAAATGAATTGTGTGTCTAATGTGTTATTCATTTTCAGAGTTTTGTTATTGGTGGCATGCCTATTGGTAACATTCTCTTGAAGTTAGTTTGGATTTGATCCTTGAAGCCTAATTGAGATGTTACAACCCTTGAAGCTAGGTTGGATTGGTTCTTGAAGCCAAGTTGGGTTGATACTTAGCATGCTTTGTTCCCCTTGAAGCTTGGTTGAACCTAAATCCTTAAAGCCTAGTTGGGTTTATGATAATGATAAATGTGATAACAAAACCAAAGCATTAACTCTGAAAGTTGAATGGCATATTAGTGTGTCTTGGGCCCATGCTTGTCTTTGTTTAATGTGATTCATGAATGGTAAAATGATTAGCTAATGAGATATATGGAAGGATATTGAAATGTGATATGTTTATATATGTGGTTTATGAAATATAAAGGTATGTGGTTATCCTTTCATCTATGGTATTGATTTGAGTAATCAAATGTGTGACATTGCATTGCCTTATAGTATAGTGTTGGTATATTTTGTACTACTAAGCCGTTGGCTTAGCGCGATATTGTTTGATCGCGCAGGTAACAGAGTTGAACCTGAGAGCTCCTTAAGACCGAGTGAGAGTAGACATTGAAGAGTTATTTTGGAACTTAAAGATCAGAGAAGAGCTGCCAATCATGTATATATATTCTATGTTTTGTAAACTTTGATTTATAATATACTTGTAATAACTTCCGCTGTGAATTAATAAATATTTTTATATGGTGTCTTTTGGATTTCTTTTAAATGTTTGAGATTGGTTTCACTTATTTAGAAAGATATTTGTTGTGTTTCTTTTTAAACTGTGGCATTTTCTATATTCAGTATACGTATTTTACGATCATTTAAGCATGCTTGGTACGTATACGGTATATAGGAGTGTTACAAATTATTTATGTTTACAGTAGTCTCATTTCTTTGATTAATAAGAACATGCATGCATGCAGTAACTTTGAACACACAGTACCTTGATCTTTGAACATGCAGCAAATTTTTTTTTTTGTTTTAATAACTTTAATCGTTTGCTTTGGTTTCTGTTTTAATAACTTTAATTGTTTGCTTTAATTATCACATTGATCAATTGGTATTCGTAATCCCACTGGCATTTTTCATAAAATATAAAACTATCCAGTAGTCAACAATTAATTGTTAAAATCTATCTTGTTTACTTTAACTTCGAGAACCGTATGTTATTTCATTAAAACTCAAAACCTCAAACTATTTTTATCCAAAAGCCTAAACCATTTCATTATTAAACTCCAAAATTTTTATTATTTTTCCAAAACCTTAATTTATTTTTCCAAGTCCAAAATTGTGTTTTTTAGGTAGTAAGTCAATTCCAAAAATCCTAATTCAAAAACCCTAATTTTAAAAACCCTAATTCCGAAAACCCTAATTCCAAAAACCTAATTCCAAAACCCTAGTTTCAAAAACCCTAAAAATCCTAATTTCAAAACCCTAATTATAAAACTTTAGTTTCTAAAACCCTAAGTTTTGAAACCCTAAATTCAATTCATAATTCTTTAAAACCCTAAATTTACATATTTATTGCTTTATTTAATTTTATATTTGATTATATAGTTTATTATATTTTTGATGGTTGATTTATTTAATTTCAATGCTTGATTTATTTAATTTATCATGGATGGATGTTTATTTTATATTTTGATTAATAGCTTTGATGAATGATTTATTTATGGTGAATGGTTATTTATTTTATTAATTTATTTAGATTTCCAAATGTTGTAAGAGGTATGTTTCCACTTTGTGGGTACCTCATTAATCAAATTTACATATTTATTGCTTTATTTAATTTTATATTTGATTATATAGTTTATTATATTTTTGATGGTTGATTTATTTAATTTCAATGCTTGATTTATTTAATTTATCATGGATGGATGTTTATTTTATATTTTGATTAATAGCTTTGATGAATGATTTATTTATGGTGAATGGTTATTTATTTTATTAATTTATTTAGATTTCCAAATGTTGTAAGAGGTATGTTTCCACTTTGTGGGTACCTCATTAATCAAGTCATCCACCCCTTTCTTTTTTCCCGACCCATCCGGGTGGCGACTGCATTTTCTCCGGACTTAGGTCCGTGTTCTCTAAGACCCCGAGTCTAAACAGTGCCGAAGTTGCAAGAACCATTCCACCGGGAGTGGGGGCAAAAATCCCCGCTCACACTCACATCTTATTAGAACGAGCTGCCATAAATTGAGAAATCATCCATGAATACCTCCATAATATCCTCAATAAGCTCATCAAAAATTGCCACCATGCACTGTTGAAACGTTGTAGGTGCATTGCATAATTCAAATGGCATCCTTCAATATGTGAATGTACCATATGGGCAGGTGAATGTAGTTTTCTCTTAGTCTTCTGGGGCAATAGGAATTTGGAAGTAGCCTGAAAGGCCATCCAAAAAGCAATAGTACTCATGCCCAAACAATCTCTCCAACATTTGATCAATGAAGGGCAAAGGAAAATGGTCCTTTCTAGTTGCATTATTTAACTTTTGGAGATCGATGCAAACCCTCCAACCGGTAACTGTTCTTGTTGGAATTAGCTCATTATTTTCATTGGGAATCAACATTTTCCCTCCTTTCTTTGGTACTACTTAAACTGGGCTCACCCAAGAGCTATCCGAAATTGGATATATAATTCCCGCATCAAGTAGCTTGATTACTTTAGCTTTAACTACTTCTTTCATCTTAAGATTTAGTCTCCATTATGGTTGCACCACTGGCTTGAATTCATCCTCCATCAGTATTTTGTGAGTGCAATAGGATGGACTAATACCCTTGATGTCTGCTATCTATAAAGCTATAACTTGCTTATGCTTTTGTAACAACTCGATGAGTTTTACCTTATGCTCAGAAGATAGGTGGGAACTCAAAATAATTGGAAATTTATTCTCCTCCCCCAGGAATCCATAATCAAGATGATCTAGAAGGATCTTAAGTTCCATGTTGGGTGGATCCATCACAGATGGTCGTTGCTTCTGTTCTTTTGGCATTTTAATGGTTTCATATGTCTGAATCTTAAATGATTTGCTTGCTTCAAGATAAGCAAGCTGCTTTAGGGCTTTCTGATCCTTAACATTATCCTGTAATAAACACAACTCAAGGGGATCCTTAGAAACAATTTTAGTAACACAATTTAAGGTTTCATGCTCAATGATATCATTGCATGAATCCACCTCATTGAGTGTAAGTGGGTGCTTCATAGCATAATGTATATTAAAATCAACTTTCTTGCTTCCCACTCTTAAGGTCAATGTGCCATCATGGACATCGATAAGGGCACAGACTGTATTCAAAAATGGCCTACCAAGGGTTAGCACATCCTCATCTACATCAATGACAATAAAATCATTGGGGAAAATGAAATCCCCAACTTTTACCAACACATCCTCTATAATAATAAGAGGGTAAATTACTGACTTTTCAGCAAGTTGAATGGTCATGAGTGTTGATTTAGGTTCTCTGACACCTAACTCTTTAAACATCTTATAGGCATAACACTTATACTAGCCCTCAAGTTAGCCAATGCACTTTGAACTTCAATATTACCTATCAAACATGGAATAGTAAAACTACTAGGATCTTTAAATTTCTTAGGCAACCTCTTCTGCAAAATTGCTAAACTCTTTTCTGACAATTGCACCAAAGATACTTCCTCAGTCTTTCTTTTATTAGAAAGGATATCTTTCAAAATTTTAGCATATTTGGGCTTCTGCGATAAAGCTTTAACAAATGGAATATTAATGCGCAGCTATTTAAAGAGTTCAAGAAACTTATAAAACTGAGCATCCATCTTGTCCTTATTCAACCTTGTTGGATTTGGCACTCAAGGTCAGTATTCCTTCACTACTGGACTGGGTTCTTGAGGTTAATTTCCTTTCTCATTTTCCACTATAGCCTTCTGACCCAAAGCAATAGTATGGTTATCTTCTTCTTCTTTCTGTGTCTCAACCTCTTATGCTTGTGACTCAGCCTCTTTTTCAACCACACCACCCTTAATTTCCTTTCCACTTTTTAGATTAATTGACTTTTTAGTTTGCCTTAGTATTGCTAAGTAAGCTCCATTGTGGTCATTCATTGAGTAACTTGGCAATTTGCCCCACCTGATTTTCTAAATTGTGAATGGAGGCTTGCTGATTTCTAAGGGAAGTTTTTTTTATTATTGAAATCTGATTTCTAAAGCTGTTATAAACTTCTCCATCATGTCCTCCAAATTGCTCTTTCTTGGAGGGGCAGCTTGTTGATGTTTAGGCTGCTGAAATCCAGGGGGAGGCCTTGGATTATTCTAATTATTCTAGGAGAAATTAGGATGATTTCTCCACCCTGGATTATATGTGTTGCTATAGGAGTTGTTCTACTGTTGCCTAGGCATATTTCTAACATAATCCACCTGCTCCTATCTAGCAAACATATTGCCACTTTGGCAATCTTGACTTTGATGTCCACCCTCACACCATTCACAAGACATCACTTGCATTGATTTCCCCAAAGATGAAGCTAAAGAATCAATCTTTTTATTCATTGCTTCCAACTGTGCTGTCAATGCCACCACAGGATCCAATTGATGTGAACCAGTGACCTTCAGTTTTCTTGGTTCCCTTGGAGTTTGCCACTGATAATTGGCAAGGGCCATATCTTCAATCAAATCTCTTGCTTATTCAGGTGTCTTATTATTTATGGTACCTCCGCCAGCTGCATTGATGGATTGCTTACTTGTATAATTCAATCCATTGTAGAACGTTTGAATCTAGAGCCACATCGGAAGCCCATGTTGAGGACACCTTCTCAATAAATCTTTGAATCTCTCCCAAGCATCATAAAGAGTCTTACCATCTAGTTGGAGAAAAGATGAAATATCATTCCTCAACTTGGTGGTCTTGGATGGTGGGAAATACTTTTCTAAGAACTTTTCTGCCAATTGATCCCATGTGGTGAAAGTGTTTGGAGGGAAAGATTTTAGCCATTTCTTCGGTTGATCACTAAGTGTGAATGGGAACAATCTCAGCCCAATTGCATCTTCGGAGACATTCTGTATCTTGAATTTGTCACATATTTCCAAAAAAGTCTCAATATGTACATTAGAATCTTCATCTGGGAATCCATCAAACTTGCAAGTCTGCTGCACCATTTGAATTACATTTGTCTTTATCTCAAATTTTTTTGCAGCAACTGTCGGCCTCCGTATGCTCGAATCAGCCCCATTAAGAGTGGGCCTAGCAAATTCTTGCATTGTCCTTGGCTCATTTCCTGCCATCACTTCAAGCTCTTCTTCTTAGCTGAGATCTTCAAAGTTTGGTTCCATTTTTGCTAGAACTACTTCCCTTTCTTCCTTTTGTTTTCTCCTCGATGTTCTCTGTAACACCCCGATACCCTATATAAGTACTATGCGTATACCTAGTATACATACAGTAAATATATAAAGTATAAGGATGTCACTTTTCGTTACCTTTTAAAAACTTGTAACAGAGTTCAAACCATAATACATTAATTTAAATAACATTTACAAAATCATTATCTTTATCAAAAACTTCATTTATGCATATAAATACTCTCTCGTCAGAAATACATCATAATTAAAGTTTATACATGTATGCATTACCCTCTAGTTGGTCTCGACAAACTTTACTCTTCTTGTGGCATAACAAAAGACTTTATATCTTCCATCTATATACCTGCGCGAATAAACACCCGCTCTAAGCCCGAGAGCTTAGTAGTCCAACTATAAAATATAAACATATAGTATAGAAGTATTGACATATAATGATACATCAATTCAATATATAATTAGTTCTTATCATATCTTCTTTTTTTTTTTTAATTTCATCTTTAATATATCCTAGCTAATTTCAAATATGATGTACATATATACATAATATTATCACCAACCCCAATGCATCACCAATACTCAAAACCAATATATTAATACCCCTACATTATATATACCATACCAATCATTATTGCAATACACAAATTACATATCATACAAATCATAAATCACATTTACAATAAAGACAACCTTTATCATCAACCACAATTCATTTACATATTACACTTAATAACATTATATTATTCACAATTCACCAAGCATAATTCATTATTAATACTCACAATCAATATTTCAATACTTGCAATTCACATTGACAATAAAGACAGACTCGGGCCCAAAACAATAATACGTTATTCAAAGTTCAGAGTTACTGCTTTGGTTCATAGTCACAATCATCACGCCCGTAGGCAATGTATATACATGTATCTCTATCCATGGATAGTGTACCAGACCCAGTCTCTTGGACCATCAACTCAACACATATGAGGAGATCCTCAACCCGGCAAGACTGTTACCTTTCATCATTTCTTAGGCATGCCACCCAAATCCAGAACTCTGAAACTGAATAACATATTAAACAAACAATTCATTTATTATTTCATTATCAATCTCATCATCAATTAGGCCAACATGCCTTATCTCTTTCAATTGAATTATCATAGCCAATCACAATGGCTTCATATCATATCATATCTCAATCCATATGATACATATAGCATCATTGATATCACATTTCAAAGTATATTATTCATATAATACATTGCCATACACAAGATTCACAATGCATATAACATAACATTTTCTCACTTCTCAAAACACATTAACATCATTCATTACTAGAGCATTTATCATAACAAATTGCACATACCTTAAGAATGATCCTCATTTCTTCCTACCTTTCCCATTTCATATTTCATCCTTTATATATATTCTTCATTTACATTCACAATATAATAGCTTATTTAACACTTTCATCCCAATGTGTTAATGTTCAAAGACATATAAGGATATACAATCAAATAGGGTTTATGCTTACCTGGTTAATGATCTTCACATCCTTCACATCATTCAATCATCACCTTAGTCCAATTATGTTAACAATATAATAGATCACTTAACACATTTGCAAACAAATGTGTTAAGCCTCAAATTATGTAATTAAATACAATCATATGTATTGGTACTTACCTCAAGAACTAGTCCCATCAATCTATACATTTCTTTTCTTTCCAAGAATTCTCCACATTTAGGTTAATGCAACCCAATCTCTTCAAAACCTAATCCAAAGGAATATTAGCAAAATGACCATATGAATAGTACATTCTGGTTTAAGACTCCATTTTATCCTTATTTTGAAAAATTGTATAAAATAATCTACTTGACTAAAAATTCTAAAATTTTTACAGAATTTAGTTTTGTATCTTAAAATCATTCCTTTAAAATTTCAGATCAAACTGAACACAAAATCTTGGTCAAATAGTTCACCTAACCAGACTGCCCCAATTGCCCTGCATCCTGGCAGCAGTTCTGAACTTTGTGAATTCCATAAATCAAATTCAATCAACGTGGTTCCAAATTATTTTTCTCAAATACTAGACTCACTAAGCAACAACATAACCAAAATTCAATTGGATATGATTTTTCTTCATTTTATTAAAAATCCCGAAATATAGCTGTCTCAGTTAAGGTACCTGCTGGAACAGGTCTAATAAAAATAATCTTTCTAAACTCATAACCATTCCAAAATCGAATCAACATATTTTTCAGTCATTCTAGACTCATAGAGGCACAACATATCAAAAATTCACTTCAAGAACATTTTTCTATAATTAATTAAAAATCATACAAGTCACAGCCTTTACTAATTGTAAAACAGAAAAAAATTCACTAAACACAACTCTTACTCTTCCATCACCAACACCAACCTAGCTTCTTATCTTTAATTCCATTTCAACACTTTTACACACACCATACACAAACACACTCCATCAACCATCCATATCAACTCACCAATCCCAAACACAATTTCAAAAGAACAAAGGAAAATCAAGAGAAAGAACTTACCTAGGTTGTTGAATTCCACAAATCTTCAATTAAATCCTTTGATTCTCCCTTCAATTTGATGTTAGAATTAAATAAATCTCACTTTGCTCTCTCTTGTCTAAGGAGGAGCCAACCAACGTGGAGAAGAGAAGAAGAAGAAGAAGGAAATGAAGAAAAGACAAAATATCACCTCTTTAAATCTCCACCAAGTGATTCAACAAGAGTAATTACCTAAACACCCTTATACCATTTGTCTTGATTACCATTCATTACATGCCCTTTATAGTAACTTCACACTTAACAAAAATAAATATCTTCTTTCCTTGACTCTTCATTTTGACCAACTTATATGTTATATATATCATCATATACACAACATATACCATTCTCTCTAAACCCTAAATTCTTTCCCAAATCACATATACATAAACATTCTTTTCTCTATTTCTTTTCTCTTGTAATTTAACACATATATTCAATCCAATTATATAACAACAACAACAACATAATCACAACTTCTAGGGCATATATGAGGATATTACAATTCTCTCCCCCTTAAATAATTTCATCCTCGAAATTATCAGTACCATAACAATTTATTCTTAACAAAATACTATCTTAACTCCCATATGAAGTTAATTATACGCTTAAGTCATTATATCATCAAATCATATAACTCCAACTCTCCTCTTTAGAATCAACCACCTTCTTTAAATTCTATAACTCATCATTCTATATGTTTATACATCTGGTTACTTTCTTAATCAAACATTCAAAAGATCACATTACATTTCCTATTAATATCTTTATACCAGAATCAGATCATCATATAGCACAATAATACTTTGTCAAATCTTTATATTTAATATATTTTGTTATTTCACCTCTGTATAATTACTCTCTTAACTTTAACATTAAAAACCATTGACTTATATCTGAACATTAATTATCCCTTCATTACAATCACTGTCTAAATAGACATTTATCACTCTCAATAGATAACAAAATCCTGATTTTTCATAAATGGAGTTATTTCTTTAGCATGCTTTTCACTTAACTTACATATTAATACATTATCTTTCAACTTATTTTATAGATAACCAATCTTTTTCTCTTCTTATCATGATTAACAATTACTATACTCCACTCATTCATGTCCAATCATACTTTAAAATTTACATCATATACATTATCATGTAAATACCTATTTTCTTAATACAATTATACACATTAAATTTTATTAATGATCCATAATCTTAGCCAAATCCAGATCAATTAATCTATCTGTCACAATATACCCACGTTCCAATCTTGTTCAATTCCAACCAACGATTAAGTAATCTAACTTATCATGAAATTTCACAATTTTCATATAAGTATAAATATAACTTAATTCCATAAGAGCAAACTTATATTCAATTTCTGCTCTCTTTCAATCTATTTTCAGTCAAATCATCATGATAACAAATCACTTCTAATATCTTTTAATATACACATAGTTTATTCTTTATTATCTTATTATAATTTCCACCAATTCTCATAAAAATGTTATATCATACTTAATATCTATAATTCATTCACTCAAACTTTGAGTTCATTCCCTTAAACCTCAAGTTACATACCATAAACATATTCAGTATAACTTTCATTCATATAATATAATTTCTCCCTTTTACTAACTCTTCACATTTCCTATCATTGGTATATTTATTTTGATTACCTTTTTGTCATATTATCCATAACTCAACACATTTCAAAATTTTTTTAAAATTTTTTTTTTCACAGTTATAACCAAATTCTTAACATAAAAAAAAATAATAATAATAAGGTACAACTTTAACCATCATAATTTTTAACTATACTTCTCAAACAAAATTGTCAACCTCACCAAATCCGTATTACAATCATTATATCTAAGATCCAAAATACTGAACAAAACACATGACTTTAAGAGATTAATATTCAAACCTAGAACTTTCAATTCAATACTGTTCTTTTATAATTCTATTCTCAATCTTAACATTTTTAGTATAACAGAAGTTAACACATTCCAACTTCGTTTCAACCAATTTGTATTCGCTTATATGATCCTTATCAACTTAACTCATGCTTTAACAATATTACTATATACATATTCAATCATATACAGTTCTTATACAATTTCTATTCATCACTTCATTTCTAATCCATCTACAATCTCTTATAATATAATTACATAGAACTTTTCATATGTGAATACTTTGAAACTCTAAATATAATATAATCATCAAGTTCAATACTCATTATAACAATTTCCACTGTCCAATATTACTCAAGTTCTTTCCATTCTCACTTCCATCACATAATCCATCTAGCTTTACACAGTTCAAGACCTAATACATATAACATTGTTTTTCCATATCACTAATTCTATAATTATACCACATATATCTTCATAAGCCATCCTCATAATGTGATTCACAAATGTGTTTATATATCATAATTTCATTCATATTGGAAAACTCAATTCACATATCATATACATGTATACACTTAATTATATGCTCTTATAGTATTTTCCTTTTTCATACATTCAATACAAATTTAGTGTTTATCATTTTCTTTTAAACACTATCCTTCTCATTCTTCCAATATGATATAAAGTATTTATTCACACTACAAACATATATATTCCGACTATAGTAACACTTCATATTCATCTCAGTCACATTCCCAATGTGACATCTCTTTCACTTTTGTCTTTAAAAATATTTAGTACACTCCCATATTCATTCTTACCCTGTTCAGTAAAATGACTTAAAATAACTCATTTCTATTTACTTATCCACTTCCTTGATTATTTCAAAACAAATTCTCATACTATCAATCACATTACTCAATTCATAATACTTCCATATGCAATACTAGTCATTTCACTTAGCTCATGCATTGCATATACAGTTAACTATCAATATCCCAATAATCTTTATCAAATTCCACTAAAACTTTAACTTCTCAATTTACTACTTCGTTTAAGCTTCAATTTGCCAAACTCATCTTTTCTATCATCACTTTAAAAACATCTTACAAATATATATCACAAAGCAATATTAAAATATATAATTTCCACAATCATAAAGCTCACTTCAAAAATCTCAAATATCACATATTATCACCATTACCATGAGCTTTCACAATATCCAAGCATCTCACATTTCTAACATTGAATTTACTATGCTCGCATTATAGTAACAATACTAAGTTATATTCTTACTTAACCACTATCATTTCTTTTTCCTTTAAACACAACCTTAACTGTATACACATCCCAACTTTACATAATCACACTTTGTCTCTACTAAACAACTCATTCAACATTCCACCATACTCTCCTCATTTAAATAACATAACTTTCAATTTTAACAATTCGATATCATTTCCGCTGTCTAGTAAATTCAACATTAGCAAAACCAACATAAACTTTATTATAAAGAGGTTCAAAGTATAGAAGAAAAAGTACATACTCTTATCTTGATTTGATTTTCAACTCATTTTCAAATTTATTCTCCTTTTCATTTCTTTATGTTTCAATTCATATTATGTCCTACATAATATTGCTCATAAACATCAACATTACATTCCATGTTGCACACAACATGACATTTTCATATGCATCATCAATATACATATATCATATTACATTTCACAATTAGTTTCTCATAATCAATTAGGCACTATGCCTCAATTATAATTCATTTCCAACATCATTGTCAACAATCATAATTTCTCATCACATCAAAATAGTATACACATATATCATCAACTATATTGAACATCTCATATAACACAAATATTCTATAATTCATATAATGCCACATCCGAGACCAACCTAGGTGTCAATGCATATGCATGTATTACAAATTTCATTTCAAAACTTTTCCTTTTTACTTTTATTTAAACTTTTCAAAAAAAAAAATTTTTTTCTCACTTAGGCCGAGAATCTCGAACCTAAGCTCTGATACCAAAATAATTGTAACACCCCGATACCCTATATAAGTACTATGCGTATACTTAGTATACATACAGTAAATATATAAAGTATAAGGATGTCACTTTTCGTTACCTTTTAAAAACTTGTAACAGAGTTCAAACCATAATACATTAATTTAAATAACATTTACAAAATCATTATCTTTATCAAAAACTTCATTTATGCATATAAATACTCTCTCGTCAGAAATACATCATAATTAAAGTTTATACATGTATGCATTACCCTCTAGTTGGTCTCGACAAACTTTACTCTTCTTGTGGCATAACAAAAGACTTCATATCTTCCATCTATATACCTGCGCGAATAAACACCCGCGCTAAGCCCGAGAGCTTAGTAGTCCAACTATAAAATATAAACATATAGTATAGAAGTATTGACATATAATGATACATCAATTCAATATATAATTAGTTCTTATCATATCTTCTTTTTTTTTTTTAATTTCATCTTTAATATATCCTAGCTAATTTCAAATATGATGTACATATATACATAATATTATCACCAACCCCAATGCATCACCAATACTCAAAACCAATATATTAATACCCCTACATTATATATACCATACCAATCATTATTGCAATACACAAATTACATATCATACAAATCATAAATCACATTTACAATAAAGACAACCTTTATCATCAACCACAATTCATTTACATATTACACTTAATAACATTATATTATTCACAATTCACCAAGCATAATTCATTATTAATACTCACAATCAATATTTCAATACTTGCAATTCACATTGACAATAAAGACAGACTCGGGCCCAAAACACTAATACGTTATTCAAAGTTCAGAGTTACTGCTTTGGTTCATAGTCACAATCATCACGCCCGTAGGCAATGTATATACATGTATCTCTATCCATGGATAGTGTAACAGACCCAGTCTCTTGGACCATCAACTCAACACATATGAGGAGATCCTCAACCCGGCAAGACTGTTACCTTTCATCATTTCTTAGGCATGCCACCCAAATCCAGAACTCTGAAACTGAATAACATATTAAACAAACAATTCATTTATTATTTCATTATCAATCTCATCATCAATTAGGCCAACATGCCTTATCTCTTTCAATTGAATTATCATAGCCAATCACAATGGCTTCATATCATATCATATCTCAATCCATATGATACATATAGCATCATTGATATCACATTTCAAAGTATATTATTCATATAATACATTGCCATACACAAGATTCACAATGCATATAACATAACATTTTCTCACTTCTCAAAACACATTAACATCATTCATTACTAGAGCATTTATCATAACAAATTGCACATACCTTAAGAATGATCCTCATTTCTTCCTACCTTTCCCATTTCATATTTCATCCTTTATATATATTCTTCATTTACATTCACAATATAATAGCTTATTTAACACTTTCATCCCAATGTGTTAATGTTCAAAGACATATAAGGATATACAATCAAATAGGGTTTATGCTTACCTGGTTAATGATCTTCACATCCTTCACATCATTCAATCATCACCTTAGTCCAATTATGTTAACAATATAATAGATCACTTAACACATTTGCAAACAAATGTGTTAAGCCTCAAATTATGTAATTAAATACAATCATATGTATTGGTACTTACCTCAAGAACTAGTCCCATCAATCTATACATTTCTTTTCTTTCCAAGAATTCTCCACATTTAGGTTAATGCAACCCAATCTCTTCAAAACCTAATCCAAAGGAATATTAGCAAAATGACCATATGAATAGTACATTCTGGTTTAAGACTCCATTTTATCCTTATTTTGAAAAATTGTATAAAATAATCTACTTGACTAAAAATTCTAAAATTTTTACAGAATTTAGTTTTGTATCTTAAAATCATTCCTTTAAAATTTCAGATCAAACTGAACACAAAATCTTGGTCAAATAGTTCACCTAACCAGACTGCCCCAATTGCCCTGCATCCTGGCAGCAGTTCTGAACTTTGTGAATTCCATAAATCAAATTCAATCAACGTGGTTCCAAATTATTTTTCTCAAATACTAGACTCACTAAGCAACAACATATCCAAAATTCAATTGGATATGATTTTTCTAAATTTTATTAAAAATCCCGAAATATAGCTGTCTCAGTTAAGGTACCTGCTGGAACAGGTCTAATAAAAATAATCTTTCTAAACTCATAACCATTCCAAAATCGAATCAACATATTTTTCAGTCATTCTAGACTCATAGAGGCACAACATATCAAAAATTCACTTCAAGAACATTTTTCTATAATTAATTAAAAATCATACAAGTCACAGCCTTTACTAATTGTAAAACAGAAAAAAATTCACTAAACACAACTCTTACTCTTCCATCACCAACACCAACCTAGCTTCTTATCTTTAATTCCATTTCAACACTTTTACACACACCATACACAAACACACTCCATCAACCATCCATATCAACTCACCAATCCCAAACACAATTTCAAAAGAACAAAGGAAAATCAAGAGAAAGAACTTACCTAAGTTGTTGAATTCCACAAATCTTCAATTAAATCCTTTGATTCTCCCTTCAATTTGATGTTAGAATTAAACAAATCTCACTTTGCTCTCTCTTGTCTAAGGAGGAGCCAACCAACGTGGAGAAGAGAAGAAGAAGAAGAAGGAAATGAAGAAAAGACAAAATATCACCTCTTTAAATCTCCACCAAGTGATTCAACAAGAGTAATTACCTAAACACCCTTATACCATTTGTCTTGATTACCATTCATTACATGCCCTTTATAGTAACTTCACACTTAACAAAAATAAATATCTTCTTTCCTTGACTCTTCATTTTGACCAACTTATATGTTATATATATCATCATATACACAACATATACCATTCTCTCTAAACCCTAAATTCTTTCCCAAATCACATATACATAAACATTCTTTTCTCTATTTCTTTTCTCTTGTAATTTAACACATATATTCAATCCAATTATATAACAACAACAACAACATAATCACAACTTCTAGGGCATATATGAGGATAATCACAACTAATATTGAAAACTGTTGTCCTTGGCAATGTCTCTAAAAAATTGATGGAGAATATGTGCTATCACAGTGTTACTACAAGTGCACGGGTCATGCAAGTAATATCATTCCACTTGGGACAAGGTCAAATATTAGTGCAATTTCAACTGTTGTTCAACGAATCAATAATTTTTGTGATGATTAAAATAAAAGACGAATTACCTAATAAATTAAAGTAAAGAAAAATTGAATATTGTGCAACAAAAGTTGATGATGAAAATACTATACAGATATTGAATGCCCCTATCCATAAAATGCATTTATGAATATGAATTCAATTAAATCAAATAATAGAGTTGAATTGGCATTCCCCTAATTTAGATTAAAATCTCTCTCAAGTGAATTAATCTCTAATCACTAAGTAGAATGCTAGGAATCTCTTCTTAAGCATAATTAAATTGATCTTGTAATAAGAACAAGGAACTTTGAACCAAAGGGTCTTGTAAGTCTATCTTTAGCACTCCAATCAACCCTCAATCCTAATGAAAATTTTGTTCATATCAAGCTTTCTCAAGTCAATAATATGAAAATTGAAACCAATTAATAAGCATGCTATTATCAATTGGAAATAAGAAATTAAGAATGAAAAGGATAAAACAACACAATCAAATGATTTAATTTAGTAAGAACTATTCAATCCATACAATAAAGCAAGGGTTCATCAATATCTAGATAGATAAAATTTAGCTCATGTTCATAACCAGAAAACCAAAACAGAGGAAATAAGTAAAATAATTCAAGCAATCGATAATGAATAATTTGTGTGTCTCCCCCTTCACTCTTAGTTACTAAAAAATCTCTTTTTCTCAGGAGGTCAACTCTAAAAATAAAACTGGATCCCTAATTTGCTTTTTAGCTCAGATTTTATGGCCCAGAGATTTTTGCCTAACCTGCCCATGGACATGCCCGTGCCTATGGGCGTGTCAAAGGTGCTATTTTGAGCTTTAATGACATGGGCAGTGACACGCCCCTGCCCTTGGGCATGTCATTGCTACTTCAATGTTGGATTATGGAAATGGTCGAGGACACGTCTGTGCCATTGGGCATGTCACAGCTTCTGTAAGTCAAGATTAATGGCACATTCAGTGACACGCCCATGTCTTCAGGCGTGTCAAATCTTCTATAAAGTAATTGAATGACATTACCATTGATATGCCCATGTCACTAGGCATGTCAATTGAAGAATTTTTCCAAAATAGCTTCTTTACTTATCTTTTATCTATGATTCCAACCTAAATAACCTTAAGGTCCCAACGTGTCAAAAGTTCCTGGAATCAACCCTAATAAACACTTGAACAAATAAATTAAACTCAATTTGGCAATAATTATATTAAGAAATAGGGCAAAAATATCATTAATAATACACTTATCAATAGTTATGTATTTAAAAGTATTTATTGCATAATATATGGATAGTTAAGACATTTTACGATGTTTAATTATGGTTTTAATTGTACTTGTGAAAAGAAAGTTCTTATGCCTATTTTGGGGCATAAATTAGCCATATTGGGAAAGTGGCAAAGAAATAAATATTTGTTATGAAAATATGGTAAATTGATGGAAAACGTGCAAAAAAGTGGAATGTGTCATAATTGCTAATGTTTGAGAAAATTATTAAAGGGTATACAAAATGTGTGTTACCTTATATAATGTTCGATTCTAGAGTTTTGTATTTGGCGGCATGCCTATGATTGCCTTAATGCTAGACTCTGGGCGTCATTGATTTTTGATTTGCCTTCAGCCTAGACGATGGGTGTCACCATTATGTACTTTTCCTTTGGGCTAGATGCTGGTTGTCATTATTTTTTGCCTTTGGGCTAGACACTAGGTCTCAAAATAATCCAAAACATTATCTCTGGAACTTGAAAATTATATAAGGTTATTTGGGCTCAATGCATGTGAATGTAGTATATGATGGTTTAAAATGAAAATTTTTGGAGATTTAATGTAATATTGCATGCCACATTGTAAGTTTCACGATGAAAGCAATATGCATTATATTTTCTTTAATTTCACTATTATAAAAGTATGTACCACTAGGTAGAAGACTTAACACAATTTATTTGTCACATAGGTGACGAAGTTAAAACCAAGGGCACTGATAGACCTAAGTAGGCCTAGGGTTTTTGGATTTTCTTGAAGTTGTTGATAGTTGCCGCAAACCAAGGCTACTTACATGCATGTAATTATTTTATTTTGAGAAACTTGATATATTTATGTATATTATGTTTGTATGTATGAAAATAATGTAAATTTAAAATGTTTGGTTTTAATGTGTAATTTGGTAAGTTTATATACATATTAATTTATATACATATAATTGAGTAATTTGGTGGAACCTTTGAGGAATAATAGAGTATTGGATGAATGTGAAAATTTGGAAGTGTTTTCTTTTTGCAGGTTGTGTAAATTGATTTTTAATTTTTTGGAATATGCAAAATATAGACAAAACTCTGGCGAATTATTTTTAGATATTTTTCATTAAATTTTGTATTTTGTTAATTTATTATTAATTGGTATTTTTGTTTATTTGTTAAAATACATTTTAAACTTTTGTGAAATTATGAACATTTTGAAAAGATTGAAACCGTGACATTATGATATTCTGTATACGTATTACATATAACAAGGAGTATGTATTTTACATGTATGGGGCATATGGTGTTACAGAATGGCTATTCAACACTTCTTCTTCGTGTTCGGACAAATCCCATTCCTCTTTCTTGGCTTCTTGTTCCTCTTCATTGTTAGTGAAATCCCAGAACTCATTCATAGCATAAAATGATCAATGCCATTTCTGTCACAACTGATTCATCAAGCAAAACCTCCTCTTTTGTAGCTTCTCTCCCTATGTCTTGAAATGACAACAAGACAACCTTCTCATTCAGTCCCCTTCCTATCATGAAGGTTGCTGGTGGTGGCACTCTATTGAACCTAGGAAAAGGGTTGTCTTTTGTGCTAGGCTTATTGGGTTCAGGAAACTTTCCATTGTCAATTAGATTTAAAATCTCATGCCATAATCGTATACATTTGTCTATCTCATGCACTTGCATTTGATGAAATTGATAGAAAGCTTTGGCATCAAAGTTTGATGGTAAGGGATTTGGCAAAGGTCAAGGAGCTAAGTGGCTATAATAGCTCTTTCTTTTCTAGTTTACTGATAACCCAAGACAGAGGTTTCCCTAATTTTGAAAACTTTCTTCTATTTTCTTAACCAGTTGCACTGACATCCACTACCTTTTGTATACCTTGATTGCCAAACTAATAATTCCCCTTGTCATTCCTTGTCTAACCAAAATGATTATTCTCCCTTTCCCATTCTTCTATTAGCAATCAGGCTTAGAGGAGGTCCTTGAAGTCCCTAATAAGTGTGTGTGAAATTCGCTCACGAAGATTAGGCAAAACACCTCATACTATCATTCGGATCTGATCAGACCCATCCGGCCTTATCTTAAGAAGTGCAACTGTATTTTTCCATCTCTTGACATAGTCAACAAAGTTCTCATTTTACTTTTTCCTTATTGATTCCATCTTCATTAGAGTCACTTCCAATTTAGCATTGTACCCATACTGCTGAATGAAGGCTTTATATAGAAAATCCCAATCCTTTTGAGTGTTTTCCTCCTAGGTAATGAACCAATTATGCACAATAGGATCCAAAGAAAGTATAAAATACCTTAGAGTTTGAGCCTTAGTTGCTCTGGCAGATTGCAAGGCAATGATATACTACTTGGCATGTAGATGGGAATTTCTAGTTCCATCAAACTTAGCAAAAGAAGGCATCTTGAACTTGTAAGGAACTTCTTGATCTTGCTAACACCTCCTCGACCTTCAACTTCTTTTCAAACTTCTCCAAATCACCAATCATCTATGCTAAACTAGCAAACTCGGTCTTCTCTAGAACTTATTTTCTTTAAGCTTTTCTTATTGGTTTTTGAAGTACACATCCATTACTACCTTGTCTTCATTAGAGGCCACTTCCACTACCTTGGTCTTTCCCTTATCCTTTTGATTCTTGTTACTAGCAGATGTTTAGCATTGCTATCCTTCAACTATGAAAGCAGTTGATTCCTCATAGTCTTAGCCAGGGCCCCCTTCAGCTCTTCCATCTTTGATTTGAGGGCCTCAATCACTAAATTCTAAACTTATTCATAGTCTATTGGTCTCGGTTAGAAGTTAATAGACCCTTCACTGCACTCTGACACTCGACCGTTAGTCAGATTTTTGAAAGCCTTTGAGTTGTTGTTATCCAGGTCTATGAGCCAGAAAGGATTAATGCTTATGAAATGTATGTATATATGGATGCATGAGAAGTTAAGCAAGTAAATAGGGCCAGGATGTTCCTTCTAACCTTATTTCTTCTAAGACACAAGTGGCGAGCCTCTTTTCTTAGGTATATGGTCAACAAAATATCAATATGGGATATCTTATTTTTTATAAATGCACTCAGATGGATTAACCAATAATTTTCTTTTCTAGGTAGAGAAACAAGTCTATGATAACTCCCACTATTTAAGCCATAATCCATTGGGCCAACTGAAAGATAACCTATATGCTATATTGTGGATTAAAACTAAATTAAAGGATTTATCACAAATAGATTTTTCATTTCAAAATAGGCAAATAATGATCTATGCCTAAAGGAAGCCTATGATTAACGAGTCTAGGTATAAATTAGGTCCATAATTGATTTTAATATTCCATAATTCTCATAACTAGTTGTAAGTCCATTTAAAAGCCCATTGAAGAGGGTTTGTTTAAAAATAATTTTTGGACTTTGAACTTTGGCCATAAGGAAAAAGTATTTTTGATCCATCTTAAAAAGGCTTTATGTTAAAAGACCATTTTGAAAAGGAGTGAAAATAATTTTGGTCTTTTGAGCCTCAAATAAATTGTTTTGGGCTTACACCATAATTAGGCCATATTAGGAAAAAGGCAAACCAAATGGGATATAACTCAGCTAAGACATGTCAATCCCTATTAAACAACAAGCATTTAGGGTAAACATAAGGAAAGTTACTGGGACAACTACATGGGTGTGAGCAGAGATTTTCACCCCCACACTCGGTGGAATAGTTCTTGCGACTTCGGCACTGTTAGGCTTAGGGCCTTAGAGAATATGGGCCTAAGCCCAAAGAAAATGGAGTCGCCACCCGGACGGGCTGGGAAAAAGAAAGGGGTAGATGGCTCAATTTTTAAGGAATTCCTAACCCCCTAATTGCGTTCAAAAAGTTGTGTACGTGAGGGGAAGTTGAGAAATGGCCCAGCACCCCCACAACGCCCGGTTCCTTGGAACCGACCTCCTTTTCAGGTCTTAATATTATAAAATTCTTAAAGATAATGATATTATCCATACTACATGCAACAATTAAAATAAAGTATCATTATATTAAAATCAAAGCAATGTACAAACAAAATGAATAAATGGACACCCATCCAAGGATGGAAACGTATCCTTACATCGTCCAATGTCTAAAACTAAATAGGACACCCACCAAAAGGTGAAAACGTGCCCTTTTATATTAATCTCAAAATATAAAAACAACTTAAATTAAATAAAAATTAATTAATAAGGTACCCAATTATGGAAACATACCTCTTATAATTTTAATAAATAAATAATAATTGGAAAAAATATTCATCCATAATTAATTAAATAAACCAAACATCAAAATTAAATAAATCAATCATCAAAACATATAATAAGCTACATAATCAAATCTAAAATTAAATAAAGCAATAAATATATAAATTTAGGGTTTACATCTTAAATTAGAATTTTAAAATCTTAATAACAAAATTAGGGTTTTAAATAAAGGAAGTAAAACACAAAGACTTATAATACACAAATAACTATTGACTCCTTCGACGAGCCCATGCGGCGGTCCCGCCGAAATTTGGAACTTTTACGATGATAGTGCTAGGGTTTAGGGTTTTGATAAAAACATGGTCACTATGTATTTCAAATTAGGATTTGGACTTTAGTATTTGCTACTATAATGAATAAAACAAACGTAAATGTGGCTACTGATTTGTTTGAATATCTAGTAAATTAATGCACGAGATAACAATAATGTAACTATTATAATTTAAATGAATTAAACATAAGAAACAAACCTTCATTTGTTGGCTCCGCCGAAATTAAAAGATTTGAACCAAGCTTTTGTTTGATTTTTGCTACTGCCTGAGTTAATTACTTTTTTGGTTGAAGTTTGGCAATTTGGCAATTGCCTTGACACTGCCAGTTGCTTCCTTCGTTCAATAATTTTTGCTCCTTTGACTACTAGGGTTTCTCCTTTATTTTTATTGCTTTCTCCTTTCAAATTTACAAAGTCTATTCTGTAAACCAATTGCTAAGAAAAAGTCCAAATAATTCTTTGGTAAATTTCCTGGCTGAAATAAAATTCTCTTGTAAATCCCCTCTAGCCGAAATAAAATTCTCCTCCTTTTTATGTGTTTTAATGTGGTATTTATAAGAAAAATAAAAACCTAATACTAATTGGTTAAGGAAATAAAATTATCTAGAAAATAAAATTAAAATTGAGTAAAATAAGGTTTTGGCAAAAATCGGACAACGCGCTAGCACGCTGGGGCGCTGGGCTTGCTTGTTGCAAGGATTGGTGTGCGAGCGTGCTACTGGGCCTACGAGGATTGTTGCGAGCTGGCGAGGATTGGCCTAGGTGCTATGAGAATCTTTGAGGGCCAATTACGAGGCTAGAGTCTGGGGGCTGATTCACCGCAGGCAAAACCTGCGGCAAATTGGTCTAAGCCAATTCGTTGAGACTTTCGTTGCCGATTCTGTCGTCGTCGATTTTTATTTTTTATCTTTTTTTATTTTTTTCTATTTTCATTATCAAAAATAAATATTATAACTAATAAATGGTTCTTACGGCTTCGGCACTGTTAGGCTCGGGTCCTTTAAGAATACGGGCCTAAACCCAAAAAAAATGGAGTTGCCACCTAGACTGTCTAGGAAATAAAAGAAAAGAGTGGATGACTCAATTCCTAAGGAATTCCTAACCGCTTATTAGGTTTGAAAAGTTGGGTATGCATGGGGAAGGTGATAATGACCCAGCACCACCATAGTGCCCAGTTTATTGAAACCGGCCTCCTTTTTAGGTATATATATTAATAAATTCTTAATCATTTTATAACATCATCCATATTACACACAATTAAAGGAAATAAAGGCTTATCCTACTATTAAAATAAATTAAACAAAATGGGCACCCATCTAAGGATGCAAACATGGCCTTACAATGTTCAAATGTCCTTACAATTAAATAAAATGGGCAACCACCATAGGTGAAAACATGCCTCTTAAAAAAATCCCAAAATCCTTAAAATAGCCATGCCTAATTAAAATAACTAAGGCACCCACAGGGTGGAAACATGCCTTTTACAACCTTTGAACTCAAAATAACCAAATATAATTAAATCATTCAACCATTCATCAAAGCATAAGCATATGGCGATAAATCAAATAATGAAATCCTAGGTTAAATCTTAAGTTAGGCATTAATCATATAAAATTAGGGTTTTGGTGTTCAATTCTAGGGTTTTAGTATGTAAACTAAGATTAAAAACATGCAATTTAGGGTTTTGAAAGATGGATTAAAATTTGATAATGTAAACTATGCTTGAGATAGTGTAAGATTGGAATTCAATATTATCAGTTTGGGTCTCGGATGGAAATGAAACTAAGGTTATGTTTCATTAAGTGAAATTTACATAATTAACAAAACTTCACAGTAGGCATAATTCCTAAAACAACATGAAGAAGGTTAATTTTAAACAAAGTTAAGAAGATGATACCTGAAGGCTCCTCCAATTTTTGTATATGGAACCAAGCTTTGTTTTGCTTATTGCTTGAATAAATAGAAATCCTGAGTCAATGCAAGCGAAGACAATTGCTAATGCCTTCCTTGGTTGCTTGTTATGTGTTGGTTTATGTGTTTTTTCCTTCCCCTAGTAATTCTGGCTCTTTTTTAATAAACCTAGGTTAATTGTTGCTACCCCTCGCCTCCCTGATTAAACATGTATTTATATGAAATCAATAATTAGGTTAAATCGGCTCCACAATTCTTAATTTTAAAAGACTTTATCTGCTAATCTGATTATAATTAGAATTTATATCTAATTCAAACTAAATTCAGACACAATTAAGCCTAAAACTCATGATTAAAACCTAAGTTTAAGATCCACGGCGAATTGGGCTAGCCAATTCACCGTGGGCTAGCCCAGTGGCAAATTAGCTAAGCTAATTTGTAATGATTTTATGCTTTGGGCTTAGACAAGTTTAGTTTGGGGTTTTAAGATTGGATCAGACAAATTTTGGACTTTATAATTGGTCTACACTTATTTTAAGCTTTTAAAACTTGACCAGACTAGGTTTAAACTTTTTGATTTGACCTGCCCCATTTAATTTGGACCATACTGGCTTAGGGTAAAAATTAAGGGTCTACACCTAGCCACACTAGCTTCGGTATGGAAGGATCCTGTAAAATTATTCTTTAAACCTCTGGTTTTGACTAGCTCAGTAACCTCTTGCTACGAGTATGAAATGATCATGGAAACTAATACATACCATGACACATGATATGACACTATAAGGCGATTCTTGGAAAATAGGGAGTACCAATTAGGGCAACAAGAGAAGAAAGAAGGGCAAAAAGGCAATGGTCTTTGCAATACATCACCCATTAGGAGTGTCCCATATAAAATTGGCTAAGCCAATTCGATATGGGCTTGCCTCCATGTCAAATTGGTTGAGGCCAATTCCATATGTTTTTATTTTTAGCTTAATTTAAAAGTCCAATAGTGTTAAACCTAGGGTTACAGTCAAGTGTTTGAATTAGTGTAACGAGTGGCCAATGTAACCCTAATTAAGCATTATAAATATAGGACTAGTAGAAGAAACTAGGGGGACCTTTTAACATCAGAGAACCATGAGAAATTGAAAAGAGTAAACACATAAAATTTGAAAAGCAATAACCGAGAGCCACCAGTAGCAATTATCAAGAGAAAAGCATTTAAATACACAGAAAGCAAAAGACATAACCAACACATAACAAGCAATCCAAGAGATAGTAGCTAAATAAAGCAATTGTCCATGGATTACATCAAGCTTTCAACCAAAAATTAGAGTGATTTAGGCAGTGGCACAAGACAGAGAGCTTGGTTCATCATTCAACTTTGGTGGAGCCAACAAACGAAGGTTTGGTTTTGTTATTTAACTTGTTTAAATTTACAATAGCAATTTCAATTCCTTAAAACAATACCATCACATTCAATAGCTCATTTAAACTAATATCTAGTGGCCATGAAATTATAAATTTAATTGCAATATCCATACATTAAACAGTAAACACTAACTTTCTTTATGATTTTGTTTAAAACCCTAAAATGCTAATTTGCATGGTTTAAAACCCTAATCGTATTATTAAAAACTCTAATTTTATATTAGAATTTTATTTCCAAAACCCTCATTCACATCTCTAAACCCTAATTCTATTTTCAAAATCCTAAATTGCATGTTTGTAAATATTAACCCTAAATTAGATACCAAACCCTGACATTATTAAAGTTAATGTTTTATTGCTGATTATTTTCATGGTTTTCTATATGTTTGAATTGATTGCTCCACTAAACTATATTTTATCATTATTGTTTGAATTTAGACGATGTTGTAAAAGGCATGTTTCCACACCATGTGGATGCCTTATTTATTTGATTCATATAACTTAATTTATTTTAAGGATTTTGAGACTATTATAAGGGACATATTTTCACCTATGGTGGGTGTCTTATTTCATTTATTTTTACTTTCTTTGCTGACATAGGGATATTGTAATGGCATGTTTCCATCCTTGGATGAGTGCTATTTTGTTTGTTTTCTTTCAATAATATGATGGATGCTTATTTATTTTGTATGTAATATGTATGTTGTCATGATATTTGATAATTCTAAAATATTTAGACCTAAAAAGGATGTCGATTCCAATTAACCAAGCGTTATAGGGGTGCTAGGCCATTCTTACCTTCCCCATGCATGCCCAACTTTCCAAACCCAATAGGTGGTTGGGGATTCCTTAGGAATCGAGTCATCCATCCCTTTCTTTTCTTTCCCGGTCTGTTTGGGTGTTGACTCCATTTCTCTGGATTTAGGCCTGTGTTCTCTAAGGCCCAGAGCCTAATAGTGCCGAAGTTGCAAGAACCATTCCACCGGGAATGGGGGCAAAATTCTTCACTCATAGTTTGTTGTTAAACTGATTTTCAACATTTTATCTTTTTTTTATTTATATGTCTAATATATAAATAATAATAATTTATAATATATATAATAAGTTTATCTACAAAATACTAATTAATTAATTTTTCTTTTATAAATAGAAAAATTTAATTCGCTGCTAATAATATTAATTATATTCCTGGTGCTAGCGGAGAACATTATAATATTCCATTTGGACTAAAAATATTATTTATTTAAATAATTAAATTGTGTAAATTAATTATTAAATAATATATAACAAGTCCATTAGCAAAGTCCAGAACACTTGTTATTGTCTGACTCCATAGGCTTAATGTTAAATCGATAGTGAATTGGTCAAGCCAATTTACTAATTATGGTTGGCGTCTATTAATACTCCCTAATGACCAAATAGCACGAAGTAAATAATTATTATCAAAAACCCATAGAAGAATAATGTAATATTTCATTCTATTATTATAGTTTTGGGTGAATTCTAGGACATGGTTAATCTGTCAAATCTCAATAAGTTGATAACTATGTTTCATGTCAATTACAAATGACAAGTGAATAACTTAAGAAACTCATTTCTTTTTTATTCAACTGCCTTGGCTAAGGTTAGATTCCATCTTAATTCATTACAAATTCTATAAGTATTTAATTGTACCTAACATCCTTTCAACTATTGCTCTAAGGCAATAGATATCTATTATCAATGTATAATAAATAGCCTGACAATTACTATGAGGATCTTAGGTCAAAGGATACTATTATATTGTATTCTTCAAAAAATATCCCATTTATAGTTTATTGGTAATTTTAACCATTACAAATTCTCCATTGAGTTGGTTTAATAGTTATATCTCCATATAGACCATTTAAATAAGTGGTTTAGTTAATGAGATCAACTAATCTTTATTTTTTAGATACTATTACATATATATTGATCTAATTGGATGATTAAAGTTCTATTTAATTATTTTGTGATTAAGAACAACTTTTAGATTAAATTGTAAAAGACTTGACTCTCGTTATCAAGATATCCATCATGATAACAAGTCTTAAAATTTATTCAAGGCAGCATCATATTAAAAAAATTAAAGTGATGTAAAAAAGTACAAATGTCACTTATTAAATAAAATAAGATGTGTTCAATTATTACATGAGAAATTGGAGCTAGGTGTGAGTGGGGATTTTCCCCCACTCCCATGTGGAATGGTTCTTGTGACTTCTGCACTGTTAGGCTCAAGGCCTTAGAGAACATGGGTCAAAACCCGAAGAAAATGGAGTCGCCACCCAGACGGGCTGGGAAAAGAAAGGGATGGATAACTAGATTCCTAAGGAATCCCCAACCCCTAATGGGTTTGGAAAGTTGGGTACGTGTGGGGAAGGTGAGAAATGGCCCAGCACCCCCACAGCGCCCGGTTCATTGGAACCAACCTCTTTTTCCGGTCTTAATATTATAAAATTCTTAAATATAATGACATTATCCATACTATATGCGATCATAATAATAAACAAATACTTATTAAAATCAAAACAATATTCAAACAAAATAAGCAAATAGGCACCCATCCATGGATGGAAACATGCCTTTACAATTGTCCAATGTCCAAAAGAAAATAAATAAAATAGGATACCCACCAATTGGTGAAAACATATCCTTTACATTGATCCAAAACTTGAAATAGATTAAATTACATGATGCTTAATACATGAGGTACCCAAAACATGGAGACATACCTCTTACAATGTTTTGAAACCAAATCAAATAAATAAAAATAACCAACCTATTCATCTTAAATAAATCATTCATCGAAGATATAAATTGAAGATATAAATAAATCACTAATCAAAATATATAATAAATATTCATTTAATAATGATTCAAATAAAAATGCAAGTTCAGGTTTATGTATCAATTTAGGGTTTCTTAAATAACGTTTAGGGTTTTGGAGTTTATATTTTAAAGCTAGGGTTTTTAAATTCTAAGGAACTAATATTATTGTTATTTTTTTAATAGAATTATGCTACTGTGTGATTAAGTAAAGAAAAAGAATTGATTAGGGTTTTACCAAAATAGATTAGGGTTTGAATTAGACTAGGGTTTGAATTAAACTAAAACTAACACTATCATACATATTTTTGAAGGGATAATAGCTACTGTGATATATTTTGAAAAATAGATTAGATTTTTATGATTTTAATTAAATTATGGCTTGGATTTTTATGAAAATAGAATTTAAAGTTTTGTAATAAAAAAATTCCTACTATGTTATATTAAAAAGAAAATAAATAAGGCTATTATGATATATTAAAAAGAAAATAAATAAAGCTACTGTATCTCCAAAAATTAGAAAACATGTCTGTTGTTTTTTTATTGGATTATTACATAAGTTTTGAGAGTTGTAATTATTAATTTTAATGGATCAATAAATAATGAATGAAGATGATTTTTAATGAAAAAAGTTAGATAAACATACCTATGTTTGAAGGCTCCATCAAAATTGTTAGATGAAAATTTTGGAGTAGCTAATCACCAAGATAATTACCACTTGTTTGCTGCCTTGATTATTGTCCTTTGCTAAAAATCATTTCATTGAAAATTGTCCATGTTTTAAAGTCTTCTTCTACTAAGAAATAAAAGACTCTCTCCCTCTTTTTTTTAAAAAAAAATTTCTTCTCGTCCAAGAAATTCTCCCCAGTCCAAATAAAAATTTTCATCCCATCCTCCTCTTTTTTTTTCCTGTGTTTTAATGTGCTATTTATAAGAGAAATAAAAACCTAATACAAATTGGTTAAGGAAATAAAATTTTTTCAAAAATAAAATTAAAAACCATGATTAAAAAGGTTTTGTCAAAAAATTACACAGGCCCGGGCGAGTCTAGCACTGGGCACTGCTATGTATGGATTGGGGTGTTGGGCGTGCGAGACTAGACCTGCTACACGAGAATTCTATTGACTCCTGGGAGATTCTCGATTCGCCGTAGGCAAAACCTACGGCCTATTGGCCTGTGGCACGTGGCCTGCGGCGAATTGGCCTATGACAGGCTAATTGGCAGCGCTGTCGTGCGTCATTTGCCAATCCGTCCGATTATTTATTTTTATTTTTAATTTATGTTTTATTAAAAATAAATATTATTATATTATTAAAAATAAATAAAATAAATATTATAAATAATAAATAAAATAAATATTATATTATATTATATTATATTATTAAAATAAATATTAAAATAAAAAGTAAATATTAAAATAAAAAGTAAATATTAAAATAAATAAATAATAAATATTAAAATAAATAATAAATACAACAAAAATTATTTTGGACCATTTTTCCCCTGCTTGAACGATCTGAGACTTTCAGTAAAAGAGAGTGAAAAGCAATATAACTTTGAGTTGATTTTGGATGAGGATGGGCTCTTGACCCGATGTTGAAGTTGGTTTGGGTTCTAGACCCGAAATGAGTTTTGGACAATAAAAAGATTTAGGTACTTGGACTCGAGATTAAATTGAGTACTTGGACCCGACACTGGGTACTTGGACTCAAGACTGGGTACTTGAACCCGAGTCTGAATTGGATTTGGGTACTTGGACCCGAGATTGGGTTGGGTGCTCGACCCGAAATGGGATTTGAATACTCGATCCTAAACTGGATGTGGATGCTCGATCCTTAATTGGATTTGGATGCTCAACCTGAAACTAGATTTGGATTGTCAATCCTAAATTGGATTTGGATGCTATATCTTAAACTAGATGCGGATGCTCGATGCTAAATTGAATTTGCATGCTTGATCCTAAACTAGATTTGAATACTCGATCCGAAACTGGATTGGGTACTTGGACCCAAGACAGGAGTTGGGTCCTCAACACAAAACTAGATTTTGGGTGCTCGAACCAAAACTAGATTGGGTACTTAGACTCGAGAAAAAAGTTGGGTTCTTGACCCGAAATTGGATTTGGGAGCTCGACTTGAAACTAAATTTTGGGTTTTCGACCCAAAACTGAATTCAGTACTTGGACCCGAGACAGGAGTTGGGTGCTCTACCTAAAATTGGATTTGGGTGCTCAACCCGAAATTGAATTTTGGGTGTTCGACCCAAAACTAGAGTTGGGTACTTGGACTCGAGACAAGAGCTGGGTGCTCGACCAAAAACTAGATTTGGGTGCTCAACCCAAAACTGGATTTTGGGTGCTCAACCCAAAACTGGATTTTGGGTGCTCGATCCAAAACTGGATTTGGATACTCGATCCTAAACTGCATATGGATGCTCAATCCTAAATTGCATTCTCATTCTTTTGAGATTTCTAATATTCCATTGTTTTTTTTTTGCCTTTTGCAAGAAATTCAACTATTTTTTGCTGACCCTTATATCTTCTTCTTGCCCCCTGCGTGGAAAAATATTGAAAGTGAGTCTGAAAATATTTTGTACACGCATAAACTCAAAAAATTGAAAGGAGAAACTTTGCCCCTTGTGTTTTTTTTCAAAACTATAAATTAAAATTCTGCTTCTTTCAAAAAGCCCTAAAAACAACTTTTCTATTTATAAAAACTTTAATTCGTTTGGTTTACTTTCATAAAATTATCAATTGCATTTTTCTAAATTCTAAAAAACCTAAGAACACTAAACCCTAATTCAACTCCAAACCTAAAATAGTAAACCTTAAACCCTAATTTTTTCTAAACCCTAATCCTTTAAAACTTTAAAACCATAAAAACACAAATATTTTAATTTCACATAGTAAGCTTGAAATCAAAAATCAAAAGTATTTTAAGGAGTCCAAATTCTAGTTTCATAATTTTATCCTTAGTTTGGTTAATCAAAGAGCCTTACCAACTTTTCAAATATAAAAATTCAATCTATTGTAATTTTCTTAAAGTCACAGTAGCATAAACCCATGAATTTCCAAATCCCTAAATACATGAAATAAAGAGCCCTAAATGGAAATAGTAGCTATAATTTGGATTTTTATTTGCCTTATTCAATTTTATATTTGATTATGCTTTGATTTATTTTATATGCTTTAATTTATTTAAGTTCAATGCTTGGTTTATTTAATTTATCATGGATGGATGTTTACCTTTTATTGATGTTTAATACCTTTTATGAATGATTATTTATGATGAATGATTATTTACTTTTATCAATTTATTTAGATTTCCAAATGTTGTAAGAGGTATGTTTCCACTTGGTGGGTACCTCATTAGTTAAATATCATGTAATTTAATTTGCTTTTCTATTTTAGAACCTATGTAAAAGGCATGTTTCTACCTTTCGGTGGATGTCTTATTTAGGCATGTGATGTAAGGACATGTTTCCATCTTCGAATGGGTGTCCATTTATTTGTTTTGCTTGGACCTTGCTTTGATTTTAATGCTTTCTTTTCATTATTGTGTGTAATATGGATAATGTTGTTATATTTAAGAATTTTATAATATTAAGACCTTTAAAGGAGGCCGGTTCCAATGAACTGGGCATTGTGGGTGTGCTGGGCCATTTCTCACCTTCCCCACATGCACCCAACTTTCCGAACCCATTAGGGGGTTGGGGATTCCTTAGGAATCGAGTCATCCACCTTTTTCTTTTTCCCGGCCCTTCCAGGTGGCGACTCTATTTTCTTCAAACTTAGGTCCGTGTTCTCTAAGTCCCCGAGCCTAAACAGTGCTGAAGTCGCAAGAACCATTCCACAGGTAGGCGGGGCGAAAATCCCTATTCATAGTGGTGACTCCACTGGGGATAAGAGAAGTTGATTCTGTTGGTCTTTATATTATTCTATTCTTTCTTATAATTATATTATCCATTGCATCATATTAGTTTTCATCGTGTGCATGAGTTAAGACGCCTGTGTTACTTGTGTTGTATTTTGTGGGGGATACCATACTTTCACTCAAAGTATGGAGATCGGGCATGGCATAACCACTTATAGCCTCGTACCATTTGGTATATACTTGCTATGGGAACCTAAGCCTTTTAACCCAAGGACTAAAGCTCATGTAATTGGCCTAGTTACTTTCCTTAGGTTTTACCCCAAATGCATGTTGTTTGACTATGGTTAATTTATCTTGGCTTAAATCATGGCTTATTTGGTTTGCTCTTTTTCTAATATGACCTAAGTATATTGTAAGCTCAAAATAAATTTTTCTTGAAAATCCAAAAGACCAAAGCTATTTTCAAAACTTTTCAAGATGGTCTTTGGACATAAAATTTTTCTAAAAACAAATCAAAAATTCTTTTGCTCATGACCCAAATACTAAGCCCAAAATATGTTTTTTCTAAAATCTTTTTACAATGGGCTTAGAAACAAAATTATTTTTATCCAACCTTTTCTTACAAAGAGCTTGCAAAAATATTTAGGTCAATTATGAAATACCAAAAATCAATTGTGGGCCTAGTTTATACTAAGAATAAATTAACCATGGGCTTGTTTTTGGCGTGAATCATTAGTTACCTTTTTCAAGTGAGACATCTATTTATATTAAACCTCTTAATTTTGTTTTAATCCAATATAGCATAAAAGCTACTATAGTTGGATAAATGGATTAAAACCTAATTAATGGGAATTATCATGGATTGATTTCCATTTTTGAAAATATAACTATTGGTGGAAACGTCCGAGGGAATTATTCGAAAACAAGGTACCCCATGTTGGTATTTTGTTAACCATATACCTAGGAAAAGAGTCGCCAATCATGTGTGGATGTTATAAGGACCGTCCTAATTGTCCTTGTTCGTTGATTGTTCATGCATACATGCATACATGCATACATTTGCATCTCATATCATTGATCCTCTCTGGTTCACAGCTCTGGATTACGACAGTTCAAAAGCTTACGACAATCCGACCTATGCCAGAGACAAAGTATCTAGCAATGACTCAATCACTTGCTCACCAAAAATAATGGAGCCCGAACAAATTCAAAGGATGGTGGATGAGGCCCTCAACACCAAGATGGAAGAAATAAAAGAGGCCCTAGCTGAAACCATGAAGAACCAGTTGGCTGCAATTTTAGAAAACAATGCCGAAGCGTCTGTTAGCACCAAGAAAGGCAAGGGGAAGACTAAAGTTGATGAAGTAGCTTTAGATGATGATAAGGTAATCATTGATGATGATGATTGGGCTCAATATTACCAAGATATTCAAGACAAAAAGGAGCCGAAGGTTGTTGAGAAGGTAACTATTGAAAAGACCGAGACTTCTGATGTTGAAAAGATGATTGCTGATTTAGAAAAGAAATTTGTGAAGAAATTGAAAACCGAAGAGGTGTCCGAGATCGACAAATTGTTTGAGCTAGATGAAGAAGTTCTGTACAAGTTCAAGATGCCATCTTTTGCGAAGTATGATGAAATCGAAAATCCTCATCTCCATGTGAAGCAATATGTCACTGCTATGCAGTCTGCCCGAGCTATTAAGGCTCAAACTCTAAGGTACTTTATGCTCTCATTGGGTCCTATTGTCCAAAATTGGTTCAATACCTTAGAGGAAGGTATACAAAAAGATTGGGACATGTTGTATAAGGCTTTCATTAAACAATTTGGGTATAATGTCGAGCTGAAAGTTACCTTAATGTAAGTTGAGTCCATTAGGCAAAGGCCAAATGAGAATTTTGTGGACTCTGTGAAGAGATGGAGAAACAAGGCTGCTTTGCTCAAGAAGAGGCCCAATGAATATGATCAAATAAGGATGATTGTGAGAGGGGTGTTGCCTAGTCTCCGTGACAGGATGTCTCATACACTCATCTGTGATTTCAAAGACCTTCTCCATGCTAGTTTGCAAATTGAAGAGTGGGAAAGGGAGAAGAATCGCTTTTCAATAAAAAGGAATGAGAAAGGGAATTACCAATTTGGAAATCAAAGCATGCAAAAAGAGGTTGATGTTAATGCAACCGGTCAAGGAAATAAAAGACAATTCTCAGAATTGGGGAAACCTCTATCTTGGGTTTTTATCAAGCTGCAAAAGAAAGGGTTGTTACAACCGTTAGCTCCTCGACCACTACATAATCCACTGCCACGAAACTTCAATGCCGAGGCCTTTTGTCTATTTCATCAAATACAAGGGCATGAAACAAATAAATGTGCTCGCCTAAGGCATGAGATCCAAGACCTAATCGATAGTGGCAAGCTACCTAAGCCAGATAAGCCCACTACCAAGAACAACCCTTTGTTTAAATTTGGAAAAGCGCCACCACCAGTAACCTTCATGGTAGGAAAAGGATTAGAAGAGGATTTTGTTTTATCATCCTTTCAAGAAGGGGATATTGAAGATATGAAAGGAAAAGAAGCTTAAACTCAGCGAACTTTCCTTAACTTGAATGTTGCTTTTCAATTTTACTTCTCCTAATATTTAATTGGAACTATCATGTTTTTCAAATTTAAATTTGTTTGAATAAATTACTATTATCAAAAATTTTGTTGGTCTTTGTTCATTTTGGTGCTCAACCGATGAGGAATCTAGCTTGATGTTCATAAATTATTGTGTCTAAGCATCATGACTTGAATGACTTTACTAGATAAGGGAATTGCTATATAGTATAGAGTTGTGTATGCTTAGAGAGGGCTCCTGCATAATTATCTTTGTCTAGGTCCTAGTCAGTCTTAGAACATGCTTTGACAAACTTTTGAGGCGAAATTGAACGATATTTATTTAAGGGAGAGATGATCTAGGCATTGTTTAGTTAGCCAACAACTAGTATCCACCCATTAAATATCAATCTCTAGCTGTCCCTTTGAGCCTTCATAAAATTTTAGCTTTCTTTTCATTGGCTTAAAAAACCCAATAACCTACCCTGAGCTGTTGTGATACTTTTGACAAGTCTTATGATCACTAAGATGAAGAGGCAAGAAGATTAAAGAAAGCAATAATTAGTCAAGATCATTAGGATAGTTGAAGTTCTCAAGACCATAAGAGTGGTTGAAGTTCTCAATACCATAAGGGTAGTTGATGTTTTTAAGACCATAAGGGCAGTTGAAGTTTTCTCCGACATATCAAGATAGCATAAGAGTAACAAATGATTTATCCCTATTAAAGAAGATTTATGTTACTCCACTTATCCATTATTGGAAGCCCAAGTTGGTACAAATAAAAAAAAGGAAAAAAGAAAAAGAAGAAAAAAGAAAAAAGAAAAAAGAAGAAAACAAAAGAAGAAAACAAAAAGAAGAAGAAGAAAAATAAAACCTAAAAAGGCGATTCAAAAAGCCAACTGAGTTCTCTTTTACCTAAGACAACAAAAGGCTTCCATTTGGACATTTTAACTTGAATTGGTCCAACCCGACCAATGATACCACAAAATCAGAGGAAAAGGAAGACCATTCAATTCTTGAAAGTTCTGTACTTAACAGTCCTACAAGGAAGAAGAACAAAATGATAAAATGCTCAAAGAAAGGGAAGAGTAAGGAAAGAGAAAGAAAAGGGAAGAGTGAGAAAAATAAAAATAAAGAAAAGGGAGAAGAAGAAAAGAAGTGAATTTGGGTCTTAAACTTTTTGCAAGGGCAAAGACTGTCATAATCAAGATCCAGATTAATGCCAAGAATATAGAAGGAATTTGGAAGTCTAGCAAGATTGCTCCCAACTGCCTAAAGTTTTAATAAGAAATTTGTACTGTGAGGGTTTGTCCATTGTGTCACACCAGCTCCAATCTCAAAATGGCCTTCACTTAAACCTGTGTCCCTTATAGACCCCATTTCAAGCCTATCAAAGACCTGTTGATCTCTCTTGGTAGGTAAAGTCTATTAGTGGAGATAGTTTGGATAAGCATGCATATGAGACAGACAATATTTAAACTCAAATGAGACCTTTGGCTAAGTAATGTGTATGTGCCTATCTGAAGTGCAACAATTCTTGCTTAAATAGAAATAATTCCCGAGTATAGTATGGTAACTAGGGTTGTCACGTTATAGGTATGTTAATTTGGAAAAATCAAGCCCTAAGGTGCATTGACATTAATTTGGCAAAGCAACATTTGATTTCAAAATGAAAATTCACAAAAAAAAGAGAGAGTTTTGTCATACAAAGCCTTCACGTTAAGGGAAGTATGTTGATCCTCCAAAGGACACATTGGGCAAAGGAAATGATTATTGGCAAGGTCTTCAACTGACATGTTGAGACATAGTTTGAAATAGATGAATCCCTGTCTCTGCTGCTTAGGGTCTCCATTATTCATGTTTTCAACATCTTGAAGATAAAAGCCACAAATACAAAGCTTTTTGATCATTCCAATGCAAGATTTGAACGAGCGTCGAAAATGAGTCAATGAGAATACTTCTACCGATCACCTCGGTCTGCGAGTCAATGAAACCGCTGTGAGTATTATCATGCATATCATGCATACATGAGCATATCACATCACATTTTCTTATCTTGTATTGTCTATTCTTTATCAAAGTGAACAGCATACACTCTGTGAAGTAAAGAATCAAAAGAAGATGTCAAATCAGGGGGGTATGGAAGGCCTATTGCTGGAGAAAGCTCCAGTAATGTTGCAAAAAGAAGAAATGCGTGCTTATGCAAAGAACTAGACAAGAAAAACATCAATCAAAGCTGGCATAACAGAAAAATCCTTAGGGGGTAAGGAGAGGATACAAGGTCCAATTAAAGATAGCTGAATTTTTGCAAAAGTGCAAAGGAAGAACAAGACAGAATCAAAAAAGAAGAAAATTAGAATTCTAAAAAGAATGAAGATACAAAAGAGAAAAGGTCAGTCCAGCTAAAAGAGTTGAAGCCAGGGAAAAGACCCAATTTATCCAATTTCAAGGGTGAAGACATGATCTCAAAGAAGGAAGATCCATTTTCAAAGGTGAAGATCCGTTTTGAGGGTGAAGAACCACAATACATAGAATGGCCGAAGCAGTCAAACTTCTCAACTGATAAAAGGTTACTCAAACCCAATCCTGGGTCCAAGTACCCAAATTCAATCTAATCTCGGGTCCAAGTACCCAAATCAAATCAATTCAATCTCGAGTCTAAGTACCCAAATCAAATTCAAATCTCGAGTCAAAGTACCTAGTTTAGGATCGAGTATCCAAATCCAGTATCCAAGTCCAGTTAGGATCGAGTATCCAAATCCAGTTAGGATCGAGTATCCCAATCTAGTTTAGGATCGAGTATCCAAATCCAGTTTAGGATCGAGTATCCAAGTCCACTAAGGATCGAGTATCCCAATCCAATTTAGGATAGAGTATCCGAAACTAGTTAGGATCAAGTATCCGAATCTAGGTAGGATTGAGTATCCAAATCCAGTTAGGATCGAGTATCCAAATCTAGTTTATGATCGAGTATCTAAATCCAGTTAGGGTTGAGTATCCGAGTCTAGTTTAGGATCGAGTATCCAAATCTTTCGGGTCCAAAACCCAAGTTTTCCTTAGGTCCAGAACCTAGAATTGTCCTTGAGTCCAGAACTCGATTCGGGTCTAGAACCCAAATGTTCCTTAGGTCCAAAACCTAGAATTATCCTTGAGTCCAGAACTCAAATCGAGTCCAGAACCCGAATTTTCCTTAGGTCCAGAACCTAGAATCTCTTCTAAGTCCAAAACTTAGCTCGGGTCCAGAAACCAATTTTTTCTTAGGTCCAGAACCTAGAATTATCCTTGAGTCCATAACTCAAATCGGGTCCAGAACCCAAATTTTCCTTAGGTCCAGAACCTAGAATTATCCTTGAGTCCAGAACTCAAACCGAGTCCATAACCCAAAACCTCAACCATCTCATCAAAAACTAAGTCTTATTGCTTTTCACTCTCTTTCACTAAAGTTTCAGATCATTCAAGCAGGGGGCAAACTGTAGACCCTTAATTTTTGGCCGAGTCCGGTCCAATATATTTTAATTAGTCCAAAATAATTTTTGTGTTATCCAATATATTTTATTTAGTCAAAAATAATTTTTTAAATAATTTTTGCTTTAGTATCTAATTTTTATTAATAAAAATAAAAAAACAAACAAAAATAAAAATAAAAATCGGCGACGGCAAAATCGGCGATGAAAAAATCATCGCCGAAAGTCAGCGGGCCTGTGGGTATTTTGCCCGCAGGCCTGCGGCAGCTTTTTTACCAGCGCAATTTTTCCTACAGCAATTTCTTCGCCAGCGCTATTTTTCCACAGCAGTTTTTTTTTTCCACCAAAATTTTCCGATGCAAATTTTTTTAAACCTAATACAATTAGGTTTTGGTTTCCTTTTCTTATTAAATAATGTATGCCATGAGCAACTAGGAAAAAACTATAAAAAAAAACTTCTATAAATAAGTATAATAAGAACAAAAAAAGGGAGGGGAAATTGGGACGAAAATTTGTGACCGAGAGTGTGTAGGAAAACTTGGAAACTTTAAAAATTCCTTATGGCAGTGGATTGAATCGGAATTTGGAGGGAGCAAACAAGCAATTCAAGCAATTCAAAGGCAAGAAAAGCTTGTCTTTGATATTCATCCAAGAAGCAATTTTTTGGGTGTAACTCACGAATCAAGGTTTGAGCTCCTAAATTCTTTTTTTTTTCACAGTAGCTTAATTCATCTAGTTACTTCTTTTAATTCAAAAATCCCATAACCTTAATTCCTTTTGTTTAAAGTTTAAAAACCTTATTTCGTTGCTTTTTTTCCAAAAAACTTACAATTGTTATTTTTGTTTCATCCAAATTTTAAAACCCTAATTCAACATGTTTTTTTTCAAAACTATAAATTAAAATTCTGTTTCTTTCAAAAAGCCCTAAAAATAACTTATCTATTTATAAAAACTTTAATTCATTTGGTTTACTTTCATAAAATTATCAATTGCTTTTTCTAACTTCTAAAAAACCTAAGAACACTAAACCCTAATTCAACTCCAAACCTAAAATAGTAAACCCTAACCCCTTTAAAACCTTAAACCCTAATTTTTTCTAAACCCTAATCCTTTAAAACGTTAAAAACCATAAAAACACAAATATTTTAATTTCACATAGTAAGCTTGAAAGCACAAATCAAAAGTATTTTAAGGAGTCAAAATTCTAGTTTCATAATTTTATCCTTAGTTTGGTTAATCAAAGAGCCTTACCAACCTTTTAAAACTTAAAAATTCAATCTATTTTAATTCTCTTAAAGTCACAGTAGCTTAAACCCATGAATTTCCAAAACCCTAAATATACGAAATAAAAAGCCCTAAATTGAAACAGTAGTTATAATTTGGATTTTTATTTGCCTTATTCAATTCTATATTTGATTATGCTTTGATTTATTTTATATGCTTTAATTTATTTAAGTTCAATGCTTGGTTTATTTAATTTATCATGGATGGATGTTTAACTTTTATTGATGTTTAATACCTTTGATGAATGATTATTTATGATGAATGATTATTTACTTTTATCAATTTATTTAGATTTCCAAATGTTGTAAGAGGTATGTTTCCACTTGGTAGGTACCTCATTAGTTAAATATCATGTAATTTAATTTGCTTTTCTATTTTAGAACCTATGTAAAGGGCATGTTTCTACCTTTAGGTGGATGTCCTATTTAGGCATGTGATGTAAGGACATGTTTCCATCTTCGGATGGGTGCCATTTATTTGTTTTGCTTGGACCTTGCTTTGATTTTAATGCTTTCTTTTAATTATTGTGTGTAATATGGATAATGTTGTTATATTTAAGAATTTTATAATATTAAGACCTGTAAAGGAGGTTGGTTCCAATAAACAGGGCATTGTGGGGGTGTTGGGCCATTTCTCACCTTCCCCACACGTACCCAACTTTTCGAACCCATTAGGGGGTGAGGGATTCCTTAGGAATCGAGTCATCCACCCCTTTCTTTTTCCCAGACCGTCCGGGTGGCAACTCCATTTTCTCTGAACTTATGTTCATGTTCTCTAAGGCCTCGAGCCTAAACAGTGCTGAAGTCGCAAGAACCATTCCACCAGGAGTGGGGGCGAAAATCCCTGCTCACACCTCACACTACAATTTTCTTATTTAGACAGTTGGAAACACGAAAAGATAGAGCTTTGAACATTCTTCTTTCTTTTTGACGTTATCCTGGATCTCGATTGGAACAATCTTTGCCTTCACAAAAAGTTTGGCACCCATATTCATTTGTTTTCTTCTTTTCCCTTTTCTTTATCTTTCTTTTTCTTACTCTTCCCTTTCTTTGAGCATTTTATCATTTTATCCTTCTTCTCTGGAGGATTGTTAAGTACAAGGCTTTTAAAAATTAGATGGCCTTTCTCCTTTTTCTCTGATTTTGATCAAATCTTTGGTTGGGTTGGACCAATTCCAGTCAAAATTGTCCTCATAATCCAAATGGAAGTCTTTTGCTGCTTTATGTAAAAGAGAACTCGATTAGATTTCTAAACTATTTTGGGTTTTATTTTCTTTCTTTTTCTTCTTTTTTCCTCTTTTTTTTTTCCTTTCTTTTCTTTTTTCCTTTTTTCCTTTTTTTATCCTTTATGGTCTTGACTAGGCATTCCTTTCTTTTTGATCTTGCCTCTTCCCTTTAGTGATCATCAAATTTATCATAAGTATCACAACAGCTCAGGGTAGTGTAGACCCTTAATTTTTGACCCAGTCTGGTCTGATATTTTTTATAGTCCAAAATAATTTTTGTGGTATTTTAATTAAATAATATTTATTTTAGTATTTATTATTTATAATTTTTAATAAAAATAAAAATAATAAAATAAATAAATAAATAAAAATCAAGGACAAAAAAATCGGCGATGAAAAATTTTCATCGCCGAAAGTAAATTGGCTTGGGCTAATTTGCCGCAGGATTTTTCTGTGAAAACCTGAAAACTGAAAATTGAAGAAATGTCCAAAGTTGACAAATTAATTGAGCTAGATGAAGAAGTTCTGTATAAATTCAAGATGTCATCTTTTACAAAGTTTGATGGAACCGAAAATCCTCCCTTGAATGTGAAGCAGTATATCACTGCTATGCAGTATGCCCGAGCTACTTAGGCTCAAACTCTAAGGTACTTTATGCTCTCATTGGATCCTATTATCCAAATTTGGTTCAATACCTTAGATGAAAACACGCAAAAGAGTTGGGATCCGCTATACAAGGCATTCATCCAACAATATGGATACAATGTTGAGATGGAAGTTACCTTAATAGAAGTGAAGTCCATTAGACAAAGGCCAAATCAAAATTTTGTGGATTATGGGAAGAGATGGAGGAACAAGGCTGCTTTGCTCAAGAAGAGGCCCGATCAATCTGATAAAATAAGGATGATTGCGAGAGGGATGTTGCCTCGTCTTTGTGAAAGGATGTCTCATACACTCATCTGTGATTTCAAAGATCTTCTCCAAGCTGGAATGCAAATTGACGAATGGAAAAGGGAGAAGAATCATTTTTCAATAAGAAGGAATGAGAAAGGGAACTACCAGCCTAGTATTCAAAGCACGCAAAAAGAAGTTGATGTTAATGCAATTGGTCAAGGAAATAAAAGAAAATTCTTAGAATTGGGAAAACCTCTATCTTGGGTTTTCAACAAGCTACAGAAGAAGGGGTTGTTACAATCATTGGCTCCTCGACCGTTACATAATCCTCTGCCACCAAACTTCATTGCTGAGGCCTTCTGTCAATTTCATCAAATGTAAGGGCATGAGACAGATAAATGTGCTCGTCTAAGTCACGAGATCCAAGATTTGATTGATAGTGGTAAGCTACCCCAGCCGAATAAGCCTAATACTAAAAGCAATCCTCTGCTTAAGTTCAACAGTGTGCCACCACCAGCAACTTTTATGGTAGGAGGAGGATTGGAGGAAGATCTTGTCTTTTCCTCCTTTCAAGATGGGAATATTGAAGATATGAAAGGAGAAGAAGCTTAACTCAACAAACTTCCCTTGGCTTATTTGTTTTCTTGTTTTATTTTATTTATTTGGTGTTTTACGAAACAATTATTTTTTTTAAATTATGATTGTTTGAATAAATTACTTTCATCAAAATTTTTGTTGGTCTTTGTTCATTTTGGTGGTCAACCAATGAAGAATCTAGCTTGATATTCATAAATTAATGTATATAAGCATCATGATTCGAATGACTTTACTAGGCGAGGGAATTGCTCTATAGCATTGAGTTATGTATGCTTACTTAGAGAGGGCTTCTGCATAATTACCTTTGTCTAGGTCCAAGTTAGTCTTAGAACAAGCTTTGACAAATTTTTGAGGCAAAATTGAACTCTGCTTATTTAAGAGAGAAATGATTTGGGCATTGTTTGATAAGCCAACAACTAGTATCCACCAAATTAAATATCAATCCCTAGTTGTCCCTTTGAGCCTTCATAAAATTTTAGCTTTCTTTTCATTCGTAAATAACCCCAACAACCTACCCTGAGTTGTTGTGATACTTTTGACAAGTCTTATGATCACTATGAAGAGGCAAGAAGATCAAAGAAAGAAATGAATAGTCAAGATCATAAGGATAGTTGATGTTCTCAAGACTATAAGGGTAGTTGAAGTTCTCCTAATATCTCTAATCTATCAAGATAACATCGGAGTAACAAATGATTTATCCTTATTAAAGGAGATTTATGTCACTCCACTCATCCATTATTAGAAACCTAAGTTGGAACAAACAAGACAACTCTTTTAGAGCTAGAACCAATAAAAAGAAAAATAAAAGAAAAGAAGAAGAAAAAAAAGGACAAAAAAATAGACAAAAAAAAAGATAAAACCTAAAAAGGCGGTTCAGAAAGCCAATTGAGTTCTTTTTTACCTAAAGCAGCAAAAGGCTTCCATTTGGTTTATAAGGATAGTTTGACTTGAATTGGTCCAATCCAAGCAAAAATTCAATAAAAATCAGAGAAAAAGGAGAAAATTCATCCAGTTCTTGAAAGTCCTGTACTTAACAGTCCTATAGAAAAGAAGAAAAAAATGGTAAAATGCTTAAAGAAAAGGAGTAAGAAAAAGAAAGATATAAAGAAAAGAGAAAAGAATGAAATGAATATGGGTACCAAACATTTTGTAAAGGCAAAGACTGTCCCAATCAAGATCCAGATTAATGCCAATAAGATGGGAGAACGTTCAAAGCTCTATCTTTTCATGCTCCCAGCTGCCTAAAGTTCAAACAAGAAATTTTTAGTGTAAGGGTTTTTCCATTGTGTCACATTGACTCCAACTTACAAATGGCCTTCATTTAAACCATGTCACTTATAGACCCCATTTCAAGCCTATCAAAGACCTGTTGATCTCTCTTGGTAGATATAGTCTTTTAGTGGAGATAGTTTGAATAAGCATGCATATGAGATAGATAATACTCAAACTCAATGAGACCTTTGACCAAGTAATGTGTATGTTCCTATCTAAAGTGCGACAGTACTTTCTTAAATAGAAATAATTCCCGAGTTTAGTACGGTAACTAGGGATGTCATGTTATATATATGTTAATTTGAAAAAGTGAGTCTTGAGGTAAATTTACATTAATTTGGCAAAGCCAACATTTGATTTCAAAATCAAAATTCAAAATTGAAAATTCAAAACAAAATCAAGTTAAGGGGAGTATGTTGAACTATCGAACCTTGAAGGACACATTGGGCAAAGGAAATGATTACCGTATAAATTTTAAAGTATACTAATGCCATTTTACCTGGCCCCAGGTTAAGCAACTCAAGAGATAGTGTTGGGTGTGTACATGGTGAGAGCTGGGAACTGCTACACAATCGGACAACCAAAAATTTAATCTCGAATACCCGACTCTCTCTTGGGAAATGCCAAGTACCCTCACATGATTATGATCATATGCCCATGCCTACAACAATAATAAAAATCAAATTCATGCAAGAATAAGAGTGGAATTGACATTGGTAGAAGAAGAATACCTCGACAATCACCATAAAGCCAACAAAAGATTTCTTATTCCAGCAAATCTTTTCAAGTCCATGGTAAAGACAGGCAAGGCTAGCTTCACAACAACCGTAAAGCAGTACCATACTCAGATCAGTAAGGACCCTCAGAATAGATAAATTGATGGCAGATTCGGTGCTGCCTAAAATGGTCTACCCGAGCAAATGCAGTAAAAACCCTTGAGCATATTGCTTGGCTATTTCCCTATGAACCCGTCCTTCGTAGTTCATCCAATAACTCCAAATCGACTTAATTTTTATCTTGAAAGGCCCTTTTAATGATGGTTCTATACCAATTAACTGTTGGACTTCTTTGAATGTCAGAATATCATTGGTAAGAAGGACCAGAAGGCCATAGTACCGGATACCAGTTATGGTTGTATAATCGACTGGCCAATGGTCATCTCTCCTATAGGTAGGTGAATAGTATGGGTCGTGTCCATCCACCAATCTGACAATGCTTGAACTACACTCTTGTCTATCGGACACTCCTCGGATGGTAATTGCAAGATAAAGCTTTCAAAACCGCAATCTCGGATAATCCGTTTTACCTGAGAAGGTGCTACATCATACCATTTTCAGGCTTTATAGACACACCCTCTGCCCCGGATAACGCAACGATCACGCTAACACAGAGCCAGGTAAGTTAACACAAGGTAATTATATCATCATATCAATACCACTGATTTTTAGAATAAATTTATTTATGTTCTATTTTTAGTCTATCTATTTACTTGTTTGTTAAATTCTTAAATATATTCATTTAATTAATTTATTTTTCCCAAATATTAAAAAAAACAAGAAAAGAAAAAGAAAAAAATGAAAAAGAAAAAAATAACAAAAAATAACAAAAACAAAAACACAGAAACGAAAAATAACTTACTGTTAAAATAAATAATTGAATTATTACCTTCGTCTTTTGATTTGAACTGCGATGAAGCTGCATTCCGTCTAGTAGACTTATATTTCCATTTTTATACTGCCGAATAAACTCCAATAACTCAGCATTAGATCGAGTTCCTGATCATGAAGCATGCATTTTCTCCTCAACTCTATGCTAATCTCTCTAAGCTCTCTGATTTCAAAATGTATAAGTATGGATGAAATGAAGAAATGAGCCAAGTTTATATAGATAAATTGCAAAGGAAAAAGACAAAAATAAAAAAGAGAAAAATAGTATTCTCGTGAAAAAAAAGAAAAAAGAAAATGTTACTATTGATAAATAGTAAATGAATAGTTGGTCAATAGTGAATAAATAGTAACTACATAGTGAATAAATAGGAAACTCAATTATTCAATTCAATCAATCAAATATTTGCATGTATATAAATATTTTTATACTTTTAAAATATTTTACATGCAGAGGGAAAGAAGATATGGGCATGGTAAAAATTAGCTAATTTTTTTTGCAAATTCCTTTAGTATCCTACTGACTACAATTATTTTTTGCAGAAAATCAAATCTCTCTTAGCTTAGGTCCAAAACCTAAATTCTCTCTTAAGTTCAGAACTTAGCTCGGGTCCAGAACCCAAATTATTTTTAAGTCCAGAATTTAGCTTAGGTCCAAAACCTAAATTCTTTCTTAAGACCAGAACTTAACTCTGGTCTAGAGCCCAAATTATTTTGAAGTCCATAACTTAGCTTAGGTCCATAACCTAAGCTTGGCTCCTTCTTCTTGTCTTGAGGATCTTGGAAGTATTAAGCCCAGTCGTCATTATCATCAATGACTACCTTGTCATCATCAAAAGCTACTTCACCAACTTTAGTCTTTCCCTTGTCTTTCTTGGTGCTTGCAGATGCTTCAGCAGTGTTCCCAAACATTGTAGCGATTTGACTCTTCATGATCTCAGCTAGGGCCCCCTTTAATTCTTCCATCTTGACTTCAAGGGCATCATCCAACATCTTTTGAATTTGTTCGAGTTCCATTGCATTTGGTGAGAAGCTAATTGAGTTGCTGCTTGATTCTTCGTCATCGGTGTAGGTCAGATTATTGTAAGCTTTTGAACATTTATAGTCCAGGGCTGTAAGCCAAAAAAGATCAAGGATGTGTTATGAAATGCATGTATGCACAAACAACACACAAAGATAATTAAGATGTCCCTTCCATCCTTATAACTTCTACACATGAATGGCAAGTCTCTTTTCCTAGGTATATGGTTAACAAAATACCAACATGGGATATTTTATTCTCAAAAAATTTTCTCAGATGATTTTAACCTATAGTTATATTTTCAAACAAGGAAATCAGTTCATGATAATTCCTATTAATTAGGCTTTAATCCATCCAATCAACTAAAGCAGCTTTTATGCTATATTGGATTGAAACTAAATTAAGAGGTTTATTATAAATAGATTTCTCACTTGAAAATGCAACTAATGATTCATGCCAAAAACAATCCCATGATTAATAATTCTTAGTATAAACTAGGCTCATAATTGAATTTTTGTATTTCCATAATTGACCTAAATATTTGCAAGCTTTTTAAAAAGGTTGTGAAAATAATTTTCTTTCTAAGACCATTGTAAAATGATTTTAGAAAAAATTTATTTTGGGCTTTGTATTTGGGTCATGAGAAAAGAATTTTTTACTTGTTTTGGAAAAGCTTTATGTCCATAGACCATTTTGAAAATTTTGAAAATAGTTTTGGTCTTTTGAATTTAGAGAAAAAAAATTTTTGAGCTCGCAATGTAATTAGGTCATATAAGAAAATGAACAAACCAAATAAGCCATGATTTAAACTAAGATAAATTAACCATAGTCCAACAACAAGCATTTGGGGCAAAACCTAAGGAAAGTAACTAGGCAAATTATATGAGCTTTAGTCTTTGGGTTGAAAAGCTTAGGTTCTAATAGCATGCATATACCAAAAAGGTACAAGACTATGAGTGGCTATGCCATTCACGATCTCCATACCTTGAGTGAATGTATGGTATTTCTTACGTAACACAACACGTAATAATTGTATCTTTCCTCTTAATAATCCTTAAATTTTTACTAATGGTTGCTTTTCATCCCAAACGTCTCCCTAAAATCTACATCTAAAAGTCTAATCCCCCTTCTTTGTGTCTTTAATGTGGTATTTATAAGAAAAATAAAAACCTAATGCTAATTGGTTAAGGAAATAAAAACTATTTAGGAAATAAAATCAAAAACCAAATAAAATAGGGTTTCAAAAAAATTATGCGCGGGTGGGGCTACTGGGCTGGCAAAAAATTTCCTATGGGGCACTGTGGGTTGGGCGCTGGCCATAGGCCAATTTGCCACTGGTTTTTTCTATGGTGAATTGGCCTGTGGCCAATTTATCGCAGGTTTTTCCTGCGGCGAATTGGTCCAAGCCAATTCGTCGCTAGCAATTTTCATCGCTGATTCTTCCGCCACCGAATTTTATTTATTTTTTATTTTTATTAAAAATAAATATTATAAGTAATAAATATTAAAATAGCATAAAAAATATTTTGGACTATTTAAAAATATCAAACTTGACTAGGTTAAAAATTAAGGGTCTATAGTTTGCCTCCTGCTTGAATGATCTGAGACATTCAGCAGAAGAGAGTGAAAAGCAACATGACTTTGAGCAAATTTTGGATGAGGATGGGTTCTCGACTCGTGGTTGAAGTTGGTTTGGGTTCCGGACCTGAAATGAGTTAGGTTCTCAACCCGAGACTAGATTTGATTGGACTCTCAACCCGAGACTGAATTTTATGAACTTAACATGATACTAGATTTAGATTTGGGTTCTTGACCCAAAACTGAATTTGGATTTGGGTTAAAATTGGATTTTAGGTGCTCGATCCAAAACTGAATTTGGATTTGGGTTCTCGACTCAAAATTGGATTTTAGGTGCTCGACCTAAAACTAAATTTGGATTTAGGTTCTCAACCCAAAACTGAATTTTATATTTGGGTTCTCGACCCAAAATTGGATGTGGATGCTTGATCCTAAATTGGATTTGGGTTCTTGACCATAAACTGAATTTTGGATTTGAATTCTCAATTTGAAATTTGATGTGGATGCTTGATCCTAAATTGGATTTGGGTACTCGACCCGACATTGGATTTGGATTTAGGTTCTTGACCCAAAACTGGATTTTGGTTTGGGTACTCGGACATGAGCCTAATTTGGATGCTTAATTTGAGACTGATTTGGATTTGGGTTGTCGACATGAAACTAGATTCTCAATCCTAAACTGGACTTGGATTTGGATTGTCAACCCTAAACTGGATTCTCGATCCTAAACTGGATTTGAGTGCTCGAATCGAAACTGGATTTTATTTGGATATTTGGACCCAAGATTGGATTTTGGAGACTCGACCCAAAATTGGATTTGATTTGGGGGCTTAGACCTGAGACTAAATTTTGGGTGCTCGACCTGAAATTGGATTCTCAATTCTAATTTGGATTTGGGTTCTCGACCCAAAATTGAATTTTGGGTGCTCGACCCAATACTGGAGTTTTGGGTGCTCGACCCAAAATTCAATTTGGGTGATCGACCTAAAACTGGATTCTCGATCCTAAAATGGATTTGGATTCTCGACCCAAAACTGAATTTTGGGTGCTCGACCCAATACTGGATTTTTGGGTGCTCGACCGAAACTAAATTTTGGTGCTCGTTTCGAATATGTATTCTCAATCCTAAACTAGATTTGGATTTTCGATCAAAAATTGAATTTTGGGTGCTTGACCCAATACTGGATTTTTGGGTGCTCGACCCAAAACTGAATTTGGGTGCTCAACCTAAATATAGATTTTTGATCCTAAACTGGATTTTGGTTCTCAACCTGAAACTAGATTCTCGATCCTAAACTGGATTTGGGTTCTTGACCCAAAATTGGATTTTTTATCCTAAACTGGATTTGGGTTCTCGACCCGAAACTGAATTTTTAGTGCTCGACCCAATACTGGATTTTTGTACACGTATAAACTCAAAAATTAAAAAGGTGAAACTTTGCCCCCTATGTAGGCTCAAACTAATGTTTTTTCTCATGCAGGCTATGATTGATGTTTGTATTTTATCTGGGTCCATACATAAGCATGCATCTCTTCTTTCTTTTGTAGAATGACTAGAGCTTCCTCAAGTAATGAGCCCTTCATGCCCCTGATTTTATACCCGCTTCATCTTTCCTTCATAGAATATTTGTTGTTCACTTTGATAAAGAACAGACAATACAATACAAGAAAATGCAATGTGACATGCTCAGGTATGCATGAGATGCATGAATAACACTTACAGTGGTTCCATCAACTCACAGACCGAGGTGTTCAGCTGAAGTGTTCTCATTGACTCCTTCCAGATGCTTGTTCAGGTCTTGCATTGGAATGACAGAAGGCTTCACTTTTATGGCTTTTATCTTCGAAATATTGAAAACATGAATAATGGAGGCCCCAAGTAGCAGAGATACATCCATTTCAAATTATGATTCAGTATGTCAATTGGTAGCTTCTTCATAACCTTTCAATAATCATTGCCTTTGCCCAATGTGTCCTTCGATCCCTTAACTCGAAGGCTTTGTAAATTTTTTTTTGAATTTTCAATTTTGAATTTTGATTTTGAAATCAAATGTTGGCTTTGCCAAATTAATTTCAATTTACCTCAGGACTTTATTTTCTAAATTAACATATCTATAACATGACAACCTTAGTTACCGTACTAAACTCGGGAGTCATTTCTATTTGAGCAAGAACTGTTGCACTTCATATAGGCACATATACATTACTTGGCCAAAGGTCTCATTTACTTTGAATATTGTCTATCTCATATGCATGCTTATTCAAACTATCTCTACTAATAGACTCTACCTACCAAGAGAGATCAACAGGTCTTTGATAGTCTTGAAATGGGTTCTATAAGGGATACGGGTTAAATGAAAGCCATTTTGAGATTAGAGTTGATGTGATACTATGGGCAAGCCTTCACACTATAAATTTCTTATTTGAACTTTTAAGCAGTTGGGAACATGAAAAGATAGAGCTTTGGATCTTGATTAGGACATTCTTTGCCTTTACAAAAAGTTTGATACCCATATTCATCATCATTTTTTTTCTTTTCCCTTTTCTTTCTCTTTTTTTTTCTTACTCTTTCCTTTCTTTGAGCATTTTATCATTTTGTCCTTATTCCTTGTATAACTGTCAAGAACTAGATGACCTTTCTTCTATTTCTCTAATTTTTATTGAATCTTTTGTTGAGTTGGACCCATTAAAGTCAAACTGTCCTTATGGAAGTCTTTTGCTGCTTTAGGTAAAAGAGAACTTTGTTGGCTTTTTGAACCGTTTTGGGTTTTATTTTTCTTTTTTCTTTTTCTTTTCTTTTCTTTCTTTTTTATTTCTTTTCTTTCTTCTTCCTTTTTTTTAGCTCCAAAAGAGTTGTCTTGTTTGTACCAACTTGTATTTCTTGTAATGGATGAGTGGAGTGGTATTAATATGCTTCAGTCCTGACTTTATCTATGATATTTGGTCTAATTCAGGTGAATTTCAACTACCCTTATGGTTTTGAGAACATCAACTATCCTTACAGTCTTGGCTATACATTCCTTTCTTTTTTATCTTCTTGCCTCTTCCCCTTAGCGTTCATAAAGCTTGTTAAAAGCATCACAACTGCTTAGGGTAGGTTGCTGGGGCTTGTAAGCCAATGAAAAGAAAGAAAAAATTTTATGAAGGCTCAAAGGGACAACTAGGGATTGATATAAATAGGGTTGATACTAGTTGTTGGCTAACCAAATAATGCCTAGATCATTTCTCCATTAAATAAGCAGAGTTCAATTTCACCTCAAAAATTTGTCAAAACATATTCTAAGACTGACTAGGACCTAAACAAAGGTCATTATGCAGGAGCCCTCTCTAAGTAAGCATACACAACTCAATGCTATAGAACAATTCCCTCACCTAGTAAAGACATTCGAATCATGATGCATAGATACGCTAATTTATAAATATCAAGTTAGATTCGCCATCGGTTGAGCACCAAAATGAACAAAGACCAATAAAAAATTTGATGAAAGTAATTTATTCAAACAACTTTAAAATTGAAAAACATGATTATTCCATGAAACACCGAATAAAGAAAAAAAAAACAAGCCAAGGGAAGTTTGTTGAATTAAGCTTCTTCTCCATTCACATCTTCAATATTCCCATCTTGAAAGAAGGATAAGATAAGATCTTCCTCTAATCCTCCTCCTACCATGAAAGTTACTAGTGGTGGAACTCTATTGAACATAGGCAGAGGATTGCTTTTGGTATTGGGCTTATCCGGCTCGGGTAGCTTACCATTATCAATCAAATCTTGGATATCATGTCGTAGACGAGCATATTTATCTGTCTCATGCCCTTGCATTTGATGAAATTGATAGGAGGCCTCGGCAAAAGATTATGTAGCAGTCGAGGAGCCAACGGTTGTAACAAACCCCTTCTTCTGTAGCTTGTTGAAAACCCAAGATAGAGGTTTTCCCATTTTTGAGAACTATCTTCTATTTCCTTCACTAATTGCATTAACATCAACTTCTTTTTGTGTGCTTTGATTGCCTGAATGGTAGTTCCCTTTCTCATTCCTTCTTACTAAAAAGCAATTCTTCTCCTTTTTCCATTCTTCAATTTACAGAGTAGCTTGGAGAAGATCTTTGAAATCCCGAATGAGTGTATGAGACATCCTTTCACGAAGACTAGACAATACCTCTCTCACAATCATTCTTATTTGATCAGATTCATCGGGCCTCTTCCTAAGCAATGCAGCCTTAGTCCTCCATCTTTTCACGTAGTCCACAAAATTCTCATTTGGGCTTTGTCTAATTGACTCAATTTCTATTAATGTAATTCTCAGCTTGACATTGTACCCATATTGCTAAATAAAAGCCTTGTACAACATGTCCCAATCTTTTTGAGTACTTTCCTCTAAGGTGTTGAACCAATTTTGGACAACAGGGTCCAATGAGAGCATGAAATATCTTAGAGTTTGAGCCTTAGTGACTCGGGCAGACTGCATAGCAGTGATGTACTGCTTCACATGGAGATGAGGGTTTCCAGTACCATTGTACCTAGCAAAGGAAGGCATCTTGAACTTATAAGGGACCTCCTCATCTTGTTCAAACAGTTTGTTGATCTCAGATATCTCTTTAGTTTTTAGCTTCTTCTCAAATTTCTTTTCTAAATCGGCAATCATCTTCTCAACATCATACGTCTCAGTCTTTTCAATAGTTGTCTTCTCAATAACCCTTGGCTCCTTCTTTTTTATCTTAAGGATCTTGGAAGTATTGAGCCCAGTCGTCATCATCATCAATGACCACCTTGTCATCATCAAAAGCTACTTCACCAACTTTAGCCTTCCCTCTATCTTTCTTTGTGCTTGCGGATGCTTCAGCGGTTTTCCCAAACATTGTAGTCATTTGATTCTTCATTATCTCAACTAGGGCCCCCTTTAGTTCTTTCATTTTTGCATTGAGGGCAACGTCCACCATTCTTTGAATTTGTTCAGGCCCCATTGCTTTTGCCAAGAAAGTGATTGAGTTGTTGTTGGATTCTTCATCACCTGCGTAAGTAGGGTTTTCATAGGCTTTTGAACCATTGTAATCCAGGGCTGTGAGCTAGAGAGGATCAATGATATGAGATGCAAATGTATGTATGTATGCATGTATGAACAAATAATAGACAAAGATAAGTAGAACATCCCTTCCAACCTTATAACTTCCACAAATGTAATATCCCAATGTATGCCTTAGAAGTTTTGAATATTGTTGTTGTTGTTTTAAATTGGATTGAATGTATATGTGTTATGGGAAGGAAAGAGTGTATAGAGAGAAGTGTATATGTTGTTTATATAATAATATATATAACATATATGCAAGTCAAAAGAGTGGTCAAGGGAAGAAGATATTTATTTGGTTTTTTGTAAAATTACTAAAAGAGGGCAAGTGCTTTAAAGGAAATCAAAACAAATTGTATAAGGGTGTTTAGGTAATTGCTCATGTTGAAATACTTGGTGGAGATTTAAAGAGGAGTTGACTTTGTTTCTTCATTGTTCTTTTCTTCTATTCATTTTGTTGTGGCCGGCTCCTCCATAGACAAGGGAAAGCAAGTGAGCAAGAGAGGATTTTGATGTTCTAAGCTCAAATTGAAGGAAGATCTAAGTGATCAAGTTGGTGATTCAAGAAGTTTTATAACTTTGGTAAGTCCTCTTTTGATATCTTTGCTTATTTGAAGTTGTGTTGTGAAATTGATAGATGATTTAAGAATGTGTTGTTTGATTGTGATATGTTTAAGAGTGTTTGATTGAATTGATTAGGGATTTTAAGGATGGATTGAAGAAAAAAATAAGTTGGTTGGAAGAGATGGTGTTGTATTTGTGATTTGTGTTTGTTATAGATGTCGAGTTGTTTTGGTTTTTTTTTTAAGGTTAAGATGGTTTTTGGGTATGTTTTGTTAAGTTTGTTTGAAGTGGATGTTGGTGAAAAGAAGTGTTTTGATGGGTGTTTTGTGATTTTTGCCGGAATCTGAGTTTTTGGCCTGACACGCCCGGGAGCACGTCCACAGTCTTAGGCGTGTCAATTGTGTTGGAGGCAGTAGGTTTGACACGACCAGTAACATGCCCGTGTTATTGAGCGTGTCATAGCTACTGTGAGATTGGAGAGTTTACACGGCCATGAACACGTTCATGATGTTGGACGTGTTGATATTTTTCAGGGAGGCAGAATGTATTACACGCCCGTGGTTCTGAGCGTGTAAACGCTTCTGTGTTGTGGAGTTAGGGCATGGTCAGGGACACGCCCGTGTGGTTGAGCGTGTCATGCTTAGGGTTTGCCCTAGTTAACTCTTAATTTGATTATCTCATGTGTATCCCTAAGCAAGTTTATGTTATTATTTTTGGATTAGGTCTTGAAGAAAGTGAATTGTCATTGATCTAAGAAGTAAAAGAATATTGGAAAAGGAAAATGTTTAGAGTTGTGTGAATTGTTATTGAGGTAAGTACAAACCTTGCATTGTTGCATACATTCACTTGATATGACATTATTGTTATATATATGAGTAATGTTATGTTTTGCACATTGTGAATTTTGTGAAATGTACTATATGTATAATGTGAAAGATGATGTATTATATTGTGAATTGAGACATGATGATTCAAATGTGATGAGAAGCCATTGTGAGTGGCTATGGTTATACAAATGAAAGTGTTGAGGCATGATTGCCTATTTGATATTGAGATACAAATTGAGAAAGAGAATAATGATATAATTGTATGTTTAATATGTTATTCAGTTTCAGAGTTCTAGATTTGGGTGGCATGCCTATGAAATTATGAATAGTAACAGTCTTGCCGGGTTGAGGATCTCTTCAATTTGAGTTGAATTGAGGTCCAAGAGACTGGGTCTATTACATTACGAGAATTTTGATTATGAAATATATGATTGGTAACAGTCTTGCCGGATTGAGGATCCCCTCGATTTGTTGAGTTGATGGTCCAAGAGACTGGGTCTGTTACACTATCCATGGATAGAGACATATATATATGTTGCCTACGGGCTTGACTATTGTGATTATGAATCAAAGCAGTAACTCTGAATTCTGAATATCGTATTAAACACTTGTTGGGCCCATAGGTGTCTATGTCATGTTGATGTTATGAATGATGTTATAATGTGATGAAATAATGTAATATTCATGAAATATTGTATATTGAGTATGATCTTTATTGTTTGATTGTATATCATTGTTATTGATTAAACAGAATAGCATTATGGTTTGTGCTACTGAGTTGTTGGCTCAGCGCGATTATGATTCATCACGCAGGTAATAGAGGTGATAAAGTTGAGGCAGAGAATTCCTCTAGACCTAGTTGAGGTTGTTTTGATTGTGAAGAGTTGTATTAAAGCTTAAAGATCAGAGAGTCAAGCTGCCAGTCATGTATATATTTCATATTTTGTAATTTTTGAAGTTTAATGTATTTATATTTGTAAGTTTTGGATGTAACTTCCGTTGCGTAATAAACAAACGTTTTTATATATTGTGTCTTATGATTTTCATTTCTCTTTATTTGGTATTTCTTAAATTTTTAGTTTTACTTTAAATATGATTTGTGTATTTTTAAAGTGTCATTTCTATATTCAGTATACGTATAATATGATTGTATAAGCATGCTTTGTACGTATACATGATATAGGGGTGTTACAATTATTGTTGTATCAGAGCCTAGGTTTGAGATTCTCAACCTAGGTAAAATGAAAGGAAAAGAATATTTTGACTTTAAAAGTTAGTTTTTGAATAACATACATGTTTGGTATTGGCAGTCTCTGATCTTTAATGAGATGTATTCTGCTGTGTTTGCAGACATAGGTTGTGATAGATTCTCACTTACGTCAGTCAGTAGAGGGAAGTACGGAGATTGTAGCTCCTGATGAGGTTAGAGAAGGAGCTAGAGTGGATAGTGCTGGAGAGGTACCTGCTTCTGTGTTAGGGAGACCAGCTGGTGAGGAGGTTTCGCCAGTTTGGCTTAGGCATGTAGTAGAGATATTGAGGCAAGCACCAGTGCAACCACCGCCATCACCCCCACAGCCTTCGGTATCAGTGAGACAGTATGATAAATTAAGGAAGTATGGAGCAGAAGATTTTTTTGATACTATTGATCCAGCTGTAGCTGAGCAGTGGCTAGATAGAGTACAGAGAATATTTGTTCAGTTGCAAGCCACTCCAGAAGAAAAATTTGATTATACAAGATCATTGTTGCAGAAGGACGCATATGATTGGTGGAAGACAGTGCCCCATGCTATGGATGATCCACCTACATTATCCTATGTTGATTTTCTAAGAGAGTTTGAATTGAAGTATACTCCGAGGGAGTACAAAGATGTGAAGAAAATGGAGTTTTTGAGTTTGAAGCAAGACAACCGGACCGTAACAGAATATGATGTCGAGTTTATCCGGTTGAGCCATTATGCTGGGGGTATTATATCTGATGAGATTGATAGATGCAGGAGATTTGAGGAGGGATTGAGGCCCTCTATTATGTGTCTTGTGGCTGGATCCAGATATCATGATTTTTTTCAATTGGTTGCAGCAGCTCGGAGTGTAGAGAGAGCCTAGGGTACTGCAGCGGCTGCTTCTGAGGAAGAGATTAGGGTTAGTAGACCCCAGTTTGAGGCAGGGTCTTCTTTTGTGAAGAGAGGTAGGGGAAGTTTTGTTCCCAGAATCAGTAGGAGTCAGAGATAGGCTGGTAGGTCGGTTCAGTATCAGAGACAGAGATCGAGACCTACAGCTTCAATAGCGAGTGATCCTACTCCGGTAGTTCAGAGATCCCCTCCACTTGTGTGTGCTCAGAGTGGTGGAACACATAGGGGTGCTTGTTGGAGGAATAGTGGACCAGCTGTGTGCTTTAGATGTGGATCTCTTGATCATTTTATTAGAGAGTGTCCAGAGATGCGAGAATAGAGGTCAGCAGATTCTGTAGTTTCTCGACCTAGTGTCAGAGGTGGTCGAGGGGGCAGAAGTTTTAGCAGAGGGGGTAGACCTGGGTATAGTCAGAGAGGATCTTCATCCAGGGATACTAGACCAGATGAGGCTGGGCCTTCTCAACGAGTTTATGTGATGCAGAGGCAACCAGATGCTTCAGCAGTTATAGCTGGTACTTTTTCTTTATTTGGTATTTCAGTACTTGCTTTGATTGATCCAGGATCTACACATTCATATATTAGTGCATCTGTTTTGCCTGTGTCTGAATTGCATACTGAATCCCTAGGATTTGATGTATTGGTGACAAATCCTCTAGGGCATAGTGTGATTATTAGTAAGGTGCATCGAGAAAGTGCAGTAGTGGTGCAAGGTGAGGAGTTCTTTGAAGATTTAATTGAAATGCCTTTTAAGGAATATGACTTGATCCTAGGCATGGACTATTTATCTAGACATGGAGCTGTGGTAGACTGTCAAAAGAAACTTGTTACTTTGAGAACTGGTAATGGTAGAGAGGTGACAGTATCTAGTGAGCAGGGGCAGTTAGCATCCTTGTTTGTTTCAGCTGTTGCAGCTAGGAGATTGATTAGAAAAGGGTGTGATGCTTATCTTGCTCATGTGGTGGATACTAGAGTAAGGGGTTCTCAAATTGATAGTATACCTACAGTTGCAAAGTTTCCAGATGTGTTTCCAGAAGAGTTGCCAGGGTTACCTCCTGAGAGAGAGGTGGAGTTTGGTATTGAATTATTGCCTGGTGCCACTCCTATCTCTATTACTCCTTATAGAATGGCACCTGCTGAACTGAGGGAGTTAAAGATGCAATTGCAGGAGTTGTTAGATAAAGGGTTTGTTCGCCCTAGTGTTTCACCGTGGGGAGCTCCTATTTTGTTTGTGAAAAAGAAGGATGGTACTATGAGATTGTGTATCGATTATAGGCAATTGAACAAGGTGACTATTAAAAATAAATATCCTTTGCCTAGAATTGATGATCTCTTTGATCAATTGAAGGATGCAGCAGTGTTTTCCAAGATTGATTTGAGATCAGGGTACCATCAGTTAAGAGTCAGAGCTGAAGATGTTCATAAGACAACCTTTCGTACAAGGCATGGGCATTATGAGTTTCTAGTTATGCCTTTTGGTTTGACGAATGCACCTGCAGCTTTTATGGACTTGATGAATAGGGTGTTTAGGCCCTATTTGGATCAGTTTGTGGTAGTTTTTATCGATGATATTTTGGTGTATTCGCGTAATGAGGAGGAACATGACAAGCATCTGCGGATTGTGTTGCAAATTTTGAGAGAGAAGAAATTGTTTGCTAAGCTGTCGAAGTGTGAGCTTTTGCTTGATCAAGTGACTTTTCTCGATCATATAGTTTCAGCAGAGGGTATTAGAATTGATCCGAGTAAAGTTGAAGCTATTTTGAATTGGAGTCCACCAAAGTCTGTGACTGAAGTTAGAAGTTTTCTGGGTTTGGCAGGCTATTACCGACGGTCTGTGAAAGGATTTTCTTTGATAGCTACTCCACTTACCAGATTACCTCGAAAGGGAGTTAGATTTGTGTGGACAGATCAGTGTCAGGCTAGCTTTGAACAATTAAGAGAAATGTTGACTCAAGCGCCTGTTCTTACTTTACCTGTGGAAGATAAACCATATGTGATTTACAGTGATGCTTCATATAATGGTTTGGGTTGTGTTTTGATGCAAGAAGGTAAAGTTATAGCTTATGCTTCTCGACAGTTGAAACCGCATGAGCTCAATTATCCGACCCATGATTTAGAGTTAGCAGCCATTGTGTTTGCATTGAAGATTTGGAGACACTATTTGTTTGGGGAGAAGTGTTTTATCTATACAGATCATAAAAGTTTAAAATATTTGGGTGTCCAAAGAGAGCTCAATCTTCGACAGAGGAGATTGTTGGAGTTGATTAAAGACTATGACTGTTTGATTGATTATCATCCTGGTAAAGCAAATGTTGTTGCTGATGCCTTGATTCGGAAGTCTTTACCAAGTTTGACTGTTTATTCGCTCTCGTTGCTTGTTGAGTTGAGAGCATTGCATGTTAGCTTTGTATCTTGTTATGATGGTGCATTGTTGGCACAGTTGCAATTGAAACCGGTATTGTTAAAACAGATTGTGTGTACCTGATGATGCTAATTTGAGAAGGATCATTTTAGAAGAAGCACATCAATCAGTATTTGCTATGCATCCAGGCAATACAAAGATGTATCATGATTTGAAGCAGAATTACTGGTGGTCTGGTTTAAAGAGAGACATTGCAGACTTTGTGTCCAAATGTCTCATATGTCAAAGGGTAAAAGCTGAGCATCAAGTTCCAACAGGATTACTTCAACCGTTATCGGTGCCTGAATGTAAATGGGATAGAGTAACCATGGATTTTGTATCTGGTTTACCATTGACACAAAGGAAGCATGATGCTATTTGGGTGATTGTTGACAGGTTGACTAAGATAGCTCATTTTCTTCCAGTTCGGATGGATTATTCTTTGGAAAGGTTAGCTGAACTGTATATCCATAATATTGTGAAGTTGCATGGTATCCCAATTTCTATAGTGTCTGATCGAGATCCCCAATTTACGTCAAGGTTTTGGAAGGGTTTACATGGTGCTTTGGGTTCTCGATTACACTTCAGCACTGCTTTTCATCCGCAGACAGATGGGCAGTCAGAGAGAGTGATACAGATTATCGAAGACATGTTGAGAAGCTGTGTCATTGATTTCTCTAGAAGTTGGGATAGATTCTTGCCACTTGTGGAATTTGCTTACAATAATAGTCATCAATTCAACATTGGTATGGCACCTTTCGAAGCAGTGTATGGTAGACGGTGTAGGACACCTCTATATTGGAATGAACTTGGAGAAGGTAAGTTAATTGGTCCTGATTTGGTTAAAGAAACTGAAGAAAAAGTGAAAATGATTCGAGAGAGATTGAAAGCAGCTTCAGATCGACAGAAGTCTTATTCAGATTTGAAGAGGAGAGATATTGAGTATAATGTGGGAGATAAAGTATTTTTGAAAGTGTCTCCTTGGAAAAAGATTTTGAGATTTGGTCAAAGAGGGAAGCTGAGTCCTCGTTTCATTGGACCGTATGAAGTTTTGGAAAGAGTTGGGCCAGTTGCTTATCGTCTTGCTTTGCCACCTGAGTTGGATAGAATTCATAATATATTCCATGTTTCTATGTTGAGGAGATACAGATCGGATCCATCTCATGTTTTGTCAATTGAATCTATCGAAATGAGTCCAGATCTGACATTTGAAGAAGAACCAATTGCTATTTTGGCACGTGAAGTGAAAGAATTGAGAAATAAGAAAGTGCCACTTGTGAAGATTTTGTGGAAGAATCATGCAAAGGAAGAGGCAACTTGGGAGAGTGAGCAAGCAATGCGAAATCAATATCCTCAGTTGTTTCAGACTCAATGACAGGTAATTTCGAGGACGAAATTTCTTTTTAGAGGGGGAGAATTGTAATATCCCAATGCATGCCTTAGAAGTTTTGAATATTGTTGTTGTTGTTTTAAATTTGATTGAATGTATATGTGTTATGGGAAAGGAAAGAGTGTATAGAGAGAAGTGTATATGTTGTTTATATAATAATATATATAACACATATGCAAGTCAAAAGAGTGGTCAAGGGAAGAAGATATTTATTTGGTTTTTTGTAAAATTACTAAAAGAGGGCAAGTGCTTTAAAGGAAATCAAAACAAATTGTATAAGGGTGTTTAGGTAATTGCTCATGTTGAAATACTTGGTGGAGATTTAAAGAGGAGTTGACTTTGTTTCTTCATTGTTCTTTTCTTCTTTTCTTTTTGTTGTGGCCGGCTCCTCCATAGACAAGGGAAAGCAAGTGAGCAAGAGAGGGTTTTGATGTTCTAAGCTCAAATTGAAGGAAGATCTAAGTGATCAAGTTGGTGATTCAAGAAGTTTTATAACTTTGGTAAGTCCTCTTTTGATATCTTTGCTTATTTGAAGTTGTGTTGTGAAATTGATAGATGATTTAAGAATGTGTTGTTTGATTCAGATATGTTTAAGAGTGTTTGATTGAATTGATTATGGATTTTAAGGATGTATTGAAGAAAAAAATAAGTTGGTTGGAAGAGATGGTGTTGTATTTGTGATTTGTGTTTGTTATAGATGTGGAGTTGTTTTGGTTTTTTTGTAAGTTTAAGATGGTTTTTGGGTATGTTTTGTTAAGTTTGTTTGAAGTGGATGTTGGTGAAAAGAAGTGTTTTGATGGGTGTTTTGTGGTTTTGGCCGGAATCTGAGTTTTTGGCCTGACACGCCCGGGAGCACGTCCAGAGTCTTAGGCGTGTCAATTGTGTTGGAGGCAGTAGGTTTGACATGACCAGTAACACGCCCGTGTTATTGAGCATGTCATAGCTACTGTGAGATTGGCGAGTTTACACGGCCATGAACACGTTCATGATGTTGGACGTGTTGATATTTTTCAGAGAGGTAGAATGTATTACACGCCCAGTGACACGCCCGTGGTTCTGAGAGTGTAAACGCTTCTGTGTTGTGGAGTTAGGGCACGGTCAGGGACACGCCCATGTGGTTGAGCGTGCCATGTTTAGGGTTTGCCCTAGTTAACTCTTAATTTGATTATCTCATGTGTATCCCTAAGCAAGTTTATGTTATTATTTTTGGATTAGGTCTTGAAGAAAGTGATTTGTCATTGATCTAAGAAGTAAAAGAATCTTGGAAAAGGAAAATGTTTAGAGTTGTGTGAATTGTTATTGAGGTAAGTACAAACCTTGCATTGTTGTATACATTCATTTAATATGACATTATTATTATATATATGAGTAATGTTATGTTTTGCACATTGTGAATTTTGTGAAATGTACTATATGTATAATGTGAAAGATGATGTATTATATTGTGAATTGAGACATGATGATTCAAATGTGATGAGAACCCATTGTGAGTGGCTATGGTTATACAAATGAAAGTGTTGAGGCATGATTGCCTATTTGATATTGAGATACAAATTGAGAAAGAGAATAATGATATAATTGTATGTTTAATAAGTTATTCAGTTTCAGAGTTCTGGATTTGGGTGGCATGCCTATGAAATTATGAATAGTAATAGTCTTACCGGGTTGAGGATCTCTTCAATTTGAGTTGAATTGAGGTCTAAGAGACTGGGTCTGTTACATTATGAGAATTTTGATTATGAAATATATGATTGGTAACAATCTTGCCGGGTTGAGGATCTCCTCAATTTGTTGAGTTGATGGTCCAAGAGACTGGGTCTGTTACACTATCCATGGATAGAGACATATATATATGTTGTCTACGGGCTTGATTATTGTGATTATGAACCAAAGCAGTAACTCTGAATTTTGAATATCGTATTAAACACTTGTTGGGCCCATAGGTGTCTATGTCATGTTGATGTTATGAATGATGTTATAATGTGATGAAATAATGTAATATTCATGAAATATTGTATATTGAGTATGATCTTTATTGTTTGATTGTATATCATTGTTATTGATTAAACATAATAGCATTATGGTTTGTACTACTGAGTTGTTGGCTCAGCGCGATTATGATTCATCGCGCAGGTGATAGAGGCGATAAAGTTGAGGTAGAGAATTCCTCTAGACCTAGTTGAGGTTGTTTTGATTGTGAAGAGTTGGATTAAAGCTTAAAGATCAGAGAGTCAAGCTGCCAATCATGTATATGTTTCATATTTTGTAATTTTTGAGGTTTAATGTATTTATATTTGTAAGTTTTGGATGTAACTTCCGTTGCGTAATAAACAAACGTTTTTATCTATTGTGTCTTATGATTTTCGTTTCTCTTTATTTGGTATTTCTTAAATTTTTAGTTTTACTTTAAATATGATTTGTGTATTTTTAAAGTGTGTCGTTTCTATATTCAGTATACGTATAATATGATCGTATAAGCATGCTTTGTACGTATACAGGACATAGGGGTGTTACAACACACGAATGACGAGTCTCTTTTTCTAGGTATATGGTTAACAAAAAATACCAACATGGGATATTTTTTTTTTGAAAAGTTCCCTCGGATGGTTCAACCATTAGCTATATTTTCGAACATGGAAATCAATTCATAATAATTTCCATTAATTAGGGTTTAATCCATCCAATCAACTAAAGCATCTTTTATGCTATATTAAATTAAAACTAAATTAAGATGTTTATTATAAATAGATTTCTCACTTAAAAGTAACTAATGATTCATATCAAAAATAAGTCCATGATTAATAATTCTTAGTATAAACTAGGCTCATAATTGATTTCCATAATTGACCTAAATATTTGTAAGCTCTTTTGAAAAGGGTTTGAAAATAATTTTGTTTCTAAGCCCATTGTAAAAAGTTTTTAGAAAAAATGGATTTTGGGCTTTGTATTTGGGTCATGAGAAAAAAAATTTTGATTTGTTTTTCAGAAAAGTTTTATGTACAAGGACCATCTTGAAAAGTTTTGAAAATAGCTTTGGTTTTTTGGACTTTAAATAAAAATTTATTTTGAGCTTACAATGTAATTAGGTCATATTAGAAAAAGAACAAACCAAATAAGCCATGATTTAAATCAAGATAAATTAACCATAGTCAAACAACAAGCATTTGGGGTAAAAACCTAAGGAAAGTAACTAGGCCAATTACATGAGCTTTAGTCTTTAGGTTAAAAGGCTTAGGTTACCATAGCAAGTATATACCAAAAGGTACAAGGTTATGAGTAGTTATTCCATGCTCGATCTCCATACCTTGAGTGAAAGTATGGTATCCCTTTCATAACACAACGTGGGTGTCCTAACTCACGCACACGATGCAAATCTAATATGATGCAAAGTATAATATCATGATAAGAAAGAATAGAATAAGATAAAGACCAATGGAATCAACTTCTCTTATCTGCAGTGGAGTCACCACTATGAGAGGGGATTTTCGCCCCCACTCCCGATGGAATGGTTCTTGTGACTTCGGCACTGTTAGGCTCATGGCCTTAGAGAACACGAGCCTAAGCCCGGAGAAAATGGAATCGCCACCCGGACGGGTCAGAAAAAAGAAAGGGGTGGATGACTCAATTTCTAAGGAATCTCCAACCCCCTAATGGGATCAAAAAGTTGGGTAAGTGTGGGGAAGGTGAGAAATGGCCTAGCACCCCCACAATACCCGATTCATTAGAACCGGCCTCCTTTTCATGTCTTAATATTATAAAATTCTTAAATATAATGATATTATCCATACTACATGCGATCATAAGAATAAATAAATACTTTATTTAAATCACAATAATGTCCAAACAAAATAAATAAATGGACACTCATCCAAGGATGGAAACATGTCCTTACATCATCCATATCTAAAACTAAATAGGACACCCTCCGAAAGGTGGAAACGTATCCTTTACATTAATTCCAAATTATGAAAATAATCTAAATTACATAAAGATTAGATAATGAGGTACCCAATCAAGGAAACATACCTGTTACAATTTTTAAAACCAAAATAAAAATAATAAAGAAATCATACATCCATGATAAACAAATCAAATATCAAAATTAAATAAATCAATCATCAAAACATATAATAAACTACATACTCAAATTTAAAATTAAATAAAGTAATAAATGTATAAATTTAGGATTTTAGAAGTTTAATAACCAAATTAGGGTTTTTAAATAAAGAGAGTTAAACACAAAGGCTTATAATACATAAATAAATATTGACCCCTTCGATGAGCCCATACGGTAGTCCCGCTAGCCGGTTAGCAGGCGGGGGTCAAGGGGTCAGCGCCCCTTGCGGGGTTTGTTGCTTTCCTCTTAATAATTGTTAAAGTTTTACTAATGGTTGCATTTCATCCCAAAAGTCTCCCAAAAATCCAGATCCAAAAGTCCAATCCCCCTTCTTTGTGTCTTTAATGTGGTATTTATAAGAAAAATAAAAACCTAATACTAATTGGTTAAGAAAATAAAAACTGTTTAGGAAATAAAATAAAAAACAAAATAAAATAAGATTTCAAAAAAATTGTGCGTGGGCCGAGCTACTGGTGTGCAAAAATGCACTGGCAAAAAATTTCCTGCGGGGCACTGCGGCTGGTCACGGGCCACAGGCCAATTCGCCATAGGTTTGTCCTGCAGCGAATTGGCTCAAGCCAATTCATCGCCAACAATTTTCGTCCCCAATTTTTATTTATTTATTTATCTTTTATTTATTTTTTATTTTTATTAAAAATAAATATTATAAGTAATAAATATTATTAAAATAAATAATAAATATTAAAATACCACAAAAATTATTTTGGAGTATTTAAAAATATCGGACTGGACTGGGTCAAAAATTAAGGATCTACAGTGACTTTTTCAGACGCTGATTTACCGAAGGATGAAAGGGAACATGTCTGTCCACTTTTCATTAATGTGGAAGTCAAAGCAAAATAACCTCTTGTGTCATGGTTGATAATGGCTCTGCTCTAAATGTTTGCCACTGAAGATTCTGTCAAAGCTTTTTATGTCTGCTCTTGATATGAGTTTGTTGGATGAAATGATTGGAGCCTATGAGAGCACTAAAAGATAAGCTGAAGGAACCTTCAAGACCCTAGTAAAGATAGGTCATATTGAGTTTATGGTGGACTTTGTGGTTTTGGATATACCGGTCACCTTTGCATTACTTTTGCGACATCCATGGTTTCACCCTCTTGGTGGAGTTCCTTCTACACTCCACTAAAAGATCAAGTTTCTAAGCAATGATGGGATGGAAATAATTGAGGCTAAAAATAGTAAAGCAATTCATGCTCTCATGGTGGAGTTGCCCCTCAATGGGTTCCAATTAACTGGTATTTCTGAGGATATGATAATAGGTTCTAATGTCATGAAGCAAATAAACTATTGAACCCTAATTAAAATAATCTAAAAGCGGACCGATAGCAACAATTAGGCGATAGCAACAATTAGGAAAAAATAAGGTAGAAATAATAAGCAAATAAAGAGAGATAGAAAGCAGTCAACAAAAGAGAGACAGAGAGCTTTCACCAAAAGATGGACAGAGAGTAATCAAACAAAGATGGACAGTAGCTAAAGCTTATGAAGTATAACACCCTTATAGCCTATATACATAGAATACATATACCCCGTATACGTAAAGTACATATATAGAATATAAGAGTGCCACCGTAATTAATTATGGATTTCTCATATTCTCAATTAATAAAATAATTATGTTTTTGAAAGACTAATTTATTAAATAAATATATTTATATTTAATATATTAGAAAACCTTTATAAGAAAATCTCTGGGAAAAATTGGCCAGAGTTTTATCTATAATTTTAATAAATCACACACAACAAATAACCCAACCTACAAATAAAATTAAACACTCCCAAAATAATAATTTCACAAAATTCTCCATCCAACAACAACCCTCCATTTATATCATAAATAAACCCAAACTTAGTATTTTATAATTTACATATGTACACACAAATCATTTGCCAAAATCATGTTCAAGATAAATAGAATGTGTTTATGGTATACAAAAAAAATAGAATACACTACAACATAAAATATACATGTATGCACCCCTGGCACAACTGCTCTCGTGGAACAGTCAGCTTCTAAATGTCAGCCACAATTCTAGCCCCTCTGATATGAATATTTCTCACCTGCACAATTCATACAACCACGCTAAGCCTACAACTTAGTGGTACATATATAACAACAACATACATATATATTTTGAAATGTTTTAACTTTATAATGAGTTTTGCACTATGAATATAGCCACATTTTATTGATAATTCAATCTTTATATAAACATTTAACCTAATTCACACCTAATATTGTAGCTCACAATATTCACACAATAAACACATATTCACACATACACAAATCACTTCCAACCACACACACATTGGTCCTAATTAGCCTAGTTACTTTCCTTAGGTTTTTACCCAAACTGCATGTTGTTTGACTATGGTTAATTTATCTTGGTTTAAATCATGGCTTATTTGGTTTGTTCTTTTTCTAACATGGCCCAAGTACATTTGTAAGCTCAAAATAAATTTTTCTTTAAAGTCCAAATGACCAAAGCTATTTTCAAAACTTTTTTAAAATGGTCTTTGGACATAAAATTTTTCTAAAAACAAATCAAAAATTCTTTTTGTCAAGGCTCAAATACAAAGCCCAAAATCCATTTTTTTCAAAAATCTTTTTACAATGGGCGTAGAAAAGGGAGAAAATGAAAAGAAGCAAATTTGGGTACCAAATTTTTTGCAAGGGCAAAGTCTGTCCTAATCAATATCCAGATTAAAGCCAAGAAGATAGAAGGAATTTGGAGTCTAGAAAGATTGCTCCCTACTGCCCAAAAGACCAAGAAATTTGTAGTGTGAGGGTTTGTCCATTGTGTCACATAAGCTCCTATCTCAAAATGGCATTCATTTAACCCATGTCCCTTATAGACCCCATTTCAAGCCTATCAAAGACCTGTTGATCTCTCTTGGTAGGTAGAGTCTATTAGTGTAGATAGTTTGAATAAGCATGCATATGAGATAGACCATATTTAAACTCAATGAGACTTTTGGCCAAGTAATGTGTATGTGCCTATCTGAAGTGCAACATGTTCTTGCATAAATAGAAATGATTCCAAGTTTAGTATAGTAACTAGGGTTGTCATGTTATAGATATGTTAATTTGGAAAATCAAGTCCGAAGGTAAATTCACATTAATTTGGCAAAGAAAACATTTGATTTCAAAATCAAAATTCAAAAGTGAAAATTTGGAAAAAAAAATTATTCAAGTTAAGGGGAGTATGTTGAACCATACAAACTCAAAGAACACATTTGGCAAAGGAAATGATTACTGGCAAGGTTGTGAAGCTACCAATTGACATACTGAATCATAATTTGAAATGGATGTATTTTTGCCACTTGGGGTCTCTGTTATTCATTTTTACAACATCTTTAAGATAAAAAGCCATAAAAAGCGAAGCCTTCTATCATTCCAGCGCAAAACCTGAAGGGCATCTAAAACAAATCCATGAGAACATTTCAGCTGATAATCTAAGTCTGTGAATCAATGGAACCATTGTAAGATTTATTCATGCATATCACGCGTACATGAGCATATCACATTGCACTTTCTTGTATTGTATTGTCTATTCTTTGTCAAAATGAACAACAAACACCCTGTGAAGTAAAGCATCAAAAGAAGATATTGAATTAAGGAGGCATAAAAGACCCATTGCTTGAGTAAACTCCAGTCATTTTGTAAAAGAAAGGAAGAAATGTATGCTTGTTCGATGAGCTAGACAATATACAAATATCAACCAAAGCTGCATAGAAAAAATCATGGGGGGCAAGGAGAAGATATGAAGGCTAGATAAAAAAGAAGAATAAAAAAATATATTTAAAAGTCAAAAGTTACAGTAAAGTACAAATTATAATTATCATTATTATTATACAATAATAGATCATAGAGAAGGAGGTGGTAGATCATCATTAAATAAAGCTCTGAAAAAATCATCGCCTGGTGGAGGAGGAGGCATATTACCCATCCCGAGTCCGCTCGAAGTAGGAGCACCTGAATCTCTATTACCCTGGAATTCAAATCTATAATGGTCCTCATCTGATGTAGACGAAAGGATCTCATGGTCATCAGCTTGGGGGCCTCTAGATGAAGAAGCACCAGAATCTCTCATCCCCTGAAATCGAAAGTCTCAAAAATCTTGCTCTGACTGGTGATACAATTTCTCAAAATGGATAACCTGTTGACGACTAGCAACCAACTCTTCTTGAAGTTTCTTATTTTGTTCTTCAAGCATCCGCTGTGAGCCAGAAAGGAAAAGAGTAAGAACATACATAATCATGCATGCGTATAGAATAAATTATCATGGAACAAGAAAATCTACCAGGTAATTCATATCAACGCCCTGTGGATAAGATGGCATCTCTGGTTGATTAGAATGAGCAAATGGAGGAGTGGTAAAAGAAGGCCCAGCGTCATGACCAAATGAGCCAGTAGCCTGCAATAATCATTAAAAAGGTCAAAACAAGTTAAGAAAGAAGCAATTGCAATGGAAAAATGGTAAAAGTTTACCTGAGAAGTGCTAGCCCCGAGATACGAGACAGACTCTCTTCCCTCTCCGTGATACTCCTCCTCATCTCTATCTTCATTTTCCTCAGGAATCTCCCATACACCAGTAGGAGATACATCAAAGTTCAAAAGTCCTACTTGAATAAAATGGGTATAAGATGCACCCGGTGGATAGAGAAAGATTTCAACATCATAACCATGCCGAGCCAACCACCATGCTTTCTCTGGCATTGATGTGATATTTAAAGTATACTCTGGGCAATGCATCAGAATCCTCTGCTGCTCGAGACTAAGAAACCACTCATATACTCTCTCTTCAAGAAACCAGCCATTAGACATAGGGCCGACAATGACACGACTGGTATGTTGAAAAGGCAGTGCGGCATTCATGGAGGAAGTCTGGTTTGTCCAGTCTTATGTGTTCCACCAAGCCAAATTGTCCTACAAAATGACATAGGTAAGTGAACTTTATATAAATTTTAAAGTATACTAATGTTATTTTACCTAGCCCCAAGTTAAGCAATTCAAGAGATAGCATTGTGTGTTCAAATGGTGAGAGCCGGGAACTTCTACACGATCTGACAACCAAAAATTTAATCTTGAATACCTGACTCTCTCTCGAGAAATGCCAGGCACCCTCACAAGATTGTGCTCATATGCCCAAATCTACAATAATAACAAAAATCAAATTCATGCAAGAATAAGAATGGAATTGACATTGATGGAAGAGGAGTACCTCGACAACCGCCATAAAGCAAAAAAAAAAACTACTTATTTCTACAAATTTTATCAAGTCCATGGTAAAGATAGGCAAGGCCAGCTTCACCCCAGCCGTAAAGCGGTACAATACTCATATCAGTAAGGGCCCTCAACACTGACAAATGGATGGCAGATTCGGTGCTGCCTAAAATGGTCGACCCAAGCAAATACAGTAAAAATCCTAGAGCATATTGTTTGGATATTTCCCTATAAACCCGTCCTTCGTAATTCATTCAATAATTCTGAATCAGCTTAATTTTTATCTTGAAAGGCCCATTAAATGATGGTTCCATACCAATTAACTGTTGGACTTATTTGAATGTTAGAATATCATTGGTAAGAGGGACCGGAAGGCAATCCATTTTCATGCTGCCGAATAAACTCCAATAACTCAGCATTAGATCGAGTTCCTAATCTTGAAGCATGCATTTTCACCAGCGTAATTTTTTCCAGCGTAGTTTTTTCGAAACCGAATTCTATTTAGTTTTGATTTCTTTTCCTAAATGATTTTAATTTCCTTGGACAAATAGAATTAGGTTTGAATTTTTTCCTATAAATACCACATTAAAACACTTCAGAAAGGGATCTGGATCGAGACTTTGGACTTTTGACATGAGAGGAAAAAGGAGACAGAAAACCCTAGGAGCAAGAGATGGCAAAAAGAAATTAGCAACAAGAAGCATTCATCAATCCATCAAAGGCAGCAACATTGCCTTTGTTATTGTTCATCCAGAAATCAATATTTTGGTGGAACTGACTACGCAGGTTTGATCTTTAATCATAAATTATATGTTCACATTAGCTTTGTTTTCTTTGATTAATAAGAATATGCAGTAACTTGTTCTTTGTTTTAATAACTTTAGTTGTTTTCTTTAGTTAATACATTAATCAGTTGGTTTTCAAAACTCCACTTGCATGTTTTATAAAAACTAAAAACTTAGAACCATCCAGTAGCCTAAGTCATTGATTAAATTATCAAAAACCTTAAATTATTCTTCTGTTTCCAAAACTTCAAAAATCTCTAAATTATTCTTATATTTCCAAAACTTTAAAAACCCTAAATTGTTGTACTGTTTCCAAAACTTTAAAACCCTAAACTATCCTTCTGTTTCCAAAACTTTAAAACCCTAAATTATTTTTCCCTGAACTATTTTCTTAATCATTTAAACCCTAACTCTTTTGTCTGAAACATCAAAATGTCTTCTTAATTCTACAAACCCTAATATTCTTTACAGTTTCTAAAAACTTTAATCATAATTGTTTCTATAAAACTCTAAACTATTTTCTTAAATTCTAAGATTGAATATGTTTTCCAAAATATCAAAAACCCTAAACTAGCTTATTAATTCTCAAAACCCATTCCAGTAAACCCTAGTTTTCCTAAACCCTAATTCTTAAAACACCAAAACTTTATGACAATTTCATCAACACCAATTTTTGCCCGCAGCCAACTGCTGTAGTTTTTTTGCTTGCGCATTTTTTTCGCAGCAGTTTTCTTTCGCCTGCGCAATTTTTCTTGAGCGAAATTTTTCCGACGCAAATTTTTCTAAAACCTAATACAATTAGGTTTCGGTTTCCTTTTCTTAATTAATGCTAGATTCCATGAATAACTAGAATTAATGATAAAAATCTTCTATAAATAAGGACTAAAACAACACAGAAAGGGGGGGAATTTGGAGGAGAAATTGGAGACCAAAATTGAGGAGGAAAACTTTGAATCAATCGGACTTTTTGAGAGAGCAAACAAGCAATTCAATCCATCAAAGGCAGCAAAGTTTGCCTTTGTTCTTGTTCATCCAAGAAGTGATTTTTGGTGGAACCAACAAATGAAGGTATGAATTTCTTTATTTTTTTTCATTAATTCACAGTAGCTTCATCATTCAAAAATCTTAAAATTGTTGTTTCTGTTTCTTTAAAATAAAAAAACCCTAGAACCTCAATTCACCTTTTCTAAAGTTTAAAAACCTTAATTCATCTCTTTGTTTTCCAAAAATCTTAAAATTATTATTTTTGTTTCTTCAAAATCTCAAATCCCTAATTTGCTTTCCAATTTTTCAAAACCTTAAATTGAATTTTGTTTCTTTCCAAAAACCCTAAAAACATCTTTTCTGTTTCTATAAACCATAAATCATTTTGTTTATTTTCATAAAGTTTCATAAAATTATCAACTAATTTTTCAAATTCTAATACATTCTCCGAAACCCTAATTCGAAAATTCTAAAACCCTAATTCAACTCCAAAACCCAAAACATTAAACCCTAAACTAGATAAACTAAACCCTAATTTTTCCAAACCCTAATTTTTAAAACCTTAAAACCATATAAATCTAAATGTTATAATTCTACATAGTAAGTAACCATAAATCATAAATCCAATATTTTAAAGTGTCCGAACCCTAGTTTCATGATTTCACTTCTCAAACACTAATTTGGTTAATCAAAGAACTTTATCAACCTCTTAAATTATAAAACTTTGCTCCATGTCAATTCTTTTAAAATTTACAGTAGCTTAAACCCATGAATTGCAAAACCTTAAACACATTAAATAAAGAAACTTAAATAGAAACAGTAGCCCTAATTTGAATTTTTATTTGCTTTATTAAAATTTCAATTTGATTATGCTTTGATTTATTTTACATGCTTTGATTTATTTAAGTTCAATGATTTATTTATTTAATTTATCATGGATGGATGTTTACTTTCTATTTCTATTGATATTTAATATCTTTGATAAATGATTTATTTATTATGAATGGTTATTTACTTTTATCGATTTATTTAGATTTCCAAATGTTGTAAGAGGTATGTCTCCACTTGGTGGGTACCTCATTAGTTAAATATCATGTAATTTAAATTTCTTTTCTATTTTAGAACCAATGTATAGGACATGTTTCTACCTTTCGGTGGGTGTCCTATTTAGTCATGGATTATGCAAGGGCATATTTCCATCTTCGGATGGGTGTCCATTTATTTATTTTGCTTGGACATTGTTTTGATTTTCAATATATCGATGCTTTATTTTAATTATTGTGTGTAATATGGATAATATTGTTATATTTAAGATTTTTATAATATCAAGGCCTGTAAAGGAGGCCGGTTCCAATGAACCGGGCATTGTGGGGGTGCTGGGCCATTTCTCACCTTCCCCACACATACCCAACTTTCCGAACCCATTAGAGGGTTGGGGATTCCTTAGGAATCGAGTCATCCACCCCTTTGTTTTTCCCGGTCTGTCCGAGTGGCGACTCCATTTTCTCCAGACCTAGGTCCATGTTCTCTAAGGCCCCGAGCCTAAACAGTGCCGAAGTCGCAAGAACCATTTCACCGGGAGTGGGGGCAAAAATCACCGCCCACAGTGGAGACTCCACTGGGGATAAGAGAAGTTGATTCTGTTGGTGTTTTTATTATTCTATTCTTTCTTATAATGATATTATCCATTGCATCATATTTGATTGCATCGTGTGCGTGAGTTAGGACGCCCGTGTTACCCGTGTTGTGTTATGTAAGGGATACCATACTTTAACTCAAGGTATGGAGATCGAGCATGGCATAACCACTCATATCCTCGTACTATTTGGTATATACTTGCTATGGGAACCTAAGCCTTTTTACCCAAAGACTAAAGCTCATGTAATTGGCCTAGTTACTGTCCTTAGGTTTTACCCCAAATGCATCTTGTTTGACTATGGTTAATTTATCTTGGCTTAAATCATGGCTTATTTGGTTTGTTCTTTTTCTAATATGACCTAAGTATATTGTAAGCTGAAAATAAATTTTTCTTTAAAGTCTAAAAGACCAAAGCTATTTTCAAAATTTTTCAAGATGGTCTTTGGACATACGACTTTTATAAAAATAAATCAAAAATTCTTTTGCTCATGGCCCAAATACTAAGCCCAAAATATGTTTTTTTTTCCTAAAATCTTTTTACAATGGGCTTAGAAATAAAATTATTTTCAGCCCAAAACACTATCGCGCTAAGCCAAGGGCTTAGTAAGATAAAACATGCAATGGATATGCTTTAATGCAATACAATGTCAATTCTAATTCATATCATATATGTAACAATATAAATGCAAAGCTAACAACATCCCTTTACATTTTATAATCAACATACATATATGCATATCACATTTCAACATCATTGCATATACTTCATTATTTAATCATTTAATCATCCATGAACAATAGTAAACAAATCATGACTCACATTAAACAAAGACAAGCATTGGGCCCAAGACACACTAATATGCCATTCAATTTTCAGAGTTAATGCTTTGGTTTGTTATCACATTTATCAATATCATATACCCAACTAGGCTTCAAGGATTAAGTTCAACCAAGCTTCAAGGGGAGCAAAGCATGCTAAGCTTCAACCCAACTTGGCTTCAAGAACTAACCCAACCTAGCTTCAAGGGTGGTAACATCTCAATTAGGCTTCAAGGATTCAATCCAACCTAACTTTAAGAGATTGTTACACTCATTAGGCATGCCACCAACAACAAACTCTGAAAATGGAATAACACATTAGCCACACAATTCATTTAGTTTTCATTCTCAATTCTCATTATCATTTAGGCAAACATGCCTCATTTATCCCCATTGAATTACCTTAGCCAAAAACAATGGCTTCACATTTCATTTCACAATATAACACTTCATTATTCAAATGTATATTTATCTCACCCATGATCACATTATATCTCACATAACATCATTCATAAATATCAACATTTCATTCCACATTACTCATGAAACACATTACTATTCACAATGCATAACATAACATTGTTCAATCTCAACAATGCAAGAACAATTTATATTAGTCATAGCTTTAGGATCATCCACAAGTGTTTGATTAAGTCATTCCTTAATTTAAGTATGTTTAAAATGTTTATGTTTAGGTTTAGAGACCAAACTACCTTTGAAGAACCCAAACCATGCAAAAAAAAGAACAAAGAAATCAAACATTATCCAACTCATTTGAGGGACACGCCCAGTCCACTTGAGGAACACGCCCAGCCCTCTTGAGGGACATGCCCGTGTCTCTAAAAATAAAAGAGGCAGTAGCCAACACAAATAAATGACACGCCCGTGTCACTTCATTGCTGCTGGCTGTGTCACCATAAACACAACCTTAACTAAAACCAACACTTTCTCAATTGCACTCAAACACAATATTCATCATATAACATGTTTCAAATGAACATAATCAATGTTCTAAACACATATTCACCACAAGAATTACTTCACAACACATTAATATAACAATTAAACACACATCATCTCAAAACCCTAAAACCAACATCCTTCTCCATCCTTCCAAAACAACATCCACCATTTCCAACCACAACCTCTAATTAAACTCATAACTTAAAATCAAATTAACACTTGAAAACACAACACAACACATCTCAAATCCACCGAATCACAAAATCACCAAACCTTAATTCACTTCCAACACAACTTCCAAATAAGTAAAGAAAACAAGAGAATACTTACTTCAAAAGAAGAAATTCCACAAATCTCTTGTCAAATCTTTTGATTGTTTCTTCAATTTGCTTCTAGCATCAAGAACACTTCTCTTCCCTTTTTGGTTTTTGGAGAGCCGGCCACCTCTTGAAAGAAAGAAGAAAATGATGAAGACACAAAGTCAAATTTTGCTTTTAATCTCCACCAAGTGTTCTTATCCAAGCAATTACCAAAATACCCTCAATCATATAACTAACTTTTGTCTCATATAAGCCCTTACATGTAATTACACACTTAACACAAAAATATCTCTCTTCCTTTGACTCTTTCTTTGACCCATTTATATGTTATATATATCATCATATACACAACATATACCTCTCTCTCTAAACCCTAATTCTTTCCCAAAACACTTATACACAAGCATTCTCTTCTCAATTTCTTTTCTTATCCCATCATATACATTCAATCCAATTTATAACAATAACAACAACAACAATATGCAAAACTTCTAGGGCATAAATGAGGATATTACACCCCTGTTGACACCTTTGTGCCTGGCCTCGAAGGTAAATGATAGTGACACCCAATATATAAGAGAAGGCAAATAATAGTGACGCCCAACGTCTAGCGCGAAGGCAAATCATATCAATCACTCCAAAAACAATTTGATGGAACAAGATACTATAGAAGGTTACCATATAGTTCATTTCACATTCTCATTGAAACACCTTTAATTTCCATATTTCCAATATTTTCCACATATTTCATCATCTTTTTAGACACAAACACAATGTGACTAATAAATCGCATTTTCATAACACTCGTGATCATGTAAAACTATGATAACTATCATATGTTACATATTCATTTATCATGTCTATATTCGTATTTCTACATATTCCTCAAGTAATCAACTCACTCATGACCACTTCCATACTCTATCTCATTAAATACATCTTTCACATTCTGATTAAAGAATCATATTCCATAATTCTCAATCTACTTACACAACCCATGAGTCACATTTAAAAAGTGATTCATTTCCATATTTTAAACACATTTTCTATCATTCTTTATAATTACTTTTCACATTACTGTTCTCATCCTTTTGAACTATTTTTAGCATATGTCATTCTTTTTACCCAATTTCCATATTTTCTTTCTAGATTTTATAATTTTCATATTTTTCAATAATTTTTAGCATATCTCATAAATACTACCTTATGTACATAACCATTGAGATGTTTATATTACAATCATTGATCTTTCCAATCCCATGCTTTCATTTATAAACCTAAGTTTTACATTGAGCAGATAACTAATGCATCACTATCACATAACTATACCACATCGCATAGTCTATGTGATTTTTCCACATTACAAATACTATACATGCATATTGCAAATTCACATTGAAAAATATTTTAAGTAAATAACTATATATACTAACCTCTTTTCTCTTTTCTAGGCCCAACTCTCAACTCCACTTCTTTTATCACTTTAACCTACGCATGCACATTTCAATAATAAACAACATTACTCATTTAAAGTAACTTACATGCTCATTAATTATTAAATTACCATTATTTATTCTATTCTCATCAAAACCTCATTGATACTCTAATTCTACCATTCACTGCTTTATTCAAACTTCAATCTACCAATATCATTTTCAACATTTAACCTTAAAAAAAATTACTTATACATAAATATAACACTAAAACAATTAACGTTCACAATTATGGAAACCTCTTTCAAAAATTAAAATTCCATATAATGCAACTATCAACATGAACTTCACTAAAACCTATCCATATTGGATTTTCAACCTTAAATCAGCACATTAGAAGTTCCACCATATCATTAGAAATTCATTTTAATACACTTTATTTATTCGTACACACTTTGCATCAATTCTACATAATATTTCACCAAATCACTATTTTCACCATTACTACCTTATTCAAACTTCAACATATCAATCTCATTTCTATCATTCAACTATAATCACCCATAATACATCAATATAACATGAAAATAATGCATTACAACAATTAAAAACACCTTCTCCGAAAACCCTAATTTCTAGTAATATTGCTATAACCTTAACTTCATTCAAACTTAACCATATTCAATTTCTACCCATAAAATAATCATATACACATGAAAACAACATTAAATTATTCTATAACAAAAATTATATACATCCATACCAAAACCCTAATTTTTACATATTCATCCATTAGCCTAAATTCATCAATCATCCAACCAACAAATCACTATATACTCTTCAGCCTAACTTCATTTCTATTTATTTTAATAATTAAAACATACTCTCTCTCTCTAACATTATCAAACATATGCATACACATTCAAAATTAGAAGCTTTAAAAAAAATACTTTCTTGATTTCTTTGCAAAACCTTCAACACCTTCTCAAATCCTCTTTAAATCTCTTATAAATTGATGTATATGAAGGAAACCAAACTCTCCTCACCCTCTTTAAATATTATGTCCAAATGAAAAATAAGAAGATAGGCTCTTTTAATTCTCATCTTTATCTTTTTATATATAAAATAATTAAATAATTTCCACTGATCATATCTCTTCCTTCTTTGACTTTTTCTCTTTTCTTTTTTCCTATTATTATTATTATTATTATTATTATTATTATTATTATTATTATTATTATCAACTTTTCAACACTAATTTATGCTTCACATATATGTAATATATATTTTATGTACATGTATATGTCATATATATGTTACTTATATGTTACATTTACTTTTATGTATATGTTTATGCAATGTATTTATATTATGCATAGACATTGTATATTTAATATATATATTTACCCATATATATCATGTGTACCCTATGTACACATTAAGTATACCATAAATATATATAATATAATATAATATAATATAATATAATATAATATAATATAATATAATATAATATAATATAATATAATATATCCAACATACAATATACATATTATGTATATACTATGTATACACACTAGGTATACAATAGGTATATACAATACCTATACCTTCAAATACTTATTTAATTTCTCCAAGATTACGGATATTACACCTAAGGCTGGAATTGGCAGAGTTGAAAAAGGAAGAGGTCACTATACTGATACATGTGAAGTTTATAGAGGTAATATAATACCCTAACTAGTTAGCTAATATCATTCCTATGCTGAATAAGGATGGAAGGATTATAGTTTGTGTGGACTACATGGATTTGAATGAAACTTCCCCTAAAGATGATTTTCCCCTACCTTATATAAATGTTATAATTGATAGTGCGGCATCTAGTGTGCTACACTCTTTTGTAGATGAATTTTCTAGATACAACCAAGTGTTAATGGCCTAAGAGGATAAAGATAAAACTACCTTCATAAGTACATGGGGTATATCTTGCTAGAAGGTAATGTTGTTTGGGTTGAAGAATGTTGGAGCAATCTATTAGAGGATGGCCGCCACTTTTTTTATGATATTATACATAAGGAGGTTGTGGTATATGTTGATGATATGATGTTAAAGTTAAAAATAAGAGAACATCATTTTTAGAACTTGGAGAGGTTTTTTGAAAGAGCAATTAAGTATAACCATAGGCTAACCCCAGAGAAGTATGTGTTTGGAGTTGCCTCAGGTGAGATGTTGGGATATGTCATTAGCCGAACGGTATTGACATTGACCATGATAGGATTAAGGCAATTAGGGATATGCTGGCCCCTAAGACAGAGAAGGAATTATGGGATTTATCAAAAGGTTATAATACTTAAGCAGGTTCATTGTGAGGCTCACAACAATTTGTGAACCCATCATTAAACTACTTAAGAAGAACTAACTAATTGAATGGAATGGTGAATGTTAATAAGCTTTTGAGCACATAAAAGAATGCTGGTTAAATCCACCTATATTAAAATTGCCCAACTTAGTAGACCATTGATACTATACTTAGCAGCAGAAGAATGATCGATAGGGACAACGCTAACCCAGGAAGATGAATCAGGAGTCGAGCATGCAATCTACTATTTGAGTAGGAAACTTCTACATTATTAAATCAAGTATAGTATCATTGAAAAAACTCATATTGATGTGGTTTGGTCATTAAAGAAATTGTGGCATTACTTTTAGTCCTATAGTGTGTGAGCAATTTCTAGGTTCAAACCAGTTAAACACTTAAGGGAAAAGCCTTTGCTAATCAGGAAATATGGATAGTGGTTGATAATACTAGAAGAATTTGAGATCTAATACATAACCAAGAAAACTATTAAAGAAAGATCAGTAGCAAAATTCCTAGCTTAACAACCCCTACCTGAAAAGTGAGGAAGTGACTTTTGAATTCCCAGATGAACATTTGGAGGCTATAAAAATGAAAGGATGGAAGATGTACTTTGATGGAGTAGTGAATAAAAAGGAGTTGGTTTAGGAGTTATATTAGAGTCACCCAAAGGAAAAGTCATCCCCTTAGCTAAGAAACTAAAATTCAAGGCAACCAACAATATGGTAGAGTACGAAGCAAGAATATTTTATTTGGCAGCCTTGATGATCATGAGGGTAGATAAAGTGTAGGTTTTTGGTAATTTGTTGCTAGTTGTTTCCCAAGTGAATGGAAAATGGGAATTAAATGAAGAGAAGTTAAAGCCATATCATGACTAATTGAACATAGTAAGGAGGAACTTCAAGGACTATAGGTTCCTGCACCCATCTAAAGAAGAAAACCATATGGCTAATGCCTTAGCCACACTGGCTTCGGTATGGGAGGATTCCATCAAATTATTCCTCAAACCTCTGGTTTTGACTAGTTCATCAACTCCTTGCTATGGATGTGAAATGATCATGGAAACTAGTACATATCATAATGTGTGGTATGACACCATTAAACAATTCTTAGAATGCAGAGATTATCCATCGGGGGCAACAAAAGAAGAGAAAAGAGTTATAAGGTGGTGATCTTTGCAGTACATCACTTTTCAAAGGGAGTTGTATGGCTAGACGAGGTATATTTGAGGTGTTTGAGGAAGTCTAAAGTTGAATAGATCATGTCAAAAGTACGTACAGGAACCTGTGGGCCTCATATGAATGGTCTAGCTCTAGTTAAGAAGATAATTCGACAAGGCTACTGTCACATCCACTCACCGCATTTATGCATAACAGTCACATGCACAGTGAGAGAAGGGGAAAGGAGAGGATAATTCCTGACAACGGCCCCAGATAAGGCTATAGGATCAATGGGACTTAATTGAAGAAAAATGCAAAGTTTTGGGGAGGTGACCGTAATTTCAAAAAGTTTTGGGGAGGTGACTGTAATTTCCAAAAGTTGCACTGGATGTTCTTAATAGTGCACATAACAGATTCCAAAAATGGCGAGTAGAGAAAAATCAGGTCGCAACGACGTGTAAAGGTTTTTCCAGGAAACGCCCCGTTAGAGAGAAATAAAGACATGTAGACTAGGGGCATTTTGGTCATTTTAATTAAAATTTATACATGAATCTAAAGTAGGAAATAAACACACAAGTGAGTAGAGGACGTCGAGGGGTTGAATATGAAGAGATCATCAGTAGAAACGGAGCTAGGGAAAAACCCAAGCAAAGAAAGGACCTAAAGGGAATTTTATAAAAAGTCAAGGGCTTATTGGTAATTTTTCAAAACGACTTGGAAACCTAAAATAGATTTCAAAAATAGAAAGTAGAGGTCGAGAGGATCAAAGCATATGTGATTTGACTCGTTGAACTGTACGGTTTAAAAGTTACGATCGATTAATGCCGGAGGGTATTTTGGTCTTTTCACACCATAGACCATAAAATTTCAGCACAAGGAGGTTGGGGGGCCAAAATATAATTAAAAGAAAGTCCAAGGGCTTGGGTTTTAATTAAATAAAAGAAAGAGACAAATGGACTAATGGAAATTAACCATTTAGAAGTCATAAAAAGAAGAAAGGAAAAAGATGTGGACAATTGGCCCTAAAGTATTCATCCAACCCAAAAGTGGACATCATTTCACTATATATATATATCATCATAGCAAGAAGAACAAAACTCTCTCTCTCTCCTCCAAACTTTCGGCCACCATAGGAAGAACACCAAGGAATTCCAAATTTTGTCAAGTTTGATTCAAGTTCAAGGTGAGTTTTAAGGTTTTCAAGTATGTAGAATTCAATTCTAGTATTAATTTTAAGTATTTATATATCTATTTGAAGATTGGAAATTAGGGTTCTTATGGTGGATTTGGGAAAAATTTAAGTAGTGATGATATTGATTAATTAAATGGAAGAATCAAGGTTTCTAAGGTTTAATAAGGTTAGATTAGGGTTTAGTTTGAAAAGAAATGGAAGGGTAGTGTATGTTCTAAATTTCTAAGGTTTATGTTTAAGGTTGTGTTCTTGAATTTCTTGAAGGGGAAACAAAAATTAAGGAAGGAGAAGAAGGAAAAGAAAAGGGGAATTAAAAGAACAAGGTTTGGTACTTTACCATAAAAGAAATTATATTTTTCTTACAAACTTTGGTTTATGGAATTTTTGATGTTGATGCTTAAATGTATTGATTGAGTTTAAATTAAATGTTTGAGTTATGTTCTTGGTTTCTTATGGCAATTGAGTTGGTTAAATTTAATTTAAACCAAGTGTTTTTAGAAAAATTTTGGCAAGTTGATTTGATGAACTTTAATTAGTTAATTTAAGTTGAACATGCAAAAGTTGTAAAAGGGAAGTGTTTGAATCTTCACTTTATCATTAAAGAAGCCTTCATATTGATTTGAAAAAGAAAAATAAACTATCCCATGTATTTCATATGTTTGGGCCGAAATGGTTTCAAAATGGCAGATTTCTATACTCTTTTTGTGGCAGCTGTTTGAGGTAGCAAATGAATGAATTTTTCAACGAATTTTACGTGTAATTAGTCAACATATGAAATAAGTTTTCTGTAAAATTTCATCCAAAAGTAAGATCATTTACCTGGTCAAATGCATGACTGAAACGGACTGAAATTTTGACAAAAATCCAGATTTTACTATTCATTTGGTCATGCCATTTTGAGTTGCCGATTTTACGTGCCGCGACACTATTCATTTGGTCAATTTGTGACTCTTTGAGGAATGCTTTGAAATGTTTGATATGTTTATTGTTGATGTTAAATATGTGAAAAAGGGTATTGGTTTGACTAAAGAATGTGGTGCGCGGCGTAAAGGGCAAAGTGCAACGGTAATTATTTTAATTTCTCGAGTCATTCTAAAATGAAGTTTGAGACTTAAATTGAATCGTTTTAACCTTTATGCTCTACTGGGTAGTGGGGGTGGTAGATAAGGGTATGGTGCACTATACTAACTTATGCAGTACTGCTTGATATTGTGATTGAATTGTTATGATCTAAACTCAATGGTGAGGGCCATTGGGGGCCAATGGTGAGGGCCATTGGTTATAACCAGGATGGTGAGGGCCATTCCTGTGAATTGATATCAGTGATGAGGGCCACCTATGTTACAGTGGTGAGGGCCACTGCCTTATCGCTGTGGTTCCCTATATTCCAGTAGAGCCAAAGTCTGGTTAATATTATTATTTTTTTAAAAAAACTGTGCAATGCAAAATGAAGTTGAATTATGGTTTTTACATTTATTGAAAGCATATTTACACTAAATGTACAGTAATTTCCATTGGTTCAATGTTGGTTGATTTATGATTTAATTATTTTCATTTATTTCAAATGCTTTCTTGTTTTAACTATATTTTCATCGGTAAAGTACCCACTGAGCGACATTGCTCAGTGAGTTAAGTTTTCCTTGACTCGTAGGTTCGAAGAAGTAGCTAACTCTTGGGGAGCAACGACTAGACCCACAACATCTCAGGGTAGATCTCCTAGTGTCCATTATGAGTTAGCTAGTTGTGGCATGTATATGTATAAATAAGATTGAGAATTACTATGTTATACTGTACGTTAGTAGTATGTAATAATAATAAACCTCTACTTTATTTTGTATTAGAAGTGTGAACTCTTCTTGCAGGTTTGTAGTTGAGGGTATAAGGTGGATTCATTGGGAGTGTATTGAAATTGATTGTATTCACATTGGTTTGTGTAAAAACGTTTTCAAAAATCAGAAAAACTAGTTTTGTCGACACTTGGGACCCAATTTTCTAGGCGAACCTTGTCACATCCCAAAGTTTAGGTAGTCGAGTATTAGGCAAGAAGGACATAAATAAGTGGTCAAATAGAGGCTCGAGATAGTCAAAAACAAAATCGGTGTGCAAAGGAGGCCCGTGAAGTTGACGGGACCTAAAGGTAATTTTTTGAAAGGCTAAGGACCTAAGAGTAATTTCCAAAAGTTTTGGGGAGGTGACTGTAATTTTCAAAAGTTTTGGGGAGGTGACTGTAATTTCCAAAAGTTGTACTGGATGTTCTTAATAGTGCACATAACATATTCCAAAAATGGAAAGTAGAGAAAAATTGGGTCGCAACTACGCGTAACGGTTTTTCCAGAAAACGCACGGTTTAGGAGATATAGGAGATTTTGACTAGGGACATTTTGGTCATTATACATGAATCCGAAGTAGGAAATAAACACAAGAGTGAGTAGAGGAAGTTAAGGGGGTAAATATGAAATGATCATCAGTAGAAACGGGGCCCGGGCAACACCCGAGCAAAGAAAGGACCTAAAGGGAATTTTGTAAAAAGTCGAGGGCTTATTGGTAATTTTTCAAAACGACTTGGAAATCTACAATGGACCTTACAAATAGAAAGTAGAGGTCGAGAGGATCAAAACTATACGTAGTTTACCTCGTGGAATTGTACGGGTTAAAAGTTATGAACAAATAATCGCCAGAGGGTATTTTGGTCTTTTCACACCTTAGACCATAGATATTTCAACACAAGATGGTGGAGGGGCCAAAATATAATTAAAAGAAAGTTGAAGGACTTGGGTTTTTAAATAAATAAAAGTAGGAGACATTTGGGCTAATGAAAAGTGGACATTTAAAAATTATAATAAAGAAGAAAGAGAAAAGTGTGGACATTTGGCTTTAAAACATTCATTCATCCAAAAGTGACCATCATTTCCCTTATATATATATATCATGATATGAAGAACAAAACTCTCTCTCTCCCACTTCAAAATTTCGGCCACCATAGGGAAGAACACCAAAGAGTTCCAATTTTTGTCAAGTTTGATTTTCAAGGTAAGTTTTAAGGTTTTCAAGTATGTAGAATTCAATTCTAGTATCAATTTTAAGTATTTATATATCTATGGGAAGATTGGAAATTAGGGTTTTTATGGTGGATTTGGAGAGAATTTAAGTAGTGATGATATTGATTAATTAAATGGAAGAATCAAGGTTTCTAAGGTTTAATAAGATTAGAGTAGGGTTTAGTTTGAAAAGAAATGGAAGGGTAGTGCATGTTCTAAATTTCTAAGGTTTATATTTAAGATTGTGTTCTTGAATATCTTGAAGGAAAAACAAAGATTTAGGAAGGAGAAGAAGGAAAAGCAAAAGGGAATTAAAAGAGCAAGGTTTGGTACTTTAACCATTGAACTCTTTTTGAAATTTTTCTGTTTTACAATTAGTAAATGCTGTGACTTGTATGATTTTTAATTAAATATAGAAAAATTATCTTGAGTTGAATTTTGGATATGTTGTTTTTTAATAAGTCTAGTATTTGAGAAAAATAATTTGGAACCACATTGATTGAATTTACTTTACGGAATTTATAAAATTCAGAACTGCTGCCAGGATGCAGGGAAACTGGAACAGTCTGGTTGGGTGAACTACTTGACCAAGATTTTGTGTCCAGTTTGATCTGAAATTTTAAAGGAATGATTTTAAGATGCAAAACTAAATTCTGTAAAAATTTTAGAGTTTTTATCCAAGTGTATTATTTTATACAAATTTTCTAAAACAAGGATCAAGTTGGGTCAAGAACCAGAGTTTATTGTTCATATGGAAATTTTTCATTATTAACTTGGTCAAAAACTTGGTGTGGGTGTTTTATCATTTTATTTTTAGTATTGAGTTTAATTATTATATGAAGAATAAATTAAGATGGAAAATATGTGAATACATATGATACATATGTGAGTATATGTGATATTTGTGTAAATATATATTGTATATACATGGAGAATATGTGGTATATATACGAAGTGAAGGGGTATTTATGAAATGTTATATATGCTCTACTCGGTAAATGGGTAAAACCGGTCTAGAATGGGGGTTTGGCATGCCATTCTACCGGCAGTACTGTCTTAACGGCTTCGGTCGGGATATTACTTACGCGCGCGCGGTTATATCGTGTGAGGTCAAGATCATGGCAACTAGTCGTGTGAGACCAAGACCACGCAGTTATTCTATATCGTGTGAGACCAAGACCATGACAATTATTCGTGTGAGGTCAAGACCACACGTAACTCTATATGAGGCCTCATTTCGAGATCGGTGTATTCATAATTACCGAGTGGAGCAGATTAACTCATAATTATAATGAAGTTATATTACATGTTGTTTACATACAGAATGTGAATCTTAACTTAATTAGAAAATATAAATATGATGATTGTATGAAAATAGTTTAATTATGCAGTATTCTACTTTTATATGTGATATCAAGTAGACATTGTATGGCAATGGTTAAAGTACCCACTGGGCAATAAGTTGCTCAGTGAGTTATATGTCCAACTCGCAGGTAGTGTATAGAAGATCAGCATTTCTGCAGCGGCTCGCATCAGCTCGACAGTGATTAGGATAGGACTTTTGACATAAAATAGTAGTATGGCATGTAATATCTCTAATTATGCCCTAGTAGTTTTGATGTTATTGTTGTTGTTGCACGTGAACTACGTTTATATGGTAAGTTGATAAATTGGAAAAGAATGTGTATGTGTTGTTAGAAAGAAAAATTTGTGTAGAGAAAGATGTATATGTTATGTATATGGCTATATATATAGCATATAAATTAGTCAAAGGAAAAGTCAAGGTGTTGGAGTTAGTGGAAGAAGATATTTCTTTTGTTAGTGTGAATTACATAATTGGGCATATAAGAGACAAAAGGTTAGTTTTATTGTTAAGGGTGTTTTGGTAAATTGTCTTGTAAAATTGAATGGTGGAAATTAAAAGAAGAAATGTAAGGTTGACTTGGCATTTTCTTCTCTTTTCTATCTTGTGTGGCTGGCTCACCTAAGGGACAAGGGAACAAGAGAATAATTCAAGGTTTTGATGATTTCTAGCTCAAGGTGAAGGAAGTTTTCAAATTTACAAGTTGGAGTTTCAAGGAATTTCATTATTTGGTAAGTTTTCTCTTAGTTTCTCTTGTTATTTTTGAAGTTTTGCTTGTGTTGAATTGTGTTTTGATGATGGTATGATTAAGGTTGTTTTTGGTGTGAAGTTAAGTTTTGAGATTTGCTTGTTAGATGAAGAGTTAAGTTGGTGTGAGATTGGATGTGGTTATGTTGAGTTTGTGTTAGGATTTTGAATTGGTAAGTGTTGTTTATGTTGTGTTTGATTGATTATTCTTGTTGATCTTTGAGTTGAGTGTGTTTCTTGGTTTTAGAAGTGAAAATACATGTGTTTGGAAAAAAGGGGGCAGTAGTGTTTTTGATCCCACGCCCGTGGCCTCTTGTTTGCTTTGGCCGTGGGGTTTGGTGCTTTGGGAGGCAGTTTCGGTTTCAAAGCCACGACCGTGGGGATATTGGTGGACACGGCCGTGGGCTTTGCTTAGTGTTGTTGAATCTTAGTTAGTGTTCTAAAGTTCTAAGATAAGGTTAATGAGTGATAAATGTTATAGAAATTGATGTGTTGCATCATTGTTTTGGGTTAGGTTTTGGAAGAGGTGAATTGCCCTAATTGTGAAGTGTAGAATCTTTGGAAAGAGGAGTGCTTAGAGTTGTGTGAGTGTTTATAAGGTAAGTACAACTACTTCATTGCATACAATTATAAGATGTGAAAGCATAACACTCATGCATTTGTTAAAGTATTGAGAACACTAATGCATTGTGAAAGCATAATTATAATGTTATGTGAATATTGTGATGAGTATGTGTAATGTATGGGAAAGTTATTGATTGTGCATACATGTGTGATAGAGGATGGAACCAATATGATTAATTGCTTATGATGTAAGTGAAATGATTAAAGCATGTTTGCCTATATGCTAATGCAACGTGATGAATTGCTTTAATATGATTTGAGAATTGATGCAAAACCAATGTGAATAGTTATGATGAATTAAATGATATGTGAGGTCATTGTGATGGGGCCAAGTTGATGTAAAAGAATTGGTTGAGGCATGATTGCCTAATGACTTATGAAATGTGGGATGTGAAATGAATTGAGAAAGAATTAACTGAAATGTTGTGTGCTTCATATGTTGATTCAACTTTCAGAGCTCTGTATTTGGCGGCATGCCTATACTTTGCCTACGGGGCTAGACACTTGGTGTCATTTGATTGATATATTGCCTACGGGGCTAGACACTTGGTGTCATTTGATTGATATATTTGCCTACGGGGCTAGACACTTGGTGTCATTTGATTAATATTGCCTACGGGGCTAGACACATGGTGTCACTATTGACCAAAACAGTAACTCTTAACTTTGAATCACATATTAGGGTGTCCTGGGCCTAGGTCTGTCTTGGTTTTAATGTAATATATGAAATGTGAATTGGATGAGAAACTATGATGAATAGAAATGTATTAGTTTATTGTATTGTGCACAAAACTTGATTGTATGACATGGACATTGCATCAAAGCATATTGATATTGTAGTTTGTATTACTGAGCTTGTGGCTCAGTGCGATTGTGATTTATCGCGCAGGTAACAGAGAGGATCCTGAGAGTTCCACTAGACCGGGTGAGTCTAGACATTGAAGATTTGAGTGGGACTTAAAGATCAGAGAAGAGCTGCCAATAATGTATATATTTTGTATTTGGTGTATTTTGATTTTGGTATATAAATATTTGTAAATATTTGATCTACTTTCCGCTGTGTTTTAAATAAACTTTGTATCTATTTTGTTTGATGAATTACTTTAAAAGTTTTAAATTTATTCATAGTTTTGAGAATGAAGGTTTTGAATATTTTAATAATAGTGACAACCTATACTCAGTATACGTATATTACGATCGTATTAGCATGCTATGTACGTATACGGAATATAGGGGTGTTACAATTATTTTGGTATCAGAGCCTAGGTTTGAGATTCTCAACCTAGGGAAATTGTAAGAAAAAGATATTTTGATTTAAAAGTTGGTCTTTGAATAAAATATATACTTAGTATTGGCAGTCTCTGATCTTTAATAAGAAATATTCTGCTGTGTTTGCAGATATAGGTTGTAATGGATCCCCAATCACGACAGTCTGTTGAGGGAAGTGCAGAGAGTATAGCTCCTGTTGAGAGTAGGGAGGGAGCTAGAGTTGAGGTAGCTAGTGAGGTACCTGCTTCAGTGTCTGGGAGACCAGTAGGTGATGAGGTTCCACCAGCCTGGTTTAGACACATGATGGAAGTTATGAGGCAAGCACCAGTGCAGCCACCATCACCACCTCAGCCTCAGATACCAGTGAGACAATATGATAAACTGAGGAAGTTTGGGGCAGAGGATTTTCTTGGTACGACAGATCCAGCGGTGGCGGAACAGTGGCTTGATAAGGTTCAGAGGATTTTTATTCAGTTGCAAGCCACGTCAGAGGAAAAGTTTGATTATGCTAGGTCATTATTGCAGAAAGACGCATATGACTGGTGGAAGACTGTACCACATGCCATGGACGATCCACCCACATTGACCTATACTGATTTTCTTAGGGAATTTGAATTGAAGTATACTCCTAGGGAGTATAAGGATGCGAAGAAAATGGAGTTCTTGAGTTTGAAACAAGATCATCGGACAATTACTGAATATGAAGTGGAGTTTATTCGATTAAGTCATTATGCGGGAGGCATTATATCCGATGATATTGACAGATGTAGGAGATTCGAAGAGGGGTTGAGGCCTTCTCTTGTATGTCATGTGGCTGGATCCAGATATACTGATTTCTCTCAGCTTGTGGCAGCCGCACGGAGTGTGGAAAGAGTTCAAAGCATTGCAGCTGCATCTGAAGAAGAGACTAGAGTGAGAAGACCTCAGTTTGAGACAGGGTCTTCATCAGTAAAGAGGGGCAGAGGGAGCTTTGTTCCTAGAGTGGGAAGGAGTCAGAGACCGATAAGTAGGTCAGGACAGTATCAGAGACAGAAACCGCGATCTACAGTTTCTGTGGCAAGTGCTCCGACTCCGGTGACTCAGAGACCCACCCCACCTATTTGTGAGTATTGTACTAAGGCCCATTGGGGTAATTGTCGGAGGATTGGTGGTTCGGGGGTGTGTTTTCGATGTGGATCGCCTGACCATTTTATTAGAGAGTGTCCTGAGATGCAGGACCAGAGGTCAGTGGAATCTACAGCTTCTCGGCAGAGTTTTGGCAGAGGAGGTCGAGGAAGCAGGGGTGTCAGCCGAGGGGGTAGATCTGTGTTTAGTCAGAGAGGAGGATCTACACTCAGGGATGGCAGATCAGATGAGGCTGGGCCTTCTCAGCGGGTTTATGTGATGCAAAGACAGCCTGATGCTTCTGCAGTTATAGCGGGTACTTTTTCTTTATTTGGCATTTCTGTACTTGCTTTGATTGACCCTGGATCCACACATTCATACATTAGTGCATCTGTATTGCCTGTGTCTGAAATGCATGCTGAGTCCCTGGGATTTGATGTGTTGGTGACAAATCCTTTAGAGCATAGCGTGATTGTTAGTAAAGTGCATAGAGATTGTGCAGTGGTGGTACAGGGTGAGAAGTTTTGTGGTGATTTGATTGAGATGCCATTTAAAGAATTTGATTTGATTCTTGGCATGGATTGGCTGTCTAGGCATGGAGCTGTGGTAGATTGTAAGAAGAAGTGTGTTACTTTGAGAACCAGTGATGATAGAGTAGTGTTGGTATCTAGTGAGCAGAGACAGCTTGCATCTTCGTTTGTTTCAGCTGTTGCAGCTAGGAAGATGATAAGAAAAGGGTGTGAAGCTTATCTTGCTCATGTGATGGATACCAGAGTGGTAGGTTCTCAATTGGATAGTATTCCCACAGTTTCAGAATTTCCAGATGTTTTTCCAGAGGAGTTGCCAGGATTGCCTCCTGAGAGAGAGGTGGAGTTTGGTATTGAGTTGTTACCAGGTACCACTCCTATCTCTATTACTCCTTATAGAATGGCACCTGTCGAATTGAGAGAATTGAAGGTGCAGTTGCAGGAGTTGCTGGGTAAGGGTTTTATTCGCCCTAGTGTGTCGCCATGGGGATCTCCTGTTTTGTTTGTTAAGAAGAAGGATGGTACTATGAGACTGTGTATCGATTATAGGCAATTGAACAAGATAACTATTAAGAATAAATATCCTTTGCCTCGAATCGATGATCTCTTCGATCAATTGAAGGGAGCAGCTGTGTTTTCTAAAATTGATTTGAGATCGGGATACCATCAATTGCGGGTTAGAGCTGAGGATGTGTCAAAGACAGCTTTTCGAACCAGATATGGGCATTATGAGTTTTTGGTAATGCCATTTGGTTTGACGAATGCACCTGCCGCCTTTATGGATCTGATGAATAGGGTGTTTAGGCCCTATTTGGATCAGTTTGTGGTAGTGTTCATAGATGATATCTTGGTGTATTCGCGGAATGAAGAGGAGCATAGTGAGCATCTTCGGATTGTGTTGCAAATTTTGAGAGAGAAGCAATTATTTGCTAAGTTATCAAAGTGTGAATTCTGGCTTGACCAAGTAGCTTTTCTCGGTCATATTGTGTCAGCTGATGGCATTAGGGTTGACCCGAGTAAAGTGGAAGCTATTTTAAATTGGAGTCCACCGAAGACTGTGACTGAAGTTAGAAGTTTTCTGGGATTGGCCGGTTATTACCGACGTTTTGTGAAAGGTTTTTCTTTAATAGCTACTCCACTTACCAGACTACTTCGGAAGGGAGTGAGATTTGTGTGGACTGATCAGTGCCAGACTAGTTTTGAGCAGTTGAAAGAAATGTTGACTCAAGCACCTGTTCTCACGTTACCTATTGAAGATAAACCGTATGTGATCTACAGTGATGCTTCACATAATGGTTTGGGTTGTGTATTGATGCAAGAGGGTAAAGTGATAGCTTATGCTTCTCGACAGTTGAAACCGCATGAGCTCAATTATCCGACGCATGACTTGGAGTTAGCAGCCATTGTGTTTGCTTTGAAGATTTGGCGACATTATCTTTTTGGAGAGAAATGTTTCATCTATACTGATCACAAAAGTTTGAAGTATTTGGGTGTTCAAAAGGAGCTAAATCTTCGGCAGAGGAGATGGTTGGAATTGATTAAAGACTACGACTGCTTGATTGATTACCATCCAGGTAAAGCAAATGTTGTTGCTGATGCCTTGAGTCGGAAGTCTTTAGCAGGTTTGACTGCTTATTCGCTCTTGTTGCTTGTTGAGTTAAGAGCGTTGCATGCTAGTTTTGTAGTTTGTGATGATGGTGCATTGTTGGCACAATTGCAATTGAGGCCAGTGCTGTTAGATCAGATTAAGGAGGCTCAGTTGACTGATGAGAAAATTCAGAAGATTGTGTCAGTTTGTCAACAGGGAGAGAGTCGAGATTTTGTTGTGAGAGATGATGGAAGCTTATGGTTCAAGAGTAGATTGTGTGTACCCGATGATGCTAATCTAAAAAGGACCATTTTGGAAGAAGCACATCAGTCAATGTTTGCTATGCATCCGGGCAGTACCAAGATGTACCATGATTTGAGACAGTATTATTGGTGGTCCGGTATGAAGAGAGACATTACGGAGTTTGTGTCTAAATGTCTCACTTGTCAAAGGGTGAAAGCTGAGCATCATGTTCCAACTGGGTTGCTTCAACCTTTGTCAGTACCAGAATGGAAATGGGATAGAGTAACCATGGATTTTGTATCTGGTCTACCATTGACACAAAAGAAGCATGATGCCATATGGGTGATTGTGGATAGATTGACTAAGACAGCTCATTTCCTTCCGGTGCGGATGGATTACTCTTTGGAGAGGTTGGCTGAACTGTATGTCCATGAAATTGTGAAACTGCATGGTGTTCCAACTTCTTTAGTGTCTGATCGAGATCCCAGGTTTACTTCAAGATTTTGGAAGAGTTTGCATAGTGCTTTGGGTTCTCGATTGCACTTCAGTACTGCTTTTCATCCACAGACGGATGGACAGTCAGAGAGGGTGATACAGATCATCGAGGATATGTTGAGAAGCTGTGTCATTGACTTCTCTGGAAGTTGGGATGGATTTTTGCCACTGGTGGAATTTGCCTACAACAATGGTCATCAATCCAGTATTGGTATGGCACCATTCGAAGCACTGTATGGTAGACGGTGTAGGACACCACTATGTTGGAATGAACTTGGTGAGGGCAAGCTCATTGGTCCTGATCTGATTAAAGAAACTGAGGAAAAAGTAAAGTTGATTCGAGGTAGATTGAAAGCAGCTTCAGACCGACAGAAGTCATATGCAGATCTGAAAAGGAGAGACATAGAGTTTGCTGTTGGAGATAAAGTATTTTTGAAAGTATCTCCTTGGAAGAAGATCTTGAGGTTCGGTCGGAAAGGGAAATTGAGTCCTCGGTTCATTGGACCGTATGAAGTATTAGAAAGAGTTGGGCCAGTGGCGTATCGACTTGCTTTGCCACCTGAGTTGGACGTATTCATAATGTGTTTCATGTTTCTATGTTGAGGAGATATAGGTCGGATCCATCTCATGTGTTGCCAATTGAATCTATCGAAGTGAGCCCAGATTTGACTTTTGAAGAGGAACCAGTTGCTATCTTGGCACGAGAAGTGAAAGAGTTGAGGAACAAGAGTGTGCCATTGGTGAAAGTTTTATGGAAGAATCATGGAAAAGAAGAAGCAACATGGGAAAGTGAACAATCCATGCAAGAACAGTATCCTCAGTTATTTCAGAGTTAATTTCAGGTAATTTCGAGGGCGAAATTTCTTTTTAGAGGGGGAGAATTGTAATATCTCTAATTATGCCCTAGTAGTTTTGATGTTATTGTTGTTGTTGCACGTGAACTACGTTTATATGGTAAGTTGATAAATTGGAAAAGAATGTGTATGTGTTTTTAGAAAGAAAAATTTGTGTAGAGAAAGATGTATATGTTATGTATATGGCTATATATATAGCATATAAATTAGTCAAAGGAAAAGTCAAGGTGTTGGAGTTAGTGGAAGAAGATATTTCTTTTGTTAGTGTGAATTACATAATTGGGCATATAAGAGACAAAAGGTTAGTTTTATTGTTAAGGGTGTTTTGGTAAATTGTCTTGTAAAATTGAATGGTGGAAATTAAAAGAAGAAATGTAAGGTTGACTTGGCATTTTCTTCTCTTTTCTATCTTGTGTGGCCGGCTCACCTAAGGGACAAGGGAACAAGAGAATAATTCAAGGTTTTGATGATTTCTAGCTCAAGGTGAAGGAAGTTTTCAAATTTACAAGTTGGAGTTTCAAGGAATTTCATTATTTGGTAAGTTTTCTCTTAGTTTCTCTTGTTATTTTTGAAGTTTTGCTTGTGTTGAATTGTGTTTTGATGATGGTATGATTAAGGTTGTTTT